>LR999958.1:35816154-45816154 GCA_905220385.1 Xylota sylvarum
AAGTCCCGAAATTTAGGAAGAAATCACTTCTTACGGCTTTTCCTTGATTATCTGGGTGAAATAGGCAAGAAAGAAGAAAAGGGTTGAACCAAAAGACCTACAATCGGATGATCTAAAACATAGGCAACTTTGTTGCAAGATATGTGGCATTTATGGAACAATGTACAAAACGTAGACGAAAGATAGACTGGTTGCTGGAAAAACGCTATTCAGCATAGTTTTCGATTTCATCGAAGTCCCGAAATTTAGGAAGAAATCACTTCTTACGGCTTTTCCTTGATTATCTGGGTGAAATAGGCAAGAAAGAAGAAAAGGGTTGAACCAAAAGACCTACAATCGGATGATCTAAAACATAGGCAACTTTGTTGCAAGATATGTGGCATTTATGGAACAATGTACAAAACGTTGATGAAAGATAGACTCGTTGCTTGAGAAACGCAATCCAGCATAATTTTCGATTTTATCGAAGTCCCGAAATTGAGGTAAAAATCACTTCTTACGGCTTTCCTTGATTATCTGGGTGAAATAGGCAAGAAAGAATAAAAGGGTTGAAGCAAAAGACCTACAATCGGATGATCTAAAACATGGGCAACTTTGTTGCAAGATATGTGGCATTTATGGAACAATGTACAAAACGTAGATGAAAGATAGACTCGTTGCTTGAGAAACGCAATCCAGCATAATTTTCGATTTTATCGAAGTCCCAAAATTTAGGTAAAAATCACTTGTTACGGCTTTCCTTGATTATCTGGGTGAAATAGGCAAGAAAGAAGAAAAGGGTTGAACCAAAAGACCTACAATCGGATGATCTAAAACATAGGCAACTTTGTTGCAAGATATGTGGCATTTATGGAACAATGTACAAAACGTTGATGAAAGATAGACTCGTTGCTTGAGAAACGCAATCCAGCATAATTTTCGATTTTATCGAAGTCCCGAAATTGAGGTAAAAATCACTTCTTACGGCTTTCCTTGATTATCTGGGTGAAATAGGCAAGAAAGAATAAAAGGGTTGAAGCAAAAGACCTACAATCGGATGATCTAAAACATAGGCAACTTTGTTGCAAGATATGTGGCATTTATGGAACAATGTACAAAACGTAGATGAAAGATAGACTCGTTGCTTGAGAAACGCAATCCAGCATAATTTTCGATTTTATCGAAGTCCCAAAATTTAGGTAAAAATCACTTATTACGGCTTTTCCTTGATTTTCTGGGTGAAATAGGCAAGAAAGAATAAAAGGGTTGAAACAAAAGACCTACAATCGGATGATCTAAAACATGGGCAACTTTGTTGCAAGCTATGTGGCATTTATGAAACAATGTACGAAACGTTGATGAAAGATAGACTCGTTGCTAGAAAAACGCTATCCAGCATAATTTTCGATTTTGTCGAAGTCCCGAAATTGAGGTAAAAATCACTTCTTACGGCTTTCCTTGATTATCTGGGTGAAATAGGCAAGAAAGAATAAAAGGGTTGAACCAAAAGACCTACAATCGGATGATCTAAAACATAGGCAACTTTGTTGCAAGATATGTGGCATTTATGGAACAATGTACAAAACGTAGACGAAAGATAGACTCGTTGCTGGAAAAACGCTATCCAGCATAATTTTAGATTTTGTCGAAGTCCCGAAATTTAGGTAAAAATCACTTATTACCGCTTTTCCTTGATTTTCTGGGTGAAATAGGCAAGGAAGAATAAAAGGGTTGAAGCAAAAGACCTACAATCGGATGATCTTAAACATAGGCAACTTTGTTGCAAGATATGTGGCATTTATGGAACAATGTACAAAACGTTGATGAAAGATAGACTCGTTGCTTGAGAAACGCAATCCAGCATAATTTTCGATTTTATCGAAGTCCCAAAATTTAGGTAAAAATCACTTATTACGGCTTTTCCTTGATTTTCTGGGTGAAATAGGCAAGAAAGAATAAAAGGGTTGAAACAAAAGACCTACAATCGGATGATCTAAAACATGGGCAACTTTGTTGCAAGCTATGTGGCATTTATGAAACAATGTACGAAACGTTGATGAAAGATAGACTCGTTGCTAGAAAAACGCTATCCAGCATAATTTTCGATTTTGTCGAAGTCCCGAAATTGAGGTAAAAATCACTTCTTACGGCTTTCCTTGATTATCTGGGTGAAATAGGCAAGAAAGAATAAAAGGGTTGAACCAAAAGACCTACAATCGGATGATCTAAAACATAGGCAACTTTGTTGCAAGATATGTGGCATTTATGGAACAATGTACAAAACGTAGACGAAAGATAGACTCGTTGCTGGAAAAACGCTATCCAGCATAATTTTAGATTTTGTCGAAGTCCCGAAATTTAGGTAAAAATCACTTATTACCGCTTTTCCTTGATTTTCTGGGTGAAATAGGCAAGGAAGAATAAAAGGGTTGAAGCAAAAGACCTACAATCGGATGATCTTAAACATAGGCAACTTTGTTGCAAGATATGTGGCATTTATGGAACAATGTACGAAACGTAGACGAAAGATAGACTCGTTGCTTGAAAAACGCTATCCAGCATAATTTTCGATTTTGTCGAAGTCCCGAAATTGAGGTAAAAATCACTTCTTACGGCTTTCCTTGATTATCTGGGTGAAATAGGCAAGAAAGAATAAAAGGGTTGAACCAAAAGACCTACAATCGGATGATCTAAAACATAGGCAACTTTGTTGCAAGATATGTGGCATTTATGGAACAATGTACAAAACGTAGACGAAAGATAGACTCGTTGCTGGAAAAACGCTATCCAGCATAATTTTAGATTTTGTCGAAGTCCCGAAATTTAGGTAAAAATCACTTATTACCGCTTTTCCTTGATTTTCTGGGTGAAATAGGCAAGGAAGAATAAAAGGGTTGAAGCAAAAGACCTACAATCGGATGATCTTAAACATAGGCAACTTTGTTGCAAGATATGTGGCATTTATGGAACAATGTACAAAACGTTGATGAAAGATAGACTCGTTGCTTGAGAAACGCAATCCAGCATAATTTTCGATTTTGTCGAAGTCCCGAAATTGAGGTAAAAATCACTTCTTACGGCTTGCCTTGATTATCTGGGTGAAATAGGCAAGAAAGAAGAAAAGGGTTGAACCAAAAGACCTACAATCGGATGATCTAAAACATAGGCAACTTTGTTGCAAGATATGTGGCATTTATGGAACAATGTACAAAACGTTGATGAAAGATAGACTCGTTGCTTGAGAAACGCAATCCAGCATAATTTTCGATTTTATCGAAGTCCCGAAATTGAGGTAAAAATCACTTCTTACGGCTTTCCTTGATTATCTGGGTGAAATAGGCAAGAAAGAATAAAAGGGTTGAAGCAAAAGACCTACAATCGGATGATCTAAAACATAGGCAACTTTGTTGCAAGATATGTGGCATTTATGGAACAATGTACAAAACGTTGATGAAAGATAGACTCGTTGCTTGAGAAACGCAATCCAGCATAATTTTCGATTTTATCGAAGTCCCAAAATTTAGGTAAAAATCACTTATTACGGCTTTTCCTTGATTTTCTGGGTGAAATAGGCAAGAAAGAATAAAAGGGTTGAAACAAAAGACCTACAATCGGATGATCTAAAACATGGGCAACTTTGTTGCAAGCTATGTGGCATTTATGAAACAATGTACGAAACGTTGATGAAAGATAGACTCGTTGCTTGAGAAACGCAATCCAGCATAATTTTCGATTTTATCGAAGTCCCAAAATTTAGGTAAAAATCACTTGTTACGGCTTTCCTTGATTATCTGGGTGAAATAGGCAAGAAAGAATAAAAGGGTTGAACCAAAAGACCTACAATCGGATGATCTAAAACATAGGCAACTTTGCTGCAAGATATGTGGCATTTATGGAACAATGTACAAAACGTGGATGCAAGACAGACCCGTTGCTTGAAAAACGCTATCCAGCATAATTTTCGATTTTGTCGAAGTCCCGAAATTGAGGTAAAAATCACTTATTACCGCTTCTCCTTGATTATCTGGGTGAAATAGGCAAGAAAGAATAAAAGGGTTGAACCAAAAGATCTACAATCGGATGATCTAAAACATAGGCAACTTTGTTGCAAGATATGTGGCATTTATGGAACAATGTACAAAACGTTGATGAAAGATAGACTCGTTGCTTGAGAAACGCAATCCAGCATAATTTTCGATTTTGTCGAAGTCCCGAAATTGAGGTAAAAATCACTTCTTACGGCTTTCCTTGATTATCTGGGTGAAATAGGCAAGAAAGAAGAAAAGGGTTGAACCAAAAGACCTACAATCGGATGATCTAAAACATAGGCAACTTTGTTGCACGATATGTGGCATTTATGGAACAATGTACAAAACGTTGATGAAAGATAGACTCGTTGCTTGAGAAACGCAATCCAGCATAATTTTCGATTTTATCGAAGTCCCGAAATTGAGGTAAAAATCACTTCTTACGGCTTTCCTTGATTATCTGGGTGAAATAGGCAAGAAAGAATAAAAGGGTTGAACCAAAAGACCTACAATCGGATGATCTAAAACATGGGCAACTTTGTTGCAAGCTATGTGGCATTTATGAAACAATGTACGAAACGTTGATGAAAGATAGACTCGTTGCTTGAGAAACGCAATCCAGCATAATTTTCGATTTTATCGAAGTCCCAAAATTTAGGTAAAAATCACTTGTTACGGCTTTTCCTTGATTTTCTGGGTGAAATAGGCAAGAAAGAATAAAAGGGTTGAAACAAAAGACCTACAATCGGATAATCTAAAACATGGGCAACTTTGTTGCAAGCTATGTGGCATTTATGAAACAATGTACGAAACGTAGACGAAAGATAGACTCGTTGCTTGAAAAACGCTATCCAGCATAATTTTCGATTTTGTCGAAGTCCCGAAATTGAGGTAAAAATCACTTCTTACGGCTTTTCCTTGATTTTCTGGGTGAAATAGGCAAGAAAGAATAAAAGGGTTGAAACAAAAGACCTACAATCGGATGATCTAAAACATGGGCAACTTTGTTGCAAGCTATGTGGCATTTATGAAACAATGTACGAAACGTTGATGAAAGATAGACTCGTTGCTTGAGAAACGCAATCCAGCATAATTTTCGATTTTATCGAAGTCCCAAAATTTAGGTAAAAATCACTTGTTACGGCTTTTCCTTGATTTTCTGGGTGAAATAGGCAAGAAAGAATAAAAGGGTTGAAACAAAAGACCTACAATCGGATGATCTAAAACATGGGCAACTTTGTTGCAAGCTATGTGGCATTTATGAAACAATGTACGAAACGTTGATGAAAGATAGACTCGTTGCTGGAAAAACGCAATCCAGCATAATTTTCAATTTTATAGAAGTCCCTAAATTTAGGTAAAAATCACTTGTTACGGCTTTTCCTTGATTTTCTGGGTGAAATAGGCAAGAAAGAATAAAAGGGTTGAAACAAAAGACCTACAATCGGATGATCTAAAACATGGGCAACTTTGTTGCAAGCTATGTGGCATTTATGAAACAATGTACGAAACGTTGATGAAAGATAGACTCGTTGCTTGAGAAACGCAATCCAGCATAATTTTCGATTTTATCGAAGTCCCAAAATTTAGGTAAAAATCACTTGTTACGGCTTTTCCTTGATTTTCTGGGTGAAATAGGCAAGAAAGAATAAAAGGGTTGAAACAAAAGACCTACAATCGGATGATCTAAAACATGGGCAACTTTGTTGCAAGCTATGTGGCATTTATGAAACAATGTACGAAACGTTGATGAAAGATAGACTCGTTGCTGGAAAAACGCAATCCAGCATAATTTTCAATTTTATAGAAGTCCCTAAATTTAGGTAAAAATCACTTGTTACGGCTTTTCCTTGATTTTCTGGGTGAAATAGGCAAGAAAGAATAAAAGGGTTGAAACAAAAGACCTACAATCGGATAATCTAAAACATGGGCAACTTTGTTGCAAGCTATGTGGCATTTATGAAACAATGTACGAAACGTAGACGAAAGATAGACTCGTTGCTTGAAAAACGATATCCAGCATAATTTTCGATTTTGTCGAAGTCCCGAAATTGAGGTAAAAATCACTTCTTACGGCTTTCCTTGATTATCTGGGTGAAATAGGCAAGAAAGAATAAAAGGGTTGAACCAAAAGACCTACAATCGGATGATCTAAAACATAGGCAACTTTGTTGCAAGATATGTGGCATTTATGGAACAATGTACAAAACGTAGACGAAAGATAGACTGGTTGCTGGAAAAACGCTATTCAGCATAGTTTTCGATTTCATCGAAGTCCCGAAATTTAGGAAGAAATCACTTCTTACGGCTTTTCCTTGATTATCTAGGTGAAATAGGCAAGAAAGAATAAAAGGGTTGAAGCAAAAGACCTACCATCGGATGATCTAAAACATAGGCAACTTTGTTGCAAGCTATGTGGCATTTATTTAACAATGTACAAAACGTGGATGCAAGACAGACTCTTTGCTGGAAAAACGCTATCCAGCATGATTTTCGATTTTGTCCAGGTCCCTAAATTTAGGTAAAAATCACTTATTACGGCTTTTCCTTGATTTTCTGGGTGAAATAGGCAAGAAAGAATAAAAGGGTTGAAGCAAAAGACCTACAATCGGATGATCTTAAACATAGGCAACTTTGTTGCAAGATATGTGGCATTTATGGAACAATGTATAAAACGTAGGTGAAAGATAGACTGGTTGCTGGAAAAACGCTATTCAGCATAGTTTTCGATTTCATCGAAGTCCCGAAATTTAGGAAGAAATCACTTCTTACGGCTTTTCCTTGATTATCTAGGTGAAATAGGCAAGAAAGAATAAAAGGGTTGAAGCAAAAGACCTACAATCGGATGATCTAAAACATAGGCAACTTTGTTGCAAGCTATGTGGCATTTATGGAACAATGTACAAAACGTGGATGCAAGACAGACTCGTTGCTGGAAAAACGCTATCCAGCATGATTTTCGATTTTATCGAAGTCCCGAAATTTAGGTAAAATTCACTTATTAAGGCTTTTCCTTGATTTTCTGGGTGAAATAGGCAAGAAAGAATAAAAGGGTTGAAACAAAAGACTTACAATCGGATGATCTAAAACATGGACAACTATGTTGCAAGCTATGTGGCATTTATGAAACAATGTACGAAACGTTGATGAAAGATAGACTCGTTGCTGGAAAAACGCAATCCAGCATAATTTTCGATTTTATCGAAGTCCCGAAATTTAGGTAAAATTCACTTATTAAGGCTTTTCCTTGATTTTCTGGGTGAAATAGGCAAGAAGGAATAAAAGGGTTGAACCAAAAGACCTACAATCGGATGATCTAAAACATAGGCAACTTTGTTGCAAGATATGTGGCATTTATGGAACAATGTACAAAACGTGGATGCAAGACAGACCCGTTGCTTGAAAAACGCTATCCAGCATAATTTTCGATTTTGTCGAAGTCCCGAAATTGAGGTAAAAATCACTTCTTACGGCTTTTCCTTGATTATCTGGGTGAAATAGGCAAGAAAGAATAAAAGGGTTGAACCAAAAGACCTACAATCGGATGATCTAAAACATGGGCAACTTTGTTGCAAGCTATGTGGCATTTATGAAACAATGTACGAAACGTAGACGAAAGATAGACTCGTTGCTTGAAAAACGCTATCTAGCATAATTTTCGATTTTGTCGAAGTCCCGAAATTGAGGTAAAAATCACTTCTTACGGCTTTCCTTGATTATCTGGGTGAAATAGGCAAGAAAGAATAAAAGGGTTGAACCAAAAGACCTACAATCGGATGATCTAAAACATAGGCAACTTTGTTGCAAGATATGTGGCATTTATGGAACAATGTACAAAACGTAGACGAAAGATAGACTCGTTGCTGGAAAAACGCTATCCAGCATAATTTTCGATTTTGTCGAAGTCCCGAAATTTAGGTAAAAATCACTTATTACCGCTTTTCCTTGATTTTCTGGGTGAAATACCCAAGAAAGAATAAAAGGGTTGAAGCAAAAGACCTACAATCGGATGATCTTAAACATAGGCAACTTTGTTGCAAGATATGTGGCATTTATGGAACAATGTATAAAACGTAGGTGAAAGATAGACTGGTTGCTGGAAAAACGCTATTCAGCATAGTTTTCGATTTCATCGAAGTCCCGAAATTTAGGAAGAAATCACTTCTTACGGCTTTTCCTTGATTATCTAGGTGAAATATGCAAGAAAGAATAAAAGGGTTGAAGCAAAAGACCTACAATCGGATGATCTTAAACATAGGCAACTTTGTTGCAAGATATGTGGCATTTATGGAACAATGTATAAAACGTAGGTGAAAGATAGACTGGTTGCTGGAAAAACGCTATTCAGCATAGTTTTCGATTTCATCGAAGTCCCGAAATTTAGGAAGAAATCACTTCTTACGGCTTTTCCTTGATTATCTAGGTGAAATAGGCAAGAAAGAATAAAAGGGTTGAAGCAAAAGACCTACAATCGGATGATCTAAAACATAGGCAACTTTGTTGCAAGCTATGTGGCATTTATGGAACAATGTACAAAACGTGGATGCAAGACAGACTCGTTGCTGGAAAAACGCTATCCAGCATGATTTTCGATTTTGTCCAGGTCCCTAAATTTAGGTAAAAATCACTTATTACGGCTTTTCCTTGATTTTCTGGGTGAAATAGGCAAGAAAGAATAAAAGGGTTGAAACAAAAGACCTACAATCGGATGATCTAAAACATGGGCAACTTTGTTGCAAGCTATGTGGCATTTATGAAACAATGTACGAAACGTTGATGAAAGATAGACTCGTTGCTTGAGAAACGCAATCCAGCATAATTTTCGATTTTATCGAAGTCCCAAAATTTAGGTAAAAATCACTTGTTACGGCTTTTCCTTGATTTTCTGGGTGAAATAGGCAAGAAAGAATAAAAGGGTTGAAACGAAAGACCTACAATCGGATGATCTAAAACATGGGCAACTTTGTTGCAAGCTATGTGGCATTTATGAAACAATGTACGAAACGTTGATGAAAGATAGACTCGTTGCTGGAAAAACGCAATCCAGCATAATTTTCGATTTTATAGAAGTCCCTAAATTTAGGTAAAAATCACTTGTTACGGCTTTTCCTTGATTTTCTGGGTGAAATAGGCAAGAAAGAATAAAAGGGTTGAAACAAAAGACCTACAATCGGATAATCTAAAACATGGGCAACTTTGTTGCAAGCTATATGGCATTTATGAAACAATGTACGAAACGTAGACGAAAGATAGACTCGTTGCTTGAAAAACGCTATCCAGCATAATTTTCGATTTTGTCGAAGTCCCGAAATTGAGGTAAAAATCACTTCTTACGGCTTTCCTTGATTATCTGGGTGAAATAGGCAAGAAAGAATAAAAGGGTTGAACCAAAAGACCTACAATCGGATGATCTAAAACATAGGCAACTTTGTTGCAAGATATGTGGCATTTATGGAACAATGTACAAAACGTAGACGAAAGATAGACTCGTTGCTGGAAAAACGCTATCCAGCATAATTTTCGATTTTGTCGAAGTCCCGAAATTTAGGTAAAAATCACTTATTACCGCTTTTCCTTGATTTTCTGGGTGAAATAGGCAAGAAAGAATAAAAGGGTTGAAACAAAAGACCTACAATCGGATGATCTAAAACATAGGCAACTTTGTTGCAAGATATGTGGCATTTATGGAACAATGTATAAAACGTAGGTGAAAGATAGACTGGTTGCTGGAAAAACGCTATTCAGCATAGTTTTCGATTTCATCGAAGTCCCGAAATTTAGGAAGAAATCACTTCTTACGGCTTTTCCTTGATTATCTAGGTGAAATATGCAAGAAAGAATAAAAGGGTTGAAGCAAAAGACCTACAATCCGATGATCTTAAACATAGGCAACTTTGTTGCAAGATATGTGGCATTTATGGAACAATGTATAAAACGTAGGTGAAAGATAGACTGGTTGCTGGAAAAACGCTATTCAGCATAGTTTTCGATTTCATCGAAGTCCCGAAATTTAGGAAGAAATCACTTCTTACGGCTTTTCCTTGATTATCTAGGTGAAATAGGCAAGAAAGAATAAAAGGGTTGAAGCAAAAGACCTACAATCGGATGATCTAAAACATAGGCAACTTTGTTGCAAGCTATGTGGCATTTATGAAATAATGTACGAAACGTAGACGAAAGATAGACTCGTTGCTTGAAAAACGCTATCCAGCATAATTTTCGATTTTGTCGAAGTCCCGAAATTGAGGTAAAAATCACTTCTTACGGCTTTCCTTGATTATCTGGGTGAAATAGGCAAGA
The DNA here is from genome assembly GCA_905220385.1 of Xylota sylvarum. Taxonomy (NCBI): domain Eukaryota; kingdom Metazoa; phylum Arthropoda; class Insecta; order Diptera; family Syrphidae; genus Xylota; species Xylota sylvarum. Next base: position 35,826,462 of record LR999958.1, read on the forward strand.
AAGAATAAAAGGGTTGAACCAAAAGACCTACAATCCGATGATCTTAAACATAGGCAACTTTGTTGCAAGATATGTGGCATTTATGGAACAATGTATAAAACGTAGGTGAAAGATAGACTGGTTGCTGGAAAAACGCTATTCAGCATAGTTTTCGATTTCATCGAAGTCCCGAAATTTAGGAAGAAATCACTTCTTACGGCTTTTCCTTGATTATCTAGGTGAAATATGCAAGAAAGAATAAAAGGGTTGAAGCAAAAGACCTACAATCCGATGATCTTAAACATAGGCAACTTTGTTGCAAGATATGTGGCATTTATGGAACAATGTATAAAACGTAGGTGAAAGATAGACTGGTTGCTGGAAAAACGCTATTCAGCATAGTTTTCGATTTCATCGAAGTCCCGAAATTTAGGAAGAAATCACTTCTTACGGCTTTTCCTTGATTATTTAGGTGAAATAGGCAAGAAAGAATAAAAGGGTTGAAGCAAAAGACCTACAATCGGATGATCTAAAACATAGGCAACTTTGTTGCAAGCTATGTGGCATTTATGGAACAATGTACAAAACGTGGATGCAAGACAGACTCGTTGCTGGAAAAACGCTATCCAGCATGATTTTCGATTTTGTCCAGGTCCCTAAATTTAGGTAAAAATCACTTATTACGGCTTTTCCTTGATTTTCTGGGTGAAATAGGCAAGAAAGAGTAAAAGGGTTGAAACAAAAGACCTACAATCGGATGATCTAAAACATGGGCCACTTTGTTGCAAGCTATGTGGCATTTATGAAACAATGTACGAAACGTTGATGAAAGATAGACTCGTTGCTTGAGAAACGCAATCCAGCATAATTTTCGATTTTATCGAAGTCCCAAAATTTAGGTAAATTCGAAGTCCCGAAATTGAGGTAAAAATCACTTCTTACGGCTTTCCTTGATTATCTGGGTGAAATAGGCAAGAAAGAATAAAAGGGTTGAACCAAAAGACCTACAATCGGATGATCTAAAACATAGGCAACTTTGTTGCAAGATATGTGGCATTTATGGAACAATGTATAAAACGTAGGTGAAAGATAGACTGGTTGCTGGAAAAACGCTATTCAGCATAGTTTTCGATTTCATCGAAGTCCCGAAATTTAGGTAAAAATCACTTATTACCGCTTTTCCTTGATTTTCTGGGTGAAATAGGCAAGAAAGAATAAAAGGGTTGAAGCAAAAGACCTACAATCGGATGATCTTAAACATAGGCAACTTTGTTGCAAGATATGTGGCATTTATGGAACAATGTATAAAACGTAGGTGAAAGATAGACTGGTTGCTGGAAAAACGCTATTCAGCATAGTTTTCGATTTCATCGAAGTCCCGAAATTTAGGAAGAAATCACTTCTTACGGCTTTTCCTTGATTATCTAGGTGAAATAGGCAAGAAAGCATAAAAGGGTTGAAGCAAAAGACCTACAATCGGATGATCTAAAACATAGGCAACTTTGTTGCAAGCTATGTGGCATTTATGGAACAATGTACAAAACGTGGATGCAAGACAGACTCGTTGCTGGAAAAACGCTATCCAGCATGATTTTCGATTTTGTCCAGGTCCCTAAATTTAGGTAAAAATCACTTATTACGGCTTTTCCTTGATTTTCTGGGTGAAATAGGCAAGAAAGAATAAAAGGGTTGAACCAAAAGACCTACAATCGGATGATCTAAAACATAGGCAACTTTGTTGCAAGATATGTGGCATTTATGGAACAATGTATAAAACGTAGGTGAAAGATAGACTGGTTGCTGGAAAAACGCTATTCAGCATAGTTTTCGATTTCATCGAAGTCCCGAAATTTAGGTAAAAATCACTTATTACCGCTTTTCCTTGATTTTCTGGGTGAAATAGGCAAGAAAGAATAAAAGGGTTGAAGCAAAAGACCTACAATCGGATGATCTTAAACATAGGCAACTTTGTTGCAAGATATGTGGCATTTATGGAACAATGTATAAAACGTAGGTGAAAGATAGACTGGTTGCTGGAAAAACGCTATTCAGCATAGTTTTCGATTTCATCGAAGTCCCGAAATTTAGGAAGAAATCACTTCTTACGGCGTTTCCTTGATTATCTAGGTGAAATAGGCAAGAAAGAATAAAAGGGTTGAAGCAAAAGACCTACAATCGGATGATCTAAAACATAGGCAACTTTGTTGCAAGCTATGTGGCATTTATGGAACAATGTACAAAACGTGGATGCAAGACAGACTCGTTGCTGGAAAAACGTTATCCAGCATGATTTTCGATTTTATCGAAGTCCCGAAATTTAGGTAAAATTCACTTATTAAGGCTTTTCCTTGATTTTCTGGGTGAAATAGGCAAGAAAGAATAAAAGGGTTGAAACAAAAGACTTACAATCGGATGATCTAAAACATGGGCAACTTTGTTGCAAGCTATGTGGCATTTATGAAACAATGTACGAAACGTTGATGAAAGATAGACTCGTTGCTGGAAAAACGCAATCCAGCATAATTTTCGATTTTATCGAAGTCCCGAAATTTAGGTAAAATTCACTTATTAAGGCTTTTCCTTGATTTTCTGGGTGAAATAGGCAAGAAAGAATAAAAGGGTTGAACCAAAAGACCTACAATCGGATGGTCTAAAACATAGGCAACTTTGTTGCAAGATATGTGGCATTTATGGAACAATGTACAAAACGTGGATGCAAGAAAAACGTTGCTTGAAAAACGCTATCCAGCATAATTTTCGATTTTGTCGAAGTCCCGAAATTGAGGTAAAAATCACTTCTTACGGCTTTTCCTTGATTATCTGGGTGAAATAGGCAAGAAAGAATAAAAGGGTTGAACCAAAAGACCTACAATCGGATGATCTAAAACATGGGCAACTTTGTTGCAAGCTATGTGGCATTTATGAAACAATGTACGAAACGTTGATGAAAGATAGACTCGTTGCTGGAAAAACGCTATCCAGCATAATTTTCGATTTTATCGAAGTCCCAAAATTTAGGTAAAAATCACTTATTACGGCTTTTCCTTGATTTTCTGGGTGAAATAGGCAAGAAAGAATAAAAGGGTTGAACTGAAAGACCTACAATCGGATGATCTAAAACATAGGCAACTTTGTTGCAAGATATGTGGCATTTATGGAACAATGCACAAAACGTAGACGAAAGATAGACTCGTTGCTGGAAAAACGCTATCCAGCATAATTTTCGATTTTATCGAAGTCCCTAAATTTAGGTAAAAATCACTTATTACTCCTTTTCCTTGATTATCTGGGTGAAATAGGCAAGAAAGAATAAAAGGGTTGAACCAAAAGACCTACAATCGGATGATCTAAAACATGGGCAACTTTGTTGCAAGCTATGTGGCATTTATGAAACAATGTACGAAACGTTGATGAAAGATAGACTCGTTGCTGGAAAAACGCTATCCAGCATAATTTTCGATTTTATCGAAGTCCCGAAATTTAGGTAAAATTCACTTATTAAGGCTTTTCCTTGATTTTCTGGGTGAAATAGGCAAGAAAGAATAAAAGGGTTGAACTGAAAGACCTACAATCGGATGATCTAAAACATAGGCAACTTTGTTGCAAGATATGTGGCATTTATGGAACAATGTACAAAACGTAGACGAAAGATAGACTCGTTGCTGGAAAAACGCTATCCAGCATAATTTTCGATTTTATCGAAGTCCCTAAATTTAGGTAAAAATCACTTATTACTCCTTTTCCTTGATTATCTGGGTGAAATAGGCAAGAAAGAATAAAAGGGTTGAACCGAAAGACCTACAATCGGATGATCTAAAACATAGGCAACTTTGTTGCAAGATATGTGGCATTTATGGAACAATGTACAAAACGTAGACGAAAGATAGACTCGTTGCTGGAAAAACGCTATCCAGCATAATTTTCGATTTTATCGAAGTCCCAAAATTTAGGTAAAAATCACTTATTACGGCTTTTCCTTGATTTTCTGGGTGAAATAGGCAAGAAAGAATAAAAGGGTTGAAACAAAAGACCTACAATCGGATGATCTAAAACATGGGCAACTTTGTTGCAAGCTATGTGGCATTTATGAAACAATGTACGAAACGTTGATGAAAGATAGACTCGTTGCTGGAAAAACGCAATCCAGCATAATTTTCGATTTTATCGAAGTCCCGAAATTTAGGTAAAATTCACTTATTAAGGCTTTTCCTTGATTTTCTGGGTGAAATAGGCAAGAAAGAATAAAAGGGTTGAACCAAAAGACCTACAATCGGATGATCTAAAACATAGGCAACTTTGTTGCAAGATATGTGGCATTTATGGAACAATGTACAAAACGTGGATGCAAGACAGACCCGTTGCTTGAAAAACGCTATCCAGCATAATTTTCGATTTTGTCGAAGTCCCGAAATTGAGGTAAAAATCACTTCTTACGGCTTTTCCTTGATTATCTGGGTGAAATAGGCAAGAAAGAATAAAAGGGTTGAACCAAAAGACCTACAATCGGTTGATCTAAAACATAGGCAACTTTGTTGCAAGATATGTGGCATTTATGGAACAATGTACAAAACGTAGACGAAAGATAGACTCGTTGCTGGAAAAACGCTATCCAGCAAAATTTTCTATTTTGTCCAGTACCCGAAATTTAGGAAAAAATCACTTATTACGGCTTTTCCTTGATTTTCTGGGTGAAATAGGCAAGAAAGAATAAAAGGGTTGAACCAAAAGACCTACAATCGGATGATCTAAAACATGGGCAACTTTGTTGCAAGCTATGTGGCATTTATGAAACAATGTACGAAACGTTGATGAAAGATAGACTCGTTGCTAGAAAAACGCAATCCAGCAAAATTTTCTATTTTGTCCAGTACCCGAAATTTAGGAAAAAATCACTTATTACGGCTTTGCCTTGATTTTCTGGGTGAAATAGGCAAGAAAGAATAAAAGGGTTGAAACAAAAGACCTACAATCGGATGATCTAAAACATGGGCAACTTTGTTGCAAGCTATGTGGCATTTATGAAACAATGTACAAAACGTGGATGCAAGACAGACCCGTTGCTTGAAAAACGCTATCCAGCATAATTTTCGATTTTATCGAAGTCCCTAAATTTAGGTAAAAATCACTTATTACGGCTTTTCCTTGATTATCTGGGTGAAATAGGCAAGAAAGAATAAAAGGGTTGAACCAAAAGACCTACAATCGGATGATCTAAAACATGGGCAACTTTGTTGCAAGCTATGTGGCATTTATGAAACAATGTACGAAACGTTGATGAAAGATAGACTCGTTGCTGGAAAAACGCAATTGAGCAAAATTTTCTATTTTGTCCAGTACCCGAAATTTAGGAAAAAATCACTTATTACGGCTTTGCCTTGATTTTCTGGGTGAAATAGGCAAGAAAGAATAAAAGGGTTGAACCAAAAGACCTACAATCGGATGATCTAAAACATGGGCAACTTTGTTGCAAGCTATGTGGCATTTATGAAACAATGTACGAAACGTTGATGAAAGATAGACTCGTTGCTAGAAAAACGCAATCCAGCAAAATTTTCTATTTTGTCCAGTACCCGAAATTTAGGAAAAAATCACTTATTACGGCTTTGCCTTGATTTTCTGGGTGAAATAGGCAAGAAAGAATAAAAGGGTTGAAACAAAAGACCTACAATCGGATGATCTAAAACATGGGCAACTTTGTTGCAAGCTATGTGGCATTTATGAAACAATGTACAAAACGTGGATGCAAGACAGACCCGTTGCTTGAAAAACGCTATCCAGCATAATTTTCGATTTTGTCGAAGTCCCGAAATTGAGGTAAAAATCACTTCTTACGGCTTTTCCTTGATTTTCTGGGTGAAATAGGCAAGAAAGAATAAAAGGGTTGAACCAAAAGACCTACAATCGGATGATTTAAAACATGATCAACTTTGTTGCAAGCTATGTGGCATTTATGAAACAATGTACGAAACGTTGATGAAAGATAGACTCGTTGCTGGAAAAACGCAATCCAGCATAATTTTCGATTTTGTCGAAGTCCCGAAATTGAGGTAAAAATCACTTCTTACGGCTTTTCCTTGATTTTCTGGGTGAAATAGGCAAGAAAGAATAAAAGGGTTGAACCAAAAGACCTACAATCGGATGATCTAAAACATGGGCAACTTTGTTGCAAGCTATGTGGCATTTATGAAACAATGTACGAAACGTTGATGAAAGATAGACTCGTTGCTGGAAAAACGCAATCCAGCAAAATTTTCTATTTTGTCCAGTACCCGAAATTTAGGAAAAAATCACTTATTACGGCTTTCCTTGATTATCTGGGTGAAATAGGCAAGAAAGAATAAAAGGGTTGAACCAAAAGACCTACAATCGGATGATCTAAAACATAGGCAACTTTGTTGCAAGATATGTGGCATTTATGGAACAATGTACAAAACGTGGATGCAAGACAGACCCGTTGCTTGAAAAACGCTATCCAGCATAATTTTCGATTTTGTCGAAGTCCCTAAATTTAGGTAAAAATCACTTATTACGGCTTTTCCTTGATTTTCTGGGTGAAATAGGCAAGAAAGAATAAAAGGGTTGAACCAAAAGACCTACAATCGGATGATCTAAAACATGGGCAACTTTGTTGCAAGCTATGTGGCATTTATGAAACAATGTACGAAACGTTGATGAAAGATAGACTCGTTGCTAGAAAAACGCAATCCAGCAAAATTTTCTATTTTGTCCAGTACCCGAAATTTAGGAAAAAATCACTTATTACGGCTTTTCCTTGATTTTCTGGGTGAAATAGGCAAGAAAGAATAAAAGGGTTGAACCAAAAGACCTACAATCGGATGATCTAAAACATGGGCAACTTTGTTGCAAGCTATGTGGCATTTATGAAACAATGTACGAAACGTTGATGAAAGATAGACTCGTTGCTAGAAAAACGCAATCCAGCAAAATTTTCTATTTTGTCCAGTACCCGAAATTTAGGAAAAAATCACTTATTACGGCTTTGCCTTGATTTTCTGGGTGAAATAGGCAAGAAAGAATAAAAGGGTTGAAACAAAAGACCTACAATCGGATGATCTAAAACATGGGCAACTTTGTTGCAAGCTATGTGGCATTTATGAAACAATGTACAAAACGTGGATGCAAGACAGACCCGTTGCTTGAAAAACGCTATCCAGCATAATTTTCGATTTTGTCGAAGTCCCGAAATTGAGGTAAAAATCACTTCTTACGGCTTTTCCTTGATTTTCTGGGTGAAATAGGCAAGAAAGAATAAAAGGGTTGAACCAAAAGACCTACAATCGGATGATTTAAAACATGATCAACTTTGTTGCAAGCTATGTGGCATTTATGAAACAATGTACGAAACGTTGATGAAAGATAGACTCGTTGCTGGAAAAACGCAATCCAGCATAATTTTCGATTTTGTCGAAGTCCCGAAATTGAGGTAAAAATCACTTCTTACGGCTTTTCCTTGATTTTCTGGGTGAAATAGGCAAGAAAGAATAAAAGGGTTGAACCAAAAGACCTACAATCGGATGATCTAAAACATGGGCAACTTTGTTGCAAGCTATGTGGCATTTATGAAACAATGTACGAAACGTTGATGAAAGATAGACTCGTTGCTGGAAAAACGCAATCCAGCAAAATTTTCTATTTTGTCCAGTACCCGAAATTTAGGAAAAAATCACTTATTACGGCTTTCCTTGATTATCTGGGTGAAATAGGCAAGAAAGAATAAAAGGGTTGAACCAAAAGACCTACAATCGGATGATCTAAAACATAGGCAACTTTGTTGCAAGATATGTGGCATTTATGGAACAATGTACAAAACGTGGATGCAAGACAGACCCGTTGCTTGAAAAACGCTATCCAGCATAATTTTCGATTTTGTCGAAGTCCCTAAATTTAGGTAAAAATCACTTATTACAGCTTTTCCTTGATTATCTGGGTGAAATAGGCAAGAAAGAATAAAAGGGTTGAAACAAAAGACCTACAATCGGATGATCTAAAACATGGGCAACTTTGTTGCAAGCTATGTGGCATTTATGAAACAATGTACGAAACGTTGATGAAAGATAGACTCGTTGCTGGAAAAACGCAATCCAGCATAATTTTCGATTTTATCGAAGTCCCTAAATTTAGGTAAAAATCACTTCTTACGGCTTTTCCTTGATTATCTGGGTGAAATAGGCAAGAAAGAATAAAAGGGTTGAACCAAAAGACCTACAATCGGATGATCTAAAACATGGGCAACTTTGTTGCAAGCTATGTGGCATTTATGAAACAATGTACGAAACGTTGATGAAAGATAGACTCGTTGCTGGAAAAACGCAATCCAGCAAAATTTTCTATTTTATCGAAGTCCCTAAATTTAGGTAAAATTCACTTATTACGGCTTTTCCTTGATTTTCTGGGTGAAAGGATAAAAGGGTTGAAACAAAAGACCTACAATCGGATGATCTAAAACATAGGGAACTTTGTTGCCATGTATGTCGCATTTATGGAACAATGTATAAAAAGTAAATGAAAGATAGACTCGTTGCTTGAAAAACGCTATCCAGCATGATTTTCGATTTTGTCCAGGTCCCTAAATTTAGGTAAAAATCACTTATTACAGCTTTTCCTTGATTTTCTGGGTGAAATAGGCAAGAAAGAATAAAAGGGTTGAACTAAAAGACCTACAATCGGATGATCTAAAACATGGGCAACTTTGTTGCAAGCTATGTGGCATTTATGAAACAATGTACGAAACGTAGACGAAAGATAGACTCGTTGCTGGAAAAACGCTATCCAGCATAATTTTCGATTTTATCGAAGTCCCAAAATTTAGGTAAAAATCACTTATTACGGCTTTTCCTTGATTTTCTGGGTGAAATAGGCAAGAAAGAATAAAAGGGTTGAAACAAAAGACCTACAATCGGATGATCTAAAACATGGGCAACTTTGTTGCAAGCTATGTGGCATTTATGAAACAATGTACGAAACGTTGATGAAAGATAGACTCGTTGCTGGAAAAACGCTATCCAGCATAATTTTCGATTTTATCGAAGTCCCTAAATTTAGGTAAAATTCACTTATTACCGCTTTTCCTTGATTTTCTGGGTGAAATAGGCAAGAAAGAATAAAAGGGTTGAACCAAAAGACCTACAATCGGATGACCAAAAACATAGGTAACTTTGTTGCAAGATATGTGGCATTTATGGAACAATGTACAAAACGTAGACGAAAGATAGACTCGTTGCTGGAAAAACGCTATCCAGCATAATTTTCGATTTTATCGAAGTCCCAAAATTTAGGTAAAAATCACTTATTACGGCTTTTCCTTGATTTTCTGGGTGAAATAGGCAAGAAAGAATAAAAGGGTTGAACCAAAAGACCTACAATCGGATGACCTAAAACATAGGTAACTTTGTTGCAAGATATGTGGCATTTATGAAACAATGTACGAAAAGTTGATGAAAGACAGACTCGTTGCTGGAAAAACGCAATCCAGCATAATTTTCGATTTTATCGAAGTCCCTAAATTTAGGTAAAATTCACTTATTAAGGCTTTTCCTTGATTTTCTGGGTGAAATAGGCAAGAAAGAATAAAAGGGTTGAAACAAAAGACCTACAATCGGATGATCTAAAACATAGGCAACTTTGTTGCCATGTATGTCGCATTTATGGAACAATGTATAAAAAGTAAATGAAAGATAGACTCGTTGCTTGAAAAACGCTATCCAGCATGATTTTCGATTTTGTCCAGGTCCCTAAATTTAGGTAAAAATCACTTATTACAGCTTTTCCTTGATTTTCTCGGTGAAATAGGCAAGAAAGGATAAAAGGGTTGAAACAAAAGACCTACAATCGGATGATCTAAAACATGGGCAACTTTGTTGCAAGCTATGTGGCATTTATGAAACAATGTACAAAACGTAGAAGCAAGACAGACTCGTTGCTTGAAAAACGCTATCCAGCATAATTTTCGATTTCATCGAAGTCCCGAAATTTAGGTAAAAATCACTTATTACCGCTTTTCCTTGATTTTCTGGGTGAAATAGGCAAGAAAGAATAAAAGGGTTGAAGCAAAAGACCTACAATCGGATGATCTTAAACATAGGCAACTTTGTTGCAAGATATGTGGCATTTATGGAACAATGTACAAAACGTGGATGCAAGATAGACCCGTTGCTTGAAAAACGCTATCCAGCATAATTTTCGATTTTGTCGAAGTCCCGAAATTGAGGTAAAAATCACTTCTTACGGCTTTTCCTTGATTATCTGGGTGAAATAGGCAAGAAAGAATAAAAGGGTTGAACCAAAAGACCTACAATCGGATGATCTACAACATAGGCAACTTTGTTGCAAGCTATGTGGCATTTATGGAACAATGTACAAAACGTGGATGCAAGACAGACTCGTTGCTGGAAAAACGCTATCCAGCATGATTTTCGATTTTGTCCAGGTCCCTAAATTTAGGTAAAAATCACTTATTACGGCTTTTCCTTGATTTTCTGGGTGAAATAGGCAAGAAAGAATAAAAGGGTTGAAACAAAAGACCTACAATCGGATGATCTAAAACATGGGCAACTTTGTTGCAAGCTATGTGGCATTTATGAAACAATGTACAAAACGTTGATGAAAGATAGACTCGTTGCTTGAAAAACGCAATCCAGCATAATTTTCGATTTTATCGAAGTCCCTAAATTTAGGTAAAAATCACTTATTACCGTTTTTCCTTGATTTTCTGGGCGAAATAGGCAAGAAAGAATAAAAGGGTTGAAGCAAAAGACCTACAATCGGATGATCTAAAACATAGGCAACTTTGTTGCAAGCTATTTGGCATTTATGGAACAATGTACAAAACGTGGATGCAAGACAGACCCGTTGCTTGAAAAACGCAATCCAGCATAGTTTTCGATTTCATCGAAGTCCCGAAATTTAGGTAAAAATCACTTATTACCGCTTTTCCTTGATTTTCTGGGTGAAATAGGCAAGAAAGAATAAAAGGGTTGAAACAAAAGACCTACAATCGGATGATCTAAAACATGGGCAACTTTGTTGCTAGCTATGTGGCATTTATGGAACAATGTACAAAACGTATTTGAAAGATAGACTGGTAGCAGGAAAAACGCTATTCAACATAGTTTTCGATTTCATCGAAGTCCCAAAATTGAGGTAAAAATCACTTCTTACGGCTTTTCCTTGATTATCTGGGTGAAATAGGCAAGAAAGAATAAAAGGGTTCAACCAAAAGACCTACAATCGGATGATCTAGAACATAGGCAACTTTGTTGCAAGATATGTGGCATTTATGGAACAATGTACAAAACGTAGGTGAAAGATAGACTGGTAGCTGGAAAAACGCTATTCAGCATAGTTTTCGATTTTGTCCAGGTCCCTAAATTTAGGTAAAAATCACTTATTACGGCTTTTCCTTGATTTTCTGGGTGAAATAGGCAAGAAAGAATAAAAGGGTTGAAGCAAAAGACCTACAATCGGATGATCTAAAACATAGGCAACTTTGTTGCAAGCTATTTGGCATTTATGGAACAATGTACAAAACGTGGATGCAAGACAGACCCGTTGCTTGAAAAACGCTATCCAGCATAATTTTCGATTTTATCGAAGTCCCTAAATTTAGGTAAAAATCACTTATTACCGCTTTTCCTTGATTTTCTGGGTGAAATAGGCAAGAAAGAATAAAAGGGTTGAAGCAAAAGACCTACAATCGGATGATCTAAAACATAGGCAACTTTGTTGCAAGCTATTTGGCATTTATGGAACAATGTACAAAACGTGGATGCAAGACAGACCCGTTGCTTGAAAAACGCTATCCAGCATAATTTTCGATTTTGTCGAAGTCCCGAAATTTAGGTAAAAATCCCTTATTACCGCTTTTCCTTCATTTTCTGGGTGAAATAGGCAAGAAAGAATAAAAGGGTTGAAACAAAAGACCTACAATCGGATGATCTAAAACATGGGCAACTTTGTTGCTAGCTATGTGGCATTTATGGAACAATGTACAAAACGTATTTGAAAGATAGACTGGTAGCAGGAAAAACGCTATTCAACATAGTTTTCGATTTCATCGAAGTCCCGAAATTTAGGTAAAAATCATTTCTTACGGCTTTTCCTTGATTATCTGGGTGAAATAGGCAAGAAAGAATAAAAGGGTTCAACCAAAAGACCTACAATCGGATGAACTAGAACATAGGCAACTTTGTTGCAAGATATGTGGCATTTATGGAACAATGTACAAAACGTAGGTGAAAGATAGACTGGTAGCTGGAAAAACGCTATTCAGCATAGTTTTCGATTTCATCGAAGTCCCGAAATTTAGGTAAAAATCATTTCTTACGGCTTTTCCTTGATTATCTGGGTGAAATAGGCATGAAGGAATAAAAGGGTTGAACCAAAAGACCTACAATCGGATGATCTAAAACATAGGCAACTTTGTTGCTAGCTATGTGGCATTTATGGAACAATGTACAAAACGTTGATGAAAGATAGACTCGTTGCTGGAAAAACGCTATTCAACATAGTTTTCGATTTCATCGAAGTCCCGAAATTTAGGTAAAAATCATTTCTTACGGCTTTTCCTTGATTATCTGGGTGAAATAGGCATGAAGGAATAAAAGGGTTGAACCAAAAGACCTACAATCGGATGATCTAAAACATAGGCAACTTTGTTGCCAGCTATGTGGCATTTATGGAACAATGTACAAAACGTAGGTGAAAGATAGACTGGTTGCTTGAAAAACGCAATCCAGCATAATTTTCGATTTTATCGAAGTCCCAAAATTGAGGTAAAAATCACTTCTTACGGCTTTTCCTTGATTATCTGGGTGAAATAGGCAAGAAAGAATAAAAGGGTTGAACCAAAAGACCTACAATCGGTTGATCTAAAACATAGGCAACTTTGTTGCAAGATATGTGGCATTTATGGAACAATGTACAAAACGTAGACGAAAGATAGACTCGTTGCTGGAAAAACGCTATCCAGCAAAATTTTCTATTTTGTCCAGTACCCGAAATTTAGGAAAAAATCACTTATTACGGCTTTTCCTTGATTTTCTGAGTGAAATAGGCAAGAAAGAATGAAAGGGTTGAACCAAAAGACCTACAATCGGATGATCTAAAACATGGGCAACTTTGTTGCCAGCTATGTGGCATTTATGGAACAATGTACAAAACGTAGGTGAAAGATAGACTGGTTGCTTGAAAAACGCAATCCAGCATAATTTTCGATTTTATCGAAGTCCCGAAATTTAGGTAAAAATCATTTCTTACGGCTTTTCCTTGATTATCTGGGTGAAATAGGCATGAAGGAATAAAAGGGTTGAACCAAAAGACCTACAATCGGATGATCTAAAACATAGGCAACTTTGTTGCCAGCTATGTGGCATTTATGGAACAATGTACAAAACGTAGGTGAAAGATAGACTGGTTGCTTGAAAAACGCAATCCAGCATAATTTTCGATTTTATCGAAGTCCCAAAATTGAGGTAAAAATCACTTCTTACGGCTTTTCCTTGATTATCTGGGTGAAATAGGCAAGAAAGAATAAAAGGGTTCAACCAAAAGACCTACAATCGGATGATCTAGAACATAGGCAACTTTGTTGCAAGATATGTGGCATTTATGGAACAATGTACAAAACGTAGGTGAAAGATAGACTGGTAGCTGGAAAAACGCTATTCAGCATAGTTTTCGATTTCATCGAAGTCCCGAAATTTAGGTAAAAATCATTTCTTACGGCTTTTCCTTGATTATCTGGGTGAAATAGGCAAGAAAGAATAAAAGGGTTGAACCAAAAGACCTACAATCGGATGAACTAGAACATAGGCAACTTTGTTGCAAGATATGTGGCATTTATGGAACAATGTACAAAACGTAGGTGAAAGATAGACTGGTAGCTGGAAAAACGCTATTCAGCATAGTTTTCGATTTCATCGAAGTCCCGAAATTTAGGTAAAAATCATTTCTTACGGCTTTTCCTTGATTATCTGGGTGAAATAGGCATGAAGGAATAAAAGGGTTGAACCAAAAGACCTACAATCGGATGATCTAAAACATAGGCAACTTTGTTGCTAGCTATGTGGCATTTATGGAACAATGTACAAAACGTTGATGAAAGATAGACTCGTTGCTGGAAAAACGCTATTCAACATAGTTTTCGATTTCATCGAAGTCCCGAAATTTAGGTAAAAATCATTTCTTACGGCTTTTCCTTGATTATCTGGGTGAAATAGGCATGAAGGAATAAAAGGGTTGAACCAAAAGACCTACAATCGGATGATCTAAAACATAGGCAACTTTGTTGCCAGCTATGTGGCATTTATGGAACAATGTACAAAACGTAGGTGAAAGATAGACTGGTTGCTTGAAAAACGCAATCCAGCATAATTTTCGATTTTATCGAAGTCCCAAAATTGAGGTAAAAATCACTTCTTACGGCTTTTCCTTGATTATCTGGGTGAAATAGGCAAGAAAGAATAAAAGGGTTGAACCAAAAGACCTACAATCGGTTGATCTAAAACATAGGCAACTTTGTTGCAAGATATGTGGCATTTATGGAACAATGTACAAAACGTAGACGAAAGATAGACTCGTTGCTGGAAAAACGCTATCCAGCAAAATTTTCTATTTTGTCCAGTACCCGAAATTTAGGAAAAAATCACTTATTACGGCTTTTCCTTGATTTTCTGAGTGAAATAGGCAAGAAAGAATGAAAGGGTTGAACCAAAAGACCTACAATCGGATGATCTAAAACATGGGCAACTTTGTTGCAAGCTATGTGGCATTTATGAAACAATGTACGAAACGTTGATGAAAGATAGACTCGTTGCTGGAAAAACGCAATCCAGCAAAATTTTCTATTTTGTCCAGTACCCGAAATTTAGGAAAAAATCACTTATTACGGCTTTGCCTTGATTTTCTGGGTGAAATAGGCAAGAAAGAATAAAAGGGTTGAAACAAAAGACCTACAATCGGATGATCTAAAACATGGGCAACTTTGTTGCAAGCTATGTGGCATTTATGAAACAATGTACAAAACGTGGATGCAAGACAGACCCGTTGCTTGAAAAACGCTATCCAGCATAATTTTCGATTTTGTCGAAGTCCCGAAATTGAGGTAAAAATCACTTCTTACGGCTTTTCCTTGATTTTCTGGGTGAAATAGGCAAGAAAGAATAAAAGGGTTGAACTAAAAGACCTACAATCGGATGATCTAAAACATGGGCAACTTTGTTGCAAGCTATGTGGCATTTATGAAACAATGTACGAAACGTTGATGAAAGATAGACTCGTTGCTGGAAAAACGCAATTGAGCAAAATTTTCTATTTTGTCCAGTACCCGAAATTTAGGAAAAAATCACTTATTACGGCTTTGCCTTGATTTTCTGGGTGAAATAGGCAAGAAAGAATAAAAGGGTTGAAACAAAAGACCTACAATCGGATGATCTAAAACATGGGCAACTTTGTTGCAAGCTATGTGGCATTTATGAAACAATGTACAAAACGTGGATGCAAGACAGACCCGTTGCTTGAAAAACGCTATCCAGCATAATTTTCGATTTTGTCGAAGTCTCGAAATTGAGGTAAAAATCACTTCTTACGGCTTTTCCTTGATTTTCTGGGTGAAATAGGCAAGAAAGAATAAAAGGGTTGAACCAAAAGACCTACAATCGGATGATCTAAAACATGGGCAACTTTGTTGCAAGCTATGTGGCATTTATGAAACAATGTACGAAACGTTGATGAAAGATAGACTCGTTGCTGGAAAAACGCAATTGAGCAAAATTTTCTATTTTGTCCAGTACCCGAAATTTAGGAAAAAATCACTTATTACGGCTTTTCCTTGATTTTCTGGGTGAAATAGGCAAGAAAGAATGAAAGGGTTGAACCAAAAGACCTACAATCGGATGATCTAAAACATGGGCAACTTTGTTGCAAGCTATGTGGCATTTATGAAACAATGTACGAAACGTTGATGAAAGATAGGCTCGTTGCTGGAAAAACGCAATCCAGCAAAATTTTCTATTTTGTCCAGTACCCGAAATTTAGGAAAAAATCACTTACTACGGCTTTGCCTTGATTTTCTGGGTGAAATAGGCAAGAAACAATAAAAGGGTTGAAACAAAAGACCTACAATCGGATGATCTAAAACATAGGCAACTTTGTTGCAAGCTATGTGGCATTTATGAAACAATGTACAAAACGTGGATGCAAGACAGACCCGTTGCTTGAAAAACGCTATCCAGCATAATTTTCGATTTTATCGAAGTCCCTAAATTTAGGTAAAAATCACTTATTACGGCTTTTCCTTGATTATCTGGGTGAAATAGGCAAGAAAGAATAAAAGGGTTGAACCAAAAGACCTACAATCGGATGATCTAAAACATGGGCAACTTTGTTGCAAGCTATGTGGCATTTATGAAACAATGTACGAAACGTTGATGAAAGATAGACTCGTTGCTGGAAAAACGCAATTGAGCAAAATTTTCTATTTTGTCCAGTACCCGAAATTTAGGAAAAAATCACTTATTACGGCTTTGCCTTGATTTTCTGGGTGAAATAGGCAAGAAAGAATAAAAGGGTTGAAACAAAAGACCTACAATCGGATGATCTAAAACATGGGCAACTTTGTTGCAAGCTATGTGGCATTTATGAAACAATGTACAAAACGTGGATGCAAGACAGACCCGTTGCTTGAAAAACGCTATCCAGCATAATTTTCGATTTTGTCGAAGTCCCGAAATTGAGGTAAAAATCACTTCTTACGGCTTTTCCTTGATTTTCTGGGTGAAATAGGCAAGAAAGAATAAAAGGGTTGAACCAAAAGACCTACAATCGGATGATCTAAAACATGGGCAACTTTGTTGCAAGCTATGTGGCATTTATGAAACAATGTACGAAACGTTGATGAAAGATAGACTCGTTGCTGGAAAAACGCAATTGAACAAAATTTTCTATTTTGTCCAGTACCCGAAATTTAGGAAAAAATCACTTATTACGGCTTTTCCTTGATTTTCTGGGTGAAATAGGCAAGAAAGAATGAAAGGGTTGAACCAAAAGACCTACAATCGGATGATCTAAAACATGGGCAACTTTGTTGCAAGCTATGTGGCATTTATGAAACAATGTACGAAACGTTGATGAAAGATAGACTCGTTGCTGGAAAAACGCAATCCAGCAAAATTTTCTATTTTGTCCAGTACCCGAAATTTAGGAAAAAATCACTTATTACGGCTTTGCCTTGATTTTCTGGGTGAAATAGGCAAGAAAGAATAAAAGGGTTGAACCAAAAGACCTACAATCGGATGATCTAAAACATGGGCAACTTTGTTGCAAGCTATGTGGCATTTATGAAACAATGTACGAAACGTTGATGAAAGATAGACTCGTTGCTGGAAAAACGCAATCCAGCATAATTTTCGATTTTATCGAAGTCCCTAAATTTAGGTAAAAATCACTTATTACGGCTTTTCCTTGATTATCTGGGTGAAATAGGCAAGAAAGAATAAAAGGGTTGAACCAAAAGACCTACAATCGGATGATCTAAAACATGGGCAACTTTGTTGCAAGCTATGTGGCATTTATGAAACAATGTACGAAACGTTGATGAAAGATAGACTCGTTGCTGGAAAAACGCAATCCAGCAAAATTTTCTATTTTGTCCAGTACTCGAAATTTAGGAAAAAATCACTTACTACGGCTTTGCCTTGATTTTCTGGGTGAAATAGGCAAGAAACAATAAAAGGGTTGAAACAAAAGACCTACAATCGGATGATCTAAAACATAGGCAACTTTGTTGCAAGCTATGTGGCATTTATGAAACAATGTACAAAACGTGGATGCAAGACAGACCCGTTGCTTGAAAAACGCTATCCAGCATAATTTTCGATTTTGTCGAAGTCCCGAAATTGAGGTAAAAATCACTTCTTACGGCTTTTCCTTGATTATCTGGGTGAAATAGGCAAGAAAGAATAAAAGGGTTGAACCAAAAGACCTACAATCGGATGATCTAAAACATGGGCAACTTTTTTGCAAGCTATGTGGCATTTATGAAACAATGTACGAAACGTTGATGAAAGATAGACTCGTTGCTGGAAAAACGCAATCCGGCAAAATTTTCTATTTTGTCCAGTACCCGAAATTTAGGAAAAAATCACTTCTTACGGCTTTGCCTTGATTTTCTGGGTGAAATAGGCAAGAAACAATAAAAGGGTTGAAACAAAAGACCTACAATCGGATGATCTAAAACATGGGCAACTTTGTTGCAAGCTATGTGGCATTTATGAAACAATGTACGAAACGTTGATGAAAGATAGACTCGTTGCTGGAAAAACGCAATCCAGCAAAATTTTCTATTTTGTCCAGTACCCGAAATTTAGGAAAAAATCACTTACTACGGCTTTGCCTTGATTTTCTGGGTGAAATAGGCAAGAAACAATAAAAGGGTTGAAACAAAAGACCTACAATCGGATGATCTAAAACATGGGCAACTTTGTTGCAAGCTATGTGGCATTTATGAAACAATGTACAAAACGTGGATGCAAGACAGACCCGTTGCTTGAAAAACGCTATCCAGCATAATTTTCGATTTTATCGAAGTCCCTAAATTTAGGTAAAAATCACTTATTACGGCTTTTCCTTGATTATCTGGGTGAAATAGGCAAGAAAGAATAAAAGGGTTGAACCAAAAGACCTACAATCGGATGATCTAAAACATGGGCAACTTTGTTGCAAGCTATGTGGCATTTATGAAACAATGTACGACACGTTGATGAAAGATAGACTCGTTGCTGGAAAAACGCAATCCAGCAAAATTTTCTATTTTGTCCAGTACCCGAAATTTAGGAAAAAATCACTTCTTACGGCTTTGCCTTGATTTTCTGGGTGAAATAGGCAAGAAACAATAAAAGGGTTGAAACAAAAGACCTACAATCGGATGATCTAAAACATGGGCAACTTTGTTGCAAGCTATGTGGCATTTATGAAACAATGTACAAAACGTGGATGCAAGACAGACCCGTTGCTTGAAAAACGCTATCCAGCATAATTTTCGATTTTGTTGAAGTCCCGAAATTGAGGTAAAAATCACTTCTTACGGCTTTTCCTTGATTATCTGGGTGAAATAGGCAAGAAAGAATAAAAGGGTTGAACCAAAAGACCTACAATCGGATGATCTAAAACATGGGCAACTTTGTTGCAAGCTATGTGGCATTTATGAAACAATGTACGAAACGTTGATGAAAGATAGACTCGTTGCTGGAAAAACGCAATCCAGCAAAATTTTCTATTTTGTATAGTACCCGAAATTTAGGAAAAAATCACTTATTACGGCTTTGCCTTGATTTTCTGGGTGAAATAGGCAAGAAAGAATAAAAGGGTTGAAACAAAAGACCTACAATCGGATGATCTAAAACATGGGCAACTTTGTTGCAAGCTATGTGGCATTTATGAAACAATGTACAAAACGTGGATGCAAGACAGACCCGTTGCTTGAAAAACGCTATCCAGCATAATTTTCGATTTTGTCGAAGTCCCGAAATTGAGGTAAAAATCACTTCTTACGGCTTTTCCTTGATTATCTGGGTGAAATAGGCAAGAAAGAATAAAAGGGTTCAACCAAAAGACCTACAATCGGATGATCTAAAACATAGGCAACTTTGTTGCAAGATATGTGGCATTTATGGAACAATGAACAAAACGTAGACGAAAGATAGACTGGTTGCTGGAAAAACGCTATCCAGCATAATTTTCGATTTCATCGAAGTCCCGAAATTTAGGTAAAAATCACTTATTACCGCTTTTCCTTGATTTTCTGGGTGAAATAGGCAAGAAAGAATAAAAGGGTTGAACCAAAAGACCTACAATCGGATGATCTAAAACATAGGCAACTTTGTTGCCAGCTATGTGGCATTTATGGAACAATGTACAAAACGTATTTGAAAGATAGACTGGTTGCTGGAAAAACGCTATTCAGCATAGTTTTCGATTTCATCGAAGTCCCGAAATTTAGGTAAAAATCATTTCTTACGGCTTTTCCTGGATTATCTGGGTGAAATAGGCATGAAGGAATAAAAGGGTTGAACCAAAAGACCTACAATCGGATGATCTAAAACATAGGCAACTTTGTTGCCAGCTATGTGGCATTTATGGAACAATGTACAAAACGTAGGTGAAAGATAGACTGGTTGCTGGAAAAACGCTATTCAGCATAGTTTTCGATTTCATCGAAGTCCCGAAATTTAGGTAAAAATCATTTCTTACGGCTTTTCCTTGATTATCTGGGTGAAATAGGCATGAAGGAATAAAAGGGTTGAACCAAAAGACCTACAATCGGATGATCTAAAACATAGGCAACTTTGTTGCCAGCTATGTGGCATTTATGGAACAATGTACAAAACGTATTTGAAAGTTAGACTGGTAGCTGGAAAAACGCTATTCAGCATAGTTTTCGATTTCATCGAAGTCCCGAAATTTAGGTAAAAATCATTTCTTACGGCTTTTCCTTGATTATCTGGGTGAAATAGGCAAGAAAGAATAAAAGGGTTGAACCGAAAGACCTACAATCGGATGATCTAAAACATAGGCAACTTTGTTGCCAGCTATGTGGCATTTATGGAACAATGTACAAAACGTATTTGAAAGATAGACTGGTAGCTGGAAAAACGCTATTCAGCATAGTTTTCGATTTCATCGAAGTCCCGAAATTTAGGTAAAAATCATTTCTTACGGCTTTTCCTTGACTATCTGGGTGAAATAGGCAAGAAAGAATAAAAGGGTTGAAGCAAAAGACCTACAATCGGATGATCTAAAACATGGGCAACTTTTTTGCAAGCTATGTGGCATTTATGAAACAATGTACGAAACGTTGATGAAAGATAGACTCGTTGCTGGAAAAACGCAATTGAGCAAAATTTTCTATTTTGTCCAGTACCCGAAATTTAGGAAAAAATCACTTACTACGGCTTTGCCTTGATTTTCTGGGTGAAATAGGCAAGAAACAATAAAAGGGTTGAAACAAAAGACCTACAATCGGATGATTTAAAACATGGGCAACTTTGTTGCAAGCTATGTGGCATTTATGAAACAATGTACAAAACGTGGATGCAAGACAGACCCGTTGCTTGAAAAACGCTATCCAGCATAATTTTCGATTTTGTCGAAGTCCCGAAATTGAGGTAAAAATCACTTCTTACGGCTTTTCCTTGATTATCTGGGTGAAATAGGCAAGAAAGAATAAAAGGGTTGAACCAAAAGATCTACAATCGGATGATCTAAAACATGGGCAACTTTGTTGCAAGCTATGTGGCATTTATGAAACAATGTACGAAACGTTGATGAAAGATAGACTCGTTGCTGGAAAAACGCAATCCGGCAAAATTTTCTATTTTGTCCAGTACCCGAAATTTAGGAAAAAATCACTTCTTACGGCTTTGCCTTGATTTTCTGGGTGAAATAGGCAAGAAACAATAAAAGGGTTGAAACAAAAGACCTACAATCGGATGATCTAAAACATGGGCAACTTTGTTGCAAGCTATGTGGCATTTATGAAACAATGTACGAAACGTTGATGAAAGATAGACTCGTTGCTGGAAAAACGCAATCCAGCAAAATTTTCTATTTTGTCCAGTACCCGAAATTTAGGAAAAAATCACTTATTACGGCTTTTCCTTGATTTTCTGAGTGAAATAGGCAAGAAAGAATGAAAGGGTTGAACCAAAAGACCTACAATCGGATGATCTAAAACATGGGCAACTTTGTTGCAAGCTATGTGGCATTTATGAAACAATGTAGGAAACGTTGATGAAAGATAGACTCGTTGCTGGAAAAACGCAATCCAGCAAAATTTTCTATTTTGTCCAGTACCCGAAATTTAGGAAAAAATCACTTATTACGGCTTTGCCTTGATTTTCTGGGTGAAATAGGCAAGAAAGAATGAAAGGGTTGAACCAAAAGACCTACAATCGGATGATCTAAAACATGGGCAACTTTGTTGCAAGCTATGTGGCATTTATGAAACAATGTACAAAACGTGGATGCAAGACAGACCCGTTGCTTGAAAAACGCTATCCAGCATAATTTTCGATTTTGTCGAAGTCCCGAAATTGAGGTAAAAATCACTTCTTACGGCTTTTCCTTGATTTTCTGGGTGAAATAGGCAAGAAAGAATAAAAGGGTTGAACCAAAAGACCTACAATCGGATGATCTAAAACATGGGCAACTTTGTTGCAAGCTATGTGGCATTTATGAAACAATGTACGAAACGTTGATGAAAGATAGACTAGTTGCTGGAAAAACGCAATCCAGCAAAATTTTCTATTTTGTCCAGTACCCGAAATTTAGGAAAAAATCACTTATTACGGCTTTGCCTTGATTTTCTGGGTGAAATAGGCAAGAAAGAATAAAAGGGTTGAAACAAAAGACCTACAATCGGATGATCTAAAACATAGGCAACTTTGTTGCAAGCTATGTGGCATTTATGAAACAATGTACAAAACGTGGATGCAAGACAGACCCGTTGCTTGAAAAACGCTATCCAGCATAATTTTCGATTTTGTCGAAGTCTCGAAATTGAGGTAAAAATCACTTCTTACGGCTTTTCCTTGATTTTCTGGGTGAAATAGGCAAGAAAGAATAAAAGGGTTGAACCAAAAGACCTACAATCGGATGATCTAAAACATGGGCAACTTTGTTGCAAGCTATGTGGCATTTATGAAACAATGTACGAAACGTTGATGAAAGATAGACTCGTTGCTGGAAAAACGCAATTGAGCAAAATTTTCTATTTTGTCCAGTACCCGAAATTTAGGAAAAAATCACTTATTACGGCTTTTCCTTGATTTTCTGGGTGAAATAGGCAAGAAAGAATGAAAGGGTTGAACCAAAAGACCTACAATCGGATGATCTAAAACATGGGCAACTTTGTTGCAAGCTATGTGGCATTTATGAAACAATGTACGAAACGTTGATGAAAGATAGACTCGTTGCTGGAAAAACGCAATCCAGCAAAATTTTCTATTTTGTCCAGTACCCGAAATTTAGGAAAAAATCACTTATTACGGCTTTGCCTTGATTTTCTGGGTGAAATAGGCAAGAAAGAATAAAAGGGTTGAACCAAAAGACCTACAATCGGATGATCTAAAACATGGGCAACTTTGTTGCAAGCTATGTGGCATTTATGAAACAATGTACGAAACGTTGATGAAAGATAGACTCGTTGCTTGAAAAACGCAATCTTTGGTTAGCATAATTTTCGATTTTATCGAAGTCCCTAAATTTAGGTAAAAATCACTTATTACGGCTTTTCCTTGATTATCTGGGTGAAATAGGCAAGAAAGAATAAAAGGGTTGAACCAAAAGACCTACAATCGGATGATCTAAAACATGGGCAACTTTGTTGCAAGCTATGTGGCATTTATGAAACAATGTACGAAACGTTGATGAAAGATAGACTCGTTGCTGGAAAAACGCAATTGAGCAAAATTTTCTATTTTGTCCAGTACCCGAAATTTAGGAAAAAATCACTTATTACGGCTTTGCCTTGATTTTCTGGGTGAAATAGGCAAGAAAGAATAAAAGGGTTGAAACAAAAGACCTACAATCGGATGATCTAAAACATGGGCAACTTTGTTGCAAGCTATGTGGCATTTATGAAACAATGTACAAAACGTGGATGCAAGACAGACCCGTTGCTTGAAAAACGCTATCCAGCATAATTTTCGATTTTGTCGAAGTCCCGAAATTGAGGTAAAAATCACTTCTTACGGCTTTTCCTTGATTTTCTGGGTGAAATAGGCAAGAAAGAATAAAAGGGTTGAACCAAAAGACCTACAATCGGATGATCTAAAACATGGGCAACTTTGTTGCAAGCTATGTGGCATTTATGAAACAATGTACGAAACGTTGATGAAAGATAGACTCGTTGCTGGAAAAACGCAATTGAACAAAATTTTCTATTTTGTCCAGTACCCGAAATTTAGGAAAAAATCACTTATTACGGCTTTGCCTTGATTTTCTGGGTGAAATAGGCAAGAAAGAATGAAAGGGTTGAACCAAAAGACCTACAATCGGATGATCTAAAACATGGGCAACTTTGTTGCAAGCTATGTGGCATTTATGAAACAATGTACGAAACGTTGATGAAAGATAGACTCGTTGCTGGAAAAACGCAATTGAGCAAAATTTTCTATTTTGTCCAGTACCCGAAATTTAGGAAAAAATCACTTATTACGGCTTTGCCTTGATTTTCTGGGTGAAATAGGCAAGAAAGAATAAAAGGGTTGAAACAAAAGACCTACAATCGGATGATCTAAAACATGGGCAACTTTGTTGCAAGCTATGTGGCATTTATGAAACAATGTACAAAACGTGGATGCAAGACAGACCCGTTGCTTGAAAAACGCTATCCAGCATAATTTTCGATTTTGTCGAAGTCCCGAAATTGAGGTAAAAATCACTTCTTACGGCTTTTCCTTGATTTTCTGGGTGAAATAGGCAAGAAAGAATAGAAGGGTTGAGCCAAAAGACCTACAATCGGATGATCTAAAACATGGGCAACTTTGTTGCAAGCTATGTGGCATTTATGAAACAATGTACGAAACGTTGATGAAAGATAGACTCGTTGCTGGAAAAACGCAATTGAACAAAATTTTCTATTTTGTCCAGTACCCGAAATTTAGGTAAAAATCATTTCTTACGGCTTTTCCTGGATTATCTGGGTGAAATAGGCATGAAGGAATAAAAGGGTTGAACCAAAAGACCTACAATCGGATGATCTAAAACATAGGCAACTTTGTTGCCAGCTATGTGGCATTTATGGAACAATGTACAAAACGTATTTGAAAGATAGACTGGTAGCTGGAAAAACGCTATTCAGCATAGTTTTCGATTTCATCGAAGTCCCGAAATTTAGGTAAAAATAATTTCTTACGGCTTTTCCTTGACTATCTGGGTGAAATATACAAGAAAGAATAAAAGGGTTGAACCAAAAGACATACAATCGGATGATCTAAAACATGGGCAACTTTGTTGCCAGCTATGTGGCATTTATGGAACAATGTACAAAACGTAGACGAAAGATAGACTCGTTGCTGGAAAAACGCTATCCAGCATAATTTTCGATTTTATCCAGGTCCCGAAATGTAGGTAAATATCACATATGTATTACGACATGATGGTACCATTTTTACGAGGCGAAAACACTTCCATTGTTACTTGTTAGGTAGGTCAGCAGACCGGCCTAAGCAGAACAGGCTTAAAATAATTAAGGAAGAATCAAGAGGTGTCCAGAACAATATCATAAAAAATAAACGAATTCTAGGGTAATTCGAGATTGTGAAATTTAAATACAAACTGTCTTGGACTAGGTAGTCCCTGTTAACTTAATCGCTCTAAGCTACTAAACATAAATTGTATTATTGCCTTCTTTCCAAAACTAATGCCAATTTCTTGCACATATTGAATATGAATAGTTACTCCGAGTCGGTGCCATAAATGCAACAACTCTAAGAGCTATTAACTTCTTTGCTACTTGTTCAGTTAATGGAATTCTAGTGTTGCACTGCAGCATTGATTTACCTACAATCTTTCATGTCAGTGTAGAAATAGGTAGTCGTATTGTATTGTTCTTTTCCCTGAAATTTATCCACGTTATTTAGGCCTTAATAATTCTCTCAATTACTCAATTAACTATTCTCTCAAATGAGTTTAAAATAAATACTTTAAATGCCAGAAATTTTAAAGGAATACTCAGTTAAGGTTTAGAATAAAAACAACCAACACTTTGTCGATTGACAGCTATTTGAAGTTCAATTTAAATGTTACCATTGATTCTCTTTAAAGCACCATATAAATAAATTCCAATAAAATCCAAATCGATAGCCAAAGGCAATAGGTATCGTCGGATGTGTTTTTGAGTGTTTTAATATATTCGAAAAATATTTTCCAGCATTCAAAGTCTTTCAACAAAAATGCCAGGCAACGGAAATTGAGTCTCAAAGATATTGTCAAATTAAAGATAGAATTCTTCGAACTCAGACAACAAGTCTATTAAACCAATATTAGAAGATCAAAACAAGACCGATACATGAATTCAAGGGAATGAGCTTATATCAATTTAAACTTTAATGTTATTTACGACTTATTCCTTTTTGTGGATTAATATCGAAATTGGGGTAATTATGATGAATTAAATATAATGAATCAAAGTCTAAGGTTTACTCAGTCGGACAGATAAAAAGAAGATATGTGTGCAACTAATGATGACATAACGAACGTCATGTAAATGTAGATTGAAAGGAGTACGTCTACAACAAGGATACATACGAGCAAGCACAGTGAGTGTATCTGTTTTTTTATTGCATTTAATCATTCATAAGCATACATGAATGATAAAAATATTAATTAATTGAGGAAATTCTTAAAGTTGCAGCAGCGATAAAGTCTAACAAGGCACATTAGATACCTGAGAATGCTGTTGGATCTAAGGCTCGGATTCAAAGAGTTCATGATGTACGTAGGTAAAAAGCCTCGCTGGTAGTAGCAGCACTGTCCAGGATAATGCCCAGCAATGAAGGACGAAGGCAGTCAATCGAAACTTATGTAAGCTGGCAATCATTAGCAAATCGATGCTTATGTAAGCCTCTTCCATATAGGCACCAGCAACGGAAGTTAAATCCTACATGAGACGCATGAACACAGCGCAAAGAATCTCATCGTTATGAGTATGCTGCGCTTTTAGAACCGTGGCATAGGTGAGATTTCGTGCAGAATACCCATCGATCTAGAAGTTAAATGCAGCCAAATATGACATATGTACGCAATATTTAACATACTTCTGACACGAAAAACGAAAGGTATACTGTACAAATAGTGCTAATACTGTTTCTCTATATGATCCCGCTGACTGTTGAAACTTAGCCAGGAAGCGAAAGATGTAAGTATTGAGCATCTTCGAACAATTCTACAAATAATTTGACGTGTCTCGGATGAGGTTGAATTGAAAAGTTTTCTCCTGTCGAGGAGAAGTTTCAGCATGCTCTGCGGAAGAAGATGTCTGACATAGAGGATAGCGAACTGGTTGGGAAGGCGGTCCAAGGTTGTTACCTCCCTCAGACAGTTTATTTCCAAATTTGGCGAAGTATGGAGCGGAACTCAAGTCAAGGGTGTGACTCTGGTGGAACTTCCTAGGTACACTCCGTCCAAAGCATGGGTTCCGCTGGCATATTCTTACCCAGAGAAACTGTTTGGTCTCCTCCATATGCAGAATAGGGAATTAAAAGCAAATACTTGGATAGTTCTCAAAATAGAATGCAGGAACCAGTTCTGTGAACATTTAAATGGGGTGTAGGTACCATTCCTTGAAAGACTAAGGGAATAGTGCGATATGTCATGAGAAAGGATAAAACTAATGGCCAAGGGCGTTGAGGAGGATGAACGTTGTGTGAATACATAGAATGCAAGAGAGAGTTCTAATATTTAATCAAACAGTCTAAAAGAAAGTCCTGGAAACAAATCAAATACCCAAGTGGTCATAGCTGATATAGATCGAAAAAAAATCTGAAGAAATGATAAAACTAAGTAGGTTATGGTTTAAGAATATTGGTAGGGATTCTCTCTGTTAACTTTCTGGGAAGATGCCTGCCTCCAGCTGCGCACTTGTGTTCATCGGAGCTTCTCTAAAGCCCGCCAACGGAAATGGGACCGAATATTTTAAGAAGAATTTTTCCCTTGAAACGACCGAGGATATCTTTATCCGCTTTGGTTAGAGTCCAAGTTTCAGCGCCATAAAGCAGGACTGGAATGATCAAGGTGTTATATAGAGTTTCCTTAGCCCAAAGAAACAGCGATTGGCAAGAGTTATTCTCGTTTTAATTCTGCTGAGGTGTTGTTTGCAGAATTGATAGCAGAGCCGAGGTAGACAAAGTCCCTTTCTTGTGGATCGGGCAAACGATGCTGAGATTCCATTCATCAGGATCATACACAGTGCATAATACACAAGTGCAAAATCCCCACCTTTTAAAAAATACCCGAATTGACTTTCCCCAAGTACAAAATCCCCAAGCGCAAAATACCCATGTTATCACCACGATCTTTAAGGATCAGCGAAGCGGAGCGGTAGTGGAGCGAGCGGTGAAGTAATTTTGGAGGTTCTATGAAGAATTCATTGTCAACGATTTGTGTTTGGGGATTTGGATTCTAATTTAGGACTCTTGCAACTGGGGATTACGTAGCGACCCCGCAACAAAGTCAAAGATTTGTGATTGGGGATTTTGGGTTTGGGGATATTGACTTGGGGATTTCAGTTTGGGGATTTTAATTTTGGAGATTTCGTACCAAACCCCATACACAAATCTGACCAAATTTTAGAAATCGGTTGGTGTATGCTCTCTACTAGGTCATTTCCAGCTGCTTTGAACAGCTCGGCTGGTAGGCCGTCAGGTCCAGCAGCCTGGTTCGACTGAAGTTTGGATTTTGCTAACCTCACTTCGTTTTGATCAGCTGAGCGTAAGCTTTGGCTATCTTCGTCTAGATTGAATGGTAGTCCTCTCTATACCTGTAAAAAGGCTGTAGGTTTGAGCTAGAGTATACAATCTAGCACATTGGCCAGGGTGGGCATTCATCTTCAAGCTTTCTACCTTCTCGATCTATTAAACTATACCCATGAAGACAGTGACTACAACCCACCGAAACTGATATTTTGACTGCTACTTTCGAACTAGTATTCATGCCTTAGTGAATGGCATAATGATGCCACCTTGTTCAGTTCAGTGTACGCAGATGGCTTTAAGACCGAATGGAGGATGGATTGTGGTTTCTTCCCTGAAAAGCTCAATCTGAGCATCTCTTTCCGAATCCGAAATCACTGTAGCATTTTTTAGACGGAAATCATGGCGATCAAGGAAGCCTTGTCCTGGTAGAAGTTTAATCCAATATCTGTTAGGGACATTAGCGTTTTCACTGGCAATCAACAGGAATTCCGAGAAGTCCGAGAATCGAGCTCTTTCACTTCAAGTTCCGCTACTGGCAATTGTCTTTCTCGGAGATGATGGAGAAGTTCAACATCCGGGCCAGATTTCCGGAAAAGGCTGACAAACTCGCTAGAGACTCTAAGGATTCTGCAAAACCTCGGTATTTTCCTCACTACATGTATATATTGACTATACACCTGACATTAGGGGCTCCTCTCTTCAATGGCCTTAGCGAACTTGAATTCTCAGACGTCATGAGCATCCTTCAGTTTTTAAGAACCTCCGGTTGGTCGTATTAGTTCGTGTGTAGCCAAATTTGAAAGATCCATCGTATGTCAAAAGATCTCTTCTGGTCTTAGTGTGTCTGTATCCTGGTACAGACAGCTACCCTACCCTATGCCACCTTAACAAGCTTTTGAAAGAAGCCCGTGCCCATTAGAGACCCACCACCTGCCTAGAAAATTGTTTCAGACAAATTTCTCTTGCCATGGTTTCATATAAATAGTGTAGTCCTTTGCAAATTTTCCATATATTTCAACTACCTACGTGGCAATATTTTTAGGGCAGTTGTCTTCAAACACAAACAGTAACAGCAGTGTTCCAATCAATACAAATAAACAAGCAAAGTACAACCATCTGATGGCAATTGTTCTTCTGTTGTCATCTCAGTAATACCGGCGATTTATTGATTTTACAAAAAAAAAATATATATTTTATTTATTTTTAAATCCCTCATACTGTCACATATTATGTCAACGTTATGTTATGTCAATAAGTGTACGAAAATATGAAAACAATAAAAACACTGAACCCATCCGTTCATGCTGGTTGGTTGTACAAGTGCAGGAATCGAAAAATAAAGAAAGATTGGAAAGTTTTTTAACTTCAGGCACAATGAAGTAAATATATTTTCTTTTATTTTAATTTAAAATTCCTTAAAAATGTTTACAAACAAATGCTTTAGTGTTCTATGGGGAGGGTATTAAGAGTGAGAAACGGTGTTCCCGATGGCTTATCAAAAAGTTTAAAATTTCTGAAATGAATGATGAGGTCGTCGTCGTAGACGTCTCATGTTGCTGGATAAGTACTTCATATTGGAAATATAACAACAAGGTGTCTTATGAAGGATTACTAATAAGATTTATCGAAAAAAAAAGTCAAAAGCGATTGAATTTGTGTTCACGTTTGTCTAGGGATTGGTATCAGACTCACATTCATGTGACCTTGTGGTTAGGTTAATTGACGTACGTGCATTGCCTTCGATTACTGTTTCTGTTGCTTGGATAATGGCTGTGACTTCGGCTTGAAAATAGATACAGCCTTTGGTAGTTCTAAACGAATGGTTGAATGGTTTGGTTGGCATCTATTTCGACTCTCATTTTGGAACAAAAGTATATTTAATGGAGCTATCCATTGGTGGGTCTTTTGACAAAGTGATGACTGTTAAAGCTTTCTAATGTAATCTTGTCGCAGGGTTGTCGGATAAAAATGATGTTGAATGTAGATTTCATACATTAAGACATTATCATTTTGGGTATACCATCCGCTTAGCGACAAGGTATGCTCGGTAGAATAGGCTCTTAGCATTTTATATCGTCTACGTCCACTGTTCCATCGTTTACGTATCTACACCAAGGCCAATAATCCCTTAATATTAATGAAAAGCAATTACATGAGTTTCAAAATTACTCCTCGTTCACCAATCTGTTATAAGCCTGCTTAGCTTTCCCTCTTAGTAATTCATTTAGGTGGCGCTACAGTTCGTGGTGAATCTGGGCTTTATGCAACAAGTCTCTTTAGTTAGCGCGGTCCTTAGCTAACTGTCTCCAGTTGCGCACTCCAAGCTTGTTCAGGTCCCCTTCAACTTGTGCGCGCCACCTAAAGCGAGGTCTTCCTCTGCTGCGTTGTCCCTCCGGGTGTGATTTGAAGACTCTTCGGGCCGGAGCACTGGTGTCTATTCGCTCTACATGTCCTAGCCATCTCAAATGACTAATGCGCAGTTTTTTGACTAGGTTGATACCGCTGTGAAGTTCGTATAGTTCGTCGTTGAATCTCCTTCTCCAAAGTCCGCCAACGCAAATGGGATCGAATATTTTAAGAAACATCTTTCTCTCAAAGCGACTGAAGATATCTTCATCCGCTTTAAATAGAGTCCAAACTTCAGCTTCATAAAGCAGGACTGGGATGATAAAGGTCTTATGCACAGAGTCCTTAGTTGTTCGGGATGGGACTCTACTACTCATTTGCCTTCTCAGCCCAAAGAAACAGCGATTGGCAAGCATTATTCTTTGTTTATTTCTGCTGAGGTGTTGTATTCAGAATAGAAACCAAAGCCAAGGCAGATAAAGCCTCTTACTACCTCAAAGTTAAAGCTGTCGATTGTGGTATTCTGTTCAATTTGTCGATGTTGAGTGTCCCTTTTTGTTGACAGCATATACTTGGTTTTACCCATTTTGGCAGCTTCATTTCAATATTAGCGAACGTAATGGTGACAAACCGCTTAGTTCTGCCAATAATGTCAATAAAAATTGCCCAAACTTTTGAAAGATTGTGCTCCGTTGTTGGCTTGTGAGTATCGACCAATTCTTTGAAGTATGATGTTTAGAAGTCACATGACAGCGCTTCACCTTTAAATCCTTTTCTAACATCACAGGTTTCGGTGAGATCGTTACCAACCTTGATAGACCAGCGAGGGTTCTCCATCTTCATTCTGCATAATCGGACGAGTATGAGTGATCAGTGATCTCAAACTGATGTCATATGCACAATAAATGCTGTCACATACGGCCTTAAAATCGATGAAAAGATGGTGGGTATCGATTTGGACTTCTTGAGTTTTTTCCAGAATCTGCCGAAGT
The DNA here is from genome assembly GCA_905220385.1 of Xylota sylvarum. NCBI lineage: Eukaryota > Metazoa > Arthropoda > Insecta > Diptera > Syrphidae > Xylota > Xylota sylvarum. The sequence continues at coordinate 35,858,269 of LR999958.1, forward strand.
GTGTATTTTCTTGGTCTGAAACCACACTGATAGGGCCCAATTAGGGTTTGACGAAGGGTTTCAGAAGTTCACACAATATGGCAGATAGGATCTTGCACGAATGTTAAGGAGACGGAACTGATACCTCTGTAATTGGCGCTATCGTCTTGCTCTTGTAGATCGGATAAACAATGGTAAGACACAATTCATCAGGTAGAGTCTCATCTGACCCTCTTTTCCTCTTTGCTTTCGTTTGTTTTTTTATTTTCGTGAAATGGAAATTTGCTGAACGAAAAATGCACAATACTTACGAAATTGCCCTTTTCTTCAGTGAAATACATAATGATGACTTTGTTAATTGTAGTGACCTCTGTGGGAAATTTTTTCACGAGCTATGTGCCGGTTTGAGCAAGCGTTGACTGACCTATCTACATATGTACCTCAAAGAATAGCTTAAGAACTTTGTATTCTATTATGATGAGTGTAAAGAAATTACTCTTTCACACTTAATGCTTCCGACTAAGTGCCTATGTGATTCATTGAATAATATGCTCACTTTTAATAAGAGCTCTTTTAAAAAAGTTCTTGATCAAAGTTCTAGGCTTGATGAACTCATTAAATGTATGGATGATCTTAAAACCTGTGTTGAATCCTTAGGATTAGTGCGCAAGTCCCTTTTGAAGAACATCGATAAGTTAGTGGCCAGCCTTAGTGAGATGACGACGAAACTGACATTCGTACCAATTTCGTTTCTGACTTTTCTAACGACTTGGATTATTACTATTACTATGGTCTCCCTGCCAACTTTTTTAAAAAATGTTCGTCCAATATCTCCTTCCCCCTCTCTCGCCTATCTATTTCTCAGGGAGAATTTCCTCAGATTTGGAAAACCTCATACATAACCCCGGTACACAAAAAGGGCTCAAGGAACTAAGTAAGAAATTATCGTCCAATTGCTAAACTTTCCCATATACCCAAACTCTTCGAAAGTATTTTATATGAAGTACTAAGTTTTCAGTGCAAGTCTTTTATTTTCCCTAACCAACATGGGTTTATGAAAGGTAGATCAACTATGACAAACCTCGTCGAATTCGTGTCATTTGCCCTCTCTGCCTTGGAGAGTGGCAAAGAAATCGAGGTTATTGCAACTGATTTCAGTAAAGCTTTTGATAAGATATCTCATAACCTGATCCTTTTCAAATTGTCTGCCATCGGTTTCGAACCCATGTTAGTAGAATTGATATCTTCTTACCTGAAAGAACGTTTTTTAGCGTTCACTTCAGATCCGTCCTATCGGCTCTTTTTTCGGCTACTTCTGATGTTCCACAAGGCAGCCGTCTTGGCCCCCTTTTCTTCATTCTAACCATAAGCGATGTCGATAAGATTATAAAACAATCCCCCCTTTCTCTCTACACTGATGATACGAAACTTTTCAAAACCATTTCTCACCTTAGGACTACTCTCTCCTTCAACAGGACCTAGACAGTTTTTTGTACTGGTGCTCCAAAAATTGCTTAGAGCTCAATATCGCTAAGTGCGAATCTATTACCTTATCACGTAAACACCACGTATCCACTCCCTGCCCTTACCTTCCCCATCGTCACCCTATATCTATCGCGACCTTGGAATATTGTACGACAGGGAGCTAATCTTCCGTTCGCATATTGATGAGATAATTCAGAAAGCTAACTCATCTCTTGGCTATGTTAAACGATTGTATAAGGAATTCTCTGATCCTTGCGTGACTAAGTTCCTTTACATTACCTTTGTTCGTCCTTTACTTGAATACGACAGTCAAGCGTGGTCCCCCTATCAGCAAGTACATGTGTAAAGAATCAGAGAACACTCAACCTCGTTTTCTTGCTAATAAACTACTGGTGGAAGCAACTATGTTTGCTCAAAACACGGATAGAGGTTCAGTGTTGTTTGATGCTATCACATAAAAACCTGCAGCCGAGCCCTTTGTTTCTTAGAAATCGAACACCTTTAATCTTTCTTTTCTGTTGGAAAGCGAAACAGCTCTATCTTCTGTTGGTTAATACTAAGTCTATTCATTTTTCACAGGAATACTGTAGATCTTGTAATATAGTTTCGATTCGCCGGCAGTTGGAAGATGTTTGCAATACTTCGGATCTGTTAAGTCGTCTACATATATATGCTATGACCAATAATCCCTTAATCTATAGAATTGTCAGAATTAATGAGAAGCAATTACAGGAGTTTTAAAATTACTCCTCGTTCACCAAACTGTTACAGTTCTGCTTAGAGATGCTTATAGATTTTTATATTTCTAGTTGTCAAGATCCAAGATCGGCAAATTCTCTAAATAGGGTTTCGATGCGAGGAACTTTTGCGCATTATTTTTGTTTCTTTTCTTTTCTTTCCAAAAAGTGATCTAGTACCACGTTGGCAGGATCAGATTGTCGCTTGCAGTAGGAAATTTTAAGCCCAGTCTGCCTGATTGTCCATTAGATGCAATGAGCAGTACCATGAAGTAGTCTTACGTTTTAGATTCATTGAGGAGTGCCACATTTGTGTCGTCGAAGTCATCTCTTTTTGATATAACTTATGAGTTTTTAGAACTAAACTGGCTCTGACTAGAGTCGGATGTGGATAATCATAATTGAATCTCCACAGATTGCTTCGAAAATTATTAATGATGCTGGTTTTTTCATTGATTGAAGCTAACAAAATTAGAAGAGAGGTATCTCTCGGGTATTAAAGAGCGACTTCTCAAAACTTGAACCTTTCGAGCTCTTTTGATGTTCACGATCATGCCTTCTTTTAGAACTTTCACGTTCTTAAGTAAGATTACACCAACATCTATGATCCCTATACATACTGTGACAACTTGTATCACCTACCCTAAAGTATGTATCTATGAGTTTGTAAGACTTGCATACCAAAATGGTTGATTATGTCGATGAATACGAATTATGCTACTTTTTAGAATTAATGATTATAGGTCAAAAATGTATTTAATATGCACAGCTCTCCCGCAAAGTGTAAATAGGAAATAAAAGATTGCCTCTAGTTACGTTTATCAATAGAAAGTGTCCAACAGAAAACAGTTTAAAAAATAAACTCAGCAGTAGACACCACGACTGGTATCCACGTTTATCTAAACAGACGTCCACAACTGCGACAAGTTTATCGGCTCTCATTCCATTTTCCATAAAAAAAAAAACGAAAAAACGAAAAAAAGTTAAAACAACAACTTCAGTTTACAAATTTTGCAGACCGAGCAAATCAAAACCAAATAAATTATTATTCCGCTTAGTATCGTTAATGGAACGAAGAGGAACATTCCACCATTTTGTTTTTATCGTTTTTTATTTCCGTTTTTTTTATTTATACTTCCTGTCTATGTCTATTCCGTCCGAATCGTGACCAAGTGGCAAATGGATTATACGGTCCATCAGTTTCGGCTGCAAGGTATAATTGGTGTGAGTGATTTCGGTCCTCAGAGGTCGTTGGTGGTGGGATTGGTAGGTGGTTGGTAAAAATTTTGAATGCCGGGTGTTGTCCATTTGCGAGCTATGAATTTTCCAGAACCAATTTATTTTTTGAATTTCAATCACGTTTCTGTGGCAAGTGATTTTTAATGTTTGCGCTTTTTATTTCCACTGCTAGGGGTATTTTTGTGTTTTGTTTTGTTTTTTTTTTCTTCGGGTAAGTTGTGTACACCCTCTATTCTATGTTTACCCTTAATCGGGGGATTTTTGAGAGAAGTTTGTTGGGGTTTTTTGTTTTGTACTCTTTTTCGTTCGGATTAGTTGGGTGGATGGGTCAAAATGGAAATGAGCGGTTAACGCTTTAGAATGGCCGGCAGTCGTTGTGGATAGCGTTGGCGATATTTGTTTTATTTTGGATTTTATGGGTTAAATGGTGGTTTGTTATTTTAGGAAATGTTAATTATCGTCTGTGTGAATGAATAACACTTTATGCTTTGGTAGACCGTGAAATAACTTTGAAGACGATTATTGAAGGTTGAGGTTAACTTTTATTGACTTAACATGGTATGGTGAATCTGCTACATTGGCTATTGGTAGTCAAAATATAAATTGGTTTAAGTCAATTAAAAAGAGATTCCTTAAATAATTTGAATATACTTAAGGGTACTGGTTATTCAGGGAGGCAGTAAAAATATATGTGTATACCTAAATCAATAAAAGAATGTCTTTATATCCGTGCTAAAGAAAATGACAACCAAATCCTGCTCTATTGTCTGGTAAAGCTATAGTACAATTTGGAACTTGCAAAAGCAAGAAGGAATTTAATTTAGCCATAGCTTGTATGGGCTACACTACTTACTCTACAGATGACAGGTTATAAATGCCAAAAATTTATATACATAACTCCAATTAGTTACTACAGCAAAACTGCCTACAGAAACACCAATGAGCAGACATGTGGGCAGGGTTCCAGAAAACTTTTACTGTTCTCTTATCATTTTGAATAAAGACTAACATAATCGATGGAAAGAGCATTTCGATACGGTTCTAAGCAAAGTTAAAATGAGCTGCCTGAATTAACAATATTCCCAGAATGCGCACCCCTACATTCAGCAAGGATAAGATCACTGCCATGGATAAAGCACTCAAGTGCAATAAGGTGGCATTTCCATCAGGCCTGGAAAGCTGAGTCTTTTCCCGAAGAATTGTAAAAAAAAAAATCTTCATCTAGCTTCTTAGGATAGAAGAATAGCGAGAATTGGAGACCAAATTGTGTATAGTTACAAAAAAACCCCAGGGCCTCGCTCCTTACAACCATTCATGTTGTGCTTGTTATATTCTTTCCACGAATAGAAGGGACACACTGTTTAATGGCGTTTTCAAGGGCAACTTGAGAAACTATTTCATGACTCTCGGATGTTTGTCAGACAATCGCGAGAGGAGGGACCGGGAAAGAAATTTTAGGTGTTGTTTGGGGATTGAGTGGCGGCCAAATAAAAGCAAAAAGAAGACACTGTCGACGGCGAATAAGTAGGGTTCCTCCTGTGTCGACTACATCAACACCTTGTGATGCACCATCAAGCAGTGCATCGAATAAGGACCACCGCTTCATCTTCTCTTGATTGATTTCCGATGACTCTTGATTTCGCGTGCACACCCCTCCTATACCAGACAAACTCATAGCTATCTACGATGGATGAAAGTCAAAGGAGTTTGAAATCCAAAGCGGATAGCGACATGGATGTATCCTTTCATTGTCATTATTCTTTGTGGCAAGTGGCAAGTGGCATCTAAACTCAAACAACTCGACTAGGCTGAGGAAGACATTTTATAAATGACGGGTGACACTAAATTAAAATCAGAAATGACGATGCAACTAATTCATATTTCATAGAGCTTGCGACACTTCCATGCCTCGAGCTAGTAATTTGAATGGAACCAGGAACCATGGAGCTCTACGATGACGGCGTAAAAAATTAAAAAAATAGTAAAAACACTCTTTTTATCCACCATGTTAGGCCCTTCAATCTATTCCCTGCCCCATTTCAGAGTTGAACGAAGAGGAGGTCCGGAACAATAAGGCCCCTGAACCTCACGGTATACCAGTGGAGGTGTTGAAATCGGTTGCGCTTAGGGAAGGGATCTTCTACCAAAAGATGAAAACACACCGGTTGGGGCTCATCAACAGGGAAAATGAGATCGAAAATCACTTTCAGCGTACAGACTGAATGCTGGACACGGCAGAAAAGCTGTAAGTCACAATAGTCACCCAGAGAACAGGTGGCCTATTCGACCCACAACACGGATTTAGAGAAGGTCACTCGACAGAGTGACCAAACTCAAAAGATGTCACTGCTAGGACAGCACAGGGCTCAATCCTGAGACCTGGATATACCCGAAGACACCTTCCTGGACGTAGTAATTACCGTAAGAAACACCCAATAAACGCAGCGAAAACTTTCCAGATAAGACGTGTATACGTTTGGATGAAAAACTATAGGGTCAGTCTAGCGGCAGAAAAAACTGAGATAGTCCTTCTGACGAGGAAACCATATCCCGAACATCGTCAAATTCAAAGGTCACTTCATCCCTTAGTAGACTCATGCAAAAACTCGGAGTCTCAATCATGAGTAAACGACGACTCCTCATGTCTATCACCTACGTTATTCTCTTATACGACTGCAAGATCTGGGCCGATGCATTCAAACTGGAAAAGTACTGAAAGGAAATTGCCGCAATACAGAGATGTATAAGCTCTGTCGGAACCAGTTGCTCACGTAATCGCTGGAGTAACCCCCATCGATCTCCCAGTGCCGGAAAGAAAGTACTTTCATGTTAAAAAGACGGAAATAAGAGCGGAAACGGCAGCTACAGAGGTAAAAGAGAGGAATGGAGAGCTGAATGGAGAGGAAGGTGGACCGCGAGTCTGATTCAAGACATTGCTGCGTGGACGGAGCGGAAGCATTTCGAAGTAAACTATCACCTCACTTAGTTCCTAACCGAACACAGGTTCTTCTACTTCTCCACAAGATGGGAAAAGTAGGAAGGGCAGCCTGTCAATATGGTGCCTCAACCCAATATGACGTTTATCACACCTGTTTGCTTGTACCAGATGGACAACAGATAGGAGCAGTCTGAAGTTAGAGATATGTAACATTTCCCCAGAAAATCCCGTAGATAAGATGATCTCCAATAGCGACACGTGGAAAAAATTTACTTCAAATATCAAAACCGTACTTAAAAAAAGAGAAAGAAAGATGCAAACCTACCTTTATCCTAAATTGATAAAAGCCTTCCCGGTAAGAACGAATAAACCCGCAACAGGAGACAAATATAGAAAACCCGCTCCCCAGAGGGGAATGAAAAAGACACCACTCTGGAGTAATGCGAAAGCGGTTCCGGAGTGGATGGTGTCAAGTTAAAAAGGGGTTAACGATGGATTTTTGTGAGTGAAGTCTCACACTATGGAAATGAATTCAGTACAATTTTTAACACCAGCCAAAATTCTACTGAGCCTTAGTTATTATATAAATTCAAGACTGAGGTTAATTAGACCATGGTTTCTATTTGGAATATCTTTTAGGATTAGAACCTACATTCGTTGGGTAAACTATAGATTTTTTCTTACCATTTTCATAATCAAAATATCCAAAATGGCCTGTCGGAAGTTCTTTCTCTTCCATTTCTTTTTCTCACCGGCTGATTCTAAGAAGAAGAAAAAAATTAACTTAAGAAATTCAATAGCACACCAATAAATACATTACCTGAGCTACAACATCGACACAGACAAAATGTGCACAATTACAAAATTGTATCAAATCAACTTCGTATCCTTCGCTTCGTCGTCCTAGCTCTTGGCAAGTAATTTCAAATGACTTCTCTCAATTTAATGGGCACACAGAATGGAGAACTCAGGCAGGTAGGATAGAATGGGTGCTGTAAAACGACAGAGAAACAGGCAGAAAGAAAATAAAATTTAAAACTCGAAACACCATGACAACATTAAGAACATCCCGAGTTGTACCTGGCGGCGGCGTTGGTATTTCTTTTTTTAGAAATTTTTTTCTTCCTTTTTTTTTTACCATTCAAGATACGTAATGTGCAACTGATGAATGTTTCAGGATAATTTAATTTCATTTTAACGATTGTATGAACATTATTTTCGTTTCTCCTTTCCTTTTGCCGGTTTCCACGTAGTTGGTTTTAAAATACCTTTTCGTTGATAGCAGAAATAAAATTACAGAAAAAAAAAAGAAGTGATAAGGTAAAAGACTTTGAACTAGTGACGCAGGCAACACACCCTTACGGATACTAAGTAGGTCTCTTCCAAGAATTCAATGGGATACCGGAAGAAATGACCAGTAATGCATATAACAATTTAAGCTAATCATGGTTAGGGTATAAAAAAAAATATCGTTTGAAACGTTAAAAGGATGAGGTGGATCGAATTATCTATCTAATCCAGCTGTAGGCTATATTGTACGTAGAGTTCTGAGAACGTTCAAAAGCGGTTTGTTGTGCTTTCCCTTCACAGATGCTTTAAGCATTGTGTACCATAGTTAAACATTTTACATACATGCTTCAACAATGTTTTTTTGTTCGACTTTTGAGCATGAAAATGTAAACTTTGATGCCTTAGAAATGAACAAGCTATTTAGCTTTATTAGTTTTACTAATACCAGATGGATTTTTCTGTTGTAGCTATTGTACGTTTTGTTGTACTTGATCTAGGCAAACGGACTTGCTTGATTCAAAAATGGAAGCATGTTGCCACTTCGGTACACTTTCCCAATCCAATGTTCAAAATTTCACCAGTTTCGTTGCATGTAGCTCACTCTTATAAACAAATTCTAAGGAAATGAATATGCCCATAGGATATGGGACCCTCTGTTATACATAAAATAAGCCAGGTTAGGAAGGAAACCAAAGTGAGTTCATTTCCCTAAAATTTTAGGGGCTCTTACAATTGGATGAAAGGTAGAAACACACAGAATTATATATAAATACATATATTTTAGAGAGATTTTGAGCCAGACCACAGTGTCGGGTACATTTTCGTCTCTATTCCACGATCCATTTTAGCCTGAGAGTCACTCTGGATTTCTCCACATTTCCTCTTGTCAAGAAATCTGGATCCCCAGAACCTCCCTTCTTCTGCCAGTTAACGCCAGACATTGACACAATATATACGCTGCCGTTCCGATTTCCTCGAGGCATAGTTCACAGGTGTCATCCTCCAGAAGACCCATTTTCTTTAGGTGATACGCGAAAATTTCCATGACCTGTAGATAAGGCTACCACCCATTTCAGTGTTCTTCGCCCTAAGCTCTCTGTGATTGGTGCCACCCGGCATTTTAAAAGCAACCTTCCACGATTAACCATCTTCTCTGATGTTCCGCCGCGGCCCAGTTGCTAATCAGGTGTTCTACCATCCCTCTGCCGATTACAGCGAATGGTTCTGGACCAGAGAGCTCCGACGTTGACTCTTGCTTTTCTCGCCTCGCCTTTCATTGCCCTTAGTCCCTACATGCGCTCTCACCCAGAGTTTATGAACACATTCCAATGCCAGTGATGTATTGATATCTGTTTGTTTTATGCGTCTAATCACTGAGTGATTGTCTAGTGCTATGGTAACGTTTCTATCCTCAACCTGACCCACTTTTAGGTGCTCCAACGCATGCAACAGAGCAATCATTTCGGCTTGATAGACTAAGGTATATTTCCCCAGACTTATATGACAGGCTAGTTCCAGTTCTTCTGAGAAGATATCACGGACCCATCCGCAAACATGATTATATCACCAGTCTTCATTTCCCGAGTTTTGTGATACCTTTCGATAACACGCATTCTCTTTATTCCATCCATGGGCATATTCAACTCCCTAATCTCGTTTTTCACGAGATCCAGTATTCTCCTATGACCGTAGATAGTACCGCGCCACTGCCAGTTGGCATCCCGGTGCAGACGAAGTGACGTCGAAGCCACCGCTTTCTTAATAAATAAGTCCAGCGGCAGAATACCTAGGATCACTTCCATTGCGCTTGTTGGTGTCGTCCGTATAGCAGTGCACCCGCGATCCCTAAACATGCCAGACCTTGGACTCTATCTTACTGCTTCTTTACAGTTTTCTGGGTGGGTTTCTGCCACCGTACCACTGACGCATCATCGTGTACAGCCAGTATGCTGACCTCGGCGAGATTCCCCACCTTATTCCACATACCCGTTTGCACAGATGAAACACCCTTTTCGCCTTTCTAATCTTCTCTTCCACATAGAAGTTCCAAGTTAGTCCAGCATCTAGGTATACACCCAGATACTTAACCTTCTTGGTCACCTACAGCTCCGACCCGAAAACTGTCTAGGGCTGAAATTCCAGATCTCTCCTCTTCCTTGTGAAGATGATTAGACCTGTCTTTTCCGCATTAATGGAGAGCCCTTATACACCACCGCTCCACCACTCGGAGAGAATTTCTCATGGTATCTGCCTATCGCTAGGCATGTAACATACATACCTCTAAGCCTTGCCAATGAGATCTGCACCCCATTGAATTAAAGCTGGGAATATATCATCCGGTCCTGCGGTCTTGTAAGGGGCTTCTGGCATTACTATCCGTTCCGCTTCTGTCCTATCCATCCTGTTCGCTCCTTGTTTCCTCAGAGCCCAGGGCTGATCTGACTTCAGACTTCCCGGAAAATGTATTTCCATGAGAACCTCATTTGTACGATCTAGTGTCTCAACAATTTTCTGAAGTATTGACCTCAGCTGTGCTTCTCATAGTCGAGGAAAATTCCCTCCACGACTCCCTTTAACGCCTTCGCAGCTCTTTCTTCTTTGTCTTATACTCATCCCATGATTCAGGATCATCTCTTCTCATGGCATGATTAAAGGCTTTTCTCACCTCCTTCTTTAGAATTTCAAGTTCCCTACACCACCAAGGCGTGGGGTCCTTTTCATCTGCCAAAGTAGGTGTACACGCCTCTTGCTATGCATTTTCAACAGCTGATTGTAAATGCTTAAGCTGCGACTCTACATCCTAAGTGGTTTTCGGTATTTTGGGTACCCTCGCATTCAGTTTATCCCGTAACACTTCCTGCTATCCGTGTCCGTGTTCCTGGGAATCCTGACATATTTCCGATCTTTCTCCCTTTTAGATCTGTATTGAGTATCAAATGAGATGGCTTTGTAGTCCAACATCATTGTCTGATCCATTATCTTCCAGTTTTATATTCTATCAAGCATTCTATTACTATACAGATTCAGGTCAATAACTTCCCTTCGTCTCACATCCACAAAAGTCGGTTCTGTTCCTCTGTTGATAATTTTAGTAGAAATACTCAACTGGTAATGAATTTCCACATCATTCGTAGAAACTGATGAGGTTTGAGCTTGCAAACCACCTGTCCAGGCCACTGGCAAACCAGTGTAAGGGTTTCTGGTGACCTATTTCCTGGGCTATTGCATTCAAAAAACATATACGTCAGCTTTTTCATCATCATATTAGCTGCCCTTTGGTTAGCCTCAAGAAATTTACTTAAAATGGTTAGAAAGACCAACCTGGTCGTGAAGTACTTCCATCCACCATAGGATGGTCCTTAGCTGACGTAATAATTCAATTAGATTCCAGCAATACGGTCTGCCTGTTACATCAGTGGGTATTCAGCTCGTAGCCCTGGTGAATACTTCGGCAACGTCAACATGTACCAAGGCGATATGCCCTTTCAGTCCCTGTAGGCTTGACTACCCACAACCCTGACGAAAATTAATAATTGAAATAAGTTTTCTAAAATGTGTGTGTGTATTCCAGTACACACTCGTATACTAGGATAAAAGTTATACCAACCATCTTTTCAACTTAATCAAATTCCAAAACAATTTGGTTTCAAGTACATATCCTCCAAAATTCCTTCCATTTTTACTCAAGAAAACAAAAACCACAAAACTCATCTCCATTTTCCACCACAGTAACAAAACCGCGAAAAATAAAAGAGAGTCCTTGTGCAAAAAGTGCCGCCTTTCGAGAAGCTGTGCAACAAAATCAAAGTAAGGTTCTAGCTGTTTACTTTCATCCAGTTAAACGAATCACGAGTGCGAGAACTGGAGCAACAAAAAAATACAAAAAAAACCACCACTCACTCGCATACCAAACTGAGAAAAGTAATCGCGAACACTGTTGTTTACTTATCCTTGCAGGAATTTTGTGGTTGTTTGACTAAATGGAAATGGCAGTGATGTTCTGTGTTCTGCCAGGACGACTAGAATGTAAAAAGAATGCGCGGCGTGAAAAATTTTGCACTACAACAAAAGCCGAACGGTGGGAAAAATACGCCGCAAAAATAGATACAAAAAACGACTAGGAAAATGGGAGGAAAAAAAAAAAAGAGGAGACTCAGGACTTTTGTGCGAGTGCATTCGTTTGGCATTGTCACGTATAGCATGAGCCCCTGCAGGCGTACCGAGGATTCATTGCCTCCCACAGAAAACGTGCAATTTCCACGTAAAATTGTCATAATTCTCGTTGCCTGGCCTTAGGCCGATACGAGTGGTGTTTTTTTTTTTTTTTTAGAAAAACGGGTTCATTTGTTCTAATTTGTCACGGAAGCACGAGATAGTAAATGGGACGAACAAAAAATATCCAAACGATAACAGAGGGAAAATGTGATTAAACTTTTAGTCAGTTTGGTAGAACTAATTTCTATTAATCTTCTCTAAGTGCACGAGTTTGTGTTTCCAGTTGCAGATAGAAATCAAAAAAAATTCACTGTATCCTGCAGCAATTTAGTCCATCAATTTAAAATCCTTTTTTTATTTATATTAGTCAATGATTTCGCAGTCGATTATATGTGCGAAAATGTACTCTCGCCAATCCAGCACTAAAGTGCTATGTAAGCGCCTCTTTAGTCCTTGTGTTACAGGCCATAGTCAGGACCAAAAAAAAAAAAAGTATAAATTGTGGGAATCAACCAACATCAGCTTAATCCGGAAATAAGCGAATAATAAAACCGTCATTTTTCAAAAATAAATTGACATATTTTGGTTATATCCCGTGACTTCAATTTAAATGTAAATTTCATCGTGGTGCGTATGTACATATGTATGTATGTGTTGTGGTGTGGGTTCAACATTTGCATATATAGTACATTTGTGTTCGACCACCAGAGTCAGATGAATGAAATCTCGTTTGTCCCATTTTGGGCCCATCACGCGCTGGCCTCGAATGTGCCATGGTAAACAAGTCGCGATTTTTATTTTTATTTCATCGTCCTCGAATGCGTAGCCACGATTCTCTATGGATAGGGGGAGAATCACCAGACAAGTGCTACAATGTCATTATCGGATAGTATTACTCCAGTGACAATTAATATTTTATATATGTATATAACGCGGAAGAGGAAAATATGAATCCTTTCACAAGGTGGAGGTATTTTCAGAATACTGGAAGCTAGCCAGTGTTTACTCTATACTTTTGTTGCTGGCTGGCTGACTGTTGAAAAAGACTGAAACGCAGGTGTAAAAAGGATTTAATTAAAATAGCGAAGGTTTTTATCAAGGATGTGGCTTGGTTTTACATGATACTTGGATTCAATTGAAAATTGGAAATCGGATACAGTCGGGAGCAGGAATGTCAAATATTTCTCCTGATAAGGGCACTTGTTGGGGCTTAATTAATATGCAGATCAGATTTGTATAAAGGACTAAATTGGTACTTGCATACATACATATGTATGTAGGTAGACTGAAAGGTTATAATATGATATATGCATCTCATGAGACCCTTACATATGTATATCGAACTTGATGTCATGACAGTGACTACAGAGTACATCTAGTCAAGTATTATCTTTCTAGACTAGCTAGCATTATAGAAACAAAATGTTCACTTAGCAAACCGACTCTATAAAGATAAGGAACGATCTTACGATGACGATATTTGTCTATTTTACTCAGAATAAGATTAGTTTCTTAGACGCTTCGTGAGTGAGAGAGCAAAGGATCATACATGACTGAAACAAAAAGGTAATCGATAAGTACGACTTTGGCAACGGCAGTAACTATAGCGAACGTTTTATGGACTTTTGAAATTCTGTACACTTTATAATAAGTAGCGTCATACTTTAGCACAAAGCCTGCTCGAAAGTCAGCTGAGTCTCAATTGACAGGGAAGCAACCTTCAATCTAAACGACCTTTCTTCTATCATGCGTCGCTTTATTAACATTCTTTTGGATTTCCAGACTAAATAAGGCACGAAGGAAAATATTCGTTCTTTCCACCTTGTGTCCTAGTATGATATGTCCATGTTAGATGTTTTGGCATTTCATCCTGAGAAAGCTGTACTAATAATAGCTGATAACTATAAATATAACAACACTGTTCATCTCTGGCTTAAATACTGGTCACTGGGTGATTGTTGATCATGTGGAGCGTTTGACGTACTTCACAAGGGTTTACGACAGAGCTGCATGGACAAGTACATTACATGTAGATTAGCGGGGATCAACTTCCTTCTTATTTCAAAAGAACATGGTAGAACTGTATCAATACGATAGCACAGCATTTAACAATCCCAAACTAACTATGTCAAGAAATAGTGGGAATCACACAGTGTACTAGTTCGAAATAATTCCTCCGAAGATGCATGGGTTTTCAAAGACATATGCTATTATAGGTCCTTTTCAACATCGTGCTGTAATTGAGTCGATACTCAAATGGAAGGCATTTTATTTACTAAAGTCTATACTGCCTATATGGCAAGATTATGGCCTAAGATACTAAATCACGTCATAATTAACCAGTTTATCTACCTTGGTATGGTTTTGGTGAAGAAGTACAATAGAGGAGGTGCATTTGACTTCTCTTTGAAAGATCTTGTCAAGTTAATAGAAGACCTTGTCAAAAATTGGAATACTAATGGTTTAGTTGGAATTTCAACAAGAAGGGAGAAAAGTAGTTTAAAACAGCAAAAAAAAAAAAAAAACATGTTCGCAAGAGGAATTTCTATGTATATAAAAGTTCAATACAAGACACAGCCTTCAATCAAAAGAACGATAGTAGGCTCCCTTGTTATTTGTCATGTTGAAAGTTAGTAACCTCTGAAAAGTGACCATAGAGACTTTTAATATCTGCTTTAGGTGTAAATGCAGCCTTACATAGACTGCTTTAAAATATACAGACAAGCTATCAGGCCAAGAAACGGTTCTAGATAGAATATTGCCAATCAATCGAGACACTCAAAGACTCCACTAAACTCAGTAAGATTCTATCCAAGGATCATATCAATCCATCTCTTCTGAAAATGTTGGATGGGAATTGGATGGAGTCAACTGCAAAATCCCTAGATACTTTTTAATACACACGCGCTTTCCAAGATGTAAAGATAGCAGCACAGAGCTTAATAGTTTGCAATGCCTGCAATTCTGGGATCGCATAACACCCATTGTTACTGAGGTAAAAATTTCCTGGGTCAACATAGTTTCGCCCGTATAAGTCTGCAGGTCTATACGGCATTATAACCATTATGCTTCAAAAAATGTAAGAGGTAGCAATCCCATGGCTCATATCGATTTTCGATTATTTTTCTCCAGCCGACCAGTGAGAATGGTCTTCATTCCGAAGGTGGGTAGACGAAGCCACGAAAACGCAGAAGATTTCAGACCAATTAGTCTGACCTCCTTCGTATTGAAGATCCCCGAGCATGTCCTAGATAACCATCTGTGAGATACAATTGAGTCATCTCTCCCCAAATCCCAGCACGCATACCTCAAAGGAAGATCCACGGAAACAGCTCTTTATGAAGTAGTGCTAATAATACTAAAATCCATACAGTATAAGGAATACATATTAGCTATACCATTCTAGACGTAGAAGGAGCAATTGACAACCTACACACGGAAGCACTTTTGGACTTCCTCAAGGAGCTTGGTATAGAGAAATATATAACTCGCTGGATAGTTTCTATTCTTAGCACGAGCATTTTTCAGTATAATTTGCCCTTTTTAGAGGTGTACCCTCTTTATGGTTATTCGATTTTACTAGTTCTGGTTGCGTATTGAAATTTCTCCTGGGGATCATTTGCCAAAATGCCCATTTGAACCATGGCGGCTACAATTCAAGCTGCACCCGAAGACATCGTTCGACTGGTACAGATTACTATTAGCAGTCGTGCAATTTCGCCTCATCGGAGTATACAGTATTCACAAAAAAAAACACGTCCGTCGATAGTCCTGCCTTTCTTCTAACGGATATAGTAAGGAAGTAGCTTAGGAAATAACTGCTTCGGAGTAAACTTACATCTCACACATAAGGCATTGGTGGAAACTTGGCGTGGACTGATCGTAGAAACTCCTTGAACCGTAGGCTCAGAACTCCGTATCCATAGGCAAAGATGGAACCTACAGCTTAATGTCGTTTCCAAAATTAATTTATTTTTTAAGGAGATTTGCAATGATAGTTATACTCTCGCATGTTTGTTGGACGTTTATATGAGCTGGGACCGTAACAAAATTGTTGATTTTGTCTGGCCTTGTCTGCTATGAATATATGTATGTATACATAGCTACCATATGCGCTGTTGTGCAAGCGATAAGGGTTTGCAGAAACCTTTGCGGTACATGGACAATGCTTACATAAATAACCTATAAGTAGGTCGTCCAATACGCATAAATCACACACACTGATGCAGAGCGGGTAAAATTCAAAAATTCTATAGATTCTAAAATTTATTGGTGATTTAAATTTCCAATTTTTGGAATAATTTAGCATTCATTTCATTACCTATGCGGGTTATGCACTACACTAACGCAAAGCCCTCATTTAGAGCCTATTTAAGCTTCATTCCCAAATTAACAATTTGACTAAATACATACATTCCACCGTGCGTCGCTCGGTCGGTGTCCCCTGCCATCGCACACTCTCCCCTGTTGTACTTTGATCCAATTTAATATTATTCAATTCCACCTATCGATAAGCCCCGGTCGAAAATTCAATGGTCGGCTCTTTAAATCGCTTAACGGGACAATTTCCCCATCCGGTGTGCCCACGGTCACAGGATAAATGGCCATTAAATCATTTTTATTCGACAAGAGTATGAGTTGTCGGCAATCGACGCCTGGGGAGTGGGACGGGGGCAGGTTGGTTGGTTGGTTACGCGCTGCAGTAACTGCGGCAAAGAGAATTTTTCGAGATAATACAAAAGCTACCACCACCGCATCGCGCGCGCACACAAACACACACACACACACACACATAGCCACACATCATACACATAATCTACGAGCATAGGTACACAGCGTAGTCCTATAAAAATGCAAATTTTTCTCCATTATTTTTCATTTGATAAATATTTAATAACGGTACATTGTTTCATATAATACAAGCCCAAATGTATAAATTCCTCCCCTGTTAGGCATTCCGTGCAAACATTATGCTGGTATTAGCACAAAATACCCCGCAGGGAATAGAGGTATGTAGAGCTGTATACGTTAACTTGTGGTCTTTCGGAACGGGCACGTTGCTTCCATACCTACCATACGGTTGGCATTGGTTTGTCCTGAGCCAATGTAAATAGCATATTTGTCGCTGTCGGGATGTTTGAGTATGTTTTATTATTTTTTTTAAGTTCCTGTTGGCGTTTTTGTTATTGCATTTTAATTGGAAGAATAAATATTAGTTCTGGTACATGTTGTCATCAGTTTAACAGTACGATTATGTGGCACGTTTCTTGTGAATTTATCAATTTTCAAAAAAAGAAACAGACGACCTTGTTGTACATTATTGACGGAAAAGTTGTTAACATAATTTTATGTCAAGGTAATGCGGCAATTTTCCCGCCACCATTCAAAACCATTGGTATGCTGTGAAAACTGTTTTCACATCAGGTGCTGAAAGGATTGTCGGTCGATCGCAAGGAATCCATACAGCGTGGCTTTCTGAGGATACCTGGAGAAGGATCGACAAACGAAAACAGCTAAGAGCTCAAATTGCAGCAACTCCAGCAGCAGGGAGGAGCATATATGCATTGCTGGACAAACGGTTGAGAGAGTAGAGAGTTTCCAATACCTTGGGAGCATTGTCTCAACTGATGGCGGAACCAAACTGGATATAGCCAGCCGAATAGGGAAAGCAAAATCACAAATTGGCGTAGTAATGCAATTAGCTTAAATACCAAGCTACGACTGTTCCGTTCCAACGTTGAAGGAAGCTCCAAACGTTCGTTAATAGGTGCCTACGCAATATCTTAAGGATTTTCTGGCCACACTGTATCTCTAACGAGCAGCTTTATCAGAGAACAGGGCATGAACCTACAGGCACAACTATACAACGACGAAAGTGACAGTGAATTGGTCACACTCTTCGAAAAGGTGACAGGTCGAAAGCTAACCACGCGATGCAATGGAAGCCGCTTACTCAGGATGGCAGAACACGCGGCGGTCCCAGAAGTACGCAGAACAGTCGTTAGGAACAGTAATTGGGAAAGAGTTGGGGAGAGCTGAGGCATATTGCCAGAAACCGCACACGATGGCGCGTAGGCGTTGTAGAAGCCTTAGGAAGCACAAGGGGATACAGGACATACATAAGTAAGTAAGTAATTTGTCCCCGATTTCTGTCTGAGGAAACCTTACCGAGTCCAATTATTCTTGTCTCCAGCTGTGCGACTTATTTTCAAAGATAGAATAATTCTCTAGAAAAACTGTAAAAACTTTACAAAAGATTAAAAAATAGAACATTTTTGAAAACATTTACTTACGTATTTACGAACTTAATTATTATTATAATCTGAGATGTATACCACCTCGGTTACACCAAATGGGTTGCAGTCCGATTCGACAAGTATAAGCTATCTGAGTCGTGGGCATATTGGGACCGTTTTAGGCTTTTACAAAAACATTTCGGAATTTGTTTTAGGGTTTACAGCTGTTTAGATGCCAGATTACAGATGGATCTTATACAATTTGAGCATCGAGGTCAAAGCTCCTAAGCCATTTAGAAACCCTAAGAGAATTGATTGGAAGAAATTTGGTCAGGTTATTAAATCAAAACTCCATAGAATACCCGACTTGAAAATAGAATCAGTTGAGGAACTAGACATTAAAAGTAAGACCCTAGAAATGGCCATGGGTGTATCTTTTAAGGTTTCGTGTCCTATTAAATACAGCAAGAAAAAAAATTCCCTCCTTTGTGGAGCGAAAATCTATCTAATCTTAGGAAGATTACCAGAGATATCTGCAATATCTGCTTTAGACACAAGTTTTAGCAATCATACAAGGACTGCCTCAAACAATACAAGAAATCCATTAAAAGAGCCAAAACTCTGGCTTGGATGGACTACTGTCAGTCCATTGAAACTATAAAAGACTGCTAGACTGAGTAAAATCCTGTTTAAGGATGAGCTGTCCTTTATTAAAAGGCTGGATGGGACATGGACGGACTCCTCTAAAAATTTGTTGGAGTTTTTAATGCAAACACACTTTCCAGGATGTAAAAATGTCATTACGCGCAATCCTCCTCCTGGAATGACATTAAGACACCAATTACAGAAGTTAATATCTCCTGGGCTATTAATAGCTTTTCTCCCTATAAATCGACTGGCCCTGACGGCATTCTTCCCGTTATTCTGCTGAAAACATTGGATCAGGTGGTCCCATGGCAAGTACCTATCTATAGAGGCTGCATCTTCCTTAACCACGTTACCCTGAGTTGGAGACGTGTTCGTGTTGTGTTCATCCTGAAAGTTGGGAAGCGTGGACATGAATCCGCAAAGGATTCCAGACCCATCAGCTTATCTTTGTTCCTTCTAAAGAACCTGGAACGCATCTTAGACACACAATACTCTAGATTAAGCCCTTCTATCTAAATCTTAGCACGCCTATACTAAGGGACGATCGACAGAGACGGCACTTCACGAAGTTGTGCGAACGATAGAAAAGACAATTCACTTTAAACAATATACCCTAGCTACTTAGGTAGCTTCAACTCTTAGACGTTGAAGGTGCCTTCAATAACGTCAGTACTGAATCGATTCACGAATCTTTGATCCAGCTGGTTGTGTAGGCTAGGCAGAGAAGGAGTTAACTTGTCGCGTATGCAGATGATGTGGTAGACTGGTATCAACATCCCTGATACCTTCAGTAATCAGTGAGATTATGGAAGTTTAGCAAATGGGCCATTGTATGTGGTCTCAGCGTTAACCCAAGCAAAACTGAACTCAACAATTTCCAAGTCTTACCGGCTTCCTAACTCATGTAGCGTTTTCCAGGAAGTTCTTGCTGTACGCGAGGCTTGCCGTCAACTCAAGTCACACCCCTTAATACCAGAGCCATCCTCATTGACAGCCAAGCCGCTATCAAGGCTATTATATCTGCCACCACATCTTCGAAGCTGGGAGAACAATGCAAAGAGGAGTTTGCCTCGCTTGGACATCGGTTCAGGATTAGTCTTCTTTAGGTGCCGGGTCACAGTGAGCTGGCAAGCTCACTCATTGCCCGCCTAGCAAGGCGGGGATCTGCCCTCGAGGGGAATGGGGGCATTCCTTGAGGAATGCTGGAAGAGAAGTTAGTTGCTGAATTTAAAAAAATTTCAATCTCCAGACAGGATTCTACACCAATTTGCCTTCTTAGCCCTATTTCCATCTTTGATTTAACAGTGTAGATGGAACAAGCCCAAACCAACATACTATACATACTACAGGCTTCGTCTCTTTAGGCGATGATACAGGTCCGGGCACAGCGCTCAATTCTGAAGATTCCTGCGGTTCACTCTCCGATTTGTTCATGAGAATGAAATGAAAAAAGGGAGGAAGTGGTGGAAAATGTTTGCCAGGTATGCTTAGACTCTCTCAACATAGCCGTGCAGCTGATCCTAGTGCTGTTGCTGTTGAGTCGATTCGGGAAGCCTCTGCTGAACGAGCAATGGAAGCGGCACACTCTGATGGGCTTCCGAGTAAAAGCCAAAAGAAGAGGAAAGCAGTGCAAAGATGCTCAACCAACTGAAGGCGCAAGCACTGAACGTAGTCTGATTCCGTTGGCGAAGGGAAAAAGAATGAGGTCGACGGAAGGTATTCCAACTAAAGCTTACCAATTTCTTGAACCCGATGTCCTCCTGAAAAATGTGCTCATTGCATTGTATATGTATATGGAAGTAGGATGCCATGTCATGCAATATTTTCAAAGCTATGCCGTCTATAGATGACATTTTTAAGGTCGAATAGTATCCGTTTCCTTATGAATAGTATCAGCGTTTTCAGCTTGTCTGTGGCTTACAAGTACCTGGGACCTTTTGATTATCTTAAGTGCACCCAATTTAGTCACTTAGGGTTGCAATAAGAATTTATCGATTTATCGGTAGTAGCGCTACATGGTCTTATAATCCTATAACCTCAAGCGCTAAATTTCACCAATATTTCATTTAAGACTAGAACTCGAAATAGTAGAAATAGTAGCTCCTCTTTGTGGAGCGCCTCTACAGGCTATTATCCTGAATTGTGTACTACCCAGTTCTGCATTTATTTGTCTGTTTAATTCCTAGACCCTCTAATCCTATCTCTATGATAATATGGAGTGGCACATATGCACGTCGCATTTCGTTAACTCAAACAATCAATTCTATTATTTATTTTTCTAAAAGGACTTCCAAGCCAATCAAAATAGGCTTTATACACATATGCGCATATTAAGCATTAACTTCTCCGCATTTGAATTCCTTAAGAATACTTTTTGCAAAAATTTTATTACGTATACGCCCTGATTTCCAGGAATTCCATGTTTCCCTTCAATGCTTAACATTTCCGTAGCCTTTTGTTAAAACAGTTATTAGAAAGGCTTGAGTTATATCCTTAAAAGATTCCCCAGTCTCATTGTTTCTAATCCCATTGAATGATACCTATATTAGCTATACATTGTAACCCTATTTCATAGTCTGATACTGTTGCATATGCCGAACAAAGGACACCCCATGTATAAATTAAACCAACCATCCATAAGCGATGTGGGAGACAAAAGATGAAAAGAAATTTTTAATTAACCTCAAATGAAAGTTAAAATTGCGTGAAATTTAATTAGACGACACATTAAATTTTATTTCATATTAAATCCTGTGTGCTTAAGTTGTTACAGCACATGTAAGCGATGGTGTCGTATGTAAAATGTCCTTGCTGGTGTACGACGTTTAAATTTTTTTTTAAATTTGCAACTCCCCTGACTATAAGAGGAGGAGAGTATGATAGCAAGGAGTTTTTTTCTTATTAACACAAAGAAAGATATGTGTTGTGTTGAAAAGGAGATGTTACAAGGATATGCTTTATACTAAAATATATGCAAAATATTTATTATCACTAAAAGGATATTTTTTAAGAAGAATCTTTGTTGATGATAAATTTACAATCCACCACACAAGTCTATGAGGGCTACAACCTTAGCTCAATTCGTTCAAAGACGTACGAGTACCTGAAGGTGAGAGGTTTTATTGTCCCTGTTGGATAATTTATTGTTTGCCAGAGGCGAATAGCAGGTGATTCTCTACATTCTGTTTGGTAATCCCTTTGCAAGTTTCCGAAAAGTTTTCATTTGCAATGTAAAGAAACTGCAAGGACCTGTCAAGAGGACTACCTACTAGTACCTTTCTGGTGGAAAGTCAATTTTTTGTTTTTTTTTTCGTTCAAATCCCCCAACTTTGCAGGTATTTTGTTAAAACTTTAACCTGCGGTTCTTTGGAGAAAGTTTGTAGAAAACAAAAAAGTTTTCACAACACTGCAGCCATGTGTGTAAACGTATGCTTATAAAGCTTGGTTTCTACTGAAGAATGAGTTATTCAGGACCAAGGATTGTTTTGCTAATACGAGCAACACTTTTGTTTGTGAACGAGCGAACATGGGCTTTTTGGTGTGTGCATTATTCCGACGGAGTGGAGGCCTTGTAGAACTAAAAATGCGGAATGACTTAAGTTCCTTAAGTGGGACTTGATATGGTAGTGAATAGAATTCACTGTAAGCCACCAGCAAATGGTTATGAATGGTTTGAATTATACAAATCCAAAAAAAAGAGAGTTTAGTAGAGCCTTTCACCTTGAGGTAGTTTTACTCGAAATATGTTTTTGAAATGAATAGACTTTTTCGTTAAAGAAATTGACTTAGCAGCTATTTAGGATTTTCGAAAATGAAATAGGTTTCAATAATGTCCATAATGTATCAACAGTAATCCAATAGGTATTTCTAAAACGAATATTCTTCTAAGACATGACATTCATATGATTATGTTATTAAAGTCGAGCATATCAGCAAAAATTTGTGGAGTAGCTCAAAGAGAGCCTTAACCAAACTATCATGTCCGTATTACATTCCTAGAATTTATTAAGTGTATAAAGGTAAATCCTCAAGCTGTTGGGAGGACATAAATTTAGAAAAAATAGGTTCAGACGGTTAGACTGGTAACACTTTAGCGTCAAGTTACGTGACCTGTAACTTGTTATAAACCTAAGAGGAGGGACCGGGAATCCTTATATCCTTTCTCTGGTTGTCAAGTTGGAAAGTTTTACCTAGTGTGTGATGTCTACCATGCTTAGAGCCAGATATATACAGAGGAGGCGAAATATGGTTTATTTGTCATTCTCATTGGTATAGCTGCTACAATGTGTGCTAAATGAGATGCCTAACCTGGAAGTGGGTATACAAGACCAGTGTTCTGTACTAAATGCCACGATCCTTGACTCTTTGGTGTTTTTGGAAAAATTTTCAAATTTATTGGTTAATGAAAAATCTAGAGACCTTATAATATCAAATTTTAATTTGAACGTCATTGAAAAAACGACACAGTAGCAACATACTTGGCATTATTGGCATCATATGGGTTAGAATCTGTTATATTGATTGACTTCTGGTAGATGTTTAGATCTTATTTACGATCACTTTCCAAAATTTCTCTTGACTCTTTTGAAAAAATATGTCCTGGATGTTGTGATCACTGATCATTCAATGACGAGCACAGAACTGTGCCTTTTTTTCGGGCCCATTACAGACTTAGAGTTGTTGGAAACTATAAAGAATCTAAAAAAAACATTCTTGTGGCAAAAATGGCATTTCCAATCGGATGCTGAAGAGCATTACATGCTTTGTTGTTGATGTCCTAGCATGCATTTTTAACAAAACTGTTTTATATGGAGTCTTCCCTGAAACTGTGCGGATGTAGTGCCACTTTTCAAAAAAGTTGCTAATAATGATCTAAGCAATTACAAGGCCATCTCGCTTCTTCCATCAATTAGCAACGGTTTTGAGAAAGTAGTTAAAAATAGATTTGTTAGCTTTCTGAATAAAACCTGTTCCAATTTGGATTTTAGAAAGGTAAATGTACGGACTATACAGTCTTGAATTTCTGTTCGCAAATCTTCAATAACTTAATATAAATAATAAGAAGTTTACAGCAGTTTTATTCTTCGATATTATCAAAGCCTTCGATATGGTTAATCATACCATTCTACCGCGGAAGATTCTGGTATTCGGTTATTTTGTGCTCAAATGGTTCAAATTATATCTTAAAAATATGTTACAAAGAGTAAAGACTGAAGAAACTAGAAGTGGAATTAAACTTTTGAATTTAGGTGTGCCTCAAGGCTCTGTATTGGGTCCAGTTCTCTTTCAGTTCGCTTTCTGATCTTCGTTATTTGAGTTAGCTTTCAAAGGCCTTCTCATTCTATGATCTGAAAATTCTTCCAGTTCATCATTTATATTATTTAGTGATAAAGTTTCTCTCTACTTATTCCTTCAACCATTTTGAACTTCTGATGAAGCGAAAGAGGCTCTTGATATCCATGTTTATCAGATTGCCTAAATCATTATAATAGAAAGCTCTTAGGGTTGGGTTGGTTTAAGTGGTCACACTTAGACAAAAAGGAAGGTCCATTGTGATACCACTATGGAAAAACCGGATTACCAGCACCGGAGACCTACATTTAAACTTCCCAAATGGGATAGGAGGAAGGGCAACCAGTTTCAATGTAAACCCATGCCGAAGAAGTATGGTTTGCAGTTTAGTCAGTAAACCAGTTTGACCCGGTGACAAAACTTTTTATTCTGTCTAAGTCTAGTCTGGCTAGATCGTTTAGATTTTCGAAGAAGTATTCACCTAAGATTTTCGTTCTCAAGACCGATAGGACAGGTGCTTAGAAGAAGTGCCATGGTTATCTCCTCGTCCTCGTCTCTACAGTTTCTACAGAAATCGTTGAAGGGGGCACCAAGCCTTCTAGCATGGCTCCCTAATAGACAGTGCCCTGGGAGGGCGCCAACTATGTTACTCAGACTTATTCTATTGCTGGAAGTAAGTCTACTGGTTTTCCTACAATCCAACTCTGGTCAGATTTCTTTAAAGTGAAACATGTACTGATATTGTTCCACCTACTGTTTGCCATAGTCATGGCTGCGGTATCTAATTGGAATTTTATCGATTTTATAGATGCTGACGGTTCCTCCCTATTGTCAGGTAGGTCCCGGTCTGCACCCTAATTAGCTAACTCGTCCGCTCTGCAATTGCCTGGAATATATCTATGGCCTGGAACCCAGCACAGGGATACCTTGCACCTGACAGCGATCTCGTTAAGAAACCCGCGTTTAGAATGTTTGCGTGGCCCATATTTCCACGAGCCATTTACCTAGAATAACCCCTACCAGTTTCATCTAGAATAACTTCTAGAATAGCGCCAGATATTCGTGATCTGCAAATTGCAATTTAATACCCTTGAGTTTTGGAGGAGTTATATGTCGAATTTTATAATTTCTTGTGAATTATACTAGTTCAGTCAGGAAGAGTCCTAAGTGAACACACTTTCTGCGGGAAAGAGTTGGGCAGAAACAGAGAAATTGATCATGCATATAGACGGTGATCCTTGCACTTTGTTTCTGTTTTATGTCCAGGTCAACAGACAAGTGACCCGTACTAGAGAATGGGGCCTACCACTGTGTATTACGTGAATAAGACAATTTTCGGTAGAAGTT
This sequence comes from Xylota sylvarum, assembly GCA_905220385.1. Taxonomy (NCBI): domain Eukaryota; kingdom Metazoa; phylum Arthropoda; class Insecta; order Diptera; family Syrphidae; genus Xylota; species Xylota sylvarum. Next base: position 35,883,675 of record LR999958.1, read on the forward strand.
CTCAACTTCTTATGAAAGGCTTTACTGTGGGGAGTTGGACAGAATCCCGAAAATCCAAAATCCCGAAAATCCAAAACCCCAAAACCCAACCTCGCACCTACTCCAAATCCAACAGTGACTCCAACCAGGGGGGTTGCAGAAGGGCAGCATGCCCCTCCACAGCTATTCCACTGTTTATGCAAAATCAAGTTGTGGACTTATGACCTATGGACTTAAGGAAGGATTAGATACTTTGTTACATTGTTATATTTCGTACCCAACCCAATTTTTCAGGATTTTGAATTTTTGGGATTTTCGTTTTTGGGATTGTGACCCCAATCCTTTACTGTGGCATACAAGGCTACTGAGTTTTTTTTTACTCGCTGCTCTATATCATCCTGAGTGATGAAAAGAGTCAGATCAGTCTTGCTTGGATTGAAAGTGAATCCACTAATCGTAGCACTTGTGGGACTTATTCAAAGCACGTTCCATGAACTCGCGACCTTCCATTAAGTGTTTCTCTTAGAGCTGATTGGATGATTTTAGTTCCTAACATGGTCTCTATCAAATGGGTAATACGCCCAGTTGGAATCATGGACATCAGTCCATATAGTCCATTATCTTATGCTAAGCATTGCTTAATGTATAGAACATGAAATAATATGTAAAGCTCTTTCAGAACTTCCGGTCATGTGGAACGAATACTATTCAGACGACATTCTGGTTGGTTTTAGCTTATTACAACTTTCTCTATAGAACCCTGGTAGTCCATTGTTACGTGCTTTAGTTTCAGCTTTAACTTTGCCGAGGAAAACTTTTATAGCAGTGTGGAACTTGTAGATAGACTAATCCAGATGGAACACCCCAGAGATCCATTCGTTCAACCCATCTTTTTATCTTTACAAGTTATGTGGTGCTGAAAAATGATGCTAATGATATTTAGTCGTGCTATGCAATACTTACTACATTCTTGATAATATTTTCGTATCCTATATCGATGGGGGTCATCAGAGCAGTACCTGATCTATATGGTTACATTCAGATCGAAAGTCAGCTTGGCAAATGGAGGGCAGGATCTAAGATGAGCGATTGGATTGTAACGAGTTTATCAGTTTTTTTGGTTGGGAAGCAGGGACCCTTCGAGTTTTTAATACGCAACTTCAGATCAGAATTGAAATCACAGTGCCATCTCATTAATTGGAATGTCTATTAATTTTGGGCACATATTGGATGGAATCCTATTAATTTATTGTTTGTTGAAACCGGCAGTCTACACAGAAGGTTTGGTAGCTAGTAGAAGTTTATAACAATGGCTGCGAATTGAAATTGCTAAACCAGCAACTCTGAAAACCTAGGAATTTTACGTTATAACCCAACTATATGTATACAAAATAACGGAGATAGTTCGGGGTTATACCGAATAATTTGTCCTCAAACACACAAAAAGACCGAACCATCGACAGATTTAAGCCAGAATTGAACCTGTTGCCTAGCATGTGGCAAGAGACTAGAGCCAAAATAATATTTGTAGAATGTTGACTAGAGTTTTTGAGTATACCCCTGAAAACCCTTATAATGTAACGGACAAAATGCGAGTAATATACATCTGACTTACATCTAAGAATATGCACTCTTGATGCAATTGTTATGAGAAAAAATATAAGATATATTTTCGGATGTAGTGGTTTAAAATTGAGGTCTTATTAGATATCATTACACCATGGGTGGTGTCCGAACTAGCTAAAGAGCATTGGTAGGGTATTTTCGTATTCGGTTAAGAAATCTTATATTAACTACGAATGTGCCCATTTTTACTCTAAGGTGAGGTGGGCGTCATTTTTAGTAGAAAAATTCGGTGCCTATGAATGAAATTTGAACCCACCACTCAATAACCTACTACTACACCATTACAACTCCCTGCGAAGGAAATAACCTGAACTAATATGTGATCGATGCTCACACCACCTTTTTAATCTCCCCTAGCACCGAGTAGCTGTAAAAAAAAAATATCAAACATCAATTTGTTCAGCTTGTCACTTACAGTCAGTGTTTGAAGTTATTCTGCCACTGACTGCTGTTTGCTGCATCTGTTATTGTGGTAATTGATGGAACGAGAGAATCAACTCCAATGGATCTTCCATACTAGTCACACTCTTCACTGGTCACATGTGAAGCCCGCGGCTGTAAAAGTAAATTGCAACGTGCCATTTCGAAAAAAGGATAAATACATATACCAAGCGGTGGGATTCTGCAGCACATAAATCAGAAAAAGGGTTGAAAGTGAACAAATGTCTGTTTGTGCACTGGCGTTGTAGTAGTGGGTGTTAGTGGTACCATAGCGGTTCTATTGATTTCTAACTTCGGTTTATTTGCGAGGATAAAGTTTACATTCGCCGATGGAGGCGTTCGTGTGAAAGTTTATCGATGACCTGGCAAGGACGTTGAAAAACACAAATCCGTAGAAAGTAATTAAGTTTGCAGAGAAATAAAAAAAAAAAGAATCCGTTGAATTCATTTCGTTTAGGTGAACTTTGAAGGGGGATACAATTTTCTACTTTTTTTTTTGTAATTACGAGACATTCAATTAGCCAAAGTGGACGAAAAAAAAAAATGTGAGGATGTTCCAAAGAGCGCTATGAAGGACGACATTCTCTTCAACGCAGTTAGGTAAAATGAAGTATTAATGGGACCAAGATTGAACCCTTTCAGTTTGAAGTTTTGTTGCTATCTTCAGTTGAAGTAGATAATTTTTTGGGTAAAATTAAATCCTAACTTCGATTTATTTTTTCAATAAGGGCCCCTTTTGGAGTCCAATGTAATTTTGAAGTAATAAAAAAAAAAAAAGAACTGTAATGTACAAAAGTTGTACTGATGAGACTTTAGATTTTTTAATTGCACAGTTTTAAGACTTTCACAATACATAGTTGATTAAGTTTAGTTTGATTAATTTGGATTAAGAACCAAAGTTCATTCATTTCTCTCGAAATCTTTGTCCTGAAATTTAAGCTAATAACCATAACCTTATTTGTGGATACAAAATATTAGAGTAGATTCACAGATAGGCCCTCCATTTAGGATTCAATGACCAATAGCGCTGCCTGAGTATGTGAAATATCTGTTTACCAGATTCTACAATATCGCCATAGTTCCATTTTACCAAGAACTGAAATTTCTTCCGAATTTTGTCTGATTTCTTAAAAATGTGGTGAAGTTCAGAATCGTAGATCAACACCAGCTGTTGAAACCAGCATAATTTTGTCGATATGAAGCTTAACAAAAAATTCTTCGTTCCTATGTCTGCGTTTAGATACAATTTTATTACTTGAGTGATGCACAACCAAAGGCTGCCGTGTCTCAGGCAGAGACTCTTTACGGGTCAGGAGCCCGTTAAATAAGTAAGGATACACAACCAGCTTCCAACTTAGAGCAATATTGGTTTCATATGGTAACTTTACTATAAATGCATCATATTGGGTTGCAGTCCCCTAATTTTTGCCGTAAGGACATTACTTACTTACTTATGTTGCGCCACAGTATCACCTAAAGTATTTTTCTCTCATAACAACGGAGAGCGTCCTCATCCATTCTTGACATAGTCCATGCCTCTGCGCCATAGAACAGGACTGGGATGATCAGGGTCTTATATAGGTTTACTTGAGTTGTTCGAGAGTGGGATTTACTACACAGTTGCCTTCTTAGCCCAAAGAAGTAGCGATTGGCATGAGTTAATCTTCGTTTGATCTCAGCGCTGGTGTCATTGTCTGAGTTTATAGCGGATCCTAGATAAACAAAGTCCTTAACTATTTCAAAGTTATATCTATCGACGGTGACTTTCTGCCCGAGGCGTCGGTGTTGTATGTCCTTTTTTGTTGACAGCACTTTGTTTTGCCTTTATTAACTGTTAAACCCATCTTAGCCGCTTCAGTCTCAATGCTCTTAAAGCATCACGCTTTGTTCTTCTGATTATGTCAATATCATCGCCATATGCGAGCAGTTACAGGAATTTTTAAAAGATTGTGCCTTTGATGTTGGCATATGAGTTCTGCACAATTCTTTCAAGAACGATGTTGAATCCTTTTCTGACATCAAAGGTCTCGGTGAGGTCTTTCTCGACCTTGATGGAGCAGAGTGCATTCTCCATCGTCATCCTGCACAACCGGATGAGTTTGGCAGGGATGCCAAAACTAGACATAGCTCTTTATAGCTCTTCTCTATAGTTGCTATAGGAGGCCTTGAAATCGATGAAAAGGTGGTGACTATCGATTTGAAATTCCTGGGTTGTTTGCAAGATCTGCCGTTGTGTGAAAATTCGGTCTATGGTGGACTTTCCTGGCCTAAAACCACACTGATATAGACTAATCAGAATGCTGACAAAAGCTTTTAAGCATTCCCAGAGGATATCAGATAAGATCTTGTAGGCGACGTTGAGGAGACTTATTCCTCTATAGTTGGCGCAGTTTAGAGGGTCTCCTTTCTTGAGGATCGGGCAAACAATTCTGAGGTTCCATTCGTCGAGCATACCTTCGTCCGACCATATCTTGCAAATGAGTTGATGCATGCTCCTTACCAAGTCATCTCCTGCTGCTTTGAATAGCTCAGCAGTTAGGCTATCAGCTCCAGCAGCTTTTTTGAATTTCAGCTTAGATACCGCTATTTAACTTCATCCAGGTCGGGTGGACGGGAATGTTGGTTATCATCGTCCAGATTGAATGGTTCATTCTGCCTGACAGCGGATTGTGGTCATTGTCTGCAGAAGTGATCTTTCCATATCCTCAACATTGACTGCGATTCTACTTCTAGGTTTCCTTGTTCGTCCCTGCAGGCTTCGGTTCTGGGTTTGTAGCCTTGACATGTTCATTTTACCTTCTGGTAAAACTTCCGAGCTTCATTCCTGGAATAGCATCTCTCTATTTCCTCAATCGCGCGCTTCTCATGCTCCTTCTTTTTCCTTCTGAGAAGCCGGTGCTCATCCGTTCTCTTCTGCTCGTAGAGCTCGCGAGCAGCTCTGGTCCTTCTGTGCAGCGCCACTTTGTATGCCATCTGTTTTTCTGCATTTGCTTGCCGACATTCTTCATCGAACCAGGGGTTTCGTTGTGGGGGTCGAGAGAAACCCAGCACATCAGATGCGGCATCCCTGATGGCTTTTTGGCAATGTAGCCACTGGTCTTCAGTATTTGATGCTGGCGGCATAGGACCTCTTGAGAGATAAAGGGACACTCGATCGGAAAAGGCTCTGGCGATCTTCCGTGTCTTCTCGATGTTCTTGATATCCGCATCTGTACCTTGCCGTCAACAAGGTAGTGGTCCGAGTCGATGCTCGTTTATCTGAACGTCCGGACATCCACCATACTGGAAGAGTGCCTTGCGTCGATTGCAATGTGATCATTCTGATTGACGGTTGACTGATGCGGAGATCTCCATGTTCCTTTGCGAATATGGTGATGTGGGAATCACGTGTTAGCTACTACAAGAGTTTGCTCCACTGCAAAGTCAGGCTAATCGAGTCCGTTATCGGAGGTGGTGTTGTGCAAGCTATGCATTCCGACAGTACTAGCAAAGATGCTCTCACTTCCCAGCTTTGCGTTAAAATCGCCCAGGACAGTTTTAACATCATAGCTAGGACACTACTCATGTGTTTTGTCTAGGAGTTCGTTGAAGCTGTCTTTGGTGGACAGTCATCTTTCTCCTCTATGAGAGCATGAGCACATATCAGCCTAATGTTAGCGAATTTAGCCTTGATGCGAATTATTACGAGATAGTCGTACACATGCCTGAAACTCAAGACTTCGTGCGTACGTCACGCCAATCGACGCGATGGCGAGCCATTCGTTGGCCAATCGTTATTTCGATTGCAAAGGCAACGGTTCTGAATAACATACCCCAAGACTTTAGTTTTACTGCCTTCATCTTAAATAAATGTTTGTGAATTTGAAGAGATTATCCTTCTATCTATGCTTCAGAGTCCGGTGTTTGTGTTCAAATCTTTTAAAGCCTCGTGCACAATAAGCAGACTAGCACCAGAGAAGGTACTCTTGAACTTCCAGTTGGGACTTTTTTGAAAAAAGCTGCAAAGTGCATGCAATACACATCTCCTTGTGAGCATAGCTTTTCACAATCATTTGTTAGGAGGAGGTTTGATAGAAGCCAGCCAAAGGTGGAATAATGGAAAATAGAATAAAAAAACTTGGAATTCAGTAGCCCGCTTAGCCACGGCCACCTACTAACCCAAAATCTTGTGAATTCTCTATGAATTTGAAGGGAAGGTCATCTTTTGCATTTCAGGATTCAGTACTATCTTATGTACAGTATCCACAGGACTGCTGTCCTTCTTGCACTGATTCCAAAATTTGCTTAACATAACTTTCTGATCTCTGAGACGGTATCTGTGATTTGTCCTTAGATTAGATTGGATTTGAAGTGTGAGGGCCCTATTGTGATTATCTCCATAAATCCAAGTAGAACCTCGATTGACCTAGCAGATATGGTCCAAGGTAGAATTTAATTCACGAGACATGTTCTGATCAAACAGTTACAGTGACGCAGGATGTATTCTGCTGATTCTTCGTCCTCGCTGTACAATCTGCAAGTGTTATCTTGGGCTATTCCCATAGTCATAAGATATTTTTTAACTTGACAGTTTCCAGTAAGGAATCCTGTGACTATACGAATCTGAATTCTAGTTATATCTAGAATTTGTTTCGATCGTCTAAAGGAGATGTTTGGCATGAACATTTTCGCTTGTCTGTTAACTTCAGTTTTCGTCCAGTAATGGTGATCTTTGTTTTTCAGCCAATTTTAATGCAAGATTTCGCAGAACTGATAGGTAGTCCACAGAATGGTCTTGTCATTCTGTAGGTCGATGCAGATCCTTTTCTGGTTGGTATATCTGCCATCTCATTGCCTATATGTCCGGTGTGTTCTGACACCAAAATGAGGTGCTGGCTCATGACATGAGTAGTTGAAGACAGTCGCATACTAGTTTCAATGTTACTTCATAGGCTGTAATGACTAGAAGCGCAGCTTTGCTATCAAAGAGAATGAAAATGTTCTTATTTATTATAGATCTGTTAATATTTTCTCTGTAACAGTCTATAGTAAACATTTCCACTTGAAATATGGAGTTACATTTGTCCATGCTTGTGTAGATGAATGTTTTTGTATGGACACCATATACTCCACCCTCAACTCCTTCATATGTTTTTGATTCATCTGTGTACCATATATGAGAATCGCCAGCCATAAACCTATATATGGTTTATTCTGTTCCCAGTCATAGCGATATGGGAATAGAACCCTGAAATTTAATTTTGGTAAACAATTATCCGTTAAGATTATTCCAAGTAGTTCTTTGTTTAAATCTACGGCAATATCTGGATGGACTAACTTGGATTTGTCATCATTTACAGATATAGCATAAAGACGTTATTCATGGGTTCTTTCTGTATCTGAAAATGTAGGGACGGAAGATTAAGGATAACTTCAGCGCTACAATAGGAATTGTTCTCATTGCGTCCGTAGTACATACACAAGCTAGTCTTTGAATTTCATTGAGCCTATCTTGTTTAGACCTTTGCTTCGTTTTTTGTCTGCATACTGGTGTTACATATGTGAAAATTGTTCTGGGTATGGCTATATAAAACCAGAGCATAACTTTATACCCCAACTCTTACCAATAAGACTTCTACTGGTCCATAAGGAGAGCCTAGCTGTGTCTATGGTTTGGGTGAGATGAGAGTTAAGCCCAGGTATTAGACTTCTTTTGAAAATTCTATTGCTTCACCGAACAAAGTGGGTTCTTTCAAGTGTGAATTTTGAACATATTTTTTTTTTCTGGGGCATTTGATTTTGATTTGCTCGAGCTAATTAGAATTCATAGTACGACCATCAAGTGCAAGTTTTTGACCCAGTCATCAGGTATGCTTTCAGTAGTACAATACTCTTCAATACAAAAAATTAAACTTAAAGTCCATGCACGAGTCTCAATACTACAAGTGTAAGTCAGTCTTATATTTCGGGCCATGTCTGTATTTATTACTCTGCATCAATTAACATATGTACATTTGATATCTGCCCAAGCATGATGCATGTGAACATTTTTTATTTATTTTTTATTTTTTGTTGCTTCCCTTATTTTCCGAACAGAAGTTGTGATAAAATCAATAAAACACAATAAATGAAATAATATTAACAAAAATCTATCTCAATTTTCATGCCACAGACAATCATTTACAAAAATATTACCCAATATTGTAACCGGACACCCTCATCAGGATGCACATCTCCATATGAGCCCACGAATATCCAGATTCTGAGTGTGTATGTGCGTTGGGTTCATTCATTTTTTTTTTTTTTGTTTTTTGCGCATTTCTCATTTTTATATCGGATTTTTATCGGGACAGAGATGTACTGGAAAAAACGGAAATACTATCACTATAAATAATGACATCCACCATTTATTTGTTTGCTTCTGGATGCATTTGGTCCACACTCGGGTGCGGCAGGGAGAAACAACAACAACAGTGACGACAACAACTACAGGAAATTAAATGGTCAGGACTGCGTATTATTTCAGAGGCTAAATTTACATGGAAATTTATTCCGAAAAGTTGTTCGTTCTTCAGGGCTTCTCTTTATTTTTTATTTTTTTTTTTTTTTTTACATTTTACGGATAAATTTGTTCCTCGTCGTTTACACCTTCTGTAGCCCGATTTAACTTTCAGTTTATATGCATATATTTAATTTACTTTACACCACATAGTTTGAAACTAAATACTTTTTTGTGAAGATACCTTCCACTGTAGGGCCAGGATTGATTTCAAGTTTCATTCTTCAAAATTGAAATTATAACTTAAAGCTGAAAGATGCAAAATAAAACTACTCGCTTCCATTGTCTTGTTAGAAAGAGATTAAAAATTTAAGTACCACAGAAAAGTTAAAAGCAATTATTACTATATATCCTTTTAAAGATAACTTTTAGGACCTATTTATAGAGATGGGTTGGGTTGGGTGGTTGCCTCCGCTTAACAGGGACGCACTTAGACCAAAAGGAAGATTCATTGTGATACCGCTATGGAAAAACCGGATTACCAGCACCGGAGACCTACATAGAAACATCCCAGATAGAACGGGAGGCAGGGCAACCATTTTTGATGTAAACCCATGCCGAAGTTGTGTGGTTCACTGTTTAGTCATTAAACCAGTTTGACCCGGTGACAAAGCTCCTAATCTTGCCTAAGTCTAGTCTAGCTAGATCGTGCAGATATTCGAAGAAGTATTCGCCTAAGGTTTTCCTTCTCAAGACCGATAGATCAGGACAGGTGCACAGAAGATGTGTCATGGTTCCTCCTCGTCCTCGTTTCTACAGTTCTACAAAAATCGTTGAAGGGAGCACGAAGTCTTCTAGCATGTCCTGTGAGGGCGAAAGATACACAGTTTTAAGATTTATCCTATTGCTGGAAATAAGTCTACTGATTTTCCTACATTCCCGTTCTGGTCAGATTTCCTTAGAAGAGAGACATGTGCTGATATTGTCCCACCTACTGTTTCACATACTCATGGCTGCGGTATCTAATTGGAATTTTATCGATTTTATAGGTGCTGACGGCTCCTGCCTATTGTCAGTGAGGTCCGTGTCTTCATCCTCCTTAGCTAACTCGTCTGATCTACAATTGCGTGGAATATCCCGGTGGCTTGGAACCCAGTACAGGGATACGTCGCACCTGACAGCGATCTCGTTAAGAGATCCGAGGCATTGCTTTACCAACTTGGATCGAATTATTGGCGATTCCAAGGCTTTCATCGCTGCTTGGTTATTTATGTAGAAAACAATATCGCTGCCCCCTATCGAGTTAACCGAAAACCAGGTTGCGGCTTCACGGACTGCTGAGACTTCTGCTTGAAAAAACACTATAGTGGTCCTGCAGTCGAGTGGCATTGCGAATGTCCACTACACTGGAGTACACTCCCGCACCTGTGCCAAACACTGTCTTGGATCCATCTGTGTAAATCTCTGTCGAAGATTCGTTTAAAATTTCTCCCTTCTGCTGGGAATCCTGGTTCTATTTTTTGACGTTAAAGTCCAGATAAGGGACAATGTAGTCCTAATTAGTAGGAATAGTTTTATGGCCGTTTAGGATGCTTGCGCGGTCCATATTTCCACGAGCCAAGTGCAAGGATTCCCTAAGCCGTAGTGCTACGTAAATCAGTTTGTACCGATTTTCCCTTGCGATACACATATGGGGATATCGATGAGAAATTTCTATCTAATTTAGTTCTAAAGTGGACGTCGATTAGCCTTTCCAGACTTTTCAGTAGAAAGGAGGATTGACTGATCGGACGGAAGTCTTTAGGGGATGCACGGGAGGACTTACCGGTTTTCGGTGTAAAGACAATGTTGGTCCTCATCCAGGATCTAGGGTACATAACTCCTAAAGATAGTGTGGAGCCACGGGCTTAAAATATCAAAACCTTGCTGTAATTCCACTGGAAAGATACCATCGCGACGAGCAGATTTGTACGGGAGGAAGCTGTGCACTGCCCACTATATTTTCTTGGGGGTGACAATGTCCTTTCGCACTGTAAATTTGGCTTTCATTTGTTTTTTTACAGAGTGTACTATCCCTGTTTTGCTACCAGGAAAATGGGTGTCCATAAGAAGCTCTAAAGTTTCCTTGCTGGACATAGTCCAGTTACCAACTGGTTTCTTAATGCAACTAGTAGTAATTGGAGATTTGGATAAGATCTTCCTAATCCGGGATGTATCTCTATATTTTCATAGAAAAGATGCCAAGAAGCTCTTTGTGATTTCCTAACCTCTAACTTAAATTTCCTAAAACTGCTTTTATAGAGATCCCAGTCAAGTGGGTCCCTAGAGCGCTTTGCTTGATTAAAAAGCTTCCAGGCTTCACGTCTAAGCTTAGTTATTTCAGAACTCCACCACGGAGGCTTACTCCCACTCTTGTATCTACTGATTGGGCAGGCTTTACGTAAGGCTAATTCATTGCTCCTGTGATTGCGTCCACTATCTGATCTTGAACATCCTTCTTTCAACGGAAATGCATATTATGATAAGGTGACTAAACTTGGCTGGAACAGCCAACGATTGTCCTTACAAGTGAAATAAAGTGATCTCTTAACACAAGGGCTGGAGAACTCTTTAGACCTGCGTTTGGCTAAATCGACGGAAAAATTAGCTTCTGCTAATAAATGTTGCAAGGTGAGACCTACAAATTTAGTGCCCTGTCACAGAAGGGCTAAAGGAAAAGGTTTACTCGTATGTGATTGTTGTAATAGGACTCCTGTGAAGGGCGAAATTCATCAGGATTTAATTTTGCCTAGTCTGTGCTTAGTTTGTGCAACAGGGACGGGATCATGAGCTCGATCTTTGACGATGAACACAATTGCATTTGGCTTAAAACCGGGCTAACTGAAGAGGCTTGTTAATGGAGACCCAAGTTCATCCCGAATTGTAGCGCTATCTAAGTAAGTAAGTAATAACGATGGGCCGGGTTTTCCCTGTATCAGTAACCCACTTCGGTGATATGAGCGCTGCCGTTGGACCGTTAAGGGTTCATCTGCCACAAATTCTTTTCCAACACCCCGACCCTGCATTGGAGATCTCTATAGATCTGGGATTCAAATACGTCGAATCAGCTCATATAGGGATAACACTAATAGTTCGACCTGACTGATACTGGTATGTGCCACCGTTGTTGATTCCATCAAGGGAATTCGGCCGCTGCCGTCTGAAAAAAGAGGAAGTGCTTTAGTGAAAAAGTTGCCACTAACGACCTTCCAGAAGGGTTGGTTACCTAATCTCTAGTCGAGGTAATAGGCATCCAGCAGCCACAATCGTGGAACTGTAGAGTAGGAGTTGATAGTGAGAGACTATCCTAAGAACCCTTGTAGTGGACAAGTTTCTGTAATTTAATCAGTGGTTTGCTGAGGATTAGCACTTCATTATCAAGATTCTGCTTGGTTGGGTCCAATAGGCAATCATCACAATTTTTAAACTCTGTGTTTGTTCTTTTTTCATAATTTTTTGCAGGGTGCCTTTCCTTGCCACTTATCCACCAGTCAGCTCAGCCATTTCATGTGAAGCCAAAGAGATGATGTAAAGATTTGGTAGACTTAAGTAAGTTAAGCCTAGGCTAAGCTTTTGCAGGCATTTTTGACTGTTCCACTCTAAAACTGTAAGTCAGTTAATTTATTGTAACAGAAAATTAGAGGTGGGTCTGTTCATAGATACTTACTTACTTAGGTGGTGCTACAGTTCGGGGTAAACCTGGGCCTCCACTACCAAGCATCTCCAGTTAGCCCTGTCCTAGCTAACTGCCTCCAGTTGCACATCCCAAGTTTGTTTATGTCCCCATCAGGGGGGGCGAGGTTTTCCTCTACTGCGTTGTCCATCCGGGTTGGATTCGAAGACTCTACGGTTCGGAGCATTTGTGTCCATCCGCTCTACATGTCTGTGCATAGGTAGTCCTGGTTAATGAATGGAATTTGCCTAAGAATATCATTGGGAACAAAATACCGGACTTTCACTGAACTCATCGCAGAATCAATCAAGGACTTCGACTGATATACATAGTTTCCTTAGACGTTCATTGGGCTTGAAATGTTCGATTTGAGAGCCTGTTAAGGCACGTACATATGCCTATCTTCTTTAAATCCATAAATACTTTTTAACGTTAAGGTTTTTACAAGTTCAAGCTGTCTTGAATAATCAAATATTTTGCTTTCCCCCATCTTCGAAATTCGTTATCCTTTTTCAGATCAACTTGTCCACCTACATTTTTTGCGTGGTGTACTAGAAACCCTATTTAAATTCGTCACTTGAAATCGACGCGTAGTATGAGTGCTTATGAATCTTTTCTGCTAGGAAGTGTTAGCTATATTCATAACCCCCTGAGGGGACATATAAAAACAGGATTCTTACATACGCAGCCATGGTTTACTTTAAGTCCCCTAGGTATGATACCACAAAAGATTTCTTCTTCTGGCGATTAGTAGCTACTAACTACCTACTCTGTCATCAAAGTAAGTGTAACAAGTTATACCACTCCCATCAAGGACATCATCTTATTGTACTTACCCCGTCTGATTTCTTTTAACTTGAAAGAAACTACAGCTTCAAACAAATTATTCCACAAACAGACATGCTGAATTCCTGAATTACCCCTCACAACTAGCTATAACGACTTTTCAAATGAAAAAGTCCTTCCATAGTCCTCCCCTCATAAAACATAAAACCACCTTAGAAATATCACTTCAAACAAAATGCTAATTTAAATGCAAAATAATTACTTGAATTGCCTTCTCATTGAAAACAAAAGATTACAAAATATCCTGCCAACACTTATCCACACTTTTGTGTTGGGTAAAATCCTTCTGTCATCATTAACCGGAGGAGCAGTGAAGACATCGCTTCTTTAAAGGGGTCCACACAATACCCTATCTCCTTTCCTTTTGTTATATCCACTAAGTAATGCCCGAAGTAGAACAAAAGTGAACTCATAAGCACTGAAGATGGGCAATGACATGACAGCATAAGACCGGAAGCAATAAATCAACTGGCAATAATGACAGCTTAAGAGCGGCACACTGCGCTATTCCATTTCGGCTTTGTGTTGGGAGTCAACAAATGAATGGCAGTGATAAGTCCATCATTCGTATTTGAATTTGGTATCATTGTCATTTATGGGGATAGGATTTGTTTTCGGCAAATGTACCCAGTCTTAGTTTGGGGATGACGTTGTTTTTTAAATTATTCTTTAAAGAGCAAATATCCTTAACTTTTCAAAGAACATCCATGTACACATACTCGTCGCGGCTTATTTTCTAATTCCCCCTTTTCATTGAAAAGTCGTAACAATAACCAATTTGACGTTGATAAACACATATTTACTCACTCGAAAGAGCTTATCTTCTCTAAACAAAACTTCTTCAAACGTAAATTCACTTAAGTCTTCTATCAATGGAATTCTTTCAAGGATCTATTAACAATGTCCAAAAGAAACCAAGACGAAACGATAATAATAACACAATCCACTTATGTGTTTGGAACACCAAAGCGTAGACAAACATACGATAGAAAAGATGAAAACCACCAGAAGGATATATGTACCTACATATGTATAAAAAAACAAAACAAAACTGTGTACGAGACAACAAAGAATCAATAAAATATCCGATTAGGATATTATTGTATTTTCCCTTGAATCCACTTACTCAGCATCTTGTGCTTGGTTGCATCAATATGCCTGGAGCACTCTCACCTGGCTCCAATTTCCGCCACTTAGGCTTGAGACCTCAATGTTTAGTTTACCTTTACTCAAAGGAATAACAATAACAATACTGTTGGTAGAAAACTTTATATGCTACCTACCTACCTTCTGCTCAAAAGCCACCAAGAGCATAAGTAAAAGTCATTAGTGTTACCAATAGCCAAGGGGAGTTTTCAGGTGGTTTTTAGTTATGTATAGTTCTACCTAGAATTGTGGCAAGTGAAAGGATGTAAAGAAAGAAATTTAGAACATGGAAATGGAAAAGCCTCGTATCCGTTGTATACCTACTTGTCGTCCTTTTGCATTCGCATGTGAATAACTTAAGGCCGCCGCCGAAGCTATAAACTTGCAAATTGAATAAAACTGAGTGCAAAGTGCGGAAGTAATTTCATTTTGAGTGTTTGCTATAAATCAAAATGGCACCCAATAGGGCATCTCTTAATGAAAGAGGTAAACGCGATGATGAAGATGACAGAAAAGAAGTTTTACTAGTCTCTTTTATTGCTGGCTTTATTGCTGACAATCGCAAGGTAAATAGTTAAAGAAATTTAAAGTTGGGAAATTATGGGAAATAATTACGATTTGGAACAGAAAACCATCACAAACAGCCACGAGAATGTGAGAAAAAAGTAAAAGGCAAGTTTTTCAGGTTTATATTATGATTTGTAAACAGTGCTAGATCATGTCAAAAATTCTACGAATTCATAGAGGACGACAACAAAGGCTCTGGAAGATACTATCCAAGGACCACTGCGTCCCCGGATATATCCAGAGGATTGACGGCACATGGCAGAACTATCGCTAAAGACTAAAGGCCAATTAGTCTCTTATCGTTTTTTAAAGATGGATAGCGCTCTCCATAGCGTGGTCAGAATACAGAATACACTATGGCAACGTTCCTTGACATTGAGGACGCTTTCAATAATGTAAAAACGAACTCTATAGTGAAAGCTTTAGAAGATTTGACAGTAAACGGACTCGTCGTAAACTGGGTTGAAAACATGCTTACCTGCAGGATCACACTTCAGCCATCGGGCCTAGTTCTGTAAGGAAAATGACAACAAGGGGAGTCTTTTCTCCACTGATTTGGCTAATTAAATCCTAAGAATCTTCACAGAAAAGAGAATCAAAATCGTAATATATGCAGATGACTTAGTAATACTGATTAAAGGCAAATTCTGGCCAACAATCAGTGAAATAATGGAATCTGATCTCAAAGAGCTCTCTACATGGGCAAAACAGAAGGGTTTGGAGGTCAATCCTCAAAAAACTGAGCTTGTTCTGTTCACTAGGAGAAGAATGACATCCGACTTCACATTACCAAATATAGATGGCACCACTATAATTCTCTCATTTGAGGCGAAATATCTCGGTGTCATTCTAGACTCCAAGTTATCCTGGAAAAGAAATGTTGAAGAAGGAACAAAGAAATTAATGAATTCTCTCTATGCTTCTAAAAGGCGGGGATTACAACAACTATGCACCATTCATTGCGAAGCAATTATCAGGCCCATCATCTCCCATAGGTTCTTAGTCTGGTGGACAACAACGAGTATAAAGAGCTATATGAAAGAACTCTACAGGGTCCACAGGCTCGCAGCACTCTGCACCACTGGAGTTGTGAGAAGTACGCCGCAAGCAGGTTTAGATATGATTTTCCATATTCTTCCCCTGGACTTGTTCATTAAAGGCTCTGCCACGAAACGAGCTCTCAGATTGAGAGAATCCAACCTGTGAAAAGAGATCTGTGGGTAGGAAATATAACTCCGAATGCTTCACAGCCACATCGGTTTATATAGTCCCCAACTTTAATTTTGATATCGCAATCCTATTCCCAAGTCGAGAAAAGTGGGAGTCCAACAGTATAAATAACGATCTAGGGATCACAGTTTACATTGCAAAAACAGGAATCTTTCACATTACCAGAAGCGTGTAGTGTATTCCAAGCTGAAATCCTGGCAATAGAAAAAGCTGCTAGATACATAGAAGACAGTCACCTTCCTCCGTCGGATATAACCATATTACAACCGATTGGACACCATTCGGTCAAACTCTGCTGGGTTCCCGGACATATCAATATTGAATGTAACGAGAAGGCAGATGTTTTGTCAAGAATCGGATTGGAAATGAACATCAGTGAAGCGGACACATGCATATTGCCACCGATTGAAAAATTGTTTAGTATAATTGACGGCATAATAGAGAAAGAGGCCAACTCGCCCTGGTTATCTAGGGGTGGCACACCTCTCGGCGAATTAAAGGGTAGAGTCCAACGACCTATACAGAAGCTGCGGAGATGAGGAAGAGGTGGAGTCAACTCAACATCTGCTTTGCTATTGCCCCGCTTTGTCAGAACGACGCCTTCGCACTATAGGTTCTAGGTTCTTCGCAAGCACCGCAGAGTTAGTAGGCTTCCAGATTTCGGATCTTCTCTACTTTATCAAGAGCACCAAGTTGTTTCCAACCCAACCAGGGATTCACAATGGACCCTTAAGTCTCCGAGTGGACATGATGAGTTTTTCCATCACATACCCCCTAATACCGTGTTCATTAGTCAAGGTAAAACCATGAAACTCTCGTTTAATAAAACCGCTTTCCAAATATGGTGAAAATCATAAGAGACGTCTTCCAAAGTTAGTGCAATTTCAAGTAGACTCAGCTCTTACAAGACTGCACATCTCTTCGTGGTATAAGGGCCAAGTAGAGGGCAAAAACTCTTGGGATTCATTCCCTAGATGAGATTCGAAATCAAGATGTAGTCGATCTAAATCCTTCTTTTCCCCTTTCCTCTCCGATGAGCTGGATCAAGATGTAATACGACCCGTCCCAAGCTCAACCTGGCTGGGTGCCCATTCCGAAAATAGCTCAGTTGCGAACGGAGTATCTGGATACCTGGCGACCTTCAGATGAGGTAGCCTTATCTGTGTACTACAGATCTCTGCACAGACTGACCTTCGTTTCTCCACCACTCGTGGGAACTTATTAGGAATACACAAAAAAAAACCTCAAAAACAAAAAACAACCAATAAGACCGGTTCTACTCAAGCTATCTACCAGTAAAGCTCCTGAAGAGCTAGTTAGTAAGAAGATTGTGGCTTTCCTTAATCCTACTACTTTCAATAGCCGCATGGAGTCTGAAGGTACTAGTACAGCATTCGTTCCACTAGGAACTCTTTGGGAACAAGGCGTATCCTTGCTCCCTCAAAACAAGCGTGCAAAGATCGACATATGCCCGGTAGAATAGGATAAAAAGATCGCCATTGATGATAAAGCTGGAATAAGCAGCGACTTTATGTCAAAGGGTCAATGATTGTTGGAGGAATCCGAATCGGATTTCAAAAAAGCTAAGGTATGCACATAACACCAGTATGTCTTCCAGGGCTCCCAACGCTATATCAAAGTCCTACAGCCATTTCCTCAAGGACAAATAAAATATACAAATTAGTCCTGACAGTCGTTAACAAAAGCGATGCGGATGGATCCATCCTAAACTGGTTTCTCTGGAGACCATGAAGGAAAACCCAGGTTCTCCTCCCAGATGTTGCGATGACGGATGGAATCAAGAACACTTGCGATCAAAAGTCATATGATCGCTACGAACTGGCTATAGGCAAATTAGGGGAGGTATGGCCAGGTGCTAAGCTCCTGATTGTTGCGAAGGCCGAGTAGGCCGAAAACTCGCTCCTGAAACCCATTCAAACCCTCCGACAAGAAAACTTTCGACACACTGGGAAAGTATCTAAGCTGGATGAGCCTTAGGGTCTTTGGCTCCTCTGGCAAGGACTGCAGGTGTTGTCTATTACGGATTTGACTCTATTACTATTAGTTAGGACGATGAGTCCAATTTTGTCAAACTACCCAATTGTTAAAACTGATTAACTCAACTAAAGGGCAATTTTAAGTAATTTAGTTACATTCAATCACCTTAACCCCCCCTGCAACCTCCAAGAACTTGATTGCTTAGTTGAGGATCTAAGCCTGATGTTTTTCTTCCTGGAAAAAGGATGATTTACTTGGCACACCGCTTTATAAAAAAGTCGATATCCAGTTTCAGGTCAAGTTGAACAACTGGCTATTAGGTTTAGGGATAGTATGATATGGTGCGTTCTTAATCCAGTCTGCAGAAAAGCTACTAAGTGTGACGAATTTTAAGCAGTCATCAAAAAATATGCAGACCTGTTGCTTATAAAATATTCTCGATAGAAACCTTTCCATAATTGTTTTAGACTGCAACTTCTCCGAAATATTTGCTATTAATGTTGTCATTCCACAGGAATCTATTCTTTCACCGAGTTCCCATTAATGTCCTATTATTTAAGGACGACGAAAGCAAGCGAATTGCATCTTGTTCAAACGAAACCTACATGAAAATCTGCTGAAAATATTGAAATGGGTAAAAGGGAACCTTTAATGTAAGGGAAACCAAATTAATCATCTTTTTCAGGAAGATTATTCTACCCCAGTTCCAAATGGGTAATACAATAATCGAATGCAAGGAGACCATGCTACTGCTTGGTGTCACCGTCAATTTGGGTATAATATGGCAAGTAAGACCAGGATTTCAGTACTGTTCTCACGGCTGGAGCTTGGTAACAACACTGTTTGAATTTACTTGACAGTATAGGTATCTCTCAACGAACACTAGACGTACGTACTAAATACCATCATATTCAACAGGAAACTACGTGAATATATGGAAACTAAAATGACTTTTGTTACAAAAGAAGCAATCTTTTGCTACCAAGAGTCATATTTCTAAAAGGTTATAATTTACATCAATTAAACGGTAGAATCAACAGACATCTCGGAACACTATGCCTCCACTTTTGTATCCTTCATTATTTGAAAACAAAATACCTGTGTGATGCTCAAGTCCGAAACAGCTTCTCATAGAAGGTGGACAAAACGGTATTAAAAATGTTAAAATGCGATGGTGACAATAATTTGTAAGAAGAGATCATCGATGTGAATGGTGTATAAGATGCTTGACGTCAAACGTCAAATGTCAAACATCAACCTAACCTTAAAATAAGTTCTCTTCTCTCTTTTCTTTTTTTTTCTCTCCTTCGTTATACTTCCAGTTTGGAATGCGCACTTAGTTGATGATTTCCAAGGAAATATAATATATATGTCTATATATCAACTCTTTGTACCGTTGCTGCTGTAATTGCTTTTCCGTTTACTTACTCATTTAGCTTTCCATTCGCTTTTGTGTTATCAGTTTGTGTTGTGACACTAGTGACTTAATCAGTTCTTCAAGCTTCAGTTCGTGAAAGTGCTAATTTTTTGACTTAAGTTCGTTAATAATATCAGTTTGTACGGTCCAGAATGGAAGAAATTGATGGGCTTCTACCATGCCCAGTAAAATTGACTCATTTCCTCAGAAGATCTGGCGGTGATGTTTTTTGCGTTATTGATAAAGATGTACCACGGCTGATAGTGGAACAATTCGCTACCATGAGATCTCTCGACAACGCTTTCGATGAAGAGGTTTCTTGCTTCTATGCAACCAATATAGCACTACCTACGATATACGCACCAGTGGGTGAAATCACCGATTATCATGATGTTCGAGTATACTACCAGGCCGCCGCTAGAGCGATGAAACGAGCTGTTGCGGCTGGCTTTAGATCACCTTTGCTATTTCTTCCGCATAGCGTGCAATTCCCCACCTCAGAAATCTGTTCAATACTTGGAGCCCTCTCAGCACTCTATGTGCCAATTCAACTGCGAGAATCTGAGCCCTCGAAGGCACAACTTGTTTTAAAGTTAATTATGCAGAACTCGAACAGCAATGGTCAAAGCATTTATAAACAAGCTGTGGTCATAGAATCGGGACGATTTGTTGCTCGTGATATTGGGGCTGGTGATCCAGAATGTATGTGTCCTAGTCTACTGGAGAATTATATTTTAAGTATTTTCCCAAATTTTGTAATGGAGGTCTCTATGGAAGACGATGACATAATAAAAGAGTTCCCCCTTTTTGATGCAGTAAATAGAGCAGGTATTACAACAAATCGCCATCGAGGACGAATTGTGTTCTTACAATATGAACCACCGAATCCGGTTAAGAAAACGCTACTAATGGTTGGCAAGGGTGTGTGTTATGATACGGGTGGTGCTGACGTTAAACGCGGAGGTGTTATGTCCGGTAATTCCAGGGATAAATGTGGTGCAGCTACTGTAGCTGGATTCATGCAAATCGTTGATCAAGTACGACCACCTGATGTTCATGTAATGGCTGCTCTATGCCTTGTGCGCAATTGCATTGGTGAAGAAAGTTTCGTCCCTACCGAAGTAATCACTGCCCGATCGGGTGTTTCCGTTCGTGTAGGGAATACATCAGCTGAAGCAGGAATGTGCATGGCCGATGCACTATGCCGAATGAAAGAAATCGTTTTAATACAAAGATTGCCAGATCCACATTTTATTACTTTAGGCACTTTGACTGGACATGCTTGCCTCACCGCTGGAGAGGGTAATTCAATTGTGATTGACAATAGTGTAGCCCAACTGTATGGTCATGCTACGAGACTGAAAGAAATTGGTGCATTGTATGGTGAACCAATTGAAATTTCCACATTACGTCCGGAAGACTTTAGTGTACACCATGGACAGGTCCTTGGAGAGGATATTATTCAGTGTACCAATAGTGCTTCGTCAAAAACACCACGTGGCCATCAAAAGGCTGTTGCATTTATGCTCCTTGCAAGTGGTTTGGATAAATATGGTTTGCATTCGATGAAACCGATGAAGTATAGCCATATAGATATTGCTGCCAATGCCGTCGATGAGTATCCCCAAATACCAACAGGGGCTCCACTTGCTGCCTTAGCTAAGACTCATCTTAATTTTTAAGCTTTTTTATTTTTCGTTTTGTAGTTAAATGTTGAAAAGTTCAATTAAAAGATATTGTATATTGTTATAGTAAAATATAAAAAAAAAACTAAAGTATTTATTGTAAAGCACTTGTCTAAATTGTATAACAAACAGAAGCTTGGTAATAAACAATCATTTATAAAGAAAACTATTATAAATCACATTTTGCTTTTGGGACGGGTGAGGTGATCTCCTCTTTTTTTTGGATTGGACAACCTTTGCTCATAAAAGTGGTTTCAATAGGTCGGTAAGGTATCAGGTCTACAAGCATTATTGGTTTGGATGGAATTGGATATTTGTAGGTTTTGGTTAACATCGTCTTGGTTCATTGTTCCTGACAGCAGTAGGTATGTTAGTTTTCACCGCCACTATATTCTTCTTTTCAGACCTCTTTATCCGTCTGGTTGCCATTGCAAATTAATTGTTTTATTCTATTTTTTAAAGCGCAATCATCTGTAAAACCTTTGACATACATATACATAAATATCAATATTTGTAAGTCGACAAAAGAAACACATTCTTGAAGAAAGTTTGTATTATTAAGACTGATGTACATATGTATGTAGATATGTATATCTCTTGGGAAATTGTGTCAGAATCATTTGCCAGCAATAAATAATGAAATTTCAACGAAAACCAACATCCCAACCACAATAACTCAATTAACTTGCATAACCATGAACCCTTGCAATTATACAACCCCTAATACCACAGTTAAACTTAAACAAATTTTCTTAAGAAAAGGAAAGTAAAACATGACTTTCCCTGAATCCCTCAACCAAGGAACACAATTTCAGAACACAAAAACAAGATCCTTCGGAGAAAACAAAAGTTTTGAATTGGAAACTTTTTTTTTTTTTTTTGCTTTGTAAAATGTATGACAAGTTCAAGGAAGTTATATGTATGTAAATATGAAAGGATGTTATTTACATGTATGTATGTACATACATGCATAAGTTCATTATGTAAAAAGTATAAATATAAAATTATTTAGAAAGAAGTAATTCCATCGAATTTTATGTACATACATATATAAGAACTGGTTGTATAAAATCTTAACTAAAAAAATATTTTTGGGGATATTTGCGGTAGTAAGTACATACATGTACGTATGTATGAAAAGCCCTGAAGTAGCTTAGTATAAATTCGAATAATATACGTATCTTTGGTGCAATTCTTTAGAAAAGAAATCAAATTTCCGAATTCAATTTAGGATCTTTGGTGTTGAGGATGCGATGATGTCAGACGAGGTTATGATTGATTTTAGTTTGCTACTAGCAGTGGCGTAACATTCACACATAATGTGTTCGGCAGTTTCAAGGTCCTCAAGACATAATTGGAAATTATCAGAGTGACTTCTGCCAATTTTCAAGACATTTTATCTGCGAGATCAATGACCAATAAGGAAATCAGTTCAGATCTAACCTTTATTCATTTACAGAATCTTTTTCGATCTATGCCTACAAACTTCATTAAATCTTTTGAGAGGTTATCATATTTTTTATCTCTAGCTTTAGTTTACGAGTTAATAATCCACAGCAGGACTCAGAACCTATGAGATTCGATAAGGAGACAGACCTGGCAGTTTTCTTGGCAAAGATACCGATTTATGTAGATGAGAGTTGGTTATGTGCATTGTGTACAAGATATTTTGCAGACAATTCTAACGAAGTTTAGGTTCAAAGCTATAAGATCTGAGCTTTCAGAGCTGCTTGGATGTCTGATAGGATATTAATGTGTGATCTTCAGAGATCACGGATTCTCAAGGACACAATTCTGTAGCATAAGCCTTCGCATGGAAGATGATAGTGTTGTTACCCAGTGGGACCGAGAGTTTAAAGTTAGGGCCGAAGATTTCAGCACCTACTCTGTCACCTATTTTTGATTCATACATGAACCAGTTAAGCTGGTTCTTATCCAGAACAATTTAAGGATTGTCCCAATAAGTGCGATTTGGAAAGATAACTTTGAAGAGGCAGTTTGGATTGATCTTTTTCTGATTGATTGATATTTTTCACGATGTCCGTAACACATACTGCTGTTGAGGATATAGTGAAATTTTATTTAGGATCTTTAGATGCCCCATTAATTAGGAGTTGTTGAGGCTACATGTCAGATAAAGTTTTCAAGCACTAATACTACATCGCACGCGTGATTCCTACAGAGACGAGTCTTTGTACTTTTGGAATAGTACTGCTGGCATGGACTTGTTTAAACCTGTCTCACCATACCATTGAGACATAGGTGACTTAAGCAATCCCCATTCATTCCCGGAGAGTCTCGAACAAACTCAGAGTCTTTGGTGGCATTTTCTGTGATTCTAACTAAATGAGGTGTCCAGATAAATTGGTCTAAGGTGATATCGAGATTTTCTTTTACTTTCTTGGAAACTGGATTTGGATACAATTTAAAGTTAGGGTTAGCCACAACACAGCAAAGGATTTTAGACCGATCAGTCGAACATTTTTTCTGCTGAAAACCCTAGAAAAAATTACCAGATATCTACATTCGCTTCAAACTTACCCCAAAGGTCATCTCACCTGCCTAGTATGCCTATATGAAGGGCCGATCAGTAGAGACAGCGCTACATGAGGTGGTTACAATAATCGAAAAATCACTCCACCAAAAAGAATACACATTAGCAGCTTCCTTAGACATTGAAGGGGGCCTTCAGCACTGTAAACTTGAAATCAGTTAGATCAGCACTAGACCAGATCCACGTGAATCCTATCCACATCAGATTGGATAGAATGTATGCCCAGTACACGAGAGGAGTCTTATCACCACTACTCTGAAACCTAGTGATTAACGAAATACTTATTGGATAAGACCAAAACGGGGTCGGCTATGTTGATGATATTGTCATATTTGCGACTAGTTCTTGCTTACAACCGTTGAACTGCTACAAACAGCGTTGAATGTCCTGAACGGCCAAACACTGTGGACTCGGTCTTAATGAACAAAAATTGAACTAGTTCTCTTGACAAATAATAGGAAAATACACAAATTCGAGCCACCTAGACAAAATGGAGCCCAACTCCAAATATCAGACAAAGCAAGATACCTAGAGTACATATTAGATCGCAAATTGAACTCGAAAGACAATATACCATAATGTACAAAGATCCTTACGTTAAGATCCTAAGGCTAATGAAATGAGGCAAATCAAGAAAATTCTAGAGCAATACAACCGAAAAAGATTCGACGCATGTATCAGCATGAGCAAGAATAACCTTCGTATCCTTACGGTTACCTTGTAAACTCAAAGAGCACCTAAGGAAACTAGGTATATTTGAAGAAGCTCTCTGCAGATTCTCCAATGAGTCCAGCGAAATCCCAGAACATGTGCTGGGAATGTGTGGGACACTGACCCACAAAAGACTGAAATACTTGGGCAAGTATAATTTATCAGCTGAAGAAATGCTGTCACTAGATCCAGCTCTCATCCTTGGATTCTTAAAGGAAACTGGATTAGAGAGAGTGCTCTAGGACAGATTTCTTCCGCCAAGGCGTAGTAAGAGCGCACTCTCAAAATGTTTCCAAAAGGAATCCAAAAGCGAAGGGAACTCTAATGAGGGCATTTACCTCGCCAAGGTGTTAGCTGAGGGCACAGTAGACCAACAGGTTGCAGTGTAACATACCCCATCTGCAAATAATAATAAGTTTGGTTGTATAAATCATGTTTCTTAATATGGAGTAAATCTATTAATTCCTTGCGGCATACATATGTATGTAAGTGGTTTAGTCGAGAATTTGACCATGCCATCATCGGTCTGGATAAATTGAAAAATTTGTACCAAAATAATTGACTACACCAAGCTCAGGCTAAGTATGACAAAAACTTTCAAGTTATCATCCCTTCCAAGTCATTCAGGAAGGAATCTGTAGTTTTAGAAGATAAGTGGATTTACTATTACACCGTCGACGGATCAAAAACAAACGAAGGGTAGGTGGATTACTCTGAACATTTATTTCCGTCTTCCAAATCATTTAAATACATTTCAGGTCCAATTCATGGTGATTTAAAATGTTTTATCTTGGTTAAGGGAGAACATGGTACATGGTAAATCTTTTTGGAGTTTCATAATAGCTCTAGATTGCCTAAAGTCTCTCATAGAAATGGCATGACGTAAAGTGTATATTATAGAACTCACAGTTCTTAGATAGATAACCAAGAACCAAGCAAACTGAAAAGATTATTTAAATAAGTACGTAGATATGTGTATAAAATATTAATTATTTATTCGATTTGATAAAATAAAACATCATTATTTTGCAGGAAATATATATTGTATGATTCAAAATAAATCAAAGGGGTCAAGGAACTTCATCATTTTTGAGACAATCAACGCCATGTTCCACATATGTAAGTACAAATGTTTCCTTTCCATCATGTTTATATGCTTCTAGGTACATAATTGTTTATGTACATGTACAGCAAATTGTGAACAAAAATATCACAGTCAGGTCACTCCACTCTTTTTACTGCGAGATTGTATATATATGTAGGTACAGTACATATGAAGTGACATCCAAGCCATTCGGATTAGTCAGTCCTAAATAGATAACTCGTGCTCCTAAGTATGTGGAATTATTTTTGTGAAGTAGTGAAATTATATCTAATTGGTAATATCACCCAGTTTTGCCGATGCAATAATCCATTCCATATAAAGACTTCAATAGAACATTCTAGCGTTATCATTTGAGTGCATTAATTGAAATACTAACCTTATCTTCTAAACATTCCGTTTGTTTAGTTGACTCAAGTCTGTTATCAGTTTTCGATCAGTTAATGGAAATGTAATGTTAATGTGGTATGGTGTGAGCTCCCCGTTTCTGTTTTCTGAAGTGTATGTACATTGATGTACTTAAATGACATTTTGAGGTTAAAGTCCAAACATAAGAGAAATACTATAGTCCCGGTTTAACTTTCTCTTCGCAAATCCATACACCAGTATGAAGTGTCATTTAATTTTTGGCAGCTGAAATGAAAAAGATATCCAAAACCACCATAAGCTATCAATCAAAACTGATCCATTCTAAAACAAATTGTTTATCCAGTGTTGCAGTAGGAATTCATAATCATTAGTCTAAAACTAAAAATGCTTCAACTCATAATATCGCAATAAACATCACTTCAATAAACTTAGACAATTAGCGATAATAATAATAAAAAAAAAAAAAAACGTAAAGTAAATAAATACTCACGTCAATAATACAACAGCCAGAGGTTGACGCTTCATTTGTTCAATTGAATCGCGGCCATTTATCATCTGATCTGATCCAGGAGTGCACTTTCGTAAATGATTTCCACTGGGCCCTTACAATCCTTTTGTGTAGCACTCTGTTAGGTATTGTTGTGGAGGCCGCCAGAGGAGAAAATGAAAAATTGCAGCGAGGAAAAACCATATTTACCCGGCCCCAAGTGAGTGCTCAAATGAAAACGAATGTTTTCGATTCACCGCCGCGGTGTTTGCCCGGCCTTGCATCAGCCAGCCGTTTTGCTGCTACCTCCCCCCCACCCACTCTGTGCTTGGTTATTTATTGCAGGTAATAAACAAGAAACCTTAATAATCAATTTTTACACTTTTGTTGTTTGGATTGTTCACCGACCTATTTACAACACACAGTGGCTCTTGTTTCCGATGAACTACCGCGTTACGCACCTCATGAATGTGTGGCTTGTATCGGGAAGTTGGAGCTACATTGGCACTAAATGCTTGTTCTTGTTTGTCTTTGGAGAGGAATGCATGAAGGACGAAAGCTAATCGATTTGAGGGAAATGATTTTGAATTTAATTCTTTTTTCCTTTTGATATGTACCTGCGAGCGACATGATTGAAGAATGAAATGAAAATAAGGCACACAACAGTGGTGAATTTTTATTAATAAGGATGTACATATACATACATACATACATAGGTTTTGTAGGAAAAATATAGTATACATACATATTTATGTACATATAGTCTTTCATAGGTAACATCCTTGACCATGTCCTCTCATTACACAAAGTTGTTCGTATTCACTCAACTAAGATAAATTATCTCTTTCAGAATTATGAACATCCCGCCTCGTAATACAAACTCCGTTCTGAACACAATCACATCTTGTAGTATCATGATATCGAACTCCGTAATCAAAATATTAAGTCTGATATCAGATTCATACAAGCGGACATCATTTACTCAATTTACTTCAGAAAGCAATTCAAACATACTACATACATACATTACATAGTAAAGGACTAACATGATAAAATTTCCATTTCCTTCAAATAAGGATAACAATTGTCATTATTATTGGAACTTGTAAATTGAGTCCTCTTCGAGAGCAAATGGTCATCTATTGACGATAACTACCAGACAATATTTGTTGTTTCTCTTCAATTACATACATATATATATGCCAAATAGATCATTGAACCAATATTTTATAAGGATTATGTAAACCTTGTATGTATGTATGCATCAATAAGACAAAGGAAACTATAGATACAATCTCTGTTAGTATCATGTGTGTAGTGTAATCGTAAGGAAATGTTGCAAGACAAATCCAAGAAATTGCCACACCTTTAGTAGGGCATTTTG
The DNA here is from genome assembly GCA_905220385.1 of Xylota sylvarum. Classification (NCBI taxonomy): domain Eukaryota; kingdom Metazoa; phylum Arthropoda; class Insecta; order Diptera; family Syrphidae; genus Xylota; species Xylota sylvarum. Next base: position 35,911,407 of record LR999958.1, read on the forward strand.
TGGTAATATGTGATGTAAGTGGTTTGGGCTGGTTTATGAGTTTGATTCTTGCAAATTTTTCGTCTTTAAAGCCACATTCCATAATAATTATATGATTGTGTGAAATCAGGCTTTTTACGCAATCAAATTTTACTGTAGAAATAGCCAATTAAGTAGATATTGGCAATAGGTTTGAGTCTCGAAATAGTCAAACTCAGAACCGTCGTTGGTGTAGAACGTGAAGGTGAGATCGGAAGGGTGCGGTTATCGGCTAAGATTGGGTAGTTAGCCGGGGTATGCTTTTTTTTCACTGAAACTGTCGAAATCACCAAAGTTGGATTGGTTGGGTTGGGTGATTGTCCCACTTAGCAGAGACGCACTTAGACCAAAAGGGAGGTCCATTATGATACCACTATCACCAAATTTAGTGCAACCTTTTCCAGTATGGACGCAGTGGAGAAAAATACGAATCCAAAAGGTTCACTACAAAAAGGAGAACCAATGAAAAGTAAACTGTACCTAATTGTACTTTAATGTTATAAGTTTAAAATATTATAAGCACTGATATTCAAGTCGTGTTCTTCTTACACATGAGGCCTAAAAAAGTGGGCGTGGGATTCTGCATTTTTGAAAAAATTGATAACATTGAACTGATGCTATCTGGGAGATTGCAATTATTTTTTTATGTAAAAATTACCTCAGTAATGTGTTCAGATGAATTATAGAGAATTTCAAGGCTTACAAATTTTTTCCATTTCTAGTAAAAATTTTGAAAAAGTTAATTTTTTGGAAAAGAACAGCCGTTCCAAAACTTAATACGTCATATCTTTGCATTTATCATACCTAAATCAGATATTAATTGTAAGTTCAATCGTTGAAAAAATAGCCGTGAAACAAGCCAATTTGTAAAATTACTGTTTTACGTATAGTATGCCATTTAAAAGAATATGCCTAAACTAACGCACATATGAAATTTTATCAAAATCGTTTGAGCCGTTTTCGAGAAAATCCATTTTTAGTAAAATTGGCGACAAGTAAAATACCTAACCTTTTTGTGGTTAGAATGAAAATTCCAATTTGGCCTCAGATCATCCAACAGACCTCGACCTCAGATTTGATCTAAATCCGTCTAGCTGTGCAGGCTGCACTCAAATATACAGACAGACAGACAGACATGCAGATTTCCAGACAGACAGACGGTATCCGCGGACCCACGGTGTTGGACTTCTTCAACATAGTAATGTCAAGTTTTACTCAATCTCGAAATTTTTAATGAATCCAATACTTGCCCTATAGGTATACATAGGTACATATGTACATATGTAGGTGCAAGTAAAAAGAGAGTGTTGTTCCCATGAACTTTTCCGATGTTATACCATTTGCTCTCTGTAGTTATTTGATCTTTGACCTTTGAAATGTGTTCGAACTACAACTTGCAAAACATTTTGATCGTATAGGAGGGAAACAGAGACGTCGTGGCTCAGTGGTTGGTGAGTCGGACTACTAAGCTGGAGGTTCGTGATTCGAATCCCAGACAACACTAAAAACATTTGACAGTAAAACTGTCATCAAAAAGCTTCTATTCGGATATTTCTAGCTCTTCGGACCCAGTATTTAACAGTGGGGCCCTTTCAATCGTGTGAAGAATACCCACGTACAACGAGAGATTCTGAGTCCTTTCCATTTGTATTTTTAAGTGGAAAACTGTCCTTTGTCGGCAAGATTTTGTTGTGAAAATTATATTTGACGAAAAAATTTGTAAATATGCGTCAAAAAATTCATTTCGGTTACAGATTTTTCTCAGCAAAACCCAGTCAGATACAAGACAATCGATAGTTTTGAAACGACCGCCTCATCTTGCTTGGCAGTAGGCCATTCTCTCAAAACAGTTTTCTAATACTTTTTAGATGGTATTGGCTCCTATTTCACGAACACCTTGATCAATAGTGTTCCTGAGTGCTTGAATTAGCTCTAGATTATTCGCATAGCATTGATCTTTAATGACATCCCCCCAAAAAAAGTTCAACGGCGTCAAATCGCGCTCCGTGCCAGCCAAGCAATATCACCAAAACATCTGATTAAACAATTATTATTGAACTTAGTGTGTAATAGATCGATTGTTGTACGGCTTATGAGGCACGCAGTCCCATCTTTCTGGAACCATAGCTCACCCAAGCCTAAATCTTCAATTTCTGGTCATAAAAAGTTGGTTATGATGCCTCGGTAGCGCTCTCTATGACCTGTAACGTTTCTTACATTGCCGTCTTAGAAGAGAAATGAGCCAGAATAATGCCGCCACACCAAAAACCTGCAAAAAGCTGCAAAGTTTGGTTACCAATCAGCAAAGCAGTCTCACGAACTTGCATCACAAACTTGCGTACACCAGCTGCAGTTGGTGCATTATTTCGACCGAAATTTCTGTTCAAAATTCGCACTTTTTTGGCAACACAGCATCCACTTTGGAAGTAGTAAAACCGCCCCAGCTCGTAGAGACTTTGTTGATTGAGGTCGTGGTCTATCAAATATTTTCGCACCATGGACAGTTTATTAAGTAACACCAGACATAAGAGTTATTCTCGAAGATTGGAGTAAATGTACATCAGAGCTGGAACAAAGGTGATGAGCTAGCCAGGGTTCGACCCGTCCAAGTTGCTATTCATCTAAAAAACTGAGTAACCCACGCATATTTTATAGCTATAGGGCTCATTACAGCTAAAATAGTTGTCACAGGCACAAATGACTTTACGGAATTCAGTTCACTGTTCCAGCTATTTGTCCGCTCAATTTTGGATTCGCACTTCCTTACTAGTCACACATAGTAAGCTTAAGCTGTCCAAAAACCGCGATCAGGTCTCAGAGGTATATCATTCTAGTCGTCATCTTGTCACTCTAATTTGAAAAATTTGAGATTTGAAAAGCTGAGAATACTGTGTAGAGTGTATTCAATTGGATGCAGTGAATGGTTACACGAATAGATATGGATGCATCGACGATCACAGTAGTACCTCCTTGCACCTCGATGCAGACTAAAAACTGAATGTTTCTATGAAATCTTGCATCCAGGAGATTGATAAGGCCTCCAATAGTCGCATCAAAAAACGAAACTACTACAAAGCATCCAATGAGTATTTCAAAACCCAATTGTAAGCCTATAACTCACCTTTAACTGAGTACCTGCTTACCTGCTTAAATTTGTATCCTATTTTCCTAAAAACAGAAAAAAAAAAAATTAAGTAATTCACTCTTCTGCCGAAGGCTTATGAAATTAAAAGCAACTTCGACCTAGATAAACTTACGAGTAGTATCTACAAAAACCAATTTCCTCAACAAAATGAACGCACCCGACTTTATTCAGTCGTAATAAGAAAGAGTGCCTTCCGGGTACACTTAACCTCCAGATACAAGTTCGGATTCAACAGCTTTAATACTTCTACTATTTTTTCATCACCCTTTCTACGAACGGCACGAACTCAATTGAGTATCTCCACGACAATATTCCCGAATGGCAACGATATAAAAACTAATTTTCCGCACAACTCATTTCGGTGTGAGCTCTGGAATTGGATTCATGGCAATTTGCCTGTTCGCTTAATATCTTTCCTGGGAAATACTTAAGTAGTTATCTTCAGGGCATAGCTGTGTTGAGCGGGAGTTAATATCTCCAGTTTCGACTGGTTGTTTTCGCATTGTAATTACTTACCCCGGGATCTTATTACCGTTGAGAAATCGAAATGAAAATCGATTAAAATTAAATAGAGTTTGTGTCATGTGAATCCTTTTTTTCGGCCATCTTCCAATACATCGAACATCATCATTTGCTGTTGTTGGTAGGTACCAAAATACCTGAACTTAAACCAATCAATTTGAATTTATTAGCTGCCACCTATCTACTGGATTTAAATCTAACTTTAAAATTATCTTTCAACATCAATACCCTCAGCTCACTCCAGTTGGGAAATACATATTTTTCCAAACGACGAAAATCAATACTCTTACACCATTCGTAAGCTGTCACCCATTCATCCGCCATCGCGGGATGTCAACGAAGGACACTCTCCTGAATGGCATTCCGGTAAATCTGGTATACTGCGAAAAGACGCAATTTATTTTATCTAATGGAAAATTTAAAGTGATTCATGGGATTGGAGAAGATTTTCGTGAAATTAACACACAGCTCCCCGAGTTGTGCTCGTCGTACTTTTCGGGAACTTAACGGTGACGGTAGCGAATTTGCAGGGAATGGGTACAGTGTAATAGATAAAAAGGAATTATAGGGATACCACTTGAAAATTAATTATTTAACAATTAGTGCTACTACTTTCAAACTTTTAGCCGAAGTAATTATTTTCTTCGATTTTGTCTGGAATGAACAGAATACACAGGTTGGTACTTGTACTGGTAGCCTTGAATGATGGGAAAGTTTTTTGTTTTTTTTTTTTGTTTCGGGAATATTGCAGCAAAGTCACGGACAATGAGATTAGGATTTCAGGTACATACATATATTGATTGGAATTATAGGTGGTAGGTGTGTTGAAAACTTTGTCTTGCAAAAGTTTATGAAAAGGACTATGCAGTGCAGTGAGGTGCTTTCACTCGTATTCACTAAACTTTCATAGTTGAGCGAGAGTCTAAACAAGGCATGCATGGCTTGTGGAAATCTTCTATTCAGAAGGATGTTTAAGTTTAAGTTTTAAGATGTGATACGGTACTCACCTAGCCTCGCCTATAGTAGGAGCTCTACATTACTATAATATATTATGAAATATGTAAAATAAATGAAAAAAAAAAAATAAATTAAATAAACATAGAAAAAATAGGATTTGTGGTAAAGGATGTTACATATGCAGCTAACACTCGGATTACCAATGGAAGACAAAAAGATTCATTGTGGATTTGCTACACCTAAGAATGGTTAATGGTGGCTTTTCTGGCAGGTGCCCAGGTGTCCGAAGTAATATTCCCCGAGGGTCATCTTCCTAGTTCTGCACAGTTGTGGACATTCGCATAGGAAATGTGATGCGTCCTCTTCTGCGTTCTTGTCGCCACAGCCTTGGCAGAGCTCATCAGTGTCTTATCGCAAATAATGCCCGTGAAGATCGCTAAGTTTTTTCTATTAAGTACTAAAATTTGCTTAGTTTTAGTTTCGTCGTTTTTGTCCAGTAAGATGAACGCATTCCATTTCACATTGGTTAGTCTCACGAAATTTTGTTCTAAAGGGTGGGCCATCTGTTGGTTTCTTTTTGAATCACATGTTATTTTGACTCTGACAACTTTTCTGTGCTCAAAAAACTAACATTGACAATTTTCGCGTTACGAAATAGATCGACTTACACTTGAACAACGTTGGGAAATTCTGCATAGTTACTTCCAAAATGGATGTTATGTTGCCGAAACAGTGCGAATGTCGAAAAGAAATTTCTGTCGAAATAGTGCACCAACTGCAGTTGGTGTACGCAAATTTCTGATGCAAGTTCGTGAGACTGCTTTGATAACCAAACTATGCAGCTTTTTGTAGGTTTTTGGTGTGGCGGCATTATTCTGGCCCATTTCTCTTCCAAGACGGCAATGGAAAAAACGTTACAGTTAATGGAGACCAGAAAATGAAGATTTAGGCTTGGGTGAGCTATGGTTCCAGAAAGATGGGACTGCGTGCCTCATCAGCCGTACAACAATCGATCTATTGCACACTAAGTTCAATAATAATTGTTTAATCAGACGTTTTGGTGATATTGCTTGGCCGGCAGGGATCAGCGATTTAACGCCGTTGGATCTTTTTTGTGGGGTGCCATTAAAGAACGATGCTGTGCAAAACAATCCACTCAAGAAAAATATTGGTCAAGGTTTTCGTGAAAAGATAGCCGATACCTTCGAAAATGTACTCAAAAATTGGGTTGACAGGATGGTCTACTGCCAAGCCAGCTAAAGCATTTGAAATGAAATAATATTCCGTAATTAATAGAAAGATTTACGGCTTTCATTAAAGCAAAAATCGTTGGATACTGAATAGAGTTTTTTTTTATACTTACTTACTTACTTGAGTGGCGCTACAGTTCGGGGTGAACCTGAGTTTCCATTAACAAGCATCTCCAGTTAGCCTGGGTTTTAGCTAATTGCCTCCAGTTGCGCACTCCAAGCTTGTTCAGGTCCCTTTCTACTTGTGCACGCCACCTAAGGCGAGGTCTTTTTCTACTGCGTTGTCCCTCCGGGTTTAATTCGAAGACCTTATAGTAAGAGTTATTCTTCGTTTTATTTCTGCTGAGGTGTTATTTTGAGAATTGATAGCAGACCTTAGGTAGATAAAGTCCCTGTCTATTGTGACGTTCTATCTAATTCGTTGATGTTGTGTGTCCCTTTTGTTGACAGCATATACTTGGTTTTGCCCTGATTTATCGCTAACCCATTTTGGCAGCTTCCGTTTCAAAACCAGCGATTGCACTTGTGACAGCCCGCTGAGTTCTATCAATTATGTCGATATCGTCGATATCATCGACTTTTGAAATATTGTACTTTCGGTGTTGGCTTGTGAGTTTCGCACAATTCTTTCAAGTATGATGTTAAAGAAGTCACATGAGAGCGCGTGAGATCTCGGCGAGATCTTGATGACAAACCTTGATGGAACAGAGAATTCTCCATCGTCATTCTGCACATTAGTTAGTCATAGTTGCCCAAAACTAGATATGGCCCCGTGTATGTAGCTCATCTCTATGAGTGATTGTCGATTTAGACTTCTTGAGTTTTTTCCACGATCTGTCGAAGTGTGAAGATTTGATCGACACTGATATAGGGGTCCAATCAGTTCGCTGACGAAGGGTTTCAGACGTTCACACAATATAGCAGATAGGATCTTTTACGCGATGTTGAGGAGACTGATACCTGTGTAATTGGCGCAATTGAAGGGGTCTCTTATCTTCTGGATCGGGCAAACGATGCAGAGATTTCATTCATCAGGCATACACTCGTCTGACCAAATCTTAGAAATGAAGCTCCAGCTGCTTTGAATACATCGACTTATATGCCGTCAAACTCAGCAGCCTTGTTGGAAGCTTGGATATTGCTATCCTCACTTCTTTTGGTCAGGTGGATGGAAGACTTGTTTATCATCCTCTATATTGAATAGTTTACTCTGCCTGACAGTGGAATGTTAGCCTTCGTCACCGTTACACAGTCTGCAGAAGAAGTGTTTCCATATTGTTATATAATAATATGCTTCCTATGTTAACCCCTAATACGTAACGAGTACCTCCACCCGTACATATTGTATACTGGGCCGTTCTTCGCCACGCTTATCGTTTGGTCTACAAACAATAAGTGTGCGATCGAACTAGCCTTTCCCTTGGCCTCTCTCTAATCCTCTTCTTCCAGAGAAGAGTGAATCAAGAGTGAGCCAGACAATCCAAGTAGTCTGTAAGTTAGTCTTTAGTGTATCTCAAAACAGAGCTGATGTAAATCTGGATAGAATAAAGAACTTTTATAAATAATATTCTCAGCACCGACTGTGACTCTATTGCTAGGCTGCCTTCTTCATCTCTACAGGCTTCAGTACCGGTCTTGTTGCCTTGACACGTTCTTTACCTTTTGATAAAACGTACATTATTCCTCGAGTATAATCTGTCAATATTTTCGACCGCGTGCTTGTCGTGCTCTGTTTTCTTCTGTTGGAGAGGACAATGTTGTTTCCGTCGCTTCTGCTCGTAGAGCTCACGAGCAGTCCTAGTCCTTCTTTGCAGCCCCGCTTTGTATGCTTCTTGTATAGCGGTATTTGCTTATCGGCATTCTTCGTTAAACCGTGGATTTCTTGGTGGTGATTAGGCGAAACCCAGCACATCAAAGCGAATCTCCTAAGAATATTTTATGGAAACGTCGAAGTCATTTGAAACTCCTTGTAAGCACAAAATTTTTCATTGAATATGTCGCACTCATACAGATTTTATCGCAAATTCATCGCTGCTTGATCGAAAATACGTAATGCTGATGGCTGTCATTCCTGGTCTCGTTTGAGAAAACGTTAAGTTTTCCATTTTTTTTTATCAGGATGCATATCTATTTAGAAATTGGAACTTAAACAAGCCAATATCCGAGTGTATCCAATAAAACTTGACACTACTATTGTCCTACTCTCTGTATGTCTATCGAATGCGAATAGTGTCCTTCCACTAATCAAATGAGAAATGAGATACTATCACTTTAAAAGCCAATTGAAATTCATGTCCCCATATTGCTTGCATGACACTTCTCTCTACTCAATGTCATATTTTAATTACCTTATATTGTTCCAAATGCACAACAATGGTTGGTAATTTATACCGATCAATGAAAATCCAATGACGCACGATGCCGAGGAGAAACACCCACTAAAGTTCCATTACATCAGTCGTCCGAATTGACAGTGGGAAACACCTCCTTTGCCATATTCAACTCCATTATCTATATTTTTTTCATCTATCCACCGGGATCAACCCTTTTATTTCACAAATGATTCCTTGTCATATGCTATTGCTGGCGAGCACAGTACCTTCCATCTTTCTATCAAACATCGACAGGCCATAATCGAACAGGATATTTTTCAATCTATTTTCCAATTGAAGCAAAAAGAAGGATAACGACGGCACCGGCACCGACACCGGCACAGAACTCCTTCAGTATTCAATTTGGCATTTGATGCGAAGGCGTCGGGTCTGAAGTTTCAGGATACAAAAAAAAAAAAGAAGAAATAAAGTGAGAACGACTGACGACTGCCTTCTTGTTGGCAATACATACAGCAAGCACACTAATGTACTACAAATATGATGAGAAAAGAAAAATGACGAAAACGACAGTAGGAATGAGAAAATAAATGTGCAAGGATATCGCGAGAGGGTACCAAAAGGATGGATCAAAGGAATATGTTAGCATTAATGCAGAAGAGAATAACCATCTGTTGATGTCCTATGCACATGTAGAATGTGTTTGGGTAGGTGATAGGTATACCCTTGTGTCTTTGGAAATTGACAGTAGTAGGGATATGACAAATATGCGATGCGACGTAGTCCTTGATATCTATGTGATAAATCATTCCCATTCGTGAATTGTATCTGTTTTTATATGGACGGAGTAATAAATATGTGTTTTGAGATACAACCCAATGGCTTTGATAGATTAGTTTCATGAAACTAATTTTCTCATATTTTCGTGAAGAAATGAAAGAAATTCTTATACCGTCTTAGACACATATGTATCTATGGAAAATTTTCCTTTGAAATAGTTGTAAATTACCCTTACACCCACCAACATATACCTACAAATACACAAATTCAAATTTCCTATTAAAAAGGAGAAAAAAAATCCAACAGATTTCATTGCACAGGACGAACGAAGTAAATGTCATTTCCATTGCTTTTTGCAAGGCCCGGGTGTCGTTTGTAACACTCCGGTAGATGTGGCCTGGGGAACGAAATTGTCGAAAAAAAAAAATACCGAATCCACACAATGGCTGGAGATGAATTCCATGCCAATTTTGTGGCATTAAAATTCCCACGGCAACCGGCCCCAGACATTTGCATAGGAAATTTTCCAGATGGTTTGATTATTCATTATCAGGTGACAAAGGATGATTGTTGAACGTGTCCTGAGTTTTCTTCTGCCAAATGAATCAACCTTCTGTCTGTGCGGTTACAAATCAAGATGTGTTTGCTTAATTTGTCTGACAAATTCTTGGGAATACAAGTAGCTTTAAATTTGCTTGCCATTTACTGTCATTGTAATAATTGTCGGTTTAAAGGACAATGTGTAAATTTTACATGTGGTAGGTACTTTTGTACATCCTTACAAATAGGAACTGTATATGCATAAATGATTTAGTTGGCTTTAATGCTTAGAAGATATGGATTGAAGTAGGTAGAATAGGTACAAACTTGATGAGAAATTGGTTGGACGTTAGAGTAGCTCAGACTACTTAGTATAAGTGGAGGAGGTGACTACAAATACAGAGGTACAGCCTCACTCGAATCTCAACGAATTGGAGCCATAGTATCGTTGATCCATGAACTGGTGGTTGTTTTTCTTGCCATTCTTCTCTACTGGGAAAGTAAGTGACAAATTTTGTAAAGTCAAGATGGGAGGTTATGTAGTCAGTGCATACAACCTGTACGTGCCCTATCAGACTGGGTTTCCAGCTTCCAGTTTGGCTTATTCGAAGAGCACTACTTGCGACGGATTCTTGTACAAAGAGGTCTAGGATTTGTAGGTAGAGTATTGTTTCCAGCCCCATTGTACGAGTGGTTCTCATTGCCCCAGTGGTGCCATTCATTGCCCCAGATTAAGCTGATAGGTCTAAAATCTTTTGCGGTAGTGTGACTGGGTTTACCAGCTTTGGGTATGAATACCACTTTAACTTTCTGCCGTGATTTTGGTATATATCCCCAAAGTTAGTCTGCTTAGAAAGATGTTTTCAAGATGTGGGGTACAAAAAGTTCTTCACATTTTTGTGGCATCATAGGTAAGATGCGATTGATTCCTTGACAAGGACTAGCCGATTCAGTAGTACTCTCTACCTCATTACAAAAGGTTCTCCATGAACAACGTTTTGATCGCTGAGTCTCTGTTTTGAATTTTCTTTGACTGGATTTGTATTGCTCCCAGTCCCTATCCGTTTTGAAAGTTTTGCAACATTGAAAAGTCTTCTGGTTTCTTTCCTAATGTTGTATAGTTCCTTTGTTCACCATGGAGGAGACTTCTTGCTTTTCCTCGACTTTCTTAGTGGACATGCCTTTTCAAGAGCCTTTCCGAGAATTTAGCGATATTATGATTTGTCATGTCTATACTCGTACGTATGATATACTGGTACCTTCCTCTGGTATTGCCTTTGACGCTTTCTCACGGGCGGCTATTGTCACTGCTATAACCTCCGCTTGGAAAACGCTGCTACATATGGTTCGAGTGGCGGACTGATTTAGATATACCGAGTGGTTCAGAAAAGATACCTGAGCCTACGCTTATATCCATCTTTGATTCATCTGTGAAGACAGAGGTTTTACGTGTATTGGTAAGCTGAACCCCTTTCCATTATTCTATGCGGTAATCCGCGGCGGTACATTTCCTAAATATTTGTTCAGGATCGTATTTAGAATGCCCCTTTGTATTTCGGCTCTAACTATTTGACTGTCTTATTCTTAGCGCGCTAATAGCTGCCGAGGCTTGAAAGAAGATATTCAATGGAAGTAGATTAAGGATAGCCCCCAATACCTGCAGTAAGTGTGGTTTGCATGGCACTAGTGGTGCGAATACAATCCAATCTTTGTATCCTCGTGAGAACCTTACACAGACTTTAAAGCAGACTGCATTTCTTTCACGCCCCTTAGTAGTATGACTAGGTCATTGACATCATATATATGTACATAAATAGTCTTGGAAATTGTCCATCACTTGAATATAAACGATCAATGACATCAACGTCAACAGTAGCAGATGAGTGAAAGGTTGGTCCTATCAGCTTGTTAAACAAGTTGTTTCCATAAACTGAACTCGAAGTCAGAGTGGGATCAGGATTAACCCCTTTTCCCATAACATAACAATACACATTCCCCCATACGTTGGCCGTTTAACAAGGATACTTTTTTTTTGTTTTTTTTTTTTTTGAAAATCCGAAACAAGGCATCAACAACAAATTGAAATCCCCTAAAGGACGAACAAAAAAAAAACAAAAAAAAGTCGTAGTGCAAGTGAAACATTAAAATTCGGTCAGAGTCAGATCTGGGTCGATGGAGCGTCCTGAAATTAAACTGTCAACTCGTTGAAAACAGCACCAACTTTTCAATCATTGTCCATGCTACGTTACGTTGCGTTGCTCTATATCAGAACATGACAGAGGCCATGCACAACAGCACGGGAGCCCTGTGACTCTCGTATTTCTTACTCCTGCGCCTGTTGTCGTTATGTTGTCCTCCGGCAGCAGTGATTGATGGATTTCGATATCTACGCTCAGTCATATTTGCATTTTTTTTTTCCTGGAGGACTTTTTGTTTCAATCATTTTGTTTTTTTTTTTTTTGTTTCTTTGTTGGAATTTAATTCTGCAAATGGTTTGATATCTTGTTACTTTCGTTCGAAGAATTTGTATTTTTTTTTTTTTGTTTTTGTAAAGGACACTCGAATATTAAAACAATTCTACTTTGGAGCACAATAAATGGAAAAAAGTTTCCTTTGTTACTGTATTTATGAGAAATGGAATGAACTATGTACATACATACACAGTATTATGTATTATTTATCACTTCTACTGCAATAAAAAAAAATTTTATTCACTTGTAAACAAGCGCATTTTGTAAAATATAACCTCTGAACTATTTAATAGATTTTGGTAATGATTAAAGCGGTCATTTTATTACTTGAAATGGTGTATGGTAGATCGTCCTATCACTAATTTTTTTTTTTAAGTTCAAGAAGTCCTATCAAATTTTGTATTGGTTGTATTAACCATCAGGAATGGTAGGCATCAAAATAAAAGAGGTGACAGTACGCAGCCTTGTCGCATACCACTTTGGTTTCGAAAATCATCAGGAAGCTTACCATAGTGTAGAACGTGACATTTGGCACCACCAAAGGACCACATCATTAGTCTACATATACCTACATAGGTATATTTGTTTGTATATTCGTGTTTCTTCCGCAGTCCCTCATGCGATAGTGAAACTTTAATTTGGCTTTCTATATCCCTGAGGCTGGTGCAATTAGAGCATTGTGTGAAGTACTACCTTAGATCTCAGGACACTATCCAAAACCATATGCTTTAACAGTCAAACTGTTCTGCATTAGATACAAAATACATTTCTCATAGCTTGCTAGAGATTGCTTATACTCGGTTGAACTAACAGGATAATCTGTGAATTGTTTGGCCACCACAGGACCATTGTTTGAGTGCCTGAAAGTAAATATCCTGTAAAAGTTTGGAACTCTATCTCTCTAGATAGTTCATCGTATTGAGTTGACTGAATATAATTCATCAACAGAGTTGAAGGACGGATGATCTCGTCGGATTAGGTAGTATTCCACCGAAAGAGGGGAATCTTGACATACATCTCGTTTCGCTATATGTATGTAAGTAATCACACTAGTTGAAAGAAGGATACCAATCTCGGGCAACATCAGATTTCTAGGCCTCGTGCTTGATAAGAAGGTGTATTCGACGATAAACATAAATGAAAGAATGGAAAAAGTCACTATTACCTTATATGCATGCAATAGAAGAATATTTGGGAAAACCTGGTGACGAGAACCCACATTGTACTCCGGATGTATGTACGTACATATACGATTATAGTAAGACAGCCAACTTACTACCTAGGGTGGATATTAGATCGGAAATTGAACTGGAAAGGAAATATACTTGAACGTACAAGAAAGGCCTCGATTGCCTTTTACGAATGCAACAGAATCTTTGGAAAAAAAATGGGGACACGATAATAGTTAGACCTATCTTCACATACGGCTGTCTAGTCTGGTAGCCTGTTGCTGCAAAAGCCACAAACCTGAACATAGTCACAAGGATCCAACGTCTAGCGTGTGCGGTTGCCATTGGCGCCATTAGGACAACACCCACCGCTGCCCTTGATGCCACTCTCGGTCTTTACCCACAGGATTTTTTCACCAAAGAATTAGCGGTAAAAGCATCCTACGCCTCTGACAAACTTGGTGGGAAAGCAACCAAATCGGATAAAGAACCATCACTAAGTGGTAAAGCGACAAGACGCCGTCTGACTAAATTACCCCCCCCCACAGACTTCAGCCTCAACCACGGTTCCAAATTTCCTTCTAGAGAGAGCTGGACTAATGGTGAGGAACCTAGCCTCCATGTCCAGCTTCACGGATCGGTCAGAAATGGACGAATGTACAGGCTAAGGAATATTCGCGGAGGTACCATCAATTGCCAAGTTCCAAGCGGAAATATATGGAATAACCAAGATCTGTCGGGACTTATCCACTCTGAGCAACAACAATCCTATATATATCTACATAGACAGCCGACCAACCATCAAAGCCATTACTTCCATCACAACCAAGTCAAAACAGGTCAAGACATATTAAGAGAAACTCAAATCCCTTAGCCCGAGGGACAGAATCACGCTCTGCTGGAATTCGGGAATGTAGACTTCCACGTGAATGAAAAAGCCTATGAGCTAGTGAGAAGCGGATCAGAATCAAACGACTTAACAGCAGATATCTCGATCCTATCGCTCATTAGTCTTCTCACGTCCAAAATCACCTCGGACTTTCACAACATCGTAATACATAGTTTGGGCCTAATATGACAAAAAAGGACTAAAGAACTTTTATCCCTAAATAGACCACAGCTGACTCTCCTCATATGTATTTTCACAGGCCACAACTCAATGGCAGCCCATCTTAGAAGAATGAGAATAACCATCACAGACCTATGCAGAGGCTATGGCGATACAGAGGCGATGAATGCCCAAGCCTCAACAGAACCAGATACTTCAACCTGGCAAAGAATCTTTTAACGACCTCAGCGAACTAATAGACACGCCACCTAAAACCAATCTTAAATTCATTATGAAAACGGGATGGTTCGGGAGGACCGCCCCTGTTATGGATTAAGTATTGGACTAATTGTCATGTTCACTATTTTCAGGTGTCCCACATTGGAGAACATAATGGATCCACTGAGATCCGAGTGAGCCTGCACCTCCGTTGATTAAGGTCTTAAGGGCACTTGTGGCAACAAGAAAAATATAGCCTTACTTCGATAAAATAAGAACCAATAGAGTTACATATGCAAAAGTATGGGATAAGCTGCCTTCCTATACTGATAGAAATCCTCATGAGGGATAACACTCTGCTGTACCATATGAAAAAAACTGCGCCTAACTGATGAAGCCCTATATCAATGAGAGGACATCTTCACTATGGGTATCAAAATGGGTCTGTGTTGGCCTGACTGTGGCTTTTTTTTTGGATTACTCTCACTTCGGTTACCCACATACCTACCATTACCAGTCATTACTAGATGGGTTTTGGCTCAACTTGGAACAAAAAAGGTCCAGTTGACTGGATTTGTTGAGAGAAATAAATATCTGTTTCAGCATAGTTCATGACACTGTTCTATAGAAAGCCATATCATAAGGCTTAGTGTATTTTCATATGCCTATTGTAGATAACCTAGTGGGGTTGACGGCCTTGAACATTAAAAAAACCGTGGGTGTTGCAAAAATTGCCATTGTATACACGAACGCTTGTTGCATTCCAGCTAAAATCAGTGGTACCTACGAGTAACTCTTGCCGAAACAATAACGAACTAGTCAACGTTCTTAATAAAGTTCCAACAAGAAAAATGATTTTATAACATTTTCAAGCAGTAGTTGCTTTATAAACTGAGTTCCTAAATATAAACTCTCCAAACGATAAATGCACGAAATTTCAAAACTGTCATATACGTACATAATCCCAAATGTCCAAGTAATTTTTCCCCAAATCACCGTTCACATTACCCACGCACCCTGCCCAAAAGCTTGTGCCATATCCAAACAACAATTCACGATAAAGCAGTCCTCCTTCCGGCATAATCAATCAAAACTGCTTGTTTTTTTGTGCGTTGCGTTGGAGTTGTAGTTTTATGGAACATTTCTCATGAAAGTTCCTCATTTAGATTGTTTCCAAGGGAAAGCGACGTTGATAACCCACAGCGAGAACAACGAGAAACAACCGGAAACAGCAGCAGAGACAAATGGATAAGTTTACGTTCCCTTGAAAATATTTCAAATTTCCAAATCCCAACAATAATAACAATGATTAAGGATAATGTTTGTTAGTTTCCATTGGGATGTGTGCGGAGTTCTACCACATAACATTCATATGTACATATGTATGTACATATATCCGTACCTAATTTGTTAGTTTTTGTATGTGTGTCCTTTTTAAGTGCAAAGGGAGGAACTCCCTCCGTCACTATATTGACCAACAGCCACGAGTTGACTCCCGATTGGGTAGCTATAGTGAAGCTAGTCTTAATCATAATTCTAGTGAACCGTGGTAAAGGATTCGTGACAGGAAATTTATATCTAGGCTTTGGCGAAATGTAAAAAAGGTATCTAAAGAGAAATTTTGATTTCATGCAGCCGTGGGTAGACATATTTCTGTGAAAATTTTCCGCCGCCGGCGTTGGTTTTTATGTTTGAACAAGTGTTGCCTTGGAATGTTCAGGACTTTGCAAAAACAAAAAAAACTCAAATTCAATGGAATTGAAACATGGACTAAGGACAGGGACTAAGGACCTCCCCTAATTAGGGGGTCGTGTGACCTTTTCACATTTCAGATAAAAGAGAGCAGGAAATTTTGAGAAATAATTACTGGAATGTACTCTTTGTTATTTGTATTCAAATGTTGCTTATACAATCCAGATCGCTTGAAGGATATATCCTTATAGTATATTGTCCCTATAAGGATATTAAGACAAGAGTTATTTTATTTAACGTTTTTTGAAGGTGCCTTGTTTGGAATCATCCAAGTTGCATATATTTTTGTGACGAGAAAAGTTCTCATCGCACTTACGAGCTTACATTTACACAGTTCTTGACAGCCTAGGACTTGTACGAGGTATCCTTAAAAATGTGCAAAAAAGAATTAAATAAAGCCAAATGTAGTTCTTAGAGACTCTTCTGTGATAAAACAGAAAAAGCCCCTAAACCTTCTAGGCTAAGGAAAATTCTCTCTTCAATTAGCCAAATTTACTGCTTGACACTCATTTTTAGGGCAGTTCCCAAGACTATGGTTTGTCTAGTACATGTGCATAATCACATGTATGTACATATATGTATAATCATCCCCTCCAACCTGATTACACAGAGACAACTGCATTGGACAATTCATAGCTTCAAACCGTACAAATCAGCGGGAACTGACGGCATAGTACCTGCCGAGTTGCAGATGGCATCCGACATAATCTTCACAATTTAAAAAACTTGTCTAATCCTGGTGTATACCTCAAAGATATGAAGAAAAGTTAAAGCTGTATTCATTCCCAAAGCGGACAAATGTTCTCACACAAATCCAAACGATTTCGGACCAATTAGTCTATCATCATTCCTCTTAAAAAACTTAGAACGATTGACTGATATCCACTTACGCAACAGTTTTGATAAGAAACCACTGTCAGGGGCCCAACATGAGTACTGTAAAGACAAGTCAGTGGAGACGGTATTACATTCACTAGTGCGCAATATCAAATACTCCCTGTGTCAGAAGAAATACAAGATGGTTGCCTTCCTGAATATAGAAGGCGCCTTTAACAATGTCAATACATCAGCGATAGCAGATGCACTTTCAAATCTGAAGGTCGACAGCTCACTTTGTGAATTGATTAATCTACTGCTAAATGGTCGAATTATCAGTTCAAAGCTGAGTGAGACGTCTGCTACAAGATCTATCAGAAGAGGCACTCCGCAAGGCGGTGTTCTATGCCCTTTTCTTTGGAATTTGGTGGTTAATAAACTATTGATAATCGTGGAAGGCGAAAGATGTACAACGATCGCTTATGCAGATGATGTTATTTTAACTCTCAGGAAAGCACCTATATAGTCTAAAGGAACTTCTGCAAAACGCCTTAAATAAGCTAGCCAGTTGGGCGGTTTGGTACATTTTGGGTGCAAACCCCCACAAAATTGAACTAGTACTCTTCTTCAGAAAATATAAAATTTCTTTAGTCGACCCTCCCTCTCTCAATGGTATCAGCATAACTTTCTCTGACAAAGCAATATGTTCGGTCATGTTTCCATTCTAAATAATTTCAAAATCTTTCCCGGAAACACGAACTACACCACATCACGTCTAAAAACTTCATCGTCAACATCCCTTCCAGATCACTCTGGAATGGAGAAGTACTTTTAGAAGATGAACCGAATCACTTCTGCACTGACCGCTCAAAAACGAAAGACAGAGTTGGTGAAGGTGTTTTCTCCGACAGACTTAATCTTAAGCTCTTCTTCTGTCTTCCAAATCATTTTAGCGTGTTCCAAACGGAAATTATGGCGATCAAAGAAGTCGTATCTTAGTTTAAGGAAAATATAATCTCTGGTAGGGATATCTGCATTTTTTCTAACAGATAAGCAAATATCAAATCCTTGGAATATATATCTATAAATTCACCTTTGCTGTGTGTCGGGGCAAAGTGATATTCCAGGGAATTCAAAGGTCGATGAACTCGCCAGAATAGGAACAACTTTAACCATTTTGGTGGACAAAGGCACCTTAGGTATACCAATCGCTACTTACAGACCAAAATTCAAGAGTACAAATGTTAGGTAGACAAGTGGACCAATATCTCTAATGACAAAACAAATTTGGGCAAAGCAGGATTTAAAACGCTCTTAGAATTTGATTTCTCTCAAAAGGTGTCATCACTGGACACTTTCTAATAGGCAAGTATACCACAAGGCTGGGCCTTTTTGCGAACGACTTTTGTAAAAGATGCATGGATGAAGAGGAGGGTGAAACCATTCTTCACCTTCTTTGTGTTTGCCCAATTCTTTCCTGTTTGGTTTCTTAGAAGAAACCTTTACTTAGGAGCCTCTATTACCTATATAATGATTTAGGCGATCTGATAAACATGGATAGCAAGATCCTCTGACGCTTCATCAGAAGTTCAAAATGGTTTAGGTATGAATGATCCATATGGTATCACAATAGACCTATAGGTGGTCTAAGTGTGCTGCCGTTTCTGAGCTGGCAGCCACTTCAACCAACTATTATAACTATTATATCAGTCTTATACTATCATTTCCCTTAATTTTTTTTGCTCACATCTGGCTTGATGAATATTTTACACACCCTACCCACATAGGAAATATATCTACACATTAACCTTCATTTAATACTTATGTACTTACTTACCGGGTCCTCACCCTGAGACAATAAAGCCTTCCATCCCCATCATTCCCCGGCATACTACTTCCAGTTCGTCAGACCAAACATTATGGCGTAAGTGATTGCTTGATCCTTATTACGTAAGCTCGGTCTTCCTTGTCGTCTCGAACCTGAGAACTGCGATTCCAAGACTCTCTTGACTGGAGCATTGTTATCTATTCGCTTGATGTGGCTGAGCTAATGTAGTCGATGTATTCCAGCCGTCCGGACTACAGCTCATAGAATTCACAGTTGTATCTTCTCCTGCATTTTGCACCGAATATTCGACGAAGTATTTTTCTTTCGAAAGAGCTAAAGATTTGCTCCGGTTTTCTACTTATCGTCCAACACTAGCCGGCACATCGAAGGACTGGCAGGATTAATGCATTATAGAGCGTCACTACTGAGCTTCGTGTTGGGTGTTTTTAACCCAATTATTTGGCCAAACCAAAGTAGCAGTGGTCTGCTAGGGCGATCCTCCCACTGATCTCCATTTTCTCCATGGTATGTGAGCTCCTTAACTATTTCAAGGTTATACCTGCCTATAGTGACGGTTTGTCCTAAGCAGTGGACAGATGTTGGTTTGTAAATATTTTGTTTTGTTGTTTGAAAATACGCCTCATTTGTGGTGAAACTCAAAGTTTGAATGCTATAGTTGACTTTGCTTGCTTAGACTTCATGACTATTTTTCTGCTGAAAAGTATCTTTCCAGTTTTTTCTCCGCCAGTCTCGGTCAATCCTTAAGTACCACAACAATTGCTGTTTAATTTCTACTGGTCTGGGTCAGATTCGAAACTCCTGAATATTTACATTAGTGATCAAAATGTAGAGAACAATAATAAATATATCAACCATTGCAAGAAGGACCCACAATCTGTAGCAGTTGATTTTCACTCGAATTTATGGGATTGCATTGTACAGTATTGAAGCCTTTTTGCTTGTGTACTTCAAGTTTCATTAAAAGTTATCTTGCGTAGCTCATAATACCCAAGTATTTGACGGTCGTCTTAGTTATTTGTTGAAAAACATCCTTAAAGTACAACCTATTATCTTAGCTCCTGCTAGGTGTGCTCCTGCTCGGATGATCTCATCGTGCATGACGATCCATAGAAGAGGCTCCATTACCGAACTTTGTAGTACACTTCGCACACGTACCACTCTCTCATGAATCAGGATATTCTGCCTAAGCTCGTCTAACACTCCATATTATTGCAGTTTCCAAAATTAAAGCAATTGTAACATTGAGTGTTATTAACGAGCAGTGCCTTCTTTTCAACCATTGCTTTCCATTGCCTTTGATGCTCTGTGAACAAATGAACCGAGTGCTTGATCTGTCGCAGAATTATTTTTTTATTCAATTGGAGAGTAGTCCTTGGGTTTTTATTGATTTGGAAAAACACTTTAATTAAAAATGAGCTTAATAATCTTCGTAAACTGTTCTCTTAATCAGTTCTGGTCGATCTAACCCTAGAAAACTGCATAAGAAAATACAGTGCAGTCTCGAAACTTTTCCGACCTTATTGAAGGATCTGGGGTAAATATTTTGGTGAGGACCCATATCAGGGGACATGGATACATTTTAATGTGCCCTATAACAGTGCGTATATCATGTCTATTTTGACATCCTTGTGGAATTGTTCTGCTCCCAAAGCTCATCTACAAATTAATGAAGGATTAATGAAGTGCAGATTGCAAAAAAAACAGGGATGAAGACGCTGATTTATAAGATAGATACTAGATACATAGAAGCATCTTCCTGCTTTTTAGAGTTGCCTTGCTATAAATTTGTGCAATTCTAATCTGATCAATATTCCCGATCCTTTTTGTCGTATTCAACTCCAGATATTACTTTCAAATTCAAACTACATACGATGGCCTACGTCGGTGACAGTACCTTCATGAATTCAGAGGCACATTTCACTTTCGCTAGCTATGCGATGGTGCCTGTATACATTTGCTATAAGCCCTTTACTTATGCATTCCAATAGGAAAACAAACTCAATTTTATGTTGATGAACATCGGCGGATATTTTTTAAAAAAGTAATTTCACTGACACCCATCATATTGAAATGAAATTAAATTTTTTACATGATTGTACCTACTTAATTAGCATCATGATGAGCTTCTTCGATTGAATTATTCACCAGATAAATATATTATGGAATAATTTTAAACATAATTTTGTGCGAGTATCAAAAATGTATGTATGTTGCTTAAAATTCTTTTTATCTACCTACGTTGTAGGGTATTACCAATTTTGATGGGTGCTTTGGAACATACAGAAATAATAATACTAGGCATCACTTGGGAAAGCAATAATTTAAATAGGGACCTTCAGAGTAGTAATTTTTGTTGTACATACATATCGTTGTTTTCCAGTGCGAAATATGTATATCCTATTTTATGGCTTCAGAGATGAGTCTGCTTCTCTATAAGATTGTCAATCTACGGTTGGAAAATGAACGTATGCAGATCTTGCCATGAGATTCTATAGTGCTATAGTGCAGAAGTTTTACCAACAGGTAAAAAGAACTTGTCAGGCCATCAAGTCCCGTCAGTAAAGATAAATAAGGTAACCTCGTAATTGAATCACAGTCGGTGCTGGGACTATGGAAAAACTTCGTCTGCAGACTGTATAACGGAGAAGACTACCATACCACTGTCAGGCACCATGATCCATTCAATCCAGATGAAGATAGCCGAAACTTCCGTCCACCTGACCAAAACAAAGTGAGGATAGCAATATCCAACCTTAAGTCCAACAAGACTGCTGGACCTGACGGCTTTCCAGCCAAGCTTTTCAAAGCAGCTGGAAATGACCTGGTAGAGAGCCTTTAATCAAGTTTAAGGTCAGATATATGAGTACCAGAATACCTGCTGAAAATAATGACGGACTATTTTAGAAACAGAATACTGCTTTGCGACACCGACGATGGAACGAGGCAGTATAACGTCACAGGCGGCGTTCCTCAAGGCTCCGTATTAGGTCCGCTACTATGGAACCTAATATATGATGACGTCCTCAGATTTGGAACACCGAGGTCTTCGAAAAAATTGGCTTCGCCGATGACATAGCAATCGTTGTAGTGAACAAACACCTTGTGGAGTTGGAGCATGACTGCAATGTAGCTATCGGGATGGTCCAGGACTGGCTAGTACGCATGGGCCTACAACTTGCAGAAGAAAAGACTGAAGTAATGCTCATCAGCAGCAGCCGAGTCATGGAGACTATAAGAGTAACTGTGGGCGATTACGTCGTAGCTTCCAAATCAGAGATGAAGTACCTTGTCATTACCTTAGATGCAAGGCTAAATTATAAGCAGCACCTGCAAAATGCAGCTGAAAAGGCAGCAAAGGCAACGGCTGCCCTATCAAGGATAATGCCGAATATCGGGGGACCGAAACATAACAAGAATTTACTCTTAGCAAGAGTTGCCGCATCAATAATGCACTACGGATCCCAAATATGGGCTGGTACCATGAAAACAAAGTCATACAGAAAGAAATCTGAGGCAGCCTACAGAAGCAATGCGTTGAGAGTATTCAGCGCCTTCCGAACAACTTCCTACGATGCGGCATGTGTAGTGGCTGGCATGGTACCAATAGACCTTCTTGCCAAAGAAGCGGAACAGAAATACCGTGTCAGCAGGACATCGGCAACAGTAACGATTCGAATTAGAACTGAAGTACCAGGAAGGACAAGTCTGGAAGAATGGCAGGAAAAATGGTGTCACTCTGACAAAGGCAGGTAGACGCATATATTGATAACCAATATAGACGCCTGGATTAATAGGAAGCATGGGGAGCTGAATTTCTACCTTTTTTTTTTTTTTTATAATGTACTTACGCTCAAGGGATTATGAATACCCTTATAATGTATGCAAGTACACAGCGTAAGCGATATTATTGACTTACGCCTAAGAGTATGCACTCTTTCAGCGTAAAGTCGGAAGGAAGAAGAGAAGAAAGGACAGATTTTTCTGGTGTAGTGGTTGAAACTCAGGTGGTGTTAGGTTTCATTACTCCGTGGGTGGTGTCTGAACTAGTCAGGGAGCATTTGTAAGGTTTTTTGTGCATTCGGCTAGAATTCTAATATTAATAACAAGCGTGAGTACACTTAGATGGAGATGGGGGGTTAGTTTTTTATTAGAAAAATTGAGTAGCTATGGTTGGGACTTGAACCAACAACCTGCTACTCAAGAACCGAATACATTACCACTACACCATTGCCACCTGACCCAGATGCTTACTGGCCATGGATGCTTCTGAGCCTACCTGCACAGATTTGGACACGGCGATAACCCTTTTTGTCTAACGTGCACGGAAGTAGTGGAGGATACGGAACACATCATGTTCCACTGCCTACGATATTACGTAGAACGGTATCTGCTGGTAAACCAATTGGGCGAGAATTTAACCGTAGAGAACTTCACCAGGTAGATGATAAGCAGGGAAGAGGCTTGGGACGCAGTTAGCGACACTGTGACTACAATTTTGAAAGAGCAGCGAAGACAGGAGCACCAACGAAACGCAGCGCAGCAGGCTGCCAAGCTACCAGGGGTAGAAGGGTAGGTGGGTGTAGTGGGTGGAAATTCCACACTGTTACTGAGTACGGGCTCAGTTTCGTCTTTAAAAGATTTCCACCTTCCTACGTAAAAAAAAAGACCAGATGTGACAGAATCTATAGAGACGAGCTATACAGAGCCATGTCTAGTTTTCGCATCACTGCGAAACTCGTCAGATTGCAGAATGAAGATGGAAAATTCTTGCTGTTCCATCAAGTTGCGTAACTATCTCACCAAGACCTTTGATGTCAGAAAAGGATTTGCACAAGTTGACGCGCTGCCATGTGATTTTTTTTTACATCATTCATCATCGAGTTTGTTAATAAATTTGATATACTATGCACGTAAATAGTCATCTAAACACCTGAAAGTATATGCATCAGATAGTGTGTTTGGTTCTCTATATAGAACCTTGTGTAAGTATCTGGATGCAGGTATCGGTGCTGGTGTCTACAGTGAGTCTCGAAACACAAACTGGTCCTTCAGACGTAAGGATGATTGCAGCGTTTTTCAAGCCGCCAAAGTTACTGCAATAAAGTAA
Organism: Xylota sylvarum; assembly: GCA_905220385.1. NCBI lineage: Eukaryota > Metazoa > Arthropoda > Insecta > Diptera > Syrphidae > Xylota > Xylota sylvarum. Next base: position 35,935,380 of record LR999958.1, read on the forward strand.
CCTATGGACATGATTATCGCCGGAAATATTTTTGGTAAAATAATCAGTATAATAATCGATTGTACAGCACTTGCCACCAAAAAAGGAATGACACCATTGGGATCTAATTCCTTGCAGAACTAGGCGCTTTAAGAAACATTGAGCCAGAAAAACTCCTGATATTAATAGACGTACCTGGTTGTTTTAGTTCAGCTGTCGATGACTAAAATTTAAGTTCTTAAGGTTGTTATCAATGGACTCCTTGCTAGTCTAAATGAGTCGTTGACAATTCTTTCTTCATTCTTTCATAAAGCAAGGCAAGGCACCATTGCATTTAAGAATCCACAGGGCTTCACTAACTTTATTATGAGAAAGGATTAAAATAATGGAGAGGAGGGTATAACGTGATCCATTGAAACCAAACTACAAGCTTTATGTATGTTTTTGAATTAAATTCTCATTACGAATTCTTTTGTGTAATTATTTCATTTCCTGTATAAAAAAAAACAGGAAATAAGCATTAATTCCACAACTACATGCATAAGCACATAAATAGGTTCTTATTTTATTTTATTTTATTTTATTAAATTTAATGTTAATATTTGAATAATGTATTTGTATATCTTGTTGTACATTATTTCGTGTCGATCATTTTAGAGACATCCACCGATATACTGCGATATGGTATCAAATTATGTATATCCATCGGGAATTGATTATTTTGATTTGTTCTCTTTTCCTGTTAAATTTTACTTTAATGTTTTTATGTTGTTAAATATGTATGTAGGACATTCAAGTAACAGATTACCTACATAAATTGATGGGTACTATTTAATAACAATTTATGTATGTACCTACGTATATACACATGCATTTGTATGTACGATGAATAAATTGGAATGTCATTGGATATTCAAGTATATGTAGTGGTAGTCTACTATATTCCTCCCGGATATTTTTCAAAGGATATGAACAAGACGAAAAATTAATTTGAGTCCAAAAAACTTATTTGTTTATCTTCTTGTAAAGTGTTTTTCAACAGGGACATAACAATTTTGTATTTCAATACAAACGTGACCTTCCATTTTTTTTTTATGATCTGTCAATGTCAAAGGTTTACACTTTTATCATGATAAAGTTCAGGAATGAGCAACGTTTTTTAAGAGCGCTTACTCCAATTTTCAGTCGTAATATTAGTCCTACCAGATAGGCATCCATTCCTTTGTATGAATAATCTTATCCACGCAGGCGTAGTTGAATTAACGATTTCATCATTGAAAACGTATTCGCCTAATGTAGCCTTCCTAGTGTTCGCGAGTGCAGGGCACGTGCACAGGAGGTAACTGATTATCTCCTCTTCCTCTTTATCCATACAGCTTCTACAGAATTCGTTAAAGGGGATGCCCAATCTTTCAGCATGTCTTCCTATAGCACAGTGTCCAGTAAGGGTGTTAACTATCTTGGAGACGGTTCTTCTTTCAGGTAGGCTCTTACTGGCTTGGATCTCGTTCTGCAGGATGCAAGGAATTTGATGGCTGATACTGCATTAACCTCCAGCCAGTCAGCTGCCAGAGACTTCGGCTTGAAAAACGCTACAATAGTTTGGAAGGTTAAAGGAGAGGTGGATACCCAGGTCTTCGGAGAAGACTCCATCCTCGGTTTTGGACCCATCCGTACAAATTGACAGCGATTCGTGGTACAGGACATCCCGTTGTATCCATTCAGTTCTGTCTGGTATTGAGAAATTGTTGCCCATATTGAAGTTGCGTTCAGTGGGCATTTCCTGTTCCTGTTGGGTATTTTCCTGTTCCCAGTATAGCGATGTCATCTGCATAGGCATTAACTTGGCATCCAGTTTTTTTCCATTTACAAAAAGGCTTCGTTGAGCACTAGATTCCATAGTAATGGAGATTGAGACGTATTGTACATACTCTGACAAAGACTACGCCAGGATATACGGGCTTTCCGAACTTCAACTTTTAACTTCTTTAGTCTTCGTTTGTTTGTTGTCTCAGTCCGTGGGTACCCTTTTTTTTACGTTGGAAGGTGGGAATCTTTTAAAGTCGTAACTGAGCTCGTACTCAGTAACAATGTGGGATTTCCATCCACTAAACCCACCTCCCCTTCTACCCCTGAGCCTCGCGACACTGCCGTCAAGCATTTCATCGCGAGGGAGGACTTCCGCCTTATGTACATTCAAGTTGGCAACCTGCTGCACTGCATTTCGTTGCTGGTGCTGTCTTCGCTGCTCTTTCATAATTGTAGTCACAGTGTCGCTAATTGCGTCCCAAGCCTCTTCCCTGCTCATCATCTGTCTGGTGAAGTTGTCTGGGCTTAAATCCTCGTTAAATTGGTTTATCAGCAGGTTTACGTAATATTGTGGGCAGTGGAACATGGTGTGTTCCGCATCCTCCTCTGCTTCCGTGCACGTTGGACAATAGGGGTTGTCGTCGTATCCAAATCTATTCAGGTAGGCTCTGAAGCATGCATAGCCAGTAAGCATCTGGGTCAGGTAGAAATTCAGCTCCCCATGCTTCCTATTAATCCAGGCGTCTATATTGGGTATCAATCTCTGCGTCCAACTGCCTTTGTTAGAGTGACACCATCTCTCCTGCCATTCTTCCAGACTTGTCCTTGGTGGTACTTCAGTATTACTTCGAATAGTTGCTGTTGCCGTTGTCCTGCTGACACTATATTTTTGTTGCGCTTCTTTGGTAAGCAGGTCTATTGGTACCAGCCAGCCACATGTCCGTGGGTAGCCTTGTTGATTTGACTTTGTAAAACTTCTTCCTCGTTACGCAGCGAAGGTTGCTGAGTTCTGCATTTCACCAAGGCGGTCGATTGCCTACCTTTCTTGTCGTAATGGGGCAAGACTTGATTAGTGCTGAGTTTATGGTGGAGTTAAGAACAGTGTTGAGCTTATTTAGTTCCAATGGTTGGTATCGTGTGCACACTATTGGCTAGTTTAGCTAAAAGAATGTTGTTCGGTTTAGGCCAGTCAATTCCCCATCGATTACCGAAAATTGATGGTGTAGAGTTGCCGCTTGTTTCTAATTCATATTCCAGATAGCGATGATCGGAAAATGATTGACTGTCGGATACAGTCCACCTAGAGATCGCATTGTATATATTCATACATATATTCATAAGCGAAGGTGACATCTTATACCTTCTGCCGGGTTTTTGTAATGATTTTCTCCACAACAGTAGCGCCTAGTTCCTCGGGGGATTATGGGTCATCATCTGGGGCCGAGATGAGAGGTAGGACCTCTATTATGCTTGTGCGGCATTTTGTAAAATTCTGCGTCATGTTATTCTTAAACCTTTAAGGTCTATTACCATTCTGGGCTCCATTGCATCTTGTGGTTAGCCATAGTGTCCCCTTTTTGGAAAGTGTGACTTATTCACTGCCACTTCTGTCATTGGATAGTTGTTCCTGTAGGTTTCTGACCCCTTGTCTGGTGAAGACATTCCTTATGGATACGGTTGGGTCAGAATATCCTTAAGGCATTTCATAGGCACCTGTTAACGAAGGTTTGGACGTAAATATATCCGAAGCATATGTATATCTGTGGCATATAAATTTGAAACATCTCTCCGTAGTCCACTGTGATTTTTAGGGACACTGAAAGGATAAAAGAAGAAAAAGAATCATACATGAAACCTATGATGTCGGAGGTTTTCCGATTTCTCAACAATACATCCAGTCATGTGGGATGTGCTTATTGTGAGAAAGATGTGAAAAGCCATGTAAAACTCTAATTTTGAAATTCATTATCTTTATTCTAAGGCGCCTGTACAATTCCCGAAGGTTTCTCATTTCGGTTTAACTTACTCGCATCAACGCACCCTTTGCTGTCTGTTCTGATCTGTTGCATCTCACTTTTATTATGACTTGAGGGTGCAACATTCCCCATTCCATTCTAATACACATTGTAAGTGCAACGATAGCTTAGTACACTACCAGTGCTGGAGTGTGAAAAATTCTCCCAGTTTAGAAAAGTTAATTAAAAATACGATCCCTTAAATCGTTTCCACGAAATCAGACCCCGTGACTCAATTGATAAAATGTCGTCCCGCTGCTAACGCGTTATAATAAAGAAAAAAAAAAAAAAAACAAAATCCCGTCAAAGCTACAGATACTCAACCATCAAACCACCGAAGCCATCTTCTATTTTCTAAAGTTATTTGCCGCAAGTGAAGCAAAGGACCCGCCGACAAAGAAATGGCGCTGCTGTTGATGAAGTCGACAAGGACGACAACCATCTACGACGACTACAGTGATGAGTTGTGGCTTTCACATTGACATCATCGTCGTCGTCGCGATAGTTTTTCCCGTCCCCTGAACCTCAATCGTAGTTGTGCTTCCTTCAATTACACTCATGTTAAACTATTTCAGTTTTACGAAACGCCCTGCTCGTCGACATCCTTTCCCAAAAGATGACAACAAGCAGCACTGCGTTTAATTTGAAAATCCCTTAATTTACTTTGGCTTTATATTGGAGGCTGGGGCATCCGGGCTGCACCACCCACCGCCAGCGAATGATAGATGCGGTTCACTCTAGGTAGTCCTGGCGTTGTTGGTGCCAACTTCGTGAGTATAATCTAATTATTGTGAAATTTTCTTTTCAGAATTTATTGGTTTCTTGATTGTCGGGAGCGAGCGGGAGTGTGTCGGTGTGTCGGGGCGATGTTGGCAGCTCCTGGTGTAAGTTTCGGCATGCGTCGCCATGCGGCATGCGGCAAGGATGTGAACATAATACGGTTTCATGTTTTGATGTATTGTAATGAAATTATTTTGCTGTCGAAAAGTTTATGCGCTGCGGAACGTAATTTACCCGAGCATTGGAGGTGGCTTCTCGTCCCCCGCTTCGACGCCCGGTATGGAGCTTGAGCTCTCACTCCGGTGCATGTATTACTTAACTCACGTAATTAAATAATAATGGTTTTGCTGTTAGCGTTTTTGGGTTGCGGTGTGCGTGGGCTAGGATGGGAGTACCTACTTGATACAAAGTCAACGGTAGTAATTAGGCAGTGGCAACGACGCTGGGTATGGAACGGGTAAATGTTTGTGGTAGTTCAAGTGGTTATGTGTCAAAAGTGGTAGAGCGGAACCGGTAGACATGTGTGGTGCTTTTAGACGAGACATGTGTACTTAGACCTTAAATGGTTGGTTTGACAGCGCAATATGAACCATCAGTAGGGGTTTGGTTCTGTCTACCTACATAGTCAGTTGTTGCGGAAATTTGTGGCGAAAGTGGTGCGAAACATTTGCTCTGGTTTAGGGTTTCAACTTACCTGGAGGACACTGGTTGGATGGATATGGCTTACTATTTAGTCTGTTTGACATATCATTGCCTTTCATGGTTGCTCAAGTGTCTTTAACAAGAGCCGATGGAGGAATCATTATGTCACTACTTACTGCTTGATCATACATACATGTGTAGTTGACATATTTTATGTTCAAAGATGCGTAGCTGTTCTGACTATCGGCTTATCCAAATAAAACAATTCTAATGTTATCCACTTATAATGGAAAACAGGATGACCTTTTGATTCTTAAGGTTAAGACTGTAACTCTTCCGCGTAAAAAGATCTTAAAATTGAAAAGCAAGATACCATACCTTCCGCGTTAATCCACTCCGGTTCTCAGATTCTAGAGCAGTAGTTATCATGGATATGATGTTTAATATGAACAAACATCTTAGCGAGATTTGGAAGCAAGGAAACAAAAAAAGAAACATGGAATCCCGTCAGCAGAATTGAGCCCGCATTACCATCGGAGGGTATCGACGCCACTACATTAGACTGAGGGAAAAATCATGTCTTTCCTAGATGGTTGTACCAAGATTGTGCATGTTGTCAACGTGTTTCCACATGGAGTCACAGAGACTTAATAGGAAGGTATACCCTGCCAATGGTTATTCTGATGAGCTCATGAAGTGACTTCTCGGTTTTTTGCATACATATAGAGCCTCTACAGCGGTTGTTTGGTAGCTTTACCTTCTGAAAGTCTTCGAATAAATCAGTATCGGGCAGATAAACTTCTAGGAAGGATGCAGAACGTTTCTTTTGGCTGGCTTTTCTGATGCAGAACTTTATTTTAGGGTAGATTAGGTACTGTCTTTAAAATAAAAATGTTTGAGATCGCTGTCAATGTATTGACTGATATGATTGCTAATTTAGCCACAGCCACCACAGAAGAGGCAGGAACTAGAGAACGGTTCAGAAATGATACCGAGAGCTTCAGTTCAGCTAAGGCCAGGGTGATGGAAGCGAAAAGCGGAAAAGGTGATGGACAGCCTGTGTCCAGGAATGAAAACAAAAGGTCAGTCAACCCGAACAGCACCAGGAAAAACTTAGGATGATTCAATTGAATCTTCACCACAGCAAAACTGCATCAGCAATGTTGACCAGATGCCTTGTGAAGGAGCCTTGAGTCTTTAAAGGAAGGATAAGAGGTCTACCTGAAAGTATGGTATGGGTGGTAGCGTTATCTACAGGTCATAGGAATTTTAGGTATCACCTAGAGAAGATGGTTCTTTTGGAGGATGACACCTGTGAACTATGCCTGTGGAAAATCCAGAGAGACTCTCGGGCTAAGATGGATCGTTGAAGAGAAACGAAAAGGGACCCAACACTGGGGTTTGGTTTCGAAATCTCTCTAAAGCCCATCCAGTAAGTAGAATCTTCAGTAGAAAATAGAGAACTAAGCCTGATGATATCTACTAGATGTCTCATATGCTGAATATTATTCCAAGTACTAGCCCTGTTTTCTATCTCTAGTTTCCTCAATTTTTGTCCCCTATTCCGCAGATCGAATGGGGACCCATAAAGGTTTCTGATGCTCCCTTTCTTGCTAGAGAGTGTGTTGTTTTATTAACTTCTATTCTTATTTAACCAGTTCATTAAGTTGGTCCATACAAGTTTAGGCATAATAACGTAGGAGTCAAATGCCTTGACAGCAACTTGAATATTTGATATTATTGATTTGTCTCAGCTTAAAAGATGTTGGTGCTTTTCTGTGTGGATTCGAAGTATTGACTACTAGGCCCGAATACTTCTGCCTTCATCCGTTCATGATTCATCTGTGTCCTACCTTACTGTGTGGTTGGGCACTCTATTGATTAATTGTTCAAACGCATGTTGTCTTTTTGTTGCTTCGTATCAAATTCCTTTTGTGTTCGGAAATGGCTAGGAGTGGTACTTTTTTTAATAGTATCATTTGGAGATCACTGGTCCCTTTGCCATAGCTTGGATCTGCATTTTTGTTTCTTCTATTTCGAAGAAGTTAGTTCAGTAGCATCAAATACAATGATTTAATGACCCCTTGCTGACAAGGATGTCCATCAGTACTTCAACTCTTCATCTTTGATTTAAAATGTTCTGGATTCTTTTGAGTAGAATTAATAACGAATCTCCTGACTTAACATTCACTTGGTTGAGCCTATGATTTTTTTTGTTCTCTATTGAGTTGTTTTTTTTTTCGTTGAGACTAACATATCATATTGCTGTTTGATGGGCTATACGTAGGGTTTCTTTTTTTTTTAAATTCTAGAAGTAGAACCTTACCTGCGGGGCTCTAAGATCCTGCATAATTGCCCAGTACTTCAAAAGTTGATGACTAAAGATTTCCTCAATTTGTGAACTTCATTGCTAAGTTTTTGTAGTCCTTTGTATGTCAATTGTAGTATCATAATAGTCAAACTGCTCAGCCCTGACAAGATTTATTACTTTGAGGGGCTGCCTGGTTTTTCTGGAGATGATTTTCTGCGTAATTTGTGTGGCAAGATTGTCTACCGTACTAAGCCAGATGCCAGCAACTACTTTATTGAACTATGTGGTTAATTAGCCACAATTTCTTTCTCAAGATTCTGACTCTGTCGTATGCATCCTTAAAGATTTCAATCAATCTGACTAACTTAACTGATTAGTTTCAATCATCAACCCATGAAGCTTTCATTTCACTATCATAAAAATTCACTTACACATGAGCATGTGCATACATATACACATACGAATGAATTTCCAATTTACACATAAACAAGAGTCAATGTCCACCTTCACACACCGGAAAACCTTTGAACTTAACACATTCCGTTTCATGTAATGCTCTTACGATCCAATGAACCGAAAAGATACACTTGGTCATTTTCATTGTTTTCACCCGACCAAAGAGCTCAAGCAGATACCAATATCTATGGCTACATACATAAGTACATTATTTGTCACCTTCCATTGGCAGAAGGCCGTCGTATGGGATACATGAACACTGGTTTAAAGATATAACTATCGTGATGATCATCATTGTGAAATGAAACGCATGAGATCATGAAATAATAGTTAAAAATGACTCCACGAATGCAGGTCTGATTATGCAACCGTAACTGGAAGATTGCCTTTTTGTGCATTACATCTGGAAAAAGGACATCGAGCGATGAGTGGATGATGATAGACCGCGAATGCCTTTGGATTGCGGCATGATATTACGTGACGTGCCATTTAATCCGTCGGTTTCACAAAAGAGGTATTACACGTGAGTGTACCAACCGATGATGATAATTAAAAAGGAAAACTCTGCCGGGTAGTATTTGTATGTAAAGCAATGCATTACGTTGGTCAGCGCTATAAGAGAGAGAATTGTGGGACATATTCGAGTTCGAAATTAAAGAACAACACTGGGCTTAAGCTGGTTAAGATTTATAAGCGTATACTGCCAACTTTACTTGTCCCTATCCTGCAAGATCTGAAGTGTGTATTCAATTCTAAGAATTTGTATTTGCTTGTAAAAATGCGATATGGGAGCCATGGTATAGTGGTTAGTGCGTTGGTCTACTAAGCGAGGGCTGCCTCATCTCCCCCAAGCATGTGACAAACATCCAAGAGTGGAACTGTCATGAAAAAGCTTCTCACTCGTGTAAGGAATATAACATGCTGTGAGAATCTATTCACTGAGTCCCATGGACCTGTCGCTCCCTGTTAGCCTCGCCTGATCACTCTTTTCTTTATAGCGCTATTGTTTAACGCGGTCAATGGTGTTTGATGTCTTTAACAGTTCAAGCCATGTAAATACGCCTTGAAGCATCCATGACCATCTGACCATTTAAGTTGTGTAAAAGTGAAGCTCTCCATGTTGTCGATGTTGGCTGGAATATTATATATCCATCTACCTTGGTCTGTAGGTTTTAATTTTCATGACCTTCACCCATTTTTGATATCTATAGAAGATTATTCAGATTACTGACTCTCCACTGCTGATGAGTCTTTCAGCTAGCTCCAGCCTTAAATGGACCAGTCATCTGCGTAGCATTCTAATATACCCATTGATGTCATATTCTACCTCCTCTATGTGTTAGGCTATTACTACGATGGCATCGTCTTCAGCGGAGCCCACTATCTTGGCGGATCCTGGCATACATTACATTCCATTGCGAGGGGCCTTGCACGGAACGATGAAACCATATTGAAACCACGAGGGACTATGTACATATAATAGGAGGAATTTTGGGGTTCTTTGTTCATTTTTGAGAGATCTTCAATTGTGAATGCAAGATATTGCAATACCCTGGCTCTTTGATTTTGATCGCTCTACCATGTTACTTTTTTTTTTTAATTTGGAAAGGAGGCGTTAACATAATTTTTTTTGGATTCCAGCGCATACCATCCTTACCTTACCATAACGCCACTAAAAGCGGCGGGAAATATTCCTGATACTAGCCGTAAATGCCACTATCGGGACCGCATTTAAGTCTATAGAAGACAAAGTTCTTAGAATGGTAGAATGATTCTTTTTCTTTTTTGATCCACTCCTGGGTGTCCTTGTATGCAGTAGATGTTGACTATATAATTCTAGTTCGGCGAATAATTCTAATGACGCACTCCCATACTCGGGCCCTCTATCTATTCCCTTGAACCTTGAACTTGAAAAATGCTAAGAAATTTTTTTTTAGAGATTTCGAGTATATGTATACGATAGTTCGAGGATGACTTTTCGGACGTATTTCTTTATACCTTTGGGTTTTTGGCCTACTATTACATAGCCGGGATTTTTTTATGACTGCCAAGAAGAAAAAGAGAGCCTCCTGCATAGTATTTCGCTGTCGCATCTGTAAGCACTGTTTCTTCATGGTGGGTGTAGCTCACAGCAGCTTAAACATTCTCGGTGCTCATTCTCTTCTTCATAAGTCCGTTGTTAGGTGATCATCGAATTTCGAAACGATCAGATGTCGACGTTCTTCTTACTTGTTACCTTAGATTGTGAATAGGTATCGCTTCATGCCGGCATTGTTGCTGAAGTTACTCGAATGGCATCAAAGCAGATGGCTCATATCACATCATAAGAGGCTATTTGAAAAGCGATGCATACTCTCAATTGGTTGATCCTGTTTGTTGCCTCGTATTTCAGTCTGTTTCCAATGAAGTTTTGTTCTGATACATATATGTATGTATATATGTATATGTGCTTACCTACTCCCATTAGTATACAATACCCATAGTCCTGCACAGCACTCGTATGCAAACGTAGGGACACCTATTTTAAAAAATACTCTAATAATACTGTCAACCTCTTTTCATTCAACAGATTGATGATTATCAATTCCATCGGGGATACGTCTGGTAAAAAGCTACAAAGAAAGAATCCTTCCTCTAAAAAATTCCAATTTATTGTTATCTGTCGCCTAATATCTGAGTGAGCGTGATATGCTCTTGATGTCCTTAATCCATCCAAACCTCACATTCATCGTCCTCCAGAAACGCTTAAAGCCAGCTCTCCTCTCCCCTGTTTGGTATTTTTTATAATTGGGTGATTATTATTTGCTATCTGCGGAACAATAAAAATGTCACGCATTACGTGCGTCCCGCTAAATTATTACCACACACACATACACACAAGTGGTATCCTTTACTGTTCTGTATTCAAGAGTGATTTGATCTCTCCCCTACGCCGCCGCCGCATATGAGTGTGTTTAGATATGTATGTATGTATGTATATTATTGGCAAATTAAGGGCGATTAAATTTAAGTGGAAAATTGTGAAATTGGGCGATCATGATAAATTACTTTAAAATATCATGAACGGCTTTGGTCAACAGTGCGTAGATTTAGCATTGATGTCTGCGGGTGGTATTTCGCGCCAACTATTAGTGTTGGTAGTGCTTTTGTAGAGGTTGTACACACCAATCGCGTTTTAATTGTTTCAATGCACATATCCATGCCATTGTCATCAGCTACTTATGGTTCAAAATTCTAAAATGAAAAGAAAACTTCACCTGCAATGCAATCACAACCAATAAATCGTCCTTAAAATATATGTACATAATACATAATATCTGCATTTCGACACTTTTATTTTCAATGGCATGGAACGACCTTCTCTCGAAAACCAAATCGAATGCCAATGAATCTTGAGTTCAATTCCAGCACCTGCAATCCATGAGAATCCTTGGTCGGGTCGAAAACGACGTCGCATAGCAATGGTGAATAAATTCTATGAACAAAGAACGGAATCGAGATGCCATCGAAATAACAATGAAATCCAATTACAGTTAAGGTATTCAAACTCCACACCATATGGTAGGTGGGGTAAGGCTATTCACAGTACCAGAAATGATGTCACACATATGGCAGCGAATGGGGGATTGCACCAGCAGCAACAGCAGCATCGTGGTGAAAAGATAGAACCAACTGAATCTGATATTTCCATTGAATAAAGCAATTTCCATGGAGATATCCTACATTTTCATGCTGTCTGATGGTTGCTTTGCTTTAGTTCAAAAAAAAAAAGAAGGAAAATGCAGTTCTAAATTTCTAAGTACTGATCACAAAGCAGTACCGGTGATATAGAATTACAAAATGTTAATATATACATATGTAGATACGAACTAATTCGAGAATGTTAAAACGAATGAATTGACTCATTCATGGATTTAAAAGTTCGCCAAGGATATTCAATATGAAATCCACATCGTCTACATCAAGTCAGCAATCCAAACTAAACATATAAATTGTCTAGGTCAGGTCATAGGAAATAATCTGTTGGTGGTTTGGATAGGCGGAATAAGATGAGTAACATATGAAAGCATACATAACCCCTACTAATAATAGCAATGAAGTTCATGACAAAAATTTTGTCGTAAACTCTCCTAGGCTTAGCGTCTATGTCTGGTTGCTATCTAGAGTGCTTCTCTGAATGGCTATATACATATGTATATGTATATATTTTTAGAGAGATATCGAAACCAGACTCAGTATTGGGTCCTTTTCGTCTCTCTTCCACGATCCATCTTTGCCCGAAAGTCTCTCTGGATTTCTCCATAGTTCCTCTCTGGTTTTGAATCCTTGGTACAACATTTGTTTAACAGACATCTGGTTCATCCTCTGGGTATCTACCCAGTGGCTCCTCAGGACCTCCCTTTTTCTACTAGCTAGCGCCGGACATTGCCACAATATATGCGCTGCCGTCCTGACTTCCTCCAGACATAATTCACAGAAGAACTTCTCTATGAGGGGTACCAATCAGCATTGTAATAGCTATTTTCATCTGCCTGCAACCTTCCACGGTTAACCACCTTCTCTGGTATTCCGCCGAGGCCCAGTTGCTAATTAGGTGTTCTACCATCCATCTGTCAATCGCAGCGAATGGTTCTGGACCAGAGAACTCCAAGGTTGACCATTACTTTGCCAGAGAATCCGTCTTTTCGTTGCCCGGGAGGGACTGACTCCGTGTCCTCTCACCCAGAGCAGCGTCATCCCATTTCGAGATGTTAATGATGTACTCCATGCGTCTAAATACTGATTGATTGTCCAGTGCTGTGGTAACATTTCTACTCTCAACCTGACCCTCTTTTAGGTGATCTAACGCATGCAACAGAGCAATCATCTCGGCTTGATTGACTGAGGTATATTTCCGCAGACTAATATGATAAGCTAGTTCCAGTTCTTCTGAGAAGATGCCTGCCCTCGCTCTGCCATCCGTCATGGACCCATCCATAAAGATGATTATATCACCAATCTTCTTTTCCGGAATTGATCCATCTCCTACAAGAGTTTTGTGATACCTTTCAGTAACACGCATTCTCTTTATTCCATCCATGGGCATATTCAACTCCCTAATCTCGTTTTTTGCGAGATCCAGGATTTTCCTATGACGGTGGATAGTATCGCGCCAGTGCCAGTTGGCCTTCACATCCCGGTGAAGACGAAGTGCCATCGAAGCCGCCGCTTTCTTAATAAGTAGGTCACATCCATTGCGCGATCCCTAAGCATCCAGACGTTGGACTCTGTCTAATTGCTTCTTTACAGTTTTCTGGGTGGCTTTCTGCAACCAAACAACTAACGCATATGTGATAATCTGTCTAACTATCATCGTGCATATCCAGTATGCTGACCTCGGCGAGATTCCCCACCCTAGTCCACGTACCCGTTTGCGCTGATGAAGTACCCTTTTTGCCTTTCTGATCTTTTCTTCCACATGGAAATTCCAAGTTAGTCCAGCATCTAGGTATACAGCCTGATACTTAACTTTCCTGGTCACATGTAGTTCCGATCCGAAAAGTGTCAAGGGCTGAAACTTCAGATCTTTCCTCTTCCTTGTGAAGATAATAAGACCTGTCATTTCCGCATTAATGCAGAGCCCTTGTTCCTAACACTATCGCTCCACTACTCTGAGAGCATTTCTCATGGTATCTGCTGTGATGTTCATGAATTTACCTCTTGCCATTATTTCTTTATCATCGCCATATCCCACAGTGTGGACGCCAGTCTCTTCAAGTCTTCTCAGGCGAGAGTCCACAGTTATAGTCCACAGAGTAGGTGACAAAATTCCTCCTTGCGGGGCAACCTCTGCTAACCATTTCTCTAAGTCTGGAAATTCCCGTCTAAATGTTTATCGCCCTATTTTTCACTACATTGTCCACCCATTTTACCACCAATGGAATAACCCTGCGTTCTTCTAAGGCTACTCTCAGACTGTCATAGCATATTTTATCGAAGGCACTTTCAATGTTCATTATTATGGTCATTGCGATGCCTCCGGTATTCATCTCCTCTTCCGCAACGCGTACCATCTGGTGTAGCGCTGTTTCCTTAGACCTGCCAGCTGAAGGCTATGCTTTCCATTGGTACTACCAAAGATGTTATCCTTTCCTATTTTGGCCTTTAAATCACCTAGGACGATTTTAAATTCATACTTAGGATATTGTTCATATGTCTTGTCAAGGAGCTCGTAAAACCACTCTTTGGTAGCATCATCTCATCCTCTGTGGGGGCGTGAGCGTGAGAGTCTGATGTTTGCCAGTTTAGTCTGGTTCAAAACGAGCTAAAATTGTGAACTCCCTGCGTAGGTCAAAGCTTAATTCATAGACCTGTCTTTATATTCATTCCATTAAAGTGTCCCTAAAACTGGCGTAAACATCACTTTAAGAATAATTACTACGCTAATAATTTTATCATTGCACATTATGAAGTTAACAAACCAACTTGCACTGTATTCCATAGAATCGTCCCTTTTTTGTGAAAGAAAACTCTTGCTAAAGTCAGAAGAACTGCAGATAAAATTTCATCTTCGACCAAGAGAACTAATTAACAACTAATTTGTATTCATTTACTTGCAACAGAGGGCGAAGATTGTTCGCAAATTTAATCTGAACTACAATTATTTGTTACAGCAATTAATTTGATAAGTTTCTGTGTGAATGCACCATTTGTGCTTACAACCACAAATGGGTCGACCACAAGAATGGCAATAAATTCCCCTTTCGACAGATGTAGTAATTTTGGCTTAATTTCCTGGCAATACATTCGAGATTTAAGCCATTTAGTTCAGCTTATACTCTGAAGTTTGTCATGACAGTAGCTATTATCCTGATGATGAAGGTAGGATATGCATTCAAACCATCAACTTTCATTTCCAGAACAACGTTCGTACATATCTAGTTTCACTGGAAATTCTCATTTAAATCACATTACCTACTCGCATTCTAATACAAAACCACAACCTCCTTTGGGGGGTTTCCCTTACTAAAAATGAATTCATTTAAAATATTGCAGCACCTCATTACAACTTAGGAAAAATCAAAAGATATTATTTACGTACTCTACTCGTAGCATGCTGTTTTATTACAATTGCGTGACTGCATGTTCAGATGCTGGAGAAAAGTTTTATCTCCTCAACGTTTAGTTGTGATTAATTTACATCCCTTAGCCGCAGGCGTTATTACGAATCCTAACTTATGAATCCTTGTTCTACAAAGTTGCGAAGGACGAAAAAAAAAAAAAAGAAAATGGAGAAAAAAAACTATTTAAACACTTTAGGCAAATTGTCTGAGAGACAAAAATTGTGAGAGTTATACAAGTTGATCCATTAAGCAGACAGAAGTGCTACAACGAAACCACTTAATTGCTTTTTAATTACAATGAGTTGCTCTTGAAGTTATCAAGGCTTTACGAAGAAAGTTTTTGGTTTTTTTCTTTTTTTTTGCAAAAAATATATATACATAGTAGAAGAGGTTGTTACTATGTACGAGTGTGTATGATACTTAATTGTGCTTTTTGGGTTAAAATGTCAGGATCGAGTTCATAAAGGGCTTTACTTTCGTTTACATTATAATCATTTTTGGCATCACCTTAAGCCGCAGGACTACCACACTAAATGCTTTTGGCTTTTGTGATTAACCTAATGTTAATAGAGATTAGTGATTCGTAGTAGGCACATGGTTTGGTAGTTGATTGTAAAGCTTAAATTAATTTGGCCAACGATTTGCATAGGATATAGGAATATAGAAGCTTGAGTTTTAGAGATCAGTATAGCATATTAAATCCCTTACTGCGGAGCGTACGAAAAGAAGTTAAACAATAAGAAAACATGGACTAAGCTACACCTCTTTTGAAAATTTCAATCAATTTTTGACTATTGGTCATTTTAATAAATGCAAATGATTTCAGAAGATTGTCGCTATAGCTGCTTCATACCAGCAGAGTGAAACCTTTGAAACTTTGCACAAAGACGCGCTCTGTAAATAATTGAACTTTAGTAGAGAATTGTCGGTGTAGTCGCCAGTTTTCACTGGTGTCCACATATCTCGTTTCTGGAGACTATTTCATTGCATTTTTCAGAATACCTGCTGCGAATACAGCTCTTACAGCATTGCTTTGAGTTTAGATGTAATTGTTGATGCTCTTGTCAGTCTAATCTGGATGTAGTCATGCTATGTTACTCCACAGTTTACTATCAAATGACCAAGCTGGGAGTTTTCTAGCACATAGATTAGGGTAGCCAAAGGGTACTCACGATAGCCTCTCACTATCAACTCCAACTCTACACCTCCACGTTGGTGGCTGCTGGGTTGTTAGGACCTCTACTGGAGATTGGGTAATCAACCCCTTTGGAAGGTCGTTGGTGGTAGCAGACAAAAGAGGGGGCAGGAGTGTTTTCTCATTAAGACACTTTCTCTTGATCCAGGTGACAGCAGATGAAACGAATCAGTTCCAGTCAGGTCGAACTATTAGTGTTACTTCCATATGAGCGGCTTCGATATATTTGAATCCCAGGTCAATAGCCAATCTTGATCCATGGTGTTGGAAAAGAAATGGTGGTGATTGAACCCTTAAATGGCCAACGGCGGTGTTTATATCAAGAAGCGGGGTTCAAAAAGAAACAGAAAATTCAGAAAGATTGTCCTATGTGTATAGAAAGAAACTAGTAGCTCAGGTTGGAAGTAAAGCGTAGGGGTAATTTCCCGACCAAGGAAAAAAAATATTTGTTCCGAAAACAAAACGAGCCTCCTATAAGCATGACTTCACTATTAACGACTATAGCAATCGAACCACGGACAACGCACTTCGGATCTGCACAATATTTAACAAACCTCGTGCAGTAGAAGAATTAGCAGAGACCCTAGACTACCTACTAAAAAGCAGATATCACTGTCATCCAGGAAATGCGATGGGATTGATAAAGAGCAGAAACAGCCCTTATTCGGTTGTGGATTTGTCATACGTGGCAGACTTAGGCAAGAATTCTGAACTTTCGACACGTGACCGAACGTTTTATGACAATCCGAATCAAGGCTAAATTCGCCAACATAAGCCTTATATGCACTCATGCTCCACAGAAGACAAGGACGACGCCACCAAAGAATGTTTCTACGAGCTCCTCGACAAAACTTACGAACAAAGTCCGAAATATGACTCTAAGATCATATTGGGCGATTTTAACGCCAAAATAGGAAAGGAGAACTGGTTTGGTAGGACGATTGGCAACCACAGCCTTCACGATACCTCGTCCGAAAAAGGACTTAGCCTTATTCACTTTGCTGCGGGCCGCTACGTGACTATAGTAAGCACATGGTTTCCTCATCTAAATATTCACAAGGAGATATGGCGGTCTCCTGATAATCAAACAGTCAACCAAAGTGATCACATTGCGATCGACGCAAGGCATGCCCCAGTATTCTGGATGTCCGAAACTTTCCGAGCAGCCAACATCGACTCAGACCTTGTTGCAGCCAAGGTACGAATGCGGATATCCCAAACGCCACAATTAAAAAGAACTACTATGAGAAGATTCGACGTCGAAGAGCTGCAATCACAACAGGTCGCCAGAACCTTCGCTGAACTCGTATCCCGAAATCTCTCAACTACTCCAGCATCACGTGCCGAAGACCAGTGGCGGCATTGCCAACATGCCATCAGAAGTGCCGCAACTGATGTGTTGGGTGTCACCCTATTCCGAAAAACTAATGAGATTCTCTATAAGACCTTGATCATCGCAGTCCTGTTTTATGGCGCTAAAGCTTGGATTCCATCTAAAACGAATAAGGATACCCTCGATCGCTTCGAGAGAAAGATTCTTCGTAAAATATTCGGTCCCGTTTGCCTTGACGGGCGTTGGAGGAGAAGATTCAATGACGAACTATACAAGCCGTATAGTGACATCGACTCCAAATATGGGCTCCGGCCCATTGGGTCTTCGATTCTAACCCAAAGGGATAACAAAGTAGAGGAAGACCTCGCCTTAAGTGACGGGCGCAAGTAGAAAGAGACCTCAACCAACTTGAATCGGCCTAACTGGAGGGTCTTGTTAGTGGAGGTCCAGGTTTACCCAGAACTGTAGCGCCACTTGCAATAATATTTCCTATGCTCTATGAATTTTTAACGCGAATTTCAGGATCCTCCTCGAAGTAGAGAATAGTGACTAAATCTTCAACGATGCCAAAATTTATTCAAAACTACATCTCTGAAATCGACGGGTCTGTAAATACATTTGCAACATACTCACACCATTCTCATTATAAAAACTCAATGCAGATGCACCTTCCTTCTGGAATGTGTTTGTACATTATGCATCGTAGCAGCAAAAGACTCGTTTCAATAATGTACCAAAGAATTTCCAGCTGAATTTGCATTATTGTTGACGATGCCAACAAGTACACCATTTACAGCATCATCAATTTGCAGAGAACATGCTATAAATTGATTTTGACGTGAGACATCCTGTGTACCTACAATGATTATGTAAACGTGTAAAGTGGTATCTTGTATTTTATCAGCATAGTAAGGATGTCAGACATAGTAATACAAGTTGATGTACCTGCTGACTGGACCGATGGAAGTAAACAAAAATACTTTTAGTGTACAGTTCTATCGAAATTAAGGAAACAATGGATCGATGCTTATGAAAATTGAACGAAAAATGTAGAAGAGGTTTAGCACCCTTCTGAAGAGAATCAAGTCATACATATACTGTTCTTCTTTGGTCAACAATATAAGCTAAAATTTTATTTCGCCATTCAATTGAGAAGTCATGCCGATTTGGTTAACTCTGCGCAGTACCAATCCAACCCATTGCACTGAAGTGCTATTGGAGACTATATATACTAGCAGTAGCTAAGTCCTTAAAGAAGTATGTATTTCCTCACTGCTTCTAGCAAAAGTACCTAGCCAGGTTCTAACACGATCTAGTTTGACTGAGTGATAAAAAAGGACTAAAAATTGTATCTAAAACGTAAGCTAAGGTCTGGAAAGCTGGTTATGAAAGCGACTTAGGTGGATGTGATAGAATTCATCACCTTAAGAGAACATCGCTGTGGATAACTACAACTTTAAAGTGGTTAAGAAGGTTTTCCAGCTCGGAGTAAACATGAACTTCACAAATGACTCCTTGTGAAGAATCAATGATAAACACCCCAACAGGATAAGTAGGAAAGCACTGTAATACACAAATTTTACGACAAAATGATCTTTATCTAGATTAAAACACTGCAGAACAAGGGGTCTGTCAATCAAAGTCTACCTCCATTTAATCAAATTTAGAATTTTCAAAACGATAGGTGATACCTTCAAACAACAAACTTTCGAATCCAATCTAGTTTACCAACAATGTTTTAAAAATCAATATGTTCTCGAATTGTTTTGTTTTTTCCAACAAAATCAGACTTCCATGCACTCACAGCCTGCTTTCCATATTACTAAGAAAATTCCATCCCACCATGGTCCTTGTTACAAGACACTATCCATTCAAACTACACTACCCTTTCTTTGCTCAACAGGAACACCTAATTGCTGTTCAACGATATCCGGCTTTATCCTCTTCCAATGGACCGGCGTGACGTCCTAATACAGATAAATTAAAATTCAATGATCAGGAGATATAAATCGAGGATAAAGTTCGATAAATTTTACGCTTTCAAACAAGTTTGTTCCGTATAATAAATGAGTTATAAATTTTCTCCAACATTGTGCTACGCTGTTGCTGCTACAGCGTCCTCCTGTTTCCTGTTCCGGATAGTACATAGTCCTCTTTTGTGCCCACACTATGGCTCGCTATAAACGTATACATACGTATTCGACCGTAAAATGCTGTCTTTCATTTCCCCCTTTAGACTTGCATTCGCGTGTGCAAATGGAGCCAATAAAGCATTTTCACTGTTTTTCGGAAAATTCGTGGGAAAACCCACACACATCCTGCATTTTGCTATCCAGGCTAACTTAAGTATCTTGTTGATAGTAATTTGATGCCGACAAATAGTATGATTGTTACCTACCTGGTTGCAACTTTTTGGGGTGATAATGTAGGACTATCTCTGTTTGTGTGTGTGTGTGTGTATGTGGGTGGGTGCATGTGTGGGGAAAGATGCAAGCATTCTGCAACCGACAGTGATGCGTTTTTAGAGAAAGTTTTTGGTACCTACCTACGAATGGGAAGAATAAATTATTTTCTCGTTGCCGGATAAAGTTTAACTGAGAGAAAGTTAAATATGCACTTAAGTTGAACACTAAAGGGAATCTTTGTGACAACTGATGGAGGTGCAGTGCTAAATCCTTTCAACAAATGGAGACAATGTGGAAAACTAACAATCTAGTCTGTTAACATGGGGATTTCATCAGAAATATTCGCTGCCAGGAAATATTTGTAAACGAGCAATAAAATGCTTGAAAATTGTTCAGGAATTTGTAGAGTACTCTAATAAGAACGCAAAACTCAAACTGGAACCGATTTTTTTTGGAATAGCTAGTGTTCCATGAAATACTACAGAAAATATAGAGAAACAAATTTTATTGTTGGAAATATTTGAAGAACTTACATCCAGTACGTTTATATAGCAACGAGCTTGTGTGAGTTTCGTGTAGTCAAATACTTCTGAGATTTTAATTACATATATTCCTTTATAATAACTTAACTGTAACCAATACTAAGGACGGACCATTCCTCAGAACTAGTAGGAGAAACCCGTAATTTGTCATGATGTTGAATTTTCTCTGTATGACTTCATGAACACGGAATGTTAATGTATTTGTTATAGAGAAAACCTCTGATGAGGTACTATTTGTATTTTTTCGAAGATGTCTTTGGAAATGGAGTAATTTTGAGTACCATTCACTATCGCATTACATTATAACTGACCTATTTAAAAATCATCAGCAATTAGTCAGTAAATTAGCATGAATTGAGGCGCCTCGACTCGTTCAGTGGAATTTTGTAAAATCTTAGATTTATGCCAGTAAATCGTAGACGATCCTCAGTTCGAGATCGAGATCCAACGTTTGATAATGGTAGTAGAATCTTCGAACACATACCTTTCGAATTAGCGACATTTTGAATAAGGACTACTTCTAAAGTAACCCAGATATGTTACTAGGGTATAGGTATAGGGATAGGAATGAAGATCTAACGATTGCTTGCGATGCTAATGCACTCTGTACGGTGTGGGGAAGCACCAACGATAACTAAAGAGGAGTGTGCAAAGAGCTAACTATTGTCACCAGAAAAACAGAACCGACCTTTGTGGATGCAAGACGAAGGGAAGTTATTGACGTGACTCTGTGTAGTAATAGAATGCTTGATAGAGTATCAAATTGGAGCTAATGGATCAGACAAAGATGTCAATATGTCATAATTCCAAGGAACACGGACATAGTAAAACACCAGGAAGTGTTACGGATACTCAAAATACCGAAAACCACTTGGGATGTAGAGTCACAGCTGAAGCACTTACAACCAGCTGTTGAAAATGCTTACCAAGAGGCGTGTACACCTACTTTGGTAGATGTAAAGGACCACGGCCTTGGTGGTGTAGGGTACTTGAAATTCTAAAGCAGGAGGTGAGAAAAGCCTATAGTCATGCTATGAGAAGGGATGACCTTGAATCATGGGATGAGTATAAGGCAAAGAGGAAAGAGTTAAAAGCAACTCTGCGACGACGTAAAAGGGAGTCGTGGTGGGAGTTTTGCTCGAATATGAGAAGCATAGCTGAGGTCAATAGACTTCAGAAAATTGTATCGAGCGATCCAGTTTCCAAAGCCGAACTCATTCGCCATAAAAGGTGGGTGATTGTTGAGACACTGGATCGTACAAATGGAAATACACTTTCCGGGAAGCCTTAAGTCAGATCAGCCCTGGGCTCTGAGGACACAAGGAGCAAACAGGATGGATAGAGCAGAAGCGGAACGGATAGTAATTCCAGGAGCGGTCATTAGGGCGATAAAAACGTTTTCCCCTACAAGACCGCATGACCAGATGATATGTATATTCCCAGCTTTAATTCAATGGGGTGCAGATCTCATTATACCAAGGCTTAGGGGTATATACGTTATGGCTACATACCGGTAACATGGAAAGAAACAAATGTGGTGTTTCTTCCAAAACCGGGAAAAAAGGACTACACCGAAGCGAAGTCCTTCAGACCGGTCAGCCTAACATCATTTCTGTTGAAAACAATGGAAAGAATTGTGGTGGACCATATGGAGAGCTCGTTCTTGAGTAATAGACAACATGCATGCAGAGTTGGCAGGTCTACGGAAACAGCGCAGTGGTACGCGTTGCGGAAGGAGGTATCGCAATTACCATAATAATGAACATTGAAGTTACCTTCGATAAGACATGCTTCGAAAGTCTGAAAGTAGCCTTAGAAGAAATTAGGGTTAACCCATTGGTGATGAGATGGGTGGACAATATGTTTAAAAATGGGGCAACAAATATTCAGACGGGAACTTCAACAGTTAGAGGAAGGGTTAGCAGAGGTTCCTACACTGTGGAATATAAACGTGGACTCTCTCCCGAGAATTCTTGAAAAGACTGGCATCCATACTGTGGGATATGCCGATGATATAGCAATAATGGCAAGAGGTAAATTTAGGAACATCACAGCAGATACCATGAGAAATGCTCTCAGATTGGTGTTTCGGTGGTATCAGGAACAAGGGCACTCCATAAATGCATTAGACGGATCTAATCATCTTCACAAGGAAGAGGAGTGATCTGGAATTTCAGCCCTTGACACTTTTTGGATCGGAACTACATGTGACCGGGAAGGTTAAGAATCTGGTTGTATACCTAGATGCTAGACTAACTTGAAACATCCATGTGGAAAAGAAGATCAGAAATGCTAAAAGGGTGCTTCATCAATGCAAACGAGTATGTAGACTAAGGTGGGGAATCTTGTCGAAATTAGTATACTGGATGTACATGATGATAGTTAGACCGATTATCACATATTCTTCAGTTGCATGGTGGCAAAAAGCCATTCAGAAAACTGTAAAGAAGTAGTTAGATAGGGTTTAACGTCTGGCGTTTTTAGAGATCGCCGGTGCAATACGAATGACACCAACATAAGCAATAGAAGTGATCCTACGTGTTCTCCCGCTGGATTTATTTGTTAAGAAAACGGCAGCTTCGACTGCACTTCGTCTACACCGGATTTTTTTATTCCGTAGATAATTTTATGGCATTAATAATGAAACTTGTTTTCGGACACATGGCCACCACTGGAGCATCTCAGGAACTGTATCTTGGAGCTCCAACTTTCGACCACTATTTTGAACTTTTGAGGCCGTATCGCACGAATTGTGCGCTCGATTTTAGCTTCAAAGTCTGAAATAATTGTTAGCGTGTCCACATAGATCAACAACTTCGAACACCTCCACGTGAAGCAGTCCAGCAGCGTCAAATCATACGATCTTGGAGGTCAGGCCACAGCTCCATTCCTGGAGATAAAGTTTTCGTCGAACATTTACTTTAATAACTCCATGGTTTCGCCGGCAGTATGACTTGTGGCACCATCCTATTGGAACCAAATTTTCTGTGGACCATATTTCCAATTTTCCAATTTTGCAAACAAACTAGGTGCCATTGATGGTGACATTAGGATCTACTTTATTTTTGAAGCAGATACTTTATTTAATGCACATCCATTCATCCACCCACACTTCTATACACGAACCCTACTAAGCCATCCATATTTGAAATGTTCTAAAAATTAGTTCTAAGACTTTTTGATTTTGTTTTTTAACATTCAAACTCTCTACATGGTAGAGAAACTGCTGCTTTACTGATTTGAATTTAGTATCTCTTTATTCGATGTGTATACTATGTATATTGGAATCCTATTTACACACATCTAGAACTTCTTGTGTGTCACTGGAATGAAAGTTGCGTCTAAATTCTATTGTAAAGTCAACTGCCAGCAGCTTAGGATCCTAAGGAAATTTCGAGAATTCTCAAGGCTAGTGGACTTTCATTAGACAGAATAAATTTTTTTATTTTTACACAGTCTTTTTTTCTCGATTGATACTTGTGTCTCGTAGTCCTTGATTTATGTATTTGTTTGAACGAAGATGCAAATTGTGCTTAGAGCACTGAGTCTGTAAACAATCGGCAGCTTCCAGCTTGATTCTACTATATGCATCAACCCACACAGGTGATGCATATAGTAGTGCCGAACTTACTATTCTAAACAATAGGACTCTACAACTACATATCTAGGTCCACCGATGTTTGGCAGTATCTTCGCTAACAATGTTTGTAGCATCGTCGCCTTTTTTCCTTTCTAAGTGTGGTTTAAAGTTCAACCTATCATCTATTATTACCCATAACCACTTGATTGCCTATTTAGTCACTGCTTTGCGGCTTGTGATTAGAACTGTTTCCGTTTTCAGCTCCGTTAACTATAGGCCTTCTGTCTCGAACCAAGTTTTCATTTTTGCTTCATATGTTGCTGATTTTACCTCGCTGACATGTTTTCGGTTACAACGGTTACAACAGCGATGTCGTCCGCAAAGCCTATAGCTATTGTTCTTAATGACATGATGTTCCACAGAAGGGGACCTAACAGCGATTCTTGCGGAACGCCTGCTGACACATTGTAGTGGTTGCTACCTTCACCGGTTATAGATTGGCGTATTCAATAGAGTCCATTATACATGACCAACTTCCTGAATTCAAAGCATTTGTGATGTCAAGCGTAAATATGGTGCAATACTTCTCCATCTTACACCATATCTAACACCATTTTTATAACGTCTACTGTCGCCCGGGCTTTTCGAAACCCAAACTAGTATTCTGAGAGCGCCTTTTTCCTTGGCTATTAGTAGCAGCCTATTGTTTTATTTTTTTGGCCAATATTTTCCCCGTACTCAGCAGATAAATAGGGCGATATGACGAAGGTGCACCGGGGGCTTTATTTACCTTGGGGAGCAGCACCAGATACTGTAGCTACCAGTGATCTGGGAATATCCCTACTCTTAGGTAATTTTGCATGACTTCTTTAAAGGTGTCAGGACTTGCCTTTACAGATTGTCAAGGGAAAGTCATAATTTGTGACTTTTATCTAAATTTCGGGTCTTGAACAAAGTAGTCAATTTTTGGTGATAGCGTTTTTCAAGGGGATTCCATCCGGGCCTGGTTCTTTGTCATCCCCAATTTTTGTGCACACTCGATGCAGTTCTACTTGTGTTACCGATGGGATCTCTTCGTGGAACGCTGCACTGCCCATGTGAAGAGTGGTTTCTGAACAGTTTTCTGATGATGTTCTCTAGCATAATAGGACATATATGTAAGTTTTGGTGATCTCTGTGACTTGGGCTTTATCATTGCGATCCTATAGGCAGTTCCCCACGGGTTTATGTGGGTCTGATCAAGTAGTTGCTTGAAGCACTTTTTTTTTCTGTCTCTAATAGCAATTTTTAAGGCCTTCCTTGAATTTTTAAATGTTTTTAGTTTATGATTGAGTTCCGGCCTGCCTCTTGAGCGTTGAACTTTGCGAGTTTCTTGCATTCAGTTTGCTCTGAGAGATTAGATTTTGTCGTTTCACAAATAACAGGCCGATCCACGTGTACTGTGTCTTCTTCTTTCAAGGACGCATAGCACGGGGATGTCACCATATCTTATCATTAAACTTTTAGATCTTTGTCAGATGTTAGTGAGAGATGAGACCGTGAAAAAAATGTTGATATTGTTTGCGAATCGAACCTTGAAGTATCTGAAGGACCAACCATTGAGTCACGACTATCAGGCAAATATTATGTATTTCTACTTAAATAGCTTTAAGTGGCATTCAAAACTCGATATGGATAGATAATGAAATGCAAACGTAAATCGATTGAACATTATCTACGTCGACTCCATATGCATGCATTTTCTAGGTGAAATACCTCATCCTTAAGCAGTCTTTTTGCTGAAAAAGAAAGAATAACCGATGAATTTATTTGTATAATAGAGAAAGTATGCAACAATGTTGCTGCAGCGTGCAATCAATCAACTTCTAGCGATGACATGAAAATTCTGGAAACTAGTCTCAACTCTAAAGAAAATAAATATAAATATTCTTATTTCAAAACTTAATACAATTTTAATTAGGTGATTTCCTGCTCTACTTCAACATAATCATTATGCTTTCAAAGGTATTTTATAAGAATTGCACCACAAGACTTTCCTAACAATGCTGGCCAATAAAAACCACAACTCAATTTGCAGCACGATATAATGAAATATTTAGCAAAAGCTCAAGTACCACAAAGTAATGCAGCGGAACATTGTATAAGTATAAGAAAAAGAGATGCATTTTCTTGCAAAACGACCTGCAGCAGGACAACAAGATTTTCGATAAAATAACAATGTCCAAGGACAGAACGATGGAGGTAAGCATAAACTTTTGCAAGAAGACTACAAATTTTCTTGCGACAAAATAGCTAAGAAAATCATTTTATGATCCTGTGTATGTGTATACAAGAGGGGGAGGGTTAAATGATTTGATGTGGTTAGTCTAATGCAAAGTACCAGAGACCGCTTTTAACTTTCATGAAAATACCTGCGGTAGCCTCTGGCACAAGATGTACAATGCAGAGCGCTGCTGTGCTGTGCCAAGTTTCACAAAACGATATCCTCCTCGTTTAGTATATCTACTTTGAGAGGATAGTGTTTCTTCATGAAGATAATTTTCTCGTTTATGCTCTGTACTATATATTTATAATGTGTATGGTTGTTTATGTTGTTTGACATCCTGTTGAGTCCTTGAGATATGATATAGTCTTGAGCTCATTCTTCATGCATTATTATGTTTTATGGTTTCCTTAAACTTTCTACCAGACTTCTTCTTTACACGTGAATGGATATGTGGTTATGATGAAGAAATTATGTTCAAACAAATCGTTACAATGAAGTGTTGTGTAAAATCTATTATTATGGAAATTTTTACATAAATTATATGAAACAATTGAGCGTTTGGCTAGTTCTAAACTCTTCTATTTGTTGTTTTCAGTTTGGGGTTAGATCTTTTGTCGAAGGCAATAACAAGGGGCAAACAAGTTGTGCACTAGTCAGTTCATTTTATGTTTGTCCACACAAGAAACGTAATAATAACTGGCAGAAGATTAATGGGTTTTCTATCTGGACTCAGCACTACTTCTACCATCTGGAAAGAGTCCTATAATGACGAAAATCCTTCATCTTTGTGCAGACGGTTGAACAATGAGAATTCACTCACCATATCGGGTACATAAAATAGCTGCCTGATACATAATGGAATTATTTACTAAATCATTTTCGAAGGATTGAGCCACGCAAAGAAATTTCTATAACACTAGAGATTACCACCAGATGCAGTTAAGTAATGTGCACCACAAGGAGACTTACGCGGTTGTTACACTATCAAAGCGTTTTGAATAATAAAAAAATTGGAAAAATGTTACGTATACGTCATCGAACTAGGTGTATTCGTCTACGATCAACCTCCTGCAGGGCCATGGAATCCAGTTGACGAGTCAAGACAATCATTCAGTTTCTCGGCATCCTATGTTCTAATTTGGTTACATACTGCCAAGTTAGGATAGGACAAAAATCGAAAAAAAAAAAATTGAAAAAATGTTACGCATACATACTGCCAAGTTAGGATGGGAAAAAATCAAAAAAAAAATTGGAAAGATATACATATATACGTCATATGTATACGCCACCGAAGTAGGTATATTCTTGTACGATCTACCTTCTGCTGGGCTTTTGAATCCAGTTGACAAGTCAAGACAATCATTCAGTTTCTCTGCATCCTATGAAGGATTTTTCTGCTGGGCCATTGAATCCAATCGATAGAAAATCGAAAATTAAACTCTACAGTACCACTATAACACACTTAAAAGCAATACTGCAATATTAAAAACATACATTGTAAGTAAGGAGTCTGCTACATATTAGCCTGGTTCAGATAATAACAGTTCCAATTGGCCATTCATTAAGTGGGGCCATTTTAAATGTCACGCCATTGTTGAAAAAAGTTATATGTATTATACACAGAAAAGGAGATAGCACAAAGTGGAGCCGAATATCCTACAGTATAGGATAGCCCCATACGCTGAAGCCATCATCCAACAATAGCAGTATGTCTTCGTCCCAGGCAAGACAAGAACGGATCAGATTTCCGCTTTTAGGCGTGCGTTAAAGAAATTCCTGTAATACAAACTTCCAATGTATTTACAGACTTTAAAGTTACCTACGATACATTGCTAACGAGTGTGTAGTGTGACCATGACCAATGTGACATGTCAAGTAAAAAAGTCTGCATAGTTACCGAAATTTTTCAGTAATTGGACTCCGACTGGGTATGACCTACCTCCTCTTCAATTTGGCATTAGAAATGGGTATCCATGACTCTGCAACAGTTACAAAAGGGACTATTAGCTTATGCAGGTTATATTCGCATCATTGGAGGAATCCAATCAGAGGTATAAGCTAATGGAATCCTTAAACTACGTTGGGTCAGTAGTAAAGAAATAGGAATATCCTACAGTCTGTTAATGCTCTTTAAATCCAGGATCTTAAGAATCAAATACAAGATACTGTGGTTGACTTTAGTTTTACCAGTAGGTACGTATGGATTGCAGACTTTAGTGCTTAGTAAGTGACAGTCTGATCTCTTAGCCGTGTTCAAGAGAAAAATCTGCAGGAGAGCAGTTCATCCTATATATGACGAAAACCGATTTCGACACTGCACTGCAGTATCTGGGTATTGGAGTTCTGTGCTGTGGGTCAGCTCATGTTGGAGGAAATTCTGCAGAGGGTACCCCTAGCACCAGACTAGCACAAAAAGGAAGGAATATTCTTTAAGTATCTATATTCCATTTTGAGCCGTGGCTCAAGTGGTTAGTGCGTTGGACTACGGAGCGAGGGGTTCCAGGTTCAATCCCCAAAAATAACACCTAAAATTTCTTTCACGGCCCCACCTCTCGCGAGCGTCTGACAAACATCCGAGAGTAACACTGTCATGAAAAAGCTTCTCAAAAACAAAAAACTGCCGTTCGGATCCGGCATTAAACAGTAGGCCCCTTCCATTCGTGTGAAGAATATAACACGCACAGCACGACTGGTTGTGAGAAGCTAGGCCCTGGGTCCCCAAGGACCTGTCGAGCCAAAAATTTGTATTTTGTATTTGTATCTATATTCCATAACACTCCTTACATGTAAAATGCCTATAGTCTATTAAATCACTTATTCTATCCATCCACACTCACCTAAAGCTATTAAAAGAAACGTATTGCTTCGATTATTACCCTGAAGTCAGCAAAGGATTTTCCAAAAAAAATACATCTTTCTACCTACAATTGTAATCAATTCGAAAAAAAAATCCCCATCGGAAATTTTCGTTGCAGGATAATTGTATTTCATTGCCTCGATATGACTTTCAAATGAGTCGTCTGTGCGGAGCACATTGTCCCACAATATTGCATAAAACAAGCAAATTTAATAAAAATGAAAAAAAAACTTTGAAATCCAAGTCTACTTTATCTATATTTCCGGCGGTCATTCGGTCCACCTTTATTGGGTTTATTGGAGCGGCAGCATTTCGTTGGGCCGCACTCCCACACACATAGTATTCTCCCATTTTTATATGGGGAACGTATATGTATATATTTTTTAAAGGTAACCGGATATCCCTGTGATCCTGAATATATTGATTAACTTTCTCTCTGTTTTCAGTTGACCAGCGCAACGCCCCTCTGGGCAGTGTGGTGCAATATTAGACCAAATTCAATGTCTTTATCCTTGTTCCGTTGTATGTACGGTTGACTTTACATTTCCGGTGGTTGTCATTCGATACTTTTATGCAAATCACCGAGTCTGTGTCGTCCTGTGTAGATTTGGAAGGACTGTTCTTTATATTGGATTTCTGTTTCGTCCTTGTTTCGTTTTATTTTTATTTTCGTTTCTCTTCTTTTTATTTTTTATTTTTATTTCATTTTGTGTTGGACTTTTCTCCGTTGTGTCGTTTCGTTATATATACTTTTTTTTTTAAGTAATTCTAAACTGGTTATTTGGAATGTAAATGGAATGCAGCTTGGTTTCATGTTTCACCATTGTAATGGAAATTGGGTTGGTTACTATGGAAATATGCTCTGCAAGTTGGAGATAATGTTTTTCTTTGAAATGTTTCGTGCAATCAAAAGAAACGAAAAGAGATGGACACTAATTTGAGAAAGTGGAAAGACGTCGCGTTTGTATGAATAGAGTAATAAAGGAACTCGTTGCCCTAGTTAAGGCGTTTGATATAAGGTAACCCATTTTGTAGTCGTACTGAAAGTTGCAAAGGATATTAAAGGAGAACATAAATTTATATTACAATAAAACTGGTCAACTGTTGTGGCTGGAGTTAAATTCTGTTTAGATACAAATAGGTATAAGTATGTATGGAGAAGATATGCCGCGGATTCACCATCTTTCAAGCAGAGATGGTACTCTGTCTCTGTAAAGAAGTCGAGTCAGACAGTGCTGGGTTGTCAATATGCAATTGGTTTCTAAATATGTATGTACATGCCTTTGGTCAAACTTATGAGATTATAAGCTTAGATGCATGTCCTGCAGTCCAAAGTCTAACAAAGTCTATTCGATTCTACCATTCTTTATTAATGTCACCATACTTTTGGTTAAATATTATAGATAGTGTCTATAGATAGACACTATCTTGAAAAAGATACATCTTACTAAATGAGATATACAGCTGTGTTCATAATAATAGGAGCGGTATCTCATAAAGTGCAAAAATTAAGATTATTCTTATGTGTTTATCTTTTTTTGTTTATTTTTTTTTGTATGAAATGGAATAATATATGAGTTAACAAAATAAAGTAAAAAAAGTAGTAATGTAGCATAAAAAATATTGAAAAAAAATAAAAGTGTATTTCAAGTGTTTTATAAGACTGTTCGTAATAATAGGAGCGTATTGAAAAATATAAATATTATTTGTTTAATTTAAAAAAAAACATTACAATTTAATTAAAAAAACTTAATACTTCGTAGTATAGCCCTTATTCTTCAATACCGCCAAACACCGGCGTGGCACAGAATCCACAAGCTGCTGGCAACGTGTGGGTGGTATTTTCTGCCAAGCTTCCTGAACGACCCTCCAGAGGTGTTGGTTGTTTGTGGGTTTCTCATCGGCTGAAAATTTTTTCACATCACACCATAGATTTTCTATAGGATTCAGGTCAGGGGACTGTGGTGGCCACTCCAAAACCTGAATCCCTTTCACATGAAGCCATTCTTTTACCCTTTTACTGGTGTGCTTTGGGTCGTTGTCATGTTGAAACACCCATTTTATGGGCATTTCATATTCGGCATAAGGTAACATCACATCTTCTAGGATTTTTACGTAAAGATGTTGGTCCATAATACCTTTTATTAAATATATGGGCCCCACTCCATGATAAGAGAAGCATGCCCAAATCATTGCTTTGGCTCCACCATGTTTAATCGTTTTTAGCGTGTATTGTGGTAAATATTCCGTATTGGGGGGACGACGAACGTACTGTCGGGAACCAGTTCCACCAAACAGGACAACTTTACTTTCGTCCGACCAAAGAATATTACGCCATTTCGTCACAGGCCAATTAGCATGGCTTTTGGCAAATTTAATGCGTGTCTGCAAGTGCTTCTTTGTCAAGAGTGGGACCTTGCGTGGACTTCGTGCGAAAAGTTTGGCCTCTAGAAGTCTTCTCCGAATGGTAACCGCACTAACCGGAAGTTGGACCTCATCAAGAATAACTTTAGAAGACGCACCTGGATTGTTTTTTGAGTACCGTGCAATCAACCTGTCATCACTTTTCGTGGTTTTACGTTTTGGTCCCCGTGTTTCTGGTTTTGGTGTATAATTTAGTGCATTCACAATTGTGGAAACACCACATCCAAGAATTTTTTGGATTTCCTTATACGACTTCCCAGCTTTGCGCAGACTTTCAATAAGGTCACGCTTTTCGGGATTGGTGTGCTTTCCTCGTCCCATTGCGAACAGTACTTAAAAAAAATGGTATGAAAATCATTGAATAATATTCTAAAAACAAAATCTATCTGTTTTCTTACTCTTAGCAAATGATAGCTTATATTTATTTAGTTTTAAGTAAAGACTCCTATTATTATGAACACAACACTTTCACACGCAGTCACTTCACGAATGAAATACAGGAATATGGAAATACAGCTGCGCATGTTTTTTACTGACATCGCTTTCCTAGAACCGTTAAATTGCTTACATGTGCATAAACACAGATTTTGCGAAAAAATGTTCACCAGAGAAGGACTTAACGTAATTTTAGTGGAGCGCTCCTATTATTATGAACACAACGTATATATGCACACTTGCTAGTAAAAAAGAACCATTAATCAGTGTCATCTTATTCTAGAATTAAACTCCTCTACACCAATGAGTGTACATCAAATTACATGAAAAACCTGTAAAGCGCTCAACGTGAATGCATTCACTTGGTGTTGTACGACTGTGTATGTGCAAGTTTCCTTGGAATGCATTACATTAAAACCAAAACTCCAGCAGACACACGACGAAGAGTCTACGACACATCATCTACTTTTGGTTTTGAATTGAAATATTTTAGTGAAAAGGGTTTCGCCAAGAGCATCTATAGACTCATTTATTACTCTGCCGCATTAGTGGTGACAATTCACCGAAATAAATGGAAATGAGACTCGACGAATGTCAACAAGTGAGCTTGAGTGTCATTTAATTTAATTTGTATAATGTTACAGTGCGCGCAAAACATCCTGCCACTCCTACTCTATCTACATATATACACGTGTGGATTGCATTCCACAATATAACTGATTAATGGCTCCTGAGGGAAGTGACGTACGTATAAGTATATGTATGTATACTACTGACAGACGTTTTGTGGAATGAGCAAGAATCCTTCAAAATGTTGATTGCGTTTGCATTTATATCTAAGCGGCTTAGTGATGAATTGCTTTTCGAGTTTACTTTAGTTTAGATGGAATCTCTGAAGGTGTGGTAAGAGGTCTTATTTACGAGGACAATGACATACTAAGGTGTACAGGATTTAATGCAAATCGGTTGCTTGATAGCGAATCTATTTGACTTAGAGACTGTTTTAGTAATTGTATCGGGCTTAGGTTCACTATCGGCTTTTGACAATATTATAGATCTTAACGAGAATTCGTAGTATGTGATGTACTTGCACTACGATATATGTATATGTAGGTACTATTGTTGAAACTATAGGTGGTTTCCTATTTCCGTTTTCGAGATCATTTTATTTCAAATTGTCAGAAGTGGAATATAAATCCTTGATAGAGTAGCGAGAATTCTCCATCAATCGAACAGGCATGTCAAAACTAAACTTGTTGTCTAGAGCTCGATGCCATCAATTTTGTCTTGAGCGGTCTAAAGTGGGATAATAAGGATTTTAATATCAACTTGGAATTCGAGGCTTTTTCCTAAGACTTGTTTTAATTTAAGTATTTGGTCGATCGCTGACTTTCTTGTCTTAAAGACTTTAACAACCATCATGTGCTTATTCGAAAACCTTGACTCATATTTGGAAATACCTAATAGAAATGAGTTCTGACTATAAGCACTTAATAGGTTTATGTAATCGCAACTGTAAAACTCTATCCTGAGAACCTTTTAAATGCTAAAGAATTTTAAACATATATTGTTCTATGTTATTTAGAATTAATATGGGTTTGTACAATGCATACAGTAAGGCAGTAAGATCCCTTACTTCACGGACATGTGACTATACATATATACAAGTATGTCCAACTGCTGGTTTGTTTACAATTCCTAAAATAAATACTGAACATCGATGTGTAAAATGTACACATTCCAAAACTTGTCATAGATATGTACATACGTAAACCCAAATATCTAACATATCGTAATGAATATTTTGGAACTCGTCAAAGCAAATATTTTTATAGCTTCATTCTAACATTTGAAGCGGATTAATTGAATGAAATATTGAAATATGTCAGGTTGCCAAAAAATTTTTTTCTTTTATATCCTTTTGTCTATATTAGCATCCAGTCAATCCCGGAAACGTTTCCCTTTTTTGTTTTCGCCTCCATAAATATGATGAATTGCAGCTTAGGAATCCAAAAAATGGTTCAGTAGGTACATTCATACACACGTATGTAATATCTCTTCATCAGGATAGTTGAATAAATCATAATTGTTGGCAGCGCTGAAATAATTTACTCAGATGGGGAATGGAACGATACGTATTAGGATTGCGAGAGGATTTTTCGAATTTTACTGAAGCTATAAACTAGAAAAAAAAAATTATTGAATTGAACTAGTATTTTATTTTAAATCAAATATCATGCATACATGTCGACACGTGCAAACAAAAATTGTTAGTAACTCTTAATCTGCGGAAAATCCGGAAAAAACAAACTGGATATACTGTAGAGCTGGACTAATGCAAACAAATTCATCCAAGCAGGAATGGGGCCAATGGGATACTATTCAAAACCTGAAACGAAAATGTTTAGTTTCGAAAAAGGTTCTCCAAATCGCCAGTCGCAAAAAACTAGAAAACATTTGAGTGGATGTGTATACAATGTGCCAGAATTGATTCCGGAGCACCAGAGTGTGAATGCATGTGAATGCATAAGGTGAGATCCAACTATGATTTGTAGTTTCACTCTCCTGATTTTGGGAAGTATAGATGTCAGGGAGAGATATACTCAGTGTGCAGAAACATACTCCAACTAGGGGTACAATGAAAGTGGTCAAACTTTATTTATATTTACATTTATGTTCTTACGTGTATAACAAAGAGTTTCCAAAAGGATTGTATATCTGTCTGAATGCCGAGAAAGATCAAAGACAGTCTTTCTAAGGAGATTGCTTTGTCTGTTAAGCTTATGAGTTCTCAGTTTTGCTGAGCTCATTAATAAGTAGTATGGGAAAAAAATAATCTTTACTGCTTCGAATCCCGGACGGTTAACCATATATCCGAATTCATTCGGATGCATAAGCCACTGCATGTGGTGCATAAGCCACTCAAGCAAATGCCTTATGAAGATACTAACAAAATTCAATAGTGTCATGATCTTATTTACCTACAAAGTTTCCGAAAAGATACATAAAACTCATAATACTATGAAGGTATTATCTAACTTGAAATAATACGAAAATGTGAGGTTATTATGGTCTTTTAAAAGTTCCTTCCAATTCGTTGAGGTTAAAACATTTTCTGAACTATGTTTTGTTTATCTATATTGTAATCTTCGATTAGCACAGGGCACCATCATTAAGCTTTTTGCAGCTGCTGTCCTATTTAGTGGCCGCCGGGTATCAAATGGTTAGTGCATTGGACTACGGAGCGAAGGCTTCCAAGTTCAATCCCCAGACAACACCTAAAATTTCTTTCACTGTTCCACCTCTCACGAGAGTCGACAAGACTGTTGAGAAGGCTTGTCAAATAAAATATGGCATTAAGCATTAGGTCCCTTCCATTCGGGTAAAGAATATAACTTGAATGTTTGTGAGAAGCTATGCCCTGGGTCCTGGGTATTTGTATTTGCCCTATTTCAGTCTTCCAGTTTAGCATTAAGTAACGTTGGGCATTTTGCAATGACTTCCGTAAAATACTAAAAGCCTTCCACAGGCCTATATTTTCTACAGTATTCCAAAGTTTTTGAGAAGGTCTTAGTCAAGCAGATTCAAAGTCAGCTCGCTATCAATTCCCTGCTAAGGCCGTTTTAGTTTTCTATCTAACAGCTAACTATCTATCGATTACAAGGTGTTCCCCAGGGGTCAGTATTAGGATCTAAATTGTTCTGCATTTTCATTAACGATCTGCCACTGGTATGCAAGCATACTTCAGTCCATCTGTACGCGGATTATCTGAATAGAACATCTGAATAGAATAGATGAACTTGTTCTACATCTTAATAAGGACCTATGCACCACAAATGACTGGTCGGTTAGTAATGGGTAACTTATAAATCCAGCAAAGTCCGAGGTACCACCTATCTCGAACAAGGTTTTCGACAAGAATTGTATTTCTGACGTGTTGCTCTTTAACAAATTGCAAATTGCATTATTAAAATAGTGAACACTCTTGGTTTGGTAATTAATTGTAGCATGTCTTGCTGCGACCACTATGTGACAACTATGACTGACTGCCAATTTTACTCCGATGGAGACTCGCCTAATGATCGTACCATTATAATTTTTATAACGTATGCTAAGATCGTTTATTGTAGCCTTGATTTCTTATCTCTACATAAGCTCCAGGTAGCTTTTAATGATGCAGTACGGTATGTTCACGGAGTTCTAGAACTTGTATGATATTACATACCATCATTATATCGAAATCACCAACTTATTTGTTCTCTTTAGTTCATGAATTTGGGACTCAACCCTCGAGTACTTCAACCTGTAACGTTACATTAAAAAAATGATTCGGTAATCATTTAGATATTCCACATTTATTTGTAACTCCCCCATAGTGACCTTGCATATACTGCTAAAACGTTCATTGCGTGAATCAAATCTTACCTTCAAGAACGTCAATATGTACTCCTTTTTAGATCCTATAAATCTGACCCCTTTAAGGCCACCTCAGGAGTCGTCCAAGGTAGTCATATTGGTTCGTTTTATCAATTAATGACGTTGTTGGCATTATTCAATATTCCCGTCTATCTTTTTATGCGATAAAAATTTGTAAATACAAAATCCCTATATTTAACGTTTGTAAGACCGATTTTAGAATACGCCAACCGAGTCTGGTCGCCCTATCATGATAGACATCCGCATCGAATAGAGTGTGTCCAGCGTAGATTTATTCATTCTGCTCTTCGTGGACTCCCATGGCCCGACAGATATGACCTACCTCCTTATGAGCATCGTTTGACCTTACTTAACATGCAATCGCTTGAAAAACGCAGAAAAGTCGCCGATATTTTATTTATACATCAGCTATTAGCAGGTAACATTGATTGTCCTGCGCTGCTACAAACTGTTTTACTAAACACCAACCCACTTAGCTTGAGGTCAGTACCTCTCTTTATCCACCATCACTCATTTCCCGTACTCTCCGTATAATCAGATGTGGGAGCTTGGCTGACGCATTTGGCAATTTGGCACATATACGTTCCCTTATACAATCTGGTCCCTAAAATCGAAGCCTGACAATATTACGTTCGTGCAGCTGCTATTGAAGGATGTAGAACAAAGGCTAATGGAAGCAGGGACATAAGACCTTAATAACCTTATGTACATATGTATGTCCCAGTTCAGTTGGATATAAGTCCGCAATCAAATTATGAACTTATTTCGTACCCTCTCGGGACTTAAGTACAGAATAAAAGCTGTGTCCCATCTAACTTACTGGATTACCTTCCCAAAAATTGTGTACTTATGTCCCATTTTTGACTGGATTTTTATCCCGAACGCGATGGGGTGGGACATAAGTCCATAACAGAAAACTCCTAGCAGCTCCAATATTAACTTGGAAACAATTATTTTTGAAAAGAGTAACCGTAATTTATAGACTAGCATTTGACAGATACTTTTTTTGTGAAAATCTACATAGTTTCGCGCTACGTGCAACCGTTCCCCGTACCAACACACAAATTGAAACCACAACGTAGAAAATATCCTTTCCAACACTACACAACAGAACAATAAAGGTCACATCTGACTACAATATATCGAGACTACATTTTTGTTATTTCACTTGGTACCACGTACTATAGGTACCCGTGCCATGTCGACTACCAAAAGAGATGTTATCTTTACCCTTTTGCCAGCATAGTACGTGAGTTATAAATATTTAAGCAACTTTACCTGTGTAACAAATCCACTGTTTACGAGCTTATTAGTAGCTGCTGTCGATGAGGTAGTCATTGGATTGCTTACAAATGTTTATTAGTTCATTTTAGTCTGCATATTAAGTACATACATATATCGAGGAGCGTGTACTACGAGTAAATAAGAATAAAATAAATTGCATTTCGCAGGATAGAAAATGTTTTGAAAGGTAATTACAATAGAATTAGATACATTCGGGACATACATAGTTTTATTCAAGATATATCCAAAAACTTCTTCACTATGCTCATCAGAGAATTTTCAATTTTTACCAGACTTTAAAAATTGTTTTGGACAGTTTTTTTTTCTTCAACAACTGTAGAAAGTGAACATTCACAAAGACCATCCAATGATACTTTTCTTTCGTCACTTAAGATATATCGTATGATAAAAGCACTGTGCTGTAGCACAGTTTAATGTCCATGTCCTTAAATGACAGAGAAAAGGTGTCTTCCACTATTATGTTCTGATTTGCCCTTAGGACTTGAGTACCCTTGATTGTGTCGGGAGGACTCATCATACTATCAGATACGAACGTAGGGATAATAAAATTTCTTTGAAAAAAAAATCAATATACATATACCCCCATAATACCAAGTACACTCTATAGTCCTTTTTGTATTTTTATTGAAGTATGATATGTAGCAGGAATTTTCTTTTGACCTTTGGTGGGAAACATATTTGATTTGGATGACTGATTTAAGTTTTTACTAGTTACATCGTGGTGTAAATGTACTTACTAAGTACCTAGTGCCCATAAGAATTACAGGACAACTTAGAGTGACCCACCGGTTTTGGTTGCTTTGCTGGCAGGATGGTACATTAATGGACTTTTGCATCTAAAAGCGAACCGTCTGAAAGAGAACAATCAAAAGATAAAGTTCTGAAGATAAATACGGTCAAAATATAACCACTCAGTTCTATGGACTTTTCATTAACTGTTGTACTGTATTGGTAAGTTTTGAGACCGTATTTTGCCAAATTTTATGATCCGCGTAGTAGCAGTGTATTCTAAAATGAGTAAACTTCATCTCCTAGGCCAACTAGAACTGTTGGCTTAAACTATTCATTTTTAAATATTTAATTAAAAAAAAAAATTTAGCCTAGTTATGGGTGCTTCAACTTCGTCCCAGTCCGGTGGTTCTACGTTCTTCGTTCCAGAAACTAAGTCTATAATGATGACCAACATTTATAAATGAACAAATCGGTCCAGCAGTACTATCGTCTTGAATGAAAAATTTCTCCGTCTTTGTCATCGAAGATGAGTATGAAGCTATTGACTTTCTGGTATCTTGGCTAGTGATTTGAAAGTTTTTCAGAAAACGGTATATTACTGGAAGTCTTCTAGAAATTGTTCATCTTTAGGTAGCCGAGCCAATGCTATTTGGAGCAAAGTCAAATTTTCATAGATATCCTTTAAACTGTACTACTCGTTACTCAAATATTCATCTGTCCTGTAAAAGGCGACCTCTGCTCTTCTATTATTGTAACGAATAACAGTGCTTGTGACTGCAGCAATAATAAGCCTGCCTATAAGTCCTTGCTTAACTCCTTTATCGGTTCCAAAATTGTTCGGCTGAATATTCAGGTCTTTCTTAAATTCTTAGAAAAAACTCAGACGGCGCCTTCCTGTGTGTTTATTCAGACCTTTATAAGGTATGTTCCGAGCATAGTATAAATGCTACCGGTCGTCTGTAAGAAATTTTCATCCATACATCTAGAGAAACTGGCGAGTACAGACAGAGAATAGTAATCCGCGGTCTTTAGTCCACACATTGTGAACCCAAGATTCTTGAACCAAGACTATATCTTTTCAATCTTTTAACAGAAGCCGTTCTGTTCTATGTGCAACATTGTAGCTACAATCAGATAGAGAATTTTCCATCACGGTGGTGGATATTACCTTCGAGTCTGAGCATGAAGCCGGAGGGTTATTGAGTAAAGATGATTCCTTAGTTGACGGCCGCTATTCATCGCTTTCTATAGGAAATAAGTCCAAATTTAGGTGTTCGTTTTTGTACTCCTCTCGTTTAACCTAAAAATTCATTCAGCAAAAAATTCTTTGTAGATTATAATAAGCGCTCTATAGAGACCTCTCTGCTGTCCCTTGTAAAAACATCGAGCTTTGTACCAGGCAATAGCTCCTTCAATATGGAGCCAGAGATGACATGATCTCTGATCGATGCAAGCGAGAACTTCTCACGTAGCCCTGAAGCCATCCATCGCGACACTTATGAATTGTTATGGTATTTTCCTCTAATCCCCAGGAGGACTATACTAACTTTAGCTAGAACATTTGCACGATCATTGAGCGATCATTTCGCTAACACCCCTTTTGGCTATGATTGCCAGGCCGAATTTGTCTTTAATCGCATTGCTGTAGGATAGAGAGATGAAATTGGAGGGTTTACATAAGGCGCAGGTTTGTTGCAAGTTGACCATGAGCTAGAATCTGCAATGTTTCAATTTTTGAGAGATCGGTGATACATCAGAATTCCTTTGGTAGTAACAGATGGGAGATTATTAGAACCGACATAGTGAGTGGGGAGGAGATCCGATATCTGGAAACGTGGTAACTCTGCAATGCTTGCGAGGAACCTTGAACCAAGAGTGCGAAGGCGTCGTTTTTGCAAAGCGGAATAGTAGCAAAAAAAAGATGTTGGATAGACTCCACCTCTTAATCGTCAGACTCTACATTCCATTTACGGAGCATGACTGCAATGTAGCAGTGTCCTGTGATTATACCAGTTAGGATACGGATAGAGGATCGATTTAGTGCGCGGAGGCTCTTTGTTTTCTTTTTAT
This sequence comes from Xylota sylvarum, assembly GCA_905220385.1. Taxonomy (NCBI): domain Eukaryota; kingdom Metazoa; phylum Arthropoda; class Insecta; order Diptera; family Syrphidae; genus Xylota; species Xylota sylvarum. Next base: position 35,976,056 of record LR999958.1, read on the forward strand.
CTAGTTTCGGCCATAACATGCGAGATGCGGCACAGTCCTCCCTAAATTATCAGGATGAGTTGATCTCTTTCTCTATTAGGCCGTCAATTATGCTATACAATTTTCCAATTGGTGGCAGTATGGATGTGTCCGCTTTACTGATGTTCATTTCCGACCGGAGTCTTGCTACAGCATCCGCCTTCTCGTTACTTTCAATATTGCTGTGTACGAGAACCCAGCAGAGTTTGACCGAATGGTGCCCAATCGTGATCAATATGTTGCGGCATTTCCTAACTCCATTTGATTTGATTGTATTAAATTTAACCGATTTTAGAGCTGCTTGGTGCCAGGATTGCAGCTTGGAATACACTACACGCTTCTGGTAATCTAAAAGAATCCTGTTCTTGCAGCGCTGTCGACTAAAATCGTGCTTCCATGTCTATCTCTATTTTTGAGTCATCCGAGTAGATTGTGATCCGTAGATCGTTGTCTATACTGTGGGGCTCCTACACTCTTCGGCTTGGGAAACTATATAATCCGATGTGGCTGTGAAGCATTTAGGGTTATATATCCTGCCCATTGTCTTTATTGAGTTTAATATTACCGCATGTCCATCATGATCAATCTTTTTGTGGCAGAACCTTTGATTAACAAGTAAAGGGAAGGAGTACTGCTGGCCTTTGCATTTTGTATTTTCATATACATAGCTCTTTATACCCGTTGTTGTCCACAAGACTAAGGATCCATAGGAGATGATGGGTCTGATATTTGCTTTGTACTTCTAGTATATGATGCCCTGCAGATTTTAGTTCGAACGATAAGGATAACCTCATGCACGTAGTTAGTTCCTTATCTTATAGATCTTTCTCATGCCTCAGTAACGATATCAGTGCGCGGTAAATTGCTTTAAGTCACGCCATTACAAGTAATTATTTCATTTCAGTTAGACTTTGTAAAATGGATCCATTCCTTCATATGCGATATGTGTCCCATGGAAAACCCAATATACACTCATTTCGGGCATGACCTATTAAGAAAAACTAAAAAAACATACATTTAACCCAAACTAATTGCCCGTCAGCATTAGGGCATTAGGAACCCTTCTATTCGTGTGTGAACAATATAACACGCACAACACGAATGGTTGTGAGAAGCTAGACCCTACGGACCTGTCGCACCAAATATTTTGTAATTGTACTTTTTGTAATCATGCTAACTCCACTATTCCAATGTGGAGAAGGTACTTTATTCCAGTTCTTTAGAATTCCACATCAGTTCTTTAGGACCACATCGAAATACCTAAATTCCTTTTGAAAACAATTCACTTCCTAGATCCATAATATTGTACCACATAATCTTCGTCATCCCTTACTATGATGACACCTTAATCTGATGTAAGCATGGCAACCAAATCCACAAATCTTTCTGGACATACTGATTTACAGCATCTACCACTACCTCACGAGATCCTTAGGTCTATTTCGACATAATTCACTCGTGATAGTTAGAATAGATAGATAGCGGTCTTTTGTTGTAGTTCCTTTGGTACCATTCATGGAACTCCATTACACAATTGATGTCCTATTACTAAGTAACAGAAGAAAAAAACTGAGAGTAGTGATTTACTCCTTATTGTAGAATTTATATCTAAGCCTGACTAATTCAACTTGTCCTCATTCGTTCATAGAGCTTCCAATCGATACCATGTACCTCATCTCGCCTTTGAGAAATATTGGTGTTATAATACGGCAACAATGAACTTCTGCTATACCAATCCTAATCCAAAAAAAACATTTACTCTCATTTTACCTCTTCGTCATTTTTTTTTTTTTTGGGATTAAGGCCAAAAGCCACCCAACCTTCTTACAAAATCGAAGTAAACATCATGTCGTCAATGGAAAAATTTCCTTCGAGTACATCTTTCATCACACCAAAACCAAACCGAAAGGATAGGTGAAAGATTATCGATCGACCCTAGCGGCGCGGCAACGGCATTGGCGGCGGCTTGGCGGAGTGTGAGGAGTGGGGCTTAATCGAAAATCTATCTATATACCCGAAAATTGCCCAGCAAATTATTGTAACCTCATCCGGATTGAATGTTAGGGAATTTCCCGAACAACCACTTACTTCATCCGATGGCGAAACCTTTTTCAATTTCAAAAGAGCCTATCTTTGGATAAAGTTTTCCGGTCACGAAATTTTCTACACTCTCTTGAATTATGATGGAGTATGTTCCAATTTACAATTTTCTCTCGCCACACTAGGTGGCCGGTGCACATGGTTACTTATGATGGGAAGCCTTATGTTGGACACGTTAAGGGTGCACGATGTTTCTAAATCAGAGAAAATGGTTATCTTTATGTTATATTTGTATCTGTGTGAGATATATTTATGTATGTATGTATATATGTATGTAAAGTGTTCACGATAGGATATAAATTTATGTGTTGTCCTATGCTCGTAACATACAATAGATAGCGAATATGGTTTGTGGTGCCTGCTGACATAACAGAAGTTGGTATAGATAATTTGGAAACCAATTCTGGGAATTTGTGTCATTTATTTTGTATTTATGTTTATGTTCACATATTGATACTTTTTGGGATTTGACAAAAATAAGAGAATAAACGGTGGTGCAATGAACAGATTTGAAGTGATAGATACACTGTTATCTAGTTCATTTCTCCACAGTACAGTAGTACAGTAGTATGTAGTAGGCCGGAATTTTAACGATATTTTGTCACCTCCCTAGCGAAACTTGGTTTCGTTAGGTTGGGTTACGTGGCTGTTCCCGCTTAAGTAGCGACATACTATGATACAAAAGGAAGCCTATGATATCTGGTTAAAATACACTATAGTGATTCGGCAGTCGTGTACTGATACAAATGTTCGGTGCACTGGAGTAGACTCTCGCATTTGTACCAAACACTCTCTTAGATTCATCTGTATATACCTTTATCCCAGACTCATTCAAAATTTGTTTCAGATTTCTAAAGATGTTGAAATTGAACAACCCAAAGTGTAAGCCTAGACCACCTTGGTGGAATCAGGAAGCTTTGTTCCACCGCAAAACGTGCAGGCAGATTTTTAACCAATCTAAATGTTCCAGTTCCAGACCACGGACTGGATTTGGTAAATATAAGGAGGTCCTCAAGTTTCATAAAACGAACATCAGAAAATCCGAACGGAGACTCTTCTATGATAAGTAAGAAGAGATCTCTGAGTCATCCACGCTCTAAAAGATCCCCGCAGCCACTCCTAGAATGCCTAGCTATTTCAAAAGAGCAGATGACTCGTGGACTACCTGAATCTATTATCAGATTCCCACTTTCCAAACAGTTGCAATGCCATTTCGGGTCCATCTACCATTTTGGCAAGATCGATGTTAAGCACCCCTCTTATCTTGTTAGAAAGAGCAAAATTCTTTGGATAATAACCGGCTTTAAGCCATTCAAGTCTCCTCGACCAGATGGTATTATACCTGCCGGACTTCAACAGAATGTGGACCTCATCCTTCCTTGGTTAATTGCAATTTTCAAAAGTTGACTTTATTTCGTTCACCTTTCCAAGCCATGAACGGAAGTGAATATGGTTTTTATACGCAACGTGGGTAAAAGTTCGCACGTTAACCCCAAATATCTTAGACCGATAAGTTTGTCATCATTTTTCCTTAAAGCCCTGAAAATCTTTTGTCAGCCTCTGACCATGTATATAGTAAGGAAAAATCGGTGGAAATGGCCCTACCCTCGTTAGCTAACCAGCATTATTGAAAAATCTTTAAATTGCTTTAGATTGGAAGCATTGCTGGTTATTGGGGGAGGATTTAACAACGTCGAAACAGAAGCAATTATAGGCGCACTATCGAACCTTGGAATTGAGACTTCGAATGGCACGCTGGTGAACCAGTTGCTTACTAACAGGTTCATCAACTCAAAGTTGGAAAAGTCTCATTTTAGAGGTTCGTCAGTAGGAGTGCACTATAAGGATTTATGATCTCCCCTCTTCGTTGGAACTTAGTGGTGAGTGAACTGCTTCTAACTCTGGAATAGGAAGGATGCAAGGTAGTTGCCTATGCAGATGGCGTTCTTATTGCTGACTCAGAGAAACACCTCAATACGCTTAGGGATCGTCTTCAGAACGCCCTTCCTAAGATCTCTAAATGGACTAAAAAATGCTGTCTGGAGGTCCTCAGAATCCTCAAAAAAATGAACTGGTCCGCTTCACAAGGAAGTATACGATTCCCAACTTTGTTCCACCGAAATTTAATGGCACCCTACCAGTGCTCACAAATATGCCCAATTAATCGTAGGATTGAGGGATTGAGTAAATTAAGCTGGAGCTCTGAGTTCCACTCCAACTGCGGCTATGGACACGGTGTTCCACATGCTTCTGCTCCATATTTTTTCTGGACTAGTCTGCGTACTGGCCACTCGTCAGTTCTAAATAAACATTCAAGTAAATATCTGGAATAGGTCGGTATACTCTATCTTTTTTGAACTAATACGGTACCCGTTTCACTCCAAAACATCCACCAATACATCAAGTGCCCGTTGCAGGCACGTTTGATCTTCATTTATGAAAGCTCTATCGTCAGCAAAGAATAACTGAAGCACTTTGGGGTCCGTAACTTTTCCATCAAGCAAATAATCTAGGACTACAACAAATAGCAAAGAACTTAAGACGTTTTGGAACTCTTGGGTGATTTCGACGGGTCATCTTAGTCTTGTCTTTATTCCGTCATACATGTTCATGATCCTCATGAACTCCTCGATGTCTTAACGCTAAGTTTGAAGATGAAAATCATGCGTGATCTGAACCCGATGTCTCACATCTTTCTGGAACTCAGAAGGTAACTTGACTGACCCAACCGCTTTTCGTTCTTTGGAGTATTTGACCATATTCCTATATTTTTCGATAGTCAAGTCGAATATTTCTTCATGGTTAGAAGCAGCTATTGGAAAGTATACCCTAGGAAACTGTTCGTTCAAAAGTCCTTCAGAATACTGTTGTCATCTATGGAGAATTTTGTCGCCTACCCCAAGAAGCTGGGCTTGAGCATTGTTCATGAATTTTAGTGAACGAATCTCCTGAGCATTTCTTTTTCTCTGGACTGTTATTTTGAGCATAGTTGTGCCCCTATTCAAGTTGTTGGATAGCCTGGTTGCTATTAGACCACAAAGATGATATTTCCCGATAAAGGCTTTCCATACTTTTTGCTCGAATTTGGACACACTTTGCAACATCTATACATCACTTTAAGGCGACCTTTTTCATCTCTATTAGTAGAAGAGCACTTTGACTAAGTCTTGAATACCATTTTCTTTTCCTTGTCACTACTTTAGCTCCATCTATCCACCACTATGTAGAAGTGTCCACTCTATGCATTGCAATTACTCAAATATAGTAAATTTAAAACATTTCAATCTAATTTTAAGCATTTATCTTCCCAAAAGACTACGTCAGCAATACTTCTGTTCTAAGTAAGTGATAAGAGTTCAAATTATGTGTTATGTCACGAAATACATATATCTCCAACTCGACATCATCATTTTAAAACTCTTATTGACTTAAGACACTTTTATTGGACTCTTTCCAGCAAAAAAAAAATTACCCTACGAATTGCTTAAAAATATGTGTTCTCATTTGGGCCAAGAAAAATAAAATAAATATGTATATCCTTTCATTATTCATTTTTAACTTCGCCAGCTAAGAGCATTAATAACCAGTGGTGCTGGTGCGCCTTTGCCTTTAACTTAACAATAATTCTCAGATGGATGCTATTAAGCCGCACCCGAAAAGAAATGTATTTAACAATAATAACGACCTAAATACCTATTAAGTTTGACTCACCACCATCAATGAGCCAGCACTGAAAATATGATTGACTGAATTCAAGAAGCATAATAGCAGTATAAATCACTTTTATTGGCTAATAATGGATATCCAACTCGTGCGGGACCATTTTATACGACAATTGAACGATTTCACGATTGTGCTATGGACGACGAGTCAGTAAATACGAAAACAATTCATAAAAGTTTCTTCAGAGAGTGTCCTTTTCGGTAGAAAGGAGCTTTTCTTCTTTTTTCTTTTTTTTTTTTATGACCTAGACTATAACTTTTTCTTCGACTGTGATGGTGATAGAGGATTCGAATATGACTGTTGGGGGTTATAGGTTTTTGGGAATTAATTTAGAAAACAAAATATCAACTCCTTTTGTAAGGACCTACATATATATTTCCAGGTACTTAAGATTCAGTGTTTTCCAAAAGGAGAACTATAAATATGCAAATGTATTAGGCAACCTATTAAAGTGCACTTTAATGAGCAGGACCAACTACCTGCATTATAATTGATTGAACTTTAAACGTGTTTGTTCAATGGGGCATTCTTAATGAAGTCCTCCTCTCCGTGATAGTCCTGCAGGCGTGTACCTAATTAAACAACTTAAAGAATTCCTTCTTTGTTTTTGCGGACAATCTGCCCAAAGCGCTATGCTCCTGCTACTTGTGGAACTAGTAATTGAGGGTAATTATTTGGAATTATATTATCGGTTACACTGATCTACTGTTCCCTACCAGAGAGAGAGATAAAACTTTTCCGCAATCAGAGTAAATCTAAGGGATGCGTACTTCTAGTCACGCAACTGTGACTTAACCAGCAACACGCAAAAGAAAACTTTTAAGTTATTAAGTTGTGGAATTTTCTTTGGAGAATTAATTTGCGGCTACGACGACGGTAGAAGGATGTGCAGGATGAGAAGTGAGAAGGAAAATTACTTAAATAAATTAGAGATTTTCTCTGCGAGGCTCATTAAGTTGTAAATAGTTGATGGAGTTTCAAAATTGGTGTTTAATTGCTTTTGATGCTAATTTAATTCTTATTGTGTAGAGTATAATGGAAATATAAGTGATATTTTTTTCCTCCAAAGAAATTAATGATAGTATAAGGAGTTTGAGATATTGCACAAAGGCAGGTGAGTACAGTGGAATGAGAAAACTTATACGAAAACTCTGCAACTCGTTAGAAAGGACCTAAGTGTGGCTTAGTTATGAATAATGCTTCATTATGGAGTAGAAACTTCCTGTAAGACCAGTAAGGTGTTTGGATTACAAAATCTTTTCAATTCTACTGAAACTCATAACAACGTTGTCGAAGTCCATAACTACCATTTGATGCTATCATCTTAAAAACGGAATAAGTATCTCTTCCAATTTTATTTCCTCACGAAATCGTACAGGCAGAAAGAAGTCAATTTCTTTTCTTTTCCAAAACTATCGTTTTCTCTGAACTGACATTTTTATAACCTTGGTCCTTAAATTTGAAGCTAGAAAGAAAAAATTTCATATCTGAACTTTCGAGGAAGAAAAGCAGTAAGATGCAGAAAATTTTAAAATTCGCCTACTCTCGCGATCACTATTGCATAACTTCACTATTTTACATAAAATCGAAAAATTTTGTGAAGGCCAAATATATAGATATTCGGATTGTCTACAATTCAGCCATACATTAATTTTGGCCACGCCCATTTCTTGGGGGCGTTTTCATCAAAAAACCGATTTTGATGAAATGTGACATGCAATATCCTCAAACGTTCGAAATTATCGTCGTAGTTCAATAAATAAATGCAATACGGCCACGCCCACTTTATAAGGGATGCAAACAAAGGAATATAGGGTATCATACGATAGATTGAAACTTTTCTGTATATTTTTTTTTCCATTGTGTTATGTAAATACAATAATGCTAATGTTATCCGGAAGGATATCCAATGTTCTTATAAATGTTGACTAGATTAGGTTTATGTACAAGTAGTTGATATCCGAATAAGTCACGATCTTAATTAGCAAACAGGTGCAACTACTACTATCTTTTACCAGCTGTGTCTCTTCTAAGTCACCAAGTACTATGGCTACTTCTTCTGTTAATGCCGTTGGTGTAAAATAAAAGTTCATTTGGATGAACCATGACCTATCCAACTGTATTCGAATTTTTTTTAACTCATCCCGACTGTTCGATACACACTTTGCTTGATTTAAGAAATTCTCTCCTGAGAGCGTCAGAACCATTTCAATCCGATTTCTAATAAAGCCCATACGCTGGTATGTACATATTTACTGCCTAACAACTCCGACCCTCACCTTCACGGGGTTAAGTCTGGGGTCCTACTACCTCTACTGTGTACTGGACTTCAATTTCATTAGAAGATTGTTGCAGTAGAAGCAGTTCACTAAGGTACTCTTGCTTGAGCAGAAGAAATTGCTTGCTTGAAATCAACAGTGGATACGATAGCAAAAACTAAAGGCTTTTTTTCAAATTGGACGCTCGGTTTTTTTAACAGGGTTTCTCGGCTATCCGTGGGCTTATTTGACATTGGAATTTGTCTACACTTTCCACGTAATTCTTTATATGAAAATTCACATTCGATTACAACATATCCGTAAGTGGGCTCCCAAATTTGTCGATTTCGCGGCGATCCCTTAGGAATTGGGCATCTCTGTGACCAGTTTATGGCAAATTTCGCAGAAGGACTTGGTTGTTGCAACGCTGTAAGATCGTTTTGACCCAAGAATTGAAGAATGATCATCTGTAATGATCACGCACAAGAACAATCCCGATTTTCATTTCAAAATTATTATGAATGATGAAGTCCATCTTTGGCACAGAATAGATACGTTTGGGTAAGTCAGCAACCCGAAACCACTCATGAAATGCTATTGTACTCACAATAATTACTGTTTGGTGAGAGTTTCATACTGGGGGGGTCATTCTCCTAAACTTCTTCTTCAATTATGCTGGCAACACAGTCACAGTCAATAGAAATCAGTACTGGATCATCTTGACTTTCAACAATACGGTGCCACATGCCACATAGCTGGACAATCAATCAAGTTATTGACGTCGAAGTTCGCTGACCGCTGACCACATTGGACTAATCAATGTGTTTTGACGCCTCTGGAATTTTTTTCTTTGATGCTGGGTCAGGTTCATAGTATGTGTCAATAAGCCAGATATTTTAGACGACCTCAGGATCAACATTGATCACTAAATTGCCGGCACATCGTCGGATTTATTCGAACAAAATATGAAAAATTAGGTTCCTAGGTTACCCCGGTCCTCAGATAACTGCCTCCAGTTGCGCACTACAAGTCGGTTGATGTCCCCTTCTACTTGTGTGCGCCACCTTAGGCGAGTTTTTCCTCTATCTACTGCATTGTCGCTCTGAGTTTGAAGACTTCGCGGGCCGGAGAACTGGGAGTCCATTCGCTCTACATTTCCTAGCCATATCTAATGCACAGTTTTTGACTAGTTCGATGTCCCTGTACAGCTCATATAGTTCCTCGTTGAATCTCATTCTCCAAGGCCCGTCTACGCAAACGGGCAACGAAAAATCTTTCTTTCGAAGTGACTAAGGATATCTTCATCCGCTTTAGATAGAGTCCAAGCTTCAGCGCCGTCTCTATAATGCTGTGTCTATAAAATGCTGTCATATGCGGCCTTAATATTGATAAAAAGATGGTGGGTATCGATTTAGACTTCTTGAGTTTTTGATCGATTGTGGATTTTGCTGGTCTGAGACCACACTGATAATACCCAATCAAGCTGTTGTCCAAGGGCTTCAGACGTTCAGATTGGATGGCAGATGGGATCTTGTATGCGATGTTGAAGAGACTTATACCTCTGTAATTGCCATAATTGAGCTGGTCCTTTTATGTGTATCAGTCAAACGATGCTGATATTCCATTTATCGGGTATACACTCGTCTGACCAAATATGTATAAGAAATGGGTTGCTGTATGCTATCTACCAAGTCATTTCCAGCTGCTTTGAACTGCTCGGCTGGTAAGCCATTATGTCAAGCATCCTTGTTAGATTTAAACGTGGATATTGCTATCCTCACTTCGTTTTGGTCAGGTTTTCCGAAATTTCGGCTATCATCGTTCAGATTGAATGTTTAATTCTGCCTGACAGCAGGATGTTGCTGATGCTGGTACTTATTAAAGATTAGTGCAACGAACAGTTCTATAAAAGGGACTAAGCTATTTAGCCTCACTTCCTTACTTAGATAAGTTACAGTCCGAAGTGGTATTCAGACGGGTCAGAGGTGGAAGGAATACAGAAGATTCATTTCGAGTCTTGGTAATAACTGAAATATTTCTGATAATGTTTTAAATTTAATTGCCATCCACAAGGCAATTAATTTCGGATCTACACACTATTGAACTAAGAAGTTGTAGCTATAGTCAAGATCCCCTCATTGACGATATATTTGGTGAAAGTTTTCTGTAGGCATTTGGACAAAACTGAAAAGGAACTCAGCCTTACTTACATCTACTCTATTTTTTTTAAATCAACTATGCAATCAATATAATATGTATATCGAGACCTAAAACGTCTGTTTTAATTTTTACCACCATTACCATTACTCATCTGTGCTCCAACTCTGTGCATATATCTGCTCTTTTCACCCAGATGTGGCTTATCCTAAATTCAATTACCCACAGAAAAAATATCCTTTTGTGACATTCATGATGATTGTGAGAAAAAAAAAAGAAAAGAAAAAAAAAAAAAGAATATTATTGTGAATAGTACTTCAATGGGGTTTCATATCCCGCATCTTCTCTCTCAGTATGTGTAGTATGTATGTATGCCGAGATTCTCGATGGCAATTCAAGAAAATGCCAGTTCAATCACATTTCCCATGATTTGTGTTGGTTGCTCATTTAAAAGTATGACTCTCTATGGAACCCAAACCAACCGATATGAACCCAAAGAGGCGAAATAATATTTCCCTATCTCATGCTGAATTGAACTCAAAAGATGGGCTCGATGTTGGGAGTTAACCACTTCGTGATGTTGTCAAAGGTGGCACAATACCTCCTCCTGGCTATATGTACATATAAACTCCTGGCTGACATTTGTTAAAAGCCATAATACCTGGCAGAAACAGAAATATGATTGCCATGCAAATCGTTGACTCATCATCCTATTGAATAGCTAGTTGTGCTAAATCCATGTAAGAGCGGTACTACAATGGTACGATGTGAGTATCTATAGGTTTAGCACGTTTTCACTGCAATAATATGGCTGGTGTCAGCCAGTTTGCCAAATGGTGTGAGCAGTGGAGAAAAAGGTCCTGAACCTGTCTATTGAATAACGAGAGGAGAAATCACATTATTATTAATGGACTCTGTGTGTGTCCCTTGGTAAGGGATATTTATGGCTGCAAGGAATTGCGGAAACAACAAGAACTGGGTCGCCTGGAGGTGGGTGGTAATTTATTGAATGATCGTATAAATGCGATAATAATTTTTCAAAAAAGGGACCAAGGAAGCGTTAAAGTAGCTTTAAACCCCTTTGGTATATAAGCGGCTTACTGGCTCTGGTAATCTCTGTGGATTGTGGTATCTGAGTATCAATAAGTATATTGATTAGCTTAGGAGTATCTCATAAAGCAAAATGCTTTGTGACTGTGATGGCGTTTGGTGCTTGTGTTTCACCCTGGATGACATAATACCCAATAAAGTAGTAGGAGTGGAGAGAAATATAATTTAAATGTTTCGATGCACACAAAGACTTGTAAATTTATCGTATGGTTAAGAGAAGAACTTGTTCGCCGAAAGCATAGTACTTTTAACGTGGCATTTTGGCATGAATGTAGGATCTGCCCAAACAAACAATATATCACACTACAAACAGACGACCAGACGAAACTCTTACACACATACAACGAACGAACCTATTAGCGAACGCACTGACAGCCACCACATTCTCGGTTTCCCCTTTTCCCTTTTTTGCATTGTTTTTAGTTAGTCGATTGAGAACATTCGAACCAATAAGTCGCCTGCGCACGATAAGTCCGCTTAGCCAGTTAATATTTATGTACATATATTGAATAAGTGAATAAAGTAAATACAAAAGAATTTGTCTTTAATTAATAAGGGAGTAATCCCACATGAATATGAAAACAAACAAACAATTTAATTGTTTTCTACAATTCGCTACCTACTATGCTACAACCACCACTCAAATGCAAGAGTAAAATAAACTTCGTAACACCCTAAGCCCTACCCGTTATCCTTACAAACAACCTGCAAAATAATAACGTATCCAAATCACCTTCTATCCTCCGCAAGTCCAATTGAAAATTACTCTGAAAAACTAAACTTCCTTCAGACTACCATTCAGATACTAAAATCAAAACAGTTACTCAATTTATGGCAAACACCCACTTAATCCCGAACCGAAGATACACAAAATTACAATAAAACCGCTATTTTTCAAAAGTAAATTGACATATTTTTGTTGTTTTCCGTTGACTTTAATTTAAATGTAAATTTTTTTTCTGTCCGGAACTCAACCGTGCTTTGAGAGCGTGCTTATACAGTGTGTATATACCAATTTGCATACTTACACTCCAGACGCCCGAATCCTGTGAAGCTCGGGATGTGGTAAACATGTCGCGTACACTATGCGTACGTTTGGATAAAAACAACAGAAAAATATATTATTTTACAAAAAAAAAAAAAAACAAAAGAGAAACAAACAAACCGACTGATATCATCGGGGGGATTACTGCCCGGGCGAGTATTAATATTTCATAAACATCCTCGCATAACGTGAGAATGGAAAGCACACAACCCATGAATCCTTTTACTTCATTCGGAGGGCCACCATCGGAGCGTGCTTATTTCTGTTCGGACTTTTGTTTTTGTTTTTAATTCTGGAAAAGTGGTGTTCTCGAAGCGATAAGTAAGCAATTTACTGGCGGTAACTATGGGATTTGTGAGAGGATACCATGTGTGTGATTTTGATAATATTTTATGCTGCAAAGGACATCGCTCGCATTTAAATCGGACAATTGAAGGAGCAGGGGTGCCATAATCAAAAATTAAATGTATGTTGGGCTTGGCCACTGTGGGATAGAGGGGATGGCTATATTTAATAACTTCACAATGACTATTTGGACCGATGAAGTATTAAATGTTATGTCTATTCGTTCCTTGATATAAGGAATCAAGCAAGAATTCGGCAAATAAACTTTATATGGCTGGGAATCCCTGTAGGATTCTTGCCTGATTCATGGCCATCTTCTATGTACCGCGGCGTAAGTTAATTAAAATTTTCTTCACACACCCAGTCTCTGTCAAAGTCTAAGGAGTGGAGGCTGGACATGTACGTATAGATATAAAATATCTTTATAAATATAAGGACATTAAATATGCATTCATAGAGTTTACATCATGCAGAAACAAGTAAAATCTTGGATCACTTCAACGATTAGCTATCGACAGTGAAATGAAATAGGTAAAAGAATAGATCCCTGCGGAATGTCAGCATTCAAAGTAAATGTATTCAAAGAAAAATGTACGCATGCGTAAGACTCAGTCCTTATTGGAGATTATTTTAACGCATAAGCCTTTAGAATGGGAGCCCCCATGCATCGCTGAACATTTTCCTCGCGAATTCTAAAAGGACAGCAAAAATGGTTGAGGATCTCTAGCCGATATCACCTTTTTCCGGTCCAAACAAAAATTTGGGATGAAAATATGGAAATTCCGAACTCTGCATGTGGAGTTACTCCAACTATTGATAGGCGATAAGCTACCAACAAGGTGAATCAATTCATAAAAGGAATGACATGTGCATGTGATGCATCGATGCGACGAGGAATAGAAAAGCAACATCGATCGAATGCGGAGATCACCTATCAGCGTGCCATCAGACAAGGCGTTTGTATCAATGCAGTGCTTACAGCCCTTTAGAAAGGGAGACGTCATTTTCTAACGTTATATCAATCGTTATGGTAACCAAACTCCTGGAAGAGTTGAAGCATGACTGCCTTCAAGATATTGTGTGTCCCTTCTTGTTGACAGAATATACTTGGTATTGCCCTCATCCACAACTAAACCCATTTTTGCCGCTTCTGTTCTAATAGTTGCAAACACATCATTGACAGCTAGTTGTGTTCAACCGATGATGTCAATGTCATCAGTGTATGGACAGACTTTTGCAAAATTGTGTCTCTGGTGTTGGCTCGTGAGGTTCGCACACATTTTTTAAGTATGATGTTGAAAAAGTCACGTGACAGCGCATAAAATGTTCTACATCCTTTTTGACATCAAAGAACTCGGCGAGGTCTTGATGAAGCAGCGAACGTTCTCCATCGTCATCCTGCACAAACGAGTTCGGCAGCTCGTATCTATAAATGCTGTCACGACCTTAAAATCGATGAAAAGCTGGCAGGGATCGATTTGGACTTATGGAGTTTTCTCCAGGATCTGCCGTAATGTGTGGACTTACAGAGCTTAAAAATGCACTGATAGGAGCAAATCAGTTCTTTAACAAATAGTCTCAGACGGTCACAAAGTACGCCCAACAGCATCTTATATGCAATGCTAAGGAGACTCATGCCTCTGTAGTTCGTGCAGTTCCTTTCTTCAGGATCGGCCAAACGATACTGGGGTTCCATTCATCAGGCATTCTTTCTTCCGACCAGATCTGAGAAATGAGTTGAAGTATGCTCTCCACTAATTTATCCCCGCTGTGTTAAATAGTTCGCCTTGTATGCCGTTTGGTTTCCAGGGTTAAATAATTAGGCACAATGGACCCGAACTGTGGTCTAAGTGAGCGGTGATACTGTCACAAGGCACCCATCAACCTAACCTAGGGCCTCCGCTAATTGTTCATGGTTCGAACATTCCACGTGCAGATCCAAACGTCATTGTCCTTTTTACGTGTCTTCTATTTGGAGCTGGTGACAAGCTTTTCGAAGGAAAAATTTCTAATGGATTCCGGCGTTTCATTGATAGAAGAGGTGTACCATTGTTGAAAATGCTCGACACTGTTTCAGAAGGCCGTCAAGGAGTTGAAAAGTCCTGACTTTGGGACGATGAATCGTGGGTGGGGTGGTTTTCGCATGGTTGTAAGGCAAAGCTAAATTTTAAGGAACTAAGGACTCTACTCGTAGAAGCTGAGGAAATAGTAAACTGTCATCCGTTGACATGTCTACGTTCTGACCCATTGGTCATTTAAGCATTGAGCTTGAGTTCTTTGTCGAATCAATCCAATGCAGATGTCCTTCGATATATGTAAGTACCTGCTTATAAGCAGCATATGAGGTATTTAATCAAACTTAATGGTGTTTAATCAAACTTGATGGTGTTTACAGTACCTCAAACTATTGTCAGCTTTTCATTTTCGTCCAGATCCTCCTTCCATTCAACTGAAAGCTGAAAGTTTATTGACTTTACCAATCAATTACAAGGTGACCGTTGTAGGGCAGGAATTCCTTGGTTGGGATCAAAATAGTCATATCTGAAGGGAAGCAGTTAAGATGGGTAATCGATAGCAATCGTCTTGCTATCCTAAGAACTCACGTTTACAGAAGGCAAAGTTTAAGGTATTCAGTCTAATAAATATAGTTATCCCTGTCTATACATCAAGTTCCACAATGAAAAAGACATTGAAAATAGCAAGGACAAAACATACGACAAAGCATAATGTTGTATCATTGAAAAAGTTTTATTTGTATATTTTTCATCATATTTTTACCACGATATAAAATAAATATTTAAGTAGACCTGCAAATACGTATGTAGAAAAGACTATAATTTTCCAGGAAACAAGTTATTCCAAAAACTGTCTATTCTCCTTGACCTTAATAAAATATCGTCGGAGTCGAGCTAACAATTTACGAGATTCTCTGTCTATGTACATATAGTCTATGGTCCTGTTTTAGGATTTTTTGGTGAAGTAGTACTTACTCCACTTATTTCTCTAAACTTTTTGACTTATATTTATCTCTTCTTTTTTTTAATACTGTGCTGATACTCAATCTATTGCAATTACTCTTGACCTTGGCAATTACCTTTCATATTAAAGTATAAAAAAGGATAACCCACAACACAACCACTTCTAAATAAAAAAGGGTTATCCAGCAAAAGGACTCTCATAATTTATCTAAAAACCAGTTCATTGGATAAATAGATAAACTAAACGCTTTCTAAAAGTTTATGCGCTCTTCGCAGTAAAAACACGAACTCGTTTAGTTCTGCGAACCTTTGGACATCCACAAAAAAATATTTCAAACATATGTATGGGTATGAATACTATATTTATGTATGTTTATTATTCATTCACATTTTTCAATTTACTCTACAAATATCTCACTGGAAAATAAATATCTCAATCCACGCTCTGCTGAAATTTTATATTGAATACAAATCCTTTATATCCGTACGGCGGCAGCGGCGGGAATAAAAGCCTGTGTTGCCTCTGCCCGTGTTACTATTTTTCTAACTGAAAAATTCAAAAATAAAAAAAAAATCTTTTCTTTTATCGGGAAATAAAGTTTTTGTGGAAGAGCGTGCTAGTACCAGATTGAACTTGATTTGATTTAGGGCCAAGGGCCAAGGCGGAATACATCAGCAGAGAGAGAGTAGGTGTTGTAAAATTGAAGGGCATAAATGCTATTTGCGTCTTTCGAAAGAAAAGTTGAATTGATTTTGTTTTATGATTTTGCTAGGTATTTGAATTTTATTTAAAATGTTCAGGTTCTCGATTTGATGTTTCCAAGAAATTAGAATTGAATATGGATATAGTTAAATATTTTGCGAATCGAATTTGTGACTATCGGGCTATTGGAAATGACAAG
The DNA here is from genome assembly GCA_905220385.1 of Xylota sylvarum. Lineage (NCBI taxonomy): Eukaryota > Metazoa > Arthropoda > Insecta > Diptera > Syrphidae > Xylota > Xylota sylvarum. The sequence continues at coordinate 35,992,692 of LR999958.1, forward strand.
TTATAGCTTTGTACAAATGTATGTAGGATAACTCCTTTATTAATTAAAGACAGATCCTTTTGTATTTAACAAATGCTTTTGTGTGATCACTTTCGTCAAACTGGACAGAATCAAAGAAAACCGTATTCCATTCTCAAGGCCAAACAAGCAATCCTCCGCTCAGGATTCTTCTTAAATGATCACATAGGCACTCTCTGAATTCTTATTTAGCTAATTATGATTATCATGCTTATTAAGGCAAACTATGTCTGACCCAAGGGTGATTTTGAAGTCCAAAGCGGAATCGCATTCTGAAAGCTGAAGGAAATAAAGTCTACCCCACTCAAACAAACATTTTTGGACAGGATCCACCAATTTTTCACTTAGGAGGGATTGTGTGAACCAAAGGTGTTACAAAGCTCGATATAGACAACAGACTTAGTAAAGCCAAAGCTACATTCGAAACGCTTTAAAAAATCTGGTGAGTAATATTTAAACTGCTATATGACGTAGTATGTTGGAAATGACACGCACTATCATTCGTAAGCTGTCGTTTTTCATGAATAGATGTCTACATATGTAGATGTCTAGGGCAAATCGCATCTTAAACGAAAAGCTTCTACTGAACATTAACATGAGTATCAGACGAAGGAAATGGCAGTACATTGGTCACACCTTACGGCGAGAATATAATTCTATTGCCAAACAAGCCACGGGATGGAATCTGCTTACCCAATCAGGCCAAAGAATTGGTCATACAATGGAAACACGGCTTGAAGAGGAATAGAGAGCCTTGGAAAGAGTGAAAGCACGTTGCAGACCTCCGACACCATATGATTCATGAGGTGTGCCAGAAACTAAAGAAGTTCATTATGGGAAAGTTTTCACTACATCCCAAAACTGTACAAAACTCTACATTCATTCTATCATATTCCATTGTAGCATGGTCAATCGTCATGATAGATTCTGTAACATCCACAAAATTTGCTTAGAAACCAACACTGCACCATGATGTAATTAATGCTTTAATATCTTACCTTCCTTTAAAATAGCCCAGACTGGTACGTCATACAGCACTGAGTTATTGACTCTTACGATTTAGCATTTTGGCCATCCTTTTCCTATAATTGTCATGTCGTCCCCATATGAAGTATTTATATGGCACTATTCCGAAGTACCTACTTACATACATAATAACGTATGACATAGCTGCAGAAAATTAAAGTCAACTTTTCCCTGATTTTCAAAATTCTAGACTCTGTCCTGAAACGAGGAAGTATTGGAAACATTAGTAGGATCTCACTTGCCAGACAGTAGTACACCAGTGATTGCCGTATGGGTACTCAAACAATACTAGTTTGTCGATAGAGGAATAGGTAATGAATCTGGTCACATGGAAGCACTTGCGCTGGGCTATGATGTCATTCGCACCACTCCAAAGCCCCAGACCCTGACCGTAATCTGCCAGCTATGCTTGAGAAGGCCCCTGCAAAAGTCAGGTACAGGTTTAGCGATATCTTAAAAAAATGTTTAGGGTTAGGCTGCATACCAGCAGCGTAAAGAAAAGTGGGGGTCATCTTCCTACCTAAAGTATGTAAATCAAGTCACACTTAAGCGACAGACTACAGACCAATTAGTCTTTCGTCATTCCTTCTTAAGATACTAGAGAGGCTTCTAGAAATACACATCAAAGGCAAGTATCGCATCGGTAGATTGTGCAAAGCTCAACATGCAAAATGCATACTACATATGAGATTCTTGTGAGGTGGAATACTATCTACATGGATAGTCAGGCAGCGCTTAAGGCATTAGAATCCATCATCATAAAATCGGAATTAGTCAGGAATTGTCGCAAAACTCTGGATGCATTGGGTACGCAGAATCGTGTCAGATTATGCTGGGTACCTGGACACTACGATAGAGAGGGGAACGGGCTGACTTACTGCCCAAGAAAGGATCAGAGCTTGTAGAAAGCGATACAGTTAGAGGCGTGGCTTAGAAAATTACTCTCGAAAAGATCCTTAATATTGCGGACTTAAAATGGTCCAACGTAGGAGGACATGAGGTGTCTAAGGCCTTGCGACCTATGTTAGATCGGAAAAAATCTGCGAAAATAATGAAACTAAGCAGGTCTCGATTAATAATGGCGGCAGGGGCTTTCTCTTTTCATTGCTCTCTGAGACAATCAAATACGGATATGTGCAAATACTGGAGTGACCTTCACCTTTCGGAGGACATCATATATGCCCAGACATAGCCCGGATTAGACTTAAACATCTGGGAAAGTACTTCTTTGAGAACTGAGGAGGTTGGGTTTGCGAACCAAATTCAAGAGATAGTAAAATTTCGCCGGGAAATTAAATGCATGGAAGAGATGGTTTAGGTTTAGGTTTGTTACTATAATGGTTCTCTAGGGATCGCGTTGGGAGTGGGCCCAATGGTGCCTGAAGTTGTATGAAAAACTCATAGCCTTACACTACCTACCTATCTACCTAGACTCTGTCCTCAAAATCAGAAAACTATCCTCAGACAATACAATACCTCCAATACCGCATCTAGGTAAGATAGTCTAATCGATTACATTGATGTCCTTGCAACACTACAGTTTACTTTTTTAAGTTCTTCCTCACCAATGCTCATGGTAGTCATTATAATATGCACTGAAAATTACTATGGCCACTATTAGAACTTCAAAGTGTAATCTTCAGTTTAACAGTAGCGCCTTCCTCCGGCCGAATGTAAAAATTTATTACATGGTACGCTCCGCTATTTGTCAGCAGCACATTATTTTCGACATAACATCTCCACTTAGCTTCCCAATAAATAAACTTTGGCCAATTTTCCTCGAAAATAATAGCAAGAGCATACATTCGCTTCCATCTTCTCAAGTAGATACTATACCTACACTTCTCTCCATGTGTTGAAGACTACATACGCCAGTTGGTGGCAAGTTCCACACCCACCATAAGGATCTACGCCGCCATTTGGAAGACTTCAACGATAAAGTAGCAACACCAGCACAATGCTGAAGAGAATTTATAACTCATTTAGTTTACGGAACAAACTTCTTCGAGAACGTAAAATTTATTGAACTTTATCCTCGATTTATATCTCTTGATCATTGAATTTTAATTTATCTGTATTAGTACGGTAGTAAGACGATGTTGGCTATGGTCGTGAATCTGATGGTAGTGGTGGTGGTGGTGGCAAAAAGTTGGTTTAACGTTCCTGTGTCATTGCAAAGCAATTAGGTGTTCTCTACCCGGCAGTATCTAGATAGAAGGAGCTAATTTTTGGTTCGGCAGCTGTCTGGTATGTGGTGTCGTTGTGTGATGTTGAGTTCCTTTTGAAAATGAAAATGGAGAGATAGAGACGAAAAAAAAAAATAAAAACATGGTGAGTGGGTAGATATGGGTTTTATACTGGTTGGTCGTAAATTGAAACTAAGGTTTCTAAGAAATTCTGTAATTAAAAATGTTGTCTGTATGAATTTGCAATAAAGTACAGATTTCTAGATTTATAAAGGCTTTAACTTATGCAGTTACATAATACTGATATAGTCTAAGCGAACACTATCAAACATAGATAGTACCCACATATATATAATGATTGAGAAAAGGACTGAAGGCACTTGATTTTAACTGGAAAAATGATAAATAGAGCTGTAGTTACGGCATATCATATAATACCACAACTTTACTGACAAAGATAGTTAAAGTATATTTACTCTATGACACATGAAGGAGCAAAATTAATAGATCCATGCTTTGCCATTAAAAAGGATAATATGTATTTTTTCTCCGAGATTTCCTTCATTTTAAGAAAGGTTTGGCTGTGTAAGCGTGCATTTGGCAAGACATTGGAACTATGTATGTATTTCCGAAAAGAGTTAGTTGATACTAATATCACAGGCGGTAGATGGTGTGGATTCTGATATTTTGATATGTATGTTCCCCGATGCAATGGCACCGGAACTTCGGATACTGTGCAAATACAAAGTTGATTTTTATTGCGTGCAGGATGGACTTTTATCAAAATCTGAACCTGGAGTAGGGTGTAGTCGAATTATTGCACATGCGTTCAAAACCAGTCAAGGATCCTCGAACATTGTCTTCATGGATAGTGACAACACTAGACTTAACTAGTATGGAGACTTATACTATGCTAATGGCAAAGGACTAAATTGTAAAGAATAGGAATATCTGCATCTGTAGCAACAGCCTAGTTTCGCAAGGCCTGACTACACCATTTACTAAATAGTTGGAGAGCCCAAGAACTTTCTGAATTCAGTTGCTAAGCTAATTTTATCCTAGAATCTCTGGAAATGAGATACACGATGAGATTGGAAGACAAAACTCCAGCATAATTGATATAATTGATAATATAATTCCATGTCTTGGGTCAAGGCCTAGTAATGTGATGAGTTTTGAGACTGTACGCTCTTCTTATTTGAAGCGTCTTCTCGGGGTTCCTTGAAAGTTGACAAAATTCAAGTAAAATGATCAAAACTGGACCTTGTTGAGTATTTTTTGAAGTATTTACTAAATCTGTCTATTCGACAGACGGTCTGAGTTTTGGGAATAGACTGAATCCTTCGACACTATCATATATGAGTGTCTTAACTGAATTCCATTTTAATTAAGACAAAAGCTCAACAAAGCTTTCAATCTCCGGTGGATTCTACAGTTCCAGTTAACCCGAAATATAAGTGTTATCTCTATATGGGCCGCTCAACATATTTGAATCTCAGGCCTATGTATATACTGAGTCAGGTTATTGGAAAAGAAAGGTTGCAGATAAACTCTCAATGGACCAACGGGAGGGCCCATATCTCCGAATCAGGCTATTGAATCCCGAAAATCCGGCCCCTTGTAGTAGGACTATAAAAGAAAATTACTCCTCCAGGTTGGCGTAACCGGCGTATCATGGAAAAAATTATTAGTTTCGAAATAATAACAAGCCTCGGGCAAGGATGGATTCACAACGACGTTCGAACCTGGCGAGGAATATTCGGACCCCAGGAATAATATTCAAAAGTTTTACCAAAAGTTAAAAAGAACGTGCGAAGGGAACAAGACCCAAACAGAGACCTGTAGAGATGAACGAGGAAACCTTGTAGGTGAGTCACAGTCTGTGTTGAGGATATAAAAACATTGCTTCTGCAGACTGTTAAAAGGCAGAATGAACCATTGAACCTGAATGATAAAAACGAAGATTTGCGTCCACCTAACCAGATTGCCAGCTATTTAAGGCCGCGTTGGATGACTTGGTGGAGAGCATACACCAGCTCATTTTCAAGATTTGGTCCGAGGAAAGTATGCCTGATGAATGGATAGGTCCGGTAAATCCACAACCGACCAAACATAGATTCGTATCCAGTTTTGGCATGCCTGCCAAATTGGTTTGTATGTGCAGAATGACGATGCAGAGGGTTCAATGGTTCATCAAGGTCGGTAAATGTAACGAAAACATTCAGACAAGGTGAAGTGCTGTCATGTGACTTTTTTAACATCATCCTTGCAAAAATTGTGCGAAACTGGCAAGCCCACACCCGAAGCACAATTTTCCAAAAGTCTGTGCATTTACTTTAATTTACTTGCATACGCTGATGACATTGACATCATTGGCAGAACACAGCGAGCTGTCACTGGTGCGGTTGCAAATATTGTAACAGAAGCGGCAAAAATGGGTTTAGTTGTGAATGAGCGCAAAACCAATTATATGCTGTCAACAAGAAGGGACACACAACATCAACGAATTGGACAAAACGTGACAATAGACAGCTATGACCTTGAGGTAGTTAGGGACTTTGTCTAACAACACCACATCAGAAATCAAACGAAGTGTTACACTTGCTGTTGCTTTGGCTTACGAAGACAATTGAGTAGCAAGGCCTTGACAAGAAATACTAAGCAGTCTCTGCATAAGACTCTCATTATCCCAGTCCTGCTGGATGGCGCAGAAGCATGGAAGTCAACGAAGGCGAATGAAGATATCCTTGGTCGTTTTGAACACAAAGTTCTTCCGATGATTTTCGGTCCCGTTTGCGTTGACGGGATTTAGAGGAGGAGATTTAACAGCGAATTCTACCAGCTATACAGCAACATCGTCTTGGTCAGAAAAGTATGCATTAGTCATCTAACATAGCTACTACATGTAGAGCAAATGGAGAGACGGACAACATAGTAGAGGAACACCTTGGATTAGGTGGCGGTTACAAGTGGAAGAGGACCTCAACCAACTTGGAGTGCGCAACTGCAGAGAGTAAACCAAAGACCGCGCTAGCTTGAGAGGCTTGTTAGTGAAGGCGCTGGTCCAGCCCCGACTGTAGCGCCATATGAGTAAGTAATAGCTCTCAAATTTTAGAAGATTCTTACCTATCGTAGAGCGATATACACATGTAGATATTCTTTGCCAAAATCAGTGGATTTTTACTATTTCAGTTGGTTTTCACCCGAAAGACTATTTGTGCATGAACCTGACGTAGAATCAGACATTACATTGAATAATTAAAAGAGCCTGTTTTTGCAGACATCTGCAGATATCTGTCTCGTCATATTGTTAAGTATCCTGAGTTCATGATATTTCAATTCCCCTCTTTGCTACACCTAAAGTACATCTATCTCTTACAACAAATGGAGAGGACCGTAACTTGAATGCTATCTAACTGCCTTTATAAGGTGCAGTCCTTCGCTGTTACTATAACGCTTTACTACACAAGTAGATAAGATATTCAATCGAAATAATTTCGCATCTTTCAATGCTTTGTGCGATCATCTACTGTCACTTGTTTCCCTCTAGGATGACTTTGTTTAACATCGTTTATCCTTCTGTTTTATTTCAATTACCAAGTTAATTGTATCTGCTATTGAGAGTGTCTTTATACGGTGTTGCGAAAAACTTCCATTCTTGCTTTAATCTCTTTCAAAGAATGAGTTCGAAACGAAATTTTTGAACCGTTTCTAGCATGCATAGTGGGTGTTATGATGGGAACTTGTCTTTAAACGCCGAAGATTATAATACTCGTAGTGATCTTATTTATTATTACTGGCTTTGTATGTACATGCCTCTAATAAGAGCACACTTTTTACCTATACAACTCTTAGTCAACAAGAACCATTGTGCAATATGGGTGATATTTCTTCAGGAATGCCATTTTTCATCAAACAGAATCGAACTCCCCAGCTTTTGTCTACATTTGTACCTTACAAAAGCACCCTATAACTCTATTTTAGAACAGCCCTTAGCTATCCAAATCTATTATTACATGGCTAAGAACAATTTTTATTTTGATATCCACCTACCGCACTGCAACGCCTTTTCACAAGAAAAAAAAAATGCTTACAAAAATTGGCAGATATTGCCCCAGGAAGTCCGCTCTCTTTTTCCGCATTTTTATTCCAATTCTCCATTTTTTCGCCTTCACTTTATGTTCAATCCCTGCCCTAGTGGCATACACTACACACCCGTTGCACACACACTGCATGAGATCTGTTTCCTGGATGTGGAGGAGTTTCTATGCTTCCGTCCGCAAGCAACTGCACCCCGTCGTCGCTTCATCAAAAAAAAAAAGAGACAAACTCTACCGGAACTTGTGTTCCACAAAAAAAAAAAAGATTATTTAGCGGAAAAGCTGTTGAAATCTGCGTCATTTTTTTCCCTACAAGAAACTCACTTTTCCCCTAAAACTGTCCTTATAGCAAAAAAATAGAAAAAAAAATAAACATTCTGCTGAAGGACGATGGCAGGAATCAGGGTTAAGCCAAATACTCGTGTATAAATCTTCGAGTAATTTATTTCAATTTTTTCTCTGGCTGCTAAATTGTGAAAGCAAAAATTGGAAGTAAACTTTTATAACCACATCCGGCTTGGCCTTAGGGCGAAAAGAATTATGGCGAGTTTACGTGGCGAAGTTTTTTTTTACCATTTTGTTTGCATAAGGTGGCAGCGCTGCCGCATGCCTTGAGGTATATTGACATCTGTGCAGATGACCGGCGATAGCACCCACTATCCAAAACAAAAAAAAAAAAACCAACTTAGAAAGCGTTTTTTGTGTATTTTTGTTCCTGACTTCAATTTAACGGCAACAAACATTGTTTTGCGTAACTTCATTTGGAATGCTTGGCTGGGCACCATCGGAGCGCAGTATTTTTCATGGAAAATCCTTCCGACCCAAGCGTCACATATTCGTAGAAGGATACACAAACGGAAATGCAATTAGTTTCGCTCTTTTGGATTTATGTTGTTAAGCCTTTCAGAGGCACTGCAGGTTATTTAACGAGCCAACAGATTTGCGGCGACGAACAAAATCTGACTGATTACACTGCCACTTTTGTTTCATATGATTAACCAATTTGTGCGGCATGTTTAGAATGGAATTTGAAACATGCGGCAACCCAAAAATGTTTGAGCAGGTTTTCCTGGTAAATTTTGTGTATATTCTCAAGCATGGAACATATTTTTAGAACTGAATTATACGCTGGCACGAGGCTAAGTCAAGTGTGGAAATGTTGTCTCCTAGATTCCTCGAATGAGTTGAGTCTTTGCCAGATGCGTTTCATGATTATGGTAAATAGTCTAGGTATCTGAATCACAGCATACACACACCAAAGGTCGCTTATTGAACATAGCCCTATATAACGCAGTTTTACAAAGGCCGCTATTTATTTCCTGACCCCAGAAGGCGTTATGTTATGAACTCTCGCACGCCGAATTTCTAATGACAAGAAGTGTATACTTCCATTACTTTCACTGGCACTACAGTTCGGGATAACCCAGGACTTCGAATATCAACTTTCTCCACGATTAGTACGATTCTTGGTTAGACGTCCCTGTTGCGTACGTTAAGTTGAAGTGGTAGAACGAGGATCTGTCAAAGCTCAGAAAGTTGACCAGAGTGACCTTCAATATCTGCTACAATCACAACTTCTGGCAGCCCTATAAGGATTGGCTAGAAATATATAAGAAGTCTATTAGAACAGCGAAGAAATTCCCGAAGAATTCCCTGAAGGAATCCGCTCGGCTCAGTAAAATTCTGTCCAAAAGACACAGCAATCCGTCCTTCCTGAAAAAGTTGGACGGAAACTCGACTGACTCTATTGCGGAATCATTAGAACTTCTTAAGGAAGCACACTTTCCAGGTTGCAGTGATGGTGATACAGAACAAGCTAGTTCCGTTAATGCACCGTCTGCAGCGTGGAATAGCATCATAAACATTATTACGGAGGATAAAATCTCCTGGTCCATAAAGAGCTTCTCCCCCTATAAGTCACCCGGCCTTGATAGCATTATGCCTATTATGCTATAGAAACTGCAAGACGTAGCAATTCCCTGGCTACTACCGATTTATAGGAGCATTATTTAACTATATCCCTCAGTCTTGGAGACGTGTCAAAGTTGTTTTCATACCAAAGGTGCACCGGCGAGGACATGAATCCGCGAAGGATTTCAGGATTATTAGCCTGCCTTCCTTTGTACTAAAAGCTCTAGAACGAATCCTAGACCTTAACATCCCTGAAACGGTGAAGAGCCCTCCTTTATCGAAATCCCAACATGCCTACCTCAAAGGCGAACTACTGAGACGTCTCTTCATGAGGTGGTACGTACGGTGGAAAAGGCTCTCCACTATAAAGAATATACTCTTGCTACCTTTCTGGACATAGAAGGAGCGTTTAACAACATTCGTACTGAAGCTATTCAAGAGGCTCTCACCGAGTTAGGTGTAGAAGATTTTCTTGGACAATGGATTGTATCCATGCTAAAAACCAGAATAATTCAGGGAACCTTAGGTAACAGCATTACAACTAAGACGGTCAGTAGAGGCACCCCACAGGAAGGTGCCATTTCCCCTTTGCTATGGCTCATGGCAATAAATAAGATCTTAGTGCGACTTGATAGGGAGGGGGTTAAGGTGGTTGCGTACGCAGATGATGTGGTTATACTAGTGTCAGGAAAGTTTCTCTCCACGATAAGTCAACTCAGGGAGAATGCTCTGGATAAGGTACACTCATGGGTCACGAGCAGTGGCCTCGGTGTTAGTCCGGAAAAGACCGAAATGATGGTCTTTACCACCAAAACTAAAGTACCAGAGTTCACCCCCACACACCCCACCCCTCCAACTTAATGGTAATGGTGGATACTAAACCCGAAACTTAGTTGGAAGCTCAATATAGAACAGCGGGTAAAGACAAAGATGATCCTGTGGATGTAGACAGCCGTTGTATGTCCTATTCTTGCCTATGGCGCCATTGTTTGGTGGCCCGCCTTGAGCAAGATATACAATATCGATAGAATTAAAAAAGCACAGAGATCGGAGTATATAGGCATCACAGGAGCTTTGAGGTCTTGTCCTTCAGATGCTCTAAGTGTGATTCTGGAACTGATTCCCCTTGAACACTATATAAAAGACTCAGCGACATGCAGCGCTGTCCGGCTCAGGGAACCTGAGTGCTGGACTGCCAAGCCGTATGGACACTGTAGAATTTTGGAAACGATTCCAAGAGAATTGGTTTCGTCTCCAACTATAGCAGCCTTCAATTTTAGTAGATCTTTCTCAGTTAAACTACCTTCCAGAGAAGAGTGGGAGAATGGAAGCTTTATCAGCGACTATGATATAGGGATATATACTGACGGTTCGAAGATGGACTGCGGAGTGGGCGCAGGCATCTTCTCCAACAAACTAAATAAATAGATTCCACAGTAGCGGACTTAATACGGAGCCTTGAGGAACGCCGTCTATGACGTTATATTGCCACGTTCCATCGTCGCTGTCGTAGAGCAATATCTTATTTCTTAAACAGTTCATTCATTATCTTCTGCAGGTATTTTGGTACTTTCTTGGCGATAAGTGTGTGCAGGATGTGTCTCCAGTTGGCGGTATTGAAAGCATTCTTGACATCCAGCATAATGATTGTGCAGTACTGTTTACTTACGCCCTTCCATCGTCTCCCATCTATGGCTTTTTGCACGGTATTCACGACTTCACCGATAGCGTCGATCGTAGGCCATGCCGTAAGGACATGGGTGAGCCCAACTGAAAACACCAGGCAATCAGTCGAGCTGGTTGTAAAAACTTTTTGGTTGAGGCACAGGTTGCAGATTCCTGGACTGTAGCGTCACTTAAGTAAGTTAAGCCTTCTAAGAATAATTTATTTCACAAAAAAAATGTCACCAAAATAATCCATCTAATATTTAGGAGGAGCATTATGTTTAGGGAGTATATTGTAGTCTCTTTCGTCAATTCATTTCTCTATCTCTTACAAAAATAATTGCAGGCTATGTACATACATGTATCTATAATAAGCTGCGATGGCTTTCAATTTGTTGACTGTTTGCCTGCAATATCGTTATGAGTTTTAGTTTTTTTTTTTGACTCTTTTACTAGTGTTATCCAATTCCGACAAGCTTTGATAACAAGTTCATTTTAAGGTAGATCATCATAAAACAGCACTATGTGACTAACACAGCATTTTCGTTGAAAATTAATAGGCAATAGCATCAAAGTCCAATATTCTCATCAAAAAGCAAGTAAGCAGCACCTTTAATGTTCGTCATTACCCTTTCTCTACATCGTCGTTCGCTTTAAAACTTCCAAAATCCAAATTCATTTCTATTTATCCATCTTTTTACAAACTCTTACATAAAGGGATGGGAGCAAGGCAATTCCACTATAGTCCTTGAAAAGGTACCAAATAAATTACCCAAAGAGTCTAAGAAACTTTTCAAGTTGCTCTAGAAACTTCTTCCTTTTTTACCGTAACTTTACTACGACACCCCCTAAAAAAAAAACAAAGCAGAAAAAAAAAAAAATAAATAAATTCTTGACCCAAAATGTGTATGTCTTGACAAATATTTTTCTTGCACGCAGTTCAAAGAATCAACAAACGTTACCTACAGGACCGGTTGGCGCGCGCAAAAACGAAAAAAAAGTCAACCCCTTCATTATTTTTTCAATCATCCCGTAATTATAAGGGTTGTGAAGCAAAGTTATAAATTAGATTTCAAAGCAAACACATCTGCCCTCCCCCGCTCTTGCTATAATACCGTCTAAAGCAAATAACCCCTTTGTAGCGAATAAAATCTTACCTTTCCATTCATTAACTCAGTGCGACCCGCACTTAAAAGTTTTGAGGTTAATACTCTCGTGGGTAATTTGAAGGTTGATCTGTGACATCTCTATGGTCACAGGCACATAGACGTGTGCCGGCAATGCAAACTCTCATATCCATAAGGGTAGTCACGCGAAAAAAACTAACTCAAACGCAAAATACCCCTCAGTGTGACGCTAAACTATAAAGCAAAGAATTGCAAACACTTCCTTCCGCCCCGCGTGGCGCTTGAATCCCTTACGGTGAATTTAGTGTGAAATAAAATTTAATGTAACATCTAATTAAATTTCACGCAGGTTTAACTCCTATTTGAGCTTAATTAAATTTCTTTTCATCTTTTGACTCCCGCATCGCTTTTGGATCGACAATGTTCGCGTACGTATCGTACGCATCCGAACGCTATGCCGTATCAAAGGCGGCAAACTGACTGGAGCCGTTAATGTAAGAGAAAGCAGCGCTGCTGCTGCTGTTTACCCTATTCCATGCACCCATAGTGAACCCATTAACACATGCGGTAATATTGTAAAATTTATGGGTGGGGTTTTATTAATTTATGTCCTGATGGCAGACACGACCGAGTTGAGGTCGCAGCATGCTAGTTATATGGTGTTATGTTGGTAATTTCTCCGAGATATAGATAAATGCTCCGCAGAGATGGCTGCTATGTCGAGGATGGAATTTTATTGGTTTTACAACAGATAATGGAACTTTTAAAGTGTATTGCGAAGGTCTAGCCTATAGAGATGGTAGCCTAGGCGAGTGATTGAAAGCTGAAATCATCAATTTCACCCGGTGGCGTATACGTAACTTTTTTTATCCATTATTTTCCAATGTTAACAGATGTTTGTAGAAGAGTTTGGGCACTACTTTGGGATGCAGTACTTTTTACTGAACTTACTGGAAAGATACATAGATTTGCAAAATGTCTTTCTGATTCAGCAGAGGTTTTTTGAAATCTCATCTCAAACTTTTAGTTATTTGCATATTTGTAGAGAATTTGAAAACAGGAGGCTAAATGCAAGGCACAAATGTTTTAAAACATGTGACAACCATCTATAGGTCCAAAGATACACCTGACTTAAAGAAGTAAGTCAATAGTCGTATTTTATGTGCATCGTAGGTAGTGTAACCTGTCTATGACATTGTTCAAGGCTCTATCAACTAAGAAACAATTTCTTGAAAGATATTTCTTCTAAGGGATAGAAGAATTGTCCGAGAAACCAGTGAATGGCATCTGTATTGACATTAAGTCGACAGGATAGTTTGCATACTAGACACAATTTAATGGATAATATACTATTCGATAGGCAATGCTCGACGAGCGAAGGGGTACATATTTTCCCCAATCAGTATCACAATCGGTCTTTATTGACCTGAATACGGCATGTAGGAGTTCTCTATCGTCTTACCCAACCCATCTACCTAAACCTAAAGAGATATTAGAGAATTTTTTTCTATGAGCATACTTCGGAGAATAGGTGCACATATATGTAACTTGTGATAAAATGTACATTTTGAAACGTATATTACCGCGTCATCTTATGATAATCGCCCGATTTGATGGCACCAGACTTCTGTTCTGGGAATATTTAAAGGTTACGGTGTGTGTCAATATACTTGCAAAGTTCCGGAGATATTGACCGCAATGTCAAGGATACACCTAACTACCATCTTCAAAGAAGCATGTCCGATGACTAGGCTTAGGTTTAGGTTAGAGAAGCTGTCTGCACAAGACAGCCACTCTTAGACCACTGAAGGGTCCATTATGATGTCATAGATCGCACCATTTGGCTACTCAGGACTAATTAAAACCAACCGGATCTTTTGTTAAAGCGAGGGATCCAGTTTTCCAAGGTTGCTAAAGAAATTGACTTCTAGATGGAGTAGTTTTTTTGGGACAGAGCTGGGCATATACATATATAAGAAGAGAAGATTTTTTTCTTTCACCTGCTCATCTCTACAGCTTCTGCAGAAGTCATGTAAAAAGGCGCCCAAGATTTCAAAAAAGTGCAATGCTAGTAACAACGATAACGTGGCTAATCTGTGATCGGTTCAACAGCACCTACTACGTTCCAGATCGATCCTGGGCCAGATCTGTCTTGAAATTTTGCAAGTAGAGAGATTTTTCCATCTACAATTGGTCTTGCTGAAAGCGTCCAGATTTAGTAAGAGTCCAGAAGTAACGTGGGGCATATGTAGGTTCTGCCACTTCGGTAGGATCCTATTGGTGGTACCCTGCCTGGCGAGCTCGTCAGCCTTGTAATTTCTTCCAATGTATCTGTGGCTTGATACCCACCAAAGGTAAATGTTGAAGACAGTCAAACGGCAGTTGAAGTGAAGGAACACGAATCCAGTGATTTGTTTGCCACTTGAGTGCCAGTGCAAATGCTAATATCTCTGACAGATATTGCATTGCATATTACCCAGGACAAGACTTCTTTGATTGCCATGATCTGGGAGCCGGAAAGAGTTGCTCAGATTGAGCATGTCGGAGCTCCTCGTCAGTCTTGCAGCCGTCCGTGTAGAAGTGGACTGAACTGCCCTAAGAAGAGGGAGCAGTGACCCATTCAGTTTGATCAGGGATGCTCGCGCGGAAATTTCTGTCAAATAACAGGATCGCCGGGGTGTAGTCATTGTCTTCTGAAGTAAAATTGAGGAGATGAGTGATCGAGGATAGATCGAGGTTCTCATGATAGCTAGACCACTATGAGAAGGCTTTTAGTCGGATAGCTGGACTCCTAGCCGATTGCTTGTCAAGAATTGTATCCCGCCCTGCGAGGGAGAATTTGCAGATCTTTGAGTAGCCTCATTTAGCTTCTCATCCGAAATGAGATCCAAGTATTTTGCATTATCTTTAAAGGAGAGACTGGTGCCATTAATAGTAAAATTTATATTTCCTCGTAAACAGGACAAGTTCTGGTTTGAGGGGGTTAACCTATAGTCCACATTTTGAGGCTCATCTGGTAAGCTATAGGAGAACACATTGGAGGATTTCCCTGAGAGTAGAAGGGTGTTTTCCGGAGGAGGCAATGTCATCAGCAAAGACTCACGATTATTCTGGCACTTAAGGAATTACATATATTCTAGCAGTCTGACACAAAGACATATTCCACGTACATGGAGAGAGGTAAAGATGGTATTCATACCCAAGAACGGCTAAGCAAGTTAAGCCATCGCTACGGACTTGAGGCCAATTAGACTTTCCTCCTTTATACTAAAAAAATTTCAGTGACTGGCTGACATTTACATTCGTAGTCGACTATCTCCCAAGGACATACATAGGTATGTATCCTCAGCCCAACATGCCTACAGTAAAGGAAAAGTGTATACACGTTTATCCATGTTATTAGATCAATCGAGGATTCTTTAAAAGATAAGACATTTAACAATGTCACAACAGCCATCTTAACGGCTTTTACGAAGATATAGAGACTAGCATGCATCGGCATCACTAACGCCATGAGAACTACCCCTAATGCAGGCTGTATCAAGCACCGGCAGCAATAAGTGCGCTCAGAATAAGTCAGTTCGATAGTTGGAGATTAAATACAAAGAACCATTCTATGATCCTGGAATAATACATATGTATGTAGTTTATGTACCTGTAACGAATTACTTGGGACCATACCTAGATGTCACAGACACATTTAGGAGCAGAATATCTGCTGTCTTCACAGATGCATCAAACATGGATATAGGCATGGGCACAGATATCGTGTCCGAACAGTGTCCATATTAGTCCGCTTCCAGAACCATATCAATATTTTTCAAGCAGAGGTCTTATCAGTGACAACAGCCGACAACAATAAAAGCCATTTCTGCTATCGTATCCAAGGGCTTTCGAGAAGAGCTTAAGGTTTTTGGCACACAGCACAAGGTTACACTCTGCTGGGTTGTTAGACAAGAAAATATATCAGATAATGAGAAGACCGATAAACTGACTAGAAGAGCTTCGGAATCTAGATCAAAACAAGTCGACACGTCGGTCAACATGTCGCCTTACAGACTGAAGCTCGAAGCATGGATTAAGGCCCAAAAGCAGGCAAACAACATATAGTCCTCTCTAAAGACTTGTGTAACCACTTGAAGAATAGGACATTGCTTCGACAAAAGCCTTTCTACCCTAATGAGGTCATCACGTGGCATAACACTCTTCGGTACCACATGAAAAATTAAAACTAACGAAAGAAAACCAATGTCGAGGATGTGAAGATGAGGAAGTCAATGAGGATGCAACAAAATTGCACTGTCACTGACTTTCTAGAGTGGCACTTCTTCTAGGCTCCAGAAGAAATATCCAGTAGACAAGTGAACGACGTCAAATCAACTGCATGGTGTGCAAGTTCATAGAGTAAGAACCATATCTATATAACAAAGTTAAACAATAAGAAAGGGGCATCTCTGCAATGTGGATATAACAACAGGTATCACTTCGCCTACCCACTTACCTAACCTATGCCAACAATGTCTGAATTTTTTTATTTGTAAGATAATATCGACTTTAAGTATCTCAACAGAATGACAGATACATATGTTGCACAAAATACTGTAAAAAGTGCTTGGACATTGCTAAAAATAATTTTGATATATCCATGTATAACAATTCTCCAAGGACTCAATAAACGAATAACATCATCAATGTATCAGAACCTTATATCTTTAGATTCAAGTTAACGAACGTTTCCAGCAAAATTTGCCTTTGAGTTGAGATGTATGAAAATCACTGGCTAACGTTAAATAAAATCTAGGTCAACTCTAAGGTATATATCCGAATGTACTATTGCTCCTTGTCTCCAGCTCAACTGCAACTACGTACCTCTAAATGGATTGATTTCTGCTTTGCTTTCAAATAGAAGAGCCCGAGCACCATCTCGTATGTTTATTAATCCCAACAAAATCCGACTATAAATTCCGAAATATGGTTTCCTGAAAACATATCCACTACCATATTTGCTCTCCTTTGAGTCTAAGGGACCTTCCATGTTACGAGTAGGTATGTGAAACTTAAAACGTAACAGAATTTCCCGAATATCAAAACTCCAAATTGCACCGGATATGAAACCATCAGAGAATATCGCAAAAAAGCAAACACCTAAAACAAACTACCTACACCGGCCCGGGCCGGTCGAAATTAATACATTTCCGAAAGTGACGACATCGTTTGGCCAAGTTCCATTGGGTTCATTCAAGCGAGTATGTATTGGAAGTTCAGGATTATTTTTTTTTTTTTTTTTTTCTGTCTCTATCAAAACCGATACAATATCCCATTTAATATGAACCCGGAAATTCCGGTTATCCTGTATTTATTGATTAAATTTTTGTTTTTCCGTTTGACTACTACGGTGCCAACCACAGTGGTGGTGTACTACATTTGACCATGCTCTGCTATTTATCTATGGTTCTTCGTTTGTGGTGGTTGGTTACATGCCATTCGGTTTCGGTTTCTAGTGGACACTTTTTATGCAAATCACTGGAGATACTTTTTTTGTATATCCACCGAGAGTGACATTCATATGGACATACATATACGTACAAGGAAAGATATTTTGTGTTGGTTTATGGTAAATACTTCCTGATTTGTCTTTTCGGTCAAATTTAAAAGGGAAATCAAGATTTTGTTATTTGCGCATGCAGTTGGTAAATGTAAGTACTCTTAGAAGTTTTATTTAATATAGCATGTGCATAATAAAAACTCCTTGTCTCTGAAATGAGATTGATATCATGTTAGTCAGACAAAAAAAAACTAATCATGCCTCCTTGTTGCAACAAATATTTGTCCTTGTACATATTGCTTTTTAAATAAATCCTTCAGGAATGGCTTATCACGTTCGTTCTTTTTTCAAACATTATCATTGCAACACCATCAAAATATATATTTACCCCCTCGAACGACAAAAATCATTGAATTCAACAATTTTTCACCATAGCGTACACGCAAGAAGAACGTAGTATCTATTCTATCATCAACTAACCATCTGTTACGAAGCACATCAATGTGAAATCCCATTAAAAGGACTTCAACCGCATGTTACCATTTTTGAACGTAGAACGTTCTACTTTCTTCAAATTCCTCCTTTGGGGTATGAAAAAACCTCATTCTTGTAAGATCCTCTTTTAAATGGACGAAAAGTGAAAAAAAAAAAAAATAAAAATCACCAGACCAAGCTATGTGTATAGTAGAAGAATTCATTTATATGGAAGAAGCATTTCATTGCCCGCATGCCCGCAAAGGCAGCAAGCAGCACAGAAGATATATCTCCTAATGCTGGAAATCATCATTGCGACAAATACTTATCTGTCCTCCTTTTTGAGAAACAGGCAGAGAGAGAGAGAGAGCGAGAGAACTGATTGCCCATTTAGATACGGAGTAATCAAAGAAAACAGCAAAAAACGTAAGAGTACACACTTTAAACTAAAGCTCTCGTAATGCTCCTTTAAAAGATATCAAATAAGTTTACGATACAATTTGAAGAATCATCAAATGGACAAGGTACTGTGTGTATAAATACTTGTAGATGAGTTTTGCTGATTCAGGATGACAGTTTATTGTAACGGTCATACGGAGTTCGTTGAAGAATTTTTTTATTATTACGTAATAGTAACAGTTTTTAAGGTACAGCGACAAGGGTATTTGTATAAGATTCTTGGTCACTTTTTTGTAGGAAAGGTAGAAACCAGCTTGTGTAGGGAATTTTTAAAGATCAGCACAGCTGTCTTTTTATACATATGTATGCATATAGGATTACTCCTTTATTAAATAAAGACAAATGCTTTTGTATTTAACAGATCCTTTTGTATTTACTTTATTCACTTATTCAATATAATTATTAACTGGCTTGGCGGCCTTATCGTGCGCAGACGACTAATTGGTTCTAATGTTCTCAATCGACTGACTTAAACAATGCGAAATAAAAGAAAAAGGGAACAGCGAGAATGCGGTTTGGCTGTCAGTACGTCCGCTAATCGGTTCGTTCGTTGTGTGTGTGTTGAAGGGTTTCGTCTGGTCGTCTGTTTGTATGTATTGTTTGTTTGGTCCGATCCTACATATATAAGGACCAAAAAAAAAGGTTTATATTAGAATGGTGTAGAATGTGTGTAAGGAATATTTACTTAGTTAGGTGGTACTACAGTTCGGGGTGAACCTGATCCTCCATTAACAAGCATCTCCAGTTAACCTGGCCCTTAGCTATCTGCCTCCAATTGCCCACTCAAAGTCGGTTGAGGTCCCCTTCTAGTTGCGAGCAGATCTTGCACTAATGCGTTATTCCTCCGCGTTTGATTCGAAAACTCTACGGGCCGGATCATTTGTGTCCATCCGCTGTAGATGTCCTCGCCATCTCAAAGGAATAAAGCCCAATTTTTTAACTAGGTCGATGTGCCTGTACAGCTCGTATAATTCGTCGTTAAATCTCCTCCTTCAAAGCCCGTCAACGCAAACGGGACCGAAGAATATTTCTCTCGAAGCGACCGAAAATATCTTCATCCGCTTTCTATAAAGTCCATGCTTCATTGCCGTAAAGGAGGACTGGGATGATCAAGGTCTTATATAGAGTCTCCTTAGTTGTTCGGGTTAGGGCCTTACTACTCAATTGCCTTCTCCGCACAGGAGACTGCTATATCCCCTTGTGAATATTGAGATGAGGTGCTTGCTGTAGTGACGTTTCGCCCCGCACCAAAGTCAATAAGCCTAAGTCCATTTTCGGATGTGGTGTGGTGAAGGCTATGCTCTCCAATCATACTATCAAAAATATCCCCCTTTGGCGGTAAAATCACCCAATACGACACGATTTTAACGTCATATTTATGACATTACTCGTAAGTTTTGTCGAGGATCTCGTAGAAACTTTCTCTAGCGGCGTCGTCCTTGCAAATCCACATCCGAATAAGTGCCATTTCTGCTCTCTATAGCAATCACGGTAATAGATGTCACAGTTCTTCATCCTCTTTTTGCCCGGCCCATCCCATCGCACTTACTGGATGGCAGTGACTTCTTCTTTATAGGAGTCTAAGGTCTCTGCTAATTTCTCTGCTGCACGTGGTCTGTTAAGGGTTCAAACATTTCACGCGCAGATCCTAACGTGTCGTTGTCCTTGTTTTGGTTGCTAGGGTCGTCAATACTAAAGTCATCCTTATCCGAGGCTATAGTTTTTTCGGAGCTACGTATCGTATACGCATCGTCAACCCAATATCAACTCATTGATTTACTTGTATGATGGGAAACCAATAAAAAAGTCCGTACTCGATCTGAACTTAAAAAGGTCCAAAGACGCCTGTATAGGCATTAAGTATCCGCCTTTACATAAGTGTTATGAAGACTGTGGCAGTAATTACCCTAAAGATTCACCTTCGATCCAACAACAAACCCACTAGCTTAAGTAGATATATGAACATCCTTGAAAAAATCCTGCTGCCATCTTAACTGGAAGTAACTATTTCATCCCGAAAAAAAAATAAATCTTATTCGCCCCAACATCGCATCTACTATGATAAGCTTAAATCTATTAATCGAAATCAGATAGTAAAATAACAAAAGATAGACAAGAGGCCCTAAAAGGTCCTAAAAAATTAACTAGATAAGGCGACCTCTATTCATTGCCCCTGAATTCATCTGTGGTTTGAATGTCATCCGAATAAAAACTAAGCTTACCCACTTAGTGGCTAAAGACATTCCAAAAAATTCATCAATTTCTCAAAAAAAAAATAACTTAAGAGATTCTAGGAATGAGCAAATATAACTCTAAGATATTTCCACCTCTAAAAAATCGATATAAGGCAATCGGTCATGTGCTGATTTTTTTGTGAGAATGTTCAGATGCCCCATTTATTCAGCTTCATTCCACTTCAACTATGTACATATATACAGCGTGGGCCAATAACGAGTTTCTTTTTAAAAATGCAATAAAATGAACAAAATTAAATGTTTTCCATTTATTATGGCTTTATTAGTAAGAGCAAACATTTCCATTAATTATGGAACACAAGGTTGTTCAAGTGGCTGCCTCGGATGGCTTCGCAGTAGCGCATTCTGTGAGTCCAATTTACCAAGACGGCTGATAACACCATTTGGGAATTTGGTGCGCAAGAGATCGATTGTGGCATGGGCTGTGTGGCATGGCACGCCATCCTGCATGAACCAGAGGTCGTCCAAATTCACGCCTTAATTTCAGTAAAAAAAAAGTCGGTTAACATGGCTCTGTAACGCCCACCGTTGACCGAAACGTTGTTTCTAGGCTCATTTTCGAAGAAAAATGGTCAAATGATGCCACCACTCCACAATCCGCACTAAACTGTCACTATCTGTGGCGCACCGTACGACGACGGGGACCATGAGTGTTGTCCACTAGCATACCAGTCTCACGAACTTTTTGCACAAACTTGCGTACAGCATGTGCGGTGAGTGCTTCATTTCGGCCAAAACTTCTTTTCAAATAACGCACTGTTTGGACTACACAGCACTCACTTTGGAAATCAGTTTTCAATATTTCCCAACGGTGTTGAAGCGTAAAGCGACTCATTTCGTTCCGCGGAGGTATCACACTGACTTTCTGTCGAGATTTCTAGCGGGAAACAGCTGTCAGTGTCAAAATAGCCTATGATTTAAAAAGAAACCACTAGATGGCCCACCCTGTATATATGTAGTTTGAGTACAGTCTTGTTTCAACGCATTCATCATCAGATCAGTTCCATCATATTGTGTTATATCCGGCATCCTTCTGTCGATAGAGTTAAATTCTTTTTCAATTTTCTTACTTATCATTAAGGATTCGGCTCGGTGCCATAGAGTATGACTACAAAGATCTGAGTTTTGTAAATCATCTCATTTTTCAGTTTCTTATCGTAGGATAGAGTGGATGTTATCCCCTCTGAAAATGTTTAACTCCAACTTAAAATCAGTGACCTTTGGGCGTAGGTAGCTAGGTAGTGTAGGGTTATGAGTTCATCATAAGACAATAAAACGTACGTTGCATACGTTCATTTAAAATATTTGAGCGGACTTTGTTAACAAAAACACCGTTTTTAGAAATTTAGAAAACGTTCGTGCTTTGTCAAAAAACCCGCATCAATTTCAGAGTATAAAATCAAGCTACAGCATCGTCCACCTACTTAGTTCTAGTAAAAATAAACAACTATATTATGCCATTTAACTTTCAAAAATAAACACAAGATACATAATATCTATCACATACCACTTGTGATATTTTATAAATAAAAAACAATAACAGAAAAATGTGACATAAAAAATCTGCTAAATTGCATAAAACACACTCATTACTGCTTATTAATAAAAACCAAAAATATTTCTCATCCTAATACAATAACATTAAACTGACATTTTAACTTTAAAGCTGAAATAATAATAAATACATTTTAATTCAATAGAATGTTATTCCACTGTCATTCAATTTTGAATCTAAAAAAAATATATAATTGTTTTTTGTTTTGATTTAATGGTGTAAAATATAATGTATTATAACTTCGCTTTGTTTTTTGTAACAAATGTTTTTCCGATAATTAAAACATCACATAAAAAAAATCGTGAATGAAAATAACCAAAAACATCACCACAAAATCGATAAAATACAAAAGCAAGGCAAAACAATATTCATAAACGTGTTTGAATGACCGTTAACAAGTCTTTTGAAATTTGACTTTCTATTTTTAATGATTTTTGTGGTAAAATTTTTTACAATTACTGCGCTATTATATGGGTAAATATGGTTCTAAAAATGTCCCTAAAATTAATTTTTTACATATGCTTGCTTTAAGAAACATTTAAACTTTACTTAATGGTAATCTTTCGACTGTCCTTGCACTAAATGCCTGTTTTGACCAGAGTCTTGGACTCTGATGGCTCCAGAAGATGACGACATTCGATTTCACTTTTCTTTATAAAATGTACAAATAAATAGTATATATGGGTATGGACACCTCTTCATTTCACAAACAGTATGGTAGATGATAGTTCATCTTATAATAAATTCCCTCACTTTGACTCATAATCTTCAATCCATCAACATAATATCCTTGAAATGTCAATTAATATGAACAGAATAAATATTTTATAAGCATCTCCCAAGACATAACTCTGCATGCATTCAAATGGAACAAATTAACTGCGGAGAAAATTAAAATTTACAAGGATCTTTGTCTTTTCCTTTTCATTGTTGAATACTGCTGATGCTAAAATTTCACCCGCCAAAGGCAAAGGTGGTTGGTATGGTGATTTTCATTTAAAATAATTCCACTCTTTCATTTACATTTTAATTTAACTATACAAATACAGTAGTAAGTTGAAAACTAACCTCCAAACTATATGACGGTTATCTTCAAAGCGAAGAAGGACACTACTACAATAAAAAGGAAACAAAACGTTTCGCTTGTGTTTTGCAGGATTTTCTTCTATCTCTTGCAAAATATACATATTTTGAAGGACTTTTGGTATCTATTGCTTAGAGATGGGTCGTGCACCAATTAAGTTTTTGGAGATCCACGAAGATAGTGGAAATATTTTTAGCTAATAGTATGCAGTGTACTTTACTCCAGTGAATTTTTGCTGAGAGCGAACTTAATGAAACTCAACGTTATGTAAATTATTAGCCAATGTACTCTTGTCGTGATTATGAAATGTCCTTTCTGAAATGAAATTCAAGGCGTAGAATTTATATTTATTTCTTTATGTGTAAATTATTTATATCAAGCGAAGTTTAAGATGCTATGTTTGAAGAATAGGTAGGAAATGTGGTCGAAATTTATTAAAATTATGTGAGGCAATAGTAGTTATAGTCGCCAATCTATTAAAATAGGTAGAATAACCATTATTCTACTAATGTTACATGTTCAATACATCTCATTTACCTCTAATTTACTTATTCCTCACAGTCTACTGATTAAACGAGCCTTAAGGAATGGTTACTGCCCCGTCTACTACTATACTGCTTTGCAGGGACGAAGAGAATCTTATATCGGTTATGAGTCGGACAGCTTCCATTAGTCAAAATTATGAATCACGTCAACACCCTTATAAAGTTTTATATACTTAAAATCATCTGAAAATTTCTAAGAAATGCATGCTAATAAAACAGTGTTAAATGATGGTACTTCTTGTTCCACTAAAGATTAGACTCCCAACGAGAGGAGACAACTTAAAATTAGAGTTCCATTTGGCCAAATATCGTAGTTAGCACTAAATTTCACTTGAAAAGGAAAGTATCAGTATTAGCTTAGGGCACTGCAGTCACCAAGTGCATTTAAACATGGTATTTGGTGATAATTCTTTTGGTGAATGCTAATATTCTTGGTGGATATAACATCCCACCGGCACTAGGACTGAATTTTCTTGATCGATACTAACGCTGGTTGTATAATACTTGGCTGTGGTTCAAAAAGTAGAAGCAAATGCTCATATTTAGCTTAACTTAGAAAACTCTGCCATCCACCCTTACGGTGCATAGATACATATGGACTGATGTGAGGCAAACTTGGGAAAGATTAGTGACATAAGATTGCCTCTAGAAGGTCGACCAGGATAATAACCGCATCTGAAGACGTAGTTCTGAGGAACCACTATGCACCTTGCTTAGATACTTGAAGTTTAAAGATTAAAGAAAGCCTTAAGATAAATATCTACTTGGGCCATGCAGGGAATACTTAATGCAGATATCTCGGGTATTAGTGATATTACATTGATGTCTAGACTAGGAACAGAAAAACATCGACACTCAATATATTGGTGGACCGAAGAACTTGAGGAACTGAAGTCGGTATATCACCGAGTGCGAAGAACTTATCAGCAGAACGTTGATGAATAACAACCCGAATCCACCCGAAAGCCAGAATCCGATGTAGAAGAACCGATTAAGGAAACATCTTAGCTTTAGTCACCTCTGTGATCAACTTAATAACGACGTCTAGGCTATATCAATGAAGCTAAAAGGTCTCCGTTTTGCAGTTACCAACGTGTTCTGTATTGCTCTGAAAAATAGTTGAGACCCTATTTCCTCTTCAAGTAAGTAGGGAGCCTTGGAAGCGTCAACGACTAGTTTTACTCTTGAAAGGAAAGGCAAGACCAAATGAACCGTCGTCTTATCGTCCTCTTTTTTTGCTAGATACCGTCGGAAAAATCCTTGAGCGAATAATTTAGGCAGTCGGTCAGAATCCCAAAACCGAAATCCCGGAAATGAAACTGAAAATTTTCGCGTGGACGTAAAGAAACTTTGCATATACCCAACCTCGCACCTACTCCAAAGCCAACAGTGATTCCAAACAGGGGCGTTGCAGGTGGCAACCTGCCCCCCATATATATTCCACTGTTTATCCACAAATCGAATTGTAGACTTATGAGCTGTGGACCTTGTCCCAAAAAGGATTAGATACTTTGTTTGATCCATTGTGATGCCCTAGGAGTTATACCTCCTATACTATAGAACCTATGAAAATGGACCTGTGAATCTTCAAGCCACCCCAAGGACATTATGAATTTATGCCAATCTTTTAAAGACTTGTCGGAAAGTTCGTCTAAATCTTGGAAGAAATGTCTTCCCAGAATTTTGTTTCTGATTTGACAGAGTGCTGGGCAGTGACAGAGGAAGTGTGGAGTATCCTCATCCACCTCTTCGTCACCACAGCCTCTGCATAGGTCGTCCGTGCTAAGTCTCATCTTCTTTGTGTGATATTTCAGCATGTTATGTCCGGTAATTACAGTCATGAGAGAAGACAAGGATTTTTTACTTATTTGTAGGATTCTCCCTGTTTTTTGATTTTGTAGAGTAGCCACATTTTCTTAGTTGTAACATAGGAGTCGAGCCTGCTTCATCTCTCATTTGCTGCTACAAGTGTTTTGTTCCCAATCGCTTGTCTAAGATTACAGGTTGGTATTTTTACTGTAGTGTCTGCCTCGTTTAGCTCTTATATTCTGGCACACCTTTATGTCCGGGAACTCAGCAAAGTCTTACATTGTGCTGCGCGTCAAGAACCCGTAGCTCTTCGCGACAGCGACCTACAAGCTTCGATTTTATTTCAATGACAGAATTCGGTTTTATTGCCGCTTGGAGCCATCCGTGTAGATGGGTATCGTTGATCCATTAACTGGTGGTTATTTTTCTTGCCATTCTTCTCTACTGGGAAAGTAATTGACAAATTAAAAGATGGAAAGTTATGTAGTCTGTGCATACAATATTTCTGTACAATCTGTGCGTGCCCTATCAGACTGGGTTTCCAGCTTCCAGTTTAGCTTATTCGAAGAGCACTACTTTTAGCGGATTCTTGTAGAGGTCTAGGGGCTTTAGGTTGAGTATTGTTTCCAGCCCCATTGTAGGAGTGGTTGTCATTGTCACAGTAGTGCCAATGCAGGCCATTCATTACTACCGCCGTGTAAAGCCACATGATGGTTTTAAGGCTTGGACCCCAGGTTTTGCCGAATATCCTGTTGCAGGCATGATGTACATACTACCATTTCCTTTATGTTGAGGCTCCAGTTTAATTTCAGAAACTTTTAGCTTAGTCCGCTCAATTGATGGCATTTTGAATTCCGGTATTGTCCTTTTCTTAGTAAAAAGTATAAATTCTGTCTTCTGTAGGTTGACTATAAGTCCTCAGTTCTTGGTCCAGGTATGTACCATGGGTAAAGCATTTTCTATTTGATCACTAAGAGTGGACAGAAATTTTCTTATAGCTAGCAGTGCTAAGTTGTCTGCATATGATACTGCTTTAACTCCACTAAATTTTAGCTTAACTAGGACTTTGTTTATCACGAGGACCCAGAGAAGGCTTGAAAATACACCACCTGGAGGAGTGACAGATCATGGTTACTTCGGGAATATCTCTTTAAACGCAAATACGAAATTGTCCCAAACTTTTCACATTGTGAATATGATTCAGAAAACGTGGAACACGTGTTCTTTGAATGCCCATAATATGAATATGAGAGCATCGCCCTTTGGCACCAGTTTGGACAGTGGCTACATCGACTATTTTCTTGCTCAAAGTTAACAGTAGCTTGTTCACGTAAAATAAATAGAAATAAGGTACCATATTGTGGTAAGCCTCTGTTGGCAAATCGTAAAGCCAAGTTTTATTCTAGTAAATCTGCAATTGATTTATCAGTAGTACTGCCGTCAAGTTTTTATCTTAGAATATGTTAGTGGAAAGTGGCCTAGTATACCCTCCCTCATTTTTAATAATATTTTTGATAACCTTATGAGACATTTATCTTATGAGTCTGAAGGAATCACATCGAAACTTCAATTACTATGTTATTTTAATTCTGCCTTTTCTTGCATAGTGGCGCCGTGGCTCAAGTGTTTAATGCGTTGGACTACGGAGCGAGAGGTTCCTGGTTCAATTCTTAAAAAACACCTAAAATTTCTTTCACAGCCCCACCTCTCGAAAGGATAAATTCTCATTACCTAAACCTTCATTTGGCCTTCTTCGGTCAAGGCTACTAAATATGTTTCGGTTTCTGTAGGCTATAGGAATTCTGCTGGACGTCAGTAGATATCAAAGGAATTCCACCAGTCTTTCTTGCAGCATTAATTCTGTACTCCTCTGCTTATCTCAATGTGATTCGCTAAAATAATACCAAAAACACAGTATTACTTGCAAAACTTACACTATTTCTGGTTTTAGCCGTTTTTTTCTGGAAAGAAGTTATTCCTCATGTCGCAATTTCTGTGCATAGTTGCCTATCAAATATACTACAAATTATACTCTTGTATGGCTCCACACCAAGTCTTACGGTGAGTAAAATAAATTTTCTTTGATCTTACGATTGTAGTAGGACATTCAGATCACATACATAGGTATTACAGAATATTTTTTATACGATTGTACTTACCCATGCCGGGATACTTTTTCATTTGCAGTCCATAGTCGGTATCTATTCTTGCAATTGTCACCATTCTTGCCACTCAGCGGCAACTATCCTTGATCATAAGCAAATTTTTATTTAGGATTTAAAATATATTAACTTCAGTTGAGATGTTAAGCATCTCAGTCAGATGGCTAAGGATCGGACAACTGGTTGCAGTTTATAATGGGATCGATAACTTTTTCGACTACGTCGTCACCAGTAGCCTCAAATTAGTGCTTTCTACTATAATTGTCCAATTGTTTGGCCATTTGTTTTATCTTATTTGAATAAGTGAACCATAATTCGAAGAGAACACCATCTCCACATTTCCAAAATCAGCACAATATCCATAAGAGTATATCGACAAATTTGTATCTGAAAGGTAACACCACGAAAAATAAAAACAAAACTCATGTTTCTTTTTTTTTTAATTTTTTATATTTTTAATTATTAAATCTATATTTTCTTCTCTTAGATATTCATTTTCTCATTTCATTTTCTGTAAATTTAAATGCTTGATAAAAAAAAAAAAGAAATTCACATATACATAAGAAAACTAAATTAAATGCAGAAGTTCACATTTATTAGTGGTATTCTGAGAGACTATATGTTCCTTTATTTAAAAATTAAAAATAATCCGTGATTTTTTTTCCTTTTATTTTTTTTTTTTGTTTTTGTTTATTTAGTTTTCATTTTCATTTTAATTATAATGTATTTACAATTTTGTTTGACAAATAAAACGATTCTACCTATGAATGTAAAAAACAATAACTTTTCATGTATTTTTCTTTTCATTTTCTTTTTATATTTTAATTCACATTAGTATATTAAACTAGATATTAATAACAAAATTGATTTTCTTTTCTTATTTACTTATATTACTTTAAATATACATATACATATAATTTTTTTTCTATAATTTTATTTTTATTACATTTATATATATTTATATATAAATTTGTATATTTGTATATACAATTTTTACTTAAGGAGCATTTTTTAACCGTCAGTTATGAGCTTATTTGAGTAAATAAATGAAAATATTTACCAATCTATGAAGTGAGAAATAAAATATTCAATTTTAACTTTACATAAACTTGAGGATCTCAAGAGGATATGGGTTACTATTCTGCAGTTTTTGGTTGGCAGTTTATTTCCATTGAGGTTATTATAATGGTATGTAGTGTTAAAAAAAAAAAAAATGTTTTACAATTTTTGCGCATGTAGACGATCGAAAAATACTCCTGTATGCTTAGCTCGAGGGGTCATTGTTTTATTATTATTATTATTATTATTTTTGAATTTTTTTAATTAACATTATTTTACTCTGTAAACGTCTTGTTTCTTAGTCACAATCTCTGTTATAATTTTTACAATTCTTTTCTTGCTCAGGGTTTGATAATATTTTCTTTTTGTTTAGTCAACTTGAGTAAATTTTGGGTTTTTTTTTTCTATATTTTATAGTTTGAATGTACAATTAATTGATGGATAATTTAAGTGTATGGTTTAATGATACATGGATTTTTTTCCTTTTACTTTTATCACAAAATGTTCCTTGAACCAAAGATATTGTTTAGATGTAATGGAACCGAAAATAAATGAAAAAAATACTATAATTTGTTTCTGGATCAGATAATACCGTTTTTGGTATGCCTGGAGTACATACATGTACATATATAAATGAGTAGGTATACTAACAATTTTAAAATGAAATTGACTAGGATACTCGTAAGGTCCAGTTTCATCCACTCTTGAATCTTGTTGTAGACTTATCGTCAGACAGACTATTCAACGAGGTCAGAATAATGATGTACTGGTCATGTAATGATACCACAAGACACGGTAATATGGTGAATGAAAATGTCGCAAAAACCATTACGAAACCTTAAAAGAATCCGAGCATCATATGCGCTGTGCAATTAATTGTAGAAAAATAGTGAATCCAACACCACTGGAATCGTGATTAAAAACAGAGCTAGGACGAGTATTTTCACTGAACTGCGAAATTCGACTAATCATATTTGGCTCTAAAAGTACTCTACGCATAAACAGGATCATTCAAATAGTTTATTGAAGATCCCTGAACTTTTAGAGAAACATGGGTCTTCTGACTAGCTTTAGAAAAATATGTATCCTAAGCTGTACAAAAAAAAACAAAAAAATACAATGACAGGTCCATGAGACCCGGGACCTAGTTTCTCACAATCCTAATGTTTACTGCCATTTTCGAAGGGAATTTTTTGTTTTGAGAAGTCTTATTATGACAGATTTACTCTCGGATGTTTGCTAGACGTTTGCGAGAGGTGGAACCGTGAAAAACTGGGACTCAAGCCTCTATACAGATCCTGAGCTATTCCTGATAGAAAAACCGGAGAATCAGACAGATAACATTAAAGCAATATATTTTGCAATCTGTTATATCAGGGCTCAAGATTTAGTCAATGGAACTATGAGTCCACATCTAGTTCAAAAGAAACTCTTTAGATTTTGCTCAATATATTTCTCCCATGCTGAACTAAGCGATACTTCTTCCTGTGAGGCTCTATAAAATTTATAGAATTTATATCGAGGCTAGTAAGAAGATATTAGTAGACACTGGATTCACTTGGACACTTGTTCGAAGAAGTATTATTTCCGGGTTTAGTTAGTCACAACGAAGCATGGGTCATCTCTGGTACCATAAATGGACACTGATCAATTAGTATATGTTTGATCAATTAGTATTTTGTTTGTCGCGAAGTATTTTAAAATGGCTATTGGAAATGTTAGAGGCTATGTGAAAAACGAAGGATGTACATAACTTTCTTCTATTTTTTCCATTCAAAGTATCAACCCCATTGAGGTGCATATGTAAACATCAGCCAAAATCTACTCAAAACATCAAAGGCATTCTAGATAAATCCACTCCTTTACTCAGCCATTCGACTTCCAGAAGATGTCTACGTGATATGCAAATAGAACTAGACTACTAGTATGAGGTGAATCTAAGTTCATCAGTATCCTAGCCAAAAGATGAAAGGAGAGGGTTTTTATGAGTCAAAGAGGGAATGAACTCCCTCTCCATCAAACTCTTAAATGATGGCAGTTTAGTTGAGTGCTTCAAATCAAAGTACGTCCTGATTTAACTCTATATGAAGAAGCATGCTTGCGGATAATCACAATGTAGTGTGGTGAGTATAGACTCAGATGCTTTCCATATGGTTTAATAAGTATGCAAGTATCCGCAAGTGCAGTTACTCACTAATTTTGTTTTAACGTATTAAAGAACGTAATGTATACAGAAGCAGCATTAAGATAACTAGAAAGTATTTAGCCCTGTGTATCTGATTTCAAAATGCGATTTTCGAAACTCACATTGCAGAGATGTTTGGTAGCGAAAACCGTACCAAGTTCCTTACTACTCCACCTCTGTCCAATATCTGACAACTATCCTTCCAATACAAAGTATCTCGGATATACTCTTTGAACGAAGAATGAAACTATAGGTAGCTTCCCCTAAACCAAAAAATGTAGCACACAAAAAAATGGTGAAAAACAAAAAAACTTTGGATTCAACGTGTATCTGTTGGGCGCCAATTTGTCTCCATACATCAAAAATTAAAAAAATTAATAACTACATTACATACCTCTGAATTTGGAACAAAATAATCATCCATACATTGTTATACAGTTTCTTAGTTTGTTGCCTTATATCGTTCCATTTTTTTTAATAAATAGATTTTAACATAAAATCTACCTCCTTAGTCACAGTATCAACTCCTTCATCGTACCCTTTGTCAGGATACTTTATTCATTATAACCTAGATAATATTTTTTTGTTGGTTTTTCTTTAGTTTTTGTTTTTTTTTTACAAAATTCTGTGAAATATGTATAGTGGAACTCCTCACTGACTGTCATGCTTACCCTACAAACCGAGAGTTGAAAATTCGTCTTCAATAAGTCGTATATCCTCTTACGTCCTACGACATGGTAGCTCACCCATAGATTTCATATTAATTAATGTTTTTTTTTTTTTCTTTTTTTACATTTACATTTAAATATATTACAACTGATGCTTTTAAAAAATATTTTAATTTAGTTTTTTTTTTTTTTCTTTTAATTTCTTATAGTACCTAGTAATTGGTATCATTTTTTTTTATATATATATATATTTTGGTTTGGCAAATTTCCTGTTTTCAGGATAGAATAAAATGTCCTTCGTTTGCATTTGCTTCGCAGTGAAATGGCATAAAATATTAGAGTCCTTTGAATCGAATACACACAAACATAAATGTTTTCTTTTTTTTTTGTTTTCAAATAGTGTTATTGCAAATTCGGACTTGCATAGTAGCACAATCACTTGGAAGCACACACAAAGATAACCACTCGAGGGAAAGGGATCCTTTTAAAAATACAACTACTACTTCTGTTCCAGATACATTTAATTAGTGGAGAATACTGGTGAAATCACAGGGCCGTATCGCCGACCCCGTGCGAATCCTATAGTCATACGGTACTTTCGCGTTTCACCATAAGCGGTGTCTGGACGGTGACTTCGTCTTCGGATAGACAACTGCTGCCACCATGATGGCTGCCAAGTCCACTACCAAGGCCCACACCATTGTTACCCAGGCTGACGCCACCACCGCCACCAACCCCACTGATACCGACACAAATTCGTGCCCTCTGACTCTGACCCAGATGCTGGAGCGCTATCGTTGTCGAGGCCGGTATTGAATTTGCGGCTGAAAGCTCTGGATGCTGCTGTTGCTGTTGGACTTTTGTCTGGTGTTGGTACTGTTGTGCAACTGACTGCTGCTGCTGTTGTGGTAATTGATGAAGCGATGGAATCGGTTGCAGGGGTCGTACTCCGGCAACGGCACCACTATAGCCCGGCCACATGTGATTCGTGTGGCGGGGCAGAGTGCACTGTGCTATCGAATTGGAATAGATGTGTGGTGGTGGATTCTGCAAAGCACATTAATCATGAAAATAGAAAGAGAGACGACAAAAAAAAAAAAAGAAATTAGAGTCATTTTGGATACAGAAAGGAGTTGGCAAAAAAAAAAGGAATAAAAAATTGTTTGGTTTGTTCTGTGGGTGCCATGTGTGTGTCTTTGTATGTGATGTGGTTTTTCGCTTTTTGTCCTTTTGGCGGTTTTTGAATCGAGTGGGTTTTTTCTTTTTATTTTCTTTTACAAAACAAAAAAAAACTGATTTATTGATCTAATGGTGGGCGAAAAGAAATTTTACGCTTAGTGGGGTGTTCTGTAATTCAGTGTGTTAGTTTTACGGTTAAAGGGAACTTTTTTTTTTAAAATCAAGTTGTGTTTTCAAACTAGTCAAACAGGATTGGTATAAATTTAAGCTTGGACACTTTATTTATTTACGAGAAGCAGTGCGATCCATCCATCTAATCGGTAATGGAAGGATTATACTAATAAGTTTTTAACTCATTGTGATAGATTAAACATTTAAATGAGGAACTTTCTGATCAGATTCAATCATTTGACGAATATGTTACCGAGTCCCATTAATGCGAGCTTCATGTTACCCGATTTTTTATCTTCGAATTTAAATTTCTTTTTTTGTACCCTTGGATTTTTTAGACAACCAAAAAAATATTCTCAAAAAAATGTGTCCTTTGAGAATTCGGGTTAGAGGAACTCAAGTATACTTACTCATACTCATATACTCAAGTATAACTCACTTTAAGGCATCGTAACCAAACTGATGTCAATCAATAGAAGCGAACTATCATATTATATGGAGACATAAATTTGCTAGTCTGGTTCGTCAGCTAAGACATTGCAAGCAACATGAAGACGTTCAAGGTAACGGCTACAGCTAAAATGGAAGTCAGAGGAATATAGTTCGTCCATTTGCATTTGGTCAAGCATAAATGTTCGTCCGCTGAAGGACCCAGCGGTATTGGAAAAGGAGTATTATTTCACCGAAACATCCAAATAAATGTACCGGCTCTACACTTAGAAAGCTTGCTGGATTAACCAACTTATAATTGCTGATGTACATTTTAAAATTTCACTAGAAAACCAAGACTTATTTTGATTAATATTATTTCATTCACATGACTTTCTTGGCAGGCTTGGCAATAGGCAATCCTGTCAATCCAATGTTTCAATACATTTTTGTTGGTTTCTGCCCCTTTTTCACGAATAGCTTGAAAAAAATAGTTTTTGAGTACCTGAATCGTCTCTGGATTGTTCGCATAGCATCGATCTTAAATGGTACCCCAGAAACAAAGCCCAACTGCATCAAATCACAAATCTGTGCCGGCTAAGCAGCATCACCAAATCGACTAATTACACGATTATTGAACTTAGCGTGCAATAAATCGATTGTTGTTGACTTGTGTGGTACGTAGCCCCATCTTGTTGTAACCATATCTCGTCCAAGTCCAAATCCTCAATTTCTGGTTCTCATGCCTCGGTTAGAAGAAAAATGTGAAAATAATCCCATCACTCGAAAAACCACACCAAACAATCATACGTTCAGAATGGATTGGCTTCTGTATGACTACGCTCAACATGGGTATATGTTCGGTTATCAATCAGCAAACCAGTCTCACGAACTTTCATGCATCTTGGTGCATTACTTTGACACAAATTTCTTTTCAAAATTATCACTGTTTTGGGAAAACAGCATACACTTTGGAAGTAACTTTACAATATTTCCCAACGTCGTTCAAGCTTTCAATCAATTTGTCAGTGTCAAAATAAGATATGATTCAAAAAGAAGCCAACAGATGGCCTATCCCTTACTATATTAGGGCCCTTATTGTGCTGTGATGTTTTTTCTTATGGGCCATGTGATTTGACCAGAAATTATATTCAGTCATACATAAAACGAAGTATAACTTTTCTAGGTTCCTGGTTCTGAATTTCTACTAGACGATCCCGCTGCAAGTGGATTAATCTTTGCCCTGCCACTGCTGGACGTGCTTAGATGGCGCTACAGTCCGGGTGAACCTGGTCCTCAACCAATAAGCTTCTCCAGCGGTATTTGGATAACTGCCTACAGTTGCGCATTCCAAGTTGGTTGAGGTCGTCTTTCACTTAACTAAAGTATGATGTTGAAAAGTCACATCAGGCGCATCATAGTCTCCGAATCCATTTTTGACATCAAAGGTCTTGGTGAGATTATTTACGACCTTTATGGAGTAGCGAACGTTCTTCATTGTCATTCTGCACAATCTGACGAGTTTGGCAGGGACGCCAAAACTAGATATGGCTCTGCACAGCTCGTTTCTATAGATGCTGTCATATGCGGACTTAAAATCGACAAAGATATACTGTGAATATTTGGTTGGTTGTAGACTTACCTAGCCTAAAACCGCACTGATAGGGTCCAATCAGTTCATTGACATATGGTGCCAGGCGCTCACAGATTACGGCCAACAGGGTCTTGTATGCAATGCTAGGGAGACTGATGCATCTATGGCTGGCGTAGTTTAGACGGTCTCTTTTCTTGTGGATCTGGCAAACGATGTTGAGGTTCCATTCGTCAGACTGCTATCCTCCGACCAAATCTTGGAAATGAGTTGCTGTGTGCTCTACACCAAATCATCGTATCATCTGCCTTAAATAACTCGGCTGGTAGACCGTCCGATCCAGCACTCCGGTCCTTACTTTATTCTGGTCGGGTGGACAAAAGTCTTGGTTTTCAGCTGCCAGGTTAAATGGTTTGTTCTGTCTGACAGCGGAATTTGGGTCCTCGTTGTTACTTTGCTCTTTCCTCCTCTTTTGTTTGTAGAGATCATGAACCGCCCTCGTCCTCCTGTGCAGCGCTGCTTCGTAGACGAGTTGTTTTGCTGCATGTGCTTGCCGGCATTCTTCATAAGACCAGAGGTTTCGTGGTAGGGTCTTTGCGATTTTTTGGGTTGCACGTGACTTATTCGTGGTTTGAACATTCCACGTGCAGATCCGAGTGTCGTTGTTCTTTTTTCGTTTTGCAGGGTCATCCTGGGCGTATGCAAAGAATATGTTGTCCTTTCTATCTACTCTCCACAGAGCCGGCATATATCAGTATCTAACAACTTTATTTTATATCTAAGTGGGCAATGTCTCTCTAGGTAGCCCGTTAAGGTTCGTCAGTTGTTTTTGCTGATATCGAGTAAAGTCTCGGCCTTATATCGTTTGGTGTTGATGAACTTCTTTGCTTACCTTAGAGCCTGAAGATTGACACAGAAGTCAGCGTATCTGTCGATCTTCCAATGTCTTATATTGGAGTGGACATTGTTACAATATTGATTAATCTCAGCTTCCTAGTGGGCAGATGTGCTAACATAATGGCTTGAAAGCCACAAATGAGAGCATTTATCGACTCCAGCTCTGCAAGATTATGACTAAGTTCAGGATCGTAGCAAAACAGGTTCATTGTAGACGTGTAGGACATTTTCGTGACTTTATCAAACAAAAAGGACAGTCATTACACAGCAGACCGCTCCTTTTTTTGGAAGGGTATTGCTCATGTTTCCAGATAGTTGAAGCTTATAAAAACAAAACCGTTTTAATATGAGGGTTATCCAAATTCACTGATTGCGTTGGAAGCTATAACCATATAGGTATCTAATATCCAATTTCCGACTTTCCACAAAGAACCTAAAACCAAGGTCCTCGCGAAGGTACACTTATAATATAATAATCATAGATCCATTTGTACCACCAAAAGCAGTCTACACCGGGAACCATTTTGATTTAATTTCAAAACTCTCAGTTTAAATCATTGAAGAGATATGCAGATTTCCAAACAATAAACAAACTTTCCGACAATGTTATTAACGAAATGTTCAGGTTTATTATGGCTGTAAACTAGTAGACGCAGCTAACGCCGACAGAAAGGATTTACGCCCTTTGAAAAGGATTAAACGACAATTACTCACTTCATACTGAATTCCACTTGAAATTAAGTATTCGCAAATGGATTACCTAATGATACCCCCTCATTTATGTACAAACGATTAATCCTTCTGAATTTCCATTTCAACTATCCTAAGTCCTGCCGAATTAAGGACATATCACGCTAGCAAATAATTGAGTGAATCACCCTTTTCAAAAGTATCAACAAATCACACATGAAACTGTCCCATTCGATGTTAAATACCCAATCACTTGGAAATCGATTACACGGAAGTTAATGTCACCTCCACGTACACCCCTACATTCGAATGCAAAAGCTAAGCACACCATTCAAAAGGATTAACCAGAAAGCAGCGTGAATTTGAGAACTTTCCCCAATTTAGTTGATGCGATTCCCTTTGAACAAACAAGAAATTAACAAGCCTTCTCTTTTAGCCAATCACCCGACAAGGGTTCTCTATTTAAAGCCAAAGCTCGTAAATTCACAAAGTGGATTAGTAGGGTGTGTTACTCTCTATCGGTTGGTCTTGAATGGGAACTAATTCGGTACATTTTGCAATTAATCAGCTCGATTTCACAGGAAGACACTACAACTCCCGGGTTAAAGATCATTCTAAATTTAGACCCGACCAGACCACAGTCACTGACTCCCTGGTACTTCGTTTGTAAATTAATTCTCAGCGCATCGCTGTGGGACCGAACATGCAATGCGACGAATTAAGGTTGGCATATACATAGGTACATAATATCCCCCCCGCACATATACACACTCTAAACAGTCCCTCGGGGCGGTTAAGGGTTGAGAATGTCAGTTAAGCTTACTCGTTCGTTCGGTGAATTGCAAGCCACCATCACATGTCGTTGGGTTTGCCACAGTGCCATGCCGCATACACAGGTGACTGCGTCTCTCATCAGATCGTACCCTCTACTAGTAGTCGGATGGTTGATTGGTGCCGCTAACACCCCGGGTAGGTGTTGAACTATGAAGGTCCTTGATGTGTCAGCGACACCATTAAAAGGGGTTATTTATATATTGTGCGGATAATTGCAAGCAGACACCCTCGTGGGTGTTCCTTTTTTCCTCCTTTCTTACGTTTCCACCTCAGTAATTTGATTGTTTGTTTTGCAGTTAAGCACGCAAATCAACAAATTATGTGAGATTGCCTGTGCTGCTCCTGACCCATGATGTCTTTAAAGGGATGCTGAGCTTGTGTTGTTAGTGAGGATAAAAATAGTTTGTTTGGACCACTTGAACGGGAAGTAATTGAATTGGCGACAGAAGTAAAACTGTAGGGGTTTATGTAGGCTATTGTTTTTTTTTTCTTTTAGATTAAGAGCTATTATTCGTACCATTTATGGAGCTAAAAGAAAGAGTTAGTTGGAGTATTATTTAGGCCAGAACTAGCATTGAAATGACATCAGACAGCAAGACAGATAAATGTTTTTTCCAGACATTGAGACTGTTTAAGACCGATGAGATCGATGAGATCGATAGGTCCAAAGGTAATCGATAGTTCGAAAGGCGATCCAACGCATCCAACAACGTTGATCCACAAGGTGTTCTTGATCTTGACAATCGTTCTCATTTTCTACTTATTGGGAAAGCATTGGGCAGAGAGGGCTGTGGTGGAATGCGATTTCAAAAAGGCGGCTCATACTCCAAAGACCCGGGAGATAGGGATTCACACAGCCTGGCTTAGACATTGATGAAGCGACGGTTCTGCGATTTTCTCAGAATAAACTTCCCTACACCGGATGGCAGCTTTATCGAAAATGAGGACCAAAGGGCATGACTTCTATACTCATTTTCCTGGTACTCTTCCGAGCACAAGACAATAGGAATAGGACCAACATACCAAAACCTCGGAAAGAGGACTGGAAAATAGCGACAAAAATCGTTTCCAAAGGGCGCTTGGAAGGGGCAATTGGCTCCTTTCAGTCTTTCAAGTCACCAGGTGTGGATGGAATCACAGCAATCTTAGTACAAAAGGGCCAATCCATATCTGACAAGGATCATTAAAAGTAGTCTGGCACTGGGCTGTATACCGAAACAGTTAGTGGAGATGGGCGAAGGTAGTGTTTATTCCGAAAATGGGGAGGAAACACTCCAAGACCGATGTCCTATAGACCACTCAGCCTAACATCGTTCCTTTTCACAACGTACTAGCTGTGGACAATTATTTAAGAGAGGATGTACTACGTATAGTATATCTCCACTTCATCACCGTCAGCATGTCTACAGAGCGTTCAGATCCAAAGAGACTGTTCTGTACCAGCTGACTGAAACTATTCATAGCGTTCTTGAAGCGAAAGAGATAGTACTGAGTGTCTTCTTGGACATCGAAGGAGCATTCAATAACACATCACATGATAAAATTGTAAAAGCTTTACATAGAAAGGGGATAAACAACGCAGTATCCAAGTGGATGTATGAACTTCTGAGTACAAGATCTGCAGAGACTCATACATCAGAATGTCATATCAAGGTCAGCACAGCAAGAGGATGCCCACAAGTAGGAGTTCTTTCTCACTTAATTTGGAGCCTCGTTGTGGATGAGCTACTTGAGAATTTAAGAAACCATGGCATCAACTGTCAGGCATATGCTGATGAGGTAGTTATTATTGCCAGAGGTAATTTTAAGAAAATCCTATTACACAAAGGGAGTTTGATATAACTCGAGAATAGTGTTTGACTGCTGGGCTAAGCCTTAATCCGGCAAAAACTACAATAATACCTTTCACAAGGAAAAGAAAACTTGATCGACTGAGCCCAATAAGGTTAGCGGGTACAATACTGACACCAGTCAAGGAAGTTAAATATCTGGGACTTAAACTAAGCAGGAAACTCATCTGGAAAAAACGCACAAAAGAGATCACCAGGAAAGCCACGCGGGCTCTAATGATTTGCCGAAGCCTAGCGGATCCCGACCATCCTTAGATGGATGTATGTTACTATTGTGAAACCAATGATCAACTATGGAGCGATTGCATAGGCAAAAACAATCAATCTGGTCACCACGAAGAAGACACCCAATAAGGTGCAAAGACTGGTGGCATGCCTCTGTATTACAGGAGGCCATGAGAATTTGTCCAACTGCAGCCATGGAGGTACTATTGGAACTGACACCTTTGCATCTTGTGGTTGAGGAATGTGCAAGTGAAACGATTCTAAGAATTACCAAAGAAGGAATAGTAAGAGATAAGTGCAATACATCGATGCACTAATCAAAAAAGTACCACTCCTGGCCTTTCTTAGAGACAATATCATTAGAAGGTTTAACTTTCAAAAGAACTTTATTTCCAAGCTCAGTAACAAAAGGAGTTGGAGTGATACACAAATGGATAAAGGACTGATGAAGGAACTAGAGTAGGAGTATTCGGGCTTAGAACCAAATACTCTGAATCCATGGCGCAGCGACATAAGTCCATAATTCGATTATGGACTTATGTACCGATGGAGTGGGACATAAGTCGCGAAAAAAAGTTTGGGACTGCACCGAATTCATGGGCAAAAGTACCAGCATCTTTCAGTCTGAAATCTATGCCATAGATAGATGTGTCCAAAACAATCTTGACAGAGATAACACCAACATTAAATGTCAGATAGTCAAGCTGCTATCATGGCACTTGACTCCTATATCATTAAGTCTACAAAAACTTAATTAACTAGGTAGTAGAAGTAAGGTGACCCTCTGTCGGATACCTGGCGATGTAGGAAGAGGGGGTACTGAAATGGCCTAGGTGAGATTTCTGTCCCCAAGGCGTAGTAAGAGTACACAATCCTCAAAATGGTTCCGAGAGGAGTCTTAATGCGGGAAGAACTCTAATTCTCTTCAAGGCGTAAGCTGGGGACACAATAGACCAACAAGTCGCAGTGCAACATAAGTGTGAAAAATTACACTAGAGCTCTATACTGCTGTAAGAAGGCAATACGAAATAAATGGGAATGGCTTGCAACGAATTGCAAACTGGTTTTAAGTAGATATCCATCATTCAGAGGTCAGCGAGTGAAGTACTAAGACTCACTCCAACAGTGGCGACTTGCCACCTCTAGATTCTTATAGTGAACAAATGGCATATCTTAGTCTAAGTACCGAACACTACCCATTTCTTAACAAAATTGAATTACTTTCGCAAGATACCAGTACTGTTCGATAAAAACTTTGTAACCTGTATCGCCTTCAGACTTCACTGGGAGGAGAAACTTGGGTTACAAAAGGGATCCGTGCAAGCAAATCCCTAGAATAAGAAAAAACAAATATTTGGCACCACAGTTCCATGGGACCTAGGGCATAGAATCGGTTACCCTAAATTGTCGTCTGTCTCTTAAACAGATGTCTAAGCAATTCAAAATTCCCCTTTTTGGGTGCCGGGCCACAAAAACATTACTGGAAATTCCATGGCTGACGAGCTCCTCAGGCAGGATACTATACTATTATTTCTACCAGATAAGGTGAATGAATCTCAATGCAATCAACTTAACCAGACGACATTACGTGCCTTAATACCAGACATATGTGAACTAAGCTAGATTAGACACACTCCGACTGCCTTATCATACTAAAAAATTGCCTATTACAAATACTGTAGAGAACACTGCATCAGGACGGACTCTTGAAAATGACTTCTGTAGGAGCTGTAAAGACGAAAAAGAGGAGGATACTATATTACACTTCTTTGGAACGTGCAAAGGCACTTACAAGTCTGCTTCTTCGACAACCACCCTGAACTGGACAACGCAAGTATGTTTATGTAGCCTCCAACGTTTCATAAGCTCTAGCTGGTTCCGCGAGTGGTTTTTGCGGATCTTCGATCCTTGTGATGTCACAATGGACTTTTCCTAGTCCAATATTTTGACGATGGAATTGGTCCAATCCCTGATGACTTAGTTAGTCACTCTTAGGATACCCAACTTTTCTATACAGGTACACACGAAGCATCGATTGCTTCCCAGAAATCGATGCACCATAGCAGGACAACTTTCAACTCTGATTACTCTTTACATATTATCTAATCATTCCTAGTCACACGTGTGACATAAACAACAAAACATTTTTCAAAGGATTATTATATACAAATCAACTCTACACATAAACATCCATTATCCCTGTCATTTATCAGAAAAAATCTATGCACAAATCAAAGTCACAACTGTTTGCAGAATCTGTCTGTTTTTTTTTTTTTATTTCTCTCTTTCCCTCTTGACTGCAGACTAAACTAAGTGTCCTTATTCTGTTCGCTTCAACTCGGCGAATACTTTTGTGTGTTCGCTTTGACTTTGGTGAAAAAGTTACTCGCTTTAAGTTGCATTTCCTTTGCGCTTTTGTTGTGCACTTCTTTTGAATGGCATCCTTTTTTGTTTTTTTTTTTTTTGCTCCTGTGTTGTGGAAATTCCTTGCCCTCCAGCCCAATTTCAGTGCTAAGCTCGTGGTATATATCGCTTAGTAGGAGTTGAACTTTTTTTTTTTCGCCATAAATAAAGTTCAACTTCTGCTCCTGCTGGTGTAATACATACAAGGATCCTGCCACTGCAGTAAAAATTCTGCTCTCTCTCTCACTTCTCTTCTCTTCTCTAAGTTTTTGTGTGCAATGGGGGTGTACATTTTGTGTGTTATGAAATAAATTTTAAAAGGGATGTCTGTAGACGAATATAATCGTCTGCAGATAATGGCCTAGTCTGTTGTAGTAGTACTTTCGCTTTAAAACGTATAGTTTTGTATATGAACGAGTATGCATATGTTAAATTGTTGCAGTTGTGGGGCTCGTAAGATTTTGCAAGAAATGCAGATAGTCTGTACGATGGGAGGGATAATGGGAGATGGGGTCTTTAAGCGATTCTCTTGTGGTTCTTTGTTGCCAACTGGAATGAAGTACTTCATTTAAGCTAAAAGTTTCCACACGGAGCGATGTATATGTAGTATGTATGGGGTTTTTCTCTCGAGACTAGAACTTGTAGTAAGAAACTACTAAAAGAAGGAGGTGATGACTGAATTATCTGATAACTAAAAGCAAAAAGGACCAGATCCTGGTGCATGTAGAGAAGCGAGGAGAAATAATCATTATGCAGTTTGTGTTGGCATTAAGTTGGAGTTTGAAAAGGAAGAACGGAATAATTGTAATATGCTTTTACTTCGAATGCTTGGTGCGAGTTTAAGACTTGTACAAAGTATCTTTGACACGACAAATGATTTTAATTATTGAAACTCATGATACCTGCTTTTATGTTCTAAATCATCCATCAACAAATTTTTGCATTAGGGTGTGCTTCTTTCAAGCTGGACAAAATATAAGCAGACCAGATTTTAAGCCAGAAGATGGTGAAAAGTTTCATAGAGAACTGTACAATAGTTGATGGTCAGACAGAAAAGTTTGTCAAAAGTAGAACATCAGGATAAGCCTCTGTCGATATTCTTAAAAACACTTGGTGACGGGACCACCTGTCCCATAAATTAGAAACGAGGCTTACCT
The DNA here is from genome assembly GCA_905220385.1 of Xylota sylvarum. Lineage (NCBI taxonomy): Eukaryota > Metazoa > Arthropoda > Insecta > Diptera > Syrphidae > Xylota > Xylota sylvarum. Next base: position 36,035,951 of record LR999958.1, read on the forward strand.
TACCTGCAGCAGCTAAAGCGGTATACATGGTTACAAGCTGTATCAGGGTATAACACATATGTAGTATGTACATATGCACATAAAAAAGAGAAGCCTCCATGCGAAAGACTCATCGAGTCGAACTGGTTCAAGGAACCAAATTGGGAGCCAATCCGTCGCTGCGACAGGGAATGCACCCAGAAAACATACATACATACAATACTGCACCATTAATTTTTTGCAATCGACGGAGAACTGACTGGCTCAAACACAACAACATTCGCTCCGCTAAACTATCCAATAGTGTGCACATGATCCCAACTAAACAATTGGAATTAGATAAGATTAACACTATTCTAAACTCCACCCTAAACGTAGCATTTAATGAATCTTGTCCCATCACAACAAAAAAGATAGACAATCAACCGTCGTGGTAGAATCCAAAACTCAGCAACCTACGCTACGTAACCAGGAAGAATTTTAATAAAGCCAAATCAACAAGGCTATCCACGGAAGTCTATAAAGAAAACCTGAAAAACCTAGTTCCTGGAGCAGGTTTTGTCAGAGTATTGACAATACAATAAATTCGAATGGATCACGGGAGGAATCTGATGAAGTATCGCTTAACCTGCTTATGGACACTCACTTCCCCGTCTGTATGCCTATCCATAGCGCCAGCCCTGTTCTGGTAAATATTGCACGCCTACCGCCACCTGCCGAACTCATCAGCGAGAATTAACTGCAATGGACGGTGACCAGTTTCGATCCTCTTAAAGAGCCGGACGGCATTTTTCCAGCACAAATTGAGTCGGCCTTCACCATAGTAGTGCATAACTTGTCATGTATTCTGAAGGGTTGCCTGGAGCTAGGAAAAATGCCAGGCACCTGAACCGAGGCAAGAGTGGTCTTTTTATGCAAAATAGGCAAAACATCGTATACCTTCCCGAAAGACCTTAGACCAATTAGCCTAACGTTTTTTCTTCTCAAGATTCTGGAAAGAATGCTAGATCTCCATTAAAAGTGCCCTACTATCCACCGCACAGCATGCGGTAGATCAGTCGTAACGGCCCTTCACTCTGTCGTCGAAAAGTCTCTCTCAATCAAGGCATTCACATTAGTATCTCTCCTAGGCATTGGAGGATTTTTCAACAACATTCAAAAGCAATGCCCTACGAAGGTTCAACTTCTGCAAAATTTGCTGCTTTGTAGAGCATATAGGGTAATCACTGAATCCTTCAAAAGCAGCACTGTCAAACGACGTGCACAAAGAGGCACCCCCCAAGGGAGAGTATTATCTCCATTACTATGAAATCTAGGGCTCAACGAAGCCCTGCTGTAAATAGAAAAAAACTGGATGCAAAGTTATCGAATGTGCAAATGATGTGGCTATATTAGTAACAGGAAAATACTCTCAATAAACTGACAAGCTGGACTGAAAGCAGTAGCCTTTCCATTAATCCGACAAAGAATGCCCTGGTCCTGTTCACAAGAAAACAAACATTCCCTGACTTTCATCTCCCGAAACTTAGAGACACCTCCTTAACCTCTTAAATAGTGCCAGTTACCTAGGCCTAAAGCTTCTTTAGAGAGAAAACATAGTCGAACGTGGCAGGAAATCCCTGGCTGCCCTCTACATACATTCATATGTATGCAAAAAGGCAGTAGGATACACTTGGGGCCTACAACCAAACATTATTCACTGACTATACATCTCGGTAATAAAATCGATTCTCATGTATGGAGTACTGGATTGGTAGAAGAATTCCAACCTAACTATCTATTACTAGCGCACTGCTACAAACCATGCTCCACTTACTTCCAATTGACATCGTCGGCAAAAACCTGGTTGCTGGCTCAGAAATAAAACTGTGAAGCTCCAAATAATGGAAGAAGCAATACACTACATATGTCAGGATATTATTGATGCATCGTCATCTTCCACATCTCACCGACTGCCCACTGAACACAACTTCAACAGGGACTACCAAACAAAACTGAACGGACACACCGGAATGTCCTATCCTGTATCAAGAATCGCTGTCAATTTTTACGGATGGGTCCAAAACCGAGGATGTAGACGGTGCTGAAGTCTTCGCGGAAGACCTGAGTATCCACCATTCTTTTAACCTCCTAAACTATTGCAGCGTTTTTCAAGCCGAAGTCACAGTCATTTGTGACCACCAATTTAAGGTTTATTGCATCAGTTAAAGCCAAACGTTAGAGGTAACCAAACACTTTGTAACTTCTATGCTTTTAACATAAGTCCTTAAATTCTTTCAACTTTCATTAGTCCAGACTTTTTTCAAAGACATAACCCACCAAGGCAATCAAAAGAGTTTCCTTAAATTTTTTCCTTAAAAATTCCTTAAGAATACCCCACTTAGCAGCAATCCTATACTCTGTATACACAACTCACAACAAAAAGATTCACTGCCAAGTGTCAGTAAATCACACAACATCCGGCGTCTACTACGAAGGCATTGACGAAGTTTGAAAATCCTGAGATAATTCCTCGTTAACTGTTATTGTCGCCAATGGCAAAGATATAAATAGGAAGAAACAAAATGAAGAAGAAAGAAGTTAGAAGCATCTGTCCGTTGCCATTGGCATTAGCGCACCTAATCCTCGACGCTGCTGTGCCCAAGTGTATATGTATTCTCCATTAACCCATAGAGAATCTGCACCACAAGGATGCACACCAACCTTTTGTTTTTGTTTTCTTTCCAAACTCATCCCATTCCTGTTTGAATCTCAGATTTTCCTCGTGTGTTGTGTATCTCTGAGATACATTCTCATGTGTATATGTGTACCAAATGTATTTATAGTACTTTTGCTGCTCTAAATTCAGGAAAAAAAAAGCCAATGAATGCCCACTTACCATTGTAAGAGTGCCAACCGATGTCGGAGGCTGGCCTCCATTTCGAAGCGTACAATAGCCCATGGCGTTCGGATGGGACGAGTGCAATGTCATGCCAGATGAATTGTACTTTTGCGGCGGAGGCGTACTCGATGATAATAGCCCTCTCGTGGGACTACAACTTGTGTCGATGGTTGATATATGCTGTCGCCGTCTTATGTAATCGATCTGGAAATAAAAAAAAAAGAAACCATACACGTATACATATATAAAAACAGCCATTGGAGTGAGATTAATGGTGAACAAGAACAATTTTCTGAGCGGGAGCGGAGCGCATGTGAAAAAGTTCAAAATAGATTAAGGATAAAATGGGTTAAACGGTTTAAAGTGGGTGCCACCACTTGCAACCAACTTCCAATAGTGCGAGTGCGGGTCGCGGAATTTAAATGGATTTCATTTAGTTATCGCTTTCATTGGACTTGACACATCAAGGCGGTTTGACATTTCCATTAATATGGCGGAGATAAGTAAGTTTCCTATAAGTTTGGTTGATTCGATTAATTTAGAAGCCAATCAATGTGTCACCTATACTAAGTTTTTCCAAAGTTCCTGACAATAGCAATTATGTATGTGTCGTATATGGGGAAAAGATTATGTGGCGAAAGTGGCGATAGTGGTTGGGGAATAGTTGACAATAGTTTAATTCAAATGGAGGTGACTGTGGTGTTTGTTGAAAAACATTGGTGATCTAAAGCATAAATTAAATTACTGCTTAAGCATTACCAGGACACAAAAGGTTTCGTAGTTAAAGTAAATGACGAAGCGAAAGTCCAAGGACGGCAATTTAAGTACATCCTTGACGAGTGATAGTTTGATGTGCATTGTGGGTAATGGTGACGGCTATTGTTTTCTGCAGAGTTCTATATATTTCACCCATAGACGGAGTTCTATACGTTTTGCCAAACATTTTATACCCATAGTAAGGTCATGATAAGATCAAGGAGCATGGCTGTGCGGTAACTATCCTCCGCAATAGGTAATGAGAGAAAAAGAAGACGGTGGTTACGTCCCACCCAGCTGGCCACACTCAAAATATAACGTGGCCTACAGACTGGGTTAGCAGATCGACAAAAGCTAGAGATCAGACCTTATTAGAAGCCTTTTCATGCCTTGAAATTAACTTAGGCAACATAGGTAAAACTCAGACGTTCCGCAAAAATGGTGGACACTCAATCATCGACATCACCTTTGCAAGCAATTCACTAAATAGAAAAGTTAAGGGGCACGTAAGCGAAGACTATACTCATAGCGGCCACCAACCAGTAATATGCGAGATAGCATCAAACAGAGATACTTATCCCAACAAACACCGAAGTATAGAATTTGGAGTAGCAGATAGGTGTTTAAACGAATATCTTCTTGGGAAAATGATGCCATAACAAAGAGCTTCAAACACGCCCAGCGAAAGCTTGACAAGCTATGTACGTTAAAGAGGCGTACGATGCTTTATTAACAAGAGTAGGGATACTTTTGTTGGAACAGTCATATTGAGGGTCTTCGAGCCAAAAGGAAATGCCAGCAGTCGTACGGAAGGCTAGGCTACCAGGTTAAAAAAGAAGAATATAAACAACTGAGAAAAGAACTGAGAAACAAAGTGACCAAGATTCAGATCTCTATTAGACGAGGATGACAGAACGCCATTGGTAGTAATGGGAAACATAAGAGAAATGCCCTGAGCTACTGAAGAAAATTGTTACCACATTCTGTTCCCGAATACCACAATACGGGAAGTGCAGCCTAATTATGAAATTTCGACGATACCCGTAGTCACCATAGAAGAAATACTGAACGCTTGCAAAAATATCGGCGGCAAAAAATGCCCAGGGCGAGATAGGGTGCCCACCAAAGGGTACCTTCTCCTCGATTTGAAAAACGCAGAGGCTAGTCCTATTGCCGAAAGCAGGATCCCTTCTTATTTGGGCTAAGAGGGCAACTGTGTAGCAAAGTCCTCTCTCGAATCACTAAAGTAATTCTATATAAGACCCTGATGATCCCAGTCCTGCTCTACGGCGCAGAGGCATAGACTATGTCAAGAATGGATGGAGCCGCTCTTGGTTGTTATGAGAGAAAAATACTTTGGGTGGTTTTGGTCCCGTCTGCATGCACGGAGAGTGGAGAAGCAGATACAATTATGAGCTGTACGAGCTATATAGTGACATCGACCTAATCAGAAGAGTTCGAATCCGTGCAGAGCGGATAGACAACAATGCCCCGGCCCGAAGAGTCTTCGAGTCTATCCCAGAGGGACGACGCAGTTGAGAAAGACCTCACCTAAGGTGGCGCACACAAGTGGAAAGGGACCTGAACCAACTTGGTGTGCGACACTGGAGGCAGCTGGCTAAAGGTCTAGCTGGCTGGAGAGGCTTGTTGGTTCAGGTCCAGATCCACCCCGGACTGTAGCTCCACCTAAGTAAGTAAGTAAAGTGCGATCAATAATAGATGCGATCAGCAAGGTGGTGTTAATGGCAAAGCAATGGTTAGAGGGTTCCAGCTAGAGGCGTGGAGGTAAGAAATATAGCGGTTGATTACACTTGATGAAAAAACGCGTTCAATACTATATGGGGCTATATCATGGATGCCCTGATAAATATGAATACACCATAATACATTCTGCGTATAATCGATAATTACCTCCACAAAAGAGTGCTGCGGCGGCGTTCCACAGGGCTCCGTCCTCGGACCAATACTATAAAATATAATGTACGGCGACATATTGAGATTGAGAGATGGAGTATAAATTATAGGATTTGCTGACTACGTAGGATAGTGCTAAAACAGTGTTAAAATAGTGCAAAACAACAAGTTAGAACTGGACGCAAATGAGACCATCGCATCTGTCAAACAATGAGAGTCAAAGATTCTAGCTTTGGCAGAACACAAGGTTATAATATGCAACAGTCTAAGATTTGTAAAAAGTAAACATTTGGAGTACACAGCAAAGAAAGCATCAAATGTATACTCAGCGCTCTCCAGAATGCTGCCGAATGTTGGGGATGCAAAAAGTACCAGGAGAATACTACTGTCTATGTAGAGTAGTGAGCTCAACAATGCTCTACGTATCCCCAGTTTGGTCGGAGATAGTAAACGTAAGGCCAAATCGGCTGCGGATAAACAGTGTCTATAGATCAACCGCACTTTGAACTATATTAGTCTGTAGGATAATTTCGGATTGGTATGTTCCCAATAGGTATACTGGCTGATGAAGCTAAAAGAATTCGAAGTGGAAGGACGGAGTACATGGATCTTAAAAAACTAGGAAGACAAGAAAGGACAATCTCACTAAGAGTGCGCCAGCAAATATATGACACCTCACATGAGAGACGGTGTGCATACAGACTAATCCTCAGGATATGACTATGGATGGATGGTCATGGGAAATTGACGCAGTTTTTGTCAGCAATGATACGTCCATCGCTTTAAACTCGACGACGCTTGCTCTGGATAATTTGAAGACCCGAAACACGCTGCTTCTTGAGGAAACACGGAGAGTAGAAGGCAAATTAAATGCCATACTAGATGTTCTAAATAGGTTTATTAGACGAGGTGTCGAAATAGATGGATAATTGGGAAGCAGTGTGCACACTATTGACCCGAATACAAATCGAGCTGAAACAGACAAAAAAATGGAAAAAAATGCTGCAATCACAGACAATGACGACCGTGTAATTTGGTAAACCCACCCCGCAAAGTAATACCTGACGGTGATCCCGAGGGGTCAAGGTCTGAGCTGAGGTTAGGTTTAGTCACCCTCCGCTTAACAAAAAAAAAATTACTTTCTCCAAAAAGCTGAAGAAGAGAGTGATTGCCAAGTCTCAGAAAGGAAATCTAAAAATGTTCGATAACTGGAAGAGGGATGGGTGATCAAAGCCAAAATTCTTTCGTACGCATCGAAGTAAAAGTACAGAATAGTTCTCTCAATAATAAACCATCTACGTTCTGTCCCGGATTCAGAAAATTCATCGGGAAAGAAAGTAATTTAGCAGGTATACTAGATAGGAGAGTACAAATCCTGCCATATTCTGCGAACGTCTGCAACTCGTCAGCAATCAATCTGATTCTTCTTTATCACTGCTTTTCAGGCCAGGAATGGACTTTGAGCCCGCATAGATTTTGAAGGTAAACCGCTGTCATATGATTTCTTCAACAGCAATATGGGATGACTAGGAAATGCAGAGCTACCTAGTGGGGCTTGTTTTTTAGGCCTAGCTTCGTCCCGAATTTTAGACATATTTATGCATGTATACATAAGTTTAAGCTTGAGTCATATAACGTCAGAATATACCGTGAAACCATAAACATCCGTGACGTTCTTATGTATAGATGTACCTATACATATTTTCCAAAAAAAAGGTGGTGATTTGGGTTCTATTCCCATTAAGTCCGATCTATTCAGCCATTCCGGCGCAAGATTTTCTAAAAATTTTCTACTTCATGACTGATTTTGCTGCATCTTCAGGCTCTTTTCAAAGAAGAGGAATGTAGAGTTGATTCACAATGTAAAACTTTGCTAAGTAACTTAAGGTCTGACTCAACAAAAAACCCTAAGCTAGTTTAGAGCTAAATGCTGCTCTGAAACATTATTTATGAAAATTCGCCTCATTTCTTGAACCAATGTCCAGAACAACAAATGCTTGGGTTGGTTTAATAATCCAAAGATTTTAGGCAAATATGGTACAAATCTAGTATTAGAGTTACCCCCCTCCATGAGCATTTTAGATCTATGTATAGGTGTGATCTAAACGATACCTGCATCAAGCTACTTATCTAAACAAGGTCTATCTCGTTTAAATCAGTCTGTGACAATATAACTCAAGCTAAAATACCTCAAACCTTTAACAACATATGTACACAGGAATAAATTCCAATTTTAATGACACGATCTTAATGCACGAGATAAAACCCTGAAGCACCGAAAAATAATTTCATCTTTAAATTCAGATAGGACCACTATACCACAAAACTGCTGATTAACATCATTTACTGTAAACTCTCTTATCTGTGGACGTAAACAAACAAGCAAGAAACTGTTTTATCCTCATTTTTTTGCCAAAAAAAAAAAAACCAGCAATGTCATTTTAATTTCCGCCCCAAGTCAAAGTGCAATGAACTTCGGGTTAAGGAACTGTCAACTTGCATGTAATGGATGAATGCCATGCACTTGTCGACATGCTGTTCTTTGAACCATACCCCAAGTCTTCTATACGTACTTTCATCTCCAACCTGGGCCATTAATTTCACTTCTTTTAGTACTAGTACACCATTAAGAGAAATGCTTCTGCAGTGCGGGCAAAAACTCACCATTATCAACCCCCAACCACGACATCCTTGGCCATCAGTTCAACAAGAAATTTACTGCAGACATGGTGATTTATCGATTCTCAATTCATTTTCTTCATCGCTCCTATCAACGTGGAACCCTAACATGCTCACATGCTGCACCATAATCACTCAGATACTTCATTATTTCCCTCTTCCAATTCGTTTCCTTTCACATTTGCACACCGACCTCACAACCAATGTCCATTTCAATTATAATTAACTGCCCTACCACCACTAAAAGAGGGAGAGAGAGGACCAACAGAGTGTCCCTGGAACCAGTCCTTACCTGATCATCCGAATCAATAGTTTCGGGTATAATATCCGGATTCTTTTCATCGCTCTCGTTACCATCGATTTCCTTGCTTCCGGAGCTCTTATCACTCGGTCCCGGTGAACCATCCCTCGATGTGTTCTCATTAGACAGCGCTTTCCGTCGGCGTCTGGAACTTTTGCACGGTATTCGTAGGGCTACGACTACAGCAAAACCGGCAACCATCACCGCCAATGTCAGGCCGATGGTTAACGATAAAACCGGCGATAGCAAGAGTGCTGTATGAGGTTTCTCTGCAAAAAAAAAAAAGAACAAGAAAATCAGGAAATGAATTTTAGGTCTCAAGAGCTATAGAGTGCAGGAAGAAGGATATCTTCCAATTGAACATATTTATACATATATACGTGCCCTAAACTTACCTCTTTCCGATGTTAATTGCTTCTCGGGCATCCGCAGCATTGCTGCATTCATCGTCGCCGGATCCGAACGTCCTTTCGAATTGAAGGCATATACCGAGAGTAAATACACACTGCCAGGTGTCAGTGCCGAAACGGAAAATTTCGGTACCGGTGAAGTTATGTTCGCCCTAATTTCCTAGAAGAGGAAGACACAAGATATCTTAGATTCATTTGAAACCACAAACACTTCTGTCGGGTGGTGGAAGATATTGAATGTTCCTGACACTTTAACCAGAGAAATCTTCACACAAAAACACATCACCCTGTCATATGTCAGAATTGGTCGGTTTCAGAGGTGATTGTGGCTGTGTTTCGAGTGAAGTCATCTCTGTGCCATAGTCAGTGGGGCGTACTTACATTGGAGTGGGGATCCCTCATTTCGAGCATAAACGATTGCGGTAGGCCACCATTGAAACCATCAGTGCATTTGACAGTTAGTGATACCATTGATATGTTGGTTAGAGTGCAGTTATGCACTTGGTCTGGTCGTCCTGTGCGGTTAATGGAATGGAGAAGGCGGAGAAGTTTGTTTTTAAATTTGCATTGTCTTTGCGATAATTTGATAAACATGTGTATGCATGTGTATGGAGAAATCCTTGACAAGTGGCTTGGTTAGGGGTTAATAGCTAGCAATTTATGGTTTCCTGTGAGGCAACACTGTACTATAACATCAGCCGCTATCAGTGACATTGGCCATTGGCTTTATGACATCTTGAAAATAAATAGATACATTTGTATAACTATTCGATTTGAAGGAATTTTGCTTCGTTCTCATAATATCACCCTAAGGTGGATGAAACTACACAAGTCCTTACTAAAAAGAGGACAGTTTGTAGTTTCTTATGGGATTTGAGCTGTACAATAGGGCAGCAGATAGGAACTTTAAACTTCGCCTGGAAGAAAATCTTAAGATTTCCTAACAAAGCTGTATGATATTCAAAGTATGTGCAAATAAAGATACGAACACACATGCAGATACATATTGTGCTGTGAAATTTAGGTGCAAATGAAAATAAAGGTTTTTAAATGTGTATCGGCTCGTTGTGAACAGAAGAGAAGAGATGTATGTATCTAACATTAAAGTAGAGTGATTTCGTGGTAGGATGGGCACAGACATGGCGGTTCTCCGCCTAAAGATTCGGTATGGATGGGTGAGTGTAAGAAAAAAAGGTCAATTCGTCTACCATGAGCGTAAAAACCGCCTTAGATTCGCTCAATATAACGACCAGATGGATAGAATTAACTGCAACGAGGACATTAGGGTAGTTTGAAACTGGGTCATATGCATGGCTCTGGAACCTGAGATTACGCGGGTTAGTGTCACAGAAATACATCAATTTTCAACTATTTATCAGTGTACCAGTTTAGCCAGGTGAAGTTTCACAAAAATGGCCAAATTAATCACTCCCACAACTAAACTGGTTTGCAAATAAAAATTATATGTGAGCACCGAACTTTACCCCAATCCCACACCAGCAGACAAACCAAAATTCAATACTACAATGAGCTAAAAGGAAACGATATGAATGGATACTTTCAAGAAACAATTCAACAACAGATACCAGATACAAACATTTCCATGGTTTACAAAAAGATACCAAGCTAATTGGTTTTTCCAATGAACATGGGTATTTCCTCAAATTATCCATCTTCGATTTAAGCAAATTAAATTGAAAGGCAATATTTCTGCTCAAAGAGACTGCCTCTTTGCCAAATACCCCTTACAAGTTTTAGAAAATATCTTGTATATGTATCTACTGCTAGATGACGATGCAAAATACCTTTCGATAGTAAGGATACATACCTGCTGCAATTATGTGAAATACACACGGCACCCTTTGACGTCCGATTTTATTTGTAGCAACACACAAGAGTGTACCATAATCCAACTCAGTGATTGGTGTATAAGTCACTATCGATGATGTACCTGTAAAAATAAAAGAAAATGTTATTTCATAAGATACACATATGGTAGTAGATGCAATAAATCTACGACAAAAAAAATCCTCGAAGACCATAGAAAAATGTTATCCATGTCTATCTGCTAAACATTAGAAAAAAAGATTCATTGGATACATTCTCATAACTGGGATGGTTCTGTATAGATTTTACAGATTTTAATTAAGATCCATGTTGGATTACACTTGGAGTGTGTTTGCTTGGAAAATATTGTTGAATGAATGATGCAAGGGGTTGGCTTTGGTAAGCTGACCTATTCTTCCTGTGTCGAGCGCAGTAGCCTTCTGTGGAAAAAAAAAAGTGGAAACTGATTCCTCTGGCTTTTTGCTTTTCACTTTAGTTTTCATTTTTTTTTTTCTTTTTTCCATTTATATGTACATGCGATACTGTGGGGCATTCGGCCAAGGCTACACAATCGGAGATGGCCATAAAGTGGAGCACATAACCGCCGCGATTGTATAGAAATTAACAAGCAAAACGAATAAAGTAGCGAATACGGATGGACGACGGTGAATAGCTGTCGACGAGAAGGAATACTGCCGCAAGCCCCAAAAATGTATTTCGCTTTACTTATTCCGTGGTATGAAATTGGGATTATGACCTCAATCCTTTGGTTTCGCAATTTTGTAGATAGTAAGTCGGATATTTGACGGTTTTTCATTTTCACTAGTAAAAGATACTTTTAATGAAATTACTAAATTGTGGCGGGAGTGAATTCAATAGGAATGTTTGTTGAAGATTAGATAGATGCTGGGTAGTTTTATAATTACTTACAGAATGTAATCAATTGTTTGTATTACAAACTTGTAGAAGGTGTTGAATAACACCAGTTTTGGAAGGTACTAAGTATCTACAGATTATTTTTGTTATTAAAAGAGTTTTCAATGTTTATGAGTAGAGTATGAGAGTATGAGTTTTTAGGAAATCATCAGCAAATCATTTTCCAAAGGGCGTTGAGATTCTGAGAATTTATACGGAAACTTTTAACGGAGGAGAAGATCAATTTGGGTTGGTTGGTTCAGACAGCCAGATAGTCAACTTGAAAAAACTACATACATTCTGTAAAGATTGTTGTTGATTAAACTTTTGTACAAAGATTGACAGTTACTTCCACTTTAAACATGACTTGAACATCAAGCCCAAGAAATTATAAAACTTCAATTCGTTCCTTACCCAGAAAACCTGTCAATTATTTACGGTTTTGTACTACTGTGACTACTATGGTTCAAAAGATACTTTGAGCGTACGTTCATAGAAGTATTTTTGGAACTTCGAAACTAAACGCATGAACATGAAACAAAGTTGGAAATTTTATTTGTATTCAAGACAGGGTATCCATACAGAATATGAACAAATTGTCGTCATATCTGCAAAGTAAAGGTCCTCAGATACCTCAAAGTTAATAAACTATCTCACGATAGCCTCTCACTATCAACTCCTATTTTACACAAATGGGAGAAGCATTTTCTCACTAAGGCACTTACTCTTGATTCAGGCGGCAGCGTACGAATTCTCTAGATGAAATCATTAGTGCCGCCTATCAGTTCTAGTCAGGTCAATCTATTAGTGTTATGCCTATATGAGCTGCTTCGACATATTTGAATTCCAGTTCTATAGGAATCTCCAATGCTGAGCCAGAGTGTTGGAAAGGAGTTGGTGGCGGATGAACTTTTAATGGGCAGCAGTGGGTTATTGACGCTGGAAAAAGCGGCCCCTTGTCCTCGGGGTAAAGAAGAGAACTGGACCTCCAAAATTGGGGGTTGTGCGTAGGGGTAACTTCCCGAACACGAAAAAAAAAGTTCCGAAACCAAAACACAAATGCTCCGACTCGTAGAGCCCTCGAATCTAACATCTGGGTTAGGACAACGCAGTAGAGGAAGACCATGCCTCAGGCGGCACGGGCAAGTAGAAGAAGATCGTGGCTTTCTAAGGATACCTGGAGAAGGATTGACGAACGAAAACAGCTAAGAGCTTAAATTGCAGCAACTCTAACAGCAGGGATGATCGAGCTAGAGTCCCTATATCAATGAAGATGAGAGAAGTGCAGCGAAGCGTGCGACGTGACAAATGCAATTACATCAATGCGCTGGCTACAGAAGAAAAAGAAGCAGCAGCAAGGTGCGACAGTAGAACCGTTTATAGAATCACCAAAGAGCTAATAGATGGCCGAAGCTCTACTCAACACCCAGTGAAAGGCTTAGACGGTTCGTTGCTAATATCGGATAAGGATCAGCTCAAGAGATGGAAGGAGCATTTTACTTCCGTTTTGAACAGAGTATTCGCCAGCAATATGCACCCAAGTCAGACTGAAGTATCCGTAGTAAGAAATTCCCGAATTCGCACCTCAACCCCGAGTAAAGAAGAGGTCATTACCGCGATCTAAGCACTGAAAACCAATAAGGCGGTAGGACTTCATGGCATACCCGCGGACTTGGGAGAACCTGGGGAGCCGAGAGTTTTCTGGATGAGTGGAAGAAGGCAACCTAATGCAGTGCGAAAACTGGAGAGGTACCTGCGTGCTACCTGCTGTGGCTAAAGTAGTAGCTAGAATTATCCTGGAGTGAATCAAAGAACACCTAGAAGATACACTCGACGCTGAACAAGCAGGTTTCCGCTCTGGATCCTCCTGTGTCGACCACATCAACACCCTGCGGATCATCATTTAGCAATGCGTTGAATATCGATCACAACTACACCTGCTGTTCATCGGTTTCGGAAAGGCATTTGATAGTGTCAATCGGGAATGTATTTGGCTTGCCTTGCGCAGGAGAGGCATTCCTGATAAATTAATAGCTATTATCAAGGCTACATACGATGGATCCACATGTCGCAATTTGCACAGAGGAAGGCTGTCTGAGGAATTCAAAGTCCAAAGTGGGGTTCGGCAAGGCTGCATACTTTCACCAATATTTTTTCTATTGGTGATAAGCGATGTGCTAAATGCGGCTTTATCGACGGGAAATGGAGGAATTCGATGGACTCTTACATCTAAACTCAAACACCTCGACTACTCCGATGATGTATGCCTACTGTCTCACAGAATAATGGACCTTCACCAAATGACAGCAAATGTGGAAAGGGGAGGTTACATCGTTGGGCTGAAAATCAACTCGGCAAAAACAAAAATGATCAGCCTAGGACCGAACTCATCAACTCATATAAGAGAGAGTAGAGAATTTCCAATACCTTGGGAGTATTGTCTCAACTGATGGCGGAACCGAACTGGATATAGCCAGCCGCATAGGGAAAGCAAAATCTGCGTTTGGGATGCTATCCACAAGCTACGACTGTTCCGTTCCAAAGTTGAATCCGTGCTGCTATACGGATGTGGTACCTGGAGAGTGACCGATTCTATCACGAGGAAGCTGCAAACGTTCATTAATAGGTGCCTATGCAACATTTTAAGGATTTTCTGGCCACACCGTATCTCTAACGAACAGCTTTATCAGAGAACAGGTCATGAACCTATAGGCACGCATACTCAGGATGGCAGAATACGGGGCGGACCCAGAAGTACATGGCGCAGAACAGTCACGAAGGAAGCACAGCAAAGGGGAGAGCTGAGGCACATTGCCAGAAACCGCACATGATGGCGCGTAGGCGTTGTAGAGGCCCTAGGAACCACAAGGGGATACAGGACATAAATTAGACAATGCAATAGTGTTGTAGTTAAAAAAATATGCTTGCGACTAGAAAGACTAGGAAAAGTTCAGCTCCTACACCCTCGCCGGTCGTAGAATCATCAGTGGAAACTTCCAGTGCAGAATTATCAATAATTGCGTTCTCTGCTCAATTCTGCCGGCTGCAAATTGTACCTTCATTATATACCTATGTATAGGTATACTGCATTAAAGGAACGGGTTTACGTAGTCCGTGGTTTCTATTTCTATATATACAGGGTTGAGGACAATGGCGTGTCGTCATGTGTCGCTGGTATACCATTGTGATGATTTCCTCAGTCGCTGCGCCGATTTCATTGCGATCACTTTGCCATAGATGTCTGGAGGAAGGATGTGTAGCATTGTTTCTAGCGCCACCGGGCAAATTCCCGGAAGCGGCTGGTAAAGAAAATGCAAGTCGTTTTTTGTTCAGTAGATACATATGTGCTGAAGAAAACAAAAGTGCTGAGGAGATAGGTAGAATAGTATCTACAGATTTATTTATTGCGTACAAAGTTGTTCTACAAAAACTCATCTGTATCTTTGAGAAGAAGGAAAGACATATCTACAAAGACTGCATCGATTATATCAGGATTTTGAATTTCCACTCTGGTCTTAGTAAAATGAACTATGACAAAAATATCACTTTCCTACGAAATTGAGAACGGGATAACAGACCAGAACTCTGGCGTGCAACTGAATGCGTTCACGACCAGACTATTTCCATTACCTTATGCCTATTAGCCTTCATTAAACAATTTACAGGAAATATCCTTCCAATAAATGGACCGACACTGTACTAGATACTTATACTACAAAACAATTTGTTTAGAATTTCAAGCTCTCAAATTGAGCTGAAAGATACCTACTATCTACGTTATAACATTCATTTCGATCGCAATTGATTGAAATGCTCCATTTATTTCTCCCCCTTTTATTTTATCACTTTAGGTCCATCAATCGACATCAACTACCCAAAACATCGACACTGACATATCGACATAAAATTGTTTCGCAAAAATAAACAAAAAAAAAACTGCAGAAAAGCAAAACAGGAAAACTCTTTTCAAAAAAGGTATTCACTTACCTGATCTGGTTATGTGATTGGTGGCAACATCGATGCTTTCAGCTGAATTATTGAACGTCCAATTGAATTCGACATCGGGTGGATTTGCATCGACAGTGCATTTAATTTTAGCATCCTCCTGCTTTGCCACTCCATATATCCGGGGCTGATTTGGCATGCACGTTGGCGCATCTGTTCATCGTCGTAGTCGTCGTCGTAGTCATCACGTGTGTACGTAATTCAAAGCGGATATCCGAGGGATTTGTTCCAAAATCGATTTCGTACGTGTGTAGAGTGTACAAAAATCGAAAAATGAAATACAAAACAAAAAACAAAAATTGGGAGAGAAAATACGAAAAATGATTTAAATTCAAATGAACTACTTAATCTGCATTCGAAATGCAGTCCACTCCACTTACATAGTATGTTCAACATGAATGGCGGACTAATACCATCGCCTTCGGCATTGTAACCAACACATGAGTAATTGCCGGCCGTTGCTCTCGAAACACCTTGTAGCACCAACGAGTGATTACTTATAATTACACCTTGTGATATATTATGTGGCAAAGGGCGACTCTGTTGCACCACCATCCCGACAGGACCACCACCACAAATCCATTCATATCACCACCGCCAGCCGAAGAAGACGACAACATTGTCAGATGAAGAGAGCAATGCAAAAAAAAAAAAAGGATAAAAAGAAAGAGAAAAGAGAAAAATAAATAAAGGAGGATAATAGTTGTGCAGAATTAATATTTTTAATTAAATTTTTCGTTGAAATTTTAATTGCACTCCTTTCAGTGATATCCTTTATATTTTCTTCCTTTTATTTTTTTTTTGTATACGTATACATATAATTGCTAAACAGGATAAGGACGAGTGCTTGTTGTTGCCAAGAGTGTATTCAACTTTTGGAAAAAGTGCGCGGGGAAAGCCAAACTAGATCGAGACGTAATAGTAGTGGACTTTGTCTTACTGCTAGACAGGTTGTACGCTTGTAACCGTGTGCACAACTCTTTCTTTTTTTATTTTAATTATCCTTCAAGCAAATTTTCAATTAAACGCGAACCATTCTAGGATTCTATAAAAAGAAAGTCTTGTTTTAGAAGTGATTGCCTGGGTTCTTGCCCGCTCAGGCTGCAGTCTCTGCAAGTGATCCATCATGATAAGTTGGGCGGAATGGAGAGAGCAGTTTTAATTGCATCTGCATTTTCGTCCTTTGAAGTGAAATGAACAGGCGAGTATACAATTTTCCCCATATATATCCTTTGTTTAACATAATGAACGTTTAATGCTACACGACTTGACCTTTTTTTTATTTTTATTTTTTTATTCCTTTGCTTTCCACTTTGGGATGCTTATACACACTCAAATGATGGGCCTTAAAGAGGAAATGAGAAAAGGACACGGTGCATTGCACTTGTAGTGTTTCATGTCATGTCATAGTTGCAGGGTGGTATACTATACTATATGCTTGTACTGGTGTCTCTCTTGTGGACCTTGTCCATTAGTTGTGTGAAAAATTTATTTGGATGGGGTAGCTTTTAGCTGCACTAATTGCATGTTAAACGAGATTTTTTTCTTTTTCTTCTTCTTCTAATGTTGCGCATTGCAAACCATTCTGCTGGGCGGTAAATCCTTTTTATCACGGTGAAAGGACTATATGTATGTGTGGGAAATTTATGATAATGATGAAAATTCCATTGCATGAATGGTTGTCCTGCACAGCTGAGTGTGATACTAGGAAGTGAGAATAATTTTCATATGAAGTGCTTGCTTGTAAGTGCTTGCACGTTAATTAAGGATATGTAGAGAGCGTGTTGCACTTAGAAGTAGAAAAAAAGTAGATGGAATGGTTTTTATTGACGTTCCATGGTCAGGTGGAGACAGTTTTGTAAGGAAATTATACTTTTTAATGAAAGTAGATACGCATTATGTACTTGAATACACATATGCAATAGACAGAATCTATTAAGGATGTGTAGTGGATGCATTGTTCAGTGTAGATATCATTCACTCTTTGAAATTAAAAAGAGAACACTGAGACGAGCAGATCCTGCAGAAAAATCTATAAATAGGAATACTCAACCTTCGGGCATGTGCATTCAGAGAACAGTGTTCGATGATATTTGTTGGTTTAGGGAGGATTCACTTCCCATGCTTTAGCAATGCTCTGGCTTTAGCAGCACTAGTTCAAGTCAAAATCGATAAAGTTCATAGAATATGACACTTGTATAACAATGTTGGGTATATCTATGCTAGTTACAGCTGAAATTTTGTCAGGCCTCGAAGCTCGATATCTTTTTCCTGAACTATCAATGTCGACTGCTATACCGCAATAGCTGTGGATATTTTGTCCAGCTATATCCGTTCACTTAATCTATCGCATTCTAGAGTATACTTACGTATGTATCTCAAATGATTATGTCATCTAAAACGATAGGAACGCTATGAAAAATAAAAATATTCGCGTTAGGGGGATGTACATATACTGATCAAATTTTTCGTCAACTGAAGGCATTTAGCCAAAGATCGGGCTAACTAGGTAGGCTTGTTGGTTGAGACCCAAGTCCACGTCAGTCTATAGCGCCACCTAAATAAGTAAGGAGGGCTTCAAACCGATTTGACTAAAAATTTGATCAGTGTGAACCCCCTGTTGTGCATGTTATATCCTTCACACGAATGGAAGGGGCCTACTACTTAATGTGGTGTCGGAAGAGGAATTTTTGCTTTTGAGAAACTTTCATGACAGTGTTTCTCTCGGATGTGGATCTGTGAACGCGAAAAGTGGAACTGTGAACAACTTTATTAAAGCCTCGATCCTATATATAGATCGATAGTACAATGCCCTTATCACTGACCCACGACGGCGCCCACTAAATTCAAGTATTGGTTATAAATTAAATACTATAAAATCAGCTTAGTTTTATGCATGGAATATAACGTAACGTCTATTTGGAATTCCTGTAAACTTTTGTCCAAAACTAATTTCTATAACCCACAACTGTGTGAGGAAGAGTGCTTCCAGACTAATGGGTTAAAACTTCGACTCCTCATTACAATCAATAGTCTGTGCGTTTAAGACCACAACTAAAGTCTTGGATCAACAGGATGATAGTCATGATGATATATAGAGTTATTTTCGAAATCCAATAAAGGAAATGCCATGAAATAGTAGCCGATGAAGGAAAAAAACGTGCAGAGAACAGAGGATTAAAGGGAACTTCTTATTGGTAATATCCTGTCACTACACTGCACGTCCTAAACACATTCAATCTCGCAAAATGTAAACTATCTCTATAAGCGTTTTGAAATATAATAGAACAGGTACACATCAGCCCAACCTTACCGATCTTGTAAATATAGAGAAACCTCCATCACAATAGAGGTACCATATGGTTCGTTTGTAGGGCCACTATTGTACCTATAAATCAGAAGTACCCAGTACTGTATAATTTTCCGACAATATCGCTATAATTGTTGAGCCCAAGTTATTTAAAAAAGTGCCACACATCAGTAAACAATTCAATCGATATTGTTCCACCCAGACTTGAATCGGTGGGCTTAGCACTTATGTGATACATGTAAGATAGAGGTTTCTGACTTGTGGCAGAAGAGTAAATAATAACTTTTATGAAGGCTGGGCATACAAATAATATTTAAATCCCCCATCAAGTACCTAGGTAAGGTAGGTACTATTAATGACACAATGTGAAAAAGCTTCAAGTGCAAATGGTCCTCACAGGCGTAGTTAAAACGCACCATGATCGAAGCTTGTAGAGTTTAAGAAGCACAGAGAATACTTTTTTCTGATTTTTTGAAACGAAATTTGAAAAATCGAGTCTCTAGTATTTCTCAAATGAAACTGAGAACAAAACTGATTGCAGATACCAGAAAGTTTCGTAAAGAAATCAGTGTGGATCAGTATAGTATAAGCCAACATTCTTGACAGATAGGAAGGAACTACCGTCCATACAATAAGTATACAGCAGTCACATCCCAGAAGCAAGAAATGTAGATACTCTGAACATCCTCCCCAATCTTTATTACTTCATTTTCCCATATATGAAAACAAACATACATATGTACATATACATATGTGTAACTTAAAGCGGAAGCAATTTTTTTTTTAAATATGTTACACACTCCCCGGTGGAAACTTGGCATTAAAACATAAAATCTCAACGGAAATTGATTTTTTCTCTCTCCACTCCTAATTTATTACATAAAATTCCTCGGAGCGAAAAAAAGGCTCTAATCTATATACCATACTCCGAAGCCAAAATAACAACTGTCATCCTGTCGCAATGTGAGTAATCCACATGAAGTAGCACACCCACGCATATGAGAGGGAATTCTTTGAGTTTCATCCTGGCTGTTTCGGTTTCGATATATTAATGAACTCTACACGTGCCTGGAAAATCCTTAATTTTATTGTTCTCTCTGATCAAAGGTGCGCACTTTTCGATTCAATTAAATTTAAATTGATTTAATATCATTTCATACGAGTCCGCCCACCACCTTTCAAAAGATATCCAATCTCATGAGATCAACAACACATGACACGTTTATCTGTATCCTCGCACATGTGGTCAGGACAAAAGTAGGTACTCAAGCATTACATGTTAATGTTTCTCTATTAATACAAACTGTGGGTTCAGCCAGCCGAAAGCACTTAACCAAGTGCGAAATTACAATTAATCCTTCGGCATGTAAACTTATATCAACACAAAACAACCAGATCACATCCTGATTAGTTGTTCAGAGAGATACGACCGTTTCGGACAAATGCTTCCTGCTGTGTACAATATCACACTTGAACGCATCTTGCTATAATCGATCGGCGACATTCAAATCGTCCTTTAACTAGGATAACCGTATTTATTTCCAAATCGAATATTGCAATTAATTTTGAATTTTTCTTTTCCATCAGTTAACGTATCCTTTTATATGTACACATATCGGAATGACACTCCGTGTATGCACATATGTATGTATGGTAGACAAAAGGAGGACATCTGGGACAATTCGGGCATTGAGGTCGGTGTGTATGTGTGTGATAGGATAATGTGAACTTACATTGTGCCGCCATTCGACTTTGTAGACAATCGGATGAGCTGTTACCAGGCAATCGAAGTAAACATCTGTGCCTTCTCGTATCGAGCTAGGGTCAAGGGATGTACCCAGGCGAACATATGTTTCTGGAACATCTGCAAGAAAGATAAATATCGAGAATTCAATGGTGTATTTGCGATAATATGTGTTAGAGATACATTGTGCTGTTCCATAGAACACTAATCAATTGCGGCGATAAATTGAAGATGTGCTAGTGCATAAATTAAGATAAGTATCTGCTTTGAAGGCAAATGAATTTTATTTAGATAGTTGGCAGAATAATAAATCGATGGAAATGTGTGCAAAATGGAATGTGTGATGTGGTTTAATTAAATGTACGCTTAACTAATTACATGAGTTTGTTCGGAATTTTATCTACGACTCGGTATAAGTGTGGGAATTCAACATATTTGGCAATATAAACAAGGATCAGGAGTGTAATAACAATTCACTGGAAATTTGTTAATTTTTTTTTGTTTAATGACTTCTACACCTTCGAAGCGGAAGAACTGACAAACCTCAAAGCTTGCTGCTTATTGAAAGTTAAGTCTACATCCATCCGAAACATTAGTATCTTTAGCATCATTAGCATCTTCTAAGCTACTGAAGCTGTTCAAAGAATAATTCGCTTTATTGGGGCATCGTTTCAAGATCAATCTTCTCAGGGTACCGGGGCTCAGAAACTTGACAGATCCATCGCAAAGTGTGTTTACATCTGCTTGGGAGTTGACAAGGGGAGAATCTTCTCACACTTTCTATCAGTTGCATATGAAATTGCATCTTAAATTGCCCAGAAAACAGAACAAGACTCTCACGGACATTGCAAAGATCATGGTAATCACTGGCTTATAAGAATATATATGTATGTCGATACTAGGCATCCCATATATGAAAGCAATAAAGAGACAGTGCTCCAAGCAGGGTCAGGCATCGCGGACTAGATAAAACCTTCTTTGACGACCTTAACGAAATCTCAGAAGAAGATTAAGAAGACACTACTAGTTGGATGACCCTTAAAATTATTGTCGCTGCCTACCGATTAATTGTTTCTGTGGCCGTGAGACAGGTTATGCCATTTCGAGATACACACGGTCGAAGGTTTTCTCCAGATCGATAAATACGTAATAAAGGTTTTCCCTATTGAGTCGTTTTTTCTCACTGACGATGGAAAGCGTATGGATCGCGTCAATCGTTGACTTGCCGTAGCATTAACTTAATCTCTCTGAAATTCTCGGAGGACTTCACGTCATCCTTATTTTTCTAAGATGCCACTTAGCTATTCCGCCACATTATAGGGATGCCGTCGATTAGGATTTTGTTAAAGAGTTTCGTGAGTCACTCAACTCTGTCGCCTCCTAATTTTTTGAAAATCTTACACGGGATGTTGTCCGGCCCCAAAAGCTCGTTACTGTTGACGTAAAATAGTGGCCCAAGCTAGTGCCCAACTCACTAAACTCTTAATTTTACATTTCATTATAGTACTTCAGCCACCGGTTTTTTATTTCCTCGTCTTTAGTTAGCATTGCCCCACTTGCCCTTGATGTATTTTACGCACGTAATGTCATGTGCTATCTGGTGTCTAGGTTTGGCCAACTTAAATACTCTAATATCCTTGCCACCTTCAGCTCTATTTAAGTTCACATAAAATTGCTCTGTGGCTAAGTTTCTGGCTTAGCTTCGTTCTTCACCTTTCTGGAAGTCTTAAGGTGTTTTCCATGCTTGCTACCACCAAATCTCTTTTTGGATACACATCGCCGAAGCGGGTTACTGACATCGGTTTAAAACCGGGACTTTGTCCTAGGCCACGTCGACGCTGACCATTTTCTTGTTGCAGCCAAAAGTCCAGAGTTCGACTATCCAACAAGGAGTAGCTGCAAACCACCCAGAAAAAAAAAATTCAATATTGGAAACCTTAGCACGACTAGTGTAGTTAGAGCCTATGGACAGGGTCGGAGCGAGGGACTCTCCGCTATGCATTCACCATTCACAAATGCCAACAATCTGTGAAACCATAGGCCACAAGCCACCACCTAAAAAGAACCCTTGGTATGATATGAATGTGCGCGTTGGAAAAAAGTAACATAAAATGCAGACTACGAAGCATTGCAACGCAAAATCAGGACAGCGAGAGTAGAGTATCGAGCCAGAAGAAGGAAGAAAAAAATCCAGCGTAAAAAAAAGGGCCCTCGCAGTCTCCCAGCTCAAGGACATCGAAGAGTCCGCAAAAGGAACAACATCCGGATGTTTTTTTTAGGAAAGCCAAGCAACTGGCAGCTGACTTCAAGCCCGGAATGCAGGCTCCTCGAAATACTGAAAGAAACCTAATCATCGAAGCTAGGGAATAGTAGATGTGTTTAGGCAGTATTTTCAGTAGCTACTCTGTGGGCAGCAGGTAGAGAAAGTGAGGGCATGAAAATAACCTCCCAGTTTTGAAGAGGTTGGCTCAGATAACAAAAAGCTGAAGAACAACAAGGCGCCGGTCCTATTGGTCTACCAGCGGAGGTTTTGAAATATGGTGGTGATGCTTTGGTTGGGTGCATGCACCAAATCATCAACCAAGTATGGGTAGATGAAGCCTATATCTATATGCCCCATCTTCAAGAAAGACGATTCTCTGTCTCTTGTAAGAACTATGAAGGCATATCCTTGTTTAATGTCGCATATAAGATCCTATCCAAAGTACTGTGTGAACGTCGGAAGCCTTTCTGCAGCACAGGAGGGTCCGGCCCGGCCGATCGACGATCGACCAAATTTTCGCACTAAGACGAATCCTGTAAAAGACCAACGAATTTCAAGTCGAGATTCACCATCCCTTTATCGACTTCAAAGCCGCATATAAAGCATTTATCGTCTTGAGCTCTACAAGGTTAAGGCCGAATTCGGGATCCCGGCTAAACTGATTCAGCTGTGCCGCGTGACGCTAAAAAACACGCGATGCAATGTAAATTTAGATAGCAGTTCCTCCGAACTATTCCAAGCATGAACCAGATTTCGGCAAGCAGATGCGCTATCATATAGTAACTTCTTCAATCTCGTGCTGGAACAGATATTCCGCCGGGCAGGTGTTAACACGGAAGGCACTATCTTTAACAAATCGTAGATGACATCGACATCATCAGTCGCTCCCAGTGCTCCGTCGTACAGGTTTTTACCGCAATCGAAGAACAAGCGAAACGAGTTGGCCTTAAAGTATGTAAATGACTACAAAACCAAGTATGTATGTACAATTTGTCAAGAAACAAGTGAGCATTTGTCCACCGCCTAGGGCAAAACGTCACTGTAAATATCAACTCCACGAATGACAACTTAGTGGAGATTCGACGAAGATTTACCCTAGGACACCGCTGCTACTTCGGTTTGGCGGAACAAATGGCTTCAAAAGTCCTCCTTTACAAAACTTTGATCCTGCCAGTTCTGCTATATGGAGCCGAGTACAGGACAATAAGCAAGACTGCAGAGCAGATATTGAACACTTCCGAGAGTAAAATTCTTCGTCGAATATTCGGTCCCGAATGCGAAGACGACAAATGGAATGAAAAGATACAACCAAGATGTGGCTGCAGTCCAAAATTGGTTAGGTCACATCGAGCGAATGGATAACAATGCTCCATGCTTTTTCAATTTTCAATTCAAAAAGAAATAAAATACCGAATCGTTATTTATTTTAAGATCCAAGCTTTTGACATTACTGCCCCGTCTATTCCATCCAAGTCTCCTCCACAGTGCAGAGAATGTACTATACACCAAAAAATTATTTTCCGATTACTCTCCTATATTTGGGGATACACCAGTCTGAATTTTTATGGCTTCGCACTGTAAACATCTTCAATCTACACCGCACACATCTAATAAGAAAGCAATTTCTTCTATATACTTACACTGAATATCCAGTCGCCAGCCATCCTCGAGTGAATCCGATGGAACTGCATGGTTATACGCCCGACACGCTAGATACTTTCCCGCATCCGTTCTGCTTAGTGTTATTGACAATGTACTCGTTGTTTGATTTCCATCACTTGAGGTCTGAAATCGGGAAAGATGTGCGAATAAGAAAGGATAAAAAGTAAACAAAAAGGGTTCTCCTATTCTTTCGGAGAAAATCAAAGGGAATTCAATTTTACAGCAGCCCCCATTGATAGAAAATATAAAATGTATCTACTCCAAAGGAAATGCATCAAGGACGTGCCATTGTAACACGGTCTGCCCCCACCATCGACCGTCTTTCAAAGAAAACAATTTATTTGAAGTGCATTCGAGGTTATTCCTTTTATCATGTGTTATAAGAGGTCCTTCGATTGTTGCATATCCTTGTCATGTTGTTATCTCTCGATGATAGCAACAGTTTTTTCTTTATTTTGATAAAAGAAAATGAGGTCAAAGTTGAGAACTTCTTTTCGTTTGACAAACAATGCTGGTTGGTTTGCTATGAAGGTTGTTCTTTGACAATGTACATAGGTATGTAACTCAAGTAGGTATCTTCTGTCGTTTTTGGGTTAAAAGGTAGGGTTCAACTACATACATTAAACAAAGCAGTAGCCTTGAGTGAGTTTGAAAACTTTATTCATTGGAAATTGGGTAAAAATTTTATGACAGGATGTAGAGTGCAATTCAAATTGATCACAGAACCAAGCACGTTCTCATCGAAGGCACGTAGAAATGGCTCATTAGACAATCTGGAACAAATGTGAATAAGTCGAACTGAAGAAATGTGCAAGGATAACCCGCGGAAACACGTTCATCGAACGTTAAATTCTCTTTAAAAAAAAAATCCTTTTCCTCTACAATGATGCATTGGAATTCTAAGGTATAACACAGTGAAGTACTGAATCACAACGACATCCTTCAACAAAAGTAAAAGAGATAAGAACAGACGAAAAAAAAAAAGAAAAAAATCGGAAAGATAATAATTTCATCATTACTTACCGTCTCTGTGGTTCTCTCCAATCTTACTCCATCCTGCCACCACGTTATCACAGCGGGTGGTCGTGAACCGGCACTTTGACACAAGAGATCGTATCGACGTCCTGCCGATAATGGTTGGTGTGCTCCCAGCAGTCTTATATTTAATGGAGGAACTGTAAGAAGCATAAACCATAGAAAGAAAAAAAAACGCAAAAAAAGAAAATGAAAAACGTATGGATAAGTCTGCACACAAATGAGTAAAGAAAGTGAGGATATTAAGAGAAACGGAAGGAAAAACTTCCGCCATTTATTAAATAAATTTTATTTTTTTTTTTTTTGTATTTCTATTCCTTTTCCTACTCCTTGTCTCCGCCAAGAGTTTGGTGAATTTCTTTTTCCAAATGTCCTGGTACGTTGTGTAATTACAGAGAACTTGACACAAAATGACCACTTTATCGTTATCGAAGAATTTATACCATAACTTACTGGTAGAAGGGATGTTCATACATAAGTATAAAAGCATTGTTTGTATGTGCGTGCGGTTTGTATTGTTATCCTTATATATATGATCTCATGCTGTTACTGTTTGCCTTCTTTTGGTAGCGCCAGGACGGGCGTCTAAAAAATGTTTCTCTCTTGTATTGTCTGTCCTTCTTGGTGTGCCGTTGTTGTAATGGTGAACGATTATTATTTGTTATCTGGGTGACAGTTAAAATGTCATACATTACGTCCTGTGTGTGGCGAGTCCTTTGTGAGTTATTGCCTGACATTATGGTATACATTTAAAGTTTTTTTTTTTTATTTTTCCAAACAAATTGGCGTAGGACGTTGACTGTATCAGAAGAATCGAATAAATTGGCCAATAGTGATAGGAGTGGGTAAGTGGGTGAGTGGGTGATATATTGAAATATCGTCGACAGCAGGTGAAAATTTTGTTGAAGTAATAGCTTATGGAGTTGCGGCCGGTAACACAGTGCCACTATTGTATCGAGTGCTTGTAACGATAGGATTTTGATGCCACATAAAGAATATTAATTGGTGTAGATACTCGTGCTTTCTGCAAGGACATGCAAGAATTTATGATGAAGCAAAAAGTGGGTTACAACTATACTGACAGGAGGAACGAACCTTCAACTATATAAGCTTCCAAGTTATAAACTTTTAATTGGTCATTTGAGCCAGATCTCAATAAATCAATCACATTCGAAAAATCTATGGGCCGGAGCATTGTATACCGATCTACATGTACTAGTGAACTTAGATGACTGATGCTCAATTTTTGGACTAGGTCGCAATTAGGACTGAACATTTTACGAAGAATCTGTCTCTTAAAGCGACCAAGGGTATCTTCATCTGCTTTAGGTGGAGTCCAAGCTTCAGCGCCATAAAGTAGGACTGGGATGATCAGGGTCTTAGACAGAGTCTTCTTAGTTGTTCGGAATAGGACTTTACTACTAACGAAACAGCGATCGGCAAGAGTTATTCTTCGTTAAATTCCAGCTGAGATATTATTATCAGAATTTATAGCAGATCCGAGGTAGACAAAGTCCCTTACTACCTCAAAGTTATAGCTGTCGATTGTGACATTTTGTCCAATTCGTCGATGTCCTTGTAGACAGCAGTTTTCTCATTAAACTCTCGGGTATACTTTCTGTTTAATGACTCGCTTAGGTAGATATCCATTCAATGCATCTCGTTAACTTGCGTTTTTCTGAAAAACTGTCTCCACACAGGAAATGTAATTCCCTTCCTACACACACATCATACGAGTACTGCTTCCACTTGTCAAAATCGTTCATCCTCTTCAACAACTCTGTTCAACAACGGAACGAACGGAAATTAAATGATTTTGCTTGACTGTCAGCTATCAGTGGATGCTGTTTCCCAAAATGCATGCAAGCTCAGTCCATACGAAACACGGATCAATACTTCCCGTATGATGGTTTTTACTTTGCCAGTTGCGCTCATATTTCATTCACTGTCGGCAGTCGTTCATTTCATCGGAAGACCACTGAATGTTAACATCAAACCAATGAACACAATTCGGGTAGACTGTGGGTGCTCAGCTATCAACCATCGTTTCCGATTTCATTAGCTCGTTTCCGCTAATTTTCTCACCACCAGCACCAGCACCATCACCAGCATGTCCTTGAACACCCAAATTCGCTCTAATCAATCACTTTTCCTATTTACACATTTGGCTAAATCGTTGAAAACCTCAACGAAACCAAATGTAATCGAATCCCTTTGAGCTATATCGGTTCCTCCGAATCCACAAACAGTCATCCTACTCTGTTTCTCGCCTTCCGGCATTCGAATATTGTAAGCTATACAAAATTTCGCCCCAAAGTTCCCTCCGTCTGTCCGTCTGTCTTCCGCTTCGACTGCTTGCCGTACTAAGTCTGGCAAACGAAATCGATATCACATCAAACATGGAAAGCAATAATCTCAGCTACATGTGCCCACCCGACTATACCAATCTATTCATGACCGGAAATCAATTACTTATTATATTTCAAATTCAATATTACAGAACAAATATTTTATTACAAAGCAAACGATTGCGCACATCCCTGTCTCTGTGGCAAAAATTTCCATTTCCTTGCTCGTTGATGTCGTCGTCGTCGTCGTCTTCGTCGCCTTGACTCATTCCTTGAGGATGAACGATGATGTTAAAATTTGGGTGAATAAAATAGCAAGGACTCTGAGGTAGTACGTACATAGATCAAGAGTTGACTTTTACAACAGGGATACTATGGTCACTGATACACCTACACACATCTATATTCCAAAGTAAATCAAAAACTAATATTTGAAATTGAATTTGTAACGGATTCCAAGGAGTAGGTACGTTCAATGTAATGTTACATGTTACACACACTGTGTATAGATAGATGTGTGGTGCAATATTAAAATTACTTCAAGTCAAGGCATCCCATGCCAATCGTTGGCGAATTTATAGGAGGAGATGGATTGGACGAAGGAAGGATGTATGCATGCATGTACATATGTACGGTGCATAGTTTTGAATATCCTGAAGGCATTATACTCACAGTTCATATCAATTTGTACTACTGATTCAATTGGTGTTGCCCTGGGATGATTGTTTGCTCTGCATGTCAGTCTTGAGTTAAGATCCTCCCGGCCAAGGGGACCCAATGTAATTTCACTTTGTACATAACGTTCGCCTGGGACATGATTTGTTTCAGAGATTACCGGAATGCCGTCCCGGTACCAGCTTATGGTTGGCGTCGGTTTGCCTGTGGTCAAGACAAGAAACAGAGAACGGGTAACTATGTAAGTATGCTACAAGGATCAAATTGAATGAATTTTCTAAATTTAATGTGTACAAGCATTTCACTTGAAGGATGGGCTGGGATGGGTGGTGGAATCCTTATGGATTCCATAGGTTTATTGGCTCATAAAGCTATGAAGGATACATATATCCGAAAATTTCATGAATATTTTCATTGTGTGCCCGGCACGTGAACTTACCCCCATAAACATCACATTTTAAGGATATCACATCGCGTTCACTATAGGGTCCAACGACACTGGATCTTTCGATGTCTGCATCATCCCGTATGCTAATGCGTTCAGGTGGTGCTGTAAAATATAAAAAAAATAAAATACATTCATACATACATATGTACATACATTGTAAAAGATTTTGTCCCTAATATTAAACTCATTTTTACAATAAGAGTGGAGTGGGCGCTTTGTGGTGCATTTGAAGTTTATGCGAAAGGATATGTAAAAAATATTAAAGATGGCCGTAAGTAAATCGTAACATTTCATGGGCTTATGTGGAGACATTTTTTCCTTGTCCTTGTTCGCAAAGGATATGCAGGTGGGAAAACGAAATAAGACATTTAAACATTTTATTGCATCATAAATTTGCAGTGAAAATTTGACGACATTTTACGTTGGAAGGTGATCTAAGGATGCCTTGTGGCAACCGTAGGACGAGAGACGGTGAATGTAGGACATAGGAGTAGGTAATGGTTTTGCAAACGATTCGACAATAAAGTAGTAATCGAGCTTTTTAGAGATTTTATTAGTTCTCTAAAGTTTCAACGATTTTTGCAAATGACAGATTTAGGTTCGGTCTGGTAGGAAAAACCGTCGAACGATTTAAGGTGGTAATTATGTAAATTTTCGGATGGTTTTCTCGTTGAATATGAATTCGTGGAATCGGGAAGAAAGCGCTTTTGGGAGACTAATGCGAAATAATATTTAAATTCTATCAATAGGTATCCCAGGTACTGGATTCTTACATCTTTCTAGTGGCTAGAGGGCAATAAAATCCAGTGGCACTGTAGGATATTGCAAAGTAGCGGGGCAGTTGAAAAATAATTCCACAGGACCAAATGGGTTTTAGTGGAAAAGATAAATGTGTAGAAGCTAGCCATTGTTCTATAGATACTATAGACATCGGCATCTTTCATACATCCATAGTGGTACCGGCCCAACCGTCTCCTTATCCATGGAGTTAAATATAAGATCTGACTGAGGTAACTGTTCGACCATATAAGAACTTTTTACCATTTTGTGATTTACATATTGATCACTTGGTTCATTAATAGACGGCCAGCAATCATTTTATTAAAGAGGTAGGTGGTACTTACCAGTAAAAGAATGCAATCATTGAGGAATGAATTCATTGAAGTCATACCAAGAATTCACGTGGATTTGTTTCAATGCAATGACTTCAACTTAAAAAAAATAAATTCTGAAGTCATGATTTAGCAATCATTTTCAATCATAATTTTGGAGTCAAAATGAATGCAATCATTTTGAATGGTTCGCATTTATTGCAGTCAGATTGAAGTCACTCGCATTCATTCCATTCACTTGAAATCATTGAAGTCTTTAAAGTCTTCGAAGTCAACTGAAGTCATTGAAGTCTTTCACGTCATTTAAGTCATTGAATTGAAAAAAAAATCCACATTAATTCAAATGAGTAAAATGACAAAATGATAGCATTCTTTTGCATTCTTTTGCAGCCCTGGTATATACGATGTCCTGGCAGGCCACGTGAGGAGCCACATTTAGACCGGCAAAGGTATATTGTGGTACGACATGGACCTGAAATCATCATAAGACTACCCTTGGAACCAGCAGGACCTTAATAAAAAGCCTTTAGGGCAGCCTAAATTATGGAAGAAGTAGACACCTAAGTGCAATCTTCTGCGAGCGGAGAGAACTTGGCATGTACAGAGGAGGTGGACTATAATTTCCTCCTCTTCTTTGTCTATGCAGTTTCTATAGAACTTATTAGGGAAGAGACCTTAATGGCCTATCTACCGACAATACAGTGACACCTACTATGAATGCTACATATGAGCGACCTTTTCTGTCTGATTAGACAGTTGGAGAGTTTCTGATCCAGCTCTTGACCCAGATCTGTTTAGTAATGAGGCACGCGGTACATTCTGCCCATCCACGATTGGTTAAGTTCAGAGCGGTAGCAGCAATTTAACTATAGCGAGAGGCATAGGGATAAAATCCGATAAAATCGATAAGGTTGTACCCTGTCTGGTGAGTTCGTCGGAGCCATACAATTGCCTGGAATGTTACTGTATCGGGCAAATGAGGTGAACGTTGAACTTTTCATTCCGCAAAAATTTGAAATTGAATGTGAAAGGTTCCTGAAATTTGATGACGATGTAGTATACCACATTGTACTTCAGCCACGATAAGGCCTTCTTGACCGCCATGATCTCTTCCTCGAAGACAGTGATTGGGAAGGCGGAAGTTTATATTCAGATCGTACGACAAAAAACCTCCTCCTGTCCTACTTATGTAACAAACATCGCCTTAACTAAGAAGTTTAACAGTCTTAACCATGTTAATGGAAATTAACAGGAAGGACAGGTAGTAAAAAGGATACGTTTTTGCACTTTACTTTGACGAAGTTAAGGTTGTAATATCTTTTTGGTTAGGTAGGGTATGCTTCTCTCGAGCTGATGCTCCAACTCCCAAGCCAGGGTTCAAGGTTTGATAAAGATTTGATAAAGAGAATGCACCTTCTAATCTGATCTGAAGGAGCAAAGTATGACCGATCAATACACCCTCAACGACTATATTCCATACATAGAGTGGATGGTAACCAGACGTTTGGCGCTGAGAATCTATAAATCGATTCAAGAACATCGGCGTGATAGAGGAAGATTCCGGCTTTGAAGCAATTCCTTGATGACCAGAGACTCAACCAAGTTTCACCTCAGGTTCAAGAACTTTCAACCACCAAACGATTGCACCATATCATTTTTGGATTTCGACTCCAAGTTATGTCGTAAAGGCGTCTAATAGCGCACATAGCACTAGTGGCATGCTTAATGGAGGACTTGATATGAGAATTCCAACAAAGTGGTTCGTCAATTATAACGCCGAAATATTTAACCCCACTGGAATAAACTAAAGTGGTGCCTTTGATGGTGATAGGTCCTAGATTGACAAGTTTTTTTTTTTAAGGCACTAGAACGATTTTGCAAGGATTAATGGATAGTCCTTCTCTAGTGCACCATTCTAACACGTGCATTTGTTAGCATTTTTCAATCATTATATGGAACCAATATCAGACTCTGCTTAGGACAGATTGCAATTAGCCCGTCAAAATTGTTTCTTGTTTGATACTAGTGACTATAAGTAGATCACTCGAATCACATAATGTAAATCCAGGCATATGTATGTATGTAACAGATTGTAAGCCAGTTACTGGCAAGACTGAACGGACTATTTGTAGTTAAACTGCAGACATGGTTTTACATTCCCTGGCGAACAATTAGAATGGTTTTTACAAAGGTTTTGTAAAGTGGGGAAGATAACTGCTTGGGATTGACCAGAACAATGGCCGACTGCCTCTCTCTCTCTATAAACGAAAAAAAAGGTGACCCATACCATTCGACCACTGTCACAGGATATCACAATGGATTTTCAAGAGGAGGAATGTCTAGAAGTGATTTTGATACTTAATTGGTGATGCGCTGTTAAATCTACGTCTCCTTTTTCATAATTATGTAAGTGACGATTTGTTATATCGTGCGCTTCACTACTAACGAAGATATCTATCGTCTTCGCACTGGAGGTTTTATGATTTAACCCAGAGTCAGAGTTAGGAAAGGATTGTAATCCGGTTTTTCGGTTAATGAAATCTCCGATGAGATCGCTAGACAAGGTTTATAGGGCAATTTTGGCAAACCTGAATCTGCGTTAAGCCTCCTTGGTCACGGCTTCCATTGGTGATTGGGTTTCTAATTAACAGGCAACTTACTGGCATACTTATTTTAAATTTCCCACTCTGAACACATGCTTGGTTATAGTCCTACCATTTCTTGTATTAGGTAGCACATCTTTACTATTGATGTCATGAGACCTGATATCGTTAGATCTCTATCAGTGAAGTGCTTACTTATTTGTCTACGAAGGACGAAACACTCATATCATGACGAGCAAATACGAGGGCAAGGTGAAAAGTTCTCGGCCTGACAATGAAAGACTGCGATTTTCAGTTAAAAAATGATTTTATTTTTCTACATAATCTCCCTTGACTTCAACACACTTGGTTCAGCGTTTCTTCAACATCAGTATTCCTTCTGGGAAGTGAGAGTCTAGAAGGCTGTGAAAATATTCATCTACGGCCCTCTCAACTTCTGCATTGGATGCGAAGCGCTTCCCAGAAACAAATTTCTTCAAGTTTTAACGAAAAACACGCAAGACGTCTACTGCAAAAATTCGTGTAAACAAACTACTTGAGAGAACAAGTTGAAATTTGTCAAACGAACTAATGAGAAGTGCACCCACGCAGGAAACATAAATTTTTGCTGATTGGAACGCCATCTCTGCGTCAGGCCGAGAACTTTTCACCTTACCCTAGTAGCTATCAGCAGTATCCTGAAATAGATCGAAGAGCATATCTCACTTAAGGCTCAATTCGGAAGCTCCTCCATAGTAGTGAAAGTTGAGCTAGAATCTATTCATCGCTTCAACATAGTATAAGGTGGTAACAAAAGCCCTAAGAATCACTAAGGATCTAGCCAATCAACAGAATTCCAAGCAACATCATGTGAGAAATCTAAGGTATGTCACTACCTTCTACCTAAGTCAGCTATCTGCAGTGACAAGTAATCAAAATCGCATTGATCTTCCATCTAAATCGGAGATCATAGACTTGATCAAATGACTCAAGAAAAATTAAATGGTGGGACTTGAAGGGTATTTTCTAAACAGCTCCAAATATACCGGCAGCCTTTTAACAACCAGTTATTAGACGGACATGATAAATGACCATCAAACTTCCAAAGAAGCGATATCTAACAGTAAGCCATGCGCAAGTGAGGTGTTCCTGGGAAGCTTGTAGTTGTTTTAAAGGAATTCAACA
The DNA here is from genome assembly GCA_905220385.1 of Xylota sylvarum. Taxonomy (NCBI): domain Eukaryota; kingdom Metazoa; phylum Arthropoda; class Insecta; order Diptera; family Syrphidae; genus Xylota; species Xylota sylvarum. Next base: position 36,069,982 of record LR999958.1, read on the forward strand.
TTGCTGGACAGGATGTTTACAGCACCCAGACAAATCTCCGCTTCAATGTTAGATTGCTACTGCTATATCGGAGTTCGAAAATTGCAGTCTTTCATAAATGAATGTCTACACATATTCCGTAAGAATGAGTCAGGAACCTAGCGGAGAAAATTCTATTGCCAAAGACGCCATGCAAAGGACTCGGCTCACCCAATCAGCCAGAAAAGTGGATCGTCCGAATAGAACGTGGGACCGAATGGTTTGATAGGAAACTAGGATGAGTTGCAGAGAGTTGAAGCACGTTCCAGAACTCTGGACAGAACCGACACGCGCAGATGTTGAAGATGATAAAACACTTTTTTATTCCGGAAATCCATTATTTTTAAAAAAAATTTCTCTGCATTTATTGGGAAGAATAGTTGGATAAGAGATATCCTGTTTCCGTCTGTATTTTATGTCAACACATTTTGTAAATTATTTACTAGACTGTCGAATCTGGCATATGTACACAACTATACAGCAATTTCGAATACAAAAAACATGTTGTGTTTGTGGACACCATAACATATTGCCTAAGTCCTGACAGATAATGTTTTAGAAAATTCGTTTCAGTTGTTTGCAAATGTTGCCATTGGTTTTTTTTTTTAAATAAAAAATTTGAAAAGAAAAATTCCAAAGTAATTGCGTTTTACAGGATATTGTGCAGACTGCTTAGATAATACATCACTCTCTTATTTTCTACAAAATCTCATAACGAAAAATAGCACCAGAATTAAATTCATAAATCACTGACGTTCTGCGAAGAACAAAAACATATAAGATGAGTCGCTGCAACAATCTTTTCATAAAACAAAAGAAGAAAAGAACTCCAACTTCCAAGCAACATTCATATTGTAAATGTTGAACTCTTCCCTAAACCCCCTGGAGGGACGGGGGGCTCAGCTTTACCCATTCACCCTTTGCCAATGCATTAACTGAACAAAGTCCCAAAATGAGGGCAATAACTCATTTTGTTGTCCTCTTGCTGTTAGCACTTTGGCGAATGGCGGCAACGTCGCCACTCTTGTACACACACTTAATCTTATGACATTGCAGCGTTACCCTGTGAAAGTATATAAAGGATACTGTTTTTTTTTTTTTATGTAAGCACACCGAAATGCACTCTCTCTCACACGCCTTCACTTCTGCTCCGGGCTATGTTTCATTTACAAGAAATCTCTGAAAAGCAAAAGATTGCGCCAACAAGCTGTAAAAGAAAAATAATTTATTACAATCCTTCCGAAGATACTTTTTCTTTTGCCGCCAGTCGTTTGTGTTAGGAGAACGATAATTTTCTACTAGATGAGTTTCGGACTTTAGCCGACATGATGCTCAAGAGTACTTAGATGTTCAATTTAATTAAAGTTATGAATGGTTGTCGACAGGGTGATTTGCACGGAACAAGTGCTGTTGTGTAAGGCTGAGGACATACAAAAACTAGGAAATAAAAGTTCACTTAGTGTTAACCATTGAGATTGGATTGCTTTTGGTCCTTGCTTGTTAAGTGTGCATTACGCACGGCATGTCTCATCCCAATTGAGTCTGCTTTGGTGTCCTTACAGACTGTCTAACGAATGGTAACTGGTGGAAATTTCAACAGCTATATGACGTATACGTATATGTTTTCCTCATTCCTCATTCCTTCAACAAGCACTTGAAAAAGCTTTTAGACCTACCCTCAGCCCTTCCAAGTCTGTCGCCAAATTTTGTATACTGCAACGAGTTCTCATTACATCCTCATCTGCAATCCAGATTCAGAAATATGTAGCTCTTACATTTTTTTTCCAAACAGCCCTCCATTCCTTTACCACAACTTACTCGTATTATTAAAGTAAATTATGAGCCTGCATTTCGCTCCTTCGCTTTCTTTCCCTTTTCCACCTACTCATCGGCGGCAGCAAAAAAAAATATTAATTCGCAGAAAGAATATTATTACATACTAATGTGTCCTCGCAAGAAAATAAACCAAAAAAAATAAAAAAATACCTTCAGCGAAATGGATTGCAAGGCTGTAAAATATTTCAAAACTTCCTGAATCCACCCACCCACCAGGACGAGCCAGCCACACCACCACAGAAGAGCAACCTTACTACCAACAAAGTAATATAATGAAAAATTGCACCCTTAAAAAAGAAACCGTTAAGATTGCGAAAATAAACTGAAAAAAATTACAATAAAGGACTAAAAAGAGTCATGAAAAGAATGAACGACGCTTGTTCAGAAAAAAAAATAAAAAAAAAAAAAAAAAACACGAAACGAGCTCATTTCTCGTTGCCAAGCTGAAAGAAAAGTTGAATAGGACCCGCCTCAAGGGTTGACCCAGCAAAAGTCTGCTCTGATCCTACTTCTGGTGTTCTCCGTTGCTCCTGTGTGCTATGTTACACAACAAAGCGTTTGGCACAAGTAAAACACTTTAGTAGAAAATTACGAGTTACGTATAATAAACGACCAGGATAACCGTGGCGTGTACTGTATCCGTTGATTATACGCCAGTTAGGTGGAAAGCGGCGCTCGAAAGTAGGTATACAAAAGAAATTGAACACGTGGTTAAAGAGTTGTTATTGTTATATCCTTATTCCTCGTGTATACGTCTGATTTTTGGTTGGACAGAGGGAACAATGTTTTTATGCAAATTTTCCGGTCTGATGTTTGAGAAGAGATGCGATGTTGGAGATGATTAAAATAAATAAAAAAATAAAAAATTGTTTAAGGGTAATATTTTAATAATTTTATTTGACTATGAATCAGACGGCGAAGGTAGCAAGTGCATGAAGAAGGACGAAAAGAATATTTTAAAAAAATAAGCAAAAATGTTTTAGAAGATGCTACAGAAAGTTTTCAATCTAAGTACCTACTGCTTTCAAAATATGATCAAAATTTAAGTTTAAAGAAGAATAATTCTTAGCTAGGACCTCTACAAAATTTCGGCATCGTTTGCCAGATCCACAAGGAGTGAGATCCCGTGCATTGAGCCAATTACAGAGATATAAGTCTCATGTAACGTGTGAACGCCTGAAATCCTTCGCCAACTTGATTGGCCCTTATCAGAGTGGTTTCAGACGAGGAATGTCGAACACAGCCGAACAAATTTTCACACTTCGACAAATCCTGGAAAAGTCCAAGAAGTTCAAATCGATACTCACCATCTTTTTATCGATTTCAAGGCCACATATGCAAGCATTTATAGACCCGTGCTATACAGAGCCTGGTTTTGGCCAGAATGATGATGAAGGATGCTCGCTGCTCCATCAATGTCCGTAACTCGCGTCAAGGAGGGTTTTGACCGGTCTAACTCACCCAGTGCTAAAAGTCGACACTATCCAGATCTCCGATAAAGCGAAATATCTGGGAGTGATCCTGGATAAGAAACTTTTTTGGGCAACGCATGTTAAGTCGAAGGTATCCAAGGCGCAGTCAAATTTCTGGCAGCGTAAGGGTGTTTTTGACAGGACATGGGGCTTATCATCGAAAAAGGTTCTCTGGATCTATGTATATGGGTATGATAAGACCTTTACTAGCCTATGTGTCGGTTGTTTGGTAGAAGGGGCTTTCGCGTATAAATGTTACTATCTTCGGCACGAAACTCCAAAGAACGGCCTGCCTTGGCTGCACGAGAGATTTCCCGAGTACGCCTGGCTCTGCTCTGTTTGCTCTGCTTTATGTACCTCCCCATGATACTTTTATCATAAGATACTTTCATCATGAGCTGTACTATCAAAGCAATCTACTGTCTTAGGCGGAGTGGCTTTTGGTATCATCCGCAATGGATCTTCGATGACCTTGCCCGACACTTATCCTACGACCCTGGTTCCATGTATACCTATGTGCCGTCTGATGCCATTATACCGGGACTACGGCTGCTGTGCATATTTAGAATCGACTTTCTTTGCGTATAGGACTGGCTTTGGCCAGAGTTTGAGCCTGGACTGGGCTGTAGTCGAATCTTCCTCCAAAACTAGTCACCAGTGCTGGTGTCTTCATTAAAACCGATAACACTAGACTTCACTACTCATTAGGCAAGCATGCCTCTGGGTTTCAAGCGGAGATCTATGCTATCCTAATGGCTGCCGACTATATTGTTAAGAATAGGTGGCGGGATCGGAGTATCTGCGTCAGTAGTGACAGTCAGGCTGCGCTTAAAGCCTCGCTCAACCCTGTAACCCGTTCCAAAACAGTTCGAGAATGGAAGAATTCTTTGAATTTGGTCGCAAGACTGAACTCATTGACTCTCTTCTGGGTCCCAAGTCACACTGGGATTGCGGGAAATGAGATTTCCGATGAGATTGCTAAGCTAGGCTCAGAGCATGATTTCTCAGGACCTGAACCTTGGTTGGGTCTTCCCGCGTCCTCGGCCAGGGCTTCCATTGGCAATTGGGTCTCCTACGAGCACAATTGTGTGTGGCACGGCTCTCCTGCATGCAGACTAAACGTATGCGAACGTCTCTAAGAAATCAGCGGCATTCTTGCTGTCTCTCAGCTGAAAAGACTGCAGACAACTTATTGGCGTTCTTACGGGACACTTTCCTTTTGCTAAACATCTTAATGTACTAGACTTAAGAGATACCTCTGTCTGTGACGCTTGTGGAGAAGACGACGATACTTTCGATCATTTCCTTTGTTTTTGCCCTGCCTTTGCTCGGATCAGGTGGCAGATCTTCGGCACTGATGTGGTGAGTGCTGATACTGTAAGCTCCTCATCACTGAAGTGCATTCTTGGCTTTCTCCGAAAGCATTGGAAAAAGAAGGACAATGGATTAGTCGAGGACGCCATGCCATAGTACCTATCTTTGAGGATTGTTAAAACGCTTTGTGAAAATTCAATTTTGGATAGATAGGTAGATGACGAGTGTATCAAAGTGTATGTATCGATCATTGCAGTCAACTAGAACCTGTATACTTGTAAGTAAGGCAAAACCAGGCTTGAAGGTATTACGAGCAGACATTGATCTATTGTGTCTACCCCTGACTTGAGCTAAAGTAGGCTATTTTATTAATAATAAATCTAACTAGAGCTCAGTTAGAGCTCAGTTACTTCAAAAATGTTCCTTTTAGAATGTGTTAATGTCAAGTGAGTTAGCGTAGTCGTTACTGTCCTCAATTTTGATTGATAATTCTTCATCGACTATTTCTATCACTTCAGATTGGTACAACCTGTTTAAATAGGTTATAAAATTTCTAGTTTCTTACGGCAGAGTGCATGACGACTTGATAGTCTACTGAAGAACCTGGCCCCATTAAAAGGTCAACATTGCGAGACAGTCACCTCAAAGTATATACTATGGCTTTATGTGAGCATTTACTACAGTTTGAACGTTTGAACTATTTTGGATTTCCTTTAAGCTAGTCATTATTCCGTAGAATGGTCCGTAATACATATTTTTGTATTTTTAAGAAAGGTACACTTCTAAATGGTTAGACTTACAGACAGAATAGAAAGACGGGCGGAACAGTGAGCGTCTTTTAACTACGTTCTTCTGTAAACCGGATCAAGTATCTACACTTGCTAAAACCTTTGAACATGATTCGTTTGTCTTGTTTTCTTCTAAGTAAACTGAAAATTTTAATTTAAAAAATTGTTTGAAGAATCTTCGCTTAAAGGGAGTCTAGAGAAAACGTTCTCTGATAGTGATGACGCAAAGCTCTGAGTAATGCTATTTTTAATTAAAGAGTTCATTATTTATAGAGTGCAGCTTCTAACTCTTTGTTTTTTTTTTTTGTATGATTTGTGCCAACTTTAATAGGTTTTTGCTTTACGTGGAGACTCAACCCCTAGACAATTTCCACCCACTTGTAATTCACTCTTCTAGTGCTGCTCCTTATTAGCACCTAAACTCACAAAGTCCGCCCCAAAATTCCGTAAAAAAAAAAAAAAAAAACAAGTAAAATCATCTACTCCAAGGAAATTTCAATTAAACTTTGTTGCTTACCAAAGTGTGGCAGGCAAGGCAACCTCCCCAAAGTAATCAAACATTTCCTTTTTTTTCCCCTTTTTTACCATTTCCCTTTAGTCCGGGGAATTGTGCAAGTGTCCGACGACTGCATGACAGTGGTGGCGGTTGTGTTTCCCATGCGATTTCCATCTAAACACGCCAATCAGTAACAAAAAAAAATGAAAACAAGTTGTTCCATCCGGAACGTGCGTGCAGAGGAATGATTAAGCTCGAGAACCGATTAAACGATTACACGAAACGCTTTTACCCTCGCCACAGTAGTTGTCCATTGCGACTATGTGGGGGGAATTGTGGGAATCAGGGTAAATGTCTGGAATTTGCTTCATTCACGGAACACCACGACCGACGACGATGGCTATGCCTGGAATCACGCAAACCAATCCTCTCAGAGTGAATGTTAACTAATTCCTTTTTGATTGCCTTAAAAATGTTTTCCCATTGTGCTTCTATCACTTCTACTTACCCATACATACACGCACACAAACACAAACACAATTATATAGTGGCAGCACTGATATCCTTTTTTTTCTTCGCCACCGAGTCGTCGTCGCGCCGGATACTCCTCGATGAGGATTTCTAACGTTGTAATTCCCTTATCTGTATCGGGGAATATTCAGTGTGCGGCAGTGCAGATACTCAGATAATTGTAAAAAGCCAGGGTGGTGGGCGGGCGGGCGGGCGGCGGTTATTTGAGGTGAATACCAGACATACAAGACTGCACAGGATATGTGTGTATGTATGCACACATCTGGATTAAAGTAGTACCGGCGAGCTAATTGTGTGATGATAAATCGTTTTGTTTGACGGGGGCGTAATGGCGCGCGGAACTTGAAAAGGTAAACAATGTTAAATACATCCTGGCATGTGGTGATTTCTTCCTCAATACACACAGTGTTGAATATTTAATGAGATGATCGGAAGGCACTACTACTCCTCAAATATAATAGGTGGTGGACGAGTTGGAGATAATAATGATAGTGCATGGTCTGTTGTTTGCGGTAATTAGCGGATTTCTGTAATAAACATTCATTTGGTAGCTTGGCATGTTAACTTAATAATAGGTTTGCAGCAGCAGGGTGCCATTATAGTTTATTGCTGAGTCTGGGGTCATCAGATTATGGAATATTTAATTCACTAAAATGTCCCTTTTTCGTTTGCTACGATTAGCTTAATTGTATAGGAACCAAAATAAACATGAGAGGAACGCTAACTTATCCTTTGAAAATATCTCGATTTATACAAATTAAGTATCTACTGTTGCTGATACCCCTAGCTGATAGAACAGGCTTAGTACTTGCCAAACAAAATGCCCAGAGGAAGGAATAAATGAAGAATTGTCACATCTACTATGGTAATTTGCAGTAGAGAGCAGAACCAACGCTTGAGGTAAGCGGAAAGTGTTGAATATTTTGTGGCAACCAACATCTAGGCTAAACCCGACAAGGTCAACCTAATATTAGTTCCTGTCCCCTCTAAGGACACAGAAAAAGTCACCGGCTTCTCTATGAGCTGAACATTAAAAGCCATGCGAAACGTCCTATTTATGTACTACACCATGTCTAAAACAAACTTATGCTAGTTGACTTAGGGACCATGACTACTTATATTAAGCTCACAGTTTCCTGTGCAAATAGGTAGGTAGTAGGATGTCAACAAATTGCTGCAGATTATTTTTGCTGAAAGAAAACAAGAATGCTGTTAATTTTTTACAGCATTCCTGCTTCATGGTCAAAAGAATTATGTAGGTATGCAATAAAGACAACCACCCAAGAAAGTCCCAAACGAAGACGCAGGAAGGTCAGATTCTGACTATCCTCCTAGTCTTGTCCAGAAATTAGTTTGGAGATCTCATTCCCTGTGACCACAGTGTCAATACAAAGATCCCAAAAGAAGTCAAAGAGATTTGCCTAGTCGTTGAGAAACCCTTAAAAAAAATCTGCTCTGATATGATATCTGCTACAGATGGCCGTATCTTTTGCACCAGCCAAGCAGCTATCAGGTCCTCAAGTCCTTGGAATCATTTTATGCTCAACAAGAGCTCTTAACTATAGTTTACTATTTATTCATATGTGTTGGGTTCCAGTTGTATGAACAAACAAAAGGGAGAAACTATTCTTCACCTTCTTTGTAACTGCTCGGTTCTCAAAGAAAACTTCTCTTAAGAGCTTTCTGCTAAAACGATCTAGGAGATCAGATATACATATAAGAATAGATATTAGAAACGTCCTATGTTTCATTCAAAGTCCCATTTGATACAACAGGTAGGTAAGGGACACATCAGTGTGCTGGCTATAACCGACGTCCACTTCAACTTACCTACGTACCTTAGCCTGAAGGAATAGGAGTTCATACGAAAAGTGAGAGTCGTCAACAGCACTATCTACTTCAAAACCACCTATCGAGCTTACTAGCTACCCATGCTATAACTGCTAGATAAGGCATTCACAAGGCAACTTAACCAGCCAACATAACACCACACGCAGTTTGACCCGGTGACGAAGCTTTTTATTTTGGTTAAGTTAAGCCTGGTTACATCGTTAAGATCTTCGAAGATGTACTCGCCTTGGGTTTTGCTTCACAAAACCGATACGGCAGGTATACAGAAGATGCGTCATGGTTCCCTCCTCTTCCTCATCTCTATAGCTTCTACAGACATCGTTGAAGGGAGCACCAAGACTTCTGGCATTATCTCATTAAGAGATCCGCGGCATTGCTTTGACAACTTAGATCGAATTATTTGCGTTTCCAGAGCTTTTATAGAAGCTTACCTATCTATGTATGTAGAAAACAATAGTGCTGCACTCTGTTGAGTTAATCGAAAGCCAGGCCAGCTGCTATTCGAACTTCTGTGACTTCTGGTCTGATACAAATATCCAGCGCACTGGAGCAAACTACCGCACCTGTTCCAGACGCTGTCCGTCGCAGATTCGTTTAAATTTCTCCCGGTTCCCAAGCACTTCTGCTAGGAATCCTGGTTTTATACTTGTATGGTAAGTCCCATTAGGGGACAATATAGTCCGAATTACTAGGAATAGTGTTATGACCATTCAGGATGCTTGGGTAGTCCATATTTTCACGAGAAAGTTGCAAGTATTCCCTAAGCCGTAATGCTACTTTAACCGCCATCAGCTTTCCAACGATATCAACAGGAAGAAGATGGAGAATAGTTTCTAGTGCAGTTCTAGGAATGGTTCTAAGGGCGCCCGTTATACAGATGCAGGAGAGCCTTTGAACTTTCTTAAGTATTGCAATGTTGCTTTTGGCGCCGTCAACCAGACTAGTAATCCGTACAAGAGGATGGATTTGACAACTTTAGTGTATATCCAATGAACAAACCGAGGCTGGAGACTCCAGTTTGGGCCTAAAGCCTTCCTACATGAATAGAGGGCAATCGAAGTCTTCCTAGCATGGTCGTGAATATTCAGTTCTCAACTGAGTTTTTTTTTTAATCGAGAATAACCCCCAAGTACTGGCGTGAGTTACATTTTTTATTTTATATCTCATTGTTAACAATACTAGTTCATACTTGGACAGATTAACTCCAATACCGACACTATCTGTCCACTTTGCGAATTTATTTAGAGTAAACTCCTAGTATCGCTTTCGTAATGTCACCCGCATAGGCTGAATCACTACGAATCGGAGTATCTCATTGACCCATGAGCAACAATAGTGGTGATAATACTTCGCCCTGGGGTGTACCTCTGTACACCAACCTTTTGGCTAGACCGCACCCCAGCTAGGCATGCATAAGCCTACTTTTAAGCATTTGCTCGATCTAATAGCAAAGATAGTTGTTAACCATCAAGTTAAGAAGTGCAGCAGATATAACTTCCTTTTTGACATTGCTGAGAATTTCTTCAATATCAAGCAAGGACACCGTAGTAAAATCCTTGTTATCAAAAGATTTATCTACGATACCACTGAGTCCAGGTCAGTCTCTACCGATTTACCCTTGCGATATGCGTTTTGGGATACCGATAGGAAATTACTATCTAAATTTGTTCTGAAGTGTTCCTTAACAGAAAGGAGGACAGACTAATCGGACGGAACAGGTATCATATCTACCTCCTTATCATTGTATAATTTTTCAGGGCGAAATCATGGTGATCAAGGAAGACATGTTTTGGCTGAAATATAATTCAATATGTGTCAGTAGGTTTCTGGACAGTGTGTGGTTGACCAACATACCAAAAGGTTAAGCGTTTTTTCAAAATGACTTCTGCAGAAGCTGTAGGGATGAGGAGGAGCCTATGTATGTCCCGATCTCTGTTCCAAAAAAGACTACTCGATCTAGGAGCTCCTTTTGCTTTGACAACCTAGGCGAACTGTCTTCATTATACGTCACGAGCTTCCTTTGCTTTATTCGATGCTCCGGTTGGTTTAGTTAGTCCCGGGTACCCAAATGGTGCAGCGATACATGGCATTACAATGATTGACATATGCAGAAAAATACTCTAACCTAAGTTCGGTTCATATGTATTTGAAAACCTTAAACCTGCTCAAAAATATTCAAAATTTTCATTGAATTTGTTCCCAGAACTAAGGATGAACTACTTGAAGCGTTTATATTTTGTTTTAAAATTTCCAATGAATTTTATGAGTACAATCTACCCTATCCATCCAATGTTTAAAACACCTCTATGAACTGAATAAATTTAAAGAATTCAACCAAAAATTGCGCACACGTAGCGCAGCTATAAATGAAACACTCTTTTTAATTACTTTACTCCTGCCGATCGTGCAATAAATTTCATCCCAATATAACGTATCCTTTTTCAATTATCGACCATTGTAAACTGAGAAAAAATATATTTAATATATAATACAGAAAGTAAATTGTATACTTGTCGTTGTGAATATATGTATTTTGCAAAAATGGCCAACCAAGTAGCCATAGCCGCCACCTCTTGGTAGTCCATATCCACACAGTCATCAAAGCAACATGCTACAGAGTTCAATTAGCGCTATTATCATTCCATGAAATTTAATCGAGAGGCCATTCGACGGTTCTTTCATATGTACTCATATGTATGTATACCCAAATTTTTGTGTATCGTTTCACTTCTGATATATGTACCTACCTACGAGCCAAACAAACGGTTAGTAAAAAAAAATTTTCTTTTTTAATGGCCATTCAGTCGTCTGTTCGACGTGAATTCACCATCCCACCTTCAGATTACCTTTATTAAAACAATTTCCTGTCGAAACGACCTGCTGCGGTTGTCATAAACAACATTAAAATATAAGTTCACCGACTACTCGCCATGGTACCTACGCGTAATATCATTAAAACTTAAATTACATACTCGATACAATAAAGTGTGTGGTGGCCCACCACAGTTAAATGTTTATTTTTTTTTTTTTCTGTTTGTTGTTGTCGCACAAAATATCCTTTCACATATCCACTGAGCACGTAATGTGTATATGGTTGCACTCATAAAAATATACAAAGTGACAATTAATTGTGTTTACCTGCCCGCGGCTACTTACATATTATCGTTAAATTTATTTTGCTATTTCTCGTTTGGGCCTTCAGAAAATCCACCCGACACCGGTAGACCCCTGTGTCGGTTTCACGGGTACTCTGGATTGACAGCTCACCGGGTTCTTTGTCGAAAATAAAGTAAGCGCGTCCACCGAATACGCTCTCGTCGGACCATCGTTTGGCCGCTTTCGAGCCACCCCCACGTATGTCGACACTGTAAAATTAAAAATACATGATTAGTTCACTATAGCAATGCATAGTATCTTTTAGTAAATTTTAAAGCATTTTCCCCATAAAAATGCATTCTTTCAAAATACAAAGACCAATTCCACCCATAGAGCTCAAAAAGATACACATCTGGCCGTTGTCTCGATTCGAAACATATTGACTAAATGTCAATGCCCCCCGCCTTCCCAGTAAGTCACATCTTTCCGGTCACATCTTTCTGTGGCAACTTATTTCCACCAGTTTTTTTATTTTCGCTGGAATTTATTTAAAATTCGCGACATAGACCTATAGTCTGACACGTGTCGTTATTCAATTCTTAAAAGCTTTGAAATTGACACACACAAATACGCCGATACCTCTCTGAGCAATCACACTTCGTCTCAATTAAATTGTAGTCCTTCAATATTCAACACCACCACCATGGTGAACCACAAAACAAAAAAAACTTACGCACACACATAACCTCCTTTCAGAGTGGAAAATTCTCAAAGTAGGTATAATTCAGTTGATGTTTACAAATTCGAATGCGGCCAAGGGAATGGATGTCTATTTCGAAGACGAAGACAGAAGGAGGAGAATTGAAAGACAAATAAAGCAACCGATAAACAACATCTCGGCATCTCTAGGCTTGAGATGATGAGATGACTAGTGGGAGGCAACTCATCATGCCCATGACCACATTTCCATGCAGAACGGTATACAATTTCATATACTCACAACACACACACACACACACACAGTCATAGAAAGTTTGCAGTCAAGATTCTCCTGAAATTCTCAAAGAGGGTGGCCAAGGAAGTGAGTAAAAATAATAAAGAATTGTGGTTCGCAAGAATCAGCATAGAAAAAGAAAAACCAAATTATTTAACACAGTCAGACAGCGAACAGTATGTTCGACAACATCGATTCGAAAAAGTGAGGGGAAAAATAAGGATTCGTAGTCGAGGACTCACTGGCTGCCATAAATCGGTCAATTCCTTAACAATTTATCTGAACTATGAGTCGGTTATAGTATTGGTCTTAATGGAGCAAAGTATGAAGTACACCTCAATACAGAAAAATTCTTATCCGAAGTAGAAGAGCAAATGTCGAAGTAAACTTGGCTAAGAACGTGCTCAGTTGCTAGTCTACAATCATTGATACCAGGCAACCTGTCGTCTCAAGCTGGTCTTTCGGCAGTAAATCGGGATTAGACTGGCCTTTGTTGAATACTTGTGGGAATTTCTACAATCGCAACAATTATTTTGAAATTATTCTGTCAGCTCTGATTAAGGTGAAATCCTTTCCTCTTGTAGGAATCAACAACTGAAAAGGCAAGATGTATCTTTTTTATCTTTTTTCGAAGTCCGATTATAGAGTCGTAAAAGCTGATATTTAAACCAGAAGATATACTCGATTTAAGTTGGCCGAACGAAGGCTAGGTTAAAAAAAACCCTTGGTTGGGGGTTAGGTTACCTACACGAGTTGTAGGTAATAGGTACTATTGTGGAACGCAAGGCTTGACAAACTCTTTAAGAGGATAACAACATTTTTAATGTTCTACTCTGGTAAACCAGCTGGAAGCGCACGGATGTTTGAAGTAGGACTGGTGCTAACTCCAGCATCGCGTAAAAGCCTCATATCCTGGAAACCTCACAGTGACCGGATATGGACGGCCAAATTCCAGAGTAGAGTAAGGAAGGTCACCATCATACAGTGCTATGCTCCGACTGATGACGCGATTGAGGATGAAAAGGACAATTTCTATACCCTGTTAGCCGCCGTATTCAAAGAAACACCTAATAGGGACATCGTAATGATGATGGGGGATCTCAATTCCAAGGTAGGTAGAGACAACAACATGCTTAAACACGTGATGGGAATTCACGTCCTTGGAGACCGAAACGACAACGGTGAGCGGTTTGTGGACTTCTGCAATTGGAGGTACGCTGTTTAAGCACAACACCTGCCATAAGATTACTTGGGTCTCGACTGATAGGCAAAGAACATCCAACCAGATAGACCACACTGCGATCAGTCGCCGCTTTAGAAATCGTCCCCTGGATGTCCGAAACAGGCGTGGAGCTGATATCGGACAAGGACGAGATCATCATCTTATGCTAGCTCATATACGCCTTCGTACTGCATCCGTCAACAACAACCGATCAAACTTGTTGAACATCACCAGGTTCAATACCGACAGGCTTAAGGTCCCCCAAGTGCGCCAACAATTTAGGGACCACCTAGCTTTAGAAGCAGAAGCAATCAGCAGCTCAATGCAGGAGAGCATGGATGACAACTGGAATGTTGTGAAAAATGCTTTTGTGAGCGGGGCACACACCTATGTCGGTAAAAGGCAGGCACACCATTGCACATGGCTTTCGGCAGACACCTGGAGACGGATCGATGAGCGTACAGCAATAAAGGCTCGGATTGCAGCGGCCTCAGCAGTAGAGAGAACCGAGTTAAAAGTCCAGTACAGAAGAAGAAAGAAGTGCAGCGTAGTGTGAGACGTGACAAACGTCAATATATCAACACACTGGCTTTTAGGGCTGAAGAAGCAGCGAGCAGGTGCCATAGTAGGACTGTTCACAGCATAACCAAGGAGCTAATTGGTGGCCGAAACTCCAAACAACACCCGGTGAAGAGTCTGCACGGATCAGCTCAATAGATGGAGAAAACATTTTGCTTCAGTGCTAAATCACTTATACGATGGCGATATGACCTCAAATCCGAATGAGTATTCCGAAGCAATAAATTCCGGAATACGCACTGCACCTCCCAGCAAAACAGAAATTATGGCAGCAATTTAGTCCCTCAAGAGAAACAAAGCGGTGGGTATTGATGGCATCCCCACTGAACTATTTCAGGCGGCGCCAAACACATCAGCAGATCTGCTGCATCCGCTAATACAGAGAGCTTGGGACAGTGAACAATTTCCACAGTAGTGGAAAAGGGGGATCATCATTAAGCTTCCAAAAAAGGCAAACTTAATGGAATGCGGAAACTGGAGAGGTATATGTGTTCTTCCAGCTGTAGCGAGAATAATAGTAAAAATAATTCTGGACCGAGCATTTAGATTCTACTCTCGACGTCGAATAGACAGGCTTTCGCGCTGGATCCTCCTGCATCCACCACATAAACGCCTTACGGATCATAATTGAACAATTCGTTGAGTACAGGTCTCCGCTACATATGTTGTTTGTCGACTTCGAGAAGGCTTTCGACAGCTTGAATCGAGATGCTATTTTGCTGGCCTTGCGCAGGAGAGGCATCCCGGAAAAACTTATTGCTATTATCAAGGCTACGTACGAGTGCGGTAAGTGTTACGTCTTACACAACGGTAAGGTGTCAGAGGAATTTGATATCCAAAGTGGAGTACGTCAAGGATGCATACTGTCACCACTATTGTTCTTGGTGGTTATCAGCGATGTACTCCTTGCAGAATTGACGGAAGGAAACAATAGAATTCTCTGGACTGTGACTTCTTACCTTAAACACCTAGACTACACTGACGATGCTTGTCTACTTTCACATCGGATAATGGACCTTCATATAATGGCCCATAATCTAGAAACTGAGGCAAACAAAGTGGGGCTCAAAATAAACACGACCAAACAAAAGCCGTCAGCACTTACAACACTAACGCTCAACTTGTGTGGTCTCGGCTAATCGCGGTAGCACCCAACTGGACGTATGCAGTAGAATCGGGAAGACTAACGCTGCGTTCGGTATGTTATCCACAATCTAGAAAAGTAATGTAATGTCAGCTTAAGAACCAAGATGCGACTGTTCCGCTCTAATGTGGAATCGGTACTGCAGTACCTGGAAGGTGGACACCATTAACACACGCAGGCTGCAAGTCTTCGTAAATAAATGTCCAAGAATCATCTTGAGGATTTCTTTTGCTGAACCGGATCTCCAACGAACAGCTTTATATGAGAACGGGCCTATACCCGTTCTATAAACATTACTATCCGAAGGAGAAAGTGACAGTGGATTGGACACACCATACGGCGCGAAGACAACTCCATTGTGAAATACGCCATGCAGTGGAATCCGCACACCCAAGCAGGCAGAATAGCGGCACGCCCTAGGCAAACATGGCGCAGAACAGTTGAGGAGGAATCGAGCTCTCTAGGAATGAGTTGGAGGCAGCTCAAACGCGTTGCACAAGTACGAACAAGATGGCGCGCAGGTGTGTTTGACGCCCTATGCGCCCCGAGGAGTTAGAAGACATAAGTAAGTAAGTAGTAAGTATTGGCTCCAACCAAACTTAGAGCCCCAATGTTAAGTTAGATCTGTTTGTAGCCTTGGAATTGTACACTGAAGGCAGTGTTGATGCCTTCATATTATCATATTAGTGTCTCTAACAAAGAGCAATACTTATACGAAAACTACTCAGAAACTTATAGACAATTCAAAACGCAGAAAAACTTATCATTGGATTGACCACATCCTGCTCAAAGGAATCCTCTTACAAAAGTCGTAAATGTGTCGTAGACGGATCAAGGACGCAATGTATTTAAGACAACTGAAATGTGGCAGTTGTTGAAAATCTTTGCCCCAAGGACAGATTAAAGTATCACCATATGTGTCATTGATAGGACAGTGTATATTTTTCCACTCAATTGAGTACATTTTTTGCAATACACACTGTTAGAGAGGAAGTTAAAGTCGCACCAACATTTCTCTTCCTTTCCAAGAGTTTTGCGCATACCTATCAACAAAATGTATTTCATATTCAAATTGGATTTGTTATTGGCCATAGAATTGAAAAGAGGAAAACTTTCCATTCCCTTCCGAAAGTTAAAAAGAATAATAACAATAATAAGTGGTTCCATAGAAGAAGAAGAAGAAAAAAAAAAGTAAAAGTCCTGCAAAAAAAAAGAAAGAAAACTTTTTCTTACCTGTATATTGGTGTTCCTTTATCCTCACGATACCACAGAATGAGTACGGCGTCATCTCCTTCGTACGTACTCACATTGCATGGAAGATAAATTGTCTCGCCGCTCAATGCTTCCATTTTGTGAATTGGTACTGTTATCGTTGTTGTTTTTTGTTGTTGTAGTTGGTTGTGCACCAACGGATACCAGAATTGGTTTCAATGGATGTGAAGGAGCAAAGTAACGTCGTAACAATAGCCATCCACGGGACATGAAATAAATAGAAAAAAGAAAAGAAAGAAAAAAAAAACAAAAACGAAACAATTGATTATTAAGGTTCGTTGTTTATTACCTGCAATAAATAACAAAGGAAACGTTTGGTCTCCTACCGGGACGTCACTGCAGTGCACGTTTATTGGTGGAAATTGAAAGCATTTTTTTTTTTTTTTGCTGTTTTTATAGAGTAGGAACGTACTTCTGTGGCTTTTCATGTTTCTGTTGAAAGGACATGAATCACCTATAACAACAACAAACCCAGAGAAGCCCATATTCGCATTCGTGTGCAACGGTGTTGAAGCCCTTGACAAATGCGTGCATCCCAATTGAACAAATAAAGTGTCAACTTTTGACAGTTGTCATTACTTTCGAGTTATTGGGTTCAGCGTAAGGACACATTTTTGCTGTCATTTATCCTGCACCGTACGACAGAGGTAGAAATGTAGGTCACAAAAGGACATTGCACGATATTTTACTCCGCGAGACCTTGCGTTCGCCCCCAAACGTCAACCCGCCCTTCCTTCATCGATGAGTTGATGTAGGGACCAAATCGATTCATTGAATTTATTACTGCGCTGTTGTAGTGAGCTACAAGGGTGGGATGGCGGAATTTAATTTATGTGTTCTTAATTTTGTATATAATTTGGTTGCAAAAATTCCGGCGTAATTAAGGGGAGATTGTACGTGAGATAATGCTGAAGCAGGTGATGGAATTTTAATACGTTTGCCCCGGGTTGAAGTGGGTACTGTTTTTTTTTTTTATTTTTAAATTGGATTTAAACGCAAAGAGGATATTTTGAGATATAAGCATTCAACCGAAAAGTGGTAATTGCGCAATGCAAAATGAAAATCCAGCTCAATAATAATTTATGCAGTGCAAGGTTTTGTCCTAGTGAGGGCTTTTAACTTATCCCTTAAAAGGACAAGTGGGATTGCGTTGAGTGCTGAGATAACGAGGGAGCTTGAGGTATCAGTAGATTTTTATTTTTTTTTAAAGTTATCATTATCAGGATCGGAAAATTTTAAATTATTTAATGGATCTTTTAAATACTTTTCAATTTTGAATTCACACTGGCAGTAGCAGAAAGAGTTGAGATAGGTATGTACATATGCATGTATGTTCTCACGGGAATCAGCTATAGGCAGTTATAAGCCCAACAAAATCAGGAAAATCCCCATGAAGCAAAAATTCTTGTTCATTTTTGTACTAGGAGTTCATTATGAATACCCTGTCCTTTTGAAAATACTAGTAAAAACGTTTGTAGACGTAGAAAGGCACAATGCCGCATTCATGCCTGGATATCATGAATATGGGAGATGCAGACTTTATGACTCAAAGTGGTTCAGTGGTTCAAAAATGTTAAGAGTACGAGTATCTAAGGTACTTTAAAAATACTTGATCAGGGTCTGCCTAGTATCCGGCGATTGCTCCTTCTCCGATCATAGTTATAGGAGAACTAGAACCACAAAAAATCCGATCGATTTAAATAAAGGGACTGCATTGCACAAAAGAGTCCTTACTCACCATATCCCCAAATCCCTCAAATATCACCATTGAATCTGACCAGTCAGTAAAACCCTAAAAATGCCAAGTCCTTTCGCATGAAGCAATAAACTAATTAGATTGCTTGGTGAAGATGCTCTTTAAGCAAGCCAAGCGTTTGCGGTATGCTAGAGATTGATTATCGTTTAAAAAGAATATGGAACTGTACATGAAAGTAAACTTAAACTAACGAACAGAAACCGTCTGAGCCATTCAGGATTAAAAAAATACTTTTATCACTAATCCTTTCGATCTTGGACTTCCTCTAGTGAGATAGCCCTTAAACTCTCTTTGGATAAGTACTTAGTATCCGCAGTCAAGAAGCTGCAGTCGTATTTTATCTAGGTTGAGTTGAGTTGGGTTGGTTGGTTGGTTGTTTCCGCTCAGCAGGGACACGCTTAGAGTAAAAGGAAGACTGGCATCCACACTGTAGGATATGCCGATGACATAGTAATAATGGCAAATGGCCGATACCATGAGAAATGCTCTCCGAATGGTGGAAAACAGAAAAGACAGATCTAATTATCTTCACAAGGAAGAGGAGATATCTGACATTTCCGCCCTTGATACTTCTCGGATCAGAGCTATAGGATATAGCTATAGCAAAAATGATGCTTCATCAGTGTAAACGGGTATATGGACAAAGGTGGGGAATCTCGTCGAGGTCAGCATACTGGATATATGTACATATACGATGGTAGTTAGACTGATTATCACATACGTATGGTGGCAAACAGCCTGCCAGAAAACTGTAAAGGAGTAGTTATATAGGGTCCAACGTCTGGAATGTTTAGGGATCGTCGGTGCCGTACGAACGACACCAACATACGCAATGGATCCTACGTATTCTGCCGCTTGACTTATTTATTAAGAAAGCGGCGGGATAAGCAGTACTTCGTCTGAAGCGGGATGCCAACGATCATTTGCGCGGCGATGCCGGAATCCGGGATGCCAAAGAACACTGGCGCGGAAACGTCTATGGTCATAAGAAAATCTTGGATCTCGTGAAATACGAGATTAGGGAGTTGCATATGCCCATGAATGGAATAAAGAGAATGCGTGTTACCGAAAGGTAATATAACGCTCTAATTGGGGATGGAACACTTCCGGAAAAGAAGATTGGTGATATAATCATCTCTACGGATTGATGCATGATGGATGGCAGGTATCTTTCAGAAGAACTAGAACTAGCCTGTCATATTAGTCTGGGGAAATATACCTTAGTCTATCCAGCTGAGATGATTGCTCTTGCATGCCTTGGATAACCTGAAAGAAGGTCAGTTTGCGGGTAAAAATATTATTATAGCACTAGATAATCAGTCAGAGGTCTTGGCGAGCCACTGGGTTGAAACCCAGAGGATTAACCAGATTTCTGTTAGCGTTGATACGATGAATTAAAATTAGAAAGGAACTGTGGAGAAATCCTTAGAGTCTCTCGGGCTAAAATGGATCGTGGAAGAGGTACAAAAAGTAACCCAACACTGTGGTCTG
Organism: Xylota sylvarum; assembly: GCA_905220385.1. Taxonomy (NCBI): domain Eukaryota; kingdom Metazoa; phylum Arthropoda; class Insecta; order Diptera; family Syrphidae; genus Xylota; species Xylota sylvarum. The sequence continues at coordinate 36,089,842 of LR999958.1, forward strand.
ATTCGAAATCTATCGAATAATATACATATACATATGTATAGCGAGACCTGTACTCAGTAGGTATATACATATGTATATATACATATACAATCTCTTTCGGATCTTTAATGCTGCAGAAAATCCCTTCCAAGTAAACGATGTCTACCTACATATTATATATTATATTTGGATATCCTTAGGAACCACCTCGATGATACCTTTCGATATTATGTTTCACATGCCATGGCTAGATGTCCTTGGAATTAAAATGGCAGCCAGTACTATATTTTATATCAAAGTCGCATTTACGTACCAGACAGTTCATTACATTTACTAAAAGAAATTAATTTTGTTTCCAAAAGATGCTGTCTGCGAAAACCGTCATACCGAAGGCCATCATACCCTCGAGGCTAAACTCAAAACTGTTCTACTGTAATATGCACTCGGGATATCACTATTCCCAATGAAAGAAAAGTCGCGGTTAATTCCATAGAATTGGTCGATTTTAACTCGTAAGGATGCCTTTTAATGATAACTGAGCAGTTCCCCAATCCCCGCCATTTGAGTGTGGAGTACAAAAATATTCCAGAGAAACACATTACTATTCATATTCCCGATGACGATACTAAGTATAGAGTCACAGTACTAGACAGATCAAGATCATAACGTCTATTGCTTTCTAGTTACTTAAACAAGGTCTCACTACTATATGAGCCATCACTGGACATCCTTTCATTGGAAGGCATGTCAACAGGCTAGGCCTCTTTTCAAATAGTAAAATTTGTATAGATAGACCTTCCTCCATTCATATGCCTAATTTTTACCTCCTTAACTTTCACATAATATCTCAGCAAGTCGTTTTTGTTAGGAATTCTAAAAGTGGATATTCTAAGAGCGCCTTATGTGAATACGATAAAGGTATAACGATATGGTGCTGATGACACCACCAATTCTATTTATCTTCCATAATAGAGACATGACCGGATCAATAAAAGTGTCTCCTAAGTGATATGTTTTCAAAAGTATTTCATATCCAGCTAATCAAGGCCACAGTCAACAAGCATCCAGCCACTTTAAAGCCAAATCTAAACATTACAAGTACTCATAGATACTTAGGATATCCTGACTTATATTTACTTCCAGTTTTGTTTTTTTCATGTACTCGTCTTTTGTATCCAAAATAGATTTAAAGAGTTCCATGAACTCCAAAGCATACTCAAATATCCTGAGTTTATATAAATAAAAGAAATCCATTTATAAACGGACACATCCTTGTCCAGACCAATGGTATGCCATTATAAAAAGAAAAAAAGAAAAACCCCTAAATTATTACGGACACCACCCACTACAATGGATGAAATAGAAAACACGTGAACGAAAGAAGAAAAGAATGGTTATCTAATGGAAATCTTAATACACCCCGACATGACCGTTTCCACTTGGATAATCAATTGTAATTAATTTGTCATTAGTGAGATAAACAACCGCCTGACAGGGCTGCCAGAACAAAAATAGCGTCACTTCCTTGCCAAAACTCCCAACGGGCCAAGGTCATCGTCATCCATAATTTGTATTCTATTCATGACTTCCACCTGAATTCTCATTTCGAATTAGAGCCGGAGAATAATCCCCTTTGAATGAGATAAATCTCAGCACAGACCGACTTACTATTCACCAATTTTCACATTCAACCAACGCCAGCGTTACCTGCGGAATGGAGTAGTTTCTCAACTAGATATGTAGGTGGTATATATATCCCTCCCAGGACTCCTCTTACCTAACAGAGCGCGAGCGAGAGAATAATGTTCGAAATAATTTTATTTGACTTCATTCACAGGGGCTGGGGCATTGTTCAGTCCGTGTATCTTTTCCATTGTTGGATTGGATATACCCGGTATTCTTCTGCATTTCAATGAGAATAATAGACGACGCTGGTCCTGGCATGAGTGCAGATAAAATTTGCCAAATCACACGAATGGAAGTTATCTTTATCTCCACTGGACACATGAATAATAGAAAGAAGAACGAATCGACTTGAATGGAAATTAGCAATTTAGATACTACACGAAGCGGAGGTGCCACCAGAGCTACCTTTGCACACCTTTTGTCGAAAAGTACACAACAAATTGAAAAATACGGGACTAATGTACTCGTGCGTTGATGGAAGGGTGGATGGTGATAATGGGCCAATTTATTTGAGAGATTGCTTGTGACAAAGGCCCGGGGGTGGGGGTTGACTCCAATCGATGTGAGTTGGAAAATAAGAGCGAAACGTCGAGACTTTGGCTAATTTATGCAAATGTATGCGCTACTGATGGGGACTGTAGTAGAGCTTAACTGAGATTGTTGTGGGTTTTCCTTCTTTTTTTTTTTTTTGCTTTTACATGGTGTACTCGGGTGGGTGTATCGATTTTGGGGGAAAAAAGCTAATGAATGACGGAGAAGTTTTTACTTAAGACACCATAAGAGCTGTTCATTTGTCTGGAAGTGGCAGTCTGTCTGGCAGAGGGTATTGTTTTATTTTTGTTGAGTTATTTTGAACTGTGTGCAGCCCATGTTGGGTTCCACGTGAATGGTGATGGATGAATGGACATTTGGTATATGAAACAGAGATTTGGTTGATTGTAGGTCAGTGAATTGGGAAAATTAATATGAGGCCAATGTAAATGGACTCAAATGCGAAGTGAGTTTAATTTGAAATTTACTGGGCTTAGGGTATGATTGCTGTGAAGGTAAGGGAATACATTAAGGAGTAGATTACATGAAACATTTGTTTGCTGATACTTAAAGCTCTGATGGTAGTTCCCCTTGTAGATGAATAATATTTTGACTCAATATCTACTTCAAGCTGAATATCAGATCGGTATACCTAACACATCAGTGTAGGAAATCTACATGTACCATATTGAAGGATGAGTGAGCACCAAAAGGGAAGAGGTTTCTACGAATGCCTAATCTAGACCACTTTTAGGGCGCGAATAATCGAAGAAGACTTGGTTAAAGAGAAATGAAATATCTGTAAGAGATGCTAGCCAATCTCCCATAAAATTTCTGCGATCATCAATATCACAGGTAGTCCTAGACTTTTGCTGATCTCTTGAATTCCATAGACAAATTATAAATTAAGAATAACACGATCCCAAACCCAACCATTGGAGGTAAAGAAAGTACCTATTAGCTATCCAATCCTTTTGCCTGATATTACTTTTTGTGATTTTCCAAAAGCACCATCCACACTAACCGTTGCTAAGAGTATACAAAAGTGTTTCCTTCTTGTTGTTATTCTTGCAAATATAGCAGAGGATGTTCTGATTAATGCATACATACTTGTGCTACACAGTTTTCTATTAGATGGTTGTCTTTCTTGAAAGGGTATAGTTAGTAAGTCTAATCAACCCGAGTTTGGTCAGCTTGAATATTGGTTTTTGCAGTGAAATATTGACGCTCTCCTTTAGCCAGTTGTTAAGGGGTTGCCAAGTCATTAGCTCGTTCCCTTCCCCTATGTTTATGTAATCTGGGAGCCAAATGAAAATGACTCTTATTTGAACATCTACTTGGTTGAAGTCATTCATTGGTATGACACTACAAGTTCAGCTCTGCAAACTCTACAGTCCATCTTCAAGTCGCCTTTATAAAATACTTTCCTGAAAGAATTTATTATATATTTTTCAATCTTTGAGTTATGGTGGTGAAAAGTATCTTTTCAGTTTCGTCCGGATTTATCCTGAGGCCACAACTACCAGCACATGAGTTCTTCATTAGTTGCCTAATTATGGTAAGGACCTCTATTACTACCAAGCCTACCCACCAAAATTTTGTTTATGACCATTAACTACGGTTGGTTGGTTTGGGAGCGTGAAGATGTACTCATCACCCGTTGTTTTCCCCTCTAGAGATACTGTCGGATACCTACATAAAGGTAAAGGGGAGGATGTAAGTGAAGGATGGTTTGATTTGGGTTTGAAGAATCGGGTGGGGTTCACTGTTCCGAGAAACGTCGTGTATTACTTAAAAATCTCCAGAAGTTTTCTGGAAGTGTAATGTCTTAGATTATTCAGACCGGGCAGGACGTATCTTCTCTTATGACTTATAGCCCCTAATACAGGGCATTCGTAGGGAGTAGAGACTGACTGTTTGTCTTCTGCTAGATCGAGCGCTCTCTTCGTCTGACGGTAGCAAGAACGCTCAAGTTTTGTCAGCTTTCCATGGTTTTTTTACGAATGTGGTGCTGTATGTGGTTTTAACAAACCTTAAGGCTACTCTTAATGTTGTAACTATGGGCTTATCCATATTTTTCGTCCCTTCCTCGTCAGTTCATGCGTAGCTTCGTTCCTTGGTATATTGAAGTGACTAGGGGCCTATTTCATAAAACTACAACACTAAAAATTATTTGTGAATTCACTTGTAACTTGTAAATTATGTGCATATTTTTGTTTCATAAAGAATGTCAATTCACTAATAACTACAAGTATGCCAGGTCTGTAACTACAAGTGAATTTACAACTGTGGTGAGCTTTTCTGTTTCATAAAAGTATTTGTGCAAAAAATTATTAGCGAAGGACTTGTAACTACAAGTAAATTTCTTACAAGAGTAAAGAGACTAATAAAATCACGTACTGTGATCGCTTAACTGTGAAGTATAGCCGCAAACTCGTATATAAATAGTTCTGCAAATAATTTTTATCTTGTAGTTACAGTCTTGTAGGCTTGTAGCATTTTGATCGCTACACTTATAATTTGAATTTGCTACGCTACAAGTGTTGAAAAATGTTTATGGAACAGAAAATTACAACTGCATACTTTATTTGTGCTTGTAGTTACAAGTTTACAAGTACAACACTTGTAGTTTTATGAAATAGGCCCCAGGTACCCAATTAGGTTGGTATGATATTAAGTTTTGCCTTGAATTGATGAGTTGATCCTTGGGTTTCGCTGGTGCCTTTAGCGCTACTTGACTGTCGGAGCAATTGTATGATTATGCTTTAAGTATAGCAAAAATATCTGCCTGACAGATAGCAGATTCTTCATCGACGTGTGATCCATCTATGTTCACTTCTATGCCATCCCCATTAGCTATAATAGAGAGGAGACAATTTCATCCTGAGGAATTACTCTACCTCTACGCACTGACTTATAAGAATCCGTCTCTAGGGATCTTCTGTTGAGATATAGGTATTGGGAATTGGAAGCGATGACAGTTGTATAATTTTACGGATATGAACGGTTATGATTCGTCCCACCATTTTTAATGTGAAAGAGTCCAGGCTAATACGCCACTTTTCGAATGAAAACAACGCGAACAATACTTCAAATTGAAGGTACATGGTTTAAGAATATTTATACAACTTCTGTAGATCAGCTCAAGTCAAGAAGTTGATATTTCTGGTACATTCTGCAGTATATTGGACAAACCTTGCAATTGAAACTTTCTTATTGTCAATTGAATGGTGTGGTCATAGTTCATCCAATCTTACTTCTTACCTTGTAGGAAACATTGATTGCTTGATCTTGATCTTTGGACTCAGTGCTATGATCGATATCATGTGTTGAATACAAAACAATAGCTACATCGATACACAAATCAAGTAAAGATTTTGAAGTTGACGGCTAACCTAGCAGAATATTAAAGGAATTGGTAGACGATTAGATACAGAACATACACGACCTCAGCTTTTCATGCCCGATGAATGCATGGACGCATAATTCTGGAGACTTAGTCTAAAATTTGTCTATTGACCTAGATTATTATATTCACAGAAAGGGAATATGTGTGAGGATGTGCCAGACAGATCAAGTGTCATGAATAGGAGACACAATTTTTTCCAATTTTTCTAGAATTCAGAACTCATCCTCATCTAATTTCAATATCAAGTTCCATCTTTCAGACACATACCACAGGATATCAAATTACATTCTTGCACCTAAAAAAACTCAAGTAATTAACTAGTACTTCAATGCAGACAGACGTCTCGCCTCAAATTACTTGTAATATAAAAAAGAAAAAAACCTAACAACCATACCATTAAATCTATGTTAAGTAACCAGATCCCACTTTATCCGCCCATCAACTACGATTGAATTGCGTACATCTATCATCTATGTACATGACATCCTCCTCCATAGCCTCAGGAAAGAGGACAAGCTTATTAAAAACAATCTGATCCATCATCCCGTAGACCCTTTAAAACACACCGACAATGCATTTCCCACAAAATTTATTTCCAGACGCAAAAACTGAAAAAAAAAAAATAAAGCAAGGACTCGTCGTAAAGTAGTTCAAGCAAATTCCCACTCGCCTTTCAAATAATGATATAAAAAAAAAAAAACAGAAAAAAAAATCGCTACAACATTTCCACCCAATTGAGCACGAATGCATCAAAATGAAAGCGAATTTTCAGTTATTCTTTCCGCTTCCTCTTTTCTATTTTCATCACATTTCTATCCATCGTCGTCGTTTGAAATCTAGTCCAAGAGACCACTTGCTCGCGCTACAACATGAACTCCCCCACGAAGATGTAGTTGACGGCTGGGAATTTCCAGCATCATCGTCATCGTCATCGTCAGCAAAGTCATCGTTGCCGACGTGGGAGTCCTTTTAGCCTAGTTTCCCTCTCTCATTCGCGTCAAGTATACACCGTTCACCTGTACTCTCTACTAATCCGCAAGATATCTACGGAACATTGAGAACTCTACGGATATGCACCACCAGGAAGTATGTTGTCACCATTTCTGCTTACACAGAAAGGCATACACATCCACGAGTTGTTCTTCCATCATCGAAACGGCAACCTCTCCTTTTTTGTTTTGTTTTTTTTTTTGTTCCTTGTCTTAATCACCACCCATCAGCCCGCCCGGCCAACACACCGTCATCATCTCAATGACTTTCTACCTACTAGCCCAGATTTCGACTCGAATCACACAGTTCCTTGAAGGTAACTCAGTGCAACAACGCGCTGGCGAGTGGGCTTCGAAAAAATTCAGCAAACGAAGGTAGATTCTCTTATCCTTTTTTTTTTTTTGTTAGCCTTTGTGTGTACACATGCAGTGAGAATGAAAAGTATGTAGTTGCCGTTTGAAGGTGCTATCAGTGTAGAGCAGCTACTACAGCACCAGCAACAATTCTTAGCTCTCATTTGGACACTTGCTAGGATTATCTAGGTAAATTGTATGCAGGTAACTTTTTAAGCCATTCACAGTGTCGCTGCCATGCACAACCCAATTTCATTTACTTTTTCCGCAAGGATATTCCTCTTTCCTTTTCCTTTCCTTGCCTTTTTGCCTTTTCTTCGTTCACTCTCAACGTGTGTAAGTCGTAGAACCTTCAAGGACCATTTGCGTAGGAGCGGATGAGGACTACAAGGCAAAACTTTCGTTAATGATTATTTGAACATGCTTTATCTTAGAGATGGGCCGTGTGTGCGCGAGAACTTCTTTAACTTTGTCCGGGGTTTGCTTTTCTTCGTCCTTTTTTTTTTGTTTGTTTCTCTATTGATTCTTTGCTATATCTGTGTCATGGATGCAGATTGTCATTGTATTCTCGTTTACTCGAGCATTTTCTTAACAGAATGAGAAATAAATTGAAAAATATTTGAGATAAGGATTATCCGAGTCAAATTAAGGAACTCATCTCGTCTTCTTTAGAGTGTTGGCAAAGTTTACTAATTTTTATTTTGGTTTTGAATAATTTATTGTCAAGAGAGCTTTTGAATATAAGCGTATAATTAGGTACTAAAGAAATCAAGGGAATCAAATGTCGAAGGGATTTGGCGTATTAGCACCTATGGGGGATGATATAATCCATAAGGAGCTAAGGCTTCAAATATATGTCGAAGTCCGCTTAAAACAGAAGTTCATTGAAGGACAGTTGACAGATACACACGTATGTGAAAACTTAGCAAAGGATAAGTCTAGGAATTAGGCCTTAAATGCTTACAAATGCAAGGTTATCCTCGGAGCTTTCTGGTCCAGAACCATTTGCTGCAATTAGTAGAGGAATGGTAGAGCACCTAATAAACAACGGGACCACGGTGGAACATCAGAGAAGGATATCAATCGAGGAAGTTTGCAGGCAGGCGAAAATGGCAGTTAAAATGCTGATTGGCACCACTCAGAGAGAAGTTCTAAGCTTAGGACGAAGGACACTGAAATAGGTGGTAGTGTTATCTACAGGTCATGGAAATTTCGGGTATCACTTAAAGAAAATGGGTCTTCTGGAGGATGATACCTATGAACTATGCCTTGAGGAAATCGGGACAGCAGCTAACTGAAGAAGGGAGGTCTTGGGAAACAATTGGGTAGAGTATGAACCAGAGTATGAACCAGATTTCTGTTAAACAGAAAGCCAGAGAGGTACTGTGGAGAAATCCAGGGAGTCTCTCGGCCTAAGATGGATCGTGAAAGAGGGACGAAAAGTAAATCAACACTGTGGTCTGGTTTAAAATCCCTCGACAACTTGACCTATAAAGATCCTCAAAACAGTCCTTAAGATGTTATTCAAAGCCCTCTGAAAAAAGGAATCTTTCCGGGTCATAAGAAGTCACAGTGCTGGTCCTCCACCTCCACCAAAAGATCCTTCGTTATGTCGGTCAGTCTGCATTTAGATACAACTGGTAACATTTTGAAATTAGTCATCAGTAACAGATTGGGAACAGGAACAGGACTTTGCGAACAATAATACGGCTTCTGGAAGGTCTGTTGTCGTAATCGATGGAGCGGCCCAAGAAAATATGGACTTTGTAGACCCCCACCTGTAAAAGGCATTCTAATTGGATCCATATCTTACAAGCACTTATAAATAGTAACATACAAATTTAGGCGCCGACTACTCCTATATACTATGTAGTACAGTGTGACTGATTATGTGCCGCAGTGATTCGTGCTGAGGTCACTGTTATTAAACATTACGTAATAACCGGTTTTGTTAGTGTAATAACATGGTCCATTATGGTTACAGGCAAAGATAAGTTGGAGTAGATTGGTAGAACTATCATAAGGATGGTCCTAACATGGTGAATCTTGGCTGACTTGTTATTAGTGGAACATAAAACTGAGGCAAAAGTATACCGAATGGGTAACAAAGACTGGGTGACTTTAGAACGAGAATATACCAGCTGACGAACAAACGACTTAGATACATAAACCACTTGAAATACTAAATCAGTAATGCTGATGGTGCTAGTCAAGGAAATATGCATACAAACAGAGCTCGAAGCATAACAGAGTGGCAAGACTGCTGTTATACCCCAGAGAAAGGTAGATCGACATACTTGTATGTATTTCCCGACTTACATCGCACATCCAGTCATAGATAAATCGACTCTATGAGGAGTTGAATTTCATGCCAAATGCATAAAATGCCGAAGACCTGTTTTCTGACCTCCGAAAATTTTGTTTATTAAGTGCTTAGAAACCTACAGCCATCTCTTATCAATCTTTGCAGATTCTCTCCTTTCAGAAAAGTATCTATCAGTATAATGTGTTACTGTAGCTTTATTTATTTATTATTTAATTTACTTAGCCGACATGATGTTATATGAAAATATGCACAGCCTATGTCCTTACACTTTCACGCCATTTTAAAGAGCGATTTGGACGGATGTCTGTCTGATATTCGATGTTTTTAAGTATTTTTATCAAAGAATGCTTTAGAGAAGTATTTATTTATAAGTACAGAATCTCATATGTAAAGCTCGTATGTCTATAAAATGCAGAAGTTAGTCTGTACCAACCTTATCCCTATTACTTCGTAAATCACATTTCTAGTTCTTCAAATCCTATGCCCTTTGTAAATAGCATAAAGCTATCAAGATAATAAAATCAAAGCAATCCTGCATTGATTTCAATTTCATCCCCTTTTACACTTGCGTGCAATAGTAAAATAAAATCGCACTAAAGCATAAAAGGCAACGAGAAACGCTAGGTTTGCACAGGTAAACTTCATAAAACATCGCACATACTATGAACAAATCCACATCATAAATGTGAGAGTTCCTTTACATCCTTCTTACTTTCTTCAAACATATAAAAAAAGGAAAGAGGAAAGTTTCCCTTCTTTATGGAGCCACTTTGAAGAGCACTTACGCACTTTCATCATCTCATCTGTCGAAAAGCATTTCTGCAACAAGTCCTTCGTTCAAATCCTCAAATCAACTTCTACTACCACCATCTCTGGTATTTCTTAGGGAAGTGTTATCAATGCTGTCCTCTTACTAAGCGTGAATTCTTGTGTGAGATTTCTTCACTTTTTTTTTTTTTTTTATCTTACACACTCATAAAACACTCCCCTTCGTCGGCGGGCGTCGTCGTCGTCGTCATCCTGATGACACACTGAAGTCCCTTTAAAGAATAATAATCCTAAGTACTAAAACCTACACCGATAGTAATGGTACTTAAAAAAAACTCTCCCACCCCACTTAGCCATTCTCTTTCTTTCTCTAATACACAGCCAATAAAACGCTAAAGGATCCTATTACCGCACACACGCGCGCGCATTTAGAAGGACTCGGCTGCTAACTTACCTTTGGGAGAAAACAAATAACTATAAAATTATTTGCTCGTGAAAAATTGTCATTTCCTCGTCTATTCCTCCCAGTCGTACCATTTGATTGCTTCACACACATTCACTCATACACACACGCATGTTTGCAAGGGAGAAAAAATCCTGTCATGCATAAGGATTCGAAATGGAAAATCAATAGATTTGGATGTGCTGTCTAAGGGTTACTCTACATATCGGAAGGTGGTGGCTTAAACAAGAAAACAATAACCTCTTAGAGTTTCCACCTTATACGCGGGACACCAAAACACCCAAAGAGCGGGACAGCAGAGCAAATTTATGAACAACCATAAAAAGTCCTTCGAATACGTCATATATTTCGAAATGATGAAAGGAGAGCCTCGTGTATGTACTCCATTGAACCACATACCCAATGAACCGGGCTCAGCTGAAATCTATTGAGGAACGAGACCAGAGTGTACGAGTATCCTTGTTTTCGTTTTTATAACCCACTTACATGGAGCTTTTAGGGCCGTAAAATTGTTTCTATAATACGGTGATGGGTTGGAGGAGGTCGATGGGTTTTCCTGTTTTTTGTTTTTTGTTTTTTTTTTTGGAGTTTGACGGTGGCTTAAAGTGACGGCGAGGACGATACGAACGAGAACGACAGCGACAACGACGCCTACTTAAACGCGAGGGTGGCAAAATGCTCTATACAATTTTTTTTTTATGGCATCCAGACGCCAGTGTTTGCTTTTATAGAAAAAGGACTTTCCGCTGAATGGCGTTTTAATATTTTATTCGCTTGAATTTTTTTTTTTTTTCGCTCTTTTCTCCGTTCTTTACTGCATCCAAAAAATTTCTTTCCCTGTGCAAAAAAAAAAAAAAAGTGATGGTTGCCTTTGGCAGAGTTGATAACTGTGGTGAATGTCCTTTCTCCCTAGTGATGCAGAGAATTTCTTTAATCAGTTTTGAAGGATTTTTCCGTTCGTTATGCGTAGATTTTACGATGCTGTCGATGGAAAGAATTTAAAGAATTTTTTTTCCTTCAACTCCTTAGAAATCTCTTTAATGGGAATAACATTGCAGAAGGAGTATGAAAAAGAAAAAATTAAGAACACTCTTAGAGGGAAAAATTCCTTCTCAATAGGGTTGCTCTATGATGGTATCAGAAAATAAAAAAAAAATCTATATTACACAGCTGGCCAAGCGTGACAACGCTGCATTCTTATATGGATCGAATGTGCACTATGCAGTCAGTTGTTCCTGTCAAGGATCATTTCTTATCGCATGAAATAGTGCAATCCCGTGTGTGTATGTTTATTTGTGATGCTATTGAAAAAAGGAACATGTTCGCTTGACAGAGCATTGCAACTGAATTGGAGCATGAACTAAAGAAATATTGTGCTGGATGGACATTGTTACCCGAGAGTGGTGACTTTGAGATTTTCAACTGCTTTCCATAGCTTTTACAGTTTTCAAGTATGTATTAGATTTTTCGAAAAAAATCTGTCTGAAAATTGTCATATTTTCCTAAAGGGTGGTAGTCTTGAGGTGGTAAAGAACATTCTCAATCGTGTTTCATTTGAGCCTTAGTGTATACATGAACACCATACAGCATGATAGGAAGCTTAAGGAGATTTCAATGACAACGATTTCGTATTTGGTTAGTCCTTGAAGTTCATACTCCATTTTCATTCATTTAGTGAGTTTTCGACCAAACTTTCTTCAGTCTACGCTGGTGAATGGCAGAACATGCACAGAGGATGTTCACAGAAGAACTAAAGATGTCCCACGGTCTTGGAACAATGGAAGAATGAGGCCTTAATTGGTTTAACTATTGTGGTAGGCTACGTTTGATGCAGCCACAGTTAGACCAATGCATTTGAATTGCGATGCCATAAGGATCAAGAATTCCTTAAAACTATTGACAGAACCAGCCAAACTTAATATATGTAATGCTCTGGAAGCGACCTTCAGTCAGTTCGCCGAAGTTGATAAAGAACTGAGCTTTCAGTAAAGGACCGGGAGTATAGCTTTCTTCCAAAACTCGTTCGAGAGGACAGGACGCTTAGCCTAATGGTGTGGCTGCCAAGGATACAGTGTATAATGACACCTATTTTGTAAGTAATGAGTATTATCGAACTAAAGAGTTGAAGGGTTTTTCATGCAGCTTCAGCCAGATTTATCTGATGATTAGGCGTAGAGCAGTCTGCCCATCTGCGGTGGGGTGTATGCAAAGATTCCTCCTATACGGCAGAATCGAAAGAGTTGTATCCTGTCTGTCGAGTTCGTCAGTGTTACAATTTTTCGGAATGTCTCTATGGCCTGGAACACTAATGAGGTCAATTTAGCAATATCGTAAAGAGACAGGCGATATTTTATGAGTTAAAGACTTGACTATCGGATTCAAGAGTGATATCCCGATTAGGTATCATATTGTACTTTAGTCGCAACAAAACTATCACGATTGCCATGATCCCCGGCTGGAAGACGCTACCGTGCTTATACATACATATATAGATCGTTGGAAAGTATACCTCATAATTCTTCCAATCCAGCCTGGAGGAGACACGGGTTTCAAAGTTTTTGTCGAATAGAGTTTTGTAAAAGTCGTCCTTTGCGGAAGGAATTCCAGGAAGTTTACAATAGGTGAGTGTTTTTTTTTTGCGTTGGAAGGTGGGAATGTTTCAAAGACGGAACTGAGCCCGTAATCAGTATTAGTGTGGGATTTCCACCCATTAAATTCACCTTCCCTCTGAGGACCAGGTCCTCGTGGCACTTCCGTCAGGTATTTCATCGCCGACTTCAGCCTCATTCGTGTTGGCAGATTGCTGTGCTACGTTTTGTTGTCGCTCATGTCTTTGCTGGTCTTTTATAATGTCACAGTGTCGCTAATTCATCAGTAGGCGTCGTTCCTCATGATATCGTGAACACTGAAACATAATGTGTTCCGCATCCTCCACTATTTTCGTGCATATTGGGCTATATGGCTCGTCTTCGTGACCAAATCTTTAAAGCATCCATCGCTTCCTATTTATCCAAACGTCTATATTGGGGATTAATCTCTGTATCCACCTGCCTTTATCAGAGTGATACCATCTGTCCTGCCATTCTTTCAAAATTTTCTTTGGTGGTACCTCAGTATCACTTCGTGTCGTCGCTGAAGCCGTTGTCCTGCTGTCACGGCATTTCCGCTGAGCTTCTTTAGAAAAAAGGTTTATTGGTACCATGGCAGCCACTATACATGCCGCGTCGTATGAGGTTCTTCGAAAGGCGCTGCATATTCTCAATGCATTGATTCTCTATGCTGTTTCCGTCTTCTTAATGAACGATCTTATCTTCATGGTACCAGTCCATTTTTTGGACCTATACAGCATTATCGATGCCGCAACTCTTGCTAAAAGTAATCTCTTCCTGTGGTTTGGTGCACTGATATTTGGCACGATGCTTGTCAGGACAGCCTTTACAGTTGTATGCTGCAGGTGTTGTTTAAAGATTAGCCTTGCATCGAAAGTAATGCCAAGAAACTTGAACTCTGGTTTGGAAACTATACCCCACGTGATCGCCCACGGTTTCTCTTATAGTCTCCAGGACTCGTCTGTTGCTACTACTTTTGTTTTTTCTTCTGCAAGGGCCTGGTGTCGATGGAATCTTCAACATTGCCTTAAAAAATAGCAAAAAACTTGCGCCCACACATTTTCGCAGATATATTCAATACTTGTCTTAAAAAAGGAGTATTCCCCGCCCAGTGGAAAAAACTAAAACTGGTCCACCTACCAAACGCCAATAAATTACCACATGATCCCTCATCATATAGGCCTCTATGCATGTTGGACACCGTGAGGAAAATACTGCACCGCATCATAAGTAACATATTGGAGAGTGCAATCGATGAAGCTGGTGGCCTTGCGGATCGCTAGTATGGTTTCCGTAAGGCTCGCTGCCCAAAGATTGGGCATCCCCTACAACGACTTCTGTAGAAGCTGTATGGACGAAAAGGAATAGGAGACCATTAGTCACCTCCTGTGCACCTGCCCTGAGCTCGGCAACACTAGAAAGGCTACATTAGGCCTTTCAATGATCTAAACGATCTCAACAACGCCTGCACGACTAACATTAGCTCCTTCATACAAAGGGTCACAGAGTAAGAGGGTGACCCACCCACCTTACACATCGGAGCACAATGGACCTCTACTGGTGCATTTTCCCATCGAGCGCCGATCTTAACCAATCAAGGCTCGCCCTGCGATCGACTCCACTGGCAAAGTCATGAGTACCGCGAAAATTTTAGAAATAGGATACTGCTCTATGACACCCACGATGTTACGAGGCAGTATAACTTCACAGGCGGCGCTACTCAAGGCTCCGTACTAGGTCCGCTACTGTTGAGTCTAAGTACAATGACGTTTTCAAACTTGGAATCCCGAGATCTTCCAAAATGATTGGCTTCGCCGACTACGTAGCAAGTGACCAAACTCCTTGAGGAGTTGGAGCATGACTGCAATGAAGCTATCGGAATGCTCCACATGGGTCTACAATAAATGAGTATGCGTCTCGTAGTTTGAACTACTGCCCAATGGCTGCACAAGCTAAGAATTTTTCGTTTTGTACTTTACTAATATTTTCCAGAACGATGATGAAATTCCATTTTGGTTTTTAATTTGATGGAGATGAGCTGCACATTAGAGCTCTATCTAATAAGGAAAGCTCTTGAAGATTTAGGTTTAGGTTTAGATTAGGTGGCCTTGAACAAATTTGATTTTTAGCCAAGCTTTCAGTTTTTATTGATCGAATAGGGAATACCTTCAAGTTCTTCGAAGAAGTATTCACGAAGCATTTCCTTTCACGTAGGGTAGCTGCTTAGAAGGTGAAATAGTGGTTCTGTTCATTCTTCATGAGAGAGAGGTAGCTACTTAGCTAGTTTCATTTAGTGCTCTACACCAGAATAGGATTCCATATGACTAGTAGACTTTATAGAACTTGTGCCTATAGCATGTGGAACGATATGTTCTAGTTCGATGTTGTTTGGCTCCTATTTTGGTGTGGTTGGCATTTGGACATATCCTATGAGTAGACTTTATGCATGAATGACAACATAGATGTATGGACCAACAGGAAGTTGTATTTCGTCCTTGGATACTGTAGGGTATATCTCAACAAGCTTAAACAGGATAGCAACCCCTATGCATTCAAACTGCAGAGCGTGTCATATTTTTCGCGGTACGATGAGTTTCGGTGAGGACCTAATCCATGGCAATATTACCAGGCAATTGAATTTCGTGAAGCAAAATGACAACAGGAGAGGCAATAGCATATAATATGTAGAAGAATTTGTAAATTCCAGTGACGCCCACGATGTATTGAAATGCTTAACAACCGACCTTTAAGTCTCTTAGTGTTTGATACTTCGACTGAATTGAGTTGATTTTGTTTGGAAGTTGAGCCAAACAAAATCAATTCAATGTACTCGAAAAGCTTGGTCATGTACCAAGCTTCTGATTCGAGCTGGGATTCATCACTCATACTATCCTAGTAGATCCTTTCTAGATCCTTTACTATATTGGAACAAATGTCTCTGAATAACATGTTAAAGATACTTGTGAAATTTTTTATTAAAATTTGTTGTGCTGACATTTTCCTATTCATATCTACTTCTCTCCCTTCAGTGGTCAGATCCAAATTCACGTGAATAGCTGAATTGATGTAAAATTTAATATCGCATATAAAAACCCCCCTACTGCAGCAGTTAGGATCGATTCAGCAATTTACCCAGCTGCCAATTTATTCCACTTGTAATGGCTCTCCAAAACAAGATGACACCTACATGTACCTACATATTTCCCGGGCAACAATTTACCAAAACAATTTACAACCGTAATAAGATGAAATCGCCCCCCAAAAAAAAAAAAAAGAAATAAACACGTTAAGCACCAATTTCCGTATGTAATAGATGTTTTATCTATTTCTTTTATTTTGAATGCCCATAAACAGGGCACCAGGCATTGCTTGGTGAGAGGAATTCCTTTAATAAATTACCAATGCCAACGATTTCAATTCGCATTGTGTACGTTTTATATTCCAACAACTCCCCGTATCTATGTGATTTAAGGTGCTGCTTGCAACATTTCTATAAATTTCCTTGATGCATTACCATAGATTTTTATTTATATTTATATATATGTATGTATGTAGGTATCCCCGGGGAAAAAAATGCATGAAACCAAACTGCAACAATATGTATGTATCTGCTTCTGGCAAAATCCCTTAAAATGGAATAAAACCGATTCCCAATTCCAAAATCATTTAGAGAGGAAAATATTGGCAAAAATTGTTGGAACTTTTGAAAGCCACATGTCACGCCCTCTTTTTTTTTTTTTTTGCATTCATTTGGAAAATATATACATAGATTTGGCTGGTATTGAGCACAAAACAACAACAGCAATAGTAAAATTCTAAAATTTATTCCATACACAGCCGGCACACACCGAAATGTTACCGCAGAAATAAAATGATATAAAAGTATATATGTAAGTATGTATGGATGCATAGAGAACATCCCTAGAACCGGAAGCACTATGCAAAGCGTTATTCAATTCTCCATATTGAATATGTCGACAATATTCCCTGCAACGATGCGACGTTGAATTTCTGTAGAATTGGAAGAAAGAAAATAAAAACGCATTTGGGTGTACATATGCATACCTTTCCTTTAAAATGCAAGGATTTGCTCAATAAAAGAAGCCCTTCCGAGAACGAGAACGAGAACGAGAACGGTGCTCTGGATAAACTCCCTCATTCGCACAGCACATACAGTTCTAGTCAAACTTTGACAGGAAGTTCTGTGCATGCCTGTGTGTGTGTATGGTGTGGTGCAACGGAAAAGTAACATTTTGTGTGTAAAAAAAAAATTTAAGAAAATTTACGTAAATTAAGGAAAGGTTGCAAGGATTTCATCCTTCATCCTTCGTCTGCATGTGTGTGTATGTCAATCTGCTTGATACCATCCACCCACCTACACGCCACAAGAACACATATGCTCCTATTCCCGCTACCGTCAGCGGTGGTGATGGTTACTACTGCTGCTTACCATGAATTATGCAAATTACTTTTGAATAGAAAAGAGCCTGTGAAAAAGAAAACAAGATGAAAGGGCTAAAAATCCTCGTCTGTCGCGTCTAACATGAATGTTGGATAGGAATTGTTCATTTCTTTTATTTCTCCTCACGTCTTCGCTTCCACTTGAGTTCGGCGTGGGGGGGAGGGGGAGTGCTGTGTGTATGTAAGGACGTTTATCCTGTACACACAGCCGTGTGTGTGGTTGGGATTGAGAGAGACACAGGAAAAAAGAAATTTATGAAATGGCACGAAATGCCACGAGAAATGAAAGGATAATAACAAACACGCATATACACACATTCTCCTCTCGCTCTGTGTATGTTGATTTCAAATGAAGTGCTCTGAGTGAACCACCGAACACAAATGTGTTTGTATCATGGTTGTTGTGTCGCATTCTTTTGTAGCTTTTCTATCTGCTTAAGTGTCGCAATGAGATAAAGGTATGATGTGGGACGAACTTAAGCTCACACACAGGGTGTGTCGAAAAGTATAGAGTAATGAAGTTAACCGAAGGAGCAAAGGATCATTGAGTCGAATTTCAGTTGCAACAAATGAAGTTAACATAACAAGGTGAGTACAGAGTTTGTTATTCTCAAGCAGGACTATCCTTTTGGGACAACTTGAGCAGGAAGATATGATGTGGAATTAAAATTAAGCAGCTATTAGTATGTTAGCACCGCCTAAGTAAGTAAGCTGTTAGTATGGCCATTGGCCATCTCTGAAGAACGTTTTTATCGTCTAAGTGTCCTTTCTGCTCAAAGTTTTTTTTAATGAACTTTTCACAGATTTTTTTAAGCAGTAATAAAAAGTATGATCTTAGGCTTCGAATCTGAGCTTTGTCATAGAGTTAAGGGAACAATTGTAGAATAAAAGAAGAACATGACCAGCCGAAAAGACAGGACTAAATACATACAGAATACTAAGGTCCAAAGATCATGCATACGAGAATGCAGTGCAGTAATGAGAGTCGACCTTATAAATGTCCTTGGTATGTTCTATTGTACCTACTGTTCCGCAGGGCTGTGCGAATCGTCCCGCAGTTTTATGTATGTATATCTTTCAGGCCTTTCCCCGTATCGAAGGAAAGGGTTTTGTCTTTAAAATAATTTGTAATTATTCGCAGCAAATAGTTTGACACTTGCAAATTCCTCATAATGAAGCTCCAGCTAGACTAGTTAAAGACATTTTTGACGTCGAGGTCAGATATGGCTTCGCGTGCTATATTGGAAATTGGTTGTATCTCATGGGTGGTACTTAATTTTTTCCAGTTTGGATGCAAAGTTCGTTCTCTCCTTCGGTGTACTTATGAAGTGTGTCGCAAATATTTCTTTCCACCACTTTCCCTTCTGACTCTAGCAAGAAGGATTCAGACCAATTTCTTCCATATCTCAATTGAATATTCCTCAATGTTCTTATTATGAAGCTCCAGCTGACCTTTGTAGTTAAAGGTATTTTTGACGTCGAGTTCAGATACAACTTCGTATGCAATATCGCAAATTGGTTGTACCTCATAGGTGGTACTTAATTTTTTCCAGAAGCCATATTGTCAGATAAAAAGTTCTTTGTCTACTTTGGTGTACTTATGAAGTCTATTTCTTTCCACCACTTTCCCTTTTGACTCTAGCATGGAATAGATGTTCCTAAACTCAACTAGAAGGAAAGTTCCCTCTTCAATAGAAACAGGTATGAAGCTTATATGATACTTCTCCCATTTCTGTTGAAGAGAAAAGCTCCCGTCTGGTTAAGTTTTAAGGCTTCCATTTGGAAGAAGTAAGGAATTCCGTCCAGTCTGGATGCCTTATTTATTTTCATTAAGATCGCTATATCCAGGACTTCTACAGATAGGGCGTGTTGTATTGTTTCTGGAAAATATAAACACGTTTGCTATGTCATGTATTTCTAGGCTGAATTCTCAAATTGCTCCTTTCTAATCTCAGTTTGATGATTTAGCAGAATAGTTGGCAATTTCTCGTTCGATATTGTTCCCGAGTTCCTTTAACGTCGTTGGCTTGTTCGCATAAACCAACGACTTAACATAACCCCATAAAAGAAATGCAACGGCTTTAAATCACATGAGCGAGGTTGCCATTCGACCGGACCATTCCTCACGATTACACGATTCCCGAACTTCGCCTACAAGAGATCAAATGTTTGACCAGCTGTTTGGCATGTGGCACCACATATCACTGATGTCAAGTCCATTTAATTCTGGCCAAAAATAATCTGCCAACATGGCACGACAGTGAACTCCATTGACCGTAACATGGCAATCCAATCACACCTACGGCATAAAATCTACACTTTTTGTGGATGAAATGGGGTCTCTTGAAGCACATGTGGGTTTGTTGCCATTAAGTCAAAAATGGGTCTTCAGGGATGAGAAGATGATTTTTCGAAGAAATTTAAGATTTTCTTCAAAGTTTTTCAGAGCCCATTCGAAGAAGTTTCGGCACTTCAAATGATCAAGAGGCTTGTAATGGTGTAAGCCAATCTGTCACAATGTGGACTGAGAGATTACCAATTCCTGTCACCAACGTGGAATCGACTGATTTGGCTCATTTTTAACTGAAGCACTTACGGCTGCGATATTTTCGGTACTTCGACTTGTGCGTTGTATCACTGACACAGGAATATTCAATAGTGAATACGTTGACTCAAATTTATCCGCTATGTCTGGTACCTGTCTGGTGGACGAAAATTGGAGTAAGAGCTCTTAAAGTTGCGACCACTGACTCGGTATTAATTAATAATTTTCAAACGTTGTTCGATAATGAACTTCACAATGATAAAAATGTAAACCTTGACGTTTTGACATTGACAGATCATAAGAGAAGTTTAAGGATGCGTTATGTCCTAATTGAAAACTCTTTACATATACATATGTACATCTCAGTTTTCACGTCTTTTAAACAATGCCTGAAGATATTAGCCTTTCAGAAGATCAATCATGTAGTATACGACTACATGCAGTGACCTCCGCTACAAGCCATGGAACAAAGACTACTCAGTGTCATATTTAGAAGTTTTCATTTATATGACACTTGGCTGTCTACATATCTGAGAATAGTGTTCAGCACTGAACGTTTAGGACCAAGAAATTCCGACCCAGACTGCTGTTTTCTCAGTTCATCCTTCGAATAGCAAGAGTTCTGTATATATTTGTTCAATTCGATTTTCCAAATTGGTTATGAGTGCAATCAGTGCTTGATAGTCTAGTGTTAAAGGATATTTCTTTCGTAAGTATTGCCGAAGCCTGTTTTAAGTAATCTAGTATACACAGCAGAGCGACTTCCTCGGCTTGAAACAGGGAGTTCGCAAAAGGTGGAAGCATGAAAAAATTTTCTGGGAATAGTATCGATGCACGACACACTATCTAAGACGGTAAAACCTTTTGTTCCAGTTTCATTTATCGGCAACACTGGGAGTGGATAAAGGGTTCACGTCATCCTATAAGACTAGCATGAAAGTACATGCTTATAATATGTAGGTACATACTTATGTGAAGGTGGTATCTCAATAATATTTCAGTTAGAGGATTTCAAATGACTCAAATGTTGTCTATGATCCTTTTCTCGTTGTACTGGATTTTCGATGAGAAGTCCAACGAGAAATCGCTGCAAACAAACTAAAACTAAAGTCTTAACCCGCTAGTCCGAATGAAAACTAACTTCCACGAATAAAATAAATAGCAACGGGCCCAGATGACTACCTAGTGGGACGCCAAATGTTACTCCTATAATGCGAGATGAAAGTAGGATGGTTTACCTTCACCATTAAGCCTCTTTAGCATTGAGTAGTGAATCACACTATTAAAGGCTGTAAAACTCGTGTAGAGTACATCAACCTGCAATCGATACATAGTAGGCTATAGCTAGATTGTAAAAGGAGAACCATGACCCTAACAAAACTTAATTGGAAGCACTGACCCCTTATTATTTTATTTAAGTTTAAGTTTATGTGTATTAGGTTTAGGACATATATACAGATGTCCTCAAAATAAATTCAGTGATTGCCTTATACTGCCCTCTTCGGAGACAAAAACTTTACAACAGTGTCAACAAGTCTCAAGTCAGCAAGTCTTTTTGTCCAGTTTGTCAGGTAGTTTGAGAGCATTAATCTTAAGCAACTGACCCACATTCGTAGGACTTTCGAAAAAGTTTTGGGGGAGAAGAAAATTCGAATTTTCCAACGTCAAAGTTGACCACTTTCACATAATGTAACATACCTGACCTACATTCCATAGATAGTAAGTCTTTCTTAGAATACATGTATATACCATACTATTCCAAAAACTTCTCCTTTGTGAAACACCCTGTATTCCTGTTTTGCTTGTCATCTTTAATTTATTTCCTGGAATAGCAACCGCCTTAGGACAGGGATTTAAAGTGTTAATTTGAGTTTGAGCAGCAAGTGGGAGTGAAATAAAGTTTAAAACCGACATTTCAACCCATGTTCTCTCTTCTCTATGTGTGTGTGTATGTTTGTATGGATTACGTTTGTATGTTTGGGCAGTCAAGCATCCAAAAGCAAAATCTTGAAGAAGATTTATATCCTTGGAAATGCTCATAGATTTTTGTTTTACTTTCTTGTCGGTCTTCTTCCGCCCCCCATTCCGTATACTACCCATTACTATCATCATCTTCAATTTACACCGAAAAAATTTGCCTTTTATTGAAACAGGATGTACGCGCCAGGAAGTGGCGCGCCATTTGGTGGAAATAGCATAAAAATAAAAGATGAAAAATTCCTACGTGATTCAATTTCAATTCAATGCCATCTGACGCCATAAAAAATGGTTAATGTTAGTATAAAAATGTGTATCGTCAGTTTTTGTTGTTCTTGTTCGTATCGTACACATAGAAGGACGAGTAGGTATTCCTGTTTTTTTTTTTTTTTTCTTTTTTCCATCATCCTCAACGAGGGGCTTTCTTTAAGTGTTGGGCTAACATTTTTTTTGTTGACTCGCACACTCCTCACCCAGCAGGTAACATAAAAGTTCGCTTTTTATCCAGCCTATAACGTTCGCTTTAGGCTTTGGATTGTCGTCATTCAAAAAGAGGAACAGAAAAACGATCCCAAAAAAAAAAAAAAAAGGACGAATGAAACTGTGAATGACAAAGCATAAAATTAATACCGTTAAATTTAATATAACCCAACATGCCGATGTCATGGATCCAATGGAGAAAAAAAGGTAAAATATACAAGAATTTACATTTTCAGGTGGCACACAGGTTAAAATCAAGTCTCCTGGGAGGTAGTACAGTATATACACATCTCCGGAGGATAATTCATTACACGTGAAATCTATAAATTTCAGTTATGGTTTATGAATATTTTAATTTTATCCGCGACAATGGCATTTGCATGCAGACAATGACACCGATGACGATGATGATGATGGACGATGATGAATTGAGCCTAAGATATTGTAAGTGCGATCGTAAACAGATTTTATCACTTAAGAAACAGTCAGAGAAGTCATCGCATAAATATGAATATTCCCAGGTAAACAGGACCAAGAACCAAATGTATTTTAATGCAGTGGAATGGCGCCGACAAGATGACATTTTTAATTTCGTACTTTTACAGCTTTTTTTTAGGGCAGAGATATGGAAATTTATGAAAATTACATTTGCAAAGGTAATAAATGTAGAAGTAAGCAATTAAATTACAGCGACACTGGCATGCAATATGCATCGTTCGAAATTTCAAATTATACAGGACACCAACTCTTCGTAATAGTGTTAAGGTAATAGCGTAATTTTAAAACTACTTTCGTCAAGAACTTTATTATTGTCACCATCTTACCCTATTCGAATCGAATTTGTTATGAGTCAGGTTAGAGTCACGGAGGTGAGGAGGGCGGCGGGATGGAGCGGTTCTTGCCAACCCCACCATACACCACCTACTCAAGTAACATAACCTAGAAGAAGTATGCTAATCCCTAACTTGACATCGAATGGACTAAAAAAGATAGAAAAGAGGAGTAGCGGCCAAGGACTTAAGCCAATACTCTGAAGAAAGTTAGGAATTATCCTCTCTAAACGTAACTAACCGAATCCTTACCCAAGGCCTTAAAATAAACCCTAAACTAGACCTCATCTAACTTAAACCTAACCTCCTTACCCATATGATGTGAGAGATAGCCCCACGAAGACTCCCCCCAGTCACAATCTAAGTAATCGTCCTTGCCTGTATGTCGTCACGTTTAATCGTCATTGTTCGTAATTGTGTTAGGTCTATTCACTCGGTCGGATTGTAGAGCGGCTACTTCTACTTTGTCAATACCTGCACTCTGTAAGTCGTACCTAGTTTTATGTCGAATCGTGTCGTCAACCTTATTGACCTGGCGTCGGAACTCAACACTCATCTCTGAGGTTTTGCAAGCTCGTAATTGAGCACCCAAAGATGAGCATAGCTACCCGCAGTCCTTGAGATTCGGACGCAGAATGTCAATAAGGTTCAGTATGTTGGGTCGGTTCGTCATCTGGAGACCCATCGTTTGTACGTTACTATAAAATTCACCGAACGTCACTTGGGGCAACTGTGTCCTGTCCATTATGGCCCTTAGGATCGTATGTTCCACCCTAAGTTCCCTCCTAAGGGCATTGCAAGCAAGCTATCTGTCGCCTATATTCTCCTTCATAAACTGACAGTACCACCACTCTACAGGACCCTTCATCAAATGGCAAAAGTTTGTGAAAATTTGGTCATTATGTAGGGCGTGTTGTCGTTGCAGGGTTTCCACCCGAAAAAAAAACTTTCTACTGGCATTGTCTTTGATGATGAATACTTTACAGTCTCTTCAAGTTTGGGGTCCCGTAGTTGGAGTTATTCCTTGTTAATGTTTTATGAGCGCATTGTCGGTGTCGGTTGTCATAGTAGTTCGCTGAAGTTCAGCTGCTGGGTCGGACTTGTGCGTTGAGTAGTGCCGTCATGTTGGTGCATTGTCTTGGGTGGTCCCCTCGAAGTTAACGTTGAAAGCTCCAGGTTGACGATCCTGTTGTGATCGCGCGTTGGAAAGTTGTCATCTTTTCCTTCATGCTTCCGGCGATCACCGACATTATCTCTTTTACACAGCTTTTGTCATACGTCTTTCGTTCTCTAGTTTGTTATAAGCGTTCAGTAGTTCGTGGTCATCGTCCGAAACGTCAGGTCTGTTTGTGTTCCTAAACTCTGCTGCGGGCATTGCTTCGTATTGTATTGTCTTTGATCGTTCATTATATAGTCCATGGTCAGTTGACGTTCGTCCCATTATACGAAGGAAGGGCTGATCGTTCCAGCCACTACCGCGTATCCACGGTGGCTGGAACTACTTTCTGTCGTGTCGTCCCGTGGTAAGGTCATGTCACCTTCATGTTAATTTGTAGGCGTTTGGGACTACTTCTGTAAATGGAAGTAGCATTAGCGGTGTCATCATGATACCTAGGTAGGTTGGCCAAACCGATGACATCATCATCCAGCCTGTCTCTGGGATGAAACGAACCTCTACCTAGGAGAGATAGTCCAAAGGAGGAAGTACTATGGTGGGGGTTAGATTAAGGTATTTTTAAGATAGAGAAGGCATGGATTTATTTTAAGTCTTAGGATTAGCGTAGGTTAGTCTAGTATGGGAATAGTTCGCGGTTTTCTTTCCAGTCTTTTTGCTGGGTATAGGCAGAAGTCCTTGGGTTGGTCATCTTTGCTATCTGTCTTATCTTTTTTAGTCCGTCCGTTGTCAAATTAGGGTTTACCCGTGATTCTTATTTCTTTTAGGTTAAAGTAAATAGAACGACATAAAATGTTAATGGTGTGAGTTAAAGCGGGGACAAAAACCATCCCCGTCCGACGAGCTTAGCCATGCAAACGCAAAAGTATCGCCGTCCTCCTCATCCGCATCGAAGTCGCCTCCTTGGCCTGCCCCTGACTCATAACAAACTCTATTCACCACTATCGTCAGTTAATAGAAATAAACTCTTCTAAGGACCTGTGAGTTCGGAGGATTCCAATAGTTAGAACTAGCAGCAGCTAATGGCAATGTTCAAGTGGAGAATTCTGAATTGAAGAGCGCTACCTATTTAATGAAGTGATTCTACCAACGACGTCCTAAATAGGTTAGTAAATCACCGTCGTCAAGCAGTTGCTCAACTTTTGAAAAACTCTGATATCTGGAAATCGAGACTAGTCGTAAGTTGCGATGATAATGCTAATGCTGATACGACAATTGCAGGAAGACTTTTTTTCCAATAAGAAGGCTGATTGATACGTCCATGTCAAACAACAATAATTTTGCAACAAAGGAAGAATACAATTCAAACTTAGGGATTTTATCAAACCTTGCCCCAAATAAAGACAATATGGAACAACATATAGAAAGTTCTGTTCAAAAAATAAAGACGTTTCCAATTGACATCTTTTGCAGCTCAATAGTTTTTTACCCAAGTTCTTAACTGCACAAGTAAAGAATGATACTAAGTACCCAAGCATCTAAATTCTTCACCATAGATCAACCTTAAGCAGACTGATCAAAAGAAAACAATTACAAAAAGGAAAAAGGTTGTTCAACAGTGTTTCAGGCAATTTCACGATTCGCTTGAAGACCTTGGTCAAAAAATGACCGTGGATTTACTGAGCTGAAAGTGAAAACTTGAAACAGCTAGATACTCATTTCTAGAGTAATCAGATTACAACTATGTCACAACTTGCCACCTGGGAGTGAGTCTTCCTTTTACTTGATCTTGTCCATCTACTCTATATAATGGTTTCTCTTCGCTTTCTGATACTAATAACAGGCGTCTTTGATTAAAGCTGAGCTAGTTTTAAGCTTGATTACTTTAACTAAGCCTTAAGACACATAGTCAAGTCAACTATTGTCACTTTTTCTGATTTAAGGTGCTTTGATATAACAAAGACCACGAGGAAACTGTCAGGACAGGATCTAAGTAAGTAAGCAGAGAGATGAAGACTTCAAACGACCTGGAGAATCATCAGCTCTAGATGTCTCAAAAGCATTTCATCATGTCTTGAATGTAGCCTAATAAAAAATAGCTTCATACTACCTCAGTATCTCTGTGGATGATCAATTAAGGTTGTTATCGATAACGCATTTCCTATAAATACTGAAGTCCCACAGGGTTCTATTCTATAGCCAATACTGTTTCAATTATTTATGAATTGCCAGTATCTACAAAGATCTTTTGTTTAACAAGGATAGTACCTCAATAGCATCCTTTTTAAAGAAAGAACTGACCAAAGACATACATATGTATTTCACATCAACATATCTAGGTTTAGTAGTAAACCTAAAAATTTTGGAAACATCGTAATTCGAAAGGTGATTGTATCACTTTACCAGTCAATTATCCATTCAGTGCCCATATGGAATTCATTTCTTAAATTGGACAGAATCCTTGTGCAATCATGTCCAAATTATAGTCGTGCCTTAATATAAGTCAGTTGAGACACAATTCACTGCTACTTCATTTATAACTTCTTCTACTTTGTAAGTGAAACCACTTGATAGATAGTATAAACTTTTACCTCGCTCAGAATTCCTACTTATACAGATAATAAGCACACCCTAATTAAGTCCGGAAATTTTTATATCCTTTCCTTATATAAATAGAAGAAGAAAAAAAACCTAAAACCCTTTCGTTTCACTATGATTCTATTCCCTCAAGTAGGTTGCTTTAATTCCTCATTTTACAAGTCAAATTCAGTGCTGTTCAGCAAAATTCTATCGCCAATAACAACTCTTCCACACGCAAGTAGCATCAATCTTCTCCATCATCCTCGTACTTCCATCCAATTATATTCCTAAATCTCATGCTAAAAACTTATTTCTTCTTACAACAAGCGCTCCAAAAGGAACTGAAACATGATTTTCTCTTCGCTAATTCACGAACAATCTCAAAAGTTACTCTCTCACACACAATCAGTAGTACAGCAAGCATTACAAAAAAAAAAACGAAAAGGATCCTCCCATCATACCAACCTCCTCAAAGAGAACATCCATCCCTACAATAGAAGTTACAGCTTCAGTTTAATTAAAACTTTTCCCTCAACTTCTAGGATTTTCCCTAAACGACGAAGTAAGCTATTAAAAAATAAAAAAAAAAAAAGGCAAAAAGGAAAATCGCTCACTTCTTGTTAAACGACGACACGACGAACCAACAATGAGGGGTGCAATTGTCTAAATTAAATGCAAAAACCCGGAAAGGAATCCTCCAAAAGTAGAACAGAAGAAGAAAAAAAAAAAAAAATTGAAAGCGATACATAAACAGAATTACTCGCACATTTCTTAGTAACAACTTTCAAAAAACATACCCCCACCCTTAAAAAAGCGCCACCCACCGGTTGGTATCTAAAACTAAACTACATCCTCTTCCAGTTTGTTTTGTTATGCTTTTCAAAACGAAATTAAATTGCACGATATATTCTGATTAGATTTTTTGCTTTTTTTTTTGTTCTCCTCCGCTCCCTACCAGGAGGAGTGGGGGTGTCCTCAACGACCCCTCAAGCATGAAAATAAGAGGACAGAAATGAGAAAAAAAAAACATAATGTCATTACTTTCGCCGCCACACCACTTAATCCCCAGATTATCTTTCATTTCTGGGGTAAAAAAAAAATGGAATCCGCCAGGGCTGACGATGCTACGCCCTCTACTTCTGCTAGATAACAAGCCGCTCTCACACGGGTTTCCTTCCGTAACTTTTGATGAAACATCAATGTTCAAAAATTTTCGCCTTTGTATTCGTATCCTTTTCGGTAGCAGTTTAATTTTTTTTTTTGTGGAGTTTCCCCTTTGCCTTGTTCGTTTCACTTTTGCCAAGCCATTTCCTTTAGCCTGTGGAAAAGATGTGAATGATGGCGTTCGGGCTGTAAGGATTCAGTGGTAAATAGCTTGATGGGAAGGATAAAGGATATATACCTACCCCCTAACAGAAAAGAAAATTTGTCTTACATTACAAATATGTGTGTTCTACTGGGCGTAGCTATACAGATATGCGTAGTTCTTCGAAAATCCTTTTGTTGATTTGGTATTAGGGAAATAACCAAAAGT
Organism: Xylota sylvarum; assembly: GCA_905220385.1. NCBI lineage: Eukaryota > Metazoa > Arthropoda > Insecta > Diptera > Syrphidae > Xylota > Xylota sylvarum. Next base: position 36,118,477 of record LR999958.1, read on the forward strand.
AATATAGAAAGAAAAAGAAAAGATCCTCTATGCGGTATTAGGTACAACCACGATAACCAATAGCAGCAGCAGTATGAGTTTATCTCGTACTTTTCTAAAAACTCACTCTGCGAAAGCGTATTCCTGTTTCTAGTTAGGCCCCAGGAGGTGTTTAATACAAACGCATATACCACCGCCTACACCACCACCACCACCACCGCCACCCATACCGACAGTAGCAGCAGCAGCAGTAGCAGTAACACCAGTAGCAGTGTATGAACATTGTAATCTGGGAATCAAGTAAATTTAATTAAATTACATTCTCCATATGTGACTGGATAAATATTGAGTCGGAGCGCAGAGGAATGGCATTTTTGGGGAGGGAGGGGGGCGGCGGGTTGGTTTCACTAAGAACACATAAATCCTTGTAAAACACCAAAAACAGTTGCAGGTTTTCTTTTCTGTACGAGTATGTGCCAGTAAGGGATTTTTATTTATTTTCTTTCGTTTTTCGTTTTTTTTTCTGTTTTTCGGGAAAACAACTGTAGAAAGCGTTCCTAAGAGGCATTGAAACAAGGGTTGATGCGATGTTATTATTCTCAATTTCATTACTAATGAACACACTGGCTGGCATATGTGTGTGCTTAAGTGCTAAAAGACAGAACGAGTGGTTTTGACAAAATGGGTGTGGGTCCTTTGGTGGCTGTTGTAATAGAGTTCCAGAACGAGGTTTTGTTTTTTAATTAAAGGCACATTTTTTCAATGTATTTAGAAAAAAACGTAACGTTTCGCGTTCCGAGTTGGTATTCCTAAATGTGACTATAAATAAGTTCAAATTGCAAATTTTCTTTACTGGAACGGGGTGGTTTACGAATGTAAATACGACGAGCAGGTAAGAGCATATGGGTTGTCTTTGACTTTAAGATCAAAAGTGCGTTAAAATTGTATAGTGGAACTTGTATACCGCTGAATCAGTTACTAAAGGCAGAACTAAGTCAACACCTCCTTGGTGGACTAAAGACCTAGTAAGCATTAGAAAAAGAACTAGTCAGCTTCTCAATACAACCAAAAGAATGAACTCCAATGATACCTGGGGCCTATTTCATAAAACTACAACACTAATAATTATTTGTGAATTCACTTGTAACTTGTAAATTATGTGCAAATTTTTGTTTCATAAAGAATGCCAATTCATTAATAACTACAAGTATGCCAGGCCTGTAACTACAACTGAGTTTTCAACTGAGGTGAGCTTTTCTGTTTCATAGAAGTATTTGCGCAAAAAATTGTTAGCGACGGACTTGTAACTACAAGTGAATTTCTTACAAGAGTAGAGAGACTAATAAAATCACGTACTGGAAAAATTGGGCTTATTCGCGGTTAGAATTTAGTGGTTAGACAACATGTGGTTAAGAAGTTTAAAATAAAAATGATCTCAAGCAGTGATGATAGTGACTACGAAGACAATCGGATACGAGAACCACGAATTTTTAAAGAGCGTACCAATTTTGATATCATAACATATCATAAATTTAACGAAAAATTTAGAATTAACTTTTGGACCGTCACTACGACACGAAACTAATCGTTATCATGCTCTGTCAGTTAAACAGCAACTTTTACTAGCCTTGTAGTTAAAGATTTGTAGACTTGAAGCATTTTGATCGCTACACTCATAATTTGAATTTGCCGCGCTACAAGTGGTGAAAAATGTTTATGGAACAAAAAATTACAATTCCATACTTTATTTGTGCTTATAGTTACAAATTTACAAGTACAATACCTGTAGTTTTATGAAATAGGTCCCTGAAATCGATACAAAGACCGTCGAAGGAATTTCAAAAACGAGACATAGTGAGCAAAACACCTTTAATGGCATCACCTTATGTAACGAAATTACAGGTAAAACCGAATCTGCAAGATTGACGAAAATCCTCTCTAGAGAACCAACAGGATTTCTAAAGGATTTCGACGGAAACTGGACTCAGACTACTTAAGACTTGCCTGACACGCTTTTTCCGGAGTGCGATATACAGTAAACAAACAACAAGATAAAAAACAGTGCTGGTATAATGGAGCCTCCAAAAGGAATGATTACAGAAGAGAGAACTGAGTGAACCATCAGATCGTTTTTTCCCTTAAAATCAACGGGACTGGATGGTATTTCTTCGATCATACTACAAAAAAACTGTAACTACAATCACTCCAGTACTTCGTGAACTGTTCCTCAGTAGTTTTCGTTGGGGATATATACCAAAACATGGAGAGAGGTTAAGGTTACGTTTATACCAAAGGCTGGTAAAGCAAGTCACACAACCGCGAAAGACCTTAGACCAATTAGCCTCACCTCTTTCGTCCTAAAAACCTTCGACCGGTTAGTAAATATATACATTCGTAGTAGGCTCTATCCTGGGGACCTATTTTCAACAGAGCATGCTAAGAGAAAAGATAAAAGCCTGGAGACAGCGCTGCATTGTGTCGTTGGCTCAATTGAAAAATTGCTGAAAGACGAAGAATGCCTACACACTAGCTGCCTTCCTGGACATTGAAGGAGCACTCAAAAATGTCAAAATAAATGTGGTGTGTAGAACTCTGACAAATCTCAACGTATACCAAATTCTAATCAACTGGTTCATGAGTATGCTAGGGCAAAGGCATATTAAAACTAAACTAAAAGGAAACCAGTATGCCTCCAGAGGCGTACCTCAAGGTGCATATATCTCACATTTACAATGAGTTCTCGTTTTCAACGAAATACTCCTAGAACTTAGAAACGGTCCCACAAGCTACGCAGATGATATGTATGTACTATACAGGAATTCCCCTCAAAATCGCTGACAGCGCCAAATACCAAGGACTATTCCTTGACAAAAAACTAAATTGGAAACTGAATATCGAGGAATATTTTCTAATAGAACTAGAATTTTCGAAAAACGTGGGAGCCAAGTCCCAAAATTCTCCTGTGAATGTATAAAGTTATAGTAAGACCTATTCTTACCTATGGGAACTTTATATGGTGGCAAGCCATCAGCAAGGCTACCAATCTAAAGGCCATCACGAAAGTACTACCAGTATAATGAAAACAATACCAATGGCAGGACTCGAGGTCATTCTCAACTTAACCCCGCATGAACTTTTTTATACAAGAATCGGCAGGCACAAGCGCCATATGGATAAGTCAATTGGACAGCTGAAGGCCCAACGCATCAGGCCACTCTAAGATTCTTCAGTATGTAGGGAATTCAACAACAACAGACTATAGGATGCCTTATCTTGACTTTATAAGACGTTTTACTGCACACAACCCAAGTAGAGCGGAATGGAAAAACAGAGAAATATCCAGCGCAGGAGTTACAAAATTCTATACGGAAGAGCCCAAAATGGATATTGGTATAAGAGCAGGTACATTTTCTGATACGCTAGAGATATCTGAATCAGTCAGACTCTCGAACTACAGTAGCGTTTTCCAAGTGGAGGTCCTAGCAGCGACAATAGCTACCCGTAAGTTACGACGACAGCCAAAATAAAAAAAATACAAATTTTTGGCGCAACAGATCCATGGGACCCAAGACCTTGCTTCTCACAACCATTTGTGTTGTGTGTGTTATACAGAAATAAAATCGGAGCTTGTGAAGTGCTGACGAGAAGAGCTCAAAGTTCTTGGAACACAGTATAAGGTATGACTCTACTGGAGCCCTGATTTTGAGGGTATACCAGGAAATGAAAGGACTGATGAACTGGCTATAAGATTGATACTCAGAAACAATGACTCTAATAGCAACAGGTTTTACGAATGTACCCAGGAGCACATAAGCATATTGCGCTACAAAGAAAGAAATGAACCCCAACTATTTTATCAGAAGCAGAAAGTGTTGATCCTGTGTGAAAGTCTGAAACCCTTCGTCAACAACCTGATATACCCCCTATCAGTTTGATTTCAGATCAGGAAATCCAAAATCTTCACACTTCGGCAGATCCTAGAGAAAACTCGAGAAGTCCATATCGATACCCACCGTCTCTTCATCGATTTCAAGGCAGCATATCGAACTATACAGAACCTATGGCATCCCTGCCAAACTCGACAGATTATGCAGAATGACATATCACGGAGACCTCTGATGTCAAAAGGATTTAGGTGACGTGCTGCCATGTCACATCTTTAACAGAATACCTGAAATAAATGTGCGAAACTCACAAGCCAACACTGGAGGCACTATCTGACAATATTGACATAATTGGTAAAACTCAGCGGGTCGTACACAAGTATTAAAGCGGAAGCTGCCATGAAATGAACCTTCAATACATCGACTGGCTTGCATTGATTGTATTGGATGTTAAAGATGCATTCCAGCATGAGCAAGCCTTATCATTCTTTAGACACAGATTTCTAATATAAGACACTGACTCATTACAAAGTGATAACACTGAAATATAAACGGCATACCACAGCGATTCATACTAAGACCACTATTGTTGAATACGATGTATAATGCAGTCGCATGTTTCAACAATTGTAGGTCGTGCAAATAATATAGCCATCATGGTTAGAAAGATGATAGAAACAATCGTTTTTGCTGTTGCGAGTTCTACCTCTCGTCTGGCAAACGTCCGAGAGTATAATTGCCATTCAAACACGGCATCGACTTTAAACAGTAGATCCCATCTATTGGTAGTACTCACTGAGAAGAAAGAAAGTATTGAACAATATCCAGAAGGCAACCTTTTGAAAACCAAATAACTTTTCCAATAAAAATGAACTGATCACAAATCTATGTCGAAGCAATGAAATGAGTTGCATTTTTACTATGACCATGTCATTATTATCCTTCATACTATCTTTCACAAACTCTTGCGTACCTTCAACACAAAAGTTTAATGCAACTTTAAAGTATTCATAACATTTTCTATGAGTTTTTTTCTTATACCTTTCAGTAGATAGTTGAAAACTCTACATGACTATGTTACTTAAAGTTGATGTTAACCCAAGTGTTAGAATTTCACTTCATATTTAGAAGTTTTCAATGAACTACATAGTGTGGCTTTTAAAATCTTGTATGTATGTATAGATAAGTAACAACTTCATATGAAATCTAACTTTGCCCTTTAAAGCACCATGATAGCAGCCAACCCTCACCGACACTTATTTTCATCAGCAAGCACCGTAAGACATTGGACTACTCATAAATTACCACTGACTGCCTTTGTAGTAAACACATAAAATATTTCCTACTTAATTTGCATAAAAACACCAAAGAGTAGTTAAGAAGTCACCCGCAATTCTCCGCACTTCGAAACAAACAAAATAATTAACTTTGAACGCTTCCCAGGCGCTAACAACTTCTCTCCTCTCCGTACAATCCAAATATTTAAATAAAATTCAACATTCCAGCCATCAACTCTGCCAATTATTTCAATTCCACCCGAAAATTCCACAGAAATTAATGAACCATAGAATAAGTAATAAGTCACAACTTTCTTCAATTGATTTAATCAAGGAACCTCGGAAGCCATTAAGATCACAGTACCACAGTACCACAGTACCCCAGTACCAGTAGCATTGGTAGCGCCCTAAAACAGCAGCAAAACAACTCATTAGATTTGCATAAAATTTGACTGTGAACACAGCTGCCATCCGCAGGGAGGATGGCCCATCTCCTGGTTGCGCCTCTACTATTCGTTCATCAACTCTCGACAACTACATCTTTATCATTAATTCATTTCATTTGCGACATACGTAGGTTTGTTATACACACACAGAATATACAATCATAAAACAATTGTGTTCCTAGAGCAGAGATTTTCTCCCACCCTTATCCCTTATTCTCGTGAAGAAATTATTTATCCATCCTCTACGACAGCGTCGACGACGACGTCGACAAGACATTCATTTGCATGGGCGCCCTAATTAACATGTTAAATTGCCGTCACACCATCCGCCGTAAGCTAACACAATCCCCTTTTCCTTCGTCCTATATATCCCAGGATATGGGAGCAACAAAACAAAGCAAAACAGAAGAAAAAAAATTATGCCTTGCGCATTCATAACACCTTACACGAGTATATGTATGTTTTTGTTCCTGTGAATACAACAATAGCAAGGCAACACAAAATGACAATCAAAATCCCCCTGCATAGACAGGAGATGATGCTGGGGGCTGCATGTACATATACGACAAACATCGAGCATAGGCATAAATAACAAATTTTATGAGCCTCTCCACTTCCACCTCACCCCAACCAGCTCCAGCTATAAGGAGGGAGTAATGAAAAAGAAAAGAACGAACAAAAAAAAAAAAGAAAAGGATTTCGTTAAATCCTTGCAATAACCACTTTCGCTAACTCGAAAACAAAATTTTGTATCCTTAATTTCTCACCACCTTCAGGGCAACCAGTTTTTCTGTCGTAATAACCCCATCGAGGTGAAAATTAAGGTGTAATCTCTATTCGGTCGTAAATTGCCAAGACAAAGGTTTAACCCCGATAATTTCGTTCAAATTAACTCCAAGGCAGAGCAAGAGATTTCAGCTATAAAATGTTACGTATACGCCATACGTAGCCGTAGCCATATGTAGGGACGAAACGAGAAAATGTTACGTATACGACGTACCCATCCACCTGACTGGGCGGCGATGTGAATGTGAAATCTCAAGAATCGAAAATTACCATGTTGACATCTGTAGACGCACACACAAACTACCAAACTACACAGGCAAGTTGTTATTTCCACACTTAACATAAGTTTATAGTATTTCCTTTCGTAGAACCCTCGTAGAAAGGATTACGCCGGATGTCCTCGAACGCATACACATTGGAATGACATCAAATCTGTGGGTATGTCCTTATATGAATTTAATTTATTAAAGTGGTATGGGGTGGATTTTGTGGGTCCTTTTGAAGGTGTACTATACCTACATAGCTACTGCAGACCATCGTGGGTGAGTTTCAAAATGCGATGACAATATTCTGAAGTTTATACCGTAAAATTGCTACGTTAGCAAATTAGCTTAGAGCAAGGACAAATCCGATTTCATTTCCACTACCCAGATGGTGTGTGTATACACGCACGAGTATACATATATATGCATGTAGCGAAGGGGATGGGACACACACTTAAGATCCTTGTTTTCTTTATAAGGACAAGGCGAAATTTCATTGTGTATTTGAAGAGAGTTTTACTTGTTGTGTCATGTTGATAAATAAAAATGAATTAAAATTCATATGCAGAGGGTACCCGGTTGTGCACATCCTGTTGTGTTTTAGGCTTAGTATTAAAAGAATGTCACAAACTGATGCTTTGTACATTTGTTCTTAGGGAGAAGTTTCAAAACGACCTGAATTGGTATATATACATACATGTATGTATATGAATTTACACGGAACGTTTCCTGGATGTTCTCCTTTGAAAGGAAAACAAGAAGTTCTGAGCTATATTTTCTTTTAAATATGAGAATACTCGGCTTATGATCATTTAATGGAATAAACAGAAGTTCCTGTTGACTTAAGTCCTGTTAAGCTGACAAAAATGGATTCGATCAATTTGCAAATGAAGAAAGCTACTTTTTTCTTGACTTCAGTAATTATACTGAACGCAATTATTTTAATTACAGGATACAATCCAAATCAAGGCTGAGTTCTTTTATATTAGGTATGTATACGTTGCATGTATGCAAGCCATAAAGGAAGACAATGCCATCGAAAACACTATCTGCACTTTCCTGGCAAGCATTGTCCTAGGAATGAAATTACAATTGTCTTCTTTGAATTTAAAAATTAAATTGTGGATAGACTTACATATGCATATGGTAGTACGATTAGTATGCTCAGCCTTTTCTTCGTAAAGCAGACAGGTGTGATATCATGTCGTTCAATCAACTTTCTAACATGGCGAAGCATCGTTAAACGCTACAGGCAACCAGACCTATTGTCAATCGTGCCACAATCTTCCGAATATTTGTTTTCCACCACCAATAAGCTCAGAAGGCTAGTGACAATACTACCTGAAAGCCACTAGAAGTACCGCCACCTCTGTTGAGCTTGATTTCAAGTGGTAACCAGGAAGGAAAAAATATTGGTTTAAGGAATGCTGTCTAGGGATCACGATCTACACGGATGGCTTAAAAATTAAGATAGGTACTGAGAGGCACTACAAAAGAAAGAATCTTTTAGACTACTAGAACCGAGCAGTGTACTCCAATTTGAAATCCTTGCAATAAAAATGCTGCAAGATGCATAGAAGATACAATTATTTTCTTGTCAGTCTTTAAGCAGCCTTAAGTCGATTAAGTCCAGTACAACTAATTTACGCGCTAATCACCATTACCCACCATTCGATCAAACTCTGCTGGGTTCCTCTACTATAAATGGAAGGTAATGGATGCCTTGGCTATAATAGGGTCAGCAGTGAACATCAGTGAAGTGGACACATCAATTCTGCCACGGATTTGTAAATTGTGTAGCATTATTGATGGCATAATAGAGAAAGAAGCCAACTCGTCCTAGTTATCGCTAGATACCTACATAGGAAAGGAAAGACTGTACCTACTTACTTACAGTTCGCGGTGAAGCTGAGCCTGTACTACATCTCGTAGATTATGAGCGAAATTAATCAAAAGAAAGACAAAGAGCCTTCTGGGATTAGATTGATCGTCTATGCGCATTTGAACTGGAGTAAACGCAGGATACTTCGCCCTTAGAGTCATGCTTCGTAAATGGTGAGTAGAGTCCAACAATTTATACAAAAGCTATGGAGATAAGGAAGAGATGAACTCAATACTACATCTGCTTTGCAAGAACATGGTACGATTCAAGTTTTTCGTAAGTACTCCAGAGCTAACAAGTTATCCATAGTGGTATCACAATGGACCTCCCTTTTGGTCTAAGTGTGTCCATGCTAAGCGGAGACAACCACACAACCAAACCCAACCAACCCCCACAAGTTATCAGATATCGGATCTTCTCGACTTTATTCAGAGTACCAGCTGGTTTCGAAGTCGATCAGTAATACGATAAGTTTGGTTTTATTTCCGAAATGGGATTCAGAATGGACCTCTGCGTCCCCGAGTAAACGTGGTATGTCCGTACCTATCACACACACTTCATAACCTAACCTAACCTAACCTAGCCATACAAATACAAATATTTGGCGTGACAGGTCCGTGTGGAAGGACATTGTGACAGAGAGGTTCTTGAGGAAGTGATTAGCAGTCAATGCCTTAGACCTGGACCAGCCCAAGAATAAGTGCTGCAGTTGATGGATATGGTGACTTCCGCGTGCGATGCATCCATCCGAAGAAGAACGCCCTGTTACTGGTGGAATGACGAAATCAAACTGCCTACAAGCAAGGCACAGATTTCAAGGCTCGAGAGGCGGTCGGACTTCAATCAGAAGCTAGCAACATTTAAAAATGCTACGAAGGTTTCAAACAACTAGTTGATGAAGCCGACATAAACCCATGGCGAACTGCTAACAGGAATCGCAAGGATGAAACTCAAAGGACACAGAGCACCACAAATTACTTGTAATATTGTCACAACACTGTTTACATACCGACCAGCGACTAGTGCAGCATTCAATGATGAGATCCCATCGGTAACACCAGAGGTGACAAAGCACCAAGTCCGGATGGAATCCCGAATAAAGCCCTAAAAGCAGCTGTAAAGCTAAGACCTGACACCATTCTAAAAGTCATGCAGAATTGCCTAAGAGAAGGGATATTACCAGATCACTGAAAGCTACAGCATTTGTTGCTAATCTCCAAGGGAAATAAATCCCCCGGACCACATTCATCATATTTGTCTATTAAGTACGGTGGGGAATAGAGGAGCACTGCGCCGTAGTTAAGCTTGACTTAAAAAATGCTTTCAATTCAGCAAAATGCTTTCAATTCACTTTCTTGAAAAAATAAATACGCCAAATTACATTCTTAGTATAATATGGAATAGGAAGTGAAGGTATGAAAGCGATGAAGGTACCAAACACTACAACGTGTCGGCAGGCATTCCGCAAGCATCGCTGTTAGGTCCCCTTCTGTGGAACATCATGTGGTCAGATTACCAATTCCGTCAAGAACAAAATTTTTAGGCTTTACGGACGATATCAGTATTGTAACCGTTGTGAAACATGTTCCCGAGATAAAATCAGCAACAAATGAAGAGATTTCAAAAATTGAAACCTGATTGGAGACAGCAGGCCTTGAGTTAGCGGAGCAGAAGACTGAATCAGTTCTAATCATAAGCTATAAGGCAGTGGAATATATGAATGTGCAGATAGGTGATGAAGTTATTAAATCCAAACAGGCAATCAAATATTTAAGGCTGTTCAGATAATAGGCTTAACTAAGCCACACCGACAGTATAAAAAAGGCATCGATGCTACAAACATAGTTAGCGAAGATACTACCAAACGTCGGTGGACATACTTATGTACATAGATGTAGTAGTAGAGTCCTATTGTCCAGAGTAGTGAGCTCAGCACTACTAGTGTCGACTGTCTACAGACTCAGAGCTCTAAGAATATTTTGCGCCTATAGAACAGTGTCGGAGGAAGCGGCATATGTCGCGGATGATATGGTACCCAACGATATCCTGATCGACGAGATGAAACTGGTATACATGTCGTGAATCGGCAGCATGGAGGAACAATGGATAAATGGCAAAACCGATGGGATGACATTACAAAAGGAAGATGGACACACAAACTCATCCCCAACATACAAAATTTGGCGAAAAGAAAAGTAGGAGAGGTAAACTATATTATCACCCAGTTCCTAATCGATCATGGTAGATACAAAAAGTATCTACACAGATTCGGGCATGACATCTCGCCACTTTGTCCGTGCAGAAGACGCAGAATGCGTAATGTTCCACTGTCCGGGCTTTACGCCAAAAGGTACAAACTTTACCGACCCCAGACAGCTTATTGGAGATATGATTCAGTTGAAGAAGAGGAGGCAGCAAGGGGATGCATATGTGACCAGTTTCGTGGTCGAACTCAGGGGAATCGAGGGCATAAAAAACTGAAACTGCGAACAGTAGAGCCTAAAGGCACAAAGAGTAGTAGAGGTGTTCGAGCTTTCAAAACTGATGGTTTTAATAACTTGGTCGTACACAGAGAATTGAAAGTAACTTTCCTTAGATTGACAAGGATGGAAGACTGCAGTATCTACATAAGTAGAAACTCATCACATGTCGGTAGCTTTTTAAACATAGTTTGAAAATTTGTCAACCGTACCAGATTTTTCAGGCACAATCGCTTAAAAAACACTCAAGTTAATATTAAGAGAGATATTTAAGCATCAAATATGGATTAAAATTTGTACTCCTAAATCGTATTTTGGTTGGATTTCCCTTGACGGTATTTCCTGGCAGTGTGAAAGTTTTGGATTGGTTTTGAAACTACCTGTCAAAATGTTTTGATCAGGTATTTAGCAACAAAACCCGTACTAGATGTATTGGATGTGCATATTCTATGTATTGATTTTCCAATTCCGACAACTGTTGCATAGTTTTTGAAAATTTCCATGCAAGACAATCCGTAATTTCATTTCCCTCGTCAACCTTATGTTTGGATACTCAAGTCATTGTTTGTTAAAAACAATTATATACTCATGTCAATGCCAGTTCTAAAATACATTTTGAAGGCATCAGCATACTATGTAGAACAAGTGTTGATGCAGGTCCAAGCTCCATTCTCCAATATATTGCAGTCTCAAATAGTGAGCTGAGGACGGTTATTGAGGTTTTTGATTTTGGGGATGTTATGCATGTTTCTGGGTTTGCTGGTATGTATAGAGGATAAGCTTAAGATCCAGCAATATTGAAATGGCACTGTAAGTAGCTAATGTTGGTCACAGGTATATAGCACAACGTTACCAAATTAGTCAGAGACTTATTCAATTTAGCATTTTACCAGAAGCAGAAATAATAATTGGTTCAAAAATACTTGTCAGGTGTTGATTACGTCCTATCTGAAGAGCTGCCATAATGTACGGATGACATTCTGTGTTCGGGAACCAGTATCACTACTTGAATGGGAGTATATACCGACAAGGCGATTAAACTACTTACTACTACTCGATCTACTTACTCGTTCCCGTCCCTGTAGTGTTGCTAGAAATCAAAATATGTAGTCTCAAATATGTTATTAAATTTTCTTCGTTCAAAACTTATTGTTCATGGACAATTAAAAACAATTTCAGCACGCTTTTAGCAAAAAAAAAGAAACTCCTTAAATGCTTCTCCTCTACAATTTCCAACCATCCACTGTTCTGACGAGTAAGTTCCTATCGTACCTTCGTTATTTATAGCAATTACAGTCCATAACTTGTCAAAAGTTTTTTAGAAGGGAAAAGTTACAAAACCTCCGCCAGTCAACTTAACTTCGACAAAAATGATTCCTTACAAGACAACTTGATAAAAATTACAAAAAAAAACATACAGAAAAGCTACAATCCGTCTGGAACGGATCGTATGATACCCTATCCTCGTTTCTATAAAGTGCTCATGCCCAAATTGCATTTGGTATTCAAATATGGCTATAACGTCGAACGTTTGAGGATGTTACATGTGAAATTTCATGAAAATCGGTTTTTTGATGAAAAGGCCCCCTAAAAGTGGGCGTGGCCAAAACTGTTCTATGGGTGAATTGTAGGAAATCTGAATACCTAAATATTTGGTCTTAACAAAAATTTTCGGTTTCATATAATTTAGTGAAGTTATAAAAAAGTAGGCGTGGCAGTGGGCGGATGTAAAAAAAATTTACACTTCTACTGTATCTTTTCGTCAGAAGCCCAGGTATGAAATTTTAGCGTCCTAGTTAAAAATTTAAGGCCCAAAAATCGGTTTTATGATGAAAACGCCCCCAAAAAGTGGGCGTGGCCAAAACTTTTGTATGGGTGGATTGTAGGGAATCTGAATGCCTAAATATTTGGTCTTAACAAAAATTTTCGGTTTCATATAATTTAGTGAAGTTATGAAAAAGTGGGCGTGGCAGTGGGCGGATTTCAAAAATGTTTACACTTGTACTGTATCTTTTTCTCAGAAGCCCAGATATGAAATTTCATCGTCCTAGCTCAAAATTTAAGGCCCAAAAAGCGGTGACATACGGACGGACGGACGGACGGACGGACGGTCATCGCTCAATCGATTTCGCTATTGATGCTGATCACGAATATATATACTTTATAGGGTCTATCTCGATTATTTCTCTATGTTACAAACTATGTGTCAAACTTAATATACCCTTAGGATAGGGTATAAAAACGGTTCCCCACAAGAACCATTTCAAAAAAAAAAAAAAAAAAAACTCCGTACAAACTAAACCACAAAATGTCCAAGTGCTGACAACCGTAAGGAGATTACAAATGAATTGTTGGTAAATTTATGACATCCCATTACTTTGACAGCAAAAAAGGGACACCCAGCCCGAAGACCAAGCAAGAGACGCATATTCTGTGCCATCAGACTTTTTTGATTGAGAAACTAATTTCACATGCAATATGGACAAAGTTCCGCAATAAATGTGTTCTTTAATTACTCTTGCTCTCCCTCTATTATAACGTTTATGAATTTTCTTATACGTATATCCTTATGAAGTGCCTCTGTCGTCCAACCCGCCTGCAATATATTCCCACCCACACACCGAGCCATTTAACGTATTTCCACCAGAGTACACCATGTAAGAAATTTATTTGACAACCACAGCCAACCCTAAAGGCAATGTCGAAACAAAGTTGAAGTAATTAATTTGACAAAAGGGTATGTGAACGAAGGAAAGCAACAAAACGAATAATTATACTTTTCCAAAAGTTTAAGGTCTCTCGCACTCTTTCTCTTTATTTTTTATTTTTTTTTTTTTCTTAATTTTTTTTCTGCCTCTGTCTCTCTGCTCCTGCTGCCAGGACTCTGCCACTGCCACTGCCACTCTGTGTGCGAGAGTCCATTTCGAATTATGAGGACTATGCATATAAATTAAAATGAATTTCTCGCTAAAAGAGTTCATAAAATTCACAGGAAATGAACGAAGGACGAAAAAAATGTTTTAATATACTTTGGATTTTTCGGCAAAGTATCAGGACGACGGGGGTTTTAATACTTCTTCAAGGGGGAAAATAATAAAATAAGAAAAAATGGCGACTCACTCAGAATAACTCTTTTAGTGGAAATTTACAGAACGACCGACGCAACGCGACGCGACGACGGCAGTAGGCGAAAGGGTGAGAGCAAAATTTTCTCTTAAGAGCTTTTTGGAGCATTACCCGGGAACTGGTGAAAATCAACATTAATTCGAACACGAACACGAACACGAACACAGTGATGTTCTCTGTCGTACAAATTGGAAATACTTTTAACTCAAACTCATTAAATATATATGTATATATGTATGTATGTAAGTTTTGCCTTTTGAGTCCTTATATTAATACGAACGGAACAGAGAAGGAAACTCTGAGCTTGAACGGCCCTTTCACAGTACCTAACGTACATATATCTTAATTGGGGTTAATACTTTCTTTTGGACTCTGGGTTTTAATTTCTTTTCCTCAAAACTTATTGCAATAATCGTTAAAGGGAAGTTCTAAAGGCTTTTTCTTAGTCCTATTTATTTAATATACATTGACTTGAAATTCTTGTTAATTAGATTAGGTGCAGGTTAATACTCCATACCCTCTGGAGGTAGTTTCCTGGATAGACACAAATTAGTTGATTTAGAAAAATTTCATGCAAATGGGTTTTGTAAGAGCAAATAACCGGCCTTGATAGCTTGATCATACAGGGCAATGAAAGGATCAGATCCAAAATCGGTACACGCGCACCGCAATACATGTTTAACATGGATGAACACCATGCGAATTATCTTAAATCAAGAAATAGAGTACAGGTCGTCGTTAAATTTAGTGGTTCCTAAATTGTGGATTCTAAATAAATGGTTAATTCTAGGAACATTTATTTCAATCACCAAAGGACCTATCGTAATGCAGTACTTAATCTACCATCTCAGCTACCTATAAATATGTAACTTGAAATCGTTTGAGACTCTAAAATTGATATTAGGCCGGTGATAAACTTAAAGGAAATGATAGAGGGAGTAGTCGCAGGCTCAAAAGAAACAGAAAGAGGATTAGGTGATGACGCACTTTTGTTTTAGATTTTCTTAGAAGTATTGATAAGGCAAGGATTTAACATTACTTTAAGGGGCTAAGAATTCCACTGTGAGCCCAATATGATAAAAATATTCTAGGGAAACCGTAAGCTTGGACTTTGCTTATGTGGGCTCTTTGCCACACCTGTGGTTTCCCGGAAACCATACTGACGGTCTTAAGAATACGATTTATTTCGAGATATTCCATGCCACTGATCAAAGGGTGAGCCTCTTGGAGATAAATAGGAATGGCCAGCCGAAAGAAGTTAACCTCTGTTGGGTACTCATTGCTGGGTACTCAGACCAGGATTTGAACCGACGCACAATATGATGAGGTCTAAGAAAGCAAAAGCATGGACAAATAGCTAAGCATTGAAATAAATGCCAATAGTTGCAGTAAGTCAAAGAACTTTATGGAAAATATGAACAAAACTCATCGTATTTAAGAAGCTTAAGGGCTTGTGCTTAAGGGCCTTCACATTGAGGACGCATTCGATAACACTGGCTACGATTCAATAGGAAGGGCAATTAGTAGCAGTGATATCGAGGATTCGACCAACAAATGGATAAAGGCCTTGCTTGAAAGTCGAATCAAGTTGGAAAGCACAGCCTCTATGACACGACAACAGACAACGGCTTACGGCTAATCGATTTTGCAACAGCTCGTAATACAGTGATAAGTAGCACTAGGTTTCCAAGACAACGAATCCACACAGCAACCGGGCGCTATGCAGATGGTCGAACCGTTAACGAAATCGACCACGTGCTAATAGATGTGAGGCACGCATCCAACATTCTAAAAGTGCAAACTTTCAGAGGGGCAAACCATTTTCTTGTTGCAGCTAAATTCAGAGCTCGAGAGAAGAAGCTGGAAACCGCCGAGGAAAAGAAATTCAACGTTAGAAGCTTTAGCACGACAGGAGTAGCCAGAGCCTACAGAGATCGTCTGAGTGAGAAACTCTCCGCTGTGCAGTCACCATCCACAAACGGCAACAATCTGTATAACCAGTATCGCGACATCATCAAAGTGGTAGCAGAGACCACCATAAGCTACCAGAAACTCAAAAAGAGTATTATGATGAATGCATGCGTTGGACAAAAGGTGACAGAAAATGCATGCACAATTTGCAGCGCAAAACAAGGGCAGCTAGAGAAGAGTATCGAGCCAGAAGAAGGGAGGAGAAGAAGATCCTGCGTAAAAGAAAAGTGCCCTCGCAATCTCCCAGCTCAAGGATATCGAAGAGTCCTACGATAGGAACAACATCCGGATGTTTTTTTTAGGAAAGCAAAGCAACTGGCAGCTGGCTTCAAGCCCGGAACGCAGGCTCTTCGAAACAGTGAAGGATGATGTAGATGTTTTTAAGCAGCATTTCCAGCAGCTACTTAATGGGCATCAGGTAGAGAGAGTGATAGGGCAAGAAGAGAACCCGCATCCAGTCAATGAAGAATCCATCCCCCCTCCTAGTTTTGAAGAGGTCGGCTCAGCTATCAAAAAGCTGAAGAACAACAAGGCCGCCGGCTCTGATGGTCTACCAGCAGAGCTTTTCAAACTTGGTGGTGATGCTTTGGTAGGGTGCATGCACCAAGTCATCATCCAAGTATGGGTGGATGAAGTCATGCCCGATGACTGGACTATCAGCTCTATATGCCCCATCTTCAAGAAAGGCGATCCTATGTCTTATGTAAAAACTACCGAGGCATATCCGGGTCAAATTTGGAAGACGAAATGTATGCTCTACAAAACTTTGATTCTGCCAGTTCTGCTGTATGTAGCCGAGTGTTGGATGATAAGCAGGAAAACAGAGCAGATTTGGAATACTTTCGAAAGAAAAATTCGAAATACTTTCGAAAGAAAATTCTTCGTCGTATATTCGGTCCCGTATGCGAGGAGTGCGAATGGGGAAGAAGATACAACCGCGAACTCTATGAGCTGTACCAAGATGTGGATGCAGTCCAAAAGGTCAAAACACGTCGACTACACTGGTTCGGCCACATCGAGCGAGTGGACAATAATGCTCCAGCAAGGAGTATCTTCGAATCACAGCTCCCAGGTTCGCGACGACAAGAAAGACCGAACCTCCGTTTTAAGGATTAAGCTATCACGGATGCCAGAGCGCTTGTTCTAGATAACTGCAAGCAGCGTGCCCGGGATCAAAGACAGTGGAAGGCTGCCGTATCTCAGGCAGAGACTCTTCACGGGTCGGGAGCCCGTTAAGCAAGTAAGTTGAAAGTCGAATTATTTCTTCCTCCTCTAGACGAGTCTCAGTGTCTGTAATTGCAGTTAAGGGCTGTCCCAGGGAGTAGTCCTTTCTCCCATTTCTGTGGTCACTAGTCATCGACAATCTTCTAGTCGATCGACAAAGATCAGGCTACATCGCCATTGGTTATGCGGATGATTTGACAATTTTTTTTGTGGTAAACACAGTAAGACCATTTCAAGTGTCATGCAAAGTGCTTGGAATGGTGCAGCAGAGAAGGACTATATATCAATCCTTGAAAAGCCGTTCTAGTGCTTTTTTCAAAAAGACCACTGATCAATATAGGACCTATCACCATCAAAGGTACCACTTTAGTTTATCCCAGTGAGGTTAAATATCTCGGCGTCATCTTTGACACTTAGCTTAAATTCTCATATCAAGTCCGCCATCGAGCATGCCAATAGGGCATGCGGCAAAACTTGGGATCTAAGTCTAAAAATGATGCATTGGTGGTACAGAATGATGGTGAGGCCCATTATCACGTACGTGGCCATCGTTTAATGGCACGACAATGGCAATGGCTTCAGAAGCTGCAGAGAATTGCCTGTCTCGGTATTATGGGTGCCATGCATTAGAAGCTATGTATTGTTGGGCTTTTTTCTCTACAAATCTTCCTTAGGAAGACGGCCGCTGGATGCGCTGCTAAGCTCCGAAATGAGTTGGATAGAAAGAATACCAGTATAAACCAGGTGACCGTCCCACTGAAAATTATTGACTCAATTCCTAAAAGGGACATGTTTTGCTCCGGTCGAAGTTGATAACTGGAGTTGGAGCTGGCGTCTTTGGACCCAAAACCAAAGGCTCGATACCTATGCGAATATGTATCACGGTTTTCCAGGCTGAACTCCATGCCATTAAAATCTGTAATAGGATAAACATTGGTAAAGGTATTAAGGGCGCTAGGATATATCAGATAGCCAGGCAGCACTTAAAGCACTGTCTTCCAATTTAATGAACTCTATATCAGTTAAATGCTGCTACGATCCACGTCAGTCTCTTGCCAGACATAACAGGGTGAAACTCGGTTGTATCCCTAGTCATCAAGAAATTGCACGGAAAAATCTGCAGATGGACTAGCTACGGCTGGTTTAGAATCTGCGTTCATAGGACTTGAACCCTAGTGTGGCGTCAACTGGGTTGACAGCACAGCGCTGATTAAGGATTGGAAACATAAAGTTCGCCTGGCTCAATATCTCGGGGCTGGAACAATCTAAGAGATTAATCATTCCCTTTTTCTATAAGGAAATCCTAAATCTAGACAAGGATAGTATTAAAAAGCGGATGAGCTTTCTCACAGGTCACTGTGTCCTGCGGTATTAACTTAACAAGCACAATCTTGTATCTACATACATACCTTCTCTCTCCCGAACAATTTAGGATAAGGTTTAAGACCTTAATCATCTCCTACTACTCCTGTTTAATGGACCTGAAGCATAGACTTTAATAAAACCGGGTGAAGATATCTTCAGTCGTTTTAGTTGCAAAAAAAGGAGCCGCAACTGAAGTAAGGTAAGTAAGTATCTAACGTTGATGGGGAGTTTCTGAAAGTCTCCATGTGTATCTTCTTTGGAACCCTAATTTAGATCGTCCAAGAAGAATTTGATGTTGACCTTTTTTTTTTATAATCTCTAAGGAAAGGTAGACATATAACGATGATGAAGCAGTGTCCGTAGATGCGTGCTAGATCCACTTTTCAACTGGCTTCTCGAATCATTATTTCTGGGAATGATCGAGTATTTGGTTATTGTGTAACTCACCGAAAGGATTTGGATAGAAATGTTCGGCCTGATGTTAGATAAACATGGAAATCCTTTTACTCTGAATAATGCAACCGATTTTTTTGTCTTCATACTTGAGATGCTCAGTTTTGTGTGTCAGTGCCTAGTGATACAGCTTATTACCACAACTTTGGCAATATCTAATTGTGAGCTTTGTACAGAGTTTTCAGCAAAATTTGGATTTCATTCAGAGTGAATATATAAAAACAGGATCGCTTCTTAGCCAGACCGTCAGGTCTATATTTGCCTATTAGTTAAAGTGACAGAAAAGATTGTCCTTTAACCGACAGACAGAGATGTTTTCTCTGCACTGTTCTACCAGGTTAGGCGATATTGTAGTCGAACGTTGGATTTTGATAATAGATTGAGCCTGACTACTAATGAAGATTTCAAAGTTCCGCCTGGATGTGTTGTCTTTCAGTACCAACAATATTGTCAGAATCTCGGATTGTAATAGATTGGACAAGATCATCCACATTCGTAGTACACTCTTACCCAAAACGAATTTGGTATCCAGTGTAGTTAGTTACATATATACTACTTTACATATCAAATCCCAGACTCTCAGCGTTTATCATCGCACGATTATCAAGAAAAAGCTTGTTCAGTTTCACATTCGATTGGAAAGGATACACTTATGTATCTTCATTTCCTTTGACATACAAATACTCGTACAGCATTACATTGTATATCAATTTATTTTATTCCTTGTATTTACTATTCTCCAAATTTTATGCCCAATGCGGAAGGAAATACATTTCGTTCTTCCTTAAACCTATTTGATACATTATCGAAATTAGTTACAGAAACCTTCCCAAAAAAAAAAAAAAACAGAATAAAGGAATCGATGACACTATGTGTTCGTTACTCCTAGTATAGATGTGTAAATGACAATCAAATGATGTGTCATTTGTCTCAGCCTCATGATAACGACTTTGCCAAATGTTTATTTTGTCGTCGTCCTCTATCGTCGATGTAATATCACTTATCCACGTACGATTACGTAGCCCATTTATTTTATTTTTATTTTTATTCCATTCCAGTCGTTCCACCGACACTTCTTCCACTACGAAAGGAATCTCCTTGCAATTCCTTATTTAATTTACTTTACGAAGTTTTTCTTATTTTTTTTTTTTGTTTTCCTTTAACTTCTTAAAGACAAATCCGTCATTCTGATATAATGGTGTTAGAAAATGGAAGGAAAGAAGGGAAACTTCAAAGGATAAATACTTTACGAACTACTGCAGCAACTGTTGGTATCTCACACCATCATCGGAGGCAGTGAGACAAGAAAGGGAAGAAAAGAAAAAAAAAACAACAAAAATGTCGGTATCATCCTGCAAGCTGTTTTACTCCTTAGCTGTTTACTCTTGTTTAAATTACAATTTAACTTCTCACTTTGAGGGTTGAATATATTAAACTAAAATAAATAAAAAAAAATACTGTTTGTTTATAATCTCCATTTTCTGTCATTTAGCTGTCATCCGTGTTTTTATTTGGTACCTACCCAGCAACAAAAGAAAATTCCAAAAATTTGTTTTTGATCTGAAAACACAAGGATCCTTTGCATTTAGTTTTCCTCTTGAATTTTTATCAATTAAAATATTAATTAGTCAAAACCGTATTTTTTTTGTGCTAGTGTGTCACCTACATGCGTACAGGACTACAATTAATTTCTATTTTCCACTTGAGAGTTTTTTTTTTGTACTTGTTTGGCATTTTGGATTGATTCTCGTTATTCCGAGGAAATGCACAAAATATACATTTTATAAATTGAAATTAAACGTTTTTGATGAAAATACGTTATAGCATCAAAATTCAGCTAAGAGAATCCCTTTTTCGTTTATTTGTTATTTTTTAATTTGAATTGACAACATTTTTATTGAATAATATTATTTTTCTTCATTGATTTATTAACAAACCAATGCTACGAAAAATATTCAATATTATTGAACAAAAAAGAAATCAATTTCAGAGCGATTTTCATCGTTTGGTTTATCCTTGTGGAAATTTTGGTTGAATAAATAAATAATGAAATCAATAAAAATATTTTGCTACAAGAGTTCATATATAAAAGTATGTAGAAAATATTGTTGTAAAAAGTGGTTATATTAGCTGTATTTAATAAAAGGCC
Source organism: Xylota sylvarum (assembly GCA_905220385.1). NCBI lineage: Eukaryota > Metazoa > Arthropoda > Insecta > Diptera > Syrphidae > Xylota > Xylota sylvarum. Next base: position 36,139,762 of record LR999958.1, read on the forward strand.
TCTCAATTGAAAATTAAAAAAAAAAAGAAGACATTTGTATCAATTTTTTATGAAGAATAAGTGGACTGAAACCAATGATCAATGAAGTGGTATCATGTTGGTGTTTGTTGTGGATTTTCGACTGTGTATCAACATTTTATTGTTTATAGATATAAAAGCATCTTTTCAATTTATTACCCGGCACACAGGACTTATGTAAATTACATATTTATTGGTATATCCTTCGTAATCCAATGAGATGTCCTGTGCTGCTGTTGGAATTTCACTTTTTTAAAAAACATCTACCTATATACATATGTTAATGAAAATCTTTTATTTTTTTGCCATGGTGTGATAGTATAGACTCAACAAGCACTGGGACCTATAAAAGTTCTTTTGTGTAGTCCGCTAGAAAAGGTGTATTTAACAGAAATTGCATCCTGACTGAAATATATTTCCCAAAGTATTGAGGATGAGATGAAGTTAGATGGGATCTCTTTACAAAAACATTTTAGTCTACTGCGAGCAATGCCGGTACATTCGCAGATAATATATTTGTCAGTTTTGGTGTTCTCAAGACTTATTCTGCAAGAATGTTGCTTGTTTTCTTAAGGTGGTATTTGCGAGAATAATGGCCATTAAGGAAGTCAGCTAAGATCTTAGCATAGCCTTTATTGATTTACACATTTGCTCCGAATTACATAAGTACCCAGCCTAAAAGCCAATCTGTTGAGATAGCCGTGCATGAGATGGTAACAAGGATCGAAAGTTCACTCCACCACAAAGAATTCACTGGCCTCTAGAGCATTCCGCAAGATGGGGTACTATCCCCTCTACTATGGATACTGTTCGTGAATGGAATCTTAAAAAAATTAGAACGTCGCATATGCGGATGATGTCGTCATAATGGCGTCAGGTAAGTTCATACCCATCATCATCGAAATACTTCAATCCACGCTTAATACCCTACACAAATGGGTGTAAAGTTGTGGATTAAACGTTAACCCCTTGAAGAAAGAGGTGGCCCTCTTCATTAACAAAAGAACCATCCCACAGATCAGGGTCTTGAGACTCAACTTACATCCCTCCAAATCTCAGATAAGGCGAGATACTTTGGCTGTATACTCGACCGTAAGCTGGCTTGAAAAAAATACACGTCAAAAAGGATAAAAAGGATTGGTAAAAAATGGGGTCCCATACCCGCCATTATCCACTGGATATACCCAGCCATCGTGAGACCCATTCTATCCTATGGGTGTTTAGTATGGTGGCCGCAGCCGATAAGACCACGTACCTCAGAGCACTGACCACGACACAAAGATTTGCATGTACATATAGGGACTAAAAGCGTCATCAGAACCACGTTGACTGCATCTCTTGAAACCATATTAGCACTGAACCCATTAGACCTAGATCTTAAGGAAACAGCTGCAAAAAGTGCCCTTCGCTTGAAGCAATCCAACCTTTGGAAAGGGGACTACACCGGCCACCGCACTATTCTCCTCAAGAGAAGATTGAATTAAAGGTAGCGCCATTAACCCGAATAATATCTTGACGAAAAAATCGGCTCTAGCATATACTCATCTGAACCCAAAACTCATGACTCTCTGAGACTTTCAAACCACGACAGTGTGTTCCAAGCGGAAGTATAAACTATCATTGAAGCGTCGGCACGAGAACTATTCACGAAACTGCACTCAAGAAAGAGAATCGATATACATCGACAGTCAAGCCGCTATGAACGATGCCGTGAAGAACTCACAACACTCACAGCAAACCACGAAGTTACACTCTTTTGGGTTCCAGGACACAGTGGCATTCAGGGAAACGAACGAACAGGACTTGACAATGATCGTTACCTCTGTTTTGCCGCTCCTAAGTTTTGTTAAATCCAATATAGAGCAAGTCTTCGTGAGACTAACTAATGACATATAGAGCGCACTCTCATCTTGTCGTGTCTCCAGAAAACTCTGGCCAAAATTTGACAATACCAAACTCAAGCAAATTTTAGCGCTTAACAGATCCAACTTAGCGCTCTTTACAGGGATTATTGCCGGCCACAACCTATATAGCGACTATACACTGATGACCACTGCAGAGGTTGTGGGGACACGGATGCAGAAGAGAGCACATATCACTTTCTATGCGAATGTCGAAACCTGTGCGGAACTAAGAAAATCGAAGACCAGGGCGACCTGTCAGGAAATCCGCCATTAACCATCCTAAGAATTATAACAATTTCAGGTTGATTCAGGGATGCTCCTTAGCTCTCCCAAAGCTACAAACCTATTTTTGTTTCGTTTTTGGATTATCCACGAGAGGAGTTCACAATTCACCATTGGTTATCCGAGTCCTGGCTACTTCTGCAGCCACCCAGTCTACGTGCCTACCTACCTTCTTTCGATCTACTCCTAGAACATTTTATGAATTTTTTTTTGGAGTGGCTTAGACCAGTTTGTGAGTCCCAGTGATGAATTCATACGCGTTTACCTCTGTTTATTATAACTATAGGTCATCAGCGGAACCTTGAGTAAAGAAGCCTTTGTTGTTTAGGTTGTTTGGGATCTAGTCAATCATGGTAGACGAAAAGACCACAAGGCACCTACTTGTGAACAACCTTTGGTACTTATGGTAGGTAGTGACAGCCGATCAAACTTGTCAGATATAAAAATGCTGCTTGGCATGGAGCAAATCCATTTAGTTATTTGCGGGTCGATATCCTTTGTGTTGGTGGCTGTTTCGATAGAGTGGAACGTGGTGTTGTCGAAAGATTTCATTGTATCTAAACAGGCGCAAAGGACTATGTTTTTGTTTGACAGTGATCTTTCGATCTTATCGATCAGGTAGTGAAAATCTATTGTCAATTTGTTTGATTGTTAATTGAATTGGAGTTCATTGAGAGGGTGTTCTTATAAGACAGTTTTTCGAATGCGAAGATAACATGAGGCTTTGGCCTAAAGAATTGGGGGCCCAGCCAGCTTAAGGAATGAAAACTACAATAGCGTGGTGTATAGATGGAATAGAATGCCACGTTCATGGCAAGATACCACGTTTTTGTTGAAGTTTCAACAATTGTTTCGCAAAAACGTTAAACCCTCTATTTAAAACCACTCCTCGACTTAATTTCGAATCTTTCGAAAAGCATGTAATTGTAGAGAATTTTGAGAAGCGTACCTAGACTTTTCAGAGATATTTGAAATTATTACTGCAAACATTTTAATGACTTCCGATGGAGCTTTGTTAGTAAAGATTTATTTCTTCTTAAAAAGGCTATAAAAAAAACACTGTTCAATATTTTTCAACAATTATTGCTTCAGTGAAAAGAGTAAACCTTCCGATTAATTTATTTATATATTTCATTGAAATGACTCGGCCTCGGCTTGAATGGCACCCCACATTTTAATAATCCCCTGCATACTTTTGAAAATATATATGTACGTAGATATATATTAAAATTCCAAACAAAAAAAAGATACATACATATGTTTGTGGGACTGAAAAATTATCTACCAAATGAGGGTTGTAATATAATTCTAGGAAGAAAGATATTCCTGTGATTTTTCAGCAAAAATTATTTTCCGTGAAATAAAAAAAAAAATACTTACATGCTTATAAAATGAAACATATGTATAAGCACATACAATTATTCTCAGATCTATTTATAGTAGGATTATTACCACTCTTTCAACCTGGATAAATACCTTATTACTCCCAGTCTTCACTTTCATAGCTCTAGCTTTTGAACATATTAAAAGCTCAGAGTATAGGTATAAGTAGCAAGAGTGTAGCAAGAAAATAATGTATGATACATATCCGTATACTTATTTAAATGTCTCCATTCGAAATAAATATTTTTGATAAGTGTTTTAAGAGATGGGGTATATTGTATAGTATTTATCGGAGAGCTATCAAAGAATGCTAACTACACTCAGAAGAAGGTCAAATTTAATTCACCTTAGTGAAGAAGACTGATGTGGATGTTAATGCGGTGAAGGCTAAGTCAATCGTTTCACCGCACCGTCCTATAAATGCATGAGTAAATACACTGAATTGGATTTTCTATGACGTTTTGAGTTACATGTTGGTCCTGAGTTTGTATGAAGTCTCTGGTTTAAACCAACAACTTCACAGAGCCCAAAGAAAAAAGACCAGAAGTGTTAAATCACACGAACGTGTGGAAGAAGTGGACCACTTCCAGAGATAACACGGTCGAATTCAATAACACGATTCTTTAGCTACATGTGTAGCATGTGGCCCTATCTTGTTGAAACCACATACACTCCAAGTCATTCTTCAATTTACCCAGTCCGTCAGTATAGACCGATAATGATCTCCACTGACTGTGACTGCGTTGCCAATATCATTAAAAAAGATGTATGTGCAAATCACCCCTTGGATACAAATAGTAGTGACGTGGTTGATCCTTACATATGGGTCGTAATACAACAAGGTTACAATAGTCACCACAAGTCAAGAGTAGACAGACATAACAGATGCGTTTACTATCCTTTATCATCTCCTTACCTTTGATCAAATTTCGTTAAACGAGAAGTCGAGTAGCATCCGAATGGTGGAAGATTTGTTGAAAGGCTATATCAACATCCTGGTGAATTCTTTTATAGAATACCTTTTCTTAAATCTGACTGCAGAAAAGTTCAAATAACCAGATTGCACCACATTAATAGGGAAGTTGTAAAAATGGTTCAAAATAAATATTTCTGACTTCAGACAGTGCTGAACGAAAAGTTAAAAAAACCGAGAATCGCAAGTGTATTAATAAGTAAATAGTAGTAGTTTGACTGGACACGTGGCCCACACGATGGATAATAGATGGACCAAATGAATTGTAGAAAGAAGGTATAAAACCACTGGCAACCAACCCACTACTACTTTAAAAGAATACCAGGGAGGTGGATGAAGTCGACTCAAACGGAGAGTATCTAAGTAAAAATATTCCGATACTCTTGTCAACACTACACGCGACTATCTGATATGTGATGATGATGACCAATGTGAGTACCTTACTATTGGATTATGCGGGATTTTTTTATGCTCCACATACTTGTAAATGTCAATCTAAAGGTGGCTGTGTGTACGTTTATTTTTTTAAAAATTTTCCCTTTCGTGACCTTTTTCAAATTGGATCAAATGTCAAGCTTGTTCTTAAATTTTAATTTAAAATGTATAGTTACCAGCTGCTACTGATTCAGATTAATATTGTGCGAAATCGAGGGGTTGTTCTAAAAAACGTTACTGCACACTTGTCGCCCTTATCATCATGCAGTTTAATCAGTTTGAGAGCTTTCTCCTTCCAAGCGAAACCAATGAAAAACCACTTACATATAGTATATCTACGTTGTTTTTTTTTTTCCTTTGGATGAAATTTAATTTGTCAACTGGGTGAAAAGGGCATGTGCTGTGCATTTCATTAGATTAAGTCATATCCTTAAGAGGATATTCTGTGAAAAGACTGTCGCGGCGAGAATATGATGTGTTTTAAGTTCAGCTTTACGGTATTTGAAATTATTATTACTATCATATTATAAGTACACAGTTTTTTTTTTTGCTGGTTTGCTTATCACATGCCAGGAAGAAGAGAATTAATTATATTTTTTCTTCTCTCTGTATGTCCTAGATATCGTTTCATCTACGTTAAGTTAAGGAACAACAGCAAGAAATATGGTTGAGTGCTTTCAAGTACATATACTGAGGCTATGTATGTATGTATTCTGTTTCTATGGTACTCAGGCAAATCCGTTGCGTGAAAACAAAGCACAGGTAAAAAAGGGGATACATGTAGGTACGTGAGGATAATATTCTCCTAATTGAAAATTCATATTGTGCTTATCCAGCAGATTTTGTATCTGAGTGTGAGACTGCAGATAGCTACTATTCTGTGATATATATTGTATAAAACGTAGGTATATAGATGTATATAGTAACCACATGTTGACGAATACAATGATGGTTTTAACTTGATAGACATAAGCTATGTCTATGCAGGCTTAATTGCAGAGAGTACTTCTGTTTTGAAGTTGTACACCGAGAGGAATATGTATCTACATATGTATATTTTTCTATATTTAGATTCAATTTAAAGAAAAGCATATTTATTCTTATTCAACTCGAATTTGAATTTGATTAGATACATAGGAAACTCAAGAATATGTAGTTATTTATCTGACTTGCTTGTAGTATTTGAGGAGCGTAACCGGAGGCAAGTCACATTATAAAAGTAGTGTTTAAATTTTTCAATTATAGAGCTTCCTGTGAGGAGCTATGTATGTTGGGCACTAAAATGGATAAGGAGTGTATTTATGTGCATCGCAACATTGCTAGTGCATTGGTTATGAGGGGTTTTTGGTTAAGAGTACCTCATTTTCATTTTTTTTAATGAACGCTTTAAAAATACAAAAAAAAATATATATATACATTTATATATTTTAAGTTGAAGTACCATCGATGACCTTAATTATGGAATACATCGTTCAAATGTCCTCCATGGAAATGCATTTTTTTGCTTTAATCAGGCGATATTGCGGTAATTTGGCGTTCGATGTTGATCCTGAGATCGCCTTAAGTTCCTTACTTATTAGCACAGACAATGGACTTGACACAGGCCAACAATTTCTAGAACCAACACGGTCACCGAACTTCTATTTTCATTACTTAATTGTTTGGCCAGCGGCGTGGCATATGGTTCCGTCGTGCTGAAATCACATATGCTTCAAGTCATCCTCTTCTAATTTGTTTCAAAAATTGTCAGTCAACATGGTACGATAGCGATCTCCTTTGACTGTGACGTGACTGTTAGCTTCTTTGAATAAGAAGTATGGTCCAATGACGTCGCCAGCGTGAAACTTGAACTAAACAGTCAATTTTTAGCATTTCTTGAAGGGCAATACGAAGTGACTTGTTAAATTTATTGTGACCGAACGTGAACTTTGATAAAAAAAATTTTAATAGCTTGCAAACGTTTTTGAAGCATGTAGTTTTTAAAACAAACCGCAGGTTGCTAACGCGTAGCCGATTGAAAAGCATGTAAGTATGCCATAAGGTTGCTTTGTTAGTCGAATTCCTTTTGTACTATTTTAGATGACATTTGTAAAGGGTGTTTGTTTTGTAACTCCGTACTAAATTCAGAACGTTATATCTGTCAAACCAATTGTCAGTTTGCAAACTGTCAGTGTCATTTTTATTCAGTAGTAGGTATTTGCAATTTTATAGTGATGACATACATTTAGAACGTTACCAAATTTTAGAAATTTTGTTCCACTCACTTGTACCATATTACACTCAACATCTGAGACCGCTATTTGCCATATTTTTTACGGTTTCCGCACAACATTGTCTTTACAAAATGCAGTGGCATCAAGACTCATAAGAAGAGAATATTGCATCCATTCAGGAGAAGATCCAAATTTATAGACTCGACGTCGTTCCGAACAGCTTGGTCTTTGTTTGTCCACTTTATGAAAAACTATACGCAAAAATCTTGGTTTGAAGGCGTACAAGATCCAACTCCTGCAAGAATTGAAGCCGAATAACGTCGGTATTTCGGTGAATGGGCCCTAAAATTCAACTGGCATGGGATCCGCTGTTTTATCGAAAAATTGTTTTCAAACGCCGGGATGTAAATCCCGAAAAATGCACAGTTTGGTTCGGTTTCTGGACTGGTGGAATCATCGGCTCACATATTTTCAAAAATGAGACTTATCGGCGTGTTACAGTCAATGGTATTCGCCATAGAGCCATGTGTAATGACTTTTTCGTTACCCGATTGAGTGGCATGAAAGTGGAAGATATGTGGTTCCAACAGGATGGTGCTACGTGCAATACAGCAAACGAAACAATCAACTTATTGAAGGAAACGTTCGATGAACTCATAATTTGGACCTGTAAATTACCGTCCAAGATCTTGTGATTTGACGACTCTTGATTATTTTCTTTGGAAATACGTAAAGTCACTAGTCTTTGCTGACAAACTAACAACAATCAACATATTGGAAGCCAACATTATTCATTTTATTAAGGACCTACGGCCGCAAATGCTTGAAAAAGTGATCGAAAACTTTGTCTCTCGGAGAACGTTCATCAGGTCTAGCCGTGGTCGGAGTTATATTTAAAAATTAATTACAGAATGCATTCTCTGGATCGAACACAAATATAATATAATTTCATGTGTTTTGTTAAAAATTAAAGTAAGTACTTGCCTTAAACAACACCCTTTACTATCCTACCCTATTTAGTGATGTCCGTAGCTATTCGCCCCTATCGTAGAATTCGGCGGATATCTTTCTATCTATATCTTTCGACGAATATTACTAATTAGGAAGTTCACTCGTGACAACTAATTTGAAAAATTTCTGAAAGTTTAAAACTTCAGATTATCGTCCTTTTGCGATACCTTAGAGACTGCTTTTATATGTAAATTAAATAATATCATCACCGGTAACAATGTCATTGGTAGATATACTGCAGATACAAGGAGGAAGAAGAGACAATCGTCCACTTTCCCTACAGATGTCCTAACCTTTGCCATATCAGAAAGGGTATTCTAGAAGATGACGTCATCCGAAAGAAATACCTTCATCTAAAAGACTCATGGTAACAGTCATGGCAACAAGTCGCTTAGCATTGAGACCTACAGGAGTATATTCGTTAGAATATTTTCTTACTTTCACAGCCTACAAGACTGACTATCTCTTTTTTAGAAATTCTTTATCGTCATCGCACTTGATATGTAATAGTTCTATTTTAATGTGAATACTTTCGTCCTTTCGCCAACGCAAACCACATTGGCATTTGATTATTTAATAGTCGCAAATAATTATTCTCGTAATAGTCGTCATTTTTAAATAAATCACTAAAGTCAGTGTCATATAAGTGAATCACTATCCCTTTCTATTCACATTGGACCGCGTTATTATATAAACGCGCAAGCACTTAAAATTTCGACATCCACTTAAGGACATAACAAAATGTCGGGGTTTTGGTTGCTTAACTATGTTTAGATATAAAGGGTGGGATATCTGCTGGTGTCTTTTAAAAATTGTTATAAAAGAATCCCTTTAATATAAAGGGTAGGCCATCTGTTGGTTTCTTTTTGAATCATATGTTAATTTGACACTGACAGCTGCGCTCTAAAAATTGACAGATACCGTACAAAATGGATGGATTTATGCTTGAAGAACGTTGGAAAATATTGCAAAGTTACGAAATAGTGCGAATTTTGAAAAGAAATTCCGATCGAAATAATGCAAATAATGCAACTTGCGTACGCAATTTTGTAATGAAAGTTCGTGACACTGGTTTGCTGATTGATAACCGAACTTATTCCAGTGTCCGTCCTGTGGATTCAAGAGGAGAATATTGCAGGTTTTTGCATGTTTTTGCAGTGGCTGCATTATTAGCCCATTTTCCTTCAAGACGACAATGGAAGAAACGTTTCAGTTAATGGAGAGGCAGAGATTGGGGACTTGGACTTGGGCGAGCTATGGTGTCAGCAAGATATGGCTATGTGTCATACAAGCCGTCCAACAATCGATTAATTGCACAAAAAATACAAATTTCAGGCTCGACAGGTCCATGGGACCCAGGGCCTAGCTTCTCACAACCATTCATTTTGTGCGTGTTATATTCTTCACATGAATTTCCATTCATGGACCTACTGTTTAATGACGTGTCAAAAGGGCAGTATTTATTTGAGAAGCATTTTCATGATAGTTATACTCTCGTATGTTTGTCAGACGCTCGGGAGAACCTTCAAGTTCAACGCACTAACCACTTAAACCACGGCGTCTACTTTCGCTGATTGGATTCTGGAATTAAACGAACAAAATCATAATTTTTTACAGAAAATTAATCTCAGTGATGAAGGTTATTTGATACCGAAGAGAAGTTGTTGAATAGCCTCTCCATCCAGAATGAGTGACAGTTTAATGGGGTTTTTGGACTGGCGATGACATTGGGCCAGATTTTTTTCGAAAAACTAGCAGTTTCAGTGAATCGATTACGTTACCGAACGATGTTGTCGGACTTTTTTTTTGTTCCTGAAATTAATACTATGGACGTGAACGATGTTTACTTTTAGCAGAAGAGCTCCACATGCCACATAGCGCGTGAAACAATGGCTCTATTGTGTGATGATAGATTTACTGGTCGTGTGATTTCTCGAAATGGAGACTTCAATTGACCGTTGAACTCAGGTGATTTAAAACCATGGGATTTTTTCCTTTGAGGCTATGTTAAAAATAAAGTCTACGCTAATACTCCACCAATAATTCATGCATTAAGAGAAAATGGTAGAACTATTATTCGCCAAATATGTACATCCGCAATTATGCGAAAAAGTGATAAAAAATTTTATCAAAAGAATGACTATTTGTAGGCAAAGCCATGGCAAATATTTGACAGATATAGAATTTTATTACTAACCCCAAACATTACATACAAACGTACTTTAGAATAAAATAAAAATCTCACCACTTTGCATAAAAATGCTACATTTTTCTACTGACTTAAAATAACATTTCTTGTTGGATGCATGGTTCTAGAATAGTTCTAGAATCTAATTAGAATTTTTTAAACTACAAATTAATTAGCAACTTATCCCCACTTTTGTTTTCTACTGTTAAGTGTACATTTTGAACTTTAAGGTGGATCAGGATAGTGTTCAGAAGCTTGTTATTTTCAGCGGATAAGGCGATCCTCTATCCTCGCTTTTATAAATTAAAATCTATTTGACTTGTTGCACTAAAAAGGATCCTACTTTGTTAGCTCATGTGTAACTTAAAGACCTCGTCTTGTATAAAAAAAAAAAACGGGGTTTTCATCCAGCATGTGTAATGACAGCGTAAGCATTATGCATGACATGAATGTAAACATGGCATTAGCGTGGCCCCCACTCATTATTAAAACTTCTAAATTAAAGGAAAAGTAATTGCAAACAAAGGTTTCTTTTTTTTTAAAGTCAAACGCGCTACAAATCCTTATGTAAGTATACATGCCCCCTATAGCAAATTACCATCGTGAATGTAGGCTCAAGAACGTAATAGAACAAAAGAAATAAAAACAATTACAACAGTCTGCTCACGCACCCGGTTCCTAATTGATTATAAGGAAAAAAAATAACTTTCGCCACTTCCCTGTCACTGTAAGGAGGAAACATATTGTTTTTTTTAAGTTTTTTCATTATCTTTCTTTCAGTGTACGACATGGTGCACATACACAGACAGACATTTGGTGCGAATTAATCCAACGGTAATACAATCTCTACAACATATGTATGGTATGAAGGTAGCTAGTAGCTACTCAGGTAAACGATATTCCGCACATCAAGGGTAACTTGTCAAACAAGGATGAAACAGATGATTATTATGTTTCCGCTGCAGCAGAAAACTCATCAGGCTTAGGCAGACATTAGAGTGATATCTACACCCTTATCAGTCCACCCACCACACATCGTATTGCATGCTTAGTATGCTGAAACGCGACTCTGAGATACTAGGGGAAAAATTAACAATTTCTGATGTGAACACAAGCGAGAATATATCTTGTTGATGAAATTGTAAATATCCACAACGCACACGGACACCAACACACACAGACACACACTGTGTATATCCTGTGATGTGCTGTGTGTATCCCTACCATAGGAGACGACTGCTCCGTTTCGTTGGATGCCAACCCCCCTGGCCCCATATGAAAAGGCAAAATTCGATTTTGATGCAAATGTGTACAACCTCAAATCCCTTTTGCAACATATGTTAGATAGATATAGAAAAGTTTTTCTCCTCGTTCCTATTGTTTTTCATTCCCCATGGGAACAGCAAGCAAAGCAGCGTTAGGACGACACACGAGGGCTCGGTAAGAGGCTAACTTTTTAGATTAATGTCAAACTCCAAAGGGGAGTTCCTTCGTTTGCTGCTTCGATGTTTCTGTTTGATGAAAAATGATTCCGAGGATGAAACTGACCCCTATGACCTTCGGCAAAAGCAGTTAAGGATAAACACATTCCTACTACGATCCGAATACATATTTATGTTTCCCTTTTTACTTTTTTTTTTTTTTTTTCTTCTTCCCTCCGTTCATTTCTTCTTTGGCTGGACGTTATTTATAGGCGAATAAGGAATGTGTTTTGCTCGTGTCCCCAAAGAAGTATGCTTCAAATTTTCTATTCGCTTTTGATTTGTGATTTTCTTCTTTTTTTTTCTTTTTGTTTTTTTGTAAAAAAAAAAAAAAAACAAAATTGTGATAAAGGCAATAAGTAATAGAAAGGGATAAAGAAATGCGAATAAAAATAAATGGAAACCAGAGGGATGATCTTCGCCCCCGGTCTAGATTAGTGTCATCTGCCATGGACAGATTGGGATATAACGATTGTTATCATTTCGATTGGCGTTAGTAAAGCTTATTATCATACTTTTGCACATGCACTACACCTACATACATAATTCTATCTCTTTGCATAATACAATCGCTGATTGCTTGAAAAGGGTGGTTTGTCACTTTTATTTAAGAGCTTTAAGGAGCTATTTGACACTTGTACTGGAAGGAGATTAGAATATTTTGGGATTTGTATTGCTATGACTTAGTGTTGCCATGACATATATATGTTCTGCATGCTCTTTGGGACTTTAGAATATTCGTCCGATCAACAATATACATATGTACATAGACTCGGAAACGAAGTACATAGGTCAGCCATTTAACATTTGCCAATCGTCGAGCAGCAACCTGTAAAAGGTTGTGAACCAATAAGGGCACCATACAAACCTTTCTTGGTAATAGTGTGACCACTTTTGTTAGCCTAAATACCTACATGTGTAGAAATTCATGTCAGATCTTTGTCTGAAAGACGGTAATCAGTGAACACAACGTTGCGAGTTGTTTTATCCAAGGATCTGAGGAGCAGACTCAAGCTCCAAAAAAACATCAATAAGGGAACTGTCTAGAAATAAGGCGATGCTATGTGGTTAAAAGCCAACCTAATAATATGAACTACATACTACATCTCCTCACGTGTGTGCATGTAGGTTTTTAGAAAATTCTCGGAATCCTACTTACTTGGACTCATACTCTTAGGAGAAAGCCTTTTAAAAAGGGTACTAATGGAAGATTAGTTGGGTCTCTTCATTTAAAACTTTTTATCTTACAGATCATTCTACAAAATAATTGATGCTACAATCACACTTAGAAGGTATGGTGCAACATTTCACAAAACTATTGTAGAAGATTGAAATAATCTCAGACTGAAAGCCGAAATCTCAGTTGAAATACGCATTCAACAAGGATACATCTTGTGCAAATTAGATACAGCTTGTACAAGAATTTAACAGAACAGCGGTACATGTGGCATTCTGTAACCCTACGTCCGCTATTGTGGAACTTGATGCATAATGAGATCCTTAGTTAGAGGACCTCAAGTTCATGAAACATTAAATGCTACTTTGGTGCTAGCTAGTGCCGAATCTTCACACGGTATACATATGAGTGTATGTATGTGCATAGTTGACAGGTGTCATCATCTAGAAGACCCATCTTCTTTAGGTGATACCCGAAATTTCCATGACCTGTCTTTGCCCTAAGCTTAGAACTTCTCTATGAGTGGTGCCAATCGGCATTTTAACAGGCATTTTCGGCTGCCTGCAACCTTCATCGGTTAACCACCTTCTCTGATATTCCGCCACAGCCCAGTTGTTAATTATGTGCTCTACCATTCCTCTGCCAATTGCAGCAAATCGTTTTGGACCAGAGAACTCCGAGGTTGACCCTTGTTTTGCTAGAGAGTCCGCCTTTTCGTTGCCTCGGTTCCTACGTGTTCTCTCACCCAAAGCAGCATCATCTCATTTCGAGATGAGCACTGATTAAGTTTATGAACACATTCCAATGCAATGATTCAACTATCATCGTATACATCCTGTATGCTGACCTCGGCGAGATTTCCCACCTTTTTTCACATACCCGTTTGCACTGATAAAGCAACATTTTCGCCTTTCTGAGCTTCTCTTCCACATGGAAGTTCCAAGTTAGTCCAGCATCTAGGTGTACACTCAGATACTTAACCTTCGTGGTCACCTGTAACTCCGATTCGAAAAGTGTCAAGGGAACAAGGAAAATTCCAGATCTCTCCTCTTCCTTGTAAAGATGATTAGATCTATCTTTTCCGCATTAATGGAGATCCCTTGTTCGTGACACCACAGCTCCAGTAGTCAGATAGCATGTCTCATTGTATCTGCTGCGACGTTTATGAATTTGCCTCTTGGGATTATTGCTCTGTCATCGGCATAATTTATAGTGTGTATGCCGGTCTCTTCAAGTCATCTCAGGAGAGAGTCCACAGTTACATTCCGCGGAGTAGGTGATAAAACTATACCCCGTGGGCAACCTCTGCTAAGCCTTCCTTCAAGTCTTGAAGTTTCTGTCTGTATCTTTATCGGCCTATTTTCAGCGTATTGTCCACCTATCTTGATGGGCGCCATGAAACAAGTGGTTAGTGTGTTGGACTACAGAGCGAAGGGTTCGAGGTTCAATCCCCAGATAACACCTAAAATTTCTTTCATGACACCACCTTCCGCGAGCGTCTGACATTCGAGAGTATAACTGTCATGAAATAGCTTCTGAAATAAAAGATTGCCCTTCGGACACGGCATTAAACAGTAGGCCCCTTCCATTAGTGTAAGGAATATTACACGCACAACACGGATGTTTGTGAGAAGCTAGGCCCTGGGTCTCATGGACTTGTTGCGTCAAATATTTCATTTTTGGCTTTTATCCCCCCATCTCACCATTTATGGGTTAAGCCTTCGTTCTTCTGAGGCTACTCTCAGACTTTCGAAGTATATTTTATCGAAGGTACCTTCAATGTTCATTATTATGGTCACTTCATTGCTACCGGTATATGCATATCTCCTCTTCCGAAACGCGTACCACCTGGTATAGAGCTGTTTCCGTAGATCTACCAGCTCTGTATGCAAGCTGTCTACTACTCAAAGGACACGCTTTCAGCGCCGTGATCTCCACATGATTCACCACAATTCTTTCCATTGCTTTCAATAGAAATGATGTTAGGCTGACCGGTCTGAAGGACTTCGCTTCGCTGTAGTCCTATTTTCCCGGTTTTGGAAGAACCACCACATTTGTTTCTCTCCATGTTAGCGGTGTGTAGCCTATTGCTAGGCATGTAACGTATATAGCCCTTAGCCTTGGTACAGCGAGGTCTCCACCCCATTGTATTAAAGATGGGAAAATACTATCCGGTCCTGCAGTCTTGTAAGGGGAAAACGTTTCTATCGCCCCACTGACCGTTTCTGGCGTTACTATCCGTTCCACTTTTGCTCTATCCATCCTTAAACCAAAATGGATCTTTCTCTGTTTAAGATACCAATTGCTGGGACCTTCTCACTTTAACGTTCACATACATTTTACATCCATCAAGTCGCAATCACACTATCTGTTATGAACTATTGTACCAAGAAGCCCTCTTTCTAGACGTCCTAAATGCAACCGGCTTTACTAAAGGTGTTCAGGAAGTCATAGCTGCAGGCTATATTGGGAAGAATAAATAGAAGAGGGGAATTGTATACGTATCTGCGTCAGGATTTGTCAATTCTTAAGCCGTCTCCTTGGATTCAGTTGAACGCATTGTAACTGAGCCAATTTTGGATCCCAAAAGCTTGCTAGATAATGTTCAGAAGACGACTTCTCATGACTCAAACCCATGATTAACTTAACAATTCCACAGAGGTTGATTTAGTGAAATTGACAGTATCCATTGTCTCTGTGGTCTTTAGTGCAAAGTTTTGGAAAAAAAAAACTGCTTGGTATTCTAATGGTTTGTAACTCTGGCTGAATCGATTAGTATTTGGGAAGTTTTGTTCGAGGCCAGCGTACTATTTTCTTTACGTCAGGGTATTCCTCGAATTTCACATGTTAAGGATTAGGTTATGGTTACATACTGTAACTACATTACGTCTCCCACCTTTGAGAATGTTTGCAAACCCATTAAAGAAAATTTCAACTGCTTGAATCTAGGTTCATAACCTTTTGCAATCATGATACAACACTACAAGTGTTAAATTGGGAACTGTACTCCAATTTAGGACAATAAACCTGCAGCTAAAATATGTACTCGAATAATGAATCTATTAAGCGAAACAAGCTCTTACAAGCTAGACAAGTTTTTGTTTCAAAAGTTTGCTTTAATTTCATTAAACTTTCAAATCCTTACTATCTACTGTATACATACATATATTTGTATATATCAAAACAAAATCATTTGAATATTCAACTCTCCAAACAAATAAATTCCAAAAACTAACAATAACTCATCGTATAGTCCTTAGTCTTGGACGGAACACTTTCCCTTCCCAAAAAAAAGTTAGAAAAACTTTTCATATAGAAGATGTAAGACATTTGTTCCAAAATACCCCCAAGGTCTAGACTACTAGACAAATAACCTCTGTAAAAGTTTACAAATCAAATCGAATTTTGTGTACAACCATTTTACCCCTGATAACAACAATTCACAATACAAAACAAAAAAAAAATGTTCTTCTTTATTATTTATCTCTTTTAACAATGGAAAATAAAATATCACTTCCCATTCTACTAAAAAAAAACTTTCTACACAACAAAAAATTGCTACGGAAAAACAAACACACAGAAAAGAAACACTCAATTGAACATAAAGGAAATAAATAAATATTTATACTCCTTGGAAGAAAAAAAAAATCCGAAATAAATATCAGAATCGAAAAAAGAAAACGTTATAATCTTCTTATCTCCTTCGAACAATATGATGGACATTCAAGAATCTACAAGAAAAATATTCGTACAGTAGAAAAAGGGGAAGAACAAAATAAATAATAATAATAAACCTACCACCATAAAACCAAAGGACGAGATACGAAATGTGAAATACAACGAAATTGGAAGGGAAACAAATTTCCAACACCAATCGATGGATTAAAAATGGTCCCCACTTAGTTCGAATATCAACGGCCACTTAATCTCTACGACAGCACAAGAAGAATCAAGCAAAAAAGGTCCTGCGCTACAGATGGGTGTACATGTATATTTTTAGATTTTTTTTTTTTTTTGTTTGCCACCCACATCAAGAAAAGGATTTCCTTATGGATTCTAACGAAAGGAAAAAAAAGAAAATCACTAAAAATGGCAGAAAATTCGAAATAGCAACACTGAACATCCATTGTCATGAATGGAGAAGGATGAATGATACAAACAGAAAAAAAAAAGAAGCAAAAACATCCTAAAGCTACTTTGCCAAACAACAATCATGAAAATGTCCTTTTTTGGCTCTTCGAAGATCCGAAACTTCATTTTTTCTTCGAACGAACCAAATTAATGACTCTAGTCATGATAGAAAGAGACCGAAAGGAAAAGCAAAAGCCAACACTACCACTGATATCTCGTCATCATCATCTACATCAACACCGGCCTAAGTAGGAGTAGCTAGCAACAAAAAAAAAAAAATGAAAAAGGACAACACACACAAAAAGGCGGTCGGTGGTGGGACCGCCTTACACCACGAGGACACTACCAAACGCAAGGGAGCAAGAAATATGTCATTATTTAAAAAGATAAAATTTCTGCTTGCGCGCTCATGTGTCACAGTTATTTATGTTTATTTTGCTGACGAAGACAACGAGGACGACAACGACGACGATGATGATAATGGCGAAGATAATAGAGAGAAGTCCTTTGGCAACCCAGAAACTAATGTAACAATATCTTGTTTAGCCTTTTCCCTCGACCACATATCTCGTCGTCATAATGCACTATTGTGTCGGTCGTTTTAGGTCTCCCATAACGTAGAGGAACGTAAAACAGCGTAAGTGTACTAACCATGCCTCTGGTAGTCAATATTATGAGAAAAATATATAGCTGATTGATTCATGAGCGTTTGCAACCCTTTTTATATGTATTCAATGGATCTGCTTAAAGGAGCTTTTACGGAAAGATTTAGGTTCAGATGGGAGTCTTAGTAAAACTTTTTTTAAGTAGAAAGCATCAATTTTGTAGAGGTCCTTACTATGTACTACATCGTAAAGCTGACGTAAAACGACACCAGTCTTAGCTTTCATAGTAACTTCGCTTATTTCAAAGAAGGACTTCTCCAATTTGTGTAAATGCTTCATTTTTCCTTCTGGTTCCGGTCAATCTGAGTCTAAGAAACGGAGAACTCACTCTACATTTCTTGAATAGGTGATCTATACATAATGTCAAAATAGGCTCCCAGAAACATATGAGTGATGCTTGACTCACAGGACCTAGTTCAAGAAACATCGACAATAAACAGATTTGCCTTAGACAGATTTCTATGATGCTCATTAATAGTACTTTCTGTCCTCTTCTACGTCTGAGAAAATCATAAGTCTCTCTAATGACTCCATTATTAGGAGCTCAAGTAAATATGTAAGACGTATGTTTCCACATATGATTCCTCGCTTGGAATATTGATCAATCCATGGCTCCCACGCAGGATTATCCATTCGCAGCTGGGCTGACTAGAAGACTTGTTAGTTGCGGTACTCATTACGGTGGCATTTTGTCTCCTCTTCTGTGAAATCTAGTGGTCAACGGGCAGCTATTGGACATAAAAAGGACTGTATACAGACTGGTTGCCTTATAACATTGCTATCGCCGCCCGCCTCCGGAAAACACCCTGATACTCTCAGCATAATCCTCCAAAGCGCTCTACTATGGTTTACCATATGGGCCTCAAAATCCAGACCAGGGGTTATCTCCTTCAAAATAGAACTTGTCCTCTTTACGAGGAAATATAACATTTCCCTTATTGACCACCTCACGATTAATGGCACCAGTCTCTCCTTTAAAGATACTTGGCTCTTATTTTCAATAGGAAACTAAACTGGAAAAGTTAATCTACTTGAACGCGTAAGGAAGGCAACTGTGGCTCTATACTCCTGTAAAAGGGCCATAGGTAAGAACTGCTGTTTCCAACCTCATATCATACATTGGATGCACGTATTCGTTATGAGGCCTATACTACTGCATACTATTGGACTATGGAGCAAGGGATTCCAGGTTCAATCCTTACACATCACCTAACATTTTTTTTTACGGCCGCACCTCTGGCGAGTGTCTGACAAACATCCGACAATAAAACTGTCATGCAAAAGCTTCTCAGAATAAAAATTGTCCTTCGGATACGGCATTAAAACTGTAGGCCCCTTCCATTCGTGTAAAGAAACACGCACGACACGAATGGTTGTTAGAAACTAGTCCCTGGATCCCATGGACAAATTTGTATTTTGTAAACTACTGTATGGCATGATCGTTTGGTGACCGGCTCTTAATAGGGCTACTCACCTTTATCGCCTATCTAAGATTCAAAGATCTGCATGGACATATATGCATCAGTAGTTATGCTGCACCAGCTCCTCTTAAATATTCTTGGAAAACTTTTTACCATGAGTGTGAATATCCGACTCAAAGCCTCCTCACAGTGGTCTAGCTATCATGAAAGCCACTCCTCGATTCTTGATCTCCTTAATTTTACCCTAGAAGACACCAACTACACCCAGTCGACCCTGTTATTTGACCGAAACTTCCGCATGAACATCCCTGAACGAAGTGAATGAGTCACTGCTCCCTCCTATGAAGACAGTTCAGTCCAATTTTACACGAACAGGTCCAAGATTGACGACGGAGTGGATTGTGCTGTCGTGCACTTTTCAGGCGGAAATCATGGCGATCAAGGAAGTCCGAAATGTAATGCAATATCTGTGAGCGATATTATCATTTTCCCTAACCATTAAGTGGCAATCAAATTCCTGGAATCGTGCTCCTTTATTTCAAAGGTCGCTTTAAACTGCCGTTTGTCTCTTCTGGAAATGACTGAGCAGTTCAACCTTCACCTAAGATGGGTGACAGGCCACAGAAACATTGCAGTGTATTCCACAAGGCTGGCAAGCTCGCCAGACAGGGTATGACCCATAGAATATTGAAGAAGTGGCGGGCTGAACCTGGGTATGCCCCTCGTTACTTTTAAACTCTTACTAAAGCTGGATGCTTTTAGTAAAACCAACTGTATGTGGGAAAATCTCTCTACTTGCAACATCTCGAGATAAATATTTCCCAGGCTTGATCTGAAACGTAGTGTTGAGTTGGTCCTTTTAAAGCGATCACAGATCAGCCACGTTATCAGTGTTCTTACTGGACACTGTCTGCTAAACCAACGGTTGGGCCGCTTTTGACATGACTTCTGCAAAAGCTGTAGGGATGAGGAGGAGGATGAAATCATTCTTGATATGAATGCCCAACTCTGTACTAAAAAAGATCATTCCTTCTAGGACCTCACTTCTCTCAGAACTTAGCGAACTAGAGTCAGTAGGCATCACAAGCCTCCTTCGCTTTATTAAAAGCTCCGGTTGGTTTCGGTGGCTTGTCCAAAACCAAAGATGAAGACAATGAAGAACTTTCTTTTCTAAAAGATGACGCTGTGTGTAACTAGTGTTGGGAAAGTGCCCATATCCTACTGATACCCAAATAAGGAAAGAAGTGTCACCCATAGCACTGTTGCCCTTTTTTTAGTGGCAAAGGCTACTAACTCTCAAATAATAAAATGTGTAGAGGAACAGGGACAGACCGACAGCATTAATTTCGTAAAGACCATACCACGGGAGACCTGCTGTGTTAGGCTCTGCGACTACATAAGCCTGTCTTCGAAAAATATTGCGATTAAAGAGCTGTTGAGGTGGGCATTCCAAAAGCATTCGATTGAGTCTGTGTCATGAGTCAAACTAACCAAGATACCTTCCTATAGACTACCAAAAAAACTCCAGGGATTAAGAGACAGCTTCCTAGAGGACAGATCAGTTGAATTTGTTATTGATGCTGGGCTACTGTGGGGTGCGATTCTGTTACTTACTTTATTTCATTTCCATACTAATGAACTGTGTCACCCAGTCATCATCTTGTTCAAATATGTCCATGAGGGCCCGTACATCATATGTATGTATAGGGATCAAGTCTGTACAACAAATGAAAATCTGTAGAAAATGTTGCAATTGGTTGAGAACCAAGAGGATTCAGATTTATTTCCAAACTCTGCAGAATCAGAAGCGCGCCACATCACCATCGAAAATCTACCATCTGGTCAGAACAATCACAAAAAATCCTTAAAGTATAGTCGCCTTTTGGCTAAAACTGTAGTGGCGCGATAGAACGTCAATAAGTTGTCTGCAATCTTTATTGCTATTTTGTCTGCTCTCATACTGGATATCATATAGAATAATGTTCGTAAATATATCCTTTCCGAAGACGCAAGGAAATCAAATCAGGTTCCGTTCCTGAGAAATCCTCTAGGCCTCTTTTAGTGATTTCATCGCAGATCCCATCCCCTGTGATGCCACTGTAACCTGGGATACAAACAACTTTCAAACATTCATGTCAATGAGTTCAGTACTTGAGTACCCTAGCTATTTTACAAGTGGTTGAACTATTGACCAAGGTAAAAATACATGAACCCAATCTTTGACTGTTTTCGGAGCGATCCTGGCTCAAACTCTGGTCGACACTAGCTCTGAACTTCCATGAGTCGACTTTAAATTTGCGCAATAGCTAAGATTCGGGTTAAGGAAGTCCTTTTTATCTTCTTAGGTGGCGCTGCAGTTCGGGGTGAACATGGGTCGGCAATAACAACACTCTTCAGTTCTTTCCTTAGCTAACTGCCTCCAGTTGCGCACTCCAAGTTGGTTGAGGTCCCCTTTTACTTATGCGCGCCACCTAAGGCGAGGTCTTCCTCTACTGCGGTAATTGATTCGAAGTCCATCAGTGTGGAATTTTGCTTGATTATCTTCTCAAAAATTATGAACTTACGTATGTCCCATCTTCCACAAAAACTATACTGAACTTATATCTCGATGGAGTGCGACATAAGTCCATAACTCAATTGTGGGCTTAAGTCCGCAGACTATCTATAGATAGTGACAACAACCTTAGTTAGAGCGTTAAGCAAGATCCCCTTCCTAGTGCGCCAATCATCAATCATATCTACGAGCATCTGCACAGATACCCTCTAGCGGTTCTATATGTAATGCAGCTCAACCCAACAGCTGCAAAGATTCAAAAGAAGTGTTTATCTGACCATAGATACATTTCATCTTCTAAGGCACATACTACATTCATCAACGACTGAGACAACAAAGCCTTATTGTTTTACCATCGTAAGGTGTCATAACCTGTATTGTTTTATTTTCATTGAATCACGATTGATTGTATTCAACTTGATTATATTGTTCTAATTCATGTCCTATTCCAAGGACTCTTCTTTCAGCAGCATCATTTTGGTTAATCCCCTTTGTGGTGTTTCTCCTCCCCTCCCGATGCAACCAATTACTTTACTCAAAATCTTCAAAACGTAGCAAATTCTGTTTACATCCCTTGTAATATCAATACCTTTGGAGAAAGTTTTTCTCTACCTCCTAAAACAAAGTATGTATGTACAGCACTCGAAAACAATTTGAAAGAACAAACAAATCTCAAAATTTGTATTTCATATTTGTTTTCGAATAATTACATACCCGTAAACTCCGTATACTTGATCCGTGCGGTTCCACTCCTGTACAACCACCACATCATCCATTGGCAATTATTATTTAGAACCACATGAACATTTTCTTCTCCCGGTGGTGCACAAACAAACAGAAAAATCAACAAAAACCAAAGAGAACAAATAATTTACAATTTTAGCTTTTTGTAAAAACCCAAACAACAAAAATTTTGGCAATATGTACTAAGTTCTCATCTCTCTCTCTCAGATGCTTTCCAAACAACGAAAATGTTATCTTTGGAGCCAATTTGAATAGATAAATAAATTTGCCACATCGTTTTGCGAATCTCTCTCTCTTGGTATCGCTCTCGGTGTGTGTGTGTTTTGTGTATTGTGTTGTATGCCAGGCCAGGCCAGGATAACAACAATAGGTTCAATAGGGTATGCCGTATGCATGCAGCAAATAGCAGGAGCGGTTAGCCTTAAGGGACTTTTATCCATACTGCAATTTGCAATGCAGGATGAGGTAGAAAAAAAAAAAAAGATCACTTTCTGCATGTTGTACATGGTGTACGATAACAAGGATAATAACAATAATAATTGAACCCTTGGGGTAGAGATAAATCCGAAAATCAAACATAAAAAGGCTTTTTCTGTTCTGCTATTTTTCAACTCAAATAATAAGCACACATACACCGTTACAGCGCACACAAGTCAGATTGATAAGCATATCAAATTACCCTGGGACACAAAGCCACGCATTTGGCATGTAATGTGTGTGTGTTCGGGGCTTTTATTGGAGAATTGTCCAGCCGGGAAACCAGGCAATGATAATAGTTTCACCAAATAGCCGAACAAAACAAATGAAAAATGGAAGCAGTATTCTCTTCTACTTTATTTTATTTATTTCCTTTTTTTCTTTTTATTTTTTTTTGCTGTGATTCCAATTTGAAAACGAAGGCAGAACAAATGTCCTTTTTGTGTGTCGTGTTGGCCCATAGTCAATCGGAAGAAAGGAAAGGATCATCAATAAAATACGAAATACTATGGCGCATCAATAAAATTTGTATTGGAGATCCTTGGTAGCGATTGAAGCGAGAGGCTAGAAAAAACAAATAAGGATATAAAAGTTTCTTTTGAATTTTATACAAATTGGTACAATCAAGAGAAGTAAAGGACATGTGTGTGATATAAGACTATCATCAGATAAGATGTATTGATGGTGGTCATGGTGAAAGTGTGCGAGAAAAATGTTTAGTCTATGTGAATCGTAAAACTGTGTTTTGTCAACGAGCATTTTCTAGTAATGGTTTAAGGAATGCAACAGGGACCATAAGGACTTCTAATTACGTGATAATAAAGTTGCCACTTGCAACTATAATTTGGCAAAAGGGCTTACCCTTTTTTTTAAGGATATTGACTTTTATAGAAAGATACATGGAACTGAAGCCGATTGTGTCATTCTCTTTCCTGTCTGAGAACTTGTGTTCTTAAAGGAGTTCCTTTCACACTATTAAGCATCCTCTAGTTAGTGATTGTTCCTCTAAGACGATTCTTCGAATATCTTCCTGGATGAGTGCTTGTTTGGAAAAGGTTTATATTAAGTAGATCTCAACCATCTAAGTCGATTTACTGGAATTCTTTTGATTTGAGATTCGACGAAGTTACCCTAGGAAACCGCTGCTACCGGATTGGAGAAACAAATGGCTTCAAGACTCAAGATGAAATCCATTTTTTACAAAACTTTGATCATGCTAGTTCTGCTTTATAGATAGAGCCTTGTGCTGGACGATAAGCCGGAAAACAGAGCAGATATTGAACACTTTCGAGAGAAAGTTTCGAGGAGATGCGAATTCTATGAGCTGTACCAAGATGTGCATGTAGTCCAAAAAGCCAAAACACGACGACTACATGGCTCAGCCACATCGATCGAATGGACAATAATACTCCAGCAAAGAGGATCTTCGAATCACAGCCCCCAAATTCGAACCGACAAGGAAGACCGAAACTCCGTTTTAAGGATTTAGCTATCGCTGATGCTAGATCTGGAGGCAGCGTGACCTAGATCTCAGGCAGTGACTCTTCACGATTCGGGAGCCCATTGAATACAATAAGTATGGATTGATCACACCTGAAAAAAAGAAGAAAGCCACCGGAGAGTAAGGCCCATAAAGGAAGGGACCTCCAGTGCTTAAGTGTAATCGAGCAAAAATCCTTGCAATAAGTTCTTAAATTTATAAAAAAAAAAAACGAGACTTGGAAAATTTAAAAAAATCTAAATTCCAGTGAAGTATTACAAAAGAAAAACAGAAGATTGTCAAAACTTTTTAAAATGCCCACGTGAATGAGAAAGAACACTTGGTTTAAGATTTAAAACCTATAATATATCTGTGGTTGTATCTCCCGCTAGTACGAATTTTTAAATTGAATATAGTAATCACTCAGTGACTAAGTAACTTTTTAAGCAATTTCGTTAAGTATCTATACGTTATATAAAATGTTCACCGAACCAGCAAAAAGTATGCAGATACATTCCATTCTTTTTTTTTGTCGTCTCGTTAAATGACTTGACAATATTAATGCCAACATCATTCTTCCCCGAAGTCACTTTCTTTAATTGCGCTGACGCTTAAAGTGTCATACAATTATTGGTGTCAAAGATTAGATACATTTTTTTTTTGTACAAGGAAAAACAAAAATGTACAAGCTCATGCTCTTTACGCGTTATCTTTACACTTCATAAAAATCCATGATGCCACACCAAAAACAGGACACACCTAATGACACTCAACTAAGCGTACAGTTAATCCAAAGTGACAAAACAAAATCTATGATCATAACTTGCCAGAGCCGTCCATACAGACAGGCCACAGGACACACAGGACAAACATAAGTGGGTGGCCCATATCATTAAGCGCACACCATTGACCATAAATTTCGTTTAAGTGCCAGCGTGTTAATTTTATTCACAATGCGGGAGTGTAAACAAATTGCCCGAAATTCATTTCCACACGCATACATACAAGCTTGAGGAGGATTTTATCGTTATCTCACTTCGAATAAAAGAAACGCAAACAAAATTTTCGGCAAGTGGTCGAAAGCACAAAAACAAGAAGGAAGAAAAAATTAATAGCACCCAGGTATGTGTCGAGAAGAGTCCTGCCTGCAATGAAGTAGCTCGCGATATGGTAGCTAATGAGACGTACGGCAGTGTCCTGAAGCGCAGTTATGCCTTGGCTCGAATTAGCCCGAGTGACGAATGGCCGTCATAAAAGCGCGAAAGCGTGAAATTTTCTTTCAAAATTAAATCAAGCGTAAGGAAGATTTAATTGTGTCGCCAGTAGTTAAGCGTATAGCTCTGCAAATGGGGGTTCGCAGGATTATCTCTTACAAGTTTGGATGGATGGACGAAGGAGGATGGAATCCTTGTTGTTTGTTCGCTTTTATTGTCCTGAAGAGTGGATGATTTTATATTTCACTGGACTTTTGACGATGAAATTGTTTTGCTCTCTTGGCATAGAGTGATGGACTGAGTTTATTATTTCATTACAGCTCTTGGAAGCGAATTTTGAAAAAAAAATTTTTTTTTGTTTTTGTTTTTCTCTACGCTCGTTGTGTTTGTTATTATTGTGTTGCTCAACAAGACGACAAACAATTTAGTGGGGATTTAGTGTAGTGTAATTAATTATGATTTTAATTTGCATGTCCGGTTTTGTGTTTTGTGGAATTGCTGCGAATATTTATCATGTGGAACAAATTTAGGTTGTACGCGAATATAATTTAATTTAATTCGAATGTGGCTGGTAAAATATTTTTTTTTTTGTTTGTTTTGTTTTTAATGGGATTAATTAGTTTTATCCGGGATTATAATACAATTATAATTTGAAATATATCCTGTTTAGAAAATGCGATTATACTGCAATCTAATAAATATCTATCACTGTAATTGGCTTTAGCAGCTTGTCGACATTTTGCAAATTGATACAAATAAGTTAGCAGACATTGGCCATAAATAAGGGACAGTGGATGGGTTGGGCCGATTTAATGGATGTTCTATATAAAAATAAATTCTAACAATATGGCGTTAAAGTAATGACCTTATAGCGTTGTCTATGATTTTTGTAAATGTGAACAAAAATCAATGCGCCGATGGAAAATGGAGCAAAATCAAGTTACCAAGGACTTTTTATTGAATAATTCATCAGTAAATAGAACAGAACGTTAATTTTGTCAAAGATTTCCCCAAGTTTCGGCACCGTTTGATCGCAAATTCCACACCTAGTTGTAAGTCTTGAAGAAACTAGCTTACCACACCTAGTTGTAAGTCTTGAAGAAACTAGCTTACCACGAGATAAGGTAAGGGCTGGCAGGGCAAAAACAGGATATCCGACAAGGGATATTGATACTGCGTGAAAGGATGTGGAAGAGTGTCTAGCATTTCCATGTAGTCTGTGGCGTATTTAGGTGAAAGATGTATGCAAAAGGAGCTACCAAAAATGCCACTTATTTCTTACAGAAATTTAAGAGAATTCGTTTAGTGTTCATGTATCTTGGAGAGTCACACCACATATGTAGGTAGCTTGCTAAGTACATCTTTAAGAAAGATACTAGTTTTTGATTCCAACTGTGAAAATTAGTTTGTAGCTTATTCCTGGCTCATACTATGTTCAATCCTAAATGTAAAAAAATTTATTTAAATTTCCACAGCAGCCACTGTTCGTTTTACAAATTTAAACTCTCTTAGACTCAAAGGACTTTCTTCACTGATATGCCCGGGTCTTGCAAAACCCATACACTACCAAAAACCTGAGATCATTGGCCATCTGTTGGTTACTTTTTGAATCATATGTTATTTTAACACTGACACCTCTTATGCACTCAAAAACTTGTCAGAAACTTAGGTCAATTTTCGCGGTACAATATGGTTGGGAAATATTGCAAAGTTCTTTCCAAAGTGGATGCTGTGTTGCCAAAACAGTGCGAATAAATAATAAATTTCGGTCGAAATAATGCACCAACTGCAGCTGGTGTACGCAAGTTTGTGATGAAAGTACGGGAGATTGGTTTGCGAAGGTATTTCTGTGTTCGTCCTGTGCGCTTAACAGAGAATATTGTAGCTTTTTGCAGGTTTGGAGTAGCAGCATTATTGGCCCATTTTTCTTCCAAGACGACAAAGGAAAAATTTTTATAGTCAATGGAGAGCGCTTAGGAGCCATGATAACCGATTATTTATGGACAGTTTTTTGAGGATTTCGACTTGGCGAGCAATGGTTCCAGCAAGATGGGGCTACATCCCACACAAGCCATCCAACTATCGATGTATTGCACAATAAGTTCAATAATCAATCGTTTTGGTGATGTTGCTTGGCTGGCACGAATCTGCGACTTGATGCCTTTAGACTTTTTATTCTAGGTGCTATTAAAGATCGATGCTATGTGAAAAATCGAGAGACGATTCAGAGACTCAAAAACGATATTGGTCAAGCTATTCGTGAAAAAGTGGCCGAAACCATCGAAGATGAATTGAAAAATTGGGTTGACAGGATGCCAAACCAACCAGTCATTGAATGAAATTATATTCCATAATTAATCGGAAGGTTTACTCTTTTCAATAAGGCAGCAATCGTTAAAAAATATTGAACAGTGTTGTTTTTATATCCTTTTTTAAAGACCAACCTACAGATAGCCTACCCTTTACTTGAATATCTTGTATCAAAGAAATTTTGAATGCAGGATCACTCCCAGATATTTGACTTCATTAGAGCTCTGAAGAAAGATGCCATATAGTCAACCACAGGCTTGTCTTAAAGCTCACTGTAAACAATTAGCAGTCTTAAAAACCTCCGGTTTTTAAAGTTTGTAAAAAGATATTTGCGTACACTTGAACTCACGTCTGATCCTTTTAAGAACAAAGTGATTTTATGATCGTTTGTCACAAATGCTAAAATCATGATAGAGCTTCATGTAGTCTTATATTGCTGTGAAGATTTCAGATTTCCATCTACGAAAGTCCCATCTCTTAGTCTGCGAATTCTCTTTATTGTTGAAACTTTAATAAACAGTCTCGCTGAAAAGAGCTCCTACTAGCTCTGCCTAGCTCTTTTGCATCAGCATAAAGAGTTAAATTTTTTTGAGCCTGGAGTTTAGATTAATGATTCTCGGATAAAACAATGCGCAGCCTTTTAGCAGATATCTTTCTGATCGCCACTGCAATACATAGAGTAAAACATCAAAGAGTAAAATTGAGAATTTATATTTACATCTGTTCTGATAGGAATCTAGCCCCAAACAGTCTATCATCGCTTCACAAACGTAAAATGAGTCTTGTCATTGGTTTATCGTAAACTTATGGTATCAAAACCTTGACGAGTGCTGTGCTGAGGTGGATGAATCGACTTGACGTTTTATGTCCGAATATATAGACTTCTCTGCAATAGAATGCCAAAACACGTCCTTTGGGAAAATGAACTGATTGGTCTACGTGCTTGCCATTTCTGTACCTATGTTGTCGAATTTGTTAAGGTATTCCTACATTTACAGTTTACCAATTCAAAAACCCATTGGATATGATTAGCCTGATCACAGCAGCGTTCTTTAAATATATGTACATATATATTGGCTACTATCGCTAATTTTTCCCACACGATGCCTTCTTTTATTAGAATTTTTGTGAAGGTTGTAAGAATTGTATAAATGGCCAGTAGTCAAAGCAAGGATTGAAATACGTCCATTCTTAAATAGAGTTGTTCATTGCACATATGGTTAGAGTAGAGAATCCCTAAAGATGTCTCATAGATAGATCTTTTCAACGCTCGTAACGTAAGGGAGGTGTATGATGACTATTTTCTAAGAGCTGCATTTATAGAAATATATATGTTCATATCTGTACATCTTTGTTATACCTTCTGCATTATGTTAAACGAAGATTTTGCATTGCCAACTTGTCATGGAGTATTTTATTTTAGTTGCCCCCAAGTCGAGCCAATGTTCCAACTTCCCACTCGCTATATCCCCTATCCAGCAACGCAAAACGATAAAAAACTAAAACCCTTTTAAAATGTAAGCATAAGATGATTGTCCCAATTTGCCTGCTAGGAGCATAGAGTCTCAGTTTTCAAAACAACGGGTAGATATTGAGTAACCAAATATTTCGATAATGAAAAGATGCAAAATGTTTATTTCCTTAAAATCGATAACAACTCATTTTTGTTTTGAAATCTAAGTTGAAATACCTATAAAATTCTTGAAGTGGTTACTTACTTATTTTGTTTCTTCAATAAGAAATGTATTGGTTAAGAGTACACAAAGGTACACAGTTCGATTCTCCAAATGCGAAGAATGGAGGGCAGTCTCTAGCGTTGCAAACTAGGATGGAATAGAGTGTACATGGTTAGATCACACATCGATGGAGAATCCGAGGTCTACTGTTGTATGCCACCTCTCAATCACGCAGACCATTTAGAACAATTCGTGACTGTCTTTCAGCAGAGATTTTTACTATACTGAATGGCGCAGAACTACTACTTAGTACCGGAACTCATGGCAACTTTTTCTCGGCCAGTCAAGCATGACTAGCTGATACAAGATTCAACTCGAAATTGATGAAGGAATGCAAGTAAAAACTTAATATCTTGGCAATCTCCTCCCTGGTCAAACCTAATTTGGGTACCTGGTCACTGTAATATGCCAGGGAAGGAGACAAGAAACATGGATTCTTCTACGGTTACAGCCTTAGGAGATTGTTAAAACTGCATACAGCAGCTTGTTCGCCAAAACACCATGAAAACATGTGGAAAGGACTACAAACCTGCAAACTTGCCATAGCCATGAATGAGCGCCCCTGTCACCGTCAGGCAAAGAGGGCGCTCGATCTAGGTAGGAGACAAGTAAGACGGATCAGTCTTTACACTGGACACATCAACTTAAACAAACATGAATACAGACTGGGACTGGTGACGTCAAGCACCTGCAACTAGAACTCAATTACAATTGGAATTTCTATGCAGAAGGAGTACACATTTCGTGGTCACTCAAAATGCCACTTATTTTGAATCATGTTGGATTTGGAGTAGGTACGAGTTTGGGTGTATGCACAGTTTCTTTTTATCCATGTTAGTTTAAATCCATGAAGCATTGCATATACCCAACCTTGCACCTACCCCAAATCCAACAGTGATCCCTGGGGCAGGGGGGTTGCAGGGGGCTGCATGCCCCCCATATATATTCCACTGTTTATGCATATAAGTGGCATAAAGCCAAATTTTGAAATTCGGCCTTATTTTACGGCACCAATCAACTCATGACCAATTCTCAATTTGTTTTGACAAGTCGCTAATTGCCTGACTTTCAATACTGTATTGAAGTGAGAAATTCTCATGAGCGTGGACAGTCAAGTAGTCATCATATCCTACCCATCTAGGAGTAAAAAATCCAGGACAAAAAACTCTAGTACTAACAACAAAAGCATCACCGACATCAAAGCACTAATGTACAGTGCAAACCATAAACCATAAAGACCACTTAGACCAATGTAATACAAATAGGCTACAATAGTCGGTATTTAATAAGAAGAAATCTATTGAAGTGCTGAAGAAATGTAGAAGAAGAGGAGATTTTATATGCATGTGTGCCATACTCAACCACATTACATGAAGCAGTGATTGCTGTTTAGAGGTGCCTATGTCCTTCCTATTTCCACATTCTGTTAAACATCTTTAAAAGTACCTATTCATGAAAGTACAAATATATTTCTTCACTTATTTGCTCTGAAAAAGGACACAGCATTGAATCGAATGCTATTTGTTACCAAAGATTGAATGCTATTGTCGGAAACAATAAGATTGCAGTTGACCCTCAGGCCTTCTTAAATGACTAACTAAAAGGCCAATTAATTAAATACAATTTGATTCCCTCTCCATATTCATACATATGTATGTACATAGGTACGTACCAATCTGAGTGAATAAAACGCTTAATTATGTACGGTATGGGGGTAAGATCCATTTTAGTTTCATAAGTGTTAAGCATTAGCAATGCTTGTACTTTAAGGATTTCTAAATTGATTTTAAGTTTGTTTAACCTAGATCGTAAGATATTGATTGAACTTGAATGATGTTGGCACATAAATCTATTCTTTGACCTAAATTCTTAACACTAAAGGACGAGGACATTGGTCAAAAGTTTTCAATATCACAAATCTTTAAGTGCCAAAAAAATGTAGTCAATGATTAATGAAGATTATCTCACTAAATAAACACACATCTGTTTGTCATCAAACCACACAAAACCAAAGAATTTCAAATTAAATCCTAAAAGACAAACAAAATCACTCAATCCTCAGAAAAAGTTTGGATAAAACTTCCTGTCCTATTGCTATTAGAAAAGAAAAGAAAGAAAAAAACTCACAAGGAGTTATTGCCACATCATAGACCGTTAAATCGAATAGCTTTAGAGAATTTTAGCTTTTGTTACTGACCACCACAAAAGATAATCTTAAACTCTGAAACCGCTATTCATTTTCATAATAAATTTGCTATTAAAGCAAAACCAGCGGGTTGAGTCCTTGAAAACAAATTGTTATGAACTTGAAAAGAATAAAAGATAATTTAATCCCAAAACCCAGTTCCATATAAGAAAGTTTCTCAAGAAAAACTTTTATTGGATTCGGAAATCATTATTCGATTAGTGTCCAAAGTTGCAAACTTTATTCCATCAAACAGTGGTTCGCATAATTTCGCCCCCATCTTCAATCGATTTCTTACCGTCAATCGTAAGGACGAATATTTTCACAAGAACCACACAGAAAAGAGATTCAAAATTTAAATGAAGTGTTCAATCATTTACTCAAACATTCAAAAATTGCTTGTTAGACTGTCAGAATCGTTTTGAATTTCATTTCATTTCATTCATTCTGATGAGTGAACAATTCCTGCAAAGAATTTCAATTTAAAAAAAAAAAAATGTCATATCCTTCCAACCGAAATAGAAGAACAGACACCAGGCCAGAAAGGTCAAATTTCACACCAGCTGACAGCATCTAATGTTTTATAATGTACAATCAGGATAACAACAGAAGGTATAGTCACGTAGCATTGAACAAGTAAAAACGAAACGATAAAAGTGGACACAAAATCAAGACAAGAACATGGTTTCTGTGACCCACTTTCAGGGCGACTATGACAAGGTATTGTAATTAATCCCAAAACGGCCCGGCTGGTGTTCATGGTACAAACACGAACTTTTATAAATAACAACATTTCGTGTACCTCGAAAAGGATAATAAATATGTACTACAGTATGGCATACAAAACAAACAGAATGCATTATGCTGAAATCAAACAAAACACACACACACAGACACACAGGGTCCTGTGACAGAAGGAAGAAGATGTTCTCAAAACCAAACCAATGAGGTCCAGGCTCGGGGTTATGTCTATAAATTTTACAGTGCCAACCTAATTTGGGGTAAAAGTTACCAGACAACCAACTGAAATGTTCTGTTTGTGAGGGAAATAGAGAAATTTGTGGTCATTTCAGGTAAAATTGTAACATGTCACTCATGTCAGAGACAGTTTTGTTGCCAGGATGAGGGGTTACTTTTGCGGTTGTTGCTTTGAGCTGAAAGTAGTAACCTTTGATCCTGATTATTTTTTATTTCCTTTTTCGTTTTACGCACATACTACGTACAAAACCTAAAATAGAAATGCATGTACCATGAAGTATCCCCACCTTCCCATTGGTTTCCTTTCCTTTTATGCTCTTAATGACATTAAATGGAACGCAACTCGAGTGGAGGAATATTCCTTAATTATATCCTTTGCAATGCCAGTCAGCCATTTGTCTAATGCGACCTTAATATCCTTTTCTGTGGCAACAAATGAATACTGCTTCGCAATCGCTGTGAGTTGCAGATTTTTATTCATCCTATTAGCATACTTTTTTGTTTATCTAAAGACTTGGATATAATCATTTAATTAGGAGTATCGCGAACCTGCAGAACAAAGTTATGTATACAAACTGGTAATGCACAATTTTTCGTAACATTTGCAGAATATTGTTGTCTTCTTGTCGACGTAAACGTACTGGAATAGTAATGCCATTCACTTTGAAAAAAAAAAATATAGAACAGATTCATACATTTGAATCATTTTGTATCTCACTTTTAAAATTGTATTTACCACCGTTCATCAGTTCATTTTCACTATGAAATGCTGCACAATCACTTGAAGGACATTATAACAATTCACTACGAAATTTCGTTTTCCGTCTGCCAAATGGTTAGCACGTTACGTGGAACTTTTATATCAGTTCGCTGAATTGTTACGAAATTTCAAGCAACAAACTCTGTTCTCGATCAACTACTATATCTATATCGAGTTCAAACCCAGGTAAATGAAAGCAATGCATCCATTTCTGAAAGGATCTGCAAATACCTTAATCCCCTCGTTTCTTACCGTTTTCAGAAAATGAACCTTTCCTTGATTATACAAAGTTTGATGCCTGATTCGTAGAAGTTCCAGTAGGCTTAGGTCCTTAAACTAATTTGAAACTTAGAAGAGAGTTAGATAATGACACCGATGTCTGAAACAAAATTATTTTCATCCCAATGGTGCTGAGATGGGTTGAATTGGGTGGTGCTGGGATACTGTTTAACGAAGAAGTTCATAGAGAGCGGTACCCCATAGAGTGGAATACTCTCGCCATTATTTTGTGGTACAAGTCCTGGGATAGTATTTTGGGATACAAAATGTATCGCCCAATGCAAAAGTCTATCCGCCGACTTCTCTAGATACTTAGAATCATTGTCGATAAGAGGTCCTTAAATACCCAAAATGGGATAGAAGCGCTCCATCACCAAAATGTGGTTTTCAACTTGTAGTCGCCCATTGAATACAGTTTTTTTTAGGTCCAACCTTATGTATAGTTTGGTGGACTGCGGTGGACAAGGAAAGCAATATTGCATAGCTGGAGACGGTTAAAAAGTTATCCTGCATCTATATAGCGTGCGTGGATCTATCACAATCCGTAAATAAATTCGTCTATGCACCTAATTTCCCTACAGAATCCAAATATGACCAACCTCCTCTAAATTCTTGAAGAAGTATCTTCCGATATAGTTTATTCTACTCCAGCCAATAACTTAACATACACAGAGTAGATGAGTAACATCCTCAGCGACATGTAGATAGGTATTCATATTGGTTAAATGTATCCTCAAAGCGTGCTTCCTCAGAAAAAATGGGACAAAACGTATTCCTATCGGTATCCTTAGCTTTGATCTAACTCCAACTCAAGCCACATGGCCTTTGATACCCTGTGCCCTCCTATGTTTGACCATCTTAGGTCGGCTATATTGATGATTTTATCTCATTTAATGCTAGCTCTCCTCCTTTTTAGGCTAATACGTCGTCACTTTAGTTACCCTTCTTATCACATTGTCCAGGTACCCAATATCAACTGACACAGTTCTACGAATGTTACAACTTCTGACTACATCTGATTTACTCACATAAGACTCTAGGTCCTTAACACAGCCTGACTATCAAATTGTAAATGGCGATATTCTTGTTGGATATTGATTGTATTCCAAGTAGTTCTGCAACTCTGAATACAGCCAAAACCTCTACCTACATGTAATGTCCTTAAGTCTCAGTGCCACTTGTAGGTCTATATCTATCGAGTACATACCTGACCCCATATCGTCACTAGTTTTGGAACCATACGTATAAATTGCAATTTCATTTTCGATCGAAACTTTTTTCATTTGGTATGTGGTATGTCTAAGTCGAGTATGCCAAGACTTTCCGCTTTATCAGGAATGTTGGAGAATGATTCCTTAAGAATGGAGTTATCTCCTACATAGCTGATTTAGAAAGTGTTAGTGAGCCGAAGTGCTTGTAATTTTATTTGTAGATCCAGTGGTAAAAGATACATAAATGATTACCATGATGTATAGCCAATGCATCATTTCCGGTTTCAAGCCCACTGTCCTCACGGAGTCTTTCTTGTATGTTAAGATTCCAGTTTAACTTTCTATTTACCGAAATATTTTGAGCGATCCAAGAGAGAAGCGTAGTGAATTTGAATGATTCTATTTTTTCCGGGTTGACATTGACATGACAAGAACCCAGAGAAGGGGAGGTATCATCAAAACGTTACCAGACCCCAATTATTCACCAGGATATTTCGAACTGACCATGTACTTACTCATATTTTATGATAGAATTTGGTCAAATCTCCTCCCAGATTCATAGGTTCGGCAAATTTGTTATAAATAGATCGATGTTCCTTATAGCAAGACCACTGAGAAAAAGTTTATATGGGCTCAAAAGATTATTATCAATCTCTCACCTTGTCTTCAACGCGTATATGGATGTGGTCATACGTTGAACGTCCAACGATGTACCAAGATTGAGAGAATGAGTAAATACCAAGATGCTAGTTCAATGATATAATTTCTCTGCAATGGAGCTTCAGACTATCGTTAAAGACAAGTATCGGGGGCTATGTCACCAGAACCTATAGCGCCTGTATACATGTAAATCTTGCAGACCTACCTACATAAAATTTTTTCTCAGGTCAATCTTGATCGTGGTCAAGACGGTTAATCGCTAAAAGAGAGACAGGTTAATGTCAAAAAAGGCACTGGATAGGGAAAAATAGAGTCTTGTACAAAGGATATGATATTCGAAATGGTTTTCTATTTCGTAAGATATCCAAGCAAATTTCTTTACACATATCGTGGATATCGATAATGTCTTATTTACTAAGAACGCTAGCATTACAGATTAGGGGAGGAGGAACTGACCACAATTTGAACAATGGCAGTAAGTTCCACCACAGTTCTAGAAAAATGGCGACTGCATCTCAAACTGATTGGTACAAGATTGTAGTTCTTATTTGGAGTCATATCCAGGCTGCACTTAACGTAACTCACTATAATAAAATCTCGCTTTCGCTCAGCTAAAACAAATACAAAATTTCAAGGATTTTACCATATCATACTGCCCTTCTTTTCCAATTTATGAAACGAAAAGTGCGATTGTCTTTGCAATAATTTATATATACGGTGGGCCATCTGTTGGTTGACCTTTTAAAAAAGCTATAAAAAAAGACTCAATATTTTTCAATGATTATTGCTTTATTGAAAAGAATAAACCTCCCAATTCAGCATCCATTTTGGAAGTAACTTTGCAATATTTCGTAAAGTTATTCAAGCGTAGATCGATCCATTTCTCCAGAAACGGCGATGATGACCTAAATTCTGCTGTCAGGCAGAACGAACCATTCAAACAAGAGTTCATCCGACCAGAATGAAGTGACGATAGCAATATTCAAACTCAAGTCCAACAAGCCTGCTGGACCGGATGACGTCTCAGCCGAGCTATTAAAGGCAGCCGGTGATGACTTGGTGGAGAGCATACACCAACTTATTTCAGGAAAATATGTCTTATGAATGGAACCTCATCACCGTTTGCTCGATCCACACGAAAGGAAACACTGGAAACTGCGCCAACCATAGATGCATCAGTCTCCTTAACATTGCATACAAGTTCCTGTCAGCCGTACTGTATAACCGCCTGAAACCATTTTTCAATGAACTCATGAGCTCAGTGCGGTTTTAAGCCTGGTAAGTCCACGATCGACTAAATATTCACGTTACGATAGATCCTGGAGAAAACTCAAGAAGTCCAAATCGATACCCATCATCTTTTATCGACTTTAAGGCCCGATAAGACAGCATTTAAAGCGACGAGCGAAACAATTCCACTGGTACCTTTGATGTTAATTAAGTATTCAAGCAAGGTGATGAGCTGTTATGTGACATTTTCAACATCATACTTGAAAAACTTGTTCAGAACTCTCAAGCCAAGACCAGAGGCATAATTTTGCAAAAGTCTGTGTAATTACTGGCATAAGCTATTGACATTGACTTTACCTGCAGAACACAGCAAGCTGTCACTGGCGCGTTTTTTACAAATATTGGGACAGAGCTGCAAAAATGGGTTGAGTTGTGATTGAGGGCAAAACCAAATATATGCTGTCGACAAAACGGGACAGACAACATCGACGAATCAGAATAGAACGTTACAATAGACAGCTATTATTTTGTGATAGTTAAGGACTTTGTCTACCTCGGCTCCGCTATAAACTTTGACAACAGCATCAGAAATCAAACGAAGAATTGCAGTTGCCAATCGCTATTTCTTTGGCCTAATAAGGCAGTTGAGTGTCAAGACACACTAAGGAGACTCTTATCATCCCAGTGCTGCTGTATGGTGCAGAAATATCTTTAGCCATTTTGAAAGCAACATTTTTCGGATGATTTTCGGTTCCGGTTTTGTTGATGGGATTTAACAGCGAACTTTAGGAGCTGTACAGCGATATCGACCTGGTCAGAAAAGTACGCATCAGTCGTCTAAGATGGCTAGGACATATCGTATATTGAATGGATATTAACGCGTCAGTCCGAAGGGTCTTCGGACTTGGAGCGCGTATCTAAAGGCAGTTAGCCAAAGATCGCGCTAACTGGAGAGGCTTGTTGGTTGAGGCCTAGGTGCAACTCGGACTGTACCGCCACCTAACTAAGTAAATAAGGAAAATCGAGCGACCAAAATATTTGGTTAGATTCAAAACTGTTTTTGATCTAATAACCTCATCCACGATGCTACGGAACTTCTACGTAACTTTCACTTCCGTAATAGGTATCAACAATAACTAAAAATGTTTACCTTAACTCGTTATCAATACTGTAGGGTATGTATTCATTTTATCACCTCAACTTTCAGCTGTACAACTTGGAATATATTTGTACTAATGATCTATGCAGTAGGTTTAAGTTTATAGATTTGTAGATTTAGATTTATAGTCTTCTAAATCTTTTAATAAAAGATAGAGTTTGTCCGTTATAATAAAACGTCTGAATTTTAAAACAAGGTTTTAGTGTTATTATTTTATGTCTCTATTTATTTTTGGATCTAATTAGTCTTATTATGGATAGCCACGTTCATTAGCAGAATGTGATTAATGCAGTGTTTGCTTAAATTAAAGAGCTCTAGGGGCCATTCACTCTAATATTGCTTTTTGTTTAATTTAAAATTAACTTTTAAGGAGAAATTCAGTGCTTTGATGAGTGAATTGAAAGTTTTTGTGTATTTTTCAACCTTCTCAGTAGACCGCGATTGGGATATTATGTACTATGAAATCTTTTTTAATTTTGTATCACACAATCAAACATATTTGGTAGAATTAATAGATTTTCCCGTCGCGAAGTATGTCTAAATTCATCCAAAGTTCTTGGTCGGTATTGTTTTGGTTCGAATCTTTCTTCACAACATTTCGTATATAAGCAAAGTCGTTTGTCCTTCAGAGTCTTGGTCTTACAATGTACTGTGAATTATTGACCAACCAAAAAGTTCTACGTATAAACCAAGCATAAACCACAAATGGTTTCCAACCCATACAAAAGGATTCTCGTTTCCACCGGACATCTCAGTACGTAGCATAAAAAAACCTAAAATTTCATTTCAAATTAAATTGCCACAATTGGCTTCACAATCTAATTTATTTCCTTAGAGTATAACATCTAAAGATATCATTCATTTGTATTTACAATCACCACGTTCTACACCTTTAAGGTTTACGAATCCATTCAAGTACATTAAATAATTAAAATTTAATGCTCCCCTCCGGACAAATTTTATAAATTACTTACCAGCATTCTTAAGATACAAAATACCTCCCACCCACCCCATTCCGGTGGAGGATATCCTTATTCGCGGAAAATTACATTCAACTTCATTAATCCTGGGTAGCACATTGTGCTACACCAATAATGCCTCTCGAACAATTCCCCCGTAAAACTTTACTATTCAAGTTTATATAATTAAAATTAACCTAATGAAGCAAATGAAATGCGAGAACCTACGCCAGACGCTAACGGGGGGAAACATGATTAATTCAACACATCATGTATTTTCTAATTACCAACTAATTAATGATTGGATCTGAATCATGGCAACGCTTCCCTACACCCTCCAGAGCAGTGTTTTCTCATCCCGTCGATGAAGTTTTCATTCATTCATCATATTTCACCAATATACACACATATACACATAGAACGCCTTCCACAACAAGTTATAAGGATATTATACTGCAAAATTTTCGTAACGTTACACGCCACATGTATACGCGAGTATAATCTCAACTTTCGATGATGATGATGATGTAGTTCTTGCGGACAAACTGTTGGTGGATAAAACCGCCGAATAGCATTTGAGAGATTCACAGTGAATTGGAGATAAATTGACCGAAATTTGTCAGCATTTTTGAAATATGGCAAACGTGGTTTAAAATGGTTTACAAGAAGCAAGTGGAAACTTATGGAAAGATAGCTCGAAATGTTCCTCTCAACTAAGAGATATACATACATATGTATATACACACGTTTTACTCCTTAAATGTAAGATAAGTCAAAAAGAGGAAAAGGTTTTTGACAAATTTGAATGAAAATGCAGATAAAGAATCTCCTAAAGCGTCAGTAACTGTCAGATTCATTGATTTCATATAAAACCATTTGCGATACTGGCCAATATATCAAGAAGTCTCTGCTCGAAATCATCTCTTGGATCACTAAACATTCTGCGTATCTTCTTGATGATGTTCGAAAAAAAAATAGTTTTTAGAAAATAGTCAAAAATTGAATAAAAAGTATTAGATTCTAGGAAGGCTACACTAGCGTTCTTTATTAATAGAATCACAAAGGGATTTCTACTTTTGTCGAGTGGAGTTATGCAAGCTATTTGGAATTCGGATCGTTACCACTATGCCCACTATTATCCTATAAGTTACAAGATTCCAGCTCTTTATATACTAACTACGTTAAACGGCATCAATCAAAAACGAGGTCATGCACGCCAAAAGGTTTACGACACGTTGTTTGAAGCACTTTGTATTTCGAAAATGGATCCTTTCTGTATCTACAACTACAAGACTGCAAGGTTTCATTGTTCTAAACCATTAAAAACAATCGGAACACAAATTTAAATACTAAACATTTGGCAATGATTGAGCTTTCACATTACTAGAGAAAGTGAAGTCGAAAAAATCTCGGCTTGTAGCGCTTACTAAAACTGCTCCCTTGTAAATTACCTGCGGAGATTTCGACTTTAGGTATTCATAAGTAGACATCTCGTTATGGAAAAGATGTATCGTAAGTTTGTACTAACTGGTTAAGAATTTGGTGCTGGACGAAGACCATACGTAGTAGCAGTCAAAATTGAAATTTAGTCTTTGAATCTTTTGGAGACTATTTGGGATTAAAACAGAATTGTTGGCATTATTTTTTCTGAAACGATTCCACCTATTTTCTTAGATATGAGCCTTAGTAAAGTGAGCGTATGACTGAATTATATAGAATTTTACCGCCCACGAATTATTCCTGGATAACTTTTTTTCAAGCGGAACTACTTAAAGACCCTGGAGACCAAGATGCTACCAATTCATATCTAAAGTATGTTCGGAAGAAAGTATGTCCATCGATTGGAACCTCAGTACCATCTCCCCGATCCACAAAAAATGAGATTGCCTACTCGCACCATCTACAGAGGCATTAGGTTTTTAAAGTTCCACCCAGCATTTTATGTGAACGTCTCAAACCGTTTGCCGTTCCTTATGATGTATTCGGAATGTCTATCACCGACCAAATTTTAACATAGCGCCAGATCTTGGAGAAGACCCACGAATTCAATATCCATACACCACCGGTTCATCGATTTCAAAGGCGCATATGACAGTGTGAATAAGGAAGAACTATACCATGCCATACTCAGCTTTAGTATCGCTTCTAGGACTTATCAGGATGATGTTGGAGAATGGTCGCTGTACCGTCAAAATTCGAAAGGATTCCACTGAAACCTTTGACACCACGAGAAGGTTAAGACAAGATGACACACAATGTCATGTAGTTTCTTCATTCATTCACCATATTGTGCTAAAACAGGTCGTATTCAACGTCCACGCAATATCTTGGGTTTGCTGACGACATCGGCTAATGCTTTTACTAGCATGATGGAGTCAGCAGCAATCAGAATGGGACTGGTTATCAACGAGGACAAGACTAAGTATATGTTTTCATCAACAAGAGTCAACTCCCACAGATTTGGTCAATACTTGACAATTGCTAGGTGCAACCTTGAGGTCGTCAAGGGCTTTGTCTATCTGGACACTGCTGTAAACTCATCAAACAACATCAGCGTGGAAATCAGACGTAGAATAACTCTTGCTAATCGCTGCCTCTCCGGCCTGAGTATGCAATTTAGGAACAAAGCTCCATCGAGAAGAACTAAGGAGACGCTGTACAAAACATTCATCACCCCAGTCCTCCTCTATTGTGTAGAAGCATGAACCTTTATCCAATCGTTGTATTCGACAGAAAGGTCTTGTTTGTATTCGACAGAAAGGTCCTATGCACGATTTATGGTCCTGTTTGTGTAGACAAAACAACGTCTGGCGAAGAAGATATAGCGACGAGTTGCAAGCGATGTAAAAAAAATGTAGAAAAAAAATCTTTTCCAATGGTCATGTAGAACGTATTGTTGCGCATACCGATAGCACAGCTCAACACGTAACAATTCTACTGCTCACCCCCACACATTATCCGAACATCGTCTCCATCCTCCACTGTTGCATCTGCATTCGATACGTCCTGAAAGCAATTAAGAACAAGAGTAACAACAGAACCTGCACCAACACAAGAGCTTGCTCATCTTCCTACCAAAACACCAATTAGAGGAGTCGGTGCCTCGCTGACTACTGGTGCCATTGTCACCGCAAAACTGGAGCTGTGACTACCCGGGATTACTTCTAATTGGCCCATCACCGAAAACCTAAAAAAAACCATAACTAGAAATAATTACTTCCAACCGTCAAAAGGTTAAACTATGCGCGCACATGGAGCGCATTAGATCACCAGCGAGGTGATCCAGGTGTGATTAAAGGCAAGGTTAAGTTTCGAACTTTCCGGACATATTACCCATCAGATTGAAGGAAATTTTACGAGAAAGACGGGGAAAATGGAGAAATCAGTGAAAAAGGCATCTGGGCGGAAATGGGGGGGCATGGCGAGTTCGAGAAAGATGGTGAACCGTTGAGAAGTTTCAGAAACTCGACAGAATGGAAATTGCTTGGACGGGTCTTTAAGTAGCCATTGCAAATTAGGACCCGAAACAAGATTTTACTCAACGTCTTATGCGTTTATTTATTAAAAAAAGAGATAAATAAACTAACTAATTTTAAAACCTCTCGGGAACCAGAATCAAGTCTTTTATTTGTCTCCATTTTTCTCTTCATCTCAGCGTTGCAGGGGGCCAACTTTTGTAACAGTATGAACATCGTTGCTTGAGCCCGTGAAGTCTTCAACGTCATACCGGAGGAATTCAGAAACCAATGCAGATCTTATCTTTGATGCCGTGTGATAGTGACTTGATGTACGAGATTGAAAACGGCGGGCTTGAGGACCAGGACCACCACGCTTTGTAGCGTCAACGAAAGAAAGGTAAGTACTTTTTCAATTTCTAATCAAAATATGAATATATTGGAAAGTTTTCAAAAGTGTTCATGACCGTTTACAAATTTTGAACGCCGTATCTTTACATATGCCTTATGTTCTTTAAAATATTAATCTAAAAAATATATAAATAAATAAAATATTAATTTTGAAAAAGCTGAGAAATAGCATATTCCCAAACTAGCTGCAATGTAAACTTTGATCGAATTTTTATTGAAATTGTCCTTTGGATGTTAGATATGAAGTATGAAACAAATCCATTCAGCCGACAGACAGACTGTCAGACTGGAGTTACTTTTTTAACTTTTCCGTCATAGTTATGCCAAGTATTAAAATCTCAAGTCATAGTTATGCCAAGGATTAAAATCTCAAGTTTGCCAAATTTTTAAGGAAACCAGTACTTGCTCTATAGATACACTAAACATAAGTGTGTAGGTTTGTGGAAATAAAAATATCAGTGATGAAATTATTACTTAAAGTTTCTCCTTGCACAAATTCCAGTAAGTTTTGTCAATCTTCAGAAAGCGCGATATGTTTCATCCTAACTCAAT
This sequence comes from Xylota sylvarum, assembly GCA_905220385.1. Lineage (NCBI taxonomy): Eukaryota > Metazoa > Arthropoda > Insecta > Diptera > Syrphidae > Xylota > Xylota sylvarum. The sequence continues at coordinate 36,183,398 of LR999958.1, forward strand.
AACTTGTTTGTAAGAAATATTAATATGAAGACCATTGATAATTGCAATGTCACACGAACTGTTAGCTCATTAGACAACCCAAATCTAGTGGGCAGGCTCTACTCTGCCGTCGAATATACATATGTACATTATCGCACTCGTACTATAGTCATTGTTCTAGAGAGTTGATCTTCTACGCTGCCAAAACTACTACATAGTATTTTTCATCTTTCTTCAGGATAGCATTAGTGTAACCTATCCGTAAAAAAATGCGAATTTACCCTATTTTTTTTTTTTCAATAAACATTTCATTAAATTTATTTTGTTATCCTTTGAGTATACCAATATAGTTTAATCAGACTTTTACAACAAATACCATTTATATACCTTGACTTCAGAAAGCAACTATCTCGGCTGTAAAGTTTGCCAAGAGGACATCATGGCGATCAGAGCATCGTTTGATAATTCTTTATGTCTTCACCATATTAACTTGCTACGCATGCCGCACTGGTAACCAAACCACTGTAAAAAAATTTAAGTTTCAGAAAATCCTGAATCTATTTTTACATCCTTCTGAACTGTTTGTTAATCGAAATCAACTCGAAATTTCTGTTATAAGAGTGTACACAACACTCTTGCAGATATTTGTATAACAATCTACTTGATTAGTATATGTAGCTACTAACGAAGTCAATCTTTTTCTTTAGTATAGCATATATATGTACATTTCTAAAAAATGCAGCCATTTGTAGCATTTGCTTACCAACCATAGCATTCATTTATTATCCTTAATTCCCGTCCAACAGTCTATGTTATGCGCACATTCCATCGATTAAGTTAGTTAATTTCACTACTATGTCAGTTGAAAGAAACCTCCACAATTACTTGTTGGAAATACTCTTCCGGTCCAGTACAACTAGAGAATGGGCTAATTAGAGCATGTTACTGCTTTTACTACCTTCTGTAACAAATGGAATCTATTAACAACGACTGTTGAATTATACAGAAAACGTGATGCAATACTTAACTAACCCTAATCTAAGCTGTATTAATGATGAAGCTACTCTAGTCAAGGTAATTTTATTTTTCCACGCTACAAGAAGGTGTCGATATCCCATTCCTAGTTAAAACACTGATCAAGTAATGTCTAGATTAGCTATTTGTTATAATCACAATTGCGTGCTTACGATGGTTATCTACTAGTGTGCTTTTAAGTTCATTTTTCAATCTGCATATTGATGTGAGGTTTTAGTTGTTTAAGGGGTTTTCTACATACCTATGGCCGAACGAATGAATGAAGGAGAATTTTATAAATAAATTTATAAATTTTATCCATAAGAAGAACACAATTCAGACTGAACAGAACTGAAAAAAAAAAACGATTTATAAATAAAAATAAATAAGAAAGGATAATGCTATGTTTCCACCAAACCGAAACCTCAAGGTTTCGATGAACTTTTACCGAAACATCGAAAGCCGTTACCACCAATTTGAAATCATTCCAAATGTGAAACTGAATTCACTTCAAATGTCAATTTTGAAGTGGCTGACAAAACAATTGTCAAAAATTTCGGTTTTTTATATTTTTTTCTTTTCCCTTTTGCTGAAAAAAATTAGTTGTTTAGTTGTAATATTTCTTTAAAAATATTACCTCTTTATCATACAATACATTGACAATATAAAATGAACACCAAAATAAACCATAGTTCACGCTATAGGATTTTTTCGGTTTGACAACCTTTCACAGATGAACGAGCTCAAAAGAATTTCAACTATGTAGGTTTCATTAAATTCCAGAGATTTTAAAAGCTTGAAAATGTATGGGAAAACCTTAGAGATTTGGGAAAATTTGCTGAAACCTCGGGATTACGTTCGGTAGGTATGTAGTATAAGGTAGAAATTGGATAGGTGTAGTTCGTATCCACCGAACGAAATCCCGAAATCCCGGCAGCAGAGAGAAATGTAGTAGGATCATGAAATTTTCATACACAAGATAGATTGTTAATAAATATGCAAAAAAGAATTGGCCCTAAAATTGTACCCTGAAGCACACTTTGCTTAATAAAATTCAGTGATGAAAAATTATTTCCAATTCGGAGTCTTAATGACCGTTGGGATAGATAACTTTGTATGAGTAAAGGGGTCTATCACCGAAGATGCTTCAATTTCCAACAAAATATCTGAGAGCCTTTATCGAAGTCTTGTCGTATGCCTTCAAAAATGTTGTTGGTTAGGTCTGAAACCAGATTGAAATTGATTCAATAGACTATTTAAATAATTAACGATCTATAAACTTATGGCTAGTTTCTCAAAAATCTTAGACAATCACGGAAGGATGCTAATAGACCTGTAGTCACTGATGGAGATAGCATTCGATTTTTTTGCCACTGGTATACATAACTCTAGATATTTTCCATGAACGAGGAAAAATTCAAGTCATAACGCAGAAGTTATGCAGTTATAATGTTAAAACGAATGGGTACCCCATAATCCCCAGCTGAAATCGACTTTATAGCCTCAACGCAGCTTGTAACGTCTTCTTCTGTTACCACTTTACAGTCGGAAAGTTCAGGTACTATTATTCCCGGATAAGCAACAAAATTCAAACAAAACTCTTTCATTTGGAAAGTTCGCGAGTCATTTCTAACCAGATCAGCATTGAAATTCCTAAAAATTATAATATTCTCATGTGCAATAGAAAACTCCGAAAGGGCAGAGAAAAATGGTTACGGAGAGTACCTCCTATGTGGGTCATATGCACAAGCATTCAGTACTATCATCCTGTACTTCAACAATTATAATAATCAATCCTTGGATCTACCGTCCTAACTACTTTGCAATTAGAGGTTGTTTTGCAGAATATTGCTTTGGTGCCTCTTGTTTATGTTTATGTTTATGTTTATGTTTGTTTATGTTTATTCATCATCATCATCATATTATTTTATATTTCTGTTATCCTATCATTCCTGCGTAGTTTATAGTTAGGGATATTATATAGAATCTATATTAAAGACTATCAGGCATTTCAGGTTGAAATCAACAGATTACATCAACACTAATATTTTTAAATTTAATTTAAATATTGATGAAGATGGAGTCATCGTTCACTCTAAAGGATTAAAAATCAGTATTTTTGCAATGGAAATAAGTACACAGCGAACTAATATTTTTTGCTAAATTCACAGTATTTGCAAATTATTAAAAATTGCTACCGAAATTCTTAGTCGGTGATCGCAACTTTAAGAGCACCAATTTTTGGTCGTAATAATCAGTGATATGTGGTTCCAACAAGATGGTGCCACATGCCACACATTTCGTCAAACAATTGATCTATTGAAGAGGAAGTTCGGTAATCGTGTAATTTCGAGAAATTATCTGATTGATTGCCATATTATATTACGATTTAAATTTATGCTGTAGGTACATATGTAGTGTAGGCAAAGGAGTTTAGAATCTCAGTTTCAGATGAAATAAAGTCCATACTTTGGTATAAGGTCCCACTGCGGCATGTTCAATAAATAACAAAAACATTTCGCAGCAACAGTTGGATGCATTCAATAAACAAATGCTAGTCTTCAAATATGCAAATATGAATAAAATAAAATAAAATTTGTATAAAAAAAATTCCGGATAGTTCGACATCCAAAAAAACCAAAGAAGTGTGGGATCACACTTAAGAAAAACTAACAAGATTTTTAAACTTGACAGAATACGGGATATCCAAGGCTTTATGTTTATCACTAACTCCTATGTATGTATAGCTATAGAAATACCATCCGGATATTACCTTTTGATAAAGCATACAGGAAAGCATATCAGGAATCGAGTATTTACAAACTCAATCGCTTACAAAATATGGGCCATCTGTTGGTTTCCTTTTGAATCATATTTTATTTTGACACTGACAGCTCTTATGCGCCTAAAAAATTGACAGAAACTCAGTATTATATTTTTAAGATACGAAATGTACCAATTTACGCTTGAACAACTTTGGGAAATATTTACAAAGTTTCTTCTAAAGTGGATGCACTGTTGGCGAAACAGTGTGAATTTTGAAAAGAAATTTCGTTCGAAATAATGCACCAACTGCAGCTGGTGTACGCAAGTTTGTGATTAAAGTTTATGAGACTAGTTTGCTGATTGATAACCGAAAATATATTTCCGTGTTCGTCCTGTGCGCTCAATTCCCGTCCAACGGAGAATATTTTAGCTTTTCGCAGATTTTCGGAGTTTGGAGGTGGCATTATTGGCCCATTTTTCTTTCAAGACAACAATGGAAGAAACGTTACAGTTAATGGAGAGGCATGAGAACCAATTTTTTTGGGTCAGAAATTGGGGATTTGTACTTAGGCGAGTTATGGTGCCACCAGGATGTGGTTAAGTGCCATACAAGCCGTTCAACAAACGATTTATTGCGCACTAAGTTCAATAATTGTGTAATCAGTCGTTTTTTGGTGATGTTGCTTGACCTGCATGGAGCTGCGATTTGACGTCGTTGGCCTTTATTTTGCGAACGATATAGTGATATAGTGACGGAAACCATTGAAAATGTATTGAAAAATTGGATTGACAGGATTACCTATTTCCAAGCTAGCCGTGGTAGTCATTTAAATGAAATAATGTTCTATAAATAAGCGGAATGTTTTTTTCTTTTAATAAAGCAACAATCGTTGAAAAATATTGAACAGAATTTGTTTTTAAAGAAACCAAGAAATGGGCCATCCTTTAGTTAGGTGACAAAGCGCGTTGACTTTAAATCTTTGCAAATCATAATTTGTTGGAAATATTGAGGAGGTCAAGTCAGCCACATGCATGGTATGTGGCTAAAGAACAAACTTCTGAATTTCATTGTGCGACCGAAAAAAGGTTTTAAAAGATATAAGTGTGCGGAAGAGAATGCTAGTGTTTTTTTTGGTGGGACACAGCTATAAATTTCCTTCGAGCAAATGTGGTGCAAACCTCGATACATGACCGATAAGCATGCAACGTTCCGACGATGCTATAACGAAGGTATTTGATTGCAAATTGACTGGTCATAGAACAATCTACAAGACTTGACTTATATTAAATTTTCTGACGATCATAAGCTTTATAGATAGTAGCCAATTCTGCAGGATTGAAAGACGTTTATACCTCTTTGGGAATTCAAGGCACATAGCACCACTTTTGTATGCCAAACGTTGACAATTCACTAGATTACTCAATATAAACTCTATTAATTTTTAATTTGGCTGCGTTAGTATCCCACTTCAGAGACTGGAAACAAATAAAAAGAGACGGACACACCACTGGGTTTTCAACTCGGTATATCGCACCCCAATTTATGAAAGCATCAATACCAGAGTTGAGCTCTATCGATGAGACTACACAGCTGGAGGTCTAAGACTTGAAGTTGTTAAAGTATAAGTGAAGTCCAGTATATACATATAAATTTTTGGAGTGAGAAGTTCATGGAACACGGGTCCTACCTAACTTCTCACAACCATTCGTGTTGTGCATGTTATATTCTTTACACGAATGGAAGGGGCCTACTGTTTAATGCCGAATCCGAATGGCAATTTTTTTTGTTTTGAGAAGCTTTTTCATAACAGTTTTACGCTCGGATGTTTGTCAGAAGCTCGCAAGAAAGAAATTTTAGGTGTTGCCTGGGAATTGAACCTCGAACCCCTCGCTACGTAGTCCAACGCACTAACCACTTGTGCCACTATATATATTTTATTAATAAATATTAGAAACAGTGTCGGAGAAAAGACTGACCCCTAGGGTACACCACCATTGGTTGAAAATTAGCTAGAAGTACTTGCATATATCCATTCAATACAATTTGTACTGACCGATTACTTAAAAAAAACTTATAGTTAATGATGAGAAGATACTACTGTGGGAACTGTGCCGTACTCTATTGAAAGCTTTAGAGCTATCAAGACCGACTAATCGTCATTCATCGTGATGGTCAATACTTTTTCCGCCTTTTTTAATCAATTTATTACCGGTTTACCTTCTCACTAATAATTATTTATCTTCAGATTTTAGCTATTTGCTAAAGAACTGGTCGTAGATACTCATAAGTACTCAATTAATTCCACTAGCGAATGAAGCCAGAACTATTGCTTCGAAGGGCCTCTTTCAGTGTAGTTTTCCAGCAAGATTTTTTGATCTACAAACATTACAAACTAAGGAACCACCGGTACAACTTCCTTTAAATATTTAATCATTTATCAAGTAAGCACCCATTTTTCACAATATCGATTGAGAATAGTATAGAACAATCGTATCTATCGACTGAAGGAACCTCAGCAAATATGGAAATTACTTACTATCATATTATTATTCACTAAGAATTAAAGCAAATACTCCACATCTTCACTTTTACTAGTTGTATCTATTAGTATTTACCAAAGTCTATTAGAATCTGAAAGCAAATACATCTCTAGTATGTGTACGACTTGATGTATCTATGACTTTTTTCAACGTGTTGAATATTTTTTGAATATCTAGACTTAACGCTGTACATTACGTACCTCAAAATTTAAAACAATTTAACCTATTAACTCATAGTTAATCCCTATAGATACCAGTATCTACAAGGTATGTACCTAATTGGAATTTTTTTTGGATACCGCTCTTTATTCGTGTAAAATGAACGAATATTTCTATGAAGTCAGATAGCGGTTTTGCAGACATTTCAGCATCCCTTTTATTAGATTACTAATAACGATGCCAAAACCATACAGAAATCCACCCAAGACCGACTTTTTCCATGAATTCCATTAATTTAACATCAGAAAGTTTGGAAATAAATTTTTTATTTTCTCTCTTGTAAATTATCACATACAGACAGATTACTGTCACATATAGAAGGAATTCGCAACACATTCCAACTGAAAAGATTATGTGGGATGAATTCGTAGAATTAAGTAACTCACATGGTGCAGTTAGGAAGATAACGCCTATGGGGTTTAAACCCTCTGGATACAAAGGTAATCGGTTGATTTTACTTTACAAGAAGGTTTAGTTTCGCTGGAAAGGGATAATTAAACAAGAAACTTTATAGACAAAATACATTCCAGTACAGATTGGAGAACAAAATTAGTGGTTTCTGATATATACATACAAATATATCAAAATTGGTAGCCGATGTTCGTTGAAAAACATAATGTAATCCCAATCATCTATAAGTAGCCAATTACCAGAAAAAAAGAACAACATATAAAAACTACCTATCGATGCCTACTGTGTACCAAGTAATTAGTCATATTTCCTGCCGACAGTTGCAATAAAAATCGAATCATTGCACTAGTGTTATCCCAATAAACGTGACTGCACAGATAATTCATTAAAAAAAAAAAAAAGTGTTAAAAAATATAGATACATGTCTGAATATACAATAAAACATAACACTAACCATCCTTTACAGCAGCTGTGAAATCCATCATTGCGGATAGGAACAATAAAAACCATGCCTGCAGCCCCATGTCGTCGTCCTCATTAATGCTTGACTACTGCTGCTGCATGTGCTAATGATTTGTGAATGCTAATTGCTATTCACTATAATATATTTATTTTTTTTTTAATTTGAATTTTTTTTATTATTTAACTAAATTGCTTTGCAATTTTTTCAACACAAACACTAACATTGCTGCGGGAACAATGCGTATCCTTTTGATTTTTCATAATTTGCATACACAAGCACAATTTACTCGAAATTATCCTTCACTTTGCATGAAATACAATACGAATGAACCGAATAAAACAAAAGGACAAAAGATCAACATTTATTTCCATTATATGGAATTTTTTTTTTATTTAATTTTTCGACACGAAACACAACTTATCCTTGCCACAAGTCGTTGGGCTGTCAAAGTTCTCCATCAGCAGCAGTTCATTCTGCAAAAGGATACACACGGGATGGGATAATGCCATTCGCTGAAAATAACAAACGGGCTGGTTTTTTTTTATTTTCGTTTTATGAAATTATGCCTTGTCGATGGGAATATAATGATATCCTTGAGATGAACGAGAAAAAAAAAAAACAGCAAGTAACACGTAACACAGAATAGGAGAAAAAAAAAGAATCACACGCTTGGCACTTCCTGTGAGAAAAAGGACATTAAATCCTGTTCTTTCATAACACTTTGATTAATACCGAAAAGCATATTTTACATTGTGAGACATTTTCCGCTTCACAGGATAATAACACTTGATAGAAGAATTTCTTCTTTATCGCATTTTTTACTGCAAGGATGTTTGATGTGTTTTTCCTTTTCTCGTGTATCCTTCAGCTAGAGTGGGGTCTACAATCGACAGGGATTTGTGAATCAGAGAATTTTTTTTTTTTTTTTTATTTATTTTTACTTGTATTCACTTGAAGGAGTTTAGATGAATCCTTTTTTCTGGAAATTTATTCAACTAACGGTATGTCACTGTCAAATAAAATATTTTCCACTCAATAATCCGACAGGTAGTATAGTAAACGTACGAAACGCGAAATGGAACGGACCATCTGATTCATATTCAAGTCCGGGATAAACTAAAGGAGATAACTGAAGGATACTGGACGAACCCCACCTGGAGTCAAAAAAGAAAAAAAAAAAAAAAAAAATTCACACAGTACATCTTGTAGAAGGAAAAATTCCCTTTTAACCTCTCGGAGAGGAGTTGGGAAAAATGCTCTCAATCTGTGCAGAGAGCGATGCCTAGTTCACTGTTATCAGTCGAGGAGTCCTTTTAGCCTTACGAATGCGAAAACCTAGAAAGTAACCATCCCAACCCAATATTGGAAATGTTGTCCAATGTCGTCGTTCTCTGTATCCAAAAAGAGAATCAGAGAAAATGTCCTTTCCCGTTCAGGTTCTCTGTGCAATTGTGCGCAGGACTGGTCCTTTCTGTTGTCAGTATACCAAAACTTTGTAGGGTTTCGTTAAATAAGTCTCCACTAGACCGGCAAAGCCCTCTCTGTGTCTCCAAAAACATAAAACAAACTTCAAATTCGTTCGAGTTCGAGTCGAATGCGAATCCTTTTCGCTCTCATTTTGACTGTTTTTCACACGCAGTTTCCGCGAGAGTTAATTATTTCGAAATCCAGCCTTTGGATTGTGTAGTCATTCATTTCATGGGTCGCCAGGCATTCTGTTTTCGTCCTTTTGCACCAAATGAGGAGTGTAACAAAAAAAAAAAAACTAAAGGAGAAAATCTGTTTTCTTTTTATCGTACTGTGGCGCAAAGTTGAAATGTCCTGGAATGTTGACGTACTGTTTTGCCCGTTTTGTATTTGTATGTATGCTGTTCATGGACCAGCGAGTGGGAACGAGTGGAGAATGAAAACAAGTAAACTTGCTGTTGTTCCGTGCACTTGTGTTTTCTCTTTCAATTGCGGAAGGATATCTTCAAGTCCTGTGTATGCAGTTGTTTTGGTTTCTTTATTTTTTTTTTCTAGCACTTTTTCTTCCTTATCGCGAAGCCAAACATCTCCCAGATGATGAGGAAGGACATGTTCTTCGTGTTTTTTTTTCTGTTTCTTTTTTGTTGCCTCGAATGCTTCCTTTTCCTTTCCAACTTGTGGGTGGTGTTATCCTGTATGCTCTGGTGTTTCTTGCAATTAGCTCTGCTAACGTGAAACTTTTCGTCGCGAAGGTTCTACTAGAAAAGGATTATTTTTTTGTACAATGGGACAAGCAAGTAGTTACAAGAAGTGTTGAACAACGAGAAAGAGGACATGCAGATATAAACGAATGGATGGTGTTAGAGTTGAGTTTCATCGGGAAGTTGTTTTCCTTTGGAATTTTCAATCAAAAGCACAAAACTTTACAACTGGTGGGTTGGTTGGTACTTATGTATGTATATGTATACATACATGGATGGTGCGACAGAGGTAGTTACTATATATATGTATGTATGTGTAATGGAAAGTGTGTACAATTTGTAAGTCGGGAATGTATCCGGTTACTTTGACTGTGGGTTGATAGAGACTCGTGAAAATTTGAGTGGGACTAACACAATTGTGCTCAAATGGCTATAATAATGATGATTCAAAGAAGGATGTTGTGAGGATCTATTTCTTGCCCTGGAGAAATGAGTAGGCTATTGAAATTAATTGCTGTAAGAATTGTACTGCTCAATGAAATTTATCCTGCGAATTTTGTTATATTTTTAAAGTCCTCAGGTAAATGGCTGGTTTTATATAAGGAAGTGACTTCTGTGCAGTAGATGAAGGTCGCATGAGAAATGAAACGACCGGAACAGAATTCTTCTGTAAAACCTCTGAAGAATGGTTGAAAGTGGGCGTTAAAGGACATCGCAATAATCCTCTAAGAATTCTATGTTGATTTAATTAGTAGGTAATTGCCTTTTTCTCAAGATGGTCATGTTGGAATTGATTGGGTTTTTTTTAATGAGATGAATGGTACTATATTACATGTTAGCTAAAGTGTGGGCTTGACGGGTCTTTTGCAATCAAAGTGGTGCTAAAGACAGTTAAACTAAATCAATAGCAACATTCAAAGGTCGTATCTGTAAGGGTCTTACACGGTCTAGGGCTTCATTGCTTCGAGAAGTCAGTATTTCCTTGGATAAAGGCAATAGGGGCTATTCATTGGGATCACTTTGCAATTCGGTAGTCTAGGCAAGAATAAACTTCAACTACCTCATGGTGTAGGGTTACTTAAAATGGACCGAACTGTCCTTTGACTGACGAAATTATACAAGAATACTGTTTGCTATAACATCCTGCCATATGTAATTAATTATACTTTGAAGAAGAAATACTATCATCCGGGTCATCTTGACCTGTAAGAGCCAGCGCTAACTTGTTCATCTAATGATTCGTTGCCTGCAATTCTTTGATGACCAGGGACCCAATCGAGTATCAACCTGCTATGAAGTACACCGTAGCAGCATTGAACTGATATAGACTCCATTAAGCTGCCTGGCTATCTGAATACCTTTACTAAGGTTTATCCTAGCGCAGATCTCAATAGCATGGAATACACCCTAGAAAATCGTGGGCCACATTCCCATAAGTATCGCGACTTTGGTGCTTGGTCCGAAGACGCCAGCTTCAACTCCAGTTTCTATTTCCTATACGTCTGTGAACCAGACCAGACCTCTACGATCCATTGCCGGAAAACCATTAGACCAGTTTGCACGGTTCAATATTTCTATCTCAAATAACACAATACTCCCTGACCATGATGTCGGGGATTGTGCAAATCATGTCCTTTTCAGGAATCGATTCAGGAATTATAAGGTATCCCACATGGTCAGCCGATTAATACTTGTATTCCTAATTACGATTTGTAGAGGAGCAAACCCAAAAACAGCTTCTAACACTGCCATAGGGCAGGTACGCATGGCACCCGTATTACCGAGACTGGAAATTCTCTGGAACTTCTGAAGCTTAGTTATCGTTGTCCGTTCATGAACTTTCGTCTACCAAACAATGGCCGCGTACGTGATAATGGGCCTCACCATCATTGTATACAACCAATGTATCATTTTTGGACTTAGACCCCAAGTTCTGCCGTATAGGAGTCTACTGTCTACTGGCCCACATGGCGTGCTCAATGGCGTATTTGATATGAGAATTCCAGTTAAGCCGTTTATCAAGGATGACAACGGGAGATTTAACCTCACTGGATTAGACTAAAGTGGTGCCTTTGATCGTGATAGGTCCTAGACTGACCAGTCTTCTTATTGTAAAAGGTACTAAAACGGTTTTACAAGGATTGATGGTTAATCCTTCTCTGCTGCACCATTGTAACATGGTCGTGCTGTATTGAGAAGTGACCACAGAAGGGAAGAAACGACTCCTCCCTGGGGACAGCCTTTAATTGCGTTAACAGACACTGGCACTCCCCCAGAGGGAGAAGCAATAATTCAATTTTCAAGCATGGCCCTTAACCATTGGTTGGACTGAACTCTCGACAGCGCTGCTGCTAATTTCTCTTGCTATTGAGTCGTAGCCAGTCAAGAAATGCACACAGACCTATTTCCTTAGAACAAAGAGTTTCTTCTATCTTCTTCATAAGAAGTTCCTTCAATGGTTTTGAAAACAAATGATGTTAGATGTATAGATCTATAAGATTTAGGCAGCTTTACTAGGCCTATTGCCTGGTGTGAGGATACAAATTATATTTACCTGTCTCCAGGTAGTCGGGATGTAACCCCAGTTGTAGTAGTATAAAGCAATCATACTCGTAAGGATAATTTATCTTCAATTGTCTTCTGTGAAAGGGACTGAAATATACCATCACCGTCGTGGGCTTTGAATCGTTTGAAGGAGCCTAAAGCCCACGTAACCTTATCTGGACTATCCACTAGCAACGCAGATTATATGGTCAGATGCGTTCGAGTACGTGTGGAGTATATGAACCTGAATTGAACCTGAAGTAAGGTTCTGAGAGTATCGATACGGTCCGACGTGTAGGTACCATCGGTCTTTTTTAGTAAGCCTATACAATTAACATGATCTTTCACGAATGCCTTGTGGATTCGTGGCGCTACTGGAATGTAAGAAATGTTTTCGCAGCATTTCCTCCATATAGCAGGATTATATCGCCTCAATCATAAATTGTATTCTGTAAGGACCTACATTCGTCCAAACTTTTCGTCTGTTTAGAAAAGTTGGTAAGCTGGTCATTCTACCAGGGAACCTTACGTTCACACAGACTGGTCTTGATAAGAAGTAACCAACAAATCATTCAATTGGTATGCTGCTTCATTTAGGTCCCCTGTGGACTCGATAGATGTAACAAGCATATCTGAATTGGAGAGGACGAGTCCCCGATATAGATTCCAGTCCATGGACTTGGGATCATATCTAGAAGAAGCATGTGACAATTTGCCGAAAATGTTGAACCTGATGTGTTGATGGTCGGACAGGGAGTCTTCGTCAGACAGATGCCAATTATCAAAGACTGGCGAGTGTGATGTCAAGTACCTCTTTGCAAATTGCATTTATGAAGGCAGGTTTAGAGTCTTTATTCAAAATGTCTACACCACAACTAACAAGATATTCGAAAAGACACTTGATGCCACTACTGCCCCAGACCTCATGATGCGCATTGACATCGTAACCTATGATGTAGTGGAGGTTGCTGTCTTGACAGTGTCGAATGAGTTCCTGGGCCTCTATGCCGAGACACACACGATATTCTGTGTTCCCTTTTCTTTCGGAACCTCTACCAGTAGGGCTTCCAGTTCTTTCGTCATGAATTCTGGAATTGGAAGGAAGTTAATAATTGTGCTGATTAAGCAGGCCGCCTGGCTTACCCCATTTAAAAACTAACTTACTTGTCTTATTCCGAAGACCCTTCGTCGTTGGATATGATTTCGATTCGACCGATTCATTCGGCATGATTATGCAAGTTGGCTCCATTGCGAGGCGTACTTTGGAATAAAGTGAAAGTCTTATGATAAACTGTTACTTAAGTATCCATTGTCCCTTGATTGAAACACAGAGAAGAAAATCTTTAGGTATATCAATACTGACTCTACTGATGGAGAAGTACGTATATAATGTAGTTTTCATATTCTGATGGCTATACCCATATCCAGTTCGAAACCACTGCCGGCCGCAGGAATGGTGCCTATCGATCCCATGTTTGTTTTCAGCACTACTTTGCTTGCTTAATTCTTCCATTTAAGAGCCATTAGGTTTATGGGTAGTCACTCTAGACTTCAGAAAAAGATGTTATAGGATATCATCGTATTTCACGGTCTGTGTTTGCTCTGTATGGTCTCCTCTTCCATTACAGTTTTCAAGAAATCCTCCAACATCTCACCATCAGCAATGACCCCAAACGGTGATGGTGTCAAACTAGTAGTATATATCGCTAGATAACTAATTTCAAACTATTTTAGCCCGCAATTGTTAGAAACCCTTAATGACTTTATATAAGCCCAGCCTGAGGTCATCATAGAAATCAAAGAGATAACGAACCCACCGGCTGGTAACAAATAGGGATAACAAATAGGCTGGTAACTGACGGGGCTTAGTGGAAACTAATAGAGTGGTTATCTGAATTTGAACTTTCTTTTACAATTTTAGCACTTCCAGCCATTACGTTGAGTACTCTCCCCATTCTGGCCATTATTTAATTAAACACCCTGTTGAAGTTAGACCATCAATATGCCAAAAGTGAGTAATGGCGTTTAATAATCAATTATCCATTTACGTTTTCGTTTGCACACTATCGAGCAACGCTTTCACATTTATTCGCATCGCAAACAATCCAACGGCCGTCATCTCGTTCTCTCTATGAATTCGCACCGGCACTGGCACCGGCAATGGCAATGGCAGCACACCAGTAGCCGACAATGTTCGCGTATTCTCAATCAATTTACTAATTACCCCACGATATATAGCCGTGTGTGTGTGTGTGTTTGCTCATCATCTGCCCCAAATACCCACGTTCAGTCGTCGTCGTCGTCACACACAACAGGCCCCCAGACACTAATTTACTGATGCATCCTTCACGTTCGCTGCCATGTGAACGGAAGTAGGCCAACTTTGCAATCAGTTATGCTGGCCAAACTATTCGTAGCGCATACAGTACTCACTGAGTGGGACATGAAAAATTGCACTTGGAGAAACCGGGAACTAGATAGCAGAGCCTCTGCCAAAAATTCCATACAATTCCACCGGAATTCAAAGTTGCCATCACCGCGGTGCTCCGTTTACTATTTATTTTCACCGATGGGAGACATCCTTCCACTCTTGTTGTGAAGTGTATCTTTGGCTTTAGGCTGTGTGTGGATGGGACGGTTATGTCCAGATGGGTATGTGCAGAAAGCCTTGTCAAGTATTGTGGATCGGTCCTGTGTGTATGTACTCACACCAGTCTCTTTAAACTGAAAATTAGGTGAAATTAGACTACTGGTCGTGAACATTTGGAAAACCCTTTCCATTTGAATCGAATGTGAAATGGACACCTTGTGCACAGTTGATGTTTATACATGGTTTTAGACTGTTGAAACAATCATACAATGTATGTTGACTAGTTGGCTAGTTTTTTTTTTTTATATTACGTGTAGATTGCATTTCTAGATGCCTGTAGATACTTGTTGATGTCTTCCGGACTTCAGAAGAATGACTATTTGTATTCAAAGCCGAAGTGGACATTTGGCAGATATTGTATTCCAATGCTGACCTCAGGGCTTGTACTTTACACTAAAATAAAAATATCATCACTTTTCATAAAAATGTTGCGTTTTTCTATTAATTTAAAATGACACCTCTTTTTGGATGAAGGGGGATGAACTTTAGAATAGTTACTTGCAGAGTGAGTAATCTCGGTACGATAACCCTGAAAGTAAGTATCTAGAGTGTTTCTAGAGTATCCTTACCAGACAAGGTTCAGTTATTGTCTCGGTTTTTGATATAGCTTGTCAAAAAACCCTATCTCCTAGCTTAAGTAAATTTGGTCTCTCCTCCCAGATGAGGCAAAGTTTGGTTGCTGGGTTGATGAAGGGGGAAATACTTTTCTTCCTTACACTTGTCCTTGTGAACGTATCTTCATTCCCATTATTACAACGAGCTTTCTTAATGGTCGTTGGTGATTCTTGTCATTTTGTAGAATCTTGTTGGTTCTGGCTTTGTCGTGTAGTGGTCAAAGGTTCCTTGACATAGCACAGGTGGTAAGCGAGTACCACCTATTGATGGATGTCATTAGGATTTCACTTCAATTCATTCCTTGAGTTTACAGAGTGAAGTCTTTTTTTTTTATTCTGTAACCCTTGCCCATATGACTGACATTTCAACCTAAAAATTTCTATTGTATCAAGATTGTTTATAGTTAAACCAAGAGACGTACTATCTCCCTTATGAAGGACAGTACGTTCTTAGCAGCAGAATTTCTCAATTCCGCTGATGAACATATTTCTTTATAGAAAATACGCCTCCTTGACCAATGTAATGTTGGACATTCACAGAGAATGTGCTCAGAGGATTCGTCATCTTCCGAGCAGAACCTTCACTCCGTTTCTGGGCAGAGATTAAGTTTGTTAAGGTGATATTATAGGCCACAGTGACCTGTGAGAAAGCTCACCAGCTTGCTAATACTATCCTTGTTTGGATCAAGGATTTCCTTGTGGGAATAAGGCCTTAATTATTCACTTCATTAATCACTTGGATAGTCTCAGCCCCGAGACAATGGCATGGAGTTTAGCTTAGAAAACCCTGGAACACATTGCCATAGGTATCGATACCTTGATGTTGGGTCGAAAGACGCCAGCTCCAACTTTAGTTTCTACCTTTGATCCATATGTGAACCAGATCAAACCTCTAGAATCCAGTGCCGGAACACCATTAGACCAATTAGCATGGTCCAATATTTCTACCTCAAATAACATACCGAAACAGTACTTTCTGACCATGATGTTGGGGATAGTGCTTTTTAGTAATCCCACATGGTCACCTGGTTTTACTTGTATTCTAACTGCAGCTAAATAGCGCATCTAGCGTCCGTCTGCCTAATGAAGATTTGTAGGGGAGAAAGCCCAACAGCAGCTTCTAATGCTGAAGCAGGGCAGGTACACATGGCACCCGTAATACGGAGACATGGAATTCTCTGGAGCTTTGGACCAAACGCTGGTCGTGCGTGTGATAATGGGGTTCACCATCATTGTATCATTTTGGAATGTGGACTCCAAATTCTGTCGTAAAGACGTCTACTGGCCCACATGCCCCTATTGGCGTGCTCGATGGCGTACTGTACTGGAATAAACCAAAATGCTGCCTTTGATGGTAACAGGTCCCAGTCTTATTTTTGTTAAAGGCACTAGAACGGTTCTCCAAGGATTAATGGATAATCCTTCTTTGCTGCACAATTCTTACACGTGTAGTAAAGCACCGTACATGACACTAGAAATGCTAGTATTGTGTGCACCACTAATAAAAATCGCCGAGTTATTGGCATAACCAATGGCAATGTAGCCTGGTCTCTATAGATCGTCTACAAGATTGTCGATGACTAGTGACAATAGAATGGGAGAAGGACACTTGACTGGGGTCAGCCCTTAACTGCTGTCACAGACGCTGACACTCCTCAAGGGGACGAATTTCAAGCACGGCTCTTATCCAATGGTTGGTCGAATTCTCGATACCCCTGTCGATACCCCTGCCATAATAATTAATTAATATTGAGTAAAGTTCCTTCTATCGCCTTAACAAGAGTGAAGTCTTAATCCATTGAAGTGTTTATGTAATTTCATTGTTGACCCTTTTCTTGCAAGTTCGTCAGCTATCTCATTATCAGGTATATCATCGTGACCGTGAACTCAGCAGTTAGTACAATTGTGCAGCGAGCCAAATACCTTTAAATTCTTCCAACTAGCTAGGACTTGATTTACACATATAAATAGAGATGTCATCATGTAGTATTGTAATCTTTGATACCGTACTCCCTGTCTATGTTACTCCCATTACCTCTGCTTGGAGAACAATGCTATACTCAGGAAATCTGATTGAAAAATATACTATCCCACGTTCCTCTATTCAACTTTTATCCATTTGTGGAGACTTATCTTTATTGATTCCTTGATGTCCTATTCTTCTCTACTTGACAAATGATTGCTTCAAGTCAAGGTATGGAGACGTGAAGTCACTATTTGCGCCTTCAACTACCAGTTTCTTTAGAATCTGTGCATGCCCTTCAAGATTGGATTTAGAGCCATATTGATTGGCTAATCTTTAAGGCACACTTGGTCACAAGCCCCTGCATATACAGGTCTAGGGGTAGCATATTGAGAATTGTTTCCAGTCCTAGATTCGATTCTTTTTGTCGCGTTGATTGTGCCTATGCATGCTACCTATGTATTTTGTCATTGCCTTAAGATTGGTTGCTTTGTCCGCAGCTCACCACCAGACTACGTTTCCATATATGCACATAACTAACTTATGGTTTGGTCTCCTAAGAATCTGCCAAAGGTTCAGTTCCATGCATAGAAAACGAAACATTTTTTACTTTCCATTGACTTTAAGCTTCCTGTTAACTTTTCTTTCAGTATGACTCCTAAGTATTTTGTACTATTAGAGATCCTTAGGACTCTTCCTTCAATAGCTGGTAGTTTGAATTATGATACAATTATTTTATAAGTGAATAGCACGAGTTCGATCTTATGGTGATTGACCCCAAGTCCGCACTGCTCTGTCCACTTAGTTTACTGAGCTTTGCATTCCACTACAGAAAATGAGTTGTTTTCTCCAATGGTTAGTACTTTTATTATACGGTCAACGCCCGAAGGCGATAGACATTTACTTTTAAGCCTCATGTTACTTCCGAATTGATTGGTTTTCACTAAGTATACAAGTGAACCCTAACTTGCCTATAAGTGTCGCTTCTGCCCAAATACTTAAAATGAAAGGCAGAGTATTCTTGCTGACCACAAATATTGCGCACTTAGTGTTTGCCTTTCTAGTGTTTCAAATGGACGATCTTTCAATTGAAAATTGTTACTGATATCGATTATTGCTGTTTGAGGGTTCAGCTAAGAGATAGTACTCGACCTGTTGGATATCGGCGCAATCTCCAACTATGCCTTGCACCATGTCATATTCTTCCCAGCGTATTAATAGCTATTTGAAAATGATCGATACGTTGATCGAAACGAAGCATTACTAACTTTGTATAACGCTGATGCCATCCATCATCATCTAGAGCAATATTCGTCGATATCATTACTATGTAGATCGCCAAAGAAACAGATACAATGAGACTAAGCTATTTTAGAAATAAGCCGAAAGATCCTTGGCTTGTTTAACACTTTTATTCAGAAAAATAGCTTGACGTCTCGTTAAATTTTCTGAGAGTTTTCGATTAAGTTTGTACACCAACGCCAGGAGTTGTATCCTTGTTTAAGTATATTGATGTCGAGGTGACCTGAACAAAAGTTGATAAAAGTGTATTTTAAACATTTCCAATGAAATCTTGATGGGCCAATCTTCGATGTGTATCTATCCATTCATAGCAATAAAAATCTAATTCTTTTCATTCCTTATCTAAAGTACAAATGTTCGAAAACCACTATTAAACTCTTACCATGAACTTACGTAAAAGTATGTAAATATAGTGACATGTCACGCATTAAACAACCCTAAATTGGAAACCAAAGAAGAGAAACACCGAATCCTTACTCTTAGTTTTGGCAAAAATATCATTTTCCAAGCAATTTCCCTTTCATAACAGTATATCATCCATGCAGCTCACGTGTACAGAATTAAAATCAAATAAGAGTCAAACCCTGGATTTGGCAAACGGCATTAGGGCGTCAATTTTGGAATCAATCCTGACGACAACCGACTGCGAACACACAACCGTGCCGAAGCAGCAAAATAAAGATAAATTGAATATTGATTTCCGCTCCTGTGTGAAGGACGACGAAACAGGATGAACGACATCTAAGGCAAGGTATTACGAACGGATTGGCATTACGCCTGTGCTCGTAATCTCCTCGGTGAAAGTGGGAATCTCGTACCGAGTGGATCAATCGGCCAAACTAAAAATAATTACACCGTAGGTGATGTTCCATGGGAGATGGGTGATGCTAAGAGAAGCCTGCAAAATGAGTCCAAAGCATTTCCCAGATTATCTCCGTATGTCAATGTGAATGTGTGTTGGCTTGGCAACACAGCCTTCAGCCGAATGGGCTTTATGCCATGATTATTGTGTCTCCAAGATGAGCAAAAAAAAAAACAAAAAACCCCCAAGAAGCCGAAGCAGATAGTAAAAAAAAAACAAAAGAAGCGAAATTGTCTTGGACAACATAAAGTCCCTAATCTAATTACTACAACGATGAGCACGGAGCTGAAGTGAGAAATAAGAAAACGTAGCGTAAAGGTGGTGTTGCTGGTAGTCCGTAGTCCTGTGTGTCTTGGAACATCATGAAACATCAGAGGGCAACACCAGCAGCAGGAACAAAATACAAGACGAAAAAAAAAAAAATGCAATCGCTTTAAGAGGATACAACCCTTGCCGGTTGTTTTATCCTGTTATGGCCTTCGGATGGATGTTGTTGTTGATTGTGATCTCAAAGGTGAGAGAGAAAGTGAATGAAGTGGATTTTTAATTAAAGTAAAAGCATTGCGAGAAGATACTGGTGTTGGCTTAAGCGTTGCGCTTAGTAGTCGGTATGAGTAATTCATGCCAGATTACCAGTATCGTTAGATTTTCTTTTTAGTTTTGAGCTTTGGCCAAGAAATTCATCTCTAGACACATTTATTGATTAAAGTGTCTGTAGTTTTGTTTGAGGCTAATTAAACATAATTTTCTTTTAGCTGACAGTCATGGATATCTTGTTTAAACGGAGTAGTTAATTTATAGATTGTATGTTTTACATTGCAACGTTATATTAACTAATTATAGTTAGTGGCCACAAGTTAGATAATAGTGTGTCATAAAGTGGCATCAAGGCTGACAAAAATTCAGCGAATTTCATAAAGTTAAGTTAAGTATCTAGATACTTTTCCACTGACTTAACGATGATTCAGATATAGCGCACTTAATAAATAAATACAAAGCCGATAAATCTCAATCTAGGACTATTAAGGACTATTCATAAAGTTACGCATAAATTTTTCTTATCCAGCAAGATGACACCCACTTTTTCAAAGGATACCTATAACGCTGGAAGCTGAAAGCTTTCGGAAATATAACAGTCGGTAGTGTTAAGCTTCCGTTGAAAGAAATTTTCACAGAGATGTGTTCATTGATTGATTGACAGGTGGACATTAGTCCTATGATCTATAGTTTTACCTGACAAAGGCTTTAAGTAGTGAAAACCATTTAGAAGAAATCTAGGGTTTGTTCCACCTTTTTGAACAACTTGTTCGGGGTACGGCAGGATGCCTCACATCTCCTAGTTTCAAATATTATTCCAATCTAGTGGCCATACATTATTTACTGTATTTTCTGCATTTGTTCAGTATCAGCACAATTAATGGACACGACCGCGGAGAAGGCAATATAGAACACGAAGTAAAGTAAGCAAGTTTCTTCCAAGTTCAAGTTCACAAAACAATATATTGGTCCGCAAGCAATCTCTGGTATACTACCTTAACCCTGAGCTGAATGAGAATTTCAAAGCAGTCAGTCCTGATAGGAATAATCACTGCACATGGTCTCCAAACATGGTTTTAATCAGTAGCCTGTGCAAGATGCCTATACAAATGAAAACAGCGAAAAGGAACAATTTTGAATTGGAAGTTAAATCACGGAAGAAGTGTCCCCGAGAAATATAAAACTAAGGTGATAGAACTGTGATAGCGCAGATTGTTATACCCCGTGATGACTGCTATCAGGGTAGAAAGGGATTTCCTATCTTTTTCATAATTATGTCAGTCCAAGTCTTATCGAAACAAGGCCATATACTTCTTCTGATGATACAAGTGTCTGGGAAGGACCATCTAATGTTAGCCTCTCTACGGGTCTTAATATCTGCTTCGAACTTCCGTAAGCAAGGCGGGATAAGCAGCGAGGTGTCCACCTGCCCTGATGTAGATTCTGAACCTCTTCTGGCCAATTCGTCGGCCTTCTCATTACTTGGAATATTTTCATATCCCGCACCCAGCAGAGCACAATCTTGTCCTGTGTTCCAAGACCTTTAAGCTATTCACGAGATCACTTCACAAGCTTGGATTTCATTTCGATAGTAGAAATCGTATTTATTGCTGCTTGGGTGTCGATGGAAAAAGTAATAGCTTCCTGAGGTATTGCCTTCAATGCAGTCTCATGAACGGTTAATATATCAATGCTAGGACCTCCGCTTGGAAAATACTGCTATGGTCCAGGAGGCGGACTGATTTGGCTATACCCAGTGGCTCAGAAAAGATACCTGAGCCTACGCCTACATTCATCTATGATCCATCTGTGAATTGAAGTCTAGGTACGGAGTTAGATAATACGTGGTGGGAACATTTCTTAGATATTTATACAGGATCATAGAATGACCCGTTGTATTTTGTCTCCAACTATCTGACTGACTTATTCTTATGGCGCTAAGGAGCCAAGGCTAGCATGAAGATATGCAGCGGAAGTAGATTGAGGATAGCCTCCAGTCCTACAGTAGGTTGGGTTCTCATGCCACTAGTGGTGCCAATATAAGTCAATCTCTGAGAGCCGCTAAGTTGGTGGTTTTGGTCCATAGTATAATTTTTGGTTTTGGTTCCCAGGTTTTCCCAAACATTCTACTGCATGTATTGAACGGACTATTGGCTTTCTTGATTTTTTCATTATTGTTAGGCCTTCAGTTTAGTTTCTCGTCAAGTACAAGATCAAGATATCTGGCGCTGTCCGAGATTGTAAAGGTAAGGCAATGTAAACTCAGAAATTTTCCGTTTGTTAGTGAATAATACCAGCTCGGTCCACATTTCTTGGTCCAGATGTCTAAGGTCTTCAGGGCACCTTCCAATTGTCCACTTAGGGTAGAGGAAAATTTGTCCGTAGCTATCAATATGACGTCATCCGCATAAGCGATGGTCTTGACACCAATTTACCTGAGTTGTAGGAGTAATTAATTTAGAACAACTACCCATACTAGTGGAGAGATTACTCATCCTTGAGGGGTACCTCTAGAGGCGTATGCGTCCAACTTCGTACCGTCGTGCTCCATTATAATGTGTCTTTTCCTCAATAATTTCCACAATCCAATTGATCAGGGTATTGAGGATTTTGATGTTTGTGAGTGTTCCGTTCTGACATACTTATTCAATGTCTAAGAATGCAGCTAAAGTGTATCTTTTATCTTTTAACGATTTTTCTATTAAGCACACAGTGCAGAGCCCTCTCGACATTTTTTCCATTGGTGTAGGCATGTTGGGGCGTGAATATATCCTCGGAGCGTAGTTTACTGTGAATGTGAATGTTGGCTAGCCTTTCAAAAGTTTTTAGTATAAAAGAGATAAGGCTGATTGGCATGAAGTCTTCGCTGTGGAATGACTTGCTGTACCAGTTTTGGGTATAAATACCACCTTAACCTCCCTCCATGTTCGTGGGATATGTCTTCGTATGAGACTACTAGTAAATACTTCCTTGACCACTGGAATAATCGTGTTCACAGAGCTCTTTAGCATGATCGGGATGATACCGTTCAGTCCTGGCGATTTGTAAGTGGAGAACGATCTAATTGCCCACTCAATTCCCTCCTCCAAGATCAAATCTGGTGGTAATTTATATTCCGTGTTCGTACTTACTCTTTTGCTATCGACAGATTGGGATATACTTCCTGGGATGAGTGCCCCTATAGCAGTAGTTTATCTGGAGAGGATCTTCCTAAGCCTCGCAGATGTGGTAGTTCCCTTAATGTCGTCGCAAAAATGTTGCTCTTTGGGTCTCATTTTTGAACTTCCTCTGACTGGCTTTATACTGATCCCAGTCTATGTCCCTGTTGTTTAATCCGCTTGGTCACATTAAGGAAGTCTCTGGTTACTCTTCTAAAGTTTGCCAGTTCTTTACTCCAGCATTGAGGTGATTTTTTGTTCTTTCAATCAGTCTCCGGACATGGTAGGTTGAAAGCCTCTTTGAAGACAGCAGTGATTTCCTCGGCTTTGCTGTCGATATCCGACAGACGTACGTAACTCTTACTCACTTCTTTACTGAAGACATCCCAATTAGCCTCCCTGGGACTCGTATGTGTATGGCTTAGGAGAATTACGATACTGCTTAAGAAAAATTCTATAATTTTATGATCAGAATACGATTCTACTCCCATTACCAGCATGTAAGGTTTTGTCCCACAGCGAAATCGCTTAGCCTAGATTCCTTTTCAAAAGTGTTCTCCTTCATGTCGTTTTGACAGTACCACCACATTTTTCTGGGCCAAGGGCCCAAAATTTCAATTTCAGGAAAATTTGATTGAAGAGCCACATCTACTCAAAATTGTACATTTGGTGCAGCTCTAATATCCGTGTGTTGCTTTGTCACCTGTCTTACCTACTAATTCTCCTCCCATTCGTATGTATATTGACACACTCTCTGTATATCAACTCATGAAGCAAACAGTGTGTTAACTTCTCTATAGCAACTACTTAGCATCACCACTTGACTTTTCCTTATAACGTTCGTTGCCATGAATGGCGAAACATGGCATCATTTTAACACCTCATCGTGTATAAATTTTTAACGATACGTCCTCGTCTCACCTCATCCGTACAAAAGGAGATTTTCGACACCAGAATAAAGCATATCCATTTCGTTTCACACTCCAGCATACTTATCGTGTTGGTCCTGTGGCTGTAGTCCTGCACTCCTCAAACGGTAAGTCCTTCTCTCTCTCGCACGAAAAAATATGTCAATATTTCATTAGATGGCAGAATCTCACAAGAAGCAGGAGGCATTCTTGACTTGACTTTTACTGGAAATTTGGCTAAGTTCACGGTACACACGGGGCTCTGCAGCAGGACTATCGGACGATTCCCGGGTATCATAAGAAGGCAACAATATCGTCGCTGCCTCACAGCATGAATTTTGCATATCGCATAAAAGGATTTCTAAAGAGCGGTTTGAGCAAGTGGATGATATTTCGCGAGGTACTTATGTGATGTTTGTACTCTGAAAAGGATGTTCTCTACCACAATGTACACACACAGATACACACAAACATACAGACATTACAATCCCCCGGGGGAATAATTGCGGTCATTCAGTTATAACGAGGATTCTATTATTAAGACGATGATATTAGGTGGCAATAAATTATGCAATGCAATTGGTCGGTGGGTGGAATGCCGACAACGATGAGATACAACCAAGAAAAAGGATATATATCTCTCTTCTGGCGAAGATTCTGTTTTTGGTGAACTCCTGCTGAGGGAACGACAACGGAACGTTTGTCGGTCCTTGATGGGACCAATGGTAATGTTTTTAGGATTTCGATGATGCTGAGGTTTTTCTTCTTCTTCTTCTTCTGTGCCTGCCGGCGTCACGAGTGAAGTGACAATTTTGAGAGAATATTAAGTAAGGGAGGACATTTCGTCGACATTTCCAGGAAGTGGAAAAGAAAAATGACAGACCATGACGATGAAGGACGGGGGGCTTCTACTTGTATTCATATTTACATTGTGAATGAGGTCCAATCAAGCGCAGCTGCTAAATGGCCGAATGAATTGTTATAATAAACACCAGTAAATTTGTGTTGAGTGCTGGACATGTCGTGGAGACAGATTGAAGTTCATTACTTAATATTAATGGAATTTACTATACCATGGCGGTGGTATGGTATTTATGATGGCGAAACAGTGTCTTCTTTTGTTTGAATCTACAATTTGATTGTTTAAATACGCTGCTCGTTCCGTAAATAAATGAGAGTGAAAACTTTTCACAAGAATCCTACGAGTATGATGAGAAGAAGGACTTTTTGCCCTAAACAAATGTTTATGGAAATATAAGCGGATTTGAAGATTTTATTTTCTTTTTTTTCGAGAGGGAGTCCTCAACAAATGATGCTGAAAATGCCTGTATTTGGAAAAAAATATTGACATCTTATTTAAAACAGAAAATAAATTCTTTGTAAAGCTTTGTATAGGTATATTTTTAAATGGTTTTTGTAAGAGGATTCTAGATGTTCAATGGAAGAAAGTTGAAATTTTCTAAAATTTATATTTTTGAGTTTTGTTTAGAAAGTCAATAAAGTTTGTTATTGAAAAAAAAAAACTTCCGGTTTCATTGACCTTTTGTTTTTTGTTTTCTCCCCTACTGCGATTTAGGTGAACAGTTTTATAAAACGTCCCTAAGGCTATTAGGTGATAAGTTCAAGGAGTATTGAAAATTGTCGGTGAATTTTAAAAATTGGTTGAATGTGTTTTAAAGTGTACTTACTATTTATTGTGTTCAAACGAAAGTGGATATTAGCTAGATTGACTGAACAACAGGAACAGGTAAAGCTCTAAGAATAAGGATGACGAAGAAATTACCAATCAACTTATACTAACTCAATCGTAAAGAGGTTCCTGTTTTACACATCAAGTTATTGAAGTCCCCGTTTACTTCCTGCGTACACTCTCAAGTTTTTGTTATGTACCTTTAAACATTTCAAAACCATCGGCCGTGGCAACAGATGAGGCTATCAAATATGCAGTAGCAACTTGTGATAACTTCAAATCGCCTGGTACCGATGGAGTGTACCCTACTTTGCTGCAACGTGGTATAAGCCAATTGCTGCCAACTCTGAGTACCTGCCACTGACATATATTATTATACCTGGCCGTATAGTTCGAGTGGCTTTTATACCGAAAATCTGTAAGTCTGTCTTCCTTCTTCCTGAAAAGCTTGGAGAGATTAGTTGAGATTCACGTGCGCAAGTCTGTACTGAGGATACACCCTCTACCTGAGGTGCAATGTGCATATCAGCCTGGACAATCCTGTGAGACTGTGCTTTAAAATCTTGTTGTTGGAATTGAATGGGCGCTCGATAGGAAGGGCATTTTCATCGACATAGAGGGCGCCTTCGACAATGCGACTTTTGACTGCATGTGTGACTCTGCTAGACAACACTAGGTAGGTGAGACATTGGTATTATGGATCAGGGCAATACTGATGAATAGGACTTTAGTTGTAGATGCAGACTGTGGACGCCATATTATGGCATGTGTTAGCAGAGGTGTTTTGTCTCCACTTCTATGATGCATGTTAGTTGACCCTCCGTTGCATACTCGCAATATTTCAAACGTCTACGCGTCTGGGCTAACGCGCAGATAGCCTTAGACATGATCGATTAATTGTGCACAAATGGGCTTTCAGTCAATCCTTTAAAAACTGAAACTGTTCTCTTTACAAAAAGGAGGATTATGACCGGTCTGACTCAGCCAGTGTTAAAAAGCCGTTTTCCGATGAAGCAAGATATCTGGGAGTGATCCTGGATAAGCAACTTCCTTCGACAAAGCATGTCAAGTAGGAGACATCCAAGGTGCAGCCAGTTTTCCTGCAGTGTAAAGGTGCTTTTGGCAAGACATGGGGCTTATCACCGAAAAGGTTCACTGGATCAAAACGGCTATGATAAGACCTTTTCTAGCTTATGCATCGGTTGTGTGGTGGAGATGGCTTTCGCGTAAGTATGTGGCTTCCTTCTGCATGAGACTCCAAATAACGATAGGCTCTACTTGATTTACCTCCTCTTTATACTTTCATCATGGGCTGTACTATCAAAGCAATCTATTACCTACATAGAATAAGTGGCTTGTGATATCATTCGTACTGGAGTTTCGATGACCTTCCGCGACACTTATCCTACGACCCCGGTTCCATGAATATGTCGTCTGATGCAATGACACCGAAACTTCGGCTGCTGTGCTAATTTAAAGTTGAATTTCCTTGCGTTCAGGACTGAGCCTGGACTGTGCCGCGTTCTAGTCGAATCTTCATGAATGGCTCCAAAACCAGTCAACTGTCCCATGCTGACCGACAACACTAGACTTCACTACTCATTAGGTAAGCATGCCTCTGTTTTTCAAGCAAAAATCTATACTATCCTAATAGCTGCCGACTAAATTGTTAAGAATAGGTGACGTGATCGGACTATCGGCATCTGTAGGGACAGTCAGGCTGCGCTAAAGGCCTTGCTTAACCCTGTAACCAGTTCCAAAATAGTTCGAAAATGCAAGACTACTTTGAATTCGGTCACAAGACTGAACTCTTTCACTCTTGTCTGGGTTTCAGGTCACACTGGGAATGCGGGAAATGAGATCTCCAATGAGTTTGCTAACCATGGTTCAGAGAATAATTTCGCGTCCTCAGTCAGGACCTCCATTGAAAATTGAGTTTCCTATGAACATAATTTTGTGTGGCACGGCCCTCCAGGATGCAGGCAGTCTTAACGTATGCTCCCGAATATCTGTATGAAATCAGTGGCATTCTTACTTTCTCTCAAAAGAAAACACTGTAGACAACTTATTGGCGTTCTTACGGGACACTTTCCTTTTGCCAAGCATCTTAGAAACACCACTGTCTGCGACGCTTTCCTTTTGTTGTCGTCCTGCCTTTGCTTCGATCTGGTGACAGATCCTCGGTGCCGATGTTTTGAGTGCTGATACTGTAAACTCCTCATCGCTGAAGTGTATTCTCGGCTTTCTCCGAAAGTCCAAAAAATTCCTGTACAATGGTTTATATTCAATTTAGCTTCCTGGACTATGCACCAGTTGCATCTAAGTGCTCCAGATGATTGTTTCGTAACCTGAGCCCGACAAAAGCAAAAAAAGACTCAATTTGAGGAATTTTAATATGTAAAACAAAAAATTGGAGATGAACATTTACTCAAAAAAGAAAGTACCAAAAAATTAAGCGTACCAAGGCGGGGTGAAAATTCGGTGTAAACCTGAACCTCAGCCAACAAGCACCTGCATTAAGCCGAGTCCTTAGCTGACTGCCTTTAGTTGTTTTCTAAGTTCATTTCAAGTCCTTTATGGTTTTGACGTCTCTGTCCATCTCAAAGGACTGTTGTGCTGTATTTTGGTTAAGGTCGTTATTATAGCTCTTGCAGTTCATAGTTCATGCTCTTCCTTAACTTCAACGTAAACGGGACTCCATATCTTAGAGAAATATCTCAAAACGACAGAGGATATCTTCTTCCGAAGTGAAAGTATCTAAATAAGAGTATTTATCGATTTTGAACCTTTCTGCCCTGAAAGAAGGGCTAATCAGGTTTTTAACGAATTGTTTTGGGCTCACACAGTATGACAGATGATATCAGGTACGCGATGTTGAGGAGAGTGATAACTCTGTAATAGGCGCAGTTGAGGGAGTCTCCTGCGTTGAGGATCGGGCAAACGCTGCTAAGATTCTATTTATCAAGCATACCCTCGTCTGACCAAATCTTAGAAATCAGTTTGTATATGCTTTCTGCCATGCTCTGCTTTGTTTCGAAGGCTTAAAACTTCCTGTTTAAGGGTACATGATAAATCCGCCTCTAAATAAGTTCTGCTTCTGTCGTACAGGTATTCATCATCTCTCTTAAGAGCGGTAATAATTGTGTTGTAATGTGGCCTATTAAGGATCATTTCACTTGCGATTCCAAAGTTTGTTATTTCGTTTGCTGTGGTCGCCAATAGGTATGGAGCTATTCAAGCTTTGGTATGAGCTATCCAAGCTTCGCCTTCCTTCACCTTCCTGACCTTGTTTAGGGCTACCTGCCGCTAGGTTTCCTTGGCCCTCTATGTGTTCAATCCATTTCAACCGATTAGTTCAGTGTAAATAGACGAATTGGAATATATTAAGTGCTCTTTCTTCACACTCTAGTTAATAAATCTGATACCATCTCTACAGATACACCCGGAACAAGGTTAATAAATAGAAAAATAGATAAAAACCATCCGGTCCTGGAAACAGAAGAGAAAAAAACACCACGGCCTCGATTTGAATGCGGAATATTTTAAATTTTAATGAACTTTACTAGTAGACGCAGAACTCACTTTTAAGTTTGCCCTTAAAGCAGTCGCAAAGATGTCCTTTTTTTGTCTTTTTTTCTGTTTTAAGTTGTTTCAATTTATACTTCTTTCAGTTTGCTCTGCTTTTTGGTGGTCGAACAATTTTATGTGTTCCCTAATTTAGTCTCCTTTTTTTCCTGCGACAGGACTAAATTTTTTTTTTATTTTTTTTCCTAGGATGGAACATACTAATGAGAAAACTTTTATTAGTTTCAACGACCTTTTCCTGAGCAACATCGGCGTTTCAGTAAGGATGGTCACCAACAAATTTAATTTTTTTTTATTTTAATTTTTTTTTTCTTGATCAAAGGTTGGACACAAAAGGAAATACTATACGAACAGAGCGAAAATAAAAAAGATACATGTATTTGTTTCGCTTCATTGTACGTATACGTAGATAAAAAGGGAAAAATTGTAATGTGTATACATACATACATATGTATGTACATCTTCCTAGTCATTGATTCTGTGGATTTAAATGGAAGAAAATTTCCGAATTCGACAGATGATGAGGGTGACGAAGAGTCGTCTTGTATTGGATCTAATTAAAAAGAAAATGTCAGGAAAGGTAAGCCAAATGCCTTGTGGTTCATTTGCTTGGAAGCGAGCACATTGTTCTTGAGTAAAAGAAGATCCATCATTAAGGATGAAGGGCGGCAGCAGCAAAAAAAAAAAAAATAAAATGAAGCTACACATAATTAATATGCCACAGGATGTCTACTTGTGGTTAATTAAAGTGAATGGAAAGTTATAAGCTTGCTATGGCAGAAAATATGATTCTATATGAGGGTTGAATACACTCGCCGCATAATAGGATTATTTCGAATTCCGTTATTTGGAGATGTTGTGTAGGACATGTCAGTGAATATACATATGTATGTATGGGAGGAAGGACCTTTTTTCTGGTTACAATCTATTGACCGATACATATGTCTGTATGTATACTTGAATTTGATTTGTTGAAAAAATTGTAAAGAGGAATCATTTTCTATATTGGCATTGGGTGCAATTTATTGCATTTTTAAATCTGTGGACGAAAAAGTGAAGTAAGCAGATATCTGTAAGAGGAGGTGAGTTCGAAATAAATAGTCAATTTTTTTTTTGTAAATATTTTAATAATTTTATTGAAATTAACTAAAACTAATTCTTTGTACAATATTTACACAGTGTCAATATACAGAATCAATTTTTTTTTTATAAAAAGTCGATGGTCATCTCAATATCTTTGGATGGAGGTAGATGTCCTAGCTGGCCTCCTTTGAACGTTGCCACTTTGACACCGCTTGACATCAGTATATCCTGGAAAGCCTTCTGGTGAAAACTGCCCGGCAATAGCTTCGGGAATTTGTGTTACATTGTTAAGGACGTACGGTGGAGTGCGATGCAGATATTGTTTCCATTTGAAGTATGAACGTTTTGATTGCTCTTCCTGTTGTTCATCTTCCGTATCATCCTTCTTTTGTTGCACATGCCTTGATGGAAATTTTGCCGGTAGAATAGGCGATGATGTCTTCGGCATTACTCTACTGATTTTGGTCATCATGTACATTTCCATTTTCAGATCACAATCGTTAGGGTTGAAACTTAAATCGGATGTGTTGGCAGTTGATATGGATTCAGAGAAGTATCCGTAGCTTTTATCGTGTTCACAACCCTCTTGGAGGTCATCACAAATTG
Organism: Xylota sylvarum; assembly: GCA_905220385.1. Classification (NCBI taxonomy): domain Eukaryota; kingdom Metazoa; phylum Arthropoda; class Insecta; order Diptera; family Syrphidae; genus Xylota; species Xylota sylvarum. The sequence goes on from LR999958.1 coordinate 36,214,461, forward strand.
GTAGAACGTCTGTTGTTCTTATAGTAGCTGGTGGATTAGCTTTCGATGGACTGGGAGGGTTATTCGTGGGTGGTGCTGGATTCACTTCACCGTTGGACTGCGGGCGAGTTATCCATAAACGATTTTCGAAATACTCTTCTGCATCACAGGAACTGGTTGATTTGTTTGAACTCGAAGCACAACCCATTTTAAATAAGTTAATTTAAATATTACACTATGTCTTCACTGATTGACGGTCTATTGTTGAATATGATCTGTTCGCCGAATGAGTTCGAGTTTTATACCTGCGACATAACAAGGATTTAGCAGATCACATGTTTGCTGTTTTGTCGCGGCAGGTCAATTATCCTTCGCGGGGGAGGGATTTCCATGAGTCACTTCGAAAACAACAAGTAATAATCGCATTGCAGGTAGATGCCCTTTTTGTTTTTCTAAATTGTATCTAGAGCGATAACAATGCGGGATGACTGTGTAGATGTTTATGATATTTTGCTGCATTTTATTAAAGTGATTAATGAACGATCTTATCATTTATTTAATTGGGATTTGTTGACAATTTTTTTTACTTAACATTATATGAACACAATTGGATTTTTATTTTAAGTTTCAATGATATATGTAATCTATTTACATACACAGATATCTCTTCAAGTTTAATATCTTTGCGATCATTGAAAGCGAAAGTGATAATTATGAAAAATAATTTTATACCTCACATCCGGTGTGGATCCTAGCAAAAGGGATGGATGTACCGAGACATCTAATGAGCTTCTAATATTACCGTAAACTTCATTAGCGACATTTCCAGGAAATGGATCATAAAACCCAAAAAATTGTCTGGAAACTTTCCTTAAAAGCCAGGTAGCTGCGTTGCCGCTGGGAAAATTCCAGGAGAATAAAAAAAAAAGAGTTAACATTATTTAGAATAAGATATATGTTATTTATTTTTTCATTTCTCTTTTTTATTATATTTTGGAACAAACTTTCAAACGCACAAAAAACTATTTGAACTACATATGTATTTGTGAAGGAAAGTGCTAAAATTTATAAAAAATATTTACCTTAGACAATAAGCAATTAAAGGATATTGCTCATTTTGAACCAAAGCTTCAATCATAATTATAAATAGATTAACTAGTCGCCAATTTTACTTAAAACAAAATAAACTTCAGTTATACTTAGAAATTATATTTTTTTAATGAGATATGTACAACCTCTCGTTAAAGAAAAATATAATTACAAATATAAGGCAGCCATTTAATTATAGTCAATTTAGAAAAGTAGACTTTCGGTGCCCAGTCTTAAGGATAATTATTTTTTTTTTTATTTTACATCAGATAAGTTGAATAAATAATTATCCTGTACCAGGACTAATTACTAAGGTTGCATGTGATACTATAACACTAAGTAAGTTAAATTGGTTAAACTTAGAACTGAATCTTAGAACTTAGACATGCAAAATTGTCCAATTTGGATCCCTTCGGACTTGGTTGTTTGGTTTGATGAACCCTATCCAGAATTTAACCCTTCAAATTCCCATGTAGCTGCTACTCTAGGAAGGAGGATGTATAAGGCAAGGTATGTTCAATCAAAAGCTTTCACCTGTAATCTGGTTTCGTTGCACATTCTAAGTATAAATTCCTTAAGAGCGTCCACCTTCAATATTATTTTGTGCGGACAAACACCTCGGGGTTTTTTTGCACTCCGCGTACGAAAAAAAATATTTTATTGCGTACTCGCAACAAAAAAAAAAACGATTAAAGAAAAAATGGTAACGCCCTCTCACCTCCGTCCGTCGCTACTATTCCGGCCTTAAATTTTGAGTTAGGGGGATGAAATTTCATATCTTTACACCACGCCCACTTTAGTGACCCTGATACAAAGGATGGGTTAGGTTGGGCGGGTGGTTGTCCCCGCTTAGCAGGGACGCACTTTGACAAAAAAGGAGGTCCATTGTGATACCGGATTGCGTTGGGTTGGTTGGGTTGGGTGGTTGTCCCCGCTTAGTAGGGACTCAGTTAGACCAAAAGGGAGGTCCATTGTGATGCCACTATGGAAAAACCGGATTACCAGCACCGGAGACTTACATTGAAACTTCTTGGATGGGACAGAAGGCAGGGCAATCATTTTCGGTGTAGACCCATGCCAAAGATGTGTGGTTCGTTGTTTAGTCATTAAACCAGTCTGACCAGGTGACAAAACTCTTAATCTTGCCTTAGTCTAGTCTGGCTAGATCGTTTAGATCTTCGAAGAAGTATTCACCTAAAGTTTTCCTTCTCAAGACAGATAGAGCAGAACAGCTGCACAGAATATGTTCTATGGTTTCCTCCTATTCCTCATCTCTACAGTTTCTAGAGAAATCGATGAGGGGGCACCAAGTCTTCTAGCATGTCTGCCTACCAGACAGTGTCCTTTGAGGACGCCAACTATCTTTCTACGATTTATCCCATTGCTGGAAATAAGTTTACTGGTATTCCTACAATCCAGCTCTGGCCAGATTTGTCTAGGAGTGAGACATGTGCTGATATTGTTCCACCTACTGTTTGCCCTACTTATGACTGCGGTATATAATTGGAATTTTATCGATTTTATAGATGGGAGGTCCCTGTCTGCACCCTCCTCCCTCCCTCCATATCCCTGGCCTGGGACCCAGCACAGGGATACGCCGCACCTAGCGATGATCTCGTTAAGACATTCGCGGTATTACTTTACCAACTTGAATCGATTTATTTTCCAAGGTTTTCATCACAGCTTGACTATCTATATAGAAAACAAAAGCGCTGCACTCTATCGAGTTAATCCAAAGCCAGGTCGAGGCTTCGCGGACTGCTGAGACTTCTGCTTGAAAAACACTGCAGTAGTCCGGCAGTCGAGAGGCGGTGCGAATGTCCAATACACTGGAGTAAACTCCCGCACCTGTGCCAGACGCTTTCTTGAATCCATTTGTGTAAATCTCTGTCGCAGATTCGTTTAAAATTTCTCCCGATTCCCAAGCATTTCTGCTAGGAATCCTGGTTCTATATTTGACGTTGAAGTCCAGATAGGGGACTATGTAGTTCGAATTACTAGGAATAGTATTATAGCGGCATAGGATGCTTGCGTGGCCCATATTTCCATGAGCCAATTGCAATGATTCCTTAAGCCGTAGTGCTGCTTTAGCCGCCATCAGCCTCTCAAAGATATCGACAGGAATAAGAAGGAGCATAGTTTCTAGTGCAGCTGCAGGAGTGGGTCTAAGGGCGCCCGTTATATAGACGCAAGATAACTTCTGAACTTTCTCGAGTTTTGCAATGTTTTTTTTTTGTCCAGTACCGTCCACCAGACTGCTACTTCGTACATAAGGATGGGTCTACCGATTGCAATGTATATCCAGTGAACGATTCGGGGCTGGAGACCCCAGTTTGGGTCTAGGGCTTTCCTACATGAATAGAAGGCAATCGAGGCCTTCCTTGCACGCTCTTGTATAATCAGTTTCCAACTACGTTTTTTTTTATCTAGAATAACCCCCAAGAATCTGGCGTGATCTGCAAATTGCAATTCAATACCCTTGAGTTTTGGAGGAGTTATATGTGGTATTTTATCCTTTTTTGTGAACAATACTATTTCAGTCTTCGACGGCTTAACTCCGAGACCGACACTATCCGTCCACTTTGCTTATTTATTTAGAGCAGACTCCATTAGGTCTCTAACTGTAAGAAGGAACTTCCCTGATATCGCTATGACAATGTCGTGCCCATAAGCTATAACACTGAACCCCTCTTTATCCAAGTTTAGGAGTATCGCATTCACCACCATCGGCTACAATAGTGGTGATAATACTTCATCGTGGGGGTACCCCTGTACACCAGCCTTTTGGTTAGACAATACCCTAGCTCAGCATGGATAAGCCTGCTTTTAACCATATGCTCGACCCAATAGCAAAGATAGTTGTCAACCTTCAGATCAAGAAGTGCAGCAGATATATGTAGCTTCTGTTTTGGTATTGTTGAAAGCTCCTTCAATATCAAGGAAGGACACCATAATTAACTTCTTGTTTTCAAAGGATTTCTCGATGACTCCTACCAACGAATGCATAGCAGTCTCTACCGATTTTCCCTTGCGATATGCGTGTTGGGATATTAATAGGAGATTACTACCTAATTTGATTGTAATGTGTACGTCGATTAGCCTTTCCAGAGTCTTCAATAGAAAGGAGGATAGACTGATCGGACGAAAGTCTTTAGGGGATGCATGAGAAACCTTACCGGCTTTTGGTATAAAGACAAATTTGACCCTCATCCAGAATCTATGGGTGTAGCCGAAGTTTAAACAACGGGCTTAGAATATCAAAACCTTGCCATAATTCCACTGGAAAGATACCATCGAGACCAGCGGATTTGGGAGAAAGCCGTGCACTGCCCACTGTATTTTCTTGGGGGTGACAACTGTTAATTGGGCTCTCATTTGGTTTTCTACAGCGTGTACTGCCTCTATTTTGCTACCTTTTCACACGGATTGTAGCTTTCTGTATGTTTAAGACACAACTGGCAGGAAAGACTGGCAACGTCTGAAGTCACCACCCTGCAATACCATGTTCCTTCGTAAAACCTGTTCTTTTGTGTGAGAAAAACCTTTTATTCGACTTTCGAGGTGCTTTAAGGCATATAGTCGGCAAAGTTCTTGGCAGTTAAATTCGATAATAAAATTCTTCATAAAACTGGTAGAGCTCCGCTTTTGTTAACATAATGGTTCGTCAGATTTTTGCAAATTCGAATCCATTCCCCTGTTTAGAATAGGCATATCCATATATAAAGGCGGTATCTTTTGTTGATACTTAATCTATTTCTGTTTTCTGATGAACTTTCGAAAGCAGGGAATGGGGTAATAAACTGAGAGTTCGCCTTGAAATACTGCCTACAAGCACTGGCCTTGAAGTTGAATCCTACACTGAGGCAAAAAAAAGCTCTTCTAATGAAAATCCCATATTCTGCTGAATTCATCCCATCACACTCTTCAATTACGATACCAAGTAAAGTCACTCGATATGTTGACAGTTCTACGTTCCTACATTTCTTGCAAATCATTGAATGGATTCCAGATAAAAAACAAATTCTGACTATAACCTTTATGGGATCTTCATTAGCATTCATGCAAGGACTTATCCGTCTATTTACTACCTCAGTAAAAAAAGAAAAAAAGAAGAAAATCCCATAAATCCCTAAAAAAAGAAGTCATGACGCAACTTATGATTAGCATCATCATCTTCAAAAGCATTAAACATGTCCTCGTCTGATTTTTAATTTGCAAATTGAAACCACGAGGCTGCTCTTAAAAGCATTAATTCGTACCCACCCTACTCTATCTCTACATATATGTAATGGATGTACATATGTCTTTGACACTACCTCAAAAGCAGACAGCTCATACCATTCAAGAAAAAAAAAAAAATACAGAAGACGAAATTTGTCGAATATATCCATTTTATGTTCATGCAATAAGCATAAAAGTATTTTAAAAACCGGTACGAAGTCGGGTGAATCTTTTATATTATAGCTGAGCGAGAGTCCTTCTTGTACTTTTTCTTTAGCCAAACTTTTCATGGATACATCGTTAATATAATAAAGTATTCGGGGGCTTATGGGAAAATATAAAAGTAGGAGGAAAACTTCGTAATTAATTTTATGTTCTGAATTTTCACTGGATTTTCTTTTGTGATGATGAAGGTGGAATGGCTAAGAGTTTTTTTTTTCGTTTTTCGTTTTTGTTTTTCCAGGGCCAGGAATGTACCCTAGTAGATACTACGAACAAAGTGCATCCAATATTAATTTTTGCTGATCAACTCCAATTACTTACCTTTGTGATTATAAGAAAAAAACAAAAGTGTGAGAAATTTTATTATTAATTTTAAAATGTTTTATATTTGTGTCTTCTCCGTAGGTACCCTGAAGGAAGATGTCAGCTGTTACACTTAAGTTTTTCAATAATGCAGTGTAGGGCTGTTTGCAGGTACATAGGTAGACCTAGACAAGAACTTTTGCTGGTATAGGTAGGTGTGTCGTTTCTTGTTAAAATTAAACCGGTGGTATTGGAAAATGCTTTGCTAGTAATTATTGCAGAGACCAGAAGTGGGATATGTAGGATTCTATTCTGACTCTAGGAATCAGTAAGAAGTTCATGCTTCATGAATTGAAGGTACCTAAGCTTCCATGTGAAAATAAAACATTATATTTTCCACTACTGCGTACCATCTAAGGCGAGTTCTTCCTCTACTGCGTTGTCCATCCACATTGGATTCGAAGACTTTTCGAACCGCAGCGTTGATGTCCATTCGCTCTACATGCCTTTAGACGACTGATGCGTACTTTTCTGAAGAGGTCGTTGCCGCAGTACAGGAACGACAATCTCACCGAGACTTGACATCAAAAGTTTCAGTGAGATCGTTACTGACCTTGATGGAGCAGCGAGAATTCTCCATCGTCATTCTGCACAATGGGACAAGTTTGACAGGGGTGCTAATCGATTAAGAGATGGTGGGTATTGATTTGGACTTCTTGAGTTTTCTCCAGGATCTGTCGAAGTGTGAATATTTGATCGACTGTGGACTTTCTTGGTCTGAGACCACACTGATAGGGGCCAATCAGATTGTTGACAAAGGGTTTGAGACGTTCAGACAATATGGCAGATAGGATCTTGTACGTGATGTTGAAAAGAATGATACCTCTGTAATTGGCGCAATTTAGAGGGTCTCCGTTCTGGTCGATCGGGTGCGGAGATTCCATTTCACAGGCATACACTCATCTGAGCAATAGAAATGAGTTGGATATTGCTATCCTCACTTCGTTTTGGTCAGATCGTCTAGATTGAATGGTTTATTCTGCCTGACAGCGGGTACAGCGAAGTCAATTAGCATAAGTTCGTTTCCGGACGTGGTGTTGTGAAGGTGACGTCGTCTTTGTCTTCTGTGGGGGCATGAGCACATATAAGGCTTATGTTAGCGAATTTGATCTTGATGCGGATTCTCATAAGTCGTTCACTCACGTGTCGAAAGCTTAAGACTACTTGCCTAAGTCTGCAATATATGACAAGTCCGCATCCGAATAAGCGTTGTTTTTGCTCTCTATACTACTAGCTACTCCACAATTTTTCATTCTCTTTTGCCCGGCCCATCCCATCGCACTTCCTGAATGGCGGAAGTGCTTTATAGCAGTCGAGGGCCCCTGCCTCGAGGATACTAGCGCTGCCGCTGGCCCATTAAAAGTTCATCTGCCACCAACACTTTTCTACTCAGGAATGGAAAATGGTTATAGACTTTGGATTCGAATATGTCGAAGCAGCTCTTACAGGGATGACGCTAGATAGTTTGGCCACTCCTCCCCTCTCTCTCGTCTGCTGCAACCAACAACCTTCCAAAGGGATTCGGTATCCAATCCCCAGTCGAGGTACTACGCACCCAGCAGCCACGTATTGTATCAATTAGCATATCATTAAGGTATGAGTGATCAGTATCTGACTGGAAAATACTCTTCCATGGAGGCCCTGAACGAAGAAATGGAAGACCCAACGCAAGTTCAGGTTCTGACAAATTGTCTAGCAATCTCATCTGTAATCTTATTCCGCACAATCCCAATCTGACCTTGGACCCATACATTATTCAAAGAGTTCAGCCTTGCGACTAAATTCAAATGGTTTTTGCATTCTCAAACTGGTTTGGAACGGGCTGAAGGGTTTCTATTTTTTGCCTTTGAATGTGGGTATCTTGGGATTTCCACCCACTAAACCCATCTCCGCTCCTACCCCTGGTACTTGCAGCACTGCTCACTGCTCGGCTCATTCGCTGGCAGCCTGCTGCGCTGCATTTCGTTTGTTGCTCCTGTCTTCGCTGCTGCTTCATAATGTTTGTCACAAAGCCCCTTGCCTGCTCTGCATCTGTCTAGTGATATTGTCTGGGGTTATATTCTCACCCCGTTTATTCACCAGCAGGTGTCGTACTTCATGATATTGTGGACAATGGAACATAATGTGTTCCGCAACTTCCACTGCTTCCGTGCAATATGCGTTGTCGTCGTGTCTAAACCAATGCAGGTAGGATCTGAAGCATCCATGGGCAGTAAGCTAAAGCCATCGTCCTACCGGCACGGTATTTGCGTTACGTAATTTTAGCAAGAACATCTATTGGTACCATGGTAGCCACTAAACACACCGCGTCATAGAATATTGTTTGGAAAGCGCTGCGTACTCTCAACGCGTTGATTCTGTAAGCTGTCTCGGTCTTCTTCCTGTACGATTTCGTTTTCATGGCACCAGTCCATATTTGGAAGCCATAGAATATTATTGTTGCCGCAATTTTTGCTAAGAGCAATCTCTTCTTGTGCTTTGGGTCGCCGATATTTGGCATAATTCTTGTCAGGGTAACCATTGCCTTTGCTGCCTTTTCTTCTGTATGCTTCAGATATTGCTTAAAGGTTAGCCTTGCGTCTAAAGTAATGCCAAGGTACTTCAACTTTGGTTTAAAAACTATATCGTGATCGCCCACGGTTAATCTTATGGTCTCCATGATTCGCCTGCTACTGTTGAGCACAACTTCTGTCTTTGCTTCTTCAAGTTGTGGACTCATGCGTACGAGCCAGTCCCGGGACATTCCGATAGCTTCATTGGAGTCATGCTCCAACTCTTCAAGGAATTTGTTAAATACAACGTATTATGTCGTCGGCGAAGCCACGGTGTCCAAAATGCATAGGAGCCTATACGATAAGGGATACGGTGGTTTATTACCTTTTGGTAGGAGGAGTAGTCCTTGTTTCTTCCAAGGGTAGCACAGCCTGACTGTTACTATAGACGCATGTACTTCGACCCCTCCACCATTAGGATAGAATAGGTCTCTTCTTCCATTCGTTCAATGAATACAAGAATATACATAAACCACTGCAAACGCATTCCCTGTTTGCAGTAAGCTTTCGTTTTCTACTCGAAGACTCACCCTCTTCGAAAAACCAACCAAGGGATCGACCTTTCTAAGAACTCTTATTAAAAAAAGATAGTTTGGCTAGGTACCACCAGATTTCTTTATTTTTCCAAAGGAGTTCAACCAGAGGAAGATGTAAAACCAAATGTTTGCTCTTACATTTGAAAGATATCCGAGAATATCTATTAGACCATAGACAGCCCTTACATTGCAACAAACCCAGTTACGCGGCACATAAAAACCAACTCTCTAATAAAAGTTAAATAATCACTTTTCCTTGTCGACATCCGCCATTACGTTTACAACAATCCCAAGTAAATGGTTAAAACTCATTTTATTTTTAAACAAGTGCTGTCAGAACACTAATATCATTAAGAACAATACCACACCATTGAAAAACAGTTTCCAAACGAACAAACAAACGAATCTCAATTTAATCTCATTCTGTTCCAAAAAAAAAAAAAAAGATAAAACCTCTTTCAACCTCCCCATTAACCAACATTTTCTTCCATTGTCCAAGGATTAAGTTCGTAGTCCTGTCACGTTCATATATTGAAAGAGAAAGAGCAAAGCAAAAAAAAAAAATAATAAAAAATCCAATTGTCTTCAATTTTGTGTAAAATATATATATATATATATATATATATATATGTAGAAAAAAAAGAAAAGGACAAAAAACAGAAGAAGAAAAAAGAAAAAAAAAACACTTCCTAACGAAGGCCAATCGGCTGGCAAGCACAAAAATCGAATTAACCGACATCATGTGACTCCGAGAGAAATCCTATTCCATTGTCCTTTTTCCCTGCGTTCATTTGAAAGAAGATGCCCGAGCCTTATTGTTATAATACGCAGATAATACGTGATCATTTGACAGAGAACAATTTATGCCATTTTAATCTCATCAAAAGGATCAGCTCTGGGATTTGTTCTACCACCCCAGACCCATCCGGTTTTGTCGTGGGCCCAACTCCGTAAGTCACTGTCCCGCCCTTGAATTATTACGAATAAATAAGGATTCCAGTGGACTTATAAATGGAGAGAGAGATATATGTATGTAGAGAGAGGGCGACAACTTCAAGGACCGAAAACAATCATAACTGGTGCAGTTCCACTTCACCTCCTTGTTGAGTTATTGCAATTTCACGAGGACAACGAAAAATATATTACATAACCGGTTGATAACGACAATTGATAATACGAACAACAAAATGGCAAAATAAATCAAATGTAGTAGAATCCTGACAAAATCGAGTTTCTTGTCCCTTTTAAGGTTTATCTTTGGCGCTATTTTTCCATCGTGAAAGAGATGAGAGACAGTTTTTCTTTTCCATTACGAGGATCAAAGGAAAATAATTGCAAAGCGAGGTCAACTGTGTAATTGGAAAATGTTGGTTGAATCAAAACTTTCTTTTTTTTTTTTTTTTTTAATTTTCCGTGTCCTGTACTGGCAACGTTGTTGTCGTGCAATCGACTTTTGCAGTGCTAAATTATCCCGTCATCCCGCAAATAGGAACCAATCAGCCGTCGACTAATCGCCATTATTAAATGAAAATTGCTAAACTGATTTGAGGGCGAACAATTTTCCGGGATACTGAAGCTTCTCAAAAGGATATAAACCTTGGCTGGTGAATGGGTTCGTTGTTCATATCCTAGAACCGGAGAGGTTGTGTGTCAGAAACAAATATTGTTGAGGCTAAGCTGAATGGTGTATTCCTTGAAATGGATTCTGTGTCTGGATAAAGGGTCTATACAAATGGACTGTCTGTAGCGGATGAGTTAACCCGATTTTGTATTTCGCTTCAAAGTGTCGATTTATTTTAAATCTAAGCTTAAGTCCGTCTACTGATGGAAAAAAAAATTTCAGAGAAAAGTAATGCGAATAAATGTATCCAGTTGCAACAAAAGTGCTTAAGGCTTCTTGCTCATTTATGTACGAGGTCAGGAGCAAGGAGTAGTGATAGCACTTTCGTAGGGCGTGACCGCAGTACAATTCTTTCAGTCATTTATAGAACTTTTTTTTTTTAGTAGTTTATCGAAAGTATGACGACGCAGTAGAGGGAGACCTCGTCTAAGGTGGCGTGCTCAAGTGGAAAGGGACCTCAACCAACTTAATGTACGAAATTGGAAGCAGGTGGCTAAATATCGAGCTGGCTGGAGGGGCTTGTTGGTTGAGCCCCAGGTTCACCCCGGACTGTAGCGCCACCTACGTAACTAAGTAAGTTATTGAATTTGTAGCATTGGTTCGTATTGCCCGAGTAGATTTTCCAGTTCCAGACTTAAAGTCATTCCTTGTCAAAGTGTTAGATTGACTAATGCAATGGCTGGTAAGGAAGTCAGTTATGATCTTAGCCATTACCTTTATTCATTGATAGAATCTCTTTCCTAAAGAAATTAATGAATTTCATGGAGTGTCTTAGTCCTGTTTGTGAGTTCCAGTATTAGAGCTTACTTATTATTTACTTTGGCTAATTGGTAACCCACAGAAGGCGAGACCTGTCTAATTCATCAGCAATTGCATTGTGGTGATACCCTTGTATCTGGGAAACCAGATTAGTGAGTGTTGTTAGTGTACACTGAGGGTTTACAGACAATTCCAAATAAGTTTAGGCCCAAAGCTATAGGATTTGAAATCTTTAGAACTGCTTGGCTGTCTGATAAAGTGATCCTCAGGGGAAGATGATAGTAGAATTATAACTCGTCATTCGGAGAGGAGAAACACATCCGGACTTTTCGAATGATGGGTCTACAAGAAAGTATCCCACTAGATGTCGGTCTCGAGGAATTCGATCATCGTCAACTGCGTTCGCCAAAGCGTTCCCAAGGCGTGATAGCTCTGCATTTTAGAACCAGCCATCCAGAGCGAAAAGTTGTAGTAGGTATGCAGTATTCTGCCTAATTTATAATTTTTTTTTAAAAATTGGATCCTGCACTCCTGTCATTTGAGGCGAGTACACCAACCTTTCAATCTTGCAGAATTTACTTAAAAGTATGTTGTGGCAGTTCAGGATGAAGCACTTTTGACATGAAAGCTACGTTCACAGACCTCTGAGAGAGGTTTGCTATTTTGGGTTTCTTAGTCTAGATAGGCAAAGAAAATGTATCGAATCGATTCTTTTTCTGACGATCGAAATGTATCCTCGCTTTGATTGTGGCTTCTTCTGGAGGAATGCCTTTAGCCAAAAGCCGTTTGAAATGCGTACGAGCTACTCCAGTAAGTCGTAACTCTTTCACTTCTTTTTGAATTGTAATTGGAGAAAGTTTGTTGAAGAGATTTGGGCGGCTTATTTGAGTACTACCGCATCTTTCTGTAGACTGATTATAGTATCGTCCGCTTCTCACCTAGGAATAGAAAGTAAGTTCTTCTAAGAGCGCCCATGTCATCGTAAGGGACTTACATTAAAAACGAAGGCACCTAATCGAAGAATGACAGTTGTAGGGTTGTAGGACATATGTAAGTTCATCGAAAATAAACGTGACACTTGGTTTCGAAGTCCCAAAGAACTAATAAAGCTTTGTGTGGTTTTCAGGATAAAGAAAGCATCCATAGCCATTTATACATGAAGCAAAACCTTTGGTAAAAAACGGGGGCCTAAGCCCGCCATCATCCACTGGATGCCCACAGCCATCGTAAGACAGAGTGTATCCTATGGATACCTTGTCTAGTGACCCGCAGCCGATAGGACCACGTACCTCAGTCTATTGACAAGGATACAAGGACTAGCATGTGTAGGAATTAAGAGCGCCATCAGAACCACGTCGACTGCAGCGCTTGAACCAATACTAGCACTGAACGCATTAGATCTACACCTAAAGGAAACGGCGGCTAAAAGTGCCTTTCGCTTAAAGCAATTCAACGTGTGGAAAGAGGGAGACACGGTCCACCGCACTGTTGCGAGATGGGCACATTTGGGTACCGAGACAGATTTTATATCACCAACCCATGACTTCAGCCTAAACTTTAAAACAATCTGCCCTTTAAGAGAGGATTGGATAAGCCGCAGGACCATCAAACCGAATAATATCTCGATTTTTTCGGATGGGTCCAAAACTATCGAAGGAGTAGGCTTTGGCATATACGAGTACTCATCTGAACCCGAAATGACTCGCTCTCTGAGACTTCCAAACCGTGGCAGTATGTTCCAAGCGGAAGTATTAACAATCATAGGAGCGGCTCGAGAACTAACCACGAAACCGCTCTTAAGATGGAGGATCGACAGTCAAGTCGCTATGAAGGCCATCTCATCCACAGTCATCAAATACAAACTTGTAAAACGATGCCTCACGATGCAATCGATTTAGTAAGAAAGGGGTCTGGACAGGACCTGACAATGGTCGCTACCTTTGTTCTACCACCCCTAACTCTTGTTAAGTCCAATATAGAGCAAGCCTTCGCGAGACTAGCTAAGAACAACGCACTCTTAACTTGTCATATCTCCATAAAATTATGCCAAGTAATGCCAAGACCAAGCAAATTTTAGCGCTTAACAAACCCAAATTATCGGTCTTCACGGGTATTATTACAAGCCATAACCTCCTGGCGGCCCACCAAAGAAGAATGCGACTAGACACTGATGACCTCTGCCGAGGCTGTGACGACACAGACGCAGGACGCGGACATCTCGCTTCCTATGGAAATGCCTAAACCTATCCAGAACTAAATAAACGGCACTCGGTGAATACTACTTCGAAGATCTGGGCGACCTGTCAGGAAAGCTACCATTACCCATCCTGAAATTTATGACAATATTGGGTTGGCCCACAGAGGCCGTTTAGCTGTCCCAAAACTACAGACCAACTTTTGTCTTCGTTTTTTTTTAGGTTATCCACGAGTGGATTCACAATGGGTTGGCGATCCGCGTGCTGGCTTGTACAGTCACCTACCTACCTACCTTGTTTGGATTTCAGCAAAGATATAAGGTATCATGCTTGACCACAATCGAAGACCATGGCCTGGGATAAAACATCACCCCAACTTCGACGTGTTTTTCGAAAGAGACTCATGAGTGACTGGAAGAATTCATCCACCATAAAATAAGTTGGAACCTCGGTAAAGAGAGGATCTTTTAAAAGAAGGTCCTAGAATTCATGGACGCTGTTTTCTATCAACACAACGATACGCAGGATTAAAAGCAGATAAAACAGACAGTATACTCTGCAAAGACAAGATATGCTTTAATTCTATAAAAGTCACCAGAAATCGATAACATTCAAAGTGTAATGTTGCAAGACACAGTGGATGTTTGTATTCCTTAGCTCTACCAGACTTTAACTAGATTATGCTCCCAAAACAAAGTGTAATCTGCATCTTTCATTTCCACAAAGAAGTTATAGAATCCTTCTATATTGTTCTTTTTACTCAAGATACTAAAAGGCTTCATGATCGATAGCTCTCGATCTAAATCTCATTATTCGTATATCAAAGGCAGATCGATGGCTACGTTTCAGTATCGACAATAGAAGACCTTTTCACAGTTACCACCACAACCTAGAGAAATATCCATTGAAGAGCTGTACAAAACAGTAGGAAATGCAGGATCATCCTGCTGTTCCATTCGTCTGGATACATGAACAAACAGAATTATCGCATCTGGGGTTTCGAAAACCCAAGAGAAATAGTGGAACAACTTCTTTATTCACAACGATCGATGGTTTAATGCGGTTTTGGCTTGGCGGGCCATATTTTTTTTTCGAAAATGATGCTAGTGCAACCATTTCAGTGAATGGATGGCCTAACCGAACGATGTTGACTTACATGAGGCACAAAGGGCCTCAAGATATCTAGTACAGATGAAATCCTTAGTCGATGCGATTGTGGTAGGGTCGTGTAAACCTATACAATGACAAGTAGTGATCGCCCAATGATGTCGACATTGTTTGCATATACTAGCAGTTGAGAGGACTTGTTGAACATAATGCCCGTCAGTCGAACCTATGCGAACCTATGTCAGAAATCTCATTATTTTATATCTCCCTGTCGAAACTTACTTCATTTTTAGAACAACTCTGAGGTATATTCGTATCCTTTCTCAAAGCACACGAAATCTAAAAATATATTCTTTCAAACAACTTTCCAAGCCACAGTATAGAACAAAAGGCACTCACAATGAAGTAGTCAGAATATAATCCGTTTTCGAAATGCACCTTAATGAAATCCCAAGGATGACTTCCGCTCATGGCATACTAACAGCTACTCTATGTATAATCTACTTAATTTTGCCAAGGACAAGCACTGATAGGATACCCTAATTCTCTTTCTAATAATTACCCTCTTGATAGGAGAAGATAAAAACCTTCTTATGTCGGTCAAAAAAAACTGCTTCCCCCGCATGAAGCACAGAACAACAGCTTCCGGTTGTCGAGGTCTTCGAGTGGCTTTCCTGAAATTGGTACACTGAATTTGCCTTGATATACATACATTCATCCTCGTATGTATACATATGTATATCTCTCGTCCTTGTGGTTCAGGAATTCGGTTTCTATCTCTCTAATTGAACAGCGAATATTCAAGCCCAGTTGAGGTATTACGGAGAAGTGTGTGTCTGGAGGACAACGATGAAAGGGAAATATTATTCATTAGCTTCTTGGAGATTTCTCTCAAAAAGCGAACGCGGCACCAGGACCTTCACCCAAACCACGAGTACAATTAGCCGGCAGAAAAAGCGAGCACTTCGCTCCTCCATTATGCATTTGCAACTGTGCGAGTGGCCCAATTTGCAAAAGAGAGAGAATTCGTAGCGCGGAAAACCTTCCTATCCGCTTTTGGGTTCTTTCATTTCATCGTCTTGGTTTGCTAATATCCTTCTGCCTTCTGCTTGACTGTGTTCGGTATGAATTTATTTCTTTCGGTGGTTTTTCACCGAAAGGTAGGATATTTGAATTTTTTTTTATGAAAATGATGATAATTTGTTTGGCATGATGAGTGAAGTACAACCCTCGCGCGCACAAAGACCGTTTTTCTTTACTTTTTCTTGTACTTCGTATCTTCTAATTCCTTTTTCAATTTTTTTCTCATTTTTTTTTTTTATTGGTGAAGGAGGAGAGGATCAAAATAAGAAAGAAAATAAAAGTTTCTTGCAATTTTTATTTATTTTTTTGCGAAATACAAATTTTCAAAAGGAAACTTCCTTACAGGCAGCACTTAAGTTGAGTGTATCTGCTGGAGGGTGCACCGAACGCTGCGGACCGAGCTGAGATAGATATTTCAGCATTAAGTATTCGCAATATCAAGCAATTTAAAATTTTTCGAAATGAATAATTAAAGTCTTCAAGAAGAAGAACAAATACATATGTATGTATGGTATGTACGCATGTAAAAGAAAGAAAGGGATTAACATTGTGCTGTGATGATGTCCATCTGGTATCATCTCCCATGTCCTTAGGGAAAAATTTACATATTCGACAAAGATACAGTTTTTCTTCTTTTTTTTGTCACTGTAGGCATTTTTTTTTCCTTTAATTTTCTTTTTTTTTTCGTCCTTTCTATGCTGCTCTGAGCAGAGAATGGGTCAGAAAAAAAGAAATCGCTTCTTATTTGAAGAGCAGTGAGGGATTACTTTGAAGAATTTATTTTTTTTTTATTTTTTTTTGTGTTCGTTTGTTATCAAAGGGAACTGTTTAAAAAGCCATTAAAAAAGGTTACAATATTCGTTGACATTTTAGCGAAAAGTCTCAGGAATTTATACATTTTTGAGACATCTGATGTCATTGTGAAAGGATTAAATGGGATTATGTGACGAAGAGGGAACAACAATTTGCAGAGAAGAGCTAGCTACTCGTGTGACAGCATGGTATGAAAGAGTAGAATGGAAAAAAAAAAAAATGTCTGCATCTGATAGGGTTCCGAGCAAAGTATCCCACCTCAATGGGAAGAGGGATATTTTAATGAAAGGACATGCCTAGAGGCACACGCGCACTTGAACGTAATTACTTAATTAATGCTGAGAGTAGATGAAAATCTCACTGTGAGTAAATACCTTATGCATAGGTCATTGCCTGTTGTAAAATGAAATTAATGAAAGGATACCATTTCACTAAGATCCGTGGAGATAATGGCTTTCATCAAACGTGAGTAATAGATGTTTCATAATTCATTTAAATAGTTACAGAAGGGATAATATATGTATTCAAGAAGTTAACATGAAAACATTCCTAGGCTTATACATAAGTATCTACATTGAACTATTGTTTTTATTTATTTAGACATTGTGGCAACTAATGGTTTTATTGTATGAATTCAAAGTCTGTCATCTGTCATCTTGAAAACTACATAAACTGCATACTATCACTTTGCTATAAGTATTGAGGGTCCATTCAAGTGAAGCTATCGTATGTACATACTTTTAAATTTAATGATAGAATATTCAGGTTTACCAGCACAAAATTGGCTTTTCATCTTCATTAATCGGGAGAAAAGTTTTGCAAATACCTTAAGAAATGTTTAGCTCCCCAAATGACTTGTCATGCGTATAGTAAAACCAAACTGGTTATATTGGAAATAATAAAACAAATTCTAAATTGTACCTGCTTAACTTACATCATTGCTTACACCAATGCTCTCAATACACTTTTTTATCTGACAGACAAGACAGACGGACAAATTCTACAAATGGGCTCAAAACTGAAACTAAGATGCTGATGAGATGATCTCCTGAGATGTGACTCCGGTTTAAGCTACAAATCCTATTTTCGAAATTGACTACAAATACAAGCAGTAATACCTTCTATTTCAGAGCCTGTTTTTTCTCTGAATCCAGAGACAGAAAGAAGCTATACTAGGTCCAATGCTGGCAATGAAGAAGAAAGAAGATTTAGATCGTAAATTGTTAATATTACCTTCGTCCCGGTACTTAGATCGTCGATACTAGACATCGTCTCATCGATGTGGCTCAGGTTCTAATCTGTTCACCTCTTATGCCTATTCCCAAACTATTTTCCAAAACATAATCTCCATGTAGGAGATCTTCAAATTATGAATATCTACATATTTGGCTTTTCAAGTTTGTACACAATCCAGAAATTATTTTAATAATAAATATTTAGCGCAACAATCTGATAAAAGAAAAGATTAATGGCTCACTTTGAAGGGAATGACTAAAACTGTCCCTTGTTCCTACAGCATAGAAAGATCACCGAAAGATAAACCCTTAAATACTCAGCTACCAGAGTCCAGATGAGTACTGGACTTCTTTTAGTAGGTTAGGTTAGGTTAGGTAAATGGGTGCCTTGTGACGGTGTCACTGCTCACTTAGACCACAGTTCGGGTCCATTGTGCCCAATCATTTAACCCTGGAAATCTATAAAGCCCGCTATTTTAACCACCCAGATAATGATATGAATCTCAGCTCTACGTTACCCAAGTCCTCCAAGTCCGAGAAGAAGTAACTGCCAAGAGTCCTCAATCTTCTGACGGATAGGGCACGACAGTCGCACATCAGGTGACGAACTGACTCAATTACTTCTTCGTCCCTGCAACTTCTACAGAAGTCATGTACATGTATGTAGCACACCGAGTCGCTCCACGTGGACGCTAATGGCACAATGACCAGTAATTATCTAGGGCTTCACAATAAACTCCGGCTCCCGTGCCAACGTCCATCTTAGAACCGTCGGTATAGAATGCCAGCTCCTTCTTCTTCGTGGTTCTTCGGCACTTCCAGTACATTCTGTCAGGAATTCTTATAGCGAATCTTCTTTCAAATGCTAGCGTGGGGGTCATGTGATCAGTTTCTGACAAACAGCTGGTAGTTCCAGGCTCGATGACCACATTCGGCCTTCCGTCAGTCTTACAGCGGTTTTAGCCGTCAGACTGCCACAGTATATATCAAGCGGAATGAAACTAAGCATGGTTTTCATTGCCGCTGTTGGTGTTGTCTTCATTGATCCCATGACTCCAATGCACGCTGCCCTCTGAATTTTGGTGAGGGTAGAAAGCTGGTATTGCTTCTCCAGTACCGTCCACCATACTAGTGAACCATATGTAAGAATGTGTCTTACGACCGCCATGTATATCCAGTACACCACAGCTGGCCTAAAACCCTACGTGTTACTGAATGCCTTTTTGCAAGAGTAGAAAGCTACGCTTGCTTTTTTGACGCGATCAGCAGCGTTATCCTTCCAATTTAGTTTGGAATCTAGAATTACACCCAGGTCTCGGGCTGCACCTGAGATACTTATGTAGTTCAGTACCACTGATACAAAGACTACCTCCGTCTTTGAAGGGTTCACTCCTAGCCTTTTGCTGCTAACCCAATTCTCTACTAGTTGTAGTTCGAGATTGAGTCTTTCGTTTAGGACTGAAGGGAATTTCACCGAGACCAGGAAAACCATGTCGTCGGCATAGGCCGTCACGTTGAAGCCATTTTCCTTTAGTATTACCAAGATCTCATCCACTATAAGGAGCCATATTAGAGGAGATAAGACTCCTCCTTGGGGGGTTCCTCTGCAGACGCTTCTCCTGATAGTTACATCACCTTGCGATGAAGATATAACTCTCGATTGAAGCATCTGAGCAATCCAATTGGAGAGACCGATGCTCAGCCGAGCTCTGTGTAAGCTGCCCAGAATCGCGTCGGTGCTTACGTTGTTGAACGTCCCTTCAATGTCTAGGAACGCCCCAAGAGTGAATTCCTTGAAGTAAGTAGTCCATTGATCTCTTACTAGAAAAACACACTTTTCTGTGAGCATTGCTGTAGATGTGCTTCAAACTGAAAACTCTTCATCATATATTAACTGCCTGATCATTCAAATAAGCTTATGTACAGTTTCAAATCCTTCCCGTATCAAGACCTGAAGGCATCATACCTACTGAAACTCAGCATCTAAAAACATAGTACTTCCTGGGCTTGCAGCCATCATGTTAAATTGTTTGAATCTTATTCACATTTCTACTCTGGAGTGAAGTGAAATGATGACAACTCATACCTAAAAAAAGCAAAAGATTACATATGAATCCAAAGAATTGCAATCTCTCTTCCTGCTGCTAAAACGACTGAAAAGGCTGGTAAATTCTTCATCTGCAGAAGAACATTAGCCCGACAATGCTCTTAGCGTTTCAAAATGCATTTAAAATCCTCTTCGCAATAGTCTCGCTACTATATTGGCAACTCCTCGATCCTTGATGAACACATAAAAACTTCTATAACGGGTTTGTGAAAAATTGTTCCATGATACCTTGTTCCACAGATCCTTGTAAATACCAAATATTTTCATGGAATTTGTCTTGTATACGGAGTTTTAAAGTCGGCAACACTTTTCATATACGGAAGCCCTAAAGCTGTAGTGGCTTTAATTCTTGATCTTCCCCATTAGTGGTTTTCATCCATAATACCATTTGATATCCCCAACACGGAAAAAAACAAATAGTTGCAAAGCAACCAATAGTCTCGGAAAAGGATGATCGTACTGTTAACTACCCCGGCAAACGAAGCAATGACAACAACTCTCGGATCTGCACGTGGAATGTTTGGATCCCTAACAGGCCGCGTGCAGCTGAACAACTCGCAGAGGCCATAAACAGCTATACTGCAGATATCACCGCCATCCAGGAAGTGTCGGGATGATCCAGGCAAAAGGAGGATGAAAAACTGCGACATTTGCTACAGTAATTGTTACAGAAAACAGAAGCAGCGCTTATTCGGATGTGGATTTGTCATATGCGGCAGACTTAGGCAAGAAGTCTTGAGTTTTCGACACTTGAATGAGCATCTTATGACAATCCGCATCAAGGCTAAATTCGCGATCATAAGCCTAATATGGGTTCTTGCCCCCACGGACGAAAAGGACGACGCCACCAAAAAATGTTTCTGTGAACTCCTCGACAAGACCTATGAGCAATGTCCTATGTATGACGCCAAAATCGATTTAGGCGATTTGAATACCAAGATAGAAAAGGAGGACATCTGCGCTAGAGCAGTTGGTAAACACAGCCTACACCACATCACGTCTGGCAATGGACTTAGGCTTATTGATATTGCGGCGGGGCGAAACATCATTATAGTAAGCATATGGTTTCCTCTTCTCAATATTCACAAGGGGACATTGTGGTCTTCTAATCATGAAACCGTCAACCAAACTGATCACAGCACACCAGCAGCCTACATTGACTCGGATCAGTACTTTGATGCAGCCAAGGTACGAATGTGAATATCCCAAGCGCCACAACTAAGAAGAACTACTTTAAGACGATTTAACGTCGAAATGCTGCAATCTCAAGAGATCGCCGAAAGCATATTTCTCCACCTCTCGAGAAGTCGTATGCAGTCAGCATTAAGTGCCGAAAACTAGTAGCAACGTTGACAACATGCCTTAGAAGTGCTGCTACTGATATGCTGGGTTTCACCCTATCACCACCAAGAAACCCCTGGTTTGACGAAGAATGCCGGCAAACACATACAAGTAAAACAACTCGCATACGAAGCGGCGCTGTACAGGAGGACAAGAGTGGCTCGTGACCTCTATGAACAAAAGAGGAGGAAAGAACATCGGCTTCTCTGGAGGAAAACGAAAGAGCACAAGAAGGGTGCGATCGAGGAATGAAAGAGGGTCTACTCCAGGAACAATGTTCGGAAGTTTTACCAACAGGAAAAAGAACGTGTCAGGGTAGCAAGACCAGGGTAGTGACCTGTAGAGATGAACAAGCACACCTTGTAGTTAGACTTACTATCGGTGCTGAGGATATGGAAAAACCGCTTCTGCAGACTCTTAAAAAGCGAGGACGACCAAGATGATGAAAACCAAGACCTTCGTCCACCCGACCAGAATTAAGTGACGATAGCAATGTCCAAACTCAAGTCCAACAAGACTGCTGGACCGCAAAGCCTACCAGCCGAGCTATTTACGGCAGCGAGGTATGACTTGGTGGAGTGCATGCTCCAACTCATTTCCAAGATTTGATCGGAGGAAGGTATGCAAAAGTAAAAAGAAAGCAACGAAAGTACGATCCACAAGAAAGGAGATCCTCTACATAGCGCCAGAATGTCAAAATAGACAGCTATAAGTAGTATAGGACTTTGTCTACCTCGACTCTGCAATAAACTCTGATAATAACATCTCAGCAGAAATATAACGAATCGCTGTTTCCTTGGATGAAAAGATATTTGTGTAGTAGAGCCCTATCCCGAAGAACTAAGGAGACTATAAGACCTTGATCATCCCAGTCCTTTGTCATGGCGTTGAAACCTTAACTCTATCTAAAGTGGATGAAGATATCCTCAGTCGCTTCGAGAGAAAGATTGTTCGTAAAATGGTTGGTCCCGTTTGCATTGACGGGTTTTGGAGAAGGAGATTCAACGATGAACTATATGAACTGTACATCGACATCGACTTTGTCAAACAACTGCGCATTAGTCGTCTGAGGTGGCTAGGACATGTAGAGCGAATCAACACCAGTGCTCCGGTCCACAGACTATTCGAATCAAACCCGGAGGGACAACGCAGTAGACAAGACCTCGCCTTAGATGGCGCGCACATTCGAATCAAACCCGGAGGGACAACGCAGTAGAGAAGACCTCGCCTTAGGTGGTGCGCACATGTAGAAGGGGACCTCAACCGACTTGGAGCGTGCAACTGGAAGTAGTTAGCTAAGAACCGGGCTAACTAGAGAAGCTTGTTGGTTGGGGCTCAGATTCACCATGAACTGCAGCGCCACCTAAATAAACTAAGTACGAAAGACCGCTTTGCAATTGTCTGGAATATCCCTTTGGCAAGAAACCCAGCACAGGGATACCTAACAGCGATCTCGTTGAGAAATCCGTGGAATTGCTTTATTAACTTGGACTAAGTATAATTGCGGATTCCAAGGCTTTTATTGTTGCTTGAGTGTCTACATAGAAAACAATAGCTCTGCACTCTACAGTGTTAATTGAAAGCCGGTCCGCGACTTCACGGACTTCTGTGACTTCTGCTTGAAATACAATACAGTGATCCGGCAATGATGATACAAAGGTCCTGCACTGTACTGCAGTAGAGTCCCACACCTGTTTCAATCGATGTTTTGGATTCGTCTGTATAAATCTCTGCCACAGATTCGTTTGAAATTTTTCAAGCATTCCTGCTAGGAATCCTTGTTTTATACTTGACGTTAAAGCCCCGAGGGGACAATATAGTCCGAATTACTATAAATAATCTTATGCCCGTTTAGGATGTTTGCATGACCCATATTTCCATGAGCCAGTTGCAAGGATTCCCTAAGCCGTAATGCTGTTTAGTTTCCCAAAGATATGACTAGCTGTGGGAGTAATTCTAAGGGAGTCCATTCTTGTCCAGGGTCGTCCACTAGACTAGTACTCCGTACATAAGGACGCTTCAACCTACGTATGACCAAAATTGTTTTTTTTTCTCCAAATTTCTTTTCACTCACAACAAGAAACCAAAAGCAAGGAGCAACTATAAATATTGCAATATGTATAGAGCATGTGGCATATACGATAGTTTGGTTCATGTTCTTAATTAAAAGTGAATTACCAAAACTACTCCAAAGTAAAAGAAATCCTTCAACCAAAAAAGGAACAATTCGACACGTAATTTCATCAAAAACGAACATCATCCACTATAAGAACAATGTAACAATGATACAATGTGAAATATTCGCTACTATAGCTGCTTCCATTAAAATGAACCATTTTCTAAAATGCGAAACGTCACCCCTTTCGCCGAGTCGGTAATGCATAATCCTTCGGAGTTGAAGCACTACTTTAGTTGATGCTCTTCTCGTTACGTAAAGGAAATCACTCGTTCCGTTTGGGTAATTGAATTTATGCGAAATGTAGAGAGGAGAAGAACGCAGAAACCGCGTCATTAAAATGCAATTAAAACTCGCAATAAGACCAGAACCACCCATGTAACTCTCTAAAAATAAGAGGGACAACAAAAATGAGCCGAAACACTTATCCTTAAGCTTAAGTGGTCGCACTCTTTTTTGTTTTTTTTTTTTTTGCAATCTGTTCTCCTGTATTTTATTCGTTCCTGTAGACGACGTCAAGAATGAGTTTTGTTCTAAAATTAATTTCAGGACATGCCGCAGGTAAAGCGTTGTTGGTGTTTTTTTTTTGCATTCTACAAGGTGTCCTTTGTCACAAGGACGACCTCAAGTGAAAGAAAGGACGAAGAAGACCAAAACTGAACTGAAATGAAGAAAAAGAAAAAGACGAGAATGGGAGACAAAAAAAAAAAAAGAAGAAAACCAACGAATTCCGGAAATCTAATTTAGGGCTAAGAGCCTTTCTACCATAATTTTAGTTTCTTCTTCGTAATGGTTTTGTACTTAATGCTGTCGTTTGGGGTCCGGTGCCGTTGGGTAAAACGGGTGGAGGGACCAAAAATCCAGAGGTTCATTAGTGAATTCCTTGTGATGCAGAATTTTTCAAGGTGGATCCATCGGGTTACTGCAGTTGGATATTAACGGGTTAGGTGAGGGTAGATACTTTCTATCAACAGGAATGAGAATGAAAATTAAAAGTGGCAAATTTAACGTCTGGACGGACAGTAATGTTTAAGGACAAAGAACTGCAGTTGATAAAGCGGGTGATGGGCAAACAGGACAATGCTGAAATATGCCAGCTGCAATTTGTTAAGAAAGTGGAAAGGTATTTTAAAGATACAAAGTACAACCGGTGTACATAATGGGTATGAACGCCTGAGAGTAACATGATCAAAGATAGTTATTACGAACAACAGCCACGGGTGAGTGACATACTTTTCCATAAGGCAAAGATATTTCGAGATCGCGGAAGGTAGTACCATGAAATGGTAGGGATATAAGCACCAACCAGGAGTAAACCGCTGAGATTATGATTCAATGGTACATTTTGACAATACTAGCGTCCCTACTTTGAATCTTTATTGATGTTATCCAGTTGACAGCTCTATTTCCGAAAAGTGAAGAAAAAGCAGAAAAAGGTATATTGCTGAAGGAATAATATCGAAAAATTCGTCTAAACTGCTAATGGGTAGCGCAGAGGATACCCAGTCAGTTCGCAGCCTGTGTTATGCCTCTAGCCAGGATCCTAAAGCGAAAGAAAATGACATTTTTTACAGTCAAACAGTCGCTGTCTCTAATCTTACACCAAATGTGGTTATCGTCATTGTAATGAGTGACTGCAACGCCAAGATAGACAGTGATCAAACATGCAATAAGAATATGTATGGATACGGGCCTCGTGGAGCGGTAGGACAAAGGCGTGACATTCCGTGGCGGCACCTTGTTTGAACGCAATGCCTGCCACAAGATTAATTATGTTTCAATCGACAGGTAGCGAGAATCAGCGTGACTTGTCTCTTACCTACTTACTTGCTTACTTACTTACTTACTTAATGGGCTTCCGACCAGTGAAGTGTCTCTGCCTGAGATACGGTAGCCTTCCACTCTTCGATCCCGGGCATGCTGCTTCTAGTTGTTAAGACCAAGTGTTCTGGCATTCGCTTCAGCTTGATTCTTAAAGCGGAGGTTCCTTGTCATCTCGAGCCTCGGGGCTGTGATTCGAAGATAGTCTTTGCTGGAACATTATTGCTCATTCGCTCGATATGGCTGAGCCAGTGTTATGGCTTTGTGGACTACATCCACGTCTTGATGCAGTTCATAGAGTTTGCAGTTATATCTCCTCCTCAATTCGCCCTCCTCACATATGGGACCGAATATTCGACGTAGAATTTTTCTCCCAAAAGTGTTCAATATCTGCTCTGCTTTCCGTCTTATTGTCCAGCACTCGGCACTATATAGCAGAACTGGCAGGATCAAAGTTTTGTAGAGCATGCACGTTGTCTTCCGAGTTAAGAGTCTTGAACCCATTTGCTTCGCTGAACTGAAGTAGCAGCGGTTTCCTAGGGTAAGTCTTCGTCGAATCTCCACTAAGGTGTCATTCGTGGAGGTGATATTTATTCCGAGGTAGGTATAAACTCCTTAACCATTTCGAAATTAATGATGCTAACAGTGACGTTTTGTCCTAAGCGGTGGACAGATGCTTCTTTGTGTGTTGACAACCTTTTAGAGGTCTTGGTTTTGTCCTCATTTACTTCATGACCAACTCTTTTCACCTATTCTTCAATTGCCGTAAAAGCCTCTAAAACGGTGCTCTGGGAGCGATCTATGGCGTATCCCAGCAGCTAGACAGATTTGTTGAAGATAGTGCCTTCTGTATTAACACCGGCACTATCTGCTCCAACACGAAGAAGTGATAGCGCAACTCCTTGCCATAATCCGGTACATGTTTGGAATAATTCGGAGGAACTGTTCAAGAATTACATGTTGCACCGTGTGTTTTCCAGCATCACTCGGCACAGCTGGATCAGATTAGCCGGGATAACGAATTCGGCCATCATTTTGTAGAGCTCAAGACGATGAATGTATCTTTGAAAATTCGTTGGTCTTTTCCAAGATCTGCCTTTGGCCGGAAGTTACACTGGTACGTGCCAAGTAGTGTGCTACAGAAATTCTTCCAACGTTCACACAGTACGTTGGATGGGATCTCATATGCTACATTCAGCGGGGATATGGGGCATATAGAGCTGATAGTCCAGTGATCGGGCATGGCGTCATCTACCCATACTTGGTTAATGATTTGGTGCATGCATCCTTCCAAAGAGTTACCACAATGTTTAAATAGCTCTGCTGGTAGACCATTAGGGCAGGCGAACTTGTTGTTCTTCAGCTTTTTCATAGCTGAGCCAAACTCTCCAAAAATGGGAGGGGGGATCGCTTCATCATTGACTTGATGCGGGTTCACTTTTTGCAATAATACCCTCTCTACCTGATGTCCATTAAGTAGCTGCTGGAAATGCTGCTTAAACACATCTCCTATTCCCTGTACTTCGGTGACTAAGTTACCTTCACTGTTTTCAAAAGTCTACGTTCCGAAACCAGCTGCCAGTTGCTTGGCTTTCCTAAAAAACATCCGGATGTTGTTCATATCGCGGGACTCTTCGATATCCTTGAACTGGGCAATTTTCTTTTTACGTTTTTCCGAGCTGTCCTTGCTTTGCGCTGTAACGCTGTCACCTTTTTCTGGAGAACGCATTCATCTTCAAATCAATGTTTCTTTTTGGGTGATGGTTGGTAGCCAATGGTGGTCTCTGCTACTTCTTTGATAATGTCATGGTACTGGTTCCACAAATTGTTGCCATTTGTGGATGGTGAATGCACAGTGGAGAGCCTCCCGCTCAAGGGTTCTCTGAAGGCTCCGGCTACTCCAGTCATGCTCAGACTTCCAAGGATTCTTTTTTTGGGTGGTTTGCAGCTTCTTATCGGTGGAGTTGTGGTCTAAATTTAGCTGCAACAAGAAAATGGTTAGGGTCGACGTTTGTCCCTCTGAAAGTTTGAACATTCAGAATATTGGATACGTGCCTCGCATCTATTCGTCCGTGGTCGATTTGGTTGGCGATTCGACCATCTGGAAAACGCCAGTTTGAGGTCTGGATTCGTAGTTGTGGAATCCTAGTGTTATTTGTGGCACCGAAAAGTCACTCCAAAAAGAGTTATATTTGCAGCTATAGAGCTCTAAGCTGCGATTGTTCCGCTTAAATGTTGAGTGAGTACCGCAATGTGAAAGATGATCGCGTCTGGTATTCTTAAGCTATAGTGAATAGATGTGTACCATCATCCTTAGAATTGTGTAACCAAATAGTATCCTTAACCAACAGCGTGACATGAGAACGGGCCAGGATCCTTTTGAAATCACCATCCAACAAAGAAAATGCCATGTAATTCGCATTTTGGACTATACAAATGTCGTGCTATCTCGACAGGCGTCTTAGTTGAGGGCCAAATTAATACCAGGCTATAGTAGCAGATTCAGTAGATTATGAGTATATTGAAGAATAACAATGATTGCAAATAAGTTTTCTGTTGGGTTTCGCATCCTTACACTGAGCTCTGAGATAATGATGAACGAAAGATTGCACTCTCTTGTGACATTGCAAGGATAAAGCATATGAACTCTATTGAAGCACTAGAGCTAGCATTTGATCAATCTGTCTGCTTCATGATAAAAAGTACACGTATTGTAGTACATTTTAGTCAGGGTTCCAGGCATCTTATATCATGCCATCATGTCTCTCTTCCGGTCTCAATAGATACAAATAAATTTTTGTGGATTGAAATTAAAACCCGAATTGAATGGTTAAGGCTGTTGATATTTCAAAGCATTGCTAATCACTTGACTTAATCTAATGAAATGAATTAAGCGAATCAAAGATGGTGGCACCCAGTCTAGTGAAACAACGTTGGGCTTCTGTAGCGAACTTTAGATCTAGGAAGAATGAAGCAACTCCTAAGAAAATGAAGGGATCGTATATCCTAATTTAGTAACATCAACACAAGACACTGCATCTTTGGTAGAAATGCTCAAGACACATTGGAAACAATGGATTTCGCCTGAGCGGTAGAGACAAGAGTAACTCAACATAACTTCCTTCGCAGATGTCCTATTCTTTGCTATATCAGGAAAGCAACACTCTAAAAGTTTAGGTAGGTCTTCTGTTAAATAATCTGTAATGTTGGTTCCAGAAGTATCAGAAGCCTCGATTATGTCTTTTTATCCATTCGACCTCCAAGAATAAACAATAACCATTCATGGTGGGTATATGATGCTTCAAAACTCAAATAAACCCTGTCAAACAAATACACTTTCGTTTAAAAAGCTTTGGGCGCCACTAATTAGTAAAATGCTTTGAAAAAAATTAGTGGCAACGTAAAACCAACAACTGGTCATAAGACTTCATTTCAACTACTTAACAAAGACTTAAAGGTTCAAGTGTATTTTGACCTCTCAAATCCTTGAAAACAAGTCCAGACACTTACAGCACACATCCATCGGACCATTCTACCAATTGAAATGCACATTTCTTCACCTTCCATCCGTTAACATTTACAGAACTCCCAGTCTCCATTCAGCACACCATTCTCTGCATTAGCAGTAAGTTGCTCCCAAAAGGAAATCCATAAACATTACCACGGGCATTAGCTGGGTTTCCTGCAATTTTCCAAAAACCCACCGCTGCTGCTCGCCACAGACGATGTCTTTTGAAAGCCTTTTCGTTGCATTTCTCCACTGTGTATAGGTACGATTGGAAAGTAGGCAAACAAAAAAGGAAGAAAATAAAAACCCAAAAGAAAAGAAAATTTCCACTAGGAAAAGATATATCCTTGAGATTTGCCAGCGACACAGGAAAACCCAACTGCTGCAGGAAAAGAAAAAGAAAAAACCCGCCCGACCCTTTGAAATTAAAAAATAAAAAGGAGCGCATTTTTATAAAAGTGAGGGAAAATTTATAGCTTATTAGGTAGAAAGGAATTTTGCTCACATCCCGCCGCCGCATACCACCTTTCTCACTCTATTCATCCATTCGTTCATCTCTTTACGAACGACGAAGGCTGAATGAAAAATTAAAGGAAATTGAAATTTCGTGTAATAAACTTTCTTGTCGAGGATACAAATAAAAAAAAAACCAAAAAAAAGAAAACTACGATAAACAAACAAATATACACGTTCGGATCGGATCGTACGCTTGACGCCTGTCAACCTGTGAATTGTTTCCAGAAATTCATTTCCTTCTTCGCAGACGATAGGTAGAGCTATAGGTTAGGTACTTCTTGACGTACCTTATTCTGGTCCTGACAACTAAGTGCGATTCGGTGTGAGGAGTTTTTGTCCTTTGTTAGTGCAAAGTGATTGTGTGACTTATTAATGTGACAGACTAGTGCGACACCGGGGTCAATTAGATGAGTAATTGGCTTAAATGGCAGAAAAAGAAGGAAGTTGCTTCTTTATTTGTTCAATTACAATGTACATCGATTTGCAGTAAAGTGTACCTCAGCAGAACTTGTCTTACTGGCATTCATTTGAGTATAGAACTCGGTCAACTACTTGGGGGGGGAATATAAAGGAAATGGATAGGTTAGGGGACAAAAGAAGAAGAATGATACAGTAAGTGTCATATAAAAGCGAGCTATTCATATGTATGAAGTCAATAAGATCTAAGGAGAAAAGTAATTAAAACAATTCAGGGAACAGGGAAAACTTGAACACAAATGTCAAGAACCTCTCCTACAGATGCAGTAGAAACTATACTTCACCTTCTACACGATGATATCTTCGGGAGGAATTCTTGTAAATGGCTTGTGGAATTGTGGGCCACGTAAATTTTCTAAACGGCCATGACACTATTCCTAGTATTTCGGTCAATAATGTTCTCTATTTGGACTTTAACGTAGGATGCCTAGCAGAAGTGCTTGAGAACTGAGAGCCTGGCCTGGCTTTCAGTTAATATTCAGCAGATTGTAGGGCTAGTGTTCATTATAAACACAGTCAGGCAGCGATAAAAGTTTTGAAATCCCAAATAACACAATCCAAGTTGATACACTAATACCCCGGATCGCTTAACGAGATCACCGTCAAATGCGTAGTATCTCTGAGCTGCGTTCTAGCCTACAGCGATACTTCAGACTATTGCAAACTGGACGAGCTAACTAAAGAGAGTGCAGACCGTAACTTCCTTCCTCCATGCATCATGCACTATCAGAGACTGGCCATCATCCTTCGGTGTCTTGTGTATTCTTGCAGACACACTTAGGCCAGAATAGGCCCATTGTGATATCACAGGATCTAGTGTCCTTAATTTACCCGTTGAATCAATATGAGCTTATTATAAAGCGGAGGCGGCTAATGCTTATGTTAACTAGTTCGCCAAGGTTGTCGAAGAAGTACTCTCCAAGATACATATAAATAGTTTTATTCGATTTGAGAGGGCATGGCAGGTGCATAGGAGGTGAAAAATAGTCTCATCCTCTTCCTTATCCATGAAGCTTTTTGAAAAGTCTTTTTCCGGGAGACCCAGCCTGAGGGCAAGCCTCTATACCTGCTATTGTACTGATGAAGGATTTCTTTAGTCTTATTAGAATATTGGATCACTTGTAACGTTAATCGAATTTTGCTTAATTAAGAGTTTACACGTAGAGAGATACATGTTGAGATTCTTCTTTGCCGCTAGAATCGACAGAGTTGTGCCATGCCTGCCGAGTTCGTCGGCCATGCAATTTTCTGAAATGTCCCTATAGTCTGGCACCCAAATGAAGTGAATTTTGAAATGTTCTACCATCTTGTTTAGAGATAAACGGCAATTAACGGCAATAGCCTTGGAATTGAAGGTGACCGAATCCAGGGATTTAATCGCGGCTTGACTATAGGTAAAAAAAATTACATTTCCACGAGAAAACCTCCTTGATCGCCATTATGATTGAGAAGGTGGATCTTAGGAGAAAACACCTCTTCCCGCTGCTTCCATCTTTAATCTGTCTGTATAGATGCAAACGAATCCACTACGAGACCCTATGTATATGATCCTCCCAATCAGTTCGGAGGGTATATAGGTTTCGAAGTATTTGTTCTAAAAGAGCTGTGCAGTGTCTTTTGGAATGCATTCTGGTTTATTTACAACAGACAAGTGGCCAGTACGCAGACCGGGAAATAAAAGAATTACTTTCATTCGAGATCTGCATTTGCTGCCACTTGTTTGCAATAGATATCGAGCGGAATCATATGGAACAGCGTACACATAGCCGCAGTTGGAGTAGTCCTGAGGGCTACACTAATGCAGACGCATGCCCTTCTTTGCACATGACTGAAGAAGTTTTATTTAATGGCTTTATCCAACGCAGTCCACTAGTCGATCTCGCCATACCGTATATACATAAAGCCAACATGTAATTCGAAGATGAAGTCACAACTTACTTCCAAGATCGTTCTTAGAGCAGTACAGAACCGTGGTGGCTTTCTTAATTTAATTTCTATGGTTAGGCCTAACTCCCTAAAAGATTTGGGTTAACTCTGCACCGTATATGGGTACCTAGTGTCTGTGAGGATCTTTTGGAGCCTGGATGCCTCAGAGATCACTTCTATCTTATCACAGAAGAGTCTCCAGGATTTTCGTTGGACTTTTTTGATGTTCGTTTTAGAGGACTTGGGCACGTTTTTATACGAAATGCATTCGGTAGCCAAACGGGAACACTTGGCCTGATTGAAGAGCTGCCTGCATGTTTTGCGGAGAGGAAGAATCTTCTAATTAAAAAAGGCCGAAGGATGATACGGCAATGCTTTTCAGCGGTGCTATCGGTAGTCCCTATGGTGGATTTCGGAAAACTAAGTGGTAAGTATTCTCTAGAATGTGTTCAAATGATTGAAAAGATTTTAGCCAGACCAGTATTCGACCACAGCGCAGAGTTACAACGACAGACTGCAAGGATCAGTTATCATTGGAGTTCGCAAATGCCGCTGTTCGTGGTTTAAAACTTTAGGAAGGAGCCTCCCTCAGAGGAGGTACCCACCACACTCGAGGAAGGAGTTTGAACAAGAACGAGGGGTAATGACCCCACCTTTATAACGTCAACTAGAAGGGAAGACTTACATAGATGTCACGTTGATATCTGAACAGAGTTCTTTTGAAGTTTTCGATTGGAGAGTCTCCAAAAAAGTGTCACTATTTCATTATTTTTGGATATTTTTCAAACTACAAGTAACTACATAATTGCGGGAAGGGAATTTTCAAAAATCCGTTAAGGTCCAACTCAACGCCTAAATTCAAACGAGAGATAAGGAGATCGTTGGAACTCCACTTCACTGAAAACCTCTCCTCTATTGAAGCTGTTGACTATGCGGTCGATGCACTAACCGGTTGCCTCACGGGATTCTTCGAAGGATCCTGTCCGATCAGTAGACACAGCGAAAAAAAATGTCCTCCATTGTGGAGTGATAAAGTAGTTGATCTCATGACTATCTCAAGAGCAGGCTGGAACATCGGCAAAGATTGAAAGGGTCATCGCATGGTCCACTTACAAAGAGAGCGTTAAACTCCTCAAGAAAGAAATTAGAAATGCGGAAAGAAACTTCTGGAAACTTTACTGTGAATCTATGGAATCTATGGAAAAAAGATTCTAGCCAAGACACCAAAGCCGCCCTCTAATATCAGAAAAAGGGATGGTACATGGTTGGAGTCGCTTAAAGAAATGCCTTAAGTTACGTTATGTTCCGAAAGCATGGTGAGAGGTGCGTGTCATATTTATTCCCAAGGCTGGGAAAGGAAGTCACACGACCTCAAAGGTCTTTAGATCAATCAGTCTATCGTCCTTTTTGCTGAAAATATTGGAACGTCTAATAGATGTATAGATGAAGAGTGATTGGCGATGACTATCTATCCAAATCACAACATGCATATATCCGTGGCAGATCGGTAGACACAGCTCTCCAGAGGGCTGTGTCAACCATAGAGATATCTCTCCACTTCAAGGAGTTTGTTCCGGAAGCATTCTAAGACATTGAAGGAGCATTCAATAATGTGAGCACCGATGCGATCATGGACAGCTTATGTAGGACACCCTGTGGTTCTAAGGTGGACATTGGCACAGGGGTTGGGATCTTCTGCGAATTTTTAAAAGTAGGCATAGTTGTTAGAAGTTAAGAAGTCCTTGGATGGCCTTTTTTTTAACTATGGTGGTGATGGGATTTCAAATAGCCTTAAGAAGAACAGTGATCTCAGACAGATCTTTTGTACCATTCCTTGAAGATGCTGTATGATCTTGCCTACTACCTGAAATCAAGATCATGAATGAGACCTACGATTGTGAGGAGGAGGTGACATCAGAAAGCGCGGTAAAGCCTATGTGGAAATGTGTGAGCGTGTGTAGTTCAAGGAATGGTCGGACACTCACATAAAACATGTTCGGCAGTTTCAGTGTCCTCAAAACATAGGCCACACACGTCAAATAGGCTAATACCAATGTTTTTGAAGTAATATTTGAGAAAGCAATGCCAAGTTCGTGAGGATCTTAGCCGTACCCAGGGCCAAGAAATGGAAACTGGACACCGTACTTTTTTTGAAGACGGTTCTAAACCGGCTTAGACGAAAAGTCAAAGGACACGAGAGCTTTTAGGGCTGCTTGACTATCTGATAAAATATTTACAAATGATCTTTGGAGTTTTCGTCTGATACACTCTGTGTTACAGAGCTCGATGTTAAAAACCTCTGCTTGGAAGATAGAAGTAGACAATTTGTATCATAGTTGGGACCGAGCTAATGACTCAGACAATTTCTATCATAGTTTTGACTGGAAATGTCCACTCCTACCCCATTCGACATTTTTAAACCATCAGTATACCATTCAGATTGAGGTATGAATTCAGAGACTTCAGGAGGTTACATCTGGAAATCTCTTGCTAGTATATAGGTATTATCCAAAACAATGCTTGCCACTATAAGGACATTTTTCGTTTCTTAAAACCATCCTTCTCATTCGAGGTTCCACATAGAGTTAAACAAGATTGTACAAGTGTACTATCACTCATTCTCTTGCTGTTGGGGAATAACTATGTATTGACCCTGAATTGGGTGGTTTAGTACAATACACCAGTTGCGACCCAGTACTTAAGCCCTACAGTCCTTAAAACGTGAACAATTTATGTTGAACCGAATTTTTGATTTCGAAAGTGTCACCAGCTCTTCTCTTATTTATGTAAGCTTTCGACTTACATATGTATTTACTATTTACCTAAGCTATAAACATTCTCAAACACTTCATTCTAAGCTCAGTTAAGTATATTTACTTTGGTTGCCAGGAATTTACGATTTTTTGTTATCCTTTTGATGTGTTTTGCACACAACAAAGTCTAAGGACATCGATTAAAAAATTCTCCATCATTGTCGCCGCCATATATTCAAAGCTATCTTCCCCTTGTGCTTTATCACTCCAAAATGGTTGTAAAACTTCCTCTCAGCACTGACATTAAACCGAACAATGGATTTTCTTTCAGGCAAATATCTTTCCCTAGCAATACCTCACAAGGACTAAAGCATACAAAACGATGACAGAAAAAAAAAAAAGAAAAAATGCTCGTGACTTGCATTCAACGCCTGGAAACGCTGAAAATTCATGACCTAAGCATAACATCGACACAATGATAACATTCTCGGTATTGTAATTTATGTGATATCCCTTACAGATGCCTGGAAAGGCACAAGGCAACAGCCGCAATAGCAGTACCAACAACAGCGTCATCGACGATATAACCAAGAGGAAAGTAAAGATCTGTTCTGTGCATCCGGTTGAAGGAATAAAAATTCTCATAATATTGTCGTAAGGGACGGTCTTCCTGAGACATGTACATACATACATACACCCACTATCTGTTTCTTTCAGATTGGGTGATGGAACAGCCAGGCAGCTAGAGGACAAACGTTCTCAAGATGAACAAATGAAGCCGAACGGTGTGTCCTGCTTGGGTTGGAAAATCATAACTATTGTTGTCGCTTGTGTACTGTTGTTGTTCCTGCTGCTGATGTTGTTGTGTACTTATCGTTACGATTTTTTATTACCAAAATGCAAAAGTTAGTTTTAGCAGTTTTTTCTCTTTTCTGTGCATCTGTGCGAGACCTTCAGGAGCATTAGGGTCCTTCGGAGTAGTAACTAAGTTTTGGCTTTCATGTTGGAGTTATGGCAGTGTATTCGATTTGCTAATAAAGTGAAAATGCAAATGCAGCTAAGCACATCGTAAATGTTGTCCTGAAATGGTAACAGAGATATCTGATCTGTACCGTTCGTTGCCATTTGGTCAATGAAGGACTCAACGTGCCAGTGGATTTTGTTTGATAAAGTGAGACTATTAAAATGCTAATTAGAGTCATTAACTTCTCAGTATGGGTTGACTTCAAAATGGTGGTGAGATGAGATTTTTATTTCGACTGTAGGGGTGCGATTGAATGCTTCCAAATGTGTCCCTAACGTCCATTTTGGGTAAATGAGTTCCATAAATCACACGTATTAATGGTGTTTTAATTTGTGACCTAGTTTTTAGCTGAGGCAGGGCATAAAAAAATTCCAAGGCAGTGGAGTAAATTGAAAATATACAGATGTTCGTTTAAAAATTCCACAATACAATGTGCCTGGTCCACCTCTCCTTAAGTCAAAGACTACAACAAAAAAATGCTTCCTAGAATTCTTGTATTCCATCCCCTTGCTCTTTTAAATAATAAACAATAGCTTTGTACCAGCGGATGCTTCCAAGGCAATGGAAGTTATCTTTCGACCTTTGTCCTGCAGTGTTGATATGAATATTTGATGAGTTCGAGCGAAGACAAATGAATGATCCAGAGTTTCTGAAAGTGCCAAGCAAGTGTAAAATGGTCTTCATCCGTGACCCTCTACAAAAATAGGTAAATATTCTCAGCCTAGTTGAGGTGTTTGAGATAGGTTGTATGGGTTCCATTGAATTCCGCCACTTCTCATCGACAGAGCACTCTTTAAAGCATCACTAATCATCATCAAAAAGAGTAGTGGACAATGTAAACAACCTTGTGGAACACCGGGACGGATTCCAAATTTATTCGACAACCTACCCCTATGTAGAACATGACACATCGCACATTCATGACTTACTTTTATAAAAGCCACTAATTTGTTCGGATGCCTCTTCTGCGTAAGGTATACAACCTCTCTTTGCACAGGTACAGTAAAGGTTTATATTCGATGTTCTACGTTCTTCTAAGGTATTTATGTGGTCCACGCAGGACGATTTTTTTGTGAGCTCTTGCCCATATGGTTGACATTGCGATCTAAAAGAATCTATTTTATTAATTACGGTTTGCTTAAACCAGGAGTCGTACCACATCCCTAATAAAGAATAGTAACGTTCTTAGCAGCAGAATTTCTCAACTCCGCAGACGAAGATATTTCTTTATGGAAACTACCCCTCCTTAACCAATGTAATGCTGGGAATTCACAGAGAGTGTGCTCAAAAGATTCGACAACTTTCGAACAGAACCTACATACATTCCGCTTCGATGCAGAGAAGGATCTTGTTAAGGTTATAGGGACCTGCGAGAAAGCTCATTAACTTTCTAATACTTGTCTAGATTAAGGATTTCCTTATAGGAATAAGGCCTGATTAATCGCTTAGGTTGTCTCACCTCAGAAACATTTTCCCCCATGAACCAAACGAATTTTTTGTTCCCAATAGTTAATCAGCGCTATGGCGGCAGCCCAGTTGAGACCACAGTAGGAATCAGGTCCTATGAACGCAGATTCTGAGCCAGCCCTAGCTAGTTCATCTCTAGATTAGTTGCCAACAAATCCTTGATGACCAGGGACTCAACCGAGTTTCACCCTGTTATGTCTGGAAAGAAATTATAGTCCATCGTAGCAGAACTTACCTGACATAGTCCATTAAATTGGACGACAGGGCCTTAAGTGTTGCCTGGCTATCTGAAAAGATATATGTATGTATGTATATTCTAGCGCCCTTATGTATCATTTACTAATGTTTATCCTAGTCCAGATCTCAATGGCATAGAGTTCAGCCTGGAAAACAGTGCGACACATTCCCACAGGTATTGAGACTTTAGTGTTGGGTCCAAGGCAACAGGTTCCAACTCTAAATTACATCTTCGAATTATCTGTGAACCAGAGCAGACCTCTAAAGTCCAGAGCTCGAACAAGATTAGATCGCTGACCATGATATCGGGGATATATAAACATATCATTTTTGGGAGTTTAGTTAAGAATTTTCATGTGTCATCTAGTTAATAGCGCTTCTAGTGCCCATCTTCCTATTGTAGATTTGTAGGAGAGAAAGCCCAACACCAGCTTCTAATGCTGCCATAGGGCAGGTACGCACGGGACCCGTACTGACAAGAACTTTCGGCCAACAAACGATGGTCACGTGGATGAGAATGGGCCTTATCATACTTGTATATATCCGATGTATCATTCTTGGATTCAGACCCCCAGTTCTACCAAAAACGCGTCTACTGGCCCACGTGGCCCTTGTGGCACGCTCGATGACGGACATGATATGAGAATTCCAGCTAAGCCTCACTGGAATAAACTAAAGTGCTGCCTATGATGGTGACAGATCCTAGATTGACCAGTCTTCTTTTACTAAAAGGCACTAGAACGGTTTCACAAGGATTAATGGATAGTCATTGTCTGTTGGACCATTCTAACGCCTGTAATAAAGCAGCTTGCATGACACTAAAAATGGTCGCGCTGTGTTTCCCACTAATAAAAATCGGCAAGTCATCCGCTTTACCAATGGCGTGATCTCTGTAGATCGACTAGAAGATTGTCGATGACTAGTGACCATAGAAGGGGAGAAAGGAGGCCTTCCTAGGGCAGCCCTTTACTGCGGTCACAGGCACTAACACTCCCACACAAGAGGAAGTAATAATTCGACTTTCGAGGATGGCTCTTATCCATTGGTTGGTTGAATCCTCGATACCTCTGCTACTAATTACTTTTGCTATTGAGTTGAAGCCAGTGTTACCGAATGCGCCCTCAATGTCAAAGAATGCACACAGAGCCAATTCCTTGGGAGTAAAAGTTCCTTTTATCTTCGTCACTAGATAGTGAAGAGCGACTTCTGTAGAGTTAGCTTCCCTGTACGCAAATTGACTTGAGTGCAAATGGCTTCTAATATGAACGTCAATCCATTGTCTCTCCATAGTCATGTTAGACTTATAGGTCTATAAGATTTATACAGCTCACTAGACCTATTGCCTGGTTCAGATTACATTTACTTGCCTCTAGGTAGTGGAGATGTAATCCCAATTGTAGCTGGCACTAAATAAAGCAATCCTACCCTGTAGGATGAGATCAATTACCTTCTGTAAAAGCGCCGGATATTTGAATGATTTGAAGGAGCCTGCAGTCCATTTAACCTTATCCGGACTTAAGATTTTACCGGATAAGCTATTCACTCTACTAGCAATGCAGACCCTATGGTCAGATGCGTTTAGGAAAGTATGGAATACAGAAATAGACGAACCTGGGAAATGAACCTGAAGTAAGGTTCCATGAGTATCCATATGGTCCGTCGTGTAGGTGCCATCGGTCTTTTTTAGTAAACCTACACAATTTTTTTTGCAGCATTTATTCCATGTAGCACGTTTAGATCATCTCAATTCCTAATTGCATTCGAACTTATATTCATCCCAAGCTGAGTATGAAGAGCTTTGCGAGCAGGCGGTGAATTCCTGGTACCTTGTCTGGCTTGATTGTTTTAATTGCGGTAATGGTTTGGCCTTTTGTGGTAGGCGTGATGGATATTCTGGAATTCTAGACGCCGAACAATTCAACTTGATTTTGAGGTACACCTCCGTCCACCTTCATCCACGCTGGACTACTCTCATCCTCATGCGGTACCCTCTGTACTTTCTGCTCTAGTAAGGAGATACATTTTCACAGGGTTCCAGAGCTCATTTGAGGGACTCGTAGATAGTTCTCTGCATACATGAAGGAGCTTGAATGCGGATGATAGTAACCATAAGGTTTGGGACTGTAAAATTTCCTCTTTTGAATAAATTCTCATCGGAACTTCTAACATCACCAAATACCTGTGAGTAGTTAGTACTCCATAAAAAAACTAAATTGGAAAATGAACTCGAACAAATGTTGGGGTTAAGTCTCAAAATCATCATGTGGATGTGGCTATTGTAAGACCAATACTTATCTATGGAAGCCTTGTGTGGTGGCAGACTACCAACCTAAAGTCGGCCACGAAAGTACAAAGGCTTGCGTGCATTGGTACTACCAGTACAATGCGAATTACATGAACGTCAGGACTCAAAGTTATTCTCACCGTGAAAAATCCTGAAATTCTAGAATGTTTCGCTCAAACTCCTTTTCTTATTGTACGAAGCTGAAACTGTGAAGACCATATAGAAACAAATCGTTGTCCGGCTACGATAGCCATAAGTCGTCAAAGATCTGAAGCAAGGTATTTGTTTCAAAATAACTATTCAATTTCTAGAATTGAGGCAGTAGTAGTAGTAGTATGTATCTACATGTAATCACGAACTTACTGAGCAAAGTTCGTACCTTACGCTTTTGACTTAATAGTCACAAAACCAACCTAACTTCTTTCATTAGTTCAAAAACTTTGTTGCTCTCTGTTTAGGATTGATTTTGGCAGAACCCTTCTAGCTTTTTAAATCGCTGTGGGCAAGCATTGGGTCGTGGGTCCGTAAATAATTCCAACTGTGGTGCGAATCCTGGCACTTGTGGTTTCATATTTCAGGAATATCCTACCACCAATTCCTACAAAGGCAAACCAACAAATTACTTTCATTTCAGATAACTCTGGGCTAAGCCTAACGCGGACGCACATCAACTGCAAATGGTTTCCACTTGGTTGTGCGTTTTCATAAAAACAGTGCATACGAGAAAAGCTCTAAGAAAAACACTGTATAACTGTCTGCTAAAGTAACCACAACATTTTTTTTTCCAAAAAAAAAAAAACCCAGAAAATCCTAAGCCATTCCTATTAAAAGTTTAGAGCGAAAACCTTTTAAGCCCTCTCTGTCATCCGAAAGGTAAATCAAATTACAGTTCAGTCTTCTGTATTTTTTTTTCCACAAAGCTGTACATACATACGTATGCATGCGAGTCGTGACGATGCCCATATATCCATTAACTTGATGTAAACACGCGGCCACACGACAAAACAGCCATTGACTAAGCCACCCACATGGTCAGGCCATTCACAGGACATTCCATTTCGACCCACAGAAGCTGTTCACCCACAAGCCCTCAGAAATCCAAAACTATTTTCACTAGAGGATTTCACCAAAGCCATGCATCCATACAAAGAAGCAAAAACAGGATATCACGAAAAACTATAAGATTTCTACAGAGAGAGAGAGAGAAAAAAAAAGTAGGAAACATCGCCCCCACCATGCTGCTCCCTATTAAGCGACGCGCAAAGTGTTATTAGTTTTCAGAAAGATTTTTGCGCACAGAAATCCCTTATACAGGAGCAGGGAAAAATGCAGGAGAAGCTTTTAATCTCCAACATAAAGGACGAAAGGAAAAAAAAAACACGGGCATGAAGTGAAACTGGAGTGCACACAGGACATGCGGAAAAGAACAACAATTGTAAGCCCATCATTGTGGTCTTAAATAAAAATCCCAAAAATTAAAAGAGACACTATAGCCAGCAACCATCCTACACTTTCTGTCCTGCTGTCCTGCATTGTGCCACTGTGGCAGGCTTTGTGTAACTAAACTCCTCATGGAATCACAGACTCAGTTGCAACAGCTCTAGGATACAGTGTTTCACAAAAATGTAGAAGTATCATTGCATGGACAATTTTGGAATTAATCCCGCTTGAAATTCCAAAAGGATACGAGCGAGCAACTAGAATGGACATGGAAGGAAAAAAGGTATGGAAATCCGTTTTTATTCCACACCCATCGTCGTCGTCGTCGTCCTAGAAGAGACAAAATCAAATCCATTTCGAATGGAATGGATTTGCAAAGCGAAACCAGAACGTCGTACGTTCACTCTTTCCGTATTTTTTATTTTTTTTTGTTGGATTTTTCTTGCTGCATCCACTAGACATTGCATCTGATTGTTGCTTCTCGAAATCCTACAGATCCTTGGAAAAGGATATTCATAGAAGGTGGGCAAGAGCGGGTGAATAGCGGCAGCTATGGGTTTTGTATTTGGTGTCGCTCATATCCCAGAGCCGTCCATTTGCAGAACGACAATTCCAATGTAGCGCTAAGCAAACGAACTAGATGGACCGATGGACGACAACAGACAGCTCCAGAGGCTGTGCGTTGTCCCGCAACAGAGGTTTATCAAATGAGATTCTAAACTCGAACAGGTCACCGTGCCATCATGTATCGTTGCAAGAGACTACCAAAGGCATAGGAGAGTAAAACAAATTTCATGGTATTATAAACAAAGTAAACTAGTTCTGCCAGGACAACACACACTGAATGCATTTGGAGGCGACCGACTGACGTCATCGTCGTCGTCGACATCGCCGGGCGTTGCGTCAGCCACTATTGTTGAAGTGGAGGATTTATATCGAGGAATTCAACGGAGGTGGAACTGCAGAGCCTGCGTACAAACAGTGACTGTAATTACACTTCAAGGATGCGCTTTGTTGACCATTATATGGTGTGCGGCAACATTCATAGTATGTCGTGATACGACTGTGCGAAGGGGAGAGATGGTATCATAGCAGCTGGACTGATTGTGATTTCCATTTTTTGTACGCCCGCTATTTGGCTAATGGGGGGAGGGTTTATGTAATAATGCCGCACAGTTGTCACTACAGCTGGGCGAACGGAAAACGAAACATGTCCTTTGTCAGTGCGAAATGACGTTATGTATCTAAGTGGCCTTGTAATGAAAAGTTTCGGAAATGGTGGCATTATGCTCAAAGGAACGTTAGTTAAGTTTGCTTCACGGCTTGCTGTTTTGTCCTCCATATATGGTATGTCCATACCAATGTGGAGCACAATGAGGTGGTTCTGTGCTTAGCGTCAACCAGTGATGATGGAAATTTCCATGAAATGGGATCGAAGAATTTGCATTTTCTAGTAAGTGGTTGCATCTGATGTAGGGTAAGTAGAGTTTAGTGCATTGGAACAAAATATGCGGGAATTTAATTTTCTTTTACTGTTGCAGGATAGGGTGGACTCAATAGGAATGCTATTGAAGGAATCTTGGTGAATGGTGGATATCAATTAGGAAAGTATACTTATTCGCTAAGTGGGTTGGTACGAGGTGAAGAGCGTATTAGGTATGGCATCCCTTCGGAGACTCCATTTGAATATCGAAACCCTTAGGTGTAACACAGATAAGCTGCTTAAGTACATCAATTGCTAAGCGACCACTTTTCGCAAGGCAGTGGAAATTCACCAGGTAATACTCCGACATCAGTGCCATGATGAGGAGAATATTATTACTCATAGAGCAGTAAGCGTGTCTTACCTACCAACAGAGAAAGTTCACCCCACATCAGAAGCGGAAGTCCCAATAGCTTACACACGACAAGTGAAATGGCATATGTATGTATGTATATGCACGTAAGTGCATTAAATAAAGAAAAAGCGGAAAAATACAAATTACAAGTTACAACTTACAAGTTGTAAGTTATAAGTTATAAGTGAATGATTTTATTTGATGGCTGGACGCTGGATGGCAGAAGATACGATGGATCGGATCAGGTATGCAGAATTGGAAAAAATGCGGCATTTATTACAGCTGTCACAAAAGACTGCATATGTTAGTAAGGATTCGTTTTGGGAAATCGGCTTAATGATAATTGACTTTAGGCCGATCAGCGATCGACTGGCTGCGATCCGCATCAAAGCAACATTGCAAAAACATCAACTTAATATGCGCACAAGCCCCTACCGACGAAGCTGAAGACTCTTAATACGGTGATAAGTAGCACTAGGTTTAAAAGATTACGAATCCTTAAAGAAACCTAGCGCTCCCCAGATGTTTGAACTGCCAACCAAATCGACCATGTGCTAATAGATGCGAAGCACGAAACCAATATTCCGAATGTTCTAACTTTCAGAGAGACAAACGTCGACTCTGTCATTTTCTTGTTGCACCCAAATTCAAAGCTCGACTATCCAACGAGAAAAAGCCGCAAGCCGCCCAGAAAAAGAAATTCAACGTTGGAAGCACGAATGGAGTTGCCAGAGCCTACA
Source organism: Xylota sylvarum (assembly GCA_905220385.1). Classification (NCBI taxonomy): domain Eukaryota; kingdom Metazoa; phylum Arthropoda; class Insecta; order Diptera; family Syrphidae; genus Xylota; species Xylota sylvarum. Next base: position 36,257,891 of record LR999958.1, read on the forward strand.
GGAAGCACCTGAGCGAGAGACTCTCCGCTGTGCATTCACCATACACACACGCCAACAATCTGTGGAACCAGTATCGGGACATCATAACACCAGCCACCACCCAAAAAGAGCCCTTTGTATAATCATAAATGCGTATGATGGAAAAAGGTGACAGAAAATGCAGACATGCAAGCGCTGGAGCGCAAAACAATGGCAGCGGGAGAAGAGTATCGCGCCAGAAGAAGGGAGGAGAAAATGATTCTGCATAAAAAGAAAAGGGCCAATGCAGTCTCCCAGCTCAAGGGAAGAGTCCCACGATAAAAATAACATCTGGATTTTTTTTAGGAAGCCAAGCAACTGCCAGCTGGCTTCAAACCCGGAACACAGGCGTTTCGAAACGGTGAACGAAACCTAGTCACCGAAGTATAGGGTGTTTAAGCAGCCTTTCTAGGATCTACTTAATAGGTATCAAGTGGAGAGAGTGATAGGACAAGAAGAAAGCCCGCATCCAGTCAATGAAGAAGCCATCATCCTCCCAGATTTGAAGAGCTTGCCTCAGCTATCAAAGGCTGAAGAAAAACAAGGTCCCCCGCTCTGATAATCTAACAGTGGAGCAAATTTCTGGTGGCCCGCCCTGGAAAAGAAGTCCAACCTATTAATATTGGAAAAGATCAAACGAGTTGCATGTCTCAGTATTACTGGTGCACTGAGAACCTGTCCCATCAGAGCACTTCAAACCATGCTCCACTTACTTCCAATCGATATCTGCTCAGCAATAAGGCGCTAAACAATGGAAGGAGCAACACATTGGACATGCCAGAATATTACTGATGCGTCGTCATCTTCCACAAGTCACCGACCACCTGCCCACTGAATACAACTTCAACATTGGCTACAATTTCTCAATACCAGACAGAAATGAATGGACGACACAACGGGATGTCCTGTACCATGAATCGCGGTTATTATTCAGGGATAGGTGCAAAACCGAGGACGGAGTCGGTGCTGGAGTCTTCTCCGAAGACCTGGATATTCACCTCTCATTTAACCTTCGTAACTATTGCAGCGTTTTTCAAGCCGAAGACACCGCCATTCGTCAAGCAACTGACTGGCTGGCGGTTAATGCAATATCAGCATCGGATATTGTCATATACATCGACAGTTAGGCAGCCATCAAATCCCACTGTGACATACCAGGGAACTGTGAGGCTAACGAACTAGCCAGACGAGGCTCCCCTGAACAAAGCAAAGCTACTGTGGCTGACTTTAAATAAAACCAGGTCCATTGGACTCCTAAAATATAAGAGAGGAACCCTCTCCAAGATAGTTAACACCCTCACTGGGCACTGTGCTATAGGAAAACATGTTCAAAGCTTAGGCATCCCCTTCAATGACTTCTGTAGAAGCTGTATGGACGAAGAGGAGACCATCAGTCACCTCCTGTGCACGTGCCTTGCGCTCGCCAACACTAGGAAGGCTATATTAGGCGAATACCTTTTCAATGATCTAATCGATCTCAACAACACGTGCACGGCTAAGATTAGCTTTTTTATATAAAGGAGTGGATGGTTCCCAGAGTAAGAGGGTGACTCACCCGCCTTACACATCTGCAGTACATTGGACCTCCTCTAGCTTAAGTGCATTTTCCCATCGAGGGCCGATCTTAACCAACCAACCAACCAACCAACCAACCAATAGCGGAGCTTTTGAAACATGGTAGTGATGTTTTGGACCAAATAATCAACCAAGTGCAGGTGGATGAAGCCATGCCCGATGACTGGACTATCAGCCCATCTTCAAGAAAGGCGATCCTATGCCTTGTAAGAACTATCGAGGCATATCTCTGCTTATTGTCGCATATGAGATCCTATCCAACGTACTGTGCGAACGTCTGAAACCTTTCTGCAGCACACTAATCAGCATGTATCAGTGTGGCTTCCGGCCGGGCAGACCACATTTTCTCACTAACGCAAATCCTGGAAAAGGCCAACGAATTTCAAGTCGAGACTCACTTCGTCGACTTCAAAGTCGCATATGACAGCATTTACCATCTTGAGCTTTACAAGGCGATGGCCGAATTCGGGATTCCGGCTAATCTGATCCAGCTGTGCCGAGTGACACTGGAAAACACACGATGCAACATGTAATTCTTGAACAGTTCATCCGAACTATTCCAAACATGTACCGGATTACGGCAAGGAGTTGCGCTATCATGTGACTTCTTCAATCTCGTGTGATGTTGGCATTGTCATGTATTGTCCAGAGTTTTTTGGAGACAGTACAAGATGAGAGCGCGCTCCATCTCTCTTTAGCTAGTCTCGCGAAGGCTTGCTCTATATTGAATTTCACAAGAGTTAAGGGTGGTAGAACAGAGGTAACGACGATTGTCAGGTCCTGTCGCCGTTCGTTTCCGTGAATGCTGCTGTGTCCTGGAATCCAAAGAAGTGCAACGTCGTGGTTTGCTATAAGTGCTGTAAGTTCTTCAAGGCTTTCACAAGTTTTATATATGACGAATGTGGATAGTTCTCGTGCCGCTTCTGCTATTGCTAATACCTCCGATTGAAAGACACTGCAGTGATTTGGAAGTCTAGGTAAACGAGCAATTTCGGGTTCAGATGAGTATATACAGAAGCAAACTTCCGTTCGTGAAAATCGAGATATTATTCGACCACTTGCGGGATACCTTTACAGGGCAGTGTATGTACTTGGAAGTCACCCAGTTCTGAGTTGATGTATCTCGTCTTGAGCATTCATTCAACCCAATCTGAGCCTATGTATGTTTTGTTGGTCCAGTGCTAGTCGTTAAATGACAGCAAGTTGTCAACTCTGGATGCCTAGTGAAGTTCAACGTAAGAACAGGCTTGATTTAAAGAATTCGAGGGTTTTTGTCATCAGTAGAGCCTGAGTAAAAAAAAATCTATTTCAATAAGGTCCTTAAACAAATCGAATCTGATCACAGTTGACAATTTCCTGGTGAAGATGATTCGAGAACATATTGCAAGAGCGATGAACTCGATCTTTGATAGACAAGGTCTAATCCAAGTAAACGCTGGGATTCCGCTTATCGTCTGAAAAAATGCCCAAAATTCCAGCAAATTCACCTAAATCGTGACACCTTGTCCTGACCTAGTCTTTCGAATGTCCTTTCTGTCATATTTCCTTGAAATATATTTTTCTCTTATCAAGAAGTTGATGAATCCTAAAGTTATTCTGACAATGCTCATGGAAGGAAGTGGAAAATTCTTTAAGAAATCAAACATATTTCCTTCTATTCAAGTATATGGCTCTTGAAAATTTTAAACGATAACCCTTAAGATAGATTTCTCTATCTTAATGCTAAGTATGCAATTTTCTCCCCACGTGAATACTCTTTATCTAAGGGTCTATTGCGTCTTCAATCAAAGAATTCAGAACCGATAGAATGGGAAAAATCATGCGGGTATACCATGTGTAATAAAAATAAATCTATTTATATGCTTTATCCCGGCGACATTTAAAAAGATATAAACATTTGATGATTAATTAATGAGACCATCCACAAGAGCACTGCTGCTGCTCTCGCAGGACATCTACGCTTTTGTCTTTCTTTGCGGCCATATCGAGGCAACAAACTACACTCACATATCAGTAGGCATCTCATAAATTTCATCGTCATTCTTTTTCTTCTGTGGGCTCTATGCTCTGTGTTTTGTGTTCTGTGCCTTGGTGTCTATTCTTTTGTCTTTGTCTCATCTCAAGGATAATTCAAAGACACTATAAAAGCACAGCATTAAGAATGTTTAAGAGGAAAAATTTACTTTTGTTTGTGCAATAAAATTCAATCCTCAGAGAGATACCTCTGTTGGTCGCTGGCCGTTCCTTCTGTCGTCTTCCCTGAGTCTTCTCTCAAGTTTTAGTATTTTTCATCTTCATTCTTTCGAAATAGAAAAAAAAAAAAAAAACAATAAAAAATAGTAAAAATCCAGCAGAAACAAATACATTCTAGTTGGATGGTTTGCTCTATCATATTCTTTCTGTGTTAACTCTTGGAAATGACAGAAAATAAGGAAGAACGAGTGATTCCCTTTGAACGTGCCTTGTCCTTGCGTGCATTGTGCTTGGGGTTTTTTTTTTTTTTGTTGTTTCTCATCTGCTTCCTCTTCTTAAACTTCAACTTCAAACGTCACGAAATGCATTGAAGGAAAACATCTTTAAGACATCTCACATCAACTGACATTCCTTTATTGTTCAGTGTCTTTCCTGGTGGATTGCTACGTTTTGAAGGATATGCTGGAACTCGCCGCCCTACGCAATGGACTGTGACAACTCGAAATTGTTTGATAGTAATTTAAGGATCATTTTGTCGTCGTTTCGTCGTTTTGTCGTTTCTTTCGTTTTTGACAATAACATCTCTCCAAGATAATCACAAGAATTGTTTAATCGGGCAAACAGACGGTGAACATTTTTTTTTTCTCTCCTTGAATAGGATACTGTGGCCGATTTCCAAACGGAACGATGATTGAGGTAAGAATACGAGAACTGCATAGATACCAGCCCCGCGTAGAATAGTCTAGAAGGATAAGCAAACCCCTCTCTCTCTATGCTCGTAGCCTTTTTTTCGTTTTTGTTGTGTTCTTCTGTAAGTCATGCAGACAATGTCATGCTTGACTTGATGCGGCCCAGTGAACCGGTATGCGATTTTCCTAACCTTAAAAAAAAGGACGAAAAACAACAGAATCCCCGCACGGGAAAATACCAGCAAAGATAAAAGGAATAATAAAACGGCAACGACCGACGCCGACTACTAGTGACGATACCAAGCAAAAGCGCAACCAGGACCTGCAAAACAAAAAAAAAAACAGCAAAACAACTGAAGTTGTTATTTTCAGAACATCCATTAAGCCAATAGCGAAACGAAACGAATTCGAAAATTGTGATGCCATTCTAGCGTTTTTTTTTCTTCCGATTTTCCATTTCTCATTCCATAGTTTTCTTCTTTTTTTTTTTTTGTCCTGAAAATTTGTTTTCCTGTTGTGGTGGGTTTACTCAAGTCAAGGTAGATGGCAGGACATCTCTGGAAACTCTCTAATTCGAAACTTGTCCACGTCTACGAGGTATGACGCCTCTCGTATATTTCCAAGGATACTCCTATACGATGCAAGCTTTTAGCCGTCCGTGCATTAACTTGGGTAATCTTCTGTTTCTTGTACGGCAATCTAGATGTTGTGCGTTGGAACGAAAATGTATCCTTTAATGGTACATGTGTTGTATCAGAAGGATGCATGTACATATATACATATGTATGCATGTACATGTATATTGGATAATTGGGAAAAGTTTTTGTCGAATAGCTAAGAGGGTGATAGAGTTTTGAGTGAATTTTGTACCAGAGGTGTAGTGTATCTAAAAGAACATCACTTTTTTATGGGTTGGTCAAAATTGAGGAATATTTAGGAGAAACTTTAAAGCCTCGTCAACAGTTTGTTTAGTTTTGGAATGTAGCTAAGAGTGTATATCTATGTACGTCCTGTAGGCATTGGTTGACTAATTTTTAAAATGAAGCCGAAAATCGTTTTGCTAATCGATAGAAAATCATTTCAACTTCATCCATCTATTTTATTTTGACACCTGACCATTAGCAACTTGCAATCATGTCCTTATTTATTTACATAGTAGATGGCAATCCAGGACATCATATTGATGTTCGCCTAGTTGTCCATTGATTATGTAATTGCACTTCTCTTTGACAGTCTTTAAGTGATTATTTTAGTGAAGGAGAGTGACTTGCTAAATACAGTAATGGCTGTGTCCCTAGACTAAAGTTCTAAGCTATGTTAGGTTTATTTTTTCAAGATACACACCTTCCACCTCAGTTATTGATCCGATAGTTCCAGCTGTATCTTGAAGCAGAGGTAAGTACCTCTGCTGAGATGCCTCTAAAAAGAAAAGTAAATAAGTCATTACACCTAGGGGGACCCAATTACAGGAAGTCATTTTGAATCTCCTCGGGGTACTTGTGGAGGAAGGATTTGGGATTTTTACTGAGACTTTTCACCAAAAAGAAATTCCACTTTCGAGAGACTCCTTTTTCATGCACTGGAACCGGATGAATTTGCAAAAATTTGTCATTAGATTAAGACATCAGGCATCCAAATGTTCCTTTGGGAAAACTAAAGAGGAAAGTCGCGACATTTATTTGAAGAACAAACTGAAGAAGATATTGGGCATGAAAGGACCTTAAAAGCCGGCTACTAAATAATCGGCCCGACCTCTCGCAAGCGTTTGACAAACATCCGAGAGCAAAACTGTCACGTAAAAGCTTGTCAAAACAAAAATTGCCCTACGGATACGGCATTAAACAGTAGGCCGCTTCCATTAGTGTAAAGAATTTAACACGCACAACACAAATGCTTTTAAGAAGTTTGACGCTAGGTCCCATGGACCTGTCGAGTCAAAAAAAAATTGTAATTTGTCATGCGTCAGATGGAGGCGTTAAACATAAATCTGTTAACCTAGCAAAAAACCGGACTGTGGAGCTAAAGACCATGAATAAGTGACTAGCCGGCGGTTTGGACATGTAGGAAATATTGAGGCCTGGCGAGCTAAGAGTAAGAAATGCCACAGATGCAGATTTCTTGGGCACTATGCCGTTAAATGCAAAATAAAATGATCTAGACGGAACACCTTAGCCTCTCACTATCATCTCCTACTCTACACCTCCACATTGGTGGCTACTGGGTGCCTGGAAAACGAAAGAGGGGAGAGGAGTGTTTTCTCACTAAGGCACTTCCTCTTGATCTGGACGGCAGCGGACGAGTTATCCAGATGGAATCAACGGCGGCGTCCACAATTCCAGTAAGGCCGAACGATCTAGTGTAATCCCTATATGAGCTGCTTTGACTTATTCGAATCCAAGGATATCCAACACTGAGCCAGGGTGTTGGAAAAACCCTTAATGGGCCAACGGCAGCATATCCCCAGACTCATATCCCCGAAGTGGGTTACTGACTCCGGAACATCCGGTCCCTCTACCTAGGGGTATACAAGGGAACGGGTCCTCCAGGTTGGGGGTTGTGCGTAGGTGTAACCTCCTGACCATGGAAAAACAAATTTAGTTCCGAAACTAAAATTAGCCTTGGATATGGATGGACTCACTATTGACGACCCCAGCAATCGAAATAAGGACAACGACCTTCGGATCTGCACAACAGGCCGCGTGTAGCCGAACAACTAGCAAAGGCCCAAAACTGCTATAAAGCAGACATCGGCGCCATTCAGGAAGTGCGATGGGATGGGTCGGGCAATAAAAAGGATGAAAAACTGTGACGTCTATTACGGTTCACAGTCGGTGCTGAGAATATGGAAAAATTTCTCCTGCAGACTGTATAACGGCGACGAAGACCAACATCCCGCTGTCAGGCAGAATGAACCATTCAACATAGACGATGATAGCCAAAACTTCCGTCCACCTAACCAAAACGAAGTGAGGATAGCAATATCCAAGCTTAAATCCAACAAGGCTGCTAGATCTGACGGCTTACCAGCCGAGCTGTTCAAAGCAGCTGGAAATAACCTGGTAGAGAGCATACGCCAACTGAGTTCTAAAATTTGGTCAGATGAGTGTGTGGCTGATGAATGGCATCTCAGCACCGTTTTCCCGATCCACAAGAAAGGAGACCCCCTAAATTGTGCCAATTACAGAGGCATCAGTCTCCTCAACATCGCGTACAAGATCTTATCTGCCATATTGTGTGAACGTCGAAAACCTGATTGGGCCCTTTCAGTGTGGTTTCAGACCAGGAAAGTCCATAATCGATCAAATCTTCACACTTCGGTAGATCCTGGAAAAAACTCAAGACGTTCAAATCGATAACCACCATCTTTTCATCGATTTTAAGGCCGCTCTATAGAGACGAGCTATACAGAGCCATGTCTAGTTTTGGCATCCCTGCCAAACTCGTTCGCCTGTTCAGGATGATGATGGAAAATTCTAGCTGCTTCATCAAAGTCAGTAACGATCTCACAAAGACCTTTGATATCAAGAAAGGATTTAGACAATGTGACGCGCTCTGTCGTGTGAATTGTGCGAAACTCACAAGTCAACACCGGAGGCACAATCTTTCAAAAGTCTGTGCAACTAGCTTACACCGATGACATTGACATAATTGGGAGAACACAGCGGGCTATCACCGGTGCGTTCGCTAGTATTTCGACGGAGGCTACGAAAATGGGTTTAGCAGTAAACGAGGGCAAAACCATATTTATGCTGTCAACAAGAAGGGACACCCAACATCGACGAATTGGACGGAACGTCACAATCGACAGTTTTAACTTTGAGGTAGTTAGGGACTTTGTCTACCTTGGCTCTGCAATCAATTCTGACAATAAAACCTCGACAGACGTAAACCGAAGAATAACTCGGCAATTGAGTAGTAAGGCCCTATCCCGAGCAACTAAGGAGGCTCTATATAAGACCTTTATCATCCCAGTCCTGCTTTATGGCGCTGAAGCTTGAACTCTATCTAAATTGGATGAAGATATCCTCGGTCGCTTCGAGAGAAAGATTCTTTGTAAAATTTTCTCTCCCTTTTGCGTTGACGGCTTTTATAGTGGGAGATTTAATGATGAACTATATGAGCTGTACAGCGACATCAATCTAGTCAAAAAATAGCGCATCAGTCGTTTAAGATGGCTAGGACATGTAGAGCGCATGGACACAAATGCTCCGTCCCGTAGAGTCTTTGAATCCAACCCGGAGGGACAACGCAGTAGAGGAAGACCTCCCCTTAGATGGCGCTCACAAGTTGGACCTAAACAAACTTGGAGTGCCCAACTGGAGGCACTTAGCTAAGAACCGGGCTAACTGGAGATGCTTGTTAGGGGGTCCCAGGTTCATCCCTGTAACGCCACCTAAGTAATTAAATATTTTGGCGTCGTGTGAAAATGCATTAAATTACTTGGACGATGTTATCGTATTCGGACGGACAGAAGACAAACTCTTAACCAGAAAAAATGCCGCTGGAAGACGAGCGGACTTCGGTTTTTGGGCCGGAGAAGATGAGGGCTGTTGTGGAGTATCGACCCCCTATCAACAAAGAAGAGACGAGGAGTTTTTTTAGGATTCGTAATATATTTGCGTAAGTTTATAACTGATTTAACGGACACAATAAAAGCACTTCCAACACTAATCAGAAAGGGCGTGAAATTTGCTTGGGGCTAAAGTCGGGAATTAAAACAGGAACTAGCAACGATCACAGCACTCTCATATTTTAATTCAAAGAAAAACGTTTTATTAGCTGACGCAAGGCCGGTAGCTTGGAGCAGTATTGCTACAGTTTGATCAAGATACTCTTTAGGTAATCTTATTCACGAACAGGAGTTTGTCCTAAGTGGAATGGCGCTATTCATAAACGGAGAAATAGAGTCCGGCTTTAGTCTGGGCGGTGGAAACATTTTATCATCATCTTGCTGGCAACGAATTTGAATTCGTTACTGACCCTAAACCACTGGAGGCAATTTTCAAGTCGACCTCTAAATCCAAGCAAAAGTACCATGAAGAGAAGGGTACTCTCAGAAATCTGGTGGTCATTAGCAAAGTTGCTCCTTGCAGATCACATATTTACTAAAACTCATTCTGGGTATAGTGTGGTCAGTCAGAATCTTTCCCAGATCACCTAATAACCAATGCAGAGTGCTATTGTCCCCGCTGTATCAGAACAAGAAGAATGCTAAATTGAAATAAAATATATAGGAGCACCTTCAGAACTTCAATCGATTAATACCGGATGGTATCCATAATGCTGTTCTTTGCACATTGTTTTGATATTTTATGTTGTAGTATTGACGAATTGGGCAGAACGTCACTATTGACATACATACCTATTAAATAGTAAGGAACTTTTACCTTTGTGTACCTCGGTTCTGCTATTAAATCCCACAACAACTCCTCAAAAGAAATAAAATTAAGAAAAATGTTTGACAGTTGTAAATCCCTATCCTGATCAACTTATAAGATTTTGTATAAGACCTAGATCATCTTGGATTTCATTTGAAGTATCCTCGTAATATATTCGGTCCCGTTTGCGTTAAAGAGCTTCGGAAGAGGAGATTCAACGATGAACTATACATGCTGTACAGCGACATCGACTTTGTCAAAAAAAAAACTGCACACTAGTCATCTGAGATGACTTCCCTCTCAACCCATTTACCACCAACTACCACTTAGGGACCACTCTACTACTTTACTTTGATGTCAATTTTCCAAGCTTTGGTAAGGCCTCATCATCCCCCAAACAAAGTAAGTTAATGACTCCCCAGTCTCCAAAAACATAATCCAACTTCAAAATGACAAAAGAAAATGTAAAACTCAGAACAAAAAAAAAAAAATTTCCACCACAACTGGCAGCTTTTCAAATGCAATTTATCATCACGTCCGCACCTGTACGATTTATCCCATCAAAGGGGTTAACACTCGTTAGACCACGGGACCGTAAACTGACGAGGACGACAAAGAAGAAGAATACAACGAAGACGACCGACGACCGACGACCGACGACCGACGTTGTGTTGTGCCAGGTTCTCTGCCAAAGAATCGCCTTAAATTACATCGACTGTCATTTTATTGTCTTACAACGAGACGGATCCTTTCACACTCGGCAAGAACGGAACAGGACAAGAACCCCGGACATTCACAGATGAATGAATCAAAAGTACAAAACTAAAGACACAACTTGATAACAACTCATATTTCCCCCAGGACATGTGCTCGAGAGATGGATCACACAGTAGAAGAAGAACGAACTTATTTCAGCCATTAGTCATCGGGTCTTAGGACACACACACACACACACAGAGAACGAGACAAGTTTGCCATCCTTTTACGAAGATTACATTTGTCTTTTGCCGGTAAGGACATGGTGGAGTACCTACATACATAGTGTGCAATTCATTCGCCCGTTCCATCCAACACAAATACAGTATGAACACTATACATTATTACATGTCCCATAATGGTGATTTACAAGGACACCACGTGTGAGGGGAAGAATTCGTAAAAAGGGGTTTGTTCCAACAATCGGAACATTATTAGACAGTTCCATTGTAGTCTCCCTGCAGGATCATCATTAAACTCCCACCAGACGTAGTATGACATGCTCACTTCACCATGCTCGGGAGTGGAATTAAATTGTTCTGATTGCCATTCCGGAATTTCGAGTGCGCGCGTTTTAAGAATTCACATGAACTATGCCATACTGCCATGTGGGTGTGCAGGAGGCGCGCAGTTCTTACAAACATCTTCCCAGATGTCTCGCGTCTTCCAAGACTCCGAATTCGATTTATGTACACATTGGAACCGCAATGTTTCTTCGATGAAGTTGTCTAAGGGATGATGGGCTATGGCTGGGGGTGGGGGGGGTTCCTGCACCCCACCGTTGTGTAGTCCTTCACAGCCAATTGAACATGGCAAATAAAAATAAAAATAAAAAGGACGAAACCGTAGGAAAATAAAAAGAATAAACACGACTCGTAGTCAGAGTCGGAGGCAGTGCATACATTACGCAGAGAAATTCTCATAAATCACAGTCAATTCCGTCAACTGACAGATTGACAGTGCCTGTGACATTTTGTCTGATGTAGATTCGTGTTGTCTCTTTTTTTCGTTCATTAATTCGATTTAAACATGCAAATTTGGGTTGGGAGCTGGCAGTCACGGAACAACAGATTGTGTGCCACAACACAGCACAGCACAGCACAGAACAAGGAGAGATGCGCGACGACGTCAATTATCGCCTTGCGGAATATTTCTGCGTAATTGTGCGTTCTAGTGAATGATAACAATTTAATAAGGATATTCAGGAATATTAATGACGAGTTCTGACAATGGTAATTGTGTCATTGGGGTGCGATTAGGTTTTGTACACTAGTCCTAGCTGGCGGGGGTGGGTGTTATTTGTTTTACACCGCATGGTGACATCTTGAATTCAATTATATTTTGACGACAAATTCCAGGGGAGTTTAGGGAGATAATCGCTCAGTTTATTGGGAATACGCGGACAGAACTGAGGCGGTTTGGTTGAATTTTAAATAAACCTGATTTGATTTGGATGGTCGTTTAATTCGGGCTTTGATTTATGTTAAATTAGTTCGGCCAGTGGCTTTAATTAGCTTCTTGGGAAGGATTTTGCTCCAATGTGCTATTCGGGGAGAAAATTATCGAAGATAATCCAAGATATTGATGAGATTGGAAAGCAGAGTGTGTACCTACTGAATGCATCCTATTTTCTATTGTTAGATATTCATCTTGCTAATTTCTTATCCATTTGACTCCATCTTTCTCAATCTTGGGATAAAGATTTTATTCTGATCTCCAGAGCTTTGTGTTAATCGACTTTTTCTTGGGATTTGACGTGTATTCGTATCAATTATGCGTTCTACTCCGAATAAAGAATCTGTTTTGAGCAAGACTGTGCAACTGCGGTACAGTTCGGAGTGAACAGGTGCCTCCAATAACAAACCTCTCCAGTTAGCCCGGTCTTTAGATAACTGTCTCCAGTTGCGCACTCCAAGTCTGTTGAGGTTTCCTTCTACTTGTGCACTCCACCTAAGGCGAGGTGTTCCTCTACTCCGTTGTCCCTCCGGGTTTGATTCGAAGACTCTACGGGCCGGAGCGCTGGTGTCGATGAAATGTTGGCAAGGTTCCCATTGGTCTTCAGCATTTAATACTGGCGGGATAGGACTCGTAGCGAGATTTCAGGATACGAGTTCGGGCAAAGGTTCTAGCGTACCTTGGCTCCAACAAGATAATGATCCGCGTCGATGTTGGCTGCTCAGAAGGTTGAGTATGGCTAAGTAATTCCATTAACTTAAACACCAAACTACGACTGTTCTATTCCAACGTTGAGTCCGTGTTGCTATATGGATGTGGTACTTGGAGAGTACTACTCTCAGGAAAAGCTGCAAATGTTCCTTAATTGGTGCCTACGCAATATCTTGAGGATTTTCTGGCCAAATCGTATATCTAACGAAAAGCTTTATCGGAGAACGGGCTAAGAACCAATAGGCACATCTATACAATGACGGAAGTGGCAGTGGATTGGACACACTTTTTGAAAAGTTGGTTAACTCATGATGGCAGACAACGTGGCAGTCCTAAATCCACATGTCGCAGAAAAATAGAGAAGGAAGCACGGCAACTGGGAAAGAGCTGGGGAGAGTTGAGGCACATTATCAGGCGCGTAGGCATTATGGAGGCCATCGGTTTTAGTGCAGCTTAATATAGATGGCAATATTCCTATCGGATATTGATCCCATCTGTAGTAATCCTGCAACTTTGAGCACAGCTAGAATCTCTGTTTGAAACACACTGAATGAGTCCCGAAGTCCCAGAATCACCTGCAAGTTTATGTCTATTAATATATAGACATACCTGATAACGTGGCCATCTGCATATATTGCAATTTCATTTTGTAGAGAGACTGCTTTCCTTTGCCATTCCGTATGGTATATCGAAGTCGATAGTACATGGCCTGTCTTACCATTACTAAGTTGCATCTTGCAATGGATGTCAATCCATTCTTCCAGAGTTCTAAGAAGGAAGGACGAGAGAATAATAGATCGGAGATCCTTGGCGTAATATACAATGTTAAACCTGATTTAAGAATACGTTCACTTAAACCTCGACCCACAGTTTGGTAATGCAAACCAGATTCAGACAACACGTCATCATAGTTTTCTAGTCTGGATGAAAGAATATCTACGGCTTGATGGATATCAGCGAATATGGGATTATTACGTAATCGAGTGATCGACTGAAATGGTCAGTAAGATTGTAATACTTATACAAACAATCTGCAAACAAATCTAGATTGTGATAACACCTGGTTCATACTACTTATGAAACCAATTTGAGCTTCTAATGAAGCGTAGTATACCAATATAATAAGATCACCAACATCATTAAAGAAGAAAGTTCCCAAGTGAAGTTTTCTTTTATGAAAAGAGCAGGAATGCTCTCCTCTCTGCAGCTTCTGCAAAAATCCTTTAAATGCACACTAATTTGCGTGCTTTTTTATTAAACAATGTCCACTGATGACACCTGTTATGCTGCTGATATGCAATACGCAATTATATGCAATCTGGTAAGATAGATCAAAATCGTCGAGCATTTCAGATCCAGCTTAAGTCAAATCTGTTTTGTCGGTAGGCACTTTATGCCACTTATCCACCTAAGATTTGATCTCTAGAGAGCATCCAGCCTTAATTTAGGTTTGCATGTAGCGATTAAAATATCTAAGCTAGCTTTAATTGGCAAAATAGGTACAGTTGTTCCATGGCGAGTTCATCAGCCCTACAATTCCCTGGAATATCCCTATTTTCCGGCACCTAACAGAGGTTAATATTAAACTGCTCTGCCACCTTTAAGAGAGACGGATGGCAGACTAAAGCAACTTTTGAATTATTAAAGAAAGATTCCAAGGATTTGATAGCTGCTGGGCTATCCGAAAAGAAGCAAATATCTGGAGTGGATATCACGTTTTTCTTGAGCCAATCTAAGACTTCTTTAATTACCATTGATTCCGCCTGGAATACGCTACAATGATAAGGAAGACGGAAAGAAAGGCCGAGATTAAGTCTGTCAGAGATAATAACTCCACTTACCCTGTCGTTAGTTTTTGATCCGTCGGTGTACAACTGAATCGATTTGTCTTTCAGAAATACCTCTTATATATATTTATAGGTATATATATATATACATATAGGTTCGAGAGATTACGAACCAGACCACTGTATTGGGTCCCTTTTCGTCTATCTTCTACAATCCATCTTATCCGGTGAGTCCCTCTGGATTTCTCCACAGTTCCTTTCTAGCTTTGATTCCTCGTGTCAACAATAGCATCTGTTTAACAAAAATCTGGTTCATCCTCTGGATTTCTCCTCAGTGGCTCCCCAAGACCTCCCTTCTTCTGCTAGCTAACGCCGGACATTGACATAATATATGTGATGCCGTCCCGACTTCCTCCGGGCATAGTTTACATGTGTCGTCCTCCAGAAGACCCATTTTCTTTAGGTGACACCCGAAATTCCCATGCCACCAGCGCTATGAGGACAACATCTACCGCCGCCCATGAAGCCATGCTCCGGCTTTGCCCACTACACCTCTTTACTAAAGAAGTAGCGGCAAAAAGTGATCTACGCCTCCGACAAACCTAACCAAATGGGACGCAGCATCATCACCAAAAGGTAAAACGTCAACACGCCTTCTTACTACCTTACTGATTTCAAACTTAACATCAGCTCCAATATCCATCTTCACGGATGGGTCAGAAACGGACAAAGGTACTGGCTCAGGAATATTCTCAAATGTACCATAAATCGCCCGGTCAATAAAAGTTTCCAACCACGCAAATGTATTCCAAGCGCAAATATGTGGAATAACCGGGGACTGCCGGGACCTATCCCTTCTGAACAGCAACAGTCATAGACAGCCAAGCAGCCATCAAAGCCATCACAACCAATTCAAAACTGGGCAAGAGATGTAAAGGGGAACTGAAATCCGTCACGCTCTTTTGGATTCCGGGAGATATGGGCTGAAATGGCGGATGAGTTAGCGATTAAAGGTTTAGAATCAAACGACCTACTAGCAGACCTCTCGGTCCTAACGCCCATGAGTCTTTTCATGTCCAAAATCACCTTTTATTTTCACAACATCGTCAACGTAAGGTGGTCTCTAGAAAACTTTGTGCCCTTTAAGACAGAATAAGACTAAGGAACTTCTATCGCTAAATAGACCACATCTGACTCTCCTCATACATCCTCACAACTCAATGGCGACCCATTTTAGAAGAATCAGAATCAGCATTACTGATCTATGCAGATGCTGTGATGACACATAGATAAAAAAATACACTATATCTTTCCTTTCTGAATGCAGAACCTTCAAAAGAACCGGCTATGCAACCCTAAGACAAGTAGGTTTCAACGACCTCAGCGACCGGTCACCTAAAATCATCCTAAAATTCGTTACGAGAACGGGCTGGTTCAGGAGGGCTGCTTTCGACATAGACTATTATTGGACTAATTGTCTTGTTCAACATTTTCAGATATGCTACACCGGGGAACACAATGGAACCATTGAGATAGGAGTAAGGCTGCACCTCCGCAGTCCCAGTCACGCGCATTGACCTACCTACCATCCCTATGAGCTCTACCAAGATGTACTCACATTCACTGGGTAAGCTACTTGAAGAGAATGATCAGTAATGTTCTAGCTACAAAAATTTTTGAACCACAGTCACCACAGGCTCACGACAACAAGGATCAAATCACAAAAATGAAATCCGTCATCTATATCTGCGCGGATATACCATTAACCACATTTTCGCAACACGTTTTTATCACCAGTGTTTTCACATGCAAAGGGATTGGCATTGAACACCAAGAGTCTATTTTCCAGGAATCTGCTGCTGAGGCGAGAGAGTTCTCAACTTAGACTCAAGCCTTCGACTCAAGCCTTCTGGACTCTTTTCGTAAGATTAGCTTTTTTTATCAAAATGCGGAACAGTTGTTACAGAGACTCGTAGATGACATCCTTTGTGACTTTAAATTATGTTCGGAACCTTAGATGCTTCCTCGCAATTATAAACTTAGCATATGATAAGCATTTACCAAAAGCCATAGAATCGTGGACAAAACTTTGTCCCTGATACATTTTTGCGAATCACTACAACCATCTCCACCAAGATAATTGTAAAGAGATTTATATGCACATTGTCATAAGTGAGCAAAAATATTGATGACTATCAACCTAAGACTGATTCGGTAGGTCGACATAGGTAGATCGAGACTTTATCACCATCATGTACACACTACTGCCTCGCTATCATCAATGCCTATATTTTCAGGACGACCAAAAGACAGAAGATTGCTAGAGGTACTCGTTACCGAGCCTCTACGTACAACTTCGTATCACAACTTCTACTTCACGTATACATACTTCAGTTTCAGTTTCAATTTTCAAATTACATATTCAGCAGCGAGCAATCAAAATCTCTTTTTGTGAAATAAAAGTGACGTCAAAAGCGTCCTTTCTCATGGTAACCTCTCCTCGTATGCATATGTTAAAAATGGAACTCAGAATAAAGTCGGTCAAAGTCTCGCCCGTGTGTAGAGAGTGATACTATCTGCAATAATGTAAATGTATCTACCCATTCCTAGTTGCAAACAAAAAGGAAATTTAAATCCTCACCCACTACTATCTTCCATATTACCTCAGTTCGTATCCTTAATTTAAACCTCATCCACCTTTTCATAGAAATGAATCAGTACAATCTGCAAATTCACATTGCGGCTTGATACATTTTTTATTTGACATAAAATTGCTCTCACAAGTACCTACTGCTCTTCCTCTTTCTCTGTCTTTGTTTCCCATTTCTAGTTCCCACAAAAAAAAAGAAAAAAAAATCTTAGATATCCTGTTTTAGACTTCACCCACAGAGAAAACCCAAAAATACCAAAACCACTCTGCAAATCGAATTCATAAATTCACAGTCTCACTTTGTTTTCATTTTTTTTTTTTTTTTTTAAGGATAAACATCACCACCAGGCCGGGTAGGGCGAGACACAAAACGAAAACGAGGCGAAGAAGGGGTGATTTTAAGGATTCCTGCGTTGGTTTTGCTAGTGGGTGTTTGGTTTACTTGGTCAGTGTTTTGCGTGTTGTTGAAAGTTTTTCAACAAATAACAGGACATCGCAACAGCAACAACAACAACAAAACCAACGAAAAACAGAGAATCCAAGCACAGAGTAAACGATAAAATCGAAAATCGAATATCGGGAAGGGTGGTGGCTAACCAAGGCTGAGGGTGTGGGGGGCAGGGTGAACAAAACAACAACGGTACGATAGGAAAATGCCAGAGCACTTTAACCCAAGTGAACAGGAGAAAGGAACTTTGGAAATTTTATTGACCAATATAAGGTTTTGAACTTTGGTTAGCAATTTTAGTCTTTCTCCTTTTTTTTTTCTTCCTTCAATCAGGACACGAGGAGTTTTGGGAACCAGAACACATGTGTGAGCCTTGTGCAATTCGGTATAGTACACAATGTGGGTTCGTAGCAGGATGGCATCGGCATGACGGTGGGGTTAAAATCCTAGCAAAGGATAAAAGAAGAAAAACATATAAAAAAAAAAAAACGAAAAAAATTGGTAAAATCATTGTACGAGTGGAGACTTAGCCACCTTCACACCGGAAGTACCGCATTGTGTTCAAGGTAATGGAAAAAGCGTGTTTGCAGTTTTCGCTTCTCTGAGAGAACATCTTCAAATAATTACCGTTAATCATAAAAAGAAGTGTTAGTCCGTTGGTTTGGGCTGATGAAGCCGGGAAAAACTAATTCTGTGCATTTCTTCTTCCCCTTCTTCCTTTCCCTTTCTGTTATTTTGCTCTGCAGTTCATTTGATTTCATTGTTCGTAACATCAACCCCCCGAAGGGGATTTTGGGTGGGGGCGGAGGATTATTTGATGGGCGCCACCAAATGAAGTGAGGATGATAGAGTGGATGTGAAGCAGATTTTCATATCCATGTTTGGAATTAAGTGAAGTAATTTTCGCAAACAGTGAAAGTTTACGAGGGAGTGGTACAAGGAATTCGGGATGAGGACCGGGTGGCAGATGGCTGTTAATGAGTTCATTAATTGTCGGCAGTGTAATTGCGCGCACGAGGAAACAATATTTTTGTTATTTGATGTTTGTCTCGGTATATCTTTGTCGGTTGGGGAGTAATACGCTGTTGGGGTTTCATAAAATCACGAGTGAGGCGCAATCATACTAAAGTTAGATTGCATTCGGTGAGGGAGCCTTTGTAGCACTTAAGTAGACATTGGATTTGAATCGCATGGAGCCAAGGTCAATGTCTCTGGAGCAAAAAAGGTTGCTCTCTGAGTTATTCGTTTCACGTGGGACCTTGAACGGTGGATTGTTCTAAACGGTCAGCGTAAGGCGATTTCATGAAATGTTTATTCTAGGTCATGTGAGAGAGATTGATGGGATATACATAGATTACAAGGATATGGGGAATGCAATTGAAATAATTTTGCAACAATTAGTAGTTAGCTCGATAGAGTTTAGATTAAGAGATCATATAAATGTTAAGGATTGAGGCAAATAAAACAAGGTAAGGACACAGTTTGCATGGTAATCGCTTATGCGGATAAAATTGAAGTCGGGTAAGCATCTAGACACTCTGAAAGAACCCCTGCAAAGCGCTTTAAATAAGCTAACCAGATGGGCAGTACGGTATGATTTAAGTGTAAGCCGCCACAAAAGCGAACTGATACTCTTCACTGGGAAACGTAATTGATCCCCCCTCTCTAAATAGTACATATAAACTTAACTTTCTCTAACGAGGCAAAATATTTGGTTTTTATCCTGGATAGGATTCAAGAAAGAGTCAAAAAGGCTACTATTGCATTTTTCTCTCGCAGACTAGGGTATTGGTAACAAATAGGGCTTGCAACCTCGTATAACTCAATGGCTCTATAGCTCGGTAGACCGTAAGACCGGTATAAGTCCGATACTTTCGTACGCGGTGGTAATCTGTTGGACTGATTCAGATAAAGCCATAAAGCGCAATTATTTAAGCAAATGTGGAGCGCTTCATAAGACAACCTCTGCAGGACTGGACATTTTATTTCACTTGACACCCCTTGACATTTTTGAGAAATGAGTGAAATAAAGCAATATCACAGTGTGTGGTCCAGTAACGAATTTAACCACGCTTCCATTCTGAATAATTTCGAAATCGTTTCCGAAAATATAGACTACATTATTCCCAAGTTAAATTTTAACAAAAACTTCCGGGTAACCATCCAGGTCATTCCGTGATGAAGAGGTATTTCTGTGCTCATAAGCTCAATGAGTGCTCATCTCGAAATAAGATGACGCTGCTCTGGGTGAGAGGGCGCGTAGGGACTGAGGGAACGAAAAGGCGGACTCTCTGGCAAAGCAGGGTTCAATCTCGGAGCTCTCCGATTGGCAGAGGGATGGTAGAACACCTAATTACCAACTGGGTAGCGGCGAAACACCAGAGAAGGTGGTCAACCGTAGAAGGAACACTGAAATGGGTGGTAGCATTACCTACGTACGCTAGATGTTGAATTCTTGTGAGGGTGTTCAGGTTTGTGAGTTTTGCGGCAGTAGGCCACCAGATCAGACAGCGATATGTGAGGATAGGTCTAACGACAACGGTGTACATTCAGTGGATGGTGACTGGTTTTGGGCCCAAAGATTCTGCTGCATGCGATAAAGGCCTTCTTTGTGCGTTCAAGTGTCTTTTCAGTTCAATTTTCGATCTAATATGGTCTCTAGGTATCTTGCATTATTTGATTTTTGGTGTTCCCTTCAGTTTCGGTGGCTCGAAGTCTTGTATTTTCTTTTATTTGTAAAAAGAACTAGTTTTTCATTAAGATTTACTCTGCAGCGTTTGGCCCAGTTGTTCAGGGCATTCAACGCTTTGTAGAAGGTTTATAGCAGCTCAAGTGGATAGCTTGGGATCGTCGAAAACCTACGGATGTTCTTCATGTGGTTCATCGATTTCATCGAGCTCGCACCTATAGGTGTAGGTGCAAGTAAAAATGCAACGAAGATTAGAAGATCGTTTGGTTTCATGTTTCAAATAACAGCTGCATCAGTCAAACATATGTGGGAAGATATTCTGAGGCGAATATCATCGGCGTCGAATCAATCGTGAGCTAGGTCTACGAGGAGTTACAAACATGTACACAAGTGGCTGCAGAACCTGCATGTATCTGAGTCTGTAACTCCTAGTCTGCTCCTGTGGTTCCTCAAAGTGATATTCTTTCCTGTGACCTGCCTAACCTAGGAATTTCTCTAGTTTGTCTATCTAATGACAAAGTCATCCCCCATCTCACTTTTGAAGACGTTGGTTATCAAAAAGCTGAAAAACAACAAGGCCGCCGGTTCTGATGGCATACCAGCGGAGCTCATCAAACATGGTGGTGATGTTTTCGTATGGTGCATGTACAAGTATGGGTGGATGAAGCCATGCCTGATGACTGGACTATCAGCTCTATATGACCCATTTTCAAAAAAAGCTATCATATGTATGTCTCCTATTTCAAAGCATTCAGTGTTCAGTTTGATTTTCTTTACCCAACATTTTTTCATCACACTAAGTACAGCCTACTAAAGTTTGATGGAACTGTTCAGGAGCTCGAACAATAGTATCTTGTGCAATGTTTGGATGGATACTACATCCAAATATTCATATCGATTTGGCATCAGTATTTCATCTTGGTTCCTCGATGTCCATAGCAAGACTGATTCCTATAGAATCCTAAGTGCGTATAAGCAAATATATAAACAAGGATAGATTCTTCCTGGTTCTGGTACTATTTTACTATGGAGGTGGCTTATCCCTCATTTGTAGGTAAACATTGCATTATAAATCGCATATGTATTCACGTACTCAACAAGTACACTAGGGTTGAACCATATTCGGGCAAGGACTACAGCCTTCCTCCATTGCTGTCTATTTAAACAGAGGTGAACAGAACAACTCATGTCATATACGCCATACAGCCATCGAGTCCTGGTGTATTACCACCCACCATTCGCACTATGTACGAGTATAGTAGAGGAGAACGATGTTGGAATATAAAAGATATAAAGATGAAGAAGCAAACGTATGTATAATAGTTTCATGGAAAATGTGTACCTTTGTGGCAGATTTTAAGCACACAGCCATACAGCACTCCCTCATCATACACACATCCGTATGGAACGTAAGTTTAAAGATTAATGACGTAAGGAGATGAACAAACAACCCATGAAAGTCTCGAATAATTTATTTGATGGTTCGATACCCTTCGCTTGTGCCTTGTGCCGACGACGAGTGGGTTACGACTACCAAGTCTTGTTCCACGTTGTTTGCCTACGCTTCATCCTTCCGGTGTGCTAACCACAACATCACAAGTGGGTTTGTATGTTCTATGGGTTATGTAAGGTCCTTACGAGAAATTATAATAATATTTGAAATAGTTGTCTTAAAGGTTGGGTAAACTTATTTAGTAGTTCCACCTCAACAACTCTGGTTATGTCATGACATGTTTATTGTTTTATACTTCTTAGCATACATTTACGTTCTGCAGTAAGTTCGCTTACGAACAGAATTAAGTACAGTCAAGGATTTGGGTGGAAACTTTAAGCTTCTTTGTTAAAGTTTCTCCCTTCCCCTAAAAGAGCAAGGGTGAGAAGTTCATGGGTCTTGATGGTGTGCTGAAAAGTCAAAGCATGTGGTTCAAGCGTTATAGTTTATAACTTTATTATTTCTTAATTTGTAGAGTAGTGCAGGCTGTTTTCTTAAAATGGAATTTTTTTTCTCTCTCTCTTCTCTGGAGTTGAATGATGATATCATAGATGCAGTAAGGTTAATGACATTCATTGGACATCCAATTGGGTACTGAAAAGAAAAGTTTTCCTTCCATCCACTCACTCGTAGCCAATTACGAAGCAAGTCCAACATTAGCGACAAAGAGACATATTCTCCGACAAATCGTGACATACTTTCAAAAAATTTTTTATTCGAATTCTGTCATAACTCCAGCAACACCAACAAATATTGAAAATTTCAACTTTATTCGAAAAGTTTTTTTTTTCTTGCTTTTACACCGGAAAATGTAACACTGTCTGAAATCTACACCAACAAGCATAGGATGGGGCGACACAAAGCCAACAAATTTCCAGTCGAAAACTTGTCACAAACAAATGTTTCAACATGAAAAAAAAAAAAATAAAAAAAAATATTTGTTCGCCTTGTTTAACCGCCTACAACGTTGTAGACTTTTACAGACCCCCACACTCCAACATCCGACGCAGACCGCCCGCAAAACCGAAAACAATGTCAAACTTTCGTATTAAATTATTCAAAATCTTCGTGTAGTCAACGCCCCTCGTGCATTCATTCAATACCACAAGATGGGGCAGGGGTGTTGCGAAAAAAAAACCAGAAACACCAAATCAACTTTTTTCAAGTACATACCTACCTCTAATTCAGTACGCTAACTTGAACAAGTTTCGATAATCTCAGATAATTCAAAGGTAAGGGGACAAGTTTCGCATGAAAGGAAACTCTTTAACTATGCCACTGGAAACTGAAAAAGTATCTGAAGGACTCCTGCTGACCCGAGGGTCAAGTAGTATCTCATAGTACATCATAAATTGTCACTCAAGTACAAGGGATGTTTGTTTGTGTTTAACCATGGAACGCAACAAGCTTACACAAGGTTTAGAGATATGACTTGGTGCAGTCCACGCTTCTAAAGTATCTGTTAGTATCTGTACTGCTTTTGGGTATAATTTAGTTCTGAATTTCTCGATTTTCAATCAGTCGATGGGTCAATGGGTTGAAGCAGATGATGAAAACTTTGCTCGGTTACTCTGACATCATTACGATGCCCATAGTGTGTAACTTCCATCCCCGTAAGGTAGGTTTGTTCTTATTCCAATCTATGACAGACTAATGAAGGTAAGTTTAGGTTAAGGGGTTGATGGGACAAAATAATCTTGCACCCGTCACACTTAGGTCAATGTAGATCCATTCTGAAGCCTTTGGAGTTATAACTCGTATACCGTAGGTCCTATGAAAACCTATGGATTTTCGAAGCACATCGCCACACTTCTTCCAAGAATTTTATTTTTAATATAGCAGAGTGCTGAACAGTGACAACTATTCTAACCACACAGGTTAGTTGTGCTGAGTTTCATTGTGATTGTTTGATATCTCAGTCAGTCGATAACACCCACCAGAGAGAACAAGGATTTGTTCATTTGTTAGATTCTCTCAGTTTTTTGTTTGTTGTAGAGTGGAATGGTTATAGTTTCCAACCACTTGCCCAAGATTACAGAGTGGAACCTATTTTGTAGTATCTGCCTGGTTTAGTTCAAGGGGTTATCCTTTTGTGGTCAGCTGATCATGTCTTTCAATGGCGGAAATCCCTTCTTTTGGTTAAAACCTCATCGCTGCTGCTGCTGGGAACACGCTGCTATAGTCAGGAAGTCTAGCAGGATAGTCCGGGAAGTTAGTAGTAAAATCCCGCGCTACCGTCAGTGGCTGTTGTTTTCGTGCCATTCTTTTTTATTGGGAAAAGAAGTAAGGAATGGTCTTGAAAAAATTTTGACGGGGAGTTGTGTAGTTTATGTATACGGCCGCCCTGTCAGGCTGGGTTTCAATCTTCCAGTTTGAGTTAGCCGCAGAGTATTGTTTGTAACAAATTCTTGTACGAAAAGATCTAGAAGTGGTTCTCATTTTCACAATCCTAGACATGGCTTGCCATATGACCAAATTACAATACACCATCATCGGTCTTACTACTGCTGCGCCGGGTAGAGCCGTATGATAATTTTAGAACTAAGATCCCAGGTTTTGCTGAATATCCTGTTGCACGCATAAAAGGCTATCATTGCATTCTTTGATATTTCCTTTATTTTCAGATACCAGCTAAATTTCCTATCTAGGACAACTTCCAGGTAGGTACATGGTGCTGTTGGAAATTTTAACACTTAATCCCTACCCTGGAGTCCAGCGCTGTGTGCAAAGTAAACTTTCGTGAATATTTTTTAGACTACGAAATACACGATTCTCCCATATAGGGCAACCACCGACAGGATGTAGAACATCACAAAGGAATATTTTGTTTCATGCTCCTAGACCTAAAGGTGCAGCTCATCGGTTAACAATAGATGAAGAGGCATGGAGTTTGTTTTTTACTGATGAAAAACTTACAACAATAGTGCCATATACCAACGTTAAAATCGAAAGACAGACAGCCAAATAAATATAAAAAAGACCGGATTTATGAGCATGTGGATTACGACAGAAATGAGAATTCATCGACTTCCAGCAGTGTGCGCCCTTCTTTTGCTCAGGACACCAATATACGAGAACTAAAGGCTTTATTTGAACTGTACTACTTAGCAGGGGTTCTAAACATGAATCATGTCACTACCAAGGAAGGAATTATTCGACAAGAGTTCTGGTGTTTTTTTTTTGTGCCACCATGACTCAAGCAAGGTATGAGTTCCTTACCAATTGTTTGCGCTTTGATGAACGCTCTACAAGAGAAGAACCTCGGCAATATGAGAGGTACGCTGCGTCGAAATAAAAGAGAAATTCCACCTTCTTCCATTGAATTGGTCAATTGTGAACGCAACACAGCAAAATTTACTTTTACTAGAGAACTTGTCCTATTGTCATACTGGTCAAAATCCATTAGAAAAAAAAAATTGTCCCTTTGTTATAGCAGCAGATCCTGATACACGAAACCAATTGCCTGAGATTGTGGAACTCTACAATAAGACAAGATTTGATGGACGGACTTTGTCATAGGTACAGTGTATCCAGACGGACTAAACGATGGCCGATGGGTATGTTTTATGGAATCCTTAACATAGTGGGTATTAACACATATGTGCTCCTGAAAGTGGCATCAAATCAACCCCAAGAAAGGCGACATTTCCTCAAAAAACTCACACCTGATCTCATCACGCCCCCAAATGGAAGAAAGATTTACTTGACCAACTTTACCTGCAGATCTCCGGGTTCTCGTTAGAGATAGTTTAAAAAAGAAACGCCCATTAGTTGAGCCCAATCATGACAGCATGAAAAAAAAGCGCAATCTGTCCAAGGGATAAAGACCGGAAGAAGAAAATCAGGTATGGCAGGTATCGCCACCCCCGGGCTGTGTGCCAAGAGTGCGTCGTTATAAACTTTAAGTTTTTTTAAACATGCAACTATGTGTGTCATCTTAATAAAAATTAATTTATGTTAAAATGTTTTTTTTTTATTTTGGAAATAAGAACAAAATTATATTGGGGTTTACTCGATCCCATGGTAGTAATAGTGTTTCTTTAGGGAAGGGTAGGGTTTACTGGTTAAGTGATGTTCTCTAAATTCATCAGAACCGCAAATCCAAGGTTCTTTATCAAGATATAAAACATGGATAGGGCAGGCTCTATTTGGTCAGTAATAGTGGATAGGAATTTCTCTGTTGCCAGCAGTGCTAAGTCATCTGCATATGCTACTGCTTTGACTCCTGGCTTTAGTAAATAGTAGATTTGATATTTCATTGCCATAAGGCATGCCGAACAGATTTTAAAGTCATTTATCCCATCTTAGAGGGGTTTAGTCTAGTTTTAATTGTGAGAGCTTTTCACACAAAGCCATTAGAGTATCAGTGTTTTGTAGGAGCGTTTCTATCGTTGCATCAGCTGGGTAAGGAGATATTCCAGCACTCACCTTTAATCATGCAACATGGCTTTAGATGCTTGTAAGTAACCAACTCGATGGGGTAATATATTTTTTGTTTAACATCTTGGAATCGTAGAATTTCCTACAGCAGTTCGTCGGAAGGTGTCTTTACTAGTTTGAATACACATCGCTTGGAGGTTGCTGACAAACTGAAAAGTGTGAAGTTAGACGTGGAACAGTTTTTGCTGACACTTTCGTGTTGGCAAACAAGTGATGGAGAACCGTTTAATTATCGTCTCTCATTATCGTGTGAGGTTTTTTTATATCGAAATACTTGATCTTCGGTATTATTATTGCTTCGGGGAGTATATGGGAAGCTATACCCCCCTGCATTCATCCCCAGTATGGGACTAAAGAGTTTTTTGTCTATGTCGACGTTATACAATATAGTATTGGAAAATAGGGAGCTCTATCCTTATATTCCATCTTCAGTATGTCAGTTATGATTCCTTTAGTATCCAGCGGACTTAGCAAACTCTTACTTAAGGAATAGAATTGCCAGTGGTGAGTTGATGTCTTACAAGTTGTATAAGCTCCAATTTAAACATTTATGTACTTTAATCCTTCAAAGAGTCATCTAATTAATTAATATACGTGCGCTTAGCATCGATGGGTTAAAGGATTTGTGCATTTGGCATTAGTTTCATAAGAAGTAGACACCACCAACCGCCTAAAGCCCATTACCCTTATACAAGGTGGGCCAAATACAAGTTTCTGTTTAAAAATGCAATAAAATGAACAAAATTAATTTTTTTCCATTTATTATGGCTTTATTTGTAAGAGCAAACATTCCCATTAATTATGGAACACAACGTCGTTCAAGTGGCTACCTCACTGGCTTCGCAGTAGCGCATTCTGTAAATTCAATTTTCCAAGAACTCGTTGATGGTTTCTGGCTGTAGCTCACGGATTGCTTGGATGATATTGTCCTTAAGTATTTGAATCGTTTCCGAATTGTTGGCATAACATCGGTCCTTCACGGTTCCCCACATAAAAAAGGTCAAATCGCAGCTCCGAGACGGCCAATTGACATCGCAAAAACGGCTGATAACACGGTTTGGGTATTTGGTGCGCAAGAGATCGATTGTGGCATGGGCTGTGTGGCATGGCGCGCCATCCTGCATAAACCAGAGGTCGTACAAATTCATTTCTTCAATTTCAGTAAACAAAAATTCAGTTAACATGGCTCTGTAACGCCCACCGTTGACCGAAACGTGCGTGAAATTTTGAGCTGTTGAGATTGATGGCGAGTTGATGTTCGTGAATTGAGTCTCAATCTCTTGGCAACAGCAGCTACATTCTCGTCTGCGCGCACTGTACGAACGACAGGAACCATGAGTGTTGTCCACTAGCATACCAGTCTCATGAACTTTTTGCACAAACTTGCGTACAGCAGGCGCGGTTTATGCTTCATTTCGGCCAAAACTTCTTTTCAAATAACGCACTGTTTGGGCTACACAGCACTCGTTGGAAATAAGTTTTCAATATTTCCCAACGTTGTTCAAGCGTAAAGCGGCTCATTTCTTTCCGCGGAGGTATAGTACTGACTTTCTGTCAAGATTTCGAGCGGGAAACAGCTGTCAGTGTCAAAATAACCTATGATTTAAAAAGAGACCACTAGATGGCCCACCCTGTACTGTGAAAAATGCGTATTAGTTCCTTAAATTCTCTAAAAAATCTGGCAGGAGTCCTAATTTTTTGTCCATTTTATTTTCCGTATCCATCTTTAAACTTCTACAGTAGTGCTTGTGGAAAATCCCAAGACGTTTTACAGGAGTAGTCAGTGCCCATAATATTGCGCTAGACTACCAGTGTGCCACACTCACTAAAGAATCACAGGGCTCCAACGTACCTAGCGACAATTCATTTCACATGTGGCTACTTCGTCAATGTAGAGATCTAATGTCCTCATCCCCACGCTTTCAGACAACCATAAGCTCCAGTACCCAGTACCACTTTTCCATATTTAACTTAAGTGGGTACTCTAAAATCAAGAGTCTGCTTGGCTGTTCTTGGATCGTGGATGAAGGCTTTAGTTAAAAACAAAAAAAATACAAATATTTGGCGCAACAGGTCTGTACATAACTCAGGGACTAGCTTCTGACAACCATTACTGTTTAAGAAGCCTTATCACGACAGTTACACTCTCAGATGTTTTTCAGACACTTGCGAGAAGTGGAACCGTGAAAAAACTTTGGTGTTGTCTGGGAAATGAACCTGGTACTTTCCGGTCAGTAGTTCGATGCCCTGGAGCCATGATACCCACTTTCTTTACTTTTTTGTTGTAAGACCTAGCTCCATGCTTGAACCGCTAGTGCAAAGGGCAGTTTGCGATGAATTGATGGCTCTTAAGCTGTGAATTGACGGCTCATTCTGTACTTTTTCAGGGATTCTGGATGATGTTTCAGCTTTCTACCTTCCTAGATGATCGTTTGGTATTGGTGACCACATTACCTCTCACATCAACTTGACCGCAGCTTTAGTGCCACTGATGGTGGAGTATTGTGGAAATGTCCCCGTTTGACTATTGAATCATATAGTTGTGGTCCGTCTATAAGCAATATAACTTATGACCCCAAGGAGAACCTTTTATTCTCATGTATCGTTCTGACCTTGAAAGGCTTAATTCAACTAGTTATTCCGACCGTTGGGTTGACTTTTTCGTAGAACAACCTCTGCTATGAAATCTTTTTTCTTCGCTTGGTAGATTTAAGCAGGCTGAGAGAATCTCGTTAGCTTAAGAACCTCTTTCGATTCGTAAATTACTTCCTTCTTCTGAAGACTTCCAGAATAGGCTGGTTGTTGATAATATTATTTGAACTAACCGAACTATCCGACCCCTTTCCATATCAATTAAGCGGTGTCGAGGCTATCTTTTGTTTTCTCAAAGGTTTTACTTCGTTTGGGTGCAAGTTTCTTTCTTCCTGGTTGATGACAAGGACGGCTTTACGTTTCTGTTTAACTGATGGACTAGAGCTTTTTGGTTACTAACTTCTAGACTACATTAGTATCAATCGTCAATGGATGTCATGGACGTCATGGATTTTGTATCAGATTTCTAAAAAAAAGCCAAATCATCGAAAATATGTCAATTGAAATCGATCTAAAAGACATGCGAAATGGACGTATATTGATCCTTGTACAGCGGAATGACTGTTAATATATTGGAGTACCAAGAAATCCTTTTTATATCGTCACTGTCAATCTTTGGATTATTGAGGAGCATTGCCATATCGAAATCTTCCACCCTATTTTCCAGACTGAAGTAGTCCAATTTCCTTTCCAAAGTTACCTTGAACCTAAAAGCATCCAAAAGCATAACAAACCCCCTTAATGTAAAGTGTTTCCATGTTACGTTTGCACACTCTTGTCATTCCTTTGCGGAAGTACACGTTAACCCATTCTGTTTTGTTTGCCCACTTTTAGTAATGACTGTGCCCACTTTCGGATGAACACCTTCATCTAAAACTTGAATTTCAAGAAAAATAAAACTACAAAGCCAACTAATTCGACCCATGGGTGGTAATACCAAACGAAGCTCGTGTCATTCCAAGGTCATAATGCTAACAAGATGTCACTGTTTGCTGTTTTTACAACTTCTCTATCCCCGGGCAAGGCCGTAACATGTAAACAGTCTTCTTTGTGTGTGCAAACATAAAATTTTTCGCCTCCAGTATAATCCATGACCAACAGGGCTCCACCCACTCCACCCCTTGACAACCAGGACGACCGACGACGACGAGCAAAAGATAAAATAACAACTAAACATTTATTTTTAACTATGAACTAAATTTATGCTAATTATGAGTGTTTGCCGCCTTATCATCTCACTGGCAGGACCCGAGTTCCCTCATTAACATCGTCGCATCATCAGCCTCATCAACATCATGGCAGTATAATTCGAAACGCAAACACAACCGAAACGCCAAACAACTGTTTCCATGTTGCCATAGACCGCACACACTACTGACATAGTAATTCCGGGGCAAGTTTTTGAGTATAGTAAAATTTGTGTCTTTATTTGGTGGTGTAGCACAACAACATATTCCCCGGAATCCTTGCTGCGTACGACGCGGAGATGGGGGCGATGAAAAAGGTTTTGTTTGCCAAAGTTATTATAGTATGTTGCTAACACACATCCATATCCATACGCGCTGACATTTTATTCGTCCCCGGTTCTTGGTATAATTAACGTAGTAAAGAGTGTCCTGGGTGATGTTGCTATCTTGACAGTAGTGTGGGTGGATATAGTTTTTACTTTCTGATTACTTGAAAGTTTCAAAGCAAGAATGAGTGCGTAAATCTTAAGAAGAGCCATGCAATTAACTTGACTTTTGCCTTCTCCGCCTAATCGTGTAAGGAGTGAATGCGATGTAATTTTACCCCCAGTTAACCCACCCACACCCACCCCCGTGGGTGGCTATGTATATTCCATGAATGCACTAGCAAAAGTCAAAAACTCTGCCAAGACAAAGTTTTAATGAAATTTTTGCTGCAATGTGATTCGATTTTAAATTCGCTGGGGATTGGTAAGAAAAAAAGAAAAAAGTAAAAATAAAATAAAAGGAGAAACTATACTCCTTTGGTGTCCTTATATTTCTCTAGGGATGCCGCATGTCAATGGCTGAATACGTGTATATACATGCATATGTGTCTGTGTGTGTATGTGTGTGTTTATATCCGGGTAAAGAACTTTTGCAATTGTTTCCTCCGACAAAAGTCACCGAGGCAAACATCGAGTGCAGTTTGGAGTTTGGATACTTAAACGGGGATTAAGAATTTCCCTCAATTATTTCCAAGTGCGCAGGGAATTTGACTTTTTCTTTATACACCAAACAGTATGTTCACCAAAAAGGGAACTGTTTTTGAATTGAATTTCTGTTAAGATATACATAGTTTGGTTTGGTTTGGTTGAAGTGGCTGCCAGCTCAGAAACGCCAATACACTAAGACTAGCAATATGTCCATTGTGATAGGATAAAGTTTCTCTCTACCTACTCGTTAAACCATTTTGAACTTCTGATGAAGTCTACTAGGATCTTGCTATCTATGATTATCAGATCGTCTAATTCATAGTTAATAGAAGGCTCCTAAGTGAAGCTTCCTTTTGCCGGAGAGACCTGGGCAGAAACAAAGAATGTGCGGTATAGTTTCATATTCTTCTTTATCCATACAGCTTCTACAAAAGTCGTTTACAAAAAGGACCAGCCTTGCAGCATGATTGCCTATTAGACAGTGTCCAGTAATAAGACCTATTGTAATGCCCAGATGAAACCTGCTGAGGAGTAATCATATTCCTAGTATCCAGCTTGAATTTTAATTTGCAAGTGAGTGCCTTTGTCCAGAAAAGTGCATAAAGTTCTTCCTATTCTGCCGAGTTTATCATCCTTACAGTTCTTTGGAATGTAACTATTCTCCGGGATAGTAGATTTGAGTCCATTCCATGCTTTTCCACTTTAGTTTCTTCCTCGATAGTGTAGTGGATTTGAGACTATTCCATGTTTAGCCACTTGAGATTCTTCCTCGATAGTGCAGTGTGTTTGAGTCCGTTCCATGCTTTTCCACTTTAGTTTATTCCTCGATAGTGTAGTGGCTTTGAGTCTGTTCCATGCTTTTCCTCGACAAGTGCATTCCATCTGCATTTAAAAAAATTCTTTCGAACACCAACCCTAAGACCAGATTCAAGTTCAGTGTTTAACCATAAGTCTTAATGAGGCTTCGTTCTCAATATTCGCTGACATTTGGTTAAGGTCGATTATTCTGTTATATCTGTCGGCATATATCGTCAGCATAGTCGAGGTGTATGAGTTTGGATGTAAGAGTCAATCGAATTCCACCGTTGTCCTTTGACAAAGCAGCATTTAGTACACCGCTAAGCACCAATAAAAATTGGTGAAAGAATGCAGCCTTGCCGAACTCCACTTTGAATTTCGAACTCCTCAGACAGCCTTCCTCTAATCAAAACGTGACATGTAGACCCATCGTATGTAGCCTTGATAATACCTATTAGTTTATCTGAATAACATCTCCTGCGCAAGGCACCTCAAATAAATTCCCGATTGACACATACGAATGCCTTTCCAAAATCGATGTATAGCAGATGAAGTGGTGAACAATGATGATCCGAAGGATATTGATGTAATCGACACAAGAGGATCCAGAAGGAAACCTGTTTGTTCGGCATCCAGTGTATCTTCGAGGTGTTCTAGCTATTATCCTAGCCACTGCAGGCAGCACGCAAGTCCCTCGCCAGTTTTCGCACTTCACTAGGTTGCCTTTTTTAGGGAGCTTGACGATCGTTCCCTTCTTCCAGCCATCTGGAAAGCTCTCGGCATGCCAGGCTCCCCAACAAGTGGATGGAGTAGATCAATCGATGCAGTTGACTTTGCTCGAAATAACTTCACCGCCTTGTTGTTTTTCAGTGTTTTGATCGCGAGAATGATCTCATCCTTACTGGGGGGGATGTGGTTGAGAATTCGGGTATTTCCTGATTTGGACACCTCAGTTTGACTTGGGTGCATATTGCTAGTGAATTCACGATTTAAAACTGTAGCAAAACGCACCGTCCATCTCCTCAGTTGATCCTTATCTGCCATAAGTAAAGAACCGTCTAAACCTTTCACCGGGTGTTTGATTGAGGTGCGACCACCTATCAGTTCTTTGGTGATTCTGTAAACGGTTCTGCTGTCACACCTTATTGCTGGTTCGTCTGCTTCAACAGCCAATGCATTGATGTAATTGGGCTTATCATATCGCACGCTCCGCTGCATATTTCTCATTTTCATGCGATATACGGACCCTAGCTCAGTCCTCCCTGCTGCTGGAGCTGCTGCAATTCGAACTCAAAATTTTTGTCGTTCGTCAAACTTTCTCCAGGTAATCTTGTAGTGCCACGCCCTATATATGTATAACCTGCGATCGACCGACAGTTCCTTCGTCACCTAACGTGGGAACCATTTTTGTGATAGGCAATGAGCTGCTGATTGCTTCCTCACCAGAGAGATGGGAGATGTTCCTTTAGTTCTTGGAGCACTGAAAGATCACTAAGTCAGTCCTGGGCATCTTTCGTTTGATCATCGAAGGGCAGCAGTCCGTAATTGGACAGTCACTATAATAAGATGGTGATCACGTAGCAACCCCATGTCTGCCCCATCTGTTTCGGATGATTGATCGCAAAATGATTAATTTGGTTGGATGTTGCTTGCTTGTCAGTTGACACCCAGTTAATTTTATGGCAGTCCTTGCGATCAAAATTGGTGCCACCTACGACAAGGCGATTTGAGATAAAAATCAAGGAATCTTTCACCGTTGTCGTTGAGGTTGTCTAGGCCATGTCTTAACATAAAATGTTTGAGCCTTTCGTTGTCGTTGCCTACATTGGCATTCATGTACCCCATTACATTGACGATATCGCCGTTGGGCGTTGCATTAAAAACGGCGCCCAACTGGTTGTCTTCTTCAGACGAGCCATCTCTTGGGGCGTATAATGGTGACGGGACGTACTCTAGTCCGGAATCTGGCCGTTAAAATCCTATCACCGTCCGGCTGCCAGGAAATAAGGCTTTTGCCTGCTGTGGGTGTTAGCATCAGTGTAACTTTATATCTATGGAGGCTGCCGGATGGTCTTGCGGAGTAGAGCAATGAAGTTTTATGGGCTGGGGATTGATCATGCATCATGCACCTTTATAATTCTTCTTCAATTTACCTTTTTTTCGAGCATTAGGAGCAGATATTCACGGTTCTCAGATAGACAGAGGGAAATATCCCCAAGAGACGGTGTGGTGCAGCTTTAGTAACCCTTGATGTTCTACAAACCATTTGTGGTTAAAGAAATATTTGAGTTCGTCGGTTCCACAGCATTACTAAGCTCTCTGGTTAGAATTTGCAATTATTGCAATTGTCTAGATTTTGTTGGCATACCTTATTAGATTGGCCTTGATATTTTTTTCTGCAAAAATCCTGTCTTGCAAAAATGTGTATCTTATTGACCTGAAGCTATCTACACTAAAAGGGAACGTGCCCTGTTGAATCACAAAATATTTTTTCAGAACACATGTGTCTTGGAAAAGTAATGAGATACTTGTATTTATGTTTAAAATCTTTTCTTGTACTACAAACTGTCCTCGGCCTTATTATGCTATGCCTCGTGCCCTGGCTCATATTAAACAATTTATTTCACTATTCCTAAGAGATCCTTTGGCATGCCCACACTCTGAAAGACAATGCAACGTCGATGACAATCAAATGAAAAACTTTTATCATCGGATACAATCGTTTTATTTATTTCTTTTTTTTTATTTGTTTTTTCATTACATTGCATAGCAATAGGATATGACGAAATGTACAAAAATAATGAGGGCAAGAACAGTGCAATATTTCCTCCCTTCCAGGACGATAGAGGATATTCGACAACAATATGAAATTGCATAGCTCCGGAGCAGAGATTCAAAATGAGAATTTCCCTTTTCTGTTGATCCTTTACCTGCTCGCCCAAAATCAAGATAAATTTCATTTCAACATTACAGATGCTTTCGTTTGGATTTTTCCTGTTCTCCTTGTCGTTTTTTGTTTTTCGTTGCTACTTCCGCTTGAAATGATTCATCCATAACCTCGTCCTGCTAAAAGTAGACAACAAACTGCAGGACATCCAGTTTTTAGTCAGTCAGCTCAGTCATCGAGCGCGCTAGCGGTTTCATATTCTTGAATGGCATGTATACAGATATTGTTTTGCATTTTTTTTTTCTCTCTTGCATCCTTTTTCTCTTGAAACGCGGAAAAAGGAAGCAAGAACGGAAAGTAACAACAAGAAGAAAAAAAAAACCAAAAAAGGAAGAAAATTCAACACGAAGCAGAAACAAGTCGGAGGAGGAGATTGCGACAAATAGTAATTTTTCATTTCATCACGACGACGACGCAAGCGATGTTCGTCCTTTGGTCGTTCGTTATGTGTCTTACGTTCTTAGTGGATGATTTTGATTAATTAATGCGCAATCATTTATGATATCATTCCATCATTTATTATCGGTCAATTTGATTTGATATAGCGTTCAGGGACGAATGGCTGCTTTGTGCTCCACGGATCAGTTGTGTTGTTGGACATTTTGTCCGCCGTCAATCTATTTGACTTGACAGGAAAAATATGCAAGTTGATTAAATGAACTTGCAGCGATACGGATACGGGGTTTTGGGCGGTTATTACAATATGGTATACATAGGAGAGGGTACCGGATATTTGAAATAAAATTAAAATGAAAGCTGACGATAACGATATGCAAATTTGTGGAGCTATGGTAAGTTATTTACTTTTAGGATCCTGCGGCGGTATAAAATGGGATTGTCCTTTCAAGAAACTGAAGTATGAATATTTTAAATATTGGTTCAGTACCTAGTTGTATACTTGATATCATTGTTAATTGATTACCTAGGTCTAAGGACTACTTTCGATGCAACTTTTCAATACGAAATGCTTGTAGACGAGTAAAGATGTAAGGGTGAATCTAAGGGAACTTGCAAGAATCAAGTAAAGCGCTCTAGGGACCTACTTGACAAGGATCTCTGTAAGAGTAGTCTTAGGAAATTTACGTTACAGGTTAGGAAATCTCAAAAGGTCTCTTGGCAACTTTTCTGTGAAAATATAGAAAAGACTAGTGTGATTCATCTCGAATTAGAAAGATTTTATCCAAATCTCCAATTATTCCTAGTTACATCAAATCCCCTGGTCTCGATGGTATATTACATTATAATGTTGACAAGTATCTTTGCTACTGGATCGAGCAAATACTTTAAGCAGGATTATCTATGCTGAGCTGTGGTGCTGTCTTACCAGAAAGTCGGCGTACAGGAGTGCCCCAAGGCGGAGAACTATCACCACGTCGGTGGCTGATGGTAATAAATGAAATACTTCTAACCTTGGATAAAGAAGGATTCAGTGGCATAGCCTAAGCGGACGACTTTGTTAGAGCGATATCAGGGAAGTTCCTACTTAGAGTTAGAGACCTGATTGGTAATACTGCCCAAACTGGGGTCTACTGCTCCGGATTGTTCACTGGATATGCACGATAGTCAACAGATCCATCTTTTTGTACGGAGTTCTAGTCTGGTGGACGGTACTAGGCAAGAAAAGCAACGTTGCATTGATAAAGAAGGTTCAAAAGTTATCCTGCGTCTCTATATCGGGCGCAATTAGAACCACTCCTACAGCTGCACTAGCAACTACATATGCTCCACCTTCCTCCTGTTGATATTTTTGGGCGGCTAAAGCAGCATTACGGCTTAGGGAATCCTTGCAACTGGGTTGTGAAAATATGGGCCACGCAAGCATCCTAAATGGCCATAACACTATTCGCAGTAACTCGGAATATATTGTCCCCTATCTGGACTTTAGCTTCAAGTATAAAACGAGGATTTGTAGCAGAAGTGCTTCGAAATGGGAAGAAATTTTAAAGGAATCTGCAGGGGTAGGAGTTTACTCCAGTGAACTAGATATATGTATCACCACGCAACAGCCAGACCACTGTAGTGTATTTCAAGCAGAAATCACAGCAGTCCGAGAAACCGCAACCTGACTTTCCATATTCTACTAACAAGCTGCGATAAAAGCCTAGGAATCGCCAATATTTTGATCTAAGTTGGTAAAGCAATACCACAAAAATCTTAACGAGATCGTTATCAGGTACGGCGTACTGGGCTCTAGGTCGAAGGGATATTCCAGGCAATTGCAAAGCGAACGAACTAGCTTAGGAGGATGCAGACTGGAACCTCCCTGACAATAGGGTTGGAACAGTCAGCGCCTATTAAATCGATACAATTTCAATTAGATACCGCAGCCAAGAGAATGGCAAACAATAGGTGGAACGATATTAGCACATGCCTCTCTTTTAAACAAATCTGGCCAGAACTAGATTGTAGAAAAACCAGCAGACTTAATCGATAAGATAAATCTGAAAAAGATAGTTGGCGCCCTCACAGGGCACTGTCTGGTAGGCAGATATGCCAGATTCGTGTATTCGTGCTCGCTTCAACGATTTCTGTGAAAGCTATTGAGACGAGGAAGAGGACGAAAGCATGATACATCTTCAGTGTAACTATCCTCTTTCGGTCTTGAGAAGGAAAACCCTGGGCAAGTATTTCCTCGAGAATCTTAACGATTTAGCTAGACTTGATTTCCGCAAAATAAAAAGCTTTGTCATCGGGTCAAACTGGTTTAATATTTAAAAGGCGAAACATACTTCTTCGGCATGGGTTTACACCGAAACTAGTTGCCCTGCCTCCTGTCCCATTGGTAAGTCTCCATGTAAGCCTCCGCTGCTGGTAATCCGGTTTTTCCATCAATCCATGGTACCAAGATGGATCCCTGCCAGGCGGGGATAATCACCTAATCCAACCAACCAAACTATGGAGAGAACAAAGTCTACTACAATACAATAGAATGGCTTCATCTCACTGGAGGTCTGAAGGCGGTTTACCTGAATTCTTACGTCAGCTAGACATGCCTTTGAAAAAGTTTTTTATAATATTTTTGACACTATATCCACCACCTTATAGTTGTAGATCTTCTAATACGGTTTTTGTCTTAGGTAAGCGAACTCCACTATCTCTAGTCTAAGGATCATTGCTGCCTTCTCAAAATAAATGTTTTACATCTGCCCTATTATGAGTCCTTAATCTTACCACTTGTCTGAATAAAGACTTGTTTAGCAGTGTTGTTAGCCAAGTATTTTATGAAAGGATGACCACATTATGTATGTATCTAGATTCGTTTAGTTTATATTAAACTTTTGTTAAGTTTTCCTGTTGATTAAAGTTTAAGTTGTTGAGTTGTACTTGTGAAGCTGAATACTCGGACTTGCACATGCGGTTTAATTCCAGCACTTATGTGCCAATTAGCCATATGTGGTCCCTTGTTGACCTGATTGGCAGTAATATGCCCCCAGATGTCTAGCAAGAAGACCTTAGAAGAACATGTGCAAGCAAAGGAACTTCCTAGATGATATACACTGCCAGAGTGGTGGATGCTTTATTTTAGTTACGTATTGACGTATTCGGATGTCAGGCCAATACGAATCTTTCAAGACGAAGACAGGGTCTTGAAAGAGAAACGGTGGCGAAAGAGCTCTTACTGGACCAACTGCAGTACTTGCAACTTCGAAGAGGGTTGATGACATCGGTATATCTGGGCTGTCCTAGGGAACAGGGTAACTTCCCTACCAAGGAAAAAAAACCATCAACTGCCTCGGAGAAGAATGATTCAACTGTTAACGACCACTGCAAACGTTATAACGATAATGACTGTTAATAGACCATTTGCAGCCGAATAATTAGCGAAAGTAGTGGACTGCTGGAAAGCAGACATCCAAGAAGTGCGATTTAATGGTCCGCTCAAAAAAGGAAAGGAACTGGGATATCTACTACGGCATTTGCTACCGACAACAGTAAAACCGCCCATTTGGATACAGGTTTGTGATTGAAGACAGACTTTGGCAGGAAGCCTTGAGTTGCAGAAATGTGAACGAATCCCTCATAACAATTCGCATTAAAGCTAAATTCACCAAAATTGACCTGATATACCAACAACATCTACTATGAAAGCGCAAAGCTAGGAAGGGAGGACATCTTTGGTCGTACTGTCAACCTACATCACCACCAAACTGCATGATAATGGATTAAGGCAACATCTTGTCGTAAATAGCACGCGGTTTCCACATCTCAATAGGGACATGGTGATCTTGTAATCAGTCAACCATCATCCAGATTGACGCACTTTTCTAGTATGATGAATGTCCACATGTTCCGAGAAGCTAACATCGACTCGAAACATTCCTTTGTTGTATCCAAGGCATGGATGCGGATATCGAAAAGACACAGAAACACTGTGAAAAAGTCTAACGTCAAACGACTACAATCGCTAGAACCCTTATCGATCGAGTGTCCTTTAATCTCTCAAGAGGCCCAACGAAACCCCTGTTTCAACGTAGAAAGCTGGAAAGCAAATCCAGAAACACACGAGTTACAAGGCGGCGCTGCATACAAGGACCAGGGTTGTTCGCGAGTTCTATGACCAGAAGAGAAGGAATTAGCACTGGATTCCCAAAAGAAGGGGTTTGAAAGGCACGCGAACAAATGCTAAAGCAGTGAGGATCGAAAATTTCGAATAAAACTACTTGAGCTGATGGCCGGACTGCCGAGTTCTTCACAGCAACGGGGAATGACTTGCTAAGGAGCATTCAAAAATAGTCGGACGAAAGTATGCCCAATGAATGGAATCTCTTCATTCTTTGTCTGATCCTCAAGAAATGAGACCCTCTAAGCTATGTCAACTATAGAGTTGAATGTGAACATTCTTCAGCGTATTCTCGCGTTCTAATAAGGTTAACAGGTTGAGTAGCAACTCTAAGAGTAGCAATCTCTAAGAGTTGGATAGACAAAATCTTCTGCTACATTAGGGACCTTTGTTCTCTAAGATTCCTTTTATCCATTGGAAACTTTATAGGTGAAGTAGGTTTGTCTGGAGAAACATTGCTGATTAGTACAGACGTTTTTGTAACTATGGTTATGCGATCGTCTAGCTTGCAGGACTATTCGTCTAGCTCGCAGGACTATTTGTTCATTGTCTGGTCAACTAGAAGCTCATTCTCAGTATTCTCTGACTCAGCTGACTGCTTTGCTTTATAAATTTTGTTAATTTTTATCACAGGTATGGTGATTGGGATGGGAAATGTCTAAATTCGGTCTATAAGCCAAGACAACTTCACAAGGCCATCATATTTCAACTGAACCTCATATCTTTCTAATGGGCATTGACTACTAGTTTAGTCGTTCAGAATGAATTAAGCTTTGCTAAATGTCTCCAATAATGAGAACTTGCTCAACTTATGTACATACATACATATGTATGTATGTATGTCCAGGTATAGACACATCATCCTCAAATGAAATGAAAAGCAGGCATCCCATCCTCCTGGGACAAAGTAGTGTATTGGAGCTGAAAACTGCTGTCACAAAATATCCTTAACCATTATTTGGTTCATGCTTTATCGCATTTAATGTAACAAAAAAGGAGTAAACATAATACCTGCTCGTAAACATTCAATTGAAAACACTCCTTTATCACACGACTAATTAAAACTGACGTTTCCCCAAGGACTTTATGCAAAAAAAGAAGAAGAAAATAGAACTATATCCCACCCAAGTGCAGGAGTTTTCATTTCATCGCGAAACTATCCCCCAAAGAGCTTATGTCAACTAGAATATCCTTCGACTTTCCTTCCATATTCTTAATATTGTTACATTTTTTTTTTTTTTTTTGCTTTCTCCTTTTTCACAATCTTATCCCCATGCTCATCATTATCTGCTTCAGAAAATTTCACACTATACCAGCTAACCTCGGTCCTTTCGACGACTATCACAGCAGTGGTACATACATATATTGGTCGATGGTCCTTCTCTATATATGTACATACATATGTATGTATGTGTGTATAAGAAAGAAGAGACTCAATTGACTAAGCAGAGATGAGCTCCAATGAAAACAAAGTTGTATTTAACTAATTAATCCGTTGTGGGAAACTTAGTTGGCGCGCGTCGGGACTAGTTACGCTGAGCCCACTTCAACGATATGGTCGGATCTTGTTATCGTCTTCGACGAGTAGCCGGAAGGTAAGAATTTCCCGCAGTCAAATCTACTATGTATATGTTTCAAGGAAACCAGAAAAAAAGTAGGAAAATAGAAATCTCTGCTCGAGCATGGATTTTTTGCGGTACTTTTCCGGATGGCCTAGAAGAGTGTGATCCCCTGAGAGTGGTGTGCTCTTGCTTGAGTGCTCTCTTCGATGGAGGGGAAGATACATATTTTCATTATCAATTTCGTCTTTGTGTAGGAAATGGTATGTATAATCTAATAATGTAATCCTTTTGGTATTCGAGGGAATAGGGGATCGAGGAGTATTAGTATTTGCAAGCACTTTGAGTTGCATATATGGATTGTATTACATTTGAACTATTCCTCGGCGGGTTGAATATTATAACAGAGAGGTACTGCAATGCAATCCGTGTTTAATATGCGTCAATGAATTTTTCACTACAACTAAACCCTTGCTTCTAGGATGTTTCCAAAAGTATACCTAGGTTGCTAAAGGCATTACAATTATACGTACAATTAAATTAAAATGGATTTCCAATAGGCGGCCGTAATTAAGTGAGGTTGTTCAAAACGTTTGTCATTGCTGTGGCTTATCTGTACGTGTTCAGTGGTTTATTTGCACTTTCGCAGTATTTAATTCCCCCTACATTTCAAGCGACTTGTGTAGAAATTGTAGAGACGAAGAGGAGGAGAAAACTATCATTCACCTCATATGCAGCTGTTCAACCCTTTCCCAAAGAAGACTGTTTCATATAGGGGCTCCATTTTTTGACGACCTCCGCTAACTGGCGTACTTAGATGTCATGCGGATCCTTCGAAAACACCTCCAGTTGATTTAGCTAAACCCAACGTAGACTTAATGGAAAGATCCATAGTATCACAAAGGACCATTTCTGATTGAAGTGTAAGCCTGGTTCAAGTGCAAACCATAAACCTCAACCTAAGATGCATTTATTGCTGTATGATAGACCATAGTCCAAGTCTAGTAATGAAGAAGGAGGAGATAGAAATGTCGTAAAGAATGCAGATCTTCACTATCGTAAGACTTCAAGCAGGCTCAGACATATTAATCACAAAAGATACAACGAAGTACTTGTGAGAGATACTTGCAATAAAGATCACTTATTATCATAGATCAGTCCTACGTCGGTAAGATCTGGAACGGTCCTAAAAGTGTTAAGCAAACTAATTGGAAATTTGGGAGGTCAGGTCCAACGGCAAGTGTATGAAAGCATCTTATGCCATTTGTATAGCTGTAAGACTTAGGCTAAGGAGCTCCGCAAATAGCAGTGGTGCAGCGAAAAGGATTGCAGTTGTGACAATATCTGGCTAAGGAGTATTGCTAGATAAAGAGGAACTACATCCACGAAAGAAAGGCAAAAGCCAAGAAGCTTACCACTTGAAGCTGGAGTAGAAAGAAAATCGTTGGCTAGATTGATTGGAAACGCTGTGGTAGAAGGCATAGAGGTATGCTTAAAAAAACAACCATCTTCAGTTAAGGCACTTGTATATGTATGTATATGTATGTTCAACACTTAACTGCAGAATAATGAAAGATAGCCCAATTTATCAGTAGAGCTACTCTTCTTAAGACAATGGGCACAGGTTTTCTAATGGAGCAATGGAGAAATGGAGATGTGAGACATTACTCTAGATAAAATATTATGAAACTGATATGAGTGAGTAAAGAACATTGTAACCAAATGTAATTCTGCATTAATAAAGTAGCAGAGCATTAATTCGTAAAAGTTAAATAATACGGAGGAAGAAACTGCACCCGCACAGAAAAAGAAATTCAACGCTGAAAGCCTTAGCAGAGCGGCTGAACGAGAGACTCCACTGTGCACTCACCATCCAGAAACAATCTGTGCAACCAGTATCCACCCACAATGATGATGAACATGTACGCCGGAAAAAGATGACAAAAAATACACACATATTAGCTCTGCGCCGCAAAACAAAGATAGCGAGAGAAGAATATCAAGCCAGAAGAAGGGACTAGAAGAAGATCCTGCGTAAGAAGAAAAGAGCCCACGCAGTCTCCCAGCTCAAGGATATCGAAGAGTCTCTCAATAGGAAGAACATGTTTTTTAGGAAAAACCAAGTAACTGGCAGCTGCCTTCAACCCCGGAGCGCAGGCTCTTCGAAACAGTGAAGGAAACCAAGTCACCGAAGCACAGGGAATAGTAGATGTGTTTCCAGCAGCTACTTAATGAGCATCAGGTAGAGAGAGTGATAGTGATCCCCCCTCGCAGTTTTACAGAGGTCGGTCCAGCTATCAATTAGCTAAAGAACAACAAGTCCGCCGGCTAAGATGGTATACCAGCAGAGCTTTTCAAACATGGTGGTGATGCTTTGGTAGGGTGCACGCACGAAATCATCAACCAAGTAGGGTTGATGAAGAGATTATCAGCTCTATATGCACTATCTTCAAGAAAGGCAGCACATCCCTGCTTAATGTCGCATATACATAAGATCCTATC
The DNA here is from genome assembly GCA_905220385.1 of Xylota sylvarum. Lineage (NCBI taxonomy): Eukaryota > Metazoa > Arthropoda > Insecta > Diptera > Syrphidae > Xylota > Xylota sylvarum. The sequence continues at coordinate 36,301,292 of LR999958.1, forward strand.
CAACGTACTGTGTGAAGGTTTGAAGACTTTCTGCAGCACACTAATCGGCACGTACCTATGTGGCTTCCGGCCCGGCAGATTGACCAAACCTTCACACTAAGGTAGATCCTGGAACCGACCAACAAATTTCAAGTTAAGATTCACTATCTCTTTATAGACTGCAAAGCCACAAATGATAGCATTCGTCATCTTGAGCTCTACAAGGCGATGTCCGAATTCGGGATGCCGGCAAAACTGATCGAGCTGTGCCGCGTAACGCTGGAAAACACGCGGTGCAACGTGCAATTCGGAAACAGTTCTTCCGAACTATTTATTCCAAACACGCACCGGATTTCGGCAAGGACAAGCGCTATCATGTGACTTCCTCAATCTTGTGCTGGAACAGAAAGTTCGCAGGGCAGGTGTGAACACGGAAGGTACTATCTTTAACAAATCTGTCCAGCTGCTGGGATACGCGGACGACATCGACATCATCGGTCGCTCCTAGTGCGCCATGTTAGAGGCTTTTACGAACAGGCGAAACGAGTCGGCCTTAAAGTGAATGAGGACAAAACTAAGTACATGTTGTCAACAAACAAAGAAGCATCTGTTCACCGCCTAGGACAAAACGTCACTGTTGGCAAGAGTAATTTTGAAGTGGTTAAAGAGTTTACCTACCTCGGAGTAAATATCAACTCCACGAATGACACGTTAGTGGAGTTTCGACGAAGACCCTACGAAACCGCTGCTACTTTGGTTTGGCGAAACAAATGGGTTCAAAACTCCTAACTCGGAAGAGGAAATGCATGATTTACAAAACTTTAATCCTTTCAGTTGTGCTATATGGAGCCGAGTGCTGGACAATAAGCAGGAAAGCAAAGATGATATTGAACACTTTCGAGAGCAAAATTCTTCATCGAATATTCGGTCCCGTACGTCGACTACATTTGCTCGGTCACATCGAGCGAATGGACAATAATGCTCCAGCAAAGAGGGTCTTTGAATCATAGCCCCCCAAGTTTGAAACGACAGAGAAGACCTCCTGGAAGCAGGGTATTCAGGATCGAAGGGACTAGAAGGCTGCCGTGTCTCAGGCAGAGACTGTTGACCGGTCGGGAACTCGTTAAGTGGTAAATAATATTGGAAGCCTCAGAGATAAAAGTGGAAATTCTCAAAAAAAAGCTGTATTTCTCTAACGTAGCCATTGCCCCTACTACCCTCCTTCGGGTTGGCCTCTTTGAATCTGCCTATTATGTATCTGAAACGATTCGCAGTACATGTCTACTTTCGTGTTTACAAGTGTTTACTATTATCCTTCTGATAAGCTTTCATGAATATGCAACGAATAAATTATTTTCATAAGCTAGGAGGTTGGCATGTTCACTTGTCTTTAAAAGGTACTGACTCACAAAGTATGTCTTTTTTCGTAAGCCTCACTATTTCACCATAGAAATGACAATTTCCCTTTTAAAGACCCCAATAAACTAGTCCACTCTCAACGTAAATCAATCGTCTGTTTATTCAATGACAAACCATAAGTTTCCTATTCCTTAAATCAATTTGATACTTTCTCTAAGAATCTGTTCAGGACATACATAAGTACATGTCTGCCATATCCTTAGCAGGAACAGCATCCGAAATGTATTCTATCTGCGCCAACGATCAAATCATGGCAATAACAATTAAAATGCAATTTTATTGCTACGATAACAACTGCACGATGGACGGAAGTCCTCATTTAAAACAACGACAAACCCATTTGGAAGAACCAAAAGAACACTTAGCAAGTGTCCAGGTCTGATGTTCTGGTTCACTCGTTCTACAAAACTGGTGGAGTTCCTTCTACGTCTACCACACTGCCAATAATCACTTTGCGTCGTTGTCATCGTAATCATCGTCAGATTGCCAGAGTGTATCCTTGTTAGACGATTCGAGTATACCATGACATTTGTTCGGTTGTGGGTGATGAGGGAGGGGGTTGGGAGTAAGGTTGAGGACAAAGATCTTCAATTGTGCTACCGTTTCATATCGCCCAGCCCAGCCCAACCCACTGCTTAGTGTGAAAGTTTTTGCATTTAATGAGTCTCGTTATCTTATTTACCTATCCCCAGAGGAGGAATTTTTACTGATTCCGATTCCGTTGCTCTCGATAGCTCAATGATTCTGAGAGGGGATGCCTGCGTTGTCGTCAAAGTTGGCATCTTCTGCAATGCAATGTGGAATGAGAACTCCACTCGACTCGACAATTGACCATTCGGTGTAGATAAATATACTCCAAGCAGTAGTTACTTCAAGGATACCACTTGAAGCGAAGCAATTTTCATTCACTGAACTTCCAAGTAGAAGATAGTTTAGCGCGTAATAGTGATGCCCTTTGAGGAAGGTAGAATTGCTCGTCCTTCTTATTGGATCCTTTCTGGTCCCTGGCGGCCATTAATAGCAGTCGCATATGTAGATTTCATGCAGCGATACAGAGAATCCATACGACTGTGCAAACACGAGAGTGTATGTAAGAAATAAATGTTCATTTGGACAGATACCAAATGGTTAAGATATTTTATTGCAGTCAAAAGATACTTTAGTGCCATCGCACTTGTGCAAATATTTAGCTATACACAGCAATAGTCTTGGGAGTTTCACTGTAACTAAAAAATGTGAGAGGGTTGAATGAAAGATTATGGTTCTGTAACGAAACATGTAACTCTATATATAGGTCAGAGGCTAACCGCTGCAACATAATATCTGCATTAAACGTTGTAATTAATTCTAATAGATATAGATATTTAGATATACACATCTAGTATGTAAAGGGGTTAGTTAACATTTTTCATCAAATTTTTGCATGATTGGGGCTGTATTTCGCTGATAGCTCTGATATTTTCTTTTAGTGAATGAATCCTTAATGGAGCATTTGCGTGGACTTTATCTTTAACATAGTGTTGTGAGTCGTTCAAAAAAAGCACCGTCTCTATTGGCATCATCGTCAACAATCGTCAATCATCTCTTCAGGTAACTCACACCAGGGCATCAGTTTGTCCGAACTCACCACAATGCTGAGTTTGCACTTGTTTCTCTGCTTGCCTGGGATGTACTCGATGATGTATCGATCAGTAGGTAGTACTCGGGTTCTGATACATGAATCTCGATAGAATGACTTTCGAGACTCCTTGGTTGACGTTGTTTCATGTTCTATCAGAACGAGTTCATCTACGTCATATCAAAACGACTTATGGAATCTCCGGTCTCTGGCTCCCCTCGATATTCCACAAGGCTATTTCTCTAATCCCGATCAATTCTTTTGGATTGATTAGCTCGTCATTCCTTATCTCTAACTGCAGCTTGTTCTCCAAGATGTCATGTGGCATCTTTATGCAAAGCAGTTCATGTGGACTTGCCTTTGCGGTGGAGTTCCTCGCCGTATTTAACCCCCGTTGGGTGGTTCTCAGGTATCTGCACTTCTACCTTGTCAGGATTGCGCGGTTGATCCGTTGCACCTGGCCGTTTGATTTAGGTGTCCTTACAGAGGTCTTAATATTCATCACTTCGTTGTCTTCATTGGTCTCGGTACGCCAAAATATCCGAAGATGTCCTGATGTCCTGATTTCACGGCGCATAACACCACGTACTTCATGAAGTTGTCCACTATAGCGAGTACGTATCTGGTTCCCCCTTTCCCTCCAGTAAACGATTCCAGATGATCAAGGTGTACTGTATCGAATGGGTATTCGATCTGCATTGTGCAGAACTTCCTCTGCCTTTCCAGCTTTCCGTTTTGCGTAAGCAGAGTCCACGCATGCTTTAATGTATTCTCGGGTTAATCGGGAACCGGAATGTCTCTCGCGTTCGAGCCAAGGTCTTCTTGTCCGCTAGATGACCTACATACGTCGTCATGACAGAGCTTTAGGATCCTCCAGAGGATTAAATGCGGCATAACTCACCTCTTGGCGTCTCTTACCAGTCGGAACAGTCGCATTCCCCTTTAGTGAAAAGTCTTTTGCAGCTGAAGTTTCAATGGCATTGATTTGGATGACTTCAAATCCTTATTGGTGGAGCGCAGTTTGTTGTCCTGCGACTGCATTGTCGCTAGGCAATCATCATTAGTGATAGGCATGTTAAGTACATACAGTGACGCCTCTTCAATAACTTGCTCCTTTTTCACTAAGTACCGACTGAGAGCGTCTATGTATACTGCCTTCTTTCCAGGCTGATACACTGTTTCGAAGGAGAACTCCTACAACTTAGGCCGCCATCTACCCTCACGCGGTATAATCTTTGGCTTGATCTTTGCAGCCACAATCACCTGGCAGTCTGTGACGACCTTGAACTCTCTGCGTAGTTGAAATACCCGGAATCGATCCTGGCTGTTCACGATCGCCAATAGCTCTAGCTCGTAGAAGTACATTTTATACTCCTCGGAGAGCTTCCGACGCGTCGTTTGTACCTTGTATTCACAATCGGGATGGAATAGCACCAGTGGATTGCACAGGACCTCCTTTAACCTCCGTCATGCTGTGTTCCGTCATTGTTTTGTTGTCCACTGGAACTCCTGGTCCGCTCTCATTAGTTCAGTGAGAGGTATTTGAAGAAACCTGTAAGTCACAAGATATTCAATACCGTCATTAATTTTTGGAGTTTAACCAACCCTTCCTAAACCGTCTTGCTGGCAATGGTGGTAAATGGCAGCATCGCTCTCCTGCAAACTATACCTGGTTCACGCATGAAGTGGGTCAGGGCATTAACTACGCCAAAGAGCATTGGATTAAACTCAAAAGAACCCTCATCCGCCGAAAAAGCGATAAACCTCTTGTTATTCCCTTCGATCCGGATTTGGTAACTCAGCGCCAGGTCTAGTACGTTGAAAAACTCAGTAGTAGTTCTTCGACTTTCTCGTTTACAATAGTACGCATGGTGAACTATACGCAAACTACTTGTGATGTCATCAACTTTTCAATGTTCAGAACGAAGCAATCTCGGTGAGAGTCGATCAACTCTTTCAGTCTCCGTTTATGTGACTTCTGGACATCTCCTACATCGAGGTTTGTAACCATCAGCTTACTCTGCGCAACTTTAAGGTACTCCTCCTGGACCAGTAGCGTCCTTTGAGTCGTCTTCTGCATGATGTCGACAATCGACAATTTGTTGAACAATTTCTCCACCTTCACTTGAGGCTGGTCTAAGAGTTTCCACCCAATAATTATGTGGTACAGCTCACCCGTGTCTCAAACCACTAGGACCTCACACCAGACCGTCAGCTGATCAATCGCCACTTTTGCATACATGCGCCCCAATGTGGTGCACCCACCGACCGTTAAGACTAGTCTCATATGTGGTTGGATAGCTGGAAATATTGCTTTCGATCTCTGCAGCGTTACGCAGTCACTGCCAAGGTCGATAAATGCCGTCACTACACGCCCATTCAAAGATGCTTCTTTTGTGTATTCGCTTCCATCTTCCTTTAGTTGATCTGGCCTACCTGACCGCCTAGCGTGGGCGCGTAACCAACGCTGGTAGTAGTCCTTAGCCCCTTATCAACCGGATTGTTTCAAGGTTCTCGTTAACTGAGGTTAGCCTCACAGCTCAGAACGCCTCCTAGCTTTCAGCATCTCCAATCGCCTGAATTATACACGATTATTTCACTAGCGTGCTTCCCAGTATGTACCCCAGTATGTACTCCTCCACATCCTCCCCGGATCTCTGTCGGCGTTTTTGCAACCTGTCATAGACGTCCGCATCGTTGTTGGCAGCGGCGAGATTGCCGCACAGTTTGTTGAAAATTCTTCCAGAGATTCCAACATCGTGCTGCGATTCAACAATTTGGCAGCACCCATCAATTTTGTAGTTGCTGCCATCAGAACCAACTTGCCATAGATCGTAGATGCGCTAGATGTTGGCCACTCTCTTCCTTCACGTCATCGATGACAGTCCAGCAGCTGATTTTGGGTTGAACTAAGTTATCATGTCTGATTGTACGCATATGTATGTAGAGCGAGAGCAACCCCTATCCGTGACTGAATAGGGGTTGCTCCTTGTTTCTGCCCTTTTCTTACCGGTGCACATCTGCTCCTACCTTATGTCCACTTAGTGACTCATCGTTGGTTTTTGACAGTTCAACAATGGATCGAAATTATTTTAAGTCAATTTAAGGTATACCCTAAATCCTTCCTGACTAGAACCGCCGCAGTTGATTCCATTTAAAGAACTCTTCCGATTCTATTTGGAAGAGAGAACTGCAATTTTCAAAATATGCTTCTTTATGTATCTATACCTACGGGTATGTTGACAGTTTTAGTTTTATTATCAAAGAAATTATACTATCAGTAAAATTGTTTTATTTTTATGAAAACTAAAGAATCTATTTATCTCCTCTCTGCATATCCTTCGTTATATGTATTTTTATGACTTCTATTTTAAAATAGAAAAAAAAATGCTATGACTCTAAATTTACTTCTTGATCCATATATTCTTTTGTCATAATGTAGAAGTTTTTTTTTTCTTATTTCAACGATATGGTTTTGTTTACGGATACTTTATCCATCCAATGTCGATGAATGGGAAGAGATAAAACCGTGGTTCCATTTAAGTTTATTGCACTAATTTTACGGCCAAATGCCAGGCATCAACAACATCATCAGCAATTCAGGAAATTTGAATTTTCAGACTTTATCCCAAAAAAAAAAAAAAGACAACACAGTCATCATTTTGATGGGTTAAAAAAAAAACAAGGACACACATATGGTTGGATGGGTGGTACTATGTATGTTTGTATCCCTAATATTGTTTGATGACTTTTTCTCCCGTTGGCTTCTCACCCCTTTAGAGTGAATTCAATAGGAATCTAAGTAACGTGATGGATGCCTGACTACTGTACAGAATCGAAATGTAAAAAAAAATCAGGTTCGATATTAAAAAAAGTCCTGTTTTCAGGGCAATACTCAACCTCCACTATGGAATCGGGAACATGCGTTGGCACTTTCATTGTGTATAGTTCCAGAATTAGTGCAACGGGGATACTATCGTTTCGGCTTCGTGATCGAGTAGGTAAAATTATTTGGGGCTTAAACCATACAGTTGGTCTAAATATCTATTCATAACGCAGATACTTTGGAATGCAGTCCATTTGGATATTTGCTGATTTTTTTCGAAATCATGCCAATCATGAACAATATTGCGATATGCGAAGGAGAGAGTCACTTAAAGAGCCTGAGTTCAATTCTTCCAATATGTAACAGGACACCGGGATGTAAGCCTTTTGTATATCGAACTAATAGTTCGATGAACTACCAGCGGATTTGATCTCAGAGGAGAGAATTAAGTGGGCAATTAGATCGTTCTCCATTTACAAATCGCTAATACTGGATGGTATTATTAGATTAATGCTAAAGAGTACTGCGAGCACGATTATTCCGGTACTCAGGGAACTATTTACTAGTAGTCTCATACGAAGACAAATCCCACGAAATTGGTGTGAGCATAAGGTGGTATTTATACCCAAGGCTGGAAACGTAAGTCATTCCACCGCAAAAGACTTCAGGCCAATCAGTCTTACCTCCTTTATACTGAAAACTCTTGAGAGAGCAGCTGACATGCACATTCGCAGTAAGCTATGCCCCGAGGATATATCCACAGAACAACATGCCTACACCAAAGAAAAAAGTGTTGAGACGGCTCTGCACTGTGTAACCGCTCAATCGAGAAATCGTTAAAGGACGAGGAATGCACTTTAACTGCATTCTTAGATATTGAAGGAGCATTTAACAATGTCAGAACAGACGTGGACGTGACAGGCACTATGGAAGTGCTCCACTAAGACTAGCCGAGTAGGATATACCTAGCCATTTTCTTGGTACTAGAATACAAAGGAATTGAGAGAAATTCACAAAAAGAGAGGCTGCTTGAAAAAAAGAGATCCAAACAAGGCGAAAGATCTCCACGCATTTGCATACGACATGCTTAGTAGAGAGCAAATTCCAGCGGCTAGTCTTTATCCCGAAGCCACCTGATGTCGTCATACAGGCGTTAAGTTCTGGAAAAAATCATACGAGTAAGACTAGAGCAATACACGGAAAGAAACCACGGGCTTTACAACCAAAAGTATGGTTCTAGAAAGAAGCGAAGCACCATACAGGCAATATAAGTTGTGTGCGACATTGAGTGGGAAACAATCGCGGAACGAAAATGGCTATGAGAGAGGAAGCTGTACTGTGCAGTTAACTGAAATGTATAAGCAGAGCATTATTAAGCATTGCATATTTAATGAGAATAATTGACAGCTAATTCAAAGACAGGACTCTTCACTACGGTACAGAAGAAGGGCCAAGGAAGCACAACATTAAGGGAGGAGTTCATTAATGGTCAGTGTTTGGTCCAGTGCTATGGAACATAATGTACGATGAAATTCTGAGAATACCGAAACCGAGTGGAGTACATATCATCGACTATGTTGACGATATTGCAGTTGTAGTTGCGGTAAAAACCCTCGAAGAAATGTCTGATAAATGTGGCCACGCCAAGTTGTGGCTACAGACTTCAGACCTGGAATTGGAAGACCATAAGACAGAAGCAATGTTAATAAGCAACAGAAAAAAGTATAACAATTTACTATACAGGTTGGTGAGCACACTATCGAGTTGAGTCCACACACAGATACGTAGGGAATACTGCTACGACAGGCTTAGATTCAAAGATATGCTAGTATAAGTATACTACCCTCACTCAGTTTCTCAGCACCCTACCAACGAATTTGATTAGATACTGCCCAGTTAGGTCAGGCAAGAAAGTGAAAAAAAAAATTGGAAAAATGTTACGTATACGCAACCGTATCCTAGGTACATATATATTTTCTACGATCTTCTTTCTGCACAACCTTCCAATCCAGTTGATATGTCAAGACAATCACTCTGTTTCTCAGCACCCTACCAACGAATTTGATTAGATACTGCCCAGTTAGGTCAGGCAAGAAAGTGAAAAAAAAAATTGGAAAAATGTTACGTATACGCAACCGTATCCTAGGTACATATATCCTTCTACGATCTTCTTCCTGCACAGCCTTGCAATCCAGTTGATATGTCAGGACAAATACTCTGTTTCTCTGCACCCTACCAATGAATTTGATTAGATACTGCCCAGCTAGGTCAGGCAAGAAAGTGAAAAAAAAAAATTGGAAAAATGTTACGTATACGCCACCCTATCCTGGGTACATATATCCTTCTACGATCTTCTTCCTACAGAGCCTTGCAATCCAGTTGATATGTCAAGACAATCGCTCTGTTTCTCAGCACAATACGAACGAATTTGGTTAGATACTGCCCAGTTAGTTCAGGCAAGAAAGTGAAAAAAAAAAATTGGAAAAATGTTACGTATACGCAACCGTATCCTAGGTACATATATATTTTCTACGATCTTCTTTCTGCACAACCTTCCAATCCAGTTGATATGTCAAGACAATCACTCTGTTTCTCAGCACCCTACCAACGAATTTGATTAGATACTGCCCAGTTAGGTCAGGCAAGAAAGTGAAAAAAAAAAAATTGGAAAAATGTTACGTATACGCCACCGAACTAGGTACATATATTCTACAACGAATTTGATTAGATACTGCCCAGTTAGGTCAGGCAAGAAAGTGAAAAAAAAAAAAATTGGAAAAATGTTACGTATACGCAACCGTATCCTAGGTACATATATATTTTCTACGATCTTCTTTCTGCACAACCTTCCAATCCAGTTGATATGTCAAGACAATCACTCTGTTTCTCAGCACCCTACCAACGAATTTGATTAGATACTGCCCAGTTAGGTCAGGCAAGAAAGTGAAAAAAAAAATTGGAAAAATGTTACGTATACGCAACCGTATCCTAGGTACATATATCCTTCTACGATCTTCTTCCTGCACAGCCTTGCAATCCAGTTGATATGTCAGGACAAATACTCTGTTTCTCTGCACCCTACCAATGAATTTGATTAGATACTGCCCAGCTAGGTCAGGCAAGAAAGTGAAAAAAAAAAATTGGAAAAATGTTACGTATACGCCACCCTATCCTGGGTACATATATCCTTCTACGATCTTCTTCCTACAGAGCCTTGCAATCCAGTTGATATGTCAAGACAATCGCTCTGTTTCTCAGCACAATACGAACGAATTTGGTTAGATACTGCCCAGTTAGTTCAGGCAAGAAAGTGAAAAAAAAAAATTGGAAAAATGTTACGTATACGCAACCGTATCCTAGGTACATATATATTTTCTACGATCTTCTTTCTGCACAACCTTCCAATCCAGTTGATATGTCAAGACAATCACTCTGTTTCTCAGCACCCTACCAACGAATTTGGTTAGATACTGCCCAGTTAGGTCAGGCAAGAAAATGAAAAAAAAAATTGGAAAAATGTTACGTATACGCCACCCTATCCTGGGTACATATATCCTTCTACGATCTTCTTCCTGCACAGCCTTGCAATCCAGTCGATATGTCAGGACAAATACTCTGTTTCTCTGCACACTACCAACGAATTTGATTAGATACTGCCCAGTTATTTCAGGCAAGAAAGTGAAAAAAAAAAAATTGAAAAAATGTTACGTATATGCCACCCTATCCTAGGTACATATATCCTTCTACGATCTTCTTCCTGCACAGCCTTGCAATCCAGTTGATATGTCAAGACAATCACTCTGTTTCTCAGCACCCTACGAACGAATTTGGTTAGATACTGCCCAGTTAGTTCAGGCAAGAAAGTGAAAAAAAAAAAATTGGAAAAATGTTACGTATACGCAACCGTATCCTAGGTACATATATATTTTCTACGATCTTCTTTCTGCACAACCTTCCAATCCAGTTGATATGTCAAGACAATCACTCTGTTTCTCAGCACCCTACCAACGAATTTGGTTAGATACTGCCCAGTTAGGTCAGGCAAGAAAATGAAAAAAAAAATTGAAAAAATGTTACGTATACGCCACCGAACTAGGTACACATATTCTTCTACGATCTTCCTTCTGCAGGCCCGTGCAATCCACTTGATATGTCAAGACAAAAACTCAGTTTCTCAGCACCCTACAACGAATTTGATTAGATACTGCCCAGTTAGGTCAGGCAAGAAAGTGAAAAAAAAAATTGGAAAAATGTTACGTATACGCCACCGAACTAGGTACATATATTCTTCCACGATCTTCCTTCTGCAGGCCCGTGCAATCCACTTGATATGTCAAGACAAAAACTCTGTTTCTCAGCACCCTACAACGAATTTGGTTAGATACTGCCCAGTTAGGTCAGGCAAGAAAATGAAAAAAAAAATTGGAAAAATGTTACGTATACGCCACCGAACTAGGTACATATATTCTTCCACGATCTTCCTTCTGCAGGCCCGTGCAATCCACTTGATATGTCAAGACAAAAACTCAGTTTCTCTGCACCCTACAACGAATTTGATTAGATACTGCCCAGTTAGGTCAGGCAAGAAAGTGAAAAAAAAAAAATTGGAAAAATGTTACGTATACGCCACCCTATCCTAGGTACATATATCCTTCTACGATCTTCTTCCTGCACAGCCTTGCAATCCAGTTGATATGTCAGGACAATCACTCTGTTTCTCAGCACCCTACCAACGAATTTGATTAGATACTGCCCAGTTAGGTCAGGCAAGAAAGTGAAAAAAAAAAATTGGAGAAATGTTACGTATACGCCACCATATCCTAGGTACATATATCCTTCTACGATCTTCTTCCTGCACAGCCTTGCAATCCAGTTGATATGTCAGGACAATCACTCTGTTTCTCAGCACCCTACCAACGAATTTGATTAGATACTGCCCAGTTAGGTCAGGCAAGAAAGTGAAAAAAAAATTGGAAAAATGTTACGTATACGCAACCGTATCCTAGGTACATATATCCTTCTACGATCTTCTTCCTGCACAGCCTTGCAATCCAGTTGATATGTCAGGACAATCACTCTGTTTCTCAGCACCCTACCAACGAATTTGATTAGATACTGCCCAGTTAGGTCAGGCAAGAAAGTGAAAAAAAAAATTGGAAAAATGTTACGTATACGCAACCGTATCCTAGGTACATATATCCTTCTACGATCTTCTTCCTGCACAGCCTTGCAATCCAGTTGATATGTCAGGACAAATACTCTGTTTCTCTGCACCCTACCAATGAATTTGATTAGATACTGCCCAGTTAGGTCAGGCAAGAAAGTGAAAAAAAAAAATTGGAAAAAATGTTACGTATACGCCACCGTATCCTAGGTACATATATCCTTCTACGATCTTCTTCCTGCACAGCCTTCCAATCCAGTTGATATGTCAGGACAAATACTCTGTTTCTCTGCACCCTACCAACGAATTTGATTAGATACTGCCCCGTTATTTCAGGCAAGAAAGTTAAAAAAAAAAAAAAATTGGAAAAATGTTACGTATACGCCACCCTATCCTAGGTACATATATCCTTCTACGATCTTCTTCCTGCACAGCCTTGCAATCCAGTTGATATGTCAGGACAATCACTCTGTTTCTCAGCACCCTACCAACGAATTTGATTAGATACTGCCCAGTTAGGTCAGGCAAGAAAGTGAAAAAAAAAATTGGAAAAATGTTACGTATACGCAACCGTATCCTAGGTACATATATCCTTCTACGATCTTCTTCCTGCACAGCCTTGCAATCCAGTTGATATGTCAGGACAAATACTCTGTTTCTCTGCACCCTACCAATGAATTTGATTAGATACTGCCCAGTTAGGTCAGGCAAGAAAGTGAAAAAAAAAAATTGGAAAAAATGATACGTATACGCCACCATATCCTAGGTACATATATCCTTCTACGATCTTCCTTCTGCAGGCCCGTGCAATCCACTTGATATGTCAAGACAGAAACTCAGTTTCTCAGCACCCTACAACGAATTTGATTAGATACTGCCCAGTTAGGTCAGGCAAGAAAGTGAAGAAAAAAAAATTGGAAAAAATGTTACGTATACGCCACCCTATCCTAGGTACATATATCCTTCTACGATCTTCTTTCTGCACAGCCTTCCAATCCAGTTGATATGTCAAGACAATCACTCTGTTTCTCAGCACCCTAATAACGAATTTGGTTAGATACTGCCCAGTTAGTTCAGGCAAGAAAGTGAAAAAAAAAAAAATTGGAAAAATGTTACGTTTACGCAACCGTATTGTAGGTACATATATCCTTCTACGATCTTCTTCCTGCACAGCCTTGCAATCCAGTTGATATGTCAGGACAAATACTCTGTTTCTCAGCACCCTACCATCGAATTTGATTAGATACTACCCAGTTAGGTCAGGCAAGAAAGTGAAAAAAAAAAATTGGAAAAATGTTACGTATACGCAACCGTATCCTAGGTACATATATATTTTCTACGATCTTCTTTCTGCACAACCTTCCAATCCAGTTGATATGTCAAGACAATCACTCTGTTTCTCAGCACCCTACCAACGAATTTGATTAGATACTACCCAGTTAGGTCAGGCAAGAAAGTGAAAAAAAAAATTGGAAAAATGTTACGTATACGCCACCGAACTAGGTACATATATTCTTCCACGATCTTCCTTCTGCAGGCCCGTGCAATCCACTTGATATGTCAAGACAATCACTCTGTTTCTCAGCACCCTACGAACGAATTTGGTTAGATACTGCCCAGTTAGGTCAGGCAAGAAAATGAAAAAAAAAAATTGAAAAAATGTTACGTATACGCCACCCTATCCTAGGTACATATATCCTTCTACGATCTTCTTCCTGCACAGCCTTGCAATCCAGTTGATATGTCAAGACAATCACTCTGTTTCTCAGCACCCTACGAACGAATTTGGTTAGATACTGCCCAGTTAGGTCAGGCAAGAAAGTGAAAAAAAAAAATTGGAAAAATGTTACGTATACGCAACCGTATCCTAGGTACATATATATTTTCTACGATCTTCTTTCTGCACAACCTTCCAATCCAGTTGATATGTCAAGACAATCACTCTGTTTCTCAGCACCCTACCAACGAATTTGATTAGATACTACCCAGTTAGGTCAGGCAAGAAAGTGAAAAAAAAAATTGGAAAAATGTTACGTATACGCCACCGAACTAGGTACATATATTCTTCCACGACCTTCCTTCTGCAGGCCCGTGCAATCCAGTTGATATGTCAAGACAATCACTCTGTTTCTCAGCACCCTACCAACGAATTTGGTTAGATACTGCCCAGTTAGGTCAGGCAAGAAAATGCAAAAAAAAAATTGGAAAAATGTTACGTATACGCAACCGTATCCTAGGTACATATATATTTTCTACGATCTTCTTTCTGCACAACCTTCCAATCCAGTTGATATGTCAAGACAATCACTCTGTTTCTCAGCACCCTACCAACGAATTTGGTTAGATACTGCCCAGTTAGGTCAGGCAAGAAAATGAAAAAAAAAAAATTGAAAAAATGTTACGTATACGCCACCCTATCCTAGGTACATATATCCTTCTACGATCTTCTTCCTGCACAGCCTTGCAATCCAGTTGATATGTCAAGACAATCACTCTGTTTCTCAGCACCCTACGAACGAATTTGGTTAGATACTGCCCAGTTAGGTCAGGCAAGAAAATGAAAAAAAAAAATTGGAAAAATGTTACGTATACGCCACCGAACTAGGTACACATATTCTTCTACGATCTTCCTTCTGCAGGCCCGTGCAATCCACTTGATATGTCAAGACAAAAACTCAGTTTCTCAGCACCCTACAACGAATTTGATTAGATACTGCCCAGTTAGGTCAGGCAAGAAAGTGAAAAAAAAAATTGGAAAAATGTTACGTATACGCCACCGAACTAGGTACATATATTCTTCCACGATCTTCCTTCTGCAGGCCCGTGCAATCCACTTGATATGTCAAGACAAAAACTCTGTTTCTCAGCACCCTACAACGAATTTGGTTAGATACTGCCCAGTTAGGTCAGGCAAGAAAATGAAAAAAAAAATTGGAAAAATGTTACGTATACGCCACCGAACTAGGTACATATATTCTTCCACGATCTTCCTTCTGCAGGCCCGTGCAATCCACTTGATATGTCAAGACAAAAACTCAGTTTCTCTGCACCCTACAACGAATTTGATTAGATACTGCCCAGTTAGGTCAGGCAAGAAAGTGAAAAAAAAAAAATTGGAAAAATGTTACGTATACGCCACCCTATCCTAGGTACATATATCCTTCTACGATCTTCTTCCTGCACAGCCTTGCAATCCAGTTGATATGTCAGGACAATCACTCTGTTTCTCAGCACCCTACCAACGAATTTGATTAGATACTGCCCAGTTAGGTCAGGCAAGAAAGTGAAAAAAAAAAATTGGAGAAATGTTACGTATACGCCACCATATCCTAGGTACATATATCCTTCTACGATCTTCTTCCTGCACAGCCTTGCAATCCAGTTGATATGTCAGGACAATCACTCTGTTTCTCAGCACCCTACCAACGAATTTGATTAGATACTGCCCAGTTAGGTCAGGCAAGAAAGTGAAAAAAAAATTGGAAAAATGTTACGTATACGCAACCGTATCCTAGGTACATATATCCTTCTACGATCTTCTTCCTGCACAGCCTTGCAATCCAGTTGATATGTCAGGACAAATACTCTGTTTCTCTGCACCCTACCAATGAATTTGATTAGATACTGCCCAGTTAGGTCAGGCAAGAAAGTGAAAAAAAAAAATTGGAAAAAATGTTACGTATACGCCACCGTATCCTAGGTACATATATCCTTCTACGATCTTCTTCCTGCACAGCCTTCCAATCCAGTTGATATGTCAGGACAAATACTCTGTTTCTCTGCACCCTACCAACGAATTTGATTAGATACTGCCCCGTTATTTCAGGCAAGAAAGTAAAAAAAAATAAAAAATTGGAAAAATGTTACGTATACGCCACCCTATCCTAGGTACATATATCCTTCTACGATCTTCTTCCTGCACAGCCTTGCAATCCAGTTGATATGTCAGGACAATCACTCTGTTTCTCAGCACCCTACCAACGAATTTGATTAGATACTGCCCAGTTAGGTCAGGCAAGAAAGTGAAAAAAAAAATTGGAAAAATGTTACGTATACGCAACCGTATCCTAGGTACATATATCCTTCTACGATCTTCTTCCTGCACAGCCTTGCAATCCAGTTGATATGTCAGGACAAATACTCTGTTTCTCTGCACCCTACCAATGAATTTGATTAGATACTGCCCAGTTAGGTCAGGCAAGAAAGTGAAAAAAAAAAATTGGAAAAAATGATACGTATACGCCACCATATCCTAGGTACATATATCCTTCTACGATCTTCCTTCTGCAGGCCCGTGCAATCCACTTGATATGTCAAGACAGAAACTCAGTTTCTCAGCACCCTACAACGAATTTGATTAGATACTGCCCAGTTAGGTCAGGCAAGAAAGTGAAGAAAAAAAAATTGGAAAAAATGTTACGTATACGCCACCCTATCCTAGGTACATATATCCTTCTACGATCTTCTTTCTGCACAGCCTTCCAATCCAGTTGATATGTCAAGACAATCACTCTGTTTCTCAGCACCCTAATAACGAATTTGGTTAGATACTGCCCAGTTAGTTCAGGCAAGAAAGTGAAAAAAAAAAAAATTGGAAAAATGTTACGTTTACGCAACCGTATTGTAGGTACATATATCCTTCTACGATCTTCTTCCTGCACAGCCTTGCAATCCAGTTGATATGTCAGGACAAATACTCTGTTTCTCAGCACCCTACCATCGAATTTGATTAGATACTACCCAGTTAGGTCAGGCAAGAAAGTGAAAAAAAAAAATTGGAAAAATGTTACGTATACGCAACCGTATCCTAGGTACATATATATTTTCTACGATCTTCTTTCTGCACAACCTTCCAATCCAGTTGATATGTCAAGACAATCACTCTGTTTCTCAGCACCCTACCAACGAATTTGATTAGATACTACCCAGTTAGGTCAGGCAAGAAAGTGAAAAAAAAAAATTGGAAAAATGTTACGTATACGCCACCCTATCCTAGGTACATATATCCTCCTACGATCTTCTTTCTGCACAGCCTTGCAATCCAGTTGATATGTCAAGACAATCACTCTGTTTCTCAGCACCCTACGAACGAATTTGGTTAGATACTGCCCAGTTAGTTCAGGCAAGAAAGTGAAAAAAAAAAAAATTGGAAAAATGTTACGTTTACGCAACCGTATCCTAGGTACATATATCCTTCTACGATCTTCTTCCTGCACAGCCTTCCAATCCAGTTGATATGTCAAGACAATCACTCTGTTTCTCAGCACCCTAATAACGAATTTGGTTAGATACTGCCCAGTTAGTTCAGGCAAGAAAGTGAAAAAAAAAAAAATTGGAAAAATGTTACGTTTACGCAACCGTATCCTAGGTACATATATCCTTCTACGATCTTCTTCCTGCACAGCCTTGCAATCCAGTTGATATGTCAGGACAAATACTCTGTTTCTCAGCACCCTACCAACGAATTTGATTAGATACTACCCTGTTAGGTCAGGCAAGAAAGTGAAAAAAAAAAAAGTGGAAAAATGTTACGTATACGCCACCCTATCCTAGGTACATATATCCTCCTACGATCTTCTTTCTGCACAGCCTTGCAATCCAGTTGATATGTCAAGACAATCACTCTGTTTCTCAGCACCCTACGAACGAATTTGGTTAGATACTGCCCAGTTAGTTCAGGCAAGAAAGTGAAAAAAAAAAAAAATTGGAAACATGTTACGTTTACGCAACCGTATCCTAGGTACATATATCCTTCTACGATCTTCTTCCTGCACAGCCTTGCAATCCAGTTGATATGTCAGGACAAATACTCTGTTTCTCTGCACCCTACCAACGAATTTGATTAGATACTGCCCAGTTAGGTCAGGCAAAAAAGTGAAAAAAAAAAAATTGGAAAAATGTTACGTATACGCCACCCTATCCTAGGTACATATATCCTTCTACGATCTTCTTCCTGCACAGCCTTGCAATCCAGTTGATATGTCAACACAATCACTCTGTTTCTCAGCACCCTACGAACGAATTTGATTAGATACTGCCCAGTTAGGTCAGGCAAGAAAGTGAAAAAAAAAAAATTGGAAAAATGTTACGTATACGCAACCGTATCCTAGGTACATATATCCTTCTACGATCTTCTTCTTGCACAGCCTTGCAATCCAGTTGATATGTCAGGACAAATACTCTGTTTCTCTGCACCCTACCAACGAATTTGATTAGATACTGCCCAGTTATTTCAGGCAAGAAAGTTAAAAAAAAAAAAATTGGAAAAATGTTACGTATACGCCACCCTATCCTATTTACATATATCCTTCTACGATCTTCTTTCTGCACAGCCTTCCAATCCAGTTGATATGTCAAGACAACCACTCTGTTTCTCAGCACCCTAATAACGAATTTGATTAGATACTGCCCAGTTAGGTCAGGCAAGAAAGTGAAAAAAAAAAAATTGGAAAAATGTTACGTATACGCCACCATATCCTAGGTACATATATCCTTCTACGATCTTCTTCCTGCAGAGCCTTCCAATCCAGTTGATATGTCAAGACAATCACTCTGTTTCTCAGCACCCTACGAACGAATTTGGTTAGATACTGCCCAGTTAGGTCAGGCAAGAAAGTGAAGAAAAAAAATTGGAAAAATGTTACGTATACGCCACCCTATCCTAGGTACATATATCCTTCTACGATCTTCTTTCTGCACAGCCTTCCAATCCAGTTGATATGTCAAGACAATCACTCTGTTTCTCAGCACCCTAATAACGAATTTGATTAGATACTGCCCAGTTAGGTCAGGCAAGAAAGTGAAAAAAAAAAAATTTAAGAAATGTTACGTATACGCCACCATATCCTAGGTACATATATCCTTCTACGATCTTCTTCCTGCACAGCCTTGCAATCCACTTGATATGTCAGGACAAATACTCTGTTTCTCAGCACCCTACCAACGAATTTGATTAGATACTGCCCAGTTAGGTCAGGCAAGAAAGTGAAAAAAAAAAAATTGGAAAAATGTTACGTATACGCAACCGTATCCTAGGTACATATATCCTTCTATGATCTTCTTCCTGCACAGCCTTGCAATCCAGTTGATATGTCAGGACAAATACTCTGTTTCTCAGCACCCTACAACGAATTTGATTAGATACTGCCCAGTTAGGTCAGGCAAGAAAGTGAAGAAAAAAAATTGGAAAAATGTTACGTATACGCAACCGTATCCTAGGTACATATATCCTTCTACGATCTTCTTCCTACAGAGCCTTGCAATCCAGTTGATATGTCAAGACAATCAATCTGTTTCTCAGCACAATACGAACGAATTTGGTTAGATACTGCCCAGTTAGGTCAGGCAAGAAAATGAAAAAAAAAAATTGAAAAAATGTTACGTATACGCCACCATATCCTAGGTACATATATCCTTCTACGATCTTCTTCCTGCACAGCCTTGCAATCCAGTTGATATGTCAAGACAATCACTCTGTTTCTCAGCACCCTACGAACGAATTTGGTTAGATACTGCCCAGTTAGGTCAGGCAAGAAAATGAAAAAAAAAAATTGGAAAAATGTTACGTATACGCCACCGAACTAGGTACACATATTCTTCTACGATCTTCCTTCTGCAGGCCCGTGCAATCCACTTGATATGTCAAGACAAAAACTCAGTTTCTCAGCACCCTACAACGAATTTGATTAGATACTGCCCAGTTAGGTCAGGCAAGAAAGTGAAAAAAAAAATTGGAAAAATGTTACGTATACGCCACCCTATCCTAGGTACATATATCCTTCTACGATCTTCTTTCTGCACAGCCTTGCAATCCAGTTGATATGTCAGGACAAATACTCTGTTTCTCTGCACCCTACCAATGAATTTGATTAGATACTGCCCAGTTAGGTCAGGCAAGAAAGTGAAAAAAAAAATTGGAAAAAATGTTACGTATACGCCCCCGTATCCTAGGTACATATATCCTTCTACGATCTTCTTCCTGCACAGCCTTGCAATCCAGTTGATATGTCAGGACAATCACTCTGTTTCTCAGCACCCTACCAACGAATTTGATTAGATACTGCCCAGTTAGGTCAGGCAAGAAAGTGAAAAAAAAAAATTGGAAAAATGTTACGTATACGCCACCCTTTCTTAGGTACATATATCCTTCTACGATCTTCTTCCTGCACAGCCTTGCAATCCAGTTGATATGTCAGGACAATCACTCTGTTTCTCAGCACCCTACCAACGAATTTGATTAGATACTGCCCAGTTAGGTCAGGCAAGAAAGTGAAAAAAAAAAATTGGAAAAATGTTACGTATACGCCACCGTATCCTATTTACATATATCCTTCTACGATCTTCTTTCTGCACAGCCTTGCAATCCAGTTGATATGTCAGGACAAATACTCTGTTTCTCTGCACCCTACCAATGAATTTGATTAGATACTGCCCAGTTAGGTCCGGCAAGAAAGTGAAAAAAAAAAATTGGAAAAAATGTTACGTATACGCCCCCGTATCCTTGGTACATATATCCTTCTACGATCTTCTTCCTGCACAGCCTTGCAATCCAGTTGATATGTCAGGACAATCACTCTGTTTCTCAGCACCCTACAACGAATTTGATTAGATACTGCCCAGTTAGGTCAGGCAAGAAAGTGAAAAAAAAAAATTGGAGAAATGTTACGTATACGCCACCATATCCTAGGTACATATATCCTTCTACGATCTTCTTCCTGCACAGCCTTGCAATCCAGTTGATATGTCAGGACAATCACTCTGTTTCTCAGCACCCTACAACGAATTTGATTAGATACTGCCCAGTTAGGTCAGGCAAGAAAGTGAAAAAAAAAAATTGGAGAAATGTTACGTATACGCCACCATATCCTAGGTACATATATCCTTCTACGATCTTCTTCCTGCACAGCCTTGCAATCCAGTTGATATGTCAGGACAATGACTCTGTTTCTCAGCACCCTACCAACGAATTTGATTAGATACTGCCCAGTTAGGTCAGGCAAGAAAGTGAAAAAAAAAAAAATTGGAAAAATGTTACGTATACGCCACCATATCCTAGGTTCATATATCCTTCTACGATCTTCCTTCTGCAGGCCCGTGCAATCCAGTTGATATGTCAAGACAAAAACTCAGTTTCTCAGCACCCTACAACGAATTTGATTAGATACTGCAAAGTTAGGTCAGGCAAGAAAGTGAAAAAAAAAAATTGAAAAAATGTTACGTATACGCCACCCTATCCTAGGTACATATATCCTTCTACGATCTTCTTCCTGCACAGCCTTGCAATCCAGTTGATATGTCAGGACAATGACTCTGTTTCTTAGCACCCTACCAACGAATTTGATTAGATACTGCACAGTTAGGTCAGGCAAGAAAGTGAAAAAAAAAAAAATTCGAAAAATGTTACGTATACGCCACCATATCCTAGGTACATATATCCTTCTACGATCTTCTTCCTGCACAGCCTTGCAATCCAGTTGATATGTCAGGACAATCACTCTGTTTCTCAGCACCCTACAACGAATTTGATTAGATACTGCCCAGTTAGGTCAGGCAAGAAAGTGAAGAAAAAAAAATTGGAAAAAATGTTACGTATACGCCACCCTATCCTAGGTACATATATCCTTCTACGATCTTCTTCCTGCACAGCCTTGCAATCCAGTTGATATGTCAGGACAATGACTCTGTTTCTCAGCACCCTACCAACGAATTTGATTAGATACTGCACAGTTAGGTCAGGCAAGAAAGTGAAAAAAAAAAAATTGGAAAAATGTTACGTATACGCCACCATATCCTAGGTACATATATCCTTCTACGATCTTCTTCCTGCACAGCCTTGCAATCCAGTTGATATGTCAGGACAATCACTCTGTTTCTCAGCACCCTACAACGAATTTGATTAGATACTGCCCAGTTAGGTCAGGCAAGAAAGTGAAGTAAAAAAATTGGAAAAAATGTTACGTATACGCCACCCTATCCTAGGTACATATATCCTTCTACGATCTTCTTCCTGCACAGCCTTGCAATCCAGTTGATATGTCAGGACAATGACTCTGTTTCTCAGCACCCTACCAACGAATTTGATTAGATACTGCCCAGTTAGGTCAGGCAAGAAAGTGAAAAAAAAAAATTGGAGAAATGTTACGTATACGCCACCATATCCTAGGTACATATATCCTTCTACGATCGTCTTCCTGCACAGCCTTGCAATCCAGTTGATATGTCAGGACAATCACTCTGTTTCTCAGCACCCTACGAACGAATTTGGTTAGATACTGCCCAGTTAGGTCAGGCAAGAAAGTGAAGAAAAAAAAATTGGAAAAAATGTTACGTATACGCCACCCTATCCTAGGTACATATATCCTTCTACGATCTTCTTCCTGCACAGCCTTGCAATCCAGTTGATATGTCAGGACAATCACTCTGTTTCTCAGCACCCTACAACGAATTTGATTAGATACTGCCCAGTTAGGTCAGGCAAGAAAGTGAAAGAAAAAAAAATTGGAGAAATGTTACGTATACGCCACCATATCCTAGGTACATATATCCTTCTACGATCTTCTTCCTGCACAGCCTTGCAATCCAGTTGATATGTCAGGACAATCACTCTGTTTCTCAGCACCCTACAACGAATTTGATTAGATACTGCCCAGTTAGGTCAGGCAAGAAAGTGAAAAAAAAAAAATTGGAAAAATGTTACGTATACGCCACCCTATCCTAGGTACATATATCCTTCTACGATCTTCTTCCTGCACAGCCTTCCAATCCAGTTGATATGTCAAGACAATCACTCTGTTTCTCAGCACCCTAATAACGAATTTGATTAGATACTGCCCAGTTAGGTCAGGCAAGAAAGTGAAGAAAAAAAAATTGGAAAAAATGTTACGTATACGCCACCATATCCTAGGTACATATATCCTTCTACGATCTTCTTCCTGCACAGCCTTGCAATCCAGTTGATATGTCAGGACAATGACTCTGTTTCTCAGCACCCTACCAACGAATTTGATTAGATACTGCCCAGTTAGGTCAGGCAAGAAAGTGAAAGAAAAAAAAAATTGGAGAAATGTTACGTATACGCCACCCTATCCTAGGTACATATATCCTTCTACGATCTTCTTTCTGCACAGCCTTCCAATCCAGTTGATATGTCAAGACAATCACTCTGTTTCTCAGCACCCTAATAACGAATTTGATTAGATACTGCCCAGTTAGGTCAGGCAAGAAAGTGAAAAAAAAAAAATTGGAAAAATGTTACGTATACGCCACCATATCCTAGGTACATATATCCTTCTACGATCTTCCTTCTGCAGGCCCGTGCAATCCACTTGATATGTCAAGACAAAAACTCTGTTTCTCAGCACCCTACCAACGAATTTGATTAGATAATGCCCAGTTAGGTCAGGCAAGAAAGTGAAAAAAAAAAATTGGAAAAATGTTACGTATACGCCACCCTATCCTAGGTACATATATCCTTCACGATCTTCTTCCTGCACAGCCTTGCAATCCAGTTGATATGTCAGGACAAATACTCTGTTTCTCTGCACCCTACCAATGAATTTGATTAGATACTGCCCAGGTAGGTCAGGCAAGAAAGTGAAAAAAAAAAAATTCAAAAAATGTTACGTATACGCCACCGAACTAGGTACACATATTCTTCTGCGATCTTCCTTCTGCAGGCCCGTGCAATCCACTTGATATGTCAAGACAAAAACTCAGTTTCTCAGCACCCTACAACGAATTTGATTAGATACTGCCCAGTTAGGTCAGGCAAGAAAGTGAAGAAAAAAAATTGGAAAAAATGTTACGTATACGCCACCCTATCCTAGGTACATATATCCTTCTACGATCTTCTTTCTGCACAGCCTTCCAATCCAGTTGATATGTCAAGACAATCACTCTGTTTCTCAGCACCCTAATAACGAATTTGATTAGATACTGCCCAGTTAGGTCAGGCAAGAAAGTGAAAAAAAAAAATTGGAAAAATGTTACGTATACGCCACCGAACTAGGTACACATATTCTTCCACGATCTTCCTTCTGCAGGCCCGTGCAATCCACTTGATATGTCAAGACAGAAACTCAGTTTCTCAGCACCCTACAACGAATTTGATTAGATACTGCCCAGTTAGGTCAGGCAAGAAAGTGAAGAAAAAAAAATTGGAAAAAATGTTACGTATACGCCACCCTATCCTAGGTACATATATCCTTCTACGATCTTCTTCCTGCACAGGCTTCCAATCCAGTTGATATGTCAAGACAATCACTCTGTTTCTCAGCACCCTAATAACGAATTTGATTAGATACTGCCCAGTTAGGTCAGGCAAGAAAGTGAAAAAAAAAAAATTGGAAAAATGTTACGTATACGCCACCATATCCTAGGTACATATATCCTTCTACGATCTTCCTTCTGCAGGCCCGTGCAATCCAGTTGATATGTCAAGACAAAAACTCAGTTTCTCAGCACCCTACAACGAATTTGATTAGATACTGCCCAGTTAGGTCAGGCAAGAAAGTGAAAAAAAAAATTGGAAAAATGTTACGTATACGCCACCCTATCCTAGGTACATATATCCTTCTACGATCTTCTTTCTGCACAGCCTTCCAATCCAGTTGATATGTCAAGACAATCACTCTGTTTCTCAGCACCCTAATAACGAAAAATGTTACGTATACGCCACCCTATCCTAGGTACATATATCCTTCTACGATCTTCTTCCTGCACAGCCTTCCAATCCAGTTGATATGTCAAGACAATCACTCTGTTTCTCAGCACCCTACAACGAATTTGATTAGATACTGCCCAGTTAGGTCAGGCAAGAAAGTGAAGAAAAAAAAAATTGGAAAAAATGTTACGTATACGCCACCCTATCCTAGGTACATATATCCTTCTACGATCTTCTTTCTGCACAGCCTTGCAATCCAGTTGATATGTCAAGACAATCACTCTGTTTCTCAGCACCCTACAACGAATTTGATTAGATACTGCCCAGTTAGGTCAGGCAAGAAAGTGAAGAAAAAAAAATTGGAAAAAATGTTACGTATACGCCACCCTATCCTAGGTACATATATCCTTCTACGATCTTCTTCCTGCACAGCCTTGCAATCCAGTTGATATGTCAGGACAATGACTCTGTTTCTCAGCACTTTACCAACGAATTTGATTAGATACTGCCCAGTTAGGTCAGGCAAGAAAGTGAAAAAAAAAAAATTGGAAAAATGTTACGTATACGCCACCATATCCTAGGTACATATATCCTTCTACGATCTTCTTTCTGCACAGCCTTGCAATCCAGTTGATATGTCAAGACAATCACTCTGTTTCTCAGCACCCTACAACGAATTTGATTAGATACTGCCCAGTTAGGTCAGGCAAGAAAGTGAAAAAAAAAAATTGAAAAAATGTTACGTATACGCCACCCTATCCTAGGTACATATATCCTTCTACGATCTTCTTCCTGCACAGCCTTGCAATCCAGTTGATATGTCAGGACAATGACTCTGTTTCTCAGCACCCTACCAACGAATTTGATTAGATACTGCCCAGTTAGGTCAGGCAAGAAAGTGAAAAAAAAAAAAAATTGGAGAAATGTTACGTATACGCCACCATATCCTAGGTACATATATCCTTCTACGATCTTCTTCCTGCACAGCCTTGCAATCCAGTTGATATGTCAGGACAATCACTCTGTTTCTCAGCACCCTACAACGAATTTGATTAGATACTGCCCAGTTAGGTCAGGCAAGAAAGTGAAAAAAAAAAAATTAAAAAAAATGTTACGTATACGCCACCCTATCCTAGGTACATATATCCTTCTACGATCTTCTTCCTGCACAGCCTTGCAATCCAGTTGATATGTCAGGACAATGACTCTGTTTCTCAGCACCCTACCAACGAATTTGATTAGATACTGCACAGTTAGGTCAGGCAAGAAAGTGAAAAAAAAAAAAATTGGAAAAATGTCACTCTGTTTCTCAGCACCCTAATAACGAATTTGATTAGATACTGCCCAGTTAGGTCAGGCAAGAAAGTGAAAAAAAAAATTGGAGAAATGTTACGTATACGCCACCATATCCTAGGTACATATATCCTTCTACGATCTTCTTCCTGCACAGCCTTGCAATCCAGTTGATATGTCAGGACAATCACTCTGTTTCTCAGCACCCTACAACGAATTTGATTAGATACTGCCCAGTTAGGTCAGACAAGAAAGTGAAGAAAAAAAAATTGGAAAAAATGTTACGTATACGCCACCCTATCCTAGGTACATATATCCTTCTACGATCTTCTTCCTGCACAGCCTTGCAATCCAGTTGATATGTCAGGACAATGACTCTGTTTCTCAGCACCCTACCAACGAATTTGATTAGATACTGCCCAGTTAGGTCAGGCAAGAAAGTGAAAGAAAAAAAAATTGGAGAAATGTTACGTATACGCCACCATATCCTAGGTACATATATCCTTCTACGATCTTCTTCCTGCACAGCCTTGCAATCCAGTTGATATGTCAGGACAATCACTCTGTTTCTCAGCACCCTACAACGAATTTGATTAGATACTGCCCAGTTAGGTCAGGCAAGAAAGTGAAAAAAAAAAAATTGGAAAAATGTTACGTATACGCCACCCTATCCTAGGTACATATATCCTTCTACGATCTTCTTCCTGCACAGCCTTGCAATCCAGTTGATATGTCAGGACAATCACTCTGTTTCTCAGCACCCTACAACGAATTTGATTAGATACTGCCCAGTTAGGTCAGGCAAGAAAGTGAAAAAAAAAAAAATTGGAAAAATGTTACGTATACGCCACCCTATCCTAGGTACATATATCCTTCTGCGATCTTCTTCCTGCACAGCCTTGCAATCCAGTTGATATGTCAGGACAATGACTCTGTTTCTCAGCACCCTACCAACGAATTTGATTAGATACTGCCCAGTTAGGTCAGGCAAGAAAGTAAAAAAAAAAAAATTGGAAAAATGTTACGTATACGCCACCCTATCCTAGGTACATATATCCTTCTACGATCTTCTTTCTGCACAGCTTTCCAATCCAGTTGATATGTCAAGACAATCACTCTGTTTCTCAGCACCCTAATAACGAATTTGATTAGATACTGCCCAGTTAGGTCAGGCAAGAAAGTGAAAAAAAAAAAAATTGGAAAAATGTTACGTATACGCCACCATATCCTAGGTACATATATCCTTCTACGATCTTCCTTCTGCAGGCCCGTGCAATCCACTTGATATGTCAAGACAAAAACTCAGTTTCTCAGCACCCTACCAACGAATTTGATTAGATAATGCGCAGTTAGGTCAGGCAAGAAAGTGAGAAAAAAAAAAATTGGAAAAATGTTACGTATACGCCACCCTATCCTAGGTACATATATCCTTCACGATCTTCTTCCTGCACAGCCTTGCAATCCAGTTGATATGTCAGGACAATCACTCTGTTTCTCAGCACCCTACCAACGAATTTGATTAGATATTGCCCAGTTAGGTCAGGCAAGAAAGTGAAAAAAAAAAATTGGAAAAATGTTACGTATACGCAACCGTATCCTAGGTACATATATCCTTCTACGATCTTCTTCCTGCACAGCCTTGCAATCCAGTTGATATGTCAGGACAAATACTCTGTTTCTCTGAACCCTACCAATGAATTTGATTAGATACTGCCCAGTTAGGTCAGGCAAGAAAGTGAGAAAAAAAAAAATTGGAAAAATGTTACGTATACGCCACCGTATCCTAGGTACATATATCCTTCTACGATCTTCTTCCTGCACAGCCTTGCAATCCAGTTGAAATGTTAAGACAATCACTCTGTTTCTCAGCGCCCTACGAACGAATTTGGTTAGATACTGCCCAGTTAGGTCAGGCAAGAAAATGAAAAAAAAAAAATTGGAAAAATGTTACGTATACGCCACCGTATCCTAGGTACATATATCCTTCTACGATCTTCTTTCAGTCTTGCAATCCAGTTGATATGTCAAGACAATCACTCTGTTTCTCAGCACCCTACGAACGCATTTGGTTAGATACTGCCCAGTTAGGTCAGGCAAGAAAGTGTACACATTTTCTTCTACGATCTTCCTTCTGCAGGGGCATGCAATCCAGTTGATATGTCAAGACAATCACTTAGTGAACGAATTTGGTTAGATACTGCCCAGTTAGGTCAATCAAGAAAGTGAAAAAAAAAATCGGAAAAATGTTACGTATACGCCACCCTATCCTAGGTACATATATCCTTCTACGATCTTCCTTCTGCAGGCCCATGCAATCCAGTTGGTATGTCAAAACAATCACTTAGTGAACGAATTTGGTTAGATACTGCCCAGTTAGGTCAATCAAGAAAGTGAAAAAAAACAAATTGGAAAAATGTTACGTATACGCCACCCTATCCTAGGTACATATATCCTTCTACGATCTTCTTCCTGCACAGCCTTGCAATCCAGTTGATATGTCAAGACAGTCACTCTGTTTCTCAGCACTCTACGAACGAATTTGATTAGATACTGCCCAGTTAGGTCAATCAAGAAAGTGAAAAAAAAAAAATTGGAAAAATGTTAAGTATACGCCACCCTATCCTAGGTACATATATCCTTCTACGATCTTCTTTCTGCACAGTCTTGCAATCCAGTTGATATGTCAAGACAATCACTCTGTTTCTCAGCACCCTACGAACGAATTTGGTTAGATACTGCCCAGTTAGGTCAGACAAGAAAATGAAAAAAAAAAAAATTTGAAAAATGTTACGTATACGCCACCGTATCCTAGGTACATATATCCTTCTACGATCTTCCTTCTGCAGGCCCATGCAATCCAGTTGATATGTCAAGACAATGACTTAGTGAACGAATTTGGTTAGATACTGCCCAGTTAGGTCAGGCAAGAAAGTGAAAAAAAAAATTGGAAAAAAATCACTCTGTTTCTCAGCACCCTACGAACGAATTTGGTTAGATACTGCCCAGTTAGGTCAGGCAAGAAAATGAAAAAAATAATTGGAAAAATGTTACGTATACGCCAACCTATCCTACTTACATATATCCCTCTACGATCTTCCTTCTGCAGGCCCATGCAATCCAGTTGATATGTCAAGACAATCACTGAGTGAACGAATTTGGTTAGATACTGCCCAGTTAGGTCAATCAAGAAAGTGAAAAAAAAAATCTAAAAAATGTTACGTATACGCCACAATATCCTAGGTACATATATCCTTCTACGATCTTCCTTCTGCAGGCCCATGCAATCCAGTTGATATGTCAAGACAATCACTTAGTGAACGAATTTGGTTAGATACTGCCCAGTTAGGTCAATCAAGAAAGTGAAAAAAAACAAATTGGAAAAATGTTACGTATACGCCACCCTATCCTAGGTACATATATCCTTCTACGATCTTCTTTCTGCAGAGCCTTGCAATCCAGTTGATATGTCAAGACAATCACTCTGTTTCTCAGCACCCTACGAACGCATTTGGTTAGATACTGCCCAGTTAGGTCAGGCAGGAAAGTGAAAAAAAAAAATTGGAAAAATGTTACGTATACGCCACCCTATCCTAGGTACACATATTCTTCTACGATCTTCCTTCTGCAGGCCCATGCAATCCAGTTGATATGTCAAGACAATCACTTAGTGAACGAATTTGGTTAGATACTGCCCAGTTAGGTCAATCAAGAAAGTGAAAAAAAAAAATTGGAAAAATGTTACGTATACGCCACTCTATCCTAGGTACATATATCCTTCTACGATCTTCCTTCTGCAGGCCCATGCAATTCAGTTGATATGTCAAGACAATCACTTAGTGAACGAATTTGGTTAGATACTGCCCAGTTAGGTCAATCAAGAAAGTGAAAAAAAAAAATTGGAAAAATGTTACGTATACGCCACTCTATCCTAGGTACATATATCCTTCTACGATCTTCCTTCTGCAGGCCCATGCAATCCAGTTGATATGTCAAGACAATCACTTAGTGAACGAATTTAGTTAGATACTGCCCAGTTAGGTCAGGCAAGAAAAAGAAAAAAAAAATTGGAAAAATGTTACGTATTCGCCACCCTATCCTAGGTACATATATCCTTCTACGATCTTCCTTCTGCACAGTCTTGCAATCCAGTTGATATGTCAAGACAATCACTTAGTGAACGAATTTGGTTAGATACTGCCCAGTTAGGTCAATCAAGAAAGTGAAAAAAAAAAAATTGGAAAAATGTTACGTATACGCCACCCTATCCTAGTTACATATATCCTTCTACGATCTTCTTCCTGCAGAGCCTTGCAATCCAGTTGATATGTCAAGACAATCACTCTGTTTCTCAGCACCCTACGAACGAATTTGGTTAGATACTACAAAGTTAGGTCAGGCAAGAAAGTGAAAAAAAAAAATTGGAAAAATGTTACGTATACGCCACCCTATCCTAGGTACACATATTCTTCTACGATCTTCCTTCTGCAGGCCCATGCAATCCAGTTGATATGTCAAGACAATCACTTAGTGAACGAATTTAGTTAGATACTGCCCAGTTATTTCAGGCAAGAAAGTGAAAAAAAAAAAATTGGAAAAATGTTACGTATACGCCACCCTATCCTAGGTACATATATCCTTCTACGATCTTCCTTCTGCAGGCCCATGCAATCCAGTTGATATGTCAAGACAATCACTTAGTGAACGAATTTGGTTAGATACTGCCCAGTTAGGTCAGGCAAGAAAGTGAAAAAAAAAAATTGGAAAAATGTTACGTATACGCCACCCTATCCTAGGTACATATATCCTTCTACGATCTTCTTCCTGCACAGCCTTGCAATCCAGTTGATATGTCAAGACAATCACTCTGTTTCTCAGCACCCTACGAACGAATTTGGTTAGATACTGCCCAGTTAGGTCAGGCAAGAAAATGAAAAAAAAAAAATTGGAAAAATGTTACGTATACGCCACCCTATCCTAGGTACATATATCCTTCTACGATCTTCTTCCTGCACAGCCTTGCAATCCAGTTGATATGTCAAGACAATCACTCTGTTTCTCAGCACCCTACGAACGAATTTGGTTAGATACTGCCCAGTTAGGTCAGGCAAGAAAGTGAAAAAAAAAAATTGGAAAAATGTTACGTATACGCCACCCTATCCTAGGTACATATATCCTTCTACGATCTTCTTCCTGCACAGCCTTGCAATCCAGTTGATATGTCAAGACAATCACTCTGTTTCTCAGCACCCTACGAACGCATTTGGTTAGATACTGCCCAGTTAGGTCAGGCAAGAAAATGAAAAAAAAAAATTGGAAAAATGTTACGTATACGCCACCCTATCCTAGGTACATATATCCTTCTACGATCTTAGTTCTGCAGGCCCACGCAATCCAGTTGATATGTCAAGACAATCACTTAGTGAACGAATTTAGTTAGATACTGCTCAGTTAGGTCAATTAAGAAAGTGAAAAAAAAAAATTGGAGAAATGTTACGTATACGCCACCGTATCCTAGGTACATATATCCTTCTACGATCTTCTTTCTGCACAGTCTTGCAATCCAGCTGATATGTCAAGACCATCACTTAGTGAACGAATTTGGTTAGATACTGCCCAATTATTTCAGGCAAGAAAGTGAAAAAAAAAAATTGGAAAAATGTTATGTATACGCCACCCTATCCTAGGTACATATATCCTTCTACGATCTTCTTTCTGCACAGTCTTGCAATCCAGTTGATATGTCAAGACAATCACTTAGTGAACGAATTTAGTTAGATACTGCCCAGTTATTTCAGGCAAGAAAGTGAAAAAAAAAAAATTGGAAAAATGTTATGTATACGCCACCCTATCCTAGGTACATATATCCTTCTACGATCTTCCTTCTGCAGGCCCATGCAATCCAGTTGATATGTCAAGACAATCACTTAGTGAACGAATTTGGTTAGATACTGCCCAGTTAGGTCAGGCAAGAAAATGAAAAAAAAAAAATTGGAAAAATGTTACGTATACGCCACCCTATCCTAGGTACATATGTCCTTCTACGATCTTCTTTCTGCACAGCCTTGCAATCCAGTTGATATGTCAAGACAATCACTCTGTTTCTCAGCACCCTACGAACGAATTTGGTTAGATACTGCCTAGTTAGGTCAGGCAAGAAAGTGAAAAAAAAAATTGGAAAAATGTTACGTATACGCCACCCTATCCTAGGTACATATATCCTTCTACGATCTTAGTTCTGCAGGCCCACGCAATCCAGTTGATATGTCAAGACAATCACTTAGTGAACGAATTTGGTTAGATACTGCTCAGTTAGGTCAATCAAGAAAGTGAAAAAAAAAAAAATTGGAGAAATGTTACGTATACGCCACCGTATCCTAGGTACATATATCCTTCTACGATCTTCTTCCTGCAGAGCCTTGCAATCCAGTTGATATGTCAAGACAATCACTCTGTTTCTCAGCACCCTACGAACGAATTTGGTTAGATACTGCCTAGTTAGGTCAGGCAAGAAAGTGAAAAAAAAAAATTTGAAAAATGTTACGTATACGCCACCCTATCCTAGGTACATATATCCTTCTACGATCTTCTTCCTGCAGAGCCTTCCAATCCAGTTGATATGTCAAGACAATCACTCTGTTTCTCAGCACCCTACGAACGAATTTGGTTAGATACTGCCTAGTTAGGACAGGCAAGAAAGTGAAAAAAAAAAAAATTGGAAAAATGTTACGTATACGCCACCGCATCCTAGGTACATATATCCTTCTACGATCTTCTTTCTGCACAGTCTTGCAATCCAGTTGATATGTCAAGACAATCACTTAGTGAACGAATTTGGTTAGATACTGCCCAATTAGGTCAATCAAGAAAGTGAAAAAAAAATAATTGGAAAAATGTTACGTATACGCCACCGTATCCTAGGTACATATATCCTTCTACGATCTTCTTCCTGCAGAGCCTTGCAATCCAGTTGATATGTCAAGACAATCACTCTGTTTCTCAGCACAATACGAACGAATTTGGTTAGATACTGCCTAGTTAGGTCAGGCAAGAAAGTGAAAAAAAAAAAAATTGGAAAAATGTTACGTATACGCCACCCTATCCTAGGTACATATATCCCTCTAAGATCTTCCTTCTGCAGGCCCATGCAATCCAGTTGATATGTCAAGACAATCACTTAGTGAACGAAGTTGGTTAGATACTGCCCAGTTAGGTCAATCAAGAAAGTGAAAAAAATAATTGGAAAAATGTTACGTATACGCCAACCTATCCTAGGTACATATATCCCTCTACGATCTTCCTTCTGCAGGCCCATGCAATCCAGTTGATATGTCAAGACAATCACTTAGTGAACGAATTTGGTTAGATACTGCCCAGTTAGGTCAGGCAAGAAAATGAAAAAAAAAAATTGGAAAACTGTTACGTATACGCCACCCTATCCTAGGTACATATATCCTTCTACGATCTTCTTCCTGCAGAGCCTTCCAATCCAGTTGATATGTCAAGACAATCACTCTGTTTCTCGTAGATACTGCCCAATTAGGTCAATCAAGAAAGTGAAAAAAAAATAATTGGAAAAATGTTACGTATACGCCACCGTATCCTAGGTACATATATCCTTCTACGATCTTCTTCCTGCAGAGCCTTGCAATCCAGTTGATATCTCAAGACAATCACTCTGTTTCTCAGCACCCTACGAACGAATTTGGTTAGATACTGCATAGTTAGGTCAGGCAAGAAAATGAAAAAAAAAATAATTGGAAAAATGTTACGTATACGCCAACTTATCCTAGGTACATATATCCCTCTACGATCTTCCTTCTGCAGGCCAATGCAATCCAGTTGATATGTCAAGACAATCACTTAGTGAACGAATTTGGTTAGATAATGCCCAGTTAGGTCATTCAAGAAAATGAAAAAAAAAATAATTGGAAAAATGTTACGTATACGCCAACCTATCCTAGGTACATATATCCCTCTACGATCTTCCTTCTGCAGGCCCATGCAATCCAGTTGATATGTCAAGACAATCACTTAGTGCACGAATTTGGTTAGATACTGCCCAATTAGGTCAATCAAGAAAGTGAAAAAAAAATAATTGGAAAAATGTTACGTATACGCCACCGTATCCTAGGTACATATATCCTTCTACGATCTTCTTCCTGCACAGTATTGCAATCCAGTTGATATGTCAAGACAATCACTTAGTGAACGAATTTGGTTAGATACTGCCCAGTTAGGTCAGGCAAGAAAATGAGAAAAAAAAAATTGGAAAAATGTTACGTATACGCCACCCTATCCTAGGTACATATATCCTTCTATGATCTTCTTTCTGCACAGTCTTGCAATCCAGTTGATATGTCAAGACAATCACTCTGTTTCTCAGCACCCTACGAACGAATTTGGTTAGATACTGCCCAGTTAGGTCAGGCAAGAAAATGAGAAAAAAAAAATTGGAAAAATGTTACGTATACGCCACCCTATCCTAGTTACATATATCCTTCTACGATCTTCTTTCTGCACAGTCTTGCAATCCAGTTGATATGTCAAGAAAATCACTCTGTTTCTCAGCACCCTACGAACGAATTTGGTTAGATACTGCCCAATTAGGTCAATCAAGAAAGTGAAAAAAAAATAATTGGAAAAATGTTACGTATACGCCACCGTATCCTAGGTACATATATCCTTCTACGATCTTCTTCCTGCACAGTATTGCAATCCAGTTGATATGTCAAGACAATCACTCTGTTTCTCAGCACCCTACGAACGAATTTGGTTAGATACTGCCCAGTTAGGTCAGGCAAGAAAATGAGAAAAAAAAATTGGAAAAATGTTACGTATACGCCACCCTATCCTAGTTACATATATCCTTCTACGATCTTCTTTCTGCTCAGTCTTGCAATCCAGTTGATATGTCAAGAAAATCACTCTGTTTCTCAGCACCCTACGAACGAATTTGGTTAGATACTGCCTAGTTAGGTCAGGCAAGAAAGTGAAAAAAAAAAATTGGAAAAAATGTTACGTATACGCCACCCTATCCTAGGTACATATATCCTTCTACGATCTTCTTCCTGCACAGCCTTGCAATCCAGTTGATATGTCAAGACAATCACTCTGTTTCTCAGCACCCTACGAACGAATTTGATTAGATACTGCCCAGTTAGGTCAGGCAAGAAAATGAAAAAAAAAAACATTTGGAAAAATGTTACGTATACGCCACCCTATCCTAGGTACATATATCCTTCTATGATCTTCTTTCTGCACAGTCTTGCAATCCAGTTGATATGTCAAGACAATCACTCTGTTTCTCAGCACCCTACGAACGAATTTGGTTAGATACTGCCCAGTTAGGTCAGGCAAGAAAATGAGAAAAAAAAAATTGGAAAAATGTTACGTATACGCCACCCTATCCTAGTTACATATATCCTTCTACGATCTTCTTTCTGCACAGTCTTGCAATCCAGTTGATATGTCAAGACAATCACTTAGTGAACGAATTTGGTTAGATACTGCCCAGTTAGGTCAGGCAAGAAAATGAAAAAAAAAAATTGGAAAAATGTTACGTATACGCCACCCTATCCTAGGTACATATATCCTTCTACGATCTTCTTCCTGCACAGCCTTACAATCCAGTTGATATGTCAAGACAATCACTCTGTTTCTCAGCACCCTACGAACGAATTTGATTAGATACTGCCCAGTTAGGTCAGGCAAGAAAATGAAAAAAAAAAAATTTGGAAAAATGTTACGTATACGCCACCCTATCCTAGGTACATATATCCTTCTATGGTCTTCTTTCTGCACAGTCTTGCAATCCAGTTGATATGTCAAGAAAATCACTCTGTTTCTCAGCACAATACGAACGAATTTGGTTAGATACTGCCCAGTTAGGTCAGGCAAGAAAATGAGAAAAAAAAAATTGGAAAAATGTTACGTATACGCCACCCTATCCTAGTTACATATATCCTTCTACGATCTTCTTTCTGCACAGTCTTGCAATCCAGTTGATATGTCAAGAAAATCACTCTGTTTCTCAGCACAATACGAACGAATTTGGTTAGATACTGCCCAGTTAGGTCAGGCAAGAAAATGAGAAAAAAAAAATTGGAAAAATGTTACGTATACGCCACCCTATCCTAGGTACATATATCCTTCTACGATCTTCCTTCTGCAGGCCCATGCAATCCAGTTGATATGTCAAGACAATCACTTAGTGAACGAATTTGGTTAGATACTGCCCAGTTAGGTCAGGCAAGAAAATGAAAAAAAAAAAAATTGAAAAAATGTTACGTATACGCCACCCTATCCTAGG
The DNA here is from genome assembly GCA_905220385.1 of Xylota sylvarum. Taxonomy (NCBI): domain Eukaryota; kingdom Metazoa; phylum Arthropoda; class Insecta; order Diptera; family Syrphidae; genus Xylota; species Xylota sylvarum. The sequence goes on from LR999958.1 coordinate 36,337,561, forward strand.
TACATATATCCTTCTATGATCTTCTTTCTGCACAGTCTTGCAATCCAGTTGATATGTCAAGACAATCACTCTGTTTCTCAGCACCCTACGAACGAATTTGGTTAGATACTGCCTAGTTAGGTCAGGCAAGAAAGTGAAAAAAAAAAAAATTGGGAAAAATGTTACGTATACGCCTCCGAACTAGGTACACATTTTCTTCTACGATCTTCCTTCTGCAGGGGCATGCAATCCAGTTGATATGTCAAGACAATCACTTAGTGAACGAATTTGGTTAGATACTGCAAAGTTAGGTCAATCAAGAAAGTGAAAAAAAAAATTGAAAAAATATTACGTATACGCCACCCTATCCTAGGTACATATATCCTTCTATGATCTTCTTTCTGCACAGTCTTGCAATCCAGTTGATATGTCAAGACAATCACTCTGTTTCTCAGCACCCTACGAACGAATTTGGTTAGATACTGCCCAGTTAGGTCAGGCAAGAAAATGAAAAAAAAAAAATTGGAAAAATGTTACGTATACGCCACCCTATCCTAGTTACATATATCCTTCTACGATCTTCTTTCTGCACAGTCTTGCAATCCAGTTGATATGTCAAGAAAATCACTCTGTTTCTCAGCACCCTACGAACGAATTTGGTTAGATACTGCCCAGTTAGGTCAGGCAAGAAAATGAAAAAAAAAATTGGAAAAATATTACGTATACGCCAACCTATCCTAGGTACATATATCCTTCTACGATCTTCTTTCTGCACAGTCTTGCAATCCAGTTGATATGTCAAGACAATCACTCTGTTTCTCAGCACCCTACGAACGAATTTGGTTAGATACTGCAAAGTTAGGTCAGGCAAGAAAGTGAAAAAAAAAAAAATTGGAAAAATGTTACGTATACGCCACCCTATCCTAGGTACATATATCCTTCTACGATCTGCTTCCTGCACAGCCTTGCAATCCAGTTGATATGTCAAGACAATCACTCTGTTTCTCAGCACCCTACGAACGAATTTGGTTAGATACTGCCCAGTTAGGTCAGGCAAGAAAATGAAAAAAAAAATTGGAAAAATATTACGTATACGCCACCCTATCCTAGGTACATATATCCTTCTACGATCTTCTTTCTGCACAGCCTTGCAATCCAGTTGATATGTCAAGACAATCACTCTGTTTCTCAGCACCCTACGAACGAATTTGGTTAGATACTGCAAAGTTAGGTCAGGCAAGAAAGTGAAAAAAAAAAAATTGGAAAAATGTTACGTATACGCCACCCTATCCTAGTTACATATATCCTTCTACGATCTGCTTCCTGCACAGCCTTGCAATCCAGTTGATATGTCAAGACAATCACTCTGTTTCTCAGCACCCTACGAACGAATTTGGTTAGATACTGCCCAGTTAGGTCAGGCAAGAAAATGAAAAAAAAAATTGGAAAAATATTACGTATACGCCACCCTATCCTAGGTACATATATCCTTCTACGATCTTCTTTCTGCACAGCCTTGCAATCCAGTTGATATGTCAAGACAATCACTCTGTTTCTCAGCACCCTACGAACGAATTTGGTTAGATACTGCCTAGTTAGGTCAGGCAAGAAAGTGAAAAAAAAAAATTGGAAAAATGTTACGTATACGCCACCCTATCCTAGGTACATATATCCTTCTACGATCTTCTTTCTGCACAGTCTTGCAATCCAGTTGATATGTCAAGACAATCACTTAGTGAACGAATTTGGTTAGATACTGCCCAGTTAGGTCAATCAAGAAAGTGAAAAAAAAAAAAATTGGAAAAATGTTACGTATACGCCACCGTATGTCTCAGGCAGAGACTCTTCACGGGTCGGGAGCCCGTTAAGTAAGTAAGTAATACGCCACCGTATCCTAGGTACATATATCCTTCTACGATCTTCTTCCTGCAGAGCCTTGCAATCCAGTTGATATGTCAAGACAATCACTCTGTTTCTCAGCACCCTACGAACGAATTTGGTTAGATACTGCCCAGTTAGGTCAGGCAAGAAAATGAAAAAAAAAATTGGAAAAATATTACGTATACGCTACCCTATCCTAGGTACATATATCCTTCTACGATCTTCCTTCTGCATTCCCATGCAATCCAGTTGATATGTCAAGACAATCACTTAGTGAACGAATTTGGTTAGATACTGCCCAGTTAGGTCAATCAAGAAAGTGAAAAAAAAAATTGGAAAAATGTTACGTATACGCCACCATATCCTAGGTACATATATCCTTCTACGATCTTCTTCCTGCAGAGCCTTCCAATCCAGTTGATATGTCAAGACAATCACTCTGTTTCTCAGCACCCTACGAACGAATTTGGTTAGATACTGCCCAGTTAGGTCAGGCAAGAAAGTGAAAAAAAAAAATTGGAAAAATGTTACGTATACGCCACCATATCCTAGGTACATATATCCTTCTACGATCTTCTTTCTGCACAGTCTTGTAATCCAGTTGATATGTCAAGAAAATCACTCTGTTTCTCAGCACCCTACGAACGAATTTGGTTAGATACTGCCACCCTATCCTAGGTACATATATCCTTCTACGATCTTCCTTCTGCAGGCCCATGCAATCCAGTTGATATGTCAAGACAATCACTTAGTGAACGAATTTGGTTAGATACTGCCCAGTTAGGTCAGGCAAGAAAGTGAAAAAAAAAATTGGAAAAATGTTACGTATACGCCACCATATCCTAGGTACATATATCCTTCTACGATCTTCTTCCTGCAGAGCCTTCCAATCCAGTTGATATGTCAAGACAATCACTCTGTTTCTCAGCACCCTACGTACGAATTTGGTTAGATACTGCCCAGTTAGGTCAATCAAGAAAGTGAAAAAAAAAATTGGAAAAATGTTACGTATACGCCACCATATCCTAGGTACATATATCCTTCTACGATCTTCTTCCTGCAGAGCCTTCCAATCCAGTTGATATGTCAAGACAATCACTCTGTTTCTCAGCACCCTACGAACGAATTTGGTTAGATACTGCCCAGTTAGGTCAGGCAAGAAAATGAAAAAAAAAATTGGAAAAATATTACGTATACGCCACCCTATCCTAGGTACATATATCCTTCTACGATCTTCCTTCTGCAGGCCCATGCAATCCAGTTGATATGTCAAGACAATCACTTAGTGAACGAATTTGGTTAGATACTGCCCAGTTAGGTCAATCAAGAAAGTGAAAAAAAAAATTGGAAAAATGTTACGTATACGCCACCCTATCCTAGTTACATATATCCTTCTACGATCTTCTTTCTGCACAGTCTTGCAATCCAGTTGATATGTCAAGACAATCACTCTGTTTCTCAGCACCCTACGAACGAATTTGGTTAGATACTGCCCAGTTAGGTCAGGCAAGAAAGTGAAAAAAAAAAATTGGAAAAATGTTACGTATACGCCACCATATCCTAGGTACATATATCCTTCTACGATCTTCTTTCTGCACAGTCTTGTAATCCAGTTGATATGTCAAGAAAATCACTCTGTTTCTCAGCACCCTACGAACGAATTTGGTTAGATACTGCCTAGTTAGGTCAGGCAAGAAAGTGAAAAAAAACAAAATTGGAAAAATGTTACGTATACGCCACCCTATCCTAGTTACATATATCCTTCTACGATCTTCTTTCTGCACAGTCTTGCAATCCAGTTGATATGTCAAGACAATCACTTAGTGAACGAATTTGGTTAGATACTGCCCAGTTAGGTCAGGCAAGAAAATGAGAAAAAAAAAATTGGAAAAATGTTACGTATACGCCACCCTATCCTAGGTACATATATCCTTCTATGATCTTCTTTCTGCACAGTCTTGCAATCCAGTTGATATGTCAAGACAATCACTCTGTTTCTCAGCACCCTACGAACGAATTTGGTTAGATACTGCCCAGTTAGGTCAGGCAAGAAAATGAGAAAAAAAAAATTGGAAAAATGTTACGTATACGCCACCCTATCCTAGTTACATATATCCTTCTACGATCTTCTTTCTGCACAGTCTTGCAATCCAGTTGATATGTCAAGACAATCACTCTGTTTCTCAGCACCCTACGAACGAATTTGGTTAGATACTGCCCAGTTAGGTCAGGCAAGAAAATGAGAAAAAAAAAAATTGGAAAAATGTTACGTATACGCCACCCTATCCTAGTTACATATATCCTTCTACGATCTTCTTTCTGCACAGTCTTGCAATCCAGTTGATATGTCAAGAAAATCACTCTGTTTCTCAGCACCCTACGAACGAATTTGGTTAGATACTGCCTAGTTAGGTCAGGCAAGAAAGTGAAAAAAAAAATTGGAAAAAATGTTACGTATACGCCACCCTATCCTAGGTACATATATCCTTCTACGATCTTCTTCCTGCACAGCCTTGCAATCCAGTTGATATGTCAAGACAATCACTCTGTTTCTCAGCACCCTACGAACGAATTTGATTAGATACTGCCCAGTTAGGTCAGGCAAGAAAATGAAAAAAAAAAAAAATTTGGAAAAATGTTACGTATACGCCACCCTATCCTAGGTACATATATCCTTCTATGATCTTCTTTCTGCACAGTCTTGCAATCCAGTTGATATGTCAAGACAATCACTCTGTTTCTCAGCACCCTACGAACGAATTTGGTTAGATACTGCCCAGTTAGGTCAGGCAAGAAAATGAGAAAAAAAAAATTGGAAAAATGTTACGTATACGCCACCCTATCCTAGTTACATATATCCTTCTACGATCTTCTTTCTGCACAGTCTTGCAATCCAGTTGATATGTCAAGACAATCACTTAGTGAACGAATTTGGTTAGATACTGCCCAGTTAGGTCAGGCAAGAAAATGAAAAAAAAAAATTGGAAAAATGTTACGTATACGCCACCCTATCCTAGGTACATATATCCTTCTACGATCTTCTTCCTGCACAGCCTTACAATCCAGTTGATATGTCAAGACAATCACTCTGTTTCTCAGCACCCTACGAACGAATTTGATTAGATACTGCCCAGTTAGGTCAGGCAAGAAAATGAAAAAAAAAAAATTTGGAAAAATGTTACGTATACGCCACCCTATCCTAGGTACATATATCCTTCTATGGTCTTCTTTCTGCACAGTCTTGCAATCCAGTTGATATGTCAAGAAAATCACTCTGTTTCTCAGCACAATACGAACGAATTTGGTTAGATACTGCCCAGTTAGGTCAGGCAAGAAAATGAGAAAAAAAAAATTGGAAAAATGTTACGTATACGCCACCCTATCCTAGTTACATATATCCTTCTACGATCTTCTTTCTGCACAGTCTTGCAATCCAGTTGATATGTCAAGAAAATCACTCTGTTTCTCAGCACCCTACGAACGAATTTGGTTAGATACTGCCCAGTTAGGTCAGGCAAGAAAATGAGAAAAAAAAAATTGGAAAAATGTTACGTATACGCCACCCTATCCTAGGTACATATATCCTTCTACGATCTTCCTTCTGCAGGCCCATGCAATCCAGTTGATATGTCAAAACAATCACTTAGTGAACGAATTTGGTTAGATACTGCCCAGTTAGGTCAGGCAAGTAAATGAAAAAAAAACATACAGAAAGCTACAATCCGTCTGGAACGGATCGTCTGATACCCTATCCTCCTCTCTATAAAGTGGGCGTGGCCAAATTGCATTTCGTACTCAAATATGGCTATAAACTCGAACGTTTGAGCATGTTACATGTAAAATTTTATCAAAATCGGCTTTTTTGATGAAAACGCCCCAAAAAGTGGGCGTGGCCAAAACTGTTCTATGGGTGAATTGTAGGGAATCTGAATACCTAAATATTTGGTCTTAACAAAATTTTTCGGTTTCATATAATTTAATGAAGTTATGAAAAAGTAGGCGTGGCAGTGGGCGGATGTAAAAAAATGTACACTTCTACTGTACCTTTTCGTCAGAAGCCCAGATATGAAATTTCAGCGTCCTAGTTAAAAATTTAAGGCCCAAAAATCGGTTTTATGATAAAAACGCCCCCAAAAAGTGGGCGTGGCAAAAACTTTTGTATGAGTGGAATGTAGGGAATCTGAATGCCTAAATATTTGGTCTTAACAAAATTTTTCGGTTTCATATAATTTAATGAAGTTATGAAAAAGTGGGCGTGGCAGTGGGCGGATTTCAAAAATTTTTACACTTGTACTGTATCCTCTTCTCAGAAGCCCAGATATGAAATTTCATCGTCCTAGCTCAAAATTTAAGGCCCAAAAAGCGGTGACATACGGACGGACGGACGGACGGACGGACGGACGGACGGTCATCGCTCAATCGATTTCGCTATTGATGCTGATCACGAATATATATACTTTATAGGGTCTATCTAGATTATTTCTCTATGTTACAAACTATGTGTCAAACTTAATATACCCTTAGGATAGGGTATAAAAAATTGGAAAAATGTTACGTATACGCCACCCTATCCTAGGTACATATATCCTTCTATGATCTTCTTTCTGCACAGTCTTGCAATCCAGTTGATATGTCAAGACAATCACTCTGTTTCTCAGCACCCTACGAACGAATTTGGTTAGATACTGCCTAGTTAGGTCAGGCAAGAAAGTGAAAAAAAAAAAAATTGGAAAAAATGTTACGTATACGCCACCGAACTAGGTACACATTTTCTTCTACGATCTTCCTTCTGCAGGGGCATGCAATCCAGTTGATATGTCAAGACAATCACTTAGTGAACGAATTTGGTTAGATACTGCAAAGTTAGGTCAATCAAGAAAGTGAAAAAAAAAATTGAAAAAATGTTACGTATACGCCACCCTATCCTAGGTACATATATCCTTCTATGATCTTCTTTCTGCACAGTCTTGCAATCCAGTTGATATGTCAAGACAATCACTCTGTTTCTCAGCACCCTACGAACGAATTTGGTTAGATACTGCCCAGTTAGGTCAGGCAAGAAAATGAAAAAAAAAAAAAAATTGGAAAAATGTTACGTATACGCCACCCTATCCTAGTTACATATATCCTTCTACGATCTTCTTTCTGCACAGTCTTGCAATCCAGTTGATATGTCAAGAAAATCACTCTGTTTCTCAGCACCCTACGAACGAATTTGGTTAGATACTGCCCAGTTAGGTCAGGCAAGAAAATGAAAAAAAAAAAAAATTGAAAAAATGTTACGTATACGCCACCCTATCCTAGGTACATATATCCTTCTATGATCTTCTTTCTGCACAGTCTTGCAATCCAGTTGATATGTCAAGACAATCACTCTGTTTCTCAGCACCCTACGAACGAATTTGGTTAGATACTGCCCAAATAGGTCAGGCAAGAAAATGAAAAAAAAAAAATTGGAAAAATGTTACGTATACGCCACCCTATCCTAGTTACATATATCCTTCTACGATCTTCTTTCTGCACAGTCTTGCAATCCAGTTGATATGTCAAGAAAATCACTCTGTTTTTCAGCACCCTACGAACGAATTTGGTTAGATACTGCCCAGTTAGGTCAGGCAAGAAAATGAAAAAAAAAATTGGAAAAATATTACGTATACGCCAACCTATCCTAGGTACATATATCCTTCTACGATCTTCTTTCTGCACAGTCTTGCAATCCAGTTGATATGTCAAGACAATCACTCTGTTTCTCAGCACCCTACGAACGAATTTGGTTAGATACTGCAAAGTTAGGTCAGGCAAGAAAGTGAAAAAAAAAAAAAATGGAAAAATGTTACGTATACGCCACCCTATCCTAGGTACATATATCCTTCTACGATCTGCTTCCTGCACAGCCTTGCAATCCAGTTGATATGTCAAGACAATCACTCTGTTTCTCAGCACCCTACGAACGAATTTGGTTAGATACTGCCCAGTTAGGTCAGGCAAGAAAATGAAAAAAAAAATTGGAAAAATATTACGTATACGCCACCCTATCCTAGGTACATATATCCTTCTACGATCTTCTTTCTGCACAGCCTTGCAATCCAGTTGATATGTCAAGACAATCACTCTGTTTCTCAGCACCCTACGAACGAATTTGGTTAGATACTGCCCAGTTAGGTCAGGCAAGAAAATGAAAAAAAAAATTGGAAAAATATTACGTATACGCCACCCTATCCTAGGTACATATATCCTTCTACGATCTTCCTTCTGCAGGCCCATGCAATCCAGTTGATATGTCAAGACAATCACTTAGTGAACGAATTTGGTTAGATACTGCCCAGTTAGGTCAATCAAGAAAGTGAAAAAAAAAATTGGAAAAATGTTACGTATACGCCACCATATCCTAGGTACATATATCCTTCTACGATCTTCTTCCTGCAGAGCCTTCCAATCCAGTTGATATGTCAAGACAATCACTCTGTTTCTCAGCACCCTACGAACGAATTTGGTTAGATACTGCCCAGTTAGGTCAGGCAAGAAAGTGAAAAAAAAAAATTGGAAAAATGTTACGTATACGCCACCATATCCTAGGTACATATATCCTTCTACGATCTTCTTTCTGCACAGTCTTGTAATCCAGTTGATATGTCAAGAAAATCACTCTGTTTCTCAGCACCCTACGAACGAATTTGGTTAGATACTGCCACCCTATCCTAGGTACATATATCCTTCTACGATCTTCCTTCTGCAGGCCCATGCAATCCAGTTGATATGTCAAGACAATCACTTAGTGAACGAATTTGGTTAGATACTGCCCAGTTAGGTCAATCAAGAAAGTGAAAAAAAAAATTGGAAAAATGTTACGTATACGCCACCATATCCTAGGTACATATATCCTTCTACGATCTTCTTCCTGCAGAGCCTTCCAATCCAGTTGATATGTCAAGACAATCACTCTGTTTCTCAGCACCCTACGTACGAATTTGGTTAGATACTGCCTAGTTAGGTCAGGCAAGAAAGTGAAAAAAAAAAAATTGGAAAAATGTTACGTATACGCCAATCTATCCTAGGTACATATATCCTTCTATGATCTTCTTTCTGCAGGCCCATGCAATCCAGTTGATATGTCAAGGCAATCACTTAGTGAACGAATTTGGTTAGATACTGCCCAGTTAGGTCAGGCAAGAAAATGAGAAAAAAAAAATTGGAAAAATGTTACGTATACGCCACCCTATCCTAGTTACATATATCCTTCTACGATCTTCTTTCTGCACAGTCTTGTAATCCAGTTGATATGTCAAGAAAATCACTCTGTTTCTCAGCACCCTATGAACGAATTTGGTTAGATACTGCCCAGTTAGGTCATTCAAGAAAATGAAAAAAAAAATTGGAAAAATATTACGTATACGCCACCCTATCCTAGGTACATATATCCTTCTACGATCTTCCTTCTGCAGGCCCATGCAATCCAGTTGATATGTCAAGACAATCACTTAGTGAACGAATTTGGTTAGATACTGCCCAGTTAGGTCAATCAAGAAAGTGAAAAAAAAAAATTGGAAAAATGTTACGTATACGCCACCCTATCCTAGTTACATATATCCTTCTACGATCTTCTTTCTGCACAGTCTTGCAATCCAGTTGATATGTCAAGACAATCACTTAGTGAACGAATTTGGTTAGATACTGCCCAGTTAGGTCAATCAAGAAAGTGAAAAAAAAAAAATTGGAAAAATGTTACGTATACGCCACCCTATCCTAGTTACATATATCCTTCTACGATCTTCTTTCTGCACAGTCTTGTAATCCAGTTGATATGTCAAGAAAATCACTCTGTTTCTCAGCACCCTACGAACGAATTTGGTTAGATACTGCCCAGTTAGGTCATTCAAGAAAATGAAAAAAAAAATTGGAAAAATATTACGTATACGCCACCCTATCCTAGGTACATATATCCTTCTACGATCTTCCTTCTGCAGGCCCATGCAATCCAGTTGATATGTCAAGACAATCACTTAGTGAACGAATTTGGTTAGATACTGCCCAGTTAGGTCAATCAAGAAAGTGAAAAAAAAAAAATTGGAAAAATGTTACGTATACGCCACCCTATCCTAGGTACATATATCCTTCTATGATCTTCCTTCTGCAGGCCCATGCAATCCAGTTGATATGTCAAGAAAATCACTCTGTTTCTCAGCACCCTACGAACGAATTTGGTTAGATACTGCCCAGTTAGGTCAGGTAAGAAAATGAGAAAAAAAAATTGGAAAAATGTTACGTATACGCCACCCTATCCTAGTTACATATATCCTTCTACGATCTTCTTTCTGCACAGTCTTCCAATCCAGTTGATATGTCAAGAAAATCACTCTGTTTCTCAGCACCCTACGAACGAATTTGGTTAGATACTGCCCAGTTAGGTCATTCAAGAAAATGAAAAAAAAAATTGGAAAAATATTACGTATACGCCACCCTATCCTAGGTACATATATCCTTCTACCATCTTCCTTCTGCAGGCCCATGCAATCCAGTTGATATGTCAAGACAATCACTTAGCGAACGAATTTGGTTAGATACTGCCCAGTTAGGTCAATCAAGAAAGTGAAAAAAAAAAATTGGAAAAATGTTACGTATACGCCACCCTATCCTAGTTACATATATCCTTCTACGATCTTCTTTCTGCACAGTCTTCCAATCCAGTTGATATGTCAAGAAAATCACTCTGTTTCTCAGCACCCTACGAACGAATTTGGTTAGATACTGCCCAGTTAGGTCATTCAAGAAAATGAAAAAAAAAATTGGAAAAATATTACGTATACGCCACCCTATCCTAGGTACATATATCCTTCTACGATCTTCCTTCTGCAGGCCCATGCAATCCAGTTGATATGTCAAGACAATCACTCTGTTTCTCAGCACCCTACGAACGAATTTTGTTAGATACTGCCCAGTTAGGTCAGGCAAGAAAATGAGAAAAAAAAATTGGAAAAATGTTACGTATACGCCACCCTATCCTAGTTACATATATCCTTCTACGATCTTCTTTCTGCACAGTCTTCCAATCCAGTTGATATGTCAAGAAAATCACTCTGTTTCTCAGCACCCTACGAACGAATTTGGTTAGATACTGCCCAGTTAGGTCATTCAAGAAAATGAAAAAAAAAATTGGAAAAATATTACGTATACGCCACCCTATCCTAGGTACATATATCCTTCTACGATCTTCCTTCTGCAGGCCCATGCAATCCAGTTGATATGTCAAGACAATCACTTAGTGAACGAATTTGGTTAGATACTGCCCAGTTAGGTCAATCAAGAAAGTGAAAAAAAAAAAATTGGAAAAATGTTACGTATACGCCACCCTATCCTAGGTACATATATCCTTCTATGATCTTCCTTCTGCAGGCCCATGCAATCCAGTTGATATGTCAAGAAAATCACTCTGTTTCTCAGCACCCTACGAACGAATTTGGTTAGATACTGCCCAGTTAGGTCAGGCAAGAAAATGAGAAAAAAAAATTGGAAAAATGTTACGTATACGCCACCCTATCCTAGGTACATATATCCTTCCACGATCTTCTTTCTGCACAGCCTTGCAATCCAGTTGATATGTCAAGACAATCACTCTGTTTCTCAGCACCCTACGAACGAATTTTGTTAGATACTGCCCAGTTAGGTCAGGCAAGAAAATGAAAAAAAAAATTGGAAAAATATTACGTATACGCCACCCTATCCTAGGTACATATATCCTTCTACGATCTTCCTTCTGCAGGCCCATGCAATCCAGTTGATATGTCAAGACAATCACTTAGTGAACGAATTTGGTTAGATACTGCCCAGTTAGGTCAATCAAGAAAGTGAAAAAAAAAAAATTGGAAAAATGTTACGTATACGCCACCCTATCCTAGGTACATATATCCTTCTATGATCTTCCTTCTGCAGGCCCATGCAATCTAGTTGATATGTCAAGAAAATCACTCTGTTTCTCAGCACCCTACGAACGAATTTGGTTAGATACTGCCCAGTTAGGTCAGGCAAGAAAATGAGAAAAAAAAATTGGAAAAATATTACGTATACGCCACCCTATCCTAGGTACATATATCCTTCTACGATCTTCCTTCTGCAGGCCCATGCAATCCAGTTGATATGTCAAGACAATCACTTAGTGAACGAATTTGGTTAGATACTGCCCAGTTAGGTCAATCAAGAAAGTGAAAAAAAAAAAATTGGAAAAATGTTACGTATACGCCACCCTATCCTAGGTACATATATCCTTCTATGATCTTCCTTCTGCAGGCCCATGCAATCTAGTTGATATGTCAAGAAAATCACTCTGTTTCTCAGCACCCTACGAACGAATTTGGTTAGATACTGCCCAGTTAGGTCATTCAAGAAAATGAAAAAAAAAATTGGAAAAATATTACGTATACGCCACCCTATCCTAGGTACATATATCCTTCTACGATCTTCCTTCTGCAGGCCCATGCAATCCAGTTGATATGTCAAGACAATCACTCTGTTTCTCAGCACCCTACGAACGAATTTGGTTAGATACTGCCCAGTTAGGTCATTCAAGAAAATGAAAAAAAAAATTGGAAAAATATTACGTATACGCCACCCTATCCTAGGTACATATATCCTTCCACGATCTTCTTTCTGCACAGCCTTGCAATCCAGTTGATATGTCAAGACAATCACTCTGTTTCTCAGCACCCTACGAACGAATTTGGTTAGATACTGCCCAGTTAGGTCAGGCAAGAAAATGAGAAAAAAAAATTGGAAAAATGTTACGTATACGCCACCCTATCCTAGTTACATATATCCTTCTACGATCTTCTTTCTGCACAGTCTTCCAATCCAGTTGATATGTCAAGAAAATCACTCTGTTTCTCAGCACCCTACGAACGAATTTGGTTAGATACTGCCCAGTTAGGTCATTCAAGAAAATGAAAAAAAAAATTGGAAAAATATTACGTATACGCCACCCTATCCTAGGTACATATATCCTTCTACGATCTTCCTTCTGCAGGCCCATGCAATCCAGTTGATATGTCAAGACAATCACTCTGTTTCTCAGCACCCTACGAACGAATTTTGTTAGATACTGCCCAGTTAGGTCAGACAAGAAAATGAGAAAAAAAAATTGGAAAAATGTTACGTATACGCCACCCTATCCTAGTTACATATATCCTTCTACGATCTTCTTTCTGCACAGTCTTCCAATCCAGTTGATATGTCAAGAAAATCACTCTGTTTCTCAGCACCCTACGAACGAATTTGGTTAGATACTGCCCAGTTAGGTCATTCAAGAAAATGAAAAAAAAAATTGGAAAAATATTACGTATACGCCCCCCTATCCTAGGTACATATATCCTTCTACGATCTTCCTTCTGCAGGCCCATGCAATCCAGTTGATATGTCAAGACAATCACTTAGTGAACGAATTTGGTTAGATACTGCCCAGTTAGGTCAATCAAGAAAGTGAAAAAAAAAAAATTGGAAAAATGTTACGTATACGCCACCCTATCCTAGGTACATATATCCTTCTATGATCTTCCTTCTGCAGGCCCATGCAATCCAGTTGATATGTCAAGAAAATCACTCTGTTTCTCAGCACCCTACGAACGAATTTGGTTAGATACTGCCCAGTTAGGTCAGGCAAGAAAATGAGAAAAAAAAATTGGAAAAATGTTACGTATACGCCACCCTATCCTAGGTACATATATCCTTCCACGATCTTCTTTCTGCACAGCCTTGCAATCCAGTTGATATGTCAAGACAATCACTCTGTTTCTCAGCACCCTACGAACGAATTTTGTTAGATACTGCCCAGTTAGGTCAGGCAAGAAAATGAAAAAAAAAATTGGAAAAATATTACGTATACGCCACCCTATCCTAGGTACATATATCCTTCTACGATCTTCCTTCTGCAGGCCCATGCAATCCAGTTGATATGTCAAGGCAATCACTTAGTGAACGAATTTGGTTAGATACTGCCCAGTTAGGTCAATCAAGAAAGTGAAAAAAAAAAAATTGGAAAAATGTTACGTATACGCCACCCTATCCTAGGTACATATATCCTTCTATGATCTTCCTTCTGCAGGCCCATGCAATCCAGTTGATATGTCAAGAAAATCACTCTGTTTCTCAGCACCCTACGAACGAATTTGGTTAGATACTGCCCAGTTAGGTCAGGCAAGAAAATGAGAAAAAAAAATTGGAAAAATGTTACGTATACGCCACCCTATCCTAGTTACATATATCCTTCTACGATCTTCTTTCTGCACAGTCTTCCAATCCAGTTGATATGTCAAGAAAATCACTCTGTTTCTCAGCACCCTACGAACGAATTTGGTTAGATACTGCCCAGTTAGGTCATTCAAGAAAATGAAAAAAAAAATTGGAAAAATATTACGTATACGCCACCCTATCCTAGGTACATATATCCTTCTACGATCTTCCTTCTGCAGGCCCATGCAATCCAGTTGATATGTCAAGACAATCACTTAGTGAACGAATTTGGTTAGATACTGCCCAGTTAGGTCAATCAAGAAAGTGAAAAAAAAAAAATTGGAAAAATGTTACGTATACGCCACCCTATCCTAGGTACATATATCCTTCTATGATCTTCCTTCTGCAGGCCCATGCAATCCAGTTGATATGTCAAGAAAATCACTCTGTTTCTCAGCACCCTACGAACGAATTTGGTTAGATACTGCCCAGTTAGGTCAGGCAAGAAAATGAGAAAAAAAAATTGGAAAAATGTTACGTATACGCCACCCTATCCTAGGTACATATATCCTTCCACGATCTTCTTTCTGCACAGCCTTGCAATCCAGTTGATATGTCAAGACAATCACTCTGTTTCTCAGCACCCTACGAACGAATTTTGTTAGATACTGCCCAGTTAGGTCAGGCAAGAAAATGAAAAAAAAAATTGGAAAAATATTACGTATACGCCACCCTATCCTAGGTACATATATCCTTCTACCATCTTCCTTCTGCAGGCCCATGCAATCCAGTTGATATGTCAAGACAATCACTTAGCGAACGAATTTGGTTAGATACTGCCCAGTTAGGTCAATCAAGAAAGTGAAAAAAAAAAATTGGAAAAATGTTACGTATACGCCACCCTATCCTAGTTACATATATCCTTCTACGATCTTCTTTCTGCACAGTCTTGTAATCCAGTTGATATGTCAAGAAAATCACTCTGTTTCTCAGCACCCTACGAACGAATTTGGTTAGATACTGCCCAGTTAGGTCATTCAAGAAAATGAAAAAAAAAATTGGAAAAATATTACGTATACGCCACCCTATCCTAGGTACATATATCCTTCTACGATCTTCCTTCTGCAGGCCCATGCAATCCAGTTGATATGTCAAGACAATCACTTAGTGAACGAATTTGGTTAGATACTGCCCAGTTAGGTCAGGCAAGAAAATGAAAAAAAAAACATACAGAAAAGCTACAATCCGTCTGGAACGGATCGTATGATACCCTATCCTCCTCTCTACAAAATGGGCGTGGCCAAATTGCATTTTGTACTCAAATATAGCTATAATGTCGAACGTTTGAGGATGTTACATGTAAAATTTTATCAAAATAGGTTTTTTGATGATCATGCCCCAAAAAAGTGGGCGTGGCCAAAACTGTTCTATGGGTGAATTGTAGGGAATCTAAATACCCAAATATTTGGTCTTAACAAAATTTTTCGGCTTCATATAATTTAGTGAAGTTATAAAAAAGTAGGCGTGGCAGTGGGCGGATGTAAAAAAAATTTACACTTCTACTGTACCTTTTCGTCAGAAGCCCAGATATGAAATTTGAGCGTCCTAGTTAAAAATTTAAGGCCCAAAAATCGGTTTTATGATAAAAACGCCCCCAAAAAGTGGGCGTGGCAAAAACTTTTGTATGAGTGGAATATAGGGAATCTGAATGCCTAAATATTTGGTCTTAACAAAATTTTTCGGTTTCATATAATTTAATGAAGTTATGAAAAAGTGGGCGTGGCAGTGGGCGGATTTCAAAAATTTTTACACTTGTACTGTATCTTTTTCTCAGAAGCCCAGATATGAAATTTCATCGTCCTAGCTCAAAATTTAAGGCCCAAAAAGCGGTGACATACGGACGGACGGACGGACGGACGGACGGACGGACGGTCATCGCTCAATCGATTTCGCTATTGATGCTGATCACGAATATATATACTTTATAGGGTCTATCTAGATTATTTCTCTATGTTACAAACTATGTGTCAAACTTAATATACCCTTAGGATAGGGTATAAAAAATTGGAAAAATGTTACGTATACGCCACCCTATCCTAGGTACATATATCCTTCTATGATCTTCTTTCTGCACAGTCTTGCAATCCAGTTGATATGTCAAGACAATCACTCTGTTTCTCAGCACCCTACGAACGAATTTGGTTAGATACTGCCCAGTTAGGTCAGGCAAGAAAATGAAAAAAAAAACATACAGAAAAGCTACAATCCGTCTGGAACGGATCGTATGATACCCTATCCTCCTCTCTATAAAATGGGCTTGGCCAAATTGCATTTTGTACTGAAATATAGCTATAATGTCGAACGTTTGAGGATGTTACATGTAAAATTTTATCGAAATAGGTTTTTTGATGATAACGCCCCCAAAAAGTGGGCGTGGCCAAAACTATTCTATGGGTGAATTGTAGGGAATCTAAATACCCAAATATTTGGTCTTAACAAAATTTTTCGGTTTCATATAATTTAGTGAAGTTATAAAAAAGTAGGCGTGGCAGTGGGCGGATGTAAAAAAATTTTACACTAGTATTGTATCCTTTTCTCGGAAGCCCAGATATGAAATTTCAGCGTCCTAGTTAAAAATTTAAGGCCCAAAAATCGGTTTTGTGATGAAAACGCCCCCAAAAAGTGGGCGTGGCCAAAACTTTTGTATGGGTGGATTGTAGGGAATCTGAATGCCTAAATATTTGGTCTTAACAAAATTTTTCGGTTTCATATAGTTTAGTGAAGTTATGAAAAAGTGGGCGTGGCAGTGGGCGGATTTAAAAAATTTTTACACTTGTACTGTATCTTTTTCTCAGAAGCCCAGATATGAAATTTCATCGTCCTAGCTCAAAATTTAAGGCCCAAAAAGCGGTGACATACGGACGGACGGACGGACGGACGGACGGACGGACGGACGGACGGTCATCGCTCAATCGATTTCGCTATTGATGCTGATCACGAATATATATACTTTATATGGTCTATCTCGATTATTTCTCTATGTTACAAACTATGTGTCAAACTTAATATACCCTTAGGATAGGGTATAAAAATTGGAAAAATGTTACGTATACGCCACCCTATCCTAGTTACATATATCCTTCTACGATCTTCTTTCTGCACAGTCTTGCAATCCAGTTGATATGTCGAGACAATCACTTAGTGAACGAATTTGGTTAGATACTGCCCAGTTAGGTCAGGCAAGAAAATGAAAAAAAAAAAAAATTGAAAAAATGTTACGTATACGCCACCCTATCCTAGGTACATATATCCTTCTATGATCTTCCTTCTGCACAGTCTTGCAATCCAGTTGATATGTCGAGACAATCACTTAGTGAACGAATTTGGTTAGATACTGCCTAGTTAGGTCAGGCAAGAAAATGAAAAAAAAAAATTGGAAAAATGTTACGTATACGCCACCCTATCCTAGGTACATATATCCTTCTACGATCTTCTTTCTGCACAGTCTTGCAATCCAGTTGATATGTCAAGACAATCACTCTGTTTCTCAGCACCCTACGAACGCATTTGGTTAGATACTGCCCAGTTAGGTCAGGCAAGAAAATGAAAAAAAAAAAAAATTGGAAAAATGTTACGTATACGCCACCCTATCCTAGGTACATATATCCTTCTATGATCTTCCTTCTGCACAGTCTTGCAATCCAGTTGATATGTCGAGACAATCACTTAGTGAACGAATTTGGTTAGATACTGCCTAGTTAGGTCAGGCAAGAAAATGAAAAAAAAAAATTGGAAAAATGTTACGTATACGCCACCCTATCCTAGGTACATATATCCTTCTACGATCTTCTTTCTGCACAGTCTTGCAATCCAGTTGATATGTCAAGAAAATCACTCTGTTTCTCAGCACCCTACGAACGAATTTGGTTAGATACTGCCCAGTTAGGTCAGGCAAGAAAATGAAAAAAAAAATTGGAAAAATGTTACGTATACGCCACCGAACTAGGTACACATTTTCTTCTACGATCTTCCTTCTGCAGGGGCATGCAATCCAGTTGATATGTCAAGACAATCACTTAGTGAACGAATTTGGTTAGATACTGCCCAGTTAGGTCAATCAAGAAAGTGAAAAAAAAAAATTGGAAAAATGTTACGTATACGCCACCTTATCCTAGGTACATATATCCTTCTACGATCTTCTTTCTGCACAGCCTTGCAATCCAGTTGATATGTCAAGACAATCACTCTGTTTCTCAGCACCCTACGAACGAATTTGGTTAGATAGTGCCCAGTTAGGTCAGGCAAGAAAATGAAAAAAAAAAATTGGAAAAATGTTACGTATACGCCACCCTATCATAGGTACATATATCCTTCTACGATCTTCTTTCTGCACAGCCTTGCAATCCAGTTGATATGTCAAGACAATCACTCTGTTTCTCAGCACCCTACGAACGCATTTGGTTAGATACTGCCTAGTTAGGTCAGGCAAGAAAGTGAAAAAAAAAAATTGGAAAAAATGTTACGTATACGCCACCGAACTAGGTACACATTTTCTTCTACGATCTTCCTTCTGCAGGGGCATGCAATCCAGTTGATATGTCAAGACAATCACTCTGTTTCTCAGCACCCTACGAACGAATTTGGTTAGATACTGCCCAGTTAGGTCAGGCAAGAAAATGAAAAAAAAAAAAATTGGAAAAATGTTACGTATACGCCACCCTATCCTAGGTACATATATCCTTTTACGATCTTCTTTCTGCACAGTCTTGCAATCCAGTTGATATGTCAAGACAATCACTCTGTTTCTCAGCACCCTACGAACGAATTTGGTTAGATACTGCCTAGTTAGGTCAGGCAAGAAAGTGAAAAAAAAAAAAATTGGAAAAAATGTTACGTATACGCCACCGAACTAGGTACACATTTTCTTCTACGATCTTCCTTCTGCAGGGGCATGCAATCCAGTTGATATGTCAAGACAATCACTCTGTTTCTCAGCACCCTACGAACGAATTTGGTTAGATACTGCCCAGTTAGGTCAGGCAAGAAAATGAAAAAAAAAAATTGGAAAAATCTTACGTATACGCCACCCTATCCTAGGTACATATATCCTTCTACGATCTTCTTTCTGCACAGTCTTGCAATCCAGTTGATATGTCAAGACAATCACTCTGTTTCTCAGCACCCTACGAACGAATTTGGTTAGATACTGCCCAGTTAGGTCAGGCAAGAAAATGAAAAAAAAAAATTGGAAAAATGTTACGTATACGCCACCCTATCCTAGTTACATATATCCTTCTACGATCTTCTTCCTGCGGAGCCTTCCAATCCAGTTGATATGTCAAGACAATCACTCTGTTTCTCAGCACCCTACGAACGAATTTGGTTAGATACTGCCCAGTTAGGTCAGGCAAGAAAATGAAAAACAAAAAATTGGAAAAATGTTACGTATACGCCACCCTATCCTAGTTACATATATCCTTCTACGATCTTCTTCCTGCAGAGCCTTCCAATCCAGTTGATATGTCAAGACAATCACTCTGTTTCTCAGCACTCTACGAACGAATTTGGTTAGATACTGCCCAGTTAGGTCAGGCAAGAAAATGAAAAAAAAAAATTGGAAAAATGTTACGTATACGCCACCGTATCCTAGGTACATATATCCTTCTACGATCTTCTTTCTGCACAGTCTTGCAATCCAGTTGATATGTCAAGACAATCACTCTGTTTCTCAGCACCCTACGAACGAATTTGGTTAGATACTGCCCAGTTAGGTCAGGCAAGAAAATGAAAAAAAAAAATTTGGAAAAATGTTACGTATACGCCACCGTATCCTAGGTACATATATCCTTCTACGATCTTCTTTCTGCACAGCCTTGCAATCCAGTTGATATGTCAAGACAATCACTCTGTTTCTCAGCACCCTACAAACGAATTTGGTTAGATACTGCCCAGTTAGGTCAGGCAAGAAAATGAAAAAAAAAAAATTGGAAAAATGTTACGTATACGCCACCCTATCCTAGGTACATATATCCTTCTACGATCTTCTTTCTGCACAGCCTTGCAATCCAGTTGATATGTCAAGACAATCACTCTGTTTCTCAGCACCCTACGAACGAATTTGGTTAGATACTGCCCAGTTAGGTCAGGCAAGAAAATGAAAAAAAAAAATTGGAAAAATGTTACGTATACGCCACCCTATCCTAGGTACATATATCCTTCTACGATCTTCTTTCTGCACAGCCTTGCAATCCAGTTGATATGTCAAGACAATCACTCTGTTTCTCAGCACCCTACGAACGAATTTGGTTAGATACTGCCCAGTTAGGTCAGGCAAGAAAATGAAAAAAAAAAAATTGGAAAAATGTTACGTATACGCCACCCTATCCTAGTTACATATATCCTACTACGATCTTCTTCCTGCAGAGCCTTCTAATCCAGTTGATATGTCAAGACAATCACTCTGTTTCTCAGCACTCTACGAACGAATTTGGTTAGATACTGCCCAGTTAGGTCAGGCAAGAAAATGAAAAAAAAAAATTGGAAAAATGTTACGTATACGCCACCCTATCCTAGGTACATATATCCTTCTACGATCTTCTTTCTGCACAGCCTTGCAATCCAGTTGATATGTCAAGACAATCACTCTGTTTCTCAGCACCCTACGAACGAATTTGGTTAGATACTGCCCAGTTAGGTCAGGCAAGAAAATGAAAAAAAAAAATTGGAAAAATGTTACGTATACGCCACCGTATCCTAGGTACATATATCCTTCTACGATCTTCTTTCTGCACAGCCTTCCAATCCAGTTGATATGTCAAGACAATCACTCTGTTTCTCAGCACTCTACGAACGAATTTGGTTAGATACTGCCCAGTTAGGTCAGGCAAGAAAATGAAAAAAAAAAAATTGGAAAAATGTTACGTATACGCCACCGTATCCTAGGTACATATATCCTTCTACGATCTTCTTCCTGTACAGTCTTGCAATCCAGTTGATATGTCAAGACAATCACTCTGTTTCTCAGCACCCTACGAACGAATTTGGTTAGATACTGCCCAGTTAGGTCAGGCAAGAAAATGAAAAAAAAAAATTGGAAAAATGTTACGTATACGCCACCGTATCCTAGTTACATATATCCTTCTACGATCTTCTTCCTGCAGAGCCTTCCAATCCAGTTGATATGTCAAGTCAATCACTCTGTTTCTCAGCACCCTACGAACGAATTTGGTTAGATACTGCCCAGTTAGGTCAGGCAAGAAAATGAAAAAAAAAAAATTGGAAAAATGTTACGTATACGCCACCCTATCCTAGTTACATATATCCTACTACGATCTTCTTCCTGCAGAGCCTTCCAATCCAGTTGATATGTCAAGACAATCACTCTGTTTCTCAGCACTCTACGAACGAATTTGGTTAGATACTGCCCAGTTAGGTCAGGCAAGAAAATGAAAAAAAAAAATTGGAAAAATGTTACGTATACGCCACCGTATCCTAGGTACATATATCCTTCTACGATCTTCTTTCTGCACAGTCTTGCAATCCAGTTGATATGTCAAGACAATCACTCTGTTTCTCAGCACCCTACGAACGAATTTGGTTAGATACTGCCCAGTTAGGTCAGGCAAGAAAATGAAAAAAAAAAATTGGAAAAATGTTACGTATACGCCACCCTATCCTAGGTACATATATCCTTCTACGATCTTCTTTCTGCACAGCCTTGCAATCCAGTTGATATGTCAAAACAATCACTCTGTTTCTCAGCACCCTACGAACGAATTTGGTTAGATACTGCCCAGTTAGGTCAGGCAAGAAAATGAAAAAAAAAAATTGGAAAAATGTTACGTATACGCCACCGTATCCTAGGTACATATATCCTTCTACGATCTTCTTTCTGCACAGTCTTGCAATCCAGTTGATATGTCAAGACAATCACTCTGTTTCTCAGCACCCTACGAACGAATTTGGTTAGATACTGCCCAGTTAGGTCAGGCAAGAAAATGAAAAAAAAAAAATTGGAAAAATGTTACGTATACGCCACCCTATCCTAGTTACATATATCCTACTACGATCTTCTTCCTGCAGAGCCTTCCAATCCAGTTGATATGTCAAGACAATCACTCTGTTTCTCAGCACTCTACGAACGAATTTGGTTAGATACTGCCCAGTTAGGTCAGGCAAGAAAATGAAAAAAAAAAAATTGGAAAAATGTTACGTATACGCCACCCTATCCTAGGTACATATATCCTTCTACGATCTTCTTTCATCTTCTTTCTGCACAGCCTTGCAATCCAGTTGATATGTCAAGACAATCACTCTGTTTCTCAGCACCCTACGAACGAATTTGGTTAGATACTGCCCAGTTAGATCAGGCAAGAAAATGAAAAAAAAAAATTGGAAAAATGTTACGTATACGCCACCCTATCCTAGGTACATATATCCTTCTACGATCTTCTTTCTGCACAGCCTTGCAATCCAGTCGATATGTCAAGACAATCACTCTGTTTCTCAGCACCCTACGAACGAATTTGGTTAGATACTGCCCAGTTAGGTCAGGCAAGAAAATGAAAAAAAAAAAAAATTGGGAAAATGTTACGTATACGCCACCCTATCCTAGGTACATATATCCTTCTACGATCTTCTTCCTGCACAGCCTTGCAATCCAGTTGATATGTCAAGACAATCACTCTGTTTCTCAGCACCCTACGAACGAATTTGGTTAGATACTGCCCAGTTAGGTCGTCAGGCAAGAAAATGAAAAAAAAAAAAATTGGAAAAATGATACGTATACGCCACCCTATCCTAGTTACATTTATCCTACTGCGATCTTCTTCCTGCAGAGCCTTCCAATCCAGTTGATATGTCAAGACAATCACTCTGTTTCTCAGCACTCTACGAACGAATTTGGTTAGATACTGAACAGTTAGGTCAGGCAAGAAAATGAAAAAAAAAAAATTGGAAAAATGTTACGTATACGCCACCCTATCCTAGTTACATATATCCTACTACGATCTTCTTCCTGCAGAGCCTTCCAATCCAAATTTGGTTAGATACTGCCCAGTTAGGTCAGGCAAGAAAATGAAAAAAAAAAAATTGGAAAAATGTTACGTATACGCCACCCTATCCTAGGTACATATATCCTTCTACGATCTTCTTTCTGCACAGCCTTGCAATCCAGTTGATATGTCAAGACAATCACTCTGTTTCTCAGCACCCTACGAACGAATTTGGTTAGATACTGCCCAGTTAGGTCAGGCAAGAAAATGAAAAAAAAACATACAGAAGAGCTACAATCCGTCTGGAACGGATCGTATGATACCCTATCCTCCTCCCTATAAAGTGGGCATGGCCAAATTGCATATTGTACTCAAATATAGCTATAATGTCGAACGTTTGAGGATGTTACATGTAAAATTTTATCAAAATAGGTTTTTGATGATAACGCCCCCAAAAAGTGGGCGTGGCCAAAACTTTTGTATGGGTGGTTTGTAGGGAATCTGAATCCCTAAATATTTGGTCTTAACAAAATTTTTCGGTTTCATATAATTTAGTGAAGTTATGAAAAAGTGGGCGTGGCAGTTAGCGGATTTCAAAAATTTTTACACTTGTACTGTATCTTTTTCTCAGAAGCCCAGATATGAAATTTCATCGTCCTAGCTCAAAATTTAAGGCCCAAAAAGCGGTGACATACGGACGGACGGACGGACGGTCATCGCTCAATCGATTTCGCTATTGATGCTGATCACGAATATATATACTATCTATACTATCTCGATTATTTCTCTATGTTACAAACTATGTGTCAAACTTAATATACCCTTAGGATAGGGTATAAAAAATTGGAAAAATGTTACGTATACGCCACCGTATCCTAGGTACATATATCCTTCTACGATCTTCTTTCTGCACAGTCTTGCAATCCAGTTGATATGTCAAGACAATCACTCTGTTTCTCAGCACCCTACGAACGAATTTGGTTAGATACTGCCCAGTTAGGTCAGGCAAGAAAATGAAAAAAAAAAAATTGGAAAAATGTTACGTATACGCCACCCTATCCTAGGTACATATATCCTTCTACGATCTTCTTTCTGCACAGTCTTGCAATCCAGTTGATATGTCAAGACAATCACTCTGTTTCTCAGCACCCTACGAACGAATTTGGTTAGATACTGCAGAGTTAGGTCAAAAGAAAATGAAAAAAAAATAATTGGAAAAATGTTACGTATACGCCACCCTATCCTAGGTACATATATCTTTCTACGATCTTCCTTCTGCACAGCCTTGCAATCCAGTTGATATGTCAAGAGAATCACTCTGTTTCTCAGCACCCTACGAACGAATTTGGTTAGATACTGCCCAGTTAGGTCAGGCAAGAAAATGAAAAAAAAAATTGGAAAAATGTTACGTATACGCCACCCTATCCTAGGTACATATATCCTTCTACGATCTTCTTTCTGCACAGTCTTGCAATCCAGTTGATATGTCAAGAAAATCACTCTGTTTCTCAGCACCCTACGAACGAATTTGGTTAGATACTGCCCAGTTAGGTCAGGCAAGAAAATGAAAAAAAAAAAAATTGGAAAAATGTTACGTATACGCCACCCTATACTAGGTACATATATCCTTCTATGATCTTCTTTCTGCACAGTCTTGCAATCCAGTTGATATGTCAAGACAATCACTCTGTTTCTCAGCACCCTACGAACGAATTTGGTTAGATACTGCCCAGTTAGGTCAGGCAAGAAAATGAAAAAAAAAAAATTTAAAAAATGTTACGTATACGCCACCCTATCCTAGGTACATATATCCTTCTACGACCTTCTTCCTGCACAGCCTTGTAATCCATTTGATATGTCAAGACAATCACCCTGTTTCTCAGCACCCTACGAACGAATTTGGTTAGATACTGCCCAGTTAGGTCAGGCAAGAAAATGAAAAAAAAAATTGGAAAAATGTTACGTATACGCCACCCTATCCTAGGTACATATATCCTTCTATGATCTTCTTTCTGCACAGTCTTGCAATCCAGTTGATATGTCAAGACAATCACTCTGTTTCTCAGCACCCTACGAACGAATTTGGTTAGATACTGCCCAGTTAGGTCAGGCAAGAAAATGAAAAAAAAAAAATTGGAAAAATGTTACGTATACGCCACCCTATCCTAGTTACATATATCCTTCTACGATCTTCTTTCTGCACAGTCTTGCAATCCAGTTGATATGTCAAGAAAATCACTCTGTTTCTCAGCACCCTACGAACGAATTTGGTTAGATACTGCCCAGTTAGGTCAATCAAGAAAATGAGAAAAAAAAAATTGGAAAAATGTTACGTATACGCCACCCTATCCTAGTTACATATATCCTTCTACGATCTTCTTTCTGCACGACCATGCAATCCAGTTGATATGTCAAGACAATCACCCTGTTTCTCAGCACCCTACGAACGAATTTGGTTAGATACTGCCCAGTTAGGTCAGGCAAGAAAATGAAAAAAAAAAATTGGAAAAATGTTACGTATACGCCACCATATCCTAGGTACATATATCCTTCTACGATCTTCTTCCTGCACAGTCTTGCAATCCAGTTCATATGTGAAGACAATCACTCTGTTTCTCAGCACCCTACGAACGAATTTGGTTAGATACTGCCCAGTTAGGTCAGGCAAGAAAATGAAAAAAAAAAAAATTTAAAAAATGTTACGTATACGCCACCCTATCCTAGGTACATATATCCTTCTACGACCTTCTTCCTGCACAGCCTTGTAATCCATTTGATATGTCAAGACAATCACCCTGTTTCTCAGCACCCTACGAACGAATTTGGTTAGATACTGCCCAGTTAGGTCAGGCAAGAAAATGAAAAAAAAAAAATTGGAAAAATGTTACGTATACGCCACCCTATCCTAGGTACATATATATTTCTATGATCTTCTTTCTGCACAGTCTTGCAATCCAGTTGATATGTCAAGACAATCACTCTGTTTCTCAGCACCCTACGAACGAATTTGGTTAGATACTGCCCAGTTAGGTCAGGCAAGAAAATGAAAAAAAAAAAATTGGAAAAATGTTACGTATACGCCACCCTATCCTAGTTACATATATCCTTCTACGATCTTCTTTCTGCACAGTCTTGCAATCCAGTTGATATGTCAAGAAAATCACTCTGTTTCTCAGCACCCTACGAACGAATTTGGTTAGATACTGCCCAGTTAGGTCAATCAAGAAAATGAAAAAAAAAAAATTGGAAAAATGTTACGTATACGCCACCCTATCCTAGGTACATATATCCTTCTATGATCTTCTTTCTGCACAGTCTTGCAATCCAGTTGATATGTCAAGACAATCACTCTGTTTCTCAGCACCCTACGAACGAATTTGGTTAGATACTGCCCAGTTAGGTCAGGCAAGAAAATGAAAAAAAAAATTGGAAAAATGTTACGTATACGCCACCCTATCCTAGGTACATATATCCTTCTATGATCTTCTTTCTGCACAGTCTTGCAATCCAGTTGATATGTCAAGACAATCACTCTGTTTCTCAGCACCCTACGAACGAATTTGGTTAGATACTGCCCAGTTAGGTCAGGCAAGAAAATGAAAAAAAAAAATTGGAAAAATGTTACGTATACGCCACCCTATCCTAGGTACATATATCCTTCTACGATCTTCTTCCTGCACAGCCTTGTAATCCATTTGATATGTCAAGACAATCACCCTGTTTCTCAGCACCCTACGAACGAATTTGGTTAGATACTGCCCAGTTAGGTCAGGCAAGAAAATGAAAAAAAAAAAATTGGAAAAATGTTACGTATACGCCACCCTATCCTAGGTACATATATCCTTCTATGATCTTCTTTCTGCACAGTCTTGCAATCCAGTTGATATGTCAAGACAATCACTCTGTTTCTCAGCACCCTACGAACGAATTTGGTTAGATACTGCCCAGTTAGGTCAGGCAAGAAAATGAAAAAAAAAAAATTGGAAAAATGTTACGTATACGCCACCCTATCCTAGGTACATATATCCTTCTATGATCTTCTTTCTGCACAGTCTTGCAATCCAGTTGATATGTCAAGACAATCACTTAGTGAACGAATTTGGTTAGATACTGCCCAGTTAGGTCAATCAAGAAAATGAGAAAAAAAAAATTGGAAAAATGTTACGTATACGCCACCGTATCCTAGGTACATATATCCTTCTACGATCTTCTTTCTGCACAGTCTTGCAATCCAGTTGATATGTCAAGACAATCACTCTGTTTCTCAGCACCCTACGAACGAATTTGGTTAGATACTGCCCAGTTAGGTCAGGCAAGAAAATGAAAAAAAAAAAAATTTAAAAAATGTTACGTATACGCCACCCTATCCTAGGTACATATATCCTTCTACGACCTTCTTCCTGCACAGCCTTGTAATCCATTTGATATGTCAAGACAATCACCCTGTTTCTCAGCACCCTACGAACGAATTTGGTTAGATACTGCCCAGTTAGGTCAGGCAAGAAAATGAAAAAAAAAAAATTGGAAAAATGTTACGTATACGCCACCCTATCCTAGGTATATATATCCTTCTATGATCTTCTTTCTGCACAGTCTTGCAATCCAGTTGATATGTCAAGACAATCACTCTGTTTCTCAGCACCCTACGAACGAATTTGGTTAGATACTGCCCAGTTAGGTCAGGCAAGAAAATGAAAAAAAAAATTGGAAAAATGTTACGTATACGCCACCCTATCCTAGTTACATATATCCTTCTACGATCTTCTTTCTGCACAGTCTTGCGATCCAGTTGATATGTCAAGAGAATCACTCTGTTTCTCAGCACCCTACGAACGAATTTGGTTAGATACTGCCTAGTTAGGTCAGGCAAGAAAATGAAAAAAAAAAAATTGGAAAAATGTTACGTATACGCCACCCTATCCTAGGTACATATATCCTTCTATGATCTTCTTTCTGCACAGTCTTGCAATCCAGTTGATATGTCAAGACAATCACTCTGTTTCTCAGCACCCTACGAACGAATTTGGTTAGATACTGCCCAGTTAGGTCAGGCAAGAAAATGAAAAAAAAAATTGGAAAAATGTTACGTATACGCCACCCTATCCTAGTTACATATATCCTTCTACGATCTTCTTTCTGCACAGTCTTGCGATCCAGTTGATATGTCAAGAGAATCACTCTGTTTCTCAGCACCCTACGAACGAATTTGGTTAGATACTGCCTAGTTAGGTCAGGCAAGAAAATGAAAAAAAAAAAATTGGAAAAATGTTACGTATACGCCACCCTATCCTAGGTACATATATCCTTCTATGATCTTCTTTCTGCACAGTCTTGCAATCCAGTTGATATGTCAAGACAATCACTCTGTTTCTCAGCACCCTACGAACGAATTTGATTAGATACTGCCCAGTTAGGTCAGGCAAGAAAATGAAAAAAAAAAAATTGGAAAAATGTTACGTATACGCCACCGTATCCTAGGTACATATATCCTTCTACGATCTTCTTTCTGCACAGTCTTGCAATCCAGTTGATATGTCAAGACAATCACTCTGTTTCTCAGCACCCTACGAACGAATTTGGTTAGATACTGCCCAGTTAGGTCAGGCAAGAAAATGAAAAAAAAAATTGGAAAAATGTTACGTATACGCCACCCTATCCTAGTTACATATATCCTTCTACGATCTTCTTTCTGCACAGTCTTGCGATCCAGTTGATATGTCAAGAGAATCACTCTGTTTCTCAGCACCCTACGAACGAATTTGGTTAGATACTGCCTAGTTAGGTCAGGCAAGAAAATGAAAAAAAAAAAATTGGAAAAATGTTACGTATACGCCACCCTATCCTAGTTACATATATCCTTCTACGATCTTCTTTCTGCACAGTCTTGCAATCCAGTTGATATGTCAAGAAAATCACTCTGTTTCTCAGCACCCTACGAACGAATTTGGTTAGATACTGCCCAGTTAGGTCAGGCAAGAAAATGAAAAAAAAAATTGGAAAAATGTTACGTATACGCCACCCTATCCTAGTTACATATATCCTTCTACGATCTTCTTTCTGCACAGTCTTGCGATCCAGTTGATATGTCAAGAGAATCACTCTGTTTCTCAGCACCCTACGAACGAATTTGGTTAGATACTGCCTAGTTAGGTCAGGCAAGAAAATGAAAAAAAAAAAATTGGAAAAATGTTACGTATACGCCACCCTATCCTAGGTACATATATCCTTCTATGATCTTCTTTCTGCACAGTCTTGCAATCCAGTTGATATGTCAAGACAATCACTCTGTTTCTCAGCACCCTACGAACGAATTTGATTAGATACTGCCCAGTTAGGTCAGGCAAGAAAATGAAAAAAAAAAAATTGGAAAAATGTTACGTATACGCCACCCTATCCTAGGTACATATATCCTTCTACGATCTTCCTTCTGCAGGCCCATGCAATCCAGTTGATATGTCAAGACAATCACTTAGTGAACGAATTTGGTTAGATACTGCCCAGTTAGGTCAGGCAAGAAAATGAAAAAAAAAAAATTGGAAAAATGTTACGTATACGCCACCCTATCCTAGGTACATATATCCTTCTACGATCTTCTTCCTGCACAACCTTGTAATCCAGTTCATATGTGAAGACAATCACTCTGTTTCTCAGCACCCTACGAACGAATTTGGTTAGATACTGCCCAGTTAGGTCAGGCAAGAAAATGAAAAAAAAAAAATTGGAAAAATGTTACGTATACGCCACCCTATCCTAGGTACATATATCCTTCTACGATCTTCCTCCTGCACAACCTTGTAATCCAGTTCATATGTGAAGACAATCACTCTGTTTCTCAGCACCCTACGAACGAATT
Organism: Xylota sylvarum; assembly: GCA_905220385.1. Classification (NCBI taxonomy): domain Eukaryota; kingdom Metazoa; phylum Arthropoda; class Insecta; order Diptera; family Syrphidae; genus Xylota; species Xylota sylvarum. The sequence goes on from LR999958.1 coordinate 36,367,483, forward strand.
TGGTTAGATACTGCCCAGTTAGGTCAGGCAAGAAAATGAAGAAAAAAAATTGGAAAAATGTTACGTATACGCCACCGTATCCTAGGTACATATATCTTTCTCCGATCTTCTTTCTGCACAGTCTTGCAATGCAGTTGATATGTCAAGACAATCACTCTGTTTCTCAGCACCCTACGAACGAATTTGGTTAGATACTGCCCAGTTAGGTCAGGCAAGAAAATGAAAACAAAAAAATTGGAAAAATGTTACGTATACGCCACCCTATCCTAGGTACATATATCCTTCTACGATTTTCTTCCTGCACAGCCTTGTAATCCAGTTGATATGTCAAGACAATCACTCTGTTTCTCAGCACCCTACGAACGAATTTGGTTAGATACTGCCCAGTTAGGTAAGGCAAGAAAATGAAAAAAAAAAAAAATTAGAAAAATGTTACGTATACGCCACCCTATCCTAGGTACATATATCCTTCTACGATCTTCTTCCTGCACAGCCTTGCAATCCAGTTGATATGTCAAGACAATCACTCTGTTTCTCAGCACCCTACGAACGAATTTGGTTAGATACTGCCCAGTTAGGTCAGGCAAGAAAATGAAAAAAAAAAAAATTGGAAAAATGTTACGTATACGCCACCCTATCCTAGGTACATATATCCTTCTACGATCTTCTTCCTGCACAGCCTTGTAATCCATTTGATATGTCAAGACAATCACTCTGTTTCTCAGCACCCTACGAACGAATTTGGTTAGATACTGCCCAGTTAGGTCAGGCAAGAAAATGAAGAAAAAAAATTGGAAAAATGTTACGTATACGCCACCGTATCCTAGGTACATATATCCTTCTCCGATCTTCTTTCTGCACAGTCTTGCAATCCAGTTGATATGTCAAGACAATCACTCTGTTTCTCAGCACCCTACGAACGAATTTGGTTATATACTGCCCAGTTAGGTCAGGCAAGAAAATGAAAAAAAAAAAAATTGGAAAAATGTTACGTATACGCCACCCTATCCTAGGTACATATATCCTTCTACGATCTTCTTCCTGCACAGCCTTGTAATCCATTTGATATGTCAAGACAATCACTCTGTTTCTCAGCACCCTACGAACGAATTTGGTTAGATACTGCCCAGTTAGGTCAGGCAAGAAAATGAAGAAAAAAAATTGGAAAAATGTTACGTATACGCCACCGTATCCTAGGTACATATATCCTTCTACGATCTTCTTCCTGCACAACCTTGTAATCCAGTTCATACGTGAAGACAATCACTCTGTTTCTCAGCACCCTACGAACGAATTTGGTTAGATACTGCCCAGTTAGGTCAGGCAAGAAAATGAAAACAAAAAAATTGGAAAAATGTTACGTATACGCCACCCTATCCTAGGTACATATATCCTTCTACGATTTTCTTCCTGCACAGCCTTGTAATCCAGTTGATATGTCAAGACAATCACTCTGTTTCTCAGCACCCTACGAACGAATTTGGTTAGATACTGCCCAGTTAGGTCAGGCAAGAAAATGAAAAAAAAAAAAATTGGAAAAATGTTACGTATACGCCACCCTATCCTAGGTACATATATCCTTCTACGATCTTCTTCCTGCACAACCTTGTAATCCAGTTCATATGTGAAGACAATCACTCTGTTTCTCAGCACCCTACGAACGAATTTGGTTAGATACTGCCCAGTTAGGTCAGGCAAGAAAATGAAAAAAAAAAAAATTGGAAAAATGTTACGTATACGCCACCCTATCCTAGGTACATATATCCTTCTACGATCTTCTTCCTGCACAGCCTTGTAATCCATTTGATATGTCAAGACAATCACTCTGTTTCTCAGCACCCTACGAACGAATTTGGTTAGATACTGCCCAGTTAGGTCAGGCAAGAAAATGAAAAAAAAAAAAATTGGAAAAATGTTACGTATACGCCACCCTATCCTAGGTACATATATCCTTCTACGATCTTCTTCCTGCACAGCCTTGTAATCCATTTGATATGTCAAGACAATCACTCTGTTTCTCAGCACCCTACGAACGAATTTGGTTAGATACTGCCCAGTTAGGTCAGGCAAGAAAATGAAAAAAAAAAAAATTGGAAAAATGTTACGTATACGCCACCCTATCCTAGGTACATATATCCGCCTACGATCTTCTTCCTGCACAGCCTTGTAATCCATTTGATATGTCAAGACAATCACTCTGTTTCTCAGCACCCTACGAACGAATTTGGTTAGATACTGCCCAGTTAGGTCAGGCAAGAAAATGAAAAAAAAAAAAATTGGAAAAATGTTACGTATACGCCACCCTATCCTAGGTACATATATCCTTCTACGATCTTCTTTCTGCACAGTCTTGCAATCCAGTTGATGTGTCAAGACAATCACTCTGTTTCTCAGCACCCTACGAACGAATTTGGTTAGACACTGCCCAGTTAGGTAAGGCAAGAAAATGAAAAAAAAAAAAATTTAGAAAAATGTTACGTATACGCCACCCTATCCTAGGTACATATATCCTTCTACGATCTTCTTCCTGCAGAGCCCTCCAATCCAGTTGATATGTCAAGACAATCACTCTGTTTCTCAGCACCCTACGAACGAATTTGGTTAGATACTGCCCAGTTAGGTCAGGCAAGAAAATGAAAAAAAAAATTGGAAAAATGTTACGTATACGCCACCGTATCCTAGGTACATATATCCTTCTACGATCTTCTTTCTGCACAGTCTTGCAATCCAGTTGATATGTCAAGACAATCACTCTGTTTCTCAGCACCCTACGAACGAATTTGGTTAGATACTGCCCAGTTAGGTCAGGCAAGAAAATGAAAAAAAAAAAAATTGGAAAAATGTTACGTATACGCCACCGTATCCTAGGTACATATATCCTTCTACGATCTTCTTTCTGCACAGTCTTGCAATCCAGTTGATATGTCAAGACAATCACTCTGTTTCTCAGCACCCTACGAACGAATTTGGTTAGATACTGCCCAGTTAGGTCATTCAAGAAAATGAAAAAAATAAAAAATTTAAAAAAATGTTACGTATACGCCACCCTATCCTAGGTACATATATCCTTCTACGATCTTCTTCCTGCACAACCTTGTAATCCAGTTCATATGTGAAGACAATCACTCTGTTTCTCAGCACCCTACGAACGAATTTGGTTAGATACTGCCCAGTTAGGTCAGGCAAGAAAATGAAAAAAAAAAAATTGGAAAAAATGTTACGTATACGCCACCCTATCCTAGGTACATATATCCTTCTACGATTTTCTTCCTGCACAGCCTTGTAATCCAGTTGATATGTCAAGACAATCACTCTGTTTCTCAGCACCCTACGAACGAATTTGGTTAGATACTGCCCAGTTAGGTCAGGCAAGAAAATGAAAAAAAAAAAAATTGGAAAAATGTTACGTATACGCCACCCTATCCTAGGTACATATATCCTTCTACGATCTTCTTTCTGCACAGTCTTGCAATCCAGTTGATGTGTCAAGACAATCACTCTGTTTCTCAGCACCCTACGAACGAATTTGGTTAGACACTGCCCAGTTAGGTAAGGCAAGAAAATGAAAAAAAAAAAAAAATTAGAAAAATGTTACGTATACGCCACCCTATCCTAGGTACATATATCCTTCTACGATCTTCTTCCTGCACAGCCTTGCAATCCAGTTGATATGTCAAGACAATCACTCTGTTTCTCAGCACCCTACGAACGAATTTGGTTAGATACTGCCCAGTTAGGTCAGGCAAGAAAATGAAAAAAAAAATTGGAAAAATGTTACGTATACGCCACCGTATCCTAGGTACATATATCCTTCTACGATCTTCTTTCTGCACAGTCTTGCAATCCAGTTGATATGTCAAGACAATCACTCTGTTTCTCAGCACCTTACGAACGAATTTGGTTAGATACTGCCCAGTTAGGTCATTCAAGAAAATGAAAAAAATAAAAAATTTAAAAAAATGTTACGTATACGCCACCGTATCCTAGGTACATATATCCTTCTACGATCTTCTTCCTGCACAGCCTTGTAATCCAGTTGATATGTCAAGACAATCACTCTGTTTCTCAGCACCCTACGAACGAATTTGGTTAGATACTGCCCAGTTAGGTCAGCCAAGAAAGTGAAAAAAAAAAAGATTGGAAAAAATGTTACGTATACGCCACCGAACTAGGTACACATATTCTTCTACGATCTTCCTTCTGCAGGCCCATGCAATCCAGTTGATATGTCAAGACAATCACTTAGTGAACGAATTTGGTTAGATACTGCCCAGTTAGGTCAGGCAAGAAAATGAAAAAAAAAATGGAAAAATGTTACGTATACGCCACCCTATCCTAGCTACATATATCCTTCTACGATCTTCTTCCTGCACAGCCTTGCAATCCAGTTGATGTGTCAAGACAATCACTCTGTTTCTCAGCACCTTACGAACGAATTTGGTTAGATACTGCCCAGTTAGGTCAGGCAAGAAAGTGAAAAAAAAAAAAATTGGAAAAAATGTTACGTATACGCCACCGAACTAGGTACACATATTCTTCTACGATCTTCTTTCTGCACAGTCTTGCAATCCATTTGATATGTCAAGACAATCACTCTGTTTCTCAGCACCCTACGAACGAATTTGGTTAGATACTGCCCAGTTAGGTCAGGCAAGAAAGTGAAAAAAAAAAAATTGGAAAAAATGTTACGTATACGCCACCGAACTAGGTACACATATTCTTCTACGATCTTCTTTCTGCACAGTCTTGCAATCCAGTTGATGTGTCAAGACAATCACTCTGTTTCTCAGCACCCTACGAACGAATTTGGTTAGACACTGCCCAGTTAGGTAAGGCAAGAAAATGAAAAAAAAAAAAAATTAGAAAATTTTACGTATACGCCACCTTATCCTAGGTACATATATCCTTCTACGATCTTTTTCCTGCACAGCCTTGCAATCCAGTTGATATGTCAAGACAATCACTCTGTTTCTCAGCACCCTACGAACGAATTTGGTTAGATACTGCCCAGTTAGGTCAGGCAAGAAAATGAAAAAAAAAATTGGAAAAATGTTACGTATACGCCACCCTATCCTAGGTACATATATCCTTCTACGATCTTCTTCCTGCACAGCCTTGCAATCCAGTTGATGTGTCAAGACAATCACTCTGTTTCTCAGCACCTTACGGACGAATTTGGTTAGATACTGCCCAGTTAGGTCAGGCAAGAAAGTGAAAAAAAAAAAATTGCAAAAAATGTTACGTATACGCCACCGAACTAGGTACACATATTCTTCTACGATCTTCTTTCTGCACAGTCTTGCAATCCAGTTGATATGTCAAGACAATCACTCTGTTTCTCAGCACCCTACGAACGAATTTGGTTAGATACTGCCCAGTTAGGTCAGGCAAGAAAGTGAAAAAAAAAAAATTGGAAAAAATGTTACGTATACGCCACCGAACTAGGTACACATATTCTTCTACGATCTTCTTTCTGCACAGTCTTGCAATCCAGTTGATATGTCAAGACAATCACTCTGTTTCTCAGCACCCTACGAACGAATTTGGTTAGATACTGCCCAGTTAGGTCAGGCAAGAAAGTGAAAAAAAAAAATTGGAAAAAATGTTACGTATACGCCACCGAACTAGGTACACATATTCTTCTACGATCTTCCTTCTGCAGGCCCATGCAATCCAGTTGATATGTCAAGACAATCACTTAGTGAACGAATTTGGTTAGATACTGCCCAGTTAGGTCAGGCAAGAAAATGAAAAAAAAAATGGAAAAATGTTACGTATACGCCACCGTATCCTAGGTACATATATCCTTCTACGATCTTCTTCCTGCACAGCCTTGTAATCCAGTTGATATGTCAAGACAATCACTCTGTTTCTCAGCACCCTACGAACGAATTTGGTTAGATACTGCCCAGTTAGGTCAGGCAAGAAAGTGAAAAAAAAAAAGATTGGAAAAAAATGTTACGTATACGCCACCGAACTAGGTACACATATTCTTCTACGATCTTCCTTCTGCAGGCCCATGCAATCCAGTTGATATGTCAAGACAATCACTTAGTGAACGAATTTGGTTAGATACTGCCCAGTTAGGTCAGGCAAGAAAATGAAAAAAAAAAATGGAAAAATGTTACGTATACGCCACCCTATCCTAGCTACATATATCCTTCTACGATCTTCTTCCTGCACAGCCTTGCAATCCAGTTGATGTGTCAAGACAATCACTCTGTTTCTCAGCACCTTACGAACGAATTTGGTTAGATACTGCCCAGTTAGGTCAGGCAAGAAAGTGAAAAAAAAAAAATTGGAAAAAATGTTACGTATACGCCACCGAACTAGGTACACATATTCTTCTACGATCTTCCTTCTGCAGGCCCATGCAATCCAGTTGATATGTCAAGACAATCACTTAGTGAACGAATTTGGTTAGATACTGCCCAGTTAGGTCAGGCAAGAAAATGAAAAAAAAAAATTGAAAAATGTTACGTATACGCCAAACTATCCTAGCTACATATATCCTTCTACGATCTTCTTCCTGCACAGCCTTGCAATCCAGTTGATGTGTCAAGACAATCACTCTGTTTCTCAGCACCTTACGAACGAATTTGGTTAGATACTGCCCAGTTAGGTCAGGCAAGAAAGTGAAAAAAAAAAAATTGGAAAAAATGTTACGTATACACCACCGAACTAGGTACACATATTCTTCTACGATCTTCTTTCTGCACAGTCTTGCAATCCAGTTGATATGTCAAGACAATCACTCTGTTTCTCAGCACCCTACGAACGAATTTGGTTAGATACTGCCCAGTTAGGTCAGGCAAGAAAGTGAAAAAAAAAAATTGGAAAAAATGTTACGTATACGCCACCGAACTAGGTACACATATTCTTCTACGATCTTCTTTCTGCACAGTCTTGCAATCCAGTTGATGTGTCAAGACAATCACTCTGTTTCTCAGCACCCTACGAACGAATTTGGTTAGACACTGCCCAGTTAGGTAAGGCAAGAAAATGAAAAAAAAAAAAATTAGAAAAATGTTACGTATACGCCACCCTATCCTTGGTACATATATCCTTCTACGATCTTCTTCCTGCACAGCCTTGCAATCCAGTTGATATGTCAAGACAATCACTCTGTTTCTCAGCACCCTACGAACGAATTTGGTTAGATACTGCCCAGTTAGGTCAGGCAAGAAAATGAAAAAAAAAAATTGGAAAAATGTTACGTATACGCCACCCTCTCCTAGGTACATATATCCTTCTACGATCTTCTTCCTGCACAGCCTTGCAATCCAGTTGATATGTCAAGACAATCACTCTGTTTCTCAGCACCCTACGAACGAATTTGGTTAGATACTGCCCAGTTAGGTCAGGCAAGAAAGTGAAAAAAAAAAAATTGGAAAAAATGTTACGTATACGCCACCGAACTAGGTACACATATTCTTCTACGATCTTCTTTCTGCACAGTCTTGCAATCCAGTTGATATGTCAAGACAATCACTCTGTTTCTCAGCACCCTACGAACGAATTTGGTTAGATACTGCCCAGTTAGGTCAGGCAAGAAAGTGAAAAAAAAAAATTGGAAAAAATGTTACGTATACGCCACCGAACTAGGTACACATATTCTTCTACGATCTTCCTTCTGCAGGCCCATGCAATCCAGTTGATATGTCAAGACAATCACTTAGTGAACGAATTTGGTTAGATACTGCCCAGTTAGGTCAGGCAAGAAAATGAAAAAAAAAATGGAAAAATGTTACGTATACGCCACCGTATCCTAGCTACATATATCCTTCTACGATCTTCTTCCTACACAGCCTTGTAATCCAGTTGATATGTCAAGACAATCACTCTGTTTCTCAGCAAACTACGAACGAATTTGGTTAGATACTGCCCAGTTAGGTCAGGCAAGAAAGTGAAAAAAAAAAAAATTGGAAAAAATGTTACGTATACGCCACCGAACTAGGTACACATATTCTTCTACGATCTTCCTTCTGCAGGCCCATGCAATCCAGTTGATATGTCAAGACAATCACTTAGTGAACGAATTTGGTTAGATACTGCCCAGTTAGGTCAGGCAACAAAATGAAAAAAAAAAATGGAAAAATGTTACGTATACGCCACCCTATCCTAGCTACATATATCCTTCTACGATCTTCTTCCTGCACAGCCTTGCAATCCAGTTGATGTGTCAAGACAATCACTCTGTTTCTCAGCACCCTACGAACGAATTTGGTTAGATACTGCCCAGTTAGGTCAGGCAAGAAAGTGAAAAAAAAAAAATTGGAAAAAATGTTACGTATACGCCACCGAACTAGGTACACATATTCTTCTACGATCTTCCTTCTGCAGGCCCATGCAATCCAGTTGATATGTCAAGACAATCACTTAGTGAACGAATTTGGTTAGATACTGCCCAGTTAGGTCAGGCAACAAAATGAAAAAAAAAAAATGGAAAAATGTTACGTATACGCCACCCTATCCTAGGTACATATATCCTTCTACGATCTTCTTCCTGCACAGCCTTGTAATCCATTTGATATGTCAAGACAATCACTCTGTTTCTCAGCACCCTACGAACGAATTTGGTTAGATACTGCCCAGTTAGGTCAGGCAAGAAAGTGAAAAAAAAAAAATTGGAAAAAATGTTACGTATACGCCACCGAACTAGGTACACATATTCTTCTACGATCTTCCTTCTGCAGGCCCATGCAATCCAGTCGATATGTCAAGACAATCACTTAGTGAACGAATTTGGTTAGATACTGCCCAGTTAGGTCAGGCAAGAAAATGAAAAAAAAAAAAATTAGAAAAATGTTACGTATACGCCACCCTATCCTAGGTACATATATCCTTCTACGATCTGCTTCCTGCACAGCCTTGCAATCCAGTTGATATGTCAAGACAATCACTCTGTTTCTCAGCACCCTACGAACGAATTTGGTTAGATACTGCCCAGTTAGGTCAGGCAAAAAAATGAAAAAAAAAATTGGAAAAATGTTACGTATACGCCACCGTATCCTAGGTACATATATCCTTCTACGATCTTCTTTCTGCACAGTCTTGCAATCCAGTTGATATGTCAAGACAATCACTCTTTTTCTCATCACCCTACGAACGAATTTGGTTAGATACTGCCCAGTTAGGTCATTCAAGAAAATGAAAAAAATAAAAAATTTAAAAAAAATGTTACGTATACGCCACCGTATCCTAGGTACATATATCCTTCTACGGTCTTCTTCCTGCACAGCCTTGTAATCCAGTTGATATGTCAAGACAATCACTCTGTTTCTCAGCACCCTACGAACGAATTTGGTTAGATACTGCCCAGTTAGGTCAGCCAAGAAAGTGAAAAAAAAAAGATTGGAAAAAATGTTACGTATACGCCACCGAACTAGGTATACATATTCTTCTACGATCTTCCTTCTGCAGGCCCATGCAATCCAGTTGATATGTCAAGACAATCACTTAGTGAACGAATTTGGTTAGATACTGCCCAGTTAGGTCAGGCAAGAAAATGAAAAAAAAAAAAATTGGAAAAATGTTACGTATACGCCACCCTATCCTAGGTACATATATCCTTCTATGATCTTCTTTCTGCACAGCCTTGTAATCCATTTGATATGCCAAGACAATCACTCTGTTTCTCAGCACCCTACGAACGAATTTGGTTAGATACTGCCCAGTTAGGCCAGGCAAGAAAATGAAAAAAAAAAATTTGGAAAAATGTTACGTATACGCCACCCTATCCTAGGTACATATATCCTTCTATGATCATCTTTCTGCACAGTCTTGCAATCCAGTTGATATGTCAAGACAATCACTCTGTTTCTCAGCACCCTACGAACGAATTTGGTTAGATATTGCCCAGTTAGGTCAGGCAAGAAAATGAAAAAAAAAAAATTGGAAAAATGTTACGTATACGCCACAATATCCTAGGTACATATATAGTTCTACGATCTTCTTTCTGCACAGTCTTGCAATCCATTTGATATGTCAAGACAATCACTCTGTTTCTCAGCACCCTACGAACGAATTTGGTTAGATATTGCCCAGTTAGGTCAGGCAAGAAAATTAAAAAAAAAAAATTGGAAAAATGTTACGTATACGCCACCCTATCCTAGGTACATATATCCTTCTATGATCTTCTTTCTGCACAGCCTTGTAATCCATTTGATATGCCAAGACAATCACTCTGTTTCTCAGCACCCTACGAACGAATTTGGTTAGATACTGCCCAGTTAGGCCAGGCAAGAAAATGAAAAAAAAAAATTGGAAAAATGTTACGTATACGCCATCCTATCCTAGGTACATATATCCTTCTATGATCTTCTTTCTGCACAGCCTTGTAATCCATTTGATATGCCAAGACAATCACTCTGTTTCTCAGCACCCTACGAACGAATTTGGTTAGATACTGCCCAGTTAGGCCAGGCAAGAAAATGAAAAAAAAACATTTGGAAAAATGTTACGTATACGCCACCCTATCCTAGGTACATATATCCTTCTATGATCATCTTTCTGCACAGTCTTGCAATCCAGTTGATATGTCAAGACAATCACTCTGTTTCTCAGCACCCTACGAACGAATTTGGTTAGATACTGCCCAGTTAGGCCAGGCAAGAAAATGAAAAAAAAAAATTTGGAAAAATGTTACGTATACGCCACCCTATCCTAGGTACATATATCCTTCTATGATCATCTTTCTGCACAGTCTTGCAATCCAGTTGATATGTCAAGACAATCACTCTGTTTCTCAGCACCCTACGAACGAATTTGGTTAGATATTGCCCAGTTAGGTCAGGCAAGAAAATGAAAAAAAAAAAATTGGAAAAATGTTACGTATACGCCACCCTATCCTAGGTACATATATCCTTCTACGATTTTCTTCCTGCACAGCCTTGTAATCCAGTTGATATGTCAAGACAATCACTCTGTTTCTCAGCACCCTACGAACGAATTTGGTTAGATACTGCCCAGTTAGGTCAGGCAAGAAAATGAAAAAAAAAAAATTGGAAAAATGTTACGTATACGCCACCCTATCCTAGGTACATATATCCTTCTATGATCATCTTTCTGCACAGTCTTGCAATCCAGTTGATATGTCAAGACAATCACTCTGTTTCTCAGCACCCTACGAACGAATTTGGTTAGATACTGCCCAGTTAGGTCAGGCAAGAAAATGAAAAAAAAAAAATTGGAAAAATGTTACGTATACGCCACCCTATCCTAGGTACATATATCCTTCTACGATCTTCTTCCTGCTCAACCTTGTAATCCAGTTCATATGTGAAGACAATCACTCTGTTTCTCAGCACCCTACGAACGAATTTGGTTAGATACTGCCCAGTTAGGTCAGGCAAGAAAATGAAAAAAAAAAAATTGGAAAAATGTTACGTATACGCCACCCTATCCTAGGTACATATATCCTTCTACGATTTTCTTCCTGCACAGCCTTGTAATCCAGTTGATATGTCAAGACAATCACTCTGTTTCTCAGCACCCTACGAACGAATTTGGTTAGATACTGCCCAGTTAGGTCAGGCAAGAAAATGAAAAAAAAAAAATTGGAAAAATGTTACGTATACGCCACCCTATCCTAGGTACATATATCCTTCTACGATTTTCTTCCTGCACAGCCTTGTAATCCAGTTGATATGTCAAGACAATCACTCTGTTTCTCAGCACCCTACGAACGAATTTGGTTAGATACTGCCCAGTTAGGTCAGGCAAGAAAATGAAAAAAAAAAAAATTGGAAAAATGTTACGTATACGCCACCCTATCCTAGGTACATATATCCTTCTACGATCTTCTTCCTGCTCAACCTTGTAATCCAGTTCATATGTGAAGACAATCACTCTGTTTCTCAGCACCCTACGAACGAATTTGGTTAGATACTGCCCAGTTAGGTCAGGCAAGAAAGTGAAAAAAAAAAATTGGAAAAATGTTACGTATACGCCACCCTATCCTAGGTACATATGTCCTTCTACGATTTTCTTCCTGCACAGCCTTGTAATCCAGTTGATATGTCAAGACAATCACTCTGTTTCTCAGCACCCTACGAACGAATTTGGTTAGATACTGCCCAGTTAGGTCAGGCAAGAAAATGAAAAAAAAAAATTGGAAAAATGTTACGTATACGCCACCCTATCCTAGGTACATATATCCTTCTACGATCTTCTTCCTGCACAGCCTTGTAATCCATTTGATATGTCAAGACAATCACTCTGTTTCTCAGCACCCTACGAACGAATTTGGTTAGATACTGCCCAGTTAGGTCAGGCAAGAAAATGAAAAAAAAAAATTGGAAAAATGTTACGTATACGCCACCCTATCCTAGGTACATATATCCTTCTACGATCTTCTTCCTGCTCAACCTTGTAATCCAGTTCATATGTGAAGACAATCACTCTGTTTCTCAGCACCCTACGAACGAATTTGGTTAGATACTGCCCAGTTAGGTCAGGCAAGAAAATGAAAAAAAAAAAATTGGAAAAATGTTACGTATACGCCACCCTATCCTAGGTACATATATCCTTCTACGATCTTCTTCCTGCACAGCCTTGTAATCCATTTGATATGTCAAGACAATCACTCTGTTTCTCAGCACCCTACGAACGAATTTGGTTAGATACTGCCCAGTTAGGTCAGGCAAGAAAATGAAAAAAAAAAATTGGAAAAATGTTACGTATACGCCACCCTATCCTAGTTACATATATCCTTCTACGATCTTCTTTCTGCACAGTCTTGCAATCCATTTGATATGTCAAGACAATCACTCTGTTTCTCAGCACCCTACGAACGAATTTGGTTAGATACTGCCCAGTTAGGTCAGGCAAGAAAATGAAAAAAAAAAAATTGGAAAAATGTTACGTATACGCCACCCTATCCTAGGTACATATATCCTTCTACGATTTTCTTCCTGCACAGCCTTGTAATCCAGTTGATATGTCAAGACAATCACTCTGTTTCTCAGCACCCTACGAACGAATTTGGTTAGATACTGCCCAGTTAGGTCAGGCAAGAAAATGAAAAAAAAAAAATTGGAAAAATGTTACGTATACGCCACCCTATCCTAGGTACATATATCCTTCTACGATCTTCTTCCTGCTCAACCTTGTAATCCAGTTCATATGTGAAGACAATCACTCTGTTTCTCAGCACCCTACGAACGAATTTGGTTAGATACTGCCCAGTTAGGTCAGGCAAGAAAGTGAAAAAAAAAAATTGGAAAAATGTTACGTATACGCCACCCTATCCTAGGTACATATGTCCTTCTACGATTTTCTTCCTGCACAGCCTTGTAATCCAGTTGATATGTCAAGACAATCACTCTGTTTCTCAGCACCCTACGAACGAATTTGGTTAGATACTGCCCAGTTAGGTCAGGCAAGAAAATGAAAAAAAAAAAATTGGAAAAATGTTACGTATACGCCACCCTATCCTAGGTACATATATCCTTCTACGATCTTCTTCCTGCACAGCCTTGTAATCCATTTGATATGTCAAGACAATCACTCTGTTTCTCAGCACCCTACGAACGAATTTGGTTAGATACTGCCCAGTTAGGTCAGGCAAGAAAATGAAAAAAAAAAATTGGAAAAATGTTACGTATACGCCACCCTATCCTAGGTACATATATCCTTCTACGATCTTCTTCCTGCTCAACCTTGTAATCCAGTTCATATGTGAAGACAATCACTCTGTTTCTCAGCACCCTACGAACGAATTTGGTTAGATACTGCCCAGTTAGGTCAGGCAAGAAAATGAAAAAAAAAAAATTGGAAAAATGTTACGTATACGCCACCCTATCCTAGGTACATATATCCTTCTACGATCTTCTTCCTGCACAGCCTTGCAATCCATTTGATATGTCAAGACAATCACTCTGTTTCTCAGCACCCTACGAACGAATTTGGTTAGATACTGCCCAGTTAGGTCAGGCAAGAAAATGAAAAAAAAAAATTGGAAAAATGTTACGTATACGCCACCCTATCCTAGTTACATATATCCTTCTACGATCTTCTTTCTGCACAGTCTTGCAATCCATTTGATATGTCAAGACAATCACTCTGTTTCTCAGCACCCTACGAACGAATTTGGTTAGATACTGCCCAGTTAGGTCAGGCAAGAAAATGAAAAAAAAAAAATTGGAAAAATGTTACGTATACGCCACCCTATCCTAGGTACATATATCCTTCTACGATTTTCTTCCTGCACAGCCTTGTAATCCAGTTGATATGTCAAGACAATCACTCTGTTTCTCAGCACCCTACGAACGAATTTGGTTAGATACTGCCCAGTTAGGTCAGGCAAGAAAATGAAAAAAAAAAAATTGGAAAAATGTTACGTATACGCCACCCTATCCTAGGTACATATATCCTTCTACGATCTTCTTCCTGCTCAACCTTGTAATCCAGTTCATATGTGAAGACAATCACTCTGTTTCTCAGCACCCTACGAACGAATTTGGTTAGATACTGCCCAGTTAGGTCAGGCAAGAAAGTGAAAAAAAAAAAATTGGAAAAATGTTACGTATACGCCACCCTATCCTAGGTACATATGTCCTTCTACGATTTTCTTCCTGCACAGCCTTGTAATCCAGTTGATATGTCAAGACAATCACTCTGTTTCTCAGCACCCTACGAACGAATTTGGTTAGATACTGCCCAGTTAGGTCAGGCAAGAAAATGAAAAAAAAAAAATTGGAAAAATGTTACGTATACGCCACCCTATCCTAGGTACATATATCCTTCTACGATCTTCTTCCTGCACAGCCTTGTAATCCATTTGATATGTCAAGACAATCACTCTGTTTCTCAGCACCCTACGAACGAATTTGGTTAGATACTGCCCAGTTAGGTCAGGCAAGAAAATGAAAAAAAAAAATTGGAAAAATGTTACGTATACGCCACCCTATCCTAGGTACATATATCCTTCTACGATCTTCTTCCTGCTCAACCTTGTAATCCAGTTCATATGTGAAGACAATCACTCTGTTTCTCAGCACCCTACGAACGAATTTGGTTAGATACTGCCCAGTTAGGTCAGGCAAGAAAATGAAAAAAAAAAAATTGGAAAAATGTTACGTATACGCCACCCTATCCTAGGTACATATATCCTTCTACGATCTTCTTCCTGCACAGCCTTGTAATCCATTTGATATGTCAAGACAATCACTCTGTTTCTCAGCACCCTACGAACGAATTTGGTTAGATACTGCCCAGTTAGGTCAGGCAAGAAAATGAAAAAAAAAAATTGGAAAAATGTTACGTATACGCCACCCTATCCTAGTTACATATATCCTTCTACGATCTTCTTTCTGCACAGTCTTGCAATCCAGTTGATATGTCAAGAAAATCACTCTGTTTCTCAGCACCCTACGAACGAATTTGGTTAGATACTGCCTAGTTAGGTCACACAAGAAAATGAAAAAAAAAAAAATTGGAAAAATGTTACGTATACGCCACCCTATCCTAGGTACATATATCCTTCTACGATCTTCTTTCTGCACAGTCTTGCAATCCATTTGATATGTCAAGACAATCACTCTGTTTCTCAGCACCCTACGAACGAATTTGGTTAGATACTGCCCAGTTAGGTCAGGCAAGAAAATGAAAAAAAAAAAATTGGAAAAATGTTACGAATACGCCACCCTATCCTAGGTACATATATCCTTCTATGATCATCTTTCTGCACAGTCTTGCAATCCAGTTGATATGTCAAGACAATCACTCTGTTTCTCAGCACCCTACGAACGAATTTGGTTAGATATTGCCCAGTTAGGTCAGGCAAGAAAATGAAAAAAAAAAAATTGGAAAAATGTTACGTATACGCCACCCTATCCTAGGTACATATATCCTTCTACGATCTTCTTTCTGCACAGTCTTGCAATCCATTTGATATGTCAAGACAATCACTCTGTTTCTCAGCACCCTACAAACGAATTTGGTTAGATACTGCCCAGTTAGGTCAGGCAAGAAAATGAAAAAAAAAATTGGAAAAATGTTACGTATACGCCACCCTATCCTAGGTACATATATCCTTCTATGATCATCTTTCTGCACAGTCTTGCAATCCAGTTGATATGTCAAGACAATCACTCTGTTTCTCAGCACCCTACGAACGAATTTGGTTAGATATTGCCCAGTTAGGTCAGGCAAGAAAATGAAAAAAAAAAAATTGGAAAAATGTTACGTATACGCCACCCTATCCTAGGTACATATATCCTTCTACGATTTTCTTCCTGCACAGCCTTGTAATCCAGTTGATATGTCAAGACAATCACTCTGTTTCTCAGCACCCTACGAACGAATTTGGTTAGATACTGCCCAGTTAGGTCAGGCAAGAAAATGAAAAAAAAAAAATTGGAAAAATGTTACGTATACGCCACCCTATCCTAGGTACATATATCCTTCTATGATCATCTTTCTGCACAGTCTTGCAATCCAGTTGATATGTCAAGACAATCACTCTGTTGCTCAGCACCCTACGAACGAATTTGGTTAGATATTGCCCAGTTAGGTCAGGCAAGAAAATGAAAAAAAAAAAATTGGAAAAATGTTACGTATACGCCACCCTATCCTAGGTACATATATCCTTCTACGATCTTCTTCCTGCTCAACCTTGTAATCCAGTTCATATGTGAAGACAATCACTCTGTTTCTCAGCACCCTACGAACGAATTTGGTTAGATACTGCCCAGTTAGGTCAGGCAAGAAAGTGAAAAAAAAAAATTGGAAAAATGTTACGTATACGCCACCCTATCCTAGGTACATATATCCTTCTACGATTTTCTTCCTGCACAGCCTTGTAATCCAGTTGATATGTCAAGACAATCACTCTGTTTCTCAGCACCCTACGAACGAATTTGGTTAGATACTGCCCAGTTAGGTCAGGCAAGAAAATGAAAAAAAAAAAATTGGAAAAATGTTACGTATACGCCACTCTATCCTAGGTACATATATCCTTCTACGATCTTCTTCCTGCACAGCCTTGTAATCCATTTGATATGTCAAGACAATCACTCTGTTTCTCAGCACCCTACGAACGAATTTGGTTAGATACTGCCCAGTTAGGTCAGGCAAGAAAATGAAAAAAAAAAATTGGAAAAATGTTACGTATACGCCACCCTATCCTAGGTACATATATCCTTCTACGATCTTCTTCCTGCTCAACCTTGTAATCCAGTTCATATGTGAAGACAATCACTCTGTTTCTCAGCACCCTACGAACGAATTTGGTTAGATACTGCCCAGTTAGGTCAGGCAAGAAAGTGAAAAAAAAAAATTGGAAAAATGTTACGTATACGCCACCCTATCCTAGGTACATATATCCTTCTACGATTTTCTTCCTGCACAGCCTTGTAATCCAGTTGATATGTCAAGACAATCACTCTGTTTCTCAGCACCCTACGAACGAATTTGGTTAGATACTGCCCAGTTAGGTCAGGCAAGAAAATGAAAAAAAAAAAATTGGAAAAATGTTACGTATACGCCACCCTATCCTAGTTACATATATCCTTCTACGATCTTCTTTCTGCACAGTCTTGCAATCCAGTTGATATGTCAAGAAAATCACTCTGTTTCTCAGCACCCTACGAACGAATTTGGTTAGATACTGCCTAGTTAGGTCACACAAGAAAATGAAAAAAAAAAAATTGGAAAAAATGTTACGTATACGCCACCGAACTAGGTACACATTTTCTTCTACGATCTTCCTTCTGCAGGGGCATGCAATCCAGTTGATATGTCAAGACAATCTCTTAGTGAACGAATTTGGTTAGATACTGCCCAGTTAGGTCAGGCAAGAAAATGAAAAAAAAAAAAAATTGGAAAAATGTTACGTATACGCCACCCTATCCTAGGTACATATATCCTTCTACGATCTTCCTTGTGCAGGCCCATGCAATCCAGTTGATATGTCAAGACAATCACTTAGTGAACGAATTTGGTTAGATACTGCCCAGTTAGGTCAATCAAGAAAGTGAAAAAAAAAAATTGGAAAAATGTTACGTATACGCCACCCTATCCTAGGTACATATATCCTTCTACGATCTTCTTCCTGCACAGCCTTGTAATCCAGTTCATATGTCAAGACAATCACTCTGTTTCTCAGCACCCTACGAACGAATTTGGTTAGATACTGCCCAGTTAGGTCAGGCAAGAAAATGAAAACAAAAAAATTGGAAAAATGTTACGTATACGCCACCCTATCCTAGGTACATATATCCTTCTACGATTTTCTTCCTGCACAGCCTTGTAATCCAGTTGATATGTCAAGACAATCACTCTGTTTCTCAGCACCCTACGAACGAATTTGATTAGATACTGGCCAGTTAAGTCAGGCAAGAAAATGAAAAAAAAAAAAAATTGGAAAAATGTTACGTATACGCCACCCTATCCTAGGTACATATATCCTTCTACGATCTTCTTTCTGCACAGTCTTGCAATCCAGTTGATGTGTCAAGACAATCACTCTGTTTCTCAGCACTCTACGAACGAATTTGGTTAGACACTGCCCAGTTAGGTAAGGCAAGAAAATGAAAAAAAAAATTAAATTGGAAAAATGTTACGTATACGCCACCCTATCCTAGGTACATATATCCTTCTACGATCTTCTTTCTGCACAGTCTTGCAATCCAGTTGATGTGTCAAGACAATCACTCTGTTTCTCAGCACTCTACGAACGAATTTGGTTAGACACTGCCCAGTTAGGTAAGGCAAGAAAATGAAAAAAAAACATTTGGAAAAATGTTACGTATACGCCACCCTATCCTAGGTACATATATCCTTCTATGATCATCTTTCTGCACAGTCTTGCAATCCAGTTGATATGTCAAGACAATCACTCTGTTTCTCAGCACCCTACGAACGAATTTGGTTAGATACTGCCCAGTTAGGCCAGGCAAGAAAATGAAAAAAAAAAATTTGGAAAAATGTTACGTATACGCCACCCTATCCTAGGTACATATATCCTTCTACGATCTTCTTCCTGCACAGCCTTGTAATCCAGTTGATATGTCAAGACAATCACTCTGTTTCTCAGCACCCTACGAACGAATTTGGTTAGATACTGCCCAGTTAGGTCAGGCAAGAAAATGAAAAAAAAAAAAATTGGAAAAATGTTACGTATACGCCACCCTATCCTAGGTACATATATCCTTCTACGATCTTCTTTCTGCACAGTCTTGCAATCCAGTTGATGTGTCAAGACAATCACTCTGTTTCTCAGCACCCTGCGAACGAATTTGGTTAGATACTGCCCAGTTAGGTCAGGCAAGAAAATGAAAAAAAAAATTGGAAAAATGTTACGTATACGCCACCGTATCCTAGGTACATATATCCTTCTACGATCTTCTTTCTGCACAGTCTTGCAATCCAGTTGATATGTCAAGACATCCTAGGTACATATATCCTTCTACGATCTTCTTCCTGCACAACCTTGTAATCCAGTTCATATGTGAAGACAATCACTCTGTTTCTCAGCACCCTACGAACGAATTTGGTTAGATACTGCCCAGTTAGGTCAGGCAAGAAAATGAAAAAAAAAAAAATTGGAAAAATGTTACGTATACGCCACCCTATCCTAGGTACATATATCCTTCTACGATTTTCTTCCTGCACAGCCTTGTAATCCAGTTGATATGTCAAGACAATCACTCTGTTTCTCAGCACCCTACGAACGAATTTGGTTAGATACTGCCCAGTTAGGTCAGGCAAGAAAATGAAAAAAAAAAAAATTGGAAAAATGTTACGTATACGCCACCCTATCCTAGGTACATATATCCTTCTACGATCTTCTTTCTGCACAGTCTTGCAATCCAGTTGATATGTCAAGACAATCACTCTGTAACGAATTTGGTTAGATACTGCCCAGTTAGGTCAGGCAAGAAAATGAAAAAAAAAAAAAATTGGAAAAATGTTACGTATACGCCACCGTATCCTAGGTACATATATCCTTCTACGATCTTCTTCCTGCACAGGCTTGCAATCCAGTTGATATGTCAAGACAATCACTCTGTTTCCCAGCACCCTACGAACGAATTTTGTTAGATACTGCCCAGTTAGGTCAGGCAAGAAAATGAAAAAAAAAATTAAATTGGAAAAATGTTACGTATACGCCACCCTATCCTAGGTACATATATCCTTCTACGATCTTCTTCCTGCACAGCCTTGCAATCCAGTTGATATGTCAAGACAATCACTCTGTTTCTCAGCACCCTACGAACGAATTTGGTTAGATACTGCCCAGTTAGGTCAGGCAAGAAAATGAAAAAAAAAATTAAATTGGAAAAATGTTACGTATACGCCACCCTATCCTAGGTACATATATCCTTCTACGATCTTCTTCCTGCACAGCCTTGCAATCCAGTTGATATGTCAAGACAATCACTCTGTTTCTCAGCACCCTACGAACGAATTTGGTTAGATACTGCCCAGTTAGGTCAGGCAAGAAAATGAAAAAAACAATTAAATTGGAAAAATGTTACGTATACGCCACCCTATCCTAGGTACATATATCCTTCTACGATCTTCTTCCTGCACAGTCTTGCAATCCAGTTGATATGTCAAGACAATCACTCTGTTTCTCAGCAGCCTACGAACGAATTTGGTTAGATACTGCCCAGTTAGGTTAGGCAAGAAAGTGAAAAAAAAAAATTGGAAAAATGTTACGTATACGCCACCGTATCCTAGGTACATATATCCTTCTACGACCTTCTTCCTGCACAGCCTTGCAATCCAGTTGATATGTCAAGACAATCACTCTGTTTCTCAGCACCCTACGAACGAATTTGGTTAGATACTGCCCAGTTAGGTCAGGCAAGAAAATGAAAAAAAAAAAATTGGAAAAATGTTACGTATACGCCACCCTATCCTAGGTACATATATCCTTCTACGATCTTCTTCCTGCACAGTCTTGCAATCCAGTTGATATGTCAAGACAATCACTCTGTTTCTCAGCACCCTACGAACGAATTTGGTTAGATACTGCCCAGTTAGGTCAGGCAAGAAAATGAAAAAAAAAAAAAAATTGGAAAAATGTTACGTATACGCCACCCTATCCTAGGTACATATATCCTTCTACGATCTTCTTTCTGCACAGTCTTGCAATCCAGTTGATATGTCAAGACAATCACGCTGTTTCTCAGCACCCTACGAACGAATTTGGTTAGATACTGCCCAGTTAGGTCAGGCAAGAAAATGAAAAAAAATTAATTGGAAAAATGTTACGTATACGCCACCCTATCCTAGGTACATATATCCTTCTACGATCTTCTTTCTGCACAGTCTTGCAATCCAGTTGATGTGTCAAGACAATCACTCTGTTTCTCAGCACCCTACGAACGAATTTGGTTAGATACTGCCCAGTTAGGTCAGGCAAGAAAATGAAAAAAAAAAAAAATTGGAAAAATGTTACGTATACGCCACCGTATCCTAGGTACATATATCCTTCTACGATCTTCTTCCTGCACAGTCTTGCAATCCAGTTGATATGTCAAGACAATCACTCTGTTTCTCAGCACCCTACGAACGAATTTGGTTAGATACTGCCCAGTTAGGTCAGGCAAGAAAATGAAAAAAAAAAATTGGAAAAACGTTACGTATACGCCACCGTATCCTAGGTACATATATCCTTCTACGATCTTCTTTCTGCACAGTCTTGCAATACAGTTCATATGTCAAGACAATCACTCTGTTTCTCAGCACCCTACGAACGAATTTGGTTAGATACTGCCCAGTTAGGTCAGGCAAGAAAATGAAAAAAAAAAAAAATTGGAAAAATGTTACGTATACGCCACCGTATCCTAGGTACATATATCCTTCTACGATCTTCTTCCTGCACAGTCTTGCAATCCAGTTGATATGTCAAGACAATCACTCTGTTTCTCAGCACCCTACGAACGAATTTGGTTAGATACTGCCCAGTTAGGTTAGGCAAGAAAATGAAAAAAAAAAATTGGAAAAACGTTACGTATACGCCACCGTATCCTAGGTACATATATCCTTCTACGATCTTCTTTCTGCACAGTCCTGCAATCCAGTTGATATGACAAGACAATCACGCTGTTTCTCAGCACCCTACGAACGAATTTGGTTAGATACTGCCCAGTTAGGTCAGGCAAGATAATGAAAAAAAAAAAATTGGAAAAATGTTACGTATACGCCACCGTATCCTAGGTACATATATCCTTCTACGATCTTCTTTCTGCACAGTCTTGCAATCCAGTTGATATGTCAAGACAATCACTCTGTTTCTCAGCACCCTACGAATGAATTTGGTTAGATACTGCCCAGTTAGGTCAGGCAAGAAAATGAAAAAAAAAAATTGGAAAAACGTTACGTATACGCCACCGTATCCTAGGTACATATATCCTTCTACGATCTTCTTTCTGCACAGTCTTGCAATACAGTTCATATGTCAAGACAATCACTCTGTTTCTCAGCACCCTACGAACGAATTTGGTTAGATACTGCCCAGTTAGGTCAGGCAAGAAAATGAAAAAAAAAAAAAATTGGAAAAATGTTACGTATACGCCACCGTATCCTAGGTACATATATCCTTCTACGATCTTCTTCCTGCACAGTCTTGCAATCCAGTTGATATGTCAAGACAATCACTCTGTTTCTCAGCACCCTACGAACGAATTTGGTTAGATACTGCCCAGTTAGGTCAGGCAAGAAAATGAAAAAAAAATAAAATTGGAAAAATGTTACGTATACGCCACCGTATCCTAGGTACATATATCCTTCTACGATCTTCTTTCTGCACAGTCTTGCAATCCAGTTGATATGTCAAGACAATCACGCTGTTTCTCAGCACCCTACGAACGAATTTGGTTAGATACTGCCCAGTTAGGTCAGGCAAGAAAATGAAAAAAAAAAAAATTGGAAAAATGTTACGTATACGCCACCGTATCCTAGGTACATATATTCTTCTACGATCTTCTTTCTGCACAGTCTTGCAATCCAGTTGATATGTCAAGACAATCACTCTGTTTCTCAGCACCCTACGAACGAATTTGGTTAGATACTGCCCAGTTAGGTTAGGCAAGAAAGTGAAAAAAAAAAAAATTCGAAAAAATGTTACGTATACGCCACCGAACTAGGTACACATATTCTTCTACGATCTTCCTTCTGCAGGCCCATGCAATCCAGTTGATATGTCAAGACAATCACTCTGTTTCTCAGCAGCCTACGAACGAATTTGGTTAGATACTGCCCAGTTAGGTCAGGCAAGAAAGTGAAAAAAAAAAATTGGAAAAATGTTACGTATACGCCACCGTATCCTAGGTACATATATCCTTCTACGATCTTCTTTCTGCACAGTCTTGCAATCCAGTTGATATGTCAAGACAATCACTCTGTTTCTCAGCACCCTACGAACGAATTTGGTTAGATACTGCCCAGTTACGACAGGCAAGAAAATGAAAAAAAAAAAATTGGAAAAATGTTACGTATACGCCACCGTATCCTAGGTACATATATCCTTCTACGATCTTCTTTCTGCACAGTCTTGCAATCCAGTTGATATGTCAAGACAATCACTCTGTTTCTCAGCAGCCTACGAACGAATTTGGTTAGATACTGCCCAGTTAGGTCAGGCAAGAAAGTGAAAAAAAAAATTGGAAAAATGTTACGTATACGCCACCCTATCCTATTTACATATATCCTTCTACGATCTTCTTCCTGCACAGTCTTGCAATCCAGTTGATATGTCAAGACATTCACTCTATTTCTCAGCACCCTACGAACGAATTTGGTTAGATACTGCCCAGTTAGGTCAGGCAAGAAAGTGAAAAAAAAAATTGGAAAAATGTTACGTATACGCCACCGTATCCTAGGTACATATATCCTTCTACGATCTTCTTCCTGCACAGTCTTGCAATCCAGTTGATATGTCAAGACAATCACTCTGTTTCTCAGCACCCTACGAACGAATTTGGTTAGATACTGCCCAGTTAGGTCAGGCAAGAAAATGAAAAAAAAAAAAAATTGTAAAAATGTTACGTATACGCCACCCTATCCTAGGTACATATATCCTTCTACGATCTTCTTCCTGCACAGTCTTGCAATCTAGTTGATATGTCAAGACAATCACTCTGTTTCTCAGCAGCCTACGAACGAATTTGGTTAGATACTGCCCAGTTAGGTCAATCAAGAAAGTGAAAAAAAAAAAAATTGGAAAAATGTTACGTATACGCCACCGTATCCTAGGTACATATATCCTTCTACGATCTTCTTTCTGCACAGTCTTGCAATCCAGTTGATATGTCAAGACAATCACTCTGTTTCTCAGCAGCCTACGAACGAATTTGGTTAGATACTGCCCAGTTAGGTCAGGCAAGAAAGTGAAAAAAAAAAAATTGGAAAAATGTTACGTATACGCCACCGTATCCTAGGTACATATATCCTTCTACGATCTTCTTCCTGCACAGGCTTGCAATCCAGTTGATATGTCAAGACAATCACTCTGTTTCCCAGCACCCTACGAACGAATTTGGTTAGATACTGCCCAGTTAGGTCAGGCAAGAAAATGAAAAAAAAAATTAAATTGGAAAAATGTTACGTATACGCCACCCTATCCTAGGTACATATATCCTTCTACGATCTTCTTCCTGCACAGCCTTGCAATCCAGTTGATATGTCAAGACAATCACTCTGTTTCTCAGCACCCTACGAACGAATTTGGTTAGATACTGCCCAGTTAGGTCAGGCAAGAAAATGAAAAAAAAAATTAAATTGGAAAAATGTTACGTATACGCCACCCTATCCTAGGTACATATATCCTTCTACGATCTTCTTCCTGCACAGCCTTGCAATCCAGTTGATATGTCAAGACAATCACTCTGTTTCTCAGCACCCTACGAACGAATTTGGTTAGATACTGCCCAGTTAGGTCAGGCAAGAAAATGAAAAAAAAATTTAAATTGGAAAAATGTTACGTATACGCCACCCTATCCTAGGTACATATATCCTTCTACGATCTTCTTCCTGCACAGCCTTGCAATCCAGTTGATATGTCAAGACAATCACTCTGTTTCTCAGCACCCTACGAACGAATTTGGTTAGATACTGCCCAGTTAGGTCAGGCAAGAAAATGAAAAAAACAATTAAATTGGAAAAATGTTACGTATACGCCACCCTATCCTAGTTACATATATCCTTCTACGATCTTCTTCCTGCACAGTCTTGCAATCCAGTTGATATGTCAAGACAATCACTCTGTTTCTCAGCAGCCTACGAACGAATTTGGTTAGATACTGCCCAGTTAGGTTATTCAAGAAAGTGAAAAAAAAAAATTGGAAAAATGTTACGTATACGCCACCCTATCCTAGTTACATATATCCTTCTACGACCTTCTTCCTGCACAGCCTTGCAATCCAGTTGATATGTCAAGACAATCACTCTGTTTCTCAGCAGCCTACGAACGAATTTGGTTAGATACTGCCCAGTTAGGTCAGGCAAGAAAATGAAAAAAAAAAAATTGGAAAAATGTTACGTATACGCCACCGTATCCTAGGTACATATATCCTTCTACGACCTTCTTCCTGCACAGCCTTGCAATCCAGTTGATATGTCAAGACAATCACTCTGTTTCTCAGCACCCTACGAACGAATTTGGTTAGATACTGCCCAGTTAGGTCAGGCAAGAAAATGAAAAAAAAAAAAAATTGGAAAAATGTTACGTATACGCCACCGTATCCTATTTACATATATCCTTCTACGATCTTCTTCCTGCACAGTCTTGCAATCCAGTTGATATGTGAAGACAATCACTCTGTTTCTCAGCAGCCTACGAACGAATTTGGTTAGATACTGCCCAGTTAGGTTAGGCAAGAAAGTGAAAAAAAAAAATTGGAAAAATGTTACGTATACGCCACCGTATCCTAGGTACATATATCCTTCTACGACCTTCTTCCTGCACAGCCTTGCAATCCAGTTGATATGTCAAGACAATCACTCTGTTTCTCAGCACCCTACGAACGAATTTGGTTAGATACTGCCCAGTTAGGTCAGGCAAGAAAATGAAAAAAAAATTTAAATTGGAAAAATGTTACGTATACGCCACCCTATCCTAGGTACATATATCCTTCTACGATCTTCTTCCTGCAGAGCCTTGCAATCCAGTTGATATGTCAAGACAATCACTCTGTTTCTCAGCACCCTACGAACGAATTTGGTTAGATACTGCCCAGTTAGGTCAGGCAAGGAAATGAAAAAAACAATTAAATTGGAAAAATGTTACGTATACGCCACCCTATCCTAGGTACATATATCCTTCTACGATCTTCTTCCTGCACAGTCTTGCAATCCAGTTGATATGTCAAGACAATCACTCTGTTTCTCAGCAGCCTACGAACGAATTTGGTTAGATACTGCCCAGTTAGGTCAGGCAAGAAAATGAAAAAAAAAAATTGGAAAAATGTTACGTATACGCCACCGTATCCTAGGTACATATATCCTTCTACGACCTTCTTCCTGCACAGCCTTGCAATCCAGTTGATATGTCAAGACAATCACTCTGTTTCTCAGCACCCTACGAACGAATTTGGTTAGATACTGCCCAGTTAGGTCAGGCAAGAAAATGAAAAAAAAAATTGGAAAAATGTTACGTATACGCCACCGTATCCTATTTACATATATCCTTCTACGATCTTCTTCCTGCACAGTCTTGCAATCCAGTTGATATGTCAAGACAATCACTCTGTTTCTCAGCAGCCTACGAACGAATTTGGTTAGATACTGCCCAGTTAGGTCAGGCAAGAAAATGAAAAAAAAAAAATTGGAAAAATGTTACGTATACGCCACCGTATCCTAGGTACATATATCCTTCTACGACCTTCTTCCTGCACAGCCTTGCAATCCAGTTGATATGTCAAGACAATCACTCTGTTTCTCAGCACCCTACGAACGAATTTGGTTAGATACTGCCCAGTTAGGTCAGGCAAGAAAATGAAAAAAACAATTATATTGGAAAAATGTTACGTATACGCCACCCTATCCTAGGTACATATATCCTTCTACGATCTTCTTCCTGCACAGTCTTGCAATCCAGTTGATATGTCAAGACAATCACTCTGTTTCTCAGCAGCCTACGAACGAATTTGGTTAGATACTGCCCAGTTAGGTCAGGCAAGAAAATGAAAAAAAAAAAATTGGAAAAATGTTACGTATACGCCACCGTATCCTAGGTACATATATCCTTCTACGACCTTCTTCCTGCACAGCCTTGCAATCCAGTTGATATGTCAAGACAATCACTCTGTTTCTCAGCACCCTACGAACGAATTTGGTTAGATACTGCCCAGTTAGGTCAGGCAAGAAAATGAAAAAAAAAAATTGGAAAAATGTTACGTATACGCCACCGTATCCTATTTACATATATCCTTCTACGATCTTCTTCCTGCACAGTCTTGCAATCCAGTTGATATGTCAAGACAATCACTCTGTTTCTCAGCAGCCTACGAACGAATTTGGTTAGATACTGCCCAGTTAGGTTAGGCAAGAAAGTGAAAAAAAAAAAATTGGAAAAATGTTACGTATACGCCACCGTATCCTAGGTACATATATCCTTCTACGACCTTCTTCCTGCACAGCCTTGCAATCCAGTTGATATGTCAAGACAATCACTCTGTTTCTCAGCACCCTACGAACGAATTTGGTTAGATACTGCCCAGTTAGGTCAGGCAAGAAAATGAAAAAAAAAAAAATTGGAAAAATGTTACGTATACGCCACCCTATCCTAGGTACATATATCCTTCTACGATCTTCTTCCTGCACAGCCTTGCAATCCAGTTGATATGTCAAGACAATCACTCTGTTTCTCAGCACCCTACGAACGAATTTGGTTAGATACTGCCCAGTTAGGTCAGGCAAGAAAATGAAAAAAACAATTAAATTGGAAAAATGTTACGTATACGCCACCCTATCCTAGGTACATATATCCTTCTACGATCTTCTTCCTGCACAGTCTTGCAATCCAGTTGATATGTCAAGACAATCACTCTGTTTCTCAGCAGCCTACGAACGAATTTGGTTAGATACTGCCCAGTTAGGTCAGGCAAGAAAGTGAAAAAAAAAATTGGAAAAATGTTACGTATACGCCACCGTATCCTAGGTACATATATCCTTCTACGATCTTCTTTCTGCACAGTATTGCAATCCAGTTGATATGTCAAGACAATCACTCTGTTTCTCAGCACCCTACGAACGAATTTGGTTAGATACTGCCCAGTTAGGTCAGGCAAGAAAATGAAAAAAAAAAATTTGGAAAAATGTTACGTATACGCCACCCTATCCTAGGTACATATATCCTTCTACGATCTTCTTTCTGCACAGTCTTGCAATCCAGTTGATATGTCAAGACAATCACGCTGTTTCTCAGCACCCTACGAACGAATTTGGTTAGATACTGCCCAGTTAGGTCAGGCAAGAAAATGAAAAAAAAAAAATTGGAAAAATGTTACGTATACGCCACCGTATCCTAGGTACATATATCCTTCTACGATCTTCTTTCTGCACAGTCTTGCAATCCAGTTGATATGTCAAGGCAATCACTCTGTTTCTCAGCACCCTACGAACGAATTTGGTTAGATACTGCCCAGTTAGGTCAGGCAAGGAAATGAAAAAAAAAAAATTGGAAAAATGTTACGTAAACGCCACCCTATCCTAGGTACATATATCCTTCTACGATCTTCTTTCTGCACAGTCTTGCAATCCAGTTCATATGTCAAGACAATCACTCTGTTTCTCAGCACCCTACGAACGAATTTGGTTAGATACTGCCCAGTTAGGTCAGGCAAGAAAATGAAAAAAAAAAAAAATTGGAAAAATGTTACGTATACGCCACCGTATCCTAGGTACATATATCCTTCTACGATCTTCTTCCTGCACAGTCTTGCAATCCAGTTGATATGTCAAGACAATCAGTCTGTTTCTCAGCACCCTACGAACGAATTTGGTTAGATACTGCCCAGTTAGGTCAGGCAAGAAAATGAAAAAAAATCCTAGGTACATATATATTTCTACGATCTTCTTTCTGCACAGTCTTGCAATCCAGTTGATATGTCAAGACAATCACTCTGTTTCTCAGCACCCTACGAACGAATTTGGTTAGATACTGCCCAGTTAGGTCAGGCAAGAAAATGAAAAAAAAAAAAATTGGAAAAATGTTACGTATACGCCACCCTATCCTAGGTACATATATCCTTCTACGATCTTCTTTCTGCACAGTCTTGCAATCCAGTTGATATGTCAAGACAATCACGCTGTTTCTCAGCACCCTACGAACGAATTTGGTTAGATACTGCCCAGTTAGGTCAGGCAAGAAAATGAAAAAAAAAAATTGGAAAAATGTTACGTATACGCCACCCTACCCTAGGTACATATATCCTTCTACGATCTTCTTCCTGCACAGCCTTGCAATCCAGTTGATATGTCAAGACAATCACTCTGTTTCTCAGCACCCTACGAACGAATTTGGTTAGATACTGCCCAGTTAGGTCAGGCAAGAAAATGAAGAAAAAAAATTGGAAAAATATTACGTATACGCCACCGTATCCTAGGTACATATATCCTTCTCCGATCTTCTTTCTGCACAGTCTTGCAATCCAGTTGATATGTCAAGACAATCACTCTTTTTCTCAGCACCCTACGAACGAATTTGGTTAGATACTGCCCAGTTAGGTCAGGCAAGAAAGTGAAAAAAAAAAAATTGGAAAAAATGTTACGTATACGCCACCGAACTAGGTACACATATTCTTCTACGATCTTCCTTCTGCAGGCCCATGCAATCCAGTTGGTATGTCAAGACAATCACTTAGTGAACGAATTTGGTTAGATACTGCCCAGTTAGGTCAGGCAAGAAAATGAAAAAAAAAAAATTGGAAAAATGTTACGTATACGCCACCCTATTCTAGGTACATATATCCTTCTACGATCTTCTTCCTGCACAGCCTTGCAATCCAGTTGATATGTCAAGACAATCACTCTGTTTCTCAGCACCCTACGAACGAATTTGGTTAGATACTGCCCAGTTAGGTCAGGCAAGAAAATGAAGAAAAAAAATTGGAAAAATGTTACGTATACGCCACCCTATCCTAGGTACATATATCCTTCTACGATCTTCTTTCTGCACAGTCTTGCAATCCAGTTGATATGTCAAGACAATCACGCTGTTTCTCAGCACCCTACGAACGAATTTGGTTAGATACTGCCCAGTTAGGTCAGGCAAGAAAATGAAAAAAAAAAAATTGAAAAATGTTACGTATACGCCACCGTATCCTAGGTACATATATCCTTCTACGATCTTCTTTCTGCACTGTCTTGCAATCCAGTTGATATGTCAAGACAATCACTCTGTTTCTCAGCACCCTACGAACGAATTTGGTTAGATACTGCCCAGTTAGGTCAGGCAAGAAAATGAAAAAAAAAAAATTGGAAAAATGTTACGTATACGCCACCCTAATCTAGGTACATGTATCCTTCTACGATCTTCTTTCTGCACAGCCTTGCAATCCAGTTGATATGTCAAGACAATCACTCTGTTTCTCAGCACCCTACGAACGAATTTGGTTAGATAATGCCCAGTTAGGTCAGGCAAGAAAATGAAAAAAAAAACAATTGGAAAAATGTTACGTATACGCCACCGTATCCTAGGTACATATATCCTTCTACGATCTTCTTTCTGCACAGTCTTGCAATCCAGTTGATATGTCAAGACAATCACTCTGTTTCTCAGCACCCTACGAACGAATTTGGTTAGATAATGCCCAGTTAGGTCAGGCAAGAAAATGAAAAAAAAAACAATTGGAAAAATGTTACGTATACGCCACCGTATCCTAGGTACATATATCCTTCTCCGATCTTCTTTCTGCACAGTCATGCAATCCAGTTGATATGTCAAGACAATCACTCTGTTTCTCAGCACCCTACGAACTAATTTGGTTAGATACTGCCCAGTTAGGTCAGGCAAGAAAATGAAAAAAAAAACAATTGGAAAAATGTTACGTATACGCCACCGTATCCTAGGTACATATATCCTTCTACGATCTTCTTTCTGCACAGTCTTGCAATCCAGTTGATATGTCAAGACAATCACTCTGTTTCTCAGCACCCTACGAACGAATTTGGTTAGATAATGCCCAGTTAGGTCAGGCAAGAAAATGAAAAAAAAAAAATTGGAAAAATGTTACGTATACGCCACCCTACCCTAGGTACATGTATCCTTCTACGATCTTCTTTCTGCACAGCCTTGCAATCCAGTTGATATGTCAAGACAATCACTCTGTTTCTCAGCACCCTACGAACGAATTTGGTTAGATAATGCCCAGTTAGGTCAGGCAAGATAATGAAAAAAAAAAAATTGGAAAAATGTTACGTATACGCCACCCTATCCTAGGTACATATATTTTTCTCCGATCTTCTTTCTGCACAGTCTTGCAATCCAGTTGATATGTCAAGACAATCACTCTGTTTCTCAGCACCCTACGAACGAATTTGGTTAGATACTGCCCAGTTAGGTCAGGCAAGAAAATGAAAAAAAAAAATTGGAAAAATGTTACGTATACGCCACCGAACTAGGTACACATATTCTTCTACGATCTTCCTTCTGCAATCTCATGCAATCCAGTTGATATGTCAAGACAATCACTCTGTTTCTCAGCACCCTACGAACGAATTTGGTTAGATACTGCCCAGTTAGGTCAGGCAAGAAAGTGAAAAAAAAAAATTGGAAAAATGTTACGTATACGCCACCCTATCCTAGGTACATATATCCTTCTACGATCTTCTTCCTGCACAGCCTTGCAATCCAGTTGATATGTCAAGACAATCACTCTGTTTCTCAGCACCCTACGAACGAATTTGGTTAGATACTGCCCAGTTAGGTCAGGCAAGAAAATGAAAAAAAAAAAAATTGGAAAAATGTTACGTATACGCCACCGTATCCTAGGTACATATATCCTTCTACGATCTTCTTCCTGCACAGTCTTGCAATCCAGTTGATATGTCAAGACAATCACTCTGTTTCTCAGCACCCTACGAACGAATTTGGTTAGATACTGCCCAGTTAGGTCAGGCAAGAAAATGAAAAAAAAAAAATTGGAAAAATGTTACGTATACGCCACCCTATCCTAGGTACATATATCCTTCTACGATCTTCTTTCTGCACAGTCTTGCAATCCAGTTGATATGTCAAGACAATCACGCTGTTTCTCAGCACCCTACGAACGAATTTGGTTAGATACTGCCCAGTTAGGTCAGGCAAGAAAATGAAAAAAAAAAAAATTGGAAAAATGTTACGTATACGCCACCGTATCCTAGGTACATATATCCTTCTACGATCTTCTTTCTGCACAGTCTTGCAATCCAGTTGATATGTCAAGACAATCACTCTGTTTCTCAGCACCCTACGAACGAATTTGGTTAGATACTGCCCAGTTAGGTCAGGCAAGAAAATGAAAAAAAAAAAATTGGAAAAACGTTACGTATACGCCACCGTATCCTAGGTACATATATCCTTCTACGATCTTCTTTCTGCACAGTCTTGCAATCCAGTTGATATGTCAAGACAATCACTTTGTTTCTCAGCACCCTACGAACGAATTTGGTTAGATACTGCCCAGTTAGGTCAGGCAAGAAAATGAAAAAAAAAAAAAAAATTGGAAAAATGTTACGTATACGCCACCCTATCCGAGGTACATATATCCTTCTACGACCTTCTTTCTGCACAGTCTTGCAATCCAGTTGATATGTCAAGACAATCACTTTGTTTCTCAGCACCCTACGAACGAATTTGGTTAGATACTGCCCAGTTAGGTCAGGCAAGAAAATGAAAAAAAAAAAAAAAAATTGGAAAAATGTTACGTATACGCCACCCTATCCTAGGTACATATATCCTTCTACGATCTTCTTTCTGCACAGTCTTGCAATCCAGTTGATATGTCAAGACAATCACTCTGTTTCTCAGCACCCTACGAACGAATTTGGTTAGATACTGTACAGTTAGGTCAGGCAAGAAAATGAAAAAAAAAAATTGGAAAAACGTTACGTATACGCCACCGTATCCTAGGTACATATATCCTTCTACGATCTTCTTTCTGCACAGTCTTGCAATCCAGTTCATATGTCAAGACAATCACTCTGTTTCTCAGCACCCTACGAACGAATTTGTTAGATACTGCCCAGTTAGGTCAGGCAAGAAAGTGAAAAAAAAAATTGGAAAAAAACGTTACGTATACGCCACCGTATCCTAGGTACATATATCCTTCTACGATTTTCTTTCTGCACAGCCTTGCAATCCAGTTGATATGTCAAGACAATCACTCTGTTTCTCAGCACCCTACGAACGAATTTGTTAGATAAAGCACAGTTATTTCAGGCAAGACAATGAAAAAAAAAATTGGAAAAAAACGTTACGTATACGCCACCGTATCCTAGGTACATATATCCTTCTCCGATCTTCTTTCTGCTCAGTCTTGCAATCCAGTTAGGTCAGGCAAGAAAGTGATAAAAAAAAAATTGGAAAAAATGTTACATATACGCCACCGAACTAGGTACACATATTCTTCTACGATCTTCCTTCTGCAGGCCCATGCAATCCAGTTGGTATGTCAAGACAATCACTTAGTGAACGAATTTGGTTAGATACTGCCCAGTTAGGTCAGGCAAGAAAATGAAAAAAAAAAAAAATTGGAAAAATGTTACGTATACGCCACCCTATCCTAGGTACATATATCCTTCTACGATCTTCTTTCTGCACAGTCTTGCAATCCAGTTGATATGTCAAGACAATCACTCTGTTTCTCAGCACCCTACGAACGAATTTGGTTAGATACTGCCCAGTTAGGTCAGGCAAGAAAATGAAAAAAAAAAAAAATTGAAAAAATGTTACGTATACGCCACCCTATCCTAGGTACATATATCCTTCTACGATCTTCTTTCTGCACAGTCTTGCAATCCAGTTGATATGTCAAGACAATCACTCTGTTTCTCAGCACCCTACGAACGAATTTGGTTAGATACTGCCCAGTTAGGTCAGGCAAGAAAATGAAAAAAAAAAAATTGGAAAAACGTTACGTATACGCCACCGTATCCTAGGTACATATATCCTTCTACGATCTTCTTTCTGCACAGTCTTGCAATCCAGTTCATATGTCAAGACAATCACTCTGTTTCTCAGCACCCTACGAACGAATTTGTTAGATACTGCCCAGTTAGGTCAGGCAAGAAAGTGAAAAAAAAAAAATTGGAAAAAAACGTTACGTATACGCCACCGTATCCTAGGTACATATATCCTTCTACGATCTTCTTTCTGCACAGCCTTGCAATCCAGTTGATATGTCAAGACAATCACTCTGTTTCTCAGCACCCTACGAACGAATTTGTTAGATAATGCCCAGTTATTTCAGGCAAGACAATGAAAAAAAAAATTAAAAAAAAACGTTACGTATACGCCACCGTATCCTAGGTACATATATCCTTCTCCGATCTTCTTTCTGCACAGTCTTGCAATCCAGTTGATATGTCAAGACAATCACTCTGTTTCTCAGCACCCTACGAACGAATTTGGTTAGATACTGCCCAGTTAGGTCAGGCAAGAAAGTGAAAAAAAAAAAATTGGAAAAATGTTACGTATACGCCACCCTATCCTAGGTACATATATCCTTCTACGATCTTCTTTCTGCACAGTCTTGCAATCCAGTTGATATGTCAAGACAATCACTTTGTTTCTCAGCACCCTACGAACGAATTTGGTTAGATACTGCCCAGTTAGGTCAGGCAAGAAAATGAAAAAAAAAAAAAATTGGAAAAATGTTACGTATACGATACCCTATCCTAGGTACATATATCCTTCTACGATCTTCTTCCTGCACAGTCTTGCAATCCAGTTGATATGTCAAGACAATCACTCTGTTTCTCAGCACCCTACGAACGAATTTGGTTAGATACTGCCCAGTTAGGTCAGGCAAGAAAATGAAAAAAAAAAATTGGAAAAATGTTACGTATACGCCACCGTATCCTAGGTACATGTATCCTTCTACGATCTTCTTTCTGCACAGCCTTGCAATCCAGTTGATATGTCAAGACAATCACTCTGTTTCTCAACACCCTACGAACGAATTTGGTTAGATAATGCCCAGTTAGGTTAGGCAAGAAAGTGAAAAAAAAAAACATTCGGAAAAATCTTACGTATACGCCACCGAACTAGGTACACATATTCTTCTACGATCTTCCTTCTGCAGGCCCATGCAATCCAGTTGATATGTCAAGACAATCACTCTGTTTCTCAGCACCCTACGAACGAATTTGGTTAGATACTGCCCAGTTAGGTCGGGCAAGAAAGTGAAAAAAAAAAATTGGAAAAATGTTACGTATACGCCACCGTATCCTAGGTACATATATCCTTCTCCGATCTTCTTTCTGCACAGTCTTGCAATCCAGTTGATATGTCAAGACAATCACTCTGTTTCTCAGCACCCTACGAACGAATTTGGTTAGATACTGCCCAGTTAGGTTAGGCAAGAAAGTGAAAAAAAAAAAAATTCGAAAAAAATGTTACGTATACGCCACCGAACTAGGTACACATATTCTTCTACGATCTTCCTTCTGCAGGCTCATGCAATCCAGTTGATATGTCAAGACAATCACTCTGTTTCTCAGCACCCTACGAACGAATTTGGTTAGATACTGCCCAGTTAGGTCAGGCAAGAATATGAAAAAAAAAAAATTGGAAAAATGTTACGTATACGCCACCGTAACCTAGGTACATATATCCTTCTACGGTCTACTTCCTGCACAGCGTTGCAATCCAGTTGATATGTCAAGACAATCACTCTGTTTCTCAGCACCCTACGAACGAATTTGGTTAGATACTGCCCAGTTAGGTCAGGCAAGAATATGAAAAAAAAAAAATTGGAAAAATGTTACGTATACGCCACCGTAACCTAGGTACATATATCCTTCTACGGTCTACTTCCTGCACAGCGTTGCAATCCAGTTGATATGTCAAGACAATCACTCTGTTTCTCAGCACCCTACGAACGAATTTGGTTAGATACTGCCCAGTTAGGTTAGGCAAGAAAGTGAAAAAAAAAAAAATTCGAAAAAAATGTTACGTATACGCCACCGAACTAGGTACACATATTCTTCTACGATCTTCCTTCTGCAGGCTCATGCAATCCAGTTGATATGTCAAGACAATCACTCTGTTTCTCAGCACCCTACGAACGAATTTGGTTAGATACTGCCCAGTTAGGTCAGGCAAGAAAGTGAAAAAAAAAAATTGGAAAAAATGTTACGTATACGCCACCGTATCCTAGGTACATATATCCTTCTACGATCTTCTTTCTGCACAGTCTTGCAATCCAGTTGATATGTCAAGTCAATCACTCTGTTTCTCAGCACCCTACGAACGAATTTGGTTAGATACTGCCCAGTTAGGTCAGGCAAGAAAGTGAAAAAAAAAAATTGGAAAAATGTTACGTATACGCCACCCTATCCTAGGTACATATATCCTTCTACGATCTTCTTTCTGCACAGTCTTGCAATCCAGTTGATATGTCAAGACAATCACTCTGTTTCTCAGCACCCTACGAACGAATTTGGTTAGATACTGCCCAGTTAGGTCAGGCAAGAAAATGAAAAAAAAAAAAATTGGAAAAATGTTACGTATACGCCACCCTATCTTAGGTACATATATCCTTCTACGATCTTCTTTCTGCACAGCCTTGCAATCCAGTTCATATGTCAAGACAATCACTCTGTTTCTCAGCACCCTACGAACGAATTTGGTTAGATACTGCCCAGTTAGGTCAGGCAAGAATATGAAAAAAAAAAAATTGGAAAAATGTTACGTATACGCCACCGTAACCTAGGTACATATATCCTTCTACGGTCTACTTCCTGCACAGCGTTGCAATCCAGTTGATATGTCAAAACAATCACTCTGTTTCTCAGCACCCTACGAACGAATTTGGTTAGATACTGCCCAGTTAGGTCAGGCAAGATAATGAAAAAAAAAAAAATTGGAAAAATGTTACGTATACGCCACCGAACTAGGTACACATATTCTTCTACGATCTTCCTTCTGCAGGCCCATGCAATCCAGTTGATATGTCAAGACAATCACTTAAAGAACGAATTTGGTTAGATACTGCCCAGTTAGGTCAGGCAAGAAAATGAAAAAAAAAAAAAATTGGGAAAATTTTACGTATACGCCACCCTATCCTAGGTACATATATCCTTCTACGATCTTCTTCCTGCACAGCCTTGCAATCCAGTTGATATGTCAAGACAATCACTCTGTTTCTCAGCACCCTACGAACGAATTTGGTTAGATAATGCCCAGTTAGGTCAGGCAAGAAAATGAAAAAAAAAAAATTGGAAAAATGTTACGTATACGCCACCCTACCCTAGGTACATGTATCCTTCTACGATCTTCTTTCTGCACAGCCTTGCAATCCAGTTGATATGTCAAGACAATCACTCTGTTTCTCAGCACCCTACGAACGAATTTGGTTAGATAATGCCCAGTTAGGTCAGGCAAGATAATGAAAAAAAAAAAATTGGAAAAATGTTACGTATACGCCACCCTATCCTAGGTACATATATTTTTCTCCGATCTTCTTTCTGCACAGTCTTGCAATCCAGTTGATATGTCAAGACAATCACTCTGTTTCTCAGCACCCTACGAACGAATTTGGTTAGATACTGCCCAGTTAGGTCAGGCAAGAAAATGAAAAAAAAAAATTGGAAAAATGTTACGTATACGCCACCGAACTAGGTACACATATTCTTCTACGATCTTCCTTCTGCAATCTCATGCAATCCAGTTGATATGTCAAGACAATCACTCTGTTTCTCAGGACCCTACGAACGAATTTGGTTAGATACTGCCCAGTTAGGTCAGGCAAGAAAGTGAAAAAAAAAAATTGGAAAAATGTTACGTATACGCCACCGAACTAGGTACACATATTCTTCTACGATCTTCCTTCTGCAATCTCATGCAATCCAGTTGATATGTCAAGACAATCACTCTGTTTCTCAGCACCCTACGAACGAATTTGGTTAGATACTGCCCAGTTAGGTCAGGCAAGAAAGTGAAAAAAAAAAATTGGAAAAATGTTACGTATACGCCACCGAACTTGGTTCACATATTCTTCTACGATCTTCCTTCTGCAATCTCATGCAATCCAGTTGATATGTCAAGACAATCACTCTGTTTCTCAGCACCCTACGAACGAATTTGGTTAGATACTGCCCAGTTAGGTTAGCAAGAAAGTGAAAAAAAAAAAAATTCGAAAAAAATGTTACGTATACGCCACCGAACTAGGTACACATATTCTTCTACGATCTTCCTTCTGCAGGCCCATGCAATCCAGTTGATATGTCAAGACAATCACTTAAAGAACGAATTTGGTTAGATACTGCCCAGTTAGGTCAGGCAAGAAAATGAAAAAAAAAAATTGGAAAAATGTTACGTATACGCCACCGAACTAGGTACACATATTCTTCTACGATCTTCCTTCTGCAATCTCATGCAATCCAGTTGATATGTCAAGACAATCACTCTGTTTCTCAGCACCCTACGAACGAATTTGGTTAGATACTGCCCAGTTAGGTTAGCAAGAAAGTGAAAAAAAAAAAAATTCGAAAAAAATGTTACGTATACGCCACCGAACTAGGTACACATATTCTTCTACGATCTTCCTTCTGCAGGCTCATGCAATCCAGTTGATATGTCAAGACAATCACTCTGTTTCTCACCAGCCTACGAACGAATTTGGTTAGATACTGCCCAGTTAGGTCAGGCAAGAAAGTGAAAAAAAAAAAAATTGGAAAAAATGTTACGTATACGCCACCCTACCCTAGGTACATATATCCTTCTACGATCTTCTTTCTGCACAGTCTTGCAATCCAGTTGATATGTCAAGACAATCACGCTGTTTCTCAGCACCCTACGAACGAATTTGGTTAGATACTGCCCAGTTAGGTCAGGCAAGAAAATGAAAAAAAAAAATTTGAAAAATGTTACGTATACGCCACCCTACCCTAGGTACATATATCCTTCTACGATCTTCTTCCTGCACAGCCTTGCAATCCAGTTGATATGTCAAGACAATCACGCTGTTTCTCAGCACCCTACGAACGAATTTGGTTAGATACTGCCCAGTTAGGTCAGGCAAGAAAATGAAAAAAAAAAAAATGGAAAAATGTTACGTATACGCCACCGTATCCTAGGTACATATATCCTTCTACGATCTTCTTTCTGCACAGTCTTGCAATCCAGTTGATATGTCAAGACAATCACTCTGTTTCTCAGCACCCTACGAACGAATTTGGTTAGATACTGCCCAGTTAGGTCAGGCAAGAAAATGAAAAAAAAAAAATTGGAAAAATGTTACGTATACGCCACCCTACCCTAGGTACATGTATCCTTCTACGATCTTCTTTCTGCACAGCCTTGCAATCCAGTTGATATGTCAAGACAATCACTCTGTTTCTCAGCACCCTACGAACGAATTTGGTTAGATAATGCCCAGTTAGGTCAGGCAAGAAAATGAAAAAAAAAACAATTGGAAAAATGTTACGTATACGCCACCGTATCCTAGGTACATATACGATCTTCTTTCTGCACAGTCTTGCAATCCAGTTGATATGTCAAGACAATCACGCTGTTTCTCAGCACCCTACGAACGAATTTGGTTAGATACTGCCCAGTTAGGTCAGGCAAGAAAATGAAAAAAAAAAAATGGGAAAAATGTTACGTATACGCCACCCAACTAGGTACACATATTCTTCTACGATCTTCCTTCTGCAGGCCCATGCAATCCAGTTGATATGTCAAGACAATCACTCTGTTTCTCAGCACCCTACGAACGAATTTGGTTAGATAATGCCCAGTTAGGTCAGGCAAGAAAATGAAAAAAAAAAATTGGAAAAATGTTACGTATACGCCATCCTACCCTAGGTACATGTATCCTTCTACGATCTTCTTTCTGCACAGCCTTGCAATCCAGTTGATATGTCAAGACAATCACTCTGTTTCTCAGCACCCTACGAACGAATTTGGTTAGATAATGCCCAGTTAGGTCAGGCAAGATAATGAAAAAAAAAAATTGGAAAAATGTTACGTATACGCCACCCTATCCTAGGTACATATATTTTTCTCCGATCTTCTTTCTGCACAGTCTTGCAATCCAGTTGATATGTCAAGACAATCACTCTGTTTCTCAGCACCCTACGAACGAATTTGGTTAGATAATGCCCAGTTAGGTCAGGCAAGAAAATGAAAAAAAAAAAATTGGAAAAATGTTACGTATACGCCACCCTACCCTAGGTACATGTATCCTTCTACGATCTTCTTTCTGCACAGCCTTGCAATCCAGTTGATATGTCAAGACAATCACTCTGTTTCTCAGCACCCTACGAACGAATTTGGTTAGATAATGCCCAGTTAGGTCAGGCAAGATAATGAAAAAAAAAAAATTGGAAAAATGTTACGTATACGCCACCCTATCCTAGGTACATATATCCTTCTACGATCTTCTTCCTGCACAGCCTTGCAATCCAGTTGATATGTCAAGACAATCACTCTGTTTCTCAGCACCCTACGAACGAATTTGGTTAGATAATGCCCAGTTAGGTCAGGCAAGATAATGAAAAAAAAAAATTGGAAAAATGTTACGTATACGCCACCGTATCCTAGGTACATATATTTTTCTCCGATCTTCTTTCTGCACAGTCTTGCAATCCAGTTGATATGTCAAGACAATCACTCTGTTTCTCAGCACCCTACGAACGAATTTGGTTAGATAATGCCCAGTTAGGTCAGGCAAGAAAATGAAAAAAAAAAAATTGGAAAAATGTTACGTATACGCCACCCTACCCTAGGTACATGTATCCTTCTACGATCTTCTTTCTGCACAGCCTTGCAATCCAGTTGATATGTCAAGACAATCACTCTGTTTCTCAGCACCCTACGAACGAATTTGGTTAGATAATGCCCAGTTAGGTCAGGCAAGAAAATGAAAAAAAAAACAATTGGAAAAATGTTACGTATACGCCACCGTATCCTAGGTACATATACGATCTTCTTTCTGCACAGTCTTGCAATCCAGTTGATATGTCAAGACAATCACGCTGTTTCTCAGCACCCTACGAACGAATTTGGTTAGATACTGCCCAGTTAGGTCAGGCAAGATAATGAAAAAAAAAAAATTGGAAAAATGTTACGTATACGCCACCCTATCCTAGGTACATATATCCTTCTCCGATCTTCTTTCTGCACAGTCATGCAATCCAGTTGATATGTCAAGACAATCACTCTGTTTCTCAGCACCCTACGAACGAATTTGGTTAGATACTGCCCAGTTAGGTCAGGCAAGAAAATGAAAAAAAAAACAATTGGAAAAATGTTACGTATACGCCACCGTATCCTAGGTACATATATCCTTCTACGATCTTCTTTCTGCACAGTCTTGCAATCCAGTTGATATGTCAAGACAATCACTCTGTTTCTCAGCACCCTACGAACGAATTTGGTTAGATAATGCCCAGTTAGGTCAGGCAAGAAAATGAAAAAAAAAAAATTGGAAAAATGTTACGTATACGCCATCCTACCCTAGGTACATGTATCCTTCTACGATCTTCTTTCTGCACAGCCTTGCAATCCAGTTGATATGTCAAGACAATCACTCTGTTTCTCAGCACCCTACGAACGAATTTGGTTAGATAATGCCCAGTTAGGTCAGGCAAGATAATGAAAAAAAAAAATTGGAAAAATGTTACGTATACGCCACCCTATCCTAGGTACATATATTTTTCTCCGATCTTCTTTCTGCACAGTCTTGCAATCCAGTTGATATGTCAAGACAATCACTCTGTTTCTCAGCACCCTACGAACGAATTTGGTTAGATAATGCCCAGTTAGGTCAGGCAAGAAAATGAAAAAAAAAAAATTGGAAAAATGTTACGTATACGCCACCCTACCCTAGGTACATGTATCCTTCTACGATCTTCTTTCTGCACAGCC
Source organism: Xylota sylvarum (assembly GCA_905220385.1). Taxonomy (NCBI): domain Eukaryota; kingdom Metazoa; phylum Arthropoda; class Insecta; order Diptera; family Syrphidae; genus Xylota; species Xylota sylvarum. The sequence continues at coordinate 36,409,514 of LR999958.1, forward strand.
TTGCAATCCAGTTGATATGTCAAGACAATCACTCTGTTTCTCAGCACCCTACGAACGAATTTGGTTAGATAATGCCCAGTTAGGTCAGGCAAGATAATGAAAAAAAAAAAATTGGAAAAATGTTACGTATACGCCACCCTATCCTAGGTACATATATCCTTCTACGATCTTCTTCCTGCACAGCCTTGCAATCCAGTTGATATGTCAAGACAATCACTCTGTTTCTCAGCACCCTACGAACGAATTTGGTTAGATACTGCCCAGTTAGGTCAGGCAAGAAAATGAAAAAAAAAAAAATTGGAAAAATGTTACGTATACGCCACCCTATCCTAGGTACATATATCCTTCTACGATCTTCTTTCTGCACAGTCTTGCAATCCAGTTGATATGTCAAGACAATCACGCTGTTTCTCAGCACCCTACGAACGAATTTGGTTAGATACTGCCCAGTTAGGTCAGGCAAGAAAATGAAAAAAAAAAAAATTGGAAAAATGTTACGTATACGCCACCGTATCCTAGGTACATATATCCTTCTACGATCTTCTTTCTGCACAGTCTTGCAATCCAGTTGATATGTCAAGACAATCACTCTGTTTCTCAGCACCCTACGAACGAATTTGGTTAGATACTGCCCAGTTAGGTCAGGCAAGAAAATGAAAAAAAAAAAATTGGAAAAACGTTACGTATACGCCACCGTATCCTAGGTACATATATCCTTCTACGATCTTCTTTCTGCACAGTCTTGCAATCCAGTTGATATGTCAAGACAATCACTTTGTTTCTCAGCACCCTACGAACGAATTTGGTTAGATACTGCCCAGTTAGGTCAGGCAAGAAAATGAAAAAAAAAAATAAAATTGGAAAAATGTTACGTATACGCCACCGTATCCTAGGTACATATATCCTTCTACGATCTTCTTCCTGCACAGTCTTGCAATCCAGTTGATATGTCAAGACAATCACTCTGTTTCTCAGCACCCTACGAACGAATTTGGTTAGATACTGCCCAGTTAGGTCAGGCAAGAAAGTGAAAAAAAAAAATTGGAAAAATGTTACGTATACGCCACCCTATCCGAGGTACATATATCCTTCTACGACCTTCTTTCTGCACAGTCTTGCAATCCAGTTGATATGTCAAGACAATCACTTTGTTTCTCAGCACCCTACGAACGAATTTGGTTAGATACTGCCCAGTTAGGTCAGGCAAGAAAATGAAAAAAAAAAAAAAAATTGGAAAAATGTTACGTATACGCCACCCTATCCTAGGTACATATATCCTTCTACGATCTTCTTTCTGCACAGTCTTGCAATCCAGTTGATATGTCAAGACAATCACTCTGTTTCTCAGCACCCTACGAACGAATTTGGTTAGATACTGCCCAGTTAGGTCAGGCAAGAAAATGAAAAAAAAAAATTGGAAAAATGTTACGTATACGCCACCGTATCCTAGGTACGTATATCCTTCTACGATCTTCTTTCTGCACAGTCTTGCAATCCAGTTGATATGTCAAGACAATCACTCTGTTTCTCAGCACCCTACGAACGAATTTGGTTAGATACTGCCCAGTTAGGTCAGGCAAGAAAGTGAAAAAAAAAATTGGAAAAAAACGTTACGTATACGCCACCGTATCCTAGGTACATATATCCTTCTACGATTTTCTTTCTGCACAGCCTTGCAATCCAGTTAGGTCAGGCAAGAAAGTGAAAAAAAAAAAAATTGGAAAAAATGTTACGTATACGCCACCGAACTAGGTACACATATTCTTCTACGATCTTCCTTCTGCAGGCCCATGCAATCCAGTTTGTATGTCAAGACAATCACTTAGTGAACGAATTTGGTTAGATACTGCCCAGTTAGGTCAGGCAAGAAAATGAAAAAAAAAAAAAATTGGAAAAATGTTACGTATACGATACCCTATCCTAGGTACATATATCCTTCTACGATCTTCTTCCTGCACAGTCTTGCAATCCAGTTGATATGTCAAGACAATCACTCTGTTTCTCAGCACCCTACGAACGAATTTGGTTAGATACTGCCCAGTTAGGTCAGGCAAGAAAATGAAAAAAAAAAATTGGAAAAATGTTACGTATACGCCACCGTATCCTAGGTACGTATATCCTTCTACGATCTTCTTTCTGCACAGTCTTGCAATCCAGTTGATATGTCAAGACAATCACTCTGTTTCTCAGGACCCTACGAACGAATTTGGTTAGATACTGCCCAGTTAGGTCAGGCAAGAAAATGAAAAAAAAAATTGGAAAAAATGTTACGTATACGCCACCCTACCCTAGGTACATGTATCCTTCTACGATCTTCTTTCTGCACAGCCTTGCAATCCAGTTGATATGTCAAGACAATCACTCTGTTTCTCAACACCCTACGAACGAATTTGGTTAGATAATGCCCAGTTAGGTTAGGCAAGAAAGTGAAAAAAAAAAACATTCGGAAAAATGTTACGTATACGCCACCGAACTAGGTACACATATTCTTCTACGATCTTCCTTCTGCAGGCCCATGCAATCCAGTTGATATGTCAAGACAATCACTCTGTTTCTCAGCACCCTACGAACGAATTTGGTTAGATACTGCCCAGTTAGGTCAGGCAAGAAAATGAAAAAAAAAAATTGGAAAAATGTTACGTATACGCCACCCTATCCTAGGTACATATATTTTTCTCCGATCTTCTTTCTGCACAGTCTTGCAATCCAGTTGATATGTCAAGACAATCACTCTGTTTCTCAGCACCCTACGAACGAATTTGGTTAGATACTGCCCAGTTAGGTCAGGCAAGAAAGTGAAAAAAAAAAATTGGAAAAATGTTACGTATACGCCACCGTATCCTAGGTACATATATCCTTCTCCGATCTTCTTTCTGCACAGTCTTGCAATCCAGTTGATATGTCAAGACAATCACTCTGTTTCTCAGCACCCTACGAACGAATTTGGTTAGATACTGCCCAGTTAGGTTAGGCAAGAAAGTGAAAAAAAAAAAAATTCGAAAAAAATGTTACGTATACGCCACCGAACTAGGTACACATATTCTTCTACGATCTTCCTTCTGCAGGCTCATGCAATCCAGTTGATATGTCAAGACAATCACTCTGTTTCTCACCAGCCTACGAACGAATTTGGTTAGATACTGCCCAGTTAGGTCAGGCAAGAAAGTGAAAAAAAAAAATTGGAAAAAATGTTACGTATACGCCACCGTATCCTAGGTACATATATCCTTCTACGATCTTCTTTCTGCACAGTCTTGCAATCCAGTTGATATGTCAAGTCAATCACTCTGTTTCTCAGCACCCTACGAACGAATTTGGTTAGATACTGCCCAGTTAGGTCAGGCAAGAATGTGAAAAAAAAAAATTGGAAAAATGTTACGTATACGCCACCCTATCCTAGGTACATATATCCTTCTACGATCTTCTTTCTGCACAGTCTTGCAATCCAGTTGATATGTCAAGACAATCACTCTGTTTCTCAGCACCCTACGAACGAATTTGGTTAGATACTGCCCAGTTAGGTCAGGCAAGGAAATGAAAAAAAAAAAATTGGAAAAATGTTACGTATACGCCACATTATCCTAGGTACATATATCCTTCTACGATCTTCTTTCTGCACAGTCTTGCAATCCAGTTCATATGTCAAGACAATCACTCTGTTTCTCAGCACCCTACGAACGAATTTGGTTAGATACTGCCCAGTTAGGTCAGGCAAGAAAATGAAAAAAAAAAAAAATTGGAAAAATGTTACGTATACGCCACCGTAACCTAGGTACATATATCCTTCTACGGTCTACTTCCTGCACAGCGTTGCAATCCAGTTGATATGTCAAAACAATCACTCTGTTTCTCAGCACCCTACGAACGAATTTGGTTAGATACTGCCCAGTTAGGTCAGGCAAGATAATGAAAAAAAAAAAAATTGGAAAAATGTTACGTATACGCCACCGAACTAGGTACACATATTCTTCTACGATCTTCCTTCTGCAGGCCCATGCAATCCAGTTGATATGTCAAGACAATCACTTAAAGAACGAATTTGGTTAGATACTGCCCAGTTAGGTCAGGCAAGAAAATGAAAAAAAAAAAAATTGGGAAAATGTTACGTATACGCCACCCTATCCTAGGTACATATATCCTTCTACGATCTTCTTCCTGCACAGCCTTGCAATCCAGTTGATATGTCAAGACAATCACTCTGTTTCTCAGCACCCTACGAACGAATTTGGTTAGATACTGCCCAGTTAGGTCAGGCAAGAAAATGAAAAAAAAAAAAAATTGGAAAAATGTTACGTATACGCCACCCTATCCTAGGTACATATATCCTTCTACGATCTTCTTCCTGCACAGCCTTGCAATCCAGTTGATATGTCAAGACAATCACTCTGTTTCTCAGCACCCTACGAACGAATTTGGTTAGATACTGCCCAGTTAGGTCAGGCAAGAAAATGAAAAAAAAAAAAATTGGAAAAATGTTACGTATACGCCACCCTATCCTAGGTACATATATCCTTCTACGATCTTCTTTCTGCACAGCCTTGCAATCCAGTTCATATGTCAAGACAATCACTCTGTTTCTCAGCACCCTACGAACGAATTTGGTTAGATACTGCCCAGTTAGGTCAGGCAAGATAATGAAAAAAAAAAAAATTGGAAAAATGTTACGTATACGCCACCGAACTAGGTACACATATTCTTCCACGATCTTCCTTCTGCAGGCCCATGCAATCCAGTTGATATGTCAAGACAATCACTCTGTTTCTCACCAGCCTACGAACGAATTTGGTTAGATACTGCCCAGTTAGGTCAGGCAAGAAAGTGAAAAAAAAAAATTGGAAAAAATGTTACGTATACGCCACCGTATCCTAGGTACATATATCCTTCTACGATCTTCTTTCTGCACAGTCTTGCAATCCAGTTGATATGTCAAGACAATCACTCTGTTTCTCAGCACCCTACGAACGAATTTGGTTAGATACTGCCCAGTTAGGTTAGGCAAGAAAGTGAAAAAAAAAAAAATTCGAAAAAAATGTTACGTATACGCCACCGAACTAGGTACACATATTCTTCTACGATCTTCCTTCTGCAGGCTCATGCAATCCAGTTGATATGTCAAGACAATCACTCTGTTTCTCACCAGCCTACGAACGAATTTGGTTAGATACTGCCCAGTTAGGTCAGGCAAGAAAGTGAAAAAAAAAAATTGGAAAAAATGTTACGTATACGCCACCGTATCCTAGGTACATATATCCTTCTACGATCTTCTTTCTGCACAGTCTTGCAATCCAGTTGATATGTCAAGACAATCACTCTGTTTCTCAGCACCCTACGAACGAATTTGGTTAGATACTGCCCAGTTAGGTCAGGCAAGGAAATGAAAAAAAAAAAATTGGAAAAATGTTACGTATACGCCACATTATCCTAGGTACATATATCCTTCTACGATCTTCTTTCTGCACAGTCTTGCAATCCAGTTCATATGTCAAGACAATCACTCTGTTTCTCAGCACCCTACGAACGAATTTGGTTAGATACTGCCCAGTTAGGTCAGGCAAGAAAATGAAAAAAAAAAAAAATTGGAAAAATGTTACGTATACGCCACCGTAACCTAGGTACATATATCCTTCTACGGTCTACTTCCTGCACAGCGTTGCAATCCAGTTGATATGTCAAAACAATCACTCTGTTTCTCAGCACCCTACGAACGAATTTGGTTAGATACTGCCCAGTTAGGTCAGGCAAGATAATGAAAAAAAAAAAAATTGGAAAAATGTTACGTATACGCCACCGAACTAGGTACACATATTCTTCTACGATCTTCCTTCTGCAGGCCCATGCAATCCAGTTGATATGTCAAGACAATCACTTAAAGAACGAATTTGGTTAGATACTGCCCAGTTAGGTCAGGCAAGAAAATGAAAAAAAAAAAAAATTGGGAAAATGTTACGTATACGCCACCCTATCCTAGGTACATATATCCTTCTACGATCTTCTTCCTGCACAGCCTTGCAATCCAGTTGATATGTCAAGACAATCACTCTGTTTCTCAGCACCCTACGAACGAATTTGGTTAGATACTGCCCAGTTAGGTCAGGCAAGATAATGAAAAAAAAAAAAATTGGAAAAATGTTACGTATACGCCACCCTATCCTAGGTACATATATCCTTCTACGATCTTCTTTCTGCACAGCCTTGCAATCCAGTTCATATGTCAAGACAATCACTCTGTTTCTCAGCACCCTACGAACGAATTTGGTTAGATACTGCCCAGTTAGGTCAGGCAAGAAAATGAAAAAAAAAAAAATTGGAAAAATGTTACGTATACGCCACCGTAACCTAGGTACATATATCCTTCTACGGTCTACTTCCTGCACAGCGTTGCAATCCAGTTGATATGTCAAAACAATCACTCTGTTTCTCAGCACCCTACGAACGAATTTGGTTAGATACTGCCCAGTTAGGTCAGGCAAGATAATGAAAAAAAAAAAAATTGGAAAAATGTTACGTATACGCCACCGAACTAGGTACACATATTCTTCTACGATCTTCCTTCTGCAGGCCCATGCAATCCAGTTGATATGTCAAGACAATCACTTAAAGAACGAATTTGGTTAGATACTGCCCAGTTAGGTCAGGCAAGAAAATGAAAAAAAAAAAAATTGGGAAAATGTTACGTATACGCCACCCTATCCTAGGTACATATATCCTTCTACGATCTTCTTCCTGCACAGCCTTGCAATCCAGTTGATATGTCAAGACAATCATTCTGTTTCTCAGCACCCTACGAACGAATTTGGTTAGATACTGCCCAGTTAGGTCAGGGAAGAAAATGAAAAAAAAAAAAAAATTGGAAAAATGTTACGTATACGCCACCCTATCCTAGGTACATATATCCTTCTACGATCTTCTTTCTGCACAGTCTTGCAATCCAGTTCATATGTCAAGACAATCACTCTGTTTCTCAGCACCCTACGAACGAATTTGGTTAGATACTGCCCAGTTAGGTCAGGCAAGATAATGAAAAAAAAAAAATTGGAAAAATGTTACGTATACGCCACCCAACTAGGTACACATATTCTTCTACGATCTTCCTTCCGCAGGCCCATGCAATCCAGTTGATATGTCAAGACAATCACTTAGTGATCGAATTTGGTTAGATACTGCAGAGTTAGGTCAGGCAAGAAAATGAAAAAAAAAAATTTCAAAAAATGTTACGTATACGCCACCCTATCCTAGGTACATATATCCTTCTCCGATCTTTTTCCTGCACAGCCTTGCAATCCAGTTGATATGTCAAGACAATCACTCTGTTTCTCAGCACCCTACGAACGAATTTGGTTAGATACCGCCCAGTTAGGTCAGGCAAGATAATGAAAAAAAAAAATTGGAAAAATGTTACGTATACGCCACCCTATCCTAGGTACATATATCCTTCTACGATCTTCTTTCTGCACAGTCTTGCAATCCAGTTGATATGTCAAGACAATCACTCTGTTTCTCACCAGCCTACGAACGAATTTGGTTAGATACTGCCCAGTTAGGTCAGGCAAGAAAGTGAAAAAAAAAAATTGGAAAAAATGTTACGTATACGCCACCGTATCCTAGGTACATATATCCTTCTACGATCTTCTTTCTGCACAGTCTTGCAATCCAGTTGATATGTCAAGTCAATCACTCTGTTTCTCAGCACCCTACGAACGAATTTGGTTAGATACTGCCCAGTTAGGTCAGGCAAGAAAGTGAAAAAAAAAAATTGGAAAAATGTTACGTATACGCCACCCTATCCTAGGTACATATATCCTTCTACGATCTTCTTTCTGCACAGTCTTGCAATCCAGTTGATATGTCAAGACAATCACTCTGTTTCTCAGCACCCTACGAACGAATTTGGTTAGATACTGCCCAGTTAGGTCAGGCAAGGAAATGAAAAAAAAAAAATTGGAAAAATGTTACGTATACGCCACATTATCCTAGGTACATATATCCTTCTACGATCTTCTTTCTGCACAGTCTTGCAATCCAGTTCATATGTCAAGACAATCACTCTGTTTCTCAGCACCCTACGAACGAATTTGGTTAGATACTGCCCAGTTAGGTCAGGCAAGAAAATGAAAAAAAAAAAAAATTGGAAAAATGTTACGTATACGCCACCGTAACCTAGGTACATATATCCTTCTACGGTCTACTTCCTGCACAGCGTTGCAATCCAGTTGATATGTCAAAACAATCACTCTGTTTCTCAGCACCCTACGAACGAATTTGGTTAGATACTGCCCAGTTAGGTCAGGCAAGATAATGAAAAAAAAAAAATTGGAAAAATGTTACGTATACGCCACCGAACTAGGTACACATATTCTTCTACGATCTTCCTTCTGCAGGCCCATGCAATCCAGTTGATATGTCAAGACAATCACTTAAAGAACGAATTTGGTTAGATACTGCCCAGTTAGGTCAGGCAAGAAAATGAAAAAAAAAAAAAATTGGGAAAATGTTACGTATACGCCACCCTATCCTAGGTACATATATCCTTCTACGATCTTCTTCCTGCACAGCCTTGCAATCCAGTTGATATGTCAAGACAATCACTCTGTTTCTCAGCACCCTACGAACGAATTTGGTTAGATACTGCCCAGTTAGGTCAGGCAAGAAAATGAAAAAAAAAAAAATTGGAAAAATGTTACGTATACGCCACCCTATCCTAGGTACATATATCCTTCTACGATCTTCTTCCTGCACAGCCTTGCAATCCAGTTGATATGTCAAGACAATCACTCTGTTTCTCAGCACCCTACGAACGAATTTGGTTAGATACTGCCCAGTTAGGTCAGGCAAGAAAATGAAAAAAAAAAAAATTGGAAAAATGTTACGTATACGCCACCCTATCCTAGGTACATATATCCTTCTACGATCTTCTTTCTGCACAGCCTTGCAATCCAGTTCATATGTCAAGACAATCACTCTGTTTCTCAGCACCCTACGAACGAATTTGGTTAGATACTGCCCAGTTAGGTCAGGCAAGAAAATGAAAAAAAAAAAAATTGGAAAAATGTTACGTATACGCCACCGTAACCTAGGTACATATATCCTTCTACGGTCTACTTCCTGCACAGCGTTGCAATCCAGTTGATATGTCAAAACAATCACTCTGTTTCTCAGCACCCTACGAACGAATTTGGTTAGATACTGCCCAGTTAGGTCAGGCAAGAAAATGAAAAAAAAAAAAATTGGAAAAATGTTACGTATACGCCACCGAACTAGGTACACATATTCTTCTACGATCTTCCTTCTGCAGGCCCATGCAATCCAGTTGATATGTCAAGACAATCACTTAAAGAACGAATTTGGTTAGATACTGCCCAGTTAGGTCAGGCAAGAAAATGAAAAAAAAAAAAATTGGGAAAATGTTACGTATACGCCACCCTATCCTAGGTACATATATCCTTCTACGATCTTCTTCCTGCACAGCCTTGCAATCCAGTTGATATGTCAAGACAATCATTCTGTTTCTCAGCACCCTACGAACGAATTTGGTTAGATACTGCCCAGTTAGGTCAGGCAAGAAAATGAAAAAAAAAAAAAATTGGAAAAATGTTACGTATACGCCACCCTATCCTAGGTACATATATCCTTCTACGATCTTCTTTCTGCACAGTCTTGCAATCCAGTTCATATGTCAAGACAATCACTCTGTTTCTCAGCACCCTACGAACGAATTTGGTTAGATACTGCCCAGTTAGGTCAGGCAAGATAATGAAAAAAAAAAAAATTGGAAAAATGTTACGTATACGCCACCCAACTAGGTACACATATTCTTCTACGATCTTCCTTCCGCAGGCCCATGCAATCCAGTTGATATGTCAAGACAATCACTTAGTGATCGAATTTGGTTAGATACTGCAGAGTTAGGTCAGGCAAGAAAATGAAAAAAAAAAATTTCAAAAAATGTTACGTATACGCCACCCTATCCTAGGTACATATATCCTTCTCCGATCTTTTTCCTGCACAGCCTTGCAATCCAGTTGATATGTCAAGACAATCACTCTGTTTCTCAGCACCCTACGAACGAATTTGGTTAGATACTGCCCAGTTAGGTCAGGCAAGATAATGAAAAAAAAAAATTGGAAAAATGTTACGTATACGCCACCCAACTAGGTACACATATTCTTCTACGATCTTCCTTCTGCAGGCCCATGCAATCCAGTTGATATGTCAAGACAATCACTTAGTGATCGAATTTGGTTAGATACTGCCCAGTTAGGTCAGGCAAGAAAATGAAAAAAAAAAATTGGAAAAATGTTACGTGTACGAAACCCTATCCTAGGTACATATATCCTTCTACGATCTTCTTCCTGCACAGCCTTGCAATCCAGTTGATATGTCAAGACAATCACTCTGTTTCTCAGCACCCTACGAACGAATTTGGTTAGATACTGCCCAGTTAGGTCAGGCAAGAAAATGAAAAAAAAAAATTGGAAAAATGTTACGTATACGCCACCCTATCCTAGGTACATATATCCTTCTCCGATCTTTTTCCTGCACAGCCTTGCAATCCAGTTGATATGTCAAGACAATCACTCTGTTTCTCAGCACCCTACGAACGAATTTGGTTAGATACTGCCCAGTTAGGTCAGGCAAGATAATGAAAAAAAAAAAAATTGGAAAAATGTTACGTATACGCCACCCAACTAGGTACACATATTCTTCTACGATCTTCCTTCTGCAGGCCCATGCAATCCAGTTGATATGTCAAGACAATCACTTAGTGATCGAATTTGGTTAGATACTGCCCAGTTAGGTCAGGCAAGAAAATGAAAAAAAAAATTGGAAAAATGTTACGTATACGAAACCCTATCCTAGGTACATATATCCTTCTACGATCTTCTTTCTGCACAGTCTTGCAATCCAGTTGATATGTCAAGACAATCACTCTGTTTCTCAGCACCCTACGAACGAATTTGGTTAGATACTGCTCAGTTAGGTCAGGCAAGAAAATGAAAAAAAAAATTGGAAAAATGTTACGTATACGCCACCATATCCTAGGTACATATATCCTTCTACGATCTACTTCCTGCACAGCCTTACAATCCAGTTGATATGTCAAGACAATCACTCTGTTTCTCAGCACCCTACGAACGAATTTGGTTAGATACTGCTCAGTTAGGTCAGGCAAGAAAATGAAAAAAAAAATTGGAAAAATGTTACGTATACGCCACCATATCCTAGGTACATATATCCTTCTACGATCTTTTTTCTGCACAGTCTTGCAATCCAGTTGATATGTCAAGACAATCACTCTGTTTCTCAGCACCCTACGAACGAATTTGGTTAGATACTACCCAGTTAGGTCAGGCAAGAAAATGAAAAAAAAAATTTTAAAAATGTTACGTATACGCCACCCTATCCTAGGTACATATATATTTCGACGATCTACTTCCTGCACAGCCTTGCAATCCAGTTGATATGTCAAGACAATCACTCTGTTTCTCAGCACCCTACGAACGAATTTGGTTAGATACTGCCCAGTTAGGTCAGGCAAGATAATGAAAAAAAAAAAAAATTGGAAAAATGTTACGTATACGCCACCGAACTAGGTACACATATTCTTCTACGATCTTCCTTCTGCAGGCCCATGCAATCCAGTTGATATGTCAAGACAATCACTTAGTGATCGAATTTGGTTAGATACTGCCCAGTTAGGTCAGGCAAGAAAATGAAAAAAAAATTGGAAAAATGTTACGTATACGCCACCCTATCCTAGGTACATATATCCTTCTACGATCTTCTTCCTGCACAGCCTTGTAATCCAGTTGATATGTCAAGACAATCACTCTGTTTCTCAGCACCCTACGAACGAATTTGGTTAGATACTGCCCAGTTAGGTCAGGCAAGAAAATGAAAAAAAATAAAATGGAAAAATGTTACGTATACGCCACCCTATCCTAGGTACATATATATTTCTACGATCTACTTCCTGCACAGCCTTGCAATCCAGTTGATATGTCAAGACAATCACTCTGTTTCTCAGCACCCTACGAACGAATTTGGTTAGATACTGCTCAGTTAGGTCAGGCAAGAAAATGAAAAAAAAAATTGGAAAAATGTTACGTATACGCCACCATATCCTAGGTACATATATCCTTCTACGATCTTCTTTCTGCACAGTCTTGCAATCCAGTTGATATGTCAAGACAATCACTCTGTTTCTCAGCACCCTACGAACGAATTTGGTTAGATACTGCCCAGTTAGGTCAGGCAAGAAAATGAAAAAAAAAATTGGAAAAATGTTACGTATACGCCACCCTATCCTAGGTACATATATATTTCTACGATCTACTTCCTGCACAGCCTTGCAATCCAGTTGATATGTCAAGACAATCACTCTGTTTCTCAGCACCCTACGAACGAATTTGGTTAGATACTGCTCAGTTAGGTCAGGCAAGAAAATGAAAAAAAAAATTGGAAAAATGTTACGTATACGCCACCCTATCCTAGGTACATATATATTTCTACAATCTACTTCCTGCACAGCCTTGCAATCCAGTTGATATGTCAAGACAATCACTCTGTTTCTCAGCACCCTACGAACGAATTTGGTTAGATACTGCCCAGTTAGGTCAGGCAAGAAAATGAAAAAAAAAATTGGAAAAATGTTACGTATACGCCACCCTATCCTAGGTACATATATATTTCTACGATCTACTTCCTGCACAGCCTTGCAATCCAGTTGATATGTCAAGACAATCACTCTGTTTCTCAGCACCCTACGAACGAATTTGGTTAGATACTGCCCAGTTAGGTCAGGCAAGATAATGAAAAAAAAAAAAATTGGAAAAATGTTACGTATACGCCACCCAACTAGGTACACATATTCTTCTACGATCTTCCTTCTGCAGGCCCATGCAATCCAGTTGATATGTCAAGACAATCACTTAGTGATCGAATTTGGTTAGATACTGCCCAGTTAGGTCAGGCAAGAAAATGAAAAAAAAAAATTGGAAAAATGTTACGTATACGCCACCCTATCCTAGGTACATATATATTTCTACGATCTACTTCCTGCACAGCCTTGCAATCCAGTTGATATGTCAAGACAATCACTCTGTTTCTCAGCACCCTACGAACGAATTTGGTTAGATACTGCCCAGTTAGGTCAGGCAAGATAATGAAAAAAAAAAAAATTGGAAAAATGTTACGTATACGCCACCCAACTAGGTACACATATTCTTCTACGATCTTCCTTCTGCAGGCCCATGCAATCCAGTTGATATGTCAAGACAATCACTTAGTGATCGAATTTGGTTAGATACTGCCCAGTTAGGTCAGGCAAGAAAATGAAAAAAAAAAATTGGAAAAATGTTACGTATACGCCACCCTATCCTAGGTACATATATATTTCTACGATCTACTTCCTGCACAGCCTTGCAATCCAGTTGATATGTCAAGACAATCACTCTGTTTCTCAGCACCCTACGAACGAATTTGGTTAGATACTGCCCAGTTAGGTCAGGCAAGATAATGAAAAAAAAAAATTGGAAAAATGTTACGTATACGCCACCCAACTAGGTACACATATTCTTCTACGATCTTCTTTCTGCACAGTCTTGCAATCCAGTTCATATGTCAAGACAATCACTCTGTTTCTCAGCACCCTACGAACGAATTTGGTTAGATACTGCCCAGTTAGGTCAGGCAAGATAATGAAAAAAAAAAAAATTGGAAAAATGTTACGTATACGCCACCCAACTAGGTACACATATTCTTCTACGATCTTCCTTCTGCAGGCCCATGCAATCCAGTTGATATGTCAAGACAATCACTTAGTGATCGAATTTGGTTAGATACTGCCCAGTTAGGTCAGGCAAGAAAATGAAAAAAAAAATTGGAAAAATGTTACGTATACGCCACCCTATCCTAGGTACATATATCCTTCTACGATCTTCTTCCTGCACAGCCTTGTAATCCAGTTGATATGTCAAGACAATCACTCTGTTTCTCAGCACCCTACGAACGAATTTGGTTAGATACTGCCCAGTTAGGTCAGGCAAGAAAATGAAAAAAAAAAAATGGGAAAAATGTTACGTATACGCCACCCAACTAGGTACACATATTCTTCTACGATCTTCCTTCTGCAGGCCCATGCAATCCAGTTGATATGTCAAGACAATCACTTAGTGATCGAATTTGGTTAGATACTGCCCAGTTAGGTCAGGCAAGAAAATGAAAAAAAAAAATTGGAAAAATGTTACGTATACGAAACCCTATCCTAGGTACATATATCCTTCTACGATCTTCTTTCTGCACAGTCTTGCAATCCAGTTGATATGTCAAGACAATCACTCTGTTTCTCAGCACCCTACGAACGAATTTGGTTACATACTGCTCAGTTAGGTCAGGCAAGAAAATGAAAAAAAAAATTGGAAAAATGTTACGTATACGCCACCATATCCTAGGTACATATATCCTTCTACGATCTACTTCCTGCACAGCCTTGCAATCCAGTTGATATGTCAAGACAATCACTCTGTTTCTCAGCACCCTACGAACGAATTTGGTTAGACACTGCTCAGTTAGGTCAGGCAAGAAAATGAAAAAAAAAATTGGAAAAATGTTACGTATACGCCACCATATCCTAGGTACATATATCCTTCTACGATCTTCTTTCTGCACAGTCTTGTAATCCAGTTGATATGTCAAGACAATCACTCTGTTTCTCAGCACCCTACGAACGAATTTGGTTAGATACTGCCCAGTTAGGTCAGGCAAGAAAATGAAAAAAAAAATTGGAAAAATGTTACGTATACGCCACCCTATCCTAGGTACATATATCCTTCTACGATCTTCTTCCTGCACAGCCTTGTAATCCAGTTGATATGTCAAGACAATCACTCTGTTTCTCAGCACCCTACGAACGAATTTGGTTAGATACTGCCCAGTTAGGTCAGGCAAGAAAATGAAAAAAAAACATACAGAAAAGCTACAATCCGTCTGGAACGGATCGTATGATACCCTATCCTCCTCTCTATAAAGTGGGCGTGGCCAAATTGCATTTTATACTCAAATATAGCTATAATGTCGAACATTTGAGGATGTTACATGTAAAATTTTATCAAAATAGGTTTTTTGATGATAACGCCCCCAAAAAGTGGGCGTGGCCAAAACTGTTCTATGGCTGAATTGTAGGGAATCTAAATACCCAAATATTTGGTCTTAACAAAATTTTTCGGTTTCATATAATTTAGTGAAGTTATAAAAAAGTAGGCGTGGCAGTGGGCGGATGTAAAAAAATTTTACACTAGTATTATATCTTTTTCTCGGAAGCATAGATATGAAATTTCAGCGTCCTAGTTAAAAATTTAAGGCCCAAAAATCGGTTTTGTGATGAAAACGCCCCCAAAAGGTGGGCGTGGCCAAAACTTTTGTATGGGTGGATTGTAGGGAATCTGAATGCCTAAATATTTGGTCTTAACAAAATTTTTCGGTTTCATATAATTTAGTGAAGTTATGAAAAAGTGGGCGTGGCAGTGGGCGGATTTAAAAAATTTTTACACTTGTACTGTATCTTTTTCTCAGAAGTCCAGATATGAAATTTCATCGTCCTAGCTCAAAATTTAAGGCCCAAAAAGCGGTGACATACGGACGGACGGACGGACGGACGGACGGACGGACGGACGGTCATCGCTCAATCGATTTCGCTATTGATGCTGATCACGAATATATATATTTTATAGGGTCTATCTCGATTATTTCTCTATGTTACAAACTATGTGTCAAACTTAATATACCCTTAGGATAGGGTATAAAAAAATGGGAAAAATGTTACGTATACGCCACCCAACTAGGTACACATATTCTTCTACGATCTTCCTTCTGCAGGCCCATGCAATCCAGTTGATATGTCAAGACAATCACTTAGTGATCGAATTTGGTTAGATACTGCCCAGTTAGGTCAAGCAAGAAAATGAAAAAAAAAAAAATTGGAAAAATGTTACGTATACGCCACCCTATCCTAGGTACATATATATTTCTACGATCTACTTCCTGCACAGCCTTGCAATCCAGTTGATATGTCAAGACAATCACTCTGTTTCTCAGCACCCTACGAACGAATTTGGTTAGATACTGCCCAGTTAGGTCAGGCAAGATAATGAAAAAAAAAAAATTGGAAAAATGTTACGTATACGCCACCCAACTAGGTACACATATTCTTCTACGATCTTCCTTCTGCAGGCCCATGCAATCCAGTTGATATGTCAAGACAATCACTTAGTGATCGAATTTGGTTAGATACTGCCCAGTTAGGTCAGGCAAGAAAATGAAAAAAAAAAACATTTTAAAAAATGTTACGTATACGCCACCGTACCCTAGGTACATATATCCTTCTACGATCTTCTTCCTGCACAGCCTTGTAATCCAGTTGATATGTCAAGACAATCACTCTGTTTCTCAGCACCCTACGAACGAATTTGGTTAGATACTGCTCAGTTAGGTCAGGCAAGAAAATGAAAAAAAAAAAAATGGAAAAATGTTACGTATACGCCACCCTATCCTAGGTACATATATATTTCTACGATCTACTTCCTGCACAGCCTTGCAATCCAGTTGATATGTCAAGACAATCACTCTGTTTCTCAGCACCCTACGAACGAATTTGGTTAGATACTGCTCAGTTAGGTCAGGCAAGAAAATGAAAAAAAAAATTGGAAAAAAAAACCATATCCTAGGTACATATATCCTTCTACGATCTTCTTTCTGCACAGTCTTGCAATCCAGTTGATATGTCAAGACAATCACTCTGTTTCTCAGCACCCTACGAACGAATTTGGTTAGATACTGCCCAGTTAGGTCAGGCAAGATAATGAAAAAAAAAAAAATTGGAAAAATGTTACGTATACGCCACCCAACTAGGTACACATATTCTTCTACGATCTTCCTTCTGCAGGCCCATGCAATCCAGTTGATATGTCAAGACAATCACTTAGTGATCGAATTTGGTTAGATACTGCCCAGTTAGGTCAGGCAAGAAAATGAAAAAAAAAAATTGGAAAAATGTTACGTATACGCCACCCTATCCTAGGTACATATATATTTCTACGATCTACTTCCTGCACAGCGTTGCAATCCAGTTGATATGTCGAGACAATCACTCTGTTTCTCAGCACCCTACGAACGAATTTGGTTAGATACTGCCCAGTTAGGTCAGGCAAGATAATGAAAAAAAAAAAATTGGAAAAATGTTACGTATACGCCACCCTATCCTAGGTACATATATATTTCTACGATCTACTTCCTGCACAGCCTTGCAATCCAGTTGATATGTCAAGACAATCACTCTGTTTCTCAGCACCCTACGAACGAATTTGGTTAGATACTGCCCAGTTAGGTCAGGCAAGATAATGAAAAAAAAAAAAATTGGAAAAATGTTACGTATACGCCACCCTATCCTAGGTACATATATATTTCTACGATCTACTTCCTGCACAGCCTTGCAATCCAGTTGATATGTCAAGACAATCACTCTGTTTCTCAGCACCCTACGAACGAATTTGGTTAGATACTGCCCAGTTAGGTCAGGCAAGATAATGAAAAAAAAAAAAATTGGAAAAATGTTACGTATACGCCACCCTATCCTAGGTACATATATATTTCTACGATCTACTTCCTGCACAGCGTTGCAATCCAGTTGATATGTCAAGACAATCACTCTGTTTCTCAGCACCCTACGAACGAATTTGGTTAGATACTGCCCAGTTAGGTCAGGCAAGAAAATGAAAAAAAAAAAAATTGGAAAAATGTTACGTATACGCCACCCTATCCTAGGTACATATATATTTCTACGATCTACTTCCTGCACAGCGTTGCAATCCAGTTGATATGTCAAGACAATCACTCTGTTTCTCAGCACCCTACGAACGAATTTGGTTAGATACTGCCCAGTTAGGTCAGGCAAGATAATGAAAAAAAAAAAATTGGAAAAATGTTACGTATACGCCACCCAACTAGGTACACATATTCTTCTACGATCTTCTTTCTGCACAGTCTTGCAATCCAGTTCATATGTCAAGACAATCACTCTGTTTCTCAGCACCCTACGAACGAATTTGGTTAGATACTGCCCAGTTAGGTCAGGCAAGAAAATGAAAAAAAAAAAAATTGGAAAAATGTTACGTATACGCCACCCTATCCTAGGTACATATATATTTCTACGATCTACTTCCTGCACAGCGTTGCAATCCAGTTGATATGTCAAGACAATCACTCTGTTTCTCAGCACCCTACGAACGAATTTGGTTAGATACTGCTCAGTTAGGTCAGGCAAGAAAATGAAAAAAAAAATTGGAAAAAAAAACCATATCCTAGGTACATATATCCTTCTACGATCTTCTTTCTGCACAGTCTTGCAATCCAGTTGATATGTCAAGACAATCACTCTGTTTCTCAGCACCCTACGAACGAATTTGGTTAGATACTGCCCAGTTAGGTCAGGCAAGATAATGAAAAAAAAAAAAATTGGAAAAATGTTACGTATACGCCACCCAACTAGGTACACATATTCTTCTACGATCTTCTTTCTGCACAGTCTTGCAATCCAGTTCATATGTCAAGACAATCACTCTGTTTCTCAGCACCCTACGAACGAATTTGGTTAGATACTGCCCAGTTAGGTCAGGCAAGAAAATGAAAAAAAAAAATTGGAAAAATGTTACGTATACGCCACCCTATCCTAGGTACATACATATTTCTACGATCTACTTCCTGCACAGCCTTGCAATCCAGTTGATATGTCAAGACAATCACTCTGTTTCTCAGCACCCTACGAACGAATTTGGTTAGATACTGCCCAGTTAGGTCAGGCAAGATAATGAAAAAAAAAAATTGGAAAAATGTTACGTATACGCCACCGTATCCTAGGTACATATATCCTTCTACGATCTTCTTTCTGCACAGTCTTGCAATCCAGTTGATATGTCAAGACAATCACTCTGTTTCTCAGCACCCTACGAACGAATTTGGTTAGATACTGCCCAGTTAGGTCAGGCAAGATAATGAAAAAAAAAAAAATTGGAAAAATGTTACGTGTACGCCACCCTATCCTAGGTACATATATATTTCTACGATCTACTTCCTGCACAGCGTTGCAATCCAGTTGATATGTCAAGACAATCACTCTGTTTCTCAGCACCCTACGAACGAATTTGGTTAGATACTGCCCAGTTAGGTCAGGCAAGAAAATGAAAAAAAAAAAATTGGAAAAATGGTACGTATACGCCACCCTATCCTAGGTACATATATCCTTCTACGATCATCTTCCTGTACAGTCTTGCAATCCAGTTGATATGTCAAGACAATCACTCTGTTTCTCCGCACCCTACGAACGAATTTGGTTAGATACTGCCCAGTTAGGTCAGGCAAGAAAATGAAAAAAAAAACATTTTAAAAAATGTTACGTATACGCCACCGTACCCTAGGTACATATATCCTTCTACGATCTTCTTTCTGCACAGTCTTGCAATCCAGTTGATATGTCAAGACAATCACTCTGTTTCTCAGCACCCTACGAACGAATTTGGTTAGATACTGCCCAGTTAGGTCAGGCAAGAAAATGAAAAAAAAAATTGGAAAAATGTTACGTATACGCCACCATATCCTAGGTACATATATCCTTCTACGAACTTCTTCCTGCACAGCCCTGCAATCCAGTTGATATGTCAAGACAATCACTCTGTTTCTCAGCACCCTACGAACGAATTTGGTTAGATACTGCCCAGTTAGGTCAGGCAAGAAAATGAAAAAAAAAATTGGAAAAATGTTACGTATACGCCACCCTATCCTAGGTACATATATATTTCTACGATCTACTTCCTGCACAGCGTTGCAATCCAGTTGATATGTCAAGACAATCACTCTGTTTCTCAGCACCCTACGAACGAATTTGGTTAGATACTGCCCAGTTAGGTCAGGCAAGATAATGAAAAAAAAAAAATTGGAAAAATGTTACGTATACGCCACCCTATCCTAGGTACATATATATTTCTACGATCTACTTCCTGCACAGCCTTGCAATCCAGTTGATATGTCAAGACAATCACTCTGTTTCTCAGCACCCTACGAACGAATTTGGTTAGATACTGCCCAGTTAGGTCAGGCAAGATAATGAAAAAAAAAAAAATTGGAAAAATGTTACGTATACGCCACCCTATCCTAGGTACATATATATTTCTACGATCTACTTCCTGCACAGCCTTGCAATCCAGTTGATATGTCAAGACAATCACTCTGTTTCTCAGCACCCTACGAACGAATTTGGTTAGATACTGCCCAGTTAGGTCAGGCAAGATAATGAAAAAAAAAAAAATTGGAAAAATGTTACGTATACGCCACCCTATCCTAGGTACATATATATTTCTACGATCTACTTCCTGCACAGCGTTGCAATCCAGTTGATATGTCAAGACAATCACTCTGTTTCTCAGCACCCTACGAACGAATTTGGTTAGATACTGCCCAGTTAGGTCAGGCAAGATAATGAAAAAAAAAAAAATTGGAAAAATGTTACGTATACGCCACCCAACTAGGTACACATATTCTTCTACGATCTTCTTTCTGCACAGTCTTGCAATCCAGTTCATATGTCAAGACAATCACTCTGTTTCTCAGCACCCTACGAACGAATTTGGTTAGATACTGCCCAGTTAGATCAGGCAAGAAAATGAAAAAAAAAAAAATTGGAAAAATGTTACGTATACGCCACCCTATCCTAGGTACATATATATTTCTACGATCTACTTCCTGCACAGCGTTGCAATCCAGTTGATATGTCAAGACAATCACTCTGTTTCTCAGCACCCTACGAACGAATTTGGTTAGATACTGCCCAGTTAGGTCAGGCAAGATAATGAAAAAAAAAAATTGGAAAAATGTTACGTATACGCCACCCAACTAGGTACACATATTCTTCTACGATCTTCTTTCTGCACAGTCTTGCAATCCAGTTCATATGTCAAGACAATCACTCTGTTTCTCAGCACCCTACGAACGAATTTGGTTAGATACTGCCCAGTTAGGTCAGGCAAGATAATGAAAAAAAAAAAATTGGAAAAATGTTACGTATACGCCACCCAACTAGGTACACATATTCTTCTACGATCTTCCTTCTGCAGGCCCATGCAATCCAGTTGATATGTCAAGACAATCACTTAGTGATCGAATTTGGTTAGATACTGCCCAGTTAGGTCAGGCAAGAAAATGAAAAAAAAAAATTGGAAAAATGTTACGTATACGCCACCCTATCCTAGGTACATACATATTTCTACGATCTACTTCCTGCACAGCCTTGCAATCCAGTTGATATGTCAAGACAATCACTCTGTTTCTCAGCACCCTACGAACGAATTTGGTTAGATACTGCCCAGTTAGGTCAGGCAAGATAATGAAAAAAAAAAATTGGAAAAATGTTACGTATACGCCACCGTATCCTAGGTACATATATCCTTCTACGATCTTCTTTCTGCACAGTCTTGCAATCCAGTTGATATGTCAAGACAATAACTCTGTTTCTCAGCACCCTACGAACGAATTTGGTTAGATACTGCCCAGTTAGGTCAGGCAAGATAATGAAAAAAAAAAAAATTGGAAAAATGTTACGTGTACGCCACCCTATCCTAGGTACATATATATTTCTACGATCTACTTCCTGCACAGCGTTGCAATCCAGTTGATATGTCAAGACAATCACTCTGTTTCTCAGCACCCTACGAACGAATTTGGTTAGATACTGCCCAGTTAGGTCAGGCAAGAAAATGAAAAAAAAAAAATTGGAAAAATGGTACGTATACGCCACCCTATCCTAGGTACATATATCCTTCTACGATCATCTTCCTGTACAGTCTTGCAATCCAGTTGATATGTCAAGACAATCACTCTGTTTCTCCGCACCCTACGAACGAATTTGGTTAGATACTGCCCAGTTAGGTCAGGCAAGAAAATGAAAAAAAAAACATTTAAAAAAATGTTACGTATACGCCACCGTACCCTAGGTACATATATCCTTCTACGATCTTCTTTCTGCACAGTCTTGCAATCCAGTTGATATGTCAAGACAATCACTCTGTTTCTCAGCACCCTACGAACGAATTTGGTTAGATACTGCCCAGTTAGGTCAGGCAAGAAAATGAAAAAAAAAATTGGAAAAATGTTACGTATACGCCACCATATCCTAGGTACATATATCCTTCTACGAACTTCTTCCTGCACAGCCCTGCAATCCAGTTGATATGTCAAGACAATCACTCTGTTTCTCAGCAGCCTACGAACGAATTTGGTTAGATACTGCCCAGTTAGGTCAGGCAAGAAAATGAAAAAAAAAATTGGAAAAATGTTACGTATACGCCACCCTGTCCTAGGTACATATATATTTCTACGATCTACTTCCTGCACAGCCTTGCAATACAGTTCATATGTCAAGACAATCACTCTGTTTCTCAGCACCCTACGAACGAATTTGGTTAGATACTGCCCAGTTAGGTCAGGCAAGAAAGTGAAAAAAAAAAATTGGAAAAATGTTACGTATACGCCACCGAACTAGGTACACATATTCTTCTACGATCTTCCTTCTGCAGGCCCATGCAATCCAGTTGATATGTCAAGACAATCACTTAGTGAACGAATTTGGTTAGATACTGCCCAGTTAGGTCAGGCAAGAAAGTGAAAAAAAAAAATTGGAAAAAATGTTACGTATACGCCACCGAACTAGGTACACATATTCTTCTACGATCTTCCTTCTGCAGGCCCATGCAATCCAGTTGATATGTCAAGACAATCACTTAGTGAACGAATTTGGTTAGATACTGCCCAGTTAGGTCAGGCAAGAAAGTGAAAAAAAAAAATTGGAAAAATGTTACGTATACGCCACCCTGTCCTAGGTACATATATATTTCTACGATCTACTTCCTGCACAGCCTTGCAATCCAGTTGATATGTCAAGACAATCACTCTGTTTCTCAGCACCCTACGAACGAATTTGGTTAGATACTGCCCAGTTAGGTCAGGCAAGAAAATGAAAAAAAAAATTGGAAAAATGTTACGTATACGCCACCATATCCTAGGTACATATATCCTTCTACGAACTTCTTCCTGCACAGCCCTGCAATCCAGTTGATATGTGAAGACAATCACTCTGTTTCTCAGCACCCTACAAACGAATTTGGTTAGATACTGCCAAGTAAGGCAGGCAAGAAAGTGAAAAAAAAAAAATTGGAAAAAATGTTACGTATACGCCACCGAACTAGGTACACATATTCTTCTACGATCTTCCTTCTGCAGGCCCATGCAATCCACTTGATATGTCAAGACAATCACTTAGTGAACGAATTTGGTTAGATACTGCCCAGTTAGGTCAGGCAAGAAAATGAAAAAAAAAAAACAATTGGAAAAATGTTACGTATACGCCACCCTATTCTAGGTACGTATATCCTTCTACGATCTTCTTTCTGCACAGTCTTGCAATCCAGTTGATATGTCAAGACAATCACTCTGTTTCTCAGCACCCTACGAACGAATTTGGTTAGATACTGCCCAGTAAGGCAGGCAAGAAAGTGAAAAAAAAAAATTGGAAAAATGTTACGTATACGCCACCCTATCCTAGGTACATATATCCTTCTACGATCTTCTTCCTGCACAGTCTTGCAATCCAGTTGATATGTCAAGACAATCACTCTGTTTCTCAGCACCCTACGAACGAATTTGGTTAGATACTGCCCAGTAAGGCAGGCAAGAAAGTGAAAAAAAAAAAAATTGGAAAAAATGTTACGTATACGCCACCGAACTAGGTACACATATTCTTCTACGATCTTCCTTCTGCAGGCCCATGCAATCCAGTTGATATGTCAAGACAATCACTCTGTTTCTCAGCACCCTACGAACGAATTTGGTTAGATACTGCCCAGTTAGGTCAGGCAAGAAAATGAAAAAAAAAAATTGGAAAAATGTTACGTATACGCCACCGTATCCTAGGTACATATATCCTTCTACGATCTTCTTCCTGCACAGTCTTGCAATCCAGTTGATATGTCAAGACAATCACTCTGTTTCTCAGCACCCTACGAACGAATTTGGTTAGATACTGCCCAGTTAGGTCAGGCAAGAAAATGAAAAAAAAAAATTGGAAAAATGTTACGTATACGCCACCCTATCCTAGGTACATATATCCTTCTACGATCTTCTTCCTGCACAGCCTTGCAATCCAGTTGATATGTCAAGACAATCACTCTGTTTCTCAGCACCCTACGAACGAATTTGGTTAGATACTGCCCAGTTAGGTCAGGCAAGAAAATGAAAAAAAAAAAAATTGGAAAAATGTTACGTATACGCCACCCTGTCCTAGGTACATATATATATCTACGACCTACTTCCTGCACAGCCTTGCAATCCAGTTGATATGTCAAGACAATCACTCTGTTTCTCAGCACCCTACGAACGAATTTGGTTAGATACTGCCCAGTAAGGCAGGCAAGAAAGTGAAAAAAAAAAAAATTGGAAAAAATGTTACGTATACGCCACCGAACTAGGTACACATATTCTTCTACGATCTTCCTTCTGCAGGAACATGCAATCCAGTTGATATGTCAAGACAATCACTTAGTGAACGAATTTGGTTAGATACTGCCCAGTTAGGTCAGGCAAGAAAATGAAAAAAAAAAATTGGAAAAATGTTACGTATACGCCACCGTATCCTAGGTACATATATCCTTCTACGATCTTCTTCCTGCACAGTCTTGCAATCCAGTTGATATGTCAAGACAATCACTCTGTTTCTCAGCACCCTACGAACGAATTTGGTTAGATACTGCCCAGTTAGGTCAGGCAAGAAAATTGGAAAAATGTTACGTATACGCCACCCTATCCTAGGTACATATATCCTTCTACGATCTTCTTCCTGCACAGCCTGGCAATCCAGTTGATATGTCAAGACAATCACTCTGTTTCTCAGCACCCTACGAACGAATTTGGTTAGATACTGCCCAGTTAGGTCAGGCAAGAAAATGAAAAAAAAAAAAAATTGGAAAAATGTTACGTATACGCCACCCTGTCCTAGGTACATATATATTTCTACGACCTACTTCCTGCACAGCCTTGCAATCCAGTTGATATGTCAAGACAATCACTCTGTTTCTCAGCACCCTACGAACGAATTTGGTTAGATACTGCCCAGTTAGGTCAGGCAAGAAAATGAAAAAAAAAAAAATTGGAAAAATGTTGCGTATACGCCACCCTATCCTAGGTACATATATCCTTCTACGATCTTCTTTCTGCACAGTCCTGCAATCCAGTGGATATGTCAAGACAATCACTCTGATTCTCAGCACCCTACGAACGAATTTGGTTAGATACTGCCCAGTTATGTCAGGCAAGAAAATGAAAAAAAAAATTGGAAAAATGTTACGTATACGCCACCCTATCCTAGGTACATATATCCTTCTACGATCTTCTTTCTGCACAGTCTTGCAATCCAGTTGATATGTCAAGACAATCACTCTGTTTCTCAGCACCCTACGAACGAATTTGGTTAGATACTGCCCAGTTAGGTCAGGCAAGAAAATGAAAAAAAAAATTGGAAAAATGTTACGTATATGCCACCGTATCCTAGGTACACATATATTTCTACGATCTTCTTTCTGCACAGTCCTGCAATCCAGTTGATATGTCAAGACAATCACTCTGTTTCTCAGCACCCTACGAACGAATTTGGTTAGATACTACCCAGCTAGGTCAGGCAAGAAAATGAAAAAAAAAATTGGAAAAATGTTACGTATATGCCACCGTATCCTAGGTACATATATCCTTCTACGATCTTCTTTCTGCACAGTCTTGCAATCCAGTTGATATGTCAAGACAATCACTCTGTTTCTCAGCACCCTACGAACGAATTTGGTTAGATACTGCCCAGCTAGGTCAGGCTAGAAAATGAAAAAAAAAAAATTGGAAAAACGTTACGTATACTCCACCGTATCCTAGGTACACATATATTTCTACGATCTTCTTTCTGCACAGTCCTGCAATCCAGTTGATATGTCAAGACAATCACTCTGTTTCTCAGCACCCTACGAACGAATTTGGTTAGATACTGCCCAGTTAGGTCAGGCAAGATAATGAAAAAAAAAAAAATTGGAAAAATGTTACGTATATGCCACCGTATCCTAGGTACATATATCCTTCTACGATCTTCTTTCTGCACAGTCTTGCAATCCAGTTGATATGTCAAGACAATCACTCTGTTTCTCAGCACCCTACGAACGAATTTGGTTAGATACTACCCACTTAGGTCAGGCAAGATAATGAAAAAAAAAAAAATTGGAAAAATGTTACGTATACGCCACCCTATCCTAGGTACATATATCCTTCTACGATCTTCTTTCTGCACAGTCCTGCAATCCAGTGGATATGTCAAGACAATCACTCTGATTCTCAGCACCCTACGAACGAATTTGGTTAGATACTACCCAGTTATGTCAGGCAAGAAAATGAAAAAAAAAAAAATTGGAAAAATGTTACGTATACGCCACCCTATCCTAGGTACATATATCCTTCTACGATCTTCTTTCTGCACAGTCCTGCAATCCAGTGGATATGTCAAGACAATCACTCTGATTCTCAGCACCCTACGAACGAATTTGGTTAGATACTGTCCAGTTAGGTTAGGCAAGAAAATGAAAAAAAAAAAAATTGGAAAAATGTTACGTATACGCCACCCTATCCTAGGTACATATATATTTCTACGACCTACTTCCTGCACAGCCTTGTAATCCATTTGATATGTCAAGACAATCACCCTGTTTCTCAGCACCCTACGAACGAATTTGGTTAGATACTGCCCAGTTAGGTCAGGCAAGAAAATGAAAAAAAAAAAATATTGGAAAAATTTTACGTATACGCCACCCTATCCTAGGTACATATATCCTTCTACGATCTTCTTTCTGCACAGTCCTGCAATCCAGTGGATATGTCAAGACAATCACTCTGATTCTCAGCACCCTACGAACGAATTTGGTTAGATATTGTCCAGTTAGGTTAGGCAATAAAATGAAAAAAAAAAAAATTGGAAAAATGTTACGTATACGCCACCCTATCCTAGGTACATATATATTTCTAC
Source organism: Xylota sylvarum (assembly GCA_905220385.1). Taxonomy (NCBI): domain Eukaryota; kingdom Metazoa; phylum Arthropoda; class Insecta; order Diptera; family Syrphidae; genus Xylota; species Xylota sylvarum. The sequence continues at coordinate 36,436,659 of LR999958.1, forward strand.
GACCTACTTCCTGCACAGCCTTGCAATCCAGTTGATATGTCAAGACAATCACTCTGATTCTCAGCACCCTACGAACGAATTTGGTTAGATACTGCCCAGTTAGGTCAGGCAAGAAAATGAAAAAAAAAAAAATTGGAAAAATGTTACGTATACGCCACCGTATCCTAGGTACATATATCCTTCTACGATCTTCTTTCTGCACAGTCCTGCAATCCAGTGGATATGTCAAGACAATCACTCTGATTCTCAGCACCCTACGAACGAATTTGGTTAGATACTACCCAGTTATGTCAGGCAAGAAAATGAAAAAAAAAAAATTGGAGAAATGTTACGTATACGCCACCCTATCCTAGGTACATATATATTTCTACGACCTACTTCCTGCACAGCCTTGCAATCCAGTTGATATGTCAAGACAATCACTCTGTTTCTCAGCACCCTACGAACGAATTTGGTTAGATACTGCCCAGTTAGGTCAGGCAAGAAAATGAAAAAAAAAAAAATTGGAAAAATGTTACGTATACGCCACCCTATCCTAGGTACATATATCCTTCTACGATCTTCTTTCTGCACAGTCCTGCAATCCAGTGGATATGTCAAGACAATCACTCTGATTCTCAGCACCCTACGAACGAATTTGGTTAGATACTGCCCAGTTAGGTCAGCCAAGAAAGTGAAAAAAAAAATTGGAAAAAATGTTACGTATACGCCACCGAACTAGGTACACATATTCTTCTACGATCTTCCTTCTGCAGGAACATGCAATCCAGATGATATGTCAAGACAATCACTTAGTGAACGAATTTGGTTAGATACTGCCCAGTTAGGTCAGGCAAGAAAATTAAAAAAAATTGGAAAAATGTTACGTATACGCCACCGTATCCTAGGTACATATATCCTTCTACGATCTTCCTTCTGCACAGTCCTGCAATCCAGTGGATATGTCAAGACAATCACTCTGATTCTCAGCACCCTACGAACGAATTTGGTTAGATACTGTCCAGTTAGGTTAGGCAAGAAAATGAAAAAAAAAAAATTGGAAAAATGTTACGTATACGCCACCCTATCCTAGGTACATATATATTTCTACGACCTACTTCCTGCACAGCCTTGTAATCCATTTGATATGTCAAGACAATCACCCTGTTTCTCAGCACCCTACGAACGAATTTGGTTAGATACTGCCCAGTTAGGTCAGGCAAGAAAATGAAAAAAAAAAAATATTGGAAAAATTTTACGTATACGCCACCCTATCCTAGGTACATATATCCTTCTACGATCTTCTTTCTGCACAGTCCTGCAATCCAGTGGATATGTCAAGACAATCACTCTGATTCTCAGCACCCTACGAACGAATTTGGTTAGATATTGTCCAGTTAGGTTAGGCAATAAAATGAAAAAAAAAAAAATTGGAAAAATGTTACGTATACGCCACCCTATCCTAGGTACATATATATTTCTACGACCTACTTCCTGCACAGCCTTGCAATCCAGTTGATATGTCAAGACAATCACTCTGATTCTCAGCACCCTACGAACGAATTTGGTTAGATACTGCCCAGTTAGGTCAGGCAAGAAAATGAAAAAAAAAAAATATTGGAAAAATTTTACGTATACGCCACCCTATCCTAGGTACATATATCCTTCTACGATCTTCTTTCTGCACAGTCCTGCAATCCAGTGGATATGTCAAGACAATCACTCTGATTCTCAGCACCCTACGAACGAATTTGGTTAGATATTGTCCAGTTAGGTTAGGCAATAAAATGAAAAAAAAAAAAATTGGAAAAATGTTACGTATACGCCACCCTATCCTAGGTACATATATATTTCTACGACCTACTTCCTGCACAGCCTTGTAATCCATTTGATATGTCAAGACAATCACCCTGTTTCTCAGCACCCTACGAACGAATTTGGTTAGATACTGCCCAGTTAGGTCAGGCAAGAAAATGAAAAAAAAAAAATATTGGAAAAATTTTACGTATACGCCACCCTATCCTAGGTACATATATCCTTCTACGATCTTCTTTCTGCACAGTCCTGCAATCCAGTGGATATGTCAAGACAATCACTCTGATTCTCAGCACCCTACGAACGAATTTGGTTAGATACTACCCAGTTATGTCAGGCAAGAAAATGAAAAAAAAAAAATTGGAGAAATGTTACGTATACGCCACCCTATCCTAGGTACATATATATTTCTACGACCTACTTCCTGCACAGCCTTGCAATCCAGTTGATATGTCAAGACAATCACTCTGTTTCTCAGCACCCTACGAACGAATTTGGTTAGATACTGCCCAGTTAGGTCAGGCAAGAAAATGAAAAAAAAAAAAAATTGGAAAAATGTTACGTATACGCCACCCTATCCTAGGTACATATATCCTTCTACGATCTTCTTTCTGCACAGTCCTGCAATCCAGTGGATATGTCAAGACAATCACTCTGATTCTCAGCACCCTACGAACGAATTTGGTTAGATACTGCCCAGTTAGGTCAGCCAAGAAAGTGAAAAAAAAAATTGGAAAAAATGTTACGTATACGCCACCGAACTAGGTACACATATTCTTCTACGATCTTCCTTCTGCAGGAACATGCAATCCAGATGATATGTCAAGACAATCACTTAGTGAACGAATTTGGTTAGATACTACCCAGTTACGTCAGGCAAGAAAATGAAAAAAAAAAAATTGGAGAAATGTTACGTATACGCCACCCTATCCTAGGTACATATATATTTCTACGACCTACTTCCTGCACAGCCTTGCAATCCAGTTGATATGTCAAGACAATCACTCTGATTCTCAGCACCCTACGAACGAATTTGGTTAGATACTACCCAGTTATGTCAGGCAAGAAAATGAAAAAAAAAAAAAATTGGAAAAATGTTACGTATACGCCACCCTATCCTAGGTACATATATCCTTCTACGATCTTCTTTCTGCACAGTCCTGCAATCCAGTGGATATGTCAAGACAATCACTCTGATTCTCAGCACCCTACGAACGAATTTGGTTAGATACTACCCAGTTATGTCAGGCAAGAAAATGAAAAAAAAAAAAATTGGAGAAATGTTACGTATACGCCACCCTATCCTAGGTACATATATCCTTCTACGATCTTCTTTCTGCACAGTCCTGCAATCCAGTGGATATGTCAAGACAATCACTCTGATTCTCAGCACCCTACGAACGAATTTGGTTAGATACTACCCAGTTATGTCAGGCAAGAAAATGAAAAAAAAAAAAATTGGAGAAATGTTACGTATACGCCACCCTATCCTAGGTACATATATATTTCTACGACCTACTTCCTGCACAGCCTTGCAATCCAGTTGATATGTCAAGACAATCACTCTGATTCTCAGCACCCTACGAACGAATTTGGTTAGATACTGCCCAGTTAGGTTAGGCAAGAAAATGAAAAAAAAAAAATTGGAAAAATGTTACGTATACGCCACCCTATCCTAGGTACATATATATTTCTACGACCTACTTCCTGCACAGCCTTGCAATCCAGTTGATATGTCAAGACAATCACTCTGTTTCTCAGCACCCTACGAACGAATTTGGTTAGATACTGCCCAGTTAGGTCAGGCAAGAAAATGAAAAAAAAAAAAATTGGAAAAATGTTACGTATACGCCACCGTATCCTAGGTACATATATCCATCTACGATCTTCTTTCTGCACAGTCTTGCAATCCAGTTGATATGTCAAGACAATCACTTTGTTTCTCAGCACCCTACGAACGAATTTGGTTAGATACTACCCAGTTAGGTCAGGCAAGAAAATGAAAAAAAAAATTGGAAAAATGTTACGTATACGCCACCCTATCCTAGGTACATATATCCTTCTACGATCTTCTTCCTGCACAGCCTTGCAATCCAGTTGATATGTCAAGACAATCACTCTGTTTTTCAGCACCCTACGAACGAATTTGGTTAGATACTGCCCAGTTAGGTCAGGCAAGAAAATGAAAAAAAAAAAATTGGAGAAATGTTACGTATACGCCACCCTATCCTAGGTACATATATATTTCTACGACCTACTTTATGCACAGCCTTGCAATCCAGTTGATATGTCAAGACAATCACTCTGTTTCTCAGCACCCTACGAACGAATTTGGTTAGATACTGCCCAGTTAGGTCAGGCAAGAAAATGAAAAAAAAAAATTGGAGAAATGTTACGTATACGCCACCCTATCCTAGGTACATATATATTTCTACGACCTACTTCCTGCACAGCCTTGCAATCCAGTTGATATGTCAAGACAATCACTCTGTTTCTCAGCACCCTACGAACGAGTTTGGTTAGATACTACCCACTTAGGTCAGGCAAGATAATGAAAAAAAAAAAAATTGGAAAAATGTTACGTATACGCCACCCTATCCTAGGTACATATATCCTTCTACGATCTTCTTTCTGCACAGTCCTGCAATCCAGTGGATATGTCAAGACAATCACTCTGATTCTCAGCACCCTACGAATGAATTTGGTTAGATACTACCCAGTTATGTCAGGCAAGAAAATGAAAAAAAAAAAAATTGGAGAAATGTTACGTATACGCCACCCTATCCTAGGTACATATATATTTCTACGACCTACTTCCTGCACAGCCTTGCAATCCAGTTGATATGTCAAGACAATCACTCTGTTTCTCAGCACCCTACGAACGAATTTGGTTAGATACTGCCCAGTTAGGTCAGGCAAGAAAATGAAAAAAAAAAAAATTGGAAAAATGTTACGTATACGCCACCGTATCCTAGGTACATATATCCTTCTACGATCTTCTTTCTGCACAGTCCTGCAATCCAGTGGATATGTCAAGACAATCACTCTGATTCTCAGCACCCTACGAACGAATTTGGTTAGATACTACCCAGTTATGTCAGGCAAGAAGGGAGGAGAAGAAGATACTGCGTAAGAAGAAAAGGGCCCACGCAGCCTCACAGCTCAAGGATATCGAAGAGTCCCGCGATAGGAACAACATCCGGATGTTTTTCAGGAAAGCCAAGCAACTGGCAGCTGGCTTCAAGCCCGGAACGCAGGCTCTTCGAAACAGTGAAGGAAACCTAGTCACCGAAGCACAGGGAATAGTAGATGTATTTAAGCAGCATTTCCAGCAGCTACTTAATGGGCAGGTAGAGAGAGTGATAGGGCAAGAAGAGAACATGCATCCAGTCAATGAAGAATCCATTCCCCCTCCTAGTTTTGAAGAGGTCGGCTCAGCTATCAAAAAGCTGAAGAACAACAAGGCCGCCGGCTCTGATGGTCTACCAGCAGAGCTTTTCAAACATGGTGGTGATGCTTTGGTGGGGTGCATGCACCAAGTCATCAACCAAGTGTGGGTGGATGAAGTCATGCCCGATGACTGGACTATCAGCTCTATATGCCCCATCTTCAAGAAAGGCGATCCTATGTCTTGTAAGAACTACCGAGGCATATCCCTGCTTAATGTCGCATATAAGATCCTATCCAACGTACTGTGTGAACGTCTGAAGCCTTTCTGCAGCACACTAATCGGCACGTACCAGTGTGGCTTCCGGCCCGGCAGATCGACGATCGACCAAATTTTCACACTAAGGCAAATCCTGGAAAAGACCAACGAATTTCAAGTCGAGACTCACCATCTCTTCATCGACTTTAAAGCCGCATATGATAGCATTCATCGTCTTGAGCTCTACAAGGCGATGGCCGAATTCGGGATCCCGGCTAAACTGATCCAGCTGTGCCGCGTGACGCTGGATAACACGCGGTGCAACGTGCAATTTCGGCAACAGTTCCTCTGAACTATTCCAAACATGCACCGGATTTCGGCAAGGGGATGCGCTATCATGTGACTTCTTCAATCTTGTGCTGGAACAGATAGTGCGCAGGGCAGGTGTAAACACGGAAGGCACTATCTTCAACAAATCTGTCCAGTTGCTGGGATACGCAGACGACATCGACATCATCGGTCGCTCCCAGCGCGCCGTGTTAGAGGCTTTTACGGCAATTGAAGAAGAGGCGAAACGTGTTGGCCTTGAAGTGAATGAGGACAAAACCAAATACATGTTGTCAACAAACAAAGAAGCATCTGTCCACCGCCTAGGACAAAACGTCACTGTTGGCAACAGTAACTTCGAAGTGGTTAAGGAGTTTACCTACCTCGGAGTAAATATCAACTCCACGAATGACAACTTAGTGGAGATTCGACGAAGACTTACCCTAGGAAACCGCTGCTACTTCGGTTTGGCGAAACAAATGGGGTCAAAACTCCTAACTCGAAAGACGAAATGTATGCTCTACAAAACTTTGATCCTGCCAGTTCTGCTGTATGGAGCCGAGTGCTGGACGATAAGCAGGAAAGCAGAGCAAATACTGAACACTTTCGAAAGAAAAATTCTTCGTCGGATATTCGGTCCCGTATGCGAGGAGGGCGAATGGAGGAGAAGATATAACCGCGGCCAAGAAAGTGAAAAAAAAAATTGGAAAAAATGTTACGTATACGCCACCGAACTAGGTACACATATTCTTCTACGATCTTCCTTCTGCAGGAACATGCAATCCAGTTGATATGTCAAGACAATCACTTAGTGAACGAATTTGGTTAGATACTGCCCAGTTAGGTCAGGCAAGAAAATTAAAAAAAATTGGAAAAATGTTACGTATACGCCACCGTATCCTAGGTACATATATCCTTCTACGATCTTCTTTCTGCACAGTCTTGCAATCCAGTTGATATGTCAAGACAATCACTCTGTTTCTCAGCACCCTACGAACGAATTTGGTTAGATACTGCCCAGTTAGGTCAGGCAAGAAAATGAAAAAAAAAAAAAATTGGAAAAATGTTACGTATACGCCACCGTATCCTAGGTACATATATCCTTCTACGATCTTCTTCCTGCACAGCCTTGCAATCCAGTTGATATATCAAGACAATCACTCTGTTTCTCAGCACCCTACGAACGAATTTGGTTAGATACTGCCCAGTTAGGTCAGGCAAGAAAGTGAAAAAAAAAATTGGAAAAAATGTTACGTATACGCCACCGAACTAGGTACACATATTCTTCTACGATCTTCCTTCTGCAGGCCCATGCAATCCAGTTGATATGTCAAGACAATCACTTAGTGAACGAATTTGGTTAGATACTGCCCAGTTAGGTCAGGCAAGAAAATGAAAAAAAAAAAAATTGGAAAAATGTTACGTATACGCCACCCTATCCTAGGTACATATATCCTTCTACGATCTTCTTCCTGCACAGCCTTGCAATCCAGTTGATGTGTCAAGACAATCACTCTGTTTCTCAGCACCTTACGAACGAATTTGGTTAGATACTGCCCAGTTAGGTCAGGCAAGAAAGTGAAAAAAAAAATTGGAAAAAATGTTACGTATACGCCACCGAACTAGGTACACATATTCTTCTACGATCTTCCTTCTGCAGGCCCATGCAATCCAGTTGATATGTCAAGACAATCACTTAGTGAACGAATTTGGTTAGATACTGCCCAGTTAGGTCAGACAAGAAAATGAAAAAAAAAAATTGGAAAAATGTTACGTATACGCCACCGTATCCTAGGTACATATATCCTTCTACGATCTTCTTCCTGCACAGCCTTGCAATCCAGTTGATGTGTCAAGACAATCACTCTGTTTCTCAGCACCTTACGAACGAATTTGGTTAGATACTGCCCAGTTAGGTCAGGCAAGAAAGTGAAAAAAAAAATTGGAAAAAATGTTACGTATACGCCACCGAACTAGGTACACATATTCTTCTACGATCTTCCTTCTGCAGGCCCATGCAATCCAGTTGATATGTCAAGACAATCACTTAGTGAACGAATTTGGTTAGATACTGCCCAGTTAGGTCAGGCAAGAAAATGAAAAAAAAAAAAATTGGAAAAATGTTACGTATACGCCACCCTATCCTAGGTACATATATCCTTCTACGATCTTCTTCCTGCACAGCCTTGCAATCCAGTTGATGTGTCAAGACAATCACTCTGTTTCTCAGCACCTTACGAACGAATTTGGTTAGATACTGCCCAGTTAGGTCAGGCAAGAAAGTGAAAAAAAAAATTGGAAAAAATGTTACGTATACGCCACCGAACTAGGTACACATATTCTTCTACGATCTTCCTTCTGCAGGCCCATGCAATCCAGTTGATATGTCAAGACAATCACTTAGTGATCGAATTTGGTTAGATACTGCCCAGTTAGGTCAGGCAAGCAAATGAAAAAAAATAAAATGGAAAAATATTACGTATACGCCACCCTATCCTAGGTACATATATCCTTCTACGATCTTCTTCCTGCAGAGCCTTGCAATCCAGTTGATGTGTCAAGACAATCACTCTGTTTCTCAGCACCTTACGAACGAATTTGGTTAGATACTGCCCAGTTAGGTCAGGCAAGAAAAAGAAAAAAAATAAAATGGAAAAATATTACGTATACGCCACCCTATCCTAGGTACATATATCCTTCTACGATCTTCTTCCTGCACAGCCTTGCAATCCAGTTGATGTGTCAAGACAATCACTCTGTTTCTCAGCACCTTACGAACGAATTTGGTTAGATACTGCCCAGTTAGGTCAGGCAAGAAAGTGAAAAAAAAAATTGGAAAAAATGTTACGTATACGCCACCGAACTAGGTACACATATTCTTCTACGATCTTCCTTCTGCAGGCCCATGCAATCCAGTTGATATGTCAAGACAATCACTTAGTGATCGAATTTGGTTAGATACTGCCCAGTTAGGTCAGGCAAGCAAATGAAAAAAAATAAAATGGAAAAATATTACGTATACGCCACCCTATCCTAGGTACATATATCCTTCTACGATCTTCTTCCTGCAGAGCCTTGCAATCCAGTTGATGTGTCAAGACAATCACTCTGTTTCTCAGCACCTTACGAACGAATTTGGTTAGATACTGCCCAGTTAGGTCAGGCAAGCAAATGAAAAAAAATAAAATGGAAAAATGTTACGTATACGCCACCCTATCCTAGGTACATATATCCTTCTCCGATCTTCTTTCTGCACAGTCTTGCAATCCAGTTGATATGTCAAGACAATCACTCTGTTTCTCAGCACCCTACGAACGAATTTGGTTAGATACTGCCCAGTTAGGTTAGGCAAGAAAATGAAAAAAAAAAAAATTGGAAAAATGTTACGTATACGCCACCGTATCCTAGGTACATATATCCTTCTACGATCTTCTTTCTGCACAGCCTTGCAATCCAGTTGATATGTCAAGACAATCACTCTGTTTCTCAGCACCCTACGAACGAATTTGGTTAGATACTGCCCAGTAAGGCAGGCAAGAAAGTGAAAAAAAAAAAATTGGAAAAAATATTACGTATACGCCACCGAACTAGGTACACATATTCTTCTACGATCTTCCTTCTGCAGGCCCATGCAATCCAGTTGATATGTCAAGACAATCACTTAGTGATCGAATTTGGTTAGATACTGCCCAGTTAGGTCAGGCAAGCAAATGAAAAAAAATAAAATGGAAAAATATTACGTATACGCCACCCTATCCTAGGTACATATATCCTTCTACGATCTTCTTCCTGCAGAGCCTTGCAATCCAGTTGATGTGTCAAGACAATCACTCTGTTTCTCAGCACCTTACGAACGAATTTGGTTAGATACTGCCCAGTTAGGTCAGGCAAGCAAATGAAAAAAAATAAAATGGAAAAATGTTACGTATACGCCACCGTATCCTAGGTACATATATCCTTCTCCGATCTTCTTTCTGCACAGTCTTGCAATCCAGTTGATATGTCAAGACAATCACTCTGTTTCTCAGCACCCTACGAACGAATTTGGTTAGATACTGCCCAGTTAGGTTAGGCAAGAAAATGAAAAAAAAAAAAATTGGAAAAATGTTACGTATACGCCACCGTATCCTAGGTACATATATCCTTCTACGATCTTCTTTCTGCACAGCCTTGCAATCCAGTTGATATGTCAAGACAATCACTCTGTTTCTCAGCACCCTACGAACGAATTTGGTTAGATACTGCCCAGTAAGGCAGGCAAGAAAGTGAAAAAAAAAAAATTGGAAAAAATATTACGTATACGCCACCGAACTAGGTACACATATTCTTCTACGATCTTCCTTCTGCAGGCCCATGCAATCCAGTTGATATGTCAAGACAATCACTTAGTGATCGAATTTGGTTAGATACTGCCCAGTTAGGTCAGGCAAGCAAATGAAAAAAAATAAAATGGAAAAATATTACGTATACGCCACCCTATCCTAGGTACATATATCCTTCTACGATCTTCTTCCTGCAGAGCCTTGCAATCCAGTTGATGTGTCAAGACAATCACTCTGTTTCTCAGCACCTTACGAACGAATTTGGTTAGATACTGCCCAGTTAGGTCAGGCAAGCAAATGAAAAAAAATAAAATGGAAAAATGTTACGTATACGCCACCGTATCCTAGGTACATATATCCTTCTCCGATCTTCTTTCTGCACAGTCTTGCAATCCAGTTGATATGTCAAGACAATCACTCTGTTTCTCAGCACCCTACGAACGAATTTGGTTAGATACTGCCCAGTTAGGTTAGGCAAGAAAATGAAAAAAAAAAAAATTGGAAAAATGTTACGTATACGCCACCGTATCCTAGGTACATATATCCTTCTACGATCTTCTTTCTGCAGAGCCTTGCAATCCAGTTGATGTGTCAAGACAATCACTCTGTTTCTCAGCACCTTACGAACGAATTTGGTTAGATACTGCCCAGTTAGGTCAGGCAAGAAAGTGAAAAAAAAAATTGGAAAAAATGTTACGTATACGCCACCGAACTAGGTACACATATTCTTCTACGATCTTCCTTCTGCAGGCCCATGCAATCCAGTTGATATGTCAAGACAATCACTTAGTGATCGAATTTGGTTAGATACTGCCCAGTTAGGTCAGGCAAGCAAATGAAAAAAAATAAAATGGAAAAATATTACGTATACGCCACCCTATCCTAGGTACATATATCCTTCTACGATCTTCTTCCTGCAGAGCCTTGCAATCCAGTTGATGTGTCAAGACAATCACTCTGTTTCTCAGCACCTTACGAACGAATTTGGTTAGATACTGCCCAGTTAGGTCAGGCAAGCAAATGAAAAAAAATAAAATGGAAAAATGTTACGTATACGCCACCGTATCCTAGGTACATATATCCTTCTCCGATCTTCTTTCTGCACAGTCTTGCAATCCAGTTGATATGTCAAGACAATCACTCTGTTTCTCAGCACCCTACGAACGAATTTGGTTAGATACTGCCCAGTTAGGTTAGGCAAGAAAATGAAAAAAAAAAAAAGTGGAAAAATGTTACGTATACGCCACCGTATCCTAGGTACATATATCCTTCTACGATCTTCTTTCTGCACAGCCTTGCAATCCAGTTGATATGTCAAGACAATCACTCTGTTTCTCAGCACCCTACGAACGAATTTGGTTAGATACTGCCCAGTAAGGCAGGCAAGAAAGTGAAAAAAAAAAAATTGGAAAAAATATTACGTATACGCCACCGAACTAGGTACACATATTCTTCTACGATCTTCCTTCTGCAGGCCCATGCAATCCAGTTGATATGTCAAGACAATCACTTAGTGATCGAATTTGGTTAGATACTGCCCAGTTAGGTCAGGCAAGCAAATGAAAAAAAATAAAATGGAAAAATATTACGTATACGCCACCCTATCCTAGGTACATATATCCTTCTACGATCTTCTTCCTGCAGAGCCTTGCAATCCAGTTGATGTGTCAAGACAATCACTCTGTTTCTCAGCACCTTACGAACGAATTTGGTTAGATACTGCCCAGTTAGGTCAGGCAAGAAAATGAAAAAAAATAAAATGGAAAAATATTACGTATACGCCACCCTATCCTAGGTACATATATTCTTCTACGATCTCCTTCCTGCACAGTCTTGCAATCCAGTTGATATGTCAAGACAATCACTCTGTTTCTCAGCACCTTACGAACGAATTTGGTTAGATACTGCCCAGTTAGGTCAGGCAAGAAAATGAAAAAAAATAAAATGGAAAAATATTACGTATACGCCACCCTATCCTAGGTACATATATCCTTCTACGATCTTCTTTCTGCACAGTCTTGCAATCCAGTTGATATGTCAAGACAATCACTCTGTTTCTCAGCACCCTACGAACGAATTTGGTTAGATACTGCCCAGTTAGGTCAGGCAAGAAAATGAAAAAAAATAAAATGGAAAAATGTTACGTATACGCCACCCTATCCTAGGTACATATATCCTTCTACGATCTTCTTCCTGCAGAGCCTTGCAATCCAGTTGATGTGTCAAGACAATCACTCTGTTTCTCAGCACCTTACGAACGAATTTGGTTAGATACTGCCCAGTTAGGTCAGGCAAGAAAATGAAAAAAAATAAAATGGAAAAATATTACGTATACGCCACAATATCCTAGGTACATATATCCTTCTACGATCTTCTTTCTGCACAGTCTTGCAATCCAGTTGATATGTCAAGACAATCACTTAGTGATCGAATTTGGTTAGATACTGCCCAGTTAGGTCAGGCAAGCAAATGAAAAAAAATAAAATGGAAAAATATTACGTATACGCCACCCTATCCTAGGTACATATATCCTTCTACGATCTTCTTCCTGCAGAGCCTTGCAATCCAGTTGATGTGTCAAGACAATCACTCTGTTTCTCAGCACCTTACGAACGAATTTGGTTAGATACTGCCCAGTTAGGTCAGGCAAGAAAATGAAAAAAAATAAAATGGAAAAATATTACGTATACGCCACCCTATCCTAGGTACATATATCCTTCTACGATCTTCTTTCTGCACAGTCTTGCAATCCAGTTGATATGTCAAGACAATCACTCTGTTTCTCAGCACCCTACGAACGAATTTGGTTAGATACTGCCCAGTAAGGCAGGCAAGAAAGTGAAAAAAAAAAAAATTGGAAAAAATGTTACGTATACGCCACCGAACTAGGTACACATATTCTTCTACGATCTTCCTTCTGCAGGCCCATGCAATCCAGTTGATATGTCAAGACAATCACTTAGTGATCGAATTTGGTTAGATACTGCCCAGTTAGGTCAGGCAAGCAAATGAAAAAAAAAAATTGGAAAAATGTTACGTATACGCCACCCTATCCTAGGTACATATATCCTTCTACGATCTTCTTCCTGCAGAGCCTTGCAATCCAGTTGATGTGTCAAGACAATCACTCTGTTTCTCAGCACCTTACGAACGAATTTGGTTAGATACTGCCCAGTTAGGTCAGGCAAGAAAATGAAAAAAAAAAATTGGAAAAATGTTACGTATACGCCACCCTATCCTAGGTACATATATCCTTCTACGATCTTCTTTCTGCACAGTCTTGCAATCCAGTTGATATGTCAAGACAATCACTCTGTTTCTCAGCGCCCTACGAACGAATTTGGTTAGATACTGCCCAGTAAGGCAGGCAAGAAAGTGAAAAAAAAAAAATTGGAAAAAAATGTTACGTATACGCCACCGAACTAGGTACACATATTCTTCTACGATCTTCCTTCTGCAGGCCCATGCAATCCAGTTGATATGTCAAGACAATCACTTAGTGATCGAATTTGGTTAGATACTGCCCAGTTAGGTCAGGCAAGAAAATGAAAAAAAATAAAATGGAAAAATATTACGTATACGCCACCCTATCCTAGGTACATATATCCTTCTACGATCTCCTTCCTGCACAGCCTTGCAATCCAGTTGATGTGTCAAGACAATCACTCTGTTTCTCAGCACCTTACGAACGAATTTGGTTAGATACTGCCCAGTTAGGTCAGGCAAGAAAATAAAAAAAAAAAAAAATTGGAAAAATGTTACGTATACGCCACCGTATCCTAGGTACATATATCCTTCTACGATCTTCTTTCTGCACAGCCTTGCAATCCAGTTGATATGTCAAGACAATCACTCTGTTTCTCAGCACCCTACGAACGAATTTGGTTAGATACTGCCCAGTTAGGTCAGGCAAGAAAATGAAAAAAAATAAAATGGAAAAATGTTACGTATACGCCACCGTATCCTAGGTACATATATCCTTCTACGATCTTCTTTCTGCACAGTCTTGCAATCCAGTTGATATGTCAAGACAATCACTCTGTTTCTCAGCACCCTACGAACGAATTTGGTTAGATACTGCCCAGTTAGGTCAGGCAAGAAAATGAAAAAAAAAAAAATTTTAAAAAATGTTACGTATACGCCACCGTATCCTAGGTACATATATCCTTCTACGATCTTCTTTCTGCACAGTCTTGCAATCCAGTTGATATGTCAAGACAATCACTCTGTTTCTCAGCACCCTACGAACGAATTTGGTTAGATACTGCCCAGTAAGGCAGGCAAGAAAGTGAAAAAAAAAAAAATTGGAAAAAATGTTACGTATACGCCACCGAACTAGGTACACATATTCTTCTGCGATCTTCCTTCTGCAGGCCCATGCAATCCAGTTGATATGTCAAGACAATCACTTAGTGATCGAATTTGGTTAGATACTGCCCAGTTAGGTCAGGCAAGAAAAAGAAAAAAAAAAACATTGGAAAAATGTTACGTATACGCCACCGTATCCTAGGTACATATATCCTTCTACGATCTTCTTTCTGCACAGTCTTGCAATCCAGTTGATATGTCAAGACAATCACTCTGTTTCTCAGCACCCTACGAACGAATTTGGTTAGATACTGCCCAGTAAGGCAGGCAAGAAAGTGAAAAAAAAAAAAATTGGAAAAAATGTTACGTATACGCCACCGAACTAGGTACACATATTCTTCTGCGATCTTCCTTCTGCAGGCCCATGCAATCCAGTTGATATGTCAAGACAATCACTTAGTGAACGAATTTGGTTAGATACTGCCCAGTTAGGTCAGGCAAGAAAATGAAAAAAAAAAAAAATTGGAAAAACGTTACGTATACGCCACCGTATCCTAGGTACATATATCCTTCTACGACCTTCTTTCTGCACAGTCTTGCAATCCAGTTGATATGTCAAGACAATCACTCTCTTTCTCAGCACCCTACGAACGAATTTGGTTAGATACTGCCCAGTAAGGCAGGCAAGAAAGTGAAAAAAAAAAATTGGAAAAAATGTTACGTATACGCCACCGAACTAGGTACACATATTCTTCTACGATCTTCCTTCTGCAGGCCCATGCAATCCACTTGATATGTCAAGACAATCACTTAGTGAACGAATTTGGTTAGATACTGCCCAGTTAGGTCAGGCAAGAAAATGAAAAAAAAAAACAATTGGAAAAATGTTACGTATACGCCACCGTATCCTAGGTACATATATCCTTCTACGATCTTCTTTCTGCACAGTCTTGCAATCCAGTTGATATGTCAAGACAATCACTCTGTTTCTCAGCACCCTACGAACGAATTTGGTTAGATACTGCCCAGTTAGGTCAGGCAAGAAAATGAAAAAAAAAAACAATTGGAAAAATGTTACGTATACGCCACCGTATCCTAGGTACATATATCCTTCTACGATCTTCTTTCTGCACAGTCTTGCAATCCAGTTGATATGTCAAGACAATCACTCTGTTTCTCAGCACCCTACGAACGAATTTGGTTAGATACTGCCCAGTAAGGCAGGCAAGAAAGTGAAAAAAAAAAATTGGAAAAAATGTTACGTATACGCCACCGAACTAGGTACACATATTCTTCTACGATCTTCCTTCTGCAGGCCCATGCAATCCACTTGATATGTCAAGACAATCACTTAGTGAACGAATTTGGTTAGATACTGCCCAGTTAGGTCAGGCAAGAAAATGAAAAAAAAAAACAATTGGAAAAATGTTACGTATACGCCACCGTATCCTAGGTACATATATCCTTCTACGACCTTCTTTCTGCACAGTCTTGCAATCCAGTTGATATGTCAAGACAATCACTCTGTTTCTCAGCACCCTACGAACGAATTTGGTTAGATACTGCCCAGTTAGGTCAGGCAAGAAAATGAAAAAAAAAAAAAAATTGGAAAAATGTTACGTATACGCCACCGTATCCTAGGTACACATATCCTTCTACGACCTTCTTTCTGCACAGTCTTGCAATCCAGTTGATATGTCAAGACAATCACTCTGTTTCTCAGCACCCTACGAGCTAATTTGGTTAGATACTGCCCAGTAAGGCAGGCAAGAAAGTGAAAAAAAAAAAAATTGGAAAAAATGTTACGTATACGCCACCGACCTAGGTACACATATTCTTCTACGATCTTCCTTCTGCAGGCCCATGCAATCCACTTGATATGTCAAGACAATCACTTAGTGAACGAATTTGGTTAGATACTGCCCAGTTAGGTCAGGCAAGAAAATGAAAAAAAAAACAATTGGAAAAATGTTACGTATACGCCACCGTATCCTAGGTACATATATCCTTCTACGATCTTCTTTCTGCACAGTCTTGCAATCCAGTTGATATGTCAAGACAATCACTCTGTTTCTCAGCACCCTACGAACGAATTTGGTTAGATACTGCCCAGTTAGGTCAGGCAAGAAAATGAAAAAAAAAAAAATATGGAAAAATGTTACGTATACGCCACCGTATCCTAGGTACATATATCCTTCTACGATCTTCTTTCTGCACAGTCTTGCAATCCAGTTGATATGTCAAGACAATCACTCTGTTTCTCAGCACCCTACGAACGAATTTGGTTAGATACTGCCCAGTAAGGCAGGCAAGAAAGTGAAAAAAAAAAAATTGGAAAAAATGTTACGTATACGCCACCGAACTAGGTACACATATTCTTCTGCGATCTTCCTTCTGCAGGCCCATGCAATCCAGTTGATATGTCAAGACAATCACTTAGTGAACGAATTTGGTTAGATACTGCCCAGTTAGGTCAGGCAAGAAAATGAAAAAAAAAAATTGGAAAAATGTTACGTATACGCCACCGTATCCTAGGTACATATATCCTTCTACGATCTTCTTTCTGCACAGTCTTGCAATCCAGTTGATATGTCAAGACAATCACTCTGTTTCTCAGCACCCTACGAACGAATTTGGTTAGATACTGCCCAGTTAGGTCAGGCAAGAAAATGAAAAAAAAAAAAAATTGGAAAAAAGTTACGTATACGCCACCGTATCCTAGGTACATATATCCTTCTACGATCTTCTTTCTGCACAGTCTTGCAATCCAGTTGATATGTCAAGACAATCACTCTGTTTCTCAGCACCCTACGAACGAATTTGGTTAGATACTGCCCAGTAAGGCAGGCAAGAAAGTGAAAAAAAAAAAAATTGGAAAAAATGTTACGTATACGCCACCGAACTAGGTACACATATTCTTCTACGATCTTCCTTCTGCAGGCCCATGCAATCCACTTGATATGTCAAGACAATCACTTAGTGAACGAATTTGGTTAGATACTGCCCAGTTAGGTCAGGCAAGAAAATGAAAAAAAAAAACAATTGGAAAAATGTTACGTATACGCCACCGTATCCTAGGTACATATATCCTTCTACGATCTTCTTTCTGCACAGTCTTGCAATCCAGTTGATATGTCAAGACAATCACTCTGTTTCTCAGCACCCTACGAACGAATTTGGTTAGATACTGCCCAGTTAGGTCAGGCAAGAAAATGAAAAAAAAAAAAAATTGGAAAAAAGTTACGTATACGCCACCGTATCCTAGGTACATATATCCTTCTACGATCTTCTTTCTGCACAGTCTTGCAATCCAGTTGATATGTCAAGACAATCACTCTGTTTCTCAGCACCCTACGAACGAATTTGGTTAGATACTGCCCAGTAAGGCAGGCAAGAAAGTGAAAAAAAAAAAATTGGAAAAAATGTTACGTATACGCCACCGAACTAGGTACACATATTCTTCTGCGATCTTCCTTCTGCAGGCCCATGCAATCCAGTTGATATGTCAAGACAATCACTTAGTGAACGAATTTGGTTAGATACTGCCCAGTTAGGTCAGGCAAGAAAATGAAAAAAAAAAATTGGAAAAAAGTTACGTATACGCCACCGTATCCTAGGTACATATATCCTTCTACGATCTTCTTTCTGCACAGTCTTGCAATCCAGTTGATATGTCAAGACAATCACTCTGTTTCTCAGCACCCTACGAACGAATTTGGTTAGATACTGCCCAGTTAGGTCAGGCAAGAAAATGAAAAAAAAAAAAAATTGGAAAAAAGTTACGTATACGCCACCGTATCCTAGGTACATATATCCTTCTACGATCTTCTTTCTGCACAGTCTTGCAATCCAGTTGATATGTCAAGACAATCACTCTGTTTCTCAGCACCCTACGAACGAATTTGGTTAGATACTGCCCAGTAAGGCAGGCAAGAAAGTGAAAAAAAAAAAATTGGAAAAAATGTTACGTATACGCCACCGAACTAGGTACACATATTCTTCTACGATCTTCCTTCTGCAGGCCCATGCAATCCACTTGATATGTCAAGACAATCACTTAGTGAACGAATTTGGTTAGATACTGCCCAGTTAGGTCAGGCAAGAAAATGAAAAAAAAAAACAATTGGAAAAATGTTACGTATACGCCACCGTATCCTAGGTACATATATCCTTCTACGATCTTCTTTCTGCACAGTCTTGCAATCCAGTTGATATGTCAAGACAATCACTCTGTTTCTCAGCACCCTACGAACGAATTTGGTTAGATACTGCCCAGTAAGGCAGGCAAGAAAGTGAAAAAAAAAAAATTGGAAAAAATGTTACGTATACGCCACCGAACTAGGTACACATATTCTTCTGCGATCTTCCTTCTGCAGGCCCATGCAATCCAGTTGATATGTCAAGACAATCACTTAGTGAACGAATTTGGTTAGATACTGCCCAGTTAGGTCAGGCAAGAAAATGAAAAAAAAAAATTGGAAAAATGTTACGTATACGCCACCGTATCCTAGGTACATATATCCTTCTACGATCTTCTTTCTGCACAGTCTTGCAATCCAGTTGATATGTCAAGACAATCACTCTGTTTCTCAGCACCCTACGAACGAATTTGGTTAGATACTGCCCAGTTAGGTCAGGCAAGAAAATGAAAAAAAAAAAAAATTGGAAAAAAGTTACGTATACGCCACCGTATCCTAGGTACATATATCCTTCTACGATCTTCTTCCTGCACAGCCTTGCAATCCAGTTGATATGTCAAGACAATCACTCTGTTTCTCAGCACCCTACGAACGAATTTGGTTAGATACTGCCCAGTTAGGTCAGACAAGAAAGTGAAAAAAAAAAATTGGAAAAAAATGTTACGTATACGCCACCGAACTAGGTACACATATTCTTCTACGATCTTCCTTCTGCAGGCCCATGCAATCCAGTTGATATGTCAAGACAATCACTTAGTGAACGAATTTGGTTAGATACTGCCCAGTTAGGTCAGGCAAGAAAATGAAAAAAAAAAAATTGGAAAAATGTTACGTATACGCCACCGAACTAGGTACACATATTCTTCTACGATCTTCCTTCTGCAGGCCCATGCAATCCAGTTGATATGTCAAGACAATCACTTAGTGATCGAATTTGGTTAGATACTGCCCAGTTAGGTCACACAAGAAAATGAAAAAAAAAAATTGGAAAAATGTTACGTATACGCCACCCTATCCTAGGTACATATATCCTTCTACGATCTTCTTCCTGCACAGCCTTGCAATCCAGTTGATGTGTCAAGACAATCACTCTGTTTCTCAGCACCTTACGAACGAATTTGGTTAGATACTGCCCAGTTAGGTCAGGCAAGAAAGTGAAAAAAAAAATTGGAAAAAATGTTACGTATACGCCACCGAACTAGGTACACATATTCTTCTACGATCTTCCTTCTGCAGGCCCATGCAATCCAGTTGATATGTCAAGACAATCACTTAGTGAACGAATTTGGTTAGATACTGCCCAGTAAGGCAGGCAAGAAAATGAAAAAAAAAAATTGGAAAAATGTTACGTATACGCCACCGTATCCTAGGTACATATATCCTTCTACGATCTTCTTTCTGCACAGTCTTGCAATCCAGTTGATATGTCAAGACAATCACTCTGTTTCTCAGCACCCTACGAACGAATTTGGTTAGATACTGCCCAGTTAGGTCAGGCAAGAAAATGAAAAAAAAAAAAAATTGGAAAAAAGTTACGTATACGCCACCGTATCCTAGGTACATATATCCTTCTACGATCTTCTTCCTGCACAGCCTTGCAATCCAGTTGATATGTCAAGACAATCACTTAGTGAACGAATTTGGTTAGATACTGCCCAGTAAGGCAGGCAAGAAAATGAAAAAAAAAAAAAAATTGGAAAAATGTTACGTATACGCCACCGTATCCTAGGTACATATATCCTTCTACGATCTTCTTTCTGCACAGTCTTGCAATCCAGTTGATATGTCAAGACAATCACTCTGTTTCTCAGCACCCTACGAACGAATTTGGTTAGATACTGCCCAGTAAGGCAGGCAAGAAAGTGAAAAAAAAAAAATTGGAAAAAATGTTACGTATACGCCACCGAACTAGGTACACATATTCTTCTACGATCTTCCTTCTGCAGGCCCATGCAATCCAGTTGATATGTCAAGACAATCACTTAGTGATCGAATTTGGTTAGATACTGCCCAGTGAGGTCAGGCAAGAAAATGAAAAAAAATAAAATGGAAAAATATTACGTATACGCCACCCTATCCTAGGTACATATATCCTTCTACGATCTCCTTCCTGCACAGCCTTGCAATCCAGTTGATGTGCCAAGACAATCACTCTGTTTCTCAGCACCTTACGAACGAATTTGGTTAGATACTGCCCAGTTAGGTCAGGCAAGAAAATGAAAAAAAAAAAATTGGAAAAATGTTACGTATACGCCACCGAACTAGGTACACATATTCTTCTACGATCTTCCTTCTGCAGGCCCATGCAATCCAGTTGATATGTCGAGACAATCACTTAGTGAACGAATTTGGTTAGATACTGCCCAGTTAGGTCAGGCAAGAAAATGAAAAAAAAAACAATTGGAAAAATGTTACGTATACGCCACCGTATCCTAGGTACATATATCCTTCTACGATCTTCTTTCTGCACAGTCTTGCAATCCAGTTGATGTGCCAAGACAATCACTCTGTTTCTCAGCACCTTACGAACGAATTTGGTTAGATACTGCCCAGTTAGGTCAGGCAAGAAAATGAAAAAAAAAAATTGGAAAAATGTTACGTATACGCCACCGTATCCTAGGTACATATATCCTTCTACGATCTTCTTTCTGCACAGCCTTGCAATCCAGTTGATATGTCAAGACAATCACTCTGTTTCTCAGCACCCTACTAACGAATTTGGTTAGATACTGCCCAGTTAGGTCAGGCAAGAAAATGAAAAAAAAAAAAAATTGGAAAAATGTTACGTATACGCCACCGTATCCTAGGTACATATATCCTTCTACGATCTTCTTTCTGCACAGTCTTGCAATCCAGTTGATATGTCAAGACAATCACTCTGTAACGAATTTGGTTAGATACTGCCCAGTTAGGTCAGGCAAGAAAATGAAAAAAAATAAAATGGAAAAATGTTACGTATACGCCACCCTATCCTAGGTACATATATCCTTCTACGATCTCCTTCCTGCACAGCCTTGCAATCCAGTTGATATGTCAAGACAATCACTCTGTTTCTCAGCACCTTACGAACGAATTTGGTTAGATACTGCCCAGTTAGGTCAGGCAAGAAAATGAAAAAAAAAATAATTGGAAAAAATGTTACGTATACGCCACCGAACTAGGTACACATATTCTTCTACGATCTTCCTTCTGCAGGCCCATGCAATCCACTTGATATGTCAAGACAATCACTTAGTAAACGAATTTGGTTAGATACTGCCCAGTTAGGTCAGGCAAGAAAATGAAAAAAAAAACAATTGGAAAAATGTTACGTATACGCCACCGTATCCTAGGTACATATATCCTTCTACGATCTTCTTTCTGCACAGTCTTGCAATCCAGTTGATATGTCAAGACAATCACTCTGTTTCTCAGCACCCTACGAACGAATTTGGTTAGATACTGCCCAGTTAGGTCAGGGAAGAAAATGAAAAAAAAAAAAAAATTGGGAAAATGTTACGTATACGCCACCGTATCCTAGGTACATATATCCTTCTACGACCTTCTTTCTGCACAGTCTTGCAATCCAGTTGATATGTCAAGACAATCACTCTGTTTCTCAGCACCCTACGAACGAATTTGGTTAGATACTGCCCAGTAAGGCAGGCAAGAAAGTGAAAAAAAAAAAAATTGGAAAAAATGTTACGTATACGCCACCGAACTAGGTACACATATTCTTCTACGATCTTCCTTCTGCAGGCCCATGCAATCCACTTGATATGTCAAGACAATCACTTAGTGAACGAATTTGGTTAGATACTGCCCAGTTAGGTCAGGCAAGAAAATGAAAAAAAAAAAACAATTGGAAAAATGTTACGTATACGCCACCCTATTCTAGGTACGTATATCCTTCTACGATCTTCTTTCTGCACAGTCTTGCAATCCAGTTGATATGTCAAGACAATCACTCTGTTTCTCAGCACCCTACGAACGAATTTGGTTAGATACTGCCCAGTTAGGTCAGACAAGAAAATGAAAAAAAAAAATTGGAAAAATGTTACGTATACGCCACCCTATCCTAGGTACATATATATTTCTACGATCTACTTCCTGCACAGCCTTGCAATCCAGTTGATATGTCAAGACAATCACTGTGTTTCTCAGCACCCTACGAACGAATTTGGTTAGATTCTGCCCAGTTAGGTCAGGCAAGAAAAAGAAAAAAAAAAACATTGGAAAAATGTTACGTATACGCCACCGTATCCTAGGTACATATATCCTTCTACGATCTTCTTTCTGCACAGTCTTGCAATCCAGTTGATATGTCAAGACAATCACTCTGTTTCTCAGCACCCTACGAACGAATTTGGTTAGATACTGCCCAGTTAGGTCAGACAAGAAAATGAAAAAAAAAAAAATTGGAAAAATGTTACGTATACGCCACCGAACTAGGTACACATATTCTTCTGCGATCTTCCTTCTGCAGGCCCATGCAATCCAGTTGATATGTCAAGACAATCACTCTGTTTCTCAGCACCCTACGAACGAATTTGGTTAGATACTGCCCAGTAAGGCAGGCAAGAAAGTGAAAAAAAAAAAAATTGGAAAAAATGTTACGTATACGCAACCGAACTAGGTACACATATTCTTCTACGATCTTCCTTCTGCAGGCCCATGCAATCCACTTGATATGTCAAGACAATCACTTAGTGAACGAATTTGGTTAGATACTGCCCAGTTAGGTCAGGGAAGAAAATGAAAAAAAAAAAACAATTGGAAAAATGTTACGTATACGCCACCGTATCCTATTTACATATATCCTTCTACGATCTTCTTTCTGCACAGTCTTGCAATCCAGTTGATATGTCAAGACAATCACTCTGTTTCTCAGCACCCTACGAACGAATTTGGTTAGATACTGCCCAGTTAGGTCAGGCAAGAAAATGAAAAAAAAAAAAAATTGGAAAAATGTTACGTATACGCCACCGTATCCTAGGTACATATATCCTTCTACGACCTTCTTTCTGCACAGTCTTGCAATCCAGTTGATATGTCAAGAAAATCACTCTGTTTCTCAGCACCCTACGAACGAATTTGGTTAGATACTGCCCAGTAAGGCAGGCAAGAAAGTGAAAAAAAAAAAATTGGAAAAAATGTTACGTATACGCCACCGAACTAGGTACACATATTCTTCTACGATCTTCCTTCTGCAGGCCCATGCAATCCACTTGATATGTCAAGACAATCACTTAGTGAACGAATTTGGTTAGATACTGCCCAGTTAGGTCAGGCAAGAAAATGAAAAAAAAAAACAATTGGAAAAATGTTACGTATACGCCACCGTATCCTAGGTACATATATCCTTCTACGATCTTCTTTCTGCACAGTCTTGCAATCCAGTTGATATGTCAAGACAATCACTCTGTTTCTCAGCACCCTACGAACGAATTTGGTTAGATACTGCCCAGTAAGGCAGGCAAGAAAGTGAAAAAAAAAAATTGGAAAAATGTTACGTATACGCCACCCTATCCTAGGTACATATATCCTTCTACGATCTTCTTCCTGCACAGTCTTGCAATCCAGTTGATATGTCAAGACAATCACTCTGTTTCTCAGCACCCTACGAACGAATTTGGTTAGATACTGCCCAGTAAGGCAGGCAAGAAAGTGAAAAAAAAAAATTGGAAAAAATGTTACGTATACGCCACCGAACTAGGTACACATATTCTTCTACGATCTTCCTTCTGCAGGCCCATGCAATCCAGTTGATATGTCAAGACAATCACTTAGTGAACGAATTTGGTTAGATACTGCCCAGTTAGGTCAGGCAAGAAAATGAAAAAAAAAAAAAATTGGAAAAATGTTACGTATACGCCACCGTATCCTAGGTACATATATCCTTCTACGATCTTCTTCCTGCACAGTCTTGCAATCCAGTTGATATGTCAAGACAATCACTCTGTTTCTCAGCACCCTACGAACGAATTTGGTTAGATACTGCCCAGTTAGGTCAGGCAAGAAAATGAAAAAAAAAAATTGGAAAAATGTTACGTATACGCCACCCTATCCTAGGTACATATATCCTTCTACGATCTTCTTCCTGCACAGCCTTGCAATCCAGTTGATATGTCAAGACAATCACTCTGTTTCTCAGCAGCCTACGAACGAATTTGGTTAGATACTGCCCAGTTAGGTCAGGCAAGAAAATGAAAAAAAAAAATTGGAAAAATGTTACGTATACGCCACCCTATCCTAGGTACATATATCCTTCTACGATCTTCTTCCTGCACAGCCTTGCAATCCAGTTGATATGTCAAGACAATCACTCTGTTTCTCAGCACCCTACGAACGAATTTGGTTAGATACTGCCCAGTTAGGTCAGGCAAGAAAATTAAAAAAAAAAAAAAAATAAAAAAATGTTACGTATACGCCACCCTATCCTAGGTACATACATCCTTCTACGATCTGCTTCCTGCACAGAATTGCAATCCAGTTGATATGTCAAGACAATCACTCTGTTTCTCAGCACCCTACGAACGAATTTGGTTAGATTCTGCCCAGTTAGGTCAGGCAAGAAAATAAAAAAAAAAAAAAAATTATAAAAATGTTACGTATACGCCACCCTATCCTAGGTACATACATCCTTCTACGATCTGCTTCCTGCACAGAATTGCAATCCAGTTGATATGTCAAGACAATCACTCTGTTTCTCAGCACCCTACGAACGAATTTGGTTAGATACTGCCCAGTTAGGTCAGGCAAGAAAATGAAAAAAAAAAAAAATTATACAAATGTTACGTATACGCCACCCTATCCTAGGTACATACATCCTTCTACGATCTGCTTCCTGCACAGAATTGCAATCCAGTTGATATGTCAAGACAATCACTCTGTTTCTCAGCACCCTACGAACGAATTTGGTTAGATACTGCCCAGTTAGGTCAGGCAAGAAAATGAAAAAAAAAAAAAATTGGAAAAATGTTACGTATACGCCACCCTATCCTAGGTACATATATATTTCTACGATCTACTTCCTGCACAGCCTTGCAATCCAGTTGATATGTCAAGACAATCACTGTGTTTCTCAGCACCCTACGAACGAATTTGGTTAGATACTGCCCAGTTAGGTCAGGCAAGAAAATTAAAAAAAAAAAAAAATTATAAAAATGTTACGTATACGCCACCCTATCCTAGGTACATACATCCTTCTACGATCTGCTTCCTGCACAGAATTGCAATCCAGTTGATATGTCAAGACAATCACTCTGTTTCTCAGCACCCTACGAACGAATTTGGTTAGATACTGCCCAGTTAGGTCAGGCAAGAAAATGAAAAAAAAAAAAATTATAAAAATGTTACGTATACGCCACCCTATCCTAGGTACATACATCCTTCTACGATCTGCTTCCTGCACAGCCTTGCAATCCAGTTGATATGTCAAGACAATCACTCTGTTTCTCAGCACCCTACGAACGAATTTGGTTAGATACTGCCCAGTTAGGTCAGGCAAGAAAATGAAAAAAAAAAAAAATTATACAAATGTTACGTATACGCCACCCTATCCTAAGTACATACATCCTTCTACGATCTGCTTCCTGCACAGAATTGCAATCCAGTTGATATGTCAAGACAATCACTCTGTTTCTCAGCACCCTACGAACGAATTTGGTTAGATACTGCCCAGTTAGGTCAGGCAAGAAAATGAAAAAAAAAAAAAAATTGGAAAAATGTTACGTATACGCCACCCTATCCTAGGTACATATATATTTCTACGATCTACTTCCTGCACAGCCTTGCAATCCAGTTGATATGTCAAGACAATCACTGTGTTTCTCAGCACCCTACGAACGAATTTGGTTAGATACTGCCCAGTTAGGTCAGGCAAGAAAATGAAAAAAAAAATAAAATTATAAAAATGTTACGTATACGCCACCCTATCCTAGGTACATACATCTTTCTACGATCTGCTTCCTGCACAGCCTTGCAATCCAGTTGATATGTCAAGACAATCACTCTGTTTCTCAGCACCCTACGAACGAATTTGGTTAGATACTGCCCAGTTAGGTCAGGCAAAAAAATGAAAAAAAAAAAAATTGGAAAAATGTTACGTATACGCCACCCTATCCTAGGTACATTTATCCTTCTACGAACTTCTTCCTGCACAGCCCTGCAATCCAGTTGATATGTCAAGACAATCACTCTGTTTCTCAGCACCCTACGAACGAATTTGGTTAGATACTGCCCAGTTAGGTCAGGCAAGAAAATTAAAAAAAAAAAAAAATTATAAAAATGTTACGTATACGCCACCCTATCCTAGGTACATACATCCTTCTACGATCTGCTTCCTGCACAGAATTGCAATCCAGTTGATATGTCAAGACAATCACTCTGTTTCTCAGCACCCTACGAACGAATTTGGTTAGATACTGCCCAGTTAGGTCAGGCAAGAAAATTAAAAAAAAAAAAAAATTATAAAAATGTTACGTATACGCCACCCTATCCTAGGTACATACATCCTTCTACGATCTGCTTCCTGCACAGAATTGCAATCCAGTTGATATGTCAAGACAATCACTCTGTTTCTCAGCACCCTACGAACGAATTTGGTTAGATACTGCCCAGTTAGGTCAGGCAAGAAAATGAAAAAAAAAAAAATTATAAAAATGTTACGTATACGCCACCCTATCCTAGGTACATACATCCTTCTACGATCTGCTTCCTGCACAGCCTTGCAATCCAGTTGATATGTCAAGACAATCACTCTGTTTCTCAGCACCCTACGAACGAATTTGGTTAGATACTGCCCAGTTAGGTCAGGCAAGAAAATGAAAAAAAAAATAAAATTATAAAAATGTTACGTATACGCCACCCTATCCTAGGTACATACATCTTTCTACGATCTGCTTCCTGCACAGCCTTGCAATCCAGTTGATATGTCAAGACAATCACTCTGTTTCTCAGCACCCTACGAACGAATTTGGTTAGATACTGCCCAGTTAGGTCAGGCAAGAAAATGAAAAAAAAAAAAATTGGAAAAATGTTACGTATACGCCACCCTATCCTAGGTACATTTATCCTTCTACGAACTTCTTCCTGCACAGCCCTGCAATCCAGTTGATATGTCAAGACAATCACTCTGTTTCTCAGCACCCTACGAACGAATTTGGTTAGATACTGCCCAGTTAGGTCAGGCAAGAAAATGAAAAAAAAATAAAATTATAAAAATGTTACGTATACGCCACCCTATCCTAGGTACATACATCCTTCTACGATCTGCTTCCTGCACAGAATTGCAATCCAGTTGATATATCAAGACAATCACTCTGTTTCTCAGCACCCTACGAACGAATTTGGTTAGATACTGCCCAGTTAGGTCAGGCAAGAAAATGAAAAAAAAAAAAAATTATAAAAATGTTACGTATACGCCACCCTATCCTAGGTACATACATCCTTCTACGATCTGCTTCCTGCACAGCCTTGCAATCCAGTTGATATGTCAAGACAATCACTCTGTTTCTCAGCACCCTACGAACGAATTTGGTTAGATACTGCCCAGTTAGGTCAGGCAAGAAAATGAAAAAAAAAAAAAATTGGAAAAATGTTACGTATACGCCACCCTATCCTAGGTACATATATCCTTCTACGAACTTCTTCCTGCACAGCACTGCAATCCAGTTGATATGTCAAGACAATCACTCTGTTTCTCAGCACCCTACGAACGAATTTGGTTAGATACTGCCCAGTTAGGTCAGGCAAGAAAATGAAAAAAAAAAAAAAATTGGAAAAATGTTACGTATACGTCACCCTATCCTAGGTACATATATCCTTCTACGAACTTCTTCCTGCACAGCCCTGCAATCCAGTTGATATGTCGAGACAAGCACTCTGTTTCTCAGCACCCTACGAACGAATTTGGTTAGATACTGCCCAGTTAAGTCAGGCAAGAAAATGAAAAAAAAAAAATTGGAAAAATGTTACGTATACGCCACCCTATCCTAGGTACATTTATCCTTCTACGAACTTCTTCCTGCACAGCCCTGCAATCCAGTTGATATGTCAAGACAATCACTCTGTTTCTCAGCACCCTACGAACGAATTTGGTTAGATACTGCCCAGTTAGGTCAGGCAAGAAAATGAAAAAAAAAATAAAATTATAAAAATGTTACGTATACGCCACCCTATCCTAGGTACATACATCCTTCTACGATCTGCTTCCTGCACAGAATTGCAATCCAGTTGATATATCAAGACAATCACTCTGTTTCTCAGCACCCTACGAACGAATTTGGTTAGATACTGCCCAGTTAGGTCAGGCAAGAAAATGAAAAAAAAAAAAAATTAGAAAAATGTTACGTATACGCCACCCTATCCTAGGTACATACATCCTTCTACGATCTGCTTCCTGCACAGCCTTGCAATCCAGTTGATATGTCAAGACAATCACTCTGTTTCTCAGCACCCTACGAACGAATTTGGTTAGATACTGCCCAGTTAGGTCAGGCAAGAAAATGAAAAAAAAAAAAAATTGGAAAAATGTTACGTATACGCCACCCTATCCTAGGTACATATATCCTTCTACGAACTTCTTCCTGCACAGCACTGCAATCCAGTTGATATGTCAAGACAATCACTCTGTTTCTCAGCACCCTACGAACGAATTTGGTTAGATACTGCCCAGTTAGGTCAGGCAAGAAAATGAAAAAAAAAAAAAAATTGGAAAAATGTTACGTATACGCCACCATATCCTAGGTACATATATCCTTCTACGATCTTCTTTCTGCACAGTCTTGCAATCTAGTTGATATGTCAAGACAATCACTCTGTTTCTCAGCACCCTACGAACGAATTTGGTTAGATACTGCCCAGTTAAGTCAGGCAAGAAAATGAAAAAAAAAAAATTGGAAAAATGTTACGTATACGCCACCCTATCCTAGGTACATATATATTTCTACGATCTACTTCCTGCACAGCCTTGCAATCCAGTTGATATGTCAAGACAATCACTCTGTTTCTCAGCACCCTACGAACGAATTTGGTTAGATACTGCCCAGTTAGGTCAGGCAAGAAAATGAAAAAAAAAAATTGGGAAAAATGTTACGTATACGCCACCCTATCCTAGGTACATATATCCTTCTACGATCTTCTTTCTGCACAGTCTTGCAATCCAGTTGATATGTCAAGACAATCACTCTGTTTCTCAGCACCCTACGAACGAATTTGGTTAGATTCTGCCCAGTTAGGTCAGGCAAGAAAATTAAAAAAAAAAAATTATAAAAATGTTACGTATACGCCACCCTATCCTAGGTACATACATCCTTCTACGATCTGCTTCCTGCACAGAATTGCAATCCAGTTGATATGTCAAGACAATCACTCTGTTTCTCAGCACCCTACGAACGAATTTGGTTAGATACTGCCCAGTTAGGTCAGGCAAGAAAATGAAAAAAAAAATAAAATTATAAAAATGTTACGTATACGCCACCCTATCCTAGGTACATACATCCTTCTACGATCTGCTTCCTGCACAGAATTGCAATCCAGTTGATATATCAAGACAATCACTCTGTTTCTCAGCACCCTACGAACGAATTTGGTTAGATACTGCCCAGTTAGGTCAGGCAAGAAAATGAAAAAAAAAAAAAAATTATAAAAATGTTACGTATACGCCACCCTATCCTAGGTACATACATCCTTCTACGATCTGCTTCCTGCACAGCCTTGCAATCCAGTTGATATGTCAAGACAATCACTCTGTTTCTCAGCACCCTACGAACGAATTTGGTTAGATACTGCCCAGTTAGGTCAGGCAAGAAAATGAAAAAAAAAAAAATTGGAAAAATGTTACGTATACGCCACCCTATCCTAGGTACATATATCCTTCTACGAACTTCTTCCTGCACAGCACTGCAATCCAGTTGATATGTCAAGACAATCACTCTGTTTCTCAGCACCCTACGAACGAATTTGGTTAGATACTGCCCAGTTAGGTCAGGCAAGAAAATGAAAAAAAAAAAAAAATTGGAAAAATGTTACGTATACGCCACCATATCCTAGGTACATATATCCTTCTACGATCTTCTTTCTGCACAGTCTTGCAATCTAGTTGATATGTCAAGACAATCACTCTGTTTCTCAGCACCCTACGAACGAATTTGGTTAGATACTGCCCAGTTAGGTCAGGCAAGAAAATGAAAAAAAAAAATTGGGAAAAATGTTACGTATACGCCACCCTATCCTAGGTACATATATCCTTCTACGATCTTCTTTCTGCACAGTCTTGCAATCCAGTTGATATGTCAAGACAATCACTCTGTTTCTCAGCACCCTACGAACGAATTTGGTTAGATTCTGCCCAGTTAGGTCAGGCAAGAAAATTAAAAAAAAAAAAAAATTATAAAAATGTTACGTATACGCCACCCTATCCTAGGTACATACATCCTTCTACGATCTGCTTCCTGCACAGAATTGCAATCCAGTTGATATGTCAAGACAATCACTCTGTTTCTCAGCACCCTACGAACGAATTTGGTTAGATACTGCCCAGTTAGGTCAGGCAAGAAAATGAAAAAAAAAAAAAAATTGGAAAAATGTTACGTATACGCCACCCTATCCTAGGTACATATATATTTCTACGATCTACTTCCTGCACAGCCTTGCAATCCAGTTGATATGTCAAGACAATCACTCTGTTTCTCAGCACCCTACGAACGAATTTGGTTAGATACAGCCCAGTTAGGTCAGACAAGAAAATGAAAAAAAAAAATTGGGAAAAATGTTACGTATACGCCACCCTATCCTAGGTACATATATCCTTCTACGAACTTCTTCCTGCACAGCCCTGCAATCCAGTTGATATGTCAAGACAATCACTCTGTTTCTCAGCACCCTACGAACGAATTTGGTTAGATACTGCCCAGTTAGGTCAGACAAGAAAATGAAAAAAAAAAATTGGGAAAAATGTTACGTATACGCCACCCTATCCTAGGTACATATATCCTTCTACGAACTTCTTCCTGCACAGCCCTGCAATCCAGTTGATATGTCAAGACAATCACTCTGTTTCTCAGCACCCTACGAACGAATTTGGTTAGATTCTGCCCAGTTAGGTCAGGCAAGAAAATTAAAAAAAAAAAAAAAATTATAAAAATGTTACGTATACGGCACCCTATCCTAGGTACATACATCCTTCTACGATCTGCTTCCTGCACAGAATTGCAATCCAGTTGATATGTCAAGACAATCACTCTGTTTCTCAGCACCCTACGAACGAATTTGGTTAGATACTGCCCAGTTAGGTCAGGCAAGAAAATGAAACAAAAAAAAAAAATTGGAAAAATGTTACGTATACGCCACCCTATCCTAGGTACATATATATTTCTACGATCTACTTCCTGCACAGCCTTGCAATCCAGTTGATATGTCAAGACAATCACTCTGTTTCTCAGCACCCTACGAACGAATTTGGTTAGATACTGCCCAGTTAGGTCAGACAAGAAAATGAAAAAAAAAAATTGGGAAAAATGTTACGTATACGCCACCCTATCCTAGGTACATATATCCTTCTACGAACTTCTTCCTGCACAGCCCTGCAATAAAGTTGATATGTCAAGACAATCACTCTGTTTCTCAGCACCCTACGAACGAATTTGGTTAGATACTGCCCAGTTAGGTCAGACAAGAAAATGAAAAAAAAAAATTGGGAAAACTGTTACGTATACGCCACCCTATCCTAGGTACATATATCCTTCTACGATCTTCTTCCTGCACAGCCTTGCAATCCAGTTGATATGTGAAGACAATCACTCTGTTTCTCAGCACCCTACGAACGAATTTGGTTAGATACTGCCCAGTTAGGTCAGGCAAGAAAATGAAAAAAAAAAAAAATTGGAAAAATGTTACGTATACGCCACCCTATCCTAGGTACATATATCCTTCTACGAACTTCTTCCTGCACAGCCCTGCAATCCAGTTGATATGTCAAGACAATCACTCTGTTTCTCAGCACCCTACGAACGAATTTGGTTAGATACTGCCCAGTTAGGTCAGGCAAGAAAATGAAAAAAAAAATAAAATTATAAAAATGTTACGTATACGCCACCCTATCCTAGGTACATACATCCTTCTACGATCTGCTTCCTGCACAGAATTGCAATCCAGTTGATATATCAAGACAATCACTCTGTTTCTCAGCACCCTACGAACGAATTTGGTTAGATACTGCCCAGTTAGATCAGGCAAGAAAATGAAAAAAAAAAAAAAATTGGAAAAATGTTACGTATACGCCACCCTATCCTAGGTACATATATATTTCTACGATCTACTTCCTGCACAGCCTTGCAATCCAGTTGATATGTCAAGACAATCACTCTGTTTCTCAGCACCCTACGAACGAATTTGGTTAGATACTGCCCAGTTAGGTCAGGCAAGAAAATGAAAAAAAAAAAATTGGAAAAATGTTACGTATACGCCACCCTATCCTAGGTACATATATCCTTCTACGAACTTCTTCCTGCACAGCCCTGCAATCCAGTTGATATGTCAAGACAATCACTCTGTTTCTCAGCACCCTACGAACGAATTTGGTTAGATACTGCCCAGTTAGGTCAGGCAAGAAAATGAAAAAAAATAAAATTATAAAAATGTTACGTATACGCCACCCCATCCTAGGTACATACATCCTTCTACGATCTGCTTCCTGCACAGCCTTGCAATCCAGTTGATATGTCAAGACAATCACTCTGTTTCTCAGCACCCTACGAACGAATTTGGTTAGATACTGCCCAGTTAGGTCAGACAAGAAAATGAAAAAAAAAATAAATTGGAAAAATGTTACGTATACGCCACCGTATCCTAGGTACATATATCCTTCTACGATCTTCTTCCTGCACAGCCTTGCAATCCAGTTGATATGTGAAGACAATCACTCTGTTTCTCAGCACCCTACGAACGAATTTGGTTAGATACTGCCCAGTTAGGTCAGGCAAGAAAGTGAAAAAAAAATTAGAAAAATGTTACGTATACGCCACCGTATCCTAGGTACATATATCCTTCTACGATCTTCTTTCTGCACAGCCTTGCAATCCAGTTGATATGTGAAGACAATCACTCTGTTTCTCAGCACCCTACGAACGAATTTGGTTAGATACTGCCCAGTTAGGTCAGGCAAGAAAATGAAAAAAAAAAAATTGGGAAAAATGTTACGTATACGAAACCCTATCCTAGGTACATATATCCTTCTACGATCTTCTTCCTGCACAGCCTTGCAATCCAGTTGATATGTGAAGACAATCACTCTGTTTCTCAGCACCCTACGAACGAATTTGGTTAGATACTGCCCAGTTAGGTCAGGCAAGAAAATGAAAAAAAAAAAAAATTGGAAAAATGTTACGTATTTACGTATACGCCACCCTATCCTAGGTACATATATCCTTCTACGATCTTCTTCCTGCACAGCCTTGCAATCCAGTTGATATGTGAAGACAATCACTCTGTTTCTCAGCACCCTACGAACGAATTTGGTTAGATACTGCCCAGTTAGGTCAGGCAAGAAAGTGAAAAAAAAAAATTGGAAAAATGTTACGTATACGCCACCGTATCCTAGGTACATATATCCTTCTACGATCTTCTTTCTGCACAGACTTCCAATCCAGTTGATATGTCAAGACAATCACTCTGTTTCTAAGCACCCTACGAACGAATTTGGTTAGATACTGCCCAGTTAGGTCAGGCAAGAAAGTGAAAAAAAAATTAGAAAAATGTTACGTATACGCCACCCTATTCTAGGTACGTATATCCTTCTACGATCTTCTTTCTGCACAGTCTTGCAATCCAGTTGATATGTCAAGACAATCACTCTGTTTCTCAGCACCCTACGAACGAATTTGGTTAGATACTGCCCAGTTAGGTCAGGCAAGAAAATGAAAAAAAAAAACAATTGGAAAAATGTTACGTATACGCCACCGTATCCTAGGTACATATATCCTTCTACGATCTTCTTTCTGCACAGTCTTGCAATCCAGTTGATATGTCAAGACAATCACTCTGTTTCTCAGCACCCTACGAACGAATTTGGTTAGATACAGCCCAGTAAGGCAGGCAAGAAAGTGAAAAAAAAAAAAATTGGAAAAAATGTTACGTATACGCCACCGAACTAGGTACACATATTCTTCTACGATCTTCCTTCTGCAGGCCCATGCAATCCACTTGATATGTCAAGACAATCACTTAGTGAACGAATTTGGTTAGATACTGCCCAGTTAGGTCAGGCAAGAAAATGAAAAAAAAAAAACAATTGGAAAAATGTTACGTATACGCCACCCTATTCTAGGTACGTATATCCTTCTACGATCTTCTTTCTGCACAGTCTTGCAATCCAGTTGATATGTCAAGACAATCACTCTGTTTCTCAGCACCCTACGAACGAATTTGGTTAGATACTGCCCAGTAAGGCAGGCAAGAAAGTGAAAAAAAAAAATTGGAAAAATGTTACGTATACGCCACCCTATCCTAGGTACATACATCCTTCTACGATCTGCTTCCTGCACAGCCTTGCAATCCAGTTGATATGTCAAGACAATCACTCTGTTTCTCAGCACCCTACGAACGAATTTGGTTAGATACTGCCCAGTTAGGTCAGGCAAGAAAATGAAAAAAAAAAATTGGAAAAATGTTACGTATACGCCACCCTATCCTAGGTACATATATCCTTCTACGATCTTCTTCCTGCACAGCCTTGCAATCCAGTTGATATGTCAAGACAATCACTGTGTTTCTCAGCACCCTACGAACGAATTTGGTTAGATTCTGCCCAGTTAGGTCAGGCAAGAAAATTAAAAAAAAAAAAAAATTATAAAAATGTTACGTATACGCCACCCTATCCTAGGTACATACATCCTTCTACGATCTGCTTCCTGCACAGCCTTGCAATCCAGTTGATATGTCAAGACAATCACTCTGTTTCTCAGCACCCTACGAACGAATTTGGTTAGATACTGCCCAGTAAGGCAGGCAAGAAAGTGAAAAAAAAAAAAATTGGAAAAAATGTTACGTATACGCCACCGAACTAGGTACACATATTCTTCTACGATCTTCCTTCTGCAGGCCCATGCAATCCAGTTGATATGTCAAGACAATCACTTAGTGAACGAATTTGGTTAGATACTGCCCAGTTAGGTCAGGCAAGAAAATGAAAAAAAAAAATTGGAAAAATGTTACGTATACGCCACCGTATCCTAGGTACATATATCCTTCTACGATCTTCTTCCTGCACAGTCTTGCAATCCAGTTGATATGTCAAGACAATCACTCTGTTTCTCAGCACCCTACGAACGAATTTGGTTAGATACTGCCCAGTTAGGTCAGGCAAGAAAATGAAAAAAAAAAATTGGAAAAATGTTACGTATACGCCACCCTATCCTAGGTACATATATCCTTCTACGATCTTCTTCCTGCACAGCCTTGCAATCCAGTTGATATGTCAAGACAATCACTCTGTTTCTCAGCACCCTACGAACGAATTTGGTTAGATACTGCCCAGTTAGGTCAGGCAAGAAAATGAAAAAAAAAAATTGGAAAAATGTTACGTATACGCCACCCTATCCTAGGTACATATATATTTCTACGATCTACTTCCTGCACAGCCTTGCAATCCAGTTGATATGTCAAGACAATCACTGTGTTTCTCAGCACCCTACGAACGAATTTGGTTAGATTCTGCCCAGTTAGGTCAGGCAAGAAAATTAAAAAAAAAAAAAATTATAAAAATGTTACGTATACGCCACCCTATCCTAGGTACATACATCCTTCTACGATCTGCTTCCTGCACAGCCTTGCAATCCAGTTGATATGTCAAGACAATCACTCTGTTTCTCAGCACCCTACGAACGAATTTGGTTAGATACTGCCCAGTTAGGTCAGGCAAGAAAATGAAAAAAAAAAAAAAAATTGGAAAAATGTTACGTATACGCCACCCTATCCTAGGTACATATATATTTCTACGATCTACTTCCTGCACAGCCTTGCAATCCAGTTGATATGTCAAGACAATCACTGTGTTTCTCAGCACCCTACGAACGAATTTGGTTAGATTCTGCCCAGTTAGGTCAGGCAAGAAAATTAAAAAAAAAAAAAAATTATAAAAATGTTACGTCTACGCCACCCTATCCTAGGTACATACATCCTTCTACGATCTGCTTCCTGCACAGAATTGCAATCCAGTTGATATGTCAAGACAATCACTCTGTTTCTCAGCACCCTACGAACGAATTTGGTTAGATACTGCCCAGTTAGGTCAGGCAAGAAAATGAAAAAAAAAAAAATTATACAAATGTTACGTATACGCCACCCTATCCTAGGTACATACATCCTTCTACGATCTGCTTCCTGCACAGAATTGCAATCCAGTTGATATGTCAAGACAATCACTCTGTTTCTCAGCACCCTACGAACGAATTTGGTTAGATACTGCCCAGTTAGGTCAGGCAAGAAAATGAAAAAAAATAAAAATTGGAAAAATGTTACGTATACGCCACCCTATCCTAGGTACATATATATTTCTACGATCTACTTCCTGCACAGCCTTGCAATCCAGTTGATATGTCAAGACAATCACTGTGTTTCTCAGCACATTACGAACGAATTTGGTTAGATTCTGCCCAGTTAGGTCAGGCAAGAAAATTAAAAAAAAAAAAATTATGCAAATGTTACGTATACGCCACCCTATCCTAGGTACATACATCCTTCTACGATCTGCTTCCTGCACAGCCTTGCAATCCAGTTGATATGTCAAGACAATCACTCTGTTTCTCAGCACCCTACGAACGAATTTGGTTAGATACTGCCCAGTTAGGTCAGGCAAGAAAATGAAAAAAAAAAAAATTATACAAATGTTACGTATACGCCACCCTATCCTAGGTACATACATCCTTCTACGATCTGCTTCCTGCACAGAATTGCAATCCAGTTGATATGTCAAGACAATCACTCTGTTTCTCAGCACCCTACGAACGAATTTGGTTAGATACTGCCCAGTTAGGTCAGGCAAGAAAATGAAAAAAAATAAAAATTGGAAAAATGTTACGTATACGCCACCCTATCCTAGGTACATATATATTTCTACGATCTACTTCCTGCACAGCCTTGCAATCCAGTTGATATGTCAAGACAATCACTGTGTTTCTCAGCACATTACGAACGAATTTGGTTAGATTCTGCCCAGTTAGGTCAGGCAAGAAAATTAAAAAAAAAAAAATTATGCAAATGTTACGTATACGCCACCCTATCCTAGGTACATACATCCTTCTACGATCTGCTTCCTGCACAGCCTTGCAATCCAGTTGATATGTCAAGACAATCACTCTGTTTCTCAGCACCCTACGAACGAATTTGGTTAGATACTGCCCAGTTAGGTCAGGCAAGAAAATGAAAAAAAAAAATTGGAAAAATGTTACGTATACGCCACCCTATCCTAGGTACATATATATTTCTACGATCTACTTCCTGCACAGCCTTGCAATCCAGTTGATATGTCAAGACAATCACTGTGTTTCTCAGCACCCTACGAACGAATTTGGTTAGATTCTGCCCAGTTAGGTCAGGCAAGAAAATTAAAAAAAAAAAAATTATACAAATGTTACGTATACGCCACCCTATCCTAGGTACATATATCCTTCTACGAACTTCTTCCTGCACAGCCCTGCAATCCAGTTGATATGTCAAGACAATCACTCTGTTTCTCAGCACCCTACGAACGAATTTGGTTAGATACTGCCCAGTTAGGTCAGGCAAGAAAATGAAAAAAAAAATAAAATTATAAAAATGTTACGTATACGCCACCCTATCCTAGGTACATACATCCTTCTACGATCTGCTTCCTGCACAGAATTGCAATCCAGTTGATATATCAAGACAATCACTCTGTTTCTCAGCACCCTACGAACGAATTTGGTTAGATACTGCCCAGTTAGGTCAGGCAAGAAAATGAAAAAAAAAAAAATTATAAAAATGTTACGTATACGCCACCCTATCCTAGGTACATACATCCTTCTACGATCTGCTTCCTGCACAGCCTTGCAATCCAGTTGATATGTCAAGACAATCACTCTGTTTCTCAGCACCCTACGAACGAATTTGGTTAGATACTGCCCAGTTAGGTCAGGCAAGAAAATGAAAAAAAAAAATTGGAAAAATGTTACGTATACGCCACCCTATCCTAGGTACATATATCCTTCTACGAACTTCTTCCTGCACAGCCCTGCAATCCAGTTGATATGTCAAGACAATCACTCTGTTTCTCAGCACCCTACGAACGAATTTGGTTAGATACTGCCCAGTTAGGTCAGGCAAGAAACTGAAAAAAAAAATAAAATTATAAAAATGTTACGTATACGCCACCCTATCCTAGGTACATACATCCTTCTACGATCTGCTTCCTGCACAGAATTGCAATCCAGTTGATATGTCAAGACAATCACTCTGTTTCTCAGCACCCTACGAACGAATTTGGTTAGATACTGCCCAGTTAGATCAGGCAAGAAAATGAAGAAAAAAAAAAATTGGAAAAATGTTACGTATACGCCACCCTATCCTAGGTACATATATCCTTCTACGAACTTCTTCCTGCACAGCACTGCAATCCAGTTGATATGTCAAGACAATCACTCTGTTTCTCAGCACCCTACGAACGAATTTGGTTAGATACTGCCCAGTTAGGTCAGGCAAGAAAATGAAAAAAAAAAAATTGGAAAAATGTTACGTATACGCCACCCTATCCTAGGTACATATATCCTTCTACGAACTTCTTCCTGCACAGCCCTGCAATCCAGTTGATATGTCAAGACAATCACTCTGTTTCTCAGCACCCTACGAACGAATTTGGTTAGATACTGCCCAGTTAGGTCAGGCAAGAAAATGAAAAAAAAAAAAAAATTGGAAAAATGTTACGTATACGTCACCCTATCCTAGGTACATATATCCTTCTACGAACTTCTTCCTGCACAGCCCTGCAATCCAGTTGATATGTCAAGACAATCACTCTGTTTCTCAGCACCCTACGAACGAATTTGGTTAGATACTGCCCAGTTAGGTCAGGCAAGAAAATGAAAAAAAAAAAAAAATTGGAAAAATGTTACGTATACGCCACCATATCCTAGGTACATATATCCTTCTACGATCTTCTTTCTGCACAGTCTTGCAATCTAGTTGATATGTCAAGACAATCACTCTGTTTCTCAGCACCCTACGAACGAATTTGGTTAGATACTGCCCAGTTAAGTCAGGCAAGAAAATGAAAAAAAAAAAATTGGAAAAATGTTACGTATACGCCACCCTATCCTAGGTACATATATATTTCTACGATCTACTTCCTGCACAGCCTTGCAATCCAGTTGATATGTCAAGACAATCACTCTGTTTCTCAGCACCCTACGAACGAATTTGGTTAGATACTGCCCAGTTAGGTCAGGCAAGAAAATGAAAAAAAAAAATTGGAAAAATGTTACGTATACGCCACCATATCCTAGGTACATATATCCTTCTACGATCTTCTTTCTGCACAGTCTTGCAATCTAGTTGATATGTCAAGACAATCACTCTGTTTCTCAGCACCCTACGAACGAATTTGGTTAGATACTGCCCAGTTAAGTCAGGCAAGAAAATGAAAAAAAAAAAAATTGGAAAAATGTTACGTATACGCCACCCTATCCTAGGTACATATATATTTCTACGATCTACTTCCTGCACAGCCTTGCAATCCAGTTGATATGTCAAGACAATCACTCTGTTTCTCAGCACCCTACGAACGAATTTGGTTAGATTCTGCCCAGTTAATTCAGGCAAGAAAATTTAAAAAAAAAAAAAATTATAAAAATGTTACGTATACGCCACCCTATCCTAGGTACATACATCCTTCTACGATCTGCTTCCTGCACAGAATTGCAATCCAGTTGATATGTCAAGACAATCACTCTGTTTCTCAGCACCCTACGAACGAATTTGGTTAGATACTGCCCAGTTAGGTCAGGCAAGAAAATGAAAAAAAAAAAAAAATTGGAAAAATGTTACGTATACGCCACCCTATCCTAGGTACATATATATTTCTACGATCTACTTCCTGCACAGCCTTGCAATCCAGTTGATATGTCAAGACAATCACTCTGTTTCTCAGCACCCTACGAACGAATTTGGTTAGATACTGCCCAGTTAGGTCAGGCAAGTAAATGAAAAAAAAAAAAAATTGGAAAAATGTTACGTATACGCCACCCTATCCTAGGTACATATATCCTTCTACGAACTTCTTCCTGCACAGCCCTGCAATCCAGTTGATATGTCAAGACAATCACTCTGTTTCTCAGCACCCTACGAACGAATTTGGTTAGGTACTGCCCAGTTAGGTCAGACAAGAAAATGAAAAAAAAAAAAAATTAAAAAAATGTTACGTATACGCCACCGTATCCTAGGTACATATATCCTTCTACGATCTTCTTCCTGCACAGCCTTGCAATCCAGTTGATATGTGAAGACAATCACTCTGTTTCTCAGCACCCTACGAACGAATTTGGTTAGATACTGCCCAGTTAGGTCAGGCAAGAAAGTGAAAAAAAAATTAGAAAAATGTTACGTATACGCCACCGTATCCTAGGTACATATATCCTTCTACGATCTTCTTTCTGCACAGTCTTGCAATCCAGTTGATATGTCAAGACAATCACTCTGTTTCTCAGCACCCTACGAACGAATTTGGTTAGATACTGCCCAGTTAGGTCAGGCAAGAAAATGAAAAAAAAACAATTGGAAAAATGTTACGTATACGCCACCGAACTGGGTACATATATTCTTCCACGATCTTCCTTCTGCAGGCCCATGCAATCCAGTTGATATGTCTACGCAAACACTCAGTTTCTCAGCACCCTATGAACGAATTTGGTTAGATACTGCCCAGTTAGGTCAGGCAAGAAAGTGAA
Source organism: Xylota sylvarum (assembly GCA_905220385.1). Lineage (NCBI taxonomy): Eukaryota > Metazoa > Arthropoda > Insecta > Diptera > Syrphidae > Xylota > Xylota sylvarum. The sequence continues at coordinate 36,478,192 of LR999958.1, forward strand.
AAAAAAATAATTGGAAAAAATGTTACGTATACGCCACCGAACTAGGTACATATATTCTTCTACGATCTTCCTTCTGCAATGCCTTAACTTTCATGTTAACTACGTCTGAAGCCTATTAGTCGGTAAATGAAGTTATCACAACCAAAATGCAGCAGCTACGCCTGAAAGAACTGGAAGTCAAGACAAAATTCCACACTCGCCTTCAATCCTTTCCACCTTTTAACAAACAAAAAAAAACAATCAGGACGAAACTATTTGTACTTAGCTCTTATGTTTAATCAGTCCCGCAGTAGAGGAAGAGCTCACCTTATGTGGCCCACGTAAGTAGAAGGAGACTTCAACCAACTTGGAGTGCGCAACTGATGACAGTTAGCTACGGAACAGGCTAACTGGAGAAGCTTGTTATTGGTGGCCCAGGTTTTACCCCGAGCTGTACCGCCACTTAAAAAGAAGAAGAAGTTTAATCAGTTCTTCTGTATGGTTGCTAATAAACACTAATGAATTTGAATTTTAAGATGTGATATAAAACGCCTAACTGGCAAATGGGCGGTACTGTCTGATCGCTGAACTGAGTTTTCTGTGTTTTCGACTAAATTTTGTAAATATGGATTAGCAGCACTTTAGTAAAGGTTTCAAGGAGGAAGCTTCCCTAAATTTGCTAGTTTTCACAAAATCTTATTGGTCCTTCACATAAGTATGTAGCATTTCGTATATGACAAATGTCAAAACTTAGAAACAAATTTATGTGGGAACGTCTATTCGTTCATATTCCTTAAAGTTATTGAGAGAAATTTCGACATACATACTTTTAAAGCAAAACGAGTCAAGAAATTTTTCCATTCCAGACGTCTTCTAAGCCCTGATATACGTTCTAAGCTAAATTAAAAACCTTATAGATACTATTCTTGGAAATGTTTAATATAATTTTCCCATTCATTAGATCAAGTTGCTTCTTAAATATTTTCCTCTCGAAATGTTCGTCCCTTTTTTGTTTACTAAATAATTCAACAAAGAACCGGCCCCGAGGTCAGTAAAGCATCTTCAATAAATAAATCCTCACACAGGAACAGAAACAAAGATGTACTCCTATACACTGCTGAATAAGAATTTTAATTTTTATCTTAATTATGCATATGGAAATATATAGTATGTATTTCATATACCCTGATAATAGGGACCCAAAAAGTCCCTCTTAGTCGATAGGAGAAAGCATAAAGCCCTATTTCATCCTTATTATGTCCATTTAGCCTGCCCAATTCAAAGTAATTTTCTACACATCACTTAGGATTAAACTCAACTCAACTGAGATGTACACAATACCCATACATACATCCATTTAAATAATCCTTACAAATTGATTTTAAAGTCCTATCGTAACAAGGATCAAAAGATAGCCTCGGCACAGCACTTTGAGAGTGTGAACATCTCTCAAGAAATTCAAAGGAAGAGCAAAAAGAGAAAGAGCGAGACAAAGTATTGTATATTAAATGTTTGGGTCCAACTTTTAAGATTATTTTGATGTTTCATCAAATTCGTATTGTTCGTCCTTATGCATGAGAAGTGCCTGGCCCTGCTACTCCGCAACCCGATGACTAAGGGTATTATCACCCACTGCCAGGATGGGATAAATAATTATACTTCCTTCATCCATTCGAATATGATTGACATGATTTTCGTAGTGAAATGTATAAAATTTAATGCACGCACATCACCATGAGTCACAATCCTTTGCATTGAGATAGAGATAGAGAAAGGTCCCTTTGGAGTTCAAGATGAGAGAGAGATGAGGAAAAGGAAAGTTGAATGATAAAATATTCAATTTTATAATCGAAATTGGATTTGAATTTGTCATCCATAAGCGTATCCTTTTTTTTTTTATGTCCCTTAATCAGATTGAATAGATCGTAAAAGTATTTGGGTCATACAAAAGAGTTGGGGATGCCTGGCGTTGCGAATTGTGCAGTCCAATAATATTTGCAGTTTATTTTAGGACCTTATTAAGGAAGTATTTAATTCTTTTAAATGAAATGTTAACGTTTCAAGGATGTTTGGTAGTTTATTTGAAATGGCTTGGTTTTGATTCCTGTATGGTTTGCTTTCCAAGCGCGTTAGTGGAGTCATGACTGTCTGTTAATTCAAAAGAATATTAGTTATGGCTGTAAAATATTCGCTGGTATAAGATTGGGAATGTATTTTGGAACTTCGATCAAGAGGATGGTTCTAGAGCCCTGTAAACGCACAAAGCAAAAACCGATTTAGATGTAGATTTTCCTAAAAAATTGTTAGAAAAACGTTTAGATCCTTTGAGGATCCTTTGTTGAATTTCCGAAAGTTTTACCATGAATTCATCGGCACTTAGTTAAAAATTCAAAATGGCGTGGCATTTCGGGGTGGACCTAGTCCTCAACTAACAAGCCTTTATCGTTCCGAGTTGTATCCATCTCGGAAGATGTGCAATTTTCTGACTAGGTCGATGTTGTTGTATAGCTCGTATAGTTCGTCGATGAATCTCCTCTTCCAAAGTCCGTCGAAACGCAAACGGAACCGAAGATTTCTCTCAAAACGACCAAGGATATCTTCATCCGCTTCGATAAAGTCCTGTCAGAGTCAGAGCCATAATGTGGGATTTTCGTGACCAATCTCTTGTATAGGGGATTCACAATGGACATTTAGGCCTCCGAGTGTGAGTTTTTCCGTTACACAATCCTTCTTAGCCTAACCTAACCTAAGGACTTGTATAGAATCTCCTTAGTTGTTCGGAATAGGGCTTTACTATTGAATTCTTTTTTCAACCCAAAGAAACAGCAATTGTTAGTTATTCTTCGTTTTATTCCTGCTGAGGTTTTGCTGTCAGAATTGATAGCAGAGCCAAGGTAGATGAAGACCTTTATAACCTCAAAGTTAAAGCTGACGATTGTAACGTTTTCTCAAATTCGTCACTATTGTGTGTCACTTCTCATTGTGAATTCTACCATAGCTATACTATACTAGCAATGCAGACCCTATGGTCAGATGTGTTCGAGAACGTATGGAGTACATGAGTAGACGAACCTGGAAAATAAATCCATAGTATCCAGCCGAACCTATATTCGTTCCAACTCTTCGTGCGTTTAGCAGAGTTGAAGTGTTTTCTAACTTTCTTACCAAGTTTGGCAAGCTGGTCATTCTACAGGGAACCTTGCGTTTACACATACTAGTTTTATGGACGCAAATGTCGTGATAAGAAGTAAGCAACACATCATTCAATTGGTATGCTGCTTCATCTAGGTTTCTTGTGGACACGATCTATCTAATTCAGACAGGACAAGTCTCCCATTTAGATTCCAGTCTGTAGACTTGAAATGGTGGAAATGTCGAACCTGATGTGTTGATAGTCAGACAGTGAGGCAAACTTGAAGATAAATGGACTGGCAAGTGAGATCCTCTTCGTGGATCGCTTTTATGAAGGTAGGTTAAAACCTTTTATTCAATATATCTACACCGCTGGATGCAGGTTCGCCTGTAGCAACCTGATGGTGCTCATTAATCCTTTTTGGAGGATGTAGCTTGAGGAACTAATTGAGGCTTTTCACAGATCCTTCTTATACGGCAAGCAGTCTCCTCTTCTTTGAGGAGAGCTCCAGACTTTGTGGATAGAACCCATGGACGGTGTGTGGTCACACGACGCTTTTCTCCATCTCATACGAGATGTATATAGCCGCCTCTTCAAGAAATGTCATTTGCTTAGTTGAGAGGGGTTGAATCGACAAGTCGATCGGGATAACACCTAACTTGACAGCACCAGCCACTTAGTTAAAGTGGGGAATTCAGGTGTAGGTCCTGTTTTGACCTTCTTGGCAGCCGATGCTGGTGCCGTCTGATCCTCAGATCTAACACGCTTGGCTTCGCGCTGAATGGCAGGGACGGAAGGGACGGCTCTGGCAAAAGGGAGAGCGCGTTCTCTATTTTTCACCGCCTTCTTTCCATTGAACTCAATTCAATGAATCTACTTTGATGTTGCTGGATCCGGATTTCTCCGAACACCCGACATCAACAAGCGTGGAAACGTCGGAATCAAAAGTGGCTAATTCCACGTGCTCGGAAGATTCAGATGAGGCCATTATGGCAACGTCTTCTGCAGTCTTAGGAGAGTTTGACTTCTATAGCTGGTATGGATTTGGCCATCGAGAGCTCTACAGTACCTCAAGATACAACGGATTGCTCAATAGCCATGCCATTTGAGATGCATCAGTCTCATTGTTTTTTATATTATTTTTAAATATGTTGGACCAACGAGTCTCCGAGAAAGGAGGTCGTTTATGAAAGAGCCGGAAATGCCATAGAAAGTCTGCATTAAAACCGAAGGTCGCATGCTAACGACTAAGCACCCTCTTAGCCATCGCTCTCATGCTGTATCTGCAACCAGCCATTCGGTACTATCTGAGAGGAGTCAGTAGCAAATTTCCAGATTGGGGAGTGACATCTAAAGCATGAGAGCTATTGCCCGGTGGCCGCCATGAGGAGGCAGTGAGTCTTCTTGAAGCGTTTGCATATAGGGATCGTCCAGTGACTTTGCCCTATAGGTAAGCGCCTGGCCACTAAACCACGCTAATAGCGCCCAATCAGGCTATTGACGTGACACCACTTCAAAGTTTCCTTCTTCATCTCTACAGACTTCTGCATTGCTGGATTGACATGTTCTTTTTTCTTTTGCTAAAACTGCCGTACGTTGTTCCTGGAGTATAATATTTCAATATCTTCGATCGTATGGTTCTCGTGCTCTTTTTACTTGTTTTAGAGAAGACGATGTGCTTCCATTCTTTTCTGTTCGTAGAGCTTAGGTGCAGTCCTCATCCTTCTTAAGAGCATCCGTTTGAATGCATACCGGATCTTGTCGGCACTCTTCGTCAAACCAGGGATTTCTTGGTGACGGTCGGGTGAAAGTCAGCTCACAGTAGTGGCAATTCTCATGGCTTGTTGGCAGCTTCATTGGCGGTATAGGATTTATTCACTCATCAACTCTTTAATTTCATGAAATAAGTCCAACTCTAGGAATCTAGGTTAAGAATTCTATAACTTCCTTAACCAAGTTTTACTGTAATACTAGTAAACGCGACCAAGGTACAGAGTATCCTGATACTTTGTCCAAAAGAGGATAGGCACTCGAAGTAAGAAATAAAGGCAGAAAGCTTTTTAAATAGCAAATAAATACGGGAGTAGCGTATGTATTTTATCAATACTTTTGTACTAGAATCCGGCTTAATGAGCCAGCTGATTTGGAAAGCTTCGAAAATTTCGTGCGCCTGTGAGTCTTCATTGTCGAAGCAGTTAGATCCGCCATGCTTTGAAATTCACCCTTTTTTGTATCGAAGAACTACTACCGACAGATCTTTTCAACATTAAATGAATAATTTATGAAATTGCAAAATCACAAATGAATTTATAATATAAAATTTCAAGAACCTCCTTCCATCCATCGGAGCGTATCTTTCTTGTACACACACACACATATATAGCAAAAAGCATCCTTCTCTTGACAACAGGAATGAAATGAAAATGATATTCGAAAACAATATCATGAATTTAGCTCTTAAGACAGCAACGGTAAAAAGAAGTCTTTCACATAATACACCGACAACAGACAATGGTTAGGACTCAGGGGGCCAACACAAGAATACCAACAGGGATGACCAGACAAAAAAATCCACAAGCCAAAGAAGCAAAAAAAAAAAAATAGAAAAACTCCCAAACCCAAACAATGAACTAACCAACAGGATACTTTTCCACAGCTTAAAAAAATACCCTCCCATGTTTGGGGAGAGGAGAAAAAAAAATAAGGAAATATCTTCTCTGGGTCCCTGCGATGGTAATTTGTCTTCAATCGGCCTTTGCCCTTTAAATATTTTTCAAAAGTTAATTTTAGGCATAACTTTGACCAGACGTGGTGGAGAGTTCGCAGTGAATCTAACGACCACACCGACCACACGCCCAGGCCATTGCAGGACATTCCTTTCATTTTCCACCGACCTGTCATTCTCACAAATCCATTATTCATAGACAATTTTTTTTTCTTTGTTGTTTGTATGTTTCTCTGTCTCTCCTCGCTTTGTGTTTTCCTCTTGACATCAATAAATTTCCCATTTCAAGTGCAAAACGAATACAGGATTTCGGTACATGGGGCATGGAGATAGATCCTCTATAACGTGTTCATCCATCCATCCATCTATCTAACCACCACCGATTCGTTTCGTGTTCGGATATAGGTACCACCCACTCTTAGTACCAGTGCTCAATTGGCGATGTATTCCTGCACTTGTGTCAAAGAGATACAGGAGACCACGCTGGGTATAGATGGTGATAAACTCTCTAGTTGCAGCGAGCCATACACAAGGGTCACGTGGTCATATGTACAAGGGCGGATTTTTTTTTAAATTAAAAATCTTTATTAAAAAATAAATTCACTTTTTTGTTCATACAAATGAGTGTAGGTACTTTTTATTTTTTGTGTCCCGACAGCAGACACAGTAATTGGTTGTCCTTGATCCATACCCACCACTAGCAACGCAACATAGCTGTACAATAACTTTCGTCTCGTCTGGCTTTGTGTATCGAATGTGTATGTACGTACATATGAACGTGTAGTCAAATAAATTTGTTTGCTTTTAAGGTTTTGGATAATTGAAGGTTTGATTTAATTTCTAACGCGATAGGGACATGCACTCATGGACACAGTTTGATGGTGAATAGTCATATATCCCAATAGAGTAAGCTCCTTTAGTAGGAAAGGAATCCTTCCAGGGTAAACTTGATTATACTCCTTTTGGTTGCTAGTATTCATTTCATCGTATCTGTCTGACCCAACTCGATGAGTTATGAATGATACTTTCTACTTTTTAGCAGGAAAGGAATACTCCTTGAACATTCAGTCATATGATTCTCGATAAGGACCTATCAGGCATGCATATAGTATGTAGTTAGCTCTTACCGTCAGTCATCAGGCTTGAGCTTTAATAACTTGCAGGTCATTACATCATTACGCCACTTACATTAAATGACCAAGAGTTTAAAGACCAAAGCATGCAAAGTTGGAATTCGAGGCCTATGTTCGACCGAAACGAGGATTAGCAACCTTTTTTTCAGTGGCTTTGTTCATCCGTATTGAGTCCGGAGTCCGTATTGAGTCTTTGCCTTCTACTCTACTACCCTACTCTACTTTCCTTCTTTACCAAGCTACATCAAGCATTGAATGCATATCTTCCACACAAGGACGGTGTCTCTGTATAGTCACAGTACATCTCGAAGACTCTAAGGACACTGTCATTCAACATTGGTAGAGTCCAGGCTTCTGCAATATAATAGTTATAGCAAACCTGGGACGATATGAGTTTTAATTTTAAGGAACCTAACATAGCTTTAATCGTGGTTTTGAAATTATTCAGAATTACAGGATATATCGTAAACAAGCTGGTCAGAAAGGCTTTAAAACCACATCCCGATCAGGGTACACATAGTCACGACAAAGAAATGAATGACAAGAGTTCTTAAACTCGCGCGTAGGAACTTTTAATTCGCGAGAGCTAAGTATCTCAATGGTTACCAAAATTTAAAATTTGTTTTAAGATATTCAATTTCTAAAATCGAACTTATTTATGATAGGACAGCGGAGATGGTAGCAACTTCAAAGAATGGATTATTTCGTGAAAGATGTTTCAGTTTGGAGGAAGCTCTGCACCCTGAAAGTAGCAGGAGTACACATAATGATAGCGAGGGTAGTGAAAAGTCGAACTTCCAAGTTTTTACTTAGAAAACCACAGGATCAGGTGATTTAAACGCACTCTACTCAGATCTATCACCTACCTATAAATAAAATGTTCAAAAAATGGGGTTAGTCGATGGGTCAGTGGATCAGTCAGTTAGTTAGTCACCAACTACAGTCGACCTGTGTATAAACAGAAATATCCTGGAAGGGCTTGAGCATTTGCAGTTAGGATAGTATAATATTCCTGATTGGCATTGACTGTATGACAATCTTAATTTGTTCCTATATTTTGGTTAGTTTTGATGATACTTTGTCATGGTTTGCCGTAAGGATAAGAATATTTTACAATACAAAGTAGCAATATTTCTTTCCTACTAACTGCATGTAGGCGTTGTACTTCTGGGTTCGATTTGAAGATTCTTTGGGTCGGAGCGTTGCTCTACATATCCTAGGCATCTTAGATGATTGATGCGAACTTTTTTGACTAGGTGGATGTCGCTGTACAGCTGCACAGTCCAAGGATATATGCATTTGCCTTCGTTAACGTCCATACTGCAGGACTGGGATGATGAGGGTCTTATATAGAGTCTCCTTAGTGTTTCTTGACAAGAGCTTGTTACTCAATAGCGTTCTTTGGTCTAAGAAGCAGTGATCGGCAAGTGTAACGCTTCGTTTAATTTGTGATGTGATATTGTTGTCAGAGTTTATAGCAGAACCGATGTAGATAAAGTCCGTATCTACCTTAAAGTTATAGTTATCTATTATGACGTTCTGTACGATTCGTCGATGTTGTGTGACCTTTTTGTTGACAGCATGTACTTGGTTTTGTTCTCATTCACAACTAAACCCATTTTTGCTGCTTCTGTTCCAATATTTGCAAACGCACCAGTGACAGCTCGCTGTCTTCTGTCAATGATGCCAACATCAGCATACTCTCGTAGTTGCACAGACTTTTGGCAAATTGTGCCTCTGGTGTTGGCTTGGGAGTTTCGCACAATTTTCGCAAGTATACAACTTGTCTGAATTCCTTATTGACATCAAAGGTTTTTGCGAGATTGTTTCCGACCTTTATGGAGCTGCGAGCATTCTCCATTGTCATTCTGCATAATCTGACGAGTTAGACAGGGATGCCAGAACTACACATGCCTCTGTATAACTTGTCTCTATCAATGCTGTCATATGCGGCTTTAAAATCGATACAGAGATCTTGAGTATCGGTCTCGAATTCTTGGGTTTTCTCTAGGATCTATCGTAGTATGAATATTTGGTCGGTTGTAGACTTACCGGACCTGATTTCGCACTGAAATCCTCTGTAACTGGCACAATTGAGGGAGTCTCCTTTCTTGTGGATCGGGCAAACGATGCTCATCAGGCATACCTTCCTCCGACCAAATCTTGGAAATGAGTTGGTATATGCTCTCCACCAAGTCATCCCCTGCTGCCTTAAAAACTCAGCTGGTAGACCATTCGGTCCAGCAGCTTTGTTGAACTTGAGTTTTGATATTGCTGCCCTGACTTCATTCTGGTCGGATGGAAGGAAGTTTTCATCGTCCATGGTTCATTCCGCCTGACGGAGAAATTTGGGTTGTTTTTCAATATCGTCAACACCGACTGTGAACCAACTACAAGGTTTCTCTGTTCATCTCTACAGGTCTCTGTTCAGGTCTTGGTGCACTGACGTGTCTTTTGTTAAGAGTTCCGAACATTGTTCCTGGAGTCTTACCTCTCTAATTCCTCGATCCCGCGCTTCTCCCGCTCTTTCTTTTTTCTCCGGAGAAGCTGATGTTCTTCCCTCCTCTTTTGTTCATAGCGCCGCTTCATAGGCAAATTGTTTTGCTGCACGTGCTTGCCGGCATTCTTCTACAAACCAGAGGTTTCGTGGGGGTAGTTGAGTGAAACCCAGCACATCAGTTGCGGCATTTCTGATGGCTTCTTCGCAACGATGCCACTGGTTTTCAGCACTTGATGCTGGGTGCATAGGACTTCTCGAGAGGTTATGTGATACGCGATCGGCAAAGAGTCTGGGGGTTTGTTGCGATTGCAGCCGTTCTGCGTTAAGTCTCCGTATCTGGGCTGCAACTATGTAGGTAGTGCTCCGAGTCTAAGTTGGTTGAGGTGAGGAAACCGTGTATTAGCTATTATAACATTAAGTCCATTTCCAGTCGTGGTGTCATATACATAGGCTATGCTTTCCAAAGGTGCCACCAAAGATGTCCTCCTTTCCTATTTTGGTGTTAAAATGACCTAATGGACGAATTTAACGTCAGACTTAGGACATTGTTTGTACGTTCTTTGGTAGCATCATCTCTTATGTTGGCGAATTAAGCCTTGGATTGTTCTAAACCGACCACTGATGTGTCTAGAGCTCAATACTTCGCTGCTACCGTTCTCTGTAGTACATACTCTGTAATACCATAGAACTTATATGTCACAGTTCTTCATCTTTTTTTGCCCGGTCCATCCAACCGCACTTCCTAGATAGACTGCATTATAGCAGTCTAGGGGCAACGCTATTTGTTCGGCTGCACGTTACCTATTCATGGTCCGAACATTCCACGTGCAGATCTGAACTTCGTTGTAATTTTTTCGACTTGCAATGCCGTCAGCAGTTAATCCGTCCTTTTCCAAGGCTTATAGTTGTTTTGGAACTAAGTTCTTTTTACGTAATAGGGACGTTACCCCGACGCACAATCCCCAACCTGGTTGTCCAATTCCCTTTTATACTCCTGTGACGAGGGGTCGGATCTTACGGAGTCAGTAACCTACTTCAGGGATATGACTGCTGCTATTGGCCGATTAAGGGTTCATCCGCCAACATCTCTTTTTCAACACCCTGGCTCAGTATTGAAGATCACTATAGACCTAGGATTCAAGTATCTCGAAGCAGCTCATATAGGGATAAACACTTATAGTTCGGCCTAACTGGAACTGGTAGACGCCACGTCGCACTTCCAGGAAATTTGTCAAGCTATAGAGCCATTGTTTCACCAGTTGTGTGCCAAGCGGGGCGATATTTACACCGATTTCATAGTGAATTTTCACTATTTCAAGGCATTTTGCGAGTGTGTATTGATCCATACTTAATAACCTCCTTATTTTTATTTATCAAAAGTCATCACAATCATTATTGATTGTTGATAGTTCAACTATGGCACTAAATTAAAAGTGACACCTCTTATTGGATTACCCTATATAAAGATCAATGTAAACATTCGGCCGCGTAACAGGCTTCGTGGAACCGAATATCCTGTAGAGACATAAGAATACTAAAAAGCTCAGATATAAAAGCTATGACAACACAACCTTGTTTTATTTAAAGTAATTTTAATTATGCATTAGTTTACTATATATTTGCATCAAGTGATTTTATTATGACATTCAGGACAAAACAATCAATTTTTTGATCCCCTGTCCTTTGTTTTCATAATGTAGGAAATGAAAAAGACCTAAAAATATATACTTCAGGTGTTGTACATATAATGAAAAAACCTCTATCTATTGTTTTTCTTTTTTATTAAAACATTGACTCTGAAATCGCTGACTACTTGTCAAAGGAAAATATGTTTTCTTCCTCGGGATTGGCAAATATTTCACCTGCGAGTATCGTCTTTATTGTACTTCCGATTCCCTTGTGATTCGCGGAACTCAAAGACTATTCCTTTTGGTTGGTCTCTTCCTTTGGCTATGCCATTATAAATCTCTGCTCAAACTGCAAACTGTGCAATGAAAACATCTGTGCAATGCGTAGCTTTTCGCAGGTGGTCATGGCTGCTGCTTGGTAGTTGTAAGTAAATCCTCTTCATTTTCCTGTTTTTTTTTTTTTTTTTGTTAAAACAATGCACCTACGGGGCCCTCAACAGCCCTGTTGATTCCCGACTGGCAGCAAAAATAATTGTTTCGTACTGCCAGTGCAAAAACAAAATAAATAAATAAAGAAAAACAATAAAAATACTAAGAAGGTATACAGCAGAAACTAAATAAAAAAGAAAAGAAAAATACATCTTGAGCGATTTTTTTCTTGTCCGACTTACCTCCTTGTAAGGATAAGTCCACCTAGAGAAATAGAAAACATTACATCAGCTTTGGACGGAAACACTAAAAGCAACACAACAGCGTACACAACTTGAGCTAAGAATTTCCCTTGAAGAATCAAACTACAGTAGTAACGCGTGGAAAACAATTACGGCAAGGAAAACAAAAAGATGAAAAAAACAAAAAAAAAAAAACAAAAGAGGTGTAGAAGGATACGCTACGCTTGAGAAAACTCGGACGAGAACTCCTGGTGTAAGGAGCAAGTATGCTCCACTTCTCACTTTTTTTGTTGGTCATCGAATAAAAAGAAAGTTTTTTTTTTTTTTTTTATTCTCATTGCCTTGTGCAATCCTTGTTCGTAGTTAAACTCACCTGGAGAATCAGTTTTTCAAAAACAAAAAAAAAAAAAAAGGACGAAGAAGAGACTACTGCTAGTACGATGAAAATGAGTTTTTAAGCTGATGCTTCAAGATGCTGCACTAATTTAAAGATGCAGGGTCTGACACGGAGATGTAGGACCAACAAATGCAAGGTAATGTAATTAAAATTATTGTCGAGGACATGAAAGGGAGTCAGTGATTAATTGTTGCAAATTTTTGGTCACAATGCATTAAAAGTGGATCTAGTTTTGTTAGATGGTCCAGCTGTTGTTTGGTCCAGTGGATAAAGTTTTCGGATTATAAATTGTATAAGGGTGCATGAGGAGAAACTAAGTATCTGGAGACAATAATAGAAGGACCTAGTTCACTTCATCTTCTATCTTCTCTCTAAAATGAGTAATAAAGATTGTCCCCAGCCCAACGTGATTATATAAAAGACCGGTCTGTTGAGACAGCCTTGTTTATAGGGGTCACAACAATTGAAACATCACTATATCACAAAGAATTCAAGTCTTCAACAACTGGGCTCAAAAGGAATCCCAAAAGGGGCGGTACTACCATGGATACTGGTCGCAAATAAAACATTGGGGTGCAGATCTCATTGTGCCAAGGCTTAGGAGTATATACGTCACATGCAATAGGCTACATACCGGTAACATGGAGAGACAAAAATGTGGTGTTTCTTTCAAAACCGGGAAAATAGGACCGGTCAGCCTAACATCATATCTGTTGAAAACAATAGAAATAATTGTGCTGGACCATATGGAGAGCAAGGCGCTGAAAGCGTGTCCTTTGAGTAGTAGACAACATGCATGCGTTGAGGAAGAGTAGATGAATACCGGAGGCACCGCAATGACCATAAAAATGTGGACAAAGGTAGAGAATCTCGCCTCGATCAGCATACTGGATATACACGATGATAGTTAGGCCGACTATCACATATGCCTCAGTTGTATGGTGGCAGAAAGCCACCCAGAAAACTGAAAAGAAGCAATTAGATAGGGTCCAACGAGAAAAGAAGATTGGTGATATAATCATCTTTACGGATGGGTCCATGATGGATGGCAGAGCGGCGGCAGGGAAAATATAGCTCAGTCTATCAAGACGAGATGATTGATCTGTTACATGCATTGGATCACATAAAAGAGGGTCAAGTTGAGAATAGAAACGAATAGGCGCACTCTACAGCAAATCAATGGTCAATTTCGGAGGTCCGTATTCCGGAACCATTTCCTACAATTGGCAGAGGGATGGTAAAACATCTAATTAGCAAACTTTTTTCTAATACCCCTAGCGCACTTTCATCATGTTATATCTCCAGAAAACTCTGGACAAAACAAGACAAAATTCAAACTTGCCAAATCTTAGCGCTTAAGACAACACACATAGCACTCTTCAGAGTTATTTTTAACAGTCACAACGTCTTGGCGGTCACCTCCACAGAACATCATACGATACAATTCAGTTGACCTCTGCAGAGATTCTGGCGATACTGATGCAGAAGAAAGTAAGCTCTCTTCATATGGGAATCCCCGAGTCTAGGAAGAACCAAAAAGAGGGCCCTCCGCGAATACCATTTCACGATTACGTGATTACCACCTATGTCTAACTGGAATTTATAACAATCTCAGGATCGTTCAGGAAAGTCGCACAGCCAACAAAAAGCCATACTGCAAAACTTAATATCACGTCTTTCTATAGATCACAGGCATCATGAGGGAGCTGCCCCGTAATCCTTCGACTGCGATGAAATCCAAGCAGAACTCTTAAGAATAGAAGTCTAGAGATTTTTCTACGTAACGGGTGGCAAATTCTCGGATCAATCTTAGAGTAGATTAACGACTGTCATACAAGTAGAGATCTTTGCGATCGCCACTCTAACGACCAGAGTAATTAGAGTGGTAAGCCATCGTTCCATCGCTATAAAGCTGGGTTCCTAGTTATGCTGGGAGTTCAAAGTAATTAAAGGGGTAATACTTTTGCCTGCTCATCATACACATTTAATAGACCACAATTTTCTGTAGGCTGGCTTGGCAGTACAACATCCTGTCAACACAATTTTTCAACACATTTTCGATGATTACGGCCACAATTTCACGAATAGCTTGACCAATATTGTTCTTAATTGTCTGAATCGTTCCTGGATTTTTGCATAGCATCGATCTTTAATGGCACCCTACAAAAAAAAGTGACAACTGATTGACAACAGCGCATAAGATCTGTCAGTGTCAAAATAGCATATGATTCAAAAAGAAACCAACAGATGGCCCGCCCTTTGTAAGCGTCTATCTCTTGAACTTACATATGTGAGAGCTGCTTTGATATGAATGAAATGGATCAGGAATGCATTTTAATTGGGAATACCTAGACATAAATATGATTGTTAGCTTAGGCCGCCTATCTTTTCTTATTTGCAAAGACTGGTAGGCTGAGGGAACACAGAAATGTTCTTTCAAACGTTTAAGGTGGAACCGTTTGAATATATACCCCATTAGTTTTATATTAGGACAAATCCAAGAAGCCTCGACCTTTTGTCTTTTACGATTTTGAGGATCCACCCTTATTTTTTCATACAATTGGACATTATTACTTAGAAATGTAGTAATCAGAAATTATTTAACCCAAAAAAAATGTATGTATATGCTGACTTCAAATAAGTGCATACTCGCATATTGAGTTTGATTATTTTAAAAATACCTTTATTTGATTTCCATACGAATTCACTAGTTAATAGGTTTTTAGTTTTCCGGTTGGATAACATTGATTGGATTCATTCGCAAACATTTGAATGAAAAATCTATTACTGTACATATTTCCAAGGTAAACATTTCGTTTTAAATGCAATAAATACCAATTCTGACGCCAACACCTGAATGAATTCAAATATTTGGAAAAGTGTGTTAGGGTTACTTTAAAATTTGGTGAATTTGCAGATGGTTTTCCTGTAAAGCAATCGCAATAATGTCTTTACTATATATTTTTTTTTTTATGTGAAATTTGGATACGAGTAATTTAAAATTTTAAAATCTCCTCGATAAGCATACATGAGAATATAGGAAAGTATCCTACATATGTAGAGATTTTTTTTTTGCCGAGAGTTGATGAAAATCTTCTAAAGACACCTTAACAGACACACCGACCGCGCGTGTTTATGGTAGTGTGAGATTTTTAATCACTAAAAATACCTCTCTTCAAAATTAGTACTACAACTAATAAACAACTAGCAAATGTCGTGAGGACGGAGTTACTTTTCTGCGGGGTATCATCCGTGTAGAGTACATACAGATGCGGGCCAAGGACACTTCCTTGTGGGACTCCGGCTGCAATCTCTTTGAAGTCATTTTTGTGCTTAACACGAAAGAGTCTCTCTGTGAGGTACGATCGTAGGATTATAAAGAATTGCCTTGGCAGTATTAGTTGCAATTTATACTCCAAGCCTTCGTGCCAAACCTTATCGAAAGCTTGTGAGACGTCAAGAAATTCACCACAACAAATCGTTTTTTCTTCGAGAGTTCAGTTATTTTGTAGACTTGATCGATTGTTAAATGTTTGGTTCTAAATCCAAACTGGTGGTCAGGAATGAGACGTCTTTCGTCGATTATGGGTTGTAGTCGTTTAAAAAGTAATTTTTCGAATACTTTTGAGATAACCGGCAATAGAGAAATAGACTGATATGATTTCTTTTCATTCAGAGGTTTGGCTGGTTTCGGAGCCATTATAATCTTCGTGACTTTCCATTGTCTCGGAAGGTAGAACAATCTGAACGAAGCATTAATCAGATAAAGCAGGCTGATAAGAGCCTTATTCGGCGATTCCTTGATCACCTCGATCGATATTTGTTTCGCTATCATTTCTAAACCCCTTTCAGTTTGTTCTATTGCTAGTAAGTCTTGGAGGTCCTTTTTTTTTGCCGGAGAGTCGTCAGAAGAGAGATCAAAACTTTCTTCGAATGTAATAAACTTATCGTAAATCCCTTTTGTAACAAAAAATAATCGATAAGATCGTGTGTTTCTCTGAGTCGGTTTTCCTGTCAAATAAAAACAAAAACCGAATTTATTTGCCACTTTGTAGAGAATTTTTCCTTTAGACGATATATGTACATCTCGAACCCCTTCAAGTTGAAATCTCCACCAATTTCACATTGTTCCTCGAATGGATCAGAGGTTGACCCGTCGTTTCGTTTGGTTGCTTTAATTGCAACCGGAGAATACGTTAGAAAACTGGGGTTCGTTGGCTTATTCGAGGTTATTTTCTTTTTAGTCTTTTTAGTGGACGACTTCAGTTTAAAAGGCTGACTGACTAGTTCAAAAGTCTACACTGCTGTTTGGAGTGCCCTTTCAGTCGGCTCAGAAATCTGTAGAACTGGCTTACGACATCACTCAGTGTGCTTAGCAACACGCTCATCCACCTTAGGAGCCCGAATGACTGGTTTCGTT
Organism: Xylota sylvarum; assembly: GCA_905220385.1. Classification (NCBI taxonomy): domain Eukaryota; kingdom Metazoa; phylum Arthropoda; class Insecta; order Diptera; family Syrphidae; genus Xylota; species Xylota sylvarum. Next base: position 36,494,778 of record LR999958.1, read on the forward strand.
CCCCATGCAGTCGGCATTGTTGATATTCTCCTCGAACATCTGTAGTTCCTTTGAGACTTCGCAACCGCAATAATTTGCTGGGTGCTTTCCTTTGCAGTTGGCGCAAGTTTCTTTATCATTTTTGCTCAAACTGCAATCAGAAGAGTGTTTTCCAGCGCATTTACTGCTGCACGGCTCTTTCCGAGAGTATCGACAGAACGCCTGAATGATAGCACAAAAAACTCACGCCGTCAAGAATGTTATATCCTCTATCCCGAAGATCATCTATAGGGTCTTCTTTAGCACGATGGATGAAGTCCTCTAGCTACGACCTTCAAATGTTTTTCAGACTCGTCATCGTAAGTATGCCATTGAAGTTGTTCGTTGTTAATCTTTTGGGATAAAGCCCGACAGCCCTCAGTGTCATTAACTTTCGCAAGGTTGTTACTTTAAATTCTGTAGCGATCGTTATTTTTAAAATTTTCCTCAGAGAATTATAGTCTGCAACTTTTGTAATATTTATTGGATGAGGGGTACGTTTCGTAGACTTACGAAGTAAATATGTGTGTACTTGACTCGGTGGCGTATACGTGACATATTTTTCTCAAAAATTGTTTGGTTTTACATTTTTTTCAGTTAATACGAAACCCAATGCTTTCGTATTGCACGTTTTATATATATTCTATACATGAATGGGAGGGGCATACAGTTTAACGCCTTTTTATGATTTTTCAAAACTCAAACCTCTCGCATTAACCACTAAGCCACAGCGCTAACTTCAATTCAACTAAATCCTGTCACTCCTCAAGGGCTATAGAGCATCAACAACGCCTGTGCGCTATCTTGTTCGGATGTCTACTATGTGTTTCAACCCACTCCAGCTCTTCCCAAGTTCTTCGCCATGTTTGCTTATGCCGCCCTACTCTTCTGCCTGACTGGATGAGAGGATTCCACTGCATGGTATATTTTATTATATGACTATTATATGATTGCCACTTTTTTGCATGGTGACGTTTATAGATTCATAACCCTTAAGAAGTTACGTAGACATGTATTTATGAAGATTTCCAGCTTAACCTTCCGAGTATTACACCCGTACAGTAGTACTGATTCTAGGCTGTCCTGGGAACATTACTTTTTTAGATATGCCATAGCATTCTTTTTAGCTTTTCCGATTCTGCTGCCCGCCTCAAAATCTCGCTTGTTTGACATGGAAAGTTGAGTCTAGATGCACTCTTATCCACTCTAGAACCATTTTAGGTATTATCTTGGCTATGGCTAGGAGAACACATATTCCTATTCTACAGTTTCCATCAAATTTTCCTTCTTTGGAATTCTAATGAACATTGCCCTTTTCCACTTCTTCATTTCCCATCAACATCATTCCCAGGCTTTAAATTCGATCGGATGGAGTAAATTTGCCATCCCTAAAAAAGCTCGACAGGAATATCATCAACGCCTACTGCTTTATTTCTTTTAAAGGATCTGATGGGTTTACTATATCTGTCTTGCTGGGAAGTCTGGTTCTATTCGTTGGGAATTGGGACCCTGACGCTGTCTCCTAAATTATTTAACACTGTCGCAAAAAATTCCCTCCATCTGTTGAGCTGATCCTAATCCGAAATCAACAGACTGACATCGGGGATTTGTTTCACTGGATATTATTTAGAAGTTCAACCATCAGTAAGTTGCTTTGTAATGCTGTGGATGGTCTTGCTACCACACCTGATAGCTGCTTCTTCATTCTTCGGGACCAGTACATTAATATATGAACGCTTGTCATATCTGACACTATGCTGCACTTCCTTTCTTTTCTTTCAAAACCAAGATGCAGTACCACAGAATTGTACTATACTCTCATCACTATTGTTCTGAGTGTAGTTCAGCGATGTATGTAAGAGTACTTTGGGAAAATTTAACCGAAGGAATCTATCTAATAAAATGGAAAATGATAATCGTATCTTACGGATGTAGAATTGAAAGATTCGGATGGTAAAAACCGGAGTTGTCAGTATTCTAATCGTTAAGCTTAGAATTTTCTTCAGAAATCATTATTTCGGAGACAGTCGACACCCTGATCAGTATAAAAGACTAAAGAATTGTTTGAGTCAAAGCTATATTTGAAATGATATAAAGAATCTGACAATTCTTCAGGTTTGACACTTCTAGTATGAAAACCAAGCGATGGTGAATGCGAAATCTCTTATTTTAAAAAGTGGAAGTTGATTACCCACGATCGATGTGAATAGAAAGCAGTTGTATCTCAAACAAGGATTCTACATGGGTTGAGAGCTCATTAGACGGTGACTACCATTGCCACTCATAAGTTGAGAACCAGAGTGACAATGGTTAGAGAACTATGAAACTGTTTATCACGATGTATTAGGAGCAAATGCTGCTTCGAATATGGATCAGGTGATTCGCAATAAAGTCAGAAGTGTTACCATAAACTAAGGGCAATCACATATAATCCTTGTATAATAATTTTTCAAATCGGAAATGTGAGGTATTTATACGCTTTAATACAAAATAACCTTCCAAGTTTCACCCCTTTCCCCCAATAATTATACGCACTTCTTGTTTTATACATTTCCTGTATATACTGCCTTTTAATTAATTAAAATTAAATACACGGAAGGAAAATGAAGTCGATACATTACCTGAGTGCATTCGGGTCGTGCTCAGCCTTCCTTATGGTATCTGATGATACAATATGTGTCATTGCATGAATCCCTTGAATTGATATCATATCCAATTGGAGGTAACACCTAGGTGGGAAACAGGATTTTCAACGTTCCTATGGGAAAGGATGGAGAGCACAAAGCTTGATGGAATGACGATGGAACGAATCACGGAAAGAACGATGGAGATATGATAGGTACATATGTATGTATGTAAACGCATGAATAAATCTTTAACTTGGTGAAATAAATTTTTATATAAATCTGTGTATTTGTGAGTACCTTCAGAATTTTAAGGAGCTGACTTTGTTTATAGTCCACTTGCAATCAGTATCAGTATACGAGAAAAAAAATATAAAATCCTGGATTAATTAAGCCGAAACCAAGGATACTCAATGACGAATAATATTTTAATATAAAACACAATATTATACATATACTCCAACGCATTCTCCGCAAAAGATTTTGAGACTGTAAAGAGCCAAGGATACTCAATGACGAATAATATTTTAATATAAAACACAATATTATACATATACTCCAACGCATTCTCCGCAAAAGATTTTGAGACTGTAAAGAGCCGCATCACGGATAAGGGTGGTGCAAAAGTCGATTAACGTCACGTTTCTTAGTAGCATTAATGCAATACTGTGCCAGGTATTGCCTCGACATTCTACAATTTACATGCGATATCAATCACAAGTCCAAGACAGGGGTGTACTTCGTGGAACGTGATTGTTACCTTTTTATTTAACATTTTCGTTTGCGAACTACTCTTTCTAAATTGCTTAATTGCTCCACTTCTTGCTTTGTGTATTTGATGTCGAAAAATGCGATCATGGATTATGTACCACAAAAGTGAACTTAAAGTAGACATTCGCCGCCGTACGCTTCAAAAATCTTGAATACCTTCTAAGACTCTAATTGAAGTAATGTACTTGGATTCTCTTTCCAGAGTATTTTTATTTGCTACATACATACACTATAGGGCAAATATTGGTTTAATGAAAAACTTGAGATTACTATGATGGAGAAGTCGTTTTGCACATTTTACTGAAATTTCTTCGACTTTTGAGGGAAGTCCAGAAGGTACTTCAATACTGAGGAGCATACCGTATCATTAGGATCATCAGCGTATCATTAGGATCATTATTAGGACACCAGCTTCCACTTCACTAAGCCTACCTCATTGAGATGCTTAGCAAAAGGGAAGTTATATACACTCTTTTCTGCTGAGCGACAGCAAATATGTGACGTTCTTTTAGTCTGTGTGATCTGAGCACATCTCTACAGACACAATTGAAAAATTGTACTCTGAGCCTTACTTAACAATCTCATCGGAAGTCTTCTGGTGATGCCAGTATAATATAAGGCCCACGCAAGAGTCAAAAAATCCAGCGATAAAATTCAAAAGTATTTGCATTCTCAAATCGAACAGGTCAGAGGGTTAAGCAACGCCTTAAAAGTAGCCTTTATGTCACTACAGGCGCTATCTGTGACTTGCTGCGTCCGGCTTCTCGCCCTATTATGTACTATAAAGTCAGTAGGCATTAGAATAGCATAGATATCCACTTGAACAACAGAGATATGATTGCCTAATGAGTAGTGTTGTCGGTCTTCAAGAAGATACCTTAACTAGTTTTCGAACTAGTGAAAATTCGACTGCTGTCCAGTACATGGTCAGACTTTGACTGAAACTATTTCAGAATACTAGGAAAGTCAACTTAACATTTTGCATTGGAGCCGTAGTTCCAGTTTCATTGGATCAGGTAACATTTCCATGGAACAAGGTAATAGGATAAGAGTTTCACACGGTCATGAAAATTATAGTGCGGGTGATACCAAAATCCATTTCGTCTAAGACAGTAGATAGGTTTGGTAGTACAGCTCATGATATATGTATGTAAGTATCAAGCTGAGGTAAGTCCGACATTAATAGCTTATGTCCAAGGTGATCTGTACGTTAGGACAGACACGGTTTAGGCATGACATGGCAAGAATATGGCAGCATGGCAATGGAGACAGAACACCACCTTGAAGACAGTCTCTTTAGTCCGCATCTGCAACCAAAAGTTCGTATCTGCAACCAATGTTCTGTTCATCAGCATTGCTCTCATCTATCACCTGCTGGTTTCTTTTCAAAAAGGCTAAAAAAAAAAACACTGTTCAATAATTTTTCAACTATTGTTGTTTTATTGAAAAGAGTAAACCTTCCGATTAATTATGAAATAATATTTGCCTTGGCTGGCTTGGCAAGTTTTTGAGCGCATTAGAGCTGTCAGTGTCAAAATAACTTATAATTCAAAAAGAAACCAACAGATGGCCCACCCTATACAAGAAGTATAGGTCGTCTACCCCGTTTGGTCTAGCAATCGAAAACGCTTTCTATATCTAGGTTTTGAAGCGAGGTATTGCCGAATTTTCGACGCTGGTATGCATGTTGCATCACAGATAAAGGAAACAACCTCAGAGCAAACGTGAATCTTGAATTTATAGGAGCAGCTTATTGTTAAACTATATCCCTCAGTCTTGGAGACGTGTCAAAGTTATTTTCATACCGAAGGTGGGCCGGCGAGGTCATGAATGCGCGAATGATTTTAGGCATATTAGCCTATCTTCCTTTGTATTGAAAACTCTAGAACGAATCCTAGACCTTAACATCCGTGAAACGATGAAAAGCCCGCCTTTATCGAAATTCCAACATGCCTAACTCAAAGGCCGATCTACTGAGATGGTACGTACGGTGGTACGTACGGTGGAAAAATAAATAATATACTCTTGCTACCTTTCTGGACATTTATTCTGAAGCTATTCAAGAAGCTCTCACCGAGTTAGGTGTAGTAGGTTTTCTTAGAAAATCCATGCTAAAAACGGCGATATCGATAAATAATTCAGGGAACCTTAGGTAACAGCATTACAACTAAGACGGTTAGTAGAGGCACCCCACAGGGAGATGTTATTTCCCCTTTGCTATGGCTCAAGGCAATAAATGAGTTCTTAGTGCGACTTGATAGGGAGGGGGTTAAGGTGGTTCCGAACGCAGATGACTTGGTTATACTAGTGTCAGGAAAGTTTCTCAACTCATGGAGAATACTCTGGATAAGGTACACTCATGGGCCACGAGCAGTGGCCTCGGTGTTAATCCGTAAAAGACCGAAATGATGCGCTTTACCACCAAAACTAAAGTACCAAAGTTCACCCCCCCCCCCCCCCCCCCCCAAACTAAATGGTCAGCCACTATCCTTATGTTCCAGTGCAAAATACCTTGGCACGATACTAGACCCGAAACTTAGTTGGAAGCTCAATATAGAACAGCGGGTAAAGAAAGCAAGTGTAGGCTTCTATGCCTGTAATAAAACTTTCGGTAAAAAATGGGGTCTCCAGCCAAAGATGACCCTATGGATGTACACAGCCATTGTTTGGTGGCCCGCCTAGAGCAAGAAATACAATATCGATAGACTTAAAAAAGATCGGCGTGTATATGCATCACAGGAGCTTTGAGATCTTGTCCTACAGATGCTCTAAGTGTGATTCTGCACCTGATTCCCCTTGAACACCATATAAAAGACTCAGCGACATGCAGCGATGTCCGACTCAGGGAATCTGAGTGCTGGACTGCCAAGCTATATAGACACTGTAGAATTTTAAAAACGATTCCAAGAGAATTAGTTTCATCTCCAACTGACTATAGAATACCAACCTTCAAAGCTATTGATGTTGTCACCATATCCTCAAAACTGGTAGAGCAATGCCGGTTCGAAATAAATCTTTTAAGTATCCACTCAACAATTACACTCATCTAGTTCCCTGGGCACAGCAAATATGAGGGTAATGAATGCGCTGATGAGCTTAATGGCTCTTTAGCGGAAAGATTCGACATTCCGCTGAGTGCCGTTAAGGGCAAAATACATGATCGCTTCCTCCAGCTTGCCAGCCAAGTGTGGAACAGCCTGACTAGTTGTGTAATATCAAGAAAGACATGGCCTGATTACAACAAACCTAAGTCAAACGAGCTATTTGGCAAATCGAGAACAGATATTGCCAGAATCATAGCCATCATTACAGGCCACTGGCCAGTAGGGTACCATGCGGCCAAGCTTGGTATCCCTTACAACACCTTTTCTAGAAGATGCAAAGACACTGACCAGAAAGAATCTCTGAACCACTTCCTTTGCAGCTGTCCGACCCTAGTGAGGACCAAGCTACATATCCTAGGAAAACTCCTCCTCGTGGACCTCGGCGTGATAGCCGATTAAAAGGATTGGAGAACTAATCCGTTATTTGAACTCCACTACTTGGGTCTAATTTTTCACTACTTTAGGTTTTTCCGCACCGGTTTTGCTTGTGGTTACAAAAAGGCGCACAATTGGGTTCTCCCAATAACCACCACTCTACCTACCTACCTACGTCAATCTTGACTAGTCTATCCATGTATTTAAGCAGGACGGTACACTTATAAATCTGAAATGTTTCGTAAGTAAGTAGTCATCTCTGCTAACTTCTGGTATAAAAGTCACTCTAACCCCTCACCAAGTGTCGGAATATATTCCAGTGCCAGATGCGGAATGAAGATTCTCTTTAGAATTGGCAGCAACTGGTTTGTACTTTGTTGCAGCAAGGCTGGGTACACTCCATCGGTATCAAGTGATATGAATCAGTATACCGGCTTCGTCGGGTTTTGCAACTTCGATCAGTTCATCCTAGTTACCTGAAAAATGAGTTTCCACCTAAAAGACTAAATTTTCTAAGTGACAGTCTTTATTTGAATGTATTCTAAATGACCGCCTTAGAATTTTTCTGGTCACCTTTCTGAGGCTCTGCAACTGTAGGAAACCATGAAAAACTCTTGACATGTAGTTTATTACAATTCCCTACTATTATCTTAGGTTACTTGAAACCTGGAAGCCTTGTCTATGTTCGGGTTTTACCAAAACACCTGATTCCTTCTGTTGCAGATTTTCATTCGGATTTTCGCTCATCTGAATTCTTTACCCAAGCAAGTTTTCAATCCAACTTAAATTCCCATTATTTGACACTATAATCAAGCAGTTGCTGCTTTCTCGTCCTTTTCCTTTTTAAAACAAAATTTCTGGTATTCAAATGTACTTAATCATAATGGACCCACTTGCCTCGGGGTACTTTTTAATAGAATTGATTCACCAGTTAACAATACAATCCCCAACACAATGAAACTCTTAATTCACAAAAAAAAAACTACACAACTGCAAGTGAATCCTAGTGGTCTCCCAGTTGGCCTTTTATACAGAAGAACAAACTCGGCAATCATATTAAAATATAATTTCCCAGAAGGCTGCATTCCGGAAAAGAAGCAATTTTTGCATTTTCTTCCTAATTTGCTTCTTTTGCATTCTCACACACAAACTCGCACATGTACTAGCGCAAAAAAAACTAAAAAAAAGACAAACACAAAAGCATCAGCAACACAAAAACAAATGCATCCATACAAAGAGCGAAAAATAAATACCAACGAGGAACGCACAAGGCAAAGCACAGCAATAGACCCGAAAACACTAGGAAAACAGCTTCAAAAATATCCTGTCGCAAGCAGGCACCCCAAACAAAAATAACTACAGTCTAATGTTTCCTCCATCCATTGGAGGAATTGTTTCCCCCTCCCAATCTTTCTTTCTCTGCGCCCGACAATTATCATCATCATCGTCCTCCTCATCAGTATCATAAGCATCCTGATGACTGGTCGGGGTAGAGGAGGACGACCATCGTTTGAGGTGGATGGCCGGCGCTGCTAAAACCCTTCTCCACTGCGAGAGCGAGAATATAAATTAGCCCAGTGCATTTTATACTTGAATTTTCCAAGTCGTTAGGCACGATCCTGTTTTTCAGACCTTAATGACTTCTCCTAAGAGCGCTGCAGTATAATTATAAGGATATCTAGATTTATACTGTATGATTCTTTTTCCAGCCCGCAATTATTATTTCACTCATTTCAGGGTATTTGTTGGAAGGGTTGTTCCTTTTTCTTGTTTGTAAGGAATGCACTGCGGTAAATATCGTTGAATAGGGGTATAGTCACCACCTATCGGAGCGGAGGTAACAATATGCAATTCATGATGAGTTTGGAATGCACAGCGGTCTTATATGAAGTTCCTTCCACCTCGAAGGATGCGTTGAATGGATACGAGCATACAGATAGTTTACAATGAATGAGTTTTTTTTTTGTAAAAAGGACTGGATTTTAGAAAAGAAATTGTTACGTTGTTCTCCTCTACTCAATCCTGGTTTCGTTGCTTGATTTTGAATTGCAATTTATGCTAAGGTACGGGGTTGCACATTAAGTGATTTTTCAGAACTGTTTAGATTCCACGGTTGAAATGAGATGACTAACCTATATCCTGCAGGACTTTCGTATGTATATGTTATAGCGTGCAAGCGATACTCCTACCTCTTCCTTGCCGTTGCAACAACGAAAATCGCCTGTCGATAGTGCAGTGTCAAACTTGCCATAACATATTTCAGCTTTTCCAACATGATAGTGGGGGAAACACCTTCATTGGATACCAAAGCCGTTAGCAAGAAAAGATCTTAAAAAGGCAAGCCAACTCAGTAAACGCAGAAGCTCCGCCGAACTGTGCAATGAAGCTGTATGCCGTACCAGGTAGTGATGAAGAAGCTTAGGGTCTTTCGGACACCAACCCCCATGTGTCCAGATATGCTACTTAACATCATGGGAGCATTATTTCCAAAACAAATAAATATTGGATGAAGAAATACTGATAAATCCAAAAGTGATTCCAATGGTAACAAGGGAAGAAGTAATAGAAGCTTCTAACGAATTTGGAGACAAAAAAGCGCCTGGACTGGATAGTATTCCTATTGTAGTATTCCTATTCGCAGACATATACAACACATGCTTGAAAGAAGGAGAGTTCCCAGATCTATGAAAAAGGCAAAGACTGGTACTACTTCCTAAGGGACACAAAAAGAAGTCCCCAGGAGGCCCGTCGTCATACCGACCGCTTTGCATGCCGAACACTGCAGGAAAAATTGTAGAGCGCATCGTCTACAACAGGCTAGAGGCGTCTATTGAAAATATAGGAGGACTAGCAGAACACCAATATGGCTTCCGAAAGGCCCGCTCAACAGTCGACGCCCTAAAAATTATAGTTAACACTGCACATAAAGCTATAGAAGGCACAAGATGGAAAGGAGGGACTAAGCGGTACTGCTCCGTGACAACGCTTGATGTAAAGAATGCGTATATGGATATATGTACCAGAAGAAGCTATAGTGATAGGTCTTGCCGACGACATAGCCGTAGTAGTAGTTGCGAAACTATTGGAAGAGGTGGTTCAAATCAGCAATGGCACAACTCCGCCTTGTCCGCTGATCGCTTGAAGCAGCTAGATTTAAATTAGCCGAACACAAAATAGAAGCGGAACTGATCAGCAACAGAAAGAAAAAAGAAACCATTACATTTAGGGTAGGTGGGCATGATACAATATCCAAGTCAGCCATAAAATACCTAGGCGTTATGATTGATTCGAGACTCCTCTGGAGTACACAAGTAAAACGGCTTCATTAGTGAGTAAGGCTCTCAGACGAATTATGCTAAATATCAAATAGGACTAAGACACATTCGTAGGCTACTACTAACTAGGGTTGTTACGTTAGTAATATTGTATGGATCACCCGTATGGGCAGAAGTCATGAATACAATGTCTAATAGGCGCCAAATTGGAACGATAAACCGACTATGTGCACTGAGAGTGAGCAGCACTTTCCGCACAACTTCTGGCTATGCAATCTGTGTCATTGCAGGAATAACACCAATAGACATAATGACCAAAACAACTTCAAAGAAAATATGAAAAAAGTCTCCAGGAAAATGAAGTGGTGCATGACGAGGAGGTAACGAGGAGCTCAAGAGAGTGGCCGCAACGGTGGAACTTGTCAACCAAAGGCCGTTCCTGTACAGACACAGTGGACGATGTGGAGCACGTATTCTTTCCATGCCCCCGATCCCACACTGAACGACAGATATTAATAAGAGAACCCGAGGGAACTTGAGGAGGTTGATTTTTACTTAACACAGGCTTTAACAGGACACGGCTGTTCCGATCATACCTCTACCCGTTCAAGCACGACAACTCCCCAATCTGACAGTGCTATACAGACACAGTGGAAGAAGTGGAGCACGTGTTCTGTCAGTGCCCCCGATTCCATGCTGAACGGGAGATATTAATAGGAGAACTCGAGGGATGACGGACCCCAGAAAATCTCGTAAATGCTGTAGTCCGAGATAACCCTCCCCACGACGAAATGCTTAACGGCGGTACCGTGGAGAATAGGGGATAGAACCACCTCTGGTGATCTGACTGTTGCTATATTGCTAGCATCATTGAATGAACTTTTTTATGAGTCGGTAAATAGCAAGTAAGTATAGACGACATCACTCCTAGCCGAGAAGGAAATATGGTGTGTCCCAATTGGAAACCGTTTCAGTCGAGAATGCAAAAACTCTCTGAATTCAACCCTGAGTTGTTGGCTCTTGCTAAGGATCCGAAGGTGGTCAAGTATAAGATGGTGGAGCACTCGAATCACTAATGGATTCATTGTGAACCCCTGTCGTGGAGTAACCTCAAAAGAAAACAAAAGGCTGGTCGTGGCTTAGATATAGCTAAGCGTCCTCCCTGAACTAACACGAAATTGTTACACATTTTAGGATGGTCAGGCTTTCCTAACTGGTCGCCCGGATATCCGAAATGGTATTCGCCGAGGGAGGTATTCCATCGGCACAGGTTTTAGCCTCACATAGAAAGTGGGATGTGCTCTCTTCTGCGTCTGCATCACAACAGCCTCTGCAAAAATGGTCTGTTTTTAGTAGAATTAGGTTGTGATTGGTAATAATCCCCATGAAGAATGTATTCCATTACTAAATGAAGACCTTGTACTTTAGATTAAAATAAAAATATCATAACTTTTCAGAAAAATGTTGCGTTTTTCTATTGAATTAAAATGACACCTCTTGTTGGATGACCCTATACAGTGTCGGGTCTTCATTGTATCCTTTGTCATGGCTTCAGTTGACGATTTGGGTTTTTACAAACCAGATTGTGTGTGGTAGGAGTCTACAGATTGTAAGAAATCAGCTTAATTCTTACTGTCTCTCATTGTGCGCCTTGCATTTCAATGTCCTAGACGTAACTGATACCTTAGTCTACGATGGTTGTACAGAGTTCGATGATTTGAAACATTTCCTTTGTGATTGTGCTGAGTTTGCTCGTATAATTTCATTCTGTCGAGCTTTAAATACTTTTAATGACTGGACTAGTCTTCAAATTTAACCAGAAACTAACCTACAATAAATTTTATTACTAATCTTCCAAATACAATTACTACCCCATAAATAAAACCAGCCGGCTCTACCATGGATGGCATTGAGCTGGTATCTGCTTACGCTAAATGGCCATTCAAATCCCGACACACTCAGGAATCCTTTAAATCTCACGGTGTTGGAGATGATTTTTCAGATGGTATCTGATTAGTTTTGTGCTTAACCATGATACCGCCTCTGAAAAGGCGATTCCCAAACGTTGCCGAGGGCGTTCTTTCCATAGAAGGTTCGAACCAATTGCAATTGTTAACTATGATCGCATTTATGTCTTCTATATTGAAATTTTATTATAAAAGAAATTTAGTCAAAAACTAGTCTTTTCCCAAAGGTTTCCAAGAGCTTAGCTCATGTTTTTGAACAACGTTTCCCCAAAAAACGTAACACCTTCCACTGATACCTACTTCATATATGTATATATATATATATGTAGGCACATACTTAGTTTAATCTGTGACAAGGATGTGAATGGTTAACCCCCCAACTCTTGCGGGATTAATATTCTCTTCATCCTCTCTTATTCCTACATCAGTGGGTCGGAAAAAGAAACTTGTGTCACTAAAAATAATGATTTATGTTACAGTTTTTCCCTTAATTTATGATCTCGATAATGTATCACATCCTTCTAATCCTTTTCAGAAAAAGAAGAGAAAAAAATATATAAATCTCCCCAAACCCGCAAAACAGCAGGAGACAAACTTTAAAGATACTTTCATACATCCCAACACGGAATGCGAAGCAATTTAAAATTCAAATGCAAAACAAGAAACTTATCTGTTTGGAGTTTCCACTTCCTGTTTCTCTCTCCTTTCTTATTATTCGTGTTTTCATTTATGTTGCGATTATCCTGTTATTGACTTTTTCCATTGTCGTAATCCGATTGGAAATAAGTTAGAGCGCTCCCAACAGAAATCTTCTTACAGCGACGAAGAAGCACCAGAGACACCAGAGAGTGCATCCAGTGTGTTGTGGTAATCGAAGTTCCTTTTCCTTTTCTCTCCCCCAATGTAGGTTTTCCTCCCTTCGTCATCTTAGCTATAAAAAATTCCCTACTTAGCGCAAAGAAAAAGGAATAACAAAAAAAAAAAAGGAGGAGGAGGAGGAAACAAACTTAAGAAGGGTTTTTTTTTTTCTGTAGAAAGGGCGGCAAATAACCACCAAAGGACGAATTATTTCCTATTTTCCGTCGCGTAGTAGAAAATTGATTTCAAAAAGTGTACCCCTCCACCGCCGCGCCGCTTCTGCCGCCGACGTCACTTTAGACCGCGACAAGGACATGAACGTCACAACGATTATCAGAATGATGATGATGACGGTGAAGAGTATGTAAAGTCCCTTAACAGAGAGACAAGAAAAAAGAAAGAAACCATTCCGCCCTTAAGCCCTACACTGATGAGATACTTTCCGCGTACCAGCTACCTTTCCTTCCGCCATTCGTTATGTGGATGCCGATCCCGAATGTTTTTGTTGTCATACATTATGGCTTCGGCAGGACTTACACAATGGGAACTTTGTTGTTCTTTATACCTCGTCCCACTCAGTGTACGCGCGGCCTTTTGATCTCTCAAGTCTCAATAAACTCACGGAGCTGTGAAATTTTCTTTCTCCACCCAGTGCTGGCGTTGCTGCTGTGGAATGTGCTCCTTCGGGCCCGCGGGGCGGTGTACCAGTCGATGAATATTTCCGCTGTGTTAAATGTGGCTAAAACGATGTCACCCGACAGCATCGATTGATGGTTTTTTTTTTTTTTCTTCTTTTTTTCCCTTCATTCGGTTTCCTTTTGTTGGCTTGCAACATCATGGGGGTGGTGGTGGGAGTTTTAAAATGAAAAGAGGAAATGAAGAAAACGAGTATACATGTAGGTATGTGTGTGTGTGTGTGTATTAGAGGGCGAGAGTGCAGGGTGGCATAGTGGTAGGGGTCACATTTTCAATCCTCAATTCACTATGGAGTTATGGCGGCGCAAATGATTGCCGGCATAATGATGTCGATGATGATGGCGATGATGAGGCTGATGTGGAAAGTGAAACATCAGGGACGACAATGCGGGAGTGCGAACAACACCACCAAGGACGATGACGATGATGGCGAGGACGATGGTGGTAATGACTGAGTGTTTAAATCAAAAGCGGAAATAATTTAATTTGCTGGGTCGATGTTGTTTCGGTGCCGCTGAGGATTTGTAAATTCATTGATCTATCGATTGATGGTATTGAGGGTAATTTGCGATTTAAATTTGAATTTCGTCCTTTTTTTTTTTGTTTTTTGTTTCCTTTAAAATATTTTGAGTACATACATACACAATATGTATACCAATCAAGCGCGGAATATCTTTTGTAAAATACGTGTACGACGCCGTCATCAGCGCTAGCACCAAATTGAAAACTTTTAAGGCATACGACATGCCTCAAAGTGGTATTCTGTCCCCTGTTCTTTTTCATGTAGAGCGAAATTTATTTAGCTGATAAACTTAAAAGTAGCCCGGCAGCTGCACCGATGATGAATAGTATAGTCATCGAGTTATTACCAAGGAATACCAATGTGCATCTTCCCCGTAAGACGGGGGTACAATACAACCCGTCACAATTGCAGAAGTCCTGCAAGCAGCGCGCTCAAAGGTAAGCAATATGGCTCCAGGAATAGATGGGATTCCAAACATCGTTCTTAAGGAAGCCATTAAAACCCAACCAGAGGTGTTTGCAAACCTCTATACAAGACGCCTAACTGAAGGAAAATTCCCTCTGCAATGGAAACGACAGAGGCTTGTATTAATCCCGAAAGGCGATAAGCCCCCAGAGGACAGAACCCTCTTCTACGGCAAGAGTAAAAAATATATAGAATTACAGAAGGGGTTCCACAGCGATCAGTACTATTGCCTGACCTGTGCAACATTATGTATGATGGAGTACAATGCATGGGGATACCAAGAGGAGTGGACGTAATCGGATACGCCGATGACATCACGGTGATGGTAGTTTGTAAGACCCTAGAGGAGGTGACGCAATACTGCAACAACTCCATCAAGGTCTGGAATTAGCGGACCACAAAACTGAAGCAGGTAATACAGGTAATAGAGGCAGTCGAATCCCTACATAAAGTTTATAGTATTGCTAGACCATAGGCTCAACTTCAAAGAGCACATTACATACACAAGCGTGAAAGATAACCGGGCTGTTGCCGCAATATCAAGGCTAATGCCAAATATTGGAGGACCAAGACAGCCAATAAGAAATCTGCTTGTGACACTGAAAAGTCAATACTCATATACGCAGCCCCCATATGGGCACCGGAAACATGAGGATTATAAACTCTGTGCATAGAAGAGCATCGCTCAGAGTATGCTGCGCATATAGAACCGTGTCGGGGATGCAATAAGTGTAATAGCGGCGCAAACGCTATCGAACTGGATGACGAAAACGCGGATAAAAAAGCCATCAGAGCACCTACTGCAATAGAATGGCAACGGCGATGGAACACGTCAGAAAATGGCAAGTAGACATACAAACTGCTGCCAAACATAGAAGAGTGGGCAAGAAGAAAACACGGTGAAGTAAACTTCTACCTTACCCAACTCCTAACGAGACAAGATAGCTCCCGGGAATTCCTTTAAAAATATGACATCGCAGAAGACCCATTCTGTAGTAACTGTAAAGGCAAAGTCCAAAACGCCGAGCATATCCTGCTGGAGTGCAAGCAATACGAAGCAGCCAGAAATGTTCTAGAACAGGAGATAGGCAATGAAATAACACCAAGGAGACCGATATCGTTCATGTTATCAACGAGAGAAGTATGGGATACCGCCAATAGTATCATTGCAAGCATCATGCAGGAGCTACGGTGGGAAAATCAAACACCGACAGCCCAGGAGGAAGCAAAACCCCTATAGCGCATCAAAAAAAAAAGGCTTTTCAATGCGACGTATGATTATTGTCAAGTAACACAGTTGGTTGGAATACCCCGCTTTTCATGATAAGATTCCCTCTCCCTGACTAAACAGCTAATCGCACTAATCTTGTAGATTTATTTTTGAGACATTTTACGTAGATAACACTTTGGCGTAACTTCTTTTGACTGACTTCTTTCGATGCTGTGTGCATTCCTTATTAATATCACCTCTGGGGTCCCTCAAGGTAGTTACCTTACGCCACTGATTTTTGTTGTAAAATTAAATGATGTTGTTCTCATCTTGAAGAACTCTTATCTATCCGTGTACACATGCGGTTTATAGTTTAGTGAAACTGAATATCAGTAAATACAAAGCTATTACCTTTCCCATATAATATAAGTACATATGTAGGTAATATCTGCGACTGGTAGTTTAGCATCCTTTTACGCACTGGTTATATAGTAACACCAATACGGCCAAGTCTACACCATCGGTGTCATCAAGTTCTAGAAGAAAAAATGTTCGAGTCCTTAGATGCTTTCGAATCACCAAATCCTGTATCCAGGTCCTCTCTGAATATGCCAGCCAAGTTCGATCCCATATCAATTTTTTGTGATTTGAAACTTTGGAGTACAAGTTTTTCTATTCGCCCTGACTGTTGTAGCACCTTATATTTTAACTTCAGCAGATCCTACCTCAAAATCTTACTTAACTTGTCCCCTAGTCCATGCTATTTCACAATTTTGGTCTCAAAAGAGAAGGGGACAGATGAACCTACTGTCTGTCTAACATATATTATAATTCATTTTTACACTTGGCTAGCTCTATCCATTGGAGAATTGTTTAGAACTTTTATTTAGGAAGTCCTTGGTGAACAGACGATGGGGCCTATTTCATAAAACTACAACTACAATTTCACAAAACTACTACTTGTATGGACTTGTAATTTTGTGTTCCATAAACATTTTCCAGCACTTGTAGCGCGGCAAATTCAAATTATAAGTGTAGCAATCAAAATGCTACAAGTCTACAAGTCTGTACCTACAAGTTAAAAATTATTTGCGAAGAACTACGAGTCTGCGGCTATACCTCACAGTTAAGCGATTACAGTACGTGATTTTATTTGTCTCTCTACTCTTGTAAGAAATTCACTTGTAGTTACAAGTCCGTCGCTTATAATTTTTTGCGCAAATACTTTTATGAAACAGAAAAGCTCGCCGCAGTTGTAAACTCTCTTGTAGTGACAGGTCTGGCATACTTGTAGTTATTAGTGAATTGGCATTCTTTATGAAACAAAAATTTGCACATAATTTACAAGTTACAAGTGAATTTACAAATAATTATTAGTGTTGTAATTGTATGAAATAGGCCCCAGTGTGACAGATGCTTCAACGGTGGGTCTACGAAATTCCAAGTATTTACAATGAACCAAGATTTATTGTAAATATGTGCGCAGTTACTCCAAACGTGACCTAATTTTCGCATAACTCCTCCATCCTATCAAGATTCAAAAGTGTCGTCGTTAATAATTATGCCCTATCAGTGCAGGAAATAGGAAAAGATAAACTTCCCGGTTTGTCTGCTTATGAAACATCCGAAAGTGTGGTATTGCTTCTAATGAGAGTTAATTATTATTGCTTTCTGTTACCACGTCTGCATTGCCTTTTGGTTTTCCATCAGCATGATTTGCATCTACCAACATGTATTTAGTGAAAGACTTTCTGTAGAGTATCTGCATCCACTTTCGTCAAATCCTTGTCGTCAAAATATAAACTAAACTACGCACATCCACTGTTCAACATCAGATACTAAGGTCATTATGGGTGATGGAGTCCTCGTTTTCTTATAGATCTTGAATGTGAAGTGTACACTTCGACTATTTGGTTGTTTCTTACTTCTGAGCCACATCGGTATCCTTTTTTTATTTGACGAACAACCACCCGGATATGCCTTAGAAATCTCCATTATGTATGAATTTTGAAAGTTTCATCTATGTAGGTACATTGAACCTGCCACCACCAATTTTGATCAAACACACACTACCATATGAAATACCCTTTTTCCAACCATTAACCCAAAGTGGCTTCGCACTGTCATCAATGCTCATGTTTCATAATAATACGCAAAGGAAAGAAAAGCAAACCTAATTGTTTCAACTGACATCAAATCCTCCACTCAACCACAGCCACCCTCGAAGCCATTCCGCCTAACCCTCGTTCAGCCTTAATTGCTGATATACGATACGGCCTATTGAAGAAATCCTGTATACTTCTCCCATGGAGGTGTTCAATTCCTTGCATTTAGCCAATTCACCAGGGGATACCTACCCCACTCATACTACACACACCCGGGCTTTACACTTTATGTCGCTTTCTCGAGATTACCAAGGCAATACGGACCAAGGCCTGCTGTCTGTACTCGTATACTATACGCCTACACATTCTCCACTGTTGCTCAGATTTCAAAAGAAACACAGGAAATTCTTATCACGAATGACCCCATTAAGGATACTATGCCGCAACCATGACGTGTGGCATCGTCCTTTTTTTTTTTTTTTTTTCTCTCTCCAGCTATGCTCTGTTATTCAATAGGCTGGGGATGGGATGATTTTGAATGACGGTATCCTTGAAAAAATTGCAGCCTAAAGAACCACTTTGAATATGATAATCTTGAATATCAAATTTGGATATTGCTACTATGTTTGGTCGGTTAGGGACGACGGATGGAATAGCCACAGCCTAGCATAGCAATCTTTGTATAGGTATATGCCCGAGGGGGTTGAATGATATGCGAACGTTTATTTGCACATGTATTGCGCAGGTAGTTTTATGGGCGCATGAGGGATGCTTAACTTGGATTCTTGAATGAAATAAGATCACTTGATATGAGGGTGCGCCGCCAGTACCGGAACGATTATGGGTTCCTTACACTGTTTCCCAGTCTTGCCATTCATGGGATAATCTTTTATTACCTATATTATTTTTTTTTTGTGAGGATGCCGGCTAAAGATGCGGAATCTACAAATCCATAAGATATTTACATTGAATCGATTTTTTAATGGGATTTTCCCTGATTAGTTTGGTTAAATTTATGTTGGAGTTGCAATCTGATAGTTAAATTTAAATCAGACTCATATGACTTTGGCTTGGGGTATATTGAAATAAGGGTATGGGGGTCTAACAGGTTAAAATCTTAATAGAAACAGGAAGGAACTGATGGTTGTAGGTGTATCGTCCAATCTATAGTTTAGGTTTATCTATTAAAGATGTCCTTGTGGAATATTTGTTTTATACTATTATACTCATCCATATGTAGTCTGTAGTCCTTTTGTAAGCAGAGGCGGTAATTCATTTCTTCAAGGAAAATTATTTGTCACCTGCGACCACTGTATTCGAGGCTATCTCCTGGTTTTTTGGTGAAGGATTAGATATCTCCTTAAGCCTGTCTCAATCGCCAAGTTATATCAGTAGTATCAGTATAAAAAATAATCAAAATATTTTGACAGCGAGGACAGAAAATGGGGAAGATCTAAGACAAAAATTTAGTCTGAATCGTAACATATTAGGATTCATATATATTAACAAACAGGTGAAGGATCTAGACAGTATTATAGCCAATAAGGAGGACCGGCCTCGAAATATCTAGGACAATATGGTGGTTTACGAGAAAGCTATATGCCGGAATGAAAACGGCCTGGCAACAAAGCTTTTTAAGATCTTTAAACTGCTAATTGAAAAAGGACACCGACCTGCGAGGATTCAACCGATGTTTCAGGTACGATCATCTCCCAAATGACTACTACAGTGATTTCGATTCAAGCACTACTTGAGATGGAGTGAAAAGGGAAACATGGACAAATTGTATTCTTAGAACCGGGATGCATATTCTCCTACAGAACTATAAGTAGCAACAAACGAAAGGCTATAAGCAAAATATGTATGTTCTGCCTTCCACTCAGCCTTTAGAAAATGATTATCGTCCACTGCTAGGCAGCTCTAGACCTAATGGGTAAGTCTTCGCTGAATTTTCACTAAGATGTCAATCGTGGTGTTGTTATATACTCCCAGGTAGGTAGACTCTTTGACCGCTTCGAAGTTAGTGTTGCAAACAGTGACGTTTTGCTCTAGGCAGTCGCCAGATGCTTCTTTGTTTGTTGACAACATGTAGTTGGGTTTGTCCTCATTCACTTCAAAGCCAACTCCTTTAGCCTGTTCTCCAATTCCCGTAAAAGCATCTATGATGGCACGCTGGGAGCGAACGATGATATCGATATCGTCTGCGTATCAGCAGCTGGACAGATTTCTTAAAGATAGTCTCGTCCGTGGTAGCACCTGTCTTGCGCACTATCTGTTCCAGCACGAGATTGAAGAAGAAACATGATAGACCATCTCTTTGCGAATTCGGAGGAACTGTTTCCGAATTGAACGTTGCACCACGTAGTTTTCAGCATCACGCGGCATAGCTGGATCAGTCCAGCCGGGTTCCTTAATTCAGCCATATCGCCTTGCAGAGTTCAAGACTATGAATGCTATCATATGCGGCTATGAAATCGATGAAGAGAGGGTGAGTGTCGACTTGAAATTTGTTTGTCTTTTCCAGGATCAGCCTTAGTGTGGAAATTTGGTCTATCGTCGATCCACCAAGTGGAAGACACACTGGCATGTGGCGCGATTAGTGTCTGGCAGAAAGGCTTCAGACGATTTCACAGTATGTTGGATATAATGTTGTATGTGACATTAAGCAGGGACATGCCGCGATAGTTCTTACAAGACATAGGATCGCCTTTTTTGAAGATTGAGCTGATAGTCCAGTCATGGGGGATGGCTTGATTCACCCATATTGGGTTGATGATTTGGTGTATGCACCCTACCAAAGCCATGTTTGAAAAGCATCGCTGGTAGATCATCAGAACCGACGACCTTTTTGTTCCTTAGCTTTTTGATAGTTGAGCCAATCTTTTCAAAAGTGGGAGGGGGTATGGCTTCTTCATTGACTAGATGGGGGATTCTTTTTTGCTCTATCACTCTCTCTACCTGATGCCCATCGAATAGCTGCTAGAAATGCTACTTAAACACATTTACTATTCCCTGCGCTTCAGTGACTAGGTTATTTTTCGCAGAGTCTGCCTTCCGGGCTTGAGACACCATGCAGCTGCTCAGCTTTTCTAAAAAGTTCCGAATGTCGTTCTTAACGAGATATCCTTAGATATCCTTGAGCAGAGAGATTGGATTAGCCCTTTTCTTTCTACTCAGGATCTTCTTCTGCTCCTTGCTGCCCTTGTTTTGCGTTGTTACCGAGGGCACTTTTGAGATGGTGGCTTGGCAGGTAGCTTATGTTGGGTACGGCTATCTATATGATGATGTCCCGATATTGGTTTCACAGATTGTTGGCGATTGTGGATGGTGAATGAACAGCGGAGTGTCTCTCGCTCAGGTGCTCGCTGTAGGCTCTGGCAACTTCAGTCGTACTTTAAACTTTTTTTCTTTTTCTGTGCGTTCAGCAGCTTCTCGTTGGATAATCGGGCTATGAACAAGAAAGTGGCCAGACTCTACGTTTGTCCCTCTGAAAGTTTGCACATTCAGAATATTGAATGCTGACTTCGCATCGTCCGATCTACAAACATTCAAAACCAATGTACATCAGTATCTCCTAGTGTTTCTATACAGCAAGTGTCAGTGAATTGAACTTTTTTTTTTATCTGTATGTAAGGATGTATCTGCAGATATTCTATCTAATCTGGAAACTGGAACATCTGATTCTACCTAAACACTGCACGGTCGTACTACACCATTCACAGTTTTAGATGACTTTTAATAACCTTCCTTCCAACTGAAAAGCAATGGACATTCAAATTAATCCTCCCAAACCACCCTCGATCAATTACATAAGTACAAAACCTCCCACCATAACTTTTCTAAAATCAAAGTTAGCATAATTAACCTCCAATCAACATCAGACAGAAGTTCCCTAGAGATGTTATCTATCAGTAACGCTCGACTGAACGAATATAGAAAACGCTAAACCACCCCATTACATCCAATCTAAGTTCAAGTGCCTCTGTGCCTCTACTTTCTATCCATCCTTCAAAGGCAATTATTCCGCATATTCCCGCAGATAATGCCCTTCTTTGAACTTCCACGACACTGACACAGGAATTAATCCCGCAGAAATTAAAAATAAGCTCACTTTCCGCATCCATATTGATACTCGACGTCTCGTCCTGTTTTTGGTTCTCGTAACTGCGCCAGAGAAAAGCAATCAACAAACAAAAGAGGACACCCAGCCACAACCCGCAGGAGCATTGATTTTTAATTACCTGTGGCACATAATGATGTCGTTGTCGGCAAAATATGACGTTCAGCCTACCGGAAATGCCACTTTCCACCGACAAGTTGAGCTAGTCGTGTAGTGGTATCACCGACAATTTGCTACCACCTACTCCATACTCGGCATCTCGGCATCTCGGCATCTCGGCATAAGTGTAGGGCAATCCAGAGGCATATTCAGCTTGGCATCATGCATGTCGGCGATGTTCCTTTCGTGCCTGTGTTCCTACCTACCTGTAAATGACACAGCAGAACAAAACAACACAAGGGGATCACCCTGTTTATTAGTTTTATACGCTCTCTTTCGTCCGCTTGTTGTTATTGTTGTGTTGGAGCGCGCCTGCATATGCTCGACTGGATACATCCTTTTTGTGCTCCTGCTTCTATTCCTGTTTAGATTCTCATTATTGGAAACAATGAAACAACCGATGGGGAAAGTGGGAGTTCAAATGGGCACTATGAATAGCTGTATGTGCGGGCTCTCTGTATGTGTGTGTGTGTGTTTCTGAGAGAATCCACCACCAGGTATAAAACTGTTCACGGTAAGGCTGAACGTGATAGCCAGCCTTTATATCCTGGACCAAATAACACACAACTTTTCTTTTGTATTGTCAAATGCCGCTTTCATGTACATTTCATTTCGTCCTTTTGTTGTTGCTCCAACTTATTCGTTTTTTTTTTTTTTATTATTTTCCCTCCTTCTTTCTAATTGTTTACTGCACAAGGATTTCAATTTACTCCAGGACAATAGGGAAACAATAATCCTCGAAATTAAGTCTGGATCCTCTCTGAATTGCTTAATTAGGTTTTGCTGAAGCGTAAACAAGAACTCTGTGGCTCTAGCGGAATGGGACAGTCCTTTCTGATGTAAGTCGGTATTTTATTTTATTTTTTTAAAGTCACTCAAAAAGGATTTAAGCCGTAAAGTGAGAGAGCTGAAGTGAACTGATATTTGATTCAATTTAAATTGAGGCAATTTCACATCCATAGTATATACTGACTTGGTTGATTTTATTTCATCCTGGTGGAACGTGATCCGTGCTCGGTATCATTATCCTTCTGTTGCGTTGTTTTATTGCCAGAAAATATATATTTTTTGAAAACTCTCCTATTTGTCACGTGTTGAGTTTATGGTCAAAATTTGTCGAATTTACGCGTATAAAACACGTGGCGGGGAGGAGGATGTTTCTTCCGTTTTATTTTCAATTTGAATTTGGTTATGTGGGCTTGAATGCCCCGCGTTAACAAGTACAGTGAGACGCGAAATTGCTGGTATGAACTCAATGATAGCAATTAAATGTGAAACACTTGGATATATTGATTATATTAATTGTTAAAATAGAATATTGTCATAGACGGGTATATAGGAACTGTCCTCTATCCATATGGTTGTAGAGATATCCTGAAGAAGGATCTGAAAGTAGTGTTCTGTATCCTCATGATATACATATATTACAAAAGGACCGATCCTGTCTGGCAAGACACTATTGTGGTTCGGTGAACTAAGGAAGACAGTGCTGCCAATTGTTGTGTTAACCCTGCATCTATTGTTGATCTTTTGAATACAGAATACCAATCTACTTTATTCCGTAGTAGATCTAAATGTGTATAGCTGTAGAGAAGGCAGCATGAAGCATGAAGATTTTGTCTTATCCTGTGCTCAACTAGAGACACAGCTCGTCCAAAAAGGAGGTCTTTTTCGGGTATCAACATGTAGGTAGTATGATTCATCAGTGGTATCGTACTTTGTTTCTTCGCCTTAATACAACTTGTAGAAGTAGTCTTTTTTGAGACAGAGCTGCTCCTCGGCATTTCGGCATGTTAGCCTATCAGACAGACTCCAATAAGAATACCAAAAACGCGGCTGATCTGTGATCGTTTCAACAGGATCAACTCAGCACTACGTTTCATTTCAAGCCTGGGCCAAATCGGTCTTGAAATGTTACAAGTAGAGAGATTTTTCCATCTACAGTTGGTTTTGCTGAAAGCGTCCAACTTTAGTAAGAGCTTACAAGTAACGAGGGGCATAGCCAGGTTCCGCCACTTCGGCGAGATCCTGTATGTACCCTGTTCGACGAGCTCATCGGCCTTGCAATTCCCTGCAATGTTTCTGTTCCCTGGCACCCAGCAAAGGTGACTGTTGAACTGCTCAGTCATCTCCAGAAGAGACAAACAGCAGTTTAAAGTGGTTTTTAAAGTGAAGAAACAAGAAGTGGCTCTTATGATATCTATTTCACTGACGGGAGGCTTAGAGTTGGATATCCGCACTCGCAGCCAATAGCTTGCTAAATACATCTTAGAGGGGCAGGTGGAGAGTAATGTCTAGCTAGTGAGAGAAAAGTTGTCACTGCACCACTAATGCATATTTGTACTTGCAGATTTTTGCTCTTTTTTTTTGTCAGTTAAACACTCCACTGGAGCACTCGGACACAACTGGTCCATTGTACTACCAGGAATCAGTATCCAGTATTACCGATTTTACTGGAATTTCTTCGACCTTCGGAGAAAGCCGAGAATTCACTTCCGTGAAGAGGAGCTTAAAGTATCAGCACTCACCACATCAGCGCCGAAGATCTGCCACCTGATCCAAGCAAAGGCAGGGCAATAACAAAGGAAATGATCCGAAGTATCGTCGCCTTCTCCATAAGCGTCGCAGACAGAGGTGTCTCTTAAGCTTAGCACACTAAGATGTTTAGCAAAAGGAAAGTAACCCGTAAGAACGCCAATAAGTTGTCTGCAGCAATAATCCCGCTGATTTCTTACAGACGTTCGGGAGCATACGTTTAGTCTGCCTGCATCCTGGAGAGCTGTGCCACACACAATTGTGCTCGTATGAGACCCAATTGTCAATGAAGGCCCTGACCGGGGACGCAGGAAGACCCAACGCAGGTTCAGGTCCTGAGAAATCATCCGCTGATCCTAGCTTAGCAATCTCATCGGAGATCTCATTTCCCGCAATTCCAGTGTGACCTGAGACCAAGACAAGAGTCAATGAGTTCAGCCTTGCGACCGAATTCAAAGAATTCTTGCATTCTCGAACTATTTTGGAACGGGTTACAGGGTGGAGCAAGGCCTTAAGCGCAGCCTGACTGCCACTACAGACGCAGATACTCTGACCCAGCCACCTATTCTTAACAATATATTCGGCAGCCATTAGGATAGCATAGAGGTATGCTTGCCTAACGAATAATGAAATCTAGTGTTGTCGGTCTCCACGAAGACACCAGCACCGGCCCCTTGACTAGTTTTGGAGCCATCCGTGAAGTTTCGACTACAGCCCAGTCCAGTCTCAGACTCTGGCAGAAGCCAGTCCTGAACGCAAGGAAAGTCAACTCGAAATTTACAGCCGAAGTTCCGGTGTCATTGCATCAGACGGCATATCCATGGAACTAGGGTCGTAGGATAAGTATCGCGCAAAGTCATCGATACTCCAGTGCGGATGATACCAAAAGCCACCCCGTCTAAGACAATAGATTGCTTTGATAGTATAGCCCATGATAAAAGTATCAAGTGGAGGTAAATCAAGCAGAGCATCTAGAGCAGAGCCAGGCGTACTCGGGAAACCTCCCGTGCAGCCGAGACAGGCCGTTCTTTGGAGTTTGATGCAAATTCAGTCACATACTTACGCAGAGGACCTTTTTCGGTGATAAGCCCCATGTCTTGCTAAAAGCACCCTTACACTGCCAGAAAACTGAGAGCGCCTTGGATGCCTTCGACTTGACATGCTTTGCCCAAAAAAGTTTCCTATCCAGGATCACTCCTAGATATTTCGCTTCATCGGAAATCTGGATGGTGACGCCTTTCAGCACTGGCTGAGTCAGACCGGTCACAATCCTCCTTCTCGTAAAGGGAACAACCTCAGTTTTCAGAGGATTGAACGAAAGTCCATTCCTAGTGCACCATTCATCGACCAAGTCTAAGGCTATCTGTAGGCATGACCCGATAGAAAGTATGGCAACATCATCCGCGTATGACTGAGCGTCGACGTTTGAACCATTGAGAGTATGCAACAGAGAGTCCGATACCATGCACCAAAGCAGTGGAGACAGAACGCCGCCACCTTGAGGGCAGCCTCTGTTTACACCTGCCATAACATGGCGGCCACAGTCCGTATCTACAACCAAAGTTCTATTCATCAGCATTGCCCTGATCCAGAATAATAATGTCTCATCTACCCCGTGTTGTCTAGCAGAGTCACACATGCACTCAAAAGTCGCATTGTCGAATGCGCCCTCTATGTCGATGAAAATGTGTACTCTTTCCTATCGAGCGCGCACTTTAGATAGGAGATTGAGGTGAGTAGCTCTATTAAGAGCCGGCCACCAGACGATCATGCCATACAGTAGTATAGGCCTGATAGTAGACACGTGATGTGTTTCTACCTTTGCCCTTTTTACAGAAAGCAAGTGCCTCAAGTTGAAGTTTAAGTATATTGACTTTCCAATTTAGTTTTCTATCCAAAATGAGACCAAAGTATTTCGCATTATCTTTATAGGAGAGACCGTGGGATGGTCAATATGGGGAGTTTTATATTTCCTCGTAAAGATGAAAAGTTCTGTTTTGAGGAGGCTAACCCCTAATTCGTATTTTAAGGCTGTAAGGTAATCTGTAGGAAAGCACATTGGAGGATTTCCCTGAGAGTATAATGGTGTTTTCCGGAGGCGGCGATAGCAATGTCATCTGCATAAGCAACCACTCTGCATCCAGTCCTTCCTATGTCCAATAGCTGCTCATTGACCACTAGATTCCACAAAAGTGGGCACAAAACGCCACCCTCAGGAACTCTTCTAACCGATACGCCGCCCAGCTGCGAATTGATAATTCTACGTGAGAGCAATTGATTGATCAGTACTCCAAGCGAAGAATCAACTTTCATGCTTCCAAGTGCATCTATGATTGACGAAGATCTGACATTGTTAACCCAATGCTTTTGATCGTCATCAAGTGCCTTCTCACACAGCTATAGTGAATTTAATTGATAAATTTGAACGTCTCGGACAGGTTATTGATGTAATGTGATGATGACTCCAACTGTCAGCTGCAAGTATCACCACCGTAGTTGAATAGGAATTGGGTCTATCCCCAACTACTTTGCACAGCATTTTGCACAAACATCATGGCTACATGTTTATAAGGTCCAGTTGGCACAAGAATGGAAGCCCACAGACCAAGGACAATGGCGTACTTTTGCTGATTGTGTTTTTGGAAATTAATGAACAAGATCATGATTTTGTACACAAAATTATTCTGAGTGATAAGACTCTCTATTTGTCTGGGTATACTAACTTATAAACAAACAAAACTGTCGTGAACACGAATTAACATTCACTGCTGAAATGACCTTGAGGTCCTCTAATTGCAAAGAACCGCCCAGTTTAGGGCTGTAACTACATCACCAGAGGAGACAACAAGAATAAAAGTTTTAAGAGAACAGAATCACCAGAGGAGACAACAAGAATAAACGTTTTAAGAGAACAGAATGGGGGCACGATATCATTAAGTTTGGGAAAGGTTTTGGCATTATACCTTGACATTGGCTCGTCTGTTAGAACTTTCACTTTGATTTACAAATAAGGCTTTGATGGAGGCTTTGTTTGTATAAACAAAAAATTCACCTATTCCTTTAATACAGACGAATTTTTATTTTCAATTGGTCTTGTACAAATTCAGTTAAGGAATGATGTTGACAGGAACATTTTTTTGGAAAAATCCATATACTCATGCATCCTGACAACGACTGAGTTGACAAAGGCAGAATATGCTAAGATTGATAGGATGATTTGAAATCTCTTTCCCACAAAAGTCCAAGAAATCAGTGTGCAATAGATTATGGTAGATGGAAGCATATGCAATGTATTAGCAGAGTAAAGTTCATTGCAAACCTGCTATATTTGTGGAGCTAAGCCTCACGAGATGATCACTATATTGGATAAAATACCAAACATCGAAATGTAGAAATTTGGGTTGTCAACGCTGCATGCGTGGTTTCGATGTTTCGAATGTGTTCTTCACATTGGCTATCGTTTTCCTTTTAAATCTTGGTTTTCCTTTTAAATGGTGGAAAGAAGAAAAAATAATTTTTCAAGAAACAAAAGAAGGAATTCAAAATGAATTTAAGGAGGAAATGGGATTTATTGTTGATGAACTATTTGTTGTCTAGATATCTGGCGTTGTCTGGTATTCTAAGGGCAATGTCCCCTATGGATGGTAATGTAAACTCAGGAATTTTCCTTTTGTTAGTAAATAATATCAGTTCGGTTTTCTGTGGATTGACCGCTAGTCCACATTCCTTGGTCCAGGTGTCTAGAGTCCTCAGCGCACTAAGGCCATTAATATGACGTCATCCGCATAAACGATGGTCTTAACACCACTATACCTGAGTTGTAGGAGTACTTCATTTGCAAGTGCAATGATCCGGAGATTACTCCGCCTTGAGGGGTACCTCTAGAGGCATATGCTTCCAACCTTGGTGCTTCGTTAAAATGTGTCTTTTCTCAAGAATTTCCACAATCCAATTTATCAGGGTATTGTGGATATTGAGGTTGCGTTGCTCTATTCGACACACTTAATGCATTGTTTGATCCACTGTATAAGACACCTATACAGTTTCTAGAAATATTTATGTGACTTTGTTGCGGTTTCCGCATCACCATTGAATACACTCGTGCGTGAACTTCAACCGACCTCATTGATATAATTATTTGCGTGGAAACTTAAACGTATTAATTCACATTAAATATGCGGTCACTGTTTATTGTTTGTTAAAAGCTCAAAATTAAATCGTCTGTATTATATGGCTTCCCATTTTATTTTGAATTCAAAAAATGTCAAAGTTCACCTCAAAAATAAAACCACTCACACAAAATATAAATATTTCTCTAAAACAAAACAAAAGAAAAATATTTAAAGGATTTTGCGAACTAGATTTACAGGTTAGCATATGTTAAAGTCTTATAAAGAAGGTCTATCGATCAACCCTAGCAAGGCAGTAGTTGTAACTTATACAAAAAAAATTAAAGCTAAGCCTTGGTTTAGTGACTCGAAGCAGTACAACTATTGGTTTCTTCGATGAAGTTAAATATCTAAGAATTGTCCTCATACTCCCACAATATAAGTTAAAGTTCACATTCGACCAGTTGAAACTGGTGGTAAGAACCATTCTGCATTAAGCGTCCATTATCTGGTGGACGAAAGCCAAGAAAGTTCCAACAAACAACATGTTCTTCAAAGACTAGCATACTTTAGAAGCCAGAGAGGACATTTTTGGGATCACCCTCTTCACCAAAATATTACAATTTCCAGCGAGGTTAGTCTCTGGAAGACGAATGAAAATATTACATGTGATCATGTGGATCTTATGCCCTTGATATCAAATTTCCACGATCTAAAAAGATTTAACATGGTTTTCGACTTTAAGGCTAAATCACTCTACTTTGGCAATGAAATTTAAAATTGAGATCCCAAGCCCAGATTTATAGACTATTGATGGAACCATGGATCAAAAATGGATTCTGGCGTTGGTGCAGCACTCAAAGCCGTGGGCTACCACTTGATTAATTCCAAAGTTCAGCCCTATACAACAAAGTAGGTAGGTACCAGGCCACGTAGGTTTTGAAGGCAACGAAGCAGCTCTGATTTTGCTTTTGCAAATCTCAGACTCTGTTTGCAAATATTTAGACAGGAAAGCATGTGGCTATCTCAATGATATAACCCCCAAAGACTGAGACAGATGAGACTGTTTTGTCCGTCAAAGAAAGGACGAACTCTGCAGCGAGTGATCCCAATGTAGACCTTATTGCTATACCTCTTGAGCATTGACATGGATTTATGGTTTACAATATTTATGGTTACAATATCTGATCCAAGTTCCGAATGCTCCAAAATTTCAATAACTTCCCAGTTGTCGCTATAAACCCCAGGGTTGTGGTGACGGAGGTTCCTCTCAATCCTTTCTGTGGAAATATGAGGGCCTAGAATCAGAATTCGCCCTTTCGGTCTCGTAAATTCAAGCAGGTGTTTTTTTTTCAGGTCAGGTTGGCGTTTGCCCATGGAGCCTATGTATTAGTCACAAAGTCAATTTAGAGTGAACTCGTTATCCCAACAAAGAAGTTTAAATCGCTTGAATGCAGTGAGCTGCTGGAAGAAGGGCGATGCTCCTTGGTCACTAATTCAAAAATGAGCAACTCCATTAACCTCCACTGGTCTTTGGTTAAACTTTGTACGGTTTGTTGAAATCGACGATCGCTACCTTTAGGTTAGAAGTGGGGTTGACCGCCACCTTAGCTTTTTTGCTAATCTTTCTAACCAGGGGTGACGTCGAGTCATCAGACCTGCTTCTTTTGGAACAGCCTTCATCAAGTTCAGATGAGGTGGATGGCAGATGGTTTTCCATTTTCATCCCGAACAGTTTTTTACCCGCTCCCCTAGACTTCCCTACGCTGGTTTTTGGACCGTTCTCAACAGCCTCGGAATAGCACGTTATCTGTGAACTTTTACCCCGACCAACTGTACGTGGCATGGGTACGTCCGTGATTAAACTAGACCTCCTTCCTCCATGGAGGAATTGACCTAGTCTTACGAAAGACTAGTCATAGAAACGGATGGCCCCTCTGAATAGGCCAATGAGCTAACCTTTTGTTCTAAATGGCAATGGGTTGTCACGGACTAGGGTGGTCCAATCAATCCTTCCACGCTCAGGTCTACTACTGGAGGAGGCACCTCGGGAGGGTTGGCAATTGGCTTACCACCGACAATGAAAACTCCTGCAAAAGGGCCTGGACATTATGGAGACTCATCTTCTCCAGCTAAGATAGTTCGATAGTTCAACTTCCACTTCTTAAACCGCTTGGAACTAGTTGATCAGTTAGAGAAGGCTGAGCTGGCGACGAGAGGTTTTCTAAATTAATGTCAACTGTACACGCTCTCACCCCGAACTGTAGCGCCACCTAAGTAAGTAAGTACCCACGCTTTTCCCATCCGAAACATGAAGCAGGGCTTCCTCTATACTATTCCTTTGATCGGATCATTTACACTGTTCGCTTCAGGAATATTTTTATTTGATTTCTTGACATTCCCCCAAGAGTAAGGGGGAAGAAGATGTCCACCTGCACTCAATTCCTGTATGCAGGTAAGGGGAATTGGAATAAAACTGTAGGTCCCTAGATATTCAGCTTGTGCGCTAGCGACTGAGATGCCCCACAGCCATCCAGGTCTCAGCGCGTTGTACCTTGGGCGATCACCGTTTGGTTCCTAAAACCCCTGACAGTCGAACGGCTATGCGGGAAAACATCTAGCTGGATGCAGACTAGATATAGTTTTCTTTCTCGGAAGGGCTGCCAGTTAATGGGAAGTAGAGAAAGCCTCTCCACCACGACAAGGTAGGGATCAGGAAGAGGAAAAGGGCTGTCGATATATTTGCGGGTGTTATATCCGATTTACTAGAAGGAGCGACAGCTAATTCGGACAGAATTGTCTAGATGGTAACCCCTTAAAAAAAAAACCTTCCACTGTTGCTTCTACTTGCTGCTTCATTGTGACCTGATGGCTATAAGGCTGTTCGTCGACTGCCATAACTGCTGTGAATCGAGTTTTAAAAGAAATACACTTCGTGATCTGAGCATCTCCAGGTCTATTCTAATGGTCATTTGTTACAGTGTTTCTACCTAAAACCGACAACATTTTCTGTTTGGCGAGATGGAGTTCGAATTGTTGGCACACTGTAGGATAGGATGTTGACACTTTATTCTTTTTTACCAAACTTACCATCTGTACCATTACACTAGAGTCTCGCACTGATTACTTGATTACTTTCTCCTTTAAGGAGAGGTATCCCGAAGATAGTCGCTATTATTCCTAGGAAATCGAGACGTTTTGGCTTATTTCAGACATTTTAACCCAACCTTTAAAGCGCTTGGTATTTGTCAAGTGATCAACCTGGACCATCGTTCCCAAGTTTCGGGACCAATGTAAGAAAGAACCTACTAGACGGTTGCTTAATATTCTGAATAACAACCTATAACCCTAATATCTTAGGCCCATCCTACATTTTCTTCATTCCACGGAGAATCTCCTTATTGAGGGTCAAACCTTTATCAGTCGCCGAAACGCGAATCACAGATTATATTCAAGGAAATTCAAAATCCCTCACAAACACTTTAGAACAGTCAACACCCTAAGTAAACCGAGCTAATCCAACATGAAATATAGCGCCCCCGCCAAATGTTCTACACAGCGAAACGAAAAAAAAAAAAATAATTCGAGTTTTTCACAATTAAAACGAATTATCCTTTTTGCCCACCACACCGGCTGGACCTCTTAAAAGTTTTTTTTTTTTTTTTTGTAAATAAAAACCCGAAAGCAATCTCATTTTTTCAATTTAATTAAATTACTACACTTGTTGCCTTCGTGCCAAATTGATGATGAGTACACTTATAAATTAAACAAAATTTCACGCGCCCATTAAGCCATCACCATCATCATCTCGCCGTCGTCATCGTCATCGTCGCCGTCCACATCGGTGCTCTCCTCTTAAGTAAAAGCAAGCACCTGCCTAGCGCTAAGTGCCAATTAGTTGGATAATTAAATTAAATTAACAAAAAATAAAAAAAAAAAACAAAAAAGTTTCTCAAAAAAAAACTTCACGGACCGAATGAAATAAAAAAAAAAAAAAAAAACAAACAAAGGCCGACCAACACGCCAGGGACTGTTGCCATTACGCTTCTTCTTCTGATGTATCCTTTGTATATCCTTTTCTTATGCCGGAAGTATTGCTACACGATGAATGTGTAATTTGTATTTACATTCAAAGGAACCGTTTGGGATGGACGAGTCCTTTTGGAGAGAAACAAAAAAAAAAGAAAAAATTGCAATTAATTCGAGTTTATGACTCCGGGATACCCGCGACTGAATAAGGGGGCGGCGTATAGCAACCAGTGACCCTCAACGTAATTTCCTTCGATGTCAGAGTGATAAAAATTTAAATGACATCTTGCTTTTGTGCCGAAAAAATAAAAAAGCATAACAAGGAATCATTAGAGAGGACCTTCGTGCTCTTTTGCAAGTATTTGACGTAATGAAGTATATTTCTTCAATAATTTATAAAGAGTAGTCAGGGTTAGGGCAGAAATTAAGCGGTTTATTGTCTGTCAGTGCTAGCTTTTGAAAATATTAACGAATGGTTCTAACAATGATTTCAAAGTTTCAATGGGCTTTAGGAGTCGTGGTTACCATGGACCCAGTCAAGTAATTAGATGAACTGGGTGAAACGTGGCAAAAATACTGGACAACTTGGTACCCATTGAAGAGAATCAGATGGGAATGGAGAAACCACAGCTTCTCTCTCATACGAGCTGTCAAAAATTCCATCTGACGATATCAGGCGGTTGATGGTCAAGGACATATGGATCTGCATACATCGTGGGCTGTGATGGGGTATCGGTGAAACAAACAAACGCAGACTTTATTCTACATATCTACCAAACTCACCATCTGTACCATTACACTAGAGTCTTGCCTTGATTATTTGATTACTTACACCCTTAAGAAGAGGCATCCCCATCGAAAGATTTTCCCAATCAATATCTTCATGAGGTCGCAACCTCCATGGTTGATCAAAGACTTTAACTTAAGGGAAAGTAGTTTAGACACATCTAAAATACATACATACATATCGCAGATTCTGGTAAAGCTTCTAGATTCAGCAGCGGTCCCTGGCGTTATTAGAATACCGGATGGCTCATAGGCGAAAAGTAGCGATGGAGTATTAGAATCCTTAGTTGAAGCTCAATTTCCAGGAAGCAGTGTACCAGATGTGCGGATTCTATAACAAATAGGTACTCAGATAATATTAGCATGTCAATAGAGGTGGAGGTAGAGAATCTCATTCTATGGAAGAATCTGCGTTGGACTATCATGTTCATTCCCACCGTTCAAAGCGCCAAGCTCTGACGGCATTTCGTCAGGTATGTTGCAAAAATTTCCAGTCAAGGTTAAAAAGAGGCTTAGAAAACATTTTCCAAGACTAGGCTAGATTAGGCTACAGCTGTACCTGACATAATATTGAAAATAGATGGATTCACACTTCACGAGAAACAGCAGAGGAAACAGAGACGATACCAGTCACAACTCATGAAATCACAAAGCCGCGGCAGCTATCAAAAGCAACAAGACACCAACAATTGATGGTATCCCGACCTTCAACTTAAAGGAAGTGATAAAAACCAGATCAGAGGTCTTCATATATCTCTGGACATCACGCCTAAGGGAATGCAAATTTCCATCACAGTAGAAACGACAACGACCAGCGCTCATACCAAAGGGCGACAAACCACCAGAACTATCGGCATCGTTCAGGCCCATGCTAGATACATTAGGGAAAGTGCTGGAGAAAGTTATACGAACAAGATTAGAGCAATATATGGATAGCAATGCTATGCAATCGACGACAGTTCGGATTTAGAAAGAAACAAAGCATCATCCATGCAATACCAGCTGTGTGCAACATAGCACAGGAATCAATTGAAGGAAAAAGATAACTCCGTGAGATAAAACAGTACTGTAACGTCGTAATATTTGACTTCAAGAACGCGTTCAATTCAGTCGACTGGAGCCATGGATTAACAGCACTGAGTGACCTGCAGCTACCAAACTACCTACTATGCATAATATGCATAATAGTCAGAACCCGCTACCATAGTACGGAAGAAAGACCAAGGAAGTACAAGATAATGGATGGAGTTCCGCAAGTGTCGATCCTGGGACCAATTCTTTGAAAAAGAATTTACGATGGCAAACTAAGAACATCGAGGCTGAAGGGAGAAGATATGTATCATTAGATATACTGATGATATTACACTTGTAATAGTGGCCAAAACACTAGAGGAAGTGATGTAAGACTGCAATCAAACAATCGCGATCGTAAAGCTAAGGCTACAGAGATAACGATTGAAACTAATGGACCACAAGACAGAAGCCGTTTCCATGATCAGCCGTAAAAAAGTATAACGCGAAACCATACAGGTCGGTGAGCGCATCATTGAGCCGAAGTCGTTCATTAAATATCTGGGAGAGCTACTAGACCACAGACTCAGTTTCAGAGACCACCTTACGTACACGTATGAAATGTATCAGCGGATGAGATAAGTATTATCTCAGGCCGAATGCCTATCGATCTAGAAGAGAAGAAGTCAAAACGAGCATGAGGACAGAAGAACAACCATGGAAACTGGGAAAACAGAATGGCAGTATGTGTGGAACATCACTCCTAAAGGGCGATGGACATATGCATTGATACCCAACGTTGACAAATGGACTAACAGAAAACACTAAATACCATGGTTATTACCTTTTATAATTCTCTCTACCAGATTTATCTTAATAATGCGCAAAAAAATCTTATAAACGACCCTAAGTCTTTTTTTCAAATCGTCAACTATAAAAGAAAATCTGACGGTTAACCTCCCTCCCTCTCTCTTGAAAACAATTCATCTACTGATCCACTTTCCATTGCCAACTTTTTTCCCACCTATTTCAGACAATCTTTCGCCCACAACTCCTTCGATCCGGATTCCTCTTATTTCAATCATCTACTTAACTACTCTGGTGGTCCCTTTCTGTCTCAACACTTTGATCCTACTCTTGTCGAAAATAAATTACTAGATCTTAATGATGAATTCTCACCTGGTCCGGATGGTCTCCCTGCCATCTTTCTCACAAAATGTTCGTCCAATCTCTCCCTTCCCCTCTTTCATCGCTTTCGCCTATCTCTTTCTCAGGGAGAATTTCCTCAGATTTGGAAAACCTCTTACATAACCCCGATTCACAAAAAGGGCTCAAGGAACGAAGTAACAAATTATCGTCCAATTGCCAAACTTTCCCATATACCCAAACTCTTCGTATTTTATACGAAGTCTTAAGCTTTCAGTGCAAGTCTCTTATTTCCCCTAACCTACATGGCTATCTAAAAGGTAGATCAACTACGATAAACCTCATCGAATTCGTGTCGTTTGCCCTCTCTGCCTTAGAGAATAGCAAGGAAGTGGACGTCATTGCAACTGATTCAGTAAAGCTTTTGATAAGATATCTCATAACCTAATCCTTTTCAAATTGTCTGCCCTCGGTTTCGAACCCATATTGTTAAAATGGATATCTTTCTACCTGAAAGACCGTTTTTATAGTGTTCGCTTCAGATCCGTCCTATAGGCTCCTTTTTCAGCCACCTCTGCTGTTCCACAAGGCAGCCATCTTGGCCCCCTTTTCTTCATTCTAACAATAAACGATGTCGATAGGATTATAAAACACTCCTCCCTTTCTCTCTACGCTGATGATATCAAA
Organism: Xylota sylvarum; assembly: GCA_905220385.1. Classification (NCBI taxonomy): domain Eukaryota; kingdom Metazoa; phylum Arthropoda; class Insecta; order Diptera; family Syrphidae; genus Xylota; species Xylota sylvarum. Next base: position 36,531,351 of record LR999958.1, read on the forward strand.
ATTTTTAAAACCATCTCTTCACCTCAAGACTACTGTCTCCTTCAACAGGACCTAGACAGTTTTTCGCACTGGTGCTCCAAAAACTGCTCAGAACTTAATATCGCCAAGTGCCAATCTATTACCTTATCACGTAAACACCACTTATCACCTCCCCGCCCTTACCTTCTTCACGGTCAGCCTTTAACTATCGTTCAATCTCTTCGCGACCTTATAATATTGTACGATAATGAGCTAAATTTCCGTTCCCATATTAACGAGATAATCTTAAAGACTAACTCATCTCTTGGCTTTGTTAAACGGTGGTCTAAGGAATTCTCTGACCCTTACGTGACTAGATCACTCTACATTACCTTTGTTCGTCCTTTACTTGAATACGCCAGTCAAGCGTGGTCCCCCTATCAGCAAGTACATGTGTCAAGAATCGAGAACATTCAACGTCGTGTTCTTCGGTTTGACATTCGAGGTCGTTCGTTGCCCAAACCGCTTGCATATCTGACAATTTCCCTACATATACACATGAGTTATGGTCTCCTTTGTTACTCACCTTGGAGTTAAATCTTCTCTCAAAGCAAACTCTGCCCAATGAGATTTCTCAGGCAGTCCAGTGGTCTTCAAAAAGATTCGCACACGGACACTAACCCAAGGAGTGTCGAAATTCACTCCAGGCTGCAACGAAATATCTAAATCGATAGGATTAGTAGCCAAATTGTTTGACGATCTATACTATAGACATGGGATCCGTTAAGTTTACAGATTGTGTAAAACCTTCACCATGTCACCAAAATGTTCGACACAATCCATATGGAAACTTGCTCGATAATAATAATTCCCATCGCCTCCTTGATTGTTTGGCTACGACGTGATTATTGATTATCAAGTCGCTGTCGATAATGCAATGTAAACTTTTGACGAATCCAACCGCACGTGTTGGAGCATACACAGATTATACATGGGAATGCATAAATTACCCAAATACCCATCAAAACCGGAATCCACACCCTGTCATCGCTGTGGAAATGTAAACACCACGCTGGACATAAATCCAACATCTGCGAATGTCCATCAAGCGACGCGAACACAAGTGTGTGTAAATCAATTAACACCCTCGGTACATGGCGACTACCACTTCCCCAAGTAATGACGAAATAATTACGCAATAAACACATCCATCGATTTGTCGTCCTTACCCGTCCTCGTCCTTGTAGCCGGTCTCTCCAGTTGACAAAGATAAGAGCCCGGTTATAACACCACAATGAACGATTGTCCTTCAGTAATCATCAATGGTACCACCACCACTGCCATCATCATCATCATAATAATCATCATCGCTGTCGTCAATCAAAAGTTGTTTTAATCCCACCGCCGTCGTCGCCGACGCCGCCGCCGACTACAAATTATTGCCCAAAGGATATCGTGCCACCGTGCCCTGATGCCGCCGCTGCTGGAGTACTCCGTAGCGCTGCCTGTCAGCGCCACCTTTTATGGACCGTAAAAAATTATCACTTCGTATTGTGTGAATTCCAAATGTAATATTCCCGGCCATTTGCAAAAGTACCACAAAACGCGTGTCGAATGGTTCATAAAACAAATCTCACAAATGACCGAAATTTATGTATCTAAGCACGCAACGGCACAGTGTGCCACCGCCGGGACCCGGAGACCGAAGAGCGCGACGCGTCCTCGGCTTCCAACTGTGTTTAGTTTCATTTGCAGATGATTTATGAATGTGTTTCCTTTTTTTGTTTCTTTCTGCGCCCACGAGGGGGTGGTTTCCAACGTCCCACTCACACTCACATACAGAAACAAATGAGTGTTATCTAGACTTTTTGTTTTTTTTTTTTGTTCCTGCGGTTGCTGTGATGGGGGTGGGGGTGGCCTTCTTCCACTTTATTTACATATCCAGGAAAAAAGAAAACGATTGAAGTTCTCGATAGATAACACCAAAAAGTGAAGAACGATGACGCACCTCTGAACTCTCGTGCACCCTTGTGAAACATGGAAGATGAACTTCAGTGCTTTGACCTCTAACAGCCAAGGGGGTTGTAAGCCAAAAAAGGAACGACAACCAGAAGCACAACGAACGTCTTGAGGTGTAATGGGTTTCTGCGTTTTTTTTTTTTTATCATTTTCGAGTGGCGAAGTTGTAATGGATGCCATTCGAAATGTTCACGCGATAAGAGAAAAGTTCATGCGGAGTTGACAGCAGGGGACAGCAGGTCAATTTAAAAGTTTAAGGTTGCGCACATTTGACACGTTTGGGGAATTATTGCGAATTGTTTGGAAGAAGATGGAAAATCTTGGATTCATTTCGCCGCCAAATTGAGCACAACAACAATATGGAGCGAGTGTCCTAATTAAAATTCCATCAACTGGTCAGGAATCAGGAATATTAATCAAGCTCAAAAATATTAAAGGAGGCATTTTGCTTTTATTTTATTTTTTTTTATTTTCTTTTGCAAGCAATTATCCTTTTTAGAAATAATTTGTAAAAAAAAACAAAAACCTTACTTTCTCCAACAATTGCAAGTTTGTGTCCTTTTTTTTTTTCTTTTATATTTCCGCATCATCAAATCCAAGGACTAAAATGGAAGAAAAAAATATGTATGTATATCCTAAGCAACTTTGTAAATCTTTGTCGAAAGGAATAATATTCCCCGTTTCCATTGCTGTACCTTTTGTTTCATGCCATTTGGATCCTTCAAGCGAAATCACTTTGTCATCGTAATAATTAGAATAATTTTTTTTTTTTTGTGTCCTTAACTATTCGTCAAGAGTATGAGAAAGGACGAAGCATTTTAAGATCTTTTCTGTCCGAAGGAGCATTAAAAGTATTTAGAAAGTTCTTATTTTTTGAATTTTTTTTTTGTTCTGTAATCTATTTTTATGCTGTGGGGTATATCTTTAACATTTTAGTGATTTTTTTCTTTTTAATATTAAGCTTAGTGGAGTGTTATATGATTTTTTAATAACCTCTTAAAAGAGGCGAATCCTTAAAGCTGAGTGCTTGTTGATATTACTATGGCATAGCTAATGAATGAATGATTCCAGCAAAATACTTTAAGCTGTAGTTGTATTAAATATAAAAAAAATGGCAGCATTTGGTTGTTATAGGACTGTTCCCCACGATACCATGAAATATACTAGGTGGAGGAAGAAACTGCAGAAACACTGAACATCCCTTTAGTCACTGCAGATGAGGTGATCACAATCGCAACAAATTTGGGGATAAGAAGTGCCCAGATACTTCTGTTCATATGCTCAGATACTTAGGTTCAAATGTATAACGCGTGTTTGAAAAAAAAAATTTTCCAGGCCAATGGAAAAGGCAGATGCTGATATAACTCCCCAAAGGATATGACCCACCAAAAGAATCTGTACTACTGTGAGGGCTAGACATTAGACATGGCTGAGAAAATACTGGAACGAATTATCTGTAACAGATTGGAAACAATCTGAAGTAAGTACATAAGTAAGTAAGATTGGAAACCAAGATGTTTCCTGGAAAACACACTAAACGAAATACGCAAACAGCACAAGAACTGATAGAAGTAAGAGTTGGAAGGAGTTACAATGAAATACCCTCGATATTAAATATGGATTGAGCACTGCAGACTGGAGTCATGATACAGACTCGAAGAAACTTACGAGTTCCAGAATATCTAATTAAAATTGTGACTAGTTACTTTCGAAGCACATTAGGAGGAGTGGTAGGACCACTATTGTGGAATCTCTTGTACGACGGGGTCTTACGTCTTTCAATGCCTGAGAAGATAAGATCTTATATGTAGATTTTAACGACGACATTACAAGTCTTGTGACTTACAAGTTACTGGAAAACGTGGAACTGATAAGTAACTCCACAATAAAGACCGTATGTCTGAGGTCGGCTGGCCTCACCCTGGCGCAACACAAAACATAGGAAGGAGAATAAACCTTACTGTGGGTAGGTGGTGGTAGTAACATCGAAACAACACATAAAATACCGCGGAGCCATACTAGATACAGGGTTCTCTTTCAAGACACACCTCAAATACGTGAGTCCCGAAGCAGCGAAAGCAGGTGGTTGCCCCGTACAAATCATGGACTATACCCAAGGTACAGTCGAAGACCACTCTTAGCCAGAGTAGTATCATCCGTTATCCTCTACTCCGCCCAAATTTAGGCGAGAACCCTGATGATTAGGTCAAACAGAAACAATATTTCCTCAGACTACCGAATTTGTACACTGAAAGTGCCACCTTCCGTCATGTAACCATTACATAACGAAGCTTTAATATTTAATCAGTGAAATCCAGCAGATGCCACTAAGGATCCATAGCATGCATGAGGACGCATATGCTTATATCATAAATCCAGCCATTGATAGATGATTTAGTAATCTAGTTGCGGACAGGTCATGGATACCCATGATGCTATAGACTGACTCGACAACGAGCTTTTTATACCCTATCCTAAGGGTATTTTAAGTTTGACACATAGTTTGTAACATAGAGAAATAATCGAGATAGACCCTATAAAGTATATATATTCGTGATCAGCATCAATAGCGAAATCGATTGAGCAATGACCGTCCGTCCGTCCGTCCGTCCGTATGTCACCGCTTTTTGGGCCTTAAATTTTGAGCTAGGACGATGAAATTTCATATCTGGGCTTCTGAGAAAAAGATACAGTACAAGTGTAAACATTTTTGAAATCCGCCCACTGCCACGCCCACTTTTTCATAACTTCACTAAATTATATGAAACCGAAAAATTTTGTTAAGACCAAATATTTAGGCATTCAGATTCCCTACAATCAACTCATACAAAAGTTTTGGCCACGCCCACTTTTTGGGGGCGTTTTCATCACAAAACCGATTTTTGGGCCTTAAATTTTTAACTAGGACGCTGAAATTTCATATCTGGGCTTCCAAGAAAAAGATACAGTACAAGTGTAAAATTTTTTTACATCCGCCCACTGCCACGCCTACTTTTTTATAACTTCACTAAATTATATGAAACCGAAAAATTTTGTTAAGACCAAATATTTAGGCATTCAGATTCCCTACAATCAACTCATACAAAAGTTTTGGCCACGCCCACTTTTTGGGGGCGTTTTCATCACAAAACCGATTTTTGGGCCTTAAATTTTTAACTAGGACGCTGAAATTTCATATCTGGGCTTCTGACGAAAAGGTACAGTAGAAGTGTAAATTTTTTTTACATCCGCCCACTGCCACGCCTACTATTTCATAACTTCATTAAATTATATGAAACCGAAAAATGTTGTTAAAACCAAATATTTAGGTATTCAGATTCCCTACAATTCACCCATATAACAGTTTTGGCCACGCCCACTTTTTGGGGGCGTTTTCATCAAAAAAGCCGATTTTGATAACATTTTACATGTAACATGCTCAAACGTTCGAGTTTATAGCCATATTTGAGTACGAAATGCAATTTGGCCACGCCCACTTTATAGAGATTAGGATAGGGTATCAGACGATCCGTTCCAGACGGATTGTAGCTTTTCTGTATGTTTTTATAACAGTTTTCGCATCACGTTTTTGTATGTCCAGTCCAGTTGTGTGGTTGTTTTCACCTTTGCAGTTCGTACACTTTGGATGCGCAGTGCATTTTTGGCTATCATATGTATATGCCCCTTGCTTCCGCAGCGTAGGTACGTTCCTGGAGCTATGTATGTACGTTCATTTGTACTCATTCATACTATCCAGCGAAGCCGGGGGTCTAGCTAGTATGTGTGTATATATGTAATACCTATTCAATACCGTACGGTTGCACTGATTCGAAAACATCACCAAAGACTACATGCCCTCGTAACAATTACGCAATTTAAAAGTTTACTTGTTAAAGGACTAGTGTCTTTTTTGTCATTGAGAGGTGGTAATCTTCAAAGGACCAAACTGAGCCCATACCTAGTAACAGTTTAGGATTCATGTACCACTAAAGCATCCCTTCCCTCTACTGCCCTGTTGGCATTTCATCGCAGGAAACTTTCTGACGTAGGTGTAGTTTGGATTCGTGTAAGTCCCATTAGTCCATTCTCTGCAGGAAGTGTGTGTCTTCTGTCTGTGATGCCACGTAGCTGAACACTGATCGCTAGAAACGTTTTTTCAGTGTTTGCAGAGTTGTTAGCACGCCTGGTTTTTCCTTGAGTGCTTCCCTCTCATTTGGAAACCACGAACATTGGAAAACATACAGAAAAGCTACAATCCGTCTGGAACGGATCGTGTGATACCCTATCCTCCTCTCTATAAAGTGGTCATGGCCAAATTGCATATTGTACTCAAATATAGCTATAATGTCGAACGTTTGAGGATGTTACATGTAAAATTTTATCAAAATAGGTTTTTTGATGATAACGCCCCCAAAAAGTGGGCGTGGCCAAAACTTTTGTATGGGTGGATTGTGGGGAATCTGAATGCCTAAATATTTGGTCTTAACAAAATTTTTCGGTTTCATATAATTTAGTGAAGTTATAAAAAAGTAGGCGTGGCAGTGGGCGGATGTAAAAAAATTTTACACTTGTACTGTATCTTTTTCTTGGAAGCCCAGATATGAAATTTCAGCGTCCTAGTTAAAAATTTAAGGCCCAAAAAGCGGTGACATACGGACGGACGGACGGACGGACGGACGGTCATCGCTCAATCGATTTCGCTATTGATGCTGATCACGAATATATATACTTTATAGGGTCTATCTCGATTATTTCTCTATGTTACAAACTATGTGTCAAACTTAATATACCCTTAGGATAGGGTATAAAAAGTAAATCACATCCAGATAAACCTTAACCATTCCGAAGCAGCACAGGATCTGCTGACACAGACAGTAGAAGAGGAAAAAGTAGACTTACGCCTTATATGCGACCCGTATAAGACCTTTCAAGTCAATGCAAGATGGGTAAATGACTCCACCAAGGAAGCATCGATGTGGACATGAGGAAACTACGCATTCAAGCACAAAATTTCAAGCAAGAAGCCGAATTTCGCCTACGCCAAAATTAAGGACATCATGGCAGAATACCAAGAGATGTTGGACGTATTTGTGACTGATGTACGAGGAAAATCACCAGCAATCGCTGATAGACCTTAATGCATGGGCAGTCGAATGAGGTAGCACGAGGACCATACTATACAGGCGCGGCATTCCTGGATGCGATTCCAAGCCTTGAACTTGTATTGCTAAACCAAGGAAACAAAGAAACCTTTAATAACGCAGATCTGATCTAATAGATCATAGATCTAACCTTCGCCAGTAGATACATAACGAGAAAAACAAAATGGCATCTATCCGATCTCTATACAAACTGGGATCATCGGGTCATCATATTTGAAACAACAGAGCCAAGACGCTTCCAGTACCAAAAAGCCACTGAAAATATACAAAAGTTAGGCTGGGAAAGTAACAACCTAGATAAAGAGATGCTCGAGTATTGACTGAGTAATATGGAAACTCCCAGCGGTACAACTGGAGAACAGGCCAAACAAGTGACAATTTCCCTCACCCGAGGACGCGACGCATCCATGCCACGTAAAGACAATGGGAATAGACGAACTCCGGTATAAAGGACAAAGGTGGAACGAAGGAAGGTACCAGCAGCGAGCAAGAAAAAGGCAAAGAAAAGATTCCGAAGAGACACGCGAAGAATTGTTGAGGAAAAGAAAGGAACTTCGGAAACTCAATGAAAAGAGTAAAACCGAGTCTTTGCAATCGCTAAGAAAAGACCTCCAACGTAAACCGTGGAGAAGCGCCTATAAGACAGTTAAGGTCGTATAGACCACTGTGCATGCTAGACACGGTAGGAAAGTGATAGAAAGAGTTATCCGCGTCAGACTTGACCAGTACACCGAAGGAGACAATGAACTTTTCAACAGACAATAAGATTCAGAAAGAATCCGAACACCACCCATGCAGCCAGCTAGAACTTCATTATGAAACCGCAGAGAGATATTCGACTGCCAAACTACCTACTGCGAAGCATCACAAATTATTGTGATGACAGAACCCTCTTCTATGACACGAACGAAGGGCGGAAAAAATATAAAATTACAAAAGAGGTTCCACAGGGATCAGTTCTAGGCCCTAACCTGTGGAACATTTTGTATTGTGGAGTAGAAGAGGAGTAAGCATAATAATAATTGGATACGCCATTGACATTAGGGTGGTGGTAGTAGATAAAACCCTAAAGAAGGTGACGCGAAACTGCAATAACACTATCAAAGATGTGAAGATATGGCTTCGCTCAAGAGGTCTGGAATTAGAGGACCACAAAACTGAAGCCGTCCTCATAAGCAGCCACAAGAAAGTTGGGGTACTGATTGACCACAGGCTCAACTTTAGAAAGCACATACATAGAACGTATCAGGAACATGTGTGATATCGGAGCGCATGCCCTTGGAGCTGGAGGTCAAAGTAGCAGCATCAATATAAATTTACGCAAACCCGGAGAAATAAGCCATCAAACTGCTGCTGAACATAGAAGAGTGGGCAAGAAGAAAACATGGTGAAATCAACTTGTACCTTACCCAATTCCTAACGGGACATGGAAGCTTCCGAGAATTTCTTTACCAGTATGACATCGCAGAGAAGGCATGATGTCAAAACCTGCCAATACGAAGAAATGCCTTGACTGGCGGTGCCGTAGGGGGAATTAGGAGAGGGTTAGGGAAGGTGTTTTAGCCATGTATACATTCAGAAGCGTGGAGTCCGGCATAAGTCGTAGCACGGGCTACCAAGTATCCGTAAAGGATTTCATCCCTGCTGCACGGTTGCTGGATGTGATCTCCACTGATGGAACATGCATGATTTGATAAATTGGTTTGACCACTTCTCAGCTTCAGAACAACGCAGAAGAATGATTTATAGCGTAAATAAGTTGGGGACGAATTTACTAATAACATTTTTATTTTTAGACTCAATAAGCCATTATGGAGTTAGGTTTGGGTAACCACCTTTTTATGACGAAAAATGAACCGCCTTGATATTATTTTTTATCTCGCATCTACAACTCATAAGGAATTACAAATTTTTACATCGCGAGGTTTTGTAGAAACTGTGATTTTGACGACTTTAGCTTACAAAATTTTGATTTCATAGTATTTAAGATTACCATATCGACTCCATCTCTTACTGATCTAATTCTTAATTGCCTTGTTTCAAGAGGACCTTCTCTGTCAGATCACTTTCACATTGAACTAAACCTTGGAGTCTCAAGTAACTCAATAAGCCGCAACAGGATTTCTCATCACACCAGCTGTAGTCTATACTTAGAAACACTTTGATGTGTCTACAAGGAGGCGTCTTGCCGCTTTTACTTTAACCACAGTGGTTGCCCTAAAAAACGAAGGCTTTATAACTCAAGGTTACGTTGATGACCTAGTTATAATTAATCAGAGGCAAATGCAACTAAAGCTGAAGTTTCACATGACTTGTAACCTGAACTACTCCGAATTAATGGGTTATTTAAAGATCATCAACGAAATTCTGCTGCTTTCCTTACCAGCCAAAACTGCACTAAATCGTACCCCTTAGGACAATCCTCAAATCCTTCTGACTAAGAATCATCTTAACTAGTTCATGTATGGATCAAAAATAGATAACCCAGTATGGATTGGAATCTTCGACCCTAACTTCAAACTATCGGTCCCACTGGGTAACAACACTACCATCTTCCAAGCAGAGGTTTATCCAACTGTAAGAATCCATCACAATAAACCTCTAAAGAATACACATGTACATCAGATGACAAAGGAAATCTAAAAGTTCTCAAATCCTATAACTTTGAATTCAAACTTCTTTGGAAGCCAAGTCTGGCTCCCAGTCGAATCTCTAATGTCCTGAACCTTTCTGTGGGTTAACAGCTAGCCAATTAAAGCTAAATCGTTGAGACTGGGACTCTTAAAAATTCATTGATTTCTCTATAAATAGAGATTGAAAGAGATCCTGTCAATGAATAAAAGTAATGTCAGCCGTTCTTCTCTCAAATACCACATCAAATACCAAATAACCTGATACATCTCATTCTCAACACAAAAGATTCAAAGTTTCCTTTAGGAACTGGAGTTTTGGTGCCCCTAGAATCAAATAGAAATCGTTTAAAGATCAAAACATTGGCTGAGTTCCAAAATGTAAAAAAATTTGTTTCGATGTGGTAGTACTATTCCTTTGATGCGCATCTGCAACGCAACTTCGATAATAATAATTTGTATACATTTTACACTGCACAAGTTTGATGTTTCGGAACGTAGTTTATACAAAGCAGGCAATTGCCAAAATTAAAATGACAAACTTTGAATTAAAAATAAATTTAAATGAATGATTTGCATCTGAAATGAAAGCATCGAAAAAATTATCGATGCGTAGTTTGCTCAGTTGATGCGCATCGATAATGTTTAGAAACTTGCGACTTTGTCAAAACTTTCTCATTTGACTTTTGGAACTTATGACTTTGCATCTATGACGCATCTGATACATATTGGAACTCACCCATTTTTTCACCATTTTTAAGGTTTATTGAAAGTTTTTGAGACCCATAACCAAGACAACATTTATCCTTTTATTTTATACCGGGGTCCATGACTATTCATTATCTGCTTGCTCCCTTCTGGGTCCATCTTCCAAGGTTAATACAACTCCATGTCCAACACACTCGTTGAGAGCTCTAATTCTAAGGAAACCTTTTACAATATTTACGTGGTATTCCCGTCGTCCTTGACATATTTTTTTCAACTCACATTTCAGACAGTAGAAATACCTTTTGTTCGTAAACGGATGCACTTGTATACTCGTATGTGTATATCAAGGACAGTCTCTGAAAGCAATGAATTGGCCTAATTAACTTTCGAAACCCTGTCGAATATTTAAACCACCTATACATCTCCTAGATAATCTTAAAAGCTAGACAAAATAATACTCAACTACTTTACTACATATTCTTGAATAAAATCTCTTGGTCTACCAATTTCCTTTTCTAAAACACACACACACTATTATATGAAGAAAGCACATGTTCGGGCATAGAAGACGTCCATAACTACATACGTATTGATCCGAAAATGTATGCCCATCACTCCTAAGCGAGAAATTACCAACATTTTCATCCTCAATAGACTTTCATTAACCCAATATGCCGAGAATACATTTTTATTACATAAACAAAACACACCCAAGGGAGCCACTCAATGCTTCCGTTGAAGGCTGACTTACCGAAAATTTATTTTAACTTCAATACCCCAGTGCCAGCCCAGTGTGGTGTGGTTTGGTGATCTTAAAATTCGGTCATTAATTTCTAACAGAACAACGCGTATCCCTTCGAAATATCGGGATGTGCCAAAAGGTGAACCTATTTACCGTAAAACCAATTCCATCAAACCACACTTGCCACCGCACACTCAATCCTTTCATGAAAATGTCCTTGAATGGGTACACATTACCCAACGGTCGCTACAATTTCTACATCTACCCCTCACCTGAAATCAGGAGGAAAAAAAAAAAGAAAAAAAAATCTGTTGAAGGTACTCCGGCGAACTAAGAGAAAAATTACCCCATTTTGCTATAAAACCCGTTTTATGGTTATCAATATCCTTCTACTAGTTCATTCTCTTATCCTCTCATCATGTCGTCCTACAGCGCACAGTAAGTTGGATTTTGATTTTCCAAAATAACAACAACAACAACTCTACACAAAACGCCATAAAATCTCTCCATTAAATTTATGTTTTTCTTTTATTTTTAAGATCCTTTATAGATAAGGAATCCGTTGGTTATATCAACGAACGATAAGTGTTGTGAGTTGATGGCGAAACTTGTTTGCTTTTTTAAGGAGAGTTTTGAAATTGGTATTTAATGCTGTGTTGGGTAGTATCCGTATTGTAATGAGGCTAAAATATTAGGATAAGTGCAGATTCTTAAAAACGAAATTTGTAAATTCAATTAGTCTCAGGGAGAGGGTGAGGACTTTAAGACCCTTAAGGATGTTATGTTTATAGGAACCCATTCTAATAGAAAAAAAAGAACTCTGAGCCAACATTATGAAGGAATTCCGTAATAATAATTGTTTTTAGGTCGCAATGACCTGATAAAGCATTCCCTGCTGTGTTTAGGGAGTGTTTTGAGGGGTTTTTTTTTTTTTCAAGGATAGGAGGTGGAGAATAGTTTATTCGTCCTTCTCGCTACAGCTTCTGCAGAAGTCCAGAGGCCTAACCTTTTGGCACGTTGGCCTATCAGACAGTGCGCAGTTAGAACACCGATAACGTGGCTGATCAGTGATGGTTTCAACAATATCAACTTGGCACTGCGTTTCAGATCAACCCTGAGCCAGAGCTGTCTTAAAGTGTTGCAAGTAGAGGGATTTTCCCATCTACAGTGGATTTTGCTAAAATCATCCCGCTTAAGTAAGAGTTTACAAGTAGAGTGGGTCATACCCAGGATCCGTCATTGGGTCGTACCCTATATGGCTATCTGGCGAGCTCGTCAGCCTTACAAATTTCTGCAATCTCTCTGTGGCCAGTCCATGCTGAACTGATCAGTCATCTCCAGAAGATACCAACGTTTCGTTGTATTTAAAGCTTAAAGCGTCCTTTGAAGTGAAGAAGGACTATTCAAGTGAAAATGCTAATATCCCTGACAGATATTGCATTACATTTCAGCCAGGTTTCAGAGGCTTTCTTGATCGCCATGATTTCCGTCTAAAAAATGCTACAATGATCTGGGAGGCGGAAAGAGATACTTGGATTGAGTTTGTCGGAGAAGATATACCCCCAATCAGCCTCAGAGCCGTCCGTGTACAAGTGGACTGAACTGTCCTCAGGGGACGGATCAGCGACCCATTAACTACGATTAGAGATGCTTGTACGAAAATTTCCCTTCATGAGATTCATTGGAATCTCAGCGGATTCATTGTGTTTCCCGGTGTAGGATACCTGAAAATAGTGAACATGACAATTAGTCCAATACTTAATCCATGACGGGAGCGACACGCCTTTTAAGGTGAAAGACTTGTCAAAGTCCGAGGTGATTTTGGACATGAGCAGACTGATGGACGATAGGACCCAGTGATCTGCAGTTAGGTCGTTTGGTTCTGATCCTTTTCTCCTTAGCTCATCGGCCATTTCATCCCCGTGGAAGCCCTCCAACGTGACGCTGCTGTGTCTCGAGGTAAGGGATTGAGTTCCTCTTTCCATCTCTTGATCAGTTTTGAATTGGTTGTGACGGCTTTGATTGCTGCTTGAATGTTTATGTAGATGTCTATAGGATTGTTGCTATTCCACAGGTTCCAGCAGGCCTTGGTTATTTCATATATTTCCACTTGGAACACACTTGCATAGTAAGGAAGGGTTATGGACCGGGCAATTGAAGGTGCCTCTGAGAATATTCCGAAGCCAGTATCTTCGTCAATTTTTAACTCATCCGTGAATATGGATATGAACGCGGGGTTAATTACCTCACCATTTGTCCAGCTCTCTCTGGAAAGAAATTTGGAGTCGAAGTTGAGGCTGAAGTCCATTTTGGGGGTAATGTCAAAACGTTTGACTATTTGGTGATGATGCTGTGTCCGATTTAGTTGCTTTCCCGCATCCACGTTTATCGGAGGCGTAGTGCACTTTTGCCGCTACTTCTTGGGTGAAGAGGTCCAGTGGCTTCAAGGGCGGTGGTTGCTGTTGTCCTAATTGCACTGGGGGTACCCAAACTTGCTAAACGTTGGATGCTTGTGAGGATGTTCAGGCTTGTGGGTTTTGTGGCAGCAGGCCGCTAGACCAGACAGCTGTACGAGGGATTGGTTCTGACGATGGCGGTGTACATCCAGTGGATGGTGGCAGGTTCTGGCCCCATTTTTTATGGAAGATTCTGCTGCATGGGTTTAAAGCAATCTAGGCATTTTTGGTGCGTTCAAGTATATTTTCTTTCCAGTTCAATTTTCGAACTAATATGCACCTTAGGTACCTTGCCTTGTCTGATATTTGGAGTTGGACTCCTTTTAGTCTAGGTGGCTCGAACTCAGATATTTTTCTCTTATTTGTAAAGAGAACTGTTTCAGTTTTTTTGGTCATTAAGACCAAGTCCGCAGCATTTGGTCCAATCTAATAAGTATTTCGTTGGTTCCAGAGGTGATAAGACTCCTTTGTGGGGTTCAACGCGAGGCTACAGCATATGCTGACTGAATTCAAGTTTACATTGTTGAAGACCCCTTCAATGTCCAGAAATGCTGTTAATGTAAATTCTTTTTGTACTGCACGGCTTTCCATATAGGTACGTTCAACAAGTGAGACGTCCCTTGGGGTTAGTTTTGAGTGAATGTAGATGCCTACTATTCCTAGTAGGATTTTGAGCAGAAAAGATGTTACAAGTGATAGTTCTAAAATTCTTTGCTGTTGTGTGGCTGGGCTTTCGCGCCTTGGGGATAAAAATGACGTCGACGTCTGCCCATGATTGGGATACACATGAATGAGCAGCTTAAGCAGCCTGTGCAAATCCGTGAGAACCTTGGAACGGAATATGCCTTTGAGCTTTTCCTCAGCGGGGTGTAGTCAGTGTCTTCTAGAGTAAAATGAAGAAGATCTATGATCGAAAAGTGATCCTCATGATAACTAAACTACTGGGAGGAGGTTTTGAGTCGGGTAGCAGCATTCGTAGTCAATGGCTTGCCAAGAATATCTAAAAGGAGCAGGTGAAGAATAATGTCCCGCGCCGCTGAGGGAGAAATCCTCCAAGTCTTCTAGCCTATGCGCCGTCCAGCTGCTGATAATCCTATATGAGAGCAATTGATTGATCAATACTCCAAGCGAAGAATCGACTTTCATGCGTACTTTGTATGCGCATTATAAAGGCAAATCAGTCGAGACAGTCTTCCACTCGTTAGGGCACAGAGAGCATAGATGAACTAGTGCTTTGGCATAGTTGGTTAGTATTGAGTCTTAGTTTTCTATTCTACTGTGACAACTAATAAAAAAAACTCCTCCCAACGGAAAGTCTAAACATTTTTTCTGTGCACAAAACCTGGGCACCACTGTAATGAATGAAGATTAGCACCATCTTATGTATTTAATTTGCAATTCCCCACATACATATGTATGCATACGCATCCCCCCTTCCCCGAAAAAAAAAAAATCCTTTCAAAGTCTCATATTTATTTTAAATGCCTTCAATTATTCAGAAACCGCGTGTTAACTATGAAAGAGACCACTATAGCATCAGCATATAATTTTTTTCCTCCTTCACAAAACCAAAAAGGCATTTCCCTCCTTCAGCGTCCCAAAGGATCCTACATAGTGTCCAGCAGTTGCCATCAAATGACCAAAATCTCATCATTTCGCTTAGGGATAACCATCACAAAAAGTTTACCATACCTACCCAACGTTCCATATGTGTGTGGCTTCAATCGACTAAAACTTTATATTTCATCACATACACAGGAGCATACTCGTTGGACAAAAAAAAGGGACGAAATTTAAAGTACTCGTACCCAACCACACCGTCCATTTGGCACGTTAGTGTTGGTGAAAATTTATGAAACTAACATTTGCTCGCGCCCCGCGCACACAAGATTGTAATGACAAAGTTTCACGCTCTTCGGCTAGTAGTTAAAAATTTATCTCCTTCCAGTGTACTATTTCATCCGTCATACACACATGAGGATGGGTTTGGCTAACAAAAAAAAAAAAAATTCTGCACTAGAAAATAAAGCTAAAGGACGATGACGGCGAAAAAGTAAAACAAACCGAGTATAGGACATATCAGCATAGAACACCCCAACTGTGTGAACTTCCGGGAAACTAGGAGTTTATTTATTTTATTTTTTTTTTTTTGCGAACATCTCCAGCTTGATAGAGCAGCGGCGGCGGGCACCAAGAAGGACATCATCCCTAGGGCCGCGCGCGCGTTGATGGCCTTATGAAGTGAACTAGAGAACCAGAGTGATATAGAGGGTTCCAATGGCTCTGCATTATCCTCTGACCACATTATTTATATAAAAGTTTGGTCGGGAGTTAGGTTAGTTGGAGGTTGTTTCTTTTTTTTTTCTATCCTACTGTTGCTGGAATACCCCCATAGTACAGCATATTGCTGGCTAAAAGCTATTATCCTATTTTGAGGACTTTTCGAGCCTTGGGTTTTGGGGTTTTTTGTCATCTCTGTCTCTGTAGGAGGAATTCGGCACGGTCCTTAGTGATCCTTGTTTTTCTATTCAAAGTTACCATGTGGTTTACATAGGGAGCGGAGGGAGTGGAAAATCTGTCGATAGGGGTACCGCAGGGTAAACATTTTCCAGTTAGAGGAGTGAGGATGCCGCCTCGGGTTGATGGTTTATATCCTGTTCGAATTCGAGGGGGAGTTTTAAGAGTTTTGCACATATTCGATTGGGATGTGCTGTCATTTTGTTGTTATTTGCGGATAGAATGATGCGTGCGGGTGGCTGTGTGTGCCAGGGTTGTTTGGTGTAAAATTCGAAATTGGTTGGGCGGCTATGTTTTATGGCCGTGATTTTATTTTCTAATACACACACGGCTAATGGATCTTTTATGCGGCTACATGCGGATATAACTTAGTTTTACGCTGTGGGTCTATTAGTTTCATTTTTCGGATCGGCTTGAGGGCAACGTAAACATATTTCGATATAAATTGCATGAGAGTTTTATGGCTCCACTGGGAGGGACATCACATGTAGTAAATTTTGATTTTAGGGGACGACTTTTTGATGTTTTCCTTAATCGCGAAGAGAATTTTATATAAGTACATATGTGTTTCTACTCGAAAGGATCATGAGGAGCATGGTAGGTGGTGACACGTGACAATCTGGACATGTTGGTGGTATGGAGAGTGGAAGAAATTTGTAGTCAAATCAGGTGAAGTGAAATGATATGAATCAAGGACATGGGTGATATTTGTTTCAACGGTTTAACGCAATAGAATTTATTATTTATTATTGCCAGATTCTCGCAATATCCGACTTGTAGCCTCATTGTCAATTATCTTGCTGAATTCCTTAAAAAATCAAGTTTTTATAAGAAAACTTTTACAAATAGTCATATATGCTTATAACTATAGTTAGTGGGAGTATTTCCTTCCAAACTTAAAGGGTTCGTCCAGTTTCGACGGTTTGCGTCCACGTTAAACAATCAGATAATGCAATTCTTCAAAGTGTGAACAGATTCGGTATTAACTACTTAAAATTGTCATCATACCATTCTTCAAAGAAAGAACCTTACACCTCCAGATACTAACACTAAATGTTCACCACTTAAATTTTTGAAGACACAAAATATCTCTGTGTAACTCTGGAGCATAAACTCAATAGCCAATCACCCTAAAACTTCACTATCTATGCAAGAACTAATCCACCAGCATAGTTATTTGGATAATCCTCAAATACCTCAATCTGTATGGTACACTGACGGTTCAAAAATGTCAAATGGGGTAGGTGTTGGAGTTTTTTTGTTTTTTTTCGGATGGTCCGGTTTGTTTAAAGTAGCTCATCCAAAACGAGGCTCCACATGAAGGCAGAAAGAACTGAGAACTG
This sequence comes from Xylota sylvarum, assembly GCA_905220385.1. Classification (NCBI taxonomy): domain Eukaryota; kingdom Metazoa; phylum Arthropoda; class Insecta; order Diptera; family Syrphidae; genus Xylota; species Xylota sylvarum. The sequence goes on from LR999958.1 coordinate 36,548,865, forward strand.
AAAACTGAGAACCGAGTCTCTGCTGATCTTGTGCTTAGGAGTTCATACATCCACTTTGATACTGTGTTGCTTATCTCCTTTCTATCTAGAACTCGTACAATTGCTTCATGTGACGTAAATATTATCGAATGCTCGTTCGATGTCCAGGAAGCCACACAGTAATTTCTCTTTTGCTTCAAGTGCGCATTCTCTATGTAGCTGCCTGCTCTGTAGACATCCTGACAAACCTGAGTGGAAAAGGAAGACATACATAATGAATTAGTGGCTTTTAATTGACTATGCATCCTCCATGAACCATCCTGAGAGTGTTATATATTTTAGAATGGTAGTAGTTTTCTGAACAGATCACCCAAGTGATATTCGCTTAGGGTAGCTTTCCTGGTTCTGTATAGACTAAAGGTCCTTCTAGACACTAGCTCCTGTTGTAGGCATATGGGCTGCAGTGAAATACCAATTTGAGTGGCGCGTCATCTTGCTTACTTTCCTCCTGTAGCTTCACACTTCTGCATGCAGCATTGCTTGCCTTTGGCTGTCACGTTTCGTAAGACTTGCCAGTAGTCCTCTTAGTTCGAATCGAGAGGCTAGATAAGGAATTCCCTTCTCTTTTGGAGCTTCACTGCCCACAAGACTTTACCCACTTTAAAGTGCTTTATGACGTACTTTATAGGGATATGATAGCTCTCGTCTATCTAGACTATTAGCCAGTGGCAAAAATCGATACAAATGATACAAAGGCGGGAGTATGGTATACCTCACTTCAGCAGGGATACCTTTTGCAAAGCATTAAGTTCCACCATTTGCCACGAAGCACTTGCAACAAAGAGGAGGAAAAAGTGTTCCCTTCGAATTAGAATTCTACTCGTATCATAAGTAGGCCATCCACCATCTCCCTTCCAACGAAAACTGCTATCCTAAGATATGACTGCACTCACCGCTAGCATCCCCCTAGGGTGATGTTTATTTGAGTGACTGTTTGCACTTCCCACGCATTCCTTGCGAATAAATAAACTGGCGACTACGAATCTCGTTTCGTTGAACTTTTCTCACCAAACAGTGTAACCCCACACTCTACTGTATACACAGGATAATACCATCTACCTCACGTGTGAGCCTTACGAATCAATGGATAAGGAAACGATTAAGCCACCCACTACGGGATACTTATCTCCAGGACACACACACACACTTCAGTAGGGCAAAAAGCATTTTCATGTTGACTCGACTCGTATGTTTGACCTCCTCTCCCGCCACATCTCCGCCATGAATGTACTCTCGACGTCAACTTCAATCATTCAACTGTCATATTAAAAGAAATCCGTATTCTGGTGGCATGGTTCCGTTGCGAGCCCAATTAATGGGCCGGAATAAGTGCTCCGGCAGTTCGGTTGGGTCCAGCAAAAAACAAAAAAAAAATGGAACTCACAGCCAAACGTCACTTTTAATTGAGTCGTGCAATATTTCCGGAATTTTTTTTTTTTTGTTTTGGAAATGCATCTGGAATAGTTGATTCGGCAGCGGTTGGAGGAGGCCGCTACTGTGTGGTGATTAATAAGAACCACTACTGATGCACCTAGCCGCCACAGGAAGGAATAACAAATAAAAGCTTGCACGGGATCATGAACCATTCTTCGTGAGAATTTTAATTAATTAAAACCGTACAACGGTGTGTGGCAATATATAGAGGAATGCATCCTCTCATATCCTGTTGCTGGCAATTAATGATGGTTCCGGATTTATTCTCTTTACTGGGCGGTATTTGTGTGTATTTTGCTCATATCGTCCTGGATGAAGATGGCAGAACAATGTGTGTGGACATTATGAGAATTTGTTTGCTCTTAAGTGGTGGACATAAGCTTGGTTACAGCAGGCTCAGCCGCATTTTAACCCAAGGGTATCTTCTAGGAAATAATTAATGAAAATATAACGATGAGTACCTATGTTAGGCTACTCACACAAATAAATCTATTTCCTTCCACATTCGAGCTGCATATGTGTGCGGAATAAGCTGCGGAGTTTTCCTGACATTGTTTTCATTTTTATTTCAGTTTATTGGACACATACCTATTTGCATAAACTAGTGAAAATAACAGAACCTAGGAGGTTTTTTTTTTCTTTGCTTTTAACAATGCAAGTACTTATGTCCTTCATGATTGGAAGTGGATTGGGAGTGTATCAAGAGCCCACCGACTGGTGTCGTTTCACCCACTCTGTAGAACAAATCTGTGAACACTCTTTCAGATGTCCTTTGGCAAATAATACATATGCATATGTATACATATATGAATGTAGTTGATGAAGATGTCACTAAAAACATAAGCTCACTCTGTGGAGTGGTGGACCCGTAGCATCTGGACCCGTAGAATCTGGTCTGTCTATTAACGCGGATAATAGTGGTTTGATTCTTAGTCCTTAAAACTTTAAGAAGATGCCATTCAGGCACTGCTGTCCTTCGGTAAGTTTTATGAGTTAAACCCAGGTAGAGTCTACAGTAAGATACATATGTATGTATGTGTTGATAGTGGATTGAAGAGTGGTATTGAAGCCGATGAAACAAGGTCAAAAAAAATCCGTGACAATGTCGTACCTACCACTCTTAAGGAATAGTTTATGGGTAGGGGCTGGTGATAAGCTACGTTGAATTAGTAAGGTTCTTAGACGGTTCCTGCTCATATTCACAAGGAACTTAAATGCTTGGTGATGCAGTTCAAGTAAAAATACTTGATACATTTCCGTCCATAAATGTTTGAGGGTCTTCCTACTGCTTGCTCCAATTTCGTGGATGCCGCTGCCAATAAGATTACAAATACTATTTTCTTTTGCAAGCCTTTATTCCTAATCGAATAAAGCGTAGGAAAACGCGTGCTGAAAGGAAGCTGTCAGGTTGAGTGAGTTAAGTTTTCGATCTTACAAGGCCTACCAATCTGAGCCACTTTTCCTTTGAACAAAAATTGTAGCAAAAATCCCACATTGTTTCAAAAACTCATTTTCGAAGCCCAAATTGTGCCTTATCATCTATCCCAAAGCTTGTTCACAATGACATTCCAGCTGCCAGCTCTTTAGACAAGGCCAATCTGCTTGCAGTCCTTTTTGTTGCGAACTCCACACTACCAGATTGTGCTTTGCCTCCCTCTGTACTTGAGTACGTTGAAAATTGTATGGAACAAATCCACTTTCGCACTTGTGCAGTAGCAAGAGTATTTCAAGATCTTAACTTTAACAAATCCACTGGTTCAGAAGGTATCTCGCCCACTATTCTGAAGAGGTGTTCCTCCACATTGACAAAACCACTGCGTAAGCTTTTTCATCTATCCTACTCTTGTGGACTCTTCCCGAGTAAATGTAAAACAGCATTTGGCCAGACCGGCACTAAAAAAGACAAATCTTCTTTTCCCTCCACCTACAGACCCATTGTACTTAAGTCCCTTCTTTCCAAGGTCCTGGAGACGCTGATAAATCGTCATCTTATGAAATATCTTAAATCATGAAAGCTCCTCAATGACCGACAGTATGATTTTCGTAGCAAAAGGTTCACTGATGATTTGATGGTATATCTCAACGAAAAGTGGAACCACTCTCTGCATCATTCTGGTGAATGTAAGATTGTTGCCTTGACATTTCAAAGGCATTGGACAGAGTTTAGCATCAAACTCTTTTGTCGAAAATACGTGCATTTGGCATGGATGAATCTCTTCTTTATTGGATTAGAAACTACCTTTCGAAACGTTCAATTCAAGTTGTTTCGGACGGTTTCAAGTCTGCTATCCACCAAATGGTGGTGTCCCCCAAGGCTCTGTTTTATCTCCGACTCTCTTTATTATTTTTATAAATAGTCTGCTACTTCTCAAATCCATGCCCCCCTGCTCTTCGGCCGTAGAAATGGAGCGACAGCGTAAGCTCATTAAATACCGATTACGTCAGCAAATGGATGGATGGCCCAACGTTCATCTGCATATCATATCTTCACTCCCTAATTTCCCTACAGCCCTTGCTGTGTTTTCACAAGGGTAGCAATGAACCCTTGAGCGCATTTGAATTATATAAAAAAAAAGAGCGATCCAAGATCTCCTGTTCAAAACTGTTGAAGGATTAACCATAATATCTCTTTCTTTTTTAATTGTCATTTACTGATAGGCACCATCTTCCTAAATTGAACTCAGTCCTGGGTCGTTCTTCTCATCTGTGCCAGGGTTTTTCCGCTTGTCTTTCCCACATCCTGGATGCGATATCATACTATCCGAACTACATATACAGAAATCTTATAAACTATTATATCTGTCGCCTATTATACTAGTATGCTTGGAAGCCAAAGATGGTTTTGTATGAGTATAAGCCGCTAGAATCTCTATCTGTAGCTGCTTCGAATTGGCTGCTAGGACAGGCTGACTAATTGCGGGTTACATTCGCTGCATATCATAGTTCCAATCAAAATGAACTGTATTAAGTAAAGATACCGACTCATACTATCATGGTGTGTTTATGAAAAAACTTGTATACAAAGTACCTCGGTAATAGGAAAACGTAGTTTCACTACCACCCATCGGGTTTTCAATCCTCATACTGCATAGTGTGGGTATAAGCCGAACAAGTCCAACCATATGAATATTTTTCAAATCCTTTCAATTCGACTAAAAACTCTCACCTGCGCCTTCACAAGAGTGTGGTGTCCCTCGTATGAAATTAGAGAATTCAGCTAAATATGTAAGCTTGCAGTCATATTGTAGGCAAGTATACAAGTATGTCCAGCCTCTCCTCCATCATTTGATTTTCAACCGAAAAATCAATTCTCATTTCTATGCTAATTTTGTATCAAAGGCAAGGCATATTTCCCTCTCTCTCCTAGGCATGATGATGTGTCGGCATTCATCCGATGGTCGTGGGTATGTTGCACTCGCATCGAGATGCAAATCTGCATCCCTTAACGGCTCAATGAATCAAGCCGGTCCCGCTTGATTCCCCTATACTGTGTCTCCTTTTTTGGTGGTATTCAATTGACCGAAATCATTTTCAAACGGAATTTCTAATGGCTTGACGAAAACATCTAACATCAAACATCTCCATTGTCCTTCTGGACATACATATCTCCACACTCACACGACTGTTCACTAGTGTGTACATAGCTCGTCGGTGGCTCTGTGTAAATAGAATCCTCTTCAAAAGCGATCCTTAAATTCGAAACCCGAATAAGGCCTAATGGATTCGCATAAAATATTCAAATTCGAACATCAAAATGCTAAATACCCTAACAGGGGCTAGAACTCTACTGCCGGCGTATCCTTGCCCAGCTGACAGTAGCATCCCCACCATCCACACAGTCACCCATCCACCTGCTTGGCCACCAGTAGTTTGCATTGAAATAAATTTTCCCTTTTGTGAGACAAAGGAAACCGACTACGACGACAACGTCGAATAGAATTGACGCCCGCAACAGAGAGAGATGGGCAAAAATTGCACACAGGACACACGAAGGATTAGGTGACTCACTGGGGTGAGCAGGAGGCTTCATTCCATTCTAATCGCAAAATTTGTTGGCCTCGATTCATTCCGAAGGCAACAAATTACCCAAAAGCACTTGTGTTCCAATGATTTATGTAATTCTCTCGACTCATTCATACGTTGAATGTATGTATGCGTGTATGTCCTGCAGGCTTGACTATGCTTTATAGGCGCCCAATGGGGGAGATGGAGGCGGCAGCGCGGTGATGATGGTCCTGGCGTATTTTGAATTTGCCAAATGTCCACTTACTCTCAATCATGCGATGTGTTTTCCCCGCCGAATAATACAATTGAGGGCGCAGAGGCGCGGTCTGCGGTTGCATCGGTGATAGATTTGATTAGGGAACAACCTTGTAACCTTGTACGGAAGCTTAACTCAAAATCACATTCGCGACGTGAAATGAAATTTGATGAATAATATTTTTAGGGGATTTGGGACGAATCTGGGCTGCCAAAATGAGGCTGACTGAAAGCTGATTGCGATTTGAGTGGCTTTAGAAAATTCGAAATTGTCCAAGAATCGGCATAAATTGGGCAGTGATTGGTTGTGAATGAATCGGTTTAGGCAGAGGTTAATGCGTTGATATTGCGGTTCCATGGGAGTGACAGATGTGGGTTTTCGTAATTCGAGTGCCTTTTGGGAATTCCCGGGAGGGATTTACTTTACTTCATAGAATGGGGTTTGCATTTGTTGTAGAGAATATAGTTACATTCTCTACAAGAAATGGAAATGGAATCCTGTTCCGTAACAGACAATACTTCTCCATCATTAGGTGCCTGCATCCAATTTTACAAATCTAGTTGTTTGGACTTCTTTCTACTTGTACTTGATTGGCAACATGTAGTTACATTTCATACCCAAAAATACCCCAAATTATATAGCTCTTTGCGTCATCATAAGATATCATAAGAAGTAAACCCACTTGGATTTCCATAAAGATCCTTCAACGACCTAAAAGCGCATACCATTCCACAGCCAAGAAATGTAAATCCAACACAAATTGCAAAACAATGGGACCACCAGGCTAGTCAGCCTTTTAATTTCCCTGCCAACAGTTGTAATAGGCACTGCAATTGTTGAATTCCCTATCTAAGGAGCATCCTTTTTTTTTTTTTTTGATGGCAATATTCCAGCCTTTAGCAAAAGGACACAGATACAAAAACAAAAAAAAAAAAGAAAACCGTATCCCGTAAGGAATTTAGGGAATAAAAATAATCTTCTTCTTGAGCAGACGCTCTTAGTTCCAACTCGGGAATCGTTTATCTGCGGAGCTTTCGCCATCCTCGTATGGCTTATCTGGAATCGTTGTAATGGATTTCCAAATAAATACCCTCGGGGAGTTTTCAGTTTTCCAATTTAAATCCTTTTTCTTGTCGATTTCAGTGGAAATAGTTTTAAGTTTTGTTGTTATCCTCTCGTTTGTACGGCACAGCAAGACATGGGTAACAGTGTTGTTCGGTGTTTTTGAGGGCGAATGTCTTAAGAATTCATGGGGCGTATATCCTTATAAGAGGAGCAGGAGAAGGAGTTTCCTTTCAGATTACACTGAAAGTAATAGAGTTGTGATGGTTATCGGAACACGATTGAAAATTGCAGATGAGTGTTGGTTGCGGGAAAATTATTTGTCAACAATTGAGTGGGAGTTTTTGGAATGAATAATAGTGTGTTATTGTCCTTCGATGATATTTAGGGATATGTACATATCTGGGACTTATGGATTGTAGTTACGTAAAGTTAAAACCTAGAAACATAACCAGAGTGTACTAAGAAGGAAATACATCATGTTGCTCAGACCTATGGAGTTACAATTTGAGTAAAAAAAAAAACTAGGATAAGCATGACTGAAAATCTTTGAATATGTGGAAGTCTGGTTGCAAAAGAAGAACCATAGTTGTCTTCAGCAGAAATAGAGGTGATCTTAAGACAGATCAAACATAAAGTGTACCTGGATGGAAAGCAAGCATTCGCAGGAGCTTAAGAAAGTCTAAAACTAAGTATGAGGCTCTAAGAGCATTCTTTAATAGCTTCCTATCATAGGTTCACTAAGAACTTAGGGCTAATTGCGGGCTTAGCAACTACTAGAGTTAAATCTATTATTTTGCGATCCAAAGTAAAACTTTGGCGTATAGGACCATTAGTACTTCGATAGGTTTTATTTAAAAGATCATCCAACAAGAGGTGTCATATCAAATTTCGCGTTATTGTTAAATTGTCAACAGTCAACTATCATAGTGGTGAGTTTTGGGTTTAAAGTTCTTTTTTTATAATTCACACGCACTCAAGGGTTAATTGCTACCCTTACAGTGTTAAAACGTAGCATGGTCTGTAGGGAAATTAGGGAGAGAATACAGCAGATACCGATGAACGTTGGTTTTCAATGTTTAAGGATATATAATTACGCTGTCGGTCAGTTCTACGGACGAAGAGCAAGGACATGACATGAGTTTAGGAACGAAGAGGAGAAGCTGAGGATACTGTCGTCAGCGAAGAAATGTATTGGCTTAGCGGAGACAAAACGGAGCCTTGGGGGACACCATCATTTATATGGTGGATAGAAGACTTGAGACCGTCCGAAACAACTTGAATTGAACGTGAATTATCTAATCCAATGAAGAAGAGATTCATCCATGACAAATGCACGCATTTTCGACTAAAGAGCTTGTTTCCAAACTCTGTCAAATGCCTTTGAAATGTCAAGCGCAACAATCTTCCATCATCAGAACGATGCAGAGAGTGGTTTCACTTTTCGTTGAGATATACCATCAAATCACCAATGAACCTTTTGCTATGAAAACCATACTGTTGGTCATTGAGGAGTTTTTGTTATTCAAGATAGTTGGAGGGAAAGAGCAATCGCCTTTTTTAGGGACGGGCTGGACAAATACTGTTTTTCACCTACTCGGGAAGAGTCCAGTAGAGTAGGATAGATGTAAAAGCTTGGTCGGAGCTTCAGAAGCTACCTTGCTTAACATGTTGAACATTTCTCCGTTCTCGTACGGTTTGATTATCAAGCAAGTGCACAATTCTGGTTCGATCCTCTCTCTGGAAATCTTGGACATCAAGCCCGAGAATTTGCGTGCCAAGTTCCAAGCTGGAGTTGCCAATTTGGCCGCAGTTTGTTTGAAAGTTGGATACCCAACAATGGCTTCGGTACCACACAGCATTGCCAATGGTTTCAGGAACTTGTTGGCCATCGCTGTCACCACTGAGGTCGAGTTCAAGGAAGGCACCACCATCATGGAATTCATTAAGGATCCCAGCAAGTTTGCTGCCGTTGCAGCCCCAGTTGCTGCTGAAGCTGCTCCCGCAGCCGCCGCTAAGGAAGCAGTTAAGGAAGAATCCGAAGAGGTAGAAGACGATGACATGGGTTTCGGTCTCTTCGCTTAAACGCAAAGATGGCAGTGGTTTTACCAGTGTGGAAGAATACCTCTTCAGAATAATGGGTAAGATTCCATCTGGACCAGCGGATTTGTTTATGTTAAGATCTTAAAGTACTCTTGGTACTGTACAAGTGCGAAAGTGGATTTGTCCCAAAGAACAAGTACAGGGGGAGTCAAGTGCAATCTGGTAGTGTGGAGTTCGCAGCAAAAAGGACTGCAAGCAGATTTGCCTTTTCTATAGAGCTGACAGCTGAAATGTCATTGTGAACGATCATTGGGATGTAGGCTGAGGCACAATTTTTTATGTTTTTGACGAACGACCAAAAATTTGTACTACCTTTGGGACAATGTACGATTTTTTTCCACAATTTCCGGTCAAAGGAGAACTTAACGCAATCCGGCTCGTTTAATTTTTTTCGATTTTCCTCAGAGGGGTCGGCCTTGTAAGACCGGAAACTAAACTCCCTCAACCTAATAGCCTTTTTAAAGTTCGAGTTATACATGCGTTTTGCTTTGGCTTGATCCTCCTTATTCGTCTAGGAATAAAGAATTGCCTGCAAAAGAAAATAGTATTTGTAATAATATCGGCCGTGGCATCCAGGTCGCTATAGAGGAAACGTAGCGACCAGTCAAAACTCCTAATGAAACTGTTCAAGCCGTCCCAATTGGCTTTCTCGTATTGTCAAACTATTCTTATGGGAGTTTTTTTCTTTAACTGTGTGGTGAAGGTTCTAGAAATTAGTCGATACGACACAGTGATCAGACGAGCCTAGAGGCGATAATACTCTTATGGTGTACTATCGAGATGCTAGGAGCTAAGGAGTCCAGAGTGTTGACGTCAATGATGGGTAGGCGTGTGAGCTCGTTCACAAACTGGTTCAATTTTTTCACCTCAACAAAGATCTCAACATATCTTCCTTCAGGTATTGTCAGTCCAGAATGTCGAAGCCAACCAGAATTGTACAAATACATATATTTCAGGCACTTTCATCGAAAGTTTTTTAAGGCACGACTTGTAGATTGGGATAACATATAAAAGCTTTTCCAAAACCCACATACATACATATATTCCGACAAGCCACAACAATTTCAAAAATAATCTCAAATTTTGTTTCAAAATGTTTCTAACATTTCTGGGAAGATTTACCCATTAAAGGCATCAACGCATCCAGGTCGCCCACTATCATTCTAAAGTTGCCTTCTTAACATATTCCGAACACATTTTGCCAATAATTTGAAAACTTATATCAGTTGTGTGTGTTTTCCACAAAATCCTTAGCGAACATCCTGCTTAAACCTATTTTTAGTTCAAGATCTCACATCCATTTTGAAACTTCAAATTGCATTCCAATGCTACTGTGACAATTTGTTGTACAACATGGACAACTTCCATTATCCTTTTCGCCTCCATTCTATGTGTCACGATACGCATATGCATATGCATACTAATCGACATCCTTAAAGAAAAGGAGAAAAAAAAATCCTTGCCATCTTCACACGACATAATAAGTGCTTATCCAGGTTTTCTTCGACAGCATTTTCATCGTTGCGGGCCCCCACCTGGCCGTGCAAATATCTTTACCAATGCAAGCATAAATATCCCATACTCCTTGTTGGTTTGCCAAGACCTCCGGTTGCACCTTATTTTCTATAATCTCATGGATTTCAATGCGCTACATGGATTTGCATTTAACAATTTACGTGTCTCCCTCTCTCTCTCTCGGTCTCTCTATTGCTGTGATGTGAAACTTCAAACGGACGACGTGACACTCATACCAAATTCAATAAGGAATGCAGTGCCGGGCTTTTCCAGGATTCATTTTGCTCCCTACAGATGAAGTCTTGGCTACAATATTAAATTTGAATGATGCGAACTTACCTCAGAGGGATTTGTCCTTTGGGCTAACATAATAACATCGACAGCGCTACAACAATGACAACACTGTATAACTTTCTACATAAGGACAACAAAGGAGAAAAGTTTTTCCCGGATGTGGGAGGGACAGCGGAATCGCGCAAATAGAAAGAAAAAAAAAAAAAAAAGGATTAGAATTTTTTATTTCTTCGTAGCCTCGTTACTTGTTACACCACAACGCCGGTCCTACGGGGGTAGGGTAGCGTGGAAAAAAAAAGTTTCTTTTTCTTTCACGTCCTTTTGCGCTGTCATTGTGATTTTAACTCACCCCACCCGGCTCATTCACTGTGTAACTCTGTCGTCATTTGGCTGTGACAAGAGAGCATTGTAAGTCTTCTTCTAGTAGTCGTCGTTCTAGCGATAGAATGCTCTGCCTTTGGCAAGGGAATAACGCTAACAATTACTGTAAGTTAACCGCTAACACACCATTAATCTTCGTGGAAGTCTGCTGTGCTCGGGGATGTGAATGGGAAATTGTGCGGGTTGGCTGGCTGGTGGTTTTTTTTTTTTTTTTTCTCCGTCTGTAGTTTGGAAATCCTTTAGTCTGGAGATGAGGGTGAAGTCTGAACTTTTTCTGTTTTTTTTTTTTTTTTAAGGACATCAAGCAGTGGCAGTTGATGGTCGATACACCACAGAGGTTAAAGCGATAATGAAGTCTTGAAATGCAATTCTTTGCAAATCCTTTTGGTCATCCCGTGGTCATGGCTATAGATGAATGATTTCAACGGACAGTATGCAAAGGAATGGCGAGTTGAATTTACATAATAGATAGAGTCAAGAAAAGTATCTCCAAACTGTGTACACTGCAGGATGTAAAACGTTATAGAAACGAAAACCAAAGTAGTGTCAGTGTTTGTGGAACTACAAGATCTGTATCGATCAGCAGAAGTCTTATTTTGAAGTTCTTTAATTGTGGATGACATTCCCATCACTCTTCGGAGAAATATTTTACCAATTTCCTTCCCTGTTTGACCAGCTTATCCTTTTTGCACAATCTAATTGAAATGCTGCTCGGATGAAACTGCAAATACCTGCACTCGTAGCACATTGCATCGCAAACCCAATTCAGTAATATTTGCATGCAAACTTCGCCCATGAATGCAGATTATGTGGTGGCGGCGACGGCGGCGGAGGTTGTGCAGAAACTAAACAATTCTAACATAGAGAGCATCACGCCGAAAATTCACAGCAAAATTTTAAGAACCACCTCTGGTCCTTATTTCAAGAAAGTGCTACACAACTCAGGAGAGCAGAGAGCGTAAAAACAAACATTGCCTTTATATTCAGATGAGAAATGCTAAACACCAGGATTCACGTATAGTTTCTGCAAGCCAGCCATTCCTTGTTGTTCCCATCATCGTCGTCGTGTATATCGTTGTACTTATTGTTTCATTGTGCACGTCCTTTACGATACCTACCAACCACCAGCAAGGATATTTGTTTTGTGCGTTTGTTTTCCCAGGGCTAACTGTGTCGTTAGAATGCAAAGCATTTAAATTCAGTCTTTTTCTCCTTCATTCTCTGGTCTGGTTTGTGTGTAAGGACGAAATACACTTGGTATGTCTATTGCCTTAAAGGATGACGACAGCGACAATGACGACGATGCTTGTGAAGAGGAGCATAAACATACTATGCAAGAATCCTGGCAGCAGGACATAACAAAGAAATAGTAATACACGACCGACTCTCTCTCTCTTTTACTTCACTCGGAGGCTAAGACCACAAACGAATGCTTTTGTGGCTGTTGGCCAACTCCTGATTCTTTATCCCTTCCATGGGCGATATACCACATCCACATGTGTGACTGTGCGGGCGTGAAGTCTATAACTTCATCTTGAAGTGGGAGATTAGTAAAAGTGAATATCGTTGTCGGTCTTATATCCATACCACGTGGATGGCTATGTCACCATAGTGCGCGGGGAAGTACATACTATAATTAGCATGGGTAAGGTTGTTTGCTATTAAAATTTCCTTTGAGGGTAACACTTAACAATGGCAGGGATAAGCGCTTGTTTGTTTGCATAAAAATGAAAAATGAAGACTACTGGGTACATCCGCATAACCAGTCTGTTGTTTTAGAACTTATTCAGAAACGATAAGGACGCAGAGTGACTCTAGAATTTTACGTGTTTGAGGTTCACTTACAATCCAAATCGAAAAGAAAACAAATTTCTAAGGTAGTCATCATTTCCTTGGGCATTTATGAATTAAAACTTTTTAGACCTGAAAATGAGACCTGAAAAGTCTCAACGAGGTCCCCCAGTGGATATGTATCATTCTTTAGAGGAACTACCTAGATGCATGTTAGACAGTTGGGGTTAGAGCAAGCTTCTGGAATGTGTCCACATTGTAGTGATAAGGTCGTCTAAAGTCTCTGGCTTATTGACATAGGCCATGGACTTGACATAACTCAAAAAACAAAGTCCATAGGCGTCAAATTATATGAACGCGCTGCCCAATTGGCTAATCTGGTGATAACACAGTCACCGAAGTTCGACTTCAAAATCTCGATTATTTGGTCAGCCGTGTGGTATGTGCTGCCGCCCATATGTGATTCAAGTCATACTCTCCCAATTTATTCCAATACCAGTCACGCAACATGCGATCCCCATTGACTGTGACTTTGTTCCCGTCATCAATGAAGGAGAAATGTGGGTCCATAACCCGTCCATCAGAGGGTGGCGAAAGGGTTATGATGCGAATATATGAGTGCACAAGCCTTCTGACGATAGCCTTTCACTATCAACTCCTACTCTATACCTCCACATTGGTGGCTGCTGGGTGCCTAGTTCCTCGAATGGAGATTGGGTAACCAACCCCTTTGGAAGGTCGTTGGTAGTAGCCGAAGAGAGAGTGTTTTCTCCCTAAGGCACTTCCTCTTGATCCAGGCATAGCGAACAAATTCCCTAGATGAAATCATCGATACCGTCTACCAGTTCCAGTCAGATCCAACTATTAGTGTTATCCCTATATGAACTGCTGCGGTATATATGAATCCTAGTTCTATAGGCATCTACAATACTGAGCCAGGGTGTTGGTAAAGAGATGGTAGCGGATAAACCCCTAATGGGTCAATGGCAGCGCCCCTATCCATGAAGGGGGGTACTGACTCTGGAAAATCCGGCGCTTTCTCTTAGGAGTACAAAAGGAAACTGGTTGTGCGTAGTAGTAACTTCCCTAACACGGAAAAAAAATATTAGTTCCGAAAACAAAACAAGCCTCGGATATGGATGAGTTCATTGTTGACGACCCTAGTTATCGAAACATGGACAACGACGTTCGGATCTGCACTTAGAATATGCGAACCATTACCAGACCGCTTGCAGCTGAAAAACTAGCAGAGCCCCAGGCTGCTGCAATGCAGATATCAACGCCATTCAGGATGAGCAATGGGATGGGCTGGGCAAAAGGAGGATGAAAAACTGTGACATACATATATGTACTACGGTGATTGCTGTAGCGAGAACTTTGGCATAAAGTCTAAACATTAGCGCTCACGCTCCACAGAGGAAAGAGGTGATGCTACAAACGAGTGTTTCTACGAGCTCCTCGACAAGACATATGAGGAATGGCCCTCGACAGTACTTATGAGCAATGTCCTACGTATGACATTAAAATCGTCCTACATGGGTATTGAGGCTAAAATAGAAAAGGGGAACATCTTTGGTAGCACCACTGGAAAGCATAGCCTACACGACACTACGTCTTTAAATGGTCGTAGGCTAATTGACTTCGCCTCGGGACCTCATGTTACTATAGCTAGCACACGGTTTTCTCACCTCAACATTCATAAGGGAACATGTCGGTCACCATATCGTCATACCGTCAACCAAACTGATTATGTTGCGATCAACGTAAGGCACTCTTTCAGTATTCCAGATGTCCGAACATTCCCAGCGGCCAACATAGACTCAAATCACTACCTAGTTGCAGCCAAGATACGTCTATGGATATGTCAGACGCCACAACAACGGAAAAATGCTGTGAGGAGACTTAACGCTGAACGCCTGCAATCGCAACAAACAGCCAAAATCTTCGCAGATTATGTATCCCTCAACCTATCAAAAAGTCCTATGCCGCCAGCAACAAGTGGTGAAGACCAACGGCATCATTGCAACGAAGCTATCAGAAATGCTACAACTAATGTGCTGGGGTTTACCCGACCACACCCACGAAAACCCTGGTTTGATGAGGAGTGCTGACAAGCACATGCAACAAAACAACTTTACGCAGCGGCACTCCACAGAAGGACCAAAGCGGCTCATGAGCTCTACGAACAAAAGAGGAGGCAAGACTTCTCGACATCGACTTCTCCGAAGGAAGAAGAAAGAGCACGAGAAGCGCGCAATCAGGAATTAAATAGGTTCTACTCCAGGAACAATGTTCGCAAGTTTTACCAAAAGCAAAAAAAAATCGTGTCGAGGCAACTAGACCCGAACATAGACCTGTAGGGATGAACGAGGAAACCTTGTAGTTGAGTTAGAGTCTGTGTTGAGGATACGAAAAAACCAGTTGTGCGACGATGACCCAAATTTCTCTGTCAGGCAGAATGAACACTTCAGCCTGGACGATGATGAAAACCAAGACTTCTATCCATTTGACCAGAATGAAGTGAGAATAGCAATATCTAAACTCAGATCCAACAAGGATGCTGGACCGGATGGGCTACAAGTCGAGCAATTTAAGGCAGCGGATGATGATGACTTGGTGGACACCATAGTCCACCTCATTTCCAAGTCGGAGGAAAGTATGCCTGATGAATGGAACCTCAGCATCGTTTGCCCGATCCACAAGAAAGGAGACCCTCTAAACTGCTCCAACTATAAAGGCATTAGTCTTCTTAACATTGCATAGACGGTCCTGTCAGTGTGGTTTTAGGCCCGGTAGATTCACAAGGATAGGACCCGAAGTAACAATAATGAGTTTAGTTGTGAATGAGGGCACAGCCAAGTATATGCTGTCAACAAGAAGGGACAGACAACATCGATGGTAGACTCACGAAATCAATTAATTTTGCAGAACAATCTTCTACATCCTCAGTTTCATGCAGATCGTGATGAATCAGCCTTAACAATTTAAGGACGATTTACATATGTATCCACAACTATAGCAAGTACTACTTGTACATCAAAGACATTTGAGAGAAGTCCTAAGTCGTGCAGTGGTAGGTTATCCCAAGCCATGCCCGAGCTTTTCTGTTCACCAATGCTACCTAGTCGTAATGAATTTACCACCGTCATGCACAAAATGAAAGCCTAATTCAAAACAAAACAAGGTCACATCAAAACAGAAGCCTGCTGTTTTCAAAGACAATAGAATAACACCCTCATCTAAAAATAGAAGAAAGAAAAAAAAAATCACCCAAAAGCAAATGAAAGCGAGCGTCCTACTTCTAATGAATGGGAACAGCCTTGCCAAATAGATTTACTTCAGGCAACATGCCTACAACACTTAACAATATCCTTGCTGATTTGCATAATACACCAGTCAGTTGAATTCCCTTACCCCAGTCCCAAACAGAGAACCGACCGACCCCCTACATGAATAGGAAATTTAATTTTGATGCGACACGATAGAGCCTGACGCGGGAGGCTGGGTCCAAAAAAATAGTGTTTATATTTGATTTAGTAAAGCGATTTTTATCCCTCTTTCATCCTTCACAGTGTATGAGTGATTTTGATCCGTCGACGTCGTCGTCCTTTCATTGGTTATTCGCCCTAACTTCGATACTAACGCAGCTATTACTATGTACTACTATAGTAGTAGTATGATACGACAGCTGTTGTTGTTGGTTATGTGTATATATGTAGGAAGCTTTACTTTTTTAGAGCTATTCATTTGAAATTGAATTTTCCTATGTCCTGATGAAAATATCCCTTCAGGGATAAATTGTGATAAGAGAATATTGCACCTTTTCAAAGGAGTGAAAGGACTGACTTTACTTTCAGACTTCAGGTCTTCATTTTTGTTTTTTTTTTTTTTCCTTCCGTTTTCTTTATTTTTCCTATCTCTATGCCAAAAAAAAAAAAAAAAAGAAGAAGAAGTGACAAAACAGAGGGGGTGAAAAATAATTTGAGGATAAAAATGTATAAAGGATACAACGATATGGATGAGGAATACGGGAGGAGTGTAGAGACATTGATGGTGCACCATTCAAGTTGATGGCAAATGTTTTGCTTTAATTATTTCTCTTTTACTTCAGGAAACTTTTTTAAAGACTTATCTTTCTCATTTTATTTTTGTTCCCCTTATTTCCTTTTTTTCTTTTTTTCTTTTTTTTGGGGGACGAAAAGGTACAGAACGGTTTCTGGGAAGGCTTTATATTTAAAGTTTTTCGTTTTTCCTTTTCGGTTGCGTGTATGGGGCGATGGCATAGGACAGATCCTTTATCGCAAATAAAAGAAAAGTGATGCCATTCAAAGAGGGAATTTATTCCTTTGTGTGTGGGTGTGTGCGTATTGGTAAAAGACTTGTATGGGTTTAATGGTGCCTCTTGGTTATTTAGTTTTTTTTTTCGTTTTTTTTTTTTTTATATATATATATGGATGTCCTGGATGGAGGGATTGGTTTTGTAAAGTACCTAGTGGTTTTGAGGTACCCACCTACCTACTTGCTTAAGTTGCGATATTTATTTCAATGTAAATCACTTCGGATGTGCACTTCTTTTATGTCACCGTTAAGCTGCTTAACTATAACATGAAATAAGAGAGGACTTACAGTCCATTGGTTATCTTTGAGAATGAGTCTTGATTGTGGTAGGAATATTATGGTAAATCGGGAAACCGTATTAAGTAGGGCTTAGGAGTGATGGTCGTTTCTTGTTGCGTCTCCAAATTGAAGAGAAATTATGGGTTTATAAAAGCCTCACATGTACATACATTCAAAAAATATGTAAGTGAAGGTGTATTTTGGTATTATTTTGAGTCTGAGAGTCTTAATTTTTTGATCAGAGAACAAACGATTTTGGACTTCATTTCATTTTGACTTACATACTAAGCTTATACACTTTCTGATTGGGATTAGACCCCTTCTCATAGAGAGTGAACTCATAACCATATCGAGCGCTCAATAGGGTCATCCAACAAGTGGTGTCCTTTTTTATCAAATGTGATGTCTGAGTCTGAGGTTACTTACTTACTTAGGTAGCGCTGCAGTCTGGGGTGGAACTGAGCCTCAACTAACAACCCTCTCCAGTTAGCTCGGTGCTGCCTCCAGTTGCGCACTCCAAGTTTGTTCAGGTCCCCTTCTACTTGTGTGCGCCACCTAAGTCGAAGTCTTCCTCTACTGCGTTGTCCCTCCGGGTTTGATTCGAAGACTGTTCGGGCCGGAGCATTGATGTCCATTCACATGTCCTAGCCATCTTAAACAACTGATGGGTACTTTTCTGATCAGGTCGATGTCGCTGTACAGCTGTACAGACCAAGGATAGATTCATCTGCCTTCGTGAACGTCCATGCCTCTGTTCCATACTGCAGAACTGGGATGATGAGGGTCTTACATAGAGTCTCCTTAGTGTTTCTTGACCAGGCCTTGTTACTCAATTGCCTTCATAGACTAAAGAAACTGCGATTGGCAAATGTAACTCTTCGTTTGATTTCTGATATGATGTTGTTGTCAGAGTTTATAGCAAAGCCGAGGTAGACAAAGTCCGAAAATATGTACCTAAAAGTTATAGCTGTCGATTGTTACGTTTTGCCCGATTAGTCGAAGTTGTCTGTCCCTACTTGTTGATAGCATATACTTGGTATGGAGAATGGGGGCACAATTCACAACTAAACCCATTTTTGCCGGTTCTATTCCAATACTAGCAAACGCACCAGTGACAGCTTGCTGTGTTCTACCGATGATGTAAATGTCATTAGCGTATGCAAGTAATTGCACAGACTTTTGGAAAAATGTGCCTCTGGTGTTCGTTTGATGACAGCGCATCACCTGTATCCTGAATCCTTTTTTGACATCAAAGTTCTCGGTGAGATCATTATCGACCTTGAACATTCTGGAACATTCTGCACAATCTGACTAGTTTGATAGAGATGCCAAAACTGTAGACATGCTTGTCTCTATAAATGCTCTCGGCCTTAAAATCGATGAAAATATGGTGGGTATCGATCTGGATTTCTTGGGTTTTCTCCAGGATCTGCCGTGAATATTTGGTCGGTTGTGGACTTACCGGGCCTAAGACCGCACTGATAGGGACCAATTAATTCGTTGACAAATGATTTCAGGCGCTCACACAGTACAGCCGACAGCACCTTGTAAGTAGTATTAAGAAGACTGATGCATCTATAGTTGGAGCAGTTTAGAGGGTCTCCTTTCTTGTGGATCGGGCAAACGATGCTGAGGTTCCATTCATCAGGTATACTTTCCTCCGACTTGGAGATGAGGTGGTATATGGTGTCCACCAAGTCATCATCCGCTGCCTTAGATTGCCTTAGATTGCTATTCTCAATTCATTCTGGTCAAATGGATAGAAGTCTTGGTTTTCATCATCGTCCAGGCTGAATTGTTCGTTCTGTCTGACAGAGAAATTTGGATCGTCATCGCACAACTGGTTTTTCCATATCCTCACACCGACTCTAACTGAACTATAAGGTTTCCTCGTTCATCTCTACAGGTCTCTGTTCGGGTCTTGTTGCCTTGACACTTTTTTTTTACCTTTTGCTTCCGATCATTATTCCTGGAGTAGAACCTCTCTAATTCCTCGATCGCGCGCTTCTTGTGCTCTTTCTTTTCCTCCGGATAAGTCGATGTCTAGAAGTCTTTCCTCCTCTTTTATGCGTAGAGCTCATGAGCCGCTCTGGTCCTTCTGTGGAGTACCGCTTCGTAGAGTTGTTTTGTTGAAGAGTGCCGGCTCTTCATCAAACCAGGGTTTTCATGAGGGTGGTCAGGTAAACCCCATTGGGGCTTGAGCGTATATCAGACTTTAAAAAACTTTATCAGTTTTTATCGATAGAGCTTCCTGTAAGGCATCAGTAATCACCACCAAAACTAATAGTGGTGACTGTACACAATCTTGCCGCATACCACTTAGAATCTCAAATTTCTCCAACACGTCTATGCAACACGTGGCACCTTCATACCTTGTTTCTACATCAAATAGCCACCAATTTGTTCGGAAGGCCTCTCCTACCAATATGGAAAGCTTTTCCTAAATCAATTAACATCCGGTGTCACGGATGTCTGTACTCGACCCATTGTTCGATCATAATCTGTTCGGTATTAATGCAGTCAACGCATGAGAATTCAGAAAGGGAATTGGCTTCTGTTTTTTCAGAGTACTTTCAAGGGTGTTCTTTGATGTATTAGGGGATTTTGTTGGCTTTTATTTTACCAATTGTTTCTCCAATTTCTACACTTTATTTAATTGCCTTTCTTTGAGTGCTTGAGAAGTATCTCTTTCCTTCATGGTACAGAGAATGTTTCGCTGTTCCAAACATCCTTCACTAATGGAAGTTTGTAGTTACTCTGGGACGAAGCCTTATAGAGCTCTAAAGGGAGGCCCAGGCCATCAAGTACTACCGCATTCTTTGGCTTGAGTATTTTAACCGCGATAGTGATTTCTTTGGAATAAACGTATCATTGTCGCTAAATAGCTACAATTTTTTAAAAATATGTTTTGACTGTAACAACTTATTGTCCTTGCTCCACTTTAAGGCATTTTCCATCCCCATTGCATGTCGAAACAGAAAACAGTTAATCATAACCTTCTTTCAACTTATTCCACCAAAAACTTCAAAAGTATCGAAAGTCAATCACGGAATTTATTTGCCACATCTAAGCCTCCCTACAGGCTCGCTCTCATGAAAAAAAAAAAAAACAATTTCTCCAACCAAAGCACCCCCATAAAGCATCCACCAAGACCACCACTGTTTTGACCTAAAAAATAAAACACAAACCCAAACCCCATCTTCGATTCAAATCGATTAATAACGAAAATTGAGGATTTGTTCCACTTCCATAGAAAACTAAAATCAAAAAAAAAACCAAAAATTCATTTCCATCCGTTGTGTGCTTATTGGTTCTCCACAGCGTGGTGGGCGACGGCGGTGGCGTCGACGGCGCGGCAGCGGAGGCACTAGAGTATCTCGAACGACCAGCAGGACCCATAATCGGATCTCTGTTCCTTCCGGAGGCGGCCGAACACTCTCATAAACATAAATTGAAAAGGTTCCTCGCGATAAGCAAAACTTTCAGGACAATCACGCGAACTCATCCCCCCAGGGGGTTGGTTGGTTGGTTTTACTATAACCCCACCATGGTAGAGGTACATATACCTCCCACATAGTAGTAGGTGGCAAAGAGCGCTGCGCTACAAAATTGCGAAATTCACTGGAAAATATTCGCGCCGCGCGATTGCACTGATATATCTACGCTGTGGGGATCATTTGGTTTCGAAAAGTTCCCAGCAAAACAGTTCGTTTCTGACAGCGATAAGGAATTCGAAATGGCACTGGTTTCCAATACGAACGGAAATATGGGTTGGTTTGGTCGATGTTGTTGATGATTTTTCGTTTCGTTTACTGATTTTTTTTTTTTCTTTTTTTTTGGGCAAATCCGTGTTGAATTGGGGTTGAACAGAAACAGCTACAAACACAATGAAATTAATCGATGTCTAGCGGGGTGTATTGCTTTATGACTGTTTACAGAGTGTATTCTGATTTCATGGAGTTGGGCCGGCCAATAATACACTTTATGCATCCTGGAGCGCTACTGCAGCTTTGTAATGTGCGGTTTTTACTTTGCTTATAGCCACGTTGAAATAATTCGCTAACATCATATCATTTGACGAGGCAGTATTGTTATCGGAAACACCCGATGGAAATACCATAAAAGTCAGAAGCTTGTTCCATCCGAAATCATCCAATATCCTGGTGGAGTGACGACATTAGGAAACTGCTATGAAGCCTGAAGTATAGAGGAATCGCAGCATTCCTTAAATAAACAGGGAAAATAATAACTCTACTAGACTCATTCTAAGGACAAAAAGGAGCAAGAATTTCGTATTCAAATTGACTAATTGGAGCTCCGCCATCATCAGCTTTCGCAGTGCATCACTTCGTACCAGCTCCACATAGAAAACTGAGATCTCACTGTGCTCCGACAAAATTTCTTTCGTAAACCAAGTACCAAAACAGCATTGCGCTTCCTACCTATAGGTAGGATACCAAAAATTAGACCCAATCTTCATGACACTGCTGCACTGCTCGCTGATGAACGTGACTCCATAAGAACAGCCGACTCTCTGAATCTTTAAACTTAATTCTGAGATACGACGGCTAATTGACGAACACCACCGAAAAAAGTGGTCAGGGCATTTCAATATATGCAATCTCGATACGAGTGTCAAAAAACTACCAAACCCAAGTAAACTTAGTGACAAATCCAATTCATTATATTAAATACAAGCATAAGGATGGTTTTCAAAAGGCGCTAAGCACCCGACAGTTCATTGAGCATTCAATCACAAATAGTCGCCAGAAAAAAACCACTGTGAGGAATCTCAACAATCTGACTCTAAGACCCAGAACCATACGAACTTTCCAAATTGATGCGAAAGAAAGGCGGCACTTTTAGCTCCGATTACCTCACATCTTAAACCTATCACCAAACTTATTCCAAATCGCAGGTCCGGCCAAACCAACGAAGTAGCCACTTCTCTCGCCTGTTCCTAAAATACTCGAACACCTGAAACTAATTCAATACCAACACGGATTGGATAAACTCCATTCCACGATCATAGCTTTCTGAAAACAGCAACGGCTTAAACCGGAAGAAGCATGCCACAAAACAGTCGTGACAGTTATGTCACACTATTTCAAGACATCCTTGAATTGTCATTACCAATTACCAATGAAAAAGCGCTGAATAGCTTGCTTCTTAAATGGACGTCAAAATATTCGTATTTTGAGTTTAGAAATGCGAAGTCATCAAACAAGAAAGTGAAACAAGGAGTTCCACAAGGAGGTGTTCTCTCTTCTACACTCTTTACTTTTACATCCCCAAACTGCCAACGCCACCAAACAACCTAGCCCTGATGTCCTACATGGATTATTGTACTCACTCAAACAACTGCCAGCCAAAAAATCCACCGCCACTTTGTTTAGATCATGGACGAAGGATGTAAGACAAGACAAACATTCTACATCAACATAGGAAACCAGCAGGTACCAACTGTGATGTACCAAAAACTTCTGGGAATTACTTTTGATAACATGCTGATCTTTTGTACTCGACAGAAATCTCTCATAGGGAGTACCTGGCGAAAGAATAAAGGAAACACTCCCCGTCACCTACAGGGCAAATTATCGTTCAGTCCTCAATTATATTGCCCCAATTTGGACACCCTAACTAGGCAACATGCACTGGAGAAATCTCTAACCCAATGCCATCACATCTCAGATTAAAATCGGAAAAACTATGTGGGCATTAACCATCTCAAGGATGCAAGAAGGCAATTAAAGAAATACACAATACCGCAGTAAACACCGGCATACCGAATGTTCTGGGAGGACAACCAACATACATTACAAGACAGCAACAGTCACTCAGCTTTACTCCGGGTGTTGACTCCTCTTAAAGCATTACCTCGCTACTCGTTCCAATCATAGAAGATAGACACCCTGACTGCGGTTTCCTGGATTTGGACGCAATAGATGCAGTGCACAAGCCTGGAGTTTGGAGTCTAGTGCAGGTATTCATTATGGTTTCACCTGACCACCACCAAGAAACCCATGGTTTGACGAAGAATGCCGGCAAGTAGAGGTGAAGAAGGACACTTCGTTATAGAGTCACAGTTGATGCTGAGAATATGAAAAAGCTTCTTCTGCAGACTGATTAACGGCGATGAAGACTAACATCGCCCTGTCAGGCAGAATGAACCATTCAATCTACATAGATGATGATAGCCAAAACTGACCAAAACGAGGGATAGCAATATCCAAACTTAAGTTCAACAAGATTGCTGGACCTGACGGCTTACCATCCGAGCTGTTCAAAGCAGCTGGAGGCTTGGTAAAGAGCGAACACCAACTTATTTCTAAAATTTGGTCAGATGAGTGTAGGCTTGATGAATGAAATCCCAGCATCGCTTGCCCGATCCACAAGAAAGGCACCCCGCACAATTGCACCAATTACAGAGGTATCAGTTTCGTGAACATCGCGTACAAGATCATATCTGCCATATTGTGTGAATGTCTGAGACCTTTCGTCAACATCCTGATTGGCCCCTATCAATGTGGTTTCAGACCAGGAAAGTCCACAATCGATTTAATTTTCACACTTTGGCAGATCCTGGAGAAAACTCAAGAAGTCTAAATCGATAACCACTACCTTTTTATCGATTTCAAGGCCGCATATGTCAGCATTTATAGAAATGAGACATACAGAACCATGTCTACCTTTGGCATCCCTGCCAAAATCGTCAGATTGTGCAGAATAGCGATATGGAAAGCTCACTACTCCATCATGGTCGGTAACAACCTCACCGAGACCTTTGATGTCAAAAAGGAACTTAGACAAGAAGACGCGCTGTCATGTGATTTGTTCAACATCATACTTGAAAGGACTGTGCAACTACTAGCGTATGCCGACATGACATTATTAGCAGACCACTGCGGGCTATTGCCGGCCGGTGCGTTCGCTAGTATTGCAACGGAGTCTGCCAAAATGGGTTTAGCTGTTAAACAAGGGCAAAACCAAGTATATGCTGTCAATAAGAAGGGACATACAATATCGATGAATTCGACAGAACGTCACAATCGACAGTTATGTCTTTGTCTACCTCGGCTCTGCTAAATAATCTGATAACATCTCAGCAGAGATGTAACGAAGAATAACTCTTGCCAATCGCTATTTCTTTGGGCTGAGAAGGCAATTGGATAGTAGAACCCTATCCCGAAGAACCAAGGAGACTCTGTATAAGAACTTGATCATCCCAGTCTTGCTTTATGGCGCGGATCTTGGACTCTATTTAAAGTGGATGAAGATATCCTATGTCGCTTCATGAGAAAGATTCTTCGTAAAATTTTCGATCTCGTTTGCGTTGACGGGCTTTGGAGGAGGAGATTCTACGGCGAACTATAGGATCTGTACAGCGACATTGACCTGGTCAAAAAATTACGCATAAAACGTCTAAGATGTCTAGGACATGTAGAGGGGATGAACAAAAGTGCTCAGGCCCGCAGAGTCTTGGAATCAAACCTAGAGGGACAAAGCAGTAGAGGAGGATCTCGCCTTAGGTGGCGCGCACAAGTGTAAGGGGACCTCAACCGACTTGCAGTGCACAACTGGAGGCAGTTAGCTACGGACCGGGCTAACTGGTGAGACTTGTTGGTTAAGGCCTATGTTCTTCCATTCTCTGTTGTTGTGGAAATAGTATAGCCACGTTTCTAGAAACGCTGTGGACCTAGGTAAGGATTTTCGGCCGCCTTTCATCCCTACCACTTGATAGGTTTTTCCGCAGTTTTTTTTTTTTTGTCTGGTGGACAGCACTGGACAAGAAAAGCAACATTGCAATACTCGAGAAAGTTCAAAGGTTATCTTGCGTCTGCATAACGGGCGCCCTTAGAAACTTGGCTCCATCTTCTTCCTGTTGATATCTTTGGGAGGCTGAGCCAGCAGCACTACGGCTTAGGAAATCCTTGCAACTGGCTCGTGAAAATATGTGCCACGCAAACATCCCAAACGGTCAGGTCATAATACTATTCCTAGTAATTTGGACTACATTGTCCCCTATCTGGACTTTAACTTCAAGTATAGAACCATGATTCCTAGCAGACGTACTTGGGAATCGGCAGAAATTCTAAACGAATCTGCGACAGAGATTTACACAGACGGATCCAAGACAGCGTCTGGCACAGGTGCGGGAGTTTACTACAGTGTTTTGGATACTCGCAACGCCACTCGACTGCCGGATCACTGCAGTTTTTTTCAAGCAGAAGTCTCAGAAGTCCGTGAAGCCGCGAATTGGCTTTCGATTAACTCGATAGAGTGCAGCGCTATTGTTTTCTATATAGATAGTCAGATTGCGATAAAAGCCTTGGAATCGCCAATTATACGATCCAAGTTGGTAAGGCAATGCCGTAGATCGAAATCGCTGTCTGGTGCGACGTATCTCTGTGCTGGGTTCCAGGCCATAGGTATATCCCAGGCAATTGTAGAGCGGACGAGCTAGTTAAGGAGGGAGCAGAACGGGACCTCCCTGACAATAGGGAGGTACCGCGAGCACCAATAAAATCGATACAATTCCAATTAGATACCGCAGCCATGAGTTTCGCAAACAGTAGGTGGAACAATATCAGCACATGTCTCACTTCTAGACAAATCTGGCCAGAGCTGGATTGTAGGAAAACCAGTGTACTTATTTCCAGCAATAGGATAAATCTTGGAAAGATAGTTGGCGTCCTCACAGGACACTGTCTGCTAGAAGACTTCGTGCCCCCTTCAATGATTTCTGTAGAAACTGTAGAGTCGAGGAAGAGGAGGAAACTATGATACATCTTCTGTGCACCAGTCCTGCTCTATCGGTCTTGAGAAGGAAAACCTTAGGCGAATACTTCTTCGAAGATCTGAAAGATCGATCTAGCCAGACTAAACTTACGCAAGATTAGGAACTTTGTCACCGGGTCAAACTGGTTTAATGATTAAACAGCGAACCACACATCTTCGGCATAGGTCTACACCGAAAATGATTGCCCTGCCTTCTGTCCCATCTGGGAAGTTTCTATGTAGGTCTCCGGAGCTGGTAATCCGGTTTTTCCATAGTGGTATCATAATGGACTTCACTTTTGGTCTAAGTGCGTCACTGCTAAATGGGGACAACCTCACAACCCAACCCAACTTCGTAGTATCTTTTAAAATACTAACCTTGAATCTTTTGCGCAGAAGACACCACAAACAACGAGCCTTACATAAGTTCATAGCTCTATATAGGTACCAAGCAAGTTTGAGATTTCACAGATCTTGTAGGCTATCATATCAACCCAACCTACGAGAGTCAAGTCATCTGATCTATTTGCCTTTCAGTGTCCATTTTTAGTATTCAACTTGTCACCTACGTAGCTTCTTTAAAATAAGATTGTTTTAGTTCCTGCCTTGGTACTCCTCGCCTTTTATTAAGAGCAGGGATGTATGTCTATCAAGTATGTTGCTTTAATCTTTCACCCATTGAGCAATAAGAACCTTATCCCCGGCCGACTAAATAAATTTCTAAAAATAGAAATACTTCAATAAAAATCCCAAAAAATTACACAAGTCTTCATTTAGATGTTTTCTTCAAAACGAGAAAATTTTTTAAGCAAATACCATAAAAGTTATCTGGTAAATCTGCTTCGAAAACCACTTTGTGTACACTTCACTGGAATTTGAAGTTCAAGGACTTACAACAATAAAATTCAAAATAACCCCCCCACCCCACTCAAGCATCAAGTCGAAGTGCATTGAAGCGTTGAGACCACACGAAAACAACAAGCTCTTTACATGAACACCAAACAGACTAGAAAACTGCTTCTCAAAGGATATACATTCGTATGTATGTATATGTACAAGAAACAATGAAGCCATACACTACACTACGAGTACAACTCAGTCGCCGAGCGCGCTCAGTCGAATTTTATGTTCCTAATAAAATGCACGTTATCCACTTCAGTCATTGAGAAGCCATCAAATTGCCAGCGAAAGTGATGAGATCCTTGAACGCACACACACAACATAAAAGCCAACAGAAACAAGTAAAAAAAGAAAAAAAGGAAAGAAGCCAAAAACAAGACAAACTCCATCCACGATGAAGGATTACGAAAGGATGCTTGCTTACTACTGCTACTGTTACACTGGTTCAAAAGAGCGAAAACAAATTTCATTGCTCAGACATCCTTCTTTTTTTTTTTTTGACTTTGAAGTGTGTGTATATCTACGGAAAAGAAAAAAAAATGAAACGATGAGTGGATAATCTGCGTACAGGATACGTGTTTTTCTTTTCTACTTTTTCTCACTCGCAATGGATTAGCAACTCCACCCCCACCAGCCAGCACTTCTCATCACCTTACGCGTCATGACAGCCAGCGAGCGAGCAACAAACATTACGATGTGTATCCTTAGACGCAAATATTCTTCACATATTTTCGTCGTCCTTATAATTTATGTGTTTGTATAAAATAAAAAGCAATTTTATTTTCCATGTCATAAATTTGCCCCGTTTCCTTCCGTCCGTCCGCGCGACGGAGTTTGCCTGCGGGGGCCGACGGACGAGGTGCCATCGGCTCATACCCACTTTGCCAAAGCCAAAAAGGAGGCGCATTCACACAAACATGCGGAAAGGTTCCTCCGGAGACAAGATAAATAAAGTCAATTTAATGATTTATGTTTACTTCGGCTTTTCGGTGTTTTTCTTGTTCCGTTCCTTTTTTTAACTGACATTCTACGTTTCTGCGAATTAACCGAGCAGAGGACAGGGTAAAAGGACGTAAGCATGAATTTATGTTTTATGATCTGCTTACAATGCGATGTAAATGATGGCGAGGCTTGGATCCTTGTGGGGGTGCCATCTTTTTCTTCATGTTGCTGTTGTTGCTGTTGTTGTTATGTTCATGCAGATACGATAAAAAGAATATTCATTGTAAGCTGTTTCGTGTGTGAAATATTCAAAAATAAATGCTGATACAGGGTGGCGGCGCGGCGGCAATGGCGGAATCTCTCAAAGAAGAAGAACGTTTCCAACAATAGACCCGAAGCTAGTGTTGCAGAAAGGAAAAAGTTGTTGCGAGATGTTGCACGTGTTTGTTCGGAGGAATACAAAAGAGCCACCAGAGCGAAGAGGATTTCAAAACCACTACATTTGCGTTGGTAATTATATTATTGAAATGTCTTACACCCGTACCCGTGGGTAGGATAGTTAAGCTCAATTCTGGAAAATTTTGACGTGTTCTGACAACCTGCTGTTGCGTAGAGAATTGTATTACCTTTGAAATGACTGCCACGTTGCAGTGGTATTATACAATTTCTTAGGAAAGCGCTACGAGTTTGTTTTAGACGGCAACAGCTTAAATAAGAAGCTTATCATATAAATATGCACTCAGGCATAAGGGGGGTTATAATGAAAAGGAAGTCAAAATAAACATTCCTGCAATCCTGACATAATACCTCCTAGAAGATACTAGTTCGCTATTTAAGTCACTAAATAGCTTAAAGCTCTTGTGAGACGAAGATTGTCTGTCAAATCCTGCAAACGCCGATCCTGGAGACTTCTCTGTGACAGCATTGAAGCTTCCTGGTTGCGAAAAAGTTCCAAATTCCCTGATGGTATGGTACCTGACTGTCTTAACCTTGTTTACATTCCCAAACTATGGACTGAGGTTGAAGTTGTTTTCATACGTAACGCAGAAAAAATCTCTGATGCGGAACCAAAGGATCACCAACCTATCTGTGTATCTGCCTCTCAGATGAAAACATTGAAAGGGCTGATTTAGATCCATTAACGCCACAAAGCATTTGGATGAATATGATAAGGCAAATCAGACGAGACACCCTTACATTCGCTTGAGTGTATCACTGAAACATCTTTAAAGGAATACACGCAACTGGGGACTGGCTAGAAGACTTGTCAGTTGCGGAATACCCTAAGGTGGTGTCTAGTCCCCTCCTGTCTGGTATCTAATAGCCAATGACCTACTAGTAGACGTGGAAAGGACCGAAAAGAGCCTGGACTCGCCAACATTGAATTAAAAACAGCAATCAATAGGCACCCACACATTTTTGCTGAAACATACCACACTTGCCTCAAAGAAGAAGTATTCCCCGACCAGTCGAAGAAACAAAGTCTGGTCCTTTTACCAAAAGGTAATAAACCACTACAGGATCCCTCATCATATAAGCGTTTATGTATGTTGGACACCATGGGAAAATACTGGAGTCCATCATATGTGACAGATTGGAGAGTAGGAAACCTCGCAGGCCATAAGGAGCACTTTTCGATCGACCCCATTGACGAAGTGGTGAATATGGGGAAAAAAACCATCAAAGGAAGACAATGGAGGAGTGAGAGTTAACAGTACTGCTGGAACTCACGCTGGATTTCCAGAACGCCTTCAACCCCTCAAACTGAAGAAACATCCTACGAGCACATACCCGCGAAAGAGTATCAGACTACCTGCAGAAGATAATGAATGACTATTTGGGAAATAGGATACTGCACTGCGACACCGACCTGGAAAGGGACAGTACCAATAAAGTCACAGGCGGTGTTTCCCAAGAGTACGTACTAGGTGTACTGGTGTGCAACCTAATGTACCTATATGATGACATCCTCAGACTTAGAATCACGGGGTTTTTGAAAATATTTGGTAACGCCAGCGACATAGCAACTCCTTGAGGAGTTGGAGCGTGACTACAATGAAGCTTTCGGATAATGAATAGTAGCATGGGTCTACAACTTGCAAAGGAAACGACAGAAGTAGTAGTCATCATAAGCAGGTGGAGACTATACAACAAATCAGAGTTGAAGTACCTTGGCATTACCATAGACGCAAGGCATAGAGCGGAGAAGGCAGCAAAGGGAACAGCTGCCCTGGCAGGAATCATCCCAAATATCGGCGAAGCAAAGCAAGAGATTCCTATAAGCAAGAGTTGCGGCATCAGTAATGCTCTATGGGTCCTAAATATGGACTGGTGCCATAATAGAGACGATGTTGTGCAGAAAGTATACGGCGGCAGCTTACAGAATAAACACATGTGTGGTAGCATGCATGATA
The DNA here is from genome assembly GCA_905220385.1 of Xylota sylvarum. Lineage (NCBI taxonomy): Eukaryota > Metazoa > Arthropoda > Insecta > Diptera > Syrphidae > Xylota > Xylota sylvarum. The sequence goes on from LR999958.1 coordinate 36,579,396, forward strand.
ATTTAACCCTTCCTGCTCAAGAAGATCAACAGAAATACCGTGCCAGTAGGAGAACGGCATCAACAGCGACAAGTCGAAATGAAGTACAAACTGAGATACCATCAAGGATAAGTGTGGAGAAATGCCAGGAGAGATGGTATCCCTCTGATATAGGTAGAGATACGCTTGGATGAATAGGACGCATCGAAACCTAAATTTTTTACTGGGCTCCAGAACCTACCTCCACAGGTTTGGACCCGATGACAATCCCTATTGCCCAACGTCCATGAAAGTTGTCGAGGATGCGGAACACATCATTTCCTAAATATTATGAAGAACCACACATGCTGGTGAACAAACTGGGTGACGACCTAACCTCAAACAACATCACCAGAGAAATTATGAGCAGGGAAGAGGCTTGCGAAGTAATTAACAACACTGTGGGAATCAATATGAATAAATAGACGCTATTAGCATTGACCAAACGGAGACGAAACAAAATTATGTATTTAAGCAATATGCTATGAAACAGAGGTTATCTGGTGTCAGCCTATCTCCCTTATGAGATGTCAAAGATCCCATCTGACAAGATGAAAGGACTGATGAGCAGGGACAAGTAGATTTACATCGTGGGTTGCAATGCAAACACGCACCACCCACAAAGAGGCAACAGTGACGCTAACGTAAGAGGTAGTATATGGGAACGTATGTCCACTCAGAAGGGAGTCCAAGAGGTCACAATATCGAGCTGAACTCTAAGAGGAAACACCCAAGCGAAAGACTACACACCCATTACTTTCTCGTCATTCCTTTTCAAGACACTAGAGAGGCCTCTAGATATACACATCAGAGGCAAGTGTCGCATCGGGAGTTTATGCAAAGCTCAACATGCGAATCTTAAGAGTATATCAGTGGAAACTGCATTACATGAGCTAGTAGAGTATCAGCTCTTAACAGTCTTGTGAAATGTCAACCCGAACAAAATGCCGAAGCTGGATGGGGTGGAATTGTCGCTTTCGGATCGCTCAAGATATCTTGGCATTGTACTGGATAAGAAACTAGATTGAAAACTTAACATACAGGAAAGAGCCCGCAAGGCTTATAATGCTCTTCTTCATTTGCAAGAGAACAGCGGGGAAAAGTTGGGGCCTGCACTGGCAATATATTATGATAGTCAGACTCAACTTTACGTATGGGCCTCTTGTGTGATTAACGAAGAATTCACGGGATACGTTGTCCAGGGGTACAAAGAACAGCCTGCATTGCTGTTACCGATGCTATACGCACTATGCCCACGGCTACAATCGAGATGTTTCTTTATCTTTTACTACTCAACCTACAGGCAGGTGCTTCGGCTCACTAACGTAGGGCTTTTAAGTCCAACAATGAGGGCCATAGCTCCATTCTTAGGCAACCACTTCCCGACATCCCTGATGATCGGATGACATCCTTGGTACCCTTGACTTCGATACATCGTACGAGAGGATTGGCATATTAAAGTCGTCTCTCAACAATGTGAGAGTTGCAGTTTACACAGATGGTTTCAAGACCAGTACAGGCTCAGGTATATACTCTAGAAACATAAACCTGCAAGTGGCTCTGAGACTTCCGGACACATGCAGTGTGTTCCAAGTCGAGATTGAAGCTGTACGGGATTACTAAAGATGGGATCAATATTTGACAAGAATATCGCCATGTACATTAATAGTCAGGCTGCGCTTAGGGCTTTAGAATCCAACATCATAAACTGCGATATTGAGAGGAACGAAAGGGCCGACGTATGCCTAAGAAAGGATCACAGGTTCCACAAAGCGACGCATTAAAAGGAGTAAAACCTTCACTCTGTGAATACCAAGGCATAGCTCGGGATAGACTTAAACACATAGGAATTTCTTTAAAAACTTAGGGGAAGTTGAGTCTGCGAACCAGATTTATGAGATACCTAGTAAAATTTTGCAGGAAGATGAAATGCATGGAAGATTGTTCTAGGTTTGTTACCGTAATGGTTCTCTAGAGGTACTACGGTGCCTAGTGCGTTATGAAAAACTCATAACCCTACTCTACCTACCTACCTATCCTTCTTTTTTCAATACTTCTACAGAAGCTGGGGGATGAAACATGCTCCAACTCTTATGCACCTGCCCGATCCTGTTCTAAAGAAGATTGCTCCATCTAGGGACACTTGGTCTCTTCATAAAAAGGTTGGTGGCGGCAAATGGAAATAGATCAATTGTATATCAAATAACCTTTTCTGATCTAAGTTTTTCTGAGAGAGCCACTCTAACCTCCTGGACATTACTGCAAGACAGTTTAATGAGCTATGAATAGAATAAACAGTACCCAACAAAAGGTATTAGCAATTCCAGAAGGGGAATAGTATAGCGACTTGAGTGGAAATAGGAACTCTTGACGAACAAGTATTCATACACGAATTTAGCTAAGGACTCCAATGGGATCGATCAGAAGTTTATCAACCAATCTAGGTGATATAAAGAATAAACGATGCACATACAGGGACTATTCCTTAAATGTCATTAAACAATACAAATCGACCTCTATTTCATTCCGTTTAAGATATAGATCCTTCCAAGTGTGACACAGTGCCCTCTTATGCTAAATCCATCTACTCATCTTGAATTGCGAGTTTTTTTAAGTCAATGGTCAACACAAGTTATATTGGGTAGATATATTTCTTTTTCGACCCCAATTTCAACCAATACTGGTGTACCTCAGGGCTCAGTCTTTTTTCCGACTCTGTTTCTAATATAGATTGACGACTTCCTCCACTGACTGTCAATTCAATCTATTCCTTTGCGGATACACTACTCCTGACTTACTAGACTACACGGCAAGGACTACGTGGGCGTACCATGTTGTTATTGTCTGTAGACCCCTTAAAGAATGTATGAGGTGTAAGGATTGATTATAAGTGCAGAAACCTTCTAGGAACCCTTGTGCTGTGTATAAGGTAGGCCATGTCAAGTTTAGACGAGATTTTCCAATTTTCGGATTACATGTCTACACATCGCTACTAGATTCAGGTGACTTCGGTTCTAACTTGATGTATCCGACGTCGTATATCTGAAGCAAAATAGGATAAGGTAGGTTATATACAATTTGTGTACTTAATACATGCGGTTCCGGAGATTTGTAAATGCTTCAACTGAACTGTCTACTTTCAGCAGGATATCAAAATTTATATTTCCTATGCCAGATATTCCTCGAATATGCCTACATAAGCTGGGCATGATAGAAAATTCCTTGAAATCAAAGTATTGCATTGAATCAGGATAACTATCAAATTTAATTTGAAATTGCTTTGTCTCCCCTATTTCGTTTCCTAACCAAAATATTTTTTCTACTCACTGCACTGATCAATACTAAGTAGAAATCCCATCTATTTAAACAATTATTTTCGATTGTATCTATTTAAAACTCATAGTCATAGTCACCACGTACATACGTACAATGGAGGTCATTCTTCAATTAGAATTGTTTCGCTCGAATAAATACAAACGTCGAACCTATATCCAAACAAAAAGGGGGGGGGCACAGCTCCTAAGACTTAGCAATCATTTGAATTGGAAAATCATATGCATAACACAAGCCAGATCCTTTTTGCTCACAGTATCGGATTCTAAGACATTCCATCTCCACAAAACCAATGTTTGCCACCATTCTCCCATCATATGTATAATTTTGATCCAAAGCAAAGCCAAATCCATCTCTGATTCTATTCGCATTGCCAAGGCGTTCAAATCGATTCGGCAATGCTAATATCCTCTTTGGTTCACCACTGCAAATAGTGTTTTCCCAATTTGCAAATATCCACACTCGACGGTAATTACTTTTCAATAATAACAAGCAATCATTCTTGCAATCATTCCGGTGCAATCAATGGTACATCCCAGATACATAGATCTAAGGCGGATGGTTTGGATTGTGTGCGAAACTCGAAGGGGTTTTTCGGGGAACTTTTCTAATTAAATTGTAACAGCAGGAAATGTTGTTTTGTGTGTATAAACAGCGGCAAGGATATACATACTAGCCAGTTGGTATAAACTTTTCACCACAAACTGTGTCACAGGGGTTAATTATTACTACCTACTATGCATTTTCTTTTTAGATAAAATTTTATCCTACCAAGAACTAGCGATTATATGTGTATAGACAAGGATCGATGTGTATAGAAACTCCGGATACACTTTATGAAGTTGGTTTTGAAAAAGTTATCCTAACATCCGTTCCAGAACGGAAGCAACAAATTGAATGCTTTAGGTCATTGGAACTACTTGATGCATCGAAGGATACATAGATAACTTCGTCTTTTGAAATATTGAATCGTTTCATCCTTGAAGAGATTAAAATTTGTTCACCCTGAAGATGCTTCTTGTGACTCCGTGGTCATTTGGATTTGTCAATTTAATTGCAATTGGACGTATTCGGCACAGAAAGCTGTTGTCCTTGGACCCGATGATATGCGTAGGAATCTCATTTAGATTAACCGTTCTAGAAGCAAATGCAAACACCGAAATCAATTTGCGATACACAGAGAAACGGGATGGCTGTATACATATATATAAAGGGATATGTGCGGTGGGCAGTTGCTATTGTGGGAGTTAAGTTTAGATTGTCGTCGTCGATGAGGATATTCGGGCATAGAATCCACTCGAAAGGGTAAACTAAGTCGTGTAAATAAACACTTAATTTCGCATGAAGACTAGTTTCGAGTGAATTAACTCGAGGAATCCCAAGAGGAATTGAATGTAAATACACAATACGGCTAGAGGTTGCAGCTGATGGTTGTAGCGAACTCGGAATATAAAGAAGTTTGATGAATATTTAATTTAAGTTATAACATATTCTTCATTGGAGAGGATAAATATGTTTAGCTTGGAGTATAGGAGAGTTTACTGAAGTAAAGTACTGCAATACCCGATAGTGTATGTACTAGTAGGTATACCTGAGTACATTACTTCCAGGAAATTTATGTTTAAAATACTAATAGTGCCTCTAAAGGGTTATCTGAACCTGAAGATAGACCTTTCATTCAAATTCTATGATTGAAAATGGGAAGGGTTCAGCTAACCAATTTCTCCGTCAAGTGAGTAGCTTCTTACAGAATTTTTCTTTCGCGCTTTAAATCGAGGAGCGTATTTAAAATAAAGAAAGGGCGAACATTTAAGGAATCAGCAAGAGCTTGGGAATTTACCAAAATAGGATATTCAATCATACATATGTTCATACATTGATTCCTAGAGTATATAGCTATGACGTATGTATAGCAAAAAGTATTTGAATGTAATAGGCAATGGTAAAGCCCTGCTTTGCTTATACTATTTACTAACTTAAGTTCTCATATTCCATTGCTGAAGTTGTGACTAATCCACTGCCCGGGACCATCCAGGACTAAACTTGGATATGGCTAATTATTTTGGAAACGATTTGGCTGGAATACTCGTATAAAACCCGCAGAAGATACATAGGCACAATCTTACTGGAATGCAAGATACTACGGTCTGGGAACAACCGTCCTACTAGACCTTGAGGATATTAAAATGCTTTTGAAATTTTGAAAAAGTTTCCTCCGGATCCTCCTCCGTCGACCATGGAGTACTAATTGTCATATCACTTTCTGTTCATCAAATTCAAAAGGCATCCGATACTGTCAACAGAGACTTTATTCGACTCGTCAAAAGCGAAATATCCGCAAAAAATAAATAACTATTACCAAGGCTACTTGAAATGGTTACGAAATTCTAAGTTACTTAGGTGCTACTACAGCCCATGAACGAATGTCTCATTTGCATAGGAGAAGCCTGCATCTTTTTGAACCTCCAGCTCCATAGTCTGACGCCGGAGCTAAGTTTAAGACATGACAAATGAAACCTCATCAATCCTCTTGCGTCTCCACAAGTAGAAGCAGCTAGTAGAAGCAAAAGCTAGACTGCCTATAAATACAAGGGAGCTAATGGGTGGTCAGAGCTCCACTCAACCTCTATTGAAGAGTGTAACCGGTACCCTACTAACTTCGGATAAGGATCAACTCAGGACATGGAAAGATTATTTCGTCGCGTAACCTTTTAGACGATAGTGTTGCGAATCTGAACTTAAATAACTTTGAGGTATACAGAGGAATGCGACAAGGCTGTATATTATCAACATTGCTATTTTTAGTGGTAATAAGAAATGTGTGCTTCAAGGAGCCCTGACGATAGAAAGTCGTGAACTAAATCTGGAGGAGTGATGCTATCCACATAAGAAACATACACCTTTTTTGCAATAATGTAGAATCAGTGATGATATACATATAGGTGTAGTACCCTCCACTGTCACTCATAAGCCGCAAATATTGATTTGGGAGATATCTACGCACCATCTCAAGGAGCCATATCTTGAACGAACAGTTTCACAATAAGACGAATGAAGTTGCAGTAGAAAGGTCACACATTATGGTACAATGCAATGGAACCACTAACCCAAACTAGAATAAGAGTGAGCCGCCCAAAGCAAATTTGGCGCAGAACAGTGAAATGAAAGAGGTCGCAGGTAGTATACATTAGGTCTTTTCCATCCGTGTTCAGTATAATGCGCACAACACGAATTTTTTAAAGGTGGACCCTGAGTCCCATAAAGACCTGCCGCTGTCACTGCCTATACTTACTTATTTACTTAGGTAGCGCTACAGTCCTTTCCAGATACTATCTGCAGCAGAGTTGGAGACAGAAAAGCACCTGGTCCAGATGCGATACCCAATAGTGCACTAAAAACCGCAATTAAAGCCAGACGGGACTTGTTTTTGGATCTTTACAACTCATGCCTCCGAGAAGGAGTATTTCCGCGTCAATGGAAGATACAAAAAGTCGTCCTCATACCTAAAGGAAACAAACCACTGGGAGATCCATCATCTTATCGACCACTCTGTATGCTGGATACAGCTGGAAAAGTGCTCGAACGGATCATTGGTACCAGGCTAGAAACAGCGATTGAGAACGCGGGAGGTCGATACTGCGCAGAAAGCCATAGATGGCCGAAGATGGAAAGGAGTCTCAAAAAAGTATTGCTCTGTCATTACTTTAGATATAAAAAATGCGTTCAATTCCGCAAATTGGGAACATATCTTAACTACGCTAAGAAACAAGAGAGTTCCACAGTATCTAATAAATATAATAGAGGACTACTTTAGACAACGGATCCTTCTGTATAATACAGATGAGGGTATTAAAAAATACATCGTCTCGGGGGGAGTGCCACAGGGCTCGGTCTTGAGGCCGCTGTTGTGGAATATCATGTATGATGGAATACTTCGGCTGCCAATACCAGAAGAAGCAAAAATAGTGGGATTTGCTGACGACATCGCCATTGGCGTAGTGGCAAATTTTTGGAGGAAGTTTCCCAAATCAGCAACGACACTATTAGGATAGTCCACAAATGGTTTACATCAGTAGGTCTTAAGCTCGCTGAAAATAAAACCGAAGTGGTGCTGATTAGCAGCAGGAAAGAGTGCGAGACAATCACCATCACGGTAGGTGGACACGAGGTTGAATCGAAACCTGCAATCAAATATCTGGGTATGGTGTTAGATGCTAGGCTTACCTTCAAACAACAACTAGAGCATGTAAGCGAGAAAGCCTCACGCATTAATAACGCCCTCATGAGGATAATGCCAAATGTAGGAGGACCTAAGTATAGTCGAAGACGATTGTATGCAAGCGTAACTAAGTCCGTAATCCTATATGCTTCACCAATTTGGGCAGGAGCTATGAAGACCAAGTCGTATAGGAAAAAATCGAAACGACGTACAGACTATGTGCCTTGAGAGTATGTAGTGCATATCGTACAGTGTCTAGCGACGCAGCGAATGTCATCGTGGGAATGGTCCCCATTGACCTGCTATCAGATGAAGCGCAGAGAATCTACGAAAAGAAAAGCGACTTCATGAACTGAAGGAACTAATGGCATAAACGAAGCTGAACGAACTGTTAGTTTAGGCAAATGGCAGCAGCTCTGGAATGCATCTGATAAAGGTCGATGGACGTACCGAATTATCCCGACAATAAATGATTGGATAGAGCGGAAGCACGGAGAACTAAACTTCCATATTACTCAAATGCTGAGTGGGCATGGATGCTTTCGTGCTTACCTACATAGGTTCAAACTCGATGACACGCCCAATTGCCCGACTTGCGAGGGAATACCAGAAAATGCTGAGCATGTATACTTTGAATGCCCACGATTCCAGCCTCAGAGAGAAATCCTGCACAGGGATCTGGAAGCTTTACCAAACCCTGAAAACATTGTAGGTCACATGTTACAGTCTCAAGCAAAATGGGATGCAGTAGACTCCTACACAAAATACATCTCATGTGAACTTAGACAACTGGAGCGAGAAAGAGGCAGAGATGCAGAAACAAGAAGGAACCAAGAGGCTGGTCATGTAGAAATCTGACGAAAGCAAGAATTGCTAAATCCTGCCCCGTGAAGAAATACCTGGAGGTAGTACCGCGGGGTATAGAAAAAAATTTAAAGGGAGGTGGTTTTAGTCAGTAGAAATCTGGCATGCTGATCAACCGAGTATTTCGTCAGTATCTTTTAAAAGATTTCCCCTTCCATATAAAAAAAAAAAAAAAAGTCCTTTCCAGATTCCTCGATCTTTAGACAGCTGCCTCCAGTCTTGCACACTAAGTTGGTTCAGGTTCCGGTTGGTTGTATTGTTCCTTTGGGGTGGATTCGAAAACTCTTTCCGGCCGAAACATTGTTCTACATAACCCAACCATCTTAGTCGTTTTATTAGAAATCTTCTGACTAGGTCGAGGTCGCTATATGCATATGTAGCTCGTACAGCTCATGATTGTATCTTCTGCTCCACTCTCCGTCCATGCAGACGAAAACAAAAATCACCCGGCCTCTTCCATTTTTGACATAGTCCCTGCCTATGTGCCGTAGAGCAGGGCTGGGATAATCAAAGTCTTATGTAGGGTTACTTTAGTTGTTCGAGAAAGTACTTTGCTACGCAATTACCTTCTTAGCCCAAAGAAGTATCGATTGGCAAGAATTAATATTCATTTGATCTCAGCGCTGATGTCTAAACAAAGTCCTTAACTACCTCAAAGTTATATCTGTCAAGAGTGATGATCTATCTAAGGCGTGCCTCAGATGTTGGCTTTTGTGTTCTGGATAGTTCTTTCAAGAACGATGTTAAAGAAATCGCATGACAGCGCGTCGCCTTGTCTGAATCCATTTTTGACATCAAAGGTCTTTCCCGACCTTGATGGAGCAGCGTGCGTTCTGCACAACGTTTTTGGTAGGGATGCCAAAACTAGGCATAGCTCTATATCTATGTCTTCTCTATAGATGCTGCCTTAGACGGCTTTAAGATCGATAAAAAGAATGTGTGTCCTGAAATTAAAAAGATCTGGAAATTCCAGGGCTTTTTCCAAGATCTGCCATAGTGTGAAAATTTGGTCGATGGTGGACTTTCCTAGCCGGAAACCACACTTATATGGACCAAGCAGATTGCTGAAAAAACGTTTTAAGCGTTCACACAAAATAGCAGAGTGTCTCCTTTCTTGAGGATCAGGCAAGCGATGCTGAGGTTCCATTCATCGGGCATGCTTTCGTCCGACCATATTTTGCAAATGATTTTGTACATACTCTCTACCAAGTACTCCCCCGCTGCTTTGAATAGCTCGGCAGTCAGGCCATCAGCACCTTTATTGGATTTCAGCTTAGATATTGCTATCTTAACTTTATCCAGGACGGGTGGATGGAAATATTGGTTACCATCCTCCAAATTGAATGGTTCATTCTGCCTGACACCGGAATTTAGGTCATCGTCGGCGTTATAGAATCTCCAGAAGTGATCTTTTCATATACTCAACGTCGACTGCGATTCTACCACTAAGTTTTCTTGTTCGTCTCTGCAGGCTTCGGTTCTGGCTTTGGAGCCTTGACATGTTCTTTTTACCTTCTGGTGAAACTTCCTATTTCCTCAATCGCGCCCTTCCCATGTTCCTTCTTTTTCCTTCTGAGAAGGCCGTGTTAATCGTTTTTTTAAGCTCGAAGAGCTCGCCAGCAGTTCTGGTCCTTCTATTCAGAGCCATTTTGTATGCCATCTGCTCTTCTGCATTTATTTGCCGGCATTCTTCGTCAAACCAGGGGTTTTGTTGTGGCGGCCGAGAGAAACCTAGCACATCAGATGCGGCATCGCTGATGGCTTTTTGGCAGTGTAGCCACTGGTCTTCAGTTCTCGATACTGGCGGCAAAGGCCCCCTCTTGCGATTGTAGTTCTCCGACGTCAAACTTCCTCACAGTATTTCCTTGTATTCGCGATGTCCTGGATATCCGCAACCGTAACTTGGCCACAATGCTAGAACATCGATCATACTGGAAGAGTGCCTTGCGTCGATCGCAATGTGATCAATCTGGTTGACGGTTGACTGATCCGTAGATCTTCATGTTCCTTTGTAAATATAGTGTGCTAGCTAATACAATCCACTGCCTACCCTTTTAAAAAAAAAACGACGTACTTAAAGTTCTAATAAGATTTGTGTCAGACACCGAGACAGTAGAGGTAATAGAGTCACATTACTGCCTAACTGCCGTTTGATCATCGTAAACGTAAACTAAATCCAATATCGAAGAATTTTTTCCTGAAAAGTCTTGTAGAGAGTCTGTAGATCCTTCTCAATAACCTGAGATCTCAGTAAGAATCGGCAATCTATGTTGAGATTCTATCCATAAATCATACGTATGTACAGTCGCCTAATAATATTTTGGAAATGAGTTGAGAAATACTTCCTATTAAGTCATCTCGAGCTATTTTGAAAAGGGGGACCGGTTAGGACGCTGATTTAGTGGCCTTGTTAGATTTTTACTTGAATGTTGCTATCCTGCATGCATATAGGTACATATGCAAAGTTGGAGCTGCATTGAATTGTTGCTGCAAAAGTAGTGTTTCAATACTTTCTTATGAATGATCATTGTCCTTGAGACTCTATGGGCCACAAGCTACGACAGGACTTAACTAAACCAAAAAAAAATATCCCAATGATACTCCATTGAAGAATAGTTCAGAACGACTCTCTTTAAAATGAGCATCCATTTCGAATAGGTTTCTTCGGTATAAGCAATGCATTTACGAGTACTATACCAATCATATCTAATCCTTGAGTGATATTTTTTTAAAAACGACCGCGTATAAGTCTCACACTAATAAAGTCCCACACGCTCGTATTTAATCATATTTTCCACCCGGGTAATACCTACAAATACAAAAACTGAATAGAAATTTTACGACAAATCCTTGAAACGACACGATGATCCTTTAATGCATTTCCAATTGCACGAACTTTTCAAATCAAATTCACTTCAATCCTTCGCAACAGTAAAATGAAAATACTCTCGTAGGTACTACTACAAAGGATAATTTTTCAATTTACCTTTTTTTTTTCGCCAAAAAAATTCTCGCTTAACATACACACATCCATCGTACCTATCGCGCAAGTATCTATACTCGTACCACGGACGGAATTCATTTTGCTTTCACTGCAGTTTACTTGATTTCACAAGATTTATCACTAAACGATGCATAAAAATTTATATTAAAGTATCCTTTTCCGATGAAACTCAAGCCAAAGTATAGCTAGCTTTTGGTAATAAATAAGAAGTCTTCTATGGAAGATTGAAAAAGAAAAGTAGGTACCTACGCTGGATCGCAAAGGCAAAAAAAAAAAAAAAAAAGGAATATTTATGGAAATATCGAAATGGAATTCTCTATTCGTCATTCGGCGACGAAAGAAAATCTGGAGCACATCAACATTTACGCTCGATGAATCCTTTTTCTTCGTGTCGTCGTAGTCGTCTCTCTCGCAGAAACGGAGGAAACAAATTTTCTAAATGCATACCTACCCTGGCTTGAGGGGTTTCCTATTTTTTATTTTTTTTTTCACGCTTTTTGGCTACCTAGCCAAAGATATCACCTATCACCGTTCCTCCGCCACCGACACCGCCACTGCCACTGTCGTTTCTTATTCATATTCAAATGCATAGATCCATTTAGTCCTGGAGAGGAGAAAAAAGTTTACATAAAAGTTGCCAGGATATTTATGGAGTGCGATGTATAAAATTCGTTCAATTGGAGACAGAAAAGTTAGTTGCACTTGTTCCGCACGTTTTATACGAATGCATGCATACATATGTGTGTGTTTGGGTCTTTAAAGAATCCTTTTGCATTCGCACATGGAAGCAGGCAAGCAACCGCGTCGCGAAGGCAACAATACTAGTAAGGCGCGCCGGCACAAACTTAATGCTACAAAAATGGGAGTGAAATGCAGGCAGGTTTCGCCCTCTAATGGATGACACACTTCAGCGGGGGGAGTATCTATGTGTATGACCTTTGTCGGTGTTCGTTCCTGCATAAATCACAGTTCACTGTTTGATTTGTGGAGATTGTCGTGATGGAATTTTCCACCCATTTACCGCCGCCTACCCTCTGGCATTCTGTTGCTTTATGACTGCAAAATATTGGAAAAATTATTCATCCATTGAGTCATTCATCTCGGGAAGGATGCTGCTTCGATTTGTGGGTGGGACCGTACAGCGCTGCTGTTTCGAAGTGTATTTCATTTAAATGGGATACTTTTCAGCACTTGTGTGTCCACTTGGCCATTTGTGAAATTAAACTTTCGATTTGTGTGCGCTTTCTCTTCGTTGGGAGATATTTTTTTATTTTTTTTTTTTATTTTTGATGATGGTGTCCAGTGGGCATTGCTACGGGTGCACGGACGACCATGCCAGAGATAGAGAATTTCTAAAGTGCTCCACTTGAAAAATTGAAATAGATTTTAATATCGCATCGAGCCATGGTCCGATGAATCTGTGAAGTTTGCGTTGCACTGGATGATGGTCGAACAAAATGGAACAAAACTAAACTAAAAATTGCGATGAAGGGAATTAGAAAGCTTGTGTGCTGTTGCTGTTGCTGTTTCGGGAGTTATGTCCACAGTATTGGGTCAGTACACATTTTTCAGGTGCTTTGTTTGTGATCGGAGGTGCATTAGCAAAACAACTTCGAAACGAATTTATTCGCTTCGATACATTTCAGATGGAAGCACTTGGTTCATATTTTAGACATTTTTTTTTTTTTTTGAACAAACAATGCGTATTATTAGGAAAAAAAAGTTGGAATAGTTTGGGGGCTTTTTATGCAAATTGTTGATAGAAATGCAAGTCTATGGCTGTTGCTGGATTAAGTCTTGGATATAGCAAAAGTGTCATAGAATGAAAGAACGCAAACCTAGACTACAGACTAGGCAGCAGAAATCCATTGTGATACATGACAATTTAGTAACAATTTTAACTAGCTAATACCAATTTTCAAAAGTTGGTTCTTATTCAACATCGTATCCTAATGCCAAGTCTAACCCCTTTCATTCTAAAAACCTTGGAACATATCTTGAGAATTGTCATAGAGGAATCACTCTTGAATATCGAAGGAATCTCAATGAAATTGTGCCATAAATCTATAAACTGCAGCTTAGCTACATACATACATATGTACATTCACATCCAAAAATAACAAATCTTCAAGGAGAAGGGGACATCCATTTAGGAGAAGCTTATTGGTTTCCAGTACCCGGAAAATTCAAAAAGAACAGAAAGCAGGACAGGATAGAATTCACTGGTCGCAGGGCTTCCAAAAGCAAGGAAAAAAACCTCTGAAACGGAGAGAAAAACGTACATATGTCGTTAGATTCCCAGAAGCGAACACGAAGGATATTCAACTAAATCTCAACCATTACGAGGCAGCTCAGGACCTACTTACACAGACTGTCAGAGGGTACGATGAGACTATCGCAACATTGAGCGAGCCGTAGAAGCAGCTAAATGAGGGTGTGTGGACAGTGAATACTTCTGGTAAAGCATCGATATGGATATACGGCCAACGAGTATCCGAAGAGAAAATGACGACGTGTGGACCAAAGTAAATGTGATATACTTCGTCAGTTGCTACGAGCTTCCCAGCATCATACAGAAATAATTTGAGCAAATAGTCGACAACATGACAAAGACTGCAAGAGGAAGAAATCGCGTCGTCATTGCAGGCGATTTCAACGCGTGGGCGATAGAATTGGGTTCACGTTCTACAAACACCAAAGGAAGAACATTTTTGGAGGTTCTCGTGAATTTCTACCAAAACGGAAAAGAGTCAATAATAGACACAATCTTTTGTTTGGTAAGAAATACTGCGTGGAAACTATGCACCATGTACTGCGCAATCATCATGCTGGATGACAAGAACGCCTTAAACACAGCAAACTGGAAAAACATCCTTCGAGCTCTTACCACCAAGAGAGTACCAGAGTTTCTGCAGAAGATAATGACGGACTATTTTAGAAATAGGATACTGCTCTGCGACACCGACGATGAAACGAGACAGTATATCGTAACAGGCGGAGTTCTTCAAGGTTGTGTACTAGGTCCGCTATTGTGGAATCTAATGTATGAAGACGTTCGCAGACTTGAAATACCGAGAACTTCCAAAATAATTGGCTTCGCCGACGACGTAGCAATTGTTGTATTAACCGAACTCCTTCAGGAGTTGGAGTATGACTGCAATGAAGCTATCAGGATGCTCCAGGACTGGCTAGTATGCATGGGTCTACAACTTGCAGACGAAAATATGAAATAGTGCTCTTCAGCAGCAAGCGAGTCATGGAGACTATAAGAGTAACCGGACCAAACCAGAGTTGAAGTACCTTGCCATTACTTTAGATGCAAGGCTAACCTTTAAGCAACACCTGTAGCATACAGCTGAAAAGACAACGCCTGTCCTGGAAAGGATCATGCAAAATATCGTCGGAACAAAGTACAGGAAAAGATTGATCTTAGCAAAAATTACGCATCAATAATGCTCTACGGTTCTCAGATATGGGCAGGTGCCAGGAAGTTGAAATCATACAGAAAGAAGGCACAGGCAGCTTACAGAATCAACACGTTGAAAGTATACAGTGTCTATGTGTAGTCGCTGGCATGGTACCAATAGACCTTCTTGCCAAAGAAGCGCAACGGAAATACCGTGCCAGTAATACAACGCTTTCAGCGACTAATCGAAGTGATACTGAGGTACCACCAAGGACAATTCTGAAAGAATGGCAGGAGAGATGGTATCACTCTGATAAAGTCAGGTGGTCACAAAGATTGATCCCCAACATAGACGCTTAGATTATTAGGAAGTATGTGGAGCTGAATGTCTACCTAACCCACTGGCCATGTATGCCTCAGAGCCTACTTGTGTAGGTTTGGACACAACGACGATCCATTTTGCACAATGTGCACGGAAGCAGTGGAAGATGTGGAACACATTATGTTCCATTGTCCTCGATATCTGATAAAGAAACTGGGTGAGAACCTAACCCCAGACAACATCACCAGATGATGAGCAGACAAGAGGAAACATGTTTTAAAACAATCTTGTTTATTGGGTCTAAAATATTTTTGGATAATGATGTATGAAGTATAGTAAAACGTTAGATAGTTCCTGCAAGTCCTGGAATTAATGTCTTCCCAGATTTCTGATTCTCAAGTGACATACGAAGAGGAAGTGAGATATAACCTTGTGAGCTTCTTCGGCAACACAATGTCTTCATAGAGTGTCTGCGTTTGTGACCTAATGTGATTCTTTAGAATATTATTGCCACTGAAAGCACATACCAATATTGACAGGGATTTCCTATCATTTTGCAGTTTGTTGGTTCTGAGTGTGTGTAGTACAAAGACGCAACCAATTATCCAGGAATAGAAATGCCTTTTAGGGCTGTTTGGACATAGTTGATCCGTAAGAAGCCTCCAAAAATTGATGTGGATGTCGATTAGTAGCGCTCAGAGCCCCAGAAGTTTCGAAGGATCTTCTAATCCTGATGACCATACAAAATAAAATAAATAAATTGGCATTACAGGATCACGTGGGTTCTAACAATTATTCGTGTTGTACGTACTACAGCATTGGCCTTAATTGGGAGACTTCAGATTTAATGATTTTTTCTGAAGCTTCCTTATAAGAATTATATGTCAGACGTCCAGGAAAGGTACTTTGATGGATTGTGGTACTTACACCTCGAGCTCTTCTCAGTAGTTCGCTGCATTAACCACTGATCCATGGCGTCACGATGACTCTAGTAAACGAAAAGCAGACAACGTCAGCCGGACTTACATATACGTCAAATGAGTGGTACTAGGCCGAAGCCATCTTTGGTAGGATTGTCGGAAGACATAGCCTGCACAACACGGTTTTTACAATGGTCAGCAAAAGAGTCCAGTACCTCGATATTCCCAATGGGATCTGGTTATCTCCTAACCTAGAAACCATCAATTGGATTAACCATTCTCAACTGAAATAAGGTATGCCATCACTATCCTTTCCCAAACTTTTAGCGCCCAACGAAAGTCATGTAAGCGAAATAGTTTTGCTTATTCCGCGATATTATCGACATAAGCTGTCCTTCCCCAAAATCCTTGTGAAAGCATACATATGACTAGAAACTAGATCCTGCTGGCCAATCTCTCATAAAACCGAACGAATTGAAATATATTTTAATACACACGTTGGCATGGCTTTGGAGCAAAAAAAAAAAAAATACCTCCCACGTGACCGTGCCAGTAAATGTCAGAAAAATGTCAGCTAATGCATTAGATAACCTCCCTCGGAAGGTAATAAATTTTATTATGCTGATTTCTAGCACTTCCACCTCCACTAGCATAACAGCAAGAAGATCTCCAAGGCCACATTGTGCACCCATTACCGACAGACATTGCATAAATTTCAACTCATCGCAGCACTGTGCAGATTTTTGCATACCACCGATTCTGTATGCAGGATTCTCTCTACAAAAGACGGTGACCCAAGGAACTTTCAGTTATCAGCTAATGCGTGGCCCAACGACGAAACGGAACGATTTCGCATCTATTTTTGATTCACCGACCACCCCCAAAGCCATCACCCAGGATCAATGCTATCTCAGCAGATAGATGTTGTTCTATTACTTTCCAAGCACTTAACTCTAGCTTCGTATCCGGCACTCTTCCAGTGCATAAAACTGCACACATGACTGTAATAGCCGAACGCAGTAGAGTGACACTCGGATGGGGTGGTCGTCCAGGGGGAAGGATAGAAACCCATAAATAATTTTTCATACTGTCCCGATTTTCTAGTAGGTACCCGTCCTCAGTTGCAACGGACCCCGCGGACCTACTCTCCGATTACTTAACCTCTCGCCATTTACAAACGGCATATAGCGTGAAAGTCAGAGGGCGCGCAACACACAGTGTACCAAGTGTGAAGACGACGACGACGGCGACGACGACGACGTGAGTGCAAGGGCGGCGAGGGTTGAAATGCTGAAAAGCCAGAGCGTAAAACTGCAATTTGCCATACATAGATATTTGCTGAGAACTTTGCCACCCTTTTGATGATGTGTTTTCGTTTTCGTTTTTTTTTTTTTGTTTCTAGTGTGCAGTGGGTGGTGGAATATGTCCTGCAGGATGAGTCAGTTTCATGGTGGTGGAATGTGTGCGGTAGATTTAGTGTATGCATAACTTCCTTGTGGTCAGTATTGTGAACGGAGGAAAGCTGCGAGTGCAATAAATCAACTCCTCGGCTTGTGTAGCGTGTGTTTGCTCCTGGCAGCTATCGGTTACCGGTTTCGGTGTAATGGACTGTACTGGGATGGATTTGCTGTTGGAAGTCATGTGGAGCTGAATGGGTTTACAGTTTTTTTTTTTTTTTTTCATTCTAATCCTGTATTAGGTGGTGGATCTTGGATTTCCATTAGAGTCAGGAGGTGTTTGCAAATCGCATGGTTTGAGTGCTTTTGAGTGCATTGTGCTCATATTTGCTTAGAACTGAATTGGAGGTCGGTTTTGGGGAAGGAAGTGCAGGACATTTGGAATATTGTTTTTGTATGGTATAGATGTTGGTATTGTTCTTTTGTGTGCCTAGGCTCTTTGTGGGGAACTTTCTCATCAGAAACGTAACCAGCAGCGGCTTGAACTATTTTTTGGATGCTGACGATGTAACCTAGTTCACTTGTGCTCTTTCGATGAAATTTTCAATGAAGTGGGAGTGTATGTGCTGCAGTAGCTGTGAACAGAAGGTTGTATTTCCGCCTTAAGTTCGCGGATTTTCTATGATTTGCTGATATAAGCCTGAGGTCACACAAAACATTCATCAAATCGCAGGTTGATGGGGCAGAAAGTATGTTTGGTCAATACAAAGGACCAACATCCAACCATCAATGAACGTAAAACCCGCATGTCACAGAACTTTGTAAGCGAGAACACCCTACCTTACAGGCCTAATCGTCGTAAAGAAGTCTGAAGAGGGCTCCCCCAAATTGTTAATGCAGACTATTGCTACGTTTGAAGATTTCCTTCCTCGGGTATTCATTCAGGGTTTGAAGACCTAACATTAGCTTCAAGTTTCCGGTCGAAAACCGAATGTCTTCTCTACACTCAAAGGACTCAACCACTTGCTTGTAACTTCTTTGCCTTATTAAGAAGTCCGTCCTCGTTGAGCCTTCTCCTGCGATGTCTTGAATGTACGTCAAACAAGAGGATATGGTGGACCCAATGTTGTCGACGTGCTTTGGCCATTCGAACTACATCCACATCATAAGCATTTCTTCCATTCGTCCTTCTCGCATATGTAATCGAATATTTGCCAAAAAATATTCCTTTGAAAAATCCCAGCACTACTTGCCATGTACATACATATGAGTGTATACAGAATCAATGTTCTGTAGAGTCAGCTGTTTTACCAAACCAATGTAGCAGCAATGTAAGGTGTCGTTCGTAGGGTTTGAACTCCTTAATAACCACGAACTCGTAGCAGCCGAGTGTGACGTTTTGTCTTAAGCGGTGGATAGATATTTGTTTTGTCCTTGTTGTCCGTCTGCCTTTGTTTTAATTACCTTGAAGGCCACTACGATAGCTCGCTGGGAATGCCCGATGCTGTGGATGTTATCTGCATTGTCCTATGAAAGGTGGCCCTCTGCACTATCTGCCCCAGCACTAAATTGAAGAAATCGTATGATAGAGCATTTCCTTACCGAAATTCGGTATATATTCGGGATAGTTCCCAAGTGGCACCTGCAAATTGCATAACACACTGCGTCTTGTCCAACGTAAGACGGTACAGCTGGGTCATTATTTCGGGTTCCCAGAGTCGGCCATTCCTTTGTAGATCTCCAAGCCCTTAATGCTAACATACGCGGCCTTAAAATCCATAAAAAGGTGGTATGGTTCGACTTAACATTCCTTGGTCATTTTTAGAATCTATCTTACCGTAACTATTTGGTTTTTAGTCGATCTGCTGGGCTGGAAGCCATATTGGTTCATGCCGATAAATGTGGTATAGAACAGCTTAAGGCTTTCACAAGGTACGCTGGGATCTTACACGCGACATCTAGCAGGGATATGCCTGAATAATTGATGCAAGGCACAGGTTCGCCTTTTTTGTAGATAGTTCTGACACTCAAGTCATCAGTTATGCTTTCGTTCTCAACAAGTTACATAATCTCCATATTTGAAGAGTTCGGACGGTAAGCTATCGTGGCCAGTGGCTTTCAATCCAAGCCAATTTAAGCCAATCTCCTCTAAATTTGGAGCGAGACCTATCTACACAGATAACCAGCAACTATAATGCACTAGCTGTCAGATCTCTTCTTGTGATCTCACTCTCTTTGTTTGTCGGCTTTGTAGTAACTGATACCTTTAGTAGAGAATGCTCCTTAAATACATCAACAATTCCCTATGCATCGGAGAAGTCATCGAAGGCGCTCTTTTCTGTCAGTGTAAAGGTGATTTTGGCAAGACTTAGGGCTTATCCTTTTCTAACTTATGCGTCGGTTGTTTGGAGGGGGCTTTCGCTTAAGTATGTGACTGCATCCTGCACGAAACTTAAAAAAAAGTCCTGTCTCGGCTGCACCGGAGCTTTCCGGAGTACGTCTGGCTCTGCTCTAGATGGTGTACTTGATTTACCTTGAAACTTTCGTCATGAGCTGCACTATCAAAGTAATCCTCCGTCTTAGGAGTGCCTTTTGGTACCATCCGCACTGGAGTTTCGATGACCTTGGGCGACACTTATACTACGACCCTGGTTCTACATATGGATATGCCGTCTGATGCAATGACACCGGAATTTCGGCTGCTGTGTAAATGTAGAGTCGACTGTCCTTGCGTTCAGGACTGGCGTCGACCAGAGTTTGAGCTTGGACTGTGATAGGCTGTAGTCAAATATTCACGGATGGTTCCAAAAGTAGTCAAGTACTGCTGGTGTATTCACTACTCATTAAGCACACAAGCTTCTGTTTTTCAAGCAGAGATCTATGCTATCTCCTAACCTTAATGGCTGTATTATTAGGAATGGGTGGAAGGGTCGAAGTATCTTCGTCTGTAGCGACAGTCAGGCTGCGCTTGCGATCTTGCTCAACCCTGTAACCCATTCTAAAATAGTTGGAGAATGCAAGAACTCTTTAAATTCGGCCGCAACGCTGAATTAGTGCACTTAAGGCCTTGCTCAATCTTTGAATTCGGTCGCAAGGCTATACTCTTTGACTCTTGTCTGGGTTCCAGATCTCACTGGGACAGTGAGGAATGAGAGCACCGATAAGATTGCTAAGCAACGCTCAGAGTATGATTTCTTTCTCAGCACCTCAACCTGCATTGATTCTTCCCGATTGGGTTTCCTATGAACGCAATTCTGTATGGTACTGCTCAGCAGGATGCAAGCAGGCTAAACGTATGCTACTGAACGTCTGAACGTCTTGCTGTCTCTCAACAGAAAAGACTATAGACAACTTATTGATGTTCTTTCCGGACACTTTTCTTTTCCCAAACATCGTAGTGTGCCAGGCTTGAGAGGACGACGATTCTTTGCTCGGTTCAGGTCGCAGATTTTCGGTGCTGATGTGATAAGTGCTAATACTGAAGCTATTCATCGCTGAACTGAATTCTCGGCTTTCTCCGAAAGTCGAAGAAATTCCAGGAAAATGAGTAATACTGGAATTTGCTTCCAGGTAGTACATTGGACCGTGCTGTAGTGGTGCCGTGGCTCAAGTGGTTAGTGCGTTAGACTACGGATTCGAGGGGAGGTTCTATCCCCAAACAACACATCGTGCCAAAAATGGATGGCGGACCATGTTTCCTCCACTCCAAAAAAAGACTGGTGTTCCAGATTGGAAGCCTCCAGACAGTTGCTTGGCTTTCTTTTCCAAACTCCGAATAAGAGGTTGTCACGAGATTCCTCGATCTAGAAGGCTTAGACCGTGTTCCATTACGGAAGGATTTGTTTTCCTCCAGCCTTTGTTTCCGGCATGTATTGTAGCCTTTGGGGCTTCGGCTACCTTCTTCATAATAGTGCTAAACTAGAGCCACTGGCCGTTGGTGTTTCTGGCATGTGATGGCATGTTAGAGAGTTTCTCACTCAATCTATTCCTGCAGTCTCTGGCTCCTGGCTCTGGCTCGAGCTTAAGGACTCGGTGTTTATTTCATCTTCAGGGCAGACTTAGATTTCCTCTCATTTGATAGTCGACCTCTGACGTTGGCGATGAGCAAAATATAGTCCGAATCGACATTTGCTACTCTGAAGGCACGCTTTTCCAAAATGTTAGATGCATACCTCACATTGACCGTATTGGTTAGCGGTTCTACCATTTGGGGAAAGTCAAGTTGCTGTGTGGGAGACCTAGTGCTATCCGTCACCGTTTTACGTAAGATTGATATTGGTACAGAGCTCGTCTTAAGTCTCTGGCTTATTGGCAAAGAGCACGAACTTGACATGGAGTCGAAAAAAAAATCAAGAGCGGTCGAATCTCACAAATAAGGCGGACCATTTCCAGAGATAACACCATCACCGAACTTCGACCTCAATAATTCCGTCATTTAGCCAGCTGTATAGCATGTGGCACCGTTTTGTTGAAACCACATATGTATGCTCCAAGTCATCCTTTTTCAATTTATCCAAAAATATGTGAGTCAACATGATAGAGTAGCGATGTTTATTGATTATGAATTTGTCGACCAGAAATCATTGAAGAAAAAGTTTGGGTCAACGACCTTTCCTTTTGGAAAAACGGAGCGTCCCATTTGAAAATGGGAAGGCGACGCGCTGTCATTCTTGAACATCATTCTTGAAAGAGTTTTCAAAAAGTTTTTTAAAAGTCCATGCAACTGACTGCATCGAATGTACTCCGGAAGGACGACGCAATAGAACACGAGCGGTCCTTAAGTTGCGCGCTCAAGTTAAATAGCACCGCGACCAGCTTGTTTAATGACCAAGCAGGCTTGTTGGCTGACGCCCAAGTCTAAGCAGACTTTAACGCCACCTACATACATATGTTAGAAAGTAAATAAGGGTCCCAATGAGCTCTCATTACTCGATTACAGATTCTTTGCCGAAGAGTTTCAGCCAAAATTGATGAATTTAGATTTACATGTGTTGACGAGCCAAGGTAAGCTAAGTCCCACCTAAATCATCTCATCCGTCAAACCGCATACACTGCATGATTTATATATATTTTAGTAACATTATTCAATCAATGTCCTTGTTAAAGCCCGAAAGCCTGTAATTGTAAACCACGAAATATTAATTATCGTTCCACTATTCCACTGAACATCGACCAAAGAGACCCAGACAACATTACGACGGTTGCATCATTAAACTTAATTGTAAAACAATCCGGTAGTGGTGGTTGCCTGTTTCCATGCACTGGAGTATCTCATAACTTACGCAAACTTAATTAGAATTATTTCATTAACTATGATTTGATATTTCGTACTAATTTCTCCATTTACCTCGCAGTAGTACCACGACACCATTGCCAGCAATGCGGAATGCCATTAGAAATGCTGCACCACGTAAATGTCCTTCGCCTAACTTACTATCGCTACTATGTTGCTGTGTATACATCTACATACATAGTGTATCCTGTTTCAATTGAAATTATTGTTTCGAGTATGGAATTTATCTTAAGGTCCACGAGTGCACACCCGCTGGTATAGTATAGTATATCACAAGCAATGCAGTCTGGCCCGAGGTTTAGGGACAATTGCGATGGATAATTGAAACTTAGCGTGGGGAATATCAATGCAGATACAAAATTTGTGAACAACAGTAGTATAAATACACGTTCTTTAAATCGTTAAATTTTTGTCCTAAACCCACTTGGAAGCAATTCAAGTGTGAAGTTCATTAAAATATACACAACTCAGTGCGGCAAATCACTACTTGCTTTACTTTTCAAACTACAAGCCATCACGCACGCCCTCATCAATGAAAATTCCCAAACAACATGCTAACAGATTGAAATTCCCACCCCCAATCCGCCTCTGATTACTTCGGCTTCATTAAAATGCCACACACATCTCTGACACAATTAAACACTTTCTGTCACCCTCATCAGAGCGCTCAACCCCTAACTATAACAGACTCGATTGGTTCACTCAGCAACCACCACCACCACTCCCACCAGGCGGCAGGCGGCAGCATCGAAGAAGACAACCTATTCTCATCCTTCCCGATGGGTGGTGTTGTGTCTTTAAGAAAAATCGTATTCCAACGACGTTCTATTTGCGATTAATTATCCTTAAATAAACACTTTCTTCCGAAGTAAAAAGGGTTGCTGGCCAAAGAACGGTCCGCTTCACAAGAAGAAAGGTTCAATCAATTCACCTGAAATTATGTAGGACAAATATTTATGGAGATTTATTCAGCAGCTGGCACTACCTCTCGCTATCCTGTTCTTCGTTCGTCAAGAAATGGACAACAACTCAATTAGTATCGAGGTTTCGGTCTTTTAATCACTAAAAAACAACAAACCATCATTGTGACATCCTTAATGGAATGGAAGGAAGTAAAAAAGAAAAAAAAAACGAGCCTTCCAGGTTGACCACAGAAAACAAATTAAAATTTTCCACCCGAATGGTGCTCCTCAATCGATTGCGTCGTTCATTGGTACCTCTCACTTAAAGAAGAGGTAGTATACCGGCCGGCAACACACTGCGCCACTTTGATTTGACCCATTGAATTGGCGGGGGTGGGATGGCAGTAATGTCGTCCTAAATCGGCCGTCCAGAGGCAGTGTGTCCAAAGTAAGTTCGCACTTCAAAAAGGATGCCATGTAGCCCCATCCTTATTTGAAGAAATGTTTATTCAAGCCTAAAGACAATTTAAGAAAGAGAATTCAAGAAAATGCCCTTAGTTCGTCCTTTATCCTGTGCTGGTTGTTCTCAATGTATACTACATACGTATGTATGTTATATGTATGTACATATACATGTGCATGTACAAATTCAAGAAGAAGGACCTAAATAAACACTCGCTGTGGGTATGTGTATCCTTGGGAGTAGAGTGAACACGTTCTTAAGGTTATTACGTGCGTCCTAAGGGGCTCTGCCAAAGACGACACAGGATGTAACAATTCATTAATCTTTCCTTTTGACCAAGAAAGGATATACAACGCAGGACACATATGTATTCACATAATCCCCAAAAACACATATGGAGGGGGTGGGATGACGGCGAATATCCTTATGTATACGACAAAAAGGATCTTCTAACCGAATTCGACTGGAAGTTGTACGACAACACACTTCAATTATTGTTGTTCTTGTCTTAGCCAGCACAGCATAACACACACATACACACACACACACAGCCATACAAAAGTCCTTGTTCAACTGACTGTATCCTGAAATGCATGTATGCTGCTGTCTCTCAGCGTTTCTGTGTTTCGTTTTTGTTGTTGTGTTGTTGTTTTCTTTTTTTTTTTTTAGGGCTACTGAACCCTTTCATCGTCGAAATGACTAAACAGGCCACAAAATTTCGCATCATTTCGAATGAGTTCGGTTCGGCGGGGGGGGAGAGGGCAGCACACATTTTAGAGGCCATTTCCAGCACTGTGGTCATCGCTCGGTTATATGGCTTTCAGTGGCTTTTAGTTTGAGTCGGAAAATACCCAAAAAATGCGAATAGCTCTAGCAGCTCATACATACCTACATGGATGGTAGGAGGTTACGGTGGTGATGATGATGGCGAGGCGGTTCCTTTCAACGTTTTGCAACTAGAGCTTCAGTTAGTCCTGTCCGCAAAAACCCCGAACTCCCTGTGGCGTGTTTGTTTGCGTTTCGTACTCCGTTGTGTAGTTTATTTGTTTTAAGGATCCCAAAAGCGAATAATAAGGCATTTTTGCGATAGCTGGCCTCCGTTTTCGAGAGGAGCGCGGACCGGGTGGAAATTTAATATTAAAGATGGTTTAGAATTTGTGTGCGTTGTATGGTTTCGGGAAATTTGTCGCTTTTGTCCTTTAATTTATCCCCATTCTTATGAAATCGGAATGGAAAAGGGGGAAGAAGGAGATTTTCAGTTTGAAGTCGGAGTTGGAGCTGGGGCTGGGGTCACCCCGGGGGTCTACTTTTTGTGACAGCAGGCGGTCCCTATTTTAATGTGGTGTTGACATTAACATTAGTCACACAGGCGAGGTTATTGTGGTATAGGACTGTTTTCATTTCGCATTGTCATACAGATTCGAAGAGGGTTGCGCATAAAGCTGGTTTTTGAGCGGAAGAGAGTGTTCTTAAATGTCAATATGCGAGAGAATTGATATTTGGGGAAGGATGTAGGCCAAGGACATTTGATTTGTATTGATGCATTCGCACGCAC
Organism: Xylota sylvarum; assembly: GCA_905220385.1. NCBI lineage: Eukaryota > Metazoa > Arthropoda > Insecta > Diptera > Syrphidae > Xylota > Xylota sylvarum. The sequence continues at coordinate 36,605,092 of LR999958.1, forward strand.
AAACTTGTGTCATATTGTTTTGGCTGCATGCATCCATACATATAGGGTGAACTTAGCTATTAGAAGTTTTCCATTCAGTTCTGGAGTGGCTATATATTAATCGCAAATCTATGTGATTTGTGTATTTATCCAAACGTCTATTATGCTGACGTTGTAGAGTTTCGTACAAAATTCAGTGAAAAAATAAAGATCAAAGCCCGTAGGAATGAAGTAATAATCTAAACACTGGAGGGCGGGGAAAAAATCTGCAAAAGATGTCCTTCAAATCACACAAAAAAATTGAGGACCAAAAAGGGACTGGTATCGATGGTTCTCCAACATTATGTCGAAAAGATTATTCAGATCTCATCCACAAGACATGACTCTAAGAAGGAGTATTCCTGGACAATAGCAGAACGTGTCTTGTCGTATCGGCATCAATAATACTCTAACCTGGAAAACAACTCGAAGACTGCATACCACGCTTCTGAAGAACCCAAATAACCTGCCATGTGTATTAGCTGACACTTCTTTCTTTTTGTGGTAAGTGGAGGGGAAATTTTCTATAAGCACCGCGTTCCAAGTTATATGGTAGTGTCAGATTTGTACTGACTAAACCTAACCTTCGTTAGGTCAGACCCTCGCTCCGTGGAATCACCGTCAGGCAGATTTACCATATTACTTGGTCATTTTTATACCCTATCCTAAGGGTATATTAAGTTTGACACATAGTTTGTAACATAGAGAAATAATCGAGATAGACCCTATAAAGTATATATATTCGTGATCAGCATCAATAGCGAAATCGATTGAGCGATGACCGTCCGTCCGTCCGTCCGTCCGTATGTCACCGCTTTTTGGGCCTTAAATTTTGAGCTATGACGATGAAATTTCATATCTGGGCTTCTGAGAAAAAGATACAGTACAAGTGTAAAAATTTTTGAAATCCGCCCACTGCCACGCCCACTTTTTCATAACTTCACTAAATTATATGAAACCGAAAAATTTTGTTAAGACCAAATATTTAGGCATTAAGATTCCCTACAATTCACCCATACAAAAGTTTTGGCCACGCCCACTTTTTGGGGGCGTTTTCATCACAAAACCGATTTACGGGCCTTAAATGTTTAACTAGGACGCTGAAATTTCATATCTAGGCTTCCAAGAAAAAGATACAGTACAAGTGTAAAATTTTTTTACATCCGCCCACTGCCACGCCTACTTTTTTATAACTTCACTAAATTATATGAAACCGAAAAATTTTGTTAAGACCAAATATTTGGGTATTTAGATTCCCTACAATTCACCCATAGAACAGTTTTGGCCACGCCCACTTTTTGGGGGCGTTATCATCAAAAAACCTATTTTGATAAAATTTTACATGTAACATCCTCAAACGTTCGACATTATAGCTATATTTGAGTACAATATGCAATTTGGTCACGCCCATTTTATAGAGAGGAGGATAGGGTATCATACGATCCGTTCCAGACGGATTGTAGCTTTTCTGTATGTTTTTCCATCTGTCTGAGCTCGATTTGTAGTATGCAAACTGCTTTCCAATTACCCATCGCTTTCGACATCTCCTCTATTAGATTTAGAACATCTAGTGCGACAATTAATTCACCTTCTACTCTCGGTCATTCCTCAAGGAACCTTGAGCAATTAAAAGGAACGTGTTTCGGGTCTTCATCGCAGCCAGGGTAAGCTGGGTATTCTGACGAGTCGTCATGCTTAAAGCGATGGAAACATCGGCAACGACAAAATCTGCGTCAATCGGTAGTTTACCTCCCCATGACCTCTATTTATATATGGTTCTATCCTGGAGATAAGTGTGTATGTACCTTCCCATATGTGAGGTGTCCCATCTTTGCTGCCACACTCTTAGTGATATTATCCTTTCTTGTCTCCTTAGTTTTGTTTAGATGCATGTACTCCGTCCTTCCTTCTCGAAACTATTTTAGATTCTTCTGCCAGTACACATATCTATGAGGATCATACCCGCGATGACGTACGCCCCTTCATCTGAAATTATCCTATAGGTCGATATAGCTCGACGTGAGTAGTCTATAGACACTGTTTCTCTGCAGCCAATTTTGTTTAACTTTTAGTGCCTCGATCGATTGGTGGGTCATTAACACCACCGTGCTGATAGCATCTACTATTGATCGCGCTTTACGGAATCCATATTGTTGGTCCGAAAGACCGTCTTCTGATTCTGTGATCAGGAGTTATATACTGAATGTTAGGCGTTCAAGTATTTTTCCCATTGCATCAAGCAGACATACTGGGCGATAGGACGATGGCTCGCCGGAATTTTTTCCTGCTTTTCGGCAATAGGTCTAACCTCCACTTTTCCAAATCGAGAGGAAGGTATCATTTTCTAGACAAAGCTGCATTGTCAGTGGGCTGTTTCACAGTGGTTAAGGTTAAGTTGGATGAATTTCATCATTGGGCCTTATTTACTGCTCTCCAGTAATTTGGGCAACTACGTCTTCCGGCGATATGGTTCCTTGACTCTCTATCCACTTTTGTTGGCGACAATTTTTTTTTTTGTTTAATAAAGACCCTTGCCCATATGGCTGACACTACGACCTGAGAAGATCTATTGTATCAAAGGGTATTACTAATCCAAAAGACGTTCCACCTCCCTTATGAAGGATAGTATGTCCTTAGCAGCAGAGTTCGTCAGCTCCGCTGATAAACATATTTCTTTGTGGAAAATACGCCTCCTTAACCAATGCTGGGCATTGACGGAGAATGTGCTCAGAGGATTCGTCATCTTCTAAGAAGAACCTACATTCCGTTTCTGGGCACAGATTTAGTTTGTTAAGGTGGTAACGCAGGCTGCAGTGGCCTGTGAGAAAGCTCACCAGCTTCCTAATGCTTTCTTTATCTAGATTAAGGATTTCCTTTGAGGAAAATCCTGAGGCCTGATTAATGGCATGGATAGTCTCAGCCCCGCAACATTTTCCCAGTGGGCCAGACGTTCGTAAGTGTTCGTAAGTAATACTCAGCGCTATGGCGGTATCCCAGTTGATACCACAGTAAGATTCAGGTCCCTATGAACTCAGATTTTGAGCCAGCCCTAGCTAGTTCATCTGCAAATTCCTTGATGACCAGGCACCCAACCTTTCATCCTGTTGTATCTGGCAAGTGATTGTAGTGCACCGTAGCAGCATTTGACTGATATAGAGTCCATTAAATTGGACGACAGCGCTTTAAGTGGCTATCTGAAAAGATATATGTATATCCTAGCGTCCTATCAAGGTTTATCTTAGCGCAGATTTCAATGGCATGGAGTTCAGCCTGAAAAGCCGTGGGACACATTCCCATAGGTATCGAGACTTTGGTGTTGGGTCCAAAGACTCCAGCTCCAACTCCAATTTCCATCTTTGATCCGTCTGTGTATCAGATCAGACCTCTAGGGTCTAGTATCGGGACACCATTAGACCAGTTTGCACGGTCGAATATTTCTAAGATTTGTAGGGAAGAGAGCCCAACAACCGCTTCTAAAGCTGCTGTGGGACAGGTGCGCATAGCACCCGTAATGTCGAGACATGCAATTCTTTGAAGCTTCGTTGCCCTTGTTGGTTCAAGAAATTTCGGCCACCAAACAATGGCTGCGTTTGTGATAATGGGCCTCACCATCATTGTATACAACCAATGTATCATTTTTGGACTTAGACCCCAAGTTCTGGCGTATAGACGTCTACTGGCCCACATGGCCCTAGTGGCGCGCTCAATGGGGGACTTAATATTAGAATTACAGCTAAGCCATCAAGGATGTCACCGAGATATTTAACCTCACTGGAAAGTGGTGCCTTTGATCGTGATAGGTCCTAGATTGACCAGTGGACCCGTGATCACTTTTAAAGGGATTTTGTACATCATTTCTTGTACTTCTATCTAATACTCCAGTCAAGTCTTCCACTGTTGTAATATTCCAGTTGTTGTACATCGACGACTTTAAGTCTGCTCGCTCACTTTTGACCGCCGGTACTGGGGATCCGACTCCATGCACCGTAAAAATATCTTCTCTCATTAATAGTTGACACTCTGACAAAGGCAGATAATCCTCAACCAGCTTGAGTCAGTAGGAATCACGGATAAATAAATAAATGTTTTAGTGACTCGCAGGTGTACACGACGGTGATTCTTATTGACCAGCCTTTACTCCATTGCACCGACATCTCTGAGTGTAAAATCTGAAGGAAGATGAGCACGGAGGTTGGTTACGATGCACCTAATGCTTTGGTAACTATCTTAAAAAAAAAAACAAAGTCAGCAGGAGCGACAACGAAATGCAGTGTAGGAGGTTATGAACTTGAGCTAGGCGATCAATTAAGACTAAAGATACGAGTTTTTATGGAGTCAGGCAAGGTTGCGTCCAATCGCCCGTACTGTTTTTTTATTGGTTATTAATGATGTGTGTCACTCTGATCTGCCGTCGGAAAATGAAAAAAATCAATGGACGCATTCATTTCACTTAAAGCACCTTGACTTCGCTGATGAGTAACCATGGGTGCCTACACTCTCGAAAGGATTATAAACCTCCACCAAATGACATGAAACGTGAAGAAGGAGGCTAAATTCATAGGACACTCTCGCTCAATCAGACATTGCTCGAGAATGGATTGAGGGAATACAGAGTTTTCAATATTTTGGAAGTATTGTTTTAGCTAATGGAGGAACCGAAGGAGATGTCGCATGTAAGTAAGTCTGATTTTATGGGTATAGACTGTGATGATCTTCCCAGTTGCAAGGTCGTAAATATCCAGAAAACAAATGTATAGGACTGTTTACAAAGTATCGTCTAAAGAGTTGTTCGAAATTTACTAATATGAAGACTCATACCGTCCTTCGGAAAACTATCAACACGCAACCTCACGATTGCTTCAAAATACTGTATCACCTGACGTCCTTTTTAAGTTAAATAAAAGGAGATTTCATGTAAATATTGCTGATGTATTGCCTTGAGACTCTTCTGTGTCGGCATTGAAGAGTCCTCAGAACCTTCTAGAGTGTGAAAAATTCTCTTCGAAAACCCCGAACACCCTGCTATCTAATTGATCCAGATGGCCACTGGACCAAATCTAATAAGGAGTTCATCGATATTTTACTAAATACTCACTTTCCTTGTAGCCCACGTATTGCTATCCTTCCAACTGGAAACACTTCTATTCGACCGTACAGCTATTCCCTGATTATAGTAATTATAGAAAAAATCCTCTGGGCCATACGCAGTTTCAAACCCTTTAAGTCCCAAGTACCTGACGGTATCATTCAAAAATCCGAAGACATAGGTCTTCCTTGACTTAAAGCATCATGTCATGTTATCTGAATCGGGTCTTCATTCTCAAACTGTGAACTGAGGTGGAAGTCGTTTTCATACGTAAGTCATGCCAAAACTTACATGTTGAACCTAGGAATCAGTCTGTCTTTAGTGGAAAGTGTGATTGATATCCATCAGTGCTATCGATCAATCCTGGGAATCGTGCTCTTTCACTTCAAAGTCCGCTTTAAACGGACATTTATCTCTCGGAGTGGAGTAGTAGCAGTGCAACATTCACCTTTGCTGGTACCAGACATTTCATGAACTGATGAACTCAACAGAAAGTTTACGATTCTAAGGATTCTGCTGCCTAAATGGCAAAACCTGGGTATACTCCTCCTTACATGGATATACCTACTGAAGCTAGACACTTTCAGGCAGGACCAACCAAAGATGGGAAAACGACTTTCATATATCAAGGCAGATAGGATCCAAGCTGGATCACTTTCTTTGCACCTGTCTGGCTTAGAGGCTGCTTTCTTCAATGACCTCAACGCACTGGTATCCTCAGACATCATAACTATCCTTCGGTTAATGAGAAGCGCATATGTTCATAAGAAGCATAGCAAACTAGGATCACAACCGGTATAATGGATAATTTTTTATTTATACCTTATACCCATTGGTATAGTTAAGTAGAAACAATTTAATTTTCGGTATCCTTTCCGGTGGCATATGAGCTTTAACCTTTCAAATCAGAAGCAAACACGCTACCTACTATATCCACACCACCAATTTCCATTCAAACACCGCTGTTCAATTCGATATTTTAGTTCCAATTTGTTGAATCCCAAATACAAATATTAAAAGCCCCAAAGTAGCCCAATTGCCGGGTCCCATACCTCAATAAAGCAAACACCCGAACGTTCACACTTATTTATGACGCAGTTCGTGTATTTTCAAAGTTCAAGTGAGTAAAATTCATTCATGGTTGTGTCCCCCCCCACACAAGCGAATTCGCCCGCCCATATCCTGCCACATGGAACACTGATTGCATCGCAGGCCTTCACATTGCCGGGGAACCCCTTCGTTTACAGCAGTCTACAGCCGGATGCGGACCAGCACCCGTTTAATTCAGTCAATGTTAATTTGAATCCTTGTCGTTTCGTTGGTAGAAAATATTAAATTGTGGTTACTACTTCCTTTTTGCTCTCCTTGTGCATTACTATCCTTTTCTCTCTCTCTTTTACGCTCCAACTTCAATATGATATATTTTTTTTTTTTTTTTGGGAGAGAATGAATCCAAAGCCAATGCCAATCACGTAATTTTCCGAACCAAATAAGTAGTAAAACTGGCGGCGATGCGTCAGGATTTAGTAATGAGCGAGCAATTCCTCTACAGGAAAACTACACTAGGACTAGTCTACTGATTGTAACTTCTATGAGAACAACTATGAGTGCTGGTGATGGTGATGGTACTCCTACCATGCCGTGATCCCCACCACCACCACCATTGGCATGACAAGCAACTTTAACACAAAAATGAATGTTATGATTTCGTACATGGGATTGCGGTGCTATTCACGTCCTGCTGTGGCTCGGCGAAAGGATGAAATTGTATAAATTTTACGAGCAAGGATGCATTTGACTGAATTGGCGTACAAATTGAATGGTAATTTTGAAAAATTAAATTTCCGTGAGCACCTTTTTAGTGGTGAAGAAAATTTTTGGGCAAAGTGTCGGAATGTGCAATTGATGGAATAGATGGATGAGTGCTGCTAAACTGGGGTGGTTAGTTTTGGAATAGTTATCGAATTAGATGGAAAATTTGAAAAAGGAATAGGATGTGAGGTCCTGTGTGGGGCGCCAATTTATAATTGAAACATGTTGAAACGGCTGGCATGAAGTGCTGTTTGCAGGAAAGTTTAAACGTAAAGGAATTAAGTGATAGAAGGTAACAGAAGAATGAACAAGGACACTAAGTATCGATCTGGAATTTAAATATCTTTTTAAAAGAGGTTAGTCTGGTTTCTTTGTACCAGGTTTCTAAATACGAGGAGACTTTGAACAAGTGAAATTCATCAACTGTTCAACAATTGTTTTGGGACCTTTCAACAACCTTAGAAATTTGATAAATCCCTCGTTTTTGTAACTAGAAACAACAAGTGTTGTCACTAGTTCTCTGACTCAATACGTTAATTAAAGTAGCTATGTATCTTTGAAGATCTTCCTTTTGCAGAAATTATGGCGTCATTGGAGACAACCAGGTCTGCTAGATACCATAGCTGGATGCTGGAAAAAGTTACATGTATTAACTTGTAGCGTGCGCCTTACAATTACAATTTATGCAATTTGCAAATAATTATTATTATTGCAGTTTCAAAAATAACTGACTGCTCATTTATTTCATACACCCACCGGAAAATATTAGTCATGATCAACTAAATGCTACTTACTTTACAAAGGAAGCTTTCGTCTTTTTCTTTGCCTTGCCAAACTTGATATAAAAATCCATGCATATCTGCATACGACCTTTTTCTCTTGACAGTGCTGGCACGTGCAAGTAGTTCTGCGAGCTTCTCGCAATCAAATTGTCTTTTTTTTTATTCGAAGTATTTAATCAAAGTGTGTTAAGTACATAATAATACTTTGTGATATTGTATTTACAAAATATATATACATATCTACATTGATATGTTGGTATCGCAAGTATAAGGTAAGATTCTTTTTATCTGACCCTTAGGAATCTTCCTACATCTTTTTTTACATACGCAGCGCTCCACGTGCATCTACCTGTTCTACTATTGCGGGCGGTCTTCCATCCACTCTAGCACTCGCCACAGTAGAAGGTGCCCACTTTCAGATGATGAGAAGACTCCTCCCGCCAAACTACATATATACTCTTAAATACCTGCAGAAAGCACTTATCCTGTGAATACCCAAATTCACATGCAAAAAAGCGAACACCTGCACCTCATAGCCACCACATACTAGGACATTTTATAATTTCACCACCACCTAACCTAAGCTCGTACAATCACCTTGCAAAATAGCCTACACCTGTGCCTACGTCGGGAACGGATATTCTCAACATCAGAATATCATCAGCACCTGCTCCGACACGTCACAGATTCAACCTGCAACAACCCTTCACCTGTTCGTCAAAACAACATCTACCATCACCACCAGACAGAAGCCAGCAAGGGAAAACCAGCAACAAAAACAAGCTATAATCAAAAGATCGATTAAAGCTTTCATTTAGATCAATCAGACGTAACATCACGTTTTGACTAAACTCTTTTTTTTATAAGTAAAGTTATTTAATTGTATATTAACACTAGCTTTAAGGGTAAGATTGTAAGATATATCCAGGTAATTGCCTAAAGAATATATAAAAGTTTCATTATTAATTAAGTTCCACTCCCCCCTGACAGCATATAAATATATGTACATCACTCATTCATACATAACACCAAACATTAAACAAACTACAATTTACGCCATACATCCCATCGGTTTGTGCGCACAAAGCGGAGGAGTAAACGGTTCCCGATAAAAAAAAAAACAAAACATCATCACATCACAGTAAGTGACATTATAATTTTTTTTTATATAATCTTTTGGGCAATCTCATTTAATTACATTACTTTTGTTAAGATTTTTTTTTATGAATTTATATACATACATGTATTCCTTTTTTTGCATATACAAACGCATATAACATGTACATATATATATACTTAATCAGTATTAGTTCCCTAAGAATTCAGTACCCTTTATTTTAGTTTCTTTCGTTTGTTTGCATATACATAAAAGTATGAAAGTTATTGCATTTATAAGAGTTTGCATTTATAAGATCTTTTTTTTTGTGAATTAAATATTTATTTATGTGAATTTATTTATCAGTACGATTTGAAAGATGTGGAAACTAAGTACAGTGTTGAATTTATTGACTTAGGTAATATGAATCGGTCGTGATTTAATTTAGTGGCGATAAGGGGTTGATCTGAAGAGAATGAGGAGAGTGAAAGTGTAAACATGTGTAGTCAAGGGGCTACCATTACATATTCCGGCACTTGGTAGCCATGGAGCTTTTGACCTTGGTCATTAGTCAGGGCGGGTCTTGCCGAAGGGATGTTCTCAGAGGAATCTCTTAGTTAATTATCATCCCACGTGTCAACAACAGCGTCACTCTTTCTGTCCCCTACCTTTTCTTTTTTTCTCTTATTTCTATTGTGCTATGTTAATTACTTTTGTGATCGTGTTACCCCCTTTACATGTAACTGCATCCGAGTTACATCAATTCTACTATGTCAAACATTTAACATCCATGCAACTTCAATTCAGACATTTCTTTACCGCAAATCCCTCTTAATATATGGCACGAAAATTTATTTTGTAGGATCACTTTCAGGCAGAAATTACCCACCCCACCGTCGAGCTGACGCCGTGCAACCGCAAGCGTGCCATCTTCTGCCTTCAGGATTAAACATTATTTCAATCCAGGTCCTTCCCTACAAACTCATCAAGGAAAAACTATTGTAGAAGCAAACGAACAGACCATCTATAGAGATCTAAAAACCATATTCAACACCAGATACTGCAAGAAGTGTAATCGACAGAAGATGATCCTAGAAATAGAAAAACGGATCCGGATCAGAAGTCGATACATGCTAAACAAAGCAAGAGGAACAGCTTAAGAACAATATCCATGAGGATGTGATGCAGCGACGCTACGAAAGATGAAACATCTCTGTATCGGTTAAAAGGCAGTATTTTCAATTCACGAGTCGAGCAGAGAGCCAAAGGATGAGAAAATGATATGATATTACGAGAACAATGCCACAGAAGGAGATCGCAACTCCGTAAGCTGTTAAAAAAGAGAAAAAGCAAATCCGTCCACATACAACGAGGTGTTCCAACGTCACCCATGGAGATGCGTGTACGGAATACTCGTGAAAAAACTAAGGAATGGTACGGCAGCTACACCAATATGGTCAAGCATCATTCACTCAGTTGAAGGCGCCCTATTTGTGATGAAAGATAGATACCCCCTATCAGAAGTAACAGACAATACCACCAGTCGTAACGAAGGAAGTTCTAGAGGCCATGACAAGCAAGAAAGAGTAACTAGACAAATTTGATGGGATCCTATAGCTAGTTTCACTGCAGAGAGGCAGCGGTTAGTCCTCATCCCAAAGAGTAAAAACAGACTACTTGAGTAATCATCATCTAGAGTAGTAATGATGGCTGGATGACTAAGCTAGGCGGGATTAAGCAATGCCGTGACGTCGTAAAACTCGATGTTAAAAATCCATTTAACATAACTAGATGTAGTTACCTATCTAGAGCCTAAAGCCGTCTGAGAATACCAAAATACTAAGATAGATGCACTACAGTTAAGATTAGTCCCAGTACTGTGGAATGTAATATATGCTCAATGCTTGCAAACTGAAAATCCCGAGTTTAACCTACAATGATCTTGGTTCTAAAAACACTAGAGCAAGTGTCCGAAAAATACAGTCAAGTATTTTGAAACATTAAACTATGGCTTCAAACATCTTAAATTGGCGAACTTCAAGATGGAAGCAGTAGAGCAATATGTGGAGGTATTTATCGGACATAATGGGTAGGACGGGCGAAACAGTACTCATAAAATATTTTACTCCTTCCGACGTATAAAAAAACCTGAATAAGAAGTCAGCAGTTATGGGAGATCCATTAGGTAACTGCTTCCAATTGCGACATTCGGTTTAGTTAGATCGTTTTCTACTGTGGTGTCCTTCTAAATAAGATTCGAAGTCTTTACAAACCGGATCGATGGTGTCCAGTTCCATTACATTTTTCACTAGGTCGATGTGTGCGATCTTTGAATATCCTTCCCACACGAAACTGATTATATTTCCCATTAAGATAGAACAGTCAAGGATATCTTCAGTGCCTTAGAATACAACTGGAATGATATGTCTTATTTATAGACCCTATAGTTGTTTTGGATAGAGACTCATTGTTCAATATCCTGTTTAGCCCAAAGGGGTAGCAATTGGCAAAATTATTATTCGTTTAATTTCTGACGAGATGTCATTTTCAAAGTCAGTCAGTCAGTCCTTGATTCAATTCCTGTTTTGACTCCTCGTCTCCATAGAGGTCGTCATAGGCGGTACTTGCTGTTGAAGTCCGCAGTGGCATCTAAGGAACCCTGTAAATATACAGAGCTACACCCTTCTTAGGTTGATGCAGATATTGGTTGTTCATAAATGTCTTACCAGTCCTATTTTTGGTAGTTCGCTTTAGACCATAATGGTTCCAAGTTCTACAAGCTTTTCTCGGACGTTCTGTTCAACTATACTACAAAAGTGTTCTTCTCTTTAAAGTTTATCAGCCTTCCACTACTATTTGACAGCCGTACACCAAGTTAAGGGTACTTCAGATAACTCAATATTGGTCTTACTACCGTCTGTATCTCGTGTATATCTCTTTTCCCTTAAATGATGTATAAGTCAACCGATGTATTCTTGGTACGATTCCTCCGTACGGAGTTCTGCCCTTCTGTATTTCTCCTATTCAGCATGAGGGATCGATGTCAACACGCAGAATGCCTAAGATTATAATTACACCCAAAGGCACTTTTGGCCATTGGCTCAAGTGATTAGTGCATTGGACTACGGAGCCTATTCCGAGCTCCACCTTTGGCGAATGCCTGACAAGCATCCTAGAGTAGAACTGTCATGAAAAAGCTTTTCGAATAACAAATTTCCCTTCGGTCAGACAGTACGCTTCCTTCCATTCGTGGAAAGAATAGAACACGCACCGCATGAATAGTTGTCGCGTCAATTATTTGGTTTTGTAAATGTACTTACGGAAGGACAAACGGATCGCAATTGCAGAAGAAGAAACGTCAGATACTCTGACTGGAAAAAGCTGCATAATTTACCAATATGGCTGAGAGACAATGTGAGATAGACCTTGCGGAGCTACTTAGGTCTAACACAGAATATTGCAACAGCTCTAAGTAGTAGTTCCAGTTCAAAGATGGATGTAGGCGTAGGCTCAGGGATCGTTTCTGAACCACTGGGTATATCCTAATCAATCCGTCTCTCGAACCAAAGCAGTGTTTCCCAAGCGGAGGTCCTATCAGTGATAATAGCCGTCCATGAGACTACGTTGAAGGCAATACCAATCACCCTTTTCATCGACAGCCAGGCAGCAAAAAAAGCGGTTTCTGCTATCGAAATAAAATCAAAGCTTCTAAAGTGCTTTCGTGAAGATCCTTGCACATTCAAGCTCGAAGCAGGGATGATCCTCCCTAGACACTTGTGTCATTACAAGAAGTATATGACCTTGTTTCTATAAGAATACGACCAACAACATTATGTAAAAAGATAGGAAATACCTATATACCCTCATAGGAGTCATTACGGGAAGAAACTAACACTAAAGAAAAAAGACATATGTCGTAGATGTGGTGATGAGGAGGTAAATGAGGATACAACCCACTTTCTTTGTCACTCTCCAGTTCTTATCCACCTTAGATTTAAATTTCTCCGCTTCTTCCATGACCTAGAAGAATTATGCAGCAAACCAGTCAATGTCATCTTGAACTACATCAAATCAACTGGATGGTTTGCTAGTTCATAGGAACAATATTTGTTGAACTGGGGTTAACCAATGGGCAAGGGACATCTCTCTCCTATGGGTAGCATAATGAGTCTCTTTTTTTTTTTTGGTTGCGCCAACGGATGTGTAATCATCTAAAGATACCAGTAACCCGGGTTCCTGGCATGCACGATTCGCTGACCTGCGAATTCCTCGATTCCACTCTCCCCGCGGAACCACCCTTAGGTATTACTTCGCGGGGCTGGTTAGCAATTTAAGCTCTTCTTTCCCCGTTTGTTGATTTGAACATTAGGTTCAGCATTTGCTGTTCTTTGCTGCGTAAGAGCCCCCTCGGGGGACGACTTTCGTTGATGCTCTTCCTGACTCTTTCTAACCGTTGAAGCTCCTTCACGATCACCGCCGCAACCTGCTTCACCCATATTTCGCTCGATGTCAGCATATGATCCACTAAGTTCTCGGGAGTTGGTCTTTCTCCGATTTTTTCCTCTAGTAGTCTGCAATCTACACTGAAGAGAGGGCACTGAAAAAATACGTGGTATACATCTTCGGTGGACTCGCCGCAGTTTAAACAATTTGGAGACTCTTTTATGCCAAGCCTCTTCAGGTACGCGCGGAAGCAGCCATATCCGATTAGGAACTGGCTTAAGTAGAAATCTACTTCTCCGTAGTCTCGGTCCATCCATTTGTGAACATCTGGTATGAGTCGATGGGTCTACCTCCCCTTTTGTAGAGTGGGTCCATCTCACTTGCCATGCTCTGAAGTATGGGAATCCTGAATTTTGGCCACCGAGCATCCTGAATTTTGTAGCTCGGTGGCCAGCATATCCGCTGGTAGCAATCCCGCGATGACACATATAGCATCCTCTGATACTGTTCGGTATGCACAGCAAACCCTCAATGCACACAGTCGATTCACTGAGTTTATTCTTTTTGCATACGACTTGCCTGTCACAGCCTTGGCCCATATTGGTGCTGCATACATATATTATGATGGACTGCACCACTCTTGACAGAACTAGTCTCCTTTGTTGTCTAGGTTCTCCAATATTCGTCATTATTCTGGACAGGGCAGCACTCAAGATGCTCCTTGTAAGCGAGTCTAGCATCGATTATCACATCTAGGTATCTGATAGCCGGTTTTGACATTATATCATGATCACCTACTTTGATTGTGATTGCCACTTTTTTCTTGCGACTGCTTACTAGTACAACTTCTGTTTTGTGCTTTACTTGACGAATACATTCATTAGCAATGTCCTCTATCCCTTCCAGCACAATGAGTCTATATTGATCTGAGTGTGGCGTTGTGGATTCTTCCACTCATCAACCTACGTACCTAACCTAACCTAAATAGTAGTTCAGTATGAATCATTTTGTATTGTGGTTAATACATTTGCTGTAAGCGATGTCTGAAGACTGTGTGCTTCTACTTTATCTTTATCTACTTGATTCTGTTTGTATTCAATTAGAACTCTGTATAAGCCGCAAATCGTGTGCCGTACAATGAAAACTCAATGCATCTGCATCTATGTATGTATGTATATCATTTTCTTGAAGAACACATATTCAAAAATAAATATAACAATATTTGGGGCGACAGGTTTATACGAGTCTCAGGACATTACAACCATTCGTGTAGTGCGTGTTATATTTCGCCCGAAGTGCATTTACATTGAAACGGTTTTCATGACAGTATACTTTCGGATGCTTATCAAACACTCGCCGGTGGTTAGACCGCGAAAAAGTCTTTTGTTTTTGTCTGGGAATCAAACTTTTTTAGTTCAATGCACTAACTACTGACCCAAATCGAACCCACCGAACAACTCGCTGTTCAAATGTCTATACAGTCAAATTCATATTTAATGTAATACAAAAATGCTCTAATCTCCATTTTCTAAAAGCTAGATCATCCAAGACTGATGTCAAAGATGGTGAAATGAGTGATGTAGGTACATACTTCCACGTTCAATTAAGACGCTCTCTTAAGAGTCGTCAAATCCATCTCTACCTGTCCACTCTGTGAATCAGAGTCTCTAAAAATTCTTTCTGTTATAAAACGATTAGACTTTGTAATACATTTCCTAGTGTTTACTAAATGCAGTTCTGTTTCACTAAAATACGGTGCACACCATCAGTTTGGAACTGACATTCCTAGATTGACAGTTCTCAATATTTTAGCGCAGCCCCATCATTCCAAGCTATACACTATCATGTTACATGTCAAACGAACAAAACTTTCAGTTCAAAACGGATAGTGTGTACCCTACTTAACAGTATTCAAATCCTTCACATTGACCAGAGAACACGGCGTTTAAAGGTCCTTTTCTATTAAATCTCCATTCCTACTTTCCATAAAACATTTGCTTTTACAAGGGAAGCTTCTACTTATTCCCCACTTCTGTGTCTTTAAAAGAAAAAAACAATTTTTACTCCCTAACAGAGCGCAATTAGATACAAAATACCTCATCCCCAAAATTAACCCTCGCTATCCGTTGCCTCAATTAAAATCAAAAGACCGTGAAATTGAGTTCGCACGCAATTCGCCAGGACGACACGCTAAAAAATGGAAACACCAACTCGATTAATTGTAACAACCAAACGCCTAAGCGCATCGCGTGTCATCCCGAACGGAATGGAAATTAGAATTCGCTTGTATATCACAACTTGAACCGACTTTTAATCCTCATCACCTGAATTGGGCTCGAATAATCCCTTTTTAATGAAAATTCCACAAAAAAAGAAGGCAAAAACAAAAAAACAAAAAGTACTCAGTCTTGGCGCCAACAGGACTTTTTCATTTAGCTTGTCAAAAGGGTGTCTGCCAAAGCATCAAACAAAAAGAAAAGAACAAAAACGAGTTACAAACAATTACGCTTTCACACTCCCTCCGCGAGTGTCACACACCCCCCCGTTGGATTTTGATCAGCCCCTATTTCATCCATCCTCCTCAGATGGATAAAATAAAGTTCGACAGCCGAGAATTAAAATGAAATGAGAATAAATTTTTATCCCTGAGGTCCTGTTTGGCCTGCGGCCAATTTAGTTCGAACCTGGTTTTTTGGCAAACAGACACCGAGTCATATATCTTCAAACTAGTACTAGTACTCCTGGACCGGCGGTGTATAGTTAAATGTAATTCATTTCCGGATACGGGGCCATTTTCTTGTGTAACTGAAGTACGTAAAACAATTGCAGAGGTATGTAGGTCCTGCAAAAGTGTGTCTTCCGCCGTCGCCGCCTCCTCCTCAGGCATTGTTGTAACCTAATTCAATCCCATCTGGCTATCATTTTGGAGCCAATTTTAGGATTTGTTTTGTTGTTTTATTTATTGTCCTTGTGTGTGGCTGTCGTGTCCTTGTTGTTTTCGGCATATCAATTCGCTTTGTTGTGATCTCAATCGATTTAGAGAATTGACTAAAATATGAATAATTCATTGCGTGTCGTAAGTGTGAGTGAGCGTGGGCGTGGGTATGGACGGGTATTGTGTGGTATTCGCCACCAATTTGCATCCGTAATGAGTTCAACTCCATTGTGTGCCGCGATGGGTGCTGACTACTTTTCGCATTTCGCTAGGATCAAGTACAATTACGGGAACGTGCAACGTGACGCAAAACATTGAATATTGTTGTAGGTAACATGTGGTTGTTTTGTTAAATACGCTCCATCAGCCAGCAAGGATGAAGGATATATGTATGTGTGTGTGTTTTCGTATGCATCCGGGCATAAAGTATAATCCATTTGGGAATCATAAAAAAAATGGTTGGGTTTTTTGGGATTTATGAGCTTGCAATGTAGGAATAGAGAAATACATACATATATGTACATATACTTTAATAGGGTACTGAAGTGTTAGCAAAGATATGAAGAGGACCTATGTACATGCATATGTAAGTGGACGATATGCAGCTCTACAAAGTTTATTTTATCCGTCAATCACCCCAATTCATCCTCTTCCATCGAGGTTACTTCTGGTGAGGAGTTGGCCTAAGAATTCTAAACGAAAGGTACATAAATCAACACCTCGGCGCCATCTTCCTTTTCCTAGTATTCAGTCCCTTTTCAGTATAAAGAGCTGGATGGACATTGTATCACACTAGCTAGATCAAAATAAATGCACAAATATAAAAACTTCACTGCCTGACAGTCCATTTACGAGTGGACATCTCTGTCATCCAACTATTCGATTGCATAGATTGAATGGCCAGGTTATAAGACGGAAAGACCCGATTACTCATTCCACAATCGACAGCTATAACTTTGAGGTAGTAAGGCATTTTGTCTACCTTGGCTCTGCTATAAACTCTGACAGGAATTAAACGAATAATAACTCTTGCCAATCGCTATTTCTTTGGACTGAGAAGGCAATTGAGTAGTAAGGCCCTATCCCGAACAACCAAGGCGACTCTGTATAAGTCGCTGATCATCCCAAACCTGCTTTACGGTGTTGAAGCTTGTACCATATCTAAAGTGGATGAAGAAACCCACTATCGCTTCAAGAGAAAGATTCTTCGTTAAATTTTCGGTCTCATTTGGAGGAGATTCACGACGAACAATACTTACGAGCTGTACAGCGACATCGACCTAGTCCAAAAATTCGGCATTAGTCGTTAACAATGGCTAGGATATGTAGAGCGAATGGACACAAATGCTCCGGCCCATAGAGTCTTCGAATCGAAGCTAGAGGGACAACGAAGTAGAGGAAGACCTCGCACAAGTAGAAGGAGACCTTAACCGACTTGCAGTCGCAACTGGAGGCTTGTTGATTAAGGCCTAGGTACACTCCGAACTGTAGCGCCACCTAAGTAAGTAAAATAATTCAGGTTTGGTGTTTCAACATATGGGGAAGGAGGGTATGTAGGTAGCTGGGTTGGCTCACTCAGGTCAATATAGACCATTTGTGTTGCCCTTAGCGGGAAAAGGTATATCCTTTAGCAGTAACTAACCAAAAATAGCTTACTAACTTACTTACTTAACGGGCTTCCGACCCGTGAAGAGTCTCTGCCTGAAACACGGCAGACTTCCACTCTATTCGATCCCGAGCACGCTCCTTCAAGTTGTCTAGATCCGCGATAGCTTGATCCTTAAAATTGAGGTTTGGTCTTCCTTGTCCTACGGGACCGAATATCCGCCGCAGAATTTTTCTCTCGTAAGTGTTCAATATCTGCTCTGCTTTCCTGCTTATCGTCCAAAACTCGACTCCCTACAGCAGTACTGGTAGGATCAAAGTTTTGTAGAGCATACATTTCCGAGTTAGGAGTTTTGACCCCGTTTGTTTCGCCAAACCGAAGTAGCAGCGATTTCCTAGGGTAAGTCTACGTCGAATCTCCACTAAGTTGTCATTCGTGGACTTGATATTTACTCCGAGGTAGGTAAACTCCTTAACCAATTCGAAGTTTGTGTTGCCAACGGTGACGTTTTGTACTAGACATGTACTTAGTTTTGTCCTCATTCACTCCAACGCTAACTCGTTTCACCTGTTTTTTAATTGCCGTAAAAGCCTATAACACGGCGCGCTGGGAGCGACCGATGATGTCGATGTCGTCTGCGTATCCCAGCAGCTGGACAGATTTGTTAAGGATAGTGCCTCCCGTGATTACATCTGCCCTGCGCAATATCTGTTCCAGCACAAGATTGAAGAAGTCGCATGATAGCGCATCTCCTTGTTGAAATCCGGTGCATGTTTGGAATAATTCGAAGGAACTGTTTCCGAATTGCACGTTGCACCGCGTATTTTCCAACGTCACGCGGCACAGCTCAATCAGTTTAGCCGGAATCCCGAATTCGGCCATCGCCTTGTAGAGCGCAAGACGATGAATGCTATCATATGCGGCTCTAAAGTCGATGAAGAGATGGTGCGTCTCGACTTGAAATTCGTTGGTCTTTTCCAGGATTCACCTTAGTGTGAAAATTTGATCGATCGTCGATCTGCCGGGCCGGAAGCCACACTCATTGTAGCACATGTGCTAAGAGGAATCCATCTATTATTTCCTATCATTTGAACTTTATTTCCCGTTTCGTGCCTAAGTGTGCAAGGCGGGATGTTCACCAAGTCAAGGATCCAACAGAGTCTTACCTTATGCTGTATTCCAAGAACCTTAAGCTCTTCTCGACAGCACATCATCAGATATCGCTTTTATCGCTGCCTGGGTGTCGATAAAAATGGTGATATCCTCACGTGGTATTACCTTCATCGCAGTTTCACAGCAGCCATAGTCACTGCTAGGACCTCTTCTTGAAAAACGCCATTATAGTTCAGGAGCCGGACAGATTTAGATACGCCCAGAGAATCAAAAAATATAGCTGCTCTCACACCAATTTCCATTTTGAACTCTGGTTTCCATTTCTCTCTACTTGGATAGAGGCTTGTGAAAGGTCTTATAAATTCAATATAAGGTGTCATATAGTTTTTTGTTGTTACATTCCCTACACACTTCTGAAAGATCTTAGTTTGGCCTGATGCGTTCGGCCTCCAGCTGTCCGATTGACTTGTCTTTAGGGTCCTTGTGGCTGCCGATTCTTGTATAAAAAAGTTGAAGATGAACTCGAGTCTGGCAGTTGGTATTGTTCTCATTGGACTGGTAGCACCAATGCACGTGAAACTGAAACAACTAAAAAGTCTATCTATGATCTGGATATACTAATATTTATCGGAGCCTACCTTCGAGATAAATTCACCTAGATATGAAAGTTGAACTAGGGCTACACGCATCATAGAATACTCGAATATTTAGGTTCCCAACATCTCCAATTACATAACACCCATCGCCGTCTTCTTAACTCTCCAACACTAAGGAATGAACATTCACTTGGATGACATTGCTGAGAACCGTTCACAGTGGAATAAGATCTTCAAACAGTAAAGCAGTGTAAAGAACTTACTCTAGGACATCATGGGGAGAGAGGATCTCAACCTGTGAGTTACAGTGCACACAAATCTTAAAACTAATTCCAAGCTGTTTCGCTATCCTCTCCTTCTACTCTTATGTGAGAAAATTTCGAATTACAAATCAGCCACACGTGAATCGTCCTTACATTTTCGCGTAATCAAGCCTCTATTGTACCGATCATATCTTCACAACCTCTTTTCGGTCCTGTAAACCTCATTCAAACTGTAATTAAGAAACAACAAATTGACTTCACTCAGACGAAAGCCATTACCCGGCCAAAAGTATGTGCTTCGTCTCACAGCCATCTCAACAGAAAAAAAAAAAATCATAAAATAATAGACGGCCCAACCGGTCGGTCCCCCCCGCCCCCAACCCAACCCAATTCCATCTTCGTTCGCATCCCGGGAAAACGATTTACTGGCGATGATCAAAATCAACTTTATTTCCCAAAGGACAAATCCCATTTGCCAACAAAATGGCGATGTCAAAATATGATAGCATTTAACTACGTCGAAACGTCGACCAAATCATTCGCCATTCGGCCATTGCCGGAGCCACTCTCCGGGCCCATTCCGGTTCCACTTTTATTCTAATAAATTTTATTAAACGCTTCTGCAGGACACATAAAGAAATCCATATAACATTTCTCGAGTTGTGCCTGCTTCCGTCACGATTATGTGATTATGTGTGTCCTTGTTCTTGGGGTCCACCCTTGGGCTGTAAGAGGATGATAATCTTCATTACCCATTAACTAACCCAGGAGAGGAGAGGACACTGCGAGGCACGCACGTACACTGGAAAAGTTTTATTTTTACTTATTCTTGACCGACCGTCTTCAATTGTATGTTGGCATTTGCCTCGCATACGGTGGTTCTCTGGATGCGAAAGGAAGAGATTATTAATTTCACATAAGACTCGAGTTGAAACTATGACGAATAAAGACCGTCCACAGTAGCGTGGTCCTTGTTTTTGTGGCAAGGAGCACGAGGTTATCCCTGTGTAGAAACATCGTAAGTCGGATCATTAAGTTCATGTGTGCGTTTTCTGTGTGTGAGAGGGGATGGCTAAGTTAAAGTAAATTGGGGGAGTTTTACGGTTATAATGTTGAGCTTGTAGTGGTAGGTCCTTTTTGCTTATGTATTATTCAATTAAATAGTTGTTTTTGTTGTTTTTTGTTTTTTTTTTTTTTGGGTGTTGACCCCTCTCCATTCCGGTTGGTCGTGTGTAGTTATTTGTGGATACCTTTTCCCAAATTCCCTGGGATGATTTTTATGTGATGGACCCTCTTGAAATAGTTAGGAATACGATTTATGATGGGCATTTGAAGTGGAGATTTTCGTTGCTTAGAAATCCGGAACGAGGAACAAGGACCGAAGATGTGAGGGTAAGATCTTGATTATTCGTAATGGAGTGGAGTAGTTAAGGCTTTTCGGAGGGCGATGGACTTAAAATGGGATAAAAATTAGCCCAGTTAGATTTGAGGATTTTATTTTATCAAAGGACAGTGAAAAGTTTCGCATTGGTTGGGTACTTGAGCGGAATGAAATAAAGAGATTGGGAGGATATTCATGAGCTACAAATGGCACCTATCGTTTTGTTATCATACGCGGTTGTAAGCTTGTCATAAAAACAGCACAAGCATGTTGGCAGAATCTGGATCATATTCAATGGTATGTAATGAAGAACCAGTTCAGAGTAAGAGGCGGGCGAATGAATTGCATAAATTCGTTTTCGAGTTTTGTTCGAAAGCAGCGCACTGGCCTTAGAATATCCGGCCTCTCGAACTTGGTGTGGAATTAGGGGTCTGATTCAATAAATTGGGATTTCTGATATTGGGGTAAACCAGCAACTATGGGCTTCTATTCTGCAAGGATTAACTGATAATAAACTATGATGACGTAGTAAGGATCTAATCGGTTAACACCTCAGATCAAGACTTGATTCGTCAACGTTAGCCGTGTCATTGTAAGGATATCTGACCTGAGTTGGGATCCCGAAAACATTAAAAAAGCATAGGAATACATTAGAGGCTATAGTCATCCAATGTCCCTTAATGTCTCAAAGCATCCGTTGGCACCAGCATCAAGCGCTGAGCATGTGTGGCAAAGAAACAATGCATTTGATAATGCAGGACCTCTCTCTTAGAAATAGTAGCGATAGTACAAGTAAAGTGACTTCTTTGGTGAAAATAAAACGAAAAACATGCAAAGCGTTCGATTGAGCAAGCAAAGAGGAGTACTTAGTTCTATTTCGAAGTTCTACCAAACTGTAAGAACTCATAGCCTGAGATCTGTTAAGTAGGTCAAAGCAGCAGATGATGACTTACTTGCCACACTTAATCCGACGAAAGTATGCCCGATGACGGAAACATTAGTATTGTCTACCCAATTTCTAAGAAAAAAGACGATCCAAACTGTTTCTAAAACTTAATTTGCCTTACAGTGAGAATAAAAAATTTAAATCCGTTTTTTGAAGCAAAAACAGAGAAAGTAGGTTTAGTAATCAATGTGGACAACACGAAGCACATCCAGTAAGCACCACATACCGCCTTGCCTTGAAACAAAACTTCACTCTCATCGATGAACAGTTAGCCGTATTGTACCTCTAAGCGCCAATATAGCCTGTCCCAAGGATTCGTGGATGCACTTATCAGATGAGATCTGAAACCAAAAAATTTCTGATTCTATTACACTTTGCTCCTCTTTCATCAGGGCGTCAAAAATGGCTGAGGGTATAGTTTCAAAAGATAGCTCTGTTTTGAACGTAGTGGACAGATACCTAGCAAACTCTAGTTTATCTAGCCTAGATCTGTCTATGTATAGATCGCTCTTCCTCAGTACAGGTCGGCTGTGTTAATAGTGGGAACTACATAGCATGAATTTTGAAACTACCTTTAGAAACAAAAACAAATTGAATGCTGGTACTTCGTTGTGCGGGCAGGACTGCACAGAGCAGAGGAGTGATATTTACCTGATCCTTGGCTCGCAGACCGAACAAGATATCAGAACCCTCAGGAATCGAAGATAGCAATATCCATATGAAATCCGGTGGTAACTCTTCACCCGTACTTTTATAATTATAGTGCCCTGAACCATAAAAAAAAAAGCGTACGAAGTATATCGTGTAGCCATGAGTTTTTTGAATTGCTTTAAGGGACTTACAAAGAAGAACAAGATAGAAAAACATCTCGAGTCCTTAGCAAAGGTTCTTGTATGGGTAACTACCATTTTTGTTCTAAATCGTGACATCAGGACTACGTTTAACCGATTGCGTCCATAGATTTTTTGATTAGTCGATGTATCACAAGAAACAAAAGAACGCCATCTGGTAGGCGAACTTAGCTAAAAACACAAAAAAAATCATAATGATTGGGAGATTCAAAAATACGACTGAAAAATTTTTTGCAGCGACGTTGAAACCACGAAAGACGCTGTCAGACTCAGAAAAGTCCTGTCAAAGGTTTAAACGATTCCGGAGTTCCTTAAAAAAACATGACGGCAACTGTCCCGGCTTCTGTTCTGACACCTTAAAAGAACGTATTTGCACTCACTTCTCTGACTACTCCTTCACCATCTCACACCCCACAGAGAGGGTCAGCAGCTTAATGACACCAAAAAGAACACAATCGGCAGAAATACCTAAGTTCGACCCACCTAGTCTGAATGGACCACAATGAATGCATAGAATGCATATTAGATCGTAAATTGAACTGGAAAGACAATATATGTACTTGAACGTAGAAAGAAGGACTCAATTGCTTTTTACGCATGCAGGACAATCTTCGTTAAAAAATGGGGGCCATTCAGTGAATGCACACCGTCATCGTTACACCTATCCTGACATACCACTGTCTGGTCTGGTGCCCTGCTGCCGCAAAAGAAACAAACCTGAACATCCTCACAAGGATCCAAAGCCTAACATGTTTGGGTACCAACAGCGCAATTAGGACAGCACTCACCCCCGCCCTTGCAGCCACGCTCGGGCTTTGCCCACTGGACCTCTTCACCAAAGAAGTAGCTACAAAAAGCGCCATATTCCTCCGACAAACTTGGATGTGGAAAAGCACCAAAATCGGACAGAGCTCCATTGCCTAATGGTCAAACGTCTACCTCAACCTCGACTCCAAATTTTCCTCCAGAGAGCTGGACAAATGGTGGGGTCATTAACCTTCCATATTTATCTTTACGGATGGGTCAAAAATGGACGAAGGTACGAGCTCAGGAATATTCTCAGAGGTACCATTAATTGTCCGGTCCGTAAAAATTCCAACCATACAAGGGTGTTTCAAACGGAAAGATATGGAACAGACGCCTGCCGGGATCTATCCACTCTGACTAGCAACAATCCTATAGACATCTATATAAACAGCCAAGCAGCTGGTCAAGCGATGCAAAAAGGAACTCGAATCCGGGACATATGAGCTACCACGGGAATGAAATGGCCGATGAGCTAGGGAGAAAAGGATCAAAATCAAACGACCTAACAGCAGATCGCCCATCAGTCTTCTCATGGCCAACGTAAGGTGGAAAACACTCTCCTTATGCCTCGTCTCTAGAAAACTTTGATTCGAATACGACAAAAAAAGAACTAGAGAACTTCTATCGCTAAATAGACCACAGCTGACTCTACTCATAGGTACTCTCACAGATCACAATTCAATGGCGAGCCCTTCTTAAAGAATTAGAATCAGCACCACAGACCTATGCAGAGACTGTGCCCAAAATAAGCCAAAATAAGATAAAGCGGTAGGTGTAAGACCTGGAATACCGTGTTAAGAAAGCAAGCACAGGTTTCCTCGCTCAACAAGACTTTTGTAAAAAATGAGAAATTCAGTTTTTCAGGTTTTCAAGGTAAAACACGAAGATCTCGTCAAAAAGCTAGAAGACGTTTTTTTTACAAAACCCTTTCATTTGAAAAGAGCTGAACTGACAGACCAACCTGGTCATGCGCAGAATTAAGCGTTGTTCTTGAAAATGTTAGTGACTCTATGACCACCCTATAAAAAAACTGAAAAAAAAATTTAGCTAACTCTGAAGTTTGGATGCTTTAAATCACCTCTACAAACTTAATGGTTTTCTAGTCAGGAATCCCTTAAACTATTGTTGGATATTCACTCCTTTGGTTGTTCCAAAGTTGGATCCATTCTACTTTTTAATACAACCACTCCATTATCAAGCAACACAAAATATACGTAAACTGATGTCAAAGACGGTAGTCCCTTAGGCACATAGCTTTACCTTTTTCAATACGTCTGTAGAATCTTCTACTTATCTACAACACGACAGCTGTTTCGAGATAAGACCTGAATTCTGTATGAGAGCTGATGTCCACTCTTAACCTCAAAACTTGACTAACAAACGTAGACTTGAAGTTAGTCCTCAGAATACCGAACTGGACTTGTCCACCAGCTCTCGTAAGTCCTTCTAATGTAAGTGGACGGAAACAGGATCATTTTCGGGGATTCATTTCGAACAACAGCTTTCAAGTCGATGAAGGAATGCATTTGTAACAAGGGGGGATTGCAATCGCATACGAGTATCGGTAATCAGCCCACTACTAGGCCATAGCATGTCCGTTTAGTGGACTCCGATTTTTTTACGAAGAAATTCCAAGTCATTATCCAATTCGTACAAGACTTGGAGGGGGACGATACCCTGCACAGAAGGTCCCTACGCTGTGAAGAGAAAGTTCCTTCTGCGATGTATTTGAAGAATCTTTCATCGGCAGGCAAAAGGCTTGACCTCTTTGATAAGACTTCTATAGAAACTACGAAGAGACGAGTTTTCATATTTTTGTATTTTTGCCTTCTATGTATGTACATATGTATATCAGCCTAACCTAGATGAATTGGAGAATTTAGGAACGTATATATGTATATGTAAGTATGTATGTATCAATCAGGACAAAACAAAAAATAAACCACAATTCCCATTGAGGTTAAATAGATTCTTTTTCTGTATAACCTTGAAGTGACTACCGGCTATCCCCCAAGGAACGAAACACTCGACCTCCATTTCGGTCAAAATAATTTGTTTCCACGACCAACTTCATGTATAATTTCAATCGATCAAGTCTTTCCTCAAAAAGTCATCACAAAAGAACTTCGTCCCAAATCGATTTATCTGTTCACTGACTCAAGAAACATATTCCCAATACGAGTCTCTCGCAAGTCCTTTGAGAAATTTCTATGTAAATCGGCTTCAATTCAAACAGCCCGTGTCTTTTGTTTTTCAACTTTCACATCCCATTTTCGACGAAAAAAAAATCCAATACGACAGGAAAAAAAAAATCGCAATTTAAAGTCAACTAACTTCATTTGCAAACGGAAAGTTCCCTAACCTCCTCCACCCATGGCCTTCCACCTACGAACCAGCATCGGCCAAATAGTATAGCAGAAATAAAGAATATCTCTCGGACCGACGACGACTAGGACTATTTTTGAATTGAAGCGCTCCTTCCGCGCTGCTCCGCCCCGCTCTCAGTCCGGAGGACACTTTCTTGCTGTTACTTGCCTTGCAATATATTTTCCTCCTTTTGACGGAAAACTTTTATTTTCCTTGTCTTTTCCCCAAAATTAATTTCAACTTGGAATTCTTCCCATTTATTCCCATTCCCAGGACCATTTCCATTGCCATTCCGTTGGGGCTCGTGTTTGTTGTATACAGTTCTTGGTACACCTAACCTGTATTGTTGCCGTAGCCAAAACTTAAGGAAACTTGGCATAACTGCTTAGCATAGCGTTTCCCGAGAGTGTCCCTTATGGGAGACGAAAAATAGGAAAACCTCAACACACTCGCACTGAGGAAGGATATGTATTTCGAATGGCATTCGGTGTTTTTGTAGGCAAAGTAAACATTTCAATTTTTTGATTGATTATCCTTGGAGTTCCACATACAACGCAGAAGGCCGTTGCTGTTGCCGTTGTCGGTTGGGTCGTATCGTATCGTATCGTTGTCGTCGTCGTCGTCAGAGTCAGAGTCGGAAGGAGTCATACATACTCGTAGTTCCATGGAGCATTTAGTTTATTCCATATGAAATGTGAGTTATCGAGAAAGCAGAAGGGTGTCCTTCTTCGTTTTTGCCAAAAAGTCGAGAGCGTAATAAAAGTCAGAGGCATAACGCAAGCGGTGACTTATGTCCGCCTGGAATCTGGTCTTGGCGCGGCAAAATATTTCGCCGATTACCGTGATGTATGAGACATCGGAGGATGGGAATGGTGCTGCAATGTGCGATGTGGAATTTATCGGCATAGATCCATCAGGGTTTGGATTTCACAGATTGGACACGATGTCAAGATAAATATCAGGCAGATCGATGACACTACGTTGCGGGTTCCATAGGTGGGTGGTTGGGGCGTGGATATGTTGATAAGTGCCGCCGTTTGGGAGGCTCAAGGTGTGGAATTGATGTGATGAAGGGAACACATCACAGCGCGGCAGAGGAGTCCAATGACTTCAGTGGTGGAATGGATGTGCGTCTGACTAGGAGGATGATTCATATGAAAGTCCCCGGGGTGATGGAGAAATCGCGGCGGGTGGGCTCTCTTGATTGATACGAAAATAAATGACGAGAGGCTCATGTCTGGCGAGGATTTATTGAGAGGCATGAGATTTTATTTATGGATGGAATTTTGTTATGACTGCAAAAATGTATTCCGACGAAGGAAGGATACAACTCGTGGATTTAAATTATAACAAATTGGTATTGTCAGCGTGATCGATATTCTGAAGACATTACCTATTTGTGTTGTACAGTTTCACAGGTATGTCGATAAGTGGAAATTGAATAGGTAGTGGTGGATGCCGAGTGGAATAACTATCAGATACAAATCCAGGTAAGTTCTTTTTTTTTGTCCTTTTTGGAAGAGTCTATGAGAGTCTTTACTGACGTCGCTCCAACATTCTTGTGATACTATCATCTGGTTATTCATCTAGAAGAATGTCTTTCGTCCTTATAGCGTAAGAAATGAACCGTGTTCAATATGTTGTGTTCGAAGCTTTAAATACATTCTGAAACATTGCCGATGGATTGAAATCTGTTCATTAAGAAACAATGGTCTGGTCAGTAGCAGAATGAAATGGAGGCATTCATCACCAGGCGGCCACAACATATCTTTCGAGCCCGCTATCAGACATTTGGGTATAATTATCGATACAGGACTCACCTACAGGATACATTTGGATTCATGTATAATGGAGCATTATCGATAATGTTTTCGATCTAACGTCAAGGATGGTCCCGGGCACGCTGCTTCCAATTGTCTAAACTAGGCGCTATGGCACCCGCAATACCTTGATTCTTAAAACGGAGGTTCGGTATTCCTTTTCGTCTCGAACCTGGGGGCTATGATTCGAAGATCCTCTTTGCTGGAGCATTATTGTCCATTCGCTCGATATGGCCGTGTCTCGGTTTTTGGACTACATCCACATTTTGGTACAGCTCATACAGTTCGCCGTTGTATCTTCTCTTCCAGTCGCCCTCCTCGCATACTGGACCGAATATTCGACAAAGAATTTTTCTCTCGAAAGTGTTCAATGTCTGCTCTGTTTTCCTGCTTATCGTCCAGCACTTGGCCCCATATAGCAGAATTAGCAGGATTAAAGTTTTGTAGAGGATGCAATTCGTCTTCCGAGTTAGGAGTCTTGAACCCATTTCTTTTGCCAAACTAAAGTAGCAGGGGTTTCCTAGGGTAAGCCTTCATCGAATCTCCACTATGATGTCATTAGTGAAGTTGATATTTACTCCGAGGTAGGTAAACTCTTTAACCACTTCGAAGTTACTGTTCCCAACAGTGACGTTTTGTCCTAGACGGTAGACAGATGCTTCCTTATTTATTGACAACAGGTACCCGGTTTTGTCCGCATTCACTTCCTCGTTCTTCAATTCCCGTAAAAGCCGATAAGAGTGCGCTGGCACCGACCGATGATGCCGATATCATTTGCGTATCCCAGCAGCTGGACAGATTTGTTGAAGATAGTGCGAGATTGAAGAAGTCACATTATAGTGCATCTCCTTGCCGAAATTCGGAATTGTTCCTGAATCGCACGTTACACCGCGTGTTTTCCAGCGTCATGCGGCAGCAGTTTAGCCGGGATCCTGAACTGGTGCATCACCTTGTAGAGCTCAAGATAATGAATGTTATCATATGCGGCTTTGAAGCCGATGAAGAGATGGTGAGTCTCGAGATTGAAATTCATTGGTCTTTTCTGTGAAAATTTGGTCGATCGTCGATCTGCCGGGCCGGAAGCTGCACTGGTACGTGCCTATTAGTGTGCTGCAGAAAGGCTTCAGACGTTCACACAGTACGTACGATAGGATCTTATATGCGACATTAAAAATGGATACGCCTCGATTGTTCTCACAATCGCCTTTATTAAAGATGGGGCATACAGAGCTGATAGTCCAATCATCGCGCATGGCTTTATCCACCCATAATTGGTTGATGAATTGGTATACGCGACCATATTTGAAAGGTTCTTCAGCTTTTTGATAGCTGAACCAACCTCTTAAGAACAGGGAGGGAAGATGGCTTCTTCATTGACTGGATGGGGGTTCTCTTCTTGCCCTATTACTTTCTCTACCTGATGCCTAAACGCATTTACTATTCCCTGTGCTTCGGTGACTAGGTTTCCTTCACTGTTTCGAAGAGCCCGCATTCCGGGCTTGAAGCCAGCTGCCAGTTGCTTGGCTTTCCTAAAAAAAACATCCGGATGTTGTTCCTATCGCGAAACTCTTCGATATCCTTGAGCTGAGAGGCTGCGTAGGCCCTTTTCTTTTTACGCAGGATCTTCTTTTCCTGCCTTCTTCTGGTTCGAAACTCTTCTCTGGCTGCTTTTTTTGTGCTTCTTCTTGTATGTGTGCATCTTCTGTGACATGTTCCTGGCGTACGCATTCATTAACATGTCAAGGGCTCTTTTTGGGTGGTGGCTATGGTGGTCTCGGCTACTTCTTTGCTTCCAACGTTGAATTTATTTTTTTGTGCGGTTTGCAGAGCCATGGGAATGAGTTGGATAAAGTTCAACGCGTTCCATAATTCTGAGTTTGAAGAAGTCCTTGAAAAAGAATGACACTACGCATGACTTCTACATAATTAGACCAAATTGTACATCAAGGAACACGAATTTTATAAACACGACTAAGGATGAATAATATGTCTAGTCTAGTCTAGTATAGTATCCATTCAGGCTATCAACAAAGGAGAAAGATTCCCCTGATAGCGAGAAGAAAACAAATAAACCATTTGCCATCATTTAACCCTAAACATCATTGCTTTTCTGATTTTATTACTATTTTTGGTTAGCAGTATCTTTGGTGATATAAATCCAATGTTTACTTCCAATCCAACCAAAATATTATTGTTGTTACCATCCAGCTCAAAAGCATATGTATATGGCAAACGATTTCTTAGATTTCGATCTTTATATTGAAATTCTTTCGCAGCAGTATAAGGGCAAACATTTAGATACCCAAAATCACTTAGCAAATGACAGCAATTAACCAAATCACAGTCCAATTACGGCCCAGAATGGAAAACTTCTCAAACATCCAGCCAATAATCATAATGGAATCAATCTGTGGAATCTTATCTCCAGCCAACCAACCCGACCGCTGTCCGCCTACTATACAATTAACCGCAATCGATTAGTTCGCTATCTACATAGCAATTAATTCCGGAGCCTACAATGAAAACTTCTCAATACCCTTTGGAATGTTGGCTTTCCATACCCAAAGACAAAAGCCAGAGGACTGTGTTGTGGAAATTTTCTTACCCAATTTATTCATACCACCCACCGAACTCACCCACCCACCCAGCCACTATCTCTAGAAGGCAATCCTTGTTGTCGGTGATAATGCGTTAAAAGCAATTTATTGTTCACATTCAAAATATGAGAGCTTTTTATCTCTACAGCAGGACACCGACGAATAGAGAAAAACTTAAATGTCCTTATGGCATTTGTCATGGCGGCAGATTTATTTCAACGATGAATATCCAAACACAAAATGTTTGATAAGAGAGCGCAAACTGTCGTCTTTGTCCCTAATTCAAATACTCCTAAGGACATACGTAACACACACACACACACCCATACACACACAATACAAAGCAGCTAGATAAATTCCTCAGATACCGGCCCCGAAATGGCAAATGGAACTCCATTTTGGCGGCGGCGACCAACTGTATTCCCACACGAGCGAACGACAGCGGCAGTGGCAGATCCACGAGCGACATACACCAAAGATAAGGAGCAGCAGTCTATTTCACTTTTATTGTCGTCAAATTTATTAAAACATAAATAAGACGCTTTTGGGCCCATTAGTGTCCGAGCTCTGAAGATAATGTGTAGCTCTCTGGTTTTTGGCCTTCGGTTTTATGACTTGAGAATTTGTTTTTTAGGTTGCACAACCTTTCGCTGAGCTACTTTTGTCATGTCGTCGTTTGTTGTTTCGGTTCGTTTGTATAGGTATGTGTAGCTAGGAATAGGGAACTTCTGCTCATTTGGTTCGTTTTGCTATCTTCGACTTCCTGATTTCTCTGGCAGATAACGCTTTTCAAATTGCCATCGTGTACATAATGAAGGAGCGAATTTAATAAAATCTCAATTTTTTTTTCCTCCGTTTATAGTATGTCCTTTCTCCTCCTCATCGTGGTGGTGGTGCTGGTGGGAGGGAACTAAAATGAAATTTGTCAAAAAACAAAAAAAAAAAAAGAAGAAATTTGATTGCGAAATTATTCAAACGAGAATTATTGTGAAAAATATTGTCGAAAAAGGAGTATTGAAGGACAATTGTTTGTTATTGTGATGATTTCCTTTGGGATTTGCTTAACATTTCATTTCAATTTACAGCAAATCATGTCACTAGGGTTTGTCTCTTGCGAATAGTCTATATAAATACGTGAAAACTACCGTCATGCGCGGTTAATAGAAATCCTTTAGTCCTGGGAGCTTATAGAGTAAAGACAATTTTGGCGAAAAGGCCCCTACTACTATAAATTTGTTTGGGCCATGAAAATAACTTCCGTTCAGATTTAAAAAATAGTAGCAGTCCTTTGATTATTCGACTTAACTTAGTCGTTTTTATATTCGGACTTTTCATATTCGGACTCCACGTTGGGCGCCATTATATTGACTTGAAATGGGGATGAGCACAGGTTAGAACAGTTTGACTAAGTTCAGGACTCAACAAATTGCACATTTTTTTATAAAAACCTTAAGGTTCTGTTACTCCAACTGGAGCCCAAAGACGGGACTACTGCAATAGTAACACATTCTGCTCTGTAAATTTGAAGTGTCAATTTTTACGAATTACTTACTTACTTAGGTAGCACTATAGTCCAGGGTGAACCTGGGCCTCAACCAATAAGTTTCTCCAGTTGTGCACCCCAAGTTAGTTAAGGTCCTTTTCCACATGTGCGCGCCATCTAAGGCGAAGTCTCTCCTCTACTGTGTTGTCCCTCCTTCCAATCATTGTTCCTAGAGTAAAACCTCTCTAATTCCTCGATCTCGCGTTTCTCGTGCTCTTTCTTTTTCCTCCTGAGAAGACCTGAGATTCAAGTATGTCGAGCAGCTCATATAGTGATAAGACTAACAGTTCGGCCTGTAGACGCCACCCTTGATTCTATGTAAGGAATTCGTCCACTGACGCCTGGACCACGAGAAAGTGCTTAAATGAGAAAGCCTAAAGTAAATAAAAGTCAAAAATCTGGCTAGGTCTGATTATCACTAACTTTTTTTTATTAAACCACAAAGGTCCTGAATGAGATGAAATGTTATTGACTTCACGCCAAAAATCAGCTGGCCACAAACCGCATCAAACCTTCATTGTGTAACACGAACTGAAAGCAGGATAAATTTCTTACATTGAACCTTTTTTTAAAAACGATGTGGAAGTGATACGTAGGTTAGGTTAGGTTAGGTAAATGGGTGCCTTGTGACATTGTCACTTAGACCACAGTTCGGGTCCATTGTGCCCAATCATTTAACCCTGGAAACCTATAAAGTCCGCTATTGGAACCACCCAGATAATGATATGAATCTCAGGAGGTCCGTCAGCTCTACATTACCCAAGTCCTCCAAATTCGAGAAGAAGTAACTGCCAAGAGTACTCATCCTTCTGATGGATAGGGCAGGACAGTCGCACAGGAGGTGACGAACTAACTCAATTTCTTCTTCGTCCCTGCAACTTCTGCAGAAGTCATTATGTAGTACACCGAGTGGCTCCGCGTGGACACCAATGGCACAATGACCAGTAATTATCCCTGAAACGACCCGTGCTTTATAACGACTCAGTTTCGCCATAGGGCCCGGCCATTTTGCATGTTTCCAGATGAACCCAACGACTATTTGCTTGACCGATGGCATCATCCTCTATTTTCTTCCGTAAGGAACTGAGTAGTACGTAGGTATTCGACCAATTGGATCCCAAAATCGCCAACAGGTTTGTTGGAAATTATATGTAATATGGTAATCTCCATGGAAGTATCCACACAGCAGCGTGGTAATGAAAGTGTAACCCATCTTAAAGAGAAGACTTAACATCGAGTAACTCAGTACTTATTAACTCTGGAGTACTCAACCAACCTTTTGATAAATGATGTCAAAAAAGTTAAACAACTGGCTATTAGATTCATAGCTGACTAAGAGCCATAAAAGTGAGAAAAGAAAGAATGTCACGTAGGCACGACTGTCAAGCATTTCATCGCCGTTTTTGGGCATTGACTCGATCACATTTGCATTCAGCTACTGCTCTATCCCTAATCTTTCTTATGGGTACAGTTTCACTAATAGCGTCCCAGAATTTACTGTCTGTTTGGTTATAACTTTAGAATGATAGCCTCAACTATTTTCTGTTCCAGTTGATATCTTTCTATCCTATAACGTCGGTAATGGTATATGACATGTTGCACGTCATAAGTGTGGATTACTCTATCGTGCCCAAACCGGAGTAAATTCACACTGAAAAATCCACTGTCTGTTAACATCCCTAGGCTTCCCATGTTGTCAGTTTATACTCGTAAAGATGTTGTATATGTTTTATATGTCCATCTGCCTTTATTTAGGTGAGTCCCATCTTCGCTACTATTTGATCAGACTGGTCACTCTTTGTTGTGACCCACTATCGTATGATGTTCTTGCTTATATCCTCCTAATTTTCTACTCTCCTGAGCTGCATTTGCCGAGATGTCAACTTCTACCGTGGACACTAGGCACCAAAGTTTTACGTGACCATTACGGACCTGCACTCTCCTGTCAAGTGACATCAAGGGCGTGCCAAAATGTCTTGCTCTGACCGAAAATCTACATACTCTCTCCAAAATCTTCATACTCTTCAACTACAGCTATAAAGATATCGTCGCTTATAGCCTCGAATAGAAAAATGCCTAAATCGGCTTATTTAGTCCATGGCATAAGATTGCCGAAATGACTTCCCTTCGGTATACCTTTGCTACATGACATCATTTATTAAAGCTGGACGCTATCAGCAAGACCAACCGCAGATAGGAGAATAGCTCCACCTACCATGTGTCGAGACAAAGCTGCCGTAGGCTAGACCCTAAGTTTGGCACTGGGTCTAACCTCTCACAGATCAGCTACAAATACAAATATTTGGCGCAACAGGTCCATGGGACCCAGCTAACCTTAGCTTAGCCTAGCCTACTGTTCAATAACGTACCCGAAGTCCATTGTTTTATTTAAGAAGTTTTTTCATGACAATTATACATACTCTCGGATGTTTGTCAGACTCTCGCGAGAGGTGGGGCCTGAAAGAAATTTTTAGGTGTTGTCTGGGGATAGAACCTCGAACCCGTTGCTCCGTAGTTCAATGCACTAACCACTTGAGCCACGGCTCCACAGATCAGCTGCATAATTATTGTAATCACTGGACACAAGCTGATAGGCCATTTTGCTAAAAGGTTAAACGTATGTATATGTTTTATATGTCCATCTGCCTTTATTTAGGTGAGTCCCATCTTCGCTACTATTTGATCAGACTGGTCACTCTTTGTTGTGACCCACTATCGTATGATGTTCTTGCTTATATCCTCCTAATTTTCTACTCTCCTGAGCTGCATTTGCCGAGATGTCAACTTCTACCGTGGACACTAGGCACCAAAGTTTTACGTGACCATTACGGACCTGCACTCTCCTGTCAAGTGACATCAAGGGCGTGCCAAAATGTCTTGCTCTGACCGAAAATCTACATACTCTCTCCAAAATCTTCATACTCTTCAACTACAGCTATAAAGATATCGTCGCTTATAGCCTCGAATAGAAAAATGCCTAAATCGGCTTATTTAGTCCATGGCATAAGATTGCCGAAATGACTTCCCTTCGGTATACCTTTGCTACATGACATCATTTATTAAAGCTGGACGCTATCAGCAAGACCAACCGCAGATAGGAGAATAGCTCCACCTACCATGTGTCGAGACAAAGCTGCCGTAGGCTAGACCCTAAGTTTGGCACTGGGTCTAACCTCTCACAGATCAGCTACAAATACAAATATTTGGCGCAACAGGTCCATGGGACCCAGCTAACCTTAGCTTAGCCTAGCCTACTGTTCAATAACGTACCCGAAGTCCATTGTTTTATTTAAGAAGTTTTTTCATGACAATTATACATACTCTCGGATGTTTGTCAGACTCTCGCGAGAGGTGGGGCCTGAAAGAAATTTTTAGGTGTTGTCTGGGGATAGAACCTCGAACCCGTTGCTCCGTAGTTCAATGCACTAACCACTTGAGCCACGGCTCCACAGATCAGCTGCATAATTATTGTAATCACTGGACACAAGCTGATAGGCCAGTTTGCTAAAAGGTTAAACGTACAGAAGCCCTGGTGTCGAAGAGGAGATGATATAGACTCTAAAGACTCTTCACCGCCTATAGATTTGAACAGCCCTGTATCAAAGAATACTGCTTGCTTGGATGACTACCTGGACTACCTGCAAGCCTGGATCGTTTCATAAAGAGCTCCGGTTCTGGTGTCGTGTACTACTGATAAAGGGTAGGTACATATAGTCTCTGTTAAAAAGAGTTGCGTTAACGAATCTGATAAGAGTCCTTGACATTGCCATGTATTAACAATAAGTCTTGTTCATCTTAAGATTCCACTGTAAACTTGGTTCTTATCGAACTTCTTTCGAAAATGACTTTCAAAATCAGGGCTTTACAAACCGGAACGATTCTCATTCTAAAAAATCCCACCAATCACAGATTAAGTGTTCAAAAACGAGCTTCCTAGTCAAAAAAAAAAAACAAACCACCTCCATCAAGATAGGCATCACTGACCATCTTGGATGTTTTCCAGTTTGTTAAGATGTCAGATACGCCAAATCATTGCATTTGTAGTGAGAAAATCTCCTATGACATAACAGAGAGTTAAAATGAAATATCGAAAAACTTTTCAGCTCGCCCAAAGACCTTAACCTCTAAACAACATCCTCTTCAACATAAGCCCTGTGTCCAACTTTTATTCTTTTTTTTATTTTTGCTGTTCCCCCACTTGTAACAAATTTATCGAAAACGCTTAATCCGATACCCTCCCAAAAATACAGAAAGCAGAAACAGGGAGGAAAAAAAAAAAAAAAGTTGTGTTCCACTCCTACCCTATTGTTAATGCAATAAATAATCTGTATCCCACTTCAAACGGACTTAAAAGGATCGATAAGAGTCCACTTTTGACACCCACACACTTTGCACCTTACACCATAGAAGAACAAAGAAACCAAAACAAACCGAAAGAGAACAAAAATTAACGCCTGATTCCTCTCCATTATACCCATAAACCTTCCCTTTATTATATGTATGTTTGTATGTATATATGTGTAAGTGTATTGGCTCCTCTCTCCTTTCCAACTTTTTTCAAAAAATGTTCGACTTTTGTTTCAATCGTCCATTCGGATGGATAGCACACCAACAACACAAAAAGTGAAAAACTTAACAATTTTCACATTTTCACCAGTCATTCCATTCCATTTGCTGTTTCTGAACATAAGGACCAAACGATTTGAAACAATTGGCCCCCAAAGTTCAATCTCCACGCAAAAAAAAAAAAATAAAAAATTAAAAAAAGAAATCGAAACAAAACTGTGCTCAAAAAAGTATCTGACATGGCATGGATACAAAAAAAAAAAAGAATTGGAAAACCATTACCACTCGGCGAACCTAAATCATTTTCAGCATAAACTTGTCCGACCAATTTGATCCCCATTAAAAAGTCACAATTGACGTTTGCTGTTTGCTGGCCCCCACGCTGCTGCCGCCGCCATAACCATTTGAAAGATGTGGAATGAGCTGGAATTGAATGCGTATTGGCCCTAATTCACCACTCATAGCATGTGTCTGCACCAATCGACAACAACATCGGGATATGTAAGAGGAGGACGTCTGCTACATGCATAGTCCATGTGTATATGGAGGATATGTATGTTCGGTGTTAGCCGCGCCGCACCAGGAACAATTGGAAATTATAACTGTCATAACAAATTTCATCCCATATTAGGCATCGAGACAAGGGTACAATAAGTCTGTCGAATTTAAGTGACATAAAAAAGAAATATCTCCGAATTGGGAAAGGCCACAATAAAAAGGGGTAAAAGTTTCCTTTTTTTTTTTGTGTTTCTTGCACTCGGCCCCGCTGCTGGTTGGAATGAAGGGAAAAAATTGGATTGTCCTTGAAAAAGTCCTTCTTTATTTTTTGAGTAATATTAACCGCAGGGGCGTGGGGTTGTTGGTTCAATTGTCGGGATACAATTTCAAGTTGTGTATGTCGTGA
This sequence comes from Xylota sylvarum, assembly GCA_905220385.1. Classification (NCBI taxonomy): domain Eukaryota; kingdom Metazoa; phylum Arthropoda; class Insecta; order Diptera; family Syrphidae; genus Xylota; species Xylota sylvarum. The sequence goes on from LR999958.1 coordinate 36,642,624, forward strand.
CCGTGAGTTTTCGTCGTCCCTTTTTAGTTGGAATTTCGGATGGCAGAAGAGATTATGAATGGCCTTCTGTTTGAATCGATTTAAGGATTCTTTACGTCCACTTTTAGAAAAGGGAACATGAATCATATTTTGCAACTGTCAATCGTCGTTTGGCACACTGGGGAGACTGAGAGACATGGTGCAGGCAGCTGATTGAGGATTTATCAGTCCTCAGAGGCCAGACATGATGAAGTGAGGCAAATGACTAACAAAAGACTCGTAAAAATCTTTCGATAAAAGTCGGGTAAACGGGTAAACAACTCTCTACAGTATCCCATGCGAACTTCATCATATGTTGAAAACGACAATCGAACGATAGAGTATATAATAATAGGGTAGGCCTCGGGTTCTCGTACCAAAAGAAGTGGCAGTTGTTCTTGTTGTTGTGTCAATTGGGATATCTACAATTGTAGCTTGGCTGCTTGGAAGGTTCGGAAATTCAGTATACTGGAGGCATGTCTAACGTCGATCGCAATACGATCAATTTGGTTGACCGTTTGATGAGCAGGAGACCACCATCTTCCCTTGTAGATATTGAGATGAGGAAACCGTGTGCTTGCTATAGTGATGCTTCGCCCCGCCGCAAAGTCAAAAAGCCTAAGTCCGTTGCCAGACGTACTGTCGTGTAGGCTAACCTTGTCATATGTCTTACAAAAGATGCCCTCCTTTTCTATCTCGGCTTTAAAATCGCCTAGCACGATTTAAACGCCATACCTAGGACATTGCTCGTAATTTTGTCGAGGAGCTCGTAGAAACATTCTTTGGTGTCGTCGTCCTTGTATTCTGTGGGGGAATGGGCGCATATAAGGCTTATTTCGGCGGATTTAGCCTTGATACGACTTCTCATAAAAAGGTCGATCACGTGTCGAAAGCTTAAGAATTCTTCCCTAAGTTTGCCACTTACAACAAATTCGTTCTCTGTAGCAATCACCGTAGTATATATCACAGGTTTTCCTAGCAATTCCTAGATGGTGGTGATTTCTGTTTCATAGCAGTCTAGGGCTTTTGCTAATCCTTTGACTGCGTGCGATCTGTTAAGGGTTCCAACATTCCCCGTGCAGATCCGAAGGTCGTAGTTCATGTTTCGATTGCAAGGATCGTCAAAAGTGAAGTCATCCTTACCCGAAACTTTAGTGGTTTTCGGAACTGATTTGGGATTTCCGTGGTATGGAAGTTATCCCCACGCCCATCCTCCAATCTGGAGGACCAGTTCCCTTTAATAACCCCAGAGCGAGGGCCGGAGTCAGTAACCCCCTTTGGGGATGTGAGCTCTGCCGTTGGCCTATTAAACGTTCAACCGCCACCAACTCTTTTCCACCACCTTGGCTCAGTAATAGAGATCCCTGTAGACCTGGCATTCGAATATGTCGAAGCAGCTCATATAGTGATGACACTAGATAGTTCGGCCTAATTGGAACTGTGAACGCCACTGTTGATTCCGTCTGGAGAATTTGTCCGCTGTCCGGATCAAGAGGAAGTGCATTAGTGTGAAAACACTCCTCCCCAAGTTGGTTATCCAATCTCCAGTCGAAGTACTAGGCAACCAGCAGCTACCAACGTGGAGGTATTGAGTAGGAGTTGACAGTGTAACGAGGTGAGAACGCTTTTGCTCTCATATATTCGCATCACTACTCTTGGACCTGTTATAATGTGGCCAGAAATAACGCAGTTTTGAAGCTTGCTGGACTTTCGTTGGCTATTGATAGAAAGCTCCCAATCTAACGCTTATCCCGCATGGGAGCCATCATTTGCCTCTATGTTTCTATGGCCTGATATCCAGAGAAGACTTACTTTCGTTCACCAGTTTCAAGGACGATATAGCCAAAACTACCTATATCATTAGCAGCTTAACCGTAAAATTGTGTCTATTTGTCCGCCATTCCTCACATGTTGTCAGAACTTTCCCTCGGATGTGAACTATGCGAAAGGATTTTGATATTCTCAGTATCTCCAAGAAGATTGTCGCACCGACTACGTAGGCAACACTTGAACTGCAGGTTTAAGGCCTGTAGGTTCTTCTTCCCGAAATTTAGTTTCGATTGAGTGTAGTCGATTTAAGCCCTGGCAGACAAACACCATGCCTCTCTGAGTTTGACTGCAGTACGATCTATTTTAAATCCTTTTACTGATTTAAGTCTACTCTTCAGCTTTCCGGATACACACCACTGGAACGCGTCTCCTGCTCAGGGGGACGTGATTAAATAACATACAGGAATATAGCTTCCACAAATCGATACTACCCAGAAACGACTGTGTCTTGAATTTTTTTGCAGCTTAACGGATGACAAGTCGTTAAGATTCGGTGCACCGTGCATACCTACAGTCATCTCTGCACCCTAGAAAGTTATGGTTTATGAAAAACTTCAAGGATTGTCCAGTAAATTTGGTTCAACTCCCATCTACGGTTTTAAAAACGTTGAATTGTACCTCGTTTCAGTGGTGCCAACCTAAACTAAAGATATCAAAATTGCCTGATTGGCACTATTGTCTGGTTTTGTCCTTTTTTCTTCAAGACTAAATCCTTTCGCTTAGTCTTCAATTGTTATGAATGCTAGACTTGTAAAAGATAGTGCCTTCCAACTTCCTTAACTCGAGATGAAAAAAAATTCCATGACAGTGCATCTCCTTGCCGACTTTTACTAAATATTCGAAAAAGTTCAGATGAGCTCTTTCCAAACTACACAGTTCACCGCGTATATTCTAGTACATTTTAGCGTTAAACGACATGGTCTTAATAGATCTAAGGCCTCAAGTTATTGCTCTAATATTAGATACCCGAGTTAAATCGTCTCTTCTAGGAAAACAGCAACAATGGACTTTTTCTAAAGAAATATTCATCCACGGCTTAATGGTTTCAACAGTCTAGGCCATCCTTCAGAAATAGTATTAGTATTCCACTTCCAATTCATTTAACGGATAGCTACAAAAATTCCACATTCTCTCTTACTTATTACTTACACTTTGCCATCTGTTTTCAATTTGCCTTCTTTAAGCCAGGATTTAGATGAGCTGATCTTAAAAAAAATAAAATGTAAATTTATTCAAATATCTCTCTGTGCCATGCGACCGACCAGCTTTACCTCCATGAAGGTCTACCAGCCGTTGTTTCGTCGACACAACTTTTGCCTTCGATACGTTCTTCGTCCTTTCCTGGACATTATGTCACAATCCATATATTTTCTAACAACTGCACTGCATTTGAGCTGTCTCAAACTCATTCCTCCTCAACTATTCTGTCCGCATATGTAGGATGTCTTGCAGCTCTGTAACCCTGGGTAAGCATTGCATTTTTCGCTGCCAATTTCTTCTTCGTAAAGTACTGTCTCTGATAAAGTTATTCGTTGAAGATTCGATTAGCCCAAAAAATCCTCAAGATGATTCTTAGACATTTATTTACGAAGCATCTCCCAGGAACTGCACCAATATAGCAGTGCCGATTCTACGTTGGAGCGGAACAATCTTAGCTTGCTTCTTGTACTGAGAACATTGCTTCTACAGATTTTCGACAGCATCCCGAACGTTATTGTTTTCCCGATTCTGATACACACCAAACGTCGACACCAAACTTCCTAAATATAGAAGACTTTATCGACTTCCTCTCCTATTGAACGTGGATCTCAGAAGTGCTCAGGGCTTTGATTTTGGTTGTATTTATAGTAAGCCTTATTTTAATTGCCTCAGCTTCTAGATTTTGGGCCATCAAGTGGAAGTCCATTATCCGATGTGAAAGTAGACGAACTTCATTAGGCGCGTTGACGTGTTAAAGATAAGATATCATAGTCTATCATATGCCTTAGGTACTTTCAGTTCATGTACATCGCTGATGACCACCAAGAACAATAGCGGTGACAGTATCCACTCTTAACGTACTCCACTTTGGGCTTCAAAATCCTCCGACACCTTACAATTGTTTAAGACATTACACTTACTAACCTCGCGTGATAATATGAGTTTGGGATCCCTCTCCTGCGCAAAGCCTACCAGATAGCATTTACGCTATCGAAATCCCTCTCGAACAGGGGGGGGTTCAGTTATTTCTTAAATATATTCTTCGCCGACATTAGATCAGGCTTAATCCTTTCCACCATTTTTTACTTAAAATCCAATGAAATTTCCATATTATACTCATACCTCAAAAAAAAAGAAACAAAAACGTAAAGCTGCAACAAAGCAACTTATGCCGCAAACACCATTTCCTCTCTTAACTTGGTTCTTCCGCCATTTACGGCTTCCTGTTTATCCTTTAAAATAATTACGAACTATGTTCTGGCAGTTATCCTTTGGGCCAGCCATCTAGTAGCAACATCGTGCTTATTACGATGACATAAAACGTCGGAAAACCCCTTCTTTAATGGCACGCAAGTCATAGCATAGGGCCAAAACCACCATCCCTACGACCGGCTACGACTACGATGACGACGAATACTCCTCATTCATTTATGTTTTCCCGACGAAGTACTTTACTTTTACCTAATAAAATATTTTTATTGCGATGAGTCTGCAAAAGGACTCTGGAATGATATCGTTCTTCTTACCCGGCTACTCGTATCTTATAAGGCGTTACTTGGTACCACGAAACAAACACGCAAAATACAGTAACATGTGGTTATCTATATGCGTACACACATATGTATGTACACTCACACACATATGACATCGTGCCGCAAATGAAATAGGACCTTCTCTTCTCTGTTACCCCGCTTTGGGTTACTTTGAAGGCACTATCATGCATCATGTATAAAGGATAAATATTAGCATGTGTGTGCTTCCCTGACTGTCCCAGAGAGAACAGAGACAAGGCCGCGCTTCGGATGGAATGCCTTGCCAAAGGAAGGCGCATAATAAATGCGATTACGTACATTTCAGCAGGTCCTTTGCGTTTTAAAACCTAATTACGATGTTTATCCTTTCTGCAGAGTTGCAATGTTTTCATATACGCGAATCGGCTCTGCTGTTGTGAGGTTGGCGTTGTTGGTGTGTTTGGTGCTTTTGTGACGAGGACGCGGCAAGGACTATTGCTTTTGAAGGTTGGGTGTGCGCTCAGCATCGGAAAGGGCTTCAAATCACCAGCTATTGGCGTATTAAAGGATAATAAACAGTTATTAGCTTTAATATAATTTTTTTTGTGTCCTTGTTGTGTATTTGCGGCGATGGGGTTTCGGACTGGGGGTGTTGCAAATTGCTCGGTTTGGTCGTAGATAGATAGTTATTATGAGACATTTTATCGAATGGAATGAAAGAATGGCGTAGAAATGAAAACAACAAAATTCTACTAGACTTCTCTTTAAGGGGTAAGTAGTTGGTTCGTGAAGTTTTTTTAAATTTTTATATTTATTCCAATAGATCGGTGTCGGTGTTAGACTATTCAGCGGGAGGTTCGAAGTTCGATTCGCTTCCGGAAACACAGCAGTGTTTCCCAATACATAAAATCCAAGCTTGTGAAGAGGTGTCAAAAATATCCAAAGGCTTTTGGAATAAGCACAAGGTTACGGTCTGCCGGGTCCCTGGACATAAAACATATCAGAAGAGATAAGAACTGCGACGAATTGGTTGGAAAAGGTTCCGCCTTGCACGAAAGGGATTCAGGCCTAAGAAAGAGAAACAAAGGATGGTCCTCCCTAGACACTTGCGTGACCACAAGAAGAATATGGTCTTACTTCGACAAAACATTGACTGGCGGACTTATGCTAAAGATAGGATAGAAGTTATAACTACTTTGCGGTATAAAATCACTCCAATGAGCCCGGTTCTAACTTAACTGCCTGCAGTTGTACCTGAAACGAAATCTTCCCCTACTGCGTTGTCCTTCTGCTAATGTAGGTACATTCAGTCTATAGGTGTGTCCTCATCTCAAACGACTACTGCGCAGTTTTTTACTAAGATCGTCGTTAAATTTTCTTCTTCAAAGGACGTCAACCCAAACAAGACTGGATATGTTAGGAGGAAACGCTTTTGTTCCACTCCATGCTTGAGATTCATAAAGGAGGACTGGGATGGTTGAAAGTTTATATAGAATAGATAGGGCCTTAGTACACAATTGCCTTGCCATCCCAAAGAAACAGTGACTGGCAACTGTTATATCATCTGATATCTGCTGAGTGCTGAGAGTTTGTCTTAGAACCAAATCCCAGATAAAGTCCTTTAATACCACAAAATTATAGCTATCGACTGTGATGTTCTGCCCAGTTGTATGTGTCTCTTTAATCCCTGAGCCCATTTAAAACCACATCCATTCTTATATGAGCCAGGATACAAAACCTATTCGTAGTCTTAATTTTCTTCTTCAGTTTGTTTGATGTTTTGGTGTTTGACTTTGGCTTTAGCTATCACACTGTTGTTATCTATCACACAATAAGGATAAACGAGAATACTAGGAAGAAAAAAAAAGGGTCTGCACGTTGCTGTAGCTATCTGCTATGATTCCAGTTGATCGCTTCATTAAGCGATTGTTACATGAAATTTAACTTCCTGAGAATTTTTTTTTCTTTCTTTCTTGTCGTTGTAGTCTATGCGTGGATAGACTAGTCTGTTTTTATTTTTTTTGTATCCCTTTGCCTGCCAGGACTAGACAATTTTCTCATTTTTGAAGAAATTTAATATAGTACTGGACGGATGAGATGCATTGAAAGAAATGAAATATTTCAAAATATGTTTTTTGTCATTTTTACGTTTCTTTATTCCTTGGACTTACAAGTATTAAGGACACAAAAGAAGAATATTGTGTTGCACCTGCTAAAGAAGAATTTCTTCATAATAATTATATTTCATTCAAAATATAGGGCACATGCATGTTTCGGAAATGTATTAACTTTGTTGTTCATTGCAAAAAGTGTAATGAAATTTTGAAATTGAAACTCTTTTTGACTCTGGGCTGTAGCATCTTTTCATCTATTTCATCTTGAATATTTCCATTTAAGATATTTAAGCTAACACAGGGCATACGCCATAAGCCTCCTAAACACGACCTCATCTTGGACGCGAGTAGATGTAGCTCGAAATACAAGGATAATGATGTCAGGAGTAACAGAAATGAACATATCAAGTCCAAAGAACATATTAGGGATACAATAAACGAAAACTAGCAGTGTGTTCTAAATGTCTTAAGTTAGAATAATATTGGGAACTATAATTGATAAGACAATGGGTCTTCAATGGACCAAAAACAAGCACTTCTATGGATCAAGGCTCTACTCTCCAATCTCAGGGATCGAATAGAACGTAAGATAATAATGACAGCCAACAGTAGGTGGAAATCGTGGATAAGCGATGATGTGATATATCAAGGAAGCTCTGGTCACGTTACGACAAACTCAGAACCAACAAACTTCTACAAAATGACAGTAAAACGATGTCGATGTTGGTAGGCGCACTCACAAGATACAATCCTCTAAGGAACCACACAATGAAACTTAAACTCAACGATGACAACATTTCCAAAGGATGGGGTGACGAAGAAATTCACGAGGATACATCTAGCTACCTGTATTACGAAACACATGGAAGATATTACTTACAATCCTTAAAATCTTTTCAGGTTCCTGGAAATCACGATAGTTGGAGACCCTATTCACTAACGAGCAGTTAGAAGGCAACTAGGAAAAACACAACATAGGGACTGAGACCGAACACACCATTCGGCATCCCAAGGGATCCTCAAGAACCTAAGTGTGATGAGGTGAAATCTTACTCCCCTTATCAATCCACCCACCTACCTACCTATAATTGGGAAGATCTTAACAGTCACAATAGTGTCAATGACTTCTATGCACCCTTCAAGATAGCGCTCTCCAGGATTTTAGAGTCATTAACATAAAAACAATGAGCCCAAGTGGATGACGATCGAACTGAGGAACGGCTTTAAAAAACAAGTTTCGAAACGACCTCTAAAAACATTTTTTTCCACAAACATGCAATTTTTAAGCACCAATTCGAGAAATCTAAAGTCAACGCAATTTTGGAGAAAAGGTTCGAAATCCTTGATGAGACCTTGAAGCAGATCTTGCACATGAAAGCAACCTCAAGGACTTAGCCAATAAGTTTTGCAAAAGAGTTCTCCTTAGAAGTTAGAGATTTTGTCCAACTGTAGAACTTTTAACCGAACAACAAGCAGGGTACGAAGATCGATGTAGCTAGAAGAAGTCTTAGTTGCAGAAACAAAAAAAAACGAAAACAGTTTTTTTTAGACCAAGAAACCTCAAAATGAACGCAAAGACGATAGGGCCTTTGATGACAAGTCTAATCAACATGATCCTTGATAAATCCTAGTACAAACTCTCTTAAAAACATCAGTTGAGAGAGACTACAATCTACCAACTCGATACTCTCAGTTGTGGATAAGGTATTGGAAGAAGTTTTGACCAAAAAGCGTCGAAAATTGTAAGGTTCTGCACGACAAGCAATTTGGATATTGAGAAATCAAAACCATATAGCTACCCACTGGTGGGAGACTTTGCGAACAAGTTGTACAGCAACCTTAATAAGGATCCTTTGGAACCCCAGTTCTATGATCTTGTTCATTGACTACAAAAAGTTTCAAGAGCTATCTGAGAAACAGGCACTTTAAAGTGAAAATCAAGCACGAGTATAGTGAGGAAGAAGGGGTTAAGTATGGATTCCCAAAAGGGTCCAAATTCAGAACTGGGACTGTTCATCTTCATCATACATATATGTATGTATGTCAACCATATGCTCCCAGTCAAGGCATATCCGCTGTTAGAGCTAGCTATCTACATATGCCGAGGGATCTAAAATGGATGTAGGTACTAGTGCTGGTCTCGAAATACAAATCAGTCTTCAGACTTAAGGATGATTGCAGCGTTTTTTAGGCTGAAGTCACTGCAATAAAACAAGCTGCGAGAGAAATATTTCTATATAATAATCAGAACCTATGTTGACAGTAAAGCAACCATTAAAGCGTTACAGTCAGCACGGTAAGGTTCATGCTCTAAAAAATCTACTTCAAAAAACTGGACGACATTTCAGTGGCCAATAAGGTGACTCTCTATTAGATACCGGGTCACAAGCCCAGGATAGGGTCACATCTAAGCTCCTCGCAGTTCTTTCTGACGAGACATCCAAATCGTTATGGCCAGTCTATAGCAAGAAGAGATCTGTAGATCTCTTGAAACTAAGTCGCAGGAATGTTCGGAGAGCTGTTGGTGTCGAGACGGTACACAGCGTAAATCATGCACCATGGCTAAGACTACCCTATAACGACTTCTGTAGGAACTGCCGGGACGAAGAAGAAATGGAAGCCATTTGTCACTTGCTATGTGCAGTACTCATTGTAACAGAACACGAGTGTACGAAGTTGGAAGCATACGCCTCTAGAGGTACCCCTCAAAGCGGAGTAATCTCCCCACTAATATTGGACGTCATATTGATGGCTACGAGAAAATTCCTCCCTACCCTCAGTGAACAATTGGAAAGTGCCTTGAGAACCCTAGACAAATGAATCAAGAGATATGAACTAGCGGTCAATCCCCAGAAGACAAAATGAAAATTCCTGAGTTTACATTACCTTCCATAGGGGACACTTCCCTTACCGAACAGCGCCAGATATCTATGGCCCGTACTTGACAAGAAGCTGAACTGGAGGGCTAACATTAATGAAAGAATCGAGAAACCTACTATTGCGTTGTATACATGCAGTAGAATGTGTGGGAAAACCTGTGGACCAAAACCCAGAGATACAGAGATTGGCTTGTTTTGGTACCACTAGTGGCATGAAAACCACTTCTACTGCAGGACTGGATGCTATCCTCAATGTATTTCCGTTGGATGTCTTCGTTTAAGCCTCGGTAGCTATTCGCGCTCTAAGAATAATTCAGTCAAATAGTTGGAAACAAAATACAACAGGTCATTCTATTATCCTGAATAAATACTTAGGAAATGTTCCCACCACGGATTAGCTGACTCCGTACCTATATGTCAGGAGATCTTTCACAAGCTCCTTCCCGAGCATAGAAGAATGGAAAAGCGGTTAGTTTACCAATACACGTACTATCTCTGTCTTTACAGATGGATCAAAGATGGATATTGGCGTAGGTTCAGGTATCTTTTCTGAGACACTGGGTGTATCCAAACCAGTCCAGGTGTTATCTACCTTAGATTCATATTTCTCTGGCGACAATTTTTCCAGGACCTAGAAGAACTATCCAACAGACCAGTCAATGGCACTATAAGAACCATATTTGTAGAACTCCCACTACCCATGTACCTAACCTAATCTGAACAGCCGCCAAAAGGAAGACACTCTTGGGAATAACTTCCTTGCGGATCTGAACGATCTAACAAACATTAAGCTCAACAAACTCCTGAGATTCATACACGTAATAAATTATGTCCAACATCTGTCCTTCGCCAATGCTATCTAGATCTGCTTATGTCCCATTTGAGATATAGCGTCTGAGCTTGAGCCAAAGCGCCGCAAATGGTTCACTTAGAATCGATGCAAATGACAGTCCTGAAGAGAGAATAAAGTGCACAATATGGATACCACTACCAACAGCGACAAATTGGCATGTCCTATCTCCACAGGCTTGTAATCTATACTACAGATTCTTTAGCTTGCTCAAATACAGCAGCGATATTTAAAATATGATAGTGTTTACCTAGTTGTAATCAATGGTTAATGGTGTCCCACAAGGTTCTATTCTCTGTCTAGTTCTTTTCACCATTCTCACATTAGTGAACAAAACTTTGTAGTTCGTAGTTTCATATTCAAATTGAAGTACTCAACTACTCAAACCCTAATTCTATTACAGTATCTTCCAATCTTATTAAGTAAAACTAACAAGTTCTAAACTGTGAAAAGCATTTCTATTTGAGTTTGCTCTTCCAACAGATAACAAACAACAATTTTACTTCCAAAATGGCTACAGGAGAAAGTCTTTAATTCAGCCACATTGCGATTATAATTCAGCTAAACCTGATGTAGTTACGGATACTTTTTTGGTACGAACCACATAGCATAACCAAATCGTCGTTCTTTAACCATCATTCCTACATATACCCGTAGATGTGTAATTTGGTTGGTTTCAAACAAAGTATAAACAGGCGTCAACAATGCCCCCAAAATAGAATTAATGAAGGCAAAATACAAACAATAACATGCATCCATGAGTTCTTTTTATATCCTACTAAATAAGGTACAGTAATTTCCACACAAAGTGTGTAGCGCACAGAAATAATCATGATACTTACTCTTCCACTGAAATTGTTAGATGTCATTCAAACCCGGCTCGGACTGAACCACATATTCGATATTCTACCAAGAGCAATGGAAAGTGCCTGATTAGCGACATTGACAGATAGTATCTACAGCAAATCGTATCTATTCCCAGTCAGGTTAGGGTATCCTACATTCTGTTTCAAACTAATTGCTAGATCCCTATATGAGCCCTGAACTGATGTTCAGTGAGTAAAGTAAAAACAAAAGAACCTCGTGCAGCAAATGAGCACTTTCACAGGATTTACCCGGAGTCCTGGTAGTGTGCATGGCAACGAAATAATGATTGTAATTATAATAAATACTTTCGGTGCTTATGCAGATGTACAGTTGGCACACTAGATGCTGCTACACTTCGTTGCATGCATAGTGAGTGTAAAATTTCCTATGTGCACACGGATATGCCTGGGTGAAACGTGAAAACTTCCCCGAAACTCACAAAGCGTAAAAATAACATTTTAATTTGAATATTTATGGGAAGAAAATTCTATATTAACTACCAAGAGCAGTATGTACTCACTTACCCTGTTGGAGGCAAAAGGTTAACCTAGACTGAAGTGGGATTATATACAGAACAGTTGAAGGGCTTAAATGGCGCCCCACTTGGGTACTCATAGTTATATCTGTCCTTTACACCTGTTGGAGAACTTCTTTAACACAAAGTATAAGTTTTTAATTTTTTGGAATATTCTAGGTATCACCTTGTTCTTTCTCTCTTTATCTAACCTCCGCTTATACATATGTACCTACTTACCTGTACTTAAGGATAAAGAATCTGCAAAAATGTTTCCATTGTACCTACTCCTGGGAAACTGACAAAAGTTGCGGACTTATGCATATCACATTATTCTTCATTCTCGGCATTTCCACGAAAATGTATCGATGGGTGACTGAAACTGGCAGAGGATTGTTTTCAAGTGAATAGGGCGATGGGACGGGATGTACTTGTAATTAACATGAATATATGCAAAACATACCATCCCTAGGTCGGTACCAGGATGGATGGGAAAATCCTCTTAGCTATGTATTTGTATATCGCGTTTTAGGAAGTTCTGTTCCTCCTGATTCATGGGCTTCCACTCGCCCTCCGTCTCTAGGGGGATGTTGAATATGCCAAAGACTAAAACCGGCACATTGTTGTTTATATGTATGTATGCCTTGTGTTGGTGGGTGCATAAGCGCAGCTTTTTATGCAAATGGATGTTTTTCCTAGTTTCAAATTTATATACATATATGTATATAGAGGAGGAGAGGATATTGTATATAAGGATATTGTCAACTCGATGCGGCGATGTAGAATGGATAAGTTTTATCGTAGATTTTTTTTTTCTGCCACATCACTTCAGCCACTCCATTTCAACCGATTGCAGTTGGCTTGGCCTGAGGATGTAGATGGCAGATGGTTTTGATTTGCATGAAGTGGAAATTCCAAGCTCGAAAATATTCCATCATATGGTTTAGTTTTTTTTTTTTATAATAATGTCAAACGAAAGGGTTACATTTTGATTTAAAAAAAAATAAAAAAAAATCTGTTATTCAGTTTGTTTTGCTTTGGATGTTGCATCAGTTTAAATTTTGAATGAATTTTTAAATTTATTGTCCTGTGAGTGATTGTGTCCTGTTGAATTTATAGAGTTGTAATATCCACACACACATATATGCAGTACTTTATAGGGTACAATATGAAACGTGTGGAAAATCTGGTCGGAAGGTTTCAAAAATTTTGAACAGAGTGTGTTAAACGGGTGTTTTAGAATGTTATACCCTGGAAACTCGACTTTAAGGATCCTCTGGGTTTAAACATTATTTGTTTTAGTTGGCGTGTCTTAGTTTAGACGCTTCATTCAGATCCTGGTATAGGTTTAATTCGTGCGTAATGGACCAAATAAAACCATAAAAGTGCAATTTTTAGTGGAAGCTGTCATTTTTTAAAAACTTCATACATGGGTAGTGCACAGTTTCCTTCAACATACATAAATTAACAAGCATCATTACTTTATTATTAATATCATTATCTTTAAATGCTATTCAAATGCTGGTTACACCCCTAATTCCTGATATAAGATCCAAGTAGTCTTAATACCAAGAGCAAGTAAGAAATCTTATAAATTTTGGACATTCTCTAAGAATTACCACCCAACCAGCTAATCCTTCAAAGATTGATTGTCAGTAAAAACTGGAGAGAATCATGGAGAGATCTTTGGAGAACAAGAACAAAATTGTGAAGTTTGACAAGTTAGGTACCGTGGTTCATAATAAAGAATGAGCCTAATCCTTGGTACAGGACTGTTTAGTGTTTTAGAATATGTGAACGAAATTTCGACAGCTATGACAAGGAAACAAAAAATAGGATTCCTGATGGAATTTAGTATAAACTTCCTTAGTGGATGGATAGACGATAAATGGTCTTGGAGTCAACCCATTTAGTACCGAATCAGTATTTTTTCCAAGTCAAGGACAGGAGAACTACAATTTGTATTTCTTGATTGTCCTATTATTTGCATTGAACACCTGACAGGAACCTACCGCTTGATGCTGTTTCTGAGGAGCAATTGTAATGCTTTTGGGTGTTTGTCAAAATTTTGCGATAATCATAATCATTCAAAGGAAAACGTTGATCTTTTCTAGGAACAGAACCTTGAACTGGATCAGTAGTACAACGCACTAGACATAGGGTCCGGTCCTACATTATCAGTAATGGTTCAGTTTGGTTAAGAAATAAACCACATGAATTGTTATCATATGCGACGTATCCTTGTATGGGTTCCAGGTCGTTGGTAAGTTCCGGGCGTGTTGACTAAAGAAGCTTGGCAAAACTTTCGTACAACGGTGGGAACCAATAAAGTTTCACCGCCACAGTAGACAAAACTTTACATATTAGTTGCTAATGCTCACAATCTAATCTGGTATCACAATGGACCTTCATCTTGGTCTAAGTGCACTTTTGTCTAAGCTGCTATACCTACCCAAGTTAAGCGAGGAACTGCACTCAACGCATCGCTTTATGATAAATCCGCAGGGTGTTAATTTTATGGATGCAGAAGAATCTAATGATTCTATGACTCTTTCGATTATAATTCTAGTAAGTGCTCAAATAAAGCATTTTCTTTAACCTACGTGGTGATAGTCTCTTTATTACCTGAGCAAACCATTTGATCTTATAAAGATCCTCTTCAAATCTTTTGTACTATCTCCTTAAAAGATTGTTGCCATAGTTTTGCCAACAAGCTGTAATCAAGTTCTCTGAATGAAAATTAGGAATAAGGTGAAGTAAAGCCTTTATGAAAGTGCTGGAATCTGGCCCGCCAACGGTCGGGGGACATTCACATACAAATGGGTTCCGGACCAATAAATTGAGATCGGACGCCTGATCTGGCTAGTTCATCAGAAACTTCACTGTAAGGGATGACTTTGTATCCACGGATCCATGTTATTGTGTATTTATTGTATGCAGCAACCAACAGTAGAGTTTGAAGAAAGAGAAAACAGTTCCAAACCAGCTGGCACAAAAAATTTGGGACAGAAAAATCCGGCTCATATTTCGTCATTTTTTAACCATCATTGTACTAATTGGAGTGAGGCCATTGAGGAATTTGAGGATTATGTCAACAATTGCAATTCGAAAGCTGAGTTTAAGTCTGGAATTGTTTAAGTCATCACCACCACCTTAAAGGCAACCTTTGGTAGTTTTTACGGAGACTGAGAGTTATCCGTGCTGCCAAGAATGGAGGATATCCATGTGGTAGGTCAATGCCTGTGGTATCAGCAGCAGTTCTGATGGATTGAAAAGATGTTTTGTCAAAGGTTCCGAAGATGTCGAAAGGGAACAGAGGGTAATTTCTTTCCTTGACGGAGACGTTTTAATCATGTCAACTGGGCACCGGGAGTCAGTGGTTAACTCGTCAAAAACTACTGAGAGGGTGGTTCGAGGTTCGATTCCCAGGCAACACCAAAAAGATTCTCACAACCCAACCTCTCGCAAGCAAACTGACAAACCAAGAGTATGTATAACTATTGTGAAAAATGAAGATTGCCCTTCGGATATGGCAGGAAACAGTAGATCCTTTCCATCCAGGCACAACACGAATGGTTGTGAGAAGCTAGGCCATGGGTCTCATGAACGAGTCGTGCCAAATACTTTTATTTTATTTTTTTGCTGATGCAAGGCTGTATGGCGTTCTATTAAGAGAGTCTTTTAAATGTGGATATCGATAATAATTGTTTTTATTACCTTGAGAAACATTGTAGGTACCTAGTGCGACTGATTGAACTGGAAGATTTAGGGGTCTATGAACACTTCATAAACACTGCTTCATATCTTTTCCATTATTGGGATGTAGCATAGCTTATTGCTGGATCTAAAGATTAGCACTACTTACGTTCTGTATCCCCTTATGGGTGCTAGGGCATCCACAACGCCTACGCACCGTCGGTTGCGGTTTCTAGGACCACCACGTACCCTGCCATCCTGAGTTAGTGGGTTCCATTGCATTGCGTGGTTAGCTATGTACCTGTCACCTTTTCGGAAATTGTGTCCAATCCACTACCACTTCCGTCGTTGTATAGTTGTGCCTATTGATTCATGGCCCGTTCTCCAATAAAGCTGTTCGTTATAGCTAATAGAATTACTTCGCAAAATTTTGGTTAGCATCCCAAACGCAGAATTTGCTTTGCCAATTCGGCTGGCTATATCCAGTTCAGTTCCGCCATCGGTTGAGACAATACTCTCACGGTATTGGAAACTCTCTCCTCTCTCAAGCGTTTATCCACCAATCCATATATGAAGTGATGAATTCAATCCTAGGCTGATAACTTTTGTATTTGCCGAATTAATTTTCAGTCCACCGATGACTGCTTCCTTCTCAACATTCGCTATCATTTGGTGATGGTCCATTATTCTATGACAGAGTCGGCATACATCATCAGCGTAGTCGAGATGTTTGAGTTCGGATGTAAGGGTGCATTGAATTCCTCCGTTTCCCGTTGACAAAGCAGTGGTGCCCGATATTCAATGCTAATGATGATCCGAATGATGTTGATGTGCTCGACCCTGGAAGATCCAGAACGGAAACCTGCTTATTCGGCATTTAGCATATCTTCGAGGTGTTCTTTGATTCGCTCAAGCAACAGCGGGCAGCACGCAGATATGTATCTTGCCAATTTTCATACTGCATTTTTTTAGGGAGCTTGACGAGCATTCCCTTTTTTCAGTCATCCGGAAAGCTCTTGTCCTCCCAGGCTCGCTCAACAAATGGGTGCAAATCGGCCGATGCAGTTGGCGCTACTCGAAATAGATCCCCGTCATGTCCTGCCGCCTTGTTGTTTTTCAGATCGCGGTAATGAGCTCATCCTTATTGGAGGATGTGGTACAAATGTGGTATTTCTTGCTACGGACACCTCAGTTTGCTTTGGGTGCTCATTGTTAGCGAATACACGGTTTAAAAAGTTCCTTCCATCTCTTCAGTTGATCCTCATCCGACATAAGCAAAAAACCGTCTAAGTCTTTCATCGGGTTATTGGATGAGTTGCGACCACCTATCAGCTCTTTGGTGATTCTGTAAACGGTTCTGCAGCCTCTCCTTCTTGCTGCTTCTTCTGCTTCAGTAGCCAACGCATTGATGTATTTAATTGCGCTTATCACGCCGTAAGCCACGCTGCACTTCTCTCATCTTCATGCGATATAGAGACTCTAGATCGGTCGTCTCTGCTGCTGGAGTTGCTGCAATTCGAACTCTAAGTTGTTTTCGTTCGTCGACCCTTCTCTAGGTAATGTTAGAAAGCAACGCTCTATGTATTCCCTGTGATCGACCGACAGTTCTTTCTGGACCTGATATAAGAACCGTTTTCACAGTATACTAATGGTCTTGTATGATGGCGGGCAGTGAGCTCCTGATTGTTTCCACACCACGTGAGAGATATTCCTTTAGTTCTTGGCCCACTGAGGGATCACTAAGTCGGTCGGTGTTGAGCCTGGGAATCCTTGTACCGTTTGATCTTCGAACGGCAGCAGTCCGTAAGTGGACAGTCGATATCATTAGGTGGTGATCACGTACCAACCCTATGTCTGCTCCACATCTGCTTCAGACGTCTGGGAGACTACTTCTCAAATGGCGACTTATGGCAAAATGGTCAATTTGGTTTGAGGTCGCTTGCCTGTCAGTTGCATTAAAAACGAGACCCAACTGATTATAGAAAGTTTCCTTTTCTTCCTCGATCAATATGTTGTATGAAGACAGGAAAAAATTCCTGCTTTGTATGACTTCTGCGTGGAAATGGCTCATCTGATGGAATGAACTTCATTTCTCTTTGAAATATTCCATACATTCCAATGAAGGATAGAAGGAGCTTATTTTTCGCACTATAGTACATCAGATTTGCCTTTTTAGGAAGCATGATGATCATTCCTTTTTTTGTAAAACATTCGGTTTGTCATTTCTTGGTGCATGAGTGGGTAAAGCAATTCAGTTGTAATATTAGGAACTGCTTGCAGGAGTTGAGAATCCGTGTCAATCTATGCCAACCTCTTTGCTTTTCCACTTTATACCTTCTGGCTCTCTAGCATTTGGATGTTCTTTTAGCCTCCGGTAAATCTATTATTTAAATATTCCTGCAATAGAGTATCTCTCTATTTCTGCTCATTTTTGTTCTTTTGTCTTCTGAGAAGCTGCTTACAATCCTCGTTTTTTTCGTAGATCTCGCAAGTAGCTCTATTCAGTGCCTTCCTGTACACCTCCTTCTTGTTGCATACGCTGTAGTAAAAGGACTAAGGGACATTTTTCTTAAAAGGATAATGGATATTCTGTCTAGAACGACTCTGGTGATCTATTTCGATTGTAGCCATCCAATATCGAATTTCTTCACAGTATTGCAACAAGTCCGAGTCAATGTTAATGTTATTCTTCCAACACTACATCGCTGTGAATATTCTTAAGTTTTGTAAAGAAACTCGTTGAAGAGCTAACCTTGTTATCATCATCCTTCATCTGAGCGAAGCATGAATGGATAGACAAATCCAGCTCTCATTTGAGTTGTCACGTCATTAAAATGCCAGAACTGAAAACAAAACGCCCTCCAAGACGTAGACTCATTATTCCTTCTTATTAATGTAGTGCAGAGTAATATATTGTTTCCCTTTATATGCAAAGATATCTGTTATTTGCTGTTTCTCACTATGGATCAATCCAGAACTTTTTTTTACCAACAACCACCCACCAAACTCTTAAGGCGTCAAACGAATTTCTATTCTCTGCCCACAAAAGCTCCTTTCCAAGAACCAAACACAACAACATACTTTTTTTTTTATTGGAAAACCTCTAGTATTTATTATTGTTGGAAAAACGATAAACAATCTACGACTCTTCACTTCAGCGCTGCTGTAATAGCTCAATTGTTTGAATCCAACTGATTGGGTCAGCTTTAGCACTAAGCCCCTTCAATTAATCTCTTCCACTTGAAACATCCTCATACTCAATGCCAATTGAAAATTTAATCTATAATCCCCACGAAGTTGTTCCGCATCCATGGTCCTTAAAAACCGCTCTCTGGCCAAAACACAAACACCCTCACTTGTGAGTGTAAACTAATAGAAAATAGTAAAAAAAAAAAAAAAATATAGATATCATAACTCCACAAGCAGTGGTATCCGCCACAAATTGTTTTAAATAAAATAAATTGAAATTTAATGGAGATTTTTATCGCTTGGAATACCGTTAGTCTTTGGGAATATGAGCCTCCTCCACACACCTAAAACCGCAGTTGCTTCCCAACCAGATACAGTGTAGATTTATACACATAGGTATATGGTGTTCCACATCAGTATTGGATCTGTGCCAGTATTCCGGTATCGAAGCAAACCGAATATCCGGTAGTTTGTTCGCCTCTGGCAGTTGGGTTAATTCGTTACTTATATGGTGCTTCTACACTTGAGTGGCTTTGCATCATGTGTGGAATGGCCAACGGAAGTATAATGCTGCTGCTCATCTGTCTATGATCCGGTACGATTCACCTGATGTTTTCTCCAGGATATGTGTATAGATTTTCGACAATTTCATATCTTGCCATGGGCTCTGACTGGCGGTAGCTCGTGAATTAATGTGGATGATTTCATTGCTTGATTTCCAAAGAATTGGTCCATTGGTGCAGCAGGGAATGACGCCGGACGCCACCGCCTCCTACCACCACTTGACAGAGGCGTAAATTGGATTATGAACTTAATTGGGAATACTTGAACTGTAGGCAGGGGTGCTCTTAATTTTGTAAAGAACTTCTAGTTATGTTCTTCCATCGATTGTAGACAAACTTATGCAGCAAGTGGGTCAGGGATTTTCAGTAAACAAAGGTGGCCAACTTTCTTGGAAATTTTTTTGTGAAAAGAAGCGATTTATTGGAGATTGCCATTGAATTTGAATTGTGCAGATGAGTTTTTGTCAGGATTTGAAAAGTTATTAATTTTTTGTTGGACTTGGATCAATACTCTATAACCGTTCCAGATTGGGTTTGGATATACATACAATAGCTGGCCTTAATAGTAGCTCCAGTTAAAACCTAATCTCAGCAAAGGTGCTTAATCTTATATTATTACCAGCAAGCTTCTATAGTAAAATTAAACTACTTAGTGAATCCTTTTAGACTTTTAGGATTCTTAAGATTGGCATATCAATGATTTCCCGAAACAGGTTTTTGGAAGCCGGTCACGCATCCTGTTACGACAATGTTGATTCGGAAACAGTGGTATTCATACTCAAGATTCGTTCTTTTAAGAAAAGAGTCTTTTAACTCTAACTCTTGCAAATACATTACAGCAGGTCCGAAATCCGATGAAACCGGACATCCTTTGATTTAAATTTTTCGATTGCCTCTTATCTTGGCGACTAAAGTTTATTCATAGTCTTGCTTAGACCAAGATTTGCTGCATCTGATATTTTACTGAGAAGGGGAATCTTGGTAGATTCTGAGAAGAATCTCATATGAGACGATTCTACTGTCATATCGTTAGTGTCAGTAGGAGGTGAAGTGCTGATATCTATAAGCACCGATCAATTCATGATGTTTCCATCATCTAAAGTGTTTTAGATTTAAAATCTTTCCAAATTGTAAACTACCAGCTGGAGGATATTTTTCTTTTACAATTGAAGATCTGAATTTTTAAGTCTCTGGACACAAACATTTCTACTTTTAGGTGATGGACGTGATCCAGCCGACTTTGTGAGATAATCGCTGGAATAGTTTGGTAATTATCTGGAGAGGGGTAGATACAGCGAAAAAATTTAGTAAAGTCATGTAGATTGGTTGGGTTGGGTGGTTGTCCCCGCTTAGCAGGGACACACTTAGGCCAATAAGAACGTCTGTTGTGATACCACTGTGGCAAAACTGGATTAGCACCAACGGAAACTTACATGGAGACTTCCTAAATGGGACAGGAGGTAGGGCAACCAGTTTCGATGTAAAAGCCGAAGAAGTATGGTTCGCCGGTTATGCATTAAACCAGTTTGACTTGCTGACAGAGCGAGTCAAGTCTAGCTAGATCGTTAAGATCTTCGAAGAATTACTCGCCTTGGTTCCTTCTCAAGACCGATAGGGCAGGACAGGTACACAGAAGATGTGTCATGGTTTGCTCCCTTTCCTCGTCAGCTTCTACAGAAATCGTTGAAGGGAGCCTCAAACTTTCTGGTATGTCTGCTTACCAGACAGTGCCCTATCGTAGTTTGATCATCTAGGTAGAAAACAATAGCGCTGGCCTTTATCGAATTAATCGAAAGCTAGGTGGCAGCTTCATGAACAACTGTGATTTCTGCTTGAAATACACTACAGTGGTCCGGTAAGCGGCAGAATCCGGGTTGAAATGTTGAATTTTAGAAACGTCGGTGCTAAATTCGCAATTATTAACCTGATATGCGCTCACGCCCCCACAGAGGAAAGAGATGATACTACCAAAGAGTATTTCTACAAGCTCCTCGACAAGACATATGAGCAATGTTAGGTGTTAGGTGATTTTAAGGCCAAAGTAGGAAAGAAGGACATTTTTGGTAGCACAATTGGAATGCATAGACTACATCACATCACATCTGTAAACGGACTTAGACACATTGATTTTGCTGCAGGACGTAATGTTACCATAGCTAGGACACGGTTTCCTCACCTCAACGTTCATAAGGGCACACGGCGGTCTCCAAATCATTGAACCGTCAACCAAATTGATCATGTTGCGATCGACGCAAGCGACAGGGTGGCCAACATAGACTCGGATTACTACCTAGCTGCAGCCAAAGTACGTCTACGCATATCTCAGAAGCCACAACAACGAAGAAGTACTGTGAGGAGATTTAGTCGCAACAAACCGCTAAAATCTTTGCCGATCCAGGATACCTCAAGCCAGCATCAAGTGCTGAAGACCAGTGGCATCGATACCAAGAAGCCATCAGAAACGATTCAACTGATGTGCTGAATTTCACCCGACCACCCCCACGAAACTCCTGGTGGTGAGTTCCGGCAAGCACATGCAGCAAAACAACTCGCCTACGAAGCGGAACTGCGCTGATATGAAAGAACCACTTCTGCAGATTGTTAAACGGCGAAGACAACCCAAATCCCGGTCCATTCAACCTGGACGATGAAAACGAAGATTTCCATCCACCCGACCAGAATGAAGTGAGGATAGAAATATCCAAACTGAAGTCCAACAAGACCGGACAGTATACCAACCAAGCTATTTAAGGCAGCAGGAGATGACCTGTGTAGAACATACGCCAACTCATTTCTAAAATTTTGTCAGATGTATGCCTGATGAATGGAATCTCAGCACAGTTTGCCCGATCCACAAGAAAGGAGATTCCCTAAATTTTGCCAATTACAGAGGTGTCATCCCCCTTAATATCGCGTACAAGATCCTATCTGCCATATTGTGTGAACGTGTGTGATTGGGCCCTATCAGTGTGATTTCAGACTAGGAAAGTCCACAGTCCATCAAATCTTCATACTTCGGCAGATGCTGGAAAAAACACAAGACGTTGAAATCGATACCCACCATCTCTTCATCGATTTTAAGGGCGGATATGGCAGCATTTATAGAGATGAGCTATGCAGAGCCATGTCTGGTTATGTCATCCCTTCCAAACTTGTCAGATTGTGCAGAATGATTATGGAAATTGCTCGCTGCTCCATAAAGGTCGGAAACAATCTCACTGAGACCTTTGATGTCAAACAAGTATTGAGACAATGTGATGCGCTGTCATGTGACTGTGTTAACGAAGGAGGATGAAGATATCCTTGGTCTGTACAGCAGAAAAGTACGTATCAGTCGTCTAAGATGGCTAGGACATGTAGAGCGAATAGTCGTCGAATCCAACCCGGATAGACAAAACAGTAGATGAAGATCTCGCCTTAGGTGGCGCGCACAAGTTGAAGAGGACTTCAACCAACTTGGAGTGCGCAACTGGAGGCAGGTAGTCAAAGATCGTTCTAACTGGAGAGGCTTGTTGGTTGAGACCCAGATCCACCCCGGACTGTAGCTCCATCTAAGTAAGCATTTACGTGATTGCTTTACTCTGGCATCATTCTCAGTTATGTAGAATCCCTTCCTTGTAAAAGTTGCAATAGCAGCTCTGTAGGCATAAGCTTTCCGGTGTTTTAAGCTTTTTATGTCCATTTAACGGCTGATTTCTAAACAGATTTGAATTAGATTGGTTGTCTCCCTAAATTCAATAATCTCATTTTCATTTTCCACTTCATTCACACCTTAACGCCTCGTCAAGCTCTTTCATCCGTAATGCACCACAAAAAAAAGTTTTCAAGGCTGTCAAAGCGCGGTATAGAGGAATTTAATCTCATTGAAAATATCTACTTTAAGATATTTCAAGAGAAGAAGAAGGCCCCTCCAAAACTTCCCTAACAAATGATCTCGAAAAACTGCTTCAACTGAGAAAAAAAAAAACTCCTTAAGAACTTCGTCCTGTTCAAATTATAACCTGCACTATAACAGCACACCGAAAGCCTTAAATAACTTCCGTCTGTCTTCTTTATTTTTCATTTAACCCTTCGAAGGACTGCAGCAGAAGTGAAACTAAATTAACCCAACTAAAGGAATCCAAAAAAAAAGAGAAAAACACACTCAAACACATACACCAACAATTGGCACCCTTAAAATTCATCTTCGATATCCTCTCGAAGTGAAACTTCTACTCACTCCCTTAAATGTATATACAAAAAGGCCCAAGGGGAATAGGGATGATGGTGGCGCTTCCGAAGTGCACAAGCCAAGGTAGTCGATTATTTGTCCCAAAGGGACTGTGAAAATCCGGACTCTTCAGCAAACTTCACTGCAGTAAGTTGTTACTATTGCTACTGCCACTTTTGCTATCCCCTCGGCAATGCAAAAGGACTATCATTATCATGGTATGGCCTCCTTACGCCGCCATCAATTTTAAACTGTGTTCTATTTGACTTTTCCCAACTCTCAATTTATGTCGACTCGACGTGTACGGCACAAGGCACAAAAATTGTCCTCATCGTCGTCGTTCTCGTTGTCGTTGTCGTCCTCGTCCTTCTCGTCGTCGTCATCGTCATAGTCGACATCGACCTCATCTTGTTACATCTCGTAACGTAACCAAGAAAATTGAAACTTTCCAACATGCCAACTTAAGGAATTCCATATTGAGGGTGCAGACGAAATATCCAATCCAATTGGCATCGTTTAAAATTGTCACGCTTTGGTGACGCTTTTTAAGCTAAGGATTTCGTAAATCAGGATTTGCTGTCGGGCTATATGGGAAACCACATAGAGGGACGATGACTTTACTATTTCACCTCCAAATATGTAGGCGTTGCGTAATTTATCGTGGCCCTCATAGGGTGGTTGGAGATGTACCTACCTAGTATGGATAAATTGGAATTGTCGATTTAGGATTTTGTTTTTTTGTTTTTTGTTTTTTTTTTTTGGAAAAAGGACGCATTCTTGTGGTATGCGTAATTTTTGATTTCGAAACAAAATCACGTATATGATTAAAAATTGTTCGTTAGGGCTAAACGGTGGGCTGCGCCGCCACCCATACGCGCCATTGAACTAACACGGAATGTGGTGACTTAGCGATTTTGTAAAATTTTCATTTTCCAACGCTATTAGGGGATTCAATTAGGTGTATTGTCACGTAATGCAAGGTAGGCGCCAAATGGGTGGAGTTGGCGTTTTTGATTTGTATGCCGTCTTTCCCTCGGCAGTGGGTGGATCAGAGGGATTGTCGATGGGGATAGACCAATTTAGAACGACGAAAGCTGTGATTTTAATTGCTTAGAAGAGAACTGCGTAGCAGTGTCTTAATAAGAGGAAATGACTTCGTTGTTACGTAGCCCACGTTAAGACTTTGATGACATATACATACAAAGAGGAAATATTTCTGTAAATTGCCAAGGTTGCCTTGGAAGAAATACTGCCTACACGCAAGGTTAGACGGTAACGAGGAAGTTGATGTGCTGCCAATAAAGAGGCGGCTAAACTTATCGTGTACCAGAAGTGTCCCGCCCTATCAATGAATGACAATTTGAATGAAAATATCCCTGAGAATGCGGAAACATTGTTTAAAATATTCGAATATTTAAAATCTTTTTGTAGCGTTGGCCTATTCCTTCACACTATTTCTTTTATATGTACTCTTCGGATATGTGTTTTACAAATTCGTGCAATACTCGCACTATTTAGAAAAAAATTGACATTTCCTAACAATAATTTATAATTTGTAACTCCAGTGAAAACACACCCTTAATATCACCCCCGCTACAAATTTGACATTTCATCCAGCTGCGATCACAATCGAGTCTCGAACTTTGACAACACTGGAAAAAACCGCCGTTGGTGGAGAGTGTTCTTTTTGAAAAACCTACACAATTTATTTTCCACAATCGTTTTACTGAAGAAAAATAAATAAAACCACATCGTATACGAAATAGTATAATCCCAAAACCTAGTCTATACATGTCAATATGCAAATAATCGAAATAAACGATCGAGATAAGCTGTCCACGCTGATAATCCACGAATTAAAGGAAATTGGCGTGAAATATCGAAAGGACAAGAAAACAAAACCCACGCAGGTAAAATTCCACAAAAAAATCCTCCCTCGTAAGCAATACCATCCGCTTTTAATAATTTTTAGGATAAAACATGTCGCAAGCGTATATTTCGTACGCATTTGCATATGCTCGAGCTGACAGATGTGATTCTCGCCGGCGGAAGCGTCGTACAGATACCACGATTCGTAGCGGACGCATGCAATCGCATATTGGAACAGGTCGAGACTGAAGGTCTCTTTCGAAAGGCTGGCTCATCGTTGAGACAAAAAGAGATTCGCGTGAGCTTGGAGGCTGGTTTGCCCCTCGGTAGAACCCACCACGTCATAGACGTGGCGAATGTCGTTAAGTCGTTCTTTCGTGAACTTCCCGAGCCTCTTCTGCCGTCGTATATACAGGAGACACTGCTGCGGTCCCTTCTGATTGGAGATAATCGCGTCAAAGCGGTTCTCCTTGCCATTCTTCTGCTGCCACCATTGACTATCAATACGTTGTCCTTCTTCATGCAGTTCCTCAACACTGTGTCGCTGTACTCGCACATGAATAAGATGCCCATCGAAAATTTGGCCATCATCTTCACGCCGGGACTTATGCCGTTTTCTGATATCGCCAGTCTTCGCTTCACAAATCACGTCAAGATGGTCCAGCTGTTGATCGAAAACGCTCAGGCAATTGGGACTGTTCCGGACAGTATCATTGAAAAGCTGCACATCAGTGAGGCGTACTCCAAGACGCCATCGAAATCCAAGTCGGTCGAAGCGTTGGACATTAAGAAGAAGAAGAAAAGACGCAGCGGTTCGCTAACTCGTAATTGTTGCTCCGACGATCCACGTTATTCAACTGACTTTCTTTTCTGTTTCTTTCCCTCGCCTTCGTGTAGATATGTTCAACGGGCTGAGGAAAATGGTCGGAGCGATTGGAAGTGCGGAGAATCTAGGCAGTACCCCTGAGACCAGTAAAACTCCCGCTTCAGCTGTCATGCCATCAGCTGCCACACCCTGTCTCTCGAAGTCATCGAAGAAGAGGAAGTTTGCAGAGCCAGTCTGCGCATTTAGTGCAAAGAAAAAGTAAGTGCCTTCCTGAGAAACTTTGACCAGGTTACTAATTTTTGTTTCTAGGAAGGATCTGCTGGCCTTGCTTCCCAGCAACAGCGGCGGTTTCTTGCCCAATACTCCGATGACCAAGTAAGTTACTTCCAATTCTCACATGTCACATCTAACCATTCAATTCTCCACAGGGAGCCGAAGAAGAACCGCCTGAGCTTGGGCGGCCGTCGCCATGCGAAGCAGACAGCACCAGATGCACCAGCCATCCCGTCGATGGAGCGTCGTTGGAGTATCGTCGGTTCTGGCTGGCCACGTCACAAGAACAAAAACTCTGACAAGAAGGAAGCAACATCCACCATTACGAAGCCACTGTCTCCTGTCGCGTCTATGCCATGCATATCGAAGCTGGAATTCCCCAAGAGCGAGTTCCCGATCGTTGAGAACGTAAGCTTCGCCGAAAGTTCGGTCCCCGATTCGACGACCGACTACGAGAAGAACAGCAGCGAAGCATCGGACGGCGATTTTGTACGCGTTCCCAAGAATTACTACGAAGCCATCATAGAACGAGTTTCTGCCATTGAGACGAGGATGTCGCAAGAGTTCGGGAAGGTTCACAGCTCGCTGTCCAGCGGTGATGACCTAGATTACAGCATAAGTGCTCTGAACAAGAAGGTTCGCAGGTCGCTGTCTAGTACTGATGACCTAATCGACTCGAGTATGACCGGACTGGAGAGAGTCCTAAACGAATACGAACAAACGAAAGAGGAGACTGAACGTCTGACGTCTCCATACACTGAGAACCTCGCCAAGAGGTTAAGTCGAGAGCTGAAGATTCGTCGCAGCTCGGAGACAAGAGTGATTCGATCACCAAGCGCCAGAAAGATCGGCACAATGCGGCGGAGATCTAGGGAAGCAGCACGACTGACGCGGAACAAAACTTGGCACGACAGCTCCACATCTGAGAAGCCAGGAAAACCGGTGATTCTCTACCCTCCAGAGGTGACTAACGCCTTCTGCACCAAGTGCAGTCTGAAGAGGGGGCGCCCCAATACACTGAATACCGGTCTGCCACAGCAGTGTACTCCAGTTGACGAGAAGAAAGGCAGCTGCAGTAACGAGTCACTTGTCGACGAGCAATGGACCGCTGGAGAGGTGTTCTTCGATGCAACAGCACAACCATCAGTCCCTACTTTCTTTGGAATGGAAGAAAAGCCTTTGGAGGAATTTGTACCCAGTACACCAGTCGTCGTCAAGGCAAAGCCATCAGACGAGATGAAAACACCAATGCTACCGCCGAAATCGATTCGCAGAAAAGCCACCGCCAGTCATCGAACTCCAGGCTCAGCTATGAGACCAGTACCGATGAAAATTTTCTCCACCCCAGGCGATGACGAAGGCAATGGACGGGCTTCGATTGCAAGACTTCGAGCCCAAAATGCTGGAATGGTGATGGCAAAGGCAAAGCTCTTCGATGGACTAGGTCATTGCGAAAACGAAGGACCCCACACTCCGGGTGGACATAATCGTCGCAGGAGCGTAAGACTTCCTGTAGCACCAGTCAATTTGAAAAAGAAAACCGACGACGTTAAGTTACCTCCAACAGAGGAGTCACCATCCGTTCGCAAGAAGAACACTTGCAAGAGTCCTGGTTACATTCAAAAAAGACAACGACTTGCTCTAGCTGCCAAGGTACCCAACCGGCAATTTCTCGACACAATGGTCAACGAAGAGAGTCTGTTGTCGAAGAAGCCACTGCCGGCAGTTTCCTTCAAGAATATATCCAACCGGGAACGGAGTACACACAGTCCACGAACTCCGAAGAACCGCACCAATCACTTTGGCGGCGTAAGCTCTCCGCGACGTGGTCGAAATCCGAATAGCGCCTCACGGAGGATGACTCCGAAAGCAAATACTCCAGTCGGCGCCCGGAGATCACCGCGGTTTGCCAAAGGTTTCGGCAGCGCTGGAAGGGTTTGAATGGAGGGCATGTCGATTTGAGTGTAAATAGTTTGTTAATTGGGAAAGTGTGTGCCAAAGGGAAGATATTTCCTGACACAGAGGAGCAGAGGAACACCCATCAGATTGCCATTGAGTTGAAAACTTTTTTTTTTTCTAATGAATCTACTGCACTTTAATTTCCACAAACTTTTTTTGTTTTACAGATATATACATATATATATACATATCCTGTGTATTTCTAACTTATTCTTATAATCAAAGGATCTTCAGATATTTTAATAAAGATTTAGTTTAACCTTTTAAGTGCGTTTGTGTGTTGCGTATGCTTGCAGCTAAGGCGTCTGGGTTCGTTTTTCTTCCGGAGGAAGGTACTACTAACAAACTGATTCATCTACATTGAAACAAAAAGTATATCCTTGAAGCATATTCCGACATTAAGAACAAGTAGCGACAACTTTTTAAAATTACTTCGCCAGCTTCGTTTCAGGTACTTAATCCCTTATCGATCGACTCATACAATTTGGGACCTGAAGCCATTAGGGTCCATTAGGTCTAATACCTATCACATAGCACTTACGCTGAAATCACTCGAATTAAATTCGCAAAAGTAACTTCCGCACCTTCGGGTTCGGGTAACTTTAAAGCATCGTTCAATACCGTTCAATACCCACCGTTAAAGTCAAATACACATTACCATCTATTAGTATCGTTATTGTTATGATTATTCCGGTTGTTAAACGTGTTTTTTGTTTCTCAATATTATAAAAGATGAAAGCGAAGCGTTTGTGTGAAAGTGAAACCTCCTGCCGGCAGTTGAAACGTGTAAGCCAAGGCCGGGAGTGCCTTCAAGAGCAGTACTAACGACGTCAAGCACAAGGTGTTTGAAGTGTTTGCTCCCCTCCATATGGTGTTATTGGAAAGAAATTACCCAATAATCGTGTACTGTGCATATGTATGTATGTCTGGTACAGGCACCCCAAACCATCCCATCTGCGTAATAACAACATCAGGATACTCACACCCCTCTGTTCTGTATAGTGTTCTTTTTTTTTCTCTTTAAAAGCAATAAAGCTACGATGGGGTTGGCTTGTTTTTAGCCAGCTTTTCCGTTTCACAACGATACACACGCCGAACTCATAAATATGCAAATGACCACTTATTCAAATCAACAACAATTCGATAAATTAAACATTTTTCTTCTCCACTATTGTGACTGGTTTGTGTTACAATCGGACGAATGTCCTTTTTGGGTAAACCGTGCATTCGTCTCTCTTATCCAAGCTGATGGATAAAGGAGGAGAAAAAAAAATGGATGATACCCAATCCATTGTTAACAGCTTTAGACGGTATCGCATGTAAGCAGCTTTACATAAAATTGTAAATTATATTTTCACTACGATGTCCTGGTGGAGGAATTATTTACTTTAGGTTCTTTCGGCAAAGTGAGGTGGTAAAATAAATTTATAGGGAAATGGTGGAATTATAGTTTCAATCAACCGCCCTGAGACAGATAGGAATGTATATTTCAAGAACCTTTTCGAAGTAGAATAAATAGGAAAGGCTAACTGCAATATTCTTTAGTAATCACTTTACATAAGCGTTGGGAAATAGTTATATCATTTCGTGGAGCATTGGACGTTAACAACGAATGACGCCATATTTGTAGGAGTGGTAAACACTGTAATACATTTCACCATATTCCCAATAGCCATGCAGTCTTGGTCGTAACTAGATAATTGGATTCCACTCCGTATTTTGAGCTGAAGTTGCCTTTGTGCTTTCGTTCGTTCAACAAACAATTCTAAAGGTAATGATCACTATATCGTTCGATATCGTTAGATTAGAGGTCATTGAATATTTTGTTCCTTTGTTTGGCACAGAATGATCGATGAATAGTAGAGGTATGAGTAGACAACCATGCCTTACTCCATTTTGAGTTTGAAAGTCCTTTGAAATTTTACGGATGTAAATGTTTTCGGTGTTAAACCTTTTAAACCTTTTAATAATGAAAACTGCCCACTCTTGTGGGGAGTGCTTTTAAGTACCTTAAACTTCACAGCGTTCCCAGTCTTCTGGACCCCAATGAAAGGATGTGGAATGTGAGTAGTGTTCAAGTGATTACCCCAAATTTCTGTGTGCAAACTAAGCTCACATTTAGAGTTTACCATTCTCTTTGAAATAACGAAAATGAATGTATACAATATCAATCAAAAAGTCGACTATATAACATTTCGGTATACATGCAACAGGATTCAAGACGGTTGACTTGTATATTACTATCGACTCACTCAGACGACTTCCACATTACACTACCTAAGCACGCGATAATATCTGACAGAACACATGTCCGTGTAACTGCAACAAACTTAGTTCCACATAAATTTCAAGAATCCCCTTAATGGGCGCCCTTCCGCTCATAATTTAACAAACCCCTTCGCCCGGCTGACAGGACCTCATTTGGCCATCGCATGACCCTTCACCGAGCCATTGAAGTTTCCATTTTATTTATGGTTCGCTCATTGTTTGTTAATTGGTTTTTGCGTGGCCCCTGTTCAGTAATTTATATTAATTTCGTTTTTATCTCTCGACCATCCTCATTGGTAACCCTTTGATGCTTAAAAGCTTTACATTCAGGACGCATTTTCATCAGCGCGAATGCCTGCGAGTTGTAGCGAAGCATTTATATTCCCATTGTCTAATGCTAAAGTAATGAAATTAAAATAGGGACTACTCTCCAAAAACTCACAAGGACAATGACGATGTGCAGAAGAGCGAAATGTAGTTATGAAGAACCCTTGGAACCGGATCCAGCTACAGCTGCTCATTTCGCTTTTAGATTTAATACGACTTTACGTTAAAGGATTTCCTTTTGGTCTCTGTTCATAGCAAACGCCTGAAAGACGAACAGAGGACTGAATTCAGCTGCAGTATAACTGCAGAGAAAATCCTTTCATTCAAAAATAATTTTTATTGTTTTCCTGGAAGTCAATGTCTCATGGAACAATGGAATCTGATGCATGATCACCCTTTGGCCATCCTGTGAGATTAGTGGACTAATTGGTGTTCGTTTGTTGTGCATGACTTTGTTGATTATATTCGGTAGTGCTGGGAGTGTAATTGACAGAGCTAAGCAGTGATGAAACGGAAGTACATAGATGACTGCAATCCTTTTCAGGATGAATAATTGGCTTAATTAAAATGAATATTTATTGCACGGAGACTGTTGGACAGAGAGGATATTTTCTGTTTTGGAATAAACACCGTTCAAGGATTATTTTCAAAACATCCTCAACGGAAAAGAAAAAGTAAGACAAAGCCGTTTCAATTGTTTAAAGCTCATTGAAACTCCAACACAGGTATGTCTCTGCATCCTGCCACACGTAAAAGGATACTCAAACACTTTCTCCCTCTTATTTCTCTATTCAACCACAAACGCTCGACATCTGGACACAATAAGATTACAAAGCAATGTCAATCGGACTGTGTTGGGTGATATCATGCATTTAGGATGCAAAACCACATCTCTCCGAGTATTTGTTCCGTTGGTCAATACCTTTTGTGGACAAAGCCTACTCCTAATCGAATGGTCTTGCTCTTCATCTGAATTGCATTCAGGTTTCCTTTTGCAAAGCAGAGTCCAGCACAAGGGCGCGTGTTAAACACTTTTAAGACGCACTTATGCGTAAGGGAATGTGGCCTTTAAAAAGGTCTTTGAAGGATTCTTTGGTTTCTTTGATAAATGATGGGAAATGCAACAGACGTGGTTTCTTGTTTCTCCTAGACCTTTGACAGTTGGTCCTTTGAAATCCCACTGGTGACATTATTGAAAAATCAACATTCGAAGAAGGAATCACACAAAAGGGCGGGTGATAGTGTTAAATATTCCACGGTTTGAAAATAGACTTCTGTTTGATTATATTCGTCGACAGGAATAGGAGGAGGTAAGAATACTTTGATACATAAATAACGAAAGTATTCGAGTGAAGATGTAATGTAGTGTTTCTGTTACAAGAAAACTGTTGATTTTTCACTGAGAGCCAAGCAAGGACATCTCCTTACATCTTTAAATCTATTTTCTGCACTAATTCTACTAGCATTCGCTATCGCCAGGTCTTTATAACGCAGTCACGATCTTAGGGGCATGGATTCGAAGACATTTTGCTTGAATATATGTACATATGTAGCGATCCAGTGTCCATTCTCTCGATGCATCGGATCCAATATAGTCATTATTCCTAGAGATATTGTAGAGCATTCAATCCTGGGCCCCTCACTGATATTAATACGCCGTTGAGTCTTTACAAACTAATACAGGCAGAGTCCCTTTTAATAAAGGGATGAAAGGGAACGCGTCAAATGAAGACTCCCATGGCGGAAGTGGAAGTTCCTTTTATCAGACCTGTAATGAATAGGTCAGGTGTTGTTGTCAGAGTTGATTGATAGACTGCTAAGTGACACAGACTTTTAAAAAATTGTTGGATTGTGGGTTTCGCACAATTTATTCAAGTATGATGTTAAAGACGTCACATGACAGCGCGTTAATCCTTCATGATATCAAAGATCTTGATCATTACCGATTTTGATGGAGCAGCGAGTCTTACTCATCGTCATTCTGCACAGGCGGACGAGTTTGACAGGGATCACAAATAGGGATGTCATATACGGCCTTAAAATCGATAAAAAAGGTTGTGGGATCTATTTGCATATAATTGGATAGAATCCGCTGAAATCGAAAAGAATGCCCAAATCCGACCACTTCACTTATGGTCCTATTATTTTGTCTTATTATGAACAGGATCATCTCGATCTTTCCAACTATACGCATGTATGTTAAGCCCAGGCTATATATCGCTGTACCCAAAATCAATGTATCCTTCCCTATTAAGGCTTCAGAACAGTTCTTATACAGGCCTGGAGAAAATGCCATCTATAGACGTGATTTCCTTAACGTGTAGGGTGTGCTTGCCAACTGGTCTACCAGAGATGTCCTCCTTTCCTATTTTGGCGGTAAAATCGACTAGCATAATTTGAACGTCATACTTAGGATATTGTTCGAATATTTTGTCGGGGAGGGGCATGGGCACATGTTAGGCTTATTTTCGCGAATTATTAGACGCTCACGTTTCGAAAAGCCTCAAGACTTCTTGCCTAAGGCGGCCGCTTATGACGAATCCACATCCGAATAAGCGTTGCTTCCTTCCGCTCCCTATAGCAATCACCATAATATACGTCACAGTTTTTCGTCCTCTTTTTACCCGGCTTATCAGATCGCACTTTCTGGATGGCGGTGATGTCTGCATTATAGCAGCCGGCTGCACGCGGCCTGTTAAGGGTCCGAAGGTCGTTGTCCTTGTTTCGTTTGATGGGGTCGTCAACAGTAGGGTCATCCTTATCCAAAGCTCGTGTTCGCTTTGTAACTATTGTTTATTTCCGTGGTTGGGCCAATTCCATTTTTATACCCCTAGGCCAAGTGAAGAAGTCCAAATCGTTACCCACCACCTTTTCATCGATTTTAAGACCGATGGAAAGGTCTATTCAGATCCATGTGTAGTTTTGGCATCCCTGTCAATTGACTTAGTCAAAAAACTGCGCATTAGTCGTTTGAGATGGCTAGGACATGTAGAGCGAATGGACGCCAGTGCTCCGGTTGGGACGTCGCAGTAGAGGAAGACCTCGCCTTAGGTTGCGCGCACAAATACTATTGGACCTCAACTAACTTGGAGTCAGAACTATTATTTTGTTAGAACTGTGCCCAATCAATTGCAGCTCCATCTTCTCTGTCTCTAGCGAGTATGCACTTGCCGCTATAGCCTTCTGGAGAGTTCTCCACTTCACATAGCTATCGCATTCATCTG
Organism: Xylota sylvarum; assembly: GCA_905220385.1. Classification (NCBI taxonomy): domain Eukaryota; kingdom Metazoa; phylum Arthropoda; class Insecta; order Diptera; family Syrphidae; genus Xylota; species Xylota sylvarum. The sequence goes on from LR999958.1 coordinate 36,676,811, forward strand.
TACAAAGACAAAGTGTCCGCCGTTGAAGCCGATGACTAGCTCAAGGCTTGAGCTCCAGGCTACCGTTCTGGGAACACGTCTAATGCAAATGATCGTCGATAATCACTCCATCGATGTTTCCTTTGTGATAAGACGGATCGCATCGAAAATTCACCGATACAAGCCATTCGTTGTACATCGGATTGCCAAGATCTTAGCCGCCACTAAGCCATGCCGAGGCAAGACATTATAGCCGGTGAAGCTACACAGCCAACTATCGGATCGACCTCACGCCTTTGTCCAGATGGCTAAACCGACCAGAGTTTCTATGGATAAATGAGGACATGTAAGCCGCTGACCCTGCCAGTGTCAGCTGTCGTATAGCTTCAGGTGAAGTTCTCCATGCTCTTAACCATTTCTTGGATCCATACACTTCAAGTTATTCAGATGTTTTTGTTGACAAGGCACACTTAATTTTACAGAAAGTGGGGTTATCAGTTGCTCTCTCAAAGTTTGTTAGTGTCATCTGGGAATCGGATCTTGCACTCACAGTTAATAGTCAAATATACTGAGCTACGGCGCCCAAAAAAAATAGATTTGGGTTCCCCTTTGGAAATTCTTATCCCGAACTCTCTCAACTAGAGAACCAATCTGGTTGTTCTTTGGCCTTACAAAAGTAAATGGATTAGATACCGGAATACTTTAAATCAGCCACTTTGACTACACCAAAGCCAAGTAGCTTCCAAAGCTATGGAATCACTTAATTCTGAGTTTGGAAACATTAATTCAGCTTGCTGCCAAACCAAACTCACACTCTTCTTTTGTTCCAGGTCACAAGGGCATCAGAAATTGCTGAACAACTAGTCAAGACCAAAACCACTCTGTGGAGCTAAACTACATCTGTTTCGAGGATACCTAAACTACCGAACATATGAATGTATCATACTTATTTGTAGCTAAATTAAATATTTTCAAAAAGGGTTTCCGGTCCGAGACTGCTCTTCACCGTACCTCCGTAACTTATAAACAAAAAGGAATTTGGGCTGGTTAATGACAAACACTTGCACAGCCAATGTCGCTGGGGATCTGGAACCTTAAATACGGTTCGCTTGCAACAATCCGTGCTTAGAGTACTTTGTTGCATATTTGAGAATCCTACATCGTTCGATAAATTCGATGTTATTCAATGAAAAGAAACCAACTTCCAAGGACCTCTTGACTGTCACTTCTCGGCTTTGTATAGTTTGATCCAAATAAGTTTGCTTACCATTGTCATACATTCAATTAGGTTGTCAAAGCACACCTTAATAACTGTTTGTATGTATTTAACGTTCATTAGGAATCTCTTTTGTGAATCGAAAACCACTACACTAATCTAATCAAAAGGACTTCTTGCCGAGCAATCCTAAACGATTCTCTTTAAAACCACAATCATTTGCTAAGACTATCGGCCGATGAATAACGTAAGCAAGGACATTTACGAAATTCCATGAATTAACCATGAAAAGAGCAAATTGACAAGAGATTCAAATGAAAACAAAGCCTATTACCTGATCACAAAGAGCCTTGTCCTGACATAATACAGATAGTCTATTAAAAATATTCCACCTATTGTGCTTAGGAATGCCACATGAAATCCTTGATTGTGTCCAAATATTCAGGATCAGTACAATCTACTTCTATTTGTTGCTATTCACACATTGCATGCAAGTAATCAAAAGAATGTCCTGGCTTTCTGTGGTATTTGTAAATATGCATGTGAATGTGTCACAGAGAACGGAAATCTTGTATCTGGTCATGTGGCTTTCCATTTCAATGGACAACTTGTTGCAATGTGGCTTTGTGAGGCTTTTAAGGTATTCAGTCGGTTGCGAACGATGTTGCTAACTGGTAGGTATAGTTTGTTAATGGAATGTGGCTTTTGCCGTCTAAAGGACGAATAGTACACATATACACTTCATATGTTTGTAATTCTTTTTATTACAACATGTGGAATGAAAGGCAACAGTGCTGGGATATACCTAGGTTTTGATTGAATAAGGATTTTCACTAAAGTTTATGTAAAGATAAAAGGACCAAATGCCGCACCATATAAATGTGAACTGAGGAAAATGGATTGCACGTAAATCGAAGTGAAGTTGAATTAATTCATTTTAGGATGAAAACACAAACATCTGACACCAAGGACCTTTCGAAGTCACATAAATTGAAATTGTGGTAAGTCCACTCGATATGCAATTTCGTCAGAAGACCCATTCTCTTCTATACCGCAGTAAAGCTAGTTATAGCCAAAAATATTGAATCGGTATGCCCACAAATATATGTGGCTAGCTCCGGAGTTAAAGAAGGACAATTCTTGCTACGAAAACTCAAATTCAGATTCCTTTGTTACATCGATGAGAAAATGGATATACGACATCCACAAGTTATGGACATGGTTAAGGAATCAACAATTTATACAGGCTTAGAACTTTGTCAACAATTTCAAACCGATTTCCTATAAACGAACGAAATATAAATTTTGGTCAAACAATGCTTGATTTGTAGAGATGATTGTGGAGAGGTCATTGCCATACTCTAAGCACAAGGAAAACAAATCTGGAATGGTAACGAGGAACTTAGGAAATTATACCACTTTAAGAATTTGCTCCTCCTTTTCTTAAGATATTAAATTAGGAAATAGATTGAAAGGCATTTTAGTAAAAGAAGGTGAGTGTGGCTATCAGCATTTGTTGTCTAAATTCACCAATTCTTCTGAGCTCTGAAGCCTTCCAAATGAAGCTTACATCTTATCGTAAATAATAAATAAAGTTTCCTTTAACAAAAAAGTAAGTGCTCTTAAAGTAGGCGTGGCTGTGATTGGAACTCCAAATATTTTGCATGTTTAAGCTTCTAATTAATGCATGGAGTTTCTACATTCTACTACAGGGTTCGAGGCTCGAAACATGGTTACATGGAGTAACGCTATCGAAACGGTCATGAAAATGAACTTTCTGTAACGAAATCGTAAAGTGGATTATCCATAGGATAGCTAAGTAGAGGTTCAAGGTTTGAATGACAGACAGAAACTGACAAAAAGAGTAACTGTCACGGAGTAACTTTACCATTTTGAAACAACGTCAAACTGGACCTAAAGGTACCTTCTCTCTGTGTCAAAAATATAACAGAAAAATTTATCCAGGAATCTCAGGAATTGGACAGTTTGTGGTGAATTTTGCGTAAGGACTTGGGCTTATGTCACTCTAAGATTGCTTTAACTCAAGAACTGAAACCAGACGATGATCAGCTGCGAAATAATTTCAGTGATTGTGACCTAAACAGGGACGAAAACGATTCCAGTCATTCTCAACGATGAAGCCTATTTCAAAAACAAAATTATCGCATCTGAGCAAGTCACCTGCAGATATTCAGACGAAATTCAAACGAAAGAGACTCGTAGCTATTCATATTAGAGATTAGCTTCATCATCTTCTTACCGGCTGCGACCTGACAGCAAGAGTACCTAATCAATAGTTCCTAACCTAGAGGGATCGAGGAATTTCACCAACCAATCGAAAAATTGATTTTTCTGAAGAAGTGTTTATGTCTGTAACAGCTGATAAAGATTACCCCAAAGGAAGAGTTTTTACACCTTTTCTGTGGTCTGTAGTGATCAAAAATATTTTAGTCAGTTTACACAGATTAAGCTACCTGCTGATGATGCTAATGACTTAACGATCCAAGGATCTTTCCCTTAATGCCAGAAAGTTAGTATTTTTTTGGAAGGCTGTTAGAGGGACAGATTTTGAACAATATAGAGAGAATCCTTACTGCACTCAATAAGACTAGTTTAGCGTCTTTAGAACCAGCTTTAACGTCCCAGTATGGGAATGAGTTAAAGTGTCTTCTAGGCTGAAATCGATTGCACTAATATCTACACATGGTTATATCTTCTGCTGCCTTTTCAGACATTCAATCAACGCTTAAAGCACTTAAGTCCTACTCAGTGAAATCCAAGTCATCCGACAAACAATGTCAGATTTAATTGGGTCTTTGGACATCAACGAGTAGTAGGTAAGTAATAAATTTAGAGAGCTGACTTAATGACTTCATTCTAAGGACCTCTGTGTCGTCGATTGGTCAGCTTCTACAACGCAATGCCAACGGACAGTTGACAGATATCAAAATATGAATAATTCCGTACAACTGATGTATCACATTTTCTTTGGTAGGCCTCTTCCCAAAAAATTTAAAATCCTTGTTCTCGAAATTGGTGAACTTACAACTTTTGCTACGATAAAAAAAAAAAACTGAAAGACAAGTTACCCTTTAGCTTAAAGTGCAATTTAACGCTTCCGTCAATTAAAAATAAATATTATCCGCCTCCGGATAGGAAGCATAAACCATGCAGACGAAATAGAGATCGAGTCAAACAGGTCCTTTCTTCTGTGGTAAGAAGCACAGCCGTCGGTGCTTCCGCATAGTCAACCTTGCATTTGAATTTTAATTACGACAATTACTCGTCCTGAAAAGGATTGCAGTCATTTAATTTCCATTCATCCTTGCATAGCTCTTTCAATTACACTCAAAGATTCAGTCAGCCAGCCACCAAAAAAAAAAAACAAAAAAAAAAAAGAAATCCTCAACAAAGCAATGCACTGCGAACAGCAATCAGCCCCACTAATCCCACAGAATGGCTTAAGGGTGGTCGTGCATCAGAATCCATTGTCCCCGTAGACATTGACTTCCAGGAAAACAATAAAAATTACTTCATATAAATGAATGAAAAGGATTTTCTCTGCAGTTGTACACTGCACCAGTCGTCTTCCTGCAAAGCAAACGAGAGAGACGCAGAGGAAATCCTTTAACGTATTAAATCTAAAACGAAATGAGCTCCAACTCGACTCAGGACTCGGGAGCAGCTGTAGCTGAACTCCAGTCTAAGGGCATCCCTCATAAATACATTTCACTTGTGCATTACACACACACACATATCCACTATGTCGATGGCCAGTATGAGTGGCGCAGCACAGTACCGTACCTATCTACTTTAATTTCATTACTTGCCACTAGACAATGAGAATATGTACATTGTTTGGCTACAACTTGCCACCGTTCGCTGACGAAAATGAATCCTGAATGGAAAGCTTTTAAACATCAAAAGGATACAAGTGGCAGCCGGCTTCGTAGATAAAAACGAAATTAATATTTGAAAGCAATTAACAAACAATGACCGGGACCATAAATAAAATAAAAACTTTAATGGCTCGTTGAAGGGTCACGCGATGGACGACGACGACGACCGACGCGACGTCGTCGATCGCGATACAATGATATGATGGCCATGAAAATGGGGGAAGGTGGGGCTAAATTACGAGGAGCTTGGCGGTATGGTACGTGATCGTCCTGACCATAAATATTTTGTGAAATAAGCTTTGAGCAATCAACCGTTTGTGAGAGTCCTGCAGACCAGGATGCAATGAAATGTTATACAATTTGTTGCAATTTCGAGCGAACTAAATTAATGACACAGTTTAGGTAGACACAAGTTTCTGGAACGATGTGCAACGGCTACATATTCGATTGTATGATTGGATCTCACAAATTAGTTTCGAAGCTATAACATGAAATGCCTGAAATTTAGGAAATAAGTACACACTTTCAAGATGAAAAGACTTTGAATTGAATTTTTTACTAATAAAGTGCCGGAGACTTTACTTATTTCTTTATGGGATGGGCGTCACTCAGCAAATAGTGAACATTTGGACATTTCGGATAACTTTTGTTCAATATATGTATTGGGGGTTATGTTGACAATTTCTTAGTTTTCTCCTTTGGTTATAAAAAGTTTAGAAAAAAACCTTACTTTTCATATAACTCCACAAAATTAAGTCTGGTCGTCGAATCGGACCGCAGCGCTGAAAATTATAAAGACTCCATTTACGGATAAATCAGACATATTCCTGAAAAACTAAACCGCTTGCTTGAATGAAGAAGTATTCTAACAGAAAGCATTTGTGATCCGTCATAACATTTTACGAACAAAATGATTCCTTCAATTCCTCGAGGTTTAATTAGAAAAATTGTGACCGTCGGAGAGTCCTGTTGTATAGAGTGACACATCGATTGGTTTAAAGGTTAAAAAGCCTATAAAAAAAACACTTCAATATATTTCAACGATTGCTGCTTTAATGAAAAGAGTAAACCTTCCGATTAATTATGGAATATTATTTCATTCAAAAGACTGTCTCGGCTGACTCACTGCCAGTCATCCTGTCAATCCAATTTTTCAATACGTTTTCGATGATTGCGGCCGCTATCTCACGAAAAGCTTGACCAATATTGTTCTCGTTTATAGATTCTTCGTATAGCATCGATCTTTAATGGCATCTTACAAAAAAATTTCAACAGCGTCAAATCGCAGGTCCGTGCCGGCCAAGCAACATCACCAAATCAACTTTGGTAGCAACTTTATAATATTTCACAAACGTTGATCGAGTATAAATCCATTCGATCCAATCCAATCCATTTCGTATCGCGAAAATATAACACTGAGTTTCTTTAAATTTTTCGAGCATATAAGAGATGTCAGTGTCAAAATAACATATGATCCAAAAAGAAACCAACAGATGGCCCACCCTATATGACACAGAAAAAGGAGCAAAAGAAACCCTTCCACAGAAGAACTAACACAGGGTTCAGTTATGGGAATGGAGATTTCAAAATTTATTTCGACTTAAAGTACCTAACATAGATGCCATTATTTATAGAATACAATAGCTGTTTTCAATGAGGTTGTTCTGGACTGTTCGAAACAGAAAAGTACAACTTTTGGTGTTCAATGAGGAATTTTCTGTTCTGAACTGATCTGATTCTTGTTCAATGAGGTAGTTCTAGAACAGTTTAGAACAGGATTTTCTGCACTTACTTTTAAGTTAGAGCAGATTCGTGAAAACAGTCAAAATAAGCTGTCATCGTTTTGTTGTCATTAATTTGTTAAGTCTTGTGGTAAATTTTGTTTCAGATAGGTTTTTATTTATTTTAATTGATACCGAATATTACCGATAGAGTATTTTTAACAATTCCTTTCCAAAATTTCAAAATATTTAATTTTCCCGATGTAAACAAACGGAAAGTTAATCGCAATTTGTTTTGACAACTTCATTTGACGCATGACTGTCTGTTGTAACTTGTCTGAAGCATGTACTTTTTCACGATTAAAGAAAATAGAGTTGAAACGTCAAAATAAACCGCAGCTAACTTCACGCATACCCCAGAAACCCTATTGAAGAAGTGAAGCATTCCCCTCCATACTTCCATCCTCTGAAGCATTTTCACTTACCCCTCACATCAAACCCTATGCTGAATACCTGAATATTAGCCAAATGTCCTGTCACAAATGTGACACATATTCTGAATGCTGACAAACAATAGAAATGTAAACATTAAACAGAGAAACTTCATTCCTAACAAAAAAAAAACAATTCCAATCTTTAATTCTTCTTAACAACGCACAATACATCAATATATCACATCAATCTCAATACAACCACATCAATCATTACCACATTAAAAAAAAACAAAAAAAAATAGAAACTACGCCCAGGAACATATCTGTCTCGTTTCGGACATCAGCCACTGATAGGTGTCCATAAATCTGTGCTTAAGCAGTATCGGTCCGATGGTGTCCATCACCCTCTTGTTGTGCGCATTAACATAGTTCGCCTGTTATCGAATGAGCATGAATAGATTTTAATTACTCTCACCGAAGAAGCCATCGGCTCTGGGCAATGGTGTTTGCGCTCTATTCAGCATTCACCATTCACCAGCGACTCAAGGCCTTAAGGCATCTGCAAGTTTTTCTTACCTCTTCCTTGGTTAGGAGATTTGTATCGATAAGCTTCGTCTGCAGTGGAGCGTACGTAATTGATTTGAATGTGAGTCCACCCATTCCACTGAACGCATTTTCGATATCCGATTTAATCACCTGAATGACATCCTCAATCCTTATACCATATTCACCGTCCTTGTAGTATCCTGGCTCTGCAAACATACAAAGAGAACGAGGAATATATTTTATCTCGGAACATTTCTTCGAAGGGGGGTTTGCTCTCGCTGTCAATGGAGAGTCATCCTGCCACCTCTCCCTGAAGGACTACTAATTTACCATTGGACGTGAACATATTCTGCAGGGCTTTGGTGGTCGCTCTCGAACTAATCAATGGCGGGTATTCATGGACAAACAAGTATGCACCAACACCGTGTCCAGTGCCATGACCATAATCCAAGCCAGCTTGCCAAAGTGGTCTTCGTGCGACATGGTCCAAGTAACTTAACTGCAAAATTTATTTCGATTGAGAAATATTCGAAGGCGGAAGAGGGTAGCTTATAGAGTCTCTGTCTGGGACACATATGCTTGTTATTGGGAAAATATTGAGTGGACACCACCAGCACCAGTACCAGAACCAGAAGTGGTGGCCGCCCATTCAATGCACTTACCGGTGTACTTTGGGGGAAAACTGAAGTTGCCAATGCGATGAAACCTTTCAGGACTCTGGTATAGCTGACTTTTTCTTCATCCTTTGGTACACCAAAATGCACTGTTCGGGTAACATCGGTTGTTCCATCCCTGCAAACAAACATACAAAAGACGACACGAGTCGTGAGCATGCAACACGAATATTTTCGACGACAAACCGTGCGTGTTGAATGCAGAAGCTTGTGCGCGATGGGGTTGGTGGAGAAATTAGAAAATGTCGAAGGACTTGCTTGGTTAGATTCTGAACTAAGGATTAAGGATGTAATTGGTTTTGGGATGTGAGTGCTTTCAAGTGCATTCATGTCTAAAGGTGGTACTTATTTGAAAGAGATTATGGATGTGTCGACAACTTTCAGCTCTCAACAGATTAGATCCTTAATTAGTTTCCACCTAAACAAACAAGTCGTCCCGTTTCAGGAGATTTTCTATACAAAGTGCTTCGAGCGAATATTGGTTCCCATTACGAATAAGCGAGGTGCTTCTGCGACTGAACAAATTGGAAGCGAATGTGTAATCGGTGAGAATATGGTCAAATCATTCCAACAGGGTGGGCCATCTTTTGGTTTCTTTTTGAATCATATGTTATTTTGACACTGACAGCGCAAAATGGACAGAAACTCAGTGTTATATTTTTGCGGTACGAAATGGATCGAAAACGACAATGGAAGAAACGTTACAGTCAATGGAGAGCGCTATTGAGGCATGATAACCGGTTTTTATGGCCTAAAATTGAGAATTTGGGCTTGGGTAAGCTATGGTTCCAGCAAGATGGGGCTACGTGCCACACAAACCATCCAACATTAAATTTTTGCACACTAGGTACAATAATTGTGTAATCAATCGTTTCGATGGTGTGCGAACAATCCAGAGACGATTCAGGCACTCAAGTGCAATATTGGTCAAACTATTCGTGAAATAGGGGCCGAAACTTTTGAAAATATATTGAAAATTTGGGTTGAGAGGATGGTATACCAGCCGAGGCACTCATTTGTATAAAATAATATTCCGTAATTAATCGGAAGGTTTACTCTTTTCAATAAAGCAACAATCGTTGAAAAATTTTTGAAGAGTGTTACAGCCTTTTTAAAAAGAAACCAACAGATGGCCCACCCTTTACTAATGATGATGGTAAGGGTCCGATTGGGAAAGAAGTGTCAATGCAGTGACTATCTGGTTGCAGTTTATACTGTCAGTAAAACAGTATATGAGTTTATGATCTAGCAGTTTGTAGACAATAGAGTATTATCCTTTCTGCTGTAAGTGGTACAGTATTTCATAGGCACGTAGGTAGATATGTACAGATAGGTATCAGAGATATCAGCCTATATAAGAATGAAGCGATGAAGAAAATGAATACATACATATGTTCATTATCAGGCCAGCGAATATCAGTTCTGGGTTACAGAAGTTTGAAAACTTGTCAATTCGATAAACTCTTCATGGTTTTTGGGTCTGAAACAGGTAGTTTGAAAACGTAGCGTGAAAACTATACACTTTGGCATTTTCGAAACCCAAGTCGATAAGGATTTTTAAGACAGTCAAAGTAGGTACTAAAAAAAAGATGTGTTTGATGAAACCCTAAAGGACCAAAGGTAGTTGAGATGAGTTGAGTTCACACGATTCTATTGCGCCTTGAAACCTGTACATGCGATCAAATTCACATAGCTCATGCCTTCCTTAACTATGTACAAATGTAGATGTGAAGTGGTTTTAGGCATGAGCAAAATTTTGAGGGCTATGGTGACTAATGTTCTTGACAAATTAGTTCATACGATAGCTTAAGTCTTTGTTTGGAAGACAAACGCCAAACTAAAAGTAAAACTAACAATAAAACCATCTGCACCCGACCATTGCGTGGTTTTCAAGTCATTCGACAACATTTCCTTCCCGACTCAAAATTTTCTGGCCAGAGTTAGTATTTAGTGCAAAAAAAAACTGACTTTGAATTCAGTTCATTAGCTGGAGTTTAGGTACTATTATAGAGGTTCTTACAAGGTAATGAGATCCCAGTACTGGTTGTACCACAAGCCACCTGGTTCAATCTGTTAAAGTGTTCATATTCAGAGGAGAAGTATCTTCCATATACATATATGTAGGGTGTCTCAACAAAAACTTAAATTTCAAATCGTACGCTTTTTCTGTCTGTCAAATATTAAGTCAATCATATTTAGTATGTAGCTGTCATATGGAAATATAGAAATTAAAGCAAATATTGCAGAATTACAGAAATGGAGCAAGTTGAATATGCATTGCATTATCGTTAGTGATGAGGTACACTTCCACCTCAATGACTGTGAAAGAAATTTCGATGAATCCTCAAAAAGTGACAGTTTTGTGTACCATGTGGGCAGTAGAGAACGTGTCTTCGTGATGTGTCAATGGGGATTGCTACTGTCGCATGGTTTTTACCCGAATTGGATAAAAAGGACGTAAATCACATGTGGTTTCAATATGATATTGTGTGACCTGCCCCATCCGTACGCCAAACAATGGAGTTATTGCACACCAAATTACGTGTTGTGCTATCTTTAGTTTTGGAGACCACAACTGGTCGCCAAGATGCTGCGATCTATCTAGTTTGGATCTCTTTCTCTGGGATTTTTTGAAAAGTAAAGTCTATGTGATTTATTCTGTGATGATTCAACAACTGAAGGAAGTCTTTACTCCAAAACGTCTTCTAAAATTTCGACGAAACGGTACACACCTGTCAACAAAGCCAATGTCGCCATTTGAATGATATTTACCAATAAATCCTGATGAACCTGCGTTGTCCCAGAAATCTGGATAATAGCTAAAACACGGAAAAGCAGTATTTCTAAATAAAACCCATGATCACCTACCCAACAATTTAGTAGCCAAAAGTGAGGTATGTTACTTTCCAGAAGGTTCATTCTATGTAAGTTCCTGCACTTATAAGGTCGAATCTCGTATCGTATCGGACTAGACGAATACACGTGTAAGGTACTATTAGGTATTTGAGCTCTAGAAACCATATTTCAACAAATGTAGCTGCAAGAAAGAAGACAACACATGTTTACTTGCTAGGCAACTACACTAAAATATTCGTAGAAATTACCGATTCGAATATCAAAAAATAATCTGAAAAGTATAATCAAAATGGCCCCGAGTTGTCATTCGACAGACCCCTCATAGTTGACTAGAAGCGTCTTTTTTGCCACTTCTATCATGTTGCTAACGATAGGGAGATTCTAGATAGTTTTCTGTGTTTAGGTCTGAAAATACATAGTTCTCTTACTTGCTTAGATCCACCAAAACCTTGCAAGACCAGTATGTGAAAATGCACCAAAAACTTAGTTTATGAATTCTGCATTCGCACTGACTCTGTTCTGTTTCTTTTTTGTCTTTCAACGACTACAGCATGTATGTATGACCCCAATGTGTACACCATGAGGGAAACAATAACGGCTCCAAAATCCTTCCCACTTTTGGCCAAAAAGGCATAACGATATCGGCCTTATGAAGAGGTTCTTTGTGCAGGCGTAATGAATATTTGCAATGGGGCTAGTAAAGGGTTATACAATGATGAATCTATTAGGCCTTACAAAAGGATGACAAGGCTTCACGAAAACACCAAATCGTCTAACCTTACATCCAGTACGATACCATCAAATGTATGTATTTTAAAAAGTACATTTCTCCGAATGACCATCGATCTTTTTAACAACAATCCTCTCGACTGGACTGCAAATCCACTCATTTCAAATCGAAATCCTTTAATTTCCCCCCACACACACATACACACCCAAACACATCCTTGTTAGATGAGAAGAAAATGAGGAAAACCATCAACCAAACTCCCTCAACACAACCACCGCACACAATGAAAATACAATTTACTACCAAACCACCCACTCGGCACTCTTGCACTTGGATGCACACGCAGTTATGTAAGTGTACTCTCCACAGTCTAGATGTGTACATATGTACATATATAAACATACCAGTATTGACCACCCGAATCCACTAGATAAATTTCATTTCTCGTTATTTGTTTGTCCGTCTCCACAGATGCTGTGTAGTGCGCCATGGCAGCATGCTCCCCAACAGCACTGATCGTCTCGAAACTTAAGCCACGAAAGTGCTCCTGCTGCCTGCAACGAAAGGAAGGACAACGACGAACGGTTAAACAAAATATATATCAAAAAAAAAAAAAATAAGAAAAATCCTGCCGAGAAAAAGTATGAAGATGTGCTGAAGAGAAATGGACTCATAAAATGGAACATGATAGGTTGTTGTTTACGGAATGGTTTACGGGAGTGCACTAAGTATCCTCTCCTTGGGGAGGAAAAATTGAAAAATGTTCACCCCTCGTCCCCAACTCAACTTACAGTGGAGTACTGATGAATTTTTTAAAGCTCGACAATTTGAGGGATTACACCAAATGGGGAGAGAGAGAGAGTCTTAATATTGCAACATAGATTGGACATGATGAAGTATCGGCAAATACTACGAGTCCTAGATACATATGTGTACATGCACTCCGTGAGTAGGGAGGGCAAATACAGTTTCGGCAAATACATATACATACATACATGCAAGTCATAGATGTACTAGCTGCACACAAATTGTGGTAGAATTAATTAAATTTCCTTGTACATACTATCAGTTCAAAAATTGACACAATGTAGTATGCAGTACGAGTATGTGTATGTGCTCAAACAAACCTTGAGGCTACAGTGGCGGTGCGTTAATTAAACAACGAATCGTACGTCCACATACGGTATTGCCTTAAGGATAGCAGAGTGTGTTTGTTTACTTAGCACGGGTTTATTAGATTTATGCGAGACTTTACGAAATTCAATCGAAGTTTCTTTGAAATATTGTCTTAACCTTTGGATTTTGAAACTTTCACGACAGTGTGTTTGAAACTTTCAGGACTTGTGCCTGAGTGGTAGACTAAAGTTTAAATTTTGTTGGACTAACCATGTCGATGTCGGGAATATAAATGAGTTTTTGTATGAATAATTACACTGATTAACAGTAAAAAAAATGCAATCAGTTTAAGTTTTATGTTTTAGGATTGACTTAAGATGGACGTTGGACTTTCGGAGAAGAAGCACTGTAAGGAGTAAACGAATTCCAATATTTCAGTACAAATCCGACCTACAACTTGTTCAGAGAACCACAACTCTCGTAAAAATATACAGAAAAGCTACAATTCATCTCGAACGGATGGTACCCTGCCCTGTCCTTTGAATCAGTTCTACTAAAGTGTAAGTGGTAAGTGGCTGTACTTTTCATACCCTATTTTTTAAAAATTTCAATATTTTACATGAAATTGAAATTTGCTTATAAAAAGTTCAAGTAGATTGGACTGGAAAGCAAACACAATTCTAAACAACTTCGCTACAAAGATATGTACGTATATAGAGACGGATTTAAAGGTAGGCGGAAGCAGGCATCTATTCCAGTTCACCTGATTTAAAATTGTCCAATAGACTTCCAGGGCATTGAATTGTATCAAGGCAATTCAAAAAAACAGTAGTCTGACTTTAAATGAATATACTAGAGAGTCTTGGTATCGTAATATACCTATTTATTGATAGACAGACAGAAATAAAAACTTGGAATCGCCAACAAAAAGATCCAAGTTGGTAAAGGAATGCCGTGAGTCTCTTAACTAGATCGCTGACAAATGTGAGCTTTCTCTATTCTGTGTCCCAGGGTAGAGGGACATTCCCTGCAACTAGAAAGCGGATGTCAGATAGCAAAGATTCATCATCTTCCGAGCACAACTTACATTCCGTTTGTGGGCACAGATTGAGCTTGTTAAGGTCATACCGCAGGCCATAATGACCTGTGAAATAGTTTACCAGCTTTCTAATACTATCCTTGTCCAAATTAAGGATTTCCTTGTAGGAATAAGGCCTGATTAATCTCTTGGACTATCTCAGCTCCGAGACATTTTCTCAGTGGGCCAGACAAAGTTTGTACTCCCAATCACTATTGAGCGCTTTGGCGGCAGCCCAGTTGACACCACAGGAGGGTTTAGGTCCCATGAACGCAGATTGTGAGCCAGCCCTAGCTAATTCATCTCTAGTTTCTTGCCTGTAATTCCTTGATGACCAAGGACCCAACCAAGTTTCAACCTGTTATGTCTGGCAAGAGATCGCAGTGCATCGTAGCAGCATTTAACTGATATGGAGTCTGGCTGCCTGGCCATCTGAAAAGATATAAATCCTAGGGCCCTTAATACTTTTACTAAGGTTTATTCTGGCGCAGATCTCAATGGCATGGCGTTCAGCCTGGAAAACTATTGGTATCAAGTTAAATTCTACCTAACAATCGGTAAACTAATGGAATCTGCTTTCAAAGAGCTCCCTGTGTGAAAGATATCCGCCTTTATACTACCAAAGCTAGATGGCACTACAATAGATCTCTTATTTGAGGCGAAATATCTCGGCGTCATTCTAGACTTCAAGTTATTTTGGAAAAGAAATGTTGAAGAAAGGACAAAAAAAGGAATGAATGTTCTCTAAGCCTGTAAGAGGGCCTTTGGGAGAAGGTAGGGTTTGCAACATTTACTGGATGTACAAAGCAATTTATCAGAACCATAATCTCCTATGGGTGCTTTGTCTGGTGGACAGCAACGGGTATAAAGAGCTATATGAGAGAACTCTACAAAATGCAAAGGCTCGCAGCACTCTGCACCACGGAAGATGTGAGAAGCCTCCCGCAAGCAGGGTTGAACATGATTCTTCATATCCTTCCCCTGGACTTGTTTATCAAAGGTTTTGCCACGAAAGAAGTTCTCAGATTGAGAGAATCTAACATGTGGAATGACAAACTTAAGACAATTGGCAGGAAATACAACTCCGAATGCTTCACAGCTACATCGGATTATATAGTCCCCTACAACGGCTTTAACTTTGATATCCCAATCCCATTACCAAGCCGAGCAGAGTGGGAGTCAAACAACATAGACAACGATCTAGGGATCACAGTCTACACGGATCAAAAGGTGATAGGTACGGGAGCAGGAATTTACTCGAAAGCTCTGCAAAACGGGAATCTTTGAGATTACCAGAAGAGTGTAGTGTATCCCAAGCTGAAATACTGGCAATAGAAAAAGCTGCTAAATGCATAGAAGACAAGACCTTCCCCGTCGGATATAACCATCTTCGTTGACAGTCAAGCAACTCTAAAATCGGTTAAAACTAATACAGTCAAATCCAAAGGGGTTAATTGGGCACCATTCGGTCACCATCTGCTTGGTTCCCAGACATAGAAATGGTTCCCAGACGGAGTCATGCTTCGTAAATGGAGGGTAGAGTCACGAAGACTTATGCTTATGCTGAAAAGAAGACGAGGAAGAGGTGGAGTCAATCCAACATCTGCTTTGCTACTGCCACGCTTTGTAACAACAACGCCTTTGCACTCTAGGTTTCAGTGTCGTCGCAAGCACTGTAGAGTTAGCAGGCGCAGGCTTCCAGATATCGAATCTCCTCCACTTCATCAAAAGCACCAAATGGTCCCCAAGCCAGCCACTTACGAGATAGGTTTCGGTTTATTCTTATTTTTAGATTTCATTCTAACGTGCCGTGATGAGTTTTCCGCCACACACCCTTTCTTAAACTAACCTAACCTAAGATTATGCATATTATGTTTGATACATAGTTTGCAACATAGAGAAATCAAGACCATGTAATCGTAATCAGTCTCAATACCGTAAACGATTTTATCATATCCGTCCGTCCATCCGTATGTCACCACTTTTTGGGCTTAAATTTTGAAGTAAAATCATATCTGGGTGAGAAGAAGAAGCAGTACAAGTGTAAACATTTTTGAAATCCGCTCATTTTTTCATAACTTCCCTTTTTTACTTGAAATCGAAAAAAATCATTAATACCAAATATTTAGGTATTCAAATTATCTACAATTCACCCATACTTTTATTATAGCCACACCCACTTTTTGGGGGTGTTTTCATTAATAAAAACCGATTTTGATGACATTTAATAAAAAGATTGAAGTTATCGCTGTAATTCAATAAAAAAATTTATAGTGCCACGCCCACATTAGTAAGGCTGATGGAAAGGAAGAAGAATAGGGTATTACATCATCCATTCTAGACCGATTGTAGTTTTTCTACATGTCCATCAAGCAAAATATCCATAATTGAGTGTTGTAGTTAATTAAATTCATATTACTCGTGCGAATTAAAGTGGGCGTTATATGTCAAAGGAAGTGCCCATTGAATAAGCTCTATGCGTTTGACAAGTAACTTTATATCATTATCACAATATCTATTTCAATGCCCATTTAAATCATTTGCAATGGATAGCCGATACAGATACTTGTTTAATTATTGCATTTTGGATTATCGGAATTACTGCAGAATGTCAAAATGCATTTTAGTATGCAAAGTATTTATTCGCAAATACTAATTAAAAATTGAAATCGTTATTAACTTATTTAATACGAATGCAACCGTAAACAGCATTGTTGCTTGATTAAAAATTCAAATCGATGGCCACTTGAGAACTGAATTTAATAGCACGCTTTAATTACATCATTAGTGTCAATCGATATCTGGACAATGGACAACAATAATTATAAATTAATAAATAACTCACCCTCTAAATTGTTCTAGTTTTTTTGCTCCTGACAATTCGCTGACGTTGTGAGTGTCAATGCTTATGTTTAACCAGTGTAGGTACTGAATGAGAGCGAAACCATCGCGAATGTGAGCCTTTTCTAGATTTTCAGCTTCAACTGGGTTCTTGACAGTCTTGGTTTCGGCCACGATGTTCTTGAGTATCAAACGATTGGGTGGAATGAGTTCAGAAATTGCCTGGCTTACACTATCTGGGGTAAGAATCCTTCCTGTAGTTGTGTTGACCTTTGAATGATGTGAATGAATGTATAAGACAAAATATGTTTATTATTGGAAGGGCTTACAAGTTCCTCAATTCCTGCAACAATATCCTCATAGTCCTTGAGTGTAATATTCACATTCTCCTTAATCAGTTGCTTTACAGTATCATTCGACAGCCTATCCCTATCGATAAACAACAGCGCAGACCTCGACGATAGAATGAGATAACTAAAAAATACAGGATTGTATCTGATGTCTGATCCTCTCAAGTTCAAAAGCCCTGCGGAAGATATACATATATTCACAATTAATTCTCTATTTCACTTTTCAATTCCTTTTTCGTTTTGCTTTTGTTTTTGTTTTTGTTTTCACTAAAAATCACTTGTAAATGAGATTGCCTCTCCCATCCAGCTTCAACCATGTTGGCACGCGGCACTTTAGTTTAACCCATATAACCCACCCTGGATTGGCAACAATTCTCCATTACAAGATACTTTAATGCCATTATTCCCTTGGAACTCTGAAGGTTGAGGGTTGTAGTCTGGTTCTACACTATCTGGTGCTGTGCTGTGAGAAAATTTTTATTCAAAAGTTCATGTTAAGCAGCTTACATGCGATATCGTCTAAAGTTGTTACAACAATGGATTCGGCATCATCCTCTTTTTTGATTTGATCCATCAGCTCGGATACTTTTAAGCCCGCCACTTTACCTATTCGTTTTGCCGGTCCGTCCAATTCGTTGAAACAAAAAAATAAAGGACGATCGTCCGGGCGGTGGAAGAAAAACAGCAGGAAAAAAGGAAAGACAGAAAGGAAATGGTTAATATATCGAATGGTTGTTGATTTGAATAAGTGGTTATTTGCATATTTATGGATACAGTTGAGGGGAGGAGGCTTGTGCGCGCTGGCAAGTTGAACCCATCAAGGCTTTATGCTCATGGTTAAAAAATAGAAACAAAAGTGCTATTAAGAGGGTGTGTGCGGTGCCAGTGTTGTACGGCACAGACAGAGTGGTTGCGAGTTATGGGGGAGCTCCAGACATGTGTGTGCCTATACGAAGGGTAATTTCATTCCAATAACAGCTTATCAGGGTTGGCATGGCTTGGACCATGAAGCAATTGTGTTTTTGTATTGCGAGAGTCGAGAAGTTACCGAACACAGAGGCATTTCAACGAAAATTGTGTCAATTACTTGAAGTTATCTGCACGGGAATGTGAGTTAATTTATCCCAAGAGATGGTGTTTACTGTTTCTCTTTTTTAAGACTTATGTAAATGGTGTTGTCGTAAATTTTCATCTCGTGACTCTTCTTTGCGATTATATGATCCGAAGGGCATAGGTAATGACCAATAATTCCACTAATCTCCATATAACAGATGACATAATCTGATTGGCTATCATTGTAGAACCATCTGTACTGAGTAGGTACATATTTGGATGAGTTTATGAAAACCAAGATAAGAGCCGAACTTATAATGCTATCATAACTCCCGGTGATGCCTGGAAATGCTTGTGAATTCTGCTATCGCACAGCTCTAGAAGTGTAGTGCAAAGTTTACATAGTCTATGTACTTATAAGAAAGTGAAATGTTAAATATTCATGTCTGTGTTGCTAGGCTTCATTCCATTGATTTCTTTTGAGCAATCTATGACAGATTCCTGAATCTTGAATTTTGATAAACCAGAAGCTGGAGGCTTAATGTTATTATTGGATCGCAACTAGGCAAACTGCTCTTCTCCAAAAGTTCCATTCTGATGAGTCCTTCTGAAAAGAATGATATCAACAAGAGTCTGTGGAGCCCATTCCTCGACGGCTTCTTTTTTACATCCACCTCCTAAATCTTCAGAAGTTCCATTTAAGGCCTTCGTTTTAGATACCTCACTCTGTTTCTGAAGGGACCAACTAAGTTATTTTTTTTTTTTCCAATTTGAAGCTTACGAGCCACAACTGTAGCGTCTTATAAAGCATATGCAGGTTTATGAAGCATTGTGGAAGCGTTCTTATTCATCATGCCACAAGTTCCACACTAATGAGAAGCTTGCTCATAGCAATTATACTCTCCGATGTTAGTCAGACGTTTGCAAAAGTCTAAAAAGTTATGAAAAAAACTTTTCGGTATTTTCTAAGATTCGATTGACGAAGCGCAATCCACTGAATTTGCCTTTATCCATCATCAATCTTGACGTCCCAGCCAAATACGCAAATCCCTTGATAATCTGTAGTAGACTCCCATCTAGTAGGAGTTGATAGTTCACACATAAACATTCTACACTCAAGCAGCTCTAAAAGCTTTCAAATCTTAATCCTTTGAATCTAAACTTGTTTGAAATAATCTGCAAACCCTCTTGTACCTTAGTGCACACAACCAACTTTCACTTAAATGGGTTTTCTGTCACAAAGATATGCGGCTCCCAATTGAAACTAAAGGTCTCTATCCGCTCTGTGGGTTACCAACTAGCTAATTAAATCTAGAACTATGAATGTACATACATGTATCGCTAGAAAAAAAGTGAATGAAAAGCATTCACACTGGTAAACAGGTCCAAGACACTTCAAGAAATTCACTATGTTTTGCCGAAATACATCGAAAAAGATTCTCATCATTGAAAAAAGGTAGGCTATTGCTTTCTTAAATTTCACCTCAAGAAAATTGCAGACTATATCTTGAGGGCCCTTAAACTGCCAAATGTCCCATCTTACTCGCAGCAGAGTAACACATTTTCATAAAAAGTTCATCACCCTATCTGACATCATCTCATTTCTTCGGGAACTTGCTGTCAGTTCAGATGCAATGTCTGTTCAATACAGTTTTTCTGGGTGACTGCACAAAGATCTATTACAGATTGAAGTCCTTTGTTGAAGCTACGCTTGCGCAAAAAAAAACTCCTAAAACACAACATTTTACAAAACCACGAGCTGTAGAGGCTTGTCAGTTGAGGCTCAGGATGTTTTTTCTCGAAGAACAAATCCTTAGTCCTTAGATATAGACTTTATTTCGAAGAAATTCAAGTTCTCGTTGAAGAAAGTTCATCAGCTAAGTGTTATTAGATTTTCAAGGCATTGTACATAGTTCATTCTAAAGTTTTAATACTTGTTTTCAGTTCTTAGTTCAACAGAAGTAACTTCAAACCCAAAAGATTTATATTCTTATATTCACAGAGTTTTATTTTTGTCATCATTTTCTAATCATTATTTTTTTCTTTATATTTGGGACTACTTAATTTTTTTCCTATCTGAGCCCTGATTCCATTGATCCCTTACAAAATACCCAGAGTCCATGGTACCTTTTCATTCTTTGTTAAAAATTGTTTGCATATTCAAAGCTGATTTGCCAAGTCATCCTCTTCATTCTATTTGAATAGGATAGCAATGCCATAAGGAATTTGTATATATCATCTGTTAATTAAAAGTTTAATAAGCACATACCTATACATAAACATATGTAAACGAAATCTCCAACGACATCTGGAATCAAATAACAGAAAGATAAGCCAAAAGAAATCTCTTTGTGAAACACCAACATGTCCTTGATGAAAACATGTAAATTATCACAAGAAAATTCGAATGAAATCCTTCAAAGGAAAAAAATATAAACACACTCTGAACTCAATCCAAACAAGAAACAAAAAAAAAAAAAAGCGAAAAAAAAAATAAGAAAGGAAATTACAAGAAAATCTCCACTTAATGTTAATTAAATAATTCCCTTTGATGTTTCGGAAATGACATCAACCCCCCTACATACATACCAATCTTCACCGGTACCACCACACTGCCATCACCCATCGCACCGGCAAATGAGTGCGATAAAAAGGAAATTAAATTTTAAAAGGCGCGCACACTACACACAACGGTACACAGGAGCACAAAAGAAGGACACTCCAGGACCAGGACCAGGACTCACCTGAAAATTCTATATCCAATGGAATAATATTATTCCGTGCTGTCGGCGGGCGACTTATCCAAATCTCGTCAATAAGATTCCTGGAAATGCTAATTAATTCATGTCCGTTTGCATTTAGTTCGTTGGCAATTTCACGAAAATTTGACGCTTTTATGAGGAAAGGATCCACGCCTACCGTTGAGTTTGACGGTAAGTTGTTAAGCATCCACTCCGTCATGTTGGGCACATTACTTTGTCCTGGAAATAGACGGAGGAAGTGGTTAGTTAAAAAATAAGAATACCCACCCCAAAGAGAAGGAGGGAGAGAGTGAAGCTAAACAACATTTTCATTCATCACCATCATTTTGGAGGAAAGCGTGAATTTTTAATGATATCTTTATAAATATTTATACCAGTCAGAGTGGGAGTGATGAACGAAAGGATGCTGGAGAACCGTCAGGGCCAAGGGTATACGTAATTAATACTTGCTTAGTGGGGGAGCGCCAGGCTGTAGATGTGAGTGATGAAGGAAATTTATGCCTTGCCGAAGGCAATCTAAGGCAATTCAGAAGGCTTTAAGGTAAGATAGATGGACGCGGTTGTTGTAGACACAGCAAAATTGGATATCTAATTTTATTGGACTAATTAAGCTTTATGGCAACCAATTCGAGGGGTTTATAGTTAGGATTGTGAGATATCGAGTGGACAAATTAGGAGTGTCCGTTTCCGTTTGTTAAGTGACAAAATATATGCAAATAATCTTTTAAGGATATTGCCATAGGACTAATTATATGTTCTAAAAATATACACCTTGCTGAGTACTGAGAATTTTTCAAAATAAGTTGATACTTCTATCGGTAGATAGAAGATACTGGTGGATCTACCGCCAGATCTACTGGTATCCAATATCATTGTGGGCTTTTATTCGTTCTTTTGGTTGGGTGTATGAACATAGTTTCTTTAAAGTTATTACAAAGATTTGGGGTGATCTTCGAAATACTAAATCCGTAGAGTAGTGCAGTCTCAAGAACAAAATACTTGTCTAGATCCCTGACATCATTGAACACACGTCTTTGGCTTTTCCTATTCCCTATTGGCCATGACAGCACTTAAGTAAAGCTGTCAACTTTCTTTACATCAATTTTTACTTCAGTTGTATTGGTCATAAGGTGATTTTGTGGTTGATGCAGGAGGATTCCAAACGGAAATCTTCTCATTTGACATGAAGAATAGAATTAAAATAATTTGAAACCGCAGGAAGGACGTATATATTTCTATAGTCACCGCTTTCAGGAGAAATAACTTACTTTGAGGGACTGAGACTGCCGTCGATCATGTAGGATAATGTAAGATGTACCAATTATCACACTTGAAACAATTAAGTATACGTCAAATAAATAAAACGAATGGTGTTTGTTTAAGTACCGACGAAGTGTTCTGCTCGACTTCAGATCCAAAGACATCTTCATCCATGTTCGTTTGAACTAAGTTCTTGATTGTTTCGGTTTCCTCAATAAAATGGTTCTTCAATTATTAGCGAATGGATCCAAACTACGATGGGCAAAATTTTATCATCGCCCCTTTGTGCTGCTGAATAACTACATATCTAATAGTGAACAAACGATAAGCGTATGGTGAGTCTGACTATAAACGTGGAGCTGGATACTAGAACCTGTGCGGCACATACGGCTTAGCTCCTTTGCCTATGCCTATGCCTAGACGAGGGATCTCTCGTTGATCAGATTGCCAGTATCATGTCTACCAAGAGGTCCTCAGAAGAAGGACCTACAGCGGAGGAATTTCTAGATGGAATGGAATAGTGACATCCACAGACAGACTGGCTAATGCCTTATTTGAAGTATTCGGAGCTCAGGTCAATGAGACTGAAGCAGAAATTTGAAAAAAAAAAAAAAAAAATACTTACGAAGGAGTGCTAAATGGCACAACACCAGCTCTTGCATGCGGTCACTTGAACCTGACAGCATTTATTGAGGCGACACGTGCTATACAGAGTCGTCTCGGTGGTGCAGGAAGACGATAGAAAATGCCCACTACTCCCTCAAAAGGTGGAAAAAAAACCTTGCAGAAACCCTTGATTTCAAAAAAGGACTTAGACATGGCGACGCGATGTTCATGTGATTTCTTCAACATCGTTCTTGAAAGAATAGTTACCCGGGTGAGGCAACATTAGAGGCATAATCTGTCAAAAATCCGTGCAACTGCTTGCATACACGGATACATTGATATAATCGGACAGAACGTCCCCCTTGACAGATGTAACCTTGAGATAGTTAAGGACTTTGTCTACACCGACACTAGCGCTGAAATCAAATGAAGACTTACTCTTTCCAATCGCTACTTCTTTGAGCTCAATTCATTTGAGTAGCAGAGCCCTCTATCGAACAACAAAATGATGAAAGTGAACCTCCACAAAGCCTTGATCATACCTTTCTGCTGCGCTTTGTATGTCAAGAGTTAATGAATAATGAACCCACCCTCGGTTGCTTTAAGAGAAAAATACTTCGTTGAGTGGAGTGAAAGATACCATCATAAGCTGTCCGAGCTACATACATATGTACATATATACCGACATCCACCAAGTCAGCAGGGTTCAATAAAAGAATAGAAAGCAACGCTTTAGGCCGGAAAGACTTCGAATACATACCTGAGAGACGTTGTCGTAGACGAAAGGGACCCTAACCAGCTTGGTGTGCTAAACTGGAACCAGTTGGGCAATGATCGATCTAACTCGAGAAGCTTGTTAGTTGAGGTCCAGGTTTACCCCCGACTGTAACACTAGTTAAATAAGTTAGGAGTAAGCTATAAATCTGCTTTTTTACTTAAAATGAAAGGTCTACACTCCACTAGAAAGTAAACGGCTCAATGATGAGCTGGGGATTCAACAAGTAAAGAGGTATATTTGTGGATCGCATTGCTAGTACATGAGGAAAGAGCTTTTACTATTTCATTGAAATTTGAGGATTTGTTAAAATCTGATTATATCTTTGTACATAATTAACTCTTCAAGTCAACGAATACATAATTGGATTTAAGGACAATTCCTGCAAAAAGGCACTATCCATCACTAAAACTAATTGCGGTTTTGTATCTTAGATAAAACTCTACACTAGCACTTACATAAAATGGAGTTTTTGAGCAGATGGTGAAACATTTCGAAAAGAAGCCATTTTGTCGCAACTAATCCATAGCTAACGGTCATTTGTTGCATACCTATTCATAGAGTCGAATATATGTATGTATAACCACCCCCGATAGGTGCCACGCATAGGTATCACACTCTCAATTGTAATTCAATCAGAATAAGCCAGAGATGTAGATGTACTCTCTACATATCATTCATCCCGACAGTTCGCCCTAATTCCTGGAATCTCTGTCGCATTCAAACTCTCTAACTTGAAGGTAAAACTTTTGCTAGCATTTAACAAAAAACTTCGCTTCAAGCAAAATTACTTGTCATAATCCCATTAGGATAATAATAATTATCATCTCCTAATCACTGCATCACTGCAAGCTAGACACGCTGTTCCATTGTCCACTGCCGACCCACCATCTGTAGAGACCAATCCAGAGTAAATACTTCCATTTTGTCTAATCTCTCCACTGAATAAAACTACCATCCACTAACTATACCTAACCATATCCCTTGTGACACCCCGCTCTATTTCTATATATACTGGCTACATACCTTTCTTCATTAGCGTCCAACAATCCAGATCCAGTTGCTGCTCGGCCTGTAGATAATATCTTGAATCGGTCCAGAGGACAGCCTCAGTTGCAGTAACAACAGCTTCTCCAGCAGATCCAGTGAATTTGCTAATGTATTGCAAGCGTTTGTCATGGTCCGCAATATATTCACTCTGCAAGGACACAGAGGCGCACACAAAATGGGGGAGACAAACCGGTACCAACCAGTGCCACAGGATAATTGGGAATAGAGAGAAGATTTTGGTATTATTTCGATATCAGATGATGCTCCGCACCCATGTAGACATGAGAGCAGGCAGGCAGCAGCAGCAACAGCAGCACAAATCTCCAGAGCACATGCACATAAAATGCAGTGATGGTATTGCTGATGATACAACTTACGGACCTGGTGGGCATCGTTCATTAGAACAATGTACGCCTGAATCGTGGTGGCGCTGGTGGGGTTTCCTTCCAATGTACTGGTGTCATTCATTATGGCTCGGATATGTTCGAGTATCTCGCCCACTTCATTTGTGCATTTGTTTCTCGGGTCTGCACCTAATGACCTGGAAGTGTAGATTATATCGTGAGTTTGAACATTATACTTATATGTATGTATGTATTATGAAACTTTATGGCAATGGGAATGCGTTCAATCAAATTATATTAGTTTGACGAGAATCTCATATGAGATAACCGTTTGCCGTTGCCAGGTAATAAAAATTCTATCTACCTAACAGGGGAAAGTTGCAAGCACTGGACTTGACAGTGCTGTAGGCACTTACTTATAATACCCCTTGGAAGCTCAGGAAACGGTTTTATAATTGTGTTATTGTTGAGGGTTAACCATCATTATCTGAGATTTCATGATACTAGCTATAAGTAGGCTAAGAGGAGTAGATTACACATTAAGGACGATTCCTCTTGACACTTTCTTTTATTCGGAAAGATTGAACAGAACCTCTTATACAGCTAAGATGTGCTTCCTTTTCTCTTTCAGACCATGCAAAAATTTTGAGTTAACAAATTTGGTTCAAAAAAATTCACGAATGTGAGGCAAACGTCGACTCTGACCATTTTCTTGTTGCAGCCAAATTTAGAGCTCCAATATCCAACGAGATGAAGCTGCAAACCGCCAAGTAAAAGAAATGCAAACATTTGAAGTCTTAGCACGACTGGAGTAGCCAGAGCCTTAAGGGAGCACCTGAGCGACAGACTCTTCTCTGTGCATTTAGAATCCACAAACGCCAACGATGTGTGGGACCAGTATGCTACCAGTAGGGGTAGCAGAGACCTCCATAGGCTACAAGCGACCACCCAAAAGAGCCCTTGGTATGATGATGAATGGTAACGTCGGAAAAAGGTGACAGAAAATGCTCAGATACAAGCGCTACCAACTGGCAGCTAGCTTCAAGCACGGAATGCAGGCTCATCGAAACAGTGAAGCACAGGGAATAGTAGATGTATTTAAGCAGCATTTCCAGCAGCTACTTAATGGGCAGGTAGAGAGAGTGATAGGGCAAGAAGAGAACCCGCATCCAGTCAATGAAGAATCCATCCCCCCTCCTAGTTTTGAAGAGGACGCCTCAGCTATCAAAAAGCTGAAGAACAACAAGGCCACCGGCTCTGATGGTCTACCAACCTACACGGTAAGAAACGTAGCTCATTTCACTAATTCACTTAATTTTCCAAAATAAATTATTTTTGTTCAAAGATCGAACCTGCTCATGGTTACTAAAGAAGTATTTTTAGTCTACTGTGTAATATCCTCTGACACGTTGATTAGTTGAGTGGTAGAAGATAAAGAAACACCTCGAGTGCAGTGGGAGTAGTGCGCAAAGCACCGGCATCCTGAATCAAAAGCAAGTCCTTCCGAATCGTTTTACACCCAATGTGTGCCTACCACTCGAGCAAGGTAATGTGTTCCAGGCTGAACTTTTGTCCATTCGCCAAGCTATCGTTTAAGAGATGACATGTTTCTAGAAGAGCTGCACAAACAAGACATCAAATCTAATGAAATACTCATATCAACCTGAATTGTAAACGTGACTATTGAACTATTAAAACTACAACATGTGTATAGCATGACAATGAAAAACTCACCAAAAGGTGAGTAGGTAGTGTACTTGACTGCAATCTACATACATAATACCGACATTGAATTATCTATCAAATCTATATCGTCTAATGCTCAATCCTTCGTTAAATACTTGATCAGGGCGAAGTACAAAAACAAGATCAGTTCTATAGAGGCAAGTTGTACCTTTCCATTTAACATAAAATTCAAAAAAGTAATTAATAACTGTTATTATTCACCTTCCATAGGCACTCCCTCCAAGCACTAGTAGAACTAAACAACTTATTACGAAATTCATTTCTTCGAATGAAATCTTATGCAAACCAAATTCCCACACGTATCTGACACTGTAACTCGCTTCACGTCTGAACTAAAACTGAACTCCAAGTCCTCAGATAAACTGTAACTATACACCGACACACCGACGGGAACACTTAACCACCACACGAATATGAAAAAAGAAAAAAAAAATATCTTAGCGAATTTTTGTTGATTACCATCAATAAACAAATTGATACCGAACAGCCAGTCCAGCAATAACAACAAAACGAACAGCAGAACACAACAGAACTTATTCATATCTCATCAACAGACCGCGCGATAATAAATCACTCGAACAGGTATTTAATAACCCATTTGGGGTGACTGCGGAAGCCATTTGGCCATACGTCGCACAGACGACCTAGATTCAGTGGAATGACAGCGCGAACGACAACGACAACGATAAAGACGACGCGCATTGCTCCCTGAAACGTCTCAAATCTGGCGGATGGATTCTCTATCTCTCGGATGGCTTTGATTTGTTGTGACAAATGGCTAATGTTTTTGAACAATGTCTCACTTAATGGCGGGCGAGTACAATCTTTAAATTGAATTACTTGCTGCTTTAGGGGGATAATTGCGGTGAGGTCGTCGAATGCATGCGCCCACATTGCGATGCTGGACACGAGTATACGAACATACGCACGACGACGACGGTCAAGATCAAGCATCGGAGGTAAATAAAATTTGTATTCACTGGATGACTACTTCGTCGTTGTTGTTGAGACATTGTATGTGGTGGGCGATTTGAATGGACAACAAGTTCATTCATACTAAGCGGGTTATGAATTCACGATCTTGACTTGGTATTTATAGATCAAGACAGTTTCAAACATGTGATCGATGTGGATGGATATTTAGTCATCTGAACTAAGAATTAAGAAATGATGGGGTAATGTTGTATACTTGAGGATATGTTTAATCCATCGAATTGGCTAAAAAGGTCTGTCACTGCTCACGTATTAAATGGGTCTATAGGGTCAATTTTCAATTACCTTTGGAATGGGCAAAGCGGGAATTTCTCATATAGAACCACCTAAATAAGTATATATGTACATAAATCTCAGAGGATCTTTCAGTTTAATTTTAAGTTACGACTTCTTTTTCTGGCGAGGATAGGACGATGACACAACTGACGGACACATGCAATTTCAGCGTCTCTAAGATTCGCTCTGAAATACCTCGAGAAGTTTCATATGAATATCAAAGGCATAGTGCTTAGTTACTTAACTACGGCAAGTATAACTAGAATGATATCAGATGATATCAGAGATCATAATGAGTAGGTAAAGCTAGGGCTTCTTGGATTTACTTATTTTACTTACAAAATTCACCCCCAGAGGCCAGTGTATCACCGGTGATAATTAAAAATTCTTACCCTGGCAGCTAAAGTGTTAAGGGAGGAATCCGAAGTAAGCAACGTCTTCTAGACTATTTTTTGGTTAGACTTATTAATTGCACTGCAGCTTGGATAATAGCTTGAAAGATAGCCTTAGACATGGTCGATGAATGATGCTCTAGTAAGGCTTGCGGTCTTCTTCTCTTCACGAGAAAGGTAATTGTGACTCAGCCCATGTTAAGGGGCGTTACTATCCAGATCTCCGATGAAGCGAAATACATATGTATTTGGGAATAATCCTGGATAAGAAACTTCTTTGGGTAAAGCATTTCCAATCTAGACATCTACACTGAGAAGCTCTCTGTTTTCTGACACTGTAAGGGTTCTCTTAGCTGGACATGGGGCTAATCACCGAAACAGCGCTTTGTATCTATAAGGCTATGATAAGATATTTTGTAGCTTATCCGTCGATTTTTTTTTCAAACTTGGATCCATACTATCCCAATGGCTACCGACTATATTGTTAAGAATAGGTGTAGTGATTAGGTTCAATCCTATAACCCCTGCTGTCCCTGAGCAGAAAAGACTATAGATAACTTATATACGTTCTTACGGGACACTTTCCTCTGCTATATCAGTGACACCACTATCTGCGACGCTTGTGGTAAGCTCTATACTTCGAATCATTTCTTTGTAATTGTCGTTTACTCGGATCAGGTGGCAGATCTTCAGTGCGAATGCGGTGAGTGCTAATATTGTAAACTCCTCATCGCTAAAGTTCATTATCGGCATTCTCCGAAAGTCGAAGAAATTACAGTGAAACGGATGGGTCCTCCTTCCTGCTTCTAGAATGCCTTTGATATAACTTTCATATTTATTTCTTCTAAAGAGTGTCAGCGAAATTTGCAATTACTTATCTTCATCTACTTTAAAGTAACCACATCTAAACTGCTGACTAGTATTCACAACAACTAATCCTTTAATAAGATGGATCACAGATATGTACTTTGTCTTGAATGATATTAATTCATTCTTTAACTAACTGCCCCCACATTCGTGCACCAAACTGATCTAGGAATTACAACTGATTTCTTAAGTGCCATCTCCAGGGGCTAAAGTCTTTGCCCACCAATTGTATCCTCGTGGAATATTACGTATCAAAGTCAAACTTTCCTAATCTTGTGTGTTTCAAGTGAAACATATAAACTATCTCTTCAGGTCACAGTTTTTATCAAGTCTTCTCTGACCCCAATTGCCACCCTTACCGATAACATTAACAAAATCGCGTCCAAAATCACTTTTTAATATTTTTGAATTCAACCGACTGCCTTTCTCTGTAGCAACATGAGATATATGGTTGTAACCGTCACTCAGAACTAACATTCCTCTACCACTTGCTAGATGTCGCGCCAAACAGTAAAAATCTTGCAAATCAACTCAGCTGATTCCAAATTGCAATTCACCTGTAATTGACAAGTCAAGCACCCGATTTGTTGGCGGACTAATTATTTTCCATAAATTATTATCTATCAAATCAGTCATTTCCTCTGTCAGAACGTGTTTCATTTTTACCAGCAGTAATCCATTCCGTTGTACTTATCGCCAGCACGAATCTACACACACACTCAGCCTAAAACCATAATCCATCGTCTCAGGTATAATCAAGCAACGAGATAGCATTTATCACAGTTAGCACCGTAAATAACAATTTGATTGTGCTGCGATAGCGTTTTGGTGTTGTTTTTCCTTCGCTGATTAGTGCCTTTTTCAGTTTATTGGTGAGACTTCAACCTGGCGACAGCAAATTTCTTGTCCAAAGCCATGAAAGACACGAAACATATCCTAGCAAGGCTACGCAAGCTAATGCAACAGCCTGGCGAGCAGCTGCCAGCTATAAGTGCTTACATTGTACCATCAGATGATGCTCATCAGGTAAGGAAAGATGATTTAAGTGGCAACTGAATCTAAGTATTTCTTTGTAGAGCGAGTACATTTGCAAGCGAGACGAACGTCGTGCCTTTGTAAGTGGTTTCACTGGATCTGCTGGAACTGCGGTAATCGCCAATGAGGAGGCTTTGTTATGGACAGATGGGAGGTACTATCAACAAGCAACAAACGAGTTGGATTCCAATTGGACGCTGATGAGGGATGGTGAGTGGAAAGTAAATGCAATCAAGTACAGCTCTACAGAGTGATCTGGGTTATATGTAGGTCTCACAAATACTCCATCGATTGGTGCTTGGTTGGCAAAGAACTTAGATAAAGGATGTACCGTTGGTGTGGATCCTAAACTCCTGTCATATCGCCTGTGGAAGTCAATCCAGAAGGAACTCAATGGAAATGGTAAACACTTCCTACCCAGTCATACAAATCTTTATTTTATTCTTCCTGTCAGAATGCGCTTTGGTTCCAATCGCTGAGAACCTAATCGACGTAATTTGGGACAATCAGCCAAGCCGTACAACAAACCCGGTCATTGCATTGGATCTTTCATTTGCCGGTGCCACTATCGCTAGCAAGTGGGAACAGGTCAAGATCCAAATGAAGGAAAAGAAAGCTGATGGTTTAGTTGTCAGTGCTCTCGATGAGATTGCTTGTAAGTTGAAAAATCATACCTTCTACCGGTCTACATACTCTCCGTCTAGGGTTTCTTAATCTACGTGGTTCTGACATCGAGTACAATCCGGTGTTCTTCTCCTATCTTATCATCACACACGATAAGCTACACCTATTCATTGATGACTCGAAGCTGCCTACCAATTGGAGTGAACATTTGACTAGCAACAAGGTGGACATTGTAGTCGAACGATATGATTCCATCAAAGAGCGTCTATTGCAGACTGTAAGTGATTTATTTCACTTGTGATATAAATTCTGTTCATTTGTCCTTTTTTAGGTTGAAAAGTCGTCCGAGAAGATATGGATTGCGATGAGTTCGAGTTATTTTCTGACTGCTTTCATTCCAAAAGCCAAACGGCATCAGGAGGTAGATATCCACAGATATCCTTTTATTGAATCTAAAATAAAAACTTCCTTTCAGATAACACCCATCGCTGTGATGAAGGCAATAAAGAACTCAACAGAAGTGAAGGGCTTTATCAACAGCCACGTGAGAGACGGTGCTGCCCTTTGTCAGTATTTTGCTTGGCTGGAGAAAGCAGTTAAAAATGGAGAAGCTGTGGATGAGATATCAGGGGCTGATAAACTAGAAGAATTTCGATCGTAAGTAGATTGAGCTTTACAGTTGAAATTATTTCTTATTGCTCTTCGCTAGGAAAAATGAACACTACATGGGTTTGAGTTTTACCACGATCAGTGCATCAGGTCCAAATGGCTCTGTGATCCATTATCATCCAGCGAAGGAGACCAATCGGCCAATTAACGATAAGGAAGTGTACCTTTGTGATTCAGGAGCACAATATAAGTATGAATACTGATCGTCTGGCTTCAGATATGTATGTTTAATGAGAATCTTTTGTTTTTGTTTTAGGGATGGCACAACTGATGTAACACGAACAATTCACTTGGGTGAACCCACCGAATTCGAAAAGGAAACATATACGCGGGTATTGAAGGGCCAACTAACATTCGGTTCAACAGTGTTTCCCGAAAAAGTGCAAGTAAGTTAGATCTTGCTTGGGCCATGTTTAGCCTTATGAGCTTTAGAAGTTTTACAAATTGTCTTAGGAAGCTTTAATATGAAAATATAGCTGGTGATAGCGTGGGCTGGAATAGCCGATCAGTGTGATTGATTAGGCGTCAATTAGATTAAAAGTGTTGAGATGCAAAATTCGTATGCTAACTATGCCAATTATCCTTTGTCCGTTTTTCAACGTGGCCTCGTTTTTTCTTCCCACCACTTCCAAGGCTGCTAATTCAATATAACTTTTTGCACTCAAACCTCTAAACTAGTCGCCCAACAAAACGCTACCTATCCTCATAATCGAACCATTTAACCAAAATTAATTTTAAATCATTTTCAGGGTAAAGTTCTTGACACCATTGCCAGAAAAGCCCTTTGGGACGTTGGTTTAGACTACGGCCACGGAACCGGTCACGGTGTTGGACATTTCCTCAACGTACATGAAGGGCCCATGGGTGTGGGTGTTCGCCTAATGCCCGATGATCCTGGTCTACAAGAAAATATGTTTATTTCAAATGGTGAGTACAGAATCCTCCCCTTATATAAAATCCGTGCATTCATTCATGTATTTACAGAACCTGGCTACTATGAGTCCGGTAAATTTGGCATCCGTATTGAAGACATCGTACAAATCGTCCCGGCTACTGTCAAATACAACTTTGGTGGTCGTGGTGCTCTTACTTTCAAGACAATCACAATGTGCCCAAAACAAACCAAAATGATCAAAAAGGAGCTGTTAACCGATCATGAAATCAAACTCCTGAATGACTACCATAAGCAGGTATTGGAAACATTGTCTCCCATTCTCCAGAAGCAAAAGGACACCTTAACCCTAGAATGGCTCCAGAGGGAAACACAGCCAATTCAATAGATTGATTGGATTTTGAATTTTGTATTTGTAATTTAATTGCAACAAAATATATATATTTTATAACTCTAACCTTATGCACTAACAGTAACTACATTCTAACAGTCTAACAGAAAAAAAAGAAAGCACTAGGTGTTTGTTTATATGTAAGTTGCGTCTGCAACTGAAGCCTCTGATGTAGATTCTCTGCCTCACCAATCCAAATTCTCCTGAGCATGGGCAAATGACTTGCTGTTGTCCGAATAAAATTGATTGTACCAACTGCGGAAGGATTTTATCAAATGATCCTCCTTAACCAGATGTGGTTTGCTGCGGAACATCTTATGGTTCCACATATTTATGTCACGTTCCACCTAAAAGACATTATTTTCATACACACTCAACAGTTTCTCTCATATTTAGTCTTACCATAATACTCTCTGCAATGATGGCGAACTTCATGAATGGTGCCATAATTTTTGGGCCGTAAAATCTATGAACCACCTTCTGGACAAGCGGTTCAATTGGTGTTACAGTCTGTAAGGCAACACATCGTCCAAAAGCCGACTTCATGTGAAGTTGAACACAAGCCGGACCGATCTACATATTTGAAAGAGAAATTAACCTTACAATCCACATAGCATCCACATGGGATTCTTACCTGAAGACCAATGACATCAATATTGCAAATTCGGAATTTCGGTAGAATTTCCAGTGAGTGATTCAGTGAGAGCGTGGAGATATGCTTGGTCTCAGGTTGGGACCCTTTCCAGCTGAAAATACATAAACATGTTACCAGATCGAATGTATAAAAATGCCTTAACTTACATTGCATCCCAATGATGAGTCCCAACACCGGTTAGAGAGCTGTTATTTGGATTACCTCCAGCCAAAACACTTGGATTATGAACCGCAGTAAAATGCGCCAAATCTGCACCATTTTCTGGAATCTCCTGGAGGTGACAACTCACAATAAACTCATTTCTACCGTGATAGACGAATGTCTTGTTTTCGATCTCCTCGATCACAGGCAAATCCCAAGGCTCTTCAGACTCAGCGTGGTACCAAATAAATATGAAGTCATGCAATTCCTTGGAAATCCACTTGCGAACTTTTGATGCCGAAGGCGCACAGGAGCTGTAAGGTACATTAACACATTTCCCGTCACTTCCTCGAAATGCCCACTGATGGAAGGGACACTCAATGTTATCGCCAACAACTTTCCCACCGATTCCTAGATTTGCTCCCAAATGTGGACAGTATGCATCGAGAACATGTACTTCATTCGATGCGGTACGATAAACGACAAATTGTTCTCCCAAACAGGCAACACTTATGGCTTCCTCTTTCTCTACGGCTGATGATTCTGCAATGCTGTACCACCCATTTGGAAAAGGCGGTGGGAGTTCGTTGATACCAATTTTTCGCAAACGTCGCATGCGGTTGATAGCGTCACGCTTCAGTTTTGACTTCATGCCACGCTCACGACCTAGAGCTAGATCAAAGCTTACTTCTTCAAGGCCCTGAAACAAAAAGCAAGAGATTAATTTTTTGACCAAAAAATTAATTTTTGCTGAAAACAATAAAAAAAATATACCCTACGACCCTTTACAGGATGAGTCCTGAGTGTAAACTTAGTTTTAGTAAAAGAAAAACAGATCTAAGAGCTTTTCCAAAGCAAAACCCTATTTGGAATAGGTCGACATGACCTTCCAACACTAGACCTAGATATGAGAAATAGGGCTGGAAGAAGACCTTTATCAATTAGTTGATTGAAATCGGTTCAATAGAAGCATGATCCTTACTCGAGAGCTTTCAATCGTATGTGGCTTGTGTTACTTTTGTTGTAGGCTGGTCAACAGTATTTGTATCAGGCATCAAAGTCTTCAATTTTTATCGATCCTTGGCACGTTGCTTATATAGATTGAGATTTTGGCATCTGGGATCGAATATAAATACATCTGCGATGGCTCAATCTTTAAAACCTGAATACTGTCTCCGATCTGCATTTGATTAGACTCACAGATTCAATCGAGCCTCTTCGCCAAAGGATCAAATACACGACGGGTAGTTTGGTAACACCTGCTCTACTCTTTATCTGTTCAATGAATGTTTGAAATTTAAATTGTATTCTATTTGTCGAATGGTTATCTAAAGACGACAAGCAAGGACACAAGTTCATTGTACCTCAACATAATCGTTCGATCGATGGTTATGATTATCAGTGATTGTGCTCTGAGCCGAAATATGTAAGCCTGGCAGTAGGCTCCAAAAAATTAACCAAATGGGTCCCGCATTCATATTTAGAACCTCTGATCACTGTAGCTAAATAGAATTCGAACTTTTTTCTGCTAACACTAGACTAGATAGCGTTTGAAGCTTTTTTTTTGCAGAAAGGCGTCATAAGAATAAAAATGTTTTATGTACCGAGGGTCCAGGGCTTTACGAAACGTCGGTCTCCATCACCTATTCTATTTCTCCCTTGCGGACAGAAGAGGATGGAAAAGAGAGCTCCAGTATGCAGTCCGTTAGACGGCTCCAATGTATTTCCAAGGTAACGTCAACGGTCAGCTTAAAACCACTTTAAAAAGAAAGCTAAAAGGGCCACGGAAATTTGTCGACTCTTTCTGAAAGAAACTAACTAACAGCAGGCCATCCTGTCAACCCAATTCTTCAATATATTTTCCATGGTTTTGGCCCCTATTTCACGAATATTTTGACCGTTATTGTTTTTAAGTGTCTGAATCATTTCTGGATTCGCATAGCATCGATCTTTAATGGCAACCCACAAAAAAAAGTTCATTGGCATCAAATCCGCTAACTGTGCCGGCCAAGCAACATCAACAAAACGACTGATTACACGATTATTGAACTTAGTGTCCAATAAATCGATTGTGTGTCAGCTTGTGTGGCATTTGATTCTTTTTGCTGGAACCATAGCTCGCACAAACCAAATCCTCAATTTCTGGGCATAAAAAATGGTTATAATGCCTCGATTGGTTATCATGTAACCTTTCTTCCATCGCAGTCTTGAAAAAAGCTGCAATATTCCCTGCTGAGCGCACAGGACGAACACGGGAATATGTTCGGTTATCAATCAGCAAATTTTCATTTCAATTTCACGAACTTTCATAGCAAACTTGCGTACACCAGCTGCATTATTTCGACCGAAATATCTTTTCAAAAGTCGCACAGTTTCGGCAACAGATAATCCACTTCGGAAGTAACTTTGCAATATTTCCCAACATAGTTCAAGCGTAGATCGATCCATTTCGTACCGAATCATAATACTGAGTTTCTGTAAATTTTTTGAGCGCATAAGAGCTGTCAGTGTCAAAATAGCATATGGTTCAAAAAGAAACCCACAGATGGCCCACTCTTTATATTGCACATGAAACAATATTCCATAATTGATTCAATAAAGTAATAATCGTTGAAACATATTAAAGTGTTTTTTTTTTATTGCCTTTTTAAAAAGAAACCAACAGATGCCCCACCCAATATGTACATTTAAATATCAACTAAATAAAACTTACCCTCTTCCAATTAATTGGCACATGAAACAGCCAATAATAGATTGCTCCAACCAAGCCCACCCCGAGTACCGATAGCACCGAAGAGTAATTAAACCATTCCTCCATTGATTCCATTGTTATCTCCATCGGTTCTATTAAACGATTCATCACTTGTGATGCATTTACTTTGGTGAAAACCATTTCCTGTAGATTCTGCAAAAATAACAACAAAAGTATAAGATTATGTACATGAATACAATTTGTTTTGAGTTTCCTTAAATCGAAACGACACAAAATTATGCTACCTTCATCACTTGATTCCTGAATTCGAATAAAAACCAATTGGCTCCGGCAACCGGCAACCTTGATCATTCAGGAAAACGAAATTCGAGATAAAAAAAATACGATACAAATAAAAATAAATACTCAACTACCCTTGCTGAAATAATAGTGTCAACAAGTTTAACAATTTAAATAAGACAAAGTGCGCAGTGCGCCAAATTTATGTTTCGCCGAAAGAGATCAGCGAAGTCTTGAAGTCTGTCATCTTGAATATGAATCAGCTGCATTCATCGATTCTGGTATAAACAAAATCAACGGAAAGTGTTAAACTTTTCACGACTCATAACAATACGGGATTCAATTAAATCAAAATGAATTCTCGTATTATTTCGATACTCTGTGTAACTGATGACGTAGTGAACTTAGTTCTATTTCCGGTTTCAATTTGATCTTGAAAAGAAAAATCGAAAAATTGAGCAAACATAAATTCTATAACAGTGTCTTGAATCTGTGTGTTGAATTTAACTGCGATTATAATATCCCACTGACAAGATAAAATTTGAATTTTACTAACGGTAAGTATGGCTGGCGTCAGTTTGACGGTGAGTATATTTTATGAATGTTCGATTTCGTTCGACATTGAATTTAGCGGTGTTTTGAATACGCGTAAACCAGCGTAAGGTGCGCATTTGATTTGCAAAGACAAGTACAACACCGCCAATGTTGGGCGGCAATACAGTTAGAGCACAAGTGGCCACAGCAAGTGAAATGAATTCAGAATGAAAATTCTGAATTCAAAATTGTTTTATTTTAACAAATCGTATGGAAGCTGACGGTAGGTAGAAGTTTTAATTTCAATCTCTAGGACTGACAATGCATTATGCATTCGATATTTGTTCCAATTTCTTTCATTTTCAGTTTCGAATACTATTTAAAAGGAAGTATATACATATGTATGTAAGAATTTTGTAAGTACTTTTAGATAACATACACTACTCCAAATTGTCCACATTGTTGGAATGTTTCGGATAACGCGGAACATGTGGTTTTTCATTGCTAACGATATAAAACCGAGAGGATCGTCCTTCGAGGCCATTTTCGGAGTATGACCCAGTCCCGAGAATGTTGTAAACTACATGATTCAGAATGATGGAAACTGGACCACTGTAAGTAACATGACGGTACGCATATTCAGAGACCTTAGGTCCATAGAGCACCAACTTAATGTGGATAATAATGCGTAAAGGAGAATATAGCATAAAAGGTTAACCAGCCCCGCGAAGTAATGCCTAATGACAGTCCCGCGGAGAGCGTGTTTCAACGTGTGCAGGGTGTGGATTAGTACGTAGGCGTATTCTCATCGATCATTCAGGTTTGCGAATCGTACATGCTAGTAAATTGGGCTACTGGTATCTATGAAGATAACACATTCTTTTGGCGCAAACATACGCAAACATAAACGTAGGTCGAGACAGTGACCCGATCGGAAAGTGGTTATGAGAATAGACCACTAAGTCCCTTTGTTTATACATCCTTCACAAATAATAATAATGAGCCTTGAGTTCCCCTACTATGAGTCCAAAACCGAACAAACATCCAAGCTTCATCTCCAATACAATCATAACCTCGGTGTTTATTGCAATGGATAGCCTAAAGGACTGTTCACACACTTACTTTATTCTCCATACCTGGTCCCAGTAACTATTGTCTACCCTTTTTGAAACAAAATTGAGTATGCTGACAGATAATCCAAGAGACATTTTAAGTTCGAATATTATCTATTTGCGATTGTACTACGTATCTATGACCCCATAATGCTCCAATTTATTTGTTCAAATACTAGACATGATACATGCTTCCGAAAAGGTTGAGAACCACTGGTTCTAGGCTATTAAATTACCGTACTAGGTCACATAAACTCTTGAACTACATTTATAATTTCCAATTTATGGCCAATACTGGGAAGACATTTTGCAAAATATCCGCATAAAAAAAAAACCACTCTAACTGTGTTCATATTTCATTAAGTTGAACTTTGCACAGTCAAATACAGTACGTCTGTCCTTAAAATTCAAATTAGCCTATATTTGGTATAACCAGATAATTAAATATTGATTAAATCATCAGGCGTTTAAAATGTTTAGATAAGGACTTTACGAGTTCGATCGAATAAGCGATATCTTTGAAATACCTTCTCTAACAAGTTCACTTATACTCAGTCACTTGTGCTTAGTCATGATCAGACAGTATTGGCTTTAAGGCATCTGTAGAATGTTTAATTTATTTTTTTTTTTTTTGCATAAAGTTATAAAAATTTTATGCTAGAAAAAATTGTATATTTGAAAGTTAATTTCACTAAATCACTAAAATTGTTAACTTTAAATGAAATTTAGTACCGAAAACAAATGTCCAGAATAAATTAGAACAACTTTGGAACTTTGGAACCAGTCCAAAATGTGGTCCTAAAGCTCACGGTATTTTATCAAATATTTTGATTAAATATTTGAAATATTTTTATTTTTATCGTAAATCATATGTAAGTTCACTTAGTCACAGATTAATTTATATTTTTTATAAATACTAAAAGAACTTAACTTGTTGTCAAAAATATTGAAAAAGAAGTCAAAGATTGTAACCCGTCACGACAGAGATTTAACAAAACTTTTCCCTTTCCAACAAAGTCTATAAATCTCCCTACTCACATTTATTTAGATAAAGTCCACCGTCCACTTTTCTCCGAATTCACAATATGTACATATATCTTTACACTCGATAGCAAGTTGTCCCGGAATTATTATGCACCTATCAAGTTTATTCGGAAACTTTACCGCACGTAGTTCTAAAGTCTACTAGTTAAATTGTGGAAATAAATTATATTTATAACTTCTACCCGCAGCTTTCAGTGTCTAGTTCAAAACCAAAGTTTGGAAGAGATTACGGCATCGTTAGGTAGACCCGATTCGCGTGATTAGGTACTCGTACTTTCGCCTATTACCGATGACGTTTCACTTGTATTTACCCCATTCTTGCCGAAAACTATTTCTTATCGGACGCGATTGTGATAACATTCGATCGTAATACTTATGTTTACCATTCAATATTTCGCCCACCTGCAATTTTTCAAGTTCAGGTGAACTCAGTACCATGAGCGGTCTGAGTGAGGATGGTTATCTCCTTGATATGGATTTTCGAACACTTCATCAGGACTTATGGAAGCAGAGAGGTAGGGATAGATGAAACATTCTAGGACCATTCAAGGACTCGCTCAATCTAGTCAAAAAAGAGAAACAGAATCTCTTGAACGTATTTCGAAGGAGGTTAAGGCTCCATTCATACCAAATCCGCTCGTCTGTATATTTACTTTTGACTTTATCGCATTGTTATCGATAGAACCGATTTTAACTAGTTCATTAGTTGGCGTTATCGCCATTTAGAACGAGTCAATTGGTTGTATCATATGAGGATAATACACGCGGAACTCGATTTTTGTCTCGATTGGGTTTATGAAAATTCCATGTGTCTATTATCACTGTCAGGTGATTCATATTTTTATGGAGTTGTCGGCTAGGACTTGTGAGTCAGAGCCTAATAGTATGCTTAATGGGTGAAAGTGGTGTGAGTCAGAGGATTGATGAGAATTTTCTGATAAATTTTTAAAGAGTTTTGTTTAACTTTTTGTGCACAAGGAGTGACTAAAGTCAATGAAGGTAGATAGTAGTTGTGATAAATGTTTTACAACAATCGTGTTCAACACGAGGAGGTAGAATGAATTGAGTAGAGATGGGTTAAGAGTGTTTACAAGCTTTTCTTTTTTTAAGTACCTATGCTGGTTGCTATCATTGAAATACTGTTGTATAATCGTTATAGTCATGGGACATACTTTGTTGCT
The DNA here is from genome assembly GCA_905220385.1 of Xylota sylvarum. Classification (NCBI taxonomy): domain Eukaryota; kingdom Metazoa; phylum Arthropoda; class Insecta; order Diptera; family Syrphidae; genus Xylota; species Xylota sylvarum. The sequence continues at coordinate 36,717,645 of LR999958.1, forward strand.
TCTGGCGTTAGTCAGAATGTGACTAGAAATTGTTTAACTGAGACAGTTTTAGTTTGGCTTCACTTGGCAATCGACCTTCCGCATGGTGGGATGCAGAGTAAGTCACCAGATTAAAGATCTTCCGAAGGAAGACACTTCAGAAAAATGGTGTCAGAAATGGTATACATGACATTTGCCATGCGACATATTTTCGTAAGATATCGAAGCAATGTTTTTAATAGTCATGATGTCTGTCTATGGATAATAAAAGCTATGTCGTCAGGTTTAGTAGAAGGTATAAGGTGTGTTTCCCCAAAATGGGTCTAGTACCGTCTTTAGTACCACTAGTGGAGCTCATTCACTTGAACGTTGAATTTATTTTTATGGGCGATTTGCAGATTCTCTCGTTGGATAGTCGTGCTCTGAATTTAGCTGCAAAAAGAAAGTGGTCAGAATCGACATTTGCTTCTCTAAAAGTTTGTACACTTAGAATATTGGATGCGTGCCTCAAATCTCTTAGCACGTGGTTGGCGGAGTGTGGATTCGTAGAAACCTAGTGCTTCTTATCACCGTATTACGAGCTACTGCAAAATCAATTAGCCGGAAGCCATTGTCTATTGTCGTGTAGGCTGTGCTTTCCGACTAATTTGCCGAAAATGTTTTCCTAACCAATGGGTTATAAAAATCCTCCTTGATAGAGTCTTCAGCTTCGTCGGTTGGGGCATGTGCGCAATTTATGCTTTTGTAATGTTGCCATGATGCGGATTACAGCCAGGCTGTCGCTGATCGACTTAAAGTCAATATCCGAGACGTGATATTAAATGGTGTGTTTCTCTGTTATCCGAGGCTGTGTCTCTCTCATAATTAGTTTTTATATTTACGTGGTAAGATAGTTACCCCGTAATTTATAAAATTCCAACTAGATACCGCAGCCATAAGCATGGTAAACAGTAGGTGGAACAATATCAGCACATGTCTCATTCCTAGGCAAATCTGGCCAGAGCTAGATTGTAGGAAAACTAGTAGACTTATTTCCAGCAATAGGATCAATCTTAGAAAGATAGTTGGCGTCCTCACAGGACACTGTCTGGTAGGCAGGCATGCTAGAAGACTTGGCGCCCCCTTCAACGATTTCTGTAGAAACTGTATGGACGAGAAAGAGGAGAAAACCATGATACATCTTCTGTGCACCTGTCCTGCTCTATCGATTTTGAGAAGGAAAACCTTAGGGGAATACTTCTTAGAAGATCTAAACGATCTAGCCAGACTAGACTAAGGTATCATTAGGAGCTTTGTCACCAGGTCAAAATGGTTTAATGATTAATCAACGAACCACACATCTTCGGCATGGGTCTATACCGAAAATGGTTGCCCTGCCTTCTGTCCCATCCGGGAAGTCTCAATGTAGGTCTCCGGTGCTGGTAATCCGGTTTCTCCATAGTGGTATCACAATGGACCTCCCCTTTTGGTCTAAGTGCGTCCCTGCGGAGACAACCACACAACCCAACCCTACCCCGACGGCACAACTTAGAAACCAATACAATATACCTATATTGTTAAAAGCGAAAAAATAGTGATCGTCTAAAAACGAAGCCTAACGCCAAAGATATTTACACTGATTGTTTTGGATACCATCCTATAACGACTTTTGTAGGAGTTATAGCTTGGCCTCAGAAATAAAATAATCTTACGTAGGTAACATTAACTTAGCTTTACACTTTAGATCTGTTACATGTTCGGTGTTCGAGAAACCTACATTTGATCCCTACATAAATAAATATTTAGCAATCTCATTACAGGGTGTTCTAATTCAAGTGCGTCTGTATTAAGCTTTCAGTGTAACACATAATTGGTATAATGAACCCAATTCTACTTGAACTGTGACTGAAGTCAAAATGGGTATCAACTCTATTGTAAAGGTCGTACATCCTTTTCGGACACAATCAATTTGTCCCTTCGGTCACTGCATTAAACAGTAGGTACCTTCCATTCGTGTAAAAAATATAAAACGCAAATAATTGTAAGAGTCCGTCTAGAGTCCGTTTCCCATGGACTTTTAATTTTTGGTGTCGAAAGTCCAAAATAACTTTTGGCTCAAAAATAAGACAACGCCTAAATTTATTAAACCAGTAGCTAGATAAGTTTAAAATAGCTTTGGTATACTGACCTCACTACGTCTTCGTGTTAATCAATAGTTTGCAGGTGTTTCCTATATCGCATATCTTACGCTCGGAATTGTCACCTGCCTTCTTATCAGAATGCGATAAGGAATAGTAAGTTTTTTCAAGAGACGATTGGGTGCTAAAGCACTCTGATTGCACAGTATCGGCCGTGATTTAGCTTAAAATGACTGTTTGAATTTGAATTTCAATTATTAAAGCATATCTGCTAATGAATCAATAGCCGCCAGAGGATTAACAAAAATAAATATCCGTCAGGGAAGTTCTATACAATCTCATGTTAATCAAAGCCATGTGTTGCCAAAGCCAAATCTTTCAGCCCATTTCAAACCCCAAACAAGGTCAAAAATATGTATTTTTATACACCAACCACTTTTTTTAACACTTTTACTCAATCTTCCTTTGAACTCGTTTCAAATTTGAATTCTTAGTCGCTTTTCATGAAATCTCTAAGAATCCAAAGTAGCCGCCAAAGTGTATCTGTTCAAGTTCAAGAGGAATACCAGCGAAAGGGGAAAAGTGAAAGAAAAGGTTTTTTTTTTCTTGCCTCTTGCGGATAAGAAAAACAAACAAATAAAATTCAATCAGACAGTTTTATGCTCTGTTTCGTCGTGTAGAGCTTACAAGACATGAAGCGAGCATAAAACTGTCCATGCCACCTAAATGCATAATTTCCCTCGAATTACTCGTACCTATACGAATAGTAGACATCTTTGGGTGGCATAACGCTCGCTCTCAGCCCAATTCGGGTCAATACACCCCGAAAACAATAAACAAAGCCAACAAACTTTTTAAAATGCCTTCGATGTTTTACTTAAAATTTATTTCCATACATACATACGGATATGAAGACGCTCCTATGTTGGGTATGGAACGCATTGGACGCGTTTTTTTTTTTTTTTTTTAATATTTTAGTCATGCTAAGAGGGTGACTGAATAAATTTATTATATTTTCTTAAATAAATGCAAAATTTTGTATGCGTTTTGGTTGATTCTGTGTGAATTGTTTGATGATAATAATACGATTAGTATAATTTGAATGCATAAGTTTAAAACAGTTATCAGTTGTAGTTCTCTTCTCTGAACTATTTGTGTATTCAGCAGATGCCTTTAGCCAAGCATGTACTAAGTGTCAAATAGAGAAAAACAAATACGAAAGCAAAGAAATTATACACAAATTAGTTTAAATTGAAAGCATTGTGGGTATTTTTTTAATTGAGGATTCACACAATTTTTTAACATGACACCTACTATCTTGGTCATGAAAGACTGTATGTACCACAAAGAAGAAAACGTTCGCAACTACAGACATTGCATAATTGGAACTCCATAGGATGGGATTATTTCGGGAAGAGCGGGTGGTATTTATACCCATAATCAGGGAAACCAAGCCACACTTCAGCGAAACACTATAGACCCATTAGTCTCTCGTCATTTCAAGATTCAAGAAAGGCTTCCCGACATTCATATAGGAAGCATGTGTGGCAATGGATATTTATGCAAAGCTGAGCATGCACATTTAAAGGCAATATAGGAAACAGCTCTACATGAAGTAGTCGGCAGCCTTCACCAAAAGGAATTCGAACTATCTGCCTTTTTAGATATTGAGGGGAGGTAATTAAACGTGTCCTGGAAAGTCTAAATAGCATAGCATTACAAATTGATTGAGCAAGATGGTCGTCACGAGAAATATCAATTTCACTCTCGGACATAGTTCAATAAGGAAATCGGTTACTAGAGGCACTCCCCAGGAAGGGGTTATCTCTCCCCTTCCCGGGGTTCTTATTAGAGACGATATACTTAAGGATCTATGCAACGCAGGGTTTAGCGTCACTGCTTATGCGGATGACGTGGTAATTTTTGTTCAGGGAAAATTCTTGGATACATTGAGCGAAACGATGGAATCAGCCTTGGTAAGGTATAAGATAAAAAGCTAAGCTGGAAACTTAACGTTCAGAAAAGAGTTCGTAAGCCTCACAATGCACTTTTCATTTGCAAAAGGACTGATGCATTGAGGCAATGATGCATTGGCTTTACTTTATGGTAGTCAGATCCATTCCTACATATGGGGCTATTGTTAGGAGGAAGAAAGGCGATTAAGAAGAATGCATGGGATATCTTGACAAGGATACAAAGAACAGTCTGCATTGTCATTAGCATTTATGTATCTTTTACCACTCGATCTACAAATAAAATTACAAGCAGGTAACAGTGCGCTTCGTCTCACTAATGCAGGGTTCTTTAAAACTAGCTACATGGGGCACAGCTCTATTTTTAAAGGGATCATTCCCCAATATCCCTGAAGAAGTAGATGGAAGTCTGGTAGACTCGACTTCGACACACCCTACGAAGTTATGTTCCCTGATAGAGAATTTGGCAAATGAAAACAGTGTTAATCGAGAACGAAATTTCAATTTTCATGGATGGTTCCAAAACTTGCGAGGGTACGGGGTCAGGCGCATATTCGAGAGATATAGACCTACATATGGCTCTAAGACTTCCGGACACATGGAGTGTATTTCGGGTAGAGGTTCTTGCCGTACTTAAAGTTGCGGAACTACTTGAGATGGAATCAATATCAAATAAGAATATCGCCATCTACATTGATAGTCATTCTGCGCTAAAGACGCTAGAGTCCTACATCACCAAATCTGAACTAGTTATGATTTGTCGCATAATGATCAGGGCATTATGTTCGCAGAACGGAGTCAAATTATGTTGGGTTTATGAACACTGTGATATGGAGGGTAAATAAAGTGCCGACGCACGTACCGATCAAAAAAGGAGCAGAGCTCTTGGTAAATGATATAATTGAAGGCATTAGAACACCAATGGCCGTGGCTAAGAGAATTATTCTGAATAAAATCATCAATCAGTTTTAGAAGGGCATAGGGTTTCTAAGACCTTGTGATCAAAGTTCAGAATAGCAATAGGGATGCTCTCTTGTCATTATCTTCTGAGGAAGCACGCCATGAGATTAGGTTTAACGAACACGGACATATGTAGGTATTGTGATGACTTAGAGGATATTAGTCATCTAGTCCGTTAATGTCAAGCCACTGCTCGGAGTAGAGCAAAGTCCTTTGGAAGATATTTTTTCAACAATTTGGAGCAAGTCGGGTTACTGAACGAAATTGAGGACAACGTCGAGCACATAACCCTTTACAATCTAACACCTAAGACCTAGGTCCCACAAGGACTTGACGCGTCAAATATTTATATTTGTATTTATAATTTTAGTCTTAACGAAATGATACACTATAGTCACTGCTTTTGCTGTAGTTTTTATGCAAAGGATGTTGTTATACCGATACATTTCATTTACCAAATTAGGACAGTTTGAACAGCGTTCCATGTACCTACCCCACTAATTCTCAGGAAGCATAGTATTGTACAAATAAGCACTTTAAAGATCTCAGTATATGTATGTTCAAAGTTTAAACCATAAAGGGAAACGAATATTAACAGTTAAAAGCCTCGGATAAAATACTAGTTGCAGATGGCGTACCAAGAGCTAGAAAGAAGTTGAGCAGATCGGCGATAAATTTTTACAAACCACACACGATGCAGTGGATGTTCTGAGATCCATAAGACGATATAGGACTTAAGCAAGTAAGCACAGATTGATCTTCCACACTTTACATATTATGAAATATCTGACTAAAGCTTAAGGGCGGTACGGGCAAGCTTGGAAAACTAAAGAAAAAAAGCAATTCAAACTCCAGACTATTAAAAGACAGCTTAAGTAATTTTGACTTTTATCCAGCCTAAACATATATGTAAGCCTTCATGATGACCAGTTCTGTCACTCCTAAGCCGAACAATAAACACAAACACAGATCTTGGTTCAAATTATTGATGACAGCTGTAGTATTTAATGTTGGAAGAGATTACGTTTCAAGTATACTAAGCTCAACGGACACATGTCATTCCTGGAAAACCCTTAACGCTCCGTTAAGATCAAAAATGACATTACTGATACTTTTACCTCCACTGAAGATTTTAAACAAAAGTACAAAATGACCCCAGTTTAGAGGTTAAGCGGGCGGCTAATCGTCGTCGATTTACGCCTCCATTACATATATTCTTGTGGCAAGCAAACCGATTTGCTTTCTACGCCTCTACTGTATAAGAAATGTCAAAGATCCGACTTGCCCCCTATCTGATTACCGGCTTACAACTCAAAAGACTTCTTCTTCTGTTCTTATTCTGATCAAATTACTTTGTCTAACTCATCTCACAGTTATACAATTAGATTTCTGCGAATTCAACAGAAATGATTCAATTTCAGGTCATGTACGTATGTATACAGTTGCGGTACGTTTGGATTATGTCAGGAGAAATGTGCTAAAGAGACTTACTCTCTTTTCGCATTCCCTTTCATGTCTTTCAAAGGTGTTGCTCCAAATCAGTCTAATTGAAAACATGCGCCGTTATTTTGATACACACGCGTATCGAAAATATTTTATTTTTTATTTTTTTTTGTAAAATAAGCATTCAATATAGTAAACAAAAATAATTGTTGACAATTCTGTGATTTCAATTTCAAACAGAAATTTTTCCCTTTCTTCCCCTGAAATGGGTTCAAAATGGGGACCCAATTCGTTTCCGAATAGACAAAGAATAAAAAAAAGTAAAACGAATCTGAAAATAGAAACGAAAACTTATTCCCGTGCAGAAAATACTTTCGACCTCATTGGAAATGCGAAAGTTGTCCCGAATGGTTGGTGGCGTCCGTTCTGGAACGAATATCCGCGCTAGCCATCAACGCCTTCGGCCGTTGTCGTCCATATTTTAAAGATTAGGAACATTTTACGGGCATAAAACTGGATCTGTCTAGTTCGAGTCGTAAGTCCAAAACAAATGCATTGCTCTATTTTTTCTTTTTCTGCCGAAGAAAACAAAACGTGGACATCGTTAGGCGGTCAAACATATTGTCAAAAAAAAAAATGGTGGAAAAAAAAAAAATTTTAATCGGCCGTTGTTACTTCAGTGTTTTGGGATTTTATCTGGTGGGGCTTTCCGTGCGAATTAAATAACGTGTATAGCATGACAAATAGATTATGTCTGATGCGATAAAAAATACGCTACTGAGTAATAATAATTGATTAGCCTAACGATAGGGATAGTCATAATTATTAAGAATGGCACTACTTATCCACTTTCTTTGCGTAAGACATTAAGAATTGAATATGCTTGCGTGGACAAGTTTCTAATCCCATATGGAGATGAAGTACTTATCGAAATGTGATTATGTGGTTTGAACTTGGTGATCTCTTGATCTTTTTATCTGAAATCAAAATACCGTTGTCGTTGGTTGACCAAAAGGATAATGCTCGAAAACAAGCAAATGGCCAGAGCCTTCTTCATTCTCGTTCTGGAGTAGAGTTGGCATAAGCATGAAAGACACTATTTCCAGTCGTCAAAGTGGTATAAAGATCGCTTCGTTTGACCACTTTAAGGAGTTTTCCTACCTCGAAGTAAACTCGAATAGAGATACCCAGGTAAAAATCTCCCAAAGGACATGTGCTACTGACGTTGCATGACGATAGACGTTTCGACCATATCTAGCGAATGAACAACAGCGAAGCCGCGACATTATTAGCCCTCTTTTCTTTCAAGACGACTATGGAAGAAACATTGGAGTCAGTGGAGAAGCTTGATAACCGATTTTTTTATGGCCAGAAATTAAGGATTTAGACTTGGGCAATCTATGGTTCCAGCAAGATGGGGCTACGTGCCACACAAGCTGTCCAACAATCAATTTATTGCAGTCTAAGTTCAATAATCGTGTAATCAGTCGTTTTGGTGATGTTGTTTGGCCGACACAGACCTTCGATTTGACGCCATCGGACTTGTAGGGTGCCATTAAAGATCGATGCCATGCGAACAATCCAGAGACGATTCAGGCACTCAAGAACAATATTGGTCAAGCTATTCGTGAAATAGGGACCGAAACCATCGAAAATGTATTGAAAAATTAGGTTGACAGGATGGCCTACTGCCAAGCCAGCCGAGGTGGTCATTTACTCTTTTCAATAAAGCAACAATCGTTGAAAAATATTGAACAGTGTTTTTTATAGCTTTTTTAAAAAGAAACGAACAGATGCCCCACCCTATACATAGAGTAGGTAAATAACTGATGGTAGCTCAGTTTTGCCTAATAGGCAGGTTAGGCAAGTTAGGTTACGTAAAAAACTCTGGTTGGTTAATTTAATTTTTTAATTTGACTACGTCGGACGTTTGATCAGGAAGTCCGAGCTTCGATTCCCAGACAGTACCAAAGTATTTTCATGGTCCCAATTTTCGAGAGTATCTCGGTCCTTCGTATCGGTCCGTAGCTAACTGCCTCCAGTTGCGCAATCCAAGCTTGCTCAGGTCCCCTTCAACTTGTGTGCGTCACCTAAGGCGAGGTCTTCCTGTACTGCGTTGTCACTCCGGGTTTGATTCGAAGACTCTGCGGGCCGAAGCACTGGTGTCCATTCGCTCTATATGTCCTAGCCATCTCAAACGACTGATGGGCAGTTTTTTGACTAGGTTGATGTCGCTGTACAGCTCGTATAGTTCGTCGTTGAATCTTCTCCTCCAAAACCCGTCAACGCAAAACGGGAACTAGTGTGTGGAAAATAGGTCCTTGAGAGAAGCTACGCCCTGGGTCCTATACGGACCTGCCGCTATATATGTACCTATTAAAGATATATTACATTGGACCTCTTTTGGTCTAAGTATATGTATCTAGTGTATCTAGACTAAATGATGACAGATAAAAAGTGAAACAAAATATTTTCCAATATTTTAAAGCCAACACATCTTTTGAAGAGAATCACCCTATGCTGCCCTAAGAGCCCTTTGTCATACATTTTCATCCATGTTCTATAGCAAAACTATGAATAACAAGGATCGTACCAATCTTCAATGAAAATCATGCTGATACTCAGAAACGGACCGAAAATTGAACTATTACAAAATTATGGACAAGATCAAGATCACTACCAGCAACTACGAACCAATTTACAAGAATTAAGTTCAAGTTCAAGCCCACCTCGAAGCCCAAACAAGAAAGAAGAAAAATGGAATAAAAAACTCAAAAACCACGACCATCTTCGTGATTGGAGTACATAAGGAGATGAAGACTGGTCAACCGAACGGTGACTTCGTTTATTGAAGATTAATGACAACAGTGATATGAATTTCAACTTCCGAGTCATTTTGTTCCATAATGAAAGAATTCATTGCCACAAGTGGTCAATCAATATTCTCTCAACCTGTTTTCACTTTGGTCATTACCATAAATTAAATTAGTTCTTCACTTTCGAATAGCATTACCAAAGGAAGAGTTTTATTCTTAGTGTACTTGCGGTCCCAAACAGAAAGACATCCTTCTTCGGCAAAAAAAAAAAAAAAAAAACACTCCACGGCATTCACAAAGCAGGAAACTCAAAAATTAGTTTATCTCTTGCACGAGAGCCTTGTATTTGGATTCCTGTGCACTGCACCATTGTACTTGTGTATACCTATTAACCTGAAAGCCTAAAGGTGTATTTTTGCATAATGCAGTCGTTTTTCCTTTCACGAAAAGGAAGAGTTTGTTAAGGAGAAACAAATATCTACCACAAAACAAAAAAATGAAAAGAATATCCAAAGAACTGGCAAAGAGGAAAATTTGCAATTAAATTTGTGGCCAGAAATTTCTCAAACGGAGTCAACTTGCAGAACTTGCAAGGCGGCTAAGGAAGAGCAAATAAATTGCCAGAGTAAGTTGCCAAAAACAAGAATGAATGTATCTTTTGTACAAAGACTTTTTTTTTTTAATTCAATAATATACATACATACCTGCCTTTTCGAGTACCTACCTACATGGAGAAAATATTTGTTATTTTGTGGCCGGAAACTGGAAGGTGAAGTTTTATAATGATACTCGAATGGGTCTTCAAAGGATAACGTATAAATCGAATGTTGGATCTAAGACTAAGAAAGGATATTGCTAGAGATAAGAATTTAAATATTATGCTCTGAGGAATTGGTTGGCGTTTTCTGTTAGCAGAAAGAAGGTACCAATGTCAAAAATGTGTTATACAAAAAAAGTTATCGGGAAAGTAGAATAAGCCCCAGGGTACACATCCTTGAAATACTCACAGTCAGGGATTAATTTTTGAACAAGATATTTTGAAAAATTCAGCAGATTTCAAATTGAAAATTGTAGCAGAATTAGTTGGAAAAAGACATAAATTTAAATGAAATTAGGGCGAATCCTGAAAATAGAGTGAATATAACAGCGTAGCGGAGTGCAATGGAGCGAAGCGTTGCAGTAATTGCACGTGATATGTTCGACTTTAGTAAAAATCAATTTTAGACTGTTTTCTAAAAAAAAAACAATTAAAAAAAAATTAGAACTCTCTGGACTTTCCTAAAATCGAGTAGTGATCGGATACATGATCACAGGCAGATAGATAGTTTGCACGAGATTATCCCTAAGCAATCTCGTAGAGATGGAGGAATAACTCTCTTGGCTGGAGAATTCTTATCTATTCGGTCGAATCCAGAAGGAAGTAGATAAGTCTGCCGGAGAACTCTAGATAGTAAAGAGGAAGAGAGTGGTTTGGTTTAGATGAAATGGCTGCCAGTTCAGAAACGCCAACACACTTAGACCAGCAATAGGTCCATTGTGATACCACATGGATCATAGATGAAAGTTCATCTCTATCTACTCGTTAAACCATTTTGAAGTTCTGATGAAGGATAAGAGGCTCTTGATATCTTTGTTTATCACATCAGCCAAATTATTATAATAGAAGGCTCCTCAGTGAAGCTTTCATTTTTTGGAAGAGAGCTGGCCAGAAACAAAGAAGGTTAGAAATGGTTTCATCCTCTTCTTCATCCATGCAACTTGTCCAAAATTCGTTCGCAAAAAGGCTCAGCATTGTAGCAGGCTTGTCTATTAGACAGTGTCCAGTAATGACACCTACTGTAGTGCCGATATGCAACCTGGTCAAAGAAATCAAATTCTTAGAGCGCTTCAATTTCAGCTTTGGTCTAATTTGATTTGTCGGTAGACATGTTGTTACACTTATCCACTTAAGAGTTCTATTCTCGATAGGATTTAGCACGAATTTTAGTTTGCAAGTAGCGATTGGTATACCTAAGATGCCTTTGTCCGGTAAAATGGATAAAGTTGTTCCTAATCTGGCGAGTTTATCGGCTTACAGTTCTCTGGAATATCACTCTGCCCCGGCACCCAACAAAGATGAATATTGAACTGCTCAGCCATCTCCGTGAGAAACGATCGGCAGTCTCGGGCTACTAGAGCATTTATAGAGATCGATTCCAAGGATTTGATAGCTGCTTGACTGTCCCAAAAGATGCGGATATCCCTAGTAGATATCATGTTTTCCTTAAGCCAAGAAAATACTTATTTAATCGCCATAGTTTCCGCCTGGAACACGCTGCAATGATTTGGAAGACAGAAAGAGAGCTTAAGATTAAGACTGTGTGTCGAAGAAAACACCTCCTTCAACTCCGTCTTTGACTTTTGAGCCCCCCCTTGAACAGTAAACCGTAAATCAGATTGAATACACCGCAGTCGACACAATTAATTTTCGAAACTTTTCGATCATCAGACACAGATTCGAACTTATGCCTAACATGACTCAATCCAACAAATACTGATATAGTTGTTTTTAAGTTAAGTCCCAGATTCACCCCGAACTTGCGCCTTAAGTAATTAAGGCTGCAATTGCCAGAGATAGCTAAAAGGTTCAAAAGTCCATTCTATTCTCGAGAAAACTATGCAATGACGCCGGTGGAATGCGGTAGCTGACAGTTCCAAACAGTTCGGAGTCATCGTCCTTGATCACCAGGCCTTCAAACAAAATTGTGCCAAACTTTACTAACTTGATTAACTCACATTCCGCTGAGTTTAACTTAATGACTTAAAGTACTTGCCTGACTATCTAAAAAAAATGTATTGTAACATCTCCAGGGAGGATCGTAATACCATGAATTTTATCCAAGGACATACTTCCAAATATTGGATTTAGAGATACCAGTTGAATCCGTCGCTGAATCAGCCTAAGCTTCTCGAAAGTGAGGGTGCTCTAAACATGGTATTTCGTACATACATACGTAATCTCGCGGACAACTTGCTTTATTTAGTTTAAAGAATTCATTGTTTAACTTAAACATAAATTTAAGGCAACAATTTCTCTCAGTGTACAAAGTATTACATAAACATTATGCGAGGCCAATTTATGTTGCAGGAACCCAGAACCAAACCCAGCTTATCGCATTCTCGCACACTTCTTTTTCCATAAAGGAAATGACACTGAAGACCTGATTTTGTTCTCGTTCTTACGCCACACATGTACACCTTCGTCCCTGCCTCTTCCTTAATGTTTACGCAATAGCTCCATTTGCATGAGTGCAAGTATGTTTCTTCTTTGGCTTTAGGTCAAAGAACTTCCACTGCCGTTCCCGAGAAAGGAAGCATGAAGCAGCTCGAGGGCATCTCTGCTCTTGTCCATCCTTGGAATGGAATGTTTGTAAATTGCATTACATATCGCATCGCAGGTAAAGAGGGCACATGAACATCCTTTCGGAATTAAAAATTTTTCGGGGTTTCAAGCTGTGTTCAAGGCATTCGGATACGATCAAGACCAGGAAAGTAATAAATGCGCGCCCATCAAATGAATTACGATGCGAGTCATTTCAACCGGTTACAACAAGTACCAACTCATACTCGTGCATTTATATGTCACACCCGCTGAACTGATCGAAGACTTGTCGTCCCCGCGGTATGTTATCGTAACGATTACACTTCTAACGTAATGAGGACCGAAGAGCCGGTTCCACATCCCGGAATCGATAGTGAATTAAAAAGTGAAGTGAAGTGAAGTTCTTCGTCGCTCGTTATCACCGACGGCGACGACTAAGGAAGGACGTCAAAAAGGAAAAGTGAAGAGGTTGGTCAATTGGTTTGTTTGTTGTGTTTTGGTTCGTTCTTCGGCGTGGTTTTGATTCGGTTCTTAAGCGGTGGAGGCTTTCCACGATATCTTCTAATTGATGCATGATCGTGACGGGGAAGTTGATGATGCAGATTTCCCTTTTCGTGGGGCGATTGCGTGTAAGGCGGTAAGAACCATGTTACCAGAGTAACGTGATTACATTTTTTTTTTTTTCCTCCTCACCGATTTCGTAACATGAGCGCACTGGAGAATGTGTTTTGAATTTTATTTTTGGAAATGCTTAACTGACACGTACCGAGGTGCATATGTATGAACGTAAATTGAATTTTTAATTTCGGTTCTTGGCTGAAAAAAAAAAAAAAAAAATTATGGATGCATTCTCATTCTCGTTAGGATTTCACTTGAGAATGAGGAAGACACATGCAAGTGAAAGGAAACCCTTAACGATTGATCGAGTACATTCCGATTCGAAAGTGACATGGGATTAAGTACATTAATTCAACTTCACATAGATACCTGGTTACGGATTTCAGTATTCCATTCGAGTCCAAAGGTTAGGATTTTCAATTTCTGCACTGCATAACGATTCATGCGACAAAGAAGAAGTGGCGGAAGAGAAACCCTTTGGCAACGCATTGATAAATCCATACGGCGGCGGCGACCTTGATACGAGAAAACTGCAGACGTCAGAAAATGCATTTCCCTGCATTTCCATGTGCAACACGAGGTGACAAACAAGAAATGTCAACAAGGATATTTGATAGCGTGTGGCTACACATTTATGTACAAACATACATACATATGTATATGTATGAGAAATGCGTACATGCTTAATAAGTTAAAAAAAAAAATAAATAAAAAATTACCTGAGACACACTGAGACACTCCCCTTAGCTATTAATTCGCATTTTTTTTTTTTTTGTGAATTCAATTTGCTGGCAACACATGAATTTAAATATTTTTCGGATTCACGTGCTCAACTTCAGATAAGTAAAAAATCTCGCCGGGTAAGGAAAAAATGATGAGGAAATGGAATTGAGGTCCAACGTTAGATATCGAGTTACACTGTCGCATTTGGAAATTGGCGTCAGAAGTTTAATTAATTGCAGATTAACAAATTGCTTGCACAGTGAATACGGAAAGGGTTTTTATTTTTTTAGAAACTAAAGCCCACTGGTCTTGAAATTTATTTATTTTTGTATTTACTCGAATTCTTGTGGCACATTTCGTAGCTGTTTCAACTGGTTTTCTTTTTTATGGATAATTCTCATTTAGGGCATTCTCTCTTACTTCCATCTATTGAATACAATGTCTTCGATTTATTTTAACTTAGATAGAAAACGATTAACTACAATGTTTTCGTAGAAAAATCATCTCTCGGCAACCATAAGATCTGTTAAAAGCCTGATGTCTTATCTTTCTATAAATTAAAAGTGATACCTAAATAGTGGTAGAAATTATTTGACATTATTTTAGTCTAGAAGTAGGTAGACTTGTTTTATGAAAAATCTAGAACATTTAAGTACTTATCCTAATTTACAACCGTTTGGCAAATTTGTATACTACATAGTCAAAAATTTAATAGTATCAACCCAAGAACGGGAATTCTATGAGTTCTTTGATTTTGAGGCCGAAATTGTCAAAAGATTTCTAAGATCTAGAAAATGTGCTGGAATCAAAATCGAAAATGCAAAAAAAATATCTGAAATTAGAAATGAGGATGGGACAACAGACTAGCATTTTATTATATGAGGACAAAATAGGAAGGTTGTCGTCTATATTAAGATATAAGGTCCGGAAACTTGCTACGATTTTTCGCTTTGGACGAAATTAAGGCAAACAATCGTTCGGGCTTAAATTAATTTCTCATTTCTTCACACATTTCATATCGGTATCCAACAGGAAGTTTACTAGAAAAGACATAAATTAAGTCCTTAACTTGAATCAGCCTAAATTAAAATGTAAAAGATATTTTTGGACAGATATAGACAAATGCAACACATACTACAATGTTATACAGTTTGTGTGAATATTTACAATTAAACCTAAATGTCCACAGAAAATATATTCAGCTCAAGTAGACTGTTCTACTTTTTCAATGACTATTTTCACACAAGACTGGTTCAGGACTGGATCGTGTTCAGATTGATAGTCCTGTCTGAACACTTCAGCAGACTCATTTTGACATATTAGTTGTCAGTGCCAATTAAACTGGTTTGATTTACAACAAGAAAATTTTTTCACAACAATGCTGTGTTCCCACCGAGGTTTCGATGAAACTTTATCGAAACCTCTAAAGCCGTTCCGACCAATTCGAAATCATTTCAAATGTCAAAACATGTCAATCTGAAATCAATTTTGAAGTGGCTGACAAAATAATTGTCAACAATTTCCGTTTTGCTGAAAAAAATTATTTATTTTTTGTAATTAAATATTTGAAAATATTAACTCTGTCCGATTTAAAATGAAAATAAAAACAAAAAAAATTGTGACATCTGCAATGACAACATATGTAAATGAACACCAAAATATGTTCACGCTGTAGGTTTGTTCGGTTTGACAACGTTCACAGATGGATGAACTCAAAAGGATTTCAACTAGGTTTCGTTGAAATCATGAGATTTCCAAACTTGAAAATGTATGGGGAAACCGTAGAGATTTGGAAAACTTTGCTGAAACCTTGGCATTTCATTCGGTGGGTAAGTAAGAAGTATAATGTTTGTCATAACAATTAAATTGGTTTGATTTCGTTTTTTATTTATTATTAGCTTCGCGAATTTTTCTATTTTAAAAAAAAAATAAAAATTTCAGAAAATCAAAAAATTTGAATTGTTGGAATGTATATATGTATCACCTTTCCGCTTCCTCCCTAGCCTGTAACGTCAAAAAAAAAATCCAGGCTGTCAGTCCTGTATGAACGGGGTCAATAGGGACAAACTTTCAATTGGGTGTCATTCTCGCGTTAGATACACGCATGTTTTGACTAAACTCTGGCAAGTGTTGTTGATATGTTTTGTACTCAGTTCACTCTATTGGACATCACTTATCAACTCGATTGGGAACTTCGCGTTTTGAAGCAAATATCGCCAGTTTTCAACGCCTTGCACAGGAAATGAAGTTTTGTCCGTCTGCCATTTGCTGGAACAAGTGAAGTCTCCAAAAATTGCCTCCAAAATTCCTGAGGCAGGGAATTTAGCACTGTGTATAATGGACTGAGTTTAAAAATTTCCGGATTGGTTCACCATCTTGAATTTAGAGAGTACTTCGAATACTCCAGTTTCTATAAATTTTTCTATGTATGGATAGCAGTGTTCTATTGGGCACATTGAGGTCAGGATTGCCGGTTTGGCATTGGCACATAAAATATACTGCTCTGGTCTGACAATGTAGGTATAGAGTAGCGATTTCGAGATCTTCTGATTTACGTTCATAATTAAAACAGCATTATATGGAACTTGGGGGTCCTTAACTGAGCGGTACGGAACTTTATGATAGTTAATAAATATGGCGAACAAAACGATTGATTGGTTGTGGTAATAACTTCGATGCAATTTCTTCTTTTTTGGAGTCTAACGATGTCAGCAAAATTCAGCTCATTCAAGTATGGCGATAGAATGCTACATTTCCTATACCTTGGGAGTATTGTCTCAACTGATGGCGGAACCGAACTGGATATAGCCAGCCGAATAGGGAAAGCAAAATCTGAGTTTGGGATGCTATCCACAATTTGGCGTAGTAATGCAATTAGCTTAAACACCAAGCTACGACTGTTCCGTTCCAACGTTGAATCCGTGCTGCTATATGGATGTGGTACCTGGAGAGTGACCGCTACTAAACGTTTGTTAATAGGTGCCTACGCAACATCTTAAGGATTTTCTGGCCAAACCATATCTCTAACGAACAGCTTTATCAGAGAATGGGTCATGAAGCTATAGGCACAACCATACAACGACGAAAGTGGCAGTGGATTGGTCACACTCTCCGAAAAGGTGACAGGTCCATAGCTAACCACGCGATGCAATGGAACCCGCTTACTCAGGATGGCAGAATACGCGGCGGTCCCAGAAGTACATGGCGCAGAACAGTCGAGAAGGAAGCACGGCAATTGGGAAAGAGTTGGGGAGAGCTGAGGCACATTGCCAGAAACCGCACACGATGGCGCGTAGGCGTTGTAGAGGCCCTAGGACCCACAAGGGGATACAGGACATAAGAAGAAGAAGAATAGAAGGCTACATATGCAAGTACGGTCTTGGAGAACTGTTTGTTTAATAATTTATTACAAAATGCCTCACCCAAAAAACAATATGCATTTTATGTATCTGATAAGTATATTGTGCATTTCTAATGGGTAGTTGCATGAAGTCTATTCACTTTCAATAACGATCCCTTATGTTACTTCTACTGTTGATCTTGAAGAATGTATTGATCTACGATTTATTTTTTTTTTCTTCTTGAAAATAAATTTCTCATAACACTATCTGTTGCCCAATATGCCCATAATATATTAATTACAAAACTGTCTAGCCCATGGTGAACGACCTACAAGCAACTTGCTATTGCAAAATCACCCAACAGTACAAAACAATCTACCAATAAATTTTCTATAAAAAAAAAATAATTTACCGCCAAATCCGATTAGTGAATGAATACCAGTAGCTATGGCATAGGAAATAATCGCCATTCTCAGTTGCCTGATGCGCAGTAACCTCCATAGCTGAAGTAAGTAACGCGCCACAATATTGCCCAATTACAACATTAACGGCGCCCTAATTCATGGTCAACGAAATTGATGATCATGGCAAGCCAACCCAAAGAACCCCGCCCGTTCAATTCTCACTGTCAATTTTCATTGTCAATATGAAAGTCATTTTGCAACCAAAGAAAAAAAAATTTTTTTTGTAATTCGCTTCCAGAATTACACTATTTACTCGATGGTCAACCTAGTTCTTGATTCAATCATAAGCCGATTAAAATGTGTATACGCAACCGATGGGTATCAAGTTACAGTCCCCCTTCCAATTCGCAGTCAAACGCTAAGTGTCATCAAAAAGTTTTGTAGCGTTATCGAACGTCACTGAGTGGCAAACTTCCTGCCAAACAACCCAGTCATAAGTCACACACTTAGCACACCCCAAACGCTAAATAGACACATTTTTTTAACTTACCAATTTTTAAGTAGCAACACACCACCACTGCACTTGCAATACCAATACTTGAGAACGAAAAATTCAATATAATTCACTTTCACTGTAGTAATTGTTTAAGCCTCTCTTTTACAATAAAGCCCTGTTTCTCTTAAAATGCACTCTCTTTTGTACTTCAAACCGATCGGCTACTGGCCAGAACAGACAAAACAATAAGATAGAAGTTTCCTAATATGGGGCAGAGGACTTGTTCGGGGTACTGCTGCTCAGATCAATTTCTTTTGCAGACTAACAATCGAAAAAACCTTCTTCAAAGGGGAGCGCAACAATTTTCAACATCGGTTTTCGATTTCAACTCACAATTATTTCAAACGTGCGGTGTTGAAGAGCACGGATAGTGCTGGGCCGTATGTGTATCTAGAACGAACGAAGGAGAAGGTGACAGAGTATGTGAGAGGAGTACTTTATTTTACCAACAGTACTGCGATGTGATATGATCGTATTTTTATTTTATACCCAATTGTCCACGTGCAGAATAAGTAAACAAGATGGTACGAGTAGCTGAGAGAGACGGGAAAAGAACAATTTGTGATAGAGGTTCTGCGGTTGGGATGGGAGTGTGCCTAGGTAGCTTAACTCCTTGGTATCTATGAGATTGTCGTTGTTTTTTTTTTTTTTTTTGCGCTCAACATTTCCATCAAATTGAATAATTTGTGATGGTTGAGATACTTTTGCGCGAGCTTGGTTTTTATTTGGAATAAATCTTTCCTTTTGGTGGAATGAGGGTGCATTTACTGTGAAGCGTTAAATAAATATTTAATTGTTTTCACAAAAACGAATAAAAATGCGAAAAGATGGAGAAGAAACATTCAAAATGGCAAATAGTGTTTATATATATTTTTAAAGTTTGTCATTTATGAGAATCTTTTGGCAGTTTGATGTCCTATTCATGCCAAATGGACTTTGGATATTAGCTAAGGATTTAATAAGCTCTAAAAATATCGCACACAAAAAAAGAAGACAGATCTGAAATTGATCTTAATCCGTTTCAACATCCGTCTTTTGGTTGATTATTTTAGCAAAAGAGGCAATTGCACTTCTGGAAGAGATATTTACATATTTGGTGTTGGGTTACATGCTTCAGTTACTATTGGTTATGATTGCCAATCACAGCATCCATTGCAGCCATGCTACCTTAACTTTAGGATTACTGTATACAAATACAAATTTTTGGCGCAACAGGTCCATGGGACCCAGGGCCTAGCTTCTCACAACCATTCGTGTTGTGCGTGTTATATTCTTCACATGAATGGAAGGGGCCTACTGTTTAATGCCGGATCCGAACGGCAATTTTTGAGAAGCTTTTTCATGACAGTTTTACTCTCGGATGTTTGTCAGACGCTCGCGAGAGGTGGGGCCGTGAAAGAAATTTTAGGTGTTGTCTGGGGATTGAACCTGGAACCCCTTGCTCCGTAGTCCAACGCACTAACCACTTGAGCCACGGCGCCCACTGTATGGTACCCTAAAGTTTTCTAACGTTCAGCGATATTTTGCATCCATTTAAACAAGTCTGACTTAAATCGAAAATTACACGACCATCTAACTTTTTACGCAATAAAGCGATTGTTTCTCAACCTACGTGATATGTAGCGCTATTCTGTTGGAAGAAAATGTCATTCTTATCAAATAAAACATCAACTTCAGGGCAAAAAAAAATTGGTTATTATTGCCCGATATTGCACTCCATTCAATAAGATGATTTCACCAGCCTCATGTTCAAAAAAGCTAAACCAAAAACCATACCGAACTGTCACTTGTTGTGAATGAAGAGATTGTTTGAACACGTGCTGCTTTTGTCACATGTAACTTGGTCATGACGTTAAAATTTAGCGATTAAATTCAACGCAATTAGGCTTCATGTCGAATAAATTCAATACGAACTTTGCGAATTAACTCTGCGAAATTTTCATCATTTCTGTAGAGAATTTTCACATTGTTAAAGTTGTGCAAGAGTCATATATGTAAGCCAAGCTGCGTTTTTTCTCTACCAAAATGTGAAAGATTGAGTCCTTATTATCAACAGAAGCGAAAAGTGGGAATTGAAAGGTTTTATTTGAACACCCTTTTAAAATGGTCCGAGAAATGGAATATGGAATGGAATCGAAATTCTTCCGTCGTCCTTCACATATCATACTGATGAATATTTTAACAAATTGCCGAATAATCTAAACTAAATTCGCACTGCTCTAATTAGCAATTTAATAAAGAAAAAACTACGTTCCTCATTCAAATTTAGATCAGAAATGAAGTCTGGGATGTACTCGAAAAGTATTCCTTAAATATTTCTTTTAAATGAAGCGATCTTAAAGAATTTGCACAAACTATTAACATTTGAAGAATTGATAAAAATGCTCACCTGGCCCTGATAACATGCAAAAATTACATGGAACATTTTCAATCCCTTACTAACCCTACTCAAATTAAAAACGTAGATAACCTAAACGATTATGTCCGCTCTTTAAAAGACCACTTTCAGAACCCACATGTAGCTATGCGTTTTCACTCCATTTTTGTTATATACATATGTAGTTAATTTTTTTCTTTTTTTTTTTCATAGAAGTTGTTTTTCCAATGTATGTAATCATCCCCACAAAAAGGCTCCTAAGAACGAAATTTTGAAACTACCGAGCGATCGCTAAACTCTCCTGCAAACCGAAAGCATTATATAGGGTGGGCCATCTTTTTAAAAAGTCTATAAAAAATCACCAATAAAGGGAGTAAACCTTCCCTTTAATTATGGAATATTATTTCATTCAAATGACTGCCTCGACTGGCTTGACTGTAGGTCATCTTGTGAACCCAATAACAAATAGGTCTACTGCGCAATCTATTTGGATTATTCGCATAGCATCGATCTTTAATGACAACCTACAAAAATAAGTCCAACGGCGTCAAATCGTAGCTCCGGTCAAGCAACATCATCAAAACGACTGATTACACAATTATTGAACTTAGTGTGCAATAAATCGATTGTTGGACACCTTGTGTAGCCCCATCTCGCTGGAACCATATCTCCCCCAAGTGCAAATCTTCAATTTTCGGTCATAAAAAAATCAGCTATCCTGCCTCGGTAGCGCTCTCCGAAGAAAAATGAGCCAATACTGCCGCCATTCCAAAAACCACACCAAACAGCTGCAATATTCCATTGAGCGCATAGAACGAACACGGGAATACATACATATATTCGGTTGTCAATCAGTAAACCACTCTCACGAGCTTCCATCACAAACAAACAAACGTACACGAGCTGCAGTTGGTGCATTATTTCGACCGAAATTATTTCCTTTCAAAATTCAACACAGTATTCACTTTGGAAGTAACTTTGCAATATTTCCTAAACGTTGTTCAAGCCTAAATCGAACCATTTCGCACCGCGAAGATAATACTAAGTTTCTGTCAATTTTTTGAGCGCATAAGAGCTGTCAATGTCAAAATAACACATGATTCAAAAAGAAACCAACAGATGGCCGTCTTTCTTTTGGCCGGTTTGGGTGTGATAGTTGAAGTCAATGAACCTTAGGGTCCATGTATAAGAAAAAAAATCATAGTTTAAATTAGTAAAGAATTATTTATAATCTAGAAGATCTATTATTTTTAAATTCTACCATGATTGGCCATATTATTAGAGCCACTAATAAAAAAAAACTAATTTTCCTGTGCATTAGGAACAAAAAAAATTTGAGAATGGATATGTACGATAAATTTGCTTAATTGTATCTTAAACAAAATTTTGTGTCCCTCCATTTGTAACGATTATGGTTTTGGACCTTGCTTGAATATTGATGAAATTGTGTCTGTAATATCACACTAGAAACATTTTTCGATTAGGCAACGAATTTGATTATTACTGCCTTCTGCAGTTTTCTGTGAATTTCAAGGTTGGTTCAGGGGAGCTCCTTGACTACTGAGATTTTCTGGGTCTTATGATTCAAATAAACAAACTTTAAAAATATCAATTTTATAATAAATTTATTAACATTGCTAGCAAAGTGTTGTGCATCTTTCAATTTATTATTTTTTTTTTTTTTTTTTTTTTTTTTTTTTTTTTTTTTTTTTTTTTTTTTTTTTTTTTTTTTTTTTTTTTTTATTTGCAAAAACAAACGAAAATTCCATCCATCTTAGAAATCTTTAAACCTTTTCGACCTAAAAATGAGGACTGTACTTCTACAGTTTAGATTTTGTGACTTACATAGTCTTCATCTTTGTAGTACGAGCATTTTTTAAATAATTGTAATTGTTTGAATACTTCAATTCATTAACATTATATAAAACATGCTGATCTACATTTTAGTCACTTACTACCCCACTATTTTTTAAGCCGTTTATTACATATACAATTATCAATTCCAAGCCCCATTAATGCTTAAAATGAGTAAATTAAAATTTCGGATGGTGTCGTGTACACAAAAGTTGCAGACGGCTTAGGACGTATTGGTTTTTCAAAACTCCAGCACAATTTTCGATCAGGCAAAACAAAATCAAAAAATTTATCGTCTAAATTTGTGGAAAAATGTACGTGGATTAGGTTTTGAGAGAAACGATTCTCATAGTTACGACTCATCAAAATTGAATCTTATGCTCTTATTCAAAAAATTATCAAAGCTTAAGAACAAAGAATACAGAATTGGATTACACAACACTTTCGTAGATCCACTCACAACACAACAAACCTTGCATAATTGAACTCTATTGGGTAGACCTAGTAGATGCGTATTGTCTTTGAATTGAATTTGAGAATTTTTTCCCTAAATATCATAATAATAATCCCACAAACTCTAGATGAGAAATAACATAGATTGAGAATCGTCAACCTGAGAAAAAAGAGTACTGGAGCACAATTTAAACTAGTACACGATTTAAAAATTATTAGTTTCATACGCACAGAAATAACCAGTTTGCGGTTTTATAGCCGTCGAAAATCATGAAATTTGCACGATAACTAACTTCACACTGTTGCCAGACATTTTTGAAAGGACATTTCCCGAATATAGAAAATAAAACACGCCCATTTAGGAGTACAAGTGAGCATACATATAAAATGCAAGTTGACTATAATGATATCTTATCTTTTCTAATCACTGTCACTAAGACATGGCATCCACAATTCATTCAATTCACAAAAAAAAAACTTATCACCTTATACTTACCAAAGTAATAAAAACTTTATAGTTGTTCTCTAAGTTACGACTGAATTCCGAACTCAAATCTTTACTCCTGGTCTCATACGTTTTTAATGTGTATCACAAAAAAAACACCACTTTATTATGGAAATACGATATTTAACTATCCAAAGCCTATCTTATAGAGTTCTGCTCAACTTGTTCCATAGCGTGGTATATCGCAATTGTAGTATTATCTACAATTTACAACCTTTTATCTATACTCTACCAAGTGTCATTATCCAACAAAACAAATCAGATATCTATAGATATTAAAACTAATACACCTGCCAAGTATAAATTTCCGTCCATTATAGCCATAGATACATCATTAGCCTTTATCTAACAATTTTTATCACCAATTTATCAATGGCAAGAAATAATGCATTCACTTTCAACCATTTCACCATACGTCCGAAACCGGAATTCATTGATTCTCAATCAACAACTACGCACCGACGCGTCTCCTTTTGTTAATGAACTTAGGCGGTGCATCTGCCCATAATGTTTGTCCAATTGCGTTTTAGGAACGCATATATCCATATATCCATCCGCAAAAAAAACGTGATTCGCTTCTTGGGTCAGATGCAGATTTTT
This sequence comes from Xylota sylvarum, assembly GCA_905220385.1. Classification (NCBI taxonomy): domain Eukaryota; kingdom Metazoa; phylum Arthropoda; class Insecta; order Diptera; family Syrphidae; genus Xylota; species Xylota sylvarum. Next base: position 36,741,725 of record LR999958.1, read on the forward strand.
TCCATTACCATTGGTACCAATCGCATGCCGGCGCGCATTGCGATACTGCATGCATCTTAAAATCCGCCAACAAATCCCTTGTCTAACGTTTGATTACACAAGTATTTAAATATTTCCTGGTTTAGATACGAAATTTATGCCACAGCGGCGCCGATGCATCCAAGGGAATACGCGTTCAAATTGTGTTATCCAATTCTAATGTAATCTTAGCTAATCTGCATTTAAGGCCGCTGTCCATTGCATTATATGTCATTTTGTGGATGGTCTCGTGGATGTTCACATTTTCTAGCCCAATTTCGCAATAAATTGCATATTTAGATTGCTGAGTTTTTGCTGATGTGGAGACATCAGTTTTGTCTGAAGATACTCAATAGATTCAATAGGACGTTATAGAACTCACGTAGAATGCATATATGTATCTTTTTATTTATTTTTTTACATCTCATTTGGATTTTGGTAAAATAAGACTGATCAGTGTGAAATTCATCAGGTATCCAACAGTTCTTGGAACTCTTCATACTTCTGACACGCGTAACATACAGAATATTCTTAATTCAGAACGCAACGAGTCTGCCTACTGCGGTTGAAACCATCACATAATAATACAAAATTGGTTTTTCGGCTTTTTAATAATGATCTTGCGTAATGGATTTAGGCTAACGCGAAAGAAACGTGATCCTACTTCAGTTGCGTCAATCGACTGGGGTATCAGTCAGCCAAAGAAATTACGAATGTTTGCGATTGCGCTGCACGTTCGCTGACAACCTACACCCTTTTTTTTAAACAAATCTCTTAATATTCAATAAATGCCTTTTATGACGCCCAAGATTTTCTGCGTCTTTTGTCTGCCGAATAAGGACATGCGTCAAACGTTGAGATTATTACACATTTTAATATTGAAAAAATATTTTATTCTCTTAGCCATTCAATCAATCTCTAGACATATTTAATTTTTAAGGAGATGCGTTTGTTTATTGCGTTTGGATCTTAAGACTCAACCATAATGGACTTCAGTGCGATTAACCTTGTGTCAAAACTGAACGAAAAGTCCACTCAAGTTCAACCAAACGCTCTAGTTAAAAACTTCATAATAGTCGTTTTTCTTTTTTAGTTCAAAGCAGAGCCTGAGTTGTCAAAAAAAATGTTTGTGTTTCTTTTTTAGTTCAGAGCGCTTAGAGCACTCGATTCGTGTTTCTTTTTTCGTTTAGAGCGTGCTCAGAGCGCGCTGTATCAGCTCAGCATGAATTGATTGAGCATCCTGAGCAAAACCCGAGCACAGTGAATTTGACGTTTGACAGGGGGTAAAGCAATGAGAAAACGAAATCGAAAACAATTGAAATGGAGTTCGAGGCTTTGTTTTTAATTAATTATTAGTAGTTAATAATTAAATGAAAACTTTATTTGTATATAAACGCTATTTTAGTGTTTAAGAAGACAAAAAGCATGAATGGTCGATTAATTTTGCAGTCATATGACAGGTACTGCTCAATCGTGTTTCTTAAATATATCAGAGCGTTTAGAGCGTGCTCCGTTCAGAGCGCGCTCGACATGTTCAGGCTCTGTTCAGAGCTCTGTTCTGAACTAAAAAAGAAAAACGCCTAATATGTATGTATGTCAAATTGGTTTAGTTTCAGTACTGGAAAACAAATGGAAAATAAGCAAAAACAAAAAAAAAACTGCAAAATTTTAAAATAATTGCATCACTGTAATTAAAATATTCCCAAAATCGTATTCTGAATTAATTTCTATTGTCATTGCTGTGTATTTTTTTTTTCTTTTGGTATCAACTGACAAATTTCCGTAGTGAATACCTAGCCCATTTGATTAGTACTGTAAGCCCACAGAAGTTAACGAAAACTTGACGAAACCGGACATAAGCCCATAATGGTTGTGCAATACTGTTTCCATGTAAGAAGACATTTTAGGTGGTAAGCTTTCTGAAGTCCATTATGGTTGGCTCTCTAGAGTGGTGACAAGCCCTTTTTTTTAAAAGAACCTGCTCGAGTAAACTCACCAAAGTACATTTAAAAACTGTGGATTTGATATCACGAAATCCACGAAATTGTCGTAATTCTTTATTACTTACGGTTGGACTTTCTGTTTTGTAAGGCAAATGACAACAAGCGGCAAACAAGAGGAGAAGTCTTCTGCCCATTGTTTTGACTTCTTACCGATAACAGAATCATAAGAATCTTCATGGAGAAGGTAGTTGAAATTGTAGCTTAATCAGACGATATAGTACAAATTCTTGCCAACAATCAGTGATCTAATGAAATCTGCTATTAGGAGCTCTCTGTGTGCGAAAAAGAGAACGGTTTTGGGGGTAACCCCTAGAAACACGAGCGAGGAAAAGAACGATACCTGGTTTCACATTACCAAAGTGGGATCACGATATACATATGTAAATACATATGTACATGGATGTCTCAAAAATGGAGATAGGTACGAGAGTAGGTTTTCAGAAATGTCCTGACGCACTGATCACGATTAGACACCTTTCGCCGTAATAATATACCTAGTCTGTAACGAAAAGGCAGATGCTTCCGCAAGAATTGAATAGGCAAAGAACACCAGTGAAGCAGACACATTCATACAACCACCAATTGGTAAAATGTATAGCATAATTGACAGTATAATAGAGAAAGACTGTAGATGTAGAGGGGACTCTACCACTCCTTGTACATTATGGCCAGAATTAAAGAGCCTTCTGACACTAGATCGATCTTTTATCTTCATCTGGACTGGAGTAATCACAGGACAATGCGTCATTCGCGTCATGGGGGGTAGAGTCCAACGATTTACGCAGAAGCTGCGGAGATGCAGGCTATCAAACATTTACCACTGTGCTACTTTGCAAGAACAAAGCCTACGCACCCTACGATCTTCGCCAGTATTAAATAAGTAATAAGATATCAGATATCGAAACGTCTCCAGAACATTCTGCGAGTTCCAACTGGTTTCCAAGTCGGCCAGTAAGAAAATAGGTTTGGTTCCCTTTATCCAGTATATTCTCGACATCATTCTCGGAAGACAGTTTAAATCAGTCCGGCTGCCCAAAACTAGAAAGGGATTCTAGAATGCATCAGTCAATTTTGTTTATGCACGAAGCCATCCATCCAGTTAAAAATAAGCCTCATCAGTGAAAATGGCTGGTGTTGGCTAAATTTTGTAAGCCTAATGTAAGCTAGCATCTTAAAATGTTTAATTAGAATAAACTAAGATAAATCAATATTCCTGTCCTCTCAGCAACACTGTCGTTCACTGTGGGTGTAGTCTTTATTGACCGCACGTGGAAAACGAGCTCCTGCATACATTAATCCGCAAACGACCTTGTTTCTTCGTTCGTTTGGTGGAATTGTTGAGTAAGGGAGCGAATTGACTCATACCTCACGGTAAGATGAGATACAAATAAATATAAATAAATAATGAACAAAAGTTTTACTTTAAAAAAAATCCAATATTTTGTCCTTAAAACGATATTAACGAAATTAAGTAAACAGAATGCGATTGAAGACTGAAATTAAAATTGATGCCACTCCTTACTAAGATCTATCTTATTCTACATGTGTAGCAACAACCAAAATATAAATTGTCGCCACGCGCCGTTACCCAAAATTCAAAATAGTATTCTTTCGAAATTCTTGTTCAACTATTTCCTGCTTGAATATTACTTTGTAGCTTTCGTCGCCGTATAAATCAAGAACACTGTCTCATTGCTCTTACGTCATCATTACGTATCTTAGCCTAATCTGAATCAAATCATTCCCGACACGAGTATCTATCTGTATCTGATTTTAAAATCAATAAAATCAGCAGGATGTTAAAAATAAAAACAAAAAACATTTTTTTCGGACACCCTCCCATTTCTTTTGCAAACACCTAAAGTATTCTCAATGAAGATGGTATACAACGTCAATTTATTTTTCAGTTGGTTTTTTTTTTTTTTTTTGTATAATAAATAAATTGATTCCTCTTCAACTGTCACCAATGAATATGAAAATGTATTCTGTTCCCTCGAAAAATGGTAATTACTTAAAAAAAAAATTTATAGATGAAGTATCAAGTACCCATGGAAACATGTGGATTGTGTAGGTACACATATCAGATATCAAGGTCAATGTGAATGGAAAAGGGTCTGACAGTAGTACCTATGTACATATTTCTTTCTTCATTTATTTGCAAAGTATTTCCTGTTTCCTTGTAAGGCTGTTCTGTAAAACTCAAGTTTAGAGGCAAATTTCTAAGTTCTAGAAGTTCTAAGTGGTTCAATTATTTAACGTTCACTACAATGACAGATGTCAATTCATCAACATTACCGTCAATGCCCTTAAATTCCAGGACGCACTGTAGGTATTTTGACAGTTTATGGCCATTTTAAAAGCCATCTGTCAAACGTAAGAATTTAAGATCAACTTTTAAGACCTCGAGCAAGGCTGATAAGAATTCTAACCAAGTGAAAGTAACGTCGATAAGTTCCTTATTTATTAGAGTAGTAAAAACTTCTCCTGGACTCCTAAAACCACTTCAGAGCTCTAGAATTACCATAATTTGAGGCAATAAATATATGTCTCTCTTCCCACTGTCAAATGCGATGGTATAAATTTTAGGTTAGCACACCATACGTTCCGACAGAATACAGATGTTATGCTAAAATGAGTAATAAAAAAATTGTCATCCACATCAGATTCAATTTCGATTCTCATCTTTGGCCAAAGACGCATGCAAACTGAACAACGACGTTACGGCGGCGTCAAAATTCATGGACAGACGCGTGCATAGAACAACGGCAAACGGGAATTTTTGGGATAGAACAGCATACACAAGTATCGGAAAGACGAATCGGATCTAGACGGCAGATTACATAATGAAACTACACCGTGAAAAGGTATCAAATTTAATTCCCTGACTACATCAGATAAACGCCAGAAAAGTGCGAACGCAGAAGAACAAGAGATAAACCAAAAAAAAAAAAAAAAAAACGAAAAAAACGAAATGATTCAAATTAATGTGGTATACCTGACGAGCGTTGCCATTGCCACTGCTGCTACTGGCATCCATCGTCACTCGTTTCCTAGCAGTTGGCATAATTTATTTATTTTATGCTACTGCTCCCGGGCTAGGCGTCTTCAATTGATCGCACAAATTTGCACAAAATGATCTAGATCTGACTATATACTACTTATACACTAGACGACAACGGAGTTGGTGACGATCTCAAGCTCAAATTAAGTTGCTGGTGAGGAGCATAACATAAATTATGCCTACCGGGTGGAACACGTGCAATTACATTTGTAATTCTGACCATCGACATTGGGGGCGGATTGGGACAGGGCAATTGGATTCTAAACGAAAATTTACAGGTACTGCATCGATAATGAAGATGAAATTTAGTGTTTTTAATGGCCGGCCATCCATGGGAACTTAAGTCTGGGAAGCATAAGACGGAACAATAGACAGCGAGAGATTAGAATGAATAAGTGGGACCACGCTGTGCATTATCCAGTCGTCCATTTCGTTCAGTTGACAGTGCCTGTGCGTTTGTGACTGTTTTCTTAAGTATAAACTAGTCATTTTGTAATGCCTGTACTTAAGATCGCCGTCTTTGTATTGAATAGAAATCAAGTTCACACGTCAACCAAATTTTATAAGGTTTGGCTTACACACGCGTTTGATACCACAAACCTCTAGTCTTACCAACTGCCAACATTCTTCTTCTATGATAAAGTCTGTAAAACTGTACCATGTCTGACGAGATCAACAGCCTTGGAATAATTTTAAATTCAATCAGCTAATGACAAAATAAAGTGGAATTTGATGTGAACGATATTTAAGTGCATTATTTGAGCATGTATCAATATTTGGACGGGCAACACCACAAGATCACACCATACCCTGGTATAAGCTGGATTAAGGATAAACTATATATCAATAATTTTCTTGTAGCAATAGTGAGATACTGTAGGTATTTATTGGATTTTGGATATTAAATAAGACCCACATATGTTGCTTTATCGGTGAAATAAAGGCTGATTTCGAACAGTTTAGGAGGATCTACAGCTGTGTTCTTTGCAATATTTCCATCAATCCATTTCTGTCAATTTTTAAGCTATTGGAACATTCCAGTAGAAGTGCTTTTCATGCTGTTACCTGAAATTAAATTGAATTAGCTGAATTTAGCTGTACTTTTGACTTTGAGCAGCAAAGGCAGTCGTTGCCAGTGATGTCCATGTGACCTGGAACCAATGAGGTGTGAATTCTTTGTAGCCAGAAAGCTGCCCGAGGGTTTGAAACCAATTTCAAACTAGTTTAGGCTTAAAATTTAATCAAATAAAAGCACTGTTGGTTGCAATGTTCAGATGTCCAACTGAATGTTTCGATGTTGCATAGGAGATGACGCTTTTGGGATACAAGCACCTGCGGTCTTCATAACACTTACTTATGTAGGTACTCGTGCATATGTACAGAGTTAAAAAGTCTAAAACGGCTTCCAGCACTGTAGTTGGAAATATGCACCTTTTGAGGGGCGGAACAGGTATATGCCTACTTTGTTTGTGTTACTTCTTTTAGTGAAAGGAAGGATGATTGCTTCTGATCGTTTATCTTCCATCCATTCCTTTTGGCATCAATCATCATCTTAAGGCATAAGAAAGAAAGCAATTGTTCAAGTATGTAATGCTGGCTTTTTGATTAACTCTCCTAAGTCGTCCACTTAACATTTAATTAGATATCTTACGATTGCGGTTTTGTTCACTACAATCAAGCATAGTAGAAGGGACAGTATGTCCCCTTAAAGACAATCTTTGGAAGTTTTTATGCATATCGAGAACTAACCGAGCTTTGTAGAAATAACCCTGCAGAGCTTTGGTTTTATCAATTAGTCAACTGAAACCCCTGTCTTATGGGCCCTTGTCAACACGAAACCAAAACAACTTAAAGTTGACAACCTTGAACAGCAAGAACATAAGGACGCTGTCAATAAATTCAGAGTTATGATTCAATCTGTCTAGAACAAAGGAAGGACTTAAGCAAATACAAGTTTTTGACGACACAGATCCGTGCGGGACCCAGGGCCTAGCCTCTCACAATCTTTTGTATTAAAGACAAATACCAATTTAAAAGGATAACCGTATACAAAGATTTCCGGATTTAACCGATTATTATTCAACAAGAGCTGCTGACTTCAAAGAGATACGCCTACGAATTGGCCAAAAATTTTCCATTGATTTAAAAAAAGAAAGATAAAAAAATCCTAATCCTAATCCTAATCATAATTTTTCGGTGCTCTAAGTACCTATGTAAAAGCTGTTTGCCTTCCACTGAATTTAGTTCTTTTGAAATTTGTGAAATTACGACATCTTCTAATTAATTTTAGAATATTTCAAAATTTACCAAGCGAGATCCATGAGCAAACCTCTCACTGTATACAGTCTTTACGACCAAAAAATTAAACCAATTGCCAAATACTTGCCTTTTTCGTCATCAGCTACGCACAAAGAACTACAACAGATACCTGACGACAGCTCAGAAATCTTTAACTGAATACAAAATTTTAAAATCTCCTACATCAGAATATGCCTCTACAAAAGTGATTTCCAAAACATTTAACCAGAGTCATTAACAAAATGTGTTACCTACTTAAATTTCATTCAAACTCGTGTTAAATGAATCTTCTAGAATTGACGAAAGTATCTTTCAAAAAAAAAAAACCTACTTTACTAAACGTGTCAAGGGTACCAAAAGCCGAACTAGGAAAATCTCGTCATTCGATTAATTAATTCAACAAATTAGTGGACTGTCTGCTCGACGGCTACTACACCTACCCATGCGACGCACGGTTGACAGCGCAGACTTCCCTTGACGTAGCAACCACCATTGGACGTCCAATAGTAGTGGCGGGCTTGTTTCAGTTTCACTTGTCTCCGAGTGTGTCGATCGCGCCTACACGTCATTCTGTCAGAATCAGGAAACGCTTCTGGCCAATCGACGATTTTCATTACCAAAGCGATCAAACTTGGAGAGAAAAACGGTGAATGAAAATAGAAAATCGTGATGTAATTACCAACGCCAGACGCACACTTAAGAGAAGACGCTACAACAGCAACAACAACAACAACAAAAAAAGTGAATTTATGTTATGTAACTTTTGTCATATTAATCCACTGTCCTCCTCCTCGTCTTGTTCTTGTTGGTTTTCTTCTCGTCTAGTGGCCTACAAGCCGGGCTTGTCTGCAGAGACAATTGGCAAGTTTCCTTTCTATGGCCGTGTCGGTCGTAGATGGAGCGGAATAATAAGTTTAGGATTATGTATGCCTTGGGTGTTGGAGAATGCGTGTAAAACATAATTTCTTTTTTTTTATCAGCACTGGCTGAATATAAAATAGGCGGCTAATATGGATAATTTGGTTTTTAAATTGTGGCTAAGAATAGATTATGGTAAAATGTTGAACACAGCCATTGCCATTTCCCCAGACATGACTTTAAAAAAAAAAAAAAAACAGGGGGCTTAGGATAGCATGCTAATTGCTTTGGGGTTTTGGTAATAAGAAAATCAATTGTTGGCTGAGATTATTGCTGAATTAATATATGTCATTCACGAGTTCCGAAATATACATACATACGACGAGTACACTCGTATCTTGGAAATAATAACAGGAAACCAATTGTTCGAGGGTTGAATAATGAATTACTCCTCAATCGATACACATCCTAAATTAATGGAATACATACATATGTACATATATTCAGAGAACAAGACTGCTTCTATATTTCATTTAGAATATTTTAGAGGGACTGACTTCAAGGTTTCATGACTACAAAGGTGGTGTTTTAATTTAGGTGTGGATTAAATGGCGCCAGGCCTACTTTGCATGAAGCATGTCAAGATTTAATTGCTTTCACAGTGTTTGCGGAAGTGTGTACCGTCGTTGGTTTAAACGTTTAGTTTGGTTAGCATTACTGGTCTCTATTTTGAAGACAAGGGTTTTCCTGGTTATATTGAATAATGAACTTTGCCTACAGATTGTGCCAAGATCGATTGGACCGGACTCAACCAGAAACTGATTCAGCAGAAAGTGTCGCAAATGTCCTTAAGACCAGCCAAGGGTCCAGTACTGATGTTTTCGTTGCACAACGACGTTAGACTTGGAAGTGGAAGTGTCAAAGTTTCTGTGACTGTGTCTATGGGTAGACTACACTTAAAACATTATTCTACTCACTAACACAATCGCCGCATTGCCGGTAAATTTTTGTTTTTGTTTACCTACTTTTTTTTCCACAGCTGTAAACTGTCAAAATGAACCAAAAGTTCAATTCATTTCAACTTTCGCTTCGAGTTGAAGTCACGTTACGAGACATTACTTTGTTCTATGAACATATATGAATGCCGGATGTGTGGTAGAAAGAGAAGCGACACTCTGATATGTAGGATACATTGAATTCCTATGTTTTTTTTTCAGGACATTCAAAAAGATTATAGGACAAGGCTCAGAGGAGGATTTCTAATAGTTCGAGCCTATTCGACTGAATGCATTTTTGGGTTTGTTGGTTATGAAAATATTTGTGTGACATTTCCTTATAGGATGGAGTTCGTTAACAGAAAGATTACAAGAAGACTTTTTTGTATGTTCTGTTCTAACACCTGTTCTTTTTTAAGTTCTAACACTTCAGCCTGCGATACTTTTGATGAGGTTGACAATCCTTCTCCATTGATTGTGACTGCGCTGCCAGCATAATTCAAGAAGAAGTACAGACTAATGACAGCTGCACCAAACAGTTACTTTTTGTACGTATAATGGGATCTCGGTTGCCCAATCACTGAGAATGATTTTGCGATGAAAATCAGAAAATCAATTAGAAAAACAGTGACAACCGAACCCTAACTTTGTTTAAAAAAAAACGAGCCTTAAACAAACCGCAGCTTACTTCGCGCATAGCCAATTGAAACACTTTTTAGAAGCTGTGGTCATCAAAGCTACTCATCTGGGCATATGTAGGTAGAAGAGGTTACTGCATATACAACAAGTACTCGGATCACCAATGGATCCATTGTGACCTCCGTCGTGGATAACCTAAAACGAAGACAAATGGTTGTCTGTGGCTTTTTGACAGGTCGCCCAAATCTTCGAAGTGGAATTCATCAAATGCTGTTTTTCTAGTTCTGCACAGGCTTGACAATTCGCATAGGAAAGGAAGTGAGATGTGCTCTCTTCTGCATCCAAGTCGGCACAGCCTCGACAGCGGTCATCAGTGTATAGTTGCATTCTTCTTTGGTGGGCCGCCAGGAGGTTGTGGCCGGTAATAATCTGTTAAGCGCTAAAATTTGCTTAGTCTTGGCATTGTCATTTTTAGTCGAGAGTTTTTTGGAGACACGACAAGATGAGAGTGCGCACCCATCTCCTCAACCTTGCTTTATAATGAATTTAACAAGAGCTATGGGGGTAGAACAGAGGTAACGACTATTGTCAGGTTCTGTTCGGACCGCTTTCTCACTAAATCGTTCGCCTCTGTAAGTGTGTAAGTGCTGCGAGTTCTTCAGGGCATCATTTTACAAGTTTAGATTTGACGACTGTGGATGAGATAGCCTTCTTAGCGGGTTGACAGTCGATGTATATGTCAATCGTCTTTTTTGAGTGCAGTTTCATGGACAGTTCTCGTGCCACTTCTACGATTGCTAATACTTCCGCTTGGAAGACACTACTTTGGTTTAGAAGTCTCAAAGAGCAAGCAATTTTGGGTTCAGATGAGTATATCGTCGGTTTTTTAAAGGAGCATGTAGCCTATCATCACTAAAATGAACGGATTAGACTCATTATAACATACGGGCCAGTGGCCAACGCCAGCAATGATCGATTCTTGATTGTGATTGATTGGCTTCACAAAAATTCCGGACTTATGTCTAATCTTTGACAAAAAAAATGTCTGGATATGCATAGGTCCCGGTAGGGGATTGGTCCATAATTCGATTGTGACCTTATGTTCCCATAATTCGATTGTAGACTTATGACCCGTGGACTTGTATCCCTGTACTGCAAAAGAATGCAAAATATGCAAATGAGTTGCATTCGATTGAATGGTAAAAAAATTATTGCAATCATTTGAATGCTGAATGAATGGACATTGTATTGGATTGGATTGAAATAATTGCATTTCAAAATAATTGCATTCTTTTACAACTATTCCACCTAGGAGCCTATATTCAGAGATAGATCTGCCTTCGCAGGATCCACTTTAGATTCTCCGATATATCAAACTTATTGGACTAGAGGAAGTGTTTTAACTTCTGCATTCGAACGGAAGCACAAGAGATCTACAAAGGTCGCAACGCTACCAGAGGAAAAAAATATAAAAGTCTATAATGTCATCTTCATATGCCAGAGAGTAGTATGTTGGTTGGTTGTTGCCTGTTATTCATATATTTACATATGTAGAAGAGAGCCATCATCAACCTAGTCTTAATGGAGATGATGGAGACAGATGTGGTTCCATGGTTGCAAATTTATCTCCATAGTTTTGCGAGTACCATGGTATATTACATATATAGGGTGGGGCGGACTAGGAAATTAGAGATTTATAGGGCAGCTAAATGTTTCCTAACATTTCTTATCTAACCTGAACCTCTGATCACTTGTGCTTTTTGAAAAGCTTCGATCATAGAAGGTATTATGCTCCATTTTATGTTTTTTCGTAAATGGGTCTTATTTTGTGTTAGCCGGATTTACAGAGATAGCGACGTCAAAAATGCATACGCAACCACAATTACTACATCCAGAATTTTCTATGATAAGCCGTGTGGAACTTAATTCCATAGAAATGGACGAGAAATACGTCCCTATGTATAGTTAATAGTTTGCTAACTTCCTTAAAGCCTTAATAAGAGAATCAGTGGCAATATTCTTGAACGAATTTCTTGAGTAAGATATGATGAATCATCACATTCATAGTCTAATAATTTACCCCTATAGGGTGATATTTTGTTACTATCTTTAGAGTCTTTTATGTAAGTAGTGATTCAGAATTCTTTAAAGAGGACCTATCCTGAGATACTGGAAGTGTAGGGAGACTTGTATAGATTTTTTTTTGGACATGAATCTGAATATTTTGCATCAAGTTAGCTTAGTACGACTCATTCTTCAGAATGAGATGAGGTTATAGGCTTTCATTCTATCTATCTGCTGCCAATTCGGATCTAGATAATAATTCATTTGCATCGAATTAGAGAATCTTAAGAACGATGTAAAGATATCATATAACCATGAAAATGATATTTCATTGTTCCGTAGAACTGGCTCTGGTAAAAGCTTCTAGCAGTCGCTACTGCAGCTGTCTTTATTTCTTAAGCAGCTATATTTGGAGCTTGGATTAGAATGGATTCTTCGATCCATTTACTTCGGCCAAATGCAAAACATATATGTACTTAGAACATATCGAGCAGAAGGTCGAATTTGATAACCTAAAACACTCTCTACTAGAACATATCGAGCAGAAGGTCGAACTTGATAACCTGAAACACTCTCTACTCTAACAAAGGTGATATTTCCGTGGCTCTACTGTATTAAATATTTATACGCAGACAAAGTTGTTTTCATTTGGCCAGAATCGTGGCATATTATTATTTTTTTATTTTAGGTACATCAATATGTTACAAAGAGTGTCCCTACCTTTTTTTAAAAAAAAAAACAAATATTTTATCTTTGTGGTTAAAGATACTTTATTACTAGGTATGGTTTCTTCTCTTTGTCAATTCAGATCATGGTCTAAAAATAAATGCGTTGGATAATCCATCAATGAACAATAAAAAAGATAAGTAAGCATCATATTTAATTTTTTGCATTTCTTTTTTTTACCTTTTTGCAAACACGTTTTTTTTTTTTTAAGTCTTTTTGTACAGTTTGAAACAAATGACTTAAATATGCTAAATAAAATCTGGAAAGTCCCACACGTTCCTTTATTACCAAACATATTACAACGTTAAGAGTCCAAAGTTGTCAGAGAGTTGGTAGGAGCGTTTTTTTTTATTATCATAGGGGATAAAGGTTTGCTAAAATTCTAGACATAGTACCTTCAATAAATTACATTATGTAAATCATCCGGTTGGGAACAATATAAAAATCCTAATGAAGTTACCAAAAAGAATCGCAATAAAGGGTAAATGCTACAAAAGATTGTATAACCTACCGTCTGGCTTGATAAAGTAAAATTGAAGTTTTTTTTTTTTAGAAAGTAAAGTGCACGACTAGGTCGCACATAGTGGCAGCTACATATGTTTATGTTTTTTATTTGCAAATAAAAAAAAAACAAATTTAAGCAAAAGATTTAGTTAAAAAAAAATCGTTAAAATTCACAAATTTTTTTTATATTTTACCAAAAATTGCTATGTCATGTTTTAGCATACATATGTCATTGTTATTGGATTTATTTGTAAGAAAAATGTCAAGTTAGATCATAAACTTGAGTTCAAAAATCCTCATAAACAATTTTTTGACTTATACTGTAGCCAAACTGTTGTTTTGTCCAATAAAAGAAGTTGGCGATACCAAGCTTGCCGATTGGACATTTCTTATGTTCAAAATAATTTTCATCAAGCCACCCAATAGACCTAGTGAGTGCTAAATATTTGCCTAATTCCCTTAGACCTACAACTGTAACATCAATTGACCTTAAATATCTACATATGTATTGCCTTCGTAGAAATACTGACTACGGATCGATAGCGAGAGCAATCAGAATTAGAATTATCGAAGATTCGACCAACCAATTCTAAAAAATCGTATTATTACTTTCTCCTCCGGAGTCGGTATCTGTATCTGCCGTTAAAGGCTTCCCAAGGAGAAGACCTCTCTCCCATTTTGTGGTCACTAGTCATCTTCTAGTCCTTCTGCAGAGATCAGGCTAGTCCTCATTGTTTATCCTGATGAATTGGCGAGCAGGAAGTTTTACTGCACTTTTTGAAATGGTCCAACAAAGAAGAACTCTCCTTTAATGATTGCAATACCATTCTACTACACTGACAAAAAGGAGGCAGCTCTGTGCCGGCTACAAGCAACATCACCAAAATGACTGTTTACACGATTATTGAACTTACTGTGCAATAAATCGATTGTTGGACGGCTTGTGTGGTACGTACCCCCTTCTTGTTGGAAACATAGCTCGACCAAGTCCAAATCCTCAATTTCTGAACATAATAAATCGATTATCATGCCTCGGTAGCGCTCTCCATTGACTGTAACGTTTCTTCTATTGTCGCCTTGAAAGAAAAATGGGCCAATAACGCCGCCACTCCAAAAACCACACCAAACAGTCACTCGTTCAGGATTCATTAGCTTCTCTATGTCCACGTTCCTGAGTCAATTGGACCTTGTAAGCAAATAATCCAAGATCTTTATAAAAAAATTCTCCTCAGGCTAGTGCGACTGATGTTTAGTTACTGAGATCTTTGGCGCGTTGAGTTTCTAGGGTTTTAGGAGTACACCTTCCGCAACAGCTGGAACATTCTCCGTTGAACAAACACGGGAATATGTTCTATTATCAATCAGTACTGGGCACCGTGGCTGAAGTGATTAGTGCATTGGACTACGGAGCGGGGGTTCGAGGTTCAATCCCCAAACAACACCTAAAATTTCTTTCATAGCCCCACCTCTCGCGACAAATATCCGAGAGTATAACTGTCATGAAAAAGCTTCTCAAATTGCCCTTCGGAAACGGCAGTAACAAGTAGGTCTCTTATATTCCTGTAAAGACTATAACACGCATAACATGAATATGAATGTTTGTGAGAAGCTAGGCCCTGGCTCCCATAGCACTGTCGCGCCAAATATTTGTATTTTTTTGTATCAGTGAGCAAACCAGTCTCACTTTCAACTTGCGTCCACCAGGTGCAGTTGGGGTATTATTTCGACCGAAATTTCTTTTTAAAAACCGCAATGTTTCGCCAACATAGCATCCACTTTGGAAGTAACTTTGCAATATTAAGCAACGTTATTCAGGCATAAATCGATCCATTTCGTACAGCGAAAATATAATACTGAGTTTCTGTACATTTTTTGAGCGCATAAAAACTGTCAGTGTCAAAATATCATATGATTCAAAAAGAAACCAACAGATGGCCCACCCTTTATCAAGAACAAGCTTTTAAATGTCTATATTTCATTATTATGAAAAAAAAACGGGCCTTTCCTTAATGTATCTTGAGGAAGGTGAACCATCTGACAAAGTTATCGTGAACAGCTTTGGGTCAAATCAGTGGTATCACGGTAAGCCTACAATGTGGGTACATACATAATTCCCTTAGGACAAGATCACTATATTCTTTCACTGATCCAACAGGTTTAACTAAATGTCCTTAACTTATAGATAAACATCAATTTTTAATTGCTTATCTAAATAACGATAACTAAAACAAATCAACTCCACCCTATAGGCTATGCGGTATTACGATGCCTCGCTATTACATGAACATTTATGGTACCTACATACTCAAACAACTCTATTTCTAGATTAACAAGATTATCAGAGTTAGAAGCAGCAATAGAAAAGGAGAGAAACCCATCCAACCATGGTGATGGATGCGAGTCAATGTTTTTTTTTTATGCTCTTCTCCTCTATTCTAACACAATTTCCATTGTTTTTCTTTTAATTAAGATTAATACTCCTTTTTTTTTCTGGAAAATCAAAACAACACTCAATGCGCGCAATAAAAATGAAAATCCGTGCAAAACTTAAACTTCGTGCAAATTGTATTTCAAAAACAATTAACAGATACATGGTAATATATAGTTCTGCATCTATTACTCCTCTGAATGATAATCATATTGTTATTTCATAATCAAAAAAAATCACCCATCCCTATCGAGACAACACACACGAGGAGTAATGCAGAAGAAAAAAAAAATTAATACAAATCCCAGTCCAGAAAGGAATAAGTAGTATCTAAGTATCTAACTACATATCTATGCATTTTCTGTGCGCGCCTCCAAAGCTCAACGGATGGATGGATGGTTAGTTAGATGCAAACATTGTAGTTACGGAACAAATACACAACCACAACTGACCAGCAGCAAACGACAGCGTCAAATGTAAATGTATCTAGAAGATACACATTACAGATCAAGTACTATACGCGCGCTGGCGGTGTTGTGTAATACACCTCACCGAGAGCGTGTACTACTATCAAAATACTCATACTCAGGAAAAGGATGGAATTAAATCAAAAACCAACCCAAAGGCACATAGCCACAGAACCTCGATAGACAGATAGCACGACGGAAACTGGTCAGTGGGATCGCTCGCGCTGCTGCTTCTTCTTGTTGTTGTTTTTGTTATTTACTTTTTTTTTTTTTTTTTTGTTTTTTCTTTTCACTTACTTGCGCGCCTGGTTCTCTTAACTTCTGTGTTCTGGGCCAGTCCATGTCGTTGCTGTTTTCGTCATCATCACGTTGTTTGTCGTGGTGTGGTCGTTTGTATAAAAGTATAAAATAAAAGTGCGCCTGCTCTCCCACCTATAAAAGCCATCGCAAAGAACCAAAAGTGCTCAGTTAAGAATTTTTGGTAACTTGAAAAAGGCACAGCGAACCGTCAGCCCGCCAGTTTGTCTGTCTGCCTGCCAGCCTTCCTGCTTGATACGATATTCTTTTGTATAGTTTGGTGTAAGCTGCGCTTTTTTTTTCTAGTGAAAACTTTTACCACAACACAAGTACTCGTATCTACAAGTGAATGCAACAAATCTCTCCGCAAAGAAAGTGTCAAGTTTTTATCAAGAATTTTTTTTAACCAATCTGGACATTCTGTAAACAGTGCAAAAAAAAAAGAAATTATCATGGAAGTAGCAGTTTTCGACGTTCTATCGCTTATCATTGTGATCCTATTACTCGGTGCATACTTAAAGGTGATTTACGAATGTGTCCGGAAGGCGAAAGTCATCACAATACCGACATTTGGCAAGGGACAACCGTACCGCTGCAATGAGACATCGATCAAGGAATATGAACAGGCACCAGGACCGATGCCATGGCCAGTATTGGGCAACTTGGCAATGCTGGGGAAATATAAGGTGCCCTTTGAAGGATTCACCGCTCTGGCTAAACAGTATGGAGATGCATATACACTGACTTTGGGCACAACCCGGTGCTTGGTGGTAAACAATTTGGAACTTATCCGAGAAGTGCTGAATCAGAATGGAAAATTTTTCGGTGGACGACCGGACTTTTTGCGATACCATAAGCTGTTCGGTGGCGATCGAAATAATTGTAAGTTGAAAACAAAAAAAAGGTTTTTTTATTGTTTTAATTTTTTTGCTGCAAATTTTGCTTGTTATGATGGATTTTTGCGTATTTTGCGTTTCAAATGTGAAAGAGTGCGTAGCAGTTTTTTAAGTGATATACCTACCTATTCAGTTTTTGACGATCAGCGATGTTTTGATTGATATTCGGAAGCTTTTGAAAAATCGTACAGTCTCGCTCTTGAGACTTAAAAAAGTGATTACTTTGAGTTGGCTTTAGGTAGAAATAGGAATGAAGTATCTGAGGGATTCGAAAATTAAGTGCGTCAAGGAGTTTAGTGATTTTATATGTTTTAGATCATTCTGTAGCTTCTTTTTATAGATTTTATGCAATGGAACGAACATTACATTCATGATAGTGCTTTAAATGTCTTAAATATTGTTGGACAATAAAAATCTTTTGACACAAGTGACTGTTCATATAGTTAAATCATTTCTTCTTTAAATTCCAACAAATTTCGAATAATTCTATTCGGTATAAATATTACATATATATTGTATGGATTCTCAGGAATCAACTAGCTAGTCCTCCCAATTGATAAAGTTTAGTCATGTTTGCCTTTCTCAAATCATAATAGTTTGGACCAGCAAAAAGGAACAAAAAATGCAAGGCAAAGTCTTACTGATTTAAGCAATGAAACCCTTCATATACTCCTCTTATTCGATTTTTTTTTTTTTGCATTTTTCGGCACTTTTCTGCAAGTGGGTCGGAGGATGAAATGAGTTCAAGTTCTAAGATCTGCCTTTTGACCTTTCGGCCTTATTAGTTTCAAACCGGTTCATTTCACCGGCTAACAGATCTGCTCAGATTTGATTAGATTGGGTCTTTAAGTTTAAAACTAGCTAGGTACGCATGGACAGTCCACTGAATTCTTCTGAATATGACTTGAGAACCTTCTTAGGACGTTACAGCCCATCGCCTTATTGTAGACCTTTTATGATCATTGACCTCCATCGACAGCATGCATAGACAGATAAGTTGGACAGTGATAACAAAACTAAAAACACCTATAGCATAGTCTATACAGTCAGTAAAAAGATCTGAGGACTTGACTTCCTCAAGGATAGCAGATGCAATGGTAACAATAAAACTGAGGTTTACACTTCTGTCTGTCTGCATGTACATAAGTGTTGCTAACTGTAACCCAATTAAGCAATTTAACTGAGCCTAGTTTATTGGTTCTGTCTTTAAGTATTTGCTGTTTCTCATATTCATTGGGCTTAACTATAAGCAATTTTATGACCTCTACTGCCACGCCTACTTTTGTACGACGCTGGTTTTTTTTAAATACATTTTTTTGAGAAAAACAAATAATAAATATCGATTTAGCTTAAAAAAATATAAGTGCTGGTGAGACAACCATTTGATCTTCGATCAGTTGTTATTCTATCTGTGCCATCCGAACTTGTAGATCACATTCTATATTTCAAAGATATTAATTAACTTCCAAACCTCTTGTGCTCCAAACAATTTCTCTGCATATTCTTTTTGCCTATCATCTACTGTCCTTTCAATGTTTAACAAATTTTCTATTTTTCTACCTTCCAGCTCTTGCACTCTGCGATTGGTCTCAATTGCAACAAAAACGTCGCAACCTGGCTCGTCGTCACTGCTCGCCACGTGACTCCTCGTCTTATTTCACCAAAATGAGTGACGTCGGTTGCATTGAAATGCAAGAATTCATGGATAAGCTCAACGAACGTATCACCCCCGGCAAAGAATTTGAAATTAAGCAAACAATCCAGCAAACCTGTGCTAATATGTTCAGTCAATACATGTGTTCGGTGCGATTTGACTACGAGGACACAGAATTCCAAAACATCGTGCTGTTCTTCGATGAAATCTTTTGGGAAATCAATCAAGGCTACGCTGTGGACTTTCTGCCATGGTTGGCTCCATTCTATCAAGGACACATTAAGAAAATCATCAACTGGTCGACGGGAATTCGGAAATTCATTCTTGAACGTGTAATCAATGATCGTGAACGTAACATCGATATGGATGAGCCTGAACGTGATTTCACCGATGCTCTATTGAAAAGCCTGGCTGAGGATAAGAATGTCTCGAGAGATACAATCATCTTCATGTTGGAGGATTTCTTGGGTGGACACTCGGCTGTGGGAAATTTGGTCATGCTATCGTTGGCGTATATTGTAAAGAATCCGGAAATTGGTGTGAAAATTCAAGAAGAAGTCGATCGAATCACCGAGGGTGGAAAACGTCGTGTCAACTTGATGGATATGGAAATCATGCCCTATACTATGGCCACAATCTATGAAACTCTGAGATACTCTTCATCACCCATCGTGCCACATGTAGCCACCGAAGATTCTGTTGTGTCTGGCTATGGTGTGACTGCAGGAACTGTTGTATTCATCAATAACTACGAACTGAATACGAGTCCGAAATACTGGAATCATCCCGAGCAATTCGACCCGGAAAGATTCGTCGAGAAGATCCCACCACAGACTGGCAACAGACGAAGGAACTCGGAATCATCAGACTCTGGTGTGGATACTGAAAAAGTCCATGACACTCCAAACAAAACAGAAGAAACAAATGTACCACAGCAACAGACCCGCCTCAAAAAGAACATTCCACACTTCCTTCCATTCAGCATCGGCAAACGAACTTGCATCGGACAGAATCTCGTTCGTGGATTTGGTTTCATTATGCTGGCAAACATCCTGCAACAGTACAACATTCATTCGAATGATCTGGACTCGATCAAGACAATTCCAGCGTGTGTAGCTCTTCCAGCGAAAACATTCCCATTGGTCTTCACATTGAGAGAAAATGATACAAAATGAATTAAGGATTCGATCCGAAGTTAGTCGTAGTTTTCTAAGAATCTCAAAACATGCACAGTTTTTAAGAAACACAATTGGCGGGACAATGTAATAAGCAAATTTAAGTCTACTATTTAAAAGAAAAAAAAAAACTCGGTTATTGACTGGTTCTGGCTAAAATGATTTTTTTTATATATATTCTGCTAATTTTCTTAAAAAAAATTGTTTTTTAAAACAACAAAAATCTCATAGATTAATGTTTATTTTTTTTTTATCTCATAGAATAAATGTTTTTTTATATTATACATACTTATATATATATACATACATATATATGTATAAATAATTATGTATACCCGCGAAGCTATCTCACTAGTAATTAAATTGATTGTTTATTGTTTATTTAATTAGTAGATGATTTTATTTTGTAAAACACAAAATAGACACTAATTATGTATACTATGGTTAAATGAGAACAAAAATAATTGTAGTAGATCTTTTCACAAATTGTACTACTTTTTGTGTGTTAATTTTTATTATTTCAAAATGATATTAACTATTATCTTTATAAGACTGAATACTATTAGCAACCATTTATATATTTTTTTTTTTTTTTGTATAATAATATACAACAATGGACATTAAGAAAAAATTAAAATACGTACATACATATTTTGCTACAAAGAAAAAGGAATTCCTTAAAAGTAAGAAAGTTTTCTTTTTTAATAATAAAAGCAAATGAAACAAATTCCAGTTTATTTATATGAAATTGGTGAATTGACTTAAAAAGAAAAAGAAAAAAAAATGTTGTACTTCGTGGTAGCCTTAACAAACAAAAATAAGAAATGTTTTTTTTTACACAGGAAATAAATTATTTTTTATTAAAATTTAAACATTTGTTTTGTTTTTATTCTTTACAGGTGTTGCTTTATCTTCTATAAAACTTCTGATAGGAAAGGTTTAACGTTCATATATCCTTGATTTGTTTTATTTTTTGACATCAAAGATCGCGGTGAGATTCTCTCCGACTTTTGAGAAGCAACGAGGATTCTTCATCGTCATTTTGCACAATCTGACGAGTTTGGCAAGGATGTCAAACTAGACATGGCTCTGTATAGCTCGTCTTTATAAATGCTGTCATATGCGGCCTTTAAATGTATAAAAAGATAGTGGGTATCCATTTGGACTTCTTGGGTTTTTTCCAGGATCTCCCGAAGTATGAAGATTTGATCGACGATGGACTTTCCTGGTCTTTCTGATAGGGTCCAATCAGGTTGTTGACAAAGGATTTCACACGTTCACACAATATGACGCGATGTTGAAGACTGACACCTCTGCAGTTGGCGCAATGGAGGGGGTCTCCTTTCTTATGGATCTTGGGAGCCAACCACTCTTTCCTATTTCACCCAAATTACCAATTTTTTCATATTTCCTAGAAAGCTTACGACATTAGTAGTCACGAAATCAGGACCAAATATTGGCCACCCGATACGAGCAAAGGCAAAATATCACAACGAGAATATTTTGAGCTATCTTTACTCCGCCTAAAACGACGAGACACAGCAAGAATACCGCCGATTTGTTACAGACGTTTGGTCTACCTGCATCCTAAAGAGTCATGCCACACACTATTATATTCGTTAAAAACGTATTCGTCAAGACAGCATTGTGCTAGAAATCAGAGAGTTCTTGTACTCTCAAACTATTTAGAAACTGATTAAAGAGTTGAGCAAGGCCTTAAGTATAGCCTGGCTATCGCTATAGACATATATACTCTGACCATTCCACCTATTCCTTACAAATAACCCGTGGCCAGTATAGACCTACTCCTATTTTCGATGTTCATAACCACCATATCTAATTGTATTGCATTGCCATTGGACTAATTGTATCAAACAGAGCTTTTTACGAAGCGATGCATTGTCCTAGCGTCTGAAGACGCCAGTTCGTTGAAGCCGTCGTTGGGGCTTGATAAAGCAGTCTTCTTAGCGACAAACAGATTCATAGGAGATAAAGGATTATTTCTATTCCATCTTCATCTCTGCAGCTCCTGTGAAGTTCATAGTAAACGTCTAATCTTTTAGCGTATTAGTTTATCAGGCATTTTTCAGTGAAGATACCGAAAACGTAACTGATCTGTGATCGGTTAACTTCAACAAAGTACTCCGTAAACTTCTTACCTTCGTTGACGTTGTAGTTATCAACACTGACGTTTTTGCAGTGGACAGGTACTTGTACTTTTGTCTTCGATTATGTCAAGACTAACTCGAGTTGCCTGTCCTTACAGCGGCACACTGGAAGTTGTCTATGTTATGTCCAAAGCCCGTAAGCTAAATTGTCTTGCAAATGATAGTACATTCCAGGTTGCCAACAACTGTACGTACTCTGTGCTACAGCCAGAGATTAATGAAACTACAAATGTGTATGATTGTAACATATTTTGAAAAGTTCTGCGAAGCTATTTCCTAATAACACTGTTCGATCAGTTTTGATGAGATCCTGAATTCGGCCATCGGCCTATAGAATTCGATGTGAAGTGGCTTTTAAGTTGATGAATAAGAGGTGGGTCTCGACAAAACATTCGTTCAGGTTTTCCGGAATTTGTCTTAAACTGAAATTTCGTCTATTTTCGAAATGTCGGGCCGAAAACCGCACTTATATTTACCAATAAGTGTTTTCTCGCTAGCTAGACCCACCTAACCAATAACCACTGGGTCTACTATAAATGTTTCAAAACTTACTATATCCAGTTTGTTACATGATATGGAAGTAAATCTAACGGAATAACCTCAACCCTGAAAGACCATATTTTAGGATAATACCTATAGGGCCCGAGACAACAATTGGCAGGATAAACAATTGTCAGTAGCCATCTTCGGGCATCTACTCATCCGCAACTATTTCTTGTTAAGAAGCCTTACAGAAACTCGTCTGCGAATAGCTACATGAAACATTGGACGAAGCTATGAACTAGCCCTATAACGCAAGCGCATATAGATCACATGTATTCAAGAAACCCGATGAAAGGGGGTAAAGCCGAGAGTAATTGGTCGTATAATGTAACACATAGAGCAATTTAATAACCAGTACGAAGATGTTCGCAGGGGATACGCTTATGACTTACCTGTAAAACACAAAAAGGACATCCCAAAGGTTATTTTTCTATGTATGGATGATGTCGCTTTTCTGTCACCCAATCCTTTTGCAGAAAGAACTTGATCTCTAAGTAAGACTACAGATTAACTGAACGAAGACCTAATCAGTATCGTACAACTTTAAAGCGGAGAGAACTCAACCCCAGGTCAAGAATAAAGAAGAACTCAAAGCAAGACTCGCACGTTGATAGTGAAGGTACTATAAGGCGGGAAATAACACAGTGTGGCTCCTCAGGTGATTGGATACACAAACAAGTGGAACTCAGAATTAGTTAACCTTGCACGTAAGTTAGAGGGCCAACCCAGGATAGGGAAAAGACTCATTAAAAGAAGAAGAATTTATTACAAAATTAATAAACATCTGACGTAGAATCAATTGTTTTATATTTATTCACATCGCCCAAAATTCGAATAAATGATACTCTCTTTACAACACATATTATCTAATCACATTAAAAACTATTTCTCGAAAATAAATTTACCCAACTTTGAATGGGAAATAAAAAATTATCGCAAAAATTTCAAATGCTCATTCCATCTCATATCTCCGCTTTCATAATGCCGAATGCAATCAAACTTCAAACTTGGAACGTAAACTTTTTATATTTTCTAGTATTCAGATTCTGTCCTCTGTGTTTCCCTCTACCAGACAACGTACATATTCAATTAAATTGATTCGATGCAATAGGCTCTCCTACAAATTTTAATAAAATTATTACAATTCTTTTCGGTTAGTTATTATTCCTATTCATTCTGCGTCGCACTTGACCTAACTGAATTGTTTTAATAAATTTAGCTTGACTGACCTAAATATAAGCCGAGCTTTTACACATGCAGTAGATACCCTACTATTTTTGAATTCACGTACACATTTAGAATAACTTCGATAATACTTCAAGCCAAACGCTGTTACTTAATCTTGTCCACACTCAGAGAAGAGAGAATAAGAAAATTAGAAACAAATTTTAATAACAATTTAAATGCATATATTTTCAAATAAATAACGACGACGAATTGAGCGACATCTACAGCGAAATAGTTTAAAAACAGAGTTAAGGATGATTCATTTTACGTTCCACATCTTCTCAAACCATTCACATCAACAAACACGAACGAAAGAGATGGCTATCGTTGACGACGCCATATTTGAAAATAAAATATCCATTGCATTTCGTGTCGCGATTTTTCACTCCGCGAAAATTTCAGAATTTCCCATAATTTATTCCAATTTTCATCTCAATTTGTATCGCAAATTCGACCTAAACAGTGAAGTGATAAAAGTCAAGTTCAATTCAATTCATTAAACTTGATTTTATGTGAGAATTTCGAGTGCAAAAGTGTGTACTATTGCTCAATTGTCAAAAGGCGTTGACACTTGATTCGTGTACAATAGTGAAGTAAAAAAAAATTGTTCGGGTAATAATTGGAAAGAAAAAAAGTGAAATAATGGGGACACTAGCTGATTTTGGACAAATTGCCATGAAGTGGGATCCAAAGAATTTGGAAATCCGTACAATGTCGGTGGAGAAGACGCTCGAGCCGCTGGTGCTGCAGGTCACCACTTTGGTGAACACAAAGGGACCCAGCAAAAAGAAGAAAGGTATGTGTCCAGCCACCACCACCGCGCACCAGTTATAACTACGAGTGCAGTGATGGAGTATAGAACTTTGATGCTGCCCTCGTTGTCTGGTCTACCTTGACGTTTTTTTTTTTTACTTTTTTTCTCAGATTAGTCATCGAGGTGGGAAATATGTAAAAAGTATTTTTCTTCTTTCGTTGAAGGGTTTTCGATCGTTTTATCTGTATCATGTGGTTAGCCTAATAGGAGGGGAGTCGCATTACATGTTCCCATCAGACATGCGATTGCAATTATTTGTCTATTACTCACTTTAATGTTGAAATAATGATATTTAGCATTCTATACGTTTGGCGAGTGCATTTTGTAATTGAGTTGTCGAGTCTGTGCACAGTTTGGGGTCGCTTTTGTTCTGCTTTGATAATGCAGCTAACCGAATGTAATGCTACAAAGAGAAAGTAAGTACGTATGACCTGGCCACCAAAGTCTACAGTTTTACTCATTGTTGCTTCATTTCGCGTGCTGAATATTAAACATCTAGAGACGGACTAGTACACCATTCAATTCTTTGACTTGAATCTTGATCTGCCATTAAAACTACTACATAGTTTGTGTTAGAGAAAACGTTGAAGTTACTCTAATTTCAGTTTGATAATGAAAATGGATTCGATTATCGAAGCAAAACCATAAAAACCCTTACTATCTTTCAATTTATGGTAAGAGTGCGCCCTCAACGGTGCTAATGCGGGGACAGATTGGTTCATTGGGACGCCTTTTGGCGGTTCAATGACAAATCGAATTATACTCTTTATGAAGGATATTATGTTCCAAAGTGGAACATTATCCATGTCGTCTAGTTCTTTAATGAATCCCATCGTGTAGCTTTGTGTTTCACGTCATTCCCGAGTGAATTTGTCAATTTTGCATATTCTATTCAAGGTTTACCGGCAAATCGATCGATCTCAGGAAGCTTTCTCCCAAAAGAAACCTTCGCAAAACAAGCTGGGACAATTATAAATCCAGATATACATACATATGTATGTAAAACTGAAAGAAGTAAAAGGCAATAATGGATGCATGTAAATAAGTCCAGTAGCCCGGACAGCTGTAAAAGCAATCGTTGTGGATCACACTTTGATCTAAAATAACTATCAGTAGTTAATATGTACGTACTACTCATTTTGATAATCGAAGCCTGAATACACCCAGACTTGCGGTCTTTAACCAAAAATGAGTGGAAATACATAATTCGATTAACGTCGAGCAAAACAGTGCGTCTAGGTAATAGGTGGACGTCTACTGATGAGCACAACTATCATATCAGGGCGAAAAGCAGTTTTTTTATTTCATATCCTTGGCAGTTTATGCCGACACTCGTTCATTCTGGAAAAAGATTGTTCGCTATCAGGCTCCACATAAGTAATTATAGAACTTCTTCGTGGCGACCTTTAATGGTCAATCTTTATCTCAGAAGTTTTAGTTCACTGCATCTCACCCATTCAATAGATTGTGGTATAGTGGGATTTACCCCATTTAAAGTGCATATTGTTGTTTCCTTGTTTTCTATAGCATCCTGGATCAAGCCTGGGAAATAATATATCCCAGTTTTTGTAGATTTACCTTCTCCAAAAGTATTTTGAAAATGAAGAAATATTCTTTCCAATACTGTCGTTTTAAGATAGCTATCTATGACCTGCCATATTTTTAATATGAATCAGGTTAAACAAATAAGTCTAACAGATTTTTGAAAAAAAGAAGAAAAGACTAAATGGGACAAACTTTGAGATTACAGCTCCCAACGGAGCTAGGCCAAGGAACTTCTGGAAAAATACAACCAGAAAGGCAGTAAAACCTGTGTAAACCTGCCTTAGCATAGACACAAGCCGACTACAGATTCTATACTCCCACTCTGGGTCAGTTCCGATATTTACAAAAGACCTTTTTACCTTTTAATTTTTAACCAACAAATTTGATTAGATCGTTAAAACCCTAACAATGGCTTTAAATTATGCTTTGTCAGTAGCTTACCCTTTTCGTAAACCTCGAAGTAAGAAGAAACCACATAGGTGGAATGAAAATCTCGATACTCTTCGGAAATAATATAGACTCCCTGCTAACTCAGCTGAAAGATCTCGTAACATCGGACTCTCACATCCTGCAACACTACGAAAAATAGTCTTCAAGAACAAAATAAAACTTAGCTACTTGATGAGTCCAGATGGTCGCTAGAATACCTCTAGTAAGGTCCATTAATCTCCCACTGGGCACTCACTTTCCTGGTAGCTACGAGTACATTCTATACACGATGTAGTAGCTCCCTCAATACTAAAACTACCAAAAAGCTCTTCAGGGCAAGGACACGACCCTTTACTTAGAGTACATGTTGGGTTGCCTGAATCTCATCCACATATTCAAAATGTTGTTTAAGAAGACCAATGAATCGGATGACGACTTACAGGATGTAGAAGCTACGGTTGATCCAATAAGGGCTTATCCGCTACCATCTCTTTTTGAAAACTCGGACTCTGTCTTGAACGACCTTGACTTGGCTTTCAAATACATATGGGTAAATGGATGTCTTATGACATTGGTCATCTGCGAGGTTCATTTTGCCCATTTCTGGGAATATGCAATTGATTGCATATTTAATAGTCCCGACTACCTTGTTATTAGGAGATTTTAACCTGCCTTTGCTTAAATGGTCATATCCCATCTGATCAATCTGTCTTTACCACTTAAATTTTCATAGAGCATACTTCGTCAAACTAAGCGACCTGTTTAGCACCGTAAATTCTTTGCGTCCTCTACGACAAGCCCAATATCTCAATTAATAATGCCCTTGCATACTTTTTTCAACTGTCTTTCGCAATCAGCCGTTTTTACTAAAAAAAAACCTCTCATCCTCTCCAATAATAAAAAGCTACGTTCATAATGAATGAAACAAGCTCTGGCACACTTAACTTAAATCAGACGTTCCGAAACTGATTTTTTCAAAAATGTACAGATCACCTACATACGTATGTAATTCAAACCCTCTCGTATGTAATTCCGGCGACGATATTCAACTTTTCTTTAACTATCACCTCAACAAACTGTTCCTTAACAAAGTCATTTATACTGCCTACATCTCTCGTCCTATTGCGCCCATCCTTTAGTTATAGTTTTAAGGAACTTTGTTAATTTTAAGTCAAGATTTCTGTGATTGTCCTAAGCTCTAATAAAGGTCGGGAGTTTACACGGTACTCAAATCTAAATCCCAGATTAAGAATTTCCCAGATAAGATCAGAATCTCAGGATATCTTTCAACTCAACTTTGCTCTAATCTTGCGACTTTATGAAGAAGCTACTGCATGTTGTCGATTGCAGGTTAGAAGTATGCCTGATTTAGAACCACTCAAATATAGGTACAGTAAAAACCCTTTAATTCGGAAAACTCGTTTATTCGGAAGAAAAAATTTTTCCGAATAAATGAGAGTCGGTTTTAAATTTTTATGTAAAAATTAAATTAAATTAGCAAAAATTAAATAACGCAATGATTGAAATCATATATAGGTAGCCAATAGATCTCAAATATGTAGAAGTCATAACAAATCTTCAAAATGTTTGTTGGGGGAGTCCCGGCAATTCACATTTACATAGAACCCTGTCTAAATCATCAGCAGCGCGATTTCCCGAAATGCCGCAGTGGTCACTATCGTGCTAGAGATAAGCGAAAGTTGTGCACTGCCCTAAGTTCTACTAAGTACGCCACGAGAGATCTAATCTAGCCAGATAGATACATATGTACTATGTAGTTTGTAATGTTGGTGCAAGATATTGGATTCATTAAAAGTTAAGTGACAGCCGGATGAATATCATTGACTTCAGCTTGGAAAATGCTGAAATAGCTCTGTAAGTTGAAGAACCGCGGAGGAGACTCCTGCACCGGTATTAGATACTTCAAGTTCATACTAAAGTCCACTTTTTGAGCAATAGATCTGTTGTGTAAGGGATGTTGTGTGAGAACTTTGTGTTTATGACGCTGTTTCTACCACTGTCGTGATTCCCGCAGTCATATAGTCGGATTTTGCATTTGAAAGTAGCTGAAGTATGATTTGCAGGGCTGCAGTGGGAGACATGCACAGTGGATCCGTTTTGCTGAGGTATGCTACTCATTTAATCTTTGCGAGCATCATTACATTTGATCTCTTTTTCCAGTGCAACTCACCATACAAGTTGATTAGTATTGGTCTTATTACTGAGGTGTACAACCAATGCCTGATTTTTGGCTGCAGTGTCCACAGCTTTTTTGTATGAGTCCGGTTATGTTCTCCTTCTAAGATAGTTTTCACAATTTTAACAGGTATTTTGCTCACAAGTCCACTGATACACAATTATCAAGCTCTTGGTTCTACTATCCGGGATAGAACCAACAGTGTTTGTGTGCCTCTGCCTATGTACGTTGTATCCTGCTGACACCTTGAATCTAGTTTAATGCATACATTTAGTGTGGACTGTGATTGTGAATCCCATTCTAGCCCGAAGTAGTGAGACACTTGAAAAGATAGTCTATCAGCAGTAGCTGATTATATGAAGTTCACTACTTGAGTTTCCAGTTTGTTTGGCAAGTCATGTCAAATTGAACTTTCATACGAGTATAACAAAAAAAAAATACAAATTTTTGTCGCGACAGATCCATGGGACCCAAGGCCTACCTTCTCACAACCATTCGTGTTGTACATGTTATATTCTTTACACGAATGGAATGTTTAATGTCGAATCCGAACGGCAATTTTTTTTGTTTTGAGAAGCTTTTTCATGACAGTTTTTACGAGAATAACATGAAAGTAAAAAAATTCAAAAAAAATATATTTACACTAGGCCTTGCCCTTTTCGGATGCATGTGAGTAGTAGTTGTGATCGGTACCAAGTCAGTTCACGCCTTCGAGTACTAAGGCAACCCTTTTGACAACCCCATTGAAAGGAATGAGCAACATACAGCGACATCCTCCATACGTACATGGTAAACGTAGCGGTATATCCCTTGTAGAAACCGGCTTTATTGCCATTGTCAACACTACACCTGATAAAAAAAAAACAATGTAACCCCTCCTAACCGGAATCAAGGTCCCAACAATTTAACATTAAACCTTCAAAGGCAACATTGTTTTACATCCCTTTCATGTGGGCCGGTGCAATTCTGTTTACAAATCACTGTTGCAGCTTGTCTTTCATTTATATTGAAAAATAAAATCTGAGAAAAAAATGCCCAGAGGACAGAATAAATATCCCAAACATGTGCGAGAGATGTCAAAGGAACTTCTCAGCGTAAATAATGTCATGCAATGTATTATGCAAAAAACTAATCCAGTTCATCTAATAACTCTTTGATCATATGTCCTTTGAAAAAATACATATACATGCGAATGTATGTAAGTACATCCTTACGCAAGGGAGGAAATGTGCCTTTGATTTTTAAATCTTTTTTTCTACGAAACAACCCTCAGCAAGGATAATGAGTAAAAAGAGTGCAGCAAGACATGTCAGGAGTCTTTAAAAAGAAAAAAAAAAGAATACAATGGCAATGGATACCAATCTCCTTTGTCAATAATGTCCTTTTTTTAGAAAAAGAAGAGTGAAGTTGAGTGGGTTCTTAAAATATATCAAAGTTTAGTCGAAGGGCTTCTGTTGTTCTGGCGCTATTTCTCAGTTGTTTTGTGATAGACATCTCGTTGTATTACTTCCTGTTTTATTGGATGAACTTTTTTTTCTTCTTTTTTGTTAACAGTTTGTCTATTCTTATTGATTGTGAATCATCGCTTAGTGCAAATAAGGAGAAACGCTGACATGTAGGAGACTTGTCGATGTAATTGAATTGATAGTAGTTCAGTAAACATTTGGTTAGTATTGTCCTGTATAATTTTTTTAACGCAACCCAAGAACTGAAGAACTAACACTAATAGCAGCAAGATTTACTATTGTCCGTTATTAACTGTGACTTTGAAATATTCGTACAACTTTGGCATCCAATGTCGTATTACTACTTCATTTTGTTTAAAATGATTAAATTGTCCTTCATAGCAAAAGATAAAGCACTGTGTTCTTTTCTAGGGCTTTCCTTGTAGTCAGTCCTGTATTGTTAAAATTGACAATGCTTAAGAAACAAACTAACTTTCTACCAAACAGATCCCAAGCAAGCCAAAATAAATACAATAAATGAAACTTAATTAACGTGCTCTTGACTTGTGAAAATAGTCTTCCACTATCCGGGTTTTTGGTCCTCCTTCGATGTACATATGTACATATTATATCATCGATGAACAGACTTTATAAATACTCATCTTAATACAGTTAATAGAATTCGTAATTAAATACTCTCCTTTCATTGCCTCGAAGAAGATAGGTTAGGTAAATGGATGCCTTGTGGACAGTAAAATTGTCAAAGGCTCGCTTAGACTAACAATGAGTTCATTGTGGCGAATTATAAGGACCCCTGAGAACCTAAATTTCAATCATTGACCGACGCCTAAACTAAACCACCGAGATACCTGTATGAGTCTGAGGAGTTTGTTCAGCTCAATGCAAGAGGCCGTTATGGGGATCACAGCAGTGCTGGATGAATGCCTATCACGCAGTGCCTTGTCACGGGACAAACGGTTGTTGATTGTCGACTCTCCCTCCAAGAGAGTCTTTCTTCGTCCCTACAGTTTCCACAGAAGTCGTTATGGGGTAGTCCTAGCCATGCTGGATGATTGCCTATCACGCAGTGTCCTGTCACGGCACCAACTGCAACGGTTGGCCGAATATTCCTCCGACATGAGATCTGCAGATATATTTTTGTCATAGACTGGCCGTATGCCATAGATACCATCGTCTGTTAGCTTCCTCGTTAGATTCAGTATCTATTTCTTTGTTGAAAGTACTAAGCGGTGGGCTAGCCTCAGGAAGGGCCTATACGGAAGTACCTTTCCTATCTTTTACTTATCGTTCAGTACTTGGTGCCAGTAGCAGTCGAATCCTAATGGTTCTACCTTCGGCGGTGGACAGATATGTACATGTATGATGGCATATGATAATGTCAATATCATCTGCATATATCTGGATGCCATTTCAGTCCGTCCTGCTGGTCAACGATGGTGATGGTATTTAACCACATGACAGCAGATCTCCTTTTTGAAGATGGGGTATGGTATCAAAACAATATCTTCAACAAGCTTCATAAGTACCCGTATGCCAACAGAATCGAAGGTACTTACTTTCACCCGAATGACTGTTAAACTTCCGGATCGTGGTGCCAGTTCAGATGATCCATTTCCCGAGCTTGATGTCTGTCTCATAATAAAGATATTGATACATGGTTAAAAAGTATTCCTAATGACACTGTTCTCACCCTGAAGTAGACCGCTTAGGACGAGCGAGACTTATCATTCATCTGCGATGATTTCGAATCCAATGTGCGTTCGTTCTTTCGTCTGTCTGTAGCTATGTCACTACTTTTTGGACTTTAAATTTTGAGCTAGAAGGATAAAAAGTACAAGGGCACAACGGCAATATCTGCACGAGCCCCATTCTGAAGCTTATTACGTATCTACTTGGATATGGCACAGTTCTGCATTCTGTTCTATTTATCGTTGGCATCAGGGAATCTTGCTAGATTCCATTGATTGTAACAACATATATCACCCTGTAAGATGCGATGCAGGGACATAGTTACTTAGGTGGACAGTCCGGAGTGGAGTTGGGTCTCAACCAAAAAGCCTCTTCAGCCAGCTACCTCGATTTTCGCACACCAAGTTGGTTGAGGTCCCTTTTCTCTCATAACAACCAAGAGGCGCCTTATCCATTCTTGACATAGTCCATGCCTCTGTGCCGCAGAGCAGAATTGGGATGATCAGGGTCTTATAAAAGGTTACTTTAGTTGTTCGAGAGAGGGCTTTGCTGTACAATTGCCTTCTAAGCCCAAAGGAGCAGCGATTGTCAAGAGATGTCATTGTTTGAATATATAGCGGATCATAGGTAAACAAAGTCCTTAACTACCTCAAAGTTATATCTGTCGAGGCTGACGTTCTGTCCGAGGCGTCTGTGATGTATGTCCTTTTAGGCGCTTCCAAAAGCACTACTGACATCACGTTTTGTTCTTCCGATTAAGTCAATATCATCAGCATTTGCGAGCAGTTGTACGGACTTTTGAAAGATTGTGCCTCTGATGTTCGGCGGTGAGTTCTGCACAATTCTTTCAAGAACGATGTTGAAGAAATCGCATGACAGCTCGTCGGGGTGTCTGAATCCTCTTTTGACATCAATGGTCTCGGTGTGGTCCATTGATATGGACCAATCAGATTGCTGGCAAAAGGTTTTTTAGCGTTCACACAGAATAGCGAATAAAATCTTGTAGGCAACGTTGAGGAGACTTATTCCTTTATAATTGGCTGAGTTTGAAGGGTCTCCGTTCTTGAAGAAAGGATTCATATTCTGCAAATGAGTTGGCGCATGCTCCTTACCAAGTCATCCCCCACTGCTTTGAATAGCTCGGCAGTCAGGCAATCAGCTCCAGCAGCTTTATTGGATATCGCTATCTTAGCTTCATCCAGGTCGGGGGATCGGAAATGTTTGTTATCATCGTCCAACTTGAATGGTTCATTCTGCCTGACAGCAAAATTTTGATCATCGTCGCACTTATACAGTCTGCAGAAATGATCTTTCCAAATCCTCAACATAGACTGCGATTCTACTACTAGGTGTCCCTGTTCGTCTCTGTAGGCTTCGGTTATGGGTTTGTAGCCTTAATATGTTTTTTTTTACCTTCTGGTAAAACTTGCAAACATCATTATTGCGATAATATCTCTATATTTCCTCAATCGCGCGCTTCTCATGCTCCTTCCTTTTCCTTCTGAGAAGCCGGTGTTCATCCCTTTTCTTCTGTTTGTAAAGATTGCGAGCAGCGCTGGTCCTTCTACATTTGCTTGCCAGTATTCTTCGTCGTACCGCAGAGGTTTCGTTGTGGTGGTCGGAAACAAAGCACATCAGATGCGGCATCCCTGATGGCTTTTTGACAGTATCCCCACTGGTCTTCAGTACTTGATGCTGTCGACATAGGACTCCTTGCGAGATTAAGGGGCACTCGATCGAAAAAAGGCTCTGGCGATCTCTTGCGATTGTAGTTTTCAGACGTCAAACTTCCTCACAGTATTTACTTGTCTTTGTTCATGTTCTGGATATCCGTACCTGAACTACAACAAGATCCGGAGATCTCATGTTCCTTTGTGAATATTAAGACTAACAGAATGCAAAGTCTGTTAGTTTGAATCGGTTATCGGAGATGTTGTCGTGCTAGCTTTGCTTTCCGACAATACTACCAAAAGATGCCATCGCTTCCTAGCTTTGTGTTAAAATCCCCCAGGACAATTTTAACATCATAGCTAGTACACTGCACGCACGTCTTATCGTAGAAGCTGTCTTTGGTATCGTCATCTTTCTCCTCTGTGAGGACATGAGGTCGTATCAGGCTAATGTTAGCGAATTTAGCCTTGATGCCAATTGTTACAAGGCGCTCGTTCACATGCCGGAAACTCAAGACTTCTTGACTAAGTCTGTCTGTAACTGCCTCTGTTGTCGGTAGCAATCGCCGTAGAAGTTATCGCAGTTTTTCATCCTTCTTTTGCCTGGACCTTTCTGGTTATCTCTTCTGTGTGTTACTTTCAAATGAATTTACTGTCTAGATATAGTCCCAGATATTTAACTTCTTTGATAAATTCTTTGGTGTCAATATTGTACCTATATTGTAGTTATCGGCTTCAGTCGTTTCTCAAAAAGTGTACTATAGTGATTTTTGTCAGATTAAGGCTTAGCCCAATCGTATTACATATCATCACCATATGCTTGACAGTTGATGTCATGGTTTGTCAATCAAACAGTTCATACACTTCAAGGCTCCACATTAAGGGAGATAGTACTCCTCCCTGTGGATATTCTCTTGCTGTGCTAACCTTAATAATGCCTTTCTATGTTTGAGTCTCTACTCAGTTTCATTGATCCTTCAGAATTGTAGTCAGATATGTCTTACGATGTATCAGGTTAGTAATTGTCAAAGTCCCGCTGCCATTGTAAATCTTGCCTTTTGTACGCTCGTTCACTACTTATGCCAAAGCGTAAGTGTAGTATCTACCTACTTAAGCGGTTGCAAATTTTACGAGACTTGTACAACGTTTTCAGTTTGTTTCCTTTTTAATTTTTCTGTTTAAATTAACACTGAGCGCATTTCTCGTCAAATTATATCTTCAAATGAATAACTCATCTATTAACAGTGGCAACCGCTCTTATCTGGCATAAAGAAGCATTCACTCATCAAAGGCAAATCAAATTCACTTGAATTTGTACACGCAGTCCGAAGGGTTACCATGTGGATTCCAACAAAACCAATGTATCTAGTGACTTTTTCCCACCCACAAAGAAGATATAAAAAAAATAAAAATAAAAAAGAATCTCTTTTCCTTTTCGGTTACTACTAGTAGTAGAATGACAGATAGATAACCTTCACACAAAGTTAAATACTCTAAATTTCCCTGTCAGTTATAACTAAGCAAAAGACACTGAGCCACAGTGAGTCGTCGATAGAGCCATGACGCTGGGTAAGAAGAGAAGAATATCTCGCCGTTTTCTTTGATGGAAAATGGTCCATTGATGTTTTTAATTTAATTATTTTGTTTCTACCACCGCCGCCCTCACAACACTACCATTGTTGCCCTCGTTCCTCCTCACGCCAGTCAGACATGAATGGGAGCTTCCTTTGATCTGCTTTGATCTTTCGGAAAGTGGCTTTTAAGAGGTTTCTTTTGTGAGCGAACACGCGAGCAACCGGCCGAAAGAGAGAGAGAGAGAGAGAGGCAAAAATGAAAGGCCGATGACGAGAGGAGGACGACGAGGGTTGTGTTGGTTGTTAGGTGGATGGTGGCGGATGGATGGATGGATGCTGAGGGTTAAGATTGGGTTCGGGTGGCAAGGATGAAAGGAAAAGTTTTAAATATTAACACACACATACAAGGGATACGATGTGTAAAGGAATACCTATGAATCCCTATTGTATGCTTGTGTGCACGAGATGATACTGATGCTGCTTCTGCTGTTCATCATCATGATGATGATAATGATGATGATGGTTCCCTGAATTCGAGGATGTCACCGTAGACAAATAGAGAGTACAGTATTAGACATCTTTTCATTCCTGTTGGTTCACAGTTGTTGTTTGATGATGAATCTGGGTGGCGCGCGGTGTAACTAAACATACGGACGAGCGACGTGACAACAGTATAGTACCTACTACGTATCTACACAAGCGTGTTGGATGAGTAAAGCTTTGTAAGAGTTAAACCGATTTTCGTTTCGAAATTTCGACACACACCGACACACGAGTGAAAAAACAAAAGATTGAATTATATTATAATTTAGTACACTGTCGGTTAGTGGCGACGAACGGTGGTGCGCGCTTTTTGCTTTTTGATGTCTCGCTGTTTGATAATTAGCATGGAGCACTATTTGCAATATGCAAATATTACTGACGAAGGTAATGCCAACCAAAGAGAACTATTTTTGAAGTTTAATTGAAAATTTAGTGCAAATTGTTGTTGCGGGTACGGGTGGCCCGGTTGGTGGTGCTGGTGATGGTGGTTCGTTTGTTCTTTTGATAAGAGAGACTACATTGGGTTGGTTAAAGTTAATGAGAAATTGTTTGTCAAAGCAATGAATGTGGGCTGATTATAGTGGTTTTGAATTCCGATTTGGAATTATTATTATTATTTTTTATTTTTTTTTTTTTTTTGTTTTGTCTACATCTCTCTGTTTTATGAATAATATTCTGACCAAAGGGGATGGAATTAAAATAAAGCCATCGTCAATGGATAGACATTGTTTTTGCTATTCTCATCTGTACTTAATGGTGTGCATGTATTTATTCTGTCATAGGTGTTCTCTCTAGAGGCAAGTGACTAACGGGTTGAAATAAGTGCCCCCTAGTGCTGGTTTTTTTTTTTTCCTATTTTACCAGATCAAAGGCGCAAGCGGTGAGACAAAAACAAGGCTTAACTTGATCTCAGTAGGAAGTGCGTACTTTGACAATAGGTAAGAGATAAACGATGAACGGCGGCGTCGCTGAGTGATGTTTTTTTGCACAATCAAGACGATGCAGCGGCATTCTTCTCGTTTAGGGTGGATGGTGATAAAAATTATTAATTTCATACTACAAAGTAAGGGAATTTTTTCATTGTTTCTATATAGTAGGTACGTTTGATGTCCCGTTTATGCTCTACTTACGTTGAGACATGTCTCAAGAGGTACTTGGGCTTTGAATACCTGTACCTTAGGGTGACACCAAACTACGTTTATTAATAAATAAGTGGAACCTGTCGAGGAGGGTTGTTAAGCTAGTAATTTAGGAATTGTTTTATATTTGTTATTTATTCAAGTCTTTGGCGTCTGTTGTACACAGTAAGTAGGTAATGACTTGCTGTAAGACCTCGGGCAAGGAGATTTACAATTAAAGTGGGAGATGTAAGCATGGGGAGTACCGTCGTTACGAGACAAAATAACGCTCAAATTAACACGACAACAACTGACACCTACTGCCTGACGGGTGCTACCGAGTCCGCATTCCCATAGACGTTCATAATGCTCGCTCTATAATCAAATCTTTCTCAAAACACACTAAATTTTATTTTATTCTCTTTTATGAATAAAGTATGGTCAGCCCTAATAGGAGTGCGATCATTTTCTAAACTAAACAATAACGATTTCCGTTACTTCGAAAAGTACGACCTTGCTTAAAAACCGTAGCAAACAGAGGCTCTTCAAGGATGCATCAGTCTGATGGATGAAAGGTTCAAACTACCTCTGTACATATTTTGTTTTTTACACGGACCCATCCATTTAAAAGGGCCTTTTATCTATGAAAACGACTTCCTTCACAAAATCATTGTCCAATTCTTGTTCCTCCAGAACCTGTCTGAATTTAAAATGCTTTGTTGGCTAACCTTCCTGTGAAGACCTTTTGGCGTTGTGAACGATGGCGAACTGTTATTCCCGAACTTGTAGGGTTTTTTTTCATGTGACCGTTGTCTTTGACCGGATGTAACGCATACGAGCACGAATCCCTAAGCCGACAACTCAATTTCTGTAAATACTTCAATTAATCTTGAAGTTTGTATGAGATTTAGAGCTCTTGGGGGAACAAAAATTGCACAAACCTTGGGAAACGTCTAAATTTGTAGCAACAACTGTCATTCTAACATGGCCCCAAACATTAAAAAAAAATTAGAAAAATTGCTGCCTAAATTTTGCTCATCAATAAATTTGTGTTCATACTGAGTATAATCTGTATAACATTACTCCTTAATGTATACTGGCCTTAAACTTTGCAAAAGACTATCTTCCAATACATTTTTGACAGCTCTATATTAGTTGGAGATAAATGGTAAATCAATATAAACGTTCAAACGTGACTATAGAAAAAACATCTAAAGGAAGGAACAATATGGACATCTGGACATACCACTATTCGATGGAAGCAGGCAATGCTGTAGACGGTTCCCAGTAATCTCAATGGCAAATTTAGCACTAGAAACAATCAACAGCGGACCAATTTATGCCTAGGCCAAACTAGACCTCTACAAGGGAACTATTGGTTTTGACGGGAACTCCTCATGAGTGAATGAATCAGTAAATATATAAAAAACAGAACAGTGCTTTTAGTGATGTAAGAAAGCCCATATGATACACAAAAAACAGGAGTAAAGATGATTGTGACACCTTGCCATTGGCACCGAAAGCTGTCAAAATGAATTTAGCGGTAATCGAGGGCAAAACTAAGTATATGCTGTCATCAACAAAAGACACGTAACATCGACGAATCGGACATAGCGTCATATTGGACAGATATAACTTTGAGATAGTAAGGGTCTTTTTCTACCTCGTCACTGCTATAAACTCTGATAACATCTCACCAGAAATTAAACGAAGACGCAGTAGAGGTGCAAGCAAGAGTGCAAAAAAGAGAAAAACCGGCAAGAACTTGCAGCAGCAGAACCCTATAAAGCTGCTTTGCTAATAATGTCATGAGCTGCTTGAAACCATATGTGGAAAAGAGGCATGAGACATGATCAGAGGGAAGAAAATCGGCTTCTCTAACAGAAGGAGAAGATACCGCTTGTCCGAAGATATTGAAAACATTGGCCATGTCCGACCTTCTTTTGACCTTGATGGCATTGATTTTGCGACCACCCAGGAAAAGAATTAAATTTACATCAAAAGACAATGACATTTCCTTTCCTTGCCTACAGATAGTACGCCACATTGACAGTTACCAATCCTGGGCTAAAGATATTAATCCAGAAATAATGTACAAAAGTTTTACCAAAAAAAATGTGTCAAAGCAAAAAAACCCGTACAGAAACCTATATAAAGCAGAAAGGAAGCCATCAGAGCCACAGTCAGGTCTGGGAATATGAAAAAACTCTCAACTTCTGTCAGGCAAAATGAATCATTCAACTATAAAGATGATAGCCCAAAATTGCCCTCTGCCTTATTCACTCTCATGAAAAAAAAGCGTCTTAAAAATATATATAAAAAATATCGGTAACTACCTCGCCGAGGTTTTTGATGTCAAAGGAAACTCACAAGCTTACACGAGAGTCTTACAAAAATTTGTGCTTGCTTGCGCAAACGATATTGACATTAGCTGGACTCAACAGGCTGATTCCAATTCGTTCAACAAGAAGGGAGGTCAACGAATCGAACGGAATACCACTAGTAGAGTAGCAGGCTTTATTCTATCTAAGTGTACTTACGAAATGTCCTCATGTCGTTTAATATAACTATTATCTTCATGATATTACCTTGCTTTTACGTTAATAAACTCGCATGTCCTTTCAAATGGACTGTTCAAGTAGTCTTTTTATATACTGCAGTGTAGCACTGATAGGACTTTTGTACACCTCTGATGTCCTTTTCGAACCGATTTAGTTAACAATTGCATTTTTAAAAAAGGGAAACTTTTTATTTTTTTTTTTTGGCTTATAGGTCGGTTATTAAAGTCCTTGTGAGTTGACTAGATACAACGAACTTATACTTTTTCACCCTTAACCGAACGATTGGCATTATTCTTCGTCCTTTTCAATAGTCTACAACTCTGATAAGTGTTTTTCAATCCCTTCTATCACTTGACATCTCAGTTCCCAAAAAAAAAACTGAACCCAAATAGGTGTGTTCATAGCCACACTTCCGCACTATCAAATCTTGAGTTTCAAATCAATATTAACGAATCTTATCCAACTTTGTTGAAGTATTATAAAGCCCATTGTTACGCAGTACTTTGTGTTTAATTTTTGGTTTTCAATTGATCCCTCCATCTCGTCCTTTGATTCTGTGGTATTAGCGAAAACCAAGATTACATACATAGATAATAAAAGTACCTTTTCTATTCGGGGAGTATCGAAGGATGCTTCAAAGGAAGAGCAAAATTCGC
Organism: Xylota sylvarum; assembly: GCA_905220385.1. Classification (NCBI taxonomy): domain Eukaryota; kingdom Metazoa; phylum Arthropoda; class Insecta; order Diptera; family Syrphidae; genus Xylota; species Xylota sylvarum. The sequence goes on from LR999958.1 coordinate 36,782,008, forward strand.
TACATTGTTCTCATTAACCTGAATAATAAGTAAGTTATTCAAATTGAAGGAGCGAGTATCAAGTGGGGTATGTTGCGGATATTGGGATTCCCGGAAATCACATTAATTTTCTTTATATTTCCGGTGAAGAAAATTCCAAATGTAGTGATGAGCAGTGTATACACAAAACAGCAGATAGCAAAGCAAATATATACGTTCTTATAGGATAAGCAAACTAATTGTCACGTCGGTAAACGTGATTAAAAGAATATGCAGACTACGGACATGATATTAAATTATTATTGTTTTTGTTTTAAGGTAAATCCAAGCGTGCTAGCGCATTGGTGGCAGCTGTCGAGAAGGCAACTGAAAACTTCATACAAAAAGGTGAGCAAATCGCCTATGAAAATCCCGATATCACCCAGGAAATGCTGGCAGCTGTTGATGAAGTTCGCAAAACCGGCGATGCTATGAGTATTGCGGCCCGTGAATTCTCTGAAGATCCTTGCAGTTCATTGAAACGTGGCAATATGGTTCGAGCTGCACGTAATCTACTCTCTGCAGTAACGCGACTTTTGATTCTAGCCGATATGGTTGATGTGCATTTGCTTCTGAAATCATTGCATGTAGTTGAGGACGATCTGAATAAGCTAAAGAACGCCTCCAGCCAAGATGAGCTAATGAATAACATGAGGGTGAGTTTTTTAAAATGCTGATGGTGATTTATTCTTCAAATAAATTGTTTGTTAATTTTTAGCAATTTGGTCGCAATGCTGGTGAATTGATTAAGCAAGCTGCAAAGCGTCAACAAGAACTCAAAGATCCACAACTGCGTGATGATTTGGCAGCTGCCCGAGCAATGCTCAAGAAGCATTCCACAATGTTACTGACCGCATCTAAAGTTTATGTTCGTCATCCTGAGCTCGATTTGGCTAAGGTCAATCGAGATTTTATACTGAAACAAGTGTGCGATGCAGTCAACACAATCAGTGATGTTGCCCAGGGTAAATCTTCACAACCAACTGATATTTATAGCGGAGCTGGTGAATTGGCAGCGGCATTAGATGACTTCGACGAGGGTATCATTATGGATCCGATGACTTATAGTGAGAAACGTTCCCGGCAGCTATTGGAGGAACGATTGGAAAGCATTATAAGTGCTGCAGCTTTAATGGCCGATGCTGATTGTACACGGGATGAGCGGCGTGAGCGAATTGTTGCTGAGTGCAATGCTGTGCGTCAAGCATTGCAGGATTTACTCTCCGAGTATATGGCTAATGTAAGAATACACTTTTGGTTTTTGTGTTTTTTTCTTGAAAAATATTATTTCATATTTTGTTTTATTGTTCAAAACAGTTAATTGCAGCGAAAACAAAAAAATTGGTATGTACGCAGAGTGTTCTCTGTGTGTGTTGAGTTTGTTTTCATTTTACTTACAAATTTTAGTGCTAGTGCTAGCTTTACAAGTGTTTTGGAATATTATTTTGTAAGGAGAGGTACATACCTAAATACCATTAAGAGTTTCATGATTTCACAATTTGTCAAATTCTTCTCAAACAACATTTATCATCCGCTCCAGTGTAATGCGGTGGGTGTAGAAATCCGTCACCCTGAGCACAACATGTGCCACCTTGACGGATATAACGTGTTTAATTGACCTTAACAAATCATTCTTCGGTTTATATTTATATCAACCTGTAATGTTTTATTTCTTTCAGTAGTTCTAGAGGTAGAACATGGATCGAGTTAATGGTACTCTATCAGTGTCTGTTTTTCTGAGTAAATGCAGACAACTGGAAGAGTTTTAGTTTTTGTGTGGTTTACCTTTTGTCAAGGATTATCTTTTAATTCTTTTGATGTGAAAAGTCATATATCTCAATCTGCAAGTAATGGTACACGGTAGAAAAGTAAGTTTATTTAAGGGTTGTTTTTGTTTGGCTATATGAAGAAGGCCTTGTTCGTTGACGATGAGCGGTAAGTGGGAAACAAGGATTATGTTTGTGTGATAGTTGGTGACTGCGGACTTTTTGTATTCAGGTTAATACCGGGTTTTTAAGGGGATCGAAATCCTATCTAGCTTTGTCTTCTCCGTTTCGTAATTATTTATTTATCTTTTTCAGATTTTATTTGAATTGCTCCTAGCGTTGTATCTGCTTTCCATCAATATTCTTTCATGCGCAATGCGTCAGCTCATACCGAGTCTAGAATAGGACTGAGTTTATCATCTTTAATAATAGTAATCGCTAAGGGCAGACCCACTAGTATTTGCAGCTTTTTCACTTGTGCATACTGACTGTTTGGTACTTTATTTGACACCTGAAAATTATCTTGCGTCTTCCAACTTTCAGCGTGAGTAACTCGATAATGTAATCTTAAAAACCTATTGCCCCGCATCATGAACCAAGCCTTGCAGTATTCATCCTGTTACGCTGTATTCCTTAGGTTTCTTGTCAGTGTCGTAGACCTCAACTCTATGAAGGAAGTAATCCTTAACCATTACTTTGGTCTCTTTAACTTTAACTAGCTGCAGGAGATATTCACCTACATATACTGGCGATGTGTATGATTTAATATTTCACTTTAGGGCATCAACTTGGGAATTGGTTGCCACGTTGTAATAGCATTGAATCATGTGCCCATTCAACAGAAGGGCTTTCAGATATTCTCTTCTTCGTTCAATATAGGCGTGTCCTTAGTTTCCTTTATATCAACATCACTCAGTGCTTTGTCAATTATATTCAATCGTAATTTTAGTTATTCTATTCAGCGATTATAGCTATCTAGGCTAGAGTAGATCTATCATGTAGATATTATATGTGTGAAAGCTGTGATTCTAAATAGATTCTCCCAAAGCTTTCAGAATTAATTGCTAATTAACAAACTGTACACATAATCACGTTTGCTAATTTTTCCTACACCCGCCTAACATTAAACCGGCTGCATAAAATCTTCTTAACCTGTTCCACATCACCCTTTCAGATGGGACAGAAAGACAACAGCCCAGGTTTGGATAGAGCCATCGATCAAATGTGTCGCAAAACACGTGATTTGCGTCGTCAATTACGCAAAGCTGTTGTCGATCATGTTTCTGATTCTTTCTTGGAAACCACTACACCACTCATTGATTTAATTGAAGCAGCTAAAACAGGCAATGAGAAAAAAGTTCGCGAAAAGGCAGACATCTTCACCAAACACGCTGAGAAGCTAGTGGAGGTAGCAAATCTTGTCTGTAGTATGTCAAACAATGAAGATGGTGTTAAAATGGTTCGCTTTGCTGCTGCACAAATCGAGAGTCTATGCCCACAAGTCATAAATGCAGCTTCAATTTTAACAGTACGACCGAATTCGAAGGTAGCCCAAGAGAATATGTCCGCCTATCGTCAAGCATGGGAGGTGCAAGTACGAATTCTCACAGAAGCTGTTGATGATATCACAACAATTGACGATTTCTTGGCCGTTTCGGAGAATCACATTCTAGAGGATGTGAATAAGTGTGTAATGGCACTACAAGTGGGTGACGCACAGGATTTGAGAAATACCGCTGGAGCTATTCAGGGACGGTCAGCTAGAGTGTGCAATGTGGTTGAAGCTGAAATGGATAATTATGAGCCATGTATTTATACCAAAAGGGTATTGGAGGCGGTCAAGGTCTTGAGAGAACAAGGTAAATGAGGAGAAAAAAATAAGAGATGGAACTCTACTTATCATCTTCCATATCTTTACAGTCATGTCTAAATTTGATCAAAGGGTCGATGTGGCTGTTGAAGCTCTTGCCTCAAATTCAAACAAAGACGTCGATGAGAATGATTTCATTGATGCATCGCGATTGGTGTATGATGGTGTACGAGAAATTCGTCGTGCTGTCCTCATGAATAGGGTAAGTTTTTGTTTTTTTTCTATTTTTCCGCCGTCCATCTGTCGCGTCCGTCTGTTGTAATTTCAACTCAAAATCTTGAAACCTTATACTGTTTGTTTGTTTTAATAAAATTATCATTATCGCGAACAAAAATAAATATAAAAAGGAGGAAGAAGATCTTGATCCAGAAGATGTGGAATTCGATGAGCACTACACAACGGAAACCAGAAGCAAATGTAAGAATTAGTATTCCCAACCCCTACTCAATGAGGACTACTGCATCATACTTACATCCTGCATTTTGTGTACAACGCTTGCCTGGTTTTGTTTACTCGTTCACAGCATTTTGTTAATAATCTCTTACACACATTTATTTTTATTTATTTTTTTTTAATTTTTTGTTAATACGCTTATTCACACTTTTTAACTATTTTTTGTGTTTTTTTGCATCCATTTTGCTTGCTATTTTATTTTTACAGAGTTCAGAAGATTTAGATACAGATACTGAATTTGAACCAGTCGAAGATATGACCTTGGAAACGCGTAGTCGATGTATGAGTTTTCTTTATTGTTTGTCTTTTTTTTTCGTAAAGTTTGTTGTTGCATGCCTTAATTTTTTTTGTTTTTGTGCGTAGAATAGATTTTATTTATTATTTAGAGCCATACACTTCTATCTCGTAATTATAGGAAGTTATATTCTGGTAGGCGGAATTTCTAGATGAACTCAATAAGACCAGGCTGTTAATAGATACTCAGTTAAGTCGCCAAATCTCTTGCAAGTTGCTCTACCGCCACTTCCACCTCGTAGCCTGCTCGACAAAAATATGTAGCTTAGAGAAGTGAGAAGTCTCACCCAAAAGAGGTATTTAATCACGCCTTTCGTGTGCAGAGGACTCGGGTTGTTGGAGTCACATGTCGTCCAATTTTAGTTTACATAATTTGAGTATTACATAGTAGTTAATAATGGGCAACTGTATCATCCATCACTGATTGTTGCTGTGCCCCTCTAGTGTCGTAGAAAAAATTAATCCAACTCTTGTGGTAAAATAGACTTATTAAACTAGTAATCATTCAATAATTTTAATGAAAATTTTTATGGAAACAAGCAAACCCAGGTGAACTCCAAACCAAACTCGTGCGGTGCCAGTCCGTACAGATTTGTCCAACAAGACTTCCAATGGATTGCAGATGGGGCACTAGACAATTATGGAACAGTCGTCTAAATTCACCATACATGAAGTCAGCCTCATTAGTCTCGGCATCGTTCCTTTGATATCTGCACTTTAATTTCAAAATTAACTTCATATTCTAAGTAGACCAGTGCCGATTTTAATTAGTTTAATCTTTCATGCGTAATTGAATGTTCTTTGGTTTATAAATAATGGTATATTTGGTTTGCTGTCTTCGCTTGAAACACCCTTCATTGCACGTAACAATCCAGGGATACCCATTAGTCAAGTTTTTTTTTTTTTGATTCTATCCATCTGCCCAAAATGACGGTTTATGGTTGTTGTGGATACTCCAAACATCCCTGCAAGGCATCGTGCAGTCATTGATGGATCGCGTTCAACTTCTGCCTGTAATTTTGCAGTGATATAAAGTAACTCTTTGATTGAAACAACCAAGTTTCGGAATTTTGTTGTGATGCCAAGAAGTATCATATTATTGTTATCAGTTAAGCTTGCAATCTCAATGTTCCTCGAAATTCTAAGCGCAAGTATTTTGAGGTATAAACTCCATAATTTCCGTTAATAACTCGTGTATTCTGTCAACCATAGAAGCATTGTTTCAGAAAGTAGAAGACAGGTTATAAAAAGTAAATTTATAAACATGCTTAAAATTTAAATTTCCTTTATAATTAAATGTTATTGCTATTTGCTATTTCGAAAGTTGAATTCTAATCTTTGTGTTATTTAGTCGCAGCTCGAAATGATTCCATAATTACGTAGGAACCCACCCATTTCTTTGTACCTTTTATTTAGTAGAATTCCTTATTGGTGTTCTATTATACTTATTATTTTTAACTTTCTTTGCATAGTATTCATTGTATATCTAAGTTAAATCATTGCACATGGCATATCATTTAAATAAGTTGAACATCTTATTGTAAAACCTAGAAACTAGCATCAATTTTCTTTGCTTTTTATGTATATATAGAAATAAAAAAAGTATTTATTATTCACCATGTCATCTTTAAGCGCTACACATGCTTTTGTAATAATACTAACACAACAACAGAATATATTGTTTGATTTATCGTAAAAAACATTTAATATTTATTTCAGTACTACACAAGAAAATTTACGCCATATTGTTTACGCTTCTTTTACCTTTTATCAGTGGAATTTTCGTTTTGGATTTTGTTGGAGGTGTTCCAGCGTCTTTGTTCACGTTCACTCCTAATCATCACTGCCATATTCACAATTGCATACCGTGCATCCTGCGCGTGTTTAACATTTAATGTTACTATAGTAGATGTACATACATCTACTATAGTAACATTCCTCCGAATGTTAAACTTACTAAACAATTCGCAGACTCTGGTGAAGAGGGGCGTTATGTATTATCGCGCCTTAGAGATCGAAAAATCTACGACAATGTTCGTCTTTATCTAGCCTACTTGCACGATAAAGTTGATTCCGTCTGTATCGATGGTAAAACCAACACCAACATAAAAGTTTTCATTTCCCAAGAAGGTCTCCCTACTGATATGAATGCTTTAATGCAAATTTTCGTCCAATTCCATGAGAACTTTAACATATCTCCTCTTAGCGTAGCAAATGATCTCTCATCCTATGCAGCTTACATCAGTTCAAAACGTAGATCTCATCTCCAGAGAGCTCGTGCTGATTTTAATAACTACTTTCGCCCCTAATCAGATTTCGCTGCACTCTCCTTCCTCCGATATTATTTCACCTGTAACAACTCCTTTGGAACGTTTATCATTGTACTATCAGAACGTGCGAGGTTTACGAACCAAAACATCCTCCGTGTTTCTTAATTCTCAAAAATTTCCCTATGACATTTTTGCTCTTAATGAAACAAATTTGTCTTCCGATTTTAATAGCAGTGAACTTTTTACTTCGGACTTCGCAGTGTTTAGAGACGATGGGCTTGAGAAAAATGATGATTCCTCTGGGCGCGGTGTCCTCTTAGCTATACACAATCGTCTTGACTCGACTTTATTCAAAACCTCGCACACAGCGAATTTTGAGTTCATTTGTGCTAAAATTGATCTTTCTGGGTATAGCATTTACATCATGTGTTGCTACATCCGCCCATCCCAGCCCACGTATTGCTACCAGCTTGCCATCGATGCTATTGATTCTCTGTTCAATACTGTGGACACCCGCGACGTTATCATAGTCTTGGGTGATTTTAATTTCCCTGATCTTCAATGGGCTCTATCTGAAGATGAATCCCATTTCATCGCAACAAATCCCATCTCTGAAAAAGAGGTTCTTTTCATTGATTGTCTCTCCGATTCCGGCCTCTTCCAGTTAAGTGGCGTTACTAATAACCTTGGTAGGCAGCTCGACCTAATTTTCTCTTCAGACCCTGATAACTGTATTGTTTCCATGAGCAACGATCTTCTCTCGAAGCTAGATCGGTACCACCCTCCCCTTACCCTTACTTACTCCTATAACATCGCCAATAAAACACCACCAACCGAAAAATGCCACAGATTCAATTTTCACAAGGCGAACTTTACAAAATTGAACAGTTTGCTTAGTAGCGTTGATTTCAACGTTATTTTTAAAAATCCTAGTATTAATGTCGATAATGCCACCGAAATGTTCTATTCTTTAGTGCTCAATTGCTTTACCCAATCTGTACCATTCGTGCTCAAAAAAAACGCTTCATCTTCTCCACCTTGGTACACTAAAGAATTACGCTCTCTTCGTAATGTAAGAAATAAACTCTGGCGGCTCTACCTTAAAACCCGTCTTGACTCTGACTTCTCCAAATACCTCCATGCATACACCCACTTTTCTGCACTTTGTGAATCTCTTTACCTCAAATATATCGATCGGATGCAACATAGTATAATCTCTGACCCCAAGCGATTTTTTAATTTCATCAACACAAAAAAGAAATCTGACAACTACCCCTCTACTTTAAAATTATCTAACACCTCCTCGAGCGATCCGAAAACAATAGCAAACCTGTTTGCACATCACTTCAGCCAATCGTTTAGCAAACACGTGGTCGATATTGATCCCGACTACTTTTTTTATATGAAAAGCTGTGCCCAGACATCACTCTGCTCAATTGATATACCTGTAGCTCTTGTCGTAGATAAGATAAAAAAACTTAAGTGCGATTACTCCGCTGGTCCCGATGGCGTGCCCTCTATTGTCTTAAAAAAATGTATTGGCTACTTGGCCCAACCGATCACATCTTTATTCCAATTATCTATCTCTCAGGGTGTCTTTCCTATGCTCTGGAAGAGCTCCTACATAATCCCCTTACACAAAAAAGGTTCTAAGAGCGAAGTTTCTAATTATCGGCCAATTGCAAAACTATCCTGCATACCGAAGCTTTTTGAAAGCATTGTTTTCGATACTATGTTCTTCCATTCTAAACCAGTATTTTCCCCAAACCAACATGGATTCCTTAAAGGAAGATCAACAACTACCAATCTAACGGAATTCGTATCCAACACTCTTTGTGCATTAGAGGATGGCAAAGAAGTTGATGTGATTGCAACCGACTTTAGTAAGGCGTTCGACAAAATCTCACATGATGTCATTCTTTTTAAACTTGTAGCTCTCGGATTTCAGCCCCGTTTCATATCTTGGATTACTTCATACCTTAAAGAGCGGCAATACAATGTCCTCTTTAGGTCTTCCATCTCCGACCCCATAACTGCAACTTCCGGAGTCCCACAAGGTAGCCATCTTGGTCCTCTGATATTCATCTTATCTATCAACGATGTCGACTCTATCATTGACAATTCTCACATATCTGTGTATGCCGATGACATGAAAATCTATAGACATATTATAGCCCCTTCTGACTCTCGTGCACTTCAGGCTGATTTGAACAACTTCTCAACCTGGTGCCAAAAAAATTTCCTTGATCTCAATGTGCAAAAATGCCAAGCTATTACTTACTCCCGTAAACGGCTTCCTTCAACTCCCAGAACTTACTTTATCTGTGATGAGCCTGTTCCATCCGTATCGTCATTACGTGATCTTGGAATTATATGTGACAGTGAATTGAATTTTCGCTGTCATTTTCACAATATAATCAGCAGAGCCAACTCAACACTCGGTTTTGTAAAGCGCTGGTCAAAGGAATTCTCGAATCCTTATGTCACAAGAAGTCTGTTTTTTACTTTCGTTAGACCAATCCTCGAATATGCGAGCCAAGTCTGGTCACCATATTATGACACTCATTCCCTTCGAATCGAAGCAGTTCAACGCAGATTCATTCGTTTCGCTCTTAGAGGACTTCCCTGGGTTGACAGATACAACCTTCCCCCCTATGAGGATCGGCTGAAATTAATTAATGTGCAGCCCCTTGCAAAACGCCGTGAAATTGCTGACATCATTTTCATTCATCAGCTCCTCGTGGGTAGCATTGACAGCCCTTCTCTGGTTCAAATGATATCTTTCAACGCCAATCCACGCAATCTTAGATCCATGCCCTTGTTTCGCCTTAAAAGTCATCGTACGAACTACGGCCGTAATGAACCAATGACTAGAATGCTGCGTTTGGCAAACTCCATGCAATGCTTCCTTGATTTCCATTGCAGTAAAGCTACGCTTCGTAACTCCCTTCTTTCCTCCACCTCCTCTCCTTCCCATATTTAATGTCTCTTCTTCTTAAGTTAGTTTTTAAGTTTAGAATGTTTAAGTTCCTAACTTGTATTAAGTTAATAAAGTGCCGGTAGAGCCGGCGTCAATTCAATTCAATACATAGCACCTTTCTCGCAGTATGGTTGACACCGTTCTAATAGATCCATACCGTCTAGCCCTGGCGACGTTTTTTCTTCGAATTTGCTATATGTATTCAGAAGCTTACATCAGTGACCGGCGGTAGTTTTCACTGTTAAACAGTGTGTATTAATGCAATTTTTTTCCATTAATATAGGACAGATGCGTGGTGTCGTTCTGGAGTTTTGTTCATATGTATCTACCATTTCGCATATGAATTCAATTCAACATTTTTTGTAGTGCTCCTGCAATTCATATGTGAGATTTAATTTCGTGAATCACCTTATTCGCATTGAATGTAATGAAATTTGCATGTTGAGATACAGGTTTATGTATCCCTGAATCCTGACTAGCCCAAGATTCTTAATAACCTAACTAAACTATGCCTACAATTCCAGTATAACCCATTAGCCGAATAAGGCAATATTTGGGGAGTGTGTTAACCTGCTCTTACATTCTGTAACGTTTCTTGAGCGATCTCAAGTTGCAGCTTGACTGTCGCCTCTTTAGTTTGAAAACAGTTGCCCACAGAAAAATTTTTGGTCAGCCATCTCAACTTGCACTAGTTTCTCGTGCCTTCTGGCAGAGTTTTACATGGAATCAATGTTAGCACCCACTTTGATAAATGACTCAAAATAGTAGTTCCTTTCTTCTGATAAGTATGCTAATGTGTACTTAGAGGAAATATAGTTCGCGAGAATTGTCTTTCGCTCTAGAACATCATTTGTATTTGTATCGAATCAGGGACTTGAGAATGGTGTATATTCATTGTGTAGTACTTTCACTGTCCATATCTCCAATCTAATGATTTTATTCATTTTCGTCTAGCGAGTGCCCACACTGGAGATCAGACAGTGGATGAATACCCAGATATCAGTGGTATTTGTACTGCAAGGGTAAGTAAAAACAAATATCCTGCGAAAACTTGCACCTCTTAAACCACACTTATCTCATTTGTAGGAGGCAATGCGTAAGATGACAGAAGAGGATAAGCAAAAGATTGCCCAACAAGTTGAACTTTTCCGACGAGAAAAACTCACATTTGATTCGGAAGTGGCCAAGTGGGATGACACTGGCAACGATATCATTTTCTTGGCCAAACACATGTGCATGATTATGATGGAAATGACAGATTTTACTCGGTAAGTTATGATAGTACACTTATGAATTAAATATATGTATGATGTATACATATTTTGTTGTAGTGGTCGCGGTCCATTAAAAACCACAATGGATGTTATCAATGCCGCCAAGAAAATCTCCGAAGCTGGTACCAAATTAGATATATTAACAAAAGAAATAGCCGAACAATGTCCTGAGAGTAGCACTAAAAAGGATCTGCTTGCCTATTTGCAACGTATCGCTCTCTATTGCCACCAAATTCAAATTACGTCAAAGGTTAAAGCCGACGTACAAAATATCAGCGGAGAACTAATTGTCTCTGGGGTAAGCTATTGAGAAACAATCTTATGAACACTGGAGAATTATTTTTTTTTATCTACACTTTCGTTCAGTTGGACAGTGCCACTTCTCTCATTCAGGCGGCCAAAAATCTAATGAACGCTGTTGTTCTGACGGTCAAATACTCGTATGTAGCATCAACGAAATACACCCGACAGGGTACTGTTGCGGTAAGTTTTTTTTTTATTCTCCTATTATACTCTTTTTAAACATTTTTAGTTCCTGTTTTTTATTTTTTATTTATTTTCTTATATATGAAAAATTCCCGTCAACTCTATATAGAAATATAAAAAGTAATTTACTCTTGTATTTTTATTATTTGAAAATAATTTCATTTACGGATTAAAATAAAAAAAAAAAAAACAATAAATATAAAAATAAACTCGTAACAGAATTACGTGAGTATTGCTTCAGCGGTATAAACGAATGTGGTGTGAAGTTGTTATATCTTGTTTCTGTTTTCTTGTGCACTATTTGCTAAGCACTGAGATATTTTGTTCGATCAGAACTATCGGAAACTTATCATTTAAGCAATTGGGCATATTTAGTAGACAAAATATCTCAGAATGATAAATCAATGTGCATGTTTTTCTTAAATATTTAACAACGATGTTTGTTTTCTTTGTTATGTGTTACAATACACTGATATGTACATAGACACACACCAATCTAATGCGGCTTAAACTCACTATAAATAATAGTTTTTTTTTTTTCAATTTTTTAGGGTCTTGTATGTATTTTAAATAATTTTAAGGTTTAAATAAAGTATCGTATTCTTACTGCTAATCTTAGAATACGTCTGCATGTCGTTTGGGTCTGGATCGAATCGCTGCTAAGAGCGTTGCATTTCGACGAGATTTTAACATCAAGATCCTAATGATTGATTATGTCTGTTGATAAGGCAGCTTATCTAGGCACTTACAAGTTCTAAATCCATTTCCCTGACTAGTTTAGAATTCAGAAATTGCACTCCTCATATGGCAGAGAATAGGGATATGGAAACCCAATATCTGGTCGTTACGTACCAAGTTACCGTTTTCATGATGGATTGTGGAATCTTAATTTTCTGATAAATTCCGCAGAGCAATAATCAACATATTTTCGTACAACCAGTCAGCACTAAAACTCCTAACGTTCTACTACTTTGATTCCATATTCATTCACTAAACAGATTCCCAACTCTTGTGGCTCAAGTGGTTAGTACGCTGAACTTCGGAGCGAGACGTTCGAGGTTCAAACCCCAGACAGCACCTAGAAATTTATTTCATGGCACCATCAAACGGCTCTTTCAAAAATTTCCCCGATAAACCAATATAAAATTTAGTCAAAAAAACATAGCTTAGCTGATGTTAAAATACTACTTTAAACAATCCATTAGTTTTAAAAGAAATATAATATATATGCTGCTTTGTATTTATCTCAAATGCACGCTGTAAATAACATTTTTTAGCCGTTTACGTTCTTGCAATCTTAAATCCGTATAAATCACATTCTAGCACTCATCCAAGTGATAGCTTACACAACTGTTATCAACTAAATTCCACACAACAATACATCATTCCACATTTTGACTTTATATCCATAAATCATGATTTCTGTGTGTTTTAGACAGAGTCAGAGCTTTTTTTTCTTAATATAATACAAAAAGTACAATACAGTAATAATTTGTTGTAGGGTAATTTCTTCCAATTTTATTCTCTGACTCTGAATAGAGAAATTCATTCTGAACTCAAAACTAAAAATTAATCACCCGTCTCTTGAAATTTCAGTCACCAATTGTCGTCTGGAAGATGAAAGCCCCAGAGAAGAAACCACTCGTTCGACCAGAGAAACCCGAAGAAGTGCGAGCCAAAGTCCGAAAAGGATCCCAGAAAAAGGTTCAGAATCCAATTCACGCACTCTCTGAATTCCAAAGTCCGGCTGATGCGGTCTAAAGCACCACACTAAAGTTATTAACGAGAATAATTAAAAAATGCAAAAAATGACATTTTACTTAACTTAATTGCAAGAATGATATAAGAAAAAAAAAAAACTAAAACTAATATATTTATAGAAACCATTATTTGTTTGAAACAATTATAATGTGCACACATGGTAATAAAAAAGAGAAATTGTTAAATTTCAAAATAAATAAAAGACATTTCAATGTGTTACTGAACACACAAAGAAAAAGCGGAATACTATACAAGTAAACGAAACAGAAAAAACAAATTAAATCTATCGAATATCTCACATTCTGAAATTGGAAAAAAAGTTAAATTATCGAATTGTTAGCAATGAAAAAAAAAAAAAAAAAACAATCATCAGAATAACTCAAACACAAATATTTTCAAAACAAAAAAAAACTTTTAATTGGCGTAATCTTCGAAATATTTCAATCTTCCAGTTTTGAGTATATACAATCTTGCATTATGTATTCAGTAAGATTTCTTATTTTTTACATTATATACATGTCTATATAAAATATATTATGTTGCGTTATATTATGTATTTAAATTTCCCTGATGTTGGGGAAAAATTATCAAAAACCGAAAGTAAAATATTTTCTAATTGCAAATTAGATTTTTATTTATTCATCTTACATATAGACAATTATAATAAGTTTTTTTTTTTTTTTGTTTTATTATTTTTTTATTTATCTTCTTTTCAATGTTTTACTATTTGATATTGAGTAAGAGGAGATTTTATTTTATTGTAATAATTCATTATCACTATATTATAATCAGTATTTTTAAAAGTGTTAAAAATAAACAAACAAAAAAATATATAGATGCATATATTTGAAGACCAATTGTTGCGTTTTATTAATTAAATTTCTTCTATTTTTGTCAATGATTACGTCAGTGCCGTCAAGGAGAATTTATTAAAATCCCCGAATGAACAAGTTCATAACCGGCCAGAAGTAGCAAGCGGTATAATGGTGATTGCTCCTCAAGTTCGTTTCGCTCTAAATTTTAATAATATACGCACGAGTAGATTGCATTGATTTTTTGTGTTCGAGTTTTGCAAAACTGGTTCGTCTAAACATAAAATTTTCTCCAAGCGTACGGTGCTCTTTTACTGACAAAAAAAAAGTTTAGTGAACGTAATTTTGGTTAAAAAGGGTATACATACGTCGCAGGTCAAAGAATAGTGTCAATAAAAAAACCCCCTTTGTACACGTACAGCAGGTTATCTCTGACTGCAGAGTATTTTAGGGAAAATTATGCAAAACATGCCTTGAACCATTATAAAAATGGAGCTGATCCTTTTCACGAAAAAAACATCAAAACTAGTAGACCCCAATTCTTCAACTCGTATACGACACTCGAATCCGACTACAGTCGTATTTAGTTATTACAAAGTCGAATTTTACGAGCAAACTCGTATGTACACGAACACACGTTTGCATAACTGCAATTTCTAAAATGTCGTATGCATCGCATACAATCCGAAAAATAGGAATTCAATTTTGATGCGATTCTAAATACGAGAGAAAATACGACTGGGCATTCGACTTGAAGAATTGAGGTGATTTGCTTAATATACTTGTTCAGAATCGGATTGACAGAGTCAGCCATCTATAACAATAGTGAGGAAAGTTAGAGAACACTTCTATCATCTATGGCTTGCAACAGCGACAAAATATACTGAGATCTTCAATGACATCAAATTCCTCATTAATTACTTACTTAACGGGCTCCCGACCCGTGAAGAGTTTCTTTTTGAGACAAGTCAGCTTTCCATTCTCTTCGATACCGGGCACCCTGTTTCCAGTTGTCTAGACCAAGCGCTTTCGCATCCGCGATAGCTTGATCCTTAAAACGAAGGTTCGGTCTTCCTTGTCATCTCAAACCTTGGGGCTGTGATTCGACTATCCTCTTTGCTGGAGCATTATTGTCCATTCGCTCGATGTGGCCGAACCAGTGTAGTCAACGTATTTTGGCTTTTTAGAGTCCATTCACATCTTGGTACAACTCATAGTTCGCAGATGTATCTCCTTCTCCATTCGCCCTCCTCGCATATGGGACCGAATATTCGACGGAGAATTTTTCTCTCAAAATTGTTCAATATGTGCTCTACTTGCCAGCTTATCGTCCAGCTCTCAATTACATATAGCAGAACTGGCAGGATCAATGTTTTGTAGAGTATGCAGCATGCATAGCAGAACAAACGTCTTTTACATAGAGTTCAGTCGTTTTATAAAAAGAGGCAACTTGTACAGTATAAAACTCTCTGGTGAAGCTGAGAGTGCTGATACAGGATCCGTTTCTGAATTTCCTGATAAATTTGCAAATTTGGTTGACGAAGGTGGTTATGTCCCACAACAATTTGAATTTTGTTTGTAAAGTTCAAAATTTAGGAACAAGTAAGACGAAATGTATTGTACAATGAATTTGACATTAAGCTCTCGTAAGCGTTAATATCTCGTTACATTTTTGAGTCCGATAATCTCGTTGCCCACTCTGGCATTGAAATATGCCATCGTAATAATTGTAAAGTAATAAAGCCTTTGCGGTGTGATTGGTGTTAATTGCAAGTCCAAGTCCACTCTAAAGCTTTGTTCAATGAATTCTAGAACAGAGTAGAACACGATGGAACAGAACAGTTCGTGAAAAACGTCAGACAAGTTAAAACAGTCAGTCATATGTCAAATGTAGTTGTCAAAACAAATGAAATTTTGCAAAGGATTTAATTAGAAAATACTCTATCGTAATATTCGGTATCAATTAAAATGAATAAAAACTTATCTGAAATAAAATTTACCACAAGACTTAACAAATTAATGAAAACAAAACGATGACAGCTTATTTTGACAGTTTTCACGAATGTGTTCTGTTTAACTAAAAAGTAAATATAGAAAATCCTGTTCTAAACTGTTCTAGGACAACCTCATTGAATATGAATCAGATCAGATCATAAAGTAATCGTAGACCTTACTGGATAAGCTAAGGTCGTCAAACTAGCAAAGTAGGTGTATAATTTCAATGCATTTTCTTTGCGGTTTAAACTTTAGGTTTCCAATTACTGGTACAGAATTCCTGCAAATTTACCATGTTTCACGGCGCAGAGTGGTTGCCATTCGTGCTCTCTTTTTCACAATCTCTAAATGAAATTTAGGGATGACACCCCAGAGGGGGAGTTGGACTTACTAACAAGGCTGCTTGATGTCTGATTTCAACGGCTGTTCCTCGTTATTTAGCTAACTTCTATGAGACGTAAAAGTATTTTAGTCCTTTGCCATCCAATTATATGTATTATGTATGTATATCTATGAAAAAACAAACTCAAATATATTTTATAACATAGTGGCTAAGTTCACTTACATATGTACATATGTATATAAGACAACAAACCCTAATAACAACAAGGCGTGAACTGATGGTTTTTAATGTTTTAAATCGAGAACGCCGTCAAGTGCCAATTTAATTTTTTGAACAATAAAACAATGAATACCCCAGAAACTCGAAGCTAGAGAAAGAATCTCCATCTAATTCAATTTCAAATTACTAGTAGTACTCCGACTTTACTATTCCGACGTAAGATAAGATACTTATGTAGCTACAAAACATACAAAAAAAAAATCATTAATTTCGCTTATAAATAAAAACATCTATATGTACATATCTTTGTATAATGAAAACACATCAGTATGATAACTTCCTATTGTGCGTGAAGGTTAGGTGAAATTATACCAAAATTCTCTAGGTACACGACTGGCGATTGTCTAGACAATTGTTGCTTATAATTATTCACTATACTCATTGAGTCAAACACTTTAGTAATGCAAATCACGAATATCTTTAACAAATATGTCGTAGACTTTTCATTTGAATTCACATTGGACAAAAATTTGAACATAAACAAATAAAAACCTTAGCATTTTCTTTACTCTCGTATATAACTACATTATATAGTTATAGCATTCCGAACACAGACTTTGCTTTTCGATTCAGCTGAAATCCAAGCGTTCTAAATGTAGGAAGTTGTCTACTTTCTCGACCTAGAAACGTTGAGTTTAATGGTAAAGTTGGACATACAAAGGGCTTTTGTTTTTTCCGTATTTATTTTTAGCCCCACTTTGCTTGATTTAACTTCCAAATTGTGGGTTACGAGATGTACATACATAGGTCCATTACCCTATGTGAAAGAAGAGAAACATCATCCGCTTTGTGAAGATCTTTGTACATTTTTTCCGTGGATTCCCTCCGATAAGGCAGGCCAGATTTCCTCGTTTATGAGCATTTAGAATAATAGTTGTAAGAGTACACAACCCTGTCCTCCACTATTGTGCAACACGTAGCCTTTATAACAGCTATATGTTTTTCGGGGATACCTCATCTGCTCATTGCCAAGTAGATAGCGACTCCATTCAAGGTATCAAAAGCCTTCTCGAACTCGATTAATAATGGATAATGGATGCAAGGGAGTTGATATGGTCTACGTAGGAGGATCAGATGCGAAAGCCTGGTTGTTCGACAGCAAGAGCTGAACTTACATACTTTTTCCGTTCGTAAACTAGTTAGTATATTGGTTATGACTGGAAGAATATACATATGTATTTATTTCTCTAATTACCAGCACACGATCTAGATAGAATGCCTTTCATCGTTTCGATAGTGCTACAGTCACGGATAGTTTCGCCAGCCTTTTTATTATCGCGCTCCGCGCGAACTCTTGCTTTACTATACCATCTATTCTGTGTGGATTATCCCTATAAATGCCGTCAGAGACAGATTAAGTTACCAGACAATACCCCACATTGATTTTCCAGACTACTAGAATTTATGCCTGAAATATACTATGTATGGTGATTATGCCAGTCGTACTAATGTCCGTTATGCTGGAGAAGTCAAAGACTCATGGACTCTTATATTTTTAGATAAATGAAAACTTAGAATAATATTATTGTAGTTTCTGGAGTGGGCCTTATTCGCTCAAGTCAGCTGTGAGAATTCAGAGTACTTCTTGTGAACAATACTAATTACATTGGTTTTAAATGGAGATCCCGATACCAACTATTACCACGTTTATATGACCGGATTGGGAGATTGGATTCAAAATGTATTGATTTTCAACCCAAGTTTTCGCTGTAACCGGATTGAGGGATCGAGTTAGAATCGAATCGAAAGAGGATTGAGTTTGACACTTCTTGTCCTGTGCGCGGAGTTGTGTATGCCAAACACACTTCTTTTTTTTCTCTATCTGTCATATTCAATCTTTCGATCCGCGTTTACATGCAAAAAATTCCAACCCGACCGCAGAAAATTTTGTGATCTGATCGAGTCAATTCAGAGTCAATCCAATCTGCGTTTATATGGCACTCAACCCGAACTGAATCCGGATTCAATCCATATAACGTGGTATCTATTTGTCCACTTTGAAAGTTTAGTAAGAACAGTTTTCATCAGCAAAATCTCACCCCTCTTTAACCCCTCAGAGTTGGGTGTTTTCTCAATTACTACCATGATGTAAAGTAGTGGTAAAAGTACTCCACCCTGAGGAGTACCTCTGTACACCGACTTTTTGTTAGAAACCACCTTAGTTCAGCAAAAATTAATTCGTGTTTTTTGTTGCATTTGATTGATCAAATAAATGATGCCGCAGATGTTCGAAATCCTACTCGTACCTAAAAGAAGTTGGTAAGTATCAAGTTGCCACTCCTAGATTTTCTCCCCTTTCTGACCTAAAACCGAAGTGAACTGACGCAATACAGCAAATGCGATCGAATAGTTATCATAATATGTACGTAACCCTTTTACGAGTGCTAAAGTCTATGCTCGTCGAAATCCGAAGAAACGCATAATTAAGCCCTTTTATTCCACCACTGACTCACAGCATATACTAATTCGAGAAAATTCCAAATTTTTCCATTCACTACTATTCGATGACATTCCTAAAATGCGACGCGTTCGAATGCACGTTCACCAAACAGTTAAAAAGTTTGTGGACAAGAAAAACAAAAATACTTTCCAACAAATGAAAAGAAAATTCATTTCATTCGATGATGAAATCGTTTTCGCTTATTTCGACCAGGTGGTACCATGACGGAGCTTACGTGCACGCTTTCAAGAACACGTATGGTAAGAACCCAAATTCGGACAAGAACCGAAGGATGCAACGGACCACGAACATCGTTCCCACACTTAACTGTCAACTGATATTTTCCATTTCCATTTCTTTCCTTTCGCTCACTCTTCGCGCACCGTTGCAGACGTTAGGATTACCGTTATCATTCTAGAAGCCTCCATCTGCATGAATTCCCTACCAAAGTTAACAAATAAAAGCAAAAGGCGATTGACCAAGATACCAGATTCCATGTTAACTCTTGTGTGTTTGTCATTTCGTCTGATTTATGAACGTGAAGCGAAATATGCGAATAAAGAAAGAACACACGACAAAGCAAGAGGAATAGCAAAGCACCGTTACGATCGATGATACCACTTCCTTATGGAGAAGCCGGCCGGGTTGCCTGCTGCTGTCGCATGTCTGTCATATTACTAATCGAAAGGCAAAACACCATAATACAGCGAAACCAGATTATGACGCGTGAGCATAGACGCCTACCATGTCGATGATCGCGCGCTGATGTCGTGATCACTTAACGCGCTGATGACGAAGACGTGTCGGATCGGGCCGAACTTGTTTTGTTTTTTTCTTTTTTTATGAGGCTGCTACTGATCTACCTACCGTTCAGGCGTGTGACTTGACATGCGTTATATGGCCCGTCGTGCGGCGGCTTATTTTGTTATGGCACCACGACCACGATCGTTGAAATTAGAACACCGGGGCTCATTAGGCTGCTTGACGTGTTGCACTAGAATTATCTCGTGTGGTACGCGGTGGTGATTTAAGATCTTTCGATCTTCAGCCGTTAAGGAAAGGTGGAAAAATTATGTAAACGAAATGCCTTTGTCTTCATGTTCTTCTTTTTATGGGAATCTAAAGTGAAATGATTAAAGTGAAGTTGGACGACGAGGACGGCGACAACGGAATACGGGGTAAAATGGCTGATGGATGATGTTGTTTTGAGGTTTGTTGTTTTTTTTTTGTTTTTATTGGTTTACTTGTGGGAAGAGAGCGAAAGCACCGTAATTCGCTAACGTATTCGAAGAAGGTAATGCGGGATCTAAGTGGGTTATTGCGCGTTAGCTTTTCGGTACGTGAAGTAAGGAAAGAGAGGTAAAAGGAAGAGTTTGTTTGTTTTTTTGTTTGCACGTTTGGTAAGTTCTTTTGAGTGAGTACAGTTATTTCATGGAATTGTTACATTCCACGAAAGAACGTGGGAGATAGTAAATCATGTCAAGCAAATTTGGAATTTGGAATTTTGTTTAGTCATTGTACGTGTGCTGTGCGTTTGATTCTAGAATATTCGTTTTCGTGACACTTGCATTGTATGGATTTACGTTATAACATGTAACCACATTACAAGATATTACAGGTTTATCAGTAGATAGGCGTAGGTACCTTACATATGTACATTCTGCCAGTTCCAAGATCATGGAACCAGACTTGTCTATTCAAACAAGATGAACTGATCTTATCAGTAAATGGAGTTCCCACTACTCATTACATCTGCAAAATTGTGCGTTTTAGAGCGCCGTCTATCATATGAAACCTAATAGTAGAACAAAACTTGGTGCAGTCAATGCTGAGTATATGAAAGATTATTTCTGCAGGCTGCAAATGGCCACGACACGATGGAAACTTTGCTCTCAGACTAACAAGGTTACCTAGGTGACGTTAAGATCCAAATTATAATGCAATAAATCTTCTGAAAATTGAGGACTGATTGTCTAGCTGTTTAAAGTGACAGAAAATGATTTGGTAACAGACATCCTACTCATTTGCAAAATATCGTCGGACAAAAGTATGCCCTGTAAGCGAAATCTCTGAATTTTTGGACTGCGTCCGATGCATTTTTTTGTGATTTGTTTAACATCATTTCGGGTGGATAGATTTCTCTTCAAGGCTTAATCCTGGACTGTAGCGTAAGTAAGTATAAAATTAGCAATGATTTTAGGTTTTGATCCTGCTCTGCTTCTGCGGTTCATCTGTGAAAATATGTATGTAGGTACACATATACATGCAAGTATGTCGTGTAAAACATGTTAGTCATTAAATTAGTCCTTTCTAAGGTTAGATCAAAAAAAAATTCCGTGGTTGAAGAAAAATAAGTTGTCCTTATAGTGCCTTTGAGCCACTATAACCAATATACTCTTTACTTACTTACTTAGGTGGCTCTACAGTTCGGGGTGAATTTAAGCCTAAACCAACAAGCCTCTTCAGTTAGTCTGGTCTTAGCTAATTTCTAATCTCCTCCTCTAAAGCCCGTCAACTGAAATGAGACCGAATATTTTACGAGGAATATTTCTCTAAAAACAATCAAGAATGTCAAAAGTGTCAGTGTTTCAGCGCAATAAAGTATGACTAGCACAATCAAAGTCTTAAAGAATCTAACCACAAATTTTGCTGTAAACTTCCCTAAAACTCAAAACATAGATCTTGCTATAAAAGACGCGCTCGGATCTTTAAGTCTGGTATCAGACGCCTAGCTTTCTCATAGAGTCTCCGGATGTTGATCGCGAGACTCATTCACTTATTTGAGCTACATGCATATGTACTCTATCTTTGGATGTATTTTCTCAACGGAGGTGCAGCCTTACTAGGATCTCAGCGGATCCATTGTGTTCACCGGTGTGGGATAACTGAAAAAAGTGATCATGACAATTAGTCCTATACTTAATCCATGACGGTAGTGACTCTCCTGAACCATCCCGTTTTCAAAATGAGTTTAAGGTGGTGTGTTTACTAGTTCGCTGAGGTTGTCGAAAGATACTTTTCCCAGGGTTGAGTACCTATCTAATTCTGTTGAGGGTAAGGCATTCGCAGAGGGAATGTGTTGTGTCTTCCCCTACCTCTGTATCATTCTTCTATGATATCGCCATGTTGACGTTTGATCATTTGATGATAGTGCTGTGTTCAATTTAGTTGCTTTTACGCATCCAGGTTTGTCGGAGGCGTATGGGGCGCTTTTGCCGCTACTTCTTTGGTGAGGGGGTACAGTGTGCAAAGCCCGAGCATGGCTTCAAGGGTAGCGGTGGGACCAAGACAGTCTTTCCAGTTCAATTTTCGATGTAATATGCACCCTAGGTATTTTACCTTGTCTGATATTTGGAGTCGGGCTCTATTCAGTCTAGGTGGCACGATGTCGGGTATTTTCCACTTATTTGTAAACAAAATTAGTTCCGTTTTTTGTTCATAAAGACCAAGCCCGCAGCATTTGGCCCAGTTGTTCAGGGCGTTCAACGCTGTTTGTAGCAGGCCAACGATTGTGGGCAGTAATTTCCCAGTCATGACATCATCGGCATAAGCGATGGCCACAATTCCCTTTTGGTCTAATCTTATAAGTATTTCGTTGATCACTAGGTTCCAGAATAATGGTGATAAGACTCCTCCTTGAAGGGTTCCACACGAGGCTTCAGCATGTGTTTTTGTATTCTATCATAGTAATGGTTTTGTTTGGTTCATTAGCTGGTGAAATTCATCTTCATTGGTTATTCGACCGTCGATAGCCAAAATCTTTTAAAGATCACGTTCGGCATCCTTGGGCTATTTAACACGTTACTTTGAGCTCCTTCAAAATGGCTTCTTATTTCTTGTGCCATCTTGAATATCTGGGCGTCATATTATAAACAGGGTTGTTAGATTCGACAAAAGCCGCATATGTATTTTAGACGTTTGAGGCAAAAGGTTCAAACACTTGCACTCAGCAATAGAAAAAATCTTATCGTATTATGCAATTCAATAACAAACCCCATTCGAGAAAGTTTAGAGAAATGCTACGTGAAACCTCCCAATTATTGATTGATTCAATTTTATAAAAGTCAAACAAATTTTTCATCCGCAAGAAAATAGTTCTTTACCTTTTTTCAACGTCATATCATACAAATGTATATTTATGAATTCTCCAAACCAATTGACGACTAAAGGACTCCTCTAGTCCTTTCTCTCAGGAATTGTGATAGTTTTCGTATAAATATGATTTCTACTCAGGTAGGAGGCCTGACGTTGTTAGAGGCTTCTCCAGCCCTAAGTGTAAACTCCTTGTGATGGAGAAATATAATCTCTTAATTATCGTCAATCACATCTCTAACATTCCAGAATTCAGATTAGACGACGTGTTTTATTACACACATATGTACGTATTTATTATACAGTATACTTAACCTAAGATGTATACTTAACTCCATATGATTAAAACATATTCAAATGTCAATCTAACGTGGTCTTCCTCTATATCCTCACCAAAATTTATATTAATGAAATTCTATCCGGATTTCCGTTACAAAATGATTACAATGTTATTCCACATCGGTGTTTATTTTTAGAAGACATATGCTTTCTTACACATAGCAATCCAAAGGTTAAATCACCTCCTGAGTACTACACTTCTTATTCCTCGTCTAATGCTTTTAATTGTCAGGTAGTCGCGAAAAACGTGCAATTTATGTGAAAATGCAAATAAATTTCTAATACTCGCCAAATCGATTACCATAAACCGCAACGGATACCTGTCCGATAGACATCTAAATTCAAATCTCTCAAACCTCCTCATAGATACACGTCAGTCAGCCGGGAATGACGACATGACATCGATATCCGTTCCAGTCGCATGCTAAGGATATTCAAATCCATCTAACTGTCATCGAAGCAAAGGTTCTACAAACAAAGAAATCAAAAAAGAAAAAACCGACGTATTTACAAAAAATGCTAAGTGACTTCGCATGCGCCGCAATTCAAATTTATCGCGTAGAAATTTACCTAAACCATACCGAATCGATACCGAGATACATGTCAGATTGCTAAGTATCTGCGAGATTGTTTTCGAGAAATTGATAAAGTACGAGCAAAGTGTTTTTTGTCCATTTACCGTATTACTTTTTGGCATGCATAAGTAAGCGGCGCGATTCCGTATTTCCAATCCAAGTGATTCAGAGCTGGATGAAAGAAAGAGTTAACGCACATTCGGTTGGCTGATGCGCCATCTTATCACCATATCGAAGCGAACCTTGAATGACAAAGTCACAATGAAAGGTGTATTTAAATTCTAAAGTATCTAAAGCAAAAAGAATCTATGAAAAGGGGAAAACATGTGCCAGAAATGTGATCTTGAATTTAGGGCAAGAACAATAATACAATCTAAACACGTCTCCAGTACCCACTTCTTCCACAAATAGATAGTTGCTGCAACAGACGGTTGTAGGAGAATCTTTTGCACAATTGATCTGTTGCAGATATACATAATAATGAATTTGGACTAATATTACGTGTCTTGCATTTAGCATTACAAAACGATTGGCTGTTTGAGAGTCGCCGCAAACACTACTACTAGCGACACGAAAGGAAACAAACGCATGGAAATGAGATTCGCAAATAAAATTGCGTGTGCAGTTTAAGGCTTTTAAGGTCAATAGAAAAAGCAACGGATAGAAATGTAAATGAATGTAAATAAAGACGATGCAAAGATGCAGCGTTACCAGATATACGTGACCTTTAATTGCAGACATTCTTATCTGATTGTAAAAGGTAATCACAGTCATAGGTATTAACAGGCGGGTATCATTTGCAACACCGATTGTATCCTTACGGAATGTGAAACGTTCGAAGGCATTCCACAGCGATCGATACTTGGACGCTACTGTCCTACTGTATCACGATAAGCATCTTCTAAACGTTCCTCAGAAGGCAGAAACGGTACCTATCCATATACAGTTGAAAATGGGATATCTGCTAGTGTAGCGTCCGTGTCAAAAAATCACCATGGATAATTTCGAAATGGATTAGAAGTGTAAAGGAACACGGAACCTTTAGACACAAAAGGAAAAAAATTAACTATTATCAAAAAAATTATTCAGATACTGGAAAAGGCTGGTGAAATGGATATTGAAATCATTGGACTTTTTAAATTTGTTAAGGACAAAACCTTGATTATAAAAGTAAAGGTAAAAACGAGACCCTCGTAGTCATTCATCGAAAAACAACTACACACTCGTTCAGTCAAAACACCTGTTATGGTGGACAAAATTAATGTTCTGAAGATCGCTGATCTTACAAGTTCATTTATTAAAAAACAAAAAAAAAACCTAAATGATTTTGTCACATATATGGTTATGTAAGGGCGAATGAATTAATAACCTACAACCGACATAATGGTGGTTGTGGATCACAGAAGGCTTGATCTGAAAAACAAAAAACATCTTGGTCAGAAACGACGAAAATGATTATCGAAGTTTGCCCATACGTCTGGAGGGTTACTAACCTTTACAAATAACTGTTTGGGGTAAAAAGCTTCATTTTAATATCTTTTTTTGGTTAGCTTTATCATTTTTAATTGCATATAACTAAGTACAGAGCAAGTACGAAATTTCAACTAGTGCTGAGAATATGGCACTATTTCTTCTGTAAACTGTATAACACCAACGAAGACCAGCATCCCGCTATCAAACAGAATGGACCATTCCCCCTAGACAAGGATAGGCAAAACTTCTGTCAATTTGAACAAAAAAAAGTGAGGATAGCAATATTAGGACATAAATCCAACAAGCCAAGACATTCAAAGCAGCTGGAAACGACTTGGTAGGGAACATTATGTACAGCAACTCGGTTTTAAGATTTGGTCAGGCGAGTATATGCCTAATAAATCAAATCTCAGAATCGTTCATCCAATCTACAAGAAAAGAGACCCAGTCTATTAGACCAATTACAAATGTGTCAGTGTCCTCAACGTCGCGTACATGATCTTATCTGCCATCGATAACATTTTTACACTTCGGCAGATCCTGGAGAAAACTCCAAGTCCAAATCAATACCCATCATCTTTTCTTCGATTTTAAGGTCGCATATGACAGCATATAGACGAACTATACAAAACCATTTATATTTTTGACATCTCTGCCAAACTCGTAGGTTTGTGCAGAATGACGATAGAGAACGCTCTTTGTTCAATCAACAAGAAGGGACATACAATATCAATTTTGATAGTTTCTAAGTTCAGTGCATGTACCTACTCTTTGCCAGGATAGCATATCAAACGTCTATAATTAAACCCATTGGTCTGCATGACAGTAACAGCGGACCACAATCACCTTGTACCCGCTGATTAAGTTGAAAGTTGTAATAAATTGTTCACTCTCATTTTCTTTTCCCATAGGCATGTACACCTGTGATCACATACCTACATATGTACATATGTAAGTATATACCACTAAAATTTTTTGATAGCTAATAGTTAGTCAACAACAGGTGCTGAGCTGAGTTGCTTATACATGAACAAGTTCATAACGAAACCGAACGCCATTCAACAACTTTTCATTGAAAGTTTCGACAACAAAAATTTCTACTCACCTGGGTCCTACTTTTCCCCCAAACAACAACAAATCTCAAAATGAATTCAATTAGTTTTTCCCCCTAACAAAACAAAACAAAAAAAAAGGAACACAAAAATCCGTCTCCTATTAATAGACAACCAATAACCAGTTGGATCAGTTTTCTCCTCATGTCCGTCCGCCATTTATTAATCAATTAACAAATAATCACTCATTTGGCAACACTGTTATTGCCGTGATATAAAATCGAAATGGATTCACCAGTGTAAGTGCCGGCCGCCTACTTCTACTTCTCGCTTTGTAATTGCGGTACGGTTAATGGATCACGAAGGTGTACAGGCAGATCTGGTCTCCTGCAAGCGAAGAAAACCAGTGCCAGTGTCGAAAAATGCACTCTCTCACTAGGGGATCACACGCACACAGAGACCAGTACTAGAGACCACCTAGAGTAGACTGTCCAGGACTGGTTTAGTGGTACGGGCACCCCGGCTCTGCATCATAAAATCAAATTTTCCATTCAGTGGGTAACGTAGCCGGAGCGCTCCCAGGTAAAATTTTCTTTTCTATGCTATGCCTTTGCCGTGCTTCACTGACATTGCAATGCGGAAGCGATGTAATCGGTGGCGGCTGGTGGCACGATGATGATGATGATGATGGTGGTGGTGCGCTGGGGATGGCTAAGAGTTCACATCCATGATGGTTCTACCGCGACGCTCCTGTCTGGTTTCGCTGCAGCAGTATATGATGATGATGCCGGTTTTATGGTACCACCATCCGCCAGTGGTTTGGCCAGGCATGGCTTTGGTGGTTGGTTGGCTATGTAATAGGAGCGAAGTTCGAGTTCGAGTTTTATGGTGCGCGGTTTCGTTTTGGCTTTGGTAATAATTCTTCTAGCGGTTAATGTCTCTGAGGGGAACTGGTGGACCTAAGGCTGGCTTGGGTACAAGCCAGCACCGCTGCGTGGCTTTGTTGCTGGGTGTGTTGCTGGTGAGGCATTGATTTTGTTTCTTGTTAGCATCTAACTTTGGTAGGAAACACCACACTGCTTCGCGCATGGATTTAGCGTAATTGGGGACCAGTTATTGCTTTGGCCTCATTTTGAAATTTTGTTTTTTATTTTTTTTTTCTAAATAGGTGGATGAAGGGGGAGAGTAAAACAAACAAAAAAAAATTAAAAATGGAAATTATTTTCAGGATTACAATCGCGGAAATGACATAATTTTTAGGATTTGTGGCGCCTCTGGCTGGCTATGGTATTGCATTATCTGTAAACCTGATCTTAGATGAAATAGCATATGGTCCCTAGGTAAATGTATGGTTTCTGTTTATTTAAGGAGTTTGTTGCGGCTGCCTATGGTAAGATCAATATGTAGAGCAGCAACAAAGAAACTAAGAAGAAAAACCTGTTGAGTTGTCGAAAATGCATTTTTGTGCTCCGATTGGGTCGGGTTGTGTAGAGGATGTATGGGGAAATGTTTCTAGACTCCATGTTGGTAAGTGTGTATTTTGTTGGCTATTTACTGATAATTCTCCTGGAATTAGAAGGAATTTACTTTGATAGTGAGGTACTCTCTTTCCAAAATGAAATTGAAGTATACACAGAAGGTTCCAAAACCAGTGAGCGTACGTTGTCAGGTACTCACAGGATATAAACCTACACGTTTCAAGCAGAAGTTTTAGCTGTAGTCAGCTGTGGAATTACTTAAGATGCGATCAATATCCACTTGCAAAAAAATGTTTTATTTGAATTATGTAGGAAAATTAAGTGCATCGGTGAAATAGTTTAGATTTTTCTCCATGAAGTTTCCCTATGAATCGCGATGGGCCCACTATGGTGCTAATATCTTGTGATAAACTCATAACCTTACTTAACCAAACCTAACCTAACCTACTGATTAACTTTCTTGTTTAAATTGAATAATTAAACTCAACTAAATTAAAGAGATAACATTAGGGATTCTCGCAGATGTCAGATCGTCAAATAGCTAGTCATTGTGTTGACGACAACGAATTGAATTTTGGTTTTCTAGTTCCACCCCGACAGAATTATTTAACTCAATCAGAAGTAAAATACCCGTTGGGACTGACTGAGGTATGATACATCGATCTCAACCAGTATTTTGGCAAATTAGCCAAGAAAACTCATAAATCGGACATAGAATTGATCCTAGAATTAATGACATAGAATTGATCCTAACTGAACGTAGTAGCCTCTTAATTTAAAACCCATTATCCTTCCCCAAAAACAAGGACTGAAGATGAAAAGGACAATTTCGTTATCTAACTAAGCATAGTTGTCAACTTACCTATTGCTCAACGGAGGTACCCCAATCATGATGAGGGATTTTAAAGCTAAAGCAGAAATCGTCAGGACTACAATCAAAAGACAGATTTACATATGTATAACTCCGGATTCGTAATGCCAACGAATGGCTATCCAAGATCGTGAATAAAATAGATCGTGAATAGAATGTTGATCAAATTATAACGATTACCCGATATTAAAAAATACATATGATCTTGTATGTGCGAAACCAACTTGGGACAGATATTGGAATGACAAGAGTTAATGCTGAGTGCCTTTATGAACCGTCAAACTGCATCTTTTAATTGCAATCCTTACAATTCCATCAAACTAACTAGGGAACTACATGTGTAATACTGATGGCTTTTAAAAACAATCAGAACAAGCAGAAGCTTAGTGCAGCAGAACATGGATAGCCACCGCCAAGATATGAAAATTATATTTGCAACTGGCATACGACCAAAGTCTACTAAAAGGGTATAAAAGCAGCTGATGAACTGGCAATGAAGGCATTAGTACAGTACCAGCTTTATAAGCACTTGTATAACATTATTTGCTTTAAAACAATTAAAACTTTGCAAACATAACATTTGGGAAGACTTCCTCTGGCCCTACAAAATGCCCAAGATTCTTTCATTTATAATTCAGATTATTTAGAGGACATTTCTTTCGAAATATAGGGTGAGTCATAACACAATTCTATTCTAATAAGGGCCTATTCTGCCCTAAGTGTGGCTGCACATTTTGCAGCCTGCCAATCGAACCTAATCTAGAGTGAGTCATCTGTTGGTTTCTTTTTGAATCATATTTTATTTTGACACTGACAGCACTTATGCACTCAAAAAATTGTCAGAAATTCAGTATTATATATTCGCGGTACAACGTTGGGAAATATTCTTAAGTTACTTACAAAGTGGAGGCTGTGTTGCCGAAACAGTGCAAATTTTGAAAATTTCGGTGAAAATAATGCATCAACTGCAGCTGGTGTACGCAAGTTTGTGATGAAAGAAGAAGAAGGAAGACTGGTTTCCTGATTGATCATCATCTCATTAAAGATCGATGCTATGCAAACAATCCAGAGACGATTCAGGTACTCAAGAACAATTTTGGTCAAGCTATTCGTGAAACAGAGACTCAAACCATCGAAAATGTATTAAAAACTTGGGTTAAAAGGGTGGCCTACTGCCGTAATTAATCGGAAAGCTTACTCTTTTCAATAAAGCAACAATCTTTGAGAAATAATAGAATTCTCCTGTAAATCCTTAGAAGTAAATTAAATAACTGCATTAGAGCTATATGATGGCTTCAAATTTGAAGGAAAGAGAGAATAAAGTGGATTTTATAATGGGTTAGTACTGCTCTGAGTAGGACGTTCCTACTTCTTTCCGTCAAACGAATTACGTAACCTAACCCAAACATAGAATATACGCAATACATCACGAAATGCGAACACACAAACCTATATTACGCATCTATTCAAAAACGTAAAAACATCGATCCTTGAGACAGTCTAGCCAATAAAACTTCCCAAATTATTGTTGCAAAGAGTCAACATGTGTGTTTAGACTTTAAAATACTTCTCTACTCTGAAATAGTAATTTATTCTTCTGTCCTTTCCGGTTTAGCATGCGCGAGCTGTTTAAAATGCTTCAGGTGGTGTTTCCACTCGGAAGAATACCGGTCGGAATCTTATGCTAAAAATATCGCACAGACAATTGCCAAAAATAAATCTGTTTGTGTAGAAATTAAAGGATATTCAATGGGCTAGCGCTAGTATTATTCCACTTGGTGTGCAAACGCCCAGAGTTATTTTCGTATTGAACTTGACCCAGTAACGTGATTTCTTTTAAATTATACGACCGACAATCGATTGGTAGTTCCATTATGGAGCACTTGATATCGATGGCGACGACGACGACGACGACGACGACGCGGACGACGCGACGGTGGCGGTGTTGGTAGGCCGTGTCCAATTGTTATTTTGAATGGAACGTCTTGTGTGTTCGAGTACACGCTAAGCATACGAAAAATATTTCTGTACTTGTTAGTGTTTAGGTACTTTTTTTTTTAGTGGATTTGGGAATTGGGAACTACCTTTATGATGATTTTATCGCAACGATAAGATTAATGATCGGTGGTTTATATGGTATTATCACAACACTGCTGGTGGGTGTTATGGTTTTTTTTTTTTTGTGGAACTGGACGATGGAAGCCTTGTGGTGATAAACGTGTTGTTGAAATTTGCTGAAAATATGTTGGTAATACACATCGTTGAGGAAGTTGGCTCAAAGCAAACTGGTGTTTGTCACAAGTTTATTTATTTAAATGCTGTCAAATCTTTGCGACATTGGCAAGGTTTTGATTGGATTTATTAAGTACATTTTTATTTAATTGAGGTCTAAGCCGGTTTAGTGAATTTAACAATTGTTAGAGAGTCAATAAAGGCACTTTGTTGACTTGTTTGACTTTAGATTATTCATGACTATTAATGAATACAATAGCTCTTATCCAGTGTTTACGTAATGATTTATCACTTTGACCTCGGCCTTTAAATAAGGTCTATCAAAGAAAGTCGGAAGTTAAACATATCCGCAACAAAAAGAAACAAAGGAACATAAATCTAGCTACATACATATATTTTATATTTATGTAATGCGAATATTAAACAAATTATTTAAATACGTACAACAATCGTGATACAAAAAAAAATATATTGCGTCAATTTGAGTTTGACGTAAAGGAGGCAACCCCTTCATTTTGAAGAAACTCTGAACGTCTACGTCAGTATACTAAAAAGAGTAGTAGTGAATCTAATAGAATTGTAGTAGAAGCTGATAGAATTTACTCTAAGTCTGTTTCCTTACCTGAAAATTCATAACGATTCGTACGAATTCTAGTTCAACTCCGTTCCCTAACACAAAAAATCGTAAAAGAGAGAGCACGCGAGAGAGTAAAATATTTTCTCTCAGTGACGAAAGTTACGAATTTTTACCAAACAAATTTCTGTAGGTACATACATAAGTGGTGTATGATCTGTCAAAAGTACTAGATATACATACATTCAACTGATCGGATATTTATTTTCAGGATTTCATTTTTATTTGATATGGAAACATAATATTTTTGAAGATTTCTGAAAATTTCATCGTCCCCATACTTGATATTTCAGATGTGGGATGGTTTTGTTATTCGATGCGTTCCCTAACTTTTATGAAGTTTTCATCATTCTCTCAGAGAATTATCCCCCACTCTAAAAAATTTGTGATTCTACGATTTTTAGTGCAGAAAGTAAAGGAACAGACCTTATATATTATGCGGTTACTATCAGAGACCTGACATGTTACGGCAATCTGGATTTTCAGATTTTCTGAAATTTTTTGGATTTTTTTTTAAGTTCGGAAATGTCGGAAATCGACGAAAGGGTGAAAAAAATATAAAAAATTTAAGAATTGGCGAGGCAAACAAAAGAAACACAAAAGCAAACCAATTCAATTGCTGTGAAAAGCATTAGTTTTGTTTTAAGGTTGTGAGTCAAACCAGTTATACCAGTTATGTATTGGGGCTGACAACTAATACGCCAAAACAGACAGAACTATCAAACTCAACAAGGAAACGTCAAAAAAAAAATCCAGTCCGTCAGTCCTGTGTGAACAGGGTCAAAGAATCATAAGATGACTTCTGTCACCGACAGGAAGCAGGAAGTTATCGGGCGTGTTTTGTATTCTAGGCACTAGGTAGTCAAACGTTCCTATTGGTCGAGAGATACAGTTTTGACAGAAAAGTAAGGCATTTCTTTTAAGGTGGACTGGATTCGAGGAAATGTCAAAAACAGCTGATATGTTAGTATATTATTTATTATTCGGCTGTCCTTTATAAATTAAATGGATGATGTAGGGTAAATAAAATAATTAAATTACAACTGAATTAAGATGAAGTGATCTTCATTGTTCAATGCATGTAGTGTTTTCATTTGCTGTTTACATTAAATTTACATTACATGTAGGTACAGCAATCATTGGTCATGTCTAGAGCCATCTGCGTGCTAGAACTGTTGAAAGTGTCCAACAGACAGTCAACAACCATCACCATGTACCATAGTACAGCAGACAAAACGCAACCCTGCAGATTGTGTCTGTTTATTTTCTATTGCATCTGTTTGCAATGATTTAGGTTAGCATAGATAAGAATTGCTGGCTGAAATTGTTACTTGGTTAATATATGGAAAAGCTATGGTTTGTAGCCCATAGAACTACTTACTTTACTTTTTATTCATTCATACCATTCCATACCACACCTATTATCATGCAAAAGTTTCTTTCTGATAAGAAAGACCCAATAGCAGAAATTTAATTTAAAAGCCATGCGCCGGTGGCCCAAAGAGATGGTTTGCTTACGTCGATATCGCACTGAATATCTAATAGGCTTTGATTATTCTGAGAATTGTGTTAAACTTTGAGTAAGGATACGTTACACTTTTCTTTCTCTGGTTTTTTTTAATCCATTTCAATACTCTCTTTTAATAATTACCATATATCTAAGCGTTCCATTTGTTAGAATTTTATTTGAAATTGTAACACTAAAATTGAATTCAATTGATCTGAAATAGATAGAAATCTAGGGATCAATGGCAAAGACAATAAGTGAAATGTATGTCGCAATCGCGTGGCTTATACATTTTTTCTTAAATAGAATGATTTGAGTTTGTACACATCTAAAATTTAAATAAATCTTTGCAAATAAATGCTGTGATGCCATGTTTAGACCTAACCAGGTTAAGTCTAATAATTTAAACTTTGTTTAAAATGGCAAAATAGGCCGAGACGATGGACAATTCTGAGATCCCAGCCGCCAACATGGGGGTGTAGCTCAATGGTAGAGCGCTCGCTTCGCATGTGAGAAGTACTGGGTTCAATCCCCGGCATCTCCATAAGTCGGCTACAATTACTTTTTTTCTCCAACTAACAAGGATCTTTGTGAATAGCAAAGAATATTATCGCATATTTTTATGGGAACAACATTCAGATACACTATGTGCTTAAGGCACTCATGCATCGTAACATTTAATGGAATGCACTTTTGGCGTAGTTTGGACAACAAGTAGCTCAAGTTGGGATTATGTTGGTACAACGAAAACAGCAGTTATGATTTTCAATTGCTTATGAAAACACGAACCAAACATTAAACATCAGCTTGATAGTAAACAAGTAAGTTTAAAGTTTTCCTTTGACCAAAAGTTGAGGCTAGCAATCCTTCATTGTCCCAAGGGAGGATGATGTGAAACAATAGCTTCCAAATAGTAAAGGCTTTTAACATTCTCCATTCGCTGAACAGGTGTATTTATTTAAGTGGCTTTGGATATTATAATCCATCTTTCCAGTCATTTCAAACGACCAATGCACAGTTTTTTTTTTTTAACTAAGACGATGTCCCGAACAGATTGAAAGAAACTCAATACTGTAAACTACTCCGTTGCCTTCTCAGCAGGGATGTTATACAAATTTTCTGCGAAAAATTTCATAAATCGCCGGATATAAAAACTTTGTTTCTCGGTTAAAAACAAAGCAAAACAGCGATTGGCAAGAGACGAATCTTATCGTGTGAGTTTCTTACAATGCATTCAAGTATGGCGTTGAAGATGTAACAAGAAAGGTGTCGTCTTGCGCAAAACTCTCTCGATGAAGTCATTATGTACTTGGTTCAAACTGGGAGCAAACTTTATCGCAATTTTACTTGTCTCATAAGTATACACTGGTTTGACCAAATTTTACAAATTAGTTGAAGTACATAACTCTTATTGTGCTATGTATCAGTTTTGTATCTCAGCTTAAATGATCTACCTCTGCCCCAGATATTTACTGCATTGCCTGACAATTTGACACAGTTTTCAAGAAAGTATATCATGAAACTATGTTACTTCAATTTTCGAACTTTCCGGAAGGACGTCAACATTCTATTACACCATCGATTCATAGATTTCATCTGTAACTAGGTGTCAACTAAAGTAAGGCAAATATGCACAAGAAAATGAGTCCAATGATTACTCTGAGGATAAGACTCGAACACTGGGTGACCAACATTGCACGATGGTTTTGTGTGACAAACGACACGTAACGTGGTTGTTATGTAAATACGACTGCATATTTACCTAAAATAAATGCAAACATTTGTGCATATCTATATGTGTATTCCTTCTGCACTCAGTGGGCCATGGAAGACGTGCCATACGGACAAGGCAAACACAATTTGTCAAACGACCGGCGGCGTGGTGATATCTAATGCATTGCATTCGAATCAATTTTTGGTTCTGTCGATATACTTTTAGACTACAATTTGTGTCACAACAACATCTGGGTGGATTAATTGAAAAGTCATTGAAGTGGGAAACTGCACAGCTACAGACTAATGAATCTGTCCGAATGGACAACAGAAAAGATTTCATTCATTAATAACATTAAGTATCCACAGATAGATTCGATTCATAGTCAGGCCAGGCATAATATGTATGAAAAATACTCAGTTTCAGTTTCTACTGGAAAGGTAAAAGTAAAATTTAATGCAGTATGGATTTATACATACTACACAATTTTAACAAAGGATATTATCTCACCTTGAATAAATGTATGCATACTTAGTTCACTTTTTAAAGTTGGGCCACTTAGCGTGTTGGTACCATTACTCACATCTCTGTTTTTTTCTTTTACTTTTTTTAGTAAGTAATTGACATTTTTGTTTTCATTCCTAGCTAGTTTTTTTCTATGTTTTTCAACCAGACACTCAATTAATTCTTTGAAACGGAAGCTTCTTTGTATTTGAGGTGATTCACCAAAAGTAGGGTTTTTTAGGGACATGTGACTGACTAGTAAGGTATGTGGTTATTTAGCAAATAATGATCTAAGACCTGTTTTTATAAATCTATCTTAGGTTGAAATATGATTCACGTATTTAAGTTATACGCATGTATGATCAAATATTTTTTGTTCACGCAGTTTGTAAGTGCCTTATGGGATTTTTCCAGCTTTTTTGTTGTCCAAGGTTCATATCTCTTAAAAATGTATATACGTATATTACCGAAGTGTAAAAGAACGTATCAAGGAAAAAAGGTTATACATTGAAGAAATTAGAAGGAAGCCTTGTAGTGAAGAGTATGCATAACCTACTTTTGCATGTGCTGGACGACGCTAGCCAAACATCCTTCAACCTGGTCACAAAGAGGAAAGTATTATACCAACTAAAATTCATTAAGTCTACTGGATTTGGCTTGCTGCCCGAGCAATTCTAAGGAGCTCCTTACAGCAATTTATTTCTAACATTTTCTTCGACGAGAATATGCCTGATCAATACATAGAGTTTCAGCATAATTTAACCAATCCACAAGAAAAAACCTTTCCATTGAACAAATTTTTACAAGAAGTTGAAATCGTTACTCATCATCTCATTTATTTAAAGTCGATTAGTAATTTTTTAAGACGAGCCTTGGTGTCCACTGGAAATAGTTCAATTCAAGTAATGTGTTATGCAATTGAAATTTCCAATGGAAACCACTAATTTCTTAAAACATGTCATCAATTTCTGCTTTTATTTCTTGTCGTCTCTGTGGACGTAAGCCCTGATATAAATTTGACAGCAATATTCAATTTGATTTCAACAAATTGTAAAGTATGTATTCAACGGTTAAGGTGAGCAAAATTAAATGTATGCCGCCAAAATGGCCATCCAACATCAACGAATTTTATAGAACATCATAATGGACAGCGCTGTCATCGACAATCCTAACAACAATGGCTGCTTTCCCAAATGCAACACTACCTGCTTCGTGAATTCAGCAACCATTCCTAAATGTAAAGTCAAAATGATGACAATGCATTATGTTCGCAAATGCATTGTGAATGAATATACTTCGCAAATAAAAGCAACGAACTAACATGATGCAAATGATATTTGTTATTGCTACCATTTTTCGTTTAGCTTTAAAATATATTTCGTGAATATTCAGTTGTCGCCAGCCTCACAATTGTTTAGCAAATGATTAATTATATGAGTTGCAAATAGTTTTTGACACATTGTTTCAGATTAACAAAAAAGAAATTGTGCACATTCGATAACATTCCAAAATCTCATGAAAGGAAGGTGCAGTCACAATACACATTTTGGTTGAATTTTAAAAACGAGCCAATATCTTAGCAGAAATCTAGCAAAACTTTTGAGAAACTCTTGCTAATTGTTGTTTCTTTAAACTGAGAAGACCATTTATTAGTAAGGCGCTACAACAACCGCAACTAGGTTGTGTTCGTATGAAGACCTTAATAATCCCAGTCCTTCTCTATGGGGCGAAAGCTTCAGACAACTTTTCGACAAAGGATAATTGGTCCTATTTGCATTGACAGCTTTTGGAGAAAGAGATTAATGGGCGCAATATATATGCAGGCTATTTATCTTGCCGAAATAAAGTTTCATTACGGTCCATGCCGATTATGGTGAAAAACCTTAATAGCCGCCACACCTGACCTCGTAGCTCTCTTTCAGAAATGCTCTCTCTCTCTCTCTCTCTCTCTATAGACCCTCTAGTCTTTTGGTCATATGGTCATTCCAAATTTAATACTTTCATGTCACTTTTTTCCTCTCCATGACATGAGCGTTCAATGTAATGACAGTTCGATTAATAAGTGGTGAATTTATACAATTGATGTCTTCGATTTAGTTTACTACCTTAGATTGGAGAGACAAATTGTATACAAGAATGTCCTTCACACCTTTTTGACTTCGCAATCTCTCTCCGATTTAAAGTAGCAATAATCGATCAATAAAATACCATTTCTACAAAACTTTCAGCAATAATGATCCAATAAAACAAATTAAAACAAAAACCCAATGAAATCAAAACCACAAAAACAAAACCCATCCAGTTTCATTCAACTCAAACGAAACGAAAAATTCATTGCCTCCAATCGAAAACCACCGGCACGCCTTCAAAAAACATGTCAAAGACTCAACGGCACCAAGCCATCAACCTGTCGACACGAGAGCGGTAATTTGATTGCACCTGTTTGATTAAACATCAAAAAAGTCAAACGACTCGCGAGTCGCCCGGCTTACACACTTTAGCCGCTTCACGGTTCGTGCTGCGCGCCGTCACGAGACTTTAAACGGTCGATCGCTTAATTGCTTTTAATTATTAGTTTCCATTTCGCTTATTGTTTTTATTTTCGCTTTTATAGGTTGCCTCGCGTCATCGAAGTTAATTTATTCGCATATTTCTTGCTGAGTATTAAGAAAACCGCCTAAACGGTTGGCACGCTCTCTTCCTTTGATTTTTTGGTCAAATTGACATTTTTTTTAGTGAATGGAAAATGGAAATGTCGCGATATGAATGGCATGAGTCGAGTTGGGTTTTGCTCCAAATTAAATTCTTTGAAAACTTTGCGTTTTAATGAATTTCAGCACAGAGGAGCCTTTGTGATTCATATGAAATGAAATTGTTTCCGTGAAATTCATGGAAATTCTTTGACCCGTAAATTTAAATTTGTTGACAGTTTGTTGATAAATCGCTGGCGACAGTAGGACGAAAAGTTGCGCTTGTTTACGCATTTTTCGGAGTAAATAAGATTGTAAATCAAAGAAACTATCGAATGTCCGGCATGTAATTCCAAGAATCGAAACTGGGACATGGGACAAGTAGTAAGTAAACATGATGGAAATATGTATTTCCATGATCTGATAAAAGAACAGAATGCACCTTAGCATGCACATTTCCTGAGTTATTAGGTCAGAGTTTCATGTTATTACTTTTATTTATTTATTTTTTTGGTAAATATTTGAGATATCTATTGACGAAATAAAATGGATCAGCAGTTTTTTTTTATAATTTCTGATAGTGAAGGGTTTTCAGTTCAGGTGCTTAATCAACTAGTGACATGTTCCAATTTTTTGTTTATCTTTTGATAGTAATGCTGTTGGAAATATTTTTAGGAATGCACTTAATCAGTTAAGCCTCATGATCACTAAATTTTATCTGACTGCAATCCTGCCAGTGATACAAAGTCCAGAAATATCTTATTTGCTCACGTAGC
The DNA here is from genome assembly GCA_905220385.1 of Xylota sylvarum. Taxonomy (NCBI): domain Eukaryota; kingdom Metazoa; phylum Arthropoda; class Insecta; order Diptera; family Syrphidae; genus Xylota; species Xylota sylvarum. The sequence continues at coordinate 36,820,986 of LR999958.1, forward strand.
ACCTAAGTAACTTAACTTTTATGCCACAGTTTTGTATATAGATATGTCAGTAGTGCCAAATTTTACGTCAAATTGTCCATTGTTCTTAGAAAACTTTTGTTTTCCTATACTGTGCAGCTTGAATTAGTCTATGGTGTGACGTCTCGTAGGAGTGCCATGCTACCTTGCTGTAGTATCATAAGTAGATCCCTGTCATATCACTATATCACTATATAATCTACCTATGCTATGCATCCACTGGGGATACAGAAGAGGGGGCATAATCTCTTTATACAATCGTCTGATCTCGGTGTGCAACTAAATGAGAGAGTCGGTTCTCAAAATGTTTGCCGTCATGGGAAAACAGGACTTACATAGAAGTAAATGATAGCAATGTCACCATTGCCATTCCTCCTCCTCTTACAACGCAGCAGAAGATGCCACATGGATCACTCCAAGAAAGGGTTTTTTAAGTAAAAGCTGGACCTAAAATGAAATTAAATATCTTGGGATTCACTTCGTTCGTCTAAACAAACAGAATTTCCACAACCGGAAGGGTATCCCATAGTAAGCCCATTGAATTTACTCTTGCGCGTTAGGCTGATCTACTGAGATACTGTTTAGTGGCCGATATCAAAGCATTCAATATACAGCCAGCATACACAGGCGTGAAATCGGAACTGGACGTATAGGTAGGTAATGCTAATCTATACCGCTCAATCTAACATATCTTTCAGAAAAGTTTACATTTCAAGTGGAGGCCTTTGTTATACTCGAGGGCATTACTTCTTACTAGGGAGATGCAAGGAACATTTTTGGGTCTATCTTTGCAAGAAATGTGCTTATCTTAAAACCAACGAAAACAATAGTATCCTTCACGAGGAAAACAAAACTTGAACGACTAAAGCCGATAGATCTGTCGGATTAAATACTGACACCACTCAGAGAAGTTAAATATCTGGGACTAAATATAGTTAGTGAACTCATCTTAAAAAAATACACAGAAGAAAAACTAGGAAAGTCACGGCTCTATTGATTTTCCGGAGCCTAGCGGAGAAATCCTGGAGATGTATGTAGCAATAATGTCAGATAGTCAAGCTGCAATCATGACTCTTGATTCCTACGTTATTAGGTTCCAATTTGTGTGGGAATGCCAGCACAAATTTAATGAACTGGGGAGAAGAAACAAGTTGACTCACTGTTGGATACCGGTCATGTGGGTATAGAGAGTAATGAAATGGCAATTCCAATTCAAAAACAAATGGCAAAAATGAAACATTGTTTGACCTTAGGTATAGTATCGGTTCACTCTTTTTGAACTTTCTACAGAGACAAGGGATTATGTTCTAGACTTTGCATCAGGTAAAGATTTTCTAGAAGAAATAAATTTCCAAGGACCTACCTGATAAAGGTTCAAAGGTTCACAGGTTTTAATTATTTTTTCAATACAATAGAGCACAGTCCAGAAGTGTATGTACATACATCCTAGCGCTCAATAATTTTACCCGGGACCATTCTGTAAGCGGTTTTCCGCCCCTATTCTTGAGATGGAACACTTTCGTGAAAATTGTTAAAATCAGCTATTTTTTCTGACCAATGATTTTTTCATTTACAAAAAGGCTTTTTTTGCTTTACATTAGAATATTAATTGCAATAGTTGGCTTTTGTAAACGACAGTTGATAGGTAAATTGAAAATCAATCCTCGAACACAATGTCGACAACGAATCTAAAATCGTTTTTGAGGCCATAATGGTCTTCGAGGAATTCTTAACTTCAAAGAAGAATTCATTCACTGTGGGACAACAGAATAAGGTAAATAAAAAGCTATAAAAAAATTAAAATCATGGTCACCGCCATCCATTTCTGATCTTTTATATTTATTTTGTAAAAACACACACCGAGCATTGGTTGCCGATCCCACATGAAAAATTGATTACGACTGCAAGTCTTCCGAACGAAAATTAGACCATACGCCAGCCAAATCACAGAAAAATTTTTATTTATGATTTAATTCAATAAAACATTTACAGCAGATATTGAATTACATTTGCACATGGACACACAATACGTAAAGTGTGCCAGAATTCAAATCAGCTGAACACATCACATGGAATGTGTGTGTCTGCTACCAGCACTGCCGAGTTTTTCGTACATTCAATGACTTCTTTGTAATCTTATGAGTTGATGCAGAGATACAAACAAATTAATTTAAAAAAAAATAAAAATCACATACCACCCCTTTTTGGTACTAATGGAGATGCCGGGGTTTGAACCCGGGACTTCTCACATGCGAAGCGAGCGCTCTACCACTGAGCTACATCCCCATGCCACTCCGCTGTTCAAATTACTTACAACAGAACAGCGTGTGTGCACTGAGTGTGTGTGTGTGTTTTGTTATTAATTATATTATTATAGGTGTTATCAAGTTTATAGTGTTAACTTGATGTTTTATCAGATTTAAATCCAAAGTGTGTCATTCGATGATGATTCACACACCGTACTCAAATGAAAAGTGAAAAGAAGGGCACCGTCCGGTGTACATTGCTCTTTGCACCTTAAAAGTTAGGTATAGATACATTTTATGTGTTCGATGATCTAAATGAGGCATTGGGGTTGTAAAAGAAATTAAAAAAAAAAAACATTTAGTTGTTTACGATGTTTGCATGTGAAGCATAAAAATTCGAAAAGGATGCATCAAACTCGTAACTTTGCAGGTCCTTGCCATACTGATTGCTGATGGTACAAGAATTTATTTTTTTTTTCAGGTTTTATTTTGTATGTCATTCCTTGTATGCCTTCAACAGGCGATAACATAGTGGAATTGGGTCAAAATCACCACGTGCGCACGTGCTCATGCAATTCGAATTATCGAAGGCGTAGCTCAAATTTCCCTCTAAACGATATCACTTTTGTAGTGTTTGCATAGATTCATTGCGAAGGTCATGGGAAATTTTCATTAGGACAGATAATTTTGTGTACCCACTCAAATTCCATAGGAATTTTATTGATGGAATTTGGCATCCCGACCTAATCTTTAAAACAATGACTGACTGACTTTGATTCTTCACTTCTAATGTAAAACATGATAAAATTAGCAAACCAAGTGCTTTTGTTTATTATCAAATCTTTTTTGAATGTCAGTGTTGTCAGCTGAAAATTTCACAATTTTGAGACAAAAATCATAGTTTTCTTGAAAGTATACGAAATATAACCATAATTGCTAGCATGGCTTAAAACTGGCAGTGTTGGATGACAAAATATGTTCTTATTGTTGACAAAAGCTCCTAAATGATTGGTAAAAGACTACTGTTGAGAGGAATGACCTTCTCGGAAATGACATCAAATAGGGCAGATCTACAACATCAACTGTCAGTAGTAGTGTAGACTCCAACTCATAGATTATACAGATAGTCAACTTTCCATCCCTTGCCCGCTAAGAGCCGCAAATGGCCGGACCCTAAAACCTCTCCCATAATTCCCTATCCGTGAATTCATATGAATAATATATTTTAGTCATCGGCTGATTGAATTTTCATTAGTGTTTTCCATTAGTGAATTGGAGCTGATTTTTCTTTTTTTTTTCGTAAAATTTACCCGAAGAATGGGAAAAGCCAATACAGTTCTACACTATTTTTGTTTATGTCAATTAATTCATCTTATTGAATTGAATTTAAGATTGTAATTATGTACATATATATTGTCATACTCCTTGTTTTTAAGGAAGTAAAATTATAACAACATTCCCCTGGTAGTCAGTTTTTGACACCAAGATGACTGCGCTCATGATTTTGGACATTCCCGAAATAATGTGTGCCTGAGGTCCCATTTGATTTGCATGCAAGCTCCTATACATACTATATAATGAGTTATGAGCAAAATCTGCTATTTTCTAGTGCTTTTCATCTGGAGGGTAGAAGTAGAGATCCCTTCTAGGTTGACTATCTGCATTATCTGATCTGTGCTCCAATTGATTGGAAATTAAATACACCGTCTTCAGCAAAACACAGAATGTGAAGATTACCCCAATTATTTCGTACCTTGTATTATCTTAAATAAGGTGTGTTGCATCAATCGCTTTTGAATAGCCAGGAAAATACCACGACCATAGGAAAAGCTGTCGATATACTCGAAAAATAGAAAATGAGTAATTCCTGGTTGCAGGCTATTTTAGTGTAGTTCCACTGATCTAAGATCAAAATTATTATTTTTATTACTATTAATTATTATCTACAGAACCAACCGGAGCTTACGTTAGCCAGCTCACCGAGATTCCTAAATGTATTCTACTACGAGCGGAGAGAGCTTGGAACGTTTCTACACAAGTAATTTACAAGCCTGGCATACTTACTAACGATGCAGTGCCCTGTAATGACGCCTATTATATTTGTAATAGGTGACTTTTTAGTCTGATAATCACTAGAACGACTGATTACACAATTATTGAACTTATTGTGGAATAATTCGATTGTTTGACGGCTTGTGTGCCACGTAGCTCCCATCTTGCTGAAATCATAGCTCGCCCCAGTCCAAATCCTCAATTTCTGGCTCTCCATTGACAGTAACGTTTCTTTCATTGTCGTCTTGGAAGGAAAATGGGCTAATAATGCCGCCACTACAAAAACCACACCATGCAGTCACACGTTCAGGATGCATAGGCTTGTACATTTTCCGAGCCCCAAATACGGCAATTTTGCTTGTTTACGTAGCCGCCGAGATGGAAATAAGCCTCATCGGAAAATATGATTTTTTGAGTAAAATTGTCGTCCATTTCGAGCTGCTCTAAAGCCCAAACAGAGAAGCGATAATGAAACGGTTGGTCATTTTGCTTCAATTCCTGAGTCAATTGGACCTTGTAAGCCAATAATCCAAGATCTTCTGTGACCTCGGGCTACTGCGACTGATGTTCAGTTTGTGAAACTTTTAGCAAAAGAGCTGCAATATTCCCTGTTGAGAGCACAGGACGAACACGGGAATATGTTCGGTCATAAATCAGCAAACCAGTTTCACGAACTTTCATCCATCACAAACTTGCTTACATCAGCTGTAGTTGGTGCATTATTTCGACCGAAATTTCTTTTCAAAATACGCACTGTTTCGGCAACACAGCATCCACCTTCGAAGTAACTTTTGAATATCCATTTCGTACTAGAAAATATAATACTGAGTTTTTGACTCATAAGAGCTCATAAGAGCTGTCAGTGTCAAAATTACACAACATATGATTCAAAAAGAAATCACCAGATGACCCACCTTTTACCCAATACGTTTCAATGTATGTACATATATTCGAGAGCAATGTTATACCATCATCCTAGTTAGCTTATTTGATCATTCCGACTAATTTATTCCTAATCAGATTGAAAGCACAATTCTGCCTAACAAAAACATTTTGGAGGTCCTAACAAGTGGAGGTCCTAACAAGGGTAGTCATTTAAAAGAGTTTCGGGTTGCCATTTCGAATAAAAGATATCATGATGCATGTAGCAGTAGAAGAGTTTAAAAAAGAGGTCAATATTAGTTTTAATCATAATTCTGGTCTTATTGCAAATCTCAAATTAATTTTTAATGCAATAAATAAAAAGATCTTACTATCTTTTAAAAAAAAAATAAATAAAAAGCAAATTTTAGTTGAAAAAAAACATCAATATTGTTCTCGTAAAACCCTTCACCCTTCATAAACTCGTGATCTCGCAGTTGATTTTTTTTCCTCTTTGTAATGGCAAATTTGCTAACAGTCAATTTGCCTTTTTGAGACATACATACATACATAAGTAGCCCAATAGCACTTGCCTTAACAGAGCCAATTGCTACTATAGTAACCATTTCGGTAGCACTGGTCCTAGCACTCTTAAGTTTTTGGGTTTAGTTAGGAGTTGTGAGACGACGAAGGAAATATAATATTTTCAAATACATACTCTCAATACATAGTTTATAATTCTCCAAGAGTTTGTATAGTCTGGGAAACATGCTGGTCCTGCCAGCATTCTATTCGCTTGACACTAGTGTAGTAAAGTATATGTACTAAAGGGTAAAATAGCAATCGATTCAAACAAACGATTTTCCACTTTACCTTCCATCATTAATCAATTTCTTGTCTCCATAGTAATGTGGACAAAATCATTCAAATTGAAGTTAAAGCAGGCAGTAAGGAAATCTCAACTGCATTCCACTGAAATTTTCTGGAAATACATACATACCATGCACCCTTCTCAAACATTTCTTGAATTTTTTATTCCCACCGCCATGCGCACCAAACAAATCCTATTAGATAGCACTTTCACATAATAAATAATTTTTAATTGAAAATTTCCATACAAATGGATCACTTCCACTCGCAACAGGTTTCTTTTTTTTTTTCACAGAAAAAAAAACTTGTTATTCGAGCCATTCATAAACTACTCCACCACCATAGCCAATCAATTAAAATCACCTCTTCAACCATCTTCACTTGCATTAATATAAAAAAAACAACCTCAACTACAAACTATGAACCAGTTTCCGATAAAAAAAAAATGTTTTTACGTCCCTTGTGCCATAGCAAATGTTACTATGATACTAGAAACCAAACATGAATGAATAAATACCTTCCAGCATAGATGCATCCTAGTGACCATAATCAGTATCTAGAGACGTTTACAGATTTTTATTATATAAAGACGATTGCAAAAGAAACCAGAACAACGCTATACATGTAGACACAAGTAAGCATCTAAAAAATTACTTTAAACGGTATAAACCACAACATCATCAGAGAAAGATACCTGTAATTGATTTCAACAAATGCACTCACACGCATCCGAATAAAAACAATTGCTGGAAACAAACAGAGAAAAAACTAAAAAAAAAAAACAAGAAAACAGATAAATAGAGTGATAGAGAGATAGAGAGGAAAATGAGACGAAATTGGTTACCTGCGCTCTCTAAAAAAACGTAATCCCACGTAAACATAATCAGCAAAACAAATCATAGATACGCGCACAACATAGTAGTGGTTACAAAACCATCATAGTTATAAACATGTATACAGCAACATGCATCTATAGGCAAGCCACCCATCCTCATGATCATCTTCCTCATGGTGCTACATATTGGTGATGGTGTTGGTGTTGGTTTTGATGTTGGTGGTGGTGGTGTTGTAGGAAATACGCGACAGCACGCGGTCCAACAACCAACAAAATCGTATCTGTATCTGCATCTCTCTGATCTTGGTCTTCGGCTTCGGCATCAAACACCAGCTCACAGCAATGCATGGAGCGCGGATAGAGGTTCCAAACGAAACCAAACAAAACACAAAACGCACACCCCGTGTGTCTCTGTGGGATGTGGTGAATATAAAAGCGAACGACGGTATTGAAAAGTGCTCAGTTTATGTTGCGATACCTTCTTGATTCAAACTCTACTCTACAAGTGAGAATAACGTATATTCCGGGATTTGAAGTTGTAGTTTTTTTTTTGTCGTTCTTGTGTTCTTGGATTTAGTGTTAGATCCTTCGAGAAATCAAAAAAAAAATAAATAAATAAATCAGACCCTTGTGAAACAATTAAGTGAAAAAAAAATTATCTAAAATGGGACTGATAACCGGCATCCTTGTGGGGACAATCTTTATGATTTTCCTATATTTTTATCTTCGTGTTGTGTACGAATGCGTTCGAAAAGTTCGAATAACCAAAACAGAACAATTAAATAAAAAATTATCAACGACGGTAATAGCAAACAGTGACCCCAATATGCCAACAACGCCAACACCAACAAAACCATCTAAAGTAACAATTGAGGTTTTAAAACAAGCACCGGGGCCAATGCCATGGCCAATTTTAGGCAATCTAGCATTGTTAGGACAATACGCAGTGCCATTTCAAGGATTCACTGAATTGGCTAAACAATTTGGCGATGTTTATACACTGACACTGGGCACGACACGCTGTTTAGTGGTTAACAATTTGGAACTGATTCGTGAGGTGCTTAATCAGAATGGGAAATATTTTGGCGGACGACCGGACTTTTTACGATTCCATAAGTTGTTTGGAGGCGATAGGAATAATTGTAAGTAGACTAATATATGTATTGTACATAGGTACCTAATTCAGTGAATACAAATAAGATGAACATGTGGTTTACTTTATTTTAGTTGTTAATAAGGAAACGCTAACAAGTACGATGGCTAATCAATGTCAAAAGACTTACCCTGACATTTATTCTTAATCGGAAATGTCTATTGTGATTAGTTTCATTGTTAAGGGCTAAATGATAGATATAGAACACTGATAGAATTTGAGGGGCATGGACGTGATATGTATGCTTGAAAATTAATAAATGACTTTGGTTTTAATCTTAATTATCAAGTTCAAGATACGTTTTTTTTTTTTTTTTAAGGGCTACAGAAAAGTTGGAAACTATTGAGCAAGTAGTGACGTTTTTATTTTTTTTTTAAATGATTAAGTGATTAATGTGCGTTTTGAATTTTGAAGGAGAAGATGTTATACGTTATTTTGTTTTTGGAAATTTCGCGATTCAGACTTTACTAATATTAGTTTGAATATATTTTTGCGGAAAACTAAAGAGGTTTTGATGCAACGTAGCTTTAATTCGATCATGTCATGTCATTAAAATAATATTTTAATGTAAAACAACTGCAAATTTGTAAATAATTTATGCTTTACATTTTTTTATGTTTAAGATTGTTTATCCCTCTAGAAAGTATTAAGACTGTCTATTTGAACTTTATGTTGGGACCGCTGTAAATATAAGCATACCTACATTTACTACGTGTATAAAATTATTTTTCTCAAATTGTTGAGGTATATTGGGAATATAGAAACTTAAACTTTTATATAGCTTAACTGGGGTAATATCCTTTAATTTCGAAAACTAAATTGTGCTTGGAGTAAACTAATTTAATTAGAATTATTCGTTTTTAGGACAAACATTTTAGTTAAAATGCCTTTTACTAAACTAAATCCGAGATTTAGCATTGTTTTCTCCAAATTTAGAGACTTTACCTTACGAATTGACATCTATAAATTTCATCTTAATCCGAGATTTATAATAAATGCCACGTAAATCCTCATGCAACACAAATCAAACAATACTTTTTTATGTCAGCACGTGTCACTTTCGTGTGCTGACAAAGAGAAAAATAAAAAATATAAAAATGAAAACGTCAAATAACTTCAAAATTTGGTTTTATTTCATTTTTGGTAATCATTTTAGTAATCTTGGCCTTTAATTAATTATAGACAGCAATACAATTGGTATTCACTTCCAAAAAAAATAAAAATATTACCAGTTCTCACAATTTTCTTGACAGCAAACGTCAATATGAATCCTAAATCCCGGTGGAGACACCTTACGTAAATTTAAATCATTTTTCGCTAAATCGCATTTTGGTGCAGACATCCCACTGGTCGGTAGAAAATATTATCCGTCTAATATGTGTCTAAAAATTTGTCAGGTAAATCATAAAATGAAAATGGTATCTAATTTTGTGGATCCACAATTTCTTAGGGGATATTGTCTTTCAAGTCTGAAAGAGTTCAGAATCTGTGGACTATAGATTGTCCTTTCTACATTTTTGATTTTACATTTGGTTAATACTAATCCATCCTCAGTCACCGAATCGAAAGGTCATCCTCAAACGATGATTAATACCTGATCTACGTAAATCATCAGAAATGATCCATTAAATTGTCATTAAAGTCGCTGTAAGGATTTCCTAGTGAAATTCCCAAAACGCTCAACTATTCGTTATTGCTGCGTAAAGATGTACATACATACATATGTATGTTGCTTGCAATAAGGAATGTTTGGAAATTAGACATAGCGAAACTATTTGCTAAGTACATATCCCTAGAAACAATAACGATATGTGTCATTAAAAAGCGTTAACACCTTTGCGACTCTATTAATAATAATTTAATTCAAATTAAAAATCTAACTGCCAAACCTAATAGCTTCGTCCAATGACGAATAAAAAAAATAGGTAATGGAAAAATGTCATTTTTTTTCCGAATCTTTTGCTGGCGTTTTCTTATGAGTTCGGAAATGATCGTTACGCTAACGTTAAATATGGTTAAATCAATGACAGGATTATTAATAATAATTATTATTATTGCTCACTATCGCCTGTCAACGATATTCAATATTATCGTTCAGAAATTTGGTATCATCACGACTTTATAACACTAGAGTTGAATAGAGAAATGAAACTATCCCAAACAACACAGATCACGCACGCCATTTTCCAAGAACTTAAAATTGTGGTTAATGCGCCAAATTCAAGATTTGATTCCTAGATGAAGCCCCTGGTAGATAGAATCGATTGACCTAATCTATTCAGAATTCAGATTGATACAAATTTCTATACATAACTTTTCAAAAAACAAATATTTGCCCTTCATAAAACTTCAATCATGGTTATTCGTAAACCTGCTTTAAACTCATTGTTCATGTATACATATAGGTACCATGATAAAAAAACTAACTATGTAATACTGCTCCCATTTTTCTTAGAAAAGAAAAGTAAAATCGCCCCAAACTTGGCTTGAATATTAAAAACAATTCCAATTTGATTCTCTTCAAAATGTAAAACTCTCACCTAAACCAAAAAACAAAAATTTCACGAATTGATTTCAATTTCAACGAAAAGAAATTGGTACCTACAAATTTGTTTATACTATATTTGTTTTTGTTTTTTTTTTTTTTATTGAAAAGTAATTTACGTAAACAAAATCTGTTGGAACCCCCTTAACTTTATTCATTACACATCTGCAATTGTTTAGCTGTTTATATTCCATCCAGGTACAACAGAAAGTGTGACAAACTGCGTCAGCACAAAAATAAATTTACTTACAAAAAATGGTAAAAAAAAAAAAAAAATAAACCAAAACATACATACTTTTTTCTCAACGGAAAATATTTAAAATTGTGATTCGTTACCTACGACATTCGGATCTAACCTGCGCAATGTGTGTATATAACATAAAGTGCAAAAACATTATTCATTCATTCGAAATCGGTGCCGGCCATTCCAGACAGTGTCCTATTTAAAATTCCACCAAATAAAGTACCATTGAAGATCTCGTCCACTAAATTATTCAAATTTAGTCCAAAACAGAATCTCCAACCATGCATCTTATTATTACATAAAAACACTGTCTATGTATGTACATATATGCAACAATGTAACTAACTTCACCCCACAAGCAAAACATCATATTCTTACGAAGAAAAACAATGTGCCCCCACACCCTTGATACATCCGTTTTAATGCAAAATAATTGCCTCCACCCAATGTGTCAAACAGGGCCCAACAACTTGCTTGTGATTTGTTTTTAACTTTCAACGAATGCACGCACCAAGTGGGCCCAAGTACATAGTTCTCTGTGATTCAAGGACGTAGGCTGGACACAAGCAGTCTGTACATCATCCATAGAAAGAAGACGATGCGTCTGACGCGTCTGAATATAGTAAGCGACGCAAGAAGTGCAACAATGAATTTGCATTCCAAATCTTCCAACGTCTCATTCAAATTTAATGTACAACCATACATACGCCAAGTGCTGCAGGAGTACGTATCTCTCTCCCTACGGCCTTATCACTTAATTCCAGTTCCAGAATTGGATAAACTTAAATTATGATCAATAAACAAAAATGACCTTGAATTGTGTTGTTTGTTGGGCGCACAGCAAGAAGTAAACTCGGTTAAGTGGGTAGGTACCTACACCTAAACTATATACGCACTCGCACTCCTCTTCGGTTGGTTTTTTTTCTTCTTCTTCGTCTTCTGCTTCTTGTTCGAGGGATCTCGTGCGGCGTGAATTCATTCATATTCTATGGATGTAACAGACACCAAGGCAAAGGAGGCAAACAAACGGAAAACGATGCGATATTGTGCGTTCGCACGCACAATGCAATCATAATTGCAGTGTGATGCACGCATGCATAATAATAATCGAGAGTGTACTCGTATGAGTATGTGTGGTTATCTATATTTCCCTTCATTTTTTGTTTTTCTTTTCTTTCTTATGATCATGAACTTCAAATGTTTGTCTGGCATTTTTAACAGATACTAGTGAAGATAAAGCGAATGAAATATGGCAACTTCCGGTCCGCTCGGCAGGTTACAGGTTGATGTTGTTTTCGTTTTCAAGAAAGGGAGTGGATTTGTGGTTTTATGGCATACAACTTTACGGTAACTTCCAAAAATTGGAGTTGTTAGTCGAACCGTACCTTTATATGAACGAGATGATTTAGAGGCAGCCCGCAAGTTGAAGTTTGCTTTTTGTAGTTAAGCTGTTGTCCTTCATGTGAGTTGGTTTCATTTAATGAAATCGTGGTCTTCATGAATCAGATTAGAGTTCAATTGTTCTATAGGGATGACTTGGTCTGTCATATGCGGTTCTAGTACTTTGCAGCATGTATTATTAGGTATAGTTAGTCGATCCACAGTTAGGCTAGCATCACACAAGAAAAAAAGTTTCTCCATGCTTCCTAGATCATACAACTAAACATCTTCCTATTAGAAAGCAAAGAATACTCCAAAGAATATTGTAATTATCCACGAGAGCTCTCCAGCATTTTAATAATGAATTAAGATACGTAAACCAATTGGTCTAAAAGATTAGCTATTGTGAATGTTTGGAATGTAACACGACAAGAGTGGCGAGTTCTTCCGCTATTAATTTTTTACTAGACTATGTCAGTTAGCCAAAATTCTCTTCCATAAATTGAAACACAAATAACCCTTTGTAATTACATACAATCAACTAATTTTTATTTTTTTTTTTATTTTTAGCATTGGCTCTGTGTGACTGGTCGCAACTCCAACAGAAACGTCGCAACCTAGCCCGTAAGCACTGCTCACCACGTGACACATCTTCGTACTTTTCAAAAATGAGCGACGTTGGTTGCTTCGAGATGCAGGAATTCATGGATCGTCTTGAGAAAATTGTCATCCCCGGCGAGGAGTTCGAGCTCAAGCCACTTATTCAACAAACCTGCGCCAATATGTTCATTCAATACATGTGCTCAATTCGATTCGACTACGATGACATCAAATTCCATGGAATTGTACGTTGTTTCGATGAAATCTTTTGGGAGATCAACCAAGGATACGCTGTTGACTTTCTGCCATGGTTAGTGCCCTTCTACTCCAGTCACATGAAGAAGATAGTCAACTGGTCCAAGTCCATTCGTACATTCATTTTGGAACGTATTATCAATGAACGTGAACGTCACATTGATGTCGAAGAACCAGAACGCGATTTCACTGACGCTCTTCTCAAAGTGCTGGCAGAAGATGGTGATGTGGATCGAGAGACTATCATATTCATGTTGGAAGACTTCATCGGTGGCCATTCAGCTGTGGGAAATCTAGTAATTCTCGCTCTAGCGAACATACTTCGAAATCCGGAAGTTGGTCGCAAAATCCAGGAGGAGGTCGACACTATCACCGAAAATGGAAAGCGGAAAGTGAATCTAATGGATATGGAGATTATGCCATACACACTAGGGACAGTTTTTGAGGTTCTTCGGTACTCCTCATCACCGATTGTGCCACATGTAGCCACAGAAGATGTAGCTATTGCTGGGTATGGTGTAACCAAGGGAACCATTGTCTTTATCAATAATTATGAACTGAATACTAGTGAACGGTATTGGGATCAAGCAGATAAATTCATACCCGAGAGATTTATCGAACCAGTTTCACCACAAGTTAAAGTCGATCTGAAGTCAAGTCATGTGCAGAAATTCCAACTCCGCAAGAACATCCCACATTTTCTACCCTTTAGCATCGGCAAGAGGACCTGCATTGGACAGAACCTTGTAAAAGGTTTCGGTTTCATCATGTTGGGCAATATTATGCAAAAATATAATGTTTCCTGCAGGGATGTCAATACTATTAAAACCTACTCTGCTTGTGTAGCTGTTCCACCAGACACATTTTCTATGTGCCTTACACCGAGAAACCGTTAAATTTACTATATACCTATACACCCTACATCCAATAATTTTTAAGATTTTTCTTTCCATTTTGTATTTATTTTGATCGATTTTTTAGATCTTTACGTCGCCAGGACAGAACTTTTATAATTCTTACCGTTAAGTAGATAAATTTCTCACCACACTGCATTTTGTATATACATTGAATTTTAGTCATTTTCAAGATGAATATATATAAAAAATAATTTTTGTATGTTGTACATATGTTTTTTTTTTTTAGAGAAAAAGTGATTTCCTATAATTTCCTACAGGACAATATAGCCTTAGAATCCGTAGTATTTAAGATGATTTATGTAACTGCTCAAGTGCTTTTGAGGTGGAAAAAAAAAATAATAAAAACAATAAAATTGTAAAATACTAGAGACTGTTATTAAGAATGTAAATTAATTATTACAATCATTATTGTGTACTTTAGACTTAAAGTGAATAGATTTTTGTATAGAGGCTTAATTTTGCTTTTTTATTTGAAGTGAAGAATGGTCAGCGTCATCTGTGTGATGACAGAGAGAAACTTTTTTTTTATATTTTTTTACATTTAAGACTTTTCTGTGTTAGTTGTAAGCTATAGACTTAAGGGCAAATACATTTTTGTAATCAACTAATAAATAAACAAATAAGAGTGATTTTCCTGCAAAGGTAATCGTGTACATAGATTTTTTGTGTTTTAATTTTTATTGGACTCTGGTTTTAGACAGGACGTCAATATAGATTTAATAGATCTGCATGCATAGAAGCGACGCAACGGTTTGATGGCATATTTCCGGAAGGTTTCAGTCTTAAGCTAACACGGCGCTGCTTGCTCGCATGTTATTCCGGGAGAAAAAATTCAAATCTGCACATGGACAGCATTTTATTATCAGCAAAGCTTGCTGTCGATGGAATAGACCGGGTCTGTTCTGTTGTGCATATTGATAGTCTATTAATCCCTCGGAATTATTCCAGACACCTAAACAAAGTCACCACACCATCTCCAACCACTTGCCCATTGAACTAGATTCTAATTTGGACTGTAATCCAATAGAAAGAACTGAGTGCACGAGTTTTCTAGGGGTATCACCAGCCCTTCACCATACACAGCAAGCCGGATCATAAGATTCTTGTGGAACCACTTCTTTCTTCTCATATCATACTTAGACTAGTACTCTGATCGCCTCTTCAAATATGTAATGCCACTTCAGGAGTTACTCGCTGTACTTACCTGGGACCAATGGTTTTTCTTAAGAATAAATGACTTTGATCTTATTTCAAAAATCCATATTTACAGATTACAAGAATATTTCCAAAAACAAATTTTCAACTTTAGCCGCTTTCCGTTCATTACTAAAGGACCAGAATAAGTTCAACTTTCGGCGCAGTATAACTTCTTAGGGTAAACATCCACAAATATTTTCCTACTCCACTAAAAATACATAACCTTCATGACCAGCTGGGCACCTCATTCCCTTCAATATGTATTTCTAGGTATTCAGAAACCTCAATTTTCAGTCTCACATCGACCCGTTTCGTGAGTAATGAAATGAGTCTGCACCAACCAAAAATGCTCCATGAAGCCAATAACGAGCAAAACTTTCAGTGCTATACAGCACATGATGGGCCTTCTTCATTGCGCTGGACAATATAATTGAGAGCATTACCATAAAATTTCTTGATCCTCAATGTTCTTCTGTTCAACTCAACCCGAACAGGTATTTTAAAAAACTGCGTTTGAATTTCGTGCGGGATATCAAATTAATTTCCGTTTCCTCTTTTACGTTGTCAGCAATGCACCATCCCATTTCCATTGCGTACACAATTGTTTATCAACTGTCACTCATCTGTCAACTCCCGATTTGTTGTCGATTTTTTGCAATCGTGCAACTGCATATCACACAGTACCGGCTAATTATTTCCAAGTAGAAATCCTCTTGAAAAACTAATCTTTGTACTTTGATTTGATTAAATACTCACTTACAATCGATTAGTTATGCGTATAATTTTAGTAATCACTTGAGATAGGCTGCAGAGAAAGCAGAAACTAGTCGCCAACTTTCACTACGCTGATCGAACGAAAATATTGATTAATATAGAAAAGAAGAGATTCGCACCTGAACGATGCGGGTGCTTGATGGTGCATACAAGGTAAATACAATTAAACATTCCGTGTGTGGGGAAAAAATTAAATAATCCATTTATAGGATGTTCGCCGTGACAAGGGTGTAACTATATTCGAAGCTGGTAAGTTGAGTATAAATTATGAATTATGGGTACCTATTGATTATAGTACCTTTAATTTCAGCCTATGGCAGGCGAAGTGTTCATCATATACCAGAGGCATGGGGCTTTGTAACTCTTATTGCTGTACTACTTCTGGGTGGAGTCAGCAAGTACAATTATCGTGATAATCTACCCAAAGGATTGGGTAACTCACAACTCATGCAACAGCCGAATTCGTTTATAGCCGAAAGAGCATGGAAGGATCTTAAGATTCTCACTAGCTTTGGGCCACGACCAGTGGGGGCGTATAGTAATGAAGTGCTGGCTGTAGATTTTCTAAGAAGGGAGATATCGTACATTAAGCAGATGGCGAACCGTAATCAAAGAATCGAATTGGATGTTCAGGTGAGATTGCTCCATGCTGCCATGTCTTGAAGGTTTCATTGTATATATTTTGATTGTAGGTGGTGAGCGGTTCATTCTGGGTTGATTTCAAACCACACAGCATGACTAGCATCTATAGAAAAGTGCAGAATGTTGTTGTAAAACTGCATGGAGAAAGTTCTACACAAGGAAATCATTCGCTTCTCATCAATTGCCACTTTGATACCGTTCCAGGAAGTCCAGGTATGATATATGTATGTATGTATGTACATAGATTGTGCGAACACAAAAAAATAGACCATCCATTCCATTTATGTGTCAAGTTGACCGGAAAACAATCCCTTGTCTATGTTTTCTTCCACTGCAGTTCTGGCACATAAAAATTGATTGTGGTCAACTTTCACTTTTGATCGGTTAGTCTAAGTTCTGGATTAGTATCGCAGGAATGTTTCGCAAGGAATGTTTTGCGGCGTTGTCTTAAAACTTGGTGCCATGTCGTTTAATCTCTTCCTCTTCGAATAATTGGAATTTGGGATTGATTAAGCCAGCCTTCGGCTTCAATTTATGCATCGATTGGGCTAGTCCCTCATCTAGCTGGTCTTCAGTGAAAAAGGGAATTTCCTTAACCTGACTAGCCTAACTGCTATTAACTTGGTCTTTTTTAAGTCATTACGTAGTGAGCTTGCGCCTCATGTCTTGTGTCTTGCTAGTGGGTTTTATGGGAAGCCAAACTAGAAGACATCTAAGTCTGTTAACTCTTTTAAGACAAATAGCCTTCAGACTAGAAATCTAATTGGCTTAGGTACAGAATTCCAAATATCTTGTATGCAAGGGTAGTTGTATTTCTCATTATATACATACTTGTTTCCAGGTTAGTTTTCTCTATTCTAAAATTTCTGATGCACAATAATGTAATGCACTTCCGCTTGTAACGAAATAATATCAAAAAATAATCAGCCATTTGCTATTGCAGGTGCCAGTGATAACGCAGCAAGCTGTGTAGTTATGCTGGAGATCCTCAGGGTTCTCTCTAGAGGAAGCACTCTGAACAAACATTCGATAATTTTTCTGTTTAACGGAGCCGAAGAAATGGGGCTCAAAGCTTCACATGGTTTCATAACACAGCACAAGTGGGCAAAGGACGTTCGAGGTAAGTTCATATTGCACACTTAATCGAAATCGATTGTTTCCAATTTTTCTTGCAGCATTTATTAATCTCGAGTCAGTCGGATCAGGTGGTAAAGAAATGCTCTTTCAAACAGGACCTAATAAACCGTGGCTAGTCAAAGTAAGTGTTTATTTCCCTAAAAAAAAAATCACGTGTTTAATGTATTTCTTCCTCTAGATGTACGGCCGTGCGGTGCCATATCCAAATGCACAAGCAAGCGCTGAAGAAGTATTTCACTCTGGACTAATACCGTCCGATACTGACTTTCGAATCTTTCGTGATTTTGGTAAGGTTCCTGGACTGGATTTTGCCCATGTAATCAATGGCTATAGGTACCATACCAAATATGATCATATCGACTACATTCCAAGAAGTGTTCTACAGCATACTGGTGATAATATTTTAGAACTTACAAAATTCATTGTCAACTGGGAGGAGTTGGGAAATGCAGATGTGAGAGACGCTTTTTATACACAAGTTCTTTGCTCAAAAGTAATTCATACTTTCAGAAACTCGCTGAAGGCGCTGAGATATTCTTTGACGTTCTAGGATTCTTTTTTGTGTCCTATTCGGTGGAATTTGCAAATATTTTCAATTACGTTGTCGTTACTGCGGCTGTGTTGTTACCATATCTATTTTTATCCAAGGCAACTCGAGGTAATAAGCACGAATTATATTGATTTTCTTGGGAGATCTTTGCTTTTGTATTTTTTTATTTAATCTCTAGCCATTTCGAGTCCAAATAAAACACCTAATAATTAATAAGTCGGTTGAAATATCTATTAAAACTTGTTCTTTCTCTTAGGAATCAATAAGAAACATCTTCGATATGAAATTTTTCTTGGATTCTTGATCAATGTGATTAGCTTTGTTGGCGCTTTGGCAACTTGTTATGCGATTGCGTATGATTTAGATTTGATGGGCAAAGCAATGTCATGGTAAGAAAAATTGCATAAACTTTTGATATTGAAAGCAACTTACATTATTTTCCTTTTTAGGTATTCGAATGTATTCATTTGTGTGCCAACATACTGCATAGCGACTGTATTCTTTCAATGTGTGGTTCATCTTGTATTGAGTGAAAACAGTAGGGTAAGTTAAGATTTCTATTGGGTTTCAGAAACATCCACCTTCTAACACTCTCAACAATTTGGCACCGAAAACTTTTGCCCCCGACCCATCGAGGTTTAAGATTAGTTTGCGCGTCTATCTGTGTTTCGATGAAATGGGAAGGAGGTGTGTACGTTATTGTTGTAGCAGCTTCATATTCTCAAGATCGTTTCGTTGTTTCTATACCAACGAATTGAGTCAATGAAATGAGTCCATATCGCTTCTAGGTTTATGGTTCTATATTTTTAGGTTAGGTTAGGAAGCAATACTGCTGTTCTACAGTCATTGGGAAGTAGTCTGATTTAAAAGAGACATACATACGACATCTAAGCTGCATCGGTATATAGAGATTTGCTAGACTAATATCCAGTGAGCTTTGGCAATTTCTTGGATGTTGATATCTGAGGTGTTTATTTGTTCTGCAATTTTAAGCTCGCATTGGTATCTTTTCAAATAAGCTGTCTCGTGTGCCATAATTTGTCGTCTCGGATCAACTTAGCTTTTCATTTCTTAAAGCTAAGGTTAATAAAGTTCAATTGTGGTTCCTTGAGTCCTTTCAACCTAGAGATTTACAATCTTTTAAATATAAATATTTTTTTAGGCACCATTAAGTCTGGCTCTACAAACACAGGCTCGTCTTACCGGAACTAGTCTCTTTTGGGCTCTGTTAGCGGCCGCACTTACAGGGGCTGGCATACGCACAGCTTATGTGTTGATTGTCCCTCTGTTGATCACTTTATTTACAAATCTCATCATAGGCTGTCTTGGTTATCAAAACTCAAGTAAGTATCAACAAACGTTCACATTAAATCCGATAGCTAATAATTATTCCACAGTCCGTAGTTGGTTGTATGTCCATGTGTGTGGTCAAGTATTTGTCGTTCTTTGGGCCACGCACTTCTATCACACCGTATTAGGTATGTTTATTCCAACAGCTGGACGTGCTGGTGGACAGAAAAATCCTGAAATAATGATTGGAATGACTTGTTGTTCACTAACATTCTTTGCGACAAGTTATATAACTCCCCTAGTTATTCTGCTGAAGAGGTGTAAAAGTTTTCTGATAACAATGTTTGCGATTTACGTGATTACGAGATTCTATTTCATTTCCTTCACACACTGGGGTTTTGCATACCAAGATGATAAGGGAGGTGCACCAGCTGTGCAGAGACATTCTATAACGGTAAGTAAATGGAAACTTTTATAAGTTCATTTTTTTGATGACCTCTATTAACAGCATACAGTTCGTACACTATACGATAAGGAAGGCAATATACGATATACCGACTCAGGTTTCTGGATGAGTGATATGGATCGAAATTGTAAGAAAACTGTGGAAAGTCTCTCAATGCCAGAGGTACCTGTACCACAGGAGTGGAATATTCTTTGTAAGAATGAAGTCTTCTGTGGTCTGCCGGTCGTGTCGTCTCGACAGTTGCAGAATAGGTGAGTGTAAAGGCAGAATCAAACGTGTTTCTTGTGTGTATCAAACACATTTCATTCACAGCGGCTATTGGGTGCCAGGTCCAGCTCCTCTGATTCGAGAAGTAGCCACATTTAAACTTTTAAATCGTGAGAGAATTTCGACCAATATACATCGTTTAAACTTTTTACTGATGGGAAGCTATCAGCTTTCACTACAAATTCGTCCGAAAGAGTCTGTAACGCTACACAGTTGGAACATCATGGACAATGTGCCGGAACCAACGGTATACAATAAACAAAAAGCTCATTTTGTAATGATCACCCATGGTTTAGAATCGGGTCCAATGAATATCACCTTGGATTTTAAGGTAAAATTAGTAGTTATAAAAATATACAATATTTAACTTTGTTATTCCATATACCAGACCGCTAGTGATAATCATGAAAGATCTCTGGTGGACATCTCTTTGGTTACATTCCACTGGGAGTACCATAAAGAACATACGCCCGCGTTTGCCAATCTACTAGCGAAACTACCACGTTGGGCTTACGCAATACCATCAGTGGCATCGCTTACATCATGGACATACTGAGCACGTGAGCGGGATCTCTAAAACTTAGGCTTTAAAGTATTCCGAGAGCAGTAATCTTATTAGTTCTCGTTTTCTTCTTCTATCTCTTTCTTATGACTTATCAGATATATTTACATATGATTATTGCAAAGCATTTGTAGTCCTCAATTTATCATTGAATTTAAAGTAGTAAGAACTTAGACAAGCGAAATAGCCCTGATGTCCTGTGAGAATGCGCGCACAGCTAAGGATTAATCGGATCGCAATGGTGGTGGGATTGAACGAATGGGATAAAACAATACAAACAAATTGTCACTACAATTTGTGGCTTCTCTGATTATTATTATATAATAATTACTATTAATTAACGATTTAAACTGAAAAACTTGTTAAATATGCATTTTTACATAGTTTTCAATTAAATGAAACGGAGAAAAGGCAAATAAGTTTTGTTTTTTTATTTAATGGCGTGTTGTTCCGGCTTCGCTGCAGTCATTCATTTTAAGCTAGCAAGCGATCACCTGGCTGATTCCCATTAATACTACGTCTTAGAACAAACACGTCCTCAGTGGAGAGTAGTCAGACCTATCGTGGCACATGACACGATTATAGTAACCGTTTATCCACGAAAAATCGAAAAATCGTCGGAACTCGGAAGGGATACCATATCAAATTCTACGATTTCGTAGGAATCAGAGAAAACTCCGTTTCGATCGGATACCATGATAGGGCTGCGTAACTGCTACTATAACTTCAGCAACATAACAAACTACCAACATTCACATACCCATTCAATCTCCCATCTTTTAAAAAATGAATTAATACATTTCCATTTCAAAATTTATTTTCATAGAAAAATAAACTCTTCGTCCATTGAACACGCAAAAAGCAAACCTAATTCAACTCGTCGACAAACGAAGCAGCGATTTCTTCAAAACTTGTTCCATTTTTATCAGTTTCGGTTTCTTTTAAAGCATCAGTCACTTTTTCTTCAGTATTACCAGTGCTAGTCGGTTCTCTTTCTTCCAATCTCGGCCTCTTGGGTGATGATGGTTCATCCTCACTTCGCATATCCACAACAACGTTTTCATTTTCAGTGCTCTTATCTTCAATTTGTGAATTATTCCTTCCTGTGGTCGACGAAGCTTCTTCAATATCATCTTCTTCCTCTTCTTCAACGCGTAAGGTCATCTCAGGTGACTTTGGTATTTCAATCACTTCTTCTATCTCAAGGCGTTTAGTCGATGAATCCACTGTTTTGGATTGCTCTTCTGGAATAAATTCAATAGAATCATTTGATGAATCCAAATGGATTGGATCTCGCAAACGGGAATCATCTAAAGTGAGATCAATGGCATTGATCAATGTTTCATTGGTTGGTCCCTCTGATGTTTTACTTTCTTCACTCTCTACTTCTATCAAACTTTCTGGAGTTTGGTTCTCTTCACTTGCTAAGTCTATCATTTCTTCATCCGATGATTCGGAATCCTCCTCCTCATCTTCATTGTCATGTCCACCCGTCAGTAGTCTCTCCTTACCGACCTTGTGGAATGCATTTCTTATTTGTCGGATATCGGGTGGGAAAAGTAAACTCTCCTTTTGTGGGTGAATGATCTTTTCAAGGTTGACCAAGAACATGGCACAAGCCTCACGAACAAGTACGTTTGCGTCTTTAATTTGTGCACTTTGTAAGAGTTTTACTGCCATTTGGGTTGGTGGTGGACAGAGATGATGTGGCGATAGAAGAAGACTCTGTAAAACATTGTAGACTCCGAGTCGACAGAGATGATTGCCATACAAATTATCCCGCTTGGGTGTGGCATCAGAGAGTAACAGGCAAATGTTTATGATTTTCAGATGGATAGACTAAAAAAGAAAAAAAAAATCATCTCAAAATATGAGAACAGATGTTTCATAGACATACCCTGACAAGAGTTGGTTTAATGAAGCAACCTGCAGAAAGGAATACACTGCGCAGGCACTGCAGAGCGGCGGTGCATAGTTTTTGATTTCCTTCATCGCTTAGTATTTGTTTCTTAGCCTGTGAGTCATTGGCATTGGAGTGCATTTGTGCTAAATTTGATTGTTCGTTTTGAGCTTTATGCAGCTGACGTCGAGCTTTCTTGGTCATGTGCTTTTTGGCACCACTAAGAACCTGCAACACAAATCCAATGCAATTACCGGGAATACCAATCCCTTAAAGTCTTACCTTCAGGGTAAAAGCATTCTCGAAAGGAGTGATATCAAAAAGTATCTCCTCGACTATGCCTTCAGCGATAATTTCACATCTGCTGCCATGCTTCATAGTACTGCACCAAAGAGTCAGGGATTTGTAAGCAGCCGATCTCAGGATTCTAGTGAGGAAACATACATATTTAAGAACTCCATATGAACACAGTCAGTTAATACTTACGAGTAGATCTTTTGCTGGCCTGTAGATTTCTTTGAAGACGTCCACTTTAGAGTATCGAAAACAAATCCCAAGATGGAAGTGTGGTATATTGCCAAATGAGACTTTAAACTGAAAATGGATGCATTTTTATTATCTTCTGCATCATATCAATGCCAATCAATCAATCAATATCAATCATCAATGCAGGAAGGATGCAATCGCAAGCTACTAGCAGAGCCATTGTCATGTGTGCATATGCTTTTGCAATAGATTATAAAAATAAGAAAATAAATAGAAGACAAAGTGGGGTCTTGGGGAAATTATTACGTATCCTATTTGCTGACCACCAATGTTAACATCAGTGGAGGACTGTAACATTTTTATACAGACATCCAAAACTTACGTCAATATAGTGGCATCCAATAACTCAAATAAATATCCATGTATCTTCGGCAAGAGTGCGCCGATAGCCAAATTATCGGAAATTTGATTCTTCTGAAGCATGGAACAAGTTACACTCAACCCACGTGAGATAAGATTAAGAATCTTCTTAGGTGCTATAGCCTTTGGAACCGGAAATGGTTGTCTAGAAATAAATGCATCATTAGCCTATTATCTTTTAATACACGCGATGAAAACTTACCGCAAAGCTGACACAAGATAACTGATCAAGTTCCTAAACCTGATATAAAGTTGCAGTGCTCTTTTGACTGGATCATCACTTAATTGCAGCGGGAGAATATTTAGTTGCTCCTTCTCTACAGGATCATCGTACACTTCAGTGCAATTAGCGAATGCCAAATCCATTACACTATGCAAACTACCCAACAATTTCGTTTGATAGCTCTGCCAAGCAGCTTTGTGGCTGATTCCCTGAACTCCACCACCACGTACCTAAAACAGAAAATGCATGCAATTTGATGCTTAAATCCAATTCTATCATTTTACCTGTTGTAACAAATGGAAGCATTTTCCGCTCCACAGAACCAAGGACTCATCTGAAACATCAGTGAACTTTAGAATAAACTTCTCTATAGCTCCGCGTGAAGGTCCACTCGGTCCGGGATAAAGTCGAAGACAAGCTTCGACACACTGCAGAGCAGCAAGGTAAGCACATGGTACTGCTGTGCTAAGTGAATCATAGATTTTGGTCAAGAAATTACTGACAAACACTTTGGAAACATCAGGAATGTCTACACTTTTCGTGGCAAGAGTTTCTAAAAAAAAAAAAAAAAACCAAAGTAAGCACAATGCTTTTGTTTAATGCAATAAACCTTACTTAAAACCACATATACCAAGTCGCCCACACTCTCTGCTTCTTTGGAATTGCAAGATTTCAGTGTCAGTGTCATCCAAAGAACACCTTTCTGTTCGAATACCTCGGTAGTACATTGCTCTAGGTAACTATTCAAAAGTAGCAATCCTTCATGTCGTGAAGCTGGTTTACTAAGCACTGATGTTATGTGCTGGACAACTGAATCGCTTGCGGTTGATGCCTATTGTAAAGGAATGAGTTATTAGATACTGGATGGTGCATGCAAGGTGTACTCACTTTTAAGCGAAAACTTTGATGTTCATTTATAGCTTTAAGGTATATGTCGAGACTTTCACCTTCTGAGTTGGCTATGCCTTGAAAAATACTTAAAATCCCGTCCATTTATTAATTTTCCTCTTCAAATTGTGGACAAGTGCGGCAAATTATATTCGTTTACCTTTTGCACTTTTGCAGTGAGGATTTTGACATTTGGTGCACGTGCTTAGGCGCTGACATGTTTACAAGCAATCTAGTATTCTTTTTGAAACTAGTACAAATTGGAATAGATAGTTTTAAAATCGGGCGGTTAATGCCTGTATGTTTAAATTTCATGAATAATAAACGATTGATTTGATTACGTCTTTTCCAAACATATGTACATATGTACCTGGAAACAAGGAAGGCAGAGGTGATATTATAAAACCAGCGCATTGTGAGCGCAGTGCCTCTCGGACCAAGTCGTACAACTCGGCTTGTGTTATAGTCGTTCTCGGTTGCAATTTTCGAAAATTAAACACAGTAGAAATACAAAGCCAAGAGAATACCAGCAAGAATCAACAACAAACGAAGATGCGATTAGTCTGACAAAGGCTTAGGAAATACATATAGTAATCCCCATTCCCACTACCCAAGCTGCACAGATGCATGGAGATCTGGGACATGTTATTCCGAACCGACAGATTTCAAATATAGGAGAGTTTAGTCTGGGTTCTGGGCCCGGAAGTAATAACCAGATAGATGGTAAATCCTCAGGAAATCCAAAACGCAATCAATGAAACAGTAGCCATAATAATCAAGAAGCAGTATCATGAAGAAAGAATAAAGTGCAAAAAGAAGAAAAGATTTCAGATTCTGAAAGTTCTGCTCCATCGTTCCCATCATCTCAATGACAGAAAGCTTCATTCCTTGATAGTTCCGAGAAATCCTTGTTACTCAGCCAGATATTACATTATACTTAAGATTAGTTTAGGTGGCATTACATAAGGCCTTCCTAAGGTCTTCCTCTACTGCGTTGTCCCTGCGGGTTAGATTCGAACACTCTATGGGCCGGAGCATTTGTGTCCATCCGCTTTACATATCTTAGCCGCTCACACATGATGGCAGATAAAATCTCGTAAGCGATGTTAAGATGTGATTGGCGCAGGGCAGGTGTTAACACGGTTGGTATTATCTTCAACAAATTTGTCTAGCTGCTGGGATACGCAGACGACATAGACATCATTGGTCGCTCACAGCACGGCGTTTTAAGAGGCTTTTAAGGCAATTGAAGAACACGCGAAACGAGTTGGACTTGAAATAAATAAGGACAAAAATAAGTGCATGTTGTCAACAAACAAAGAAGCATCTGTCCACCGCCTAAGACAAAACGTCACTGTTGTACCGAAGTGGTTAAGGAGTTTATCTACCTCGGAATAAATATCAACAAATAACACAAATGACACCTTAGTGGACATTCGCCAAGATTTACCCTAGGAAACTTCTGCTACTTCGGTTTGGCAAAACAAATGGATTCAAAACTTCTAACTCTTCTATATGAATCTGACTGCTGGAAGACAAGCAGGACAGCAGAGAAAAATTCCCGTACCGTATGCGAGGAGATGAGAAAATGCAACCGCGGGTTCTGTGAGCTGTACCAAGATGTGGATGTAGTCGAAAAAGCCAAAACACGTCGACTACCTTGGCTCGGCCACATCGAGCAAATGGATAATAATGCTCCAGCAAAGAGGATCTTCGAATCACAATCTGCAGGTTTGAGACGCCAAGGAAGACCGAAGGTTCATTTTAAGGATCAAGCTATCGTAACAGAGAGTGGAAGGCTGCCGCTGCAGGCAGTAAGTAAGTAGTATTATTCGCTTGCCATTGATTATCATTACTTCTGTTTTCTTCTCTGAAGTTTGTAGAGCCTTGAATGGTATCCAGTCTTGAACTATCCCAATCTTTTCATTGCATCATATAGGCTGGACTCATTTAAAAATATGTAGGCTTTTGGAACGTTCCCTGTAACGATTATCAAAGATCCAACCCCATAAGCGCAACTTCAGAAGTATTACAAGAAAGCCATGTGTGCCCTTGTCCTTTTTTCTTGATACTTAAATTTGCATATGTTATAGACATAACAAATGGAATAATTGACAAATACTCTCTAAGTATCTCTAGTTCTAGATGCAGCATTTGTTCTAAAAACGATTCAAATATAATATATATTTTTATATATTTTTTTGTCCTTTTAAGGACACCGTATTTATTTTGTATTGTGAACGCACTTAATTAAAAACAAAGAACATCACAAAACATATCCATACATACATACATATGTACATACATATTTACAAATATAAATTCACAAAAAAATTTTAGCACAAACTATTAATATCCACATCTGTCTTTTGTTGGAACATCATATTCCTCCTTGATTTTACAACGAGCCTGACTAGAAGACTGAAAAAATATTTTTTTTATTTTATTTTACATAATATGTAATTATAAAACATTTTACTTACACATCTTGATCTACGATTCAGTCTATATGTGTTAGGCCTAGTAATAAATAATAAAATTCATAGCAATGTTATCATTTCATATGGACATCTCACCTTATAGTATCAAGATCCATTTGATCTGTGTCCGTTGAATCTTGCTCCTGTTTAATTCTGCGTAAATTTTCCCTAGCACTTTGAATGTCATGCTCCAGTACTGCCACTATTAATATTTACAAAGGAAATGATGGTTAATAAGAAACTCAAACAGTCACCAGCTACTACTTGGGGGGTTTGCCTCAAAATAACTTCTTGACGAAGTAAGTTGAAATAGGATCAAAGCTGGTGTTTCTATGTATAGACTTTATAAGAGCGACAAATACGATGAGATCCTATAGTAAACAGTTTTATGACTTTTGAAGAAAAAGACTTCTCCCTCTTTCTATCTTTAGCTGATAGTTTCATATCGAAATAACTTCACTGGTAGTGGAGCTTACTCATGGAACTTGTGGAGTAGATCAGCACTATCTAGCATTGATTGAAGAACCTGGACAAAGGACAAGGCTAGTTATAATGCTGACGCACTAAAAGTGCCAAGAAGGAAGTAGCACCTAAAATTTCTTTTAGGGCCCCACAACTCACGAGCCTCAAGCTTCTCAAAAAAAAATTCCCTTCGGACACGGCATTAAACAGTAGGTGAACCTATCGCGCCAAATACTTGTTTTTATTTGATTAAACTTCGACAGTTACTTTACCAAAAAAAAATTAGAAAAATTAATTTCTTTGATTAGTCATGAAGAGAGCTCTGAATAAAGTATTTTTATATGATAACATCTGCGGGTTCGAGGATAACCAAAATACAAGATTACACCCCATCCCCTGAAGTACATCTTTAGTTTACATTCCAAATACTCCTAACCTCAAAAATTCTACTTATTTTTATCAAATTATACTTACATTTGTCTAGAAGGATTTTTTCTTGTTCCCTTGGAATCATTGGCACTTGACAAATATCTCCCGAACATTTGCAACATATTTGCTCCCGTTTCATATATAAAGACACACCTTTTGGTCTTAGTTTCATGGCAGCATCAGCCAATTGTTGATGCAAATACACTAGCTCTTTATATGTTACATATTCAATGCCACAGTCTATAATTTTCTTGCAAATCTCTTGCAATTTGTTCAACTTCATGGATCTCTCACAGCGCCATTTACAGATTTCTTGAGCAAAAGCTTCCAAAACAATTCGCAATTCGCGTTCAAGTTCAATAGCTCTTTGACTGCTTAATTGCGTCGTTATTTTTGTTAAAGATTTTCGCAAGACCTCATTTGACATTTGATGTCCAGCAATTTCATTTTCATATTTACTACGTTCAGCATTTCTTTGTGCTTCATGCACCTTCTGGAGCTGCGCCAATTTTGAACTTCGTTTTGCCTGTTTTGGATCAGCTAATGCACCAGCATTAGCAGCCGCTCTAGCAGCCTCGTCAGCAGTCGCATCACCAGCCGCTGCACCAGCTCCTGAACCACCTGCTGCACCAGCTCCTGAACCACGTGCTGCACCAGCTCCTGAACCACCTGTTGCACCAGCTGCTGAACCACCTGCTGAACCAGCCGGTCCACCAGCCACTCCACCAGCTGCTCCACCAGCCGCTTTACCACCTGGGTCAGCAGAACTAGTGCCCTTAGCTTTAGCGGCTTCTTGTGCTGCTGCCTCAGCTGAAGCCTTGGCCTTAGTTACTTCTGTTTGTAAAGCATTATTTTTCGCCTCGCATTCAGAATTCTTTTTCTTTTCATTTTCTAATTGTTTTTGTAAGTCAGCAAGTTCCTTTTGATAATCAACAGCTCCAACGACGGATTGAAGATTTTCATTTCGGTTTTTAACGCTACTGATATCTTCTACTACTTTACCGACTTCTTTGATATTAGCTTTCGATGATTCCAACTCCGATGATAATTTTTCTGCTTGTGTATTCAATTTGTTAATTTGGTCTTCTTGAGATTTAACTTTCGCTTGACATTCTTGTAATGCCTTATTTAATTCATCGTTTGTATCTCGTGCCTTCTTCAGATCCGCGGCCTCACCTTCTGGACTTGATCCTCCTCCTCCTCCTCCTCTCTGTATGTCATTCTTTAAAGTATCGTTTTCTTTTTGCATAGATTCTATGAGAGCATTAAGTCGTTTAACTTGATCTGCACAAGATTCTCCAGGTGGTCCTTCCTTATCAAACAATTCAAAACTTCCCTTCAAGGCCGTTCCGGTCTTTTCTAATTCATCCTTTTGTGAACGGTTCTCCATTTCTAGGCTTTTTTGGCATTCAAGTTCTTTTGAAATCTGATCCAGGGTATCTCTTGTTGAACAGGCTAGTAATTCAATGTCTTTATTATAAGTTTGACTGTCTACATCTTGTAAGCCACGAATGTCGCATGGAGTTTTCTTTTGTAAGTCTTCAATGACACACTGTATTAAAATGAGTAATGAGTAGATGTATTAAAACCTCACAAATCGAAAACATGTCATCGGGTAGTATTAGACATGTTGTATGTAACAAAAAACAAAAATACAAGATTCTAATACGAGGGGTGGAGGGTATAAAAACTATTGAAGCTGTATTAAAAAAATTCGAGAAAATTATCCCAAGCATTAAAAAACAACTGTGTGAAGATAGAATCTCGTTACTTTGACAAAGAACAGACCTGTTGAGATGGAGAAGAAAACTTTGTAAGAAAGCTACAGCTAGTGTCAAGAGTGTGAAAAAAACTACCAACATCCCACTGTCAAGCTGAATCATCCTAGACGATGGTAGTCAAAATTTCAGACCACCTAATCAAAACAAAGTCGGATTAACAATATTAAAACTAGGATTCACCAAGACTGTAGGGGTAGATTGAAGATAACGTGGTTTACTAACTTATTTCTAAGATTCGGTCAGCAAAGTGTTTATATGATCGGTTTTGATATCCCTGTCGAGCTGCTCCGTCTGTGTGCGACGATGTAAAAACGTACTGCTCGCTTCATCAAAGTTGATAATAGGGCGTAAGGTTTTAAATTCTCAATAGATAGGGACTTCAGACGCTATAACTACGAAGGATAAGGAGAATCTCCTTGAATCACCCAACCAACCAATGTAATGGTGATTGGCTCTCAAAACAATGACACAAAAAGACATTACGGGGATAAAGTCAAACTGGCAGGAAATAGACACAAACACCTGAAGAATTAGTTGAGAAAGACCTTAGTTTACAATGATTTCGGGTGCTCACCCCAGTTGTACTACAAAACGAGGGCCTCTCCACAAATGAGAGTGCAACCACCTTAAGATGTGGGTCTACCACAAATATATCTACGGAACTGCTATTGTTCGGCTGGACTTCAAACTTGACTGCCTTCTCTTGCAGCCACGGAAAGTTGCTTGGGGAGAAGTTACTGTCCACAGATCCTCGTTAGGTATTTTTCCCAGAAAGTTGAAGGATGAAAAACGTTAAATTACATATGTACATATGTATGTATGATAGTCGTAATCTAGCCTCATTTTCCTATATATCACTGTAGACAAACGGATCGTAAGATTTTATCCCTGAAACGCTGACTATGAAGGACGAGCTGTGTAATATGCAAAACAAGGTTGGGTTGAGCAGATGTGAATCTGAAATAGCATGTAATATTTTGTTACACCAACAGGTCTCATATTCCTCAATGACATTTGAAACTGATTCCAATACTACAACGTATGGTTAATTTAAAAGAAATAAAATATATACAAAAATTATGTTTTATTCAATATCACCACATCACAAAGTACAATACAATATAATACAATACAATTAACAATAAGGGTCATTTACTTAATACAATTTAAATTTCATTAATTTTACTTAAAAACGAGAAAAAATATTGGCGAAACTGCGGGTCCAATTCTATTCGATAATTCTGTTAAATTAAATAAAAAACAATTTAACTGAAGTAGTTTTTTTTTTGAAAATAATTTCAATTCTATTTTTACTCACTAAAAGAATTAGCATAAGTTTCCCGCATTCAAATTTTAGCTTTGACAGCCGCCCTGTTTGTACCTAATTGTTTTGTACTTTGATAGTGAAATATTATTCCAAAATGGATTGCTTAAATTAGAATATATAAACAAATTTACCAATAATTGTTGGAATTGCATATCGTATTGTTCGATAATACAATTCTTTTCACAGAGTTCACCGGAAAGACATTGTACTTGTGCTTGTAACATTGTTATTTTCTTTAAGTCGCAATTACATCTGCAAATATCTTCTCTCAGTCGTCGATTTTCTTCCTAAAATTGATAAAATAAAACAAAATCATTTTAGAACTACGTTTATGTTTATTAAATAGAAAAAAACGTAAACCAAGAAGATGTAGTGTTGTAAAATCTTCGAGTCATATGCAATGCAAGTTTTAGTACTCACAGCATGGCGCCTATAGATTTTACAGACGTATCAGAAAAACTAATAAAGGTTTCCTAAATGAAAACGGACGTGGTTGATCCTGATCAAACAGTTTATGATAATGGTCAATTCTACATTTTGATTGTAAAACTGATGCAAACATATTTTATTACCGAAATTCTTTACCTGCTATGAAAAATTATGTACTCTTTAAATCGGCCCAGCGATAGCTACCATTATGTAATGTACATATACATATATACATTCTAAAAATTTAGACTTCAATGCAAGTAAAACCGAACTAGCGCCTCTAGTCCAGCCTTACGTAATCTAGCAGCTTACATTACAGAATCTATCAAGCTACTGAATTCGACATAAAACATATTTCAGCACACTACCTTTCACAAAGTTAGCTCGATGTAAACTTAAACAAATTATTAATTTTCAACAGTCAACAGTCGACCTTTTTCATATAATCTTATGGACATTCAAAACAGACGAATAATCATCTTCTAATGATGGATATTCAAATGCGCACAGACCAAATTTTCGCCAACAATTAGGCGACAATCTTTCGCAAACTGCTCATTGCCCACACTATAGGTGTTCTTTTACATCTACTGAATGAATTGTCAGTCGATTGCATAGCACATAACTTGAAGACACCTGGAAACGTAATTGACGAAGTATGGCATGATAATGAGAATAACGAGCTACACATAGAAACAAAAGTGGCAGCAAGCTGCAATGATAGCAGAACTGTTTATAGGATCATCAAAGAGCTAAAACTTTTACATATCTCAAGCTAACACCTGATGGAAGGGTTGGCCGAGACCCAGTTCAAAAGATGGCAGGAACCGAATACAACAAATGTAGATAAGCATCACATCTTCCAGAAGAACAAAACTACTATCGTTGCCACTACATCAATCGGTGAAAAGCAACGAGGTTGTAGTTTCTCAACGGTATACCAGCGTAGCCCTTATGATTAGCGCCAACGATATCGGCTGGACTGCTGTACCCACAAATAGAGGGAGCTTGGTAAGATTACTTGACTAGTGTGTCGTGACTGCTGCCTGTTAATAATAGTTAAGAGAGTAACTAACTAAAATAATCCAGGAGGAAATAAAAGAACAATCCGAAAACAAACGGAAGGTCAAACAAGGAGGTTTTCGGTTGTAAACCTCCTTACCGACGGTTGTTCATCAACTTCAGAAAGATGCTTGACATGGGTATTTATTTGGAAATTTGCGAAAAGTTGTCTTTAAAGACTACAAACGATGGGTACAAGACAAGGATGCATTCTTCACTATGCTTACTAACTTACAAAGTTCTATTTAATTAAACATTTACCAATCTACATAGCTTCTTCACTCAGCCTATAGGAATACTATCTCGATCCTACTTTGAACACGCTCAGTTGAGATACTCAAAAAGTGATCCCTGGTATTACAAGCTGTAAACGTTCGTTCAAAATCCTTAGACTTTTTCAAGAAATTTTAGGTTCTAATTACAACTCAAAAGAACTTCAATTTATTAAAGAAAGGGTCAAGTGCAAATAGGGACACACATCCAACAAGGGAAGTGAAAATAAAAAACTAAGCTTTGCAATGGAACTCGTTAGCACAAGATAGTAGAAGTGCATTAGACCGGAAAATACGAGTACAGGACGGTTTTTATATTCAAGCTTGATGTAGGTTGGCTGTCATTTCGGTTTGGTTGCCATTTCTCAGTTCAGATTTAACGGTTGGGACGGGCATCATCTAACGAAATATGCGTGATTTCAAGTTATTTAGCAGCTATTTGGGCCTCATTTTTTTTTAAGTAAATGTTTAAACTGATATTAACAAATAGCATGTACCTAGACATAAATGTACATATTTAATTTAACAAATTGGCTGTATATTTTTATTTTCTGGGCAAAATTTTGACAACCATTTGTTTTATATATACATAGGAGTAGATATACATAACTGCAACTGTCATTAAAAGCCGTTGAATGAAGGCCAAATTTTAACTTATTTTACGGAATAGACTAGAAATGAAAATCACAGATTTTTTGCCAATATTTGGTCAAAAACGCAGATTTCATAAACTAAATTTTTTCTAATTAATTTGAAAAAATCTGAAAAAATTTGAAAGACTTACGATTCTACAATTGTAGTCGATAGTAAGGACATGGAAAAAATATTTCTGCAAACTGTATAATAGTATACATTCCACTAATAGGAAGAAATAAAATGCAATCAAAATTTGTAACCATCCGACCTGCAGCACAATGGACCTCCTCTGGTCTAAGTGCATTTTCCCACCGAGGGCCGATCTAAACCAACCAACCATCCGACCTGAATAAGGCAGCGATATACATAGATAACTGGAGTCGATAGTCTGAGTGCCAAGTACCGACTTCTGAAAATATGTACGGATGGATTTAAGCCCAATGAATTGACCCTTTTATGGCCATTTACGCCAATTATTACAGGCCAACAAGTCTTTTTAACGATCGTTATCCAGATCTTATTTCCTGGATTGTATCAACTCACTTGAAAGGTTATGTGCCACCATTAAATGCAATTACTTACATATGTATGGTGATTTTTTAGACCTCGCCTTTTTAATCAAGTAAGTGACATACATAGATGCTTCAACAACGTTAACTCCCAAAATTATGGTTCTGTGCGTCAAACTTATAGAACGTTGCACCATATTATACCCGACATAATCGACCATCTGAGACCGCTATTTGTCGTATTGTTGACCGTTTTCGCACAACATTTTCTCTACAAGATGCAGTGGTACCGAGACGCATAAGAGTGCTTGCTGAAAAGAACATTGCATCCGTTCAGGAGAGTGTTGAAGAAGATACAAATTTATCGATTCGACGTCGTTCACAACAGCTTGGTTTTTATCCGTCCACTTTATGAAAAAATTGTACGCAAAGATCTTGGTTTGAAGGCTTACAAGATCCAGCTCGTGCAAGAAATGAAGCCGAGGAAACATCGTTTGGTAAATATTTACAAAAGGGGCCTCAACCGGATGCTCAGAAAAATGCCCTCTACCACATACTAAAATTATATCAAAATCGGGGGGAGGCCACTTTTGTAAATATTTACCCATCGTTTGCGTCGAAATTTCGGTAAATGGGCCTAAAATCAACTGGTATTGGATCCGCTGTTTTTGAAAAAAATTGTGTTCCGCGATGACTCTTATTTTTGGCTCAATAAGCAAAATTAGCGAAATTAGCGAAAATAATCCGCATGATATTATCGAAACGCCGTTACAATCTCAAAAAATGTACAGTTTGGTACGATATGTATGAAAACGTTAAGATCAATCGAATCAGTAGGACTATCGACTTACCTTTAAACACTCTACCGACGAACAAAGCGATTCACCCTCCTGGTCTTTCGCTTTGCAACACTTTTCTATTTTCTGCAATTCAAATTGAAGTTCATCGATTTCTTCTTGCAAATCTTGGATTTCTTCATCCTTCTTCTTCATAGCAGCACACGCGTCCGAACGCAAGCATTGTAGCTGTTCAGAGTCTTGTTTCCATTGGACAATTTTTCCCTCAATTGCTACAAAGCTTTTGCATTTGTCTCTGAGCGCATTACGTTCGGCCAATATTTTCGCAATATTATCTGCATCTTGGTTAATACTTGAAGTGCCTTGACATCCTCTAGACACTGTTTCTTTCCCAAGCTGTTTGTCTTCTATAGATCTGAGAAGGGTTACTTCCCTCCGTAAATTATTCACTTCGCATTGGAGATACTTTACATCAGTAGAGCATTCTGGTTCATAAGGTATAGTACTTAACTGACTCCTAAGCGTTAATTTCTCAATAAGCCGACGTAGATACCCATTCTGGGCATCTAGGCATTTGTAGGCTTTCTCGCGTTTAATTAAGCTGCATAATATTTTTTTGAGCTCATTTTCTTCGTTTTTATCTAGTTTACCCGAGCATTGAAGTTTATTGTACACATTTTTTAAGTCGCAAGCAATTTCAGGATGATGCTCATTATTAAGAATAGCATTAATCGTTTCTTTTTCCGCTTTGTAACACTCGAGTTGTTCTTGGGATGTTTCTAGTTGAGATTTTAGGTCATCTTTTTCGGCCAAGAGTTTTTCCAATTTTGACATTTCTCCTACTGCAGCATTCAGTACACTATCGTCTCCGACGCCAGAAGCAAGCTGCCACAAAATAAATTCATAAAGTTGATCACTTTAATTGAAATTTAATAGTAAACTTACATTGTCTCCGCCTTGAAGGGTTTCGTATCCAACACATGTACCACTTTGTGTACGTCTAGGACTTCTGGCGGATAGGTGTTCTCGAAAGCCATCACCACTTTCCCCACCATGGTACTAAAAGATTATGTATGTTTACATAAATATATGCATATGTATATATAGAATCTTACCATTCTACATGCCACTAAGTCAATCAGGTATTGAGCTTGTTCACCCTTGCTCATAGACCACGCACGCTCGTCTGGTGTTGAGGCATACGTTTTCAGTTTTACTCCTTCCAAACGTAAGCAAGTTGCCTCCGGACGTTCATTCATGAAGGCAACATGCAGAAAATCTTTCTGGGTTGAGAATGCCATTTTTTTTGGGTGCTATTGGTTTGATTTGGATCGTGAGACAAGATTGTAGGACATACAGAAAGTGTAACAAAAAACGTAAAATTTTTAGACGAAACAAATAAATCAATGAACAAAAGATTCCCTCATTACTAATTTAATATTTTCTTTGTAGCTTCATCAAAAGGTAGTTTTATAATAGTGCTCTGAATGATAAACTTCAACTAGGTAAAGGTGAGCACGGAATATCTGCAGATGGGACTACCAGATTACGTATTGTTGTAGCTAAGATTCTGACTGCTTAACCAAGGGAATAAAATGGATACAAAGGGTATTTACCCTGCATAACACAAGACTATCATGGGTCTGGGTTCTAGGAGGAAGGAATCGTTTATTTTTAGAGCGATTGGTCTCAAAGTTCTATTAGTTCCAGTTTACCTGTTCTACGGTATAGCAATTGCATTTATAATTAAATTTCAAGAGTCGTACAAGAGATTTTAAGCCATACAACACCCGAACAGGAAGTATGTTCAATCTCTCGAGGGGTGGGAATTGAACCCCGAATCTCTCACTTAGTAGTCCGAAAGATATCAGTTCCATGAACATTTGATTGCAATTCAGTAGCTTGCTTCAGTAGCTCCATAGGTCGTCAGAGTGAATATTTGGGGAAGAAGAAGGTCGATTTGCCAATAAAATAAAGCTTCTATCGCAAGGAGGAAAGTGTTGCTCTTTAAAATAATGATTCTAATAATAAGAGAAAAGATTTCCGTTGCAGTAAAAGATGCAATTGCAAGCTATAGCTAATCAGGTCAACAAGACGTTTCTCTTACAAATTTACTTGTTTACGGGTTTCAGTTCAGTTTTCTTGTCATCTTAAGTTTGGAGACTGGGGGTCGAAGAACCTTTTGATAAGAGGATAGTTATCCATTTACTCGATGTGACCGAGTCAAGATCATCCACATTTTGATACAGCTCATAGACTTTCGGGTTGTATCTTCTCATTAATTCGTTCTCTTTATTTGGTAGATCGCAACTGAAACCTAATAACGCTTTAGCACCATTATAAAACTACAACTCACGTTTAAAACCAATAGAAGCGAGAGAAGTTCTTATACCCATTCTAAGCCATTTAGGAAGGTAATCTTTTTCTCTGAGATTTCGCTAAGGTTGTCGAAAAGGATTTTATTAAGGCTTTGAAAGATGAGCCAATCCAGAGGTACCTATGCCTCTGTCTCCGAATTTAGTTAAATTTTGCAATTAATTGGAAAACTGTGCGACTACAACTTTCAGGAAAGACAAGGATTTATTCGGCATGATGTACCGAAGGAAGGAATGCTATTTCCAGTACTCACCCATTGAAATTTTCTTCAATCTTGCTAGACCATATAGTTTTTATTCAAACGATCGTTACAATAAAATACCTTACAATATAAAAATTTAATAAATCTTTTCTTTTTGTCTAAAATTATTAGGTTTTATTTTTCTGCTTAATTCTTTTTAAATTTTTTAACAATGGTGGCCTAAAGATGGCATTCTCAACCCAAAAACAATTCATCCATGTTGCTTTCATGAATGAATGTCCCGAACCAACATGTCTATTCATGGAAGCAGTATCTTCAATCTTGCTAGACCATATAGTTTTTATTCAAACGATCGTTACAATAAAATACCTTACAATATAAAAATTTAATAAATCTTTTCTTTTTGTCTAAAATTATTAGGTTTTATTTTTCTGCTTAATTCTTTTTAAATTTTTTAACAATGGTGGCCTAAAGATGGCATTCTCAACCCAAAAACAATTCATCCATGTTGCTTTCATGAATGAATGTCCCGAACCAACATGTCTATTCATGGAAGCAGTAACACTCAAAAGGTATGCCTCAACTTTCGATGAGCGTGCATGGATGCCTAATGATTACAAACGGTCTCGTTACCTTGCTGACTTAGTGGCATGCAGAATGGTGATATACATGCATATGTACAATGTAACGTAATTCTAGACTCTAATATACAAAAACTCTTAGTATACACGCGATGAAAATGGAGATTGCGGTCAACCTTTCAACATCTCAGAACGTGCTCCAAGCCTTTGCAATACTACCACGGCTCAAAATCGCGTATGTGAAGAATGTGATGTAAGTCGTTGTTGAAATATAGATTAATACATAGTATGTTTTACTGAGTTCATTCTACCAGCTTCAATCTATCGGAAAAGATAGCTTAATAGGTGCCACCGTTGACATGATGGGAAATATTGAGAATATGTGCTTAGATACGTAATGACGGCTATCGTGGCATCGATTTGTTTATTTTTTTTTTAACATAATAAATTGCAAGATAGAAAGATCTGGTTTCATTAAATTGTTTTGCATTTGTATTATATGTAACTTGGAATACATCTACATATGTATATAGGCAGCCAAGCAGTCAACAAAGACATCACCATCATAATCAATTGGTCAAGAGATGTAAAGAGGAATTCAAATCCCCTAGCACGGGGCACAGCATCACGCTCTATTGGACACATGGTCTTCAACGGGAATGAAATGGCCGGTAGGATAGTGAGAAAAGGCTCAAAATAAAACAACCTACTAGCAGACCACTCAGTCCTAGCGCCCATCAGTCTTATTATGTCCAAAATAACTTCGTACTTTCAGAACATGGCCAACGTAAGGTGGAGTACACTCTCCCCGACTAGAGAACTTCTACAGCTAGATAGACCACATTTGACTCTTCTCATAGGTATCCTCACAAGGCGACTCATCTTAGAGAAATGAGAACCAACACCACAGACCTATGCAGAGACTGTGGCGATACAGAGGCAATGGAAAACAACGCATTTCGTCTCCGAATCTCCAAGCTCCAACAGAACTAAGTACTCAACCCTTTGAAAGCATCTTTCGATGACCTTAGCGAACTACCAAACACGCCACCTTAAACCACCTTAAAATTCATTATGAAAACGGGCTGGTTCATCTCGGCTTTGCCCCATAAAATGTTGTTGTATGAACTCTCGTTGAATGAATTACACTACAGATTAAGAAAACTATACAATTTATTTAACGTCCGTAAACACCCGTTGATCATCTTTATGTTATTCAAAACCCTGCGCCCTACGTATTGCAACAACTTCATCCTGTGCATTCATATTTGAATACCCGCATGGCTGCATTGTCATGCTAGCAGTTCCGGATGTAATTGTTCGTATAACACTTGTATATCCTGACAATTCAGCCAAGGGTGCTTGTACGTCAATTAACTGAAAAATAAATAAAAAAGAAACATAAGCCATTCTACGCATTCCGAAGGAAATCACCATTCAACTCACCTTATTTCGTTGTCCCTTCGGTATAACATCGTTTATTTTAGCTCTTCTCCTTGATAAATCCGCAAGAACCGTTGAAACTCTTTCCGAGGGCACAATAATTTGAATGGCCATGACGGGCTCTAAAAGACGAGTTCCGCAATTGCTAAGAATCTAACATGAGAAAGGTTTTCAGGCTCGATGACAGAGTTACTTCTATTCACTCACCTTTTGAACACATTGCGCGGTAGCAGCCATAAGAAAAGAATCAGCCGTTCCACGACCAATGATAGCATTATGTAGTCTAACTTGTGTCTCAACCACTTGACCGCCAACACGAGGACCTCTTTCCAAAGCTGTTACTGCACTTTTCTTAATAACTTGTAATATACGGGGTCGTATTGTGTTGAGGTTAACCATATTCTCCTGCGATTTATCGAGACTAAATGAAGAGAAGTAGTAAACGAGAGTCTCTTTCCTGACCATTGTTCCTTACCTGAAAATTTCCGACTGACCAGTAACTAGCTCCATTGTGATAGTCACACTTTGCTTCGAACCAGCAATTTCCTTTTCCATAGTGAAGGTATCAATGGCGGGCGATTCAATGGTCTCCTTATAAGCGATTTGCAATGGACCCAGCTCCACGTCAATCTTGTACTCAGTCAGAATTCGAGATTTCACTATATCCATATGCAGTTCCCCCATACCTAGCCAGGAACATGTTTAAATATTCAAATGGTTTCTACAAATCCTTCAAATCTACCTCCCAAAACAGTTTGTCCCGTAGTCTCATCATGAGTGACACGTAAGCTGGGATCCTCTCGTTGCAACTGCTTTAAAGCAGTTTCCATAGCATTTTGTGCTCCAATACTAGGCGGTTCGATTGAACAGAAGTACACAGCATCAGGTATAAGCGGATCCAAAGAGAGCATCTCACTTATAAGCTCCACATTGTCTTCTGCGTCATCTGGTTTCGATTTACCAAGTATTTTCTGTAACTTTGTTTGAGCATGCTTTAGTGAGGATGTACTCGAAGTAAGTAAATCGCCAGTTACTGTGCTCTAAATGAGATTTAATGTACAAATCTGGACAAACAAAATATCGTGACCAATTCTAACCTTCAACCCACTGCAAACTCCTACATCACCGCTAAGCACTTCATTTATCTCACGATACTCGTCCGCTAAGGGTTCGTAAATCTTTTGTAAAACCTCTGTGGAAGCCTTGGTGTTGATTAAACGCATTCCCTTTTTCATTGTGCCGCGTAACACCCTAATCAACGTCAGGGGACCACGTTGCTTATCATGAACGATTTTGAAGACCTTGCCGGCAAAGTCGTTTCTAAAAAACTTGTAATTAAGGTTATTTGAAATCTCAAGGTACAATATACGAACTCTCCACCATGCCATCGTCAACTGGAAATGCGTACGATTAACAAACTTACCCAAAACAGTCATACAATTGATTTCTTTCATGCGGTGCGGGCAAAAACCGTACAACCGAATCTATTAAAGGTTGTATTCCTACGTTCTTGTACGCGGATCCCAGTAAAACTGGCGATATTTTTTGACTACACGTTGCACGTCGGATCGCCGACCATATCAGCTCGTTGGAGACTTTGTCAAAGTTTTCAGTATTTATCACAGTTTCAGCTAGTTCATCATCAATCCCCGATAGATCATCGATCAAATTGTTTCTTTTGTCTGTTGTTTCATCTAGGAATTGTTCACTTAAAGGTTCCACGCGAAATTTACGTCCCAGTGTCTCTAGGTTCCATGATATTCGACTTAGACTTACAACGTCTATAATACCTAAAGATATTTCAATGTATTTATTGGTCGATGGAAGCCATGTGCTCGTCTTACTTAAATTTCCCTTTGCATCCTTCTCTGGATACTGCAGGCAAATGGGCTGAATATCCAACTTTGATTTGATATCCTTCACGGAAGCTTCAAAATTGGCATCAGGACGATCCATTTTATTCACAAATATTATCTTAGGAAGTTTATGTTTCTCTGCCTGTGACCAAACAGTCAATGTTTGCGCTTCAACACCGGCAGTGCCATCCAGAACTATGATGACACCATCGACTGCAAACAAGGATTGCTCTACCTCCATTGTGAAATCAATGTGACCTGGTGTATCCAGGAGGTTGATTCTAGAATGAAAATTTTTATTGCTGAACAGAAAAAAATGCTTCTAATACGATTCCTACTTCGTATCATTCCATGGAAATGTAACCGCAGAACTGCAAATGGTTATGCCCCTCTCACGTTCTTGGCTTAAATAATCTGTGATAGTGTTCCCGCGATGGACTTCTCCCAGTGAACGTGTCTTCCCAGAGTAGAAGAGCATTCGCTCTGTTGTTGTAGTCTTTCCTAGAGTCGGGTTTAATTAATAAATTTTGAATTTGTTTTATAAGTATGGAAATTAGGTGAACTAACCGGCATCGATGTGAGCTAAAATGCCAATATTTCGAATGTCATGTACTTTGGTGGTGTACTTTCGGCTTAGAAAATATAAACGCACTTTTTGAAAATATTGTAAACTATTTGGTTTTATTAGCATTGTTGGAATTTAATAAAATTAAAAGAGTTAGAAGAAACAAATTATAATGGGGTGTAGTGGTCAGCTGTTTCGACGGTGAAATGTCATATTTATTTTAACAGACAACCAAAGGTGGAGACACAATTTTTCGTACGTGCAGGTGGGTAGTAAATGAATTAAATTTTAAAGGGATCTCTTCTATACTGAGTCAGGGTGTTGGAATAGAGTTGGTGGCGGATGAACCCTTAATGGGACAACAGCAGGGGTCATATCCCCGAAGCGGGTTACTGATTTCGGAAAATCTGGACCCTCGTCTTAGGGATATAAAGGGAACTGCTCCTCCACGTTGGTTGGGCGTTGGATGAAGGATGGTGATTGCTTTAGTGAGCAGAATCCGCGCTTAAGGCTTCATCCGTGAACATAAGCGTAATATGAGCTCATGCCCCCACAGACAAGAAGGACGACGCCATCAAAGAATATTTCTACGCGCTCCTCGACAAAACATTATGAGCAATGTCTTAAGTATGACATTGCTCATAATGGAAAGGAGGACATCTTTGGTAAGACAGTTAACAAGCATAGCCTACATGAAACCACGTCCGGTAAAGGAATTAGGCTTTGCGGCAGGGGGTAACGTCACTATAGGTTTTCAAGCATACGGTTTTCCCATCTCAATATTCAGAAGGGGACATGGCGGTCTCCTGATCATGAAACAGTTGACCAAATTGATCATATTGCGACCGCCGCAAATCAAGACATGCTTTCAGTATTCTGAATGTCCGAACGTTCTGAGCAGCTAAGATCGACTCGGATCACTACCGTGTTGCAGCCTAGGTACGAATGCGGATATGCGAAACGCCGTAACAAAGAAATACTTTGAGAAGATTTAGCGTCGAAAAACTGCAATCGCAAGAGATCGCCAAAAAAGCTTAGACTCTATCTAAAGCGGATGGATATATCCTCGTCGCTTCGAGAGAAAGATTGTTCGTAAAATGTTTGGTCCCGTTTGAGTTGAGGGGCTTTAGA
Source organism: Xylota sylvarum (assembly GCA_905220385.1). NCBI lineage: Eukaryota > Metazoa > Arthropoda > Insecta > Diptera > Syrphidae > Xylota > Xylota sylvarum. The sequence continues at coordinate 36,864,102 of LR999958.1, forward strand.
GGAAGAGATTCAACAGCGAATTGTACGAGCGACATTGACCAAATCAAAAAATTGCGCATCAGTCCTTTAAGATGGCTAGAAGATGTAGAGAGAATGGACACCAGTGCTCCGGCCATAGAGTCTTCAAATCAAAACCAGAGGGACAACGCAGTAGAGGAAGACCTCGCATTAGGCAGCGCACACAAGTAGAAGGGACTTCAAGAAACTTCGAGTGCGCAACTAGACCCGCTAAGGACCGGGCCAACTGGAGAGGCTTGTTAGTTGAGGCCTAGGTTCACCACGAACTGTAGCGAAATCTAAGTAAGTACAATATTTCCTAGCCTATCCACTCCGTTGGAGATCTTATTTGTTGCCATATACAAAATAAAGGAATTGTCGAAGTAAGTTTATGGAGTTAATTGGATGTTATATTTTTACAAAACGTAATAAAATGCATAAGGCTGCCAAATATCAACGTATCCGAATAACATAATAACATATTTATGTGCATGTATGTAGTTTACTTTTTCTATTTAAATTCCCTAGAAACATCCATAAAAAAAGCACCTCACTGTCAACTGACAACTGATATATGAGAGAAGTAAATCCTACGGCCACCTCATCTCTTTTCGGCTAGCGGCTGTTTTGTCAAATTGAACGATTAAAATTTTGACACTACGGCACAAAGTCTTTCTTGAAATTTGTTTTTAGAAAATAAATCCATTAAAAATGGAGATTATTATAAAATATGTTAGTTTTGTGTGCCTACTCATTTGTTATGTCGATGGTGTTATGTTTAATTTAACCCCGAACACACAAAAATGTCTAAAGGAGGACATTCAAGCAAACCAGCTGGTCATGGGCGAATACGAAGTCACTGATATTCCCGGTCAAACGATCGATTATGTGGTAAGATTTGTTGGTAAATTTTAACCTTGTTAGGGTTTAAATGTTTGTTTATTATAGGCTAGGGATACCAAGGGACATATATTGTCCCAAAAGGAACATATCACAAAGGGAAAGTTCAGTTTTATGTCCGAAATCTATGACACCTACGAGATTTGTTTCATCTCTAAAGTACCGCCACGTAAGTTTAAAGATTTTTTTCTTATTACAATTCCAGTGAAGTAAAGGAACGTGTTTTCCTGATCTAGAATTGTGGTTACTTTGTTGATTTGTGTTATTTTATATTTTTTGTAGATCAACGTGGTGTATCGCAAGAGGTTTCGATTGTGACGAGGAAAGGTGTCGAAACCAAGAGTTACGAAGGAGTAAGTGGATTTTAATTTGTTTTAAATTCTTTTTTTTTTTTGCTTATTTTGATTTTTCTTATTTCTTTTAAAATTACTTTCGCGATGCCAATTTCCGGTCTTCAGTTGGTAAATATTTTTTTCCCCCAAAAGAATTGAGTTGTTTGCCGTGCACCTTGTTGTCTTTCCATTTCGTTTGGTTTTTTTTGTTTTTGGGGTCGTTTGGAAGTGTGTGGGGGGTTTGATGTGATTTATACAGATAACAGAAAGTTTGTTATTCAAAGTAATTCTATGCCTACTTGAATTATGCATAATTGTCGTCTCCGATAAGCCTAACTTCATTTTGTCCATAATCTATCCGTTTTCAGCTGTATTTGAAGTTCATATAAGATACATATGAACTTATCGTCTTGAACCTTTATTAATCTGAATACCTTCTAACTCAACTCTCCAAACATCGTGTATGTGTATGTCCTTCAATGCTTTGGAAAATGTATTTCGAGAAATTTATTTTTTTTTAGGCTACAGAGGAATTTTAGAATTTGGCTGCTGGCTATCATCAAGTTTCGAAAATCGCAACTATTGCTAGTCAATACGTAGTCTGTTATACATATATATAGATTATTGGTCTCGACTCCAAAAAATGCGCTTCGTCCTAATATGGTGATTGGGCTCGTCAGTAGGCGACCACTTTTATCGTGTCTAGACGGACTGCTTTTACTCGTACTCGATGTTAATCGAGGCTTTACAATTCTTACTGCAAGAAGCTGATGCGTTGCAGATGCAGAAGCAGATGCGTCTTGGGTTGAAGATTGCAAGTAGAAATCTATGTGTATAGCTATCATCAAGATTGCCAAAGAAAAATTGGACAATCGATCAAACAGGTGGAGCCTTCAAAGCTTTTTAATATGGCGAAACGGGATGGAGAATGGGCTGTGGGCTGGCACTCGAAGCAGCGTACGTATCTACAGAATTCTATCAAAGCAGCACACTAATCAAATTGGATTAACGAAAAAAACGGAAGGCACTTATGCGGAGAACCGTCTGTAGAAGTTACAAACTCTGCCATTACCTCCACATCCACTGAATCTGAAGATCTACCGCATTATGTATAAGCCGTACTTTCGTTTTGTTCAAAACAATAGGAAAAATGCTAGAAACCATCAGGCATGGACCTCTATGTCTTACAACAATCAATCAACAACCCGTACCTACTCGTCATGACTCATAGCAAAGATTACATGGCTCAGAGACAAATAGATTTTAGTGGACTATTACCACAGTGGTCAAGCCAAATGGCACAAATATAAATGTTACATAGGGCAGTGATAAAATTCGTGATATTTCCCTTTGTCTACTCTGTAAGTACGCTTCGACTCTTCAATGGACTCCTTAAAAAAAAATGTTTGGTGCAATAGGTTCATGGGATCTAGGGCCTAGCTTCTCACAAATATTCGCGTTGGGCGTGTTATATTATTCACACAAATGGAAGGGGTCTACTGTTTAGTACTGGGTCCGAAGGGCAATTTTTTATTTGAGAAGGTTTTTCATGACAGTTTTACTCTTGGATGTTTGTCGGATGCTCGCCAGAGGTGGGGTCATGAAAGATATTTCAGGTGTTGTCTGGGGATTGAACCAGGAACCCCTCGCTCCGTAGTTCAACGCACTAACCACTTGAGTCACGGGGCCCTCCTCGTTATAAAATGTTCTGCGCCGTTTTGACTTACACTGATCAGCTTGATCACGCTCCGTAAGATTAGAATTCGAGGAGAAATCATTCATTCAACATCAAAACTTCATCTTTGTTTTCGCGTGGTGTTTTTACCTTTCGTTTTCCGCACTGTGTGTAATGCAATAACACAGTATCGCTATGAATTACACTCCGCATGTAGTTTTGTTTTCAAAAATACCAATCAAAACCCATTAACGCAATCTCAAACACTTAACAACCAAACTTCTGTTATATGCTTGCTAACTGATTTATTTTTCTTTTCAACAGATTGGTGAGGCGGCTAAACTGAAACCCCTAGAGGTGGACTTGAAACGCTTGGAAGACTTGTCCGACTCAATTGTTCGTGATTTCGCTTTGATGCGTAAACGCGAGGAAGAGATGAGAGATACCAACGGTATGCCAATTGTCTTATCTATCTTGGGACGGAAGTACTTTATACTAATTCTTTTGTTTTTCCAGAATCTACAAACAGCCGCGTGTTGTTCTTCAGCATATTCAGTATGTGCTGTTTGCTTGGATTAGCTACCTGGCAAGTGCTCTACCTGCGAAGATACTTCAAAGCAAAGAAACTCATTGAATAATTTTTTCACCAAATCCAACAAATTTTCTGTTCTTTCCTCCAAACATTTTAAATTAAATCAAATTTATATAGATTTTCATTTGTAATAAAAACTACAAAAAATCAGAAACAATTGTCTGTTTTTTTTTTGCAATTAATTTGTCTTCCTATCTAGGTTTATGGGTCTTGAGTCAGTCCTAAAACATTGAATGAATCTCAGAGAGTAAACAAATTAAGTTCATATCTTATCAGTTGTACGTGATATTGAAGATATTTCTGTAGATTCACACCTAGCTATCGATTGGATGAAGTCAGTTTTTAAAGTGCTCTTTAGTAAGATTGATGCACACAAAATGTTGTTTCTAACTTTATCGGTTCTAGTGGTTCTTGTGAGTTTCTTAAAAGTCTATCAAAAGTCATCCCTTAATATTGTACTAATAAATTCTAGTTTGGACAATGTCAAGCCGCTTGGAATATAACCTGTGATTTCGATTTAAATGGCATTAAAGAAATCGTACAATACTTGCCGATTGAATGTCAGGAAATCTATAAATCCGGCTCGGCGTCAGAATTGTATCAGACCAGCTTGAAGGAATCAAGAAAATTCCAAGAATTTTACGAACAATTAGATACTTATGAGAGGAAAGCGAATGCAACGCCACCCGATGAAATACCCGCGAAGAATACGACTTTGCGGTTTGATATCTATAATGCAGTAATGTTGAGTGAATGTACAAATAGAACTGAGTCACTACCAGAAACAACAAGAACAAAGGAGTATTATGACTGTTTGATGGGAAAGAGAGAACAAATGATAAGTTTAATTCCGAAATAAAGTGTGAAGTGGCTTACCAAAGTTATTTGTTTAATATTTATAACTAAGTTGTCGCGTCATCTATCCCAAAGAGTAATCCGGGAGTACCGAATTAACAGGGGGCTGAAGCTAGTGACTGAACATAGAAAAACATGAAATAAAAGCTTGGTGTTGAGATGTAGGAGATTTATTTTAATACTCTCTCTAGGGATGTAGTTCACTCCTATGGACGAGGGCATTCGGCGCAGGTACTTCCATCTAATGAACGAATTCTTTTAACCATGTGAGAGTGAATTCGTTTTTACAAGTAATGGTCTTAAAAACCCCGATGGTAGTCAGCTGGCTTCAATGTAGGATTTGCTCCAGCTCTTCCAGTGTACCAACATTTACGAATTCGAGGATTTTTATTTCGATGAAGTCCCATTGATCCGCAATCGATTACCGCTCAAGGTTCCCGTAGTTGGTGTCGTCTTATTGAATGGCTTGTTTATCATCAGTGGTATAGAGTTTTCGCGTCTCACTCTCTTGCTCTATTCCGTAATCGGTTCGTGTTTGGATTGGGAATCTGTTACCGAAACATTTGTGTCAGTCCCAAGGCTGTCTGGCTACAACTTCCTAGAAACTGAAAAGTCCTAAAAATGCTCCCAGTTCTTGTATCTCCCTTTCTTATGATCGAAACTTTTTCTTGATTATATTACTTCTGTCTTATAGGAAAATGCTGTCTTAATAGTTTTAGTGGCTGCTCCGTCCGGGTTGTGTAATTCTCAGTCTCGGTGCGGCTTTTGGTAGATTTTCGTAGCACGCTCCATTGTTTAATGCTTTACACTGTGCCCTTTCTCACTGCTTCTGAGATTTGGTTTAAATGCTTTCCATTCTTAATTCATTCTTCGTATAGTTAAGTAAAAACCCCGACTTATTTTTAATAAAATTTATTTGTATATAAAATCTGAGCTCCATAAAAAAAAAACATACAAATATGTTAAGAATAACGTTGCTTTTCGACATTAAAAAAGAATTTTAGTACAACAATAAAACGACAAATATAATATAAATCAACTTTTCGTACTAACAACTAAGTATGAGCTCCATTTTGGATTATGGAACTCATGGACGGCATTTTATGCTTGTCTTTAAGTTTAAAATTTCTTTTCATTGCATCAACAATTTATGAACGTATGTATATAGTGGTGCAGATTGACTGAACACTAAGGCACATTGTAGGCAAAGTGATAAAAAAAAAAGAAGAGATTCTAATATTACGATATGGAGTGCCTATGACTTAAGCAATTATAATAATAATTCTATATTCCAACTAAGGTCTTGGAATTCGGACGGATTGTATGATTACGATTTGTATATGTATGGTTTGTTATTAAAAGTTAAACTTATTTATTTGTATGTCTCGCCAATAGGCATTGTAGAAACTGTGCTATGAGGTGTCGTCGGACGTGATCCAGCCAAGGAATGTGTTGTGGAATGTAGTGATGCCATAGTACCCATCTGTAAATTTATCAAAACATGTCATAGGAAATAGAATGATGACGACGACGACAACTTACTCTCAAATGTGCCAAATCCTCCAGTTTTGTCAAATCAGCCAACTCCAAGAATAGTGAGTAAACAATAAGCCATCCGTAGACGGAAATGCATATAATTACAATCCACATGAGCACCATGACGATGTTGTAGAAGAATATCAAATCATTTACAATCGAAAAGAATATGAAGGCGAGGATCCTAAAAACGGTGAACGCTGCAAATGTCCACAACCAAGGAAGGACTTTTCGCTCATATTCCTAACAAGAAAGTGAGGGAAATATTTTAGTTTGAAAATTACTGAAAAATCAATCACACATGCTGCACATTGAACAATTATACACCAATTTCACCACACAGGTGCATTTACATAACATTTTAGAAAAGGCCTTGCAGACATGTGCGAGTATGAAAGCAGTTTTGATGAATCAAAATCCGTTGCAAAAAAAATGGCATATTACGACAGAGAACCAATTGCAACGTATTTTCCATTAATGCATACCGGTATGTAGAATCTATTTTTAAAAATTCCGTGCTCTTTTTTCTAAACAATGTGTGAGAGCAGTGAGAGCGTGAAATGGTGCAAGTGATTATATTTTGATTATGGTGATTAAGAAATGTTAGTCGAATATTAAGTGATCCCTGGCGGTTGGCGAGAAAAAATAAATAGTTTGGCGTCGAGACATTCTAATTCTATATAGATTCTGCTTATAGTAGATTTTATTACTTAAGTCTTGTGTAGGCATTGGGTCATCCAGAAAGGAGCCTACAGAAATGAACTGTAACTATAATTATGTGTTTTCAGTGGGAATACAACTGTGAATGAATTTATCTCATTGCTATTGAACCTTTGATCGTTTCTATAACAAAATAAGGGCTCGGACTAATACTCCTGTCGCAAGTTCAAACATCAAGCCATTGTATGCATTCTACCCAACGATTAGAGTTTTAGTAATTTGAACAGATTATCGCATTTTTAGTATTGCTGTTAATCTTTCGCTTACATCTATTAGGCATACATATTTTCCGCTTAACTTGTCGGTTTGAACTAGATCTACGGCGATCTGATTTCTATAACACTTAGTTGTTAATGAATTAAGCAGTGTGGGCGGTAGAACACTGCTTTAATTTGTAATTATAATTAGTTTTATTAGTTTTAACGTCTCGCAAACAAATGGAAGTATGTCGTCGGTATAGTTTATCTTGCCAATGTATGCTTATTCGAGAAGGTTCAAATGGTACTGATCAAAACGATTCAAATCCTCCTAATGATGCCCTACTCTTAAAAAACTTCCATAAAGCAAATTTGTTTCTTCGCAGAAACTATTCTCTAAACTTTACCATGATCATGTAGGTAGCCACCGCAAGGGATCACAAACAAAATAGTAATCAATACTAAATGCTGATTTCTGCATGCAATTTACCTTTCTTAATGCAATAACCAGGAGGATGCTGGTAAAAAGGACAACGAAAGCCCCAATCAATGAGAACAGTGCAGCAACAATAAGTCCATTACGCACTACAAAACAAATTCAAGAGAAATGACCAACTTTCAACATAAAACATTCTCCTACTCACCATGTACATTCCCAACATAAACGAATTCATACGAAATGATATAGTAACCATAATGTGTTGAGCCAGGAGCAGCCATTGCCAGGCAGTATATATCAAAAATCGATGTTCCAATAGTGAACAGTGCGACAAACTGCAAAAGAATTCATTAACTTTATGTGAGACACACAAGTAAGCTTCACTTACGATAGCAAAGAATCCAATTAACAGAGCACTCTTCTGAATGTCGATGTACTCATTGTTCTTTAGTATCGGCTTCTGGTACCATGGTATTCGAACAGACCTGGTCGAGCGTGATTTAATCGAGTGGAGATTCGTTGAAGACCTAATTAATGGGACACAGTGTTAGATATGTGCATTTGTTAAATGATTTTGTTTACCTTCCAGTTGCGTGTGAGTAAACCGAAGGATTCGATCGATACGCGCTCGAAGGAGTCTTTCTTCCATAGTTGAGTGTCATTGTTAAATAAGATGCTGTAATAATTAAAAACCAATTTATTAATCATAAGATGGAAATTCTAAGGAACAACTGAAAGAAACCCGTCAATTAGTAAGTGTCAGCAACAGATTTTGGGCGTCACCCACTTAGCCCTTGGAAATTGTACATTTTCTTTGAAATCAAAGAACTTTGTTACGATATTACTTTAATAGGAACTTAGATAGTTTTGTGTTTTATGAGATTTTAATAGAAAATGTTAAATTTAATTAACGAAAACCTACCAAATAAAACAAAATATTTTGTTGATAAATTACAACACACAACACAATTCAGGGAGAGTTGTCATAAAAAATTCTGACACATTTCTGTTTGGCATTTCGAGTGTCGGTAGGGTAGTGATGTAACAGAATTTGTAGACATTCACAATAAATGTTAAGAATCAATCACAAAACTTCAGTGTCAGATGGCTGTTTATTTTAAAATCAAATGTGAGGAGAAATAGGCAAATTATTTCAATTAGTTAGTCGACAGGCGGAAATAACATAGTTTTGTAAGAGGAAAAAAATTCTTATAAAAGTTTTAGTCAAAATGGACTTTAGGTTGAGGTTCTTAGTGAGCTTGTCTTAGGAGTAAAACCCACCATACTTCAGGTACTTGGTGGTTCGTTTTAGGCAGCATAGGATTAGATTAGGCAGGGTTATGAAGCTTGGCTGTTATAAAAACAGTCTGATCATACTCGTCTCTTGGTGTTCTTTTTCAGGAGGCCTCTTGCTTTTCTCAACTGTGATTTGTCTAGTTTTATTTAGTTGTTTTGCGATCTGAGATCAAAAGGGATTAATCACTCTATACTCTGCTATATTAGACCATATATGTACATACAAAATTACTATAATATCTGGTTTATTATAGTAATTTTGTCCAAAATTCCTTTGGTATGCGCGAAGTAAGTTGTATAACTCTTGGAAGGATCGTGTTGTGATCCACCACGGACCAAAGGAACTGTATAACACTTGAGTTTAAAACCACTACACCAGAAAATTAATTCTATCGCGCTCTCCTCATATTCTTATTTCAGTCATAAAATCATCGAAAATAAATAGAACACTACCCCGTATGGTTATTCCTGAAAACTATTCATTGCTCTCTTCGGTTTCTCCTCAGCATATGAGGCAGGGTTTTAATTATGAATAGGTGTACTACTTAGAAGAGTGATATGGTAGGATGTACTTATCGATCGATTAAGCTTCATTAATACAATTTTGGGTAGGATGTTATTAAAAAGCCCTCTCTAAAAACGATAGGAATGGAATTGGTCTCCTACAAAAACCTGATGGCAGTTTGACACTGAACTACAACGGAAAACTAGGATTGCTATTTCTTCTGACTCTTGAAATACTGACCCACTAACACCTCCCATTTGTGAATGTATTAATAATAATAATAAGAAAAATCTCAAAGGAGAATGTTTTCCTCTGAATCCAAGAGATGGATCATCTCCACATAGAAGCCATACAAAGCTCCTGATGGCGACGATTTCTTCCTGCCTATTATTGAATTTCTAGTCCTTGTCTTTAGATCTATCTATGAACTTAGCTACATCACGATGTATGTAGTATTCCGCCTTTAGGCTAAGGTCGGGAAAATTGTCGATCTTCGCATCAGAATTACTGACTTAATAGAACACCCCTAAAATGACCCTCAATTCGCATAACATTTATACAGGTTAATTTAAAGTAACCTTTTATAATCTTGTTAGTATGACTGATTGTTTCTATTAAAGAAAGATATCTACCTCAATGTCCCTCTGGAAATCTGATAATATATCTTCTGAATCCATCAGAACTGCTACTGTTGCCAAAGGCTTTGACTTACATACAACCAGATGGATGTACTCAAAGCTTAATAGCAGAACTATTTCTGGCAAGTTCAGGCAATTCTCAATTTCCTTAAAGCTACTAAAGGTTGCCCTCAAGGTGGTGACCTATTCGCCATAGTCCATTTTAGTAGACAGGACCTAAAAAATTCCTAATATCTAACTCAAGACAATGCAGATGACTCAGTCATAATAGTGAGGACAAATACAGAGTGCACTAAATAAAATGTAAATGATTGGTACCAAAAAAACAGGTACAGGACCTAAAAAATTCCTAATATCTAACTCAAGACAATGCAGATGACTCAGTCATAATAGTGAGGACAAATACAGAGTGCACTAAATAAAATGTAAATGATTGGTACCAAGGGCTAAAAGTTATCCCAACTAAAAAAGTCAGGACACCATTCACAATGAAAAGAAGTTTAAACTTCCAAACGTTAACAATAGATGGTGCACAAATTGATTTTTCAAAAGAAACAAAATTTTTTGGGGTAACTGTTGACCATAAACTCAATTATTATTATAAACCTCATCTAGACGGAACCACGGAAAACTAAAGTTTTCTGGGCTTGCTCAAGGACAAAAAGAAGAAACTATGGGGATTAAGACTAAAGCAATTTTACTGGACTAAGTTCACCATCGTCACAACACTCATATGGTAGAAAAATGCTAATGCAGGCCTACCCGCTCTGCCCTACAGAAGGTGTAAAGACTGACCTGTGTAGGTATTGCGGCAATGCGTAAGTGTCCGATTGCAAGTCCTTCTAGTCCTCTACATATAAGTGTTATGAAGATTGTGGCGGCAAGCGTTTTAAAGTTCCATCTTCTATGGAAAAACAAAAAAGCCAATATAGTTGAACATATGAATATCCCTAAAAGAATCCGTTGCTATCCTCACCTGCAGTATGCACCTCGGACTTCATGCCGAAATGAATCGCATGTCATTACAAAGCTTAGTTTTATGGATAATATTCAAATCCCTCAATCCATACACCAATCCGATTGAAAGGTATATACAATGACGGTTCATGTAAATGTAAAATAGGATAAGAGATAGTAGTTGGAATTTTCGGCACCAACTACAAATTGTCTGTGCTATTAGGACGCTTTACTTCTATCTTCCAAGTATAGATATTTGCTATAGAGGTCTGTGCCAGAGAGTGCGTCAGAAGAAACATCCGAAGATCACACATAAACATTTAATCATATAGCCAAGCAGCTCTAAAAGCTTTCATGTTCCTTTAACTTTGAGTCTAGGCTGGTTTCGAGCTATCATTGTCTTAGTCTTTGAGCCTAAGCTGTTGTGTAGATATGTTCAAGTTCTCCCGCAGTCAGCTTTACACAATACAATCACTAATCATGGGTTACAGGATATAAAGGCATCCCTGACAACGAAGCTGCTGTTGAACTTGCCAGATGCGGTATCCAGTTTCCATTTATTGTCGTCGAACCCTTGCATGGTCTACCTGTTAGCCAGATAATGATAGAGTTAAATCACTGACCTTAGATCTTTTACTGGAACTCATAAATTAGCTTAAGGCATGTCAATATATCAATCGGCCAAGTGCCAACTATTCCTTGATGATACTAAAACCGTCGAATGTGTGAATGTACCACTATTGCTCGGGTTAGGTTCAAACACTTCCATAAAGTCTTTACTTTGCCTTCTGATGTCTTCTGCTCCTCAGCTCAAACAATCCTATGCTTTATCCATAAATTTTATTACAGCTAGTTGCTAAAACCACACTAACAATGTTTTTAAAGGAATTTCCATGACCGTCACCCGTATTATCTCAAAAAAAAAACAAAAATGTACGACAGTTCAGGTATTTGGCCGTGGGCACCTCCATTTTCTTTTTAATTTAAACATGGTCATTGTTTTCTTCCTCAGAATTGTTACATAAGTACGATATCAACGTCATGGCTGTGATTTCATTAGACCACGTCTCCACGAGACAGAAATATGTCAGACTATGTTTCAGACATTTCATCAGCCATATGTTCTTTTTTTCTTGACTGGGCAAATTATGTCAAGACATTTCATTTCGTATTCACAATTCCTTTTTTTGACTGGAAACTTATAAAAACAAATTTTAACTAAAAAATCGGTACAATCTTAAACAAAACTTCAAATATATGTACATATGTCAATGTTTTACATCTACGTCAGGAGACAAGTCGAAAATTTAGATAGTAATGGCACACATTTAGTTTTGACATGAACTTAGTGGTCTCCACTGGACATAATATTTATAGCAAGCAGATCTTCATGACAGAAATTATGACACTACATTAATTTATAAAATATAGACAGTTTTTATTCGTCTGATTTTAGGGATGTGGGCGTCCTATTCAGAATTCAAGCCCAAAAGTCGTAAAGAAAAATATCATCAATTTAAGGTAATAAAACTGCAGAAGATATTCCAAAATAAAACAAATATGGGAAATACTCTCTTATTGCATAATTTGTTCTCAAAAACAAAACAAAATATTCCACTTCAGTCGTTGTAACCTTTTTCAGGAAAAGCTACCCACCTGTGTGTTTCCCTTATTACCTTAAATCAATAAACCCACTTTCACATCGCATAATCTTAACTCAAAAATTAATGAACATCCACAATCTCTAAATTCTGTTTAAACGGCCCACCGTTAGACACGTTCCAAAGTTCAAGGTAATCAATCCTATATCCGCATTCATTCTCCATTAAATTTTACACGAATCTTTGATTCATTTTCATCTTAAAATGAAAACAAGAACGTTCAACGAATTAATTTAAACTTTATGTTTTGAATTTAAAATTTTCCAACGTTGAAAAGCCGTCATCATCACCAGCATCACGGCCAGGACATAGAAGTGACGCCTCTTTTCGCCTTTCGTCCTTCAAAAACTCGGTTCGCTTCGTTCATTTGAGTCATTAGCATTCATGGGAAGACTTCTGAAGAAAACCCACAGAAAAGCACAGCTCACGTCAAAGTATCAACAACAACAACAACAACAACAGAAAAATCACACGCACACGTCCTTAAAAAGGAAAACAACACCAGCACAATGGCCCCTACATTGTTTCCCTCTTTGAAGGATGCTTTCACCGTCATCTAGGATAACATCTGTAGACATAGCATTGTTGCTCAGTTTTAGATGGTTATGCTCTGCCATGGATCTTCACCTCATAACCCAGTGGTCCTCGTCGTCGTCGTCGTCACTGACGGTTGCGACGGCGGCGGCAGCGGCGGCGATGATGGTTACGGCGCGCGGTGGCGGTGGCATTGCAGGAAAGTTTATTCAATTGGAAAAGTTTAATGGCTTCCCTAGGCCAGGCAAAAAGTTTTAAGGAATCCATCTCCTTTCTCTGTTGGATAATGGAAGAGCGACTGATGTTGAAAATAGAAATGGAAATTGAATTCGACGTGGATTGTATTTTTAAAATGAGAAGAAGAGCAAAATATCCTTATAAGGGGAACAAAGAAAGGATGCGGTGGAATTTTGCCGCTCTAAACACAAATTGAGTAGGCACGTAGTCAATTTATAAATATTTTAGGAAGATATGCCAAAACCAGTGAAGGAGATGATGTCTGACGTTTCCGCTTTGTATTATTTGACATGTTTCCAGATTATCAACTCTCAACAAACTTCGAGTAGGGAGCCACCACGATGGATACGATTTTTATGGCCAAATACTTAAGAATTAAGTACATGGATCTCAGAAGAGTTCTATGTTGGAGAAAAGATCCTTGATATGATGTGTCTTTTGAGATGAATTTTAAGTGTCATTATAGTCAACTAGAATTCATAATGAAATACATAATACAAACACATACATATGTATGGTTTAGGATTAACAGAATATGTGTTCAGAGAAAAAACAGTCGTAAAATCCAACAACCATTATAGACAGATAAAAAGTTGTGAGCTTGCATCATGAAAACTTAATAAAAAAAGGAAAAGATAATAATAATAAAATAATAGCAAAACAATGTTAAACTTTGTAAGAATTCAGGTCAAAACTTTCCAAACTCTCAAGCTGCTGTGGTAAGCTTTTTGTAATCAGTTTTACTGTATTTTCGGTGCCTCTTTGCTTCCACAGGGTGGGTTTAAAATAAGATCCTTATAATATTTGCAAAAAGTTTTGCTTGGGTTCTTAAAAATTTAGTAGGTACATTAAAACTAGAAATGACTTTTGATTATTATTATTATTTCTTATGGAAAGCACAGAGTATGCATATTATATACAATTCATAGGCTTAACAGAAAATATTGCACAATTTTTCTATGTTAAGTTAAGTCAGCTATCAATATCTAAGTTGTGTAGTCATTCCACTACTCCTGGTGTCTTGTCTTGGTATGTCGATTGCTACATTCTTAGACAATGTAGCCGATTGTTTACTGGGCCGCTTCACAGTCGTATCATGGTGTATTTAAGATTCCCCAACGCGAATGGCATTAAGTTTCATCCATAGGTGTCTAGCCAGATCGCACTGGATAGAGCGGAAATTCGGAGTTTGTGTATGGGCTGATATTCTTAACCATTTGTCATCCAAGTCAAAACCAGTGTCAATATCCTGATATATCAACAGATGACTGTAATTCTGATATTACTATATTCTCTTAGTAACGTTGTAGATCGGCGCAGATGTGGCGGAGCGATATTGCTGAGGACTAAGGCGGATACTCCACTTCTTAAAATATAAGTCTTAGAATTGTTCAGTTCTGTGTTTAGAATGGATTTGTGTTGAATGGTTTTACCTACGTCGTCAGGATATTCATAATTCTTCGATGTTGAATAGCAGTGCTATAGAAGTTGAATAACATTGGAGTTAAAACTGAACCTTGTGGAAGCCTGGGATTCTTTAAAGAACTGTTTATTAGACGAGTTATTCTTATACGAGTAGATGACTTATAACATCGCCCTTCTCTCCAAATAGCATCATATGCCACAGTTAGGTCAATGAAGTGAGAGAATGTTTGTTTTATTTGTTTTGAGTCTTGAAACCAGCTTCGATGAAAGTTGTTAGGTATAACAAATGATACGAACAGCTTCGTTCTGGGTAGAAGGCGGCTTACTAAGTAGCGAGAATATCAATGATAGAGTCGCTAACGCGATTGGCTATCAATACTTTCAGCAGTTTGTAACAAACACTCAGAAATGCTATTGGATGGTAGCCTTTAGCTTGGTCAGCTGGTTTTAAAATCGCTATTATTTTTTGTTCTTTAAATGTTTGGGGCAGTTCTCTGAGGCTAGGATTGAACAATAGCTTGCCATATTCTTGTCTCTTTTCTGGAGTGGGTTCGAAATTTTTCATCGGGCGCCTTCGACAATGCGACTTTTGATTCTGCTAGACAACACGGAGTATATGAGACATTGGTATTGTGGATCAAGAGTATGCTGATGATTAGAACCTTTTCTGGCATTGTAAGGGTGCTGGCAAGATATGGGGATTATCACAGAAAAACGTTCTCTGGATACGGCTATGATAACACCCTTTCTAGTTTATGGGTCGGTTGTTTGGTCGAGGTGGCTTTCGCCTAAGTATGTGACTGCCTTCTGCACGAAACCCCAAAGAACGGCCTGTCTCGGTTGGACGGGAGTTTTCCCGAGCACGTATGGCTCTACTTTAGATGAGTTTCGATGACCTTGCGCGACACTTATCCTACGACCCTGGTTCCATGGATATGCCGTCTGATGTAATGACACCAGAATTTCAGCTGCTGTGCAAATTTAGAGTCGACTTTCCTTACGTTTAGGACTGACTTCGGTCAGAGTCCGAGGCTGGACTGAGCTGTAGTCGAATCTTTACGGATGGCTCCAAAGCTAGTCAAGGGTCCGGTACTGGTGTCTTCGTAGAGACCGACAACACTAGACACTAGACACTAGACAGACAACTGGCGACTATATTATTAAGAATAGATGGCGGGATCGGATTATCTGCGACTGTAGCAACAGTCAGGCTGCGTTTAAGGCCTTGCAACCGTGTAATCCGTTCCGAAATAGTTCGAGAATGCATGAACTATTTGACTTTGGACAGTTTTCTTTTACCAAGCATCTTAGTGTTCTAGACTAAAGGGACACCACTGTCTGCGATGCTTGTGGAGAGGGCGACGATACTTCGGATCATTTCCTTTGTTATTGTCCCGCCTTTGCTTGGATCAGGTAGAATATCTTCGGTGCTGATGTCGTCAGTATTGATACTGTAAGGTCCTCATCGCTGAAGTGCATTCTCAGCTTTCTCCGAAAGTCCAGAAAATTCCAATAAAATGTATAAAACTGGAATTTTTCTTGATAGTACAATGGACCACTTTCTGAGTGCTCCATGTGAGTGTTTCCTAATCCGACAAAAAACAGTTTCCTAAATTCGGGGTAGATGTCATGGAAAGAAGCTGATTTTTCAGTCTTTGTAGAGTTGATTTGATGCTTAATAATGCTTGATGGAACTTGTCGGTGTTGAAATGCTGGGAGATGTAGACGAAAGAGGTCTTCAGATCTTTTAAAGCACCTGGAGTGACAAAGAAAAGGTCGGGATTGTGGTCCTTTCTCCATCTCCGAGAGTAGAACTTGAGTCTGTTCCTGGCATCAAATGTCAGATGTATATTGTTAGTATCAGAACGAGGACGACAGTAATTCTGCCAATTTGGCGAGAGTTTTTTTCGACTACAAGACTATCCAATTTATTTTAGGAAGACACACTTCTGAGAGCGCGGCAGATCAGTCAGCCAAAACTAACACTAGGGCTCCATTTCAAGGTATTAGCCCGTTGCGGGAAGGCCCTTAATTAATACAAGAAGAGTCAACTCGATTCGTGAGCCCTGAAGTCAGAAAGGATTCGGTCACCAAGGGACACCTAGATAACAGAAGATCAAAACATCTAGAGGCCTCCATATGGAAGGATCATCTGGTCTTTGGGATCATTGACTAGAGCGACGACGAAGCCAGGATCAGTGCGAATAATTGGAAGCTTTGAAAGCCAGAAGTGTTTTCATGCATCCGCTCCCATTGCCTTTTCACCCCACGGTTAGCATCAGGCTGGTGCCAAATTTTTAATCTGCAACAAGGAGAATTCAGCTGACTATATTCAGTCAGCAATGTCGGAAGTTTATGTTGTATGGCTTCGTGCCAAATGCAAGGCTGTTAAAAACCCCCACTCGGCCGAGAGCCAGAGTTTAGATACCTTTTGGCCTCAGTGAAACATCAAAAAAACCGGAGCTAACTTTACGCATAGTCGAGAAACCCTATTGGAATAACTCTTCACATAGGTTCGCCTCGCTGACATCGCCTAAAATCATTCTAAATCAGTGAAGGAAAGCCTCTTCCTGCTTATAACTTAGTCCTAAACACTTCTAGCTAAGAATACCTTAACTATAATCATATTCATTGAATTCGTATCCACTTCAAGATTACAAATATAACAATGCAGACTTAAGTTGATTTCCTTGAATGGATGTTGTTCCCTGGCATACATTACCTATTATTAGATTCCAAGCAGTACGAGAGGAGTATTATTATATTTATGGTAATAAGATAAGCGTAGCCATTGATTTGTCCAAAAATATTTTATAGATGTAAGAGAGAAATAAGTTGTCTATTTTTATTGTCTATTGAATATAGATTGGAAATAAATTTCTAAATCTTCGAAATACTCGCAATTTAATAAAGTCCACAAATACCAGGAGAGTGAAGCATACAATTCTGTAATAAAATTTAGTGCTCCGTAAGGAACCAATGAAAGTCTTTGCATGAAATAAATTCATGAGTCGAAAACTTTGATTGACTATACCATGTGAAGGTAATATATGTATCTTTGTAATGAAATCCTTGATTCACTCAAACTGGTTTGAAATATTATGGTACATCCACTTTCTAAAAATCTAATTCCAGTGGTATTTTTCAATTCTGTGCTTCGGGGATGAAATGCTGCAACAGATTGCATGAAGGAGTATGTAAAGTAGGGTAGCAGGTGCTTAGGCAAAAATGTAAAAATGGGAATGTCAACTCAAATGGCCAGGAGCCTTTTTTTTTTGCTCTCATGTATGTATCGTATCCTTTCAATTCACTTTTTATATTCTACGCACTAGAAGCACTCACAAAACCCCTCAAGTTTCTGGTAAAAAAAAAAGAACTTTATCCTTCTTTTCAGATATTTCCCTAATAGAACTCCACTTTTCAGTCCTTCTTTTCCCTTTCAATTCAAACAATGGTAATGCTATCCACCTGAATAACTTTGGTGGTACGTGTTCTCCCATTTCTGTATGTACATTCACCCGGCCCACTTCACCTCAATTGCCTCGACTTACTACTCGGTTGATACCTTAAAAATATCTTCCACCCAAAGGACGAAGGAACCAAGTTCCTCTAAACCAATTTAAACTTAAATTTTAGGCTGCAATGGAATGGACCCTTTTAAATTGTATGAATGCGCGTTGTGTCTTTCAACTTTTAGATTTGTGAAGATGGAAAACAAACTTCCTGAATTTATTTGCCATAGTAGAACCAAACACTGAGTCGAACTCGAAGAAGAGAATATAATGACAGACCATCTTTAGGTTAAACAAAGGTAGGTACTGTCTCTCTCAGGGCCGAAATTAAAAACTTTTCTCTCAAGGATTTTGCGTAAACAAAAGAGATGTTGGTTTTATATGGCCCGAAAGTTGGCTCTCGCCTGGATGCAGGAAACTTTTTCATTAAGAGGAACAAGTGCGGTCTTTGCATGTGGATTTAATTGCTTTTGTTTTTGGTTTTTATTGTTTTTTGCTTCTGGAGAGCATTCATACTGTTTTGCACATCTAATTTTATTTTCTCTATTAAGTAAGTAAAATTAGAACTTGTATGTATGACCCGTAGAGGAGTATAGTCACATTCAATTACGTTGGTGTGCAGGAAGTCAAATTGGGTTTTATAACTTCGAGATGCGTAGGTATTGTAAAATTCAGGGATGCAGTGAGTTGGCGGCAAGTTGTCATTAAAAGTCCAGTGACTCATATGGGGGGTTTGGGGCATGATTTGTCTATATGACTGACCTAGCCTTACCTGGGAGTGAGTTATGTTCTCCTTTCAGACACATTCGTGTTGTTGACCTGCGATTGTTTACCTTCAATACGTGATCCTAGAGTGAACCTGGGCATCAAGCAACAAGCCTCTTTAGTTAGCCAGGACCTTAGTTAATAGCATCCAGTTGCACACTTCAAGTTGGTTGAGGTCCCCTTCTACTTGTATACTCCAGCTAACGTACGGGAGTACGTCCTCTACTGCGTCCCTCAGGGTTAGATCGGACGATTCTGTGCTGGTGTCCATTCGCTCTACATGTTCTAATCACTGACTGATGCGCAATTTTAGTCGATATCGCTGTACTGCTTAAATATTTTTGTCATTGAATCTCCTCCTCCAAAGCCTGACAACGCAAACGGGCTCCTTCATATGTCAGAAAATCGTCTGACCAAATTTTAGAAATGAGCTGGTGTATGCACACTACAAAGCCATATCCAGCTGCTTAGACGTTGGCTGCTCCGAAGGCTTGGACATCCAGAGTAATGGGGACAAGCCTTGCGTTGATTGCAGTTTGATCAATTTGGTTGATCTTTTCATGATAGGCTGTGCCTACCAACCGTCTTACCAAAGATGCCCTTCTTTAATACTTTGCTGTGGCATCGTCCTTTTCCTCTGTGGAGGCGTATATTTCAATGTTAGGGAATTTAGGGTTGATCACAGTAGTTCGTGAAACCGCAGCCTGAATTTAAACACAGTAGATTGCGGCACAATCATTCATATATAAGGTGGCCCATCTGTTGGTTTCTTTTAGAATTATATGTTATTTTGACACTGACAGTTCTTATGCGCTCAAAAAATGTACAGAAACTTACGCTTGAACAAAATTGGGAAATATTGCAAAGTTGCTTCCAAAGTGGATGCTGTGTTGCCTAAACAGTGCGAAATTTGAAAATAAAGTTTCCGTCCTACACTTAGAAAACTTATCTTTGTTAGTAGGAAGAATATAAGAAATAAAGTTGAAGATTTTACGGGGCGTAATATGGTAGGTAGACATGCCAGAAAGATGGTTGCTTTTTTCAACGATTTCTGTAGAAGCTGTAGACACGAATAAGAAACTCACCCACTTTTTCTGCACCTGTCCTACCTTATCGACTTTGATCATGGAACCCTTGGCGAATACTTCTTCGAAGAACTTAGTGACCTAGCCAGAGTCGACTTAAGCAAGATCAAAAGTTTTGCCCTGGTTCAAATTGGTCTTATGCCGGCAAACCAGCATGGGTTCACACCAAAACTGACTACCCTGCCTCTTATCATGCATGGTCCCGATGTTGGTAGTCTGGTTCTTTCCTTTGTGGTATCACACTCGACCTTCCTTCTGATCTAAGTGTATCTGTGCTTGACTGAAACAGGATCCAAATAAGCCCTGATTCTGCTCTCTGTAGCAATCATCATAATATCAGTCCCGGTTATTCATGCTCCTTTGGCCTGGCCCATCACATCGCACTTCATGGATGGTCTCTGTTAATTCTTCGGCTCCACATGGTCAGTTAAGGGTCGTTGTCCTTATTTTTTTTATTTGCGTTACAGTTCCTTACGGGACCCTGAGTCTAGCTTCCAAAAAATTGTAACAGATACTTCGAAAAAAAAAATTCATTTGTGTAGATATATAAATAATGCCTGTAAATTATGCTAAAAGATTTTTGAGATACAAGTAGTAGGTCTATACAATTCTTGCAAAAATAAAATTATAAATTTAGAACTACATTTTGTGTGGGCAATAGGTTCTTTAAAACCAAAAAGTAATTAAGTCATAATGAACATTTAAATTAATAAATACCTTCCACAAATTTCCAAGAAGACTGTTTTCGTTCTATCGTACTTAATTGGGGATTCATTTTCCGAATTTAACTGACTTTTTACAGGATACCCAAAAACATGTTATATGACTTCAAATGCAGTGGGTGTTAATAATAAAATACAATAAAAGTAAGAATTACAAATATTTTAAGAAAGACCAAAAGTCCAGAACCCAAAAAATACCCGTTGAAATAAGTTCTTTTTTTATTTTGTGTGTGTTTGTAAAAATTATTCCAAGAATCCGTTTATTATTCCCACAGCCAAATGGAATTTATGAAATGAAATTCTTTTTGTATTACTTTTTAATTATGCATGTAATTTAGGTGGGAAAAACGAGAAAAAAAGGAAAGCATTGGAAAAGTATGTAAATACTTTCGTTTATATGGTTCGATGGTACTGGCAAATGTGTGGGTAGGGTACCCAAAATGTTTCTGACAGGAGCGATTCTCCTTTTATTTTAGTCCGTATGATTGATCTGCCTCTTTAGGATTTAAATGGATCAATGTTCATTGTTGGTATCGACTGACCAAATACCTTTGAAAAGTGAGTCATAAAATCCACGCTAACCCTTCGCCATTCACAAGACTCGCATATGAATAATGCAAAGAAAGGATATCATTGTAAGCTTTTGAAAATAAACCTCCGAATTTTTACTCACTTATATCCTGTATCCCCTTGTGGATTTTAGGGTCTCTACTACGTCCAGACCACTTAAATATTAAATATATTAAATATATCTCTGCAAGGCAAACCAAACTCTCTGCTGAGACTATTCAAAGGCTTTCTCCAAATTAATGAAGATGAAGGGCAACCTTCATACGTACACAAATACATATTGTTCAGTTATGATACGTAGGGTATTGATATGGTTGACTTAATAGGAACCTTTGTGGAAACCTTCATATTCGTACACCATAAAATTATTTCATTTATATTCACACTTGGAACAAAGGATTATTTTACTTCAAACAGGAAACTTAAAGAATCTATCCAAATCTGAATACGCGTACAAGGATCTAACGTCTAACGTGTTTAGGTTAATACAACGAAGACCGCCGCCCCGCCCTCGAAGGAAGCCATGCTCAGACTATGTCCACTTGACATCTTTACCAAAGAACTAGCAGCGAAAAGCGCCCTGTGCCTTCGACAATCTAATATGCCAACCCAACCAGACATTGTACTGTACCAAGTGGTTACAAGTTGATGCGCTTTTGGATAACATTACGTTATACAAGGACTTCAGCCTTAACCTCGATACTGAATTTCCCTTTCGAGAGAACTGGAAAAAAAAAGAGAGATTATAAACCCGTCATCACAGATGGATCAAAAAAAGGACGAGTGTACAGGTTCAGGAATATACTCAAATGAGCCATCTATTAGCCGGTCCATAGAACTTTCTAAACACGCAAGTGTGTTCCATATACAATCAACAAGCCCTGCAGATACCTAACTAGTTTGACCTGCAATTAACATATAGACATCTACATAGACAGTCAAGCAGCCAAAATTAAAATCAAAATCAATCACAGTTAAGCGATGCAAAGAGGAGCTCAAACCTCTAAGCTCGAAACATAGTATTACGCTCTGCTGGATCCCGGACATATGGGCTTCTATGGTAATGAAATGCCTAATAAGTTAGCTAGAAAAGGCTCAGAATCAAAAGAACCACAAACAGACCACACGGTCGTGACGCCCATTAGTCCTCTTACGTTTAAAATCGCTTTAGACTTTCACATTTACCTCACGTCGCGTCTCAAAAATATTATGGGCTCAGTATAGTAAAAGGAAGTTTTGACGCTAAACAGATAAAAAGTGATTCTCTTCATTGGAATCCTCACAGGTCACAATTCACTGATGGCCCATCAAAAAAGAATGAGAATCAGTACCATAGATCTATGCAAAGCGTGTGGCGCCATAGAAGTAGAGGAAAACACAAAAAAGCCTTAGCAAAACCAGAACCACAATCCTCAGAGAAGTATCTTTCAACGAACTATCATAAAATTCATAATGAAAACGGGATGGTTTAAAAGGGCCGCTCCTGCCTTACTTTGCCTGGTTGAACATTATTATTTTTCATTGTTGTATAGGTAGTCCACACCGAGAACCACAATACATCTGTTTAGATTGGAGTAAGGCTGCAGTTTCATAGATACAGTCACCCTCTCAACCTACTTACCTCCAGGATCCATCAAAAAAACGAAAAGACACTGATGTATCGTACTTTACCCGAATCAATTTGATTGATGTCCTTCCAAATGTCACCTCACCGGTCATGGGCATTTGAAACTCATCGTCGTATCTTTCCAAACACGTATGGCATTCGATAGTTGATGACGGTTTAATCGAAGCATTTGGGATATATTTTTGGCAATCCTTCACATCTGGGTATTTATATGACCTACAGTTATGGAATGAGAAATCTTTTTAAGAAGTTATTCTGTCCTCATAGACTATTTATATTAACTCATTTTAATCGATGGAAATGCATAATTTAGTGTGGAATACACCACCAAACCTTCAAGGATACGAGTTTGTATATGGGATGGTGAGTATGTAATAAAATTCCGACACGAAACTTTTGCATTCCAAAGAACAGATACGTACTCCTATCGTATTCGCAGGTATGTAAGTACAAAAAGATTTCTATTATCCTTCAGTTATCCTGGACCTAATATTCCAGATAATTGCAATCTAAATCTTTATTATATTCTCATGAAAAACAAAAAGTTATATCTTCACGTTATAACCCTCAGAATCTATTTATCCAAGTTTAATCAAGTGATTGCTATCGATCCAGTTAAATTGGCACCATTAGGGTTTCCTCTTTTTTTTTTGGCTTTTATGATCTCATTAATGGCAGGCACAATACTAAACTGAGGTAGAGAATACATTTCACCTCTTTCTCTGTAATGTGTGGCTCAAACCTTTTTTAATGCCATTAAACTGCGGGGTAAGTAGGTGGTACGTGTTTTTGGTCTGACTGACCTAAATACAACATACCCTCTGTCTTGCATATCTAATGAGAATCCATTGATTATATTTTTGTTTTTGGATCGATTTGTATTATTCTCTACTTATATAATTTTCGATGGATACGCCATCCATTGTCATTCAATTATTAAATAATGAGTAAGAGCTTTTACTAAGTGGTGTCTATAGAGAAGGTAGGCTTTAAAAGGTTGGCGAAATATTACTGTCGTTGTATAGTTAGTGGTGAAATTTCTTCCTCTATAAATTTTGACAATTTATCAACTAGAAGATTTTCGATTTTGACAAATTCCATGCGTCTGCCCCACACATCTTCTTTTTGGTTCTTCTCGAAAGGGCCCTACTAATGAATAGTTGTTATCTATTTGCCAATAGTAATAGCGATTGATATATTAACTTGGCGATACCTGATACATATGTTGACTTGGTAATTACGCACTAATTTCTCCAGTACCGGGTTAAAGAAACTGAATGACAGCGCGTTACCCTGTTGAAACCAGCGATGTTTTTCTGACCAGCAAGTAAGTCTCATCACTCTTTCACAGCTTAGTCTATAGTACTGTGACTTCAAAAGACGATGCTTGCTTAGGACTCTGGTAAGGATTGTTTCTTGTGTGCAAGGAAAAGGTCCTTAGTGCATACATTTCTAATGAGTAGTATTTGTCCAAATAGCATTTATTTTTAGTTTCGGTTTATTGTCTGCTGAACTATGGATTATACAGCAAAGAGGTCTAGGGCTAGTAAAATGTCGGCCTTTTTATTGCCAATGTGACATTTGTAAATAGTTTTGAAAGTATCTTGGGTATCTGAAAAGATGAATATAGTATGTCATTGATGTTCAATTGCAAGTTAAGGCTTGATAACTACTGGATTGTAGAAACTTCCACTTGGAAAACACATAGCTTGCTGATAGTTTAATGACAGATGACTTTCCATAAATTTTGGAGTCAGATCCGTCATTATAAATAGGCTAGATTTTAAGGCGCCATTTGGGACAAGACTATGGATTAGTTTCGCTAGAAACAATAATTATTGAGGAGTATATCATCCGTTTCCTGTTTGAGATTTGAGGAAGTGAAGATGGCCATCGTGAAAACGCTTTAGTTTGCAGTTTAAGCTTCAGATAGAGTTGTGCAGGTCCAGCCAAAATAGCGAAATAGCCAGTTGCATTCCGCTTCTTCAACAATTTTCTCGCAATACTAAGAAAGGCTCAGAGGATGATTTGTCAGGTACTGAACCTGCATTGGAATCCATTGACAATTGTGATTTTTACGAACACAGTTGTGTGTGCCTCGGATTTTTCCGCCGTGGACTCTGGAGTGCTCAGCATCGTTTCTATTCAGACGGTCACGAACAGTTGGTTGGTCTTACATTGGTCTGTTTGGTCGAGCACCGTAGGATATGTATCTGTGAACGATCTTCAGGGAGTTCATGCAGTTTCATTACTAAAACGGGGCTGAAGGGTATTCTCAACCTGCTTATCTAGATTTTACAAGACGTTTCTCAACCACAGACTCCTCTTTTCCATCGACAGCCAGGCAGCACTTCTGCAAACTGTATAACGGTGACGATGACCAAAATTCCGCTGTCAGGCAGAATGAACCATTCAACCTGGACGATGATAACCAATACTTCCGTCCACCCGACCTGAATAAAGTTAAGATAGCAATATCTAAGCTGAAATCCAATAAAGCTGCTGGAGCTGATGGCCTAACTGCCGAGCTATTCAAAGCAGTAGGCGATGACTTGGTAAGGAGTATAGCACCAACTCATTTGCAAAATATGGTCGGACGAAAGCATGCCCGATGAATGGAACCTCAGCATTGTTTGCCCAATCCTCAAGAAAGGAGACTCTCTAAACTGCGCCAACTGTAGACCATTAAGTCTCCTCAATGTCGCCTACAAGATCTTATCTGCTGTTCTGTGTGTACGCTTAAAACCCTTTGTCAGCAATCTGATCGAGCTATATAGCGATATCGACCTAGTCAGAAGAGTTCGAATACAATGATTAAGATGGTTGGGTCGTGTAGAGCGGATGGACAACAATGCGCCGGCCCGGAGTCTTCGAATCCACCCCAGAGGGACGACGCAGTAGAGGAAGACCTCGCTTAAAATGCCGCGCTCAAGTGGAAAGGGACCTCAATCAACTTGGTGTGTGAAACTGGAGGCAGCTAGCTAAAGATCGAGCTGGCTGGAGAGGCTTGTTGGTTGAGGCTCAGGTCTACCCCGAACTGTAGCGCCACCTAAAATAAAAAGTAAGCCAGGCAGCAATAAAAGCGACTGCTCCTATTGAAATAAAGCCCAAGCTTATGAAGTTAGCTAAAAGGTTTGAAGCTAAAGGTTTTTGGAACATAATACAAGGTTGCACTCTGGGTTCCTAATCATTAAGACATACTAGATAGTGAAATGGTTGAACGCATACTAGGTAAGAAATAAATAGACTCCTCGGAAATTATTCCGCCTTTCCACACTCAAGCTCGAAGCGCTGAAGGAGACGAAGAACATTGCCTTACTTTGACAAAATAAGTAGCGACAGACTACACACAAGGAGAGACAATCACTTTCTATCCTTATAGAATCATCACAGGGCACCATTGCGATATAATTTAAATAAAGAACCGTGATTAAACGAAAAAGACCTATGCCAAGGATGAGGAAATTAGGAATTTAACGAGGACACAACCCACATTCTCTGTCACTGTCCAGGTCACACATCTTCCAGGACCTAGAAGAAATATCCAGTAGACCAGTGACTGTATGGTTTGCAAGTTCATCACAATAAGAAGTTGAATCATATCTATAGTACAATGTAAACCATAAAGGACATTATGTCCCCTATTCCTTCTCATACTCACATATCTAACATAAGTATATCAGTCACAGATGCACAAGTTCATGTTTTACGACTTTACGTATCTTTCATTTGAAATATGACGAGTCATCGTTTAATTTTTGCACTATAATTCAAAAGACAATGGCTTTTAATAACCGTGAGTGGAGTCTTGGTCCTTGTTGCAAAAAATGGCGATGGTATGTCTTTCATGGACGGTTGCAAATTGTACGACGCTTTAATTTGCCTCCTAGTCATTCCATTCAACACTTAATACAGTCATATTCTTAAACAACCTTCTCCTCGAATATTTAATGCAACTTTGGCTATTCCATTTAATGATCATCATCCCAATTCCTTTAGCTGTATTAGCTGAATGGATTTAGCCGCCCAAATCGCCCATTTCTCTGCATACAAACACACTTACATTGTTTCCTTAAAGACATGCCCAAATAGGACATCATCTTATTCCCTTAGCAATTTTATTAATTTGATGCGTATCTCGGTGGAAGAAGCTTTGTTATGTTCTGATATCTTATTTATACTAAGTTATCTCTTTTTATGGATTTCATGGAAGAAAATCACCCACAATCCTGAATTCAAAAAGAAATGTCGGTAGTTGAAAGGAACAATCAAAGCTGAGTTGCGAGTTGGTATCTTTGTTGAGATGAATAGTGTTATTGATTTCTTCGCAAATCCTTGTCTGTTTTTTTTAGACATATTCCATTCTCTGGGGAAAAGGATGCAATCTAACAAATGCTGCCTTTCAAGTGTAAGTATGGCTGAACTGCGAATTGAGATAGTTGACTGATACAGTACCATGCTTCTTCTTTTGAAATTAAAAAGATTTTCATGTCATCCATGCCATGCATGTCAAAGTAATGAATTCACTTTATCCATGCAAAAGGGGCAAGTTATATTATCCTTTTAAGTCATTGTTATATCCTACATCCTTACTGCAGTTCATATACGTTAATATCCCTTACGGAAAGCTATTCAAAGATGTACAAAGATAAACGGATGCATACATAAAATATATAGGTACTTGCCACAGACATTTTCTTAAACCTTTGAAACAAACCTTAACTGTTGCTAATAGCTCTATCCGTCTCTTTCAGTAGAATACACAAATAAAAGCGTCATTATTCCATGGTCACAGAAATAAACAAAAGGTAAGCACTCGTTTAACGAAAACAACAAGGTATTGTTTTTATTCCACAGACCGTGAAAGGACAACAAAACAAAAAAGATTTTCCTTCCAATAAAGCTCATTTTGTTCACTGTTGTTTCTATTCTCGAAAAGAGAAAAAAAAAAATGAAAAGAAAAAGAATGTCCTTTCAGAGGAAAAAAAAAAAATAAAAAGTCCTTAAAAGTATAAACACAATTCGAGAACAAGAGGAAGTCGTATTTCAATATTCGTAGAGTAGAAAAGTTTTTTTCATTTTTCCTTTGACCCAAAAGTATTAAAATTTGACATGAGTCCTTTCCCATTCTCTTATAGTAGATTTATGTAGATTTAGGACATAAAAGATTATCGATACATTTCCTTCCTAAGTGACTGCTATCCTTGTGTGATTAGGATCAAACCACAAAGAAAAAGCCACAAAACAAAAACGTTAAGGCTTGTACTGCGTTTGCTATCAAAAGAATATTTCAATTAAGGAATTCATTTCAAGGGATATCCACATCCGCAAAGGGTATAAACAAGGATTGGCATAACAGAAATTGCATGATAACATTTTGCCTGCACATATCCGATCTGGATTACCATATGCTCGGTTTGCATGTGACACAGTCTACCTTCCTAGGTGGCCGATGGAGTCCTTTTCCTATTCAGGTGCTGTGTGCAGTTCGAATGGAATGATTGCGTGGTTTTTAATTCAATAAGGACACTCACCGGTGTACCTTTTAATGCAAGCTCTGTTGCTTTGTATTTACTAAAACCTGGAATACTGACAGTGATGACAGGGCTATTCGAATGCTTGCTCATTGCACAGCCAAATAAAAGCAAACGAAAGCATTTGTTTGAGGATGTGTGTGATATTCAACACGAGATTAAGTATGGTATCTGTTTTGTGGAAAGCAACAGTGTATGTCGATTATTTGTGGGTGTAGATAGAATGAAGGAAATTGTTTCGTTGTCTTAGTACCTATTGTTTTTCATTTAAGGAATTTTTGATCAATTTTTTGGTTACAAAAAGAAGACTACAGGGGTGATGCAAACTGCTTCCTTGCAAACGCTTTAAGACGATTGTTCTGAAGATATTGTCTAACTGAAAATTATTGATTCTGAGTTGGGCATATTTTTATGTTCCAACCCTAATGGTCCTAAGAAGATAGCCCATAAGGTACCGGCTGATAAATAAGTCCACAGACCATCATGGTTGGAAAATGATTATCATGGACCATTAATCACTTAGTGACAAGCCGTAATGAGACGCAATAGTCCTTAAGGCACTTTCAAGATCAAGTCAAGTACCTGACCCTCCATTGAGCCATGAATTTTCAGCCGTTATTTTGCTAAACCGAAGTTTAACAAACATTTAACAATCCTACATCAATACTAAATGAGGTTATCACTCGTGGAGGTAATGCTTACTCACATAAGGCATTTAAACACTTTGTAGGTTGCAGTTAAAACAGTGAGGTTTAGTCTTAAACGGCTGCCAACAAGTGGTACTGTCCTTATTCTGTTTGTGTAGCATAGTAGATATAGGAACTTGCTGACGATAGTGCCTTCCTGCGATCCATTCGCTCTAGCTGGAGCTTAAAATTCGGTGCACGTTTCGAGAGCATGTCTTCCTGCATAATCCAATTCAAAATGATTTATCCATCATCCATCTGCCAACGAATACTTGAATATTTTAGTTAATTGTTTGGTAAATGAAAAAATTTCTTTCGGAAGTTCGAATTTTATTCGAAATACTAAGGATACAGCATCGAACGTCCATAGGAGCGCTTGTTGAATTCTTTGTCGAAATACACCTTGAAGCTCTTCTCCATAATTTTCTGGTCCCTGTGGGTAGATTCATTGCCACTTCTGAATTCCTCGTGGGCGTTACTACCTTTTGTAAGCACCAAACATTCTCCTAAATTTTATCTCATTTCAGAAATCTTTCTCAAGTTTCTAGGGCACAAATAGGGAGGTTTATTCTATACATAGGTACATTATTCGATTCAGAAATGAAATGCATTTAAAATTGTATCGATTTCCATCAACGTTTTCGAACAAGACGTAACCCTTTTTTCGTACTTTCAGTACTTTTTGACATTAGGTTTCGAATGAACACTTTTTTTTCCGAGTCGATGTATCAGGCTGCCTCACTTCAATATCGTCGCTGTAAAGTTGACGATTGACTTTTCAAATGTTAACCAGAATAAAATAGTTTAGCAAAAATGGTTTGTTTTTCGAATCTAAAGCAAGAGCGGAACATTAAGATATATGTACGCCTGGTCTGCAACTAGAGTTAGAGATTTGACGTTAGTACAAAATCTCCTGCATTATGTCGCTGGCTTCGTTGGGTTTAATTATTTGGTTGTCTACATTCCTAGTCTAAGAGTCCAACTATAATTGCGGAAAGCGAATAGATTCGCTCGTTTCGGAAGTTACCAAAAGTGAACGAAAACTTGACGAATCTGAGCAAG
Source organism: Xylota sylvarum (assembly GCA_905220385.1). Lineage (NCBI taxonomy): Eukaryota > Metazoa > Arthropoda > Insecta > Diptera > Syrphidae > Xylota > Xylota sylvarum. Next base: position 36,894,161 of record LR999958.1, read on the forward strand.
AAGCTATTGTGGTTGTAAAATACAAATTCCTTGCATTCGTACAGTTTCGTAGGACCACGTCCAAAATGTCAATGTCAAAACGTCAATCAAGGTTTATATTTTTATCATGATGAAGTTCACGAACGAGCAATGTTTGGAAATCTTTTACAATAGACTTATTTTTTTTTGAAAAGACACACATTTTTGAAAGTTTTTCTCTTGCAAAACAACATTTTCAAAGTGAGTTCTGATTTTACTAAGTTTATCCCATATCCAACAATTTTGATGTAACCCATGGAACAGACTACATAGGAGCTTATCTACGCATAGCCACCGAAATTCGTTAAAATCCCGAGTAGGTACTTTATGGTAAACTCTTTCTGAAACAAAATAATGAGTATCGATTGCATACTAAACAAAACTCTGTCATCCTTTGGGATGTCACGCATTATGACATGCAGTCAGGATTACTTATCGCACATGTACTTTTCTGTTCTTCAATATAAAACGTGTTTCGAATATTTTTACATAGAACATCAATTTAGTGTACCCGCACATTAATTATAAGGACGAAGGATTTGTCATTATCATGCAAGATGTGGTATTAATTTTTTCTATCGAATGGGATAAATTTTTGTTCGCAATCTATATTACGACCAAACATATTCACCCATACTTCAATCAGATCTTAGAAAGGACAATTACTTAATCGTGCCTTTAAGCTACTTACCTCTAATCCTAATCACTTACCCTCAATGTTGGCCTGTATTAACCTAATTGCATTGTATGTGTCTACAGGTAGGTATTCTGTACTGCAACCACTACAAAGTTCAGTAATTGCTGAACACTCAATTGAAATAATAGTACCAGCCACATCAATCAATCGTCTAGCAAATAGAACTATTTACATACATATTTGCATTCCATTTATTTCAATGTTTATTGGGGGTAATTGCACAATTAGCACACACAATCAGAAAATAGAAGTCCGAGAGGTACGATTCAACAGAAATCCTGACGAGAAAAGTTTAATTGGTGATTCTATCTATCAATTGAATTGGTTCACATAGAAAACTAGTCATGAGCATACTAGAGTAGAGTGGAGTTTGTGCAAACTATCAATTTACATTTTAATTGAAAATAGGTATACCTATGTACATATACACAAGTTCTTATTTGGTTATGATTCGAAAACAAACCCCAGATACTTACGTAATTGAAATTATATTCAGAAAATTGGTCTTTTGGAACAAATATCCTTTCTCAAGATAAACTTTAAATAAATTGTGAATCTAATATAACAGTAGAGTTAGTTTTTTCATTTCATGTTTGACAGATGTCATCTGAAGGTATGGTAAAGAACTGTTTCAATGAGGAATAAGTTGCACACACCACTGTTCAGGACTTGATTGCTTTAAAACACATTCAAACATCTTTTCACTAATGGCTGCGAAAAGGGTGAAGTTATTTCAAATGCGTTTTGCATAGATTTCTTAATTTTTGACTGCCTTTATGTTCAAGCATTGAAACCATAAACGCTTATACAAGGTTTTCAATGTAGGAGGTAAAAATCAATTCAATTTTCTTTTAACCTTGAAGTAAATATAAAATAGACAAGGTGGCACACAAGTCCTCTCTCGGTCGAGTTTTAGTAAGGTTTGTTTGTAATATATGTACACCCAATGGTCGATGTGCAAATGCAGGATAAAGCTGATGCACTCTTTGCACTTTGTACGGGAAAATCTTCAAGTCTTTCACCAAAATTCGCTGTAAACGGTTGTGTATCTGGAATCACAGTAGCAATTTCTTTTGACCGAATGGCTCCTCTGGGTAAGGCCACATCTGTTACTATTCCGTGTTGAGGTAGTCTCCTAGAATAGCTAAAAGTTGCAGTATTTGCTCAGTGGATGCCACGCAAAAGAAATAATTGACGACGTTGTCAAAACCATTGTATCAAGTTCTCGAAAAGTATACCGATCTATGTTCTGTCAGAGTATATTTTGCTTCTGAAACGTCAATGTGACGATGACATAAGACGCCATTTGCAAAAATGAGAGGATATTCTGAAAGGTGCATTTATTTTACGCCACCTTGTATTTGACTAAAAGGGTTTCACACAGTTCAGAAAAAACAGGCTTACGCGTTTAAGAAATATACAAATAGAAGTCGGTTTGAACTGTGTTGTCTAGCTTAAGTACAATTCAGTATTTTTATGAAGAAATTTGTATGAGCTAGTTCTCTGGAGCACATAAGAGAACTAGTGCATTAGACAAGTTTGCTACTCTTTTGATAGATACGATTGAAAGAATATCTTGACACACTTAAGATTTGTAACTTCGTTTACTACTGAAAGGATTCGAATGGAAAGTTGTTGTTAGGATTGTTGATTTCTTTGAAACTCCAATAGAAATCACAGCAGGAGTGACTAACCTTAGTCTATGGCATTATTATGAGTTATTTTTACTCATAAAAGATGTTTTTTTAGGCGGAGAACTGTAATTTGAAATAAAATACAGAAAAATGTATTTAATATCCAAGAATTGATTTTGGGTATGTAGCCGCCACCGCTAGTGCTTACATGGCGTAATCTGAAGGTCCAATTTTCACACACTCTCCGCAGTAAATTGTCTGTATTTTGGCAATAATGTGTCGACTGTTGGCTTCCAAGTGCTCAATTTTCACCGTCCTGCTGAAACCACATGCCTGCAACATTAATGCCTTCCAATTGAGGCACGAAAAAGTAACGAAAATCATTTTTGAAGACATACGGACTCCACCGGTCCATAAAGCACACAATCGGTGACTTTTTCTGGGTGTAATGGATCGACAATAGCTTTTAGTTTATAAAGGGTGTTCCATAATTCACGCAAAATGTAATTTTGATAGAAAATACAGATTTTTAATTAGAAAGCTTAAATTTTTTATTGATTCACAGAGTATACAGATTGGGGTTATGTATGGAATAGCACATCGGATAAATGGCCGCTACGGCTTTGCTGGCAAGTACGTACTCTTTTACTGAAATTTTCTATGACCGTTTCGCACAAATGTGGCTGAATTTCATTAATACACCTCCCAATTTCCTCTTTCAAGGCGTTGCTGGTCGTGGGATTGTTTGCATAGACCTTCGGCTTCAAAAAACCCCAAAGAAAAAAGTCCAATGGCGTTAAATCACAAGATCTGGATGGCTAATTCTGATCGCAAAAACAGCCGATTACACGATTAGGATATGACTCATGCAGTAATTGAATTGTTTCTCTGGCTGTATGGCATGTGGCACCGTCTTATTGAAATCACATGTTGGTCACATCCATATCTTGTAATTTAGGCACTAAAAACTGGGTTAACATGTCACGATAACGAACCCCATAAATTGTTACTGCCTTACCGCATTTTCGAAGAAGAATGTTTCGATAATGCCTGCAGTCCAAAATTCGTACCAAACAGTCACGCGTTGTGGAGAAATTTGTTTGTCAACAATTACTCGTGGGTTTTCTGAACCCCAAATGCGACAATTTTGACGATTAACGAAGCCACAAAGATGAAAATGAGCTTCATCTCTGAAGATGATTTTGTTTGACAGCATCCACTTGTTGTTGTTGTTGCAAAATCCATTCAACGAACTCTCTTCGCGCTGCATGGTCCATTTTTACTAACCCCGAAATGTCAGCTGTTACTTTGTTATCTTTTTTTTCCGTTGGCATCACTGTACTATTAAATGGCGCAAAATTCAAATTTTGCATGAATTATGGGACACAAAATGTTACAAAATGTCAAATCAGCTGTCATAGAAAACAGTGTTGCCAATATAAAGTTCTCCGCCTCTATACAAAAAACACCCTTTACATATGGTATTCCAATCGATAAGAGAAATAAAACTGTTGTATCGGCCTAGAAAGCGCTTCATTTGAAGTTAAATGAAGTTAGGGTTTTAGCGGACACCGATGACTTCTAACACCGACTTCAAGGATATCGAACCCAGTCTATATTGGACGACATGTCTATATCTCAAGTATTGGATCTGTGATAGAAAGATATAATTTTAAAATGTATTGAGCTCTTCTTTCTTTGGGGTCTCCAAATCTTAAAGCTGAGCTGGTAGGAAGTTGTTTGCCAACTAGAAAGCAGCTTTCTTTCATAGTTTACCTCCATATATGCTAATCAATGAGAGGTCTATATCCAACATTCTAAATGTGTAAGCATTGAGAGAGGCAACTCGTTGACCAGTGAGAGGAATCTCCAATTCTGTTGGACGAAGACATTCAATACTAATACGTGTAAGGCACAGAAACTGAATACTATAAAGTAAAGAAATTTGAAAAGAAAACCTATAGATACAACTATTCAACAACGGAAGTAGTATTGACCGTACATTCTAAAAAAGTACCAGTACCACCCAATGTAATGAAATCTATTTAGGTACTCGGGATTGTGGCCGTCCGAAGATAATATGGAAGGAGGCACGGCAGCTGGAAAAGACTTGAAGAGAACTGTGACGCTTCACCAGAAACCGTGCACGATGGCACGTAGGCATAGTAGAGCCAAAAGAACCCAGGGGTTATAGGACATGAAGAAATGGAATTACATCTACTTTGCCGCCAACGTCCCCCAAGACCATGCTACCAAGATAAAGATGATTGTTCATTGTCTTGATTTTAAATGCAAGCGGTATCAATTTATGTTTTCTCCACAACAAGGATAACGACAAGAGCCACCAAATGAATCCTCATCGTATCGATCACTTTGTGTGCTAGGGACTGCGTAAATCTTGGAGTTTATCATCTGCATTCAAGATGGCTATAGAAAAAGAGTGGGTCTCTCAGAACAGCAATATGGATTTGGGAACGGACGGACATTCACGATAGAGGTCACAAACAGAGGTCAATAGCAGTTGAAATGGTAGATCCCTTGTACTCTTTCAGAGAAGGTGGTCAAAAAGGGAGTTTTAAAAGTTACTCATTAAGGAGTGTATGTATGAGCCCAACGGTTAGTCACCGTCATTCAAGTAGTTTCATTTCAAAGACTAGTTACTCAACAACAAAATCTACTGGCACTCTTTCAAAAACCAACCAACCATCTAGAGCATTTCAAAGAAAGAAGCCAAGTCAAGATCGCACTTAATTAGGAATTGAATTACTCGTAAATAGGTTAAAGTTACGCAAACAAAATTCAAATGAACTGCACAACAGGAAGTCGGGCTAAAAAGTTGTAATTGTTCTTAGAATCAAGTTGATTGTCACTTTCCTGGCCAAGGGGATGAAACGATACGCCCTCTCCATCTGCTATTGTTAAACTTTTCTCATTTCACGCGAAGAACTGATTTTAATTGCTTTGAACAATAATGCATGAATAAATTTAACGAGTTCAAAGAAATTGCTTAAGAAAGCGTTTGTACAAAGAATGAAATTGAAGGAACAGGACATTCGCTATAGTTGGACCTAAATAAGGAAAAACAAAAAGAATGCTGCTAGTCGGTATCCATTCGGAATCGTAATTGGAAAAGGAAACCAAATTGAGTAGCAGAACCTTTGGAGAGTTTGATATTATAGTTACAGGATGAAATTCAGCGTCCTTTTGAGTCATGCATACATTATTTGAAGGTTTTACTTTTCATGTTAAGAAGTATACAAGTACCATCTTCGTTTTCCATTACTTCATACATATTTCGCTAAAAAAGGATATATCTAAATTGCCTTTATGATCATCGTCCTTATGATAGTTTCGAGGAAAATATCGATTTGTATGCATTGCTTTCAGTCCAACCACTGTTAAAGTAAGATTAACCCCAAGAACTATTGCCATTCCGCATAACTTTTCGTATCATCCCTTTCCATGCATAGAACTTAGGTATGGATACTGATAAATAATTTATGTAATTACTTTCCGTGTTATGATAGAGTATGAGGAACTAACTTTGACCAGTTCGCCAGTGTGAGGGGATGGACAGCTAATCCTGCTGAACTAAAGCCGTTGAAAGTAAGGGGGAAATAGCGATGCCCCAATAGTAGGAGTGGAACACTAATTAGTATTCTGTCAAACATTATGTAAATGATGGCTGGGCTTATATTTGAAAATGTTAAAGGACTTAGAGTCTAATATATTGGTCACACATTACTGCAGTAGTTTAAGAAAGAACGATTACGACAAGATGTCATTCATAGGCTTTTCATACTTCCTTCCAAAATCCTAAGAATTTTCATTTTATTTCCGTGGGTTGAATGTCCCCTTTTTCATTTAAACCCATTTCAAGTGTCACATCAGCTTAGGTCACAAAAAAACGTGCAAATCGTTAACAACGATTACTTAATCGAATAGAAAATTTCGATAAAAAAAAAAAAAATTTTTGCGAAACAAATCTGTCAAAGGGTCAAAATAATATTTACATAAAAAAATACCCAAGCAAATATTTCTCTCATTTAAATAAATCCTAATCGAATACAAGTGTGCAGTGAAGCCGAAGCATCATAAAATCCTTTTTTTTCTGTTCGTCTATAAAAAATTTTTATTTTTTTTTTATCTCATTCGTCAGGATATCAAAATTTTTCATAATAAAATGAAAATAGGGGAGAGGGAGAGAAATATAAATTCATGGGGTTATCCTTGCTTTAGAAAGTCACTGGAAGTTTAATGAAACTTTGTTGTTGCATAGTTGTCAGGAAAGTAAATATAAATCCTTATAAATAATCTTGATGGAGGTACGGGAAGGAGTAGGATTACCTCTGAGTTTGGGGAAACTAATTTGTGTGCAAACGCGGTGTAGACGGAGGTATTAGAAAATTATGAATGCAAGTGACATACCACACACGGTAAGGATCAGAAGGACGTGCATATTTTCTACTAAAATAAGTAATTTAAAATCCACCAAATATTCATAAAAACGTAACATGACAACCCTTCATGTGGTTGTCAGGGTATATAAAAATGTTTAAAAGAATAACGAATCCTAGGAAAACTCGTTATCCTTTGTTTTTGTTTAGGAAAACTAGTGGGGTTTCTAGGTTCGAATCACATAAAACTAAAATTATTTAAAAACCTGGCAATATTGGAAATCTAAAAAATAAGTCTAAATGAAGGCATCTGGCAGCATCTTTTATATGCAATGCAAGAGTTGGTGCCATTACACTTTAAAATCTTCACCTCTTTATACTGCGCTCGGGATGAACAAGCAATATCTAGTTGAGCATTATAACAGTTTTCAAATTTCGTTTTGAATTGAGTGTGACGCCAATATCCACAAAGTCATCTAGGGTAGCTTGGATACTGACATATAGGGTGAGTTATTCTTACACTTTCTACTTAACCTTTACGTTTAGGGTTAGGCAGGAGGTACTTTTATTCAAGCTAAGTATGAACTGGAGGTTATCTAGTGAACAACTTCTGTCTGAAAAGAGAATGATTAAGTTCAACATATGCATAATGAGAAGTCCAATGCAGAGCCCAAGAAGAACTAATTGGGAAATTTTTAAAGTGATGATGTTGGAAAGAGCTTCAAGTCTATCTCGAGTTAAAAAAAATGTATAAGAGAGCATTAAATAATATAATAAGATCCAATGCAACCAAAGCTATTCAACACAGGAAAACGAAGTAGGAAAGGGCAAAGCTACAAATTGACACAAGGAAATAAGGAAAGCAAAAAAGGACAGCTTTAGACCGTTCTGTGAAGAAATTAGATTGTAAGCACTTCTACTCTGGTCAGATCGGAAAATCGGGCAAGATACTAAGGTCTCTTCAGAAATCAGATGGCAGCTACACCAACAACGAGGAACAAAGTGAAGCTCTTTATAACCCATTTTACCAAGAGGATGCCAAATTTGTCGATAATGGAAGGATGACCAACTTGCAGTGACCTCGGAAGGAAGGTTGAAACATAGCAGCAGATATCTGTTTTCTTCTTAGCCTTCTAAGACATCAGGGGTACATAACATTATACCTACCCTTTTGCCGAAGATGCGAGAGATATTACTACCATACTTGGTAAGAATAACTAAAAGTTGTTTGTCTTTGGGATGGAAACTAAATACAAAAGTCGAGAAAAACAACTCGATACAACCGTCACACATACCAGTCAGCCCAACATCGTTCCTTCTTTATGACCCAAGGATAGAAGTGAGAAACAGGGAATGTTCTAAACCATTTTACAGTACTGGGTACCAGGTCACTGTAACATACCAGGAAATTGTGAGGCTGACGAACTGGCTAGATGGGGCTTTTCTGGTTTAAATAGTATAAGTGTCACTGACATCGAGGCGCAAACGTTTTATGCTAAATACCTTATCAACGTAGACGCGGTGAGTGAGATCAATCATCGATGGCATAAACTCGACCTATGCAAGACCGCTTGGGCATTCCCTACAATCACTTCTGTAGAAGCTGTAGACAGCTGTAGACGAAGAGGGAAAGGAAAGCATTAGGCACTTCCTTTGCATGAGCCCTGCACTCGCCAATATCAGAAAGGCTACATTAGGTGAATACGTCTTTAATGATCTAAATGATCTCAGCAACTAAAATTAGCTCCTTCATACAAAATAGTAATTAGTTCCCAGAGAAAGAGGGTGATCCACCCACCTTTCACATCGGCAGTACAATGGATCTTCTCCTGGTCTAAGTGCCTACTAATCGAGGGCCAGTTTCCAACATACATAGTCAAAATAAAAGGATTCATCAGCATAGTACCTAAGAAGATGTAAGAGCTGCTTTACACTAGATCGATACAGTGACACAAACAATGTGAAGACAACAAGTGGTTGTTTTCAAGGAGGAGTATGATCTCCTAAAAAGTTGTGCTTTGTTGTGCATGATCTTTTTTGATAAGCTGATCAACCTGGACATCAACTGTTAAGGATGTAGTGATGACATTGCAATAATTGCCAGAAGGAGGTTTGACGAAACCCTTTGTGACAAAGGAGAGTAACTCACGAATGTTGCTAAACGGCTGAGCAACTTTGGTCAACACAACCACCTCGTGGTTAAGGACATTGTAAATAAAATGTTCTCAAGAATGGCAAAAGCGGAAATTGGATTGAAAATGTACAATCCCCTCCTAGCAATACCTAGGGATTCAGTTTGGAAAGAATTTCCTCACGAGTCTCTGCAACAAAATAAAAATGTATTCACTAACTGAACAATTAGTAGCCACGCAGTAAAATGATCCACAAATAGGTTAAGATCGGGGCAGGGAATAGGTGTAGGAGTGTTTAAAACTCAATAAAAATATACAAAAATACAAATATTTGTCGGGACTGGTCTATGGGACCCAAGGCTTAGCTTCTCATACTCATTCACGAATAGAAGGAACCTAGTGTTTGATGCCGTTTCCGAAGAACAATTTGGGAAGTTTTTTCATGATAGCTATACTCTCAAATGTTTGTCAAACGCTCGTGAGAGTTGTGGCCGTCAAAGAAATTTTAGGTGTTGTCTGGGGATTGAAACTCGAAATCCTCACTGCGTAGTCTAACGCACTAACCACATGAGCCACGGCACCCACTAAAAAATATACGCCATAGATAATTCTGACCAAATTTATCTTGACACAGAATCTATGCTAGCTCTAATAGATAGGTTTAGACCTTGTTGTAAGGTCTTAACTTGCGTGCTAATGTCCCCAAAGACTTAATGAACTGGACAAAATAATGACGTGACTCGATTAGGTAACAGGCTATATGATAAGTGAGGACAACGATGCATTACCAAGACAAGGGGTATCAGTATCCTCCATAAGACCTTGACTATCCTGTGGAATACCCTTAATAAATATTTCAATCCGTTAAAGTAGGAAAAACAGGGCAAAAAACTGAAAAATTCTTCGGCGTCTGAGTCATGCTTAGAAACTCGTTGGGAACTTTAACCAAAAAAGATAAAAAGCATGGATAAACCTGAACGAAAATATAACCTGGAACCTTGTGGGGCATTAACTGGAATATTTAGATATCAAGAAAATACATATATGCCAACCTCAGAGAAACTGGATTAAGGAGGGTGCTCTAGAATAAAGTATCCTTATCAGGATAATCTAGAGTGGAAGATTATTTAAAATTCCTTGAGAATTATAGTGCAAATAAGGAAACTAATCTTATCAAGGACATAGTAGGGTTTCAGCAGTAATTAAATATGTTTCTTTTAGGAATCAATCATTCCAGCAACCTTGATGCCATTTACATTTCGAGGAAACCATTAGCTTTGACTAAAAAGTCTTCCTGATCAGCACAATCCTTAGCCACTACGCTCAGTGGATTGAAGTCAGGGTTCAAGTACTCTTCTGCGTAGTGCCTTTGATTTTGCTATTGTCTGAGAATCGAACGTCACGTTTCTACCTTAAAGTTTTGACCTAAGTATGTATCGGTGTCATATGTATGTCATTTTCAGCATGTATTTCGGTTTTCCTTACGCAAATGAATACTGTTTTTTTCTTTACTGTCCTTGACAAAACAGTGTGTGTTATCTAAGATGTCCATGTTCATGACTTGGACATGTCTCCATAAGCAAACTCCTTCAATGTCCCAGGGGATAACGTCTCTTTTGATCAAAGGTACAATTTTGAAAACCATGAAATAAAAATCGCATTTGGTAGAAAAACTCTGAAAATAGTTTCAAAAGTGCGCTTTCATGTCATATGTTCTAAAAACAACAATAACCTCTTCAATATCTTTCGTAGAAATAATCTGTAATTGGAATATTCTATTAATGTTCATCTTTGGCTTCAGTCCATGATCAGTATGCCATTAATAAACTTATTTATTGTATTTTAATTAACTGTCATCAACGCAATTCACAATGCAAATACACCCAAAAAGAGAATTGGTTCGACAATAGTGAATTTATTGATTCAGTCAATTACCAAGCTGGTCACGTCCTTAATTGGGGTTTTGCGGTGGTAAATTCATTGAATTGGTGGAAATAACACATTAATTTTTTTTTTTTTACATTCATTAATAATAATTAGTTTTTAGTTTTAGTTGGTTTAAATCACAGTCTTGGTGGCAGCAGGTATATAAGGGCGCCCTTTCACTTAGTCGCTCTTCCCTGGTTCAAAGCCGAAGTCTCTAAATGGAGTCAACCCTATTGTCTATAGTCGCAGTGAGGTTAGACGAAGTTAATACCTTTTTATAAACTGCCTGATGCAATTGAATCACAGGTTCAGGGCTAGTCAGGGTTCTGGAATTGAGATGGTGGCGAATGAACCCTTAAAGGACCAACGCACTCACTTTTCCGTAGTGAATTACTGACATCGCTCCCGTTTCCTAGAGATAATAATTTGCATCTGCATATGGCCACCTGGTTTATACTCGTCACCGTATGTAGGTAGATTCGTAGGGAAAAAGGACCTACAACAGCATATAATGCTGCCATAGGGCGTAGGGCAGATGTGAATGGCACCTATGATACCGAGACTGCAGTTCACATATTAATAGTACAACCTTGTGGTTTTTCCTCAATAATGTTTAGACATGCCTAACTGTCATAATACCTGTCGTAACATATAAATGGATTGTCATATAAAAATTGTCAAAGGTAGACCACAATTACCAATGATAGGAATGGCTGTGGTGATTTGGCATCGCAGGATTAAAGTGTCATACATTATCTGTCACACGTGCCCTAATCAAAGGGATTAAGCATCTTTTTATCTTCAAGCAATGAAGGCTCTGCTTTTATGACTTTTATTATCGTCAATTCACGTGCTGTCTTTTATACGTCGAACATAAAGTTAATTTCTGTTGGAAGTCATTATTTGGTTTGTATAATAGTAATCGTTACATTTACTGTAAGTTGGTATACAAAAAATAATGGCGGCTTTGACAGCCACAATGTTTTGTAGTTTACGACTTCCAAAACCACCGTTTTGGTTTTAACAAATCATTGGTGTTTGATTTAATGCCTAAACTCCTAAAACATCGGGATGGAAATTACCGCAATTTATTTTGATAGTTAGCCATTATTCCCTGAGGTGACAGTAAATTTAATTCGTTGAAACATTCGTAGGTTACGCTATGAGTTCTAAAATGGTGGTATTTAGTTTCAAATGGTCACTTAGTATGGATTGACTTGTGATTTATATTTTTATTGTTACATTACGTTTCATTAAGTTTCAAAACATAAATTTTGAGAGAGAACAGCTGAAGAATTCGCAAATATGTATATTTTCAGCTCATTTAGAGCAACCAGGCTTCTAATCCTTGACTGAACTACTCTCAAGCTTTCAATGGCACTTTAAACTAATCGCAGTTAACATGTTTAAAACGCAGATTAATTCAACAAGGTGCTTTATCTAATTATTGTATTTTCCTACCCACGTTTCAGTAATGAAGTTGATTTTCATCAACTCCAAACGTTAACTCAATTTCAGTCTGGTTGGTAAAGATGGTTTTCACTGGAATCGTACTCGACAGGGCTGCATCTGTTGGATACAACTTTTATGTTTCCTTTTTTTTTTTGCAATCTTCATCCACAGATAACTAATTGTATTATTCGCTCGAATCCACACAAGAGTAACAAAGTGGATGCTTTACTACATACCAACAGTGTTGCTGCGAAATATTGCATTAAAATCCCCCCCAAGAGAGAGGAATCACTGTGTAATTGTTAGTAGCGCAGGATATTCCCGCAGCTATTTAATTGCTATGCGAGTTAAAATGTTTCAAGGACCACTGATACTCGGGTTTAACTCTTGGGGTTATCATTTATTGTCGTTAGTGTTGTAACTAACTAGCGAGATTGTTGGGGATTTATTCCTTGTTGGTTCTATTGAATTACACAGGATGGAGATTCCAATTAATTTTGAATATAAGCTTGTTATAGCCAAAAGAGGCTTACTTTTGTAACCACGACTGACCATTGGCAGGTAAATGGTTGTGATTATTCTGAAATCATTCAATGTTTAGTAGGAAGAAGTCTAAGCCGTACAGAAATAATAAAAACAATCGTAAAATATTGTTGATCTACTCATGACAATTAATATCTAGTCCTCTAAGTACATACAATCAATTTATCAATTATTTTGGTAACTTTCTCTCGTTATCCTGTTTGTTTTTTTTAGATTAATAACAGACACAGTTGTAAATCATTCAAGGATATTAATACATTTCCTTTGAACTTTCAAATTCGTTGTTCCAAATATATCTGACACAAAGTGGTAATGATAAATCATAATAAAGAAAAAAAAAAAAAAAACAATAATCGAAATAAAAGGATCCAGCCTCACAGGCCATATGTCGCATATTTTTGGGCTTGTCCTTCGAATTGATCGATGTCCTTTCATCTTTATCGTACTTCAGACTTTGTTTCTTTACAGTGTTTCACACTTCTTTAGAGTGTTTTTTTTTTCTTTAGTCGTGCTTTCTGAAAGGATGAATGATAATTGGTACTTGGAACTCTTATTATCGATGAGTAATCGGTCAAAGTGTTTCGAATGAGTTGTTGTTATTGCAAGGACATAATTTGTAATAGATATAATAAATCGCAAGCCTAGAAATTTAAGTGTAGTAATAATTTGACAAATCTATTGTCGAGTCCAGTCGTCATAAGATAAATATGTCCCATATGGTGCCAATTTTTTAGTTAGACAGCCTTTAGACAGGAGCTGAATACTTGGACTTGCGAAAACATAGCTGGCTTAGCTCCAGCACTAATGGCCAGAAGATGAATCTCTTGATGACGTGATTGGCAGTAACATAGGTCTCAGGTGTCAAGCAAGAACTCCTCAGAAGAATGACGGGCAGCGGAGGAATTCGCTCGATGGAATCAGCAGTGACGTCCGCAGCCAGACTAGCGAATCCGTTATTAAGACGTATTCGGAGCACAGGTCAGTAAGGATTCGAGACTAAGGTTGGAGTTTGAAAAGAAATAGTGGTGCAGGAGCCCTTAATGGGCCAACGGCAGGGCTCCCATCCCCGAAGAGAGTTACTGTCATCGGATTATGCGCCCCTTGTTCTAAGGGTTCTCACCAAAGACTCTAGGAAGTCGATTGACATTAAATCGACAGTCAAGCCACTGTAAAAGCAATCTCATCCACGGGTACAAAATCCAAACTTGTGAAAGTTGCTGCAAATCACAACATAACAGCCTGGTGGACACATCTACTAAAGCTGGATGCTTCAATCAGTACCAACCACATAATGAAAAAAATGAATCGACCTATCATATATTAAGACAGATTTGGTATAAGCTGGATCAGAAACATATCACCTATATAACAGATGTCCTCACAGGTCACTCTCTGATAGATGCTAAAAGGCTGCGTCTCTTTTCAGATGACTTCAGCAGCAGTTGCAGAAACGAATAGGAGGAGAAAATGACATTTTTAGACGTCATGCGCATTCTTCGCTCGTAAGAAACTCCGGTTGGTTTTGTTAGTCCCTGGTAGCGAAATTATAGTCTCTTCTGATGTAAGTATGTCTGTATCTTCGTATAGACAGGCATCATAAACTAAACCTAAACCTAGCACCCTTATGAATTATTACCGGCTATATCCTGCTGCCGGTCAACCTAAGAAGATTGCAACTAAATATAGATGACCACTGCATATGCAGACAATATCATGTCGGAGACCTGGGCGATCTGTTAGGAAACCCACTAAAATTTACAACACCAACTAACGACTAACTTCACTAAAATTTACAACAATCTCGGGTTGGTTCAGGGAGGGCACGCAATCAACTCAGAGCCACTAATAAATTTGACTTCTTTTCTTATTTAGTTTTCTCCACGACAGGGGTAAACAATGCATCCATCGGAGATCCGTTACGATTTTAGCCGCATCACTGCTTTTGAAGCTATACCTCCTACCTACCTGCTTAAATGCCTTGATGAAGCAGGAGTAAGCAGTACTGCGAAATCATCAAGCTGGATGTCAAGAACGCCTTCAACACCGCAAACTGGAGAAACATGCTGCGAGCAGTTATCGCCAAAAGTACTAGAATTTCTGCAGAATATAATGACAGACTATTTTAAACATCCTATACCGCTCTGCGATACCGACGATGGAACGAGGCAGTATAACGTCACAGGCTGCGTTCCTCAAGGTTCTGTATTAAGTCCGCTACTGTAGAATCTAATGTATGATGACGTCCTCAGACTTGGTTGAATTGGGGAGTTGGAGCATATGTAACTGCAATGAAGCTATCGGGATGGTCCAGGACTGGATAGTATGCATGGGCCTACAACTTGCAGAAGAAAAGATAGAAGTAGTGCTCATCAGCAGCAGGCGAGCCATGGAGACTATAAGAGTAACCATAGATGATCACGTCGTAGCTTCCAAAATCAGAGCTGAAGTATTTTGGCATTACAATAGATGCAAGGCTAACTTATAAGCAGGACCTGCAACATGCAGCTAATAAAGCAGCAAAGGCAACGGATTATGACTGACAAGGATTATGCAACTAAAACAAAAAAAGATACTCAGCGAGAGTTGCCGCTTTAATAATGCTCTACATCTCCCAAATATGATTTGGTGCCGTGAAGACGAAATCATACAAAAAGAAGACTGAGACAGCTTACAGAACCAATGCGTTCAGACCATTAGAAATACGGTACCAGAAGAACAACAGTGACGAGTCGAAGTAATACTGAAGTACCACTAGGTCGATGGTCTGGAAGAGTGACAGGAGAGATGATGTCATTCTGCTAAAGGCAGGTGGACACAGAGATTGATACCCAATATAGACGCCTGGATTAATTGGAAGCATGGGGAGCTGAATTCTTACTTGACACAGATGCTTACTGGCCATGGATGGAAGCAGTGGAAGATGCGGGACACATCATGTTCCACTGCCCACGATATTACGTAGAATGGCACCTGCTGATAATTCAACTGGGAGAGCATTTAACTCTAGACAACTTCACCAGCAGATAAAATGCTTGGGAAGTAGTTAGCGACATTGCGACAAGCATTATGAAAGGGTAGCGAAGACAGGAACAACAACGAAACGCAGCACAGCAGGCTGCCAACACTAATGAGCCGAGTACGTAAGGCTGAAGTTCTCCCTTGCGATGAAATGCTTCAGGGCAGTGCCGCGAGGACTAGGGGTAGAATGAGAGGTGAGTTTAGTGGGTGGAAATCCCGTGCTGTTCCCACCTACGTACCAAAAAAAAAACCTGCTTTGCCGATAGTACAACAATGGTGCTATTGTTCACTGTCGTTGGTAGTCGGAGGAGATTTTAATTTAAAGTCCATCTAAAAGTTCTGGTGATTTCACAGATACCGGTTGGTTGCTGGTTGGTACTTTATTTTGTTGAACAGATAAGTCTTGAAGCGACCGTTTTTCAAGAAGTGTTCTGGATTTATGCAGATATGTTTGCCCTAGAAATACACGACTTTGACAGTAAGGTCAGAAATACGATTTTGACGTTGTATCCAGTTCAAGCTAGGTAGAGTCTGAAACCAACTTTTTACAGTGAGATCCCGCCTTGTTAGTATAACTGATCCTTACGAAGGTATCTCTTAGATTACAATGGTATCCTTTCTATTCCTTTGAGTGGCATTTGGAGTTTGCACATTGTATTTTCATACTCTCAACTCATTGTCCCTGAACGTTGAGAGTGTGGTAATCAAAACAGGAATACATATGACCAGGAGTGTGTTAAGGGGTTTTTTATCGGGTTAATCATCTAGAACTGTAAGCACCACCGTTGATTAAAAAAATGGAGCCACAGCCATCCAAATTACAAAAAATAGCATCATAGCTGGATGCTAAAGTGTTTCTTTAAGTTTTGAGATCCAGTCGAACTAAGATGACGAAAAAATTAACAAATAAACTATTACAACAAGGAAAGTAGGAGAGTAGGAGCCTAGAAGGTGCATTTCCATCAAACGCTCTACACACATTTTTGTAATTGTGTTCCTATCAGTGCTTGGTTTTAGTTCTACTCATCGTAAAACCCATAGGGCTTCTTACACTTCAATCAAGTGTTTCAGCTTTTCTATTCAGTAGATCATATGATTCACTGTTCATTCTACCACAGTTGCCAGTCACTGTTGAGTAGTAGGAGAATAAGCCCATTTCCTCTTCGAACCTTTCCCACACCAACTAATCCCATATCGAAACCACCTTTTTAAGATATCACATCTCTGCGGTTAAACCATTTCTTATGAATACGATATCATCATGCGTTTTGTGTAGCCAAAACCTAGCCCAATTAATCAACCTCACTTACCGATTCCAATTAAGGATATTCCAGTCAAAATTGTTTAACGAGATGTTTTGCCATTTGCGTAAGCAACTCATGACTAGAGATTGACTTAGGTTGGCAACCACTGCCATCCCTGACCACACACTACATAGTATCGCTAATGAATAAGAGGAAATCCATGTATTCATCAATCACCTTCTACCCTTTTGAGCAATGTTCGTCATCCCGTGAACAAGCAAAACGCAAAGTTTACCTCAGCATCTAAATTGAATCAAATCCTGACATGGTGCTGTTTCGTTGTTCCTGTTGTTGTTGGGTGGTTTGCTTTTGCGGTAGCCTGGTTGTCTGGTTGTCTGTTTATGTTCACCTTTACCTTATGGAGGAATTAATCTTTGAATTCTAACCATGATGACTTTCAGTGCACGGTTTTTGTATATGGAGTTAGGTTGGGAGGACTGTCGTTGACGTCAGCGTTGTGTAGTTAATATAGAATTTATGCTGTACATCAGTGTTGAGCTGGTTATCTTCTTGTCACTCTAAAGCTGGATGGCTTTGCCACATTGGAAATACTGGACACCCAATGAAACAGTCAACATGTGGATTACTTAATCATTGTCTGGTCATTTGAATTATTTTTGTTGGAATTTCATTAAAGCAGCTTTAGGCTCAGCCATATTGGTATTCATTTAAAAAATAATTAAAAAAGAAAATTGTAAACGGTTTTCGTTTCAAAAAAAGGAATTTTGTATATTTTTTAGGGAATTTTTTAATTTCGACAGACCCTTATGAAAACCAATTACAAACATATTAACCGCTGAAGCAAGCTAAAGGTCAGGAGTCTGGTTCTTACATAGGCATAAAAAGTATCCATCCAGGAGAGTCCATGGATTCTTTTCCATCCTCTACAACACACACTTCATTACACTCTTGGCACGTACGCCTCTGGCAAAAGGAGCAAAGTTTGTTTATTTAAGTTATGCACTGCTGCTGCGTGTATCTGTGCATTTTATGAAGTTCATCGTGCATTACGGAAAGTCAGCGGGAAAATGGAAAAACTTTTCCATTTCGCCATCACAATGTTAACAAATTGCACATCTTATCATGCAGGACGGGATGGCAATGCTTCCCTGGAAGTGGAATACAAAAGTGCAATCGGGAGTGAAGTGGTGGTACTCGTACTCGCGAATGGGGATGGTGCGAATGATATACTTTTTTAATTGTTGCTTGATTACTAATTAGTGGTGGGAGTGTTTCATAGCCTGCAATAAAATTTTTTCAATGTTTTAAGTTCAACTGGACATCATTGTGCTTCCCCAAGACAAATGAAATGAGGTTTCGTTGAATTATAATATCGTTTCAACTCGGTTTCAAGGCTTCAACACTACTCTTCTCTGAAAACAATAACTATCGCGGACTTCTGTATGTGCAGGAGGTCCTTTAAACAGCGCCAACTAAAGAGTAGTCAACATTATAGACGATGCTAAAATGGTGATCTAATTAGATCTATAAAATAAATGCTGCGAGTGATAGCAGTGCACTCACAAGGATTTTATCGTTTTCACGAAGAGTCTACTAAAATCTAGCTTCAAATGGGTGACCAATTAAACCCAAAGACATCATGTAAGAAATGCATCGCTGTCGTCATACTCAATGTCAAAAATGCATACTGAGAACGTCGAGGACGAGCGGAGTGGACATTATTGCGATGGTCCTTGTTGCCAAATGTCCGTCAATAGTCAGATGATTAGAGTGTGAAGCTATAGTAAGCAGTAGAAAGAGAGTAAAACACCTTACTATACAGGTTGGTGAACACATGTAGAATGTATGTACATAGCATCGAATAGAGTCTACACATGAAATACTTGGAATTATCGCTGGACCACAGGCTCAACTTCAAAGAGGATTTGATAGTGATACGCGCATATGCTCTTTTCCGCTTTTTTTTTTTATTCGCTGAGCAAATCGATCCTTATGTATGCATCTTCTATGTGTTCACTAGGACGGATTCAAAATCATGCACGAGATGGATAAACTTGGAGCACAGAATCGCGTCTTTAAGAAAATGCTGGCTTCTAAAACGATATCAGAAAGAACGAGCTGGAAGACAGGAACTAGCAAGGAGGCTATACCAGGAGAATGGCAAAACACGTGGTAGAGTATAATCAAAGGAACTTGGTCACACAAACTGATCTCCAACGTAGAGGAGTGGATTAGCAGAAGACATATAGAGGGAAACTACTACTTTACAGATTTTATGTCGACGAATGGATGCTTGCAGGAGTACTTTTACAAATATAAACATTTGGATGATCTACACTGCCCAGACTATTAAGGCACAAATCTAAGAACGTTGAACATGTTCGCATATATTACCAAAGATTTACGACGGCTGGAAACATCCTAGAAAGAAAAATTGGGAGCCAAGTAACACTAAGCGGATGAATAGCATTTATCGTGATGACGAGCGAAGCTTGGAAAACGACAAAAAAAAAAAAAAAATCATCATAAGCACGATGCAGGAACTAATTTTGGCAGTACGAACAGAAAGAAATGAGTAAATCTCCTGGAAACCCTAGCAGATGAAGAGATGAAGTGATGGAATACCAAATCTGTCTCTGCGAAGGAAGGCCTTGACGGTGCGGTACCGTAGTGATGGCTGGATGCTGTAGAAATAGGGTAAGCACTAACAGACGTCAATAAGGTGATGTCCAGTGTTATCTCCAATTGATAGCCATCGTATACTGGTGGGTGACATGTAAGAGCGAGTGTTGAACAAGAGCAATAGCAGCCTATAAATACGATAGTGGACCATCTCCCTAGATGAATCTCTGACCGATAAGGATTTTAAAGAATAAGTCAGGTTCCTTGAAGAAAAAAAAAATGGTGGCGGATAAGTCCTTACTGGGCCAAGGGCAGCCCGATCCACAAGAAAGAAGGCCCCCTAAATTGCGCCGATACCCACCATCTTTTTATCGATTTCAAAGCCGCATATGACAGCATTTATGGAGACGAGCTATACAGAGCCATGTCTAGTTTTGGAATCCCTGCTAAACTCGTTCGCCTGTGCAGGATGACAATGGAGAACGCTCGCTGCTCCATCAAGGTCGGTAACGATCTCACCGAGATCTTTGAAGTCAAAAAAGGATTTAGACGATGTGACGCGCTGTCACGTGTCTCCTTTAACATGACACTTGAAAGAATTGTGCGAAACTCACAAGCCAACGGGCTAACTGGAGAAGCTTGTTATTTTAGGCCCAAGTGTACGTGGCCCGAACTGTAGCGCCAGCTAAGTAAGTAAGTAAGTAAGGGCCAAGGGCAGCTCTTCCGTCATACAGTGGGTTACTGACATCGACTGGCCTCTTGTCTTAGAGATTTTCACAATGGAATTGGTCCTTCATATTGGAGGTTGTGCCATAGTATGCACCTGGAACGTATATTGTACATTGTACACTGTTGGTGCTGCTCAAAAACTTGAATCTGTCATTACGCGGTGCAAGGAAGATATTACTGCGAACGGAGCTCACGAAGACTGTCCGGAGTAGGTATGATGTCAAAATCGTACTCGGGACTTTAATTCCAAAATCAGTAAAAATCTTCGACGAATTAGTTGGAAGGCACTTAACGACAGGACAACAGACAACAGAGTTCCTTATAGAACAAGAAGAAGCTGAGAACTCTCCAGAAAAAGAAATTTAAATTTGGAAGCCTTAAGATGTCTCGAGTAGCTAGAGCCTAAAGAGAGCGCCTGAGATATAGAAACATTCTGCTTAAACGCCAACAATCTGTGGAACCAATATTGCGACTTAAAGAACCGATCACCGAAAAAGAGCCTTTGGTACGGTGATACATGCGTACACTTACAAAAGGTAACAGAAAATACGCACTTACAAATGAGGCAGCACAAAACAAGGGCAGCGAGGTAAGAATATCAAGTCAAAAGAAGGAAGGAGAAGAAAATGCTGCGTACAAAGAAGAGGACCTCGCAGTCCCCCAACTTTAGGGTTTCAAAGAGTCCCGCGATAGGATAGTCCAAAAGCCAAGATGACTACATTGTCTCGATAACATCAAGCGAATGAACAACAATTTTTTAGCTAAGAGGATCTGCGAGTCCCAGTTCTTAAGCTCGAGATGAGAAGGAAAACTGAAGCTTGGTTCAAAGATTAAGCGATTGCGACTATCAGGGCGCTTGGTCTAGAAAATTGGAAATAAGTTTCTCTCTCAGACAGAGACTCTACACAGGTAAGTCAGTAAGGTTGCGTTGCGTCAGCGTTAAATTTTTTTTCCATAAGATCCTTCTTTTTTTTATAGTGGTAATAGACGTTGCTACATTATAAGGCTCCTACACTGAACATGGTGTAGAGTATCTTCTTGTAAATGGATTCAGAAATTTGCAGCTTCAGGATCGTCTACAAGACTTTTTCTTTTTTGAGAAGCAAACGTAAATCATTTTGCTGCAAATGGGCCATCTGTTAATTTCATTTTGAATCATATGTTATTCTGACACTGACAGCTCTTATGCGGTCAGAAAATTGACAGCAACTCAGTATTATATTTTCGCGGTAGGAAATAGATCGATTTACGCTTGAACAATGTTGGGAAAGTTACTTCCAAAGTAGATGCTTTGTTGCCGAATCAGTGAAAATTTTGAAAAGAAATTTCGGTCAAAATGATGCACCATCTGCAGCTGGTGTGCACAAGTTTATGATGAAAGTTCGTGAGGCTGGCTTGACAGAAATTGAGAATTTGGACTTTGGCGAGTTATGGTTCCAGCAATATAAGGGTAAGTGCATTAAAATCTAATGCTTAGGTCCGGATTTAGGCAACCCTGGTTCATTACATGTAGTTGAGAGTAGGAGTTGTTCCACAGTGGGAATTGTGATCATGTGTCTCCACAAATTGCTTTTTTATTTTATTTTATTTAATTAATTAACTTTTTATGTATACATACATATTTTTTTGCAATTAAATTTTATTCTTTAAATTTTAGTTATTTTATTTAACAAATTAATATCCAAAAATTTTAATGCGTGTAGATTGCTATTAAGAACATTTTAATTAAGATCCACTTACAGTTTGATAGATTTCCAGGAAATTCTATTGGTTATCAGCTAAGTGGCTCCTGGAAATGAGTTTTATTTTTATTTTTTTTAGTAAAGTGACTTTACCTCCGTAGAATGTAAAATATTTCAGCAGGAAAATTAATATTGTGGCTGCCTTGGAACAAGAATAACGTTTTCCTCAAAAAGGACAAGGATTCCAAGAATTCGTTAAAATATTGTTTTTATTTTATAACTATCTTCACATTGATATCACTCACAAGTGCATTGAACCTGTCCTAGATTAGTGGTCCTTCGGTTTTAAGAGCTATGTAGCATACATATTGTCATTAATGGACCCTCCGAGAGTTCATCATAGTTTATTTATATGTAGGTAGGATATTCTCTTCTATTTTTACACATTTCTAAAAATAGCATTGTACACATTTTTTTCTTGTTTTCTTCCAGGAAGAAATAAATTGTGTCCTTTAATCTTTTTGCTTATAAGGGCAAAGTCAGTTAACTCCATAAACAAGACTGAATTCCTCTTGGAATCATTCAGAGAAGGTAAAGGTCTATTGCTTTAGGGATTCGTATTTATTTTTATTACTTCTTGAAGATATCCTTTATAGCTTAGGGAGAGTATATAATCTTCGGGTAAATTACGGGAAAGGTGTGATGACATCATCATGTGAAATGTAATCTTGAATCTCACCTTAGATGAGAGGCGATTAATTTTAGCCTTGCCCTAGGAAGTTTAATAATGTTGAACGCTAACCCATGCATAGGTAGGTCGCTAGTTCAATCCTTTTCATATGTGAAATCAATAGTGATAATCAAGCTTTTATGTAGCCATAAAGGTCATAAGAAGGAATATTAGAAAAGGGAATGGTGTGGAATCAGTCCACACAGATCGAAGTATGGGTAATTTCAGATGGCAGGGACAAAGTTAATGGTTATCCAATCCAACAGTAGAAGATGATGATTATAAAAAAAAACATCTGAAGTCAGCGATGATATCTGGCTAAGTGCACCCACTACTGGTTTTAATAACGTCCAAACAAAGCAAGTATCCGTTTGTGAAAACATACCAAAGATTTTCCATACGGAGAAAAACCAGATTTTCCTGAGTTCAATGACGTTACAGACGAATAAAGAAGCTAATCACATGCACAATAGCGTGAGTTTACGTAACGCAAAAACCTGTATTAAGCTTTAAAGTGCTAATTACTTACTTAATCTATTTCGCCACAAATATTAAAATATTGATTAAGGTCAAACGATAAAATGTTTCTTTATAGGGCCAATTACTTACTTAATTGATTTTGCTATAACTATTGATTAAAGTCAGAAGATAGAGTTTTTTTTTCTACATCAGAAAGGGCTTGTCCAATTCATCTCTACTGTCGAGGTTTTAGTTTCAAGTTTGCTTTCAACTAGAATCATGTTAAGCATTTTTAAGTCTATCCTTTTTTGTGGGGTATGCGTTCTAGTGACCGGGGTGAGTACATTTCACAAGGATCCTCCTGCTAAATTCCTAATTTATTTTCACAATTTCAAGGTGACTTTCGATTGGAAGGAATTTCATTCAATAGATGGAGAACAAGAAACGGTAGTCGACCATTCCAAAATGGGACTTCAACCATTTGAAGCAAATGGGAGAACATTACAATACCTCTGTGGATCGCTCACAATCAGTCAACCTCTTGACGATTCTTATAAGGTGCGTAGGTATATGTTGTACAAATTGGCTAACGTTCTAAATTGTTGTCTTGAGTTTCTATAGGTTCACTATGTACTTCAAAGTAAAAATGAGCAAAGTGAAAACTTCGAAGCAGTATCTGGCATTCCGGATGGTACTCTTGGAACTTGTGAGTTTGTTGTAGAATTTGTTAGAAAATATTTACTCCCAGTGACAAGGCATCATAATGACTTTCCGTCAAGGACGACGACATGGTGTCCGATTAAACCGGTAGGTGTCTTGTAAATTTTTCGTACATATTTATAATTGAGGTTTCATTTGCTATAGGGAATGTATAACATTTTTCAAGTCGAAAATTTCACCCAACTGATTGCACCATCAGATCTAAATCCAGCAGAATATATGCTAAGCATTATGTTTCAAAAGGATGGATTGGATATCGGCGGCTATGAAGGACGATTTGTAGCATTCGAATCTTAAGGAAAAGTTCGATTTGTTCTATGTAATTGTGTGTAGGCACTTTTTAAACGAAATAAAAGAGGATTGCTGGGCAAAAGTGTAAAAATGCAGTTTTGTATCTACAACTGGAACTAGTTAGCTAAAGTCTAATTGAAAAGACTTGTTCGTTACAGCCCAGGTTTATCCTGAATTGGAGCTACACTATAGTAAGTAAATAAGTAAGTCGGCTGTGCTATCTGCTCCACAAGGACATTAAGAAAGTCCATGACAATAGCGAGTCTGGCTTAAATCCGTTTGGAATTCTGAAGTTGAAGGATCTGGGTTTGAAATCCGGTGGTCTTTTCCATGATTTATATACATACTTTATCGTGAAAATGGAGCAAAAAAGCGTAAGATGTTCACAGTAACTTAGACAGTACTGGATGCAAGACATAATCTAGCCTTGAGTTCATAGCTCAATCCTTACGTATCTTACATACGCTCGACTAATGATTTGGTGCATTATTTGGCGCAGCATGTCCATATGGGACCCAGTGCATAGCTTCTCACAACCGTTCGTTCTGTGCGTGTTATATACACGAATGGAAGGGGCCTACTGTGTAATGCCCCATCCGAAGGGCAATTTTTTTTATTTGAGAAGATTTTTCAGGACAGTTTTACTCTCGAATGTTTGTCAGACGCTCGCGAGAGGTGAGGCCATAAAAGACCTTTGGGTGTAGTCTGGTGTTTATGCCTCGAAACCCTCGCTCCATTGTCCAATGCACCAACCACTTGAGTCAAGTCGTCAACAGATTTGGTGCATGCTTATACCAAAATATGGCATCTTAAGCCTTTCAAAATCAAGCCCAACTTCTTGCGATCGAGTCTGACTGACTTTTTTATCGATGGGATTTGGATTGTCTTCTTGATACTTATACTGTTCGAAAAAATTATAGGTCCCAACTCGACTAAGTTGCTCGACTATCTTGTAAAACCTTCTGATGTTCCTTTTGTGTCAGGACTCTCCACTCTCCTTGAGCAGGTTACGTAGAGTTTCATTTTTCAACATTTTAACCGAATACCCCTGCTCACATGCGATGAAAATTTCAATGATGTTTGCGCAGAAAAATGGCATAGGATTGATCTGAACTTTTAGTTTGAAAGATTGCGGATCAAACCAATTATCCCTTTGCATTGTGAGAGGGTGTATCGTTCTGTAAGAATCACAAGTCATTCAGGTCAATATGGATCAGTTGGGAGGTGAGAGTTTGGTTTTCGTTGTGTAATAACAAATGTGTTGCATGACTGGAGGTACTCATGATAGGAAATTTATTGCATAAGTCAGTGCAATTACTTGGTTTCGTTAGCGTGCGCTGGTAAAATTGGGCATCAAAAAGCAATTGAGTGTATTTTGAAAAAAAAAAAAAAAAAAACGCGCTGACACAATTTAAAGAAAAAGAGATTTTTTTCCAGCACATTTCTGTCTACACCCTGCTCTGATATTTATATCATTACATCTGTCATAACGTATGATACATTTCCGTAAAAGTTGCAAGAAAGTCACTGGAAATATTTATTATATAAACTTCCTTACAATGTTGAATTGTATACTACGTCAGAAATATGAACGATTTTTCACACACATTTTACGAAATTATTCATAAGCAGTTTTCAAGACAACCTGGTGACATTTATGTCTCACAAGTAGTTGCTGAAATATTTATTTAGTGATTTTGTTAATCAGAACGTTGACAGTTTGTGTAAACACAGACATGATGTTCGATAAATCATTTAGGGGTAAAATGATTATTTAAACGATAGTCCTTGTGTCGAATCTCGAATGGTATGATGGTGTTGTAAAATTATCAAACAAGTTTGAAGTTCTATGTCTATGGATGCCACAAAGGATGTGGTAATCTTCTAAATATTTTAGCAGTCCAGGCTACCATGAAATGCCTTCCGAATCATCGATGCGGAATACGCCTACGCTCTAATCCACATATGTTGATTGCTGAATGCTGTGGGAATAAGGAAGACATTGACTGGCATCAACCTAGAGATGTCCAATGTTGCAACTGTTGTTGTGCATCAATTGTGCTTATTTTACCTCCTAGTGGCAGCCATCGGGTACTGATTAATGTCCATCCGGAGCTGACTTGCTGAACTTATAAGCGCGAGAGTTGAGCAAGAGAAATTAGCAGAACTGTTGGAATTAGTTTTTGGAACAGAGATGGTGGCGGATGAGAACTTATTAGACCAAAGGCAGGGCTCAAATCTCCGAAGCGGGTTACTGACATCGGTTTAAACCAGCCTCTCGTACTGGAAAAGGTGACAGAAAATGCACACATACAAGTGCTGCAGCGCAAAATAAGGGCAACGAGAGAAGAGTATCGAGCTAGACAAAGATCCTGCGTAAAAAATAAAATGGCCTTCGCTGTCTCTCAGATAAAGGATATCGAAGATTACCGCGATAGGCACAACATCCTGAAGTCCTTTTTAGAAAAGCCAAACAACTGTTTGCTGACTTCAAGCCCTAAATGCAGGTTCTTCGAAACAGTGAAGAAAACCTAGCCATCAAAGCTGAGGGAATAGTAGATATATTTAAGCAGCATTTCCAGCAGCTACTTAATGGGCATTAAGGAGAGACCCTGCTTCAATGATGATCAATGATGAAGCCATCCCCCCGTTTTGAAGGGGTTGGCTCAGCTATTAAAAAGCTGAACAGTAACAATTCTGCCGGCTCTAATGGTCTACCAGTGGAGCTTTTTAAACATGGTGGTGATGCTTTTATAGGGTGCATGCACCAAATCATCAACTACGTATGGGTGGATGAAGCCATGCCCGATGATTGGACTATCAGGTCTGTATGCCCCATCTTCAAGAAAGGCAATCCTATGTCTAGTAAGAACTGTCGAGGCATATCCCTTTTTAATGTCGTATATAACTTCCTATCCAACTTACTGTGTGAACGTCTGAATCCTTTCTGCAACACACTAATCGGCACGTACCAGTGTGGATTCCGGCCCAGTAGATCGACGATCGACCAAATTTTCACACCAAATTTCAAGTCCAGACTCATCATCTCTTCATCGACTTCAAAGCCACATATGATAGCATACATCGCCTTGAGCTCTACAAGGTGATATGGTCGAATTCGGAGTCCCGGAAAAACATGTGGACTACATTGGCTCGGCCACATCCAGCTGGGTTTGCGGGGTACTTACATACACACAGACAATCAGAATAGTCAGGGGTTTTTTGAACTATTTCCTACGAAGCTACAGTATGATTCCCATCGACATTCTCGTCAACGAGATGCAAAAGGTTTACCTTAAGCGACGAATGTATAATACGTAATGACAGCCCCACTAGATAAGTGGTAAAAGTGTATAGCATGTGGATTAGTACTTACTCAACGGGCTCCCGACCTGTGGAGAGTCTCTGCCTGAAACACGGCAGCTTTCCCCTCTCTTCGATCACAAGCCCGCTGATTTCAGTTGTGGCATCCACGATAGCTTGATCCTTACAAGGGAGGTTTGGACTTCGTAGTCATCTCGAACCTGTGGAAAAGCGTTGCTACCATAGAATACTCTAAGTGCGTTTTGAAGTTTAGCCTGTTGTCGAACATTACCACTAGGTATGTCGATGGCCCTTAAGAGCTGACGGTTTGATCCGAAAGCTGGAAATCGACTCTAGCCAATTTTTGATCCTAGCGACTATTTCATCCGTGGCGGACTCTATCTCGTATATGTTGTTGGTTACATTTACAATCGCGATAACCTAATATAATAACCTAACCTAACCTAGCCTAACCTAACCTAAACTCCGTCTGGGAGTATCAGTTGCACAAATGTCAATGATGGACCCCTTGCCTGCTTAACAAAAATTGTTTTGGCACCATTGTTCGCCAGACTTATGTTAAGTGATGTGAATGCTTCGAGGAGAGTTTACCCTCTTGCGTACGTAATCCTACTGCCCCATTCTGTAGCCCATGCATTGGAAGCGCCAGCAATAACCACTTGCATCAGCTGCAATGGCATTCAATAGCTTTAGGTAATCGCTGGGAGCCAAATAAAGGGGTAGCTGCACACAGCTGCTGTGGCCCACTTTGTGACGAAGTTCCATGTCTTTAAGCAGTCAAATGATGCAACTGACATAACCTTATTCTTATCCTCCCAGCTATCACTTTCTTAATTCAACAATATGTAACGTCGCATTGAACTATATACATACATACATATGTGCCTCCACTGTCTGCTACTGTATGTATTCTGTCGTAAAAAAATCTCTTTAGTCACATAGTGATCCACTAAATCATTCAACAAGGATAAGTCGCGCTGCAATCATTAATTACTTGATTTTATCTCCTGAACACTTTCACGATAAGATTGCCTTAAAGTTTTCAACTTTGCAACCCTGCAGGATCATAATTTTTGTGACATTAAAGCAGCACTCTTGGAGCCATTTAGCTCTTTTATCGTTCTTCTCCACATTTTGTGCTCATCCACATTAACCAAGCTGCAGTCACAGCAATCCGTGCAGAGATTTATACACCAACGTGCATATCCTTCGTGCTGTTCTGTTCTGTTTGGGGGTTGGTTTTCGCGATGTGGCCACAATGTGACGGTTGTTGCGGAACAGTTTTGTGTATAAGTTATTCGTTCCGTTGAATACCTTCTGTTTGAAGTGGGTGCCAGGATCCGCAGCGCATGTAGGTGGAATGTAGGGCAATTAGATTGATGGGTTTGGTTCCCTTGAGTTCATCCTTTTTTTTTTTTTCCATTAAGTCGAACAGTTGCGAACTGACTTCATCGAAGGAAAGGGGTGTTTATCTGATTTTTCAACGGACGAACGTTCGGTTTTGATGTTTTGATTGAGTGAATCACGTAAAGACTGAAACTGGTAATTGAATCGGTTCTGGGGTTGGCTTTGATGAAAGGGAACTTCAGCTATCACGTTACAATGTGTTGTGCTATTTATTGGTTTCCTTTGTTACTGTTGGAAGTTGAAGTGCAAACAGTGTCTGATAAATTAGTGGGTGTTTGGATTTAAAAAAAAATAAGTTTCGAATATTCATTATTATAAATGCAATTCATTCAGATCTTCATTCTTCGTATAATCTACTCTGTATCCTGCTCACGAAGTTGTGGAATAAACAACGTATTTGCGGTTGAATCAGCTTTGCGACTTAATTTCCTGTTTGCCGGTGAAAAGCACGAACAATGGCAAAAGGATATAATCTGTCCAGATAATTTCGGTGATTAAATTTCGTGAATAATTTAATTTAAAACCCTGTTGTTTCATGGTATGTATTTATTTTCGAAATGAATGACTTTTGAAAGGAAATGACAAACAAAGGATGAATGCCAGGATTCAACTGAAAGGCGATTTATTTTCGCCATGTACAGTAGACTGGTATGATTTAATACCACAGTTAGTAGGCCTCCTTCCATGTTTCTCTTTATATTAAAAGATACTTTTAAGCCCCAGTGACAGCAATTAATAATATCCTATAAATTGTTTTAAAAGTTTTTAATAAAACTTTCAAGATTCCCCTTTTCAATATTTCCATTTAACATTCTATTAGAGAAATTAGGAGTAAAACACTAAAGCCAAAGTAAAGCCATCGCACTTAATCCCATTAATCCTGGTAATTAACACTCGGCAGCTCTATCTAACCAATTGCCATTAAATAAAATGAAACTTTCATGTGCGTGCTTATACCATTGGGGAACGATAATCCTAATTAGTAACCAATTACCTGTTATAATCGAAACTAACTCAATTGGAAAAGTTTTCGTATCGTAATGAATTTATTCAAGTTAATGGCATTGATTCAATGATACTAGTAATTATTTTGGTACTTAGCTGTTGCCTGTTAGCAAGTCAATTTAAGAATTAATGATTTTCACTAAAGTTTCTTAGTTCAATTTTGTTTATTTATAATCAATGAGGGTGTATGTATAATAGGGTATCTCATGGTAGTATCTGTGCATGATTTTGTCCTTGCCGATTGTCAGCTACACTAAGCTAATGCAAGAATGGCAAGTAATGGGTTTTTTATTTGGGACGCCCCATTTTTCTAATAGGATTTCTCTGCTATTCGTGAAGTTAGCTGCGATTTGTTTGACGTTTCAAGTTGTCTAAACTTGACATTTTGTCATGGGAGAGTACATGCTTCAGCAACTTAATTTTTTTTTTCAAATTAAGGGTCTCATTCGGTTTCGCGACAACACAGTGAGTTTCAATGTAGATCGTATCGGGTAAAAAGATGTGGATTAAACCTTGAACTCCTGAAATCAGAGGTGGTCCTCTTCACTAACAAGAAAAAACTATCATCATTCAGTACGTAGAGCCTCAAGAGTATGCCATTCCAAATCTAAGATAAGGCGAGATTCTTGAGTTGTATATTCGAGCGACGGCTTTGTGGTACTCTTCTTCCACTTATTTTGACCAACCGCTCTGGTATCCACTATATATAGCTTGATCCTTAAAACGGACGTTCGGTCTTCCTTGTCATCTCGAACCTGGGGGGGGCTGTGATTCGAAGATCCTCTTTGCTCGATGCAGCCGAGCCAATGTAGTCGACATGTTTTGGCTTTTTGCAGCGGTTTCATAAGGTAAGCCTTCGTCGAATCTCCACTAAGTTGTCATTCGTGGAGTTGATATTTACTCCGAGGTAGATAAACTCCTTAACCACTTCGAAGTTACTTTTGCCAACAGTGACATTTTATCCTAGGCGGTGGACAGATGTTTCTTTGTTTGTTGACAAAATATACTTGGTTTTGACCTCATTCAATTCAAGGCCAACTCGTTTTTTCGCTTTTAAGACATCGCATTGGGAGCGACCGATAAAGTGGATGTCGTCTGCGTATCCCTACAGTGGACAAATTTGTTGAAGATAGTGCCTTCCGTGTTAATGTCTGCCCTGTGCACTATCTATTCCAGGACTAGATTGAAGAAGTCTTATGATAGCGCAACTCCTTGCCGAAATCGGGTAGACATTTGGAATAGTGCCGAAGAACTGTGTCCAAATTGCACCGCGTGTTTTCCAGTGTTACGCGGCACAGTTGGATCAAATTTGCCAGAATTCCGAATTCGGGCGATGTATTGTAGAGCTCAAGATGATGAATGCTAATATATCATATGCGACTTTGAAGTGGATGAAGAGATGGTGAGTCTCGACTTGGTCTTTTCTAGGATTTGGTCATTTATCTGCCGGGCGGGAATCCACACTGATAGTGCGCAGCAGAAAGGCTTCAGACGTTCACACAGTACGTTGGATACGATCTTATATGCGACATTAAGCAGGGATATGCCTCGGTAGTTCTTACAAGGCATAGGATCGCCTTTCTTGAAGATGGGACATATAGAGCTGATAGTCCAGTCAAGGGGCATGACTTCATCCACCAATACTTGGTTGATGATTTGGTGCATGCATCCTACCAAAGCATCACCATCACGTTTAAAAAGCTCCCCTGGTAGATCATCAGTGCCGGCGGCCTTGTTATTCTTCAGCTTTTTGATAGCTAAGCCGACCTCTTCAAAACTGGAAGAGGAGATGGCTTCATAATTGACTGGATGTAGGTTCTCTTCTTGTCCTAAGGGGAGATGGCTTCATAATTGACTGGATGCAGGTTCTCTTCTTGTCCTATCACTTTCTTTTCCTGATGCCGATTGAGTAGCTGTTAGAAATGCTGCTGCTGTGCTTCGGTGATTAGGTTACCTGTTTTGAAGATCCCGTGCTAGAGGCCAATTGCTTGGCTTTTCAAAAAAAAAAGCATCCGGATGTTGTTCCTATCGGGGTACTCTTCTATATTCTTGAGCTGGGACGCAGGATCTTCTTCTCCTCCCTTCTTCTGGCTTGATACTCCTCCTACGGTGCCCTTGTTTTACGCTGCAGCGCTTGCATGTGTGCAAATTCTGTCACCTTTGCAGCGTCATGCATTCATTATCATACCAAGTGCTCGTTTTGGGTGGTGGCTGGTAGCCTTTGGTGATGGTTCCATGATACTGGTTCCACAGATTGTTGGCATTTGTGGATGGTGAATACATAGCGGAGAGTCTCCCGCTTAGGCTCTCTGTAGGCTCTGGCTACTTTATCGTACTAAGGGTTCCAATGTTGAATTTCTTTTTCTGGGTGGTTTGCAGCTTCTTCTCGTTGGACAGTCGAGATCTTAATTGGTCTGCAACAAGAAAATAGTAAGGGTCTACGTTTGACTCTCTGAAAGTTTGATCATTCAGAATATTGGATGCGTGCCTCGCATCGCAAGTGGTCGATTTGGATGGCGGTTCGACCATCTGGAGAGCGCCAGGTTGCAGTGTGGATTCGTAGGCTTGGAAACCAAGTGCTACTTATTAACGTATTACGAGTTGCTGCAAAATCGATTAGTCGGAAGCCGTTGTCTGTTGTTGTATCGTGGAAGATGTGCTTTCCGACTAATCCGCCGAAGATGTTTTCCTTAGCGATTTTGACATTGAATTCATCCGCCATTATATCTTTTCCAAAAACCTTACTCATTCTTAGAAATCTTTGTCGGCCTGAGCTTGGAATATTCTTCCGTTTGAAGCTGTGACCCCACCGTTGACTCCATCGAGAGAGTTCGTCGGCTGTCGTATTAATAGTGGTGCTATTTTCTCTTGTTCAACACTCGCACGTATAAGTTTAGCAAGTCTAGTCCGGATGGACACCAACTATCCAACCAACCAACTAATACCCGATGGCTACCACTAGGAAGTAAATTAAGCACAATTGATGCGTAGTAACAGCTACAGCACTGGATATCGCCAGGTTGACGCTAGTCAGTACCTACTCTATTCCTATAGCATCCAGCCATCATGACTACTTATTCCAGCGCTTGTTAAATCTAGACTTCCTGAGACTAGTCGATATGAGATAGAGCGCACTCTCATCTTGTCATGTCTCCAGAAAACTCAGGACAAAACTATAATCAGTAAATACTTGCGCTTAAAAGAACACCTTAAGCACTTTTCACGGTGATTATTACTGATTACAACTTGTTGACGGCCCAACTAAGAAGAATGCGACTAAATGCAGATGACCACTGCTGAGGCTTAGGCGATACAGAAGAAAACACAGCTCCTTCTTAAGCGAATACTAGTACAATAGTCTATGGAACACCAGGAAACTGGACCTCGGTGAAAACCACTTCGAAGACGTGTTAAGGCTAACCATCCTAAAATTTATAACAATCTCGGGATAGCTCAGAGATGCCGCAGTCAATTGGCCGCCTCATTTGACTCCTCTGGATATTCTTTCGGGATATGTCAAGTCCATGGGGTATGCCAGTAAGACAAAGACTTATGACTCCGGACCAATATTGAAATCCAAATTGCCGGCATATCGAAAGTATTCAGTCTTACAGGCGTTTCCGTAGAGAATATTTGATGTATTCGGATAGATAGGGGTATAGTAGGGGATACCACCATTCTTCGTAGATGACTTTTATCAGTTCGGCCACCGACTAATACTTAAGAGCACGAAAAGATTCATTAAGATCTTTGAGCTTCTTTTGTTTAATTTTTAAGTTTCAATAATTGATACAAGGCCTAATAATTTTGTCTATAATTGCAGAGGAACCATGTTCTTTATACTCTTATGACCTTAAAGTGTTACGTCCATAAAGATTATTACGGACAGTAGAGAATATGACCTCCAGATGACAGTGGATGTAATTGGCAAAATATGCGGAAACTGATGCAAGATAATAAGCCGTGGCCAAGTGAAAAGTCGTACATTGTCTCGCTGAGAAATAAAAGTAATTTTTCCTAAATTGCGTTATTTGTCTTTTAAATATTTCGTTCATCTGAAAGCGGTTCCCTCCCGAAAGTGTAACAATACATAAAATTCTCAATATCAAGGCACTTATCAAAACTTTATTCAATGGTGCACATTGTTTGATTTCAATAAATCTTGAGTTTAATCGGACGTTCGCTTTTCATTTTCTTAAAACCATATCTCTACCTACTTCCACCCATCAATAGAAAAATCTTTCTATGAGTTTCCACAACCATTTCTAAGCTTTTAATAAGATGTCTACGTTCTCCATTAACTACTGCCCGGTGCTCTTAGGATATAATTAACGGTTACCTGAGTATCATCAAGCTTCCATTATTATTTCCTTTCCAACTTATAAGTACTTCCGAAGAGTATCTAATGACTCGTACTCCTAAGCAGATTTTTCGAAAATCAATTCCTCTTTTCAAAATTTGTGGGGCATATCAAGGATTCTTGGAAAATTTTACTTAAAGTTCTTGAATATTATTTTACCACTTTATAAA
The DNA here is from genome assembly GCA_905220385.1 of Xylota sylvarum. Taxonomy (NCBI): domain Eukaryota; kingdom Metazoa; phylum Arthropoda; class Insecta; order Diptera; family Syrphidae; genus Xylota; species Xylota sylvarum. Next base: position 36,928,742 of record LR999958.1, read on the forward strand.
TGCGAAAGGGTAGCTGAATGATAAAGTTCGTTGCTATTGTGGATTTTATTCTACTATCCACCAAGTGATGAAGACTCTTTCTTCGGGGAATATCCTCAATACTTCCAATGAGTTAAGTATAATTAAAGTCGACTATAATAGCTTTGGATTCAAAAAAAAGAAAAAAAAAAAACTAAAAAGAAATGGCAGATAAATTAGTGAACCATGTCTACGGCCAGTCTGTTGCAGAAGAAACTTTTCCCATAAATTCCATTCGCTGGCAATTAGAGACAAAAGGATGAAAAAGAACACTTCACTAGTCCACTCCATTAAAATCTGAATGAAAAATTGAATTAAATTTATCTTTGATTTTCCTTTGGTTTACGATTATTGTTGTGAGCTTTGCTTCTTTTTTTTTATAGGGATATACATACATATGTATGCATCCTTGGCTATAGTGGAGAAGAAAGAAAAAAATAAAATTTATAGCACAAGATGATTTTGTCTAAAATAAATGTAAATGAAATGGTATGAGAACGTAACTTATACCACAGGACACACCCAGGGTAAGGGAGGGAGTTTCATTTCTTTTTCCTTTTTCCTCTGACTACGTATAACTTTATTTGCATTCATTTAATTTTCGTCTCGCTTTCATGAAAGTATTTTCTACCTTGCGCATTTCAATTTATGAATTTTTACCTTTGAAATTGTTCTGCTTTGTTCTCTAAAAATAAAATTCTTTCAGGAGTTCTATTCATATGAATTCAAAAGATACAAGAACGGTTTTGGTGTTGCTCGAAGATTCAAGTTTTCGTTTGCGTTTTTTTACTTTTTTACGAGAGGAGAACGATATTCAATTTAATTTTTGATATCTATCTAGTTTATGTTTAAGGTGGGTAAAATTGCATCGTCACCTTTAAGTGCTGCCCGCTGAATTACAGAAAGGTGAACTATCAGATGCATGTGTTGCGACACCTGAATTACCTTCTCAGGAACTAGGAACAAACGAAAAGATAAAGCTCTGAACAACCAACACCAAAAATGATATCTATCATGTGCAGGCCTCACAAGCCGGCCACGCAAAGCTGAGCAGCTAGCCGAGATCCTCGCCAGTTTCATAGCTGATATAAGAAATGCGATGGGATGGACCAGGTGTAAGAAAAATTAAAAACTGCGATTTTTATTACGGTAACTGTCAACTCGATGGAAAAGTGCATTTGTTTGGATGCGGTAGTGCTGTCACGGGAAGACTTAGGCAAAGAATCTTGAAGAATGACGAAGATCCGTATCAAGGAAATCAACATTGGATGGCTGAAGTCCGCAACAGCTTATGTCGACCGCGTACCTCTCGAGCATGCGAGTGAATCATGAATCCGGAAGACCAGTGGCATTGATGTCAACAATCCATTAGAAATGATGCGTTAGAAGTGTTAGGCTTCTCACAACCGCCTCCGAAAAACCAATGGTTCAACTCCGAATGCGCTTAGGCAAATAAATTAAAAACTGAAGCCTACAGGTTGTGACTCCAGAAGATAACTAAAGCGGTTCACCAGCTCTATGTTGACCAAAGGAAGAATGAGAAATGCATGCTCAGGAGGAAGAAAAATTATACCATCAGCATGAAGTCGATATGATGCAGGAATGCTTCAGCAGAAAAGAGGGGCGAAACGTCTACAGAAGAGTGAAACAAGCAACATTAGGATTCATGAGTCACCTTGGTGCCTGTAAGGATAGTGATGGTAATATAGTAGTGGACATGCAGTCGATACTCAAAATCTAGAGAGACTACTTCAACCAGTTACTGAAGGGTAATGTCATTCAAGGTGGGCGCCGTGGATCAAGTGGTTAGTGGATTCGAGATTTGATCTCCAGACAACACCTAAAATTTCATTCATGGCGCCACTTCTCGCGAGCGTGGGACAAACATCCAAGAGCTTCTCAAATAAAATATTGCCCTTCGGAAACGGCATTTAACCATAGGGGTCCCTCTTTAATTCGTGTAAAGAATATAACACGCACTAAGCGAATTTTTGTGAGAAGCTAATCCCTGGGTCCCATGGACCTGTCGGCCAATGTCATTCAAGACCCCGCCAATGAATAACTGGTGCCAGTCAATTTGGATGACACCAAGAGTTTCAACCGCCCGACCAAATTGAGATAAAATTAGCTATGGGCCGGCTAAAGATGAACCAAGCGGTGGCGCTAATGGGCTACGGAGCTGTTTAAACGCGCTAAAAATGACCTTGTAAGAAGCATACAACTCATCTCTAAATTAGGGTCGGAAGAAAGTATGCTCGCCGATTGGAGCCTCAGTACCATCTCCCCGATCCACAAAAAAGAAGATTGCCTACTCTGCACCAAGTACTGAAGTATTACCCTTTTAAACATCGCCTATAAATAGGATAGAATATCCAGCTTTTTATGTGAACTTCCCAAGCCGTCTCAAGGTAATGACCTACGTAATTGGTCCTTACCAATCCGGCTTGAGACCTAGAAAGTCCATGAGACCATCGACCAAATTTTTACATTGCGCCAGACCTTGGAGAAGTCCCAAGAATTCAATATCGATGCCAACTACCTATTCATCGATTTCAAAACCGCGTATGATAGTGTAAATAGGGACGAAATATACCGTGCAATGCTTAGCTTGAATATCCCTGCTAAACTGATAAGACTTATCAGGATGACGTTGGAGAATGCTCGCTGCTCCGTCAAAATTGGAAGTGATTCCTCTGAAACCAAGCCATCGGGGAGTATCTTTAAAAAATCCACGTAATATCTTGGGTTTGCTGACGACATCGACATGATAGGTAAAATAAAGCGAGCAGTTACTAGTGCTTTCACTAGAATGCAATCAGTAGCAATCAGAATGGAACTGAATATCAAGGAGGACAAGACAAAGTATATGCCTTCATCAACAAGAGTCAACTCCCACAGCAGACTTGGTCAGAACGTGACAATTGATAGGTATAACTTCGAGGTAACCAAGGATTGGGTCTATCTGGGTACTGCTGTAAACTCTTCAAACAACATCAGCGCAGATATCAAATGTAGCATAACTCTTGATAATCGCTGCTTCTTTGGACTGAGTATGGAATTAAGGATCAAAGCCCTGTCGAGATTACCCAAGGAAACGTTGTACAAAACACTCATCATTCCAGGCCTCCTCTATGGTGGAGAAGCATGGACTCTTACTCAGTCGGATGAAAGCACGATTTATGGTACTGTTTGGGTAGACCAGCAAAAGAATGTTTGGCGAAGAAGATACAACGAAGAGTTGTACGTACTAAGTCAAAAAAAAAAAAAAAAAATCATATCCAGCGGATAAGATGGGTGGGTCATGTAGAGCTTACAAACATCAATGCACCAGTCCGTAAAGTAGTCAACTCCTTACTACGGGGGGTCGAGCAAACAAGGCAAATCTCATTTTCGATGCCATAACCAGGTAGAAGGAGATCTCCGTCGACTTGTTGCCTTTATGGAGTTACCCCTTCCAGTTCTACTTTCATAATTAAATGAATGACCTTCTGTTAACCAAAGATACCTTTATCTCGGCTCGGCCCCCCAAGGCATAGTTATTATAAAAATTGTAATATTTTTGGAATGTTCCTCCACATTGCCAAACACAGGTTTATGTATACTTACGATTACAACGCGTTTAAACAAAACAGAGAACACTTATTAAATTTTTAACTCATCCCCAACCCTTTGCTGTATTTGATAAAATTAATTTTAGCGTTAAAGGGTAGCTGGGTAAACACAATAGCCTTCACTCCTTTTTAACGGCTCAATAGAGATGGAATCAACAATTAAATTTGATAATTTCACCCCTCCAATATGGGGGGAGTACAAGTCATTTGGTTGTAATTGAACGTTTGTTCTAATATTTAATTACATTTCCCCGTCGATTAGATTATGAGATATTTTATTTTCACTCTACTATGGTTGCCAGCGGATTGAAAGAGCATCCCTATCCTATTAAATCGTTATCCTATAAACCATCATTCTATTAGCTAAGCTGAACGTTGAATCTAATGAAATGAAATGACTCTACGAACGCGGATATTGAATGAAGTTTTTAATCCCATCTATTCTGAATATTTGGGGAGTAAAATTAACCTTCTCTGTATAAATTTTTCGTCAAGGACTTCTCATACAATATCAAATGCATTTTCGTCCTCAGTGGGACGTTATGGGAGTTATGGGAAATTACGTTTTAAATGTTTTCTCCTTCACAATAAATCTGTTACAATGCCTAGTGTAGGTGACACAGCCTCCGGTTAAAAGCACGTGCTACATGTACTCCCGAACTTCCCCAGATACATCATGTTAAAGAATTTCATTAACATCTTTGTAAAGGTCACGAATGGAGCAACCATCTGTCATTGGGTAAGTCTACTCCCACGAACAGCAATTTTGAGGCAATAATGAGTTCCTTTTCTTGTTGTATTCAAACTTTTCCCTTGAGTTTCTAAATATTGATTTTAATTGCCATGAACAAGTTGTCAGACAGGAACTTTCCATTTGCTAATGAAGAATACTAAAAAAAATTAAGAACACAAGTAATTTCACGCTAAAGTGTGGGATGACTATTATTTGCAGATAAAATAGATTTAGTGTCGCAATTGTTTATTGAGATGGTAATATGAAATTTCCCTGGCGGCAGTCGTCAACAAATGCAGAAAGGATAGAGAAAGGCGTAGGGACATAAGTCCCACTGAGTTGTCCCACTGAATTTTTCTTTGTCGAAGATGGGATATAAGTCCAAAATTTACTCCACCACTGTTCCTTACCATCATACGTCTTAAGAATTTAGTAGGCCGGTGTCTATGTACATACATAGTTTATGTGGGACATAAAGCGACACATTTTTTTTGTGTCCTGACCCTCTTTCTCTCAATGGTATCAGCTTAACATTCTCTGACAAAGCAAAATATTTGGGCCTCATCCTGGATATGAAGCTAAACTGGAAACCTAACATTCAAGAGAGAGTCAAGAAAGCCGCAATAGCACTTTTCTTTTGCAGAAAAGCTATTAGAAATAGAACAACTCACTGACTCTACATTTCCGGCATTAGACCGATACTTACATACGGGGCGATTGTTTGGTGGACATCCTCAGAAAAAGCTATAAACCGCGACTATCTAAGTAAGGTCCAACGTACAACTTGTCTGTGCATAAGCTATGCCCCACTTACAGCTCCCTCTATGGCACTATAAGCAAGTGACAGCAAGTGTAGCCGTTCGCCTCAAAGCTACCCTACAGTGGTCAAGAAAAGAATTTTCCCAAGGCCTCCATTCTGAATAATTTTAAAATCTTTCCCGAAAACACGGGCTACACCACCCCAGCTTTAAATTGTGATAGGAACTTCGTCGTCACCACCGCTCTTGATCACTCTGGAATGAAGATGCAGTTTTAGAAGATTATTTGGTTCACTCCTACACTGATTGGATTCAATCAGAAACCAAAGACGGAGTTGGTGGAGGTGTTTTCTCCGACAGTCTTAATCTTAAGCGTTCCTTCCGTCATACAAATCATTGTAGCGTATTCCATGCGGAATGTATGACCATTAAAGAAGTCTTATTTTGGTTTAAGGAAAAGGTAATGTCTGCTAGGGATATCCACATCTTTTCGGACATCCAAGTAGCTATCAAATCCTTGGAATCAATGTCTATTAGTTCTTTAGTAGCTCTAGACTGGCGATCGTCTCTCACGGAGATGAGATGAACAGTTTAAAATTCACCTTTGTCGGGATGTCGGGACATAGTGATATTCCGGGGGTCTGTGAAGCCGTTGAACTCGCCAGAACAGTAACAACTTTATCCATTTTGCCGGACAAAGGCATCGTAGCACTATATATCAGGAGCCTCTTAGGTATCATCAGAAGTTCAAAATGGTTTAACGTATAGATAGAGAGAAACTTTCTTCTATCACCCATGTATCACAATGGACCACATGCTGGTCTAAGTGTGTTGACGTATCTGAGCCGGCAACCATATCAACCAAGCCAAACCAAACCATGTCCCGATTGGGTGCTGAACTGGGACTTGCAAGTAGTCAGATCTATTGTGCCCACTTGGAAAAACGCTACTGATTATCATAAATAAGGTTAGTTGACTCGATTGCCGAGACCAGCAAAAAAAAAAAAAAAATTGGAGCGGCAGGTCCAAGGCACCCAGGCCCTAGCTTCTCACAAGCATTCGTGTTGTGCTACTAGGGACAACTCTTCTCCAACTCTTAGAGAAGAGCCTTAAGGACCTTGCATATCATGAATAGGATATGTTGATGAAATTCAAGAAACTAAATTGGTATTCGGAACCCCTTGCCTTAGGACTTCCTCCTTTAAAATCAAATACCTTACACTTGACAATGAGTTAAACTATCTACTACGCATGGAAAAAAGAATTAAGAAAGTCATTATGGCTTTCTACATGGAGTTAGTACCATAAACGTTCTAAGAATACATGAAGATATCGTAAGACCTTATGACAGACTAGTATAATCTATAATGGTGACTACATCACTGGCAGGACACAAGGACAGAAACTATAAAACTACTTTAACTGCATTTAACTAGATATTTTCTCTGACAAAGGAACAAGACTCCTACTGAACAGTCTGTAGACATGAAGAGAAGACCTTATAGTAGATTCACAGTCGGTGCTGATATTATCGCTTGTAAACTTCTTCTGCAGACTGTATAACGGCGACGAAGACCAAAATCTCGCTGTCAGGCAGAGTTGACCATTCAACCTAAATTTCAGTCGACCTTACCTAAATGAGAGAACAATTCTTTGTAAGATATTCTGTCCGGTTTGCGTTGGTGAGCCTTGGAGACAGAGATTCAACAACAAGCTATACGAGCTTTACAGCGGTATCAAAAAACTGCCAGTAGGCTCGTGAAGCCTACTAGCGCCAGTTCGCCTAAGTTGTCAAAGAAGCGAGCTCCTAGATGGAGTAGTCTTTTTTGAGACAGAACTGGGCACGTACATAGAAGGTGCAGAAGTCATGTGAAAAGAGACCCAGTCTTTTTGCATGTTGGTCTATTAGACAGTGTTCAGTAAGAATACCGATAACGTGGCTGATCTGTGATCGATTCAACAGGACCAACTCTACACTACGTTTCAGGTCAAGCCTAGGCTAGATCTGTTTCGAAATATTGCAAGTAAAGACATTTTTGCATCTACACTTGGATTTGCTAAAAGCGTCCAGCTTTAATAAGAGTTTAAATAGCGAGGGGCATACACAGGTTTCACCACTTCGTCAAGATCTTATGGCCTGACACCCAGCATAAGTGAATGTTCAACTGTTCAGTCATCTCCAGAAGAGACAAATGGCAGTTTAGAGCGGCCTTTGAAGTGGAGAAGCACGATTCCAGGGATGTGATTGCCGCTTGACTGTCAGTAAAAACTGTTAATATCGCTGACAGATATTGCATTACATTTCAGTCAGGACAAGGCTTCCTTGATCGCCATGTTTTACGCCTGAAAAACTCTACAATGATCTGGAAAGTGAAGAGAGATGCTCAGATTAAGCTCGTCAGAGAAGATACTACAACCCACTGTTTCGTTAGTCTTGGAGTCGTCCGTATAGAAGTGGACTGAACTGTCCTCAGGAGAGGGACCAGTGACCCATTCACTACTGTCAGCGATGCTCGTGCAGAAGTTTTGGTCAAATAATAGGGTTGGCGAGGTGTAGTCGGTGTCTTCTAGAATAAAATTGAGGAGATAAGTGATCCAGGAGTGGCTAGCTCAGTGTGATAGCTAGATCACTGTGAGTAGGCTTTGCGTAGGAAAGCCGCATTGAAAGAAGTACTCGTATCTTCTATCTCCTAAGAAAAACAAACATCTGCCAATGGATACTAATGTTAAGTACAGAGGTGAACTCTAACAGACTGTATTCTATGTACATAACATATTCTCACATTCGATACAGAAGAGAGAATTGTAATCCCATTTAGATACATTTTTCTTCACTCAGTGAGCCACAGAGACCCATGAGAGAATCGGCTCTTTAATACGCTGAAAACCTGCGCAGAGAACGATAGATACACAGAGTGTGTTGAAGCAAATGTATCTCAATCTAGTTTATCTAGTACTTTAGTGAAATTCACCACGATAAACTTACACTTCACCATCAACAAACTGATAACTAGTCAATTACAAAGTGTCTTTCCATGAATGTTGTGCTTCGATGTAGTATCGCAAGTATGTTATCTATCATGCTGGGTTTGCTCTGTCATAACCCTTCCACATCAGTTGAAGGTTAACCTAGGTTGGAAGTGTGATTCATAAAGAATTCACCACCTCTCCTGTTGTGGATGTGAAGATGTTTTTCTTTTTCTCGTTAACTTTAAAGTATTGCATTTTTAATGAATGGATAATGACATACATACGGAATTCAGTTGACAGAATTAAAATTGGAATTCTCTCAATTTAAGGTGACTTTCGTGGAATCGTTTGTATCTCACTTAGCTGGTGGTTTCCTCAAATTGGAATGAGTATGAGAGGAGTGCTTAAATGCGTTGACTACACGGATGAAAAGAGATGTGAGGAATTAAACGTAGTTTGTGTCAATGATTTTAAATGAAAATTAAAAAAAAAAAAATTCTCTGGCTGAAGTGATATGAAAATAAAAATTTATCACAGATAGCGCTCTGTTGCATTGGGATGCATTGAACTCGAAAAATTATTTTGGATTTATAAAGAAATGAGGAATTCCGCTGTACTTTTGTAGGTAGAAATTTGAACTATGGATTTATGTATGTTTATTCACTCATTTGCAATTCAAATTATCTCACATATCCTTCAGGGATTTCGAGCTCACATTCATATGTTGAATTATTTACTCAAACAAAAGGTCAATCAACTGGGGAAAATTGTCCAGATTAGGACAAGAAAAACTTAGAAAGTGGCTGTACCAAAGGTAAATATTTCATCAGGTTTTAATTATGAGAGAAGAGACTTAGGGTATTGCATAGTTATGTAAGTCAGAGACCAGGAAGCCATCACCACTTGACCATACAATTTGTCCTTTTTCTTGACCTTAGGACATAGGGAAATATTTATTCATTAAAAACCTACATAAGGAGGCGTAGAGCTTATGCTAAATATTGACCGGTCATTTTATCGGGTTCAAATTTCAATAGAGTGGCAGATGATGAAGAACTAACCCAACTTAAAAATTCATTTGACCGAAAATTGGATTTAAATTCCAAGACTTTCCGAAAAGGTCAAGAAAGTTAAAATAAGATATCCATTAGAGGTGTGGAGATGACCTTTGCTATTTCAGGAAGGTGTACAGAAAAGATGTTCTATTATATTTCCATCGATAAAATGCTAAAGTTGCTTGAAGGCATTATTGGAACTCCATGGAAACTAGTAAGGACTTGGAAATGATAAGTAAAGAACTTTTTGAAGGCGTATGTCATTTGTCCTTCAATGATGAAGAACTCAATTACTACATATTAGTTCATTTTGGAAGCAGTAGAACGTCGTCTTCTTTCATACTGGTGATGAAAGGGTAAGGAATATAAAGTCAGATCTGTTTTATTTCTTGAAGGTATGTATGTAAGTGACAATTTTGATCTTTGTTATATTGCCTCAATCGATTTGAAAAGATGACAATTTTGATGTCCTGTACGCTATTCTCATCTTTCTGTGCAGATTAGCTTTGAAAGTTTTTATGGTTGTTGTAACAGCTCCACCAAACTCGAAGTGGCGTTTAAATAACTACCTACGACAGACCATGAGAAACTTAGTAAAAATGTTTAAAGTTGTGTTGCTTTTTCTTTTCCAGATGATAGTTACCCCAACAATGAGGAAAATACGTAGAGATTACAGATGCGATTAGAAAGTATGTAGAAATATTGCTCAGTGTCTGAAGTGGAGATAGTAACAGAGATGCAATAGAATCAACTAAAAGGTCCTTTTTCTAACCAATAGCAGATAAAGATACATTAGTTTGATTGCTGAAGCGACAAGAGAAATATTTAGCTACCAGGATAGCGCAATGATTGTGTTCGTTCCAAAAGTGGGGAAAAACAGTATCAACTAAACTAACAAATTAGCTTTTCGATCTCGAATTGAAAATGCAAGACTTATCCAATAAAGAACCATAAAGAACTGTCTTGGGGGCATCACCGAAGAAGCACATACTTGGAAGTCAACAGAATAATATATGTATTTCCGGATTGTCTAATGAAAATGATCGAGAGCCCACAGTTACAAATGAGCTACGATAAAGCCGATAAATTTGTTAAGCTCCTTCTAATAAAGAAGAAAACAAAATTAATCAAGAATTGACTTAAATCACTGAAAAGATGGTCATATAGCAACCAGCAGAATTTTCAGGGCCATTTATCCTTAAAAAAGTCGAAGTAACAATCCTCGAGATGCACAGTCGGCAGGATTCTGTAGCGATGGAATTTGCAACTAGTGCTCTGGTGGTGTAATGTCTTGTGTCTGCCTCACACGGTTAACAACTAAGGTGCACCACTTGCTAGGATGCTGATGAACTCAGGCTATTGATACAGATGAGTCGGTTCACACATATATACGTCGCGAATGTGTTAATTTAATGGGTCATTAGTTGTGCCAATAGAGCAGCAGTACATAAATCCAGGCGAAGCAATGATATCGGTTTTAAGAGATCCACTCTCGTATAGACGAAAGTGGCATATGCGGATTGCAATACCTTCGCAAAACTATGGAGATCGATGACTGTATCTGGGACACCAATATGTAATCACCTCAATATTCGTATAGCTGCCAAGCAGCTGAGGTTTGTCCCCATCGACTATTGGTCTCCAAAGGCGTTGAACCATTATTTTGGGAATAACCGTGGTGGGAGCTAGTAATCACAGTGGGTCAAATAAATTTGCGCCATACTGTATCCGAAGATGTTAGTAGATGGATGCCATTGAAGCCCCAACGTCTTCATACTTTCAGAATCAGTTTGATCGAAAAATGTTTTTATTTCACGGTCCTCTGCTGCTATATCATATACGTAAACGAAATCCACTTCGATTTAGAATGCTAGCGGTTTGGGTGAATAGACGTCCTAGCACTGCTTCGTCTAAAGATCCTGTTGGCAGGTTGTTCATATACAAATCGCGTTATGCGATCGCTGCCGCTGTAGGGGTATTATGGACTTCGTCGAATGCTTTGACGGCTAAATGAGAAGCCGATGCAACTACATACGTCACCGTCAGCAAGGGATGATCTTTGACTGGGTCAAATGGCGTACGATGCCAGACGATGCGTTAGAAATCAATGTGATCTTGATGAACTCGCACCTGTCTGTACATTTTTGCAACGTCACCGGTTAAAGCAATTCGATGACTGCGAAAGCGGAGCAGTGTTGCAAAGAGCTTTGGTTGGAGCTGGCGACCTATTAATTGTGCATCATTGATGGAAAATCAGGTGATGTTTCTGCCGTGGAATTAAAGACTACCCTTAATTTCATCATCGTGCTGGACACTTTAACAACTGCAATATGTGGCATTGAATAATGTTTTTCTGTAGCTGGGGCAACACCGACCGTCGCCATATGTCCTAAATGAATGAACTCTTGCACAAAATCATCGTGTTGAGATTACATATGTATATATACATGGTTATCGATCCTTAGCGAATATTTTCTCCATGCGGTTCAATGCTCGAATTGCAGCATCATGGGAATTTCCAAGTAGAATTGCTCACTTGAAGGAAAGTTTGACCACATGGCGTTCATCATCAAGACGTAAACGAGCTCAGAAAACCAGTACTTTGTACAAGCGCTCTTCGTTGGTAGGGTATTTGGTTTCTGGAACCTCTTCCAGATGCCAGAACTTTGCCACTGCCTTGGGTATAGTTGAATCCAACCTATTAGAGATGACTGTAAAAAACGTTTATGTGGTATCCAGTGCGAACACTCTTCTGAACAGTATCCACCCGAGTGTTTATTGGTGCACAATTGGAGTGTCCTTTGGGCCTCGAATTAACACATCGAGAAGAAACCGTCCTAGTTGATCACAGCCTAGCAGAATGTTGACTACTGCAGGTACAATAAAGTTTTGGTCGACTACGAATAGACCATCAATATGTGGATATAGTCCTTTACGGATTCGGGCAGGTGGTACATCGTTGGTTATTGCTTGGATGGTTTCAATGAAACTATCGTAGAGCAAAGATAATGCAATTTAAACGATTCTCTTGAAGCGACGAGTGACAATAGCACCTATTACTTCGATCCTAGTTGTTGCCGGTAAAGCTTTGAGCTGAAGTCTTTCCGCGTTATGATGCTTTCGTTATGAAGCTTAAATGTGAAGTATTGTCGAACGAAATTCTCACTGGTTGAAACCATTCGGAACGAGCGCGATACCTAAGAGAATTTATTGGTCTGCGTTAACCACGTTCGATGACGAGGTGTTTGAAATAGACGGCGAAGGGTTTTCAGCATATAGTAGATGACACTTTCTTTCTATAGCTGAATAAGAAAACTTAATAATGACCTTCCTCAAGAAATAGTATTAGCACCACTCCTTTTCAATTTGTACATATATACATACATATGTAAATAAGTACGTACTCGTATACTCTTGATCTCCCGACCTCGCAATAGCCACACAACTTACAAGCAAACCTTATATGAGATATACCCAACTAAGCGCCGTTCCACATTCAGCGCCTACTTCAATAAATGAAGGCTATGTCTAGGCATGACCTTTACGGAAGTAACTTTAGCAACAAACTTACCAACAACGTTCAGTTGAACCATAACTTCACTCCGAAATACCGTGGGCTAGATCGAACACGTTCATTTCAATAGTACCTCACGAGCACTGCAGTAAAACTAAAGTTAAAAAAAAAAACCTGCAATAACATGATCCAGAAACAAGCTTCAACAACATGTAAACCTATAACTTAAGCGCTTCGATGCGACACCCTTAGCTTAAATGTCTCCCCCATCTGGGCAATATTTCGACTAAAATCTCCCCACTCACCCTTAAAACTGTCCTAAAACCTCCAAGATACCTTTACCTTTAACACTTATTTTTACATTTTGAAACTAAATAAGCCAAATTATATCTTTGATGTGAACTTCTTACAGGGGTAATTCGGTCTCCGGATGTGCATGAGTTTTGTTTTGGTTTAACCCATTGACATTGCATCATTTTCCTGCTTCGTCGTATTCAGCTTGTATTGTCCTTGCATCTCATTCTATAGATTGATGAGATACAACAATTGCAGTATTTAGCATTTCATTAAAAAACAAAATTAAAAGTAAAGGTTAAACTTTGCTACCTTGTGGAACTCCATACTGCACTCTATGAGCGCAATTTTTGCTTCTCATTCGAAATATCCTTTCTGCTTAGTATTCTGCTATCCAGAAAACCAGCTTTCCCTTAAATCCAATTCCTTGTACAGCATCGATAAGTTTGTTGTTGTCGAGGATGAGGAATTCTTTGCAGAAGTCCGAAATTATAAGTTGGATGTAATGAAGTTTGGCGGTGTTGACTAAATTTGTAAACTGACAAGGATGATACCTAGCTTAGTTTTTCTTTCCATAGATTTCGATCCAGCAAGGATGACGAAAAACTCCTAAGATGTAATGGTTACATTGATTTAAAGCAAAATAATCTATATAATAATAAAAGATTTTAAATCTCTACTAGGAACCAAAATAATCACTGTGTTTAGATTCAAGAACATCATCGGCTATCATAAGGCGTTTAGGGTTGTATTGTGCGAAACCTCATTGCGATTCATTCACAAGTAAAGACGAATTTAGAAATTTTGTTTTAAAAATTTCACATTAATTCGAAAAATGCAATAAATCAGTGATCTTAGTTAAATACCTTGATATTCCAAAATCAATACCAACCACTCTTGAATACATAATCAAAATATAAAGGAATCCCTCTCATAGTATGTATAAGTATCCTGTTTAATCAATAAAATCCTTCGGCATGAATATCAATATTGTTTCTTTAAACCACCTCCGGAGGGTTGGAGAACCGAACATTGTATCGATTGTTGTAGACCTTCGGGTTAGTTAACGATGGTATGGGTTCGTATTTTATGAAGGCCGTGCATGTATTTGGCAAAATAATGGCATGGTATCTTATGGCGGTTGTATTGACATTAAATTGAGAAGAGTTATCGCTATTGATTGGCTTTTTTTGTCTGTGCTTTGCTTTGCTTGATGTAATTTAATATTCAAATGCAGACACGACATATTGCAATTTCAAAATATCAAGAATTTTTTTTAAAACTTATTTATGTGAGAGTTTTGCTTGTAAAACACATGGCCATGACCTATTGATTAGACTATGCTTTATGCATGGATGTAGACTAATATGTATGTATATGTACATAACGTACTTGTATTTTAATATTTTTTTAAATTATTAAGGACTTGATTTGTACTAGGTACGTGTGTGGGTAATAAAATAATATTGGGGGTAATTTCTCTTATCCTATCCTTGTGGAATGTAGGTACATACTTTCTGGTTCTGAGAATGAAGGATCTTCTTATACAAAGCATCCAAAATAATCTGCAGATGAGTGATGTTTCTGCCAGTTGATTAAATCTAACATGAGATAGAGTTTTTTCTATCTTAGTGTCCTCTCTGAATTATATCACACCTAGTTAAAAGTTGCACATTTGTAGTTAAGTTATGAAAAGGATGTTTCTACGATATTTTAATCTAGCAAGGAGTTCGTTCGATACTAGTTAGCTTAGCTGACCGTTTCTTTTATTTATTGTCTTCATTCTATAAAGATTAATATGAATAACTCTCAATAGGCAAAAAGATAAAGCAAGTAGGTATGTATGCACACAAAGCTGGATATGAATCTTATGTCGAATTCTCAGCGTGACTACTCTGAAGGTAAGTACCTTGATACCACCATCTTCACACATGGAACTTTTAAAAGATCCTTTGAAAACAAAAAGTTTATGATGGTTTTATTCCTTGACATTGAGGGTACTGTCAGTAATATCAAAACTGAAGCTCTGATGACTTCACTCAATAACCTTTGAACAAAGTTCTGGGCATATATTCAGGTGTGGTGAGTATGTCCATACATAAGTCAACAATTCGATTGATTGAACTAGGACATTCGTGGTACATAATGGACTTGAGTCTCTAATCAACTTTTGTATGTACCGCGGATGTTCATAATATGTCCTTTTGCCACTTATCTACTAAGCTCTCAAAACGCAGACTCTATGCATCTATTCTCCAGATGTGTATGTTTGTTTTTTGTTTGGTACACAGAAGAGGAACCTTCTATAAGCACCGCATTCCGAGTTACATGGTAGTGTCAGGTTGGTACTAGCTAAACGTTACTTTCGCTAGCTCAAACCCTCGCCCCGTGGAACTACCGTCAGGTTTTACTTCTCGGGCAGGTTTACCATATTATATGGCTGTCATTGTCTGTGATTGTACCATTCTTCTCTGTTTTTCCGTCTGGATGAGCTCGATTTGTATTTGGGCCATTACTGTGCAAACTGCTTCCTAATTACCCAACGATTTCGACATCACCTCTATTATATTTAGAAGATCTATTGCGACATTTGATTGAGATTCTACTCTCCGTCTTTCCACATTGGGCAGTTAAAAGCAACGTGTTCCGGGTCTTCATCGCATCTAGGGCAAGCTGGACGTTCTGATGAGTCGTCGAGTTTAAGGCGATAGAGGTATCGGCGATAACTGCCATAGCCTGACAAAAACTGTGTCAATTGGTAGTTTAACTCGCTAGGACCTCTATTTATCCATTGTACTATCGTGGGTATTAGCTTGTATGTCTACCTTCCCTCATGTGAGGTGACCCATCTTTGCCGTCACACTTTTAGTGATCTTTGTTTGTCTTCTTAGTTCTTTAAGATGCATGTATTCCGTCCTTCCGTCTCGAATTCTTTTAGCTTCATCAGCCAGTATATCTATGCAGATCATACCCGCGATAACTTAAGCCGCTTCATACGAAATTGTCCTATAGGCCGATGTAGCTTGAAGTGCAGACACTGTTTATTCGCAACCGATTTTGTTTTAGTTTTAGTGCCTTCGACCATACAGGAATGAGTAGAGCAATATTGAATTCACTACTCTAGACAGTAGTATTCTTCTGGTGCTTCTTGGGCCCCCAACATTCGGCAGTATTCTGGAGAACGCCGAGTATACATTTGATACTTTCTTTGATATGTACTCCAATTGTTTACCAAAACTTAGTCTGTTGTCTCTTATAACGCTGAAGTATTTAATGCATCATTAGTAGTGTAGGTACTGTATAACTCTTCACCTTGACTTTCATGATCTCTTTTATTTTACAACAACTAATAAGAACTAACTCTTTCTTGTGATCTGCCAAAGCTAGACTATTTGATTCTAGCCATTGATTGACAGATGCGATGGTCTCCAATACGTTCAGTTTTGACTTGTCTATATGCTTCGCAGTGACCGCTATCGTTATGTCGTCAACGAATCCTATAATTTGTACTCCATCGGGGACTCTCAGTCTCTATATACCGTCGTACATTATATTCGATAGTTTGGTCCGAAGACGAAACTCTGTGGAATGCCGGTGGTTACGGAATACTCCTTTGTCCCTATACCCGTTTCGTATAGCAGATGTGCAGGTTGATATGTATTCTTATTCTTAGTTATGTATGTAAGTAGCTAAGTAAAGCCACATTTACCCTTTTGTTGACACTTGGTTCATATTCTCAGATAAACTCTAAAACTTAAGCTGCTTGTAGCTGTACAACTACATGGTTTCTTAGTTTCAGACTTTAAAAAAGTCCGGGGAGATATAAAGTGAAAATTTAGTCCATGCTGGGCAACTGTCTTCTTGTGACCTAGGCCTAAGCCTGCCATCATGCACTGTATGTACACAACCATTGTCATAGTCATTCAATCCTATGGATGCCTAGTCTGGGAGCCTGCAGCTGATAAGATTACGTGTCTTAGGGAACTGACCATAGGATCCATAGGCTATCATTCATAGGCATTACTAGTGCCATTTGAAGCAAGCCAACCACAACCCTTAAAACTATACTTGTTCTGATTCCAATAAACTTACTTGCACTTAAAAGAAACAGGTATTAAGAGTGCCCTACGTTTCATATAATTCAACTTTTGGAAAAGGACGACATTAGCCACCGCACTATTGTGAGGTGGGCACATTTGGGTATCGAGATAGATGATCTTACGAGCAATCTTCCTCTCAAGAGACGATTAGCAAACTGTGAGGCCATCAACCCGAATATAACTTCGATCTTCACGGATGGATCAAAAGCCGATGTAGGAGTGGGCTCTAGAATCTATCAGTCTGAACCCAAATCGCACGCTCAAGAAGACTTCCAAGCCACTGCGGGGTGTTCCAAATCTTAATAATCACAGAATCGTTACGAGACTACACTCTAGGAAGGTGGTCGGAATCTACATGTACAGCCAATCCGCTATAAAACTCATCTCATCCACACTCGTACAACGTCGCCACGATGACCTTAAAATACACACATCTAATCATAATGTAAAACTCTGGTTGGTGCCTGTATCCAAAGCAATGAACTGGTGGATGAATTAGCAAGAAAAGTATCTGAACAGGTCCTTAAAATGGTCTCTAACTTTGTTTTATCTTTCGTAGCCTTTGGTAAATCCAGGACAGCACAAGACTTCCAGCGATTAGCCGGTAACAGATTGTAAATCCATTGGACATCTGATTGTACACTAGGTATGCAGTTATTCCTCCTACCGAAAATATATCTGGTTTTAATCCAAGGAATCAGGCTATACATTGGAATCCCGATTGTATCTGATAAACTTTAATCTGATAAACTTTAAGTGTAACGTCACACAAGACGTTCAATAACTAGTGAGTACTTCTTCCAATTATTATTCACATCATATAATTACCAAGATTATTTGTAGTTGGAACGCTTATATTTAGAAGTGTTTCTCCAATGTCCTTCTAGTTCTCGGAGGCCAACGTAGTTACCGAGCAATACCAGATAGAGCTACCCTTCCTTATTATGGCTTCGTTGTTCATGCAATAAATATATACATACATTTAGACTCTTACAGTGTGATTATCCTTACGGCATCTGCCTGCAGAGTTACGACTAGTGCACTTTTGTAGGCTTTTACTATATGTCTCACATCGTACCGTAGTTAGCTAGCTCTGTAAGGTGTATTTTAAAAATTACCCTTTGGTCGCAAGATAATTACAATCATAGCCTGTTCTTCGCTGTAGCATTGCATCATCCTTTATGCCTCCATTGCTGTTTTCTTTTACCTATATGGATAACTTCGGGTGATTCCTTGTCTCAGGATTGTTAACCACCGCTTACACTGAAATAGGAAAATCGTAGCGAAACAAACAGACTTCAAATATTCAACACCCCATAAACGAATTTGCATGAATTTTCAAGGTTTGCATAGCTCTATCTATTAATCGGGCAAAAGGTCACTTACATGTTTTAAACTGAATAAATTTAAATTTAAAAATAAATTTTAGCTCAACGAACTACATACATATGTACATATAGGATGGTATTGCCCTAAACAAAATTTAATGACGCATGGCCACAGAGAATTTTCTAAAAAATTTAAATTCCTAAATAGAATTGGGAACCACACATTACCTTTAATTTATTTTACTCACGAACGAGATCTTTTTGAGTACCTAACACAGAAGAAGTACCAAAGTATCTGTTGCTTGTCTAGGATACGAATGAGTCTCATTTAATATGCACAGTATGTCCAAGAGATTAGGATTTGTTGGTTGTTGTTTACAGGATTATCCTTCGGTTGAGGTTTGAAGATCTGAATTTCATTCACAAAAGAAAACCGACATTTAATTTGAAAACAAAAGTACAAATACGAATGACTTTGAGTTAGATACAATTTTATCGTCTACGATTCGTGTCGTTACAAGTGTAACATGCAAATTTTAAAGTTCAAACCGGCAGGCCATTAATTGTTGCAAATTGTATTAAGTTTGTGAGCAATTAAAACGAAACGTCATTTCGTTAATGGCTCAATTACCGATTAAGAATACGAATTGCTTATTTGCTCCTGCAAACCAAAAAAAGACAGAAAAGCGAGTTATAATTGTTCAACACTGAATGCAATTGAGCAATTAATGAAAAGAAAATTATTACTTAAATACTAGGTCACGCAAAGGGAGAACAATTTATCTGAGTTTCGTTCTACATGGCGTATGTGGAATATTTTTTTTTTTATGGGTGGTATGGGGCGTATGTGGAATATTTTTTTGGCAGATGTAAACTTGTAAACTTTTATTTTATAGCATACGCTTAACTACTGACGATATTAAGCTTCTTTATGGCACTGATTTTGTTTCACTTTATATGGTCAATGATGGCTTGCGTATGGCACTGGAGTTTAAACTTAAAGCGATGTATTCTAACCTTTTCTATGGGCTGGGCAAAGGGATCTACCTTATTCTTTCTAAGTGTTTGTTCACCTAGAAAGGAGCTTCGGCATATTTCCTTCAATTCAAAGACAACTATTTGTGGGTTTTAGACATTTAGGATGCACTGTCGTGTGCAATTTCAGGCAATGTACCAAGGATCTTCCAGCTCTTTCCCAATTGCCGTGCTTTCTTTTCCACTGTTCTGTACCATGTGCATTTAGAACCACATATCTTGTGATGAGTTCGATGTCAGGCTGATAATTTTTGTTTTTGCCAAATTAATTTTTAGCCCACAACTTCTGCTTCCTTCTCAATATTCACTATCATTGTGGTGAAGGTCCATTAATCTGAGAGATAGTAGGCACACATCGTAGAATTTTTCCATTTCCCGTTGACAAACCTGCCTTTAGCATATTGCTAATTACCAATGAAAATAATATTGATGAACTTCAAACTTCTCAGACAGCCTTCCTCTATGCAAAACGTGGCATGTACGAGTAGAGCAGCACACAGATACCTCGCCCTCTGTTGCGTTTTTTCTGCACTCATCATCATACCAAGGGGCTCCAGAAATTTGATCGCTGCTTGACTGTCCGTAAAAATGTTGATATCCCATTTATATGCATGAATTGTACTTCAGCTACACCATGGCTTCCTTGCTCATTATGATTTCCGTCTGGAAGGCACTAGTGTGATTAGGGAGGCAGAAGGAGATAACTATATCTTTCTCCTACCTCCGATTCTGTATTTGATCCGTCGGTGCAGAAAGATATGGATCCCGTGTTTTATAGCCGCAGATCCTCCTTCAAATCATCTCTTGAGTGGATACGTGTTTCAGAGTTTATAGCAAACATCAGTTGTGGAAGTAATTAGTCGTTGTTTGTGGAATGATTTCAAGATCGTTAAGAATCCACTGTGCTTTTCCAGTACTAAGACTAGATCACTGAGATAAAGCCTTCAAGTCAGTGGCTGCACAAGCTACCATTTGTTTACTATAGATACCTAAACGTGCCAAGTGAAACAAAATGTCCAGAGCCACTGTTTGGGTGGTTGTTACTGCTTCGCTGATACAAAGGCAATTCGACCTCAGGTCAGGGTATCTGCAAAGTACAGATGTCCTTACACTGTCTCTGTATCTAGAGTGCTCTTTTGCGAGTATGTAAGTCCTGGGCCTACTTACATTCCTCACGCCTACACACCAGGCTAATAATACCCTAAGGTTGCTATACCAAGACAATGTCTTCCCCTTTTTTGATTATGGGGAGAAAAAGGCCGTGGCTGATTATCCGGGCGCCGTGGCTCAAGTCGTTAGTGCATTGGACTACATAGCTAAGAGTTTGGAGTTCGATCCCCAGACAATACATAAAAAAAAAATTATTTCACGGCCCCACCTCTCGCGAGCATCTGACAAACATCCGAGAGTAAAACTGTCATGAAAAGCTTCTCAAAAAATAAAAATTGCACTTCGGATTCCCTTCCATTCGCGTAAAGAATATAACACGCACAACACAAATGGTTATGAGGAGCTAGGCCCTGGGTCCCATGGACCTGTTGCGCCAAAAATTTTAATGTTTTTCTTTTTTTCGAGAAGAAGGCCTGATGAAGGCGTAATGGAGTGGTGGAGTTTAATCTTAGCGATTCGCTGAGCCATCTCAATCGTATTCAGATGATTTCACTATGATGACATTTGCCTCGTCCATTCGATTTCAGCTTCGGAATAGACACGGATGGGCTTAAGGGAGCGCTGGAGAGATCCAGGTCCACGAGAGCCAGGATGTCCGAGTCCAGATCCTTTGAAGGATGAGCGGGCTGATGGGGATTGAACTCCATCTAATTTCCTCTACAGTGGCATCTACAGTTGTCGGTATATCACTATCCTAAACAGTTGAGAGGGTTTGGTTCCTCAACTACCGAATCCTCATCAAGCTTTTATTAAACCCAGAGACCTTTCGGTTTCGGTTCCTCTAGCTTTGCAAATTTCCAATTACTTGTCAGAAGAAGAGGGCTGCTTACCTGAATAATATTTCGGATTATAGAGAGATCTGAAGGGTCAGCTGGTATTCAGGAACGCGCCCTGGAGCTGTAAATGATTTCATCTCTGCTCACGACTTCTAGTTAAACCCCTTCCCAGTACAAGTGTAAACATTTTTTAAAGTTTCATTACTTCACTAAATTCCATGAAATCGAAAATTTTTATTAAAACCAAATATGTAGATATTTAAATTATCTATAATTTACTCATACATTATCTTTACCCGCGCCCACTCTTTGGGGGCGTTTGTTTTACTAAATTATCGATTTTCATGATATTTTGCACATAACGTCTTCAAACCTTCGAAGTTATCGCAGTAATTCAATAAGAAATGCAGTGTGCCACGCCTACTTTGGTTAAGCTGATGGAATGGAAGAGGAATAGAATATCAAACAATCCGTTTCAGACAGATTGAAGTTTTTCTGCATGTTTTTTTTAAAAGATTTGGAAGTCGTACGTACGATACGCTATTTTAAGTAAAAATTACTTAACCAATATTTATAAGCGTCTATCTGTCAACACAAGTTTATCACTTGGCTACACATTAACGATTCGATGTTCCTAGTAGTCTCAGAAGAATTCAAGCATGCTATACCATTTAAGTATAGTTGATAATGAGTTAGATACATTTGCGTATTAACGAATGATTTGTACGCCAATTAGACCCTTACCATGGTTGTTTATACAACGGAAGATCAAAATAGTCAACTGTTACGTAGGTGTGAACTTCTAACGCTTAGCACGTGAGCATATATTTATGTTTACCAACGTGATTGAATTTTTGGTTGGCAAGTCAGATACTTATTTATTTTTGTTTGCTTAAACTGTGAAAATAACTGAAGAACCAATGATCCAAGCTTATAGAAATACATATATCATTATGTTCGTCTTATGCAGCTTACATTTCCATTATGAATCCTCTAGAGGGACATGATAGAAAAAAGTTGCAACCCACCCCATGGATTCTTTCCTGGCGATGATACATAATTTTCTGTACACAACAAGCACTTACTCCGGCATTAAACAGGAGATGTAGAATATTCCCCTAAGTATTGTAGTTTCTCTTTACATCCTTTAGACTGCATCCTTTCAGCCACATACCACCATGCTGCGTATATTTTTGCAAAATTGGAACAAAGATCCCCTCTGTGATAGGAGACTAAGTCTCCTGGTGGGTGGTGACCAGACCGTTTCACCAGCGAAACGACTACGATGATGGCATTTAAATTCAAGAAAGGTCAAGTTGACTGCATTATCGAATGATAACGTTGAAGGACATTTCTTTCCCTTCAGCGCAGCACAATCAATTTATAACGACATTGATAGGGATGATGTGCAGTAGGTAATAATCTTCCACTATTGCACCCCAGCAGGTCAAGTTAAATAAATACAGTATCTATATATCTATCTCCATTTCACAGTGGATGAACATAGCAAAGTGAATAATTATTGTCGTTTGCGGGTTGAATTTTTTACCACCATCATGTGTAGGGTAGAGGTGCATGCTAACCTTCAGTTCCATTAGTATCTCGTAAATTCATTTTATGCATTTGTTATGAACGAGCGGGTCGCAGGAGAACTTAATGACGCAATTAAATTCTATACTGCATCATGGGTGACAAGCACTGCAGGGGGTTAGTGCCGGAGACAACCGCGTTTGTGTACTATAATTGCTTATACTAATTTGGTAATATACTCTGCTGGCATAAGATATCATCGCAAATGTTATGTGTGTAAGCTTACACATTGGATGTATTTTTAATGAAAATTAAATTCAAATAGAGTGCATGGCAGCGTGCACAACAATTTGCACTTTTTTTTATGGTCAAAGTGTAATCATGTTAATGAAAAAGTTCAACTATGGGTCGAAGTTTTGGGAAGTACGTAATTTTTAAATGTTCTGGATGAAGGGCCTTGGAAATAATTACAAAATCAAATTAGAATGTTTTGGTATAACAACGTTTTAATGAGAATTTTTTTTAAAGCGTGGCATGTTGCGTTTATTTTGGTGTATAGTGTGTTATGGTGTGCTGCCAGTGAACACCACGTTTTTCTCGAAATATTACCAATTAATGTAGAACAT
Source organism: Xylota sylvarum (assembly GCA_905220385.1). Classification (NCBI taxonomy): domain Eukaryota; kingdom Metazoa; phylum Arthropoda; class Insecta; order Diptera; family Syrphidae; genus Xylota; species Xylota sylvarum. Next base: position 36,952,260 of record LR999958.1, read on the forward strand.
CCTTAAAAGGATTCGATGTCTGTTATGACATTTATTTACTCATTTTTTGATCGCATCACTGTTAAATCGCATTACTGTAACATCGAGTCTAAGCGATACATTTAAATGGTGTCGGGGATACTTTGTTCTCCATAATTATTCTGGTATTGTGTCCACTGTAGGTTCCATCAAACCATTCAAAGCCCTCGGCGGTGATATTTCCGGCGCTTCTACAGAAGGCAATTGATCTCATTCTGCTGGGTATAATTGCTTTATTTAGAGCCAGTTACAACTGGGCTTACATCGCGACCACCTGGAGATAGATAAATGTAATCTTTATCCCCAAACCATGCAATAGGTCCACTGAGCTGCCTAAATCTTATAGATCTAAAAGTCTAACATCATTTCTTCTCAAAATCATGGAGATACTCACTGACGTTCATATTAGAGGCCGACTAGATTTGCCTATTATTCTGCACTCAAGTCAGTTTGATACACGATAGGTAAGTCCACAGAATGTGCTCTTAGCTATCTTGTGAAGAAGATACAAGGAACTTTATGTTTCAAGGAAATAGATCTGTGTGCGCATTGAGGGCGCATTCGCTAACACTTTCTACGATTCAATAGTAAGAGCAATTAGTAGCAGAGGCGCCGCGGATTCGACCAACCTATGGATGAGGGCCATGCTTCCATGCTTGAAAGTCGAATTATTACTTCCTCCTCTGAAGGAGTGTCAGTGTCTGTTACCACAGTTAAGGGCTGTCTGCACGGAGGAGTCATTTCTCCTATTCTGTGCTCACTAGTCACTGACAATCTCCTAGTCGACCTATAGAGATCAGGCTACATCGCTATTGGCTATTCGGATGACTTGGCGATTTTTATTACTGGTAAGCATAGCACGACCATTGCTAGTGCCATGCAAGGTGATTTACTACACGTATTAGAATGGTACAGCAGAGAAGGACTATCCATTAATCCTTGGAAAACTTTCTAGTGTCTTTTACAGAAAGAAGACTAGGTGCCTAGGTCCTATCACCATCGAAGGCACCACTTTAGTTTATTCCAGTGAGGTTAAATATCTTAGTAGGGCTATGTGGGCCAGTACATGCCTTTACGGCAGAACTTGGAGTCTAAATCTAAAAATTATACATTGGATGTATACAATGACGGCGAGACTCATTATCACGTACCCGGCCATCGTTTGGTGGTCGAAAGATCTTGAGCAGACGACAATGAAATTTCAGAGAATTCCCTGTTTTGGTATTACGAGTGGCATGCGTAGCTGCCCTACGCCTATCGTCGACATCATGGTCTCGACATCATGGTCAGGGAATTTTGTTTCCGTATGTTTTTTGAGGTAGAAATATTGGACAATTTAAACTGGTCTAACGGAATTCCGGCACTCGATCCTAGAGGTCTGGCCTGGTTCACAGATGGATCGAAGATGAAAACTAGAAATACCAAAATCTCGATACCTATAGGAATGTGTCCCATGGTTTTCCAGTCTTTACTCCATGCCATTGAAATCTGCGCTAGGATAAATTGTAGTAAAGTTTTTATGGACGCTTTTTAACGATATATATCTTTCCAGATAGCCAGGCAGCACTTAAAGCGTTGTCGTCCAATTTAATAGACTCTATATCAGGTAAATGGTGCTAGGATGTACTACACTCTCTTGCCAGACATAAAAGGGTGAAACTCGGTTGGGGCCCTGGTTATCAAGGAATTGCAAGCCTTGTCTAGCAAATAAACTAGCTAGGGCTAACTTAGAATCTGCGTTCATAGGACATGGACCCTACTGTGGTGTCATCTGGGCTGCCGCCACAGCACTAACGATTGGGAACACAAACTTCGTCTGGCCCACTGGGAAAATGTCTTGGGGCTGAGACAATCCAAGCGATAAATCAGGCCTTCTTTCTACAAGGAAATCCTTAATCTAGACGAGGATAGTATTAGAAAGCTGGTGAGTTACGCCGTAGTGACTCTTGACATCCAAAACGCTTTCAATACATCAAGTTGATCTTGTATCACTTTCTTGAAAGTGAATACGCTAAGCAATATTTTTAGGGTAATATGGAGCTACTTCAAGAATAGGAAGTTAAGGTATGAAAGCAATGAAGGTAGCAAACACTGCAATGTGTCGGCAGGCGTTCCGCAAGGATTACTGTTAGGTTCCCTTCTGTGGAACATCATGTATGACGATGTGTTCAGGTTGCCAATGACGCTAAAAACATCATTAGGAAGTTTACTGCCAAACGTCGGAGGAGCTAGATAAAGTTATAGAGTCCTATTTTTCAGAGTAGTGAGCTCAGCGCTACTGTACGCATCACCAGTGTGGACTGATGCTATGGCTATAAGAGAATCAAGTCGAAAACTGTCGACATAGTCCGCGCTCTAAAGACCGGTTATGGTGGAAACAGGAAGTATCTGCACAGATTAGGGCACGATAGCTAGCCACTTTGTCCGTGCTGCAATATGCAGGAAGAAGACACAGGACCCCAGAGAGCTTATTGAAGATATGATTCAGTTGGAAGGGAGCTGACACCAAGTGAATGCATGTATGACTAGTATCCAGATCGAACTCAGGAGAATTGAGCGCCTGAGAATAGAAAATGTTGAAGAACAGAGTGCAGTCTAAAAGACTAATCAACCACATGAAGTAAAAGCTAAGTTAGAGTGTGGATTACTACCTAGGCGCCTTCCTGGCATCGAGTATTCAGGCTTACAAATTGTGCATGCTATTAGCAACAAAGAAAAAAACTTTTTTACCCTACGCCTTCTCGGAACAACATTCCTTACTACTTACATAGGTGGGGCTACAGTTCGGGGTAAACGTGAGCCTCAACCAACAAGGCTCTCCAGTTAGTCCGGTCCTGTCTCAAATTGCGCACTCCAAGACGAGGTCTTTCCCTATTCCGTTGTCCCTTTGGGTTTGATTCGAAGAGTCTACGGGCCGGAGCACTGGTGTCCATTCGCTCTGTACATCATTCCTTTTGGACTGCCTCAAATGCGATACCATATGTATCTTTCTGTGGAGAATGTATACTTTAATATGTACATACATATTTCGAATGTCTTCCTCTTTAAAAAAAACTATGTATAACCTTGTTTGAAGTACTCAAGCTGCTCAAACTGCCCAGACTGGCTATCACGCATTCCAGTCACTTCGCTCAGGAATAGTCGCACGCAGTACTTTACAAAATAAAGTCAAGTACAAAATCCTCGACCCTTCACAACAAGGACTTCACCTACCTGCTAGGGCAGAAAATACATTAACAAAAGCAACAACAATCCCATGTAGAATATTGTACTGATTGCAATGAGGAGAAAGCCGGAGGCCAACACTAAAGAGTGACTGCACTCTACAGTTGGCACTCCATCCTTGAATGCTATGTTGGTGGTGATTCTGTAGAAATTAAAGGACAAAAAAATGCATGATGTCGTTTCCTTGTTGACAAATTACCAACTTGTCGCGCTATACTGCTATGGTGGTGAACCTGAAGGTGTAATGTTTGTGAGCCTACACCCTGCGGCAGTGAGTGCCTTGTAATTGTGAAACTGAAATTCTAGGCCAGCACTCGCGTGTAGGGCGGGTGAATAAATTAGAGGAAAAGGAAACGAAAAACATTTTAATTGCTAAAAGTAGCTTCACTACAATTTAAGGATTAGAGGCAAATCCTTGGATTTAAAACAACATCATTTAACGAGATGGAGATACACAATTCCGAGATACTTTCGAGTAATCCCAACACTTGTTGCATTTGCATGAGATAAAGATTCGTATCGTATCTCACTTCCTTTTAAAATCCGAAACGTGATGGTGTATCTTTAGAGGCTACACCACTCACAATATGAAACTTTTCGTACAAAATAAAAAAAGCGCACCTCAAGCTTGCAATATCCTTCTGTGTGTGGATTACACCCTTGAAGCAAAGAACAGACAAAAAAAAAAAAAATCAAAGCAATACGATAGATTGCTAGCAGTCAACGACTGAAAGCACATTCTTTGAGGTTTTGCGTTTGTCCAAAGTCCATCCCGGACACCACATGCTGTACACTGAAAGGTTCCCACATCAAAGGATTGCTGAAAACAACCCACAAACACAAAGGACTAAGGGACTCATCCAATGACACACTCGCTTGGCCGAACGTAATCTGAGTTTACACTCCTTGGTGTATGCAAAAAGCGCCATGCCATGCAATTATTTCGCCTCTTGTTAATTGAATAAGGCACTCGTCATGCAACCACTTAGAGGGAACTTTTAATGGATCCTGTTTCTCTTTGCACCCGGGTTGATTAAAAAGTGCATGTAAAGTAAATGGAATTCCTGAAACGAACCACGGATAGCTTGTCTGGACGATAATTGAAAATTTCCTTTTCACACGAGAAATCCCCTCTGTCCGCCCGGATAGGGACGAGAGAAAGGAGCTCATATACCCGGTTGGAACAATTTGAAAAATTAACACTTGAAAGCGCAATGTCGGTGATATTTTAATTATTTGAATCACTAGTTAGCCACCGGATGCGATTCATATCGTTACGTTGTGGCTTAAATTTCTCACTCAGTTTTCTTTCGGTGCAATGGGGGTGGAGGTAGTAGTACTATGTACTACTTTCTAGTTAAACTAAACTGCAATTTATATCCAGTTCGTGACTGGAATTAATGAACTTTTTACCTGCAGATACTGGGGTGTTATGCAAATCCTAGAGAGCAATGGATATTGCTTTACTTGATTCCTGCACGTCGACAATGAAGGTGGAATTATCAAGGTCTGAACCTTGGCTTCCATGGCATTGAGAAGGAGATAGCTTCTGTTCGTTAAGGTATCTTTTAATGAAAGGTTGATTGCAACCACATGCTTTTGTGTGCTTCAAAGGTACGAATGCATTGAGTGATTGACTGTTTTCTGGTCTAATGAGAGTCTATTCAATTGCTGCTATTGATTGAATTTTGTAGAATTTTTTACACGGTCGTGGTTTGAGGAGTTTTTTATTTGTTGTCATTAGGAAACACTCGACTGAAGCACAATGACGTACATAAGTGTTTCATTGTACTACTAGGATGTAAGAGTCAGTATTACCATTTTTCTGGAATCATCATCAGTACTCACTGTATTAGCACCAAAGATTTTGCATTTCGAAGAGCTGTGCCACACAAAATTGAGCTCGTAGGAAACCCAATCATTAGTCGAGGCCCTGACTATGGACGCGGAAAAAGGCAATGCATGTTCATATCCTGAGAAATCATCCTCTAAGCCTTGCTTAACAGTCTTATCGAAGATTTCAGTGTGACTTGAAATCCAGACAGGAGTCAAAGAACGCATTCTCCAATTAGTTTTGGATTAAGAGGCTGAGCAGTGCCTTATGCGCAGCTTGACTGTCGTTATAGACGTAGATACTCCGACCCCGCCATCTTTTCTTTACAATACAGTCGGTAGCTATTAGGGCAGGATCGATCCCTGCTTGAAAAAAAGACATGCTTGGCCAACGAGTAGTGAAGTCTTTAGCTGTTTGTCGCCATGACTAGCACCAGACTAGTTCTGAAGCCATCCGTGAAGATTCAACAACATTCCAATCCAGGCTCAGAGTCTGCCGGAAGCCACTCCTGAACTCAAAAGAAATCTAAATTTACACAGCAGCTGTAGTTCCGGTGTTATTCCATCAAATGGAATATCCATGGAACCAGGGTTAGGATAAGTGTCGTACAAAGGATGATACCAAATACCATGCAGCCAATGGCGTTAGATTGCTTTGATAGTACAGGCAATAATATAATCATCCCCGAGTGTACGCTTGCCTTGCTCTGATAAATACATATTGCACGCCCACCGCCACCTCCTGAACTTATCAGCGAGAATAAACTGAATCGGGCGGTGATCACTTTCGAGCCTTTTAAGGCACGGGGGGTGAATGGCATTTTTCCGGCACAAATCCAGGAGGCCTTCGGCATAATAGTGCATAACCTGTCCTGTATACTGAAGGGTTGTCTGGAGCTAGGAACAACGCCGGCCGCCTGTGCCGAAGTAAGAGTGGTCTTTATACCCAAAGTAGGCAAAAAAGCGCATACCCTCCCGAAAGACTTAGACTAACCAGCCTAACGTTTTTTCTTCTCAAGATACCATCTTAATCAAGGAATTCATATAAGTGTCTTTCCTAAACATCGAGGGAGTTTTCAATAACGTTGAAACCAATTCAATAACCTATGACCCCACAAACTCACAAAACAAATAGTGACCGCAGGATTCTTTGGAGAATAAACATAGTCGAAGGTGCCAGAAAATCTCTGGCTGCCCTATACATAGGGTAGTAGGGTCCACTTGGGCCTACAACCAATTACTATGAACTGGTTATACACCTTGGTAATAAAACCGATCCTCATTATGGAGTACTGGTTTGCTGGCTCACCCTGAAGAAGAAGTCCAACCTAACTATAATGGAAAAAACTCAACGAGTTGCATTCCTCAGTATTACTGGTACACTGCAGCACAACAAACCATGCTCCACTTACTCCCAATTGACATCATCAGGAAACAACTGGATGCCTGCTCAGCAATAAAACTGAGAAGCTTCAAGCAATGGCAGGAGCAACACACTAGACATGCCTGAATTGTCATCTTCCACAGGTCCGACTACCTGTCCACTGAACGCAACATCAATATGGGCTACAAGTTCTCAGTACCAAGCAGAACTGAATGAACACACCGGAATGTCGTATACTAAGAATCGCTGTCAATTATAATGAATGGGTTCAAAATTGAGCCTGGAGTCTTCTCAGAAGACCTGGATACCTTCCTCTAACCTCCTTTAACCTTCCAAACTATTGCAGCGTTTTTCAAGCCGATATCACTGCCATTCATCAAGCAGCTGACTGGCGGTTAATGCAGTATCAGCATCGGATATTGTCTTATATATCGATAGTCAGGCAGCCATCAAATTCCTTGCATCCAGCACAGATTCAAGGTAGTGAACAGGCTCACTCTTTCCTGGATACCAGGTCACTGTAACGTACTGGGGAATTGTGAGGCTGACTAGATGGAGATTTTCTAGAGCAGAAAAATTGTACACCTTAATTCACATCAAACCAACGTTCACCCAGTATCCCTGCCAGGATTTTATTTCCCTCTGCTTTGTTGAACATTTTCTTGCGCCAACAATAGCTACATTCTCCAAACTGCATCTATGCATCTACTCATACTTTGATGTTGAAAACAATCCTTTATGGACGATTGTCCTTCGATTGTGATTCTGTGCTTCATTACATCATCGTTTGAATCGTTCGATAGAAGCTGTCTATATAGATTTATTGGCTATGGATGGCATCCTTTCCAGGTCAGTTGGGTTAATATCACTTCCAGATAAACAGCAAATGTGTTTGTGTAGACTTTAATGGGACATTTTGAAAGGAACTCAATATATATGAAATAGTAAGAAGGTATTTGTAAAATTTTCTGTGTGTTCCTTAAATAAGGAGTAAAGAGTCAAAGACATATTCCTGGAATCTATTTAATTTGTAGTACGGTAGAAACAAATGGGCTTAGTAGTTAATTATTGAAATTGTATCTCTATCATATCTTTTTCAAAGAAAATCTGTTATGAACATGAATTTTGAAGTGAGATCGTTTGTGTTTAATATTATTGATTGCCTGTTTGTTGAACTATTTGACGCTGAGTTGCAAGAGCAACTACTTTGATCCAAAACAGATCCAATAAGTACAGCTGTACAGAGGGAGGTGACCATCGGTTAAAGACGAAACTGAGCCTGTACTCATCCAACCCCTAAAACCTACCTTCCTTTTTGTTCTTTTACCCTATGCTTGTATTTTTGTCTTCAGTCTGTCGCCCTTTTCGTTCGATGTTTCTTAGTTATTTCGATCACATCACACTCCATCCCCTATTAAGTTTTCATGTATTGCACTATATTCTTGAAGGCTTCTCCTAATTTATTCCTCAGTTTTTACCTATCGGCTTCGAATCGCGGATAATGGAAGAGCATACATATGCTACGCATCTTCCTCAGTTTGAATGCTGTATGAACAAAATGGAAAATTGTTTACCTTGAATCTGTAAAGATACTCTTGAAAGCTTCCATACCCACTTAGTAGTTGCTTTGTATAAAAGTGCAATTCACCATGTTTCCTGCTTGTCAATGTCTCAAGGAGTACATCTTCCGATTTCCATTCTGTGAAATGCACTGCATACACCAATTGCATAGACATTTGGTAAGCTTATATGATTCAAAGGGTAGTGATGCGGTCACTCAACATCGATGACTTAGACAGAACGTCACAATCGAAACAACGATGAATTATCGAAATTTCCCAACAGAATTTGTGTGACTCTCACCATTTCATGGAACAAAATCTTAAGCCTGTCATATTGCTGTCGTCTAGCTAATACAATACAGTATCCTTAAGCATGGCTGATGACCTTAAAAATTGTTGAAATTATTGTTTCAAAACAAAATGTGTTCTTTTTTGCTGTTTTCTTATACCTATCACGACTTTTTTTTCTTCTGCGACTTGTCAACAAAAAAATTTCTATACACATTGATGAAACTGACAAGGCGACAACACAACGAAAATCGTTTGAGATTTCGTAAACATTGTCTTTACAAAATTCCAAAATAAACCTCTTGATTGACAGTAGCAGCAGCAGTTTCGGTTCGGAGGGATATCTCACAAAGAGCTTTGAATTTCATTTAGTATGTGTTGAGGTGTGTCACATGGCGACATTTTGGAGGCAGTATTTAGCTGATGTGTGACATATTAGACGCATGTTTGCCTAAGGAACGACATGTAGCACTGAGACAAGAAAAAAAAAACACATCTAACCAGGAAAAATGTTTAAGACTATGATTTCAAAACTAATTGCATGTATTCTATGGGGAATGAAGGGTATATGCAAAGTTTCCAAGTTTAAAATAATTACAAAAATAAATTGATAAACAGATAATTAGCGGTCAAAAGATGGACATTTAAAAATCGAGTAAATGATATATTGACTGGAATAAATCAATTGTGCACTCATTAAATATTTATATAATTTATTAAACAAAAATAATTGTTTCTTTTACGCTGAGCTTAAGCTGGATTATGATAGTAGATACATTGTGCGTATTGTTCTATTTATTTGTAATTAAAAATTAAATAAAAACCAATGAATCAATAATTTTTGCAATAAGCTTTATATGTACATACTATGTAGTGCAAACGGAATTGCGGTATGTTAATTACCGCACCGACTCCTGATTTTAGTTTTTAGGAAAGCCTTTTCATTAAAATCGCACCATTTTGTTTATTTTTTAAATAAATTCGCTTGCTTTGGAATTATTAAATAAAACAACATTTATGTATATCGGGTTAAAGTACAATTAATTCGATTCTTAATGGAACACAACATCAATCAATTGTCATTTTTAGAACGCCTGTACGAGTAAATACGATTAACCTAATTTTGCATTTTGGCGTTTGATGATGGTCCTGATGTTGTTTAAAGTCACTGGTTTATACTATAGTCTTGATATAGCCACAGGAAAAAGTCCTGAGACATTAAATTACACGGTCAATATCGTGGTATAGCCCACGGTCATCGAACTTCGACTTCAATAACTCGATTGTTTGGCCAACTGTGTGGCATGTGGCACCATCTTGTTAAAACCACATATGCCACTAGTCAGCCTCTTCCAAATTATCCTAAAAATGGTCAGTCAACATGGTCCGGTAGCAATCTTAATTGACTGTGACTATGTTGCCAGTTTGAAATCCATTTTTTTTAAAGACTTCAGGTTGCTGATTTTACCCAATGCGACAATTCTGTTTTTTATCGAAGCCGTTGAGCCAGATATGGTCTTCATTGCTTAGAATGATTGAGCAATGAGCATCAAAAAATCGCGCCCGAAAAGTTATCGCATCCGAGGCAAATTTTGATGATTTGCAGACGATGTTAAAGTGTGTACCATTTTTCAATTAAATTAAATAACAAGTACAGACAAGCTAAAACATAGAACAAATCGGTGGTAACTTCGCGCATAGTCGACAAACCCTGCTGGAGAAATGAGGTGTCTCAATTGAAAAACCTCTTCTGACACATAAGAAACGAATCCTCTTTAAACTAATCAAAATATCATCGGGCATAATGATTTTAACAAAAAGTGAACAGATGTAGAAGACGAACAAACCATTGAACGTTTTGTAACTACATGTATGTCCCGCTAGAGGGTCTTGACCTGCCTGGATCCATAAGTCTTTTTAGGTTTCAGGTTAGGTGGCTATCCCCGTTAATAGTAGGATTCACTTGGATCAGGCAATGTTAAAGTATCATACAAGCTGGTCACTTCAACTCTTTGAGGAGTGACTAAATTCTTGTCTTTACCACTGTAGGGTATCTTCGAGGAGAACGGCTGCATTTCCTGCCATTAGCCTAGTAAATATATCCAGGGATATCAAATGCAACATAATGCCCAGTGCCGTAGAGGGAGTTGAGTGCAAAGCACTGCTTATGCACAGACAAGCTGTACGCTGAACCTTACTTGGATAATCGCGGTTTGTAGCTTTTTCTAAGGCTCTTCACCAAACAATCACCCCTTATGTGAGTATCGGTCTAATGACCGAGATGTAGAGCCACTGACTTATTCCGGGTTGTAGATCCCACCTATTTCCAATAGCTTTTTGCAGGACAAAAGTGCTACTATTGCTTTCTTGGCTCTTTCTTGAATGTTAGGTTCCAGCCTAGCTTCCTATTCAGGATAAGACCCAAATATTTTGCTTTGTCAGCAGAAAAGATTAAGCAAATACTATTGAGAGAAAGTTGTCGACTAACAGAAATATTTATTTTCTGGAGAAGAGTACTAGTTCAGATTTGTGGGGGTTTACACCCAAATCACACCGAACCACCTATCTGGCCAGCCTATTTAAAGAGTTTTGTAGAAGTTCTCTGAGAGTATTTAGGTGGTATCCTGAGACGGCTAAAGCAAAATCGTCTGCATAAGCGATCCCTGTGCATCCCTCGGAGCCAAGGGAGATGTTACCAACATCTGTTGCACAAGATGAGTACGTTAGCGTCATAGCCTATAACAAGGCCAGTTTTCTGCTTTATCATGTGCATGATACGCCAATACCGTGTAGTAGTAGCCACCAAGTTTTTCTATTTTTGACACAGTTATATTTCACTGTAATTAGGGAGTAAGGTTACTTTTACCAAGGTTTTTAAACCAAGACGATGTCTTCCCAGTCGTTTGAGAGACGGAGAAGAAGGCTGAATTAACTGCAGCATTGGAACTACAATTAGGCGGGGAAACCTCAACCACAGTGGAATTTAGAGGTTCCGAGTCTGAGAACGATTCCAATAGTTCGTCCTCTCTCAAAAGTGGCTGTAATGTGTCGAAGTAGTTACTCATCTCCATGTCCGACAATTCGTTTTCATCAACAAGAGACGGATTCTGTGCTTGGGAGTCATCGGTCTCCAAAGAAGGAAAAGATGTGGATGGCTCGGGATCATTGGATGCAGGAGTTGGGTTCGAACCATTGTGGGCAGGTTACCCAAATCAGACTTTTCGACCTTCTTATGCACCTTAATGGTGATAGGGTCAAAACCGTCGTAAACAATACCTCGAGTCTTTACCAAAGTAGCCAAAACTTCCTTATTGATGACAATAAGTGCACATTTATAAGGACCCTTAGGTTCGTTTTGCTTAACGACTTTCCAGTTGTGTGTCGGAGGTTTGGCACTAATGGTTTTCAGAATAGTTGAGATCGTATCCATTTCGGAGAGATCCGCTGGGTTCCAGGTGCGAGTTCAGGCCATACCTCGCCTAATTTGCCTATAGCCCATTCGTAGACTTCTGATCTTCGCAGGCGATCAGCTTCATGTGACCTTGATGTCATCCGTCATCGCAACAACTGGGAGGAGGACCTGGTCTGAGTAGTGAAATATAATATCTGCCAAATGTCCGTCTCGGTTCTGCCTAAATAGTCATTCTTTTATATAAGAATAACAATTCTGATATTTTCTTTAGTGCATGAATCGTTGGCACTTAACCCCAAAGGAAAAGTCTAATGTTGTTAATTCGTACGTACCACCATCATTTTCGAAAAAAATTGGCCCATTGACACCACCAGCCCAAAACCCGCTCAAAAATTTCACTCGGTGTGGATGGAGAGGTTGTTTAATAATTTCTTTTGGATTTTTGGAGCCTCAGATGCGACATTTTTGTTTGTTTACGTACCCAGACAGCATGGAGGTCCTGTCATCGTCTCGAAATGAACACACCTAAGTTTTCAGTCACATTATAAGCTACGGGGGCGATAATTACAGCTGACCTTGCCAGTCGAACACGAGTTGGAGTCTTCATATTACTAACCCGTGCGAAAAGGCGCTTGACGATGACCAAAAGCAGTACGAACTTAACGAAAGCGTTTCCGTGATATTTTCACTGTTTTTGTTATGAATTTTCACGATTTAAATATGTACGCTGTACGAGCTTGCATCTATCCATATTTAAGAACCTCCTAGTTGACTGTTCAACAATGGCGCAAAATTTTAAATGACATCTCTTATTGGAAGACCTTTTACCTCAAAATGTAATGAGTACACTGCATTCCATATTTTTTTAAAGACCAATATAAGTACCAACATTGATATTCATAAGTACCTACATCAAACTTTAGTCACGCTTTAAGCATTATCTTAATGCAAGAAAGATTCTAAAATCAAAAGCTATTAACATTATCTCAATTCAACACGTCAACTAAGTTCAACACGTCAACATGTTAAATTTCAGTACTCATTTAAAGAGTATATAAATTTTTATTTTAACCCCTCATCGGTTGTCTTTTAAAACCAAAACAATAAAATCAATGCTTGTAAATCCTTCGATAAAAATCCTTGAAATCAAAAAAAAGAAAGAAAAAGTTCACCCCTTTTGTCATTATTGGGTTCTTTATCAGTCTAATAACAAAAAAAAAAAGGATTAATTAATCCTTGTTTACTGTTTAAAGTGAAAGGATAAATATTGATTTCCTTTTTTTGAATTAATTATCTGTAATGGAAAGGATCCATCAAAATTCAAATGAATATAAAATGTGTTTATTAGTCATCAGTACCTATTTATTTATTTATTTAAAAATGCTGATAAACATAAAATGTTTTCATTTTAAATTAACACAGATATGATTTTCTATTTTATTATAAGCATTCAAAAGTACCTAGGTATTAAATTTAAACGAGACTTCTTAGTGATTGAATAGGTAGAAATAAGAGGGTTTTTAAAAAGTTTCATGCCATTTTATTTTTTTCTTAATTAGTTTGCTTGAACATAATTATATTTTTTATAAGAGCTAGATGCGCTTAATCCATTTCTATCTTTCACAAGTATCTTCCCACTAATCCGATAATCAACGTTTTGTTTGTAAAAAAAAGAAGAAGGAAAAAAAACCTTTAGATTTTCCAGGATATACTCAAAACTTTCAGATGGATAACTTGGTGAGTTTAATTAGTTTTTGCATAAGTCCTTCATTCAGTAGTAGCTACACTCAGTAGATAAACTTTTCAGGATATAATCAAGATTTTTCTTTCATAAACAAAATCTCTTTTATTTTTCTATCGTTAATTTGAGTTCACATCGTTTCTGAGATAATCTCTGTGCTTTCTTTAGATGGATAAAAAAATATCTACCACCTTGGGATAAGTTTAAATTGTGGAAGCTTTATATTAATATTTTGGTTATTGTTTTCATTGTCTATGTACATACCTTAGGTGGTTCTTCCTAGCAGTGGCAAACGAAAGAAAAGACTAAAAGTGCTTTGTGTAGAAGTCTAAAACAACTGGCATTGTTATTCATGTCCTTTAAAATGATTGAAATGAAGACATACCTACTTTACTCTAGATACGTTTAGTTTACCTAGTGGTGTTTTGAGAAACGCAATTATGTCGGATTTTTTACCAGTAATCTATGTATTTCATCATAATCGCAACAAACTGGAGATGCAATATTAGAGATGATTATCATTATTTATTTATTGTTAGGTTAGGAAACACTCCACTGGAACACTCTTTCGCAAGTGATCTATTGTACTACCAGGAAGCAACCCTCCAAAATTACCTATTATTACCCAAGTTTCGGAGAAATCCGAGCAGGTACTTCTATATTGAGGAGCTCACAAAGTCAGGACACATCATATCAGCACCGAAGGACTAGCACTGAGCAAAAGGTGGCCCTCTTTACAAGAGTCAAAGACAGTATTGTCTCTTAAGACTAGGCCACTAAGATATTTAGCAAAAGAAGACAGAAAGCCTGTAACGAAGACAATAAGTTGTCTACACTTTTTTCTGCTGAAATACAGCAAGAATGCCGCTGATTTTAAACAAACTTTCGTCTAGTCTGCCTGCATCCTGGAAAACCGTACCACACATAATTGAGTTTGCAAGAAATTTAATCGTTGATGAAGGCTATGACCGAGGATCAGGGAAAACCCAACGCAAGTTCAGGTTCATCCTGTGAAGTCCTTGATATTTTAATGACACTAGCCGTGTATAAACTGCCGATGATGGGATCTTTGTCTACACCCAAGCCACTCCAAAATTCTGGGTCACTAAATATGGCGTACATACCATCTAATTGGAAGACGATTGGTTTAGGCACATTTTTTAGCAGTTCTAAATCCAATTTGATAAGACAGACCTTGGCATTATGACAAGTTGCTGGTGTTAACGTGTTCAGTTTGATTTGAGATTCCGTTCGAGTTGGTTCTATTGAGAATCATGTTTAACGTCAAACGTTTGAGTTTATTAAACGCGTTGTCTGCCCTTATCGGTTTAAATGAGTCTGCCAATATTTTGGGTATTTTTACCAGTTTTAACCCATCGCATCTGATCATTCACATGTCATAAGAATTCTGGTAGATAGAGGACACAATGTAACAGTTGTGACAGCTCTTCCTCTCAAGGACAAGAATCCGCATTTCCATCGCATCTACAAATCCTCCAAATGAGGCCACGAGTAAGGAGGTGCTCCAAATAATGTCGGATGTGGCAAAGCCTAAAGGTCTTTTCTTACCTATGATAAGAGATATGAGCACTTTAACTGCTTTTGGAACTTTTCAATAGGATGCTCTTAAAGATCAACGGTTCCAGGATTTAACGCACAATCCAGACAATAAATTCGATTTGTTGATCATGGGTTACTTCTTCAACGATTATCCAATCGGGGTGCGGCTCCACTTCTAGTGTCCTATTGTCATAAGTTGCACGTTTCCACCCAATATGTTTGTTGATCGGTATATTGAGAATCCGCTGGAGATAGCATATGTGCAGGTTTCAAAACTGCTAAGTATGTATATCAGATCCAATGACATTTAGGGGAAGGATATTCGACTTTTTGACAGCTGTATCGCTGCATATATTCAATAGAGTTCTTGAACATAAAATGAAAGGATTTTCAAGTAAATTTTGGTCTTTTGCCATCGCCCAAATATCCATCTATTAAGGAAGCCAAAAAGAAGGTGTCCCTTTTATTGTGCAACTCCCATTTCTCCAAAGATATCGTTCGTCCAAACGTGCTAGCTGTCATTGAAGTCGGCGGTATTCAAATTAAGGATAAGCCTGATCCATTGCTGAAGATAAGGAATGAAGTCGCCTATACATTTTTACAAGAAACTAATTAAATCTCCCAAGGATCTCCAAGAAATCTTCAATGCTTCATCAGAGCATGGTGTCATCTACCTCAGCTTTGGTTCAAATCTTGGAAGCGAGAATTTGAATCTGGATATCTTTTAAATAATTTATAGGACTGTGGATGCTCTAAGACAAACAGTAGTGTGGAAGTGGGATGGCGCAGAGAACCTGGAAACGCTCCAAATACATATTGACTACCAAAATTGGGTGCCACAAAATGACATCCTGGCTAATCCGAATCTAAGACTTTTCATAACGCATGCTGGTAAGGGAAGTATCAGTACCATGGAATCCCTATGGT
Source organism: Xylota sylvarum (assembly GCA_905220385.1). NCBI lineage: Eukaryota > Metazoa > Arthropoda > Insecta > Diptera > Syrphidae > Xylota > Xylota sylvarum. Next base: position 36,968,210 of record LR999958.1, read on the forward strand.
AGCCATACCATTCTTTGGCGATCAGTTTCGTAATGCTGATTGTCTTGTGAGAGATGGTTTCGGGCTGAAGGTTGATCTTAACACTATGGTAGAGGAAAGTTTAAGAGCCGCAATTCACAAGGTTCTTGAGAATCCAAAGTACAAAGAGAATGTTCAGCGATTCAGCGAACACTCTACAGGAACAGACTGATGGCAGCGAGGGCTACAGCTACGTATTGGATTGAGTACGTTAGTAGGCATAAAGGAGCCTATCACATGCAGAATCCTTTGGTGCAGTTGAATGCTTTACAGTACATGAGCGTGGATGTGGTGGCATTCCTATTGTTGGTATTGTTCTTGGTTTATAAGTTGATTAAAATTTCAGTGAAATTCGTGTTGAAGAAGATCTGCACCAAGTCTAGTTCGAAGAAAGCGACGCAGAAGGCGGAGACTAAGAAACAATAATTATGCAGACCTTGGCTTCATCACAGAGTTGTTTTTGGTTGTCATTTGTAAATAAATTTGTTGTATATTGATGTTGGGAGATATTTTATTAGAATGGTACCAATCGATCGTGAGGGTTTGTAAGGTACATGTCAAGGAGTTCTGATAAGTAAGCCATTTAATGAATCTAGGTCGAATATGTCGAAGTAGGCCGGATAGAGTAGTAGAGTGACAGTCGGTGCTGGGAATATGGATACATTACTTTCGCAGACTGTATGACAGCGATGAAGACCAACATCGCTCTGTCAGGCAGAATTAACCATGCAACATAGACGATGATATCCAAAATAACCGTCCACTTGATCACAACAAAGTTAGGATAGTTATATCCAAACTTAAGTCCAACATAGCTGCTGAACCTGATAGCCTATAGGCTGAGTTGTTCAAAGCAGCTGGAGGTAACTTGGGAAAGAGCATATACAAACACATTCCTAAGATTTGGTCAAACGAGTATATGCTTGACTTTATGGAATCGCAGTGTCGTTTGTTCGGTCCCCAAGAAAGAAGACTCAACTACACAGGTATCAGTATCCTAAACAACCCGTACAAGATCGTATCTGCCATATTGTGGGAACGTCTGAAACCCTTCGTCAACAACATGATTGACGCCTATCAGTGGGGTTTCAGACCCGGAAAGTCAACTGTCGATCAAATCTTCACACTTCAGCAGATCCTGGAAAAAACGCAAGAAGTCCAAATCGGTACACATCAACTTTTTATCGATTTTAAGGACGCATATGGCAACATCTATGGAAATGAGCTATCCCTAGCAGGTGCCGATAAATCGATAGTATAAAGTTTAGCAAATTACTTTTAGTAGCAGATCCATTACCGAATTATATGGAAAGTAAGTTGACGCTGCAATGAAGATTCTTCCTTCTCCATTCAATTTGGGTGAATTATAGAGAATTTTCTCAATTCAATTCAAAAATACCTAAAATAACTCAAGAATGTTGTGTATCATAGAACCAAGAAGACATAAATGACTACGAAGTCGTCGACTAAAACCTTTTTTTGCTTTCAGGTTCTATATTTATCTTTATACTACTGCCTTATTCAAATAGAATGTGTACCAAAGAATAAAAAATGAAGGGAATTTACTTCTTACAACAAAACCAGAAAATAAATCATCAACAGGATTTCCTTCTCAACCGTCAATCATCTACTTGTATTCACGCATTTGTGAAAGTATCTATTCATTCTCAACACCTTTATCACTCTCCTTCGAAATTATTTTTATCATCCACGCGTTGCTTTCCTTCCTCAATTGTAAAATGTGTACCTCTTCATTCTTTATGTCACTTCGGTGGTTCCTTTTTTGACGCCAGTAACAAATAATGCATAAGTCCTATTGGCGTTACCTCTAACTATTGAAACATTAAATGAATGATACCAAAATAGCGATCACAGTGACTTTAGGTATTCAATCACGGGTCGTGACATGGTAAAATAAAAATAGCTCTGTCACGAGTATTTCGTATTTTTATATTTTACAAGCTGCATCTTGTATCTATTAAGAATTTATGACTAACCTAATGAACAAATGAAATAAATTTGAACTACTTGTATAGAAATTCCTACATCTGCCATCTATAGATACACGTTCCCTTCAAGTAACTCACCCTTTTAATCTGTAGTCAGGAAATATTTGTGCTGAAGATATTCTTGTAGATACTTTCGTATTCCAACAAAATTTCCGATTACTTACATACCACAGATGTTGCGGCAGATATTTATTGAATTGAATATTCTCAATAATTCTAAATTTAGCATCAGCCAAAGAAATTTGAATTTTACAAATAAATGATGTTGCCCCCTTCGAGTACACGAGCAATATTGTCGACTCTGGCATTCGGTTACCAATGAACTTTCTCATTGTCCTTGGCATTAGTATCTATAGTATACGATTAATCACCTGCTACCAGATTACAACAAGTAGAACGTGGAGTGAATATGCCCTACTTGTGCGACAGAGAATACTGTAAACCACAAAGCCATTTAAAATGCATAGTCGTGTAAGTGGTATCTGAATTTTTATTAATATTCCATCATCGAGCACATACCAAAGATAATTTATTGATTCACGCAAAAAAAAAAAAAAAATAATTTAATCCAAACCAAAGGACAACATGCTACAGTCTCATAAATACATTTAATTAATCCCCCGTCGCCTTGTCGATGTCATTATTTCTTTTCGAACCCCTCTGTGGAAAGGTCCTGATTACCGATTAATTATCTCCCAAAGGAAAAGTTATTTGCTTGTTTTCTCAATGGAACCACTGCGGTACTTGTCATCATTTATTCGCTCACGTGACGGACTGAACTGACGTGAACCACCTTTGGGAATAATAGCTCGTAGATAATTGAATTATTATTATTATTATTATATATATTTTTTTTTAATGGAAACAAACCTCCATTGTCAAAGAGAATATTTCATGCTGTAATTAAATTTACCTTAATTATTTAAATAAATTTTCATATGGAAAGAATCAAGTATCAGTCAGGGAAGCATATTATTAACATTTTTTTTTTCGGGTTTCAACAGTGCAGTGGAATGGTCATATAATAGATTGGCCTGTGTAATGTTTTTTATTGTCAGAAGCAATAATCCGATACAAGGAATTAATTTGAATAGGATTATAGGTACTTGACTTGTCTCTTTCCATTAACAGAGTTCCATAGCAGATGAATCTGCGCAGCTATGTTGTAGTATAAAATCATATAGGTAGTATAAAACAAGACAATGGAGAGAAGTGAAATCAGTATTCATTCTAAAAGCAGGAAAACTGAACTATATAACACGTGAAGTTAAAAGGAATATCTCCCAAATACTCAAAGTGAACTGATCTATTACAAACTTTGTTGAAAATATTCTTAATAACTACATATGCCTATCACCAACTATTCGAAAAATTACAATAAGTGGCATTCCACAAGAAGAAACGTTTTCGCCGTTACTCTTTCCTCTTAAACTGTACTACTCTGTCTGTAAAATTTTATGGGAATCTGGATGAAAGGTAAATTTTATGTCAACAATCAGTGAAGTATTAGAATCTGCAAATACATAAAAAGTGTCTTCCTTGGCAAATTTTTGAAAAAGTTGACTTTTTGAAAAGTGGGCTCGGTTGTGCCAAAACTTGGAACCCCATATAATTGCATATGTCATATCCCTCATATGTTAATTTCAAACCCAATTATGGAAGAAATAGCCGAGAAATAGACAATTTACGCCTTTGATAGGCATAACTATCCAAAAAATTAGATAAACTAGAAGTCGTACTGATTCTAATAAAAACTTAGTCCAGATGTTTGAATGAATCGCTTAAATGTTTTTGTGATGATATCCTTGTTACCAGTTCTGATACTTACTTACTTATATTGTATCCGGTTGTGGATACTAGGGCCACCATAATGCGCCTTAGACCTCTTCAGCTCTTTGCCAGTTGCCGAGCTCGCTTCTTTACTGTTCTGCGCCATGTGAATTTAGGACCGTGCATCCTGCCCTCCTGAGTTAGCGGGTTCCATTTCATAGCGGGTTCCATTAGACATACTTTTTGAAAGTATGTCTAATCCATTTCCACTACTTTCGTCGTAGTATATTTGTGCTTATTGGTTCATGGCCCGTTCGTTTGGCCAGAAAATCTTTAAGAACGTTTGGAGCTTTTTTATCATAGTAACGCTTACTCACCAAGTAACACATCCATATAGCAACAGTCGTAGCTTGGTAATTAAGCTAATGGCATTACTTAGCCAAATTTTGGTTAGCACCCCAAACGCAGAGTTTGCTCTACTCTCTACACTCTCAACCGGTTGTCCATAAATGCATATATGAGCTGATGAGTCCGATCACAATCTGATCATTTTTGTTTTTGCCGAATTAATTTTCACCCCAACAACATCTGCTTTCTTCTCAACATTCGCTAGCATTTGTTGAAGATCCATTATTCTGTGAGAGAGTAGGTATACATCGTTAGCGTTGTCAAGGCGTTTGAGTTCGGATGGAAGAGTCCGTTGAATTACTCCATTTTCCGTCGCCAAAGCAGCATTGAGCACATCGCTAATCACCAATAAAAACAATATTGCTGAAAGTATGCATGCTTGTCGAACTTCACTTTGAACTTCGAACTACTCAGGCAGCCTTCATCTGTGCAAAACGTGACCCTATGTAGACCCATTGTATGTAGCCTCTCTTGCGCAGGCATCCCAAATAAAATCCCAATTGATACTTTCAAACGCCTTTTCAAAGTCGGTGAAGTAGTGAACGATATTCAATGCACTGATCGATGATGGTCCAAAGGGTGTTGATGTGGTCGACACAGGAGGATCCAGAACGGAAGCCTGCTTGTTCGGTGTTTAGTGTATCTTCAAAGACGTTGCTTGAATCGCTCAAGGATAATTCTAGTTATTATCGTAGCCACAGTAAGCAGCACGCAGATACCTCAACAGTTTTCGAACTGCATTAGGTGGCGTTTTTCAGAAAGCCCTCAAGTTTATGCCCTCAAGTCCTATCGTCTTGTTTTTTATTGATTTGATCGCCTTAATGATTTCATTCTTACTGGGGTATGTAGCAAGAATTCGGGCGGTTCTTGTTTCGAATACCTCAGTTTGATTTGGGTGCATATTGCTAGAGAATACACGTTTTAAGACTATAGCAACATACTCTTTCCATCACTTCAGTTGATCCGCATCCGACATATGCAAAGAACCGTCTCAGCCTTTCCCAGGGTGTTAGGCAGAGCTGCGACTACCTATCAGATCTTTGGTGATTCTGTAAACGCTTCTGCTGTCATACCTTCTTGCTGTTTCGTCTGCCTTAGTAGCCAACGCATTGATGTAATTGAGCTTGTCACCCCGCACACCATGCTGCACTTCTCTCAACTTCATGCGATATAGGGATTCTAGCTCGGCCCTCCCTGCTGCTTGAGTTGCTATAATTCGAACTCTAAGTTGTTTTCGTTCGTTGATCTTTCTCCAGGTAATCTCGGAAAACCACGTCCTATGTATTCTCTGCGATCGACCGACAGTTCTTTCTGCTCCTGATGTGAGAACTGTTTTCACAGGATATCACATTCCACATTACGTGAGAGATGGTCCTTTAGTTTTAGCTGGGCATCCTTATGTCATTGGACAGTCGCTATCATAGGAAAGTGACCAAGTACCAATCCCATGTCTGCTCCACGTCTGTTTCGGACGTCTAGGAGAGTACTTCTAAAACGGCGACTGATGGCAAAATGGTCAATTTGGTTGGAGCTTGCCTGCCTGTCAGTTGACACTCAGCTAATTTTATGGTAGGCATTGTGCTCAAACATGGTGCTGCCTATGACAAGGCAATTTGCATTCCAAAAATCAACGAACCTTTCAGTGTTGTCGATGCGGTTGCCGAGGCCATGTCTGCCCATTGGCATTCAGGACCCCCATCACAATCGCAATGTCAAAAAAAAAAAACAATGACAATGTCGCCGTTGGGCGTTGCATTAAAAATGTGCCCAACTTGCTGCAGTAGGTCTTCTTTTCTGCCTCAGGCGAGCTATCCATTGGGGCGTAACACTGTACAATGGTGACGCAACATACTCTAGTCTACGTGCGGCTGCCAGGAAATCCGGTATCTTCATTCTGTGGGTGTTAGCAACAGTCCAACTTCAAATCTACGTAGGTTTCCGTATAGTCTTCTGGAGTAGAGCAATACAGTCTTACGTGTTGGGGATTGGTACTCAACCGAATCTAACCAGCTTATTTCGCTTACTCACAATATGTCCAGTCTATAACGCATGAACTCATGTTCCAGTTGAATGAATCTGGCTTTCTGAATCCTTTTACTCTGTGAGTCACTCACAATATGTCCTTCACTCTGTAAGTCGAAAAGCGCCTTCACATTTCAGAAACCAAATTTTTCCGAGTACCATAGCCAAAAGTCGTCAACGTGTTGTTATTCCTTATTGGAGGGATTGTGTCGATTTCAGTAGGACCTTTTATTTCTGTAACGCGGAATGCTAGCAAGACGTTAGCGTCTTGTGGGGCCAATGGTGAGTAATACTGTATCAAAAATAGAGTTTTTTTGAAAGTCCAAATAATTGAAATAAACACTTTACCATAATTTTAAAATATAGAGTTAAGGACATTGATAATAAATATGGTTCAAGACGCTTTGAATGCGGCTTTAAAGAAGTCGTAGTCGGCGAATTTATGCTCTCATGAATAATAAATTTTATACCTATTATGCTGGAGTCCCACAAGGCTCTATTTTGAACCCTATTCTATTCATAATTTTTATAAATAATAAATTGGAATTATATTGAAGTCAGCAGCAATTTTATGTAGGTTTACTGAAAGTGTCAGAATGCCAGAATTTCCTCTTGTATAATAAACCGTCAATATTTCACTGATACGGATCACTACACAATCAGTTTGAATAAGTGATGAATTCTATTAGAAGTGGATTGGAACTCAATAAAAAAGGGTAGAGTTCAACCTGAAATTTGTTCTTCATCTCTAAGGTTGGTCTCAATCTGAAGATTTGTGTCTATTGTTGTTTTCTCGGACTGAAAGCCACTGCAGTACGTGGCCTAGAGTTATTCAAAGTCCCTCAAAAAGTTATTATACTTTGTAATGACTGTCCTAAATCTCTCAGTTTAAACAAAAAAATTACGCTCTATTGGGTACCGGATCGTGGAGATGTGCCCAGATACGAGAAAGCCAATGAATTTTCAATAAAAAAAACCTTAGAACTGGACAATTTAAAATTTAAAATCTCTCAATCCTGACGATCAAGGATCAAATACACATAACTGAGGTAAATTGAGCGCTCATGTCGTTTTGAATTTTAACAGAATGATGGGCACAAAGATGCAGAGAAAAGCATGACTCGAAGGTTGAACTAGCAGATTATTTCTTCATGGTGGCCTAGACTATATTTTGAATAACAATGTGTGGCACACTCTGTGGACTCAAATGTACAGAAATGAATTCTACGCTTCTTTAGCGTCTCTCTGGCTTATCCGATAATATGATCCTAAAATGAGTTTTGGGAAGTTCTCAAAAATTTGGTTGAACTTTACAAAAATACTGATGATGCTGATGATGAAACTCGACTAGATTTGTGGAACTTATCCTACGCTTTCCTTTCATTTAGATCATTGAAAGTGATATTTTGTATTTGTGGGTTCTTCTCAGCAGAACCCTTTGTAATTTACAGTATTTTCCTAACAATAAAGTTTTGTTCATTGATATGATACCCCCACAACTTACAAGTCAATTAAAAGTATAATGCATAATGCTCTCAAAACATCTCTCTCACGTTTCATGCAATTTGCTAAATTTGCAATGGTATGGTTTCTTTTAATGACGTTTACAAAATAAAGCTCTGCATTTGCATCCAAGTCCTTTTGCTTCCTTGTATAGACTTAAATTGGATTTCCGATGATAAAATATGAAACACTACCCTTGCCAAACGTTACCACAGAAGGAATAGGATTAATATTTCGTTTTGTATGTATGGCCATCTGAGAAATTCGTAATGGCAATGGGAAGGACAATTTGTACTCTCCAGCTTATTTACTCATACTTAACCTAAGACCACATACATATGTATATATTTGCAACGATTTAGTTTTGTACATGTATGTGCATACCAAAGCAAATATCTAATAAAAAAAGAAAAAAAAGAAAAGGAATATATAACTAATGTGGATCCTCTTCCGTGCCATGTTGCAAGTGTATTCAGTATGTTGGTCATTTTCGTTGCAAACAGCACAAGTACATATTTGTTCTTTACGAATTACGTAAATGAAATGATGTTTGCACAGACGGGGCAAGGAAAGAGCATTATTTGCCTTCAGTTGGCTGTCGGAGAAGGACAAACACGCCATTCCGACATAACCATCCTGTTGTAGCATTTCTGGATTGTTCTATCAGCTGGTGAATTTCCTTTCAAGGAAATCGAAGAAGAAGATTTGCGAAAGTAATTGACTTAGGGTGCAGAGACCGTTGTTCAGATTCTAAGCAAACAACAGCCGGTTGAGTTGGTTTGGGTATGTTTACATATATTTGAGGGAAATCGACTTGAAATCCCGCACAACCAGTGTCTGGCATATAAATTGGTCTTTACTCAGTCGTCCGTCCGTCGGTTGGAAGTATGTTCTTTATTTTCCCTTCTGATAATTGTGCTATTTTGAAATCAATTTGGCATCATTACCTGGCAATTTTCTTACCCTCCTTGGGTTGATTGGAAGTAGTAGTGATGGTCAGAAGTGCCATATGATAAAATATAAGATGTAGTCGTTAAAGCGAAATGAGGATCCTTTATTGCTTAAAATTAATGATGGTTTGAAAGTGTGGACTCTACAAAATTGAAGAATTCATATTTTGAGATCTCATAACCATTCTACATATGTATATGAAACGCTGGTACTAAGATCTACAGCAGCATATGCAACTTCTATTGTCCTTGGAACATTCGTTGAATCCTGAATCTATTTGTAGAGAAATAGATTTGCAAAAGAGGGATAAACGGAACAAGTAGGTCTTTATATTAGGTTCGGTTGGGTATGTAGGCAGTTGAAGTGAGTTATGTTTTCGTTGTTTTTTCATATCCACATCTTCGATATATGTAGGTCTCCTTCCGTTTGGTGTAGTTTTTTCTGTGGTACCGCAGAATGCCTCGTGATAAGTCATATCAGGGTAGAGAGGGAGAACCTTTGAGGTTCAATGTGTAAGGCAAAAAGTTCACCGATGAGTCGATTTGTTATTATATAGATTCTGAATCTCTTCTAGCCATTTCGTCGGCCTCCTTATTATCTGGTATATGTTCTTGCCAAGGGATTCAAGACACCGTGACCTTGTGCTATATTCCTTTTTCTCGACAGCACTTCAAAGCTTAGACTTTATATAAATGGCAAAAATCGGTTTTATTGGTGCCTGACTTTAAGTGGAGCGACTTGAGGCCGTAATCTATCCTAAAATCTCTCGCAGTGAGGAGCTCAATAGAGTCCGTATTCAGCAGTATAAATGAACCAATCGCCTGAGATCATTTGGCTACTCAGCTTTAATGACCAACAATTAGTATTTGTCGGAAGGTCAAGATTCTGGATCCCTATTATGTGCACGTACTTCAGCCACTAGGAGTCAGAAGTATCCAAACTCTGGTTATCCGTCGAGTGGGGATGTTTTCTTTTTTAATAGCTTTGAGTTTGGCAGGGTATACAGCTGAACTGTTGTAGCTGCTAATTAACATTTTAGCACCAGTCTGATGCTAAACACTATTTCTCTTACTCTGGACATTCTGGGCAGAAGAGCGGTCTATCGTGTCCAAACCTGTGAAGATATTTCCGATGGCCGCCTTGTCCGGACAGGAATTGCGTAAGGTGGTAGTTACAATCCCTGTATCCTCTGTTTGTTCAGACCTCGATTGTGGGAATGAACTTGTGAGTCCATCTGCCTTTTTCTGTGTTATTCCACCTGGCTTGCCACACTGCTTCAGATGTTGCCTTTGTTCAGCTCTTACTATCCTGATGACGCTGATCTCTTGTCGGTTCGTGGTTTGCCTAAGGTAAACCCTTTGCATTTCGTTGATGAGAATGACGATAGGGACCATACCCGCTTTAACACAGGCTGCTTCGTCCGAAATTGTCCAGAAACCGCATATTATTCTTCTTGTGCAGAGCCTGTATGCAGACGAGAGCTTTCTTTTCCTCTCTTTCATTGTAAGAGCTCCCGACCAGACCGGAGCAGAGTATAGAAGTATTGAGCATACCACTCTAGAAAGCAAAATCCTTCTCGCGTATTCAGGTTCACCGATGTCTGAAAGCATCTCGGAAAGTTCTGCTTGCATCTTTGACGCCTTATTACTGCAGTACTTGATGTGTTTTAAAGTTAAGCCAGTTGTCGAGCATTACACCCAAGTATTTGAAAGCCTATTTAGAGCTAATTGATTGGCTCCCAATCCAGAAGTTTGCGTATTTCACAGTCTTTCGGCTGGTTACTAGAACAGCCTCCATCTTGTGGTCAGCTAGTTCTAGCTCGGGAGCTTCTAACCAGCCTCGTTGATGTGCTTGGCTATGGTAACTACAGCGATATCGTCAACAAAGCCGATAACCTTAACTCCTTGTGGCAGCGTTAATCGCAGAACTCCATTATGTTCCACAGGAGGGGTTCAAGGACAGATCCTTGGGGGACTCCCGCGGAAACATTGTAGCATTTAAAGCCATCGTCCGTCTGGTACCTCTGCTTACTGTTAGTTAAGTAATTAAGGATTATCTTCAGGAGGCAATGTGATGTATCCATTCTAGCCAGAGAACTGCTAAAGCAGGATCAGTTCGCAGAATTAAAGGCATTTTTAACATCGAGCGGTAAAGTAATCTTTTCCTCAGTAATGCTTCAGCAGCTGTATCTACTACCTCGTTTATGGCATCGATGATAGAACGCGATTTTCTAAAGCCATACTGGTTGTCAGACAAAGCTCCTCTATCCTCTGTCACGGTCATTAGTCTGTCGTATATAATTCGTTCTAGAATCTGTCCGGTTGTGGTCGATACGCCGAAGGTTCCCCAGGGTAGCAATACCAGATTCTGGAGTTTCAATGGTTCAGGGAAGAAACCCTCCTCGAGGAACCTTTGCATTATTGCTATAAACAGTGCTATAAATGTGTTTCTGGATGAAAGAGGTAATACCTTCGTCTGGTATTGCCTTCATCGCAGTCTCACGGGCGGCTTTAGTGACTGCTGCCCGAACACTGTTGCAGTTGGGGAGGCGAACTGATTTGGATATGCCGAGTGATTCGCAAAAGATACCTGAGCCTACACCTGTGTCCATCTGTGTAGATAGAGAAGCATAGCCTGCTGGTTAGCTGACTTATTTTTTATTTCTCTATTTTCGGGTAAAGCCCAGGTTTGCCACCTAAGTAAGTAAGTATGCTTGGATCTTGTGAATTCTAGATACTGTGTCAAGTAGTCCATACTATTCTTAGGCTACTATTTGCTGCCAAGGGTTGCACACAGTTTTCTAGCGGAAACAGGTATAGGCTAACCTATAGTCCCACTGTAGGTGTTTTTCTCATTGCACTGGTGGTACCAATGTACTCGAGTCTCTGTGTCTTCATGATAGCCCTAAAGTTAGTAGACTTGGGCATGCTCTTTATATTAGAATGGATCCAGCTCCTTCAAGATTCTTGATCCATTTCCATATGATTTAAGTTGGTTTGAGATATCGAAATTTTCTTGAGCTCTGATAGTCTCTAGAAGTGTCCTCTTTAAGTGTCCTTTCAGTGAAAATTGACATCCTGAATAGAGAAAGTAATGATTTTGGTATTGTATGTACCATATCAGCCTTAAATATGTACATTTCTGTTAATATTGTTATTCTACCTGACGGCACCCATCTATCTCAAGCTGCATTGCTCCCCCAGCCAATGTTTTCCTTTCCACAAATGAAGTTTTCCCCATTAATGAATGTATTCAGTTAATTAAATTAATTCACGTAATACTTTGTATCACGTTTAAGAATTCAGCTTTTGTTTCTCTCGTACGAGTTAATCCGCTTGCCTACATCCTTTGTCTTGGCGAGATTTGTACTACTTATGCGAGAATTATTACCCAGTAATTTATCTCTTTACCCGGTTCTTATACATTTTCATCACGTACGACATGGCAAGGAGAAGAGTTGTGTCCTTAAAGTGTTTTAAATGTTTCAGTGAATTTAAGTAAAGCCTTTAAAATTGAAAGGGACTTTGTATGGAAAAGGTAAAACTCTGGCGTATGTGGTATATTTTTTTTCAGTTTCGTCTTCCACTTTATGGGATTCTTTAAAAAAGAAAAGGATTGCAATAAAAAACGAGTGAAGAATCAGCCGTTGAAGTCATGCATCATTTTGTTCTTCTCGCAAAGAAAGGATATAAAACAAAACCAGACATTTATGAACCTTCAGCAACAGAAGGTAACCATAAAGTGTACGCATATTTCTTTATAACACCCTAATGGTTTTTATAACTATTACTTTTCGATTTTGAAACATCTGTCATGTTAAACATGAAACACTTTGTCTCGAAAGGAATTAAATTGTTTGAATTGAAAGTACTTGAGACTTCATGCTTAAATCATAACTTTAGTGGCTATGTATACATGGTACATGAGCACCAAGGATTTTGTAACAATTGTAACGCAACATTAGTTGATGATCCTTAAAGCTATATCACAGTGGTCCAGTAATGAATTTGGTCATGCTTCCGTTCTGAATAATTTCGAAATCGTTCCGAAAACATAGACTACACTACTCCCAACTTGAATTTTGATACAAACTTCCAGGTAACCATCACTTGCGGGTCATTCTGATAGAAAGAGGTTTTTCAGGAACACAAGTAACTATGAACTTCCATACCGATGGATCTAAAAATAACCACGGGGTAGATGGATGTGTCTTCTCTAATAGACTTCATCTCAGTTTCTCCAATTTATTGTAGAGTGTTCCAGGTATAATTAATGGTGATTAATAAAGTCTTATCTTGGGTAAAGCAAAACGTGATATTCACTAAAGATATCCGGATCTTTTCAGATACCTAAGCAGCTAGCAAATCCTTGGAATCTTTCTCTAATTACCCGATGGAAGGAGTTTAATATTCTTTTATGTGCCCGGCAAGAGATATTTTAGGGAATTGTAAGACTGCTGACCTCGCCAGACACAAAACAAAAATACCTATTTTACTTTGTAAAGCTACCTTAGGTATACCAAGAGCTACATGCAAACTTAAGTTCAAACTGAATGCTTTTGAGACAGTAAATCTCAGATGGACAAGCGGCATAATGTATTCAGCAAGAAAATAGATTAGGAATTTGATCTCACTTATCAGATTGCATATAAGCACTATAACAGGTGGACGCTGTGTAATAGAAAAGCACCCAATTTGGCTAGGTGTGCATTTAAAGGATTTTTGGGGAAGCTGTAGGGACAAAGAGGAGCTATTATTATTGTCCACTTTCCTTGTCCCGTCCCTGCTCTCTCTTAGAAAATAAAACTTCATTTGGGAGCTTTCTATTTTAATAATTTTGGCGACCTATTTAAAACTGACATAAGGAGTCTATTACAATTCATTAGCAGCTCCAACTGGTTCTGGGACTAGGTATGGAGAATTTTAGGATCCGAATGGACCCATCACAGCTCGAAGTATTTTGATAATAGTTGGCAGCCACTTCAACCTTACTTAACTTACACTTTAATTAAAGCTTCAAGGAGTTGATGTTTATTAAATAATTGTAGGCTGCCTTTCCTCGGATAGAACTTGAACAGACGTAACTTGGGGATGGCCAAAGGGTAGTGATGCGAATAAATGAGAGCAAAACCGTTCTCAAGATAGCCTCTCACTATTAACTCGCACACTACATCTCCACGGTGTTGGTTGCTGGGTGCGGCAGATTGGATAACCAGCCCATTTGGAAGGTTGTTTGTGGTAGGGGACGAGAAAGGGGAGATGAGTTCTTCCTCAGTAAAGCACTTCCTCTTGATCCAGGCGGCAGCAGCCGAATTCCCTAGATGGAATCAACGGTGGTGTCTACCAGTTCCAGTCAGGTTGAACTATCAGTGTTATCTCTATATGAGTTGCTTCGACATATTTGAATACCAGGTCTATAGGGATCTCCAGTACTGAGTGAGGGTGTTGGAATAGAGTTGGTGGTGGATGAAGTCTTAATAGACCAAGGGCAGCACTCGTATCCGCAAAGCGGATTACTGACTCTGAAAATTCCGGCCCTTTATCCTAGCGGTATAAAAAGAGAATTGATCCTCCAGCTTTGGGGGTTGTGCGTCGGTGTAACTTCCCTACCACGGAAAAAATCAATAGTTATCTACGAAGTAACAACCCGCCTCGGATAAGGATGACCCTACTGTTGACGACCCAAGCAAATGAAACAAGGACAACGACTTTGAGATCTATACGTGGAATATTCGGACCTGCATGCGGCCTGCAGCTGAATAATTAGCAGAGGCATTAGACTGCTATAATGCAGAAATCATCGCAATCCAGGAAGTGTGGGCAAAAAGATCAAGAATAACTATGACGTATACTATGGTGATTGCTATAAGGAGCAGAACAACGCTTATTCGGATTTGGATTCGTCATAAGCGGCAAACTTATGCAAGAAGTCTTAAGCTTTCTACACGTGATCGAGCGTCTTATGACAATTCGCATCAAGGCCGCATATGACAGCATTTATAGAGAAGCTATGCATATATAGAGACATGTGTAGTTTTGGCATTCCTGCCAAACTCTTTCGCCTGTGCAGGATGACACCGGAGAACGCTCGCCGCTCCATCAAGGTCGGTAACGATCTCACCGAGACCTTTGATGTCAAAAAAGGATTTAGACAAGCGGACGTGCTATTAGCTATGTGACTTCTTTAACAATATATTTGAAAGAATTGTGCGAAACTCACAAGGCAACACCGGAGGCACAATCTCTCAAAAGTCTGTGCAACTACTAGCTTACGCCGACGATATTGACATAATTGGTAGAACTCAGTGGGCTGTCACGTTACGTTACGGCTTTGCTGTAAACTCTGATTCCACTGTAAACTCTGACAAGAACACCTCAGCAGAAATCAAACGAAGAATTACACTTGCCAATAGCTGTTTCTTTCGGCTGATAAGTAGAGTCCTATCCCGAACAACTAAGGAGACTCTATATAAGACCTTGACAATCCCAGTCCTGCTTTTTGGGGCTGAAGCTTGGACTACATCAAAAGTGGATGAAGATATCCCCGGTCGCTTCGAGAGAAAGACTCCTCGTAAAATATTCGGTTCCGTTTGTGTTGGCGGGCTTTGGAGGAGGAGATACAACGACGAACTATACGAGGTGTACAGCGACATCGATCTAGTCAAAAAATCGCCCATCAGTCGTTTCAGATGGCTAAGACATATAGAGCGGATGGACATAAATGCTCCAGCCCGTAGAGTCTTCGAATATAACAGGGAGGGACAACGCAGTTAAGGAAGACATCGGGCTCATAAGTAGAAGGGGGCCTTAATACACTTGGAGTGCGCAACTGGAGGCAGTTAGCTAAACCGGGCTAACTCAGGATGCTTGTTATGGGGGGCCCAGAGTCACCCCGAACTGTAGCGTCATCTAAATAAGTAAGTAAGATATAACTTGAAAAAATAATAAACCGCTCAACACTCTTGATCTTGCATCATCTGTAATGTTACATGTTACTCATGTTATATGCGAGTATAAGTAAGTAAAATATTGCTTAGACAACTTGTAAAATTTAACTCTTTTATTTCAATTTTATTAAAAAAATATTTGTTTTGATAACTTTTGACTTTTAGATTATTTAAAAAGTTGTTTCAATTAACACAGTTATGGACTAACCTTTTTTTTGTCATGTATGATACTTTAAATATGTATTTAAGGGTTTCAACTCGTTACAAGTGATATGAACTAAATTGTGGTAAATAAAAACTGCAATTAAAAATTCAATCTTACATAAATTTGCATCCAATTATAGATTTAATTAATGCATTTATTCATCTAAAATTCCCCTTATAAAAAAATGTAACCAATATTCCAAACGATTAATTAAAGTATAGGTTCAAAGCAGTCTCGCCCTCTTGATGGTTCAGTTTGTACATTTTTGTGTGCAATTGAAGTGTCATCACGTATCGAGTACGTTTACTGCACGTAAAAAAAGAGAAAACACAAAGTACGAACTGCACTTTAAAAATTGTCACATACAGCGAATATATTCGAAAAAGAAACTCCAATATACATTCCATGAAACAAACATAGATACAGTTTCACGAAAAGCACGGAATAGGGTTACAGATTGTTTCGGTGAAACATTGCTATGGTTTGTACCATGTATCTACAGTTTTCACCAAAAAAATATTTTCGCTGTATCTTTAAGGGCGCTCGATAATTTGTGCTGAAAACATTTTCAAACCCCGCAATCCCAGGTGGTTTATCGGTTAAGTAGTTTTGTGTGAAAAAAGGCATATGAAATCCAAGAGGAAGATAGTGGCCATCTGATGTTTCCATTTCGCAGACTTTCTAAATCTATGCATTTTCTGACAAAACGATTAAGGTTTCACATGCCATGAATTTCCAATTTAGTTTCCAATATTGTCCTTAAGGTTCAATGATCAAAGCTTCTACAGGTAGACTAAGAGTAAATCGGTTGGCCCATGTTTGAAGCTAAAGCATACATAAGTGAATCTGTTTCCAACTATTCCACTAACCTGACTTAAAATCATTACGTTATTAAGTATCTATTTACATTCTTCGTTACACAGTTTATATTACAAATAGAAAACCCAATGATCCTATGACTATTTCGTAAAGTGTAGTTTCAAAAAATAATAAAAAATTGCAGAGAGTGTAAAAAAATTCAATCTAAACACAATGTATGAAATCTACATTGAAGTTTCCTTTAGCCAGGACGTGCATTCTATATCACAGCCCTTTTCAAGTTTTGAATGTACTAAACTATTCAGAAAAGAGCGACGAAAAAAAATGTAAACCACTTTACTGTCACAATTTACTGAACAAGGGGTTGGCCTTGTGTCGAAAATCTACCTACATGAGTACTTGCACGAAGGGATAGTTTAAATATAATATTTTGCGTAGTTTTTGTGGCCAATAAAATATTACTATAATACGTGGATACAAGATCATAAAGTTTATTACAAAGTATGTACATACAACGCAAGCTGTTTTTCGTGTTTAAAATTCTCAGGATCTTGAATTTCTTACAGCACAAGCAGGATGCCAGTAAGACTAAACTAATAACAAATGGTATTGATATTTTGAAATAAGTACATTCTCTGGAGATTCTGAATGGTGGGAATGGAATGGTGGTAATTCTGAGGAGCGATTTGCATATCTTATCTATTGAGAGATTAGTATCGGATAGTAAAACCGAGACTACATAATATCGACAGTCAATCAAATATAATACACCTCAAATCACTGAAAGTCAAACAGATAATTCCAAACCCGTAGATCTGGACTGAACAATGTCTGCCTATATTCGGGTCACCAAAGCCACACATAATTGTGTTTGTAAGAAATTCAATCGTAATGGAGGCCGCAAAATACCAAATGCAGGTTCAGGTACTCAGAAATTATCCTCTGAACCTAACTTAATAATCTAATAAGCGATCTCATTCCTCGTAATCCCAGTGTGACCTGGAACCCAGATAAGAGTTCAGCCTTGGGACGAAATTCAAAGAGTTCTTGCATTCTCAAACTATTTTGGAACGGATTACAATGTTGACCAAGCACGGTCTAATTGTTGCTATAGACGTTGATACTTCAACCAGTCCACCTATTCCTTACAATATAGTCAGTACATGTATGTAGCATTGATGTCAGTTTCTACGAATAGACCAGTACCAGACATTTAACTAGTTTTGGTACGAAGATTCGACTACAGCCCAGTCCAACCTCAAACTCTGGCCCTCTTAAAATTTTCAAATTTAAGTGGATCAGATGACACAGCCATGGAATCAGGGCCGTAAGGTAGGTGTCACGTAAGGTAGCTTACAGTGAACAGAGGATAGTCACCTAACCTAAAGGTCATCAAAAGTGCGGATGATACCTAGAGTCGTCTCGTCTAACATTGTGAATCCCGTTGACACAACAGCCCATGATATAAGTATCAAAGGGGATTAAATCAAGCGGAGTATCCTGTGAAGCCGATATACATATGTCGTTCTTTGAAATATAGTACAGAAGGCAGTCACAATTAACGCGGGAGCTCCACCCACCAAACAATTGACGCATAAGGTTGAAAAGCCATATAGACCCAAGTCCCATATCTTGCTAAAAGGAGGCTTACACTGGCAGAAAATTCAGAGCGCCTTGGATGTTTTCGACTTGTCATGCTTTGCCTCGAAAGCTTCTTACCGTGGATCAGTTCCAGATATTTGGCTTCATTAGAGATCTAGATAGTGACGCCCTTTAACATTTTAGAGCTAGACCGATCACAGTTCATGAAGAGAACAACATCAGTTTTTAGAGGTTTAGCCGAAAGTCCATTTTAAGTGCACCTTTCATTGATCACGTTTAGCATAGTCGTAGCATAGACAGACTCTAGGCTAGGTTTTTCGGAGAGGCATTAGTTGTTTAGAAGAGGGTCTTACTACTCAATTCCCTTTTCAGACCAACAAAGATTATCACGAGATTTCGTTCGTTTCTTATTGTCAAAGTTGACAACAAATCCAACTTTGTCGCCACAGACATCCTCTATGACATTTTGCTTGATGCGCCAAGTTAGTCCCTTCATGAAAGCATATATTTAATTTGAAGTTGTCATCGTTTACTGCTCAACTCATCTTGGCACTTTCTGTCTCGATAGTCACCGATGATAGCCCGCTAAGTTCTAAAAATGATGTCAAGATTGTTGGCACCGGATAATGGTTGCATACACTTTGGAAAGATAGTAGTCCTAAGGCTCTGCCTAATTTCGACTGCCGAAGTGTGCAAAGTAGATTGAATGTGAACTTGACTTGTTGAAGAATGTTTTCAGGTGTGTGGTGTTTTGAAGAGGATGATTCCAATGAGTAGCCATATCATTTACTTAGGCTATGACACTGGTATTAAAAACAGTCTTCTATCATTTCGGAGGTTAACTCAATGTTTCAATACATTTTCGATAGTTTCGTGCACTATTTCACAAATAGTTTAACCAATATTTTTCTGGAGAGCATCGATCTTAAAGGCCACCCAACAAAATAAAAAAAAATCCAACTACGTTAAATCACAGCCCCGTGCCGGCAAAGCAACATCATCAAAACGACTGATTAAACGATTAATAAATTAATTGTGCAATATTCTGGAATTATAAAATCGGTTTTCATGCCTCGGTAGAGCTTTACATTGACTGTAATATTTTTTCCATTGTCGTCTTGGGAGAAAAATGGGTGTACTTGGGCTTAGGCTCACACTTTTGACACTTTCCCACGGGAATATGTTCGGTTATCAACCAGCAAACCAATCTCACGAACTTTCATCACAAACTTGCGTACATCAGCTGCATTTGGTGCATTATTTCGACCGAAATTTCTATTCAAATTTCGCACTGTTTCGGCAGCACAGCATCCACTTTTGAAGTAACTTTAATATTTTCCAAACTTGTTAAAGCGTAAATCAATCCATTTCGTACCATGAAAATGTCATAATGTGTTTTTGTCTGTGCGCCTAAGAGCTGTCAGTGACAAAATAACATATAATTCCAAAAGAAACCAACAGATGGCTCTTTATTAGTATCGATGCCGTAATGGTTGCTTGACTGCTTAGACCTACAAGATGCGCTCCAAAGTAAACAGGATTTTTTAAAACAAAAGAACAGCATATAGTTTTTTTTTAAAACCGACTTATTTTATTCAAAACAGTCTCATTGCGACTCAATACAGGGATGTGCATGGTCTAAAAGCATGTCGAATGAGAGTTTTGGATCGTCGGCCGGGATGTGCTTCAGGATGTCGTTGCAAGCCTTTTGGATGTCCACCAAATGCATTTCTTTCATCGACAAAAGCATTTTTCCCAAAAAGGTAAAAGTCACACAGTGCGAAATCATGCGAATACGGGGAGTGCTTGATAGGTAAAACGCGATTTTTAATCAAAAAATCGGTCACAAGTGTCGATCGATGAGATGACGCATTATCGTATAACAAATGTCAACTTCCTTCTGCGCGATATTCTGGCCGAATACGACGAATACAATGCACTAAATACTGCAAGATAGAATTATGCATTAACGATTTAGCCCGGTGGTGGAATATTCCCTTGGAATCGTAAATGCAAATAAACATTGTCGTCACGTTTGACTTGTCCAAACCAGATTTTGTCATCAGATTTATCTGGCGCCTTCCACTCTGAAAGCAACACGTCGTCACCAGTCCCAATGTTGTAAAGCCAGATGTTGTCATTTTTGTCCTCATTATTGATGTCATTCGATTGCTGAATTCTGAGCAATTTTTGGTCGTTCTGTCATTTTTGTATCGATGACACAAGCTTACTATTACTTCAGACGCAATAACTCTGCTTCTTTTCGTCCAAATATTATAAAATTTTGACAGTACATTAGTAAAGGATCTACCTTCTACCTTGCTAACAGATGGCCTCATTAGAAATACCAATTTTAAAATGTGATGTTTACTTTGGAAGGCACGTTATAAAAGCGTCTTCAAAGAAGAACTTTATATAGACACTCGTTCCAGTACACTGTTCTATCGTCAGTCCAACCACTCAAGTAGTGTTATCTGAGCTTGACACAATTGAGACAATGGTGCAGTATGCTTGTACCGCCCACCTGGAAATAAGTGTCGATAAATTTCTTTTGACCACTAAGTACAGGTTGTGGAGACTGTCATAGTCAGTTGCTTTCAGGATGCTGACATTGCGATCAAATGAGTTTGATGGTCGGTTTTTGATTGGTTGAAGCGTATCGCATTTATTATAGTGGATTTCGTTAGCATTAGCGGCATCTGCGTAATCATGGTTTCAAACCCCTGGTATATGTATTCTAAAGGTCAGTGTAGCTATACTGCTCTTCATGTAGATACAACGTGATTATAGTCAAAGTCAATGGCATTAATTAAATTCCGACAAATAGTACAGATTGACATCATTCAATATTATTTTCCATTTAAGAGGTTTCCACTAATGATCCATTAAGCAATAAATCGCAATTCCCGTTGGTCTAACCCATAAACTAATTTATGGCTCCTATTTGAATTCAACTGATTGTTTACCAAATTTCCATTAGTAATTGCATACAAATAATCAAATCGTTTCAAAATATTTTGAAAACAATTATCCATCCAATTGCATTGTAATGTAAAATAAATGAACGATTCAACACTCAGATACTAATAAAACGTAAACCTTCCACTATGCGGGTGCCATCCAAAATACTTTGCAAAGTACCGGCTTCACGATGCCGTGGCAAAGGGATAAGCAAACTATTTCATAGTTTTAAAATACACGAATATTTCGTTAACACCACACCGATCGAAGAATGTTTATTTCCATTTGGCTTTTATTGCACGTACATATAAATAATTCGAATGGGTGCCCCAATCTCTTTAATAATAAACCAAAAACTACCACCCAACAGGGCGTCTATCGAAGAGAACATTTCTTGAATACAATTCCCATTGTTTATGGTTCGATGGTACGTTTATTTATCTAGAATTGTTTATTCAACATTGCTACATTGGAATAAAATCTAGTGGATGCAGTATATTTTTGTATACAAGTGACATTTAAATATAGAAGCTTGCGGTTGGTTTTAATTTTAATAATCTTGTAAATAAGATTTTCTAAATTCAATCCACATTCCCGTGTTGAGTGATTGTGTAAACTAAGAACGAACCGATAACACATCTGCCAGTAGATAGTCTTAGTATTCTACAGTTCTATTGAAATTCACAGATGCATTGGATTTGGCCAACATTGTTCTTGGACATGAAGCCATTTATCATTTTGGACAGAGGAAACTCTGCCCGGTCATGGTCGGTTGGTTGCATTATGCTTTCGTTGGAACATTATTCTCAATTTATGTGGAGCAGAAAACAAGTGAAAATTGCATTGTAAATGGTTTTACAAAAGCGGCAGTCCTATTAAAATTGAAAGAGCCCCGCATGCAAGGAAACAGGGATGCAATTTTGTAGTAAAACTTTTCCAGGAATTGCAACTTCGGCGTTAGTTCTTGTGAATGTATTTCGAAAAAAGGAAATGCAACATGAAAAGAAATAAAATTGCATAAAATAAGAGCATGTACTTTGCAAAATAGCAAACGTACTAGTGAAGTTTGTGCCAATCGGTTAGGAATGAACACTGCAACGTAGTGGATACCTATCCTTCGCCAGTTTGTTTCTGAGAACTATAACTTTTTTGAAAGTGAAAATGTAAATAAAATACATTCAATACAACTCAATGTGCATAACACATAATAGGGTTACATATTCGCTACGTGTTTGTCGAGAGTTGCCCCTTTAATGTGGGTTTAAGGATAAATAACTTGGGGCGAATTGAATTGAAATTATTTGCTAATACACTCATACGTATATTGAAATATGCTGCAGTATATTTATTTCCTATATAATCTCTTTGGATTACAATAGACTAACTTATCCTTCTACAAGTAGTCTCCGAAGTTTAATAACCAGAAAAAATTACGACAATTAAATATCTTGCATATCTGTTATAATTTTTGTTTCCACCTTCCAGCAGTGGCAATTGGGAGAAAAGGAATGATGATGAACCATAAAATAAGCAAGACTTCGTTTGGACTGAAGCTTGAAGTTGAAAGGACCTAAAACACAAAACTTTTCCATATACCAATTAGGCACAAAGGCGTTATTCTCTGGCAAAGAAATGCGGCTATCGATGACAAAGATGACTACAGTCGACAGTCAAAATACCACCAAACCGCCGCCATAGTTTAGCGCTTAACGCTTAATGCAGGGAGTTCGAGCTTTTTAATTTCTTTCCCGACCCCACCTCTCACGAGTGTCTGACATGGCATTCAACAATAGTTCCGTTCCATTTGATTTAAGAATATAACAATCACAACACGAATGGTTGTGAAAAGCTAGGTCCTGGGTCACACATGGACCTCCCGCCCCAAATATTTGTATATTTATACAACATGCTGCGAGTTTAGACCAGAGTAAAATTGATCCACAACTCCACATTTCGGTTAATACAGACTCATTGGAAGAGATGTCCCTTGACCATTGTTATATCTTGTTCTAGCTATAGTTTAACTTTTTGCTGTGATTAACTTGCAAACCATGCAGTTGATTTAGTCTAATATTCTAGTAGGTTCTGGAAGATGTATCGCCCGAGAAATTTATATCCTTGTCAGTGACAGAGAAAGTGGATTGCGTCGTTAAATTCCTCATCTCCACATCCTTGGCATAGATCTTCTTCCGTTAGTCTTAGTTTTTTTTAGGTGGTACCGTAGAGTATTATGCCTCGTAACAACTCCCATGTGGGTAGAAGGAATTTACTATATTTTTGCATAATCCTGTCGGTCCTACTCTTATTGAAGCAAAGCGATATACTTCTCGTAGTTCAACAAGTTTCTAGGGACTACTATCTGTTGATTGATTCCCTTATGGCCTTAACCCCTGCTTCGAGTTGCAGTGTGTAAGCCGGGATTTTCACCGGAGAGTCGACTTATTTTGATCTGGATTCCGAACATCTTTTAGACAACCCGTCGGTCTTCTCATTACCTGGTATATCTCATGTCCAGCGATCAGAGCAGACTCTAACCTTGAGCTACATATATTCGAAGAATCTTAAACTATGGTAGTTCCATCCACGCAGTGGCACGAGCAGATATTGTGACTTCTAGGACCTTCACTTGGAAAGCACTGCTACACTTCTGGAGACGATTTCATTTGGATATGCCCATTTAGTGAAAGTTTGGAGAAAAATACCATACTCTACAAATGTATCCATCTTTAATCCATCAGTGTAGACAAAAATGGGGCATTTTCGGAAACGTCATCTGCATCAAATTGCTTTTGCAGCATTTCCGAAAACGTAAGTTGTTAAAGTCATGTGTTCGAAATCATCGGACTGCATGTTGATTAGCTGACCGCTTTTCCATTCTTCCCTGCTTGAGAATGTACTTACAAAAGGTCTTTGTGAAAGCTAGGTAAGTTGACATGTAGTCCGTAATAGTTATATTTTTAATTTTAGTCTGCAGCCATCTATATAAGTTAATCATTCTATCCTTAGAGCACTAATTGCTGCCGAGTCGTATACGAAGATATCCAGCAGAAGCAGATTGAGGATACCCTCCGGTCCCACTCTAGGTGCAGTTCTCATGGCACTACTGCATTCTATCTTATTGCGGTCTAGCATCTCGAAATTATTATTGTGTTGACCACAACAAGTAAATTGGGTCAAGGACGGTATATTTTACCGGAGTCAAGCTTAGTTACTTATATTAAGGTGCTCCCATTCCGTGAAAAGTCACTACCTGAGGCAAGGAAGCCTTCTACTCTCTTTGATATTGACCATGTTGCTTCCAGTTGTCTAAGCGCTAGGTGTGGTCGAGACAGTGCAGTCGACATATTTTGGCTTTTAGGACTACATCCACATCATCTACAGCTCATAGAGTTCGCGTTTGTATTTTCTCCTCCAAGGAGAGCGAATTCCTTGCATACGGGACCAAATATTCAACGAAGAATTTTTCTCTCCAATGTGTATTCAATATATGCTCTACTTTCCTGTCTATCTATGTCCAGCACTCGGCTCCATATAGCAGAACTGGCTTGCATTTCCTCTTCCGAGTTAGGAGATTTGAACCTATTTGTAGCCTTCGTCGAATCTTCATTAAGGTGCGATTCGTAGAGTTGGTATTTACTCCGAGGTAGGCAAACTCCTGAACCACTTGGAAGTTACTGTTGCCAATAGTGACGTTTTATCTTAAGGTATCCACAGATGATTCTTTGATTGTTGACAATATCTACTTGGTTTTGTACTCATTCACTTCAATTTCAATTCAATTTCAATTTCTTTATTTAATGAAAGCCTTCGAGGCCAACTTGTTTGCCCTGTTCTTCATTTGCCGTAAAAGCCTCTAAGACGGCGAGCTGGGAGCGACCGATGATGTCGATGTTGTCTGCGTATGCCAGCAGCTGGAGATATTTGTTGAAGATAGTGCCTTCCGTGTTAACGGCTGCCCTGCTCACTATTTGTTCCACCAAGAGGTTAAAGAAGACACAGGATAGCGCATCTTCTTGCCGAAATCCAGTACATGCTTGAAATAGTTCGGAGGAACTGTTTCTGAATTGCACATTGGATCGTGTGTTTTCCAACGTCATGTGGCACAGCTGCATCAGTTTTGCCGGGATCCCGAATTGGGCCATCGCCTTGGAGAATTTAAGATGATGAATTTCTCGATTCTCGATTTGAAATTCTTTGGATTTTTCCAGGATCTGCCTTAGTATGAAAATTTTGTCGATCATCGATCTGTCGGACGCCACAATGGAACGTGCCGATTACTGTGTTACAGAAAGGCTTCAGACGTTCACACGGGCGGTTTGGAACTTCTTCTCGTTGGCTACTCGAGCTCAGAATTTGGCTGCAGCAAGAAAACGGTCATAGTCAACGTTTGTCCCTGTGAACTGGGCTCAAGCGGTTGATGTAATTTGAACACCTTATAGACTGAATCGTCAACCCCAAATTGTTTGTGCCATTACCATTACTGACCCTCGAGATCTTCTAAGTTCCTGACATCCGAAAAGTCTAGGAAGTAACTCAAGCTCGTGATATATAAACAGTTTCGGTTTCGGCTAATGGTTTTTATTTGTACCTTGAATTATACTCATATTCATTGGTTTCCTGAATTTTTAAGTCGAGAAACTCAGAAACTCAAGAAACCGGAATCGTCAATTCTGTCAGTCAACTGCAGTCAAAATGGCTGTAGGAGAACTTAGCTTTGAAATTTTAGATCAGCTTTGGACCAAAATTTTACAAGAGATCGAAAGAAATGGTATCGTTTAATTATGTAGTATAATTCATTTTAGATATTATGTAAGACCACACCCACTTCTTGATAATGTCTTTGTCTGTGTATCTCAATCTTGAATGTCTGATGATCGTTGTGGGACCTTTGAGTAGCGATGGAGTCAAGGATTGTTGAAGTCTGCGTACAATCCCCTTAATGGATGTTTTGTTAGGATCGACACGATCCTGGGAAAATTAAGACTAAAGTATTTTTGGCTTTGGATGGTAGATGGTTGCTTAGAGCCCGTTTGATCAACATGATCAATAAGCATAATTTCTCGACTACTGATGGCACGATAAACTATTCCCAAGCAGCCTTTTCAGTGTGTGTCAATTTTTTCGGGACATACCTGTTGGTATAAAAACTATTACCTGGCATATTAGCAAGGCTTAAGATGAAGCTTTTCTATTTCATCAACATTTTTAAGCACGTCACGAACACTGTTCCTGACTTCCTTATTTCACTCAAACTAGCGAATATTTCGCGCATAGATAACCCTCTTCAACCCTTCCGCATGATGAATTATTTATATTCATTACCCACTACGGATACCATACAAGTTGGAGGCTGCATCTGCGGCACATCCGTTGTGCGAAGGAGTTTTTCTTCCTCATCACCAAAATCACG
This sequence comes from Xylota sylvarum, assembly GCA_905220385.1. Lineage (NCBI taxonomy): Eukaryota > Metazoa > Arthropoda > Insecta > Diptera > Syrphidae > Xylota > Xylota sylvarum. Next base: position 36,994,834 of record LR999958.1, read on the forward strand.
TAAAATTCATTTTATACATTCCTATCAAACATTTATGCCGTATCTGCGATTCAGTGCAGTGGAAAATATACTCCCAGCCACCAGTGTATCATAGTATCCGGTGCTGTCAGGAGGAGTAAAATTGAAAAATGTTTCTCCCTCCAAGTTGTGCGATAAAAAATAAATAAATAAATGGCTGCAGGTAAAAAATCAATAAACAGTAGCGTTTTTTTTTATAGCTTGAGCTACGTGTTGCATGAGTGCGTACATACATATGTTATGTCCTGTGGCTTTTTTTTAGATCTGAAAACACGCCTTGTATACCCACCCACTGGTGGGGCAAAGATAACTCAATAAATCAGCCAAATTGTCGAAACATGTGGAAGTTATTTCGATACGTTCATTCACTTTTTTTATGCGCATAACTTAGTCGGTTTATTTGTATTCATCGTGTAGTTTGCAATGTTAGTTTTCAATTAAAAAAAAAAAATTTAAAATAAGTTCGAAATATGGGTACAGGACAGGTGATATTCACGTACAATCACTGAAACGAATTAGAATTTCAGTAGCAGTAGCAGTAACTCACATGTTTAATTTTGTTACAATCGAGGTCACACTCAGTATAATTTGGAATCCGACAAAAGATTAGTTCACGCGAATTATTACCCAGGCAAAGTTATTACCGAAAATGATTACGACTGCTACCCACTAGTAGAAGGTATTCTTGTTCGAAGCTCGTAAAATTTTCATCACGTACCTACGTGCCAAGCATCCACTTACAGTTTCTTAAGGACTCCGAGTAGAATAATGGAAATAACTTCTCGCTGTGTAAAGTTAACATTCAAGAATTGTTGGGCAAAAAAGTACTAAAACGTGGAAGGTCTAACTATGCTAAAAGAAAGTTAACCTCAAGTTGGAGAAAAAAGAAAAAAATTAATAAATTGCTAACCTACTTCATGTGCAAAGTTAAAAGGAAGCTCCTCTCGGAGTATATAAGTATATGCTGTTATTTAACACTTTCTTTCAATGGGTGAAAGTTATGGCTTTTTGAAAAGAGTACTAAATCGACAAACCAACGCGGTTCGGAGAATGAAAATTGCATTAAACTTAACTAGCATAGGTTCAATACTATCTGCGAGAAATCGATGTTTTTGTGGATGAACAGATCGAAGAGGGATGGTCAACTTTTAAAAAAATATATATAGAACAAAGTATGTACGGAGTATTCCATTTACTTTTATACAAAAATGTAGAAAAGTTGATGGCAGTCTACAGAAAGCATAATACCGACTAAATGTCCTTTGAGACCTTTTTCGATTGCATGCATTTGAAAGACTAATGATTTTGGCATACTTGCGACACATTTGTTAAACGATAATATTTTAAGTAGACAAGCTGCGATGAATTGATTAACACAAATTCTTCTTTGCACTTCTTTGATCTGGTGCCGAAATTTCAAACGTTTGTACAAAGATGGAGACAATCATGCTTTGTCACCGATCATGCTATGAATATCGACTTTGAGCATTGTTTGCAGCTTGTAGATATAAAATTAATATTTTACAGAAACTAGCAGAAATAAGTTAACAAGTCAAAACCATTCTGAAGATTATTTATTTGGAAAATCATCGTCTTAGTTTTGGATAGGGAACTTCACTTAAATTTAGGTCATCCAACAAGAGGCATCATTTTAAATTATTGACAATAACAGCCCAAAAATTTGACCTAATTGTTCCTCGTTGTGGATAGAGAGGCTGTTCCATTATTTCTCTTGGATTTCTGAGCACCAGATGTGACAGGTTTGTTTATTTACCCAGACAAGTACGGCGTTCTGCATGGTCTAAACCTCATAAGCATATAGGCTAAGATCTTTATGCAAAATGCGGTAGAAGCTTGTCAAGCTTTCTATAAGCGTTACTTCTGCAATCTACAAGTCTTATAGTGGGAAGCAGGTGACTGCAAACTTGTCTCAAGAGAGTCAAAAAAAACTAAAGAACGAGCTTCTGAATTTCGAATTTTACTGTGTGACCGAAAATAGGTTTTAAAAGATAAGGGTGTGCGAAAGAGGCCGCTCGTTTAGTACCATTAAACAGACGGACAGGCGGGGCCAAACTATAGATTTCATCCGAACAACTATGGTGGACATATCAGTACAGGACTGATACGCATCCAACATTTCGACGATGCTCTAGCGAAGAGATTTGGTTGCAAATTGAAAGGTCACCGATCAATCTACATGCCTGACGCTGGACATGATCTAATAAGCTCAAACAAGTTGCGGGAGCTCCCGCCCAAACATGTGCGTTGTATTCTAGTTTCGGACAATAGTCTTTATAGATAATAATCAAGTCTGCAGGACTGAAAAAACGTTTACAACTCTTGAGGAATCCGAGGCACCTTACGCCTATTTTCACAGCTTCGGAAATTTGGTGATTCCAGCGAAGGTCTGAGGTAACTTGCATGCCAAGCATTGACAAAAAATTAGATTGCTCAATTATCTGTTCCATTAATTTTTAGTTTGGCTAAATTAATATCCCACTTCAGAGATTCAGAGATAGGAGACAGCACTGGGTCTTTGACGAATTGAACTTAACTCGGTTTTTCGCACCCCATTTGATGATTGCATCAATATCGGAGCTTAGCTCGATTGACATTCGCTGCCGGTGAGTCTCTACAGCTTGGGGTCTCAGCCGTGAAGTCGCCAAAGAATAAGCGAAGTCAAGAGTGTTGTCATCCGCAAAGGAATGGATGAGATTGCGAGTAAGTTTATTAAAACCAGGTTTGGAGAAAAGGCTGAGCCCTGGAGTACACCAGCATTGGTTGAGAATGAGGTAGAAGTACATATATCCGTCTAATGTAACTTGTATTGTCCAATTACTCAAAAAGCTTGCAATCCATGAGAAGATACTACTGACACCTTAAGCTTCGATTTTAGAATAAGTGTGTCGAAATATAATATAAAAGCTACAACAGCTGAGACAATAGATTGTTTTGATGGCACAGGGTGCGATATTAATGTCAAGAAAAGGTAGATCTGACAGTGCATAGCTCTATAGATATATTCGGAATAGCAAGGAAGCAGGGCGTATGGTTTTTTTTAAAACAATCAACCCATAAACTAGAACTTCTCATAAGGATACACATTCCATGGTGAAGTGTAACAGACCCTGGAACTGCATTAAGTCCACGAGATATAAAAGTTAACACCAACCACTTTCTGTGAGATCAAATAGTGGACAAACAGAAGATCAACTTGGCACTACCCATTTAAAGCACCCTGACAGGACAAGATACATTAGCTCATAGTACGGTATAGTGCTTCCCATGACCTTAAGAGGAATCCCACATGGAGGGGTCCTCGAATATGAATACTGGTCGCATATGAATTAAGACGTAGCGGCCACAAACAAGGATCTATCCACCATCACTGAACTGCTACATTCTGCTTTAATACACAGTATGAATAGGTGAAATATAGTTGTCTTAGTTTTCTATCGATGGAGTAAAATCTTTAATAAAAAATGAGTTTCAAACCTGCCATCATCCAATGGATGTACATAGCCATTGTTAGACTCAACATAACTTATGGGTGCTTAGTTTGGCGGATTGGAGCGGGAAAGTTTACGTACATTAGAAAGCTGACCGGGATCCAAAGATTAGCATGCGTAGGCAATCTTACATCTAAAGGCAATAGCTGCCAAGAGATCCATACACTTAAAACAATTTAGCTATTGGAAAGAGGGCGACACAGGTTACCTCACTATTGAGAGAAGGGTACATCTGCGTACTGGTATATACTTTCTAACACCATCCTCTAATTTCAGCCTAAATATTGAAAAAGTCTTTCCGAAAATAATCTCGATCTACACGGACGAATCAAAAACCGATAAAGGAGTGGGAAACAACGACAGTGTGAATCGAGCGGAAGTCTAAGCATTTGCTGAGCCGCAACTCCTCGAACTCTTAGACGATGATCGATATCTACATCAAGTCGCTATAAAAGCCATCTCATCCACAAAGGTAAAACCTAAACTTGTGAAACTTTGCCGCGACGAGCTCAAAATACTCACTGCAAATTACAACATAAGACTATGATGAGTTCCAGGAGGTGTAGGACATAAGTTCATGGGACATAAGTCCACAATTTAGCTATGGAATTATGTCCCACCCTATCGGTACATAGGTCCAGTTTTTTTTTGTCGAGTTCACAATTTTTGGGAAGACAATCAAGAAAAAAACACTTCACTGCTCGCTCTGCTTCGCTGGTCCTTAACGATCTTCATAAGAATTTGACAGACAAGCGCCTATGTACATAGGTACATAGGTTAAGTGGAACATAAGGTCTCACACTTTTCTTTTTGAACTGAGGTTCCGATGGAGTGGGATGTAATTCCATAACAGTCCCGTTCCAACACACATCGGTATCTAAAGGAACGAACTGGGGGATGAATTAGCAAGAAAGGCGTCCGAACAGGACCTAACAAAATGAGAGCATTTGAATAGTAACAATGTTCTATTTCTTCTACAATTGGCGATACAATTCCGGAATAATTACATATGGTTGGAATGGAATTTATTTAGAACTATGGTGGGCCGACCATTATGATTGAGAGAGTATTCATCCTTGAGTTCTTACTACCAGTATCGCATTCAAATTCACGGCAATGAATGTCTGAACATACTAGTAAATACTTATATAGCAGTTGTAACCAAGGCAGAATATCGGATATGGTCTGAGAACGTCTGAACGACGCCAAGAATCTTATCCTTCACTTAGAATGATTGTTAGGTACAGTCATCACAATGTCACAAAGTTTCTCCACATTGTTACCACCTTGATGTTTCCTAAAATATATTCGTTGTTGATCTAATCTAATTATGTCATCGGACAATGGCTTCGCTTTGATTTTCACGATAGATTTCCAAATCGTATCTACGCACAATTTCTGTGATTTACGACTACACCTAATGAGTTGCTATCCATCTACCAATGCATGAAAACTTATCTCGCTAAATAGGCGAACTTCTTTTATGATCAAACTTGATGTTCATCGTAAATCAGCTAACAATACCAAAACCATTACAACAAGCCCCTATCATGGCCGCCGCTATTCCTTTTATTCTTTCCAATTTGAAAACTTTTCTTCCTTTGAGTTCAGTGAACACACAATTCGCGGGTTCCGTCCAATTGAATTGATTTCACCCAACTAATGAGCGAATCTAACGTCGAATTCATTCACCACCCCCATCGATGACAGTCTCCTTTGAATCTCATCGAAAAAAAAAAAAAACCACTTAATCGATGGTAAACCAATAAACAAAATGAAATCAATGTCCAGCGCTCATCACTTCCCCCCAGCAGTAGCGGCATCGGATGGACATTTCGTAATTATCTCACGTTCGGTTCAAGAACTTCAAATGGACTTCGCAATGTTTACACTTCCATCCACCCACGGATTCGTGGTGAGTTTGAAGGTCACTTCCAAGTGCAAATGTTCCGAACGGAAAAAGAAGCAAAAAAAAAAAAAAGAAGTAACAGGGATTTTGAATGGTTTCCATTCTCATAAGTCATCCTTACACTCAATGGTTGTGCTTATGGCAAGAGATTTGTGTGATCTCGTAGCGGTTCGGATGAGATGTGGGCGTTGGAGTGTTTGTTTTGTCGGATTTAGGAGATTTCTACTATTGCAAGGACTCTGTGCGCTGGATGAGCATTTGTGAGTGAAAGTAATAAGTAAACTGTGGGTATTTACCACTGTCTCGGAGATTGTGTTACTCTCACGCACTGCAGGATGTACAAAGTTGAAATATGATTCGTCATTTATCTTTGTCTAGACGATAAGAAATATATATGAAGATGGAAAATAAATTACCATCGTGCGTTGTTCTCTAGTCCGGACCACCTGTTACTGGATGACAAAGTGTGCCTGGGATTATCTGTTAATTCGTTGAATGAGATGAGATGCCCGCTGGGCGAATTGGACAATACCCAGATGCTATTTATACTTGTATCCCAAATCTACTGATTGTATCTGTAAATGAAAAGTGATATGAATTAACGACGAAAAGGGCTGAGCTTCAGAGTGAATGGACTGTCTGATATGTACGACGTATATTTCTGTTAATTAAAGGCTTTAGCTTGCCTAATTATGGTGAAATGATTGGTTTGTCTATTATTATCTTATGGATTATAATATCAGCTATTCTGGCTGTGTTGGCTTATTACGTGGACATGTTAAGATAAGATAACTCCGCTTAGATGCTTTCTGATGGTAATATGGTTCGCATTTATTAAAGTTCACATGAACACAAACATTAAATTAATGAACGTCAAGGCTATGAAGATGGCACTTGCGCAGAGCCTACTGCGCTAAACCGTTGTTCCGTTCTATATCAAAGCAACTTAAATTTTTTTCATTGTTGCTTCCTTAAAGTTTATATAGTAAATTATTTAAGCTTAACTTAGGCCAGGACAAAAATATAGTGTTATACTCTCATGAAGACGAAAAAAAGCCATTTAGACTCCGGTGTCTATAACTAAACGCCTCATCACTTTCCCAATGGTGATGGTTGATTTCAACACCAAGTAAGAAGCAACTTCGTTGCAAGATATGTGGCACTTGGCAGCCAATGTATAGACCATCGATGAAAGAGAGACTCTTTGCTTGAAAATCCCTGTTCAGAAAAATTTTCGATTTTGTCCAGGTCCCGAAATTTAGGTAAAAATCACAAATTACGGCTTTCCCTTGATTATCTGGGCGAAATGGGCAACAAAGAATAAAAGGGTTGAACCAAAAGACCTGCAATCGGATGATCTAAAAGATAGGCAACTTCGTTGCAAGATATGTGGCATTTGGCAGCCAATGTATAGAACATCGATGAAAGAGAGCCTCTTTGCTTGAAAATCCCTGTGCAGAAAAATTTTCGATTTTGTCCAGGTCCCGAAATTTAGGTGAAAATCACAAATTACGGCTTTCCCTTGATTTTCTTATTGAAATAGGCAACAAAGAATAAAAGGGTCGAACCAAAAGACCTACAATCGGATGATCTAAAAGATAGGCAACTTCGTTGCAAGATATGTGGCATTTGGCAGCCAATGTATAGACCATCGATGAAAGAGAGACTCTTTGCTTGAAAATCCCTGTTCAGAAAAATTTTCGATTTTGTCCAGGTCCCGAAATTTAGGTCAAAATCACAAATTACGGCTTTCCCTTGATTTTCTTATTGAAATAGGCAACAAAGGATAAAAGGGTCGAACCAAAAGACCTACAATCGGATGATCTAAAAGATAGGCAACTTCGTTGCAAGATATGTGGCACTTGGCAGCCAATGTATAGAACATCGATGAAAGAGAGACTCTTTGCTTGAAAATCCCTGTTCAGAAAAATTTTCGATTTTGTCCAGGTCCCGAAATTTAGGTCAAAATCACAAAGTACGGCTTTCCCTTGATTTTCTTATTGAAATAGGCAACAAAGGATAAAAGGGTCGAACCAAAAGACCTACAATCGGATGATCTAAAAGATAGGCAACTTCGTTGCAAGATATGTGGCATTTGGCAGCCAATGTATAGAACATCGATGAAAGAGAGCCTCTTTGCTTGAAAATCCCTGTGCAGAAAAATTTTCGATTTTGTCCAGGTCCCGAAATTTAGGTGAAAATCACGAATTACGGCTTTCCCTTGATTTTCTTATTGAAATAGGCAACAAAGAATAAAAGGGTCGAACCAAAAGACCTACAATCGGATGATCTAAAAGATAGGCAACTTCGTTGCAAGATATGTGGCATTTGGCAGCCAATGTATAGACCATCGATGAAAGAGAGACTCTTTGCTTGAAAATCGGTGTTCAGAAAAATTTTCGATTTTGTCCAGGTCCCGAAATTTAGGTAAAAATCACAAATTACGGCTTTCCCTTGATTATCTGGGCGAAATGGGCAACAAAAAATAAAAGGGTTGAACCAAAAGACCTGCAATCGGATGATCTAAAAGATAGGCAACTTCGTTGCAAGATATGTGGCATTTGGCAGCCAATGTATAGAACATCGATGAAAGAGAGCCTCTTTGCTTGAAAATCCCTGTGCAGAAAAATTTTCGATTTTGTCCAGGTCCCGAAATTTAGGTGAAAATCACGAATTACGGCTTTCCCTTGATTTTCTTATTGAAATAGGCAACAAAGAATAAAAGGGTCGAACCAAAAGACCTACAATCGGATGATCTAAAAGATAGGCAACTTCGTTGCAAGATATGTGGCATTTGGCAGCCAATGTATAGACCATCGATGAAAGAGAGACTCTTTGCTTGAAAATCGGTGTTCAGAAAAATTTTCGATTTTGTCCAGGTCCCGAAATTTAGGTCAAAATCACAAATTACGGCTTTCCCTTGATTTTCTTATTGAAATAGGCAACAAAGGATAAAAGGGTCGAACCAAAAGACCTACAATCGGATGATCTAAAAGATAGGCAACTTCGTTGCAAGATATGTGGCACTTGGCAGCCAATGTATAGAACATCGATGAAAGAGAGCCTCTTTGCTTGAAAATCCCTGTGCAGAAAAATTTTCGATTTTGTCCAGGTCCCGAAATTTAGGTCAAAATCACAAATTACGGCTTTCCCTTGATTTTCTTATTGAAATAGGCAACAAAGGATAAAAGGGTCGAACCAAAAGACCTGCAATCGGATGATCTAAAAGATAGGCAACTTCGTTGCAAGATATGTGGCACTTGGCAGCCAATGTATAGAACATCGATGAATGAGAGACTCTTTGCTTGAAATTCCCTGTCCAGAAAAATTTTCGATTTTGTCCAGGTCCTGAAATTTAGGTGAAAATCACGAATTACGGCTTTCCCTTGATTTTCTTATTGAAATAGGCAACAAAGAATAAAAGGGTCGAACCAAAAGACCTACAATCGGATGATCTAAAAGATAGGCAACTTCGTTGCAAGATATGTGGCATTTGGCAGCCAATGTATAGAACATCGATGAAAGAGAGCCTCTTTGCTTGAAAATCCCTGTCCAGAAAAATTTTCGATTTTGTCCAGGTCCCGAAATTTAGGTAAAAATCACAAATTACGGCTTTCCCTTGATTGTCTGGGCGAAATGGGCAACAAAGGATAAAAGGGTGGAACCAAAAGACCTACAATCGGATGATCTAAACGATAGGCAACTTCGTTGCAAGATATGTGGCACTTGGCAGCCAATGTATTGACCATCGATGAAAGAGAGACTCTTTGCTTGAAAATCCCTGTCCAGAAAAATTTTCGATTTTGTCCAGGTCCCGAAATTTAGGTCAAAATCGCAAATTACGGCTTTCCCTTGATTTTCTTATTGAAATAGGCAACAAAGGATAAAAGGGTCGAACCAAAAGACCTACAATCGGATGATCTAAAAGATAGGCAACTTCGTTGCAAGATATGTGGCATTTGGCAGCCAATGTATAGACCATCGATGAAAGAGAGACTCTTTGCTTGAAAATCCCTGTTCAGAAAAATTTTGGATTTTGTCCAGGTCCCGAAATTTAGGTGAAAATCACAAATTACGGCTTTCCCTTGATTTTCTTATTGAAATAGGCAACAAAGGATAAAAGGGTCGAACCAAAAGACCTACAATCGGATGATCTAAAAGATAGGCAACTTCGTTGCAAGATATGTGGCATTTGGCAGCCAATGTATAGAACATCGATGAAAGAGAGCCTCTTTGCTTGAAAATCCCTGTCCAGAAAAATTTTCGATTTTGTCCAGGTCCCGAAATTTAGGTAAAAATCACAAATTACGGCTTTCCCTTGATTTTCTTATTGAAATAGGCAACAAAGGATAAAAGGGTCGAACCAAAAGACCTACAATCGGATGATCTAAAAGATAGGCAACTTCGTTGCAAGATATGTGGCATTTGGCAGCCAATGTATAGAACATCGATGAAAGAGAGCCTCTTTGCTTGAAAATCCCTGTCCAGAAAAATTTTCGATTTTGTCCAGGTCCCGAAATTTAGGTCAAAATCACAAATTACGGCTTTCCCTTGATTTTCTTATTGAAATAGGCAACAAAGGATAAAAGGGTCGAACCAAAAGACCTACAATCGGATGATCTAAAAGATAGGCAACTTCGTTGCAAGATATGTGGCATTTGGCAGCCAATGTATAGACCATCGATGAAAGAGAGACTCTTTGCTTGAAAATCCCTGTTCAGAAAAATTTTCGATTTTGTCCAGGTCCCGAAATTTAGGTGAAAATCACAAATTACGGCTTTCCCTTGACTATCTGGGCGAAATGGGCAACAAAGAATAAAAGGGTGGAACCAAAAGGCCTACAATCGGATGATCTAAACGATAGGCAACTTCGTTGCAAGATATGTGGCGCTTGGCAGCCAATGTATAGAAAATCGATGAAAGAGAGACTCTTTGCTTGAAAATCCCTGTTCAGAAAAATTTTCGATTTTGTCCAGGTCCCGAAATTTAGGTCAAAATCACAAATTACGGCTTTCCCTTGATTTTCTTATTGAAATAGGCAACAAAGGATAAAAGGGTCGAACCAAAAGACCTACAATCGGATGATCTAAAAGATAGGCAACTTCGTTGCAAGATATGTGGCATTTGGCAGCCAATGTATAGAACATCGATGAAAGAGAGCCTCTTTGCTTGAAAATCCCTGTCCAGAAAAATTTTCGATTTTGTCCAGGTCCCGAAATTTAGGTCAAAATCACAAATTACGGCTTTCCCTTGATTTTCTTATTGAAATAGGCAACAAAGGATAAAAGGGTCGAACCAAAAGACCTACAATCGGATGATCTAAAAGATAGGCAACTTCGTTGCAAGATATGTGGCATTTGGCAGCCAATGTATAGAACATCGATGAAAGAGAGACTCTTTGCTTGAAATTCCCTGTCCAGAAAAATTTTCGATTTTGTCCAGGTCCCGAAATTTAGGTCAAAATCACAAATTACGGCTTTCCCTTGATTTTCTTATTGAAATTGGCAACAAAGGATAAAAGGGTCGAACCAAAAGAATTACAATCGGATGATCTAAAAGATAGGCAACTTCGTTGCAAGATATGTGGCATTTGGCAGCCAATGTATAGACCATCGATGAAAGAGAGACTCTTTGCTTGAAAATCCCTGTTCAGAAAAATTTTCGATTTTGTCCAGGTCCCGAAATTTAGGTCAAAATCACAAATTACGGCTTTCCCTTGATTTTCTTATTGAAATAGGCAACAAAGGATAAAAGGGTCGAACCAAAAGACCTACAATCGGATGATCTAAAAGATAGGCAACTTCGTTGCAAGATATGTGGCATTTGGCAGCCAATGTATAGAACATCGATGAAAGAGAGACTCTTTGCTTGAAATTCCCTGTCCAGAAAAATTTTCGATTTTGTCCAGGTCCCGAAATTTAGGTGAAAATCACAAATTACGGCTTTCCCTTGATTATCTGGGCGAAATGGGCAACAAAGAATAAAAGGGTGGAACCAAAAGACCTACAATCGGATGATCTAAACGATAGGCAACTTCGTTGCAAGATATGTGGCGCTTGGCAGCCAATGTATAGACCATCGATGAAAGAGAGACTCTTTGCTTGAAAATCCCTGTTCAGAAAAATTTTCGATTTTGTCCAGGTCCCGAAATTTAGGTCAAAATCACAAATTACGGCTTTCCCTTGATTTTCTTATTGAAATAGGCAACAAAGGATAAAAGGGTCGAAAGAAAAGACCTACAATCGGATGATCTAAAAGATAGGCAACTTCGTTGCAAGATATGTGGCATTTGGCAGCCAATGTATAGAACATCGATGAAAGAGAGCCTCTTTGCTTGAAAATCCCTGTCCAGAAAAATTTTCGATTTTGTCCAGGTCCCGAAATTTAGGTGAAAATCACAAATTACGGCTTTCCCTTGATTTTCTTATTGAAATAGGCAACAAAGGATAAAAGGGTCGAACCAAAAGACCTACAATCGGATGATCTAAAAGATAGGCAACTTCGTTGCAAGATATGTGGCATTTGGCAGCCAATGTATAGACCATCGATGAAAGAGAGACTCTTTGCTTGAAAATCCCTGTTCAGAAAAATTTTCGATTTTGTCCAGGTCCCGAAATTTAGGTGAAAATCACAAATTACGGCTTTCCCTTGATTATCTGGGCGAAATGGGCAACAAAGAATAAAAGGGTGGAACCAAAAGACCTACAATCGGATGATCTAAACGATAGGCAACTTCGTTGCAAGATATGTGGCGCTTGGCAGCCAATGTATAGACCATCGATGAAAGAGAGACTCTTTGCTTGAAAATCCCTGTTCAAAAAAATTTTCGATTTTGTCCAGGTCCCGAAATTTAGGTCAAAATCACAAATTACGGCTTTCCCTTGATTTTCTGAGTGAAATAGGCAACAAAGGATAAAAGGGTCGAACGAAAAGACCTACAATCGGATGATCTAAAAGATAGGCAACTTCGTTGCAAGATATGTGGCACTTGGCAGCCAATGTATAGACCATCGATGAAAGAGAGACTCTTTGCTTGAAAATCCCTGTTCAGAAAAATTTTCGATTTTGTCCAGGTCCCGAAATTTAGGTCAAAATCACAAATTACGGCTTTCCCTTGATTATCTGGGCGAAACGGGCAACAAAGAATAAAAGGGTTGAACCAAAAGACCTGCAATCGGATGATCTAAAAGATAGGCAACTTCGTTGCAAGATATGTGGCACTTGGCAGCCAATGTATAGACCATCGATGAAAGAGAGACTCTTTGCTTGAAAATCCCTGTTCAGAAAAATTTTCGATTTTGTCCAGGTCCCGAAATTTAGGTCAAAATCACAAATTACGGCTTTCCCTTTATTATCTGGGCGAAACGGGCAACAAAGAATAAAAGGGTTGAACCAAAAGACCTGCAATCGGATGATCTAAAAGATAGGCAACTTCGTTGCAAGATATGTGGCACTTGGCAGCCAATGTATAGACCATCGATGAAAGAGAGACTCTTTGCTTGAAAATCCCTGTTCAGAAAAATTTTCGATTTTGTCCAGGTCCCGAAATTTAGGTAAAAATCACAAATTACGGCTTTCCCTTGATTATCTGGGCGAAATGGGCAACAAAGAATAAAAGGGTTGAATCAAAAGACCTGCAATCGGATGATCTAAAAGATAGGCAACTTCGTTGCAAGATATGTGACATTTGGCAGCCAATGTATAGACCATCGATGAAAGAGAGACTCTTTGCTTGAAAATCGGTGTTCAGAAAAATTTTCGATTTTGTCCAGGTCCCGAAATTTAGGTCAAAATCACAAATTACGGCTTTCCCTTGATTTTCTGAGTGAAATAGGCAACAAAGGATAAAAGGGTCGAACCAAAAGACCTACAATCGGATGATCTAAAAGATAGGCAACTTCGTTGCAAGATATGTGGCACTTGGCAGCCAATGTATAGAACATCGATGAAAGAGAGCCTCTTTGCTTGAAAATCCCTGTGCAGAAAAATTTTCGATTTTGTCCAGGTCCCGAAATTTAGGTGAAAATCACAAATTACGGCTTTCCCTTGATTATCTGGGCGAACAAAGAATAAAAGGGTTGAACCAAAAGACCTGCAATCGGATGATCTAAAAGATAGGCAACTTCGTTGCAAGATATGTGGCACTTGGCAGAAAATGTATAGACCATCGATGAAAGAGAGACTCTTTGCTTGAAAATCCCTGTTCAGAAAAATTTTCGATTTTGTCCAGGTCCCGAAATTTAGGTCAAAATCACAAATTACGGCTTTCCCTTGATTATCTGGGCGAAACGGGCAACAAAGAATAAAAGGGTTGAACCAAAAGACCTGCAATCGGATGATCTAAAAGATAGGCAACTTCGTTGCAAGATATGTGGCACTTGGCAGCCAATGTATAGACCATCGATGAAAGAGAGACTCTTTGCTTGAAAATCCCTGTTCAGAAAAATTTTCGATTTTGTCCAGGTCCCGAAATTTAGGTAAAAATCACAAATTACGGCTTTCCCTTGATTATCTGGGCGAAATGGGCAACAAAGAATAAAAGGGTTGAATCAAAAGACCTGCAATCGGATGATCTAAAAGATAGGCAACTTCGTTGCAAGATATGTGACATTTGGCAGCCAATGTATAGACCATCGATGAAAGAGAGACTCTTTGCTTGAAAATCGGTGTTCAGAAAAATTTTCGATTTTGTCCAGGTCCCGAAATTTAGGTCAAAATCACAAATTACGGCTTTCCCTTGATTTTCTGAGTGAAATAGGCAACAAAGGATAAAAGGGTCGAACCAAAAGACCTACAATCGGATGATCTAAAAGATAGGCAACTTCGTTGCAAGATATGTGGCACTTGGCAGCCAATGTATAGAACATCGATGAAAGAGAGCCTCTTTGCTTGAAAATCCCTGTGCAGAAAAATTTTCGATTTTGTCCAGGTCCCGAAATTTAGGTGAAAATCACAAATTACGGCTTTCCCTTGATTATCTGGGCGAAACGGGCAACAAAGAATAAAAGGGTTGAACCAAAAGACCTGCAATCGGATGATCTAAAAGATAGGCAACTTCGTTGCAAGATATGTGGCACTTGGCAGCCAATGTATAGACCATCGATGAAAGAGAGACTCTTTGCTTGAAAATCCCTGTGCAGAAAAATTTTCGATTTTGTCCAGGTCCCGAAATTTAGGTAAAAATCACAAATTACGGCTTTCCCTTGATTATCTGGGCGAAACGGGCAACAAAGAATAAAAGGGTTGAACCAAAAGACCTGCAATCGGATGATCTAAAAGATAGGCAACTTCGTTGCAAGATATGTGGCACTTGGCAGCCAATGTATAGAACATCGATGAAAGAGAGCCTCTTTGCTTGAAAATCCCTGTGCAGAAAAATTTTCGATTTTGTCCAGGTCCCGAAATTTAGGTCAAAATCACAAATTACGGCTTTCCCTTGATTATCTGGGCGAAACGGGCAACAAAGAATAAAAGGGTTGAACCAAAAGACCTGCAATCGGATGATCTAAAAGATAGGCAACTTCGTTGCAAGATATGTGGCACTTGGCAGCCAATGTATAGACCATCGATGAAAGAGAGACTCTTTGCTTGAAAATCCCTGTTCAGAAAAATTTTCGATTTTGTCCAGGTCCCGAAATTTAGGTAAAAATCACAAATTACGGCTTTCCCTTGATTATCTGGGCGAAATGGGCAACAAAGAATAAAAGGGTTGAATCAAAAGACCTGCAATCGGATGATCTAAAAGATAGGCAACTTCGTTGCAAGATATGTGACATTTGGCAGCCAATGTATAGACCATCGATGAAAGAGAGACTCTTTGCTTGAAAATCGGTGTTCAGAAAAATTTTCGATTTTGTCCAGGTCCCGAAATTTAGGTCAAAATCACAAATTACGGCTTTCCCTTGATTTTCTGAGTGAAATAGGCAACAAAGAATAAAAGGGTTGAACCAAAAGACCTGCAATCGGATGATCTAAAAGATAGGCAACTTCGTTGCAAGATATGTGGCACTTGGCAGCCAACGTATAGAACATCGATGAAAGAGAGCCTCTTTGCTTGAAAATCCCTGTGCAGAAAAATTTTCGATTTTGTCCAGGTCCCGAAATTTAGGTGAAAATCACAAATTACGGCTTTCCCTTGATTATCTGGGCGAAATGGGCAACAAAGAATAAAAGGGTTGAATCAAAAGACCTGCAATCGGATGATCTAAAAGATAGGCAACTTCGTTGCAAGATATGTGGCACTTGGCAGCCAATGTATAGACCATCGATGAAAGAGAGACTCTTTGCTTGAAAATCCCTGTTCAGAAAAATTTTCGATTTTGTCCAGGTCCCGAAATTTAGGTCAAAATCACAAATTATGGCTTTCCCTTGATTATCTGGGCGAAACGGGCAACAAAGAATAAAAGGGTTGAACCAAAAGACCTGCAATCGGATGATCTAAAAGATAGGCAACTTCGTTGCAAGATATGTGGCACTTGGCAGCCAATGTATAGACCATCGATGAAAGAGAGACTCTTTGCTTGAAAATCCCTGTTCAGAAAAATTTTCGATTTTGTCCAGGTCCCGAAATTTAGGTAAAAATCACAAATTACGGCTTTCCCTTGATTATCTGGGCGAAATGGGCAACAAAGAATAAAAGGGTTGAATCAAAAGACCTGCAATCGGATGATCTAAAAGATAGGCAACTTCGTTGCAAGATATGTGACATTTGGCAGCCAATGTATAGACCATCGATGAAAGAGAGACTCTTTGCTTGAAAATCGGTGTTCAGAAAAGTTTTCGATTTTGTCCAGGTCCCGAAATTTAGGTCAAAATCACAAATTACGGCTTTCCCTTGATTTTCTGAGTGAAATAGGCAACAAAGGATAAAAGGGTCGAACCAAAAGACCTACAATCGGATGATCTAAAAGATAGGCAACTTCGTTGCAAGATATGTGGCACTTGGCAGCCAATGTATAGAACATCGATGAAAGAGAGCCTCTTTGCTTGAAAATCCCTGTGCAGAAAAATTTTCGATTTTGTCCAGGTCCCGAAATTTAGGTGAAAATCACAAATTACGGCTTTCCCTTGATTATCTGGGCGAAACGGGCAACAAAGAATAAAAGGGTTGAATCAAAAGACCTGCAATCGGATGATCTAAAAGATAGGCAACTTCGTTGCAAGATATGTGGCACTTGGCAGCCAATGTATAGACCATCGATGAAAGAGAGACTCTTTGCTTGAAAATCCCTGTTCAGAAAAATTTTCGATTTTGTCCAGGTCCCGAAATTTAGGTAAAAATCACAAATTACGGCTTTCCCTTGATTATCTGGGCGAAATGGGCAACAAAGAATAAAAGGGTTGAATCAAAAGACCTGCAATCGGATGATCTAAAAGATAGGCAACTTCGTTGCAAGATATGTGACATTTGGCAGCCAATGTATAGACCATCGATGAAAGAGAGACTCTTTGCTTGAAAATCGGTGTTCAGAAAAATTTTCGATTTTGTCCAGGTCCCGAAATTTAGGTCAAAATCACAAATTACGGCTTTCCCTTGATTTTCTGAGTGAAATAGGCAACAAAGGATAAAAGGGTCGAACCAAAAGACCTACAATCGGATGATCTAAAAGATAGGCAACTTCGTTGCAAGATATGTGGCACTTGGCAGCCAATGTATAGAACATCGATGAAAGAGAGCCTCTTTGCTTAAAAATCCCTGTGCAGAAAAATTTTCGATTTTGTCCAGGTCCCGAAATTTAGGTGAAAATCACAAATTACGGCTTTGCCTTGATTATCTGGGCGAAATGGGCAACAAAGAATAAAAGGGTTGAACCAAAAGACCTACAATCGGATGATCTAAAAGATAGGCAACTTCGTTGCAAGATATGTGGCATTTGGCAGCCAATGTATAGAACATCGATGAAAGAGAGCCTCTTTGCTTGAAAATCCCTGTGCAGAAAAATTTTCGATTTTGTCCAGGTCCCGAAATTTAGGTGAAAATCACAAATTACGGCTTTCCCTTGATTATCTGGGCGAAATGGGCAACAAAGAATAAAAGGGTTGAACCAAAAGACCTACAATCGGATGATCTAAAAGATAGGCAACTTCGTTGCAAGATATGTGGCACTTGGCAGCCAATGTATAGACCATCGATGAAAGAGAGACTCTTTGCTTGAAAATCCCTGTTCAGAAAAATTTTCGATTTTGTCCAGGTCCCGAAATTTAGGTAAAAATCACAAATTACGGCTTTCCCTTGATTATCTGGGCGAAATGGGCAACAAAGAATAAAAGGGTTGAATCAAAAGACCTGCAATCGGATGATCTAAAAGATAGGCAACTTCGTTGCAAGATATGTGACATTTGGCAGCCAATGTATAGACCATCGATGAAAGAGAGACTCTTTGCTTGAAAATCGGTGTTCAGAAAAATTTTCGATTTTGTCCAGGTCCCGAAATTTAGGTCAAAATCACAAATTACGGCTTTCCCTTGATTTTCTGAGTGAAATAGGCAACAAAGGATAAAAGGGTCGAACCAAAAGACCTACAATCGGATGATCTAAAAGATAGGCAACTTCGTTGCAAGATATGTGGCACTTGGCAGCCAATGTATAGAACATCGATGAAAGAGAGCCTCTTTGCTTAAAAATCCCTGTGCAGAAAAATTTTCGATTTTGTCCAGGTCCCGAAATTTAAGTGAAAATCACAAATTACGGCTTTGCCTTGATTATCTGGGCGAAATGGGCAACAAAGAATAAAAGGGTTGAACCAAAAGACCTACAATCGGATGATCTAAAAGATAGGCAACTTCGTTGCAAGATATGTGGCATTTGGCAGCCAATGTATAGAACATCGATGAAAGAGAGCCTCTTTGCTTGAAAATCCCTGTGCAGAAAAATTTTCGATTTTGTCCAGGTCCCGAAATTTAGGTGAAAATCACAAATTACGGCTTTCCCTTGATTATCTGGGCGAAATGGGCAACAAAGAATAAAAGGGTTGAACCAAAAGACCTACAATCGGATGATCTAAAAGATAGGCAACTTCGTTGCAAGATATGTGACATTTGGCAGCCAATGTATAGACCATCGATGAAAGAGAGACTCTTTGCTTGAAAATCGGTGTTCAGAAAAATTTTCGATTTTGTCCAGGTCCCGAAATTTAGGTCAAAATCACAAATTACGGCTTTCCCTTGATTTTCTGAGTGAAATAGGCAACAAAGGATAAAAGGGTCGAACCGAAAGACCTACAATCGGATGATCTAAAAGATAGGCAACTTCGTTGTAAGATATGTGGCACTTGGCAGCCAATGTATAGAACATCGATGAAAGAGAGCCTCTTTGCTTGAAAATCCCTGTGCAGAAAAATTTTCGATTTTGTCCAGGTCCCGAAATTTAGGTGAAAATCACAAATTACGGCTTTCCCTTGATTATCTGGGCGAAATGGGCAACAAAGAATAAAAGGGTCGAACCAAAAGACCTACAATCGGATGATCTAAAAGATAGGCAACTTCGTTGCAAGATATGTGGCATTTGGCAGCCAATGTATAGACCATCGATGAAAGAGAGACTCTTTGCTTGAAAATCCCTGTTCAGAAAAATTTTCGATTTTGTCCAGGTCCCGAAATTTAGGTGAAAATCACAAATTACGGCTTTCCCTTGATTATCTGGGCGAAATGGGCAACAAAGAATAAAAGGGTGGAACCAAAAGACCTACAATCGGATGATCTAAACGATAGGCAACTTCGTTGCAAGATATGTGGCGCTTGGCAGCCAATGTATAGACCATCGATGAAAGAGAGACTCTTTGCTTGAAAATCCCTGTTCAAAAAAATTTTCGATTTTGTCCAGGTCCCGAAATTTAGGTCAAAATCACAAATTACGGCTTTCCCTTGATTTTCTGAGTGAAATAGGCAACAAAGGATAAAAGGGTCGAACGAAAAGACCTACAATCGGATGATCTAAAAGATAGGCAACTTCGTTGCAAGATATGTGGCACTTGGCAGCCAATGTATAGACCATCGATGAAAGAGAGACTCTTTGCTTGAAAATCCCTGTTCAGAAAAATTTTCGATTTTGTCCAGGTCCCGAAATTTAGGTCAAAATCACAAATTACGGCTTTCCCTTGATTATCTGGGCGAAATGGGCAACAAAGAATAAAAGGGTTGAATCAAAAGACCTGCAATCGGATGATCTAAAAGATAGGCAACTTCGTTGCAAGATATGTGACATTTGGCAGCCAATGTATAGACCATCGATGAAAGAGAGACTCTTTGCTTGAAAATCGGTGTTCAGAAAAATTTTAGATTTTGTCCAGGTCCCGAAATTTAGGTCAAAATCACAAATTACGGCTTTCCCTTGATTATCTGGGCGAAATGGGCAACAAAGAATAAAAGGGTTGAACCAAAAGACCTACAATCGGATGATCTAAAAGATAGGCAACTTCGTTGCAAGATATGTGGCATTTGGCAGCCAAGGTATAGAACATCGATGAATGAGAGACTCTTTGCTTGAAATTCCCTGTCCAGAAAAATTTTCGATTTTGTCCAGGTCCCGAAATTTAGGTGAAAATCACGAATAAGATAGGCAACTTCGTTGCAAGATATGTGGCATTTGGCAGTCAATGTATAGAACATCGATGAAGGAGAGACTCTTTGCTTGAAAATCCCTGTCCAGCATAATTTTCGATTTTGTCCAGGTCCCGAAATTTAGGTAAAAATCACGAATTACGGCTTTCCCTTGATTTTCTTATTGAAATAGGCAACAAAGAATAAAAGGGTCGAACCAAAAGACCTACAATCGGATGATCTAAAAGATAGGCAACTTCGTTGCAAGATATGTGGCATTTGGCAGCCAATGTATAGAACATCGATGAATGAGAGACTCTTTGCTTGAAATTCCCTGTCCAGAAAAATTTTCGATTTTGTCCAGGTCCCGAAATTTAGGTGAAAATCACGAATAAGATAGGCAACTTCGTTGCAAGATATGTGGCATTTGGCAGTCAATGTATAGAACATCGATGAAGGAGAGACTCTTTGCTTGAAAATCCCTGTCCAGCATAATTTTCGATTTTGTCCAGGTCCCGAAATTTAGGTAAAAATCACGAATTACGGCTTTCCCTTGATTTTCTTATTGAAATAGGCAACAAAGAATAAAAGGGTCGAACGAAAAGACCTACAATCGGATGATCTAAAAGATAGGCAACTTCGTTGCAAGATATGTGGCACTTGGCAGCCAATGTATAGACCATCGATGAAAGAGAGACTCTTTGCTTGAAAATCCCTGTTCAGAAAAATTTTCGATTTTGTCCAGGTCCCGAAATTTAGGTGAAAATCACAAATTACGGCTTTCCCTTGATTATCTGGGCGAAATGGGCAACAAAGAATAAAAGGGTTGAATCTAAAGACCTGCAATCGGATGATCTAAAAGATAGGCAACTTCGTTGCAAGATATGTGACATTTGGCAGCCAATGTATAGACCATCGATGAAAGAGAGACTCTTTGCTTGAAAATCGGTGTTCAGAAAAATTTTAGATTTTGTCCAGGTCCCGAAATTTAGGTCAAAATCACAAATTACGGCTTTCCCTTGATTATCTGGGCGAAATGGGCAACAAAGAATAAAAGGGTCGAACCAAAAGACCTACAATCGGATGATCTAAAAGATAGGCAACTTCGTTGCAAGATATGTGGCATTTGGCAGCCAAGGTATAGAACATCGATGAATGAGAGACTCTTTGCTTGAAATTCCCTGTCCAGAAAAATTTTCGATTTTGTCCAGGTCCCGAAATTTAGGTGAAAATCACGAATAAGATAGGCAACTTCGTTGCAAGATATGTGGCATTTGGCAGCCAATGTATAGAACATCGATGAAAGAGAGACTCTTTGCTTGAAATTCCCTGTCCAGAAAAATTTTCGATTTTGTCCAGGTCCCGAAATTTAGGTGAAAATCACGAATTACGGCTTTCCCTTGATTTTTTTATTGAAATAGGCAACAAAGAATAAAAGGGTCGAACCAAAAGACCTACAATCGGATGATCTAAAAGATAGGCAACTTCGTTGCAAGATATGTGGCATTTGGCAGCCAATGTATAGAACATCGATGAATGAGAGACTCTTTGCTTGAAATTCCCTGTCCAGAAAAATTTTCGATTTTGTCCAGGTCCCGAAATTTAGGTGAAAATCACGAATAAGATAGGCAACTTCGTTGCAAGATATGTGGCATTTGGCAGCCAATGTATAGAACATCGATGAATGAGAGACTCTTTGCTTGAAATTCCCTGTCCAGAAAAATTTTCGATTTTGTCCAGGTCCCGAAATTTAGGTGAAAATCACGAATAAGATAGGCAACTTCGTTGCAAGATATGTGGCATTTGGCAGTCAATGTATAGAACATCGATGAAGGAGAGACTCTTTGCTTGAAAATCCCTGTCCAGCATAATTTTCGATTTTGTCCAGGTCCCGAAATTTAGGTAAAAATCACGAATTACGGCTTTCCCTTGATTTTCTTATTGAAATAGGCAACAAAGAATAAAAGGGTCGAACCAAAAGACCTACAATCGGATGATCTAAAAGATAGGCAACTTCGTTGCAAGATATGTGGCATTTGGCAGCCAATGTATAGAACATCGATGAATGAGAGACTCTTTGCTTGAAATTCCCTGTCCAGAAAAATTTTCGATTTTGTCCAGGTCCCGAAATTTAGGTCAAAATCACAAATTACGGCTTTCCCTTGATTATCTGGGCGAAATGGGCAACAAAGAATAAAAGGGTCGAACCAAAAGACCTACAATCGGATGATCTAAAAGATAGGCAACTTCGTTGCAAGATATGTGGCATTTGGCAGCCAATGTATAGAACATCGATGAATGAGAGACTCTTTGCTTGAAATTCCCTGTCCAGAAAAATTTTCGATTTTGTCCAGGTCCCGAAATTTAGGTCAAAATCACAAATTACGGCTTTCCCTTGATTATCTGGGCGAAATGGGCAACAAAGAATAAAAGGGTCGAACCAAAAGACCTACAATCGGATGATCTAAAAGATAGGCAACTTCGTTGCAAGATATGTGGCATTTGGCAGCCAATGTATAGAACATCGATGAATGAGAGACTCTTTGCTTGAAATTCCCTGTCCAGAAAAATTTTCGATTTTGTCCAGGTCCCGAAATTTAGGTCAAAATCACAAATTACGGCTTTCCCTTGATTATCTGGGCGAAATGGCAACAAAGAATAAAAGGGTCGAACCGAAAGACCTACAATCGGATGATCTAAAAGATAGGCAACTTCGTTGCAAGATATGTGGCATTTGGCAGCCAATGTATAGAACATCGATGAATGAGAGACTCTTTGCTTGAAATTCCCTGTCCAGAAAAATTTTCGATTTTGTCCAGGTCCCGAAATTTAGGTGAAAATCACGAATTACGGCTTTCCCTTGATTTTCTTATTGAAATAGGCAACAAAGAATAAAAGGGTCGAACCAAAAGACCTACAATCGGATGATCTAAAAGATAGGCAACTTCGTTGCAAGATATGTGGCATTTGGCAGCCAATGTATAGAACATCGATGAATGAGAGACTCTTTGCTTGAAATTCCCTGTCCAGAAAAATTTTCGATTTTGTCCAGGTCCCGAAATTTAGGTGAAAATCACGAATAAGATAGGCAACTTCGTTGCAAGATATGTGGCATTTGGCAGTCAATGTATAGAACATCGATGAAGGAGAGCCTCTTTGCTTGAAAATCCCTGTGCAGAAAAATTTTCGATTTTGTCCAGGTCCCGAAATTTAGGTGAAAATCACAAATTACGGCTTTCCCTTGATTATCTGGGCGAAATGGGCAACAAAGAATAAAAGGGTTGAACCAAAAGACCTACAATCGGATGATCTAAAAGATAGGCAACTTCGTTGCAAGATATGTGACATTTGGCAGCCAATGTATAGACCATCGATGAAAGAGAGACTCTTTGCTTGAAAATCGGTGTTCAGAAAAATTTTCGATTTTGTCCAGGTCCCGAAATTTAGGTGAAAATCACGAATTACGGCTTTCCCTTGATTTTCTGGGTGAAATAGGCAACAAAGAATAAAAGGGTCGAACCAAAAGACCTACAATCGGATGATCTAAAAGATAGGCAACTTCGTTGCAAGATATGTGGCATTTGGCAGCCAATGTATAGAACATCGATGAATGAGAGACTCTTTGCTTGAAATTCCCTGTCCAGAAAAATTTTCGATTTTGTCCAGGTCCCGAAATTTAGGTGAAAATCACGAATAAGATAGGCAACTTCGTTGCAAGATATGTGGCATTTGGCAGCCAATGTATAGAACATCGATGAAAGAGAGCCTCTTTGCTTGAAAATCCCTGTGCAGAAAAATTTTCGATTTTGTCCAGGTCCCGAAATTTAGGTGAAAATCACAAATTACGGCTTTCCCTTGATTATCTGGGCGAAATGGGCAACAAAGAATAAAAGGGTTGAACCAAAAGACCTACAATCGGATGATCTAAAAGATAGGCAACTTCGTTGCAAGATATGTGACATTTGGCAGCCAATGTATAGACCATCGATGAAAGAGAGACTCTTTGCTTGAAAATCGGTGTTCAGAAAAATTTTCGATTTTGTCCAGGTCCCGAAATTTAGGTCAAAATCACAAATTACGGCTTTCCCTTGATTTTCTGAGTGAAATAGGCAACAAAGGATAAAAGGGTCGAACCGAAAGACCTACAATCGGATGATCTAAAAGATAGGCAACTTCGTTGTAAGATATGTGGCACTTGGCAGCCAATGTATAGAACATCGATGAAAGAGAGCCTCTTTGCTTGAAAATCCCTGTGCAGAAAAATTTTCGATTTTGTCCAGGTCCCGAAATTTAGGTGAAAATCACAAATTACGGCTTTCCCTTGATTATCTGGGCGAAATGGGCAACAAAGAATAAAAGGGTTGAATCAAAAGACCTGCAATCGGATGATCTAAAAGATAGGCAACTTCGTTGCAAGATATGTGGCACTTGGCAGCCAATGTATAGAACAACGATGAAAGAGAGACTCTTTGCTTGAAAATCGGTGTTCAGAAAAATTTTCGATTTTGTCCAGGTCCCGAAATTTAGGTCAAAATCACAAATTACGGCTTTCCCTTGATTTTCTGAGTGAAATAGGCAACAAAGGATAAAAGGGTCGAACCAAAAGACCTACAATCGGATGATCTAAAAGATAGGCAACTTCGTTGCAAGATATGTGGCACTTGGCAGCCAATGTATAGAACATCGATGAAAGAGAGCCTCTTTGCTTAAAAATCCCTGTGCAGAAAAATTTTCGATTTTGTCCAGGTCCCGAAATTTAGGTGAAAATCACAAATTACGGCTTTCCCTTGATTATCTGGGCGAAATGGGCAACAAAGAATAAAAGGGTTGAACCAAAAGACCTACAATCGGATGATCTAAAAGATAGGCAACTTCGTTGCAAGATATGTGGCATTTGGCAGCCAATGTATAGAACATCGATGAAAGAGAGCCTCTTTGCTTGAAAATCCCTGTTCAGAAAAATTTTAGATTTTGTCCAGGTCCCGAAATTTAGGTCAAAATCACAAATTACGGCTTTCCCTTGATTATTTGGGCGAAATGGGCAACAAAGAATAAAAGGGTTGAACCAAAAGACCTACAATCGGATGATCTAAAAGATAGGCAACTTCGTTGCAAGATATGTGGCATTTGGCAGCCAATGTATAGAATATCGATGAAAGAGAGCCTCTTTGCTTGAAAATCCCTGTCCAGAAAAATTTTAGATTTTGTCCAGGTCCCGAAATTTAGGTCAAAATCACAAATTACGGCTTTCCCTTGATTATTTGGGCGAAATGGGCAACAAAGAATAAAAGGGTTGAACCAAAAGACCTACAATCGGATGATCTAAAAGATAGGCAACTTCGTTGCAAGATATGTGGCATTTGGCAGCCAATGTATAGAATATCGATGAAAGAGAGCCTCTTTGCTTGAAAATCCCTGTCCAGAAAAATTTTCGATTTTGTCCAGGTCCCGAAATTTAGGTGAAAATCACGAATAAGATAGGCAACTTCGTTGCAAGATATGTGGCATTTGGCAGCCAATGTATAGAACATCGATGAATGAGAGACTCTTTGCTTGAAATTCCCTGTCCAGAAAAATTTTCGATTTTGTCCAGGTCCCGAAATTTAGGTGAAAATCACGAATAAGATAGGCAACTTCGTTGCAAGATATGTGGCATTTGGCAGTCAATGTATAGAACATCGATGAAGGAGAGACTCTTTGCTTGAAAATCCCTGTCCAGCATAATTTTCGATTTTGTCCAGGTCCCGAAATTTAGGTAAAAATCACGAATTACGGCTTTCCCTTGATTTTCTGGGTGAAATAGGCAACAAAGAATAAAAGGGTCGAACCAAAAGACCTACAATCGGATGATCTAAAAGATAGGCAACTTCGTTGCAAGATATGTGGCATTTGGCAGCCAATGTATAGAACATCGATGAATGAGAGACTCTTTGCTTGAAATTCCCTGTCCAGAAAAATTTTCGATTTTGTCCAGGTCCCGAAATTTAGGTGAAAATCACGAATTACGGCTTTCCCTTGATTTTCTGGGTGAAATAGGCAACAAAGAATAAAAGGGTCGAACCAAAAGACCTACAATCGGATGATCTAAAAGATAGGCAACTTCGTTGCAAGATATGTGGCATTTGGCAGCCAATGTATAGAACATCGATGAATGAGAGACTCTTTGCTTGAAATTCCCTGTCCAGAAAAATTTTCGATTTTGTCCAGGTCCCGAAATTTAGGTCAAAATCACAAATTACGGCTTTCCCTTGATTATCTGGGCGAAATGGGCAACAAAGAATAAAAGGGTCGAACCAAAAGACCTACAATCGGATGATCTAAAAGATAGGCAACTTCGTTGCAAGATATGTGGCATTTGGCAGCCAATGTATAGAACATCGATGAATGAGAGACTCTTTGCTTGAAATTCCCTGTCCAGAAAAATTTTCGATTTTGTCCAGGTCCCGAAATTTAGGTCAAAATCACAAATTACGGCTTTCCCTTGATTATCTGGGCGAAATGGCAACAAAGAATAAAAGGGTCGAACCAAAAGACCTACAATCGGATGATCTAAAAGATAGGCAACTTCGTTGCAAGATATGTGGCATTTGGCAGCCAATGTATAGAACATCGATGAATGAGAGACTCTTTGCTTGAAATTCCCTGTCCAGAAAAATTTTCGATTTTGTCCAGGTCCCGAAATTTAGGTGAAAATCACGAATTACGGCTTTCCCTTGATTTTCTGGGTGAAATAGGCAACAAAGAATAAAAGGGTCGAACCAAAAGACCTACAATCGGATGATCTAAAAGATAGGCAACTTCGTTGCAAGATATGTGGCATTTGGCAGCCAATGTATAGAACATCGATGAATGAGAGACTCTTTGCTTGAAATTCCCTGTCCAGAAAAATTTTCGATTTTGTCCAGGTCCCGAAATTTAGGTGAAAATCACGAATAAGATAGGCAACTTCGTTGCAAGATATGTGGCATTTGGCAGTCAATGTATAGAACATCGATGAAGGAGAGACTCTTTGCTTGAAAATCCCTGTCCAGCATAATTTTCGATTTTGTCCAGGTCCCGAAATTTAGGTAAAAATCACGAATTACGGCTTTCCCTTGATTTTCTGGGTGAAATAGGCAACAAAGAATAAAAGGGTCGAACCAAAAGACCTACAATCGGATGATCTAAAAGATAGGCAACTTCGTTGCAAGATATGTGGCATTTGGCAGCCAATGTATAGAACATCGATGAATGAGAGACTCTTTGCTTGAAATTCCCTGTCCAGAAAAATTTTCGATTTTGTCCAGGTCCCGAAATTTAGGTGAAAATCACGAATTACGGCTTTCCCTTGATTTTCTGGGTGAAATAGGCAACAAAGAATAAAAGGGTCGAACCAAAAGACCTACAATCGGATGATCTAAAAGATAGGCAACTTCGTTGCAAGATATGTGGCATTTGGCAGCCAATGTATAGAACATCGATGAATGAGAGACTCTTTGCTTGAAATTCCCTGTCCAGAAAAATTTTCGATTTTGTCCAGGTCCCGAAATTTAGGTGAAAATCACAAATTACTTCTTTCCCTTGATTATCTGGGCGAAATGGGCAACAAAGAATAAAAGGGTCGAACCAAAAGACCTACAATCGGATGATCTAAAAGATAGGCAACTTCGTTGCAAGATATGTGGCATTTGGCAGCCAATGTATAGAACATCGATGAATGAGAGACTCTTTGCTTGAAATTCCCTGTCCAGAAGAATTTTCGATTTTGTCCAGGTCCCGAAATTTAGGTGAAAATCACGAATTACGGCTTTCCCTTGATTTTCTTATTGAAATAGGCAACAAAGGATAAAAGGGTCGAACCAAAAGACCTACAATCGGATGATCTAAAAGATAGGCAACTTCGTTGCAAGATATGTGGCATTTGGCAGCCAATGTATAGAACATCGATGAAAGAGAGACTCTTTGCTTGAAATTCCCTGTCCAGAAAAATTTTCGATTTTGTCCAGGTCCCGAAATTTAGGTGAAAATCACGAATTACGGCTTTCCCTTGATTTTGTGGGTGAAATAGGCAACAAAGAATAAAAGGGTCGAACCAAAAGACCTACAATCGGATGATCTAAAAGATAGGCAACTTCGTTGCAAGATATGTGGCATTTGGCAGCCAATGTATAGAACATCGATGAAAGAGAGACTCTTTGCTTGAAATTTCCTGTCCAGAAAAATTTTCGATTTTGTCCAGGTCCCGAAATTTAGGTGAAAATCACGAATAAGATAGGCAACTTCGTTGCAAGATATGTGGCATTTGGCAGTCAATGTATAGAACATCGATGAAGGAGAGACTCTTTGCTTGAAAATCCCTGTCCAGCATAATTTTCGATTTTGTCCAGGTCCCGAAATTTAGGTAAAAATCACGAATTACGGCTTTCCCTTGATTTTCTGGGTGAAATAGGCAACAAAGAATAAAAGGGTCGAACCAAAAGACCTACAATCGGATGATCTAAAAGATAGGCAACTTCGTTGCAAGATATGTGGCATTTGGCAGCCAATGTATAGAACATCGATGAAAGAGAGACTCTTTGCTTGAAATTCCCTGTCCAGAAAAATTTTCGATTTTGTCCAGGTCCCGAAATTTAGGTGAAAATCACGAATTACGGCTTTCCCTTGATTTTCTTATTGAAATAGGCAACAAAGGATAAAAGGGTCGAACCAAAAGACCTACAATCGGATGATCTAAAAGATAGGCAACTTCGTTGCAAGATATGTGGCATTTGGCAGCCAATGTATAGAACATCGATGAAAGAGAGACTCTTTGCTTGAAATTCCCTGTCCAGAAAAATTTTCGATTTTGTCCAGGTCCCGAAATTTAGGTGAAAATCACGAATTACGGCTTTCCCTTGATTATCTGGGCGAAATGGCAACAAAGAATAAAAGGGTCGAACCAAAAGACCTACAATCGGATGATCTAAAAGATAGGCAACTTCGTTGCAAGATATGTGGCATTTGGCAGCCAATGTATAGAACATCGATGAAAGAGAGACTCTTTGCTTGAAATTCCCTGTCCAGAAAAATTTTCGATTTTGTCCAGGTCCCGAAATTTAGGTGAAAATCACGAATTACGGCTTTCCCTTGATTTTCTGGGAGAAATAGGCAACAAAGAATAAAAGGGTCGAACCAAAAGACCTACAATCGGATGATCTAAAAGATAGGCAACTTCGTTGCAAGATATGTGGCATTTGGCAGCCAATGTATAGAACATCGATGAATGAGAGACTCTTTGCTTGAAATTCCCTGTCCAGAAAAATTTTCGATTTTGTCCAGGTCCCGAAATTTAGGTGAAAATCACGAATAAGATAGGCAACTTCGTTGCAAGGTATGTGGCATTTGGCAGTCAATGTATAGAACATCGATGAAGGAGAGACTCTTTGCTTGAAAATCCCTGTCCAGCATAATTTTCGATTTTGTCCAGGTCCCGAAATTTAGGTGAAAATCACGAATTACGGCTTTCCCTTGATTTTCTTATTGAAATAGGCAACAAAGAATAAAAGGGTCGAACCAAAAGACCTACAATCGGATGATCTAATAGATAGGCAACTTCGTTGCAAGATATGTGGCATTTGGCAGCCAATGTATAGAACATCGATGAATGAGAGACTCTTTGCTTGAAATTCCCTGTCCAGAAAAATTTTCGATTTTGTCCAGGTCCCGAAATTTAGGTGAAAATCACGAATTACGGCTTTCCCTTGATTATCTGGGCGAAATGGCAACAAAGAATAAAAGGGTCGAACCAAAAGACCTACAATCGGATGATCTAAAAGATAGGCAACTTCGTTGCAAGATATGTGGCATTTGGCAGCCAATGTATAGAACATCGATGAAAGAGAGACTCTTTGCTTGAAATTCCCTGTCCAGAAAAATTTTCGATTTTGTCCAGGTCCCGAAATTTAGGTGAAAATCACGAATTACGGCTTTCCCTTGATTATCTGGGCGAAATGGCAACAAAGAATAAAAGGGTCGAACCAAAAGACCTACAATCGGATGATCTAAAAGATAGGCAACTTCGTTGCAAGATATGTGGCATTTGGCAGCCAATGTATAGAACATCGATGAATGAGAGACTCTTTGCTTGAAATTCCCTGTCCAGAAAAATTTTCGATTTTGTCCAGGTCCCGAAATTTAGGTGAAAATCACGAATTACGGCTTTCCCTTGATTATCTGGGCGAAATGGCAACAAAGAATAAAAGGGTCGAACCAAAAGACCTACAATCGGATGATCTAAAAGATAGGCAACTTCGTTGCAAGATATGTGGCATTTGGCAGCCAATGTATAGAACATCGATGAATGAGAGACTCTTTGCTTGAAATTCCCTGTCCAGAAAAATTTTCGATTTTGTCCAGGTCCCGAAATTTAGGTGAAAATCACGAATAAGATAGGCAACTTCGTTGCAAGGTATGTGGCATTTGGCAGTCAATGTATAGAACATCGATGAAGGAGAGACTCTTTGCTTGAAAATCCCTGTCCAGCATAATTTTCGATTTTGTCCAGGTCCCGAAATTTAGGTGAAAATCACGAATTACGGCTGTCCCTTGATTTTCTTATTGAAATAGGCAACAAAGAATAAAAGGGTCGAACCAAAAGACCTACAATCGGATGATCTAATAGATAGGCAACTTCGTTGCAAGATATGTGGCATTTGGCAGCCAATGTATAGAACATCGATGAATGAGAGACTCTTTGCTTGAAATTCCCTGTCCAGAAAAATTTTCGATTTTGTCCAGGTCCCGAAATTTAGGTGAAAATCACGAATAAGATAGGCAACTTCGTTGCAAGATATGTGGCATTTGGCAGCCAATGTATAGAACATCGATGAATGAGAGACTCTTTGCTTGAAATTCCCTGTCCAGAAAAATTTTCGATTTTGTCCAGGTCCCGAAATTTAGGTGAAAATCACAAATTACGGCTTTCCCTTGATTATCTGGGCGAAATGGGCAACAAAGAATAAAAGGGTCGAACCAAAAGACCTACAATCGGATGATCTAAAAGATAGGCAACTTCGTTGCAAGATATGTGGCATTTGGCAGCCAATGTATAGAACATCGATGAATGAGAGACTCTTTGCTTGAAATTCCCTGTCCAGAAGAATTTTCGATTTTGTCCAGGTCCCGAAATTTAGGTGAAAATCACGAATTACGGCTTTCCCTTGATTTTCTTATTGAAATAGGCAACAAAGGATAAAAGGGTCGAACCAAAAGACCTACAATCGGATGATCTAAAAGATAGGCAACTTCGTTGCCAGATATGTGGCATTTGGCAGCCAATGTATAGAACATCGATGAAAGAGAGACTCTTTGCTTGAAATTCCCTGTCCAGAAAAATTTTCGATTTTGTCCAGGTCCCGAAATTTAGGTGAAAATCACGAATTACGGCTTTCCCTTGATTTTCTGGGTGAAATAGGCAACAAAGAATAAAAGCGTCGAACCAAAAGACCTACAATCGGATGATCTAAAAGATAGGCAACTTCGTTGCAAGATATGTGGCATTTGGCAGCCAATGTATAGAACATCGATGAAAGAGAGACTCTTTGCTTGAAATTCCCTGTCCAGAAAAATTTTCGATTTTGTCCAGGTCCCGAAATTTAGGTGAAAATCACGAATTACGGCTTTCCCTTGATTTTCTGGGTGAAATAGGCAACAAAGAATAAAAGGGTCGAACCAAAAGACCTACAATCGGATGATCTAAAAGATAGGCAACTTCGTTGCAAGATATGTGGCATTTGGCAGCCAATGTATAGAACATCGATGAAAGAGAGACTCTTTGCTTGAAATTCCCTGTCCAGAAAAATTTTCGATTTTGTCCAGGTCCCGAAATTTAGGTGAAAATCACGAATAAGATAGGCAACTTCGTTGCAAGATATGTGGCATTTGGCAGTCAATGTATAGAACATCGATGAAGGAGAGACTCTTTGCTTGAAAATCCCTGTCCAGCATAATTTTCGATTTTGTCCAGGTCCCGAAATTTAGGTAAAAATCACGAATTACGGCTTTCCCTTGATTTTCTGGGTGAAATAGGCAACAAAGAATAAAAGGGTCGAACCAAAAGACCTACAATCGGATGATCTAAAAGATAGGCAACTTCGTTGCAAGATATGTGGCATTTGGCAGCCAATGTATAGAACATCGATGAAAGAGAGACTCTTTGCTTGAAATTCCCTGTCCAGAAAAATTTTCGATTTTGTCCAGGTCCCGAAATTTAGGTGAAAATCACGAATTACGGCTTTCCCTTGATTTTCTTATTGAAATAGGCAACAAAGGATAACAGGGTCGAACCAAAAGACCTACAATCGGATGATCTAAAAGATAGGCAACTTCGTTGCAAGATATGTGGCATTTGGCAGCCAATGTATAGAACATCGATGAAAGAGAGACTCTTTGCTTGAAATTCCCTGTCCAGAAAAATTTTCGATTTTGTCCAGGTCCCGAAATTTAGGTGAAAATCACGAATTACGGCTTTCCCTTGATTATCTGGGCGAAATGGCAACAAAGAATAAAAGGGTCGAACCAAAAGACCTACAATCGGATGATCTAAAAGATAGGCAACTTCGTTGCAAGATATGTGGCATTTGGCAGCCAATGTATAGAACATCGATGAAAGAGAGACTCTTTGCTTGAAATTCCCTGTCCAGAAAAATTTTCGATTTTGTCCAGGTCCCGAAATTTAGGTGAAAATCACGAATTACGGCTTTCCCTTGATTTTCTGGGTGAAATAGGCAACAAAGAATAAAAGGGTCGAACCAAAAGACCTACAATCGGATGATCTAAAAGATAGGCAACTTCGTTGCAAGATATGTGGCATTTGGCAGCCAATGTATAGAACATCGATGAAAGAGAGACTCTTTGCTTGAAATTCCCTGTCCAGAAAAATTTTCGATTTTGTCCAGGTCCCGAAATTTAGGTGAAAATCACGAATTACGGCTTTCCCTTGATTATCTGGGCGAAATGGCAACAAAGAATAAAAGGGTCGAACCGAAAGACCTACAATCGGATGATCTAAAAGATAGGCAACTTCGTTGCAAGATATGTGGCATTTGGCAGCCAATGTATAGAACATCGATGAAAGAGAGACTCTTTGCTTGAAATTCCCTGTCCAGAAAAATTTTCGATTTTGTCCAGGTCCCGAAATTTAGGTGAAAATCACGAATTACGGCTTTCCCTTGATTTTCTGGGTGAAATAGGCAACAAAGAATAAAAGGGTCGAACCAAAAGACCTACAATCGGATGATCTAAAAGATAGGCAACTTCGTTGCAAGATATGTGGCACTTGGCAGCCAATGTATAGAACATCGATGAAAGAGAGCCTCTTTGCTTGAAAATCCCTGTCCAGAAAAATTTTCGATTTTGTCCAGGTCCCGAAATTTAGGTGAAAATCACGAATTACGGCTTTCCCTTGATTTTCTGGGTGAAATAGGCAACAAAGAATAAAAGGGTCGAAACAAAAGACCTACAATCGGATGATCTAAAAGATAGGCAACTTCGTTGCAAGATATGTGGCATTTGGCAGCCAATGTATAGAACATCGATGAAAGAGAGACTCTTTGCTTGAAATTCCCTGTCCAGAAAAATTTTCGATTTTGTCCAGGTCCCGAAATTTAGGTGAAAATCACGAATAAGATAGGCAACTTCGTTGCAAGATATGTGGCATTTGGCAGCCAATGTATAGAACATCGATGAATGAGAGACTCTTTGCTTGAAATTCCCTGTCCAGAAAAATTTTCGATTTTGTCCAGGTCCCGAAATTTAGGTGAAAATCACAAATTACGGCTTTCCCTTGATTATCTGGGCGAAATGGGCAACAAAGAATAAAAGGGTCGAACCAAAAGACCTACAATCGGATGATCTAAAAGATAGGCAACTTCGTTGCAAGATATGTGGCATTTGGCAGCCAATGTATAGAACATCGATGAAAGAGAGACTCTTTGCTTGAAATTCCCTGTCCAGAAAAATTTTCGATTTTGTCCAGGTCCCGAAATTTAGGTGAAAATCACGAATTACGGCTTTCCCTTGATTTTGTGGGTGAAATAGGCAACAAAGAATAAAAGGGTCGAACCAAAAGACCTACAATCGGATGATCTAAAAGATAGGCAACTTCGTTGCAAGATATGTGGCATTTGGCAGCCAATGTATAGAACATCGATGAAAGAGAGACTCTTTGCTTGAAATTCCCTGTCCAGAAAAATTTTCGATTTTGTCCAGGTCCCGAAATTTAGGTGAAAATCACGAATTACGGCTTTCCCTTGATTTTCTGGGTGAAATAGGCAACAAAGAATAAAAGGGTCGAACCAAAAGACCTACAATCGGATGATCTAAAAGATAGGCAACTTCGTTGCAAGATATGTGGCATTTGGCAGCCAATGTATAGAACATCGATGAAAGAGAGACTCTTTGCTTGAAATTCCCTGTCCAGAAAAATTTTCGATTTTGTCCAGGTCCCGAAATTTAGGTGAAAATCACGAATTACGGCTTTCCCTTGATTTTCTGGGTGAAATAGGCAACAAAGAATAAAAGGGTCGAACCAAAAGACCTACAATGGGATGATCTAAAAGATAGGCAACTTCGTTGCAAGATATGTGGCATTTGGCAGCCAATGTATAGAACATCGATGAAAGAGAGACTCTTTGCTTGAAATTCCCTGTCCAGAAAAATTTTCGATTTTGTCCAGGTCCCGAAATTTAGGTGAAAATCACGAATAAGATAGGCAACTTCGTTGCAAGATATGTGGCATTTGGCAGCCAATGTATAGAACATCGATGAATGAGAGACTCTTTGCTTGAAATTCCCTGTCCAGAAGAATTTTCGATTTTGTCCAGGTCCCGAAATTTAGGTGAAAATCACGAATTACGGCTTTCCCTTGATTTTCTTATTGAAATAGGCAACAAAGGATAAAAGGGTCGAACCAAAAGACCTACAATCGGATGATCTAAAAGATAGGCAACTTCGTTGCAAGATATGTGGCATTTGGCAGCCAATGTATAGAACATCGATGAAAGAGAGACTCTTTGCTTGAAATTCCCTGTCCAGAAAAATTTTCGATTTTGTCCAGGTCCCGAAATTTAGGTGAAAATCACGAATAAGATAGGCAACTTCGTTGCAAGATATGTGGCATTTGGCAGCCAATGTATAGAACATCGATGAATGAGAGACTCTTTGCTTGAAATTCCCTGTCCAGAAGAATTTTCGATTTTGTCCAGGTCCCGAAATTTAGGTGAAAATCACGAATTACGGCTTTCCCTTGATTTTCTTATTGAAATAGGCAACAAAGGATAAAAGGGTCGAACCAAAAGACCTACAATCGGATGATCTAAAAGATAGGCAACTTCGTTGCAAGATATGTGGCATTTGGCAGCCAATGTATAGAACATCGATGAAAGAGAGACTCTTTGCTTGAAATTCCCTGTCCAGAAAAATTTTCGATTTTGTCCAGGTCCCGAAATTTAGGTGAAAATCACGAATTACGGCTTTCCCTTGATTTTGTGGGTGAAATAGGCAACAAAGAATAAAAGGGTCGAACCAAAAGACCTACAATCGGATGATCTAAAAGATAGGCAACTTCGTTGCAAGATATGTGGCATTTGGCAGCCAATGTATAGAACATCGATGAAAGAGAGACTCTTTGCTTGAAATTCCCTGTCCAGAAAAATTTTCGATTTTGTCCAGGTCCCGAAATTTAGGTGAAAATCACGAATTACGGCTTTCCCTTGATTTTCTGGGTGAAATAGGCAACAAAGAATAAAAGGGTCGAACCAAAAGACCTACAATCGGATGATCTAAAAGATAGGCAACTTCGTTGCAAAATATGTGGCATTTGGCAGCCAATGTATAGAACATCGATGAAAGAGAGACTCTTTGCTTGAAAATCCCTGTCCAGCATAATTTTCGATTTTGTCCAGGTCCCGAAATTTAGGTGAAAATCACGAATTAGATAGGCAACTTCGTTGCAAGATATGTGGCATTTGGCAGTCAATGTATAGAACATCGATGAAGGAGAGACTCTTTGCTTGAAAATCCCTGTCCAGCATAATTTTCGATTTTGTCCAGGTCCCGAAATTTAGGTGAAAATCACAAATTACGGCTTTCCCTTGATTATCTGGGCGAAATGGGCAACAAAGAATAAAAGGGTTGAACCAAAAGACCTGCAATCGGATGATCTAAAAGATAGGCAACTTCGTTGCAAGATATGTGGCATTTGGCAGCCAATGTATAGAACATCGATGAAAGAGAGACTCTTTGCTTGAAATTCCCTGTCCAGAAAAATTTTCGATTTTGTCCAGGTCCCGAAATTTAGGTGAAAATCACGAATAAGATAGGCAACTTCGTTGCAAGATATGTGGCATTTGGCAGTCAATGTATAGAACATCGATGAAGGAGAGACTCTTTGCTTGAAAATCCCTGTCCAGCATAATTTTCGATTTTGTCCAGGTCCCGAAATTTAGGTAAAAATCACGAATTACGGCTTTCCCTTGATTTTCTGGGTGAAATAGGCAACAAAGAATAAAAGGGTCGAACCAAAAGACCTACAATCGGATGATCTAAAAGATAGGCAACTTCGTTGCAAGATATGTGGCATTTGGCAGCCAATGTATAGAACATCGATGAATGAGAGACTCTTTGCTTGAAATTCCCTGTCCAGAAAAATTTTCGATTTTGTCCAGGTCCCGAAATTTAGGTGAAAATCACGAATTACGGCTTTCCCTTGATTTTCTGGGTGAAATAGGCAACAAAGAATAAAAGGGTCGAACCAAAAGACCTACAATCGGATGATCTAAAAGATAGGCAACTTCGTTGCAAAATATGTGGCATTTGGCAGCCAATGTATAGAACATCGATGAAAGAGAGACTCTTTGCTTGAAAATCCCTGTCCAGCATAATTTTCGATTTTGTCCAGGTCCCGAAATTTAGGTGAAAATCACGAATTAGATAGGCAACTTCGTTGCAAGATATGTGGCATTTGGCAGTCAATGTATAGAACATCGATGAAGGAGAGACTCTTTGCTTGAAAATCCCTGTCCAGCATAATTTTCGATTTTGTCCAGGTCCCGAAATTTAGGTGAAAATCACAAATTACGGCTTTCCCTTGATTATCTGGGCGAAATGGGCAACAAAGAATAAAAGGGTTGAACCAAAAGACCTGCAATCGGATGATCTAAAAGATAGGCAACTTCGTTGCAAGATATGTGGCATTTGGCAGCCAATGTATAGAACATCGATGAAAGAGAGACTCTTTGCTTGAAATTCCCTGTCCAGAAAAATTTTCGATTTTGTCCAGGTCCCGAAATTTAGGTGAAAATCACGAATAAGATAGGCAACTTCGTTGCAAGATATGTGGCATTTGGCAGTCAATGTATAGAACATCGATGAATGAGAGACTCTTTGCTTGAAATTCCCTGTCCAGAAAAATTTTCGATTTTGTCCAGGTCCCGAAATTTAGGTGAAAATCACGAATAAGATAGGCAACTTCGTTGCAAGATATGTGGCATTTGGCAGTCAATGTATAGAACATCGATGAAGGAGAGACTCTTTGCTTGAAAATCCCTGTCCAGCATAATTTTCGATTTTGTCCAGGTCCCGAAATTTAGGTAAAAATCACGAATTACGGCTTTCCCTTGATTTTCTGGGTGAAATAGGCAACAAAGAATAAAAGGGTCGAACCAAAAGACCTACAATCGGATGATCTAAAAGATAGGCAACTTCGTTGCAAGATATGTGGCATTTGGCAGCCAATGTATAGAACATCGATGAATGAGAGACTCTTTGCTTGAAATTCCCTGTCCAGAAAAATTTTCGATTTTGTCCAGGTCCCGAAATTTAGGTGAAAATCACGAATTACGGCTTTCCCTTGATTTTCTGGGTGAAATAGGCAACAAAGAATAAAAGGGTCGAACCAAAAGACCTACAATCGGATGATCTAAAAGATAGGCAACTTCGTTGCAAAATATGTGGCATTTGGCAGCCAATGTATAGAACATCGATGAAAGAGAGACTCTTTGCTTGAAAATCCCTGTCCAGCATAATTTTCGATTTTGTCCAGGTCCCGAAATTTAGGTGAAAATCACGAATTAGATAGGCAACTTCGTTGCAAGATATGTGGCATTTGGCAGTCAATGTATAGAACATCGATGAAGGAGAGACTCTTTGCTTGAAAATCCCTGTCCAGCATAATTTTCGATTTTGTCCAGGTCCCGAAATTTAGGTAAAAATCACGAATTACGGCTTTCCCTTGATTTTCTGGGTGAAATAGGCAACAAAGAATAAAAGGGTCGAACCAAAAGACCTACAATCGGATGATCTAAAAGATAGGCAACTTCGTTGCAAGATATGTGGCATTTGGCAGCCAATGTATAGAACATCGATGAATGAGAGACTCTTTGCTTGAAATTCCCTGTCCAGAAAAATTTTCGATTTTGTCCAGGTCCCGAAATTTAGGTGAAAATCACGAATAAGATAGGCAACTTCGTTGCAAGATATGTGGCATTTGGCAGTCAATGTATAGAACATCGATGAAGGAGAGACTCTTTGCTTGAAAATCCCTGTCCAGCATAATTTTCGATTTTGTCCAGGTCCCGAAATTTAGGTAAAAATCACGAATTACGGCTTTCCCTTGATTTTCTGGGTGAAATAGGCAACAAAGAATAAAAGGGTCGAACCAAAAGACCTACAATCGGATGATCTAAAAGATAGGCAACTTCGTTGCAAGATATGTGGCATTTGGCAGCCAATGTATAGAACATCGATGAATGAGAGACTCTTTGCTTGAAATTCCCTGTCCAGAAAAATTTTCGATTTTGTCCAGGTCCCGAAATCACGAATAAGATAGGCAACTTCGTTGCAAGGTATGTGGCATTTGGCAGTCAATGTATAGAACATCGATGAAGGAGAGACTCTTTGCTTGAAAATCCCTGTCCAGCATAATTTTCGATTTTGTCCAGGTCCCGAAATTTAGGTGAAAATCACGAATTACGGCTTTCCCTTGATTTTCTTATTGAAATAGGCAACAAAGAATAAAAGGGTCGAACCAAAAGACCTACAATCGGATGATCTAAAAGATAGGCAACTTCGTTGCAAGATATGTGGCATTTGGCAGCCAATGTATAGAACATCGATGAAAGAGAGCCTCTTTGCTTGAAAATCCCTGTGCAGAAAAATTTTCGATTTTGTCCAGGTCCCGAAATTTAGGTGAAAATCACAAATTACGGCTTTCCCTTGATTATCTGGGCGAAATGGGCAACAAAGAATAAAAGGGTTGAATCAAAAGACCTGCAATCGGATGATCTAAAAGATAGGCAACTTCGTTGCAAGATATGTGGCATTTGGCAGCCAATGTATAGAACATCGATGAATGAGAGACTCTTTGCTTGAAATTCCCTGTCCAGAAAAATTTTCGATTTTGTCCAGGTCCCGAAATTTAGGTGAAAATCACGAATTACGGCTTTCCCTTGATTTTGTGGGTGAAATAGGCAACAAAGAATAAAAGGGTCGAACCAAAAGACCTACAATCGGATGATCTAAAAGATAGGCAACTTCGTTGCAAGATATGTGGCATTTGGCAGCCAATGTATAGAACATCGATGAAAGAGAGACTCTTTGCTTGAAATTCCCTGTCCAGAAAAATTTTCGATTTTGTCCAGGTCCCGAAATTTAGGTGAAAATCACGAATTACGGCTTTCCCTTGATTTTCTGGGTGAAATAGGCAACAAAGAATAAAAGGGTCGAACCAAAAGACCTACAATCGGATGATCTAAAAGATAGGCAACTTCGTTGCAAAATATGTGGCATTTGGCAGCCAATGTATAGAACATCGATGAAAGAGAGACTCTTTGCTTGAAATTCCCTGTCCAGAAAAATTTTCGATTTTGTCCAGGTCCCGAAATTTAGGTGAAAATCACGAATTACGGCTTTCCCTTGATTTTCTGGGTGAAATAGGCAACAAAGAATAAAAGGGTCGAACCAAAAGACCTACAATGGGATGATCTAAAAGATAGGCAACTTCGTTGCAAGATATGTGGCATTTGGCAGCCAATGTATAGAACATCGATGAAAGAGAGACTCTTTGCTTGAAATTCCCTGTCCAGAAAAATTTTCGATTTTGTCCAGGTCCCGAAATTTAGGTGAAAATCACGAATAAGATAGGCAACTTCGTTGCAAGATATGTGGCATTTGGCAGTCAATGTATAGAACATCGATGAAGGAGAGACTCTTTGCTTGAAAATCCCTGTCCAGCATAATTTTCGATTTTGTCCAGGTCCCGAAATTTAGGTAAAAATCACGAATTACGGCTTTCCCTTGATTTTCTGGGTGAAATAGGCAACAAAGAATAAAAGGGTCGAACCAAAAGACCTACAATCGGATGATCTAAAAGATAGGCAACTTCGTTGCAAGATATGTGGCATTTGGCGCCAATGTATAGAACATCGATGAAAGAGAGACTCTTTGCTTGAAATTCCCTGTCCAGAAAAATTTTCGATTTTGTCCAGGTCCCGAAATTTAGGTGAAAATCACGAATTACGGCTTTCCCTTGATTTTCTGGGTGAAATAGGCAACAAAGAATAAAAGGGTCGAACCAAAAGACCTACAATCGGATGATCTAAAAGATAGGCAACTTCGTTGCAAAATATGTGGCATTTGGCAGCCAATGTATAGAACATCGATGAAAGAGAGACTCTTTGCTTGAAAATCCCTGTCCAGCATAATTTTCGATTTTGTCCAGGTCCCGAAATTTAGGTGAAAATCACGAATTAGATAGGCAACTTCGTTGCAAGATATGTGGCATTTGGCAGTCAATGTATAGAACATCGATGAAGGAGAGACTCTTTGCTTGAAAATCCCTGTCCAGCATAATTTTCGATTTTGTCCAGGTCCCGAAATTTAGGTGAAAATCACAAATTACGGCTTTCCCTTGATTATCTGGGCGAAATGGGCAACAAAGAATAAAAGGGTTGAACCAAAAGACCTGCAATCGGATGATCTAAAAGATAGGCAACTTCGTTGCAAGATATGTGGCATTTGGCAGCCAATGTATAGAACATCGATGAATGAGAGACTCTTTGGTTGAAATTCCCTGTCCAGAAAAATTTTCGATTTTGTCCAGGTCCCGAAATTTAGGTGAAAATCACGAATTACGGCTTTCCCTTGATTTTCTGGGTGAAATAGGCAACAAAGAATAAAAGGGTCGAACCAAAAGACCTGCAATCGGATGATCTAAAAGATAGGCAACTTCGTTGCAAGATATGTGGCATTTGGCAGCCAATGTATAGAACATCGATGAATGAGAGACTCTTTGCTTGAAATTCCCTGTCCAGAAAAATTTTCGATTTTGTCCAGGTCCCGAAATTTAGGTGAAAATCACGAATAAGATAGGCAACTTCGTTGCAAGGTATGTGGCATTTGGCAGTCAATGTATAGAACATCGATGAATGAGAGACTCTTTGGTTGAAATTCCCTGTCCAGAAAAATTTTCGATTTTGTCCAGGTCCCGAAATTTAGGTGAAAATCACGAATTACGGCTTTCCCTTGATTTTCTGGGTGAAATAGGCAACAAAGAATAAAAGGGTCGAACCAAAAGACCTACAATCGGATGATCTAAAAGATAGGCAACTTCGTTGCAAGATATGTGGCATTTGGCAGCCAATGTATAGAACATCGATGAATGAGAGACTCTTTGCTTGAAATTCCCTGTCCAGAAAAATTTTCGATTTTGTCCAGGTCCCGAAATTTAGGTGAAAATCACGAATAAGATAGGCAACTTCGTTGCAAGATATGTGGCATTTGGCAGTCAATGTATAGAACATCGATGAAGGAGAGACTCTTTGCTTGAAAATCCCTGTCCAGCATAATTTTCGATTTTGTCCAGGTCCCGAAATTTAGGTGAAAATCACGAATTACGGCTTTCCCTTGATTTTCTTATTGAAATAGGCAACAAAGAATAAAAGGGTCGAACCAAAAGACCTACAATCGGATGATCTAAAAGATAGGCAACTTCGTTGCAAGATATGTGGCATTTGGCAGCCAATGTATAGAACATCGATGAATGAGAGACTCTTTGCTTGAAATTCCCTGTCCAGAAAAATTTTCGATTTTGTCCAGGTCCCGAAATTTAGGTGAAAATCACGAATAAGATAGGCAACTTCGTTGCAAGATATGTGGCATTTGGCAGTCAATGTATAGAACATCGATGAAGGAGAGACTCTTTGCTTGAAAATCCCTGTCCAGCATAATTTTCGATTTTGTCCAGGTCCCGAAATTTAGGTAAAAATCACGAATTACGGCTTTCCCTTGATTTTCTGGGTGAAATAGGCAACAAAGAATAAAAGGGTCGAACCAAAAGACCTACAATCGGATGATCTAAAAGATAGGCAACTTCGTTGCAAGATATGTGGCATTTGGCAGCCAATGTATAGAACATCGATGAAAGAGAGCCTCTTTGCTTGAAAATCCCTGTGCAGAAAAATTTTCGATTTTGTCCAGGTCCCGAAATTTAGGTGAAAATCACAAATTACGGCTTTCCCTTGATTATCTGGGCGAAATGGGCAACAAAGAATAAAAGGGTTGAACCAAAAGACCTGCAATCGGATGATCTAAAAGATAGGCAACTTCGTTGCAAGATATGTGGCATTTGGCAGCCAATGTATAGAACATCGATGAATGAGAGACTCTTTGGTTGAAATTCCCTGTCCAGAAAAATTTTCGATTTTGTCCAGGTCCCGAAATTTAGGTGAAAATCACGAATTACGGCTTTCCCTTGATTTTCTGGGTGAAATAGGCAACAAAGAATAAAAGGGTCGAACCAAAAGACCTGCAATCGGATGATCCAAAAGATAGGCAACTTCGTTGCAAGATATGTGGCATTTGGCAGCCAATGTATAGAACATCGATGAATGAGAGACTCTTTGCTTGAAATTCCCTGTCCAGAAA
Source organism: Xylota sylvarum (assembly GCA_905220385.1). NCBI lineage: Eukaryota > Metazoa > Arthropoda > Insecta > Diptera > Syrphidae > Xylota > Xylota sylvarum. The sequence goes on from LR999958.1 coordinate 37,037,746, forward strand.
AATTTTCGATTTTGTCCAGGTCCCGAAATTTAGGTGAAAATCACGAATAAGATAGGCAACTTCGTTGCAAGGTATGTGGCATTTGGCAGTCAATGTATAGAACATCGATGAAGGAGAGACTCTTTGCTTGAAAATCCCTGTCCAGCATAATTTTCGATTTTGTCCAGGTCCCGAAATTTAGGTGAAAATCACGAATTACGGCTTTCCCTTGATTTTCTTATTGAAATAGGCAACAAAGAATAAAAGGGTCGAAGCAAAAGACCTACAATCGGATGATCTAAAAGATAGGCAACTTCGTTGCAAGATATGTGGCATTTGGCAGCCAATGTATAGAACATCGATGAATGAGAGACTCTTTGCTTGAAATTCCCTGTCCAGAAAAATTTTCGATTTTGTCCAGGTCCCGAAATTTAGGTGAAAATCACGAATAAGATAGGCAACTTCGTTGCAAGATATGTGGCATTTGGCAGTCAATGTATAGAACATCGATGAAGGAGAGACTCTTTGCTTGAAAATCCCTGTCCAGCATAATTTTCGATTTTGTCCAGGTCCCGAAATTTAGGTAAAAATCACGAATTACGGCTTTCCCTTGATTTTCTGGGTGAAATAGGCAACAAAGAATAAAAGGGTCGAACCAAAAGACCTACAATCGGATGATCTAAAAGATAGGCAACTTCGTTGCAAGATATGTGGCATTTGGCAGCCAATGTATAGAACATCGATGAAAGAGAGCCTCTTTGCTTGAAATTCCCTGTCCAGAAAAATTTTCGATTTTGTCCAGGTCCCGAAATTTAGGTGAAAATCACGAATAAGATAGGCAACTTCGTTGCAAGGTATGTGGCATTTGGCAGTCAATGTATAGAACATCGATGAAGGAGAGACTCTTTGCTTGAAAATCCCTGTCCAGCATAATTTTCGATTTTGTCCAGGTCCCGAAATTTAGGTGAAAATCACGAATTACGGCTTTCCCTTGATTTTCTTATTGAAATAGGCAACAAAGAATAAAAGGGTCGAACCGAAAGACCTACAATCGGATGATCTAAAAGATAGGCAACTTCGTTGCAAGATATGTGGCATTTGGCAGCCAATGTATAGAACATCGATGAATGAGAGACTCTTTGCTTGAAATTCCCTGTCCAGAAAAATTTTCGATTTTGTCCAGGTCACGAAATTTAGGTGAAAATCACGAATAAGATAGGCAACTTCGTTGCAAGATATGTGGCATTTGGCAGTCAATGTATAGAACATCGATGAAGGAGAGACTCTTTGCTTGAAAATCCCTGTCCAGCATAATTTTCGATTTTGTCCAGGTCCCGAAATTTAGGTGAAAATCACGAATTACGGCTTTCCCTTGATTTTCTTATTGAAATAGGCAACAAAGAATAAAAGGGTCGAACCAAAAGACCTACAATCGGATGATCTAAAAGATAGGCAACTTCGTTGCAAGATATGTGGCATTTGGCAGTCAATGTATAGAACATCGATGAATGAGAGACTCTTTGCTTGAAATTCCCTGTCCAGAAAAATTTTCGATTTTGTCCAGGTCCCGAAATTTAGGTGAAAATCACGAATAAGATAGGCAACTTCGTTGCAAGGTATGTGGCATTTGGCAGTCAATGTATAGAACATCGATGAAGGAGAGACTCTTTGCTTGAAAATCCCTGTCCAGCATAATTTTCGATTTTGTCCAGGTCCCGAAATTTAGGTGAAAATCACGAATTACGGCTTTCCCTTGATTTTCAACAAAGACTAAAAGGCTCGAACCAAAAGACCTGCAAACGGATGATCTAAAAGATAGGCAACTTCGTTGCAAGATATGTGGCATTTGGCAGCCAACGTATAGAACATCGATGAATGAGAGACTCTTTGCTTGAAATTCCCTGTCCAGAAAAATTTTCGATTTTGTCCAGGTCCCGAAATTTAGGTGAAAATCACGAATAAGATAGGCAACTTCGTTGCAAGGTATGTGGCATTTGGCAGTCAATGTATAGAACATCGATGAAGGAGAGACTCTTTGCTTGAAAATCCCTGTCCAGCATAATTTTCGATTTTGTCCAGGTCCCGAAATTTAGGTGAAAATCACGAATTACGGCTTTCCCTTGATTTTCTGGGTGAAATAGGCAACAAAGAATAAAAGGGTCGAACCAAAAGACCTACAATCGGATGATCTAAAAGATAGGCAACTTCGTTGCAAGATATGTGGCATTTGGCAGCCAATGTATAGAACATCGATGAATGAGAGACTCTTTGCTTGAAATTCCCTGTCCAGAAAAATTTTCGATTTTGTCCAGGTCCCGAAATCACGAATAAGATAGGCAACTTCGTTGCAAGGTATGTGGCATTTGGCAGTCAATGTATAGAACATCGATGAAGGAGAGACTCTTTGCTTGAAAATCCCTGTCCAGCATAATTTTCGATTTTGTCCAGGTCCCGAAATTTAGGTGAAAATCACGAATTACGGCTTTCCCTTGATTTTCTTATTGAAATAGGCAACAAAGAATAAAAGGGTCGAACCAAAAGACCTACAATCGGATGATCTAAAAGATAGGCAACTTCGTTGCAAGATATGTGGCATTTGGCAGCCAATGTATAGAACATCGATGAAAGAGAGCCTCTTTGCTTGAAAATCCCTGTGCAGAAAAATTTTCGATTTTGTCCAGGTCCCGAAATTTAGGTGAAAATCACAAATTACGGCTTTCCCTTGATTATCTGGGCGAAATGGGCAACAAAGAATAAAAGGGTTGAATCAAAAGACCTGCAATCGGATGATCTAAAAGATAGGCAACTTCGTTGCAAGATATGTGGCATTTGGCAGCCAATGTATAGAACATCGATGAATGAGAGACTCTTTGCTTGAAATTCCCTGTCCAGAAAAATTTTCGATTTTGTCCAGGTCCCGAAATTTAGGTGAAAATCACGAATTACGGCTTTCCCTTGATTTTCTGGGTGAAATAGGCAACAAAGAATAAAAGGGTCGAACCAAAAGACCTGCAATCGGATGATCTAAAAGATAGGCAACTTCGTTGCAAGATATGTGGCATTTGGCAGCCAATGTATAGAACATCGATGAATGAGAGACTCTTTGCTTGAAATTCCCTGTCCAGAAAAATTTTCGATTTTGTCCAGGTCCCGAAATTTAGGTGAAAATCACGAATAAGATAGGCAACTTCGTTGCAAGATATGTGGCATTTGGCAGTCAATGTATAGAACATCGATGAATGAGAGACTCTTTGCTTGAAATTCCCTGTCCAGAAAAATTTTCGATTTTGTCCAGGTCCCGAAATTTAGGTGAAAATCACGAATAAGATAGGCAACTTCGTTGCAAGATATGTGGCATTTGGCAGTCAATGTATAGAACATCGATGAAGGAGAGACTCTTTGCTTGAAAATCCCTGTCCAGCATAATTTTCGATTTTGTCCAGGTCCCGAAATTTAGGTAAAAATCACGAATTACGGCTTTCCCTTGATTTTCTGGGTGAAATAGGCAACAAAGAATAAAAGGGTCGAACCAAAAGACCTACAATCGGATGATCTAAAAGATAGGCAACTTCGTTGCAAGATATGTGGCATTTGGCAGCCAATGTATAGAACATCGATGAAAGAGAGCCTCTTTGCTTGAAATTCCCTGTCCAGAAAAATTTTCGATTTTGTCCAGGTCCCGAAATTTAGGTGAAAATCACGAATAAGATAGGCAACTTCGTTGCAAGGTATGTGGCATTTGGCAGTCAATGTATAGAACATCGATGAAGGAGAGACTCTTTGCTTGAAAATCCCTGTCCAGCATAATTTTCGATTTTGTCCAGGTCCCGAAATTTAGGTGAAAATCACGAATTACGGCTTTCCCTTGATTTTCTTATTGAAATAGGCAACAAAGAATAAAAGGGTCGAACCGAAAGACCTACAATCGGATGATCTAAAAGATAGGCAACTTCGTTGCAAGATATGTGGCATTTGGCAGCCAATGTATAGAACATCGATGAATGAGAGACTCTTTGCTTGAAATTCCCTGTCCAGAAAAATTTTCGATTTTGTCCAGGTCACGAAATTTAGGTGAAAATCACGAATAAGATAGGCAACTTCGTTGCAAGATATGTGGCATTTGGCAGTCAATGTATAGAACATCGATGAAGGAGAGACTCTTTGCTTGAAAATCCCTGTCCAGCATAATTTTCGATTTTGTCCAGGTCCCGAAATTTAGGTGAAAATCACGAATTACGGCTTTCCCTTGATTTTCTTATTGAAATAGGCAACAAAGAATAAAAGGGTCGAACCAAAAGACCTACAATCGGATGATCTAAAAGATAGGCAACTTCGTTGCAAGATATGTGGCATTTGGCAGTCAATGTATAGAACATCGATGAATGAGAGACTCTTTGCTTGAAATTCCCTGTCCAGAAAAATTTTCGATTTTGTCCAGGTCCCGAAATTTAGGTGAAAATCACGAATAAGATAGGCAACTTCGTTGCAAGGTATGTGGCATTTGGCAGTCAATGTATAGAACATCGATGAAGGAGAGACTCTTTGCTTGAAAATCCCTGTCCAGCATAATTTTCGATTTTGTCCAGGTCCCGAAATTTAGGTGAAAATCACGAATTACGGCTTTCCCTTGATTTTCAACAAAGACTAAAAGGCTCGAACCAAAAGACCTGCAATCGGATGATCTAAAAGATAGGCAACTTCGTTGCAAGATATGTGGCATTTGGCAGCCAACGTATAGAACATCGATGAATGAGAGACTCTTTGCTTGAAATTCCCTGTCCAGAAAAATTTTCGATTTTGTCCAGGTCCCGAAATTTAGGTGAAAATCACGAATAAGATAGGCAACTTCGTTGCAAGGTATGTGGCATTTGGCAGTCAATGTATAGAACATCGATGAAGGAGAGACTCTTTGCTTGAAAATCCCTGTCCAGCATAATTTTCGATTTTGTCCAGGTCCCGAAATTTAGGTGAAAATCACGAATTACGGCTTTCCCTTGATTTTCTGGGTGAAATAGGCAACAAAGAATAAAAGGGTCGAACCAAAAGACCTACAATCGGATGATCTAAAAGATAGGCAACTTCGTTGCAAGATATGTGGCATTTGGCAGCCAATGTATAGAACATCGATGAATGAGAGACTCTTTGCTTGAAATTCCCTGTCCAGAAAAATTTTCGATTTTGTCCAGGTCCCGAAATCACGAATAAGATAGGCAACTTCGTTGCAAGGTATGTGGCATTTGGCAGTCAATGTATAGAACATCGATGAAGGAGAGACTCTTTGCTTGAAAATCCCTGTCCAGCATAATTTTCGATTTTGTCCAGGTCCCGAAATTTAGGTGAAAATCACGAATTACGGCTTTCCCTTGATTTTCTTATTGAAATAGGCAACAAAGAATAAAAGGGTCGAACCAAAAGACCTACAATCGGATGATCTAAAAGATAGGCAACTTCGTTGCAAGATATGTGGCATTTGGCAGCCAATGTATAGAACATCGATGAAAGAGAGCCTCTTTGCTTGAAAATCCCTGTGCAGAAAAATTTTCGATTTTGTCCAGGTCCCGAAATTTAGGTGAAAATCACAAATTACGGCTTTCCCTTGATTATCTGGGCGAAATGGGCAACAAAGAATAAAAGGGTTGAATCAAAAGACCTGCAATCGGATGATCTAAAAGATAGGCAACTTCGTTGCAAGATATGTGGCATTTGGCAGCCAATGTATAGAACATCGATGAATGAGAGACTCTTTGCTTGAAATTCCCTGTCCAGAAAAATTTTCGATTTTGTCCAGGTCCCGAAATTTAGGTGAAAATCACGAATTACGGCTTTCCCTTGATTTTCTGGGTGAAATAGGCAACAAAGAATAAAAGGGTCGAACCAAAAGACCTGCAATCGGATGATCTAAAAGATAGGCAACTTCGTTGCAAGATATGTGGCATTTGGCAGCCAATGTATAGAACATCGATGAATGAGAGACTCTTTGCTTGAAATTCCCTGTCCAGAAAAATTTTCGATTTTGTCCAGGTCCCGAAATTTAGGTGAAAATCACGAATAAGATAGGCAACTTCGTTGCAAGATATGTGGCATTTGGCAGTCAATGTATAGAACATCGATGAAGGAGAGACTCTTTGCTTGAAAATCCCTGTCCAGCATATTTTTCGATTTTGTCCAGGTCCCGAAATTTAGGTGAAAATCACGAATTACGGCTTTCCCTTGATTTTCTTATTGAAATAGGCAACAAAGAATAAAAGGGTCGAACCAAAAGACCTACAATCGGATGATCTAAAAGATAGGCAACTTCGTTGCAAGATATGTGGCATTTGGCAGCCAATGTATAGAACATCGATGAAAGAGAGACTCTTTGCTTGAAATTCCCTGTCCAGAAAAATTTTCGATTTTGTCCAGGTCCCGAAATTTAGGTGAAAATCACGAATAAGATAGGCAACTTCGTTGCAAGATATGTGGCATTTGGCAGTCAATGTATAGAACATCGATGAAGGAGAGACTCTTTGCTTGAAAATCCCTGTCCAGCATAATTTTCGATTTTGTCCAGGTCCCGAAATTTAGGTAAAAATCACGAATTACGGCTTTCCCTTGATTTTCTGGGTGAAATAGGCAACAAAGAATAAAAGGGTCGAACCAAAAGACCTACAATCGGATGATCTAAAAGATAGGCAACTTTGTTGCAAGATATGTGGCATTTGGCAGCCAATGTATAGAACATCGATGAAAGAGAGACTCTTTGCTTGAAATTCCCTGTCCAGAAAAATTTTCGATTTTGTCCAGGTCCCGAAATTTAGGTGAAAATCACGAATTACGGCTTTCCCTTGATTTTCTGGGTGAAATAGGCAACAAAGAATAAAAGGGTCGAACCAAAAGACCTACAATCGGATGATCTAAAAGATAGGCAACTTCGTTGCAAGATATGTGGCATTTGGCAGCCAATGTATAGAACATCGATGAAAGAGAGACTCTTTGCTTGAAATTCCCTGTCCAGAAAAATTTTCGATTTTGTCCAGGTCCCGAAATTTAGGTGAAAATCACGAATAAGATAGGCAACTTCGTTGCAAGATATGTGGCATTTGGCAGTCAATGTATAGAACATCGATGAAGGAGAGACTCTTTGCTTGAAAATCCCTGTCCAGCATAATTTTCGATTTTGTCCAGGTCCCGAAATTTAGGTAAAAATCACGAATTACGGCTTTCCCTTGATTTTCTGGGTGAAATAGGCAACAAAGAATAAAAGGGTCGAACTAAAAGACCTACAATCGGATGATCTAAAAGATAGGCAACTTCGTTGCAAGATATGTGGCATTTGGCAGCCAATGTATAGAACATCGATGAAAGAGAGACTCTTTGCTTGAAATTCCCTGTCCAGAAAAATTTTCGATTTTGTCCAGGTCCCGAAATTTAGGTGAAAATCACGAATTACGGCTTTCCCTTGATTTTCTTATTGAAATAGGCAACAAAGAATAAAAGGGTCGAACCAAAAGACCTACAATCGGATGATCTAAAAGATAGGCAACTTCGTTGCAAGATATGTGGCATTTGGCAGCCAATGTATAGAACATCGATGAATGAGAGACTCTTTGCTTGAAATTCCCTGTCCAGAAAAATTTTCGATTTTGTCCAGGTCCCGAAATTTAGGTGAAAATCACGAATAAGATAGGCAACCTCGTTGCAAGATATGTGGCATTTGGCAGTCAATGTATAGAACATCGATGAAGGAGAGACTCTTTGCTTGAAATTCCCTGTCCAGAAAAATTTTCGATTTTGTCCAGGTCCCGAAATTTAGGTGAAAATCACGAATAAGATAGGCAACCTCGTTGCAAGATATGTGGCATTTGGCAGTCAATGTATAGAACATCGATGAAGGAGAGACTCTTTGCTTGAAAATCCCTGTCCAGCATAATTTTCGATTTTGTCCAGGTCCCGAAATTTAGGTAAAAATCACGAATTACGGCTTTCCCTTGATTTTCTGGGTGAAATAGGCAACAAAGAATAAAAGGGTCGAACCAAAAGACCTACAATCGGATGATCTAAAAGATAGGCAACTTCGTTGCAAGATATGTGGCATTTGGCAGCCAATGTATAGAACATCGATGAATGAGAGACTCTTTGCTTGAAATTCCCTGTCCAGAAAAATTTTCGATTTTGTCCAGGTCCCGAAATTTAGGTGAAAATCACGAATAAGATAGGCAACCTCGTTGCAAGATATGTGGCATTTGGCAGTCAATGTATAGAACATCGATGAAGGAGAGACTCTTTGCTTGAAAATCCCTGTCCAGCATAATTTTCGATTTTGTCCAGGTCCCGAAATTTAGGTGAAAATCACGAATTACGGCTTTCCCTTGATTTTCTTATTGAAATAGGCAACAAAGAATAAAAGGGTCGAACCAAAAGACCTACAATCGGATGATCTAAAAGATAGGCAACTTCGTTGCAAGATATGTGGCATTTGGCAGCCAATGTATAGAACATCGATGAATGAGAGACTCTTTGCTTGAAATTCCCTGTCCAGAAAAATTTTCGATTTTGTCCAGGTCCCGAAATTTAGGTGAAAATCACGAATTACGGCTTTCCCTTGATTTTCTGGGTGAAATAGGCAACAAAGAATAAAAGGGTCGAACCAAAAGACCTACAATCGGATGATCTAAAAGATAGGCAACTTCGTTGCAAGATATGTGGCATTTGGCAGCCAATGTATAGAACATCGATGAATGAGAGACTCTTTGCTTGAAATTCCCTGTCCAGAAAAATTTTCGATTTTGTCCAGGTCCCGAAATTTAGGTGAAAATCACGAATTACGGCTTTCCCTTGATTTTCTTATTGAAATAGGCAACAAAGAATAAAAGGGTCGAACCAAAAGACCTACAATCGGATGATCTAAAAGATAGGCAACTTCGTTGCAAGATATGTGGCATTTGGCAGCCAATGTATAGAACATCGATGAATGAGAGACTCTTTGCTTGAAATTCCCTGTCCAGAAAAATTTTCGATTTTGTCCAGGTCCCGAAATTTAGGTGAAAATCACGAATAAGATAGGCAACTTCGTTGCAAGATATGTGGCATTTGGCAGCCAATGTATAGAACATCGATGAATGAGAGACTCTTTGCTTGAAATTCCCTGTCCAGAAAAATTTTCGATTTTGTCCAGGTCCCGAAATTTAGGTGAAAATCACGAATAAGATAGGCAACCTCGTTGCAAGATATGTGGCATTTGGCAGTCAATGTATAGAACATCGATGAAGGAGAGACTCTTTGCTTGAAAATCCCTGTCCAGCATAATTTTCGATTTTGTCCAGGTCCCGAAATTTAGGTGAAAATCACGAATTACGGCTTTCCCTTGATTTTCTTATTGAAATAGGCAACAAAGAATAAAAGGGTCGAACCAAAAGACCTACAATCGGATGATCTAAAAGATAGGCAACTTCGTTGCAAGATATGTGGCATTTGGCAGCCAATGTATAGAACATCGATGAATGAGAGACTCTTTGCTTGAAATTCCCTGTCCAGCATAATTTTCGATTTTGTCCAGGTCCCGAAATTTAGGTGAAAATCACGAATTACGGCTTTCCCTTGATTTTCTTATTGAAATAGGCAACAAAGAATAAAAGGGTCGAACCAAAAGACCTACAATCGGATGATCTAAAAGATAGGCAACTTCGTTGCAAGATATGTGGCATTTGGCAGCCAATGTATAGAACATCGATGAATGAGAGACTCTTTGCTTGAAATTCCCTGTCCAGAAAAATTTTCGATTTTGTCCAGGTCCCGAAATTTAGGTGAAAATCACGAATAAGATAGGCAACCTCGTTGCAAGATATGTGGCATTTGGCAGTCAATGTATAGAACATCGATGAAGGAGAGACTCTTTGCTTGAAAATCCCTGTCCAGCATAATTTTCGATTTTGTCCAGGTCCCGAAATTTAGGTGAAAATCACGAATAAGATAGGCAACCTCGTTGCAAGATATGTGGCATTTGGCAGTCAATGTATAGAACATCGATGAAGGAGAGACTCTTTGCTTGAAAATCCCTGTCCAGCATAATTTTCGATTTTGTCCAGGTCCCGAAATTTAGGTGAAAATCACGAATTACGGCTTTCCCTTGATTTTCTTATTGAAATAGGCAACAAAGAATAAAAGGGTCGAACCAAAAGACCTACAATCGGATGATCTAAAAGATAGGCAACTTCGTTGCAAGATATGTGGCATTTGGCAGCCAATGTATAGAACATCGATGAATGAGAGACTGTTTGCTTGAAATTCCCTGTCCAGAAAAATTTTCGATTTTGTCCAGGTCCCGAAATTTAGGTGAAAATCACGAATTACGGCTTTCCCTTGATTTTCTGGGTGAAATAGGCAACAAAGAATAAAAGGGTCGAACCAAAAGACCTACAATCGGATGATCTAAAAGATAGGCAACTTCGTTGCAAGATATGTGGCATTTGGCAGCCAATGTATAGAACATCGATGAATGAGAGACTCTTTGCTTGAAATTCCCTGTCCAGAAAAATTTTCGATTTTGTCCAGGTCCCGAAATTTAGGTGAAAATCACGAATAAGATAGGCAACTTCGTTGCAAGATATGTGGCATTTGGCAGCCAATGTATAGAACATCGATGAATGAGAGACTCTTTGCTTGAAATTCCCTGTCCAGAAAAATTTTCGATTTTGTCCAGGTCCCGAAATTTAGGTGAAAATCACGAATTACGGCTTTCCCTTGATTTTCTTATTGAAATAGGCAACAAAGAATAAAAGGGTCGAACCAAAAGACCTACAATCGGATGATCTAAAAGATAGGCAACTTCGTTGCAAGATATGTGGCATTTGGCAGCCAATGTATAGAACATCGATGAATGAGAGACTCTTTGCTTGAAATTCCCTGTCCAGAAAAATTTTCGATTTTGTCCAGGTCCCGAAATTTAGGTGAAAATCACGAATAAGATAGGCAACTTCGTTGCAAGATATGTGGCATTTGGCAGCCAATGTATAGAACATCGATGAATGAGAGACTCTTTGCTTGAAATTCCCTGTCCAGAAAAATTTTCGTTTTTGTCCAGGTCCCGAAATTTAGGTGAAAATCACGAATAAGATAGGCAACTTCGTTGCAAGGTATGTGGCATTTGGCAGTCAATGTATAGAACATCGATGAAGGAGAGACTCTTTGCTTGAAAATCCCTGTCCAGCATAATTTTCGATTTTGTCCAGGTCCCGAAATTTAGGTGAAAATCACGAATTACGGCTTTCCCTTGATTTTCTTATTGAAATAGGCAACAAAGAATAAAAGGGTCGAACCAAAAGACCTACAATCGGATGATCTAAAAGATAGGCAACTTCGTTGCAAGATATGTGGCATTTGGCAGCCAATGTATAGAACATCGATGAATGAGAGACCCTTTGCTTGAAATTCCCTGTCCAGAAAAATTTTCGATTTTGTCCAGGTCCCGAAATTTAGGTGAAAATCACGAATAAGATAGGCAACTTCGTTGCAAGATATGTGGCATTTGGCAGCCAATGTATAGAACATCGATGAATGAGAGACTCTTTGCTTGAAATTCCCTGTCCAGAAAAATTTTCGATTTTGTCCAGGTCCCGAAATTTAGGTGAAAATCACGAATTACGGCTTTCCCTTGATTTTCTGGGTGAAATAGGCAACAAAGAATAAAAGGGTCGAACCAAAAGACCTACAATCGGATGATCTAAAAGATAGGCAACTTCGTTGCAAGATATGTGGCATTTGGCAGCCAATGTATAGAACATCGATGAAAGAGAGCCTCTTTGCTTGAAATTCCCTGTCCAGAAAAATTTTCGATTTTGTCCAGGTCCCGAAATTTAGGTGAAAATCACGAATAAGATAGGCAACTTCGTTGCAAGGTATGTGGCATTTGGCAGTCAATGTATAGAACATCGATGAAGGAGAGACTCTTTGCTTGAAAATCCCTGTCCAGCATAATTTTCGATTTTGTCCAGGTCCCGAAATTTAGGTGAAAATCACGAATTACGGCTTTCCCTTGATTTTCTTATTGAAATAGGCAACAAAGAATAAAAGGGTCGAACCAAAAGACCTACAATCGGATGATCTAAAAGATAGGCAACTTCGTTGCAAGATATGTGGCATTTGGCAGCCAATGTATAGAACATCGATGAATGAGAGACTCTTTGCTTGAAATTCCCTGTCCAGAAAAATTTTCGATTTTGTCCAGGTCCCAAAATTTAGGTGAAAATCACGAATAAGATAGGCAACTGGGTTGCAAGGTATGTGGCATTTGGCAGCCAATGTATAGAACATCGATGAAGGAGAGACTCTTTGCTTGAAAATCCCTGTCCAGCATAATTTTCGATTTTGTCCAGGTCCCGAAATTTAGGTGAAAATCACGAATTACGGCTTTCCCTTGATTTTCTTATTGAAATAGGCAACAAAGAATAAAAGGGTCGAACCAAAAGACCTACAATCGGATGATCTAAAAGATAGGCAACTTCGTTGCAAGATATGTGGCATTTGGCAGCCAATGTATAGAACATCGATGAATGAGAGACTCTTTGCTTGAAATTCCCTGTCCAGAAAAATTTTCGATTTTGTCCAGGTCCCGAAATTTAGGTGAAAATCACGAATAAGATAGGCAACTTCGTTGCAAGATATGTGGCATTTGGCAGCCAATGTATAGAACATCGATGAATGAGAGACTCTTTGCTTGAAATTCCCTGTCCAGAAAAATTTTCGATTTTGTCCAGGTCCCGAAATTTAGGTGAAAATCACGAATAAGATAGGCAACTTCGTTGCAAGATATGTGGCATTTGGCAGCCAATGTATAGAACATCGATGAATGAGAGACTCTTTGCTTGAAATTCCCTGTCCAGAAAAATTTTCGATTTTGTCCAGGTCCCGAAATTTAGGTGAAAATCACGAATTACGGCTTTCCCTTGATTTTCTGGGTGAAATAGGCAACAAAGAATAAAAGGGTCGAACCAAAAGACCTACAATCGGATGATCTAAAAGATAGGCAACTTCGTTGCAAGATATGTGGCATTTGGCAGCCAATGTATAGAACATCGATGAATGAGAGACTCTTTGCTTGAAATTCCCTGTCCAGAAAAATTTTCGATTTTGTCCAGGTCCCGAAATTTAGGTGAAAATCACGAATAAGATAGGCAACTTCGTTGCAAGGTATGTGGCATTTGGCAGTCAATGTATAGAACATCGATGAAGGAGAGACTCTTTGCTTGAAAATCCCTGTCCAGCATAATTTTCGATTTTGTCCAGGTCCCGAAATTTAGGTGAAAATCACGAATTACGGCTTTCCCTTGATTTTCTTATTGAAATAGGCAACAAAGAATAAAAGGGTCGAACCAAAAGACCTACAATCGGATGATCTAAAAGATAGGCAACTTCGTTGCAAGATATGTGGCATTTGGCAGCCAATGTATAGAACATCGATGAATGAGAGACTCTTTGCTTGAAATTCCCTGTCCAGAAAAATTTTCGATTTTGTCCAGGTCCCGAAATTTAGGTGAAAATCACGAATTACGGCTTTCCCTTGATTTTCTTATTGAAATAGGCAACAAAGAATAAAAGGGTCGAACCGAAAGACCTACAATCGGATGATCTAAAAGATAGGCAACTTCGTTGCAAGATATGTGGCATTTGGCAGCCAATGTATAGAACATCGATGAATGAGAGACTCTTTGCTTGAAATTCCCTGTCCAGAAAAATTTTCGATTTTGTCCAGGTCCCGAAATTTAGGTGAAAATCACGAATTACGGCTTTCCCTTGATTTTCTGGGTGAAATAGGCAACAAAGAATAAAAGGGTCGAACCAAAAGACCTACAATCGGATGATCTAAAAGATAGGCAACTTCGTTGCAAGATATGTGGCATTTGGCAGCCAATGTATAGAACATCGATGAATGAGAGACTCTTTGCTTGAAATTCCCTGTCCAGAAAAATTTTCGATTTTGTCCAGGTCCCGAAATTTAGGTGAAAATCACGAATTACGGCTTTCCCTTGATTTTCTTATTGAAATAGGCAACAAAGAATAAAAGGGTCGAACCAAAAGACCTACAATCGGATGATCTAAAAGATAGGCAACTTCGTTGCAAGATATGTGGCATTTGGCAGCCAATGTATAGAACATCGATGAATGAGAGACTCTTTGCTTGAAATTCCCTGTCCAGAAAAATTTTCGATTTTGTCCAGGTCCCGAAATTTAGGTGAAAATCACGAATAAGATAGGCAACCTCGTTGCAAGATATGTGGCATTTGGCAGTCAATGTATAGAACATCGATGAAGGAGAGACTCTTTGCTTGAAAATCCCTGTCCAGCATAATTTTCGATTTTGTCCAGGTCCCGAAATTTAGGTGAAAATCACGAATTACGGCTTTCCCTTGATTTTCTTATTGAAATAGGCAACAAAGAATAAAAGGGTCGAACCAAAAGACCTACAATCGGATGATCTAAAAGATAGGCAACTTCGTTGCAAGATATGTGGCATTTGGCAGCCAATGTATAGAACATCGATGAATGAGAGACTCTTTGCTTGAAATTCCCTGTCCAGAAAAATTTTCGATTTTGTCCAGGTCCCGAAATTTAGGTGAAAATCACGAATAAGATAGGCAACTTCGTTGCAAGATATGTGGCATTTGGCAGCCAATGTATAGAACATCGATGAATGAGAGACTCTTTGCTTGAAATTCCCTGTCCAGAAAAATTTTCGATTTTGTCCAGGTCCCGAAATTTAGGTGAAAATCACGAATTACGGCTTTCCCTTGATTTTCTGGGTGAAATAGGCAACAAAGAATAAAAGGGTCGAACCAAAAGACCTACAATCGGATGATCTAAAAGATAGGCAACTTCGTTGCAAGATATGTGGCATTTGGCAGCCAATGTATAGAACATCGATGAATGAGAGACTCTTTGCTTGAAATTCCCTGTCCAGAAAAATTTTCGATTTTGTCCAGGTCCCGAAATTTAGGTGAAAATCACGAATAAGATAGGCAACTTCGTTGCAAGGTATGTGGCATTTGGCAGTCAATGTATAGAACATCGATGAAGGAGAGACTCTTTGCTTGAAAATCCCTGTCCAGCATAATTTTCGATTTTGTCCAGGTCCCGAAATTTAGGTGAAAATCACGAATTACGGCTTTCCCTTGATTTTCTTATTGAAATAGGCAACAAAGAATAAAAGGGTCGAACCAAAAGACCTACAATCGGATGATCTAAAAGATAGGCAACTTCGTTGCAAGATATGTGGCATTTGGCAGCCAATGTATAGAACATCGATGAATGAGAGACTCTTTGCTTGAAATTCCCTGTCCAGAAAAATTTTCGATTTTGTCCAGGTCCCGAAATTTAGGTGAAAATCACGAATTACGGCTTTCCCTTGATTTTCTTATTGAAATAGGCAACAAAGAATAAAAGGGTCGAACCAAAAGACCTACAATCGGATGATCTAAAAGATAGGCAACTTCGTTGCAAGATATGTGGCATTTGGCAGCCAATGTATAGAACATCGATGAATGAGAGACTCTTTGCTTGAAATTCCCTGTCCAGAAAAATTTTCGATTTTGTCCAGGTCCCGAAATTTAGGTGAAAATCACGAATAAGATAGGCAACCTCGTTGCAAGATATGTGGCATTTGGCAGTCAATGTATAGAACATCGATGAAGGAGAGACTCTTTGCTTGAAAATCCCTGTCCAGCATAATTTTCGATTTTGTCCAGGTCCCGAAATTTAGGTGAAAATCACGAATTACGGCTTTCCCTTGATTTTCTTATTGAAATAGGCAACAAAGAATAAAAGGGTCGAACCAAAAGACCTACAATCGGATGATCTAAAAGATAGGCAACTTCGTTGCAAGATATGTGGCATTTGGCAGCCAATGTATAGAACATCGATGAATGAGAGACTCTTTGCTTGAAATTCCCTGTCCAGAAAAATTTTCGATTTTGTCCAGGTCCCGAAATTTAGGTGAAAATCACGAATAAGATAGGCAACTTCGTTGCAAGATATGTGGCATTTGGCAGCCAATGTATAGAACATCGATGAATGAGAGACTCTTTGCTTGAAATTCCCTGTCCAGAAAAATTTTCGATTTTGTCCAGGTCCCGAAATTTAGGTGAAAATCACGAATTACGGCTTTCCCTTGATTTTCTTATTGAAATAGGCAACAAAGAATAAAAGGGTCGAACCAAAAGACCTACAATCGGATGATCTAAAAGATAGGCAACTTCGTTGCAAGATATGTGGCATTTGGCAGCCAATGTATAGAACATCGATGAATGAGAGACTCTTTGCTTGAAATTCCCTGTCCAGAAAAATTTTCGATTTTGTCCAGGTCCCGAAATTTAGGTGAAAATCACGAATTACGGCTTTCCCTTGATTTTCTGGGTGAAATAGGCAACAAAGAATAAAAGGGTCGAACCAAAAGACCTACAATCGGATGATCTAAAAGATAGGCAACTTCGTTGCAAGATATGTGGCATTTGGCAGTCAATGTATAGAACATCGATGAAGGAGAGACTCTTTGCTTGAAAATCCCTGTCCAGCATAATTTTCGATTTTGTCCAGGTCCCGAAATTTAGGTGAAAATCACGAATTACGGCTTTCCCTTGATTTTCTTATTGAAATAGGCAACAAAGAATAAAAGGGTCGAACCAAAAGACCTACAATCGGATGATCTAAAAGATAGGCAACTTCGTTGCAAGATATGTGGCATTTGGCAGTCAATGTATAGAACATCGATGAAGGAGAGACTCTTTGCTTGAAATTCCCTGTCCAGAAAAATTTTCGATTTTGTCCAGGTCCCGAAATTTAGGTGAAAATCACGAATTACGGCTTTCCCTTGATTTTCTTATTGAAATAGGCAACAAAGAATAAAAGGGTCGAACCAAAAGACCTACAATCGGATGATCTAAAAGATAGGCAACTTCGTTGCAAGATATGTGGCATTTGGCAGTCAATGTATAGAACATCGATGAAGGAGAGACTCTTTGCTTGAAAATCCCTGTCCAGCATAATTTTCGATTTTGTCCTGGTCCCGAAATTTAGGTGAAAATCACGAATTACGGCTTTCCCTTGATTTTCTTATTGAAATAGGCAACAAAGAATAAAAGGGTCGAACCAAAAGACCTACAATCGGATGATCTAAAAGATAGGCAACTTCGTTGCAAGATATGTGGCATTTGGCAGTCAATGTATAGAACATCGATGAAGGAGAGACTCTTTGCTTGAAATTCCCTGTCCAGAAAAATTTTCGATTTTGTCCAGGTCCCGAAATTTAGGTGAAAATCACGAATTACGGCTTTCCCTTGATTTTCTTATTGAAATAGGCAACAAAGAATAAAAGGGTCGAACCAAAAGACCTACAATCGGATGATCTAAAAGATAGGCAACTTCGTTGCAAGATATGTGGCATTTGGCAGCCAATGTATAGAACATCGATGAAAGAGAGCCTCTTTGCTTAAAAATCCCTGTGCAGAAAAATTTTCGATTTTGTCCAGGTCCCGAAATTTAAGTGAAAATCACAAATTACGGCTTTGCCTTGATTATCTGGGCGAAATGGGCAACAAAGAATAAAAGGGTTGAACCAAAAGACCTACAATCGGATGATCTAAAAGATAGGCAACTTCGTTGCAAGATATGTGGCATTTGGCAGTCAATGTATAGAACATCGATGAAGGAGAGACTCTTTGCTTGAAATTCCCTGTCCAGAAAAATTTTCGATTTTGTCCAGGTCCCGAAATTTAGGTGAAAATCACGAATAAGATAGGCAACTTCGTTGCAAGATATGTGGCATTTGGCAGCCAATGTATAGAACATCGATGAATGAGAGACTCTTTGCTTGAAATTCCCTGTCCAGCATAATTTTCGATTTTGTCCAGGTCCCGAAATTTAGGTGAAAATCACGAATAAGATAGGCAACTTCGTTGCAAGATATGTGGCATTTGGCAGCCAATGTATAGAACATCGATGAATGAGAGACTCTTTGCTTGAAATTCCCTGTCCAGAAAAATTTTCGATTTTGTCCAGGTCCCAAAATTTAGGTGAAAATCACGAATAAGATAGGCAACTGGGTTGCAAGGTATGTGGCATTTGGCAGCCAATGTATAGAACATCGATGAAGGAGAGACTCTTTGCTTGAAAATCCCTGTCCAGCATAATTTTCGATTTTGTCCAGGTCCCGAAATTTAGGTGAAAATCACGAATTACGGCTTTCCCTTGATTTTCTTATTGAAATAGGCAACAAAGAATAAAAGGGTCGAACCAAAAGACCTACAATCGGATGATCTAAAAGATAGGCAACTTCGTTGCAAGATATGTGGCATTTGGCAGCCAATGTATAGAACATCGATGAATGAGAGACTCTTTGCTTGAAATTCCCTGTCCAGAAAAATTTTCGATTTTGTCCAGGTCCCGAAATTTAGGTGAAAATCACGAATAAGATAGGCAACTTCGTTGCAAGATATGTGGCATTTGGCAGCCAATGTATAGAACATCGATGAATGAGAGACTCTTTGCTTGAAATTCCCTGTCCAGAAAAATTTTCGATTTTGTCCAGGTCCCGAAATTTAGGTGAAAATCACGAATAAGATAGGCAACTTCGTTGCAAGATATGTGGCATTTGGCAGCCAATGTATAGAACATCGATGAATGAGAGACTCTTTGCTTGAAATTCCCTGTCCAGAAAAATTTTCGATTTTGTCCAGGTCCCGAAATTTAGGTGAAAATCACGAATTACGGCTTTCCCTTGATTTTCTGGGTGAAATAGGCAACAAAGAATAAAAGGGTCGAACCAAAAGACCTACTATCGGATGATCTAAAAGATAGGCAACTTCGTTGCAAGATATGTGGCATTTGGCAGCCAATGTATAGAACATCGATGAATGAGAGACTCTTTGCTTGAAATTCCCTGTCCAGAAAAATTTTCGATTTTGTCCAGGTCCTGAAATTTAGGTGAAAATCACGAATAAGATAGGCAACTTCGTTGCAAGGTATGTGGCATTTGGCAGTCAATGTATAGAACATCGATGAAGGAGAGACTCTTTGCTTGAAAATCCCTGTCCAGCATAATTTTCGATTTTGTCCAGGTCCCGAAATTTAGGTGAAAATCACGAATTACGGCTTTCCCTTGATTTTCTTATTGAAATAGGCAACAAAGAATAAAAGGGTCGAACCAAAAGACCTACAATCGGATGATCTAAAAGATAGGCAACTTCGTTGCAAGATATGTGGCATTTGGCAGCCAATGTATAGAACATCGATGAATGAGAGACTCTTTGCTTGAAATTCCCTGTCCAGAAAAATTTTCGATTTTGTCCAGGTCCCGAAATTTAGGTGAAAATCACGAATTACGGCTTTCCCTTGATTTTCTTATTGAAATAGGCAACAAAGAATAAAAGGGTCGAACCGAAAGACCTACAATCGGATGATCTAAAAGATAGGCAACTTCGTTGCAAGATATGTGGCATTTGGCAGCCAATGTATAGAACATCGATGAATGAGAGACTCTTTGCTTGAAATTCCCTGTCCAGAAAAATTTTCGATTTTGTCCAGGTCCCGAAATTTAGGTGAAAATCACGAATTACGGCTTTCCCTTGATTTTCTGGGTGAAATAGGCAACAAAGAATAAAAGGGTCGAACCAAAAGACCTACAATCGGATGATCTAAAAGATAGGCAACTTCGTTGCAAGATATGTGGCATTTGGCAGCCAATGTATAGAACATCGATGAATGAGAGACTCTTTGCTTGAAATTCCCTGTCCAGAAAAATTTTCGATTTTGTCCAGGTCCCGAAATTTAGGTGAAAATCACGAATTACGGCTTTCCCTTGATTTTCTTATTGAAATAGGCAACAAAGAATAAAAGGGTCGAACCAAAAGACCTACAATCGGATGATCTAAAAGATAGGCAACTTCGTTGCAAGATATGTGGCATTTGGCAGCCAATGTATAGAACATCGATGAATGAGAGACTCTTTGCTTGAAATTCCCTGTCCAGAAAAATTTTCGATTTTGTCCAGGTCCCGAAATTTAGGTGAAAATCACGAATAAGATAGGCAACCTCGTTGCAAGATATGTGGCATTTGGCAGTCAATGTATAGAACATCGATGAAGGAGAGACTCTTTGCTTGAAAATCCCTGTCCAGCATAATTTTCGATTTTGTCCAGGTCCCGAAATTTAGGTGAAAATCACGAATTACGGCTTTCCCTTGATTTTCTTATTGAAATAGGCAACAAAGAATAAAAGGGTCGAACCAAAAGACCTACAATCGGATGATCTAAAAGATAGGCAACTTCGTTGCAAGATATGTGGCATTTGGCAGCCAATGTATAGAACATCGATGAATGAGAGACTCTTTGCTTGAAATTCCCTGTCCAGAAAAATTTTCGATTTTGTCCAGGTCCCGAAATTTAGGTGAAAATCACGAATAAGATAGGCAACTTCGTTGCAAGATATGTGGCATTTGGCAGCCAATGTATAGAACATCGATGAATGAGAGACTCTTTGCTTGAAATTCCCTGTCCAGAAAAATTTTCGATTTTGTCCAGGTCCCGAAATTTAGGTGAAAATCACGAATTACGGCTTTCCCTTGATTTTCTGGGTGAAATAGGCAACAAAGAATAAAAGGGTCGAACCAAAAGACCTACAATCGGATGATCTAAAAGATAGGCAACTTCGTTGCAAGATATGTGGCATTTGGCAGCCAATGTATAGAACATCGATGAATGAGAGACTCTTTGCTTGAAATTCCCTGTCCAGAAAAATTTTCGATTTTGTCCAGGTCCCGAAATTTAGGTGAAAATCACGAATAAGATAGGCAACTTCGTTGCAAGGTATGTGGCATTTGGCAGTCAATGTATAGAACATCGATGAAGGAGAGACTCTTTGCTTGAAAATCCCTGTCCAGCATAATTTTCGATTTTGTCCAGGTCCCGAAATTTAGGTGAAAATCACGAATTACGGCTTTCCCTTGATTTTCTTATTGAAATAGGCAACAAAGAATAAAAGGGTCGAACCAAAAGACCTACAATCGGATGATCTAAAAGATAGGCAACTTCGTTGCAAGATATGTGGCATTTGGCAGCCAATGTATAGAACATCGATGAATGAGAGACTCTTTGCTTGAAATTCCCTGTCCAGAAAAATTTTCGATTTTGTCCAGGTCCCGAAATTTAGGTGAAAATCACGAATTACGGCTTTCCCTTGATTTTCTTATTGAAATAGGCAACAAAGAATAAAAGGGTCGAACCAAAAGACCTACAATCGGATGATCTAAAAGATAGGCAACTTCGTTGCAAGATATGTGGCATTTGGCAGCCAATGTATAGAACATCGATGAATGAGAGACTCTTTGCTTGAAATTCCCTGTCCAGAAAAATTTTCGATTTTGTCCAGGTCCCGAAATTTAGGTGAAAATCACGAATAAGATAGGCAACCTCGTTGCAAGATATGTGGCATTTGGCAGTCAATGTATAGAACATCGATGAAGGAGAGACTCTTTGCTTGAAAATCCCTGTCCAGCATAATTTTCGATTTTGTCCAGGTCCCGAAATTTAGGTGAAAATCACGAATTACGGCTTTCCCTTGATTTTCTTATTGAAATAGGCAACAAAGAATAAAAGGGTCGAACCAAAAGACCTACAATCGGATGATCTAAAAGATAGGCAACTTCGTTGCAAGATATGTGGCATTTGGCAGCCAATGTATAGAACATCGATGAATGAGAGACTCTTTGCTTGAAATTCCCTGTCCAGAAAAATTTTCGATTTTGTCCAGGTCCCGAAATTTAGGTGAAAATCACGAATAAGATAGGCAACTTCGTTGCAAGATATGTGGCATTTGGCAGCCAATGTATAGAACATCGATGAATGAGAGACTCTTTGCTTGAAATTCCCTGTCCAGAAAAATTTTCGATTTTGTCCAGGTCCCGAAATTTAGGTGAAAATCACGAATTACGGCTTTCCCTTGATTTTCTTATTGAAATAGGCAACAAAGAATAAAAGGGTCGAACCAAAAGACCTACAATCGGATGATCTAAAAGATAGGCAACTTCGTTGCAAGATATGTGGCATTTGGCAGCCAATGTATAGAACATCGATGAATGAGAGACTCTTTGCTTGAAATTCCCTGTCCAGAAAAATTTTCGATTTTGTCCAGGTCCCGAAATTTAGGTGAAAATCACGAATTACGGCTTTCCCTTGATTTTCTGGGTGAAATAGGCAACAAAGAATAAAAGGGTCGAACCAAAAGACCTACAATCGGATGATCTAAAAGATAGGCAACTTCGTTGCAAGATATGTGGCATTTGGCAGTCAATGTATAGAACATCGATGAAGGAGAGACTCTTTGCTTGAAAATCCCTGTCCAGCATAATTTTCGATTTTGTCCAGGTCCCGAAATTTAGGTGAAAATCACGAATTACGGCTTTCCCTTGATTTTCTTATTGAAATAGGCAACAAAGAATAAAAGGGTCGAACCAAAAGACCTACAATCGGATGATCTAAAAGATAGGCAACTTCGTTGCAAGATATGTGGCATTTGGCAGTCAATGTATAGAACATCGATGAAGGAGAGACTCTTTGCTTGAAATTCCCTGTCCAGAAAAATTTTCGATTTTGTCCAGGTCCCGAAATTTAGGTGAAAATCACGAATTACGGCTTTCCCTTGATTTTCTTATTGAAATAGGCAACAAAGAATAAAAGGGTCGAACCAAAAGACCTACAATCGGATGATCTAAAAGATAGGCAACTTCGTTGCAAGATATGTGGCATTTGGCAGTCAATGTATAGAACATCGATGAAGGAGAGACTCTTTGCTTGAAAATCCCTGTCCAGCATAATTTTCGATTTTGTCCTGGTCCCGAAATTTAGGTGAAAATCACGAATTACGGCTTTCCCTTGATTTTCTTATTGAAATAGGCAACAAAGAATAAAAGGGTCGAACCAAAAGACCTACAATCGGATGATCTAAAAGATAGGCAACTTCGTTGCAAGATATGTGGCATTTGGCAGTCAATGTATAGAACATCGATGAAGGAGAGACTCTTTGCTTGAAATTCCCTGTCCAGAAAAATTTTCGATTTTGTCCAGGTCCCGAAATTTAGGTGAAAATCACGAATAAGATAGGCAACTTCGTTGCAAGATATGTGGCATTTGGCAGCCAATGTATAGAACATCGATGAATGAGAGACTCTTTGCTTGAAATTCCCTGTCCAGCATAATTTTCGATTTTGTCCAGGTCCCGAAATTTAGGTGAAAATCACGAATTACGGCTTTCCCTTGATTTTCTGGGTGAAATAGGCAACAAAGAATAAAAGGGTCGAACCAAAAGACCTACAATCGGATGATCTAAAAGATAGGCAACTTCGTTGCAAGATATGTGGCATTTGGCAGTCAATGTATAGAACATCGATGAAGGAGAGACTCTTTGCTTGAAATTCCCTGTCCAGAAAAATTTTCGGTTTTGTCCAGGTCCCGAAATTTAGGTGAAAATCACGAATTACGGCTTTCCCTTGATTTTCTTATTGAAATAGGCAACAAAGAATAAAAGGGTCGAACCGAAAGACCTACAATCGGATGATCTAAAAGATAGTCAACTTCGTTGCAAGATATGTGGCATTTGGCAGCCAATGTATAGAACATCGATGAATGAGAGACTCTTTGCTTGAAATTCCCTGTCCAGAAAAATTTTCGATTTTGTCCAGGTCCCGAAATTTAGGTGAAAATCACGAATTACGGCTTTCCCTTGATTTTCTGGGTGAAATAGGCAACAAAGAATAAAAGGGTCGAACCAAAAGACCTACAATCGGATGATCTAAAAGATAGGCAACTTCGTTGCAAGATATGTGGCATTTGGCAGCCAATGTATAGAACATCTATGAATGAGAGACTCTTTGCTTGAAATTCCCTGTCCAGAAAAATTTTCGATTTTGTCCAGGTCCCGAAATTTAGGTCAAAATCACGAATAAGATAGGCAACTTCGTTGCAAGATATGTGGCATTTGGCAGCCAATGTATAGAACATCGATGAATGAGAGACTCTTTGCTTGAAATTCCCTGTCCAGAAAAATTTTCGATTTTGTCCAGGTCCCGAAATTTAGGTGAAAATCACGAATTACGGCTTTCCCTTGATTTTCTTATTGAAATAGGCAACAAAGAATAAAAGGGTCGAACCGAAAGACCTACAATCGGATGATCTAAAAGATAGGCAACTTCGTTGCAAGATATGTGGCATTTGGCAGCCAATGTATAGAACATCGATGAATGAGAGACTCTTTGCTTGAAATTCCCTGTCCAGAAAAATTTTCGATTTTGTCCAGGTCCCGAAATTTAGGTGAAAATCACGAATTACGGCTTTCCCTTGATTTTCTGGATGAAATAGGCAACAAAGAATAAAAGGGTCGAACCAAAAGACCTACAATCGGATGATCTAAAAGATAGGCAACTTCGTTGCAAGATATGTGGCATTTGGCAGCCAATGTATAGAACATCGATGAATGAGAGACTCTTTGCTTGAAATTCCCTGTCCAGAAAAATTTTCGATTTTGTCCAGGTCCCGAAATTTAGGTGAAAATCACGAATAAGATAGGCAACTTCGTTGCAAGATATGTGGCATTTGGCAGCCAATGTATAGAACATCGATGAATGAGAGACTCTTTGCTTGAAATTCCCTGTCCAGAAAAATTTTCGATTTTGTCCAGGTCCCGAAATTTAGGTGAAAATCACGAATTACGGCTTTCCCTTGATTTTCTGGGTGAAATAGGCAACAAAGAATAAAAGGGTCGAACCAAAAGACCTACAATCGGATGATCTAAAAGATAGGCAACTTCGTTGCAAGATATGTGGCATTTGGCAGCCAATGTATAGAACATCGATGAATGAGAGACTCTTTGCTTGAAATTCCCTGTCCAGAAAAATTTTCGATTTTGTCCAGGTCCCGAAATTTAGGTGAAAATCACGAATTACGGCTTTCCCTTGATTTTCTGGGTGAAATAGGCAACAAAGAATAAAAGGGTCGAACCAAAAGACCTACAATCGGATGATCTAAAAGATAGGCAACTTCGTTGCAAGATATGTGGCATTTGGCAGTCAATGTATAGAACATCGATGAAGGAGAGACTCTTTGCTTGAAATTCCCTGTCCAGAAAAATTTTCGATTTTGTCCAGGTCCCGAAATTTAGGTGAAAATCACGAATTACGGCTTTCCCTTGATTTTCTTATTGAAATAGGCAACAAAGAATAAAAGGGTCGAACCAAAAGACCTACAATCGGATGATCTAAAAGATAGGCAACTTCGTTGCAAGATATGTGGCATTTGGCAGCCAATGTATAGAACATCGATGAATGAGAGACTCTTTGCTTGAAATTCCCTGTCCAGAAAAATTTTCGATTTTGTCCAGGTCCCGAAATTTAGGTGAAAATCACGAATAAGATAGGCAACTTCGTTGCAAGATATGTGGCATTTGGCAGCCAATGTATAGAACATCGATGAATGAGAGACTCTTTGCTTGAAATTCCCTGTCCAGAAAAATTTTCGGTTTTGTCCAGGTCCCGAAATTTAGGTGAAAATCACGAATTACGGCTTTCCCTTGATTTTCTTATTGAAATAGGCAACAAAGAATAAAAGGGTCGAACCGAAAGACCTACAATCGGATGATCTAAAAGATAGTCAACTTCGTTGCAAGATATGTGGCATTTGGCAGCCAATGTATAGAACATCGATGAATGAGAGACTCTTTGCTTGAAATTCCCTGTCCAGAAAAATTTTCGATTTTGTCCAGGTCCCGAAATTTAGGTGAAAATCACGAATTACGGCTTTCCCTTGATTTTCTGGGTGAAATAGGCAACAAAGAATAAAAGGGTCGAACCAAAAGACCTACAATCGGATGATCTAAAAGATAGGCAACTTCGTTGCAAGATATGTGGCATTTGGCAGCCAATGTATAGAACATCTATGAATGAGAGACTCTTTGCTTGAAATTCCCTGTCCAGAAAAATTTTCGATTTTGTCCAGGTCCCGAAATTTAGGTGAAAATCACGAATAAGATAGGCAACTTCGTTGCAAGATATGTGGCATTTGGCAGCCAATGTATAGAACATCGATGAATGAGAGACTCTTTGCTTGAAATTCCCTGTCCAGAAAAATTTTCGATTTTGTCCAGGTCCCGAAATTTAGGTGAAAATCACGAATAAGATAGGCAACTTCGTTGCAAGATATGTGGCATTTGGCAGCCAATGTATAGAACATCGATGAATGAGAGACTCTTTGCTTGAAATTCCCTGTCCAGAAAAATTTTCGATTTTGTCCAGGTCCCGAAATTTAGGTGAAAATCACGAATTACGGCTTTCCCTTGATTTTCTGGGTGAAATAGGCAACAAAGAATAAAAGGGTCGAACCAAAAGACCTACAATCGGATGATCTAAAAGATAGGCAACTTCGTTGCAAGATATGTGGCATTTGGCAGCCAATGTATAGAACATCGATGAATGAGAGACTCTTTGCTTGAAATTCCCTGTCCAGAAAAATTTTCGATTTTGTCCAGGTCCCGAAATTTAGGTGAAAATCACGAATTACGGCTTTCCCTTGATTTTCTGGGTGAAATAGGCAACAAAGAATAAAAGGGTCGAACCAAAAGACCTACAATCGGATGATCTAAAAGATAGGCAACTTCGTTGCAAGATATGTGGCATTTGGCAGTCAATGTATAGAACATCGATGAAGGAGAGACTCTTTGCTTGAAAATCCCTGTCCAGCATAATTTTCGATTTTGTCCAGGTCCCGAAATTTAGGTGAAAATCACGAATTACGGCTTTCCCTTGATTTTCTTATTGAAATAGGCAACAAAGAATAAAAGGGTCGAACCAAAAGACCTACAATCGGATGATCTAAAAGATAGGCAACTTCGTTGCAAGATATGTGGCATTTGGCAGTCAATGTATAGAACATCGATGAAGGAGAGACTCTTTGCTTGAAATTCCCTGTCCAGAAAAATTTTCGATTTTGTCCAGGTCCCGAAATTTAGGTGAAAATCACGAATAAGATAGGCAACTTCGTTGCAAGATATGTGGCATTTGGCAGCCAATGTATAGAACATCGATGAATGAGAGACTCTTTGCTTGAAATTCCCTGTCCAGAAAAATTTTCGATTTTGTCCAGGTCCCGAAATTTAGGTGAAAATCACGAATTACGGCTTTCCCTTGATTTTCTGGGTGAAATAGGCAACAAAGAATAAAAGGGTCGAACCAAAAGACCTACAATCGGATGATCTAAAAGATAGGCAACTTCGTTGCAAGATATGTGGCATTTGGCAGCCAATGTATAGAACATCGATGAATGAGAGACTCTTTGCTTGAAATTCCCTGTTCAGAAAAATTTTCGATTTTGTCCAGGTCCCGAAATTTAGGTGAAAATCACGAATTACGGCTTTCCCTTGATTTTCTGGGTGAAATAGGCAACAAAGAATAAAAGGGTCGAACCAAAAGACCTACAATCGGATGATCTAAAAGATAGGCAACTTCGTTGCAAGATATGTGGCATTTGGCAGCCAATGTATAGAACATCGATGAATGAGAGACTCTTTGCTTGAAATTCCCTGTCCAGAAAAATTTTCGATTTTGTCCAGGTCCCGAAATTTAGGTGAAAATCACGAATTACGGCTTTCCCTTGATTTTCTGGGTGAAATAGGCAACAAAGAATAAAAGGGTCGAACCAAAAGACCTACAATCGGATGATCTAAAAAAGATAGGCAACTTCGTTGCAAGATATGTGGCATTTGGCAGCCAATGTATAGAACATCGATGAATGAGAGACTCTTTGCTTGAAATTCCCTGTCCAGAAAAATTTTCGATTTTGTCCAGGTCCCGAATTTAGGTGAAAATCACGAATTACGGCTTTCCCTTGATTTTCTGGGTGAAATAGGCAACAAAGAATAAAAGGGTCGAACCAAAAGACCTACAATCGGATGATCTAAAAGATAGGCAACTTCGTTGCAAGATATGTGGCATTTGGCAGCCAATGTATAGAACATCGATGAATGAGAGACTCTTTGCTTGAAATTCCTGTCCCAGAAAAATTTTCGATTTGTCCAGGTCCCGAAATTTAGGTGAAAATCACGAATTACGGCTTTCCCTTGATTTTCTGGGTGAAATAGGCAACAAAGAATAAAAGGGTCGAACCAAAAGACCTACAATCGGATGATCTAAAAGATAGGCAACTTCGTTGCAAGATATGTGGCATTTGGCAGCCAATGTATAGAACATCGATGAATGAGAGACTCTTTGCTTGAAATTCCCTGTCCAGAAAAATTTTCGATTTTGTCCAGGTCCCGAAATTTAGGTGAAAATCACGAATTACGGCTTTCCCTTGATTTTCTGGGTGAAATAGGCAACAAAGAATAAAAGGGTCGAACCAAAAGACCTACAATCGGATGATCTAAAAGATAGGCAACTTCGTTGCAAGATATGTGGCATTTGGCAGTCAATGTATAGAACATCGATGAAGGAGAGACTCTTTGCTTGAAAATCCCTGTCCAGCATAATTTTCGATTTTGTCCAGGTCCCGAAATTTAGGTGAAAATCACGAATTACGGCTTTCCCTTGATTTTCTTATTGAAATAGGCAACAAAGAATAAAAGGGTCGAACCAAAAGACCTACAATCGGATGATCTAAAAGATAGGCAACTTCGTTGCAAGATATGTGGCATTTGGCAGTCAATGTATAGAACATCGATGAAGGAGAGACTCTTTGCTTGAAATTCCCTGTCCAGAAAAATTTTCGATTTTGTCCAGGTCCCGAAATTTAGGTGAAAATCACGAATAAGATAGGCAACTTCGTTGCAAGATATGTGGCATTTGGCAGCCAATGTATAGAACATCGATGAATGAGAGACTCTTTGCTTGAAATTCCCTGTCCAGAAAAATTTTCGATTTTGTCCAGGTCCCGAAATTTAGGTGAAAATCACGAATAAGATAGGCAACTTCGTTGCAAGATATGTGGCATTTGGCAGCCAATGTATAGAACATCGATGAATGAGAGACTCTTTGCTTGAAATTCCCTGTCCAGAAAAATTTTCGATTTTGTCCAGGTCCCGAAATTTAGGTGAAAATCACGAATTACGGCTTTCCCTTGATTTTCTTATTGAAATAGGCAACAAAGAATAAAAGGGTCGAACCAAAAGACCTACAATCGGATGATCTAAAAGATAGGCAACTTCGTTGCAAGATATGTGGCATTTGGCAGTCAATGTATAGAACATCGATGAAGGAGAGACTCTTTGCTTGAAATTCCCTGTCCAGAAAAATTTTCGATTTTGTCCAGGTCCCGAAATTTAGGTGAAAATCACGAATAAGATAGGCAACTTCGTTGCAAGATATGTGGCATTTGGCAGCCAATGTATAGAACATCGATGAATGAGAGACTCTTTGCTTGAAATTCCCTGTCCAGAAAAATTTTCGATTTTGTCCAGGTCCCGAAATTTAGGTGAAAATCACGAATTACGGCTTTCCCTTGATTTTCTGGGTGAAATAGGCAACAAAGAATAAAAGGGTCGAACCAAAAGACCTACAATCGGATGATCTAAAAGATAGGCAACTTCGTTGCAAGATATGTGGCATTTGGCAGCCAATGTATAGAACATCGATGAATGAGAGACTCTTTGCTTGAAATTCCCTGTCCAGAAAAATTTTCGGTTTTGTCCAGGTCCCGAAATTTAGGTGAAAATCACGAATTACGGCTTTCCCTTGATTTTCTGGGTGAAATAGGCAACAAAGAATAAAAGGGTCGAACCAAAAGACCTACAATCGGATGATCTAAAAGATAGGCAACTTCGTTGCAAGATATGTGGCATTTGGCAGCCAATGTATAGAACATCGATGAATGAGAGACTCTTTGCTTGAAATTCCCTGTCCAGAAAAATTTTCGATTTTGTCCAGGTCCCGAAATTTAGGTGAAAATCACGAATAAGATAGGCAACTTCGTTGCAAGATATGTGGCATTTGGCAGCCAATGTATAGAACATCGATGAATGAGAGACTCTTTGCTTGAAATTCCCTGTCCAGAAAAATTTTCGATTTTGTCCAGGTCCCGAAATTTAGGTGAAAATCACGAATAAGATAGGCAACTTCGTTGCAAGATATGTGGCATTTGGCAGCCAATGTATAGAACATCGATGAATGAGAGACTCTTTGCTTGAAATTCCCTGTCCAGAAAAATTTTCGATTTTGTCCAGGTCCCGAAATTTAGGTGAAAATCACGAATTACGGCTTTCCCTTGATTTTCTTATTGAAATAGGCAACAAAGAATAAAAGGGTCGAACCAAAAGACCTACAATCGGATGATCTAAAAGATAGGCAACTTCGTTGCAAGATATGTGGCATTTGGCAGTCAATGTATAGAACATCGATGAAGGAGAGACTCTTTGCTTGAAATTCCCTGTCCAGAAAAATTTTCGATTTTGTCCAGGTCCCGAAATTTAGGTGAAAATCACGAATAAGATAGGCAACTTCGTTGCAAGATATGTGGCATTTGGCAGCCAATGTATAGAACATCGATGAATGAGAGACTCTTTGCTTGAAATTCCCTGTCCAGAAAAATTTTCGATTTTGTCCAGGTCCCGAAATTTAGGTGAAAATCACGAATTACGGCTTTCCCTTGATTTTCTGGGTGAAATAGGCAACAAAGAATAAAAGGGTCGAACCAAAAGACCTACAATCGGATGATCTAAAAGATAGGCAACTTCGTTGCAAGATATGTGGCATTTGGCAGCCAATGTATAGAACATCGATGAATGAGAGACTCTTTGCTTGAAATTCCCTGTCCAGAAAAATTTTCGGTTTTGTCCAGGTCCCGAAATTTAGGTGAAAATCACGAATTACGGCTTTCCCTTGATTTTCTTATTGAAATAGGCAACAAAGAATAAAAGGCTCGAACCGAAAGACCTACAATCGGATGATCTAAAAGATAGGCAACTTCGTTGCAAGATATGTGGCATTTGGCAGCCAATGTATAGAACATCTATGAATGAGAGACTCTTTGCTTGAAATTCCCTGTCCAGAAAAATTTTCGATTTTGTCCAGGTCCCGAAATTTAGGTGAAAATCACGAATAAGATAGGCAACTTTGTTGCAAGATATGTGGCATTTGGCAGCCAATGTATAGAACATCGATGAATGAGAGACTCTTTGCTTGAAATTCCCTGTCCAGAAAAATTTTCGGTTTTGTCCAGGTCCCGAAATTTAGGTGAAAATCACGAATTACGGCTTTCCCTTGATTTTCTTATTGAAATAGGCAACAAAGAATAAAAGGCTCGAACCGAAAGACCTACAATCGGATGATCTAAAAGATAGGCAACTTCGTTGCAAGATATGTGGCATTTGGCAGCCAATGTATAGAACATCTATGAATGAGAGACTCTTTGCTTGAAATTCCCTGTCCAGAAAAATTTTCGATTTTGTCCAGGTCCCGAAATTTAGGTGAAAATCACGAATAAGATAGGCAACTTCGTTGCAAGATATGTGGCATTTGGCAGCCAATGTATAGAACATCGATGAATGAGAGACTCTTTGCTTGAAATTCCCTGTCCAGAAAAATTTTCGATTTTGTCCAGGTCCCGAAATTTAGGTGAAAATCACGAATTACGGCTTTTCCTTGATTTTCTGGGTGAAATAGGCAACAAAGAATAAAAGGGTCGAACCAAAAGACCTACAATCGGATGATCTAAAAGATAGGCAACTTCGTTGCAAGATATGTGGCATTTGGCAGCCAATGTATAGAACATCGATGAATGAGAGACTCTTTGCTTGAAATTCCCTGTCCAGAAAAATTTTCGATTTTGTCCAGGTCCCGAAATTTAGGTGAAAATCACGAATTACGGCTTTCCCTTGATTTTCTGGGTGAAATAGGCAACAAAGAATAAAAGGGTCGAACCAAAAGACCTACAATCGGATGATCTAAAAGATAGGCAACTTCGTTGCAAGATATGTGGCATTTGGCAGCCAATGTATAGAACATCGATGAATGAGAGACTCTTTGCTTGAAATTCCCTGTCCAGAAAAATTTTCGATTTTGTCCAGGTCCCGAAATTTAGGTGAAAATCACGAATTACGGCTTTCCCTTGATTTTCTGGGTGAAATAGGCAACAAAGAATAAAAGGGTCGAACCAAAAGACCTACAATCGGATGATCTAAAAGATAGGCAACTTCGTTGCAAGATATGTGGCATTTGGCAGTCAATGTATAGAACATCGATGAAGGAGAGACTCTTTGCTTGAAAATCCCTGTCCAGCATAATTTTCGATTTTGTCCAGGTCCCGAAATTTAGGTGAAAATCACGAATTACGGCTTTCCCTTGATTTTCTTATTGAAATAGGCAACAAAGAATAAAAGGGTCGAACCAAAAGACCTACAATCGGATGATCTAAAAGATAGGCAACTTCGTTGCAAGATATGTGGCATTTGGCAGTCAATGTATAGAACATCGATGAAGGAGAGACTCTTTGCTTGAAATTCCCTGTCCAGAAAAATTTTCGATTTTGTCCAGGTCCCGAAATTTAGGTGAAAATCACGAATAAGATAGGCAACTTCGTTGCAAGATATGTGGCATTTGGCAGCCAATGTATAGAACATCGATGAATGAGAGACTCTTTGCTTGAAATTCATTGTCCAGAAAAATTTTCGATTTTGTCCAGGTCCCGAAATTTAGGTGAAAATCACGAATTACGGCTTTCCCTTGATTTTCTGGGTGAAATAGGCAACAAAGAATAAAAGGGTCGAACCAAAAGACCTACAATCGGATGATCTAAAAGATAGGCAACTTCGTTGCAAGATATGTGGCATTTGGCAGCCAATGTATAGAACATCGATGAATGAGAGACTCTTTGCTTGAAATTCCCTGTCCAGAAAAATTTTCGGTTTTGTCCAGGTCCCGAAATTTAGGTGAAAATCACGAATTACGGCTTTCCCTTGATTTTCTTATTGAAATAGGCAACAAAGAATAAAAGGCTCGAACCGAAAGACCTACAATCGGATGATCTAAAAGATAGGCAACTTCGTTGCAAGATATGTGGCATTTGGCAGTCAATGTATAGAACATCGATGAAGGAGAGACTCTTTGCTTGAAAATCCCTGTCCAGCATAATTTTCGATTTTGTCCAGGTCCCGAAATTTAGGTGAAAATCACGAATTACGGCTTTCCCTTGATTTTCTTATTGAAATAGGCAACAAAGAATAAAAGGGTCGAACCAAAAGACCTACAATCGGATGATCTAAAAGATAGGCAACTTCGTTGCAAGATATGTGGCATTTGGCAGTCAATGTATAGAACATCGATGAAGGAGAGACTCTTTGCTTGAAATTCCCTGTCCAGAAAAATTTTCGATTTTGTCCAGGTCCCGAAATTTAGGTGAAAATCACGAATAAGATAGGCAACTTCGTTGCAAGATATGTGGCATTTGGCAGCCAATGTATAGAACATCGATGAATGAGAGACTCTTTGCTTGAAATTCATTGTCCAGAAAAATTTTCGATTTTGTCCAGGTCCCGAAATTTAGGTGAAAATCACGAATTACGGCTTTCCCTTGATTTTCTGGGTGAAATAGGCAACAAAGAATAAAAGGGTCGAACCAAAAGACCTACAATCGGATGATCTAAAAGATAGGCAACTTCGTTGCAAGATATGTGGCATTTGGCAGCCAATGTATAGAACATCGATGAATGAGAGACTCTTTGCTTGAAATTCCCTGTCCAGAAAAATTTTCGGTTTTGTCCAGGTCCCGAAATTTAGGTGAAAATCACGAATTACGGCTTTCCCTTGATTTTCTTATTGAAATAGGCAACAAAGAATAAAAGGCTCGAACCGAAAGACCTACAATCGGATGATCTAAAAGATAGGCAACTTCGTTGCAAGATATGTGGCATTTGGCAGCCAATGTATAGAACATCTATGAATGAGAGACTCTTTGCTTGAAATTCCCTGTCCAGAAAAATTTTCGATTTTGTCCAGGTCCCGAAATTTAGGTGAAAATCACGAATAAGATAGGCAACTTTGTTGCAAGATATGTGGCATTTGGCAGCCAATGTATAGAACATCGATGAATGAGAGACTCTTTGCTTGAAATTCCCTGTCCAGAAAAATTTTCGGTTTTGTCCAGGTCCCGAAATTTAGGTGAAAATCACGAATTACGGCTTTCCCTTGATTTTCTTATTGAAATAGGCAACAAAGAATAAAAGGCTCGAACCGAAAGACCTACAATCGGATGATCTAAAAGATAGGCAACTTCGTTGCAAGATATGTGGCATTTGGCAGCCAATGTATAGAACATCTATGAATGAGAGACTCTTTGCTTGAAATTCCCTGTCCAGAAAAATTTTCGATTTTGTCCAGGTCCCGAAATTTAGGTGAAAATCACGAATAAGATAGGCAACTTCGTTGCAAGATATGTGGCATTTGGCAGCCAATGTATAGAACATCGATGAATGAGAGACTCTTTGCTTGAAATTCCCTGTCCAGAAAAATTTTCGATTTTGTCCAGGTCCCGAAATTTAGGTGAAAATCACGAATTACGGCTTTTCCTTGATTTTCTGGGTGAAATAGGCAACAAAGAATAAAAGGGTCGAACCAAAAGACCTACAATCGGATGATCTAAAAGATAGGCAACTTCGTTGCAAGATATGTGGCATTTGGCAGCCAATGTATAGAACATCGATGAATGAGAGACTCTTTGCTTGAAATTCCCTGTCCAGAAAAATTTTCGATTTTGTCCAGGTCCCGAAATTTAGGTGAAAATCACGAATAAGATAGGCAACTTCGTTGCAAGATATGTGGCATTTGGCAGTCAATGTATAGAACATCGATGAAGGAGAGACTCTTTGCTTGAAAATCCCTGTCCAGCATAATTTTCGATTTTGTCCAGGTCCCGAAATTTAGGTGAAAATCACGAATTACGGCTTTCCCTTGATTTTCTGGGTGAAATAGGCAACAAAGAATAAAAGGGTCGAACCAAAAGACCTACAATCGGATGATCTAAAAGATAGGCAACTTCGTTGCAAGATATGTGGCATTTGGCAGCCAATGTATAGAACATCGATGAATGAGAGACTCTTTGCTTGAAATTCCCTGTCCAGAAAAATTTTCGATTTTGTCCAGGTCCCGAAATTTAGGTGAAAATCACGAATTACGGCTTTCCCTTGATTTTCTGGGTGAAATAGGCAACAAAGAATAAAAGGGTCGAACCAAAAGACCTACAATCGGATGATCTAAAAGATAGGCAACTTCGTTGCAAGATATGTGGCATTTGGCAGCCAATGTATAGAACATCGATGAATGAGAGACTCTTTGCTTGAAATTCCCTGTCCAGAAAAATTTTCGATTTTGTCCAGGTCCCGAAATTTAGGTGAAAATCACGAATAAGATAGGCAACTTCGTTGCAAGATATATGGCATTTGGCAGCCAATGTATAGAACATCGATGAATGAGAGACTCTTTGCTTGAAATTCCCTGTCCAGAAAAATTTTCGATTTTGTCCAGGTCCCGAAATTTAGGTGAAAATCACGAATTACGGCTTTCCCTTGATTTTCTGGGTGAAATAGGCAACAAAGAATAAAAGGGTCGAACCAAAAGACCTACAATCGGATGATCTAAAAGATAGGCAACTTCGTTGCAAGATATGTGGCATTTGGCAGCCAATGTATAGAACATCGATGAATGAGAGACTCTTTGCTTGAAATTCCCTGTCCAGAAAAATTTTCGATTTTGTCCAGGTCCCGAAATTTAGGTGAAAATCACGAATTACGGCTTTCCCTTGATTCTCTTATTGAAATAGGCAACAAAGAATAAAAGGGTCGAACCAAAAGACCTACAATCGGATGATCTAAAAGATAGGCAACTTCGTTGCAAGATATGTGGCATTTGGCAGCCAATGTATAGAACATCGATGAATGAGAGACTCTTTGCTTGAAATTCCCTGTCCAGAAAAATTTTCGATTTTGTCCAGGTCCCGAAATTTAGGTGAAAATCACGAATTACGGCTTTCCCTTGATTTTCTGGGTGAAATAGGCAACAAAGAATAAAAGGGTCGAACCAAAAGACCTACAATCGGATGATCTAAAAGATAGGCAACTTCGTTGCAAGATATGTGGCATTTGGCAGCCAATGTATAGAACATCGATGAATGAGAGACTCTTTGCTTGAAATTCCCTGTCCAGAAAAATTTTCGATTTTGTCCAGGTCCCGAAATTTAGGTGAAAATCACGAATAAGATAGGCAACTTCGTTGCAAGATATGTGGCATTTGGCAGCCAATGTATAGAACATCGATGAATGAGAGACTCTTTGCTTGAAATTCCCTGTCCAGAAAAATTTTCGATTTTGTCCAGGTCCCGAAATTTAGGTGAAAATCACGAATTACGGCTTTCCCTTGATTTTCTTATTGAAATAGGCAACAAAGAATAAAAGGGTCGAACCAAAAGACCTACAATCGGATGATCTAAAAGATAGGCAACTTCGTTGCAAGATATGTGGCATTTGGCAGCCAATGTATAGAACATCGATGAATGAGAGACTCTTTGCTTGAAAATCCCTGTCCAGCATAATTTTCGATTTTGTCCAGGTCCCGAAATTTAGGTGAAAATCACGAATAAGATAGGCAACTTCGTTGCAAGATATGTGGCATTTGGCAGCCAATGTATAGAACATCGATGAATGAGAGACTCTTTGCTTGAAATTCCCTGTCCAGAAAAATTTTCGATTTTGTCCAGGTCCCGAAATTTAGGTGAAAATCACGAATTACGGCTTTCCCTTGATTTTCTTATTGAAATAGGCAACAAAGAATAAAAGGGTCGAACCAAAAGACCTACAATCGGATGATCTAAAAGATAGGCAACTTCGTTGCAAGATATGTGGCATTTGGCAGCCAATGTATAGAACATCGATGAATGAGAGACTCTTTGCTTGAAATTCCCTGTCCAGAAAAATTTTCGATTTTGTCCAGGTCCCGAAATTTAGGTGAAAATCACGAATAAGATAGGCAACTTCGTTGCAAGATATGTGGCATTTGGCAGCCAATGTATAGAACATCGATGAATGAGAGACTCTTTGCTTGAAATTCCCTGTCCAGAAAAATTTTCGATTTTGTCCAGGTCCCGAAATTTAGGTGAAAATCACGAATTACGGCTTTCCCTTGATTTTCTTATTGAAATAGGCAACAAAGAATAAAAGGGTCGAACCAAAAGACCTACAATCGGATGATCTAAAAGATAGGCAACTTCGTTGCAAGATATGTGGCATTTGGCAGCCAATGTATAGAACATCGATGAATGAGAGACTCTTTGCTTGAAATTCCCTGTCCAGAAAAATTTTCGATTTTGTCCAGGTCCCGAAATTTAGGTGAAAATCACGAATAAGATAGGCAACTTCGTTGCAAGATATGTGGCATTTGGCAGCCAATGTATAGAACATCGATGAATGAGAGACTCTTTGCTTGAAATTCCCTGTCCAGAAAAATTTTCGATTTTGTCCAGGTCCCGAAATTTAGGTGAAAATCACGAATTACGGCTTTCCCTTGATTTTCTGGGTGAAATAGGCAACAAAGAATAAAAGGGTCGAACCAAAAGACCTACAATCGGATGATCTAAAAGATAGGCAACTTCGTTGCAAGATATGTGACATTTGGCAGCCAATGTATAGAACATCGATGAATGAGAGACTCTTTGCTTGAAATTCCCTGTCCAGAAAAATTTTCGATTTTGTCCAGGTCCCGAAATTTAGGTGAAAATCACGAATAAGATAGGCAACTTCGTTGCAAGATATGTGGCATTTGGCAGCTAATGTATAGAACATCGATGAATGAGAGACTCTTTGCTTGAAATTCCCTGTCCAGAAAAATTTTCGATTTTGTCCAGGTCCCGAAATTTAGGTGAAAATCACGAATTACGGCTTTCCCTTGATTTTCTGGGTGAAATAGGCAACAAAGAATAAAAGGGTCGAACCAAAAGACCTACAATCGGATGATCTAAAAGATAGGCAACTTCGTTGCAAGATATGTGGCATTTGGCAGCCAATGTATAGAACATCGATGAATGAGAGACTCTTTGCTTGAAATTCCCTGTCCAGAAAAATTTTCGATTTTGTCCAGGTCCCGAAATTTAGGTGAAAATCACGAATAAGATAGGCAACTTCGTTGCAAGATATGTGGCATTTGGCAGCCAATGTATAGAACATCGATGAATGAGAGACTCTTTGCTTGAAATTCCCTGTCCAGAAAAATTTTCGATTTTGTCCAGGTCCCGAAATTTAGGTGAAAATCACGAATTACGGCTTTCCCTTGATTTTCTGGGTGAAATAGGCAACAAAGAATAAAAGGGTCGAACCAAAAGACCTACAATCGGATGATCTAAAAGATAGACAACTTCGTTGCAAGATATGTGGCATTTGGCAGCCAATGTATAGAACATCGATGAATGAGAGACTCTTTGCTTGAAATTCCCTGTCCAGAAAAATTTTCGATTTTGTCCAGGTCCCGAAATTTAGGTGAAAATCACGAATAAGATAGGCAACTTCGTTGCAAGATATGTGGCATTTGGCAGCCAATGTATAGAACATCGATGAATGAGAGACTCTTTGCTTGAAATTCCCTGTCCAGAAAAATTTTCGATTTTGTCCAGGTCCCGAAATTTAGGTGAAAATCACGAATTACGGCTTTCCCTTGATTTTCTTATTGAAATAGGCAACAAAGAATAAAAGGGTCGAACCAAAAGACCTACAATCGGATGATCTAAAAGATAGGCAACTTCGTTGCAAGATATGTGGCATTTGGCAGCCAATGTATAGAACATCGATGAATGAGAGACTCTTTGCTTGAAATTCCCTGTCCAGAAAAATTTTCGATTTTGTCCAGGTCCCGAAATTTAGGTGAAAATCACGAATAAGATAGGCAACTTCGTTGCAAGATATGTGGCATTTGGCAGCCAATGTATAGAACATCGATGAATGAGAGACTCTTTGCTTGAAATTCCCTGTCCAGAAAAATTTTCGATTTTGTCCAGGTCCCGAAATTTAGGTGAAAATCACGAATTACGGCTTTCCCTTGATTTTCTTATTGAAATAGGCAACAAAGAATAAAAGGGTCGAACCAAAAGACCTACAATCGGATGATCTAAAAGATAGGCAACTTCGTTGCAAGATATGTGGCATTTGGCAGCCAATGTATAGAACATCGATGAATGAGAGACTCTTTGCTTGAAATTCCCTGTCCAGAAAAATTTTCGATTTTGTCCAGGTCCCGAAATTTAGGTGAAAATCACGAATAAGATAGGCAACTTCGTTGCAAGATATGTGGCATTTGGCAGCCAATGTATAGAACATCGATGAATGAGAGACTCTTTGCTTGAAATTCCCTGTCCAGAAAAATTTTCGATTTTGTCCAGGTCCCGAAATTTAGGTGAAAATCACGAATTACGGCTTTCCCTTGATTTTCTGGGTGAAATAGGCAACAAAGAATAAAAGGGTCGAACCAAAAGACCTACAATCGGATGATCTAAAAGATAGGCAACTTCGTTGCAAGATATGTGACATTTGGCAGCCAATGTATAGAACATCGATGAATGAGAGACTCTTTGCTTGAAATTCCCTGTCCAGAAAAATTTTCGATTTTGTCCAGGTCCCGAAATTTAGGTGAAAATCACGAATAAGATAGGCAACTTCGTTGCAAGATATGTGGCATTTGGCAGCCAATGTATAGAACATCGATGAATGAGAGACTCTTTGCTTGAAATTCCCTGTCCAGAAAAATTTTCGATTTTGTCCAGGTCCCGAAATTTAGGTGAAAATCACGAATTACGGCTTTCCCTTGATTTTCTGGGTGAAATAGGCAACAAAGAATAAAAGGGTCGAACCAAAAGACCTACAATCGGATGATCTAAAAGATAGGCAACTTCGTTGCAAGATATGTGGCATTTGGCAGCCAATGTATAGAACATCGATGAATGAGAGACTCTTTGCTTGAAATTCCCTGTCCAGAAAAATTTTCGATTTTGTCCAGGTCCCGAAATTTAGGTGAAAATCACGAATAAGATAGGCAACTTCGTTGCAAGATATGTGGCATTTGGCAGCCAATGTATAGAACATCGATGAATGAGAGACTCTTTGCTTGAAATTCCCTGTCCAGAAAAATTTTCGATTTTGTCCAGGTCCCGAAATTTAGGTGAAAATCACGAATTACGGCTTTCCCTTGATTTTCTGGGTGAAATAGGCAACAAAGAATAAAAGGGTCGAACCAAAAGACCTACAATCGGATGATCTAAAAGATAGACAACTTCGTTGCAAGATATGTGGCATTTGGCAGCCAATGTATAGAACATCGATGAATGAGAGACTCTTTGCTTGAAATTCCCTGTCCAGAAAAATTTTCGATTTTGTCCAGGTCCCGAAATTTAGGTGAAAATCACGAATAAGATAGGCAACTTCGTTGCAAGATATGTGGCATTTGGCAGCCAATGTATAGAACATCGATGAATGAGAGACTCTTTGCTTGAAATTCCCTGTCCAGAAAAATTTTCGATTTTGTCCAGGTCCCGAAATTTAGGTGAAAATCACGAATTACGGCTTTCCCTTGATTTTCTGGGTGAAATAGGCAACAAAGAATAAAAGGGTCGAACCAAAAGACCTACAATCGGATGATCTAAAAGATAGGCAACTTCGTTGCAAGATATGTGGCATTTGGCAGTCAATGTATAGAACATCGATGAAGGAGAGACTCTTTGCTTGAAATTCCCTGTCCAGAAAAATTTTCGATTTTGTCCAGGTCCCGAAATTTAGGTGAAAATCACGAATTACGGCTTTCCCTTGATTTTCTGGGTGAAATAGGCAACAAAGAATAAAAGGGTCGAACCAAAAGACCTACAATCGGATGATCTAAAAGATAGGCAACTTCGTTGCAAGATATGTGGCATTTGGCAGTCAATGTATAGAACATCGATGAAGGAGAGACTCTTTGCTTGAAAATCCCTGTCCAGCATAATTTTCGATTTTGTCCAGGTCCCGAAATTTAGGTGAAAATCACGAATTACGGCTTTCCCTTGATTTTCTTATTGAAATAGGCAACAAAGAATAAAAGGGTCGAACCAAAAGACCTACAATCGGATGATCTAAAAGATAGGCAACTTCGTTGCAAGATATGTGGCATTTGGCAGTCAATGTATAGAACATCGATGAAGGAGAGACTCTGCCTGTCCAGAAAAATTTTCGATTTTGTCCAGGTCCCGAAATTTAGGTGAAAATCACGAATTACGGCTTTCCCTTGATTTTCTTATTGAAATAGGCAACAAAGAATAAAAGGGTCGAACCAAAAGACCTACAATCGGATGATCTAAAAGATAGGCAACTTCGTTGCAAGATATGTGGCATTTGGCAGCCAATGTATAGAACATCGATGAATGAGAGACTCTTTGCTTGAAATTCCCTGTCCAGAAAAATTTTCGATTTTGTCCAGGTCCCGAAATTTAGGTGAAAATCACGAATTACGGCTTTCCCTTGATTTTCTTATTGAAATAGGCAACAAAGAATAAAAGGGTCGAACCAAAAGACCTACAATCGGATGATCTAAAAGATAGGCAACTTCGTTGCAAGATATGTGGCATTTGGCAGTCAATGTATAGAACATCGATGAAGGAGAGACTCTTTGCTTGAAAATCCCTGTCCAGCATAATTTTCGATTTTGTCCAGGTCCCGAAATTTAGGTGAAAATCACGAATAAGATAGGCAACTTCGTTGCAAGATATGTGGCATTTGGCAGCCAATGTATAGAACATCGATGAATGAGAGACTCTTTGCTTGAAATTCCCTGTCCAGAAAAATTTTCGATTTTGTCCAGGTCCCGAAATTTAGGTGAAAATCACGAATAAGATAGGCAACTTCGTTGCAAGATATGTGGCATTTGGCAGCCAATGTATAGAACATCGATGAATGAGAGACTCTTTGCTTGAAATTCCCTGTCCAGAAAAATTTTCGATTTTGTCCAGGTCCCGAAATTTAGGTGAAAATCACGAATTACGGCTTTCCCTTGATTTTCTTATTGAAATAGGCAACAAAGAATAAAAGGGTCGAACCAAAAGACCTACAATCGGATGATCTAAAAGATAGGCAACTTCGTTGCAAGATATGTGGCATTTGGCAGTCAATGTATAGAACATCGATGAAGGAGAGACTCTTTGCTTGAAAATCCCTGTCCAGCATAATTTTCGATTTTGTCCAGGTCCCGAAATTTAGGTGAAAATCACGAATAAGATAGGCAACTTCGTTGCAAGATATGTGGCATTTGGCAGCCAATGTATAGAACATCGATGAATGAGAGACTCTTTGCTTGAAATTCCCTGTCCAGAAAAATTTTCGATTTTGTCCAGGTCCCGAAATTTAGGTGAAAATCACGAATTACGGCTTTCCCTTGATTTTCTGGGTGAAATAGGCAACAAAGAATAAAAGGGTCGAACCAAAAGACCTACAATCGGATGATCTAAAAGATAGACAACTTCGTTGCAAGATATGTGGCATTTGGCAGCCAATGTATAGAACATCGATGAATGAGAGACTCTTTGCTTGAAATTCCCTGTCCAGAAAAATTTTCGATTTTGTCCAGGTCCCGAAATTTAGGTGAAAATCACGAATAAGATAGGCAACTTCGTTGCAAGATATGTGGCATTTGGCAGCCAATGTATAGAACATCGATGAATGAGAGACTCTTTGCTTGAAATTCCCTGTCCAGAAAAATTTTCGATTTTGTCCAGGTCCCGAAATTTAGGTGAAAATCACGAATTACGGCTTTCCCTTGATTTTCTGGGTGAAATAAGCAACAAAGAATAAAAGGGTCGAACCAAAAGACCTACAATCCGATGATCTAAAAGATAGGCAACTTCGTTGCAAGATATGTGGCATTTGGCAGCCAATGTATAGAACATCGATGAATGAGAGACTCTTTGCTTGAAATTCCCTGTCCAGAAAAATTTTCGATTTTGTCCAGGTCCCGAAATTTAGGTGAAAATCACGAATTACGGCTTTCCCTTGATTTTCTGGGTGAAATAGGCAACAAAGAATAAAAGGGTCGAACCAAAAGACCTACAATCGGATGATCTAAAAGATAGGCAACTTCGTTGCAAGATATGTGGCATTTGGCAGCCAATGTATAGAACATCGATGAATGAGAGACTCTTTGCTTGAAATTCCCTGTCCAGAAAAATTTTCGATTTTGTCCAGGTCCCGAAATTTAGGTGAAAATCACGAATTACGGCTTTCCCTTGATTTTCTGGGTGAAATAGGCAACAAAGAATAAAAGGGTCGAACCAAAAGACCTACAATCGGATGATCTAAAAGATAGGCAACTTCGTTGCAAGATATGTGGCATTTGGCAGCCAATGTATAGAACATCGATGAATGAGAGACTCTTTGCTTGAAATTCCCTGTCCAGAAAAATTTTCGATTTTGTCCAGGTCCCGAAATTTAGGTGAAAATCACGAATTACGGCTTTCCCTTGATTTTCTTATTGAAATAGGCAACAAAGAATAAAAGGGTCGAACCAAAAGACCTACAATCGGATGATCTAAAAGATAGGCAACTTCGTTGCAAGATATGTGGCATTTGGCAGCCAATGTATAGAACATCGATGAATGAGAGACTCTTTGCTTGAAAATCCCTGTCCAGCATAATTTTCGATTTTGTCCAGGTCCCGAAATTTAGGTGAAAATCACGAATTACGGCTTTCCCTTGATTTTCTGGGTGAAATAGGCAACAAAGAATAAAAGGGTCGAACCAAAAGACCTACAATCGGATGATCTAAAAGATAGGCAACTTCGTTGCAAGATATGTGGCATTTGGCAGCCAATGTATAGAACATCGATGAATGAGAGACTCTTTGCTTGAAATTCCCTGTCCAGAAAAATTTTCGATTTTGTCCAGGTCCCGAAATTTAGGTGAAAATCACGAATTACGGCTTTCCCTTGATTTTCTGGGTGAAATAGGCAACAAAGAATAAAAGGGTCGAATCAAAAGACCTACAATCGGATGATCTAAAAGATAGGCAACTTCGTTGCAAGATATGTGGCATTTGGCAGTCAATGTATAGAACATCGATGAAGGAGAGACTCTTTGCTTGAAAATCCCTGTCCAGCATAATTTTCGATTTTGTCCAGGTCCCGAAATTTAGGTGAAAATC
The DNA here is from genome assembly GCA_905220385.1 of Xylota sylvarum. NCBI lineage: Eukaryota > Metazoa > Arthropoda > Insecta > Diptera > Syrphidae > Xylota > Xylota sylvarum. The sequence goes on from LR999958.1 coordinate 37,081,907, forward strand.
ACGAATTACGGCTTTCCCTTGATTTTCTGGGTGAAATAGGCAACAAAGAATAAAAGGGTCGAACCAAAAGACCTACAATCGGATGATCTAAAAGATAGGCAACTTCGTTGCAAGATATGTGGCATTTGGTAGTCAATGTATAGAACATCGATGAAGGAGAGACTCTTTGCTTGAAAATCCCTGTCCAGCATAATTTTCGATTTTGTCCAGGTCCCGAAATTTAGGTGAAAATCACGAATTACGGCTTTCCCTTGATTTTCTGGGTGAAATAGGCAACAAAGAATAAAAGGGTCGAACCAAAAGACCTACAATCGGATGATCTAAAAGATAGGCAACTTCGTTGCAAGATATGTGGCATTTGGCAGTCAATGTATAGAACATCGATGAAGGAGAGACTCTTTGCTTGAAAATCCCTGTCCAGCATAATTTTCGATTTTGTCCAGGTCCCGAAATTTAGGTGAAAATCACGAATAAGATAGGCAACTTCGTTGCAAGATATGTGGCATTTGGCAGCCAATGTATAGAACATCGATGAATGAGAGACTCTTTGCTTGAAATTCCCTGTCCAGAAAAATTTTCGATTTTGTCCAGGTCCCGAAATTTAGGTGAAAATCACGAATTACGGCTTTCCCTTGATTTTCTTATTGAAATAGGCAACAAAGAATAAAAGGGTCGAACCAAAAGACCTACAATCGGATGATCTAAAAGATAGGCAACTTCGTTGCAAGATATGTGGCATTTGGCAGTCAATGTATAGAACATCGATGAAGGAGAGACTCTTTGCTTGAAAATCCCTGTCCAGCATAATTTTCGATTTTGTCCAGGTCCCGAAATTTAGGTGAAAATCACGAATAAGATAGGCAACTTCGTTGCAAGATATGTGGCATTTGGCAGCCAATGTATAGAACATCGATGAATGAGAGACTCTTTGCTTGAAATTCCCTGTCCAGAAAAATTTTCGATTTTGTCCAGGTCCCGAAATTTAGGTGAAAATCACGAATTACGGCTTTCCCTTGATTTTCTGGGTGAAATAGGCAACAAAGAATAAAAGGGTCGAACCAAAAGACCTACAATCGGATGATCTAAAAGATAGGCAACTTCGTTGCAAGATATGTGGCATTTGGCAGCCAATGTATAGAACATCGATGAATGAGAGACTCTTTGCTTGAAATTCCCTGTCCAGAAAAATTTTCGATTTTGTCCAGGTCCCGAAATTTAGGTGAAAATCACGAATTACGGCTTTCCCTTGATTTTCTTATTGAAATAGGCAACAAAGAATAAAAGGGTCGAACCAAAAGACCTACAATCGGATGATCTAAAAGATAGGCAACTTCGTTGCAAGATATGTGGCATTTGGCAGTCAATGTATAGAACATCGATGAAGGAGAGACTCTTTGCTTGAAAATCCCTGTCCAGCATAATTTTCGATTTTGTCCAGGTCCCGAAATTTAGGTGAAAATCACGAATAAGATAGGCAACTTCGTTGCAAGATATGTGGCATTTGGCAGCCAATGTATAGAACATCGATGAATGAGAGACTCTTTGCTTGAAATTCCCTGTCCAGAAAAATTTTCGATTTTGTCCAGGTCCCGAAATTTAGGTGAAAATCACGAATTACGGCTTTCCCTTGATTTTCTGGGTGAAATAGGCAACAAAGAATAAAAGGGTCGAACCAAAAGACCTACAATCGGATGATCTAAAAGATAGGCAACTTCGTTGCAAGATATGTGGCATTTGGCAGCCAATGTATAGAACATCGATGAATGAGAGACTCTTTGCTTGAAATTCCCTGTCCAGAAAAATTTTCGATTTTGTCCAGGTCCCGAAATTTAGGTGAAAATCACGAATTACGGCTTTCCCTTGATTTTCTGGGTGAAATAGGCAACAAAGAATAAAAGGGTCGAACCAAAAGACCTACAATCGGATGATCTAAAAGATAGGCAACTTCGTTGCAAGATATGTGGCATTTGGCAGCCAATGTATAGAACATCGATGAATGAGAGACTCTTTGCTTGAAATTCCCTGTCCAGAAAAATTTTCGATTTTGTCCAGGTCCCGAAATTTAGGTGAAAATCACGAATTACGGCTTTCCCTTGATTTTCTGGGTGAAATAGGCAACAAAGAATAAAAGGGTCGAATCAAAAGACCTACAATCGGATGATCTAAAAGATAGGCAACTTCGTTGCAAGATATGTGGCATTTGGCAGTCAATGTATAGAACATCGATGAAGGAGAGACTCTTTGCTTGAAAATCCCTGTCCAGCATAATTTTCGATTTTGTCCAGGTCCCGAAATTTAGGTGAAAATCACGAATTACGGCTTTCCCTTGATTTTCTGGGTGAAATAGGCAACAAAGAATAAAAGGGTCGAACCAAAAGACCTACAATCGGATGATCTAAAAGATAGGCAACTTCGTTGCAAGATATGTGGCATTTGGTAGTCAATGTATAGAACATCGATGAATGAGAGACTCTTTGCTTGAAAATCCCTGTCCAGCATAATTTTCGATTTTGTCCAGGTCCCGAAATTTAGGTGAAAATCACGAATAAGATAGGCAACTTCGTTGCAAGATATGTGGCATTTGGCAGCCAATGTATAGAACATCGATGAATGAGAGACTCTTTGCTTGAAATTCCCTGTCCAGAAAAATTTTCGATTTTGTCCAGGTCCCGAAATTTAGGTGAAAATCACGAATTACGGCTTTCCCTTGATTTTCTGGGTGAAATAGGCAACAAAGAATAAAAGGGTCGAACCAAAAGACCTACAATCGGATGATCTAAAAGATAGGCAACTTCGTTGCAAGATATGTGGCATTTGGCAGCCAATGTATAGAACATCGATGAATGAGAGACTCTTTGCTTGAAATTCCCTGTCCAGAAAAATTTTCGATTTTGTCCAGGTCCCGAAATTTAGGTGAAAATCACGAATTACGGCTTTCCCTTGATTTTCTGGGTGAAATAGGCAACAAAGAATAAAAGGGTCGAACCAAAAGACCTACAATCGGATGATCTAAAAGATAGGCAACTTCGTTGCAAGATATGTGGCATTTGGCAGCCAATGTATAGAACATCGATGAATGAGAGACTCTTTGCTTGAAATTCCCTGTCCAGAAAAATTTTCGATTTTGTCCAGGTCCCGAAATTTAGGTGAAAATCACGAATTACGGCTTTCCCTTGATTTTCTGGGTGAAATAGGCAACAAAGAATAAAAGGGTCGAACCAAAAGACCTACAATCGGATGATCTAAAAGATAGGCAACTTCGTTGCAAGATATGTGGCATTTGGCAGTCAATGTATAGAACATCGATAAAGGAGAGACTCTTTGCTTGAAAATCCCTGTCCAGCATAATTTTCGATTTTGTCCAGGTCCCGAAATTTAGGTGAAAATCACGAATTACGGCTTTCCCTTGATTTTCTGGGTGAAATAGGCAACAAAGAATAAAAGGGTCGAACCAAAAGACCTACAATCGGATGATCTAAAAGATAGGCAACTTCGTTGCAAGATATGTGGCATTTGGCAGCCAATGTATAGAACATCGATGAAGGAGAGACTCTTTGCTTGAAAATCCCTGTCCAGCATAATTTTCGATTTTGTCCAGGTCCCGAAATTTAGGTGAAAATCACGAATAAGATAGGCAACTTCGTTGCAAGATATGTGGCATTTGGCAGCCAATGTATAGAACATCGATGAATGAGAGACTCTTTGCTTGAAATTCCCTGTCCAGAAAAATTTTCGATTTTGTCCAGGTCCCGAAATTTAGGTGAAAATCACGAATAAGATAGGCAACTTCGTTGCAAGATATGTGGCATTTGGCAGCCAATGTATAGAACATCGATGAATGAGAGACTCTTTGCTTGAAATTCCCTGTCCAGAAAAATTTTCGATTTTGTCCAGGTCCCGAAATTTAGGTGAAAATCACGAATTACGGCTTTCCCTTGATTTTTTTATTGAAATAGGCAACAAAGAATAAAAGGGTCGAACCAAAAGACCTACAATCGGATGATCTAAAAGATAGGCAACTTCGTTGCAAGATATGTGGCATTTGGCAGCCAATGTATAGAACATCGATGAATGAGAGACTCTTTGCTTGAAATTCCCTGTCCAGAAAAATTTTCGATTTTGTCCAGGTCCCGAAATTTAGGTGAAAATCACGAATAAGATAGGCAACTTCGTTGCAAGATATGTGGCATTTGGCAGCCAATGTATAGAACATCGATGAATGAGAGACTCTTTGCTTGAAATTCCCTGTCCAGAAAAATTTTCGATTTTGTCCAGGTCCTGAAATTTAGGTGAAAATCACGAATTACGGCTTTCCCTTGATTTTCTTATTGAAATAGGCAACAAAGAATAAAAGGGTCGAACCAAAAGACCTACAATCGGATGATCTAAAAGATAGGCAACTTCGTTGCAAGATATGTGGCATTTGGCAGTCAATGTATAGAACATCGATGAAGGAGAGACTCTTTGCTTGAAAATCCCTGTCCAGCATAATTTTCGATTTTGTCCAGGTCCCGAAATTTAGGTGAAAATCACGAATAAGATAGGCAACTTCGTTGCAAGATATGTGGCATTTGGCAGCCAATGTATAGAACATCGATGAATGAGAGACTCTTTGCTTGAAATTCCCTGTCCAGAAAAATTTTCGATTTTGTCCAGGTCCCGAAATTTAGGTGAAAATCACGAATTACGGCTTTCCTTGATTTTCTGGGTGAAATAGGCAACAAAGAATAAAAGGGTCGAACCGAAAGACCTACAATCGGATGATCTAAAAGATAGACAACTTCGTTGCAAGATATGTGGCATTTGGCAGTCAATGTATAGAACATCGATGAATGAGAGACTCTTTGCTTGAAATTCCCTGTCCAGAAAAATTTTCGATTTTGTCCAGGTCCCGAAATTTAGGTGAAAATCACGAATAAGATAGGCAACTTCGTTGCAAGATATGTGGCATTTGGCAGTCAATGTATAGAACATCGATGAATGAGAGACTCTTTGCTTGAAATTCCCTGTCCAGAAAAATTTTCGATTTTGTCCAGGTCCCGAAATTTAGGTGAAAATCACGAATAAGATAGGCAACTTCGTTGCAAGATATGTGGCATTTGGCAGCCAATGTATAGAACATCGATGAATGAGAGACTCTTTGCTTGAAATTCCCTGTCCAGAAAAATTTTCGATTTTGTCCAGGTCCCGAAATTTAGGTGAAAATCACGAATTACGGCTTTCCCTTGATTTTCTGGGTGAAATAGGCAACAAAGAATAAAAGGGTCGAACCAAAAGACCTACAATCGGATGATCTAAAAGATAGGCAACTTCGTTGCAAGATATGTGGCATTTGGCAGCCAATGTATAGAACATCGATGAATGAGAGACTCTTTGCTTGAAATTCCCTGTCCAGAAAAATTTTCGATTTTGTCCAGGTCCCGAAATTTAGGTGAAAATCACGAATTACGGCTTTCCCTTGATTTTCTGGGTGAAATAGGCAACAAAGAATAAAAGGGTCGAACCAAAAGACCTACAATCGGATGATCTAAAAGATAGGCAACTTCGTTGCAAGATATGTGGCATTTGGCAGTCAATGTATAGAACATCGATGAATGAGAGACTCTTTGCTTGAAATTCCCTGTCCAGAAAAATTTTCGATTTTGTCCAGGTCCCGAAATTTAGGTGAAAATCACGAATAAGATAGGCAACTTCGTTGCAAGATATGTGGCATTTGGCAGCCAATGTATAGAACATCGATGAATGAGAGACTCTTTGCTTGAAATTCCCTGTCCAGAAAAATTTTCGATTTTGTCCAGGTCCCGAAATTTAGGTGAAAATCACGAATTACGGCTTTCCCTTGATTTTCTTATTGAAATAGGCAACAAAGAATAAAAGGGTCGAACCAAAAGACCTACAATCGGATGATCTAAAAGATAGGCAACTTCGTTGCAAGATATGTGGCATTTGGCAGTCAATGTATAGAACATCGATGAAGGAGAGACTCTTTGCTTGAAAATCCCTGTCCAGCATAATTTTCGATTTTGTCCAGGTCCCGAAATTTAGGTGAAAATCACGAATAAGATAGGCAACTTAGTTGCAAGATATGTGGCATTTGGCAGCCAATGTATAGAACATCGATGAATGAGAGACTCATTGCTTGAAATTCCCTGTCCAGAAAAATTTTCGATTTTGTCCAGGTCCCGAAATTTAGGTGAAAATCACGAATTACGGCTTTCCCTTGATTTTCTGGGTGAAATAGGCAACAAAGAATAAAAGGGTCGAACCAAAAGACCTACAATCGGATGATCTAAAAGATAGACAACTTCGTTGCAAGATATGTGGCATTTGGCAGCCAATGTATAGAACATCGATGAATGAGAGACTCTTTGCTTGAAATTCCCTGTCCAGAAAAATTTTCGATTTTGTCCAGGTCCCGAAATTTAGGTGAAAATCACGAATAAGATAGGCAACTTCGTTGCAAGATATGTGGCATTTGGCAGCCAATGTATAGAACATCGATGAATGAGAGACTCTTTGCTTGAAATTCCCTGTCCAGAAAAATTTTCGATTTTGTCCAGGTCCCGAAATTTAGGTGAAAATCACGAATTACGGCTTTCCCTTGATTTTCTGGGTGAAATAGGCAACAAAGAATAAAAGGGTCGAACCAAAAGACCTACAATCGGATGATCTAAAAGATAGGCAACTTCGTTGCAAGATATGTGGCATTTGGCAGTCAATGTATAGAACATCGATGAAGGAGAGACTCTTTGCTTGAAAATCCCTGTCCAGCATAATTTTCGATTTTGTCCAGGTCCCGAAATTTAGGTGAAAATCACGAATTACGGCTTTCCCTTGATTTTCTTATTGAAATAGGCAACAAAGAATAAAAGGGTCGAACCAAAAGACCTACAATCGGATGATCTAAAAGATAGGCAACTTCGTTGCAAGATATGTGGCATTTGGCAGTCAATGTATAGAACATCGATGAAGGAGAGACTCTGCCTGTCCAGAAAAATTTTCGATTTTGTCCAGGTCCCGAAATTTAGGTGAAAATCACGAATTACGTCTTTCCCTTGATTTTCTGGGTGAAATAATCAACAAAGAATAAAAGGGTCGAACCAAAAGACCTACAATCGGATGATCTAAAAGATAGGCAACTTCGTTGCAAGATATGTGGCATTTGGCAGTCAATGTATAGAACATCGATGAAGGAGAGACTCTTTGCTTGAAAATCCCTGTCCAGCATAATTTTCGATTTTGTCCAGGTCCCGAAATTTAGGTGAAAATCACGAATAAGATAGGCAACTTCGTTGCAAGATATGTGGCATTTGGCAGTCAATGTATAGAACATCGATGAATGAGAGACTCTTTGCTTGAAAATCCCTGTCCAGCATAATTTTCGATTTTGTCCAGGTCCCGAAATTTAGGTGAAAATCACGAATAAGATAGGCAACTTCGTTGCAAGATATGTGGCATTTGGCAGCCAATGTATAGAACATCGATGAATGAGAGACTCTTTGCTTGAAATTCCCTGTCCAGAAAAATTTTCGATTTTGTCCAGGTCCCGAAATTTAGGTGAAAATCACGAATTACGGCTTTCCCTTGATTTTCTGGGTGAAATAGGCAACAAAGAATAAAAGGGTCGAACCAAAAGACCTACAATCGGATGATCTAAAAGATAGGCAACTTCGTTGCAAGATATGTGGCATTTGGCAGTCAATGTATAGAACATCGATGAAGGAGAGACTCTTTGCTTGAAAATCCCTGTCCAGCATAATTTTCGATTTTGTCCAGGTCCCGAAATTTAGGTGAAAATCACGAATAAGATAGGCAACTTCGTTGCAAGATATGTGGCATTTGGCAGCCAATGTATAGAACATCGATGAATGAGAGACTCTTTGCTTAAAATTCCCTGTCCAGAAAAATTTTCGATTTTGTCCAGGTCCCGAAATTTAGGTGAAAATCACGAATAAGATAGGCAACTTCGTTGCAAGATATGTGGCATTTGGCAGCCAATGTATAGAACATCGATGAATGAGAGACTCTTTGCTTGAAATTCCCTGTCCAGAAAAATTTTCGATTTTGTCCAGGTCCCGAAATTTAGGTGAAAATCACGAATTACGGCTTTCCCTTGATTTTCTGGGTGAAATAGGCAACAAAGAATAAAAGGGTCGAACCAAAAGACCTACAATCGGATGATCTAAAAGATAGACAACTTCGTTGCAAGATATGTGGCATTTGGCAGCCAATGTATAGAACATCGATGAATGAGAGACTCTTTGCTTGAAATTCCCTGTCCAGAAAAATTTTCGATTTTGTCCAGGTCCCGAAATTTAGGTGAAAATCACGAATAAGATAGGCAACTTCGTTGCAAGATATGTGGCATTTGGCAGCCAATGTATAGAACATCGATGAATGAGAGACTCTTTGCTTGAAATTCCCTGTCCAGAAAAATTTTCGATTTTGTCCAGGTCCCGAAATTTAGGTGAAAATCACGAATTACGGCTTTCCCTTGATTTTCTGGGTGAAATAGGCAACAAAGAATAAAAGGGTCGAACCAAAAGACCTACAATCGGATGATCTAAAAGATAGGCAACTTCGTTGCAAGATATGTGGCATTTGGCAGTCAATGTATAGAACATCGATGAAGGAGAGACTCTTTGCTTGAAAATCCCTGTCCAGCATAATTTTCGATTTTGTCCAGGTCCCGAAATTTAGGTGAAAATCACGAATTACGGCTTTCCCTTGATTTTCTTATTGAAATAGGCAACAAAGAATAAAAGGGTCGAACCAAAAGACCTACAATCGGATGATCTAAAAGATAGGCAACTTCGTTGCAAGATATGTGGCATTTGGCAGTCAATGTATAGAACATCGATGAAGGAGAGACTCTGCCTGTCCAGAAAAATTTTCGATTTTGTCCAGGTCCCGAAATTTAGGTGAAAATCACGAATAAGATAGGCAACTTCGTTGCAAGATATGTGGCATTTGGCAGTCAATGTATAGAACATCGATGAAGGAGAGACTCTTTGCTTGAAAATCCCTGTCCAGCATAATTTTCGATTTTGTCCAGGTCCCGAAATTTAGGTGAAAATCACGAATAAGATAGGCAACTTCGTTGCAAGATATGTGGCATTTGGCAGCCAATGTATAGAACATCGATGAATGAGAGACTCTTTGCTTGAAATTCCCTGTCCAGAAAAATTTTCGATTTTGTCCAGGTCCCGAAATTTAGGTGAAAATCACGAATTACGGCTTTCCCTTGATTTTCTGGGTGAAATAGGCAACAAAGAATAAAAGGGTCGAACCAAAAGACCTACAATCGGATGATCTAAAAGATAGGCAACTTCGTTGCAAGATATGTGGCATTTGGCAGCCAATGTATAGAACATCGATGAATGAGAGACTCTTTGCTTGAAATTCCCTGTCCAGAAAAATTTTCGATTTTGTCCAGGTCCCGAAATTTAGGTGAAAATCACGAATTACGGCTTTCCCTTGATTTTCTGGGTGAAATAGGCAACAAAGAATAAAAGGGTCGAACCAAAAGACCTACAATCGGATGATCTAAAAGATAGGCAACTTCGTTGCAAGATATGTGGCATTTGGCAGCCAATGTATAGAACATCGATGAATGAGAGACTCTTTGCTTGAAATTCCCTGTCCAGAAAAATTTTCGATTTTGTCCAGGTCCCGAAATTTAGGTGAAAATCACGAATTACGGCTTTCCCTTGATTTTCTGGGTGAAATAGGCAACAAAGAATAAAAGGGTCGAACCAAAAGACCTACAATCGGATGATCTAAAAGATAGGCAACTTCGTTGCAAGATATGTGGCATTTGGCAGCCAGTGTATAGAACATCGATGAATGAGAGACTCTTTGCTTGAAATTCCCTGTCCAGAAAAATTTTCGATTTTGTCCAGGTCCCGAAATTTAGGTGAAAATCACGAATTACGGCTTTCCCTTGATTTTCTGGGTGAAATAGGCAACAAAGAATAAAAGGGTCGAACCAAAAGACCTACAATCGGATGATCTAAAAGATAGGCAACTTCGTTGCAAGATATGTGGCATTTGGCAGCCAATGTATAGAACATCGATGAATGAGAGACTCTTTGCTTGAAATTCCCTGTCCAGAAAAATTTTCGATTTTGTCCAGGTCCCGAAATTTAGGTGAAAATCACGAATTACGGCTTTCCCTTGATTTTCTGGGTGAAATAGGCAACAAAGAATAAAAGGGTCGAACCAAAAGACCTACAATCGGATGATCTAAAAGATAGGCAACTTCGTTGCAAGATATGTGGCATTTGGCAGTCAATGTATAGAACATCGATGAATGAGAGACTCTTTGCTTGAAAATCCCTGTCCAGCATAATTTTCGATTTTGTCCAGGTCCCGAAATTTAGGTGAAAATCACGAATTACGGCTTTCCCTTGATTTTCTGGGTGAAATAGGCAACAAAGAATAAAAGGGTCGAACCAAAAGACCTACAATCGGATGATCTAAAAGATAGGCAACTTCGTTGCAAGATATGTGGCATTTGGCAGTCAATGTATAGAACATCGATGAAGGAGAGACTCTTTGCTTGAAAATCCCTGTCCAGCATAATTTTCGATTTTGTCCAGGTCCCGAAATTTAGGTGAAAATCACGAATAAGATAGGCAACTTCGTTGCAAGATATGTGGCATTTGGCAGCCAATGTATAGAACATCGATGAATGAGAGACTCTTTGCTTGAAATTCCCTGTCCAGAAAAATTTTCGATTTTGTCCAGGTCCCGAAATTTAGGTGAAAATCACGAATTACGGCTTTCCCTTGATTTTCTGGGTGAAATAGGCAACAAAGAATAAAAGGGTCGAACCAAAAGACCTACAATCGGATGATCTAAAAGATAGGCAACTTCGTTGCAAGATATGTGGCATTTGGCAGCCAATGTATAGAACATCGATGAATGAGAGACTCTTTGCTTGAAATTCCCTGTCCAGAAAAATTTTCGATTTTGTCCAGGTCCCGAAATTTAGGTGAAAATCACGAATTACGGCTTTCCCTTGATTTTCTGGGTGAAATAGGCAACAAAGAATAAAAGGGTCGAACCAAAAGACCTACAATCGGATGATCTAAAAGATAGGCAACTTCGTTGCAAGATATGTGGCATTTGGCAGTCAATGTATAGAACATCGATGAATGAGAGACTCTTTGCTTGAAAATCCCTGTCCAGCATAATTTTCGATTTTGTCCAGGTCCCGAAATTTAGGTGAAAATCACGAATTACGGCTTTCCCTTGATTTTCTTATTGAAATAGGCAACAAAGAATAAAAGGGTCGAACCAAAAGACCTACAATCGGATGATCTAAAAGATAGGCAACTTCGTTGCAAGATATGTGGCATTTGGCAGTCAATGTATAGAACATCGATGAAGGAGAGACTCTTTGCTTGAAAATCCCTGTCCAGCATAATTTTCGATTTTGTCCAGGTCCCGAAATTTAGGTGAAAATCACGAATAAGATAGGCAACTTCGTTGCAAGATATGTGGCATTTGGCAGCCAATGTATAGAACATCGATGAATGAGAGACTCTTTGCTTGAAATTCCCTGTCCAGAAAAATTTTCGATTTTGTCCAGGTCCCGAAATTTAGGTGAAAATCACGAATTACGGCTTTCCCTTGATTTTCTTATTGAAATAGGCAACAAAGAATAAAAGGGTCGAACCAAAAGACCTACAATCGGATGATCTAAAAGATAGGCAACTTCGTTGCAAGATATGTGGCATTTGGCAGTCAATGTATAGAACATCGATGAAGGAGAGACTCTTTGCTTGAAAATCCCTGTCCAGCATAATTTTCGATTTTGTCCAGGTCCCGAAATTTAGGTGAAAATCACGAATTACGGCTTTCCCTTGATTTTCTTATTGAAATAGGCAACAAAGAATAAAAGGGTCGAACCAAAAGACCTACAATCGGATGATCTAAAAGATAGGCAACTTCGTTGCAAGATATGTGGCATTTGGCAGTCAATGTATAGAACATCGATGAATGAGAGACTCTTTGCTTGAAATTCCCTGTCCAGAAAAATTTTCGATTTTGTCCAGGTCCCGAAATTTAGGTGAAAATCACGAATTACGGCTTTCCCTTGATTTTCTGGGTGAAATAGGCAACAAAGAATAAAAGGGTCGAACCAAAAGACCTACAATCGGATGATCTAAAAGATAGGCAACTTCGTTGCAAGATATGTGGCATTTGGCAGTCAATGTATAGAACATCGATGAAGGAGAGACTCTTTGCTTGAAAATCCCTGTCCAGCATAATTTTCGATTTTGTCCAGGTCCCGAAATTTAGGTGAAAATCACGAATAAGATAGGCAACTTCGTTGCAAGATATGTGGCATTTGGCAGCCAATGTATAGAACATCGATGAATGAGAGACTCTTTGCTTGAAATTCCCTGTCCAGAAAAATTTTCGATTTTGTCCAGGTCCCGAAATTTAGGTGAAAATCGCGAATTACGGCTTTCCCTTGATTTTCTGGGTGAAATAGGCAACAAAGAATAAAAGGGTCGAACCAAAAGACCTACAATCGGATGATCTAAAAGATAGGCAACTTCGTTGCAAGATATGTGGCATTTGGCAGTCAATGTATAGAACATCGATGAAGGAGAGACTCTTTGCTTGAAAATCCCTGTCCAGCATAATTTTCGATTTTGTCCAGGTCCCGAAATTTAGGTGAAAATCACGAATTACGGCTTTCCCTTGATTTTCTGGGTGAAATAGGCAACAAAGAATAAAAGGGTCGAACCAAAAGACCTACAATCGGATGATCTAAAAGATAGGCAACTTCGTTGCAAGATATGTGGCATTTGGCAGTCAATGTATAGAACATCGATGAAGGAGAGACTCTTTGCTTGAAAATCCCTGTCCAGCATAATTTTCGATTTTGTCCAGGTCCCGAAATTTAGGTGAAAATCACGAATAAGATAGGCAACTTCGTTGCAAGATATGTGGCATTTGGCAGCCAATGTATAGAACATCGATGAATGAGAGACTCTTTGCTTGAAATTCCCTGTCCAGAAAAATTTTCGATTTTGTCCAGGTCCCGAAATTTAGGTGAAAATCACGAATTACGGCTTTCCCTTGATTTTCTGGGTGAAATAGGCAACAAAGAATAAAAGGGTCGAACCAAAAGACCTACAATCGGATGATCTAAAAGATAGGCAACTTCGTTGCAAGATATGTGGCATTTGGCAGCCAATGTATAGAACATCGATGAAGGAGAGACTCTTTGCTTGAAAATCCCTGTCCAGCATAATTTTCGATTTTGTCCAGGTCCCGAAATTTAGGTGAAAATCACGAATTACGGCTTTCCCTTGATTTTCTGGGTGAAATAGGCAACAAAGAATAAAAGGGTCGAACCAAAAGACCTACAATCGGATGATCTAAAAGATAGGCAACTTCGTTGCAAGATATGTGGCATTTGGCAGTCAATGTATAGAACATCGATGAAGGAGAGACTCTTTGCTTGAAAATCCCTGTCCAGCATAATTTTCGATTTTGTCCAGGTCCCGAAATTTAGGTGAAAATCACGAATAAGATAGGCAACTTCGTTGCAAGATATGTGGCATTTGGCAGCCAATGTATAGAACATCGATGAAGGAGAGACTCTTTGCTTGAAAATCCCTGTCCAGCATAATTTTCGATTTTGTCCAGGTCCCGAAATTTAGGTGAAAATCACGAATTACGGCTTTCCCTTGATTTTCTGGGTGAAATAGGCAACAAAGAATAAAAGGGTCGAACCAAAAGACCTACAATCGGATGATCTAAAAGATAGGCAACTTCGTTGCAAGATATGTGGCATTTGGCAGCCAATGTATAGAACATCGATGAATGAGAGACTCTTTGCTTGAAATTCCCTGTCCAGAAAAATTTTCGATTTTGTCCAGGTCCCGAAATTTAGGTGAAAATCACGAATTACGGCTTTCCCTTGATTTTCTGGGTGAAATAGGCAACAAAGAATAAAAGGGTCGAACCAAAAGACCTACAATCGGATGATCTAAAAGATAGGCAACTTCGTTGCAAGATATGTGGCATTTGGCAGCCAATGTATAGAACATCGATGAATGAGAGACTCTTTGCTTGAAATTCCCTGTCCAGAAAAATTTTCGATTTTGTCCAGGTCCCGAAATTTAGGTGAAAATCACGAATTACGGCTGTCCCTTGATTTTCTGGGTGAAATAGGCAACAAAGAATAAAAGGGTCGAACCAAAAGACCTACAATCGGATGATCTAAAAGATAGGCAACTTCGTTGCAAGATATGTGGCATTTGGCAGCCAATGTATAGAACATCGATGAATGAGAGACTCTTTGCTTGAAATTCCCTGTCCAGAAAAATTTTCGATTTTGTCCAGGTCCCGAAATTTAGGTGAAAATCACGAATAAGATAGGCAACTTCGTTGCAAGATATGTGGCATTTGGCAGCCAATGTATAGAACATCGATGAATGAGAGACTCTTTGCTTGAAATTCCCTGTCCAGAAAAATTTTCGATTTTGTCCAGGTCCCGAAATTTAGGTGAAAATCACGAATTACGGCTTTCCCTTGATTTTCTGGGTGAAATAGGCAACAAAGAATAAAAGGGTCGAACCAAAAGACCTACAATCGGATGATCTAAAAGATAGGCAACTTCGTTGCAAGATATGTGGCATTTGGCAGCCAATGTATAGAACATCGATGAAGGAGAGACTCTTTGCTTGAAAATCCCTGTCCAGCATAATTTTCGATTTTGTCCAGGTCCCGAAATTTAGGTGAAAATCACGAATTACGGCTTTCCCTTGATTTTCTGGGTGAAATAGGCAACAAAGAATAAAAGGGTCGAACCAAAAGACCTACAATCGGATGATCTAAAAGATAGGCAACTTCGTTGCAAGATATGTGGCATTTGGCAGCCAATGTATAGAACATCGATGAATGAGAGACTCTTTGCTTGAAATTCCCTGTCCAGAAAAATTTTCGATTTTGTCCAGGTCCCGAAATTTAGGTGAAAATCACGAATTACGGCTTTCCCTTGATTTTCTGGGTGAAATAGGCAACAAAGAATAAAAGGGTCGAACCAAAAGACCTACAATCGGATGATCTAAAAGATAGGCAACTTCGTTGCAAGATATGTGGCATTTGGCAGCCAATGTATAGAACATCGATGAATGAGAGACTCTTTGCTTGAAATTCCCTGTCCAGAAAAATTTTCGATTTTGTCCAGGTCCCGAAATTTAGGTGAAAATCACGAATTACGGCTTTCCCTTGATTTTCTGGGTGAAATAGGCAACAAAGAATAAAAGGGTCGAACCAAAAGACCTACAATCGGATGATCTAAAAGATAGGCAACTTCGTTGCAAGATATGTGGCATTTGGCAGTCAATGTATAGAACATCGATGAAGGAGAGACTCTTTGCTTGAAAATCCCTGTCCAGCATAATTTTCGATTTTGTCCAGGTCCCGAAATTTAGGTGAAAATCACGAATAAGATAGGCAACTTCGTTGCAAGATATGTGGCATTTGGCAGCCAATGTATAGAACATCGATGAATGAGAGACTCTTTGCTTGAAATTCCCTGTCCAGAAAAATTTTCGATTTTGTCCAGGTCCCGAAATTTAGGTGAAAATCACGAATTACGGCTTTCCCTTGATTTTCTGGGTGAAATAGGCAACAAAGAATAAAAGGGTCGAACCAAAAGACCTACAATCGGATGATCTAAAAGATAGGCAACTTCGTTGCAAGATATGTGGCATTTGGCAGCCAATGTATAGAACATCGATGAATGAGAGACTCTTTGCTTGAAATTCCCTGTCCAGAAAAATTTTCGATTTTGTCCAGGTCCCGAAATTTAGGTGAAAATCACGAATTACGGCTTTCCCTTGATTTTCTGGGTGAAATAGGCAACAAAGAATAAAAGGGTCGAACCAAAAGACCTACAATCGGATGATCTAAAAGATAGGCAACTTCGTTGCAAGATATGTGGCATTTGGCAGCCAATGTATAGAACATCGATGAATGAGAGACTCTTTGCTTGAAATTCCCTGTCCAGAAAAATTTTCGATTTTGTCCAGGTCCCGAAATTTAGGTGAAAATCACGAATTACGGCTTTCCCTTGATTTTCTGGGTGAAATAGGCAACAAAGAATAAAAGGGTCGAACCAAAAGACCTACAATCGGATGATCTAAAAGATAGGCAACTTCGTTGCAAGATATGTGGCATTTGGCAGCCAATGTATAGAACATCGATGAATGAGAGACTCTTTGCTTGAAATTCCCTGTCCAGAAAAATTTTCGATTTTGTCCAGGTCCCGAAATTTAGGTGAAAATCACGAATTACGGCTTTCCCTTGATTTTCTGGGTGAAATAGGCAACAAAGAATAAAAGGGTCGAACCAAAAGACCTACAATCGGATGATCTAAAAGATAGGCAACTTCGTTGCAAGATATGTGGCATTTGGCAGCCAATGTATAGAACATCGATGAATGAGAGACTCTTTGCTTGAAATTCCCTGTCCAGAAAAATTTTCGATTTTGTCCAGGTCCCGAAATTTAGGTGAAAATCACGAATTACGGCTTTCCCTTGATTTTCTGGGTGAAATAGGCAACAAAGAATAAAAGGGTCGAACCAAAAGACCTACAATCGGATGATCTAAAAGATAGGCAACTTCGTTGCAAGATATGTGGCATTTGGCAGCCAATGTATAGAACATCGATGAATGAGAGACTCTTTGCTTGAAATTCCCTGTCCAGAAAAATTTTCGATTTTGTCCAGGTCCCGAAATTTAGGTGAAAATCACGAATAAGATAGGCAACTTCGTTGCAAGATATGTGGCATTTGGCAGCCAATGTATAGAACATCGATGAATGAGAGACTCTTTGCTTGAAATTCCCTGTCCAGAAAAATTTTCGATTTTGTCCAGGTCCCGAAATTTAGGTGAAAATCACGAATTACGGCTTTCCCTTGATTTTCTGGGTGAAATAGGCAACAAAGAATAAAAGGGTCGAACCAAAAGACCTACAATCGGATGATCTAAAAGATAGGCAACTTCGTTGCAAGATATGTGGCATTTGGCAGCCAATGTATAGAACATCGATGAATGAGAGACTCTTTGCTTGAAATTCCCTGTCCAGAAAAATTTTCGATTTTGTCCAGGTCCCGAAATTTAGGTGAAAATCACGAATTACGGCTTTCCCTTGATTTTCTGGGTGAAATAGGCAACAAAGAATAAAAGGGTCGAACCAAAAGACCTACAATCGGATGATCTAAAAGATAGGCAACTTCGTTGCAAGATATGTGGCATTTGGCAGCCAATGTATAGAACATCGATGAATGAGAGACTCTTTGCTTGAAATTCCCTGTCCAGAAAAATTTTCGATTTTGTCCAGGTCCCGAAATTTAGGTGAAAATCACGAATTACGGCTTTCCCTTGATTTTCTGGGTGAAATAGGCAACAAAGAATAAAAGGGTCGAACCAAAAGACCTACAATCGGATGATCTAAAAGATAGGCAACTTCGTTGCAAGATATGTGGCATTTGGCAGTCAATGTATAGAACATCGATGAAGGAGAGACTCTTTGCTTGAAAATCCCTGTCCAGCATAATTTTCGATTTTGTCCAGGTCCCGAAATTTAGGTGAAAATCACGAATAAGATAGGCAACTTCGTTGCAAGATATGTGGCATTTGGCAGCCAATGTATAGAACATCGATGAATGAGAGACTCTTTGCTTGAAATTCCCTGTCCAGAAAAATTTTCGATTTTGTCCAGGTCCCGAAATTTAGGTGAAAATCACGAATTACGGCTTTCCCTTGATTTTCTGGGTGAAATAGGCAACAAAGAATAAAAGGGTCGAACCAAAAGACCTACAATCGGATGATCTAAAAGATAGGCAACTTCGTTGCAAGATATGTGGCATTTGGCAGCCAATGTATAGAACATCGATGAATGAGAGACTCTTTGCTTGAAATTCCCTGTCCAGAAAAATTTTCGATTTTGTCCAGGTCCCGAAATTTAGGTGAAAATCACGAATTACGGCTTTCCCTTGATTTTCTGGGTGAAATAGGCAACAAAGAATAAAAGGGTCGAACCAAAAGACCTACAATCGGATGATCTAAAAGATAGGCAACTTCGTTGCAAGATATGTGGCATTTGGCAGCCAATGTATAGAACATCGATGAATGAGAGACTCTTTGCTTGAAATTCCCTGTCCAGAAAAATTTTCGATTTTGTCCAGGTCCCGAAATTTAGGTGAAAATCACGAATAAGATAGGCAACTTCGTTGCAAGATATGTGGCATTTGGCAGCCAATGTATAGAACATCGATGAATGAGAGACTCTTTGCTTGAAATTCCCTGTCCAGAAAAATTTTCGATTTTGTCCAGGTCCCGAAATTTAGGTGAAAATCACGAATTACGGCTTTCCCTTGATTTTCTGGGTGAAATAGGCAACAAAGAATAAAAGGGTCGAACCAAAAGACCTACAATCGGATGATCTAAAAGATAGGCAACTTCGTTGCAAGATATGTGGCATTTGGCAGCCAATGTATAGAACATCGATGAATGAGAGACTCTTTGCTTGAAATTCCCTGTCCAGAAAAATTTTCGATTTTGTCCAGGTCCCGAAATTTAGGTGAAAATCACGAATTACGGCTTTCCCTTGATTTTCTGGGTGAAATAGGCAACAAAGAATAAAAGGGTCGAACCAAAAGACCTACAATCGGATGATCTAAAAGATAGGCAACTTCGTTGCAAGATATGTGGCACTTGGCAGCCAATGTATAGAACATCGATGAAAGAGAGCCTCTTTGCTTGAAAATCCCTGTCCAGAAAAATTTTCGATTTTGTCCAGGTCCCGAAATTTAGGTGAAAATCACGAATTACGGCTTTCCCTTGATTTTCTGGGTGAAATAGGCAACAAAGAATAAAAGGGTCGAAACAAAAGACCTACAATCGGATGATCTAAAAGATAGGCAACTTCGTTGCAAGATATGTGGCATTTGGCAGCCAATGTATAGAACATCGATGAATGAGAGACTCTTTGCTTGAAATTCCCTGTCCAGAAAAATTTTCGATTTTGTCCAGGTCCCGAAATTTAGGTGAAAATCACGAATTACGGCTTTCCCTTGATTTTCTTATTGAAATAGGCAACAAAGAATAAAAGGGTCGAACCAAAAGACCTACAATCGGATGATCTAAAAGATAGGCAACTTCGTTGCAAGATATGTGGCATGTGGCAGCCAATGTATTGTCAAGTGTCAATTGAAGTGAACGGTTGCTTATATGAGTGCTCTGATATTTAAATTGCAATTCCCCTATAAAAAGTATTCTTTTCAAAACAAAAGATAATAAATAGATAAATAAGATAGAGACTTTTGAATTTTTATTAAAAAATATATATAAAAGTGTTATTGAACAAGTTTCTGATAAAAAAAAAAAAAAACTAAACAAAATAAAAGGTATTTGTTCCATCCATTGCCGTTTGTTTATACCGCTTCTGCTGTAAAACACAGTAAGTACAATGACTCTCTGTGACCATTGCAAAGAAGATCTGCCACTTGCTGGTGACTTCGTCGTCTGTCCTTTGTGTTCCCGAAAATTGCACTTCAACTGCACCACGGTGACCGAAAGATCTTGGAGATCCATGGGTTCCAAAAGAGATATATGGAAGTGTCAATTTTGTCGAAACACCGGCGAAATTCTTTCGACCATCCCATTAGAATCTTCCGTGCAGCCATCAACACCTGATATGCAATCTAACAAGAGGAATAGATCGGAAATAAATAGCCCGCAAAAAGAAAATGAAGAGTCATTGAAAATAAACACAAACGAATTAATGCGAGAACTAAAAAACGTAAAAACAGAGATGAAAAGTATCGCCGACTTTTGTAGTTTTGTCTCACAAAAATTTTATGACATAAACAAAAACATTGAAAAAAATAACAACATAATGGATACACTGATGACCGAAATACAAAAACTAAAAGAATCAAACAAAGAAAAAGATGAATGCATTTCAAATATGCAAGCACAAATTAATAAACTAGAACAAAAATAAGAAACACAATCGAAATAAAAAGCATACCGCCAAAACAAAACGAAAATTTAATTGAACTAGTCAAAACACTTGGAAAAACTGTGCAACAAGATATAACAAACGGAGATATATCAGACATCTACCGCACGAAACCTAAAAACACTGAAAAATCTGCAATAATAGTTACTTTTACCAATAATATAGTCAAAACAAATCTCATGAAGAATGCACGTACAATGCGCCCGTTGACAATTGCCAAAGTCAACCAAAATCTAGCGGATAACAATGAAAAAATAAATGAGGCATATAACAACAACAACATCTTCATAAATAATATGCTCACTAGCTTAAATAAGCAACTGTTGTGGCAAGCAAAGAAGAAGGCCAAGGAGGAATGCTGGAGATATGTGTGGGAAAATGCTGGAAAAGTATTTGCTAGAAGAGAGGAGAGAACTGAGGCTTTGTTTATACAATCTTTGAATGATATAAACAAAATAAAACGTATATAAATTATAATTATAGCATAGTACGAGTATTTTTTTATTATATCAATGGATAATAATAATAACGCTGAAGAACTATTTGATTTGAATTTTTTGGTATGCAGAGATTTTAGCGAAGCAGAAGATGAATTAAAAAAAATGAATTTTAGGTGTTTGTGTCTGAATATACGTTCGATACGAAAAAATTGGAATGTTTTTTGTGCAAGTGTATGTCCTATTTTGCAATATATTGATGTGATTGTCCTAGTTGAAATTAATATTAAGGCAGAAGAAAACGGTTTATACTCCCTGAATGGTTTTAATACTGAATTTGCGAATAGAGAAGTGAGAAGAGGTGGAGGTGTAGCAATGTTTATTAGAAATAACATACAATACGAAAGAGTTAATATTAACACCACATCCTATGAAAATCTCACAGTAAACATTTCTCTTAACTCAAAAAAGAAAATTATCAGTGGAGTATATAGACCACCAAGGAGTAGCGAAAATGAATTTATTGAAGAGTTTGTGAAGATTGTAGACTTAAGAAAAACCCATAATGATATTATTGTCCTAGGAGATATAAATATAAATACTGAAGATCGTTCGAAGAATTTCGTCTTAAACTATCAAGAAATGTTGGCGTCAAGTGGCTTAGGTAATGTCATTAAAGAACCCACTCGAATCGATCTTAATACAGGGAGCAGGACACTGATAGATCACATACTGGTGAATGTATCAAAACAGAAAATATTCTCGGTGCTAATAGAAAGTGACATATCTGATCACTACAGCACTATGTATGGTATCTACGATGAGTGTTTAGCCAAAGATGATTCACATTTACTTACTTTTATAAAGACTGGTAGAGTAAACGAACTCATTAGAGACACCGACTGGACTCCAATATTAGAAAAAACAGACGCTGAAACACTGTTTAATTGCCTAGTTAAGAAAATGGATGAAATATACGAAAAATCTACAGTCGTTTGTAAGCAAAGGCGTCGAAAGGATAGTTCCGCATGGATTACGAGGGACATAGTAGAAAGATGCAAACATAGAGATAGACTGTATCGTAGGTGGAAAAGTAACCGAGCCAACTCAACATACATGACAGAATACAAAAAAATTCGCAACCAGGTTAACAAAGAAATAAATAAGCGTAAGGACGAATTCTACAAATCAAAATTTGAACAAATAAAGTTTGATCCTAAAAAAACATGGGCCTTAATCAACGAGTTATTAGGAAGAAAGAAACCTTCAGTAGACGAGATTATCCTAAAAAGTTTCTCCAGTAACACGACGGAGGCGCTAGCAGATGAATTTGCAAATCTTTTTTCGAACCAAGCTGCATCCATCATACATTCGTGCAGCACTATAACATCCAACCTTCGCAGTGATGATGTACTACGTGACTCTATTTACCTAAGTGACACAAATTGTACGGAGGTTCTAAACCTATTATGTAGATTAAACACTCAGAAGGCGCCTGGGGCAGATGGTTTTAGAGCCATTGATTTGAAATCAAACGCCGAAATATTTGCTCCTATAATCTCGAAATTGATCAACCTCAGTTTTAACACGGCAACAGTACCTAGCAAACTTAAGCAAGCAATAGTTCGACCAATCCATAAGGGAAATGCCAAAAACCAGGTAACGAACTATCGTCCAATAGCTTTATTACCAACAATAGAGAAGATTATAGAGCAGATAGTAGCAGACAGAGTGTGGAATTTCATCGAAAAACATAACATCATAAGTAAAAACCAATACGGGTTCCAAAAAGGGAAAAGCACCAATCAACTTCTTGGCAATTTCGCCGATCTTGTCAACAGCAACCTTAGCAAGGCTTTCGACACTCTTAACCACAGCAAACTCATCGATCAATTACAAAAAGTTGGAGTGAGAGGAAAACTTGCAGACTGGGTAAGGGATTACCTTAGAACGAGGACATTTCGGGTCAAAATAGGAGACTCTTATAGCAGGGTGAACGAAGTGCAGTACGGAGTTCCACAGGGTTCAAAACTCGGACCCCTACTCTTCATACTGTACACAAACGAGATGTTGAAATGTTGCCAGAAGAGTTTCCCATTCGCATATGCAGACGATACGGCGGTCGTGGTATGTCACAAAAACCTAGAAGAAGTAACAAATATGATGCAGGCAGAGTTTGACGAACTTGGAAAATGGTGCCACGATAATGGCCTTGTAATTAACGGATCAAAGACCAAATTGATGCACATCCGTAGTCCAAATTTTCCAGCGTCTGATATTTCGCTTAAAACGTTTAATTGTACCGGCCATTGCGAGGCTATTCAAGTAGTGGATACGTACAAATATCTTGGTGTTATCATCGATAAACATTTTCTCTGGGAACCACACATTAGTAACCTACGAAGTAAGCTGAGAGGGTCTCTTTTTGCGTTGGCTTCCTTGCAAAATAAGTCATCATATCATGTGCAGAAACAAGTTTACCATGCCCTTGTTGAGGCAAGACTGAGGTATGGCATACTGGCATGGGGAGGTGCAGCGCAAACGCACATTGATAAACTACAACATGTTCAAGACAGGGCCCTAAAGCTAGTGCAGCAAACTACTACAAACAGAGTCAACGTTTTGAATGTAAAGAAGATCTTCGAGATGACAGCCGCGTTGGAGTACTACGACGATCATCGCCTCCGGATACCAATTAACCACAACTTTAACACAAGAATGCAAGCAGAAGGACTATACCAACTACCACGCTTTAACAATATCTATGGCAAGAGACAACTTAAGTACACGGTGCCAAGTATTTTGAATGATTTGCCGCAGAACTTGAGAAATATAAGAGAAGTAAATGTGAGAAAAAGTAGGATAAAAAAATATTTTCTTGAAATTATAACTTAAAATACAATTAAAATAGAATTAAAGTAAAATAAACTGTGAATAATTATTAATAATAAGAATAATAAGAATCTTTTAGGAAACAAGAATAAATCTTTAAATCTTTTACATTAAAAAATATAACCTTCATTAATTTTTAAATTTGCACATAAATAAATGTATGTACATATATTGAATTAACTTTATTTTTGTCAAAAGTTCACTTCAAAATAAAATGTTTTTGCTGAATTAACCTCCTGCAGACAAGCCACTTTGGCTTCGCAGGTAAATAAGAAAATGTAATATGTAAAAATACGAGCAATAAAATTGAATTGAAAATCCGAAAAAAAAAAAAAAAAAAAAAAAAAAACATCGATGAATGAGAGACTCTTTGCTTGAAATTCCCTGTCCAGAAAAATTTTCGATTTTGTCCAGGTCCCGAAATTTAGGTGAAAATCACGAATAAGATAGGCAACTTCGTTGCAAGATATGTGGCATTTGGCAGTCAATGTATAGAACATCGATGAAGGAGAGACTCTTTGCTTGAAAATCCCTGTACCGCATAATTTTCGATTTTGTCCAGGTCCCGAAATTTAGGTGAAAATCACGAATTACGGCTTTCCCTTGATTTTCTGGGTGAAATAGGCAACAAAGAATAAAAGGGTCGAACCAAAAGACCTACAATCGGATGATCTAAAAGATAGGCAACTTCGTTGCAAGATATGTGGCATTTGGCAGTCAATGTATAGAACATCGATGAAGGAGAGACTCTTTGCTTGAAAATCCCTGTACCGCATAATTTTCGATTTTGTCCAGGTCCCGAAATTTAGGTGAAAATCACGAATTACGGCTTTATCTTGATTTTCTGGGTGAAATAGGCAACAAAGAATAAAAGGGTCGAACCAAAAGACCTACAATCGGATGATCTAAAAGATAGGCAACTTCGTTGCAAGATATGTGGCACTTGGCAGCCAATGTATAGAACATCGATGAAAGAGAGCCTCTTTGCTTGAAAATCCCTGTCCAGAAAAATTTTCGATTATGTCCAGGTCCCGAAATTTAGGTGAAAATCACGAATTACGGCTTTCCCTTGATTTTCTGGGTGAAATAGGCAACAAAGAATAAAAGGGTCGAACCAAAAGACCTACAATCGGATGATCTAAAAGATAGGCAACTTCGTTGCAAGATATGTGGCATTTGGCAGCCAATGTATAGAACATCGATGAAAGAGAGCCTCTTTGCTTGAAATTCCCTGTCCAGAAAAATTTTCGATTTTGTCCAGGTCCCGAAATTTAGGTGAAAATCACGAATTACGGCTTTCCCTTGATTTTCTGGGTGAAATAGGCAACAAAGAATAAAAGGGTTGAACCAAAAGACCTACAATCGGATGATCTAAAAGATAGGCAACTTCGTTGCAAGATATGTGGCATTTGGCAGCCAATGTATAGAACATCGATGAATGAGAGACTCTTTGCTTGAAAATCCCTATTCACAAAAATTTTCGATTTTGTCCAGGTCCCGAAATTTAGGTGAAAATTACAAATTACGGCTTTCCCTTGATTATCTGGGTGAAATGAAATAGGCAACAGACCCAAATCGTCTAATGTCTTTTTTTAACACATTATCCTCTGTTCCTGAGGTTAAAGTTTACTTCTTTTACTTGATCATCCTTCTATGTCCACTTTCAAAAGACATGAATTACAAAATACTGAGTGCTCCATAACAAGCTCTACAAGTTCCTTTGACAACGATAATTATAATAATTCAAAGCAAAAAAAAAAATACGTTAATAAAAAACGGCATAGAACGCCTTTAAATCCTTAAAATAAACCCACGTAGTACAATTTAAAGCTAATCCTACACCAGCAAAGCGGGTTTGGTCAACTAACAAACACAGCTTTCTGGCCAAGGCATAGTAATTAAAATATCTTTGCTCGTCAACCATTCCCCAGAGATGTCACTGACAATAGATTCTCTCCAGCGTCCGTTGTCATAATTTACTTTCTCGAAAACGACGCAAAAGATTAACATCACTCTTTCACTTGTGCAGAAAGGATGAAAATGTATTCCTTACTGTAATGATAATGGGCCACGAGACAAAAGTGTTTCACCGAGGAGCAAAAGGATTCTTTAAAGGAAATGCCTGCTGCCATTTGGTTTCCTTTACAACATCTGCTGCCTTTTTATCAAACTTGGTTTCTATTCATCACTCCGCCGCCTCTCTTTAGGACGCCTTTTCTTTCTGAATTTTTTGCGTTGGTTTTTTTTTTCTGTCATCCCGTTTGACTGTGTACCCAAAGGTAATTTAATTTGAGTTTAAAGGATCTTGTGACTGATAAAGAATCTCTCCTGTGAAATATAATAGTTTCACTTAAGTGAAATGGAAGCACTTAAGCTTGGAATATATTGCATGAATTTGGTGTGAGTAATGCCAAAAGGAAGTGCAGAAGAAGGACCATGGAAGGACCATCTGTGAAAGTACACTGCGACAAATGTCTAATTTAATAGTTAAGCTGAGTACAATTCTAAACTTCTCATAAATTTAAGCAAAACTTTCTTGAATACCACTACAACCATACCATGGAACACACGAACAGGGAACTATGATTTATTATCCTCAAAGTTGTTACGATTATCAATCAATCAAACGATTTCCTTTGACATTTCCAGTGTTGATTATGTGGGTAGTTCATGTTATCCTTAAGGCTAAGGTCATGATGTGGGAGACTAATGGTGAAAGACTTTCACTAGTTCTGAGGTGTCATTGCTTTTAAAAGGACTCTATGAATAGAAGTAATGCTATGCAAAGTGTAGAGGATATGATACATCATAAGTGGATCCGGAAAGGATACATATATGTATGTGATGTCATGTGTTTTTTTTTCCTTTCTTAGAGTTCAAGGGCATTGAGTTTATTTAAAGAGTTCACCAGAATTCACTGGGCTGGATAAACGTAAACTTTTCTGAGATGGATGTCATGCAATGAGACAGAGATAGGGTTGAATTCGAATAAAATTATTATGATTATCCTTACCACCAAGACCAAGTTATAATCTGCTTAAACTGATGTCGTAAGCTAAGTGAAGGTACAGTCCTTGGCCTATAATTTGGTCAATTATTTATGTACATATATATATCCTTCTATACCGCCACAAAAATATCTACTATTTGACATTCTAGTTCCAATTTCAGAAAATTAAAAATGGAAGGGTGTACACCCTTGTTTAGATAGAACTCAGATTCCACCAACAATCGCGTGAATCAATAAAAGCTCAGGAACGAAATTGAATTGACTTCTCCAAAATATCCTATTTGCATTTTTCCTTTGATAAAATCGATTTTTTTTTTTCAATCCAATCAAGATTCAGTACCTACCCGACCACACTATGAACTTTGGTGCTCCATCTGCGGCACTCTATAATGGCAATAGTATCTTGCTTTCTCTTTGTGTTAGTTCCCTAGATTTGATTTCCTTCTTTACCTTTGCGGGACACGTTGTGTAAATTGCTACAGCTATGGCCATAGGGCAAACCACTTTCTGGATAGTGCTTATACATATATTCCGATACCAGAAATTCATACCATAAGTATTTAAGTTGTGACTTCAATTATTGAAGTAACATTTCGAGTTGAAATCAATTAGTTGAGAACAATTTTAAAATGTCAAAACTGAATTTTTAAGGATCACTTGTGTACAACTTCAGTCAGCTGAAGATGTTGGAGAAACCTTAGATTTGTTTTAAACAGACTATTATCCAAGAATGCAATGAAATGGGACGTGTATACCAGAAACATACTTTATTAGTTTGAGGACTTGCTGCAAGAGACAAGCCAAGACAGGAAATCCACTAGAGGTACTGTAGATTCCTTTTGCTAGTCAAAAACTTGAATCTGACCTCACACGGTACAAGGAAGATAATACCGCGATCCAGGAGATTCTACAGATAGGATTAGAGAGCGCCTGAGCTAGAGGTTCTCCTCTGTGTATTCACTATCCACCAATGCCAATAATCTGTGGAACCAGTATCGCGACATCATCAAAAAAGTAGCCGAGACCACCACTCAAAGTGGGTTCTTGGTATGATAATGATGAGACAAAAAGGTGACAACAAATGCACACATGCAAGCGATGCAGTGTAAAAAAAAGGCAGCGAGGGAAGTGTATTGACCCAGAAGAAGGGAGGAGAAGAAGATCCTGCTTAAAAAGAAAAGGTCCTTCGAAGTCTCCCAAATCAAGAATATCGATCGATATATCCAGAGGTAGAAACAACAACCAGATGTTTTGTTTTTTAGGAAAGTCAAGCAATTGGCAGCTGGCTTCAAACCCAAAACCCAGGGTCTTCGAAACAATGAAGGAAATCTAGTCACCGAAACATAGGGTATAGTAGATGTTTCTAAGCAACATTTCCCCCATCTTAAAGCATCAGGTAGAGGGAGTGATAGGGAAAGAAGAGAACCCGCAACCAGTCAATGAAAAAGCCATCTCCCTCTCAGTGTTGAAGAGGTTGGCTCAGCTATCAAAAAGCTTACGAACAACAGGGTCATCGGCTCTAATTGTTTACCAGCGGAATTTTTCAAACATGGTGGTGAACCTTTGGTAGGGTGCACGAACCAAATCATCTACCAAGTATGGTATGGTCGATGACTCTCTGACTATCAGCTCTATATAGAAAGGCGAACCTACCTACCTACCTAGGCACATTTCTGCTTAATGTCGTATATAAGATCTTACCTAACGTACTGTGTAAATGTCTGAAGCCTTCCCGGTGCGCTTTCGGCCCGGCAGATCGACGTTCGACTAAATTTTCACACTAAGGTAGATCCTGGAAAAGACCAGCGAATTTCAAGTCGAGACTCATCATCTCTTCATCGACTTCAAAACCGATTATGATAGCATTCATCGTGGTGTGCTCTACAAGGCGATGGCCGAATTTGGGATCCTGGCTAAACTGATCCAGCTGTGCCGCGTAACACTGGAAAATGCTGGAAACCATGCAACGGGCAATTCGGAATCATTTCTTCTGAACAATTCCAAACATGTATCGGATTTCTGCAAGGAGATGGGCTATCATGTGACTTCTTCAACCTCAATCTGGAACTATCTTTAACTATCTTCAACAAATCTGTCCAACTGCTGGGATACGCACTCGACATTGATATCATCGGTTGCTTCTAAGGCACCGTCTTACAGGATTTTATGGCAATTAAAAAACGAGTTGGCCTCGAGGGGCATAGGGCGTCAACCACGCCTGCGCGCCTTCTAGTTCGTACTTCTGCAACGCGTTTGAGTTGCCTCCAACTGATTCCTAGAGAATTCGATTCCTCCTCAACTGTTCTGCGCCATGTTTGTCTAGGGCGTCCCGCTATTCTGCCTGCTTGGGTGAGCGGATTCCACTGCATGGCGTATTTCGCAATGGAGTTGTCTTCGCGTCGTAGGGTGTGTCCAATCCACTGCCACTTTCTCCTTCGTATAGTAATGTTTATAGGTTCTTGGCCCGTTCTCATATAAAGCTGTTCGTTGGAGATCCGGTTCGGCCAAAAAATCCTCAAGATGATTCTTATACATTTATTAGCCTGCGTGTGTTAATGGTGTCCACCTTCCAGGTACTGCACCAATACAGTAGTACCGATTCCACGGTTGAGCGGAACAGTCGCAGCTTGGTTCTTAAGCTGATAACATTACTTTTTCCAGATTGTGGATAGCATACCGATCACAGCTGTAGCTTTCCCGATTCTACTGCATACGTCCAGTTGGGTGCCACCGCGATTAGCCGAGATCACACTTCCTTAATATAGAAAGTTGTCAACTTTCTCGACTTCCTGTCCGGCAATGTTAAGTTGAGCGTTAGTGTTGGAAGTGCTGAGGGCTTTTGTTTTGGCCGTGTTTATTTTGAGCCCCACTTTGTTTGCCTCAGTTTCTAGATTATGGGCCATTAGATGAAGGTCCATTATCCGATCTGAAAGTAGACAAACATCGTTAGCGTAGTCTAGGTGTTTAAGATAAGAAGTCATAGTCCAACGAATTCCATTGTTTTCTTCCCTCAATGCTGCACGGAGTACATCGCTGATGGAGGATGATTTGAAGGACATCTGGTTTCAACAAAATGGCACCACATGCCACACAGCTGCACAGTGATTTGAGTTATTGAAGTCGAAGTTCGGTGAACGTGTGATTTGACGACTTGTTTGTTTACGGCTATGTCAAGTCCATTTTCCATACCAATAAGCTAGAAATTGTATGCGACTTTAGGACCAACGTTAAAACATCATATCGTCTGATTTATGCGAAAAAAAGTTTGCATCGCTGGTACTCTAACCCGAAATAAATTTTGAAGATGAAAACTCTTTATATACCTCATTAATCAAAGCAGAGCTTTACACCATAAGAGGTCTACCAAAGGTCCACTTGCGTAGGACTGAAAAGTCAAAAAAAGATACACTTTCATTATCAATACGTTCGAGTTATTTGAATCATAGGGTACTGTGCCACATATGAATATAGGTACTACGCCTCTGATAATATATTCACTACACTCGGCCATCTGTGCATAATGACAATGGGGAATGTTTGCTGCTTCAACAAGGTAACAACGTTACCCAACTAAAAAAATAATTTCGATGTCCTTCTGCACAAACCTTAACCATTCCAGACCTTCTCTTTAAGTTTAAGCTATCCTTACAAGCTTTGGAGGATGATATTGGCCAACTTATGACATGGCATTTCACTTAGGGATTAGCACTACTTAATCGACATTTGTAAGTTCATTTGAAAAGTAATGCTGACGTCCGATAGTAAGGAACGTCTACTTAGCTTCTGTTTCAGAAATGTCCTCAAGAGTAACTAAATATATTTGAAGTAAACGCAATTCATAATAGGTATCAATTAATTTTAGATTGACTCCTTGTTTAAAATAAAAAAGTACTTACTACCTATTTATATTACGTTTAATTTTATCTAATTCAAAGTAATTCAATGCAAAGGCTGTCTACGAATTTATTTTCAAGTAATACCAAAATGACCGGTAAATGGTAACATTTATTTGCCTTCATTCATTATAAAAGAATTCATTATAAAATTGTAAAAGGCCGAATCAACTTGGACAGTATAATTAATGAAGCTGTATGTACCACCAGAAGACAGAAAAAAAATAATTTCAGAGTTTCTTTTCATTATCTTGGAAATAACAAGAAAATAACTGAAATTCTCTAGAAGGACCTTTCGTGTTTCTATGCATATTCTAAAATGGAAATGAGTTTTAATTTTAAAAGGTGTTTCCTTCTTTCCTTAATAAAATTGATTGTATCGCTTATTGCCTTTTTTTTTTGGTTGTTGTTGGCACAACTAAATCGACGATAAAAAAAAAATGTCCAATTTGGGCTCTTCCCACGCTTAAAGTATGTACAGGTAGCCATTGTACAAGCTTAAGAAATGTGCTCTTGAAATGGGTCCCCAAGGTAATGAAAAATTAAATAATTTCCGGCGTTTTCGCTATCGCGGCTTCCTGGCATTTACGTGGTTTTCCGATTGGATTCGTTACACTGATTCTGATCTCAGGTGTTTCTTTTTTCGGTTTTGGTAAATATTTTTTTTTTTACATTTTTGGAGTTTGAAATGAGTGTGGGGTTGATTTGTTGGAAGGTACCTCCACCGAATTGAGATTCTCTACGAGTGCTTTAAAAATAATCTTAGTAGATACTTATTCCTTATTCGTGTGGGAGTAAATACACTGCGACTTAACTTTAAAGCACTTATTTATAGTTCGTTAGGTATCTTTTAATTTTACGGACTCAACAAAACAATACTACATTACGTCTGAAATGGATCGTGTGATACCCTATCCTCTTTTTTATGCAGACCTTAAAAAGTAGATGTGGCCATATTGCATTTTGTACTGAAATACAATGGTAATTTGAAACGTTTGAAACAAACTGAACACCCTCAACATCCTCAAGGATCCATCGTTTAGCATGTGTGGGTACCATAAGCGGAATTAGAACAATATCCACCACTGCCCTTGAACTCATGCTAGGGTTTTGCCCACTGGACCTCTTCACCAAAGAAATAGTGGCTAAAAGTGCCCTATGCCTCCGAGAAACCTGGATGTAGAATTCGGACACAGCACCATCACCAAGTGGTCAAATGTCAACTTGCCTTCTGATCACCATTCTCCCCACACGGACTTCAGCCTCAACTCCCTCTAGAGAGAGCTGGAGAAATGGTAACGCCATTACTCCCGACTTCATATCCACTTTCACGGATGGTTCAAAAATGAAAGAAGGTATGGGCTCAGGAATTTTTTTAGAGCTACCACCAATTGCCCGGTCCGTAAAATTTCCCGACCACGCAAGTATGTTTCAAGCGGAAATATGTATATGGTCGGGACGTATCTACTCTGAATAACAACGAACACGTAAACATCTATATAGACAGCCGAACAGCCATCAAAGCCATTACCTCCATCAGAACCAACTCTAAATTGGTCAAGTGATATAAAGAGGAACTCAAGTCCCTTAGCTTGTTCCTTAGCTTAAGGCACAGCATCACACTCTGCTGAATTTCAGGGCACATGGGCTTTCAAGGGAATGAAATGGTCGATGAGCGAGAAGAGGATGAGAATAAAAAAAACTAGACGTAACAGCAGATCACTCAGTCCTGTCCTAACGCCCATTAAATTTTTTATGTCCAAAATCACCTCAAACTTACTCAACATGTCCAATATAAGGTGGAGAACGCTCATGCTGCGTATCGAGAGAACTTTGGGCCCAATATAACAAAAGAAGGACTAGAGACCTTCTATCGCTGAATAGACCACAGCTGAGTCTACTCATAGGTATTCTCACAGGCCACACACAAATCAATGGCGGCCCATCTTAGAAGAATAAGAAGCAGCACCACAGGCCTATGCAGAGGCTGTCCAGTCTTTGATTGTCGATAGCAGTTAGTGGCTCCATCTGTTTTGTTGTATTGTCCCAACGAGCTTGCCACTTAGCTGCTGATGCTGTCTTTTCCTACATTTTTGTCATCTTGATGCCACTGGTTTCGTGGTGGTTCTATTGTATACCCTCAGCATCTGCAAGGATGTCGATGGGAACCATTCCAGCTATAACAAAGGCAGCCACGTTTGAGATGGTTCGAAAGCCGCTGATTGTCCGTAGGGCTCAGAGTCTGTAGGTTGATAATAGTGTCCTTTAGGTCTCCTTCGTCCTTAGTGCTTGCGGACAGATTGTAGCGGAATATAAAAAAATTGAGGTCATAGCTCTTGAGAGTATAATTCTTCTGATACATCCAGCTCCACCGATTTATTTAACGGCATCCTTAGACCTGATGGCTTGGTTACCAACTTGAAAATTAGCGAATTCAACGGTTTTCCGCATAGTTATATGGACGGCTTTTGTTTCTTTTTCGTCCAGTCCAGACAATTGCTTTATTTGTAGGTGATTATACTGCGCTGATCTCTTGAGCTACTGCCACGATAGCAATGTCGTTGGCGAATCCAATTATTGTTACTCCGACAGTAGCGGCCCAAAGACCGTCTCCCGCAAAGACATTTTGTAGTATCTCACCCCTTCATCAGTATTGTACTTTAGCTTCCTGTTGTTGAAGTAGTTGGTCACTATACGCAGCAAATAATATGGAGTATCCATCCTGGCCAGTGATTTTTTAATGAACGACCAGTTTGCAGAGTTAAATACGTTTTTAATATCCAGCGTTACTGCTGCATAGTACCTATGTACTTCTTTGTACCGTAGAGTCATCTTCCCTTCAATGGCTCCTTCTGCCATATTGACTACTGCTCTTATTGCATCGACAGTAGAACGCGCCTTTCTGAAGCCAAAGTGATGAGCTCCTTTCTATTCTGCTACTGCGTGAATTCTGCTGTAAATAATCTTCTCCAGGATCGTTCTCGTGATGCCCAATAGGCATATTGATCGAAAAGACGATGGTTCTCCTGGAGGCTTCTTTATTTTTGGTCGCAGAGCCAAATATTGTGTTTTCCATTTTTCAGGAACAGTTCCTTCGTCGAAGCACTTCTGCATTGTCGTTATGAAAAGGTCTGGTCTCTTTTCCCGAGTCGCTTGTAGTACCTTATTCGGCATCCCGTCAGGTCCGAGCGCTTTGTTGGCACCTAGCTTGCTGCGTGCATTAAGCTGCTCTGCCAAAGTAATAAGTGTAATATCCTCTGGACTGACTTCCCTTATGATATTGCACATAGTAGCTGGCCTTTGGGGAAAAAGATGCTCCACTATGGATCTCAGCATTATTGGACATGTTATTGGAGGCGTCATATAGCCCTTCGGTTTCGTCATCACCATTTTATATATCAAGCCCCATGGATTAATACTGACTTCTTGGCACAGACGTTTAAAGCATGCAGTCTTGATTTCTTTGGTGGCTCCAGATAGATCCAGATGTTGTTGGAAATCTAGTCTCGTTCCACCAGTAAAACCGTGATGCCTTCCTGTAGTGATAGTGCCAGTAAGGCGATGCGCAAGGTTTTGCGCTGTTCCATGTAGAGTTAGGTCTTCGTTCAACATCTCTTCGAGCATATCCTTATTTCTTTCGTTTGATTTGCAGCTCTAATGTATTTTTTGTGCTCGAATATCCTCTTCCAAAGCCCGTGAGTGCATACATACATATGAAACCGAATATCAATTCTACTACAATTAGGATTGGAATGTTTAGGAGCTTGTTACACCTTAAGTAGACACAAAAAAACAATCGCATTACAGAGCGTTTAAAAAATGCTTGTTTGACCTCCTTTCATTAGGAACAGATAGAAAAGTTTGGATCGTCTTTATAAATGCCGTCAAAAGTGGCCTTAACATTCATAAAAGATGTTCAGTATCGATCCGGATTTTGTTCGTTTTCTCCAGAATCTGCCAAGGTGCGAAAATTGTCCTTAAACTGCACGCATGCCCTCTAATCAGGTACTTGTCGAAAGGTTTTTAGATGAGACCTTGAGTGTGATACTGAGGAATCCAAGGACTCGTTTGACTTAATAAATAAATTTTGACAAAAAGCTCATAATACTTTTTAGTGCACCATTGCTCTTATCCTCTGTGGCGCTATGGAGTAGGAAGGCATTCGCTGGTTTTACCAGATTTAAGGTGGATTCTGGCCACCTTTGAGTGATCCATGAGGTGTTTGGAGATATGGAGTGATTGCATCATATTGCTTTGTTGATGGTGGTGGTAACGAAGAAACCAGAATTTGTTGTGCAGACTGAAGGTACAAAACAATATCCGATCTCAACAGAGCGCAAGTGTATAGCCAGAGTAGCAAAGGATATTTGGCGTACATCACTCGTTCAAAAAAATGTACGTTTCCTTTAAAATTATACTGTGTAGTCCTATTTATATATATTTTTCTATCATTTGGCGGCGTTACTTGCATAAATTTTCAACACTTGTTCATTTTGTCAATGCAATTTTTCCTGATGCAATGGGATCCGATTTAACCTTAAAGTATGTATGCTACATATTCTTACTTTCAATATACTCAAGTTGACTACAAATTCATTGAACTGAAACACAACCTTGACCTTGTAGAACGTGCTGCGGAACCCCTTTTCCTTTCGATTAAACTCGATTTTATCTTTCAACAGTTTTTCCACATAACAGATACAAGAGTATCCGGGACACGTGCGCTCCTTCTTCAAGAGTAACATTGTGTTCGCATGCCATTTGCTGTTGCTTTAAGGAAGTGGTTTCAGATAGTTTGGGAAATTGACTTAGGGTGAAAATTGATATCTTTTCGCATGATTACTATCGTCAATGTCCATTTGCTTGACTTGGTACACTTAATAAGGATGTTGACACTATCAGCCTTATGCAGCACTGAGCACATAAGTGATAATATATGGCGCGCCTTTATTTAGTGATGTATGTAGGTTTTGTTGGCCATAGATCTAGGCACTTTTACTTTAAAAAATATTTCCACACACCATAAACTCAGCAATCAATCGACCAAAATCTCCAACCAAACATTTCCGATGAAAAGTCAAAATAAATTTCTGTTTAGATTTGTTCAGTAAACAAAACGTTCGATTAATAAATTGCTCGAGTTAAAACAACATTTTCGTATGACCAAACAAAAAAAAATGCATTTCAAAAAAAAACATCACTTTTGAATGAAATGTGTTCATGGTTGGGTGTGGAAAATAAACATCGGCTTTTGCACTCCGGGGGTAATTAATCCTCGTCCACCCTTAACGTAATGAAATTAGCAACATAGTTTATACATATTTTAAAATGGAATGTTGCCACCTACAACAATCTCACCTGACTTGGGATTTTAATTATTTTGTCCAGACCACACACTTTGTGGGTTAATCATTTGCGGAATGTTGAGCAACCCAGGCAAGGTTGTTAATTATAACCGAATTAGTAAATTAACTAATCACATTAAGTTATATGAAAATTGGGATTTCTGTGGTTATGGAACTAAGGATCGCTATTCAAGGTAGATTAAGTAGGAAAGGATATAAAGTGCCGAAGTGGTAGCAGACTAGTTAACGCCACAGTAAGGTTCAGGTCCAATGAACAAAGTGTTGCCTATATTTCCTTGGTGACCATTGACCCAACTAAGTCTTACCGCACTATAGCACCACTTAAATGACATGAATTTCACATAGATACATAGGTATCGAGAGCTTGGTATTGCTATGGGAACATACTGTGCATTTTTACCTCATAAAACCTTCTGAAACAGTATTCACTGACTATAAAGTCGGGGATAGTGTAGAATACTTCCCTGATACATTACAAGTCCTTCAAAATAAGATCTTGCTAGCTTTAGAGTGAAAGCCTTAGGGAAATCTTAGGGAGCAAAGAAAGACCAGGGGAAGCCCAAGTTTAGAGGATGAAGCTTACCTGGCGCAAGAATGATATAAGTGCACACTTGTCTGCTGTCTAGGGTAACAAAATAAAGCCAACAGCAATAACAGCAACATCAATAGGTACATCAACAGCAACAAAGGAACAACCAAATCCTCTACGTTAACTACACCAACTACTCCAGCCAGACGATTATAGAGTGGAACAACTCTCCCTGAATCGAAGGTAAGTTTTATAAGTCCAAAAAGTACCTAGTCTTAAATATTATAAGTATGACATTATTATTGACTCAGTCATTAGTAACCTTATGGTTAATCAACTTAGCACTCCTATCTCCGACTCAGACCACACTAACAACCAAAAACAATTTTAAAATGGAAGTCGACTATCCCGTTGCGTTATTTTGAGACGGATAGAGTCCACTAGTTGCCCCAGAGCTGCAGCCATTTTTTGGGATGTTGTAGAAACGTCATCGCATGTCTTCCTAAAGAAGAACGCCTAGCCAACACAACTATTTTATACTCGACTTAGGAGTGAGGCATATCAGCTGGTAGCCTCCAATCCAACATCCACCTTCGAGGGAGCTAAACAGCTCCTCAACCAAACCTACTTATATATATATTTTAGAGAGATTTCGAACCAGACCACAGTGTTGGGTTCCTTTTCGTCTTTCTTCCACGATCCATTTTAGCAAAAAATTCACAGTTTCTCTCTGGCTTTAATTCCTCACGTCAACGCCAGCATATCTATGTTTAACAGAAATCTGGTTCATTCTCTGAGTATCTACCCAGTGGCTCTCCAGGACCTTCCTTCTTCTGCTAGCTAGCGCCGGACATTGGTACAATATATGCGCTGCCGTCCCAACTTCCTCCAGGCATTTTTCACAGGTGTCATCTTCCAGAAGACCCATCTTCTTTAGGTGATACCCGAAATTTCCATGACCTGTAGATAATGCTACCACCCATTTCAGTGTTCTTCGACCTAAGCTTAGAACTTTTCTATGAGTGGTGCTAATCGGCATTTTAATAGCCATTTTCGCCTGCTTGCAACCTTCCACGGTTGACCACCTTCTCTGGTGTTTCATCGTAGAGTAGTTGCTAATAAGGTGTTCTACCATCTCTCTGCCAATTGCAGCCAATGGACTAGAGAACTCCAAGATTGACCCTTGCTTTGCTAGAGAGTCCGCCTTTTCTTTGCCCTCAGTCCCGACGTGCCATCTCACCCAGAGCAACGTCATCTCATTTCGAGACGAGCACTCATTGCCCAGGGCCCAGGACTGATCCGACTTCAGGCTTCCCGGAACGTATATTTCCATTAGGACCTTATTTGAACGATCCGATGTCTCGAAAATCTCCCCCGTTCCGAATGAGTCTGACTTTGGAAACTGGATCGCTCGAGACAATTGTCTGAAGTCTATTGACCTCAGCTGTACTTCTCATATTCGAGCAAAATTCCCTCCACGACTCCCTTTTACGTCGTCGCTTTTTCAGGCTTTTCTCACCTCCTTCTTTATAATTTCAAGTTCCCTACACCACCAAGGCGTGGGGTCCTTTTCATCTACCAAAGTAGGGTACATGCCTCTTGGTATGCATTTTCACAGCGACAAGGTCAGAGGCACATAGTTGCGTCAGCATAACCGCTTTAACTCCGTGTCTCACCAGTACATAAGATCTAACTCTTTTGCCAGATCACACACAGTGTAAAGTGGCAATATTTTCAGGTAGACCTCTTATCCTGCCTTTGAAGACCCAAGGCTCCTGCAACAAGGCAATATCAATCGACTCTTCCACAAGTCATCTGCTCAACATTGCTGATGCAGCTTTGCTCTGGTGAAGGTTCAATTGAAGCATCCTAAGTTTTTCCGGTGCGGTTTGTGTTAACTGACCTTCTGTTTTCTGGTTTGTCCATCAGCCTTTCCACTTTTATGGGTTTTGATTGATTAACATTCCGGGACATAGGCTGTCCTTCACCTTTTTCGCTTTCCGCCTCCACCACCCTGGCTTTAGCTAAACTGAAGGTCTGTTTACCATTTTTGAACCGTTCCCTAGGTCCTGCCTCTTCTGTCGTTTCGGCTAAATTAAAAATCATATCAGCCAATTCATTACCCGATATGTCACTATTTCCCGAGATAGGTCCTGCCAATGGCAACCTCTATCTCCCTCTCGTCCTTTTAATCTTTTGCTTAAACTGCTTTCGCAGCCTCCGCTCAAGTATCAGGATTTGCATTGTCATCTTTGCGTTCAGCTTCCACAACGTCTATTACCCTCTTGGCGCCTTGCGGAACCGTATTGTCCATCGACGTCGACGATTTTTCAGCTGAAATCTTTGGTTTCCTTCCGGACTCCATTGCCCTCATGAGCTCTTCCGCTGTCGATCCCGCACCTTCCGGTACTTTTTTAACCTCTTCGGAGTCTTTCGCCTTGCCATCTGATGACTCGTTCTCTTTTTATATTTTTTTGGAAAATGGGTACATAGTGGTTCCACGAGTCGGGGAGAAAGTCAGTCCCCCTACCTACAGTCTAGGTAAGTGGAGATCCCCATTACCTACCGTGCTCAACTAGTATACAACAGATGATTGGGCTGCCCACTATCGGGTCAATTACCCCTGAACTCTGTATTCCAGTCGTATCACTACTTAAACACGGCTCCCTCGGCGTGACGACTTACAACCTTGGAGTTAAGGGTTGTTGAATCTTAGTTTTCGATTCACATTCAGCTCTGCCAGAATAGTGTTAACTACCAGGTAGTGCATCCTGTTCCTCTAATTAAGCCACCCCACCGCGACAAGGTGTCCACCATCCGTTAAATGCCATAGTTCAGTTTCCAGCTCATCTTAATCTGTTACCGTGTTGGTGGGTCGAATTGATGAGGTCAATCAAACTCGTTTAACTTACTTACATACGTACTTACACAGGTCCTATATCAGGTACATCTTAGGGCCTCCACTACGCCTACACGCCGCAGTCGTTTACGAGCTGTAGAAATATATCGCAGATCTGTCGAATTCGTCCTTGTAGTGTGACTCCACTTCGACTAATCTCCATCACCATGTGTGTCTCGGTTCAACCGCTTTTTTTCTCCCTGTGCTGGTGGCTTCCATTGCATCGTATGACCAAAATGGAGGTGACAACTATTCAAAATGTATGTCCAATCTGTATGTCTATAGGATCTTGACCCATTCTTTCATGGAGCTCCTCTTTAAATATGCGATCAGGTTTGATGTTTAGTAGAAATCGGTTTTTGTTATAGTGGTGGATTGGTGGACATTTTCCAGTTGCTGCATCCATACAACAGGACAGATTCAACATTGGATTAGAACAGTCGTAGTTTGGTCTTTAAGCTAATAGCAGTGCTAATCCATATCTTGCACAGCATACCAAATACAGATTTGTTTTCTTATTTTGTTGACTATATCCTGTTAAGTTCCACACTCGGTCGAAACGAGACTCCCAAGGTATTGAAAATCGAAATCAACAGGGTGTTAGTATCGCCTGGTTGATAGGCGCCGAGAATGTCTTCAAGATAGATTTGTTTTCAATCTTCACATGTGTCATCCCACTCTACAAGATAGCTTCTGAAACGGCAACTTGTCGCAAAATGATGATTATGCTTTCTGTTTGCCCGTCAGGTGATGTACAACTGACTTTGTCCTCCGCTCTCTGAAGCTTTGTTTGCCCATTAGATGCTATAGCCTATATAGTTGTCGATGCATATGTAAGCATCAGGTTTCAGGTTTCCCATCACAATAACGATGCTACCGTTGTGGAATCTGCTGTTTTGACAGCTCCTGTAGATACAAACGGGTTGAAACTTGCTAGCCATAAGTCATCAAGTACAATATAAAACTTGTATCTTCTCCATTTGTTTAGATACACATTACTTTGACCTAATGGGAGTCGGGTGTTCCATTGTTCGATATGTCTTAGTGGAATCTTCACCATAGTCATGCAATACGTTTGTGATTAAGAATCGCAACAAGTGGACGTTGTTAATGGAAATCATTTTTTCCGAACCACCCTAATCCAACCAATCAACTTAAGAGTCGCTTAAAGGTTTCATCACAAACTCAGATACACACAAACAGTCTGACATCTGTTTTAATACCCAACAATATAACCATGTACGTGCGGATGTCAATTTTCCATTATAGTACCACAGTCCTTTAATTGGGTATGTTTTAATTTACAAACAAACAACCCTTTCCCCATCCACATTCAACAGCAAACATAAGCCCCTAGTATAGTCAGAATTTGATTGCCACATGTCGGAGTCCCAAATAACATACATCCTGGGAGTATCCCGAAACATATTCCATGCAAATAGAACAATAAAGGTGGCAGTGTAAGGCCAAGAACTTAATATGTTTCCTTCAAATTGGGTTAATTGTGTTACAGATGTTCAATTTGGAATTCTGATGACAAACACTGCACACTTCCGTATGTGAAAGAGGTGATTGGGATATAGCCATTCAAGGGCTTACAGGATATTTCTACTACAAATCCAATTATTCCAAACCCCCCCCTATAGGGAATACATATTTCAATTTATTCAGCTCCATCAAACCAATACCATCGGTGAGCTATGTTGATTTAATGCTCTGAAGGTCCATAAATCAATCCGTCTATGTACATGCCCAAACTGTCAGGCATTGGTGTGTGGTTATTTCAAAATTTCCTGTGGGAGTTCTGGAGACGTTTGTTGACATAATTGGAATTTTCGAATTCCATTCAAAATATGTAAATTGAATTGAGAAAATTTTTCAAAACACACTACCAGTACGAGTATACATACGGAGCGACAAGGATATTGTTCTCGATATTGATATCAGATTGTGACTATCACCGCATTCTGTACACCAACATGATGAATGGAAGGAATATTTGATTTTAGGATGCGTCCTTGCCTACAGTTTGTATTTGTAAGCCATACATCATTCGAATTCGATTTATATTTGCGAATGTGCTTATGGTTTTGGTCGGTTCGGTATAGTTCGAGTGGTTCTTGTTTTGCAGTTGTAAATATGCCAAAACTCATTCCAGTAAAGCATGTGTAGCAATAAAGTTTTTAAAGTTCAGGCAAAGTACTGTAACAGCTTTAAAGGACACAACACACAAAGAGATTTCTAATTCTCCCAGACCTTTTTTTTTTTTTTGTCGTATTTAGATCTATAACTCAAACTGTCCCTGCCGTTCTTTTTGTGATTTTTTTTTTTTGTTTTTTAAGGTATATCGGCCTGATATTGTATCCTACAACTTGCTGCCTCCGGGGGTAAACATTAGGGAGGCAATAACAGGAAAATTGCTCTCGAAAAAAACAAAAAGGAAAAAAAAAAAAGGTATCCTTAGAACGAATGCCTACCAACAGGAGAAAATCTTTTCGGAAGAGATTTGTTTTTTTTTTTCTTCTGTTCACATCCTTAAATTGAGTTCCTTAGGGAAATTGTAAATATATATTTTTTTTTTTGGTTTTTGCTTTTTGTGTTTTTTTTAAGCTTTCATTTGCTTATTGTTTCAGTTTAATTTATCATTTAGCCTCACATTATATGAAATAATGCAATTAAGTGAATAATTTTACGGCATTTAAGGAGGTTGGAAGGTAATCTGTAAAATATGATGTTTCTAAGGAGATCCTTGTACGGGACAGTGAATATTAGATAGATGTTTTGAAAACAATTTATCCTTGAATCTACTTAGTAGACTTGGAGTAGAATGAAGTGTTGTTGTTTCTATCTTTGGAATAACATTTAAAAGATGTGGACTTAGGGTGAATGTCTCATATGAGATGTCCTTAGACTACAGCATTTGCTGTTGATGATATTATTATTCATACTTTAGACTAGGTCAAAAAAATAATGAACATTTAGCAAGGCTTATACACTGACGATAGTTGTATTCATCTTGTCCTGGTACGGACAGGTTACCCGGCCGTTCACAAGAATGCTAATTACAAAAAACTATCCGACGTTTACAGGATGTTCAAGATCCTTCTTAGCGATCTCCCCCACACACTAAGCATAATACCCACTTAGTTTAGCAGTACGACCTTAAAATATTATTTTCCTTTGAATAAAACTCACATCACATCACATGCTACGTTCTGCTTGGGACGAGACACATTAACTCAGAACTTGAGGACAGCCAAGTTTATGAACTGACCTCTCTTGAAAGACCTTGGTCCCGGATATGCACTACTAGTACGATTAGAACCATTCCAACTGCAGCCCTTGAAACTATACTTGCGCTGATTCCATTTGACTTGCACCTACAGAAAACAGCAGCGAAGTGTGTCTTAAGTATGTTGGAACAAGCTAACTTTTGGAAAGACGACGATATGGGCTGAGGCAGTTTTGCGAGATGGGTCGACCTATTTCATAAACTATCTAATAGCAAATCCTAACTTTAACTGAAAGGTTTAAACAGTCCTCCCTTCAAGAAAGAAATGAGCAAATGGTACGGCCATTAACCCGCATAGAACCGATGTGGAAGTCGGCTCTGGTATCTGATATACTTCAAAAGTATGGCAAGCGGACGTCTAAGCAATAGCAGAAGCAACACAGAATCTAGCAAACCACATTCAGGGAGGTCGCACAGTCCAAATTTTTCCAATTTTCAGTTTCCCCACGACATAGGGGTACACATTGGATCTATTGGAGATCCGAGTTTTACCTGCGATACCCTTTCTTTAAGAAGTGGATTCTTGGGTTCTTCTGTTTTTGGTAAATATCTTAAGAAGAGTTCCATTCATGATACGTTAGAGGATCCGATCTTAAGCGCCTAGTGTGTCAAATCGCTCAGGGGCAGTGAAATGAGTTTGTATCCTATGAGTCTTAGTTTAGTAAGTTGATATCCGATTTCATTGATTTTGATGCAACAATATCCGAGTAACCAGAAAAGAAAGGCTCAATGAGTTGAGACAGAGTTATTCTAGTTTAGAATCCTTTTAATCTTGACTTTCTCTCTGTAAGTATGTTGATCTAAGCTATGTGGACATTTCTCTGTCTGATGCCTAAATTGGGGATGGAATCGCGTATATGGCGTATGGTGACAGATGAAAAGCTCCTTTTTTAGTGAAGGGAACAGTGATTGTTTAGCGATGGATTGCTTTAATGTAAGTCAAAATTATATTTTAGCTTCTGTGCTCATACGCGCAAAATTTGCTTAGATACTGCCTTATACCTAATGAGTATAGGAAAAACAGAAATTTAGAAATCTAAAATGTTTATATAATAACATGTTACGTATACGCCACCAAACTAGATATATTTAACTTAGTTCTACCTTCTGCTGAGACACTTCAATTCCATAGCTCAGTCAGGACACTCATTTAGTTTCTATGCTCCTATACTTTGCTTTGTGGGTATCTATAATGACTATAATAAGGTTATCTGTACAGTCGCGTGTATTGAAATTAGATGATAAGACTTCTGATCTGAGAATTGGTCCCAAAAACACCATTGGCGGTCAAGCAGATGTATTATCGATACTCGCAGTGATGCACTCTATGGATTTAAGGTCCATGAGAAGGTGATACATAAGTTTTAGAAATATCTTTGTAATGTCTATTGTCAATTTTCTGGCACAAAACTACATAAGGCACCACTCGGATACGTTGTTAGAAATCATATTTTCACAAGGGTATTGTGGAGTTTTTTGTCAATCGTCTTGTTATTGAAGTCTATCTGTTAGAACAAAAGTCGAATGAGTATTTACCAGTTTAGTTAATTAGCAGTCAATATCCAGACTACATGCGATTAGTTTATAGTTAAGGAGTAGTCTTCGAAGAAATGGCGTTCAAAAGATTCCCCTGTAACAATGAAGCGACTCCCTCTTTACTCTGATAGTGGTTCAATAACTGCTTCAATAGTCTTACTCCTGGGCTTAGAGCAAATCCACTCCGTGGTCCATTTCTTAGAACGGGTAGCTCATTCAGGTTGTAAGGAAAGTCAGTTTGGGGATACGTTATGCCTTTAAACGCTTTAATGAATATGTTGTCATAGGGCAGCATGTGATGGCGATAATACATTATGAAATAACTATTATTTACAGCAGCAATTGTGTTTTACTTCTCTATTATCTGTCCCAACTATTATACCAGCTAACTCAGGCAAATTCATTTCAGTCCTCAGATTTCTAAGATATGTGGCTTCCCTAGTGCAACATACGGTGCCTCCGTTGTCGAAATACCCACTGATTTTAGGTTTTTGAGAATGCCATGTGATTGCTACTCCACTAAGTGTAAAAACGTATACGGCATACGACACTCTACCAATCTCCTTATTTCCATGATGTGCATCTGAAAATCCTCGATGACCAAGTGGTTTTTCGACTCGATGTTCTTCGGTATGACGGTCTTCATTCGGCAACTTTGCCTTTGTATGTTAATAATTCGTGTGCTAATAGATTTCGACTAGTTGGTTTTGAATTTCTTCAACAGATTCTTGATGTAGGTATGTCTGTTGCTTAAGTCTTATTTCACCACCTCCTTGAATTATTTCAACGCCCAAGCAATACCTCGTGAATTCAAGATCTTTGACTTCGAAAACAGCAGCAAGTCTTTCCCGTATGCTTTTCACTATGTTCTGACAACACATATAAGATATCATCGATATACACTGCAATAACTGTGAACTCTTCTTCATTCGTTTCATAATTAGTAAATACATTTGTACGTCATTAATGGCCGGTTCCAAGCCTAGACTACAAAGTGTTCTATCCAGTTT
Organism: Xylota sylvarum; assembly: GCA_905220385.1. Lineage (NCBI taxonomy): Eukaryota > Metazoa > Arthropoda > Insecta > Diptera > Syrphidae > Xylota > Xylota sylvarum. Next base: position 37,126,833 of record LR999958.1, read on the forward strand.
CTTATGCCAGGCGGCCCACCCTGTTAACTTCTTCTGAAGTATGTGTGGAAGGTCCCAGACATCAGTGTGCACCAAATGCAATAGCTTTGTACACCTCGCCGACTTTGTAGGAAATGGCAATATCGTCATTTTTCCACGGAGACAGACTCGCATGGCTTTAGTTTTCCTGCGTCGCTGGGGTCTATTCCAAATTTTTTACTTGCGCTGTGCGTTGTCCACTTTCTACTGTATTTGCAGACTATTCACTTTTAGAGTAGTTTCGTCATTTTTTTATTTTTCAGACATTCAGACGCCTTGTGGCTCACTTGATGACATCGGTACCAGTTGTACTTAAATATTCTGTCACTTTCACTTCCATGATCATAGTTCCTCGTATGTGGTGCACCTCGTTCAAAGTTTGCTCTAGCTTGCGCCTCGACATTCATCTTGTACATTATTCTTCTTAAGAATTTGCTCTCTCAGAACTCCTGGTCTTGGCAAATTTTCATGGGATTCTATAGCACATCGGAACAGCTTGAAAGTAGGTAACAGTCCGTTCAGCAGAAGTATTGGCAAAATTCATCATGTATACATACATGCACTGCAGCTGTTAAACTAAATCGAAGAATTCCATTAAATTCTTACAAAAATCATCACCTTCCTGCATTCTGAAGTCGCCACACGTTTCGAAACACTCGCTCCTTAGTCCAAGGCAATAACCACCTGACCCACGGTCAAAAATGCCTACAGCATTGCCACACATGTAAATATAGGTAGGATGAACTCTTATAGCAAAGTACTGCCAAAGCATTGTTTGTATTTAAGCCTCAACAAGATCCTTAACCTATTAAAAGTTAAATCTGTCGATAGTGATAAATTGTACCAGGATATGGACAGATATGGCCCTCGACCTTAAGACTTATACTTAGCCTCTTCTGCAAGGCCTTTTACAACGGATTGCTTGTCATTTCTGCATTTCCCAGTAGTTGGATTGACTTGTGTTTTAAAGTTCCTTTTATGAAACTTTATTACACTTTACTACAACGAAATGGGACTCGTCGATAACACTGAACTGGAAAGTTGTGTAAAGATTCTATTTCTCAACAACGTCTTATTTTTCTGCAAGCGTTTGGTCTAGTACTAACTCTACGCTAAGGCTAATAGTGCTTGACAAAAGCCCGGCTTAGAAGATGCCATAGGTTTTTCCTTGGTGGTTGTTGATGAATCAGATCCTTCCATTGGTACAATTTAATATAATATTTTACTCCATATCTCCAGCTCTGAGTTTAAATCCTTAAAATACCTTGTCATTTGAATATAACGTTGGAACTTATATCCCATATCTATGAAAAAAAAATTTTGACCTATATAAACCAGCTTCGAGTACAAGTCTACCAAATGCGACAAGTATCTGACGGCAGGCTACAAAACGTGTCGAATTTTAAAAGAATCCACCGTGCCATCTGTCAATGATTAATGAAGAAAATCATTTGACCTTTAACTCCTTCCCTCGTTAATCTACGTGACAAATTAGAAAAGGGTATCAATTTTATATTGAAAGTCCTGTTCATCATCTGTTTCCCCATTATTATTATCTTATGCTGTATTGTTTTGCAAGGATTCGTGATGAAAATTAGATCAACACGTGCCCCGCTTCTGAAAAATTAAAATAACAGGCTGACGAATTATCCTTTGAGTGATTCCGTTTCCAAAACTTTTAAAGTAGCAATTAGAAGTATAAACAAAGTCTTGTCACTGTGCAAGCGTATAACTTTTTACCATCCCCTCCCTCCCCGTTCATTTAGGTGAAGCCAACTGTGAGGTTTCATTCAAGCCAAGAAAACATTTGTTATCCTTTGCTTTATTTTCATCTGGCGCCAGAGTTATTTAATCAAGGAGGAGTTCACTAAAAGTTTCCAGTTGAAAAAAAAAAAAGGATTTCTTTTTTTTTTTCTCTGCATACGTAGAAGTCTTTAAGAGTTGAGAAGGAATATTTATGCATACAAGCATAAATATCCTTCCGTACAGGGAAATGCCTCAACAGCTATGCATGTATGTATAAGAAATTGTGAAAGAAAAGGTTGAACGAGAAACGTGTGTGGTTTTAAATGCCTTTCATCGTTTGTAGGTGTTGAATAACCCAAAAACCAGAAACTCGATAACAAAGAGATTATTGGTGGCAAAGTAGGACTGCAAAGTGTTGGGGTGAATAAAAAATAAGCCCCCTCTTATCCTTTTTTTTTTAAGTTTTTTTTTCCGGTACTCGTACTTGTTCGTTGAGAAATTTAATTTTAAAGTTTCCTTCGCTTTTTTTTCTTTGCTCGTACTTTTTCTCAACGTAGAGGATATCGTTCACTATCTACTTTTAGGATACCTTCTCAAGAAGCATTCCAATTCAAGGATTTTCTGGAAAGATATGCAAACCAGAAGCAAGGTACTTGCGTATTAATTCTGAAAGGAGCTGTTGAATAATGTATGCGAGTGTAAGAGAGAGATTTTACAGAAATGATTTGATTTCTATTTTGGTGAGTGGCTTGATAAAACGTCCTTGCAATGCCACGTTGTTAAGTTGAGTGGAAATTGGTAAGATTTCATTATTGCATTATGTTGGATAAGGACCTAAGTTTGAAGGTATTTTTGATGTAACTAGTAAAAGCAATTTCCTTAGGTGTAGCTCAAAGGGATGGTTCAAAATTAAAATGAAGGTTTTTGTAATCATTGTGCTGAATTTTTGCGGGTTTCTCTCCACAAACAAGGATACGTTTGGGTTAGGAAGTTAACATTCTACTATATAATTTGTTTGGTTGCTTGCATTCTTTCGCAGACAACTCATATGGTAAGCTAAAGCAGCGATCCGTTTAAATTAAGGATTCGTTCAATTTTGTAATTTTTTGCAGCAGTTATACCATTAGATACGAAAATACAAGTATGCAACATATCAATCAGTTGAAGTGTCATCTGTGGATTTTAGAACGCGGATGTCCTGGCTCAAAATTCAGCAATTTCGTGCATTTGTGGAGTTCGTTTCTTTAGTAGATACTAAGAATCAAGATATATGTACAACAAAAAGCTTTGAATACGAGTACCTATGTATATGTAGTTCCATTCCAACATAAAAGTCGCAACAAATAAAGAAGTTCTCCTGCAATCCACATGGTCATGGTATTCCTTTTTTTTATTAATTTTATATCCAATAACTCTTTTATGTCAAGTTGATGGCAACAATTTTGTTCTAGCTTTTATTCATTTTTCATGATTTGTTTATGACTGTGATGGGTGGGGTGTAATGAAATATTTTCCTGATTGTTAGTCTATGAAAGATGTCAGGTTTGATAGTGAATATCTTTTTATTAAAAAATTTTCAGTTCCAAATGAGATTTATATTTTTATTATACAAAGGAACGTTGAAACAGCTGGGACAAGTATAATACAAAAATTACACAATACAGTTTACAACATCATAAAATGCTTCTATTTACTTTCAGTATTCATAATCAAATAGTATAGAGTTTACTTTGTTTTATTTATTTACGGAGAAGACACAATTTGGTAAAACCCTGCAAATATAATTTATCCAAGCCAGTAAGATCTCAGAATCGGTCTAAAAGTGTTTCTTCTAATTTCACATCCTTTGCTATCTGATACATGAGCTCCATTGTCAATTGAGCTGCGCATCTAGTTTTATTGCCAATCGAGTGAGGCCCATCAAAAGCAGAATCTCTCCTGAGCAGTACCTACAAAACAGAATCTTGCGGATATATGTATGTAGACTCCAGAGGGATATCAGCTTCGAAACTGAAAAGCTGCACCATGTGGCTCTATGGACCTTTATATCTACATGGTCCAGAAAATATTTGGCCAGGAAAATTTAAAGGGAAATATAACAACTACGAGAAGAAAAGGTCCAAGATCACATGCGCAGCAACACTCGAACCATCAGCAATTATTATCGACAGAGTTGAGCATCATTATTCTTTTGGGCGTTTACGGTGAATTATAGCCTATGTAGCAAGATTCGCAAATAATTGAAAGCACAAGAATCGAAATCATCGATTTGCAGAGTATCTTTCTCCAAAGGAACGAGAGAACGCCACGCAAGCAATATTGAGGGAAGTGCAGCATCCGGTGTGGAACGAAAAAATCTAGAAGCTTTCAGCTTTAAAATACGTTAGCCCGTTGAGTAGTCTGTCACCATTTTTGGATGGGGAAGAGATCCGTCGTATTGGAGGACGCCTAGAAGCAGCTATATTACAGCGCTAAACATCCCATCGTACTACCATATAATCATGATCTCCGTATACTTCTGATGCAGGAGATTTGGGAGTCGGACAGAATCCCGAAAATCCAAAATCCCGAAAATCCAAAATCCCGAAAATCCAAAATCACGAATCGCCAAAATCCCGAATACGAAAATTTTTGTATGGATTTAAAGAAATTTTGCATATACTCAACCTCGCACTAACTCCAAATCCAACAGTGACTCCAATCAGGGGGGTTGCAGGGGGGCAGCATGCCCCTCCATACATATTCCACTGTTTATGCACAAATCGAATTGTATACTTATAACCTGTGGATCCTGCGCCGAAAATGATTAGATGCTTTGTTACATTGTTATATTGTTATATTTCGTACCCAACCCAATTTTTCGGGATTTTAAATTTTCGGAATTTTGGCTTTTCGGGATTTTGGTTTTCGAGATTGCGATCCCAACCCAGGAGATCTATCTGAAAAATTTGCACGTCGGATCACAGGGATTGCTGGCAACTACACGTCAGAGATACTGACCCATCTAGGGAAAAACTATGGCAAGGTCAGTGGTTCAAAAATGCATTCGTTGTGCTAGAGTAAAACCCAAGCTGATGACACTGATAATGGCAAATATTCCAGCCGCATATATTCAACCTGCCAGACACTTCGTGGTCCCAGGAGTAGATTTTTTCGTACCAGTTAGGATTCACTTCAAGATTAGAGGCAAGCAGTTCCGCAAGGCATACTTCTTAGTATTCTGTTGTTCCACAACCAAGGCCACACACTTCGAAATAGTACCAAGCGGATTCATAGGGTGTCGTGCTTCAAGTGCTCAGTGCGTTATAGTAGAGCGAAGAGTTCGAGGTTCAATCCCCAGAAAACACCTAAAATATCTCTCACGGCCCCAACTATCGCGAGCATCTGACAAACATCCGAGAGTTAAACTGTCATGAAAAAGCTTCTCAAAACAAAAAAAAAACTGCCGTTTGGATCCGGCATTAAACAGTAGGCCCCTTCCATTCGTGTAAAGAATAAACACGCACAGCACGAATGGTTGTGAGAAGCTAGGCTCTGGATCTCAAGTATTTTTGTATTGTGCATTCATAGAGACACTCCAACATTCCATAGGAAGGAGGAAGGAAAAATTGTAGAAACCTTTACTGCAAACTTTGTTGAGGCAAGACATCAGCTCAAGAAATTCGAGTCGTCGTAACATTCGCCTTCCTTAAAGGAAAAAATTATCTCATTTTGCCCGATTAGGAATATGGATTTCCATTTTATTCCGCCGAGAGCTCCGCATTTTGGTGGCCTATGGGAGGCTATCAGCCAAAAATTTTCTGAAACGAAATCTTCTTTCCTCGAACCTAACTTATGAGAAGCTTGAAAAGTTAATGAAAGAGATTGAAACAATTCTGAAAACTTCTGAATCCTTTGTCATCAGGCCACAAGGAACTTACTGCCCTGACTTTGGGACATTTCATGTTTGAGGAACCATGAACATCCACTATAGATGCGCGAGTCGAAAATATAAGAATCAGTCTCAGCATCAGATGGAAGACAATCACCGCAATGAAGGTAACATTTTGGCAACCTTGGTCGCTTGAATACCTCACTAAGTTACAGCATTGATACAAATGGAAATAAAGTAAAAATGATATCATGCTTGAAATGTTAGTTATCCTTAAAGATGATAACTTACCGCCTTAATGGAAACGACAAATTGGTAAAATGGTAGAGATAAGAACTGCCAACAGCATGCTTAAGAGACTAGTATATAAATTCATACCACTACCAGGTGAATCGGACCCAACTCCAAAGATCACCAAAAATAATCAACAGCAATACAGTAGGTAGTAAACGGCCGATCAATCGAAGAGGAGCTACTTAGGCGGTCACTAGGTTCAACTATAGCAACGATACTTTTGACCCTACTTATACTTCCAATAATGAAAGGATACCCAGTTCAATTAATACCGTTCAGCACCCATTAAGGACTTTATTTGGAAAACATAAAAGCAGCAAACATATTGACCAATGATTGGAAGATTATTGCATACTATGACATGGAAGTATTATATTCGAAGGAACTACGACTTTTGAAAAATGCGAGTACTTCTTTAGACTACTTGTGCAATCTGATAAAGGCTAGATACCAAGGCAACAAAGTAGTTACTCAAATACAACATTTGGAAGAGGAACTCCAAAGGAGTGATGGACTACTAAGGTCTTCCTCCAGTACATACAGAAGAAAACGTGCACCTTTGACTTAGTGGGAAATATAGCAAGCGCATTGTTTAGAGTATTGGATTCAGAATATGTAGACAAATTTTCCAATACCATTGATGGAATACAAGACAATGAACAGTGGGTGCTAAGTCACTCGCGATCAAGAAGCAGTATCAAACCAATTTATGGCTGTCATCTCACATTGATTAACCAACCAAACGAACAACATATCTCGGGAACTGCACCAAGATGAACTATCACAAGGATTTACATTACTGATAATACAAACACTCAGTACTATACCCAATGCATTTAAGGCTCTTTATTAGATGTGATAACCAGCAGTCAACACGGGAAAATTAGTGCATTCTTGATACCATCAGCTCAACTACGCCTAAGGCTACTAGATATGAAAGTGCACCTACCATCAACATCAAGGTTGGTCGTACTGATCTAGAATTAACAAACCTTTAGAATTAGATGACCATAAATTGAAAGATTTTGCAAAAACACGGGATAATTGAAATAAGGATACCATTAATATCAACAGAAGATTTCGATCTATATCACGTAATACCATCACCAGTACTGGCAAATGGAACGTTCGCCTCCATACAACTTTCATGGCCATACAAACCTACATTGAGACAAGTACAAGTATGCACTGAACGAAAAGAGTATGAAAAATTGTTTATCAATCAAGCACGTTTCACACATAGACCACGTTAGGAATTGTACTTGAAAAGTACTTGCAAATGTACTGCCCAGTATTACAGTACCCAGTAAATGTACTTAGAAGAGAGGACTTGAAATAGTACTTGTACTTGGTGATTTTAAAGTATCAAGTACATTGAACTCCTTTTTTTCAAGTACAAGTACAAGTACAAGGTACTGGGTACTTACACAGTACTTCAGTACAAACGTATTTCAGTACTTTACAATTCTGGTCTGACTTAAGGAAATGCCAAATACAAAGAGCGGGAGATGGCCCTCATTGGATCCAATTACACAATTATAACGAATAACTTTACGTCTTGGCACGAGAAACTTCTTTAAACGGATGAAGGGATGAAAAGATCGCCCAACCAGCATCCAAACCAAGGAACTAAACGAAGAGTGCTTATATCCAAGAAAATAAATTTAAAAGGTGTTTTTTTTGTAAGACTTATTAAGTTTGATTTTGAATAAAATACATGAAATTTTTGTATTCAATTAAAAGTATACATTCTGCAATTAATTTTTAAATACAACTTTAGGCATATGCCCATCACGGCTGGATCTGATAAATGTCATCTGAGAGACAAAGTTTTCGACCACTTTTTCAATCATAACATGAATAATGTTGGGTTCCAATGCGTCGATTCTTGTTGGTTTGTCAGCGAAGACAAGCAACTTTACGTATCCCAAAAGAAAATAGTCAAGAGGCGTCAAATCACAAGATCTTGGAGGTGAATTTATAGGTCCATTACCCGAAATTATGCATTCATCGATTTTTTTCTTCAATAAGTTTATTGTTTCGTTTGCTGTATGGCATGTAGCACCATTCTTCTCATCTCATCCACATTTATGCCATTGAATTGGGGAACGAAAAAGTCATTAATTATGATTCTACAGCGAAAAATATGGTCCGAGGACTGCACCAGCCAACAGACCGCACCAAACTGTGTACTTTCCGAGATGTAATGGAAGGACTCAAAGCCTCTCGGCTTGCAGTTTCGTATTTTATTTTATATTTTTAAAGGGGAAATCCAAGTCCCACAAGCACTCAGACTCCCATTTGGTCCAATGTATCATATTTCCAGGCAGATTCCCTTTTTTTGTGAAGTAGTTCGACAACCTTTGCTTTTATTCACTCTATCTACTAAACCATTGCCAGTGTCTCTTATACTATATCAAAGAACCTCTAATTCTACCAAAAATCTTGGATTTCACAGATGAAAAATCCAGAGATCTAAAGTGGATACATTCCGCATTAGATTTGTCAGTTATCAGCAATATATATCACACAGAATTTTAACAGAATTTTAACAGAAAAGAGAGCGAAACACCTGTTAACTTGCTAGCATAACATTTCCGTTTCTTGTTTTAAGAGATACACAATAAGAGAAGAGGTTTTACCGCAAGATTTAGCAGAGTTAATGCTAGATGTTAAAAAAGTGATAATTACAGAAGTGCTTGGTATGTTTTCCATCTTTCATCTACATGTGTATGTTGTATCTCATTCTGCTCACAGTTCATCATCATGTTAAAGATTCTAACTAAGCTCTTGCGCAGAGAAAGTATCTTTTTCACCACACACACTCGGTTTCGATGTCTTTGAACCCCATCCAACCCATCGTCTGGCCAGTACAAAACGGCGAGTCTTCAAATGAGTGTCTATCTCGTGTTACGAATGTAAATATGTATTAGGCGCTAATATTTCGTAATTTAATAGTATATAGATAAATAAAAGCGTTAAATTTTATTTAACAAACGTGCTTTGTTTTACAATTGAATATATGTATTTTGTTTTACTTTATCACTAAGTGGACGTTCATAATATAATTTTAATCAAATTTTCATGAATTTATGATACAAGCCTATGCTCCGGGTCCAGAGATAAAAATGTATTGATTTTCTCTATGGACAGTATAGTAAATCCTTTTCATCATAAATAATTGTTATTATTCATTTGAAATCCCTCTAGGCATACTGATACAGGACTCGTGTATAAATGAATTTCTTGCTTCCGGATACTTGCTTCTCTTGCCTGAGATAAATTGTTGTGAACGGATTTCAAAACCACTATACGCATACTAGAATATGTACGTTTTAGAATTGTTTGCATGCGTTGCCGTTGTGTGTGCTTTTGTGGTGATGCATAATAAAGGAGTTCCTGTAATAGGTAAGCTCTATATTCTTTTTAAGAATTATGGCACATTGTTTTATTTATGTACGGGCATAAACAGGTACATTTTTTTGTTTTCTTTGGTCTGTGCTTTATTTTGAATGCATTTCCGGGGGAAAACACATACAGGGTATATCGTTTGGATTTACGAATATAAAGAAGAAACGAATAAAATAAAGTTTTTGAATAACTAACAGTAATGAACTGTACGTATGTACATATTATAAACTTGAAAGGAGTGAACTTAATACACATTAAAGGGGTATTTAGTTTGGTTTTGTTTTTCGAGATATACACACTTTTGAATAACATAGGGTGTTTCGAAACTATTCTAAGGGTTGTATGGTTAGATGATTGAGAGGTCTTTTATTTATTTTAAATTTTTCATTGTCACCAAAATACTTATTTTAAAAATAAGTAAAAGAATATAAGAATTTAACTATATAATTAAACTAAAAGTATATCATATAGGTGTAGCGCTGAATAAAAGAAATGAATTAAAAAAAAAATTCTCTATTCCATACTTATGGGGTCTAGATATATTGTATGACACTTTAAAGCGTAATTACTCCCATTATGACCGTACTTTTGATCACAGTTCATAAAAAAGTGTACAGACTGCTATAAAGGGCTGACACTTAAATTGTAAATATTTTCAACTACGTAGCGATTAAAAGCGATGTAAATTAATCCTGTATCTGATATATATAAATATTAAAATTGATGTGATCCATATTTACATCTCTGCTGAAATAAATACACTACCGCTCAAAAGTAAGCAAATGTTGCATAATGTGACTAAAATTTGGTAAATTATTTGCGAAATCTATCAAGTTATGTATGTTACTGTGATGAAGATATTTCTTGAGAATATTTATTTATATAATAATAGTAACCAACAGAGTGCATCAACTTATTAAATACTAGAATTGCACGGGTACGTTCGTGACAAATTTTGAATTTTGTATAATTTTTTCTTGTAAATAAAATGGTATTTATTTTACAATTATCTACAGAAACTCCATATGCAGTGACTTGTTTGTGATCCTTCTACGTCTCCGTCATTGAAAGAAGCGACTAGAGTGGTCTTGTCAACTAGCTTATTGCGCAGTCTGTGGACTGGTCGTCAAGCCGTAAACGAACAATAGTACAAATGTAATATTTTTGGATCAAATTGGTAAATTTTTGTCCGCCAATCGATTCAGAAGTGATTAGAGGATGACTAAACCATGTGTAGTACCTGTAGTCAAACATTAAGTATGTTACGTCATGTCAATCATTCTGCTTAATGCAACTCAGGGTTTGGTTGGTGATGACTGCCAACAGTATCTACAACGGTTTCAAATTGTCAGATTATGCTTATAAGGACAATTAATGAAAATAGAAGTGCTTTTGTTGATAGTTTCAAAAAAATAAAAAATTGAAAAAATCTCGAATTTTCCCTTAGTAGTTAAAGGACGGAAAACATTACAAGATCGTTCAAATATAGAAATTCAAGAAATGGTTGGTTGCTAGAAGAAACGTGACTTTCCTCATCACAACTCTCGTGAACTTGGTCATTAAAAAGTATACAGAAAATTTAGTTTTTAAATCCATCCATTGCACTTCTGTAATGATATTGTACGTAATTTTCTTAAAGTTCTAAAAAATTACGAAAATGGCCACAGATCCATGTTGATTGCTGTCCTTGCGCTGCATGCCCGAGTTCTGTTCTCCAGCATTTGTGTTTTGACCCTGCTGTAGTATGGCCATACATTTGTGGAGAAATATGACACAGTTCAGCAGATTGATGCACCTTACATTGGCTATTTACAGAAAGTGTGAGAATTTTTTTTCCTTGACGGCTCTGACAGAGGGATCTGTCAAGGATCATTTGTCATATCGTTAGCCTCATCAATCCACTCTGTGTTGCTATAGAATAGCATAGCTTACATACATTGTTTCACCATTTTTGAGGACGATGCAACTGTAACTAGGGCCTTGATAGCCGCATTGCTACCGCTGAAGATAGTCATATTTTATCTGGACCTAAGGTTGTGCGTTTTTATTCATGCGGGTATTCCCCCGTGTTGTCAAAAACTCCGCCTAAGAGATACTGGTTGAGTTATGTAGGCAAGTTTGTAGATTAAATGAACAGGAACTCAATGATTGTCTTCTTTGAATTCAGCTGTCTCAGCAGAAGGTAGAACTGAGAAGAACTTCCTGACCATAGGGAGCTACAGTCAGCACCTATAAAATCGATGAAATTCCAATCAGATACCGCAGCCATGAGTATGGAAAACAGTAGGTGGACCAATATCAGTACATGTCTCACTTCTAGGCAAATCTGACCAGAACTGGATTGTAGGAAAACCAGAAGACTTATTTTCAGCAGTAGGATAAATCTTAGAAAGATAGTTGGCGTCCTCACAGGACACTAGAAGACATGGTGCCCCTTCAACGATTTCTGTAGAAACTGTGGAAACGAAGAAGAGGAGGAAACCATGACACATACTCTGTGCACCTGTCCAGTTCTATCGGTCTTGAGAAGGAAAACCTTAGGCGAACACTTCTTCGAAGATCTGAACGATCTAGACAGATTAGACTTAGGCAAGATTAGGAGCTTTGTCACCGGGTCAAACTGGTTTAATGACTAAACAACGAACTACACATCTTCGGCATGAGTCTACACCGAAAATGGTTGACCTGTCTGCCTATGTCCCATCTGGGAAGTTTCAATATAGGTATCCGGTGCTGGTAATCCGGTTTTCTATAGTGGCATCACAATGGACCTCCATTTTGATCTAAGTGTCTCCCTGCTAAGCGGAGACAACCAGAGAAACCCATCACAACCCAAGAAGAATATGCCTGATTCGGTGGCGTATACTTACCTTTTTTTTTCAATTTCGTTTGCTATTTAAATTTCTGTTTTTGGAAACAGTAGCAGTGAGCATGTTGAGATACGGTTTCATTGGAATTATGACGTCGATGTTAGATAAAAAAATATCAGCCCTCAGTATACTGAACCAGACCTGTAGGGAAAAGTCAGTACTGGTTTCCTATTAGTACACTAGAACATTTTTCCTTGGAATTGAGTAACGTATTTCTAGGTGTCCCACGAGATTGTCCGGTTTATTTTTGAGTTATAGCCTATTTAGCAGGGAGACTATGAGAGCGTTCAATAACAACTTCTAGTGCAACCTTGGGTAATACACAGTAGTTCACTTTTCTCTCTTTTCGTTCTTTGTGACTATGATTGGATACCCATAGTTCTTGTATCAGGCCGATGTATACTTTACTGGCTCTGGCAGTTCTTCTATGCTGCTGAAGATTAATCTGAACTATCCTGATCATTATTCAGTGTAACCCCCATCCCTTCTCTTTCTGTCAAAAATTTCAATAATAGGTCTGACCTTGTATCCAGTGATCCTTCATCGATTTGTGGTTGAGCGAGACCACAATCTCCGTACCTGCTTCTGTATACTCTCGCACTTGGATTAAGGTGTTGGAGTTTTCTCTCTATCCTCTTCCTGGGTAAGTGTGAGCTGGGTATCAAGATCTGTCCTTTGGTGGTAGTAAACTCCAGATGGTATTTCTTTCCGACTAGTCGGAGGTCGACGCTAGCCTATGAAACTTACGTGTTGGCCACAAAAGATTTAACTCAGCTTAGTGTGGGCTCATTGCTACACATCAGAATTTTAAAGGCATTATAGGATAGGGTTCTCTATTAATCGCTGCTTAGTCTGCGATCAGGATTATTGTTGTCTACAATTGCCAATTATAGACCATTCATGGTTTGAACTGCTATCTTGGAGTTCTTATTACGTCCGCGTGTTGGTGGCGTCATCGAATCTGCGTGCCTACCTCGCTCTGTATTACGTCCTGTCTTGGCATTTTTGGAACAGCATACAACCGGAGCAGATTCGGATGAGTTCAAAATTGATACAGCTATGCGCCGAAGTCTGTCTGCAGCAAAGGTGGGAACCGTCTCTGCGACCAGTCTTCTATTTTTAGTGCCAGCCTTGTTTTGTGACATAGACTTTCTAGGATTGACCGTGAGGTGGGCTCTATCCAGAGCCGCTATATCCTCGTCCGTGAAGGACTTCGAATTACGCTTTTCATTCTTTTAATGAACCTGGTAGCTATCAAGTTGTAGCCGGATTATCGAAAGTGCCCTCGATATATAGAAATGTATACATATATGGCTATTTCTTTGGAACTGAGTGTCCCTGCCCCTCAGTCTAGATTTTATTTTCATCGAAGATTGAGCGTAATTCCACAAATTTTGGAAAGATAATCGGGCAAAATTACTTCGCTGCCCATTCAGGTATCACTCCGCTGCTTCTTAAGAACGTTGTACGAATTTAGTAGGTATGCGCCTATGTACATACCTGTGTATAAAGGAGTGGGACATACGTCCATAATTTAATTCTGGGCTTTTGTCCCAGTGGACTGGGACACTATGTCCCGTGAACTTATGTCCCTACCCCTCAGGAGGGAACTTTCCGTGGACTTGAAATTTGAAGCTCTCTAAATTCTCAAGTAGGAACTTTAGAAGGAACTCTTAAATGTATGAAGAGTAAGTACCACATATTAATTAACCAGTGAGATCGTGCGTTTAAATGATAGGCAAATTTTTGTGCCGAGTTTTTGTAAAATTTCACCAGTAAACCACAAACAGCGTGTTTAGTGAAAACACTTTTAAGTAGTTGCAAGTAGATACGGATTCTGTATACTAAAGTCAGTTGTAATTTACATTTCAAATGACTCAATTTATCGGTCAGTCAATTTCTTAGTAATTGCCAACCCCGCGTAAATGACTTCATTCATGAGGTTTCAACATGAAGACGCTGTTATAGGAAATATCATATCATACTAAATATATATTTTAATTTGTGCTGACAGAAGCCTATTCAGTCATTTCACTTTCCTACACAATTCCCTGAGGTTTCTACTTTGAGTTCACAACAGTTCATTAATCAAATTGACATGTTGTAGTCTTGATGTATCAATGGAAGAAATTTATTGATGTTGTGATTCATTAATGACCTGGAATTACCTATAAATTGACATCAATCTATAGTGTTGTTGAAAATAGAAAAATAACATTCTCCCAGTCAATTGTGGTGATAGTCTCGTTAATAATAACTTTGATATTGATTGCTTGACTTTCAATTCAATTCCTTTTCGCTTTGTTTAACGCTTGGGGGGTATACTTTTATATGTACTTACTTCTTATTTATAGTTCGTTCGAATAATAATTGATTCCAATTTTCTATGCAACGCACCTTTATTATGATGAATTTCATATATGCCTCGATAATATCAAAATTAATTAGATTCCCTGCCATATTTATGCAAAAAAAAAAACAAAGAATGTATGTACATGACAGTATTTTCAATATTCCCCAATCCTATACAAAAAAAAAAAAGAAATTGCAGAGGTCTGCCAATGAACCCGGAATAACTAATAGAAACGTTTAATCATCCACACAAGCAGTATCTCAAAGCTTACCATCCCCAAGTTCACCGCACGCCCCAGTATGGTATCGAAATGATGAAACCCTTCGAATGATAAGTTACTTTGCCAAAGAATATTAATGATGATGTTATATTTACATACACATACATACATTCATAAAGGACCAAAGGAAGACAAAAAAGGACGATACGATGATTGCTGGCTCTAATATGATGACTTTGTGTTTGTTTTTATGTTCGGTAGCAATCTCGGTTGATCGATTTGTATATTATTAGGAGGTAATTTCTAACTTTTTTTTATAGTTAATATAGTTAAGTAATATTTCAGTTAAATTAGGAAACTCTAATTTATTAAACAGGATCGATATTTATGATGAACAAGATTTATATGAGCTTACTGTGGTTTTGAGGATTAGGTATTTCTTTACAGAAATTTTTTAGGGTTAACTTTTATTTAAAATCTTATACAAAATCTTAAAATAATATAGCACTGAAAAAATTCTTAATTTAAAAATTCAATGAATTCAAAAAGATACACGTATTACAGCTCTTGTGATATTGATTTATTTTCATTTTGTTAATCAGACAGCAGTGGTGCTATAGGGATGCTGGTATGTCTAAAAATTATTATTGAACATGTGTAGGAACTTGGTAATAAACAGTTCTTGGTCAAAGGTACTAGTTGGAAGTCGATAATGATCTCCAAACTCTGAAGACAAATTTGAAAGAATTGAGATCGTACTCAGACCAAACCAATGAGTCTTAAAAATATTATTGCTTTTATTTCAAGTGAAGAAAGAGTAATGGATTTTTAATTAGAATTCCCAAGAGTATGACAAAGGTTTTATCTATTTTCCAAATCATTTGCGCGAACAATTACGGGAACGAGTACTTTTGTACAATAATTGATAACAATTGGCAACAATTTTTCGAAAAAAGGATGAAATATGCAAAGTTATGCCTTGTTTCCTCTCCTAGACAGTGCATCTCGAGATCATACTATACAAGAACCTTTTAAAGACACCAAAGAACTTCATAACAAGAGTTAATAACTTCTACAAGCCTAGGATGAAGCATTAATGATACTTACTATATTCGTAATGAGCGACCATTTCAGTAAGGCAGTTGGTGCTTAGGCTACATTATCTGGTGTCTGATATAGCTGATATAAGCACATGTATCTATTAATGAGCCACGTAGTGAAAAGTCTGTACCCGAGATATTCTCTTCAATTTCGGGCACGCTCCTTCCAGTTGTCTAGACCAAGCAAGTCTGTGATTTGAAGATCCATTATTGTCCATTATTGTGCATTCGTTCTATGTTTTGGCTTTTGGGACTACATCCACATCTTGGTACAGCTCATAGAGTTGGCGGTTATATTTTCTCCTCCATTCATCCTCCACGCATAGAGGACCGAATATTCGACGAAGAATTTTTCCCTCGAAAGGGTTCAATATCTGTTCTGGTTTAATGCTTATCGTCCAGCACTCGGCTCCATATAGCATAATTGGCAGGATCAAAGTTTTGTAGAGCATGTATTTCGTCTTCCAAGTTAGGCGTTTAAAAACCATTTGTTTCCATTTCTTCGCCGAATCTCCACTAAGGTGTCATATTGTTATGGTGAGTTGATATTTACTTCGAGGTGGGTAGGTAAACTCCTCAACTACTTTGAAGTTACTGTTGCCAACAGTGAAGATTTGTCCTAGGCGGTGGATGGATGCTTCTTTGTTTGTTAACAACATGTACTTGGCTTTATTCACTTCGAGGTCAACTTGTTCTTCAATTGCCGTAAAAGCCTCTAAAACGGCTCGCTGGGAGCGACCGATGATGTCGAAATCGTCTGCGTATCCCAGCAGCTGGACAGATTTGTTAAAGATAGTGCCTTCTGTGTTAACACCAGCCTTGCGCGCTATCTGTTCCAGCAGGAGATTCAAGAAGTCACATGTTAGTGCATCTCCTTGCCGAAATCAGATATTTGTTTGGAATAGTTCGGAGGAACTGTTTCCGAATTGCACGTTGCACCGCGTACTTTGCAGTCCCATGCGACACATCTGGATCAGTTTGATTGGGACCCGGAATTCGGCCATCACCTTGTAGAGCTGAAGACGATGAATGGTACTATATGCGACTTTGAAGTCGATGAAGAGATGGTGAATCTCGACTTGAAATTCGTTGGTATTTTCAAGTGTGTTGCAGAAGACGTTCACACAGTTCGTGGGATAGGTTCTTATAAGCGACATTAAGCTGGTGTATGCTTCGATAGTTCTTACAAGACATACGATCGCCTTTCTTAAAGATAGGAAATACAGAGCTGATAGTCCCGTCATATTATAGCATAGCTTCATCCACCCATACTTAGTTGATGATTTGGTGCATGCAAACTGACAAAGCATCATCACCATATTTGAAAAGCTCTGCTGGTAGACCATCAGAGCCGGCGGCCTTGTTGTTCTTCAGTTTTTTGATAGCTGAGCTAATCTCTTCAAAACTCGGAGCAGTGATGGCTTCTTCATTGACTGGATGCGGGTTCTCTTCATGCCCTATCACTATCTCTACCTGATTCCCATTAACTAGCTGCTGGAAATGCTGCTTAAACACATTTACTATTCCCTGTGCTTCGGGGACTAAGTTTTCTTCACTGTTTCGAAGAACATGCATTCCGGGCTTGAAGCCAGCTACCAGTTGATTGACTTTCCTAAAAAAAACATCCGGATGTTGTTCCTATCACGAAACCCTTCGATATCCTTGAGCTGGGAGACTGCGTAAGCCCTTTTCTTTTTACGCAGAATCTTCTTCTCTCCCCTTTTTCTGGATCGATACTCTTCCCTCGCTGTCCTTGTTCTGCACTGCAACCCTTGTTTGTGTGCATTTTCTGTCACCTATTTCCAGTACACGCATCATACCAAGAACTCTCTTTGGGTGCTGGCTGGTAGCCTATGGTAATCCCTCTTTGATGATGTCGTGATATTGATTCCACAGATTCACGGCGTTTGCGGGTGGTGAATGCACAGCGGAGAGTCTCTCGCTTAGGCGCTCTCTGTAGGCTCTGGTAATTCCAGTCGTACTATGGCATCCAACGTTGAATTTCTTTTTCTGAGCGATTTGTAGCTTTTTATCGTTAGATAGTCGAGTTCTAAATTTGGCTGCAACAAGAAAATGATTAGGGTCGACGTTTGCCCTTCTGAAAGTCCTTGGGTAGCTCTAGACAGTAAGATGAAGTCTTCCACCACATTATCCGAGAAATTTGTAAGTATGCCTCAATCTGACACCAGTATAGATATTTTACAAATATCCTGATTTTCTATCGTAGTAATTTGAGATACCAACCATAACCCACAATGATTTAGAATGGAAGTGCTACCATTGCCGTAACTTTACTTTCCGCTCAAGTAGCTTGGGCCTGGCCGGCCAAGTATTTAATAAAAGTTTGAAAGAAATAATGAACTGTCATTCAGCGTACTTGGAAGCTCTATTAGTTATTAAAATCTACTTCTTCCAGACAGTCATCAGGATCGCTGATAATATATGAAGATACGACCCAACTCTCTTCTTTTACTTATCCTTCAACATCCCATCGACAATTTAGTTATTACCCCCGTCAAAATAATTCCAAAACGTCGATAGGGACCGACCAAAGTTAGCAGACAAATCTACAAGTCCTCCACGCTTAATTGGAAAATAAGTTTCAAGGATTCAATTATTGTAAACTCGAAATATTCGCCTGAATACCTTCCCATTCTTCATTTGTCCCTACTGAAAGGATAAGCCCACCTTCGGTAAATACCTTCTCGAATGGATTTCGTCACAGACATACCATTCATTCTTTTTTTTTTTTTTGGCACACAATTCACGTAAATCTATGTATGTATATATATATCCCTCCTGTAGGGATATAATCGCAAAGCATTCCATGAAAGAAACCATTAAACGTTTTCATTTCAATGAGTTTATGCGTGCCTTGCCTTGTACTAGGTCATGAGATGAAGAGCACAAGGCAAAGAGTGCCAGAGTTGTCTACAGTAAGTGCCCTAGATACAAGGTTAAAGTACCGAGGTTTAACAATGTCAAGATTATTTCTACACGACAAAAAAAAAAGTCCCTGGGATTGTGTGTGCGTTTCCCCTTACCGTCGTAGATTCTTTATCCTTGTTTTGACGTGTTTGTTTGACGTTTTTTTTTTTTTTTTTATTTTTTCCTTTCGCTGGGGTGATTCTGTGAATATTAATGAATTAAATCAAAAGTAATGGAGGTAACTCAACCAAAAAAAAAAAAAAACAGAAAAGCTCAAGATATGCAAATAGGATGGAGTGTTAGGCTCTGAGATTAATTTCAACTTGGAAAATTGTTTCCGTCTTTAACTTAAGTTATGGGGAAAGTTTACTTGTGTACGTCATTCTATTTATTATATCAAATGGCAAAGTTGGAATTTAACGTTAATATTGAGCTAGGACAAGCTGAAAAATAGGGACATCCGATAAATCCTTGTAACAAGTTCATATCTGAATAAAATGCAATGTATGTAGAGCACCGCGTTCGTAGCTATACTTTCCTATGGGCCGCTGGTCTGGTGACCTGCATTAACGAAGGAATACAACATCATCAACAAAGTCAAATAACTGCGGCTCTAAGATCAGCGGGGGCCATGAAAACAAGTCCAACTGAAGCCTTAAACGTATAATTGCACCTTCTACCACTAGACCTTCAAATTATGTTCTTATCTTCATGCAGTTCGGTCAGATTAAGAGAAACAGGATGCTGGTGTACCAAACCTTATGGTCACAACATCATCCTGAATCTGTTGCCATGAGGTAACTAATCTAACCGACTATATAACACCCAGAGTGAACTTCAGCAACTACTTCACGGTGAGATTCCCAACCAGAGCGGAGTGAGAATCAGGCGTAGTGACAAATGAGTTCGAAACAACAATTTTCACCAACACGGTTCTTAAATGGACTGTGGGGTAAGGGCGTGGATATATTCTGATTACCTCAACATTTCCAAGTCCTACCGGCTTCCTGACTCGTCCAGCGTCTTCCAGGCGGAAGTTCTTGCTATACGCGAGGCTTGCCGCCAACTCAAGCAAACCACCACGCCTCTTAACACCATAGCCATCCTCATTGACAGCCAGGCTGCTATCAAGGCTATTATATCTGCCACCACATCTTCGAAGCTCGTAGAACAGTGCAAAGTGGAACTTGCCTCGCTTGGTCGTTGGTTAAGGATTAGTCTTATTTGGTTGCCAGGTCACAGTAAGGTTGAGGGCAATGAGCGAGCAAGGCGGGGATCTGTTCTTGATGGTTCCCGCTGAGGGCCCTAAAGTGTAGAATATTTCCGGACTATCTATTAAAAGCTAACAGCAGATGCCTGGGGATGAGGAACTGAATCTGCAAGGGTCCAGCTTTATCAGCACCACTTGCTGATACAACCACCTCTACCTACCTACCTACCTAGGGTTAATGGTTTGGTTTGGTTTGGTTGCAGTGGCTTGTTGCTCCGAAGCGACAACACAGTCAGACCAGCAATAGGTCTATTGTGATACCATATGGATCATAAGAGAAAATATTTTGAAATTCTAATGAAGCGTAAGAGGCTTTCGATATCTTAGTTAACCAGATTGCCTAAACCATTATATAAGAAGACTCCTAAGTGAAGCTAGACTATCTTTTGCAAAAAGGCCCAACTTTGTAGCATGCTTGTGATGACACCTATTGTAGTGTTTATATGCAACCTGTTCAGAGAATTCAAATGCTTATCGTGTTTTAAATCCAGCATTGACCACATTTGATTTGTCGCTAGACATGTTGATCCACTTGTCCACCTAAGATTTGTACTCTCGATAGCATCCAGTTTGCCAATAGCGATTGGTATACCTAAGGTCCCTTTGTCTGTCAAAATGGGCAAAATTGTTCCTGTTTTGGCGAGTTCATTGGCCTTACAGTTCCCTGGAATATCAACAGGCATCCAACAGAGGTGAATATTGAACTCACAGCCATCTCCGTGAAAGACGACCGGTAGTCTAGCGATTCCAGCGATTCCAAGGATTTGATAGCTGCTTAGCTTTACAAAAAGATGCGGATATTCCTAGCAGATATCACGTTTTCCTTAAGCTAAGACTTTTTTAATCGCCATTAGTCGAAACACCTCCACCAACTCCGTCTTTGGTTTTTGAGCCATCAGTGTAGAACTGAATCGCTTCATCTTCTAAAAATACATCTTCGTTCCAGAGGGATTGGGACAACGAAGTTCTTATCAAAATATAGACTTGGCGTGATGTGGTCCGTATTTTCGGGGGAAATTTTGAAATTATTCAAAAGCTACTGTGAGTAGATTCGAGGTACACGGCAGGACTTGCTGCCATTTGCTTGTTAAATATGTCAAGTGCTATCAGATAAAACATGATGTCCAGTGACGTAGAGGGAGTTTTGAGTAGGACACCGCTTATACACAGACAAGCTGTACGCTGGGCCTTACTTAGATATAGTCAAGGTTTATAGCTTTTTTAAGGCTATTCACCAAACAATTGCCCCGTATGTGAGTATCGGTCTAATGACCGAGATGTAGAGTTAGTGAGTTATGCGAAGTTGTAGACCCCATCTATTTCCATCCATCCATCCATAGCTTACTTGAATATTAGATTTACATTCCTTCCGATCCAGGATAAGACCCAAATATTTTGCTTTGTTAGAGAAAGTTAAGCTTATACCATTGAGAGAGGGAGGGTCGACTGATGGAATTTTACATTTTCTGGAGAAGATTACTAGTTCAGTTCAGAGGGGCTTACACCCAAATAACACCGAACCGCCCAACTGGCTATCTTGTTTAGAGCGTTGCATCCTTCACCTTCATCCTTCACCTTCCAGGAATATCAATAGTTTATTAACCACCAGATTGCTAAGAAGAGTTGATATAATACCTCCTTGCGGAATGCCTACACTTACATAATTAATCAATTTGAAAGTGAGCTGTCGACTTTCAGATCTGATAGTGCATCTGCTATCGCTGATGTATTGACATTGTTAAAGGCACCTTCCACATATATCCATGACCATCGTGGACTCCTTATGAAACAGGGTATATTCGATATTACGCACTAGTGAGTATAATGCCGTTTCCACTGATTTGCCTTTGCAGTACACATGTTGGGTCGCTGACATTAGTGGTTAGTGCGTTGGACTACGAAGCGAGGGGTTCCAGGTTCAATCCTAAAATTTCTTTCACGGCTCCACCTTTCGCGAGCATCTGACAAACATCCGAGAGTAAAACTATCATAAAAAAGGTTGTCGAAACAAAAATTGCCCTTCGGATACGGCATTAAACAGTAGGTCCCTTCCATTCGTGTAAAGAATATAACACACACAACACGAATGGTTGTGAATAGCTAGGTCCTGTGTCCCATGGACCTGTTGCGCCAAAAGATTTATTTATTTTTTTCGAAACTATGAATTTCCCATGCAGTTTGCTCTGTGTAATCAGGTTTGAGGTAATGGTTATACGTGCAGATCTGCTAGTCTCTGCTAGTGTTTTCCAAGCGGAGCTTCTTGCGATTCGAGAAGCCTGCCGTTTTCTAAACGATCTCACTATATCTAATTAAAACATCGCTATTTTTTCGGATAGCCAAGCTGCTATCAAAGCCATTGATGTGGTCACCATATCCTCAAAACTTGTAGAGCAATGCCGGTTTGAAATGAATCACCTAAGTGTCCACTCAACAACTACACTCATCTGGGTCCAAGGGCACAGTAACTATGAGGGTAATGAGCGCGCTGACGAGCTGGCCAGGCAAGGATCGGCCCTTAACGGCTCCTTAGCAGAAAGAGTCAATATTCCGCTAGGTGTCGTTAAGGGCAACATACATTATTACTTCCTACTGCTTGCCAATCAAGGGTGGAAAAGCCTGACTAGTTGTGTAATATGACGAAAGACATGGCCTGATTACAACAAACCTAAATCAAACGAGCTACTTGGTAAATCAAGACCAGATATTGCCAGAATTGTAGCTATCATTACAGTTCCCTGGCCAATAGGGGACCATGCGGCCAAGCTTGGTATTCCACCTTCTGTAGAAGCTGCAAGGATATCAATGAGAAATAATCTCTACATCACTTTCTTTGCAGTTGTCCGGCCCTAGCGAGGACCAGGCAAAATATTCTAGGAAGACCCTTTTTCGTGGACCTCAGCGAAATAGCTGACAAAAGGATTAGAGAACTAATCCGTCATTTGAACTCCACGGCTTGGGTCTAATTTTCACATCAGCTAAGTTATTTCTTTTCACACGAGTTTTTGTGGTAACAAAACGGCGCACCCTATCGCTAATTGGGTTCTTTCTAAGAACCGCCACTCTACCTACTTACCTATACGTGCAGATGGAGCAGTAAAAACCATATTGCTAACCACTGGGGAACTACTTGGGAAATCTCTGGAAGTCGTACAAGATCCGTCAGCTTTCTAAACGTAATTGGATGTTATTAGATTTGACGAGAGAATTTTTCGTAGCCTAGAAGCTTCAAAAGTCACTTTCTATTTTATCACAGAAGAGTCTCAAAGAATTACGTTTGGCTTTCCTTAATTTTTTTTTTGTCTTTATTTAAGAATTCCTTATAGAACTCCCAGTCTAGCGCTACAATTATTTCCAGTACTTATTGCTTATTTCTGGTGAAGGAAGTAGTTTGTAGGGCTTAACGAAATTCTCGACAGATTTTCCTTGAAATCGTTCTCTTTTCACGGTTAAATTTTTTTTCTCTTTATCTGCTGCTTTTCATGATCCTTTGGCCATTTGGTTATAATAGTTTAAATTAAAATGTTTATGTGGATAACAAGACTCATGCAATGGCTATTTATGTTGTCTTATAGGAACTATTTAAGAAATAGTTTTATTTCACTACGAATCGGATATCATTACATTTGATTTGATTAGGGTATCATTAGTAATTACTTTGATTTGATATATCATTTCAAACCATAACAATCATTGAGTTTGAACCTCTACAAAAAATCCTATTTAATTTAGCCTCAATCAATATTAGCCTCAAAAATTAAACCAATTAAAAGGCAAAAACTTCCTTCACTTATTTATACACAAATAAAAGTAATCACAGTTCATTCGAAGGACAAAACAAACAACATTTTTTACTATACCTACCCCTTAACATAGAAGCCTATGCAATCCATTATTAATATTGCTTCCCACAGTTCCCTGTTCTGTAGGGTTATGTACGAGTATCTTTCTGAATAATCCCCACTTCGTTATTCGCATATTTTCAGTTTATTTCTCATCTCACTTTTATTTACTTTAAAAAAAGGGATCTCTTCGCTGAAATTTACATCCTCGAATCCTTGCTTTTTGGTAAATATACACGAAATTCTTTCTGGCTCCCGGTCCCGATCCACATTCTAGGAAATGTTGAAACACCAAATGTTAAAAAAAAGGAAAGAAACTGGAAAACCATTTGCGGATGATGAATGCTTTCAGTTCTCGTGTATGTGCTTTCAATTTTGAAATTTATTCTTTCGAATACCTTTCGAATCAGTCGCTTGAATGTGGTTATGAATTGGGGTTGCCACGTTTATATGTATGTATCTACGTATCTACAAATCGCAATATTACTTTAAGCATTCTTATTGTCGTGCAATAAAAAATATGACTGTGGGAAAATCATATGTCGTGTGAATAAAGTTTTTATAAGACGTACTTGTTGAAGGTGAAGTGTTAATTAGAAAATATGGAATGATTTACTCAAACTTGAGTATAAAAACCATAATAAAACCAGCTTAAGCAAAAATTGTATACAAAATATATTGTACCAAGGTAAGTCGTACGTATGGCATTTAGCATATTGTAGGGTTTTCCAATTGGGGTGTCGCATTTTTACAATACGATTTCTCGGCTGTGCGTGAAGTAAGCTGCGGTTTATTTGGTATTTTAGACTCGTCTATATTGATTGTTCAAATTTTTAATTAAATTTTACTTTAGGTTCCAAGAAATTTTTGTACGATTTTCATTGGAAAACCATTCTCTGGGATGAAGCTCCTTTCTAGCTCAACGGCTTCGTTAATAAGCAAAATGTTAGCATTTGGGCAAGGCAGCAGCCCAAAACTATTCACGAAATGCCATTACAGCCACAAAATTTTAATATTTGATGTGAATTGCATACTGAAGGTGCCATTGGACTATACTTCTTTTCTATGATGCTTGCAACATAGTTACAGTCAATAAAGTAGAGAAATAATAGAGGAAGACCCTATAAAGGATGTGTAATCTTCCAAAGACACCTGTAGTCCGAGTTACTGGCATGTACGATTCTTTTCATGTTTACCTCTATATGTTCCAAGATTGTCGCCGGTTGGACTTGGTTGTTCTTTCTGACTCTTTCCAGCCGCCTAAATTTCTGCACATTTATTACTGCAAATTGTTTCACCTCGTCCCATATTGCGCTCTACGTCAGGTCATATGGTGCACAATGTTGCGCTGGAAAGATAGGTTCTGAGCGTCTTCTGAGACCTCTCCGCAGTTTGAACAGATAGGAGATTCATCGATCCCAAACCTATTGAGATACACTCGAATGCAGGTAGAAATCTACTTCTCCGTGTTGCCGGTCCATCCATTTTTGGATATCCACTATAACTCGATGGGTCTATCTTCCTTTTGAAGACTGGTTCCTAATCTCTCTCCTGCCATGCTCTAATGCTCTAATTGATATCTTTGACTAAATTTTGGGGTTACTCAATTTTGGCATCGTAAGTCCTTTGTAGCTAGTAATCCAGATATCCACTGGTAGCATTCCCGCAATTACACATACTGACTCGTCTGATCCATCCGAAAAGCATAAAGCATACTCTCAGCGTACATAGTGTGTTGACGGAATTGATCCTTCTTGCGTAAGACTTTATAGTCACATTCATAAGGATGCACTGCACCACCTTTGACAGAATAAGTCTCCTTTGTTGTCTATTATATTTACATATATAATATTTGTCATTATTCTTGACAACGGACCGCTTACTCGAGCCGCTTTTTCGCGCTTACTTTCAAAGAGTACCTTGTAAGTGAGCCTAGCGTCTATCATCGCACCTAGTTATTTGATAACCGGTTTTGATGTCGTGTTATGGTCCACTACCCTGATGGATGGATTGTCACTCCTTTTTTTGTGACTGCTAACTAGTACTGCTTAGGTTTTATGTGCTCTAATCCGACTACTGCCATCCACCGTCTCACTTTTCGGATACATTCATTTTCAATATCCTCTATTTCTTTCAGGTTGCTGCCACGACAATTGCAATATCATCAGCAAAGCCTGTGATTTTTATCTCATTTTAGATTCGAAGCCTTAGACATATATATAATGTTCCATATGATAGGACTTAATACCGATCCTTGTGGAACTCCATCAGATATGTGGTACTCCTTTACTCCATTGTCGGTATCGAACAGCAGAAATCATATCTCGAAGTAGCTTAATATAAGTTCATTTAAAAACCATGGAACCATCATTGACCTAAGCTATTGGAGTATGAATCCCCAGTTTACAGAGTTGAATGCAGCTGACGTCCTATGTTATTAGCACCTGCTCTCCATCTCCTTCCCTGAATAGCTTCTCCCAAGATTGTAGTTACCCCCCACATTGCTTCCTCTGTAAAATAAGCTTTTCTAAATCCGTATTGTTGGCTGGAGAGGCCCCCGGCTTCAGCAATTGGCACTTCCAGTCGGTTGCATATGATTCCCTCCAGTATTTTACCCATCAAGTGCTCATCTGGTAGTTTTTTCCCTTTAGGCAGCGGCACCAGGCATTGCTTTGTCTATTGGTCTGGGTCAACTCCTTTTGTTAGATACTTGTTATAGAGTTCCACAAATGGTTGTATACTCTTTTTAATTTCTAATTTAAGAGCCTTGTTCGGTATGCCATCTAATCCAGGTGACTTAGTATCCTCTAATCGTCTGCCTACATCTATGACTTCCCTTTGAGTGATGACAGTTGGAATGTCTTGTATTTCCTGAGGTGTTTCTATACGCTCAACTGGCGTTTGCGGTGGAGATAACCCAATTTGAATCAGGAGAGGGGATGAGGATGAGGATACCCTAGTGGCCTTAAGTTTTGTAATGACTGTTCTGTTGGTAGTACCCAAAGGATTAACATCTACTTGTTCGCAGAGTTCCTTAAAGCTGTTGCTTTCACTTTTGTGGATAGCTAGTTTCAACTCCCTTCGCATATATTTGAATTCCACCTGTAGATCCTGATAGGAAGGCAAACCTCTGGAATACTCTTCAGGCTCTATGGCACTTGTTGCGTAGTTCTGCAATCTCCTGGTTCCACTAGTATTCTGGTGGCCGGCGATTTGTTGACGTTTTTCTGACGATAGATGCGTCGCAAGTCCTAGTTATTTGTTTAGTAACCTCAGCAGTGATAGAGTTTGCTATTCTTGGGCTTACTGTTGACTCTCCAAATATCAGGGTAAAAGTGTCTTCTTCTATAGCGCTTATATTCCACCACATTTGTTGCTCCTGGGTCTCTATGCCTCGTGCTTCCTCGAACAGCTTGGACAGAGCTTGGCATATCTCTTCCTTTGTGATGATCCCATCTAGATCTTTGCAGACAACGAGCACCTTGTGAGTTAGGAATCTCACTTCCGCTATTTCATCGAGAACTTTTCCTACTTTACTTTGGTGTTCTGATAATATTTCATCAGCTTTCTTGAGCTCAAGGAGTAACTCTCTTTTAGCCGTTTTGGTATGCGGGTTACATCGAACCCCAATCCATTCAACTCGCGGTTGGTCTTCACCTTTCGTACTATATCGCAATAGGCAATTTCTTCGATCCTTGTAATCACCAGTGCGTCCGGCATCACATGTATCTTGAAACCTTTTCGGGAAGCGTTTTTTCTTATGGTCAGAGACCTTTACTGATTGCTATAATCCTTGCAATGCCAGTGCGAGTCCTGTTTTGCCAATATTGTTTTCTGGCCGAGTTGTAGTTGGGTCACATTTGCCTTGATATGATACAATTCCGTAACCCGGGCTACCGGGTATTAGTCTTCGATAGAAAGTGCGAGACGATTCCTCCATTGTCAGCTTCCAACAGGATGTGAACACACTTCGCGAAATACCTCTAGCTCATCAGTTCGTTCATTCCCCTCTGTGATACTGTACCTCGGCACCCAGAAAAGACTGATCTTGAAATGATGTCCTAGTGAAGCGAGTTCCTCTTTGCAATTTTCGATGGCTCTACCATTAGATAAATCATTGCGGACTTGAAGTCAATCACAATGACTTCACACAGTTCAAACTATAAGCTATTGAGGGAATATCCCTAAGGATATCTGACAGTGCAAGGTATATAAGAGTCAATCTAAGTAGGTTTGAAAAACCATTCTCTTGTACTTTGTTAAGTCGAAAAGAGTGGGAAACCAACAGTGTTCCGAAAAATGACAGACGGGGCCAGTATGGTATCAATGATGTCACTAGATGATATCATCATATTTATAGATAGTCAGGCTGCCTTGAAAATAACTTTTGCTATTGCAATCAAATCTAAGCTAGTTCGACACTGTCATGAAGAACTTATGGTTCATAGCTCACAGAATAAAATTAATTTCTGTTGTGTTCCTGGTCGCAAGGAAGGTGCACTCACTCGTGATAATCTTCTAAGCAACCATACAATGAAACTTAAATTCAACGGTTAAAATATGCATATATAGAGCCTGTGGTCATGAAAAATCTCACGAGGATATTCCTTACTTCCTCTGCCACTGGCCAAGCCTATGGCACTTGAGAAACCGAAGACATTACTTCCAGGACCTACACGAACTCATGTCTAATTTGACAATCTTTCCAGGTTTCTAAGGACTTCACGGTGGTTCCTAGGGTCTTCCTATTTACCAAGTAAGCAATAAAGGAGAAACCCAAGAATACAAGAACTGAGACCAACCACCTATTGGATATCATAATTGGTCAACAAGGACCTAAATGTAATGAGCTGGATTTTTTTCATATTTTAGGGCTAAATCTGTTCGAGATGACTGTAGATTTTTGTCGATAATAGGACGATTTTGGTGATGGAAAGTTATCTTACGGTGCACAATGAATCTCTCCTTCAAAATCATCCAAAGGACATAAGTACATATATGTATGTATGTATATATAAATGGTTTCGGCAATAAAAAACGCTAAATTTCTACCTCGGTTATCTTTGGTTGTCGACTATACCTATTCACATTCCACAAGGATTTCACTACAAAATTCATCTTCAATTATTTGCATTTACATATGTATGTAGATCTATTATTTATCACCTCATAATTTACCATTGAAATTTTATGATTCGTATAAATTATACAACACTGAGTACATACAAGTGCCTACAGCCACAATGCTCCATTGGAGTTCATTTGCTGCAGGGGGAGTGCATAATCATTCCCAAATGAGCACTTGCAGTTAAGGCATCCGTACATCGTTTCATCTCGCTGCTGGCACTAATCTGGCGCCATCACATACATATGTATGCATAGCCAGGATAGAGACTATATGTGTATCCTAATAGCATCATTCAATCCACTTTCCCTACCCTCCGACCGTAAATAGAATAACCTATGAAGTGCTCACCCGTTGATGTAATTAATGCCACGTATACTCCTGAGTGACAAGTAACATGGTAATATACATCCTGGCACTGCCAATGGGGACAGTTATATCTGTGTGTGTGTGTTTAATTCAGGCACATGTATACATAAAATTGCAGGCATTTTACGCTATGCATGAGTATGTGACCTCCAGATAAGTACAGGGATGCTGCTGTTCTCTGTTAGTGAACTTGAAGGCACTCGTCCCCTTTCTCTATAGAAACGAACTCCATTCAGAATGGAACGAATGAAGAAATATGAATGGCTGTGGGGTAAAACTAAGAATGCCCCTTCGACATGTTTCTCTACTTGTCCATCGAGGAAGTCTATATTTTGCCTCATGTTCATCGATTAAGGACATATTCTTGTTGATTCTTAGAGTCAAGGTTATTTGGTTACCCTTGGTGACAATCAACGGATGAACGGCAATAATGTGTGACGTTTTTAATTATAGAAAGGACGATGCATGCGGGATAATGAAGGTCGTTAGGATTAACGATGTTGAAAAGGTCAAGAGCTCCCGTCAAATTGTAGCCCATTATGGAGAATAGAATGGTTTGCTTGGTTTTATAGGTTGTTTACACAATGGTACATGGTGGTTGATAATTCAGTATCAACAGGCATTTTGGAAGAATGCGTATAACCTGAACATAAGGTCTTTCTTCCTTCTTCCAGTGATTCGTATTCTGAGTGGATTTGCTAAGTAATATTGAAGTGATGCAGACTGTTCTATAAATGTTTGGGTTGGGTGGCTGCAAGGGCCTTTGTGATATAACAAAGGAAAGAACCGGATTTTCAGTCTACAGACCGAATTCCCATTTTGGGATGAAAGGCAAGATAACTAGTTTCGGTGTGAACGCATGCCATAGGATGATTTGACGTTCAAACATGAAATCAATTTTGACCCAGAGACATACCTTTTGACCTTTCTTAAGTCGACTCTAGCTAGATAACTCAGACTTTCGAAAAAGTATTTGGCCTTCTCAAAGACGCTTGGACAAGGCGGATCATAGTTTCTTTTCCTTCCTCGTCTCTATAGTTTCTACGGAAATCATCGAAGGGAATACTCAGGTTTTTGGTTGTCTGCATATCAGACTCTGCTTTTTTAATGAACTAAGAAGATTTGGACAATTGGAAAATAATTTCCTAATCCAAGACGAATCACTTGTCCTTTCTATATTTTCACAGAAAAGATGCCATGAGACCTTTTGTCATTTTTCAGGACTGTTCTTGTAGAGACCCCTTTCAAATGGATTCCTACAAGATTTTGTTTGATTAAAAAGCGTCTTGCTTCACACCGAAGCCTGTGTCTTCTAATTGGGGTAGGGAAACGGAAAAGTTCTGGCATTTATTACAGCTGCTACAAAAGACTGCACATGCACATGCACATGATGCGGATTCTTCGTGGGAAATCGGCTACGATCAATAATAATTGACTTTAATCCGATCAACGATTGCCTGGCTGTGATCCGCATCAAGGCAACAAACTTTCAGAGTGGAAGACGTCGACTCTGAAAATTTTCTTGTTGCAGCCAAGCTCGACTATCCAAAGAGAGGAATCTACAAACTGCCCAAAAAATAATTCAACATTGGAAGCCGTAGCATGACTGGAGTTCCAAGAGTTTATAGAGAGCGCCTGAGCGAGATACCCTCCGCTGTGCATCCATCATCCACAAACGCCAACAATCTGTAGAATCAGCATTGCAACATCATCGAAGGGGTAGCAGAGACCAGCATAGGCTACCAGCCACCACCCAAAGAGAGCACTTGGTATGACGATGAATGCGTGCGCCAGAAAAGGTGATAGATAATGCACACATACAAGCACTGCAGCGCAAAATAAGGGCACCGAGAGGAGAGGATCGAGAAGATCCTGTGTAAAAAGAAAAAGGCCTACCAGCTCAAGGATATTGAAGAGTTACGGATGTTTTTTTTTTAGGGAAGTCAAGCAACTGGCAGCTGGCTTCAATCCCGGAATGCAGGCTCTTGGAAACAGTGAAGGAAACCTAGTCACCGAAGCACAGGGAATAGTAGATGTGTTTAAGCAGCAATTCCAGTAGCTACTTAATGGTCATCAGGTAGATGCAGTGATAGAGCAAGAAGAGAACCCGCATCCAGTTAATGAAAAAGCCATCTCTCCTCCCAGTTTTGTAGAAGTTGGCTCAGCTATCAAAAAGCTGAAGAACAACAAACCCGTTGGTTCTGATGGTCTACCAGTGGATTTGGAATGCACCAAATCATCAACCAAGTGTGGTTGAAGGATGAAGGCATGCCCTATGACTGGACTATCAGTTCTATATGCCCCATCTTCAAAAAAGGCGATCCTACGTCTTGTAAGAACTATCACAGGATAGCCCTGCTTAATCACCATCTCTTCATCGTCTTCAAAGCTCCATATGATTGCATTCATCGTATTGAGCTCTATGAGGCAATGGCCGAATTCGGTATCCCGGCTAAACTGATCCAGTTCTGCCGCATGATGCTGGAAAACACGTGGTGTAACGTGTAATTCGGAAACAGTTCTTCCGAACTATTCCAAATATGCATCTGATTTCGGCAAGGAGATGCACTATCAAGTGACTTCTTCATTCTCGTGCTGGAACAGATATTGCGCAGGGCAGGTATTAACATGAAAGGCAAAACAAGTTGACCTTGAAGTGAATGAGGGCAAAACCAAGTACATGTTGTCAACAAACAGAGAAGCATCTTTCCACCGCCTAGGACAAACTGTCACTGTTGGCAACAGTATGTAGCTTCGAAGGGGTTAAGAAGTTTACCTACCTCGGAGTAAATATCATCTCCACGAATGGCAGCTTAGTGGAGTTTCGACGAAGAAGTACCCTAGGAAGCCGCTGCTACTTGGATTCTGGGAAACAAATGGGTTCAAAACTCCTAACTCGGAGGACGAAATGCATGCTCTACAAAACTTTGATCCTGCCCGTTCTGTTATATAGAGCTGAGTGCTGGACGATAAGCAGGAAAGTAGAGGAGATATTGAACACTTTCGAGAGAAATCTTCTTCGTCGAATATTCGGTTCCATACGCGAGGAGGGCAAATGGAGGAGAAGATACAACCGCGAACACTATGAGCTGTACCAATGTGTGGATCTGTAGTCCAAAAAGCTACAACACGTTTAATACACTGGCTTGGCCACATCGAGCGAATGAGTATGAATGAATGAATATTTGACAGCAGTCTGTCGCCAACCACAATCCTTAAAGGTGAGGGAGGATGATCGAAGACATTTGTGCCTTTAATAACTTCTAATTCTCTGCAGAAGAGTCGTAGCTTTGGTCAATAATTCTAAAGACCAGATGATCCTTCGCAATCTCACTGAAGGGCCTAGAAACCGGGATGGTTTTTTAGTCTTTTTGGGTGGACTGACCTGCCGAGCTCCCATGAAAATATCTTCCCGAAACAGCTTGGCTAGTTCTGCCGTTCAGTTAAACTCTCGCTCAACTGGTAGAATTAGAGTCGTACTCATCCAGTTGGCTTCTCCCTTTTTAGGATACGCACCGGGACAGCGTTTGTTGAAAGTCGTTATTACAACTTCTGAAATAGAGAATCGGAATCTGTGTCAATGGACCACTCCGAATACTGAAAAGATACCTTTTAGGTGAAGTCCAGTTTAGGACGTTCTGTCCGATAGGCTGCATTCCTACCAACTCTTATATAAAAATTCCCCTCTTATTTTATTTTGGCGATGACGACTTTAGCCTTGATGGAATTTTGGTACAGATCTTGGTGCCTGACAGTTCTTGTCTTATCGGTTCTCGTTTGCTTGGAAAAACAACCTATGGTTCTAGTTTAGATAGGCCCAAAATATCAGAAAATATTCCTGTAGATATGGTGGTATTCCATTTCCCCATTCCCAGCTGCTCGAATGGTAATAAAAGGTATGTATTCTGGTATGTTAATAAGATGATGTGTATCTATTTAGTGGTCAACGTTTGGTAAGTACAAAATTCTTACCTCACAGAGTCATTAAAACAATTGTTGACTTAAAAGATCTTAAAACAAAAATGTATCTCAAGGAGAAAGTCGTTTTAGAGATGAGGTCGTTCAGATGGGATTACAAAGAAAAGAAAAGTCAAGGTTAGAAAGAAAACCATAATACTTACACAACAAAGAAAAAAAAAAACTAATCCCACCTTGAAAGGAGACAAGGGAGTTCGTATTTGCACTGCAACCACAATAGAAAATGCGGTACTTTAGTGCAGTCTTGTAACATTTTAATGACGTGAAACATAAAGGGATACTCATTAAGATACTCCACAAAGACATCTGCTGAATATGGGATAAGAAGGCATTATGCACACTTTGCTTTAAAGATTTCTTAATGCCGAAACTAGTTGGGTTCTACTTTAAAACTTTTATAGTTGTAAAACTGAAATCAATAAATTGAATATGCATGTTATAGAGTCTATCCACATATATAGGTGTAGCATTATTATCCTCTCAAACTTCAATTAAATCCACATCCGCTCGCGTGACTTCAAAAATAGCACGTGAAACAATTCTCCATTTAACACTAGTACTACTTTGTAAAAAAAATATCCAATACCACTTCTTCCGAACAACAGTGAGAAGGATATTGATTGAATATTCCAAAGGATTTGTGTAATAAAATTCTACATAATATAGGTCACGTTGTCTGGGTACTGGGGAAAGGATTTAGTTCCTAAAATCAATAGAGAACCACATCCTCTTTCGAAGCAATGTAGCGAATAGATTCTCGTGGCAATTATTATACCGTGAGTTAAATATTTATTTAAAAGTGAAATCGTAAAAAAAATGGATTATATTTACTCATGTTTTTATTGGTCACATAGAATCCTGATATTTTGTTTTTATTGAAACAGTTACGTTGAACTAAATGTGGATGATATACAATTTTGTTTAATTGGTGATTACAGCTGTGGTAGAATATTTATTCAAAGGATACAATATGCATTTTATGGATTCAGAAATAGTCATCGGCAAAAGCTTCTTTTCGAAGAAAATATGTATGATAATCTCAAAATTCATGAAAATGGATATGTCATTGAAACTCATCATGGAGTTGCAAATGAGTGAAATGCATTCATTCGAGTTGATGAATGATTTGGAAAGGATCATCTGTATTTGGTCCTTCATACAGTATACGCAAATTGACATACTTTGAATGGCAGGATTTGTTACAACTTGGTTAAATCTTGGTTAGACCAGAACATACATAGCTTTCGAATATGAATTTATAATCGTTACCATGGTGGCTACCTATCTGATGGCCACGTTTTTCATAGATTTAAGGGCATACCTCATCTGAAATGACTCCTACCATTATACCCTAATAGGGCAGGCGATGTGAACCCATTGAAATTCAGAATTCTATCAGAAAATCATTTTAGAAGACTTGTATCCATATCACTGAATTCTGTAAATGAAGGATCAAAATCCCTACAGGCGTAGTCTTGAGTTTTAGTTGGATTTGCATGACATTGCCATCTATACTTTTTTGGCATAATCCGGAACATGTAAGCAAAACTCCTATGAGATGCTTTTAATCTATGAGCCCTGCATATGGCTACTAGTATTTACTATGTAAAATAGATTACATTGTTCCATTTTATGGATGAAAAAGTTTTAAGGAAGCAGATGTGTTATTTATGAAAACACATCAAACCTCGGAGTATAAGTACTTTATAGACTGAAGACTGTGTAATGCTCCTGGAAAGTCGTTGGCGAGGGGGAACGCGAAAAATTGGCGGAATGTTTGAGACTCAATGCTAAGAGACTTGAAAATTAGTAGCGGTCTAGCCACGGATCCCGGGGTTGTGTTGAGTTGGGTGGTTGTCCCCACTCACATTGTGATATCACTACGGAAAAACCGGATTACTAGCCACAGACCCCTACATGGAGTTTCTAGAGTTTTACTTCTCAAAATCGATAGGGCATGACAGGTACACTGAAGATGTATCATGGTTTTCTCCTTTTTCTCGTCTCTACAGCTTCTACAGAAATCGTTGAAGGGAGCCTCAAGCCTTTTGACATATCTGCCTACCAGACAGTGCCAACTACTTTCTTAGACTTGTCCTATTGACGGAAATAAGTTTAGTGGTTTTCCTACAATCCAGCTCTGGGGCAGATTTGTTTAGAAGACAGACACGACTGTGGTATCTAATTGGAATTATATCGATTTAATAGCTGGTGATTTGAAAGATCTGCACGCTCCTCTTAGCTAGCCCGTCCGCTTTGCAATTGCCTGGAATATCCCTGCGGTCTGGAACCCAGCATACGGTTACGTCGCATCTGACAGGGATCTCGTTAAGAGATTTGCGGCATTGCTTTACCAACTTGGATCGAATTTCAGTCGTTTCCAAGGCTTTTTCGCAGCTTGGTTATTATCTATCTAGAAAATAAAAGCGCTGCACTCTATAGAGTTAACCGAAAGCCAAGACACGGCTTTACGGACTGCTGTGACAGTTGCGTGGTAAAACAAAGCACTGGAGTAAACTCCATCACCTGTTCCAGATGCTGTTTTGTATCCGTCTGTGCAAATCACTGTCGCAGATTACTCTCAATTTCCAAGTACTTCTGCCAGGAATCCTGATTTTATACTTGACGTTAAAGTTCAGATAGGAGACAATGTAGATCGAATTACTAGAAATAGTGTTATGGCCTGTTAGGATACTTGAATGGCCTATATTTCCACAAGCCAGTTACAACGATTCCCTATTAGCTTCCCAAAGATGTCAAGTTGAAGAAAATGGCAGAAAGATTCTAGTGCAGCTGTAGGAGTGGTTCTTAGGGCGCCCATTATACAGACGCAGGATAGTTTTTGAACCTTTCCAAGTATTGCAATGTTACTTTTCTTGTCCAGTGGCGTCCACCAGGCTAATACTCTATACATAAGGATGGGTCTAACGACTGCTATGTATACCCAGTGAACAATCCGGGGTTGGAGACCCCGGTTTAAGCATAAGGACTTGCTAACACGGTCTTGTATATTCAGTTTCCAACTGAGTTTTTTTTATCGAGAATAACCACCAAGTATCTGTCATGATCTGCTAATTGCAATTCAAGTTTGAGTTTTGGAAGAGTTATACATGGTATTTCGTTCAGTCTTGGACGGATTAATTCCGAGACCGACACTATCTGTCCCGTTGCGAGTTTATTTAGAGCAGACTTCATCAGGTCTCTCACTGTAAGAAGGAACTTCCCTGATATCGCTATTGCAATGTCGTCCGCATAGGCTATGACACAAACCCTCTTTACCCAAGATTAGGAGCATCTTTTTGACTGCCATGAGTGGTAATGATACTCCACCCTGGAGGGTACCCCTGCATGGACAACTCTGCTTTTAAGCATTTGTTCGATCTGTGGCGTATTAAATATAGAATATATGTAGATACATATTTTGGAAATCCGAATTTTATTATTCTGCACAATCCTATTGTAAAATATTGTGGTAAAGCACCCACAGATCCAATACCAAAGATAGTTGCCAACCTTCAAGTCAAGAACTGCAACAGATATAGCTTCTGTTTTGACATTGTTGGAAGGTCCTTCTGGATTTCTCGATAATTCCTACCAACGAATTTAAAGCAGTCTCTACCGACTTTCTCTTGCAATACGCGTGTTGGGATACCAATAGGAGATTACTACCTAAAATTGTTCTAATGTGAATGTCGATCAGCCTTTCCAAAGTCTTTAATAGAAAGGAGGATATGGTCGAATGGAAGTCATTTGGGGATGCGTGGAAGATTTTAGCGGCTTTCGGTATAAGGACTACGTTTGCCCTTCCCGGAGATTTAGGGGATTAGCTGAAGTTTAAGCAACTTCTGAAGATAATGTGGATACAAATATTTAACCATTTAACCAGACCACTGTATTTTCTTGGGGTGACAACGACCTCTGACACTGTAAATTGGACTCTCTTATGGTTTTTTACAGAATGTACTGTCTCTATTTTACTACCAAGAAAATGGATGTACATAAGAAGCTCTAAGGTTTCTCATTACCATTTGGTTTTTTAAGGTTACTAAGAACAATTAGAGATTTGGTAAAGATCTTCCTAATCCGAGATGAATCACTAGTATTTTCTATATTTTCATAGAAAAGATGCCATGCGGCCCTTTGTGATTTTTTACCCTCTAACTTAAATTTTCTAAAGCTGCTCTTATAGAGATCCCAGTCAAGTGGGTCCCTAGAGCGCTTTGTTTGATTAAAAAGCTTTCTACCTTCACGAATATGCTCATTTATTTCAGAGTTCCGCCACGAAGGCTTACCCCCATTCTTGTGGCAGTTTGGATCTCATCGTTCCACCAGTGGCCGTAGCGCGTCGCCTGTTTTTTGTTGTATGAATGCATCACAGGTTCTTGTCAATATCTTTGTGAACTGATTCGGATTGTCGGTGATTGATCCGCGAAGGGATATACATATGTACATATCTTCCATCATTAACTGAAGTGTGGCTTTCGTGCCCTTTTCTGCAGCTCCCTTATCTGTTCTCTTCTATTATCAATGGAACTGGGCCGTAGTTGGAATTTGATTGCATGGTGGTCGTACGCAGAATTTCTTGGCAAACTTGTGGTCACAAAGGTTATTCTATTATTGAACCTCTTTCGGTTTTGTAAAAAGTTAGCTCGCTCCTCGCTTCACGCAACTATGTCTAACGATGCGAACGCCTCCAGGAGTGTTCTTCCTCTGGCGTTTCTGAAACGTGAATCCCATTCACACACAATGTAGTTGAGTTCAATGCTTCGTAAGCCCAGTTTTACCTTCGCTCCAGGAAAACCTCAATATTTTGCCCAAAATCAAAAGATTTTCCTTCCTTGGTATGTGAGTTAATGACTATATCCGTCAGGAATGTGTTTAATGCAAGCATGTGCTTGGGTATATCCTATTTTTTCCTCTTACAGACCGCGCTATGTACATATGTATGTATGTATGTATGTATATTTTAGAATCAAAACGGTAGCCAAAAGCCAAAAGCTGGTTTGAAAAACTAGAATCACTAGACAGATTAGACCTTAACTGAGTTAAGTACGCTCTAGTAGTTTGGTTTCACTGATAAGACTGTACTCGTACATATATGTATACATTTTGACCTCTTCATTGAATGACATCGCTAGAAACCTTTGTTACGGAATAAAAGAAGGAAGAATTCTACATCTTCATTAGAAGGAAGCTTCATTTGAACGTTTTTCTTTTAATTAACCGGATGAGTTCCAAAATGTACACGTTGGGAACTTTCAACTTTTTTTAGAATATCCAAATCAATCTTTAATAGGACGGAAAATTAACAAGACCCTGTCATACTTGGATGAACCTATTCTGGAGTAATAAAAACAAATCCAAACCAGGATATGAAAGTCCTTCCTTTGCCGTTCTGTTCTTTCTAAGCCCAAATTTTGTATCTAACTTGTAAAATTGTGCAAACAAGTTAACTTTCAATAGAATTTTGTCTCAAAAATTCGAAAATAATTTGATGATTACTTCAACTTTGTAATAAGTTTCATTGAATAGATATATATGCATGTACCTATATTTAATGTTTAGTTCAAATTTGTTTTTCCAATTCAAAACTATTTTCTAAGTTTTCGAAGTAAAATTTCTTCTCAAATAGACAATTAAATTTAGTTCATTTGAATGCTTGTTTATTCATTTGAAATATTTCGAAACATAAACATTTCACTATGAGAAGAAAAACCATACGAGATGGAAAACCACTCAAGTTTGGTACTAATTGCATTTTAAAACTTGATCCTTGTCCATCGAGCTGACCAAATCGAGTTCTCGAACTGAAGCTATGAATATCTCAATCAGAAGAGTATCTCTACACTCACGAAAGTGATCATATTATACTGAAAGAAAAAATAAAGATATTAGGGTGTATCTAGGAAATATTAGAGTCAACGGATGCACATTTGGTGGAACGTGGTAAATGGTTGATACATATGAATCGCTTTCAGATAAATTTGCAGAAACGATTGCTTAGTATTGAAATAAGGTAAGTTACTACTTAATTACTTATTTAGGCGGCGGTATAAGGTAAGTAGTGTTTGACATCTTGTTTAACTCTCTTTATATACTCAACATTTAATTTATGGAAAAACAAATAACCTACAAGGAGGATAAGAAGGTCTATAAACCATTCCACCCTTGCGTCGTTTTTTATTGACACCCATCAATTCCAACCTAATTGCATTCTTATGTAAAATTTATTCCATAAAACGAAAGTAAATAGCTCTTTTCAGAGCTCAAAAAATTCATCTAAGAGATATAAAAAGAAAATTTCAATAGAATGTTTTAAACACAGGATATTCTTGGTGATTTATGGAGAACCATGTCTAAAGTTAATCACGCTTTAGATGTTAGCGAATTATACCCCGAAAAAAAAGCGGTAAGTACTCAAAATATTTTCCCTTAAAACCAATCCAAACTATACAGTTTCTAGCCGAGATACGTAGATACATAATAATTAAGAGCACCTTCACTTTAGTTTTATACATCACTGCTGATGATTTTATTATGTCAAATATTTCCCTGCCAATTAAGGAGAAAATTCAAGTTAGATACGAGTATCTGAACAATTCTGTATAATATGCTTGCAGGAGGAATAAAGTTTTTATTGGACAAATTTATTTGAGTAACTTCACCGCAGGAAAGTTTCTCAGGATGTCAAGTTTCTAAATGCTGTCGGAATACTTGCGGGTATAATTAAATTTCATTTAATTAGTTGTTGGATTCAGCGAAGTTGTGCTTGATTGAAAAGCAAGACGTTCAAGGTTCCCATCACTGGCAAATTCATTATTTACAAATCCAAAGTGAAAGTGACTTTAAGTTGGACTTTAAATATTAATTAGTTGCTGTAGGGTGGGCAGCTCATTAGAATGAAATTTGCGTAACAATTTCCATCTTCGTGCATATTTGTAGGGTAATATACGTAATTTTTTAGTTCCTGGTGCGGTGGGATTGGCCGGGCAAAAGAAGGATGAAAAACTGTGACGTATACTATGGTCATTGCTACAGACAACCGAAACAGCGTCTATTTGGGTGCGGATTTGTTGTAAGCGGCAGTCTTCGGCATGAAGTCTTGAGCTTTAGACACTTGGATGATGAAATCAAAGTTCCGTCCACCCGACCAGAATGAAGTGAGGATGACAATAGTCGAACTCAAGTCGAACAAGACTGTTGAATCAGACGGCCTACCAGCCGAGTTTGGTTTAACTTGGTCGGAGGAAAGTATGGCTGATGAATGGAACCTCAGCCTCATTTACGCGATCGACAAGAACAGAGAACTTCTAAACTGCGCTAATTATAGAGGCATCAGT
This sequence comes from Xylota sylvarum, assembly GCA_905220385.1. Classification (NCBI taxonomy): domain Eukaryota; kingdom Metazoa; phylum Arthropoda; class Insecta; order Diptera; family Syrphidae; genus Xylota; species Xylota sylvarum. Next base: position 37,167,565 of record LR999958.1, read on the forward strand.
CTTCTTAACTGTGCATACAAGATTCTGCAGGCCAGACTGTGTGAGAGCCTGAAACTATTTGTCAATGAGCTGATTAGCCCCTACCAGTGCAATTTTAGGCCAAGGTCTACAACCAACCAAATATTTACACAAAGGCCGATCCTGAAGAAAACCCAAGAAGTCCAAATCGATATTTTTCTCAACTTTAAGACCACCTATGACAGCTTTTATAAAGACGAGCTATACAGAGCCATGTCTGGTATCAGCACCCCTGCCAAACTCATCACATTAAGCAGAATGGCAGCAGAACGGCGATGGAAAACGCTAGCTGCTCCATAGAGGTCGGAAGCAATCAAGGTGATGCGCTCTCATGTGACTTATTCAACATTATACTTGAAAAAATTGTGCCTTACTCTCAAGCCAACACCAGAGGCATTATTTTACAAAAGTCTGTACAATTACTTGCATACGCTGATGACATTATCATCATTGGCTGAACACAGAGAGTTGTCTCTAGTGCGTTTGCAAGTATTGGAACAGAAGCGCCAAAAATGGATTTAATTCTGAATGACGGCAAAACCAAGTATATGCTGTCAACAAGAAGGGACACACAACTCGAGGAATCGAACAGAACGTCACAATCGACAGCTATAACTTTGAGGTAGTTACGGAATTTATCTACCTAGGCTCCGCTATAAATTCTGAGAATAACATCACATCAGAAATCAAATAAAGAATTACACTTGCTAATCGCTGTTTCTTTAGTCTAAGAAGGCAATTGAGTAACAAGGCTTTGTCAAGAAACACTGAAGAGACTCTATATAGGACCCTCATCATCCCAGATCTGCTGTATGGCGCAAAAGCATGGACGTTAACCTTGGTTATTTCTTCGTTGGTGTTGACCGGATTTGGAGGAGGAGAGTTAACAGCGAACATTACGGGCTATACAACGACATCGACCTGGTGAGAAAACTACGCATCAAACGGCTAGGACATGTACAGCGAATGGACATCAATGCCCCGAATCCAACCCGGTAGAACAACGCAGTATAAGAAGACCTCGCCTTAGGTGCGCGCACAAAGATTGCGCTAACTGGAGAGGCTTGTTGGTTGAGGCCCACCTCAACTCACCTAAGTAAGCAAGTCACTTTTCCAATATATGTGCGATATAGCACCGCAGAGTATTAAGCCCCATGACGACTCCTATTTCCATTCTTTCGCATAAGCCAGTCGTTCCTTCTTTTGTCGAACTAGGAGCATATTTAAGTATCTAGAGAGGACTATCTATTGCTTGCCTCCCTTAAGGCCTTTACAGAGAAGTTGACTTTTCCGATTTAGATTTCAAACTTCTTCTAACCAACTTTCTCATTACCTGGTATATCTTCATGTCCAGAGACCCAAAAGACCCTAACCTTCTATTGCACAAGAATAGCAGGAATAGCTATTATTACTGACTGGCTGTCTAGGAAAAAGTTGCTACCGTGTTGTGATATTGTCTTCAATGCAGGTTCGGAAGATGAACTAATTTAATCCGAAAGTGTAGATAGAGCTTTCCATTCTTTTCTGCTCAGGTATATGCTTGAAAAAGGGGTTTTGTTAAATTTTGGTGAGGTTTCTCCGTCTTGATTTCAAGGGATGATACCACAACAACAGCTTCTAATGCTGCCGTAATACCAAGACAAGCAATGTTCTGGAGGTACTGTAGCTTAGTTGCCGTTGTCCTTTCAAGAAGTACCTGATAATGGGTCTCATTATCATTCTTTTCAACCAATGTATCGCATTGTTCCACAAGTTCTGTCGCGTAGGCATCTACTAGCCCATATGGCCCTAGCGTTGGTGGACTTGATTGGTGAATTTCAGTCAAGTCGTTTATCTAGGATGACGCCGGAATATGTAGTCTTCCTGAAATAAACTAAAAACGTGCCTTTGATGGTGATAGGTCATAGATTGACCAGTATTCTTTTAGTAAAGGGCACTTGCACGGTTTTGCAAGTATTTCTAGATAGTCCTTCTCTGCTGCATCATTCTAAAACATGTAGTAAAGCACCTAACGTGATGCTAGAAATGTTCGTGCTGTATTTAATACTAATACACATAATCAATGGCTATGTAGCCTGATCTGTAAAAGTCGACTAAAAAATTGTTCAACAAATTGAATGCAGTCAGGGACTTCAAACGACTTCAATAGATTGAATGCATTCAGTGAATGCCAGTGACTTCAAGATGACTTCGCTGAATGTAGAGCAATCGAAAAGATTGCATTCATTTTGATTTCAACACTTTGATTGCTGAAAAATAATTGCTTCAATCATGACTTCAAACTCAATGCTGACTTTTTGTTTTTAAGTTGAAGTCATTGAATTAAAATATTTTTCGGAGCATTCAAAAGAAATTTATATCAAAAATGATTGCATTCTTTTACAACTGTGGATGGTGAGATGCTTTTTCCACTTCATTATCCTTTTTCATATCTGTAGACACTCAATCGCAGTTACGAATATATCAACACAATAAATGCTCAAGACAATAGTGTTTTCAAAATTAATTTCGTAACCGAATATCCACAATCACCAAACCGGTAACAAAACATCAAGTCTCCCATTCCATCATCCAAGACCCCAGCAATTTATTACAAAAACCCCAAAATTAGCTAAAATATTCTCTCCCTTTTTGTATATACATAATTTCTTGATATAAGCTACTAAAGGTCGCCAAAATAATCCAACCCAACATCATCACCAATGGGGTGGAAACTTTAGACAATACGCTTTCTGAAAATGATAAATTATAGAACCGATGGTCTTTGGCTCCAAACCATACTGCTTTATACCAGGAAGTTCTCTCCCAGCTAAGCACTCCTTCTGCTTAAATTGAAATCACCGACTAAATTGATGGTTTGAGATACAAAACACTTTGCATTATGGTGGTCTTTTCGATTCTATTTTTAGAAAATTCAAAAATCCTCTTATGAACACATTTAGTTTGCAATTATTAGGTACTCCTGGAACAAAGTGTCGATGTCGATGAAAGAGCACACCTTTCAGTTTCAGCAACTAACGCACTCATTCGCGAGATTGCTACTTCAAAAGCATTAGATCGCGATACACAAGTGCTGGCACCTTGTCAAATTGACCAGTCGGAATAATCATTCATGAAATTCTTTTGGCATCCGAACATAGATGTGACGTTCAGGTTGTTTCTTCTAACCGAGGAAGTGATTTATTTTGGCAATTTACAAATTGCAAACACATTACAATATGAAACACATTTTCGACATTTTAAAAAGCAAAGAGAGAAAAAAAAACTCTTGACAAGGTTGGGGCTGCGAATGATTAATTTGACAGCCAGAGGTCCAGTCAAAGGCTAAACTGACATGCAGGGGGGCGTGAGAAATTCTTGGTGTGAAACGATATAAATGTTGGAAAAAATATTTATTTAGTCGTTGGATTGTTTATAGTATTGCTGGGTGTAATATCGAGGTTATAAATCAAAATTGCAGTCAACGTTGTGATTTAGAATGTTTAAGGAATGATCTTCTAATATACGCAATTAGTTTATAAATATTTTTTTAAAATAAATGTCGGGTGGATGTGAAAGTTGAATTGATTTATAATGTGTCTTCAGCAAATATTTAGGCAGGTAGCTGAGAGGGGTAACTACAACACCAGTGATGAAACTAACACTCCTTGTTGAAGCGGCCTTCTTTTTCTTCCAAACTGGACTTCATTGCAACAAAAATAACACTTCCAAATTGGTCCCTGTACATTATGTGTTGTTACATTCTTTCAACCCAATCTATCGAATTGCCATTAACTTGCTATCGATGACCATATAATAGACGTATCTAGCTCCCTCGATGATATCCTTATTTGTGGCGAATTTAATTTGCCCCAACTCTAGTGGACTCCATCAGATGATCATTTCTTTTTCACCGCTTTAAATGCCAATTCGTCTAAGGAATATCTCTTCTTAAATCGGTTAACTGATTCAAATCCATTCTACGTTAGTGGCATCAAAAACTACATACGCAGGCAATTAGACCTCATTTTCTCAACAGATACCAGTAAATCCTTACTTTTGCTTTGTCCACTCGTTCTATCAACTATTGATAACTACCATCCTCCCCTTCTTCTCTCATTTTTTCACAAGCCTCAACGCCAATTCTCTCCTTCGGCAACTCTACCTTCTTTTGACTTTTAAAAAGCAAATTTCCGTAAAATTAATTCCTATCTCGGCAGGCCTTGCTTTGAGTTTGACAATCTACACATTTTTTAAACAATCTCCTCCTTTTTTGCCTACCTCTGGCCATCTAGGTCTCTCTATCTTTCATCATAGCTATAACTGATCTTCATAGAGTCATTAAACACTCCCATGTCTCCCTCTACACTGATGAAACCAGATTTTTCAAATCCATTTCTTCACCACAAGAGTATAGTTCACTTCAACAAGATCTCGACAGTTTTTCGATCTGGTGCCTCAAAAAATGTTAGAGCTCAATATCGCCAGATTCCAATCTCTTACCTTTTCATGTAAATGTAATCAGTTCGACTCCCGACTTTATCTTCTCCACGGCCAACCTATATCCGTAGTTCAATCTCTTCGCATCCTTGGCATATTGGTGACAGGGACTCAATTTCCGATCCCACATTGATGAGATAATTCTTAAACCTTATTCATTACTTAGCTTTGTCAAACGTGGACTCCTCCTTGAATATGCCAGTCAAGCTTGGTGCCCCTTTCAGTGACTTCAAGTGTCCAGAATTGAGAACATTCAACGTCGTCTTCTTAGACTTGCCTTTCGAAGTCTATCCTGGAATGATCCTCTTATCTTGCATTCCTATCAAGACCGCCTCAACCTCATTCACTTAAAAAAAAGGATCACAGAAACGTAGCCGACATTCTCTTCATCCATCGGCTTCTCTTAGGTTCCGTCGATTAAGCGTCCATTTACAACTCTATTTTCTTCAACATGCACCCCTGTAATTGACGATGCCATCATCTTTTCTAATTACCGACACACCGTACCTCTTATGAGTCCAACGAATCAATTTCCTGAATGTTGCGGAAAGTTAGCTAAAAGATCGTACAGGTTTCCGAAATGATATTCACCGAAGGTCATCTTACTGGTTCTGCCTACGGTCGGGCATCACCACAGTGTATCCAGAGGAATTTTTCTTAGGTGGACTGCCAAGAGGTTGTGGCTGGTAGTAACCTCTCTGAGTGAGTGAGTTCTTTTAGCGCCAAGATTTGTCTGCTTTTAGTTCTGTCGTGTTTTGTGCAGGGTTGTTGGAGAAACCACGTAGTGGGAATGCGCTCTTATCTCTTATCGACTAACGTCATCGGCTGAAATTCGTATGCTATGCAGGTCTTAAGAAGTGCTAGGGTAGGTAGAACAAAGTTAATGACCATTGTCAAGTACTATTCGGACCCCTTTCTTGCTAATTCGTCCGCCAGTTCGTTGCTTTGGATACCGACGTAGTATTTTGACTGTTTTAAGTTTAGATTTTACAAAAGTGGATACGATGACTTTTAAAGTGTCTTGACAGTGATGTATACGTGCTGTATACGTCTGTATACCTTCATAGAGTCCAGTTCATTGTTCTTGAGTCACTTCTGCGATTGCTAAGACTTTTAGGCGGAATTGGAGCGATGATGAAGGATGTTCCGAAGGGTGGCTCTACTGCAGTGAAAGTCAAATGAGTTAGCCAAACGAAGCATTCTAGACAAAAGTGCGTTATAACCATAATTGGTGCAGTGAGTACTGAGACGGAAAAGGTGAACAGACCTAATGCTATGGGTATTGTATTAAATGAGACCGATGCAAGAAGCGCTAAGCAATCAATATGATCAGTTTCAGGCGTACAGAGTATAGCGGCAAATTAAAACTATCAACCCAAAGAAGATAGCAGAGGGCGAAACCTGCGTTGGACAGCTTCAATACGTCGGACGTGTACAGCATAGTAAGGATAGGTCTGACGAAAGTCATATAGAGTGATTTGGTAACGAAGGGGTCTGAAAATTCCTTAGACCAACGTTTCACGAAACAAAGCGTAGAGTTGGCTCTACTTATAATGTTGTCAATATGCGAACGGAAGTTAAGCTCCCTATCGCAGATGACAGCTAAATCGTGCAAGGATGAGACTGAAGGTTCATTACAGAGAAAGAAATTCCTATGGGGTGGTGGAAGGCATTTACGGGAATATATCATGTATTGACATTTGCTAGTATTAAGTTCGAGATGATTTTTCTGACACCAGATAAAAAATCTGTTAAGGTCGTCTTGGAGAAAGCAAAAGTCGGTGGTGGAAGATTTGAATTCAAAGATTTTCATGTCATCGGCTTAGATGGAGAGATAGGAGTTTTTGACGAAAATTAAAAGACCCAGGTGACTGTCTTGAGGTACGCCTGATGTGGCCATAAAGAGGTTAGAGACAGAAGATCTAAATATAACCACGTACTGCCGATTTTTAAGGAAAAATTGGATTCAACTGATAAAACCGGGTTGAAAACCGAGAGCTCTCAGCTTGAGAGTAATAATTTGGTGAGAGATTTTATCAAATGCTTTACTGAAGTCAGTAGCTATTACATCTATTTCGCAACCATCTTCAAACGCACACAGCGGCTGAGAAACAAATTCTGTGAAGTTGGTGATTTTCGATCTGCCTTTGAGGAAACCGTGTTTGTGGGAGTATCTCGATAGAGAGATTCGAAAACGTACCATTATCAGTAAGGTCTAAGTAAAGCTGGTTTCGAAAACTATTGTTCAGGCTTTGTATTCTAGCTCAGTTTATAATAATAAATGGGCCTAGTTTTCTTAAGCCTCTTTAACGCTGTATGACTTCCTCATTTTTTGCAGTATTGTGGAATTTCCGGTCCATATTATCAAATTACAAAAAGTTTTCGAGCTCCAAAAACGATATTCGTTAGGTTATACTTCGTATATGTGCAAACATTATTATTTCATGAGAAGAACTCAAGTCCTAAACCAGAATTGTCGATTATGTTATCTACAAAAAAGTGTCTGTACGCAGCTTGTCGACTTTGCAATATAAAATACAGGAACTCACCTAAACGATGGGCCATTCTTTATTTACGTTCTCACATTAAATACGATGTCACAGTTAAGACCCTCTCACATACTATGTCGTCAACACCTCTTCTGATTAAAAACTTAAATATTCAACTATTTTAAATAAATTTCCATCCACCCATCCACAACTTCAAATAAATCCTTCCTGTCGCGTCGTGTCGCTCAGATTAATAGCCATTTGTTCGTATTTAATCACTGATGTCAAATGGCTTGAGAGGAATTTCATTTTCACCCTCACAGCAGCACTATGTAACAAAAAAAAAAATGAAACAAAAAAATCTCTAAATCTTAGCAATCAAGCAGAAGTGTTTAAGACTTTATTTTCAAAGAAAACCTCTAACACCCGTTGACAGATAGGCCCCATCATGCCAATCTGGCATCCTCGTCTCGGAGCACTTTCAAACTTTTAGATTAACTCATTACGTAAAGTTTGAGGAGTTTTTTGATGAAACTTTAAATGCTCCATCCCTGTAGTCGTCGTCGTTGTCGTCGTCGTCGCCACCATTTGCATTTGACACATTCAGCGGGAATGAATTGAAAAAGTTTGAAAAGAGCAATCATCAACTCTTCAATCTTTCATTTTCAAGATGAATACATCAAAGGTAATGCTTCAATGGTTTCCCATAAAAGACACAGTAGACACATGAAAGGATGAATATACGCAAGGATTCTCCGGGTTGATATGGATTGATGTTAAATTAAAAGAAACTGTTACTAAGACGCTAGAGTAGGTAGCTGTACCTGGGTACAAAGTTAAGTATCATATGATGTAGACAAGAGGCTGCCTCCGGGGGAAATATTTGCTACAATCTCAACTCGGTCAGGCGAAGTTTATTTATAGAAATCACAGGAGTGATGCTCATATCTTGAAGGTGTTTCAAAAATGGAACATGTACAAGTTTTACCCATTTGTTGAAAACATATAAAGAAAATTCTCTGTTTCGATATCCTTAAAGGATATTCACAATTTCATCAAAGAATTTAAGTAGGTATTTCGTACCAGGTAATGAAAAAGAAAATTAAACGCCCGTCCTCGAATGCATCATAAACCATAAGCTATGCTAAAAATGTAAATTAGAAAACATTGTGATCCTTAACTGGAGGTGCATAAATTTACTTTGTGTACGAGTCTTTCGCCAGCATTCCTTTGGGGCTCAAGGATGCTGTGCAACAAAAAGGAGCAACTTATGGAGTGGCAGTATAAGAATAGGAACATAGCCCGTAATTAAGTCTGTACTCAGCTCTTTCGTGTACTCAGTGAACTTTTGTATGCAACCAGGATATGGATGGTTTGTGCAATCCTCCTCTGGGGAAGAGTTATTTTCTGGGGAGTTATTTTCTTTAAGATTTAATTCCATTTTCGCTACTTAATGGCTTATATCCTGAGAAATAATAATCGGGGCATGCTAATGGCATTTTAATTACTTTACTTATCAAAGCGTGAATATTGAAGGATTGTTCATTGTCATAAGGATATACATACCTTCCCAGGGGGTATGATGAATTTTGTGATCTGGGAAAGAGTTAGATTACAATTTGCATTCCGCCTGATTAAAGCGTCTGGAATTAATTGAAAGTCGGAGATACTTTTTAAGATCATTGTCATAAAAGGAATGAAAAATACAACCAAAAAGTATACCAACGAAAGTCAATGTATCCATTACACTGTCAGTTAGACATTTTTAGAAATAAATTAATGACTCGAAACCAAGATTGGATAAGTGAATGTTTTTAACAGCATTTTCACAGATACACCTAAATGAAATATCTACAGTAGTAGTTACTACATATGACTGCGGAGTGAGAAGTTCGAGGTTCGATCCCCAGATATACCACCCGTACATTATATTTGAAGTACGTATATCAGGACGCGCCTTTAACAGAAACTTGAGGTGATGAAGAACTCCTCGTAAATGCTATCGAAGAATGGAAGGATGAAGTGTTCAAATCGACAGGCAACCCCGGATCAAAAATACGATCATACGCTACAATGCGGCTCACATACCAGCCAAGCGATGCTTCGATGCCTTGGACAACCAACGGCAACAGAGTCAGTAAACCGGTGTACTGGTGAACAGAAAAGATTGTATCATTCGGAAGGAGGTACGTCCACCTGTGACATAAGGTCACCACGGGAAGGAGAAGACACGCAGATACCACACAAGATGCACTAGCAGAATACAAAACCGCTAGACACGAGCCAAAGAGGGTCATCAGTTTGAGCAAAAAGCAGAAATGGAAGGACCTCCGTCGAGACGCCAATAGTAACCCGTGGGGACTAGGTCATAAGGTGGTGATACGAAAGCTAGGCGCACGAGGAGTCAGCCAAATACTGAACGCCAACAGCTGGTACTCATATGCAAAGAAAAAGGATTTCTGGAGCGCTACAGATCATTGTGTATGCTGGACACGGCAGACAAACTCTTAGAGAAGATGCTCAAGCAGCGACTCACAGCAGCAGTACAGAGTGTAGGCGGCTTATACGAGAAGCAGCACAGGTTCAGGAAATGTCACTCTACTGTAGGAGCAATTGAGGAAGTGGTAAATACTGTCCAATCAACTTAACGGGGAAATCACCACTCAAAAAAAAAAAATCGTCGTAATTGCAGCCCTAGATGTGAGAAATGCCTTAATTCAGCTAGGCTCTCGAGATTAACTTCAGGATAATCCAACATCTTAGTCGTATGGTAAGGAATTTCCTGAAAAAACGAGAACTGTCGTATGACACCACAGAGGGAACCCGAAAGAAAGAAATTCGGCCCAGATTTGTGGAACATCTCATATAATGGAATTCTGCATATAGATATGCCCGAAGACACCTTCCTGGTAGGGATAACAGATAACTTCGTCGCGCTTATTAGTGCAAAAACTACTGAAGATGTACAGAGAAGACTGAACCAGATGATGAGACGAGTGTATATCTGGATGGAAGACTATGGACTTAGTCTAGTGGCACACAAGACAAAGATAGTCCTCTTGACTAAGAGACGAATACCAATGGGTGTCGACTTTTATGCAAACCCAGAGGTTATAGTCAACAGAGAAGCAGTAAAGTACCTGGGAATGCCTGGTATCCCAAACTAATCTTCTGGAAACAGATCAAGTCCGCATCAAGAAAGAGTTGCACGGGTCACTACATCAATAAGCAGGCTCAGGACGAATATAAGTCCATTCCCCTATATGGCTCTGAGATTTGGCCGATGCACTCAGACCGCAAAAGTACAGGAAGCAAATGGTTCCAGTGCAGAGATGTGAAGCCCTAGCAAGCTCCTACCGAACCATCCTCTATTCACGGGAGTCGCTCCAATCAATCTCCTCGCTACAGATAGGATGTACGTGTATAAAAGAAGGCACAAGTGGGAGTGGAAACTGAAGCTAAGGAACTCACCAAGTTCCAGTGGCAAAGACGATGGTCTTCAGAAAGTAGAGGTAGATGGATTGCGAGACTGATCAGAGACGTTAATGAATAGACGGAGCGGGAACATGGCGAAGTTAAAGTGCTTCAACGCGTACCTCCTAAAGATGGGAAATATCAACTATTCAGCCTACCAGTTCGATGACGCGTCAAATAAGCACAAAGCCCATAGAGGCCCAAAAAAAGGTGGCACCACCCTGAAGTAATGCCAGAAACATTCCCGGGGTAGATTCTCCTATAGTTGGACAGTATTTAGTCAGTTGGTTTACCCCGGGGGCCATATGGCCTTGGCCTCCTGACGGTGGATAATGCATTCACTCTTCAATGAAGAAAAAAAAAATGGAAGCATTTTCGATGGAGGTGAGGAAGGCGCCAACATGCACTTGGCAGACATTTGAATACTCAATCTTTGAGCATGCTTTCCTATAGCACAGTGTCCGTCCGGTGAAGGTATTAACTATCTTGGACAGGGTTCCTCTCTTATGTTTTAGGAGTCCGGTTGGTTGTTAATAAGATATTTAGCTTAAGACGTTGACGCCTCGATGTCGATGGCGCTTATACTAGAGGAGTCTCGTCTAGCCAATTCGACGTCGACTCTGACTATTTTTCTTGTTGCAGCCAAATTTAGAGCTCGACTATCCACCGAGAAGAAGCTGCAAACCCCAAGAAAAAGAAATTCAACGTTGGAAGCTTTAGCAGGACTGAAGTATCCAAAGCCTATAGAAAGAGCCTGAGTGAGAGATTCTCCGCTGTGCATTCACCATCCACCAACGCCAACAATCTATGGAACTAGTATCGCGACATCATCAAAGAAGTAGGCAAGACCACCATAAGCTACCAGCCATCACACAAAAAAGAATCCTTGGTATGATAATGAAAGCGTGCGCCGGAAAAAGGGTGACAGAAAATGCACACATACAAGGGTTGCAGCGCAAAACAATGGCAACGAGAAACGAGCATCGAGCTAGAAGAAAGTAGGAGAAGAGTATCCTGCGTAAAAAGAAAAGGACTCTCGCAGTCTCCCAGCTTAGGGATATCGAAGAGTTCCGCGATAGGAATAACATCCGGATTTTTTTTTAGGAAAGCCAAGCAACCAGCTAACCAAGCCAAGTTGGTTTCAACCCCGGGACGCAGGCTCTTCGAAACAGTGAAGGAAACCTAGTCACCAAAGCACAGAGAGGGATGTATTTAGGTAGCATTTCCAGCAACTCCTTAATGCACATCAGGTAGAGAGAGTGATAGGGCAAGAATAGAACGCGCATCCAGTCAATGAAGAAGCCATCCTCCTTCGTCGTTTTGAAGAGATTGACTCAGCTTTCAAAAGGTTGGTTTTCAAGCAGGCATCAAATCATCAATTAAGTATGGGTGGATGAAGCTATGAGGCCCAGGTTCACCCCGAACTGTAGCGCCACCTAAGTAAGTAATCAGGATGAAGCTATGCCCGATGACTGCACTGTCAACTCTATATGCCCCATCTTCGAGAAAGGCGATGCTAAGTCTAGTAAGAACTATCAAGGCATATCCCCGCTTAATGTCGCATATAAAATACTATCCAACGTACTGTTTGAATGTCTAAACGCCTTTCTGCAACACACTAGTCGGCACGTACCAGTGTGACTTCCAGCATGGCAGATCGATGTTCGACCAAATTTTTACATTAAGGCAGATCCTGGAAAATACCAACGAATTTCAAGTCGAGACTTACCATCTCTTCATCGACTTCAAAGCCGAATATGATAGCGTTCTCAAGCAGAGACTCTTCACGGGTCAGAAGCCCGTTAAGTAAGTACGTAAGTTGGAATTCAAAGCAGGATTACTGACTTTATTGTTTCCACTTAGTTCCCAATGAAAGGATGCGGATATAAGATAAAATTAAATTAAATAAAAAGTAAACAAGATAGCAGAGCGTAGTTTCGATCTACGGACCTCTGGGTTATGGGCCCAGCACGCTTCCACTGCGCCACTCTGCTTCGTGGAATTTCTGTGCCAAAATGTGAACAGGACGCTTGTTTAGAGAACTTGGTTATGACACATCTTTACATCATCTGCATGACCGACCGGTTGGTAGTATTCGAACTGCCTATGGTGGTACTTCAACATTTTCGTATGGGATGTAGGTGGACAGGTTTTTGTCCCATTCCTCTCAAGATTCCATAGTCAGATGTTTGTTACTGTAAGGATGTTAGAGCAAAAGGTTAATGGCTTTCTTTGCCAACTGATAACACTATACTTTGTGCTTTCTGCAGATTTTAAAGGAAAATTTTTGACAGACTTTGATAGTTAACTTGAAATTTGTTAGAAAATATTTGTAGCGTTCGATTTGTTATCCTTAAAAGTCAATTCCTTATCCAAAAGGATACCCAGCCACAAGCTATACATAGGTGTATCAAAGTTAAAGTAAAAGTTAAATTGTTCATACCAAGTTCAAGGTAAATGCACAAAGTTAAAAGACTAAGGACAACAAAAACAAAAAAAAAAAATTTTTATCTACCAATTCATGCAAACAAATATCAGACTCAAACTCATAAGATAGAAAATTTTCATCTAAAGAAGAATAAAAACTCATAAAACAGCAAAAATTACAACAACATTGTTGCGTAGTTAAGTCTTCTCTTATTTCATACTTCAAAGTTGCGAAGAGTATCTACCACCGAGTGCCATAGCACCACCGAACCGACGAGAAGTAAGTGGGCAACAAAAACCCAGATTATTGTGTTCTACAGCAGAAAACCATTTTTCCCCTATGCCAAGAGGGAAATTCCAGCGTATAGATACTAAGAGCATCGGGTCTGGTATCATTGTTGTATTATATCCTTGCGGAAGTTATTGTGATGACTCAAGTGCACGAGGTTCCGTAAACAACATAAGAAAGCCATAAACTGTCTCCACTCTTCCCGCCATTATCAACGGACTGGCTAAAAGTAATTTTGTGTTTTTCTCTCTCTCTGTGTAGACACACAGTTTTTTTTTTGTTTTTTTTGGCTTCGTTTCATCCACTTGCCCCCTGTTTAATGGTGTCCCTCAAGTGGTGCCAAAAGGATATAGTATTAATTATTAACTCAGCTTTAATGGTAAAGTGATGCTGTTGGTGTTGCTTTTACTATTACGCATTAGGATGGACTGTTTTTAGGATTCTATTGGAATGTCCTGGTATTTGTGAATTTTTTGACAAACCACACCTGGTTGTAGTTGTAGGTTTTGGGGTTAAAGAGAGGGTTTTGTTGTTTCGTAAGTGGTGAAGAAAATCTTTGATCCTTGCGAAAGGGAATAATTAGAAAGATGGCTAATTGTTTGGGTATTTTTTACAAAGTGTTACCAAGATAAACTGTCCCTATTCAGGAGAACTCTCCATTCTTACGTTCTTCTATTAACCGATGTAATTCATCCCACAGGATCATAACATTTAATTTACATAATAAGTAACATGTAATTCGTACACACATAAGGAAAACGAAATGAGAATGCTTTAGGAAATTCTGTAAGACAATCTTGAATACTTCGGCTGCAACTAGATTTCACAAGGCGCTAGTTTAAACGGAAGGAATAACAACGTATCTAAGAAGAAGGGATGTCATCTTCACTGAAGATTAGGGACAGACGGCACGAATTCTATTGGAAACTTATTTACATTGCAAGCCTTCTGAGCCGTGACATTAGGAACAGCAGTAATATCCCGAGATCTGTGAAAAAAGACTTGTAAATAGCGGCAGAAATTTCCAGAGGGCACTTGGATTCGGCAATCAGCTCCTTTCTTTCTTTCACGTCACAGGGGGTGAATGGAAGTACAACAATTCTATTACAAAAGGGGGAAATGTAAATTACTTCCACGTCTGGCAGAGGTATGGAAAAGTAGTCTGGTAGGTAGTGTTCATTCCGAAATTGGGAAAGGAAAGTGCAAGTCTACCGAAGTCCTATAGATAGATCAGCTTAACATCGTTCTTTCGCAAAACGATGGAAAAGGCTATGGACAACTATCAAAGAGACGATGTACTAAGTATATCTCCTCTTTATCAGCGTCAGTATGCCTACAGAGCAGGCAGATGGTGAGATTATTGCAAGCGCTCTTGAAGTGCAAAAAGATAGTACTGTGTGCCTTTTTGGACATCGAAGGAGTATTCGATAACATATCGCAAGAAGCAATTGTATGAGCTCTAGATAGAAAAGGAATAAATACCACAGTATCAAAGTAGATGTAAGAACTTCTGAATACAAGATCAGCAGAGACTCAAACATTAGAAGGTATTATCAAGGTTAGCACAACAAGAGGATGAGCATAAGGAGGAGTATTATCTTTCTTAGTGTGGAGGCCTGTTGCCTATTTCATATAACTGCAAGTGTTGTACTTGTAAACTTGTAACTACAAGCACAAATAAAGTATGGAGTTGTAATTTTGTGTTCCATAAACATTTTTCAGCACTTGTAGCTCAAATTATAAGTATAGTGATCAAAATGCTACAAGTCTGTAACTACAAGTTAAAAATTATTTGCGAAGAACTGCAAGTTTGCGGCAATACTTCACGGTTAAGCGATCTAAGCATTTCCCGTTCTTCTTCTTTCTTTCTTTCTTTGTGACATTGTGATTTTATTAGTCTCTCTACTCTTGTATGAAACTCACTTGTAGTTACAGATACCTGGCATAATTGTAGTTATTAATGAATTGGCATTCTTTATGAAACAAAAATTTGCACATAATTTACAAGTTACAAGTGAATTCACAAATAATTATTAGTGTTGTAGTTTTATGAAATAGGCCCCTGTAGTGGATGAACTACTTGAATCGATATACTTAGTTATTATAGCCAGAAGTAAATTTGAGGAAATCATGTATGATACTATACAAAGGGGACTTAAAATAACTCAAGAATGGTGCCTAACGGCTGGGCTAATCAGTAAAAAAAATAAATAAAATAGTACCCTTCACGAGGAAATAAATCTTGAACGACTGAGACCGATGAGCCTGTTGTGTACAGTACTGACTTCAGTCAAAAAGTCTGTGACTAAACCTAATGCAAACACTTGGGAGGACTCTGTATGTGAGGGTCCATGTGAACTTGGCCTACTATAGTCATGGAGGCACTATTGGAACTCATTCCTTTGACTCCGTGCACGTAAAATGATTCTAAGAATAGCCACAGAAGGAATAGGCAGAAAAAAGTGCATTACATTGAACCAGTTCGATACAATACTCAAAGAACTACGCTTGGTAGTTCTTTGAGTATTGAAGACGATATTCTCAGAAAGTCCAACATTTAAAAAAGTTTGTTACGAAGCTCAACAACAAAAAAAAGTTGGAAGAATTAATCCATAATCTACACAATAAACTGGTACGCAGATGAGTCATGAATTGATAATGGTACCTACTGGAGCAGTAGTAGGTATTTGCGCTTAGAATCAATCTGAATTCATGGGCAATAGTACCAGCATATTTCAGGCTAAAACTTATGTCATAGATAGATGTGTCCTAACAGAGCATTGTGAGCTTAAGGAGAGCCTAAGGAAACACCGTTTCTGCAGATTCTCTTATGATTCCAAAAAAAATCCCAAAGCATATGTTTGGATTCGGTGGGGCACTGTCCCACGAAAGATTGAAATATTTGGGCAAGTACCATATTGTTAGATGAGAAAATACCGTCACTAAAGTCAACACTCTTGGTTGGTTAAGATCGGCCCTCGATGGGAAGATGCAATTAGAGGAGGTCCATTGCCAGCCACTTTTACTCAGATTTTTAAACTAAACTAGATTACAGAGAATGCTCTAGGACAGATTTGTTCCTCCAAGACGTAGTAGAAGTACAATACTCCCAACAATGATTCCGAAATGAATTGTAATGCCAAGGGAACTCTCCATAGTATTAGTTGGGGGCACATACCCCTTCTTCTAATAATAATAATAGTCGCTATTCGTCAGGTCTTATTAAGGGAACAAACCTCCTTCAAATTGTTGAAAAAGTATCTTCTGACGTACTTTACTCTACTCCGAGCAATGGGTTGACATTCAGTATTTGAAAGGCAATCTGAAGGAAGAAGCAGCGAGGATTGTTAACCATTTATCACCGACATCAAGCAATTATGCAACGACTATAAAATTATTAACGAAAAGGTTTCAAAATCCAGAAGCATTGGTTGAATGGGTAATATCCTCTGCGATATGTAGGTCATCACAATACATGCCTGAGTCCGTGTTCGTTAAACCTAATCTCATGGCGTGCTTTCTCAAAAGAAAATGGCCAGAGAGTATGGCTATCACTATTCTTATCTTCGATCTGCTGAGTTTTATTAATTCTCCAATTTATTTTTGATCTAAATCAGGCCACAAGGCCTTAGAAACCATGTCTCTTTCCAAGTTTGATCACCTTAAGTCAGCCAGAATGATGGTTTTATCGAGAATAATTCTCTTACCCATGGCCATTAGTGGTATAATTCCTTCAATTATATTATTTACTGGGTGCTCTGCTCCGTTTTAGGACAGTACGTCGGCACTTTTATTACCGTCTATATCACAGTACCCAGGAATCCAACATAACCCGACTCGGTTCTACGATCATAATGTCCTGAGCATTGTGTGACAACTCCTGACTAGTTCACATTTAGGGATGAAGTACTTTAAATGGCAATATTCTTGTTGGATATTGATCTCATCTCAAGTGGTTCTGCAGTTTTGCCTACGGCCTGAAGCTCTTTTCTCAAGTTTCAGAGCCGCATGTAGGTTTATTTCTTTCGAATATATTCCTGACCTCGTATCGTCACTAGTTTTGGAACCATCCGTATGAATTGAAATTTTGTTTTCGATCAAAACTTTTTTCTTTTGACAATCCTCCCATCAGGGTACATTACTTCGTAGGGTGTGTCGAATCGAATGTACCAATACTTTCATCCGCTTCGTCAGGGATGTTGGAGAGTGATCACTTAAGAGCAGGGCTATGTGCGATATAGCTAGATTTGAAGAGCCCTGCGTTAGTGAGACGAATCGCACTGTTATCTACTTATAATTTTATTTGTAGATGCTGTAGTAAAAGATATATAAAAGCCTCGAGTGCAGCCGTGAGAGTAGTGCGTAAAGCGCCAGTGATAACATTGAAGGCTATTCTTTGTACCTTAGTCAACATATCCCGTGTATACTTTTTGATCGTGGTCTTGCAACAAATAAGAGCTCCATATGTTAGAATGGATCTGACTACCATAACGTTTAGCCAATGCATCATTGTTGGTCTCAGGCCCCACATCCCGCTATCCTCTTGCAGATGAAGCGAGCATTCTGAGCCTTACGGACTCTTTCCTGAACGTTAGGTTTCCAATTTCTTTCTATCTTGTACCATATCTTGGGCGATGCGAGAGTAAAAGCTCCGCTCCAGCAAGTCCAGGCAATTTGAAGGATGGTATTTTCTATTTACTGCCAAAGAGTACTAGTTCTGTTTTTTTCCGAATTGACATGAAGTCCACACTTTTGAGTCCATTTTCCGAGTCTGTTAAGGGCTGATACCATCATTTCGCTCAATGTATCTAATGTATTTAGTGATGCTAAACCCTGCGTTGCATAGAACTTTAAGAAATAGAGAAGGATAGAAATAAACTATCGATTTCCATAGTGAACTATATCCGAGGGTGGAATTGATATTTCTCGTGACGAACATCTTGCAAAACCAATTGGTAATGCTACGCTCGACATTTATCCTTTCCAGGCACTTTTATTTGCCTCCCCTCTTACGTTATTAAAAGCCCCTCCAGTATTTAAAAAAAAATATAGTGCGAATTCTTTATGGTGGAGGCTGCTCTTTAATTTGGCTACTACTTCCTGTAGAGCTGTTTCTACCGACTTACCCTTTAAATATACATACGTGCTGCGCTTTGCATGACTATCCGTTGTAACACTTGCTTTTTATATGAATGTCGAGAAGCCTTCCAAGTATCCTGAGGAGAAATGACGAGTGACTAATGGGTCTATAGTCCTTCGCTCAAGTGTGGCCTGGTTTACTTGCTATGGGTAGGAATACCACCCTCACTTCCCTTCATAAAATAGGTACGTAGCCTAACCTTAGACAATTTATAAAAATTTTTCTGATCCTGTTTATAACTTTCGCTGGAACCTTCTGCAGCATAGCTGGCAGAATGCCGTCAGGGCCTGGCATTTTGAATAGTGCGAAGGACATTATAGCCCATCGTAGGTTCTTCCATGTGATGATATGATCTACCTCTTCCTCTACTGACAAGCTGACGTTATCAAAATACACATTAGGTGTCGATAGCGTTGGTGCGCTACTTCCTGGAAAAGAGCTTCGGCTAATGTTTCTAAAACTACTTCACTACTTCCTGCCCACGATCCGTCAGATTTTCTAATGAAACTGGGAACTGTCGCGTATTTTTCCCATCATTTTGTGGAGTCCAAAAACTTCACTAGAGTCTTGAATCGATTCACATAATAGCTTCCAGGACTTCCTTTTAGATTATCTGATGATATATATGAATTCTCTATTGCTCTCTTTATATTCCTCTCATGTCAAACAAACTACAACTATCGTCATGCATTAAAAGCTTCCAAAAAACCCTTCCATGTCATTCTGGGAAGAGGAAGTTTTTCTGGAACACATGTCGATTCACTTAGATACCGACGGATCAAAAATTAACAACGGGGTAGGTAGAGGTGCGTTCCAGGCAGAATCAATTTCGCTTAAAGAAGTCTTATCTTGGCTTAAGAAAAGCCTGATATCCACTAAAGATATCCGCGACTTTTCGGTTAGTCATAGGGATATTCCATTAATTGAAAGACTGATGAACTCGCCAGGGATAGAACCACAATTCCTATTTTACCAAGTTGAGCTACCTTGTGTAGTTTTCATTTTTCAATTTCTTTATTAGAAATCGAAAATAAAATTGTAAACACAAAATATGTCCCATTGGGCGCAGTGGCTCAGTGGCAAGTGGGCCGGACTACGGAAATGGACATCCTAGACAATCCAAAATTTTTTCACAGCCTCACATCTCCCGAGCATCTAGCAGACATCCGAGAGTAAAACTATCATGAAAAAACTTCCTTTAACAGAAATTATCCTTCGGATACGTCATTAAGCAGTATTCCTTTCGTGTGAAGCATATAACACGAACTGCACACAACGCGAATGAGTACGAGAAGCTGGGCCCAGAATCCTATAGACCTGTCACACCAAATATTGTTTTTTTTTTTGTATCTGTAAATAAAGCTGTAACGAAACAATGTCTAAAAAAGTAGTATCTCCAATGCAGTGTAATGTTTTCTCCAAGTTATACCAACATATCCCTAAACTACGTAATTCTATAAATACCATATGCACTGTCTATGCAGTCTTACCCAATCATTTCCCTAATTGTGAGGATACATAGCCCACAAAATGACGGAAGTTAAACAACCCTTAAACGCAAATAGATTGCACATTGTGTTTAAATTTTACAAAAAAAAAAAAAACAACAAATCATTCCATCAAGGTCGTTTATCTTCCAATTTTAGAATCCTGAAGTCCTTTTTTTTCATTTCATTTCATCTATCTAATTTGTTATATTACACAACAAGTACTAACTTTTGCCACCACCATCGACATCATCGTGTCATGCTAAATTAAACATCAACCCAAATACAGCTCCCACTTTTGCCCGACCACCCCCCCTAAGTCACCTCTTTTCTACGCAGCATTATGACCGCACCGAAAAAAAAAAAAACAAACAAGGACACTTCCATTCCACAACGAAGTAGGAAAAAGAAAAGACGAGTCAAATTCTTCACAGTTGACTTGTGGAAAACCAATTTCGATTCGCATTAGGAGGCTTTCAGGACAAGTCGATAAATGTTGGATTTGACATCCATGAACAGAGATGGAATCAAAACTTTGTCCTGCCCGTGCACGCAGATAATGTACGATCTCAAACAAAGGTTCTACTATACTTAGAAGGCAATAAAAATAAATAAGGATTCCTTAACAAAAGGACTCATATATCCTGGGGATTATCAACTTAGTCTGTCTAATTTACACATACCCTTTGTGTGGGAGTTTCCTTCCGAAAAAAGCAAAAAAAACTAGGATTAAGGGTTTTTGCCTGACCATGAGTTTTATTTATGGGAACTACACCGGTTGACATTTCGCAACAAAAACAAAAAAAAAACAGGAGAACCCCTGACAAATGGATAGAAATAGACGAACATGGTCTTATCTCGGCAAGACGTATCCTTGTTGCGTTTATTTTTCATATACGGGATGTTTTGTGCGCCTAGAACGTGCTTGGAATGGTTTAAGATTTAATGAAATGTGAAGCTTATGGCAATCGTCCGGCAAAAGACATTAAACTGTATGACGGCCGTGGATTTTTTTTTATAGGATTTGATATTTTTATGGGACACATTCATATTTTATATCCTGCGGGCATAAGCACTTCATCAGGAATAAAAAAATACGAAAACATTTCTCATGCAATTCTGAAAGCACATCCCGGTTGCGGGTGTTCTAAAACTCATAAAATAATATCGACATGTGCTCGTGCCGTCGGGGTTGTTGGATATACATACATATCCACCTTTAGGAAGCAGTATAAATTATGTATGTCCTTTTAGGTAGGCAGAGTACCTGGATGTTATTTCGGTAGGAAAGGCACAAAGCTCGTTGAAATGTGGTCTTAGATTTCGGAAGAAAGGTTCAGATTCAATAAATAAATCCGAAGTGTCATTTCTAGATTGCTGATCAGAAATAACGTCTACTTCAATTCACATACATTGGTATCCACCAGATAACTTGTCATGTCAAAGCAGCACATTAGTGATTTTTAGACAATCAATTTGAAGCCTAGTGCTTTACGTTCTCTTGAAGGATATACGTTGTTTCGAAACCTAATTTTTACACCATGATTCGTAGCGAATACGTGGCTTGAAATCTCATTTTCATGAATTCGAACAAAACATAACGATTTGAATACCATATACGCTGCGTGAAGGTTTCTCCTGAACGGACATATTAAAATCGTGAAGGTAACGTAAAACGTAAAACAACGACTTCTGCAGTTACCTCCTATGTACGTGCCCTGCACTTGCCAATATCAAGAAGGTTAGGAAACACTCCACTGGCGCACTCAAACGCAACTGGTCCATTGTACTACCAGCAAGCAATATCCAGTATTACCCATTTTACTAAAATTTCTTCGACTTTCGGAGAAAGTCGATAATGCACTTCAGTAATGAGGAGCTTACAATGTCAGCACTCACCACATCGGCGCCGAAGATCTGCCACCTGATCCGAGCAAAGGCAGGGCAATTACAAAGGAAATGATCCTAAGTATCGTCGCCTTCTCCACAAGCGTCGCAGACAGAGGTATCTCTTAAGCCTAGCACACTAAGATGTGTCACGTAAGAACGCCAATAAGTTGTCTGCAGTCTTTTCTGCTGACTGACAGCAAGAATGCCGCTGATTTCTTACAGACGGTCGGGAGCATATGTTTAGTCTGCCTGCATCCTGAAGAGCCGTGCCACACGCAATTGTGCTCGTAGGAGACCCAATCGTCAGTGGAGGCCCTGACCGACGACGCGGGAAGACCCAACGCAGGTTCAGGTCATAAGAAATCATCCTCTGAGCCTAGCTGAGCAATTTCATCGGAGATCTCATCACCCACAATTCCAGTGTGACCTGGGACCCAGACAAGGGTCAATGAGTTCAGCCTTGCGACCGAATTCAAAGAATTCTTGCATTCTCGAACTATTTCGGAACGGGTTACAGGGTTGAGCAAGGCCTTAAGCGCAGCCTGACTGTCACTAAAGACGCAGATATCCCGACTCCGCCACCTATTCTTAACAATATAGTCGGAAGCCATTAGGATAGCATAGATCTCCGCTTGGAAAGCAAAGGTATGCTTGCCTAACGAATAGTGAAGTCTAGTGTTGTCGGTCTCCACGAAGACATCAGCACTAGTTTTGGAGCCATCCGTGAAGATTCGACTACAGCCCAGTCCAGGCTCAGACTCTGGCCGAAGCCAGTCCTGAACGCAAAGAAAGTCGACTCGAAATTTACACAGCAACCGAAGTTCCGGTGTCATTGCATCAGACAGCATATCCATGGAACTGGTGTAAGTGTCGCGCAAGGTCATCGAAACTCCAGTGTGGATGATACCAAAAGCCATCCCGTCTAAGATGATAGATTGCTTTGATAGTACAGCCCATGATAAAAGTATCAAAGGGAGGTAAATTAAGCAGATCATATAGAGCAGAGCCAGGCTTACTCGGGAAAGCTCCAGTACAGCCGAGACAGGCCGTTCTCTGGAGTTTGGTGCAGAAGGTAGTCACATACTTACGCGAAAGGCCTCTCCACCAAACAACCGACGCATAAGCTAGAAAAGGTCTTACCATAGCTGTATAGATCCAGAGGACCTTTTTCGGTGATAAGCTCCATGTCTTGCCAAAAGCACCTTTACACTGCCACAAAACTGAGAGCGCCTTGGATGTCATCGAAATGACATGCTTTGCCCAAAGAAGTTTCTTATCCAGGATCACTCCCAGATATTTCGCTTCATCGGAGATCTGGATGGTGACGTCTTTTAGCACTGGCTGAGTCAGACCAGTCACAATCCTCCATCTCGTAAAGAGAACAACCTCAGTTTTTAAACGATTGACCGAAAGCCCATTCCTAGTGCACCATTCATCGACCAAGTCTAATGCTATCTGCGCGTTAGCACAGACAGTCTGTAGGCATGACCCGACAGAAAGTATGGCAACATCAGCCGCGTATGCCTGAGCGTAGACGTTTGAACTATTGAGAGTATGCAACAGAGAGTCAACTACCATGCACCAAAGCAGTGGAGACAGAACGACACCTTGAGGGCAGCCTCTGTTTACACCTGCCATAACATGGCGGCCACAGTCCGCATCTCCATCTACAACCAAAGTTCTATTCATCAGCATTGCCCTAATCCACAATACCAATGTCACATCTACCCCGTGTTGCCTAGCACAGTCACACATGCAGTCAAAAGTCGCATTGTCGAAGGCGCCCTCTATGTCGATGGAAATGCCCATTGCGTATTCTTTCCTATCGTGCATCCTCAGTGCAGACTTGCGCACGTAAATCTCGACTAGTCTCTCCAAGCTTTTCAGAAAGAAGGAAGACAGACTTATAGGTCTGAAACTCTTAGCGAGGGAGTAGTCATCTCTACCAAGTTTTGGTATGAAAGTCACTCGAACCGTACGCTAAACGATCTCAGCAACGTCTTAAGATTAGTTCCTTCATACAGAGGTTCTAATGTAAATGGTTCCCAGAGTAAGAGGGCATTTGACTTCAGATGCAGTTTCCGTACTTTGCAAGTCAATTTCATGTTCTCTTTTCATCCCCCAGGGAAAAAGTATTATCCAATACGTTCCCCTAACCAAGTCATCTCACATAATTTATTTACTAACACAGATATGTACATAGGTGACATCCCCTTAGATACTGTTGCCAGCTTTATGAAAATAATTGGACCCAAAGTTGTTACACGCTTTAGCAATCCTTATGGCGAATATGATTATCCTTTATCCTCCAGTCTGCAGTGAAAGTTGTATTTACATGCACAGTTGTGTATACATTTCAAATATCGAAATAAAAATCTTGGTATAAGGGAGGAATATATCGTTAGACATTCCCCAATTCATGAAGGATCCTGTGACATTATTATTTTCAAGTTAATTAAAAACCAAATCAAAAGCAATTTACAAAAATAAAAAACAAACTTATCGCGAATTGTTACACTTTATCGCATAATCGAAAATCGATAGTAATCGTTTGTCATTGCACCGCGCTAGCCATGGCAATTCGGTTAAATTAAAAACAGAAACCAATGTTACGGTGATGACATTTTCTCCAATTGTAAAATAATTCGTTTTCGCTTGAAAGTATCTATTGTTCTATTTTCATAGTCATTTCCGGATTCAAAAATTGTCAAATATTTTGTAAATGAATTTGGTTAACAAGTTATTCTCCCCCTCGTTGGGTTTAATTTCCTGTTTGACAGGATACAACAAAATAACAAAACAAAACTCAAAACCGGAAATGGTGTATTTTGATAAAGATAAATTCAATAAACAATGGAAAAATAAGTGATTTTGAATGTTTTTAGGTTCTGTTCGATTGCTTAGGGATATCTACATAATGAATTCTTAAATCTTTAAATTTAGTTAGGTATTCGAACTTCAGAGATATCTTAAAGGACTTTGTTAACAAAATTAGACGAGTGGGTTTTAGCAAACCCGACCAATGTGACCATCTAATTATTGAAGGACCTTTTGCAGGTCATATCTGGATTCGTTATTTACAGAGTTTACCAAGAACGACAGATAATTCTATAATTAGGTTAGAATAGGTTGTGGTGAATTGGAACTCATCACGTATATGGTATAATGCGAATCTCTTTTTGAAACAGACTAGAATATAGAAAAACATACTTATCCTGTTACTACACATTATGAAGTGGAGGAGAACCGATTTCTAATATCTTGCTACCTTTACGCAGCTCCTGCATAAATCGTTGCACTTTACCCTCCATTTGGCTCCATGACTTCAATGTCCGTAATGTAACTAGATGATCAGTCTAATGCCAGAAGGCCCTTTCTTTTTCCAACCATAACGTAGAAGTGGTGGTACAGTCCTTTTTGGATAACCAGGACGGGTTACCCGCTTTCTCTATTTCTTATCGATTTACTTACATACTTACTTATGTACTTACATCAAAGATTTCGGTGAGATCGATTACCCACCTTGATGGAGCAGCGAGAATTTTCCATTCCGCACAATCTGACGAGTTTGGTAGAGATGCCAAAACTACACATGTCTCTGAGCTACAATGTCTCTATAAATGCTGTCATATGCGGCCTTGAAATCGATAAAAAGATGGTGGGTATCGATTTGGACTTTTTGGGCTTTTTTCCAGGATCTCAATAATTGTAAAGATTTAAACGACTGTGGATTTTCCTGTTCTGAAGCCACATTGATAGGTTTCAAACAGATTGTTGACGAAGCGTTTCAGACATTCACATAATATGGTGGAAAAGCTTTTGTACGCGATGTTGAGGAGACAGATGTCTCTGTAGTTAGAGCAATTGAGGGGGTCTCCTTTCTTGGGGATAGGTTAGGTTAGGTTAATGGGTTGACGGGAGAAGAGAAACATGCAGCTGTCATACTTAGATCAATGTAAATCCATTGTGATGCCCCTTGGGGTTATACCTCCCATAATATAGAATCTATGAAAAACCTATAGATCTTCAAGCCATCTCGAGGCGATTATGAACTTATGCAAATCCTTTAAAGACTTGTCGAAAAGTTCTTCTAAATCTTGGAAGAAATGTCTTTCTAGAAGTTTGTTTCTGATTTGACAGAGTGCTGGGCAGTGACAGAGGAAGTGTAGAGTATCCTCATACACCTCCTCGTCACCACAGCCTTTGCATAGGTCGTCCGTGTCGAGTCTCATCTTCTTTGTGTGATATTTCAGCATATTGTGTCCGGTAATTATAATCACGAGAGAAGACAAGGATATTTTACTCATTTGTAAGATTCTCTCGGTTTTTTGTTTGTTGTAGAGTGGCCACATTTTCCTGGTTGTGACACAGGAGTCGAGCGTGGTCCATCTCTCATTTGCTGCTACAAGTATTTTGTTCCCAATCGCTTGTCTCAGGTTACAGGTTGGGATTTTTACTGTAGCTTCGTTTAGTTCAAGTGATGATCCTTTCCTTGCCAGTTCATCAGCTCTTTCATTTCCCGGGACATCATGTCCGGGAACCCAGCAAAGTCTTACGTTGTGT
Organism: Xylota sylvarum; assembly: GCA_905220385.1. NCBI lineage: Eukaryota > Metazoa > Arthropoda > Insecta > Diptera > Syrphidae > Xylota > Xylota sylvarum. The sequence goes on from LR999958.1 coordinate 37,193,821, forward strand.
TGCGTGACAATAACATGAAGGTCTTCGCGACACCAACCTACAAGCTTCGATTTTATATCAGAAGTGGCTTTTATTGCCGCTTGGCTGTCAATGAAGAAGGTAATATCAGCGTGTGGTAATGCCCTCATTGCAACCTGTTTTGGAGCTGTTGTCTGCCAGGACCTCAGCTTTGGAATTCAGAGAATTTCGGAAAAGAAACCTGCACCAAAGCCAGTGTCCATCTAGTAACCATGCGTGTAGATGGGTATCGTTGATCCATTAACTGGTGGTTGTTTTTCTTTCCATTCTTCTCTACTGGGAAACGAATGGTCTTGTAAAGTCAAGACTGGGGGTTTTGTAGTCTGTGCATACTATATTGCCCGCATATTTCTGTAGAATCTGTGCGTGCCCTATCATACTGGGTTTCCAGCTTCCAGTTTGGCTTATTCGAAGGGCACAACTTGCGACGGATTCTTGTACAAAGTGGTCTAGGGGTTTTAGGTTGAGTATTGTTTCCAGCCCCATTGTAGGGATGCTTCTCATTGCCCCAGTGGTATCAATGCAGGCCATTCTTTGAATTTTTGTCATAATCTTAAGGTTGGTGGCTTTTTTCATCGCCACCAGACCAAGTTGCCATACGTCAGTATCGGTCTTACTACCGCTGTGTAAGTAAGGGCTTGGACCCCAGGTTTTGCCGAATATCCTGTTGTAGGCATGATATGCTTTCATTGCTTTCCTTGCCCTTTCCTTTATATTGAGGCTCCATTTTAGTTTCCTATCTAGGATGACTCCCAGGTATTTGACGTAGTCAGAAACTTTTAGCTGAGTCCTCTCAATTGATTGCATCTTGAATTCCGGTATTGTCCTTTTGTTTGTAAAAAGAATCAATTCTGTCTTCTGTTGATTGACTATAAGTCCGTACTTCTTGATCCAGGTATTGACCTTGGATAAAGCATTTTCTATTTGATCACTAAGAGTGGACAAAAATTTTCCTGTCGCTAACAGTACTAAGTCGTCTGCTATATGGTGCTGAGATTCCATTCATCAGGCACAGACTCATCTGACCAAATCTTAGAAATGAGTTAGTGTATGCTCTCTACCAGATCATTTCCAGCTGCTTTGAACAGCTCGGCTGCTAAGCTGTCAGTCCAGCATCCTTGTTGGACATAAGTGCGGATATTGCTATCCTTACTTCGTTTTGGTCAGGTGGACGAAAATTTTGGCTATCATCGTCTATGTTGAATGGTTCATTCTGCCTGATAGCGGTATGTTAGTCTTCGTCGCCGTTATGCAGTTGCAGTTTAAGTCTGCACCACTGCACTTCCTGGATGACGGTGATATCTGCATTGCAGCAGTCTAGTTCCTCTGCTAGTTGTACGGCTGCACACAGCCTGTTAAGGGTCCAAATATTCCACGTGTTCCAAGTTCCTTGTCATTATTTCGTTTGCTGGGGTCAAGAGTGGGATCGTCCTTATCCGAGACTTGTTGTAGTTTCGTAACTAACTACTGGTTTTTTACGTGGTAGGGAAGTTACCCCTACGCACAACCCCCAACCTGGAACCATTAAATTCGTTAAAATGATGCTAAGTAATTATCTGGACTTCTTAAGTTTTCTCCAGGATCCAGCTATAGTGTGAATATATGGTCGCACTGATAGGAGCCAATCAGCTCGTTGACAAATGGTTTCAGGCACTCACACAGTATGGTCGACAGGATCTTGACTGCAATGTTAAAGAGACTGATGCTTCTATAGTTGGCGCAGTTTAGAGGGGTTTCATAGGGGTGGTCGAGTGAAACCCAGCACATCAGTTGCGTCGTTTCTGATGGGTTCTTGGCAGCGATGTCACTGCTCCTCAGCACTTGATGCTGGCTGCAAAGAACTTTTCGAGTGGTTCAGAGATACGCGATCGCCAAAGAATCTGGTGAGGTTAGGAAACCATGTGCTAGCAATAACATTACGTCCCGAAGCAAAGTCAATTAGCCTAGATCCGAGGTTCAAGACGTAGTGTCGTGTACGCTATGCTTTCCAGAGGTGCTACCAGAGCTGTCTTTCTTTTTCATTTTGGCGTTAAAATCACCTAGATCGATTTTAACATCATATCTAGGACATTGCTCATATATCTTGTCCAGGAGCTCATAGAAATACACTTTGGTAACATCATCCCTTCGCTCTGTTGGAGCGTGAGCGCATATCAGGCTAATGTTGGCGAATTTAGTCTTGATGTGGATTGTCATAAGACGCTCACGCACGTATCTAAAGCTCAAGACTTCATGCTGAAGTCTGCTGCTTACAACAAATCCGCACCCAAATAGATGCTGCTTCTGTTCTCTATTGCAATCACAGTAGTATAGCTATGTCACAGTTTTTCGTCCTTTATTTGTCCGGCCCATCCCACCGCACTTCCTGGATGGCAGTGATATCTGCATTATAGCAGTCTAGGGCCTCCACTAATTATTAAAATACACGTGGCCTGTTCATGGTCCGAACATTTCACGTACAGATCCGAACGTTGTTGTCCTTTTTTTATTTTGGAGGGTCGTCAACAGTGAGTCTGTTTTTTTACGAGGCTTGTGTAAAGTGTTTTTCCGATTATGCTATACAATTTACCAATCGATGGCAATATGGATATGTCCGCTTCACTGATGTTCTTTGATGACCCCATTCTTGCCAAAGCATTCGCCTTTTTTATGTCCGGTAACACAGCAGATTTTGACCGAATGATGTCTCATGGTGATCAGTTCGTCGCGACATTTCCTAACATCCTTTGACTTGATTGTATTGGATTTAGTCGACTTTAAGGCTGATTTAAACGCTACCAATTACGTTTTAAAAAATTTCATAAGAAAAGAAAAATCCAAAAATAAATGAAACATTTTTTTTTCTTGTCTTAAGAAACTTTATTTTCTTAAGCGGAAAATAATGTTCTGGACGAATTGTTCGAGATGAATTTTTTGTTTTTTTCTCTTACACCAGCGGAGGCGTATAATTTTGTTCTCCTCACCACGGGTAATCAGTTTCAAGAAGAAAAATAAATCAATCATCACTTGACGTCCTCGGATTATTTTTCGCTTATTATTAAACTGAAATGAGTGTTCTTGAAGTTTGATTTAGATCCGAAAAAAAAAATAAAGAAAAAGAAAAACCAAAACTTTGCATCACGCCGTTAACAACTTTTCACATTAGCGATATTTTAAGAGGCGCCTTGGATATTTACATAACAACATGCTTCGCTCTGTGTCACAATGGGAGCAGTCTGCTATAATTGTTTGTCTCCCTTAGCTCGTAGATTAAGGGCACGTCATGCTGTGTGTACTTGTGTTGGTGATTGTGATGGAAACGTTAACAGATTGTTAGATACATTCCCATGTGAGTATCTAGAGGTACCTAGCTGAACATGAATTTCGTACTCTTTCTTTAGAGGAAAAAAAATGTTCTCTACCTTAAAGCTTTAATTCCTAACAAACTAAGGAAGAGGTAGTGATGAGGGAAGAAACGAAATTTAACTGAACAAATACTATAAGGAACTACAATTTTCTTTAAATTTCAGAAATGTTATCCTGGGACTATAGCAATCTATTCTCTTGGGTTATATTTGACGCATCCTTTTGCAAGAAATGGACAGACTCTATTTTTCATAAGTTAAACCCCACAATGCAACTGACGATTCCAATAACCATATATCCATTGATTGGCTAAAAGAGGATTCCCAATCAAACGCAGCGTGTAATCAGTGTTAACATATTTGACTGTGGCTTCCTATATTACTAACTTTATAATCGCGCTGACTATGATATAATCTACCCTGATATGCTCTTTGACGGATATTGCCACTATTTAGCAGGCATTTTCGATTACAAAATCCCTAAGCATCAATAAAGTAACTCAACTGCCAGACAAGGTATGGAAATGACTGCGTGTGCAGATAATAAACGTCAATACCCATGTAGAACTGAAATTCATTATAGCTGCCCGCAATCACATTAAAAATTATAGAACCGACATGAGAGTTGTTAAGGACCTTTTCGCACACACAACGCACAACTATTAGGTATACTGAACGTCATCACATTTACACTCTCGTTGTAAACTACATTCGTGTACTGATGATGCTGGTAGCTGTGGTAATAAATGAAAATAATTGACTTCCATGGAGAGATTCATGACAGGTATTCATTTAACTGAATTAAAATTCAATCATCGCACTAAGTGATTGCATACGCATGTGGTATGTATTGTATGTGTATCGAAGTATAATTTAAAAACATTCATTGAACTGAAAAACGTGCCTTAGGCTGTAAAATATTTTCAATTTATTAGTTTTTAATTTTTCATTAAGAGCTTTATCATTTCTGAATCCAATTGGAGATTGGATGCCCTAAGGCGTAAAACAATATTGAAATCGATATCCTGATAATCTTATTATTTATGTAGTGGTGTGCGTTTAACTCTGATTAAAAGAAATTGAAGTGAATGTAATGGAAAGTAATTGAAAATGTTTTTCTTTTTGTATTTCATCATGTGTGGAGTTTCACTATTTATGATTGTTTTATATCACTATTGACAACTGCTATTTCTCAACATCCTTTGAAGTTCTAATCTGTATATATCAAAACTGTCCTTATTCCTGAGCCAGGGATAGAATATTATATCAATATCACACAATATCCTTAGATCCATTGACTTCCCTTTCACAACAATGTCTAGAAACGCGGTAGATGCACCCATATATGCATACTATACATGATAGACTAATTGATCATGGAATAAATTTTATCCACGCTGTGGCGTAATTGAAAAATTTTGCCTGCAAGGTGGAATTCTTTTACATCTCCTTTCCTTTCTCACTAAAGCACTTCCTCTTGATGAGCGGACAAGTTTCCTACATTGAACCAAAGGCGGCGTCTACCAGTTCCAGTTAGGCCGAGCTATTAGTGCTACCCCTATATAAGTTTTTTCGACATATTCAAATACCAGGTCTATAGGGATTTCCAATACTGAGTCAGGATGTTGGAAAAGGGTTAGTGACGGACGGACCCTTAATGGGCGAATGGCAGCATTCGTATTTTCGAAGCAGGTTACTGAGTCCCGAAAATCCGGCCCCTTGTCCTAGGAGTATGAAAAGGGAACCATGGAAAATCCACCTAGTTGCACCAACGAGGTCGGATAAAGATGACCCTACTGTTGACGACCCTAGCAATCGAAATACGGATAACGACTTTCGGATCCGCACGTGAAAGCCGAGCTATAATGCATACATCACCTTCATCCAGGAAGTACGATGGGATGGGCCGGACAAAAGTAGAATGCAAAACTGTGACGTATAATATGGTAATTGCTATAGGCAGCAGAAGCACCACTTATTGGGATGTGAATTCGTCATACGCGGTAGACTTCATATATCTTGCACATATTGAGCTTTCGACACATGACCAAGCGTCTTATGATAATCTGCATCACGGCTAACTCCGCGAACATAAGCCTTATATGCGGTCATGCCCCTAAAGGGGACAAGGACGACGCAACCAAAAAATGCTTCTACAAGCTTTTCAACAAAACATACAGCAATATCCTAAGTATGACGTCAAGATAGGAAAGGAGGACATTTTTGGTAGGACAGTTGGCAAGCACAGCCTACACGACACCAAGTCTGGCAACGGACTTACGCTTATTGATTTTAGGGCGGGTCGTAACGAAGACGTACATAATCCTGTAGAGATGAAGAAGGAAACCTCGTAGTAAAGTCACAGTAGGCGCTGAAAATATGAAAAAACGTCTTCTGCAGACTGTATAACGGCGACGAAGACCCACATACCGCTGTCAGGCAGAATGAACCATTGAACATAGATGATGATAGCCAAAACTTCCGTCCACCTGACCAAAACGAAATAAGGATAGCAATATCCGAACTTATGTCCAACAAGGATGCTGGACTGACAGCTTAGCAGCCGAGCTGTTCAAAGCAGCTGGAAATGACCTGGTTGAGAGCATACACTAACTCATTTCTAAAATTTAGTCAGATGCGTGTCTGCCTGATGAAAGGAATCCCAGCACCGTTTGCCCGGTCCACAAGAAAGGGGATCCCTTCAATTGCGCCAATTACAGAGGTATCAGTCTCCTCAAGATCTTATCCGCCATTCTGTGTGAACGTCTGAAATCCTTCGTCAACAACCTGATTGGGCCCTATTAGTGTGGTTTCAGACCAGGAAAGTCCACAACCGACCAAATCTTAACACTTCGGCAGATCCTGGAAAAAAAACCCAAGAAGTCCAAATCGATAACCACCATCTTTTTTTCGATTTCAAGGCGGCATATGACAGCATAGAGACGAGCTATACAGATCCATGCCTAGTTTTGGCATCGGTGCCAAACTCGTCAGATTGTGCAGAGTGGCGATGGAGAACGCTTCACACTTTTAATGTGATTGTCTATATATATATAAAGCAAATGGATGGATGTTAATGAAGGCGAATGAAAATATCCTTGGTGGTTTCGAACTCAAAATTCTTCGGATGATTTGCGGTCCTGTTGGACGCGCTTTGAAGGAGGAGATTCACCGACGAACAATACGAGCTGTACAGCAACATCGATCTAGTCAAAAGCTGCGTTTTTTAGCGCTTGTCTGTGATATCTAAACGTGAACAACTACAGTAAAACAGCGAATACGGTAAGTTTACGCTACCCGCAGGACTGCAAAGAGGTCAACCTTAGAGGTTCTGTATATAGGATATGAAAAGATGGTTCAAAGCCTTAGACAGGCTTAGACAGACATTAAGCATTGTCTGTCTAAGTCTTTTAAAGCTTTAAACCATCTTTTAGCTTCTTGCTAAAAACTTTCAACTTCGAAAATCACAGAAAAGAATTTTAGTTTAGGAAGCCTTCGTCAGCAAGGAGGAGGCAAGAGGCAGTCTGACATGAATTATTCTCAAAATTTAGACAACTACCACTGAAAGTCACTTCATTTAGATGATCGCAGTTCAAAGTTTTCCAAAGCAAGGTGGATGACTCCTAATGAAGCCAAAGGCATCACAAGTATTGACAGATCAGTTTAGCCGTAGCCTCAAGTTAGGTGCAGTAATATTGTTGGTCAAAAACTTCATAAGCAGTCCCAACCATGGCCCTATTTGTCCTTCACTTCATCGGTAGATAATGATATCCAAGATCAGGTGGTGGTATCCATACTTTTCTACTTAATTCCAACATAGTTGACGGAAATCCTTTAAAATACTCTGTCGTATACGCAACCTTTTTTTCTACGTCTGTTTTAAGATTCTGAAGTTTGAAAATTGAATTTATTCAATTTAGCCAACTCTGTCTTTTCATACTTACCTCATGGTTTAATAAACTTTGACTTAACTTAAACTCCCAGCGAAACTGCACTCTGACATCCTTGTCAACATCCTACTACATGTGATCTTCTGGTTTTAAAAATCCCAGGATCAGTACTTTTGGTGGCTCTGAATTTGTTTATGAATTCACAGATTCCCACTCTTCACATATCGGATAGTTAGTTTCAGATCGTCTACAAAACTTTCGAGCAATGTCCTTAATAATTTGCCAGTCTAATACGATGTATTTTCAAATTATATATTTGTAACCATTTGTCGGTTATAATTCCAATCTGCTCATACGACAAATAATGTGAATATTTCGTTGAAAAACCAATCCATTGATGAAACTTCAACCCCAGCATTCAATAATTAATTGACCCTTAAAGCCACAGAAAAGGCCGCAAACAAGTCGTCACATTGAAAAACCTTCAAGTGCATTAACCCGACAAACAAACTTTAGTTGGAAATATTTTACACAAAACTCGAATTCGAAGAACTTCCTTGGATCCAACTTTTCACTTCTTCTTGTTAACATTTACGCTCCGAAAGGCAACCACAACAACTGGAAAGGACAATAGCCACTTTAGGTTTCCTTTCAAAATAATTGGCTTTTACCCCCAAACCGAGTCGGTAGACTTCATCGGAATTGAAGTATTGGCAGGACATCCACTTGGGACAGTACTTTTCGGAAACACCCGAAAAATAAATACTTGAGACGATACCGAGAAAAACAGGAAAAGGACTTAAGAAAAAAATAAATCTTTCTTATCCAGGCTGCAAATGGCATACATACATAGATAAGTGAGGTAGAAGGTGCTTCAGATAGTGTTAGTGTGTTACTTTTTTGATAAATTATTAATGTCACGCTCACCGGAAGCAACAGCTCTTTAATTCCCTTCAAGGACTCTCCGATACTCGGAAAATAAAAAAAGTTTTGAAATGCATTTTCTTATTCTCATCTCCTCTGTTAAAGATGTCTGCAAAATGCAATTTCCTTGCCAAGGAGAACTCTAAACAATGAATGAAAGGTTCTGCCAAATGTGGGAAAAAAAAAGAAGAAAAAAAATCTTGAGCTTCGTTATGGTCATGTCCGTTCCAACAACACAGTTGGAATCTAACGCCTCCTTAACGCCATCACATGGCTGGCCGAGCAATGCAATTACGGCTGTGGGTTTGAAAACTTTTATCATAGTCGTATGGTGTATGGATGGAACGTGGTCTCACTTCATAGCAGTCGGAGTGGGTATTCCATATACCTACCCAGATCATCTGTAGTGATTGTGTGTTCGGAAGAAAGGATGTCCAGCAGTGGTGAATGGATAGGCAGTGAAAAACCCAACTGATGCAGTGGAACATTTGAAATATTTTTTTTTCTTGGAACCTAGTTGGAGCTCGACATGGGTTGGTTTGTCCATCAATTTTGATTTACGTTGCAGAAAGAAGTGCAAATTGGATAAAAAGGATGCTTCTTCCGAGACGGAAGTAATATTAAAGTTGAACAAAGCTGAGGAGGAAAAAAAAAAGACTGTCGGTTTGTAATAGGTGGATGTTGTCAGCAGACTGTATCATGAAAAAATAATAATCGACTTAAGGTGTGTGCATATTCCAGGACGACAGAGATGTATTGCTAACATTAATATAGTAACGTCTTCATGAATTTGGTTTTATCAGAACGGAATATTTCATAACCGTCCACGATAAGGATAAATCCTGCTAAGCAACGGGAGCAGTAAGTAGGTAGTGTAAAAAGCTATACAATTGACAGGATGTACATTTATATCTTTTATCATTTATTCTCAGAATAGAAGAGCAGCTCCAGCAGGAGGCAGGATCGAACTAGAATTCCGAATTCGCATGAGGATGAGAGAAGTACAGTGTAGCGTGCGGAGTGGGAAGCGCAATTACTCACTCAATACTGAAGAAGAAGCAGCAAATATGCAGAACCGTTTACAGATCTGATAGTTGGCCACAGTTCTACCATCAACACCCAGTGAAAGACTTATATGGTTCTTATATCGGATGAGGATTAACTGGAAGAAGGATTTTCCTATAGTGTTAAACCGAATATTTTCCAGCAATATCCACTGAGATATCCGAGGAAAGAAATTCTTGAATTCGCACCACAATCCCTGATAAGGATGAGATCATTACCGCGAGTAAAATATTAAAAAGCAACAAGGTGGAAGAACTTGACAGTATACTTGAGGACCTATTTCGAGCAGTGCTAACTGTATCGGCCGATCTAATGCATCCATTTGTTGGAAGAGCCTGGAAGGCTGAGGATGACCTTCAAGCTCCCTAAAAAAGGCAACCTAATGCAATGCGAAACTTGGCTACCTACTGTGATAAGGTAGGGTAATAGCTTGAAATATCCTTAAACGAATCAAAGAACACTTCGAAGACATACATAGTAGAAGAACCGAACAAGCAGATTTCCTTTCTGGAGTATCTATATGTCGACATATACATCATTAGCGAGCAGTGCGTTGAATATCGTTCACCACTTCAACTCCTGTTTATCAATTTTGAAAAGGCGTCAATTAGAAATTTATTTGGCGTGCCTTGCTCAGAAGAGGTGTGCCAGGTAATTTAATAGCAATTATCACAGCTACATATGTACGTATACATAAGAAGGCTGTCTGAGGAATTCGAAGTGGGGTTCCCCAAGGCTGTATCGTTTAACCAATATTATTTTTATTGTCGATTAGCGATGTGCTAAATGCTACTTTGGAGGCAGGAAATTGATGAATTCGATGGACTCTTACATCCGAACTGAAACACCTCGACTATGCTGACGATGTATGCCTACTTTCTCACAGGATAATGAACATTTACCAAATGATAGTAAACATTGAGAGGGAAGCGGCTAATGAACTCATTAGCTCATCTGGACAAACTTTTGAGAGTGAATACCGAAATGGTGACAGGTCTACAGCTAACCACGCAATGACATGGAACCCCCTAACTCAGGGTGGTTTTACAAGCATATGACGCAAATCAGTTGAGAAGGAATCACGACAGCTGGGAAGGAGTTGGGGGAGTTAAGACAGATTGCTAGAAACCACACACGATGGCGCGGAGGCATTGTAGAGGCTCTAGTATGTATGTTGAAGTTATTAGTCTACTTGATTATTTTATTAGTTCAATCTCGAAGTCTAGTCTTACAAATTTTCTATAGTTGGGCTGAGGCGATATTTTCTCTAAGCTCTGTAATGGCTTACCGATAATCCTTGCTTAACCAACGCATTCTGAGGACTATTTTGTTAGTGGAGTGGTATATCAGTGAACCTATGATACCTATATGCATTTCCGCCCGTAAAAAAAAATCTAAGAGCAGACCTCGTGTCCGTTAGATAGCCTGTCATACCAAAAAGCTTTCAATGAATTTGTTGTCGAATGTAGAAATGATATTCAAGCATATTTTGCATTTTCACTTAGGATTGTAATCATTTCGATCAAATAGACTGCTGAGTCTTAGATAAAATATTAGTCTCAGGAGACCTTCCAGCTTTGCTTGAATCTTCCAACTACATGAGGAAGCAACTTTAAGTTGTCATCATTCTGTCAGCTTAGAACCACTGACTTAGAACCATTCAGATAGGGATATGAATCTCAAAAGGCATTTCAGCTCAATTTTGTATACCGCCATATAAAGGTCCTCCAAGTCCGTGAAGAATGTGGCTGCTAAGACTTCTCATTCTCCTGTTGAGGGCTGGACAGTCGCACAGTATATAATGAACAGATTCAACTTCTTCCATTTCTTCCTCATCTCTGCAGCGTCTGCAGTAGGTGTTGAACATTTATTCAAAAAGTTCAAGCGACAGTTGGCATTGCCGATGGCCTGCTTGTCTTTAGACTTTTTTGAGTCTGATTTTACAAAGCGGAGATTCTGTGAAATATATAGTGTCAACTCTTTCATCTGATATGTGTATCATTTAGATAGCGCCCACAGATTCTCACTAGCTTTGATCTTATTACTGCATAGTGCAACACTTTAACATTTGCCTGACTTCCGACTTTGTTGCATTCGAAGATAGTTTTTGTAGCTTGAAAAATTGCTGGAAAGAAACACTAAAAGAGTGGAGGATCTCTAAGGTTTCTCAGTGAACACCAACGCCCGTATCGCCTTACATTTTCTATGTAAAGTGTAAAGTGGCAGCCATCCTTTTTTTGCCCACTTATCAGGAATATCGATAGTTAGTTTCCTGATAACCTTCGGCACCTGGATTTAATAATCAGTTTCAGTGTGCATATTTGTAGCCTCTCATAGACGTTATAAGATGTTGCTAGCCAGCATCTTGATTCCTTCATTATAACTGCTGTTTTGCCCCAACACAGTGTACACTAGAGTAAGCATGGATCCCGATATTTCTGCATCATGGATCCCGAATTTTAGTGCGATCATTCACGTGATCATTGATGGTTTCCTTTCAATTTTGGTTGACATCCAAGATTATGCCTAGGTATCGTCCTGATCTTGATATGTTCAATTCAACTACATCGATCTTTCAGTATTTAAATATCAGAACAGTTCTTTCTGTGTCTCTCTCTTTAGCTCCCAGACCATAGCTCTGGACCCAATAACTCTCCAACCATCTCCCTGACATATAAGTTTAAAAAACGTTTCAATATTTTTGTCAGCAATGAAGACAGTCTAATTGGTCTGTAATAATTACTTCGCAGTGGTGTAACTAGTTTTAGGACTGAAAGTCACACATGTAGGTCCCGCCGTGCATTGGGAACGTATCCTAACTAAAGAACCAAATGCTTTACCAAACACTACACGTCATAGTCAGTTTTGTTACACTCCATGATGTCAGCAGTTACCCTAACGCCCAATCCACATAAAAAAAAAATGGATAGTACCTACTTCAATGCAAAAAAAAAACAATGGGACCAAGAAGATCCGAAGTAAATCGGTGACTTACCTTCTTTAACCAACCAAATAAAAGTCTTCTTTACACTTACCCTTACCTTATCCTAAATGCAAAACTGGGCGACGCCGTAGTTGAAAGATTCGTAAGTATGACATTCCACAATGCGGAGTGTTCTCTCCTCTTGTTCGAAACCTAGCTGTGAATGAATTGCTTCTAATACTAGAAGACGATGTTGCTATAGCTCTTTCGGCTAAACAACTCAATACCCTCTGCGACCTTCTGTAGAATGCTCTCTCTAAATTGTCTCAATGAACTAAAGGATACGGACTCAGTGTCAATCCTCAAAAAACAGAACTTGTCCTCTTCACTGGGAAATACAAAATTCTGCATTTGAACCCTCGAAAGCAAAATATTTCTCTCTCATATTCGATAAGAAACTTAGCTGGAAACCCAATATCCTAGAATGTGTACAGAAAGTCACTAAAGCCCTATACTGCTGTAAGAAGGCAATAAGAAATGAAATAATAAGGACTACAGCCACGAATTATATATATATATTGGCTCTATAACCTTTAATAACGTATGATGTGATTGTCTGGTGGAAGGCTTTGGAGAAAACCTGTTCCCTAACTCACCTTAACCGGGTAGAAAGGTCGGATTGCCTATGCATCGGTGGAACACAGCGGCTCTCGATATTTTGTTCCACTTGCCACTTTAGATATCTAAAGTAGACAAGTGGCGACTTGTGCATCCACTCGTTTGAGGGCTACATATATGTGGTCTAGTCTAAGAACTGGACACCCCTCTATTCTTAAAGGCCTTGAATTCCTTTAACAAGACACCGATTACGTACTTCAACAGTTTCTGTTCGACAAGAACTTTGAAACGCCTATCGCCTCAAGAGATAATTGGAAGGAGGATCTTTAGCTTCAAAACACGGCAGCCATATGTTTCTTAACGGACGGATCAAAAACAGAATCGGGAGCAGGACGAGGTGTCTTCTCCAACGATCTAACCATAAGTACGTCTCATCGCCTTCCTAACCACAGTAGCACCTTCCAGGTGGAGATCATAGGGATAAAGAAAGCCTTGTGGTAGCTGAAGTATAGTGTGAAATCCAATCGGGATATACTCATTTTTACAGACAGTCAGGCCGCGATCAAATCTTTGGATTCCTTTACAATTAACTCAAAAACTGACCTAAATTGTTGCTTGACTCTTAGCGAGATGACTGAATATTCACCTTATTTCGGTGCCGGGATACCATGATATCGGTCATACAGGGAATTGTATGGCCGATGAACTCGCCAAGCCTTATCGATTTTATCAGATAAAGCAAATATCGGCACGCCTCTAGTTGCAGTAGACGGCACTTTGCGTCTCATTATAGACATATCTGGTATAAGCTGAATCATATAAAAATGTCGCTTGTAGCAATTATAGTAATTGTCATTATCCAGTCCACTTTTTTTTAAACTCAGATCCAAGGTTATTTAATAAATTTTTGAGGTATTGTAAACCTAACATCACTGACAGCACATTCTTGGTGATATTAATACATCCCCTAAATACTGTTATTTTAATGTTCCACAGTTAATATTAAAATCAATGATCCCTAAAAAAATGTATCGTTAAAATCCAATACTTCGTCCAAATAGGAAGATGAAAATTTTTCATTAGCTCACCTCAATTCAAAAGTGCATGTTTCGAAAGTACTCTATAAGAGGATGTAACGAAAAAGTTATTTCTTTTTATAGTGGCCCGTGGGCCGTATTGAAATTTTAATAATTTCGTAATTTTTAAGGATCCTTTTTTCGGCCTCTTCTGGAACATGAAAATGCAATTATGTACAAGGAGTATGGTGATACGGGTAATAAAGTTAATGACTCCGCTGAGTAAAGTGCTTACATTTGTCGTAAAGAATGTACATTAAAATATACGAAGATACTTCAATACACAATTTTTCGGTTTATCAAGTTTTGTTATATTCCTCATTAGTGTGGGGGTTGTTTGAATATTAAATTTATATGAACACTTTGAAATTGAAAAGATGTAAATAATTTTAATGGGCATCTAAATTTTAACGAATTACGTCGTTTTGTATCGATGAGTGTGAGGTAACTTCAGGTAGTTGGGGTAACAATGTATGCTTTTGTATATCTTTGGTGTTACAAGGCTATTGAAAGATGGTTCATGTTTTACTAATTTGAGCTCATGAGTGTCAGAACACGTTTTAAGGCTTAAAAGCATAACTAATATTTAGTGGAAGTAGAAAAGATACACTGGCAGAGTTTATACCTTGTCAGGAACTAGAATAGGTGTGATAAACGAGTGTTAAATAGATTCTACTAAAACAAAAACTTACATCTGTCCTTATAAAAGACAGACATAACCACGATTGGGGGGATACAATGGATAGGTTTAGGTATCCAGAAAAGAAAAATATTGGGAAAGCTGGCACAGAAGTCTCTAAAGGCTAAAGATACTATCTAGAAGCGAACATGAAGGTTATCTAACCAAACCTCAATCATTATGAGGCAACTCAGGACCTATATACACAAATGGTCCGAGAATATAATACGGATATTGCAATACTGACAAGAAGCTTAATGAGGGTGGATGAACAGTGATATGAAAATAACGACGTGCTAGGCATACTTCGTGTGGCCCAAAGTAAATGGCATCCATATACATCTTGAACTCCTACGCACTTCCCTGCATCACACAGGAAACATTTTAACAATTAGTAGACAACATCGCAACTACTCTAAGAGGATGAAACGTCGTTGCAGGCGATTTCAATGCGCGGGCGGTAGTATGTACTATGTATACGACCCAATCGCATTGAAAATATGTATAGAAGAGAACAGAGAAGGGTACACTTACTTTAGACGTTCATGTATTCCACCTGATGACGGAAAATATATCCCTTTGTGGAATGGGCTCCACTATACTGACGGAACGAAAAAATCCTCAGATTGCACCAATATCTCAGAGAACACAGCAGAGATATTCATAACCGTCCGAAGGAACCTAAAACCTGAAAACAAAAAATACAAAAATAAAATTTTTTGGCTCGACAGGTCCATGTTACACAGGTCCTAGTTTCTCACAACCATTCGTGATATGTGTGTTATATTCATTACACTTTTCCCACAACAATGGAGAATGTAGAAGCAAACGGAAAGGGAACTTCCCGCTGTGTATTCACTCTCCAACAATGCCAACACACTGTGGATTCAATATCGAAACATCATCAAGGAGGTAGCCAAATACAGCTTGAGATACCAACTACCGATGAAAATATTCCCATGGTATGAAGATATTTCCAAATACTAAAAAAGGGGAATGAGGATGTATATCTTAAAACGCTTTAGCACAAAACAAGAGCTGCACGGGACGAATAGGATGGAGAAGAAAATCCTACGAAGAAAAAAGATGCCGTCTCGAAAAGTCGTTGGACAGGAACAATAGGAGATCATATGCCTTGCATTGAGCTATCAATGCCTGTCCCAGCTAAATGTCGTATATAAGAAAGTATACAAACTATTATGTGATAGTCTGAAGCCTTTCTACAAAAACTAATAAGGATATACCAGGATGGCTTTCGGTCCAGCAAATTGACTGTGGACCAAATCTTTATACTAAGGCAAATACTGGAAAAGACCAACACATTTCAAGGCGAGATTCACCACCTCTTCATCGACTTTAAAGCTACATACATATAGAATTCACGTTCTGGAGTTCAAGGCTCTGTACTAGGTCTGCTACTATGGAATCTAATGTACGGTGACGTTCTCCGACTTGGAATCGCGATATCTTCCAAATTAATTGGCTTCACCGATGACATAGCAATCGTTGTAGAGACCAAACTCCTTGAGGACTTGAAGCATGACTGCAATGAAGCTATCGGAATAGTCCATGATCGTACGCCTATAACTTACTGAAGAAAAGATAGTAGTGTTAGTAGCAGTTCTCATCAGCAGCAGGCGAGTCATGGAGACTATGAGAGTTACCACGGGCGATCACGTTATAGTTTCTAAAACAATTCGGCATTACTTTAGCCGCAAGGCTAACCTTTAAGCAATACCTACAGCATACAGCTATAAAGGCAGCAAAGGCAACGGCTGCCCTGGCAAAGATCCTGCGAAATATCGGCGGATTAAACCACAGGATTGTTCTTAGCAAGGGTTGCGGCATCGATAATTCTATACGGCTTCTAAATATTGGCTGGTGGCTAAAAATTCGCTGGTGGAAGTCGTACAGGAAGAAGACTGAGACAGCTTACAGAATCAAAGCACTAAGAGTACGCAGCGCCGTCGGAACAACGCGGAATATGTAGTACCTATCAATAGACATTCTAGCTAAAGAAGTGCAATGGAAATACCGTGCCAGCAAGATAACAGCTGAAAGAACCAAGGACAATTCTGAAAGAACGGCAGGAGATATGGTATCACTCTGATAAAGGCAGGTGGATGCAGTGATTGATCCCAATTTGATAGTAGGAAGCATGGGGAGCTTAATTTCTACCTGATCCAGAAGCTTATTAGCCACAGATGCTTCAGAATCTACCTGCATAGATTTGGACTCCTCATATTGTCCAACGTAGACGGAAGCAGTGGAAGATACGGAACACATTATGTTCCATTGTCTGGGTGAGAACATAACCACAGACAACATCACCAGACCGATGATGAGCAGACAAGAGTCTTGGGAAGCAGTTATCGATACTGTGACAAACATTATGAAGGAGCAGCGAAGCCAGGAGCGTCAAAGATATGCAGCGCAGCAGGCTGTCAATGAATAAGCTGAGTACATACGGCTGAAGTCTCCCCTTGCGATAAAATGCTAGACGGTAGTGCCACAAAGACCATCTTCCAACGCAAAAAAAAAATGCTCTGGAGCTCTAAAAGGTGATGGCTTCATTCGGAATCGCGGCAAAATTGATACAGCTGTGTCGCATTATGCAGCGATGCAGCAGATTTTGGAAAGCATTTGCGCTGTTCCGGAGCAGATAGTGCCTAAAGCATGTGTTACCATGGAAAGCTCTATCTTTAACAAATCAGCCTAGCTGGTTAGGTACGGAGACGACATAGAGATCATCGGTTGTACCCAGTGTGTCGTCTTAGAAGCTTTCACGGCACAAATAAGCCGAGACGAGTGTGTCTTGAAGTGAATAAGGACCATTCCACCATACCATCAGTCCACCGCCTTGGACAAAATTTCACTGTTTCTAGTTACAACTCCGAGGCAGTTAAGAATTTCATTTAGCATGACAAAAACTCTTGGAAACAATGGAAACTTCTGCTTGACAAGCAGATCGAGTCAAAGATTTGAAATATGAAAGACGAAATGTGTGTTCTATCGGATTCTAATCCTGTCTGTTCTGCTATAAGGAGTGCTAGACGAGAAGAACGAAAACAGGGCAAATATTCGGAACTTCCGAAAGGAAATTCTTCATCGAATCCTGTCACCTGTTTACGAGAAAGGAGAACGAAGGCAAAGATACAACTTCGAACTCTGCGAGATGTAGATGTAGTCCAGAATTTCAAGATAAGACGACTACATGGGCTCGGCCACATCGAGGAAATAAACAACAACCCTCCAGCTGGGAGGATTTTTGATTCCAAGATCTGAGATGAAAAATAAAATAAACCTTCAGTTCAAGGACCAGGCGATTGCATATGACAGGGCACTTGGTCTGGAAAATATAAAGTCTGAGACCGATCTAGGTCTCCGGATAGAAGGGTGGCTTGACTACACGGGTCGAAAGCCCGTTAAGGACATTAAGAATGCGTTAATATGTAGTTGGATTGAATCGCACATTTTTTTATTAGAAACCCAATATTTCAAGCATTTTAGAAGGTCGATTCTCTGTACTTCGATTTCACTTATAACGTGCCAAGGACTGAATCGAAATTCCAACCATCTACATACAATAGAAGTCAGTACCTGAACGGCGTGGTACATCGATTTCTCTCGAATGTGAAATTGAACAATTGAAACCCCACTCGGATGCACACCATGTTTAACACCTACTATAACATACCCTTTTATGCAATCCTTGAAGGACTTTAATGTAAAACTCCTCTTTCCTACCACTTGCGTACATGACAATCTATTACCTTGCTGCAACTTATACCGTTTCATGGAACAATGTCAATTTCATAGGTGCATGCTTCATAACACCATGACAAGTATGGTAAAAGAGACGACTTCCTTGGTAGCTAGCTAGCTACCTGTGTTCCCCTTCTCAACCCCGTAAAAAGTAATCATACCATCATGTCGGTCCTGATTGTTCTTTGCACTCCCATTCTCCCATAGTGCCGCTGATGGCAATGAGAGTTGATGTCGGTAGCGAATAAAACTGTTGTAAATGTGATGAATGGTATGTCAGGTGAGTCAGGTAAATGGTTCCTTGAAATGGCACCCCCCCTTCTACATTCGACTACAATGTTTCGGGTTTCGTCGATTCTCCGAAAATGGAAGCAATATACACATATAAAACCATTGGGTACATTTAATGTCCTACGAGAACATTTCGTACAATGGAACAGAGTCTACCCAGCGTGTAAGGATATCCAGTTTCGGAATATGGGAGATGTTGCCTTGTGATGAATTTAATTTGTTGGGCTTAGTAAATAAAGTTAATTGTTTTGCAGGTGTCCAATATAAATTTTACTCCTCTACCATGTACGGTTGGCATGTGTCCTTACGAAAGTTTCATCTACAAATTCAATTATTTTAAATCCTTGAGGAAGAAACATTCCCATTTGTTCATTTCAATGGGTTACCAGTGGGAAATAGTATCTTAAACTTTAGGATAATAGTGATCAAAGCCTTTTACAGAACGTGACACTGTTGGTTTTGAAACTTCTTTAATGTTTTCAAATTCCATTAAAATTTAATGCGGGGTTGAGAAACACGCAATTGATTTTAAAGTTTTTACAAGGACTCTACCAAGGTGTACCTCTTATTCATTGAAAACCTAAAACGTATGCTCTTTTCAACTAATACCAACTAATGCACTTAATATCAATTATCCTTAAAATTCTAAAGGACTTCGGTTACATTCACCCTTTTATACAATTAGTTTAAATACCTACCATAGCTAAAAGTAAATGCAAACGATTTCTAGGACTTCACAAAGCAATTTAAGATCCTGCTAATCTTATAAAAGAAAAATACTTGAATTATTCCCAACAAAGAAATATGTTCACAGAACTAAAAGAAAATCTCACAATCCTTGGGGGAAATTAAAGTAAAGAATCATTACTTTTCCTTTTTTCCTTTTCATTGTTGGATTTTCTATAGAAGGACGATATCATCCTTTTCAATGTAATTGCATTTGTCCAAGAAATAGTGTGCAAGGAAACGTACATTCAATAGTATTGAGTTTCTTATAGAATTTAAAACCGATTCACATTTCTTTAAATTCTTTCAATTTTTATGGATTTTATTTCAAAAAGGATTAAGGATGTACATATATACCCATAAAGGAAGTTTTAGTCAATTTGTATCGTATCGCATGATGCTCTATTCTGCATGTTGTAGTCCAGTAGAAAGTGGATATTTAAATGCAGTAGCTACCCAATTTTTTGACAGTTGTCACCGTTTTTTTAAATAATGAACAATATTCTTCTAAAATATTTAAAGTATTGTTTAGTCATTTTCATAAACATTATAAAAATATAAGACAGTACAGGATCGGATATAATATAGGAGGAATATATTTTACTACTAAATGGGCTAGGCTTTGAAAATCCTTGCAAAACAACCAATTGCCCTGAGCTCTCTTAAAAACCTCAGCGGGCCACTGGACAAAATCATGCAACGCAACGCTTGAGGTCCTAATGAACACTCGCTTTCAGGGATGCCCCTCCAAAGGAAACATCGACCCAGATGAGTACTATAGAGAGCACACAGCTCCAGCGGTGAACTGAACTGATCCTTATTACCAACAAAAGGACAATACCAGGATTTAAAATGCCGTCTAGGAGTTATCATAGATAGAAGACTTAAAACTTGAACCTCTACATAAAGGAAGGGACAAAGAAAGCAATGGTAGCATACCATGTCTGTAACAGGATATTTGGCAAATCCTGGAGTTTTAGTCCCAAAATTATCATCTGGCTCTATACGGCGATAGTAAGACCGATGCTGACGTATGGTACTTTTGTCTAGTGGAAAGCAATGTACAAAACCACCAACCTTCAGGCTATGTCTAGGATTCAAAGACTGGGGTGCATTGGCACCACTGGGGTAATGAGAACCTACCCTACAATGTGGCTGGAGGTATTACTCAACCTAAAACCCTTAGACTTTGACTTGAAGGTGCATAGGTTTTTCATAGGTTCTACAGTATGAAAGTCATATCCCCTAGGACGTCACTATTTATCTATTGATCTAAGTGTGGCGGTAACTTAACATATCCTCACCTAAGAGGAATATGGTGTCAAGAATGGATGTAGTCAGTATGTGAGAGAATTATTTGAATATATCACTTCCAAAGCTGGTTACGAAAGACATGGGGAGAAAGTAGTGAATCTCATTACATCATTACTTGAAAGAATTTGCGTTGAGTTAGCATGTCATTCACGCAACTCAAAGCACCGGGCACTGACGGCACTCTGCCAGCTATGTGGGTGTTATATTCATACCTAAAGCAGGTAAACCAGGCTAGCGCTTCAGCTTCTTGTCATGGCACTTCAAAGGCTTCTCGATATTGATAAATGTTTAACATGCATATTTAAAAGGTAAGTCAGTGAAAACAGCTATACATCCTTCTCTGCGTTCTAGTCATTACTAGTGACTGGCAGCAAGTTGGTTCCAGTCCAGCTCCAGAGCTGATCGTTGAGCGACATCCTCCCTTCAGTGTGAGCCGATTTTCGTTGTAGAACTCTGTGCCTTATAGACTGGTTGATGCGGCAGATAAAAAACAACATGATTAGATCCGACCACAGGTTCAGCAATTCCATCACGAACCAACTGTCGTATTGCTGCCTCATATTCCAACAGTTGAGTTCGATTTCGTGACAGTCGTCTAATAAAGGAACTCAATCGCTAATTGGCAAGATCTTTGTTAGAGTCCAAGTATGATTCGACGACCTTCCATGGCAGACTTGCGACGTACTGTGCACCTTCCCGCGAAATGCACTTTGTGATAATATCCTGGGCAATTCCCACGTTATTCTCTTCAGCGCTCTTAATCCCCAGTGTCTCCAGTGAATAGAATTGCATTACATGTCGGCTGCCAGGCTCAAAAGCGCACTAGAATAACTAGAAAAATTTTCATCATTTGAGCTGTTAACCTCACCTGTGTCATGAACACCCGACAGTGTCCACCCGAAAATTGTTTCCACCGCCCGTAATCTGCTCGTAAGACCCATCTGCTTGCCAGTGACGTTGCTCCAGTAGTAGTCTGCTCCAATTAGATCACTTAGTCCTTCCTTTGCTTCGGTTTCTGCAGCACAAACGTCTGCCAGGTTAAGGCCTTTGAATAACTGACAGTCGCTTTGAGGGGCTGCCAAAACATCCACACAAATCTCGGGAACCATTATGGCTTCTAGCGTAATCATCACCCTAGTATTGAACGATCTAGTTAAGATAATCCTTGAATTGCAGCTCACGGACGAAGGCGTTAAGGATATCTAAAACTTCAGTTCAAGAACCAGTGGCATTGCGGATGGATGGAGGTTAAAACCGGCTCCAGCCAGTGACTCTGTATGGCACATTATGCATTTCAACATGATGTATTCTTTCCAAATGAAATATCTGATTCGATGATCTTACCATCCATCTCCCAGTCCCATGGCTCTTGCTGATACTTATGTAGGTGGTGCTGCAATAGGGAAAACCTAGTCCTCAATTAACAACCCGGTCCTGAATTGCATAATTGATGTCCCCTTCAACTTAAGCGAGTCACCTAAGATGACGTCTTCCTCTACAGCTTTGCCGTTTCGGGTTCGTAATGAAGAATTTGCGAGCACTAACGCTGTCGTGCATTGAATCTCGTCCTTCAAAACCTGTCTTCCAATAGTGGGAAGTTTAAAATTGTATTAAATCTTTTCCTATTAATGGATTATTTTCATTTGTGGTGTGCGCTACACCAACTAATCTCTCAGTTCTTGATTAAGATAAGTCGACAGTTAGGTTGTTAGCTCTACCAGTTTTGTTGGATTTAAGTTGTATGTATCATTTACATACTTCATGCAGTGCATCCTTATTTCAGGGGCCTATTTCATAGACAACACTAATAATTATTTGTGAATTCACTTGTAACTTGTAAATTATGTGCAAATTTTTATTTCATAATGCCAATTCACTAATAACTACAAGTATGCCAGGCCTGTAACTACAAGTGAATTTACAACTGCGGCGAGCAAAAAACTATTAGTGACGGACTTGTAACTACAAGTGAATTTCTTACAAGAGTAGAGAGACAAATAAAATCACTATACTGTGATCGCTTAACTGTGAAGTATAGCCGCAGACTCGTAGTTCTTCGCAAATAATTTTTAACTTGTAGTTACAGACTTGTAGCATTTTGATCGCTACACTTAGAATTTGAATTTGCCGCGCTACAAGTGCTGAAAAAAATTACAACTCTATACTTTATTTGTGCTTGTAGTTAAAAGTTTACAAGTACAACACTTGTAGTTTTATGAAATAGGCCCCCAGGTCTTCTAAAGTATGAACAAAAATAAATGTATCCCATAAGCTAAGATGTACAAATTCCACTACCACCTATCCCTATCCACAACTCAATAGATACAACCGACTACAGAACTTTTTTGGTCATCTTATGAACCAATTAAGCTAATATTACAAACGTGACAAATTGATAATGATATCTAGATATCTTGGACGTAACACATAGACATTCAAACTTTCTCAATTGGCACTACCATTAACATCCGTTTTGTCTCGTGTTTGCTTCGCAAACATCAAACTTGCGTTACGGTCCTTACCAAGCAGCACGTGACGATAGGGTTTCGAACAAACTACGAAAGCAGTAAATGGCTTTCACTGGAAAGAATAATCAGAAAATTGTTCACGAAATGTTTGTTCCGAAACTTTGAAGGAAACTTTTATTTGACGAACCAAAGACTAGAAAATGAAAAAAGTTTTCGAATGGAGGTGTAAAACTTTTCGACCGTCCCGAGGAGTTGGAACATGAAAAGTGAAACTATGGCGCACTTTATTACTTTGTTGGAAGTTGAAAGAAAACATTTTGTCATCCAATTGCTGCGAGATAAGGAATTCAGTCAGTCGGGAGAATTTACAAATTGTTTCACATGTTGAGAATGCTTACATTGCGCGAAATTCCAAACAAAGTCTGTGTTTTGATGTCACGTTTTTTTTTTTTGCATCCTTCTGTACGTCTATAAAGTTTTCAGGATTCTGTTAATTTTGTTAAAAGTGAAATCGAACCTTTATGGTATGAACCAATTGTCTGTGTAACTGCCAGACTTGTGAACAATTTAAATTGAAATGTATTTTTAATATGATAAAACTTTCGAAGGTATATGAGTATGCGAAGGCTATTCACCTTTAATTTCAGCAAGTCAAACCCTCTAAGTTCCCACTTAGTCAGAAAAAAACCGGGTTACAAGTAAAGTTCATCAATTCAAGAGCAGGATTTTTCAAAAGAAGATTTAGAAAACTCGCAGCTTAGATTTTTTTTATATAAGGAGTGAAGGGTTTTTTCACAATAGCAAAGTGAGCCTTTTTCGGATTAGAAAATCATTTTCAACTACAAGCCGTCAAAATTTCCATTCTAAGCTGGTCCAGTGCTAGATGGATCATTAGGACTGTGTTAACGTAGGCGATATAAATTGGAAAGATCTGAGAGTTTTGAAAGAAAATCTTTGTAAGCTGTAGTTAAGCTATGTCAGCCTTGGATGAGGTGTTTTTGTAACGATATTTTGTTCAAAAAGGGACATTAATTGGACCATAGATCAATTAGGCTAGAATATCCCATGAGAAGTGTCATTTTATTTTCACCTAATTGTTGAACTGTCTATATTCAACTATCATTGCGAAGATTTTTGATAAGTATGAACTAGGAGGTTATTACATATGAATCGATACATACTCGCGCATCGTGTGAAAGTAGTGAAAATTCACTACAAAAACGGTGGAACAATGGCTCTTTTGCGTGACAAATTTCCTGCACGTGTGCTTCTTCGAAATGGAAACCTCAATTAGCCACCGAGATCGTGCGATTTAACATCATTAGACCTTTTTTCTTTAGGGCTATGTTAAGGGTAAAGTCTACGCCAATTCTCAACAATCAATGATTCATCCACGAAATTATTTCCGAAATACAGCTGCAACTCTGCGAAAACGTGATGAAAAATTTCATCAAAAGTATCATTAATTGTAGGCATAGTCGAGGACATTTGACAGGTATTGTATTCCATTACTAACCTTAGAGTTTGTACTTTGGATTAAGATAATGTTGCGTTTTTCTATTGATTCAAAAAGTCACACCTCTTGTTGGATAAACCTATTATTATTTGAAGAAGGGGTATGTTGCACTGCGACCTTTCGATCTATTGTGCCCCTTACTAACACCTTGGAGAGGTATGTGCTCTCATTAGAGTGCCCCTCGCGTTAAGATTCCTTTCGGAATCATTTTGAGGGTCTTGTACTCCTACTTGGTGGAACAAATCTGTCCTAGAGCACTCTCTATGATCCAGTTTCCTTTAATAATGTAAGGATGAGAGTTGGCTCTAATGACGGTATTTCCTCATCTGATAATTTGTATTTGCCCAAATATTTCAGTCTTTTATGGGTCAGTGCCCCACAAGATCCTAGTACATGTTCTGAGATTTCACTGGACTCATCGCAGAATCTACAGAGAGGTGAGGTGAGGTTTAGACTTTTTTCATTGAGGCTTAGATCTTTTTCAGATATACCTAGATTCCTTAGGTGCTCCTTGAGTCTACCTAAAATGCTCCGTCAGGAAGTCCGATTGGATACGATGGATTTTCTTGCTCATGCTGATGCATGCTTCACATCAGTTTCGGTTATCTTGTCCCAGAAGTTTATCGGCTTGTCTCATGCCCTAAGCTTGAATCCAGGTTCTTGCCCTGTTTTCTCTCTCTAGTTTCCTGAATTCTTCTTTGAAGGTATAATCCCCTATTCCACAGAATGGTTTACGACCTATTAATGTTTCTGATTCTCCCTTTTTTGCTAGGGAGTCGGCCATTTTATTACCCTCTATTCCCACATGGCCAGGTATCCAACAGAGTGTCAACTTGTATCTTATACCCAGGTCGTTAAGTTTAAGCAGGCATTCGCACATAAGTTTACATAGACTTAATGACATAGGAATCAATTCAATTTCAATTCAATTTCAATTTTTCAATTCAAGTGCCATGATAGCAGTTTGGGTATTTGACATTATGACTATATCACAATTCGCGTGGTTTCTGTCAAGACTGACTTGGACACATCTATCTATGACATAGATTTCAGTCTGAAAGATGCTGGTATTTTTGTAAATAGATTTAGAGTATTTGGTTCTAGGCTCGAATACTCCTGCTCCAGATCCTTCACCAGTTCTTAACCCTTTGTTGTGTGGTTGCTCTGTTTGTAGTTTGTGGATTCATTGCGTCAACTCTATTTTTTGCTGAGCTTGGTAGTAAAGTTCTTTTGAAAGTTGAACCTTGCTTCAATATAATACACTTATCTCTTCCTATTCCTTCTGTGGACATTATTAGAACTGTTTTACTCACCCACAAGGTGCAATGGAGTCAGTTCCAGTAGTACCTCCATGGTTGCAGTTGGGCAAGTTCTCATGAACCCTGTAATAAGATTCACTTCGCTTCTCAAATCGGTGTTTTTCTTTGATAAACGTTGTGGTCCAATGTAGTTCGCGACAGGATCTCGCTGGTTTCCTATTCTTTCTAACAGTAGGGAAACTTCGTCCTTTAGACAAGTCAATTGTGGCAAGTTGATACCTCAAGCATCAATGGAGTCAAGAGGAGCCAATCTAATGCCCTCCATGTAAAGACTCCCCCGTAGTCATATGGTTTGATAAATCTTTTGAACAGCCACACGCTCCTAACTATTAGTTAAAACTGTGCCTGTTGTGACAGCGACACAAAAGAGCCTACAAACTCATTGCCTACAATAGTGTCCAAGGAACCAGTTCGTACTCTTGCGAAGAACCTGAATCTTAGTTGTTGGATTGACTCCACCTCTTCCTCATCTTCGCGGGTTCTGCATAAATCGTTAGAGTCTACCCTCCATTTACTCCATTGACTCCAGTAAAGATACGAATAGATGATCGACCTAGTGCCAGAAGGCTATAGTGGAGGTGGCATATATCCTCCTGGGTAACCATAACAAGTTGACTTCGTTCTCTATCAATCGGTGGCAATATACATCTGTCCACTTCACTGATGTCTATGGACGAGCTCGTTCTTCCTAAAGCATCTGCGTTTACTTTACCTTTTATATAGCTATGTATATTCCAGAACGCAGCAGAGTTTGACCGAATGGTGTCCAATAGTGATCAGAGCGTCACAACATCTTCTAACCGTCTTTGATTTGATTGTATTGGATTTAATCAATTTTAAACTACTGGAGGAATGTGACTGTTTTCTATGCATCCTGTAGCTTTTGCTATTGCCAAAATTTTAGCTTGGAATACACTGCACGTTTCTGGTAATATTAAAGACGCCTGTTTTTCCTCCGAGTGAAAACCTGCCAATGTCGATTTTTGAGTCACAACCCTTACTAAACTCAGTTAAAGTAGAACTGATGATACGGACGCTGTGGCTCATAGGATAGTGCGACGAACTATTGAACTGGATCTTATAAGTTCCATTCTCAGATAAGATTTATTTTCACAGTCAAACATCCGATAGTATATCTGTCATGAAAAAGCTTCTCAAAAAAAAAAAAAATGGCTCAGCTGAACTGATTGGTCTCAATACATAGTCACTCCCAAAAACTCTTTTTTTTTCTGAGCAAATCAGTCGCTGTTAGAAGCACTTTAGACCAAGGAATAGACTCTCCACAAACGTATAAATTCGAACTGACTAAAGCTTAAAGGAAGTCATTTACGATCTTTTGCTGTAAAATTGATGAGTTTCTGAAGTGGAGAAGCCACGATTTCGACCATATCTAGTTAGGTAGGTAGGCAGCTTCACATGCAGTCAGCACTCGGATCACCAATGGATCCATTGTGAACCCATGTCGTGGATTACCTAAAACGAAGGCAAAAGTTGTTCTGTAGCTTTGGAATACCTTAACCCCCTTCCTGAATCAACCCGATATTGTTATAAATTTCAGGATGGTTAATGATGACTTTCCTGACAGGTCGCCTAGGACTTAGAAGTGGTATTCGCCAAGGACCGTTTTACTAGTTCTGCACAGGCTTGGGCATTCGCGTATGAAGTGGGATGTGGTCTCTTCTGCATTCTTGTCGACATACCCTCGGTAGACGATCATATCTAGTTACTTATGTATTCAGGGAAGTAATGTAAGCTCTTAATAGTGTCGAAAAAGACAGAACTTGTACTCTTCAGCAGAAAAATCAAGATACCGCTTTTCAAACTGCCAAAGGTACCTGGGGTGGAGTTTTCTATTTCGGATCCCTCAAGATGTCTTGACATTGTACTAGATAAAATGGTTAGCTGAAAACTTAGTACACAGGAAAGACTCCGTAAGGCTTACAATGCTGCTTCCATTTCGAAGAGAACAGCAGAAAAAGCAGGACTGACGCCTAAAACCAGCAATGAAACCACATATATGTATGTCATGACAGTCAAACTTATCTTTAAAGGCTCTTATATGGTGGAAGGCAACGATTACAAAGAATGCAAAATATGCAGGCATCACCGGTGCTTGTCACACTACTCTCACAAATGCACTCGACGTTTTTCTGTATCTTTTACCACTAGACGTACAATTAATATTACAGGCGGATAATAGTACACCTCCGCTCACTAACGTAGGGCTCTTAAAAACCAGCAATGTGGGGCATAACTCCATACTTAGGGAATCATTTCCCAGTATCCTTGAAAAGTCGAACGAAATCCTTGGTACTCTTGTCTTCGATTTAATATACTCTGATAGCCAGGTTTGGACAAGGAAGGTACTCTCTTTTCAAATTGCAATTGCTGTACACACAGTTGGTTTGAAAACCAGTGTAGTTATGGGTTCAGGTATATATGGACTAGAGTGATATAAGCCAGCACATAGCTTTGGGACTTTCCGGACATATACAGCGTATTGAAAGCAGAGGTTGCAGCTGTATTTAAGGCTATGCGCAATTACTTGGGATGGGATCAATTTCCAACAGACAAAACAAGCAATGAGTATGGTCTCCGTTGATCCGTAGATTTGGTGTGTATTTGGAACACTCTGATTACGAGTCACATATGCCATTGGGCGAATTAGAGGGTTGCCCCTAAATTCGGCTTTGACTACTAGGGGAATGTCCTACCTCTCTACGTATGAAGACCGCTACAACCACACCATACTACAATTCATTCAAAATATTGATTTATCCACAAAGCTCCAATAACTATCCACCCTTCATCATTTCGTAATAATTACGAATACCAGTATTCGCCACAATATATGCTGCTTATGTCAGGAGATTACCATCATCAGGGTGTACCATTACTCAGAAACATACATAGGACAGGGACAGGTGCAGGCATTATTAAACAGACTAATGGTCAGATAGTCCACCTTACATCTTATCTCATTAAGGTAATTCGTGCAGCCTTATATGTAAGTGGTTAAGCTATATGTACCACATGCATACATACATTCATTTCAATTTATGGGTTTTGTATCTGAGACGGGAAATAAATTATTTATACGTCTACGAGTACTTAAAATGTGAAGAGATGTATGTAGATACCTTATACAATCAATGATTAATTAACACATCCATAAGGATAAGGTTCAGTGGTTGTGTAATTAGTCAGTCTGACTGTCTGCTTACAAGGTCGTACTTCTGTCTGAATGGTTTTATGATTTCATTTGAAAGAAAACTGATTGCAAAACTATCATAGATACTTTTGATAAACTGGTTAGATGCACACTGTTTTAGTTCTTAGTGATTATTTCATCAGGCGGTTAAATGCGTGAAAGGTCCTTGTATTGTCATCTCTTGTAATTTACAATATGTTTACATTCTTTCTGAAAGTAAAGAAAACTTCTTCACGGTCACCCTTGTAGATGTATCCGTGTTTACAAAACAATTTAAAATCTTCACAGGGACACACTTGAAGTTTAAATAAATACAATCTGAACTTGGTACTCTATCTCAGTTTGGAATTTCATTGTTTATTCGTTTCATCGATTTTATATGATAATATCGAACAACGCAAATAAAGTTCCCTTCATTTTGTCGGATTCCGCCGTCTATTGTTGACCACTTGAGCACATCGCAATATTCTATTCCATCTTGTTGTCCTTCGAAACACGCCTACGCATTGAACTGTTTTTTTTTCGATTTTCTTTTCACCCGATGTCATCATTTTATTTTATTTTTTCGCTTTAATTCTCAGCTACGAGTTGTTATATTCTTTCAAGTTTGTCTATGTCCTGCCATTAAAGTTTGCCATTCGAACAAGTGCAAGCACTGAAACATAGAGTAAGTAGGCCATGAGGTGAAGAACATCACCAGGCAGGATATAACGACAGGAGGATACATCAGTTCATTGTCTGTTTTCTATTCTGCCTGATAGAAGGTGCGAATACGAGTAGATACGAGTACTCAACAAAAGGGTGGAAACAATGCAAAAGATAAGTATTTTAGACTTTGGTAACATCAATTGGTGAAATCAGAATTCAAATTCAAATCATGGCTTTGAACATACATACAAACAAACATTTTATTAAAAATTCATCTGCCTACTTACGATACAATGTACATTCTTCCTGCTCGCTTGTTAGAAAGAATTGGCATACTTAAATTTACGAGGCGTTCTCACTCATAAGTTAGGCACCCCTTTTTCCCCAAATGGTTTTGTAATTTAAAGAGAATGTACCCCACCGCTACCCATCACAAAGGATGTACAAAGATACAAGGGATACCCTTTTTACATTTTTTTTTTTTTTTTCTTGTGAAAATATTGAAATAATTTCCTGACTGTCCTTTTTGTGCTTGCCGTCTGTTCTTTTGTCAGTTTTGTGTACATTCATCAATATCAAGGGTTCGTTCATTCAATGGGATTGTTTGGAATGAGAATCAACGGCGTATCCTGACTTAACAATTTTGCTTTTGTTAAGATATACAAAAGTAAACCGCAAAACTTCAATTTCCAAAAAAAAGGGTAAACCAAATAAATTATTAACATGTTCTATTTGTGGCTTGTGTATTTTATCTTTTTCGATTTAGACAAGGAACATTTTTTTTTTTCTCTTTTTGGTTTTCTTTTGTAACCATGGAAATTAGGCTTTGTAAATATGTACACGTACATATATTTCATCAAAAAATTTGCATTGTTAGTTCGGCTGATAGGATATGCCTGAACTAACAAATTGGAAATCATTTGTCAGGACAAATTAGATCGAAAGCTTTTACTGGCTCTTACGCGAAGAGGTAGGCATGTATGTATGTTTCCTTGAATGGAATAGAAATACAAATTTAAAATGCATGTTAATATCAATAACCTGTAGAGACCAATCCTGGTATATTTCTAAGGGAGAATTGTATCGAATTTCCTATGAGATATCAATACATACATATGTAGATACAAGTGCCCCAGGATTGAACCAGTTCAGTTCATCAAAAGTTATGTTACTCAATTTATGTAAATGTATTCCTAGAAAAAGGGATAAAGAGCCTGCAGATAAGTGGAACTATTAAATCTAAGTTAATGTTTGTCTGGCAGATATAGGACTTTGATTACTTTGGAAATTTGTTCTTAATAGTTTGGATTTGGAATAATAATCGTAACTTCAGTTAAGAGTATTAGTTTTGTACTTATAGCCACGAATAAAATAATAATAAGGGATAAACTTATAGAACTCTAATGTGTGATTTCTGGAACCATATGATATGGAATGTTGTTTTTATTCTACAGGTTTTAGACCGACCAGATTCGGTCGAATCAAAACTATAGACAACGTTTTTTTTTTTTTGAAATGAAAGGCGAGCATAATTTCAAAACAAAACTGACGAAATCTATGGGATTTATCTTTTATTTTTTCATGGGATTTCTCTCATGAGATTTCTCTTCAATTGAGGCACCATTTAAAATAGATCTCTTACTTCTTCAAACTACATACATATCTTGTATGAGTTCGTTGTTTCTGCACCAAGCTTATTATGCCTTCCGCGGTTGCATCCCGTGCCTCATGAATTTTATTCATATGAAGTCGCAGTATACCATTGCACAAGATATTATACAGCAACGGCACCAAAAACATTGTACTCCTTAAAAGTAAACTAACTTCTATCTTCCTATTAGCCGTCATCCTCAATATATTGTGATTGTGATCTTACTGAGTCAGTTCTGCACAATTATTTCAAGAATGATGTTAAAGAAATCACATGAGAGAGTGTCGCTTGTCTAAATCATTTCTTGACATAAAAGGTCTCGGTAAAGCTTTTCCAAGAAACGTGCATTTTTAATCGATATCCTGCACAACTGGAGGAGTATGGTAAGGTTTGTAAAACTAGACATAACTCTGCATAGCTCGTCTCTATACATGCTGTATATGGCCGCACTAAGATCTACATATGACAGATAATGGGTATCAATTCGTATTTCCGAAATGATACGAAAGTATCACAGTCTTCAAACATATCCTAATCATTCCATTTCCTAATCATGGATCGATTTCCAGACATAACCAACGTTTATCACGGTCTCATATCTTGTGAATGTCTGACAAACATCCGAGGGAATAACTGTCATGAATGTTTATGCGAAACAAGGTGACAGCCATTTAAAGGTCATTGCCTTCAGAGGCACGATACAAGGAGATGTTGTCTCCATCTTCCTGCGGTTTCTATCCAGTCATCAAAGAAATACTTCTGAAACCAGAAAACAGAGGGGTTAAGGTAAATGTCTATGCAGGGGATGCAGTGCTGGTGGGAAGAGGAAAATTTGTACCCATTATCAGCGAACTGTTAGAAAATTCATTAAAGACACTTAATACGTGAACAACGCACATTAAATATGGATGCGTAGTCTGGCGGCATGCTGCAGACAATGACAAAAATATCGAGACTAGCTAATGGATCGCGCAGGAATGTGACTACGCTGCGGAAGCAAGGAGCATATAGCTAAAAGTGCACTGCAGACCCTCTTCTACGACACGGACGAAGGGCCGACAGTATATAGAAATAGGATGGTTTCCACAGGGATCAGTTCTAGGCCCTGCCCTGTGGAACATTATGTATGCGGAGACCAGGAAGAGTGAACATATTCGTATGCCGTCGCGATGGTGGTAGAAGCTAAAATCCTGGAGGAGGTATCACGAAACTGCAACGACACCATCTAAAATACGAAAATATGGCTTCGCTCAAGATGTCTGGAATTAAAAAAAAAAATACAAATTTTTGGCGCAACAGGTCCATAGGACCCAGGGCCTAGCTTCTCACAACCATTCGAGTTGTGCGTGTTATATTCTTTACACGAATGGAAAGGGCCTACTGTTTAATGCCGGATGTTTGTCAGATGCTCGCGAGAGGTGGGGCCGTGAAAGAAATTTTAGGTGTTGTCTGGGGATTGAACCTGGAACCCCTTGCTCCATAGTCCAACGCACTAACCACTTGACCCACGGCGCGTCTGGAATTAATGGACAACAAAACTGAAGATGTCCTGATGGGGACTTTAAGTAGGAGAACACTCTATTGAGTCAAAGTCCTACATAAAGTACCTAGGGGTACTGCTTGACCATAGGCTCAACTTTAGAGAGCACATAACATACACAAGCGTGAAAGCTAAGCGGGCGGTTGGTGCAATATCCAGGCTAATGCCAATTATTGGAGGACCCACCCAGCTAATGAGAAACCAATCATCATCAACGATAACAACAATAAATTCGTACATGAGAAGGATAAACTCAATGCATAGAAGAGCATCGCTCAGTATATTATACTACGCATATAGAATGGTATCGGCCATCGGGACATGCAATAAGTGTAATAGCGGCGCGAATGCCTATTGAACTGGACGTCGCTATATAATAGCGAAAACCCAAAGCAGAAAGCCATCAGAGCAGCTGCAGAAATAAAATACAACGTGGATGGAATACGTCATAAAACGGCAGGTGGACATACAAACTACTTCTGACAGTCCTAGACAAGTATAACATCGCAAATGACCCATTCTGTCGTCATTGTGAAGGCAAGTTCAAAACGCCGAGCATGTCCTGTTGAAGTGCAAATAATACGAAGCACCCAGAAATGCTCTAAAAGAAGAGGCAATCAAATAACTCCATGGAGACTGATATCGTTCTACGACGGGTTATTCAAACACCGAAATACCAAAAGGAAGAAAACCCTGGACCATAAGAAGGAGAAGACATGATGTCAAAACTTGCCCCTAAGAAAAGAAGGCGAGTGCCTTGACAGGCGGAGTCGTAGGGGAATCAGAACAGGGTTAGGGTGGTGTTTTAGCCACATAAACGTGTAGGAGCATGGAGTCCGGCATGACTCGTAGTACGGATTGCCGAGATGCACTGGTTTGTATATACACAACCAGTGCGATGAGAACAACGCAACACCGATAGCTGGATGCAAATATATAATTTTCAATATGCTACCCACAGACCTATACATATAGGGGTCTGCCGCTAAGAGAGCCTGGGAATTAGCCAATGAATCGGCTTGAACTCAATCCTCGAATAGCATACATCGTGACGAAACTCGTAGATGGAGACGTAAGGATACCCGACTCAAGCCGATAAAGAACTAAACATATGCATACGTCAATTAGACTTCCTGACTGTAGCAGTGTCTTCCGAGCAGCCGGCGGTCTTGGCGGTGTCAAAATGATAGTATTAATGATGGAAATTCGACGCTGTCACGAAGAACTTATGGTTCCTGGCTCGCAACAATATATTATTCTCTGATAGTTTTTTGTTTACAAGGATATAACCGGAAATGAGATAGCTGACGAACTTGTAAGAAAAGGGTCTGCAATGAACCAAGATCAAGAAATTCAATGGATGAAGCCTCCACTCTGTATACTCATGGAGCGAGTCGAACGTAAGATCCTAATGACAGACAATAATATGTGTAGCCGGCTTACTACATATGATATAC
Organism: Xylota sylvarum; assembly: GCA_905220385.1. Classification (NCBI taxonomy): domain Eukaryota; kingdom Metazoa; phylum Arthropoda; class Insecta; order Diptera; family Syrphidae; genus Xylota; species Xylota sylvarum. Next base: position 37,228,264 of record LR999958.1, read on the forward strand.
CAAGGAAACTCTGGCTGGAACCAACAAACTCCTACAAAATGACAGGAAATTGGTATCAATATTGGTAGGTGCACTCACTGGCCATAATTTTTTAAAGAACCAAACAATGAAACTCAATGATGACAATAGATGTAGAGGCTGCGGTGACGAAGAGGTTTGGTTCACGAGGCTACACCCCACTACCTCTGTCACTGCCCAAGCCTATGTCACTTGAAGAACAGAACACTAAGAAGATTTTACTTCTAGGACTTACAAGAACTATCTGATGTCTCCATATACAATGTTTCGAGATTTCTGAGGACATTACAATGGTTGGAAACCCTATTCACTAACGAGCAAGGCAGCATTAAAGTATAAACCCAGTACAAGATCTCGGACCAGACCCCTATGGAGGTTGCTAGATAAAAGTTAGAAAATGACTTCTGACCTTACCTAAGTCTACTAAGGGTCTTCCTGTGTCTTCGGTCAGGATATCCATTAATTGGATTTCTGGCAAACACAATGTGTGCGCCTCTGGGATGCAGACAGACGAAAAGAATTATCTCGGACATCTACGGACAATCAGCGGCATTCTTGCTGTCGCTCAGCAAAAAAGATTGACGTCTTACCTCTAATTTATTATCATATCAACGGGTCACTTTCATTTTGCTAAGAATCTCAATATACTAGGCTTAAGTGGCACAACTATCCGGTTTGCGATGCTTGTGAAGAGGGCGAGGATACTTCGGATCATTTGTTTTGTGCAGCACTGTATCTTTTCCGTGTAGTTTCTAAGTCTTAAAGTATAACACAGCTTCTTGTGTAACAATGCTAAAATCCCACCGGTTTACTAGTTATACTCTTAAGAGTTCCTTCTTTCGGTCGCCTTTGATGCCTTACAATGTTATATTTAAAAATTCTTAAGTACCTATGAGTACCTATGGCAAATAAAATCACAATTGTTCAAATTGTTACCTAAACAAACTATCCAAACTCAGTACGATTGTAATCTATTTGTGGACCCAATTTATATGAACAATTTCTATTTGCAATGCTATAAGATAAACTCTCATTCATTCATTTGTACACGAGATAATTTGTTGAACCCTAATATCGACCTCAATAAACATTGTTACCTAATTAGAGCACAAATCCGTCGGCCCCTAATTTACCAACACCCATCTATCTATTGCCTGTGTAACAATAGATGCTAGGACTCATCAAATCCTATATAAATCAATTGACCAATTACTTTGGCATTTATCTTCAAACAATTAGATTCCAATCAAATGGAATAAACTCAAACCAACTTCAAGTTAAACTGAAAATTAAATTGGGGTGGATACAATTTTCCTACTTTAATACTTAGGCAACAACAAATATTATATAATTATTTCAAATATAGGAGGAATTTAAGTATCTAGTAGGAGTCTCATAGGCATTTAGTAAATAAGTGCGGAGCTTTGATTTTGATTAATTAAAATGTAGTAACGTTTGGTTAGTAATTTTACAAAGTTTTGTTGTTTCAAAAGTGGAATGTATAAACCCGATATTTTACTCCACACAGACTGCTGAAGTTACAAAATGTTTAACCTAGATATGCATATATATAAGTAGATAGGTGGAATTTGAATTTTTAAATCCTACTCAGGTTGAGTAACTAGTGATACCCGCACGCGCTGCATAAGATCTAAAATTCTACTGTCTGATATGAACTAAGGTGACTTCTTTCAAAAACAGTGTTTCGCAGTAACTTCACCCTCAAGTCTGGATTAGACTTGCACAGACTTCACTAAAATATCGTTGAAGCTTTAAAATAATACTCACTTAACTTATTGCAAAATCGGCTGTACGAACTCATCCTGTATTTAGATATGGCAGCCTTCATCAAAAGATATGTTGGGCTCTTAATATCTGCTCTAGCTTATCTTCCTTTGTGGTAAAAACTTTGGAAAGCCTGGTGGTCAACATCAACTTAAGAAGGTTTTCGAGATCTCAGACCGAACCCACTTTACATTCTCTTATTGTCACCATTGAAAGATCGCTGGTCAACAAAGAATCTACGATGGTAGCTTTTCTTGGTTTGGAAGGGGTCTTCAACAATATAAAACCAGAAGACGTAGCAAATGCTCTCGAAAAATTAAAGTTCAATGCTAGGATAAATCACTTGATCAACCAGATGCTAGTCCACAAAGTGATCAATTCAGAATTAGGCAAATTCAAATAAGGAAGTTGAGTTTAGCGCGACATACCACAAGGAGGGGTACTATCACCGCAACTTAAGCTCCATACCGTGAACGAATTACTCCTCACCTTAGATAAGGAAGGATTCAATCTAGCAATCAGTGGGAAACACCAAGAAATACTACGTGCTCTCATGGACATAGCCCTTACAAGGTTGGTCAAGTGGATAAATAGCTGCGGATTCAGCGCCAAATTGACAGAATTCCAGAGATTACACCACTTAAAATGAAGGGAGTTAACTTAAGTTTCTCCGAATATGCCACAAATACTTGGATCTTATACTAGACCGGTAACTGACATAGAAACGGAACTTACATAGTTACATAAAGGTATTAAAAAGGCTGCTACGCCACCTTACGCTTGTAAAAGAGCCATAGGGCACTGTCTAGTGAACAGTGAGATTCAGAGAACGGCTTGTATTTACGATACCAGCGCTGGAAACAATGCTGCATATCCTTACTCTATGAAAATCTATCTATGGTACCTGTATTCTGTGGTATTTATAATCTATGGTATATACTCTATGGTATCTATGGAAAAGAGGTTGCAATAAAATTGGCTTTGCATCTGAGGGAGTTATTGCAATGGTATTCCAGAGAGATAGGACACGCCACTATCATCCATCTGCAGTGTGGCCAAACGAGTCGATCAGGTTTTCCCTGTCCTCGTAAAGCCCCTGTGCCTGACGGCATATATCCAGTAATGCTAAGGAAAGGAAGCAATATCCTAATAAAGGCTCTATTAAAAATCGTTAGAGCTTTTCTAGCTCATGGATACGTTCCTTCACCTTGGCGCGCTGTCGAAGTTGTCTTTATTCCAAAAGTTGCAAAAGAGGACCATGCCCTAGCAAAAAGTTTCTGACCGATCAGGTCTGTCTTCATTCCTACTAAAAGTTCTGGAAGGGATGGTAGAAGAATTCATTAGATCAGTTGTTCTAAAAAGAAGCGCTCTGTTAATCTGCCCTTCACTACCTTTATAAGTTTGAGAATGGACTGGATGGAGGGATGTACACTTTGTATTCATCGACTTTGAGGGGGCTTTTGATAATGCAATCTATGAATCTATGTGCAATTCTACTAGAAGGCACGGAGTAGATGATTATTACGGGACACAACGCCTGTGAGAAACATAGGTATTAACGACGACCCTACGTGTGGAGTACTTCATCTGCCAGTGTCCTGGTCTTGGTCGACTAAGACTTCGCACATTGGGTTCCGATGTTATGAGAATTCTCTTTCCTTAGCCAAGATTCTTCGGTTTATCAAAGAAACCAAGAAATTTGGCTAGGATATTCCATGGGGACCGATTAGGTGTGAGTGCTCGGAATGCAAATCCCTTCGAAGAAAAACAACGACAAGACAGGCGAGAGTGTAGCACCTGGACTGTTTTCAGTTTCTTTTGTCATCTGACTCCTTCTCTGCGTTCCTGGTCACTCAGCCGTCCTAGGAAATTGTTAAGCAAAAGCGGACAGGAGCTCTCAACTGCTGAAGGGGAGCTTCCCTCATCCATTAAAACGACAAGATACAATATCTCTACATTAACTCTACATCAGGCAAATAAATGTAAGATGGTATAACCTTGATGTTAAGCAGATGTGTCCACAGTTAAGCAGTCAAAGTGGTGTATCAGACTCAATTGGGGTCCCTTCTGGCTAGATTTTCTGGCTTTGCTAATTTTCATTCAGTTATGTTATACAGAGTCTTATGAGGTATGTCATACGTGAAAAACTAGGGCTTTAAAAACTCTACGACAACAATTTAATTTAATTTTCGAGACACCAGATCTTCATGCGCTAACCTCCATTTTGGATCTATTCGTACAGATGTCTTGCGGAGAAAGTTTATCTCAAAGTATTTCACTTCGAATGGATTTCATCGTGAAATAGTCTAAGAAGTGGCCTTGGTATTTAACCGAAATACATATGTCATGTCATAATATGTCCATTCCAGGTTAGTATGAAATCTAGCACTTCCTCGAGACATTCATGTAGGCGTTAGAAGTTCAGTGGTGTTGCACTGCTGAGGGTTCACAGCACCTGTGTTTTTCCATGGTCCCCTCTTTCGCGAACAATACTCTTATAACATGTTCAACTCGAATGATAGTGGGCCTTGAATCTACACGGGTCATCTCCGTCATATAATTTTTCGAGCTTTGTTTAAGACCTTGCTTAGACGAGTCGCCAACACCAAGCTAATGCTGATATTACTACACAACAACTTTACTAATTAAAATATCATCCCTTTGACCTTTCTATCAAGGAATTACCATAATTATTCAACTGAGAGAGTCAAGAATGCTTACCCTAATTAATCAACCGAAAGAACGTCGTCAAACGTCAGTCCTTAAGCATATGTACATACATAGATACACAATGACAGAGCTAATCGCTCCAGTAGATTCAAAAAAAGTTTTCTCTTCAAGATTACCAAATCTTCAAATTTGAAAACTTTGTCGGGAAATTTCGTCCTTGTCGGGTGCATGCTTGTTTATTAATGAACATTTGAAGTGCAATCCAACGATGCACATTTTATTTACTGCTTTAAGCAAATTGCAATATTTTGTTTGGAAATTATTTTGATAATTAAATTATAAGGAGATTAGGTCAAAAGTTTTTAGTCAAAACAACTGAAGGATACACTGATTGGTATAAATTGGAAAAAAAGGAAATAGATTTTGAAAATAGGATATACTATCATAATAATGTGGACATCTAAGGGTCTTGCTTCCATAGGAATATGGTCGACCTGCGATATTGCAATTGCCTGTAGGTGTACTGATTGGTTCACAATTCAATTAATCCCCTCTTATATAAAGTAGGGCAAATTGTCTGTTACAACCTCAGCAAAAATTTAAACAGCCATGTGCTAAGCGCGCCCCTACGTTATTCCAGATTTTATTTTGAAGGACTTGATTGCTTTTTCTTGTTGCCTGCGTACTTTACCTACATATGAAATAATGTTGTGAATTGTTAGAAAATCGTTACCGAATACAAAGAAGAAACAAAAGGATATCCATTCGAATTTTAAGTATCGGCTTCCAGTGTCATTGTTGTGTGGATGATGTGGATCAATGTAGCTCCATAACTGCCGTCGAGTCAGTTCCTATTTCTAAACAAAATGACAATCTTTGTGGAAGTTTTCCGACAGTGTTTCAGTCTTTACATATAGACATCGAATATCTATAAGATTTTTTTATATGCATTCGCAAACCGAATGGAATAATTTCTTCTTCTCCTATCCTTAGTCAGGTCAAGAATTCAATTAGAAGTAGACTGCACATTATGACCAATTACTTGGGGAAATTCCTTTGAATTGGTGACAATTGCAATAACAAACTTTCCTTCAATACCACCACCAAACTACATATACCTACATATATACGTAGTATATCCTGTCAATGTACTATTGTAATTTGTTTAAGCACTACACAACCATGTCAAAACCATTCACTTTCTAAAAATACTATCCCACGCAAGGTTAAGTCAATAAAATTCACTCAAAACGGAAACCCAAAGGTTGTCAGTCAATTATTTTTTATCCTTAAAAAAAAATTTCTGAAATACTTTATTTCATTATTTCTGTGTGGACTCTGTTGTGGACAGTAACAAAAAACAAAAATCGATCTCACATCGAAAACCCAATAAGTAGCGGGGATCAAGGCTTCTCAAGTGAAATTCCTTCACAGCTGCACTTGTGAAGTGATATTCGCCTGGGCGGAAGAAATAATCAAAATAAAAGCGTTATTTATGTCCGTCCGACGAATTGATTGATGTCCTTCCGCTTGTCTTGTCACAGAATGCTAACTCACAGTAAGAAGGAAATCAATCACCAGATACTATCACACATTAACACTTAATCCATACAGTCCTTGTATATAGCGGGGCGTAGCAAAAACTCGATTTAATGTAGTCAAACATATGAGTTTGTGTTGCGGTTCGAAGCGATGAATGATGGGCTCCGAGACGGTCTTAAGTGATTAGCAATCAATCAAAATGATTCCATTGACATTTAGAATGTGAATTTGTTAGGCGTATGTTTTCCGCTTTCGGGGAGGTATGAATTGCAATAATTCGTTCAATGTCCATGAACAGGGAAGGTGTAGATACATTCATATGTATGTAGGTGGTTCGAAGTTTTAATCCCTTTTTGGTTCATAATTTCGTCTCTAATGTATTTTAAAGCAAGTCATGTCAAGGACCACCTCTGCTGTTAAACCAAAACCAAAACCATCATTAAGACCATAACTCATTTCAGAGAAGGAAACCTCATGCGACCTAAAGCCAAACAAATTTGATCCCAAATGATTTTGTGTTGTAAGGATATCAAGCAATCAATTTAAACAACTTTTAGTCACAAGGAACTCTTGTCATACATAAAAAAGGTTGAAACTTTGGATTAGGTATCACAGAAGGTGCTGAAAATAGTGCTGTTATACAAGATCAATTAAAAACTCAACTTGAGTATGAATACCTAATGAATTCATCCTGATCCAGTGTAGATGCAATTAGAACCTTCAATTAACAATCGAGTGGCCAAAGGGTAGTGATGCAGATATATGAGAGCACAAGCGTTCTCACGATAGTCTCAAGTCAATGACCTCCCGATCTGCACGTAGAATGTTCCGACTCGATATTGCGTGAACGTCTTAAACCCTTCGTCAACAACCTGATTAGCCCCTATTAGTGCGGTTTCAGACCAGGTAACTCAACAACCGACCAAATATCCACACTACGGCAGATCCTGGAGAAAACCGCAGAAGCCCCTTACAAGTGAAAATTACAACACATGGGTAATGGAAATTAAAGCGGTGATAACCAAATGTGGAACATGGAAGCACTTCAATGAAGCAACAGAAAGACCTGAACTGAAGGACGAAAATCGTAGATCTCGTGAAAAACGAGATTAGGGAGTTGAATATGCCCATGGATGCAATAAAGAGAATGCGTGTTACCGAAAGGTATCACAAAACTCTTGTCGGAGATGGAACACTTCCGGAAAAGAAGATTGGTGATATAATCATCTTTACGGATGGGTCCATGATGGGTGGCAGAGCGGGGGCAGGTATCTTCTCAGAAGAACTGGAACTAGCCTGTCATATTAGTCTGGGGAAATATACCTCAGTCTATCAAGACGAGATGATTGCTCTGTTGCATGCGTTGGATCACCGAAAAGAGGGTCAGGTTGAGGGTAGGAACATTACCATAGCACTGGACAATCAATCAGTGATTAGACGCATGGAGCAAACAGATATCAATACATCACTGGCATTAAACTCAATGAGTGCTCATCTCGAGATGACGCTGCTCTAGGTGAGAGGGCACGTAGGGACTGAGGGCAACGAAAAGCAGTCTCTCTAGCAAAGAAAGAGTCAACCCTGGAGTTCTCTGGTCCGAAATCATTCGCTGCAATTGACAGGGGGATAATAGAATGCCTAGTTAGCAACTATGCCGCGACGGAACACCAGAGAAGGTGCTCAACCGTGGAAGGTTGCAGGCAGGCGAAAATGGCTATTAAAATGCAGATTGGCACCACTCATTGAGAAGTTCTAAGGTTAGGGCGAAGTGCACTGAAATGGGTAGTAGCGTTATCTACAGTTCATGGAAATTTTGGGTATCAAATAGAGAAGATGGGTCTTTTGGAGGACCACACCTGTGAACTATGCCTGGAGGAAGTCAGGACGGCAGCGCATATATTGTGTCAATGTTCGGCGTTAGATAGTAGAAGAAGGGAGCTCCTGAGGACCCACTGGATAGAAACCTAGAGGATGAACCAGATTTCTGTTAAACAGATGCTAGCGTTGACACGAGAAATCAAAGCCAGAAAAGAACTGTGGAGAAATTCAAAGATACTCTCGGGCTATAGTGGATCGTGGAAGAGAAACGAAAAGGGACCCAACACTGTGTTCTGGTTAGAAATCTCTCTAAAATATATACATAATGGAATTCTTCTATTCAGTTTCACAGTTGAAGTATATGGGTGTTGATATACACGAAGAATTGTTGTCGATACTTCTGCTGAACAAACTGCCACCAAATTTCAAGCTGTTCCAATCCCAAGACCTGGAGTTCTGAGAGAGAAAATTCTTGAGAAGAATGATGCAAAAAATTAACGCAAGGCGGATTGTGATACAGAGGCAATGTGTATCCGTCGAGGTGTAGGCCAGAGCAAGTCAAAGTTTGAACAAGGTACTGTGGTCATGCTAGTGAAGGCAACAGAAGATTTAAGTACAAGTGCTACCCATGTCATCAAGTGGGTCTGAATAAAAAACCACGGAGTAGAAAATACATTCCATATAGAGGAAGTGAAATATCAGACTTTGGGGATTCTGAAGAGTGCGGATCGAGAACGATGGTGTCTGGACAATGCCTCCACGTCTCACATGTGCAACGACGAACGTTTGTTTTTATTAGGACCTTCGATGGTGCAAGAGAAGCTGGTATTGACGCTTATGTTGATGCTAAGAATATCACTACATACAGGAAGTCTGAAAAGTCAGTGAAACTTCAAAATACATAATTGGTCAAGAACTTTAGGATTAGTTTTCTTTCAGTTCATCGAGAGTTATCATGACGTGCATTGGTGAGCTGCGAAATGTGTTTTACACTACTTGCGAAGTACAGAGAACTATGGATTGGTGTACACAAAGGATATACATATGTACATGGTCTTCAAGAATTTTCAGATGCTGATCATATAAATGATGAGATAGATAAATTATCATATACCAAATACGCTTAGTGAAGCTGCAATCACATGGAGTTCTCAAAAACAAAAGTCAGTGTTTTTTTTGACGAAGAAAGAAAAGTATGTTGAACAGTCCGAATCAGTGCAACATATCTCAAGAACCTGGTAACTGAAATAAATTTGCTTAAGTTATCTGCGATAACAGTTGGAACTGATAAAAGAGAAGCAAAACATATTACCGACAATGCAGGCAGTCACTCTCGTACAAAGCATATTGCAACCAGCATATGCGTCAGTTGTTAAAGGATAGAAAGATGACAGTCGTGCACACTCCAACTGAAAGGATACCTCCGGACGTGTTGATTAAACCGCTCCCAGGATAATCACACTCCCGATGTATGAGGGACATTGACATGACAGTGTGTTAAGGCGAGCTGTTTGAGGAAAACAGGTTGGGGATTAAATACAGTCAGCTCTTTGGCAGCACCTACTCTGCCATGACAACTCATCTTATCTAAATTTAAATTATGTGTGGTAATGCTGTTCTATTTTGAAATCCAACGACAATATGTGTCATTCGTACTTTTACTTTTATTAGTTTTGTTCTTTAATTCAAGAAATTATTTCAACAGTTCTGAATATCTTTGTAGGTCAATTTTGGATCAACCATTTGAAAAACTCATTTCATCAGACAAATAAACTCATTCAGATTAGCTCCCATAATATATGTAAGTGATGCATTTAAAGAGTACAATCAAAACACAAAGTTCATGTCCCATGTTCGCTGTTCCATTAAATTTTTTTTAACAACTGCTACAAGCGAAATAGCATGTGCCTTGAAAATTAAATCCACTTTAAAGTCGGTACTTGTACAGATGCAGTTTTAATATTTTATGGTTTATAATCATTGAAATGAATTTTGAATTGTTTTCACTGTGCCATGAGCTGCGGTGCAGTAGTATAAAACGTAATTACTCATTAGATTCGCAGCCACAACAATACATTCGTTATGATTATTGTTTTAACATTTTAAAATTCATATTTATACGATTTGAAAAACACATTAAAAAAATGGTTCTATTTCAAGCTGCATTTGTATGGCACTCCATTGTAAGTATCTACTCATAAAATTACTGTAACCCGTACTAATTGCAAAATGTTAATTTTATTTTTAATTAATTAACCAATAAATTGCAACCATATGCAATAGAGTACTAATCCTTAAAATTAGTCGATGTGTGATGAGGTTCATTGATCACCCAGAGTGGTTTGCTGTGGATATCGCTGATTAAATGAAAATGAATAAAATTTTATGAACACTATTAATGGATGAGGTGGTTGCTTTGGGAATAAGATCTGTACAACTGTGATGTTGATTCTGAATAATATGTAGGTTAGTCATCTGACAGACAAACTGTATCACTCAATCAGTATCACTCGAACTGGTTAAGCTATTTCAAGAGAATTCCATTACCTTTTATTTTATCCAATCTGATCCATAGCCAGGAGCATTCAGTTTCCAACATTAAGTTAATTGGGGCCAGCAAAGGAAACGCATTCCTTCCGTGAAATTTCCCAGCGTAAATCGATCCATTTCGCGTCATTGTCAATTTTTTGGGCGCTGGCTGTCAGTCAAAATAACGTATCATTCAAAAAAGAAACGAACAGATGGTCCTTTATTATTGAATATTCCACACCCTGACCACAAATACTATAATTTTAATAATTCACAAAATTTATCAATTGTTTCGATTTGATTTCTCAAAAAAATAATTTCATGCTAACAATTTAGAAAAGCCTAGCCCTGCACTCCAATGAAGAATATACAACATAATCTTTCGCATTTTGTCAGCTATAGATACGGATTCATATTTTCCTCGTAATCCAAGGGGAAATAACTTTTATTCTTGGCAACTGAAAATTTTATAGCGTTTATGTACAATTATCATGAATTTTTAATAAATCTGATCAAAGCTAGCTATTTTCCTACTACATACCCTACATATTATGTGGCTCATGGAGTAGCGATTTTATGACTTCAATTATCTAGTACATACTTTGTATATGTAGCTAGAAGTATGAATACAAATTTTAATAATAACATGGACGATTAGGCAATCGCATCATATACGAGAGTTTGAGGGTCATTTTCCCTACCATGAGCTTAGGGGTGTGGAGCACAATCTGTGAATATTCTGGAATTCATAAGGGATGAAAATGTAGTCGAGTGGAATAAGTATGTAACGCATTTTATGACATCTTTAAGGAAATGGGTGGGTGAATGCGATTCATGCATGAGGATAAAGTAGTCGAATTAGGAAAAATATTCAGTTACAAAAATTACATATTTTATAATTTAAATGTAGGAGTACTCGCAATATGAAAAATAATATAAATGTGGCAACTAGAATATGTATGTAAATAAAAACACCCACAGATTCTGTATGCTTTATGTTTTCTGAGGAGCAACGAGCCTCTATATAAACTTAGACAACGAATATAACCCACTGAAGATTGAAAAATTCGCCATAATAGCAGAGAGAAGTATCGCAAATGCCAGGTTGATATTTTGGATGGGCCCCAATCTAGGCCCTACTTCACTAACAATTTTTCACTTTCAAATTTCGTTTCACTAATTACTCTTTTGAAAAGTTGAAATTGTTCCGTCTGCGAAATTTGTTTCATCAAACGCAAATTTGCAAAGTGACAAATATGTTTTTGCAAAGTTTCGTCAGTTTGGAAAGAATTGTTTTTTGTGTTTTACTAAACAAATAAGCTTTACACTTTCCATTTAAAATTGCCCACAGCTTGTCAACAACATACATTTAAAGAAAAAAATTAGTTTTGCAATTGTCCATTTGTTATGAAAAGATTGTAGACACACTTGATAAGTTAAAATGAACCATTTCGAATGACTTTTTGAAAATGAAGAGGATTTTTTTTTTATAAAGACCCGTGTCCATATAGGTGGCAGTGTCGCTTGAAAATAACTATTGTACCAAAAGGTTAAAATGAAGAGGATACTAATAGTGTACTTTTCAAAAAAGTATAAAAAATTGCAAAGTGCAAAATCGTGAGAACTTTGCATTTTAGTGAAACTCTTCGCAGTAGTAGGTACTTTGCAGGAATAATTTTTTTTTTCGAAAAGTTGCGAAGTACAAAGTGAATAGTAATTGGTAAAGAAGTGCCCTAGTTGGGCGCCCAAATAACGAGACTCTAGAAAAGCTACTGTTGAGATTTTCCGAACATCTATCAAGGAAGTATTTATCTATTGTGGAGACAATAAGTTTAGTACTAGCCTTAGATAGGCGAATAGTTCGAGATTGACTGATATTTTTAGCGTATCGTGAAACATGGTCATAGTGCCTCAATCCGTAAACATAACTAGCGATGTTGTTGAAAGCAATGTTGAGTTTACGTCTAATGAATGCACTACTGCAACTAAAAATTCGACAGCCGTAATTAATAATCGGAATCAATAGAGCCCTCACTAGCATTAATCTTGTATACAAAGGAATAAAAGACAGTGACACAGACAAATTCCTTAGGTAACCATAGACTTTGCCTATAATAGTGGAGATGTGATCATTCCAACTTAAAATATTGTTAATCCATACACCAAGATTCTTAGATTTGTCAACGAACTCAATTGGTTCATTTCGGAGCAATATGTTAGGAAGATTATAACCATTCATGTTGCTTCTGCTAATAACAAAACATTTGAATTTAGTCGGGTGCAGTCTCAGGGAATTATTTTCAGACCAGTCTAGAATTTTTAGAAGATCCTCACTAAGTTTATAGGCTACATCCTCTATAAGGCCTAGTTTACAACTCAGGTACAGTTGTACATCGTCAGTATACATATGCAGCGAAGAGTGTTTGATTACATTTCGAAGGTCATTGATAAATATCGTAAATAATAATGGACCCAGTATAGATCTTTGAGGTACACCCGCTGAGGTTGCAATAAAGTCCAATATATCATTATTAACAGCAACGGCTTGTTTTCTTCCACCAAGGTATATTTTGATAAGCTTGATAGCAGATGAAGAAAAGCCGAAGAACCTCTTGAGTTTGAGAATAGGCTTCATGTGATTCACTGTATCAAAGGCCTTGGAAAAGTCAAGTAGAGTCACGAAAGTTATTAGCTCTTTATCCATTGCCGCTCGGATATAATCTGTTACTTTTAATAAAGCAGACGTACAACTATGACGGGGTCTGAAGCCGGATTGATTTGTACAAAGTAATTTGTTGCGTTGAATAAAGACAACGTTTGCACTTTCGTGAATTCTCTATTGAGCTGATTGGGATCGACGTTATTTATCTCGGCATTCTTTTTCCGACCAACGAACGCCAAACTCACGTAAATTATACCAAAGAGTTCTTGATGGTAACTTGTGGTCAAAGTGTTTATCACAAAATGCTCTTTTGGTTTGTTTTATCTTAGAGTTGACCAGATGTCTTCAAATCCCACGGAGGCAAAATAGATTTGGTCCACTACATTATTTCAACAGGCATCTTTGACTATGAAGCATCATTTAATTTCACAAATAGTTATAGGTACATTGTAAGCATTAAGTAATGAAAGCAAGAAGCAATACTACCAGAAAGAAGTCAGATACGTTGTATCTCATATGCTGAATTTTCAATCCCCCCTACAACAAGACCCCTGGTTTGATGAAGTCCCTCAAGTGCATGCACCGAAGTAGTATACAAATTTCACGATGCTGCGAAAAAGGACGAGAGCTGGTCGCCATTGCAATGAACATAAGAGAAAAGAGGAGCAACAGCTGCTATGGCCGAAAATAAACATTAGTTTGCAAGGACAAAAGGAAAGTACCATTGATATCTCAGTTCTATGAGACATAACAGCATGTGTGTCCTTAGGCGCAGTGACACATGTATATAAGTCATAGGAACATAAGTCCATAATAATAATTATGGACTACGATTTGACGCCGTTAAACTTTTTTGTGCAGTTCCATTGAATATCGATTCTGTGTGAACAATTCAGAGATAATTCAAGCACTCACAGTACAGTCTGTGAATGGCGCGTTTATCCATCTCTTCGATTAGGGCTAGATAAAGGGAGAGAAATCGCTGGGTAACTGGTTCTGCATCCTTGAATCAGCTATTACAGATATCGAAGTTCAATCGAAAGAAATCGATGGACCAACAAAAGTACATGTTCCTAGATATGACAAGACTCTTACCTTCGGTCAATTGTATAACGTATCGTACACTATTTTCGGGGAAGACATCAAGGAGATTGTAGCTTCCACCACCCGTCCGGAGACATTGCTGGGTGATGTCGCAGTTCCTGTGCATTTCGACGACGAGCTATATTAGCGATATTGAGAATCTTGGTGTTTACCTTTGACATCCTTTCAAAAGCAAACCAATTCTTTTGATTTTTGACCCTTCCGTGGATCTGAAGTTTGGAACTGACGCGTTTAAGATAACTCCTGTGCACGACAGAAATGATTTTGGGTACGAGAAAGGCACAATCTGTTCGGAGTTTGAAGAGTTCTCTGATTTACTCACATGTATAGCTTGAAGGAAAATCTTTTAATGCCTTGGTGCGCAGCAGCAACTTAGGGAAATTTGCCCACACAGCATGAGTGTTTCACTTTTTTTGAGAACCAAAGACGTCATCGAGTACATACTTCGACCACAGTTGTTTGTCTAATGCCGATGACGATGCGGTTCAAGCCGTCTGCAGTGGTCGCATTAGTATGTACCCGAAAACTTTCGAAAGCGTGTGCTTCCGATGGCTGGGTGTCTGCCATGTCAACAAATTCCTATTTATCTGGCAAAAACTAAAGTTGAGGTAACTTCTCAGTTCTTCAGTTCTAACTTCCGAAGGAGAAGCGCGGAAAAAAGCACAGACGAAGCTGAACCTAAGTTCCAAGGATATTCGTCTGGAGAGGGAGCCTGATGTGTTGGACAGCTATTTTCATCGTCTCTTTTGTCATTCTCTGTGTTCAATAATACCGACAGTCATTTCTCCTAAATGTAATTGAAACTGGTCATGATATTCTTTTCTTCTGGGTTACACGGATGGCCATCCTGCCCCGAAATTAACCGGAGATGTACCTTTTGGTAATATCGTCCTCAATGGTATTGAATGCAATGGAATAAACATGGAAGAAAAATGTCTAAAAGTTTAGGGAATCTAGTTACTTCCCAGCAAGTACTCTATGCAGCTTGAGTGAGAGGGCTACAGCAGGAGATCCAGAACTGCTACAACTCAGGAATCCTAGGTGGAGATGAACTTAAGAAATCTCTCAAGGGCCTTCAAAGAATGTTTCCTTCGGGCATTTAAGAGTGTGGATGCCCTGCGTTTCACATTATGTAGCCATAATATCAAGAGTCTCTTTATCAATTTTGACGTCGCAGAGTATCACACAAACAAACTGTTCTCCAATAAGATCTGACAAGAGACAAGATGCACTCGGGAAGCACATGAGCAGCTGAACATATCTAAAGAGGAGATCTCATTGGAGAACTGCGAACTTAGTCTAATGAACCAGTGGATTTTTAGTCAATTTAGCGATAGACTGGATGTCTGTTCCACATAGCGGTCTTAGCACTAAAAACCTTTTTCTACTCGAAATTTGGTGATGTCTACCTGAAAACCATAAAACCTGGAATTTCGGAGGGCACCAACAAGTCCAAATCACACTATGCCACTCTTACCGCATCTCTAACCATGTCTCCTTTAACTCACTTCATTGCAGAGAAATTGAAGCAATATCTACCTCAACGGTCTAACATGGATCTCTCTAAGTACAAAACTCATCTGAGGCAGAAATCAATGAGATTCTTGAAATATGTTCAGTAAAACGTCAATTAAAGAGGGGAAATAAGAAACACCTCTTTGCTCAGAGCTACTCTGTCCAAGTATCTTGTTGACATTCAATCTTTGACATTGTCAAATGAAGTTACGGTGGAGATCCATCCGAATCCATCAAAAAAGGATCTGACGTTATTTTCCACTACCGGTTTTTTGTGTTCCTTTGGCATTCCAACTAACGCCGACTATAAACTACCTCAGACTGGTGAAGTCGATCTGAATTGTGTGAAACTGGAAAAAATAGAGCTGGCTAGGTATGTGGAGGGAATTTCAAACGAGGGCATCCGCAAGTCGGTCAGTGAAGCTCGTACAAGAGAAGATCTATCAAGTGGAAATCGATATGAAGAACATACAAACACCGTGAAGTTACCTTATTTGTTAAGGCTTAGACCTCTGTGGTGTAAATAATTTAATAAACATTAGTTTAACTAATGAACAAGTAACATCTGTCACCTATGAGTATCAGAATTGGTCTAAATTGACCTGAATGTGGGGTCTCTCCCAAGTCTTTTTACGGTAGTGCGAGTATCATATTTGACGAGATCTAGAGTTTTCTGTTTAGCATTCTGATTGATAGATGAGTAACAATCTAGATCTATCTTCAATACCAGAGATAGTAGCATGACTATCACTGGACATGTTGATACTCTTAGCAGATATTAATTTTTAGCTGAACCAGGATAGAACCTTCTTGATCGCCCTATAGGCTTTCCAACTCAATTTTATATCAAAAAATTAAACACAGACTCTATGTTATGTTTATGTTGGTAAATGTTCGTTATAGGTATTCTAGTGTCTTCCTAGGCAGTTAATCTAAAGCCTCCCAATTCTATGATGAGTAGTAGCTTATAATCACCATATTCATGGGAAATAGAATGTGAACACCTCCTTGTGTAAAAACTGATATAGCTTCGAGCTAATTCTATCTACTGATATAGTTTGTAGGACCACTCGATAACTTGAGTTTGCCCAGACATACCTACAAATTTACCTTAAAGATAGCTGTTAACCAAAAGAAACGAATGTCCGAGGACTTTGGAGTTTCAGCAGTAACTGTCCCATTAAGCCTCGCCTACTGGAAAGGTTTGAAGATACGTATAACTCAAAGGAGTTTCCTTTCAGAAATGAGAATATTCAAGTTGCTTAAGTGATGTGGTTGTAGTAAGAGAATCCAATTGCAGTTAAAAGAATTCTATCCTGTTTTTTTTAAGAAAATATTGATTTATGGATTTGGAGCGTTCTATCAATGTCATCACACAATCGCAGTTCGCGTAAATAGCCTTAAGCTCTGTGCATTACCAAGCTAGTCACTGTTTACATCTACTCCTGCTTACAGAACGAAAATGTCACATTTACATTTAGTAGTACGAATCCATTATTTCTATATGATTCAAACAATTGATCAAAATGTACATGTATGTTAGTATACCCCATTATAACGTTCGGATACACTTCGCCTACTGTCTATTAAAACATTGGAATTTACTCTGGACAAATAAGTCCTATACTTGATATCATACTCATACCTGAGCCCCAATGACAGCATGTGGGTTTTTATTGTTACTATCTTTCTTATTCCCATTCCTCCTCTTCAGTGAGAGTCGTATAGCAGCATTATGTGGGAGTTGCTTTGTTCAATAATCTCCTACAAATGCCCAAAGGAATATGTTTTGATTTCAGGATTCCTTTTAAGATTCTTTTCATTTTTCCCTTTCAACACAAAACAACCCTTTGTATGAGGATATACTATATGAAATCTTTTAAGGAAGGTGAACAAACGGACAAAACCCAGAGATAATAGCACTAAGGCACGCAACACGGAAAAATCCTTCGTACCTTTCTTATTCTTATATGTATCAATATACGACTACTGACTATCTGGAAACTTTAATTACCTTCATATTTTCAGATTAGTCCATTAGGTCGTGTCCGGGTGCTCGTTATTTCCATTCTTAGAGACTTCTATTAATATCCCTTCTAAAAATAGCCTGAAGCAATACTTTGTTCTAATTCTGAATAGTGGGTATACATAACAGCAAGGATACGTAACACATGCAGAGCAAATAAATCTAAGGATCCAGCGAGTCTAATCCGACAGTCGGATGGAAAAATCAACATAAAAGCGAATGGTAGCTGCGTCACTAAGGCGTGCTTAAAACTATTTTTAGAACTCAAGTGTATTTTTCATCGGCCAATGTGTGTAAAAGGACTAGTATACAGGTTCAATGACTAAGCGACTCATTAGAAACGCGATATATCAATGGGACTATTTTTACTCTCAAGGACAAACTAATCCATCTTCATCTTTATCTGAAATCCATTTTTATTCTAACAAAACAAATTGCAACAATTAATTTTAAAAGTCATTAAGAAATATACATTTTGCCACCTAATTAATATCGTTTCCTTCCTCTTAATTTATTTCTTAAACTTAACATCAAACACACTCATGTCACAACAAGAAAAGTTTATTTTATTTTTTCTTATTTTTTTTTTTTTTAAATGAAATTTAAGAAAACAAACAAATGATTGATTTACTTTCTCATTTACTGTTTGGTGCTGCTTGGCCACCATGGTGAGATTTATGGGCAGATGGCGGCCAATTTAAAAAAAAAAAAAAAGTAAAACTTTGCAATTAGAATGAATTACGTTCCTGCTGGGATAAAAATGATTCGGGATAATGATTTTATGATTACAGCAGCAGACGAACTTAGAGGAAATGAGAAAGAAGTGTGCAAATAAACATTTTTTTTTTCTGCAAAAGCGAAGCATTAAACAATTTCCTTACTTTCTTGAATTTAAATATTTAGATAAATGGGGATTATTAATGTCCTAGAGTTTTGTTAATGGGCACTAGAGTGTCTAAACGCTGAAAGGATATCCGACTGTTTTTTCTTTAAAAAAAAAAATATATATATATCGGCAAGTTTAATGTTTCCGAAAAGTGCTTTTAGAGGGTTAATGGTTTGGCTAATTGCGAAAGTTTTGTGTTATTAACATTTTTTTTTTTCAGTTTATAGGTTTTATGAAGTAGGTATGTAGAGATACAATCAGTATTTTTTTTATGTGTTAAGCAAACTCTTTAATATGGCCTATATAAGAGTACCATACATGTTGTTCCATGGAAAACAAATTGTTTTCGTTTTCTATTAAACTAACAATACTTATGTATATCTAAAATATCTGCTAGAGGCTTCTGAAGCTACTGAATGATTTATTTGTTTTTTCCTACTTTTACTTGCATTAGTCGCTACCAACAAGGCTCTCCAGTTAGCTGCTTAATACTATACTGCTTATACTTAACTGCTCCTAGTTTTCAGAAAAATTAGGATGCTCTTCCGTGGGAAAGATGCTAGATGGACTACAGATCCAGTGTATTCATTAAATTGAATTCAATGGAAAGAAGTCGGTTCAAATATCCTGTACGCATAGGCAAAAGTAGAAAAAGCGCTTTTTCTCATTTACCAGAGCGCCCCTGGCAACTTAACTGAAAAGATGATAGCTAGAGCCACGGATCACTACCGTAAAGGCGGTACAAAGCCAAGTCTTGTACGTCCGGTAATATGGCCGGTTTGCCCCTTCGAGCCTTAGGGAGTTCATCTGCAGATTCGTTGCCTGAAATTCCTTGATGATGATAAAATTAGAGCATCAGCTTTAAGTGCTCCCTGGGTATCTGAAGATGCTCTAGATGCTCTGCTTGATTTACCTCCCTTTGATACTTTTATCATGGGCTGTACTATCAAAGCAATCTATCATCTTAGACGGGGTGGCTTTTGGTTTCATCCGCACTGGAGTTTCGATGACCTTGCGCGATACTTATCCTACGACCCTAGTTCCATGGATATGCCCCCTGATGTAATGACACCGGAACCTCGGCTGCTCTGTAAATTTCGAGTCGACTTTTTTTGCGTTCAGGACTGGCTTCAACCAGACTCTGAGCCTGGACTGAGCTATAGTCGAATCTTCACGGATGGCTCTAAAACTAGTCAAGGGGCCGGTGCTGGTGTCTTCGTGGAGTCCGACAACACTAGACTACTAGGCTGCCGACTATATTGTTAAGAATAGGTGGCGGGGTCGGAGTATCTGCGTCTGTAGTGACAGTCAGGTTGCGCTTAAGGCCTTGCTCAATTCTGTAACCCGTTCCAAAATAGTTCGAGAATGCAAGAATTCTTCAAATCCGGTCGCAAGGCTGAACTCATTGACTCTTGTCTGGGTCCCAGGTCAAACTGGGATTGCGGGAAATGAGTTCTCCGATAAGATTGCTAAGCTAGGCTCAGAGGATGATTTCTCAGGACCTGAACCTGCGTTGGGTCTTCCCGTGTCCTCGGTCAGGGCCTCTATTGACGATTGGGTCTCCTACGGGCACAATTGTGTGTAGCACGGCTCTCCAGGATGCAGGCAGATTAAACGTATGCTCCCGAATGTCTGTAAGAAATCAGCAGCATTCTTGCTGTCTCTCAGAAGAAAAGACGGCAGACAACTTATTGGCGTTCTTACGGGTCACTTTCCTTTTGCTAAACATTTTAGTGTGCTAAGCTTAAGAGACACCTCTGTCTGCGACGCTTGTGGAGAAGGCGACGATACTTCGGATCATTTCCTCGGTTATTGTCCTGCCTTTGCTCGGATCAGGTGGCAGATCTTCGGCGCTGATGTGGTGAGTGCTGATACTTAAGTGCATTCTCGGCTTTCTCCGAAAGTCAAAGAATTTCCAGTAAAATGGGTAATACTGGATATTGCTTCCTGGTAGTACAATGGACCAGTTGTGTCTGCTCCAGTGGAGTATTTCCTAACCCGACAAAAAAAATGTCTTGTAGAAACTATGGAGGCATATCCCTGCTTAATGGGGCTTGTAAGATACTATCCAACGAACTGTGTGAACGTATCAGTGTAACTTGCGGTCCGCCAGATTGATGATGGTGCTCCTAAAAGTAAAATCTGTGTATATGCATTTCTTCTAATTTCTTTCCATATGCCAAAATCTATTCAGATACAGCTCGTGAAGCAGAAACTTTTGAATTTTGACTCAAAAATTTGTTATGAAATTAAATTCATTTAAAATTTAAATTAATAGCCTTTTGAAATTCAATTTTACGGTCATCATCAAAGCATTCCAAGCATTAAGTGAAATTTCACCGTTCATTTGAATCTAATTTAAACTTATATCTTTAAGTATCGTCTACGTACAGATACATTATATGTATGAGATACAAACTCGTGGTCATCTTTTGTATCTCATTAATGGTCAAGTGCAAGGACAAATGATTTATTTTCGTTAAATTCAACAAAATATGTGTATTTTTGCAGCTTAGACAAATAACCAAGTTATTAATGAATTTTCCTTATAAGTAGTGGGTGGAAGTTAATTTTAGATATTCTTACAAATTTGCAAGTTTTTTTTTTCTCAAAATAGTGCAAAATAATTTTCTTTTCTGCACGAAGCTTATAGATTTTCTATTCTATTTTTGGCTTGGAAAAGATTTGTTTCTTGAAACATAAAAGTTTTATGTCCGCAAAAATTATTTAACAAGTGGCATATTTAATAGATATATGTATGCATGATATATGGTTTAGAATAGATGCTAATAACGATTTTAATCTGAATGTTTTGCAATGCCATGCAAATAAACAAATACTTTCTTATGATTAAAGTCGTTTTCTATTTTGCTAAAGGATAGAACAAAAAAAAAACCGAAACGAATACATCAGTATGGAGTCCTTAAATTTTAAATATACTATCAAAGGAAACACCTGCCATCAAAACAATCAACTGCTACAACGATTGGTTGAACATCAGATAATTTAAATTTTAATTAAAAGAGTGAATTCATTCCGCTTGTGATTTTTCATTGACAGGAAATTGAGTTCAACAGGGTGAAAAACCAGTTGAAAATATTTATGTACCTTTAACCTTGCGCTGTCCAATTCATTAAATCATTATTGAACATGGTAAACATGGTGTACATGGGACTGCCTTAAATTGTTTCTCGTCAACAGGAAATCACCACCAAACCTGATTTTTATTTAATTTTTGTAGAAAGTCAATTGACACTTTCAGAAATTTCCATCGTGTTCAGCTTCTTATGTAGGACTCAATTATCACTATGACTACTGTTTGCACTTTAATCGCTCTCAGCCAACATTTATGTTGGTTTCCAGATCTTCGAAGTATACCAAAATCCGCCCCTGCGCGTCTGTGTACATTCTGTTCGTTACCATAGTCGACTGGAGTAATAGTCTCCGGGCATCTTGTGCTCTCTTGGCCTGGTCACCAGTAATGCTTGCTAGTCCTGGTGATGGTTTCATTAGGCTGTAGACTCAAGGTTAAGCTGATCTCTAAACCCAGTAAGTTTGCCTATTTTATCAAATTGATGGTGATTTGTGCAAGTCTTTTATCCTGCATGATGGTGGATGAACATTATGAGGATACTGATAAAACGATGCTCGTTACTATCTGAAAGAGGCGATAGTATGTAAATAGCCTTGATTGTCACCGTTTTAACTTAAAATATACACTCTATTTACACAATCAAAAACTTTATCAAAATTCTTGCAAATCCGGTATATAGGAGACATGTACTCCACGCATTGTTCGATGATGATCCGAAAAATGAGAAAGTTGTTAACGCAAGATGACTTAAGTTAAAAACTAACAATTTAACTGTCGAAGATCTTTCATGAAAACCTCGAATAACCATCCAATTTTCCAACTTGATTAAGGTTCATTGTTACTTATGTAATTTGGCAAAAAGCCTCAGTATTCGGTATCCATTTTAGAAGTGTCTAAAGTAGTTTTTGACTACTACGAGGTGAAACGCAAACCAGGAATTCTGGGCACCGAATAGTTCATTTCCATTTTGAAGTATATCTTCCTTTACAATTTGGTTTACACAGCTTGCAACATGCACTCTGCTTATGTTATCAAGCACATCCATCAAGCATATCCTCATCCAAAATCAAAAGAGAAATGTTTAAACTTTTCGCAGGATTGAGAAGCAAGTTGTGACCTTTCCTTATTTTAATGTTGCTTCCTCAGCCTAATTAGCAAGTGTATTGGAATAATTTCGAATGCAAGAGTGTAACATTTTTGACTTCTATCATCTTTAGAGATAACTTGGCTTCTAAGTCATGTTCAACAAATAGATACATATGTCGTTTTCGTTTCAGTGCAAACTTTGAGTTGTTTCAAGTAAGTATCTTGGTCTTCTTGGGATTTCCCGATAAATGAAAAGATTTTTTACACCCAAACGGACTAGATATAGAATACGTCTTATATTAGTACAAGTTTCCACCAGTGACAAGCTAATTGATGACGAAGAAGTCAATAAATATTTCACGTCTGGATGCTACATTGTCATTCGTTTCGACCTCAAATAGAGGAAAAAATGTTATGGTTAGAAGTAAAGAGCAACAGGCCCATACACATACGTAACTCGCAAGGTCTAACTTTTCACAACCTCTGCGCGAAGCCCTTAGTGGAACTTGGAACTTGGAACTTGAATGTGAAACTCTAGCTCAGTATACCGACGTACTAATAACTAGGCACGGAGCAAAAGATTGAACAAACTTGAAACAAGACTTGAGCAAACATTCGTTGACTATTTCACTATTCATCACCTATCCTTGCTTCTAACGCTATAAATGCAGTAAACCGTGTAGGCCGCCTCTTATCTGGCATTCGTGCCAAGCTGGTCCTCCTTCACTGGATGATGTTTGAATATTCTTGACTTTTGATTTTTAAATTATAAAAAGATACTTTGTAATACACAGACTCAGTTCGGCTGCCATCCTATATGTCCTCATCTTATGGACAACCGTAGAAACTTTATTGCGGCACCTTCCTCCTAAGGTTCGTTATCCTAATTTTACTGACTGGGAATGATATTAATGTGTTGGTTATGCAACGAGAGTCCTGGAGAGACGTACTATTATCCGGGAAGTTTTTTTTTTCTTTTACTGTCAAAAGATTTTTGGTAAGACTCATACTGTGTTCTCGTACTGTGTCCTCACTTTTTGGGTCTAATCAACAGCCCTCTGAAACCACTATTCGTATTATTTCGGGGGCTGTTTGTCTTCTACCTCATAAGGCTTCCGATTCTTCTATGAGGGTGCGCTCTGGTCCTCCTCTCTTTTTAGTTTTTAGCAGGGTTTCGATAAAAGATGATTCCCGATTCCAGCTATCTTCGTTTGTGATCAGCTTCCATATGGTGTTATCAGGAGTGATATCCCCTATATCTGCTTCCAGTACCCGTCTTTCCGTAGCACACATGCTGGACGTGAAGAATGTATGGCATGCGACGTCTTCTGGTGAGTCGCCATATTGGCACTTTCGTATAGTTTACTTTCCCATCCTGTGTAGATACGAATTCAAGTATCCATATTCGATTAGGAACTGCGCTTTGTAATAATTTATCTTGCCATGGTGTCGCTCCGTCCATTCAGCAACATCTCTGATCCTAGTGAGCCTAGTGGTGGATCTGCCTCTTTTCCACCTTAGTTGCCATAATCGTTTAATGAGCTGTTCGCCTTAGCAGTTGCTGTTTCCATATCTACTTCAGTCTTCTTCTTGTAAGAAGAAATGAAAACCATATCCTTATTCAAGTCTCACTTCATACCGTATGTCAAACCAATGTTAGTGGATACCAAAGCATTGGCATCCTCCAAATATATTATTTCATTGACCTTAAGCGAGTTGTTTTGAAAAACATTGAATGCCATTATAAAATTGAAATGTTTCAGTGTAGTATTTATAAATAACTAAGAGTAATCCCTTTCCCATTTTTTGTTTTTTTGTTTTTTACATTTCATACTCAACTTCCCACAATACGGATGTATTCATAGAGATCCCTTCACCCACCTCAACAACCTACTCACCTACCTCCCACTAGCCGTACATAGTAGGTGTAAGGAATGAAAATAAAATCAAACTACTAATGAAAGGATTTGCTTTCATTCCTGGAGAACGCCTTAAGAATGAGAACCGTTTCAGCTGTTTCTCAAGATCTCTCATTCTGCGCCTTTTACTAAGGCGCAGAAAAAGTAAATCCTATCCCATAAAGGTGTCCTAGTCAAATTACCATACTTCATCTGTGAGATCTGTTCTTCCTCCGATTTCTACAATTTACATAATCTCTTGAAAATCACCCGACAAAATGTAAACACCCCCAATTTACTGCCCTCCCCCTCGCCCGAAGATGAAGTGAAAATAAATTCAAGTTAACCCCCGTAAAAATAATTTGTAGTTAAGCGTTTGTGTGCAACGTGGATTCAATGTTGTGCAGCTTTATGTATAGGTTTTCGTCCCTTAAGATAGTAGTATTCACTTGGTGCTTCTTACTAGCAGTTTACGGTGGACGATGATAAGGAGCAAAAAAAAAAACAAACAAGTTTATTAGCATCTTAGTCAGTTTATAACTACTACCGTATGCAGGATGCTTAGAGGTATAATAGATATATATTCTCTTACTTCCCTGTGTGTTTCATTATGACCACTTACAAAGGAGCAAAGTATAAGAATGTTTACTAAAAAGGTCCTTTATACGTCTTCGTAATAAGTTAGCAGATTTTAAACGTTGAGTGGTTAGATTATTATCGGGGAAGTATTTATACTACGTAAATGCAATCCTTGATAGTTTAAGATTAACAATTAGATGAAACCTATCTCAGGGATAAGAACACACTAAAGAACTATACCGCTGTCTTGGCAAGACTGATACTGCATATATGCAATCGGTGTTTTGATTTAAGATTTGCTTAAAAACAATGCGGTGGGGAAGGAGTTCTTTATGTACCAGTGGTAGATCTCAAAATTTATTACTAGAATCAGCTTCCAATGAAAGACGTGAACCCCTTTTCAGGTTGGAGACTATTTGTCAGAGTATATCTGTCTTACATTGAAAAATAGAGTTACGAAGCAACTGTAAGCTTCATATATGGATGTCATGCTCTAGCCTACCCTCTACGGTCCACAAAATGGGATATCGGTCGATCGGTGGGTGGGTGGTCTATCGGTGGGTGGGTGGGTGGTCGGTCGGTGGTCTATCGTGGATTGTGGATTGCCACAATTCTCGGGTCCCATAGCCAATCAGTCATATAGTTTATCAGTCAGTTAGTAAGTTAGTGAGTTGTTGACTTGTGTGGTACTGCAGTACTGCGGCGCGTGTGATATTGTGTGTATGCAGCATGCAGAGCATTTTCAATGCATCCAGAGCAGAAGCAGAATTCAGAATCCCTTTTGGAGAAGCAGCAAAAAGGGTATTCTTGAGGTACATACACCAAAACAAAGAGTAAAGGTACATTTTTTATTATTTTTTATTTTTTTACTCAGCCCTTTTACCAACAGATAGTGCTCACATATCTAACTAAATTAACTAAACAGTTTACTTAATTGAATATCCATTCTCTTCCTTTAACATCAGTTTACAGTTCTAATCTCATTCCATTTTCTAATTTTTCTATCAACTTCCAACTCAAATCTAGATGCATGAATGCAATCATTTACTTCTCCTTTCATTAACTTTCATTAACATGCTATTCAAGTAGTGTCATCTGCAAGACAATATACAAACAAATACATTCTTGATGGGCTTGAGCATATTTTGTAGTTAGTTTCTTTTTTTTTTCATGATTTACCAAATCGCTGCTTGACATTGCTAGGTCGGGGTTCTAGTTTCTTTCTACATTTTGCAAAGTGTTTCCTTTACTTAATCATTCTATGCCCTATGCATATTTTCAGTCTCAATTCCAAACAATTGAGTCCTTTTCGCCTTGATTTGGTAGTTAGGCTCGACGGTAGACGAACACCTATCTTTGTCTAGACGTGTTGCTTTTGGTCAATGTTAATCGAGGCTTTGGACAACAGTCACTGCAAGAAACAGATGTGATTTAAGTGCCCTGACATAAGGCCAACTGACATAAGGGCAAATTTTGATATTTGTCCTTGTATTACTAGGGCTTATGTCATGGCATATGGTTGCATACGTCTTGAGTTGTAAGCTGCAAGTCGGAGTCTATGTATTATAGCCCTGGACTATACACATACTATGTGTATAGCTTCGAAAATCGGAAATGTTAATACGTGTTAGCAATAGTTAATTCGTCACAACAGTTTCCATTTTCGAAGTTTAGTCCAGGGCTATACATATAGACTTCTACTTGCAGTCTTCACCTCAAGACACGTGTAACCAAACAAATCACATCTGCTCTTGCAGTGAGAATTGTGTGAAGCTTCGATTGACGTTGAGCAAAACCAATGCGACTAGACTCGATAGGTGGTCAGCTACTAACGACCGCCAACCACCATATCAGAACGAAACGGATTCAATTCTTGGAGCTGACAACAATATTTTTTTTATTAATAGTTCCGTCAGACTATTCATACTCCTACTCACTCACATTAATTTTAAAAATATATCATACTTGCCATTTAACACTTATGTACATTTACCTGCTCCATTAGCAATGAAAATCAGCAATATTACCTCCCTGCGAACTGTAGGGAGTATTTCTTTTGTATTCCCTCCTTACGAACTGTATGGAGGATTTTAGGTCCTTTCTATTCCCTCCCTACGAACTGTATGGAGGCTTATAGGTATTTTTTATTCCCTTCCTACGAACTGCATGGAGGCTTTTAGGTTATTCCCTAACTGCAATTTGTATGAAGGCCCTTATACGCTTAGCAATCCTTTTATATTACCTTACTATAGCTTAACTCAATTTGATCAGTCTTATCAGTATGAACAAGCTTTAAGGCTTAGTACATTGCATTACTTCTGTACCTAGTATCCGATGATAGATTATACATTTGAACTAGCGTAACTTGTAGTACTCTATTCATACAAACTGGAAGGGAATGTTGATAGGGTGCTAGGACCTTTCATTTCTTTTTCTTTTCTCTTTTTCTTCTCGTTTCAGGATTTATTCCCTTCCAGCGAATTGTTGGAAGGATTTTAGGTGTCTGTATTCCCTCTCTGCGAACTGTAGAGAGGCTTTTAGGAGTTTTTTTTATTCCCTCCATGCTAACTGTGGGAAGGTTTCTAGGATATTTATTTATTTTTTCTATTTTTTTATTCCCGGCATATTATGTATATGAAACGTGAGTGTAGTTAGAATATTACTAAGTGTTCTCGAATCGATTAACTTCAGTTAGGTCAACATCAAATTAGTTCGGTGGTTAGGTTTAGGATTTTAGGAAGGATACGTGGGATACTTTATCCCGCGATTAGGTCAGGATTATATCTAATTTTGGTTAGGAAGGATATTTGCGATATTTTATCCCGCGATTAGGTTAGGATTTTATCTGAGTTAGTTAGGAAGGATATTTGCGATATTTTTTCTACGGACCGTGGAGGTTAGGCCGAATGGCAACGCGCGTGAAACGGGTTCGTTGGGAAGGATATCCTTCTCTATATACTGTAGAGTGTAGGCCAGGGCTTGGGGATAAGCGGCGATACTTAATGTCTGGTATCTGACGTTTTAGCCATCCAAGTTCGCTCGATATCTTGACAGTGATACGAAAGCTGTAGATCATTTATTTTTGTGAAAGTCGTTACACTCATTAACTCTCCATAGAATCGAGTTCAGTTACCGATTATCCTTCAAAGTGGAATACATCAAGTACGTACTTGAAACAAATTTTAAAATTCCCCAAAGCTAATAGTCTGCAACTTTTCCCATATAAAGCAACAATTTTTCCACACGCTACTCAAACAATAACTTCTTGCAAAGCGGATGGTCAGTACTCAATTCGAGTTATCCTTTCTATAGCAAAACAATTACCTTCGCATGCTAGCCTCTCTGTAACTTTGTTATTTGCAATCGAACTCGAACCCAAAACCTACTTAATTGTTAACAATCCTGAAAGTCAAACGCGAGTAGAAAAGAGAAACACAATTTCAAATGCAATAAATTATATATTGCGCTTGCAGGACTCGCCACTGTAAGTGTTGTAGGTTGGTCGCATATTTCCTGTCGACGAATGCAGCAGACTGGTAGGTAACTCCTGTAGGAGTTCTCAGCACCATCGTTTCGCTTCGAAGTAGCACCTGGGAGTGCAGCGATTCGGAATTACGTTCCATGTTAGAACATTTGTCAGATTCAAACACTAAATATCGACGGCTGCTCGCTACCGCAAGGACTTTCGACAAAGTGAATTGCAAGGTGCAGTCGGCAGGATTAATGTTTTATTTTACTGTGGAAACGGAAAAGAAATAGAACAAATCCTTCTCATATTGTTTCGTGTTTTGTTCGTTTTTTTTTTTTTGTTTTTGTTTTTCAAATTAAATGCTCTGATGGCATGCCCACTTACAATTAGGGACGGCATTTCAACAAAGTTTTTCATGAAATGTAAAGGACTATTCATCAAGTGGGCGTTACCTTTAGAATTTTCTTTTTTAATCCTACTTGTGTAGATGATGGCGATTAAAATAGAAAACAAATTACGTAGGTACTGGATGAACTGACCGTGTTTTCCTGAGTTTATTTGAATACTTGCGTCATATTCAGTTGACACAGGACTATTTGTTACTTTTGTTATGTTTTAATGAAATTATCGACATGCAAGCAAAAGTATATTCTCATAGAAGAGAAGGAATAATAAATAAATTTTAAACATCGATGCAACCCTTTTGGTTTATAGTGCTATGAACTTGGAAGCAGTTCATTAAATAGGCGAAATAAATACAAACTTTGTTTAGTGAGAGCACTTCTACGTTGTAACCATGTGATTTTATAACACGAACCTTACCATTTAACCTAACCCTATACAGTATCGGAAATTACACATACATATGTACATAAAGGAGTATCCAACAAGAGGTGTCATTTTAAATTTCACGCAAAATTGTTGAAGTGTCAACATGCAACTATCAGTGAAAACTAAGAGGTCCTCAAATACAGATCGATACATACTCACACAATGTGCTAAAACAGTGAAAATTCACTACAAAAACAGTGATATATCGTGAAAACGTTTTCTAAAGTTTGTACAACTTTTGGTCATTATTAAGCGCATTCTCGTAGATGTATAGTGAATTTAATCAATAAATTTGAACGACTAGGACCGATTAGTGATGCGAAGACTCTAACTCGCTTACGTCCGGCAAGTGTGACTAAAAACCAGGATGTGTCCATTTTGAGACGATCCTAGGAAATGGGCCTGTCCGTAACTGCTTTGCTCCGCATTTCGCATAAAGATCTTGGCCTACACGATTATGAGATTAAGTTGGCAGAAGAATTGAAGCCATCATACCACGCACAATCCCATACTATCGCTGATTGGGTGCAGCAAATGAATGAACAAGATCATGATTTTTTGTATCCTACAACGCCACTAGAGCAGAGTTACATGCGGCATTCCCCAAGGCTCCATACTAGGAATGCTTCTGTGGTCTCTGATGTATGATGATATTCTTAGATGGACAACCCCAAGGTAATCAAATATATATGACTTCACTGACGTTAAAAAAATCGTTGTGGTAACCAAGGTCCTTAAAGAATTAGTACTAGTATAGTACTAGTATAGTACTAGATTGGCTGACATGCAAATTGCAGAGGAAACATCAGAAGTAATTCTCATCAGCGACAGGTGAGTCATGGACACTAATGAGTAAGGAGAGAAGACAGGACAAAATAAGGTTGGAGGAGGAGAGTAGAAAAGGAAGGATGTTTGGCAAGGCTAGATGGGATTATAACGATCCTAAAGGTAATTAGGATGACTGGAGGTTAAGATAGTTGATGTGGAGTAAGGCATTTTGGAGTATGATTTTGCTAACGTTCAAAAAGGACATTATTTGATTTCCGCAGCATTCGAGGCAGTTGTTCATTGTAGCCATAGCTAGTGCGGTGAGGAGGTATCCGGAATAGATAAACTGACCTGACAGAGCGAGACAATCAATGTCCCTTGATATCAACTGATGAATAAAAACTATGTCAACAACGTCACAACGATTTTCCAATGAGTGAAGACGAATCAGTCATAGACGATCCATATATGGTAGAAGGTTGTGGTTATACGCCCAAGCAGACCGCGTAAGGCATAGCGAATAAACCTGCGCTGTACAGCTTCGATTCTCATGGTATGGGCAGCATAATGCAGTGACCATACTTGGCTAGTATACTCACGAGTCTAACGAAGGTGAGATAAAGGGTTTTTAACGCATGGGTCGAAGAACTCCATTTACCAGCATTTTACAAAACTATGTTCTCTGTTGGCTCTACTTATGATATTGCCTAAATGTAATCGAGGTCTCTATCGCAGATGGCACCCAAATCACGTGCTGAAATGTCTACGGAGACACACAGACACATCGCTAATAAGTTATGAAGTAGACTTTAAAAGGTAATAGGAAGGACTTGCTGATGAAAAAACTGTTAAGATCATGCAGACGATGCAGAGGATGACAATCGATAGCAGATGATGTAATTAGGTACGTTCAATCATGTCATCTGCGCAGACGAGAAGATCAGAGTTTTGAATGATACGCTTCATATTTTGTAGGGATAAAGATTAATGGAGTTATTGTGCGCAACTGGAAGCAGTTAACTAAGCATCGAGCTAACTGGAGAGGCTTGTTAGGTGAGGCCAAGGTTCACACCGAATTGTGATCCAAGAAATAAAATATCGTTGATCGACCTTTTAGGAATCCATATTGATTTTAGGAGAGGAAAGATATTGGAAAGACATTACATCATTCACGATGCTCTCAAAGAGTTTAGAGACAGAGCTTGGCATTTGGCCGATAATTATAAACACTTTGGCTCAATCCATGAGCGTTATTCCATGTCCTTGCCCTGTTTTCGCTCTCTTGTTTCCTGAATTCTTCTTTGAGGGTATGATCCCCTATTCCGCAGAATGGTTCAGGACCTATGAAGGATTTTGATGTTCCTTTTCTTGCTAGGGAGTCGGCCATTTCATTACCCTCTATTCCCACATGGCCAGGTATCCAACAGAGGATCTCTTTGTTTCCACTACCTAGTTCATTAAGTTTTTGCAGGCATTCCCACACAAGTTTGGACTAAATGATGTAGGAGTCAAGTGCCATGATAGCAGCTTGGCTATCTGATATTATAGTTATATCACAGTTGACATGGTTTCTATCAAGATTGATTTGGACACATCCATCAATGGCATAGATTTAAGCCTAAAAGATACTGGTGCTTTTGCTCATGGATTCAGAGTATTTGGTTCTGGGACCGAATACCCCTGCTCCTTCATCAGTTTTTGATCCATCTGTGTACCACTTTGTTGTATGATTGCTCAGTTTGTAGGTAGTGGATACATTGCTCCAACTTTTTTTTGTTACTGAGCTTGGTAACAAAGTTATTTTGGAAGTTAAACCTTCTAATGATATCATCCCTAGGAAAGGCTAGGAGTGATAGTTTTTGAGCAGTGCATCGATTTAATGCACTTGTCTCTTCCTATTCCTTCCTTAGCCATCCTTAGAATCGTTTTACTTGCACATTCCTCAACCACAAGGTGCAAAGGAGTCAATTCCAATAGTACCTCCATGGCTGCAGTTGGACAAGTGCTCATGGCCCTATGATACAGAGGCATGCCAGTCTTTGCACCTTGGTGAGTGTCTTCCTCGTGGTGACCAGATTGGTTCTTTTTGCCCATGCAATCGCTCCATATGTGATCATTGAATTTCGAATAGCTTGACCAATATTATTCTTGCGTATCTGAATTGTCTCTGGAATGTTCTCATATCGTCGATCTTTAATGGCACCCCACCAAAAAGAGTCCCACGTCGTCAAATCGCAGCTCTATACCGGCATATTAACAAAACGACTGATTACACTATTACTGAACTTAGTGTCGATTGTTGGACGGCTTGAAAATCCTTAATTTCTGACCATAAAAAGTTATCGGTTATCATACCTCAGTAGGACTCTCCATTGACTGTAACGTTTCTTCCATTGTCTTCTTGGAAAAAAAATAGGCCAATAATGCCGCCACTCTAAAAACGTGCAAAAAGCTGCAATATTCTCTGGTGAAAGTACAGGACGAACATGGGAATATGTTCGGTTATCAATAAGCAAACCAATCAAGGAATTTCTTCACAAACTTGAGTACCTACACTAGCTGCAGTTGATGCATTATTTCGACCGAAACTTCCTTTCAAAATTTGCACTGCTTCAGCAACACAGCATCCAGTTGGGAAGTAACTTTGGAATATTTCCCAACATTTTTCAAGCGTACATCGATCCATTTCGTACTGCGAAAAATACATATAATACTGAGTTTCTGTTCATTTTTTCTGCGCATAAGAGCTGTCAGTGTCAAAATAACATATGATTCAGAAAGAAACCAACAAATGGCTGGTAGTTCATATGGTGTCAATGGTAGGTGCCGTGGTAAGAACAATGGACCACTAACCGGGAGGTTCGAGGATTGATTCCTAGACAACACCAAAGTTATTTAATTTTCCAAGGTTCCATCCCTCGCAAACGTCTGGCAAACATCCGGGAGTATAATTATCATAAAAATGTTTCTTAAATAAAAAGTATCAGTACCTAGATAGGCCCTATTTATTAACCACTAACTATATATAGGATTTGCTTAATTCCTTTCGCAACTCGTACCGTATCGTACTCCTCTTGTTTACACGTAACTATCACACAGTCAATTCAAGCATTCCTAATTACGGGATACTATGAATCATATCCACCCAGGGTTTTAGTTGTTTACATTTCGCTTACTTAGGATACCCCCTTCATCAGCGGATATGTGTAAAAGTTAGTTCTTCCCTCCAGCTTCATATAATTAGAAACCTAAAATGAAAGGAATTATTTGCTCCAACGATTGTAATTAATTTAAATTGGCATTACTCCGTTGTAAGTGGAAAAAATAAATCATGAAACTTTGCTTGCACAACTAAAACTTTTACGAATATCAATTACAAGTTCTACATAAGTCTGCCAATTAGGGCAAAATGGGAGAAACCCCCCCCCCTGCTAGGGATACCTATGCAAGTAAGTACTACGGATCTAAAGGATAATTGACATGAAATTCATAATTGAATTTTGTGGAAGTTTTCTATTTTAATTTCATTTTGTTTGATTAGTTTCTGACTGACAAGGTACCTACGTGAGAGGACTAATTAAATGCAAATTTTTTAAGTAGCTACATAAACTTAGGAATAGGTAATGTATGTATGTATAATTTTGAATTATTACAATTATTTTTGGCAAAACATTCAAATTGCTAAAAGGACTTTGTGCAAAGCCAATTCAGGACAACAGTAATCTACATAATTCAAATCGTATGCTATGCACCCTCCAATCGATTTAATGGTGTTCACTCTATCCGGTATGGTCTCTCTGGAGGAATGAACGAAATGAACAATCGAGATGATTTTGTTACGATTTTTATTTCTTTCAGGATACAACAATAATAAGGAAAAATTCCTGCACACAATGTTTACAATGACAACGGAATATCCAGAGACTATACAGATACAGAGGTTCTCCCTCTGTTTGTGTCTTGGCTGCGAACCAAAACTCGGTTGCTGGGATCTAATATCCTTTTTCTTTTGCTTTATCATTTATTTTCATTCTTTTTATAGTGGGTACACAGCGTATTTGTGCATTACTTAAATTGGTGAAATTTATTGAATATCCGATTAAATTCAAGGGGTGGTCTGAAATATTATTGTGTACGAGACGGGAGTACTTGTGGAATTTTTTTCTTTTTTGGTTCCTCCTTCTGGATCAAATCGAACGAAGGAAGTTTAATGTTTGTAAATTATGGAAATTTGAAACCCAATTTAAAGCTTTTGTCATGAAAGTAGAGGAGTGAGGTAGGGATTGGAATATTTTTGTAAGAAAACACAAACGGTTTGGTGTGGAATCTTTCAAAGATACAAAGAGTTTGGGTTCTTACTTATTCCTTACTTTTATTCCTGCGGTATTTAACGATAGCATCGTGTTTGGATATCTGTAATCCATCCCCAAAGTTATGGTTTCCACCTTAAATATTGTTTTCGGTAAGTGAACTTCACTGCTTGACATACGAGTATTCAGCAACGGAATCCCCTTCCCGCGGCGATCTGTGATCGATTCACTGGCACTGCCACTGTTGCTTGGTGATGCAACATTTTTCAGATTTTTAAACACGATTCCATCCTTTATTTTTCGGCCTTCAGCCATAAGTGTTGTATTGATGACATTCCCGATAGCACTCTGAAATAGTAGAGGTAAAAGCCTTATAGCCGTAATAGCCTTGGCGTACACCACTTTGGTCTTAAAAATTTGGGACTAGGTACCTCATAGTTGGGTTGAACATCCCTACTTTAATTTAACTAGATTTTTCCTGGAAGCCTCTTGCAAAATATTTGGAACTCATACTTGATACGAAACTTAGCTAGAAACTCAATATTCTAGAATGCGTAAAGAAAGCTACTATAACCTTATTGCTTTGAAGAAGCAGCAGGAAATAAATGGGGGCTACAGCCACGTAGTGGTCCTCGTAAGCCCTTCATGAGGCTAGCACACTGCTTAGCACTTTTAACAGGGAAATGGGTACTGAATCCAATGAGAAAGCTAAGAGGCGATGGTTATGGACAGTGTATGACAACAAAAGTCGCAGGGATATTCGAACAGCTGTTGGTGTCGTTATAGGCAATCATGTAACACGACTAGGTCTACCCCATATCGCCTTCTGTAAGAACTGAAGGGATGAAAGGGATAAAATCCATTCGTGACTTGCTATGCGATTGTCCAGCACTAGCGACCAGTTCTTGCGGAACTGGACGATCTAAGAAATATTGAGCTGAAAATAGTTCATATAGGTATCTGGATGGTTTAGTTCAGCCGTCGATGACTTATAATAGGCCCAATAGACTCATTGATATTCTTAGCGAGCCCTTGGACAATTTTATTGTCAGGAAGGGCACCCATTTCCCTACCCCTAACTTATCGATCATACTAACATATGGCATGATCGTGTTGTGGGTGGCTTTAGAGATAGTATGTCACCTAACTTACCTTATCCGGGTACAAAGTACGGCTTTCCTATGCATCAGTGGACTCTCTCCTGAGAAGACTTGAAGAGACTGGTATCCACACTGTAGGATATGCCGATGACATAGCAATAATGGCAAGAGGTAAATTCGTGATGTTCATGAAGCAGATACCATGAGAAATGCTCTCAGAGTGGCTTAGCGGTGGTGTCAGGAACAAGGGCTCTCCCTTAATGCGGAAAAGACAGATCTAATCATGTTCACAAGGAAGAGGAGAAATCTGGAATTTCAGCCCTTGACACTTTTTGGATCGGAACTACATGTGATCAGGAAAGTTAAGTATCTGCGTGTATACCTAGATTCTGGACTAACTTGGAACTTCAATGTGGAAAAGAAGATCAGGAAGGCGAAAAGGTTGCTTCATCAATGCAAACGCGTATGTGGACTAAGGTGGAGAATCTCGCCGCCCACAAAACTGTAAGGAAGCAGTTAGATAAGGTCCAATGCCTGGCTTAAGAATCGCCGGTCTAATACAAACGACACCAACATGAGCAATGGAAGTGCTCCTAGGTATTCTGCTGCTGGACTTATTTATTAAGAAAGTGGCTGCTTCGACGGCACTTCGTCGGGATGCCAACTGGGATGCCAACTGGCACTCGCGCGGTACTATCTACGGTCATAGGAAAATCGTCGATCTCTTGAAAAACGAGATTAGCGAGTTGAATATGCCAATGCATGGAATAAGGAGAAGGTATCACAAAACTCTTATCGAGGATGGAGCACTGCCGGAAAAGACGATCATCTTTACGGATGTGTCCATGATGGATGGCAGGGAACTAGAACTAGCATGTCATATTAGTCTGGGAAAATATACCTCAGTCTATCAAGCCGAGATGATTGGTCTGTTGCACTCAGTGCAATCAGTGATTAGACGCATGAAGCAAACAGATATCGATACATCACTGGCATTGGAATGTGTTCATGTGCTCAATGAGCGTTCATCTCGAAATGTGATGACGCTGCTCCGGGTGAGAGTGCACACAGGGACTGAGGGGAACGAAAAAGCGGACTCTCTAGTAAAGCAAGGGTTAACCTTGAAGTTTTCTGGTCTCAAACCATTTGCTCCAATTGGCAGAGGTATGGAAGAACACATAATTGGCAACTGGGCCGCGGTGGAACACCAGAGAAGGTGGTCAACCGTGGAAGGTTTCAGGCCGATTGGCACCACTCACAGATAAGTTCTAAGCTTAGGGCGAAAAACACTGAAATGGGTGATAGTATTATATACAAGTCATGAAAATTTCGGGTATGACCTAAAGAAGATGGGTCTTCTGGATGATGGCACCTGTGAACTATGCCTGGGGTAAGTCGGGACGGCAGCACATGTATTGTGACAATGGACGGCACTAACTAGCAGAAGAACGGAGGTCTTGGTGTGCCACTGGGTAGAAACCCAGAAGATGAACTAAATTTCTGTTAAATAGATGCTAGCGTTGACACGAGGAATCAAAGCCAGACAGGAACTGTGGAGAAATGCAAAGAGACTGTCGGGCTAAGATGGATCGTGGAAGAGAGACCAAAAGGGACCAAACACTGTGGTATATATATATGAATGGTCTTACTGGTCTAGTCTAAGTACTGGGAACTCCTCTATTCTTAACGATCTTGAATTCGTTTCGCAAGACACCAACTATGTACTTCCAGAACTTTTTTTTGATTCGATCGTATTCGATCGAGAATTGAGGATCTGTGGCTACAAAATACGGGATCCATATATTTCCAAACTGACGGATCAAAACCAAAATCGGGATTAGGAAGACGTTTCTTCATGTCAAAGATATCCAACATTCACTGTAGCGCCTTCCAGGCGGAGATCATGGGGATCAAGGAAACTTCGTCGCGGCTAAATTACAATGTGATATGATATCTAATTGGAATATCACCATTCATCAAATCTCTAGAAATGGTCGTCTGTCTCTTAACGAGATGGCTAAAACATTCAACATTCACTTAATTTGGGTGCCGTGTCACAGGGATATTCCAGGGAATTGTATGGTCCCAGAACTCGCTAGGCAAGGTACCACCTTACTGATTTTATCGGATAAGGTGGTTATCGATATACCTCTCGGTATAATTTAGCTGCTCCTTAAGCTCAATGTTGTGAATTTAACAAATGGGGATAGTCAGACGGCACTACATAGCACACTACTAGACAGACCTGGGTCAAGCTGGTTCAGAAACGTCTGATTAGATAAAAAAGCTTGTTCATAACAACTATAGTAGGTGTCATCACGGGACTGCGTTAGCAGCAGACATGCCATTAGGTTTAGGCTGCTCGCTGACGACTGTTGTGGAAGCTGCATTGATGAAGAAGAAAATATACTAAATATACTACACCTCCTTTGTACCTGTCAAGCTCTCTCCATTCTTCTTCAAGATCAATCTTAGGGTAGTCTTTATGGAGATTTCAGATCCATGTGGTACCACAATGAACCTTTACAGTGTGGTTGCTCTCGCGGGTTGCCACTTCATTCAAAAGTTGAGAGGAACTTTTCTGGGCTTCAGAAGTTTGCCTCTTCTTTTTCATCTGACCTTATATACATTTTCGTAGCTCTCAATCATCATTTGGCAAAATTTATTATCTTTTACCACTGAGATAGCCTTTACCACTAAGGTGAGTGATTTAGAACTTCTATTACAGTATGTACTTCCTAAAAGTTTCTTAATTGTATCTAATAGCTAGTTTACTTGGTTCAAAGCTATATAAACCAATAAAATAGTTATTTAATTGAAAAGTCAAAAGCTAATAACTTGGTGTGTACTTTTCCTACCCGCTGTACTTACAAAAAATGTAAATTTCTTCAGAATCATTAAGTGGTTAATGACTTAATGGCGTCGTTAAAGCCCCCTATCCGTAATTTATGTGTTAACACAGTACAAATCATATTCCACTCAATCAAACTAAACGCCGAGTACAATTTTAATGAATAGGCGAGCGAATGACACTCGTATTCTGTGTTAATCAAAATTAATTATCTTGCAAATTATTCAGGAAGACTTATAAGGCAGATTGCACACGCTGTAGGTCTATTCGGAGTGATATCATTGCGATGTCGCTAGTTCTTGGAAGAAATGTATCTACGAATGCAAAATACAAATCGCTTGTCATCGCACTGGGGATTTACCACATATGTGCACTGCAGCAAACTTAATTGCTTTAAATACTATTAAGCTTAGCACACAATTTACAACGCCTATCGTGGCTTTTATGAGCCATTATCTTATGGATTGCTCTGCTCTCTTAATAGACAGCAATATTGTTGAATAACAGATGAACCCATGGTCAGGGTTACGCTTAGATACACTGAAAGTTAATTATTGTATATATGAGTTCCAGGTTTTAGATTTCACTAAACTGTTGTACGTTTGGGAAGTACCATTGGGAAGTTAATGGAAAAGTACAATTAAACCACTAACGCATTAAAAATTTTAATATTAGGCTGTACAGTAAATTGACACCAGAACA
The DNA here is from genome assembly GCA_905220385.1 of Xylota sylvarum. Lineage (NCBI taxonomy): Eukaryota > Metazoa > Arthropoda > Insecta > Diptera > Syrphidae > Xylota > Xylota sylvarum. The sequence goes on from LR999958.1 coordinate 37,267,507, forward strand.
GTAGTCCTAACGCATAATTGTATGTGAATATTTAATCCACCCTGATGTGGTAACATATTGCGTAACAAACATTTTCGCACGTAGAATGAAACTTCCGAAATATCTACTATAAACAAATGGATAGTAATTATAGTAATTACAGTGTTACTACAGGTAAGCCGCAATGCATTTAGCAGCAATGCGACTGCACCCACAACCAAGCACCGAATTTATAATGCAAACTAATTGAGATATTTCCACGTAACTTTAATTAATGGTTTTAAGCTTCCAAACGGTTGTCAATGTGATAATATTATTCAAGCGTATATGTTAATCAACATACACCTACATTACACTTGAATACATTAAGGTCAGTGTAACCATTATCTGTGTCCCTACCAAGAGAAGGGAATAGGAACAACAGGGTGTAATAAAATAGTATCTAGCACTCTGTACTTTAAGAATGTTTTATGTAGATCTCAGGCGTTTCCTCACAGATTTGGACTCGATGACTGCAAATATTTTGTAGATAGTAAGGTCAGCATTTATCATGTTGTCAAAGACTGGAAAGTATCTAGCGGACTGTTCGCTCAGATCATAGATACATTCAGTTTGATATAAACTACCTCCCTAAGGTCTAACCCGTCTTTAGGAACTTCAGGAAGACGAACTTGTCCAAATAAAGGAACAGAAACAGTACTCCCGTACCCCCAATGAACACTCACAAATTAGACCCAATGGTTGGGGAACTAACGTAGGTCCTCAATTATGCAATGTCTATCTCATATCCATTAAGCAAGCCTTGCTAGAATCAGGAGATTCTATCTCTCCACAAAACGTGCAAGTAGCTCTTCAACCAGACCAAGCGGTCCAGCGAGGCCATCGATTGGATTTCGTACAAAGAGGCCCCCAATTCTTATAAGTCTAATATAAGAAAAGCTCAACGGAAACTATGGAGAATCATCTGTAGAAAGATAGATGAGATCTCTGAGGCATCCAGGCTCCGAAAGATCCTCGCTGCTACTCCCAGAATGTCTACCTTTGTATCTCAAACGAACAGATGGCTCATAAACCACTTCCAGTGCGGAATCCCTGAATGTATTACTGGATTTCGACTTCCCAAATAGTTGCCATTTCATTGCAGGTCCATCTGAGATTTCGGCATGAGCAAAATTCTTTAAGCACTATGCGGCTTCAAGGCATTCAAGTTTGCTGGAACAGATAGTATTATACCTGCTGAACTTCAGGCCGAATGTGGACCTAATTCTTCCTTGATTAACTGTAATCCTCAAAAGTTAGCTGGATTTGGTTCACAGTCCCAAGCCTTAGACGGAAGTCAATGTGGTTTTTATACCCAAGGCGGGTAAAAGTTCGCACCTTAACCCCAAAGACCCATAAGTTTGTCATCATTTCTCGACACCCATATACCCGGCGGTATTAAGCCAAATCTTCTGTTAGCCTCTCAACATGCATATAGTAAAGGGAAATCGGTTGAAACGGCCCTACACTCATTAGCACTCAGTTAGCATTTTAGAAAAATCTTTAGATAAAAAAAAAAACAAATTTTTGGCGCGACAGGTCCATGGGACCCAGGGCCTAGCTTCTCACAACCATTCGTGTTGTGCGTGTTATATTCTTTACACGAATGGAAGGGGCCTACTGTTTAATGCCGGATCCGAACGGCAATTTTTTGTTTTTTGAGAAGCTTTTTCATGACAGTTTTTACTCTCGGATGTTTGTCAGACGCTCGCGAGAGCAAATAATATATTTTGGTAGCGTTCCTGGACATTAAAAGAGCATTTAAGAACGTCGAACCGGATGGAATTATAGGCGCTCTGTCAAACCTTGGAATTAAGACGTCAATTGGCGCACTGGTGAACCCAAAGATGGGCTAGGCCTCAATTCGGAGGTTCGACAGTAGGGGTACACCATCTTGGCGAACTAGCTAATATAAGCATTAGACCCATCCAGCGCTTTATAATAAGCTCATGTTGGTTCAGCGACTAGATTGAGGACACAAGACTCTTTTGTATCACAAATTCACAATGGACCTATTCTGCCTACCAATCGATCCTAACCTAACCTAATGTCAACAATTGATTTCTGGTTTCAGCCTTAAATCCACTACTACTTGACGTTAACTTTTATTGCACACGACTGTACCTGTAGCTAACGTTTTCATAAGGACATAAGCTCATTTTAAATTTGTATTATCTTGAACTTTATGAACCCCTAATGGTATGGGGAAACAACGGGCTTCAACATGAACGTAACATTGCATCAACCACAGTGGGAATTCCTGTTTCAATTATATGCTCCGTAATACGCATGCAAAACGGAGTACAACGATGATAAAATATTTCTTGAATAGAGTAGCTTGCAGGAGTGAAAAATCCTTTGAGACCATTATGCGGATAAATGCAAAAATAAATTCATATTTACTGGAGAGGGTTTTAAGACAAAGAAGTACTTGCACAGTAGACTGCATTTAAGACTGAATGGGTTTGCTATTAGAAGCAGAGGACATACGTATAACTTTCCTTATGTGATGAGGCATGTAAGTTTTATCATGGATGGGCAAAATTGCATTATCACCTCCTTATCACGTGGACCTGAATATTCGGACCTGAGCAAGCATATCACATCTCTTATTGACCTGGTTGATAGTTACATGAGTCTCAGATGTCTATCTAGAGGTTCTCAAAAGGATGACAGCGGAAGAATTCCCTTGATAGAATCAACGCCAGACCAGGAGATGGCTTATTAAGCTTCTTCGACATATTTGGAGCTCAGGTCAATAGAGATCGTTCAAGACTAAGGCAGGGTCTTGAAAAAGAGATGGTGGCGGAGGAGCCCTTATTGGCCAACGGCAACGATTGCATCGCCGAAGATGGTTGCTGTCATCGGTATATCTGACCCCTTATCCTAGTTGTCCTAACAAAGGACCTGGCCCTTCAGATTGTGGGTTGTGCATCGGAGTAACTTTCATATCACGAAAAAACCAATAGTTACAAGACAAGCAATAGCCTACAAACCGAAATATGAACAATGGCTTTCGGATATAAATGTAGAATGATCGGACACTTAAAAGGCCGCATGCAGCCAAGCAATTAGCAGAGGTCTTAGACTTCTATAACCCATCACTGTCATATACTATGGTAATTGCTATATGGAGCAGAAGCAGAGCTTACTCGGACGCGTATTTTTCATACACGGCAGACCTATGACCAAATCTCTTATGATAATCCCCATCAAGTTTAAATTTGGCAACATACGACGCCACCAAAAAATGTTACTACGAGCTACTCGACAAGACGTTCATATTACTAATGTCTGAATGTCCGAATTAAAATCGTATTAGGCGATTTTAATGCCACGATAAGAAAGGAGGACATGTTTGGTAGGACAGTAGGTAAGCTTACATGACATCACGTCTGGCAACGGGCTTAACGTCACTATAGCAAGCACACGGTTTCCTCAACTCAATACTCAAAGGGACATGGTGGTGACCTAACCATGATACGGTCAACCAGATTTATTACATTGCAATCGAAGCGAGGCATATTTCCAGAATTCTGGATATCCGAATGAAGATTTGGTTAGACGAGTTTGATGAAAGGAATTTCATCGATCCTCAAGAAAGGAGAACCTCATAATTCCGTCAATTACAGCGGTATCAGCCTCCTCAACGCATACAAGATCTTATCTGCCATACCGTGTGAACTCCTGAAAGCCTTCATCAAAATCCTGATTAGGCCTTATTAGTGTGATTTCAGGCCGAAAAAGTCCACAATCGATAAATTTTTCACACTTTGGTAGATCCTGGAAAATAATCTTAAGAAGTCCAAAACGATACCCACCAACTTCTCATTGATTTTAAGGCCGCACATGAGAGCATATATAAAGACGAGCTATACAGAACCATGTCGTTCGCCTGTACAGAATGACAATGGAGAACGGTCGCTTCTCCATCAAGGTGGGTAATGATCTCACCGAGACATTTGATGCCAAAGAAAGGATTTAGACAAAGGGACGCGCTCTCATATGACTTCTTTAACATCATACTTGAAAGAATTGTGCGAAACTTACAACCTAACATCAGAGGTACATTCTTTCAAAAGTATCTGCAACTATGTATTAGCGTATACCGACGATATTGACATTATTGGCAGAAAACATCGGATTGTCACTGGGTGCGGTCGCTAGTATTCAAACGGAAGCTGCGAAAATGGGTTTAGTAGTAAATGAGGGCAAGTTCAAGTGTATGCTATCAAGCAGAAGGAACACGCAACATCGACAAATTGAACAGAACGTCACAGTCGACAGCTGCAGCCTTGAGGTAGTAAGGGACATTGTTTACCTTGGCACTGCTATCAATGTCGACAACAACACCTCAGGATAAATAAAACAAAAAATTTTCATTTGAGCTAGTAGGAGAGCTCTATCCCAAAAAACTCTGGAGATTCTACATAACAGCGTGATCATCCCATCCCATTCCTACTTTATGGACCTTATCGAAAGCGGATGATAAAAGTTCTTCGTAAGATATTCAGTCTCATTTGCGTTGATGGGCTATGGAGGAAGAAATTCAACGATGAACTATGTATATGGTGTACAGCGACATCGATCTAGTCGAAAAACTGCGTATCTGTCCTTAGAAATGGCTAGAACATGTAGAGCAAATAGACATCAGTTCTCCGGCTCGGAAAGTCTTTGAATCAAACCCAGAGGGACAACCCTGTAGAGGAAGACCTCGTCTGAGATGGCGCGCAGAAGTAATTAGAAGGGTATCTCACCCGACTTGGGGATCTCAATGGACAGTGGATAGTTAGTATCCCGACTGTCATGTAGTATGATGATATCCTCTCTTAACTTGCATATACATATATAGTTGGACATTAACAGCGAATGCGCTTGAAGACTTTTTCCTTTTTCAGACAAAATCGGCATTAGTAGCTCGGGCAGCAATGGCCTACTATCTTCCCAATCTTTTCTTGTTGGAAGATGCTTTCTGAATTATATGGATTTTATAAGCACAGACACATGCTTTCAAAGAGCAATACCAAGTTAGTGTTCCTAATTGTTCATCAAGGCCTTACTCCCAAGAAGGTGGTTGCTGAGTCCATAGCTTTAAGTCCAAGATACCAGCTCTATCTATAGATTCCATTTTCGATCCGTTGGTGAACCATGTCGAACTACGTAGCTACAGTAAGTGATCTCTGTTACACCAATTTACATGGCACAATGTCACTACTTTAGAGGTAATTTGAGACAACATTTCTTGATCATAAAGTCGTTGACATTACAAACTATATACATGTGCCAGTTAAAGCCTGCATTTCAATAGATGGTTGACGTACCTGTATTACCAAGAGCGGCAGTTTTCTTTAGCTTCTCAAGCATCATTGTGACTGTCCGTCCACAAAATTCCCATTATTTTGGCACTAAGTGCACCAAGTCCTGTCGTACAGGATGTGAGTTCTACCACTGATGCTGATAGGTCCAAGACTGTCTATTCTTCTATACGTGAAGGCATTATGAAGACTGATGAAAATATTGATGAAGACAACAGACAAAGACCAAATCGATATGATTTGTCGATGAGTTAAGTCCACGAAATAGAAGAGAGCTTTTGCTTCATGTACGTACATCGACACTCCAATTTTTCAGCAAAGTCCTCATCTAGCATTAATTGCCCACGCTATAGTTACTAGTACCATTCAAGGCATCCTTGATGCCTAAAAAGTACAGAAAAGCAAAGTCTTCCTAAGACTGGTATAGAGGCATACTTTCACGAGATTGTGGAGGGTTCCTTCCATTCATTTGTATTCTCTGTACGCAATTAGCCACGACTGCAAAGGGCTAAAAAATTCTATCTATCATAAACTCTAAACATCCCCATCTAAGACTTGTTCGAGGAACTAAGTTATATAGTCTTAGAACCTCTGGAATTCCGAGTCTTATTTTAAAATGCAATAGCTCTTTACATGTCATGGTTTTGACAAAGCCGATACCATGTAATCAAGTCAAGTGCTTGATTGGTATAGAAATGTTGTACGCATCTTCCCTTCTCTGAAGTCAGGATCATGTCGTTTATGATACGAAGCCTTTCAATGTCTACTTTCGATACCATTGTAACTTACTTAAGACCAGTGTCAAAAAGAAATTTCTAAAGCTCATAAAAAGTTCAGGAACTGTAGGTTTTCCTTTTTTTGTATTAAGGATATGCACCATATACCTAAACACTTTGATATAATTATGGTAAAATATGTAAATTCATTTCATATATTATAAACCCTTGAATCTGACACCAACTACATAAACGTCCTCATTATCCTTTCAAACATTATTATGTGTGCTTTAATGAATATTGAATTTATCTAATTTGTTATGAAACTAGTCTCCATCAAACCTAATGAAATAATAATTCCAATAATTGAAAGGATTTTCTTCTTTCAAGGATACACTTGCCATTAGTTGTCAAAATAAATGAACTGCATTTCGAAGGCTCATGCATAGATGTGATAATAATCTTTTTTTCCATACAAACAATCCACTTTCCAGTGAATTGTTTTTCGAACCTACTGCAGCCGAAGAGTCTATATTTTACCCAGTTATCCTGATGGGATTAACATGCATTCATGTTTTCTCCCATAAATATGCAAATCCAATTACTTCTGACAGAAGCCGAGCGTTAGTCTACAATACAGTAGCAGGAGGTTTCGCTTTTTACCCGAGGATATGTAAAAGTTTCCCTTTTGTCATCAACCTCAGCACATTGAAATAGGAATGGAATGGGATAACGAGATAACCTGATGAAGTCTGTTACTGTTTCTGTATTTCTTTTATCGTTTTTATTTTATTTTTTTTTTTTTATAAAGTATGTTGATTTGTTTGTTTTTCCAAATTGAAATTCATTTGAAAAAAAAAAATCACTTTTTTCTCTGTTTTACCATGTAAATGACAATAATAAACATTAAAGTGTATTTACGGTGTTGAATTGTTTCACAGGGTACTTTGTCATTTTATTAGTTGTATGTATGTATATTCAGCACATATGTATGTCTCTGCATGGCATGGCAAGGACATTAAATTTAATTTTTCAGAATTAAACATTTACTTGGTTTCATGATTATTTGTCCTTTGGCGAATGCTTAAATAAAAAATGAATAACTTTTTTTTTAAAGTACGAATATGGAATGATACAAGTCCTCAAGAGAGCATGTTAGGACGAAGATACAGCAATGTTAGATAGAACGATTTTTGGCAAAAAATATTGAAATTGTCAAAATCCCTCAAGAAGACGTTACTAAGACCCAGCTATTCACCATCATAAATGAACTGAGTGCGGCACTTGAAACTATATACTCGCTTTAAGACCGATTACAATCAAAGGAAACAGGACTATAAGGCCCCTGAAATGTTTACATTGTTCGATTTGTTGTGCTGTCCAATAATTAGATGCCGTATGTCCAGACAGGCTTCAATATTTGCTTAAGTTAGGTTAGGCGAGTGAAAGAATCTACAATTCCACACTAAGGAAGAGATGTCCCTTCACCATTGGTTAACTCTAGTTCTATAAATATAGATCCTATGAACTAGCAAACTATCTAGTTGATTTGGTGTAGTTCAAAATGTCATTGACTGGTCGACTCAGAAATTTAAATTTAAGGTGGATAATATCTGGACAGTGACAGACAAAGTAGATTGTATCCTTATTGACTTCCTTATCTCCATATTACATGTCCACGATACAAGTCTTTTTCCATTAGTCTTAGTTTTTTTCATGTGGTACCGCAGAGTGTTATGTCGCGTGATGACTCCTATTAGGGTAGAAGTGGATTTCTTATCCTTTTGCATAATTCTGTCGATCCTACTCTTATCGAAACAAGGGCATATACTTCATGAGCTGCCACAAGTGTCTAGGAAGGACCATCTAACGTTAGCCTCCCTACGCACCTTAATCCCTGCCTCGAGCTTCAGTATGCAAAGCAGGATGAGCATCGAGGTGTCAACAGTTCTGATGTAGATTCTGGACCTATTCTGGCCAATTCGACGGCCTTCTGCATTACCTGGTATATTTTCATGTCCAGGAACCCAGCAGGGTGCAACATTATACTGTGTTCCAAGAACCTTAAGATCTTCATGACAGCACTTCACAAGCTTAGATTTTCTTTCGATAGCAGAAATCACTTTTATTGCTGCCTGGCAGTCGATAAAAAAGGTGATACCTTCTTGTAGTACTGCCTTCAACATAGTCTAATGGGGAGCTATGAAAACTCAGCTTTAATTCTGGAGACGATTCTGGAGATGTGGATATGCCCAGGGGATCAGAAAATATGCCTCAACCTGGTACGTGTACTGTTAAGTCGACCTCTTATTCATTCTTCTCAGCTCGGGAAAGTGCTTGTAAAAGGTTTCTTGAAACGTAGGTTCGGGGTGAGACGTCTCTCTTGTATATAAGAGAGACATGTGGAGACAACTGTAGACCCCAGTTTATGCCTAAGGCGTGCCTATATGAACAGAGGGGAATCGAAGCATTCCTAACATGGTCTTGAATACTCAGTTTCCAACTGAGATTTTTATTGAGAATAACCACCAAGTATCTGGTGTGATCTGCATATTACAATTCAAGTTTGAATTTTGAAGGAGTACATACATGTACATATGCTATTTCGTATCTTCTTGTGAACAATACTAGTTCAGTCTTCGCCGGATTAACTCCGAGACAGACACTATTCGTCCATTTTCTTAGTTTATTTAGAGCAGACTCATGTTCCTTCAACGTCTAAGAATGCATCTTTTAAGGTTTTGTTCGATTGAGCTAACTAAACAGTGCAGAGCAGCCTCTACACTTGTTCCTTTGGTGTAGGCATGTTGAGCCTTGGATATATCCTCAGGCGTAGTTTCGATGTCAACTAGTCTCTCAAAATTTTTTAGTATAAAGTAGGTAAGGCGGATTAATCTGAAGTCTTCTGCGGTGGCATGACTTGCTTTTCCGCCCTGGAGTAGGAATACCACTTTGACCTCTCTCCATATTCGTCGGATACATATGTCTTGATGGTTAATTTGATCAATCTATCATTGTCTTACCTTAGCACCCGCATCCCTTATTTTCCTCACTATTCTGCCGAAGAAGGGATGGACCTTGCAGCGGGTGATCCCAGTGCGGACCTTGTTGCTGTCGCTATAAGTAAATCAAGAGCCATATATTTTTATAAAAGGCTTCGAATTGGATATGTCGATAGAATTTTCCGTAGCCTTGATCTCCCAGAAGATTCTTTTATTTTTACACAAAAGTGTCTCCACGGTTTCTTTTTTCATATTTTTAGAGATTCTGTATATGAGTCTTAGAAACAGTCAATCCGTCCTTATTTTAAAACTTGTAGCATGTTGTTTTTTATCAGACCACTTCCCGAAGGCCTAATAATCTACAGATCCAAGTGTATAAGGCCAAAGAACAAGGTACTCGATAGTTGTAGAAGACCAGACAATATTAGTATCCGGCTGTTTAGCTATCCAAAAAACTTGGATTTCTTGATCTGCTCTACCGGCATAAATTTCGGAAATATCCGACTAAATATCAGTATTCGACAGAGAAAAAAGTTTATTTAGAGGGTTGGAGTCACAATCCTGAAAACCAAAATCCCAAAAAATCCAGAGAAAAAAAATCCCTAAAAAATGGGTTGGGTACGAAATATAACAATGTAACAAAGCATCGAATCCTTTTCGGCGCAGGATCATAAGTCTACAGGTTATAAATCCACAATTCGATTTGTGCATAAACAGTGGAATATGTATGAGGTGGCATGCTGTCCCCCTGCAACCCCCCTGGTTGGAGTCACTGTTGGATTTGGAGTAAGTGCGAAATTGGGTATATGCAAAATTTCTTTAAATCCATAAAAAAATTTTCATATTCGGGATTTTGTTTTTGTTTATTTAGCAAACGAATGCAGTTTATTGCATTTTACCCGAACTACCATCCTACTATGGTCGCGAAATCTCTCCCAATCGGTCATAGCCTGTCGGGTAGTTGGCGACATTCCTCACACGTTGATACATAGAGGAAGGCTTCCAACCTCTACCGTAATTACATCAAAGTTACTATGGGGCAATATGGCAATAAATCGATGAATCTGGCAATCCTGATTATGAAATACAATTTCTCTTGATCCAGGATGTAAAAAGTCCAACCACTTTACAAACAAAAGGAAACTAACAATTCCAATGAAAACTTGTGCAACCATCAATAATGAATAATGGAAAAATTTCAACCTCAACTGGAGTATAATATTCGTCAATTGAATTTATTTCATCGGTTTAAATATATAACCACATCGAAAAAGTTTGACTTGAATAAATCGCTTACTACATCCTGTACCTGGCGCTGTTCAATATCCAAGTGGCCACACACATGCCCTGATAAAATATTCAACATTTTTCATCCAAACATATACATCTGTATGTGCATGTGCATGATTGCAACACTTTTGATCCTTATGCAGGAGGTGGATATTTTTTGCAATTGCCCGGGATGGTTATCTGTTGGTAAGAGGCAAGTGCATGCAAAAACAACTAGAATTTCGTTCTGGGAAAGTTGAAACATCGCCCACTTGGGACACAAACAGATGAATGAATAATAGGGGTCAGAAGCATTCATATTTTTCTTTCATCACCTGAACTTAAGTACGTGTAGATACATCAGATACTTCTACGATACGAGAGTATACCATTTTCTGACATTAATTTCATAAAATTTTCCTGTATATGGGTGTCAAGACCAAGTCTTGCTTTCAAGTCCATTCTATTCTCAAATATGCCAAGACCATTTGACTGAGTCGCCAAGCTAAAAGTGGATTGTCATCAACAGATTGCATGGATGGACAACACACATACAGGCTTCATCCTTTTATTGCACTCGTCCACTTTTGAGTATGAATTGTTGTCAGCAAACATTAATAGAGATAGTTTATCCTTATTTATACATCTAAATGCACTTAGTGTGCCCCAATCGATTAAATAACAAAGAATATCTCCAAAGTCCTTATTTTTATGCTTTTAAATCCTTTATGTATTTGAGAATGGAATACGAGAATACACATGCGTTTTTCTCTTATCCTAGCTATTGTAAACACCATGAATAAATAACCAAATCGTCGAACTGGAAATACTACAAATACATTTATATGGATGTACGTATCCTGACTACACAATGACGGAACAGAAAATATTTTTAAATGAGCGCATCCAATTTCAAAATCAGAAAAAAAAAAATCCAAATAATGCGGAGCCCTTTTCATTGTATTTTTTTTTTTTTTTTGTGAATAAAGGAACGAACTCGCTTTTTGATAAATTGCTTCACCCTCCCTGCGGTTAAATATTTTTTTTTTTATTTCTATGGTAGGGATCGGGTGAATGCAAATGTTTTGGGGGGGGGGGATGTAACGGTATTTGAATTATCACTGTAGAGATATAGCTTCCTGAGAGTCGAATGGAAATCCATGCTGGTTATCATAGCATAACAAATTCAAGGACTTATGCAAACCGCAAATTATGAGCACGAAATTGAATAAGGATATTGGTTGGGAATGGTTTCGATATTCGATCGAGAGAATAATATTTGTTTATTTGTAGAGAGATACAAATATTTTTCATTTTACATTCTGTAGGTGTACAGCTGATGAAAGGATTTCAGTTTGCCAATGAATGGGCAGATGGATGAAATTAAAAAATATAAATATTACTCAGAGTTGTAGCGGCTGAAAGGTGGCAATTACATTTTTTTAAGTGTTTGAGCTTTTTTATATTGATATATATATTTATTTATTTATAGATTGATTACGTGGCTTGTCAAGGACTTGAGTTTGAGCCACGTAACCAAAATGAAATGAGGACATGTAGCAATATTCAAACTTGAATCTGTAGGACCTGATGGGTTAAGTATGTATGTATAGTCTGCTTTATTAATGAAATCTCATCATCATTTGTCCTAGTCCTTGTCGTGGTGCTGGGCTAAGGATCTACAGCAGCACAGTGCTGGTAATCTCTGAGGTTCAGAAACTAAGAGATAGAGGAGCCCTAACGCTAGTGGTGGCATGAGCAGTTTTTCTTTAAAGCCGTCCCAAAGGATAAAAGGTTGGGGACTTCAAATAAACGAACCACTAACGAGCTCCCACAGATGCCCTGGTGAGGTCTGTGGAATAAATGCTTTACCCCGGCATGGCGGTTCTGGCGGGGTAGACCCACAACCCGACCTTACTCGTAGGAACCAAATGAACGACAGCAACAACAAAAACAAAAACCAATTAAATAAAACGGAGCCTATCAGTTCTGATGGTGACGTGCTAGCCGTGGGAGCAGCAGAACTGATGGAACAGCAGCCGCTATCGGCCGGCGGTCCGGTTGAGGAGATCTCTATGGAGATGGAGGAGTTACTGCTGGCAAATTCATCCGAGAGTCCCCGGAAGACGGATATGAAGGCTAAGGTCTCCCCAGGTATGATGCGATGGCGATTGTTCCGTAGCACAACGCATGTCAAGACCTTAGACGCCTCTTTTCCATCCGAGAATTAAAAGAAGTCTGTGGTTTGGGCTATCGAAACGATAGCAAAGGACGCTCTGACGAGGCCTTTACCTAAATAGAACGCTCCTACCAAAAAAGCCACCCATACAGGCGTTGACGCTAAGGCACACCGCAGCGGAATGGGAGGGTAAAAGGTCCACAAAGCACACAACTGCCGCTAAAGCAGGTCCTGTGAGCGAGCAGCCAAGGGCCGCGAAACGTCGTCGGAAGATGGTCGAGACCAAGAGAGTCGATATGGAGTCGCAAAGAATTAGATCCTCGGAGAACTCTATGAACCCGCTAAAAGCCCGAAGGTTGATACGGCGATGCTTTTTAGCGGGGCGATCCGTTCGCTACAGCTTGCTATGGTGGACTTTGGAAACCAATTGGTCAGTATTCTCTAGAATGCGACTAAATGATTGAGAAGGCCTTACCCCCTGACTGGGGTATCAGGTCAGTATTCTCTAGAATGCGGCCAAATGATTGAGAAGGCCTTAAGGTTCATATCCCCTGACTGGGGTATGAACAAAATAGATATCCTCAACTTCCTTAGAGCCCAGAACCCTTCTATTGATATGAAGAGCTGGGATGTTGTCGGGGAAAAGGAGCCAAAAAATAGGACCATTAGTTGCATCATTCAGATGAATGAAACCCCGGACTCAATGCAGGTAGTGCAAATCAACCTTCACCATATCACGGTCGCCTCTGACAACCTGATTTAGCTCCTCCATGAGGAGCTGCTGTGGATTTTTAAAAATTTCATGATGAGATTCAAAAAACTATAATGCATTTTATAGGAGCTACGCTGGCAAGGTTAGGACCTGCATCGTAGCTAAAAAGAGTCATCATAATGCTAATGCAGTATCATCTTAGATCAGGCGACTTGACAATGGTAGAGGTGATAGGGACTAACGAATTATGTACAGTGGTGTCTGGGTACCTACCCTACAATGATGGCACCAACGTCCTCTCGGAAGCTTTGAGGTCGAGAAATCTTGTCCTAGGATGTGATGCTTATGGCCATCATACCTTATGGGGTAGCATCAACATCAATGCTAGAGGTGAAGTTTTGTTTAATTATTATAACGTCAACTAGAAGGGAAGTCTTAGATGTCACGTTCATATCTGAACAGAGCTCTGTTGAAGTTGTCAATTGGAGTTTCCAACAAAACCTCAATATCTGTCCATTGTCGAATACTCTTCAAACTACAACTGACTACTTGCGGGAAGGGTATTTTCAGAAATCCGAGAAGAACAAACCAGCTTAAATTCAAAAGAGAGATGAGGAGATCATTGGAACTCCTCTCCACTGAGAATCTATCCTCTATTAAAGCAGTCGATGTACTAACTGGTTACCTCACACGATCCTTCGAAGAATCCTGTCCGATCAGTAAACACAACGGAAAAAAACGTCTACCATAGTGGAGCAATAAAATGAAGGACCTCATTCGTTTCTCAAGAACAAGCTGGATCCTCGCCAAAGATGGGTTCCTCCTCAAAAAATAAATAAGGGAAAAGAAACTCTTTCTGTGAATCTATGGAATCTATGGAATCTACCAATGAAGCATTGCGCCTCAGAAAAATTTTAGGCAAGACACCAAAGACGGCCGTAATTTCAGAAAAACCGATGGTACATGGACGGAGTCGCAGGAGGAAATGCTGGATATGTTATTGAATACTCACTTTCCCGGTTACTCACTGGTATCCAGAGATGATATGCCCATTATTTCAGAGACGTTGTCGGAAATGAGCGATCAAGAGTGAAAATAATAGAGGAAAAGAAAATAACTTGGGCAATCAAATCATTTACCCCGTACAAGGCTCCAGGAATGGATAACTTTCGGCATGTGATGCTGCTGGAGTCAGAAGATAATCGTTATTCCATAGCTCAAGCAAATTTTCACAGGCTGGCTTAAGCTAGGTTATGTTCCGAAAGCATGGCAATAGGTGCGTGTCATATTCATTTCCAATGCTGGGAAAGCAAGTCACACGACCTCAAAGGACTTTAGATCAATCAGTCTGTCTTCCTTTCTGCTAAAAACGTTGAACGTCTAATAGATGTATATAGATAAGAAGTGTGATTGGCGATAAATTACTGTCCAAATCACAACATGCATACAGACCGTGACACAGCTCTCCACAGGGTTGTGTCAAAGGAAGAAAGATGCCTCCACTTCAAAGAATTTACTGTGGTAGCATGCCCAGACATTGGAGGAGCGTTTAACAATGTGAGAGCTGTTGCGACAAAGCAAAACACCGGGCCCTGCAACTGGATTTCACTTGTTCAGATCGAGAATCATACACTTAACACTGGGAGATACAACTATGCGGAAGAGGGTTTGCAGAGCACCTCCCCAAGGCGGAATTCTCTTTCCCCTAACAATTGAGATTCTCTAAGGTTGAAGGTTGAAATGACTTCATCGTGTCGGCCTATGCCGATGATGTGGTCATCCTGGCTCCAAGGAAGTTCCTTCCAGTTCTAAGTGAAAGGCTCAATCTCGTATTACAACTAGTGGACGACGGGGCTGGCACCAAAGCCTGAGAGTCAACCCGTCGAAAACGGCAGTGCTCTTCACTAGGAAGAAATCGATACCTACCTTTAGCCGCCCCAAGATAAGCGGAGTTGAACACAAACTCTCGAAGTCGGCGCGATATCTGGACTCGAAATTAAAGTGGAAGGACAACATTGGTGAACGGATCAAGAAAGCATGCGTAGAGTTTTACTCTTGTAAAAAGTGAGCAGCGAACTCCCCCGTCACAAGGCTAAAAAATACAAATTTTTGGCGCGACAGGTCCATGGGACCCAGGGCCTAGCTTCTCACAACCATTCGTGTTGTGCGTGTTATATTCTTCACATGAATGGAAGGGGCCTACTGTTTAATGCCGGATCCGAACGGCAATTTTGTCGTCACAAGGCTACTATTAGTAAATCTAGAGAGGACACAATGGACAGCGATTGCACATGACGATAATATTGCAGTTGCAGCCTGAGGTAAACACCCAGACAATCTCAGGAACATCTTCCAATATGCCCTTCTTCTGTTCACCAGATAGGGTTTCAATTGCAAACTAAAGGAAGACCGTCAGAAAATCGAAGTTATTCTCTACGCGAGGATATGCGAACTTCCCCTTATAAATTCATCTACGATTAAAGGCACCAGTTTCTCCATCACAGAAAATGCAAATTCTTGGATTTTATTTTTTATAAAAATCAGAACGCTTAAAAAAAACGTTCTAGTCCTTTTAAAAGGCTATAGGTAAGAGCTAGGGTATGTATTCTCGTCTTTAATATCAGACCTATCCTACTACATATGGCCGTACACCTCAAAAGTTAGCAAAAGTGCAATGATCTATGTGTATGTGTATTAGCAGTACATTCAGAACTACTCCTTCTGGAGCATTGGATATTATCTTTCATCTACTTCCCCTAGATATATCAGGCAAACAAACTGAGATTTGACTGTAACTTCCGAAAGAGCATCCTTGCCCACAGTGAATGGGATGATGTTGCCACCTTGGATGATAGTTCAGTTCTTTTCTACACAAACGGCTCCAAGACCGAAAGTGAGGTGAATTGTTATGTCTTCTTTGAAAACCTCAATCTGAACATCTCTTCTCAACTCCAAGATCACTGTAGTGTAGCCGAAAATTATAGCAATCAGGGTAGCCTTCTCCTGCTTAGAATGCACTAGAACATCTGTTGGGAATATTAGCATTTTCACTGATAGTTAGTCGAGTTCCTGGAATCTTGCTTGTTCACCTCAAACTGCCGTTTGTCTCTCTCGAAGATAAGGGAGCAGTTGAACATTAACTTTTTCTACGTTTCAGCCCATAGAGATATTCCGGTAAACTGAATGGCTGATGAGATCACAAGAAAGAAAACGACGGTTCACTGTCTAATAAGCACACATATTAAAAGGCCGGGCCTCTATTCAAATCATGTCTGCAGGAACTGCGGGCACGAAGAAGAGGAGAACAGCATTGTTCACTTCCTACAGACTTTGCCTGCCCCGTCTTAAAGAAGACCGCTTTTTTCTTCAGTGTCCTCAGCAAACTAGCGTCCTTAGATCTCATGATCATCCTTCACGTCTTCCAGTAGGTTTTATTAGTCCCTATGTAACCAATGTGAAAATATCCACAGAGTCACAAGAGACCTCTTCAGACTTAGGCCTGTCTGCATGTATCTAGGCACCCTAAGCTAAGCCTATACTTTGCCCAAAGTCTGATGAAGATATGTATAACTGGTCATTTCTGCACTCTGATCGTTTGATACAAAAGAGTTCGACAAAGTCTTTAAATCTAGGTAGCGCACTTATATTGGTAGCAATAGGTAGCGCCTTAGGTAGAGCACACAAGTTGAAGAGAATTCTACCAACTTGTACTTTCTAAACACTTCTAAGGAAACAGTATTTCTGAAGTAGTCCACCATCATGCTCTGCAGGGGGTCCGGCATCCACTGATTGGTATTTTTTTTTTTTTGGTCTTCAGGTTTCGTGGACAAATGCAAGACATCACCTATGTATGTCAAGGTGATGAGAACAAGCAATTCTCCACACCATTCCAAAAGATGTCCTGCATCACATCACATTTTACAAAAATCGTATGGTTAGGGCCCGAAGCTTTTGGCCGCCCGCCCTTCAGGTTCAGCATTCGTATTTCATTATTTACCTTAACCAAGATGTCTCTGTTTGGTTTTGAATCTGGAGTTTTCCGTGCTTACTTTGTTCATTACATTTAATCTGGCAATTGAATGTATTTATGTTTGGTTGTACGAGGTTTTCGTTTTTATTTCCATCTAAATGGCGGTGTGGACCAACATATGTAAATCGGTAAATCGCAAAAGGGTCGTCAATATTCTGTGTTCAGAAAGATTTACAGATTATGAAGCCTTGCCGAACATTGGGATTCAGAAGTATATATACATTCTCGAGTAGTACTACAGTGTAAGAGCCTTGCACCTTAACATACGTATGTTGAACTCACCCCAATAACGTGAATGTATAGAGTCAAGGTCCTTGAAAATATTCTTTGTTTGCAAAAGGTGACACGTCATGGAATCATTTTTTATACCAACGAGCCATGGGACGAGGCTGCCCCGATATAACAAATGATTTTGGAAACTTAAGCCCTTGGGTAACACTTTTTATACTTTGTGAACTTTCATAAACTAAACATTATTTACGCGAAAATACTTTCGTCCTTAAAGTACATATTGCTGACGAAAGCTTTCAAAGACTCAAAATGCCGAGTTTGCATAAAATGAAAAAGTGAGCTTCCATTGTAACAGAGCATAGATTTAGTTCTTTATGACGTGTGACGGAAATTGGCTGTGATCCTTCAACAACAAAACGAATATTTGAATTTCATTCAGCTACACAAATCACAAAATTTATGACCAACTTCTTAGGAAATCCCTTAAAGCAAAAATTTGTAAAAGAAAAAGGAAATCACACCAAAACAAACTTTGACACCCGCCTTCATAAAGTTTTTTTTTTTCCTCAAACACAATAACCATCCTTGAATGTCCTTCCTTTTGGGCCTGGCGCGCTTGGCGGAAGAAAGAAAAAAAAAAAAAGTGTTATCAAAAGAAATTTGTCATTCCCTACACAACAGAACAGGCTATGCAAACGGGGCTGTATTTCTCACACTCCCACAGCGAGGACACTTTTGTGCACACGCAGTCTTTTATGGAAATTTTATGACCATCTATTATGGTGAATAACGACAACATCGCCAGTGTGACAGTTCCAAAGAAGCCGTATAAGCATTGTTCGACCTCTACTCCTTTCTCCGGTTACACGTGAACAACGCAAGGCGTTCGCATTCGTTTATTATTCAAGGTCCATATTGAATTTTCATGTATCACGTTTATCCCACGGTTATATAAAAACTGAAACAGGACGAAAGGAATATTGCCTGCTGACGCAGATCAAAATCGTTGTCTGCAGTGTAAAATGTAAATTTTCGTTGATATCAATTTCCATGTGTGTGGGCGGCATGTCTGAAGGGCGGTTTTTGTCACCAACTTTGGGGTAGGAACGTACCTAATAATTCATAAAATGTATGACAGATCCATCGGATTATATTTACCACAGTTAAACACAACGAAAGGGATTACTTGATCGAATACCATTAGAGCTAGACGAATACCAACTTGGGGCATTTCAAAAAGATATAAGTTGCAGACAGAAGAAAAATAATTCCGCTGTCCCCTTTTTTTCTTTCGAATGTCCTCTCGATTCCATCCACCTAAGCAAGAAAAAATCCCAACATCTGGTATCTTATTATGGTTATCTGCCAGGCTACTCAGTTTAATTAAAACTTTTTTACTGAATCGAATTTTTCATCCCGCAGAACCTCATCAATTGCTAAATTAAAAAAAAAAAAAACTGGGATTATAATCCCCAGCCAATAAGAACAACATTAAGTGAACTGTAAAAGAACCGAAACCCAATTTGTAAAATCGACTAAATTAACCAAATCAAAAAGCAACCAAAAGAGAAAACAAATTGATTAGGGTCATTGAAAAAAAAAAAAAAAAACAAAAAAAAAAGAATCAAGGATCAAACAACATATCCCACTGGGATAACTTGACAGAACTAATCTTCATGATATATTACCGATTTGATGTTGATAGAACTGAATGCTTGTGGGAAAAATGGAAGATTTATGTTATATCGATTCATTTGACCAAATTGCAATCGTTGATTGATATGACATAAATCATTGGAAAAATTAAACATTCCTGTCTACGCACAATAAAGTATTGGAAACTTTTCTATTCTAGGGCGTATTGATGAACCTTACTCCTTTTGCTACTTATATCATGGACAGAACTATCAAAGCAATGTTCTGTCTTGACTGGTATGGAGTTTTGGTAGATATAACCCACACTGGAGTATCGATGAGTTTGGCCGAACCTTATATCTATCTGCCTTTTATGTGGCGACCTACGCTGTACCATGAGGCTATGGGCTAAGTGGAATGGTTAAAATATCTAGGTTATGCGAAATTCCTTACTCAAACTTTTATCCCCATCCCCACTTCTGCCCAAAAAAAATCGGTTATCGTGCCTCGGTAGCTCTCTCTATGGACTTCAACGTTTTTTCCATTGTCGTCTTGGAAGAAAAATGGGCCAATAAAGCTCCACTCCAAAAACCGGCAAAAAGTTGCAATATTCTCCTTTGAGCGCACACGACGAACACAGGAATATGTTCGGTTATCAATCAGCAAACCAGTCTAACGAACTTTAATCGCAAACGTGCTTACACCATCTGCGGTTGCTGCATTATTTAAACCGAAATTTATTTTCAAAACTCAAACTTTGCAATATTCCCCAAAGTTGTAAGTCGATACATTTCGTATCACGAATATATAATACTGAGTTTCTGTCAATTTTTGAGCGCATAAGAGCTGTCAGTGTCAAAATAACATATGATTCAAAAAGAAACCAACAGATGGCCCACCCTTTATAAGAGGTACCAGCATTTCGATGGCAATATTTAATTTATTGCAAGTATTGCTTACATGCTCTTCATAAGTTAACATTTTATCTAAGTTTATGTCGAGATACTTAGCTGTGTTAACCCATGAGATATCACTAATTTTTCAAGAACTTTTTTCTTGTGAGATTAAAAAACGAAGATTCAATCGATACATATGGACCGCTGCTTCTTTTTGATATGCACAACATTTAAGACATTTCTAATAATGAAATTCAACTATGTATGGTATCTAATGTTCGTTTCCATTTTAGTTGTCCTTGAGGTAAACCTTTATGCTGGTAAAAAACTGCAAGCAATTAATAACATACACAACAATAGCATTCATAGTGTACTGAAACGAGAATCGTTTATCTATGTTTATTACCTGACACACCCGTGAACTCAAGTCATAGATATTAGATCGAAACATCAACATCTTGATCTGCAGTAAAAGATTGTGAACCTAACCCACAGAAACTTACCGCTTTGTCAGTTGATTTGCCTCTTAAAAGTTCCTATCTCTAATTCAGAAGCTGCAGCTTCTGTTGAAATATCTTCTCTGCTTGCACCAACTTATCAGATAGTAGACCAATCAAATAGACGTCATGAGATACAGTCAATGTAAACAGAACTTTCCAATTAACAAACAGCACGATGTATTTGATGTAAAAACAAAATAACAACAACTGAGAGTACAGGTAGCCCAAATAAGTAAGCTCCGTCAAAATCTGACAACACAGATAAAAAATATTAAAACCCAGTTAAACGACTACAAAATTTTCTCTTACATATCTATCAAGATACGAAGGACACATATCGAGATTTTGTAACCAATAGCTCACCGGAAAGAGGACAGGAAAAATATTCTCGAATCGGTTTTCTTCTCGAGAAGTTAAAAAATTTCAAACATTTCATTTATAGATGACAATAGCATAAGACCTTGGTTTACGTAGTTTCTTGTCAGCATGATTATAGTCAGGCATATTTCAGAGACAAACAAAAAAAATTACGAGCATGCAGTGCTACCTTCGGATAAAGGCAGCTGAAAAGGATATATTTTACCAGGCTTCATTGCCCAAAAAAAATGGGTCCAATGAACCTAGATATTTATTTTAGACAAAAAAAAATTGATTGCTGTAAAAAATAGTTACTTTATGCCACTGCTCATGTCGCTTGGTCTCAACTAGTCTGCGAACGCCTGCAGAAACTTAACGAACTGGGCAGTAACAAGAGAGTAACCTAACCTTCTATCGGATATCAAGCCATGATACCAAGAGTGTAACGAAACAGCAAATGAACCAACAACATAACAGACAGTGAAACATCTTAAGTCCTGAATCCTTATATGGAATAGGAGTCCACACCTTAAAAAAATGTATTCAGGAGTCTTACAAAAAAATATTAGGATAAGAACTTGGAAAAATCTTCAAAGTCTGAGGACAATTAAGAAACTTTTTGGGAATCATATCAAAAAAACCATAAAAACAACCCACTTATCCTAACAGTTTTCCTAAAGGAGCATTAGAGTCTGACAACTAGATACCTCAGATGAGACCCTTGGCAGATTCGGCAATGATCCCAGCGAGACTACTGAACACTTTTTGGAATCTTATGGGGCACCAGCAAGGTTTCTTGTCCAGACTATCTTAAAATTTGCAGGATTTTGATTTTGAATTATACATGTAAATTGCGTATAAGGCGACGCAAAAGTCCTCCTTCGGTCGGGATTCAGTAGGCATTAGTTGTAATGTACATTCGATCGGCTATCTGAAGGATATAAGTCTTTCACCAAAGTATTTGCCTGGTTGGCGCCACTTGCAAAAGGACTTGACGACATAATTCACATTGTCAAAAATATTGACACAATATTTCCCGTTCTTGAAGAGTATAGCGATCAATGTTGTGTCAACGTATGTACTCGATGTGCCCGAGTAGAATAGGCGAAAAAGATCACCAGTGATGATTTAGCTGGGACAAGCACCGACTCCAAGTCAAATCGTTAATGATCATTGGAGGAATTCGGGTCGAATTTTAAAAGAGCCAATATACATAACACCAGTACCTCTTTCAAGCCCTCCAACGCTATATGGGAATGGATCCATCGCTCCATCGATTCCAGCTAAACTGGTTTTAGTTTTTCCTGGATATTATGAAGGAAATCCCAGTTCCTCCTCCCAGATGTTGCAATGGCGGATGGCATCAAGGCTGCGTGAAGTTGAAGATCAAATGTCATACAACCTCTACAAACTGGTTATAGG
The DNA here is from genome assembly GCA_905220385.1 of Xylota sylvarum. Lineage (NCBI taxonomy): Eukaryota > Metazoa > Arthropoda > Insecta > Diptera > Syrphidae > Xylota > Xylota sylvarum. The sequence continues at coordinate 37,289,789 of LR999958.1, forward strand.
CAAATTAGGGGAGGTACGGGATAGGCTCGAAGTTATTACGACGGAGGTCATCTCGAGTAGGCCGAGATGACGATTCGCACCTTGATCCCAGCCGAACCCTCCGGTACGATACGATCTTAACGATCTTGAAAATCAGCAATCCCGAACTTTCGACACACAAGTGGAAACTCGCTAAGCTGGACGAGCCTATGGGTGGTTATAGATGTGCACTTATTGCCATCAATAAGGAATGATTGGCTCCTTTGGCAAAGGTGAAGTTTTGTCTGCTACGGTTTTAACCCTATCATCATTTATAACAAATTTATAAGAAGGAAGAAAAGTCTGATCTGGGCAAACTGCCTTCCATATTTTGGACCGGACTCCTCCATCCAATGACCCGGAGCCATCCATCTCTTTTCCATCTTTGGTGAGCGATGACTCTCAAGCGTCATTCCTTGCGCAGAATCCGTCTCTAATCAATGACGAACAAATTGTCGGACATGAAAATGAACGATAACTTCCATAATTTATAGCCGCTTTTGACAAAGGACGAACTGTTGGAATCGTCCTCAGACTCGGAAGGTCTAAATGGCCTTTTTGTGAATAACTTTAACAGAAGCTGCATGGATGCAGAACAAGAAGAAACTATTCCTCATCGTCTTTGTTTCTGCCCAGCTCTTTCCCGCAGAAGGAAGCTTCACTTAGGAGCTGTCTAGAATTATGTAGAATAGAAAGAATTTTTTACCTATGATCCACGTAGAGCTGGCAGACACTTCAACCAAACCAAACCAATCTACTGTTGCGCACTGGGATCCGCGATAGCTTAATCCTTAAAACGGATGTTGGGTCTTCCGTGTCGTGTCGAACCTGGGAAGTTACTGTTGCAAACAGTGACGTGTCCTATGCTGTAGACAGATGGTTCTTTGTTTGTTGGCAATATGTACTTGTCCTCATTCACTTCAAGGCTAAATCGTTTCGCTTGTTCTTCAATTGCTGTAAAAGCCTCTAATATATGGGAGCGACCGATGATTTGTTAAAGATAGCGCCTTCCGTGTTAATACCTGCCCTATGCACTATCTGTTCCCGCATGAGATTGAAGAAGTCCTTTTTGCTAGGATCCCAAATTCAACCATCACTTTGTTTAGCTCAAGACGATTAATGTTATGATATGCGGCTTTGAAGTGGAGGAAGAGATGGAGAGCCTCGACTTGAAACTCGTTTGTCTTTTCTAGGATTTGCCTTAGTGTGAATATGAAAATGAAAATATGTTCGATTGGCGATCTGCCGGGCCAGAAGCCACACTGGTACTTGTCGATTAGTGTGTTGCAGAATGGCTTAAAGAAACAACAGGGATATGCCTCGATAGTTCGTATAAGACATAGGATCGGCTTTCTTGAAGATGTGTCAAGCAGAGCTGACAGTCCAGTCATTCGGCATGATTTGGTGCAATAGGCTGGTCTCTCTCATAATTATATCTTTTTACGTGGTATGGAAGCTACCCCGACGGCACAACCCCCTACCTGAAGACCCAGTTTCATTTTAAGAAACCCCTATGGTCCGTTTAAACCGATGTCAGTAATCCGCTTCGGGGATGTGATCGCTGCCGTTGGCCCAACAAGGGTTCATCTGCCACCACCTCTTTTCCACAGACCTGACTTATTCATGGAAATTTTTATCGGACTAAGGTTCGAGTATGTCGAAGTGGCCCAGATAAAGTATGCTTCTGCTTCCTTTTGAATCTGTGACACCACTGTTGACTCCATTGAGAGAGTTCGCCCGCTGTCGTATTTATAGTGCTGCTAATTTCTCTTGTTCAACGCTCGAGCTTATAAGTTGAGCAAGTCAAGTCCGGATGGATACCAATCAGTACCCAATGGCTACCACAAGGAGGTTAAATAAGCACAATTGATGCGTAGTAACTTTTACAAAACTGGACATCGCCAGTCAGTGTCTGCCCTGTTCCTTGTCTTAGTAGTAATTAGAGATATCTTTGCCGAAGTATGACACCACTGGACATTAACAGCATTCAAATGTCACCTCTAGAAAAAAGGACGAGACGATCTTATTGATATTACTATTGACAACTCCAAGGTCCAAGAACCACAGAAAAGCCACAAATAAGTTATGCAACACTGAAAGAAGATTGCAGTCATTATTTCTTGTCCATCCTGCAATATCCTGCCATTGCAAACGCAAATCCTCTTTTCTCTTTCTTGAACTCAAAACTACTGTCAAACAAGAAAATTTTCTGAAGGATTTTACATGACCAGCAGTAGCAGGTGCACCCGAAGATTGTTCTCGTAGCTTTCATTTAATATTATTTTAGATGCCATATCTATAGCCATATCCTTACAGATACCTGCAGTAGATAAATTGGTGGATAAAACAATAAAAAAAAAAAAGATTGCCCTCAAGGACAAACTGCAGCTGCTGAAGTCGTTTCGCCTTTCTTAAAGGTGATTTCTATTCCCTTCTACTATATTCGAGAGCTGGAGGATATAGATGACAAAGTATGATAAATTCTGCACTGCGGTAAGACAATGTAGAGCTTGTATCTATGGTCGGAAGGGAAGGACGAAACTATTCATTTTATTTTACACAAATCGTTAGATTGTGAATGGTATTCAAACTTAATTAATTGTGGTATAGTTAATGCCATGGGATATCATTGAATATCGAATTCTAATTACAGATGTTTGTTTTTCGAAAAAAAAAAATTAAATGAGATCGAAAACCATGAAATCACTGCGGTAATGAATTGTTTGAACTTAATGGGGGTGTTAACATAACTAAATGCATTATCCTTGTGAAATTAATTTATTTGTGGTTTCAATTCACATTTGATTGAAATTAATTGAATATTTTTGTGTGCCTAGTTATCTGATTATCTAAATTGAATTTAAATGTTGTTTGATGAATAAATTAGTGGGATTGGCATGAAAAAGTATTCGGTTTTGTTCAATAAGTCTCACTATACAATATAGCACCCTGATAAATCACTTTCAGTTGTCCAGACCAAGAGTATTTGCATTCGTTGCTCTTTATGTCTAAGGAATGTGGCCAATTTTTGGTCGTGTACTTCGTAAGTCTATTCTAGTCTTTAGAAACGTTCACTTACCTCAAAGACAAAGCTAAACTTTCCCAAAAAAAAAATTATTCAATAGAGTTTCGTTTAGATTTCTGGTTTCACTGGGATTTCTTGTACGTAATTGGAATTCTATATAGGCAAAGCTCTGTCAGACAGGTATTTAATCACTGGATTATACTTTGCGTTAATTAAACTTCCAGCCCTTAATAGAAATAATAACTGGTTTTCTTTCAATTGATTAGTTATCCGCTAATACATAGGAGACGGAAATATTTATGAACAATATTACATTGAAAGGATAATCCATTAATAGGATTACCTTGAGACAAGGTAATTACATTTACTTACATGCTAGGGAGTCATTATGATTTGGTAGATCCTTTCTACACAATGAACTCTATTGTTTTGTGATATGAAAAGTCCTGATAATGAGAAAATATGTTAACAATAGAGTGAAAGCTGGTAATTATGGAGGAATACAAGATTGAATAATTATTGTATTGGACGAGAAAGTATCATAGTAGTGACTGAAATTTTCTGAAAAAATCTCCACTGGTAGTGAATTTCAGAGTTAGCTGTAACTAAAAAAATTTCGGTAGAGGTAGTATGAGTTGATCTCCTAACACTGGCTCAGATTGGTGCAGAAGTAGTTACTTTGTCCAGAGTAGTCTTTGACTACGCTTTCGTCCTCTTCCATTTGGCATAATATCCATCAATGTAGCATTATCCCTCCCTTATCTAAGATACTTTTGCAAAGAGAATCTCATACCAATCACGATGCGTAGATATTTTATGTGCGACTTGGATGTTACCGAATGGGCTAGCATTCCGCGTTACCGAAATAAAATGTGCTACCGAAACCGACTCAATCCGTCGAATAAGCAATGACAATACGTAGCCGAAATTTTTGACTATCGTACCCGGACAAGGATTGGTCGTGAAGACGCTCCTCAACTCTCAGAGCGAGGGGCCTCAAAACGACAAATTTCTTCAACTATAACGCATGAGTTCATGCGTTATAGACTGGACAAATTGGGAATAAGAGAAATAAAATGGTTAGATGCGGGTGAGTACCGTTGGTGAGTCTCCAACACATAACACTGTACTGCTTTACTCCAGAAGCCCTTCCGGAAACTCGCGTGGATATGGAGTTGGACTGTTGCTTACACCCACAGCACGTAAGAGTCTGATTACCTATCAGCCGTAAGCCAGATTCCGGATTAGAAAACGCCTCGTCGCCATTACATAGTTTTACGCTCCAACAGATGGCTCATCTGAGGAAGAAAAAGAGACCGGAAGCTTGGGGAACTTAAAGCCAAGGTACGCAATGACAAGGATGGGCTACGCAACCGCAATGACAACGGTGATAGATACCTTGATTTTTTCAACGCAAATCGGCTTGTCATAGGTAGCACCATGTTTGAGCACAAAGTCTACCATAAAATTAGCTGGGTGTCAACTGACAGGCAAGCAACCTCCAACCAAGTTGACCATTTTACCACCAGTCGTCGTTTTAGAAGTAGTCTTCTAGACGCCAGAAACAGATGAGGAGCAGACATGGGGTTAGTACGTGGTCACCATCTTATAATAGTGACTGCCCAATTACGGACTTCTCCTTTTCGAAAATCAAACCACACAAGGTTGCCCAGATTCAACACCGACCGGCTTGGTTATCCCTCAGTGCGCCAAAAACTAAAGGAACATCTCTCACGTGGAGAAAACAATCAGCAATTCACTGACCGCCACCATACAAGACCTCACATTAGGTGCAGAAAGAACTGTCGTTCGATAGCAGGAAATATAAACGACGTGACTTTCCGAGGTCAACAAGAGAAATATCGACGAACGAAAACAACTTAGAGCTCGAATTGCAGCAACTTTAGTAGCAGGGGGGACCAAGCTAGAGTCCCTATATGGTATGAAGATGAGAAGTGCAGCGTAGCGTGCGGCATGACAAGGACAATTACTTCAACGCGTTGACTCCTGAAGCAGATGAAACAGGTGAAGCAGCAAAAAAGTGCGACGACAAAGCCGACAAAATCACCAAAGAGCTGATAGGTGGTCTTAACTTTACCCAACGCTTGGTGAAAGGCTTAGATGGTTATGTGCTTATGTCGGATGAAAATTAACTAAAGAAATGGAACGAGCATTGTCTTACGGTTCTCAAACGTATTTTCGCTATCAATGCGCACCTAAGTAAAACTGTGGAGTCCAGAGATCATTAGTCAAGATGAGATCATTACTGCGATCAAATCATTGAAAACATAAAAAGGCATAGGAAAACATAAAGGCAGCGCCAACTGCATTGGCCGATTGGGAGGCCGAGAGCTTTCTGGACGAATGGAAAAGGTAATGCTCGTAAGCTCCCTAAAAAGGTATCTAATGCAATGCGAAAACTGGGGAGGTATGTGCGTGCTATCTGCTGTGGCTAAGATAATAGTTAGAATTATCCTTCAGCAAATCAAAGAACATCTTAAAGATACACTAGATGCCGAACAAGCAGGTTTCCTCCTGTGTCGACCACATCAACATCCTTCGGACCATCATCAAGCAGTACGTTGAATATTGTTCACTACTTCACCTGCAATCCATCCATTTTGAAAATGTGTTTGATAGTGTCAATCAGGAATTTATTTGTGGTGCCTTACGCAAGAGAGGTACATATTTCAGATAAACTTATATAATTTATCGAGACTACATACGATGGGTCTACATGTCATACTATGGGTCGGTAATTTGAAGGGGACGTAGAGTATGACAGGTTGAAGAGCTTCCGTAGAGTTTTAGCCAGGGTAGAAGATCACGTATTCAAAACAAGGGTAGGGATTCCATTTGAACTTGAAGATTTCCGGGTTTGGAGAAATATTTGTCCTAAAGTATGTTGAACTGGATTCAGTAATGGTGGTGGTAGAGTAGTCTCTGGCCGCTCCTATTGACATTCTCGTATTATCTGATTACTCTTCTAGGGTATCTTCTATTAACTGAGTGCTGATGGAAGAATGAGAATTTAGCTGACACCAGACAATGATCCGATCTGCCCAGGCGAGTCGAAACTGCAAACAGGACTAAAGTGTGTTGGCCGTGATCACCAACATCGGGAAAGAGCGTTACCTTGTCTATAAACTAAGTAAGGTGTATCTACATATATTATTGGTCCAGAGTGGCGAAGCCAACTACTATTATGGACATTGAAATCGCCCGCAACAACTACTTCTGTTTTGGGATAGCTGGACAAATAGTCTATCACAATTCTACTGAGATATTTCGGTACTCACTTCGTACTGAGTGAAGGATATGGCTCCAGTAAACGATGTTGTATATTTTTTTATGTCAAGGGTTATGACTATCCATGATCTTGTGAATCATACGAAGAGGGTTTGTCCAGTGGCTTGTTTCTTTACTTTAAGGGAGCACAACTTAACTCTACCATTTTCATTGAAGATAAAAGACTCCTTCTTTCAACTATGAGTCGTTCATACCAGGAAACATTACTATGTGGATTCATCCGTTTTCAAGGCTTTGTTAGGGACGTCGTCAGGACACGCTTATTATAGATATCTGCCATACCTTCACCTAATTTCATATATTCCTGTTGGCATGGGCACAATCCGGAAGTTGCCATCTCTAGATTTATTCACGACGACCTGATAAGTTATACCAGATCAATTTTGGTCTACCTTATCCTAGAAAACATTTTTGTTTGCTCTTTCAGATATCTACTTGGAGCTGTTTACGTGCTGCTTTGAAGTGCCTGATGAAGTTCGTTGGACAACAAGATCCTCCCTTGTCTTGTAATTTTAGGGTAGCTCCACTCAACGGTTCATGACTCGGGATTACTGACTTGCGATCCATTATCTAATTGCCCGGCACTGAATTTTGACGGCGCAAAGCAACTACATACATATATGTATATGTAGATATGTAGCAAGACTGCAAAAAAATTCAATTATTACAGAATGAATTTATTGAAGTCATACCAAAGAATACTGCAGATATATTTGGAATCAATGATTTCAATTGGTGACTTCAGCTTAAAAAAAATAAATCAACATTCAGTTTGAAGTCAAAATGAATCTTAGAAGTCATTTGAAGTCTTTTAATACATCTACCTATGGGTATGAAATATGTACATATATAAATATACCCCCAATTCTCACTTTATTTACTGGAATGAGTTTCTCTGCAATTACTACTGAGTTTGGAAACTGCCCTGACTTTAGTCATGGTATCCATCTTTCATTTCGAAATTGGCGTGAATATCTCTAAATGGTCCTTAGTGGTCTGCAGCTTTGTAAGATGCTGTTTGACTATTGCAGAGTACATTATTTGAGGAGCCTCCTGCGGTCGTATTTGTTTTACAGCAGAGGGAATTTCTTCCTCGATTCTATATGTGATGTATGTGACAGCATATGAGGGGTTCCATTAGCTATGCCGTATTGTATTTTCATATATCTTCAGTTCTATTCAAGACCTAACATGGGTCGCATGACAGTTTGCTTACTGGCACTGTGACTCCTATGTCATGACATAGGCAAATAGGTAATAACTTAACATGATTTTGAACACATTATATGGTCTACATATGTATATATACATATATGTAGGTAAGCTATAAAATTCTAATTTATAAATAAACTTGTGTCTCGATGGAAAAAGATGGCAACTTTTCTTCAACTAATGCCTAGACCACTAAAGTTCTGATGAAAGTAAACTCTGTGGATGAAAGTAAATCAGAAAATCACGCAGTCTTTGGCCAATTGCGTGATAGATCAAAAGTTAACATACACCTCACCCTAATTTGGTTTATGGTAAGTATTGACTGACGTTATAATAAATTATTCTTAATACACATACAAAAGGATAAAAATAAACCTTCGATGTCAATGACAATGACAATGAGACTTGCATATCTCTCGCACCCACTTATCCTGCCAAGTTTTATCGACTTACATCCATTTGTCATCCTTTTACTGCCGTTCACATGCTCCTATGGTTGACTTAATCACCAATAAAACTGAAATTTGTAAGCACTTACTATTTTACGACTTAAAACAGTACGCCCAACCACTTCCTCCCACACTAGCATTTCAACAATAAAATCATTTCAATTATTTAAGAAATACTCTACGAACACATTTCATTCATAAATGATTCAAACATACAGCAAATGCGAACAAAATGTTTTCTAAAACATATCCCTCCTCATGTGTGGGAGGTGTGGTTTGACTGATGTACATGAGTGGCGGCGGTGTTCACCTTCTTGAAGGAAAGTGTGCGTTCCAAAATAGACATACCTTTGCTGCTGACTGCTCAGTAAAAACATTCTATTTCCATAAGTAATTCAATTTTATGTGTTGGATGTAATTTCAATGTTTTTTTTTTCGTTTTGTTTTTGTTTTTATCTAAAATTAGAAAGTATCTCAAACGTGGACAAAAGCATGCAATTTAATGTTTAGAAACTGAAAAAAAAATAGTTTCTCGTTTGAGAAAGACCATCAGACTGTAGCCACAATATGGAAATCGCTTCATTGCTGGCAAAAATTAAGTATTCCCACATATGTACGAGGCGGTGGATGGAACGCCTATAAACTTTTGCAAAACGCGCATAAATTTTCCTTTGAAATTTTAATGGTGTTTATTTTGAAAATTTAATTTGATTTGAAATAATTTAATTGGTATATACGAGTACATATGAACTGACTCTAGTGTAGTGTATTTTACAACTGAATTTATCGAATATTTATCCTTGTACTCACTTAGGAGAAAGGAACAATGTTTCTGAAGTTTCAGTAGGAATAAACCAGCTGTCAAATTTAGCACTAACATTTATTCAGTATGTAGATACTTTGACAAATTATCACTCATGCCTCAACAATGGTTACGTGTAGTAGGAATTTATTTCCAAAATTCGTGTTCTGTTCGCCAAACTTATAAAAGATGCAAACGATCAAATTATATCTACAGATCTCCTGGCAATCAAGATAACTGCCGTAACTAAATGCAGTCAACAAATTCTAACACAAGAAACGATTCTTTTAAGAGCTTCCTTATTGAAGGTATAAGCAAGTCCAAAGGCGAATACCTCTCAAAGATTCCTAAGAACAAGAACATCGACCAAGAAACTCATTCAGATTCGGAAGCTGTTTTTAGGTACACAGCCATCGGAGTCTTATACCACTTTCATTCGCAACGGGCGTTAAGAACGCGAAAATATTCCATCAAGGCTCCACAGACAACGTGTTTTGCATTATTTTAGAAGTAACTGGCACACGCATGACTAACATTTATGAACCTCCAACCACGGCTTGGCCGACAACCCAGCTGCCTATGCAGGCAATTTTAATAGTCGCCATACATTATGGCGATACGCAAATACCCGAATTGACTTGTGCTATCAAAGTGGTCCGAAGTCAACAGTCTTCACCTCGTCTTCGAAGCCAAGGATGCTGGCTCCTTTTCTGGACAATGGCTTAAGAACTACAACCCCGATCTTACATTTTTGAGCTGTAACTGCGACGTAAGACCTCTTCGAACCAGTTACCCCATAGCCAGCATACAACCATTGTCATTGACATCGGCATTCAAACACTCATTGCTGAATCTGTTACCCAATCTAGATGGAATTTCACCAAAGCCTGCTGGGACGGGTACACAAAAGATCTGAACGCCAATATAAGGTCGATCTACCCACTATCTAAAAACTATGATCGACTCGTCGGCATCATTCCTTCAGCAACTAAGAAATACGTGCCGAGTGGCTATCGGAAACAATGTGTTGGTCGGAAGAAAGATATCGCCTTTATAAAGAGTTCGCAGCGAATGACCTCTCCGAAACTGTGGATGAGCTACTACAGTCCCTTGACAAGGTACGTAACGAAAAATGGCAACAAACTGATGGCCACTCTGGCCTTAAGGCCTTGAGCCTACTTCGCAATCTCGTCAGCAGCACACCAATAGCAACTCCAAAACTTTCAATCAACCCGAAAGCGATAGCTACCAGAATAGGAAAGCTTTATAAGGCTTCCCCGGATAAAATTGAAACTGAACTCATCAAGAAGAACTGAAATCAGATTCATACGCACTAGCAGAATTTTTAAATCCATTCACCCTAAAGGAAGTAGAAACTTCACTCCAAAAGCTCAAGTCAGGCAAGGCGGCTGGACTAAATGGCATTCCCAGTGATTTTCGCACACAGTGGCACCCATTTCAAGAACTGGCTCGGCGCTTCTTTTCAAACACATTGGAAACAGGGCACTGTCCCTATAGGTACCGCCTGGTAAGCTTAACCAGCCAGCAAGTTACCGCCCAATCGCCCTACTCAGTGCTGTGTACCAGATCTTTGAAAGGCTGATATATGTACATACATATGTATAAAGGGCACCGATATATAAATATTACAGTAGCAAATAATCCTATAATTGCCGAATGTAGCGAAAAATCATCATCAGAGTTACCATTGATTTTGAGGAAGCTACTATTCGAAATAAGCATTTTAGATACAAATAAGCTAGACCCGCCATCAACGCAGTGGTAGCTATTTGGACTTAGTTTGCATTGGCACTGACGATCCACATTGAATCACATTACCATTCCAACCTCAAAACATCGGTATTAATTGACCTTACTGCAGCATATGCTACAGTCTGCAGACCATTCCAAGTCTTCCTAAACAAGGAGCATAGTTCAGAAAAGTGACTAATGAACTCCCTCAAGGATCAGTGCTGGGACCTCTGCTTTTCAACTTGTTCTGCTCATGTTCTGCTAAGTCATCATATCATACATTAACAAGAACGGACGGCCTTGCCATGGTCACACAACACCGGTCTATGTTTAAAACGGAAACAACACTAACGAAAGACCTTGCCAGGTTCGTACCTCAAAAAGTGAAGACTGTGTCCAAGTACGAGCAGAATGGAAGTTAATTGTGTTCATCTTAGTAATAAACTTGTCAGCACTAAGCTGTCGATAAAATTTAATGACGCTCAACTTATCCACAATTTGTCACCAAAATATTTTGGAAAAAGTAGGCTTCCAGCTAAATACTTCAATGCACATAATCACAGGAACTATTAGCTCTACCCCATCGACGTTTCTCTTGGTGTTGAGCAGCATCCTCCCGCATACCTTCGTTGTCCAAATACCGTACTGCGTGAGTTCAACAAACTGAATACCAAATTCCTTTTGCCAATCCACAACGGCATCGAGTCTAGTGCAAGATCTCAACTTAAATCACGGTGCCCTCCAATAAGATTGGCACTAGAACCTAACTCCAACAACTTCAGCGCAACGAAGGAATGGAAGAACGAGTGGAGTTCCTCTTTTGCGAACGCCTTATTCCAGATACAGGATCCCACAACCATGCCAACAGGTTACGACTTACATAGAAAAACGTGAGTGGGTCTTAACCGTTGGAATACAGAAAGGCAAACACATGACCACGGAATTCGTCCTCCGAAAGTACCACGACGAACCAACCAACTTCATCACTGCCTCTTCCACTGCTATCTGATGGCTACAGAACCTTGACATTCAATTTTAAAACAATATGCAATATTTGTAAAATTGTATCTTGCCATACGCTAAATAAAATAATAGATATCTCATCATCATCTTTGGGATTTTAAGGATCAAATCGTATCTCAAACGATCATCTTTTTATGAGAACGGGTAAGAAGCCTATTGACATCACCATCCGATGAAGGAAATGGTAGTGGATTGGTCAGACGAATCGACCTACATAATCAGACAGGGAACGAGTCATTTAAGGGTAACGTAGTGAGTGAAAAATAGTGCAAAAGAAATCTAGAGCTTTGGCAACGATTTGGTTAAAGTCCAAGCGCGTTTCAGACATTCGGATACGATGATGCACAGATTCTACAAGGTGATAGATAATACTCCTCCATATTTTGACATCTTGTACATCCTTGTTAGTGAAGATTTCCCTGCACTCATTCATCTCTAGAGTTCAGTGTACTAACGTTTGATCAAAGCTGGAGTTTTTAAATTGTCAATACCATAAATTGTGTCAATTGCACTGCACACTTTGGACTCAAACACAATGCTTAACGATAGGATCATATCCTACTTAAGCTGCAAGCCGATTTATTTTTCAAGGTTCTCTTCAAAAATGAGAATATTCTGATAGCAGATGAGCTGAGTAAGGATATCCTGAGACGAAACTTCTTTGAAACTACTACACTGTTCAGCCCAACCTATTGTAGTTTCCAAATTGAAGTGGCAACGCAATTACCTCACAATTTTGTTAGCAAAAAAAACTACATTTCAAAGAATATCGATTACTAAAATAAATCACAAAGCCTTCACCTGTGTACCTATGTATGTAAATATGTGAGTAGTCGCCTGTCATTAGCAAACGTTCTTGTCACAGTTGCACAGCGGGACATTAGTCACCTTAGCATTGATTCGTTTCCCCTAACGTTCACTCGAACACTGTTGCTGTCATTTAGAGGACTAATTTACATAATTTACGATGTAGGCAATTATCCCTCGTACCTTCTCGATATTTTTTTTTTTTTTTTAATAATTTAATCGATTATAATATTTATCAATTGCGACCCTCGTCATACTGAGGTGTTATTGAAAATGAGACGTTCAATGATTAAAGGTGGTAAAGTTGGGATCCTTGATACGGTGATTCTGCACCTTTGTGTAGATTTGACTTAGAAAATACTATGTGCCCCAAACGTACCATAATTCTCCTTGCCACTGCCTTAAGTAAGCTTAAAATAAAGAGATAATGGAATTCAAAAGTTCCATTTGTTTTTTTTTTGGGGTAATGCGCGAATATAATTTATGTCATTTAATTCATTTGTGACAAAGCCTACAACTTACAAAGCAACAAGAGATTTTTTTTGTTTGTTTTTTCTTTAAATTCGCACAGTTATGAATAATATTCAAATAAAGGCGGCCATCTAATCATAACAAATCACATGCATAATTAAGCAGACAAGTCAGGAAAACTTTTCAAAAATTCCCTCAAACCATCCATCGTCGTCGTTGTTGTCAAGAGTGTTTGTCATTCATCGTCGGCGTCGTCGTCGTCGGAAATAAAATTTCTTTTGTTTTCTAAATGAATGTCTTTTAAACTGGCATATTTATATTCACTTAGGATAAAAATTGTCTCACATAATTTTTAAATAAACTTAGTACGACGAGGAGATACAGAAGATACAGTATCTCACAGTATGTGCTGACTGGTTGGGGGGAATTATGTAAATTTTACTCCATTGAAAAATTCGTGGGTTTTTTTTTTTAAATCTTCTATTCGGTATGTGGTTATTTTATTTTATGGCTTAAAATGTATCTTTTACTTAATGAAGATTGTTTCCTTGTTTGCTTATGTTGTTACCCATTGCAAACTTTACTGTATTCATTCAGGAGTAGCTATGCGGTGGGAATTTTTAATCATATTTCTGGCTTCTGTCCAACGACTGACGTTACACTAAGAACACTTTTATGCGGTTGACATATTTATTTAAATTAATTCTATTAAGTATTGGGGGAGAATGGTTACTGCCTTTAAATGTCCTTTAAATTGTTAAGAAGGGGAAAGAAATCTGTACAACTGGTTGGTTTATCTGGAACGTTTTCCCAGTCGGCCAGACGAAGTTTGTGTTTCCAATCCCATTAATCAGCGCTGTGGCAGCAGCCCAGTTGACGTCACAGTAGAGTTCAGATCCTTTGAACACAGATTCTGAGCCAGCTTTAGCTGCGATTCCTCGATGACCAGAAACCCATCTGAGTTTTACCCTGTTATGTCTGACAAGAGATTAAATTGGACGACAGCGCTTTAGCTATCTGAAAAGTTTTTTTATTCTAGCGCCTTTAACACCTTAACTAATATTTAACCTAACGCAGATCCCAATGGGATTGTGAACTTCTAGAACTCCTTGGGATACATAAGTATCAATGGGATGGTGTTTAGCCTAGAACTCCGTGGGATACATTGTCATAGGCATCGCAATTTTGGTGTTGGGACCAAAGACACCAGCTCCACCTTCAGATTCCATCTTCGATCCGTCTTTGAATCAGACCAGACCACTAGGTTCCAGTGCCAGAACACCATTAGACCAGTTGGCACGGTCCAATATTTGTACCATAAATAATTTTCCGAAATAGTATTCCCTGACCATGATGCCGGGGATAGTGCAAAACATGCCCCTTTTAGGCACTGAGTCAAGAATTTTCAGGTATCCCACATGGTCACCTGGTTTTTACTTGTATTCCAGCTGGAGTTTAATTTTATTTAGCCCATCTATCAGCTGTCTCTCAATGAAAATTTATAGGTCTGAAAGCCCACCAACAGCTTCTTATGCTGCCATAGGGCAAGAACGCATATCACCTATGATACCGAGATAGGTCATTCTGCCGTTGTCCGCTCAACAACTTTCGGTACGTACGTGATAATGAACCTCATACATCCAATGTATCGGGTTCTCCTGTACTGGCCAACATGGCCTTGGTAGTATTCTCAAAGGCGGATTTGATATTCTATATTCTAGCTTAGTCATTTGTCAAATATGCCGCCGAGATATTCAACCTCACTGGGTTAAACTAAAGCGGTGCCTTTGATGCTGATAGGTCCTAGATTTGTAAAAGACCCTAGAACGGTTTTGTAAGGATTGATGAATAGTCTTTTTTTTTGCTGCACCGTTCTTAAACGTGTAGTAAAGCACCTTGAAATGGTTGTGCTGTGTTTACCACCAAAAAAAATTGCTAATAAGATTGTCGATGACTAGGTCTCTAATATGAACCTCAATGAGTCTGTGCTTAGTAAACAGTATTTTGTAAAATTTTCCATGATTTTCTATTTGCACTTTAATTGAAATGTACTTTAAGAAGATTTCGATAGCGCTACAGTTCGAATAAAAACGGAGCTTGAACTAACAAGTCTTTGTACCCAATACCATCCTTGAGTTCGATCACGCTGAATATGAGATTGACCTTCTCTGAGTAGCTCTTTAAAGGAGGATTAAAAGATCCGTCTTGTATCTTAGGTATAAGATATGTATTTTTGACCAAATCGAGGTACAGCGTGTACAGTTCGTGTTTGTCAACGCAAATAGGACCTTATGCTTGACGAAGAATTTCTTTATCGATGATTTTAAGAGCTCTTTCATTCGATATTGATGAAGTCCATAGGTTTAGTTTTAGATTGGTATCCATTGATTTATTGCGGTACCAGAAAAACTACCCACAGAATCAGGAGGGACTTATTATAAGGCGCCTGGAAGCTATTGATGTTTGAGTTAGTCAATTCGTCAAGTTTGTCGAAGAAGTAGATTCTCAAAATGTTAGTATACACCTGATGTCAGACACATAGATCTAGTATCTAATCCGTGGCTATAGTCCCCATGAACTTCCTATTGCTTTCTTTCAACAGTACAGAGCTGTAGTGTCTTTAGCACGTCCTAGGACGTTGAGTTTCCATCTGAGTTTCTTGACAAGGATGAGACCAAATATTTTGGTTTATCTGCGAGTGTTTACAGAATGCAGAATTTTATGTTTCCATGTGAGGTGGACTAGTTATGTTTTTTTAGGGTTGACACCGTCATTACAGCCTTTGGTTCTTTAAAAAGCTTTTAGACAGAGTTCTGTAGAAGGTCTTTTAAGATATTGAGCAGTTTACCTCAGACAGCTGCAGCAAATTCATCTACATATTACCTTACAATCTTCCTTTTTCAGGTTACAGGCTAGGAAGCACCTTATTCACCGTTGAGTTCCAAACGAAAGGAGAGAGTACCCTTCCTGTGGAGTCCCATAATTATAAACACTCGAACTATAGCGTGGCGCTCCATTTTAAATTGATTCGACGTTGTTAAAAGCTCCCTCGATATCGAGGTAATAAAGGCTTGCTTCGCTTTAAGCTATTTGGTGCTGTCTGTATTTTTTACGGCTTTTCTTGAGCTGATACTGCTCCTTAGGCGAAAATCTTTGCAATTGCCAGCGCATATCCTTTTACAGAAAATAGTTATAATAGCAATGGCTTAAACTTCTTGCAAATCTTCTGAAAGTCAAGTCTATGCAAAGCCTGCTGCGATGTAATGATTATTCTTAAATAGTGGAAGAGGTTAATGCTAACTTTAACCAGTTAAGGTGCCATAACTTTGTGACGCTTACCTAGATTCCTGAACGTACAGGTATTCAAGGTAAGATAAAGGGTGATGCTTTTGCTGAAAGACACTGCAACTGCCTTTGCTGACATAAAACCTTATATAGACTGCTGCTATAAAAACATGCAGAGATACGAATAAGATTCTGGACAGATCAATACAGGGGCAGGGCTATGTATCTTCTCAGACGGGGCAGACGTGGTTCACGAATCTTAGTACGTCTGCTCACTAGATTCATTTCGCGCATCTTAAGACTATTGGCTCGTCCTAAATTATTACGGCAGAATGGCAGTTGTCTTGAAAATCTTACTTTTCATCAAACCAATACTTACACAATTAGTATATGTACGTGTTCCTTCTCATCCAATCCATGAAAACCAGCTGGCTGTAGGTACAATTGATTGATGTACTTAATACTTCCAATCACAACAACTTTTTTGGAGATTTTAACCTGCCTAAACTTAACTGGGATATGGACTGATCAATCTTTCTATACCACCATAATGCCACCTCGGAAAAGGAAGTCCTTTTCATAGACTGTCTTACCGCCTCTGGTGGCATCACCAATACTCTTTTTCTTTCAGCTTTCCATCTCACAGGAAATGTTCCTTACAACCTTATGTACAACTGTTCTTACATAATTCCCTTTCACAAAAAAAAGTTCATTAAACAGAAATTTCTAATTATCGACCCATAGCTAAGCTGTTCTGTATAGGTATCTAAACTGTTTGAGAGCATTATTTACGACTCAATGTGTTTCCACTGCAAATCTATTTTCGCCCAAAACCAACTTCGGATTTCAAAAATGTAGATCCACAACGATCAACTTAACTGAGTTCGTGTAAAGTACTTTATGTGCACTAGTGTGTGGAAATGAAATCGATGTAAATACCACGGATTACAGTAAAGCCTTCCACAAAATCTTGCACAAAATTATTATTTCTAAATTAAAGGCTCCTGACTTTTAGTCAAAGTTTATTACTTGGATTGAATCCTATTAAGAGGATCCACTTTACAATGTTCTGTTTAGCTCCATGATTTTCATACCAATTAATGTCTCCTCTGGAGAACCTCAAGGCAGCTATTTTGTTCCCTTATTATTTATTTTGACAATTAATGATGTTGATCGTATCATTGTGAATTCACATTTATCTGTGTATGCAAACGATATGAAGATCTTTATTCACATATCATCCTCCTCTGACGGTCATCTACTGCAGCAGGATCTGAATAGATTTCTTACATTGTGCCTTAGCAATATCCTTAAGCTCAACGTCCATAAGTGTCAAGCAATAACATGTACCCGTAAACGTGCTCCAAGTGCACCTCGTAGTTATCTGATTTTAAATGAACACGTTCCCTTAGTAACTAAAATGCGCGACCTAGGTGTTATCTGTGAGGGAGAACTCAGTTTTCATTCACATATCGATAGCATTATATTGAAAGCCTGTCTTTCCTTGGCTGTATCAAGCGTTGATCTAAGGAATTCTCTAGTCCTTTTAACACTAGATCGCTTTGTATTTATAACCTTTATTCGGGGCCTCTTTGAATATGCCAGTCAAATTTGGTCGTCTTATTACACTACACATATTCTTCGAGTAGAAACTGTACAATGCAAGTTTATTTTTTATACTTCTATGGACTGATAGCTTAAACTTACCTCCGTACTCAGACAGCTTCTCTCCGCCGTAAAGTTGCGGAAATACCCTTTGTTCATCAACTTTTAGCAGGTAATATTGATAGCCCCTCTTTACTTCAACTTATATCTCTTAACACTAACCCGCTTAATCGCAGATCTGCACCCCTTTTTGAGTTAATACCCACTGATTAACTTACGAGTATCAGGAGCCAATGTCTAGAATGCTACCTGAAGTTAACGATATACACCTTCTCTTTAACTTTCAGCTTAAGAAACTGTCTCTGAGGAAAGCCTTTTATTCCGCCCACGCCTCTCATTCCATTGCTCCCACCCTTAGACCATAATTATAGTTTTAAGGAACCCTGTTAGTTTTAAGGAATATTGTTAGTTTTAAGTCTAGAACTTAAGTTTGTGCTTGTACTAAGCTTTAACAGGGTTGATGGGCCTGAAATTCAATTAAAAATTCAAACTTCACTGAGTCACGCCCACTTTATTAGGACTGCATAAGAAGTAGAGTATCATACCGTCGTTCCAAATCGATTGTAACTTTTCTCTATGTTTATTACTTAAGTCATTCTCAGTTATAATATTTCCTAGCGTGGTCTTCGAAAATATTCGGCCCAGTCACTTCATCTTTCCGATAACCAAACCAAACAATGGCTCGTTAAAGATGTCTCTCAAGGATAACAGAAGCATTCCAAGTCGGCTATTTTATGTGTTACTCCTCCTTAGTCCTGTAGACGGATTTCTTCTCAAAATTCATGTCCTGCTCATGGACATGTTTCAGAATCCCATTGACGAACTTATCACTCTAAAAATGGTCAATTGGCTTCCTGCGTCTATTAGATTTCGTGGGCATGGAATTGGAGGTCGTTTATAAGAATTTCTGAGACTCTCTCCTTTTCAGTAAGTGAATGAAAGGAAGCAAAACTTGAACATATTCGCAATTTCCAAATCGCCATTTCTATCTATCATGCTTCTATTTGTTTCTGTTTTTATTATCAGAAGAACTAACCCTTCTTGGTATCCTTTAATATATGTATATCTAAACATCATTAGTCCTTAAATAGTACAAGTCTACCTGGATATACAATTCAAAATGATTACCCTAATAAAAATCAATGGTCACATTGAGTATACATGTACTACCATACCAACGGCTTAGTTAAGTAGTTTTACCTTTTCGGTTGCCTCACTATGCAAACAAACATACAAGTCCGCATATATTGGATTAACTAACAATCAACCTTTTATCCTTTACTGTCTGTTTACAAATGATGTTTAAAAACCGAAAATAAACTAAACCACAATTAAATTAAACCCCTTTACAATGGATAGAAACATTTTCGGAAATAAGCTGCCAGGATTCCAAACAGTTTCGACCAAAATGAGGATTTAAATTTTCGGAACGATATCAACTATAATAGTCATAGTAAACATAAACACTACAGCTTACAGTAGTTGGGGACACGCGTACCACTCTCATTGTCCTCGCAAAGGACACACATGTAAGGAGAATGTTTTTCTTGGCTAAAAATGATGAACGTACGTAATAAAAATATTTATCCTACCATTGTCCTTGTACATTTTCTTTCATTCGTTACCTAATATCTCAAACCCAACATACTTTTGTACTGTGTATACGTTAGTCCTGTGTTATTTGGTATCCTTCAGAATATAACAACAAGAACCGAGGTCGTTTCCTTTTCATCGCACGCACATAAAGCGAGTATATTTCTGGTCACAACGAAGAAGGAAACAACAAACAAAAAAAATAATAACAACGTCTGATGTCCTAAGCCAGGACAATAGCTACAGAACGATAAGCATACACAAAAAGTTACAACAGTCGTTACATGTATGAAAATGTCCTGTGCCCTATCCTATGTGCGCATTTGCTACTTACAAGGGTGTGTACACTTAAAATTAATTCTGCCGTCGGGCGCAGGTTCATTAAGCTAATGTGGTAAAATTGAATAAAGGACGATGGACATTCATTGAAATGTCTGCGGTCAAACTAAATGGTATATCACTCTTAATTAAAAGTCATCATCATTTAAATATTGTCCATTACGATAAGGACATGCTGGCTCTGAAAAATAAATGAAGGCGCAATAAAATGAATTTACTACTTTTTTCATTCATCCCGCTTTTTGTAATTAATCAATGTATTAATTAAAAATGCCAGTTAATATTATGTATTAACAAAAATAAGCATCATCTCCTAATTATGTTATTCCGGAATTATATCCGACAGCATAGTAATGGGGAGGCTTTTCGGGTATCATTTCTGTGCGGACTGTAGGAATTGAAAAGGACATGCTGAAGCATATTGGAATGGAATCCCCCATATCAATAATAGAATGTTTGCCCTTTTTCCGGGTATACCTTGATATACAATATCAAATGAATGGTGAAAGCTTAGAACTCTCAAGTGAGTTTCCTTTTTTTATGTAAAAAAATGTACATTATATACAGCAGCAGAGAGGTTTGAATTTCAACTATAATCTCTGTCAACCACTTTATTTGTTTGGACTGTGTGGGTGACTGGGTTTCTGCTTGGAATATGTTTTCCATTCCCTTCCGTATTAGCTGCCTATTTGAGATGAAGTCACGTAGGGTGGAACTTATTACAAGAAAAACATATGCCATGGAAGAAGGACACATATGGGTAGGTTAAATGTCTGGTATTTTTCGGACTTCATGACAATTTAAATTCTTGAGTCGTTTTTGCTTGTCACAAATAATTTCATTTAGAATGGAATTGGATCTCAAATTGTTTAAGTAAGCTACTACTACTAATAGGGTTGTGATCTTTCGGTAAGGGTGTCAGAGACCATAATTCGTTTATCGGCGCAAACCGTCAATACTTAGCAAAATGTCACATTCTGCAAGAAGTGTCCCTGCTGGTTACTGAACATACCAGATATAAGGAAAAAGACATGAAAAAACCTCTGATCTCAGGAGCCATTATACCTTTGGCATGAGTGGCACTGCATCTTTGACAGTGTACTTCGCATACATGGTTATCTTCAGTTCAAGCTCAAGTACCTACCGAAGACATGGGCAGAAAGTCGGGAATCTTCTTCCCATAGCTTCTCGTGGAAACATACAAAAAATGACGCTATCCTAACTGAAACCACTTCCAAGGACAATGGTTTCTTCCCTGAAGACCTTCTCCCAATCTCGATTGCGGACGAAAACCATCATCAGTTCAGTGGAAAAGCGGAAGACAAACCGCGTTCATCAGCGAACTGTTCGCTACTTCAAGTAGCTACGAGCTAATGCCGTCGCCTTAGAACAGGCAAAAGTTACAGCCAAGTCCAGTAGTCCACAAATTCCTTTACAGCAAAAAAAAAAAAAAAATAACAACTTCCCTAAAGTGGTAGCTTCGCCTCCTACTGTCAGAGCTCACTTCCAAACAAGTTTTGGTAAATCAGACTACAGAATTTCCAGAATTATACTGCTTAACAATAATCTTTGAAACGATCCTTAACTTAACGGAAAATCGTATAAAATCAAAGTTATTTGGCTCAACCTTCCATCCAGGATGACTCATTCTGAACTGTTAGAACAGCACCATGGTACTCTGCCTGAAAAAAATCACATTACGCCGCGAAAAGTTGCACCTATTAAGGTAGTCGAACATAGGTACATACATATATCACCGAATTCTGTGAGGACACTTTCCGGTTAAGCAATTAGTACTTAGAATACTCATTTTCTTGTTTCCGAATGGCGTGTAAGGTAACTTTGTACTCCTGTCCATATCCATTGATCGTAAGTTCATGAAGCACTTGAAAAGGCAGCAAATTCAACTAATTAGTCTTTCCTTTCTGAAACCATGTGCGCACCGTTTTTTAAATACTTCCCCTCAAAATTGGGTTCCAAAAAGGTATACAGAAGTGACCTTTATATGACGACCCATGAATCAATTTCCACTCATCGCCTGCTAGTCCCTTCACTTCAACTTTCAAACCGATATGGCACGGCTCAAAGAAAATAGTTGCACTGCTATGATGAGCACTTTCCCTTTTGGGTCCTCTTCAGAGGTTGGTTTTTGAAGAAGAGAAGCTCTGATCAGGACCAAACTAACGACCAACTTGATACTGCATTCAAAGAGGTGGTTATACCTCCAAATCGAAGGTGTCCCACTTCAACGAGCTATAACGTAAGGGGAGTGAAAATAGACCACCTCCTGCAATACGATTGTTTGTTCGTCGGAACTTCAGGAATCTTCCCTAAAAGGATTATACCCCTTAACTGGGATACCCTGCATAAATCACTACTACACTACACTACACAACAAGAACGACTCGAGATCACACGTGGCCCAATGCTGCATCCTGTGACATCTGCCACCCACCCGTCCTCGTCGCTGTCGTCGTCGAAAAAAAAAACCTTACCATAAGTTCACCTGACACCTGAGGCGAAATATCTCGGCGTCATTCTAGCCTCCAAGTTATCCTGGAAAAAAAAATGTTGAAGAAAGGGCAAAGAAAAGGAATGAATGCTCTCTATTCTTGTTAGAGGACCTTTGGGTGAAGGGGATTGAAACCATGCATCATCCACTGGATGTACACAGCAATTATCAGACCCAACATCTCCTATGAGACCTTAGTCTGGTGGACAGCAAAGGGTATGAAGAGTTATATGAAAGAACTCTACAAAGTGTAAAGGCTCGCAACAGTCTGTACCACTGGTGTGGTGAGAAGGCCGCCGCCAACAGGTTTGGATATGATTTTTCATATTCTTCCCCTGGACTTGTTCAACTCTCAGATTAAGAGAATCCAACCTGTGGAAAGTAACCACCTATGGACATGCGGTAATATTAAAGGAAACAAAGACAATGGGCAGGAAATATAATTCCGAATTTTTCACAGCCACATCGGATTATATAGTCCCTTACAACGACTTTAATTTTGATATTCCAATCCTATTTCCAAGCCCAGCAGAATGGGAGTCCAATAGCATAGTCAACGATCTACGGATCACAGTCTACACGGATGGCTCAAAAATGGAGATAGGTACGGGAGCAGGATTTTACTCGGAAGGACTGCAAAAACAGAAATCTTTCAGATAACCAGACGCGTGTAATGTATTCCAAGCTGAAATTCTGGCAATAGAAGAAACTACTAGATGCATAGAAGACAGACACTTTCCCTCGTCGGATATAACCATCTTTGTTGAAAGTTAAGCAGCTCCAAAATCGATTATATCTAATACAATTAAATTAAAGGCAGTTAGGAAATGCCGTGATGCACTGATCACGATTGGTTCCCGGACATAGCAATATTGAAGGTTATGAGAAGAAATGAGGTCGGAAATGAACTTCAGTCATGAGGACACATCCGTACTACCAGCGATGCCGAAATTGTATAGCTTAATTAATTAATTAATTAATAGAAAAGGAGATCAACTCGTCCTGGTTATCAAGGGAGAACTGTGCCAAATTTAGAACATTATGGCCAAAATTAGATAAAAAGAAAACTTCTGGCACTAAATCGATCCTCTATCCGTATCCTTACTGTTATAATCACAGGACACTGCGCTATCGGGGCCATGCTCCATAAATGGAGGGTAGAGTCCACAGACTTATGCAGAAGGCATAAGGAAGAGGTGGTGTCAATCGAACATCTGCTTTGCTAATGTTCTTCGCAGGCACCGCAAAGTTAGCAGGCTTCCAGATATCGGATCTCCTCCATTTCATCAAGAGCACCAACTGGTTCTCACCCAAACCAGTAACGCAATAAGTTTTTGGTTTATTTTTATGATTTTAGATCTCATTTCATCAATATTTTTAAAGGGGATACACAAAGGACCTTTAGGTCTCCGAGTGGACGTGATGAGTTTTTCCGTCACACACCCCTTCTTAACCTAACATAACCTACATCTGCACAACACCAGTCAAATCCGACCAATCGCACGTGTGAGAGTTTATTTGTGCCGCTCTTGCCTGGCCGGTACCAAAAATCGCCATCACTACTAACCACCTCCCTGTAAGGATAAAATTTCGCAGATTTGCGTTTTTTCCGAGATTGTACAGAGAGATGTACAGTTTCGAAAATAGTAACTAAACCCGTTTTAGTGGTAGTGGTAGTTAAGACGAATTCATCACTGTGCTGATCACTCTAAGTCTTGTAATGTTTTGTAGTTCTCGACATTACAGACCGACACACCCTGATTTGAGGTCGCGTTGCTCTATGATGTGATCTTAATATGAATCTCAAGTTAGAAATCGGAAAGTTTGTAAAGATATTTGGACCAGCACCAGCAGTGTTTACGACTCCGTAATTGTAGTTCTTGAAGGATATTAGTGAACAAACCTCATAGTCCCACCCCAGTAGATAGACCAGTACATATTTCTCGCAATTGAATTTTTCGTAATCCACAACCAACACAGCATGTTCCAAATCATCCACACGATTCTCGCGTTATAGTCATCGATATTGGTCCTTCCTCAGTCAATCGACGTAGCACAAACCAAGAGGGCCCAAATATGGGCTGTAATCGTCTTCAGTTGATATGCCTTCGACTAACACTATTCCGCTGTTGCAGATAGGATCAAAGAACAGGAGCAACATCGCCATTCCAATCAATCGCCATCCAAGGCAGATAGTCCTTTAACTTCAAAGTATTGATGAACAAACTTTGTATTCATCATCGGTCTTCCCAATCAGTATCCTAAGTTTGCGCGGTTATTTGAAAACTGATGTACTTGCGGAACTCATGTCAGATCTCATTCATATAGTGCACACACGATGATCCTTGATTGGATGGACGATATCTCTCAAGGTGTAAAGTCGAGAAGAATGATCAATTTCGAAAATTCTATTTGAAATATCATCTTGAATGCCTAACGGCGGCACCGTAGGGATCCGGGCTTGGATGCAGAGGTGGTTTTAGCGGATTAAAGTCCCACACTCAGGCTTTCGATGCTTTCCATCTTTTTATAAAAAAAAGACCAAAAACATCTGTCATACCCCGAATAATAATGATAGTAATGAGAACCCAACAACACAACGATAGCATTGAGCTGAAGCGATTCAAATTAGATTTTCATGTGTAAGGACGGGGTCTCATCACCAAAGGATCTCTAAATAGGATACCAATTAACTGCTCAAGAAAACGTTACTGATGTCTCCTATGACTGTTCTAGACTCCACGGTTAAAATAAGGACAAAAGCCAAAAAGGATTCATTGCATCTGAACAGCATTTGTGTCCCAGTAACAGTCATCCATGCAACTTTTCATACTACTTGAAGCAATTCGCCCTTAAAAATCAAATTTAACAAACACAATGATGAAGATAGATGTCCTTAAGCAACAAGGAATTTAAGTTTTTTTTTCAAACTCACAACCACTAATCTAAATATATGGAAATGAAAATTCTTGTGTACCAACTTTGTGAAAACTTTTGTGCAACACCTGCGGCTGGTATGCGTGTAGTCACGAAAAACACTTGC
Organism: Xylota sylvarum; assembly: GCA_905220385.1. Lineage (NCBI taxonomy): Eukaryota > Metazoa > Arthropoda > Insecta > Diptera > Syrphidae > Xylota > Xylota sylvarum. Next base: position 37,315,094 of record LR999958.1, read on the forward strand.
AAAAGAAAAGCTGACGTTTTTACGACAAGATTCTCAACTATGTCCTTGCTGCCAACTTCAGGCACTGCAACCGCATACAATTTAAGCACAATACAACCTGTGAAAACTTCGTTTACAGGAAGGAAGGATAACGCGAGATTCTTGTACGAGTACACACCATACTTTATCCTACATGAAAATAATTGGAAGGCCCTCGAGGAACATAACGCAAAAAAGTAACGAAATGCGGTGTAATCCGTTGCTAATGTTGTACAAGAGTTATAATTGTTTGCTGTTTATAAAGAAGGATTTTGTTAAGTTTCAGAACAAACCAACAAAACAGGTGGCAGAAACAGGCAGACATAATAGGATTATGTTTTCTATGTACTTATATAGCGCTTTAGGGGAGTTTTTAATAAGCAGTTTGTAAGCATGTGGTTATGATACCTATATATGAAAGCAAGGACTAATCGATTCCTTCATTTCTGTGTTGAAATACCATTGATTTAAATTAAAAAAAAACAAAAATCCCCCAACGACAACGAGTAAATCCCAACTCTTAAATAAGCCAATAAACGGTCCTCCTTCAGTGCTCATTAAAAGTCCACAATTCTCCCTCCGTACTCATCAGTTGGTCAATTTACAATTAACTCACGTTCAGTATGGGTATCCTGGCTGAACGTGGTGGCAGTGTAAATGTTTACACTTCAGTCACTTCTCGTTCGCTGAACTTGAAAATTCCAACCACGAACGAGTAAATAAATTCTAATCGCATACAAAAAAATAAAATAAAAAAATAAAAAATAATAAAAACAATTTTAAATTCCTACAGTGTTTGTATTTTTTCCATCAGGGATTTAAGGACACACCAATGTTGTTTTTTGTTTTTTTTTTTTGTTATCTGTATAAATGTGTTTGCAGAAGAAAATAACACATGTGTGGGTGCGTGATTTTCAGATTGCTTATACAGTTAAGTTTAAAATACATCGCTGCAGTTGTGTGCAAATACTCAAAGGATAATGTATCCCTCGAACATATGAAACGCGCATATGCTTTCCTTGTCTAGACAGCGGATTGCCGATATTGTGTAAGATAAGTATGAATAATTTTATATTTTATTTCTTTTCATGCAATCACTCAACATTTTTAGGGATAGGTACCCGAGAATCCATCAGATACAATATTGTATGCTTTTGTTTAAGAGACTTATCTGAATGAAATGTCTTTGCTGATGATTAAGAAGCCTTTTTCTCATAACGGAGGACTTCGTCCTTTTTGACAGATTCAATTTAAATTTATGATACTTTATTGTGTATGTTTTGGATTGGTTGTTACAGAACAATTTATTTGTTATATATGCTTTGGAACAAATTTTGTGTAGATACGAGTACAAACAAATTCAATTTGCAAAAGTTTAATTGAATTTGTCATGGACTGAAGGATGTGTATATATATAAATGATACTCGTTGTTAGATAAAATTAAATTACATTAGTTGAGTGGTCGTGGTGCAGTGGCGAATTGAGAGCCACCATTGGATGTGATGGTTGCCAGTTGAATAGATTTTCATTGAATAAGTTTATCAATCGTTGTGAGTAGAAATCGGTATCGATACGTTCGATTCGTTGACAAGGCAAATAGGATATGGTTTACTAATGGTTCGAAAAGCCACCATCTAGAGCGTGAGTTCGTGCGATATATGTAAGATACATATGCATATGTACATCTTGGGGCTAAGTAGGATACGATGATTCGCTGCTGGGGTACACCACTTTGCAACAAAAATAAACACTGTCATCCTCCATTTTCTGGTCCCCTAGTTGACAGCGTGTTGATGTCCGGAGTAGACTGTTGCCAACTCCAGTAGCTTCATATCCTAGAAACACCACAGTGACCGGATATTCATGGTTAAATTCCAAAGTAAAGTAAGAAAATTACCATATAGAGTGATGTTCAGATCGAAGACGCAACTGAGGATGATGAGGACAATCTCTGTAGTCATTAAGTCTCCATCTAAGAACAAACGGCTAATATGGATATCGTCATGGTAATGAGGTATTTTAACGCCGTGATGGGAGTTCATGACCTTGGAGACTGGAATGACAATGGTGACCGGTTGCTGAACTTCTGCAAACAAGCCGCTTAGTCATTGGAGGTATACGATTTAAGGTGTTACCTGCTGCAAGATCAGTGGGCCTCGACTGATCAATCACACTGTGATCTCCTAGATGTCCAAATCAGATGTCCAAAAGACGTGAAAGAGAACGTGATCAATATCTTTTGTAAGGTTTAATGCTCCTTCGTACTGCATCCCTCAATAGCAACAGCTTGCCTCAAGGGCTGAAGATACAGCAAACAAGTGTGATAGTGGGACTGTCTTTAACATTATCAAGATGCTCATTGGTAACTACATATATGGAGAGACAGCAGTTCGCTACTGTCCTTTAGCAATCAGACCATTGTGATGTGGTTTCGAAATCTAATGATTCGTCCTATGCTAAGAATTCCCGAATATACACTGGACTTCCTGATAAAACCAAATCCCCTAAGAAAACCAAAGCGGTGGGTATTGATGCCATCCCGAACTATTTAAAGCGGCCGACGGCGTTAAATACCCGCTACGAACTTGTAGATCACGAAGTAGAAATGACATTCTCACCGGATGTTGTTGCAGTTACAACGATGTTTTCTAAATCAGAAATATGAACAATACTAGTGGAGTGCTGGCCAATATCATTGAGCTGTCTTGTGTCCAAGTCATAGGAATGATTCGACTTCTTGTCAAACGCGTGATTGAACTTTACTTGGAACTTCACACCAGAAGTTTCTGATTGAATATCTTATATCTAAATTCCTTTTTACTGAGTCCTACAAGGAGAACTCCAGGATTTTAACAATAAGACGTTCCAATCGCTGCTGCATCAAATGCGTCTATTTGTTCTTATTAGAATCCTTGAAACTCCTTTACCAGTATAGTAGTCTATGTGATCGGACGCTGGTTATCCGATATTTTGTGAGACAAGATATGGACAGCTAAAGTAGAAGTTCAACGAACCTATGAAGCTTAGCTTAGCCTTAGATATCCTGAAGGGCGATTACATTCAGTCTTTTTGAAAACCTATTAGTTTGTATGAAAAATCATGAAGATGTAGAATAGGATGTAATAGAGGATATACAAAAATCAATTTCGTCCTTAGTTGTCTTGAGGTTATTACAAGCTATTCAAGAAGATTGTTGGGATATCTGTGAATGACTTCATTATGCCGACTGAGACTAGTCTTGATGTATTTCCTGCGGATGATGGAGATATACATATAGCAGCACCAGTGTCAATCTAGAAGAAGGTATTTGTTGTCCTATCAGATACTCACAGACGAAATTGGTTTAGTTTAGTGCAATGATGGGGAGTTTAGAGTATCACCACTTACTAAGCCTAGCACGTGGCCTATTAGAACGCCAATAGATTATCCGTAGTCTTTGGTGCTGAGAGATAGCAAGAATGCCGCATATTGCCATACACAATAGTATTTTTTTAAACCCAATCAAGGATGAAGGCTCTAACCAAGGACTTTGAAAGACCCAATGTGACCTCTGACCCAGACAAGAGTCAAAGAATTAAACCCTGCAACTGAATTCAACGAGTTCTTGCATTATCTTACTATTTTGAAACAGCTTGTAGGATTGAACAAGACAGGCTGACTATCGCTACAGATGGAGATACTCTGACCCCTCCACCTGTTCTTTGCAATATAATTGGTTGCAATGAGGATAGCATTGCTAGAAAAACAGAGGTTTGCTTGCCTAACAAGCAGTGAAGTCTAGTGTTGTCGATCTCCCGACACTTGACTTGTTTGGAGTCATTCATGAAGATACAACTACAGCCTAATCCAGGCTCAAACTCTGGCCAAAATCAGTTCTAAACGCAGACCTGTAAGTCGACTCTTAATTTGCACAGCAACTGAAGTTCCCATCTCATTGCATCAGACGGCCTAACCTTGGAAGCAGGATCATAGGACAAGTCGCGCCCAAAAGTCATCCCATCTAAGACGGTAGATTGCTTTGATAGCACAGTCAATGATAAAAGTATCAAGAGGAGGTAAATCAACCAAAGGATCTGGAGCAGATCCAGGTGTACTTGGAAAAGCTCTCGTGCAGCCGAGATAAGCACTTCTTTGAAACTCAGTCACACAGGTATCGCCAAATTTTCTAAATGACTCCGGCTTAGATGATTTGTCTCTTTTGAGAACCTTTACCACTAAATGCCTCGATCATGTCACAGAAATCTTTGTAGGGAGTCAAGCATGGACGGTTCCTATGGATCTGGTATCTCTGCGGACTAACACACTAAGGAATCGGAATGCTGGATTTTTTTTCATGGCTTAATGATGTTCCTCGATCTGTGTATACTGGCACTTTCCTTCTAGTTTGTTAAGGAGTACGTGAAATTCATACAAGAATCATTTATTATTGACGTAGTTTTCAGGGTTCCTTTTCTTGAGAACATGCTTTCCTTATCAAGGCACATGGCTCGGTAGACAGGTCATCAGCTCCAATATTTAAATAGGATTTCAGTTTGGACATCACTAACTTGATATCATCCAGATTGGATGGATGAAAATGTTGTCCATTTCAAATGGATTCTTCTGCCGTCCATCGATACCCCTGTAGTACACATATTGTCGTTACGTAGTCTGCTTTTAGATTTTTTAGTCCGCCTCTGTGTTGAGTCTGCATCTATTACTATTTCCCACATGAGTTCAGTAGAAGTACGAAAACTACCCACGTGGCATGATTTTTTCTTTATGAAATACACTCCACATATCCTCGAAACTAATCCAATACTGGTTACAAAATCCATCACAACTCTCCTTCGTGCTTTTTCTGTCGAAAAATTAAGGACAATTGCATCAGCAACTCAGACTACACTAGTTCAAATGTTTACTCGTTGTGAAACATTCCCAAAGACCACCTACAGGACCTTTTCATCCACAAAAGTGACCTTAATTATTTGCTAACACCAAGCCAGAAACATTTCTAGAGTGCAATTAGGTTTGGCATTTTAATAATTCATATTACTCCAAGCGAACACCGGTTGTGGAAAGGATTTTCCTTTGGCTCAAAGGACCTGATGGTCGACAACACACGGGACAATAAATCAAGTTTTCCTTCCTACCTTGCAATGGATTGCATGTGGAAGGTAATAGCTCAGCAGTGCATTTCTTAATTCACTGCTACCATAGGAGTCCTGCATGCCAAGCTACCAGCAAGGCAATCACAGGAAACGAATCAGGAAATCAAAAAACGGAAATGTTGGAGGAGTGAAAAATAAATATTTCAGGAGATTTTTTTTTTCTACAATTCTGTTGTTTCCTACAAAACGTAGCAGCGGCAAATGAACACTTCGCCAGTATATTCATAAAACAGGGATATGCTCACACTAATGCACTATTTACCCTCGTCCTGTTTACACCCCAAGGCTTTGCATAGATAAACTGTTGTGCATATATTCCTTGTGGTGTTTTATTTATTCCGGATAGTGTGCATTTATTTTTCCTTCAAACAACCAAGTCCGCTGTGCATTTCAGTGTGATATCGCTTCCAGGATGTACTGCAGGAATAACAAAAAAAAAAATAAAAAATTGAGGGATAAACTCTGTGAAACTGGAACTAAGCGCTTGAAAGGAGATAAATGTTCTGTTCTTTGTTCGCTTCGTATACAATCTAGCTTTTCGAACTCATGAACGTAATATTCCCCATTTCTCAGTGTGATGGTGTCATAGTGGCACCGTTTCGATGTTATTCACAGACTCTGTCTGAGTGAAAAGCTCGGTTATAAAGCTGTCAGTGAATGAAAGGAAACTTGGGTGTTGTTTCCTTGTTCACAATGTGCAGCGAGGCGAATTGGGGCATTGAAGGATTCTGATGTGTGCTCCTTGGCATTGATTCTTTATTAAATGAGATCGTTGTTTACGTTCCTCGCTGAGTGATGTTCTATTCAATTAAGAGTGAGTTCTTTGAAATCACACTTCCTCGAATGGTGGCTTTTATTCGCAGGACAATGATACAAGTTTATGGTGTTCTTGATCTGGTGATGTGTTTAGTAAGGAATTCTAAAATATTCCCCTAATTGGTGTCAGGATATATTATAAGACCTAGAACATGTCAAAGTCATTTACATAGCCAAAGTGTGTAAACCCTTACACATTAGCCCAAAGAATTTAAGTCGATTAGCCTTACCTCGTTCCTACTCAAGACATTTGAAAGATTAATAGATTTACAAATTCGCTCCAAACTAAGTCCTAGGGATATGTCGCCAGCCCAACACGGCTATCATGACGTGGTAACAAGGATTGAAAGTTCACTCCACCTCAAAGAATTCACGCTAGCGATCTTCCTGGATATAGAAGGAGCCATTGACGAATAAATCTAAATCTATACGACTAGCACTGGACCAACAAAACAGAGAACCAGTAATCTCAGACTGAGTTGAAAACATGCTCAAGACGAGACACATCAACTAAGAACTGGGTGACTGCCAAGTACATGCATTGGACTCTAGAGGCACTGCGCAAGGTGGGGTCCTATCCCCTCTACTACGGATACAGGTCGCGAACGGAATTTTTAAAAAAAGCTAGAACGAAGTGTGGTCAAAATTGTCACATGTACGGATGATGTTGTCATAATGACAACAGGTAAGTTCATACTCACCATCATGGAAATACTACAATCCGCCCTCAACACACTACACTAATGGGTGGGAAGATGTGGATTAAACATTAACTCTTGAAAAAAGAGGTGGTCCTTTTCACTAACAAGATTCAATGGCACACCCTTCCAAATCTGAGATAAGGCGACATATGTATGTACCTGGACTGTAAATTTGAGTGTAAGTTGATTTGGAAAGAAAACACGTCAGAAAGGTTAAAGAAAGCATCCATAGCCTTCTATACGTGCAGCAAAATCTTTAGTAAAAATGGACGCCCGGGACTTCCATCACCCCTGGATGTTCACAGCCATTGGCAGACCCATTTTATCCTATGTGTGCTTAGTCTGGTAGCCCGCAACGGATAAGACCGCGTTCCTCAGAGCACTGATCAGGATACAAAAATTAGCATTTATAGGGACTACCAGTGCCTTCAGAATCATGCCGAGTGCAGCCCTTGAAACCATACTAGCATTGATTCCATTAGACCTTTACCTAAAGGTCTAAACAGCTGCCCTTGGCTTGAAGCAGTTCAACCTTTTCAAAGAGGATGACAGGGACCACCGCACTATTGCCAAATGGCCACACTTGGGTACCGAGACAGATTATATATCACCATCCCACGACTTCAGCCTAATCGTTAAGACAATTTTCCCATTAAGAGAGGATTGGATTAACGGCAGGGCCATCAACCCGAATAATATATCGATTTTCATGGACGGGTCAAAAACTAATGAAGGAGTAGACTCTGGGATATACTAATGTGAGGCCGAAATTGCTCGCTCTCTGAGATTTCCAAACCACAGCATTATTTTTCGAAATTGAACACAAGAAAGAGATCCTCAGTCGTCGAAACCAAACTTGTGAAACGATGCCGTGAAGAACGCATAGCACTCACAGCAAACCACGAAGTTACACTCCTTTTGGGCCTCGGGACACAGCGGCATTCAGCGAAACTAAAGGCCGGATGATCTGACAATGACTGTTACCTCTGTTCTACCGCCCCTAGATCTAGTTAAATCCAATATATACCAAGCCTTCGCAAAACTAGCTAATGAGAGATAGAGCGCACTCTCATCTTTTTGTGTCTCCTCTCAGACAATGTCAAGACTAAGCAATTTTAGCGTTTAACGGACCCAATTTAGCGTTCTTTACGAGGATTATTACCGTCCACAACCTCCATAGGGTCCACCGAAGAAGAATGGTAATAGACAGCGATGATCTCTACCGAGGCTGTGGCGACACGAGAATGCCCAAGCCTGTGCAGAGCTAGAAAAACGGCCCTCGGTGAATACCATTTCGAAGATCTAGGCGACCTTACAGGAAAGTCACCATTAACTATTCTGAAATTTATAGTTATATCGGGTTGGTTCAGGAAGGCCATTTAGCTATCCCACTTTTGTCTTCGTTTAAGGGTATGGATGACAGGGGTTCACAATGGATCCAGTGGTGATCCGAGTGCTGGCTGCATCTGCACCTATGATCCTTATAGGAAAAGATCTACGATTCAATTCGAATATCATATTGATGCATTTCCTATTCTCAACAATTGTATCTGAAAATTTGAATACTCGTGTGACTAAACTTAAGTATAGAAATTAGCGGTGTAGTATGATATTGCTCTAGTTAGACCAGCTCTTTCAAACCAATTTCTTTGATGAACTGAAGTATACATATGTTTACAATGTAGTGCCCTAAACTTTCTACTAACTTTCTCCTACGATTTCCAGGAAGCAGACTTTTTGGAGGCTCAGGCTTCGAATTCCTGAACCCTTTCGGTATGCAATTCAGCTGGTAATTAATTTACGTGTTGGGATTTGTTAAGGATCTCTCAGTTGGTACTTGTACCTCAAAAAATTTTATTATATTAATAGGCGTAGCAGATGGGCGTTCAGAAAGAAAAATATACAGTCTTCCAACTTTTACTGGTGCATACATGTACCGTGTGTACCGGAAGCGTTAAGGCAATAAACTGATGTTTTAATAACGCGGTTTCCTCAGAATGACTATTAGACATTAAATTGCTTTCTGTTGTAATTTCAAAGTTCTTCGGCCCACCTAAGCCTTAGACATTTTGTCCCTAACTTGACTTTTTACAGTACTCTAGCAATTAATTTATCTATTCAGGTCCCAACACACAAAACGTTCTGAACTTTTGCTTGATAGTTCGTCACGGATTTGGGGCAGTTCCTAAACCCAGCTTAGTTCTAGGAGGGGGACACAGTCACCTATTGCTGATTTCTCTTTGGTGACTCTTCCTTTTTGTAAAGAACTGAACTCATGGATCCGCTTTAGGATGGGTCATTCTTTATGACTGTGTTTTCTAAAGAGTAGGCCATCTGTTGGTTTCTTTTTGAATCATTTGTTATTTTAATACCAACCTTAAAAAAATTTACAGAAACTCAGTATTATATTTTCGAGGTACGACATGGATCGATTTACGCTTGAGCAACGTTCGGAAATATTACAAAGATACTCTCAAAGTGGATGCTGTGTTTTGTCGAACCAGCCGTCCAACCATTACAGATCTATGCAAACAGTCCAGATCCAATTCAGGCATCTAAGAACAATATTGGTCAAGATATTCATAGGGGCCAAAACCATCGAAAATATTTTGAAAAATTGGGTTGACAGGATGACCTACCTTACTTTCAGGAAGTCATTATGTGCACACACTTGAATGAAAAGATAGTCTTTGTCCGGAATTCCGAAAATTTGTTAGCTAGTGTATAGGATAGTCGAAACATTTCGCCAATATTCTAAGCATTTCCAAGTTTCCAAGTTTCCAAGTGGGTTTTTGGAGGGGCTATTTAGCTTGCTTGCCAGGATACCAAGACAATTTTTTTGCACTTATCTGTTTTTTTTCATCATAATGATGGCCGCTCTTTATTATTTTATTTTATTTCCAAGTTCTCCTGCAGTTTGCAGAGTATATACATGACCGTTCTCCTCAGCGTAGAGGATATGCACCCGGAGCGTCCTTTTTTCTACAGAACCTCGTATCTTCACGGTCTGACCCAAACTATGAAACTCTTAGGAAACTATAACCAAAATGATTAACCGTAACACACGCTTGAAGAAGATATTAGAATGAAGTATCTTTGCTAGATCCTTAAAACTAATTTCTGGAAAATCGTAGTATGAGCGAACTCTTAGGACGGAACAAATCTCACCTAGGTGCTGTAAGGTGGCACAATAGGTCTAGTGAAAAATACTCTTTGGGAAATAACAGGCAAAGACAACAGTCTTTCCAACAACTGCACCAAATTACTGAACTCATTCTGAAGTCTAATTGCACTGTAACATGTAGGTCCTTTTTGTACATTATATATAATACGTTGCATGAATAATTACATCAAAGATGTACATATGTGCAACCATTAACCCTGCTGAGCTGTGTACTGAGGTGAAAAGTCAGCAAATACCAAAGCTATTGTTCACCATGATGGACATCAACAGGAAATGATGTTTTTATATATCAGTTATACACACATGATGTACGTGATTTAAAAACCACATAAAGGATACACAAATCCCATTGTCTATAAATAAAACCTTTGTTGAGAGAGAGCTAATGATTTTCCATTCAGCGTTCATCATTGTGTGTGTGTGTGTTTGTCTGCGAAAAGCGATGAAACAACACAACCTTTAATATTGAAAGTCATTACAGGATACGATGAAAGGATTTATTCCGCATCATGGGAGAAATTGCCCTGAAAAAAAGTATATAGCCACAGATTTCATTAAAATCTATGCCACGATTGATTCGGGATGAACATTGGTTAAATTGACAGAAAGTGATTGATGTTAAACAGATATTTTTGTACCGAATTTCTATGCGAAAGATACAGATACTTTGTTCGTAGTAATTTCAAATTAGTCTGTTTCGGTCAATTCCAGACTAAACATAGTAATTTCGTGAATAAAGTTTGCTAACTGATGTCGATAACACATGTACAACATTTTGAATGTGCATCTCGCACCGGTAAACACGAAAACCAAAAATTAAAATTCATATCAAATCCAAGCGAGTGCATTGATTACGTTGAATTTTTTTTTTTTTTGGGTTAGCTTCTGGCGAATGTACAAAGTCATGTGGATCGGATTGAAAATGTTTTGTGACTCATAAATTTATTTAACGTTTACAGCAAGTTAGCGAACATATCGACACATAAGCCAACTGGAGTGGAAAAATCTTTTTGGTGGTAAAACCGATATGCAATATTTTTTTATACAGAGTCGCAGCATATATATGTACATAGATACATATATATGTACATGAACGTCCTAGCAAATGAATTTATGCTGGAAGCTATCTTCGGTAAAGATAAGTATTCAATATTGTAGAATAATAAACTCTGAGGCTAACACTCCTCCACCTGAACATAGAGCCTTTACTCTCAAACTGGGTGGTGCGTAAGCCATGCTTTGTGGAACCTAAAGTATTTGAAAGATGACGCTACATTTGATAAGAAACGTCTTAAGTCTGAAGTCTTTCCGCTCTTCACATGTACTCATCGAAGTGGCAGAAAGAAGAGACTGACTGGTTGATCAGTGTTAGGGACAGACATCCTGCCGAGAATGATGAAAGCAGAACCAACAGAGAGTGAAGTGCCTGGTATATGGCCTTTAACAGTTCTCGCACTTTTGTATGTAGAGCATACGTATCTTATGCATGTTGATGTGCAGTCGACTTTATGTTTAAGTAGGTACCTAGACAGTACCTAGGCCAAATAAGGCAGTAAAGGCAGATGTGGAAAACAGACTAGACCTCTTTATAACGACAATGCAAAAGTCCCTCAAAGAAGAAACCTTTCCTAAAAAATTGAAAACAAAAATTGGTCCTCCTACCAACAAAAAAAGTAGTCTCCAGGAGAATCATCATCTTATCGACCAATAATTCCAATAAGCATATGGGAAAGATCCTCGAGAAAATAATTTACAACAGATTACTCCCAGGAGAGAAAGGAGCTCTCTCAGATCATCAACTTACGTTCAGAAAAGCACGATATACTGTCTATGCCATAAGAGCAGTAGTCGATATCGCAAAAGGTGCCACTGAAAAGAAAGATGACTCTACAATACAAAGGAGTAATACGCAGTAGTAACGCTGAATATTATAAACGCATTCAACTCTGCAAACTAATCGTTCATTAGAACATAACTTGCCAGGATGGATACGCCTTGCTACTTGCTTCGGATAGTGACCAACTGCTTCAAAATCAGGAAGTTGAGGTACAATACCGATGAAGGAGTAAAATACTACAATACTACTCCGGGAGTAGTAGATCGCCACAGTGCGATCCTTATCTTAGGTCTTAAGGCCTGGTCTTACCAGGCGGAGTAACTATAGTTGGATTGACAGTAGCTAAAGACATCAGCTATAAATGAAACAATTGCCCAAATAAAAGACTAGCTGGTATCTGTCGGAAGAAGTCATTCTCATTATCAGCCGGAAAACCGTTGAATTCGTTAATTTTCAGGTTGGTAATCAAACCATCAGGTCAAAAGAAGCCTTTAAATACCTTGAAGTAATGCTAGACAACAAACTGCAGTTCGAAATACATATTGATTATTTAACCAAAAAAAAACGCGAATATAGGGAGCTCTAGGGTGCATACTGTCTAATATTGGTGGACCTCTATATGCCAGAAGGATTCTACTCTCAAGAGTTATGAACTTAGTTTTGGCACTAAGGCCGAAGAAAACCAAACGGAGACTATCCTTAACACACAGCCGCTGCATGGTACGAAAAATCAGCAGCTTTCGATCTCAGATGAGGCCGCTTCTATTATGACTGGAATGGTTCTCATCGACGTCCTTTAAAATGAGATGCTGAGAATATACAATAGAAGAACCCTGAGCCATAACGACGACATTGGCATCTAGATGATTAAAATTGAGGAAAAGGCAGGATCAGCGACTATGTGGCAAGCTCGTTGGAAAAATACAACTAAAGGCAGATGGACCTACAAACTGAAACCGACAATCAAAGGCTGAATACGTCGAAAGCAAGGAACTGCAAGTACCATCTTACGCAATTCTTGTCTGGTCACGGCGGTTACCGCGAGTATCTCCACCGATTTGAACATGACAGCTCTATATACTGCCCGGAATGACCAGATGCAGATGAAGATACGAAGCACGCAGTTTCAAGGCATGTACTCTGCCCCGTCCGTCGTTCAAATGTTGCGGTCGGAAGAAAATTGGATGGCAGTATGTAGTCTCATATCAACTCTCCAAAATAAGCTGCAGATAATAGAAAAGCAAAGAAAAGAAGCAAAAGCAGCTTACACAAGACGCATAGCATGATTTGCTAAAAAAAACACCACACGAAGTAATACCTAACGCCAGTCCCGCTTGAAGATTGTATGCGGAGGTAAGGTTTAGTACGTAGTCAGATATCGTCTGACAAACCTATGTCAGGATCAGGTATATGAATCGTACATGTCAATAGCACGGGCTAGTAGCATCTGAAAAAGATTCCTCACCTCCCTGGCGCAACAGAAAAAAAGTGTAGCAATGTATCCATACTCTACGCATTTGAAACATATTGTTGGCGACATGTGCTCGCGCATTCTGCACCTAACCGTAGGCCTCCTACAGCGATGATTTCGTTCTCCCCATCTCCTGGGAGGTTAATGAGGACAGTTTGTGTTCCATACCTTATCCTTTTCTTAGACCTCCAGAGTCGACACATCGCCTAGGTCGAGGACTTTAGTCGTTACTCGTAGGTACAGCGTTTTCAGCTTCGTTTCTGATTGAAGGATTTTGGACATTATTCTTGAATTACGTGGTCTGCCTATCGCTTCCTCTCGTAAGTGCTTGGCTGTTTCCCAGATCTCCCCAAGTTCAGGGTTCACTCTCATCATTTTCAGTATGTTCCTTCGCTTGTTAATGACTTTTGCTGGCGTTTCGAGAACAAAGTTTCAGTCTTTGATTCTGGTTTCCTTTTCGCGTTCTGCACCAACTTCAGCCGAGGCAATGTCTGAGAGGCTTTTGTTCTTCTTTATGAACGTCTTCGCCCTATCGTCATGCATTTCGATTGCAGACAGCTCAAAGAAGGCTTTGGTACTCTCAATAGCATTTCTGATAGGCTGGTAATAGGAGCACCTTTTGCCATCTTCTTTAATTTCCACCAATCTTTTTAACTATCCTCCTAATTTCTGAAAGACAGATAAATTGTGGTTGTTGTCAAGTCCTTGAGTGGTTTGAGTTGCTGCCTAACCTATCGTTAACCTACCTCCATGTTTTCCATACTCCTAATGTAGCGGATCCCCACTCAAAATTGTTATCAATGTTCGGATGCGTAGTCAGCTCAATATCCCAAGTAATCAGGGTAAGAAGCAGGGAGTCCATGCAAGGATTGACATAAGCTGTTGACCCAAAACAAGTAAGGAAATGAATGATTTTCACAGGACGGATCTAATAACTGCGTATATTAGTACACAACTGTATCGAAATGCATAAGGCATAAGTTATGTCCATCTAGGCCACCTGATGTTTACATATTGGTGCTTAATTCATTAACCAATTTGATTGATGTATTCGAAGATATTTTGTTCCAAAATATAGACCTAAGCTCGTATGGACACAGTTCCGCACTTAATACCTACTTAATGTAATCAAACATATGAGACTGAACGTATCGATGAATGATGAGACGGCAGATTGTTGTAATAGCAGCAATCAATCAAATATGCATATTTGTTCCACATTCCCAAACAAGGAAGTTAGGAAATTCATAATGTTTACGACACGAGTTAAGGTATGTACTCATGTAATGTAATGGCTCTGCAATGCCTTATGTTGAATTCATTATACAAATCTAAAAAGATAACTTGATCGTCTATAGGGATAAGGGGACTAAAATTCACAGAAATTATTCCAAGAATCCACTCTAACCCTTTCAATCATCAGTATCTGTAAGTGGCTCTTGAAAACAGTCTATTAAAATTAAATTACCATCAACATTTGGTAATGTCTCAATCTTACAAAATGTAGATACTACACACTTTAACGTTAACCTCTTGTTGTGTCACTCACCTTTCAACGCCATAGCTATTCTACCTGTACCCCTAGACAAAGTGATTCCAAGCCATCGAAGGGAGAAATAGGAAACAGGTTGCCCATTTAAAAGGGTAGGAGTCAAACCTAATGACAAAGGGAACATTCCAACGATGGAAAGGGGTTTCTCGTTTTCAAGAAATCATTTATTTTTGGCACCATTAAATCACGAATCATAAACACAGGATGAACAACTTTGATGGTTATCATATTTATTAGCATTTTACGAGTAGAAAAGGAACTGAAGACGCAGAGAGAATCCTAATGAAGGAACAGAATATTAAAGATTAAATTTTTAATTTATGGATTTCTTGGAAAAGAGGAGCAAGACTTTAAAGTTATGTCTGTTTTTTTTTTTTCTGGGGAAATTGCTAGCTAAGTGAATATTTGTATGGCGTTGCTGCGAAATTGTTGGAATACAAGGTGGGCCATTGGATGGTTTCTTTTCATAAAAGGCTGTAAAAAAACACTGTTTAATATTTTTAAAGGATATTATTAAAAAGTGTAAAGCCTCGGCTGGATTGGTAGTAGGTCATCCTGCCAAACCAATTTTTCAATACGTTTTCGATGGTTTAGGCCCTTAATTCACGAACAGCTTCACCAATATTGTTCCTAAGTATCTGAATCATGTATGAATTATTCTCACAGCATCAATCTTTAATGGCACGCCACAAGAAATCACTTCAAATCGCAGCTGCGTGCCGGGAAAGCAACATTACCAAAATAACTGCTTACAGGATTATTGAACTTAGTGTGCAATGAATCGATTGTTTGACGGCTTATGTGGTACGTAGCCCCATCTTGCTAGAACCATAACTCGCTTGATTCTCATTGATATTGCACTACTAGGAGAATTCTTATTTGATCCACAGAATTCCCCCTTAAAAACTCTACAGTGATCTGGTTTTAAGTTTTTCAGAGAACAGATCACAAACTACGCTACCAATAGTTTTAGAACCTTTTGTGTAGAAGTGAACTGAACTTACATCCAAGGTAGCATGAATGTCCTTTCCCATTCACTGCGGGTAGGAATGCTCATTCAGAAGTAACAGTCAATTCTCAGTTTCGGCAGGATATAGTAGGGACGTTTTCATGGATAAGTTTAATATATCGAGGATCGAGGTTTGGCCAGCGTGGATAGCCGCATTTGAGTGCCATCTATTTGTCAGATTTATCCATGGGCAGCATATGGAATAGGATATCCAATGTTGCAAAAGGAGTAGTTTTTAGTGCGAAGATCATGATTTTTTACACCAAATTATTGTGAGTGATGATGCTCATTTCCATTTGTCGCAACTGGGGTTTCGAAAACTCAAGAGAAATACTGGAACAACCTTGCCATCCATAACGAGTGACAGTTTGATGAGAAAATGATGCTGGAATGGTGAATGGATTGCCGAACTATGCTGACAAACTTTTTTCAGACTGAAATTGATGATATGGACCTGGACGACGTGTATTTTTAGCATGATGGTGCCACATGTCACACAGCTGGTGAAATAATAGCTATTACTTACTAACTTAATGGGCTCCCGACCCGTGAAGAGTCTCTGCGTGAAACACGGCAGCATTCCACTACCTTCGATCCCGGGCACGCTGCTTCCAGTTATCTAGACCAAGCGCTCTGGCATCCGCTATAGCTTGATCCTTAAAACGGAGGTTCGGTCTTCCTTGTCGTCTCGAACCTGGGGGCTGTGATTTGAAGATCCTCTTTGCTGGAGCATTATTGTCCATTCGCTCGATGTGGCCGAGCCAGTGTAGTTGACGTGTTTTGGGTTTTTGGACTACATCCACATCCTGGTACAGCTCATAGAGTTCGCGGTTATATCTTCTTCTCCATTCGTCCTCCTCGCATATGGGACCGAATATCCGGCGAAGAATTTTTCTTTCAAAAGTGTTCAATATCTGCTCTGCTTTCCTGCTTATCGTCCAGCACTCGGCTCCATACAGCAGAACTGGCAGGATCAAAGTTTTGTAGAGCAAACATTTCGTCTTCCGAGTTAGGAGTTTTGACCCCATTTGTTTCGCCAAACCGAAGTAGCAGCGGTTTCCTAGGGTAAGTCTTCGTCGAATCTCCACTAAGTTGTCATTCGTGGAGTTGATATTTACTCCGAGGTAGGTAAACTCCTTAACCACTTCGAAGTTACTGTTGCCAACTGTGAAGTTATTTCCTAGGCGGTGGACAGATGCTTCTTTGTTTGTTAACAATATGTACTTGGCGTTGTCCTCATTCACTTCAAGGCCAACTCATTTCGCCTGTTCTTCAATATTCGTATAAGCCTCTAAGACGAAGCTCTGGGAGCGACCGATGATGTCGATGTCGTCTGCGTATCTCCGCAGCTGGACAGATTTGTTAAAGATAGTGCCTTTCGTGTTTACACCTGCCCTACGTACTATCTGTTCCAGCACAGGATTGAAGAAGTCACATGATAGCGCATCTCCTTGCATTTTTGGAATAGTTCGGAGGAACTGTTTCCGAATTGCAAGTTGCACCACGTGTTATCCAGCGTCACGCGGCACAAGCTAGATCAGTTTAGCCGGGATCCCGAATTCGGCCATCGCCTTGTAGAGCTCAAGACGATGAATGCTATCATATGCGGTTTTAAATTCGATGAAGAGATGGTGAGTCTTTTCCAGAATTTGCCTTAGTTCGAAATTTGGTCGATCGTCGATCTGCCGGGCCGGAAGCCACAATGGTACGCGTCGCTTATTGTGCTGCAGAAAACCTTCAGACGTTCACACAGTACGTTGGATAGGATTTAATATGCAACATTAAGAAGGGATATGCCTCGGTAGTTCTTTCAAGACATAGGATCGCCTTTCTTGAAAATGTTGCATACAGAGCTGATAGTCCACTCATCGGGCATGATTTCATCCACCCATACTTGGTTGATGATTTGGTGCATGCACCCTACCATAGCATCACTACCAGGTTTGAAAGCCTCTGCTGGTAGACCATCAGAGCCGGCGGTCTGGTTCTTCTTCAGCTTTTTGATAGATGATAGAGATACTCTTCTCATGTGTGCATTTTCTCTCACCTTTTCCGATGCACGCATTCATCATCATTCCAAGGGCTCTTTTGGGTGGTGGCTGGTAGCCTATGGTGGTCTCTCCTACCTCTTTGATGATCTCGCGATACTGGTTCCACAGATTATTGGCGTTTGTGGATGGTGAATGAACAGCGGAGAGTCTCTTGCTCAGACGCTCTCTGTAGTCTCTGGCTATTCCAGTCGTGCAACATTGAATTTTTTTTTCTGGGCGGCTTGCAGCTTCTTCCCGCTGGATAGTCGAGCTCTGAATTTAGCTGCAACAAGAAAATGGTCAGAGTCGACGTTTGCCCCTCTGAAAGTTTGCACCTTTAGAATGTTGGATCGTGGTCGATTTGGTTGGCGGTTCGACCATCTGGAGAGCGCCAGGTTGCTGTGTGGATTCGTAGTCTTGGAAACCTAGTGCTACTTATCACCGTATTACGAGCTGCTGCAAAATCGATTAGCCGGAAATCTGTAGTCGTTTCTTGGAGGCTGTGCTTTCCAACTAATCCGCCGAAGATGTTTTCCTTACCGATTTTGGCATTGAAGTCCCCGAGTATGATTTTGACATCATACTCCGGACAGGCTCCGTAGGCTCCGTCCAGGAGGTCATAAAACTCCTCCTTGATAAAGTCTTCAGCTTCATCAGTAGGGGAGTGTGCACATATTATGCTGATGTTTTGGAATATTGCCTTGATGCGGAAATAATAGCTATACCGTGATAAATTTTCAAAATGGCTAATCGATGCCTTCCACCCTTATCATTTCCAATTCTATCACCTTGGTCTTGTCTATCAAGGGATTTGTGGCTCTAGATCATAATATCGATAATGTTGATAGTTAAGTTCATAATCTTAGAATCGTAGGAGATCGTAGATATATTCTCTTCTGGTACAATAGGCTCCTGTTGGGGTTATAGCATAGCTTAGTGCAAGAATAGAGTCTGTCCCATATACAAAGCTTACAATTTTTTTATAGAAACCTTAAAAAAATATTCCCTGCCATCTTGAAGTACTGAATAATACTTGACTTATGAAAAACAATTGATCAAAATATATCATGCATCATAAACAATCAATTTTTTTAAATCCTGAACGAATGATGCAGCAAATCATAAATATTTTTCTTCATACTCCATACTACGATTGGGGATTTAAGCAATCTTGCTGAAATTCATTTATTTATTCATTCATCGACACTGTTAAATGTCCTTTCTGTCAATTCTTCAAAATGTATTTTTACACCCTTTGTGCCTACGACGACAATCCTTGTGTTGTAAAGCTGACAACGTTATTCCTTAGAGAGCACTTAAGAATCGCAATATCGAAAGGACTGTTATGGGTTTATTTACATTTCCTTACATCTGTTTCATCTTACATTTTTATTGTTTGTCATTTCCGAAGCTAATTTCAAAAACCCATGAATATTTTAATTTCTCCTTAGCTAATTAAACCAGACCTGGAATGGGTCCTTCCCATAGGCACACCACTTCCAAGGAACTAAGTATTTCGCAATGACAAGGAAAGAAAATTACAAATCTAATTTGCATTAATAACAAAACATCCGTTACACAAATTCTCTCCAGATCCGAAAGAAGTTGAAAACTAGGACACAACAGGAAAAAAAGGCTCTGACTTGGGTGAACCTAAACAGAATTACCTACTTTTATCAATCGAATCTACGATGACGGATGTAAAAGTTTTCTATTTTCGAAAAAGGATTCTCTCCTCGGCAGTATCTCACATGAACTTGTTTACAAAGTTATTTCTATTCGATTTAGCACAGTAGTCTGTGTGGTTTCTTGTTTTGTGCTCCTGAATGGCCGCAATTTAAAACTTTTCCCATAAATTGTCCTGAATCGTTTCAGTCAAGTCATCATGAGTGACTACGAGTGGTATGGGTTATCTGCAAATTGAGGTAAGTATTGAATAAGTGGTTATTGAATTAGAGAAGAAAAAAAAATGCCAAGATTTATTGAAAAGTTTAATGATACAGTGTATTGGGATGAAATGACTCTAATACCAATTAAATGGGAATCACTAGTCTAGGCATTTGTCTGGTCCCTTCTTTTCTCGATGTATCTACGTAATTCTTTCCCACGAATTGTTTTCAATTTCACAGTTCAATGCATTAGATGTCCTATCTTTGCTGTCATTGAACGTGTACGATACCTTAGCAAACAATGTGCGATGTAGGGTTATTTGCATTCCAATGCCAATGTACCTTAGAGAAAAGAGGATTAACTTTAAGTGCCTATAAAGGATAAGAGCACTTTTGGGTAACATTGAAAAGAATTAAAGAAATAGCAGCGAATAATTGGAAAGAGAAGACATTTGAATGTCTGATCATTGACTTTTAAGGGTCCTTTGTCTACATATCAGGGATTGAGAGGAAAATAATTTATAGAATGCTACTAAGTAGAGTATTCAATATATTCATTTGAATATGTTGTAGGAATGCTAACGAAGGTTCTCATCCATAACAGATCATTAGAGAGCTTTCAGCAGAGAATTGACAAAAGAATATGAATGCAGTCTTTGATGTAGAATGAATAGATTTTCGAAATATGGAATTTTACATTTTCTACACGTACCTCGGACGCCTCCATACTCTGGCAACGTAGGACAGTAAATGGATTCATGTCGACTTGAGCAACGGAAAAACAATTTGCTTGAAGTACTTTAAACTGAATTTCATTTGACGGCTCTAGCATTTTGCAATTATCTACATCAATATACCACCAATGGTCAATGCTGGCGTTTTGCGAAGTTTGATAGTAGTATCTACAAATGTGAGTAAAATAGTAATATTTTTAGAGAAAGGGTAGTGACACATGGTTCGTCGCCTGAAACCAGTAGACACAAGACATTCTCGTATCGATTACTACCGTCGCTTAGTCAAATTCTACCAACTAACTCAAGAACCAGCTTAGAACTAATTTGACACCTCTGAGGACAAAGTCAAGATTCAAACAATCCTACCTAACGTAAAGAGCTTCACTCTTGCCAAAAAGGAAACGCCTTGGGTTCGCAGGAGTTCATTGGAATTAAATAAAAGAAGAAGAAGAATTTCCCGCCTCCCGCATCCCAATATGGTTTGAACTGAGAGAGTGCAACATCCTGTTAGATTCTATCCATATTTTCCTTTTATTGGACCCTTGCTCATATGACTGCCATTGCGACCTAAGAGATCTATTACATCAAAAGTGTGAAGTTAA
This sequence comes from Xylota sylvarum, assembly GCA_905220385.1. NCBI lineage: Eukaryota > Metazoa > Arthropoda > Insecta > Diptera > Syrphidae > Xylota > Xylota sylvarum. Next base: position 37,336,088 of record LR999958.1, read on the forward strand.
CCAAATAAACGTACTAGCTCCTTGTGAAAGTTAGTATGTCCTTCATAGCCAACCCTAGCTAGTTCATTTGCAGATTTGTTACCCTGGTGACCAGTGACTCAACAAAGTTTGACCTTGTTATGTCTAGCGAAAAATTGTAGTAGCATTTAACTGGCATGAGGAGTTAACTAAGTTGAACGATCGTGCTTTAAGCGTTACATGACTATCTGAGAAAATATGTATTCAAGAGCCCTTAATACCTCTTCGAAGCTTTAACCAAGCGCAGATTTCAATGGCATGGGCTTTAACCTGTAACACAGTGAGATACGTTCCCATAGGTATCAAGTCTTTGGTCTTGAATCCAAAGACGCCAGCTCCAACTCCAGACTAAACTTCTAGGATCCAGTATCGGAACGCCTTTAGACAATTTTTCACTGTTCAATATTTCTACCTCAAATGACCTTCCCTAACAGTATTTTATGACCACAATGTCGGCAATATTGCAGAACATGTCCTTTATATGAAATAAGTCAAGTGCTTTCAAGTACCACACACAATCGTCTAGTTTTTACTTGTATTCTAGCTGCAGTTCAATAGCGCATCTAGTAGCCGTTTTTCAAAGGAAGATTTGTTGAGGAACAGGCAGTTCTCTGGAGTTTCTGTAGCTTCTGTATGTAGGTGCCATTGTCCATTCAGGAACCTTTGGCGCTTGTAATAATGGGTCTCACCATCAAGATCAAGTTCTAACGTATAGATACTAGAAATGATCGAGCTGTGATGAAGATAGCGAAGTCATCGGCATAGACGATGGCAATGTAGTCTAATCACTGTAGATCAACAGGGGAGAGAGCATTCCTCGTTGGCACCACACCGACACCGACAATTTTTCGAAGAACAAAGTTCCAGATACGCCTAATCCATGGTAGAATCTTCGATACTTCTGCTACTGGTTGATCTTCCTATCGAGCCATAGGCAGAATTAACAAGAGCACAATCAATGTCTAGTGGCATCGATCCTAGGAGCGAAATGGTTCTTCCATCTTTTTGACGAAATGTTAGAGAACACCTTCCTGACTCCATTGACTCGAGTGCCAAGGGGAAGACAGATCTAACCGGCCTCTAATATAAACGTCAATGAGTCTACAGTTTTTAGGGCAAATGATGTTAAACTTATAGATCTATAGGATGTAGGCAGCTCACTAGGATTATTTCCAGGCTTGGAGATAAAAATTATGATTTTAGCAATGGTATTTCCTCATCTGATATTGGTACTTGCCCAAATTTTTCAGTCTTTCATGGGTCAGTAGAATCGCACCACATGTTCTGCGAATCCAATGGATTTATTACAGAATCAGCAGAAACTTTCTTCAGTTATGTCTAGTTTCCTTAGGTGGTCCTTAAGTCTGCAGTGACCTGTTAGGTTTCGTAAGTTATTCTTGCTTATATTGATGGATGCTTCGAATCTTTTCCGGTGGTATGTACATACTTCCCTAGAAGTTTATTGGTTTGCCTCATAGCCTAAGAGTTGTTCCAGGTTCTAGCCCTGTTTTCCCTCTTTAGTTTCCTTCGAGAAAGTGATCTCCTATTCAATAGAACAGTTCAGGACCTATGAAGGTTTCTTATGTTTCTATTCTTGCTCGAGAGTCTGCCGTTGCATTACCCTCTATACTTACATGATCAGGTATCCAACATAGGGTCACCTTGTTTCTTCTACTCAAATCGTTTAGACTTGAAGTAGAGATCAAGTCCTTTGCTGACAACTGAACGGTCTGACATTATTGGTATATAGCAATTGGTGTAATTTCTAGCTTGCAAGATGCTAGTACTTTTGTCCATGAATTTGGAGTATTTATTCCTAGGCCAGAATACTTCTGCTCCAGTTCCTACCAGTTCTGTCCAGAATATAGATTGCCGATTTATTGGTCCAACTCTTCTGTAACTAAGCTTCGTAAGAAAGCTGTTTTGATAATTGAATTTTCTGATGGTATTGCTGGTAGTGGTAGTTATTTGAGTACTGCATCAAATTGTTGTCTTCTTAGTCCTTCTTTTGTCTATTCCCAGAATTGTCTTACTTTGACATTCCTTGAGAATGTCAGCTCAAATAGTACATCCATAATTGCTGTTGAGCAAGTTCTCTCGACCCCTGATATAGAGGCATCTCAGTCTCTGCACTGAACTAAGTGTCTCCAAAAGTTATCATTGTTTTCACTATAGAAATATAGCTATGTCCATTTAAAGATAATCCGACGAGAAGCCCAGAATTGGACCTCTAGACTTCGGCAGATTATTAGAGTTATTCTTTTACTGGCTTCAGTATTGTGCCCGACAGCGTAATCGTTTTCTTTTTTCTCATGAAGGAACTACTGTGTTCTTCCGGATTTAGGCTTAGTCAAGCCCCTTTTGTATAATATCTCATAGGGTTTCATCACATTTACCTCTGACAATTATAACTATGTCATTAGCATATGCTTGATAGTTGATGCCATGGTTTTTCAATTTGTCAAGTAGTTCATTCACTGCAAGGCTCCACATTAAAGGAGATAGTACTCCTCCCTGTGGGCATCTTCTTGCTGTGCTGACCTTGATAATACCTACTGATATTTAAGTCTCTGCTGATCACGCACTTACAAGTTCATACATGACACTTGGATACTGTGTCATTTACTCTTATATTTATTTTTAGATATTTATTGTGGCAGGAATTATACAATTAACATTTACTCTTTTTTTTTTCTATGGAAGCAAGATATTGCAGTATCATACGTTGGAGAAATAGAGCTAGGAATCCCCCATATGGGGTTAGGGCATAGATTCTCAGAACTATTCATGTTGTGCATGTTTAATTTTTCATATGAATAGATGGGGTTTACTGGTTAATAAGGGGAATTTTTGTTTAAAAACTCACTTATGACAGTACTCTCAGATGCTTGTCAGACACTTGTCAGAAACCGTTTCCCACACGCTCAGAAGTCCAACGCACTAACTACTGACCAACAACGATTGTCAACGCTCAATGCAAATTAATGCTGCAACTTCGAGGACCAACTTATAATCGGAATATCATGAAAAATGCCAATTATACAAGATGTATGAATGTCCTGAACACTTTTACACGAATTCATAACTATTTTGGTATTCATACCAATTTTAATTGTCCTCATATATCATTGTTGGAACAACGTTCCCTGGCTTCCTTCTCAACAATGTAATATATGACGTGGAATAAGTTTGCCAGAAGGACACTGCATAGTGAGTTAAAGTAAACATAATTGCTTCTGCTGATGGGGAGCATAGCAAAATGAAAGTTGTGAACATGTTAAAGCTGAGGTGTCCCTACGGCTAAAAATATGATGAGCAAAATTCCTTAGAGGAAAAGGACTACATATACTACACATTAAAATTATATGAATAACTTTGTGTAACTTTTAACTTTTTGAACTTGTTTTTTTTTTTTTTTTTAATAAATTCATTTTAGAATCTCGCTTCATGTAGAACAACATGGAAGAGATACATTACAGAAGGAAGGGAGTGTATAATATAATTTGTAGAGCTTTGTAGCTAGATTCTGTAATGGAATTCTAGGAAGATGGATGTTGTTATTTTTCCATTTTACATCAAAGCTGGGAAACGAATTATTATGAATTATTTAAGTAGTGTGTGGTATGCCATAATTAACAGACTTGCGTTATGCATATGTACATATATACCTCTTGTATGTAGGAAGGATATATTCCTGGATGGAATAATAAGAGCAACAGTAGTTTCATTAAACCGACACAGTGTGAACTCTAATGAAGAACATAATGTACATTAACTTTAGTTCTTCTAAAGAGAATATTAAATAAAATAATATAGCTGACATCTATTAATAATAGGTGCCGTCAGATACAGGTAGATATTTCCTTTTACTCCCATTTTGTTCAGAAGTTGACTTTGTGGACAACATGCTGTCATGTAAAGCTTTGCTGAATTTTTGACCATATTATGGTTGAATCAGTGCTTAATAAAACTGTACACTTCCCTTTTGAATTTTTCTATGTATAGTGAGCATTGCCAGGAGGGCTAAAGAAGTATGGTTCTAGATTAATGAGTGGGCGACTATCTTGTTCATTCCCAAACCTTAGTGCTGTGGTATTTAAATGATTATTATAGAACCACGCGTAGAATTTGAGTTCTCTTGAATACTGCGTAGTTATATGAAAGGATATATACATGTAGGATACCCAGGCAGGTAAATGGGTGCCAATGTTGACAAGAATTGTGAGCGGCTCACTTAGACTAGTAAAAAGTCCATCGTCCATCGTATCCTGGATAGTCCACTTCCACAAGGAAACAGATCCCAGGAGTGTATTTTGTTGACTTCAATCTACGACCTTATGGACATATTGTAATTGTAATCGCGGACTTCCAAGTCTAGGTCAAACATGTTACAGAATTTCAAAGACTCAGCGTCCCAATTAGAATGCTAATCATTTGGAAACATTCAATAACAACGAGAAAATCTATCTATCTATGCATATTCTTAAATAATGCTTACAACACAGTCACAAACAATGGAGATCGCTATCGACTAGCTACTTTTGAGATAAAATGGAAGAGGATATGTGCTTTCAACAAGATGGGACCACATGTCATACATCTGGGCAAACAATCGAGTTATTGAAGTCGAAATTCAGTGACCGTCTTATCTCTAGAAATGAATAAGTCAACGTGTGATTTGATTCCCCTGGACGTTTTTCTTTGGGGCTATGGCAAGTCTATGATCTGTTCCAATAACCCAGAAACTTTAGATGGTCACGAAACCAATATCGAGTTGGATTCAATGGATTCAGTGCATTCACTCGTCAAAGCGTTTTCGGGGAGGACATTTGAATGATGTGCGTTCCATAATTTGTCGTATCAATGGTACCTTAATCCGTAATTAATTGTTTATTTTTGATACCTCAACTACAAGCTGTTTTGTTTAACAATATATTTTTGCTAAAAGTACATTCATCAACACAAGATAGCACATGTTAAGCCAGAGTTCGTTCTAAATGCAATAATAAAATACTAAAATACTGGACCAAGGACCACAGCCCATGTAGACTGAAAAGCGACACGAAAACCTGGGAATCAGGCTCCAAAATGTATAGGTGAACAAACGTATCGTTAGACCCATAAGTGTACCATATGGTATCAAGGTGTATGCAAACTCACTAACCAAATGGCTAACATGAAAATACAGAGAATGCATTAGAGCCATTAGTTCAATGAGAACCATGTAAGCAGAAGGAAACGAAATCACTCTCAACCTGCTTCTGGTAGACCTGTTCATACAAGAATTGACGGAAATTAAAGCTACAAAATCCTTCAAAGATATCTAGACAAAGTGGTAGTAACTGACTGAAGATAACAAACCAAATCTTCAAAACCAAAGTGCTTCCGTAACAGCTGAAGGTTATTGGAACACAAAATGTACATTTCTGCAGGGTTCCTGGTTCTGAAAGCGTACAAGGATACGATGAAGCTAATGCATTGACAAGGAATCAATCAGACCCAAACTTGGAGTAAACTCAGTCTTGAAAGGGGAAAAAGGCCTTAAAGGAGGTAAACAATAGATGATAGTCCTTGTAAACTGACAAGTAAATTCTGTATACAATATATGTATTTCTACAGTATCATTCGAAAACTGGTGTTTCATAACCGATATTTAGTATGCCCGCTTTGCAAGAATGTGCAACGAACAAGAACGAGACTAGCTATGCCCTAGTTTCATTTTTTTCAAAAATTTGGAAGATTTTTGTCAAAGTCTTTCAATTACCAACACAAATGATTATGGAATAGTAAAGATTCTCAAGCGCCCGAAAAATAAGGCAACCTAGTTGACTGCAGGAACTAGAGAGGTGCATACCTTCTCTGGGTAAGAGTCCGTAGGTTTCCGCACTAGATTCACCAACTAAATAAATATCTCGGGGATCATCTGAAAGCAATACATAAAGCACAGACCTTCAATAGCTTGAGATGGTTAATAAGCTTAGACAGTCATCCCAGAACTTTTTGTTTTTCAGTAAAATATGTCAGAAAGCCACTTAAAGACTTATTGCCATCAAAAGATCATTTATTTCCTGTTATTTCCTCTGCAGAAAAATCCTGACTTATGTATATCTTTTAAAAACAAATTACATGCCATTTAAGAACGTATTGTTAATGACCCTACGAGATTTTGTCATTTGCACCATTCAGGAATCCTATAAAACTCTCTCATAACCAGGAAATAATTTCGCTGCAATTCCGCTTGAAAATTAATTCCCATGTACGACGAGTACATTTCATCTATCATGCCATTCTCTAATTACAACTTCAACTGCATAGCATGGCTTCTACTATTTTCATAACTATACCTTCTACCCCACAGACACAGACCAACATAAACCTGAAATGAAATCCCAAGATGAAACTCATGGCAGTTGAAAAATCACTTCCCAGCAAGTCGTGCACACCACCTCCGAAAGGATGTTCTGGGAAAATTTCATTACAAACCCAACCATCCCGAAGAAACTGATTAAAGCCTTAAAAATGATTTCACCGATGAATAAATGAACCATCCTTCAAGGAGGAGGTAGTTCCCACCAGGCAAGCACAGTATAGAACTCTGTGAAAGTAATGACAATGCAAAGACGTTGATGACGATCATTAGGGCAATGGTTACATTATACTGACGGTGCCAACAGCAAAGCAACGCATTGAAGTCGGCAATTATGCTTAAGGTTCATGTCAGCTTTAATCACCGACAAAATGATGCTGTATATGAGACTCAGGATACGGAAAATGCTACCAACGTACATAGGTGGTTGGTCCTTCGAAATTTATGATTGATGCATATTTGAAGTTTACTTCGAGTGACATCGGCGTTGGCAGGTGGGGTTTTGGTGAAAGCTTTTGAACTGTTCGGTGTAGAATATCATTGGCAGCTGATACCATACCACACTCTGTGCACGATTGACAAACTCACTTTTTGATTGGCATGTCAATGCTATGGTTTCATCGGTTTTATACATAGATGTGTGTCGATGATGTGACAGCTTCAAAACGCAATAACTAGAGATATTCTCACACACACACACGTTATATTTTTTTACGGTTTCCAATTTTAATTTACTTGTATGGTGGTTTTGATTTTTTTAATTTGAAAGGATTTCATGGAGATATTGCATAGACAGATACGTGACATATGTTATAACATGTATGACCAAGTTCTACCACATAGAAATATTTAAAGCATTCTTGCAAAACTAAGCATAACAATACCTATATGCACCATCAGGACACCTGTTTGCATTCAAGAACTTCCCTAGTATTTTTCATTAAATTTTACGTAGCACCACTAGATTGCAACAAACTTTAACAAGTTGTTCGAGCAACTTCAAATAGTGCACCGAAATGAAAAACTTTCACAACCCCTCAGGATATTCAGTAGAAGTACAAACACTTACGACCGAGAATAATATACATTTCTGTTATCCCTCGGGTTATACCCATTTCCATGAAATATTTTTTCCCTATAGTTTTGTTGACACAGACAGTAGGGAAACAATTTTCCTTTTTTTTTTTGTTTTTGATTTCAAACATATGAGCAATATCCTTCAGATCAATACAACACAGATACACTTCAATAAAACACTTGAAGGGTAATAGCAGATATGCTAATGTTGCGTACGTGACACATTTAATACAGTATCTATTTCGAATGAACGTGCTTTTCATCCCATTCGCCTTTAGGCGGTGTATGAGACATATCATTGCCATCATTATTATCCTTTGCGTCTAGAATTTGTTTTGTAAATACTTTGATGATGTTTTCGTTTAGGAGTTCAGGGACAATCAAAAAGCTGTTTTTGGTTAATTGAGTTTATAAAGGGGCTACGGATAACCTTGGTATATACCTATGTATTTGATTGTAAATAAGTTGAGAGATGCAGACATGTAATTTCAAAATACAGAAAACACGAAATGCTGGGACAAAAGACTATTCGTAGGTAGGAAGCATCAGGAGGCCATTAGGGCATTAGGACGTGAATAAGCTGCTGAACTCTTTTCTGAGAGACAATAAGAATTTCACCGATTCATTACATTTAGCATTTTATCTTGCGACCTATTTTAGCGGGTTTTGAAATTTCAAATTATTTGGAAGGTATATAGGGTCACATACCCACTCTGAGATTAGTAATGGAATACAATATCTGCCAAATATATAAGAAGGCCTAGGTTATAGGTTATAGGTTGTATAGGGTTACGGGTTGATTATAAAACATCAGGCACCATGGTGCGCCCATCGCGATCCATAGGGAACCTTCACGATAGGAAACTTTAAACCAATTCACCCATACATTTAATTTTCATACAGAACCTAATTATGTCCTCAATTTTGGTCAGTAAACCAACCTCATCCAGATTATTGAAAAAGTATCTTCAGAGCTGCTTTACTCTACTCTTAGCAATGGCTTTACGTTCACATAGTATATCATTAATATTCTCTGCGACATGTAGGTCATCACAATACCTGCGTGTGTCCGTGTTTGTTAAACCTAATATCATGGAGTGCTTTTTCTGAAGGCAATGGCCAGAGAGTATCCCTATCGCTTTTCTTAGCTTTGATCTGATAACTTTTGTCAATTCTCCAGATTTTTTCCGATTTAACTTAGGCCATAAAGCCTTAGAGACCGTGTGCCCTTCTAAGTTTAACCATCTTAGGTCGGCCATATTGATGTTTTTTTTATAGAATAATTCTCTTAGCGACTGCCATTGGTGGTCTAATGCCTTCAAGTATATCACTTACCGGGAACTCTACTCGTTTTTTGGACAGTACATCGGCATTTTCGTTATCCACGTTATATCACAGTGTGCAGGAACCCAACATAATCTGACCCGGTTCTGCGAACATAATGCCCTAAGCATTATGCAGCAACTCCTGACTGGTTCAAATTTAATGATGAAGGACTCTAGAGCTTTTAGCGCAGCCTGACTATCAATGTAGATGGCGATATTCTTGTTGGATATTGATACCATCTGAAGTAGTTCCGCAGCTTTGAGTACAGCCAGAACCTCTGCCTGGAACACTCTGCATGTGTCCAGAAGTTTCAGACCCACATGTAGGTCTGTATCTCTCGAATGTATGCCTGACGCCGTACCCTCGTAGGGTGTATCGAAGTCGAGTGTACCAAGACTTTCATCCGTTTCGTAAGGGATGTTAGGGAATGATCGCTTAAGAATAGAGCTATGTCCGATATAGCTAGATTTGAAGAGCCCTGCGTTAGTGAAATGAATCTGTTATCAGCTTGTAATTTTAGTTGTAGATCCAGTGATAAAAGATACATAAAAGTCTCGAGTGCAGCCGTGCGTAAAACGACAGTAATGGCAATACAGGCTTTTCTTTGTACTTTGGTCAACATATCCCGTGCATTCTTTTTGATCGTGGCCTTCCACCAAACAAGAGCCCCATATGTTAGAATGGGTTTGACTACTATAATGTACAGCCAGTGCATCATTGTCGGTTTCCGGACCCACTTTTTTTGAAGAGAGCATTCTGAGCCTTATGGATTCTTTTACTGAACGTTAAGTTTCCAGTTTAACTTTCTATCTAGTACCATACCAAGATACCTTGCTCGATCCAAGAGGGAAAGCTCCACCCCAGCAATCCTAGGCAGTTTGAAGGGCGGAATTTTATATTCCCTGCTAAACATTACTAGTTATGTTTTTTCTGGATGGTCATGGAGTCCGCACTCAGCCCATCTTCCAAGCCTATAAAGCCCTAAGATTGACGTTAGCGTTGTAACGGTAACCCTTAGGGTTGTAACGGTAATGACAAAGCCAAAGGTCTATAAGTTACTGCAAATATCATGTCCAATGATGCTGACAATAGTGGTGTGCTTATGCCCCCGAAGGCCCTCCAGTGCATGTGATACAATTAGAGAAACTACAACAGAGGAGATATCAGCAATTATGTACAACGGCAGCACTCTGCAGGATCCTCCCAAATATCGGTGGACCTGATTACTATCAAGAGTAGTCAGCTCACTGCTCCTTTATGCGGTCCAGATTTGGGCGAAGGCTTTAAGAACAAAGGCTAAACGAAGTAAACTCAACTCAGTGGAATTAGAAAAACCTCAGATAAAGCAGCATTTGTTATAGATGGAAAAATCTCGCATACGAGATGCTACGAATCTAAGTATATAAGGATGCTCCCCCATCGACAAGATGCGGCTGCAGCGAAAACAATAAAAGAAGAGAGCTCAATAGCAGATGGACCTACAAACTTATACCAGAAATTGATGTAACTATCACCCAATACAGTTTTTATCCATTCATGGAGGATATCGCAAGTACCTGTTTAGATTTGGACACGATACCTCATCACCTTGCCCTGAATGCCCAGAAGAAGAACGACAACAGAGCACGCAATATTCCTCTGCTTACGGTTCCATAATCGATAACATGTTGTTATAAGAAGGGACTTGGACAGAGATTGACAAATACATATCGAATGTGCAAATTGAGCTGCAAAGAATCGAGAAAATTCGCAAAGCAGCAGAAGTCGAAGAACCAATAATAGCTCACACAGAACGAATAGCATGATATGCAAACCAGCCCCGCGAAATAATACCTAAAGGCAGTCCCGCGGGGAGAGTGGTTGAAGTCTGCTGGGTTTGGATTAGTACGTAATAGCATTCTTGGCATCGAGTAACGTGGGTCTGCGAATCGCGCACGCTGCTAGCCCGGGCTAATAGGATCATTGGAAGATTACCACATCCATTGGAGCATCAAAAAAATAAAAGACACCTAGAAATGGATCGATGTGCATCCACCAATTTAAGCTCGGATTAAAACCGCCTTAGCAGTACAGAAAACCGAGGTAGAAGCCCGATGTGCAGCATAGTGTAAGTCGTGATAAATGTTAGTACTACACTCACTTGCCCCAAGGGCTGAAGAAGCAACAAGCAAATGTGATGGATGTATTGTCTAAAATATCAATAAGAAGTTCATTGGTCGTCGGAACTCTAAACAACATTCAGTTAAGATAACCTTCTCATTTCGGATGAGGATCAGTTCAATAAATGGAGGAAAAACTTAGCTACCTCGCTACTCCTTAACCCTTTAGTCGACTGAAACGACGAAATTTAAGTCCCACAAAAAAAAAAAAAAAACAAAGCTATGAATCTTGATGGCATCCCTGCCGAACTATCTAATAGATCAATGTATCGACCACAGGTCTCCGGTACATCTACTTTTTAACGACTTTTAGAAGACTTTCGATAGCAAGAATCGAGATACATTAATCCCAGAAAAGCTCCGTAACAGTACATACTATATAACGTAACATACGAGGGTAGTAAGTGTTACGTCTAAGGATTTTGAAATACAAAGTAGAATACGTCAGGGGTTCGTACTGTTACCTCTATTATTCTCGGTGATCTCCAGCCATGGTCTGTATGGAGCATTGACAGAATGTTACCTCGATTACGCTGACGGTGAGGAGGAGCTGAGCTGATGGTGCTGATGCAAACGAAGTGGGGCTCAAAATGAGCACCGACAAAATAAAATACTTGAGCACCTCTAAAACCTGCGCTCAACTCCTGGACAAAGAGGCGAGTAAGTAGAAAACTCTTTTAAACTAGGAAGTGCGCTAAATGTAGTGACACCGAACTGAAAGTGAGTAGCCGAATCGGGAAGGCAAAAACTATATTCGGAATATTATCTAGAGTCTAGAGAACTAGTGTTCTCAATACAATAACCAACGTAGAATCAATACTGGTAATAAGAATGGATACTCCAAGCTTTCTTTCTATTTTTATATATTTGTCACGACAGATAGCTTCTCACAACCAATCGTCTTGTGCATTGCATGTTATATATTCTTCAAACGAATGGAAGGGGTCTACTATGCATCACACCAAAAGACGATGAAGTCACAACCATAGGCGCATAAAGCTGATGTCACATATGTGTCACGACGACATAGTGCGTTGTTATTGAAAGTAGACAGAAATATAGAACAACCAATGCGAATTTGCGAAAGAAAAATCCAAACCGGAAACAATATATTTGGCAGTTGTGGAACCATAAAAAGTATTAGATAGGCTGTCATGAAATGTCATGTGCCAAACAAATGAACAGATCGATAGCGATGTACAAAATAGCGTAGATTCAGCATAGTGGAATTCTGCGACTATGGTGGACATTATGCAACAAGTTGTGTCCATCAAAACTAAAAGAAAAAATTCTGAAAACACAAATTAGGTACGCACTCACGTACTCCACAGTGTGCTGACTGCAGTGGTGACAGCAGGCTATTGGGCTTCAGGGGTGATAAAAAAGCATAGCATCAGAAACGAACAAGAATCAGAAAATAGTTGCAGTCATCCTTAAAAAGAAACTTGTCTGAGTACCACCGAGTGGGTCATGAATCGGCGAAAAATTTCAGGCCTATTAGCCTATCTTCTTTTGTACTGAAAACTTTGAAGAGCCCTCCATTGTCGAAATCTCAGCATGCTTACGCCAAAGTTGCATCTACTGAGATGGTTCTTCATGAAGTAGTGCGCACTGTGGAGAAGGGTCTCCACTATAAAGAATACACTCTTGCTACCTTTCTGGATATAGAGGGAGCCTTTAAGAACATCCATACTAAAGCTATTCAAGGGACTCTCAAAGAGCTATGTGTAGAAGGTTTTCATAGTCAATGGCATGTATCCATTCTAAGAACTAGAATTATTCACGACCATTAGGCAACAGCTTGCAACTAAGACGGGTCAGTCAATCTAGGCAAAATAATGAACATGGCATACGAAAAAGTATATCCGGTCAGGAAGACGGCCAAGAAAGGATAAATAGTATTACTAGTTGACTTTGCAAGATGCTCGTCACGAGAAACATCAATTCTACTCTTGGACTTAGTTCAATAAGAAAATCGGTTACTAGGGGCACTCCCCAGAGAGGGGTTGTCTCTCCCCTTCTCTGGGTTCTTGTCATAGACGATATACTTAAGGATCTATGCAATGCAGGGTTTAGCGTCACTGCTTATGCGAATGACGTGGTGATTTAAGTACAGAGAAAATTCTTAGATACATTGGGCGAACAGTTTTTATAAATGGGCTGAAAAGTGTGGACTTAAAGTCAATCCGGAAAAACAGAACTAGTACGCCTTAGCAGGAAATACAGTAACTTTGCTTGAAGCACAGTATCACACTTTATTGGATCGCAGGATATATCAACTTCAAGGGGACTGAAATATTCGATGAGTTAGCTAAAAAGGCTCAGAATCAAACAAACCACAGACAGATCATCGGTGTTTTCAAGTCTAAAATCTCTATGGTCTTTCACAACCTGGCCAAAGAAATATGGCGTACACTCACCTAACGTTGCGTCTCAAAAAAATTATGGACCCAATCAAACAAAAAGAGAACTAAGAAACTTCTATCGCCAAACAGACCAAAACTGACTCTCCTCATAGGAATTGGCAGAGGTCCCAACTCAAAGGCGGCCCATCTAAGAAGAATGACGAATTAGTATCATAGATCTAAGCAAAGGCTGTGGCAGCACGAAAGTAGAGAAAAATTCGTCTCAGTTCCTTTGCAAATGTCCAAGCCTCAGCAGAACCATACACAATCCTCTTATCAGACCTCTTCATTGCGATTAACAATTTCATTTAAAAAAAAATACAGCACGACTTCAATCGAACATTGTACTTCCCTCCGCATTTCTTTGTGACTCAGTGACACAGATATTCCAAAAGAAATGTTAAACTAAGATACCCCGTAACTGCTTAGTAACAGAATAAACCGCATGTTACTAACAAAACAAACCCCTAACAGAATGTAAGATACAACATAATGTTAAGTGACACAGCTAAAGAGAAACCACCCACACAGATATACAAAACACACTCTTTTTACCAGAGCACCTGTCAACATTAAACCACAGCAGAGCTACTAGATACATTTCTTACTATGCGCTGAATTTCTGCGCAGAGAACTATTTTAATGCTGAGGGTGAACAATTTCGAAAAAAAAAACATGTTCACTCTCTGGCCACAAAATTCCACCACACTGGGTGCTCTTCCACTGGCAATCAAACAATAGCCTAGCCAGTCGAATACTGTGAGTCGTTCAGTGAATGCTGTTCCGTAAGAGAACGCTAGCACGCGCGCGAGCACCAGCAACCGAAACAAAAAAAAAAAAGATTCAAAAATGATCCGTAAAACCGGAACCGTAGAACACGACTATTAAAGTCACCCACACCACCCACGGTCGAGTAAACCCTCTCCCTCTTGTCAACCCTAGGACAACTTGGGTTGAAAATGTGATAGAATTCCCTTTGCTATTGATTTTAAGAGAATATTCGATTTGTCTTGGGATAGTTTGTACCTCGCGTTGTCCTTCGTTGTCGTTTTTCCTTGTTTTTGTCGCGTGAAGATATCACTTTTGTTATGTATCCGCGTATCTTGACCGGTTGAACGTATCTATAGGTATTACCGGCATCGTTATCGGGACATAAACGCGGAAGCGGGCATAAAAAGTATCCTAGTATGCATCTATCTTTAACTAGAGTTCATCACTCATATTGCAACCATCCTGTTGCATTCAGCAGCAATTCCATTCAAACAGTGGGATACTTGCAGATGGATATCACTATTGCGTGAGGAATTTTCTGTTTTTTTTTTTTCCCAGTGAAAATAGTTCCTTCTCAGTATCCTGTCACGGCTGATGCACTCCTATTACATTTGCAGTTGCTATCGTTCACGGGTAAATTGAAAATAAATAATCCAGTTAAATAAAAGAAAACCCAAGGAAAGAAAATCTCCAGCAGAAGAAGGACATACTGTGTGTGTGTGTTCTATTGTTACGACTGGAAGCTTATTTCCGTCGCGCGCCCAGTTGATTGATGTGCCAGTGTTGAGTGATAAATGGCAAAAAAGGAAGATAAATGAGATAATAGAAAAAGGATAAGTGCATCGCAGTGCAGTGCAGTGAAAATTTATAGATAGAGCTTGTGAGCAGCAGAGAGCGACTGAGAGAAAATTGGAAAATGGAAATATCTATCGATTGTGTGTGGAAATCTAGTGAAGTATAGCCATCACAGGTTGTGGTTTGGCATTGAGTGAATAGTGTGGGAAATTATTTCACACTTGTGTTTTTCTTTTTTGTTGTTGTATTTTCAAAGGAAAAAAATCTCATGAAAAATATGTACTTTTCCTATTGTGAAGTGTATCTAGTCCTATAGAAAATTTATTTTTTTTTTGTGATTTTTTGTACAAGTGTTAAAATTGTATCTACGCATCGTGATATGAAAGATAATAATTTTGTATGCATCCTGTTGTCTAACACATAAAAGGATAAGTGTTTTAAAGTTCTGAAATAAGTAGGAATAATTTATTTTATAGAAGGATATTAATTTGGATTTGTGGCTTGTTTAACTGAAAAGCCAAAAGTAACGAAAGTAAGTTATGTACATGTTGAGTATAAATTTAAATGACACAGATTATACATACATACTCATAATAATGACTGCAGTTGTGGTTGCAATTAAAACCAAAACATTTGGCAGGATGTGGCTGAATTTAGATTAACATAAATTCATTTGACTTTTGTCATTCATAATCCTATTATTGAGAGAGATGATTTTTTTTCGGTCAGTAATTCAATGAGTTTAAATTTACAAATTGATTGGAAATATCGGACTTATGTCTACCTGTTGCGCATGGGGTTTTAAATTTTTGGTTGTTGTGTTGGTTTTTTTTATACTTACATACATATATGTACATATATGAAATTAAAAAAAAAAATTAGAAACCTTGGTGAACATTTGTTTTTTCAATTGATTCAGAAATTTTATGTATCTGTTAGATACCTATTATATCTATGCATGTTTAGGTTTTAAACAAATGTTCTACTTGAATTATGAATCAAAACACTCACCGTATCCATAACTCCCCAATCGGAGAATGATTTCATCCTGTTTATGCGTTTATTGTCGTAAAACCTTTTGTATTTCAGGACATATATGGCGTAAAGTTTCAAAAGTACTTTGAAAACATAATTTTATGCTAACTTTACGGATGTTGATATCTAGGAGGGTTTTGAGAAATAAAAAAGGACTATCAATGTCAGGCTTTTATGTATCCAGTTATTGTAATTATGTGCTTGATCCATGTTTTAAAAAGATACATCAGCAAGGTACAAACTAAAGTTGGAAAAATTAATAAAAATAAGAACCAACCTAGAGGCGAGTAGTGACGACGACTTAAAATGTACATATGTAGTATATTATGATTTGGCAGATAACATACATATAGTCTACTATTACCTAGGGGCTGGAAATAAAATAAGTTTTGTACCTATACCTAGTAATGGCATGGTCAATGTATAAAAGAAATATATTTGAAAGCAGGTTTCAGTAAGATAGGGATAGGAGTATTAGGGTTAGAGATCATTGACTTCGTTTTAAAAATATTCTCAGCGCGTACATATGTCCCACAGAGACTCCTTATCAAACGGCGTGATCAAGTATTTAGACATGGATCAACTAATCAACATAAAATTTTGGGAATTACTATTATTGGTTGCATATGTGTATCTACTTTATTCTACAGAATCTAGTGGTATTCAGTAAGGTTAGGCAATGCCTCACTTAAAGTTCTTGGGGCCCATTGTGCACAATTTGTTGCAAATCGTGGAAACCCGAAATTTGATAATTTGATAGTTCTTTTTTAAACAATATATTTTTAGTAATAGGGACGAGCCTATAACAATGGAATAGTACACAAAGATGCTAGAAGATGGTTGTTGATTCGGTTCTTGAAAAGGATTCCATAGTTTAGTGGATTTCATAATTTATTTCTTTTATAAAAAAAAGAGGACATAATTTTGATATAGAGATTCGCGCGGTTGTCAGTTAAATATGGAATTGGTGTGTTCTGGCAACCTGGCGGGTATGGCGTTCAAATTTCCTGTTTCGAGAGTTATTAAACTAAATTTTTCGGATCACTTGCTGCAAGTATATATAAGTAGCCACCTTTGATGTACCAATGTTTTGAGATTGGGTGTCTTAGATCTCCTATCGGCCTAATCAATCTTGCTTTTTTCAAAATCCCTTGATGGCAAGACTATGGGTTGGTTAAACCACTCAGATAAATTTGTGACTCCTAGATGTTTGCAAAGGGGTTTATTTTGTAGGACCTTCATTCCTGAAAGGAACTGGTCCAAGATAATTTTTTATTTCTACAGCTGCGACAGTAGTCATTGCTTGGTAGATCAACTGCCTAGTCAAAATGCCAGCTTTTTTTGACTGACAGCTCTTTTTGTTGGAAACTCGACTATAGCTACTGTATCTATAGAACTTACTAGCTTTCTTATCAGACTCTATATCTCTTTCCTTGTTTTTGGTTAACTTGGTTAGGTTAAACCATAGATGTGTCTGAGCCCTATAATGTGCAGTGACTTTGGGATTTCAACAAAAAAAAAAATATTTCCTGGTATGCGAGTTTTGAAAACAAACATTTTTGTATAAAATTTACTTCATTTTGGTTATGGTGGCCTCCTTAAACGATCTCGATAAATTAAAGAAATATTCTCCAAAAGTTGTTTTCTGTGTTCGAGGTCGGTTTATGTATTGACGTGGGAGATGCATCGTGTCTCCTCTAGTATCTACGTCATCACACCCACGGGACATGCATTCAGACGTGGCAGGATATGATACCCTTAAAAAATTTTAAATGCTGTCCATTAAGTTCTATTCTTGACGATTTGGTATACTCTAGCCAATGATTCTACTCGAAAAGTCAACGAATCCATTCATTGGGGTGGCATAGTACAAAAAAACCTCACATTAGGTAACGCACTGCAGAGCAATAAGTCCTCAACCAACTTGTGTGTGTAATGATAGATCTGACTGATAAGGCTTCTTGCTTAAGATACAGGTACATTCCGAATTGTAGTACCACCCAAGTACATACCTAAGTTTAGTATAAGTATACGGTGACTCTACCTTTGTACAATCTTAGCTTAATGGAAACACTTTCTATATCTTATTAAATAAGTTTGATGGTAGCTCGTCGTTTCCGTGAATACCAGTATGTCCTAAATATACTAAAGTGTAATGTTATGGTCTGAAGTTATTCAAACTAAAGAATTAAGGCACGTTGTGACAACGTCTGGCGTGTTTTGAATTTGATTGTCGAAGATCTCATAATTTCTTGGCTATCTACGAATATGTATCTATCCATATATGTACATACATCAAAATATGGGCTGTGGTTTCCTAACCTCGATTAGACATCTCAAGAGTTCATGTCAAACAACTCTTTAGTTGGATTTTGAGAGTTCGATCCTGCCTAAATATTTTGGTTAGAATTGAAGCGTATCCATTGGGATTCATTGCTCAGAAGTCGGCTTGCTGATTTGGCTAAACTTTCGTAGAATATTCATATAATTAACGAACGGAGATTTAGTATTGTTTCCAAACTAATAGACACCCCTAATATTCAAAACTTTTACAACATGATATTCCTTCTGCGCGTATTTGCTGAGTGACCATGAAGATAATGCTGCATTTATTTGTGAAGCAGGCAAAGGCGCATTGAATTCTTCGAATCAGCTACCTACAGATACTTCATCTATAGTATAAATATAAATTCTGCAACCAGTCTTCGATAAGCCGGTTACTTTTCAGTGCATTACTAATCAAATTGCTAGTCTCTACAATGGTGTCGAGTAGACAGTTTTGTGCCGAAGAATGAAAGAGTTGTGTGAATGCTGCATGGATTGTTCTTGATGTTGTGGTATAATAGACGTCTTTCTTTCTTCTTCTGTATATTGGGGTTTTTCGCTTTAAATTTGGCTTAGTTAACTATTCCCCACAGTAAAGTCTCCTGCAGATCTGTTAAAGATAAGAGGATTAAGATTACACCTAATCCTGATAAGAACATTGATAAGTATCAAACTAAATAAAATTTAAATTGTTGGTGCGTTACTGAGGTAGTATATCTAAATATATTTACATTTTATTTTTATTTATTGACTCGGTTTATTTATTTGCTTTTATGCTGCTTATTTAGTTACTCATGTCTTATTATTTTTTTCTGGTTAGCATCAGATTTTATTCAGTCATACTACAGTGTATCGTTACTAGTTTTACAACATATGTATATATTACAAGAGTTTGTCTGTCCTCTTTCCCACAATGAGTGAGAATTTGAGAGTGTATCCACAAAAAATGTAGATATTTCTAATGATTTGACATTACACCTAGTTGAAGTTTAAAGGGCACTAAAGTACCCAAACTAATTTACGCGGTAAAAACTTGTTTATTTTTATTAAATACATAATTATTATTTGTAGTTCGAATAATCGTAATACCCATTGTTATATTTTTTATTTTGATTTAAAAAATTTGTTTGTTATTTTTGTTACATTTGTTAAATTCAATATATAAAAATAAACGTTTTATATATAAAAAAAAAAAACAAAATACCCATCTAATTTCAAATCTCCAAGTGTCATCTAGTTGACCTCTATAATAGAAAACAAATGCATTTATAAAGTTATAAACAAATAAAACTGGCATGTTTTTTACACATCTGACGACGGACGAACAAATATCATTTAATTAAGGGAAATCAATCAATATATGAATGTACAGTAATTGTTTAACAAATTATAAAATATTCATACGAATGTCACATATATGTAGGCAACAACAGGCATGAAAGGGTTAATTGCACCCACCTGAGGATACAAACCAAATTTCATTATAGTCCTCTCACCGGCTTCGGTGTTCTGTGGGTGTGACATTGGCGTCAACAAGTCGATAAAATTTGATTGGATGATGAAATGGGTCAGAAGTGGTAGGATGATGTCACATGAATTTTCCAATCAGTATGTGAGGAAATCAGTTTCAGAGAAAATTCAATAATGTAATGATTTGATTGAATTGGAGTAGGTAGGTGGAGATGGGATTTACTTTCTATTGAAACCGAATGTGAAATGGCGTAGTTTTAGTAATAGTAGGTTTGAGATAAAATTGATAAGATTTACGAATGTTACTATATTCTAATGTAATGAGTGAGACTAATTCTGATATTCAACCTCCTCCAACGCTTCAAATGTCGCGCCATTGTTGAACAGTCAAAACTCAACTATCATTGCGATGACTTTTGAAATGGAAAAACTATAAGGTTATTAAACATGTATCGATACATACTCACATAACATTAAAATAAGAAAAATTCACAACAAAACGTCAGCAGGAAGGCGCCATATGCCACTAGTAAGAAATTGACTCTATGGCGTGACGAATTTTTTGGAAGTGTGATTTCTCGAAATCGAACTTCTTTGTTTAGAACTTCTTCAAAAAATTTAGGAAGAATGGTTATTCGTTCCCAGAAAATATAGGTAACGAACTCAGGATTGTTGATACACAAACCCAAATCAATTCAGTGTTAAATACTCCAAATCATTTTATTTAAATTCAAAAAAGAACTCCATCCGAAGTTAGAAAAATCTTATTGCAAAACTTGTTAACATTTCCAAACAACTAATAATTTTGGTTTTACGAACCCCAATTAAAATTCTGAATATATCCTGTCTTACAAGATGATTCTCTATTTACTGATGTAAGTACAATATCCGTCTCTATTAACGACAATTAAATAAAAAAAAATGCATTAGGCACTTGATAATTAAATAAGTGTGTATTCAATAAGCAAAGTACGAAAGTATCTAGAAAGTACTTTAAATTGCTGACTAATATATGGAATTAAGAATTTTATGACTTTAATAAAAATGATAATAAAAAAAAACTTTATAAACAAATCATCAAGAGTGACTGAATAAATGCGATACTTTTACTAGTGCATACTTATATGTAACTATATATTCCACGTGTTTAGCATTCAAACTTTAAATATTATTTCATTCAGTACTAGAAAATGAAAAATATTATTTACATTCTGTTTTCGAACAACACTTGCACCCTGCTGTCATGTTTGGACTTCTGCAACGTCTTTCACGACTTATGTATTTTCAGTATTTTCTTGTCACCTGGTTCATTTTTGCCTTGCATGACCACTCTCCTGCAGTAAATTGATAATCCAATACCATTCGGTCTTCCTTGCCATCTCCTAGCTGGAGCATTATGGTCTATTCACTGGATTTGATCGATCGAATGTAATGGATGTGTCTTAACCTCTTGGATTATTCTGTCCATCCTTCTGAGCACTTGATATCCGACGATGTATTTATGTATATACCTCTTGAAAGTGTTCAATGACTGCTTTACATCACTTTTATCCATCGACTGAAAGGGCTTTGACCAAGTGGTTTTACCAACTGAAGTGTTAGTGGTTCCTTGGAATTATTTGATGAGTTTTCACGACAGTACCATTTAGTAGACTGGTATTTACTGAAATACTTTGTACGATATACATAGGTGGAAAATGCTAACGAATGCAGTTCTTAAAATTAGTAATAAGTTTTGAGTTTTGACTTTTTTGGTATTTCTCAAGATTTGCTCCCCCAATACTTTGCACAGAATCTTGTTTGTAAGATATAGTGGAGATATGCCCCATCAACAGTTCTTGCACGACATACATAGGACCATGATAGCTGTGTATCCTTCATCTATATCTATATCGGTTACCATATGCATTTGTTTGACATGATACCAATCCTAATACCTAATGCATAAATTTAACCACGAATTTCGATGTAATTTTGTGCCATTCAACGCTGAGTTACAAAAAAAGTGGCGCACCTTGATATTTCGCAATTACTCCAAGTAAGTTGAAAAAAAAGGTTTTTTTTAATACAGTTTTGTTTATTAATATAAAAATAAGTAATTTATGTCAAAAAAAAAATTAAAAAGGGAAGACCTTAGAAATAAAACATAAATTAAAGAAAATGGACAAAAACTTCATAAATTAACATTTTACATTTTTATTATTATTTTTTTTTTTAACGAGTCCTTGTTCCTGTGATAGTGTGTATTGTCTCCCCGAACATCTAACAGACCAGATATTTGCAGAGGCATATATTGGATTAAATTTTTTACTATGGTATCATCCAAATTGTCCCATTCCTCGATCAGAGCAGATCTCAGGCCTCGGAGTGTCTCTGGAAGGGCAGATCGTATCCCAATCTTTTTCTCCAGCAAGTCCCAAACGTGTTCAATGGGATTCATGTCCGAGCTCATCGCAGGCCAAGCCATCACGTCGATTTCCACTTCTTGCAAATATTCGGTAACGCACCTGGCAATGTGTTGTCTGGCATCTAGGTCTTGCATCAGCAAGAAGTTTTCCTCCATAAATGGTGCGAATAAAACCACATGTTAATCCACAATGTTGGTGATATAATACGTAGAGGTCACTGATCCTTGCATGGTGTACAGCTCGGTTTTTTGCGCGCATGAAAATTTCTGCCGACACCATGACGGAACCGCTCCAGAAATTTTACCGCTGGGCAACTGTTGCCGAAGAGTATCTCTCATTTTATCATCCCCACACTCTCCTACGTCCATCTGTTGAACGGAGACGAAACTTGCAGTCATCAGTAGAAAGGACTCTACCCCAGTCGGCCTCTGTCCAATCCTCGTGAAGATTAGCAAATTAAAGTCGACATCGCTTATGTTGCACCGTGAATCTCGGTACACGAGCAGGTCTTATTGCTCTCAGGCCACTTTCTACTAATCGCCTCCTCACCGTTTGAGCATTCACAGCTGTCCCTCTAACAGTTCGAAGTCTGTGAGCCAGCTCACAGAGACGATGCGGTATAGAGACGATTCCGAAGACTTTGAATCACCAAATATCGGCCATCACTTGCAGTAGTTACTCCGTAGCGACCCGATCCTTGACGCGGTTTGTAGGAGTTGGTCTCCCTGTACCTTTAATGGCTTTTTTAACGTCTTCTCCGGATTTATTATCATAATAGCGGCATATTACCAAAATGATAACAACATACGAAAAAGTATCACTGCGCCACTTTTGTTGTAACTCAGTGTATCTTCAGTGAATAATTATCATCACTTTCGTTGCATACTATGCACAGATTCCAGTTAGTACATTGTCGGTTTACACTACTTCTTCCAAAATATATTTCCAACTACAATTGGATACATATGAGTATACGAGTGTGCATTTTACTCTCCAACATTTTGAAAGCGACCCTATGAAGTTATATACTTGTGTTGCCTTTAGTTGGGTTCATAAACGTGCTTAAGTGAGACAAGAAAAAGTAATGAGTAGAAGGTACCTACTTTCAAAATTTTGCTCTAAAGCAAATCTATGAAGTTGTCAATGAATATGTCTGGCACGTCGACAACCATTATTCAAAAGTAGGTGATCAAATTCAAAAATTTTGAGATGACTTTCACTGTGGAAGATCATCGAACTCAACTACAGAAGAAAACTTAGAAATATTTGGTGATCGGCTCAGGGGCGGTTTCAAAGGTCGCTGGCATCTCGTATGAATGGAGTCAAAACATCATTTAAAACAAATTTGATGCTCCACTAAGGGTTCTGCAAGATATATTTTGAGAAAGCTTTCAGTTGAACGAAACCTCATTCTAATTTTAAACATGTGTTATGGCTTTAGAGACAATATGGAAGAAGCATATTAAGCTTTAAGATGATTACGTTGAACAATAACAACACAACATTCTCTTCGATTCACTCTGGTGATAATTTAGTCCACAGAAACCTCAATTTTAGCTTCCTAAAGTATATCATTATATGCATGTTTTTATTTGACACTTAACAGCCGCTGGCATGAAACTGAACGCTGATGTACACATTTTCTAAATTTAATGTTTAATTTTGCAACATCATCTGGATTGCGTATATGAAATAATTTATGACAGTGTCATTTTATAACTCCATATTTCTGTCACATGTCTAAATATGTAACCAACTATCACTGGTATTGCAATGCTGATCCTAAACTTCGGAAGCCGTTTCAGAATTTTGCCGCATCTGTCGCAAATGATACATTTTAGAAGTTTTTCGCTCCCATCACTCAATGTAGACCGGGAGAAGCGATGAATAAACCTCGGAAGAATTAGTTCCTTGGGGAGTTGCTTTTTCAATGTTTGAGTTGGGTGGTTGTCCCCGCTTAGCAGGGTGCACTTAGACCAAAAGGAAGGTCCATTCTCATACCACTATAGAAAAAACGGATTATCAGCACCGAAGACCAATACGGAGACTGCCGAAGATGTGTGGTTCACTATTTATTCATTAAAACAGTTTGACCCGGCGACAAAACTTTTAATCTTGCCTAAGTTTAGTCTGGCTACATCGTTTAAACCTTGAAAGAAGTACTCGCCTAAGGTTTTCCTTCTCAAGACTGATAGAGCAGGACAAGTGCACAGAAGATGTGTGATGGTTTCCTCATCTCTACAGGTTTTACAGAAATCGTTGAAGGGAGCACCAAGCCTTCTAGAATGTCTGCCTACCAGGCAGTGCCTTGTGAGGGCGCCAACTATCTTTCTAAAATTTATCCTATTTTCGGAAATAAGTCTACTGGTTTTCCTACAATTCAGCTCTGGCTAGATTTGTTTAGAATAGAGACATATGCTGATATTGTTCCACCTACTGTTTGCCATACTCATGGCTGCGGTATCTATTGTCAGGGAGGTCCCGGCCTGCACCCTCCTTAGCTTCTTCAATAGGTGTGCAAAACATTCCCTTTATCAGGCATATGTTGTGCTTGCATATATTTCATTCCAATTCAGTAGTAATTACTGCATTAAAAGCGAGGATGTGTATGTCATTTAGCCCAGTTGTTCTTTAATCTCAAAATCTGTTTGGAGCATTTTAAATCTGGTAAGTAAACCATACACTAGTGACATGGTTGAACTTCTATTTTTTGTCATCAGTACCTGTTTCTACAACGGTTACTATACTTTCGGAATCAGCCCAATATCCTTCTTATTTTGTGCATTACGTTCCTTGTAATATGATACTTAGTTTCAATCAATTTAAGAGCTGTCAGTGTCAAAATAACATATGATTCAAAGATAAACCAACAGATGGCCACCATATATATTTGTATCCTGTCGATGCATGTGTATTGAAGTGACTTCGGTTTAGTCGTGTGTATCTTCAGGTTAATTTTTATTGCTTTTTCAAATTCAAGTCGTCATATAATAAGGATACACTATACACAATCCAGGTCAATAGATGAAATAAAAACTGTGTGCTAGGCGGCTTATTCTACAGGATTGTTTCTATTCCCACTGATTCCATGTTTGACTTAGAGAGTTGAATCAAAATGGTCCTTGATTCGACCTAGGATTGTTAGATTCTTGCAAGCCCATGAAGAAAGTTACTAAAATTATGTGCATACATACATAGACTTCGGTGACGGCATAGGGGGTTTCCCAATTCAAATCAGACTGTAATCTAATTTGTTCGAAAGCTTCTATCAACTATGTATGTATGTATCTAATGACAAAATAATATATTTTACTATTCACCTTACATCATTCGACATGTGCTTAGAGCAAACTTGTATTTTTCATTACGTTAAGTGTTATAGCAAAGTCTGCGGTCACAGCAGTGCATAGCACTTATGTGGAAATACGATAATGACCGCAGCCAAGTTGAGTACCTATCTGTCATACGCATATCCAGTAAAAAAACAATTTAACATTTTATCATCTAACTACTGTCAAGAGGGTTAAGCATCAAAGGCTTGACATTTCCCCTCGGAAAAGTAATTATATACGGATTTTATTAGAATTTGCATAAGCACACTTTTGAGTTATCAAAATGCGTCAATGTGGTAACTGTTTTCGTACTAAAGGCGTTAAAACATGAATTATACATTCAAGTGATGTGCTCACTTCCGGTTCATAATGTGAATACGTTTTATCATATCAATTTGGAACTTGTCGCGAGAACTCAGAATTTTAATTTGTTATTAATTTTTTTTGTTTTTTTTTTACATAAATAAAACAAAAGGTGCGATGAACAGGTTTTTATTATTTTTTTTTAATTGCCTTGACTATTACGGCATACATATGTTGTGACCATTTGTGTTATGTTTATATGAGTTAGATACAATATTGAAAAACTAAATTAGATGACAAACCGCAAAAGATTGCAACTCACATCACACGGAAACAAATTAACTGCGAACATCTAGATAAACAATCGCAGACAGTAGCGCTTCATGCTTGAGATACATCACTTAGTCACAGAACAGTATAGATACTCTGCTCGGAGCAGCCTATGTGCTGCAGCAAGCAAACTGTTTACCCAAGCAACTAATTAGAAATCCCATGTAAGTCAATAGTAAACAAACTCCGAATGGTTATTAAACAATAAGAGCTGTTATCACCTTGTTCCGAGGAGTGGACAATTGCTGACTGGCATTAGCTTGTAAATGCTTATAAATGAGGTGTCAAAGGTAAATAATTGCGCGTGAAACACTGTTTGTGTGGTAGACAATAAATTACTTCTTGATAAGCAGACAGATGGTGTGCCGAGAGAAAAAGTCGTTTAGAGTATCTGCTCCTCCATCCGTGGAATACTGAAACAGCATGGCGATGATTTAATAGGGGTGAAGATGGGAAAAAAAAAAATAAAAAAAATTGCCATCACGTGCTAAGATGTTTATGATTATTTACTGTCGACTAAAAAATGCGATATGACGATCAAATGAAAACCTATTTTGGAATGTATGTCGCAATATTATGACAAAAATATTTACACTTTTTTTTTCTCGTTTTTTTGGAGTGAAACAGGTTTAAATGTTTGAGGGTGTCTGAGGTAGCATAAGTAGGGGTGAGCTTGTAAATGTTTTAATTTTGGATTTAGAGATGACATGGATATCTATTTTTTTTTATTAATAAACAGATGCTAAAACGTCGTTGCTGAAAGACCACTAAATAAATAATAGAGTGGTTTATGTTAATTTTATTGTATAGCGTGGGCTTAAAGACTACTTTAACAAAAGTTTAAAAAACTAAGGAGCAACAAAAAACCAGAAGAAGCGTAAACAAAGCGCGCACGCGCAGATGGCAGCAGGTGAGAAGCAGATTGGTTTACCTATAGTTATACCCAACAACTTTAGCATCATTTTAAAATGAGTTCAAGGGAACTAAAAGAAACTACCAGATATGCGATACATGCGTCTCTATTGACCAATGTTTAAATCGGTACAATTCTTGCAGTATCTACACCCGTCCGTCTACAATTTCATAGTTCTTGAATTCCAGCCAATTCTTATTAGTCATAGTCTAGCCAAGTCTTATTAGTTATAGCCACATCTTCTATAAAAATGCTTGGCTTTCATAGAAAGAATGTATCATAGATATCCTCCGGAAGGGATTAAATACAACCTCGCCAGCTCTTCAGACTGCTCATTTGTCTCTATGTGAATAGATGTCGTGTTTTTTGTATTTTTGTATTCATAAATGACCTTAAATCGATATAGTAATCGATATAGTAATAAAATACAAATTTTTGGCGCGACAGGTCCTAGCTTCTCACAACCCTTCATGTTGTGCGTATTATATTCTTTACACGAAGGGAAGGGGCCTACTGTATAATGCCGTTTCCGAAGAACAATTTTTTGTTTTTGAGAAGCTTTTTCATGACATTTTTACTTCAGGATGTTTGTCAGACGTTCGCAAGTGGTGGGGCCGTGAAATAAATCTGGAAACCCTCGCTTCGTAGTCCAATGCACTTACCACTTGAACCACGGCGCCTGATGGTGATTGAACATGGTTAAGTTTCGTGTGGGCCTAGGGTTGTGTTTCAATGTCCGACAAGCTTCGTGAGTAGCCAGTAACTCTGTTTGGAATGCACTACGAATCTAGTAAACGGCAAAATCGCAGACCTCAGTCTATTTCTGAAAAATGGGTATAAGTTATTGCTTCGAACTTCTTAGTTTCAGCCCTTTTTACAATTTGCCATTTACGGAAAACTTCAAACTCAGTTTGATCGTTCAATAATTAGTCAGAGCCATTTTCTAGTAATAAATTCAGTATAACCGGAGGACCTGACGGTCTCTCACAGATTTAGCCAGACGTGAACCTATGACATTATTAGTGCTTATACCCTCTGGTCTTTGTACCTTGTTTAGCTTTTATGTTCTTGTGAAGACGAACCACCAAACTAGTAGTTCAAAATATTGACCTAGAATATGTCTATATTTACGAAGTAAGTTATTTGGTTGACTTTGCAAATTGTTGCATCGCTGAAACTAAAATATCTCACATCCTCGGTACGTATGTATGTTAATTACACTCTCTGTATTCGAAGTCTCTAAGTTGCTAAGTTCTCTGCAAATTTCTGTTTCACCCCTTTTTCCACAATCAGTGCTCCAGCATTATAGTCAGTTATATTTTGCCCCTTCAGTAGTTTTCTCTTTCTTCAGACTACCCTTAAGGCTATCTTCCGAGAAATAATATTTAAGGATACTCATAGCCTCATGTTCAAGTCGAATCGAATCTTCTCTGAGTTGATTGCAGTCACTTGAGTGGTCTTCCTAGAATGAAACATAAGTTTATACACTGCGTATACTCGTATATACATATGTATGTACATATGTATAAATACAGATATACCATAAATCCTTTAGGCTTCTACCATCTATTTCATTTTCCAGGAAGTGCTGGCTACCGGTGGCAAGTGACATTCAAATACGACTTGAACGATTCTAATTCCGCACTCTTTGGATATGAACAGGTTCTCATGTGTTCTCCAAAATGGAGTGTTTGCTTGTTAACAAACAGATTGAAATTACTCATCGAACAGGGCAAATGTTGTCGCTGTTGATGGTAGATGATTCACTCATGTACGAGAACATATGCAAGTTTCTATTTGCATGACACGTCAACGTTCATCTTTGTAGTCGTTGCTCTACACTTTTGCGCACAAAATTAATACAAAAATGATGCCTTACATCCGCCAGCGCCTCATGGTGATCGAATCGATTGGATAAATGACGATATTTTATGATATTTGTGCTCATTAATACACAAGGCGAATTATTTTGGGTACCCAATTTTTACAATACGTTACCTACATATCTGCGTATCTTCATAGGGCCACCATGTATTTGAATGTAGATCTCCTCATCAATAGTTTATATGGTCTCCATTCGTTCTTGTATGTGACTGTTTCTATATTTGAAATATCTACATAATATATATATTCAACCGAAGTCAATTAGAACTTAAAGAGCCCTTTGTAGTCATTATTAACGAAAAGGAGGCTATTCGCAAGCGAAATGGGAAGCCATTTCACGCACTTACAAAGGCCCGAGCTTCTTCTTGTTAAAGAAGCTGCAATCGGCTTTAAAAGACCTTCTATGTCCTCAAGCCACATCTATGCAATTCAAGCAAATACTTATTCCTGCGCTTTTTTGGCCCATCTATGAAACCCGTCAAATAGCGGCATGAGACGAATAACAACTCAGTTATTTGAACCGATTAGACCAAGAAATGCATCTCCTCAAATTTTTCTGGCATTAGTTCTTTCATTACCGTGAATACCTATGCACGTGTATAGGAACTCAGACCAGTTGCACAGAATTACATCGAGCTAGCCGGTTCGGGTTTAAAAGTATCTTCAACTATCTCAATACGGAGCAGATGTATGTACTATATACTGTTTCACCATTAAATGTTTTTCTTTAAAAGATGTGTGACTGTGAAAATTGGACATTGTCTGACAAACAGTAGTCAGTTTACTAGGTCTAGGAGAGCGGATTGTCTGACCCGAATCTTTCTGAAGTAAAGGCATACCTCATGTCACGACTGTAATGTGTTCCTAAAAAGTTAATCATATCTCGAACGGTCGTATCTTGAGTACGATTTTTCATACATGACTGAATTCTTTGTAAAAGACGACTATTTTATGTATATGATTGTCTGACTTAGTGGAATATTTTTTCGAACTTGGCTATCCACACAAATAACAAGAAATCCATAACTTCAATAATTTTTCTGCGTTTGTGTGACGAATGATGCCAGATACGGCAATAACGTTAAAGATACGAAAAGAATGAGTTCTATTTTTAATAACATGGTAGTATCTCAAGGGTAGTGGATTGTATTCCTGTACACTCAAGCTCCAGACAAGCCGGAAATCGGGGAACCGTTCATATATAAGACAGTATCACCTACCGTAAAGCTAAACAATCCATCACTATTCAATTTCGAGCAATCCACAAAAAAAAACCGAAATTGGCATTCAAAAGTATGTATTTCTGAGAAGGCAGTATCAAGCACAGACTACAGACTACGGAGCGAGAGGTTACAGGTTCATTCCCCAGACAACACCTAAAATTTCTTTCATGGCCCACCTCTCGCGAGCATCTGACCAACATCGGAGAGTAAAACTGAGTAAAACTAGAACTGAAAAAAAAAACTTTTCAAAACAAAAATTGTCCTTCGGATATGGCATTAAACAGGAGACCCCTTCCATTCGTGTAAACAATATAACACAAATGGTTGTGAGAAGCTAGGCCTAGGCTTCCGACCCCCATATGGCCTAATAATGCGCAAGCATATTAAGTATATCAAATCAGGACCTGGTCCTCAGATTCTGTTTAGCATCCTACGGCATTGCCAGAAAATTATCACAGATGTTCTTACCTTCACGTGATCTGTATTGGTTAGTTTTGGATCCAAAAGAATAAGGATTCAAGAATATTGTCCACCTTATGTGTGTCAGAATTCTAGTTGTTATTGGTATCTCCAGAACCCATTCGACTGTAGGTGAACCATACTGTCTGCTGTCAGACTCAATTCTGTGGAAGACGGAGGCATCAAATGTAAATTTACACAGCAAGAGCATATATTTTACGGTCCAGTGCTCTGCACACTCTGGACGGCTCAAAATCGCAATACTGTTTTCGTTAGAATTGAATTAAGAACCTTCAGCAGGTTTTTTTGTTTAGTTGAAAGGTAGGAGTCTTTTATAGACGAACTGAGCCAGTAATCAGTAACAGTGTAGGATTTTCAACCACTAAACCAAACCTAACTCTCCTCGTACCCTCTTCAACTCCTCAAGGAGTTTGGTCACAACTACGATTGCTATGTGATCTTCAAAGCAAATTAGTTAAGAAGAATTTGGAATTCCAAGTCTGAGAACGTCACAGTATAATAGATTCCACAGTAGCGGATCTAGTTCGGATCCTTCAGGAATGCCGCCAGTGACGTTATACTGCCTCGTTCCATTTTCGGTGTCGTAGAGTAAAATCCTATTTCTAAAATAGTTCATCAATATCTTCTACATGTACTCTGGTACTCTCCTGGCGGTAAGAGTTCGGGGAATGTTTTATCCAGTTCGCGGTAAAACTTCCCTCAGCAAGTGTGGGAAGTTCATAGGTAACCTTCCTTGAGTAAGGTATGAAAACCATCTTAGCCATCCTCTAAAGTAGAGTGATATACTTCCTAATAAATAAAGCATGCAATCTTTATTGTTCTGCAGAAGTACAGAGTAAATGCAATGCAATTGATTAAATTGTAGTGAAATTTTCACGAATTTCTCTAAAGCCATTCAAGGATCTGGTACCTCTGGTCCTCGTGAAAGATGGCTAAATAATGTAGAAGAGTGTCTAAATCTGTGGCTATTTCCATAAGCAAGCTGTACCTCTCACAATTGATATCACTCAACCATTTAACGATGCATACATCTGAGAATTCGATGTTCAGAGGAGGAATTCTAAGCACCCGAACCTTCTTTGGATTTTGAATGAGCTCTGGAAAAAGACTCCAAGATATATACAAATAAAACAAATGTTTTCGAAAAGGCTGCAGCTAATCCTTGGTATCCTTACTTTTTATCACCACAAAGGACTACCTACTTACTTAGGTGGCGCTAAGGAAAAAGAAAGGACTACAAATAATCTAATAACATCCTACTTCTCTCTATATTAAGTTTCTCAATACGATGGGCCTTAGAACTTCCACAACTGAAAACTTGAGGTTGCACTAGCTTACCTATGTTAGTTTCAGGTGCCAGATGTTTGGTGGTAAGTTAATGAGTGCTATCTTTCAGCAATATTTTAAGGTACGAAACATGAAATCATCCTTTTTTAAGAACAGCTCCATAGTATCTAGTATCTACCTGTACCTGGTAATACTTAGAGTGGACTACGTGTTTGTTACAACCATTAAAGTGTGCTGACGCTTTCAACTACCAATTACCTACATTAATAGTTACAACTTGTAACTGACATAAATTACTACAAATTACAATAATTTTCACTACCAACTGTGAAAAAAAAAATGCTACCGCTTTCCTATTTAATGGTGTACTTAAATCGCCAGACTGGGCTTTAATGGATGCCGTATTTTAAATGGCTTACAAATGATTGATAATAGTTTGTGCCCCTTAATTACACAAAACATAAAAAATCCAATTTAGTGAGATACTTTTTGAACTTGTCTTCTTTGATAGAAGTCTTCTCAAACCATCCAAAGTAGCACCAATCCAATAACAATCCATTGTATGCATATATGTATATCCAAACGATTGCCAACAATCGATATTATGTGCCTTTTGATAGCCACAACCGCTTATCTCATTTTCTTTGAATAAATTCATTGATTTTTATGCCAATAGAGTTCCTTGAATAAATTTAATAAATCTAGAACCACATACACGTTCAGCCAAATCCAGTAGCATTTCATCGAATCAAATTTGTATCGATTTTCGATTGG
Source organism: Xylota sylvarum (assembly GCA_905220385.1). Lineage (NCBI taxonomy): Eukaryota > Metazoa > Arthropoda > Insecta > Diptera > Syrphidae > Xylota > Xylota sylvarum. Next base: position 37,368,770 of record LR999958.1, read on the forward strand.
TTTTGATATTTGATTGAATAAAAAATCGCTGTCAAGCATAAACACTTCTCTCTACCTCTGGCTCTGATGAAATGTTGATTTAATAATTTCTGGCATGAGTGGATGAATTGAAATGAAATTTGTTGGAATACCATTAAAATAGTTATTGCTTGTAAAAAAATAATCAAAATAAACCAAGGAATTCCGTACATTTAGAGCTCAAGGACGTTTAAGTTTCGAGTAAAATAATAATGATGTAAGATGCCGGGAAAAGTTTCGTCATCACTTTACAGAAGATACATACAAAATTCAATGAAGGGGGTGGAACCCTTGTGGTTTATTACTAAATATTTGTGATGCATCTTAAGGGATGTTTATCGTGCATATGAGTGTGGAATTTGAACATAGATTTTATGAAATAAAGGACACGGAACTTTTCGCAAGGAAAACGTACACACATCACAAATTTAGGGTTAAAAATTTATTTTATCGAAATGTTTGTTTTATCTTTGTGTTTTGTTCCAACAATGACTTTAACGCACTTAATGAATTTTAACTAAAAATTGAATTAGTTATCAGACTGAATTTTGTACTTAAATTTACATATTTCTGCATTTTTTTTACATCTTTAGACGATACTGTGTACGTTGCGCAGTACTTCTGTAGAGACTATAACGACTATGACTAACAATTTTGTACCATAAAGCAGAAAGGACCATATAATCAAGACAAGGATGGTGGATAGGTTGCGTAGGGCCGACCCTTTTCGATCTAAAAAAGGCAACAAGACCTTAGATACTCTGTTTCCTCATAGGTTTGACCATGTCAGGTCAGTCATGTTGATGGTCCTATCGAGAATAATCTTCTTAGCCACGTATATTGGTGGTTTTAGTCCTGACTAATTCAAATTTTATGATGTTGGATTCTAACGACTTAAGAGCAACCTGCCTATCAATCTAGATGGCGATATTCTTGTCAGATATTGATCTCTTCTCTAGTAACTCTGCAACTTTGAGCAGAGCTAGACATTCTGCTTGGAACACACTGGTTTTGTAACCAACTGTGCATATTGCAATCTCACTTTGTTGAGAGACAACTTTCCTATGCCAATTCTCCCATTTCGGGTATATTACTTGTTGAGGATACCGACTTCGTCATCCGATTCATCAGTGATGTCGGGAAGTAATTCCCTAAGAGTTGAGCTATGTCCCTAATTGTTCGACTTAAAGAACATTACTTTAATGAGCCGAAGCACACTATAACCTGCCTGTAGTTTCATTTGTAGGTCAAGTGGAAAAGATACAATGTAGGCTATTCTTTGTACTTATCCCGCGTATTCTTCTTTATTCCACCATACAGGAGCCTAATACATATTTAAGGATGGGTTTAACTATCATAATATATAGCCAGTTGCTACACACTTTTTCCCCACTATTCTCTTACAAATAAAAAGAGCGTTATAAGCATTGGGGACTCTTTCCTGTTTGTTAAGTTTCCAGTCTACTTTCTTATCCAGTACAATGTCAAAACTCTACTACATTCAGCCTCGGCATTTTGAAGGGTGGTATCTTATTATTTCTGCTGAATAGTACAAAATCTGTTTTCTCTGGGTTGACGTGAAGTCCACAATCTCTAGCTCATTTTCAAGACTGTTAAAAGCTGATTCCATCATTTCACTTAATGTGTCTAGGAAGTTTCCTTGAACTAAAATGACTACATAATCCACTTACTCAGCGGTGCTTACTCCTTAGTGCCTTAAGTATGGTATCGATGACTAGAACCCAGAGAAAAGAGGATACAACGCACCTCAATGAGGACGAAGAATCAACAGAACATATTTTGTGTCACTGTAACTGTCTAATCAGAATACATCATCGTCACTTAGGTAAATTCTACCCTGAAGCAGAAGACATATCTGCTAGCTCACTCAAAAATCTACTAGGATTTATTACTAACTCGGATATCATGAATGAGTTCTTATTGAAGGAAATCAAAATAGGCCCATCTCTCGCTGCAGTGATATGGCGAAAAGCTCCCGCCTCATATTTTTAGTCTCAATTAATCCGAACGCCTCCCTGAAGGGTTCATCTAGATTTCTTAATTGAACTATAAACGAGGGTGGAATTTAAAAATCCAGTTGGTAATGCAATGTTCGACGTTGAAACATTCCAGGACGCTTTTAATAACCTGCTCCTGTACGTTATTGAAAGCGCATTCTATGTTTAAGAAAACAGCTAGTGCAAATTCTTTGTAATAAATGCTACAACCTCATGTTATGCAGTTTCCACTGATTTACCCTTAAGATATGCATGTTGAGGTTTGCATAAAATGTATATCTAGAAGCCTCTCTAGTTTCTTGAGAAGGAATGACGAGAGACTAATGGGTCTGAAGGGTTTTGCTTGGATGTGACTTAATTTACCCGCTTTAGGTATGAAGATTACCCTCGCTTCCCTATACGCTGCTGGTATGTAGAATAATCCTTAACATTGTTTGAAGAATTCCCTTAGTCTATACCTGACTTTAGAATGCTATCAGCGCCTGGAGTTTTGAATATGACAACGTTCTTCGCCTCTTCCTCTATTGACAAACTAGTATTATCTGAGTACGCATTCGATACTGCCTGGAAAGACGAGGATACTTAACATACTTAACATGGATCTTGACAGAGTTAAGTAAGCGTTAAACCTTCTAAGCTTACGTTCAATAAAGTCGCTGAAGCTAATCGCTTAGCTGTTTAGGTGGCGCTACAGTACTGGGTAAATCTGACCTTCAACAAGCCTCAACAAGCCTCAAACAACAAGCAACAATCCTCTCCAGTTAGGATGGATCGCTTAGCTGCAGAGTTGTTTAAATGATGGGAGATGGCTTGATAAGGATCCTGTACCAGCTCATAAAAAAACATGATCTAAAATCTGGTCGAAGGAAAACCATCAGCTACACCAGCTTCATTTAATTTGAGTTTGGATATCGCTATTTAGCCTCATCCAGGTCAGATGGACAGAAGTATTGACTGAATATCATTATCCAGTTCATTCTGCAGCGAATTTTCGGACATTGTAAGGTTCGTTCTGAATTTAGGCCTCAACAAACAAGCTTAAGTTCCACACTTATGGGATATCGTCCTCTACTGCCTTCTTCCTGCATGTTGGATTCGATAACTTTTTGGGCCTGTGCATTGATCCACATTCGCTCTTTGCTGACCAGATCGATGTCGCTTTAGACTTCACTCGTCAATGCAAATGGGACCGTATATCTTACAAAGAACTTTACATTAAAAAAGTGTGAAAATTTAAACGATTGTGGACCATGTCCTGAAACCACACTGAAAAGTTAACGAAGAGTTTCAGATGTTCACACAATGTAACAGCCTACAACTTGTACGCGATGTTGAGGAGAGTTAAATATACCTCTGTAATTCCATTTAGGGGGGTTTTCTTTTTTATCCTCAACATACTGCTATATTTTCTTGCTCATTTCTGAACGTTTCGGTTTTGCCTAGCGTTGAAATGTTCTTTGAACTTTACTTCACCATACACTTCGCTTTTTCTAAGAACTCGTTGCACATTCCTTTTTTTCTGTTTGTAGAGCTTGCTACCGGTTTTGGTCCACTTTTTATCCTGATTTTCTGCATTTGCTTACATCCAATTGAACAGAAAGCCTCTGGGAATCTCTGGCAAATGTAATCGTCCGACGTCAAACTTTCTCACATGTCTTTGCGATATTCTAGATGGATGCGAACATCCTTAGCTACAACAAGCTAGTGGAGTCAATGTTTTAGATATCCATCATACTGGAGGAGTGATTTTGACATACCTACTGCAAAGTAGTAGAATCTGTTATCGGAGGTGGTAACGTACTAGGCATACTTTCCGGAAAACAAATTTAAGAAACGACAAAGATCATTGGGTCTGCCGATCATGTAAACCAAGTAACCATCCACGTCTCTAAAACTGAGTATTATGTAGAGATTTATTAGAGATCGATACATCCTCGGCCAGACAAACTGGACACGGCTACAGAAAGAAACTGGTTTGATTTGTTGCCGCAACTTTCCTTCCAGTATCTACACCCAAAAGGCTACTATCCCTTGGACAGAAAAAAAGTGTGATGTGAAGCCATAACCAAGCTCTTTTGTGCACTTTTTTTCAAATGTCAGACTAATGCAAGTAAGGCTCTGAGGATTCTCGAGGTTATCCACTGAAATGAAATTCCTGCTATTTTACTTTGCATAGTGGTCATTAAAAAATGATGTGTTTTATTTACAGATCTTTTTTAAACTCATAATTCGTAAAAAATCCATGGCTCTTCATATACATAAATACGTACATACAATATCCTCAGACAAAAATAAACAAACATATTGTAAGAAACCATTCAATTAAAATTTAACCAAAATCCTATTTTGCCTTAATTGTGCGTGCAATTAAATTTACATACACCGTTGAATAATAACATTGCACATGGCTGACGCTAATATTAGCGATAGCCACTTAAATGTTCGAAATCAATTTAATTCGAACGATTGAATGAATTTGTTACAATCCATCAATAGAAATCGTTATCTCTATTGGGGAGTGTGTAAATATAAATATTTGCAGGACGTGTCCTGTGGCGTATGCGCAATATTTATTATTTTCCTTTGCTCCATTTTATGGAAACAATATTTGGGAAAATCAAGCATTCACCACGAGTGCAATTTATTAAACGGTTGAATGAAATTTTATTAAAATCATTCGCGTGAGAGTGAATCGTAAACAAAGTGCGTCGCTTCGAAAGTGAGATCGTGCTAAATTCAATTTTAGTTTTTATTATGATTTTTTTTTTTTTGATTTTTGATTGTTGTTGTTAATTTTTATTACGCTATTATGTCAATAAAGTGGGTAATAAAATTAATTTTAATTATTTTCTGCATTTTTTTGACACTCTATAAGTGAGATTTATGCGATGTTGTAGTGGTTACTTAAGGTGATCAATTAAGACTGATTGTTAATATGGTATAGCAGTTATTCTATATTTATCAATTTTATTTCATTTCCTTAGTTAGAATTAATTAGCTTCGATTTCTATCAGAGCAGTTTTTATGGAATCAATTTTATGGAATCAATGCCATGCTGTTTAGGGAAAACTATAAAACTGAGACTGTTGTGGCACACCATTCTTGTTAGCGTTATGTATAAGCTTTATGTGAAGAACTTTGGGAGTTTTGGTGATGATCCTATTATTGTATCCATCTATTCCACTTTGGATCGATGGGATTCACTTAATGTACTTATGTAAAGGTCAGTGGGGTTTGTTGAGTTCATTTAAATCGTTGTTTGGGTATTCACTTAGAATAGCCTTATTAATATTGGCAAGTAGCAGGTATGTCCATATTGGTATCTACTAAATGAAATCACATAGTAAGTGCCTGCAGATGAAATTAGTAATGTTTATCAAGGATACCCATTCTATGTTTTAGAAGACAGTTTGACCTTCTTTTATCTAATCATAATAATTTCAAATTGGTTCAAATGCTTTTATTGATGGCTCCCTATGTTCATCGAATCAACTTGTAAAAGGGTGTCCATCTGCCGGTTTCTTTTTAAATGACTTGTTAGTTAGACACTGACAGCTCTTTCGTGGTCAAAATTTGACTAAAACACGGTATTATACCGCGATACGATTTAACTCGTTGAGAAATATTGGAATCTTATTTTTAGTGAGTGCTGTTAAAAAAGTGTTCGTATTTGGAGATAACCTTGGACAATTTCTGTTTCTATCCAGACGGCACTTTGTGCCATACAAGCCGTCCAATTGACTTGATATTTTGCACACTTAGTTCAATGTGCGTATAATCACCCATTTTGGTGTTGTTGCTTGACCTCCGCGGAGCTGGGCTATGACGACTTCGGACTTTTTTGTTCGGTTTGATCTCATTCGCAAACTTCGAAAAATATTAAAAAGATACTAGTAGATAGCGTACCCTTTAAGAAAATACAAATACTTGACAAAACTTGGTACTGGACCCAGAAACTAGCTTTTCACAACCATACGTGCTGTGCGTGATACATTTTTCACACGATTGGAAGGAGCCTACTTCTTAATGCCGTGATTGTAGGGAAATGTTTTGCTTGAGACGCTTTTTCATGATAGTGATATATAGAATCACAATCGGATGTTTGTCAGACTTTCGGGAGAGGTAGGAACCTGAAAAACTTTTTGTGTAATCTGAGAATGGAAACTCGAACCTCCAAATCTTAATGTCCTAAAACTCATGTTACATTATGGATGCAAGGATATTAAGAAACTCCCAGACTACTTTAGACCGCAGGCGTTCTTGTGGACATAGTAGATACAAAATTTATATATATGTACATAAATATTTTTAGAGACACTCTAAGTGCTATTGCGCGTTGGAAATCAATGATGTCATTTCCAAATTTAGAATAATCGGTGTACAAGATTTGGAAATAAGGTAGTGATATGAGTCCTTAATTTTTTCCATTATCGGCAGTCACATATAAAATAGTTAAGATATTCAATTATGTACTTATGTTTCGAAAAGTTAGCTTGGCTATTAAAAAATTTGGTAAACCATGATCTTACTCAAATATTTACTTAAAGCCCAATAGCCGAAGAAGTAGCCAAGAAACAGGTGATTTTTAAAAATATTCTTAATACGTATTTCTCACGAAAAACGTAGTATGCCATCTAATAGCAAATCGAAATCGGTAATAATTAAAGTACTCTTAATTTTGAGGTTAGAATAAAAATTCCAAATCCACCCAGCCGTTTAGGCTTCAATCGAATATACGAATATACAGACAGACAGACTTCTTCATCATAGTAATGTCAAGTTTGATTAATATTGAAATTTTTTACGAAGCCCTACAAGTAAAAATCGATGAAAATTGATTGCTGTGACCATACATATGTATGTATTGTATAGACGATTTGGAGAGTAGATTGAATGTATACATATTTGATTAAGTAGGTTCTTTCCAGTTTTTTAGAAAATAACCGAAGGAATTGTTTTTCTAAAAGTTGCCGGGTCAGTGGACGGAAATGGCGAGAAGTAGTTTTTTTATTTAACCCAGTAGTAACTTCAGACAGTTCTATCTGTCAAACCAATTGTCAGATAGCAAACTGTCAGTGTCATTTTTATTCAGTAATCTTTGCAATTTTATCGTGATGATACATATATTTACATGCTTCAACAAAGTTACCAAATTTTAGAAATTTGGTTCCAAAATTATATTTCTGTGCGCCAAACTTATAGAACACTTACACCATATTGCACCCAACATATTCAACCATCTAAGACCGCTGTTCATCGTATTGTTGTCCGTTTTCGCACAACATTTTCTTTGCAAGATGCAGTGGCACGGAGATGCATAAAAAAATTGCGTACTGTAGAGAATATTCCATCCGTTCAGGAGAGTTTTGAAGAAGATCCAAATTATTCACAACACCTTGGTCTTTGTCCGTCCAATTTATGATAAATTTGACGCAAAGACCTTGGTTTGAAAGCTTACAAGATCCAACTCGTGCAAGAATTGAAGCCGAATGGCCATCGTTTGCGTCAAAATATCGGTCGTTGTTTTATCGAAAAATTGTGTTTAGCGATGAGGCTCATTTGTGGCTCAATGGGTATGTCTATCAGAAAAATTGTCGCACTTGGAGCGAGAATAGCCTAGCTCATGTAATCTATCTCGAAACGCCATCACATCCCGAAAAATGCAAAGTTTGATGCTGTCTGTGGGCTGGTGGAGTCATCGTACCATATTTTATTAAAAAATGAGTCAACGGTTTCACTATAGAGTCATGAAGAATGACTTCTTCGTTCCACGAATGAATGGCATGAATGTGGAAGAGATGTGGTTTCAGTAGGATGGCGCTACGTGCCATACAGCAAACGAAACAATCAACTTAAAGCATTTGATGAACCCATTATTTCGCCTACTGGACCTGTAAACTGGTGATTTGACGACTCTTGATTATTTTCTTTGGGGATACGTAAAGTCGCTAGTCTACACTGATAAGCCAATAACAATCGATGCATTGGAAGGCAACATTATTCGTGTTATTGAGAACATACGGCCACAAATGTTTGAAAAAGTGGTCGAAAACTTTGACATTCATCAGATCCAGCCGTGGTGGCCATATGCCCGAAGTTGTATTTAAGAATAATTTAAAGAATGTATTCTCTCGATTAAACACAAATAAATGGTTATCTAATGAAATTTCATGAAGATTTTATGTTCAGAGTGAAAGTTCATACTGGCTTTAAAAAACACTCTTCAGTAAAGGGTCATCTATTGCTGTAAAGTAAAACGTCATTGTTGACCTGTCAACATTTAAATATCATTACGAGGACTTTGATAAGTAAAAACTGGGATGGTATATTAAATATGGATCGATCGTTTTGAAATAGTAAAAATTCACTACAAAAACCTCAGCCAATAATCCACTAAGGTTTCATGCAATAAATGAAAATATCAGAGCTGTTCTTCAAATTTCATCGAAAGGATGACAATTTGTAGCCAGAGCTGAGGTAGACATTTGGCAGATATTGTACTCCATTACTAACCTCATAGATTGAGCTTTAGATTAAAAAAAAATATTACCACTTTTCATAAAAATGTTGCGTTTTGCTACTGATTTAAAACAAGACCTTTTGTTGGATGACAGAGCAGTGAGAGCCACCTAACCTAATATAAATCAAGAATATCAAAAATTCTGCAAATTTATCTATGCCTAAAATATATTTTTACAATCGGTATCAACAACTCCAGGTTGACATATGTACTTGTAATATAGAATTGTTTTTAAAACCAAATGCCAAAATTTACTAAAAATACCAATATGTATTTTGCATCAGGATATACGAGAATTAATTATTTTGTTTTGAATATAATGACTCATAACAAAAAATTCGCATTGGCACTTCGATATCTTTTGGACTTTCTTTTAATCAACATTCGCAAGTCATAAAGTAAGTATAAATGACTAAAATCCAAACAAAACTATAAATACAGAATAACCTATTTCGATGAAAAAACGCGTGCCCAGTCACAAATCTGTTTACTCTGTAGGTCTATCAGAAAAATAAAACGATTTACAAACGATCGTAAATGAGTTTGATTCACATATCAACCATATTTCACGATTCCATTAGAGTTCACTGCCAGTATATGTGTTGTGTCAGAGCAAGAGCATAGTGCGAATGTACGTCATTCTCATTAGTATCTGACTGATATCTATTTAGCACGAAAAATGCTATCACAAAAGATGAAAAAAATTATGTAAATATTAACAATGCATCTATAATTCTAGGTATTCAAAAGAACACATAGTTCCTATAGATACATGCACATATGTATGTATGTAGATATATTAAGACGTCACTTTGACACAAACTGACGGTCAAAATTTAGATAATAAAACTTAATTGAAGATAAGCGATCGTACACCCCTTTTTTTTTGTGGTGGCGTTGTGTGTTGATATCTTTTGACTTTCTTCACCTCGACTGATAAGAATTTTAGAAAACATTTTTTATTTTTTTTTTGCTTGAATTGGGTTTTATGTTAGTGTTTCACCTTTAAGTCTCATTGAATCGCCGGTGTAATAAATTTATATTATAAATGAAAAATTACTTATTTTGGCTTTGGAGTTAGATAAAAACGTCGACTTTGATGCGATAAAACATCACAAAACGAAAAAAAAAAAAAGGAAACTTGGCCGAATTTATAATCATTTGTCACATATTCGAGGTATTTACCTTTTTTATGTCGAAGCCAAAGTTCATGATATTTCGATTTCAATTGGAAATCTATTAAATAATTCATATCTCAATCAATCCAGGATAGGCATGCTAACCAAGTCGAAACCACAGAGTTCTGTAATTTTAAATTATTTATCATATAGATACATGACTCTCTCTCTGGCCTGGAGCACATAAATAAACCATATTCCGCATCGAAACTCCTTTGAACTGTTCTCAAAACTCTGGCCTGCGTAAATATAAAATTTATATTCGAAAATCATTCGATATTATTGATATATGAATAATTTATAAGACTGATGGGAGTCGAGAAATCAAATTTTTCTTTTAGAACATGATAGACGATGGTTAAATGTACGAGTGCACGTCTATATTTCATTGATTACATCGCAAATATTAGACGGGTGGGGTAGAAGTACGTATAGATATTTTGTTATTTATATTACGGAATTTCAGATTTGAGAAGTCAATTTATGGAATACTTTGAAAATTGGTGTTAAGCTGGAGGTAGTTTATCCATGGCTGAGATAAGATTAACAATTTTTTATAGTCTCTGGGAAATCCAAAAACAATAAATCACAGATTACCAGTTTTTTTTTTTTTTTTTAAATCACTATCTTACTATGGCTATGTGTCATTTGTGGAATGCGGATTCCATGATACAGTGGTAAATAATAAAGTACTTTAACAGTATCGGAATGGCAAATTCTACATAGATACTCATACTCCTAAGCAAGAATAATAGACAGACAACCAGATAACCACTTTCTTAGAAAACAAAATCCTACATCAAATAACTCATGACAAACTTTTATCGACCTCCAGGGACAACGTTACGACATGAAAAGAACCATAGTCGGTACAGATAAACAAAATGCTTCACCTGTCTGTGAACTTGCCTTAGATACATAGAAAACTTACATACATATACAGGTAGGTACCATGCCTAGTTTTCTTGGAAAAAAATTCCAGATTGTTGATTAAATACGAACACCATTTCGTCCTTGTTCAAACCTGAATCACAAGTATCCTGACAAAAACTATTTTATAAAGGAAATGAGAAGTAAAATCAAATGATTTCATTGAAAAGGAGGAAAGGATCCTTGAGTTGGTAGTAACATCACAGTTTTTCTTCTGTTCAGATGGGACGACTTCTTCTTTGCTCCATTTTCAGGTATATCCAAGAGAAGATGTGGGATCTTCTCTTTGATTACTCTGGCTCTTTAGTGGATTCTTATATCAGAAGCATTCTTCGCCTATAATGGTGATTAATTTAGTCCCTGAGTTTGATCAGTTTAGCTATAAATATCATTGTTTCCAAATTAACTTACTGTGATTGGTGTTTGTTTTACCCACTCTGTTTTTGTTTTCACTGCAGTCACACTTTGCATCACGTCAAAACTTTTCTATGATATAAAAGCCGATGATACTATGGTCTTTTGTGTGAACCGTGTAAAATGAAAGAACTCGCAACATACATATGTCACCATCTTTGAATTGATCTAGATATGTGGTGAAAACTCCTGCGCCCTATACTATTCCTAGTATGAGGTAAGAAATCAAGAGTCCCATAGTCCTTATTTCAGCACAGTCTCATCTTTACGCCTAAGTTTAAATACATAAATATAATAAGCTGATAGCTATATATGTGCCTTTGGAATTATTTAAACTTCATAGCTCCAGCCCAATTTTGTTAACCAATCAACCTCGACCACTAAACCTTTCACAATAATTTTAACATGTTAAAGGCTATCCATCAAATTTGAAATACCCATTGTGATATGTGACAAAACAAAACATGAAAAACAGATAATAGAGTATCTACGATCCATTGAGAATGACTAGTGCTAGTGCGTACTAAAGCACTTAGGAAAGAAAAAAAAACATTGGGACTTCTGCCATGTCAATTACCTCAGATAATTTTTAAGGCCTAGGTGTAAAGGAAGCTTGAAAGGCTTAGAGGTTCCCTGAAGATTAGAAAATTATATGTTTATTGAACAGGAGCGATTTATGTTTTTCTTTCATTTGCAAAAGTACAAAATAAAAGTAGAAAATAATTTTAAAATGGTCTTCAAAAAGATTTTCGATATATTAGACCTTAAGTAAGAACGTTAATATTACTGCTAATCATTGCTGTTATCAAAGCGACACGTATGATGGACGAAATAGCATGTTTCGCATTATGGAATGCGAACAGACTATGATCTCATAATGACAAGTTCCTACCCACCATTAGCGACCTATTACAAGTCGCCCTGAATACACTACACAATTGGGCGGGAAGATGTGGGTTAAACCATCAATCGGATCCCTGAGACTGAGTGGTACAGCACTCCAAATTTTCAAATCGAACAAAAGTTGACTTGAAAATAGAACACATCTGAGAGGGTAAAAATCCTTCCATACTTACTTACGTAAAGGGCTCCCGATCCGTGAAGAGTCTCTGCCTGAGACACGGCAGCCTTTCACTCTCTTCGATCCCGGGCACGCTGCTTCCAGTTACCTAGATCAAGCGCTCTGTCATCCTCCATAGTTTGATCCTTAAAACGGACGTTCGGTCTTCCTTGTCGTTTCAAACATGGGGGCTGTGATTCGAAGATCCTTTTTGCTGGAGCATTATTGTCCATTCGCTCGATATGGCCGAGCCAGTGTAGTCGAAATGTTTTTGCTTTTAGGACTACATCCACATCTTGGTACTGCTCATGAAATTCGTGGTTGTATCTTTTACTCCATCCCCCTCCAACAACATGTACTTGGTTTTGTCCTCATTCAATTCAAGGCCAACTCGTTTCGCTTGTTCTTCAGCTGTCGTAAAAGCTTTTAAGATGGCGAGCTGGGAACATCCGATGATGTAGATGTCGACTGCGTATTCCAGCAGCTGGAGAGATTTATTAAAGATAGTGCCTTTCCTGTAAAGACCGCACACTATCCGTTCCAGAACGAGATTGAAGAAGTCACACGAAAGCGCTTCTCCTTGCCTGAATCCGGTCCATCTTTGGAATATTTCGGAGGGGCTGTTTCCAAATTCGACATTGCACCGCGAATTTTCCGGCGTCACGCGCCACAGCTGGAACAGTTTAGCCAGGATCCCGAATTCGGCCATCGCCTTGTAGAGCTCAAGATGAAGAGTGCTGTGATATGCGACGTTTAAGTCGATGAAGAGATGTTTAGTCTTGACTTGAAATTCGTTGGTCTTTTCCAGGATTTGCATTAGTGCGAATATTTGGACTATAACTACATCGACAGCCAAATCAAGCTTTAAAAATAATCTCATCCAAGGTCGTTAAATCCAAACTTGTAAAATGACGCCATGGAGAGCTCATAACATTTACAGCAAATCCTGACGATATATCCTGGTGGGTATATCAGTATCCAATAGAACGACCTGACTGATGAAGTAACAAGAAAGGAGTCTGAACAGGACCTTGAAATGCTAGTTCTAGTACTTGTTAAATTCAACATAGCACAAGACTTCCGGAGATTACCCAATAAGAGACGTAGCGCACTTTCATCTGCTCGTATCTCCAGAAAACTCTGGGCAAAGCTGAAATCAGGGAAATCCCAGGCCAAAGAATGCATTTAACACTCTTTCCCGGGATTATTACTGGCCCTAACCTTGGCGGCCCATTTAAGAAGAATCCACCTAATTACAAACGAAATCTGTAGAGGTTTGTGGCGATACAGATGCAGAAAAAAGCTAACAGCTCACTTCCTGTATGAATGTCTTAGCCTACATAGAACGAGGGAAGAAGCCCTCGTTCCCTTTTTCTTCGTTCACGTCTCGTACTATTATTTAAACAAAAAAACGAATAACTCTTATTTCATAAAAATCGAACAACGTGTGTAGTCACATCGCCTTTTCGTGCTCCCAAAACTATACTCCAGCCTTTCGAGCGCCTTACACCCCTTTCTTATCCGGTATACCATATTGCTTGATTCAGCATACACCTTGATACGAATATGAACGAGACCTATAAGTAGCTTCCTACCGTACGAGGGCAACCGCATTACAAGAGGTTATAACATTTTTCCTTTTCCTATTTTGATACCTAAATGAATCAAATCTAGTCTTGCTACCATACAAAGGACTCAAACAGCAACTGTTTTTTGATACATTACTTGCATCTCCACCGGTTGAATAACATACTAGATGTTATTACGCCAGGTTTTGAGCAGCTTCAAGTTCCACCCATAATCTCAGACTTTATTTAACTCTTTAAAATTATCCCTATATAGATCCTTGTTCAACTTCCTCTTTTCGAAGCTCAGAGCTGGCATACCTAGCCTTTGCTAGATTGGAATATAAGGGATTTAAGTCTATTCTTAGAAATTGATAAGTTCTCCACACCTTGTCTATATTGAATATTGCCATAATTCTTTAATTTATAAGGTCCTACGAGTCCCTACGAGCTTCGAAATATTTAAGCCTCTGCATGTTATTTAGTCTAAATTAGGTTTGTTAACTTTGGTTTTATATTATCAGTGTCTAATGTCCAAAGTTCTTCGTCTTAAGCTGTTTTTGTGCCTTCTTCTCATATTAATTCACTTCATATCAGTAGACGTCGATACTTATGTACCTATGTAGGTACTTCTATAAGCACTGAAAATGACATCTTGTAAGCCTTTGCATCTGAACCGTTTATTGACTCTTATCAACATCCTATGGAAAGGATCGATTAGTGTTTTTAAAAATTTGAAGAGGCTGTCATAAAAGTATGACCATTTTTCTTATCGTAATCAATGCTAAAGTCTTCTATCGTGTACATATATATAGATGGGGTAACATTAGAACACAGACTTAGCTTCTAATTAAACATAATGATCCCTGCCACTAACATTTTTCTAACTTCAATTTGAATCCTTAAAACAGGTAAGAATAAAACTACAATACAGCGTAACCAAACTGTTTATAACATTGTGTCTATAGTATCTACATATGTTTGAATAACTACATGCCTTAATTTCCACACATTTTCCATTTCTTATATAAATACTACAATCAATAACATCGACTTTAGCCAGGCTCTACAAGTAATAAAACGAATGTTCAATGCCCCACATCATCTATGAATATCAAAGTACTCATAATTACATTACAGGATATTCCAAACTACTTGTATTCGCATAATGCATAAATTCATGAATAATTTAATTCTAATGTCACAATAACTCAGAAAATAAACCCAAGTCATTTTCCATTTCATTTGTGTTATGGAGCCGAAGCTGCCACTTTATATTCATGACTCACTCAGCAAAGTATCCTTCTTCGAACTTAATGATCAATATTATGATGCAAGAAAGAATACAGCCATCTATTACGGCCAAAACATTAGCCACTCATCACCGACCCCAATTGACTGTTGACAATATTGAAATTTCCACATTTCACATAGGATTAAGGCTCAGGGTGGATTTCGTTATGACACACAAGACAAAGTATATACTCGTAACGTGAATTGACTTAAAGTGATGCTCGTTATAGCGTCATTGCTTGGAGAATTGAACCATAAAACTTGTATCTTTTTAAATCTCAACAAACTGTATGAAGAGTCATTTTTCTTTGAGCTATTTCCGTGTGATGGTATTATCCTTGACATTTCTCTCTCGTCTCTATGGTCATTATTTTCAAGGAAAAAAAAATCAAGCGCCTAAAATCACCTTTTGAAGGCCAACTTAATACCATGGCTTGCGATTCACTAGGTCTGGATTTCCATTTTTTTTTTTTGCTCCTCGTACTATACACTTAATTTTATATCAGTGACACAGGAGCTTATTATTTTTGTCTCATGACAGAAACCATTAAACATTTCCAGTTGAATAACCCACA
The DNA here is from genome assembly GCA_905220385.1 of Xylota sylvarum. Classification (NCBI taxonomy): domain Eukaryota; kingdom Metazoa; phylum Arthropoda; class Insecta; order Diptera; family Syrphidae; genus Xylota; species Xylota sylvarum. Next base: position 37,384,341 of record LR999958.1, read on the forward strand.
GCAAGGGGAATAATAGGCCACAAGGAGAAGTATTTGTAGCAACCGAGGGAGATTATGGGTTTTAGCTGCCTATAGATACGAGGTTGTTAATCCTCGGGTCGGACACCGTCCTGGTGGGCTTTGTATTGTGTTTATTTAAATAGCTCAGTGAGTCCTGATCTCGTCAATGAGCGAGGGCATTAAGGAAATGACTTTAAGAATTGAGGGAAAATATGAGTAATTGTCATGAGATACATCTTCATTTTACATTAATGATACTTAAACTTTTCGCGAAGAAGCATTTCGTTTATAAAATTAATAGTTTTCTTGAAGGACATCATGACATTCCATCAGATAGGGTGGATGGTAAACCGTCTAAATGAATAATAGTACACATGCTACTATTCCCGAAATACTTACGTCCTTGACATTATTTTAAGAATTTTTTTTTATTGATTCTTTTAATTTTAGAACAGAATAGCATGCAATAAATTTTTAATGCAAACGAACAGTTATTAAATCCAAACTGGAAGTTTCTAAAGTTTATAAAAAAAAATTCAAGAATTATTTAAAGCTCCTGGCATTGACAACGAAATTCTGATGTCAGCATGTACACCATGAACTTCCTGACGGCATTGATATAGAAATTGCTATCTTCCGCAGTAAATTATGCATCAAGTTAAGTCACGAACAAAGAAATTCTTAACGAAGGGCGATAGTATCCTTACTAAAGGACATCATAGATTAATGAATTCATTTCGTTTCTATTCTTTTTTTTTTTGCACAAGTCATTATTCGCCGGAAAAGTGAAGGTAAACATTGGCAACCATTAAGTGCTGGCTAAAATAACATCCGACGTTAAGTAGTGTGAATATTAAATTTCAAGGAAATGACGCTTTTATTTTAATTCCAGGACTTAAGCGGTGAGGTACCCTACCGTAATTTTCCTTTCAAATTTACGTATTCAATTATCTTTGGGGTCGCGAATTCAATATGACTACCGTGTTCGTTTTCAATCAGTTTTGTGGGTGCACAGGATGAAATTCATTTAAAGGTCGGGTAACTCATTGCGGAGAATGTGTCAGTTGTGTTATTCAACGGGACATGCATCCTGTCACATTGGCAATTCAAAAGACTCTTTGAATTCATTTCACTGAAAATGGTCAGGATAATGCACTGTAATGCACTCATGCAGGTAGCTCATTTATTCCTTATTCAGTTGTGCTGGAATTACAGTGAATGCAGTTTCGAAATTATCAACCGTTGAGTTGGTAATTAATGAGCTTATTGAGATGGGGTTTCATTGGAAATAGTAACGTCAAGTAGAGGGATTTTAATGCGCTTTTGAAGTAATTAATCTTTTTTTTTTTATTGATCTCTACCTAGAAAGGGATTAAAAGCAGTAGCTTTCGGAATGAATAACTTGGATTTTTTTTTTTAAGGGTATCTACTTTGAAGTGAGGTTTATGTGGTAATCCAAGTAATCTTCTCATCTGTCAAAAGTTCACTGTAATAAGTAGATTTTATAAAAAGTATGGAAGGTTGTCAACACGAAGACAACCAGAAATGTGAAAAGTCGGAGCACAATTTTTAGCTAACAGTTGGTGGGGTTTTCGCTACTTAGATATGATTGTTCCACTAAGCCCTCAGGCTTATCCTTAAAACTCAGTTTACTTATTGCTAGGTATACATACAAAGATTGACCTTATTAACTGGGACACCCTGTATAGTAAGTTAAACTCTGCTATGGGAGGAGTAAATTAAGCGACGTTAATGTTCTTATTTGACGAGGACTACTTTCAAGCCTTGTATCAGTATACATACATTGATGTCAAAGTTTCAGTTTCATACAGCTTACCGCTGTTTCTTATGGTGATCTCCACTAAGGTGTCATTCGTGGCGTTGGTATTTACTCCGATGTGGGTAAATTCCTTTACCACTTCGAAGTTACTGTTGCCAACAATGACATTGTGTCCTAGGCGGTGGACAGATGCCTCTATATTTGTTGACAACATGTACTTGGGATTATCCTTAGTCATCCTTGATGATTTTGTGCATGCACCCTACCAAAGCATCACCACCATGTTTGAAAAGCTCCGCTGGTAGTTCATCAGAGACTTCAACCTTTTTGTTCTTCAGCTTTTTGGTAGCTGAGCTAACATCTTCAAAACTGGGAGGAACGATGGCTTCTTCATTGACTGGATGTGGATTCCCTTCTTTCTCTATCACTCTCTCTAACTAATGTTTTAAGATGCTGGAAATACTGATTAAAAACATCTACCATTCCATCTACATACTATTCGGTGACTAAGTTTCGTTCACTGTTTCGAAGAGCCTGCATTCCGGGCTTGACGCCAGCTGCGAGTTGCTTGGCTTTCCGGAACAACATCCGGATGTTATTCCTATCGCGGGACTCTTCGATATCCTTGAGCTGGGAGGCTGCGTGGTCCCTTTTCATCTTACGCAGGATCTTCTTCTCCTCCCTTCTGGCTATCTGGCTCGATACTCTTCTCTTGCTGCCCTTGTTTTGCGCTGCAACGCTTGCATGTGTGCATTTTCTGACACCTTTTTCCGACACACGCATTCATCATCACAACAAGGGCTCTTTTTGGGCTGGTAGCCGGTAAGTATGGTGGTCTCTGCTACATATTCGATTATGTCGTGATATTGATAGATTGTTGGCGTTTGTGGATGGTAAATGCACAGAGAAGAGTCCCTCATTTAGGATCTATTTGTAGGCTCTCGCTAGTTCAGTCGCGCTAAGCCTTCCAAAGTTGAATTTCTTTTTCTGTGTGGTTTGCAGATTTTTCTCCTTGGATAAACGAGCTCTTAATTTGGCTGCAAAAAGAAATTGGTTAGAGTCGACGTTTGCCCCTCTGAAAATTTGAACATTCAGAATATAGGATGCGTGCCTCATATCTATAAGCACGCAGTTCGACCATCTGAAGAGCGAAAGGTTGCTGTGTGGATTCATAGTCTTCGAAACCTAATGCTACTTACATATGCTAGCGCCGTATTACAAGTTGCTCGAAGGTCGATTAGCCGAAAGCCGTTGTCTGTTGTCGTGTCATGGACTAATGTTGGATTAATCCGTCCAAGAGTTTTTCCTTACCGATTTTGGCATTAAAGTCCCCGAGTATGATTTTGATATCAGACTCCGGACAGGCTCCGTAGGCTCCGTCGAGGATGTCATAAAACTCCTCCTTGATATAGTCTTCAGATTCGTCGTTAGAGACGTGTGCAGTTATTATGCTAATGTTTTGAATGTTGCCTGATGCGGATCACAGCTAGGCAATCGCTGATCAGCATAAAGTCAATTATTATTGAGTTTAGCCGATTTCCCACGACGTATCCGCATCCTAATATGTACAGTATATTGTGATAGTTGTAATAAATGTCACATTTTTGCATTTTTGCATACCTGATCTTATTAATCGTATCTCCTGGATCGCGGTAATATCTGCCTTGTACCGCGTGAGGACAGATTCAAGTTTTTGAATAGCACCTGGAGTGTGCAGTGTACGTACGTTCCAGGTGCATACTCCTAAATCGTAGTCCGTAGACGTTCCGGGTCGTGATATTAAATGATGGGGTCCATAATCCGAGGTTTGTGTCTCTCTCATAACTAGTGTTGTTTTTTTACGTAGTAAGGAAGTTACCCCGACGGCACAACCCCCAACCTGGAGGGCCAGTTCCATATTTTGTAACCCCTAAGACGAGGGGCCGGTTTTAAACCGATATCAGTAACCCGCTACCGTTGGCCCAGTAAGGGCTCATCCACTACGATCTCTTTTCCAAAAACCTGACGTATTTTTAAAAATCTTTATCGGCCTGAGCTCCGAATATGTCGAAATACCTCAGATAAAGTGTCCTTATGCTTCCATTTGAAGCTGTGATTGCACCGTTGACTCCATCGAGAGAGTTTGTCCGCTGTCGTATTTATAGTGCTGCTATATTGTCTTATTCAACACTCAAGTCGGGTCTGGATCTAAACTAATTAGTACCCGATGGCTACCACTAGGAGGTAAAATAACTACAATTGATGCGCAGTAACAATTACAATACTAGACTAGATATTGGCACGTTGACGCCAGTCAGTGTCTTCCCTATTCGTACAGCATCCAGCAATTATTTTACAGCTTCAATCAATATTTTCATGCTTTTAGCGCAGAAATAAATTACGTTTCATTATTTAAAAAAAATGGTTAAACGCAAACTATAAACAGTCATCTGTCTAGGGATTTCTTAAAGTCATGGAATTTAAAGACTGCGGTAATTTTACATCGCATTTAAGAAAAGCATGTGGAATTTTGTATGATGTGGGGTGTCTCCATATAGAAGCTGCTCGATGAGTCAAAGCAGTCCCCATGATGACCCCAAGAAGTTTAAGGTAGTACCATTAGCAAGGAAGATCATGGAAAGCTAAACGATTATAAATCAAAAGACACCACGCAAATGTTCTAAAATGCTTAAGGAAATCGATTAAAGTAAAAAGAGGATATGATTAACCAAAAGGCTTGTTCTTACTTCATAACAACGGTCTGAAGACATGCAGCTTCCAGGATTTAGCTTAGATACCTAGTAATTTAATTAATTTCTCTCCAAGATAACAATCATTCGATATATCGATATGCTTCTCACATTTGATACATGACTATTAACACTTAACTTAGTTTTATCAATTGCTAAATTTTTTTAACAAGTCAGTGCTCAAATAAAACAATTTTTTTCATTTTCTATTTTCAGAAGGAAGCTGAAAAAAATCACAGCCAACTTAACGAGGTAATTTTTCAAAATTAAAAGTTTAAAGTTTATTCAGTCTGCAAAGCTATATTCGTTTATTGCAAGACCTAAGTACAACTCCTTCCAGAATTACTTTTTACTGTAGGTATCTGAATTCAGTATACTAAATAGTTTCATGTTGGAAAAAGATTCGATCAAAAACATGTAACTGGCGTTTTTGAGTTCGATTATATAGTCCGCCAAATAAAAATCAAGAACTATAGTACAGATCCAAGACCAATTAATTTACACAATGCATTATTCCATTAATAAGGGTACCTAAGTGCTATAAATTCTGTTTCCCCATAGTCATAATAATAAATTCCCTAAGTGCTGCAAATTGTAGTATTCGATATCATTTCTGTTGTCATAATTATAATCATTTTGCTCCCTTATTAAGGTCAATCAACATTCACAACTGTTTACTTAAGCACTCATTTAGTGCCGGCGATAATAGGAAACGTAGAAAGCTCATCAATTTCCAAAGGATACAAAACCTATCAAAGATATTATGAAAGTTCAAGCAATATAAAGAAAAAATGTATAGATAACATATACGTAGATATATGTTGGCCGAAACGTGACTAGAATTTGGCGTCAGCTTGAAGTTATCAACACACTCTATGAGCCAAATATTTCAGCCTCGAATAATTGATTGTTTTTATTTCTTGTTCTTTGGTGGTGAAGATATCATAAATTTGCAAAAAAAAATATTAGAAAAAGTATAAACGTTTTGATTTGTTGTACAAATAAATTAATGTTTTTAAACTTTGCTAATGCGAAATTGGTTTCATTTAGGGACTTCAAACAATAAAATATAATACAATGCATTATAACATCAATAGTTTTTCGAAAAACATACTACAGATACCCTAAGGACATTAAATCCCATGTGTAGATACATCAATTCATATTAATGTCACACACGAAACGAATCACCACAAAACTGATGACCGAAAAATTCAATTACCCTCGATTTAAAAAAAAAACAAAAAAACATACAACCCTTCCACACATATTGGGGGATGTAGTCCTCCTTTTAATGTTTCATAAATAATTTCAGTGCTTCATCAACATTGTGCCATACGTCGGTACTCTGATAGAATGACCACAGAAAAGTTTCAACCAACAGACAATATTTTTAGTCAATTCCATCTGCGTTATTTTACGTGACAAGTCCATCTGTGGTGTGACAATTCCAAAAGCAATTACCCGAAACCAGTAACGAAATATTCTTCGAAAAATAAAATACATCGGTCGGAAACCCTTGGGCGTCCAGCAATCGAATGTGTAATGGAATTTATGAAGTTAATGGATGAAAATGTGTTTCCGAGCCATTAACGAAATATTTTGAGATATAAAAAACAAAAAATACTCTTTTATAAATGGTGATTGCGAAATTTCTATTTTTGTTATTCGATAGAATCGATTTGAATTTAATTACCGAGACAGAAATACACCAACGTGGATATAGATATGTACTCGTACAGATGTCAGTAGAGACGCACTGATACCATTATTTAGCTGTGATTAGCGAAGAGTTAGGCCACTTATAAGTGACTATCGTATCAGGTTTTGTCATTCAATACGCACGTAAACAGAATTCTACCTGTCAAATTATTTAATAATTTTGTTTTGTGATAAGATTTCAGATTCAAATGTGTCCTTATCGATGTGAAATTGTGATTGATATGGATTACTAGGTAAACGAAATAAAATAACAACAAACTGTTTGTTTAGTTTAAATGGTTTCATAGAGATAACAGAATGCTAGCTTACTGTTAAAAATTTTAAATATTTCACTATTGGTTTAATTTGGCTGCCAGCTCAGAAACGCCAACACACTTAGATCGGCAATAGGTCCATTGTGATACCACATGGATAGTAGGAGAACGTTTCTCTCTACCTACTCGTTAAACCATTCTGAACTTCCGATGAAGCTAAGAGGCTCTTGAAATCTATATTTATCAAATCGCCTACAGCGTTATAATAGAAGGCTCCTAAGTGGAGCTTCCTTCTGCGGGAAAGAGCTGGATAGAAACAAAGAAAGTGCGGCTTCTACAAAAGTCTTCAAAAAGGCTCAGCCTTGCAGTATGCTGGCCTATAAGACAGTGTCCAGTAATATGTAACACCTATTAAAGTGCCAATATGCAACCTGTTGAGAGAGCGAATTCTTAGAGCGTTTTAAATCCAGCTTTGGCCAAATCTGATTTGTCGCCAGACATGTTGGTCCACTAGTACTCCTGATAGCATCCAGCTTGAATTTTAGTTCACAAGTAGCGATTGGTATACCTAAGGTACCTTTGTCCGGCAGAATGCGTAAAGTTGATCCTATTCTGGCGAGTTCATAGTCGCTCTTACATTTCCCTGGAGTATCAATATGAGCCGGCACCCAACCAAGGTGATTATTGCGCAGCCATTTCCATGAGAGATGATCGGCAGTCTAGAGCTACTAATGACGGAGATGTTGAGCCAGTGACTTATTCAAAGACGTAGACCTTATCTATTTTCAATACCTTTTTTGCAAAGAACTGTGCTACAGTGGCTTTTTTAACTCCAGATGTGGACAACTTTTTAAAATTATCTCGAGCACCGGCAAGATGATGTCCGATAGCTCCTGCAACTCGCCAGGTATTATGCCGTCAGGTTCCGCTGATTTATGCAGTTTTCTCTGTATAATCAGGTTTAAGAGGATAGTTACACGTGCAGATGGACTATTAAAAACCATGCTGCACACCACTTGGGAACTTCTTGGGAAATGAGTATCAAGCAGTAAATTCAGCGAGTCATCGCTGGAAGTCTTCCAAAACCCATCAGCTTTCTTAAGGTAGCTGGGTGTCAGAAGCGTCTATTTTATAACAGAAAAGTCTCCAAGAATTACATTTGGCTTTCCTTAATACTTTTTTGTACATATATTTAAACATACATATATATATGGACGCATTGTACCTATAAGTTCCAGTCTAGCGCGTTTCGAAATCTGTAGACCACCAATGAAGTTTCCCTTGTCCTCCTCAAAGGACAGGAGAAAGACCATCGCTTAATTGAGGGCTGAGGTTAGATCATCAACTAAGCGATCAAGTTCTTGGGAGTTGCAGAGTGGTTAAGGTGATCGTTAACTTCTGAAAACTGGCGGGCTAATAAAATCTACATTCAAAGCAAATTGGAGATACTTGTGTTCCGAGAAATAAGGTTCGGTCGATACCTTCCAATTCCTGATGCGTTGAGTGAAGCTGTCGGAGGCAAGGGTGCTGTACAGCACTTCTTGCCTATTTCTGGTGAAAAAGTAGGGTTGTTACCTTCGCTGCACAGAATGAGGTTTGTACTTAAAATGAAGTCAAAAAGTAGCTAATCTCTTTTTGATATCAGAGCTTCCCTATACACTATGGTAAGCATTAGCATCGCAGCCTACAATAAGGACAATTTTCTGCCTCTCTCCATTTGCGATCAATCTTTCTAGGTTATCTCCAAAAAAAGAGTCAATGCTATCATGGGCAAGATACGCCGATACCACGTAGTAGAAAGCACCAAGTGTTTTTATATTTGCCGCAGTTGTATCTCGATAAGAGAGGAAGGTTACTTTTAGGTTATGTTTTACCAGTATACACAATCTGCGTTTACCATCGCCGCGCGCATACAAGGCATAGTCCTTCGGAGTCTTGAGTTCGCATACCAAGTTGTTCACAGCCCAAGGTTCTTGGACCAAGGCTATATCTTCCCTGTCCATTGAGGACGGAGAAGACGACCGGCGGATGCCGTCATGGAGTGATAGAACTAACTGCAGCATTGGGGCTATAATTAGTTAGGGAAACCTCCCGCACAGTGGAGTTTAGAGCTTCCGAGTCTGAGGACGATTCCAACAGTTCTCCCTCTCTCAAAAGCGACTGCAATTTGTCAAATTTGTCATCCATCTCCATGTCCGACAATTTGTCTTCTTCAACTAGAGACGGATTCTGGTCAAGGAATCATCGCTCTCCAAATATGGAAAAGTGGTGGATGAGTCGGAGTCATTGGATGCAGGAGTTGGGTTCGAAGGATGGGGGGCAGTTCATGCAAATCAGACTTTTCGCTCTTCTTATGAACCTTGATGGTGATAGGGTCACAACCGTAGTAGTGAATACCTCCAGTCTTTGCCAAAGAAGTCAAAGATTCCTTATTTATGCCGATAAGTGCACATCTATAAAGACCCTTAGGCTGCTCCAGCTTAGCAACTGTATCGGAAGTTCGGGATTGCTTGCTGGTTTTCAGGCTCATTAAGATCGTATCCGCCTCGGAGGGTTCGGCTGGGATCCAGGTGCGAGTTCTCGACCTACTCGGAACTTTCTCTCCCGTAATAACATTGAGCCTGGAAGATGTACTGGTGTTATGTACCTACTTTGGGTCTTTTGAAAACTGACCCTGATTCCTGGAACAATCGCTGCTTTATCATCACCAGCGGTCGGTTCTTTTGTAGTCCGGTATATTATCAAAGTGCTCCAGAACTCGGCTAGCAGTGCGTCGATCCTTATACGCCTGTTTTGAGGGAGCAAGGTAAAGCCTTGATTCCGAAGAGTTCCTAGTGGAACGTAAGGTGGTACTAGTACCATAGGGCTCCATGCTGCTGTTGGAAGTAGTTGAATCATGTAAAGCCACAATTTTCTACTAACCACCTCTTCATAAGCTTTACCGATAGACAGCTTGAGCACCGAACTACCGCCCGGTTTAATAGGAGAACCGGTCTTATTTGTTGTTTTTGTAATTTGTTTTTTTGTGTGTTCATAATAAGTTCCCACGAGTAGTAGTGACAGGAATGTCAGTCTGTGCATAGATCTGCATAACACAGGTAAGTCTAACTAATCCGGAGGTTGCCAGGTATCCGGATACTCCGGTCGTGACTGAGCTATTTTGTGGATGGTCCCCAGCCAGATTGATCCTCGGCACGAGTCGTACTACGCTTTGATCCACCCCACGGGAGGGGAGAGGGGAAAGAGAAAGGAAGGATTGGGGTCGACTGCATCTTCCAATTTCATCTAGGGAATGAATCGCAAAAGTCTTTGTCCTCTACTTGGCCCTTATACCACGACGAGGTGTGCAGTCTCGTAAGAAATCGGAGCGGACTTAAATTCCGCGAATGATTTAATACCTTTATCGTTTTGCAAAACGACTAGATTGAAACGCGGAGAACGATGGTGTTGTTGAATGAGGACAAATGAAAAATAAATGGAATTGAAGGTTTAGCTCAAGATGTGGATGTAGATTGAAAAGCTAAATCACGTCAATAATTTTGGTTTCATGTACAGTCGAATATTTTTATAGCAGATTCCTGACCTTGAATATTATGTTGAGGACTAAGAAGTGGTGTATATATCTGACACCACTATTGTATTAAACACCAACCGCATTCAGTTATTTTCCCAAAACCCAAACTAAGCAAATACACCACTTATTGTAAAACTCTCCTATTTACGCAGAAACCTAGAACCCCTTTATCCATTTCTCATCATCAATTATTCCTGTCACCTTCAAACCGAAAATAACAAATCTAAGCAGCAACAAATCCCTAGCAAATCACTTCTGACATGAATCCAAAGCATTCAGACGGGTAAGCCTTACGAAACAATTGAACTTACTTGTAATCCACTGCCAATAAGTCTTCATTCCACATCAGTGCATTAGGGCTACGCTTTGAGACTGACTTTGTACAATATTTTCCACAATCTATGGGCGTCATTCTGCACAACATGACCGCACATTCAAGGAGTGCTATCAAGGATATTTTTGCTGAAACGTGTAACCGACAGAATGAAAAGGATCTATGTATATGGTCGTATTTCGGACACGCAACCACCTACAACAAATTGATGGACAGGAAAGATTTTTACTAGGGCTTATGGTGAGTCGAAATACCTCCAAATCCAGGAAGTCAGCATTGATACTGTGGAAAGGATTAGTTTAGAGAAATCAACAAGAACAACAGGAACAACAAAATTGAACTATAAATCTCGATGGGGACTCAATTTGCTCGAATTGAATGAACGCATTGTTTTTGGGTTTTATTGGGGATGAACATTGTTTAAATGAGCAGAAGTCGTCCGGTAATGCTTGGGTTCCATCATTTATTAGGTTTTCGATAGTAGATCCTGTCAAGTGATTTAATTTTCTCGATTCAAAATGCCTCCCATGGAGTTGCCGATAAATAATTTATTTTATGAATATGTATGAGTGCCGGGGGAGGGAATTAAAACTTACCAAAGATGGAAATGCAAAGTTGTAGCTCTGAAAAGGGATTCGAAATTATGAATATGTATTGTTGTGTCTTCAAATGTGGGCATGAAAGGATTGACCCTTTTGTTAGGATCAGAAATGTGGTAAGTTGTGGAACTATTATACATAAGCAAACTTTCCATGAGTGTAGTCCTTACGTATGTGCTTGCACATAGTTTGTTTAAAAAATGTGCATAAGTGCATGTAAAATATTGTCCGTAAGCTGATGTTGCCTTTTCTCTTCGGGCAAAATCCTTGTTGCGTCCCGCATCAACACTAACAATAGAATCACGTACCTGTTGATTTATTTGCACAACATCCTTGCAAAATTTATTCTCGTTTGTCTTTTTTTTTTGTCATTTTGCAACTCACTTATAAGTTTAACAAGACCTATCGGTCTGTCGGCACACAATTTAAATTATACACTTCCATCCTCGGGGCATTATGAACTTTTTTCTTTCCTTTTGGCCCGACATATGTATGTGTGTACGTATGCCGACATTTCCGTGAGCAAAAAATAGGACCAATGTTTCATTTTTTTTTTATTTTTAGAGAGAGAGAGTAACTACGGTCTCTGCGGTCTGGGCGATAAAAACAGCGACAATGACAAGCCCCAGAGATTATTTTACATTCATTTTTCAGAGTCCTGGACATGGTGTTCACGTGGTGCTATGTACATAAGTTTGGCCAGAGTTTGCCTTTGAGTGTTGATGAATCTATTTTTTAACGTGTCCTTGCTATGGATGCATAAAAGGTAGTGGTCATTGACTGTGGTTGTGTAAGCTTTGGTGTGTTTTTAAGGTAAGGATGCTTACACTTATTTTGGTGTTTTTTTATTTCTTGTTTAATGTTATTTTAAAATGCGGTGTATATTCGTATGTGGCTTACTTTGAGGTGGTTTTATGATATTGCAGACTTTGACTTAAAAGTAAGACGAAATAAAATAAAAGATGAAATAAAATGTTAAGAGTCCAAAGGGGAGAGCTAATCTGGAGACCGCGTCAACCTTACTTTATGTTTTTCAAACGTCGATGAACCATATAGCAAATGGGAGCTCCAATCCCCCATTCACCATAGTGAATTGGAAAGAGTGTTCAAAGTTAATGGTTCTTGTCATGAAGTCTATGGATTAACAAGAGACGGGATCGGATTTAACATCCTTAAATCCGATCCCGTCATCGGATCATCTGGCTTAGACTTTTGAATGAGGTTTATTTTTGGGGTGATAGGTGCGTGTTTTTTTACCTATTTATTAGGGAACTGTACCTATAAACCGAGAATAGTAAATTGGATATGAATTCTGGCCCAAGAACTAATTTTTAGGCGGATACTTCCCAGCTCTCCTATAGTCCTGGTGTGGCCTCAGTTTTATTTCAGGTGTAGTTCCTAATCCATTTAACAATAGACTTGTGAAGAGAATAATAATTGTTTGTACGGTTCATATTAAATCGTTCATGAAAGGTAGATTGCAATACATTGGAGACAGCCCCTTATTTGTGGAGAAATGTTGCTTCTCTTTAGAATAGAGTTCTTGTGGAATAGAATATAGAATGGTCCTTAATGCAGAAGTGTGACCTATTGTGAAAATCTCCATCTACATCTAAGTGCAATTTCTGTTGCCATTCGTACGATATGATTCAACGCTAAGACAGTAAGACATATCTGTAAGGACACAGTGTATTAATCATTATTCTTTCCATAACATTTAGAAAGAAAGAGATTTGTCGATAATGGAGTTTTAGTTCTGGGTAATGGATCACTATTTCATCCTATTTCGAATACTAGTCAGATTTATCGAAGCTATAGGCATTTTTATGGTGTCCTGAGTCTGCGAGTGGTGCATAAACTAAATTACAGAGGAATTACCTAACTATTCTTCAACTCGAAGGAAACTGCATCTAGGAGAGTACTTCTTCGACAACCTTGGCGAATTAGCTGACATAAGTATTAACCACCTCCAGCGCTTTATTATAAGCTCCTGTTGGTTTAACGGGTAGTTGACTAGATCCTATGGTATCGCAATGGGCCTATTCTGGCCTAAGTGTGGCTGCACACCGTCAATCGAACCTAACCTAACCTACCTCAATGCGTAGAGCGTGTATTCCCAAAGTCGAATAGAAGAGAGCCATCTCATTTGGAGGAACGATTTTTTTCTTCTGAAATAACACCTTTCCAAAAATTGTTAAAATATAGGAAAATGTATGTTACGGGACCGAGAATTTTACGAAGAATCTTTGTTTCGAAGCAACCGAGAATATCTTTATCTATACATAGAATCCAAGCTTTGACGCTATAAACTAGGACTGGGATAGGGTCTTTAGTACCCAAATGGTTTATCAACCCAAAGAAACAGCGATTGGCAAGAGTTATTCTTCGTTTTATTTCTGCTGAGATGTTGTTGTCAGAGTCTATAGCAGAGCCGTAGGTAGACAAAATCCCTTACTAACTCAAAGTTATTGACCTTGAAAAGCATGAATTTTCTATCGTCATTCTGCACAATCTGACAAGTTTGGCCGGAATGCCAAAACTAGACATGGCGCTATATAGCTGGTCTCTATAAATGCTGTCACATGCTGCCTTAAAATGATGAAACGATGGTGAGTATCGACTGGGAGCGTGAAGATTTGATCGATTGTGGACTTTCCTGGTCTGAAACCACACTGATAGTGACCAAACAGATTGTTGACAAAGGGTTTCAGACGTTCACACAGGATGGCAGATAAGATCTTATACGAGTTCGCAATGCTGAGGAGACTTATCGGGAAAACGATTCTGAGATTCCATTCATCAGACATACTCTCGTCTGACCAAATTTTTAAAATGAGTTGGTGTATGCTCTCTACCAGGTCATTTCCAGCTGCTTTGAACAGCTCGGCTGGTAAGATATTGCTATCTTAACTTCATCCAGGTCAGGTGGAAGAAAATGTCGGTTTTCATCGTCCAGGTTGAGTGGTTCATTCTGCCAGACAGTGCAATTTTGGTCATCGTCGCCGTTATACAGTCTGCAGAAGTGATATTTTCATATCCTCAACATTGACTGCGATTCTACTACTAGGTTTCCTTGTTCGTCCCTGCAGGCTTCGGTTCTGACTTTGTAGTCTTGACATGTTCTTTTTACCTTCTGGTAAAACTTCCGAACCTCATTCCTGCAATAGCATCTCTCTATTTCCTCAATTTCGCTCTTCTCATGTTCCTCCTTTTTCCTTCTGAGAAGCTGGTGTTCATACCTTCTCTTCTGCTTGTAGAGGTCGCGAGCAACTCTGGTCCTTCTATACAGTGCCGCTCTGTATGGTATCTGTTTTTATGGGGGTTTTCGTTGTGGTGGTCAAGAGAAACCCAGCACATTCTGACTTTTTGGCAGTTTATTAAACTTAGTGTGGAATAAATTGATGCTTCGACGGCTTGTGTGGCACATATCTTGCTGGAACCATAGTTCGCCCAAGTCCAAATCCTCAATTTCTGGCTAAAAAAATCAGTTAACATGACTCGGTACCGCTCTGCATTGACTGTAATGTTTCTTCCATTGTCGTCTTGGAACAAAAACGGGCTGTCACTCCAAAAAGCATTCAAAAAGCTGCAGCGCGCAGTACGAACACGGGAATATGTACATAGCGTACACCAGCTGCAGTTGGTGCAATATTTCGACTGACATTTCTTTTCAAAATTTGCAATGTTTAGGCAATACGGCATCCCTTTTGGAAGTAATTTTGCAATATTTTCTAACCGTACAAATGTAATACTGAGTTTCTATAAATTTTTTAAGTGCATAAGAGCTGTCAGTGTCAAAATAACATTAAATTAAAAAAGAAACCAACAGATGGCACACCCTTTTCATTTGCCAGTATATGCAAGTCCCCAATAACTCCATGTCCATCTAAGTCATATCTCGAAGAACACTTCAGAAACCATATAGCCAGAATATTTTAATCTCCAGAAATTCAAAAACTAAATCAACTGGCATCATTAGACTTATTAAGGCTCGAAGGATTATAAGTTTAATGGAAGTTGACACTCTACGACCTTATAATGTGGGATCGAGCTTGGCTTGAATAGACTTTGGTTTGAAAAAGATATAGTGACTTTCTGGGCCCTAGTGTTCCTTACCCCATAGACGTTGTTTTAAGTAGTTTTAAGTAGTTAATGGCTCGGACTGCTAGTCAGTTTGACGTCCAAAATACTTGATAGATTTAGAGAACAAACTACAACTATTTGAATAACTAAATAAGGCAAAATGAGGTTAAGAAAAAACTACTTCAGCTGTATTAGAGCACGTGCTAGTCATAATAAAACTTCTGCTTTACTGATTCTATGAGGCCAACTTTTTTGCCTTGAGGGTGTTCCTGTAACTAAACCTTAAACATCTCATGATTAAGTAAATTACAAGTCAAAGGTTCCTACGAGTGCAAAATACAGGGAATTTCACATTGCTCTTTGCTTTTACGACCCACTTTTTTGCCTTCCAGTTATTTTATTATTCTGCAGCATTTATTGTAATTGAAATTTTTTATAGCGGTGTGTACATACATATATAAAAAATTTCACAAACATTTGTAATTCTAAAAGAACGTGACTTGTGAGCGTCTCACTGTCTGCGAATAATTTGGGGTAAGTACTTATATTTATATGCGTACTAACAAAATTTTGAGTACTGTGTGCACTTTTCACTATCTTCATGAACTGAAAGTAAAACTCCACACCACCAGAAGATATAATGTCCCTCATACTTTTCAAATTTCAAAATACAGAGCACTCACAACGTTGAAAACTATTTGTGCTTTCAGATTACTCAACGGACAAGCAGCAATAAAGTCTTCTACATGTTCACATTCATATCCATATCCACCTGTCCGAATAATATATTACCAGCACTTCGCAAGTGTCACATCGCATAGAGATGGAATCGCAGTAATAAATCTAGAAATCCAGGAAATACCCAACGGAAGAGATGTGCTAAGTGTTTTATCCAAATTATACCTTATGCATGGTCGTATGTGTGTACAACACTGCTCTTGGGTACTGTTTGCTCGAAATGTGACTGCTGACGAAAGTCCTTCCATGCTCTTATATTTCTTCATATTTGCACTTTGCAATGGAATTCCTTTATTTTAATGTTTTGCTCAGCCTAAGGGTAACTACTACACAAAGAGTTGATGCATTGTGTAATATTCCATAGCCTGTCTGGTGTTTCTTTGAATAAGGACTGTTAATCACACTGAAACGATTTGTAAATGTTTTTCATAAATTCAACAATTAAGATAATTACATTTTGCCATCCAAATCCTGTGTTCCCTTAAACCACCTTAATTCTTAAATAATTTACAAAAAAGCCTTTTTTCTTTATTTTCTTCTTTTTATTTTGCAAAACGTGTCACAAGAAATATCATAAAAGTGTTTCAGTGGAGTCCTTTTCCATACAATGAGCACCCTTTCTCTTAAAGACGTATCGACCTTGTTGCGCAATACAATGAAACCATCATTGTAGGTACAAACATTTTGGCAATGATATACACAAGTATGTATGTCCCATAAGCACAACGGGACAAAGATTAGAAACTGTGTCCTCGTATTCCCTTTTGACAGAGTTCACAACCTAATGGCAAAAGGGAAGTTAGACTCTGAACGCGAGAATGTCGTTTGCTGATGAAAGGCTTTGTTTACCTATTCTCCTTTATAACCAGGCAGTGTTATGAAAACAGACTTTCTTTCGAAATACCCACCCACCTACCACCCAGTCAGGGAGAACGAACCACCAAGGGAGTAAAGTCATCTTTTTATCATCATTTAAGAAGGGAAATCAGCGTTAATGGATGTCACGTGTACGGGGGTGTGTAGTAAATCAATTTAAAGTGTAACCTTTAGTTAAGTCTCTGTACATTGTTAGGTTGAGCGCTGGGAAATGTATCCCAATGGAGGAATGTGATGTTCATTCAATTGAAAAGTAAGCAAAGAGAAACAGTGTTTTGTGGTCGGTTTTTGTTCTGCTTCTGAATGAAAAATGTTACTAGTGGGAAAGGTGTTCATTTCAAGTGGGTAATAATGCATTCTCATTTATTCGGTCTGGAATCTTAAGGATATGGTATAGTGAGTATATGTAGACCATAGAGTTGCCGCATTGAATAACACATTAGTCCATTATACTTAGATTAAGGCATCCAAAACTTATAAATAATGTACAGAAATATAGACAGGACGATAGACACGTTAAATACAAGGATTAATCTACAATGACAAAGTTTGGTGCACAAACTAGAGCAGGAATGGTACGTTCAAATGGGTAACAAACTTGGGGCAACAAAATTCTACGCAACGAAAGGATGACTGGGACAGAAAGCAGAAACTTGGAAACATGAAACTTCAAACTTATAGTATTTCTGGAAGCCACACATCGTGCAATACAATTTCCTTACAACAAACACTAAAAAAATATTAAAGTTGTTGCCTAAGGCTCAAGAGCTTCATAGGTAATTTTAATGGAAAGCAATTATGAATGGTGATACGAAACAGCGACTTCACATTGTTGGTCGTGGTGTCACACAGGAAACTACACTTAAAAACGACAAGTAGCAACCCAGAAAAACAAATCGATTACATACGCATAAGCCGAAAGTAAAGAGGCATCAGAGTTCAGGATCAACCTGAAACTTGATACAACTTAGGCCAGCTTTACTTTTTCCATCTCGGCTTACAGTAAATAGTTCAACCTCCAATAATTCTGAAGACTAGCCAAATTGGTTAGTCTATCCAGGTTTCTAGATGAAGCAAGTTTTGAGAAAAAAAAAAACACTTCTTCTGGGACCAATCAATCCTAAACTATTGGAAAACTATTGAAACTCTCACTGAGTTTTGTTGAGTTTGTTTGAGTTTGTAAAGGTCCCCTTCTAATTGTGCACGCCACCTAAGGCGAGGTGTTCCTCTACTGCGTTGTTCCTTCGCGCTAGATTCGAAAACTCTACAGACCGGAGCATTTGTGTCCATCCGCTTTACATCTTGAGCGCTGAATCACATCCTCCAAAGCCCGTCTATATAAACGGGACCGAGAATTTTACGAAGAATTTTTCTCTAGAATTGGCCGAGGATATCTTCATCCACTTTAGATAGGGTCCGAGCTTCAGCGTCATAAAGCAGGACTGGGATGATCAAGGTCTTATACAGAATCTCATTAGTTGTTCGGGATAGTGCCTTCTAAACCAAAAGAAACAGCGACTGACAAGAGTTATTTTTGGTTTAATTTCTGCTAAGATGTTGTTGTCAGAGTTTATAGCAGAGCCAAGGTAAACAAATCCTTTATTACCGCAAAGTTATTGCTGTCGATTGTGACGTTTTGTCCAATTCGTCGATGGTGTGTGTCCCTTCTTGTTGACAGCATATACTTGGTTTACCGCTGAACCCATTTTGGCAGCCTCCGTTGCAATGACAGCCCGCTATGTTCTACCAATTATGTCCATGTCGTCGGCGTAAGCTAGTAGTTGCACAGACTTCTGAAAGATTGTGTTTCCGGTGTTGGCTTGTGAGTTTCGCACAATTCTTTCAAGTATAATATTCAAGACATCACATGACAGCGCGTCACCCTGTCTAAATACTTTTTTGACATCAAAGGTCTCGGTGAGATGGTTACCGTCCTTGATGGAGCAGCGAGAATTCTTCTTCAATTCTTCAATATTCTGGACAATCTGTCGAATTTGGCAGGCGTCCTAAAACTAGACATGGCTCTGTATAGCTCGTCTCTATAGATGCTGTCATATGCGGCCTTAAAATCAATGAAAAGATGTTGGGTATGGATTTGGACTTCCTACTGGACTACTTCAAAAATCTGTCAAAGTCTGAAAATTTGATCGATTGTGGACTTTCCAGGTCTGAAACTACACTGATAGGGCTCACTCAGGTTGTTTACGTAGGGGCTTCAGACGATCACACAGGATGGCAGATAAGATCTTGTACGCGATGCTGAGGAGACTGATATCTCTGGCGCAATTGAGGGAGTCTCCTTTCTTGTGGATCGGCATACACACATCTAACCAAATCTTAGAAATGAGTTGGTTGCTGCTTTGCCAGAATTCTTTGTTGAACCTGGGGCTTCTTGGTGGTTGTCCGGTTAAACCCAGCACATTAGTTGCAGCACTTCTGTTGGCATGTTGGCAGCGTTACTACTGGACTTTGGTTCTTGATGCTGATGACATTGGAATATGCTGATGACGTTGAAATAATTCGGGATACGCGTTCAGTCAAGATTGTGGCGATCTCTTGCGATTGCAGCTTCTCGACGTCAAATCTTCTCACAGAAGTTCTTCTTAGTTGTGGCCCTTGGGACACCCAGAACACTGAAGGCATCCCTTACGTCAATCGCAATGTGATCAATTTGTTTGACCGTTTGATAATCAGGAGACCGCCATGTCCCCTTATGGATATTGAGATGAGAAAACCGACTTCTTGTTATAGTGGCGTTCCGGATTCTCCAGATATAGTAACTCGCTTCAGGGATACGAGCACTGCCTTTGGCCTACTAAGGGTGCATCCACCACCATCTATGTATTGTATTTTCCAACACCCTGGAAGAGGTTGATTACCCAATCTTCAGTAGAGGTACTAAGTACCCAGCAGCCACCAACGTGGAGATGTAGAGAAGGAGTTGATAGTGAGAGGCTATCGTAAGAACGCTTGCGCTCTCATATACTCGCATCACTAACCTTTGGCCATCTCTTATGATGCATTTACATACATATAAATGTGGGTATCATTACTTGCTAGTGCTTCTGTCTACACTTACCCAGACATCTTTTACCAAGAAGAACAATCACCAAATGCATTGTGTCTTACGAAAATTTGTATTAGACATCTAGGTTGAAAACTGTTATACTATCCCACTCCTAGACTGTCCTACACAGGCTATCGTACGCCGAGACTACGTGCTTGGCTATTTCTCTCAATAAATAGGACTCCCCATTCCATTTTTAAATCACTGAGAATAACTAGGGATTTCCAGGAACTTACCACAGAAGATATTCGACCTGGTCGATATCCGATGCACACAAAGAGTTGCTTAACAAATATACATAACCATCACACTATAGAAAAAACCTTAAAAGAAGAGTATCAATAATGTTTCAGATCCTATAACATCTCTTGCATATTTTCATTGCAGGATCTTCGAGGATAGTAATGTGTATTTTGCCTAATTTTGTCGACAAAAAATATTAGTATCTAGTCGTCTTGTCGACTGAACTAATATTCATTTCTTACACCTCCTGAGATGTTTTAGAACAAACACCGACTTCTGCACCGTATTAATAAAAGATCTAATTAAAGGACCTCTTCATAGCGACCCAGCTTCACCTCAAAAACTCCGCAATACAAATATCTTAAGGCTTCTTTAACCAAGCGAAAAATTCAACAAGTATCCAAGAATGTTCAAGGAATTTAGTACTTGATTTCACCACTTCAATTCTCTCTCCATTTACTGACGCAGGAAAATGGTATTGCTCATGGAATGCGTAGTGAAAGTCATGGGAATTCTAATTCAATTCACTTCATTGATTTCAGAAGCTCAGTTCCAAGAAAACAGAAGGATACTCCCGCAAGCGCTAGAGCTTATTAAGAAATTACTCTGTTTCCGCATATGTATAAAGGAACACACCCTCGTCGCTTGCAACAATCTCTAGAGGGATAAAGCTCCCAAATGCATCGTGTCTATTTTTGTAACATTTCAGCTTTAATCATGAAATTGATATCGATCCGGTTCGTCGTCACCAATGGGGAAAACAGGTGGCAGCCCGCTCTGGCCCGTCTTTTCACAGTTTTACGGCCCGTAAAAAGGCAACCATCCAAAACCAATTGCGAAGTGCTTTTATTTTTTTCTTTTTTATACATACATAGGTACCTATGTATATATTTTGTTTCCTCTCGTCCTAGAGGCAATGTGGGGTTCTAATAATGCCATTAAATTTTCCCAGCTAGTGAGGTGCGTGATTCAGCTATCGGAGATCACTTTCTGCAACACTCCTACGTTTAATGTGTGCTTGTGTGTGTGGTGAGGGGTGTGTCGATGGCTGGTAAGTGTGAATCCACTTAATGGATGGCTCGAATCGCTTTGCCACCTTTTCTCTATGATATTAGAACTGATACCAGATGTGCGGTTGGGTGATGTGGAAACGATTGGAGGTTACCACGGATAGAGGGTCGGGTCAGATTATGGAGGGGCTATTTCTGGTCGGATACTGTGTTAATGGTAGCCAATTAAGTGGTAATGCGGGTACTGGTACTGGTAAATTTTTGACAAGAGAATTGAGTTGGAATGACTTTTATGTTGATGTGAACAGAATTTGAGAATGGAAAGAGATTGGGAATAAGGAAAAGGATACGGATGACAGGATTCTAGATTCCTATCCTATGTCCAATAACACGGATTCTATTTCGGTCTGGTCAGGTCAAGATACCTGATCACAAATGTCCTTTTTTTCATGACAATATTACTAATCCAATGGTAACCACTGAGGTCCAGCGCTCACAGAAAAAAACAAGTAAAAATAGTAAACTGCCATAGAATCTGCATTTTGGAACGATTGTATTGCAATCTCTACAATATCTGCACGAGTCCTGTTTCGCAGTTCTTGCTTCCTGAATTAATTGTAGTTTGGTCATATCTGTCTCGATTTGCCTCGCAAATTCTGCCATCCGTTCCCTCCTTATATTAACATGACCTGATACCTAGAGATTACTGATTTTGAACTAATGATCTATTGAAGCGAGTTCCCCTTTTCACTATTCTTGGAGGATGTTATAGCAACCACCTGACTATCACTGTACGAATTAAGGAGTGTATCTCAGTGCTGTATTGACCCCTAAAAGTTGGCAGTAATTCAGCCTTAAAAGCGCTAGATGAATCTGCTTGTGAGAATAATACAGCTCCAACTCCGCAATTGATCTGGGGATTGTTGCATTGATGTGACGAATTTCTAGACGAAAACGAAAACATATATACTTGGATCATCAGCACCTTGATACTTTAAGTCTGACCGTGCTCTCCGATAATATGCTGTCAATAAAAGGACTAGGACTTAGATGGTATAGAAGCATCTTTCGTCGGGCGCGCATTCCGTCCTAGGTTTCTATAGCCACTATATTTTACCAATAAGATTGTTAATCGCTCTGATCTATGAGGTACTCGAGTTTTAGAACCTTGCTCTAAACAACCGAACTATCTGAAGTTAATCCAGCGAAGGGAGATCTATTTCTGAAGGAAAATTGACTTTGAGGTGATTTCTTCTTCTATATGAACTAGTGCTTCGCATTCCTTGAGAAGGTATATTCATATGTCTTACAGAATGTGTAGTGCTCTGAGATGCGAGGCAAGGCAAGTTTTAATTATTTTCTGTTTCCAATTTCCGAGAAGGTATTTAGTGGACTTAGGTCTTCATTGGAATGTGCCGTGACAAAAATTTGTCCATTTTCTTTTCCTAGTGTTCTTCTCGCATTTTGAGCTTAGCTAAGCTGCGGGAAGATTTTGGTGCTATTCCTTGCCAGTTCGTCAGTTGCTGTTATTCCTTCTACCCTAACACACAGTTTAAGGTCACTTTGTTAGTCTGGTCCAGGCTGTCAAGCATACTGCGATACAGCGATACTTCGGGTGAGAACCCACAATATCTCCTGTAGAGGTCTAATTAGACTCGTCTTTCTATTGCATGAACAACTGCTTGGTAAAGTTTGGAGAACTTTCCCAGAGGCTCTGAATATCTATTCCTGAGCCCATATAAAGTTCCCCCATTTCACGAGGACACTTTAGTTCTATCTTTGTGTCATTCTGATGTATGCATGAATTGGTCAAGTTCACTGCTTCAGTCCCTTTTATTACCCAACTTTCAATTCTTTTTAGAAAAAGAAGGGAAAAACACTTTTTCTACTTTCGAGCTAAACAATATTTGGTTGCGTCTTTAACTCACGGTGATGTTTCTTAGAGTTTTTAAATTGTATTACTACCCATGGCATCACCCAACCTTGAGTTTTTTTTTTGCAATATGATGAGTAAATGAGTAATATACCATAAAGGCCAAACCAAAGAGAAGCCGATAATTGTTTGATTTTGCAATTAATATTGTACTGTCATCACTAAGGAAAAAGCAACGCCGATCCTGCGATAGTACTGACCCCTCGAAATCTTCTAAGCTGTGAAAAATTCTCTCTAAAAAGATCACTCATGGTCACTGAAGGACCTTTCAGCTCTTTTGTAAGCTCTTCTGTTGCTTCAAACTGAAAACACTTACATACATTCCACCGTGTAGCGACTTTTTAACTATAGTAACTAAACTACAGAAAAGAAAGACTCTAAGCCATCCGCAGATTTAAACACTTTACATTCCCACGATCTAATGGTATCATTCGATTCGCCAACCCGAAGACATAGTGCTTCCTTGGGTAAAAGCCATCATGTCGGGTTATCTAAACTATGGACTGAGGTGACTGGAGTGACTGATCGACTGGCTGATATTCATCTTCGGGAACATCAATCCAGCAATGTTCTCTGCATTCCATCAGGCGTACTATAAAGAATTGTGGTGTCTTCTCTTAAAAGTTCTGTCCATCTCCCAGATCAATCTAGAGTTTCTAAGACGAAAATCATGAAGATTAAGAAAACTTTGTACTGGTTGTAATATCACGAAATATCTCTAAAGGATATTAGAATTTTACTGACAGTCAAGTGAATATCAAATCCCTGGAATTATGCTTTTCCACGTCAAAGCCCGCACTAAATTCCCGTTTGTCTCTCTTGTAGATAACGGAGCAGTTCAATACTTACCTTTATTGGGTGCCAGGCTAAAGAGGCATTCCTGAAATGGTACGACTCTGAAGATTCTGCTCTTCGTTACATACAAATATCTACTGAATCTGGACGCTTTCACCCGAACTAACCACTGATAAGAAAATTGCTCGACATTTCATATATCAACACAAATATGGCCTAAGCTGGATCAGAAATTTGGTCAAAGTTTGGTTTTCCTAAACCAATCACAAATCAGCTGCGTAATCGATGACACTGTCTGATTATCTAATATGTTTACAGTACGTGCCTCGGACTTCTGCGAGACCTGCAAGGATAAAGAGGAGGAGGAAATCATCTCATCCTTCACCTTCTATGAAACTGTCCGGTCCTGTTCCAAAGAAGACTATTCCATTTACATAGGTTCTTTCTTACTTACTTAGGTTCCAGTTCGGGGTGAACCTGGGCCTCAACTAACGAGCCATCTCCAGTTAGCTCTGCCCGTAGCTAACTGCCTGCAGTTGCGCACTCCAAGCTTGTTCAGGTCCCCTTCAACTTGTGTGCGCCACCTAAGGCGAGGTCCTCCTCCAACAGTGCGTCCATCCATATCCGAGGTTTACATAAGTTATACTTTCTCCAATTGTCTCAGATGGCATCTCTAGACGTCATGAGCATACTTCGCTGCATAAGAAATATCATTTGGTCCCTAGTCCCTGGTAGATTTATGGTCTCACAAAGGACCTGTTTTTTTCTAAGTGTGCCTGTGTCTTGTTACATGACGCTGATGTAAGTAAGTAGCACAGCCTGATTAATGTGTGAGTTTACACAATTTTTAGAAAATAATCTAATAAGAGCCTTTTTGATCCTGCTCTGTCGCGGTAACCAACACAGGTTAATGCTAAATTTTTCAACCATCTCATCGAGAAACGTTTGACACTCGATATGAAAAATATTCCAGAGATTCCGAGGACTTTACTGTAGCCCGGTTGTCTCTTAAGTCTATAAACTATGTCAAAATATCCTTGGTTCCTATTAATTCTGTGCTACAATGGTCTGGAAGGGGAATGAAAATATTGATAATTGCCCTGTCGGAGAAGAAAGGTCACCAATCTTCCGACAGTTTCGAGACTCGTTATCTAGGGTCAATGGTCTTAAAGAAAAATTTGGATAAGGTGTAGTCGATTTTTTCGGGAATGAACTGAGAATTGTGAAGTGACCTGTACTTACGCAAGACCACTGGATATCGTTGGTTTTCCAGGGCTATCTAGGGACATAACCTTGAAAGAAGACGTCAAGTACACCATTATTACACAGACTAATATTTGCACCTTGTCCAGTTTACTATACTCGTAGAATACGGCTACAGAGTACACAGTCAGTCTTATTCAGGGTAGTAATTTATTTTTCGGTTTTGTTCCAACTCTTTCCCGCTGACTTTTCCATCCAAAATAAGGATCGAAATGCGTTTAGAGAAAGTACATCCATTTCTATGCATTTGCAAGTGCAATCAATTATTGGTATACGTACGTATTGAACATTTGACCAACCTGTTTGAAAGTGTAATACATAATTAAATTCGGTTCTGAGAAAGTATTAGTAAATGCTGATAAAAACTGGTTCAATGGTGAGTTTTACGCAATTTATTATTATTATTATTACGAAAATGTTAAAGCCAATATGTAGAAATTAAGATTTATCGCAGTCCATGAGATATGCTACAACAAGACCTGAAATCTGGGGCAATAAGGAAGGCGTTTCCCTCAATACGTCACAAACTGCTTTAGTAGCCTTCATGAAATATAACATTCAGGTCCATAAAGAAAGAAGGAAGTTATTTTTCACGTTTTTGTCGCAACCTACGATTGAGTAAGTTAGCTGGGTTTCCTACATAATCTGTGAGACTCCCTAAGTCCATCGTATCATCAGCTGCCGCTCAGTAATGCTTTTCTCAACATCAATATCGAAAAGTCCCCCAAAACTGGATTATGTTAATATTTGCCTCTTTAAAATACATAATTAAATAAATTTTTGTGAAGTATGTATTTTATTATCATTATTTAATTATCCCAATTTCAGAAACACCATCAAATTTCATAATTTATTGATAAACAATTTGGCAATCCCCTCTTTAAATATATATAGAGACTCATAATAAATGACTGACTTCAAAGTTGTCATTCGTGAGCTCCCCTCCCTCCTGAAACATCCCGAACGACAAGAGTTTTACAATTTTTCATGCATTCAAAATGAAACCAATTATCGTCCCCAGCTCCCATTTCTTGACCTTCGTCATCAAATTTATTAAAAATACCTTAATATCCACAAAAAAAAATAAAATAAAATCCTACTTTACAAGAAATTCCACCAAACGAAGTCGCATTACACGAAAGAATTTAAATTGTCCAACTTAAATGTTGGTCCTTGTTGTTTTAGAAAAACAAATAGGGAGAGGGAAAGAAAAAACATCAACACACATAATTTCAAAAAAAAAAAAACTCATTCAGGGGACCTTTGTCAGAGAAAAATATAATAAGGATTATCTACAGGTCCTAAGAAAGAAACTTTATCGAGCCCTAAGGGAAATTCGACCCAAAATCTCCGATAGGAGCACGAGATTACGATTTTTTTGTTCAGTAGTCTGGATGCTTTTTGGGAATTGAATAGAAAAGTTTTTCATTACCCCATGGTGGTGGTGCAGTCCAGAGTTTTCAATTTAATTGCTTTTATTTTCTGGTTTACGAACAATGCGATTCTTTAAATCCTTAGATACTTAATTAAATTGTTTGAATGACATTGAGGTGAGACTACGATATATACATAGATATGAACGTGAACTTAAAGTTGTTCAAGTTCAAATTCCCCGGGTGATGTCACGACGACATGGTGTAATGTAAAATGCGACATGCACCAGATTCAAACAGCAAGACTTGCATCGCATTGGGAAATGTACAAAGCCAACTCAATTGAATTCAACATCCACTGCAGTTCCGTTTCCCATGTGGATGATTTTTTTTTTCTCCTCGAATGGACCAGATGGTAGACGTTTTAATAAATAGATCCTTCTGTCTGTCTATTTGGAGATACCCCATGCAATGCTCCCGAGTAAAGCGATGGCAATAGCAATTCCTTTGTGTCCTGCGGGAAAATTGAGTTTGAAAGAAGATTCGTATCCTCAAACGAATGCATTTTCGCTGATATCCTCATGTGTGCTGGTATTTTGGAGAAAATGACAGTCGTTGGTGCCATAGATGGAATTTTAATTCAGAGCATTTCCTTTGCTCTTCCGCATTAAACCACTCGAGTGTAATGGATCGTCATATGACATACATTGCGCTCTAAATTGCTGAATTGCGTCAGTTGACGAGGTATTGAAAGCTGGTAGAAATTAGGGTCGAAATGTGTTAAGTATTAGAGTGGATTTTGGTTTAGTGCTATCCGCTGTGGAACATATATCAAATGGCTAACAATGCCTTGTAGATTAGACACTGTTAGCTATGGAACATGGACTACAATAGAATTCTGGACTCGAACACCAGCAATTTTAAGCTCCGATAGAATTCTGTGCTAACTTACAAAAGGACAGATACACCAACTCCTTCTCTCACCTAGTGGTTGAGATTGAATCTCAGTCCCTTTGAAAAGTCGAGAAGGACACGATTGAGATTGAGTTTCTCGACAGTGCATTCGACTCGTTGCATTCAAGTGATAGAGGAAAAAGACTGCAAATGAAATTTAGTGGGACGTAAGTATCTGTGGGACTCGCAGACATATGTGAATATCGGATCTCTATGAATCTTTCTGACATCGCCAGAGATTTTGAAGAAAGAAATAATAATGGATGAGTAATATCAGACTTAAGGACTCTTAACAGACCATATGCGTCAAAAAAAAGCAACAATCTTGGGTTTTTATTGTACAGAAACTGATATCCTTTTCTCATTATACCAATATCAGCTTTCATATGAAACAAGTAATAGCTGGAGGAATGCATTTCTAAAAGACAACCTGTCACATGATTAAGAATGGCTTAAAGATAAGAAAAGGAATGTGGTGCTTGGAGGGATGGTTATTAACATTAAAATGGTGGATCGGAGACCCTCTACTCCAGTCATTTACCATATTGAATGTATGTATGATCAAAAACAAGAGTAAGGTTCAAGACTTCTGGCGGGTGCGAGTAATGAAGCTCGGCTTAGACCCCAGGTTATGGATTTAGAGGTTAGCAATCAAAAAATTGCTCTTTCGTTTATGTCAACACTGCCTCAGATTATCTGATGATGTTTGGCATTACATCCAATGATAAAGCGGCTCTCTACAACCGCAATGAAATTCGTCAAGTTGTCTAGAGGGGGTGTTCATACTTGGCCATAAAGGCCCCAAATAGACCAATACCAGGCACAAATTTGATGCATCTATATGTTGATAGCTGTAAGTAGAGAGTAGAATATTTAGGTGGACCTTCGCAAGGATACAGGATCTATTTGTAATTTAGTATTCGTCAAACAAACGTAGGAGAGATGGCACTCAAGATAGGAGGAGATCAAGAAGGAAAGGGTTTTCAGAGGTACTGCCCATCTTCGTGTCTGTCGGCTATCAGGAGAGAAGCAGCGGCCTAATGGAGAGAAGGAACGAGGCTTGAAAGAGTTAGGGTACGGCTGCAGTGAACTAGTTTCTCGCTTTCTTGCTTACCGGTATTACTGCAAGATTCATGATGGTACTCAAAGCCAGCATGATTCTAGCAGATGATGGTCATAGTGAACATCACGCCTGAACTGCCAGTTTTCTGTTCAGTGGAGATCACAAAACATTCATTCCTGGCACTACTTCGCTAAAAACTGAAAGAAAGCGGTTGAAAGCTGGTTACCGGACGTTCGATCTTCCTTGTCGTCTCGAACCTGGGAGCTGTGGTTTGAAGATCCTCTTTGCTGAAGCATTATTGTCCATTTGGTTGATGTGACCGAGACAGTATAGTCGACGTGTTTTGGCTTTTGAACTACATTTACATCTTGGTACAGCTCATGGAGTTCTCGGTTGTATTTTGTCCTCCATTCGACCTCCTCGCATACAGAACCTAATTTTCGGCGAAAAATTTTTTTCTCGAAAGTGTTCAATATTTGCTCTGCTTTCTGTATTATCACCCAGCACTCGGCTTCATATAACAGAACTGGCAGGATCAAAGTTTTTTAGAGCATGCATATAGTCTGGCTCGTGGGTTCATAAATTAATAAGATTGAGTCTGTCAGTATTAGGGATAATCGTCGACATCTAACTTCTGCAATTAGAAAAGGAAAAAGCAGCGACAGGAGTCATAAGGAGGATTGGAAGTGGCGCTATAAAAAAGTAGGACCTT
Source organism: Xylota sylvarum (assembly GCA_905220385.1). Lineage (NCBI taxonomy): Eukaryota > Metazoa > Arthropoda > Insecta > Diptera > Syrphidae > Xylota > Xylota sylvarum. The sequence goes on from LR999958.1 coordinate 37,413,443, forward strand.
TGCAGAGATGAAATCATGAACACATGATTGAGAAGAGATGAGAAATTTAAAAAAAAAAATGTTTTTTGATTAGGTACCATTGAAATATTTTGCAGGAGTTCTGATATATATATTATTGTTTGTTTCAAAAACTGTGTTCCAAGGAAGCCATTCTTCTTCTTTGTAGTTTCAATGATTGAAATATACACTGAGTATAGTAAAAGGTTTATAATCCAATTAGTGTTCATATGACAACATACTTTTGAACGTATCACAGTACTATTTGACTGTCTCACCCCATCCTGTGCTAACTGGTTCTACATTTCAATTTCAAAAAGCGAAACTCACTTCTATAAAACATTTTCATACATAGGTACCGGTAATATGCTGGCAAGGAACACAGTAATTACCCTCATAAGTAGCTAAACATATTAACCAGAGCATAATTAAAAACCTATTAATAGAATGGTTCATCTGTAACCACTGGCAAAGTAACCAAACTTTCATACACTTCCCCCATTGAAAGTGCTTTTAGTTACAAAACATTTCCTAATGGATTAAAGCAAGGACTATTGATGTAAGTACGTAATACACTTTGAAGCCACAACCATAGACTATACGAGAGGTGAAGGCACGTGTAAATAATTCACACATGAAAAATGTAATTAAACAAACTTCGTTAATTAAGAACTTCAATTACTTCGCGTAAAGTGTGCTCTTACTAAAACCCATTTCTTTTTTTTGTCTATTCTCTTGAAATGAAAAGGTAAATAGTCCCTAAGTATCCTAATCATTAGACAAACATCTACTTGTGGTTAACATAAGTACTTATACTTGGAAAATGTTCCTTTCATGTGGCCAGGCGTATACTATATCTTTCGAAAGGTTATTTTCTCTAAAACTTACCGCAAGACAACCACTCTCTGCAATAAAAAAGGGTTCAAAAAGGGACCAACAGATGAAGGATGATAAATTTAAACTAAAACAAAAGGGATTTATACTTAGATACACATGTTCATGTGCATGGTGAAGTAGTTTTTTGTTTGCATGTCTCTATTTTAGGAGCACTTGTAAGTAGACACTTATTTTGTAAGTGTATCTAGGAGGACATGGAGGTTATTATGTTGCTAGATACAAAAACAAGTTACATAACAAAGCATGTATGCATTTAGTATCTTCATTGAATGCTAATAAATTTATATTCCTGACATAAAGGCGAAGACTTACATAATTGGTACTAGTAGATGTTTTTAAAACTATGAGTGGGTTTACTTAAGCTTTTTCATTCTAATTATATTTTGTAAAGGGTATTTCATACTGCGACATAGGGGTCTATTGTACGATTTGTTCCATTACTTTAGTTCTCCGCATTGTATGATTCTCCAGGAATCGTGCTTGAGTACTAAAAAAATATAACGCCAGGGATACTGCATGCTAGAGCACCTTCTCCAATCCGATTTCTCTGAGAAATCTGAGAATGGGAACCGGGGACACAGTCAGCGTATCGCTCTCTGATAGCTGGTACTTACTTAGACATTTCATTCTTTTGTTCCATAATGTGTTCTGAAGTATCATTGGACTCATTACCGAATCTGCAAAGGCCTAGTTTCCTCAGGTATTCCTTGAGTTTATAATGTTCCATTAGGATGCGTAGGTTATTTTTGTTGAGGTCATTGAATGTTTTCAATCTTTTTTTGGTTATTTTTTATAATTCCTAAGAAGTTTCTTATATTTGTCGCAGACTAAGTTCCAGCACTGTTTTCTGTTTCTAGCCTCCTGAATTTTTTTTTTTTTCAGGGTATGAAGGATTCTACTGCCACTTGTATTGCTGGTTCATCTGCAGGTTCGTTACCCTCTATTTCCATATGGACTGGTACCCAATAGAGGGTCAGCTTGCTATCTCTGCCCAGTTCGTTAAGTTTCTGTAGGCGTTCTTACACTAAATTAGACAAAACGACATACCTACCCAGGGAGAGCTTTGACAGCTGCCTGACTGTCTGAAATTATTGCTATTTTGCGGTTTCTATATTTTTTATTCAGATTCATCTGAATCCAACTGTCTATGGCGTACATTTCAGCCTGAATGATGCTGGTACTTTTGCTCCTAGTTACAAAGTGTTTTGTGTTTGGCCAGAACACTCCCACACCTGTTCTTTTATCAGTTCCTGACTCGTCCCATCGGTGTACCATTTAATGTTGTGACTGCTCAGTCTATAGTTTGTGGATACATTGCTCAAGTCTTTCTTGTTCCTGAGCTTTATGAGGAAATTCTTTCCAAAATAAAATTTCGTGATGTTGTCATTTCTAGGGATTACTAAGGTGGACAATTTTTTAAGAAATACATCGAATTCTTTTGATTCTATGCACATCTTCCTTCCAATTCCCCCTTTTGACATTCTTAAGATCGTTTTATTTCCATTCTCATCAACCACAGGCTGTAAGGGAGTTAGTTCCAGAAACTCCTCCATGGCTGAGGTTGACAAAGTTCTTATTGCCCCAGTTAATGCACATGTATGCCAGTCTTTGTACTTTATTGAGTGTCTCCAACATAGTAACAAGGCTGGTCCATTTTGACCACACAATACCTCCATAGGTACAGTGACCATCCGTTCTGTCTAATACAGAACAGTATTGTATTTGAAGACTTTGTTCTGTATGATTTATTTTTTAATACAAAACATAGAAATGTTCTGTATTGTAGCATGTGTTCCGTATATCTACTGTACTTCTTGAATTTAAATTGAAATATTAATACTAACAAATATTAAAGAAAAAATATAAAGCAAAACAAAAAATTAATGCAAACGGAGCCTAAGTAACTTTACAAACTGAACACACCCTCTGTCAATAGGGCTCTTTCTTTTGGACAGTTGACAACTAGAAACGCGCGAATAATAATGAAATCAGTTGTCACATGAAATTTGGTAAGGAAATACCAAATACGTATAGGTTTCCGGTTGTATTTGTCCCTGTAAAACAGTTAGGATTCAATTCATTTTTAGTTTTGCTCTGTTTTGTATTTTGATTTCAAAGATATGGTCACCGTATCCATAGCTGATCATTGGTCTCAGAATACCTATATACGGGTAGCCTTGCTGTATCTCATCCGTATGTTTTCTCCGCCGGATTTTACTAGCTATCTAGGTGAAATCCCAAATATTTAACTTCCTCTACTGGTGTCAGTATCGTATTTGAGAGATTTATGATTTTCATTCGTTAAAGTTATCTTTTCCTCGCAGATGGTACAATTCTCGTTTTGGGTGTCTTTTTCTAGAATTTCCATCAACTAATAGTGAAAAATGGATTTAAAAGTTAAATTTTTCTATAACTTTAAATTTCCTTATAAATCGTTATCCTATATCCGCTGAATAATATTCTGCGAATTGACATAAACAAAGTTTTGAAAATGTATCCTAAAAATAGCCAAATACCGCCAACATGGATTTTTAAATTCTGTCATTTCTGAAAAAAAAAATCGTTTATTTAATATTTGCGTGGATGTTGAGCCGTTTTTTTTTAACTTTTAAATAAAACCAATCCTTTGTCTAGAAAACAACGGCATGGAGTTAAAGTTTTACATTTTCTGACATAATGTGTTGCGTGGGGTATTTCAGATTCGTAGGCGTATACGTAATATTTCCGGCTACTTTTTTTCCGTATTCATAGAACTGGGATATCCTCAGTGGAATTCATTTAACTACCAGCTTTGCACATTTACAGAAAAGTTCATAAATGTCCTGGTTATTACGAAACATTTATCGAGAATTCTCTTTGAGGAGGAATCTTTATTTGTTCATAACTTTGAAATTCCCCTGCAAACTGTGAGCAAAAAGGAATTTCATCAATTGTGTACTTTGATTGAGTATTTCCTCCCACGAGCTTTAGCAACTATGAGTACAGTTTCGTGACGTGTTTTAAATATTTCCAGAGAAGGAATGCTTGGCCGTTCAAAATTTCGTACGATCATATCGTTTCGCAGGAATAACTTCAGTCATTTCAACATTACTTTCAGAGAGATTGGACTTTGAATCTGACATATTCAATCGCCCCACCTTATGGAGTACCCCTGCTTATGAATTTCAAAACTATGATGTTGCGCAGCTTAGAGCTGATAACCTTCTTTGTCAACAGCAACAGCTGCCAACGACAAATGATGAAGCAATTCTACGATTCGTGAGTACATGCATAAACATCGAAGTTCAACGTTGTCCCTCGATATCGAGAAATGCCATCAGAGTGTATTCATTGCAACCTAAGGATCTTTTTCTGAAATGCAGCAAACAGTGATTCATTTTACTGTACGCTTACTGGGAGACTGACTGCAAGTTTGGATTGACGCTGCAGCGTACATGGGTGTCTATCAGTTTCACCAGAGTCTTTAAAAGAAATGATAATGCAAAATATTTGTGTTCTTAGATTGTAATAGAAGAAATAAACTTAATGCTGTACACAACAATATCGTGCGGTTGGTTGTTTTTTCTTGTTGACAACGTATTACGTTAGTTTTCAGAAATATTTTTGAAAGATTATGTGTGTCACCTGTTAACCTTCGGGTTTCACACAATCTTTCCAAGAAAACAATGTTGAGTGAAGCACCTGACACTGCGTCGCCTTGTCTAAACACTTCTTTTGACATTGAACTTATGACAGTCCTTGATAGTCGTGTTCTTATCAGCTATTGAACCAAAAAATTAGTTGACAAGATACACACAATATACACAGCTCAGTAGATAAGATCATCTATGCGGTATTTATGACTCGACTATTCCTATAATTGATAGAGTATAAGGATCAGACGATACACAGGTTCTACTATTCCCTCAAATTTATTCTATAGATAATTTAGTTTAAGTAAACCTTTTTGTAGTAGAAGTAGCTACAAGTTGATGTGACGGCAAAACCGTCTATAGAATCGCCAAGTACATGAGAGGTAGTCGCAGTTCCAACTAACACTTAGAGAAAGGCTTAGATGGTTCTTGGTTTATTTCAGATGAGGACAATATTCAAGAGACGGAAGAAGCATTTTACTACAGTATTCACTAACGTGGAGTGCGGTGGTTCAAGTGGTTAGTGCGTTGGACTACGGAGCAAGGGATTCGAGGTTCGATCTCCGGACAACATTTAAAATTTCTTTCACGGTCTCACCCCTCGCAACCGTCTGACAAACATCTGAGATTAAAACTGTCATGAAAAAGCTTCTCAAAATAAAAATTGCCCTTTGGACACGGTATTAAACAATAGGTCCCTTCCGTTCGTGTAAAGAATATACCACGCACAACACGAATAGTTGCGAGAAGCTAGGCCCTGAATCCCATGGTCGCTAATGATACGAACTTCCCCTCTAACAACCGGACCATAACTTTAACGTAAGTACTGAAAAAACCGTTTAAAAGATTACTCACTACTATGGTTTCAGACGAATACGTTGCACATGGGACCTTAGGGTGTACTTCTCTTAGAAATGGAACGAAAGTATCCACACATTCAAAAGTTTGCGAAAAAGTTTGACACATTCCCATCTCCGACAAGATTCAAGCTTGTTGGTCGGCAACATCTTCTATTCTTACATTGCGAGTTTCCTAAAAAATCAGTCAATACGAGTTGCATAGAACTTCCAACCCATTCTTCTCTGGAACTTTGCAAAAGTTGGGGTTATCGAATGATCTACCTACAAAGAGACTATTAAACTCCTGAAAATATGTGAAAAGAAACTCCTGGAGGCGTGAATCTATATAATCGAGCAACGAAGCATCGCGCCTCAGAAAGATTCTAGCTAAGACACCAAAGTCGGGCTCTAATATCAGAAAAATCGATGGCACAAGGAGGTAATGCTGAACATACTACTGAATACTCCCTGGTTTCTAGAGATGATGTACCCATCATTCCAGAGACTTTGTCAGGAATGAACGAAGATGAAGTAGTGACCATAATAGATCAAAGAAAGATGGCTTGGGTAATCAAATCATTTACCCCGTACAAGGCTCTAGGAATGGATAACATTCGGTCTGTGATGCTGCTTGAATCAGAAGATGTCGTTATTCCATGGCTCAAGCAAATTTTCCCAGGCTGGCTTAAGCTACATAGATTATGTTCCAAAAGCTTGGCGAGAGGCCCGTGTCATATTCATTAACAAGGCTGGGAAATCAAGTCACACGACCTCAAAGGACTTAAGACCAATGAGTCTATCATCCTTCTGCTATAAACATTAGAACGTAATAGATGTATACATAAGAAGTGTGATTAGCGATAACTTCCTATCCAAATCACAACATGCATACATCCGGTGCAGATCGATATACACAGCTCTCCACAGAGTTGTGTCAACCATAGAAAGAGCAATTTACTCTGAGAGCATTCCTAGACATTGAAGAAGAGTTCAACAATGTGAGCTAACGCATAACAAAACTAAACATCGGACTCTGCAACTGGGTTGCACTGATGCTCAGATCTTAAACCGTACAATCAATCCTGGGAGATACAAGTATCCAGAAGAGGGTTTGCAGAGGACGTCCCCAAGCCGGAGTCCTCTTACCCCTAGCATGGATTCTCGTGATTGATGAGATCTTGGTAAAATTGAAGGCAAATGGCTTCATCGTGTCGGCCTGTGCTGATGATATGGTCATCCTGGCCTCACGGAAGCTCCATCCAGTCCTAAGTTAAGGTCTCAATCTCGCATTGCAACTAACCTGACAGCAAAGGGCTGAGAGTCAACCCGTCGAAAACGGAGGTAATGCTCTTCACTAGGAAAATATCGATCGCTATCCTTAGGCCCCCCAAAATTAGAGGAGTTAAATACAAACTCTCGAGGTCGACTGGGCGTAATTCTGGATTCTAAATTAAACTGAAAGGAGAACATCGATGTACGCCTTGTAAAAAGGTGTTCAGTAATTTATGTCATGAAAAAGTTTTTCAATTTGCCCTTATGAAACGGTAGGACAGAATACAACACGCACAACACGAATGGTTGTGAGAAGCTAGTCGCTGGGTCCCATGGACCTCTCGAGGCAAGTATACTGGATACTGGCTGTACACGGTGATTGTAAGATCCAGTCTTATTAACTAGTAGGGTGGTATTGCTTGAGAAGCAATATCGGCTTTCTAACCTTACAAAAATATAGAGGGCAGCTCACATCGGTATCATGGGATCACTACGAACAACACCGCCAGCGGCAGTGGAAACCATGCTCAGTTTTATTCCGCTGGATTTTTATTGCAGCACTCTAGAGGCTAAATCTGCTGTAAGACTGCAGACAGTACGATCATGGTCATCGTACCCTCATGGCCACGCATCGATACTTTCTCGATGGGAGGCCACCAATGAACGGGTCGACGATAACTGAACACATGAATCCGATGCTTATATTTGAAAGGAGAATTCCTACCATAGAACCGACAATAAACGAACTGGCCTTCTACACTGACGATTCTGAGATAGACATTGCCACAGGAGCTGAGGTCTATTGCGAAATTCTAAAAATCAACCGTTCCTTTAGAGTAAAAGACGATTGTATTGTCTTTCAAGCCCAAATTACGGCCATTACTCAGGCTGATGAAATTATAGGTGAAAGCAGTATTATGGACAAAACGATAACTATCCATATAGAGAGCCAGACAGCCAAGTAGTTGTTAAGGCTCTGAGCTCTGCGGTAGTTAGATCGAAGGTTGTGAGGATCTGAAAATCACTCCTGAACATCCACACCCAATAAGGTCACTCTCTGCCGGGTACCAGGGCATATTTTAGGAAACGAAATGTCTGATGATGAGCTTGCAAGAAAAGGGTCGGGGCTGCATGTGACGCAGGCTCTCCTCTTTGTTGCAATCCCAATATGCTCCTTAAAGAAAAAATTAAAGGATGAACCCAAAGGTCGAGCCAATTGACAGAGACCTGTTTCTCTGGTGAAAATTGGTGAAGTTAAGTCGTCACAATACATGGGCCTCTGGCATAATTGCTGGGCACTGTGCCATTGGTATTCATGCGGAGCACCTCAGTGTACTACACAACGACTATTGCAGAAGTTGCAGGGATGAGGAAGAAATTGAATCTTCCCAACACTGTTTGAAATAAAAGCCTTAAGACTACATGAAGCTGCCGCAGTTAATTGGCCAATTGTCCGCGTGTCTAGTGTTTTTTAGGCACCAATGTAGATCGCTAAACTTTCTTAAGTTTTTGGGTGTTAGTGGGTTGATTAGTTTACTATCCTATACAGTAGGAGGTGTTCAGTTTTACTAAGAGCTACATTTGGTGTATTTTCCTTCCCTCATGTGTGAGCTTCATTTAAATTTTTGAATATACAAAGTGAAGCTTGCATTCTTCGGATACTTTTCATCTCAATCCGTTTCTTAGACTCTCTACAAGAAAAAACAATTTTTTTAATACCCAAGCTATTAATTCCAATTGATTAGGATTCTTCTGACCTACAATACCTGAGTGGAACTCCATCAAGTCAGAGGTAATAGACTTTCCATCAAGCCACGTTTAAATGCGAAAATAATTTCCTTCCAATGGTGGTCTTTTTTTTTTTTTAAGAGTCACAAATAAAACATTTTTTAACATAAAACCCCGCACAGGTTCTCCCAGCATTCATGTCACATCGAATATAGCTGAATTCTGAGAAAAAAATCAATCTTCTGAATTACTTTAGCATATAAAATTGATGGCAACAAAAAGCCGTGAATAATGACTCCGCGGAAATTACCTAAGCATGTGCGCCATGTTTCACCCTTATGAGGTAACTTTATGATGTGCTCGTAAAAATGTTTGCGTCAAATGTAAGAAGTCAAGGCAAAGAAATTATTTCCTTCGAAACTTCGTCATGCTATTCGTACAGAAAAAAAGGAAAAAAATATGAAAAATGAAACGAAGTTTCCACATTACGATGGAAGTAAACAATCTTAAGTACCCATACTCGATACTTTTACGGTGGTTAAGCATTGAGTGCCATGTGGAACACGGTAGGTAGGGATTTCTGAAAGTCAGAGATTGCCTTGCAAATCTGTACTGATTTCAGTTGGTGTAGGGGGTTTGCACCATTTGCAAAGTCCTTTGGTAGAAACCAGCTCAGGGCAGCAATAAGAATGACCACATAACCACGATTACTCCAAAAGCTATGAGTGTATTGCTTACAGCCCTCATACTGCCGCCAAGAGTCACATGTGGTATTTCCTTGCTGTCAATAGTGAACGAGTAATTACTGCACCATCTCCAGAGGGCCATCATACGGCGGCGGCATTCATAAACATGGAAAGATTACAAAACCATCCGCAGTCTAACACACAGGCAGATGCTTTTAAGCCACCCATAGTGTATTACGAGACAGCTTCCAACATTGTTGCGTACGAAATACTTATGCACTTGAATCATCACAATGACTTTCACAAGGGACACAGGGACACGCTATAAAAGGAAGAGAGGGCACATTTCCGTCTGGTGATGATGGTGTGGCTGTAAATGGTTTTCGGTCATAAACATCACCATCATTGCTTCCTTACATTCATAACAGGATACATAAGGATACATTTGCCTCTATATTTAAGGTAAGTTGTGGCATTTCGTTGTGTACGAAATGGACTGAGGGGTAACAGGAGTAAGTTACATACTTTGTGTAAGGATGTTGGTTTGTGATGCAAAAAGTTTATTTGTTTTTCGTTCAACCTTAAGGGATGTAAGACCGAAATTTTAGCCCCAAGTAATTACAGTCTCCCTACAAAGGCCAATCATTTTACCAGTTTTGTAAACTAAGTTGATTAAAGTCTCCTTCCACTTGATGTACAGATTCTTACAAAGAATGGAAGGAGTTATTTATTATGATTTCGGATTAGCCCAGAGGTGGAAAGGCACTGCGAACTGAAAGACCTTTTCTACCAAAAAGATAACTTTAATTCAGGCAACTTTCGACCATTGCGATTAAGTTGTGAATATATTTATTTATTTTTTTTGTGGCGTAATATTTTTTTTTATCCAAGGGGTATCCTTACAGATGTCCTTATATTGTACATCACCCTTTACTCACATTCTATAGACGTTTGCTGTATTCTCTTGTTCTCTTTAAACAGAGTCGGTATTCAGTACTCGTAATGAATTTCATAGTGACATCGGTATTATTACATTCCCGACACCTTATTAGAACTTACATTGGATAACATGGAAACTGGGAGTTTAATACATAGTTACATAGCTCTTACCATGTCAAACATTGTAATGATCTGCCAGCTTTATTGACCTTAATGAACTAAACGCTCAGAACTAAATTGCTGTAACTACCCCTAATCATTTTTGAACCCCATTATAGACAAAAAAGATCTATCAAGCGCAGGGTCATAAGTCCACCATGGTTGGTTGGTTGGTTGATTGAAACCGACCCTCGATGAGGATGCACTTAGACCAGAAGAAGATCCATTGTACTGCCGATATATAAGGTGGATGGATCTCTCTCTTACTCTGGGAACTATTAACTACTGTGTATGAAGGAACTAATCTTAGACGTACAGACGTTGCTGAGATCGTTTAGACCATTAAAGAGGTATTCACCCAATAGAACCTTTCTGATGTTACGTAGTGCAGGGCACGTGCATAGGAGGTGACTAATGGTGTCCACTTTCTCTTCGTCGCTACAGCTTTTACAGAAATCGTTGCAGAGAATGCCCAATTTTTGAGCAAGTCTTCATATAGCACAGTGTCTGGTGAGGGTATCTCATACTATCTTGGAGAGGGTTCCTTTCTTATGTTTTAGGAGTCCGATGGACCTAGTCCTATTTAAAGTCGGCCAAAGTAGCCATAGATGACTGACCTCACGTCGGCGTTGGTAAGGTGTTTAGCATAAGACGTTGACGCGTATACTATTTAAACCAAATGAGCCTCATCTAGCCAGTTCATCAGTCTCACAATTTCCTGGTATGCCATCAAAGGGTACTGTCCAACTATCTCGTTTAAAGATACATGGCAGTTTTTCACTGCTTTGGATCTCATTGTGCTAGATGCAAGGGATTTAATGGCTACCTGACTATCGATGTACATGACAAAATCCGATACTGATACTGCATTAACCACAAGCCAGTTAGCTGCTTGACGAATCACAGTGACTTCGGCTTAAAAACGTTGCAATAGTTTGGAAGGCTAGAGGAGAGGTGTAAGTCCAGCCCCGACTCCCTCCTCGGTTTTGGACCCATTCGTAAAAATTGACAGCGATTCGTGGTACAGGATACAGGATTTTGTCCATTCAGTTCTGCTTGGTATTGAAGTTGTGTTTAGTGGGTAAGCGTTTGATGACTTGAGGAAGATGATGATTCATCGATAGTATTGAAGCAGTCTCCTTTTTTTTGTGGATTGGGCAAATGGTGCAGAGATTCTATTCATCAGGCATACACTCATGTGACCATATTTTAGAAATGAGTTGAGATCATTTCCTGCTCCTTTGAACAGCCCGGCTGGTAGGCTATTAGGTCCAGCAACCTTGTTGAATTGAAACTTGGATATTACTATCCTCACTTCGTTTTGATCAGGTGGACAGACGTCTTGGCTATCATCGTCTAGATTGAATGGTCCATTCTACCTGACAGCGGGATGTTGGTCTTCGTCGCCGTTATAGAGTCTGCAGAAGAAGTTTTCCATATTCTCAGCACCGACTGTGACTCTATTACGAGGTTTCCTTCTTCACCGCTCCAGGCTTCTGTATGGGTCTTGTTGGCTCGACACATTCTTTTTACCTTTTGATACATTGTTCCTTCTCTTGTTCGTTTTTTTTTTCTTGCGGAGAAGCCAATATTCTTCCTGTATCTTCTGCTCGTAGAGATCATGAACAGCCCTGATCCTTCTCTGCAGCGCTGCTTTGTATGCGTCTTGTTCAGTTGCATGTGCTTGCAGGAATTCTTTGTCAAACCACGGGTTTCTTGGTGGATGGCAGTCGGGTTTAATCCCACCCATCATTTTGATGGCATGTTGGCAGTGTTGCCACTGATCTTCAGCACTTGATGCTGATTGCGGGATACTATTGCGATTACAGCTTCTCAACATTAAATCTTCTCACAGTAGTTCTTCTTAGTTCTTCTTATCCGCACTCGTAGCTTGACTGCAACAAGGTAGTCATCTGAGTCCATGTTGGCGGCACGTAAAGTTCGAACATCCAGAATACTAAAGACATGCCTTGCGTCGATCGCAGTATGATCAATTTGGTTGACCATTTGGTGATCAGGAGACCGCCATGTCCCCTTGTGGATATCGATATGAGGAAACCGTGTGCTTGCTGTAGTGACTTTTCGCCCTCAGAGAAGTCAATAAGCTTATGTCCGTTGCCAGATGTGGTGTTGTGTAGGCTGTGCTTACCAACTATACTACCAAAAATGTCCCCCTGTCCTATTTTGGTGTTGAAATCGCCCAGAACGATTTTAGCGTCATATTTAGGACATTGCTCGTAAGTTTTGTCGAGGAGCTCGTAGAAACATTCTTTGGTGGCGTCGTCCTTGTCTTCTGTGGGGGCATGGGCGCTTATGTAGCCTTGATGCAGATTATCATAAGACGTTCGCTCATTTGTCAAAAGCTGAAGACTTCTTGCCTAAGTCTGCCGCGTATGACAAATTCGCATCCGAATAAGCACTGTTTCTGCTCTCTATAGTAATCACCGTAATAGATGTCACCGTTTTTCATCCTTTTTTGCATTTCCTGGATGGCGGTGCTGTCTACTTTATAGTAGTCCTGTGTTAATTCTTCGGCTGCACACGGTTTGTTAAGGGTCCGAACATTCCACGTGCCACGATCCGAAGGTTGTTATCCATATTTTGATTGCTGTGGCCGTCAACAGTAAAATCGTCCTTATCCGAGGCTTGTGTGGGTTTCGGATGTAAGCATGTTTTGCCATGATTGGCACGGTACCCATACACACAACCCTCAACCTAAAGGACCAGATTTTCCGGAGTCAGTAACCCACTTCGAGGATATGAGCGCTGCCATTAGACTATTAGGGTTCATTCGCCACCAACTCTTTTCCAACACCATGGATCATTGTTGGAGTTCTCTATAGACTCGAATATATCAAAGCAGCTTATACAGGAATGACACTAGATAGTTTGGCCTGACTGGAACTGTGGACGCCACCGTTGATTCCATCTAGAGAATTCGTCTATTGCCGTACGAATCAGGCTTCCTCTTGAGAAGCTTGTTTTCTTAGACAGAAAACACTCCTCTTCCCTCTCTTCTATGCTACCACCAACGACCTTCCAAAATGGTTGGTTATCCAATCTACAGAGGAGGTACTAGGCACCCAGCAGCCACCAATGTGAAGGTGTGAAGTTGGAGTTGATAGTAAGAGGCTAATATGGAAGCGCTTGTGCTCTCATGTATTCGCGTCCCTATCCTTTTGTCACTTACATACATCAAAAAATAATTTCTCAATGATTCGAGTAATTGTTCAAAAAGGAACATTCAATAGGTTGTCTTAAAAATAACTAGTTGCAACACTCTTTCCTTTTTAGTATTATTCTCTTACATTTTACCTTACATAAGACCGTTCGAAAATACCATTTTGGCCACAAAAACAACCTATCTTGTCTTTGGCAAGCTGACAAGTAGTGATAGTCAAGAAAATTTCTTAAGCCAAAAAATAAAATATAAACCTGCACAATCTCCTAAACCTGCTCCTATTTTACTGAACAAATTTTGAAACTAAATTTTTTACTTACATATGTATAACTAATAAATCTCTTCAAGTTCGACGTTCTTGAACTTACTAGCAACTCATCAATTTTCCAAGCAATTTTCGCTGACAAACATGTCACATGTCCTTCTATCTATGGACTCTTTCAATTCGATTGGTGGCGCCAACCTGGCTATCTTATGAAAAGAATCGCATAACTTTATTTTTACCCTCCCTGTACGTAGATAATCTATGCCTCGTTAAACAACTTAACCTTCTTCACATTTTATTTCAAACTTCAGATGACTTAATGATTTCTTCGAATCCATTAAATTAAACTTCAAAGCAAGGACCAGACTCTACTCCAATTGCATAAGTGCACAAATCCGCAATATCTCTTACAGCAATTCGTTAGAAATTCATTTAATTTTTATTACCCAAAACCGCACACTGCTACTGTATATCAAAAGAAAAAAAATCAAAAACACATAAATAAAACAAAAAACATGTCCTTCACAGCGCGCACTGATTGCCTTAAACTTCCCCAACGGGGTCATTTATTTCAGTCATTATTTTCTGCGAGAATGCGGGTGGCTATAGCATTTTATCGAGCAAAAGTGTTTTTTTTTTTTGTTTTTGGTTTCATTATCGTCCTGTCGAGAGGAAACATGACCCATTGTGAAATCTGCAAAAGAAGCGAATTTATTTTAATTATTATCCTTAACATCCTTCTGGACTGGAAAATCTCTCTCATGTATCCCGAATGGTAGTTGATTCATAATAACCACCCGTGTGACGAATGGGCTTTCTCGTTAATTAGTTAACTTAATTTCTCCCTATTCACCGTGATTACATTGATTTATGTTTATGTTGTAGGTACTTGTGTAATGGTTTTCACATGACTTGACATGAACGTGAAAAGTTCAGGGTCAGGCAGTCCTTGTAGCAGTCTGTCGTAGTTGTAGCTCAAGTGCCGATAATGTCTATTTTTAGTATAGCACTGAGTTGGGTTTGACTTAGACTGTGACATAAATCAAAATGAAATTTCATACTATACAAATAATGTATCTGGAATCTTTCTACATACATATAGAACAAGGAGTCTTGCATGTCTAAATGTTGTTATCCATCTTCCATGCTATAAGCTCATTTGTTGGCATTTCTATTGCGAAATACGTTTTGATGAATGGAACAATTGTTGAGAGCCGACGGAATTGTGGAACATTTTGTTGGTTATGATGAGTTTGTTTCACAACGTTATTAATACATCACTCAATACGATTTGAGTGTCATAAAGGAACGTGTGGCACGTTTGCAAATCGTGCCATTTTGGAAGGAATTCGAGAGATAGGTACGTCTATGTAAATAGATACATTTAAAATGAGGAGGATTGGTATGCGAATTCAATGGGACCTTTAAATTTAACAGAATGGCAACTTAGAAGGATCTGCACAGGTGTATCTTCCTAATTCGACTATTTTAAGTGACACTTTAAATGGTTTATCTTATTGCTTACTGTAACATCAGCAAAGGCGAAGGACAAAGTTCATTTGTAAATCAATTAAATAAACGCTTTCTGTAGGATGGCATTGCTTACGAGCACATGTGTATGTATATACTTCTCTGGCAGTATCATTTGGATTCACTATATTTAATCTGAAGTAAATTGAAACTACGGCAGATCCAGTGCACTGGATATTTGTATCACCACTCGACTGCCAGACCACTGCAGTGTATTTCAAGCAAAAAACATAGCACTCCGTGAAGCCTTGACCTGGCTTTCGATTTACTCGATAGAGTCTGCACTCAGACTCAGACAGGACACTGTCTGTTGCAGACATGACAGAAGGCTTGGTGCTCCCTTCAACGATTTCTATCGAAGCTATAGATACAAGGCAGAGGAGAAAACCATAACACATCTTCAGTGTATCTGTCCTGCCCTATCGGTCTTGAGAAGGAAAACCTTAGGCGAGTACTTCTTCGAAGATTTTAAAGATCTAGCTAGACTAGATTATTACCGACTCTGATTCCATTACAAATGACTTGACATGTAAAGCATCATCCTAATCATGATCTTATCATCCAACTAATGGTTCTCAGAATGGAATGACATCCAGCTGAAGGGTTTTTGCAATTAGGTCCTGTCCTATCCCCTGATATTGTAGAAAGTATTGGTGCTAGTTGGTTTTGGTTCTTTTACACCTAGTGCCACTAGTTCCATATGGACCAGTTGGCCCCTATACGAGTAAGCTTGTTGTCTCAGTCCCTATAAATCTTTATTAAAACTGTCTGCTAGATCTGGTATTAGACAGCAGCTAGAATACGTATACAAATCAGGTGATCTTATAAGAAACTTGAAAAAACTTGACTCAATTCCTAGAAGAGATATGTTCTGCACTATCCTCGATATTATGGTCAGGGAATGCTGTTTCGAAAGGTTATTTGTGGTAGAAATATTAGACCGTAAAAACTGGTCTAATGGTGTTTCCATACTTGACCCTAGAAGTCTGGCTTGGTTCAACGATGGATGGAACTGGCATCTTTGGACTCAATACCAAAATTTTGATCCCTATGGAATGCGATCCATAGCGCTCTTGGATGAAGTCCATTTTCTCAGACAATCGAGACACTATCATCCAACTTAATGGATTTCATGTTAGTTAAATATTGACACGATAAAATCTCTTGGTAGACATAACAGGGTAGAACTTGATTCCTTAGTAACCCGAGAATTGTAGGCAATGGGTCTACAGGTGACCTACCAAAGCCTGACTTAGAATCTGTGTTCTTAGAATCAGAACCTTACTATGACATGAACTGGGTTGCAGCTGATTAACGATTGGAAACACAAACTCCGGCTAGTCCACTGAAAATTTCCCGGGGCTTAGACAGTCCAAACGATTAATGAAAATAAAATCTGAATCTGAATCTAAGGAAATAATCAGAATGCTGGTAAGATTTCTCACTAGATTTCTCAGGTACAACCTTTGTAAATTGAATCGGTGCTCGGGAACAGAATCTGGGTTTTGTTTGGAGGACGATGAATCCTCCGAACACAGTCTCTGTGAATGCGTAGCACGATATAACTATAATGTCAGATAGCCAAGCTGCTATCATGGCACTTGACTCCTATATCATTAAGTCCAAACTTGTGTGGGAATGCCTGCAAAAACTTAATGAACTAGGTAGTAGAAACAAAGTGACCCTCTGTTGGATACCTGGCCATGTGGGAATAGAGGGTAATGAAATGGCCGACTCCCTAGCAAGAAAAGGAGCACCAGAATCCTTGATACCCTCAAAGAAGAATTCAGGAAACAAGAGAGGGAAAACAGGGCAAGAACCTGGAATAGCGCTCATGGAATGAGGCAAGCCAAGAAACTTCTAGGGCAATACCACCGAAAAAGATTCGACGCATGTATCAGCATGAGCAAGAATAACCTTCGTATCCTAACGGGCTTCCTAACGGGGCATTGTAAATTCAAGGAGTACCTAAGGAAACTAGGTATATTTGAAGAAGGTATCTGCAGATTCTGCAATGAGTTTCAGGGCTGGAATCTTCTGGGGCTGAAATATTTTGGCAAGTACCAATTATCAGATGAAGAAATACCGTCACTAGATCCAGCTCTCATCCTTAGATTCTTAAAGGAAACTGGATTAGAGAGAGTGCTCTAGGACATATTTCTTCCGCCAAGGCGTAGTAAGAGTGCATTACCCTCAAAATGATTCCGAAAGGAATTCAAAAGCGAGGAGAACTCTTATGAGGGCATGTACCTCCCCAAGGTGCTAGCTGGGGGCACAATATTTCGCAGTGCAACATACCCCATCTTCAAATAATAATAGAATGCCTAGCACTATATTTGTTAAGGAGACGTGTCTTCCACAAAGAAATACGTTCGAAGGCAGAGTTAAACAACTGTGCTACTAAGGACATACTAACTTATATAAGGGAGTTGTTGCGCTTATTAGGATACTTCCCTAATCACCTGTCCAACTTGTCATTCTTTTCTTGTAGGGACTTGTACGTCGAAACGCTCTGTAAAGTTCATTGTGGTAAAAGGTATAACAGGACTGTTAGAGCGTCTGACGGAGTTGATCGTACAGCGCCCGTAGTACCTATGCACGCTGTACTTTACTCAGTTTGGTTATGTTATAGGCTTTTTTAAGGATCGGCCACCATACTATTGACCCATAGATCAAGATTTGTTGTCCAGCTGTATACACCCACAGGGCTAATTTTGGTTGCAGGCCCTCTCTTTTCATGACTCTTGGCCATAGTAAAGGTGAAATAATACCGCCTTGGGGTGTTCCTTTACTGGCGCATACGGTTCTGGTACTGTTTCGTAGTGATGCCTAAATAACTCTATTGCTAAGCATAGAAACTATCCTGCAATTTTGATGATTCCAAGGATAATCTTATGGGAATTTCAGATCAATGTTGTAACACAATGGACTATTACTGGTCTAAATGTGGCTAGTCACGAGTCCTACCAGGACAGCCTAACTGCCTAGTGCATTCAAAAAAGCTTTAATAGGCCTCATGTATAAAGAAATGGGTAGAATCTCATACATATCGTTTTAATTTTTCAATTTAGTAATGATGTACGTAAGAGTGTCTTTGATTGCAGACGATAAAAACGAATGTCACAAACAGTCCATTTTAACAAAAAAAAAAATCCGAAATACTTAGTTTTTTTTGCATGAAGCTTATGTAACAATGGGAATCAAAAACCAGGATATTGGTTCAAGTTCTAGGAAGTAAAAAGCAAATAATGACGGTCAGTGGGAATAAAATTGTTATCGTAATTGGATCCTGCATTCCTCTCTCATTTTGCTCATCATTTCAAGGCTACAACATAAGATGTGTATGTACATACCCCTGACCTTAATGAAGACCGAATCAGATTGTATCGTAATTAAGTGAAATAAAAATAAAATTAATGGCCAAAGAAAAAATCTCTAAGACAAGACTTATTAGGCTCAAGAAGTCGAAGACTTACGTCAGTGCGGTATGACCCACAAAAATTGTCATTAAATGATTTATTTTACAGCTTTTTATGCCAAAAACAAGGTGTAGCAGTCACTAAAAGGCAATTCAAGATATGTATGCATACGTAGTAAATGTCTAAGTATACTTTATAGTCGTGATTAGTATTTTACTGAGTAAATAAAAGATTTGCTAGTATACATACATATGTACATATCGTTAAAATCATAAATTCAGCAAATGGAATTTATTCATGTGACACATAACAGCACCCTTGAGGTTTTACTTAGGAAGGAAAACCCAAAACGCAAGATGACGTAATCCCATTTAATCCAAATTTGTACGACATTACACGGAGATTTATGACCAAAGAACAAGAATGATTATCCTGAAATAGAACAACGCAGGAACATGTGTGAAATATTTATGAACACTTTCTCACCCTAGGGTGCATGTTTTTAATAATGTTTGCATGAACAAAGTAAAATTTAGGGATTTTGAATATACTGAGTCTGTTGTCAGGAAGTTTTGATCCTTTGAATACCAAATAGTATGTACATATTCTGATTTGTTATTTCTGTATGTTCTATCAATTAAAAAAAAGGAATATAAATTCAAACTGATATCGGCTTCAAAATGGATTCAAATCATTTGGGGCTACTCGAGATATTAGATAGTTTCTCCTTTTTAAATAACCTTTGTAGCATTTGAAACTACTCTAGAAGGGGTTATTCGTTCTTTGTGATTTTTAAATCCAAAAACCGATTTGAAATTTCAAAAACCAATTATTTCATGTTAGAGTATCATTGATGATATTATGATGAGTATGCTGAACCCAATTACCTATGACGTTTTCGCATAAATCGATAGCAATGCCAGTCGTCTTAAGTCTCTGCCTTATTGTCCTTGACCATGGACTTAACATAGCTCCAAGGAAAGAAGTTCAGAGGCGTCAAGTCACATGAACAAATCGGCCAAATGACTGGTCCATTTCTTACGATAACAACGGACTTAAACTTCAATAACTTAATTTTTGGCCAATTGTGTATCATGTGGCGTAGTCTTGTTGAAACCACATATGCTTTACGTCATCATCTTCCAATTTATCTAAAAAAAAATAGAAAGTCTGCATAGTCCGGTAGTGATCTCATTTGACTGTGACTGTGTTGCCAGCATCATTGAAGAATAAGTACAAGCCAATGAACCCTTCAGCATGAAACCCCCATCAAACAGTCAAGTTTTGTGGGTGTAATGACATTCCGTGAATGGTTTCGTGTTGCTATCTTGCCTAGATACGACAAATTTGGCAGCTGTGCCATAAATGGGCTTCATCCCTGAGAATGGTTTTAAGATGCAAATTGGTATCGTTTTCGTGGACGTTTAGGACCCAATCACTGAAGTTACGTCGCAGCTGATGGTCGTTTGACTACAGTTCTTGGGTTAAAGCGATCATATAGGGACATCAGTTTTTAATTCCACAGACTTTTTTCTTTTTCTTCTTAGCCTTCGATGCTTGTCAGGAATAAACACTGCCAGACAATTATTTGCTGAATTTTCAAATCTTCCTAACGTCCATTATATGGGAAACAGAAGTTTTGGGGAACTTAAGGTCCTTGCGCAAGTTCCAGTATAGAAAATGATATGTTTCAACAAGAGCTTAGGTTTCTTCGTGAATAGCCCAACCAATTGAATTAGTTCACGCCATCACATTTCAAAAGAGGAACACAATGGCCCCCATGCAGACACTCTCAAAGTGCAGTTCACCCCCAATCTTATCTAACCTAACATAGGTCTTTGTCAAATGGCGCCATCTCTCCTTATCCTGGGTCTGGATACCTACATAACACACAAGTGCAAAATCCCCAAACCCGAAAATCCCCACCTTTTGAAAAATACCCGAATTGACTATCTCCAGGTACAAAATCCCCAAGTGCAAAATACCCATGTAATCCCCACGATCTTTAAGGAGCAGTTATTTTGGCGGTGAAGTAATTTTGGACGTTCTATGAAGCATTTATTGTCAACGATTTGTGTTTGGGGATTTGGATTTGTGGATTTCGATAAGTGGATTTTAATTTAGGAATCTTGAGACTGGGGATGACGTAGCCAACCCGCAACAAAGTCAACGATTTGTGATTGGGGATTTTGGATCTGGAGATTTTTACGTGGGGATTTCAGTTTGGGGATTTTAATTTTAAAGTTTTCCTTAATCAACCATTTTGCTTCAGGTTTTTCTTGTTTTATTCAAACTTGAAAGTTTGCATGCGATTCAGTCCATACCCTGACAGAAACAGAAGCAAAAGTATGTAATAACAGTGGCGGACTGCATCGAGAAATGTTATGAGGAAGACCACGAAAGTAATTATCCTTGAAAAATTCAAAGGCGGCCAATGAAGTTAAAAATAACTTTTAGGCCCTTATTCTCATTTTTGCTAAATGGCTGTCAAAAACTGCATGCCTATGGACGATGGAAGTCTACAGATACGGCATTGTTAGAGATGACGGCCAGAGTACACCATGCGATTGACCGAAGGATTTATACACTCGCCATTTTCATTGACATAAATGGAGTATTTGACAAACCTGCTTCTAATATTCAGTTCTTGGCATCCAAATGCAAGGATTCCACTTAAGTATACTGGAGCCTACCACTATGTGGAATCTATTGGGCTATTCTCTGTTGGACGGTCTTAATAGAGAATGATCAGCTATTATTGGGTGTGCCAATGAGCGTAGTGGAAGCAACTTACCATCTTTGGATGAGTGTATGAAGTATTTACTTAAGATAGTCGATAGTTGAGGCCGTAACCAGGCATTATATGTTCACAGCATTCAACTTAGCTTAGCTTAGGAACGTGGGTAGGCGAATGAAAAAATCCACAACGCCATACTCAAGTCAGTATAGATCCATTGTGATACCCATAGGGAGAGATGACCGTTACCCATTGGTTAACCCTTGTTCTACAAATATGGTTCCTATGAACTAGCAAACCATCCAGTTGACTTGATGTAGTTCAAGATATCATTGACTGGTCTGCTAGATACTTCTCCTGTGTCACGGAAGAAGTGTCGCATGAGAAATTTGAATCTAAGCTTGATTAGACCAGAGATATTGACTTTCTCATCTCCACATCCACGACATAGGTCTTCTTTAGTTAGTCAAAGGTTTTTCATGTGGTACTGCAGAATGTTATGCCCATGATGACTCCTAGAATAGAAGAAAGGAACTGAAAGGAAAGAAAGGGTTTCCAGGTTTGAACCTTCTCCGAGAGAACAAGATTGATTTTAACCTCACCGATCTTCTACCCAAGACTACTAGCATATACAACGAACAACGACCTTTACAATTGCAGTGTGGACTTTTTATACCCCATGATCCTGATATGTTACATGATATTAAAATAGTTTTCAATATTTCTTCAATAGATCTTGAGGTTATAGCATCGACAGAAAAATTAGTTAAACTGCCACTGAGTTAAACTTGTTTTAAAAAAAATCGTTTCTTATTGCCAATCATTAAATGTCTACCAATGTATGCATAGAAAAACCAGTTTCCTACGTATTCTCTTAAATAATAGATACCATCTTCTCAGACAGAGATAAATATTGTTGCTAAGTCAAATGCATGGATGGTTTAACTTTCAATCTATCGATGAAGATACGAGTACAAACCGCCCCATGTAATCCCAAGCTTTATAATATTTTATGACAGCATTCAATCTGAGTAAAAATCCTATCAACCAGAAAACTAGCTATATAATCAATTTCGAAAATTTCAAAAAGAAAAAAAGTATTACAAGACATTTATTTCGCCCCCTAGAGTGAATCCAATTATTTTCGGAATCTTTCAACCTCAATTTGTGTTCAATGAAGTACAGAGCATACACACAAATCGTCCCCGTAAACTTGTATCTATACAATTTTCCGAAGAAAAAAAAAAGAACTAAAAATCATTTAACATTTCTTCTATATGATTGGTTCTTGAACATTCCATTAAAATTTTCGCAGATTTTTCTTTTCTGCCAAAAGGGATACATCTGCAGGATATTAAATATGTATTCAGACAATAAAAACAAGAAAAAAATAAATAAAATATTGAGACGACATAGAGCTACACATATCCTTATTTTTCGTAGCTACAAGCAACAAAAAAAAAAAAAAAGGAATCAGGTAGTCAGCAGACAAAATAAAAATATTTCCCCAGCCATCTGAAAATACATCCGTACGTCGCAATGTATGTAGGCACTGTGTTGGGTATCATGAACCTAGACTTGCTACTCAGTCTCTTTGAAATAAGAATTCATGTGTCGCAAATTCATTGCCATGGGAGTGGTATACGAACCTACTCCTTTTAAAGGGAACTCATGAAACGAAAGCCTGCTGAAATGTACCAGTATGTAAATTAGACTGGCTGAGTGGGTAATCTCTAGGACATATGGCTCACATTTTTAAAAATACTTTTTATTTTCACTGCCTTCAACGACATGTGGTGTGCGTGTGAATTAAGGACGAAATCGCGAGTTTTTTTTTTTTTCCATATTATGGCACCTTTTTTTATGAGACATACATATGTACGTAGAATGTGAATCTGATTCTGTCGTATGGAAATTGTTTTCTGTTTGCACTCTTGTCTCATTCGCACGGATCATTGGCATTTTCAAGGTGAAATAGGATGTGTAACCTACTCTTATTCGAATAATTTAGGATGAAATTTTCAGATTTGTTTCGCTTTTTATGGATTCATTTTCCAATTTACAAGCATTGTTGAAAGGAAAGCCTTGTTAAAATTAACAAGGACTCAGAGATTTGTGTAGAGTGTAGGGATAACTGCTTTTCATTTGTCAGAAAGGAGGTATAAAAGGATTGCAATTCTCGGTAATGATATGAACTAATGTATCTGACTTTTTTAAGTATACAATTTATGGCAGTGCTTCATATTTTAAGTGTTCAGACGAGTAGGTACGTAACTGCCCATTACTCCATGACTTGAGAAATGTTAATAAAAATGAGGTGTTCCCTTCAGTTCAGTTCAAGTTAAAATTGAATCCACTACAGTTACGGGTTTCTCAATTCGGACGCCCCATTTGTCTAACAGGGTTTCTCGGCTATGCGCGAAGTTAGCTGCGGCTTGTTTAACGTTCTACGTGCTTCAAAAACGTTTACAAGTTATCGAAGTTTTTTTTATCAAAGGTAGCTTTCTATTGTGATAAAATTTTGTGTGCTAAATCCAATTTTCAGTCGCCGTACTCGTCCTAAACTATTGAACGTCGGGTGGGTAAACTCAAACATTTGGGTGGGAAACATAACCAAAACTAAACTGATCAAATCCAGCCAGGTATGATTGCTTTATTTAGAGCCAGCTACAACTATGGTTACATTTTGACTTCCTGGAGGCAGGTAAAAGTAATCTTTATCGTCAAACCTGGCAATAGGCCTATGTAGTAACCTAAATCTTATAGACCTATAAGTCTAACATCATTTGTTTTAAAAACCATGGAGAGAATCATTAATGTTCATATTAGCGGTTAGCTTGTTTATCCCTCTGCACTCAAGTCAGTTTGTATACAGGGAAGGTAAATACACAGAAGGTGCTCGTCACTATCTTGTGAAGAAGATAGAAGGAACTCTACGTTCTGAGGAAATAGCTCGGTGTGCGTTCTCTAACATTAAGGCCGCATTCGATAACACTGGCTACGAGTCAATAGCAAAAGCAATTAGTAGCAGAGGTATCGATAATTCGACCAACTAATGGATAAGTGCCGTGTTTGAAAATTGCATTATTACTTCCTCCTATCGAGAAAGTGTCTGTGACTGCAGCTAAGGGCTAACCCCAGACAGGAGTCGTTTCTCTCCTTCTGTGGTCACTAGTCATCGTCAATCTTCCAGTCGATCTATAGAGATGCGGATGACTTGGCGATTTTTATTAGTGGTAAAGCACGACCATTTCTAGTGTCATGCAAGCTGCTTTACTACATGTGTTACAATGATGCAGCAGAGAAGGATTATCCATTCATCCTTGCAAAAGGGTTCTAGTGCATTTTACATAAAGAAGACTGGTCAATCTAGGACATATGTATCACCATCGAAAGGACCACTTTAGTTTATTCCAGTGAGGTTAGATATATCGGCGTCATCCTAAATAAACGGCTTAGTTAGAATTTTCATATCAAGTCCGCCATCGAACGCGCCATTACGGCCATGTGGGTCAGTAGACAACTTTACGACAGAACTTTGGAGCCAAATCCAAAAATGATACATTGGATGTATACAATGGTGGTGGCCGAAAGAAAAAGGACATGTTTTACATTATCCGGTATGTACATTATTCGGTATGTTATTGAGGTAGAAATATTGGACTGTTGAAAATGGTTTAATGGTGTTCCAGCACTGGATCCAATGGTCTGATTCACAGACGGATCGAAGATGGAAACTGGAGTTGCAGCTCCAGTCTTTGCAACTCAACACCAAAGCCTCAATATCTGTGAGAATGTGTCCTGCGGTTTCCAGGCCTAAGTCCATGCCATATAGATGTGCGCTAGGATAAACCTTATTAAAGGTAGGATATATGGCAGATAGCCAGGTAGCACTTAAAGCGCTGTCGTCCAATTTAATGGACGCTATATCAGTTAAGTGCTGCTACGATGCAGTACAATCTCTTGCCAGACATAACAGGGTAAAACTCGGTTAGGTCCCTGGTTATCAAGGTATTACAGGCAATGAATTTGCAGATGAACTAGGTAGAGCTGACTCAGAATCTGCGTTCATAGGTCCTGAACCCTATTGTGGTGTCAACTGGGCTACCGCCACAGCGCTGATTAACGATTGGAAACACAAACTTTTTCTGGCTCATTGGGAAATGTCTCGGTGCTGAGACAATCCAAGCAATTAATCAGGCCTTATTCCTACAAGGAAATTCTTGATTTAGACAACGTAGTATTAGAAAGCTGGTGAGCTTCCTCGCAGGTCTGTGGCCTGCAGTATCATCTTAACAAACGCAATATGTGCCCAGAAACAGAATATAGGTTGACTCGGAAGATGACGAATCTTTTGAACACATTCCACACACACATTCCTTTTGAATGCCCAGAATTACATTGGTTAAGGAGGTGTATTTACCATAAAGAAATATGTTTGTCAGCGGAGTGGAGAAATTCTGCTGCTAAGGACGTACTATCCTTCATTTGGGAGGTGGTATGACTCTTGGTTTAAAAATACCCTAATTGATACAAAAGATATTTTTAGGTGGCAGTGTCAGCCATATGAGCAAGAGTCTCCAAAAAAAACCTAGTTCTACAGATAAGGTTCCTATGAACTAGTAAACCATCCAGTTGACTGGATGTAGTTCAAGACAACACTGACTGGTCTGCTAAATATTTCTTCCAGGTCACCGAAGAAGAGTCTCTCGAGAAATTTAAATCTAAGGTGGATAAGACGTGGACAGTGTCTTCCGTTAGTCGTAGTTTTTTTCATGTGGTACCGCAGAGTGTTATGCCCCGTGATAACTCCTATATATAAAAGGATTTCCTATCATGTCGTTTGCATAATTCTGTCGGTTCTACTCTTAACGAAACAAGGCCATTTACTTCTTATGATCACATAAGTGTCTAGGAAGGACCATCTGAAGTTAGTATCTCTTCGGGCCTTAATCCCTGCTTCGAGCCTCAGTGTGCAAGGCGAGATGGACACTTAGGTGTCGGCTTGTTCTGATGTGGATTCCGAACCTCTTCAGGCCAATTCGTTGGTCTTCTCATTACCTAATATATTTCCATGTGCCCAGCAAGAGTGCAACCTTGTGCTGTATTCCAAGAAGCTCAAGCTCTTCACGACACTCTTCACAAGCTTGGATTTTATTTCGATAGCATAAATCACTGTTATTGCTGCCTGGATGTCAATGAAAAAGTTGATACCTCCCTGTGTTATTGCCTTCAACGCATTCTCACGGCATCTACTGCTAGGATCTCCGCTTGGAAAACACTGCTATGGTTCGGGAGGCGAAATGATTTGGATATGCCCAGCAGTTCAGCAAAGATGCCTGAGCCCACGCCTAGATCCCTCTATGAAGATAGAGACAGTAGGTGTATTGGTAGGTAACCGCTTTTCAATTCTTCTCTCCTCAGGAACGAGCTTGTGAAGAGTCTCTTACTCTTAAAATCTAGGTACGGAGTCAGGTAATCCGTATTAGGTACATTTCCTAGATATTTTTCCAGGATCATAGAATGGCCCGTTGTACTTTGGCTCCAACTATCTAATTGACTTCCCTTAGGGCACTAATAGCTGCCGAGCGGAAGCAGATTGAGAATAGCCTCCAGTCCTGCAATAGGTGTGATTCTCATGGAATTTGTTGCAATATATACCGATCTCTTCATGTTCGCGAGAGCCGATGAGTTAATGGTCTTGCTGACGGACTGCCACCATACAAGACAGTCATACGTCAGAATAGATCAATAGAATAATTTTGGGTTTTGGTGCGCAGGTTTTCCTAAACATTCTATAGAACGCAATAGTAGTTTTTTTGATTCTTTCATCCAGTTGTGCTTCTTATCAAGTACGAGGCCTAAGTATGTATCTGGCGCTGTCCGAGATTCTTAGGGGAGTACCCTCCATCAAAGGTAATGTATACTCAAGAATTTTCCTTCTGTTAGTAAATAATACCAGCGCGGTCTTCTGGATATTGACCGCTAGTCCACATTTCTTGTTCCATATATAGAACAATAGAATCCTACAGCAATTTAAATAATTTCTTTTAGAAAACCTTATACCTACCGACATTATGCTTCTTTTCATTAAAATCAAAACGCATGTTCTACTTTCTTTTCAGATATGCGTCTGAACTTACAAAGACTCATTTCTTTTTAAAATGTAAGTCAAAATGACAGACCAAACAAAAAAACTAAACTATTCATAATATTTGTGTATAAATAAAACAACCCTTGAAACATGATCCTTTCAAGTATGTACGAGCATATGTATACTTAAGCTAAACATAAATCATACAACTATTTCACAAACAAAAAAATATGACAAACATTTTATTCTAATTACACATTTTGAAAAGTTCCACACGAGGAAACCAAATTAATTGTGAACGCGTCTTTAACTGCAAAATTCGAAATACATTCACTCGTTTCAGAGTTCATTAAAATTTTGGTATTTCACTGGCAAGAAAATAATAAAAAAAAAAAAAAAAACCAAGAAAATTGAAAAAGAAAACATCATGCGTTGCGTTGTCAAGTTCAAGAAAACAACGAAGAAAAATATTAGTGTTGAAATTTCAAAGTCAAAAGCACGGGGCTACCCAAATGTTTGTGTTTAAAAGAATGAATGATTGGTGAAAGCACAGGAGTGTACAAAATGTTTACGAAAATACATACATAGTACACAAAAAAAAAAAAAGAAAAGAAAAGTTGATTGAAGTCGGAAAAATATTTTTCGTATCATTTTTGACTGATTTTTTGAACATACGAGTAGTTCGATGTGGGACATGAATCAAGCTGTGGACTGTGTTTTGAACAAGTGAAACATTTTTGCCGGCTACTTATTGCTTTCAAGTTCTCGGAATATGAAGTCGAAATATGTATATTGTGTCCGGAATCGTGTAACATTTTAAGTGTACAATAAATACTGATGATGTGCTGAAAATGAGCTTGCCACATTTTGAACGTAAACATGTTTGTTTGGATGTGAAATCATACATTTGGAAAATACGTACTATAGTGCATAATAATTTCTGACTCAGTGCACTTCTGAATAAATCATTTTGAAAATTGTTTAAAAGACCTACGACGTACATACATATGTACAGACGTCAGTTTTATACAGGAAGGGCTTTGCACATATGTATTTCCTTTTGTTTGGGATCTTTTATCTTTATCAGGGAGGGTCCTATGACATTAGGAAGCGGCTATTAACTAGGAAAAATAGTACTCAAAGCATGTGCCGTAAATTGGATAAAAACTGCTTAAGTTATATCCTTTCTCTAAACAAATTTCATGTAAATAGAATAGCAGGTGCCATAGCAGGAAACTTCTGTTGGTTGTGGCGGCATAGTTAAGGAACTGTAAGGATGAGCAAATGGCAAAGACTGTGCTTTTATTTCCTCCGTCCCTGCCCAGCTTTTGCTATAAAAAAAGTAATTCTTGCTTAGTAGTTTTTTTTCCAACAATTTAGGTAAGCCAGCCGTTACCAACTTCCTGGATTGCAGAATTCTTCGACATCATATGGGCTAAGTAAATTATACACACAGCTAGTACAAGGCAAAGTTCTCATAAACAAATAAGCCAATTAAAGATCTTGGGTATTGCAAGACTACTGAGCTTTTTTTTTAAACAGTCCTGAACCTATAAATATGATTCTAGATGTAGTCAAGTTACAATCTTCGTACTTAAGCCATTAATTACTACACAAAACCAAAGTGTAGTCACCGAGAACTAATTGAAACATAATAACAGTCTGGGTTCCAAATGCCTTCAACCTTAAAGTATTTTTAAATTAAATTAAAGTTAAGTGGAAAGTAAGTTTGTAAAGGGATGGCACTCGCAGATTTCTCTCTTACTTAGCCAAATTCAATAGTTGTTTAGCAAAGCCGAACTAGCAGCTGTTGTCTACTGTCGCTCTTCCTCGGATCTTTGTGGTAGAAAGATATAACGCTTTGATATACTCTATAAACGTTTTTTGAAAGACAGCTCTTTTTGCGTATGTTTCACTCACTCCCAATGCTCCTAGTTTACCTCTCTGATAGAATCTGGACTGTTTTGTTGAAGATAGTGCTTAACTTTCACTTCATGCACTGTTTCCTTTAACATATCGTATATCCTTCAAATCTTACTTACAGTTGACTCTTATTTCTTGGGAAGCTCCTAGTAACGCTCAAGATGAAGAATGATATCCCATAGGCTTGAAAGTCCATAAAAAGTGCTGCCATTCGACTACAAATTTGTTGGTTTTCTCTTAGATTTGTCTCACTATAAGAAATTAGGTTATTCTCCATCTGCCAGGCCACGATTCTCAACAATCTGACTACGACTATGCACTAGTAGAAACTGTAAGACTTAGAATCGTCAAAGGCAACAGGCCTTATAATAACAAAAATAATTTTTGTGAGTAAAATACGTCCACAGTCTTCATTGCTAACAGATGAATCTTTACCAAGCTTTAGTATCTACTACACCATAATTCGTGGAACGCATTGTAACTTGACAAAGCAGACAACTTTAGTAGACTTTTTCAATTGATAGATGAAAGGTATATCAAGTTACATGACTTAAGTAACGCTGGTACTATTTGTTGTCATGGTGGAGAACATTTGGGATCAAGATTGTTTTCGAACGAGTTTTATCTTCATAGTACCAAATACGTTGGTCCTTTTATGCACACAGCTTACTAGACACGGCTGCAAATCTAAACACATTCACCGTCTATTTCCTAGCTCCTATTCCCTTATGATAAGCCAACCTATTATTTCAATTCGACACTTACTTACCTTGACCTCAACCAACAAGCCTCTCCAGTTTCGCACTCAAAGGCGATTCAGATCCCCTTCTACTTATGCCTGCGACCTAATGCGAGGTCTTCCACTACTACGTTGTCCATCCGGGTTTGATTCGAAGTCTTTACATCGGGTTCCAATTGGCCCAATGGGATTCAAATGGGGTTCCAATAGAGTTTTAATTGGTCCAATGGAGTTCGAATTGGATTTTCTCATTAGAGCCCGAAAAACTATGTTATTTCAACGAGCAACCTTTTTCTTTGAATAAAACTGCTTCCACCCACCTCTATCTAATAAATTTTCCTAAAAGAATCTCTATAAAAGCCCATATACTGGGAATTCATATAGTTTTAGCTTTTGTAAAATAGTATTCGTAAAGCAGAATAACTTAATAAGTAACGTCGATTTCAACGTCCAAGTATTACTATAGGTAACGCTCTCACGCTCTTCTACTCTGAAATGTTGAACTGCTTTATGGAATCTGTCCCATTCGTGCTACAAAAGAACTCCTCGTTTTCTCTACCTTAAGAGTTATACTCGCTTTGCAACATCTATACTCTGATGCGTCTGTCTTAAAACTCGTTCAGACTCCGACTTCTCCAACTACCTCCACGTTTTGTCCCATTTTTCTGAACTCTGCGAATCTCTTTATCTCGAATATTTAGACCGAATGCAGCATATTATAATATCCGATTCTAAGCGAAATCGGACATCTATCTATATACTTTGAAATAGTCTAACACCTCCTCGAGCAGCAATCGTTTAGCAATTGTGTCCAACTTCATTATAGTCGCTTTCGGAGTATCCCGGTCTCTTGATTTTCGTCTTATCTTTTAATGACGTTGGCTGGATCATTGAAAACTCTTATTAATCTGTTAGACATATTTTAGCCCCTGCTGATTCTCGTCCATTTCAAGCTGACTTGATTAACTATTCAACCTGGTGTCAAAGAAAAACAGTCTGTAAGCTTACTGTCAGAAAATGTCAAACTATTATTTATTTTCGTGAACATCTTGCACCAGCCTCTAGCTCTTATCCCATCCGTCCCGAGGCTCTGTCCTCTCTTTATTGCGAGATTTGGTTATTATCTGAGAAAGAGAACCAAATTTTAGTAGTGATATTGACAACATTATTACCAGGGACAACTCTATACTCGGTTTTGTGAAACGTTGACCTTTATGTCATGTAATATCTCTTTTTCACATTTATTAGGTCAATCCCTGAATATGCCAGCCGAGGCTGAATACCATATCAGGATACCAATTCCCTTCATCCATCCGGTTCAACGCAGATTCATCCATTTTGCTCTACCCGATATTCCTTGGGTTGACAGATATAACTTACCAGCCAATAAGGATCCTTTGAAATTAATTAAGATTCAGTCACTTAAAAATGCCATGGAGTTACCGACATCCTCCATCCATTCATATATTTAAACTAAATCGTACTCTGTCCTTATTCCACTCTCAACTCTAAAATAGCAGCCTATATTTTTTAAAACAGAATGAAAGCCCTTAACACTTGAAAAATTCTATAGACAAGTCCATTGACAATCATAAATATTATTAAACCAGACATGTCAAAATCATATTGTCAAGGTTTCCAAGAACTTGGATCATCCTGTCATCGTCAAATAAATTTGTATATGTATTGTACATGAAATATGTTAACCAAATTGCACAGCAAATAATGGAACTAATTGCGCCCTCTTGTCTTCCAATTTATTCCCAAATACAATTTTGCCAAAATCCTAACAAGGATGTCAATTATTTTTCGCCCAACTCTTTACTCTTATCGTCAACCATAAACAATGAACTCTGTTTCGCCCTAAGAACGCCATAAATTATTACCAGGTTAGCATTTACGTTAAACCATGAATTGACTATAATAAACCAACAATAGGCAGTAATCGGTTTTGTCATTTGCTTAACGGCAAATAGCACAATCGTAAAA
The DNA here is from genome assembly GCA_905220385.1 of Xylota sylvarum. Lineage (NCBI taxonomy): Eukaryota > Metazoa > Arthropoda > Insecta > Diptera > Syrphidae > Xylota > Xylota sylvarum. The sequence continues at coordinate 37,445,469 of LR999958.1, forward strand.
AATGTAATTTTTTTTTTTTTTTTGTTTTGCAATAACTTAGGCCAAACAATTGAAGACAAAGTTTAGTGTCACTTTAGGCATTCCTTCCGCAAGGGAATAGCCACTAAAACGACCATTTAGTGATACTTAATATTTTATGAGTTCAGGAAATGCAAGCAAGCTAATAAAACAAAAAACACTTTGTACGCACTTCTGGCGCAAATTCTTACGAAAGTCTATAAATAAATTCCAAAATTACGACAAAATTGCGGACGAAATTATTGGCCGTAAGTACTTTAATTACGTTTAAGGCGTTTCCTCATCTATTTACTAGTCACTGATGAATGACCGCATGTAGGCCCACCTTTAGTGTGTAATGAACATCTGTAGAGCATAAATAATTTCGCCTCCTGTCGGGCTGGATAAAAAAATTAATCGAATACCGCTAATGCGATCAATCGATTCTTTTCTCTGTTTTTTTTTTTTTTTCTTTAAATGTTTCCAAAAATAATCGCCAGATGGATGGATATTTCAAAGTTAGGCAAACAAGATGAATTTACAAACAAATTTTTTGTGCATTAAAAAAAAATAATTTACTTTCGAATTGGTTGAGTAAAAATACCACAGAGCCATATTGACTTGGAGATTTTTTTTATCTTTTTAATTGTTAAATTAAGATTGACCTATCAGCGGTGCTGGTCGACCGACGTGAATACAAATTAAGAGGATGTTACGTAAAATTGTGTGGAAATATTTGTTATGAAATTGTATCTGCAAAATTTGTAATAAAAAATTTTATGGATGTACATAGTTATAGAGTCATAGAACATGAGATGTCACTTTAAGTCAGTAGAAAAACGTAACATTTTCATGAAAAGTGGTGATATTTTTATTTCAATCTAAATTACAAACTCTGCGGTTAGTAATGGAATACAACAACTGCCAAATGACCACCTTAGTTCCGCCTGTAAATAGTCATTCTCTTGATGAAATTTTTCTTCGCATTTTCGCATAATTTCAGGTAAAAAAAGTCAGTCAACTTCGTTCGGTAATGCAATCCATTTACTGAAACGGTCGCACCAGCATCATTTTCGAAAAAATATAGCCCAATGACATCGCCAGCCCAAAAACTCCACAGAACTGTCATTCGTTGCGGATGACACCACTCCTCTTAGGCTTTCGAAGCCCCAGACGCGATTAGTTTGTTTGTTTACGTACCGAGGCAAATGGAAATGAACCTCATCACTTATCAGCGAAACTACTGTGCTCAGCTGGAACTTTTATTTATTTTTATGCAAAATCCGGTACAAAATGGTTCCGGATAGGCCCAATTCCTGCGATCGTCTCGAAATGGACACACCTGGGTTCTCAGTCACACTCTCAGCTACAGTGCCGATATTTTCTGCTGAACTTATAGGGATGAACACGTGATGGAGTCTTTATATCACTTACCTGTCTGAGACATTCAAATTTATTGTTTAAATTCAATACAGTCCTGAGAGAAGGTGCATGGTGGTGACCAAAAGCAGTATGAGTTTTACGAAACTTTTCCGCAATATTTTCACAGTTTTTGTAGAGACGTTGTATGCGTATATATGGACCCCTGGTCTTAACTCATCGCAATGTTAATTGAATATTGGCAGTTCAACAATAGCGCGATATTTAAAATAGCACTTCTTGTTGAACGACCCTTTATGTACCTATTGGTTTCATGAATATTGGAAATCTAAAGACATCGGCGAATCTAAATTCATATACATATCGTAAAGAACTCTGAACAAGAGGATCTTACGGTTTTGTCCCCTTTTGGCTGTTTTGTTTTGAAATCGGCGTATATGTACTTATTTTCAAATAAAGCTAGATTAGGCTAGGTTAAGTTAAGAAGGGTTGTGTGACAGAAGAACTCATCACGTCCACTCATAGACTTGAAGGTCCATTGCGAATCCCCTTTTAAAATATTAATAGGATGAGATCTAGAAATAAGAATAAACTGAAACCTATCGCGTTATTGGCTGGCTTGGGAACCATGAAGTGGAGGAGATCCGGTATCTGGAAGCCTGTTAACTCTGCGGTGCTTTCGAAGAACCTGGAATCTAGAGTACGAAGACGTCGTTCTTGCAAAGCACCTTACGCAGCTTCTGCATAAGTTGTCGAAATCTAACCTCCACTTACGGAGTATGACTCCGATGGCATAGTGTCCTGTGATTATACCAATTAGGATACGGATAGATCATCGATTTAGTGCCAGAAATCTCTTTGCTTTTTTTTATCTAATTTCGGCCATAACGTGCGAGTGTTGGCACCGTCTTCCCTAGATAACCAGGACAAGCTGGCTTCTTTCTCCATTATGCTATGCTACACAATTTTGCAATTGATGGCAGTATGGATGTGTCTGCTTCACTAATGTTTATTTTCGACCTCATTCTTGCCAGAGCTATGCCTGGAATCCTAGCAGATTTTGACCTAATTGTGCCCAATCCTGATCAGTACGTCGTATTATTTCCTCACTGCCTTTGATTTTTTTGTTTTAGATTTAATCGATTCTAAAGTCGCTTGAATGTCAACGAAGATGGTTATATTCGACAGGGAAGGTGACTGTCTTTTATACTTACATCTAGCAGCATTTTCTATTACCAGGATTTCAACTTGGAATACACTACACGCTTCTGGTAATCTAAAAGATTCCTGTTTTTGCAGAAATTCTGTTCCCATGCGTATCTCTATTTTTGAACCATCCGAATAGACTGTGGTCCTTAGATCGTTGTATATGCTGTTGGACTCTCACTCCGAATAGGATTGAGATATCAAAATTAAAGTCGTTGTAGGAACTATATAATCCAATGTAGCTGTGAAGCATTCGGAGTTATAATTCCTATCCATTGCCTTTATTGGGTTTAATATAACCGTATGTCCATAGGTGGTATCTTTAGACCCGTTGGATTCTCTGAATCTGAGAGCACCTTTCATGGCAGAACCTTTAATCAACAAGTTTAGGAAAAGGGTATGAAGAATCATATCCAAACCCGTTGCTGTCCACCAGATTAAGGACTGAGACTGAGATGATGGATCTGATAATAATTGCTTTGTACATCCAGTGAATGATGCGCCTTCTCCGAAATGCCCTCTTACAATCATAGAGAGCATTCATTCCTTTCTTTCGTACTAATTGCCACAAAATAAAATACCAATATTTGGAGCGACAGGTCCATGGCTCTCAGGCCCTAACTTCTCACAACCATTCGTGTTGTGCGTGTTATATTCTTTACAAGAATGGAAGGTTCCTACGATTTTATGACACTTTCGAAGTGAAATGTTTTATTTTAGAAGCATTTTCATGACAGCTATACTCTCGAATGTTTATCAGACGCTTGCGAGAGGTGGGGAAATTTAAGGTCTTGTCTGGGGATCGAATCATGAACTCCTCACTCCGTAGTCCAACGCCACTATTCTTGCAATAGTTGTTCGAGTTCATTTTGTATTCTGGACCACTTGTAGTTGGGTCACATCTTCCATAATACGAGAACATTCCAAAACCCGTATCAGGTAGCCTTTGATAAAAAGTGTGGAGAATCTATGTATCGAGAGCTGAACCTCACTTCGACAGCTCATCAGCTAAGTCGTGGGGCGGTATATATTTAAGTATAAGACCATCTTCAGTCAAAAGCCTCATTTTCGTCTCGCCTCGACAATGACTTCGACTAACAAGTGGTGAATTTGTGAAAAATCTATCGTTTAAGATATTGAAGTACGCTGGACGTGTCATCATTTTCAGCAATATGATCTCGAAAGCATCGGAAAGACAGCTGATTTTGAGGGGCTCGCCCCAGAGATCGAGGACGAGAGAAGAGATCCGTTGTGATATCAGGCCTCGATCACTACTATTAGTGACAAAATGAACAAACTCCTCTAACCCACACCTCTCTCTTTATAGTAAGATAGTAAGCATATCATTCATGTGGTTCTAAACTTTAATATAATGTTAAAAGTACTCCTCACCTGCATAGTACCACGGTATACAAAACTCTCTCAGCTAAGTTGGTTCGAAAAAATATTTTTTTTTTTTACAATTTTATTTCAGATCTTTACGTGCATAATATCCAAACGAATATCATAGCAAGAGGTCACGATGAATATAAACCTCATCAGGTGCTATTTCCTCGAATGGATGAAACTCTTCATATCATGCGTGTTATAGAATTCATAAGGATCCTCATAAATACGGCAACATATTTCCTTCTGCACTTGAATGAAAGAGTAGTATAAAGGCGTGAATCCAGAAGGCAAAAGTTTCATGAAACAAAACACTTCATGACTCTGCACTTAATAGCAGCACTTAGCACAACATGAACCGTCTACGCGTATAAGTTCTACACTTCATGGATAGACAGGAAGCCACCTTTTCATAATATGGTAATTTCTACTTACCTACACATATTCCCCATACCCATACCTACTTGTCTTTTCCTTTTTCGAAAATATTTCTCTTTACGAGGCGACGACGTGACTTTATAACTATTCACGAAATATTTTAACCATGCTGAAATGACTTTAGAAATATATGTATTAAGAGGGTTTGTTGGTGGAAATGATGAGTTTTCTGCAAAGAAATTGTTAACCTATTTCCGGGGAATTTCTCAAATTCGTGTTACCTGAATTTTTATTATTTTTCACTGAAGTGGATTATAATGAAAACTTCAAATAAATTTTATCGAGTCAGGTATGTTTTTGAAAATCCTTTGGATGATTACATTTTCATCACATGGAAACATTACAACGTGGTCCTGTGGAATTTTCAGTGGATGGGATGAAGAATGTTGAACAACTAAGCTATGGCTTATTGAACTACAAGGCATTGGAAATGATTTTCAAAAACACAAAAGAGGACAAGGCACAGTAATACGCATCCAAACCAACAAAGCATACCACAACAGTGAATGTATGTATGTGAAAACGGTTTTCATATCAAAACCAAAAACTGGTCAATACAACTGCATGACATGAGTAGACATACTCGAACACGAAGAGAAACGGTTTCAATAATCAGGAAGCAATTCGCAATGTATCTGCGTGCTTCTGAGTTGAGAATCAAACCATAACAAAGTCTTACCAACCTAACTTGGTCTTCTACTTCACTCTTTGATAGTTGTAGATACTGTACCGACGGGGTGATACCAATTTTAATGAACGCCCTTGACCTTTAAATCGCAACTTTATTTCCACCCAGTGTTAACATGAACATGTATCAAATGAAAGCAGTAAAAAAAAAATAATTTAAACCACCTTCAAAGGACACCATAAACATGATAATTACCAGCATCACTTACAGAAAATAACGAGAACTGCAAGTGATGCCCATGTAAGGAGAGGTTATACCAAGGAAAACAGAAGGACGACAGCAGCAAGTAAGGCTGTGAAACACAAAAAACACTCTGTAGGTAGTTATGCAATTAGAAAGCTATTAACGTGAACAGATTATTTCTCTTCATCCTCTTGGGACGAAGGAAGAAGCACCAAGTCACCATTTTGTAAGGGAAACATTGCTGATGGGGATTGTACACGTATACTCTGTATCTTAGACCACTCACAATTTGCTGCAAAGAACATGATATCACTCTATACGAGTTCTCCTTCTATTGCAGGCCTCCAGGACAGCTGCTTGTAGTTTTTGTTGTTATTCAGATTATGCAAATGAACTAGACCAGAAGCTCCTTTCCTGGAAACAAAAAGGAGGCGTAAGACTCCTCCTGCGGTAATTGCTTTGTTTGTGCTTGGTTTTTTGAAAACTGACTGGCGAAAGGTCAAAGAACTTTTTTTGTTTTTGCCCAAGGCGCTCGCTGTTAAGCTGTTAAAGTGAATTCTGCTGCTGTTTTGCTTACAAAATTACTGCTTATGGTTTCGAGAATTCTACACAGCGAACGTCTGGGGTATAAATAAAAATTTTCCAATTGCTTTCTTTTCAACACTAACTGTTGTCAACAACAAGTCGTATATTTAGAAACTAGAACTGTCAATGGAGAATTGGATCGATTCCATGCCACAACGAATGCGTTCGTCATCGGGATGTGTATCTGCCGGTGAAAATTTTCAATGAGACTCTTTATCCACCTCGGATGCTCTCGACTTGACGTTAACATTGATTGACATTCATGTAGCTACGTCAGAGTGCAGAATATTCAATATCATATCGTGTGAATGTACAACATACATGGTACATGGTTAGACAAAAGTCGACAGTTGACATGCAGCAACATTTCGCACGTACGACTATGTACATATTTACCTTACGAGACAAATGACAGTGGATGCAGGATAAATATTTCCTATTTCCCCAATAGAATGTCAATAATAGAAGAGATTTACTGGGTTGTCTTGCGGGAATGTTAAATATTTATCTATCTATCTTTTGATCCGCGATGCGCGATGCGGATTAGATTTGGCTTAACTTGTCTGTATGTGTCTCATTAAATGATTGCTCAGATGTGTCATGTCAGTTACGCGTTTGTATCTCTTGTGCGGCAAGTAATTGCGGCGAAGATAAATTTTTACAAATATTATGACAAATTCCTTATAAATAGTTACTGTGTGGAGGAGGGTTTCTCAGGTTACATCGGATGGAATTAATAAATTTCACAATTTATAGAGAATTTTTTTTTTTATTGAAGAATGTCTCGATAGAAATAGTTTAGACAGGATGTAAGATTCCTGATATCATTCAGTGTATCTATGTATCTAAGTGTCAGTCAGAATAGTACCACATGAGTGGAAAACTGATAGTTCAACCTACACATCTACTGAAACGCAATCAACTGAGAGTTGTAAATATAAACCGACTTATGTCTAAAGAGGATTACTTCACTGCTTCCGAACGGTGCTCGAACCGACAGATGACATTTCGAATCCCTGTTTGTTACTTATATGACATCCTTTAAAGGGCGGAGATGTGTTGTTTTAATAAACAATATTTTTGGTCATGTGCAATTTCTATTCATTATCTTCCAACTAATTTCAGACCTTGAAGGATATAAGGGGATGTAAGTGAAGCGTAGTTAACTTTGGATGGAATTTCAGAATTTTTTCGAACAATAGGCCCTCGCATCCGAGGCAAGTGCTTGACGTCAGTTACAGTTTGTATGCACATTTGTTTAAGTTGATGTATCCGGTGTATATGTATGCAGATCAATCATCCGTCATAATGTTCTTCTACCCAAATCGAGCGCCCTCTTTACCTGACGGGCGCAATGGCCTTTTCCACATGCTTTCTTGGCATTTTGCGAACGAGCTGCTACATACGGTCTAAACAATCTTTAGGGGTACTCTTATGGTTGTAGCTGTGAGGATAACCACACGGTTTCGTTCGCTGGTACCTAAAGCAGTTAGACCTAGGAGGAGGTTCCTTGCAGTCCTTCACCAATTTCGAGTTGTTTCTCGGGTTTGCAAGATTCATTAGGCCTTCTTGACTGTCCAGACAGATATTAATGCTGATGCCTTGGCTTCCAGAGCTAAAATGTAGTTTGATGCACTTGAATATATCGAACATCTTTGCCTGAAATATAGTCACGAACTGTTCTAGATCGATAGTATAGTTCACGATCGACAATAGTCCCTGATTCTCCATCGATGTGTAATCAATCTGTATACGATGCTAGTAGATTTGCTTCGATTTCAAGCCATACGTCTTATCGAAAGCCCTGCCAAAAAGGAAGAATAGCGATTCGGTCGTGTAGGATACTTGAGTGCAGCTTTGGCACCATCAGCTTCTCAAAGATGTCAATGGCAACATGGTGGAGTAACATTTTTAATGCAGTGTAGGAGTGATTTCAAGGGCGGCCATTATGCAGAGCAGAATAATGTTTGAACTTTCTCGAATGCCGAATGTTGCTAAAAGAGCTTTCGAGTTCTTCCCGGAATGGTCTTGAGTATTAAATTTGGAGCTGAGTTGTTTTTATCGACAATAACTCCCAAGTATCTAGCGTGATCCGCAAATTGCAGTTCAATATCTAATGCAAGATATAGTTATTGTTTTGACATTTTTGAAAAGTCCTTCAATATCAAGGAAGGGTAGTGAAATCCGATAAGAGGTTACTATCCAAATTTGTTCTTATAAGGATGTCGATCAGAGTCACTCCAAACTATTTAATAAAAAGGAGAATACGCTCATTGGACGAAAGTCATGCTTGGAAGCTCTTACCAATTGTCGGTATGAAAACTACTTTGATCCTACTGCAGTACCTAGGGGTGTAGGCAAAGTTAAACCATCTCCTTAAGATACTATGTAAGATACCATCGAAATCAAGAGACTTGTAGATCTTTGAGGGGGCAACATCTTTGGACACTAGAAATTAAATCTAGACTTTAATTAAATAAGATTAGGCATGCAGGTGGGTTGGCTAAGATGAGAGAAACCTCTCTTTATCGCACTCAGGTCAGTATAGGCGCACTGCGTTGCCCTAAAGGGGAAAATGTGTATCCCTTAGCTCATGCGGCTAATCTTGAGATGGTATGTGTGCTACTTACTGCGTCTGGTATACAAACCATCCTGTCGATTTAATATAGCTGCAGGTGTCGTTCACCGGTTTTGTCGGACAATTGTTCGATGTCCTGGAAGAAGAATCCTCCCAGAAATGTCTTTATTAGGTGGCAGCGCCTTGGACAATGCCACAGGAAGTGGATAGCATCTTATTGGATATCCTCATCACCGCATCCTCTACAAAGATCTTCATTGGTCAATTCCAGTTTCCTCTTGTGGTACCACAGAGTGTTGTGCCCCGTGATCATTCATTTTTTTATGTCTGTCTGTTGGTTCTTCGTTTATTAAATAGATACCGCATTTTTCTAGTCGTAGCACATGTGCTATGAGAGCTCCATTTATTATTTGCTTTCATTAGAGATTTATTTCCCGCTTCGTGCCTAAGTGTGCAAGGCGGGATGTTCAACGTCCGGTCGGTTTACTTCAGGTGCCGAACTTTTCTTACTAATTCATCGGTTATTTCATTCCCTGGTATACCTTCCTGACTAGGGATCCAATAGAGTCTTACCTTATACTATGCTCCAAGACCCTTGAGCTCTTCTCGACAAGCTTCGATTTTATTTCTGTAGCAGATACCGCTTTTATCGCTGCCTGGCTGTCGATGAAAAATGTGATATCCTCACGTAGTACTGGCCTCACCGCAGTTTCACGGACAGTTATTGAACGCTACTATAGTTCGGGAGTCTGACTGATTTCGATATGCCTAATGCATCAGAAAATTCACTTGTTCCTACACCGATGTCCATTTTGGAACCATCAGTATAAACTTCTGTATCTTCTAGGCTTGATATTTCTCTATTTCTGTCTACTTGGATAGAAGGTTGTTAAAGGTCTTATAAAGTCAAGATAAGGTTTCATGTAGTCTCTTATTGTTGCATTTCCTACATATTCCTGAATGATCTTAGCGTGGCCTCATGCATTCGGCCTCCAGCTGTCCGATTGGCTTATAATTAGGACGCTTGAAGTTGTCGATTCTTGTATAAAAAGTTCTAGCGGGAGTAGGTTGGTGATGATTTCGAATCCTGTCGTTGGTGTTGTTCTCATTGCACTGGTAGTACCAATGCACACTAACCTTTGTATTTTCTTGATAGCTTTTAGGTTGGTGACCTTGCTGTCGGCTTGCCACCATACAAGTTTCACATTGATAAGTATAGGCCTTGCAATAGCCTTATACTTCCACAGGATGATTTTGGGACTTAGCTCCACGTTTTTCCGAAAATTATATTACATGAGTAGGAGGCTATCGTGGCTTTCTTAATCTGTTCCTCGATATTTAGTTTCCATTTTAATTTTTTGTCGACCACTAGTCCCAGCGCTGTCAGAGATTCTGAGGGGAATTCCTTCAACAGAGGGAGTTTTAAATTACGGTATTTTCCTCTTGTTTGTGAACAGTAGCAATTCTGTTTTTTTGGGGATATTCACTGCTAATTTACATTTCCTGGTCCAGATGTCCAAGATCTTTAGGCATACTATAATTTGCTGACTAAGAGTTGGAACTAATAGTTCTGTTGCTAGCAGTAGCACATCATTCGCATAGGCTGTGACTTTCGTTTGTTGAGAACGAGAACTAATAGTAAAGGGGAGATGATTCTACCTTGAGGTATGCCTCTGAGGCATAGACTTCTAACTGGGTTCCTCCTAGTTCAGTTTCTATATGCTTTTGTTCTAGCATGCTCACTATCCAGTTGATTAGGATATGGTCTATGTTGAGGATTCTACACACCACATTTTGATATTATTGAAGGCTTCTTCAATGTTCAGGAAAGCGGCTAGTGTGTATTCTTTGTCTTTCAGTGTTTTCTCCCCAGTGTTTCAGCCCACGACACAATGAAGCGCTGCCTCCATGCTTTTACCCTTCGTGTAGGTATGTTCTGCTGGAGATAGGTCTACAGGACGAAGTTTTCTACAAATGTACATATATGTCTACTAACCGTTCGAAGGTTTTCAAAACGAAGGAGCTGAGAATTATTGGTCTAAAGTCTTTCGTGGCTGTGTGGCTTGCTTTTCCTGCCGTTTGTATGAAAATGGATCACTGGAGTGATTGTAGTTACTGTTTTCTGTAACATGATCTGAAAAATAACATCCATTCCCAGTGATTTAAAGGCAAAGAACAATCTGATGGCCCACTCAATTCTCTCTTCTGTAATCATTCCTATTGGAGGTTCCAGTATCACCGGACATACACCCCGAAAAATGCATGTCAAGCAACAGTCTTAAGGATTCTAATCAGGACTCAGTCTAGTTTCCGTTGCAGCACACATAAGTCTTAAGGAAATCCTTTAGCAAATAGAATAGTAATAAGAAAATAATTTTTTTTAATAAACTTTCACGAGACCAAGATTTATGATTAAAAAAAGTCAAAAATATCTCACTCAAGCATGGTATTTATTTTTCAAGTTGCATGTCAAATAAAATTCTATGCTATTTCATAAATCATAAAATTTCTCATACCACGTTCATGACATATTCAAAATTTCTATATCATATCCCTGTCACACCTTCTCTTCTACACAAAAGAAGAAAAAAACAAAAAAAAAAAAGTAATTTGTCACCTCAATGAACATTTGCAAATTATTATTTAAATGTGTTTTATATTATCTCTAGAACGACGTCAGAAAATTGTCACACATAATTTTCAAATAACAAAGAAATGTATGTTTGTATGTATATTTTATTTTTGCGAAGGCAAATAAGAAAGTTTGTGGGTGTGACTATTAAACATTGCCACTGCCAACCGAAAAATTATGAATAATTTCTTCTGTTGGCTTTTAAAAAATTCATTTTCATATCTCTTCCTTTTTTTTTGCAGGAGTGTTTGTTTTTTTTTACTTTTATCATTTGATGAGTGTACTTTGAAAGAACATTAGTTTAACATACATATCCTTCCTTCCGTTCTCTGCACAGGTTTTGAAGATTTTTGGAATGCTTATCTTGAAATGAGCAATGCTATTATAGGGTGGTGCTTAATGTCGCGAAGAGGTTTGCTTAGAAGTACTGGAAACACTTCTTGAACTCTGATGGTCTCGGCTACTTCTTTGATGATGTCGCGAGTAATTAAGGAATTCACTTATGTCGGAGTAAAAGTTAGCTCTACGAACGACGACGCAGAGAATCACCATAACACACCGCTTCTAACACGAAAGACAAAAGAGATGTTCTACAGAACATCAATCCTGCAAGTCTTCCTATACCAGCGCTTGCAATCTTAACCATAAATATACAAGATTTTTGATCATTGTCAGTGCGTTCTCTTGTGCGAGAATATTTGGCCTAATTCAGTCCATCTGTTGACCCCAAATTGTTAACGAAAACTTTTTAAACTCGACTACTATTACTTCTAAATAACTTGCTAAATAAAAAATCGATGAGTAATTTCACAAAATCTGTTATAATGAATATTCCAAAAAAAAACTCCAAGACAGTTGAATCTAATTATAAAAATTTCCAATTCGATACCAACCGACATCGTAGATTATAATTTCTATATTAAGACAGGGCGTAGACAATTTTGAAGGCAAAATCTCTTAGACAGTCCTTTTACCAGCTGAATCATATCATATTGGAATCTCTGTGTGACTTAGTAATCAATTTTATCGCCAGCATGTGTCAAATTAATACTCATCTAAGATTTTAATCTATACCTTCAATCAGTTCCACTTATACGATAGATGACTCAATATCGCATTTCAATTAAAAATTAAATTATCAGCATTTACGACTTCATATAGATTAAGATTTCCAGATAATGATTTTATTCTAGTAAAAAAAAAAATTTTTTTTTTCTAAGCTCCTTCACTCCTAGATTCTATTTTTAGTAGGGAAGCACCAGCAAATTCATAGGAACTGAAGAATCGTAAATTTTCTATCACCACAACGCGTTATCTGAGTTTAACCTTTAAGCAAATAATATTTCCCCCTTAAAGCCGGGTGTACATAGTTTGGGTTTTCATTACATTATAAGTAGTTTAGAGTATAAATGGTTATATGTGTATGAATATAATGTTTATCGGTTTAGTTATAGCAACGCCTTGGTGACCATTTAGCGATTCACCGACTGTTTAGATCGAAATGGTACGGCTATCCGAATGGTACCGGAGTTCGTAAGCTCTACTTGACCCAGCCAACTTAGGTGCTGAATGAATATCTTTTTGACCAGGCCATTGTAACAGTGCAGCTGGTATTATTCTAGTTGGTTGGTTGGTTGGTATACATCAGGACCGGACTTGATGAACTTATAAGAACTTATAAGAAAATAGTAGCACTATAAATACGCAAACTCTCTCGATGGGTTAACAGCAGTAGTGTCACAAATTCAAACGGAAGCAGAAGCACACTTTATCTGGGCTACTTCCACATATTCGGAGCTCAGGCCAATAAACATTTTCAAGAATAAATCGGGTCTTTTTGGGTCAAAGACAGCGCTCACATCATGGACGCGGGTTATTGACATCGACTTAAACCGGCACCTCGTCCAATGGATTTCTTAAAATGGAACTGGCCCTCCAGGTTGGGAGTTGTGTCATCGGGTTAACTTCCTTACCATGTAAAAAAGATAGAGTTAGAGAGATAGAGAGATGGAGATAGAGCCTCTGTATGTACCAGTAAGTCTTCCAGCCCAGCAGATCGACCAAATTTTCGCACAAGGGCAGATCCTGGAAAAAACCAACGAATTTCAAATCGAGACTCCGAGACTCACCATCTTATCACTGACTTCAAAGCCGCATATGATAACATTCATCATCATGAGTTTCTCCAAGGCGATGAGCGAATTCGGGATCCCGGCTAAACTGATCCAACTGTGCAACGTGATGCTAGAAATCACGCAATTCGGAAACAGTTCCTCCGACCTATTCCAACCATGTACCGGATTTTGTGCAAAGAGATGCGTTATCATGTGAATTCTTCAATCTTGTGCTGGAACAGACTCTATCTTCAACAAATTTGTCCAGCTGCTGAGATACGCAGACGACATCGACAACATAGGCCGCTCAAAGCGAGTCGACTTAGAGAGTTTTACGGCGAGTTCAAGAACAAGAGAAAGGAATTGGCCTTAAAGAAAAAGAGGATAAAACCAAGTACATATTGTCAACAAACAAAAAAGCTAAAACGTCACTTATGGCAACAGTAACTTAGAGTTGATTAAGGAGTTTACCTACCTCGGGGTAAATATCAACTCCACGAATGGCATTTTAGTGGGAAGATTGGCGAAGACTTACCCTAGGAAACCGCTGCTTTTTGGGGTTTGGGGAAACAAATAGGTGCCGAAATCCTAACTCGAAAGACGAAATGCATGCTCTACAAAACTTTGATATTGCCAGTTCTGTTATATGGAGCCTAGTGCTGGACGACAAGCAGAAAAGCAGATATTGAACACTTTCGACGGACAAATTTTTCGTCGAATATTCGGTCCCGTATGCGAGGAGGGCGAATGGAGGACAAGATACAATCGCGAGCTCTATTAGCTGTACCAAGATGTGGATATGGTCCAAAAAGTGAAAACACGTCGACTGCACTGAGTCGCCAACATCGAGCAAATAGACAATAATGCTCCAGCAAAGAGGATCTTAGAATCATAGCCCACAAGTTCGAGATGACAAGGAAGACCGAACCTCAGTTGAAGGAAGGAAGAAGCAGCGTGCGAGGAACTGAAGAGAGTGAAAGGCTCCCATGTCTCAGAGACGATTCGGGAGCCCGTTAAGTAAAGTAAATAAATGTTTGGTTTTGTCCTGGTTAACCTCCGAATCAACATCTCTAGGTTTCATTTCAATCGCCGTGAGTCCATCTATAACGACTGGCTAGGAGCGATATTGATATCCCCTGTGTAACCCAACAGGTGAATTAACTTATGAAAGGTAGTACCTACCATCATATAATACCAGTCCTCCGTACGATCCACTCCAGCACTAAAGTAAATAAATCGCACGGCAGAGTATCTTCTTGCCGAAATCATCGCAGCTGAATCACTGGACTATCGCCTTGTAAAGTGATGGATGCTGCCATACGTGACCTTTAAGCAGATGGTGTGTTTGGACTTTAAATTCGTTGGTCTTTTCCAGGATTTGAAGATGATTTGATGTATAGTCGGACTACCGGGGCAAAATCCATATTGGTACGTGTCAATATATGCAGTGTAGAGCTCAGCCTCTTGCTCAGCTGAGCTCGGGATCAAGTTTCTGTCACGACATTCCTCAATATTCTTAAGCTGAGACGGTGCCTAGGTTCTCCTCTTTCTACGCACGACGTTTTTTTGTAGTGCCACCCCATGATTCTGTTGTTTTCCTTTGCAACACCTGCAGATATGCCACTTATGTTACCTATAGCAACGAGAAACTCAAATGTTGACAAATAAAACCGGGTATAGGTATAGATCGTTTCTGACAACGAAAAAATTTCCCTCTAGTTTGGTTAGGAAACACTTTGGTTTTTGATTAAGATTAGCAGAAGCTGTTTTTTCCCCTCCAGATGCACATGAACACAGTCTATGCTCCATGTTATTGGCTAAACGTTCCAACAAATTAGGTTATGCTAAGACCGAAATTATCAAAAGTTCACACAAATATTGGCTCTCCAGAGTATCAACTAAAACTTGTACATAAATGTCCAATTTAAGGAATCAAAAAATTTTCTGTTGTCTACAATTGGGTCTCCTAGTTCAAATACTAAGCAAAGACTTGAGCTGCTATTCACACAAAATTAAGCCAGTCCAGGAACTCAAGTCAGTCCCGATGCCTTTTGCTTAGATCTGCTTACAGAAAAACTTGTCATTTAAGTAAGATCAGCATCTTCCATTGGCCGGAATGTTGGTGTTCATTTACTCTGCAAATCCTAGCCATCTTAAACATGAAATGCAAAGTTTATTAACTTATACGATGTCAGTCTATATCTAGAGTAATGCATCGTCAATGAAAATAGAATGAAATTTCTTTATGTATCGAAAAATAGACTCCTTGCTTCTATACGATTAAGTAGGGCTGCGAGTCTTAAATAAGGTCTCCTTATTTGTTCAGGAAAGTACTTTACTACTTAATTACCTTTTTAACTCAAATGAACAGCGATTAGGAAGTTGATTACCATGTTTGATTACCGATAGGATGTTATTTTTCAGCAAAAGTAATAACAGTCTGAAGGTCTAGAAGTCCTAGTTCAGTCATCAGTAGATAAATTCCGAGTCAGTTCGATGCTAAGACTTTTGAATATACTCTTCCTTACCTCCATACTAAGAACTTTTTGTTTTGTTAGTCCTGTAGGCACCGCAACTGCCTCCACATGTGACTTGGATTCCATCGGGACTCAATTCATCATGCTTAAAATAGCTTGACTGTCAAAAAAGATTGTGTGTATACTTCACATATTTCTTCTTGGATACTGGATAAGTATTTTTCTACTCAGGAGAATCAGAGAATCTTGGTACCAACAGCCACCCTAACCTTGCCCAAATTCAATTTATTGGCAAACGTATGAAATCATTTGATAGTAAGTATTTTACAAATTATTTCGTATCAATTTACTTTAAAGCTCATTTTATTTATTTTAAAAAAAAAACCTTCTTTTTGTAGCATTCATTCCGAAGCCAATCAGAAAAGTGCAATATACATAATAATTTCCATTAAAACTGAAAAGCCCATCATATCTGATCAAGGATGTCCTTTTTATGGAAATTTAATTGGAAACAAAACTCATTTTAAAACTTATACGTATTCATGTATGAATGGTGAGATATTAACTTAATTTGCAGTCAGTAATTGTCAGTCTTCATTATTCAGTGATATAGGGGCAGTAATTTCGATATGAAACACCATTAAGTGCTTCCAACTACATTGGATAGGACCCGAATCCCATTAACTTGTTACCCCTATTCAATGTCCTTACCCACATAAATTCATAACGATCAACGCGTAATGCACCGATTTGTTAGTATTCTCGTTTTTGGACACGTTAAATTAATTGCCATGACGATGACGTGGCTAATGGCAGTAGTGACTGGCATAATTGATTTCGGCTTGTCTTTCTTTCAACGTTGAAATTAAAATAAATTGAACTGAGTGTACTTAGTATGGTTGTAGGCATGATTCTTCTCAGTTGTCTCATGAATGATTAATTTTGTGTTCGGAAACGTTTTTGGCAAGCAATTTAGAACGTAAAACTTTTACTTTAGGAAGGTCAGAATATAGGCATGTCTTTTTAACAGTAGACATAACGTCTCCATGCACTGATTGTCAGAGAAAAGGACCTGGTACAAGGGAAAGTTCTCAAGGTTTCTTGTGTCTATGGTAGCTTATAAAAGAATAGCGTCTTGTTCGAAAAAAAAACCTTCGATGACATGTGCAACATGTACCGTCAATCTTTGGAATTCTTTTGGAATATGAACCTATACCGGTACGATAGCACTCCGAGATGGCACCACATGGTTGTTAATTCTGCTTTAGAATTGCCTAAGGTTGATACCTTTTTAAAATGTGTGTGTCCTAGTTGTTATATCCAGAGGTTGCTGAGGTCTCAGTTCCGTGTGAGCCTCGGCGATTGCGGTATCCTGTGGTCCTTTCTTTGTAAACCAAATGATAAATATATATAATCCTAATGGAATGAACAGCCAAATATCTTGTCCATCTTGTCATTTTCCTGAGCTGATGTTTCAAGATGTAGTTAAGGATCAAAGTCAACAAGAGCATCTATCTATCTGCATATCTGTAATATTATTATTCGAAGAAATAGGCGACGATTACCACCCATATTAAATAACTCATTCTGTCTAATAGACAGTGAAGAGTTTGTTCTCATCGACGATATTCTTACCAATATTTTTACTTCTAGTGCTGAGATTTATTTTAATGTATGTGCTTGCCGGTGGCCATTGTTAAGGTAGAAGTTTCACTTTGTCGGCAGCACTTTATGCTTTCGTTATTGATTTTCTCTAATTCCTAGATTAAGTACTATTCGAAATATCAGTATTCAAACCTTAGCTACAATCGTGATTAAAATGTCCGATTGGGATGATTTATATGCTGAAATACTTGTCATTCTAGGACTACCAAATGGAAATGCCAATCCATTACATTTGAGGCTTACATTGGCTTTTCAAATAAGTTTGCAAAAAGAATCTACTGTTTGAGTTTGAGAGACAAGTGCACGCGCATGACTAGGTCGCACGTACTTAGGCAGTTATGCTATATAGATATATGTACATAATTTCTATGAGTTTTCGGAGATTGCCTCCTAAGTAGGTATAGTTGGTATACAGCTGAATGATCCAGCTGAATGATCCAATGATCCTAAATAAAATACAGTCTACTTTTCTTTGTTTAACATAATTAGGGTTATGGGCTTTGAAATAGCCTCAAGAAGCACTATGACCTCGTAGAGATTTTTTGTGTTATCCCCTTAGAGATGTTGTGTGGTTTTGCTTTCTAGCTGAATTCAAGTTCATGAATGAAGCTGAGGATTGTTTGAGCTGAGGAGGAGGTAATATCCAGAGGCAAGGTAAAACCTTTGTCGAAGTGTTTAACCCTACTCCGAGCATTTGCAATGGAAGGACATTCACATAAAATATGTTCGGCAATTTCAATGTCCTCAATGCATAGTCGTCACGTATCCGATTGGCTAATACTTTATCTTGAGGTGGTATTCGAGAGAGAGCAATAACCGATTAGGAAGTCCGTCAGGATTTCAGCGTTATATTTGATCAAAGACAGAATCCCTTTCGTTCTTTTTTTTTTTTTTTTTGAGAAATTTATGATTTTCTGGGCATGTCTTAACCCAGTTTGTGAATTTTAGTAAGAGACTTCTTCGTTCTGTTGCCACTGATTTAGGTCTATCTTTATCTGGGTAACAGGTAGACCACAGAAGGGCTTACCGGATCGGCCAAATTCGTCAGTAGGCACATTACCAAGAATATGTATATGTCCTGGGACCATTGTTAATGTGATTTGATTGTGTTTAGCTGTAGGACTGTAGAAGACAGTCCCAAACCAGCTTAGAGCGAAAGTTAAATAAAATATTTCCGTGTGATCTTCTGAGGTTTCTGCTGATGTACTCTCTAGAGTACAGTACAGTAGAGAGCTGATGTACAGAGCTCTAGAGCAAAAGCCTCTTATTGGAAGATTGAAGTAGAGTATCCTAATGGCACAAGCAATTTTTAGTTGGGGCCGAAAACTCCTCCTCCTACCTTATTTGACATTTTTAAACCGTCAGTGTACCATTCAGATTGAAATATCAATTGAGGGTTAAATTGGCACTGCGTTAAATTGGTGAACTTAAAGCGATGAGCAGGCACACTTGACGTTTATCAGAGGCACAGCATGCTCAGCTTTTGATTACTGTCTTGTGCGGAGAAAGTGGTTGAAGTATGTAACAGACTTCAACGTGAGTAGACAAATGTTCTCGGATCATATGACCCTAAGAGTTGCCGTAAATCTAGAGACTCCTCCGCAACCGGCCGCTTCCCCAGATGAATCTATTTCCAAAAGTTCGATGGAAGAAACGTTCGACACTCATATATAAATCTACATTAATTCGTAAGCTCAACACTATAGACAAATCAGAAATTCATTCAAATAATGGTTCGGATATACTCACCGCCTGCATCATGGACGCCTTTTCAATTGACAGATAATCGAAAAAACGTTCATGGTACGACTAAAAATGTACAGTAGGTAGAAAAAGAGCATTCACATACTTGCGATTAGTACGAGTACCAACAGGCCAACAAGAAACAGAAAAGGTACACTCAACATCTGGCTAGGACGCTTATAGGGATTAGGGATAGTGATGCATTATGGAAACTTGCTAGGACGATAAACGGCACGCCTTTTGCACGGAGTATCCACGTTAAATCATCGATACTAGCCGAACATATTGAACAGCTGCTTAACCCAAGATGCAGTGGAGTGCAACTGTATTATGCGCTGCCCTTCCAGACAGTCGATACCTTAGACCGTAAAATTACATTACAGAACGTCTGTAGAGTTATACATAAGTGTAATTTAAATAAAGTACCGGGATAGGACCCTATTCAGTACGAGTTTTACAAATACGCAACAAATAAGTTCATGGAAAAACAAACAGTGGCGTACAACTTCGTCTGTGAAGTGGGCTAAGTACCTGAGAGTTTCAGATGGAATATAATTTTTTCCATATTCAAAAAAGGAGATAACAGTGACCCAAACAACTACAGAGGCAACTACAGAGGCATATCATTCCTGAACTCAGCAATGAAAATATTCACGGGTATCATCTTAGAATGGTTGACAGCTTGAGATACAGTCAAATGACCTACTCAGCAAGTTCCAAGCGGGGTTCAGGAAGAACTATCATGGTGGACAACATTTTTACACATCCAAGTATTGCTAGATTTTATTTGGACAAGGGTAAACAGCTTAAAGTATTCTTCGTGGATTTCAAAGCGGTGTTTAATTCATTGCCAGACTCAGAAAGTCCCTTTTTTATATAGTACCTAAGTAACCTCGGCGTTTTAACAATAGTTCTTAAAGCCTTTATGAAGAGAACAGGACTGTAGTATGGGATAGAAAAGACGTTTCAGACTAGTTTGAGTCTCGGAATGGTGTTAAGCAGGGTTGTCTTATGAGTCAACATAAGTCACAATCACGTGCCACACTCTTAATTATATGTGGAGATGGAAAGTCTATAAGGACCCATAATGCCTACACAAGGTCTTTGCACTTTTTGTAGGGTGGAGGGGGAAGAGACTTGTTTAGCCTTTTCCTACCTTAACAGCGATTCATAGGTTATTAGTTATTAGATGATGGTGAGGTAAGTCTAGTGATTTATTTTTAGTTTTAATCCCTATTTCTTCCCGAATAGTTTAGAGGAGGCCCTGTAGGTTTTAGTACCCTTTTCAGTGGTTTTGTGTAGATGAGGTTTTCAATTGTGCTTGTGGTTCAAATCAACCGCGAGATATTTTGTTTCTTTTGAGAAATCGAGTTGTGCGCCATTTAGAGTTAGTGTCTGGAGGAGTAAGTTTCTCCTTTTGGTGAATGCTATGATGACTATTTTACTTGAGTTAACTTTTAGCCATTTTAATTGGCATTAGTCATTATTAATTTTGTTTAGGGCATTTTGCATTTGTCCAATAATACCGGATTCTTCTTTGCCCATACTACATATTATGACTACAGTCATCTGCATAGAGATAGAAATCCGCCCATAGAAATCGTTAAGAAGAGTATCTACTACGACATATCATAGTAAGGCGGATAGAAATCCACCTTTAGGACAACATTTAGTAGTTTTAACGAAAATTGAAAACTGTCCAAGCTTGGCTGAAATGCTGCTATCCATCTTATCTTTTGTCTGTGAGTCAATGCCTTTGGAATCAGTATTTCTGATGTGAAGATCGATAATTTTGTCCATTACCTTTAGAAATACTGAACTGAAACTGATACTCTTAATGTCTGACACTCTATATTTAAACCTGCAATAATGAAATACAAGGAGGCTTAACGGCTATGTAGCTAGATATTGCTAGAGTCCAATGCTTCGGTCTACTACTTTGGATTCCAAATGATTGGAATTGTTAAAAATCTTGATCTCCAGCTTCAACTGAATGATGAGCGTTTTTCATCAATAGATGTTGAAGAGCCACTGAGATAGATTTGCCTAACTGCCAAGTCATTCACTCAAGAACATCACTTAGCCTTCATCTTCTGATTAACAAACTTCAATTAAACTTTAAAACCAATAAAGCATATAATAACTCATCAGTTGCCAACAAATTGGAAGTTTTTTTCTTTGCTTGAATCATTTATTATTTGTTTTCGTTTAGCGAATAGGTCAAAGTCTTCTGACGGCTTCTTCTCAATCAGTCCCGAATGTTCTCATTCTCAATCAAATGAACTATCTTTTACGCTTTTAATCTTCCCGCTTTATATCTGTCACCGCACTAGGCACCAGCCAGCGGGCGTGGGCCGCCCGGATTAATATCTCTATACATGCAGCTCTGCATTGAGTGAGCATAAAATATCACCAGATAATAAAATATTTTATTTCATTGTCACCTTATCAGTAGCGTCTACTCAAACAGTAGCAATAGCGCAGCGCCCAGTTGAATACAAGTACCATGAAGCGTTCTTATCAGACTAGCCTCCAGGCACCAATAAATAAAAAGAAAAAAAAAAACTTTGTCCAAAATAACTCCACTCACACAGACGCACATAGCGATTTATTAATTTAAATTAATACACGAAAAGCCCATGGAATTCGTTTCAGTATCTATTTCAGTGGGCGCGATGATTAAACTCATTCATTAACTAATTATCTATAACATTTGCGGGGTTTATTTACTTTCACTTTCATTTTCGTTTTTAGAAAATATGAAAATGTTTACAAAAAATTGTTTTGTCTTCATGTGAAGGAAATATCTTTCGGATTTGTAGTTTTTTTCTTTCGCATAAGATACTCGTACATACGCGAATTTAATTTTTTTCTTCTATTTACAAAAGAATTCATAATTTTACGAGGTGCAAAGTTGAGAAGAAAAATTATGAGCTGTGGATGAGGAGAATTTTTATCTACATTTTCGATTTGAATATGTGGCCGGGCATGGAAGTTATTATGAGTTTTATTAGAACGTTTCTTGGATCTAAGTGGTTTAATTAAAAGAAAAAGTATGAATCACTTTTTAATTTTTTTTTTTTTTGGAAAACGAGTGAAATGAGAATGAAAATGTAATTTTTGTTAGCAAAAGTAGCTACATATGTGAAATTGTGTGAAAAGTATTTGAAATATGCAAATAAAGTTGTGCCTGTAACAATGGCACAAGCATTGTTTGGAAACTTTTGCAATATATTCCACAGCAACGAGGAATTCTACTTCAAATGAGGAGTCAGTGAGTTAAGGTAAGATTGATTTGATGGGCCTTATACCGGTGACTTGAAAAGCGGCCTACAACACCCACGTGTGGCGATATTTCCATTTTTTTGTATAGTGCTATTTCACGTAACCCCTTTATACCATGATCAAAACAGCGCCATGATTAAATCTGTATATACCACTAAATGGCAATATAAACATCTGTATGGACAATTCAAGAGCCGGGTTTGAATCCCTTATCATATAAAGATATTTGTGCATTTAAAATCTGGCCTTATTGCCATGAAAAAATGAAAATAACGTCCGGTGGACAACGCAAAGGCGTCAATGCAACTTTGAAATTAGACCACCTTTAAGCATGGAAATAAAGCTACATTTCTGAAAAAAGGAAAAAAAAACTAAAATTCGTCATTGCAACATTATCCCGCTGATGATAATTGCTATTAGTAATGACCGCCATTATTCTTTGCCATTGAAGTAGCAGTCTGAAGTCTCGAAAAGTGGTGCATATAAGTAGTGCGATGGATTGCTATTGAATATTTGATTAAAGATGGGAATCACACGGCAATGGCATAACGTCAGTTTTGTCCTGAAAATTTAATGACATGCGATTTTTTTCCCCGTGGTGCCATTGGAACGGTGCGCGAAAAATAGAAATCACATGGCAATGGCATTCCTCGAGGCAATGGTACATGGCACCATTAAAATTTCCTCAATTTAGTACCACTTCACTGTTTTGCGACCACACGGAAATCGCTATATTTTTCTCTGCGAAATTCTGAATTAAACAAAATTGCAGTGAATAATTTTTACATAATGACCCTTCACACAAAAAAAGTCCTACGGCGTCAAATCTCTCTGCCGACTAAACAACATGGCCAAAATGACTGATTACACGATTATTGAACTTAATATGCAATAAATCGATTTTTGGGCGGATTGTATAGCACGTAGCCCCATCTAGATTGCCCAAGACCACATCCTCAATTTCGTGTCATAAAAAATCAAATTTGTTCGGTAGCCCATGCCGCCACTCCAAAAAGCTTCAATATTCTCCGTTGAGCGCACAGGACGAGCCGGAAAATATGTTCGCTTGCCAATCAACAAACCAGATTCACGAACTTTCATCACAAACTTGCGTACACCAACTAAAGTTGGTGTATTATTTGGACCGAAAATTATTTCCAAAATTCGCACTGTTTCGGCAACACAGCATCCACTTTGGAAGTACTACTTACTTAACGGGCTCCTGACCCGTGAAAAGTCGCTGTCTGAAACATGGAAACCTTCCACACTCTTCGATCCCAGGCACGCTGCTTCCAGTTTCTAGACCAAGCTCTCTGGCATCCGCGATAGATTGATCCTTAAAACGGAGGTTCGGTCTTCCTTGTCGTCTCACAAACCTGGGGGCTATGATTCGAAGATCCTCTTTGCTGGAGCATTATTGTCTATTTGCTTGATGTGGCCGAGCCAGTGTAGTCGACGTGTTTTGGCTTTTTGAACTACAGTCACATATTGGTACAGCTAATAGAGTTCTCTGCTGTATCTCCTCAATTCGCCCTCCTCGCATACGTAACTGAATATTCGACGAAGGATTTTTCTCTCGAAAGTGTTCAATATTTGCTCGACTTTTCTGCTTATCGTCCAACATGCGGCTCCATATACCATAACTGACAGGATCAAAGTTTTATAGAGCACTCATTTCGTCTTTAAACTCCTTAACCACTTCGAAGTTACTATTGCCAACATTAACGTTTTGTCCTAGGCGGTGGAGAGATACTTCTTTGTTTGTTGACAACATGTACTTGGTTTTGACCTCATTTTATTCAAGGCCAACTCATTTCGGCTGTTCTAACCTCTAAGACGGCGCCCCGGGAGCGACCGATGACGTCGATGTCGTCTGCGTATCCCCGTAGCTGAACAGATTTGTTGAAGATAGTGCCTCTTTCGGCACAATATTGAAGAAGTCACACGATAGCAAATCTTCTTGCCGAAATCCGGTATATGTTTGGAATAGTTCGGAGGAGTTGCCCATTGCACCGCGTGTTTTCCAGCGTCACGCGGCACAGCTGAATCAGTTTAACCAGGATCTTTGATTCGGCCATCGTCTTGTAGAGCTTAAGACGATGGGTGCTATCATATGCGCCTTTGAAATCGATGAATTCGTTGTTCCTTTCCAGGATCTGCTTTAGTGTGAAAATTTGCATGTCACGAAGACGACCCCATTTAAGTGGCTCGGTAGCGGAAAATGCCCTTCAAATGACAGCCCAAATGGCATCACCATTTAAATGGCGGCTTTCTGACACAATGTTGACATCACATTGCCATTGCATTGGCAGAAAATAATGGCCGTATAATGGTAGCTTGGTATAACTGTAACATTGGTATAACTGTAAAAATATTTACAAAATTTTGACTAGTATATACATAAGTATGTCTTTGATAAAAATTTCTGATATAGACAAAAAATATCAAGAGTTACACAAAACAGGAAATCACTAAGCTATTCATAAATATGTCCTAATTGTATGTACATACATCCTATGAACATAGCCATCTGAGAATGAATAGTTTTGTCATACAATACGAAACTTAAATTTTCGTGGAAAAGTTTAAGTACTAAAATAGTAGTAGTACTGTAAGAAAAGAATAAAAGTTTTCGCTAAGGTGTCTAACAAAGAACTGCAAAGTTTCCCCCAAATTCATCTTATTTCTCGGGCGTTGATGTGTTCTCATAAATTTGAATATAATTACCTGTTTTTCTCATTCTTTAAATATTTTCTAGAAAAACACCAATAAATCCTCATATTTATTTCACAGAATACAATTCAACTGTTACTCCAAACAAACGACTTTCCATGTCACGAGGAAATACATACACATTTCGTTTCATTAACATTACACAGCAGGTGTAGTTCCCAAAGTATCTAAACACCATTGTATCTGTTGATAATTTAATAATCCAAGTGATAGGTTAATTTCTAATTACCTATGAATTACTTTATGCCACCGTCCAGAATATGCTCGAAAATTTGCTAAAACAGCAGGGGAGACTATTGATACATTTTGATTTTGTTGTGCAAACACCCCAATCGATGGGAGTGCTCATGGCTTTCTTGAATCAAAGAGCATGGTCAAGTACCGGCCATGACCAAGTCATGGTAAAGGGTACTTATCTAAAATTAATCTTCCCAATGGGATACATGTACATAAATCAAATACCAAGCAAATACCAGACGTAAACAATTTTCAGCAAAGCGTTGCAATATATTTTTCGATAAATGCGCCGCAATGTGTAAACAAACACGAATTTACCAAAGCCATCGACGACGTGCTCCACACGTAATGGGCCATTGGGACAACATACCGCAGTGAAAGGATAAAGTATTGTGTGTGTGTGTGTTCATAGTCCTGCTTCACGACAGATTTACCTTCAACACGTCATTGTTGTTATTGACACGAGTGTATTCTGTGGTAAACAAATCTAAAGACTTGATGGCTGAGTTGCCCACAAATGGGGGTGCTTAACGGTGGAGATTCAATTGATGTGTTTACGCTCTTACAAAATTTACAATTTTCTTTGATTAGCCATTAGGTGTAGATACATGAATAAATAACCATTGAATTGAAATTGATGGGGCGTAAATCACTGTCAACACGAAACAGTTACATAGATACGCACGAAACAAAATGGCAAATCACCTGAAGAGCTGCCAAATTCGCTTCAAAAACAGTGAAATTCGTGTAAATTGAGAAGAAAAACTGTTTCCTAAATTTGTTATGACTTCAAGTATTTTATCTCTATGTCGGATGGAGCATTGAATCGGAATGCAATGACAGGAAGGATTCGCTTATCTTTTACGAATAAATTCTCTCCGACATTTCTGAGCATCCTTCCTGTAATTTAAATGCTCGAATGCACACAAATAGTTTTATGGTACTTCGGCTCTTAAGCTGAAGAAAATTTATTTGTGCGATGTGCATGCCTCGTAAAGTTACATTTTTATCTATAAAAGCTGCTGCATCCTGTTTGAAGTAGTTTTCCGAAAGTAATCGTAACATCCTTACATGTGACCTGAATCTGGAAATGATTCATTGTTGATACTTCTTCTTTAAGGAATGTAATGCCCTCAATGCCTTCATTAATTCTTGACTAATTGAATGAATTAATTAAGTTCATTAACCGCAAGATGTAATCAATGAAAAATAAATTGAATCAATTTCCGTTGTTTGGAGAAAAAAAAAAAGAAACAAAATTTATTGTAAATAAATCTTTCAGGTGAATGGCCAATCAGTGCACTGGGAAATTCGATTAACTTGTCATCGACCTAATTGTGCCTAAGATATCGATTTATCTAGTCTCATGCTATATAGAATATTTTACTCCGCAAAGCGGCTGTTACTTGGGAAATAGCAGTTTTCACCGCGCCCACGCTTGCGAAATCATTCATTTTTGAATACGTATCGATTTCTTAATTGCTTTTCTTGGCCTTGACAGTGGGTCTATTAATAGGGACAGGGTATTGAAATTTTAATTGAAATTGTTGGCGCATTGTTTGTTGTTAAAATGGTTTCAGATTTCTTTGTAGTTATTAACTTTTGTGTCGGGGTTTGCATGAACTTGTAAATTTTATGAAGGCTTGTGTGGCAGGGGTGTTGTAATATTACTTGTATCTCGAACTATAAGTCAATTGGTCTTTATAATATGGTTATAGTTTAGTTCTTGTGTGAAGCATGTCGGAGGGTTGTATAAGTGGATATATTCTGTGATGGTTTCACATTATCTGTAGGAGCTGTTTGAAATTTGGTTACACTCCCAGATTTTGGGAGAGAATCAAAATATTCTTCATACCAAAGCTCGGTAAGACCTCTCACATTTAGGACTCTTCTTCAATTAGTCTCTCATCCTTTCTATGAAAGACATTGGAAGGACTGATAGACGTCCACATACGAAACAATTTGTATAATAAACTCCTATCGGAAAATCGTTACATACTGACCTGCACTCGGTAGTAGGAATCATTGGGGTATCGTTTGAGAACAACGATTTAACAATGTTGTCTCTTCTTCATATTGAAGGAGCTGTCAACAAAGTTGAAATAGAAGCCACATACATAATATCCGCTTCCCTTCTAAACCTGAAGATTGACAACTGTCTTTGCTATTGGATCGAGCTAATTTTAAAAAGCAGGTTTATGCTGAGCTGAAGTACTCTTTAACAAAAAGATCAGTGTAAAGGGATAGTCCCTAGAGTGAACTACCATTCCCACTGCTGTGGGTCATAGTGGAGGACTATCGAAATTAGGAAAGTTCCTTCTGGACTGTGGTGGCCTCGGAGCTATTCCGTCGAAGGCCGAGTTAGTATTCTCCACAAGAAGGTGGAAAGCATAACTTATCCAAAACCCCTGGATACTGAACAGGAATTTGATGATCACGCCATCACTCTCGATAACTTATTACTCAACCTTCAACCTATCTATTCAAAGGCCCTGGACCCGATTGGAAGCCTTCAGCCTCGAATTGTCTATTGCATATGCACCGCAGTCATCAGACCCATTCTCATGTACGGAGTACTAGTCTGAGAAGTTAACATCTTTGAGAAGTTAATGGCTCCAAAGCAACTTTACACCTTAGTGGATCCGCATGGATAGCTCATCGTAATCTGTGCTGCGGAAATATTATAAACAACCAAGTCACTATTTTTAGTAATTTGGACTATATTGTCCCTTATTGGAACTTAAATGTCAAGTTTAAAACCAGAATTTCTAATAGAAGTGTTCGGGAATCTGAAGTAATTTTGAATGAGTCTGCTATAGAGGGGTACAGAGATTGATCTAATACAGCGTTTGCTGTACTTGCGGGAGTCTTCTCCATGCATTTGTATTTCAAACAGAGATCGTAGGAGTCCGTAAAGCAGCGGTCTGACTTTCAACTAACATAGTAGATTGCAACGCTTTTGTTGTACATGTAGGTAATCAAGCTGCGATTAATTCCGAATCGCTGATAAATACGATCCAAGCAGGTTAAGCAAAGCTACAGATGTCTCAACGAGATCGCTCTCTGATTCGTCATACCCTTGTTCTAGGCCACTGGGATATTTTGGATAAAGTGGACTTTCCTTTGTAGCATCACAATGGACTTTCCTTTTCGTTTCAATGTGATTCTGCCTGAGGGAGAACAGGTACCCAACCCAACTCAACTCCATTCACCAAACCGCTTAGCTGAACTGAACTTTCTGATATGATATAGTCCATTCTTTTAGATAACTTGAATATAATAATAATAGTGAGTATGTGAGTCAAAGAGGACAGAACTACATACATTGCGCACCTTATGTGAACTACAGGAGATTTTGATTAGTTTCCAAACTTTGCCACCTCAGCTGGTCTACAAAATCGACAGATTTGACTCCTTTTTTTTGTTGGAAGTATTAAGCATCGACGACTTCCTTTGTCAATTCGCAAATCTGTGAGTTGTTCAAAATATTGATAAGTGTCCGAAACTACGATAAGTAAACCCAATCGTCATCGAACAAATATCAACGTGTGCACCAGGGAGTAAATCACCAAATGATGGTTTTTTTTTTAAAAAAAACAAATGCGTGTAATTTTGACAAAGGGTGACTGATTGGGCGTCTACGTTCGTGGCGAATAATTGCTGAAGCATGATATCATTCAGACAAGCGTTATTCAACTTGATTCAGGTGTGACTAAGTGCACGGAAATATGATACATTAGATAGAGTCATGGATAGAAAGTGGTTCTCGATGAGCTGCCCTTAGGCTAACATAGGTTTATTGTGATACCAGTATAAAGCAGAGATTTCAATCCCTAACTATGTACATCGGGAACCATTTATCCTTTTTGATGAAACCATTTATTTTGGCGATGCAAATTTTGTTTAGATCACTTTGATCGTTGAAGAAGTAGCTGGTCTCTCTTCTTCTGTAGTTCCTACAGAAATCGTTGCTTATAATACCAAGTTACTGAGCATGTCTGCTAACGAAATATGTAAGTTAAATCTACATATAATCTATGTCTACATTCATTACAAGGGTATAACATAACCGCTTTAGTATGAGCTCCACAAAACCTAGCCATTTAAAAATTATACCTGAATCTCCTTGAACGCTTGATCCTGAATCTATAAATAAAATGTACTGCCATTTAATATTTACGACGAAAAGTAGCATGTCACGAAGACGACCCCATTTAAGTGGATCGGTAGCGGAAAATGCCATTCAAATGACAGCCTAAATGGCTTCACCATTTAAATGGCGGCTTTTTGACACAATGTTCACATCACATTTCCATTGCATTGGCAGAAAATAATGGCCGTCTAATAAGACACATTGGTATAGCTGTAAAAATATTTACAAAATTTTGACTAGTATATATGTATGTACATAAGTATGTCTTTGATAAAAATTTCTGAAGAGAAAGTGAACTCTGGTCTCTCTTCTTCTGTAGTTCCTACAGAAATTGTTGCTTATAATACCGAGTTACTGCTGCGCAGTTTCCTGGGATGCGTCAATGACCACCTGCGGGACACTAAATTCATTGAAAGCCAAATGACTGATGAATAGCATTGACTTCGGCTCTGAATATAGGTGTAAATTCAGGTCCACCGAGAAGACACCTGTCCCAACTTTTTCGTTTGTTATAGAGTCATCTGTGAAGACACTTAGATATTGAGTCGTTACAAATGGTGTCATGGAGTTTCCAAATTTCTCTACTATTGTGGGCCGTAGATCTGTGATTTAGATAATTTTTTGGTATCTAGAGAGCCTTTGATAAATAGATCTAAGATTGTCTCGAGATTTTTTAAAAGAAATTCGGTAAGGTTTATGGGTCTTAAGTCCTTGGAAAGTGATCCCAAGGAATCTGCGAATAAAAGGCACTTTTATTCGTCAGAGGTAGGCGTAAAGTGACGTAGAGTTACGTTCAGTGACTCTTTATCTCAATCTGCTCGAGTACAACTTTTGTTCATGGCATTGAACCTTCACTTGGCATTGGAAGATTATCGAAAGGACTTTTCATTGTCTGGATAATTCAGTGTACTGACAAGGGTCTTACAGAAACTGCGCAAGGAACTACATTGACCTTTTCTTTGCGGCCTGCTTGGTAGTTTCTATATAGGCCCATGTCCTGCCTACTTGCTTTGGCTACATTAAACACTTTCCTGCTTTTGCAGCGAACTGTGGTTAGGTCGAAATTTGAAAGTAAATACGATAAAAATGGTAATATCCAAAGAAAAGGTGTCTTCACGGAGATATGGAAGTAAAAAGTTGGTGACGATGGTAAAGAAGAAGCTGCAAGAAAGAAGTTTGTCTGACTACACAGCGAACTTCAACTAAGTTAAGAAGATAAAATAAATCCCGACTACTTCAGCTGAAATGCAATCAGCGAGCCTGTTGCAATAGTAATGAAGAAGGAGCGGGATTAAGGAAGATTAAAAGTATAGCAGCATCAGAATGCATATCTGAGCGGGCCAAAACCACCCTTCCGATGAATTCCTTGACGGCCACTTTAACAGTCGTTTCCAATGCAAATCTAATGGAATTAGTGCAAGTATAGTTTCAAAGGCTACTGTTGGGGTGGTTCTCTAGTGGAGCTAGTAGTCCCTATGCGTGCTAATCTTTGAATATCGGTCAATCAAAAATAAAAAACACCTCCGAACCTCCAGATACACTTATTTTGCACCCAAGTATTACTTTTATACTTCTTGGCCGTACTGACAATAATGCTACTAGGTCTGAAATACATTCAGAAAAGTAGTGCTTCAAAAAACTCAAAAACTCAAGAACTGCACTTAAAGGGTTATCCAACAAGAGGTGTCAATTTAAATCTCGCGCCAATGTTGAACAGTCAACATTCAACTATGTATTTCTGCGATAATTTTTAATAAGTAAAAAAGAGGAGGTTATTAAATATTGATAGAAGCACACTCTCACGATGTCTTAAGATAGTGAAAATTCACTACAAAAACAGTGAAAACATAGCGCCACACAGCTGGTGAAACAATGGCTCAATTGCGAGACAAATTTCCTAAATGTGTAATTTCTCGAAATGGAGATTTCAATTGGCCGCCTAGATTGTACGATTTTACACCATTAGTCGTTTTCCTTTGGGCCTATGTTAAAGACAAAGTCCTCACTAAAGAAGAAATTCCAAAAAACAGTCACAATTATGCTAAAACATGATGAAAAATTTCATCAAAAGAATGACTCTTTCTATGCAAAACCGAGGCGGATATTTGGCAGATATTGTATTCTATTACTAACCTCAGAGTTTGCACTTTAGAATAAAATAAAAATATCACCACTTTTCGTAAAAATATTATATTCTTCTATTAATTTAAAATAGCACCTCTTGGTAGATGACCCTATACTTTCAGCATCTGCTATTGACTTCATAAACTTGGCCCCAGAGAGGCAATAACTTCCTTATTGTTCTTAAATCTGTTAAATGGTTAGAAACGTTCTTTTCTTTCCTTGATACCATAAGCTTCTTACCATCACTCCTCAGTTGTACATACATATATTGTCAAAATCAATCATTTTCTTATGTCAAAAGTCTCACAATAGTGGTCCATTAAAATGGCAATTTCCTTTCAAGTGCCACATTTTCGATAAATGAAAGTCCGACCACTCGTACACTTGACATGATGCCAATATTCCACGTCAAAATAATATGAAGCAGACGTAGATTGAATGGAAGCTCGTGCACTTTGTTAGCATAGTAATATTGTAAGAGCATTCGTGACTAGTCGCATGCCAATAATAGAAATACTTTGTCATCTAAAAGATTTTTGTAACGAAACCTCTTCAAATCAAACAGCAACAAATAATAAAGCAGTAAATGGAAGCCCACAAGGAGTCCTGTCACACGAATACTTACAAAAAAAGGTGAAAGCTTATCAATCACTTTCTTTGCATTCATCAGTCATAGACTAAACTCAGAAACTTATTCGCGCGAATTTCCTCAGATAATAGGAAGGATATAGCAAAAGGTTTTCGGTTTTATGTTACTCACTTGGAAAGGGATACCACGAGGATATCCCATGGGAGAACCCGTGCTCGACGGATTAGAATAATCGCATAAGCATTATTCAGGAGCTCATTTGACTAATTTCTGGTTTCGTGATAAATGACCTTAGTTGGGGGATGTTCAAATGCTACGGGGATTGGTTGGAGTAGGCGATAAAAACCCGCTGTGGTACAGAGGGGCCGTTACAGGCAATTAATTACATCTAGGTGACACTCAAACTGTCACAAGAGGAATAAGAGTAAAAAAAAAAAAAAAGTGTGCGTGAATAATGGCTTGGCTTCAACGAATACTGAAATCAATTACCAATCGAACTTCTACAAAAAGAAATCCTGAGAGGAATCCCTATACGTAGCTGCGGGATTATGGAAAGTTTTTTTCATCTGACTCAGGACTTTTTTTTAATGGTTTCTAGAAGAGAGATGAATTTATTAGCATGGATTTAAATACGAGAAAAACGTGTCGCTTGAGGAGAAAAACGGTAGATCCAAAGAGATGAAGTTGGGTTTGTTTTGATGTCAAATATTGAACTTTCCTAAATTACTTTTATCAGGGTAATGAAGTTGCTCAGTATATTGGTGGGTAGTGCTATTATATAACCAGTTGACCTTATCCTATGAAAACCCTCAAGCTACGTGGGAAGGTGATTCTAGGTATTTCACATTTTATAAGCTGACTGATTGTCAGCCATAACTTAAAACAACGAACTTTAGTGGGTAGAAATGCGAGAGATACCAGCTTTATATAATGGCTGGTGGGAAAAGTTTTCCAGTTTTCGTGGTTATTCTCATGAAAGAGGCGACATTTGTTTCAACGAATTTATGGATTCCATTGTTCTTAGGTACACGTTTATATGTGGATTCTTTGAAGGAAGAAGATACTGAAATTAATTTGGTGGATTGTATTTCAACAAAACCAATTCAAAATGGAACTTTTGTCCACGAGAGTAATTAGGACTAATGTGTTTAAAAACGATTTTTGAGCATGGTTTCGATATGATATCCTAAATCGGCCAGAAGGGTACGTATGGTAGGTATGTATGGGCTAAAAAATACCTCAACAGTTCCAGTAAAACTCAATCAGCTAAAATCATGACTACACGGAACTCTAGTCTATATAAGAATTCTCGAAACACCCCATAATGAGCCAATCACAGGATATAAAGGGAATATGTACATACTCAAAAGTAGAAAACGCGATACGTCTTTTACAGATTAAACTCTAGGCGAATTGTCCACCTAGTATGCCAAGGATGTACGCTTTCTCTTTTATCAAGAAATATTGGTTATTTTAAGTTAAGCTAAAATGGCTCGAATATACACTTTACCTGAGTTATGGAAGTCATAGTGACCCTACAATTTCGGGTTCAGACGAATAGATGCCAGAGCGCACTGCTTTACCGGTGTTTGACCCGTCCGTAAAAATTGGGATTCTATCGGGTTGAAGGTCCTACTGGTTGCACAATGCTCTCTTAAGCGGAATATTGTTTTAACGTTTAGACTGAAATCAAGGGATATTGTTGAATAGGAACCAGACTGTAATAGTTCGGTGATGGTGGGCAGAAACTTGCCTGTTGCTTATAGGTACAATAATACTAACCCCTACGTGTTCTAGTTTCTTTAAAATTTCGGTCGCAACCGAGGATCCCTCATTGCGAGGTTCCTCTAAAGGTCAGTGGATATACTTGGCGGTTTCCCAGTTCTAAGTATTAATGTGTCTAAACTTTGACAAATACTAAATCCGTACCATATTCCATATTATCCGAAGACATCTGTATCACGACGACATATCATCTATGATTAGTCACTCAGAATCGCATAATGATTTCCACGTTGCTACAAAGAAACGATATAATCCATTCATCCCTACTTAGAGCCAGCAGAATCTACTTCTGTTTCGAGTGTACTTCTTATATTCCTATTAGATAGCCATTTGATACATACATAGCAACCACTCTTCCTTTAGAGATGAGAATATGTGCTCCATATGTGTGTACACCAGTACTTACTCTTCTATGACAATCCTCAAAGTCCATCCCATTATTACACACAATTTTGCACTTCAACATTGCAAGCCCTTCATTTCAAAGTACTGCACGTCACAAAGCGTTATTAACTTTCATTTACTACGTCAAAGTATCTTTATGTCTCGCCGCCCTACCTCATACAGTGCACTAAAGAATCAACTACACGAATTGCATTTACACAAAGAGACTCATAACTCGGTTAAACATAATCCTTTCAAAGCAGTCCTTGCCATGAAAACAAAATAAAAATTGTTAGTAATCAATGCTTAGAAAATAAAAGGGTATTATTATCCCAAGTCGTTTTCAAATGTCTCTCCATCATTACAGTCCTGCCACATATGTGAGTGCAATTTGTATTTTGCACGAAGGAACTTTTTTCAATGGAGTTTTGCTACTGAAGCCACCTCCAAGTACGGAATAGTCAAAGGACCTTCTTCTTTACTGTTCATTTGGAGTTCAAGGACTGTGAAATACAACTGAAAACGCAAATTGCTTTGACGTTTACGTGCCAGATGGTGCATAGCCTACTATTACAATTCGATTTAAGGCTCTATAGTCCTTTGTGTTTTCTTGATTTGGTGTAGGAAAATTATATCTTTTTTTTTATGTCTGCGATTTAGGAAATAGGCGATTATTTTTTTAAGAAAATGAATGCAATCAATTTTTCCATTAATGACAGTAAGGATGATAAAAAATTGCGATAAATTGATGGATGAACTTAGGAAATAACAAAAGCAACATGGTGCTTATGAAGAAATTTAATTTTTTTTTGTTTTTCTTAATAAAATAATAAAAATGTTAAAGGGATGGGAAGAGTACTGGTGCGTATACGTAATTTTTTTCATTTCTATTTTTTGTTCGTATTTCATTGGTTCCTTCCTCTATTTGGCTTCCTTGTGGTTTGTACATTAGTAGCAAATAGAGAAATTATTTAACAGGGGCTCATAGCAGGAATCCATCAAACATAAGTCAGAACGTAGGGACTAGGAGGGACCTCTCAAGCTATGACTCCGATCTATCTTCACAATACTACACGGTTTTCTCAGTAGACTTGATTCTAAATATATTTGACCGTATCCATATACACTAGCCATTAACAACTTTTTTTAATTTCTTTACAGAAAGGAAACCAATATTAAAAATATCCTCATCAGTATCAAACGTTTTCATAAAGGAATAAATAAAGAGATTACACTAGAGCACAACTCATTTATTGAAAAAAACAACAGTTGCAATAATTTAAAGGTAAGTTCCAGCAAAAAAAAAATATCGTAAAAGAAATAACATAGCATAGATACAAATGTATTCACAAGAAAGACTGTAAGAAGAAAGTATTGAATTACTGGCCCATTGCTAGAATTCCATGCATACTCAGTCTATCCGAAAACATCGTTTACGACACAATACTCTTTCAATGCAAGTAAACATTTGCGCAATAAGTTCCTTAAGAAACTATAACCACCTCTGTCTGAACTAAAGTCATATTAAAAATTCTGCGCACACGTTGCAGGATGGCAAGTACGTTGATATAACTACCACAGATATCAGCAAGACTCTCGACTAATTTTCAAATCAAACCATCAGTTTCAGACTGAAGACTTTAGAAAACCACCATAATAATGTCCTTTTTAAATCTTTAATACCAGATTTTATGAAAGCAATAACTGAGGTTCCTCAAGGTTATCTTCTTAGATCCATTATGTCGGATAATTCAGCTTCTGATTTGGATTCCATTTGTGAAGAGGAGTTTTAATTAAATTTTTATATTAGTAACTTTATAAGTATAGACACATATTTAATCTTGGAACTCTTCATCTCCCACCATGTCTCCAAAGCCCGTATATCATTGAGTTACATATATTACGAGACACTTTAAGAATGAAGGCTTTATGTAGTCTTTCTTCGAACAATCTATTCAATAAAAAGCAATTACATAAAACTGATGAACCTACAGAATGTAAACACCCTTACTGACTTTTAACTTCCCTAACTAAGGTAAGTACATATGTCATTGTTCATTTGCCCTACCTAAGACATGCAACCCTAACTAGTGTAGTGACACCTCCTCTAGTGGCATGGGCTATAAATTAGTTCAAATCCTTCTAATCTGCAAGATCTGACGAAATTATACCAGCAATGCTGCAACAGTCTCTGGACACGGTGATGAAGCTGTATCCGTAAGGGATACATACCTAGCAAATAGGGAGAGGTAAGGGTCGTTTTTATTCAAAAAATCGAACCATTCTACCGCTAAAGACTATAGGCCAATTAGTCTCTCGTCATTTTTGCAAAAAAAAAAAAAAACTTTAGAGCGACTCATTAACCTTCATATCAAAGAAATGATCTACTCTCAAAACCTACATATGTATCTAAAGCCTAACTTAAAGGTAAACCAGTGGAAAGAGCTCTCCATAGTGTGGTCAGGGAAATTGAGCATTCTCTGAATGCGAACGGCTTCATTACGGCAGCGCTCCTTGACATTGAGGGCGCTTCCAATAATATAAAAACGAACTCAATAGTGAAAACTTTGGAAGATTTGACAGTAAATAGCCTCGTTAAAACTGGGTTGAAAACATGCCATCGGTGCTATGCTCTATAAATGGCGGGTAGAACCCGACGACTTATGCAGAAGCTGCGGAAATGTGGAAGATGTGGAGCCAATCCAAATTCTGCTTTGCTACTCCCAAGCACTACAGAGTTAACAGGCTTCCAGATATCGGATCTCATCCCCTTCATCAAGAGCATCAACTCTATTTCTAGATCAAATCAATTTGTATTAATATTTTAAAAAGAAGTTCACAATGGACCTTTAGGCTTTCAAGTGAACGTGATGAGCTTTTCCTTCACAAATTACTTCATAACCTAACCTAATCTAGTGTAGTGCCAGATACTCAAAAAAGATGTGCTTGAAGGCTTACTCGTCTTTCAGCCATTTCCACTGTTACCATGATTTGGCACTCAGTTTTCCCAAACGTATTAAGCTTAAAATATAGCTTGATCTTTCATTGTACCAAAACAGATTGGTTAATCTTGTGAGTTATCTCAACCACGGAGGATGTTTCCAGAGAGCTAGGTAAAGTCCAATTATCTGGTATCTCAGGTGGTTCTTAGTGTCAAATATCTGGTATCTTCAATTTCTCAAAAAAATTGTTTAGTCAAACCATAGAAATCATCCACACTGGATGCCAGGTCCCAGCTTTAAGAAACTTCTGACAAGCATCTAAGAGTGCAAATGCCATGAAGAAGCTATTAGAAAAGCCCTTTACAAACAGCATTAAACTGACTGTAGCTATTTAGCTATCAAAGCTAGACCCTGACCCTATACGGACCTTCTCCGCCTAAATATTTACTTTGAAGATACTAAACGCCGAGATTTTTACCAGCTGAAAGTATTTCTTAATTATTGCACACTGTGTAGGACCGATGTGGACCGAGGGTTAAAAAAGCAATCATAGCTTTCTATGGTTTCAATAAGTCTTTTGGTAAAAAGTGGGGACTTCAGCCAAAAATTATTACTTACGGCGCGGCGGTATTACCTGGTGGACAGCTTTAAGAAGGAAATATAATATCGATCAAAAAAAAAGTCCAAAAACCTGGACTGACGTCCTGTTCCCATTGATCTTTATATCAAAGACACAGCTATTTGCAGCGCAGTTCGGCTCAGATGCTGGACAGTCAAATCATATGTCCACAGAACAGCCCTGGAGATGGTAACAGATGAACTGGTTACATCTTCGACTGACTACAAAACTTTTTCACAAAACTTGACCAAACATTTCTCAGTAACGCTACCAACCAAAGAAGGATGGAAAAACGAGAGAGTAATTAAGGACTACGACGTTATCATTTATACGGATGCGGACGTCTCAAAAATAAACTGCGAAGTCCGGCTTTGGCATTTTTTCAGATAAACTGAATGCATCGGTGTATCTTCGAGAGTTACTTGCCATTTATGAGGTTACTGAGGAATCCCCCTACTATCTTCCAAAATAGCATTATATTCACTGATAGTCAAGTCGCAATCAAAGTAATTAAGTCGGCTACCCCATCATCCAAACTGGTAGAGTAATGCCAGAAGGAACTCAACATACTACTCTCCTTTTCAATGACGACCATCATATGGATCCCAGGATGCAGTAGCTATGAGGAAAACGAACGAGCTGATGAGGTGCTCAGGCTAGTTTTAGCCCTGAACGAATCTCTATCGGTAAGAGAAAGAGTCAATCTTCCTCTAGGAGTTGTTAAGGGCTATATACAGCACCACTTGTACAATCGGCCAACCGCGGATGGAATAGGTTTACTAACTACTTTGTTTCAAGAAAGATATAGCACATCTATAATAAAGAAAAGTGCTACTAAGCAGTTCAAGACCAGATATTGCAAGAATCGTACATTGCTATTAGCAGGATCCATGCAGCCAAGCTAGGTATCCATCCCAACATCACTTCTTTTAGACATTTTTCGCCCTAACGAGGACCAAACAACTTATATTCAGTAAACTCTTCTTCGACGACCTAGAAGGTCTATCTGGTACAAAGATTGGAGAACTTTTTCTTTTTCTGACCTCTACTGGGTGAATCTCTATAAAATTT
Source organism: Xylota sylvarum (assembly GCA_905220385.1). NCBI lineage: Eukaryota > Metazoa > Arthropoda > Insecta > Diptera > Syrphidae > Xylota > Xylota sylvarum. Next base: position 37,484,463 of record LR999958.1, read on the forward strand.
ATTATGCATGAGTTATGGTATCTTATCTACCAACCTACCTAGAACCAATGTGACTTCTGGTTGCGATCGTATTCTATAAAGATCACCACTCTTTCGTTGACTACGTCCATATCATCTGCCAAGTTATTCTATCTGTGATTAAGTCATTTTCTACTTTTTTCCTCCACAAAATGCTCTTCTTCCTTGTTCTGCAGGTAGTAGAACATCACATGACCGATATCTTTGATAAATCAATGGTCATCCATGAGTCAAATAGGCATTTAACAATCCATAGTTTCTGTGATTCATCTCCCACTGTCGGGGTAACCCCATCTCCAGTGGTGTTCCTATCCTAAATACGCCTTTTGGTATCAATATTTCTGGTGCCACATTTCCACGGTAAGGTACTTCTCCTGTGATACCTTTGCATGAAGATCGATTGACATGACAACCACGGTAGGCAATGCTTTGTATGACACTTCTCTGTAGCCACTAGTTACTCTAAACTAATTGGTTCTGGTATCCATTTCCATTTATTTTCTGTCTCCTCTGGTCTGGTCTACTTAACATCGGTTCTACCCATCACCCTTACCAGTACAGCGGCTATCAGCGGCTGCAAATTTTCTTTGAAAATGAGTTCTGCATTTACAACAAGAGAAGAAACTTACTCCCATGCTTGGAAGGCACGGCATGATCCCCAACAGTCAACCTACCAATTCTTTTGCTAAGAAGCAGTAGTTTCATTTTCACATCTCCTAGTTGACAACCCACCTATGTACATCAATCGGTCTAAAGCCATCATGATAGCTTCTGTTCTACCTCTGTTCTCTAGTACTGCCATTGTGAATTTTTTGATGACCTAGAGATTTTCTCTTTAAGTTGGCATATCTCAGGCTTCACAGTTCTTGTACAGACCTCTCTGGACCTGAACCTGTGACGTTATACTGTTTCGTTACATCGTCGGTATTGTATATCTCTAACATCCGCCAGCAGTTTCTAGCGATATCATAACACTTGATTGTGGTTCCATAGAAACAGTAATTCGTCAGAGGTTCAGTTCCATAGGCCTCTGAAGAAGGCCTGGTTGTAATTCCTTGCCTTTACCACATATAAAATGTCAGGAGGCCTGTTGCGAAGTTTGGGGATAGAGATTATACTGACTTCTCTTCGTATCAATGGAATACATCTGCAGTTATATGTATCTCGACTCCAAATAAAGGACAGTATCAGTTAAATAGGAATTTTTTGTATGATCTGGACTATGCATGACCCAATACAGTATCACTGCTATGATTTACTGTCAGTCCTTAAAATCAGTCAACAGACTTTAAACGACCAAAAAATGTGGAAAAGGCGTACTCTTCCCTGCGGATTAATTTCGATTAAATAAACGAAAAAAAAAAACTTTACGAAGGACTTTTTTTGAAACGCTCAACTTGTATACACAAAGATTATTTTCTCCTTTAGGAAATTTCCTTAATAATGTATGCCAAATGTTTAGCCAGAAGGTTACGAGTACAAGAAAGGTTGTACGATGTTAAACCGATAACTTGGGGTGTATATCCGCACGAGGCATTATTTTTTTTTTTTTTTGGTTCTGTTCCAGAGAATTCCTGGTTGTATTAAGATTGAGATTATGTATACTTTTTTTTCCGTATTTGCTTGATTCTTCATTGACCAATTTTACGAAATTAAATATTTAGTAGGAATAACTTTTTCCTGTGAATATTGATCCTGTCATTCCCAGTACGTACATGACTCGGGGGAAAACAGATTATGTTGAATTCGATTAGTTTGTATACACATGTGAACAAAAGTTATTGTTTTTCTTATAATTTGATTCGAATAAAATAATAAAGAAAATGTCCTTAAGTCATTTGCTATGAAAACAAAAAATAATCCTTAATCATGGTGTAGATAGAAAGTTGCATGATTCCATTTAAAGGTCCTTTGAGCTTAAAAATACGAAAACTGAAATAAAAGCCAACTGCTTAATTTATTTGCCAGCGTTAAGTAATAAAATTCAAATAAAAACGCAATAAGAATACTTTGTTCTGCATTGCTTGCGGTTAAGTAAGGAAAAGTTTCATCGTGAGGAAACGAAACTCAAACATTAAAAGCGGCACTTAATTCTACTGCCACTCAAGAGAGAGAGAGAACCATTTGAATTTCATTCCTAGAAAATAACTCATTTTTTATTGAGACTGAGTCCTTCGTTTTAAGTCTTCTTGAAAGATTTTCAGTGACAATTTTATTAAGGACTTATTAAATCCTACTACTCAATGGCCCTTTTAAGTTAATAGTCTTTATATCAGCCAGGATATACATATAAATAATAGTCAACTTTGTTTTGAAGCGAAACTGCATTCAATGGCTTCTGCTGAGGATTTACAAAAAAAACGAAATTTATTGCGTCGGTGCGTCGTTAGGACGTTAAGGACTCAACTATCCATAGAAAAAGAAGCTTAAGGCCGTAACACAGTGTGAGTGATGAAGAGCTTCAATTGCGACGCCCCATTTTTTAATGCGGTTTCTCAGCTTTTCGGGAACTTAGCTGCGGTTTGTATACTTTATGGTTGCCATTTAATCTTTGAAAAGTAAACACTTCAAGAACGTTTATAAAAAAGTTCACGTTTTTATAACAGTTCACATTCAGTGGTGACAAGTTTACGTACGATTGTCATCGCAAAATCATTCTCTGCAATGAGGCCCATTTCTGGCTCAATGGCTTTGTTAATGATTAAAATGTGCAGATTTGTTCAAGTCAGCAATTCGAAGCAACCCTTCATGAAAACCCACCACATTCACAAAAATTTACTGTTTAGTGTTGGTTTCATGCTGGAGGTGTCATTAGCCGATACTTCTCCTTCAATCATGCTAGCAATATAGTCAAAGTCAAGGGAAATCGCTACAGGACAATCTCATTATTTTTGGAGGTTATTGGAAGAGAATGACTTGAAGCATACTCATATGTGTTTTCAACAAGACGGCGCCACATGCCACACAGCTGTCCAAACAGTCGTTCTTCGTTGGAGATACGATTTGGCCAACAAATCCTCAAGATGATTTTCAGACATCTATGTACCAAGATCTGCAGGTTGCATGCGTTAGTGGTATCCACGTTCGAAGCACTGCATACATATAGCAGAAGCAGCTTGGTTTTTATGCTGAAAACATTGTTTTGCCAGACTTTGAATTTTCGAAAGCAGCTTTGGTGGGTAAGCGATTAGTTACGCCTACACTTCGTAGTTATAGGAAGCCAGGCAATGTTGAGTTGAGCGCGGATGTTAGAACTGTTCAGCGCTTTTGTTTGGGCTATGTTCTTTTAACTCCAACTTTGTTCTCTTCAGCTTCTAAATTTGGGTCATCACATGAAGGCCCATTATGCGATATGAAAGTATGCCAATCTAGTCAGCGAAGTCTAGGTGTTTAAGGTAAGATGTCATATTTCATTGAATTAAATAGTGAATTTTCATCAATGCTGCACGGAGTACATCGCTGATGACTACCAAAAACAACAGAGGTGACAGTATGCACCCCTGAAGTACTACATTTCGAAATCCTTCGACACTTTACCATTGTATAAGACGTGACACTAATTTTGTATATCGCCTTGATAATAGCTATGAGTTTTTCTGGAATTCTTTTTCCGTACAAAGCTATTTAGATAGCATCTCAATGCAAGCTGTCGAAGGCCTTCTCATTGTCGATAAACGTAGGAAGGTGTGAATCTTTTAAAAATCAACCTGAGCCCATACTCAGTAACAGTGTGGAATTTCCACCCACTAAACCCAACTCCCATTCTGAGGGACCTCAGCCTTAGATACTTGGCTCATTCGTGTTAGCAGCCTACTGTGCTCCGTTTCGTTGTCGCTTCTCTTTCATAATGCTTGTCATAGTTTCGCTAACTGCTTCCCAAACCTCTTCGCTGTTCATCATCTGTCTGGTGAAGTTATCTAGGATTAAATCTTCTCCCAGTTGGTTTACCAGCATATTGTGGCATTCTACGTAATATTGTGGGCAGTGGAACATGATGTGTTCCGCATCCTCCACTACTTCCTTGCACGTTGTACAATAGGGGTTGTCGTCGTGTTTAAACCTATGCAGCTAGACTCTGAAACACCCATGGCCAGTAAGCATCTGGGTCAGGTAAAACTTCTGCTCCCCATGCGTGTCGTATTAAACCGGGCATCTACTTATATTGGGTATCAATCTCTGTGTTCACCTGCCTTTATCAGAGTGACACCATCTCTCCTGCCATTCTTCTAGACTTGTCTTTCGTGGTACTTCACTATTACTTTGACTCGTTGCTGTTACCTTTGTCTTGCTGGCACAGTATTTCTGTTGCGCTTCTTTAGCAAGAAGGTCTCTTGGTACCATGCCTGCCACTATACATGCTGTGTCGTAGGAAGTTGGTCGGAAGGTCCTGCATACTCTCAACGCGTTGGTTCTGTAAGCTGTTTCAGTCTCCTTTCTGTACGATTTCATCTTCATTACACCAGTCGATTCCGATTGTCTTCGAAAATAATTGGTTTAGTCGATGACATAGCAATCGTTGTAGTAAATAAACTTATTAGGGAGTTGGAGCAAGACTGCAATGAAGCTATAGGGATAACTTGCAGAAAAAAGTCCAAAGTACATAGTGCTCATCAGCAGCGAGTCATGGGACTGTAAGCGTAACCGTGAGCGATCATGTCGTAGCTTCAGAGCTGAAGTACCTTGCCATTACCATAGTTGCAAGGTTAAGATATAAGCAGCACCTACAGTATGTAGTTGAAAAGGCAGCAAAAACAACGGCTGCACTGGCAAGGATTATGGGGAATATCGGGAGACCGGAACAAAAAAAGAGATTACTCTTAGCGAAATTTGCCGCATCAATAATACTCTACTACTGAGGACGTCATCATACATTAGATTCCACAGAAGCGAACCTAATACGGAGCCGTAAGGAACGCCGCTTGTGACGGTATACTGCCTCGTTCCATCGTCGGTGTCGTAGAGCAGTATCCTATTTCTAAAATAGTCCATCTGAAGGTATTCTGGTACTTTCTGGCGGTAAGCGGTCACAGGATGTTTCTCCAATTTGCAGTGTTGAAGGTGTTCTTGACATACAGCTTGATGATTGTACAGCACTGTTTGCTTCCGTCTTTCCATCGTCTCCCTTCTATGGCTTTTTGCGTGGTATTCAGGACTTTGTCGATAGCGTCGATCGTAGACCGAATCTTACGGAAACCATAGTAGTGATCTGCAAGGCCTCCAGCCTCAACGATTGCACTCTACAATCTGCCACTTTTGATGCGCTCCAGTATTTTCTCCGTTGTGTCAACATACATTTGTGTCATATACGATGAGGGTTCCTGCGGTAGTTTACTATCTTTTAGTAAAAGGACCAGTCTTTGTTTCTTCCACTGTTCGGGGAATACCCCTTCTTTTAGGCAAGTGTTGTATGTACATATCTGCGAAGATGAGTGGGCGCTAATTGATTGCTGCTTTTAAGGTAAAGTTAGAGATTCCATCGCCCACATATTGAACTTGCCCGCAATGACGACGCGATTTCATTCTTGTATAATGGTTGCGATGTTGTCAACTATTCGCGAATGCAGCGGAAATCTCTACTCGACGCATTGCTCTATTATGATCCGTAAGATGTTTAGGTGCTCGATGCAGGAGGGTCCAGCCTGTTCAACCTCAAGCGTTGAGTCTAAATCCTTTGTAGTCTATTTCTAGCTATTCTCATGGCTTCGACCAGAAGAGCACATCTAGAACTCGTTAATATCGTCTTAAAGTTTGTGCAGCATAATGCCACTTCTTATACCTAATCCTTCAAAATCAAATCCACCAAATTTCATCCCTATGTGCCGCTAAACAATTGCCATTTTTCAGTTCACAAAGAACCTATTTGACTTTTCCCCTAACCTCCTGCAGGTTATTGTATGACTTTCTGCACAATTCCCTTACCAGACACTCTCTCAAAGGCACAAATTGTATTTACCTTGCCATAGTACGATTAAATAACTCACTTGATTGAATTTCCACATTTTCTTCCCGCACAAAGGTATTCATTTGTTCCTTCAGACAAACCACCTCCGGCTTCTGAACGTTCAACTGCATTTAGAACATTTCCGGACTAGTGCTGCACAGCAAAGCGCAATCCAAGTCAAGTAATGGTTACATCCGTTCTCTACACCAAGCTCATTAAATCCTTTTTTCCTCTCCGCTTTATTTCTTTTTTTTTTTTTTTTTCTTTTTTGCATGTCAATCCTTTTGTTTGTGTGTTTACTGTCAATTCTAAGTAAACCAACCAACCACTAGGTGTGCTAGGGCTGTGTTCAGCAAACGTCAACGGCCATGTAAATCCCTTTGTCAACATGGCCTTTGTCAACAATTTTACTTCCTTTCACCTATGTTTGTATGTATACACTGCACATTGACGTGTTCGTCATTGTACATATAAACTGTGAAATTAAAAAAGAAAAAAAAAAAAAAACAGAATAAAAGCCCTTGACGAACAAGGAATTGATTGAAGTGGAGGAAATGAGATGCACTCATCTGGGGGCGACGGTAAAGGATTACAATTGACTCTTCAATCTACAACCGATGGAGGCATGAACGCTTCAATATTATATATGTATGAATGGGTATTGGAACACCTCAATTGCTTCACATGAATGTAGATATATAGATATTATATTACTTCCTTGACGTTCTGCTGTAGTTAAGGATGCACATCATGTTCAAATACACATTTGCAACCATACGTTGCTTTGGAAGGGTTTCCTTTTGATTATTTCTTTTTTTTAGTCTCAATTATTAGCTTTCTTCGGTTTCTTCCTTTCATGAATCCATATTTGAATATAACTACGGTGCTGCAAAGGATCTATGTAAATATTGTTCAATATTTAAGTCGTTGTCATCCTTAGCGTGCCCGTAATTACTCTGACAGCTATCATCGAGGACACAACCTCATTCGTTTATCAATTTATCTATCTAAAGCTCATTTCGAATCATTTAATGGGTTTCTGCAAATAAATGTGTTGATTCTTGAATTGACGGGGAATTGACACGATTCATGCGATTTCAATCTGAACGTGACGTGTCAAACGTAGATACACAGGAACAGAGGCAACGAACCCATTCCACACTAATGGTATGTTCTATTTTTCGATGTGTTATCGATTTTCACACAATCGTAGTTTTCATGCTCTAAGGAGTGATAAAGGCTGAAGGCAAATGAACCTACGCTAAGTATGTTAAGTTTTTTATAATTTTTCTGGACAGCCTCATTAGTTTAAATGCAGATAACGTCCGAGTAGTGAATAGAGCCGATTGGGTTTCTGGTCAGACCTCATAAAAGAAAGTGTCTCAAGCGGAGATCTATGCTATCCTAATGGCTACTGACCATATTGTTAAGAATAGGTGGCGGTATAGCGAATTAGTTTTTCCACCAGTACACCGGTGTTCTCCCATTTTCATTGCCTTTACGGGGCATGGAAGCGTCGCATCCTCGGGTGAGGAAAGTCGTTATCTGCTTGGACTTTTCTTCAGCTATGCTTTGATACAAAAGACAAAAGAGCAGTTGTTGAGCATATTACAAACAATTAATCGCCTAGAGCCCATACCACTACGTAAAGCATAGCATACAGTAAACCAATTTCATATCCTTTAACAATTATCCTCGCTGACATATAATTCGAAAATTCCCAAACGCTAATAGTCGTTCTTCTGTCAGTATACGTTTACTTCTGTGACATTCTGTTTTAATTGAAAAAGGATTTCCGTTCCAAAACAGTTCCACCAAGCACCGCCACAAAATTCTGCTCAAATTAAAACCAATCCCAATGAAATACCCATTTAATGCTCGGATGACACTTGGGCCGTAAGATAAATAATTAACACCATTTCGTGTGTAATTTCAGAAGTGGATTAAATATCAATTCACACTTTGAATAGACACAGAGATATGTATGTACACCGCTCCACTGAATGATAATTTTGTTTATCATCTATTAATGCCAGCGGTGCTGCCATTGTGTACAGTGTCCCGATATCGAATGATAACAAAATATTAACAAATAATAACAAACCGAATGAAGCGTTACAATGTGTACACATTATCGTCAGACAATGAAGTGTAATTGCAAAGTATCGCTACCGGGAAAATTGATAATTAATGACAACTGGTTAGAGGTGGAAGAACATAATGTTATCCCGATGATAAATTACGTTTAAACAAATTAAATGAAGTAAGTCTGTGAATAGGTAGGGGTGCTCACATTCGTTTTGATTACCGATTTGAAGTTGAGCATAATATTTGTAAAAGGGAATCACGAAGGATGCGATTGAAGTGTTTTCTTTTGAAATTGAAATCGCTAAGCAGCTTACTGGTACAAGGTAATGCCTTTCAAGGAATTGATTACATATCACAGAAGTATGTACATATGTTAGCGGCGTATTGTGTGCTCATCTATTGAAATCCAAAACTTCATGTTTAAATTAATTAATCATTATTTGACATCAGGATCTACGTACTATGCTGTTTAACTGAGTGTCCCAACAAGGCTCTTGATATACTACAATGTATCTCTGCACTATCTTACAAATATTCGATCGTTATACAAGTGGCGTAATCTAGTTCTAGCTAAAACATAGCCAACATTCCCCGATAGATGTGATGTGGTGACATGGTCTATGTGTACCAAAACTATCAAAAAGTTCCTAAGACTCAGAAAAGAACGTCCTTGAAGAACCGACTCACTTTATGTGACTCCCGAAGTAAGTGTTGAAAATAAGACAAGCATCGGATGAAAGAACTGAACTATATGCAACGATTTACGGATCTGCACGTGGAATGTTCGTACAATAAAAGATCCCCCTCGAACGCTTTAAAGCGGACATAAATGCATATGTAACTGCTCTGCATAAAGTGACATAGGATGAACCGAATGTCGAAAAAACACCAACCTGCAACATCTTTAATGAGACTGCTACTATGAGCAGAGATAATGACTGTTTGGTTGTGGTTTTGCTGTCAGAGGCAAGCTAAGCCAAAAATCCTTATTTTCCAGTACTTTCATTCTAATCAGTTCCCAATTTCACATTGAGGAGAAAGATGATATCACCAAAGACTTTTTTTAAAAGCTCCTCAAAAAAGCAAGGATCAACAAGAAAAACCCGAGATATGATGTTAAGATTGTCCACGGAGATTTCAACGCCAAGATCGGTAAGGAAGATCTCTTTGTAGGACAATTAGAAGATACAGCCTGCACACCACTTCCGGAAATGAGTTTAAGCTCATCGAATTTACTGCAGGCCAAAATATGGTGCGTGGTTCCTCCACAGCATCCACAGACAACTTAAAAGTTACCTGAAACAAATGCCAACCAAATCGATTAAGTTGCAATCGCCAGAAGACACTCCTTCAGTGTACTGCAAACGTCTAAGGTGCAATCATCGACTGGTGCCACTTATTGTTACAGCGAAACTGGGGATGATGATGTTACGATAAAAACCACCACTGTGAAGAAGTGCAAGGTTGAAAGAATGCAATCACAAGCGATCGCTTGATTGAATGTCCTTTGAGCTCTCAAAAAGTTCCACAGTAGCCACAGCGAGTGCAAAAGACCAGTGACAGAACTGCCAATAAGCCTAGACTGATGTGATACGTTCCCACCCATTCCAATCAGCCAGAAACCTCTTGTTTGATGCTGAATGCGTAAAGACAACGATGACAAAATGGACGCCTAAAACAGCCCGTCAGCTCTACGTATTCAGGAGCTAAAAGGAAGAGTATGAACAACGTGAGATCTTGGAGATACAGAGATGTTGCGGTAGGAAAGAAATTCGGAATTTGCACAACGGCCAACCCAAGATTTCCCCACCTAAACCGGAGCCTGCACAACAAAGATGGGAATATTATAGTAGAAATGAAAACGGTACTGAAAATCTGGGAGATTGCTTCTGTCAGCCAGTCTGAATGTCTCAATTTGAAGGACAAGCATCCACTGGAACACCCAGGCTGGAATGAAATTGGAGTAGTCATTACTAGGATTAAGTTCCACAAGGTGACAGGACCAGATGGTCTCGAAGCTGAGCTTTACAAAGGATATGACTTTGTAAAGTACATGCACCAGCTCATATGTAAGGTATGGTCCAACGATGATCATGGCTCAAAATCATCATGTCTGACGATTGTAATCAGAGAACCAAATGTTCATTCGCTTCAACTGCGCCAACTAGTCTACTAAAAATCATACAGGATCGATCCTATCCGCTGTAATGCTGAAATGCCTGAAACCATAGTTCGACGAACTGATTGGATATTAGCAGTGCGGTCAACGATCGACCAAATCTTCACATCACTCCAAATCTCGGAGAAAACTGAAGAATTCCAAATCAATACTCACCATCTATTTATTTATTTATTGCCCGTTCATAACACATAGTGTGAATATGGATGCACTATTCCACACCATATATAGGTTTGGTATATCTTCATCTATGTAGGCTGGCAATCTGGAAAAGACCGAAATGAGGCATCTTTTTTAACCTGATACTGGAGAAAATAGTTCGAAATTCATAGGTTAACACATCAGTCACTATTTTCCACAAGTCAATACAAGTTACTTTGCGAACATCGAGTCAGAAACTGAAAAAATGGGTCTGGAGGATAAACCAAAGTAGACGCTATCTACATCCAACGACATACCACACCGCCTGCGCCATGTCTCTATAGGTAGTACAACAGACTATTGAGCGGGAGGTTCGAGATTTGATTCTCAGACAACGACTAAGTTCCGTTTACGGACCCACTTCTCATGAGTATCTGACAAGCATCGAGTAAAAGTTAAAGCAATTGCACAGGCCTACCCGAAAAAACTTAGGTAGGCAAACAGACTACGGGAGACATCAGTGTAAGAAGTTTTTTTATATAACCTGCAGCCTGGTAGAAAAGACCTTCTACTGCTAGTAATACCTTCAAATACTAGCACAAAAGATGTATTGATCATGATCACATACAGCATATATAGAATGATGTTTTGAAAGCCTAGGAGATGTATAAAAGTAGCAAAAGGTATCCACCAACTACTAGGAGGGACAGGCCTTATGGGGTAGCTAGCAAAATCTATTTCTTCTGATGAAGGTAGATTGATACACAAAATTATACCCAAATTATACCAAGACGAGGATAATCCGGAGACCCAGATGTTGTGATACAAGGCAGGCATACTTAGGTTAGGTAAATGGTTTTCCTTGTACTTCTTGATCGTGGCTCACTTAGACTACAAAAAGTTCATTGTGTCCAAACTGTTTAAAAATCCTGAAAACCGATCTCCTTCTCCAGTCTCATTTTTTCAAGAACTGAAAAAAAAAATCTGAAAAAAGCACTTTGAGACTTCAATCATAAATGTTCTTCAGCCACGAATTTATAGATTGATTTGCTTTCCCTTACTTTATCGCATCAGTACCGGGTGCTTTATAGGTGGCAAACTTTATCCGATTTAGACTCGGTTACTTATTAAAACGGTGTACCTGCCCTTGCATTACTACTATTAAAAATAAAATTCATAAAATTGGGTTACATCAAGGTTCGTCTCTTGGTCCGATTCTTATAAACAACCTATAATTATTTTAGAACGTATTTTTGGTAACCTATTCACTGAGAGTAATGAGAATATGACACCACCTCATGGGTACAGACCATATCTGATTTAAGGATATCCTTGTTTGTTTCAATCGTATATAATATGAGGAGAAGATTTAATGACGAGCTTTAGAAAAACTGCGCATCAGTCAGCTGAGATGACTAAGATATGGACACTATCGTTCCTGTTCCAACCCTGATAGACACTGTAGAGGAACATTCATCTAAGTTGACCCATCTAGCTATTTGTTTAGGTTTCTTGGTTGAGGTCCAAATTGGTTTACCGTAAAACTATAAGGACTTGTTAACGACGGGTGGAGGTACAGAGAAAGCATCTTTGTTTACTAAAAACTTTCCGTAATACCATAACTGAATTTTGGTTTTCACTACTACTCGTACGTAGTCCTTTTTGCTCTTTCCGATGCTTGCCATCATTTATACACATACCTTCCACGTTTCGTTGTATTTTCTCTCAAAAGAGAAATTTCCCAAGACTTAGTGAAAAATCCAGAGCATTAAGTAAAAAAATCGGATTAAGTACGTGTTCCTTTTATTATGATTGCACATCTTGGCGTAATGCGAAGTGATTTTAAGTAAAAGTGAGCATATGAATGGATTTCGTGCAGACATCCTATTAGACAAGCGGATTTTCACACCTGAAATGTGTGGTAATACCTCGGCATGACGGCTTAAAATGTGTACTTGAGTGCGAGGCTTTTCAGCAACCAAAGAAGATTACCCCCAGCATGTGGGTGGTAATCGAAGTAAAAAATTTAAAAAGTGTCCCTTTAACTGGTATTTTTTTTTTTCACTGAAAATGGATGCGTTCAAAATACAAATTGAATATTTGCTATGTGGCAATTGGCAAACAGTTGACCTACATCGAATCCACCTTGTAATCCAATGTAATTACTATTCGCCAACACTGTATTCCCACTCATTTGGAAACATCCCCACAGCTTAATGTAGTCCATACACTAATGTAGTAGTGGTTATTGAACAACTCAAAACTGGGTTTGCTGTTTAACTCCATCTGTTGGTGGTTTTTAGCCTCCAGGACTACTTACCGACACATGATATGAATACCTTGCGTGAATTTACAAAACGTAACTCAAACCAACATCCGATTGCATGTCCTGCAGAAATGATGGCTAGCATATTCCCAGTGAAGCCTTCAAAGCCATGTTTTATCCTGTCCCGCAGCAAACCGCGCCACAATCGATAAAGGCAAACATACAATTGTAGGAACTCGGAAAATTTTGTTAAACTCCCTCATGACGTGCCAATTTCGCTGCGGTTTTTCGTTGGGCGGTACGAGGCGATTCGCATTGGATATTATCGCGGTTTCCCAAAGTAATTCCCCATCGAAACCCGTTCATTTGTGCCACCAGCTCCATCATCATTACCATCCGCGCGGAAAGGAACATTCAATTGGAATTACCGCGGTTATTTTTCGGGGATATTTGCGGAGGCTTTAAGATTCGTTGCACGCCATTATTCAGCTGTTGCTGAGTAATACATATTTTTTTTTTTTAGGCGTTAGAATTATCTAAACAACGCGCGTATAAACGCACCCCCTCTCGCCTAATGAACGTGTTATAAAAGTTTGCACACGCTCCCCTTCTAGCGGTTGGCGTCTTTTGTTACGAGGCGAATTGTTCGGTTAACCCCTTTCTAATGGCACAATGGCGACGGAATAAACAATCAAATATTACATATTTTCCGGATCGTTAACGGGGTGGTTTTGACGGTTCTATTGTTTTCACCCTTAATTACATTTCGTATTTGGTGTTTGGGGGATGACTCGGTGAGTGCTGAAACATTACAATGTCGAATTTATTGAATCGACCGGGTTATTGGAGTTTCGTGTAATCTCATTAGCCGGGTTGGAATATTTAATTGAGGAATAAATTAAAATTTTAATTTAAAAATAAAATAAAAACAAAAATATGAAGTTCTCCGTGTTAAAAGCGTTAGGGGTAGTTTATGGTTTCATGACCTGGTTTTTGGAGGGAAATTCAATTTCGATAGCAGAAATGAAACAATTTATAATTACAGTAACAGTTGTTATTAGAATATTGAAATTGGATTCGAGGATATAGCCTTTTTGTTATAGGTATGGTTGGGATTTGGAAGAGCCAACTATATTTGATCAGTAAGCAAAAATTGAAAGGGTAATCCCAGTAAATCCGTTCGTTTAACATTTATCCATTATTGTATTAAATTTTACATTGATGTTAGAGGGCTAGAGAGCACCGGTGGCGCTATTGTGAATTTCGTCATTTATAGCCTTCTCATGACACCTCACCTCACTCATGGTAAAACCAAGAATATCTTTCAGCAAACTGGCAGATACGTACTTATGTATATCCTCTGCCTGCCTCAAGGTAGAATTAAGAACCACAGAATAGTCTTAGTATCATGAAGGTCGATGCAGATCCTTTTTGGGTTATTATGTCTGCCATTTCATTGCCTATCTGGCCACTGTATTCTGGGACACAAATGAGATGAACTCCGTCATTGTCCTTAGTGACTAAAAGCGCATCATTACTATTGGATAGATTAGAAATGTTCTTATATGTTATACATCCTTTCAAATTTTCTCGGAGACATAATTCTATAGTAAGCATTAGTTGTCTGTGATAGCAGTTCCAAGTAGTTAATCTCTGCCTAGTTCCAGGACGATGTCTGGATAAACTAGTTTGAAGTTAGCATCATCTTCATGAGCATAAAGGCTTTAGGTTAGATGAGATTGTTAGGTTAAACAGGGTTATGAATTGATCGTAAAGTACTAGGTACCATAGTGGGCCCATCGCGATCACTAGCGGACCTTTACGGTAAGTCACCTAAACCACTTTGTCCATGCAGTTAAATTCGGAGTTACTAAAGCACTATCTTCCAAGGTAATTTAGTTTACTCCAAGAAATGACTTAAGATGTAAATCATCAGAATACCTGCAAGTGTCCATGTTCGATAACCCTAGCGTGCTTTCACAGAAGGCAATGACGAGAGAGTATCCCCATCGCTATTCTTAACTTTGATCTGCTAAGTTTCATCAATTCTCATCAATTACCCAGATTTTCTCCGACGTAACTCAGGCCAGAAGGACCCCGTGCCCTAAATAGTTATAGAACCATCCGTTTACGTTCCAATTTCATTTTCGATCAGAAATGTTTCATCCTGCCAATCCTCCCTAACAGAGTGCATCACTTCGTATGGTGTGTCGAGGTTAAGCGTACCAAGACTTTCATCTGTTTTGTCAGGGATGCTGCTAGATTCCTGATAAAGCTAATTGTGAAAGCCCTGCATAATTTTATTTATGGAAGCAGTGGTAGAAGATATATGTACGGCTCGAATGCACGCATATTATGGACTCTTTCCAGCTTGGCTTCAATGCTAAGATAGTATCTTGCGCAATGCCAGAGGGAAAGCTCTACTCCAGCAAGCCTAGGGAGTTTGAAGAGTGGTATCTTGTATTTCCTGCTAAAGAGCAGCAGTTCAGTTTTTTTCGGGTTTACATGAAGCCCACACTCATCAGCTTATATGCCAACCCTATTAAGGGCTGATTCACTATTCACTGTGTGTCTTGTATCTAAGAATTTACACTGAATTCGAAAGGTCATCCACATAGTCACTGACGCTTAACCCGATGTTGCTCAGTTCTTTAAGTATAACATCCATGACAAGAACCCAGAGAAGAGGAGAGATAACTCCCTCCTGGGGAGTGCTTCTGGTGACAGATTTCTTTATTGAACTACATATATCCGAAAGTGGAAGTGATATTACTCGTGACGAGCATTTTGCAAAGCCAATTGGTAATGCCATGCTCGACATTTGTTCTTTCCAGGACACGTTTGATAGCCTCCCATCTTCCAAGATTCCATTTTCATCATGGACATTGAATGGGTCAAATTATTTATGCTGTTAGACAAACCTCTACGGTAGGCCCTTTGTGCTATTTGGCCATATAAATCAAAGCTCTGAAAGGAAAGTGTTGTCCTTGATAGAGATTGGTTTCGACAATAATATCGCAATTATTGCTTTTTTTATGTCAATATGTATCTACACTATCCATCGAGAACCTATTTTTAAAAAACTCTCTGTTTTTTCAATTTAAACTGTCGCTTCATGAACACGCGTAACACTTCATTTTGATTTGAACACACGTGCTTATACTTTCGAAGAACGTATTTCAATTTGTCTATAAAAAGCCTGACACTTTCAACAGAAAATGTTACCCAAATGAACAATTTAAACTAGGCACGATTGTGTCATTTCCAGTAGCTTAACATCAGTTCTGCCAACATTCACATTTGACCTTATTACGAAAACGTCTACTTTTACTTCCGCGCGTGGCTAAAATTACTGCTGACATAGTACAGAGACAAAGGAAAAATTATTGCCATGGTAATCGGCAACTCTTTCACTCACAAGCAATAAAAATAAATGGAAAACACTTCAAGAGCGATATCGAATATGTTAATGTGACATACGTGACATATTCCATGTGATATCTACTTTGGTAGGACGTAGTGGTTGTCCTTTCGCATTGAGTTGCCTATATCAATGTATGTATGTATGTATGTATCATTGTCACCCATCGCTCTGCCACTAACAGCATTATCACCATCATTATCATCATCATCTATGTATCTTGTGTCGTATTTGTTTGGCAAACATTGAAAATGTTATCCTAAACAATCAGTACGTGATGATGTAATAAGAGAAAAGGACATATTCTTCTGTTTTAAGTTTTTGTGAATAAAAAATTCACAAACTGTCGGCAGCACAAGTTTTTTAAACTTATTTATCTTTTTGGATCAAACAATCCAAGTGACAATAAAAACGTAAAAACTATCCTTTATGCTTGAAAGTGAAAGGGTATTTGTTGAAAGTTTTATTTTTTTTTTACTAAGTCGAAATTTGGAAAAAGTTTTTGGTCAGTTCTTAAGCCAAAGAGGTTGTAGATAAATCGGTTTGGAGTTTGCTCTATGTCAGTTGTGATGCGAATACAGGAAAATCCTAAAATATACTCGTAAGCAAATCTAACCTAAAGGGTGGGCCATCTATTGGTTTCTTTTTGAATCATATGTTATTTTGACACTGACAGCTCTTAGGCGCTTAAAAAATTGACAGAAACTAAGTATTATATTTTCGCGGTACGAAATGGATCGATGTACGCTTCAACCACGTCGACGTCCATAAATATGGCAAAGTATTGAATAGTGTTTTTTATTGCATTTTTTAAAAAGAAACCAATAGATTGCCCACCCTTTAGTTTGGAGTCAAAATTGAATAAGAGTTCCAAGCAAAGCTTTTGTGAGGAGATACCTCATCCTACATTGTGTTTCTTGATACATATCTGATTGTGTTTACACATTCTTTCTCATTCTTCTGTTGTTTTCCAAATCTAACTACCTATCCCACAAAAAGGATAGTCGCCCCAAGCTAATGAACTTCATCCTTTCCATTCTATCTAAGTAATATGACCAGCAATCATATACTGAAGGATGTTTTATAATGACCTTAACCCTTTAGGGGCAGAAAAGTTAGACAAGTTATAAGCTTAACTGTACTCTCCAGTAAATAAGGATTCTTTTTTTCTCTGTTTTATTTCATTATTTTATTTTCAAATAAAGATATTCATTCGACATTTAGCAATTGTAGAAGATAGGCGCGTTTTATTATAAGAATTTATTTTTAATTATTTGTAAGATGTTTGCAAACAAATCTCCCATATGCCTTGAAGGAGCCAGGCGTAAGAGTTCGCTGGAAAACAGTCTATTTAATCAAAAAGTCTCCGAAGAAGCTCGACGCGATAAAATCCTTGAAAATGTGTTTATGAGCAGCACCAAAGAAAATCCTTACCATAAAGAGATTCAAGCAAGCACAGACCTTTGCAATGGGATGAGAGAAGAGAAACGGCACCAATTTATTTCGGGGAGACGTCGTTTAGTACGCCGTTTGAACTACGAGTCATTGCAACAATTGGAACGACAACTACGCGCTGCATATGTATCGAAAGCAGTAGTGGCTCAAAATTTCGAACGCAACGCCTTAGAAGAGGAGAGGAAATTCAAAAGTCATGTTGCGAACATTCGTTTGGAAGAAGCACGACTAACGCAGGACGAATACGCCAAGAAACTAGAAGAAGAAGTAAGACAAAGGAAACTAGCCCTCAAGCTGGATTTGCTAGAGCAGATGTCAGAGTCAGAAGCTAAACGACAAGAACAGAAGATGGATATAATAAGAGAAAAGCAAAGGATTGATGCTGCCGTTAAAAAGTACAAGGAAGAGGAGTTACAACAACAGCGTGAGGCATTCGAAAAAAAAATTAAAAATAAAAACGAAATGATTGAGTTTGTGAAGATGCAAGAGAAATTGAAATTAGAAAAAACTGCAGCCATCCTGGAGGAGGAAAAAAAGATTAAGGTATTTGCAATACAACGCGAAATAGAACGCAAAAAGCTTGCTGAGGAGAAAAAGGCTCTCAAAGAGCGTAAAGATAAATTAAGTGAGGCCATCGGCCAGCGAACCCATGCAATTAGTGCAGAAAAAATTAAAGCAATGGACTTCCTTACGGAGCTACTTATTGACGAACGCCAGGCTAAGGAGGAACTGAAAGCCCGAAAGGATCAACAGCGACAGATGCGCGAGCGTCTTTCTGCAATAGAAGAACTGAAACGCATTCGCGAGGAAAAAGAACGACAAAAGGCCGTGGCAAAGCGGGAAAACGAAGAGCTGTATCGAGAAGAACTGCGTATACGTGCCGAGCATGCTAGGCAGCAGCAATTGGAGGATGAGAAGAAGAAAATGAAAGTTCTCGAACAACGTTTTGCACTTCAGAATGCCCTCGATGAAAAGAAACGTTTCCTGGCCAAGGAAATGAAGAGGCTTCTGATGACAGACGCGGCCGAGGTGACGGATAGACTTAGAAAAGATCGTCAAACCGAACTGCAACGAATTCAATTGATTAAAGAACATGCTCCTGCACTGAAGGGATTTTTACCACCAGGACTAATACATCCTTCGGATCGTGAATTTTTGTCACTTTAATATACAATACATTAAAAATAAAATAAAATATATGTACATACAGATTATGTATAGAAAAGATTTTAGTTTAGCAATGCATACTCTTTCACTACTGTGCAAGATGCTGCTACTCATGCTACTCGTGCTTTCAATTCTATTATATTCTATATACGAGTACTCCCTATTATTAGAGCTACATCGAAGAAGTTCTATGCATTCAGTAGCTTAACATGTGACGATTTAGTGTTAGATCTTTTAAAAAGCCTTCCCTCTTGGGATTGAAGACATTTCACAAAGAAGTCTGCCCTTTCAACAATGAACTAAAATCTTTGATCACCCTGAACTAAATATTGGATTTATCAACTGGCGATGAGTGGTTACCCTTATTATGACTGGCGTTAAAGGCATTTTCAAAAATGTGTGCCTTTTGTCTCGATATGCGGCTGGCGGGTCCGTCTTTGTCAATTTTTATTTTTTTCGACTTGAGCACATTATTGAGATGTTTCTGAGGAAAATACGAAGTATCTATTAAAGTCGTAGAGATTACTTGACATTTTGATTTGGTCTGATTTAGGCAGAGATCATTAGACCCTGATCATTATAAAGAACTTCATTGACTATAATACCGCATTTTCAATAAGACCCAAAGGATAGTATAGTATGACTGGAAGAGTTTAGACAAAGTGAAGGAAGATCATTTACATATGTATGTATGTACATACAAAAAAAATAGAACCCTGAGGAACTTCTCTACTCTGTGATAGAAAACTGGAAATCAAATTTTTCACGCTAACTGCCTGGAACTTTTTATCTAAACATAAAATATTGAAGTTGACAGTGTCAAAAGTTTTGAAAAAAATTCAAAAGAGTGAGAAAAGTCATTGATCTGATCTCGTCTACCACATTTATCAGAGCCATTGTACAGCTGTGCTTACGGTGAAATTCAGATGGAGTATGGCATAATGTGGTATTTTTGTTAAGAAATTCCCGCATCCTTCACAATCTTTTCAAGCACCTTAGACGAAATGTACAAGATAGTCTGTATTAGTTTCGATTCTTAGGAATAGGTATAACTTTGATACCTTGATTGGAGTTACAATTACAAGTGCATTATCATGGAAGCTGATGAGATAGTGATGACAGTCAGTGATGACCCTAACATGTGCCTAACATGTTTCAACTTTTCAAGTATGGCACATCGTATCGAGGTTGGGAACATACATATGTACAAAAAAATTTAAATCTTCAAACCTTCTCCATGTAACTACATATGTAGATACTCTCAACCTCTTATGTACAGATAAACTTTCTCTCATGGTAGTATTTTTCCTGGTTAGAACAGGTTCCACAAATCGCTGTAGCGTGTGGATTGTGTTTTTGTTTTTTTTTTTGGTATTCGGAAGTAGTTATGGTAGTCTTCAAATTCCATGACACTTACATACATATTTCTTTTAGCAAAAACTAAGTTTGAATATTTTTCGCGGTTTTTAGACAATTTACCCAGAGTTGTCGTCTAACTTTTTTTTTTTTTTTTGATGAAAAAACCAGAACTATAGCAATGCAAGTTTTTTACGCGAATCGATGGCCAAAGTTGAGAAGTCACTTTGCCTATGGTTGAACGGTCAATTAATGTTAAAACAAGTAATGACATTAGTATTGATCGTGTAAAGTCCGCTATAGCATGTTTTCTCAGAATGCAGAGAGTATCCTTATCGCTATTCTTATTCTCTTATTCTTGCTTCTTGCATGCTGACATTTTGTCCAGGAAAGGATATCAATTTAAACTCACTAAGATACACTTAAGGCGACTCCAGCTGCTTATACAAAACCGAGACATATCATTCCAGATATGTATATCCACACCACTTTAAGAAACGTAAACATCCTGAAAAATTTAAGAAAGAAGAACTAAGGATCTTTACGGGCTTTCTGAAAGGACATTATCCACTTAGATACCACTAAGAGTAAGAGGACTATTTATTTAACACACCATTATAGACATGTAACAAGCTTAACTGTACCCTCCAGTAAATAAACTTTTTTCTTTGTTTTTTCCGCTTTATTTCATTATAAGAAACTTAAATAAAAATATTCATTCGACATTTAGCAACTGGAGAAGAGAGGCGCGTTTCG
Organism: Xylota sylvarum; assembly: GCA_905220385.1. Lineage (NCBI taxonomy): Eukaryota > Metazoa > Arthropoda > Insecta > Diptera > Syrphidae > Xylota > Xylota sylvarum. The sequence goes on from LR999958.1 coordinate 37,505,251, forward strand.
TTGTAAGAAGTTATTTTCAATTATTTGTAAGATGTTTACAAACAAATCTCGCATATGCCTTGACGGAGCCAGCCGGAAGAATTCTCTGGAAAACAGTCTATTCAATCAAAGAGTCTCCGAAGAAGATCGACGTGATAAAATCCTTGAGAATGTGTTTATGAGCAGCACCAAAGAAAATCCTTATCATAAACAGATTCAAGCAAGCATAGCCCTTTGCAATGCAATCAAAGAAGAAAAACGTCACCAGTTTGTATTGGGAAGACGTCGCTTAGTACGCCGTTTAAACAATGAGCCCTTGCAACAATTGGAACGACAACTTCGCGCTGCATATGTATCGAAAGCAATAGTGGCTCAAAATTTCGAACGCAACGCCTTAGAAGAGGAGCGTAAAGCCAAAACACATGTTGCGAACAGTAATTTGGAAGAAGCACGACTGACGCAGGACGAATACGCCAAGAAATTAGAAGAAGAAGTGAGACAAAGAAAACTAGCCCTCAAGCTGGATTTACTAGAACAGATGTCAGAGTCAGAAGCTAAACGACAAGAACAGAAGATGGACATAATGAGAGAAAAGCAAAGGATTGATGCTGCTGTTAGAAAGTACAAGGAGGAAGAGTTACAACAACAGCGTGAGGCGTTTGAGAAAAAAGTAAAAACTAAAAACGATATGGTCGAGTTTGTAAAAATGCAGGAGCAATGGAAATTAGAAAAGACTGCAGCCAGCGAGCAGGCGCAGGAGAAGATTAATAAATTACTACAACAACGCGAACTAGAGCGCAAAAAGCTTGCTGAGGACAAAAGGGCTCTCAAAGAGCGTAAAAATAAATTAAGTGAAGCCATCGGCAAACGAACCCAAGCAATTAGTGAGGAAAAAATTAAAACAATGGACTTCCTTACGGAGCTGCTTATTGACGAACGCCAGGCTAAGGAAGAGGAGAAAGCCCGAAAGGATCAAGAGCGACAGATGCGCGAGCGTCTTTCTGCAATAGAAGAAGTCAAGCGTATTCGCCAGGAAAAAGAACGACAAAAGGCCGAGGCAAAACGGGAGAACGAAGAGATGTATCACGAAGAACTGCGTCTACTTGCCGAGCGTGATAGGCTGCAGCACTTAGAGGATGAGAAGAAGAAATTAAAAGCACTCGAACATCGTACTGCACTTCAGAATGCCCTCGATGAAAAGAAACGTTTCCAGGCCAAGGAAATGAAAAGACTACTGATGGCAGAGGCAGCCGAGGTGGCGGACAACCTTAGGAAAGATCGTCAAACCCAATTGCTACGAATTCAATTGATAAAAGAACATGCTCCTGCACTTAAGGGATTCTTACCACCAAGGCTAATACGCCAATCGGATCGTGAATTTTTGTCACTATAATGAGAGAGCATACAAAAACACGAAAAAAAATTAAATATATGTATGTACACCAATTCTTGTAATTCATAGTTATTTTAGACTCACGTTTGTGCCACCAGCCAGCCAAATGGAATCCCATTTCCTATCACTTCGGCAAATTTTTTTCGCCCGCTCCTCAAAGAGACTAAAGGATTTTGACACTACTCACTGGGACCAGGAAATGATGTTTATATCTTTACATGGCCCAGCTGGTCTGATTTTATAAGTAGCGCCTTTGATCTCGATGTCGCATGACCTCCGGAAGCCTCATGATTCTCTACCACTTAAAATTTTTAGGTTGTTCCTATAATGTGGGATAAATGTTTGGTGGATCAACTATGCAGCAATCGATACAGGCGATGTGCAGAGGCTCATGAGCGTGTTTAGATAGTTTTGATGGCTGATAGTAGCATCCTCATATGAGAGAGTAAACGTGCCGGTCAAATCAACTGGATATCAGGACAAATCGCAGACTCTGAGAGGTCCCGTATGCGCCAAAGAGAGTGAGATGTCTCTACGTTCGCCGAGATTTAGACCTTAGATTAAGCAGTGCAAGTGATGCTCTTCAGTGGTACTTCTACCGGTGGCTGGTAAAGACGGTAGGATATCAGGCACTTGTTCCAAGTATCTTTTTTCGAGGTTAGCGATCAGATACTAGAATTTTGTGTCATCTGTCGAGCTGAAGGGTGCGAGGATAGATTCTAGCTCTAGAGCAGTGTTGCAGCCACGAAGAGTCCCGATATGGCCAGCGTGGATGAACTGGCTTGATCTGAAAATGGATTGGCATTGGATGTGTTGGCGGAGTTCTTTTCCTCACTCTGTTAAGGATTTTCTCCTACCTTTACGCGTTTTATTGCAATATGCCCCAACCACAATGCTATGGTTGCTGTAGCAATGGATTACTACGAGACCCGGTGCTGACAAGGCCGAAAAGCGTTGCGTTGTGGTGTATCGCTAACCACAGAAGGCCGTAATCAGGAGGGATTGTCCTGATTTTGATGGATTTGGATGTAGTGATGGCTGTTAATTGAATTTGAAGTAATCTAACCGGTACTTTAAGTCGATTACAAACTAGAGAGTTCTGCTGGAAGTGTCTCTGTTGGATCAGGTACATCGCATTCCAAATCAAATGCAAAGCCATTACATTGCAGAAGAGGAGGAATCCATGATAAATTAACTGACTACGCTTTCGAGAAGAGCTAGACAAGTCTGTCAAAACTTTTGCAGAACACAAAACGAGATGGAAGGTAGAGGATGATGCTCAAAACCTGACTAGTTCTATCACCAAATGCTTCGAAGGTACGTGTCTGATTATGAAAACCTCCTGTAGATCGCCAGGTCTCTGGTGGAACCTAGAACTGCAGAGACTAAGAAAGTAACCCCCGAAAACTTCTAAAATCAGTCACTCAAGACAAATTTAGATGGAGACTGGAACCTTTTCCGATCCAAACAAGAAGAATATAAGATTCTAACTCGCCTGTCGAAAAGTGCTTCATATAAAGATTTTTGTGAAAAGATCGAGACTCAATCCTTTGAAAACTGAGTCTGTTCTCTTCACAAGAAGGAGCCAGTGCTAAAAAACGTCACTATCCAGATCTCCAATGAAGCAAATTATCTAGGAGTGATCTTGGAAAAGAAACTTCTTTGGGTAAAGCATGTCAAGTCGAAGACATCGAAGGCGCTCTCAGTTTTGTGGCACTGTAAGGGTGCTTTTGGCAAAACATGGGGATTATCACTGAATAAGGTCTTCTGGATCTATAGGGCTATGATAAGACCTTATCTAGCTTATGCGTCGGTTGTTTGGTGGAAGGGACTTTTGCGGAAGTATTTGACTGCCTTCTGCACGAAACTCCAGAGTACGGCGTCACAGTCACGATTTACCTCCCCTCGATGCCTTCATCAGGTGTTATACTGTCAAAGCAATCTACCGCTCTACGGAGTGGCTCTTGGTATCATTCGTACTGGAGTTTGTATGACCTTGCGCGACACTTATCCTATGACCCTGGTTCCATGATTGCCGTCTGATGCAATGATACCGGAACTTCGGCTGCTGTGCAAAATTAGAGTCGACTGACTTTGGCCAGAGTTTGAGTCTGGACTGGGCTGTAGTCGAATCTTCGCGGATGGCTCCAAAACTAGTCAAGGATCCGGTGCTGGTGTTTTCGTGGAGACCGACAAAACACTAGACTTTACTAATCGTTGGGCAAGCATGCCTCTGTTTTTTAAGCGGTGATCCATGCTATTCTAATGGCTGCCGACTATATTGTTAAAAATAAGTGTGTGGGTCGGAGTATCTCCATCTGTAGCGACAGTCAGGCTGAGCTTAAGGCCTTGCTCAGTCCTGCAATCTGTTCCAAAATAGTTCGAGAATGCAAAAACTCTTTGAATTCGGAGCAAGGCTGAACTTTTTGACTCTTATCTGGGTTCCAGGTCACACTGGGATTGCGGGAAATGAGATTTCCGATAAGATTGCTAAGCAATGCTTGTAGAATGATTTCTCAGGACGTAAAACCGCGTTGGGACTTCCCGCATTCTTGGTCAGGGCCTCCATTGACGATTGGGTTTCCTACGAACCCAATCGTGTGTGGAAAGGCTCTCCAGAATGCAGACAGACTAGACGTATACTCCCGAACGTCTGTAAGATATCAGTGGCAAGACTGAGGACAACTTATTGGCGTTTTTGCAGGACACTTTGCCAAGAATCATATTGCTCTAGGCTTAAGAAACTCCACTGTCTGCGACGGCTATGGAGAGGCTACGATACTTTGGATCATTTCGTTTGTCCTAGTTTTGCTCGGAGCAGATGGCAGATCTTCGGTGAGTACTGATACTGTAAGCTCCTCATCGCTGAAGAGGATTCTCGACTTGAAAAAATTCCACTAAAAGGGGTAATACTGGATTTTGCTTCCTGGTAATACAATGGACAAGTTGCGTCTGACTGATCCACGTCAGTGTTTCCTAACCCAACAAAAAAACCACTACTTCGCCTGGCGCTTCTCGGAGTCCAGTAGAAAAGGGAAAGATGGAAGTTAGTTCGAAGTGTCATCGGCGGTAGACAGCTGTATCGCGTTCCACAATGCAGGTAATATGTAAGCGTTCGCTGAGTGCAGCGCCTATTGTAACAAAGTGTTCGAGAGCAAAGTAATCGACTACACAGGTATCCTTATAAGAATATCTTGAGCTATTTACCACCTACATATATGTACATACATATGTTGTTGTGAAAGCTTGTAATCCGCCAAAGATGCTGTTCTCCCCAATTTTAGCATTTAAGTTCGATTTTGACGAATTAGTCATCAACGTATCTTATCCACAAAAAACTGTACCCAGTTCTGTATAGACACAACAGATAGACAACACAGATCCCTTACACAACTTTCTCAAAATTCTCAATCATCGGTAAACATAAATACAATCTCTTACATTACTCAGCCAATAAAAACTTTTAAATTGAAACTCAGTATTGCGTCATCAATCTCAAATGCTGCTCATCGCTGTTTGTAGACATCTCTGAATCATTCATAGCTACCCGAACACAATGATGAATTCAATTGATCAATTATTCCCACGCTCCGGTTTAAAAAAAAAAAAAAAAATCATCCTGTTTGTTTTCTCAACAATTAGTAATATTACCTCAATGAATCAACTTTCGAATTGAATCATTTATGTTCGAATCCTGCTACCATTTTCTCAATCCCTAATTGAATCGAAACTTTATTTACTCATCATTTTTTTTTTTTCTCTTTATAGCAGACCCACGACAATCAAATCCCAGATAATAGCAGGCATTAAGGACGATATCTATCCACCAACCACCAACACGACCCCACACAGCACCAATAAAAGGGTTTCGACTCCTCCCTCCGTTACAAATTAACTTTACAGAACTCAGCAAATTTACTTTTATAACCGCAATCAGTATCACCAACAACAACACCTAAGAAGAAGAAAAAGGACACGTAAATAAAAAAAAACAACTTCGCACACAAATCGATTTTTGCATGAAAAACGAAGACGAAGACGAAACCCCCTCATTAAAGGCAGCAATACCCAGGAAAGCCAACACGGCTGGAGAAATTATTATGATAAATGGGTTTAAGATTGAATCCGAAGCTTACAAGCGAACCAAACGAGCAAAGCCACTACCAAAGACCGACCTCGTAATTGTGTCACCGCCACCGCACCAAGAAGACAACATCATTTTAATGATCTTTTATAAATGGATACAGACGAACCGGCACACAGATACAACATAATCGCATTCACCATTACAACAGATACACAGCCTCCCAGCGCCAGAGGTGGAAGTAACATTACTCAAGCTAGTGAGAGTTTCATCTTCATTATCGTCTTCGGAGGCAGTACGACTATCATTGGCATTGTAGGGGCCACAAGCGACATAATCATCCCCATTAAATCGCCAACGCCGCCACCGCCACCACCACCACCACATCAGCCTCAACCACCACCAACACCACCAGAAGCAATAAAAACCGCGTCAACGGAATGTACATAGTAGAAAATTACTTAGAGAAGCGGATCCCATAAATCACTTTAGAGGGCAGAACCAGAGATATCTATAAAAGCAAAACAAGCCGCCGCCGCCACCGTGACGATGGGGTCATAAGGGAACGATTTGTGTGTACAAAAGATATACCAGCCCCTTCCGCAGTTGTCCATAGCGAATACACGGTCACCGCCACACATCGCCTTCTGCTCTGAATGGATCCGTTTAGAATCAACGAGGACCGAATTGTCGCCGCCGCAGAGACGAATCAGCAGAACATATCCACGCCGCTGGCATTCCTGCTGCAACCGATTACCGCCTCAGTGGATGTGAGTCGTCGGGTGTTCGACGAAGACGAACTGTCACCTCTACTGACATCCACAACGCAAATAGCAAACCTAACCACCCTTATCTCGTCTATCACGAATAGCAGTCCAGACTCGAGTGCGGGCAGTGTCACCAGTGTGCTGTCAAGTTCTCTAGGTCCTCTGCTCGATGGCCATGTCATCCCCGATGGTGAGGCGGAGCTACCACCACTCAAGACCATCATTGTCAGTCTCATCTTGCTGGTCGTGATACTGGGCACTGTTGTAGGCAACGTCCTGGTTTGCATCGCCGTTTGTATGGTGCGTAAACTGCGACGACCCTGCAACTACCTACTCGTATCGTTGGCTCTCTCCGATCTGTGTGTCGCCGTTCTAGTCATGCCGACCGCCTTGCTCTACGAAGTCCTACAAAAGTGGAACTACGGTCCGCTCTTCTGCGACATTTGGGTTTCCTTCGACGTCCTCTGCTGCACGGCGTCGATCCTTAATTTATGTGCCATTTCTGTGGATCGATATCTGGCGATAACTAAACCCCTCGAATACGGCGTCAAACGGACGCCCCGACGAATGATGCTATGCGTGGCGCTAGTTTGGCTGGCAGCCGCCTGCATCTCACTGCCGCCACTCCTAATCCTGGGTAACGAACACATAGGCGAGAACGGTGAGCCCATCTGCCGAGTGTGCCAGAACTTTGCCTATCAGATCTACGCAACAGTTGGTTCCTTTTATCTTCCACTCTCCGTAATGCTCTTCGTCTACTATCAGATATTCCGGGCCGCTCGACGCATCGTCCAGGAGGAGAAGCGTGCCCAAACTCACCTGCAAAATGCCCTAAACGGTGCGGCTGCGCAGAATCAACGTCTAGAAATGTGCGGCCTCCGGCACAGCGGCAACTCGCTGAGCACGTCAACCTGCGGCGGTAACACCCTGGTGAGTGGTAGCAGTAACCTGCTTGGCTCACCACACCAAAAGAAATTACGGTTTCAATTAGCCAAAGAGAAGAAAGCCTCGACCACGTTAGGGATTATCATGTCAGCCTTCACAATATGTTGGCTGCCATTTTTTATACTAGCACTAATCCGGCCGTTTGTCGAAAGCGAGACAATTCATGTTCCCGAGGCCCTATCCTCCTTGTTCCTATGGCTGGGCTATGCCAACTCACTGCTAAATCCGATTATTTACGCAACGTTAAATAGGGATTTTCGCAAGCCGTTCCAGGAGATATTGTACTTCCGGTGCTCATCGTTGAATACAATGATGCGCGAGAACTACTATCAGGATCAGTATGGTGAACCGCCATCGCAGCGAGTCGTACTCGGGGGTGAGGGACACGGCGCTAGAGAGAGCTTCCTCTGAAAGTCGATGTAGGGTTTAGTTTCTAGGATGGCAGTTTGTAAATGAATATAAGTGGGGCAGCACTAAATAACACACACATAGGCACACCGCGGGGACTCGTTACCATACAATAGGCGTACAAAACAATTCATTGTAAATTGAACAAAAAAAAAAAAACAAAAAACAAAAAACAAAAAACAAACACATCAAACGAGAAATGTAATTGTAAACTACTTCAGCATAAGAAGATAAAACTAAACTCATCAATGTTAGTGTATTTTACTTTGTATAGGTAGTCTTAAGAATTTTACCCAGTGGAGGAGATCAGTGTGAAGGAATAAGCATTTACATACATAAATGGAGACTTTTTTTCTAATAAACATATAATAACCCAATGGTTTCGGAATGTTGTTGCTAATAATATAATTTTAGAATGGAAATAGTAAACTTTTAAGATTTTTACAATTTTTCTTTTTTTTCTTAGTTTTTTATCATGTATGTATATTTATTACCATCCTGTTGGTTATAAGGGCATATGTTCATAAAATAATAACACCCGAGGTAGACTTTAAGGCTCTTCATTCTCCTACTACGAGCATTCATATAGTGGAGGTACAGGTTGTATAGAAACATAGTTAGAACTTACCCTTGTGGTAGCCCATTATTGAGCTGTCTGCTTCGACTCACTGTTAGATTTCTATCGTTTAGTGTTACTAGGGGTTTAGGGCAGATCATTTCAGTGCAGCAACCCATTTTTAAGCCTGTTTTGGACACCTTAGGCTTACAAAAGGTTAGTGCACTTACGATCAGTATGAAATCTACAGAGATGAATAACATTATAACTGCCTCGATTCTCTCTAGTTCGGACATCTTATGAGAGACATTCAAGATAGTAACGTTCAGCTAGTTACCCTGGTCCAAGTACTGCAGCAGTTTTGACATTTTAAAACATAGTAGGCACGTTTGTGAATGTAAAGATACCATTGAAAGGCTTACATCAATAGAACTTTGTCTCTTATCTTGAGTTTTTCCTTCAACTCTTCAAACTCTTCAACTTTTCTGGCTTTGCGACAGGCTTGGCTGCTTCTTGCTCTATTATGTTGAAAGCTAAAGAACTATTTCAAAATAGCAGGATTCAACTTTTTAAATATCTTAAATTAATTCTTACTATATACAAATATGTTGAGTGATCTTAGAGTGATGGTTGGAAGCCTTTCTGCTAGACCGGGTGAAGTCCAAACTCCTTACAACCCATCTTTACGAAAGCTTCCATTCTCTTGGAATTCTACACACTCATTACAATTCGCTGTTAAATGACAATCGGAGTAATAAATAGATCCAACTGCACCAACTGTCAGGAAAAAAGAAAAACGTAGAGCACATCACAGAAGTTTAGACTTAAAACACGGCTGACCTAAACGATTCCAGATCTCATGCACCTTAGATAAAAACAAATTGGTGACTTCCGGGAATCTATTAGACAGACAAAGTGCTCTACCGATCTCTAAAAGTTATATACTTCCTACTCTCCACGATTTCAACATACAGTTGCGACTAAATGTAATGAGGGTCATGTATTTTCGAGGATATGATTCAATTTTGTACTTTCACAAACCGATGAAAGCAGGGTACTAAGGTCATCCAAGTATTTTTTTTATTCGCTTTGGAAGTCACTTTACAATATTTCCCAAGGTTGTTCAAGCGTAAATTGATCCATTTCGTGCCTCAAAAATATCCCGCAGGAACACACTTAGACCAAAAGCAAGGTCCATTGTAATACCACTATGGAAAAACCGGATTACCAGCACCAGAGACCAACATAGAAATTACCCAGATGGGACAGAAGGCAGGGCAACCAGTTTCAGTGTAAACCGGTGCCGTGAAATAAAGCCGAGTGAAATAGGGCCGAATTTCAAAATTCGGCTTTATTTCATATTATGAAAGGGAAATAACGCCGAGTTTTAAAATTACATGCCGAAGAGGTATGGTTCGTTGTTTAGTCATTAAACCAGTTTGACCCAGTTTGGCTAGATCGTTTAGATCTTCGAAGATCTCTATCTCAAGACCGATAGAGCAGGACAAGTGCACAGAAGATGCTCCATGATTTCCTCCTCTTCCTCGTCTCTACAGCTTTTACAGAAATAGATTAAGGACAAACAGTGCCCTGTGAGGGTGCCAACTATCTTTCTAAGATTAATTCTTTCGCCGGGAATAAGTCTACTGGTTTTCCTACAATCCAGTTCTGGCCAGATTCAGAAGAGAGACATATGCTGATATTGTTCCACCCACTGTTTGCCATTCTCATTTCTGCGGTATCTAATTGGAAATTTATCAATTTTATAGGTGCTGACGGTTCCTCTCTATTGTCAAGGAGGTCCCGGACTGCACCTTTCTTAGCTAGCTCCTCCGCTTTGCTATTGCCTGTGACCTGGAACCCAGCACAGAGATACGTCGCACCTGACAGTGACTTCGCTAAGTGATCCGTAGCATTGCTTTACCAACTTCGATCGAAATATTGGAGATTCCAAGGATTTTATAGCAGCTTGACTGTCTACATAGAAAACAATAGCACTGCACTCTATCGAGCTAATCGAAAGCCAGGTCGTGACTTCACGGACTGCTGAGAATTCTACTTGAAAACCACTACAGTTGTCCGACAGTCGAGTGGCAATACGAATATCCAGTGGCCTGGAGTATACTCCCGGCCCTCTGCCAGACGCTGTCCGTCTTTATAAATAGCTGTCACAGATTCGTTAAGAATTTCTCCCGATTCCCAGCACTTCTGCTAGGAATTCTGGTTTTATATTTTACGTTAAAGTCCAGATAGGGGACAATGTAGTTCAAATTACCAGGTATAGAATTATGCCCGATTAGGACGCTTGCGTGGCCCATACTTCAAACATGTCAATGTAAAAATAACATAAGATTCTAAAAGAAATCAACAGATGGCCCAGCCCTTATTTAAAACTAAGACTGACTGTCCTACTATCTCCTGATACCTGGAAAAGCGCATATGTTTCGCTGTTCTACTCTACTTTTGACTCAGGATACTTTCGATGAAATGCAGTCGTTAGTCTGCAAGCAAAAGAGAACATCGTGGTGCTCATACTTAGGAATGTACAAGCGGAAGTCTCAATGTCCTGTCAAAAAGTTAGTTAGGTGATAAGCCACTTTTTCTTGTATCTTTGATGGAACCAAAGTATGGTTTATATGTAACCGACTGGTCGTCTCATCCCATGCTCTGTCAATTTTAGGTCAACTGAAGTAGGCTACTACTAAAATAGTGCATGAGAGTGAACCCAGTATAGAACCCTGTGGTATATCGACTATGAATTTTGTATTTTTTATTTTTTTTGCTGTCGGAAGGTTTCTGTGCAATTCAAATTAGATACACTAAAATTGTTATATCTCACAATTTACATATAACTCTGGTACAACACCGGTTACATTGTCAAATGAACTTTTGGGACATAGAATTAATAACAATCATAGGTAGCTCTGCATTAATGATCTGTAGCCTTTCCTTGGATGAAAGCCTCGCATTCGTTATAACCCCCATGTACTGAGCACCGTAGATCTCCTTAAATTTCTTAGGATCCCATATTGGAAAAGTATTTATTCTTAGAATAAAAGTATATATATAAATAAGTGCCGCGTCTGGTTCAAAAGCGATCTCTTGTTATGAATCCTGCTTTGACAATTATTCAATGCTTATGTTGCTTAGGAAGATGTATGTTGCTCTTCACACACTTATGTATATAGTACAGGAAGTATATTTGGTTGTAGAGCCAGTATACTTTCTATAGGAGTAGAAAAAATACTTCTTTCTGACTTGTCTACTGATTTGACGTATTTACCTCCTTTCATAACCACAGGACTATCTGATTCATTGATTTATTTATTTATTTTCTCTGAATACATTCGATAAATAAAGATTATCCACCTCATTATGTTTACTAATCTCCTCCGATGTTTCGAAACTAACAAAATAGCTACCTAAGATCTAACTTTAAGACAAAATTAAAGTAGTCAAAGGTTAAATAAATCAAATAACTGTCTTCACAAGGAATATAGAAAAAGAAAAAAAAATGTAAACGATAAGGAAATAAAATTGGAATATGTATAGTATCTCTTGTCCTAACTCATTTTCATTTAAAACAAAAAACATAAAATTTTAAAATGTACATTTTTACTGAAAAAAAAAATAAAAAAAAAATCCTTCTCTGTACATAAATTGGCAAATTGTAATTTATTTTTACTTCTATTTATTTAAAACACATAAAAGAAAAAGCTTCCAAAAATGTATTAAACCAAACAAGAAAAAAAAAACAAACTGAGTGTGAGCAAATACCAAATGAATTAAATCCTTAAAGCAAAATCAGTCTGTGTACCCACTAAATGTTTAGTCTAAGTAAAAATAGTTAAAAAGTCTAATAAAAACAGTAGATAAATCAAAAGAAAGAAAAAACAATACAAATTGGTTCTTTCAAACATTTTATACATGTTTTTAAATTAATTTGTCTTTCCTTCGATTTTATTATAATTCTTTTCTTTTTGGTTTTTCATTTAGCCAAGCTGTTTACATTTTAAAATACTTAACAATAAATTTAAGACAAAACAAAAAAATCTACTTTCTATTATTATATAACTTGTGTAAGCATAAAGTCACGTCTCTCTGTGATACTGAAAAAAAAATACTAAAAATTGAAGTAAAAGTAAAATTACTTATTAATAAAGAGGAAACAAAAAAAAAACTATTTAAAACAAAAAAAAAAAAAAACAAGCAAATATTTTCATAAACTATTAAATTATACACGGAAAATTTATTAAAAATCTGATGCAGTTTTATGCAATCAGTAGCTCAAAGATTTAAATATATTTTTTATTTAATAGATCTTTTTTTTTTTATTTTGTTATTTAGTTTTAGAATTTTTTGATTTTTAAAACAAATGTAACTACCTAAGCAAAATGTATGACTTTAGAAGAAACAAAAAAAAAATAAATAAATCAATACAATGTAATATAAAAGAAAAATAAATCTATTAATCTATTGTAAAAAGCTTTTAAAATTTGTTACTGTGGTTGTCCCTTAAAATATGTTTTATTATTATTTTTTTTTTTTTTTTACTAAAGATTGTTGTGCAATATATCTTAAAGTATCACTAATAAAATTGATGCCATACTCTCTGTTGTTTATACATATAATTTAGTTAATTGTACATTATGTTTGATTACTTAAGTCTAAACAAATAAATTTTATATAATTTTGTTATAGTAAAAAAAAAAAAAAATTCTATGTAAAATTTTAGATAACTAATAATTAAATTAAATTGACTTAAGATAAAAGAAACTAAATGGAAATGCAAGTATAAATGAAATAGAGAAACTACCAATGAAGGGTAAAGAAAACAAAAAATTAAATTAAAAGTGAAAATGCAATGTTTTTATTTTTATTCTTCCTGACAATTATACCAAAAATTATTTACATAAGTATTTAAAAAAACAAAAGTGTTTAATAAAGAAAAAAGTAAAAAAAAAAAACATAATAAAAAAGAAGAATACAAATGAAATACAACTAAGAGTGGTGAAAAAAAAAAATATAAACTTAAAGAAAATATAAGAAAATTGTATTTTTATTTATTGGAAAAGAAAACATTAAGTATACGCCATGTATGCTGTCATCGTTGGTATAATTCTATGATTTCAAACTGTTATGTCCATAAATTGGTAGTTTTGGTTTCGAGTTAGTTCACTATAGTGTTGGCAGCGACATGTTTTTTGAAACGATCTTAGAAAAGAAAAGCAAAAAGAAAGGGACTGGTTGAAAGCGTAAAGTGGTATAATTAGGAGGAAGAAGGGTAAGCGAAAGTATGTGAGGGTAGATTTTTTAAAGCGTACCTTACGTTACCACAAAATGGTTACATCGGAAAATAGTAAAAAAATGGGCATAGGCTTAACAACATAGGAAGTAATTTAAAATAGTAAGAGAAGCCAATCAATGACCCAGCAATTCTATGGAATTCAGGCAATACTAAGATAAGACATGGATTGAACCACGTCAGAACCATTAACAGATTCTAAGGGATGGTGTTCGTACATACGTTCAGGTGCTGGCTTTTGATTAATTTTATCTTAAAGAAGTTAACCTCATATTCAAAGCAAAACCTAATTCAGGGCTGAGTGGTTATCAGACGGAAATGGTATTTGCTATAAGGATTTGCTGTTAAGATTGGGATCATTTGGCACGCCTTAAGCCGGATCTAAGAAGAGCTTTTATAATACATTGCAATAGAATGAAAGCTGTATGAGAGGAGAATAAAGACATATACTTAAGCGAAAATCAATTTATTGCAATTAAACTTCAAAAGATATATAGGACAAACATCAACGCATTTTTGGGCGGAATCATGACTGTAGAATATAAGGTTAATGTGAAATTTATGTCCAATCTATAGTGCTGACATTTCAGCTCACATATCAAAGAAAATGCCAACGAATAGGACCTCTTTTACAAATGCAACCTCCTTTACAAACAACCTCTTTCATAAAACGCTGAATCAGACTGCGAACTAATGGATTCATTGGATATGCGAATGTGTGCACCAATAAATCAGAAACTAAATCTCATCGAAGAAATTGGAAATTCTAATAAGAAGTTCATTGGAGCACTATAAGATCTTGAGGTACTGTTTGGAAGTCAGAATGGAAGATTAAAACATGTGAGCTTAGGACAACAGCACAATCAATGAAACCATCGAGTCATAGAAAGCCTGATCTTATGTTTGGATGAGCAATATGGCGCATAATATGCCCATGTATAATGGCTGGCTAGCTGGATGCTGTAGGAATAGAGCAGACACTGACTGGCGATGTCCAGTGTTGGAACTATTACTACGTATCAATTGTGCTTATTTGATCTCCTCGTGATAGCCAAGGGTACTTTTTGATGACCATCCGCACCTGACTTGCCGAACTCATAACCGCGAGTACAAGATAAGAGAAAATAGCAGCACTATAGATACTCTCTCGATAGAGACATCGGTAGCGTCATAACTTCAAGCAGAAGCACACTTTATATGGACTACTTCGACACACCCGAAGCTCAGGCCGATACAAATTTCCAAGATTAAGTCAGCTTTCTGGAAAAGAGATGGTGGCGGATGAGCTCTTATTGGGCCAACGGAAGCGCCTCGAAGCGAGTTACTGAGTTCGGTTTAAACCGGCCGACCCCTCGTCCATGGGGTTGGAAAAAATGGAACTGTCCCTCTAGGGTTGGGGTTGTGCCGGCGGGGTAACTTTTTTACCACGTAAAAAATACTAGTATTGAAAGAGACACCAGCCTCGGATTACAACGAACACCTTCATTTAATATCACGACCCGTAACGTTCACGGACTATGACTTGAGAGTATGCACCTGGAACGTACGTACACGGTACACTCTTGGTGCTACTCAATAACTTGAATTTGTCCTCACGCGGTACATGGCAGATTTTACCGCGATCTAGGAGATGTGATGGATAGGATTAGCTATCACAAAGACTGCACATGTAAGATGCGGATTCGTCATAGAAAATCGGCTACGTTCAATAATTGATTTTAAGCCGATCAGCGATCACCTGCTTGTGATCCACATCAAGGCAACATTTCAAAACATAAGCATAATACAATATGTGCACACTTCCAACTGACGAAGCTGAAGACTACATCAAGGAGGAGTTTTATGACCTCCTGGATGGAGCCTGTCCGGAGTATGATGCTAAAATCACACTGAAGACTCCATCAAGGAGGAGTTTTATGACCTCCTGGACGGAGCCTGTCCGGAGTATGATGTCAAAATCACACTCGGGGCCTTCAATGCCATTATGGGTAAGATTAGACAGATAGCACAGCCTCAACGACACGACAACAGTCAACGGATACTGGCTAATCGATACGGTGCGAAGTAGCACTAGGTTTCCAAGACTACGAATCCACAGAGCAACCAGATGATCGATCCACCAACCACATCGACCATGTGCTAATAGATGCGAGGCACGTATCCAATATTCTGAATGTTCAAACTTGCAGAGGGACAAACGTCGACTCTGACCATTTTTTTTTCGCAACCAAATTCAGAGGTCGACTATCCAATGAGAAGAATCTGCAAACCACCCAGAAACGCTGGAATCTTTGCATGATTGGAGTAGCCAGAGCTTACGGAGAGCGCCTAAGCGAGACACTCTCCGCTGTGCATCCACAAACGCTAACAATCTGTAGAACCAGTATGACGAGATCATCAAAGAAGTAGCCGAGACCACCATAGGCTACCAGCCACCACCCAAAAGAGAGAACAAGATTCTTCGTAAAAAGAAAAGGGCCAACGCAGTCTCCCAGCTCAAGGATATCGTAGAGTCCCGCGATAGGAACAACATCCGATATTTTTTAAGAAAGCCAAGTAACTGGCCGCTTACCCTCAAACCACAGGCTCTTCGAAACAGTGAAGGAAACCTAGTCACCGAAGCATAGCAGCTACTTAATGGGCATCAGGTAAAGACAGTACTAGGGCAAGAAAAGAACCCGCATCAAGTCAATGGAGAAGCCATCTCTCCTCCCAGTTTTGAAGAAATTGTCTAAACTAATTACAAGCCGAAGAACAACAAGGCCGTCAGCTCTGATAGTCTAAGTACCAACAAGGCGATTGTCGAATTCGAGATTCGTCTAAACTGATCAGCTGTTCCGAGTAACACTGGAAAACACGAGGTTCAATGTGCAATTCGGAAATAGTTCCTCCGAACTATTCCAAACATGTACCGGATTTCGGCAAGAAGATGAGCTATTATGTGACGTTTTCAATCTTGTGCTAGGACAAGATCAACAAATCTGTCCAGCTGCTGGGATACGCAGACGACATCGACATCATTGACATTCAGCAAAAGGCCTCAGCTTTGAGACAAGGAAAACCGAATCTCCGTTGTAAGGATCAAGCTACCGCGGATGTCAGAGCGCTTGGTCTAGACAATTAGAAGCAGCGTGCCCGTGATCGAAGAGAGTGGAAGGCTCCTGTGTCTCAGGAGAAGACTCTTCACGGGTTGGGAGCCCGTCAAAGAAGTAAAGGTCAGAAAGTAAGTTCCACTAATTAAACTGCATCTTTATTTTCACCAATCCGCCTTGAACTTGAGAAGAAACTGCAGTTTGGAGACATAAAGAGGAGATTGTACAAAAGAAAGTCGTAGGGCTTCAAATTGTACCGTCTTGCTTAGCAATTATTATCGTTGGTTCTTGCGAGCTGCATCGTTATTTGCAGATTGCATTTCACATAGTCTGAGTGATTGTACTTATCATGTCAGGAGCTCGGAAGTACTCAGACAACATGGCATGGAAACGACTCTCATTCACTGTTAGCGAACTCGACTGTTAGCCGGCTGCTGGTAAGTATAAGCTCAGTCTATAATATATCATCAGACAAGTTGTTTCCAACCACTTCACCTTGCCAAAGTAGTCACCTTCACCAATAGTAGAAAGTCCAGAAAAGCTCTTTGCAGCTATCTAGAGAAGTTCTGGGAAAACTTACTCACACACATTTAAACTTTCATTAATCTTGACCACATTCAAGGATAAACGGTTGCAGCTAAAAAAAAACTTTTCCCCTTCCATTCAAACTAACTTCAACTCTCATATAATAAATAATGAGCACGTTTCCACCGCTAACCAAAATCCAATTAATTTATCCAACATACTAGTCCGTTTCGCAACTTTTCTCAAATCTCAACATCAAATTACTGACTAATGCCTCTCTTGCGGTAGATTTTCCAAGATAATACCCCCGATCATTACTCAACAGATCCTGATCCAATTAAAAGGATCAAGAAGCACGCAGTCTACCTGCCTCCTCTACATCTACCAGCTCAATCAAAGTTACTACAATGTTAAGTGAGTGGTCGCACGCAAGTTACGCTCTCGATATGCGGCAGAGAAGACAATTAATTTTGTTAGCGAAAAGTTACCAGAGCAAAACAAAAGCCCCTACGGGTAAGGATAAGCGAATCCTTCTCACAAGCAACTGGTGATGCCATGATAAGTTACAACAAACGCACACGGAGATATAAAACCGAAATAGGCAATGCCAGAGGTATGTATATAGTTGGTGACAGTGTCAACAATAATAGAATGTAACACATGCTTCAGACAGTTACATCGCAGAGGAAGGATAAAACGAGTGCTGCAGGGTAGTTATGTAAGTTTTGCAAATGACTACATAAAGTTTCAATGTAACAATGTGACACATTAAAAGTGTGATATGGGTCGTGGAGAAGGGGGACGAGCATATAAGAGTTATGACCCTTACGAGACTCATAAATTAAAGTACTATGTATAAACTAAAAGGTTAAATATGTGCACACCTTGTTACAATTGGGGTAGCGCGTACCAGGGATACGTGTTTGAGGATTGGAAGATGAAAATTAATGTTTTGCTTCGGTGGTTTTTTTTTCCCCAATTTCGAGGTCTGCTGGTCATTATAAAGTTGCATCCTTGCATGGAACTATTCTAAAAATATGTTCATCTTCACGCTGCATAAATGATGCATAAAATTAAAAAGAAAGACTGGAACAATGTATCTACAATCCATAGTGAGCAGCCACACACAAATGCGTTAAGAACTGAGCAAGGAATGGATGCAGAAATGTTTGGACCAAGAACGAAATACTTTAAATTCATGGACAAAATTACCAGCATATCCCATACTTTAATGTGTATATTTATGTATACCATAGACAGATGACTCCAACAAAAATCTGGACAAAAAATATAGTAACTGTGACATAGCAATGAGACCAGATAGTCAGAAAGCCAACACTATCTTGACTGCCCATGTCATTTAGTCTAAGCTTGTGTGAGAATGGCTGCAGAGTACCCTGTATTGGATACCAGACCAAGTGGAAATAGAAGGTAACGAAACAGCAATGGAAATAGTAGTAAGAAGTATTCATTAAGTTGGAAAAAAAATAACACGGCAAGAACCTGGAGAAATCTTAAAGTTGTGAGGCAAGCTAAGAATCTCTTTAGGAACTATAACCAAAACATTCATCAAACTTAATAAAAATAATAATAATCTCAATAATCCTAACAGGTTGCATTGTGAAATCAAGGAACACCTAAGGAAACTAGGAATTTATATCAAATGAAGCTCTTTGCAGATTTTGTAATTATATCAGCTAGACTAGACAGCTAGCGTATTGACACAGAAAAGAACAAAATATCTGGGCAAGTACCAAATGTCAGATAAGGATATGCCAAAGACCAAAGACCCTCTACTCATTCTTAAATGTCACAAAAAACCCTAGATCCAGTATCGATGTAACTTTGATACCATTAGTAGAGTATCCCTACATATTGCTGAGTGCCCGTTTGCATCCTTAGAAACACGTGAATCCTTTTAGGATCCTTGCTAGAAGTCTAAAGTTATAGGCTGAACAGTATCCAACCATAGTGTGTCTGCTGACTTAAATCTTTTTTTACAGTCAGAAAAGTAGGGCAGGTGCCTGTATTCCATAACAATAGACTGCAGTTCGTTGACCACAAACTATGCTTAGCATTAGCATTGCATCCTAGAACGAAGTGATAAATTAAATTAAAGCTCATAATAGTCATAAGTAGTTTCATCAATAGAGCTAACTTTAAGAGTTCCTGCGTGTTTTATACAACAGTAGATGCGATAGCTGAACCTCTGTACAGAACCACAAAGGAACTAATGGGTGGTCCAAGCTTCTCTCGAGAACCAATGAAAACTGCAGTTGTTGGATGGAGCGGTACATAACCGCATGGTTTGGTTTAGTTGAAGTGACAAGGAGTTCAGAAAGGCCAACACGCTAAGACCAGCAATAGGTCCGTTATGATTCCACATTTTAGTTTGCAAGTAGCAATTGGTAAACCTAAGGTGCCTTTGTCTGGCAAAATGGGTAAAGTTTTTCCTTTTCTGGCGAATTTATCGGCCTTACAGTTCCCTGGAATATCACTATGCCCCGGCATCCAACAAAGGTGAATATTGAACTGCTCAGCCATCTCCATGAGAGACGATTTGAAAGGATTTGATAGCTGCGTGACTATTCGAAAAGATCCGGATATCCCAAGCAGATATTACGTCTTCCTTAAGCCAAGATACACGATATACGCTACAATACTTTGGAAGACGGAAGGAGAGTTTAAAATTAAGACTGTCTTAGAAAACACCTCCACCAACTCCGTTTTTAGTTTTTGAGCCGTTTGTGTAGAAGTGGGATGTTGATAGCAAGTTCTTATGAAAATTTAGACGTGGGTGCTGTAGTCTTTTCGGAAAAAAATTTTGAAATTATTCAAAATGGACGCGCGGCCAAATTCTTTTCTTGACCCCTATGGGATACCTTCGAATGGCTGCATTTGATGCCATTTTCTTGCTAAATATATCCAGGAGTATTAGATGAAACATAATGTCCAGTGCTGTAGAGGAAGTTGTGCGTATAGCACCGCTTATGCACAGACAAGCTGTACGTTTGACGTTACTTAGATAGTCGCGGTTTATAGGTTCTTCTAAGGCTGTCCACCAAACAATCACCCCGTATGTGAGTATCGGTGTAATGAACATGTTGTAGAGCCAGTGAATTATTCGAGATTGTAGACCCCATCTATTTCCAATAGCTTTTTGGCAAGGGGAAAGTGCCACTGCGACTTGCTTGACTCTTTCTTGAATGTAAGGTTTCCTTCCTATCTAGACTTAGCTTCCTATCCAGGATAAGACCCAAATAAATATTTTACTTTATCAGAGAAAGTTAAGCTGATACCATTGATAGAGGAATGGTCGACTAATAGAATTTTATATTTTCTGAAAAAGAGTACTAGTTTAGTTCACCCAAACCAAGTTCACCAACATAAAAGTCCCATCGAGAGGCAACATACCGGAGTGCAGAAACTGAAGTCTCTGTTTCTTACCTGCAATTGCTAAGATAATGGCTATAATAATTCTGAAACGCATCCAAGAACAACTGGAGTCAACACTCGACCTCGAACAAGCAGGCTCCTGCGCCTAATCCTCATATATCATGGTACCTTAAGAACAGTGATGATTCTATCTCTTCATTCTCCATTGATGGGATCGGCTTTCTTGTAAAAGCGATGACTTTGCGATGGCAGGCCAGCAAAACCGAATGCTTTGCTTTTCTTTCTTATATCTGTTCGAAATTCTTCCAAACTGGACTTCATTAACGACATGTATTTTCGTCTTGGTCTACGACTCTCTTTTTCCATGATGTCCATTTAGGAGTTCCTAAAAATACTCCAAAGAAAAATTTACTGATTAAACTTTCTTCTTTTTTTTTTTAAAGAGCACTCATCATGTTGTTCCTTATTATACGAGTGACCACTCACAGATATACGTAAACGTATTAAATCAATGTGATATAAAGTATTTAAGGTGAAATCTTTTCGAATTTAATTATAAAATTATTTACTAAACTCTTTAAAGTGTAATAGATACACAAGATGCCATTGTCTGGATCATAAAATGTTCAGTATTTAATTACATCATCTATTACGTATAATTTATTATTTTGATTTAATACCCAAGCAACTACTGCGCAAAAAAAAAAAACAAATAAACATTTTCACTAATTGACTAACAAAATAAATAAAATTAATCATTTCAATTTAATGACATTACTTACATATACCGAAAACAAAAAGAGTAAACAAAAACGTGACCAATTTCCGGTAGCGATTTCTATCCTCTCTACATAATTAATCCTATTATCCATTAACAAAACGGATTGGCTACAAATTAGCAAGGTACCAACACAGTTAGGGGTAGCTTTCCGGTGGCATATTCAATTAATTATCGCGCAGCATTTTTAGTATCGATAAAAGTCGCCATGGGTTGAATTTATCTCTTCCACACCATAAGCCACGGTCAGAGGGAATTATACTTTTAGACCTTACCTGAAATTGACCTTTGACTCGGTTAGTATTAGTCAGATTATCTAATTACAATTAGGCAAATGTACTGTTTTAGATAATAAATTGTTTAATGAACATCTTTTCAAGGGTGTCGTCTATAAGTAGATTGCAACCGAACAAGGGAAATCATATGGTCAAGTTGAAGATTATTGATTGTGTGTTGCAAAAGGATAACAGAGTAGATATATATGTATGTATGTAGAGTTTTGTTTGCTAGATTCGGACGTATGGTAGAAAAATATGGAGAACAGTGCTTTTGAATAACTTCTCTCTGACTAACATAAGAGCAGCTCATCGATACGGTCTGCTTTTTATGGATTTTTCTACATACATGATCGAATATAAGCTGGTTGAAGAAATCTATGTTGCTATGTTGCTATGAATACTTATTTTGATTCCATGTCTATTAAAAGGAAGAGAAAAAGAGAAAATTACCATCTAGGATCATCTACTGAGTATAGATGAATTATTTATAGATGTTTGAAATTGCGTATTATGCTTTGGTTCGGATTATTGAAAGACAATTTAGTGTCTTATGCAAAGGCCTGATAAAAACGCAGGTATACCTTTTCTTTCTTAACCCTAAATGGAGTATTGGTCTTGGACGACTTCCAGCGATGACTAAATTTACTGCTAAACACTCATTTCCCAAGTAGTTCCCAAGTGGTTAGAAACCTCCCTCAAACACAGACCAAACTGCATTGGGCAATTGATAGCTTTTAACCATATAAATCAACGGGCATAATAACCGCCGAGTTGCAGAAGGCATCAAACATAATCTTACCGGTGCTCGAAACAATTTCAAAAATTGTCTAAATCTGGTGTATATCCCAAAGATATGGAGAGAAGTAAAAGTTGTCTTCATCCCCACAGCGGGTAAATGTTCTCAAACTAATCCAAAAAAATTTCAGACCAATCATTCATTTTAAAAATCTTAGAACGATTGAGTGATATCCACTTACGCAACAGTATTGATAAGAAACTACCGTCAACGACCCAACATGCGTACTGCATAGGCATTACACTTAATAGTGCTTAATATCGAATATTCCCAGTTTTATAAGGATTATGCGATGGTTGCCTTCCTGGATATAGAAGGCGCCTTTAACAATGTCAATACATCAGCGATAGCTGCTAAATAGTCGGATTATTAATTCCAAGCTGGTTGGGACGTCTACTAGAAGATCTGTCAGTAGACGCACCACAAGGAGGTGTTCTATCCCCTCTTCATTGGAATTTGGTGATTAAGGAACTATTAATAAACCTGGAAGGCGAGGGATACACAGCGATCGCTTATGCAGATGATGTTGCTTAAGCTGCCTCAGGAAAGTACCTAAATACTCTAAAAGAACTTCTAAAAAACGCTTTAAAGGTATTTCAATGTGGTTTAGGTATAAACCCCTAAAGAACTGAAAAAGTACTCTTCCCTAGAAAATATAAAATTCGGTTGTCTATCTTCCCTCTCAGTGGTGTCAGCACTGATAAAGCAAAATATTTGGGTCTTATCCTAAAGAGGAAGTTAAGCTGGAAACCTAACATTCAACAAAGAATCAAGAAAAGAAACAGAAGGACTTTTTTCTTGCAAAAAAGCTATTGGAAATAGATGGTGTCTATAACCTTAAATAACTCACTGGCTCTACATCTCGGTCATTAGACCGATACCCACATACGAGCTGTTTGGTGGACAGCCTTAGAAAAAACTATAAACCGCGATTATCTAAGTAACATCCAGCGTATAACTGTAATAAGAGGTGCAAACCCCTCTACAGCACTGGACATGTTTTATCTGATACCGGTGGATAGCCGTTCACCTCGAAGGTACCCTTTAATGTTCAAAAACAGAATTTTGGTCACGCCTCCAGACCTTTAGAAGATGAGTCTTCTTCTAAACTGACGGCTTAAAAACCAATGACAGAGTTGGTAGAGATGTTTTGTCCGACTAATCTTAAGCTCTCTTTCTGTCTTCCAAATTATTGTGGTGGAGGTTATTATTAAGGGAACGTGTTATCTACTATACATATCCACATCTTTTCGGACAGCTAAGCTGCTATCAAATTCATTGAATCGATTTCTATTAATTCTCTAGTACTACAGAGATCTAGAGGATCATTGGAGATAGCTGAGCAGTTCAATATTCAGCTTTGTAACTGTAAGGTCGATGAACTCGCAAGAATAGGAACAACTTTACCCATTTTGCCGGACAAAGGCACCATAGGTTTACCAATCGCTACTTGCAAACTAAAATTCAAGCTGGATGCTATCGAGAGTACCAATCTTAAGTGGACAAGTGGACCAACATTTTTAGAGACAAATCAAATTTGGCCAAAGCTAGACTTAAAGCGCTCTAAGAATTTAATTTCTCCCAACAGGATCACTGGACACTGTCTTATAGGTCAGCATGCCACAAGGCTGGGCCATTTTGCAAAAGACTTTTGTAGAAGTTGCATGGATGAAGAAGATGATGAAACCATTCCTCATCTTCTTTGTTTCTGGCCAGCTCTCTCCCACATAAGGCAGCTACACCTAGGAACCTTCTATTATAATGATTTAGACGATGGATTTGAAACATAACGCATCAACTACGCGATCTTCTTAGACCCATAAAGGAAGACAGGATCTATGTAAGTAAATAAATACCATCTCAACCCAAGTCAATGTGCCAAGTACATCACAGGATTATTCAAAAATGTATATATGTACAACCTTTACTACTGGTATCAAATTTGCAGACCTGAGATTTTAATTATAGATTCCGTTTGTGTCTTTGCAGTACGGTTTAAAAAAAAAAAAGGAATTTCTCGTTAAATCTAACTTACCCCCGTGTCGTCTGCTGTGTCACATTCGGTTTTCCAGGCTCACATTCCTCTGTCAGCAAAAACAAAACACAATTCCGGCCATTAAATTCACCTACACGAATTGATTCGTTTACACCTGTACGTTTACCTAGAGAGGAAAAGGACCAACAAAACAAAACAAAAAAAAAACGCGTCCACAAGGCCATAATCGAAAAACAATCGCGCGTCCCGTACTAACATAATAAAATCCAATAAATTCTGAAAATGACATCACCTTTCATAAGGACGAGAATTCGAAGGGAAATTTATTGCGTTCTGCTGGAAATATGTATTTTACACGACGACCCCCCATAAAGAGGATGAAACATAACAAAGCAGTAAAACATTGTGCGACATTGATTTCATTTCCAGGCGGCGGCACGGAGCGGAGCGGAGCCCAACTAAAGCGGGGATACATTTTAATTTATGTCATCATCAAAGTACACAAGAATACCGAATGCGACACGAGAAGTAAAATTCAAATGGGAACGGATATGTGGGGTAGAAGCAAGTGGTCCTGGAATCGCCGTCCTCTTTTTTCATTTTTTTTGTTTTTTTTTGTTTTTTGTTTTTCTTTGTGCACTTTTACGAGTGTCGTACCTGGCTGCCTCTTAAAAGTGGGTGATAACGTGAAGTGTTGCTGTTCCTGCTTTTAAGCATTAATGACAATGATTCTGGAAAATGAGGTATTTTGCGAGATACTTTGAATTGTTTCCTCCGGCAAGTGTCCTCCTTTGCCAGAGTGTACATCCTTTTATAATTCTTTTTTTTTATCGTTTGTTTCGTTTTAGATGGAAATAACTGGAAAAGAAAAATATACGTATGTATGTATATAAAGAAAAAACCGGCACGACAACGGGAACGGGGTTCATTCAACTTTGAAATATTGATTTTAGTATCCTGTTTCCTGTTGGGAAAAGTTTATTTTATTTTTTGTATCCTTCTTTATTTTTTTCCTTTCGGGTGAATAGTTTACTTTGGGTTTGATGGATGTGACGGGCCACTTTGTATACACATCATATTTATATCCCATTTGTGGGATCAGGTTTAGGCACGTTTTTTGTACATTTTTTTTCTTCCACTTGGTTAGTGAAAAATAGTTTTAGTGTGAAATAAAAGCTGGAACGACTACAAAAATAATCATTCAATCGACCACATGAGCAATTTAAAGCAGTCTTGTGTGAAGTACTACAATGAGGATAATTTTGTAGTAACAAACAACACAGAAACTAAGGTTTCAGGCAGTACTACATATGAATCTATACTGAAGTCCTTTGAATGTGCAAATGAAGTCGAAAGACTGTGAAAGACATTAGACAGAGATCAGCGTCTTTGTTACTGATCCTAGTTACATTTCCTTTATGGCATCAGCAAGTGTACCGAGGTCTAACTCTCTATGCAAAGTCATTCGACTATAGTATAAAACAGATTGTAGTCGTGTCCAAACCTGTGAAGATATGCCCTAAGACATCCGTATCCTGTGAGAATCTGCGTCAGATAGAAGTTCAAATCTCCATGCTTTCTGTTTATCCACAGTTCGATGTTGGATATAATTTTATGCGTCTATTGCTATATTCTTAAACTTTACGCTCTTGATGTAGTCTGACTTTTATGATGGACGTTGTCATTAGTGTCTCCGTTGGTCTTCTTGCGAGATACTAAGCGCTACTTACTCTCAGAGCATTGATTCGGTACGCTGCCTCCGTTGTTCTTCTATATATTTTTCCACAGCATTGACCCATATTTGGGACCCATACAGCATTATTGATGACGCGACTTTTGCTAGCAGCAGTATTTTCTTATATCGCGTTCCACCAATATTTGGCATCATAATTGCCAAAGAAATGCAAAGGTTGCCATTGTTGTAGCGTAGTGTAGGTGCTGGTTGAAGGTAAGCCGTATATCGATGGCTATGCAAAGATAGTTAAATTTTGACTTTGTCTTTATTAGCTAGTCTCTTTACTTTTCTGTTTTTATAAGTACTACTTCTAAGTCTTTTTATCCGCGAGCTTTAGGCCCATGCTTGTTAGCCAGTCTTGGATGCTCCTTATAGCTTCATTCCAGTGGTGCGCCACTTCTTCTAGGAGTTTTGCCACTACGACTATGGCTAGCAAAACACATTATTTTTGATGATCTTAGAGTCCGCAGTCGAAGGACATCATTGTACATAAGATGGTGGATCCAATAAAGAGCCTTGAGGGACGCCACCTGTTAGTATGTAGCGCTTTGTTCAATTCAAAAAAGCACTCAGTTGCAGAGGTAATCAATCAGAACCTACTGAAGGTATTCCGGCACTCTTTTTTGGCGGTGAGTGACTGCACGATATTCCTCCATTTCGCAGTGTGAAACGCATTTTAACAGCTGTGATTTTTGGCCACCCTTCAATTTTCGCATTACGACTTGGTAGGCCTTGCCCCATGGGTTTTGATCTGCCTTTGACCATATCTAGCGTTGTACGACCTATAAGTCAACTTGGGTTTCAGTCCCCAGATTTTGCCGTAGAAGTGTTGGCACTTGCTCATTGCCCTAGTCGCATTGTTGATACCTTTATTTAGATACGAGTAACAGGTAAGCGTTTCTTCAGGGATTACTCCAAGGTATGTAAATAGCTTCTCCTGACAAATCAGTGTTTTCCAGTGACACTTGTGTTTTCTTTCCTGAACCGAACCTTTAGTCATATATCACTTCCAAGTTAGGTTGATGGTACTTTGCATCATTTCTGATACCTTGTACTCTGTTACTAACTTTATTAGTCATTCTAAGAGTTCGTTTATGCCCAAAGCTCACATCCTTCGATCCTCCACATTCGAATTGTATTCTTTTTGCTTTTTAGGATGGTAAGTACCCAGTTTATGATGAGGTGTGTGATTCCTTTCCTAAAGCCTAAAGAAGAAGTGTTGTCGAGTGCCCTCTGTATATCAATAATTTAAACCGCAGTTAGTCTAGTTAGAAGACAACACACTGTTCAAAACTTGGAACTCCAGTTTTTATCAAGTTTTAATCTTACGATCCGCCATATTTAGTTCACAGCAGAGACAAACCGATCATGATATGGTTCTTCTTAGTTAGGAGATATAGTCGACGAAATGCCCCTATTTCTCTGGTTCCCTAGGCTAGAAAACTAGCGCCATGATTTTGCGAAGGAGAGCCTAGAATCTTACTCAAATCGGAAACAAAAGCTGCGTATTGAATGTTGGCCAAAATATGGCAATGTTGAAACCAAGCAGTTACATACATACAAATGTATATGGCTTAACAGCCTTGGCGAGTGTGAAGAAGCTACAAAGTTTCATGAACAGTGATACCTGTCACATCAGTTACAAAATTTTTGATACCATGTCGAAACTATAGTCACTTATTTTGGCAGTTTATGCTTTATACTAAGTTGTTGAGAGGTTGCTTAATTGTTTCCCCCAAGGACATCAAAAAATCGTGCCTTGGCTGCAAAGTATTGATCCAAAACGATGTTAGCTACTCGGAAAGTTCAGCCATGAGTCGATCATGACTACTGTTTCTCTTGGGAATATTAAGATACAGAAAAAAGAAGTGCATATTCCTAGGCGGAGTTTAAAATGCACAATATTCTGCATTATAGGGCTATTCATTGCCTTATAAGCGTGAGTACATAATAATTTAAGAAATATCTTTATTTTATTTGTTGGCATAGTCTGAAGTCTAAATCAAGGATTCAAAATAGTTACAACTATCAGTCTATTAAATAACTTCAAGTTGTGAAACAGATCCGACCTAAGACCCATTAGACGATGAATACTATTTTCCAAAGCAATAAATCACCTTCTGATATGAAATTTACATCATAAACGCTTACCATTAACACATCCTTTATCTGAATACAGTTGTGAGCAATAACTTAGAAATGATTACTTAATATATTCACATCGGTGAATCCACAATGCACCTGCCAGGGTGCATTAAATTAAATTAAAATAGCAAAAGAATACCATTACCATTCCGCATCATCATCATCGCTGTCGTTGTAAAATAAAACCATAATATAAATTTCGCATTAAAATATTTTTATCTTTTCTCTCTTTATGTGTCTTCCCAAACATTCCAAGCCCATCGTGACTCGAAAAGTGCATTTCAACAATACCAACCCGCTGTACACAACCCCCCTACTGATAAAGAATAATAAAAACAATTCAACACCCCTACTGTGCAACGAAGCACTTCATAAATTCATGTTAATAGGGTTGTACTTCAACTTCACATCCAGAAATAAAAAAAAAGATACCGGTAAGGGAGCACAAGTTGCATTTTTTTCCTCCTTCCAGATATGTGTGTCCTTGGTACCGATACAATGATTGTGGTTTCCACATTTCCACTTAATGTGCACTTCCCTTCCTTGGAGCTTGCATCACCCACCGTAGGTCTACTGCAAGCAATTGAAAGTATATTCATTGAAAGTTTCGATTCTAGAACGGCCTCTTTCTGCAGGATTTGGTTTGGGACTCCTGTACAAGGAATCGTCTACAATCCGACTACTTATGTATGTACGTATCTCCGGTGGAGAAGTGCGAATTAAAAGTTTTGCTTTATTTCGTTGCATTTGTTTACACCCAATTATGGCCGTTAGTGGCCTGCATGTAGATGCTTTTGTTTGCCAGGACTAACGTATGTATGTAAATCTTTCCTTTCGAGAGCTGAAAACTCCTTCTGACTACAATTCACCATGGAATACAGATAAAAAATAAATGCCGAGTGGACTGTTGGCAGCTCGTAAAACTAGAGGATGGATAGCACATGTGCAGGATACACAACCGAGGAACAAAAAAAGGATACCGGATCCTCGACGGCTTCTTTTTATTTTTTGTTTGTTTATTTTGTGTGCATTGTATTACATTTCATGGATTCGAAGGGAATTGGCAGCCGGAAATACATAACACACAAACTATATTTCGTGTTATTTTCAAACAGGAGGCCTCTAGATAGCAAGAGAGTGTAGGGATTAGAACTGAAAGGGAATCCGTTGTGAGAGTTGGAAGGCATTACCCATTGAATTGGGTTAGTTACTTTTGTTCTTTTTTTTTTGGCCGCTGAACAATGTTAATCCTAGAATGCACCATTGCGCATTTATGGCATATCCTCGTGTGTGTTAGGTTCACCAGAAATGGTCAGTTGAATAGATAGACCGGCGGCTATGTAGGGCATAATGCAGTTTCGAATTCAAAGTTTGTTTTAGCAAGGATACACCGAAAGAGAGGGGATGGAGTACGGTCATTAAAAAGTAAACAGTTTTGCAGTGCCATCGACTGATAGAATCTTTTGGTGCACATGGCCATAGGGCCAAACAAATTTAATAAACCGAAAAGAGTACAGCCGACAGGCAACAATCCATTGCGAGGTGGTGTACACTATTTTGCATTTACAATCCGGTTTGAAAGCCCTTGGGAGATATAACTTTTGGAGGATTTTTCACTTTGCTGCAAGTATTATCGGGGATTGAATTTTATGATACTCGTCCAAAGAGAGGGCCAACGCAAAGGAAATTTGAATTGTAGGTGAATTTTGTATGGAAATTCGGTATGATATCGCTATAACACGGCATGGAGAAATGGATTTGTGTATTCTTATATTTAATTTGATGGAAACGCAAAGAAGGTTTATTGTGAAGCTATCTTTTGAGAGATACATATCTGCACCGATATCTCAATGTATGTCGATTTCAGAATAAAGTATTGGGTAGCAATACATTCTTGAGAGGAGTACTTCTCGTTATTGTAACCCATTTCGAAATGGGATTGATAAAAAGTGTTGGTTAATGAAAAGGATACTCTTTATAGATTCATTTTGTGGCGGCGTCAATTCTGCTTCGTATTGTGCCATCCGATGCCTAAATGATGATAGTTATTAGAATAGAGTCGAGATACCTACCCATTGTGTAGATAATGCCAAAATTGAAAACCGAAACGACTCTACAAAAGGGGCTGAGATACCAAATCGCAGAGTACGTAAGGGAAAAGGATTTTCCAATTGAACCAAGAAGAAGAGGAACAAAAGCAGCAGAGGCCGTACTAGTGACGTACAGAGTAATTGAGACGGAACGAATATTTGAAACCCAAAAGGCTGCGGTAGGAAGATCTGAAATAGTAGTCCTACGTAAGTTAGGACAGGCGGCATGACCAGGCCTGTATGACTCAACAATGAAAAAATGATTGAGGATGCTCTCATTCAGTAAGGAGGTGCTAGCGCTGACTGCACCCTGTGTGTAGGCGTATCAAAAAGACTCCTGACATTGAATATCGAGCCACGTCTAAACTTAACAAGGAAAAACCGATGCGGATACTCCATTGGCATATAAGCCCCAATACAGCAGAAACACTCGTAAAGGAGGATCAGAGTAAAAAATTAAAAAATGAATAGTTTCGTTCAGACAGTATGTGACTTTTTAGAAACGTATGTAACAGCATGCTCTATAATCCTTTGGCTGCCTACTTTAGACATTAGGAACATGTTTGACTCTATCAAGTGGTGAGATACACTAAACGGTTTAGAAATCATCCTTAACGCACCAAAGTGTCCTCTCTGCTAGAGGTTATCTCATGGGCAGAGTGTTTAGTTACGATTTATCGAAATAACTTAATAGGAAAAAAGTTACTTCTAACATACATACGTATAAAGTTTAAGGACTAATTTTGGAACCAGTATGAATGTTTTCAACAACTATTTTTTTGGTCTATTACGTGATGATATCGTGACGTTGATTACAGTGCGATGCACAAAAACTTAATAAAGGTTATGTAAAGTCGTATTAACGGTCGAAAAATTGTCTAGTGACTACGAGAGAGATCCTTATTATCTAAAAAGTTCAATTAAACTTGAAAACACAACCACAATTAAGTCAGTACCGTCCCTGAGACTGTGGCTCAACGAAAGCTCTCGTAGTATCAGCGCACTAACTTTGCTTCAAAACGACTACAAAGATCACTACAGCTTTAAACAGGCTGATACCAAATGTAAGAGATCTACAGGCAAGCGGATTATATCTTGAACTAAACAAAGCAGACAATACAGTAAACATCCCTCCCTATAATCTTAGACAAGCGATTGAGAACAAAACACTAGTAGCAGCAAATGAGAGATGGAGCAGGCTCAACTCCGTTGTTACAACTAGGAAAATGTGGCCATTCTACAACAAAACAAAAAATCGAGAGAATCTTACAAATTAGTAAAAAATTCTTGTCCTCCCTTGTAAGTGTAAATACCGGAGATAACATGCTGAAATATCACACAAAGAAGATAAAATTTAGCACGGACGAGGAGGTGCATGCGGATACTCCACACTTCTTAGCCACTGCCCAATTCTGTCATATTAGGAACAAAATTCTGGGAAGACATTTCTTCCAAAACTTAGAAGAACTTTCTGACAAGTCTTTAAAAGATTTGCATAAATTCGTAAACGCTTCGGGATGGATTAAAGTTTTCATAGGTTTTTCATAGGTTCTCAGGTTATCTCAATGGATCTACATTGATCTAAGTCTGACGGAGCTGCCACTGAATATTCAATATAACACTAACCAATAGAAGTTTTGAGGTCGCTTGTACAACTGACTACGAAATCCAAAAGCCTATGAATGGCTTACGTTTACATTGTATAGTCAATTATTTTCTTTGATGCAATCATGTCCATCCACCTCGTGCTCTCGATCATAGTAACGAACCAATTTAATTTTAGCATGACCCTGTTCATGACTGACAGATTGGATTTGATTTTACATTTCCATGTTCAGACTAATATTCCTGTCTGAACACTTCCACAGACTCATTTTGACACAACACAGAGTTGTCGGCGCTAATTAAACTGGTTTGATTTTCAAAAAGAAATTTTTTTCACAACAAAAGTAATGCACAGCAATTAAATTGGTTTGCTTTCGTTTTTCTTTTGTTTGCTGCACGTATTTTTCATTTTTAAAAATTTCTTTTCACCCTTTTGTCGAGTGACAAAGATTGACATTTCCAAATGTAAAAAATAATCCGGCAAAGTTCAGAAAATCTGGGTTACTGTAACATGTCACCTCTCCGGTTCCCTACTCGCCAATAAACGTAAGAAAAAATCCAGTTCGCCAGTCCTGGGTGAACAGGGTCGATAACTATTTTTATATCACATTCATACCGCAAAAGATAATCGGAACCAGCGCTGCTACTTTTATTACAAAGCTAGCTTCTTCCAGAAAGCTACTAGCTTTTTACCTCAACTTCAAACGTCAACTCGATTAAATGTTGAATTTAAATTCAAATGCTTGTTGACAGATGGTTTACTTTTAATTAAATTCAGCGTGATTTGGCACCACTCTTTTTTTTCTATTATCGGACGGATCAGTTCCATTTTTCATATCTCCTCTTGCCGTTAAATGTCAAAAAAATATTAAGCTGTGTTTTTTATTGCATTGCCAAACAGGATGTATGTATATTTAGCGGTAAAAGGATGCAGTCATAAGTAAATGTCAAAATGTTTTGAACGTGCAGTAATTTAAAACAAGTGTCATGCAATACGCTCCGATATAATTTGATGATGTCATGAAAACTGATCTACTACCTTTTGTTTGAATCTGCGAGTCTTCTTTAAGATCTACTGTAATATGCTCTGTATCAAGTGGCAGCACTGACAACTGTGTGCGTCTTCCAAATGATGAACATGGCTCTCAACCATGACGACATAAATTCTTTTTATTTCGCTTAGATGGTAGGTTGCAGGTGGTATACCTGCATAAGATTAAATTTTCAGCTTTCACATTCAATCACGAGATGTATATACATTTAGTCGAATAGGTACCAGAGGTTGGAACTCTTCAAATTAAAAGACAAAAGGATCCCTTTATAGCATTCCATCAGAATCCTGTTAATGGATTCCTAGTATCAATCTAATCATCCGTGCGGAGTAAGTTTTCAATTTCAGTGATCTTATGCTCACAACTTCACAGGCAACAAACAAAGCACTAAAATAAACTCAATAAATCTAGAAGCATCCACCTGATACCGGGACATAAAAGAAGCAACAGCAAACCACAAAGTAAGCTTTTGCCAGCGACCAGAAGAGATTCCCTTTTAGGCATCCTTTTATGCTGCACGATAAAATCTCAAAGCTATAATTAACCATAAAATCCTACCGCTACAGCTGGAATACTTCATTCGAGTTTGGTAAGTACATTTCAGGATGTGCCCGATTGGATATTGCCTTAAAACCGCACCTTTACTGAGGCTTTTAATAGCTTTTGCCAAAATTCCAACTATTTTCTCCTGTTCTCATAAAACACACACAATGCTGTAATCCTCTACATTTGTGTCATTGTTGCTGTACTTTTGTGCATCCCCGCCTGCAGTTATTTACACACACGGAACATCCTTCTTCGCAAGCATGCCCACAACACCAGCTGATGGAGCCGCCTAAGTATAAATCGCCGCCCAAAGAATGCGCCTCCTTTAATGGGTTTTCGAGTTATCCTGTTTGCACTTACCATCGGAGCAAATATTTACTTTCCCAGACAAGCAAAGCATTGAGTACGGTATCGTCCTTGTGTCTTCCTCTTCGTATTCATCATCATCATCATCATCACAGTCCACTTTCTTTGGACAATGCATGTTGGTTGCACACTTGCTTGTCGTCGGCCGGTGGTGATAGCATTTCGAACAGAATCTGCTTTTGATTTCCGCCTAGAGATGCAGATATAAAGTAGATCCTCTAGTAATTGCTTTCTGTGTGCACAGTATCGATGTACAAATTCCTTTTTTAATAAAATCTCAAAGGAACAATATGGAATAATTCATTCGCGCATGTAGATACTTAAAAGGGATTGCGTAATGCAATGTCCCTAATTCGTATTGATTCCCTCTTAAAACAGAAGGGAGTGATGTTTCCTTTACTGATGCAACTTCGTTTGCTTTACAGGATATCGGGCGACACATCTCAATCGAAGCAACGAAAGATGATAAATGAGTTCATCGATAATCCTGTTCAATCTTCTTCAAGCGGAGGAGTAAAGTGATGGAATGCTTTTAGTGGGTTTTCAGGCGTAGATATATCCTGTTCATACATGGGTGCTGAGATAATGCCATGTGGACCGTAAGGGAGGATTGATTTGGAAGCCTTGGTAGAACTCTGTGTTGTGGCAATTTTGTTATTTATAATCCTTGATAAGCAATTGCCAACAAATTTCCTTCGAAATATCGAAATATTATTTATGAATTTTTTTTTTTTTTATTATGGATTACTCTGTAGTTTTTTTTTTTTTTTTTTTTTGTTTTTACTTGAAGCGAAGCATGAGCGCGATAAATAATACGTCTGACATTTTACGGATGTGAGAGATGTAAGGATTGTTGTGTGAGGGAGTTGGGTGAGTTTTTAAAAAGTTTCCTCTCGGAATTTTGATAATGATAAAAAGTTTCACGTCCTGCGTTCATGAGGAAAAGGAGCACCGAAGTTCTAAATAGGATGCCATCTTTTATTTAAGTTTGTGTAACTTGCTTGCATACATTAACTTTTTTTTTTTTTTTCTTTTAAAATTGTTGATAATTTTGTCCGGGAAGTTGGAGACATTCTTTATGGGAAGGCTTCCTTTTCAACATTAGTTGAAGTTGTCCGTGGAATGAATGTTATAGAGAGAATTTGTGATTTTCACTAGACTAGAAGTTTGTGATGATAAAGTCCGAAACTATAAGAATAGGTGAATAATAAAGGAAGAGTACGTTCATATATAAAACTTCTTAAATAGCAATTGCCAGGGAAAAGTGTAGCGAAACTTTTACGCTTTACAACTTTCTCCAAACCCATTTATAATGTTCTTGAATCCTTCAACGGACTTGTTAAGGCCTTTAGGGAAATTGATTTTACTGCATGGATGAATTTTTGTCTGCTATACTGTGGTTTCCACAATGTTCCTTATGATATAAAAGTTTTTATTGATTGCATCAAGTAAAAATATGGCTGAATGTGTTCGTTATAGATTTCATTTCAATAGATTCAATTTCGATTCCCAGACAACACCAAAGTTTTGTCCCACCTCACGCGAGCATCTAATGAATATAAAAGAGTATAACAGTCATGAAAAAGCTTCTAAAACAAAACTTGCCCTTCGGATTAAGTAGGTTCCTTTCATTTCTGTAAAGACTATAAGTTGAAAGAGGCTATGCCCTAACCCCCGGAACGGACCAATTGATCCAAATATTTGTATTTTGTATCCGATACCTTTGACTTATCTAAGTCTGCTGAAAAATCGAGAACTTAGAGCGCGATTCTCCTACGAGACTACAAACCTCCCAAGGTAGAGGTCAAGTACTCTTAGGATTCATTCCTTAGATGGGATTCGAAACCAAGATGCAGTCGATCCCAATCCTTCCTTTCCCATCCTTCTATTCCTCTACGACCCGTGCCGGGAATCAACCTGGCTGGTCGTGGAGGTCACCAACAAAAGCGATTTGGATGGATGCATTGCTCCAGAACAATGGAAATTCAGCTAAACCTTGGCCTTAGTTTTCCTGGAAATGATGAAATGATGGAAAGCTCAGGTCCTCCTCCCAGAGTGTGTTGCGATGGCGGATGTCATCAAGGCCACGTGAAGCTGTTCGCCTGCGAAGATTAATCGACCTTTACAAACTGGTTCTAGGCAAATTAGAGGAGGTATGGCCAGGTACTAAGCTCGGGGTTGTTGCGAGGGAGGATATCACCTGGATCTCAGCCGAACCCTCTGACACAGATACCATCCTAACGATCCTGAAAAGCAGCAATCTCGAACTTCCGCCATACAATTGGTAAGTCGATAAACTGGATGAGCCTAAGGGTCTTTATAGATCTGAACTTATTGTCATCAATAAACAATCTTTGGCTCCTTTGGCGAAGACTGGAGAACGAGAAGTCTAATTCGGGCAACCTGTACTTCTGTACCCAATGACCCCCAAGCGTCATTCCTTGACCAGAATCCGTCTCTAGTCGACAAAGACAAATTGTCGGACATGAAGACTGATGTCAATTATGAAAATTTTGAAAGAGGACGAACTTTTGGAATCGTCGTGGTGGAGGTATCCCTGCCGTGGTGGAGGTATCCGTGCCTAGTTATTGCCTCATTGCTGCAGTTATTTCAGATTAATCTCCACCACTCCATTACGGCATCCGCCGGCCTTATTCTCCGTCTCTCAAAGGGCAAGAACCTTGGGTTGTGAACAACTTGATATGTGGACTCAGGACTCTAAAATACTACCCCTTGTGTACTCAGATCAAGTAACCAAGTAACCTTACTCCATAATTACAGCGATTGGGATACCTCTGCGGCAATAATAGAAGCACCTCGTGGCTACTACGTGGTTTCGACGTATCTCGCCCATGATAGCATGGATAACCTGGAAAGATTGATCACAGATGCAGGGAAGGAGAAAACTGGTAGACTGTGAGGCTAGCATTCACCATACTGTATGGGAAAGCTCTGATATACACAAAAGGGCTGTCCTACTTTTTAACTTCATTCTAAGTACAAACCTCATTCTGTGCAACATAGGTAACGAGCCTACTTTCGTCACCAGAAATAGGCAAGAAGTGCATTACTCTTGCCTCCAATAACGTCGATAAACGCATCACGAAATGGAAGGCATCGAGCGAGCTCTCTTTCTTGGATGACAGGTATCTCAAATTTTCTCTGTATGTAGATTCTGTTAGCCCGCCAGTTTTCAGAAATTATCGTAAAACTGATTGGCTTAATTATAGAACAATTTTAAGTAATTTAGTTACCTCCGGTCACCTTAACCCCCCTGAAACCCTCAAGAACTTGATCGCTTAACTGAGGATTTAACAGCAGCCCTCAATAAAGAGATGGCTTCGTCCTGTTCTTTGACATTGTATCATACCTCGAAAACGAATGGTCCCTTTACGGCTGATACCTTTCATTCATCATTTTATCATTTAGTAGTATATTCCATTTTAAAAACAAGTGGCTCAAGTAGTTATTACGTTGGACTACGAAGCGAGAGGTTCGAGGTTCGATACCCAGAAAACACTTAAAATTTCTTTCACTGCCCCACCTCTCACGAGCGTCTGACAAACATCCGAGAATATAACTTTCATGAAAAAGCTTCTCAAATAAACAAATGCCCTTTGGATACGACATTAGACAGTAGGTCCCTTCCACTTGTGTAAAGAATATAACACGTCTGTGACAAGCTAAGTCCTGGGTCCCATGGACCTGTTGCAATGAATATACATATATTTTTTTTTTTAAAACAAATTGTCCATCAAATGGTAAAAAAACAGCAACAAGTGTTTCCACGTTTCTGCCCTTTAGGTATAACATAAAGCTTGAGGTATGTATGTGCCTACCTTTCATTAACGCACAAAATGAAACCCGCATAACATGAAAGCCTTCGGG
The DNA here is from genome assembly GCA_905220385.1 of Xylota sylvarum. Lineage (NCBI taxonomy): Eukaryota > Metazoa > Arthropoda > Insecta > Diptera > Syrphidae > Xylota > Xylota sylvarum. The sequence continues at coordinate 37,542,976 of LR999958.1, forward strand.
GTCTACATGTCATATAGTGTCACAACAGGAAAGTACTTTTACCCTTCCTTCACCGTTTGTTTGCTTTGTTTGTAACAATTGTTTGAAAGCATCTATCCTTGGATAGCACTTCTGCGATGGCGACATTCTGTCGATTGCCTACTACACATCCCAATACTTTCCACATTATGTCTAACATACGAAACAAGAGGTTGCATAGAATCAGAACCCATCGGGGTGTTGGTTTACTTTCGATGGCATTAAGGAAACCCTGTCTCGCTTGCCCCCTTAACTCACTAGGACTGTCTTTTCACTAACAATGTAGAAGTACGGTGTGCACGTGCTGTATATCACCAAACACTGGATAATATAAAAGCCATCTACCACGGAACTCACTCATAACGATGTGATATCTGAGAAGAATTCTCTTAATAGTTTCAGTAACAAAACCGACCTAATGCATACAGTACCTACATTACAGGGACGTTAACAATTTCCGCAAACCAAGATGAACATGAACTCAATTCATTTTCAATCTCTTTTATTCAACCCGGTTAAAGCTATGAGATGCAAACTCATTAACAATTCAGCGTGATCCTTGTTCATGCTCCAATTGCACTGCAACAGTTAGGAGATGATTAAATCGCATCAACGATGGATACTATAGTAGCTGCAGGTGCACGCGTGGGAGTAGCCACATACTCTTTCATGTGGCACGGATACCACCTCAAGGCACTCAGCAATTGGATAAACCTAATTCAATATTGTGCAGAGCGTATAGTTTTCATTAAAACTGTTCCTGCGACGTGGAAGTGAATCTCTCAACTTTAAGCAATTCAGTGAATGTGAATGAACTTGTTGTGCTGGCGAACTGAAGAGGGTGGTAGTGAAATGCTGAAAAAGTATCTAAAACCATTTAAGTGAAAGTTTTCTCTAAGTGCCAGTTCACCGCAGCAATTCCTGTAGAGCATTGCACGAACTGATAGCTAATTGCAATAATTCGAGAGCTCGGAGAACTTTTAATTCAACATGGCGTAATGAATGTGCACGGGACGGGATATCGATTGACTTTTGTTACTCGAAAGGGATTATGCGATTTTTTTTTTTTGTTGGCAAAACTTTCGTGTGGAATTGGATGGACAAATATCTGAACGAGATGACATTGTTTAGATTCCTGTAACTAAAAGAATAAAGTTCACGGATAGGATTTAGGAATGCGGGGTTTTAGAAATTTGCAGTTTTTATTAACAACTTTCCTGTGAAATTGAAATGGAATTGTTAATAGTAAAATGGCACTTTGTTGATGTTCTCTTTTTTAGGTGGCTCTCGAGTGGATCCCAGAGAAGTAAAAGTGCATAAAGTTCATGCCCTGTATGTGTCTGCAGATAATACTCAAAAATGTGGTCTAGATAGATAAACAAACAAATACAAAGTGAGAGGGCTTAGTCTATACACGGTTTTTCTGAGAATAGTTTTCCATTTTTAACAACTAATGTGCATAGAAGGATTTCGAGATTTTCAATGACTGTCCTTCATTTTTTTCAAATTACTTTTCGCACCGGTGGCCAGCGTGGGTCAGTGATGAGATTGACGAATTACTTAGTAGGAATTCAAGGTTCGATGCACAGACAACACTAATGTTCTTTTTCATTTTTCACAGTCCCACCTCTCTGGCAGGAAAAACCTTAAAAAAAAAGTTGGAAAGGACATTAAAGAGTATGTCCCTCCCATTCGTATGAAGAATATAACACTCATAACATAAATGGTTGTGTACCGGTATTATCTTGGATGGAGCTTGACCAAAAAAAATAATCCTGTCATTCATTTTTGAACATTAAGTTGGAAAGGTTTCGCAACGCATCATCGAAGGTAAAGTTTTTTATTAAGGGCATTTTCAAAAACTCCTCGGCAATACATCTCATTCATCATTCATACTAAAGGACACTGTTGAATCTAGTTCGTATGTAAGAGCAAGGTTTAATCTGTAAATATGGCTTACTTACTTAACGTGCTGCCAATTCTATTTAAAATACTGCAACTTTCATTCTCGTCGGTTCCATCAATGATGCTTCTTACTCTATAGTATCCGCGATCGGCGTATATTCGATTCTGTAGACCCTTGACGCTGGGATTTGAAGATCCTATTAGATGGAACATAGTTGCTTATTAGTTCAATGTAGTCCAACCAATATAAATGACATGTTTTGTACATTTGATTTACTTCAACATCTTAGAACAATTCTTTGTCGAATCTCCAGTGAGGTATCATTAACGAATTTGATATTTATTTAAAGATACGTACATATGTAAACTCCTCTACTGCCTCGATGTTGTGTGTGCAATAAAAAGAGAGGAGGGAGTGTTATCCTAGAAGTCTGAAACGATGCCATTTAAAACAGTAGTGGCACTTAAGTGGTTCTTGCTTAGATCCACAAAAATCAATTTTGACCAAATAGTCGGCCATTTTTTACTCGCTTAATTTTGGAATCAGGAATGTAATTAGAAATGCCCAAGTTTTCAGTGGTTTCATCATTCATGGCTTACTGGCCACACGTCTATTCTAAATGAACTAGAATCCGTCTCAAAATACACGGACTACACACTCCCCCAGCTCCTTTTCAACAAAAATTTCGAAACCTATATACCCTCCAGGACTGACTGGGAGGGTGATATAGGGTCTCGCAGTGGATCCATTCTCTCTACAGACGGGTCCAAGACTAAAGCAGGTGTGGGGTGTTTTCTCCCAAGATCTCTGTCCGCCTTCCCAATCACTGTAGAGTGTTCCAGGCGGAAATAATGGAAAATCAAGAAGGCCTTGTCGTGGCTAAAGTGCAATGTAGTATTCGCGAGGGATATAACAATTTTTACTGATAGTCAAGCCGCGATTAAATCCCTGGATTCGATCACCTTCAATTCCAAAGCTGTCCATAATTACCGCCTATCTCTTAACGAGATGGCAGAACAATTTGAAATTCACTTAAATTGGGTGCCAGGCATGGCACATCTCTGTCAATTCTAAGGGAGAAGTAGAATCTCTAAATGTCTCTTGCTACGTGTTAACTTTTAATTAAGCAAAATACGATTAACGTTACTAACCGTAGGTGGTGGAACTGCTCCACGTGCTCTATCACGAAACATATCTGGCCCAAGCAGGATCTCAAGCGCTCCAATCGTCTTATAAGACTAAAGAGATACTTTATCAGCACAATACTAAGTGTTATTACAGGACCCTGCGTCATTGGGAGGCATGTCTTCAGGCTGGGTCTCCCGGCAATCGACTTCTGCAGAATAGCATGGATGAGGAAGAGACTATTCTTTACCTTCTATGCACCTGCCAAGCTCTCTCAACTCGAAGGAAACTATATGTATGTATGTAGAAAAGTATGTTTCTGATAACTTGGTGAACTTGCTAACATAAACATTAACCGCCTCCAGCATTGTATAATAAGCGCATGCTGGATCAGTAGTTTAAGGACACTAGATCCTATGGTATTACAAGGCCTATTCTGGCCTAAGTGTGGCTGCACTTGTTCCATTATGTTTTATTGACCACAATATCATGAGGAACGGCACCTGCTGATGAATAAACTGGGTGAGAACATAACCCGAGACAATATCACCAGACAGATGATGAGCAGACAAGTGGCTTGGGGATCAGTTCGCGACACTGTGACAAAAGGGAATAGGAGAAGAGGTGAGTTTAGTGGGTGGAAATCCTACACTGTTACTAAGCACGGGCTCAGTTTCGTTTTTAAAAGATTCCCAGCTTCCGACGCAAAAAAAACCAACGTATTGTATCTGCGAATGATTTTATCAACATATGCAAAAAAAGATCCAAACCAAATGTTCTATCGCATTATGATGGATGAAGTCACTGATCGAGCCAATCGGCGATGGACTCATCTAGAAACATGTGCAACAGGCAAGGCACTATGGCCGGTCCTAAACAAGAAGAGATCTGTTTCTCTGGTGAGACTCAGTCCTCTCTGGCACCTGTATACTACACAACAACTATTGCAGAAGTTGTAGGGATGAGGAAGAAATTGAATCTGTCCGACGCCTGCTATGTGACTTTCCTGCCCTATCTGCTAAAAGAATGCAGCTGCAGCATTCATGGCTTAGCAGAGTTTCTAGATTTTGGAGCCCTCATTGTACCATAATAGATCATATTCCTTTGAATAGTGCATGATTTTTCCCAGTGTTGGGAGAGGACTGTGGCGTAGTTTAGTATGAAGGAATTATTTTGAAAAATGTTATCCAATTGGATATTGAATTCACTGCTTCGTGACTAAGGCTTCTGCAGATGGAGATGTCTAACTCACAGTCCACACTAAAGGATGCATTGTACCGGCATAGGAATTCCAATTGTTTTGCCATCCAACAATCTGTCAGAAACATATTTTCCAGACTCTCACCCATAACTGCTACTCTGCTACTTGGTCTCGTCATTCATTTTCGACAATAATCAGCACTTGATGGATTGAACTTCTCGTGAAATCAATTGGCACTCGATTAGCAAAGCGACGGTTACTGAATGAAATTTGTGCGATTTATAATGTGATTGGTCATTAGTTCCTAAAAGCATATAGAATGCCTGAGACTCTTGAACTTCTACTTAAAGTCTATTGCAGATGATGAGCTCCAACCGCATCTTGCATGAAAAGTGATATGACGCTGATATGATGCTGATACGCTAGCTAACTTTGTTTGAGGCAGTATTTGCTTCAAAGTATCACCAAGAGTCAGCATCGAAACCATCAAACCATGCAAAAATCTGTGGGAAACCTCCCTCAGGTATTCAAATTAAGTTACCCAGTACAGTTTACGAGCCTGTGGAATTTCATAATTAGACCATTGACGCATGACCCGAAAGCTTAGGTTTAAGGACAGGATATGGATATTGTCTGGGGTAGTGCATAAGATATGTAGATTAGCCAATTCCCAATATGTTGAGGGATATTTTTTTTTGTTCTTTAAATGTAGATGGGAAAGGTGTTGCAAAAGGAAATGAACTGGTCATTACGTCGTAGGAATGCAACTGCATTTATGCCGGATCGTTAATGGCTGCAATCAACTTAATAAAAAAAAAAAAAAAAAGGAGAAAAGATAAACACCCGAAGAAATTAGGTGTATAAAAACCAAAAAAAGAAGGAAAGCGTTTTGACCTGAAGCGGACTTGAACCAATGCATTTGCATGTAATGTGTCGAGTACTATACCTCGGTGCCATTACATATTTCAGTATGGTAAGGGTTCAAGTATGTATTAAATATAGCTCTATGACTATAAGAAGTCGAAAGTACTCACCACTACAGACACCGCACGAAATGGCTTGGAAGCATGGAACACAGAAATTTGCATGGATTTTCCTAAATTATGTTCGGAAAATTCCAAAAGTGGTACATGTATTCTAGAAAAATTCAATCATGATTGGTAAAACACATTTTCGATTTTTCCGAATTAATCAAGAGAAAATATGAAGAAAAACGGAAGTGCTACTGTAAACATTATGCGTGCGGGGTATGTTTGTGTATGTGAGAGCGCAGAAGTAGCATACCTACTATAAAAGACCAGCTTACGCTGATCTCCTTCTTCTTTTTCGGAATATAAGTGATCGGTGCAAAACAAGGGTACTCAAGTTCGGTGTCGGATAAGTTGATGTGTGCCGCGTGAGTGGTTGTTGCTTTGGCGGGGTGTAACTACATGCATATGTGCAATTACATACATAAGTATCTTACATTTTGTTTCGCGAATAAAACTCGCTAATTTAAGTGCGAATTAAAACGAAAGTACCAAAACCTACCTAAGTACCTGCATGCATAAATGTCGTATGTACGTGTGTTAATTAACCGCATAAGCTACTACGTCCACAAAAATTACCACTACCCCAAAGCGCCCCTAAATCATCAGATCAACATCACAAACACCACTTCGCAAGTCAACCCACGTATCCACCGAAACATTCCACACCAACTCTCGAAACGCCGCAATTTCACCGCCCTATTCGAACACCAGCAAACATCACAGAGTCCATACCCCCAAGAAGCTCCCCTAATCGGACAATCTAAGTGTGCAAGGTTCAAGATCACCCCCTACAGCAATACCAGCATTCCAACCGTACTGATCGTTCATCGACAAGTGCATGCAACCCACCTGCTGCAACATCTACCCATCTGCAACATCTTCAGCAACAAATCGAGGATTTCGACCAGTCATCTTGTGTGTTCATTTTTTTTAAGTTCAACACCGAAGACTTATTGTTAAAAGCTAAGTAGTTTTTGTTTTCGATATGTACTTACATATAGAGTGTAAAGTTCCTCCAAATTTTCAGTCAAATTCCTAGGTACATACCTTAAATTAAGGGAATATCATTTCGCTAATATACTCATTCATGCTCCCGATGCTGTGCACAACATTTGGAATGATCAAGACAACAAATCTGGGGTAAGTGAGCTTTTAATTATTTAATTATTTAGAAGATTAAAATTTGGATGAACTATTTATATATACATATTGCGATAGTTTTGGTTTTCTTACGAATGTTACGAATGTACGTATATGTACATCCTTGAGTAAACCTTTTTCTTTTTTTTTTTCTTTTTGATTAATAAGTAATTTAGTATCGAATGTTATTTTTTTTTCTAAGCCTGTATGGTGTAGAATTTTGTTAAATGAACGAATTGAATTTTAAAGAATTTGTTACGAAGTTGAATCGTTTGATAAAGTTAGAATAAGCTTAAAGATACGTTTGGTATCATACAAGTACCTATAATTTTTCATTTTGTTGTTTTCTATAAATACGTTAATAAATAGTTATATAGATATATGGAATCTAGAAGAATCGTTAGTGTTCAGTACCTTTTTATTTGGAGAAAGAGTTTCGATTGTGTTAATTTTATTTATGGGGAAGCTGAGATCCTTTGAATTTTCAGGAACTATTAAGGATGTTGTCTGAATAGAGAAGAAATTGGTGGCGGTGACCCGACTTCAGCCTAGGCCAAAGGCGATGAAGATGAGGATGACGACGACGACTGCCTAAAGTGTAGTGTAGTACCTTTTCAGGTTAGGGGTTATCATAAAACGCGAGGACATGGTAACCATGGTTTGTCACATCATATCCTTAACGGGAATATAGGGTGACATAGGGGTGGGAAATCCTCGGAGAGCTCCAAATATCTATTGCTCTCCCCCACATCTTCTGGAATCAGTTTGTAGAACAAATTTTTTTTGTGGTTGCGGACATCAAGCCTCGCGGTATTATTATTTTTTCCTTTTTTTTGGCATGTAAATGCGTAACGACCGTCCAGTGCTTACGACAGCAAGAACCCCCCCCATCCGACGAGCTAAGCACGTGCTAAAGCTAGCATGCCAAGCGGTCGTGGCCTGGACACCCTTTTTCTTTCGCAGCCAGGACTGGTTCAAGGTACCTGTAAGCCTTTTGCCTTAATGGTTGCATAGAAAGGAGAAGGTTCATAATTCACCATCGGAATTTCGTTACAGGTGGCGCCCAACGTGGGGCCGACCGATGTCTTGCAATTTTAACATCTTTATATCATTTTTATATTAAAGTGTGATTGAGTGACACTTTGTGCCTTAAGCAGAGCTCTATGACTGACTGTTTATCTATAGGTTCGACCAGTAGATATGTTCATTGAAACGCTTCTATGTCTGTTGCGTAACCTATTTGGTATTCTAAGTATTTATAGTTGCTTCTTTGATGAATTGATGTTGTGATCCAAATCTTCAGCCGGTAGATACATATGGTAGATACATGCATCTACGTCTGATGTGAAGGTTTGGTGATCTAAGTCAGTATTTTAAGTGCATGCTTGGAAATCGAGTACGTCGTCCGGTAAGTGGTTGATACTATTCCTACTTACGTCTGTTGCAACGTTACTTTAGTTCCCTTGCTGTGCTTCACATCATCTTCTTTGGCATCGGATACTCTGAGAAAAGCTAACACGCCTCTGTCCTACATTGCCGCTCGATGAAGCGAGGTCTGTGTAGCTCGCAGAGCTTGCAAGTTTTCTCATAGAAGAATTTAAGTGCATTCAAATCGCTAAGTTGTCTCTAGAAACGTTATGATTCCATAGTGGGTATTTACTCATCAACGTCGTTCTTTGGGTAAAGCTTTAGTGGGGTCACAACCACCAGAAGTCGCGTAAAGAAAGTAAGAAGTTTGATAAGTAGTTATTGGTTGTATTCTTGGTTAGATTTTGATTTTTGAGTTACTTTGATAAATTGACTTGTATTTTTGGATATCTTTAGATCGTTATACATTTTAGATATTGAAAGTTTTGGTAATTGAGGTACTCCTATGCGTAGTATTTCAATGCAGTTTAGTTAAGGAAATATTTTTGAAATTCATGTTAGGTTGAAATACATTTATACAGAGTTAAGGTTTAGTTTTAGATTATTTCTATTTCAGCGTACGAACTATATTTTAAGATTTAGATTCGTAATACTAATATTTTGAATATTTCGCTAGACTAAGGGTATACTTATAACCTTTCCTTCCTTCACATTTTCTTTTTCATTGTTTTGCTTTGGTTAGTTAAATTTTTATATTCTATTCATTCTATTTTCATTCTCTGGCTCAGTCAGAGTTACATTTGTTTTTGCTCTTCATATTTAGAAATCTTAGTTTTCTTTCTGAATGTGCTTAATTTTACTCCTCCTCTTTTACTTGACCTATCTTGAATTCGCTAGGTTTATATTGTTGCAATTTTTGACTTGTATTTGCGAAGATCATTGGTGACCGTTGACTTTCGTTATGAGAAAAAACTACAGCCAAAAAAAAAGACACATGTCTACTACCACTAGAAGAACTGCTACACAAGCTGTAGCCATGTCAGATTCCCAGTCGTTCACTCAGAATACTAATGAAGCCGGTTCCTCGGATGTAAATGCTTCTAAACAGCCAACGACTAGTAGAGCTGCTCTACAGATGTCGGATGACGAAGATCTAACCGGTTACATTAAAGAAGTAGTTGAAGCCACTATTGGTCTGAATAGATCAGAGGAGCTGCAGATTCTCAGAGATGAATTGAACAAGAGCAGAGCTGTCATAAGAGGTGAAGTTGCCACTATCGTGCGCCAAACACTCTCTGAAACCACTCCAGTAAATCCTTCTGACGAAAGCAGAAGACTTGAAGAGCCTCTTCACGGCGATATTCCACCGAAACCTTCTACTCATATTAGAAATAATCCTTTGATTCAGCATCAAGAACCAGCTGGAAGTGCAAATGTCACCGATTTCTTACAGCAGCTAAACGATCTCAGTTTGAATGATCCACAAAGTTCGCCTCGTAGCCCTCCGTTGCATGCTGGAATCAGATCCCACAATTTTCACAAGTGGGGTATTAAATTTGACAATAGGAACATGACTGTTGATGACTTCCTTTTTAGGCTTGAACGCCTACGGAAATGCTATGTTGTTTCTTGGGAAGAAATTGTTATGAACTTTCACCAGTTTGTAAGTGGTCAAGTGGAAAGTTGGTTTTGGGTTTATCTTAAATCGCATCCCACAGTTAATTGGATGACGTTACGGTTGGCACTTCTAGAACAGTACCGTAGTCTCGAGACGGACTCTGAACTTTCTCGTAAAATGTCTGATAGACGGCAACTTCAAACAGAGTCCTTTGATGCATTTTATTCCGCTATACTGCAGATGAATAGCAGATTAAGAGTCCCCAAGCCCGATACAGAACTAATAGAACTCGTAAAGCACAATGTTCGGAGACGGATAGGAGAATTACTCATTACATTCCAAACGGAGAGCCTCATAGAGATGGTTTACGTTTGTCGCAAAATTGAAAAGTATATTAGCGACCAGGAACAGCATAGAGGGAAAAACAGTTTCATTCCACCTCGAAGGAATGTCATCTCTGAAGTGGAACCCCACGAAGAGTTGCCATATCCTGAAGATTGTCTAAACGTTGAGTCCCTCTCGCCTAAGAAAAATAAAAACAGTTACAGCTGCTGGAATTGTAAGTTGGTCGGTCATACGTTTTTCGAGTGTCCTGATCAGCAGCGATCACTCTTTTGTTACAAGTGCGGTCGCGAAAACATAACCACTCCACAGTGCCCCCGTTGTTCGGGAAACGCCTCAAAGAGCGATCGTGTATCCGGGACGAGTTGCTCTCAAAAAATGAACCCGGCAGGTTTATAGCCATCCAGCGTCCACATTCGAAAAATCCCCAGTCCAGATCCGTCAGCCACTCACCTGACAGTTCCCCAATTGTACACTCAGGTGCAATAAGAATCCTCAAACGTGATCCTATGCCAGAACCATCTTCAATCAACCCTGCAAGCTCTAGTGCAAAACCCATGGCCAAGTCTCTTCATCAACGCCTCTTAATTTACCACTCTGTTCGCAGTCGAATATTTAGATCTCAAATCCCACCTGTTTCTAAAAAGATAGCCAAGTTACGTGAAAGATTTAAAGAGAAAAGAAATATGCACAAAGCTATCGAATCGTCCACACTCTGTTGCACCTCGGAGGATCCTCGTCCCTATGCCACTGTGTCCATCTTCGGAGATTCTATTTTGGGTCTCCTAGATAGTGGAGCCAGCGTTAGTTGTTTGGGAAAAGGTAGCTTAGAGTTCTTACACAAAAGAAATATCCCTTATACAAAAGTAGAGTCGCAGATATGTACAGCCGATGGTAATGCCCAACGCATAGTCGGCAGAGTCATGGCAGATGTTACCTACAAAGGCATAAATAAAAATGTGCATCTTTTGGTAGTTCCTTCTCTTCAACAAAGGCTATATTTAGGCATAGATTTCTGGAGAAAATTCGACATTGCAACAAATTTAATTTCCGAACTTTCGAGCGACGTTCCCATTCATGAGCCTGATTCCAAAGCTCATGAGTTGTCCGCTGAGGAGTCTAGCAATCTAAAAGAAGTCATTGGCATGTTTCCTTCTTCTGCTATACTGGGCTTAGGAAAAACATTGCTCGAGGAACACCATATAGATACAGGGAATGCTGAACCAATTAAACAACGACACTATCCTGTTTCTCCAGCGGTACAGAAACTGCTGTATGAGGAACTGGATCGCATGCTTGACATGGGTGTTATCGAAGTAAGCTCGAGTGCATGGAACTCTCCGGTAGTCCTGATTCGAAAACCTGGCAAAAATCGTTTATGCCTAGACTATCGGAAAGTGAATCAAGTGACAACAAAAGATGCCTATCCACTTCCTCATATAGAAGGATTGCTAGGACGTCTTTCAGATACGCGCTATATTTCTAGTGTAGATCTGAAAGATGCCTTTTGGCAGATCCCGCTGGAGAAAGCATCCAAAGAGAAGACAGCATTTACGGTTCCTGGTAGACCCTTGTACCAATTCAATGTCATGCCCTTTGGCCTTTGCAATGCGCCACAGCGCATGTGCAGGCTGATGGACAAGGTAATACCTCACGAACTAAGAGAAAATATTTTTGTTTACCTAGACGACTTGCTAATTATTTCAAAAACATTTGACGAGCATCTCAGAATGCTGAAGCTCGTGGCATTAAGATTGAAAAGTGCAGGTTTGACAATAAATGTACAGAAATCTAAGTTTTGTTTCAAAGAACTGAAATATCTTGGTTACCTGGTAGGAGAGGGATGTCTCAAGATGGATCCAGGAAAAATATCCGCAATAAAAGAGTTCCCGATACCTAAGAATATACGACAAGTTAGACGTTTTCTGGGACTTGCAGGTTGGTACCGTAGGTTCGTGAAAGATTTTTCGTCACTGGCTGCTCCCCTCACGGATACCTTAAAGAAAAGGACAACTTTCTCTCTCGATGAAAAGGCTAAAGAGGCTTTTCACAACCTAAAATTGACGCTGACAACGGCGCCAGTTCTTATCAATCCTGACTTTTCTAAAGAATTTGTTATTCTGTGCGACGCGTCCGCGTCCGGTATTGGATGTGTGCTGGCGCAAGCAGACGAAAGTGGTGTTGAACGCCCTATATATTATTATTCACATAAACTGAACGCTGCTCAACGCAATTATAGTGTTACGGAGCGTGAGTGCCTAGCAGCAGTGCTAGGAGTCCAAAAGTTTAGAGCTTATATTGAAGGACAACCTTTCAAAGTCATTACTGACCATGCAAGCCTAAAATGGTTGATGAGTCAGAAGGATCTTAGCGGTCGATTAGCCCGATGGAGCCTGAAACTGCAAAGTTTCAATTTTTCTATTGAGCATCGCAAAGGCACCCAAAATGTTGTTCCGGATGCCTTATCACGAGCTTATGAGTTAGACGCTCTTGAGATTGCTGCTTCAATGACGAGTTGCCCAACAGACGTACTACATTTAGATCTAGATGATCCCAGTTTCAAATCAGAAGAATACGGACAGATCATTGACAACATCGTAAAGCACAAAAATCAGCTACCTGATCTTCAAGTATCAAATAATTATGTATATAAAAAAGTGAAACATAGCACAGGCAATCCGTTAGAGGACGAACTCGCGTGGAAATTATGGATTCCAGAACAGCTCACCGAGCACCTGATCTGCTTAGCACATCAGCCCCCTCGAGCCTCGCATGGAGGAATTGCTAAAACCCTCTACCGTCTCCGACAGCAATTTTTCTGGCCTAACATGGCAGCACAAGTCAAATCTTTCATTTCTAAGTGTGAAATCTGCAAAACCTCGAAGTCTCCTAACACCATTCTAAGACCTCCAATGGGAAAAGCGTTCGTGGTAGAACGACCTTTTCAATTCTTATTTATTGATTTCCTTGGACCATATCCGCGTTCAAGAAGCGGAAATACTCATGTCATTATAGCGCTAGATCAACTTACGAAATTTGTGACCATCCAAGCACTTAAAACAGCTACATCCTCAGGTACAGTCAAGTTTCTCCAAGAACACATATTTTGTATATTTGGGGTCCCTGAATCGATTCTTTCCGATAACGGCAAGCAGTTTACCAGCTTGGAGTTTTCGAAACTAATGTCCGCTTATGGCATAACACATGTTAAAACCGCTTCTTACTCTCCTCAAGCAAATGCTAGTGAGAGGGTCAACAGGTCTATTTTAGCTGCCATTCGGTCATATATCGATGTTGACCAAAGAAATTGGGATGCCCAGTTTCCATCCATAGCTTGCGCTCTTCGGACCTCTGTTCACTCGGCTATAGGAATGTCACCGTATGAAGCCCTATTCGGCCAGAGAATGATAGAGCATGGATCGGACTATAAACTGTTAAAAGTGTTAAATGGTCTCAACAACTCCGATTTAAGTGTGGTATCCAAATCATCGAAAATGAACATGCTGCACACCTACATAAAAGAATCTTTAGGTAATGCACATCAGGATTACGAGCATTTATATAATACTCGAATTAAAGCAGTTAAGTATATGGTAGGAGACGAAGTGTTCAAACGAAATTTCATCCTGAGCGATGCTTCTAAGCGAATCAACGCGAAGCTTTGTCCCAAATTTATAAAGACGAGAGTACGAAAAGTCATAGGAAACAACCTGTATGAACTCGAAGATCTGCAAGGGAAAAGAGTAGGAGTATACCACGGCAAGGATTTAAGAAAGTAGACTGAATCTTCCCCTCGTTGATAGCTCAGTCTGTGCATGAGACTCATGGATTTCAGGCGTGGGTCGAGACTTCCATTGTTAGTAAAATCTGGTTTCTTTTCTTTTTCTTTTTACTCGACTGGTCTTGCAAAACGAAAAAGTTGTGTGGGAAACCTCCCTCAGGTATTCAAATTAAGTTACCCAGTACAGTTTACGAGCCTGTGGAATTTCATAATTAGACCATTGACGCATGACCCGAAAGCTTAGGTTTAAGGACAGGATATGGATATTGTCTGGGGTAGTGCATAAGATATGTAGATTAGCCAATTCCCAATATGTTGAGGGATATTTTTTTTTGTTCTTTAAATGTAGATGGGAAAGGTGTTGCAAAAGGAAATGAACTGGTCATTACGTCGTAGGAATGCAACTGCATTTATGCCGGATCGTTAATGGCTGCAATCAACTAAAAAAAAAAAAAAAAAAAAAGGAGAAAAGATAAACACCCGAAGAAATTAGGTGTATAAAAACCAAAAAAAGAAGGAAAGCGTTTTGACCTGAAGCGGACTTGAACCAATGCATTTGCATGTAATGTGTCGAGTACTATACCTCGGTGCCATTACATATTTCAGTATGGTAAGGGTTCAAGTATGTATTAAATATAGCTCTATGACTATAAGAAGTCGAAAGTACTCACCACTACAGACACCGCACGAAATGGCTTGGAAGCATGGAACACAGAAATTTGCATGGATTTTCCTAAATTATGTTCGGAAAATTCCAAAAGTGGTACATGTATTCTAGAAAAATTCAATCATGATTGGTAAAACACATTTTCGATTTTTCCGAATTAATCAAGAGAAAATATGAAGAAAAACGGAAGTGCTACTGTAAACATTATGCGTGCGGGGTATGTTTGTGTATGTGAGAGCGCAGAAGTAGCATACCTACTATAAAAGACCAGCTTACGCTGATCTCCTTCTTCTTTTTCGGAATATAAGTGATCGGTGCAAAACAAGGGTACTCAAGTTCGGTGTCGGATAAGTTGATGTGTGCCGCGTGAGTGGTTGTTGCTTTGGCGGGGTGTAACTACATGCATATGTGCAATTACATACATAAGTATCTTACATTTTGTTTCGCGAATAAAACTCGCTAATTTAAGTGCGAATTAAAACGAAAGTACCAAAACCTACCTAAGTACCTGCATGCATAAATGTCGTATGTACGTGTGTTAATTAACCGCATAAGCTACTACGTCCACAAAAATTACCACTACCCCAAAGCGCCCCTAAATCATCAGATCAACATCACAAACACCACTTCGCAAGTCAACCCACGTATCCACCGAAACATTCCACACCAACTCTCGAAACGCCGCAATTTCACCGCCCTATTCGAACACCAGCAAACATCACAGAGTCCATACCCCCAAGAAGCTCCCCTAATCGGACAATCTAAGTGTGCAAGGTTCAAGATCACCCCCTACAGCAATACCAGCATTCCAACCGTACTGATCGTTCATCGACAAGTGCATGCAACCCACCTGCTGCAACATCTACCCATCTGCAACATCTTCAGCAACAAATCGAGGATTTCGACCAGTCATCTTGTGTGTTCATTTTTTTTAAGTTCAACACCGAAGACTTATTGTTAAAAGCTAAGTAGTTTTTGTTTTCGATATGTACTTACATATAGAGTGTAAAGTTCCTCCAAATTTTCAGTCAAATTCCTAGGTACATACCTTAAATTAAGGGAATATCATTTCGCTAATATACTCATTCATGCTCCCGATGCTGTGCACAACATTTGGAATGATCAAGACAACAAATCTGGGGTAAGTGAGCTTTTAATTATTTAATTATTTAGAAGATTAAAATTTGGATGAACTATTTATATATACATATTGCGATAGTTTTGGTTTTCTTACGAATGTTACGAATGTACGTATATGTACATCCTTGAGTAAACCTTTTTCTTTTTTTTTTTCTTTTTGATTAATAAGTAATTTAGTATCGAATGTTATTTTTTTTTCTAAGCCTGTATGGTGTAGAATTTTGTTAAATGAACGAATTGAATTTTAAAGAATTTGTTACGAAGTTGAATCGTTTGATAAAGTTAGAATAAGCTTAAAGATACGTTTGGTATCATACAAGTACCTATAATTTTTCATTTTGTTGTTTTCTATAAATACGTTAATAAATAGTTATATAGATATATGGAATCTAGAAGAATCGTTAGTGTTCAGTACCTTTTTATTTGGAGAAAGAGTTTCGATTGTGTTAATTTTATTTATGGGGAAGCTGAGATCCTTTGAATTTTCAGGAACTATTAAGGATGTTGTCTGAATAGAGAAGAAATTGGTGGCGGTGACCCGACTTCAGCCTAGGCCAAAGGCGATGAAGATGAGGATGACGACGACGACTGCCTAAAGTGTAGTGTAGTACCTTTTCAGGTTAGGGGTTATCATAAAACGCGAGGACATGGTAACCATGGTTTGTCACATCATATCCTTAACGGGAATATAGGGTGACATAGGGGTGGGAAATCCTCGGAGAGCTCCAAATATCTATTGCTCTCCCCCACATCTTCTGGAATCAGTTTGTAGAACAAATTTTTTTTGTGGTTGCGGACATCAAGCCTCGCGGTATTATTATTTTTTCCTTTTTTTTGGCATGTAAATGCGTAACGACCGTCCAGTGCTTACGACAGCAAGAACCCCCCCCATCCGACGAGCTAAGCACGTGCTAAAGCTAGCATGCCAAGCGGTCGTGGCCTGGACACCCTTTTTCTTTCGCAGCCAGGACTGGTTCAAGGTACCTGTAAGCCTTTTGCCTTAATGGTTGCATAGAAAGGAGAAGGTTCATAATTCACCATCGGAATTTCGTTACAAATCAACCATGACTTCCTACCTTTTTCGAATCCTGAGAATCATAACCAGATCACCAGACTTACCTGAAAAGGTTTCACCCTAATGACAATTACGGCTCCACGTAGAACTGGAAGCTATTTCCAAATGAAAGAAGCAATCCATCACCAGCTGTCGACTCACCTCCTATGTTCAGTGAACTATCGGCCTTTAGCGTCTCTACAAACGTCTCTACAGTACGTTGGTACTCCAGCAATGTATGTAGGTACTTACCTCCAAGAAGTCGATTCTTCATTTTTCTCAAGAAGATAGCCAACAGCAGTCATCTCCGATTGGCTTCCAACTCAATGACAAGGTCGATAGAAATCCACCCAGAAAACTTTTGTATATTCAAGGCAATGACATCGATGTGCCTTG
The DNA here is from genome assembly GCA_905220385.1 of Xylota sylvarum. Taxonomy (NCBI): domain Eukaryota; kingdom Metazoa; phylum Arthropoda; class Insecta; order Diptera; family Syrphidae; genus Xylota; species Xylota sylvarum. Next base: position 37,559,763 of record LR999958.1, read on the forward strand.
GTTGGTTGGTTAGGATCGGCCCACGATGGGAAGATGCACTTAGACCAGAGGAGGTCCATTGTGCTGCCGATGTGTAAGGTGGGTGGGTCATTCTCTTACTCTGGGAACCAACCACTACTTTGTATGAAGGAGCTAATCTTAGCCGTGCAGGCACTGTTGAAATCATTTAGATCATTGAAGAAATATTCGCCTAATGTGACTTTCCTTGTGTTGGAGAGTGCAGGGCACGTGCATAGGAGGTGACTGATTGTCTCCTCTTCCTCTTCGTCCATACAGCTTCTGCAGAAGTCGTTGTGAGGAATGCCCAATCTTTGGGCATGTCTTCCTATGGCACAGTGAGGGTGTTAACTATCTTGAAGAGGGTTCCTCTCTCATGTTTTAGGAGTCCAATGGACCTGGTTTTATTTAAGGTTGGCCACAGTAGCTTGGCGGTGTGACATTGGTGAAGTTGCTGCCATCGATGGCTGGCCTCTTCCTCCGCATCCGCGTTGATAAGGTGTTTAACATAAGACGTAGGCAGCTTGATGTCGGTGACGTTTATGCTGTTATGACCAGAGGAGCCTCGTCTGGCTAGTTCGTCCGCCTCACAATTCCCTGGTATGTCACATTCACCTGGTACCCAGCAAAGGGTGAGGTTGTACTGTCCAGCTAAGAGATACGCGGCAGTCTTCCACTGCCTTGGATTTCGTTGTGCTGGATGCAAGGGATTTGATGGCTGCCTGACTGTCGATGTATATGACAATATCCGAAGCTGATATTGTATTAACCGCTAGCCAGTCAGCTGCTTGACGAATGGCAGTGACTTCGGCTTGAAAAACGCTGCAATAGTTCGGAAGGTTAAAGGAGAGGTGAATGTCTAGGTCTTCAGAGAAGCATCCAGCACCGACTCCGTCCGTGAAAATTGACAACGATTCAGGGTATAGGACATCCCGTTGTGCCCATTCAGTTCTGTCAGGTAATAAGGAGTTATAGCCCGTGTTGAAGTTGTATACAGTGGGCAGGTGGTCGGTGACCTGTGGAAGATGGCGAAGCATCAGTAATATTTTGGCATGACCAATGTGTTACTCCTTCCATTGTTTAGAGCTTTTCAGTCTTATTGCTGATTGTTTGCTGACGATGTCGGTTGGGAGTAAGTGGAGTCTTCCAGTTGAATGTCCGATGTTTATAAACGTGACGTCTGATGGTGATGTCCCATGTAGAGTTTCTATGTACATTACACCACCAATAGTACCTGTTTATCAAGACCCATGCTTGGTTCCACTCGACTCCTATTGGTCACGACTCCTCCGATAAGTGAGTCCTTAAATAGGCCCTTTTTTTCAAAGGTTTTTCTGTTGACCAACTATCCTCCGACGTTTGCGCTATCCACGATGACATCCAATTGAGGTATGTCCTAGAGCCAAAATCGACTATTTCTGCGCACACGTTTGCCCTTCAATTCCCTGGAATTGAATCCTTGAACTTGGATGAAGTTCACCATCCCTTGTGTAGGTTTACATAAACGTAACCCCAAATCTGAAACTTCATGATAATTAATCAGCCACACTGTTATCCTCTTACATGACACATTGATAGTAGAGCGAAAAAAAATCCATTACAGCTCCATGTCGCATGTGTATCTTTCAATCCACTGCCATATCGCATGGCGACTTCCTTTCCAGTTAATATGATTTATTTGTTCTGTCCAAAAAATTTTTCCCATTTAGTTTGCTAAAACTCTTCCACCAAAAACCAAAAAACAAAAACTAAAAACAAAAACAAAAAAACCAGCTAAGTATACATAGTTGACAAATTCCATCTAACAAAAGTCGTACATCAAACGCTCCACCTCCAGCATAACTCAAAGGCCACCTCCGAGATGACAAATTGGATTGTCTCCGATAAGGAGACCAAATTCTGGCAAAAAAAAAAAGGCTCCCAGCAAGAACTCTGTGCTTTGGAAAATACACGCGAGCGAGCGAGCGCTCAAGTGACAAGTCAAATGAAATATGGCAACTGGGATTCCTTAGGTGAATATCCTCAATTTCGGAGAGAATTGTCGTGATTGTGATATGTATCTTTTTTCTTACACGAAGTTGGCTCCAGAAGGAATAGCAAAATGATTGCGAAGATGATAAATCAATTGAAAGGAAGATATGTGTGGAAATGTCAAGCGGGTTTCGTCCTGGGGGTTTGGTTTTTTCGTTGGTAATGCCATTGAGGTGGATTGGCGGTATCGTTACTGATATGTGATGAAAACCGGAGGTTGTGGTGTAGGCTGTGAAGTGTCCAATTTGTGTGATAAATTGACTTCAATTAGGAAGCGGTTTGGTTTTTATTTTCCCGCAATTGCGGGATAATTATAGACAGGAGACCTCACCTTATATTGAATTCCACCATAGGAGTTTATAGCGTAATTCCTTCTTTTTTTTTTAGCTGACAGATGCCTCTTTAATCCTTTATCCCTGAAGGATAGATATGCTCATCAACGCTTGATGTTTTGAAAAACTCATTTTAAAAAACAAAACACTGTGATAAGCTAAAACTTTTCAAATTAAAATTCATTGAGGATTAGCATGTCCTCGAAAATTGGTTTCCAAAAACAAAACCTGGCAGGAGTGTTTATAAATTTAAAATCAGGTCATTGCGGTATTTTTTTTATCGAATATCCCTGATATCCTCCCTCCGTTTACCTTCATGTATTCGGTTTGATGTATGACCTAATTCCTTAAGAGGATTCCGCATCAGTCCTCGTTTACCTATATTCACTTCCATTTTTTTTAACTTTGAGCTCCGTGTTGTAGCTTCGCATAAATCACTCTGTTGCACTGAAGGAGAAGCCGGCTAATGTGTGGTTGTGTTAATGAACATCACTAAGCTCACGAGCTACCCTAATTAAATTCGTGATGATTTGAACGTAGCCAGGCTAATGGCAAAGTAGTGTAATGTGTCGTCGCCAAGGACATCGATACAATGTAATATACCTATGTACATACATATGTACATGCACGTGTGTTTGTAATTTTGTTCAAAGGAATCTTTTGTTCTATTTAATTATCCGTAATTAATCGCCCTAGGAGAGAACAATTCACATTCGGTTTGCGGCTACGGGTAAGGATAGGTGTGCAACCTTTAGCAAAACAGGATATGTATATGGCTCATGTATGATAGTTCCCATTGTTATCGGAGGCATTTACGTAATTGGAAATCAACTTGTATTAGCATTTAATTAGAGGGGAAAACTCTTGGCAGTGTGGTGTGAGCGGTATTCATCCGTCGGTGGTGTGGATAGATAGGAGAAACTTTGGTGTTATGTTTCGATTAATTTGAGATAATTGCAGGCAATGATGGCTGGTTATGATTATGGAAAACTATGACTGAAGGGTCACGGAAGTCATGAGATATACAATTCCCTGAATTTGCAATTTAGAGCGAAGCATTTGTGATTGTCATGTCATGAGTGTCACATATAGGCTTGATTGAATTTAACCAAGTGGATGGATTGAATTACGGAATTTAAACTCAGGAGATCACTTAAAGAAACGTAGAGTGCAAGAAGATTTAAGTTGTACTGAAACTTTATAGAAACCTTATAAGTCATGCAGCAGAAAAGCAAAAACCATCTGAGGGAGTATTGCGAATTGTATGAAAAAAAATTGGGCGTGCACGAGATCAGTTGCGGTTGTGTGTTCAGACTCCTCACAATAGAAACAATAGACCAACGTATTGGGGATAGAAACCACACTCTCCATCTTATGATGGAAGATATATCCCTTCGTTGATCAGCTGCCGACAAGGCGAATCAGCTCACAAGAGGATTAACAAGAGCCTGTGATACATCCATGCTAATCGCCAGACTGCGCGCAGATTGCTACAGGGCGCGCCATTTGTACCAACGGAGAACTCCACGAGAGATTGATAACCGCCTTGAGAAACCTTAAAACTGCAATTAAAGACAGTAAACAGAAAAGCTTTGTCGAATTGTGCAACGAAGGCGATCAAAATCATCATGACTTTGCGAAAAAAGCTATCAAAGAAAATAATGAAAGGGTGCGAGTAAACAGTATCGCAAACTGGAGAAACATCCTCCGAGCTCTTACCCCCAAGAGAGTACCAGAATACATACCTGCAGAAGATAATGACGGACTATTTTAGAAATAGAGTACTCCTCTATGACACCGTCGATGGAACAAGGTAGTATAACGTCACAAACGGCGTTCCTCAAGCCACCGTACTAGGACCTCTACTGCGGAATCTAATGTACAATAGCGTTCTTAGACTTGGAATACTTAGCTTCGCCGACGACATAGCGTGACCAAACATGTAGTGACCAAACTCCTTGAAGAGTTGGAGCATAACTGCAATGAAACTATCAGAATGATCCACGACTGACTGGTACACATGGGTCTAAAATGTAAAATGCAAAAGAAAAGACAGAAATAGTGCTCGTCAGCAGCAGATGAGTCATGGAAACTATAAGAGTAACCTTGGCAATCACGTTATAGTTTCCAAACCAGAATTGAAGTTCCATTACTTTAGACGCAAGGCTAGCATTTAAGAAACACCTGCAGCTAACAGCTGCAAATATAGGCGGACCAAAGCACAGGAAGGGATTGCTCTTAGCAAGACTTACGGCATCGATAATGCTTCCAAATGTGGGCAGGTGCCATTAAAAAAAAATCGTACAGGAAGAAGACTAAGACAGCTTACAGAATCAACGCATTGAGTGGCTGATATAGTGGCTAATATGGTACCAATATACCTTCTTGCTAAAGAAGCACAACAGATTCATCCACGAGTCGAAGTGATACTGAGTTACCACCAAGGAAGCCACTGGTCGAACCAATCAGCGATGGACTCATCTAGGCACATGAAGAAATTGAATCTGTTCGACACCTGCTATGTGACTGTCCTGCCCTATCTACTAGAAGAATGAGAACTCTCGGTAGTTACTTTTACACTGACTTGGAGGACGTGGGTAATGTCTAGCTGATGAAGCGCTGCTTTATCGAACAAAGTAAGACAATGTCAAGTGTTCTCCAAAGCTCGCTACTATGTCCGCTTCTGTGAAACCTAATGTATGTTGAGAACCGAAAGATATAGTTATTATAATAGTAACGACTACTAGAGGACAGTAGAATGGAATCCTACAAAGAATACGGAAGCAGCATAAAGTGCGCCAACCCATTGAGAATATTCAGCATATTTGTGTTCATGTCAAATAATGATGGCAAAGCCGGAGGGGATATACGATTGCAACAAAAACCGATTTGCTGTTTGCAACACAATTTGAGTAAATACAATGTCAGTCGGTGTATGAATAATATCTGTCATCATATTGTTCTTTGCATCCTTTACAGAGGACTATCCCAGATAGTCCAGGACACTATAGTTCAGTATCACAAGGATGGAATAACAACATTTCCAGAATCTTCTTTTAATATTGATTAGGAGTAGATTAATAAACGTCAAGGACTTGGAGTCCTTAGTTATGAGAATTCAAGTTACGAATTGTTTCTATTTTCGGGAATACCATTAAATGTGAACCGTCACCCCTACCAACCCGCCATTGACGATAAATTTGAGATGCTTACATGCTGAAATTTCATCCGCCTTGAGTTTGCCATTCAAAATAACGAGGATTCTCACCTACATATCCATATCCAGAAGTATTTGTCCATGGAGTACAACTATAGGGTGAGGCTAATTGGCCTAAAATCCCTCATGGATTAACGAGTCTTAACATAACAACCACCAGGGTCAACCAAGACTAAATCAAACAAAACCAGTTAAAACGAAGTGACAGCCTAACTTTAATAAGAAACACTCATGTTGTCATCACCAAACCACTAACATTCTTCGAATAATAATCATCAGACGTAAATAAAACCATTAAGTCGCCAGAATATTATTTTATTCTCGGCTTAAAGACATTGGTAGCTATGTATACATCCTTTGTAAACAAACCAATCCTTAATCCGATCCATGCAGACAGGATGCCATTGGCAATTACTTACATAAAAGTAACACAATTGCCTACACTGCTACTATGACTACATCTACAAATACTTTCTTCCCCCGGCTCAGCATGACCTTCCTTGTCCCACCGCCATGGTCACAAAGGCACGTTTATCTTAATATTCCACCGCAATCCGTAATTCTATACCTCCCTTCCAGTAGCATGATACTTAAATTTAAGTGCTACGTGGAAAGTGTTAATTTTCCTCGGTCGAGCCTAACACAAAACTATGAGATGTGCCAGTTACTCCTCATCTACAAAAAAATATTGTGAACTAAAAGGCTATCCGTTGCGTCCAAAATAGAAGCAAATTGTCTTCCAAATTAACATCCAAAACGAAAGAACCACGCCATTAAGTCTAACAATAGCCTCTACTCAAATTTATCTTGTCATGACGCATCCAACGTTACAATCAGCACCACCCTGTCTCAATGGCTAAAACCGAAAATAGCAGAAAACACAAGCGATGAGGAGAAAACCCAAGAAATCATCATTCGTTTCCATTTATTTTGTTAGTCGTATTCTCACACCCCATGCCACGCTTCACAACGTATACGGATACTTCTCACGATGCTCCAGAAAACACCCTTAGGTGCCGTAATGAGATCCACTAAAAGAGAAAAACTTGTTACTTTCGTCTGAGTTAGACAACTTTATCGCCCTCATAGCCGCATCATAATTGAAGCGGTACAAACGCAATTAATGTCTAAGCGCTTCTCTGCGCCCCTAAGGGTTGAAAGACGATAATTCTTGTGGTACTAGCTCACCGAAAACAAAATTAAAAGTGTGTTTGTGTTCCCCACGCACCGCCCCCAAAACTCAAGAACAACATCTGTCTGCCTGACTGCACTAAATATATTAATATTCTGTCGGGCTTAGGGTGTGTGTGTGTACTTTAAGCCTTTTCTCATTTGCCATACGTCGGCGAAAATGTATTACAATTAATGTTGCATTAAGAGTCATTAGCTTCTGACCATAAAATGGCAACGGACACCACTTCCTCCCATACCAGCAGAAGCAACGGTCCACCAACAAAAAAAAAAAGGATTCATAGTCAGTGGAAAAGAATAATCGCTGGAGGAATGAAAGGAATGCCTTCGGTGGATAAATGTTTTAGAAAACGTTTTTCTCGTATGCGATTTTATGGCAAGAATCCAGTTCACTTACTGGCACTCCTGCAGCTTCAGCAACCACAATTCCTACAGTGGGTTTGGGAAGTTCGTTTTTAGAAAGTTTTGAACAAATATAAGGATTGCAGTTTGAGATTTTGAGTTTTTAGGGTTCTTGTTTTCTTATATCTGTTGTATCTACATCAAATAAGAATTTACCACATTGTCCTATAGAACCCAGCCTGTCAGGAATGGAAAGACCGTCCTTAACACTTTCTACTTTTACAAATGATCAATCTAAAATATAAGATGAACCAAAAGTGAGTCATGCTTTAAAAGGAAGATACTGTAGGACTAAATAAAATGAGGTCGTCAGAGCCAGTTCAGCGATTGAAGTATATTAAGTTGTCAAGAATCCAGATCAGAAATATAGATGACTGGTACTGGATACAAAGAAACCAAAAAAAGATTTTTGGGTATTTAGGGAAGAGTTTGGGAAAACTCTTTGCTAGAAAATAAAACAAACTTATACGTGACTCTTTTTCAAAAGTATTCATCCACATTCTGTCCAAAGGCATCGATTCCCTAAAAAAACCAAATGGCATTCGCACCTGCAGATCTGAAGAAACCCACTTCATGGTTTGCATCTTCGACGGCATAAACCTCACTATACCGCTGATAAGTCACTTGCTTAAAGTCATGCAAAGCTAAATCCCTTACTTTAAAACTGTCATCATGCTGCAGAACCTAAGTCGTACTTTGAATAAAATTTTGGATTTACTTTGAGTACGACTTAAAGCCTGCAAAATGATGAAAGGTTTTCATTCCATAACTCCACAACCCACTGCATTATATGTACTTCCTGTCAATCTGGATGGTTCAGATGGAATAGGGTCCTTATATTGATAATAATCCCAATAATGGAACTATACTCCAGAAATTATGTACGGAAGCTTTACCAACAGGTAAGAATGTATCAAGCCAACAAGACCCGTACTGAAGCTTGTAGAGATGAAAAAGGAAAACTTGTAGTACGAGTCACAGTTGGTGTTGAGAATATAGAAAATTTTTTTCTGCAAACTGTATAACGACAACGAAGACCAACATCTCGCTGTCAGGCAGAATGAACCATTCTATCTAGACGAAAATAGCCAAAATTTCCGTCCACATGACCAGAACGAAGTGAGGATGGCAATATCCCAGCTGGACCTGATGGTCAAGGTATTCAAAGCAGCTGGAAATGATCCGGTAGATACCATACACCAACTCATTTCTAAAATTTGTTCAGACGAGTGTATGTATACCTTTTGTCCGATACGTAAGAAAAGAAACCTTCTCAATGAATTATAGATGTATCAGTTTCCTCAACATCCCGTACAAGATCTTATCTGCCATATTGTGTGAACGTCTGAAACCCTTCGTCAACACCCTGACAGGCCCCTTTAGTGTGGTTTCAGGCCAGGAAAGTGCATCATATTTTCACACTTTGACAAATCAAATCCTGGATAAAGTCCATTTTTATCGACGCATACAACAGCATTTATAAAGACGAGCTATACAGAGCCATGTCTAGTTTTGCCATCCCTACGAAACTCGTTCACCTGTGCAGGATGACAATGGAGAACGTTCGCTGATCCATCAAGGTCGGTAACGATCTCACCGAGACCTTTGATATCAAGAATGTATTTAAACAAGGTGACGCGCTGCCATGTGACTTCTTTAACATCATACTTGAAAGAATTGTACAAAACTCACAATCTACTACATACTCGCGTACGCCGACGATAATGACATAATTGGTGGAACTTAGCGGATTGTCACCAGTGCGTTCGCTAATGTTGAAACGAAAGCTGACAAAATGGGTTTAGCGATAAACGAGAGCCAAACCAAGTATATGCTGTCAATAAAAAGGGAAGCACAACGCCGACTAATTGGACAGAATGTTACAATCGACAGATAGAACTTTGAGGTAGTAAGGGACTTTGTCTACCTTGGTTCTGCTATTAATTCTGAAAACAACACCTCAGCAGATATAAAACGAAGAATAACTCTTGCCAATTGCTGTTTCTTTGGACTGAGAAGGCAATTGAGTAATAACGCCCTATCCTGAACAACTAAGAGACTCTATATAAGACCTTAATCATCCCAGTGCTCCTTTATGACGCTGAAACATGGACTTTATCGAAAGCAGATAAAGATATACTCGGTCCAACTATAAGAACTATACAGCGACATTCACCTAGTCAAAAGACTATGCATCAGTCGTTTGAGATGACTAGAACATGTAGAGCGGATGGATACAAACGCTCCGGCCCATAGAGTCTTCGAATCCAGCCCGGAGGACAATGCCGTAGAGAAAGACCTCGCCTTAGGTGGCACGCACAAGTAGAAGCGGACCTCAACTGGAGGCAGTTAGCTAAGGACAGGGCTAACTGGAGATGCTTGTTAGTGGAGGCCCAGGCTCACCCTGACCTGTAGCGCCACCTAAGTAAGTAAGTAAGCAAGTAAGTAATGAACATTTAAATTCTGATCATTCTCGTTAGCCAACTATGGATCTATCTAATTTTTTCGTAGATAAGTCTAACTTAGCCTTTAAGTCTATTGTAGACCTGAACTCGAAATACACTGGCGTACCCCATAAGGTTGATTGTGCCTCTAGACGGTAACATTGATTCCATTTAGAGAATTATTTCAGTGCGTCCTAAATCAAGGAAGTGTAGCTAAGGAAACTCCTCCCGCCTCTTATAATCACTTGATAAACACGACCCAATCTGTAGTAGTCGCGGTACTCAACAGACAGTCAGCAGTTGGTAATGTGCTAACTCCTATATCTCCCAAGATTGTCATGTCTACTTTGCACCCTGAAACTACGTTTTCTTACCTTCTTGTTTTGGAATGACTAGTACGCCGTATTTGGCAAAAATCTTCATATTACTCTCGGGTCAGGATCAAGTCGTACCGGAAACGTGTTACATATCTCCAAAAATCTTAGAAAAGATCCAGCTTGGCGATAGAGTATATACAAGATAAACTAGGAGTACGGACTATCTAATCCCACACCTGAATTTAAAGAGAACAACATATCGATCGTTTGAAAGATTGCTTTAACCCGATAGAACACAAGTTGGAGACACCAAACTACAGACCCATACCATTCAAGCGGAGGGGATTGCATCGACATTTCTGTAACTGCTCAATCAAAAAAGTACATCTGCCTGGTAGTACAATGGACCGAGTCTACGTAAGTGTTCTGGGATTTAAATTTCTTAAAACCCATATCCATCTTCATGGATGGTTTGAAGTGAAAGTCTCTATCAGTCAGTCCAATCACTAATGGGACGCCTAGAAGCCATATTGTTTTTAGATTTCCAGAAATTCACTGATCAGTGATGAAGTGCACTCACATCAGATCTTGTAGGTTACATAAACTCCAGACGAATATAAAAGAATTTCTAGCACTCAGCAGAATGCATTTAACACTTCTTACAGAGACTATAAGTGGAACTTATTTGCAACCTACCGGAAAAAAGCTAAGAATCTATAAAAAATTGAATGCACTCATACTCTGTCCAAGAGCCTTATTCCTTTATTGAACTCGTGAACCAATACTCGCCTGCGATCCAGTATTCTGACTCCGTAATGCGATCTTAACCTTCGCAACTGTGTTTAGCTAAAGGCTTTTTAAAGGAATACAAGCTGATCTCCTTATTGCAAACCTCTACAGTCAACTATAGTAAAGACTAGTTCGCCACACTGTACTCCTTTCTAAAGTTATTAACAAGAAAACCCTCCCCTACCTTAGAATGACTATTTTTCGTTTAGGCACGTAACGTACCGTGGCTCCTTCCTGGGATTCACGTACGCTCCAGCTATAGTTAAGCATGAATATCTAAATGGATAGAGTCAAAGTGAGAATCTATAATAGTCCGCCTTGTTCTACACACTGTACCAGCATATCGCTCTCCGAACAAAGTTGCCAAAAGGATTCCTTCAAGCCATAAACCAAATATTTTCTTTGTTGCCAGTTGTGCAACTCTTCGGATGATCGTTTGAAAACTCCTCAGCATCTGTAATTATCTACGTCTTCCTTTTTTTTTAAAAAAAAAAAAAGAAGAAGAATCTATCTACCGCAGCTGAGATGCTTCTGCGGGCAAAGCAGTAACTTTTCCACAACGAACTTTTTATCGGCCAAATATACTGGACTAGCGAAAGTTTTACGACAAAATAAAAAACAAAAAAAAACACGGATGCAAGGATGAAATTGATTATCCTTCTCGTCGTCCCTTTGTGCTAATAAATAAGAGTATTGATTAAAACTGGTAGGTATAACAATCCACAGCGGAAAAAAGGTGCACAATGTGAGAGAGAGATTGTGTGTACGTGCTCGCTTAGGTCAAGGTTAGGTGCCTGTTTCGAATGTTCCACCCACTCTTGAAATGTTATCCTTTTTGCACATCAACCAACTCCACCGTTTCGTACCCAATACATTCCACAAAGTAAATGTAAAACAACTTTTTGTGTTACTCGCTGCTACTGCTGCTCTGCTGCTGCTACTTGGTTTGGTGACTCATTTTAACCTAACTCACATAAAAAGGGACCTAAGTAAGGATTTCAGGGTAGAAGCGCTCCGAAACACACGGAGCAAAGGCAATTTCAGGACATAAACGAACAATGTAAAATATTTGGTTCGTCCCTTTTTTTGCTGCTCGTTGCCAAAATGAGGCTGAGTTGGTGAAGTTGTTGCACCACCACTAAGGCACAACGGCGACAGTCAATGTGCACACATTGTTACCGGGAATAGGATTTTTCGTCGTCGCCTTTTGGGGGAGTTCACCCACCACACACCGACCGGGCCGGCAAGGAGAACTTATGACCTTTTAAATCTTACTGTTGGTAAAGTGTTTTTTTTTTTTTAGTTTCTGGGAATCACAAGCAAAAGCAGAAGTAAACGCGTTGTCGAGAATGAATGTTTGTTTGAGGGGATGTCGTCGTATTGTTAAGGACGGCTCTGAGGTCCTTAAAATGGGCCAAGCCATCCAGGCGATAAAAACTAGGGCAACATCAGTGTGTTTATGATTTTCCCCGGGTTTATATTCTTTTTCTAAGGGAGTATTTTTCTGGGAGGGTACTTTTTCTCCTTTGCAGATACATACATAGTACATACATACATGCATGCATGAAATGTAGTAAGGATTTGCCAATATGGCTTATGGTAACCAATGCTGCGATGGCTCTTGGTGCACGTACTGCAACTGCTTTATTGGTTTGCCGTGACTTCAATTTTAAACAAAGTTCGGTTAATCTTCCGGGTCTAGTGGTTGTGATGCAACTCGACTGAAAGTGGTCTGGATGTGCATTTAAGAGGATTTTAGAGGAGTTACTGCGACGGAAAATTGTAGTCGGACTGCATGTGTGTGTGCATTAGAAATTATTTTAGGGGAAACTCAAGCTTGGAAAATTGTCAGAAGTTTCGAAGTCGTTAAATCATTTAAAGTTTAATTTTGGTTTTGTAATTAAATGCGACATTAACCTTTGGCATTATGGGGAGGATTACTGATGGATACGACTTTTCAACGGCAGGATGGGGCTTGTGTGCGAGGAAGTGACGTTTGAGGTTGGTTTGTTTACAGGATTTATGTACGGATATTAAAATATGGTTGTGATGGATAATAATTAAGCTGGCCAATGTAAATATAAACATGTGGACTTGTTAAGCAAACAACTCGTTGTTAGTTTAGTATAATGAAAATCGGCAGATGCACCTGGGGATTATAAGAAAATGAAGAGACATTTGATTAGGAAATAAAGTAAGAAAAACTATGAATAATAAATAGATAAAATAATAAATAAATAATAATTTTAACCGAATCAATAAGTTTAGATTAAAAAGAGAAATCATAATTGACAGAGACTAAAAGAATAAAACTAATTGAAACTATACGACTATGGACGTCTTCGGTCCATTTGTGTATCTCTCTTCTCTTGCTCTTGTGTAGTCCTTTCAAACTTGAAATTTAAACGTTCATCCAGGTGATTGATCATGTTCTCCTCGGCATTTACGTCAGCGCATTCTCTGAATAAGTCTGTTGAACTAAAACGGATTAGTTTTAAGTGAACCGCAATTATTATAGTTTCCCAAGATACAATTTCTGACGTTCGATGATAGTTGTAAAATGGACGATCTGGCAATTGTTGCCTATCAGATGAGATACGACAAACCATGTATTTTAGCTAAACAAATATCTAAAAGGTTGCATCCCAAACCAGTTGACAATATCCGGGTTCCGTGACCTTCAGGATTTGGTGCACATTTTTTTAAATTGGATTCTGGGGTTTCAAAGTTCGGGGTCTGTTGCGTGCTATAAGAGTTGACACTCACGTACCGCCCGATTGATTTATCAGAAAACGACAACGGAAGAATAAGGGCTTACTCCCGGATTTGTTCTAGGTATAATAGAAGCCTCCGAGGTATGTGAAATGCCAGGTTTTACCTCTGGACAATATCCAGCCGCTTTCGATGTTGGTCTTGCATAGCTCTCCGATGAAGAGGCAAACAAATTCTGGGCCTTGGCAGGAAAATATAAATCCGTCTTTTCAGCAGGTCCGTTCGATTTTGGACGAAATCTCTTGGTACACTACCAAATCAAAACAGCTCTAGTTAAAACGCAGAAACGACGCAACTTGTCGAGGACATGGCTACAAGACGAATGATGGTACCATCGTCAAGCCCGGCTCCTATTGTCCTTGTAAAAAAGAAAGAATGAACAACTCGTTTTTGTGTCGACCCCTTGCCAAAAACAGAAGAGCACTTGGTACCCCTAGAAGGATCAAAATGCTTTTTGACCATGGACCTACGGAGTATACATATGTATATGGATTCACAAGATAAGGAAAACACGGCTTTCTCGGACGGACTCTGGCAGTTTTGTGTCATACCATTCGGGCTCTATAATGCCTCTGCTATGTTCGAACCCTCAATGGGTGCCACACTTCAAGGAGTTTCGTGGCAAAATACAATCGTCTACCTTGAAGACTTTATTGTCTACTCAAATACTTACGATAATCACATGGTTCATTTGAAAATAGAGTTTGTAAGGCTTCAAACAACGGGAAGGAGCGTAGGCGTTTTACATGGGGAAACGGGGGTGAAATCACATTTGAAGTGTTAAAATTTTGCTTAACTAGTGCACCCATTTTATCTATTCCAACAGCTGAAGACATCTTCATCTTAGACACTTTCAAAATCTCTCTCTGTCTCAAAATCGAGGAGACCTAGAAGTCGTCCTACCGTACTGTAGTCGAACATTATCCAAAGAAAAAAGGAATTATTGTACTTCGAGAGGAGAGTTGTTAGCGGTGGTACATGCCACAAAACATGCTACACTACTTGATTGGCCGGAGGTTCTTGTTACGAACGGACCATTCCTCTCCCCGATGGTTACTTAATTTTAAGGAGCCAGAAGAGCATGTGGGTAGTTGTTGGAGCGTATTCAGTTGTACGACTTCGACGTCCACCATCGTCCAGGCTCTGGGCATGCCAATGTAGATGCGCTATCGAGGAGACCATGCACAAACTATCAAACTAAATCGATTACAAGCCAATGGATGTGACAAGTTATACGAATGAAAAGAATCTATTGATGTGGATAGTTCAAGAAGATCTTAAAGCAAAACAAGAAGATGACGAAGATCCAATGCAAGAACTTGGGTACAAGAAACTAAAAGACCTAGCAGAGAATCAGTAATGGATGAAAATCCGATCCCAAGAGCCTGTTGGTTGCAGTTTTATTCGCTATTGCTGAAGGACGGTATTCTGTGTCGAGTTTGGACTCTCAAGAACGGTGACAAAGTGAATTTGCCAATAATTCCTCGATCACTTGTTCCGGAAATCTTGGCAGGTTTCAACAGTTCTTCCAGCGGAGGCAATCTAGGACAAGATAAGACACTTAATAAAATTTAACAACGATTTTATTAGACAGGTCAAACCAGTGACGGTAAAAAGTGGTGTCAAGCCTGCCAAAAATACTGTTCCAGGACTAAACTGGGTAAAAGTTCACGAGCCACTACAACCGTCAATCGTAGGTGCTCCTTTCGAGAGAATAGCGATAGCTGTATTGAGGACTCTTCCATGCTGGTATCGGTTCAATCGCTACATAGTCGTTGTCATGGACTACTTTACCTGTTCAACGATTACTACTTGATGGACTGATTGAGACAATATTTTGTAGATACGGCGTACCGTAGTTACATCACTCTGACCAGGGACGAAACTTTGAGTCAGAGTTTTTTACCAAGACCAAGCAGAGGCTAGGAATTGAAAAGAAGAAATGGTCGAACGTTTCAATCGCACGCTATTGGACTACTTGTTCAAATTTGTGGAAAAAAATCACAACGTCTGGTGTAAACATTTACCATTGGCTCTGGTGGCCTATCGTTCAGCTACTCACAAACTTCAGCTGCGTCTACCAGTGGATTTAGATTATGGTATCCCCGCCGATCCTTCAACATCGCAGCCAAAATATATCCAGTACCTGGAAGACTAGATAACTAAGCTTCACGATTTGACGAGGCAGCGCCTCCAAAAGAATGTAGCGAAGATGAAAACCAGGTACGATCTTCTATGCAATCTACCATTCTTCCTGGTCGGTGGCAAGATTTGGCGTACATATCTCTCAATTTATAATGCGAATGGGAAGGTACAGCGATGGCGATTGATATAACGATTTACCGAATTCAACTTCCTGGCAAAATGACAAAGAAAGTAGTTCATTTGAATCGACTCACTGTGTATAAGACTCAGGTGAAACTTTGAGTCCGAAGGTGGGTCCAGTGTTGCAAAACTAAATAGCTTCAAAATTTTGGTTAAAATCTCTAATCTTTTAGAGTTTTCTTTTAGTTTTTTCCCCTTTAGTTTGCAAATTGGTTCTCCAGCACTTCCGTACCGTACAACAGAAGAATAGAGGAAGACTGCTCTGTTAAACCCCTTGTTTAAACATAAAGACCATGTGAAGGGTTTTTCAATTGGAAGGATGACTTGGAGCATATGCGGTTTCAACAAAACAGACAAAGACAATATTTTTTCCAGGCAGTTCTCTTTCAGTTCAATCCAGAAGAAGTCCTCTTACGTCTTTTCTAGTGCAGCCAGCTCTAAATATCACTCCAAAAGAATGCAATCAGGCATGTATCATGTGCGTCCCCAAAAGGTGTAAGTGTGTTAAGTTAGATTTGGTATGTACAGATTTGGGTGCACCTGAAACCCAAGCAAAGTAAACTCCTTATTATAAGCTTCTTTCTACCGACTGGATCTTTGTTGAACCTTTTGATCGCACAGATATACTGATGTCATTGGTGGTCTCTAAACAGTACCACTTGACTGTTTTGTTTTTCAAAATTGCAACAGAAGTCTTTAAAAAATCCCAATTTGAGCGGGATGTTGTTGATTTTTCTGGTTTATGGGCTGCCACGATACTTTATAAATAATCTTCGCATCTACAACTGTACGCGAACAGTATCTTCTCAAAAACTCGCGATTAAAATCAATTTTTTTTTACAATTCCTTGTCTCGAGGTGTGATTAATTTCCAAGAACTTCAGCACACATTTCCCAAAAAACTTGTAATTCACATTAAAAACTTTCTTTAAACCCTTTCCTGTACTTATCAAAAGCAATCAGCTTTATCCTTGTTGTAAACAGAATAACATCAGTTTCCACTTTGGATTATTTTCAAACAAGTTTGAAAGTCTACCCCTTCCCTTCTATTATTATGGAAACAGATTGGGTACTTACCCCTTGCCACTATCAGAGAACAGTGACGCTTTATTGATTGACTCAAGTTATAGCCCAGAAAATTAACCTGTCAACCTTCGCGATTGAGTTGTGAAATTCATGGCGTCACACTTAATGGTAGCTTACATTAAAGCCGTTTCGAAAAAATCTTATCATTATCACGTAAATAGATAAGTCCATCACCTGTTGAACCCATTCTTTTTCTTATCGAAATTATATGCAATTTCACCCATTTCCGGATTTAGTAAAACAATAAACCAAAACAACTTGACAGTAAAAAGAACTCGATAAGCTTGTGTGAAATTTTTAACTTATAAAGCCGACTCGCGTTCCTTTGCAAGAAGTCACTCCTTGGGACGTTGTTATGTGCGATTAACCTTTCAAACAAAGGTTTGGCTGCCGGAAAAACACCCTTTTCACATAATTTATTAAAATTTTGTACTTTTACAAAAGACGCTTCGAGTAAAGTTAATCCATCTGACATTAACTAACGCAACGCGTGCCAATATCCCTAACCCCTTGCTTTCTGAAAATAGCACGCTTTTAAGCCACCACCACTCGCACTCAGTGTAATAACTTATTTACACCAGCAAGGCAGCCACATCTAGAGATGTAATTACCGCTTTGACTTATTCAATATACGCGCCTCTACTCCAATTATCTGACACATTTAGAAAATTTCCCGAATTTACGGAAGTTAAACAATTCTTTTCCCTGTCGCCTCCTTCCTTCCGATCATTGTTTAGCCCTCAAAAGAAAGAAAGAACGAACAAAAAACAATACTGGTGTCTTAAAGTGATTCCACCCAACGGTGATGACGACGCAGACATGGCCTACAGGCTGGGAAGGACTAAATTTGAAATGAGAATATTGGAGATTTAATATTTAATGAAATGAACCGGAAACTGATGTTCATTAATGGCGAACCGGACGGGAAATCATTATCATCATCTCATCATCATCATCATCGCCGCCGCCGCCGCCGCCGCCACCACCGTTGTCAGCTTCGAGCGTCATAGTCATACTCAGCAAGGAAATAGCCGTAAGGACAAACAAGCAACCTCGTCAAACACCGTCGACTCAGTGGATGGTTATTTGGAAATTTTCCATCCCCGTTAGCTAAAACTGCCGACCGACAAGTCGGCCTGATTGGAATGAAGCAAACGAGAGGGTGGCTATTCTACCAGGACGAAAAATCCTTTATAAAATTTTCGCTCTTTTTGTGTGTGTTTAGTATCTTCTTGCAATCGCAAATCAACCGGTGATTACTCTATAATTTCAACGCATTAACACAGACATCATCATGGGGGAATCGGATCACTCAGTCCAGTGTGTCGTCCGTCCCATCCAATGTACATACCTACTACTGTGTGTACGGGCCAAGAGCCTTTAGAGCTATTACGACAACGAGTTTTACGCCTGACTGAGAAATTATATTTCAATTTTCCATAAAGCACGAAAATTCAATATTCCTTGCCGCCAGGAGAGAAGTCCTAAGGGTATTTGCGAAATTATGGCCGAGGATTACTTTTGATTACTCAGTGGCTGGGGGGGTATGGCTATGGACCACCGATTCTCGACGATTGGTGCTGGATGAATGGCAGTGCTGACGGAATGTCCCTTGCCATTAAAAGAGATAAAAAATTTAATGTCCAAAGTAATTTATTTTTTTAATTTATTTTTCATGATCGTAAAAAAAAAACGCTTCTGCTGCGAGGGCTATTTTTCTTACATGACTTTTGCTGTTCTCGATGCAATGGAGGGAATGAATGTTGCTGATGACGGCACATCCTTGCAAATTTGATTGGCACTTTATGAGGTGAAATTTGTTAGAAATTAAATTAAATAAAATTTAATTTCCTTTCATCCTCAAGCGCGTGTAATTAATTGTAATTTCGCGTGCAAGTGTGTGCAGTCGGTGTGTTGCTGCTGCATGGATTCAATCGTGAGAGAAAACTTTATCCTTGCCATTGGAGACCGCGAAAGCACGAAAGGAAAAGAACAATCTTTCTGCAATTTTCTTTGTTCGGTAAAGAGTTTGAGGTTGACACGGCTGAAGACAGTCTGAATAATGACTTGACTTCTGAGTTGTGAAGTTGTGATGTGGTAGAGGGTAGAGGTTTGGGTGTATAGGGTGTATTATTGTGCTAAGCTGCCATGACGGTGGATTGGGGTTATTCCTTAATCTTCTCCATGGGAATTACTAACTAACTTCAGGCTACACAAAAGTAATAGTGTTACAAATAGTGGTGGAACTGACTTTGCGTATCAGTCTTCCCTAACTTTTCGCCAGCTGCCGCGGGTCATTCTCAACTTTTCTGCGTCATATTCTTTTCGGACCGCCAGGACTTCTGCTATATAAAGTAGTTGGGTATCCTACTGAACATTTTGCACAACGAATCCATTGCCATTAGGTGGTTGGGGCTATAAGTTCCTGACTAGTTTTCTGTTCGTTAAGAAAGAAATTGCAAAACCAGCTACTAACCTAGCGATTGTCCATCAATGAGATACTCGAGCTGATGACTTCGCTCCAAGGCCTATAATTTTACTTTTTGCTGTACTAATTTTCTGCTCGACGACGCCCATCTCTTTCACAATATAGGTGAAAGAATGCAGCCTTATCTTACTAATTCCAAAAGTGAGTTTATCCAATCTGAAGCTCGTTCAGGCAATGTTAGCCTGTTAAAGCCCAAACCCAAGGGTCGACTTCAAACTATGTACTACTATACTCGTTCAATTCGAAGAACTATGTACTACTATACTCGTTCATTTCGAAGAACTGAACAGTAAGGTCAAGACCTATGAGTAGTCCATGAAGGTTGTCTCTATCCGGTGAAACATAGAAAGAAACTTGTTGATCTGTAGGCATCGTTTCTGGCAAGAACTATTAAGAATTCATAAAAAGCCCATCAACACGTCCTTATTAAGGCCTCTGCTAGGTATACAAAAATTCTGTCTAAGAAACTCTCCAGTTTGTCGTTCATCTTAAAGCCGAATGGAATTTCAATAGATTCTTCTAAAGATTCCCTCGAGCTTTTAATTGACACTTACTTCCCCAGTTTCCTGGAGAAAGTCAATGTGGACATCTCAGAGTTGGATTATATCAGATATGCTTTCCTTCCGAGATACAGACAAAAAAAAGCTAAAGTGACGAGGAAACAACTATTTATACATACCTACAGTTCAAAGACTGCAGCATAAGTAGGTACAGAGGTAGGTTAGGGGCGTGACTGCAACTAATAATGTGCAGCCTCACTCTGACCTCAGTGGATCCATTGTGTTCTTAATCCATGACAGACCTGGACCATTCGGTTTTCATAATAAATTTTAGGTGGCGTGTTAGCCAGTTCGTTGAGGTCGTTGGAAGATACCTCTCGCAGAGTATATTGTTCTGTTAAGGCTTGGGCATTCTTGTTGTTTCTTGCTCTACCTCTGGGTCATCACAGCCTCTGCATAAGTCTGTGGTGCTGATTCTCATTCTTTTGAAATGAGCCGCCATTGAATTATGACCTGTGAGAATACCTATGAGGAGACTTCAGCAATAGAAGTTCTCCAGCCCTTCTTGTCGTATTGTGTCTTGTCGAGAGTGTTAAGAAGACTGATGGGCTTTAGGACTGAGAGATCTGCTGTTACGTCTTTTGATTCTGATCCTTTACTCGAACTTTCATTGGGCATTTCATTTCCGTAGAAGCCCATGTCTACCGAAATGCAGCAGAGCGTGATGCTGTGCCTCGAGCTAAGGAATTTGAGTTCCTCTTTACATTTCTTGACCAATTTAAAGTTGGTTGTGATGGAACTGATGGCTTTGATATGTAGATGTCTATGTAGATGTCTATATGAATGTTGTTATTCAGAGTGGATTGGTTCCGGAAGGCTTGGAAGTTTCTTGGACCGGGCAATTGGCAGTGCCTCTGAGAAATTTCCAGAGCCCGTACATTCGTTCATTTTTGATTCATCCGTAAAAATTAATATGATGACGTCACATAGGTGGTCAATAGGCATGTTGACGTTTGACCACTTGGTGATGGTGCTGTGTCCGATTTGGTTGTTTTTCCACATTCAGGCTTGTCGGAGGCGTAGGACGCTTTTTGCTGCTACTTCTTTGGTGAAGAAGTGCAATGGGCATAGCCCTAACATGGTTTCAAGGGTAGCAGTGGATGTTGTCCTAATGGCGCTGGTGGTACCCACACACGCTAGACGTTGAATTCTTGTGAAGGTGTTCAGGTTTGTGGCTTTTGCAATAGCAGGCAACCAGACCGGATGTACATACGTAAGGATAGGTCTAACGATGGCGGTGTACATCCAGTGGATTGTGGCTGGTTTTGGCCCCCATTTATTACCGAAGATTCTACTGCATGCGTTAAAAGCAATCGAGACCTTCTTTGTACGTTCGTTTTGGTCTAATCTTATTCAAGGCGAAGCCACAGCATAAGCTTGGTTAGTACCCAGTTCAAATTTAATGTTTTGTATGTTGAGCATACATTCTATCCAATGTGATAGGATAGGATTCACGTTCGTCTGGTCTAGTGCTGATTTGAATGATTTCGAGTTTACATTGTTTTTTTTTTTTTTTTGTGGAATGATTTCTCGATTATTGTAGCGCTGTCCCTACTGCCTTCATATAGGCAAGTTGGGCAGGTGAGATGTCCCTTGGGCTAAATTTGGAGCGAATGTAGATGTGCGAGGTTTGAGACACATCCATGTACCCTCTCTATACATCGCCATCTTCAATGATGGTCAAGCTGCTATTAAGGATATAGTTTCGAGGATTCATTTCAAAGCTCGTGGTGCAGATTAAAGAGGTCTTTCACTAGGAGGTCAGTCTTCTTAAGGTGCTAGGACGTAGAAATATTTGTAGGAATGAATAAGCTGACAAGATAGCAAGGGCTAATCAGCCTTTAACAGATCCTTTGTGGAGACAGTTGGATGCTGTCAAATAGAACAAAAATTTCCAAACTTTCTGTTAAAGGTCACCGATAAGTAGAATGGTTTGCACCTTCCCTCCAGTTCTACAAGCTATGGAAATACTGTAAAATTTTAAAACTACGAATATCCCATCAAACTTTATTTTAAAGTCCATGTCCTTGCGCCAAGAACTTTTCCCATCATTTTCCTGTTTCTCTTGATTCTGTTGACTCACGTGTTTTCGATTTGTCATCACACATTATTTCACACAATAACCGAAATCCCTCATTTCTCATCCATATCCTTGAAAATTTAATGACTCAACCACTTCGTACTGTGAAGATCATCCCCCACTTACTAATAATGAAAGACGAAAAGCCATTAAAAGATGCTGGCTCATTCTCCGCCTTCACAATTTCCAGCTACATTATACTTTCATCTCCATTCCACAAATATATTGTTAAGGACGAAAAAAAAAATTGAGAAATATAAACTAAAATCGAAAACTTCCAAAAAACTTTCCACAACTGTTGAAGGATTTCTCTTCTAGTTTTGAAGAACTTACCGTGACTATCACTTACGCGCAGATTCATGCCATTCACTGCGGCAGTTTAAAAGTTCTTTTTCACCACTAGGAGTAAAGAAAAATAACCGCTGCTGAACCGAAACCATCACACAGCTCCAAAACTACACCAACAAAAACAAAAAAAAAAACGGCAAAAACTTTATATCCTTTCACAAATCTCGATGCATAATACATATGTATGTACATTACACAAGTTACTGCAGATAGCACAGCATGAGGTGAAGAAGGATACAAGAAAAGAAAACACACTTCAAAAAGAACAGAAAATTCATCTTACTTCGCGTTGTTCGAACTTAAAAAGTCCTGACATACATCTTGTGTTTGTATTGCGATCCTGCATTCAACACGTTCCTTGAAGATGATGCATTTGGAAGCAGAAGAAGAACTTCAAGTGATTTGATTTATATTTCATTTAGATATTTCGCTTCGTCCTTTCTGAGAGAAATCTTCATCATTTTTTGATGCATTTTCTATTCCGGATGTGAAAAAGGGTTCAATGTGGAAAGTATGAAACTTTATGACATCAAATGAAATGGACTTCAAGGAGAAAGAATCTTAAGTGATTTCCTTGTTCAGATAAGTGGCTTGCTGGAGAGTCGGCGACGATGACGTTAGCGAGTTAAGACTTCACATTGGCTAATGTTGGAGGACACACTAAGTCGACAATGTGCAGAGAGCAAGTGACTGAGATTCCATTAGCAGGGTTTTATTGGACACTAATGCATTGCATCCTTTTCGCTTCGTTCCGACAAAAAAAAAATCATTTCCTTCTTTAGTGGCAAAGTTGAAGGTTCACTGATGGCTGGGTGGAGGGCGGATGTTCTCCCGGAACTAACATGCCGATATGAGAGGGTATGTGAAAGATGATTTCCGGTCTTAAGCGAAGTCTTAGTTGAATAGTCACTTTCCCGTAGTAGATAGCAGATTAGCTGAGAAATACACTCTTAAAACTCAAGGAAATACTTAGTTTTCATGGATTTGAGAGAAGGAACACCTCTGCGTTTGAATTAAAAATAACAACCTGGAAGGATCAAGTGACAAGATGTGCTGAAGTCAGTTCAAATGTTAATTTTTAAAGGCATGTTGCTAGCGAACAAATGTTTAACTTAATGGCAGTTTTGAACTCCATTGGCACCATTTATACAATTTGAAAGAAGTCCTTAAATTCATCGTGTGGCATTCAAAAACGAAATCATTTCATTTCTCCGATTTTGTTCCATCAAGTGTCGAAAAGCAAAACAAGTTAAAGGGAGTTTCCTTCTCGTTTACATTCTACCCACAGCTGCTGGAGAATATTTTAAAGGATTCCAGTCTGGTCAGCTTCTTCTTTCCCTTCTAGTTACTAGTTTTTGTGAATCGAAAATTTTTTGGACGGACAACCTAGTAACGCAAATTTAGTTTCAGTTGCTTAGAACATGATGTGTCCCGGCCTCGAGTTTATGTAGGATTGTGTCTCAGGAATTGACAAGTTATTACTCCTGGAAGAAGTTGTGGATGAATTTGAAATGCAGTAATGTCCAAAGCTCAATATTCTTCGATTTGTCTGACGTTGTAGTCTTCACTAAAAGCTAGGTAACCAGCTGGAGAGCTAAAAAAGAATTTGATGCACTACAACTGTTTAGCCAATAATGTGAAATATCCGGCATAGAGAACTTCCCCTTGTCAAGTCGAAAAGGTGGTAGAAAAGGCTTTCGCGTAAATGTCTGACCATTTTTTGCAATATACTTCAAAGAATGGTCTATATCAGCTCCTCGGAAGTTATACAGAGTAGGTCTATCATGAACTTCTATATCTACAGAAGGTAGATCTACCTCTCTTGAACAATTCGAGTTTTGATTAACCTTTTTCATTCAGTTGATCCGCAAATTCAAAGTCATTCATGGTGTTCGAGACTGATTTTGTCTGAGTCTGAGACAGGAATGAACTGGAGTCACATTTTTACTGACAACTCCATAACCAGTCAATAGTCCAATACTGGTGGCTGTGTGGAAGAAGAATACATAAGACTTCACTACTTGTTAGGCAAAAAGCCATCTTTTTTCAAACAGGGACCAATGCTATCATAAAGGCTAGGACTATATTGTAAGAAGTATATGGTGGGACTGTGCCTCAGTGCTTAGTACGGAGCTTCATGGTTCGAATAATAGACAGCACCAAGCCTCTTACAAACGCCCCACCTTTTACAAGCTTTTGACAAACATCCGAAAGTAAAATTGTCATCAAAAGCTTCTCAAAACAAAAATTGCCCTTTGGACGGGGTATTAAACAGTAGGCCTCTTTCATTCGTGTGAAGAATATAACATGCCCAACGCTGTGACATGAGAAAAGAAATCTTGCTTTGGTCATATAAACTACAAATCTGTCGTTAAAGTTCACAGAACTTATGAGCTCGACAGACTAAGGTCTTAGAAGGATTCTTTGCCCCAAAGAACGTCTTGAGCTTTCCATGATATATGAATATGTAACTCTCGTTTTGCCTTAGTAGAAAGAAAGTCAAACAAGTTCATATGTAATTGATCTACTCTTGCTTGTAGTAGGTAACAAATGAATCTGGAAAAGTACCTGGTCTTCTTGGATCAAAGTGCGTTTATTCATCGATAAATCCTTTAAATACCTCTATTTCCCTTTACCATCATTTATAAGATTTATCGTAACCCTCTTCTTTTGCCGTACTCTACTTGACTTGAAATCCGAACAAAGTACTAAGCCTACCCCAGTACCTACCTAAATAATACCCCAGTACAAGTAGATTAGTATAACTGATTTCACTTCTCGGTTACAAATCTCTTTTTGACCCATTAGCATGCCCATAGATGGACAACCGTGAAACCACAAAGCACAAGCCAATGTACCATCTGCTCTGATGCACAAGCCCAACCCATATAGCAGGGTAATGTATCGGAATTACTTGGGCATTGTATACTACTACAGTACTCCCTTCGTCAGAGTGGTCGAAGGAACTTCTCACTCCCGACTACCATTGCACTAACTTAACCACAAACAAGTAAAATGACCGACAAGACCATAAACTCTTCTGCTTCGCAGCAAATCCTCTCAGTGGATGTAATTAAAAACGCAAAGGGGACACAATGCATCACATGATGTAATTTAGAATCACCGGTAATCCCATGGTGGTCACCAATAGACCTTCTTCCTTCCCCCTTATCCAGTGCGACAGGAAGAGACATCATAGATTTTCGGAAAACTTCCGTTCCAAATGTTGTGCTCCTGCTCATATGTATATATGTATGTATATATACACAACTATGCTGCTGCTAGGTTCTTAAATAATTTTCACTTTGAATAATGTATCCATTCATGTCAAATGACAGATGATAGCTCCGGCGAGAAGATGCACACAATCATCCTGGATGGACACACATGCGCTTAGTGGTTCAGTTGCTCAGTAGTGCTGAAGGTCGGAAGTAAAGTTTCGTTATAATAATAAATCTACATTCTGGCCGGTAGCACCAGTGTGCATTCAGACCGCAGACTCATAAAGTACTCTATTCAGGACTACATGCACACATGTAAAGGGGATTAAGCTGGAGAAAGGCGCACTGAACTGCTGCAGAGTGTGATATGAATAAATGAGAACGATTTCAGGAAGCCATGTGGCACTGATACCCTGCTGCAGCTCAGGTGAATAATTTACATAAGGGAGTAATATCCTGACGACTAATATATTGCTTTACTGTGTCCTGGTGTAAGAGTCAATGGGGGCAAATTACGTACACTATCGACAGGAAGACGTCGAAGCTATGCTGTTGTAGTTTGATGGTTGATTTAGTTGTTTAGAGACTAATCAAGTTCGAGACAATATTAATCAAACTATATCATTGTCTACCTTTCTTAAACTTTCATTTTTTGAACAGCGGAGTCAACATTGACACATTCTTGTCGTCTTGCCTTATGTGCACGTGCTTCCTTGCTTATTTTGTAAAGTCCTAAAACAATGGTTAAAAGACCAACAGGGACCGCAATTATGATCATAATTATGTAAGTATATCCAAAACTATTCAAATGCATTTAAAAACGGATTCAAGACATTCGACTAAAAAGAGAACTACCTTACCGATAGCCCATGTAGCGCATATTCAAACCCATTCCCAGGAGACACCTATGGGGCAATAGAATATACTTGTTTTCTTTAACCACCTAATGGACTGCCGTGTATTTTGTTTAGAATTAAGATAAGAGCACAGTGGTGGTCATATTTATTCCTGCGATGTTCTAAACAACGATATTGATTGTTGTAGAAAATAAGGCTGTTTCAAAGCCAAGGCAACTGTTATTTCAAAAAGTATTGGCCCTTTTATCCCTATACATAGTCCTTTTATAAAGGCTTTTAAAGAAAAATCAATTGATTTTTACAAAAGTAATCACTTTCATGATCGCTCCATTTCGACCATAATCCAAACAAAAGGCCTAGTGAGCTGCCTAAGTCCTAAATTTAGTCCTAAAGCGAAGATTCGGCCAACCAATTGACAAATGAAAGGCTTAAAAATTACTTCTTCTTGTGTGAAGTGTTTCAAGAATGCTAGAATACAGTTCTTTTCAGATTCAGTCAGGCATCAGTAAGAGATAAAAATCTAGAACCCACAGTGGATTCTATGTCAGTCAACTGTTACTTCGATGGTTTGCACAGGCATAACAAAAACAAATTTGTTTGACTTCTTGGTCACTAGATAATGCGAATGATCTGCAGATGATACACTGACACAGCGTATATTAATTATTAGAAAAATCAACTTCAATTAGGCTGATACTAATCAAATCCAAAAGACTAATCAAACCTGAATCCCCCAAGAAAATCCTAGACAAAGAAAGTACTACAAATCTTGTCGGCATCTTGCAATAGCCCATAACTATGTATGTATGTGGAAAATTTAATTAAGTATCCCGACATATTCGTTTCAAAGAATGAGATATATGATCGAACATATATAACTCGCACAACTTCGAATAGATAAAAAGGTGTGCATGCTTTGAGTTCCATTGTTAATCTCCACATGGCCGCAGAAACCTATCCTAGTGTTCACTATCAAGTGAACTAATTCGTGCTTCTTATGAGTAGAGATATGGGTGGGTTCAAAGTCTGACATCACCTTATGTGTACCCTCTGTCACGAAATGAAGATACATTTAATACACTTTCAATTGTCCATCCTCGAGTTGCAAAACGGTTGCTGACAGGCACAGATACGTCGAAAAACTGCATACATAGTCTGAAATATGGATGTTACCTTTTCAGCATGATATAAAACGCGTCCTGCTCTGGTTGGATAGACACTATACACGGTATGAAAAATTTAAAGGAGAAGGTGATAACTTATCTTATGTGATGAATTGGCCAATTCCCAAAGAATAACACGAAACCAGGACCTTCATGAGACTTACTACATATTACAAACTGTTTTTGTAAGACTATGTCAAAATTGTGCGAGAAAAACTTTACAAATCCTAAAATATTTTATCACTCCCATGGACAAAAAAAATTTTAATCATTTTCGATAAATATCATTACTCAGAGCCATAATGTAAGAACAGAATAATTAGAGCTTCATATACATAGAGTTTGTTTAGTTTATTAGAATAGGACCTGACTATTGAATCTCGCCATAGAAACTAGAAACAGTGAGTGGCAATAGGTATTCACACTTCAGTTTTTAAAGCAGGTTTGTGATGAAAGCAAATTTGTGATGAAAGTTCGTGAGACTGGTTTGCTGATTGATAACTGAAAATATTCTCTTGTTCATCCTGTGCGCTTAACCGAGAATATTGCAGCTATTGCCGAGTGCTGCCTAAACCCGAGAACCTTAAAGCGCCAAAGATCTCAGCAACTGAACATCAGTCACACTAGCCTGAGGAGAACATTGCATAAGGATCTAGCATTATTCGCTTCCAAGCTCCAAATGACTCAGGAATTAAAGCTAATGACCACCCGCTTTGCTATCGCTTCTCTGTTTGGACTTTAGAGCAGCTCGTAAATAACAACAATTTTGCTCAAAAAATCATCGACAGGCATGGAAGACGACAAGACAACAATGGTAGAATCGTTGCAGTCAATGGAGAATGCTACCGAGGCATGATAACCAATTTTTTATGGCCAGAAATTGAAGATTTGGACTTGGGCGAACTATGGTTCTAGCAAGATGGGGGTACGTGCCACACAAGCCGTCCAACAATCGATTTATTGCACACTAAATTCAATAATCGTATAATCACATGGAGCTGCGATTCTACGCCGTTGGACTTTTTCTTAAAGATCGATGCTATGCGAAATATATCAGTAGACATGTCATTCCCTTGGATAGTGTGCCTGCCACTGTGTTAATAATTAATATAAGTTACTTTGGTCCTACTTCCAATACCTTTTCCATTGTGTTAAGACTCTTGCATTCCCGTCCCACTGTAAAGTCCATGCTTTTCAAAAGCACTGATTTCAGCAAAACATTTTATCAAATCTTGTTAAGTTTTCAACCCAAGGTTATTTCGTGGATCGAATTTTATAATCACCAATATAGAGTTCCTATTCAGTCCTTTTCAGATTCCGTATAAGACTCCCCACAAGAGGGACATTTAGAACCATGGTTATTTATCCCTTTAATAAATGACGTCGAGTTGTCATAATGAATTCCGATCTTCCAATCTTCGCCGATGACATGAAACTTGACTCCTACCAATTACAAAATAATTCATCCTGGTTTTTTACCTATTTAAGTGCTAGTCCCAATAACTTATCAGTCCTTACGTTACCAAGTCTCCTTACATAATCTTGAGGCCTTGGAACTGTCAAAGTATACTCGGTATTTAACAAAATTGATTCTATACCATACGGTTATTCAATCATCGCGTATACCTCGGCAACCCTCACGTATTTCCAAAGTATCTACAATTTGTTATTGTTGCTCAAACTGCCAAATCATCTCCACCATTTACACAACCCAACCACACAGAGCAAAATCGGTTCTGGCACGCACTATCGGCAGAACTACCTATCCCACATCGAATCGCAACATTTCCTAGCAACATTATTCAAGTGCAGCCGCAAAACAAATCACCACCACTGCAGTCTTTTATCCATGTGTGTATCTATGAAATGTATCGCCAACCACATAAGGTTCGTTGAGTGCGGCAGTCAACCAACGGATTCATTAGTCCATGATTAGCGAACAAGTAAAGAAGTGGAATTGATTCGTTCGTTGTTGAGTTTTTGAGTTTTTTCTTCTTTCATTTTGTTGTTGCTCCACACTCAAGTGAATGGTATCTTGTGGTGAATAGCAATTATGTTCGTCAACGTATCTGTCGTCTCCGCCGTTGCCGTTTGCGTCGTCGCGCGGGGTTAAACTCTGTGTTGCACACATTGTATCTGTTAATTAATTTCATTTTTCAACTTTGGATTACAATCAACACAAGCAGCAGATAACCGTACTCATCACCTACATCATCATCGTCGTCTCGTCTCGTCAGCATAAAAATGTAATATGTAATTCATTTTGTTTTTTTTTTTCGTTTTTTTTTTTGTGCAAAAGAAAAAGAATCCAAAAAAGTATCTCATTTTTGCAATGCAATCCATGTGAAGAGGAAAGAAAAAAAAATTGTTGTATACTTAACTAGATTGGAATTTCAAGTGAAAATTATTGTGTCACACCAACACTCCAATGGGTGTTTACTATATCAAAATGTGTGTGCTCAAGTGTGCCCGAGTGCGTGTGTGTGTCTCTCTCTCTCTCTCTCTTACTCTGTGTAAATTGAGTAGAAAATATGAAATTTTTGTGGAAAAAATAATTTTTTTTTTTTCAAAAAAAGCTTAACGAATCAAAATATAAATCACATTTATTAGTTGACAAAACTATAGAGTGTTGGTGATTGATACAGAGTCCTAAAGGATATTAAATGAAAATGAATATTTTTGTACGAACAAAATCTCAATGGTGTCTAATTTATGCGGCACGGATATACCTATAGATACTTTCATGATCTCTACTTCTCTCTAATGTTGCCTGCAACAGCAGCATAGATACATCTGCGCTATCTCTGTGTATACAATAGAAATATCTGACAAACAAGAAAATCATAGAAAAGATACTGATACTCTAATAGGAGCCAGCCACAGCACCATCAGCAGAGGAGAGTGAAAGAGTAAGGAATGGGGAATACGAAGAAGACGGCGAATGAATAAAAAAAAAAAAATCATTTGTAGCGATCGTGTTGCGCGCGGTGGCAACCAACCGTTCTTATGGATATATTTTGTTGTTGTTGAATGGAATGTCTTTGCGCGGCACAACCACACACAGGCAAACATATGTATGTTGCTTCTCATTTGACATACGTACAATTGGAATGCGCACACAACGCAACACACACATGCAAGCGAGTGAGAAATCTGTGTATACATGGGTACGGGTATGTGTGCAATGTGGCCGATCCACTCACTGATCGGGCATATGAGGGACGCATGGTATTGCCAGTCGTTGTTGGCTGTGAAATCAATTTATTATATCACAATTGATGGAGATAGTCAAATGAATTGAGATATGTACTTGTACTGATAAAATATTCTTAAGAATATCTTGTTTCCAAGTTGCACTAACCAGATAGTATGCAGAGTCATTTATTAGACCGATGTGAAACCATTCTCCTAATGCCGTTCCTTCCAAATTGTAGACTTATAAGTGGTTCGGTCAAATCACTAAGTTTATGTAAATCCTTTCGTTAAAGACGTTACAGTCACTTCCTTGTATTTATTCTCAATAAATCTGAGATACGGTAGGTAGATAGCTTAGTCGAATAGAGCATACGATCTGTCCAATTAGCTCATTATAAGTTGTTCGCTTTATGCTCCTCTAATCCAGCTCTCGAGTTTTAGATAAGATGTGACCCTAAAACAAAAATTAGCGTCATAGATCCCTTTATGTATCAGTTTTAACCCTTTACAAAGCTGAATCTAGGACTCTTGAATTCAGTCAGCGCACGACTTATGCAGTTTTTTATTTCAAGCTTGAAAAACGAGTACTATCCGATAAGAATATTCTTATCGCTATTCACTTCACACTACCCAAGTGAGAAGATATATTTTGTTTTGTCGAAATAATGAGTTATCAGACATGTACATATGTATGCGTTTGAATATTTAACAATTGAACTTCTAGTACTGTCTTCAATTCCATTTTGAGAGCATCAGGATTGAAATAATCTTCTGTGTCTTAAAATGATCCTTAGTAACATAGAGTTACATAAGTATATCTTGCACTTCATTACTTCACCCCTTAGTGTTTTAGAACGATCGTCAGTATATCAGACTGATCGTCAAAGTTTTAGAATGATGTTCATTGTTTCGAACCGATCGTCACTGTAACAGAATGATCCTCGCTGTCTCAGAATGATCCTCGCTGTCTCAGAATGGTCTTCTCAGAATGATTCCCGCTTTCTCAGAATGACTCTCATTGAAATACTTTCTCTACCTATGCATGATCATCGCTATTTTTTAATTAACTGCGTCTCACAATGGTCCACTGTGTAGTCCTCAATGTATCTGAAATATATGTATGGCTGAAAATAGTCCTCACACTATCCACACTATCTCGGATTGATTTTTAGTGTCTCAGTATTATCGGGTGTGATCTTCAGCTTTTAAGTATGAATCGTAGTGCCTTATAACGATCATCAGTAAAGAATAATCTTCCATTCATCACTAAATTTATCGTTGCTCTAAGATCCTATGGGATTCACTTCTGTATGCGGTCTTCTGAAAGCAGTCAGCACTAGGGTATTATGCTTCGACCTTTGAGACCACATGGGGCGGTTTATAAAGCTTTATAGCTGTCAAACTTTTCATTGATGAGTTTTAGACATACGCCGGATAGAACCTTATACGTTATATTAAACATGGGTATGCTAGTTAGGTCTTGTCACCTATGGTGGTGCAAGGAGTGCTATAGCCTAAGCTAGTACCTCTGCAAAGCTAAGGATTTCTACACAATCACCTTCTGGTAACACTGTTAAGGTAGGTGTTTTCCTCTCGAATTTGGATCTGCAGAGTTCGATTGCAAGCAAACATCTTGTCTAAGATGAGTTCAAACATACGCGGGATAGAACCTTATACACTATTTTAAACATGGATATGCTAGTTAGGTCTTGTCAACTATGGTGGTGCAAGGAGTGGTATAGCCTAAGCTGGTACCTCTGCAAAGCTAAGGATTTCTGCACAATCACCTCCTGGTAACACTGTCAGTTACATTCGTGGGGTTGGGATGAAAGTCGCTTTCAACCATAATCTCATGGAAATTTCGCAAATCCCTCAGATATTTTCATGAAAACTGTGTCCGAGGAAAACTACATAATTTTTGGGGGGAACAAGATTTTCCTTTCCTCCCCGATCACTGTTGTTGAACAGATCTCTCTCACCCTTTCTCTCAGCTTTTAACGTTTCCATTCCTTTTATGCTGATTATGTTCATATCTCTGTTCTTTGGCATTATTTGTTGTTTTTTTTTTTTTTTGTTTTCTTTTTCCCTTTTCCTCTTATTTTGTGCATGGATCGGTTCATTCGTCGTTCGTCCATCCAGTACTTCTTCCTCCCTTTTTCTCTGCTGCTGGGAGTTTGCTGTATTCGCCGTTGCTGCTGCTTTGCTGGAGCTCTCTGTGAATACTCTCTGTCGTGGTCGTCGTTGTGTGTTGTGTTTTGTTGTTTGTGTAGATCGGAATGCGCTGCGAACGGGATAGATAACATTGATTCGAACACGAATGAGTAAACGAGATGCAGCAGCATCAACCCCACGAATACGGATAATTCCCTATTTTTTCATTGAATAAAACAACAACACGAACGACATAATAATAATTACATTGAATTTTTATTTTTTTTTTGTTACAACTTCACCACACACAATTTTTTACTACAGAGAGTAAGAGGGAGAACCGTTGCATGTTTATTTATTTTTCTCAAAGGAATTTCCAACAAGGAACGATTATTACTATTCACACAGACAGTTAGGTTAGGGTAGGGGGTTGCGCTGCAGTTGCACAGAGATACGCAGATACATTTTAAAATAAAATCTAATCAAATATTTCTTTCTCTCTGTTTTTAGATACAAATATTTTGTGTTTTTTTTTTGTTCTAAATCGCTCCTGCAATTTTATGTATTGAAACGCTAAAAGAATATGAAACTCATGGATACAAATTCAATTCCATCGAGTAAGTGTTGTACTACGCGTGTGTTATTCCGCCGATACGATCGTGTTAAATAAAATTAAAAGGAAAATCTCTCCTTTTGATATCGAAAAAAAATAAAAAAAAAGAAACAGTGTATCAGAGAATTTGATAAAAAAAAAAAAAATAAGTCGAACCCGACAAATTCGTGGAAATATCTAAATTCTTTGCTCTCGTTCGAATTCCGCGCTGAAATTATGCCAAAAACACATAATCATGGTGAATTTCCACTGCCAGAAGGTTGGGATGTTGCTACAGATTATGATGGAAAAATTTACTACATTGACCATAATACCAAGAAGACAACATGGCTGGATCCACGCGATCGGTATGTATCTATCTATAGCTATTCTCGAACAGTTTCAGTTTTTACCGTTTGAAGATTGAATTTTTGTTTTGATTTTTGTCATCATGTTTTTGTTGTCGTTTACTCTGCGCGGTGTCATGCTTCGTCGTCGTCGTTGTCGATACAATAAATATCATTTCTTCTCTCTAACCAACGAGACATGAATAATTGATAACTGAATATGATAAAAGGAACAAAAAAAAAAAAAAAACCAACGAAGTAATAATTGTCCTCTCTTTTGATTGTGTACTGTGTGTGTTGGTTTGTTATCAACATGTTTATAGAAGAAATCTGTGAAATAGTGCTCATAAATTTGAAGTCAAAGGAGAGGTTGAAATGGCCTGACATCGTCTGCGGCGATGAGTGGAAGCGGGATAGAGAAATACAATTTACGACATAACCTATGGGGGCTACGGATCGCATTCCATTCGGGCATTGCCAGATTGGAATAACCCTCCTTTTGAATTACAATTTCAAATGTGAACTGATGTGGAGAGGGGTTACCTTGAAAGTCAATTATATCGAGTCTGTGTTCTCGTTATATTGTTGCGTTTTTATGTGTAGTAGTGGATTGGGAAAAAAAAAGCAAGCATTCCACATCTGTTGTTTTTGAAGGAATTTGAAGGGAATGATTGAGTTTTTTTTTGGGTTTTCTTTTCATTTTGGTTTTTATAAACGAAGGGGGATTTTTTTTTTCTTTCTTTTTGTGTTCGTTTCATTTGTTTGTTGGAATTTTGAACTTTAACTTTGGTTTTGAATCTTGTTTTTGATATGGAGAGGCATGAATTATTCTTTAGGGTGGTTATTTTATTTATGTGTTTTGTTTGTGGATCGTAAGATTAGTTAAACCAATTAGTATGCATACAAATGTAGGTACACATATACATATATGTATGCACAAGTAATCTAATAAAGTGTTAATGCGTAAGTGGATAATTTTACTAAGTTTTGCGTGGAAACTTACACACATTTGCGTAAATTTCTCTTACATTATCAGTAAAAATTTATTCACTGAATGAAAATGCACGTGTAAACCATGACAACAAAAACTTTAAGCTGGCACCGCAAGATAAAATCGCCTTACTAGATATGTACATACCGGGGAGTCCCCGACTAATTGCAAAATGAATGGAGTGAAGATATGCTTCGGTTGAAGCGGCTGTGTATGACTAGATCACAGACATACTGAGACATATGTACCTCCAACCAGTTGGAACGTTTCTGGTGTTGAAACCTCACCTAAATTGTTGAAAAGAGGAACTTTTTTTTTAAATTTCTCAGTGAGAACTGGACACATTCAAAGAAGATTAAGGATTGTCTCATCCTCTTCATAATTCATAGGGCTTATGAAAGTATACCGAGGATCATTGCCAGTGCCTTGTTATATTGTGCTGATTAGAGAAGATATAAATAGAGCTCCTATGATCGACAATCTAGAGTGGCATTTGTTGTGAATGACGTCGATTCCAAAGCTTTTATACCAGTCTGACTGTCACAGTAATTCCACCTCTACCACTTGGTCCAGTAAGCCTACTTGATCGTCATTAAATACGTATGCCTATTTTACACTTGAGCGGTCTGAAACCAGAAAAGATATAATGAAAGTTCTTAGGAAATAACTGTTTAGAAGGAGAATAGAAGTGTTTAGATTTCATGTAGGACTATGGGTCCTTTTCAGTCTTATCTGAATGAGATAGTGGCCTGAAAATTCTTCTTAAAAGAAGGAGTGGATAAGGTG
Organism: Xylota sylvarum; assembly: GCA_905220385.1. Lineage (NCBI taxonomy): Eukaryota > Metazoa > Arthropoda > Insecta > Diptera > Syrphidae > Xylota > Xylota sylvarum. The sequence goes on from LR999958.1 coordinate 37,595,444, forward strand.
TTTTTTTTAATGAATACTGAAAATTATGAGTGGTCTGTAGGTACATATGTATGTATACCAAATCACTTGGCTTTAAGATTTCTTTCCAAGGTCCACTAGGAGATCGGAAGTATAACGAGTCTTGGAAGCCGGTTTGTGGATATTTGCCAAACAATCGAATTACATACATACATATGTACATACTTAGCTACAAAATGACACCATTGGTGTAACCCCTACACCTGCAAAAGTTTATGGAGAACGCAAACTCTGAAATTTCTCAAATCATGTTGGAAAAGAATACTGTTTTCATCTACAAATATCCTAGTGCTGAATATTTTCAAAACTTATCTTTCACTCGATATTTTGTGAGTGTAAACCCTTGCACCTAAATTCACCTTCCGTTTGCCAGTTGACTTTTGGCATCCTAAGAAAAAACCCAATCATGCAAGACAAAACGCATTCAAATCAAATAGATGTCCTTCTTGTTGATTCTCACTGAATCGAGTTGCATAATTTATAGCATAGCAGGAGTTAAATTTTAAAACAATTTCCATGCAAATCTCATCTGGTAACGCCTTCCATACGACCAATTACAAGTGGAAACATTCACAATACAACACCAGCAAATCCCAACAACAACGTCCAGATCAGAGCAACCAAACCAAACCAGCCAACCAGCAGCAGCAGCACCAGCTCGCGCACCGCACACTGTAAAGAGTGTTTATTATCTCTATACTTGGACTGTTAATCATCGCATTGGAATTTAAACGTTCGCTTAAGTATACACAACAGTAAAACGCGCTCATTAGATATCTCTATCTGGCCCCGTCCGCCCGTCGTGGTCTCACCGCCCGCCTTGTCAGGCCCACCGCATCTCTCCTTGCACGGTCCGTCACTCCATTCCACACCACCCCACCCCACCCGAATTGCTTTGGATTGATGGAGCTGTGCTATGCTGTGTAGCTCACCTCCTCCTCCTCCTCCTCCTCTGTTCACAATATTGGGGGCGCGCGCGGAGTCAGACCGGGCATGCGTTGAAGTTTCAAGTAAACACATTGCGCAGCTCATGTTGTACTTAGCACTATGGTATCTCTCTCGCAGTGGGATGGCTTGGATATCTGGATGGATGGCTTTTTAGTTTTATATTCTTTATTATTATTTAAAGTTTTTTTTTTTTTTTTGTTTTTATTTCGTCTTCGATGTATTAAATAATGATTGGGTGTGCGAGGAATTTGCAGCTCGTTGCCGGTTGCGCATTCTGTCGACCCGGGGGACGATAACGACAACGACGACGGTGACAGTGGTGTGGAAAGCAATAAAACACATTCGTCAACATTCTAGTGAGTTGAGTTGAAGGAAAGTTTTCGACTGGAACGCGCGCTGCACACACAATAAACAAAGGATTAAAATGTTTGCATTGTCATTTCTTTTATGTTCTCTTGTTGTTTGTGATTTTTTTTTTATTGTTCTCATTTCTTTTTTGCGGAAATCGCCACAAGACACCGAGAAGAGTGTGTGTTGTGTGTGCAGATGAGTATGAAATTGACAGACATTTTGGAACTTTGCCATTTGTCGGTCAAGAGGGTCAGCATGGCTGTTGTGACTGACAGTGGCGCAAAGAAATTACTCAACATTGATGAATTTTAGTAATGAATAGGTTGGAATGAATTACATTTGGAATTATCGAAGTCTAATTATGGATCTTCTGTTTTGTAACAGGCATTTCTTGACAACCCTAATTCTATGTAAAGTTCGAGGAGCATTTGACATAGGTTACGGTCATAGTCATTTTGTATACAAGTAATTCAATGGAAAATTGGCTTATTCAAATCCTAATCCTGTGCAAGAACGAAGTAATCTACATTTTGACTAACAATGTATGGATCACCTTGTGTGTTAATTGTATTTTGAGTGTACAACGAGTAAAGAATGACACTTTTTCGTGGACACATGCTAAGCCTTGTGGAAGTAACCTGAATTGTATTCTAGGCTATATCTCCTCTATCGATATTCTCCTTCCTACGTACACAGTTTAGTACACATATTTAAGAATAAATTCGAATCGATTGCAAAAAACCAAAGTTCCTTAACCAATTTTCATTCATTGCCTTCTTTTTGATTCTCATTGATTCAAATGACGATATTTTTACATTTCTAGAGTTCTTCTACATTTCTAAGTCCCTCACTATAATTGTTCTTTAGTCATAAATAATCAAGCAGACATTAGTAGATTTCATGATAAATCAGCCTGCATGATAAAATAAATACTTGCTGATAACTAGGTAATAAGGGGATTACTTAGTTATTTGCTAATCTCGTTAGTACTCAGATAATTATAGCTTTTTCAAGTTTTTCTGTACTATCATTTTAATTCATTTAAATAACACTAATAAGGTCACAAACGGCCCTTTTACAATGAATACAACGAGTTTCTTTTGTAGTAGAATTTTTGGTATGCATTCGCTTCTAGTTAAATAAGTCTTTCCTTTCAAAAAGTTTTTCGTGACTATTATTGAGTACCTACTAATGTGGGCTCTGTAGGATTATGGTTTTTACTCCTTCCTGACTAGTAATTGGTCCTCAGTCAATATCTGGTTACAACAAATTCATGATCATTCATTTGTGGATACCTTTGTGAGCTTAAGCTTATCTCAGAAGCCCAGATAACTGTAGCCATTTTCAAGCTTAATTTACCAAGCTTATTTGTAAAGATTAATACTATATCGCACTCGAATATCTGTCTATAAGCAGTGAAAAACTTCCGCGTATCTTTTGACGCGATTCCCTTGGCTTAGTATCAGGACACTCTGACATCACAGGGAAATACCAAATTAACAATTTAGTCCGACGAGGCTCCTCTGGTACTAACAGCATAACCATTGATGACATAGAGGCCCCAATGTCCCTCGCTGATTGCTTTAAAGTAAAGTACAATGCACCACGGCTGTGTCCTATGGCCGGAATTAAATAAAATGTTTATCACACTTTTGTAATATAAAAAAGGAACCCTCTGTAATTAATCAACGCTATCACCGAACACTGCGATAGTTATTGAGATTTAGAGGAGATACAAGTCATCGGTCACTTTCTAATGACTTGTTCAACTCTTGCCGAAATTTGGAAGGATACACTAGGTAAATACATCTTAAATGATCTTATAAATGATATGGGTCCAACCGCTCTTTACTTTTTTTACGATGGCCCTTTTTTTAGTCTATAAACCAACCAAGTCCATGTACCAATCATCAATATCTTAACGCGCCTATCCTATCTACGTTTTTGAATCCAATCATCCAATACGGTGCTCCTCATTTTGCACACCAATAAATCTAGCTACTTCTACACTATCTATGACTTTTTCAGCTTCTCACACTGCCAGTAAGACGCATCTCAGTGTATAAGCACAATAAACTTACGTATCTCAAACCGAGTGTGTTGTCGTAAATACGAAAACTACACGTCAGACAGAAAGATAAAGACATAACTGAGACAATTTTTAGTTAAACACCTTTTTTTTTCCAAATAAATTGTTGCTGATTACCAAATTTATATTTCCGACATTTATTTCAACTCACGTGGTGTTGTTGTTAATCTTAATCATCGCAATCCATTGTGACCCAGTGTTTGTTTTTTTATCTTGAAATTCCAGAGTTCGAATTTCATCAGAGATAACAGAAGACTTTTAATAATTTCATTTCACTACAAACATATCTCCCTCAGTCTATATCTGGAGGTTTTATCATTTCTCAAAATCGTTGTCAAGACCATCAATTTGATCCACTGGCACTATAAAAAAAATAATGTATGCATTTCAAAAGAAATTCCTCACATTTCAAGACCTATCCGCAACCCTGAGATAGAGGTGGATTATTAAAAAAAGAATACCTACAAAAAGGAATTAAAAAGCGACAAGAAGAAAATTCCATCGTCTCTCTATATAATTTTCTTTTAATAAAAAAAAAAATATAAAATAAAAATTCAAAGGAACACACGATAAAAGTTTATTTTTAGAATCTCTCCACATTCGATGGAAATTGAAATTCCAGTACCACAAGATTCTCGTCGATCTCGAGACGCACATTTTATTTACCCCCATATGCCAACACTCATAAATTCAGAATGTGTTGCTTTTTTGACGCATTTCTCAAAAAACAAAAAAAAAACTAAAAACGAAAAGAAGACGAAAATTTTTTTTTAGTAGGAAGAACGCGCAGATACAGATATTTATTTGGGATCAAGAAAATAATTAAGAAATTCTCTAATGAAGCTGAGAATATGCATATACCCCAGTCGTATTCATATATGTGTATCTACGTATCTATCAGTTTGTTTATTTGTTTTCCTTTTTGGCTTCTAATGAAATTCTCGATGAAAGGGTTGGCTATCAATTATAATGTCGGATATTTTTAGAAAGCATAATTTTTTTTCTTCATTCGTTTGGTATTTCGCTCACATTTGTCTAGTGATAGTGACAGTTAAATAATAAAAAAAAAATAATTTGACTGATGGGCGACACTATATACAACAAATAGCGATTCATTTGGGAAATACGCAATGTTAATGCTTTCGATAGGAATTTGCGCTGGTTTGTTTGTATATGTATGTTGTTTTTTTTTTTTTTTACGAAAATAAAGTACAAGATAGCTGGTTCGTAGGAATTTCAAGTTTAGTCAAAAGTCTAAAAATATAAGTCAGGGTTAAACTTTGTTTATGCAGAGTTTATCGGAAATTTGGGGCGATTTTTGTATACACCTGAATGAAGTAGTAAAAAAAAAACATTCTTAGAATGAAGGAAGAAGGCTAAGAATTTTCGAGAAAGTGTTAGGTTTCGGTTTAGATAAGAATTTTTCAAGGTTAAGCTTTTATTTTATACGACTTCCATGTATGTAAACATAGAATCTGCGAGATACATACGTGCTCTGGCGTTGTGTTTGTTTTTTAATAGCTTCACTCATACACTTTCATCGAAATTCGTCGACCCATTACTCACAGTTGTATCTTAGTAAATCGAGTTCTACATTAGTCTAGAATTCTAAGGCATTTAATCAAGACTTTAAATTCAACTTCGTTGATACGTAAGGGATACCACAGTTAAGACTAAGCATAGTTTACTACTCCCGGTACTACTCCCTTTACTACGCCCGTGTTTAACTGAACATGTAACGTTGAAAGTTACTTTTAAACATTTAAACCTGACACCTTGACACCGAAACGATATATGAACACATCTCTTCTAGAAAAATAAACAGATTAATCCCAATTACGAGAAAAAACATCAGCCCTACAATACAAGGCCCTGACAGAACATTGTTTGATAGATAAGCAGACTCTCTATGGAGGTCGAAGCGGTGAAGGATACTATGAATCAGCTTATGTGGAATTGCCTTGCGCTATTCACATTAAGAAGGAAACCCTAGAAGAGTACTTCTTCAACTGTCTAAAAGAATTAATATGTAGGTCTCTGCAGGATAAGTAGATATCCAGTTCAAACTGGCTTTATTAGTGGGGGACTCATATTAATAAACCCAATTCGATTGACACCACCATATTTTTGGTTTGGTGGTTTAAAACTTGGGTAGTTTTTGTTTTTTTGATTGTTCATAGGATTGTGACTCCAGTAGGTTTTCTAATACATTTATTCTGAGTCCTTTATTCCTTGCTAGATAATGTCGAATCATCATTGTAGTAAGGGGCGCATCATTTTAGTAAGGGGACACCAATTTCGTACATACTTCCCTGTTTATTCTTACCCGCAGTGTTCGACTTTTAGTAATATCCACTTCTAATTAAAGAAAAAAAAACTTGACAAATTGATAAATCTCCAAGAGTATCCCAACCAGTCTAACTAGATACCTAAAAATAAAGAAGCAAAAATAAAAAAAAAGTCCGATAAAGAGGTTCCACGTCATCACGCACCAGTTCCTCCTCCTCCGCAATGGAATTCAATATGTGGAAGCCTTGACTTTTCCACCTAGCCAAGCATCTCGTCTATACCTACATTATCTAGCAGACCAGATTAGCGCCCACACTATGCATCACAACTACCTGTCGTTGGCAATTACCATTCCATTCCCACACCTCATAATCCAGAATATGTATCTTTTTTTATTCTCTGTCTTCTCTCCCACTCCTATTAAATTAATTAATTCTAATTTCAAAGAAAAAAAAAAACGATCTACAAAGTAAAACAAATCACACTAGCGTAACACTGTGAACATGATCATGAATACCATCGTCATGTTATTTCAACAAAACAAGTGCACAAGAGGAAAGAGTGTCACCAACCGCCTGGCAACATGTTGCTGGGCGGTAAATTTATTTTACTTTTTTTTTTTTTTTTTTCAAAGAAATGCACATCTCAGTTTCCACAACCAAACTGAATGAGAAAAACTAAGAAAAAAAAATTTCACTGATCCCTGGCCATTTTCCACGGCATCCATGGAACATGGCGCGCGGGTTTATTGCCTTCCAACTTCAACGACAACTAACTTAAAATGGTCTTTTAGTCGGCCTATCTAACTCTGTATGTCTCTCGTTATGTGCGTCGCGGTATACCTCCCCCTTCTCAGATGCACAACCGCTGGAAATATGTGTGTAATCAAAGTGTAATCAATGCATAAAACTAGCAAAAGAAAGACTGAACAAGAAGAAGTCAGAAATAAAAAAAAAACTTCGATTTATGTTGCTTGTGTGTGGCTAGAGTTATGTCACTTCTCAACTTAACACCACCCACCTGTTAGCTGTGCATAAAACCACTCTAAGTGGCTTACTTCAACCCAAAAAAAAAAATAATAAAAATTTAAAACGAAAAGTTGAAGTATTTAAAGTATTTAGCACACGCATGTCACATGAATTGTTTTGTACTTGGACAGTGATTACAAGCAAATGTGAGGAAAATATTTTCTTTTTTTTTTTTAATTTATTGAAGGCCAAGTTAGTTGTGGTTACAACATCATCGCACATAAACACAAGTGTCAAAGAGTCAGATAGTTTGATGGGCACCTAAATATTTTCACTGTTTGACAAGAGATTTTCGAAAATGTCATTGAGATTAGGTATTCGATTTCGATTGTCAACTGTCTTCCTACGCTTTCCTGTCATACTCGTGTATCACTTCGAAATCTGAGGAAATGTTAATCGTGTTAGTCATTTGAATTTGAATGTTTTTTTTTTTTTTTTTTAATCAATTTAATGGATCAAATAAGGTTGGCGCAAATAATTTAATAAATGAATTGATTGTTAACCGCAGAATTTGGGAAGTTCCAATTATGTTAGTCATATAAGTTTGACATTTACAAAATCCATATAGAAGAGTCATTAGATATACATATATAGATGTGTACATATATATTTTTTCTATGTTATTTTGATTAATTGAATTATCAAGTTTTCGGAATGATTAGTATATTAACGAAATGACTTGCTACTGGAAAAAACAACAAATATTGATACTTTATTAGGTAGACACTGAAAGGAATGTCAAGGTAATGATTTATGGATACATACAAGTTTTTCGATGGTTTAACGTCAAAATAACGAGAATCTTTCTTGACTTGGATAGTTAACATTGTGAATGGGTAATGAACTCAAATTCTTTGTATAGTAGTCATCCGTTTAAACATTTCCTCAATTAACAAGGAAAAAAAAACGGCGAGGGAATCTTGAATATAATAAGTTTGTAAGCTACTTGTCAGCGACTGTACATAGAGCCGAGATCTCTAATTAACAAAAACAACAGAAGCTAGATATTCGCAGATCTATTAATGTAAAACCATTTTATCTGCCTCCCGACAGCACTCAGATAAGTCCGCACTCGTTTTAAGGTGCTGAAAGTGGCAATAAAACCTGCTAAAGTTCTCAAGCCATGTCTGTGCAACCCGAACAAGTGCTTAACCCTGTCCACTTTTGGTTCAACTATTATCCTTTTCGAATGTCGAAAATAAGATTGTACGCAGTTTTTAAGGCGTAGCTTCTCATATTTGTCCCCGACAAGCATCAGATAAAAGACAGTTTTGGGTTAGTAAAGTGAGACCTTTCTGGCAAGAACGTCAGCTCAAAAAGACAGAGTTGAATCTCTCTAAGCATTTAAGCTTATCGATAGCCTGCTTAACGATTTTGGAGGAAATAATTACAGCATAATATGCTTTAGTAGCTGTTTTGTTATCAGAACCTGCCGAGAGAAACAAAACCTATTCCGTTTTCCTCGCATTAAATCGAAGCCCATTTGGTCTAGGGCTAGCAATCCATTGGTATAATTCTGAGCTATGACACTCTTTACAAAAAACCACTCAGTCCCCAATATACGTCTTACCTTCACTTACGGCTAAAAATGCAAAACGTAGGACTGAGAGCTGAACCTTGATGCACTCCTACTTTAACGTCAAATGATTCTGTAATACCTTGGAGTTTTTTTTTGTGATATTCAATCACAAAATTGATTTTTTTTCCTAAAAAAACTGGTATACAGCTTTCTTACTGCCCTATAAAAATAACGCTTTTACGTAGATTTTAGGGAATATTTGTGAGGTAGACTTCATGACGTTCGCGGATGGAAAATTCAGATTTATATGTAATAGTTACAAATCTTGAGTTCCGCCTTTAAGGATGAAATGTTGAAGATCAGCTCTGTCCAGAAGCAGACTTGTGGTTATCAGTGTACTAGGTTCAAATTCTTTTTCTTGATTTTCATCTTGAAGCAACAAAAGTAGCAACTGTCATCCATAACCATAACCTATCAAATAAAATCAACTATGGACACAAGTAGCTCTTAAAAGGAGCCTGCCTAAATAACCTGCTCAACTGATTTTTTACTGGGCAGCCAATTTTCTTATAAGTTTTGAACTCTAACCTTCATAACTTCACAAATGTTTCTTATTTTTTTTATTCCTAACGAAAATACTATTATTTCCCGTAAAACGATCTGCAACACATTATGTAACGAACATCGAATTATTCTTTTCCCCAGATTGGTGGTGAATTTGTGTTCAGGGTTATGTTCACAAGGAACATGACTAATTGCCTTCTTAAAACACTAAAAATGATATTTAAAATTGATTGTTAAATATTTACATACAAGTTATGTAATCTTTTTTTAAAAAAACAAACATGCTCCACTGACATACCAAAAAATATTTTACCAAAAAAAAAAAAAAATCCAACAATGCATACATAGCTTTTTTTATTATTTAAAATTTCACAAAAACCATAAAAGACAAACAAAAAAACAATAAAGTAAAGTAAAAGTAAGTGAAATTAATAAAAAAAAAATGCATAACTGTTTTTGGTTTCTACATTATTTACTCGTCTTTTGACACCGCGACAATGATAAATAATGCAGCAAAGCTTACTGAAACTGGCCAGAAAAAAAATACCAAGAGATGAATAAAGGAAAAAGCAAAAGCGCGCGCAAATTTTATTTTTTTTTTTTTATTGTGAATAAGAAAATAAATTAAATGTTTCCCAAAAAAGCGGGTCAGTTTCTTTCGCCGAAATGAACGTTGTATACATACTACATACAGAGGTAATGTTTTCTTAGTGTTATCTTGCCTTCAACTTGATTTTTTTGGAATTTTCTATTTTGGGGTGCAAAGTTAATAACTCTTTGGTTTTCACTTTTTGAAGTTTTTCAAATATACAGTGTATGACTCAAGTTCTCTGTGACCCTTGCATCTTGAACAGTCTATTCGTTCTAAACCTGTAATCAAGTTTGTCCAAATTAATAAGTTCTGAGTTATAGAGAATGAGTTTAAATTATATTCTGTCTAGACAACAATTTATTTACTGACACGTATGTATGTACATATATACAGATTTAGTGGAGACATCTGACATTGTAATATTTGTTTTAGAAAATCGACGTCTGTATTTTGGCAGTGGTCACTTTCAGGGTGACACTTCAGTACTAAAGTACGATTTGATGTTGGATGTTGTTTTCAGCCCAGACCTTGGGGTTGGTTGTCACGCAGTATTGAAAGACGTTGCCTACTCCTGCAGGCGGTTGTAAAATAAAAGTTTGTGCATATATTATATTGTAATAAACATGCGTTTTTAGTTCCTCAAAAAGTGGCAAGAGGCGCTGGTTACTATGTAGCTCTATGGCTTACAAAAACATTAGTTTTGCCATTTAAGCTCTTAACTCTAAGCCTGGGCAATCCAAGAGATTTGCATAAGCACATGATGCTGTCTACTTTGTTAACCTGGTGAATGGATATTCAATGGAAGCAGTACTTTGAAGAAACCGAAAACTTACCACAAGAAACAGAAATGCTTGTTTACGAGATTGCTTGGACGATTACCGAAAATATTCAGCATACAGAATATTCTTTAACTTTCTTCTCCAATTTAGGATGTACTCTGAACAACGTACACATTGAATGTATTTAAGAACCTTATTCGTAGTGTAGAGTGGTATCTTGTATTTAACGAATAAACTATGACTAATAAAGTGTTTTTCAATAAGGACATTCATATCGGGCTGAAATTTATTCCAAGTGTAGTACACAAATTTAAGTATAAAATTCGATCTCGTTCATATGAGTACATTTGCAGCGATCGATTTGTTGAAGCCAATTTTCCACCACTCTTCCATACATATCGGCCGGAACATTGGCAATTTTACGTTCGATATTGTTCCTGAACTTCTCTAACTTACTATTGGCATAAACCAACGACTTAATGCAATCCCATAAAAGAAATCGAAAGACGTTAAACGGCGTTACTGAACTTCCCGATCAATAGATCAATTGTTTGATCAGCTATGTTGCATGTGGCACCACCTTGTTGGAACCATATATCACTGATGTCAAGTCTATCCAATTCTGGCCAAAAATAGTCTTGCAAGATGGCATGATAGCGAATTCCATTGACCGTAACAAGGTTTCATCTTTATCGATGAAAAAATACGATCCAATCACACCTCCGACATGAAATCCACACCACACGGTCACTTTTTGTGGATGCTATGGAGTCTCTTGAAGCACATGTGGGTTTGTGGCTGTCAAATAAAGCATATTTTGCTTTTTGACAAAGGCATTAAGCCAAAAATGAGCTTAATCGCTGAAGGTGATGATTTTTCGATGAAATTCAGGATTTCTTTCAAACTTCTGCAGAGCCCAATCGGAGAAGTTTCGGCGCTTCAAATGATCAAGAGACTTCTGTTCTTGAGTTAATTTGGTCTTGTAAGGAAGTAGGCCAAAGATCTTTACGCAAAATTCGCCTCAATGAACTGAAGTTTTTAACCAAATTTTTACTACTTCTTCTGTTAAGATTCGGACGAGAACCATTATGATAAATTTTTATTTCATAGTCTCAGCAGTTTGCAACTTAATGAGAACTCAATGGAGAGTCTATAGACAACTTTACTCATCAAGTTGTACATACATACATATGTATGTATATTGTATCCATTTCATTATCACAAAAAAAACGTCTGTTCAAACTTTATCTTAATAGTTTCCAATAAACGTAAGGATTCTCGATCTATTTAAATTCAATCGATCTTTTAATACACCAATGAAATGAGTTATAAAAATTTACTAATTTGCATTGCAAACACATAAATATTAGTACCGCTTAAATTTTTATCACACCACCATCCAATCATTGAAAGGCGTACGTGACCCCCAGTATCTGTGAAAGAAGAAACAAAATCCAAAACACAACTTTCGCACTGTTTGCACAAAAGTGTGGTGCATTTAATTGGATTCTGCGTAGGAAGCAGCTGTTAATTTAAAATAAAAATAAATAATAAAAATACAGAAAAAGCAAAAAATAAAAAAATAGTAAAATACTGTGAAATTAATTAGCATATTTCTCTCCTCTAGAGTTGATTATTGGAAAGCAAAACATTTTCGCTGCTGCCATTGTTAATTGTTATAAACAAAACAAAAAAAAAAATAGTAAAAATAACTTCCAACTATATTAGTGATAGTTGTTGTTTTCTTTGATTTTTAATGGTTAACTTCCTCTTTGAGTGCAGGCAGATAAATGTACATTTTACGAGTCACTACTGTATTTGATTTTATAATTCGCTCGAGTTTACGATAATCGGTTTTTGAACTTTCTGTTCCAAATGTTTGCAATGATTTATTGTTTATTTTTATTTTTATTGGTACATATACATATATTTGTGTTTGTAGCGATGATTTTATATTTGTCACTGACAGCTGTCAAAGTCAGTCAAATCTCAAGTTTTTATGTGAATGTACCTGACAGATGGCCCAATGTAATTTGTAGTACACCCAAATCTAGTCATAATTTTTCATTATCACCTTCAAAGCAATCGAAAATCCCCCTTAAATCTCAAAAAACCACTTCCAACTGCATTCTTTCACATCAAAAAGCACTTCATAGGTCATATAAATTCCATAAATTCCTCCCGAAACGTCATAACATTAAAACCTCAAAGCCAGATCCAGTTGACAGAACCCTATAAATCCACTCCCACCATTATCTTCCTGCTTAGGCTTTAACTTCACCGGCCGTAAAGTATCTCACACACGAAATTCCTTTCGATACATTCATTTATTTCTTTCAAATCATAAATTTCCCAATCAAGAAGGGAATTCTTTTCTGATTGCGAAGCACTTTATACGTATCGCGTTCTCTCTCAAACTCATTCTATTTGTATAGCTTCTGTCCTCTCCCCCATGCATCTGTATGTGCGCGCGTGCACACTTTATTGCTAAAGGTTGCCCCAAAGGTGAAAATCAACAATAATCACCACCATTGAAAAGCTTCATGTTATGTGTCGAACATGGAATGCGAAGAATAAAATAAAATAAAAAAAAAAAAACAGAAGAGAATCTTGAGCTACCGAAAAATAATCAAAAAAAAAAAAAAGAAGAAAAATAATAAAAAAAACTCCATCCAAACGAAACGGGGAAACAGAAAAAGTATCTTAGCCAGGGTGTATCTGTATCTCTACAAACAATACAGCAAGATCACAACATGGAAGGAATTTCGGGAATTCACAAGATAAACCGGCTTCCACTTAAAAATGATCGACGAAGAGACGTACCAAACAACAACAACAAAATTGTTTTGTATACACACATTTGTGTTTGCCTTTTTGTTGAGATATACTGCTGCGGGTGCTACTTTCCATCTGGAGCTGATCGAATAAGAAAAACGAAAAAAAAAACCTCACAGATCTTCTCAATTTGTATAGATAGGTTTTTTTTTCGTTTTAATAACTGAAATTCCAAAGAAATTAATAAATTTTTCTGCCAATGAAATGGCCAACAAGTAATAGCAAACGGGTAAAAAATGTATCTACGTATCTTTAAGCAGGTAATACACCTATATACGTACGTACTATCATTTTATATTTCCTTTCATTTCAATGGATAGAAGGAGCGAAGAAAAAAAAAATTGTAAATTACATCAGTAGTCAGAATGCATAGATACAAATGCATATAATTACAAACAAAATGCCTATGTTGCTAGATACTATATGTGGATAGTTATAGAGTGTATGGGAGCGAACGAGAGAGAGGAGGCCAGATAGTATAGAGCAGTTGGGTGGATTGGGTGGCTAGAGGGAACGGGAAAAAAATAGAATGGAATGCGGTCTTGACGAGTTCTTCGACATCAACCGTGAGTCGACTGTGAGTCGTCGTTTTGTAGCGTTGTCGTTGTCGTTGTCGTTTTCGTCGTCTTCGTTCGGAGCTTACGAGCAAAGAGCAGAGGGTGCACCACTAGAGAGTGGACGTGTGTGTAGTGCTGCTGCACCAACATTGCCTGTCTAACTGCCTTCTGCAATAAACTATTTTCAAATCGTTTTGTCTCTTTTTTTCTTGTGTAGAGAAATATATACGTGCAGATTGACTTTACTATTTTATTCACCCAACGACGATCATTTTGATCGTACTTCGACATACCTAGTGAAAAGATATCAAATGATTGTAGGGTATACTTGAGTGTGTTTGGGCTTTTAAAGGAAAGAAGATCGTTGAGAGATAGTCATGATCTTGCAACTGGATGATCGTCTTTAGATATATGTAATTTTTTTAAAAATCATATTGGTCCTTCAATCTTTTTAACACTTTAATCTGCACTGTGGGTTACAAGTTGCCCCTTAATACTTGATTTAATTAAAAGCAGCACAAAGCATAACAATATTGGTAGATATGAAAGATCAATTGATTAACCTACTTAATATTAGCTAGTATACCTCTGCAATGTAGTTGTAATACGTATACATATGTTGTAGCTTAGAACTTGCCAACATCAATGTGGCCTTAGCGGGGTTTGAATTAAAGCTTTGTGATGATCATGACGTGAAAGCCCGTAGTCTGTGCATACATTTTAAGACACCTTCCCGATGATATCATTTCTGACCAATGTTACTGGAGTGTCGATGTTCTTGTAAAGCCGAACGGGCGAAGATCTTGGTGAAGCTTGGTTTACATGTTGTGCCGGTAGATGACAACCTCTCCATGATGTTATGTGTTAACTGTCGAAATTGTGTGTATCTTGAGGTGTAAAAATCGGTCATTCTCAGAAACATCCCAAGGATCTTTTTAAGAATTTGTTTTTAGACATTATGGGCCATCAGAATAATTACAGCAACACTTCGAATACGGATTTTGGTGAAACATCTCTTTACCTATACTTCTGTCAAACTTAAAGCATCGAGTGACATTTCATCTTCGAAAACGTCAAAGATCTTTGTAAAAGTAAATAAAATTCTCCACTTCAAGTTACGTTTGACCAAAAACCACTGCACACACTCTATATTTATACAGCGGATGAATGCCAGCTATGCCAACTCTTAAGCGAGTTCCCGCACAGTCAACGTGCTTAGCCGGTTTCATAGAGATTTTTCTGCAACTACAGCAACATTTACCTTTTCTCCAAAGCAACCGGCGGCAGTAGCACTAGCTGCAACAATTCTACTATTTTATTGTTGTTGCATTAATATCAAAAACGAAGAGGTAGGACGTGGTGTAGAGTATAGAGTTGTGGTGGAGTGTAGATGAACGTAGGAATATATTGCAGATATGAGATTGTTGCTCTCCCATGCTGTCGCTTGTTTCATGCCTTCGTCTTTTGCGTTGTTTTTTTTTTTTTTTTTTGCTTTAAGTCACCCCACGAGTTAATGCAACCATTCAACTTTTGCCTGGCTGCCACGGCTGCTTGTTGCTCAGCTTACATTATTGCTATTTGATGATAGTCGTAGCTCGATACATTCTATGCCCACCATACCAGTTATGTATATGTATCTATGGTATCTATGGAGCCAAATACGGACCTCAAGAGAGGGGCACAACTATTCAAGTATGTGGCAAGGCACATAGTGCAGTTGATTAGATATACAACTTTTTGTATCCGCAAGGTATGAAATCAAACATTCCATTCTTGTTCTCTCTCTCTCTCTCTCTCTCGCTCTCTGTCTCTGTGTGGATAGAGGATAGACGAATAAACGGACGGACGGACGGACGACAACGACGACGATGAATGCAGCAATGAAAGACGACGTCAAGTTGTGTACCTCGTTTGGGGGCTCGTATACACCCATTTGACAGGTATGCGCTGTTTTGTTTGTTGTTGGATTGTGTTTGCTTGTGCATAGATAGAAAATTGCACATATATGGTGATGGTTAGGTATTTTGCAACAGAAGTTAGTTACCTTACAACAACAAAAATTAAATAAAATGTAAAAAGAAAAAAAAAATTGCAAAAAGGAAAACGAATACATATACCCACACTTGGTATTGGTACTACGTGAATTGCGAACCTCGCGTCTCGATATAGTAGATGAAAAGGGGTTGAAGTTGCATTGATTGCAATGGAAAATTCAACAACGCAGCAATTCAGTTTTGTTGAATTAAATTGGCGAAAGAATTCGACCGAGGAATGTGAAAATTGGGCGGAAATGTTGAATGTTTAACTGAAATGGGGATTGGTTGGGTTTTTCCAACGTAAATACGTTGGGTTTGCAAATAGTTTATGAGTGGAATGGGTAAATAAAATGTGTGGTACTGTTTGTTTATGCCAGAACAGAGACCTTGTGTTGGGCGCCAATATTGCGTTTATTGAACCCAAATGCGGTCGTTGTACTTTTTATTTTAACTTCTTCTATTGTTCTAAACAAAGAGGGAACCCTTTCTATTTTATCCTTTTTGTTAGTATAGTAATAAAGAAACTTGAAATAATTAATTGTTTGATGTTGAAGACCTCTCAGCTATTAAGTCTATTGTTGCAAACATTTCATTCGATGACAAATATTGTACAAGCCGGTAGATAAGACTAGTTTGGAAACGACAAGTCCACGATTCCAAACTGTTTCGAAAACCGAACCGAATTTTGGCTGCAAATATTAAGCTACGGTAATGAAAGCTGTTTCGGAAAACAGAAGTAAATATGAACATAAGTAGCTGCACTTCCACATTTTAAAAGGAGTCTCACTTTTGTTACGCAAGGAACAAGACATCTATTGGCCAATTTTGACAAACTCTACGTTTCAGTCGCAGGAATACGATTATAAGAGTTTTATATGTCATTGTAGAGCCTTGTAGGTGAACTTTGCCAGGTTACTGCTCAAAACCTTCTTTATGTCGACTTAGTCAGTTGGTTATTACGATTTTCTACTTTCCAAATGGAAGAGCGCAGACTATTTGACAGTAAAATTTTATACTTTGTCGGCTTTTTGGAATTTTGAATTCTTCTGTGTGTTTTAGTTGCGTGAGTTCTGCCCAATAGTAGATAGGTTGATCGATTGATAAAATAATTAATTCGTTGGTATGTAAGATTGGCATAGTATGTTATATAATGTAATGTCCAAAGATATCTTGTATATAGTTTAAAGTTTTCCCTAATGAATGCCATAATCGCTAGAAAAAATGTCCGCTAAAATTAACTTAAATGTTTGGGGTTTCTAACCATACCAAACAGGGTCTGGATTTCCTATGGATTTTACGTTACTATTTAGTGTGTTCCGTTGGCTTTATTTGGTGTGAATTTGGGTATTTTTCAATCAGCAGAACTAAAACAGACAGCCACAGTTACTTCATCATCGCCTTGAATCAGACAATGTCAATCTAACACCTCCAACGACAACACAAAAAAAAATCCCCTGCATTCCAAACCAGAGTATCTCTAATGTTATTCGAGCTCGATCATAAATGTCAATTAGAAATGCCTGCGCCTTCGTTTATGTCAGTTTATGCGTCTTTACATTCGTTTTTATCACCCCTGCCACACACTGACCGTCAACAGACCAACCTAACAACATCAACAACATCAAGTCAACACCACAATTCCACCTAATTGTATTATATTCACATCAAAAACAAAAAAAAAAAACAACCTCCGTGACGACATGAAATACCAGAATAACCGATAAAAAAAATATAAAAAATTATTAATAAAAAAAAAAAAAAAAACACAACTATAAAAATAAATTAAAATAAATGTTTGTAAAATAATTCGATTTCCTCGGAATTGTACGTAGATTTCAGCATTCCATAGGAGGAGACCGACTCGATTTGTGTTCCATTATAAAGCACTTAAGAACACGTTCAACTGTCTAGCACTGAAAAATTCCCATTTTCACACATAAACCACTAAACCATATAGACTTTACGCGTAGATAGGAATAAGATCGAAAAAAAAAAAAAAAAAAAAACTGAAACGACCCTACACTGTACGCGCGGGGCTAAAATAGCCGCCATCATGACCGAATGACGTATGAGCCTCAAGAATTTATTTCTCGCATTCTTTCTGGTGTATTTGCGTCTGTGGCACATTTCTGTGCCGTATTTTTACTCTTAAAATTAATTTTTTTTTTTTTTTATATTTTTCAATTTATTTTTATAAATTTTTTTTTTCGCAAGAGGAGACCCAGAGGCGTATAGCAAATATGTGCGCGCTACGCTAGTGCTTTGGCATTTTGCTCTGGGGGACAAATATATCTGCCACTTAAGTGAACATACAAGAAGCATTCCTACAAACACAGAGGGAGAGAAGGGAAAGAGAAATATAAAATAAAAATTGTTTGCAATTTAATTAAATAAAAGAAGAGGGAAAGAAAGAAAAAATTAAATTAAAATTAATTGGTTAAAATTAAGTAATCTTTTTTTTTTTTTTTATTCATGATGTTTTTATTTTTTATTTTTACTGTCACTGCATTGTCACTGTCTATTTGTTTCGGTTTTATTTTATATATCTTTGGGGTCAATTGAGGTGATAATTTAATTTAGGAATTTATGTGGAGGTTTTATTATTATTATTATTTTTTTTTTTTTTGTGTCTTCTAGAGACGTCAGTGACATTTTTTTTATTTTTACAAATACTTTTACCGAGGCGTAGCGCACTCTTCGAATTAACACTGATTTAAGTTTGTAGACCTTTTTTGGAGTTTCTGATATTCGTGAATAGTCGATTGATATGTTTGTGTTAAAAATGAGCAAGGTTTCGAAGTGGGTTTTAGAACTTTTGAGAGGTTTGTTGAAGGTTCGAACTAGTGGAATAGAAGTGTGGTCACAGAAGAATTACAAAAGTAATAAGTATGTATATAATCTCTTTCGCAAAAATCGGACTGGAAATCGATCCTCAAAAAGTCACCCTCTATATAGGGTAAGCTATCTGTTGGTTAGCCAGGTTATAAAACACACTGTTCAATATTTTTCAACGATTGTTGCTTGCTGTTGACCTTCCGATTAATTATGAAATATTATTTCATTTAAATGACTTTATCGGCTGACCTGGCAGTAGGCCCTTTTGTCAATTCAATTTTTCAATACAGTTTCGATGGTATTTCACGAATAGCTTGACCGATATTGTTTTTGAGTGCCTGAGTCGTCTCTGGATTGTTCGCATAGCATCGATATTTAATGGCATCTTTTCAAAATTCGCACTATTTCTACAACACAGCATCCATTTTGGAAGTAACTTTGCAATATTTTCTAAAATCGTAAATCGATCCATTTCGTACGTAATGAGTTTCTGTCTATTTTTTGAGTGCATACGAGCTGTCAGTGTCAAAATAATATTCATACGTACATATGATTCACAAAGAAACCAATAGATGGCCTACCCTATATAACTGACTAACAAATAGCTCTCAGTGCTGTCAGGCCATCCGACTAAAAGCCTCGATCCTACATCAACTAAAATTTACACATAAAACACCGACTACATCCACCTAAAATTGAGATTTGATTCTAGTTTCCGAACAACTGTTTCTATTCGCATTGTCGGAAAACGTTGCCTCTTTTAAAGGATGTCCACATATCTTTTATAAAGCCGCTTCCGAAGCAAGAAGTAGGACGAAAAGCGGTGGCTTAATCCAACTAGCTTGTTTATCACTATAGCGTTCTTTAGTCTTATTTATTAAAAGTGGAAGCTGTATGTAGTATTTGGTTAGTTATGTTAAACCGAAGATCAGCTCCATACTGGACACAGCCTGATAAGTTCATTAATGCCTCTTTGGTCTACCCATCAATCGAATATCTGGACATAAACATCCGTCATTATTTTACTTTAAAAATTGTTAAGTCCTGCAGAGAGGTATGTTTGACCTACATATGTACATACATTACATAATACCAATACCTCTTTTTTGTAGAAAACAAAATAGAGGTCGAGATTTTACCTCCTATTATACTTTAAGAATTAAATAGATTCTGAATTTAGTAAAAAAACTTACCTAAACCTTGTACACTTGACTCTCATCACGTAATCTTGAAGTCAAGGTTTCACTGACTCAAAATTATGTCTGATATCTAAACATAGCAATCTAACCATCAAAAGTCTATCGTTGATCTTTCGTTTGGTGCAATACCTATGTATGTAGGTGATGTCAGTTATCTATTTTAAATAAAATGAATCTCCAATGAAAATCATGCCAACAGACATACTAAAACTTCATTCATATCGTAAAAATCAACAACAAAAATCCATAAATAATCATAAAAAATTCGGCCATGGACCTCAAATCGAGTTCCTCCATCAAATCAACAAACCATAAAATTTCAACAAGATACTAAACATACTCGTACACGAAGCAATATAAAACTTGCATCCCTCGAACAATTTTTATTTTATTATTTATACTGTAAAATAACTATAAACATTCCAACACCATTGTTCATAAAACCGGCAAGTTATACCCACAAACCCAAGTGATTTCCACATATAAGTTGTGTGCCTGCTTTTATGATAAATATTTATTTATTTAAGAAATATGATTTTTGTTGATAAATAAATAAATAAAATGACTAGATGTTGGCGCCACAATTCTTCTTCTAAATATATGACAAAGTTTAACATAATTTATACATCACCAGATACACAAAAACAACAACATTTCGACAACGACAAATAAACCGTAAGAGAGCCCTATTTGTATCTTTAAGAAGAAAAAAACAAATCAGAAAACTCATATGCTTATCACGCGCTATGGCTTCTTCAATAAACTAATAAAAACAGCAAAAAAAAAAAACAGAAACCCACCGAAATGTGGAAAACCCAAAAAAGAATGAGACTATCTACAACTCCTCGAAATAATAAAAGTAATAACAATAATAATAATAATAAAATCAAAAACCATGAAAACATGTTAGAAATACTAATAGTTAGCCAATAATGATATTCTTTACCGAAATCTAGCGTTCAACACGAGCAACAGCAGCTTTATAATACCTATAGATATGGATACAAAAACAAAAGATACAAAAAACATAACACACAAAAAAAAACCGAAAAAAAAAACAGAAAAAAACGAAACCTTATATAGAAAATTTGTTTTGTGTATGTTCGACATTAGTTAATTTGCATATTATCGTCTAAAAGATATACGAGTATTTTAGTTTTCAAACCGCGCGACCAGGTTAAAGTCGCAGCTCTATGTTATGGGCGTAAACCTTTACACCGCGCCACGTCTATCTTTTGATTGTTTTTTTGGATTCTATTCTTTTTTTTTCGATTGTTATTCACAAAAAAAAAATGTATTCTAATGGACTGTATGTATTTTTTATTAAAAAAAAAAAAAAATGTATCTACTATAACCATATATAGGAGGGTGAAAATCAAGCTTTATGATCGACCCAAGAGACACTACATTCTGCCTGGCTACGTGTGTGCATTTTAATAAAGTTGATTTTGGTTTTTTAATCTTTTTTGACAGAGAGAGGAGCGCGTATGCGATGGAATTTGTGCCCCCGTTCGAGAAATCGGATTAAACAGAATATAATATGCATACAAAATTTTGTCCATAGCTACGTTATAAGTTTTTTTTTTTCACGTGTTTTGATAAGTCTTAGATTTATTGCTATTATGCATGGAAGAGACGTGTATTTTCTCACAGAAAAGACGCGTCTAGTGACGTGAGTTGAAGATTTTATTGATATTTTATAAAATGCTGATGAAATGGATTGGAATTTTTTTTTTTGTGAAGCTAGACTGTACACGTGGTGGCATTAATTCGCATCATAATCATGAAAAAAAAACTTTCATTTGTAAACATCGTAGTTTGCACATTACAGACTTTTCGAGTATAAGAGCTCATAACCCTCTTAATACTGCTCAGGTTAAATTGTAATACGTTAATTTATTATATGCATCTAATGTACTTCAGATGCATAGTGCATGCTTTTATCTTGGTGCAGATACTCGTACTGCTTGGCATTTTCAGAATTCTGTATCAGTCACATAGATCTTCTATTGCATTTACCAATTACGTTATTATACACAACCCTATTCATTCAGTCAGTAGGGATCTTTATAACATTACAATCACATAGATGATTACATAAGCTCGTTTAAACACAACTTTCATGAATGTTGTTGCATTTGAGCATTTGCGATACAAGAAGAACCTCTCTGTCTGCCCATAGAATAGGATAGAAAACTACATAAACTAAAAACCGCTTTATTATTCAGTTGTACTTCAAACCATTCTATATCTTAAGTTGTGCAACTTAAATTTCGCATGACAGCGAATAAAAGCTTTGATATTATTTTTGAGGCCTGGAATCATTTGTGGTTCATTAACGTGAATCTTATCCTTAACATAACCCCAAAGAAAGAAGTCTAGCGAGGATAAATCACAGGACCTATGCGATTGGTTAGGTTCACTATAGCTTGTGCTTCATAGCGACGAATTTCACGAAATGTCTGCGAAATTTTCATCATTTTAGTAAAGAATTTTCACAGTTTCTTGAACCGAAAAGCTTTAACTTGCCAGCTGTCAAAGAATGACAGCTTTATGTTTGAAATGTCAAAAATACCGGAAAATTTAAAATGTAAGACTCTTTATATGCATTTTTGCTTCATCAAAAGCTCTTTTGTATATCAAATCACATCTTTAGATGATCAGACCATATAATCTCTGTTTTAATAACAAATGTCTAAGTTGACTTCGATAGCTTTATTATAAGACTTTCCGTCATGACCATAATTGTAGGTGGAACTCCAATCAGGATCTCCATTAAACCCAAAAACTCCTTAAGTTTCAAAATAATAGAAAAAGACAAGAAGCATTTCTGAACACATGCCAGATCTTAAGGACTATTCCATCGACCATGGCGTTCCTAAAAACCATTGGCTTCGATATATGCCAACTCTGTCTTAGCCAGGATACTTTGCCCTGCTATGCGCAGATCAGCGGAACGTTGCACTACAACATAGTTCCAAAAAGTAAAAAAAAAAAAAAAAAACAAATCCTTTCTTGTGAATCTCGTCGATAAGAAAATTAGTGCAATTTAGTGCTTCATTTTTAAGAACACAGCCATTACATTTTTTTGCAAAGGAAACACATTTGTCAAGGATTTTCTTGTCGTCAGCAAAAGCTTGGCAATCGAAATCCAAGTTGGTCAGCTTTTAAAAAGGGGGTTCAACCAAGTTGCAAAAAAATCCAAACATAAAATAAATCTGGGTGCACATCAGCTCCATCTGGGTTATTGTATTGAGTCATATTTCCACTTTTGATGCTTGTGAAGTCAAGAACTCGGTGAGGTGTCATTCACCATACATCAAGCCCCGACTCTTAATCTATTTTATTCAAACAAAATTCCATTTCATTTTGTGGTCGTTGAGTAATAATTCGTTCAATTATTTAATGAGAATTCCACTGTTTACAGTCAGTGATCGGTTGAACGCCCCACACACTCTCTCTCTCTTTCTGAAAAACATGTAATGAACTTAATTATTTAATTATCCGCCCCCTTCATCTATACAATTTCAATATCACAAACCACAATCCATACAATGTTTCAAAATTTATAAAAAAATATGATCACAGCATTTCCAAAGAATCGACATTAATTCAAATGAAAAAGGTAATAATGTTCTACAAATAATTTTATATTCCCGATCAAATTATGCGCCACTAGAATAGTTACACAGAAATACTTGTTTAACAGTAACTGAAAAAAAACAAAAAGAGAATGAAAAAAAAAAAAAAAGAAAAACATTGATCAATTCAATTAAATCCGCGTAGAAAATATGTGTGCAAGTATGTAAATTTTTTCTGTGAAAAAATCTCGACGTATTATCATGAGAAAATATTTTCGTTGCTACTGCTGTTGGTAGTGAGGCATTGCGCACTGTTGGATAAGCTAAATCTGGATGATTACTGTATGTACCGAGAGAGTGGAATGGATGGAGGAAATTTTCCGGCTTACCCACCCAACCTATTAAATTATTCTTCGTAATTTGTGTTTTTATTTCTTTTCTCTTTTATTTTTTTATTTTTATTATTCCTGCATTCCTTTAAACGCCCTCTACCAGCTCCCCCGTTGTTTGCTAACTGGTGTTTCTTCTCAATCGACACATTGTCTGTGTGTGAATGAATCTTACAATTTCGAATCAAAAAATCACCGCATAAAGCGAATAAATTCCTCACATTCCGATGGTCAGTATTCACTTTACACGCGGACTGGCTACTTGGTACATAGATACATTTTGTATCTAATCGTATTGTCAGAGCATTTTGCTGCGATATTGCTGTGATTTAATTTACGACAATTATTGTTTTTTATGTGATCATATGCAGTTTCTCATTGATGTTATCATGCATCTAGAGGATGCGTTTGTATTTAGGTTTAGAATCAAGTGAATATTGCCTTTTAATCTAATAAGAAGTATGCAAAATTGAAAATTTCTATATTTTACAATTTGATGCACTTGATATTTATGAGATACTTTTGTATCTATGAAATATTTTGGTATCAATCGACTAAATATTATTATATTTACTTAAAACAAGTTTGTTGAATACGAATTTAATGTTTTTTGTTATAAGATACTTTTGCATCTGTGAGATATTTTTGTATCTATTGACCTAAATTCAGTCTCTTTTCGTAAAAGGAATTTATTGCGAGCAATTTTGAACTTTTTATCTTTTAAAACCACGCCATAGATTCGCGAAATTCATTATAAATTTATCGTTTTCGAGAAAAAAAAAATTGTATATTCTACTCTCGTAGTTTACACAATTCAAAATTCGTTAAGAACTATCTTTTTTTTTATTCTTCGTAATTTTGTTAGCAAATCCAAAGAAATCCATCCATCCTCTTGATCTTTTCCCCTTCAATGAATGTATGTTTGTTTGTATGTACGAGTATCTAACAAAAACTGATCGCGATCGCGAATAGTTGATTTTTTTTTTTATTTGCTCCTTGTTGTTGCTTTTAATATTATTGTTGGCTTTTGCACTCTCTTATACAGAGGGGGCTGTCATTAATATACAACAAAACAACAACTGCTGCGACCTTCGCATTCCAGAGCATACGAGGTTTTTAATGGTTGGATGGTGGTGAAGCGGGCGCGCGCGATCCGGGTGGCCGGCGGCGGCAGCAGCGGACAGCTGAATTTAACACAAAATAGCAAGTGTATTGCTTTTTATGTTATTTGTTTCTATGTATATGGATATGTGTATATATAAACATACATATATGTATGTATAAAGGAAAATAAAGTATGCTTATTCTTGATGGTAGTATGTAATGGCATGACATAGAGGAAGTGGGTGAGGTAGAGCGAAAAAGAGAGCAAATGTTAATGAAATATGTACGATGAGGACAGAAATAGCATTGGTAAGCATAAAAATGTTGCTTAAGTGGAAGATGAGGAATTTTTATTTGTAATTTATTTTTTTGAATTGCTTAACATAAAATATTGTATGTTTGTATGTTATCAATGAAAAATAGCACGTGGGATAATTTTTATTTTTATTTTTCGGTCAACCACTGTTGAGTTGAATAGAATTTGGCTTTGTCAAGGACTATATACAGGTTTTGACAATGATTGAGGTGAATTATTGAGGAATTTTGGCTCATCATGGTTTTTGTATACTGACAGATGAAGAGTGTATAAAATTATGAATTTATATTTAACTGAGGGACGTGGCTGATGGAATAACCAAAGATCAAGAAATGATTGAGAATATTTAGCTTGATGACGATAGCATCAATAGCCCTTTGACTTTAAATGCGATAGTAGACTCCCCTTTTCTAAATTATTTCTCAAAAACAAATTCTGTCTTAAACATCAGAATTCTTCTTCGATACATAGCGATCTAGTAAGCTGCAGAAGGTCATATATTTATAAGATAAAATATTTCAATATCCTATTTTTTTGGACTAGACCTCCATCGCTTGTGGAAGAACAAGGTGTCTGAGTATAAAATAAACAATCCAACTATTTTCTTCACAGAATGATCGTACTAGCTTGTGATCTGTTGGAAATATGTACATATCATTTATCGGAGAAGTTCTTATACTAGAGTTATCTAATGCTAGTAACAATCAGATTAGTAGGAACGTAAAAATGTGCATCGTCAATAATTGTACATATTTTCTTTGCTATCTTTGTAATGTCTTGTTAACACTCGTGGGTCGTAGGTCCCAAACCACGTCAGCACGCCATCGTTCTCTCCAATTAAGTCCCAAAGGGCAGCTTATAGCGACTCATTTCCTTCCATATTGCATAAGTGGACTCCATTACATGGAGTATATTGTAATGGTGATACTAATTTCCCGTGAGATGTAATAAGTCCATGTACGTAGCTGCTCATTTGATAAACGGTTTGGCCAAAATGCAATATATGTACGTGTGACATTGACAGTCGCCTTCCTAGTATCCACATTTGAACAGAACTGTTACAGCTTAATTCTTCTTATGCCTTAGCATACATACTTACTTTGCCTTGTCATGATTTTGACAGCATTCCGAATGAAACTTTCGTTTTTTCTACCTGTCTGTCCGATCTAGTTCAGTTCCACATGCAGCTTCTGGCTTTTTCCATTTGCTAACCAGCAATGTTGAGATCAGTAAAGGACAGCGAGTGACTGAGTTTTTGCTTTTGCTTTATTATAAAAATTGAACGCTATTTGGTGAAAGTCCTTTACTCTGCGGAACAGAAAGCACATTATGAGCGTAATGCAAGTCCTTGAAGTAGAGTGTCATAGTCCATTGTTTTCTACGATTTTTCACACAAAATCGCGTTGTAGTGGAAATGTGTTCCATTATTGAGTCAAAAACCATATCCTTTCACCTTTTCTAATTAATTAACTATCCCGCAAACCCATCTTTAGTAAGTGAATGTATACTCAGAAGAATGTAATAAAAAACCGAATGCAAAAATTCACAACAGATTCTCCCTGCTTAATGTGGACACCATCCATAGAGCACAATATGATACTTGACAGCACTCTAGAAGTTCATTTTTCTACCTATCCTATCTTCTCTAGTTTCCAATTATTAACGTCGTGTAGTTATGACCGAATACCGTCAGAAGAATGTTTACTCGATATGAAAAAAAACTGCTGATAATATGCAGCCTTGGCGTATGTCGCCTTGGACATCAAGATTTTTCGATACTTTACGGTTGTATAAGACGCGACATTTTGTGTCCTCAAAAGTGATCTTGAAAATAGCAACCAAAGATTCCCAAAAATACCAGGTACCACCACACTATTTTTGTCGTGATCTGCAGGGTGTTCATGTAACCTGACGGTTCCTCATCGAGGGTTGCATTTACGATTTCTTTGATTCACTTTAGTACTTATCGGGCTATTATTTCGGCCGCAACTTGAAGAGCATAAATTCTTCTCCAGTTCAAATCCGCCGCTATTGCATGCCGGTTCCTGAAAATTACGATACACAAAATCGAGCCAATTTGTTTGGGCACAAAATTTTGGAAAACACTGCAAAGTTAAAATTGGAAATCAGGTCAGAAAAATAGTAGGCGACTCTAAAGTTATGAAGAATAGAGTAGCTTAGCGGAGCAGAGCGGTGCAGTAGTTTGCTTGATATGATGACATTTCCTTTCTCGGTGCCACCTATTTAAGAAAATTAATGCGGTGGTTTTTTTTATACGAAAAAATGTCCGAATTTAGTTTGAAGAACTCCATTGTACAGAAGTCCTGGACACTGTGGACTGTCGCTAGGATATTTTACACGTTTCTTTACTGAACTCATGCAAATATTTCTATACCAAAGTCAAATGAAAAAATCGCAACCATCGAAACCAAACTTTAGATAAAACTAACGAGTCTCGCAATTACATCAAAAGGGTTAGTCCGTATATCACTATATGATTCATTCCAGTCATAGCTTCTAGGTTTTCTGGTTCAATATTTGACCACATTAAGTCGTTACTTGAAAAAGTTTACCCACAATGCCAACATCATGGTCACGATTTGTACATAAAATTTATCAAGAGGAAGTAACACTCGCGTTTTTACAACATTTTTCGTCTTAAGTAGATATCTGATTCACTTCCGGTCATAAAATCACCAGACATACATATTCTGATAGGAGCATAGATAGTTCGTCGTAATTCATCAACAGCAATTCGTCACTGAGGCATGCCGATGTTAGTTTTTGCAAATTCATGACATTAAAAATTTTAACAATTTATGTAGCTCGCATTCCTCGTGCATCATAACATCTTTCTCTCTTTCTTAAATAACAAAAAAAAAAGTGAACGTTATTGCGACAAAAACAGCCGTAATAAACAACCACAGATACAGATCGTTCTCATCAGCACACACTACAATTGTTTCAATTGTTTTATCTTAAAATTTATCACTTCTTTTTTTTTATAAAAATTTACCAGAAAAGTACTTCAATAACTTGTTTGTCTGTCGCA
This sequence comes from Xylota sylvarum, assembly GCA_905220385.1. Taxonomy (NCBI): domain Eukaryota; kingdom Metazoa; phylum Arthropoda; class Insecta; order Diptera; family Syrphidae; genus Xylota; species Xylota sylvarum. The sequence goes on from LR999958.1 coordinate 37,623,525, forward strand.
TTATCGCGCAGTCATATATCCCCGCCCAGTTTTTGTTTTCCTATTCTGCTATCACGACATTCCTTTCCTATTATTTGACTATCTTAAGTAAATATCATAAGCAGATAAATAAATTCTTAGAATTCCGTCAAATGATACAACAATTTTACTAAACACACGAGGAGATGTGAAAGAAAATCGCCTTGCAAAGAAAAAAAAAATTCACAAATAGAATTTCCAAAGGTCAATGGCATATTTTAGATCTACTGCGTAGAAATTAATTAATATTCAAATCGGATATAATAAATTTATAACGAAAGGGATTAGAATTTAATTTCCACCGGAACTTGACCTGACCAACCCCCTAGGCAAACCACAGACACAGGAAATTCCATGGAATGTTTTTCTGTCCACACTGTTGTCATTTAATCTTGAGAATATATTTTAAAAAAAATAAACTTAAAGTCTACAACAAAAAATCCGATAAGATATGAATTTTGTATATGAGTAAAAAATTTCCCCTGTTGTCTTAGTCTACTCATAGATTTATGTTAACACGTTTACGTATCTTTTTTTAGTCAAGGTATGTCAAGGTGACAATATTGAAATGGCTATATGTATAAACATAAACATACGCATCTTATTTCCTTTCGTAATTGAAGTTTTTTTTTTTTTTTTTTGTTGGTTTCCTTCGGTTTCTCTTAAACATTTTCGAATGCGTACTTGAGAATTCAATTACAATGAATGTACGGTTGGATTTTGTATTTTTTTTTTTTTTTTATTTAACAATTTCCTCTCTGATGATTTTGACAAACAAAAAAATAAAAAGGTACGTGCCATGTAAACCGGATGAAGGTGAAGAACTTGGAACTCATTGGATCAACAAATATTCACAGAAACGATGAAAAATACCATTTCCGGTTTAATCAGGCGGTTCATTTGAATTTATGAATAAATATTCATAAATATAAGCTCAAAGAAATACTATACAGATGCTTTTGCTTTTGATTTTTTAGTGTGTTTGCCAGTATTTTTAACAAAAGAAATATATTCATTTCAAATAAAAACATGTATTTATTTAAATTATAAACACACGAGTTTACTGGAGATTCCTCTAAACAAATTTATATATATGTATATATATTTTTTTTTTTGAGCTTTTTATTTTGCATTCGCATTTTTTGTTTTTTTTTTTTTTGAAGAACTTAGGTTTATGTTATTCTTTTGGATAGATTTTATCACTTAGTGATGTTTTCTTTGTTATTTATTTGCTACAATTTGTATGCAGATTTCGATACACGTGGGTCTATTCTTAGGTAAACAAAATTCAAATAACATGTTTAGCGACATTCTTTCAAGTGTTGGGAATTTTTTTCATAGCATTTTTTTTCCCAAAGATAAAAAAAAATAAATAGAATCAACACTTAAAATATCAACAAACGAGAATATAATCACACTTATTTGTATACCATGACACAGTAAAAGGGGGTTTGCAAAACAAGCTGGCTACGAATATAAACTTGTACTGGAACCGGTATGCAAAATTGTTCCTTCCGTAACACTCCCCAAAAATTTTGATTCCACATAAAAAAAAAAAACAATCTTTTATTGTAATGCGGAATCCATTCATTGATTGAGTGGATGAAATAGTTCTCCAGCATTACTAAATATGTATCCTAAACGCATCTTAAACATTTTAGCCATTCCTTTCGGCATAAGCGTTTCACCTAGAGTGTCTATCCAAAGTGAATAGTGAACAATTTGGAATCAGTTTCTTGGCTAGCCAACTCTTTAGCATGAGCAATGAAAGCTGTAATGATTGTTTTTAATAGCATTTCATCCTACTTTTCCATCTTCCGCAGTGAAAAGTGTTAAACTAAATATTCTTATCCAAAGTGAATATTGAACCAGTTTCTAGCCTGGTCATTCCTTGTCTACATATAACAGACTGCGTCAGTGAAACCTTCTACTTCTGAGAGAAGTGTAATACAAGTCTGTATCAAAAAATCACAAAAGAAGAGACTTAATAGTGAACCTGACTGCTACAAGATAGATTGTGGTTCATTTATTAGGCAGTTGGGACTTACCAAGGCTTATCTTAGGTTAGCTAGCACAGCATAGTCTTACTACGATCTAACACCGGCTAAAGGGTTTTCGGTACGCTATACCCTCTTATTTTGTCCAAATATGTGTATAATGTAACACGCTTTGTTACTCACGAAATATTTTTCTATCATTACCCCTGTTAAGCAAATTCCTTGCCTTCCTCTATATCGCCGTATCCAAGCATCCAACATAATTCGATACGGTTTTGGGTTCGAAGAGTACTTTCGGATCCCTCTTGCGGCAACATTTCGTTATTGCATTTTTGTACCACTCTTCTCTTTCAGCGTAATTTGTTTCGTACGAAAGGATTTCTTCTGATCCAGGAGACAAGTTTAGGTTAGAGATTTCACCTTGTAAAATTTTATGCCATCGTATTCTAACCGACGACCACACTAAAATGTTTGGTTAACTAGTTTTACGTATTTGTCGTAATCTGCATTGTAGAGTACCAGATTTGAGAAAGAATATTAGAAATGCTTTCCATTTTCAGAAAATTATTTGGACACAACTATAGTGTGGTATTTGTATAGAATCCAATCGCTATTAGCGTCTCTATATGTATGTACTTAGTTTTTAAATCTTTATCAGCCTTCCTTTACTTTTATGACAGTGACAATAATCGATAGATTCGATAGTTGTATATCCATCATATTGAGTGGATGATGCTAGGTATGTGAGCCCATCTTCTACCAAAAATTTTGGTAACTTATGTAAAGGTGATCGATTCTTTTTGAGGCAATAAGTACACAAAGTTAAGGCAAGTCCTCGAAACGTTCATCCTAGTCCTAGTCCGTTCATGCTCCCCAGGTTTCATTTGCGAAGATATCTTAAGATGCAGTGGTATCATGATAACAAAGTATGTACATATGTATCTCAATCGCACAGCTTTTGCGCAAACGTGCCAGGAACTTCAAAATATGACTATGTCGGCTTAGAGAACAATGAAAATGACTTAAGTAGAGTATACGTATGTGTGTGTGTATCGCAAAAAGAACAACAATGGCTAAATAATTACTTTGACCGGCAACAACAAAAAAAAATAATTAATCCAATTTGCGTCTCATAAAAAGGATACTTTCCCACCAAAGGTTCTTGTAATCGTGTCCCACGCTAATTATTATGCAACCTTCAACCACATTGCAAAAAGTATCTCCCTATAATCTTAAAAAAAAATAAACTCCCAGTCATCAAAAAATGATTGATTGAGTTGTAGTGGTTTGGCCTCTCTTAAAGGATTACATGCAAGATACGGACGGACGACCCTTCATCGCAAATACACATCCAAATGCTAAAATACAAATAATAAAAATACAAAGAAAAAAAAAATAAAAACCTCATGAAAAGGGAAAATTTACATTCTCACCCGCCCAGCATAAAAATGGCTAACAAAAGAAGCCACATAAGAAGCGAAAAGCCATTCCGTGCTCCCGATAGAATTTCAAATACCTACCAACCCGTTGTGACTTTTACTTCACTTTAGTAGGTATCTAAGTATCTAAGAATTTTATGCATGAAGCTGCTTGTGTGTATGTTTGTGTGAATATTGTGATAAGCTTCGTTGCGGTTGAGTGCAGCCCTGCAATGACCACCACAATCACCACCCACCACCGTTGCCTTTCGAGAATCCAATTTGTTTTGCAAGGGTGCTGCTTTCAACACTCTCCCTGCCCACCTCCCCCAACCCACCCGATACAAAGCCAATGGGTCAGATATACACACTAATACCACGGCCTCCGGGCTGACGACATGTAAAATAATTCCACAGAATTTAATTATTATTCTCCTAACCTAGCAGAAGTCAGCAACTTTTGCCATTTTGAGAGCGCGACTTGTGCACTTTTTTCTGTTGGAGTCGTCGCGGTCGTCGTCGTCGTCGTCGTCGTCTTCATTCTTTGGCTATCCTGTTCAGTTTTTTGTTTTTTGCTTCTTTCTCGCTCTCTTTTCTTTTTTTCTTTGGCTTTTGTTTTGTGGGAAAAAAACCGCGCCGATAATAATAATTCACAAAGAGATATCATAAAATAACAATGTGACGGCAAGAATTCCAAGAATGTTCCTTTTATTGTCTTGAATAGACGATTGGTGGCTGGTTAGCCCCGGTCCTTAAATCGTTGCAGCGAACGACGTGCCAATCAACACGATTTACACTCTCCAGCGTCAGGAACTTTGAACGACTGGTGTGAATGATTTTATATTATTCCTCTTATCAATCAGAAAACTTGTTCTTATCCATTAAAGTTTATTTTTAGGATATTTTTGTTAGTTCGTTTGGCGGTAAGTACATTGCGCATACTTAAAGATAAAATAAAATCCCAACCACGCCACACATTCCATTCGAGGACGGTCACAAGAAATTTCTAAAGAAAACCACTCCAAATCATTCATTGATAAGCCAAAAGCAAAGTCAAGTAGGTATACTGTCAGCTGGGGCAATAACAATAATGATGACGGTGTTAGAATATCTTAATTATTTGTCAATAATAAGCACACACAGGTTGACGAAAGACCGTAAAAAAGTTTTGCTACCTACATATGTATGTATATACTTATATTAATGGTGGCATGTGTAATGATGCACGTAATAGAAAACCGTGCTGAATTCTCCATTGCATTGCGTCAATGGGAGTACCTACCTACATACCTACGTATATTTTCAATGGGAGAAATAATTTAGAAGTTTCAATGAAGTTAGTTTTCGAGGAATTTCGTATGACTTACTTGGAAGTTAGTTATGCAATATTGTAACGACGCGTTAGTAGACTTATGGACTACACGGCTATATATGACAAATGATTATTATCGAACTTTGAACGTAAAACCTTGGATATTGCGTCAAAATGCTGATTATTTTTGTATTTCTGGTGACACCGTGATTTGTACAAAAGTTAAAAATTTATAACTAATAAATTCTTATTTTAATAACTAAAATAGATCTACTGTACTCACCCACTTCAAGGATTTTAGTATTTTAGGATTTACAACAAACTTATGTACTCGACTTTTGTTTTTAATTTTGCTTTGAATTATCCCACACTTGCCTCCAGGAAAAACCAAACTGGTTATACTGAAACTTATTTTGTCCCCTAGGCTATTTAGCAGCATATTTTGATCAGAAAATCATTTGTTCATTATGTTCATTAAGCTTCAAAGTCGGTAAGGTAGAGAATTTATGATTCTAAAACAACGGAGGCCAATAAAACATTTTACGTGCTGGGTTGAGACCATTCCCAGAGACGATTTGTACAAAGTTATGTTTTGTTTTGACATAAATACCAAATTCTTCACTCTGTACAAAATATATACATATGTATGTATATAATACGCTACCATGTAATTTCTTCAATGCTAAAGTATGCAACGGATTGTGCGAAACGCATCAGCCAACACCAGACTAGGTACAATTATTAGTGTACCTTTACGATATTGATTTAATGAGCCACGAAAATGGTTTTAGTGGTAAACGATAAGTTGCAACAGAAGTCCTAAAATTAAACGTTTTCATGCTGAACGAGAGAGATGCTTAACAAACCAAACTGTCCCATCTCTCTAAAATGTTTTGCAAGTTTGAAAGCTTTAAATTGGGACATACAAAAAGGTACATTGCCCCCACCTGAACCATATTCTGTATGTCGATCGTAATTTTTGTTTTTATAACCAAAAACCATTCAGTAAAATTCCATCTTGAAAAATTTAAAGTCTTAAACGAACTATCAATCAACTCAAAATATCCATCAGTTTGTGTGTTCATAAATTATGTATGCAAATCTACTTTTTTATTTAATTTCAAATTTTTTGGTTCGACTATAATATCTTTAATGTATGCGCGTTTAACAGGAAATCGTAAATTTTTGGTGAAATAAAGTCTAATAAAACGACAACAGAGACGACAAATTTACATCTTCTTCTTAGAAAATGATGTAAGAATTTTGTTATGTCTGGTATCGTCCATTAAAGAAGGTCTTCAGTGGGTTTTATTGAATAGAAAATAATTTATTTTGTATTTATTTATTTGCAACGTCATTTGGACTTAACACTATCTCTTATTTTATTACAGATATACAAAACCACAATCTTTTGAGGATTGTATTGGTGATGAACTACCCGTTGGTTGGGAAGAATCCTACGATACAAATATCGGTCGTTATTATATTAATCATATTAGTCAAACTACACAATTGGAGGATCCAAGACAAGAATGGAAAAGTGTCCAAGAGGCGATGCTTCAGGATTATCTCAACGCCGCACAGGACGTTCTGGAGAAGAAGAGAGAAATGTTTGATGTTAAACAACAGCGTTTGCTTATAGCTCAAGATGAATTCAATCATCTGAATACATTGGCCGCCAGTCGAAGTAGCTGTAAGTATTTCTATGTTAAAACTCCTACAGTTTATGGTTTAGCATATTTTTACGTAGATTAGGGTTAATAGCCTGTTGATTGAGAGATAACTAAATTTGTCTTAAAAGACTATTCTGTAAATGGAGTTGTCGATCGTTAGATGCCGAAAAGTGATCGTTGTTCGTATTGAATTCCAGACATAAATGGTTAATCTGAAGATCGATGACGTAGGAACATCGGAATTCATTGATTTATTAATTGTCTTTGGCATAATGCCGCTTGGAATTTTTTTTTTTTTTCCGTTTAAATTGGAAAAGGAGAGAAATCTTGAAAATGCATGATCAGTGAACAGATAAATTTGTAATAGAGGCACTCCCTCTACTTTCTTCAGACCAAAATGAAAAGAAGTCTATTAACTAGTTAAAGAATGGTATCTATTTACCATTACACAATCCCGCGCATTATTAGACGTATTTTCTAAGTAGGTTCACCTACTTCACCACCCTAATCAAAGATTTCTAAGTACTTGCTGTTACTAACTCTATTGTTTCTTTTTCTTTTTCAGTATGTTCATCATCGAGCTCGATCAATACCCGCCATGATCCTGATCTTCTGCGTGCCGATCTAGTCGTAGCTAAGGAACGCGTTCGTCGTCTCAAACAGGAACTCAATCACATCAATAACGATATTTCGTACACACAACGCGGTGTCAACACACTCTACTCGGTGGGCGAAAAGATTAACGCCCGCCAAAATGGCTGCTACGACATTGCCGAAGTACAAGCCATCCACGAAGAAATGCTCAAGGTGCAAAAGTCGCTCGTATCTGGCGAGAAGGTACGCGAAGAACTCATGCGTAGTCTCGTGCAAATCAAAAACGAATTCAGTCGACAACAGTACAGTGAAGAGGCGGCAGCCGATATTCTCAATGCCACGTCACCGTTTGATCGCGTGTGCGTCGCATCACAAACAGATCTATGCGGTGCGGCCAATGATAACATGAACAGCGGTGCTAGATTCGCTGAAATGTTCAAAACAAAACTTCAATACAGTGAATGGCGTAAAAAGATCAAACAGTTGCAACAACAATTGGCCGATCATGTCGAACGTATTGAACCGGGTCAACTGGAATCGGACAAGGATCGCCTGTTACTGATCCAAGAAAAGGAGAAATTACTTAACGAATTGAAGAGCATTTCGTTAAAATCAAAGTCACAGCAACAGATTCATGTTATCCAGCAGACAAGACGAAAGCTGGAGGAGGATCTAAACGAGGCATATGAGGCTACAAATCAATGCATTGCGAATCGATTGCGGTTACACGAGGAGAAACAAACTCTGCTCGATAAACTGCAAGAGGCGCTGAAATCTACAAAAATGTTGGAGGAACGATTGAAATCGTTCTCATCTGAGAGTACCTTCTCTATTAGTAGTGGATCCAGTTTGGGATCACTATCGACTGCCAGCAGTAAGAGTGCATTGAGTTTCACAGATATTTACCTAGATCCACTATCAGTGGATCGACAGATCGATGTGATGGATCTACATCGAAGATCACAGGGTCTTTTCCAGATGCAATCAGCGATGTCATTGTCTCCACGTAGCAGTCTGTCGATGGAAACACCACCAGCGTCACCGATGAAGTACACTGACGCGTTGAAAGAAGAACCAACCTATGCTAATGCTTCGAACTTTAACCTGCCTGTAGCGTCCTCTAACCAGATGGCTCTGCAACAACAGAAACCGCCAAACTATGACTTGGACTCGGCCGTCCTTGACGTTATGATGTTGGAGGAGAAACTCCATGATCTGAAGACGGCTGTGCCAATAAATCTAGCGGCACCACTATCACCAATTTATGAGAAGCCATCATTGCTGGATCTGCCACAGGAAATGCTCAGTCGATCATCGTCGACATCGAATACTCGCTCAGTGTCGGCTGCAGTCAGTAATGAGTCTGTAGCTGGTGATTCCGGAGTGTTTGAGGCATCCAGAGCTCACCTGCCGCGTAAGGAATTGGCACAAGTCCAAATTGGATTGAAATACTTCAAGAACGAGGGAGTCTTTGTGGTTTCTCTCGAGAGAGCAAACAATTTAGCTGCCCTGCTGACCACCGCGACGGACAATTCACAAGTGTAAGTTATTGGAACCGTACCTATTAGCTTGGAGACTAATTTTTGTTTACTTCTTTAGGTACCTTCGTGCTGCTCTCCTGCCAAATTCACTGCAATCTATTCGAACGAAAAGCGTTCCTGATTTCCACAAACCAATGTTTGGTGATAATTTCGCTGTGCCAATTTCTTTGAGCAAACTGCTCACGAAGAGCCTTCAAGTGACCGTCATCAGTGTCAGTGGACAGAAAGAGGAGATCATTGTAAGTAAAAATCCCCTGTCTCCTTTGAAACAATATCTAAAAATGAAATTTTGTTTCTCCTCTCTAGGGTACTGTTCAAATCAGTTTGGCTGAATTCAATGCGGACGACTCCACCATAAAGTGGTACAACGTTCTCAGTTCAAGATTTATACCAACCTTTGATGGTCTGGATCTGCCTGCAGCATGCAAAGAGGAATCCTCCGATGAATCAACGATAACCTCGTCACAGACCTCAACACTAACGAGAAATCAAGCTCCGCCATTCGAAATGCAAGCACAGATCGCTGAAGAACTGAAAGAGCACCTGAATCTGAATGATGATGCCGAGGAAGACGACGAAGAAGATGAACCAGAAGAAGAAGAGGAAGATGATGGTACCGGCAACTATGGTAAGTACTAATGTTTGTCCCTTTTCAATCTAGAATTATCTAACATATCCGTTCACTCTTTAGCAGACTTAACGAGAAAAATGTTGGACGCCTACATGAATAACGTGAAACAAGAGTACGCCGATAAAGAAACGAATACCGAGTGTGCCTTCGCTCCAGAAAAATGCCGAGCCCGGCTAAGTGATCCCACCTCCCAGCAACAGCAACAATCCGCTGACGATAGACCCGTTAAGCGATCACAAACCTTTACGCCCAGCGCTGCCGTTAGCAAAAGTCGTTACATCTGCCGATTGAATCGAAGTGATTCGGACTCTGCTATGCATTTTGGTGGTACTCCACATCCATTCCATAGGGGAGCCGTCGAAAGGAGATCATTGCGATTCCATACAAAGACTTCAAAATCAGTCACAAGTAAGAAATGAAAATGGTTCCTATGTACTTTGTATCAATAACTTTTCGTTTCTTTATTTTGTAGAACTCCATCATACTCATATCCCAAGAACAAGTTTGGATCTAGAATTGGATTTACAAGCGCAACACAGTAAATTAGATTTCCTAAATGATGAAATCGTCAAATTACAAAATTTGAAGCAAACGTAAGTATAATCTGCACGGTGAGATCTTGAGCGCGGATAAAATGAACGTACATATATTCCATATTTATTTTGTAGACTCGAACAAGCCCGTGATAACCGAGATGCACGCATCGCTGCTTGGGCAATGGAAAATGAAGAATTCCAACGATTGGTTGAAAAAGCCGATCCAGCTAAATGTCCAGAAGAGAAACAACTGCAACGATTGCTTCACAAAACATCAAAGGAGATCTACAAGTTGCGCAAGACGAAAGTCGCCAAGGGATCTGTAGATTTGATCTCTTTCAAGTAAGTACATTTTTATTTCCATAATGAAATGTAGTTTGTCGACTCTAGACTTGTTGGTATTGTGTTTTAGGACCTTAGTAACCTTTCAGTAGGTTTTCTTGATCACCTGCTAATTTTCTGTTTCATTCTCGTTTTTTAGAGAGAAAATAGCCTTCTTCACCCGCAAAGGCCTTACTGTACCCGAATTACCCCTCGAATTTATTGTTACCGAGGAAGATGTTATCGAAGAGGATGAAGCCGAGTACGAGAATGATGGTGATAGCAGCAGCAGCAATCAATCACCAGCGATCGCCATTAATACCGCTCTAGTAGAAGCCAGCGCCAAAAATCAACAACTTAAGAATCTCATTACTGCATCATCATCAACGTCATCGATGACGACGACGTCGACATCATCGTCATCAGTATCTGCCAATTGTATGCCAAGGGAATTACCTTCCTATGCGGCAGCTACAGCTGCATCAAAATCAAGAGCGGCAGCAGCCCTAGCTGCAGTCAATGCGTGCCAACCTTCAACATCAGCTGCTGCACTCGCTGCAGCCGCAGCAGCAGCATCCTTAACAACGACGTCCAGCACAGAAACTTCCACGGAGAACAGTCGATTCGATTACGTAGTGGATCGTACATATGGCGTTGAGGTGTAAAGTTTTTGTTTAAATTGTTGTTATTTTTTTTTACATAAAGAAAATTGTTAATATTTAATGATTATGATAAAAAGTAAAAAAAAAAAAATAGTTCATAAAAAAAAAGAAAAAAAAAGGAAACGAAAAAACTGATAATCTATTGTGCCTTAGAGAGGATTAGTTTTTTTTTTTTATAATTTAAACAAGAAACAAGGACATTTGAATTTGAAAACAAACGAGAAATGATTTAACAAATTTTGTAATTTTAAGTTTATTTAAATTAAATTATAAACAAATATATGATATATATTTTTATACATATTTAAGTAGTTATTGAAAAATATAAAACATAAAAAAATGAACTAAATAAGTAAACAAATTTTATATATACGATATAAACCTACAAACATATATGCATATATATATATTACTAAGGCTTGCGTTTTTGTTGAGCTGGATATTCTAAAGATTTAGAAATCAATTCTATTATTATTTCTAGTAGTTAGCGAAGATATTACTATGTAGTATAGTTACCTATTCATTGTTATTGTAGTTGTAGTCTGTAAAACATTTATTATTTAAACAAAAAATTAACAAAACTGAAATCAATGATGCGTTGTTTTACTAATTTACTCTTTATTTTTCTCTTCATTTATTAATATTTTTATATTAAAAATAAACAACAAACAAAACCACTTTAACCACTACCACAATGGAAAAAAAGTTTAATATATTTTTTAAGTTAAAATTGAAAGGTGAATTCCTTTTTCTATAATATGTATTAGTCTCCCCTTTCCTTTGAATTTCCTAAATGAAAAATGAAAACAAAACGAAAAAAAAAAAAATTATAGCAATTGTGCAATAAAACAATGAAACATAAACTAAAAAATAATTTAACAAAAACAAAAAAAAAAAAAACAAACAAAACTAATTTTATTGTGAATTATTATCTTTTTTTTTTGTTTATAAGCCAACTAAAGAGAACCATGTGTCTGTATTTAATCAGAACAAATTAATTTAATTTCTTATGTAACTCCTTTTTATTATTTTTTTTTTTTGTATGTGTCTAGAAGAATGTGAGGTGAATAATGATGTTGATGAAAAAATATATATGAGAGAGTACCAAACTGTTAAAACTAATTGCAGTGGAATTTTGTTTATTATCTTGCTTTTGTCCAAGCTGTGTGTGAGTGTGCAGTTGAGGGGGGCGGACTGTGAAAGATGCCCGAGGGGTGAAGTCAGCTTGGTTATGTTGTACTATATGATGAATGAATTATTTGATGAAATGAATTGGATTGATTAGAAGTTTAGTTTACACAATTATTAATATATAAACCATACATATACATATTATGCCAATTGATGAAAATATACAAAAATGACATAAAACCAAAAATTTTGTGTTTATTTCATTCTGATCGGTATTTTTTCAGTCTTTTTTGACATTATTGCAGGTTATTCTACGTGTCGATAATTGGATTCTGTATGTATGTACAGTGACGACCTTTCAATTGGTTGCCAGTTGTTAGATTTGGAGCACAGAGGATACTCGAAAAATCCATAAGTGATGAGTGAATAACTATTTGATGTGGTTTTTGAGCAAATGGTGTACATTTAAAAGATTGTGCAGTAACTATGGATGAAAATCGTTTCGTAATTACGTAATGAGCTTCCGACCCTTATAGTAGTCTTTTTGTCTAAATCATCGTAGCCTTTCATGTTCACTGATAACAAGAAAATTGCAGCCAATAAGCAAAATCAAGCAGTGAAACAGAGTTTTTATTTTCCTGATCGTTTTGAAACATGACTACGATATGACGATTCTCTTAGCTGGAGGCAATGCAGTCGTCGTGGTTTAGTTTTTGCAATTGCATCCATAACTTGCTAGAACTTAAAAATATCACAATAAAATCTTCCGCTCCATTGTTCCCGTTGTTCTTTGTCGAATTTCTGCCGAGTTATCATTTGTGTAGTTTAACCACCTCAAAGTTGTAGCGTATATCCCAAGAAGACTACCATAATTGAAATCTTCTACCCATACGCTCTCTGCGACCAATAGCCATTTTTATGATTATTTTAGTCTTCTCAAGGTTTTATATTTTTCATTTTAAGGCTGCCGTGCCTCTTCATTTTTTTAGCAACCCCGTAATCTGATCAATTACATACATATAATAAATTAAAAATAACATATGTACATAAAGAAACCAGAAAAGTTATCATTATAACTGAAAATACTCGTACACATGTATACATTGCGTAAATTAATTTACTTTCAAGTTTGAAAAGTAACGAATTCAATGTACATAAACACTGCATTGCCGATACGTATGTTCATAAACTGTAGGTATTCGAGCATCGCCTAAAAAGAGGCAACGAATTTGTATGATATTTTTGCATTCCTTGCACTTTCCAGCAACCTTTAACCATTTGTGTACACATGAGGATTTTTTATTGTGATTCACAATCCTATATAAAAACAAAATATCATTGGTGAATCAGGAAGGAGGTTAGAACTCATTGAATTCATCCACTACAAATCAGCAAAGTCATTCGAAGCACATCGTTTGCTGCTGGGTTGTAAATAGTGACTATGCAGGGCAGGCACTTTTCCAGCGGGCAGCTTATTCCAGTCGGCTACATCGACATATGTATTTGAACTTCAAGCATATAAAGATCTGAAGTTTTGAAAAAAGTAACCACAAGTTTCGGATAAGAATGATTTCACTTTTGACCACCAAAACAAAAAGAAAGACAATGTAGATCTACACGTGCAATGTTTGAACCATAAATTGTAGAGAGCTTCAAATGTTGAAAAGCCGATATCAGCCCCATCTATGAAGCTATTGGTCAAGAATATTTGTAACATGGCTGAATGAGGAATGCTATAAGAATCAGATGTGCTTCAATCGTAGTGGGTTTCTCTCGGTCTCCTTGACGAAATCCTTTGTTTCATGACGAATACCGGCAAGGAAATGCATTACAACAAAAGGAATATAGGACTGCGTTGCATAGAACTGCTCAAAACCTCTACAAACAAAAGAAAAGGAATGAACTCCGGCTTCTAAAAGGATAAAAAGAAGCATGGACAGTACGCTAATGAGGTAAAAAAAAAAAGATACAACCGTGGGAATCAGAGAAATGCAAACCAGAAAATCGTATAGTAGAATCAGAAAGGTTGTCAGGAAAAGAAGCCATTTATTTTGGACGATGATAACTATGATTCTCATTCACCAGCGATATCTTAACTGAAATCCAATAAAGCTACTGAAGCTGATGGCTTAAATAACGACCTGTCTGAAGCAGCAAAAACTTTCTTGGTATGGTGCACGTACCAAATCATCTGAAAATATGACATGGTACCATTTTCTTAATCCTCAAAGGAGAAAATGCTCTAAACTGCACTCGTTAGAGACAAACAAGTCTTGTGAATGTCGCTTATAAGCTCTTATCTGCTGTCTTGTGGAAGAAACATAGACCCTTTGTCCATATCACTGCGGTTATAGGTCAGAAAAGTCCTCAGGTGATAGACTCTTCCCATTTTGGCATATCCTAGATAAAACTCAAAAGTCTAAATCGATACCCACCATATTTTTATCACTTTTTAGGTCGGATTTATAGAGATAAGCATGTCAAGTTCTGGCATTCCTGACAAAATCGTCTGTCAGTTCAGAATGAAGATACATAGAAAATGTTTGTTGCTCCACCAAGAGTGCTGGACTATTTGAGGAGCATTACTACTCTTCGGATGAATGGAAAACTTTCTTCAGGACGGATCCTTCAAATTGTTATCGGCAATGTGTTTTCCGATACATTTATTATTAATTCTGGAGTTCCACAAGGATCTATTCTTCTACCTACCATATTTTTCTCAATTTCTCATTCTCTTACACAAGGTACAAGAAGACCAGGACTAGAGTATTGTTCTCACGTTTGGAGCTCGGCCAAATCATTGTTGAAATCTACTCGACAGCATCAGGAAACGAGTCAGTAAATTGATAGTGTGGCTTACCTGTGCCTTTACTGCGTACGGTAGATTGTCTGTGTATAATACTGGACCCTAGAAGGACAATATTAGGACGCAGCAACGGATGAACAAGATGCGGAGGCCACTGCCAGGAAATGGGAGATTTTAATCTCCAGTATGTCAATATTAGAATCATCAGCCACCTGCTGGTAAGAAAATAACTACATACCTACTTACATTTGTTACAAAATAAAACTCATCGACCTAATACAAAAAAAAAACGTTTATTTGAAATAAATAATCAGAATATAACAATTCACTGATAATAATAATTTAAACATAAGATATGACATTATTTGCAATTATGGAATGAAATTGATTTAACAATAAAAACAATTTCTTTGTAAAATAAAAAACAAATTTATAAATATGGACATTTCAACAGAAACTAAAAATAATTATTGTATGTACATTCACTCATTTTAAGCATTTTTTTTTAATGTCTATAAACAAAATTATAATTTTTATGATTGTAGGAAAAAATAAAAAAAAAAACTCAACAAAATATAATTAAAATCAACAAATGAAATATGAAAAGGTTTGTGAAAGAAAAGAGTTGAAAGAGATAGTCATAAATTTTGCAATTAGAAAGATAAGGATAATGATACATTCTTACTTGCATTTTATTTGATTTGAAAGGTTGGAAATGAACAGAACATGAACAAGTGAAGGGTGCTCGAGGGCTGTGTAAACCCAGAAAGGTATTCTTTTGACTTCATTGTTGACTAAATGTTTCTATTTCTGATTCAAGATACAGCAAACTCGGCTAAAGTGGACGTTCGAAAATTGTTCTGGGCCAGCCAGCCTCTTTTGGCACGATCTGAATCAGATCATAACGTAGCAAAAACAGTCATCAATTTAATTTTGAAACAAAAGACAAATTGGTGTCATTAAAAGAAGGATATTCCACTGGATATTCGGTGCCATGATTCGTACAACTATGAGCTGTAAGAAAATTCACAAGATAATAAGGAGAACTGATTGCAAGATTCAAGATCATGCAATCACGAATGCTAGAAGACAGTAACTCTGCTTGAGTCGGGATTCGAAATTTAGTAATCAAAAAATAAAACGGTCTATCGGAAGTTGTTCTCATTTATTTAAATGGCCTTTTACATATATCGCGACTTTCGCATTTGTAAAGTTCCTAAATACAATTTTAGGCTTGATGATTTATGGCTTCAAAATTTTAGATTCTCAAAACCTTCCCCTTTCATCGAATAAAATGCAAGCTCAAATGTTTAAGAATAAAACTCCAAATTGAATATAGCACCATCAAAAACCCTGAAATACTTAAGCATACTCAAAAATACTTACTTACTAAAGAAGTATGAAAAAAAAAGCATTTTACTAAAAAAAAAGAAGAAAGTCGCAAGCATGCATGAAGGGTGCAGTTAGATGACGTGTGATAGACTACGTGCGTTTCAACCTCAGGTGCAGCCCTAGAATCCAGCCTGGCCGGGCTGGTATCTCAGATTCTGTGGTGTATACGGATTAATACCGTGATTGAGTGCTAAAACTTTACTAATTATATTTAGTTCTGGAATATTATTAAAGCGGATACCTGACTGATAGGCAGAAGCCACATTTTGTAGCTGGTTGCTATTCGCAGTTGTCAGGTGTTGTCTGTAGAAGTTCTGATTCTGGTTGGCGGAGAGTTGATTTACACCGAAGTTTCCTGTACCAGATTCTTGACGAAATTGACGGGAACGTTGTTGTTGTTGCTGCTGCTGTTGTTGTTGCTGTTGTTGCTGCAATTGTTGTTGTTGTTGCTGCTGCTGTTGTTGAAGAAGGTTATTATTGCCACTTAGAAATGGAAGATTCTGGAATACTTGATAGTTATTTTGTGGAAGATTCTGGAATGGTGATAACTCCAAAGGCTGTGACACTAGGGGTTGTGCCAAGTTCGGTACAAAGGTAAGTTGAGTTGATGGTTGTATTTGAAGTGAAGATTGTTCGGGTTGACGTTGGGCGCCATTTGAAGCAAAGACATTAGGGTTGCCATTTGCTGTAAAGACTAGGTTACCAGTGCTAGCTCCAAAAGCATTATTGTTGGTGTTGGAGGCGAAAAAGTCATTGGAGTTGTACAGATTGTTGTTGGTATCGCTATTGAATTTTGTGGAATCCTTGGCGGGCAACTGTTGGTTCGATGTAAAGCCAAAGTTATTTGGAGACTTGGTACCCGGAGGAATAAACTCGATCGATGGACGAATTGTAAATCCACTGTTGGGACTTCTTTGAGTCGTTGAGGTTGGAAGAGGAGGCAAAATAGATTGTGGCGGCAGTTGCTGACGTTGTTGTGTTTGCTGTTCCAGTATTTGAAGCTGTCTTGAAATCTGTTCCTGTTGTTGCTTAGCTTGAAGTTGTAATTGATAGATCTGCTGCTCTAAAGCTCGTTGCCTTTCTATGAAGTAGTTGTTCACTAGAGGATAGTCCGAAGATTGCTGTTGCTGTTGTTGCTGCTGCTGCTGTTGCTGCTGCTGTTGAAGGGCCTAAAAGAAAATAAAGAGACTCAATAAAAAAATTTAAGACTGAATTAGAATTTATAATTCAAACCAAATCAGCTCTCAAAGAACTCGAAACGGGAATCCTTGAGTCAACAGTTTGTGAAACCGATTTCACGACTGGTAGCGCATTAGTCCTATACTGCGGCACAGATTCCGTGGGTAAGGGAGTTGGAAGCAAAAGACCAGCTGGCAGTACACTCAACCTAGCTATAGTGGGGCCAACAGCTGAAGCTGCTTGTAGCTCCTCTGGTTTTTTAGTCGTTGAAGGTCGGTCAAGTATCGGAATGACATTTTTCGCTGCACCACGTTCATCAAGATCCACAGTAAACGCTGACACTAAAGGAGCTGCCTGAATCTTTATATCGTCCTTATCAACCAATTCAATGTTTTCACCATCCTCGTTGTGCGTCGGTCTGGGAGTGGTAGTCGTAGTTGTTGTAGTAGTTGTCGTTGTTGGTACTGGCTTCTTCTTTACTTTGGTGATTTCAAATTGAACCTCGGCTTTATTCTCCGAGGAGATTTCATTTGTACGATCAGAGGCTATACTTCGGGTGGCTTGACGATTATCCGGTGCAGCTGATCCAGTTACATTGACAATATCTGGGGAACCTAAGCTGACAATAGTATGAACTTTCTTTTTCAATTGCTTCTCTTTGGTAATGAATGATAGAAGAGGTTGCTCTTTAGAGAGCTTTTCGTCAAAGGTGGCTGTGAAGAATTGAACAGTAGGTGCCACATCAGGAGTTGTACTTTCTTCGAGAATTTCGTCGGCTGAAGAGGAAGTGGTTGGAACTTCAACAACTCTAGCTTTTATTTCTGGCTCTTCATCAGCATTCTCGGAATTATCTTCTCCGTAGGTGTATGATTCTGCTGCTTGTTTTTCTAATTTATCTATGGCACGGAGCAGAGCTTTGCGGACGGTATCGTCTATATCTTTTATCGCTTCCTTGGGTATAATTTCGTTGTTTTCTGTTGATGTGTCATCTTCACAAATGACAGCTGATACAAGCATTAAGAGCAGGAAATAGGTAAATGGCTTCTGAAAGATAAAAAAAAATATTTTAAAAATTAGGATTAGAAGAAAGAAAATAAGCACGTAAGAGTACTGTGACAGGCAGGTGTGGATTTTCAAAGGAAAAAAAAGTAGCCATGCTTTATAAAAAGAACGATGGCTTGTCGGATGATATTTAGAGCCGTGGATAAATAGCAGATACTGTAAAATGTATTTCTATTTGAGTCAACAAGTGAATGGATCTGTAAAGGGCATGAGAATGCTCCATTAAGTTTTAGTGAAGAGCAGCAAGTATGCCGAAAAACTTATACATATAGTTATTGTTCCCATTATAAAAAAAAATGTATATGCAAGTAAGAAGAGACTTCAGGAAGATTCCCACCTTATGAAGTAAAAAAGAAAAAAATAAAGAAAAGGAACAACTTTGACCCCGGATGGCATTTACTCGCGTAGAGGATTAAATCAGCTCTATAACTATTATAGACCCAACGTTGCACACAAAAACTACTAGAAGTTCAATTCATTTTATCTATTGCCAAAAGGCTTTTGGTTCTTTCTTAGTTCTTTTTTAGATCACTTTCAAGTTCAATTCCTCTAAAAAGAACAAGGATCTGTCCACCGGTGTTATTCTTCCACAAATTCATTCTTTTGCGAAGAATCACAGTTTTGGCTGCTGCAATGTCGTCTGAAAATCTCAAGACTTTTGCTTCGTCTGGCAATTATAGCCAGAGGATGTGATCGCATATTCAGTTCCACAGCACTAGCCTTAGCAGCTGCCATGCTAGGCTTTGTGGTAAGGACCTAACCCTGTGAGCAGCAACTTCATCTCTACTCCTAATAACATGATCGGTATTTTGTTTGTTTTTTCATTGTTTTTACATTTTATCTTACATTATCTTGATAACGTTCTGTGGCTTGAAATCGGAGGAGTAAGGAATTAGAAAAACTATCTTATTACAGAAAATTTTAATGGCGATCACTAAACTTTACTAAACATGCCTCAATGGTTAGCGATTTTTGATACAGCTAAAACACTATACCGTCTACTATTAACCATATTCTGTTAAATCACGATTCAGGAAATAATATTCTGATTCTGCAGTATTGGCAGAAGATAACAAAAAATTCGATGGACTATGGCATCTTACCTTAAACACCTCAAATACGCTGACGTTGTTTGCCAACATTCACATCGGATAATGGACATTCATCTGATGGCCCAAAATCTAGAAAAAAAACAGAAGCGCTGACCACTTCTAACAGCCGCGGTCATCTCAACATAACCGGACAGGAAGTCGATAAAATAGACAGCTTTCTATATTTAGGAAGTGTGATCTCAGCTAACAGCAATGGCATCCAACTGGATGTGTCCAGCAGAATCGGGAAAACGAAACCTGCATTCGGAATGGTATCCAAAGTCTGGAGAAGTAATGTTCTTACCATATTCGCTGTAACGTAGAATCAGTGGTGCAGGGTCATAAGTCCACAGGCCAAAAGTCCACAGTGGGTAATAAATCCACAATTTAATATGTTTAGTGGATCATAATTCCACAATTTGCATAAAAGCAAAAAAATTAGATAAAATTCGTGTAACCACAACTATCACATGTAAGCTGCAGATATTCGTAAAAAGATACCTAAGAATCATCTCGAGGATTTTTTGGTCCAATCGTATCTCCAATCAGAGAACGGGTGCTAAACAGTTGAGGAGAAGTCAGCTCTTTGGCAATGAGTTGGAGGAAGCTCAAATGCGTTGCAATACTCCAAACAAGATGGAAGAAGAAAATCCATATGAAAGGATTTAAGTAAGTAAGTAAGTAAGTAAAGTGTAAAGTTAATTTTTCTTTTTCTTTTTCCGTTACACCTCATCTTCCATTCACACCCGTGGCATGTGTAAAATAAAAAAATTACACCAATTTATACAAACAATTTAACAAAAATCATAGACTATGTCATTGGATGGATGGTTTTTTAAATTAGCAAAATTTTGCAACATAATTAGGCGTAACCAAGGTGGCGAAAAAATTTCACAAAATTTTAGAGATTAACGGGGAGTACAATTCTTTATTCAAAAGTACATTATGATCATAATTGTTGTGAATATTAGACTAGACATGAGTCATTGCCTTTACAAGTCAAACCTGGAAGGTTAAATCCGAGCTAGAATTGCAACAGAAAATTTTTCAGAAAAAGTGAATCGTTGCGGATCGGATGAAATCCGTCCGCTATCAATCCGCCGGATTCATTAATCAACGTGTATATTTTCTTCAGTTCCACATTCGGTTGAGAGGATACCCCAAAGGGATTTAAATCACTTTAGTTTGGCCTTTTGTCTCAATTGCCATTTGCGGATGATATTGCCTAACGCGCAGATAGTCTTAGACATGATCGATGAATGGTGCATTACGAATGAGTTTTCGGTCAAACCTTTGAAAAATGAGTTTTTTCGCTTTATAAGGACACAGATTGTCACCGCTCTGACAAAGTCAGTACTAAAGGGTGTCGATATCCAGATCTTCGATGAAGCGAAATATACTTGTATTAGAGTGATTCTGGATTTTTTCCTAGCTCATGCGTTGGTGGTTTGGTGAAGGGGGCTTTCACGTACACATATGTACGACTTTATTGTTAAGAATAGGGTCGTAATATCTGCGCCTGTATTGACAGTCAGGCTACGCTTAAGGCTTTGGTCAAACCGGTAACTCGTTCCAAAATGGTTCGAGAATTCAAGAACTTTTTGAATTTGGTCGAAAGTCTGAACTCTTTGATTCTTGTTTAGGTCCAGGTCATACTGGGATTGCGGGGAATGAGATCTCCGATAAGATTGCCAAGCTCAGAGACAGATTTTGTGTCTTTGGGCTTCCATTGCCAATTGGGTTTCCTACGAACAGAATTGTGTATGACACGTCTCTCCAGGAGCCAGGCTATACGTATGCTCACGAACGCTTGTAAGAAATCAGCGCCATTCGTGCTGGTTCTCAACAGAAAAAGACTGCTCCAACGAGACACTTTTCTTTTGCTAAGCATCTTAGTGTGCTAGGTTTAAGAGACACCAGTGCCGGCGATGCTTTGTGAAAAGAGGTAGAGATTTCCTTTCCTATCAGGTTGGAGATCTTCGGTGTTGATGTGGTGAGTACTAATACTATAAGTTCCTCATCACTAAAATGCATTCCCGGCTACTCTGAAAGTCGAAAAAATTCCAGAAGGTCTAACCCGACAAAAAAAAAAGAAGATTATGTACATATTTGTTTAGTTTGTATGAATGGAAAGATGAACGTGTGTGTAAAATGTCATTAAAAACAATCGGGGATCAGATTTAGGAATGTTGTATAAAAAAACTGAAAAAACCTCAATGCGTACAAGTTTTGCCAGCATGAGGTACCTTTTGAAATAACCAAATGTGTAAAACTAAGCTTTAGATAATTTTCTTCATTAATATTTTCTACTTTACACGTTTCCGGAATTTTGCGGATTCACTTAACAATAAATCAAAAATTCATTGAAACCATCAAATAGCTGTCAACAGTTTCACACATTTGTTAAACCTCCCATCTGCCGCAAGGAATCCCAAAAATGCAACCATATCGACACCTCTTAGTTGCTATCTACATAAATAGCTCCTGTGGCCTTTTATCTTCTGTCAACCAAGAAAATATTTCTTATAACATAAGCCTTTCCAAAACAAACTTTCCAGTCTATGCTTTAAAACCGATTTGTCTATAATATAGAAGAAATCAATTCATAGCCTCATAAGTCTGCCCTCGAGAAAAACGATCTCCATCTAAATTGAATTAAATTATCATTCAATATTGGTATCATCAATCAGAGTGAGACACGAGGCAAAGAGCTAGAGAAATGTTGAAGAAATTATTTAAATTTCTTTCGAGTGAAAATCAGTTTCCATTATTCGAAAAGGTTAATTAATAACCGACAATGTCAGCAGGAACATAAATTGAACATTTTTTGGGACAGGTGTCAAAAGCGCAACCATTAACAATTCGTCGAATGTGCTTCTGACATTTTTGTGAAATATTGTCTAGATAACTCATCGCTAAATAGGCAATTGCCATTCTATTGTAACTCCGAAATAGTTCTACACACGATTCGAACTAATGAAGTTGGTCATGCTTAATTCAATGATGAATCGATGTAATCACGATTTTTTATTGCGAATCTTGCCACCGCAGTGGCGCTATTTAGTCAATTTGTAAGCTATTCAGCAGGAACATCGATTTGATGTGATTAATGACGTTTGGAAGATATCCAATCAGGTATGCGAATGAAATTGAAAATTTCTTCAAATTTCGCTTTTTTTTTCTCAACATCCTTAACTTTGTCGTGAATCTATTCACTGCATTAACCGATTTATGAACCTCGACTAAAATCAATTTGTGGAAAATGGTATTGCCTATCCTTCCGTGAAAAAAAAAAATCGTGTACCATTACTGCCAAATCGCAGGCATATTGCATGCATGAAAAATCGTTAAATATAGCCTGATATTTTTGCCAATACCCAATTAAAGTCGGCACCGTTGAAAACACCTCCAGCGAACCGCTAAATAACCCGAACCACACCAAAAGCACATTTCCTTTTCTGTTTTGTTTTTTTAATTTGACACAGTTTGACCCCAGCATATACAGCAGATACAGAGCCGCCGACACACTTGCATCTGCCAAGCTTAAGAATTTACCATTGCATAACCCTATGACCCATTTATTCCAACACTAGCTCCCTGTGGGGGGGGAGTGAAACTCCTCGAGTGCCGTTTCGGTTTCTAAATACTATTAACTATCAGCAATTACGTGAAATTACCATCTTCTGGGGATCTGCAGCGGCAGGGCAGGGCACTTAATGCCTCGCAATTGTTTCGCTGTTACACTACACTTCTTTGGCACATTCGAATTAGTAGGAATGAAAGACAACCTCAAGCACCTGCTCGGTGAACCTGGACAATGCTTGGCGTCTGAGTAACCTTTGCCATGGCAGCTCAATTGACCGGGAAATTTATAATTTCTCTGAAAAATCGTTGTTTTGATTGTTAGTACATTGGGTCTGTGTGATGGCAGGCTGTTTGCGATGGCTGTAATCCATCGAAGGTGTCGAATCGGCTGTGATGCCCCGACATTTCGAAATTATGTGACCTATAGTACGAGTGTGTTTCTCGTAGGGCAAGTGCATGTAGAAATCTTGCTTGTTAGTTTATGACAGTGGATCGGTGCTGTGATTGAGTGGTGTAGATAGTGATTTGGCCCTTAGTTAATGATGGCTAGTACCGTGGGAAATCAACCATATTTGGGATGGCTTATTGTGAAATATGTGTTAAGCATGAAGCTTGTAACTGGAGTTATACAAATGAAACCAATTGCATACCCGGAAATGAGATAAAAGAAATTAGAAAAATTATTATGAACCAATTTCATAGTAATCAGGAAATGTTTTGAACTACTTTCATTATTTTCTTTTCAGTTTTTAAATAGAATGATTTTTGGTTTTGCAAATGGCCTTAGAGGAAACGTATGAATAGTGCTTCCTTTCTATAATTATAATAACTCGCACTTGGTGAAGACCAATGCCCACCATTAACTCTCCGATGCTCTAGTTTAGATAAACAGTTTTTGTGCGCCAGTACATTGAATATTGATATAAATCGTTACACCAATTTCACTGCCAATTATCCATTAACTGAAATTTCACCTAAAGTACCTACATAAAAAGGTTCTATTGGTTGCCCTACAACACGAGTCTTTAGATTAGATAGAGATAATAAAATGTAATATAGATAATAAAAATGAAACAGCCTAGTGAGAAACGCGACCACCAACATGCCTGTCCAGCTAACTTGATCGTTACCCAGCTGCCTCCAGTTCCGCAGAGCAAATTGGTTAAGGTCACTTTGCACTTGACAGCTTCAACTACGGCAAGATTCTTCCGGGGCGGGTTCGAAAATTCTTAGGGTCGAAGTGCTGGTGTCCATCCGCTCTACATGCCCTAACCATCTTAGGCATTGTATATGTACTCTTCTGACTTGAACCTAACAATCTAGTCCGAGCAATGGCAAAACATCAGACACATGTCCGATTAGTTTATACCAATTTTCTTTCTTTTTTTGTTTTTTGAGAAAAAAATAAATTTCTTGTCCATTTTGTGAATTAATTGATTTAAATCTATCTTTACGATTATCTGGCTAACAATAGGTAGGCCACAATGGGGTTCGGGCCAATAAATGGAGACTGGGCACCAGATCTGGCAACTTTGTCAGCAGCTTTATTGCCAGGGATACCTGTATGTCCCGATTTTATTGTGTACAGCTAGCTATAGGAGAGTTTGAAGACAGTTTCAAACCAGTTTAGACTCAAAGTCAAAGGACATAAGGGCTTTTAAAACTGCTTGAATATCTGATAAAATTTTTATGTGTTATCTACGGAGGATTTTTCTGATGCACTCGATGTCAAAAACTTCGGATTGGAAGATTGAAATAGAGTGTCCTAATGGCGCAATCAATTTGTAGTTGAGGTCGGCTCCGACTCCTAGCCAATTGACGTTTTGGAACCGTCAGTGTAGCATTCAGTTTAAGGGATCAATTGAGAGATTTGAAGTGCATAAATCCCGAGGTACATACTTTATCCCGGTAAGGATATCAGCGAATTTTTTTCAAGAATCTTCACCAACTAGAAATATGGTGATAATGGTGAGGTAAGTCCAATGGATTAATATTCATTTTTCCTCAAAAAGTCTAGATCAGTCATTTTTGTTCTTCTTTCCCCTAGTTGCCTTTTTGGTGCTTCTGTTTAGATTCAATTTACAATTAAGGTTGTGGTCCGAGATATTTTGCTTCTTTTCAGAAATCGGTTGTGAACTATTTAGTGTTAGCCTCTGATTTAAGCTTTTCCTCTTGGTGAATGGTATGATTAGTTGTGTTAAGCCCCATTGATTGGCACAAATCATTAATTTTGCTTATGGTGTTTGGCATTTGGATAGGACTCCACCTTGTGGACAACCTTTCGTAATTTTAACGGAAATCGAGAACTGTGCGAGCTTGTCTGTAATTATTCTGCTTCTAAGTTTGGAGCAAATCCATCTGGTTGTCAGTGAGTCAATAGCTTTACCATCAGCAGCAGTTCTCATGGATAAAAAAGTTGTGTTATCAAAGGCTCCGGAGATGCCCCGAAAGGCACAGAGAGTAATTTATTTAATTTTTCTATTACGCTTGGGAACACTGAGGTAAGACTTCGTCTATTTCACTCACCGTATTCTCGCTTGAAGTATTTTTCTCTCAAAACAACCAATGGCGACCTCATGCACTCGTAAAAAACTCCATCTCTCCGTGGCGTGTAGCAAGACTTGGTTGATCAGGGTACAATATAAAGTCACTCTAGTTGTCTGAGAGAGGTCTTTGGACCTTTTTAGCCCAATTCTTCGCTTAATCTCAGCATTATTATTGTCATTTGATAAGTTATTAACAACCTTAAGTTATATCTGTCGAGAGTAACATCCTGGCCATGTCTTCAAGTTGTAAAGGATTTTTCAATTGGAACGCCCCATTTTTCCAATAGGATATGGCTATGCATGAAGTTAGGTGTGTTATATTTGCCGTTTTCAAAACACTTGCTTGAACAACGTTTGCAAATTATTTTATTTTTTCACGTTACATTGCGACAACTTTACGTGCGTCATTTTTCGATTTTCATCGCTAAGTCATTCTGAACGATGGACCCCACTTCTGTAGTGCAGAAAAAGGTATTTGGCACATTTCTGTTCAGATAGCAGTAGATGTGGTTTTGACAGAAAGGATCAGCGGTATGAATATTCAAGAAAATTTAAATTTTTTGCAATGAATTGAGGAATGGTCTTACGGCAAATATTTCTGCCTGAAAGCTGACTGGTTAATCGACAATTTGATGCCAAATGACTTAGATGACTTAAAGACGCACTCCCATTTACTAGAGAGGGTTTGAACTTTTGCCCAGTCCTCCCTTGGTCGAGAACTATGTAGTATATCTGCTCAACGCAGTAAACTGGGAACATTATGTGCAATGCCATGCTGATTTCACTCCTCTGTAACAAAGAATTAGACATGCGTACCCGTCTTTCAATTAATTATGTTTTGTCACCAAACCACTGGTGAGTAAGTTAAAAAGGGTTTGTCAATCCAAAGGGAACAGCTGACAGGACAACTTACTGTCAAGTTTGACGAATTAGAATTCTATGTGATCATTTCTTGATTTTTATTTCTTGCCTTTTGTAAGAGGCAAGAGGCATCTTTTTGGAATTAATAAAGCAAGCTTCACTGGTACACCATCTACGTACTTCAAAAAGCCAGTACTCATGAGACGAAGCTTTTAAAATTTTATTGGACAATCACCTCCACAATAACATGGTAGTCGAGTTGACTGGTTCATATGAGAGCTGACAAGCCTTGATCTTGAGGACCTTTTCAGGTTTTTTTTTTTTTTAGATGCGCTGGAGGGGTGAAATCCTTTATGGATAGTTATGCCAGACTCCATGCTCCTGCATGTTGACTTAGCTAGAACATCCCCCTAATCCTGTCCTGTTTCCCCCTACGGTACCGACGGTCAAGGCATTCCTTCATAGGGGCAGGTTTTGACGTCATGTCTTCTCCTTCTTATGATCCAGGGTTATCTCCCTCTTGGGCTCTTAGGGTTTGGTTCTCTACCCGTAGTTCCTGCATAATGCTTGCAAGGA
Source organism: Xylota sylvarum (assembly GCA_905220385.1). Lineage (NCBI taxonomy): Eukaryota > Metazoa > Arthropoda > Insecta > Diptera > Syrphidae > Xylota > Xylota sylvarum. Next base: position 37,650,457 of record LR999958.1, read on the forward strand.
TTCTGCTGGCGGTCTCCCATGCTTCCTTCGTTGTTAGCATCAACGATATCAATCTTCTTGGGGTTAACGCATTGCCTACCTCTCGTTCAAGGGCATTTCTGGCTGCTTCAAATTTTTTGCATTCTAGCAGTATATGCTCGGCGTTCTGAAGTTTGCCTTCACAGTGGCGGCAGAATGGGTCATCTGCGATGTTGTATTTGTGAAGGTATTCACGGAAACTTCCATGTCCCGGTAGGAATTGGGTAAGATAAAAGTTTACCTCACCGTGTTTCCTTCTGGTCCATTCTTCTATGTTCGGTAGAAGTTTGTGTGTCCACCGACCGTTTTCCTAGGCGTTCCATCGTTAGCATTTGCTCTGATGGCCTCTCTCTCCGGATTTTCGCCAATATATATTGATGCCGCTACTTTGACCTCCAGGTCACCTTTTCAGGGTGTAAGCGCTGATTTGTCTGATGTTTATACATATGACTCTGTCATGGGGACAATATCCGTTTTCTCATTGTTCAAAAGTTCCAAATTCATGATGGTGTTTTATTCATGTCAGATGTTACTCAAATTCATCTCATTTTTAAAAATGTCATAATGCATCATACGTTCTTCTTCTTCAATGTCTAAGAGGCCAGACAATGTAGATCTCATTTCTGTTTATGGACTTATGCACATTTGTCTGTGAACAACATCCGACTAACGCTGTGAAAGAATTTCTACCAGAGCTCTACCAGTTTTAAGCAAATATTTTACAATAACCTGACGCTTTGTAGCCAACAAATCTCCATGTGCTAATCTCCAGCTACATACATATGTATGTGGCTTAAATAGAATGGGAGATGTCAGTTCTTCCTCAGTACCCTTGAACCATTCCATGAACAAGATAAATAATTTCTGGCCGTAATATTACAAAATTCTATTTGCGTTTTCTCACCACCCCTAGTCGGCAGATAGTCCCATACTAGCTAAGCTGATGATCTATGTAATTGAAAGAGGTCCATCTATTGTTTATTCGGACAAACTTATATTAAATAAAGGTACTAGTAGTTGTGGGATCCCAAAGAAATGCTCCTCTCAGAGGCGTGAATTAGGGTCAGGATGTTATAGAGGAAGCGTTTAACTTTTTCATTTTTTTTTTAATTAACTTGGAAAAACTTTGTGAAGAGAGCTGTCTGTCACCATTGCATTTCCCTCAATTGGAGAGTTTCCTTACTCTGAATGTGAAATGTTAAATGAATTTTAAACTTCTTCAGCTTAAGTCGGCACTAATCCATACATGCACCATAGTTATGACTGAGTGTCTGGTGTCAGGAACAACTTTTAGCTTATCCGTTTTAATAAAACAGAAGTTGTATTGACTCAGTATATTACCCAATCTTCTTATAAAAAGTAAAATAAATAATGACCTACAAAATCATAACTCAATCATGTGCATGCTAATTGCTACCTGACATTCCATATATATTTTGTTTTTTTTGTAATAATTCAACTTTCACACTTTCGAGTGCCATATACCATAACATAATTTAATTATATCCACTTCCAAAAATCACGGAATCTCTCACGCATAAGTACCATTACATTACGACTCCCACAATGATGCTGACCGTAAAAGTGTGGAGCCACCTTTAATAATTATCGATGCTATCAATGAAAAAATATGAAGATATGACTAATAGATCGTAGCTATGTTGCTTTATGAGATTCAATTGTCTAGTGATGCCTCAGAGTAAACAATTTTTCTTATGCCTGTCCTACACGGTGGCGGTTTCCATTGATGTGAATTAATTTCACATGGGTTGTATCTTTGTATCTTCAATCGGAATTCCGTCCTCATTCACATATCGAATCATGTCGATGAAGGAAAGTGAAGAAATGAAATCGCAAATAAGTGAATAATTTTAATTTTTGATTGGCAACCGGTTTGGTGTTCAGTGGCGTTGAAAATATCTGCACATCTGCGAGTTTATTAAAGATGTTCGATTTATTATCAAGAAGAAGAGCCATGTCGTTTATTTCTTTTGTACTTTGAGTTATGTTTTGACTTTCTTCTTTTTTGCAATGGATCCAGTCTTATATAAGGTGGCTTGGGCGAAAATATCTTTGAACGGATACAACATCAAACAGCATACATAATGTACTCATCAAAGAATTTTAAAACTCAACGTACTCATATGTGTTGTATTTCTGATTCTCTGTTGACGGTAACTCAACTCAGTCGATATAATTAAGATGATGGTTTTTTGCTGCTTTGTCCCCACTAATTGGAGTAAAATAAATGCATTTTCGAACCAAAAACCACAGTTACAATGTCTAGTACAATCGCCTTGTCTACCTTTCTGGTCCAACAAACAACTTAGCAGTCTGCTCTTCTTCTGCCGTTTTGCGATTAACTTCGCAACACGGTCTGTTACTCAATATTATCACACATTAAACTCCACTTAAATGCATTAAAATGCTCGCTAAGTCAACAGTTATTCGTGGATTAACATATGTGTGCGATGCTTTTAGTAAATGTAACACTATTAGCTGGAGGAGGCCATGTTGCGCATAATAATTCAACATGGCACATCTCCGGTTTAAGTGGTTGCAATCGAACATCACATTTTGCCAAAAAGAATTTGTAACAAACATTTTTTTTATGCGTTAATAGTGGTAAGTTATGTAATTTGTTACATGTCGTTTTATATTTGAAAATAGACTCCGCTACATCTTGATCTCAAACAACAGACATCTTGATTCTTAAATGGCTGACTACAACTTGATTAAGGTGCACACTGACATGTGTCAGCCTTAGGTGAAGTCAACATCTTACTTTTCTAAATAGAACTGGAAATGATCTGAGTCCTAAATTATATTTAAATGGACTTTGTTACTCAAATGTTTCCTAAGTGAGTCAAGTACTGACGTTTCCGTCGTTGTGGATGATATCAATGGACTGAAGAATGGATGAATTCCAAAACGTCACAAAATACCGCATCGTTACTACACACTGCTTTGATGATTCAAAATCTTTATGCTTTGACACTGCTATGCCATTTGTGATATGTTTTTTAATTTTTGACGTTTTGGAATGTCAATAATTCCACATGTCAACAATTCCACTAAATTCAGTGCACTTTTTATTAAGTGTAATTCGTTAAAAAAGTTGCAAAAATTTCCCTTTCCCAATCAACAACAGAAAAATCTTTGGCATCACAGGAAGTCATGATACGCTATTTGCGTAGCTGATTCATTCATGATGCGTTTTGGAACGTGATGCTTTGAAACACTGTTTTTGTTAGCATTTTGGAACGTTTGATGTTGCAGTACTGCGTTTTGAAATTCAGTCAACTTTTGAATGCACACTACATCAAGCAGTAAAGAAAAATTAATAGGACGCTTTTAGGGAAGTAATGCTTTGGAAGGATTTGTTCAACAAAAACATGATACAACATTTTAGAGATCTTCATTTATTATACTATATACCTTGTATACCTTGTCGATAGCCCATGTTTATACGTACATATCTGTGGTTTCTACCTGCGGTACAAAAGCATGCCTTCGTATTCCCAGGTTATTCCCAGGTTCTTACATAAATCTGTGAATGAGCTGATAGTAGTTTACATAGCCATAAAGGAAAAGTCTCACATAGATTTCTAAAGGATCTCAGGCCAAGCTTAACCTCCTTTCTCATTAAAACACACAAAAGCTATGTAAAAGGAACTCGGCAATTCAAACCAAAGCATGTTTCTCAAACGAAACGCTACTCGAAAAACAAATCAATTGGCGGCATACTCAAGTATCACGGAAGCATTTGTACAAAAGTAAGTAAAACCTTATCGAGGGCACGCTTTAGGCTGCGATGCATTCCACAAACTTAGTGGGAGATATGGAGGCTATGAAAAAACTGGTAAACGGATCCTCTAAAACGCCTCTCGAAAGCCGCATAATAACATCCACATTACAATCGGTTGCGTTCTCTGCAGCAAAAGGCCTTTCGCCTCTCGCTTTACTATAGTCGTTTGCTATGGATGACTTACTGGTAAGATGCATTAGCTTAGTTTTACTCTCGGATGTTTGTCAGACGCTCGCGAGAGGTGAGGTCGTGAAGGAAGTTTTAGGAGTTGTCTGGGGATCGTACCTCGAACCCCTCGCTTCGTAGTCCAACGCACTAACCACTTGAGCCACGGCGCCCACAACCAAATCATACTTGTCTACACTTCTGCCACTCGTACTTCATCTATTTGTCAAAAGAGACAGATCGAGGTGTGGTTAGTGTCTGAAAGATGGATGAAAACTTTCCATGTGAATTTTAATTTGAAATAAACTGAATGAAACTCTTTATTCCATCAAGGAGTACTTATCAGCACTTGTCCCCATAATAAGGCATCACCGAAAAGTCTACTATCAAAGGCATGGAAAACGCGCAGAACGATGCTTCGCAACCGAGGGAGTTATGTGAAATTTGAAATATACTTCGTTTCAAGAAAAAAACCATTTACGTAACGATGATTGAAGTTGCAAATACCACGTCTTTAACTTGTTTAATTTAGTCGCCACACCAGCTTACATAAAGTGTTTGGTTATGCTCGCATATAAGCAGATGCGGCACGTTTCCCCAAATGCATCGCCGCCGCCACAGCCAGAAGGTGTAACGAGGATGCATTCCACTGAACTTTCTCCTTGTCAGCGTCATCTTCTGCAAGCAGTCAGGAGATACAGTATAGTAAACTTGCTTGCTGCTGCTGCACCAAAAAGACGATATTGGCAAAAATTGTGCATTACGAGTATGTCTGACTTGGGTTTTACCCTCAATCACAAGTTCTACAAGTTTTTTTTTTTTTTGTTTGGTTACAAAGTGTTACGAAAGGCCAAAAGGTAGACCGAAAGGCGGCCCTCCATTAAGTGCCCTGCCAATCTCAGATCATTTTCGTGTCGAGAAAGTGTCTTACGATGACTATGTTCATCCCAATAGTTGAGATGGCCCTTCGATGAGTTTAAACGGGCCATCATTAAACCTCAAAGGTATGATTGGATATTTTGGTCGCAAAGTTGTTTCATTATACGAAGAAGAAAGAAAATTTTCCGCAAAATGCATTCAATGTGGGAACCAAACAAAGTAACCAAGCAATGTCAATGGCATCTCAATGGATTGGGATTTCACTTTGCGCGCACCAACCGCCATAAGACAAAAAAAAACAAATGGGCAAAGTGAGGAGCATCTTTACACACACACAACCAACATCGGTGGTAGTGGCAGGAAAAAAAGACGTAAAAGACGCGCTTGGCGCTAATAACGCATTGTATAGTCTTGAATTAATTTTTCATTTAGCATCAATATGAAGTCTCCCCGTTGTCGTTGGCTTTTGTGCGGCAGCAATGGAGTTGTGACCAATTGTGACCCCTGGGAAGTCGCATAGAGTTGATAATGAAATTGGAATTTATTGGATAGGAACTCTGAACGTGCGGGTACTACTGGGTGTAATTGTGAAATAATTAAGCTCTTACTTGGTCATTTATTTAAACTTTCTACCTTGAATGGGGATGTCTTTGGAAAGCAGGTTCATCATATTATAATCTTTTTTATTCATTTTTTTTTAAATGAATGGACATTGAAAGTGACTGGGAGAGTTGCGAATATTTGGCATTTCGGAGAAAAGATTCACCTGCGGACTGACTTTTTGCACATTGTTAAGCGCTGGGTGCTTGTTTTGCCGGGAAAGCCTTATTGCTTTCTAGTGAAGAAGGGGATTACAGGAACCGACAATGTTAACGGTCGTTACAATCAACTCAAAATAAAGAGTGTTCCGTTGGGTGCGCACTATGTACATTGTTCTCCTTTTTTTATTTCTTAATGTTAGCGGCTATGAGACTGACATTTACATCTATAGAAATTGTGTCTGTTATAAAACAAAGAACTAATTCATGTGTTTGCATTTCTGAATGGCCTTCGTTATCGTAGTGTGATGCCCGAGATAATAGTTAACATAGTTCTAAAGCGGATAAGAGACCGTCTAGGCTCAACACTCGACCAGACGAGATTTCGTAGTGGATACTCTTGTGTACCTTGCGGATCATTATGAACTGAACTATGCATCGAATTCAGGTCTCCGTTACATCTACTGTTCATCGAATTTAAAAAGGCTTTCAAAAATGTGAACAGAGATGCCATTTGGAGACTATTGGGCAGAAGTTGTATCCCGGGAAAACTTATAGCTAATAAATATTCTTTTTTCACCCAGTACTTCAGACGGTTATACATATGTACATATACATATATATGTATGTCAAACCAATTGTCAGATTGCAAACTGTCAGTGTCATTTTTTTGTTTTTTTTGTCTTTGCAATTTTATCATGATGACATATAGTACACGCTTCAGCAACGTTACCAAATTTTAGAAATTTGGTTCCAAAATTATGTTCCTGTGCACCAAACTATATAATAGACCACTTGCACCATATTACACCCGACATAATCGACCATCTGAGACCACTATTCGCCGTATTATTGACCGATCGCAAAACATTTTCTTTGCAAGATGCAGTGACATCAAGACGCATAAGAAGAGTACGTACTGAAGAGAATATTGCATCCGTTCAGGAGAGTGTTGCAGAAGATCCAAATTTATCGAAGCGACGTCGTTCACAACACCTTGGTCTTTTTCCGTTCACTTTATGGACAATTTTACGCAAAGATCTTGGTTTGAAGGCTAACAAAATCCAGGTTGTGCAAGAATTGAAGCCGAATGACGAAATTTCGGTGAATGGGCCTGTTTTATCCAAAAATTTTGTTCAACAATGAGGCTAATTTTTGGTTCAATAGGTATGTCAATAAGCAAAATTGTCGCATTTGGAGAGCAGATAATCCACATGAGATTATCGAAACGCCGCTACATTCCGAAAAATGCATAGTTTTTGGTCAGTGGGCTGGTGGAGTCATCGGACCATATTTTTTCAAAAAATGAAGCTAATCAGCGTAATGCGATCAACGGTATTGACTGCAGAGCCATGATTAATGACTTTTACATTCCTCGATTGATTGACATGAATGTAGAAGAGATGTGGTTCCAGCAACGTGCTACGTGCCATACTGCAAATGAAACGATCAACTTATTGAAGGAAACATTCGATGAACGCATAATTTCGCGTAATGGACCTATAAATTGGCCTCTAAGATCTGATTTGATACCTCTTGATTATTTCCTTAGGAGATTCGTAAAGTCGCTAGTAAACGCTGACAAACAAAGAACAATCAACATTATTCGTGTTATTGAGTACATTCGGTCACAAATGCTTGAAAAAGTGATCGAAATTGTATTTAAAAATAATTGCAGAATGTATTCTCTCAATTGAATACAATTAAATGGCTATTTAATGAAATTTCATGTATTTTGTTCAAAATCAAAGTTAGAACTGGCTTAAAAAAAACAGTCTTTATAAGGGTGTTACGTTCTGTACAATGGTAAGGTGTCAGATGACTTTGACCTCCATAGTGGAGTACACCAGCGCTGCATACTTCCACCCTTGGTATTCCTGGTGGTCATCAGTGATGTACTTCTGGTAGCACTAACTGATGGTAACCAAGGGTTGAGGTGAACTATAACATCTTAACTCAAACACCTCAGTTGAAATGCAGAGCTGGAGTGAGTTGAAAAGCATTCGTACGAAATTCGTACAAGATAGCCCGCAGGCGTCGTTGACGCGCTATGTCCTTCGAGTGATGAGAGGATCTAAGTAAGTCACTGCGCAGTCACTTTAGGTACTCTTAGGTACGCATGTCGGGTTTCTAACGAAAAATACTAAATACTTATCCCCCTGCCACTGCATTTACTGAAATACTTCCCTCAACCATTTAATTTCGAGGAGCGTTTTACTCCATGTCTTCAACTCACGCATGTTTGCATTTACCTGTTTATACTTACATCTTACAATTATACTGTATATATAGCGTGGGCTTGTGGGCCAATTGTTGCTTTATTGAAAAGAGTTTACTCATTCTTCCTTCCAATTAATTATGGAATATTAGATATTTCATTCAAAGGACTGCCTCGACTCGCTTGTCAGTAGGTCATCCTGTCAACCCAATTTTTCAATACATTTTCGATGGCATCGTCCCCTATTTCACGAATAGATTGACCAAGATTGTTCTTGAGTTCCTCAATCTCTAATGGCACCCCACAAAAAAAAAGTGCAACGGCGTCAAATCGCAGCTCCGTGCCGGCCAAACAATATCACCAAAACGACTGATTAAACGACTATTGAACTTAGTGTGCAATAAATCGGTTGTTGGTCAGTTTGTGTGGGACGTAGCCCCGTTTTGCTGAAATCATAGCTCGCCCAAGTTCAAATCCTCAATTTCTGCTCATAATAATCCTGCTATCATATTCATTGACTGTAACGTTTCTTCCATTGTCGTCTTAGAAGACAAATGCCGCCACTCCAAAAACCACACCAACAGCTGCAGTATTCTCCATTGAACGAACAGAACGAACACGGGAATATGTTCGGTTATCAATCAACAAACCAGTCTCACGAACTTTCATCACAAACTTGCGTACACCAGCTGCAGTTGGTGCATTATTTCGACCGAAATTCGGCAACACAACATCCGCTCTGGAAGTAGCTTTGCAATATTTCCTAACGTTTTTCAAGCGTAAATCGATCCATTTCGTCAGCGAATATATAATATGTACTGAGTTTGTTTCAATTTTTTGGGCGCATAAGAGCTGTCAGTGTCAAAATAACATATGATTCAAAAAGAAACCAACAGATGGCCAACCCTATACATATGTTATGTGCTGAGTAATATGACTTGGGTTCAAGGTCGCAATGTCAGCGCCGTGGACATTATCCTCCCATCAAGTTCAAAGCTCAGTTCAATGCCGATGATGACCTCCGTTTTTTGAGATGCGAAGGGAACATTACTAATGGATTATTGAATATATGCACATGTTATGCATTTATGTGCAGACCTAATTAGCTGATCTTTCTTTAACCTATTATTCATCACGATAAGACGATAAGAATCCAAATTTCTAACACAATTGCCCACACCCAGTTAGTCAACTCTTGACCCTACGTCACTGTACACCACAAAATACCACCTTTTCATAATTGCATACATTTATGCATTTCTTCCATGAGCAGCTATCAAAGTTAAATACAAACTAAAAGTGAAATCGATTTCCATGCAGCACGATATGCACTGCGCGCGCATCGTAAAAAAAATTCCTCCACCACTCAGTGAAGTCTTTTCCCAGCGCCCACTGCAGCAAGGCAAGGCATGGAACCTGCTGGCTCATCTCCTCGACTTTACCCCTTTGTGCATATGTATTTCTCGTACTGGGCAATCGCGGAAAGTGCAAACACATTGGTTTTCTTTCAACACCACTCAGGAAATTTCTGCAAAAAAAGACGATATCGCCAGTAGACTCCTAGGCCCCAGCTCTTTCCTTAAAACCCCCCCCACCTCACCATATGTGCAAATAATAATGATGATAACGATTTCATCAATGGCCTGCCCTAATCACCATAATACACTTAATATAAATCAGATGTATCGGGCTGTGCGCCCACTCGAGACGCGGCAATTGTTTCGATACATAAATAAACATAAGCTCTTCATTAGAAAACCGTGCCTTATCGGTGTCTATAGATTTATGAATGGGTTTGACATGATGTTTTAATGACTTTGCGATATTAACCAATGTTTTGATGCAACCCGGAGAGTGGTAATCTCCCTCTGTTGGTCGGTCAACATCGTCCATAGCCTCGCGTGTCTGAGGGGGTAAATGGGCGATAGATTTTTAATTGGTCAATCAAACAAGCATTTGAATTCAGATCGGCCAATAGATTATGCAGATGTGCGTGTCTGTTATACAATGTTGACTTGTAATTCGCTGTTTTGTTTGCTGTACTCCCAGCTGGATATCTAATCTTGTTAATATATATATTTTTTTTTTTTATGAATAAATTAATATTAGACGATGATCTTTGGGAATCGGTGGACTGGGACTTTTCGTTTTTCTGCTTTAATTTATCGATACGCATATTTCAAAATTATGAATATTTTACAACGGAAATCGATGTATTCGTACATATTTATAAATGTTTTTTTTTTTTTTTGACATTTACACACATTAAGATGCTGTCAGTCGTTATTGTTGATTGTTTGACGAAATAATTGCTATTTTTGTTATAAAACAAATAACCGTTTCGACTGAGCCAATTAGCTATTGTGTTTGAATACGTTTAAGGGTGCGATTGTTGGCAACTGCCTGAATAGGAGACAAAACGGTGTTAATGGCATTATTATGCCCGTGATGTGTATTCATGGGAAAAAATTATTGCAAATTAGAAACAACGATGATGGTGATGAGGTGTGACTGCTGTAGAATTGACGGCTGATTGGACTACCGTTTTTATTGCCTATTTAGTCAATGAATTGAATTGAGCTTAAATGATATTTTTGAGTGTCTATTGTTGAGATACCTTTTGTTTTTGATATCTTACTTATATAATCGGATACTGAAGTAAAGTTTTTGTTTAGAAGGTTGGAAAAGGAATGTCTTGAAGCCGGGATTGAGGAATGACACTTTTCGGTCTTTAAAGCGAGCTATATTGAATTTTCTTTTGTTTGGGTCTCTTTTTATTTGCTTTTCTCAAACAAATACCACGTTGTGCATTCCTAGTTTGGATTGCAATATTTTCTATGATCACTAGTTATGTGGAAGTTTAAATTTTCTTGAATACACTAAGTATTTCCCATCGAGACAGTGACGCGTTTGATGCTATGTATTCGCGTGAAATTAAGCTTTTTCACACAAATTTTCCATGGGGAAATGTCAATTACAAATTTGCCTCGTGAAATTTGCTTAAGCTGCTTAAAGCGTGAAATAGTTTTGTTGAAAACCTCATGGTTTGTGCAATCGGTAAATCTCTCCCCACACATTCCAGAGACGTTTTATCGTCTGTCTATACAAAAAATCTGTGGACAAATTACGAAAAAAGATGGAACTAAAAATGTAACTAATTTGGACCTAATATAATAGATTCGGATTTATAGAATTGTAAACACATTGAAATTATTAAAAAAATACGCATTAAGTGAGTAATTGCTATTAGAAAACGTATTATCCATCATTGCCGTTGTTATGTCAATGGCGACACTGACTTAGCAGCCATTTCACTTGGGCTCTGCTGGCAATAAATAATTCATTGTAAGAAATATGTCATGCCTTTTAAATTTGGAATTAAAATTGAAATTTGTATTCCAAATACAAATACATCTTGCCATCTCGGTGGACATTAACATTGAAAAAAATTTGACATTGACTGTCAATTTGAGTTTTAATACCAAGAATACTTGCCCGATTGCCGAATTTCACAAAAGCATCATGCATGCAGGAAACTAGTTTCTCGGTCATACAAAAATTATTTTTTTTTTTAAAACAAATTAACGCAAAAATAATACCTTCTGTTTCCTTCTGATTTGTCTAATTTTTAGACTTAACTTAAAGCCCTCAAAGCAAGAATTAGTTATTGCTTACACTTATGCAAAATGGTTAAAAATGAAATGTCTTGACATAATTTGCACAATCAATAAAGACATACAAAATTTCGAACATAAAGTCTGACATAAATACAAATGTCTTGTGGAAACTCAGTGTTACTTGAAATTCTTACGAATGGAGACAAATTTTATTCTGTAATTTCATCTTTCAAAACCTGGTAGACAGGAAGGAAGAAAGGCTTTAAGGTTTTAATTCATTTGGGAAACTTCAATCTTCGAAACTGCTAAACTGAGTCTCTGTAATCAAATATATATCGTTTATACTTATAACACCCTTGTCCAAAGATGTCATGTATATGTATAAACAGTTGAGAGAACTTTTTGGCATCACTTAATCTCGAACATGAACATTGAGGATGACCTATCTTATAATAATAATAATTCCACCATAAAAAAAGTTGCTTTATGGAATGGAATAACTACATAAAAGTAGCCAAAAAATTTGGTTTGAATCAAATATGGTATTATAGGCATACATAGATGAAATGAAATGGTTCTCCCCTTTGAATTAAGTACGTCAGAGTGCATAGAGGTTGGTTGCGCATAGAGGTTGGTTCGTTAGATTATCCCTCCTTTTATAAAATGGGACGGGAGAGATTGAGGAAATTACAGAAACTAGTACTTGCCATATAAACGGTAGGCCATCTGTTGGTTTCTTTTTGAATCAATTGGTATTTTGACACTGACAGCACTTAAGCGTTCAAAAAATTGACAATACTGAGTGTATTGTATTTAGCAGAACGAAATGGATCGATTTATCCTTGAACAACGTTAGGAAATATTGCAAAGTTACTTCTAAAGTGGGTGCAGTGTTGCCGAAAGAGTGCGAATTTTGAAAAGAAATTTCGGTCGAAATAATGCACCAACTGCAGCTGGTGTACGCAAGTTTGTGATGAAAGTTCGTGAGACTGGTTTGCCAATTGATAACCGAACATATTCCCGTGTTTGTCCTGTGTGCTCGACAGAAAATATTGCAGCTTTTTGCAGGTTTTTGGAGTGACACCATTATTGGCCCAATTTTCTTCTAAGACGACTATCAATGGAAGAAACGTTACAGTCAATGGAGAGCGCTTTGATGGCCAGAAATTGAGGATTTGGACTTTAACGCCAAGCCAGCAGACAGAGGCAGTCATTTAAATGAAATAATATTCCATATTTAATTGGAACGTTTCCTTTTTTCAATAAAGCAACAATAATTGAAAAATATTGAACAGTGTTTTTTTAATAGATTAAAAAAAAATAAAAACAAATGACCAATCCTATACAAATATTTAAGAACCTCATTGTCAGTCAGAGTCTGCCGTTTTCGCTTATTCTTAAAATTCAGTACCTATTTTGACAGGTCAATTTTTCGTCGATTTTAAGTCTACATTATGGGTTCAAAGATGTTACCTCGACCAGTCCATTGAGAGAATCGTCATTCAGTGACTATCTGTCGAACTGAAATAGGCATGTCCAAAATCCCGTGCATTTTTAAAAGTCGTAAATGGACCGCAACTTGGTGATTATATTTAATATCACCAGAAAATGAAGAGATCCTAAGCCACTAGTTGTAGGACTACTGTTAACTTAAAACAACAATTTGTCAACTAAGTATGTAATACTCGATTTCAAGCACACTCTTTATCGATCAGTGCCAAGTACCTAAGCACTATAATTGATCCAAAGCTTAACTAGGATACAAGCATATGTAATCTTCATTTAGAAATAGGGATTTAGATAGGGATTTCGATCGAAAATCACCTTTGGATGTCCTAGCTTAGCAGAGGTACATTATGATCATGATCCGCAGATACGCCTATATTCCTCTTGCACCTCCTTCTCCCAGAGTGAACTTTACGAAAATGGGTACTCTATATGTGTAGCTAATCCAACCAGATTGGTATGGAGTTACAAATGGACAGGTCTTGAAAAATTATGATACCTTAATATTCAGAGTTAGATGATTTTCTGGATGGCGATGTTTCAGAGTTAGATTGATGGTGGCCATATTCATACCAATTTCATACCGATTACCAAGCTCTTGCAGTGTCTTCCAAGCAGAAATTTCACCAATCCTTAAAGCTGTTGCACTGAAAAGCAAGCCACCTAAATGCATCGACAGTGATGCAGCCAAAAAGGCGTTTACCACATCCTCCAAAATTTAAAAAAAATTTTTTTTTATTATATACATATACATACGAAGCACACACAGCATCCATTTTCACACAATTCAACAGTGAATCTGCAACTTAATAGCATTAACAAACTTTAAACAATATGTACAATATGTTAAAACCGCTGCAAAATTATGCTTCAATACTTTTTTTCTTTAACTGTAGAATTGATAATTAAATGTTTAAATAAACTCATTACAATATGTGCATCAACTTTATTCCTGAATCATAAAATTGCTTCATGGGAATTCTCACAATCTTCGAACTCCGTTTGAGCAACAAAAACTCAGGGAATACTTTGCTTCAGGAGTCGAATCTGTGAACGCATCCATAAAATGCTTGTTAAAACAAGTTTCGTAGATAAAATACAGAAACATGAATCAAAGTACGAACCCTGCTTAAATCCCTGCTTAGCCGCATAAAGAAGAAAAAAGTTCAGCATGGTGTCAAAAAAAAAACTACATAACTGCACTAGCCTTTCTGAAGAAACGTATAATAAAGTATCCAGAAATGGACTTCCAGAGTTATCTATGCTTTCATTTCGACTAGGTGTGTTTGCAGAAAAGGTCTGGAACGCGATAGTAAAATTAGCAAACTATTTCGGAATCATTCAATGTGATGACATCTTGTTTCAGCTAACAAGTCTCTTAACCAATGCTACAATACCAATGAACAGATACATATATACATATGTAGGTATGTATATCGGCACTATCAATAGGACATAGAAAGACAATCAAATCCGATTCTACTGGTATTCACGGAACATTTATACTGCAACTGAAAAAATCTTCAAAATTTCATTATTAGTGCCAGATATTGGATTTTTGATGGATTATGGGGACTTATATGATTCTGGCTGGTCTATGTATTTTGACATGCAGGCTAAGAGCATCCTATCTTTTTGATGCATAACACCTGTCTAACCTCTCGATCTTAAGCTACTCGCGTACGATCCACTTAACCTACATGATTCACGTAAGTTCCCACGAAATATCCCACTTAATAGGGCGTCAACATATTTATAGTTATTCTCCACGGTTTGATATGATAAGTGTGCCCCTCCCAATAAATACATAATCTTCTCACCAGAATTATTTTATTGCCACTAAACCCAAAAGAAGCAACCTTATCTTTATTGTTGACGTTTATGCTTTTTCCCACAAATTAACACACGATCATCGTTGAGCTCCTCCACACCAAATATGGAAACATCTCGATCCAGATCACAAGAGAGAAATCTATAAAACTCACAGCCTCATTAAATAAATATCAAATTACAACCAAAATCGAGTTGAAACTTCGATTTTTACACATACATATGTCACACATAAGATGTTGGTTTTAAATATTAAATTAAACGATCGTTTCAATATTTATGTATATAACTTGTATCTGCAAGTTAGTGGCCGGTGAATTTACAATGAGCCAAAAATTAGTCCAATGAATATGCTGATCTGCTACACGGCCAATGACCATAACTCTTTGAGTGGAAATCTATAATGAAATA
This sequence comes from Xylota sylvarum, assembly GCA_905220385.1. Taxonomy (NCBI): domain Eukaryota; kingdom Metazoa; phylum Arthropoda; class Insecta; order Diptera; family Syrphidae; genus Xylota; species Xylota sylvarum. Next base: position 37,665,667 of record LR999958.1, read on the forward strand.
TCGATTGGCGTGACAGCTGATCGCAATTTATTCGAATTGTTTTTATTACTCGGAGTTTTGAAATAGTTGCTGGTAAATTGGCAGAAGGTCAGCTGGCGATTTTTGCATTTGAAAAGAGAGTTGCGTGACACGGAACAAAATGTGACAATACAGAAGCATGGTAGGGATTGTTCAAAATTACGCTCGTGTTTTCAAGACTGTACAAATGCATATATATATTGAAATTGCAGAGGTTTCTCAAAACAAATTTTCATATGTCATTTTATCAAAATGTCAACGACTTTAAATTTCGAATATCCTATCTACGATAATTCTCAACTATTGCCCATTGTTCTCGCAGTAGACTAGGGTTTAAGTTAGGTCAGCTTAATAATAATTCAGCGCTCCTTCCAATAGTTCAATAGCCATCATTATGACCTCATCTAAATATGCGATGGCTTTAACGCCATTGTATCTGAGTTGTAGGAGTACTTCATTTAAAAAAAATAATCCATAGTGCACTGGGAATTGCCTTCAAAATAGTACTCCTCAAGTGATATTTATCATAGATCTTTTCTTGCCAGTTTGACGGCAATTCAGTGTGGATTTTGACCAAAAGAATATAAGACATTCATCACTTTGTTATGAATCTTCAGTTCCTATGAATTCAACTGAAGAATTGGTATGGATCTTGATGCTATGTGGACCAGCTGTCATCCCCTTGTGAGAAGAAATAATTGAGTTCATTTATCAAATGATATCAAACTGTGTTATTTCGCAAAATGTGATTGCAACTTGTGAGGTTACGTGGATCGACCTTAATGTTTTGAAATATCAAAATACAAAATCTACATAAAACAGTACAAGATTTTTTATCATTACTACTAATAGTTACCATGAACATCGATTAAGCCATCAACTGATGACAACATTGACGCTCTTAAACAAAACTCTATAATACACTGGCCTTGCATTCCAATAGTTGCATAGATCTGAGGAAAAAAAAAAAACAGCTTAAAGCCAACTACATGAGATTACCCACTGATCCAAAGAAAACTCTCTTTCATTAGACCCTTCAGCGTTGACGTTGTTAACATAATGCACGTGTGAAATTTACCACCTCTGTATGCCATCTTCAGCTTTCACAAGATAGACTTCACTCAAGACAGAAGGTGAGGCAAACCAAAATTGGCCCAATAACCACAAAGTAAATATTATTTTGTTAGCATTACAAATAGAAATTAACGCCTTTAGACCGCAAACTTAGTTTTTGGAATGGTTGACGTTTAAATAATTATGATTGACACGAGCACGTCTCGCTAAACATTCTATGCAATCAAAAAAATCATTTGGGTCAGTTGTTATTGCAAATTTAAAAAAAATCCAAACTAAGTCTAGTCGACGAGATGAAATTCCCTTCGGGTGTTCCAAGCGTGTCAATAAAGATGTCAAATTAAAATTTATTACTACATGGACTTATCAAATAAAATTAAAGAGCTAGGTAAACCGGAAAGCTAATTTATTTAAAGCTGATTACTTCTGAAAAAAAAAATACGACCACAGTAAATCAATAAACTGAGTGGAATCGATGTCTTTTTAAACTTTATTCATTGGATTTGTGCATTTTGATGGATTTTCGGCTACTATTGGATATATTTATGTAACGCTGTTAACACTCTATAATGCATATTTAATATTTTTATTGTCTAGGAAATGATGCCGCACCCAGTGTAGTAATTTATAAGAACTAAACAAAAGGCTGCTACTAGTTTGCATTAAGATTAATGGATTTATTATCAGCAAAAGATATTTAAGTAGTTACGATGGTACCAAATGAAAGATTTTATGCAGATATTGTTTATAATTTAAACTCAGTGCGCAGCTTTCAAGTCCCCTAGATCTGATTTCTGCTGACATTCAACAATCTGAAGACATAGTGCTTCCTCTACTTAAAGCCATCATCTCGGGTTGTCTTAATCTGGTCTACATTCGCAAACTGTGGGCTGAGGTTGAAATTGCGTCGAACATAAGGATCTCCGACATGTCAGATCATTTTACGTTTGCTTGTGCGCATCGTTGAAAGATCTATGAGCATTAAGGAATATATCTCGAAGTAGTGTCTTGTCTCCTTTTCTTTGGAATCGGGAAGTCAATGAGCTACTAGTAGACAGCAGAAAAGACAGGATGTAGAGTGATTTGAAATGGAATTGCTACTAAAGCTCAGGTAAACATCCACAGATTCTCAAGGAAATCCTTCAATATGCTTTCTCTCTGCTCATCAGATGAGCCTCAAAATGCGGAATGGGGGTAAATCCTCACAAAACTGAACTTAAAAGGAGCGCTGTCTTGCTTGAAATTTAATCCAATATCTGTCAATGATATTAGCATTTCCACTGTCAGTCAACGACAATCAATACCCTGGAAGCAAGCCCTTTAACGCCAGGGGCCGTTTTAAACTAGCATTTATCTTTCTTGGAGATGACGGAGCTGGATGCCAGGCGATAGAGACATTCCAGAAAACACCAAAGCCAACGAGCTCTCCAGAAAGGGTACGAGTCCAAGGATTCTGCTTAAATGACAAAATTTGGGTATGCCCGGCTTATAACTTGGTGTAAAGCGAAATTGTTACAACGATTTGGTAAAGGAGAGTTTTGTACAGAAAATTGGAAACATGTATATAAATGTTGGTGTGCATCAGGGCTCAACACTTAGTGCACTGATTTTCAATTCCGATTTACTATTTTAAAGACGTAGATAATTCTATTTGCTGATGAAATTGTACTCGCAGCTGAATCGATAGTCAAGCATAGTGTAAATTAGACAAATGCTTTACTATGCTTAACCAAAGCGACTTAAGAATCTGCCAGAAAAAAATTGAGTACATGCTACCCCGGTAACCGCAAATGATCTAGTTAATATTGGCTTCCATTTAAGCGCTACTCATGAAGATGCGACTCTGCGCATAGGGTCCTATGGCCTGAGATCACATCTCATCTTTTATCATTTTGACGATTTGATGAAAGCTTTTATGTACATAGGTCAATCATAAATCATAAATAGGTGTAACTTTTGAATATACTCATTAGCACTATTACTTCCCATTAAAATCTTTAAGTGTTGAACGATACTCTTCAATCATTAGAGTTCAATAAAAAAAGAAAATAAATACGATACAGATTGCAAGACCTTTGGAAATACATCTGATAACTAATTTCCCTACTCCCTGTTGACGTATGCATGTATGTATGTAGATCCCACAGATGCATATCATACAATCCCAATTCCAAACAAATGTTAAGCTGCATTGTGTACTGACTTCGGGGTCAGCACACACATAATTCCAATAACGCCTACTCTATTCAAAAATCATCACTTGAAACGTCTAGACCTCCTCAAGTTTCTTACAAAACTATAATCCCTTAAAAAATGTAAATCCCCCGGGAGAGATATTTCATGTAATTTAATACCGTAATAATATAATAATAAAAAAAAGTACCAAAATGTGTAATCTTCTACAATTATTCATTAAGGTAGTCCTCCTCTACCTCGTGGCCGTATTTGGCTTTCAATTTCACTCAAAAGTGTAGAGTACCACACACTGAATGTGTCCACTAATGACATCCAATTGTATTGTTAGCATCCATTATGGGAATTATGCATTAATTTGATTAAGAAAAAAAAATAATTTAATTAACTGAAGGGCAACCCCATTAAACATTAACTTCTGCATGCAACTGCAACTTTCTGGGTCATACGCGTCGTGTCGCAGTCGCGCAGTCTTCGTGCAACTTTGTATGATAATTAGAAGATTTTTTTTTGCTTAATAAGAAAACAGAAATAAAGTAGAAAGATATCTCCGTATCTGTGAGTTTGTGTTATGAGATCTTGTGGCATTCGTGACGCTTAGATACCATCCATCTGTTTGCGCAGCCGCAACACTCCCGCTACATGGACCCTTTTGTTTGTTTGACTAAGTTAAATAGATGATGCTACTATTTGTTATTCCGAGCGAGCTAGGCACGTTTTAAGTTACTCTTTTGCGGAATGATGTAGAAAACTAAATGAATAATAGAGCCATCTGAAGATTTATCACGAATTTGTTGTCATAACATTATGGACTCTGCATCTTTGCGGAACGTTGCAACGTTTCTTTATTATTTTTTTTTTTTTTTTAAGATTTTAGCCATGAAAATCGCGGAGAAATCTCTGTTAAGTAGAAAAATGAAATATGTTCACGACAAGCTATGAGCCATCAATATCATGAAGTGATATACAACACACCCTCAAACTATGTGGCTGTTTGTTGAGTCAATTTATCTTCGTGCGGCACGGTATGGGATATGTTTGATGGAAAAGATAAATGGTCACCAGAGTGACCCTTGAGTAATTATTCATCGCTGATTAGGAGATGGCGCAAAAGCAAAGTTATCTGTTGGTATTATACGCGTTTGCGTGCGAAATTTCTTTGTAAACAAATTACTTTTTAACACACTTTTGCATATGGCACTCGTAAAAGGTGAGAGGTTAATGAAGATCAGATATGCCGGAAGTGATACTTGTTAGTGAAATAGATACAAAAGGCACGGAAGTTAAGAGATCTTTATTTTTCAAATGCTGTGAGAAAATTTTTAATTTTTTTACGAAAGCCGACCGTTTGATTTGTTATTAAAATTTAGGCTTGGCTCGGGCAAATCGCTTCTTTCAATTAGCAATGTTTCGAATAATTGCAACCGCTCTCGTTTTGGCTATTATGACTGCCAATAAGTGATCCGAATTCGGAGTAAATACGTAAGTAAAATGCAAAGTGATTGTGAGTCACTTCAATTTTACTTCCATCTACCTGTGCATGCACAGGGTAAACTTAAATAATGTCGGTAATGTGAATCGGCCCTTATTTTTGTAGATGGATATAACTGTCAGAAATTTTTTGGCAGATGTGGATTATTTTACTATTAGTCGTTTTTCTTTTTTAGTTCAGAGCAGAGCCTGAGTTGTCAAAAAAAATGTTTGTGTTTCTTTTTTAGTTCAGAGCTCTTAGAGCACTCGATTCGTGTTTCTTTTTTCGTTTAGAGCGTGCTCAGAGCGCTCTCTATCAGCTCAGCATGAATTGATTGAGCATCCTGAGCAAAACCCGAGCACAGTGAATTTGACGTTTAACAGGGGGTAAAGCAATGAGAAAACGAAATCGAAAACAATTGAAATGGAGTTCGAGGATTTGTTTTTAATTAATTATTAGTAGTTAATAATTAAATGAAAACTTTATTTGTGTATAAACGCTATTTCAGTGTCTAAGAAGACAAAAAGCATGAATGGTCGATTAATTTTGCAGTCATATGACAGGTACTGCTCAATCGTATTTCTTAAATAAATCAGAGCGTTCAGAGCGTGCTCCGTTCAGAGCGCGCTCGACATATTCAGACTCTGTTCAGAGCTCTGTTCTGAACTAAAAAAGAAAAACGCCTATTGACCGCAATTTGATTCGGGCTGGGTTCAGGCAGAGACATACTTACAAAGGAAAGAATCGGAATACCAGTCACAGTAACCAATATGCAGATTTTCCATATGGGATGGAGTGAAAGGAAACCAATTTCGGTATCAACTCATGCCGTTTGATGATTTGATTTTTAGGCATGAAATCTATTACAAAACTTTTAATTTTGCTTACATTGAATGTAGCTACATTATTAAGATGTTTAAAGAAATATTCGCCAAGGGTCACAGAAAGTAGGTTATCTTCAACTTTCTTGTTTGTAGAGTTTCTAAAGAAATCGGGGAACGGAACATCCAACTTACTGGCATGTCTGTCTATTACACAACCACATTTGAAGGCTCCAACTGAGTGGATTAAGTTTTCCCCACTAAATGAGATAAATCTCCTAGTTTTTTTCTAATCCAGATTGAGTCAGAAGTGTTTAGACGAGAGACATACTCTGATAATGTTTTACGTATTGCTTGCTATTCTATTGGCTGCAGTAACTAGATGGATCTTTATCGATTTGTTAAAGTTCTCGCTATTATCAGGAAGGTTACGGGCTGCACCTTCTTTGCACAACCCAGCATAAGGATCATCTCATTTCGTTAAGAGATCCGCGGCATTGCTTGCCCAACTTGAAGAGTATTATTGGTGATGGCAAGCCTTTTATCCCTACTTGACTATCTTTATGTAAAACTAAAGCGGTACTATATTAACTGAAAACCAGGCTGCGATTTACCGGACTGGTGAAATCTCTGCCTAAAATACTATACAATGACCAAGCAATAGTAAGTCTGATACAAATATCTAGTGCTAGAGAAAACTTCCACTTTTTCGGCTTTTTCAAAAATATTTCAGATTCCCAAGCACTTCTGCAAGGAATCCTGATTTAATAAATGACATTGAACTCAATATAAGGTACAATATAGTCCGACGGAAGATAACTTTACGCCTTCTCGAGCGAAGCAATGTTGCCTTTCTTGTCCAGTGCCATCAACCACACTGATACTCCATCCATGAGGATGATCCTGACGACTGCCGTGTATATCCAATGAATGACTCGAGGATTTATTCAGGCCAAGGGATAATAAAACGCAATCAAGGTATTTAATATTCAGTATCTAGCTGGGTTTTTTTTTATCGAGATAAACTTAATTTGGTTTACCCTGAAAAATGTTTTCCATTCAGTCCGTAGGCCAGTTGCGATTATCCAGATGAAGGTAGGCTTTAAGAAACTTTAGAGAAGCGCAGGGCAACGAGTCTTGATTCGAAATGTTGCTTAATAGTTTACATTTATATTTGCTTACGAACCTAAGCGATTTCTCTTTTCATTGCGCTTTTAGTATGGATTATTTCTGCAGTTCTGAAAAGGATCACTATTGTGTCGTCGCAGCAAGAACTATTGTCGCGCAGCTTTTATTCGAGCATTTCGATGCGCTTCATAGACTATGTGTGTTACAACTTCATTTTAATGAACCCACTTTTCCTTTAGGTTCGGCTCATCTAATTCAATCTCCAAGAAGTCTTCCAACACGTCTCTCTATAGCGCTGCTATAAGTTTTTCGTTGGAACCTCCATTTTCTTCGTTGAGCTTTAGTTTCGAGTTACTTACTTAGATGGCGCTATAGTTCAGACTGAACCTGGGCCTCAGGTAAGTTTAAAATGCAAAGTTTCTTAAAGTGTGCATATACAAAAACTGCCGAGAGGTCAAATTCATCCAAATGCAGATATATGTACATATATGTATATGGCAACCTTAATAATTATCATACAACTCATAATATTTTCAGAGTCATTTCCAAATTGAAAACGTTTCGTCCCCATTGTGCTAAGACATCAATATAATGTACACATAATATTATTTTAGAAATTATCACGTCACGTATATAAAAGTCGCATTTATTAAATTTAATTTTAAATTAATTAGAACAAAATAAGAAAACTGCAGATTGAGGAAAAAACAGTGTTGCATAATAAATATAATAAATTGGACATCTTTTACTTTTAGTCAACTGCGTTTGTGTAAACATTTACTCATTGCGTAATAGCCCAACTAATAATACCAGCAGAGTAATTGCTATAATTTATTTAGTCAGTTTGAATAACACTTAACAGTGGTATCCATTCACCGCAAAATTAAAAATTACGATAAATTAGTGAGTTCAAATAAATATAACTGACATAACTCAATAACTGACACTATGGTGAAACAAATGATTTTAATTGCTGTGTTTATTTTATCTTCATTAATAGTGCGTCGACCCGGATTCGGTGGTTAGACCAATAGGTATCTACATACTTTGTTTCAAGATGCGATATGGAAGTGTAGTATTTAGTTTAAACCTATAACATATAACTTATTTTTGGTATGGATGCTGGAAAGACCTATTCTATAGACACATTGCCAACAATACAACTGCCTTATAAATGAACACCTTAGTGAAGTTTATTCTATTGATACCTGATAGAATCTGTTCTTAATAAATTAGCAAAGTGGACAAGTAGTGTTGGTCTCAGAGTTAACCCGATTTAGTATTGTTCGCAAGAAGGTACAAAGTACTTGTATCATAACTCCAAAACTCACCACGCTTATAAATAACTATATTTCGCGGATAACGTCAGATGCTTTGAACAGATTCTCGAAAAAAACAAACCCCACTGGAAGTTGAATATTCAATACCATACCAGCGGTACTTTAATTTCCCTATACATATGTAAAAGGCTCTTGATCCAAAATAGATCCTTCAGACTTGAGTCGTCCATTAGTTACCTTTTATGTGTATAACGGCTGCTCTAAGAACCACTTCTACAGGTGCACTAAAGGCAATGCTCCATTGGCTTTTCATTGCTACCTTTGTGAAGCTATTAGTGTTAAAAGCAGCATTAAGGAAATCTTAACAACAGACTTCTGCTAATATGGGTCACTCTAGAATCTTAAATGGCCTTATCTGCCATCAAGTAAGACTGACTTACAGGAGAATGCCACCTTTTATGAACTCGGTTTCTGAGGACAAATATTTTTTGGAACCCGCTCAGTAACTCGAATCCTACCTTTCCTTGTTTTGAAGAGATACTGCTCTACTCTGGTTTTACCTTTATGCAAGATCTTTCATCTGTCGTACTTCACAGGCGGCCAAAGGATACTGAAGCGAATACATAAGAGCATTAGCCTCTAACATGTGTTTTCTAATGTCATGAAAGCATTGCACATTGCCATCAAATGAGATATACCGAAAAAACTGTCTTCTAGATGACCGCCAGTATAATTTCCAACAATAATGTTCTAAAGCGTATGGTATACGAATACTTAAAGGAAAAATTGAATCAAAGTTTTCACCATGACATTCTGTAGAGTTCGGAACACGATAAAGGTATTTCTGTAGGGTATTTAAGGCAGAAATAACAAGAAGTTACGAGGCTACGAGCTTAAGACATTATCTAGTAGGTTTACACGCCAAAGGATTAGTGCTCCCTCCAACAATCCAATAGAATCTTTGACCCACCTTCTGTTAACATGTCCTGCCCTATCAACATTGAGAAGGAAACCGTCAGCAAGTACTTCTTCTTAAATTTGAGTGATCTAGCCAAACTCAATTTAAAGATATGTCTCTAGGTCTAACTGGTTTCGCACTTGAATGACAAATTCAAAACGAATGAATTAACACCGCAACGGTAAACCATTGTTTTTCTCCCAAAAGGAAAACACTGCATATATGTACATAGATTCGTTATTATATACCCTTCATATACATATACATATGTTATGCCCTTCATCTTGGTCTAAGTATATATCTGCCTGAGCAAGGATAGCCACCTAACCTTACCCAACCGAAGTCTTATAGTAGGTATGCAAGCTTTCATGCAAGAAAAGAAAGCCATAGACTAATAACAGATTTTGAAGAAAACCAAGGAGTTCCAAAACGGCACTTGTCAATTATTCCTTGATTTTTTGATCGGATTTAATAGCGCGTTTGTGTAACCTAGCTGCAGAGAGCCATGCCTAGTCTTGCTAGCCCTACGAGAGTCATGAATCTTTTGAGGATGATGATGGTCAAAGTTTGACACTTCAATACAGAGCCGTTCCATACAATGCTGGAAAACAAAAGTGCTCTATGATTTTTGGAAACAACAAATACCGGATTTCGTCAACGTAGGACGAAGGCTGCTTCGATACTCAGACGGATGATACAAACATGCCATCATAAAGGCTTTCGCAGCAATTAAACATCAACCGAGACTAGTTGATCAAAATGAATAAGGACTAAGCCAAGTGCATGATTAATGCTTATAGAGCACGGCAATATAATGCTTAAGCCTTATTAACATCCGGTTGTGTCTACATCACGCACATCATCAAACTGATGCGACAATTTAATTCTAGGAAGTAATTAAATTAAGAGCTTACTAACGACTGTATAAAGCTGATTTTTTTTACTAACAGATGATATGCGGATATGTACAGATCTAGTTTTGAGAAGACTACCTAGGACAGAGAAAGCTGTGATGGATCAAGTTTTGCCCAACCAGTTACTTTTGAAGGATTCGATTGCCGATTGCTTCCGAGATCAAACAAATATCTATTACTCAAATTACCTGCGAAAAGGAAACGAGTTAGAGAGCCCACACAGTCTGGCGTGTGCGTAACTAATTTAATTTCACAATTTTTTTTTCAGAGAACCATTGCATCAGCCCTTTCGTCTTTCTTAACAATGCAGAATCGTTTGATGCCATCCCTGAAAACAAATTCCAATAATTACTAGTAGACAACTACAAAGCACCGACAACCTCATTTCGAAATCCAAATCAAGATCATGTATTATAGCGTTGGGTTGTAGGTCTATTGCCATTATTCACGTTTGTTAATGTGATTCCACAGATAACATCTTGATGGTCAATTAAACTGTCACTCAAGCGCATATTAAATCTTAATAAAACATCGCCTACCAAGTAAGACAATCAGACTATTAAGGACGGAAGTTATTAGCTTAGCGCGCAACGTGTTACTTTAAATGGCTCCAAAATGACTTATTGCGTGTGCTCAAGTCAGTAGCGCTGACTCGAGCCTACAAAATTTTCAATTAACAACAAACCTTCAAACTACACAATGAACATTTCCCACATTTATCTTGTGGTATTTCACAAAAGCCGTAATGAAGAAGCCCAATACTTACCAACAACTGCATTTTTAACTAATCCACTGTTTTTTTTTGCTTTTTTTGTTTTTGATTGACAATTGTCGACCGAAAATGAATAGTAATTGGTTGTTCTCCACCGAAAGAGTAAGAAAAAAAAATAAACAATTTCTACAAACAAAAACGCCAAATTGGACACTCAAGACAACAGCAAACACTGGAGAAGGAGGAGGACCGAAATCGTGTCTTAAACTAATTGCAAATTACCACTTTGCAAAAAGCTAAACCACTAGGTTTCTCAAAAGTAAACAAACCGTCACTAGTCACTGAATTTGAATTTGAAAAACTAAATTCCTCGGCTATTGAGTGTGAGCGCGCGCGTTTTGCAATGGGTATCCACCTAATGAAGTTTGGAATTCGTTCGGAACTTGGCTCCTTGTGATGAGAAAGAAGCGTACAATGTTAACGGGTGAAAAGTTATTTGCAGACTGTTGGTCTACTGAAATCTCAAGCAAACAGCAGACGTTTCGTGTCATACCAACGAACCAGCGAAGAGATGTTCGACTGCTACTGGCCTGCCACCCCACCAGAGCGGCGACCATGGCGCATAAGAAGTGGTAAGTAAAGAGAAGATGATTGAAACCACCGAAGAAGTGTCTGTAGATACAAAAATTCGTCATGCTTGTACTGGAAGATACAACAGCTACATATGTATTTCTACATATGTTGGTTCCAGATCTTCCTTGGTTGGACTTTTGGCATTAAGCTTGCAGCTCATGGGAGTGAACACTTTCGATGGTGATTTCGTTTCGCTTACCCTTTCGTCGGCATGAGCTCGGCGTCGGACACTGCGGAGGTGCTTGACGTTTCCTAAGACTTAAGCCGATGCGTTGCGCTTGCGAAGAACCGATTAAAAGGTGTGCTATAGAAGAGCCAACGCGCGCTCTTCGGTTCATTCATGATTAGGTACACTACCATAAAATGTTTTTCTAGTAATCAGGTAGCTTTGGATGCATCTAAAGTTGATTGGGTGCGCGCACTGCATTACATTAAGGTAGCTCACAGAAGTTGCACTTAGATTTGTAACGGTATTTATGGGATTCCAATCGCATTTCATGCACGTTTTTTCCGGTACTAGTAAGCCGATCAATCAGTGATTGATGGTGACGTAGGAAATGCACTCGGACATTGTGCAATGGTTTAGACGTATCGTGAAAGTTGAGAAATACGAAAATGTTTTGTTATTTATTTGAATAATAGTGTCATCTGTGTCGCTGTGAATTTGGGTTGAATAAGTAATGGAGATTAAGTTTTGAATATTGTTTTGGATATTAAAGGGAATAAGCTGCTTTAAATTGCTTGGTGGAAGACTGGTTTCCATACCATACTATGTCGGACTTACAAGAATTAAGGCTCTATCCGATGACGGACATTGAATATCTTGGCTGCATCTATGCAAATGTGGTTATAAGATTTATGAGACTATACACAATTATTTATTTGGGTTTGTGGCTGTGCGGTTTTGATTGAGAAAGTCCGGCAGATAGGTTTTCTTTGCTCCTTCTCATAAACATATTTCCTTGGGCATAAGTGGCATGCACTACGACTGAAGAAATAAATCAAAAATGAAGCTGCACAAGCAAAAGATATTGCAAGTATGATCGATGGCTAGTAAGTGGCCATAACTACAGTTAAGCAATTTTGTTTAGTTCAGCTTATTTATTTATAGCAGTTCATTTTGCATCTGCATATGTAGGTTCATATTTGTATTGTTTTAGATGAAGGTCCGAAACTATAGATATAAAGAATGAAAGGCCACCATTGCCTTTTCTTTTTTTCTGAAATATACAATATTTATTGTTAAGTTTGGTCTTGAATAAAACTTTTTGTACAAATGCTTCAAGTATCCTGACTTGTTATTTCGACAAAGTTCATCATTCGCGGCATTAATATGACCTTACAGGAACGGCAGAGGCTGTGTAAAGGAATTCCTGAACAAAAACATACATACATATGTATGCATACATACACAGGTATTTATACTTGGTTGTATAAATGCTTATAATGCAATCCCTTCCCTTCAGGTTGAAATTACTTCCCCTTCAGTTGAATTTAATTTTAGCAGCAGTGAAAGTTGATTACATTTCAGAACCCATCCGGGAATTTAATATTCAGAAATTCTGGATTGTTGTTCCAGCCTGTAATTAGAGGTTTTGTTGGTCAACGTAAAAAAAAATCAAAGACACGTCCCAGGCGTCTCGAAGAGTGAGTGTGCGTATGAGTACGGTACAGCCACCAAACCGTATGAGAGAAGTAAATAATATCTAAGTCTCTCGAATCGCTCCACCAAAAAGAGAAATCTGCTCGGAAATCGTAATCTGGGATAGAAATGTCCTTTTATTACAAAAAAAAGAGTGCTGGTGTCGACACTGTCCGCTGCTGGGATACGCAAACAAGAGCGATAACATTGGGGATTCCCAGGCAATCGTAGTCATTATAGAGACATTCACGACATATTGGTATCTGGGACAACGAGAATATAACCAAATATTTGCTGTTGATGAATAAACAAATATCTGTCCGTCACTTCGGACAAAATTACAATCAGGAGCAACAACTTCGAGGTAGTTAAGGAGTTCACCTCGAGAAAATGGTAATTCTACGCACAACACCTTACTGGAGGTACATCGAAGGATCGTCTTAGCAACCCACTGATGCATCTGTTTGGCAGCAATCGATGTGAAAAAGGTGATATCTTCATGTGGCATTGCCTTCAAAGCAAACTAACGGGCAGCTAGTGTCACTGGTAGAACTTTCGATTGGAAAACACTACTATGGCTTGGGATGCGAACTGATTTGAATATGAGTTTTGATCCATCCGTGAAGACAGAAATGTATGTATTACGTGTTGGTTAGCTGAGAGGTTCTCGTTCCACCCTTCTCTGCTCGGGGGTGCGCTGGTGAAGGGTCTCTTGAAATCTAGGTACGATGTCACGCAGTCCGTAATAGTTGCATTTTCTAGATATTTATTCAGGATTATAGAATGTCCCGATACAGCCAACAGCTATCTGACTAACCTATTGGAACTAATTACTGCCGAGGTTTGAACGAGGATATCCAGCGGAAGCAGATTGAGGATAGCTGCAAGCAGTATACTCGTAGATATAATTCTCATGTCACTTGTGCTGCCGATGCATGCTAATCTCTGCATCGCCATGAGAGCTGTCAATTTGGTGGCCTATCTAGTAACCTGCCGCCAAAAGCAGACAGCTTAAAGTCAGTATAAGTCTCACTATAGCCGTATGCAAATATCCATAGAATTTTTTTTTGGGTTTTGGTCCCTAGGTTTCCCCAGATATTGCATAGAAGACAATAGTGGCTTTTTGATTCATTTGTTTATGTTAAACCTCAAATTCAGCGTCTTATCAAGCACGTGGCCTAGGTGCATATCTGGCACTGTCCGAGATTCTAAGGGGGAAACAAATTATTATGATACCTACTGCACACTCTTCTGTAACGTGATGTAGCGCTGATTCTGTAGATATTCAGGGTCCATACCGAAATCATTTTAATTGTTTTTAACCGAAATGATGTTAGCCCGACGGATCTAAAGGACCTGGTTTTCGTGCAATACTTTCGGTTTTGGTAGAAACATCTCCATGTCATCGGTAAGTACTCTGTTGCGAGACAAATAAAGTCCCTTTTCCAAAAGAACTCATGAATTCCTGCGATTTTTTCAAGGAGACACTAGAGCTGATCTGAACAGAAAATAATATTACATGACTTCTAAGGATACAACGAATATGGTCCACCAAGATTGTAGTCTGGAATGATGATATCCTATAAAATCCTGAGACCTTAATGATTTATGTAAGTTTTTTCGCTTTTGGGAGTTTTTTCCAACTCACAAGACACAGCCAATACCCTCTATCAAATGAGAAATTCAAGGGACAAATGGACGCGAGTATATCCAGTGCACAATCGACAAATCACATTAAATTATGTTGGTAAAGGCGTAGCTACAGCATATCACATATTGTGATAAAAATGCTCCTGCTGCTTTTGAAAATTTCATCCATCACCATTTCAATGCTCAGAATATCTATTAATAAATTTAAAAATCCAAACAAAGCCGTGCATTTTAAAGTAGCAAACGTCGTTCCTGTATAATTAATGGAAAGGTGTAACAAATGACATCAAAATATGCTTTATTGCCAAAACATCGCCCTCACAAAGCGGAGGAGTATCTCTACCTCAGTAGGTAACCAATTGAAAATATGTTAATCTTAATACCTGCTCGTAGGTGTTCGAAGAAATATTAATTTTTAACCATACCTAACAAATAAAAATGACAAATTTCTTTAAGAAACCCCCGCCGAACAAATGTGTTAAAATAACACACGATGCGGCCTCCACCCACGTGAACTCACTTAGTGAAAATTTGACATATCAACAGTATCAGTTGTAGCCCGAGGATTAATTCCCAAATTCCTAAGTTGGATGGGATCCAATTTCACAAAACCATGCTGGGCCAATGATTTATCACAGCATTTTGCGAAACTAATCTAAGCACCGTTGTGGATAAATCAACGCTAATCCATGGATTAATGCCTTAATCATGGTAAACAGTTTCCCACTTAAGGAAAAATCGTGCCTGAACTTACCTCAAACTTGGAGGGCTTAACGGAAATCGTCTATCTTCAATTTTCACCATGATTCCGAAATTATGAAATTAGTCTGCAACTTACCTCACGAAACCTGAAATTGCAAAAACTGGAAAAGATTCAAAAAATAAGAAAAAAAAAGTATCTGGCAAAATAAAACAGAAATCTTCGTCACCATTAGATGCGAATGAGCAGGCATCACGTCGTTGTGTGGCGTCGCGTCGGTGTTGATCAGATATTACCAGGTTTGGCCCAAAGTGGATACTTTAGTGGTTGCAATTTCACTTTTCTTTTTCAATAAAAACCAAAAACAAAAAACAAAACACAAACTGCCGCCACATATCAACCACGGAAAAGAAGATGCGACTATGGGCTCATAGTGGGAAGGAGACACGTTGCTGTCGTCTGCTGCACAAGTACGAGTACAAACCTGTGCTGTGCAGTAATTTTCTTGTGGTTTCAACCTCAAGCAACCTGCTTTCTTCGTGACTAAAGTTGGTACATCACCACAACAGTATGTACGTGCTCGTACTAAGAGATAAACATCGTGTGTTGTTCCTGCATGTGCCAAATGTTGAAAAAAAAAATATAAACGTTGGTAGTAAAATTAGGTTCGATAAGGTACGTCTGACTGGTCTTACCAGTTGGATAAGGTTATGATTTATAATGGAGCTATGATAAATCCAAACTTTTTTCTTGGGCGGAGGATGCCTTTCGTTTAACAGGATCCGATTGGGGTCGTAGTGTTGTGAATTTTAATTTAAAAGGTTAAATGTGAAGCAACATTTAGGAGAATTGGCGTTGGGGAACCTGTGAAATTGAATGAATATTAGTTTAGTTATGTATATGTAGATAGGGCGTAGGAATTACTTAACTTGCCTGTAGAAAGGTCAATTGCAAGTACATAGTTAATATGCATTTGAACTAATTTCCATTTGAAGCTCCATACAAATCCTAGTCATACAAGAAAGTATGAACAGATGACTCCCAAGCCACGTTAGACTTTCCACCTGCTCCATGCTTAATTTCGTGAACTATAAAGTTCTCCTCTGCTATGGTGCATAGCGATTCAGTTTCTGTTTCAGTTCAAACGTCTGCGCGTTTAGAAATTTTCTGTACTAATGTGCAGATGATTACTATCCAGATATCCGAACAAACCAAATAAGGACTATTCTAGGATAAAAGAAATTCTTTGGATTAAGCATACCAATTTTGCTTTAGTACAGCTGCATTCACCATCTAATGTAGATCAGACGGTGGACGCAATCACAGATGCAATGAATTTAGCCTTAGGTAAAGCTTGCCCAATCAGTAGACACAAAAGTGGGGAAAGCCTCCGTGGTGGTACTCTGAAATAAGTAGGCTTCGACGTGAAGGTAGGAAGCTTTCGCTCTATCAATAACTCCTTGTTATATTAAAAAACCAGATGGTAACTGGACTTCTCCAGCAAGGAATTCTTAGAATTTCTTGTAGAAATCCATTTTCCTGTTAGTAAAACAGACAGTACATTCTGTAAAAAACCAAAAGAGAGCCAAATTTACAGTGCCAGAGGACGTTGACACCCCCAAGAAAATATAGTGTACAGTGCACAGCTTCCTTCCATACAAATCCCCTGGTATCGATGGTACATATGTATATTATCAGTAGAATTACAGGAAGGTTTTGATAGTTTAAGCCCTTGGCTCTACATTATCTTCAGGAGTACAAATCCCCTGGTATCGATGGTATCTTACCAGTAGAATCACAGCAAGGTTTTGATAGTTTAAGCCCTTGGCTCTACATTATCTTCAGGAGTTGTTTAAACTTCGGCTACATCCCTAGATTCTGGACGAAGGCCAAAGCACTCTTTATACCGAAAACCAGCAAGACCTCCCACGCATCCCTTCAAGAGTTCCGTTTCTACTAAAGACTTTGGAAAGACTGATCGAAGTACACATTAGAACAAAATTAGATAGTAATCTCCTCTAGGTATCCCAACACGTGTATCGCAAGTGAAAATCGGTAGAGATTCGTTGGTAGGAATCATTGAGAAATCTTTTGAAAACAAAGATTTCACTATGGTGTTGAAGAAGCTGTTAACAATGGCAAAACAAAAGCTATACATATCTGCTGCACTCCTTGTCTCAGAGCTAATCCGTCAAACTGGGGTCTCCAGCCACGAATCGTTCACTGGATATACACGACAGTCATCACACCCATCCTTATGTACCTACAGAGTACTACTCTAGTGGACGACAATAGACAACAAAAAAAAACATTGCAATACTTGACAAAGTTTAAAGGTTATCCTGGCGCCCTTAGAACCACTCCTACAGCTGCACTAAAAACTATGCTCCATCTTCCTGTTGATATCTTTGGGAAACTGATAACGGCTAAAGTAGCAATCCGCTTTAGGGAATCCTTTGTGGAAATATGGTCCATAACACCATTCCTAGTAATTCAGACTACATTGTCCCCTATCTGGACTTTAACGGCAAGTATAAAACCAGAATTCCTTGCAGAAATACTTGGGAATCGCGAGATATTCTAGACGAATCTGCGACAGAGATTTACAAGACGGATCCAAGACAGCGTCTGGAGCATGTGCGGGAGTTTACTGGATTATTCACTGGATATTCATATCTCCACTCGACTGCCGCACGACTGTAGTGTTTTTCAAGCAGAAGTCACAGCAATCCGTGAAATCGCGACTTGCCTTTTGATTAACTCGATGTAGTGCAGCGCTATTGTTTTCTACATAGATATTCAATCTGCCTTGGAATCACCTATAATTCGATCCAAGTTGATAAAGCAATGCAGCGGATCTCTTAACGAGATCGTTGTCAGTTGCGACGTATCACTGTGCTGGATAACAGGCCACAGGGGTATTCCAGGCAACTGCAAAGCGGACGAGCTAGCTAAAGAGGGTGCAGACCGAGACAAATTAAATTCCAATTAGATACCGCAGCCATGAGAATGGTAATAAATAGGTGGAATAATATCAGCACATGTCTCTCTTCTAAACAAATCTGACCAAAGCTGGATTGTAGGAAAGCCAGTCGACTTATTTCCGGCAATAGGATAAATCTTGGAAAGATAGTTGGCACAATCACAGGGCACTGTCTGGTAGGCAGACATGCCAGAAGGCTTAATGCTTCCTGGGAAAGAATTTATCTTCCTTTCAAACAGAAACCTATGATATCCTAATGGCAATAGGACATATTGTAAAGACAAACAAAGATTTCTGAAGACTAGAAGCTGGGTTGGATGTTTCTTCTATTAGGACCTCCATTGAAAAGTAAGGTTTTTTCGAACATAATTGTGTGTGACATTTCAGGATGTAGACAGACTAAACAAATGTATCCGGACTTCTGTAAGAAATGCGTGGCATTCTTATTGACTCTCAGCAAAAAAGATTGTAAACTAATTATTGGTGCTTTAACATTTCACTTCCCTTTTGCTAAATATTTCAATTTGGTCGTGGGTAGCGTGATTTTCCTTCTGATTGTCCTAACTTTGCTCGTTCTATCGAAAGTCACACTTGATGGGATAAATGCGCCAACCTCTTCTAAACTGAGTGCTGTTGTGCAAACAGCTGTATAAGGAAACAGCTACAGCATTTTTAGAAGGAGACCAAATTTAAAAAAAAAACTGGGTTGAAGCAAGGAATGTGTACGTATACATCAGCGCAATGAACGAAAATATCGCTGCGCCAGCAAAACATTCTAAAAACCTTCAATTCGTCAGTTGGACTTTGGATAGGGAAAGCAAAGGAAGTCATTGACTTTATAAAAATAGATATTTTCAATTGAATTGCAATTGGGTAAGTAAGTAATCAAAATTGTCGAGTTTTCTTCGCACTTTCTGGAGGACAACACCTAAAAGTCAATAACCCTTAACGACAATCGTTCCAGTAGGACGGTGCGGCCTGTTATACTCCTCAAAAACAATTGTTTCGTTTCGACAGTACCTGATCCCTATAGGTTTGTATTTAGTTCAAACATTAACAAAATTCTTACACCAAACGATGTGTAGTAATGTTTGGACAGACCTGATTCTGTTGAAAAATCCATAATATGTTCCAACGTTACAAGTCTATATTCACTGGACGGTACCTCTCAGGTTTGTCAGCTGATTTCCGAGAATGCATTATGAAGTTTTCCCACCCCTAGTTTTTGAGAAATGCGTCGCCAGGCATCGTTGAGTTACAAAAAATCTTCGTAGATGCCGAAGAAGACATTTCTGTTTCAGTATCTTTATCCGGACAATGTAATAATCACCTGATAGTAGTCGATAATATTAGTATTCACGTTCCAATATCATTGGGGTTGGCCAACTACTTTTCCATCTGGTAACAATACAAACAATACATCTGACTTTTTTTATAACAATAAATTCAATTTATTTAATAATTTGTATAGTAATAGTTAGACCTGATCTATTTTATTCTTATTTCTCTTATAAGTCGCTAAATTATCCTAAGAGAACACTATATAAAAAACCGTTTCCCTAAAACCGTTTTGGCATCACATGCGATGTATAACTGTAATGTCTATTGATATTTGTATTTCACTAGTTGTTTAATAAAATATTATTTTGTATTTAATACTAACAAAATTTTTATGATTTAACTTAAAGTTCCAATAGTAAAAAATATAAAAAAAAAATAATAATATTCACAACGAAGTCAAGAAAATTTAAATTCGTGTGTGCATGGACATTGTTCTTACACTTAACGCAACGTAAAACCTTATTGTCTTTAAGGATAAAAACTGTCTGTCTCATTTTTCTTTTAAGGAATAACACTTGCTCTATGATTATGTATGTATATGGAATGACATTTGTTCAGGAAGTCTTGACTGATAAGAGGGATAACTATTTTCCATAACTCGACACTGATTGTGTTTCTGACTTGGAGTCATCCGACACTGAATTGCTTAATTTTGCACGTTTTTTCGCCGCCCATTCTACGGCACAGAAACATGCTGTTCCAATGGTTCCAAACACAACAAGTATGCATAATTGAGCCCTTAGTCCCAGGTATGGAGAGTAGAAGAAACTTATTGCTGCAGCAACAGACTGAAATAGAAAGAGCAATCAAGTCATATTATGTGTTAATAGAACTTAATATAGAAAGCCCACTCACCTGTGTAAATTTGAATAAAGCAAACGCTCCAACGGAATTCTTAACAAAAACTCCACCTAACATTGAATAGATCTGGGTATTAAAGCATGCATCTCCGAAACCTAGTAGAAAAGCGCACAACAATGCCAACCAAGGCTTTGGTGGATCCAAATAAGAAACATCAGTCGTACTACGGAACGGAGCACTATCGGGTAGATTCAAGAAGATCAAGAAGAAAGCGATCAGGTGAATAATGTATCCAGCAATAACAATTGGGTCACGTCCAAATCTCGTTGTTTTCGATCCTAGAAGGCCAAAGAGCCCTCCACCTAGAACTTCACCAACTCCAATACAGATACCGGCTAAGCCTACAATTTCCTTGGGCGTGTCAGAAATAGCCGCTGTGAACCCAATCGACGAGCCATAGACACCGCTAAAGAATGACAGCTCAAGCCCTAAAAGAGATTAATTTAAGAATTCTTACTTTGTGAAGTGGACTATGACTTCATACCCGAGTAAAAGAATGCCAAGCTCAACAGCAACATATCTCTCGTCATGAACAGCGCAGCCGCAGATTTCATAGCGAAGATGGCACTACTAAATCCAGACTGAGATTCTTGCAATTCTCTGTCACTAGATGAATTGTCTTCGACTGGTCTCAGAGTGGACAAGAAAACAATACCCAAAACAGCGACAGCGATTAGTACACCAATCACCAACTGACGCGTCTCAGCGTCGATAGATGTTTTATCCTGGAACTGAAAGTACACGAAGAGGTTCCCAAAGAACATACTGCACTGGAGGAGTGCCCAGAAAATTCCCGAATTTCGAGATATATTCCCCTGATCACTGCATCGGGCTAAGAATGTACCTTGACCAGTCCATGTTATAGACGCTCCAGCTCCCAAAATCGCACTGGCCAGATAGAGAAGCCAAGTACGCGGCCACAAAAAGATCACCATAAACAGGCTGTTTGAATAAAAATGAGTTAAGTGCATAAGTGGAAAATATTTTGATTTTACTCACGTATAGGCTGAGGAACCCACTATCATGGCACATCTTGGTCCGGTGAATGATATAAATGATGGCGCCAACCAATTGCATAGCGCAAATGATGCGTATATAACAGCCAGACTAGTGTAGCCATCGCCATTAAAGTTGCTATCTTCTTCTGATATACTGTCTAGGATGGTTTTCTGTAAAGATACAAGGAATAAAAGATTTAGTCAAGTTAAAAAAATTCGAGGAAGGTACATTTAGAGGGGAAACGTTTTGAAAGAAATACATAGCACTCTATGTGGAAACCTTTTAGCATTTTTCTGCAACTGACGACAGAGATCAAGATCGAGTACATCATCCCACTTGACTTGAATCTGTTCATTTGAAGTGTAAGACAGACATTACTGCGATCCTAACAATACGATGAATCGGACCAGGAATGCTAAAAAAACCAAGCTATACATTTCTTATATCAATCTAGGTTATAACGTTTGCAAATAAGCGATCGCCTGGCTTCCTACATGATCACTTCGTATGGCCTTTTGCATAATAATAATCTTCTGTTCATTCAACAGGGACCTGGGCGTCCCTTATCAAACTTAGCCACAATCCTAATTTGTATGTCAATGCAAATGATTCTACGAAATCACCAATAGGATTCTTCTTCATCATTGCTCACTGACGAGGGTGAAGCAGTTCCCCGAAATCCCCTCTTAAACATGCAGTAAGCAGATACCATCAACCAGCTCCTTATTATGTATCAAATCGATGTCCATAGCTACCGACGAGACGCTCTTCTGAGTTAGCAGTAGTGGTTTGTCCATCGGGTAGTTCTCGGTTGCATGTGTATAGCTTTCTAAGCTCTATTGGAGCTAATTGGTCAGCCCTGAAGAGCAGTTCAACTTCACAGCCTTTCTTTTCAATTCGAGCAAACCAATTAAAGGTAATCATTCTTGTTTGGACAGTACTGCCTTAGATAAAACAGGACGCAGATCAACTGTCTTATCCCCATGGAACTGTCCAAGGACTGATTCGAACTGGTCATTTCGAATGAGGATATTAAAAGCAAAAAACATATTCGGCCATATGTGCGTACAATCAAAGAACACGGCTTTCGATTCGTCATGTATGTATGTATGTAAGTATTCAGGACCTAGGATCCAACATCTATGTAGTAAAAACCAATTCGAGAAACCACATTGAACTTTAATAACCTAAAGCCGGTTGAATCGACCATCGAAAACGAGACAAAGGTCACATGTACATATGCCAGTACATTAATCTATGCTAAATGTAAAAAACTTAAATTTTACGAAAAATAAACCGAAATTTGTATTCGTATCTCGTTTGTAGCCGGCAATAAAACTTCCGCTCACAAAAGATGTCCATGAAACGAGACGTTTATTTTTCGCATAAACCTTGTGAAGCATCGTTTCAGGCGCCTGTCTGATAGTAAGAGAGTATCAGAAGAGAAATTTAAAAGAGAGAATTTTTTAAAGAGAAGATTTTAATATAAACAAAGAAATCAACAGTATACAAGTAATCAACAACACTAGAAAGCAAAACACATTTGATTAGCAAGATATTCTTACGTTTTAAAACAAACTCAATATGGATTCGATAGTTTCCAATTTTATCACGCGCCGTACGTGTCAGCGCAAAAACCGAGCGAAATAAATATTGTAAACACTAAATTAATGCGATGAGCTAAGCGTTAATGCATTAGAAAACGCCCGGGACAAACCGGAAATTAGTTGCAATACATATTGAAATAACTTACATTGCAAATCTGTATCTACGATCACATACATACATATGTACATACGTCAACGTGTTATGGGGGTGTAATTCACTCAAATACGAGATGGAATTCGGTTAAATACTAAAGATCTATACAGAACGTCAGTAGATGATGGAAGTCCAACATTTATATGCAAATATCTACATCTAAGTTGACATTACATTATGATTGACATAATCGGTCAAGTGAACGCGCAATTCGACTTGTTATTTCGAACTTCAATTCACTTTATTGCGCATCTAACCTTCAACCAGATTAGGGGTCAAATAGTTAAGAAAGCAGCGGCGTCGTCGGCACTTCGTCTGCACCGGGATGCCAACTGGCACTGGCGCGGCACTATCTATGGTCACAGGAAATCCTGGATCTCGTGAAAAACAAGATTAGAGACTTGAATATGCTCATGGATGGAATAAGGAAATGCGTGTTACCGAAATGTATCAGAAAACTTTTATCGAGGATGAAAAACTTCCGGAAAAGAAGATTGGTGATATAATCATCTTTAGGAATGGGCCCATGATGGATGGCAGAGCGGGGGCAGGTATCTTCTCAGAAGAACTAGAACTAACCTGTCATATTAGTCTGGGGAAATATACCTTAGTCTGTCAAGCCGAGATGATTGCTCTGTTGCATGCGTCAACCTCGAAGTTCTCTGGTCCGAAACCATTTGCTGCAATTGGCAGAGGAATGGAATGGAACCTAATTATCAATTGGCCCGCGGCTGAACACCAGAGAAGAAAGAAGGCAGGCGAAAATGACTATTAAAATGCCGATTGGCATCACTAAGAGAGAAGTTCTAAGCTTGACGCGAAGAACACTGAAATGGTGGTACCGCTATTTACAGGTCTTGGAAATTTCGGGTATTACCTAAAGAAGATGGGTCTTCTGGAGGATGACACCTGTGAACTATGCCTGGAGGAAATCGGGACGGCAGCACATACATATATTGTGTCAATGTCCGGCACTACCTAGCAGAAGAACGAGGGTCTTGGGGAGCTACTGGGTAGAAACTCAGGGGATGAACCCGATTTCTGTTAAGCAAATGCTAGCGTTGATACAAGGAATCTGAACCAGAGAGTAACTGTGAAGAAATCCAGAGTCTCTCGGGCTAAGATGGATCGTATAAGAGAAACGAAAAGGGACCCATCACTGTGGTCTGGTTCGAAATCTCTCGAATAATATATATACATATGTATGTATGTATATATCCTCACTTATCCTCGATGGTATTGCCTAACCAAAATATGTACATACATATAAAAATTTTTTCAGGAAATAATAGACATTGGTCTTGGGCTCTTTTCACACTATCCAGCTTTCAGCCGTCCACTGCCACTGCAATCCACGGAGTGGACATACGACTTCTTGTGTACGGCTAAGAGTCGTATTACGATTTATTTCACTCCAAATGCTGATATTTTATTGTTTACAAAGCCATTCACACAAATATCTTCTTCGGCGCTGAAGATTATTTTCTAACCAAAAATGGAGTCAACTTACAAGTGCCCTAAGGAACAAGTGTTGAATTGGCTTAAGTTTCTGGCTCAACTGCCAAGTTTTTGGGTGAATTCAAGTCAAAGTACTTCGCCGACTAGCAAATTTGGTTCACACATGAAATGTTTGCCGAACGGAAAGCGAACTTCATAAAAATTATGTTATGTTATGCGATTTTATAGCGTTCTGTCAAAGAAGAGCAGAAAAATCTTGTTGAACATGTCCCCAATCGCTGATAAAAAGTCCATCACCGCGTTTGGATTGGAAAGTTGTACACATGTCTATGTACATATATCCACAAATATGGAGGATAAATTCTCTTCATTGTACCCCAAGATCCTACAACTAATTACAACCGTAGAAAGGAGATTTATACCGGTATGTACATTTCAAATTGTTTCTTCACGTCAGTAAGATATTTAACTCTAATTGATTATAATTTGTCACTATATTCCTGTCAAAGAAAGTTCCTTTCACTCGTAATAGTAATCAAGTTCTGTAACTCTATTTTCTACATTTAAATCTATGAGATTGCTTTCATTGCATTCTTTGATTGAGTTATGTATCTGAATGAAAATAATAGAGTCGATGCACAACACACCCACTTTCCTAGTCCGTTATCGGCTGCAAATACAATTATTTAATGAAACTACACCATAGTAATCATTACAACTGCAAATTCTACCAACAACCATTCATGGGATACATATTGCTACACGGTTGAGATAATGTACATGTACAAATGCAATAGTTATGCGCAGTAAAAAACAAAATTAATTTTGCAAAACATCTCTTATAAATGAATTCCGCGCCGATTGTAGCCATATTCCGGTTTTCGTTCCACTTTAATGATTTATAGAGAATTGTTAACTAGATTACGTAGTGTACTTGTCTACAAACAGAAAGCATTAATGCCAAATTATTTCCAATTGACCGACTAAAAATCCAAAATATTGACTGGACTACTTAGGCTTATCGTAGAAATATCTTTGACATATGTACATACATATGTAGTATTCATTTCTGACAGAAAACAATAACACTAATTGATAGTATTGACTTTGGAACTGTATTAAGTGTCACTTAACCGTTAACTGGTTAATAATTTCACTTTCACCTTGAAGTGCTGTTAGTTGTGTTAAGCTCAAGAGGAGGCGGGTGAATGAAATATGTATGTACATTCTATTAGAAATTGGAAATGACATTCGCCTTTACCTGCGGGTGATAGTGATATAATAATCTCGTTTTAAATACGCATCACAGATTGACACTGCATATAGATTTACATTTTAAATTGATTGCTAAAAATCTTGACCAACTTTTTAATGATCTTCTAATCAGTAAACATGACCGTGTTGAAATAAATTTATTTATTAATCTATTTGCAACACTTTGCTCGATGATACTGACGCAGTTCCGTTTAAAAAAAAATATTTGATCGATTTGCAACCGAAAAGTGGTTCAAGTTAAGAATTTACATGGACAAATATTAGAGTGCGATTACGGTGAAGGCCGATTGTCACTTAGAATTTTGATGGCAAGACCAAGGTTTTTCTAGAAATAATATTCTCAAAATAGGAAAACGGAAATACAGCAGATAAGATTGTTGGGTTTTTAGCTTCATTTAAACAGATAAGGTCAATGTTCTTCTAGTCTGTAAAAATCTTAGTTATTTACTTTATATGGATCATTTTGTGATGAATAATTTATTTCACATCCTGAAAGTAGCCTATTCAGGATCGTGTTAGGAAAATCTCTCAGTGACTTTAACACATTTAAAAAGTCTCCTGACGCAATATAATTAGACTGTAGTAAGACATCTTGTCCCCACGAAAAGCGTACGGAGGAACTCAAACTGCGATCACCCTTCCCACAGAAGACCTAGGAAAGCTGCTAGAAACGGAAAGAATCAAAATTGGCTGTTAACTGTCCAATGCGCGTTAACCCGCTTAAAAAGTGCTTCAAATGTTTAGAGTCTAGCTTGGCAATGCAAAAGCGAGATAACCGCTCCAAGCTATATAGAAGAATTTGAATAAAGAACCTCACTGCATGTTCTGCAAGAATGACCATCCAAACGACGCGAAGCATGCAGCTGATAACAGAAAATGTCCTGTTTTCTGGAGAGCTATCACAAGCAAAGGACCATGATACAGATAAATCTGAATCACTGTTGAACAGATGAAGACATCCTAGTACAAACGGCCAAGGACGAAAGGGCGGACGTTATCATGATCAGTAAACCCTATAAATGACCCGATGAGAACAATAATTGGATCTA
This sequence comes from Xylota sylvarum, assembly GCA_905220385.1. Lineage (NCBI taxonomy): Eukaryota > Metazoa > Arthropoda > Insecta > Diptera > Syrphidae > Xylota > Xylota sylvarum. The sequence goes on from LR999958.1 coordinate 37,692,588, forward strand.
TGATAAGGCTGTTTAGCGGCAATATGGATATGTGGACGCTATGTCTTTCAGGAAACCAACGACCAAACAGAAGGCTTCGTGCGTGCGAAAATAAATGGCATCCACTTCTATAGCTATAATGCACGACCCAGTGAATACCAACTAATGCTGGACAATCTAACCGCGGATGTGCTCCATGTGCTGCGATGCATAGTAGAGCATCTTTTCCCCCACTACTATGTGCAACATCATAAGAGAGGTCAGTCCATTGGATATTCCACTAATTAGTCTGGAGGAGCTGCTTAAGGCATGCAGAAAGATAGGCGACACCAAGACGCCCGGACCCGACGACATCCCGAATAAGGCAATAAAGGCGACTGTAAGAAAGTGATCAGACTTCTTCATAATGACGATGCAGAAGTACCTTGAAGTATGAATCTTTCCCGAAAAAAGGAAAAAGCAGCATCTGGTCTTCGTACCGTGGGAAAAATACTCGAAAAGATAATCTACAATAGATTACTGGCAGTAGTAGATGACAAAAGATCTCACCAATTTGGCTTCAGAAAAATGCGATCTACTGTTGATGCCATACGAGCGGTAACTGATATCGCAAAAGGAGCCATCGAAGGAGAAAGCTGCCTCTACGGCACCAGGGACTACTGGGCAGTTGTAACGTTGGACGTAAAAAACGCGTTTAATTCTGCAAACTGGTCGTTCGTTAGAAGATCACTTGCCAAGATGGATAAGCCATATTATCTGCTGCGTATAGTGACAAACTATTTTACCAAAACAGGAAGTTGAGATACAATACAGATGAAGGGGTTAAGTACTACAATGTCATGCGAGACTTCCAGAGGGATCGGTCCTAGGACCGTTATTGTCGAACATCATCTACGACTGAGTCCTAGAATTAGCGTTACCTGGGGGAGTAACCGGCGTGACAGTAGCTAAACAGATTCATGCAGTTGAATCAGCTACAAATAAAGTAATTGCCCGGATAAAAGATTGGTTAACAGCCACCGGACTAGAACTAGCCGACCATAATACAGAAGCTGTCTTCATAACCAGTCGAACAACTGTAGTTTGCCAACTTCCAGGTTGAAACTCAGGACATCAGAACCGGCATCTTCGATTACTTTTGGGCAGTGTTGCCCTCATTCTTAGTAGTTGATGCTGGCGGCATAGAACCTCCTGACAAATTAAAAGACTGACTGACTTTCAAGTATAATTTTACATTGAAATTTCCCCCCATCTTACTTCATACATACATACGTCTGCGGCGATTAGCATCGGATACAGCTGCCATCGTACCATGTGGTGTCTGGTCTCCTTGACCGACTGGTTAACTAATTAGCATACCGCTATGTTCTGGTTGACTTTTGAAATTTCTTGGATACATTAACATCTTGTTGCACTTCGATAAAGTTTCTTTTAAATTAATCATTAAATTGTTATTACTTTTCTCGAAAGTCATGAGAATGAAAGTTCCATGTCTCGCATAATCATCGAACGCACCTTTTCCCATTCAACTTTCGTCGTGACCGCTCTTTTGCGATTCAAAAACAAACATTACCCGTATCGAATACCCTTCGGGTTCATTGGCCTCTTCATATGTATGTATCTTAACTGAATGCTGGTTGGAAATCCAAATTGAATTAAATTCCATTCACCATCAAGTGACTCGTTGTGTTGTGGTTGGCTTGGTTTATGCATTTTGCCCTCAACGTATACTTTTACGCCTTTCTGCTTGAATTCGAATGAGGGCGCTTCCACTAACCTTGTACGAAAAAGAAAAACCGGTGTGTAGTAATCTGAACCAAGTACAAAAATACATATCTGTGGGATTTGCAATAAAAGGAAAGATCCGAAAGTTACACTTCGGTTGGTTGGCTTCAGCTAAAGAAAAAAGGTAAAACAACCTCGTTGTGTGGTGGAGGTGATTACCCGGGAAAACGCCACGTGTTGAATTTCAAAGAAGACAGTAAATGGTCGCCCCACGTCAAGGTGGTAAATGGCAATAATTATCTCGTCAAACTGGCTGTCAACGAAACAAGAATCTCTCTACTTTGTTCGACCTTGACATTAGAATGTTTTGATACTGTGAAACTGGTCTCTATTTACTAAATTGCAAGGAATGTTGCTGTTTTTGTATGTAGATGGGGTTGGTGAGCTGGTTAGAACTTTCGGTTTTAACGTACCAACTGATTCTTACTTAACTTAACTATAATTTATTAACAACAGTCTACAAAAAAAAATAGATGCAACTCAGTGTAGGTAAGTGTACGTATGCCCACTTCTAAAGCAATAAAGAACCACTTGACATTTCAATAGACGTCCAACCCAACCAATCTCGTTTTGATTTAATTTGATTGCACTTACATTACCATCGCTATTCCTTTTCCAATGCACTATCAATTGACGATAAATTCCAATGAATTATGACTTAATCAATTCTTAGTCTCTTGATGGAATTGTAAATTACTTTACACTGATAAGTTTTTTTTTATTGACTTTAACCGACATACTGGAAACAGATTGAGGTTGTAAAAATCATGTGCATTGTAAAGATTGTTTGAAATTCTTGTCACCTGGAAATAGCTAATAAATATATATGTATGTATGCAACTTTGATTGCTTCTCTTTTAAAGATAAAGTCAATAAACACCACTTTATTGTCGGTAGTAATAAACAGAAGGCATATCAAGTGTCTTTGGACTTTTATCACTTTCATCCTTTAAGTGAGTATTTATAGAAATAAAAAATGAGGGCACTAGCAGTCAATTTTATGATAACAATGTTTTTGTTTGATGATAGAATTGAAACTAGGAAATTGTCTGCATTTATCTTTCTTTGGTGACATAATCTACTCCAAAGAATCTTTGTAACAATTCTGTCATGGGACATCAGGAAAACTTATTGTTTCGTTGAGTTACACTAATCAATGCTGTGGAGTTCGATTTTGCTCTTAAAAAAACAAACACTTCAAATAATCGAAGCTTTTCAGATGGTTCCGGTGTTCCCATTTGATTAGGTCTCCTATCTAATCTGTACAAACAGGTATATTCCAATTTATTTCAAACACTTGAAAATTTGTTGTAGATTGACAATCAATAAAGTGAAGAACGAAAGAGGGCTTTTCGAGACTGCCTTCTGCATTCAACTTTAGAAATGCCATGTTTCCGCTTTATGGTAGTAAGGGTCACAGCATATACGGATGATGAAATTATTTTAGTTCAGGCAAACATATTTAGAAACAATTAGTGAAAAGATGGAATCAGCTCTTAATAGTCTCGAGAAATGGGTTAGAGATTGTGTACGCACAGGAATATCCCCGTCTACATTGACAGTCTGGCTGGGCTAAAGGCGCAAACACGTCTCAGAGGACATTACACATCTACTTTGTGAATGCCAATGCATAGTCCTGAGTAGACTAAAACACTCTGGAAAATACTTTTTGAATAACCTAAAGGTGGTTTCATCCTTGACCGAATTAATGAGTTATTCAAATTCTGTAGGGATATTAGGTACACATGTGAAATGGTTTAGGTTTTTTACCGTGAAAGTTCCCTAGGGATCGCGATGTGACCCATCTACAGTCCTAGTGTCTTATGCTAACCTCATAACCATACTCTACCTAACCTAACCTTCAGCTTCACTTTATGCACTGCTGAATCTACGTTTTCTTTCTATTACGTTTTCTTGATATTACAACCTGGACTTTGTATGACCTCGTATACTTATTCGACGAGTTTCCTTTATTAGACATACCGTCTGTTAAAATGACAGTGGATCTTCATCTGATGTGAAAATCAAAAGTCGACTGTCCATGCACTCAGAACTGGTTTCGACCATAGTCTTATCCAGGAATGAACTGTAGATGATCTGTTTTCAAAGTGGAGGCCAATGATATTCTCATGGCCATAGACTTCATAAGGAATAGGTGGGGTAGTCGGAGTCTACATATGTAGCCATACCCAGGCTGCGTTTAAGTCCGTGCCTAAAGAGTTCAAAACTAGAACTAGAACTTTCTGAGTTATCCTGCCCTTGCTCATATTAGGTGGCAGATCGTCAGTGCTGAAGAGATGTGTGTGTTCTTCGGTAAAGTCCCTACATGGTTTTTTTTTTTACAAAAGACTAGAGAATTACATTAAAATGGGTAAAACAAAGTTCTGCTTCCTGAAAGCGCAATAAAACAGTTTCGGCAATTATTGTCAGCACCTTGTTAGTTGCCATTGCCTGCAACTTACTGCTGCAACAGTGGTCAATAAAACAAGTACCAATGTCCTTCTGTTGAGGTCACAAGAATCCACAAGAATTCGATTATGATGGTTTCATCATTTTGAAAAGTGTAACCAAACCGTTCAACTGCTCATTACATTGGCATTGTCGCAACTATAGGTAAATCTGCAATCCGGAAAAGTCGAAATATGTAGATAAAAACTGAACATCTATTTGTTATGGTGAGTAACTCATCAATACATGAAAAAGGATGATGCGCACATACTGCTTCAATGAAAATACCTTTCACTATCATTGTTAATACCTTTAACATAGTATAAAAAGAAAAGCCATATTAATAACGCTCGCTTCCCGTAATAAACTTTGTTCGAGAGCAGTCTATCGAAATAATCTGATGTAATAGCTCAATATCAACTTAGTTGTAAATTAAGAGTCATTCAAATCGTTATCGTATCGGTCGAATGGGTAACCTATTGCATTGTATAATGTTAGTAGACGCACGGTGCACTAATCCTTACTTCAAACCAGTTTAAGTTTAAAATCATTTCAGTCACTTCAAAGGGAATCTCATTAGTGGTACCCAATCCTTATCAAACTTTATGTCATCATTTCATCAGATATGTATGAATTGTCGACGTCACGTGATGACCTGAAATAAATAAATAAACCAGACATACATATATGTATGTATATGACTGTAGATTGGTGGATACCCACATTTAATTAGCTTATAAAAAGAGGTAAACATTTGAGATTTTACGACACCAATCCGTGGTAGATAATAAATCAATTGTACTATTAGAACTTACCGATAAATTAATTGATTTCGTCACAACACGCGTAAACGATTACTCATAATCCGACCAGATTCTTATCGCACATGATTGGAAGCGGAATGAGTGAAACGATTTTTTTTTCTTTTTTTGAAAATATCATAATCAAGATTTGAGCATCAGAAACCATTGAGCACAGATTAGAAAATCAAAAATGACAGAGTTTTATTGAGGTCAACGAGTTTAATTAATTTGCGCAGATAAATATTGGGTTGTGGTGTCAGGATCTTGTCAAATGTTAAAGACATTATTTCACTACGCCTGACTACAGGAGGATATGGCTTTCAAAAGTTATGTATAAGCCGTTTACAAATATGAGAAGGGATTTGAATACAAAGGCAAACAACGAAGGGGTAAAGGTATGTTATAGGGAAGTCATATAATTGTGGAACCATATTTGAACATAAACAAGCAATGGCAATCAAACTCATCATCTGGCAATCAGTTGACATTTATGGTTGTTTGTTAAATGACCAGATCAGACTCGGAACCAATATAGAGATAGTATAAGATCATCATAGAAACGATGGATGGTATTGTAAGAAATGTTGTTACAAATGTCATAAGGTGTCATTTGTGTTAAGTTTATTTCTACAGTTCACCATGGACAAATACAAGCTTCAACATTTGGTAACTGTCCAACCATGTTATTTGTTCACTTCGTGAACAGTGTGGTCCTCATAAGCGACCCGCGCTTCTTGCTATAAGTCGAATTATTGAAAAATTTTAAAGACATTTTACCCTCTTCTTATAGCCAATAACTCCTACAACATCAATAACATATCGAAATGCAAAAACTAAGAAGTATACTGCTGTAAAAGCTGATCCAACAGTTTTGGAGTAATTGGAGTAAGTTGCAGCCAAGGTACATACGAATGCGAATATCCCAAACGCGACAGTAAAAATAATTACTGTGAAAAGATATAACGTCGAAAAGCTGTAATTACAAGAAACCGCCAGAATATTCACCGAATCCTGAAATCTCTCTACGACTCATATGTAGCCACCATCAAGTCCCAAAGACCAATGGCAACGCTCCCAACATGCTATCAGAAACGCCGCAACTGATCTTGTGTGTTTCAATTGACCACCACCAAGAAGCCCCTGATTAGCCAGAGAATGTCACATATATTTAACAAGAAGCACACAAGACAGCGGCGCTGCAAAGAAGGACGAGGGCTGTTCTTGAGTCCTACCAGTAAAAGAGAGGGGAAGAACATCAGCTGGTTCAAAAAAAAAAAAAACATACAGCCAAGAAATAAAACAAAAAAAAAAAAAACCCAACGGAGCAAGAGAAAAATTGTTGAAATTTGTGTGACTGCTCAACAAAAAAGTAAATAAAATGGAGGAAAAAGATGCAGAAAAATTTATTGAGGCGGTAAAAAAGAAGGAAATACTGTGGAATTTGTGCCATCCGATATATAAAAATTTTAAAAATTTCGATCACCTGGCTTTTGTTTGAGAGAAACGCGTCACACAATTGTGGGCGAATTCTTTTGAAGTGGCGCCACAGAATCTGATAGGTCCTTCTATCGCCACTTCTATCGGGAAACTAGTTATTTAGGTGGCGCTGCAGTTAGGGGTGAACCTGTGATTCTACCAACAAGTCTCTCCAGTCGGGTCCTTAGTTAACTGCCTCCAGTTGCTCACTCCAAGTTTGTACAGATCCCCTTCTACTTATGCGAGCCACCTTGGGCGAGGTCTTACTCTAATGCATCATCCCTCGGGGTTAGATTCAAAGACTCTACTGCCGAAGCATTCAAAGAGTACAGCCATCTTAAAAGACTTATGCGCAATTTTTTGACTAGGTCGATGTCGCTGCACAGCTCGTATAGTTCGTCGTTGAATCTCCTCCTCCAAAGCCCGTCAACGCAAACGGGACCGGAAATGTTAAAAGAATCTTTCTCTCGAAGCGACCGAGGATGCGAGAAAGCGAGGATGAGTCCAAGCTTCAGCGCCATAAAACAGAACTGGGATGATTAACACCATATCGACGAATTAGACATAACGTCATAGTCGACAGAGGTAGGACTTTCTCTACCTTAGCACTGCTAATATTTCTGACAATATCTCAGGAGATGTAAAACGAAGAATAACTATCCCCAATCGTTTTTCTATCCTATCCCGAACAACTAAGGAGATTCTATAAAACAAACCTTAGCCATACTAGTTTTACTTTATGGCTCTGAATGATTAACTCAGTCAAAAGCAGATGAAGAAATTCTCGGTCATTTTGAAAGAAAAAAATCTTCCTGAGATATTGGGTACCGTTTGCTTTGACGGGCTTTAAAGGAGGAGATTCAACAACGAACTATACGAGCTGTACAGCGATATTGACCTATTCAAAAAACTACGCAACAGCCATCAGTCATCTGAGATGCCTAGGACATATAGAGGGAATGTAGCCCACCGCTCCTGTCCTTAGAGTCTTCGAACTAAGCCCGGAGAAACAAAGTAATAAATGAAAACTTCGTCCAAGTAGCTTTATACAAGTAGAAGGAGACATCAAAAAAATGCTGTTTCGGTCTGCCTTGAACATACATACATGCATACATAGGTATACCGGCGTCAAATCCAAATTGTATGTATGTATGTACTTGCTATTTAAGCACATGAGATGCTTTTCGTTTTCGACTCTTGGCGGAGATGATGAAACTTTGCGGAGATTATGAAACATGCCACCCTCTGCATTTACCTACACACAATCCAACCAAATTGGGAACTTATTGCAATCCGCTGCGCAAAAACCGAATCAAAACTCTGCAATTTGAATAAAATTAAATTTGCATAAATTAACCAAACCACAACACAACCAATAAAACAAAACCATAATATTTTACCACAGTGAGCGGTTAAATACTAACAACCAAGTTTGTAGTCGTTTTAGACTGAAGTTGCGCAAAAAAACCCTAACCAGGGAATTGGCGGATTTGTAAAACCAAAAAGAAACACAGATCAACAGTGTTATGATGCAACACCATATCTGTTTTAGATAAATCACATACCCACCACTAGACACGGGTGAAAGTAGACGCTTTAAATCGATTTACATAAATAGTCTACTAAACATGAGTCTTAAGAGAATTAGGTATTTCAAATAGAAAGTTTGATTGGCGAATTATGTGCTCCTTCCACTACCACCTACCTCGATGTTTCCCATCGTTTGAAAGGATGTGAACACGAACATGAAACCAAATCCCAGAATCAGGACGTTCACCAGCTTTATATCCATGATAATGCTGTTTTCTTTTATTTTATTGTAAACAAATCAAAAGTACACGTTTAATCACTGTACACTGCGCACAAAGAGAATTTATTGTTTCAACAGAGAATCACGTCTATGTATACTCGACTACTGAACATCACCAGCGAGTTGCTCGCTCACAGATTAATCACAGTAAATTCAATTTAACGCATTTAATTAATAACACTCGATAACGACCACTTCCGTGTTTGTTTTCCTATTCTCATCACAATTGTGTTGAATTTTTCAAGAGGATTTGCAGGAAAGTTACCGCATACAACGTAAATCTGCCAAGTGTACACTTCGAGAGAAAAGAATGTAATGAAACTAGAAATGAAAACAAAAACGAAGAAGGTGTTTGCTAGTGTATGGTTTTTGTAGGCGTTTTCTGGGGGCGCCTTGTGTGGAGCAACAACAAATTCCAGTTGAATGCATATTAAGCCATAAATGTGGGGAAAGCTCAGTGTAAAAGGGAAATCGCTGAACGAATGCATGGAGAATAAAGAGAAATGTCAGACAACAAAATAGAGTTTTGTATTCCCATTGGGTACATCGTCGGTAAGGTGGTTTCAACCGTAGAATTCACGACATTTGTTTTTTTTTAGTTTTTTGAAGTTACATATTAAATAAAACGAAATTTGATGTTCAGCAAACAAAATAATAAGTTTTAGGAATTATTACTATCTAGGAAGAATAGGTCTGTTTCTAAAAAACTGAGTATTTAATTGAAATACTGGGAATAATTAATCCAAGCTTCTAGTGAAGGTAAGAGCACTCTATAAACAAATATTAAATATGTCAGATGTCTTAAGTTGTTCCAATACTCAGTATTTCGAAAGTTGGAATTACTAGTTGGGAGATTCAATTGCAAAACCCCAGATATCATCCAAGTTTTCGTGATTCCACTTTTTTCCGATCGTCTGATATCCGAAGAAATAATAGCTAGGACAAAACTTTTTCAACAAGAAAAATATTGCATGCCCAACACGAATGGTAAGAAGCTAACCTGTTGGGCCTGTTGTACGAAATATTTGTGTTTGTGTTTTTAGAATCTGATATGAATATTCTCTTATGCAAGTTTTAATTTCAGGCTTTTAATTTACTCCATGGATTGCACAGCTATTGTTTTTTATATAGAGAGTCAATAATACGATCCAAGTCGGTTAAGCAATGCCGAGGATCTCTTAACGAAATCGCCGTCAGATTTGACGCATCCCTGTTGGTTCCCTGATAACAGGGATAAAGTTAAAATTGGATACTGCATCCATCAGAATGGCAAACGATAGGTGAAATAACATCAGAACCTACATGTCTCTCATCAAACCAAAAGACTTATCTCCATCAATTGCAAAAATCTAAGAAATATAGTTGGAGCGCTCACGGGGCATTGTTTGGTAGGCAGCTATACATGCTGTTCCCTTCAACAATTTCAATAATCGCTGTAGAAATGAGATTCAGCTTAGAGGAGGACATAGGGTTTGAGAAAATCGTTAATGACATCCCAAATTCTAACCTGAATTGCTAAGGAGCGGGCTAGCTAGAGAGGCTTGTTGGTTGAGGACCAGGTTCACCGCGAACTCTAGCGCCACCTTAGTAAGTAAGTAAGCACCCGAATAGTCTAAAAACTCAAAGCAAAGGTTAACGCATTTACATTCATGAAGTCTATTCTAACTCCAAACTCGTCCATTAAGTAGTACGAATGGCCTTGCAATTTCTGTCGATTCTTACCTTTAATTCACAGATATATCCCCAACAGATGACGGAGTCAAGGTCAGAGTTTTTAGATTTACAGAGTTCAGAGATTTACAAGTTAATACAAAATCCTTCATCTACACTAGTATGGACAAATGTAACTACGTATTTCAAGGTAAAGTCTTTGCTATAAACGTCAGACATATGTATATCAGTAATAGACAAGCTAAAACCTTCCTAAAATAAAATGTTTCTATTACGACTTCAGCTTACAATAGACTCTAGACAAGATTCATTAAAAAATTAATTTTCTTTTTTTTAATCGATGTACCGAGCAGTTATTCCCCGAGTTGAAAATGTGTGAAGTCTTTTGTTGCCTCATCTATTACACAGGACTTAAATAATATTCTTTTGATTATTTCCGCTTTAACAAATGGTTTTCAAGAACATGGTTAAATTCCCTTGGTTTCTTCAATATTTGTTGTGCGATTAAATTACAATACACAAATCTTAAACATCTTTTGGACGGCTGTTTGAACAATTTTCACACTTAACTTTAGTAAAGATATGTATGTATATAGAGTTGTAATCGGAAATCATAGTTAGACCTTAAGCTTTATCTTATAGTAAATTGTCCCTTGTATATATCAAATTTATAGGCAAGTATTGCGGCACCTTGCTGAATTTTATCGACAAACATTGAATGTTAGCAGATAGAAGATGATACGTTGCCTGATGTTTAGCTATTTCAGACAAGATAGCATCCATCTACTGAAGGTATAAAAACCACATCAAAGAATAGTTCTCTCTTTGTTCTGTACACTTTACAGACATCATTAAATTAATATCACAAACTTTCTTTAAATATTTTATAAGAAAACGTTTTAGTCAGATGTATAAGTTAACAAAAGTAGAGGATACAAAAGAAAGTTTGGAAATACTATTTCTGATATTAACAGCCATTCTAGAACAATCTACAAACATAGTTCCCCAAATACTCTACATAATAATTTTCAAGGATACACGATCGAATATCGCCCTCAAATGCTGCTTTATTTCCTCAAAACATGTGCCAACCGCCTCTATATCATACCTGTTCATGGCCTCAATCCAGCAACAAAACATTCCACCCAGCTGAATATGAGAGCTACGTGACGTGTGTACCGTTGACTTGTTGTTTTCAACTTCGAACACCACAGCAGCTGCAAAGCAAAAATACGTTGATGGCCATACTCAAATGCCAATTCTGACATTTCACTTCGCAAATGGCGGACGTCTTTGTGTGTTTTCGTACTTTTGTTCAGTCAAAGTAAAAAAAATTCTACTTGTGTTTATCGCAAATTATTATTAAAAATACTCAAAAAATAAACTGCAAAATAAGTGAAAAATATTTCATAAACTATTTCTCAATTGTTTTTCACTTTTGTGCGTGTGTGTCCTCGATTTTCGTATAATGTCAGCTACGCGCCTCAACGCAGCCGAAAAAGATCTCGAGAAATTCATTAAATTCCTCGCTCTAAAGTCCACCCAAGTAGTGGTTCAGTCGCGTCTCGGTGAAAAAATTCAAACGCAATGCAATCCACTTGCAACTGGTAACGATTGGTTCAATATTGTCATCCAAGACCATCCGGACGTGTACGCTGAGACGAAGGCAGCCCTAAATTTAACTGCTGGTGAGACTATTTTAACTCGATTGCCACTCTGTGTAGAGATTTCGTTAAAAACAGTCGAAGGGGATCAGATGATCCTTGAGGTTTGGTCTCTGGATCTACAAGCGCCAGGTGAGGGAAAAAACGATCAAATATTGCGAGCAGCCCACGCTATCTATAATCGTATGGGCATTCTGCTGAAATCATTAATTTCTCTAACTCGTGCAACACCTGCATATAAATTGTCGCGTCGCCAGTGTCCGGATTCGTACGGCATCTACTACAGGGTGTACGTGGACAAGCCCCAAGTGCATACGTTGGGTGAGGGTTACAAGAACGTCAAGGTGGGCCAGTTGAATACGATTGTTGGCAATCTCACCATGTCGGTGGCGTATCGCACCAAAATGACGATTTCTCCAACCACACAACATTCAGACACGGCAATGATGCTGAAGAGCGACCATTTCCTGAAGGACCAGAGCCCAAAGCACATTCGATATCATCACATCAAGAAGGCGGGCGAAAAGAAAGTCATCGACATTGACAAGCCTCTAAGGCCGGGTGCGTTTGTTGATGTATCCAAGATCAAGCAGTATACAGAAGACGATTTCATCTTGCCTGAGGAACCGCCTTTCGACTGGCTGGTGAAGAGGCATCGCGCCGAAAGTGGCGGCTCGTCAAACGACGATGGGACACAATCCCCCCTCGGCACATCGAACAACAATAACAACGTGAACTTTAAAAGTTACGAGCAGCAGTCGCCCATCAAGAGTCTACTCGTTCCTGTCGCTGCGGAGACGAGGAAGAGCAGAAAACCGTCGAGAACGTCGCTACCACCAGACGATGAAAACCTACTCAAGGAACTGAACTTTCCTTTTGCCAGCCCATCGTCACGAGTCAACGACTTGGCGAAGTTCTACCGCGATTGCTACCATGCTCCACCACTTCACTCCTGCGAAATTATTCCGGCTACCCAATCAGAAGGTGTCGCCATGGATCCCATAGATGACCTGTCAAAGCAACTGGAAGTCTTCGAGACATCACTAGAGGACTACGAGATTCTCGTGTCACAGCTGGGCTGCTTAAAGACGTCCTCGAAGAGCAGCAGTACGCAGAGCAACTAGAGTCTGCTGCTGCCCCCCAACACACACAAGGAGAGAGTCGCTGATATTTAAGATCGCTTCTGACTATTTTTCGATGTATTTATCATTAGATAGGGATATTATTATTATATTACATTATTATATTATCGCGTTAATTTTTGTACACTCATACTTAACGTTACTCAATCAGAGAAAGAGAGACGGAGAGACTAGGTCTCGCCCTTTCCGCTTTGTTATACACGATAGATTATTACTAAACAGGAAAATTAAAACTATTGTACTTGTAAAAAGTGTAGCGTGCCGCTTACACTCACGAATACATAATGTTTACTTAATTGTTTGTTATTTTTAACCTGTTTACTTCAGTTTTAACCATTTAAAGAGATGTTTTTGTTCTCTTGCAAATATTTTCCGATAGAATTACCGAGTTAGGCTACAGAATATTTTTGTAAATAAAACAACAAAAAAAAAATCTGGCTATTTAATGAACAGCTTAAAAAGAAAAGAATTTTGTTTTCATCTTGTCGTTTGTTTATTGTGCGACTTTGCACTTTGGCCCCGCTTGATCTGATTGATCTATTCAGCTGACACCGCACGTTCGGTTTATTTGCTTCCCTATCAACAACAAGTTGGCTTGCATTTGGGTTTTCTTTTTGTAATTCTCTTGTTTTTGATCGCGTCGCGATGTTAAATAGTTAAATTATTTTATTATTCGCCGGGCTAATGTTTACGTGAAGCGCTTATTTTTAGAATTTTGTTTTTACACAGAAAAACGTTCCAACGTTCCTCGTGCACAAGTAGATTTCTTCAATACTTTATCGCTCGACAAAAGAATTTTTGCATTTTTTTTTTCGATTTTATTTTGCCTGTTGCTATCTGGGCAGCACTCAATTGAGCGTGTGTGGATTGTTTTTAGAGGGGCGGTGATTGTAGTTTGGTAGGTATGTACTAATATGTATATTTTCCGCTGCACTTCTTATGTCGTTTTGCTGATCTTGGCGTGTGCTGGTTTATTAATTGTCTCCTTCCGCTTGATATGGGGTGTGGCGGTGGTGGACTTATGACTATGATGCGTTTTGAGTTCAGCGGCTTGAACCGGTGTAGAATGTCGACAGATGACTTATCTGTACAGAAAGTGTTTCTCTCTTCTTTTTTTTTTTGCATTCTCTTCCATCTTGCGTAATATGTTTACGTTTTTGTTGCTTAATTGTCCTTGAGTGGGTCGATTACCTTTATACAAAGTTTAGAAACTAATTGATGGTGTGATTAGATTAGAATATGCATGTTTAGCTAAGTTGTTCGTAGAAGTAAACAAATTTAGCTGTATGCGATCATTTCTGCGAACATCATCGACCTTGGCAACAGGCGAAGAATAAATAGCTTGTCGGAATATGCTACCTCGATGTGAGTGGCAAATAATAAAGATACACGTACACATTCATTTTTGAATAACTAAGTGCAACTTGAGGTAAATATTGATACTACCAATATTGAAGTGCTAAGAAATTACTTCTTGATTTTTAAAATGGAAATTAACAAGTAGATTATGGAAAAACCATGAGAGAGAAACGAGTTCGTTTTTATAAATTCAGGTTTAAGAGCAGAGAATGCAATTATGTATGTAGGCTATCGTTTCATGTGTAGGTAGCAGGTAATTTTGCTGGAAATACTTCAGGGGAATCCCTAGAAATTTGTTATCTTTGTCAAATACATACATACATAGGTACATATGTACATATTTATCAGTTTTCTTATAAATTATAAAAATATGTATTACCTTTCCCCAATTCATCGTAAAACCGACAAAGAAACAATATAAGATTGTCGTTTTGCGGAAACCGATTCAGCGATGCAAGGGAATTTTCATGCGAAATGTGGGCGTTAATGAAAGACATCTTAGTAAGTAAATCGACAAGTATTTTACCTGTATTTGCAATACACACACAGATTCAAACATGTATTTATGGATATGTATAAAGACGCCATAAATGTATTGATGACTATAGCTTCGTCAGATCGCTGTGTCATATCGGATAATTTTCGTAGGTAGTTCAATCGCATACCTACAGCTATGGACGAAACAATAGTAACACTTAGTAATTTTCAATAGGTAATCGTTGAGGTTCATATGTGCCATATGTCGGTAGGTAACTTCTATTTGATTGGGATATTCGTATTTGTTTTATATATCAAATTGTTGAAAAATGTGTTTACGACATATTCTTTCTATGTGTAATTAGGTAATTTAATAATAGACTGTAAATATATTTTAACAGCCTGGACAAAAAATTAGCAACACTCAAATTAATTGAATAGGTAAGTAAATTTAATTGAACAGGTAAGTACCTACAAAGTTTCTCTAGTATCTATCTACTTAGTTTTTGATTACAGAAACCGATTCTGTTTTTTTATTATCAACTTGATGATCCATCAGAAATCTTGCTTATTTGAGGGGTAATGCATGTCCTCTTAAATTTGAAGGTCGCTCCAAATTTTTCTAGTTAGATTTGAATCCGGTGATTGGGAAGGGCACTATAAAACATGAACTTGCATTGCTCAAAACAAAGTTTTATTAGTTTTGCCGAACACTTTATATTCATATACATATGTTCTTTATGATCAACTTTCTGCCCCTGGCTTTTCAAAACATGATCTGTTATACATGACTCTTGACTTTAAAAGTAGTCCTGAAAAAACATCCATTCAATTTGCACAGCTCAGATTGGAACAAAATATATTACATGACATCTGTAAATGAGCAAGTTGCATTCTTATAGCAAGAACTAAAGAATTATTCACCTCGTTGGCTGAGTGACGATATTTTTTACCTTTTGGAGAAAAGGAATATCGCCTTCAATCATTGGAAAAGAGGCCCGGGTTAATTACCGACATATTCGAAACAAAATCGGTTTTGAAAAACGAAAAGTTAAAGTTAAATTCTTTGACCGGAACCTAAGTCCTTCGAGTTCTGGGAAAGACCTATGGAAACTACGGAAACTAGGAAGAGGAAAACAGCACGCTACATTTACCGATGATATTTAGAGCGATCTATTTAACTCTAGCTTTATAGCAACCTCAAATTTAAGCACCGCAAACAATAAAATAATCCTAATGAGAGTGATTTTAGTTTTAGTAGACTCTTAGATGTGGATGTTGTACAAGCGATACTTTCAATAAGTTCTAACGCTAGTGGGCTCGAAGAAATTAATGCAAAGTTTGTAAAAATGGTTCTTCCTGTAATATTATCATTATATATTACACACATGTTTAATACCTTTCTTACGACTTCTACATACCTTCCAAGCTAATGCAAAAAAGCAAAAATTATTCCCATTCCGAAGAAACAAACTTGCGATACAAATGGATTACAGACCAATCGCAATCCATCAATTTTTGTCTAAGGTATTTAAAAAAGCTTTGCTAGTGCAACAAATAACCTACGAAATACTAGTCAGTCCATTTTCCGCTCAAACCGTAGTTATAAAACAGCATTACCCTATGTGGTAGATGAAAAAGGCTATAGATGAGAAGCATGTAACATTTTTAACTCTACTGGAGTTCATTTTAACATTCTGGATTCTCTACCAAGACAACACATATTGACTCCAACAGATTACACTTTCCCCAAAACTACTCTCACGAAGTGTTTCGACACACAATTCCCTACAAGAAAAGAATGGCAAGATGGACAAGTGACTAACGATTACGACATAACACTCTACACAGACGGTTCAAAGGCAGACTGTGGCTGACTGTGAGTAACCCGCGGTAGATGGTCAATCCAATGTAAACGAACTCGCTGACGAACTGACCAGGCAAGGCCCAGCCCCCACTGTTTACTTGCAGAATTAGGTCATATTTCGTAGGAGTAGTAAAGGCAAATTATCTTTTCCAACTATCGTATACAAGCCAACCTTAGGTGGACTAGACTGACAAACTGTGTCATTTCTAGAAAGATGTGGCCAAGCTACAAAAAGGGAAAAACAATAAACCTCCAGAACAGAACGTAAAGATATTACCAGAATAATAGTAATCACCACGAGACACGAAATAGCACCACAGGCATTCATGATGCGCTATTTGCGCAGCTGATTCATTCATGATGCGTTTTGAAACGTAATGCTTTGAAACACTGCTTTTGTTTGCATTTTGAAAAATTTGACATTGCAATACTGGGGCGGCACTGCCATTGTCACAGTTGCAACGTTGCAACCGAAAAAGAAATCCTCATTCACTATATATGCGGTTGTTCGGCACTCCACATTTTGAATCTAGGGACTCCTCATCAACACACATTAACATTAACAGGTTACATGAGTGTGGTAACAAAACGGTACCAGCGCTAATTGGGTTCTCTCAAACAGAACTGCCACTGCCACCTACCTACCTACCTCGCGGTTGTATCTTCTCGTAACTTGAATATGTCGATATATTTTTACTTCGCAGAATGTGACACAGAAAATGACGAATTACTTCTAGGGCAGTCTCTAAATTTGCAGTGCAATACGATATGGCATGAGTAAGTTGTAAACGATTTATTCCAATGGCTACATACATATGAGTTGTAACCTATAACTTACGTATAAATTACGTGAATATAATACGATAATTAAAGCATTAGGTATTGAGTAACCAAGTTACAAACGGAATTGAAGTTAATTTTTGCTAACCGCACAATACTACTTTTAGGACTAGGTCCTTAGTTGAAGCACGTACGGAATTCAGTTGCGGAATACGACTTCGGCTGTTACTCTATTTCCTATTATTTTTTACTTCAAAAACCTTGAAGCGAAGTAGCCCAAAGTATCGCTAGTTCGCTGATCTGATTGAAACTTATTTTTTTAGTACAGCCATATGTTGATACAGCTCATAGCGTTCTCGACCTTCTTCTCCATTCGTTCTCCTCGCATAGTGGAGCAAAGTATTTTTATTCGAAAAGATCTGAATATCGGATCAGCTTTTCTATTTATCATACAGCACTCGGTACCGTACATTTTGTGTTCCGACTAAGGAATTGTTAGACGTTTTTATCGCCAAACCGATTACGTACTTTCACAACTTCTGTTTGATATAAACTTTGAGATAGTTGATCGGGATAGGGCTCAATAGAGCCCTCAGTAGTAACTCAATTGCCTTCTCAACCCAAAGAAACAGCGATTGGCAAGAATTTCTCTTGTCTGATGATGGCTTCATTTCTGCCGTCCACCCCACCAGTTGGGTGGACTTGTTCAAGATAATGCTTTCCTTGTGCATCAGTTAATAGGTGCGTGTCGGGTTTGAAGACAGTTGGCACTTGCTTGGCAATTCTGTTGAGCTGTATTGGTTGTGCCGGAAGACTGTCTGAAAAATTCTCTAGATCTTGATATGGAAGACTACGTGTGTTCTCTTCTTCTTATGCAGGATCCTCTTCTCCTTCTTTCTTCTACCCCGATAGCTACTTTTCTCTCGCTGCCCTTTTTATGCGTCCCGCATCATATGTATCACACTATGGTTTTGGTCACCTATTTAATGATTTGGAACAAGCAACGAAAAGTTTCTCACTCGGATGCTTTTTGTGATCTTTAGCTACTCTAGGCATATGTACTTTGGTTTTCAAGGTAGCATTTTTTTCATTGGCAGTCGACCTCTGGATCGACGATTGCCCCTCTAAATATGTGCGCATACTTTCTATACTGATCTTGGTACACAGGCTTCGTGAGAACTGCCTTAGAACTCAACCCTAGTAGGGTCTTTAGCTTCTTTGGTAACAGAGTGCCCACATATTAGGCTGATGCTGTTGTTGTGCAGCTTCGTTTTGATGACGATCATGTACGTTCCATGTGCTTATTTTCTTTCCTTCACTTCTTTGTTGCTAATCAATAGAGGTGTTATTACAGGAAAGTTCTACTAGATTACAGAACATACTAATTCCAAGAAGCCCAACTACAGACTACATTTACCGACTGATGTCGGTAGAATGATGTCAGACAGAATGCGTCTGTCCTAACTTTACACCGCAAGATAAGTTTCAAGTAATGTTCGGCATTGTTTGTGTTAACGAGAACTGGAGGATATGATTCTATCTCGACAGGTCAGGAATATAGCACCAAAAAAAACAAGATTTATTTTAACACAAAGCAATTACAACGAATAAAACATGTGACTGCGCGAAATTCCGCTCCACCTCAGCAAGGATTGAAAGTTGCATGGAATCTGTGAACTCTAAGCGATAACTTGATTTAATCAAACAATTAAGTAATTATATAATCAAATTACCTATTTAATTTATTTTTTATTAAACAACAAGGGAAATAAGAGCAATCGTTGAAGTTCGCACTTTGTTTAATCCCAAGACGAAAACAACTCTAATCACACCCCTATGTGTAGATGATTCGGATGACCTTCAAAAACGTTTAATCGTTTTGAATCATAGTCATCTGCTCAGGAATATTACCTCTACCTTATCAACTGGTACTATTTCTATAAATATACATACTTGTAATAAAAAAAAAAGTTTGTAGATTACAATATTAATAAAACAAAACTAAATACAACCTCCTTGAGTTTAAAAATAAAAAAAAAACAAAAAACAAAAGCAAAAATAAAACTCGTGAAGATTAAATGTAAAGCATAGATAACTCGTCAGGTAGTTTGATAAAAATGTGATTACAGAATGGGTAAACGATGGAATCGCACGTTTTAACACGACTGGCGACTAAAAGACGGATAAGTCTGCCCCCCAAAAAGCTACAACTGATTACAATTGTTTTTTGTTTACATCCAAAACCGAACAACAACCTGGTTTCTTGGTTTTTTTTTTTTTTTTTAGAACCTTCCTCCCGTACTTGTACATCTGCCCATAGAGTGTTTAGTTGAAAATGATAACCAAGTCACCGTATCATCGAATAGAATGTTTTAATTTTTTTTCTGCTGTTCTACATTCAATTTGATACACTTTAGCACACGAATAGATAGTGTAGATACCTTAACAAAATATAAATTGAGAAATGTAATAAAAGCAAGAAATCGAATTGAAAAAGCTGCAAATTAAATGTATGCACAAATATGCAGGAAGTAGGTATATCTACATATGTATGTACATATGTAGATGATGATATGTTCATTATCATTTTGGAGAAATTTCCTTGACCGCAATTAAGGTGTTTGGTATCTCTCCAGTAGGCAGTTGTTGTCTTTTCACTTAGTGTCGTTGTGACTCATTGTATTCAAACGACTAAGTAGGTAGACACATTTGGAAATACTTAAATGAAAATTTGGATGTTTGTATAAATTATGCAGGCCAGCCTAAGATATCTAATGAGCGACTAATGACCGCTTTTATCTATCGAACAAGCACAATGTTTGGTTTTCATCAGATATTATCTGCCGATTGGGTTGGTGTTTCAGAAATCTTAATGATAACGATTGATGGTTGAGGCTGCTAGACAATGTCATAGAATAATGAACAATGCACTGCAGTGTTAGTTTAGAGAGTCTCGACTTGACTCTGACTCAACACCATGCAATCATCGTGCTTTACTATCGCACTTTCCTTGACCTTGGTATGTAGCTAAATATTTTTTATTGAATTGAAAACACTATATAACAAACCCTGCATTGATTTGGTCATTTCGTTGTCTCCCATTCTAAGTAGATGAAAATTCTTAGATAGACACCGAGTGCAAAAGTAACAGGGTCATAAAAGTAACACCAAGTCAACTCTCAGCGATTGTTTTGAAAGGTTTTGGATGCACGTGGTGGAACCTGAATTCGTGTTTGCGTCAATCATCAAAATTTATTCTTGTTTATGTGTTTTGTTTATAGGTATCCATTGTTAAGAGGTTTGTTTTCGTTTAGTCGCACGAGTCTTTAGGATATTTTATTTTTTATGAGAAATAACATGCCTGTTGGCGAAAATAATGCGACACTCTGGAGGAAGAAAAAATTCGCTTGTGGTTATAGTAAATAATGCTACTCGTGCATGAAATTTGTGATTTTAATAATACAGAATTATTTTTTGGATTTCAAAACAATAACAAACAAGGTAAGATGGTTTGAGATGCCTAATTTCACCCAAGCCGTTGTTATTCCTTCATGAACTTCAAGCTTAGGAAAAGGTCAAAGCCTGCCTGTGATTGAAATAATTCATTCTTTGCAAACCTAACCCGACTGTAACTGTCGGACGAGTTTACAGAGTAGAGGGGCTTGTGGTATCTTCTCTTAAGAACGCCATCTGATTAGCAAGTGAATATCGATAAAGGAAGACTTCCCCTTGTACCTTGAAATGTAATTCACTGACGGTCAAGCGGCAATCTACCTCAAGGTATTGTTATTTCTTACCTTAAGGCCGCTCTAAACAGCCGGTCTCTCACGGAGATGACGAATCAGTTCAATAATCACCTATGCTAGATGCCAGGTCATAGAGACATTTCAAGTAAACGCAAGTGCTACGAGCTTGCCGGAAAGGGTCATACTCTTAATATTCTGCCAAAACCTCTCGATAGTCATTTAAATATCTATTAATTCTAAATGCTATTAGAAAGCGTCGGACAGTTTTGAAAATGGGTCAACGGTTCATATCTCGAGATAAATCTGGAATAAGCTCGATAGGCTTACATGCTAAAAGGTTAAGTCTATTTTTGAATGAGTCCTGCAGAAGCTGTAGGGACAAAGACTAGGAGGAATCCATTACCATGTTACCAGGCAAACTTAAGCAAGAAGTATTGAGTTTATGGCATGTGAACGAGCGTCTCGTAACAATTTGCATCAAGGCTAAATTTGCTAATATTAGCCTGATATGTCCTCATGTCCTGTCCTGGGCGATTTTAACACAAAGCTAGGAGGAGAGGGCATGTTTGGTAGTACTGTCAGAAGCATAAAATGCACGACACCACCTCCGATAACGTATTTAGGCTAATCGACTTTGCAGTGAGGCAAAATCTTGTAGTAGCTAGCACGCGATTCCCACATTTCAATATTCACAAAGGAATCTGGAGATCTCCGGATAACTCAACCGTCAACTAGATTGATCACATTGCGATTGACGTAAGGCACTCTTCCAGTATGATGCCTGTCCGAAGGTTTCGAGGAACGAACATCGACTCGGACCACTACCTTGTTGTAGTCAAGGTACGGATGCGGATATCCAGAACATCGCGAAGACAAGGAAATACTGTGAGAAGGTTTGACGTCGGAAAGCTACAATTGCAAGAGATCGGCAGAGCCTTTTCCGATCGAGTGTCCCTTAATCTCCTATGCCACCAGCATCAAGTACTGAAGACCAGTGGCTACACTGTCAAAAAGCCGCATCTGATGTATTGGGTTTCTCTCGACCACCACAACGAAACCCCTGGTTCGACGAAGAATGCCGGCAAGCAAATGCAGAAGAGCAGATGCATACAAAGCGGCGCAGCGTAGAAGGTCTGCAGCTGCTCACGAGCTCTACGAGCAGAAGAGAAGGGATGAAATCTGGCTTCGGAGAAGAAAAAAAAAGGAGAATGAGCAGCGCGCAATTGAGAAAATAGAGAGATGTTATTTGCAGGAATGAGGTTAGGAAGTTTTACCAGACGGTAAAAAGAACTTGTCAAGGCTACAAAGCCAGAAGCAAAGCCTACATGGACGAACAAGGAATATAGAATGTTCACTTCTGCAGACTGTATAACAGCGACGATGACCATTCAATCTGCACGATGATAACCAACATCTCCATTCACCAGAACTGGATGAAGTTGAGATATATTTAAGCTGAAATCCAATAAAGCTGCTGGAGCTCTTGGCCTGACTGCCGAGCTATTCAAAGCAGCAGGGGATCACTTGGAAAGGAGCATGCGCCTACTCATTTGTAAAATATGATCGGACGATGAATGGCACACTAGCGGTGTTTGCCCGATCGAAAGCAGATCCTCTAAACTACGCCAACTATAAAGGAATAAGTCTCCTCAACGTCGCCTACATGGTACTATCTGCTATTCTGTGTGAACGATTAAAATCTTTTGACAGCGATCTGATTGGTATCAGTGTGGTTTTCAGCCAGGAAAGCCCACCATCAACCAAATTTTTACACTACGGCAGATCTTGGAAGAAGCCCATGTATTTCAAATCGATACTCGCCACCTTTTTATTGATCTTAAGGCCGCCTACGACAGGATCTATAGAGAACAGCATGCCAAGCTCGTCTGGTTGTACAGGATGCCGATGGAGAATACACGTTGGGAAAGACCTCACCGAGACCTTTGCTGTCATGCGATTTCTTCAACATCGTTCTTGAAAGAATTGTGCATAACTCACACGCCAACATCAGAAGCACAATCTTTCAAAAGTCTGTGCAACTGTTCGCATATACCGATGATGTTGACACAATCGGAAAAAAAGCGTGATGTCAGTAGTACTGTTGTGAGCATTGAGAGAAGGGTATTCCTTGAGCAACGCAGGGACATAGCAGACATTCTCTTCATTCATCGACTCCTCTCAGGTTCCATCGATTGTCCGTCCGCTTACTAAACAATACAATTTTTGGCGCGACAGGTCCATGAGACCCAAGGCCTAGCCAAGCATATTATTTATATTCTTTACACGAATGTAAGGGGCCTACTGTTTAATGCCGTGTCCAAAGGGCATTTTATACTCTCGGATGTTTGTCAGACGCTCGTGAGAGGTGAGGCCGTGAAAGAAATTTTCAGGTGTTGTTTGGGGATTGAACTTCGAACCCCTTGCTCCATAGTCGAACGCAATAACCACTTGAGCGTCCGTCCCATTATATTTCTATTTTCTCCAACATTAACCCTTGTATTTATTTCTTTTATCTACCGACCCACAGCCTATCTTATTTCTTCAAAAACCTTACCGTTTTCGATTACAACCCCAGCACTCCCAGCATTAAAATAATGCATCAATTTAAAACAAAAATATCCAGCAACTGTTTCCGGTTCAGCACAATGGTGTCGAACTCATTTAAGCGTCTGGTTTGGCATCATTGCCCAACATTACAACTGTCAAACGTTGCCAGATGTCAAAGTTATATCTTGACAGTTGTCAATTAAACCCTAGAAACACTGCACAAATTTTCATTAATACATAATTTTCTTTTAGTTAATCCATGTTTTAATTTATTTATTTAGTCAAATAAGGTAAATAATAAACAGTGCTAGTAATACCATTTGCGGGAAATGAACATTTCTCCCTAATTTCTACAGTGTCTCGCGTATTTCCTCATAACAGAAATTCACTCCTACGTTAGAAAAAAAAAGAAAAATCTCTTTCCCATCCGCCTTCATCCAAATTAGGGAGAGTCTTCGTGTCGTCAGACATTCATCATACTGAATCTTCAGAGGAAAATCGAAACTAAATTAATTTACCAACCATTATGCCACCCGTCGTCGAGTAAGCATTCATTTGTGCAAAATTCTAATCCACGATCATTTCGCAGCATTTTTTTTATCGTCTAACATTCAATAGAAATAGAAAAATAGGTTTCCTCACGATGGCATTCCTCACACCTTGTATGGAGGAAAAACATTTTCCACATAATTTTCCTCCTTTTTCTCTCTGTCTACATCATCTAGTTCAAATAAACATAACATTTCTATTTTTAAATATAATTGCTTACTTATGTTGTGCCGTCATAACCGCACCTATCGCTTAAATTCGATTTATCGGGGAATAAAGTTCACTTTTGCACTGTGCGCCAGATGTTGGAGGTGACGTCATGTTTATTTATCATTGAATGAATGAAATTATAAACCACACACACCTATAGTATACTGGTGGGAGGTCGAACAGTGGATTACTATCGCAAAATTAACATAGGCCGCTTGTTGGTAGCACATTTTAGCTATCGCACGCCGCTGCCCTTTAAATCAGAAAATTTGTCAACAAAATGTTAATGTTAATTTGTTTATACTTTTTTCGCAATGGTGCCTTTGCCAAGCGCTTTGCGCGTTATGAAGAACCATCGCTTTAAAGTGTGATTCATGTGACTGAAGTGTTTTTTGAGATAAGAAAAACCTGGCATTTCCCTGCTTTAGATATGGGCAGTCTTAAGCTAAAGCTGTAACGCAACTGACGGACATTTACTCTAACTAAATTCACCTTCAAAATGATGTACTCACAGGCTGAAGTGTAATAAGCTCATAATCATTTTTGTTTTGCTTTCATTCTAACCAAATTTCGGTTTTATTTGGCGAGTTTTTAATATTGAATTGATTTAATTTACAGAACTACGGCAGCTAACATGTCCCTGGGTACTATGCAGTGTGCTCGCTGCGCCGAGGGATTTGAACCGCACGAGAAAATTGTGAATTCCAATGGAGAGCTTTGGCACACCCAGTGCTTTGTGTAAGGTACTTGAAATTTCATTGACTGTAGAAATTTTAGGTTTCTGATCTTATTACAGCTGCGCTCAGTGCTTCCGTCCATTCCAAGATGGAATCTTCTACGAGTTCGAAGGCAGAAAATACTGCGAACGTGACTTTCATGTTCTTTTCGCTCCATGTTGCAATAAGTGCGGAGAATTCGTCATCGGACGGGTGATTAAGGCGATGTCAGCCAACTGGCATCCACATTGTTTCCGTTGTCAGATGTGCGCCAAGGAATTGGCCGATTGTGGATTCATTCGGAATCAAAATCGTGCCTTATGCCATGAGTGTAACGCACAAGTGAAGGCGGTCGGAACTGGCAAATATGTTTGCCAAAAGTGTCAGTAAGTAAAAAGTTTTTTTTTTTTATATTGTTTGTATGCATCCCATATAGGGTTTTTTACGAGTTAATTCTGCAAATGACGTCAAATGTTTCAGTTCTTTTTTTTTCAATTTTAAGAACGGAAGTTCTAATCTCGTTTATTTCCTATTTTCACATGTTTGGGTGACTATTGGTTGTTGGAACCTACACAGGCTGTATTTGGACAGTTTGGTGTTTTATAATATCTTCTATTGATAGGCAATGGAGTGACCTGAAGACTTCGTTTGTCTCGGTTGCTGCTTGTTGGCAGTTCATTGAATTGTGGATTGAATTGCTTGGGATATTTCTCTTGGATTTTGTTATCTAAGGTTACCTCCGGCCCGGTGCATTTGTGTCCAACCATTGTACTTGTCCTAGCCGTCTTAAACAATTTTTTGACTAGGTCGATGTCGATGTATAGCTCGTACAGTTTGTCGTTGAATCTCCTCCTCCCTTTAAACGCAAACGGAACCGAAAATTGTACGAAGAATCTTTTTCTCGAAGCGAAAACTGGGATGATCAAGGTATGTCAATATTATCGGCATACGGTGGTATGGTAGTTGAACAGACATTTGAAAGATTATGCCTCCGCTGTTGGCTTGAGTTTCGCACAATCCTATCAAGTATGATGTTGAAAAAATCGCATGACATCGCGTCACCTTGTCTAAATCCTTTTTTTGACATTAAAAGTCTCGGTGAGGTCGTTACCGACCTTGAGCGAGCGTTCTCCATCGTCATCCTGCACAGGTGAACGAGATTGGTAGGGATGCCAAAACTAGACATGGCTCTGTATAGCTCGTCTCTATAAATGCTGTCATATGCGGCCTTAAAATCGATAAAAAGATTTTGGGTATCGATTTGGACTTCTTGGGTTTTTTCCAGGATCTGCCGAAATGTAAGGATAATCAGGTTATTGACGAAGAAAAACTTATACCCAATGTTAAGAACATTGTTACTTCTATAGTTGGCGCAATTGAGGGGAACTTGTGGAACTGGGAAAATCTTGGGGATCGGGCAGATGATGCTGAGTTTCCATTCATCAAGCTGCTTGAATCCCATATCTTTTTATTACCAGAAATATGGCCTGTTCAATGTCTGAAAAAGACTGTCATAACATGTATGTATAACAACTAAAATCAATCTATTTCCAGCGGTCTTATTGATGATGAACCACTCCGATTCCGTGGAGAAGTTTACCATGGCTACCACTTCAACTGTACATCGTGTGGAACTGAATTGGATTACACCGCTAGGGAAGTCAAGAGCAGGCCTGGATTTGCTGCTAATGATATGGTAAACCAAACTATCATAAATATAATAACTAGACACCTTATTCATTTGATTTAACTTCGCTAGAATGAATTATACTGTCTTCGTTGCCACGATAAAATGGGTATTCCCATATGCGGTGCTTGTCGTCGTCCAATTGAAGAACGTGTGGTTACTGCTCTGGGCAAACATTGGCATGTTGAGGTAAGACTACATTATTTTAAGTTCTTCAACGTTCTTGACTTTATATATTATAGCACTTTGTTTGTGCCAAATGCGAGAAACCATTCTTGGGCCATCGTCACTACGAGAAACGTGGCTTGGCATATTGCGAAACGCATTACCATCAGTTGTTTGGTAATTTGTGTTTCGTTTGTAATCAAGTCATTGCTGGAGATGGTAATTATTGTTGCACCTTTCTCCCACCATAGAATACTTATGTTTTTTTTTTTATTTCATTTCTCTAGTTTTCACAGCATTGAACAAAGCTTGGTGTGTTCACCACTTTGCATGCTCCATCTGCGACATGAAAATGACACAAAAATCCAAGTTCTACGAATACGATGAGAAACCAGTTTGCAAAAAGTGCTACGAACGCTTCCCCAACGAATTGCGACGTCGTCTACGTACCGCTCATGAAATGACCATGAAAAAGAATATTTAATACTAAGCTTGCTAAGCCGTAGCCACTGTTATTGTGCCTAAACAAAAAAGCAAAGCCAATGATTGTTGTTTTTTCTTTTTTTTTGTCGTTTAACTCATTCTCAAGATTTTATGAAATCTTTTTTAACAAAAGAACCTCTGTTGTGTCTCTCGAAAGTGCCCTTACATGTAATAGTAAAAATAGTATTTACTCATAGAAAGTTTAACAAAACTATTTTTTATATAAATTTTATTTATATATGTATATTTTTAAAATACTTTATAACATATTGCATTGTTTTTTTTGTAAACATTAACAGTTTTTGTTAGTGTGTGGATTTTTTTTTATCTTACAGTTAAAGTGTTTTAACAAACAACAAGTTAAGCATGTTGCAGCTTATAGTTTACATAAAACTTACGAATTATATAACTACACACATAATTATTTTTTTAAAACTTAATCAAAGTATTTAACTTTTAAAGTAAAACAAGAAATTATTAATAAACTAAAGCAACAGAAGGAAAATTGTTTAATTTTCTAGTGGGGGGAAGCTCAACTATATTTGAACTTAATATTATTAAGTATGTATTAATAGCGTTCTAAAATTAATGAAAAGGATTACTAGAATTATTGGAGCATCTTAAGATGGAAATGGTGTGATTCAAATGTTCGAATGAACAAAAACCAACAGTAGATATGCATATTATAACGATGGTTAATCTTGAGGAGCCCTTAGGCGTTTGATAAATGCGTGTGCCGCATACCGCACATACCGTCATTGTTTGTAAAATACATACTTATATTTTTGCAGGGGAAATCCATGGAAAATATCCAAGAGAAATGACAAGCTTCTGCCTGGGGAGTGCTAACTCCAAGAAAATTAGCAATACCTAAATGAAACTACGCAAAGATGGAACCCTTTACAAAAACCACGATGGACTTATTGGCTTTTATGAAACGTGGAGATCTAGCTAGATAAAGAGCCTACACAGAAAAATGGACTTCCTTCTTGAGTCAAATTTTACCTGGAAATCGAATACCTGGAATAATTTACACCGGTTTGGGCACAACGATTCTCTCTACGGCGACGAGCAGAACGATGCAGAACACATTTTTATACTGCACACGTTATCAGCCGAATGTGAGAGACTAAGACGAGAAATTCTCTTTGGAAGACACCTCCCATCGCAAGAAAAAAAATTAACTCTGCGTGTGTTAAGAAAACGTTAAATACGATGCATGACATTTAAGGTTTCTGAACTGAAGTGATTTTTAATGCAAGTTACCTACCTAAATGATTAGAGCAGATGCTTCCGTTAACACACAAGTTAATCCTGGAAATCGTACAATATTCTACTATACTACCTGTAAGGTTCAAGATTAGTGCTACGTAAGCCTATTCAATGCAAAGTTTCGACAGAGTCAAATGTATTTCCTTTAATGAAACACGAAAAACTCGATATTCAATAAGCTCTTGCCATGACATTTTGTCAAGTAAGTGGTACCATGAAAGAATACCTTGTAAGCGAATACCTATAAGTGGGTAATGCAGTGCATTATACTCTTGAATGTTTATCAGATGTTCACAAGGAATGGGGTTGTGAAAAAAATTTTGATCCTACGCCGAGTAGCCGACACATTAACCATGACGCCCATCTATGAACTGATGTGTGAGGAGCAAGCTCGAAGATACTTGAGCGGTACACCACATACATAGATGTGTGGGGATGTTATCCACAAAATTATGACTTCTCACCATGAACAAAATACTTTCCATACCTTATACAGGCGACACACAGTAGTAAGCATGGGTGCCACTATACGCGATCCTACAGTGACCAAAAACTAAGGATAATGCGAATCGAACCTGAACGTAAATTTATAAACGCGTTAACAACTCAGTGTCTTGGCATGAGATATCGTGTGACACTATAAAATACACATATGGAGATATAGACATGGGTATGAAAACATTTTATCCATTGTCTATGAAATGTATCTAGCGTAAAACTTATATAATTTAAGACTTAGATTTGGTAAATTCTATGTTTTCCTGAGATAATTTTCAGACTAGCGTTTCCAAATTCAAAGCGATACAACCAATAAAGAAAACAAACTAAACAAAAAAATGTCTATCATAAACTACATATGTAACCATTCTTACTCGCTTAATTGCTCCAGCAGAGGTCCAACTAGTTCTAAGTTTCTTACTGCAATCAATCCACCAGCGTTGCATTTCTCCTCATCGTCTATGTATGAAACTGCCACTGGCTCCTTAGCCTCCACACTCTTTCGATAGTCGTATATATCACCGCCAAGAGATTTTAATATTGCCTGCGGTGCACATGTGTCCCATTTAAATGTTGATCCCTTGCTCAGTAAATACAAGTCCACCTCTCCTGTGATCACTTTTAACGCCTTATGTCCAGCTCCAGCAGAGAATGCGAATTCATAACCCAAACCCAGAATAATTTGCAACAAATCAGAATTCTCTGAACTGGAGAATATTCCCAGATTACTTGGTCGCAGAGGAATATCCTCTGGACAATTGTGTGCTTGCAACGATTCCAAGCATACGCCCCAAAAGAGCAGGCTCTCATAGACGTTTTCATCCATTTTCCTATGGAATGGTTGTGAAACAATCCCGATTATAGGCTTTCCCGTTGTTATGCTGTACGCTCCAATGAGGACAGTTACGCAATCCAATCCGGTCGACGTAATGCCAGGAAAGTTTGTAAAAATCGAATCACCCGAAATGTACTCAGCGGTGGCATCTGTGGACAGAGGTATAGGTTTGGTATAATCGATATTTCTATTTTTACCTTCTTAACTTACCGATTGGATCGATCCAGACACCTATGTCTGGGTAGTCTATATCATCTGGCAAGTCAGGAATTTCCCCAATCTGATCGGCGTAGTTCACCTCCCTGTGTACTTCCTCGGCCAGGACTTCAGCAGCATTTCTGTTCCCATCGAGTACCTTCTCCAAACAATCCGCTGTATATTCAGAAATCTGTCCTATCTCGACAGATACTGTTTCTCCCAAGGTGTTAGTGAATGTAGAGGACTCCTCACCTTTAATGTGCTCCTGCATTTCTGGAAACTAAACAAAAGGACTAGACCATGAGTGCCAAGAAAACGCACCTCTACACTCACCTCATTCCCAATGTCATATCTGACAGTTTCTTGTATAAGGACATCCGCTAGCGTCTTGAAATCATGTACAAATCTGGGATTAGCTTCCTCGGAGGACTTCTCTTGAACAAGCAATGCCAAGAGTTGTTCATTGGCCCGGCAAACTCTAGCGATGTTAGCTGCCTTTTCGGAAACATTAATTAGACTTCTCAACAAATTCCTAGACATATCGAGTGCAAAAATTAAATGAACTTAAGCAACACAACACACAGAAATCTATGAATGGCTGGTAATGTGCTTATTCGATTGAAGCAAGAAATATAACTTCAAATCTAATTAGAAAGTAAGGGGGAAGTAAAAAAAAATTGATAGTGCGCCGGGACGGATAATGGTTGGGTCGGGGTATCTTGGTTATGAACTGCAAAATTGGAAAAAAAATCTTATTTGATTAGGGGTGGTTTTGTTTGTGGGCTTTGTGGACATGGGCATAGTTCCTGGGTTTGGTGTGGGACGTGGGTTCACCTTTCACCTGTGGAAGCTTTTCAAAAAAGACGTCTACAATTTTGACAAATGACAGTTTGCATATGCAAAGGATTAGAGCGCATTCAGTGGATGATTTTCAATTAGTTCAATAAATTATTTGGTTTCGGCATCGGATATCAAACCGCCGACTTACATATATCCGACGTCCGACTTCAGTATCAACTGCTTCATAACTTACAAACATACTTATTGAGGTAGCGCTACAGTTTATAACGATTTTGGCAATAAACAAGCTTCTCGAATAAGCTCCTTCTTAGCCACTCCTTTCTATTGGGATTTTATGTACATGTGCGTATCACATAGATAAGATTTTTCTTAAAAAGCTCTTTTTTTCTGGTTTAGATTCGAGAACTGAGGTTTCGGAGAGTTTTTATTCAGACTGCATATCATATGCTAGCTATTCCAAACCTCGGATAACAATTTTTTTTGCTAAAGGAGGTACAAGAAAGAGAGAAAATGGCGCAAAGAAGCAAGGTTAAGCGTGTAGATTCGTTCTAAGAATCAAACATATCGTGTGGTGGAGTGCATATTAGGTGAGCGCGATAGCAAGAAATACGAATTTGAACAAGATGACGCCCGACGTGCTGGTTTGGTTTGGTAGAAGTGGCTACCAGCTCAGAAACGCCAACACACTTAGGCCAGCAATAGGCCCATTGTGATACCACATGGATCATAGGAGAAAGTTTCTCCATACCTACTCGTTAAACCATTTGGAACTTCTGACGAAGTGTAAGAGGCTCTTGATATCTATCTTTATCAGATCGCCTAAGTCATTATAATAGAAGGCTCTTAAGTGAAGTTTACAGCTCTGGGAAAGAGCTGGCTAGAAACAAAGAAGGCGAGGAATGGTTTCATCCTCCTCTTTATTCATGGAGCTTCTACAAAAATTATTCGCAAAATACCCAGCCTTGAAGCATGCTTGCCTATAAGACAGTGTTCAGTGATAACACCTAAATCAAATTCTTGGAGCGCTTTAAAGCTTTGGCGAAATTTGTTTTGTCACTAAACATGTTGGTCCACTTGACCACTTAAGATTTATATTTTCGATAGTATCCAGCTTGAACTTTAGTTTGCAAGTAGCGACGGGTACCCCTTTATACCTTTTTCCAGCAAAATGGGTAAAGTTGTTCCTATTCTGGCGAGTTCATCGTCCTTACAGTTCCCTGCAGTATCAGTATGCCCCGGCACCCAACAAAAGTGAATATTGAACTGCTCAGCCGTGAGAGACGATCGGCAGTCTAGGGCTACTAGAGAATTTATAGAGATCGATTGCAAGGATTTGATAGCTGCTTGATTACTCAAAAAGATGCGCCCATCCATAGCAGATATCATGCTTTTCTTAAGCCAAAATAAGACTTCTTTGATCGCTATAATTTCCGCCTGGAACATGCTACAATGATTTGGAAGACGGAAGGAGAGATGTCTGAAACATGAATCTACTCATTTTCTAAAAGTGCTTCCTTATTCCAGAATGATCTGGAAGGGATGGTGACGAGGTGTTTTCGGGAAAGATTCTGAAATTATTCAGAATGAAGGTGTGGCTAAATTCCTTTCTTAACCACTGTAGGGTAGCTTCCAGGTGAACTGCTGCACTTGCTGCCATTTGCTTTCTAAATATATCCAGGGGTATCAGGTGAAACATAATGTCCAGTGTCGCAGAGAGAGAGTTATGCGTACAGCACCGCTTATGCACAGATAAGCTGAAAACTGGTCCTTACTTAGTCGCGGTTTATAGCTTCTTCTAAGGCTGTCCACCAAACTATCACGCCGTATGCGAGTATCGGTCTAATGACAGCGATGTAGAGCCAGCGAGTTATACGAGCGTGTAGACCCCCACTATTTCCAATAGCTTTTTTGCAAGACAAAATTGCTACTGCTGTTTTTTTAAATGTTGGGTTTGTAGCTCAGCTTCCTATCCACGATAAAACCCAAATATTTCTTCTCTTCATATCTTTGGGATATACATACATATGTACATCATATTTGGACAACTTTTTAAAGTTGTCTCGATCACCGGCAAAGTCCGATGTCCGAGTCCATTAGGTCCCTCTGATTTGTATGGTTTGAAGGGATAAATAGCCCAACGCAGTTTGCTCTGTATAATCGAGTTGGAGGGAACGGTTATACGTGCAGATGGACTATTAAAAACCATGTGGCTAACCACTTGAGAACTCCCTAGGAGATGTGTGTCAGGCAATAAATTTAGTGAGTCATCACTGGAAGTCGTTCAGGACCCATAAACTTTCTTGAGAAAGCTGGGAGTTATTTGATTTGAAGGGAGAATTTTCCTTAGCCTAGAAGCTTCAGAGGCTTCTTCTATTTTATCAGAGAAGAGTCTCCAAGAACTAGATTTGGCTTTTGTTGCACATCTTTTGTGCTCTTACCATTATTGAACAATTTCCTACACTTAATTCTTAGAGGACATATGTAAATATGCAGACCACCAATGTCGCTTTCTTTAATTCGGGGTTAAATCAAAGGACAGGAGGAAGCCATCGCTTTATTGGGGACTGAGGTTAGATCCTCAACTAACGCCCTACGTTCACATATTGTTTTTTTTTCTAGATGTTATTAATTAACATTAATTTAATTTTGAGAAACTACAAAAACAATGCCGAAGAATTAGACTTAGAGGAATTGCAGACCTTAATAGGTTGAAATACGCAGATGTACAAAATGGCTGTTTTCATTTCAGCAATATAAAGATGTAAACAATGTTTTTTTTTTATATGAACGACTTGCATTACCACCTTTAATTAAAAACACCTTTCTGGCAAGCAGGTGGCACTCATTTCAATTTTGGCAGTTTATCACAATATTCGTAAATTTGATTCATTTGTTTTATTTTTATCGACCAAACCGAACACGGATTTTAATTTATTCCTTTAAATATTTATTTTTGGTGTTTTTTTTTTTTTGAATATGTCGAACCCAAAATGCGATGAAGCGCTAGATGTACGTCAGAAAAATGCTGAACACGAGCGATTCATTCAAAAAGTCCACGATGAAGATAACTATTGCAAAATTGTAGATTGGTCTTATATGCAAAGCATTGGAGAGAATCCTTACCAAAAATCAGTGAAGTCCCAAGTGAGGCTTGGTCATGCGTTAAAGGAAGATATGCGAAATGAATTTGTCAGGGAGAGACGTCGCCAACAGCTTCGGCAAGATAACCACGAACTGAGAGACTTCGAATCCCAGATTCGAGCAGCATACTGTAGAAAAACTATGGCTGTCCAGGTATTTGAAAAAGAAGCAATAAAAAATAGGACACTGGCTAGGCAGCATGAACGTAAGAGATTGTTAATGGAAGGTCGAATGGATTTAGGATCAGTTGTTCAAAAGATCGAAGAAGAAAATCGCGCAAAGAAAGAAGCCCATAAGTTGGATCTCATGGAGCAAATGGCAGAGATGAGGCTGAAACAACAGGAAGCGCACGAAAAGTTGATGAAGGACAAAAGAGATATGGATGCACAAGTCGATGCGTATTTGAAAATGAGAGAAAGAGAATACCGCGAAGATCTAGAGCAAAAAGCGAGAACAAAATTAGAAATGGAAGAAGTTCTACGCTCTAAGGTAGAATCGAAACTTCTCCAACGCGCCAATTGCATTAAAGAAGAAGAGAAAGTACTTGAATTAGCCAGAGAGCGCGAATTGCAAGCAGAACTGGCCGAAAAAGAAAAGAAGGAAGAACAATTGCGCAAAGACGAAAGGAAAGAAAAAATAGGAATAAAGTTTCACAATGTTGCGGTAAGTTGCAAGGTTTTCTTAATTGGAGAATTGGTAGGTAATTCGAACCTTTGATTGCAGATGGAAAAAATAAAAGCCAGAGATACTCTAGCAGAACTCTTGTTGGATGAACACCAAGCTAAACAAGAAGCCCAAACCCGTCAGGAGCTCGAACGGCAGATGCAATGTAGAGATAAGGCTCGTCGTCTAATGAAACGAGATCTAGAGGAAATGGAACACCGCAAAGAAAATCAAAAGAAAATAGACCGAGAGATCTTTGAAGAACAAATGCGTGTCCTTGCAGAACAAGATAGAATTGATCAGCTGTCCGATGAAAAACGAAGGAAAAAACAATTGGAACATCGACGATCGCTGCTCGATGGCCTTGATGAGAAAAAACGGTTGAAATCTAAATATATGCTTGACCAACTCGCTGCAGTAAACGAGAGGCTTCGTATCAAGGAGGAGCTGTATGTAACGCTAATACGTTTCCGTAAAAGGGTTTTGTTAAATTTTTTCTTTTTTTTTAGAGAAGACGAGGTCGAGCAGGAGCGAATTCGCTTGGTAATGGAGCATGGACCAGATCTAATAGACTACTTGGCACCAAGTGCACTGCGCGAGTCCGACCACAAATTATTGTCAGACCTAACAAAACAAAATTGATACAAGCAAAAAAAAAAAAAAATTCAAATAAAAAATTCCCAATCCAAGTTTGGTTTTTTTTTTTATTTTCTGACTTAGCACTAGAACAGATAATCACGACCCAACTTGATGTCATTGCGAGGTTGGATTTCGTTTTTTAGTTTTTATTGCTCCGGCAAAGATTGAGGACGTTAAGAGTGATATTGTTGCCAATATCAGTGTTCTTATTGCCTTGATGTTATTCTAGATTTAGATTTTAGCATTACTGCTTGTGATTTGGTTCATGATCTTTGCGGATGTTCTTAAACAAAAAACCACGTACATATGCATATATATACATATGTATATAGCCCACTACCTGGCTAGAGAAAAACCTCGCCTTAGGTAGTAGGAGGCCACCTTAACTGACTTGGAGTGCGCAAGATAGTCTATCGTAATAACACAAGCGTCTGCTTTTTTCACAGATTCGAGAAAGCACCTTCAGCGTTCGTTTTGGTACAGAGTCACTCTAGTCTGGTAAAATGTTAAAGACGAGACTGTGTTTTGTTCACTGGAGCAAGACACCTACAGATGGTAGACAGACCTCCAGTTTTAGGGAGTAGGTACAAAATGCAATACTTTTTCTGGAACAAACACACAGCACATAAGCTGCGACAATGAGCACCTAAGTCCGAAGATAAGCTGAATTCTGTTATTAGCTACAATTTCCAACTATATTCACCCATCTAGTTGCGATAAAATGTCAGATTAGATTGCTTCTCTTTCGTCAACGTGTCTTAAAAATGCCGACATCAATATCTGCGATGAATCCCTGTCTGGGAATAAAGCTAAATATCAAAAATTCTTTTAAAATATCAGTCCTCAACAAACCACAATTTTTAGATCAAAGATACAGGGATCAGGATGTCTAAATGAAACATGTTCTGAAAAGTTTGTTTTGGAGTCTTCATATTGATTAAATATACCAAGCTCTTTTGTGGAAATACAGCCCAATAACCGAAATAGTCGTATTGGGAATCCAATACGCATGAAGTCTAACCGAGAAGAAACTTTCTAAAACGAACGATTTACTTATTTTTCATACATGAGTACCCATCACTTGGCAACCAAACTTCCTTACCTACAATAACAGAGTTCCCTAAATATCTCGTCGCCTGTCCGTCGCTGTAATCTTGATTTTTAAATGTCAGCTGTCAAATGTTTGTATGTGGCTGCCGCACGTGTAGTATTTGAGTTTCAGGCACTTTCATAGTTTTTAAATATCCGTGTAAAACATTATAAAAATATTTAACAAAATGCCACCAGTAGCAAAGAAAAATAAAAAATCCACAAAAAAGGCCCAAAAGCTGTCCCCAAAAGCCAAATCAAATGATGGAGCTGAAGAGAAGCTTGCGATTTCTGGACAGGTACGTTACAATGCGGTATTCTTCATAACTGGTTGATCTCATGTGTTCCGTTTATTGCAGTTGGATAAAAAAATGAAAAGATCTCAAGCCCGTATCGATAGAGAACGTGGAGTTGTGGTCATAAGGCATTTACCTCATGGATTCTTTGAAGAGCAACTAAAGAACTATTTCCAACAGTTTGGCAAAGTAACAAGACTACGCTTGGCTCGTTCGAAACGCACAGGCGGCAGTAAAGGATTTGCATTTGTTGAGTTTGAGTTTCCAGAAGTTGCCAAAGTGGCAGCAGAGACGATGGATAACTATTTGATGTTCCAGCGAGTGGTTAAAGCCGCATATATACCACCAGAGAACCAGCAGTATAACTACTTCAAGTCATCCATTAGGAAAGTGATGAATAAGGTGATTAACGATAATAATAATAATTTAGCGATAAGCTTAGGAAAACATCGATGGAAAAATTTTGTTTTGTTCTCGTGAATTGGTAAACTAATCTTTGCGGATTCTAAGCTGTTCCAACTCTGTCAATGTCAGCGTACTCGAGTCGATGTGTGTACAGACTTCCCCGATGGCAGTTTCGGACATGCGGTTATTATCGTTTCTGTCTTACTGTTCGGTAAGCTGTGCCAGGGGCTATGTAAAATTTGATAAAGCATTGTCTTCTGATTTCATGAAGGCTTTAAATGCGACGAACAGGTTATTTTTTGATCAGGATTCTCCTGTGTTGGTCACATAAACATCCTATGGATTATTATAGAGCACAGTGCTATACTCAATCTTTGTGCTTATCGAATTCGAGAAGGCTTTTAATCTTGTGACCCAGGACTTCCTTTAGTGAGCGATTTTCATGTCATTTCGATTGTTCCGTTCGGATTTGAGATAGAGTCAGTCCAGCTACACGGATGTAGTATGTACTATGAAGGGGACTGTCAATGTCACTTGTAATCTGTAGGCCTTTATCAATAGATGTCTTCATGTCTTCGCACATCGACCCAGGCATGTGGTTGCACGGAGTAATGTCGTTTATTGAGCCATTTTCGATTTGTATATGCCAGTCCATATTCCTCCTAGACTATGTTATTGCCTCCGAAAAGATGTTACTAGGCAGTAGTTTGTGATATTTGCCTTTTCTGCCACTTTGTACTCTTAATTTGCCAGACTTCCCTCATTAGATTTATATTCCCCTAAAAATACTTACCAAGCATCTTTTCTCTTTACAGGTTGGCAAGCCAATTTACGTCTCAGGTCGAACAGCAGCGATCCAAAGGAAAGCTATCGAACACAACAACTGGACTGACGAGGCATACCAAAAGCGCATTGCTTCCAACCTTAACAAACTGAAAAAATTGAAAGCAAAATATGCCCACCTTGGAATTGATTTCGATAACTTCACAGTAAAGCCAAATATTCAAACAGCCGCGGAATCAGAAGAAAAAGAAAAAGAAAAAGTAAAGAAAGCAGAGGAAAAAGCAAAGAGTGTAGAGAAGCCAGCCCCAGGTAGTCTCCTTCTAGTTAAGAAACGTAAACAATCAGTATCAGTTGAGAAAGCAGATAAAGCAGTTAAAAAATCGAAAATAGAAAAACCGCTGAAAGAGGCGAAGCAAATCGAACTGAAAGACCTCTTGGAAAACACCCTAAAAGATGAGGACACCTCGGACGATGAGGAATTCATACCAATGCCCGAAGATGATGATGATGATGAAGAAACTTCAGATGAAGAAAGCTACGGTTTACTTAAGGATGTCGACTCTGATAAGGATGATGAAGAGGATAGTGATGAAGAAGAGGAGAAAGTTGTTGCGACGCAACCTAAACAAAAAGCAAAATCCTTTGAGAAATCAACAAAAGTCGATCATATGGCAGAGCTAATTAAGCGAAAGCCACACGTTGGAGGCATCCAAAAATTAGGCAAAAAGAAGCTAAAGGACAGAACAAAATCATCAAAGACGAGTAGTGTAAAGAATACGCTAAAGGTCGCCGCGGCTAGGGAAATTAAACAGCAGGGAGGAAAATTGAAGCAACTAAAGAAGGCAGACCTAAAGAAGCCGAATAAGAAGTTGAGAGTGTAGTTGATTTGTGCTTAGTTTCTTTTTTTATTAGGTTTATAAATAATAAATACGATTTCTTTATTTCTCTGTAAATTGGTCGCATTTGATATGCGTCTACACCTACAAAACTGTATGATTTTACCAAGAATAAATACAAAGTAAAAATAAATAAGAGTGTTTCTCTTCACTGAGCATTTGATTTTCGGTTGGATTTTGTTGTTCGTGTTGTGCCAGTCTGTTCTTCCAGTACAAGACGTTTCCATTTCATTCGGCGATTCTGGAACCAAACTTTGACCTGTAAATATAAAAGGAAGAAAAGATTAGATAATGTGTGTTTGACAGTGCGATTGTATGTGGGGATGTAGCTCAGATGGTAGAGCGCTCGCTTAGCATGTGAGAGGTACGGGGATCGATGCCCCGCATCTCCAAGTTTTTTATTTTTATTTTATTTTTTTGTTTCTGATCAACTTGCTGTGAGAATGAAATTCTGGTGCTGAGCCTGTTCTGGCTAGATCACTAGCACTTTCCATTGTTTCCGCGAACCAATCGATGCTTCGATTATATTCTTATGACAGAAATTCCTTCAATAGCTGCGTGGCTGGCAATGGGAATGGTAATATTACTTCTCGGGTGGTTATTGTTACTCTCAGAAACTATGAAACCGTTTAAGAAAGACCCGTAAGTGTATAGAAAAACAGATCTTTCATTCTGTTCTGAGGATTGTTTCCTCTTTTCCAGTCTTGGAAAGTGCAGGAAAATAGTTACTTAAGTTGAAGAAGAACGCAATTTAGTCCACGTTAACTGCCGTATCATAGTATCTAATCTATTGTCTATTGAGTTTGACCATATCGTATCTAACTTGGTCTGTAGTCTTCAAATTCTTGGAGAATTATTTCTGAAGGTAGTAGGTTAAGAATGGCCTCGAGACTTGTGGTTGGAGAACGAAGTTGATCGATACAACTGATTGAAAGCCGAACTATCCTAAGATTAACAAACCGTCAACTAGGAGTAGATTAATATCGACGACGGAAGACATACTTTTGGTAGATGCCCAAAGGCGCTAATACATAGACGCGAGGCACACATCCAACATTCTGAATGTTCAAACATCAAACAGAGAAGCAAAAGTCGATACAGACCTTTATCTTGTTTCAGATTTCTATTATCTAACGAGCAGAAGTTGTGTCCAGAATGATTGGAATAGTCAGAGCCCTACATGGAGCGCCTGAGAGTAGTCATCATCCAAAAACATTTCAACTTGGACCTGATGTTTTGGTAAGGTGCATGTATT
The DNA here is from genome assembly GCA_905220385.1 of Xylota sylvarum. Classification (NCBI taxonomy): domain Eukaryota; kingdom Metazoa; phylum Arthropoda; class Insecta; order Diptera; family Syrphidae; genus Xylota; species Xylota sylvarum. Next base: position 37,732,723 of record LR999958.1, read on the forward strand.
TACATACATGTATGAAACCATGCCTGATGACTGGACATTCGTCCTAAGTGCCCCAACTTCAAGAAAGACTCTGAGTCTTGTATCTTGAACTATTGAGGCATACTCCTGCTTAATGTACCGTATAAGATTCTATCCAAAGTGCAGTGTGAACCTCTGAAACCTTTGTGCAACACTTTAATCGGCATGCACGGCGTGTAAGGGATGCCGTCCCTGACTTTAGTCTCCCAAAGCTAAGAGGCAACTCCTCTTATCCTCTCAAATAGTGCCAGTTACCTAAACCTTAAATGCAAGCTTCTTTGGAGAGAAAACATAGTCGAACGTGCCAGAAAATCTCTGACTGCTCTATACATATACAAAAAGGCAGTAGGTTCCACTTGGGGCCTACAACCAAAAATTATGCACTGGCTATACCTACAACTCGATAATAAAATCGATACTTATGTATAGAGTACTAGTTTGGTGGCCTAACCTAACTACAATAGAAAAAACTCAACGAGTCGCTTGTCTCAGTATTACTGGTGCACTGAGAACTTATCCCACTGCAGAGCTACTAACCATGCTCCATTTACTTTCAATTTACATTGACTCCTCAGCAATAAGACTGAAATACTCCAAATGAATGAAAGGAGTAACACACTGGACATGCCAGAATACTATCGATGCATCATCATCTTCCACAGCTCACCGACCACCTGCCCACTGAACACAACTTCAAAACGGGCTACAAATTCTAAATACCAAACAAAACTGAATGGACACACCGGGATGTCCTGTATTAAGAATCGCTGTTAATTTTTACGGATAGGTCCGAAACCGAGGATGGCGTCTTCTCGGAAGACCTGTATATCCTCCTCTCCTTTAACATTTCAAACTATTGCAGCGTTTTTCAAGCCGAAGTCAGTGATATTCGTCAAGCAGCTGACTGACTGGCGTTTAATGCAGTATCGTTAAAGTATTGTCAAATAAACCGACAGTCAGACAACCATCAAATCTCTTGCATCCAGCACAACGAGATCCAAGGCAGGGAAAGACTGCCGCGTATCTTCGAACGAAATAGTTGGAGAGTACAACCTAACCCTCTGCTGGGTACCGACTACCGGCTGAATGTAACATACCAGGGAATTGTGAGACTGATGAACTTGCTAGATGAGGCTTCTCTGGTTTAAATAGTATAAGTGCCACCGACATCGAGGCGGCAACGTCTTATGCTGTAAGTGAGGCCAATTATCGATTGCATCAACTCGACCAATGCAATACCGCTAGGCTCCTCTAACCGACTTTAAATAAGATCAGGTCCAGCGGGTTCCTAGATAGTTAATACCCTCGCCGGAAACTGTGCTATTCAAAGATTGGGCATTCCCCATAACGACTTCTGTAGAAGCCGTAGGCACTCGCCAACAGAAGCTTTGCACTCACCAACATCAGGAGGGCCACATTAGGTGAATACCTAATCAATGATATAAACGATCTGAGCAACGCCTGCACAGCTAGGATAAGTTCCTTCATGCAAGGAGTAAATACTCCACCCAAGGAATGCTGCCTCGGTATTTTATGTGACTGTACTTGCTCTTTTAAGTCTTAGAAAACCCTAAGGATGAGGACTATTTTGATTGATTGCGTCGTAGTTTTTGAAACCGACCGAAGCCGTCAATAATAATTTCATGATAACTTCAGTTTCCTCACGGAAACGGAAACACGGAAATGAGTTGATACACAACTTCATTGTATAATAAATATATTACTGAATTCCTTACAATCTGAATCTAAATATATTGTTGATCCTTATTGCAATTGAGATGTCAGACAAAACCACCATAGGTATACTTACTTGTCTTTCTGACAAATCCAATGCCACCGCTATTTCATATCTCCTCAACCTTGTCAAATAGTTCGAATGCAGGAACTCTGCTTCTAATTCTGTGATTTGATCCTTTGTAAATGTGGTACGTTCCTTCCGGTTTGCAGACGTTGAACTTCTATTTTCCTTTTTCGGTGCCAATGTGTCTGGTGTTGTGGTTACAGTGGCTGAAAAACAAAACAAAAACAAAGACATGCCCAGATATTTGAAATTTATGACCACACAGGATATTTTTTATGAATGAAATGAATTCTAATTATGATGCACCCGACCACTTGAAAATATTGAAAATATGGATGCACTATTGTTTCACAATAAGGTGTCATACTTCCTGTTGTGTGTGGCAATAGTTTCAGTGTCCTTAAGAGAAAGGCTATTCGGAATAATTTATGGATTATGGGAGAATACGTATTAAGAGCGGTTGCAAAGACCTTTTATAATTGTTTTGTGGCAAAAAAAATGTGCATGTTTTTCCTGGAATAAAGTTCTCACAAAATTGGAATGCGAATTTCGAAAAAATGGAATACTACAATCAAACCTCCTGTAAGATGAAGAAATCAGGTTGTCATTGCGGACGGTGTTCAGGTATAGTTCACGCATCATACAATAGAAAGCGACCGCTTAGAGTAGTTTGCATTCGATGCGAGCTGATCTTATCAGAGATGGTAGACGATCCATAGTCCACATCACCAGTCGTGTCAAATATATAGGACCTGACAAGGCGAACCAGTTCACACGAGAAATGGCATAGATCATGGCATGGCATGGCATAGCCGCAAATCGACCATGAGTGTATTGGCGAAATGAGGAGATCTTCAGATGGCAAGCGGTGTGCCATAAGTGCTATAAGTCAAGTCAAGACGCTTGTGTCAACGCTCTATGGAACACAACAAATGCCAAGAAATTTAAAATCGCTCGGTGAACTCTCAGAAATGCTGTTAAAGCTAGCAGTTTCATTAAACTCTTTAATAAAATAGACCACGACGCTACATTTTTGGAAGGAAGTAGTCTCTGTCCAATTTCCAAAAGAAAAGCAATTAATGTAACAAATAAAGGAAACTCTACGATGGCGTCCGGATCAGTACAAGAAATATGGACTGACCCTTCTGCAAACGGAAAGAAGCATTTCGTCGTACAAACCTCCACATAACATTAGAAAAGTACTGGAGCGAATAATAAGCAACAGACTGGGGTCTGCAATCGAAGGTCTCGCAGATTGTGGCGAGAAGAGCCATTGAAAAAATACGATCCAGGACTGCGCCATCATCATACCAGAGCTCTCAATGCCAAAAGAATGCTCTAGTATCCACAAAGATTATGGCGAACTACTTCACCGTACTGCTGTATTACACCATCGATAGAACTAAGTAGTACAACACCATAGGCGGTGTTCCCCAAGGCTCCTTATTAAGACCGCTACTGTGAAACATATGACACTCTTAGATTTAGAACCTCTAGGGGATGCGAAATAATTAACGTTATAGCAATCGTTGTGGCACACAAAATTCTATAGTAGATACTACATGACTACAAAAAACATCGGACTAGTGTGGACAAATAAGTGGGAGAAAAAATTGGTGTTACATCAAGCGAGAACCTTTTAGACTTTCCGATCAAGATATCTTTGCTTTGAAATGATCCCGTTGATTACCTGGTCAGGTGCTGCATAGCCATCAGCATACTCAATTTAAACGAATGATATTCGAAACAGAACTCATGCAGATACCGCAAAAATGATAGCTTCTCTTATTATAGACATTGCAAGAACGTGACAAAAAAAGAGGACCTTTACCACTTCGTTTGAAGATGTCCGGTAATACCTAAAGCTTGGAATCGTCTGTTAGGAAAACTAGTTCAGGATTTCCTCAAAAAAACGAAAAAGGTGAGAAAAGCTATCCTTTCAATCTTTTCCACACATCGAACCTGGTAAAAAATATATGCAAACAGATATCATTTAGAACTTTGAAGGGAAATCAAAAACTCTAGGAATAAATTGGAAATAGCTTAAAAACATTTCCCAGGTTCGGAGACTTCAACAACCAGCTCACGTGTAATGTGGTATCAAAATTTATACCAGGAAATCTCACGGTCCATTAACGATTTAAAGCGACGTTAATTTGTGCGAAGGTAGAGACGCATTAATTACGAATATATGTATCTCATCAAACTTCTAACAACCGACAGTCGCCATGATAAACGCAAAGTGGCATACCGTAAGGCTCTGTCCTTGGTCCAATACTTTCTTTATGACTCAAGTCACTACCACTGTTGAAAGTAGTAGTGAAGTGTTTTTAGTAGTAGGTTTAGGCATCGTCTTGAGTAGATTATGATAAAAATTTTATGTGGTTTTAGCTGCAGCTTTGAGGTTAGGAGTTTCCTGTCAGCACTTACAAACTGGAAACTCTAAAACTATTTTTTTTTACCGCAACCTGCGCCAGAACAGCAGACGAAAAACTGCATAAACAAAATATTTAAATCAAAATGTATCCCGGACATGACTTCAGTTTAATTTTAACCTTATTCAAATAGCTTCGAATCCTTAAAAACAAAATCACGGCTCCAACGAAATTCTTTAATAAGATAATAAGGACTTACACTTTCTAATACAATTGCCAAACAAAAAAAAAAATAAATGCATTAAGAACTGATAATTTTACTTCTACAAACCTTTAAAAGGACTATTTGGTTTTTCCGCATCAACCCCATTCCAAGTTACTTTCTCGCATTCGGGTAAATTTCGAAAATTTGTCTCCGTTCCATTGTTATCACTACCACCACTGACAGCACTTAGGAACTCCCAATCTCCTCCAGACAAACGGCAATTCAGGTCAACATCATTCAATTGTGCCGCACTTTCATTACAATCCTTTGGACTATCCTCACTGCCAATTGTACTCTCGTCACTGCCATTTCTCAAAGAGCAATTCTTATTTTGGAACAAATCCAAATAGTTCCTTAAAGTGGAGCTATCCGTGTAGATATAATTCTGATTCAAATTAAACTGCGTCTGTTGTTCGCCAGTGTATCCGCATTGATTCGAGAACGTCACCGGTGGATAGTTAGGATATTCATTTGTACACGTACTGGCGTAGAAATTATTTTGGCACTTTCGTTGTTGTTGAAAACCGTTGTCGAAATTATTTTGGACGAATTTTTGATTGGCACGCAGGTAGTAGTCAAAAGTTTCAAACTTAAAATTGTGATGATTTGCAGCGGTCGAATACATTTTCACTTTAATCACTGATATTCCCGCAATCGCTTAGATTTTGAATGTTTCACTTGAGAGCACACAACCGAAACTGCAAGATCATACAGAATTGTATCTACGGATGCTGCGGCCGGCGAGATGGTTCGCTGTATCTTTTTTCTTTCAGTTGTTCGTCGACTTTAATGTACATACACCATCTCAGCCAATTGCTGAGATCTATTTGGTGCGGTTGGGAGTTTGTTTTCCTTAGAATGAGTGCTGATTGGTCCGCGTGGTATATCGATCAGTTGCTTGGGGTTGGAGGATGATGTTGTCGCATGTCAATGTGTCGGATATTTATGATCTAGAGAAAGATATCGAAATTGGGAGTGTTTACTTATGATCATGGAATTTGGATGAATGAAATGCATTTTATTATTATTCTAAGCAAAATGAATTGCTAAAAGAAAAATAATTATTTGTTTATTGTTGAATTTACGATCTAAGGAAGGAGATTTCAAGCATTCTAGATACATATTTTGAAATATGTGGGTGATTGGTCTAGTGAAGCGAGGGTGGTGTGTAGACAAGGTCGACTGAGAATATTGCAATAAATGAAACTTTTATATTTGGCTAGACACAATTTAAAAATAATATGCATTTCCCTCTCTTTGTACTTAGACTTAATTCTTTCGAATAGCGACTTCTTCCATTTTACTCTTGTGTTCTTTCTATGTTGGCTGGAACTCTAAGCTTCAAGGTGTGCCTTTCTAATGCATAATGGCCTGTCAATAGTCCGACCAGACCTATGCGTGGTCTACTCATGAGTTCCAGACAAGTTGTCTTGAATCTGCTTAACTGTGATGTGACCACATCTGTCCAGCAAGGTTGGATGTACCAAGATTACGACATGTCTTACATTTGCCTGATGCAGAGCTAATATAAAGATATTGTATCTTGCCATTTCAATGGGTAAGTGAAGTACACCTTTACCAGTCAAGAGCCTTTGTTTAGCAGGTACCCCTTTTGGAGGCAACGTTAGAAGAACCAGGAACCCAGCACAAAGTGAGATTATCTATAATTATTTGATATCTCGTTTGAAGATGCGCTACATTGTACAACCAATTTAAATTTTATTATCATTGATTCGAGTCCTTTTATTGCTTACTGTCTCTCCTCTTTCTCTCGATATCGATCTAATCGGTTTCACGAATAGCAACCAACCTCCGTTTGGAAAACACTGTTTATTCCAAGAGAGACTGAAAATAGTCCAGCTCCACACCATCGCCTAAGACCCATCAGTGTAGATTTCCATTGGAGTAGAGAACTATTAATAATCGTCTTCTTTGCCCAATTTTATTCCTTTAGTATAAAAAGGATTAGCTCAGTCTGATTGGACCTGCCGATTTGTATCAAGGACGCTATTAATTGTCCATTGAAGCTCATGATCGCTTAGTGGTGGTTTTCCAGGAGTAAATCTAAAGACTATCGACTAGACATTGTCATTGATCTTTTGATAAAGCGGGGTGCAGTAGGTGCCTTAGACAGGATCTTCCTGATTCTACTGGCTTCAATTGTACTTTCAATGTTTGGGCAGAAGAGAACTCTGGTACTTATTTTAACTTTTCTGATCTTTATTCTGAGGTCAGGATAGCTAAGCGGCCTCTCTGAACCAACCCGATATTGTTATAAATTTCAGGATGGTAAATGGTGGTTTTCCTGACAGGTTGCCCAGGTCTTCGAACTGAGATTCGCCATGGACCACTTTCTTAGTTCAGTAAAGGCTTTGGCATCGCATAGGAAGTGAGATGTGCTCTCTTCTGCGTCCGCCCTAGCCTCGGCAGATGTCATTAGTGTTTAGTATATTTAGGATTCTTCTACGGTGGGCTGCCAGGAGGTTATGGCCGGTAATAATCCCTGTGAAGAACGCTGAATTGCGTCTATTAAGTGCTAAAAATTTGCTTGGTCTTGGCATTGTCATGTTTTGTCCAGAGTTTTCTGGAGACACGTCAAGATGAGAGTGCGCTCTATCTATCGCTAGCTGGTTTCACGAAGGCTTGTTCTATATTGGATTTAACAAGAGTTAGGGGCGGTACAACAGAGGTATCGACCATTATCTGGTCCGGTCTGCCGCATGTGCCGATGTGCCTTGGAACCCAAAAAAGGAGTGTAACTTCGTGGTTTGCTGTGAGTGCTGTGAGTTCTTCAAGGGATCGGTTCACAAGGTGGTCTTCATAGCAACTTGACTGTCAGTGTATATGTATGTCGATCCTCTTTCTTGAGTGCAGTTTTGTGGAAAGTTTTCATGCCGGTTCTGAGATTGCTAATACTTCTGCTTGGAACACGCTGCCGTGGTTTGGAAGTCCCAGAGAGCCAGCAATTTCTGGTTTAAATGAGTATATGCCAGAGCCTACTCTTTTGTCAGTTTTTGACCCCTCTGTGAAAATTGAAATATTATTCGGGTTGATGGTCCTACCCTTGAGGTCCTACTTCTTGAGGGGAAGATTATTTTCTATCTAGGGGAAGATTGTTCTTCTATTCTATTCTATCTCGCTCGGTATTCAAATGTGGCCCGTGTCGCCCTCTTTTGAAAGGTTGAATTGCTTCAAGCTTCAAGGACACTCTTAGCAACGGTTTTCTTTAAGCGTATGTCTAATGGGATCAGTGCTAGTATGATTTCAAGGGCTGCAGTCGGCATACATAGTTCTGATGGCGCTGGTAGTTCCTATACATGCTTTGTATCCTGGTACGTGGTCTTATCTGCTGCGGTCCACCAGGCGATGGCTGTGTACATCCAGTGGCGGGCTTGGGGCCCATTTTTCACTAAAGATTTTGATGCATGTATAGATGGTTATGGATGCTTTCTTTATCCTTTCTGATGTGTGTCAGGACACAACCCAAGTATCTGGCCTTATCTTAGATTTGGAGAGGTGTGCCGTTGAGTCTCAAGAGCCTCACTCTGTGGTATTGTTATCTTGTTAGAGATGTGTAGGGTATTGAGGGCGAATTGAAGTATTTCGGTGATGGTGGATATGATAGAGAGGATAGGAATTTACCTTTTGAGGTGCCTCTAGAGGCCAGAGTATGTACTTGGCAGTCTCACCCAGTTCTGAGTTGACGTGTCTCATCTTGAACATGCATTCAACCCAGTCTATATTTTGTTGGTCCAGTACTAGTCGTATAGATTCAGATCTTACATTGTTCAAGGCTCGTTCTATATCAAGGAAGACCGCTAGCGTGAGTTCTTTGTCATGGAGTAAAGTTTCGAACCTTCAGGAGAAGTAAGACGAAGAACAACTTTTTCCAATAAGTATCAGTCGTCCGAGATATCTAGGACATGTGAAGAGAATGGATACCAGCGCCCCGGCCCGCAGAGTAGAAAGCCCTAACCTTAGATGGCGGGCACAAGTAGTTAGGAGTTTGACTTGACAGTTATGAGAACTTATTATTATTGTTAGAACCCCAGAAGTTGTTACTACCTCTAAAATACATATTACCTGACCTAGGTACATATTTTCAGGCATTTTCTCAGGCAGAGACTCTTCACGGGTCGGGAGCCCGTTAAGTAAGTAAGGTACATATTTAAAAAGCGGGTGCATTTGTGTACCTGACATACATCATCTCGACATACGTAAAGTCGCGGCGCTAAGATTTTGAATTTCTAAGTGCATTCAAACATACATAGATACAATTAATTTAAAACAATATCTGTTCTATTTTACATTTTCAAATATAGTACACATGCAACAAAACATGCCTCATTGCTCGCCCTTTGTTTATGTAGACGCATCACGAACTAAGCAAAAATAAAATCTCTTCTGTCAGTCAAACTTGCGACAATCTTTGACATTTTTACTGCTCGTTCTTTGATGCATATACAATGTCTACTTAGCGCCAAAATAAATATCACGCGGCCGGCAAGATGATACACATCCCGATTAAGAAAACAAATCGCAAAGATGAATGAATTGTTTTGTCCAAAGTCAGATACTTCGCTGAAACATAACCCATCTGGCACAAATGCCGCGTGAGGTGGTGCCAGTGCCCTTATTGCACTCGAATGTGGAACAAAAGGGCGTTGAGTTGGTTTCCTCCGGTGGTAATTCATATAACTTCACTTGCTTTGATGGAGCAACAAATCGTACGTAGAGATCTTAACGTACTACACAGAAGGCTAATGGTGGTAGCAATAGCAATGTATGTATATAGAACATAAATGCCGCCCGACTTCTATAACCATTCCGCAGTGGACAGAGTGTCTGGAAGGATTTGTTTCTTCCGATAAATGGTTGTATGCTATGGTTTTATTGCGCTGCCGGCCGGTGGGAAATGATGTCTTCAGTACAGCTGCAGCGGAAATATGGTGGGGAAAAAGAAGATTTCGGAAAAAGGAAGTTGAAATGAAGCAAAAGGGAGTTTTCCTCTCTATTATAACCATCTATGGAGATTGGGTTCAAAGAACTTTTAGTGAATCAACTGTGACATGTTGGGCGAGCACATTTAAATGTGGATTTGTATCGATTTTATCTTTTTTCTTTGTCGAAGGGGAAACTGAAAAATTCAAGTGACACCATTTAATAAATTTCTCCTGAAAGTATGTGAGGTGAAATGATAAGTTTTATTCGCTGCATGTTTTCATTTTTTTATTAAACAATGTTAACATATTTTAGGGAGTAAGAAAGATACTTTCTATCTATGAACATACTTTGACATGTATTTTTTACATGCCCGGCTAGCTCAGTCGGTAGAGCATGAGACTCTTAATCTCAGGGTCGTGGGTTCGAGCCCCACGTTGGGCGAGTAATTTTTTGTTTGTTGGAATTTTTTTTTATTACCATTCAGTGTTTGTGATTCTTCTTATTAAAGGAATAGTTCTTGTTTAATGTTTCTTATGCCTGTGTCAGGTCATGATAGATTTGCAAAAATGTGGAGTTGTGGTAGAGTGTTTCTACCACGTAGAGAAGTGAATACGTGTCAAATGTACCATGCTCAGGGCAATTCCATCCCCATTACATCCTTCCATCCATCCATCTGCGACGAAGATTTCATACAGTTACCATTTTTAACAATGTCAACCCAGAAGCAATCACTGCACTTCCAAGTCTGATACATCGCTCGAAGTGTTGATCAGTCAATTGCTTACAGACAGGATTTTGGGCGGTACATTGGCTAGATGGCTAGTGGTTTGTCAGTCGACATTCACCTCTATCCGGTGCCAGGCCATCGAGAAACTCCAAGGCTGACGAGCTCGCCAGAAAGAGAGTCTGCTTGGATTTCAAAAAACATCTACTAAAGCGAGATCGTTTCAGTAGGGACAACCACAGATGGAAAATTTGTCCGACGTGTCATATAACAAGACAGATCTAGTCAAAGGTGGATCACAGAACAGCTACATGTTCTCATCGGAGACTGTTTGAAAGGCTAGCATGCTAAAAGGCTAGGAATCTTTTCAAATTATTTTTGCTGGAGTTGCAGGAACGAAGAGGAGAAAGAAACCATCATTCACCTCGTATGCACCTATTCCAAAGAAGACTGTTACATTTAGGGGCTTAATAAGAAGGTCCGGCTGGTTTGATTAGTCACTTACTTACTTACTTAATGGGCTCCCGACCAGTGAAGAGTCCCTGCCTAAAACACGGCAGCCTTTCAAACTCTTCGATCCTGAGCATACTGCTTCTAGTTGTAGACCAAGCGCTCTGGTATCCGCGATAGCTTGTTCCATAAAACAAAGGTTCGGTCTTCCTTGTCGACTCGAACCGGGCTGTGAATCGAAGATCCTCTTTGATGGAGCGTTATTGTGCATTCGCTCGATGTGGCCAAGCCAGTGTAGTAGACTCACAGTGTAGTACAGCTCATAGAGTTCGTGGTTATATCTTCTCCTCCATTCGCTCTCCTCGGATACAGGACCGAATATCAGTCCAGCACTCGGTCCCATATAGCACAACTAGTAGGATCAGAGTTTTGTAGAACATGCATTTCGTCTTCCGAGTTAGCAGTTTTGAACCCACTACTAAATCGTAGTAGCAGCGGTTTCTTAGGGTAACCCTTCTCCGAATCTCCACTAAGGTGTTATTCGTGGAGTTGATATATACTCTGAGGTAGATAAACTCCGTAACCACTTCGAAGTTATTGGCGAACTGGGCCAAAGTCTTTAAAAAGAGTGAATTATTTCAAAGGTGCATCCACAAGGAATTGCTTGCTTAGAAGCAGATATAGTCAGTTGCCTTTTGCTCTTCAATAGCCGTCAATCCGCGAATGCTCATCAGTTTACCCTCAAGCTTAACTTTGGACGTACCGTGAGGTATAGAGATTCCTTGCTCCAATGTTTAGGTAATACAGAAGTCAAATCAACACTTGGAACACACCGTCAGGTAAGAACCTGTTCTTTTCTTCTTTAGCTCCTTTCGCTCGCTCATTAAAAATATCTCAACGACATCGTGTTCGGAGTTCAGCAACACGCTTCAAATCCCTCCAACTCATTCTCAATGCTCTAGATTCCTCTTCAACCGTTCTGTGGACGACTTTGGACGGCCCGTTCTGCCTTGGTTAGTGGATTGATAGTTTGACAATATAATTTTCTTCGCGTCATGTCGCAAGGTGTGACCAAGCCATTTCTATTTCCTCGGTCGGCCAATCGCCTCAAGACCTATTCTCATATGAAGCTGTTGTTTTTAGATGCGTTTATAGTGATTCTATAAACGGTTCTACTGCCTCATTTTTGTGTCGCTGTAGCCACTAGCAACTTCACCGCAGATTTACAAGCTCCTTCAACTCATTTTCCAGAAAGAATAAGACGGTGTTACTTCTCCTTTCCGTCGAGGAGAGTCTTCACCTTTCAACATTCAACCATAGTTATATGTCGATGGCCAAAAGTCATCAATCATCCTATCTTATCCGAGACAGTTTTAGGTGTTTTAAGGGTGTGGCTCCCTGGGCCATAGATCAACCAATACTAATTCTGTTATTTGGCCAGGAAACTCACCATTTGCCCTTTTCCGACAAATCATACGAAGGATGCAATCAATTGGCTCATCAATGCAGGGGCACACCAATTGAAGAACCCTTTGTAAGATCGTTGGGACACACTTCTTTCTGAACTTTTTTTTTTTCAAAAAATAGGTGAATAACGTTTGCAAAGGTTTACTCGTAGAGTGATGAGCAATAAGGAATTCACATATTTTCGATAGTGGATGGTTCATGAGCTATACTGCTCCCCCAAAGTGCATCACAAATGTGTGACGTAGTAAAGTATGTCTCCCTTTCTCTAAACTTTTTTTAGAGTAAGGTATCCAATTTAATGTCGATCATATGCAAGGAGAAGTGACTAGAGCTTACCTTGTTACTGAGTGTTAATTTCTTGCATTTAATAGTCATGCAACAACATAAGTTAACATGCAACTTAAATTGCTGAATACGCCCAGAATTTAATATTAATTATATCCTGATAGCTCGCGCTCCTAAACACTACATCCCCTACAGTAGAAATTCCCCGAGGAATACATCCACATAGTGACGTGTTCTAAACAACATAATTTACGTACTAACTTCCTTCTTACAGCCACTTATAAATTTTTACGATGTACACCCCACCTACTACCCATTTACACTTCCACTTGTAGTCTTCCCCTCGATTGGCATAACGTCTAACTATCGATTAGCTCACAGCAGTTACACAACTTCAATCCAAAGGACTAACCAAACCACTTGTGTTTATGAATTCTTTCTGCGAAATTCCATTACTCCGACTGTGTCTGTATCACACAAGTTTGACCCAAATACACACGGTGTGACAAATTGTTAGTCCGACTTCCCTACCCTGATGATATAGGAAGCGCTACTTGGATTACAGCCATCAAGTAATTGCATTATCCTGGATTCAGGACTTCACTGACCTAGTTTCCTTACATTTTTCAACAACAACTCTATTTTTACCCGAAAAAATGTTTTCCATCCACGAAAACACAACGACCCCAACGACTTGGAGTAGTCTACAACTATGTATACATGCGTGGCGCCCAATTGACTCAGACTATGTATACGTTGGAGCGAATTTAACCCCCTTTCGTGACCTCTTCAGTGGATTTTTATGGCGGCGTGAGAGATACTGGTGCGGTTCCTTATCCGATTTATTCAAATTACATCGATTAACAAATTCGTTCGAGTGATAATGAACTGATTGAATTGAAGTACACGATGATGACCACCATAAAGATGACAAATTACAGATTAGTAGCGTTTGGCATTAGACAATGCACCAGTAGACGATGTAATCGGATCTTTATTGTTTTATCTATTTTAACTCATACTCAATGATTGCCGACAATTTAGTCAATTTAATAAGAATACCCGGAGAAGCATTCCAATTGATGCTGTTTTCAAAAGTTTGTTTTGAAATTGATTCGATTCGATTGCAAAAGTTTTTGATTTCGATTTTACAATGACATGACAGACAGTTGGGCTTGCAATAACAACCCTCGAATGGGATGACTGGAGAAGTGTTCAATGTCATATCGAGAAATTATGGAGACAGTCGATGTGCCTGACCGATATGAGACAGAAATTGATTAATAAAAGTTCAGATGTCACTTTGAAGGCTATCAATAAATTGTTGAAGCTTGACAATGTGACGTTATGCTATTGTCAAAATTTGAAACTTCCAATAGAGGATCAATTCGTTATTTGATGGAAACTTCATCACTTTTCTCTCTTGTGACACAGTTCTGGCGAGAGTTCGTTGCACTGCATTTCTATTGAAATGGAACTATGTATGTACGTCCTAAATGAAATTCGATAAGGTTATGTGATTTCGTAGTCAAATGATAAGTGCGATGAGATTCATGCTGCATTTACTTGGAAATATGATCGAATTCTATGGACTTTAATCAGTACAGTAATTAATAGAAATTAGGTTCCATGAATACGGTCTATAAACAAATTGTTTGAAAATATTGTTGAATGGTCTTCAAATGTTTTCCCAGTATTGTTAATTAGGAATTTAACAAGCCTGCCCAGTTAGCTCAACTAAGGTAAGGTCTTCTTTTACTGCGCCGCTCAAAGTGGATTCGAAAACTCTTCGAGACGAAACCGTGTCCTGGTGTCAATCCGCTTATGATTACGTTGATGCAACTATTAGCTCATATATGTAGCTCTTGGTTGTATCTTATTCTCTACTCACCCGTGCATGCAATTTTGGGAAAAGTTATTGCTTGATTTTAGAGCTGATGTCATTGTCGGAATTAATAGCAAGGACTTCGTGGACGATTGAGGTGATCATCGAGGTACCAAAAATTCCAGAGTGAATCCTTGAAAAGATAATGAGAATTCCAAATGCTTAAGGAGTTTAATGTCCAAATTGGTGCCCAGCAAGGTTGCATACTGTCTCCACTGTTATTCCTAGTCGTGAATAGGAATGTTTTCCACTCAGCATTGACCTTCGAAGTACAATTGATTATGACATCATACCTAAAGCATTTGGATAACGCTGACGTTGTTCGTTCTTAAAGCTGCCTTTTGATACCCGGCAGAAATTCAAAGACCAATAAGTTTTACTTTACTTTTAATGATCGATCTCCATATTTAAACACTGCTCTAATAGCGCATGTACTCAACAACCTGCAATTTGCAAATCTAAATGACTTACAAACTAAATTCTCCAGGGAAGCTAAATATCTTAAGGGTAACCCTAGAACCAAATCTCACAGAAGTGGGTTCTAAACCCTTCTATGCCTATTCTAAACTCTTCGGTAAAACCTGAAAATAAAGGCGCAAATGATTCATTCGACTTAGCTTGCCATTGTCATCTTAATCATCATCAACAAGGTGAATACGAAGAAGCTTCTAGGCAAGATCAAAACTTCTGATTTAATTTTACATCTAAAGATCCTGAACAAGAATTGACACAACATCCTTACAAGCATTGTGCATAACTGAATTCATGTCCAAAAACCGCTCCTCAAAAACCATCATCTATAACCGCTCCTTATAAGATGATCTTTAAACCACTCAGCTAGACTACTAATCTGATTCGTATATATCGACGGATCTAAAAAGGTGATTGGAGGGTCCCAGACCACAATTTACTAGCCAGATCAAGTGCTCAATCTTATTTTACTGTCCCAGAGCCATTTCGCTGACTTCCCACTATTGTATTAAAAATAGAGCTAAATCATTGCATGACAATCTTTTACACCGGAGCTCTCACATAACCCTCAGGCAAATAGGCAAATGTACCGCCATTGATTTTTTCTGAAAGAAAAATTAGATGTCAGCCATGCTGCAAGCCTATGAACAGCATCTCCCAAAGAAACTCAGCCTGTCCACACAAGGCAGTCGGACTGGATTTTTTTGATGTTTCCGTGTTCAGATTGATAGTCCTGTCTGAACACTTCCACAATGTTTGACATATTATGTGTCACCGACAATTAAACTGGTTCGATTTTCTATCAGAAATTCTTTTCACAACAGCTGAATTGGTTTTCTTTTCTTTTTCTTTTGTTTGCTTCGCAGATTCTTAAATTTTTTATATTTTTTCACCCTTTTGTCGAGTGACACCGATTGACATTTCCAAATGTCAAAAAAATTCAGAAATTCCCCGTTTCATCTCTTACCTGTAAACGTCAAAAAAAAAAAAAAAAAACCAGTCTGTCAGTTCTGTGTGAACAGAGTCTAAAAGGAAAGAAAAGCTATTGACATGTCTAACTTTTAGAGGTAAATATCGACACTTTGAATGACAGTTGTAATGATCGCAAAATTTGAGGAGACTGGGTCAGACATGTGTACCTAACATTCTGGTCCGGTCAATAGAGAACATTGCCACAATCAATGAAAGTGTCGCTTAGAGTACGGAAATGCTTATTCGGCATTGATTACTACATTCTAGAAGACCTTTAAGCTCAAGCTAATGATCATGGTACATACTTCTATTTCGAAGATGATGCCAATGATAACCGAGTTCTTGTGACCTCAGGTGATCATACCTTCTACCTTGCAACAAGTGCTTCCAAGAGAACTGGGTAAGAAATAATTGGTTTGTTACAGTATCAGGTCTCGTAATGAGCCCACCCCTCTGAGCTGTTAGTATCTTAAGTATCCATGTTTTGATTTACCAATGATACATATGATGAGGGAAGACGACTCAAAAACTCAAAGACTTTGGAACACTTTTGATCTGTTATTCCTCGGCTGCAGTTGAATTCATCACCCAGACCTAAAATTAGGAATAAATCAGATTATATCATCAACAGAACTCTATTTGTTGACTCACAACAAAACTAAATTCATTACAGAAGTATTTTGCATTCATATCACAAGTTTTCGGAACCATACTCACTCATGATTTAAAATTGTCATTTATGAAATGAAATTAATGGTTTTTGCTTTTGTTTTTTTTGGGAAACTCCCACGTTCAAAGTGTTATTTATTGTAAGTAGTAAAAAAATTGCAATAAAATCTTTGCTGATTTATTTTTGGCGCAAACAATGTACGTATGTACATATTTATGATAAGTGGTTTTGACTTGTAAATAGAAAGTATATCACAGAAACTCGGTGTACTCGGAATTCGGTAATATTATTTCTCAATTTCGCAACGGAAATCCCTGTATATAAATAGAACGTAGATGAATAGTGCTGAATTTGGTACTCACTTTAAGGAGTGAGTGGTTTATTATTCGTAAAGCGACCTACAAACATTCCAGCTAAGTTGCTAACCATGTTGTTATCATTATTTATGCACTTTTCCTGGTAATTATACACTAATGTTGTTAACTAAGTTATCAACACCGCTACAAGCCAGCAATTCAATTGACAAACATTAGGTCACGCCAACAAAATGTCAAAGAGTTTTAAATATACTCCAACCATTAAACCAAACTACTCGTAGTTTAAGTTGACAATCTATCTACTAGTACAAACGTCCAATATTGACACAAATAGGTGTTTTCTTTTTTAGTTTAAAGTAGAGCATGAGCTGTCAAAAAAAAAGTTTGTGATATTTTTAGTTCATTCAGAGCTGCGAATCCGTGTTTCCTTTTTCACTCAGAGGAGGTGCAGAGCGCGCTCTATTTACTAAGTATGAATTGACTGAGCATCTTGATTAAAATGAGAGGACGGTGAATTTGACATTTGACAGGAAGTAAAGTAATGAAAAAACAAAATCGAAAACAATTGATATGGAGCTCGAGGCTTTATTGTTAAATCATTATTTGTAATTATTATTATTATTTGAAGAAGGGTCTGTCGCAATGCGACCTGTTCGTCTATTGTGCCCCCAGTTAACACCTTGGAGAGGCACATGCCCTCATAAGCGTTCCCCTCGCATTAGGATTCCTTTCGGAATCATTTTGAGGGTTATGTACTCTTACTACGCCATGGTGGAAGAAATCTGTTCTAGAGCACTCTCTCTAATTCAGTTTCCTTTAAGTTTAATCTAAAGATGAGAGTTGACTCTAGTGACGGTATTCCTCATCTAGGGAGTTTGCCATTTCATTACCCTCTATTCCCAAATGGCCAGGTATCCAATAGAGGCTCATCTTGTTTCTACCCACACAAGTTTGGACTTAATGATCTAGGAGTCAAGTGCCGGGATAATTCCTTGATTTCATTTCATAAGTGCTGTCCGAAGCACATCACTAGAAACTAAAAACAAATACGACGATAGTATACAACCCTGTTGAATCCCACTATGAATTTCCCGAATTATGCCAGCGTTGCCAAATGGTAACACCAGTCGCACATGCTTTAAATGTTTTTGTTTTAATAGTATTGTCTATACGATTAAAAAACACATTGAAAAAGAGTTGTGGCACAGTAAGGGTTAAAGTAATCAGTATATGGGGCAGAGACCTGAGCTTCACGCATTCCACACCTTTACACTACCAAGAATCGCTTATTCGTTCATGTTTCCTGTATAAACAGAGAGCAAAAGAGGTGCTGAAAAGAGCTCGGCAAGGATGTCATCAACGTCTAATCTGACTCATATTAGATTCCAAAAACCACTCCTCGATACTGATCACGATCTTCAATCATTTAAATTGTCTGATGTAAATATTTTGAACTCTTGACAGATTATACCCTATGAGTAATATTGGATCACTTCCAGTAGTGGTGCGACTCTGCGAGTAATCTATATCAAAACATATCGTATTTATTTGCAAACCTCTAAAAGGTAAACAAGAAAAGTAAACGTTAGCTTGTCTCTCGGCTATATTGTGGATTGCATCATAAATTAAACAGACCTGCATTTTTTTTTTTCTGCAGAAAGTTTATTTACAGAGAACAAACACCTCACAGCTTAGAGTCTTATCAATTCCACGGAAGAGATGACCTCATTGTAAATGTAAGCTCTTCCCACTGAGGATGACAAGTACGAGTACTGATTTGTGTATTTATTCTAGGATGACTGTACGCGGTAGAAGACACGTAACAGAGTTGCACACTTCATCTGTTTAATTATGAGCTAATCTGCAAGTCCGTCCTTGGATGCAGCAAGAGATGACTTTTCCTAATCAAATGATTCACCAACTTCCAATTTATGAAGTAATCTCTCTAAGACTCGATTCTGTGAATTTTTGAATAGATGTACATTTAATTGAGTTGTGGTGACTTAAGTCGGGGGTGTTGTGGTCATTTACTTTGGGTTGGATTCGAAGTCACAAAATCAGAAGAAAGTATTACGAATATGATACCATAGTCTTATGAGTAATCTGTGTACCGAATAAGAATGAGAAGTGTCGTCATAGTTTGATGAATTTTGGTTAAGCAATTTCCATTAATGCGTCAAGGGCACTGCTTTGGATGACAAATTCTAATTTATGAGCACATTAAGCATCTAAGTTTGTATTTATGTATTTTTAGTAGCCAACGAGTGTAAATTCGCACAACTTCCTGCTTTCACGTCTGCAAAATAATAAATTTACATATTTACGTTTTTATATTAGCATGAGTCAATAGTTACGCTAAGAATCTTATGACAGATAAACAATTTGTGACATTTTGTCGATGTCGATGGAGCCTTAGATTATGATATGTGATCGGTGTGCAAAAATCACCGCAATTCAGAAAGTACGATAGAATGGACTACAATGTCTACTTCGACGGCATGTAGATATTTGGGTGCAGGTTTGTCATTGGAAGTAGACTAAGAAAAAAGTATTGAATTTGCTCTACCGCATAACGCTAAATTCATTTCCACAGGTAAAAGATTAGGCAAAATTTACGGGCACTGCTTTAGGGCGCATTTCAAGCTAGAAAGTGTAGATGCTTATGGTAATACTGTTAAAAATAATAGCCTACAAGATACACCCTTTTAAGTAGATCACTGGTTGTGAGGGAAAGAATCTTTTTACAATTATCATCAAAGGCCAACAGCAGATAGCATGGGTTGGGTCATATTAATAAGGGCTTGGCCAAATACAACTAGCCAGAACACAAGACCTACCAAACAGGACTCGTACAGATATTGCAGGTACTGTGTCGAAGATTGTAGTACAAAGTAAAGCTTAGTACTAAAACTACAGTCGTGGTTAATGTGAAAGAGTTTAAGGGCAACGATGATCAATATACCACTTAAAACAAGATTTGGTTTGGTGTATCTACCAGAGGAGGATGGTGGAGGGATCCATAGATATTGGCTGTGAGTAGGTCAATCCACTGAGAGTCAGGGAACTAGGTTTATAGGAACAGACCTTACGTTTCACTGTTATTGCCATCAGAGCTTTGTGGGAGACCGATTTCATACTCCTGGCGTTGGAGAACGTTTTTTACATCCTAACGGAGGACGGGAGATATTTTTTCGATTTTCAATAGTTGTTATAGGGTCTAAGCGTCTTTCTTTATATTCATTTTATGAGCTGGGTTTATTCAAAAGGTTTCTATTTGCTATATAAAGCAGGACTGGGATGATCAAGGTCTTATACAGAGTCTCCTTAGTTGTTTGGAATAAGGCTCTATTACTCAATTGCCTTCTTAGCTTAAAGAAACAGCGATTGGCAAAAGTTAAACAAAGTTACCACCTTACTACCATAAATGTATAGCTGTCGACTGTGGCGTTCTGTCCAATTCGTCGATGTTATGTGTCTATTCTTGTTAACAGTATATACCTTTTTATCGCTAGACCTGTTTTGCCAGTTTCCGATTGAATACTAGCGAACGCACCTATCTCTAAATCCTGTCATATACGGCCGTGATATCAATGAAAAGATGGTGCGTATCGATTTGGACTTCTTGTTTTATACAGGATCTGTCGAAGTGTAAAAATAGGATAGACTGTGGAGTTTCCTGGCCACACTGATAGGGTGCGATGAGTGGCAGATAAGACCTTGTAGCGAGACTAATATGTACCTCTGTTAAGGAGACTAATACCAATGTAATTGGCGCAATTCAGGGGATTTCCTTTCTTATGGATCGAGCAAAAGATGCTGAGATTCTCTCATCAGGCATACACTCGTCTGACGAAATTTTAGAGAAGAATTGGTGTATGCTATCTACCAAGTAGTGGTGGCGCGAATGCTGTGCTTGCCAACCGTCCCCTTTCGTCATATTTAGACCATTGCTCGCAAGTTTTGTCGGGGAGCTCGTAGAATCATTCGCAAAGGAATATAAGCCTTATGTTGGCAAATTTAGCCTTGATGCGGATTGTCATAAGTCGTTTGCTAATCACTGTATTAGATATCATAGTTTTTCATCCTCTTTTTGCCCGGCCCATACCATCGCACTTCCTGGACAGCGTTGATATCTGCTTTATAGCAGTCTAGGGTCTATGCTAATTCTTCGTCTGCACGCGATTTGTTAAGTGTTCGAACATTGCACGTGGAGATCCGAAGGTCGTTGTCCGTGTTTCAGTTGCTAGGGTCGTCAACAGTGAAGTCATCCTTATCCAAGGCTTTATTAGTTTCCGGAACTATGTGTTTTTTTCCGTAGTCGGGAACAACCCCCAACCAGTCCCTAGGTCGGATTTTTCGGATCCGTAACCCACTTAGGGGACATGAGTGCTACCGTTGGCCCATTAATGGTTCATCCGCCACCAAACACTTTTCCACCAACCTGGCTCAATAATGGAGATCCCTATAGACCTGGATTTCGGATACGCCGAAGCAGCTGATATAGGGATGACACTAGATAGTTCGACCTAACGGGAACTGTGGATGCCGCCGTTGATTCTATGTAGAGAACTTGTCCACTACCGTCTGGATCAAGAGGAAGTGCCTTAGTGAGACAACACTCCTCGTCTGCTACCACCAACGACATTTCAAAGTGGTTGGTTACCCAATCTCCAGTCGAGGAACTAGGCACTCAGGTGAAGAGTTGATAGTGAGAGCCTAAGGTGACAACGCATCATTACCCTTAAACCACTACCCTTTGGCCCTTCCTCTATTAGGACCGAATATTCGGTTAGCTATATAGTATACATACATACATATGTAAATATCTAGAATTAGTCTATGTCTGAAATTTGTTTTCATATGCCTTCAAACGATTTGCACTCACCATTAAAATTGATCACCTCACCTGGCAATACCGTGTCAGTATCTTATAATTAAAACCACTTCACTCAACGCACCCACACTCAATTGCAACCCCTTGGTCAACTCATCACTCAGCTCAGCATCAGCAGTACGAGTAATCATTTGACTCACTCGTAAAAATGTAAACAAACCGCCCGCATCTGCAATCCCACCAACAAAACAACTCGACCCGGTCTCTTCCCCAGACATCGAACCAACTCAGACATTGCGCAGCCCATGAACAAACCAACTGGCGACTTCATTCCACTCGAACCATTTGTATTCAGTCTGCAGCCAGACTTTGCGTTCGTCGGTCGTACATGTGGATCGGAAAGTGTATCTGTTACTTGTACAACTTGTATCTATCACATTAATCGTTTGTTTTGATTCGCGTCAAACTTAAAAAAACCTTTTCGTGCCGAAAGTTCAGCCAATTGACACCTTGCTGTCATCTGTCGTTCGTTGGTGCAAGTGTTCTTAAAGAAGTGCTTCCATCAAGAGTCCTTGTTATCCTCAACACTATTCTTTTTTGCAAGAAAGTATCTTTATCATATAAAAATAAAAAAAAAAACAAGTGCTTCTTGTGTGCCAGTGTGAAAAGAAAACGGTGAAAATTATTTTCAGAACAGTGAGTGCAATCCGGCAAGATAAGGGCGTTCAGGTTGGTTAAATTCCTATCTAATGTATCTCATTTTCGTTTTTTAAAAAGTTAATTACCAAAGCTCTGTATCTGTATCTGTGTGTTGCATCTTTTCGTGATTTGATTTCATGGTCATTTCCGATTGTTGTTTATGGGATTGCTACTGCACAGGTGAGGTAATTACCTGTATTTTGATTATACTTAGAACGGGAGGAAATAAAGTGATAGCATAAAAGTTTTATAAGCGGGGTGCGTGTGGCATGCGGTAATAAAGTTCAATGAAATAAATTATATACGCGTGCACTTCGAACCGGTGCTGTGCTCTAGAATTCTAGAGTTCACCCCCCCGGTGAGTGGAAAATTGGAAAATTCAATAAACCATAAAAGTATGTGCATACATACATACATAGTTTCAAAGTGGAGTATTTATCGATTTGGTAAAGGGACAAGGACATAGAGCTGCTGCAGTGGTAGCTGAGAACTTACTTGTACATACGTCATATGTTACTTGTTGTTGCTTTACATAAACAACTGCTACAAGTTTTTTTTGGGGAATTTTCACCAAGTCCCCGGTGCGGGATTTTCATTTTTAGTTCTTGCATCCTTCCTGTTTCATTTTTCGTAAATGCGGTCAGTGTTGCCAGTGTATGCCATTGAGGCATGGAACTTTGAGGAATGGATTGATTGAATGATGGGGATTTAAACCAAATTTATTTTGAAGGACATGGTTGTGGATAATTAGCAGTAGGACAGGAAATATTACTACAACTAATCATTCAAGTTGGGGTTAATAGATAGTATTATTCATTAAGCTGGTCATGTTTTTGCTTTGGTATAGACGTTGGATGCTTTCTAAGCCTGTAATGTGATCATCAGACTATAGATGATTAAAATAAAGGTTAGGTCTCCGTACTAGTAATTAATAAACGAACTCTTGTTAAGGTCACGAGTTCAGTGCAGTTCTGGCTATTTAAGCCAAACTATACGGAACTTAAGCCTAAACGTAGGCATTGAACTGCGACAGTAAAAAATTAAAACATTTTGCATGTTATTACTTAACCATGCTTAGCACTCTGAACATCAATTCGTAGCAGCCATAATCGATTTGGTGAAAACTAATTCGGAGGAGTGGTGAACAGTTAAGGTTACTTGGTAGAAAACCCAACCATTTTGACGTCTTTTAAGAGAAGGTACTATAATGAACGACCAGGGAAGATCGCAAAAGGCAAAACGGATGTACCTATAGAGGTTGAAACGGAGTGGACAGGATCGTCAAAAATGAATTCGGTTTTAGGGATCGATTGAAAAGTTTTTTCGAGAAAATGTTTTTTGACATCTTTTTGTACATTTATACACACATCAATCAAAATCGTGAGCTGTCAAGATGAATAGCAAAAGACCAAAGGATGTTTACTGTTTCACTAGAAATAACTCCACATCCGCGTGTGGGAAGTAATGAAAAATTTGTATAGTGCAGGGTGTACATCGGGATCCCAAGCTTCGATCCTGAGAGAACCTTCAATAGGATCATATCAGTGGAAAAGTCGTATGTACCGTCAAAGGTTTTGATAAATAAACTTCTTACGAGGAGAGATAAGAATTCATGCATATTTGGGTAGTGCACTACAAGACAGTGTTTTGTCTCTTCCTTCCTTAAAATAGTGTCGCAAACGAATTACTATATATTCTGGAAAATAAGCTATAGACGACGTGACTGTTGAAAAACCAATAAGGACATCAAAAAAGCTACAACAGCTCTCTACTCCCACAAGATACCTATTGATAGCAGGTGTGCGTTTTACATCATGCCTATTTGTATACCGTCTCTAAGACTGTAGACTCTAATCTAGACGCGATTCGTGAATCAGCATGTTTGTTCATAAGTAGTCTACTGAAGACTACTACCACGGATGTACTTGATATCTGCCTTCGCCTTATACCTTAGAACCTCTTGACAAGCAAAATCCCTAAACGGGTAGGTGACAGGGTTTACTCCGACAGGGTAGATAATAAGGATGCTTTGTTCTACAATATTAGGATTAGAAGGGTAATCGCACCCTATCCATCGACTGAAATAGAATTAAACCTCACTCCTTTCACTTAAAGAACATTTGGTAGGCAAAATGCGTAAAAGTGTTGAGATACAATCTAGTCATTTCATTTTATCAGATGACGTCTCCCTAATCTCTTTAGAAATAAATAATTTCCACAACAATGGCAACACATATCCACATACATTTTTCAGTGACAATAGCATCGGAAGTACTTTTGTATGTTTTTTTTTTTGTTTTCTTTCATCTCAGCTGGTCGTCTGTACTATGCCTACATCCATAGAATCCTTTTCAATTTTTATTGTGTCTGCTAAAGTTGGTCTCTGTGTGTGACTACTGCATTGACTCTGGGGGCATGTGCTGGCACTGTCAGCGATTTGTCGCAATATTTATGTGACATATTGGTGCGTGTGTGATGTGCGTATAGAATTTCTGCAAATATACGTACGTAGTGTTGTCTATCAGATACTAAGGGGAATGACATTAACATTTGTCCATCAAGATAGTGGAAATGATAAACGTTTGCCTCTCTCAACTGCTATCCACCCTCGCATGTGTTGTATTTATTCTTTTTTCCATTATTTTTACAGTCCCCTTGCTAGAGTTTGATGAGTGGCTAGGCGGTTGTTTGGAGTATTTAATTAAATTTTTCGCAAATGTCCTTGGTTCCTGAGTGCGTGTTAATGGTCTGGAAATTGGTTTAATTGGGGGGTAATTCTGTACTCGCTTAAGTGAATACAAATGTAGAAAATTTTGCGCCAAATTTTGTAAAAGACCTTCAGTGGGAACTGAGTTCAAGAGGTGAGTGACATGACATCAACTTCATGTTGTATCTACACGTATCTCATCGTGTATCTTGAGTATATGTATATTGAACCGAGCTAACAGGATCACATCGACTACAATAACTAAAAGCAGGAAATCATTCCACAGGTCGTAAAGTCCAAATTTACAATAACACACCGCTCTATCAAAGTGTGTAAAAATAAAAATAGATTTTTTTTTATGGCTTCCGCAAAAATTCGATGAAATGTAAACCCAATTCAAATAAAGAATTCTCAAGGGCCTTTCAATAACCCTATGAATGTTAATTGCGAAAAAAAAAAGAACAAAGCTATGTAGTACATACTTAAAAAAACACTTATCATTTGAAGTACAAATATATACTTCATCTGATATTACTGACGAGTGCCAAAAAACAGTAATAAACATTTGTTTTTATTGCTTTCGTTACATTTATCTTCTTTTTTTTTTTTAATTTGTTTAAATGTAGGTGCTCTCACTTTAATTAAGATTTCAAATCATGCGAAAAACAACACACTGATGAGGTCATTAATTGTGAAAATTTTAGACTTCTTAAATAATAGAGAATTTTTTTTTTTTTAAATGCGTTCATGATTGACACGAAGCTTCAGTCAAGTTAAGAAATTTATAGAATTTCATATAGACGAGTTAGATTTACGTTTGTTTACCAATTCGTACAATGACCTCATCTGGATTATTCAATTCTACGAGTATGAATGATGTTTGAAAACATCAGTTTTGAATATTGAAATCGACAAGTGTTTTGAGTTATTCGCTAGTTAAATATTTGTTTTTCGAATATAGAACTGTTAAAGTTGTCACTCGTTTGTTGTAATCGTTATTTATTTATTCGTCATTAGAAACAATCGTCGATTTGTTTGAATATTTCGGTTTTACAATATTTTTTACAACTTAGTTACGAGAAACCTCCTTTTTCTCTTTACTGTAGGTTTTGACTGTCATGGTCCTGGACAGTATTTGGACTCCACCGATTTTTGACATGATCCGTGGTACCGCTGTAATGCTATAAACAACATATCACAGATGTTCCTCAAAGCTTTGTTGCGCATCTACCGTGACAATAACGCCCTTTATTTTGAGTTCAGAGATGATAACATGATAACTGACTATCACTGTTATAGTTTTAATCACATTCTAACTGTTGACCGGTACTATTTTCATTTTCTGTTCAGTTGGTTGTCCCATGTAGTTACATACATAGGTTAGTTGGCATGATTTCAATAGGTTCATGTCTTTGTGGCTTCCAAGTATCAAACTACTAGTAAGACCTTAGAATCTTCGGATTCTCACTTTAAGACGGTATGGGCTCAAAAATATTGTTGTATATTTTGTTTATGTATCAATGACACCAGAGGGAGAAGGAGATCTTAGGTACTGAAACAAGTTCGCTGTCAAGTGTTCATTTTTCTATTTGTATAAGGGTGAAAATACAACATAGTCTGCTCTAGTTTAGTCGGCTATAAGTTAAGTCTGAAGAGGTACTATATTAGGACACTGTGGACACTTATGGCGACTGGGCTCAAATAATTCCAATGGCATAAGAAATTCAACGCTAGGTGACGAACGATAGACTGGATAGAGATGATGAAAGTGGAAACACTTGGAACCGAAGTTCTTACTTAGTAGAGCGTTTCCTATGTGAATAACATGGAGGTCTGTTTGTTCAAACTGTCTTACTACAGTGAGTTTACAGGGGGCTTGTCCATCACATACCAAGACTGTACTTACATATGTTAAAATGAATTTGACCCAAGGAGTATATTTGAAGAATTTCTTTTTGGAATACGTCTCCAGTTTATCGTGCGATATGGGTTCAAGTTGTACAAGCTCTTAGCTGGAGCTAAATACCTTAGATAGAGTAGAAGCTGTGATGTCAGTTCTCTGTTGGGATAATGTCAGAAGTATGCGTCCTTTATGGATAATCTGTGAACCCACCGTATCCTGCCATCAAGGCATTCCTTCGCAGTGCGGGTTTGGTATTCCGTTATTTCCTTTTCTCAGATGCGGGTTTGTGGATGATTTCTCGTTTCTCGCTGTTCGATCTTCCAGACGTATAGTCTCATCGCGATTGTGATGACTTCATTTGCTATTTGCTGACAATAACAACATTAATGCTAGAAGTCCTGTATTTTTGGCGGATTAGGAAACACTAACTTGGAGCATTCAGACGTATGTAAATGGTCCATTGTACTAACAGGAAGCAAAATCTAGTATTATCCATTTTACTGGAATTTCTTCGACTTTCGGTGAAAGGCGAGAACCCACTTCACTGGTGAGGAGCTTACAGTATCAGCACTCCTCACATCAGAACCGAATATCAGTCACCTGATCCTCTTCTCAAGCAGATAGTGGTGTCGTTTAAGCCTAGAACACCAAGATGCTTGACAAAAGGAAAGTATCCCATAAGAACACCAATAAGTTGTCTAAAGTCTTTTCTGGAATGGTTAGTCACGGCTAGTCCAGGATGCAGGCAGACTAGCCTGCACACACACAAGGATGTGGGAAGACCCACAGTCAGTCTCAGTAGTTGTCCTATCTTCATTCCTAAGTACATATATTATGCGTGAACTCGTGTTATACTCTTTCGCTACTGCTTATTAGTACTGCGTTTACTATGTACCCTATCAGTTCCAGGCCTGATGCTTGAAGCCAAAACTTTACATCACCAGGCATCTAACTGGGGTTTCGAACGCTTGCCTTAGTGTTTTTACAGCGACCACTCCAATATCGTCAGAATAGCGTAGAATTGGACCTAACACTGACGCTTCAGGAACTCTTCCGTGGTTTGGTATATTTTTGGTCTCTTTTCCGTGTCGCAGTGAAGGCTTCTATCTTTAAAAAAGGCTCTTTATTATTCTTAGTGGGTATTTTGGTATCTGCAGGGTCTTAACTACATATGTATGTATATAGCTCTAGCTGATTGAGTTGAATGCGTTTTTCACGTCGGGTAAGAGGACGGCTTAGTACAGCTTTGTTCCGCCTAACCATCTTTGCCCCGCGATTGCTTCGGGCGCAGTGTCCTCTGAGACCTTAGAGGCTCTGATCGCACTGCAGGTTGATCACAATTCAGGTTTTTGCTTCGGCTTTCATTGTCTCGGGATTTCAAGATACAGGTGGTCGACTTTAGTGTCAGGTCTAGGACGCACTGCATGGTAAAAATCGAAAACACTCGACTGATTTTTTTACTAAAATTTGTGTTAAACTTTGTCAGTTTGGAATAGACACTTACGAAGCAACAGAACTGTCAATTACACACCCTGGCGTTTATGTTAAGCCTTATACTTTTAACTACACGATATATTGAAATGTAAATCGCAAAAAATTGTTATGACATTGAGGCTCCTTTAAATTGATAACATCATTAGACAGAAGGCTTCATTTGACCACCACTCCTAATACTTCTGATAGGACGTGATTTGTCATCCACCTGTCAAAATTAATTATCTACCTACGCAAGACAACGTCTGACACAAATAAATTCCTTTACACCTTAAAATTGAACATACATGCATACATATTTAAATATGTATGTATGTAGGTGCATACATATTTAGCTATGAGAAAAAAATATTAAAATTCAGATCAGATTGTTTATAAAACATTCATATTCCATTATAAGAGATGATCCGACTAAAAAGTTGCAGGCACACCTTCATGGTAACCCCCTGTTCACTCAAATCATGAAATCCAATCGCATTAGCATTATTTATTACAGTACGTGTTTGTAGAGGTACAAAAGAAAATATTTACCGTGATTTCAATTCCTTCTCAATATCCGTTACCGGTAGGTAACTCAAAACAATCCAAGGCTCACCCCAATCTTACAATCGCACATCATATCGATTCGCATTATCATTAATAAAAAAAATTAAAGCAAAAAAAAAGTACATACATATATATATTCGGCTACGGTCGAAGTTTTAAATTTCAAGTAAATTATCGGCCAGGTGGAACGAAATTGAATCACCGCCGGCCGTTTATAATGATACCCTATCGTACCGGGTACCCTCCTGTCATCAGAAATGTCAACGAAGCGTGAAAACCTTTTCTTTTGTCCTCCATGAGAAATAATAAACGTTTTGGTTTTTTTTGCCATAAAAAATAACAATAATTATAAGCAGCGCTATAGTGAGAATCCTTACAAGGTAAGGATTTATTTCTGACAGTAACATACACACGCTCCTTGTTCTTGTCGCGTGTGTTGACAATTTGTTTTCTTTCTGTTTTGTTGTGGGTTTGGGGTTTAATCAGGTTGCCACTGTGTTGATATTTATTTTTGTCAAAAGCATCATTCATGTAAAAACTATTTGACATTGTTTTTGAGGAAGAAAACACATTTTGACGTTGATTACGCTTTCCAATTTATCTCTGTGTAGGTACTCAGTCTGTCAAACAATGAATCAACTTACCGAGAATAGAATCGTGCTAATTATAAAAAAAAAAAAATTGAAATTCTCGCGTTCCGTTCGCTTACCACAAGAGTGGTGAATTGACCCAGTTTTAGATACTCAACGAGACTTTTCGCGCCCCCACTTGCTGTGTGGATAAGTGTGAGTAGGTGGTTGGCTTTTAAAGCGAAATGACCAGTGTGACATGTGTCATATCATCCACAGTGGAGAGTATCATGTCAAATTGTATTCTTTTTCTGTTTGTCGATAATATAGCATTGAAGTACAATTTTACGCAAAATTATTTAATTAAATTCGAGTTGCTAGACTATGAAATATACAGTAGCGAGTATTTTAAGTGTGATCGAGAGAAAACTGCGTAAAATTGTTTATTGTTTCAGCGTTTTTCGCATGTGGAGGAAAAAAACAATGAAAATACTAAAATAATAAACGCATTAAATCGAGAAGGAAAATTTTGTTGTTCGCTTAAGATCTCGTACGAGATGCGATTAGAATGAGAATAATATAATCAAAAGGCTGAAGGTGATTTCTGTTGACATTTGGGGTGGCCGAGGAGACGAAAAACTATTTTGTTTATGTTATCTATAAATAATTGTGATCTTATAATCATGTGAACATAAAAAGTTATCACCTAATTATTTTCGAATTGGTTCTCTGTGTCAGTTATGTGATAATGCATTCGGAATTGTGATTGTGTTGTCGGTGGCGGCGTTGTCGGGCAAGACGCTGTCGTGTGCAATTGAAATGTTAGTCATAATGAGATGTGACTGATGTGACAGGTGCTTTAGATTGATGATGTTTCATGGTGTAATCAAACACGGGTGTGGTTCAGTGTTACGTGTCAGGAAGGTATTGTCAGACAGAATTAGCGAATATGTATTCGTATAAGCAAAAGAGTGAACAATTTAAATTTAATGGAAGTACAGGACACGTCATAGTGAACTTGCATTAAGGCGTTTCATTGAGTGCTAATGAGGCATTTAAAGGCTGGATACGTTCTTTGTTACGGTAGGGCGTTTAAATGACTTTCAATGAACCGGAAACAGAGTGATCAATGAATTTGATTTCGCAGAATGGCTTCCCATGATATTTAGTCTTATAGTCAAAGAAGTGACTGAGTTATTATTTGGAAATCGGGGCACATTGCTGATGGTAAAATAGATGAATTAGTAGGGTACGATCACAGCCGGCCTCTCTACAGCTCGCATGCACAACGACTATATGTCCAAATGGCATGCTCAGCCGAGAAAATCTCACGTGATCCAATAACTCATTAATGCTGAAAGACAAAGGAGATACAGGGACCGTCGGAAATGGGTGGAAAGAGATGGGATCGCAGTGATCATGGCACTCGTCCTATAAGATACTTCTGTTACGGTCGACAGGCTATGAATGGAGGAATGTCAGCCACACCTACATGCCTGAAATTATTCGGTTGTTGTCCTCACTAAAGAGGCAGACACAGGTGAAAGCTTATTGGCACAGACGCTTTGAAATTCTCGTCATGAAGTTATAGCTCATTAACGCATTATCCAACTCCTTGTCCTATACGTATTCATCAAAAATGAGTAGTTTTCGGGACTTCGCCACCATTTCGTTGGAATATAAGAGTTTGAAGTGGTCAAAATTGACTGTTTGCCTGGATATGGCATCAAACAGATCGTTTGACGAACGAGAGTCTTGTCAGATCTGGTTCCTCCTTCTTGGGAGCGGACTTTTTCTCTCGCTTCTTCTTCTTTTCCTTCCTTTTTTCGGTTTGCATCAGCATTAGTTTTGCTCAAGAACTCGTCATATTTCTTGGGATCACAGACAGGATCATGTTAAATCTTCCGTCGAAATTTCCCCAGAAGGTTTTTGCTAGATGCAGATGGCTTACATGGAGGAAACAACTAAAGATAACGATATTAGCCAAGTTGATGCGGGCTCTAGGTTGAGTTGAGTAGCCAGGAGCATCAGGGTGGTACGATATCATTCCGGGAAAAGTTGATCTGTGCATGAAACTTACACTTTCTTGGAGCTTCACAGTCATTGGTTTACTATTGTATTGGCGGTTGTATTGGCTGTTTTGAAGGTAGGGACCTTGATGGTTGGGCACTTCTTGTCTCGCTAAAAACCACCTTCATTTTGCTTCAGAATACGTACTGAGCGACTATGTCAACTTTGTATGAATAGATGTTTTCTAGGTTTGCCATTTGCTCGAAAAAAAATAAGTTTGATGGTTCGTAGAAAGTTATCCTAAGTTTCTTGAGAAATGTAAAAGTTACTTGATGGATATTTCCTGGGAAATCAAGAGAATAATTTCTAGAGAAAATCTCTGGCCACAATCAGAAAGAATGTCAAAGATGCTTTAATGACTTAAACGCCGTACAGGATGTAACATATGACATTTGGCGAGTAACAAAACTAAATGTAAAAATGTCTTCTGATTCCCAATCCATGCCTGACATGTCACCTTTTGATTATCGTTATTGGGAGCAAATTGTTTTCGCTCACACCCACCGAATTTTCTGTCTTTAACTATCTTGTCTTGTTCTTGCACCAATACTTGGTTTGACGTGCACTGGGATACAAAGATTTCTGCTGCTGGATTGTTGTTTTGCTCTCGCTTGATATAGCCAAATTTATGAAGTTTCCGAACTTTTTAGACTACATTCACATTTTTGTACAGCTGAAGATGATTACGGTTTAACTGTATCGTCCTTCATCTGTCACTGTACCGAGAAACCGGTTCAAACAATAACCGAATAGTGAATTCTAGACTCCACGAACCTTCTGAAATCCAATTGGTGTTTTCATAAACTCGCCGATTAAAGATTCTCATTATAATAGATTTCATAGATGCTATGGTCAAGGTTTGACTGTATCAAACAACTGGCTTAGGTTCGTCAGTCAAGAGTATTGTTTGCTGTCAAAGTGGATGACGCCATGTGGCTTAATATTACCAGCGGTTGTTTGTTATTGCTCCTAAATGGAATTCATCATGCAAAGTTGCTAATGGTGCTTGCTCGTTCTTTATTTATCTAGTCAGGGTCAAACTTTAAAAGATTAGTGACAATGAAACAGAGAATGTTTCTTGACCTATACGTTCTTGACAGAAAGATACCCTATACTGACACGTTTAAGTACAAGTTCCTAAACATTGCTTTTCAGCTTGTAAAATTGTTTGGATCTCGGGAAAGCAAATGGACGATCAAACTGTTAGTTTGATATGTACCTACGTATTGGTAGGATCTGTTAAAGACAAACATATGTCATTATAGTTCAGTTATTCAATTTGTCGAAGGGTTATTTATACATACTACCGGTTCCGTCATGCTCGCGCTTCAAATTCTTCAATATGCCTTACTTAATCATAATAAAGTTAATAAGCAGCTACTTTCGACCTTCATTATGCCAAAATCTATTCACATCAAAGACAAATATCAAATTCACGTCTATTTTGACAAACCGCGGATAGCCGGCTAACGCCACTGTTCGCCTTCATAGATCGAATTAATGTCAATCATTATTCTCAACTTGATTTGCTAATTTCAACTTCAAAGTACAAGTATCAAATATCATTCACACTGCCGATCGTTCACGTGACGCATTAGCATCACTGCCCCACTAACTGGACAACTGACAGTAGCCAAATGATGATTGATGTAACGCATGATTATTTAGTCATTCTCACATTCTATTCCCCCTTCTTCAATACCGTTCGACTTATGATGAATGATAGTGAGAGTGCCGACGAACATTTCCGTCATTTAGAAGACAAATTCATTTCAAATAAAATTTGAATAAACGCCCTCGTGGTATTTCATTTGACAAGTAACTGTCATAATTTGTTCGTCATGCTTGACCACCCGGTGTTCACTGGTTTTTGTTTTTTTTCAGTAGGTGTTTTCAAATCTATTTTGTCCAAGTGACATCTGGTTCACATGAGGTCTATCTATAGCATTATCATGATGAATGCTTTATGCGTATGTTTTGAAATGATGAATGGTGAAAATACTTTCACTGGCGAGTGTAGGTACTCATGCGTATTAAGACACTTTAAGGTGATAATCTAACGTTACAAAGGTGTTTGAAAAAAAAAAAAAAAAAATACGGATATAATGACATTCATACGATTTTACTCATTTGTGAGCACATTGTGTCAAGTTGTTGACGTGCTGAATGGAGAAAAACTCGTTTTGACTGGCTGCGCTTTCGAGTGGCCATTTCTTGGGAATAAATTATAAATAGTCACCACAACAGTACATTAACCCCTGTAAAGTCGATCAGAAAAACATTAAATTATCATGGAGTTTCACTATGTTGTGTAAGATGTGCTGTCTACCAAAACGCGTACGTCATAGTGCGCTTCAACCCACCTAAAACGTTCCACATAATAAAAACGAACAATAAAAACCCATCTGTACACACACAAAAGGCCACGACTGTCATAAAATTTAAATAAACTGTCAGATATATCGAATATCAGTCATTATAGTACGGGAAACAATATCCGCTTTATCTACGCGATCGCTGTGAGGTGATGTACAAGTTCAAAGTACTTTTTAGCCAATACGCGACTATGGCGCTTATGTCAAACACTCCATACGGTTTAACTCTCCGTTATTGGAGATTCTCTAATCGATTATGTGAACGTGAGCAAAATTTAAAGAAGTAAAAAAAACATCGTTGGTGGGGGTACTTAGAAATTCTCGCACGATCTGGCTAAAGCTTAGTCATTCGCAAAAGAATTAGACGAACGACAATTATTGATGATGGGAGAGTTGAAGGAATCTTTGACATACTTTGTGTTCGCACATCTGCCATCTTGACGTTTAATTGTTGAAGTAGAGGAAGTAAACATTTATGTTGCCAATTCTTTCTTTTTCTTATTTTGTCAATGTAGCCGCGTCACGCAATCAACAAATAAACAAATAAAAACTTAGAAATTGGCGCCGCATGTCGTTAGACTCCATGCCATGTCGTGTATGACGATTGTGTACATGATTACGTATAAAGTGTGTGTGTGCATCTTATGTTAGTATGTATTTTGCTAATTAAATGTCAATGTTTTTTCAAAAGATTTATTCACCTAGTTGAAAGCAAAATAATTAATTACCTACCCAAATGTTTGTTGTTTTTTGTAAATAAAAATTAAATAATTGCAATGTTCGTGGAATGGCGGTGTTAATTAGAAAAGTTAAGGCACAGGGTGACATTGAAGAAGTAAAGAGTTAAAATAACAGGATTTTTTTTAAAACTTTTCCTTGTAAGTTGACTCACGCTTGAAAGCGCAAGTG
The DNA here is from genome assembly GCA_905220385.1 of Xylota sylvarum. Lineage (NCBI taxonomy): Eukaryota > Metazoa > Arthropoda > Insecta > Diptera > Syrphidae > Xylota > Xylota sylvarum. The sequence goes on from LR999958.1 coordinate 37,767,473, forward strand.
CACTAAGCCAACTGGTAGTTGGAATGTATCCGCTCATTGGGAGATTCTAAAACTACTAAGTGTTATGATAGTCAATTGTCTTCCGCGAGATGACAGTTCGTAAATTTTCATATCATCTTTACTGACAGTTGATAATCAATTGCAAATGCCATTTACGGTGACTGTATTTCCGCTCTTTGTGCCTTGATATCGTGAGTTGAGCGACATCTTTTATTTTTTAAGTAGAAGAGTAAGATAAACAGTCTCTTCTATTTTAGATAGCAGACTCTTAAGTCCTACATGTTAAGGTCAAAGCTTGTATGGGATTGCCTCATTTCTCTAGAAATATGAATTTGTGCAGACAGACGTACTGGCTATTGAATGTCTGACCTCTTCCACTATATTTTCTAGTTATTGCTTAATTTCTAACAACGCTAACTAAGAATATACAAGGAAGAATCAAAACTTAATATATTTTCATTGACACAAATTCCAATCCAATTCAGCACCAAGAGACTTTTCCCAATTAAAAGCCAACAAAACTTATAAATTGCCCGCCCAGTCCACAATGATTGATGGCAATCCAATGTCACACGAACAATTTATGTCCCATCAACAATGATTAAATGGGGTTTCTCGCCCTATATATCTCACGCAAATCTTTATGTCATTATACACTTTATTTAAATTTCTAGCCAACAGATTATTTACAAAAAAAAGCAAAAAAACCACTGGAGTGGATTTTATTCCACAAATATCCATCATTGGATTTTCATTCAGCAAAATCATCCGTCGCGCCACGCAGAAAGAGCAAGGTTAACCTAACCTCCAACGCACTTTTTGAGGTTAAATTGGAGATACACACATCCAACTCGCTGACGTAATGGAATGTCCAAATAAACTTATTGTTTATAGAATATTCTCCCCTTTATGTTAGGATGGTGCGTATTGAGCTTGTTATTGACACTATTGTGAATGAGGCAATATACCGCTAGGGAGGGCTTTTCGCCTCTAATCAAATGTCATGGAGAAGTTCATCGGTGATTTTTTTTTTTAAGGCATCATGAGAATTTCTTCTCTATTCCATCCAATTAAATGCGTTGAATAGAATTTTTTGTCATCGTGTGGTTAATAATAGTTTTTTTTTGTTGTTTTGTTTGATGTTAATGGATAAATCGCATGCGAGGGGAATGAAGGCTATCTCGGATGAGTCTAGAACGCCCTCGTAGTTACATGTGTCATTGATTAGCAACAAATATGACTTCATCGGCTTTTGTTTTTTTTTTCCCGATGAATTTATTGCTTTTGATAAAAATCATTTTCGCAATTTTGCAGTGGGTGGGCTAGAGCTCTATTTTATTTTCATTTAATTATTAACTTGGTCATCACCTTCGTTTAATCCCCAAAGCAGGTGCTGCGGCTTCCTACGCGGTTTTCATATCGTTTAGCGGAAGCTTGAGAAAAATATATGTATATGTATATTTTTTTTGTGTTGATAGTTTAGTTTATGCGTGGCCTACATAAACAAAATGTCCCACCACTTTGCCAATAAATCCGCAAACAAATAAATAAGATTTTTGAAACACATGATTTTCGGCGCTGATTGCTCATCAACACGCGGCCACATAAACAGATGGTGAATAATAATAATGCAGGGTGTTTCGATAGTTGTGATTGTGAATGATTTGAGAGAGTATTTGCGGCTTAAAAAATTTAAAACAAATGTGTGGTGACACAGTTTATAGATTTTTGTAGAAACTGCCTACACGAGAAGTTTTTATGTCATCATTGGTGCAGCAATAACAAACAATTGTGAACTATCTAGAAGGTTTAATTCAAAATCAGCACTTGGGATGGATCGTTAATTAGCGGCACTTGGTTGAATTTCTACTAGTCGTATACAAAGTTGCCTGTAGGGAATGGTATACGCAAATCGGAGATACATATTATGGACAGAAGAAGAAATCTATAAGAAGCTCGACTAACTTTCCACTTCTGGAACACCAATGATTCAATGATGTTCACGCATATGAATGAATATAAAACCAATGAGAGAACTTGAAGGAGCTACATACATATGTAGGTAGGCTGACTATCTAAGAACGCCTTATCTTTGTAGCAACCTTGACTAAACCCAATCGACACGTGTCTTGTTATCATAATATATTCGTTAACACAAGATAATATACACAAGTTTGCTAAAAATTGGCTAAACTTCAGTTTTTGTTTTGTTAAGAGTCATGTGTTTGTGATTTGTTTTGTACGTATCTAAGGTATTCTGCTTTCGGTATTTAAAAGACATTAAAACAACACAATAATGGAAACCAATTTATGAGCATTGATTTGCAACCCATCCAACTGTAGCATTATATTGCTAAAAACACCAGCCATTAATGTAAACCTACCTTACCGACTCTCTTGAAGATGTGCCTGGCAGTTGCATCTAATTTCAAAGCAATGGCCAAAATTTTAGTACTTTTTATATCGAAATAAAGTACATGCAAGGCCAATAATCCAATAAGCTTGTTCATCTTAATAAACTCGAGAACTTAAAATTGTGGCATACCTAGAAACAACATAGATACTGATTCGATTATCACATCTGTGAACTTGTCTATGCAATCTGTCTAAAAGAAGAGTGATAAATGTCGTCTTTATTAACAGAAACACATAGTGGTATACCACAGGGAGGTGTGTTGCCTCCGCTACTATAGAACATAGTTATACAAGATCGCCATGTCACATTAGAGAACACAGGATGTATGGTGGCTGCATACGCTATCTTATTGTCGGGTACATACGCACAGATATTCTCTCATCTTTACCAGGTTAGTCGCATTGGTTGGAAGCTGTGAACTAAATATCAATCCGGCTAAAATAATATAAATCTGAGAATTCGAATAAATTTTTTAAAACATCACAAACTATTTAATTGAGCAACTATGTATGTAGAATGAAAGGATTATATTGCCGCATGTGCCACGAAATCTATTTTTCAATGTACTCGTGCAAGAAGGCTGATAAATGACAGTTTTAACTAAAGAAGATACACTGGAACTATAATACGGGATCTCTCAATATTTGGGGCTCACTTACTTCATCTAATTCCAATGTATATTTTGTAGTTTTTAATTACCCAAGACGCACTAAATAATTTGTATCAATCCACCGGCCTTCAAACGGCATCGACAACTACGTTAGTTGCAGCATAAAGGACTTGCAGGTAGTCGAAATCAGAGACTTTAACAACGCATTCTTAATCGCTTTGAAGGTTAAGAAAATCCTCCTTGTCAACGTCTACAAACCACCAAAACTCTCTGCCCTTGACATTATTAAGAAAATAACAGAGTCATTGTTCTCTCAGCTTGATCGGGCAAAGACTCCAATCTAAATCTACTTATTCTTTGCAAGCATTTGAGATCATATCGTAAAGACAAGGATTACTTCTTAAATAGTTAAAACCGCTCGTTTAAAACAGATATCAGTTCCAGTATCTGAAAAGCAGAATCGATTCCAAAGGGCACATAAAATTTCAAGAAGGCAGGCTGAAAACAATTTCACTAGAAAAGCCGATTTGTATGTATGCCCAACACCATCTAATTGTAATCAACCTTCTAGCCAATTTTTAGCAACAGCAAAGGTTTGTATTCTCCGTAAGGAATCCTCCACAAGGAATCGTAACTTAGTGAACGAGGTTCTAAGAAGCCTAGATGAAAACATGAACAGAAACGATTTTTAAGCACTCAATCCGAAAGGCATGAATCTTACTTCGAAAGTAAGGTACATCAAACCTGGCATGTGGTCCAAAAGCAATCATCGATCCTTACAGTATAGCTGCCTATATTATCAGACAAAGAGAAGAGGTTGTCATAAGACATCAATCGGGAGTTCAAAAAGTTGCGAAGGAATACAACTCTATATGTTATCATCTCAAGTCACTTTTCTACGAATTTTTTAAACATTGTTGCCTTATAATGAGAAGTTGACAACTATAAACCTACCTATGTCAAAGATCAGCGTCCTCTTTAAACCAAATAAATCTGTAGATGCTTCCCAATCCTATCTTTCCGCCTGAAATTCTTTGATCGCATGATCTTGAATCGAGAAGGCATTGATATTGAAAAGCTGTCCCAGACGAATAAGCTGGTCTCACGATATCAGAGTCTGCACCGATCAAGCCCTGGTCCTGACAAACTTAATAGAAAATGTGTCCCAACGAAAAATTAAAACCAGTGCATGTTCCGCGGATCTAACAACAGCTTATAACACCGTATGGAAAAACGGGATTCTGTACAAGTCTCTCAAGATCTTCCTGTTTATTCAAATCTGTCTAATATGCGCAATGCTCAGATACAGGCCTTCAATGTCTTCCTCATTGACAAGTATAATAAAATAAGGAAAATAAACTACGGCCTTCCCCAAGGGTCGGTGCTTCCCCCTATTCATTTCAATATATGTGTAAAAATATTTCTATTGCTCGTTCAGTGTCTTGACATTATAAGGGTATTAGTAAACCCTTAAGCCTGAGTAAATTATATATGTATGTATATATTCCGGAAATTTATCCATGCCAATGATATGTCCTTTGACACCTTGAAAAAAGCAGCAACCGAGCGCTACCTAATGTTCAAATAGATAGGCACGAAGAGCACTTCGAGTGCTGTTTGATAGTGTACTCCTAAGACACAACTTTTAGTCTGAAACATTTGGGTATCACCGTAGATCAATACTAAAGCCTTTCAAAAAATTAAGACTGAGTACATCGAGATCTTCTGTTCCCTCTACCTGTGATTGCATCCCACTTCTGAATATGTAGCCCCAGTTTGACTAAACAGTGGCCACAGCAATAAGATCAGTCCCCAACTGAAAACCATAATGAAACTTATATCTGACCTTTAGATCAATTGCAGTGAAATGATTCATCACGCTCTGCAAGATAGCCATACCTAATCAAAGAAGGAAATAGGTCCTGATTCCATGAATTCCACAAAATCCAACTAAATATAATTTAGCAATAATTTCACTTGTATTGACATTGGAAACATCTCATATTTAACACTACGTTCAGGACACGCACCAATAGAACTCGCAAAAAGTTGAGTACTGAATACTTCAATAAATGGACGGACAATGGATTATATAGTTCCAGAAGTAGATGGGTATCGAAATCCAGTTTTCATACTGCTATTCCATGTATCGGTGTTCAGTTTCACAATTGTATGTAACAATAATGCCTACACATGTCAACTACAAAATGGTAGTCAATAAAAAAGAAGAGGCTAGAGAATGGCTTCCCTCATAGTCCCGATAGTTTGGTTCAATATCTTACTGTTGTGTCTCTCATTGTTAGTCTTTTCTAGTTTCTATTATCTCTATTCATAGAACAACGATTTGTTCTATAATAAATCATTGCAAACCTATATTTTTCAAAAAGCAAGACAGTTTTCAATAGTGTAGAACTTCATTTCGGGATTCCTCACGCTAGCCATTTTGGATCAATGATCTTTATCTTAAAAATAAATTATGTTGATTGCATATTGAAATACTCTGATCTACACATATGCATGTGATATGAGAAAACTTAAAATTTTGCCCAATTCTGGTCTGGTCGGTTGACAGATGGAATAAAACTGATCAATCTGATCTAAAACATCTGACTTTTGTACCGATTAATCTATTGCAATGCTACTATATATAACCGCTTGCATCATCTAATTTGCAATAATTTCTACATTCTATTATCAGTGAACCTTGACAAATAATTTTATGAAACAATGTTAATATAAAATTTTTTTTCTTAATAGTACACAAATGAGAAACACGCGCAGCTAGACTGAATGATATAATCGCTAAAACTGGATGATAATAATTTTAGCAGATTATATGCAACTACTAAACAGTTGATGATTGAAATTGTTTTCACAATTTTTCTACCGTGTCCACAGGTCTCAGGAGATAAAGTCAAATAAACATGAGATAAATTTTAGAATCTCATAATATTAAAAAAATAGAAAACAAAAATCTGACTCGAGCAATTAACTTCAAAAGAACGACCAATTTCATTTTTAATTATAAACAATATTAACTGCTGCATTTATTTTTTTCCTCTTTATTTATACAAAACACCTTAAACAAAACAACAAAAATAAAATCACAAAAGATTTTATTTTAAGTTGCACTAAATTTGCTTTAAAAAAAAAAAAATATAAAATATCAAAACTCTGTGAACCGATTAAAATTATTTATCATGGACTTTAAGCGAAATGGTCATCTTGATTTCGAAACCTATTAGATATTATTTTTTTATTAACTTAATAATGTCGGTATGGGAGGTTTGCGCTATTCCAATGGCAGAAACTACAAAATGGCAAATCAAAGTCAACATGAATCACACGATCAAAGTTTTTGGTTTTTTGAAAGAAAATATCGTAAACAATTATTGTTGTGATGTTAGAAATTTATTTCACACGCGATCTGTTCATTGATTTGTTTTTGTTTCTTTTTTTTTTAAATAAATTGCTTGCAATAAATTGTATGAGTATGAGATTTTTTTTTTAAATAAATTGGTTCGAATAAATTAGAGCAGTTGAGAGAAAATGCCACAAGAAAAATGTTTGTATTTATAACAATTTTAAGTGTTTCTCAGAACGGAGGGAGGTTTTCATAAAATATTTTTTGGTAGCATCTGGGGATTGCATTTTTGTACGTACGTAAGTATGTATATCTGAACGAAATTTGGTCTCGACCACAGTGATTTGTAAAGCAGATTTCTAGTACTGCGTACAACTACTTTCACTCAGATAGATGGGCTTGCTATTCGGCAGGCTGAGCTGATGACCATCATTTGCGAATAGTGTCAGACCTATGATTCTAACTTCCGTCCTCTTCAAAAGAATGGATAGGCTACTTACATTCATGTACAAGTCTAAACTCTTTTACTATTGTTTGGATCGTTGGTTGCATCGGGATGACAGTGATAATGGCTAGTTCAGGCCCTGAACCTGCATTGGGTTTTCCCACGTCCTTGATGAAAAATTCCATTGACGGTTGTTTTTTTAAAATACAATTGTGTGTGGCATGGATCTCCAGGGTCCAGTCCTACTAAACGAATATTCAGTGTGCAATTTCTTGAAATTTTTGAAAACTATTCTAGATACGTATACATACGTATATTTGGCACAAAATCCAAATTCCTATTCTCTTAATAACTGAACAATGAATGGTTTATGTCCTTTAGTACGGACTACTTGTCATGAATTATTAAAGAAAATTGCACGACGGCAGTACTTGAGATTCCTATCTCTGCCAGTTCTCTCCACAAAAGATCAAAAGTTCCACATGTGTTGTCATCTCCCCAAAAAGTAACCACATGTGACTAATTCCTCTTGAAACAATAACTACAATCCAAACCCAGAGTGCAGTGAATACCTTAAAATAGATCCGCACATGCAATGATGGGGGACTCTTCCCTTGATCATCATTTTGCCAATCGACCTTCCCGTCCATAAACTTGGAAACTATTAAGAGTACACATAACGTTTGCCAGAGTATACACACATAGCACAGTACCGAATGCAAATGTCAAGGCAGACCCAGACGATGATTTGCGGGCCCCCACTAAACGTATATACGTACACATAGTCACAAGAGTTGAAAATCCTATAAATAAAGCGCGAGAAAAACGTTATTTTCATGGATGCCTCTGCACGGAAATGATCATGACAGCGAATTAATGTTTGCATTTAAAATCCGTTTCAAGATGAGACGACGATTGGCATGCATACGTATAGATACTACGTACAGCATCTACCAGATACATTGTGATGTTCATGTGCAATTTTTTTGTTTTTCTCTTTCCAGGTTCTATTACAATACTGCAACCGCAAATACGACAGCATCTGCATAGAGTAGATACTCATGTAAACCACAGGAATAGGGTCATATTATTGTGGAAACCACTTTACCTAGATAAAGTTGGGGAAGTATCATCGTCTCACATCATCATCACACGACGTAACGTTTTGTATCTCGGTTAGAAAAAATATTAAAAAAAAAAATGATGAAATGCGATGCGAGCCTGAATCGAAGGGATACAATTATTCCGCGAATCTGATTATAGTAGTGCTTGTCGGAGAAAATATCTAAAAAGATACATCTGTACCTGTTGCATCTGGGAAGCAACCAATTGTGAAATTCCAAGTGAAGTGTTTTTTGTTGAAGTATTTTGAGTGAGCTGCGTTTTTTTTGGGATACAATTACCCCAGTTAGATATTTTTAAGTTTTTCCTTTTTCTGTGTGCCACTTTGGCGCTGTGCAATTGAATCCGGTAGGAGTTGTGTGTATCTGTGGTGGCATCCAGCAACAAGTCAAGCAGAAACAAGAATCATATTGTGTTACAAGAGGAAGCACCCAGGGAGTGCATATACATACTACATAGAGCAGAGGAATAAAGACTCATAGACACAATCACAATGGATGGAGGATACATAAACGAAGGTAAGCGAATGTCGTTGACAATATTTTTATCGATGATGGAAATCTTTTATTCTTATTTTTTGCTAGTTTTGCATGCATTTGAGTATTTTTACGTTGCTATGTATGGCATTGTTGAGTTGAAGTGATTTAATGGGGGAGATATGTACATACATACGTACACCCAAGCGAAGAAGAGTCAGAGGGCTCGTCGGTTGTACGCTTGGGTAGGGTCAATAATCTTTGTGGTAGAGCTAGCTATTTATCTTTTTAATGGGCATTTAGTGATCTTAGTCGTTGATACTCGTAATATGCTATGAATAATTTTATCTGTGTACGAACGTGGTCTTACAATGGAAGATTCAAGCGGTAGGATTAGGACTTGGTGCGATTTATCGTGAGTATCACGCGAATAGATTGTATTTCCGGTATTTTATGCAGGAGATTACCACCCATATTCATATCCAACTTTTGCATTTGTCTTATGAGTGTATATAGTTTGTAAGATACAGAGGGAAGGACGCTAGATTAGTACCAACAGCAATGGTATGTCTATTATTAGAAATTCATCGAAATGCAATGTAGAGGACTCTTAAAAATTTGTTGTAATGCCACCTTTAATAAATTATTTACAAGCACAGTCTACAAAGATGTCTTCTACAAGGCTTGCTTTCTTTAGAGCTGTTTAGAGTTCAAAGACACCTTTCATACGAGTCGTCTTAAAGCGGATACACACCATCGAACATGATTGTCAATCAAAACTGATGTCATTTTTCGCATGATAGTTTGACGTACAGACTATATGTTCTGTTTGACACTCAAACCATCATTAAAGTTGTTAATTTTAAGTAATAAACGTTAATAACGAGCAATAGACGTATGAACTGTTTATAGTTCGACTTTGCAATAAAAATAAAATTAAAAGAAACAAATTGGTTAAGGATTGAAAAAAAACTAGAAAGTTGAATTCTCACAAAAATATTTTTGAATGCCTAATGAAGTGCTGCTGAAACTCTCAAAGCCTTTAATTAAATACCAAGACATGTTGTTCAAGGAAGCGATAACTCGGCAAGAAAAATTGGGATTGACACTTCGTTTTCTTGTCACAGGTCGAAGTTTCACGGATTTGAGTTATAGCAGCGTCTTGACTGATGAAATTTATGTGCACTCCATCGAATATAAACATAAAAATGGCGGCTGATTGTGACAACCATCAGGTTTGAGTGACAAACCGTCAGTCAGCAAGTACACACCAACAGCTTTGACTGACATTATCCAAAGCTGACAGTTCGATGGTGTGTACCCGCTTTCTCATCTCACATTCAACCCAAGATAAGCTTGAATCGGGTCTCTTAGTTAACAATTTGCCAAAAAAGTGAAAGCAATGAACTTGTTTTGAGTTAAAATTTTCGCTGAGTCCAAGATTCAGATATTCTCCCCTGATTTATTTGGCTTAGTGTGACCGAGCCAATATTGTTTTTTTTTCATTGTGATCCGGCTTCATTTACAATTTAGTACAAGCTATTTGTTTTATTTTATTTTTCTCTACTGGTTATCTTAGAGTATCGACCTAAACTGTCTAAGAATTTGCTTCAGCTTGTATATGTTCAGCTTTCTGAACGGATTGTTGTTCGCAGAACATCATTCTTATGATATTGGAATTCAATCTACTTATTTCAAACTTGTCCAGTATTTCTAGTTAGTGATTGTGGAAGTGTTCACATTTTTCTCAGATATGTCAAATCAATTTTTAACTGTCAATCACTATCCATTTCCGGTCTGACTTAATCAAATGTCAAAACAATTGAAATTCTAGTACAAAAACATAATTTGGTACTTGTGTACATGTGTACCTAAATTTATCAATGAAAGTGCTGCACAGAAAATATTTTTTTTAAATACCGACCTTTGTTTATACTCACGCACTCAGCGTCCATTTTTACACACACCTCTTTCATTAATTGCATTTTCATTTATCTGCTATTTCATCATTTGAAATACGCCCACCAGATGGACATATGTACCTCAATCATTAGTCGCATTTCATTTTCTATTAAAAAATTGGAACAAACCAACATTGCATCTGTTTGTCGGAAAATGCAAAAAAAAAAATATATTTTTGTACACATTTACCCATCCATCCTTCATGGCTCATTCAGTATTTGAAACGGATTTTCCGACATCATGTAGGTGGGCACATTATTGTGAATCACTTTCGAACTTTTTTCTTAGGTATGCATGCATCCTGTAGAAGTTGGCATTGATTGCTTGCATGTGCACTCAATTTTATTGTAAACTTTTATCTCATACATTTGGTAAATATTTTCCTTTCGAAATATTGCATTTTACATATAAGTATTTAACTGACTGAATGAATGAATTTAATTTTAATAAAAACAATATATCTCATTCATGCTACCAGAGGATTCCGATGCTATTATTGGAGTGGACAGCCCAGGTATGATTTGAATTGTAATGTAAAATGAATTTTTTAGATTTCGATTTCGAATTTAAAATAGTTTCGATTCAAATGACAGAATCGTATAAATGTTTGGTGCCACTAAATGAATGTCACTTAGTAGCAAATTGACCAGAAAATGTTCGACCTATTTCGTAAGATGCAACAACGTATGTATCTTTTGGGAATTAGCACAGCAGCTGTGCACAACGCACACATTATCTGGCGCTAAAAATAGGAATAGTAATCAAAATTGTGTTCACACGTTCAAAAGAATTTACTTCTTGCGAAACGTCAAAAAAAGATGAAGATTCATGGAGCACGAAGAGTACACATTTAAACTTTGAAATAATTGAGTTAAGTATCCATCCATGTGTCATTGTTGCGTCATATTTGTCAATCGACAAGATTCTTATTCAAGAACCGAGAAAATGCATTATCTTTGCACGAATGTGTACTAAATTTACTTAATGTCATGTAAAAAGCATAAACCATCTCGAATTCGAAGTAATTTTGATTTTATGTTTTCTCCAATGAACAAGTTTTTTTTATGACAGAAATGCAGTTAAATTCGTCCATAAAATTTCATTGACAAGACATTGCAGCCGCAATGACTTATTCCAAGTTATAAACACGATCACAGCCAATTAGTGCTCTCTTTGGGGAGTATTTTTTCGAACAAAAGCCGCAATCAATCTAAATTTAATAATAGATTGCCTTGCGAAATGATCGTGTTTCCATGCTGTAAGTGCCATCTATATCATTAAATTGAAAATAAATTAATTGTTATTACTTTCGTTGAATTGAGTTTTTGTTTTTTAACTGAATTTGGATTGACAGAATTTCAAATCAATTTGACACGAAGTGGCGCGCGCATAATATTCGAATTACATACAAGAGTGTGGAATGATGTCATTTTGTTTTTCGAGGAACAGTGTCATTGGAAACTTCGAAAGTTTTGCATATTGCTCGCGTTGGGTTGGGTTAAGTGCAATTTTACTTTTTCTGTTTGTGGCGTTTGCCAAATGTATGCCAATTGATTTTTAATTGGTCAACAGCAGGGCTGTAATATGATGTCATTCGGTCTCGCGGAAAATGAGAATTTCTTAATAAGTCTGGTGGTTTTTTTTTTGTTTTTTCTGTTTCGGTTAAGGCGAATGTTGGTGGCGTTAATTAAGGAGGATAGTACGTTGAATACTGGCTTTGTGTTCATCTGATCGAAAAATGGGAAATTTGTGATTTTCGAATTAAAATCTTATAAAAATAGAACTAATAGAACTGTCATCTGTATGCCTGTCATTAAACACTATTCGACTTAATTTTCGAAGTGATTTGTCGTCAATAATTCCCATTGACATCTCAGAATACAATGTAGCATGATTAATAACCCAAATAGGCCTCACACCAAGATTATATTGCTATCGAATACAATGTATCTTCTCATCAATTATTCGCTTTTAATAGGTTCATTCTTTAGTTAGGCCTAAAATTAAATTCCACTTGACACCATTGACACTCAAAGAAGAAAAGCAGAAAAGCTCTTCAAAGACAGCTCTTTCGATGCACCGCAGTTGGTTCTAAATCATCCACTTAGCTTAGCTTAAATGACCGCGACAAAAAAAGTGGTTTTTTTTTCTATCCTACCTTCTCCGGTTACAACAACGAACAATGTGCTTCTTTGTTAGGGTTTTAGATACTTTTTTTCTTTACTACTTATAAGCACCATGCCGCGCGTCGATGGTGGAGACTTTAAGGCGCCGTTGCACTTACACCAGTGCTGCCCGTTTTGATGGGATTTCTTTAAAATAATTATTGAACTGTTTTATGGTAATTGATTTTACAATTTGATGGAATCTTTGTGTTGTAAGATGAAAGAATCCATTCAGGAGTTTAGTTCACCATAAGTATTGGATTTTATCGTGGTGCTGTAATTTTGCGTTAAATGAGGATTTTAAGTTTGTTTTTTAGTACTTGGTAGCCTTGTGTATGGCTTTTGATTCTTTTGAGGAAATTGTGCAGGATGAGAGTGTTGTAAGGAGTTTTGTGGTGTATACCAAAGTTGGTTGCGAGATAAATATAAATAAATTTAAAATTTTATTAGTGTTTACGAGACAGAAGATGGGACTGATGAAATATAATCTTAATTATCAAGGTGCGTGTGTTTTTAATTATTATCTAAAATGTTAAGTGGTTACCAAAAATGTTATATTCTAAAAGCAGACAGAGACAAAGTGAACAATGAAAATAGTGTACATAATCGTTATGACAGTTCAAAGGTGCAGTATTTTCTCCAATCACTATCTTTGCAGAAGTAACAAGAGATCTCTCCAAATAAGCAAAGGTCCATGTCTTTGTTCAAAAGTCCATGTTTTTGTCTTTTGTAAGTGTAAATTTTTTAACTGTAACTCTGGATCAATAGTTGAATTTTTTCAGACTTAAACCACTTTTGTTCCTCGTGGAAACGATGTATATCATTTGCTCGCAGGACGGGCTCTAGACAGGGCATCAGATAATCTTAACACAGCCTAAGGTCTGCTGCCCAAGTTAAAAGAGGTGGAGCAATTAGCAATTGTCAATGTCACATTTCTTGTGTGTTGGCAAAAATAGTGATCTAGTTGTAGTTAAAGTTTGGAATAAAGATCTATTACAGATTTAATTTTAAGTAGTTGTGCAAATATTGACAAAACGTCAAAGTGACAGTCACAAAGTGTTCACTGAGAATAAATTCCAGTTCTTTTTGTGACACTTTTGAGAGTTGCCGTGTACATATGTATATAGTATGCACTCACATGTTAAAGTACATGATTTGCTGTCATTTAGGTATTGTGTCTCTTGTCATACTTACACTGACGTAAATGCGAAAGTAAAACCACTGATTGATCTTGCTACGAATTACAAAAAAAAAAAACAAACAAACCCATTCATATGCGTATTATAATTTCAATTTAATTAATTGATTTAAAATAGCTTAAATGCTAAAAAATATAAGTGAATATAATTCGTAATAATTTCGTTTTTTTGTTTCTATTTCTGCTTTCGCTGTCGCTTTGAGGTGATGGTTGTATTTTTATCTGTACAAATACATTAAGAATATGAAGTGTATGATCCTTAGGACCACTCTTACCTGAAGTACTATTTCCAGTTGCATCCCGCCTCTTAAGTTTAATTCCCAAAGACTTCAGTGATCGAGTGGGTTTCGCTTCACAGGAAACCTTTTTTGGACTTACGAGTGCGGGACTTGAGACTGATGAAATTCTAGCGCTACTTGGACCAATATCATATTTTCTGGCACTATTTGGAACGCTGGTTCTAATAAAAAAAAATGCTATGACGATGTGCTATAATATGAATAGACTATGTTAAAGGTATACATTACCGCACATCTTTGAAATAGTAATGCTCCATCAACCGTGACGAATCAATTCGAGTTTCTGGCAGATAACTTAAGCATGTCTTGAGAACATTAGTGCCCAGCTTGCTGAGATTAGGTAGCAGTCTTGAAAAGTGAACAGGTTCTACTTTTGGAAAGTCAAAATTTGCTTTTCTAAAAATAAATCCGTATCTGTAATTAGTATGTAGACTATGTATCGATTACTAAGTGTCTACTAACAAATGACGAAATCTTCTCAAAACGCTACCACTGGGTGAGCCTAAAATTAGATGAATCTTATCCAACTGATCGACTTCACTCTCACCCGGAAATAAGGGTTTCAACGTTAACATTTCATAAAATATACATCCAGCCGCCCAGACATCCATTTTGGGACCATAATACCCATCGGTGATTACACATTCAGGCGGACGATACCACCTAGTCGCCACATATCCCGTCAGAGGGAAGTCAACCTCCGTGCTTTTCACTGACCCAAAATCTGCCAATTTTACTGTTGCCATTGTCATTTCCTAAAAAAATAAAAAAAAAGTAAAATGATCCTGAAAACGAATTCCCACAGGAATTATCCATACCTTAGATAAACCACTGAAAGTTTTTGGAAACTTTAGCAAAACATTCTCTGGCTTGACGTCTCGATGAAATACGTTATTCTTATGCAAATGCTGGATCCCGCAGATAATTTGATAGAAATATTTCCTTGAAACCGATTCGGAGAGGGGTTTTTGTTTATCCCTAAGGAATTCATAGAGATTCATATCCATGAGTTCAAAAACAAGCACAATATTACATGGAAAGGAATCACTGGCAAAAAACAGAAAAAGAAAATTGCATTCATTGGTTCGGTCTATTACGATACCTGCTTACCAAATAATGTCTTTCAGGTTTAGGATATTGGGGTGGTCTTCTATACGTTTCATAACATTTATTTCCGTGCAGTTTATTATGTCTTGCTTTCTGAGTGAAGATTTACACATTTAATTGTGGCTTGGCAAACAGAAAATTGTTGTACTTACCCGTTAAACAACCGTTTAAGGTGTTTTCCAGCAAACTGTAATCCATTGACTTTATGTTCTATTTTAAAGACTCGAGAAAATGATCCTTCGCCAAGAATTCCTTGTACATAGTAATCTGGAATTTTGTTTTTATAACGCAATGTTAAGGAAATTCATAAGGATAAGATAAGTTTATCTACCATTTGACATCAGAGCCATTTTGCAGTCAGTTTTGACAGTTAATATCGACAAAGAAATGCACACGTACACAGGTTTGAGTTTTGAAACGTTTGACAGAGGGTGATTGGAAAATCAATGGGATCTTAAAGTTTGTCATTGTTGTGTATGCTATATGTATATAGGTGTTGCGAAATGTGGGCTTATGATTTATGGGCCTTTGTTTTTTATGACATACTTATGTCTTTCAGTTCTTTACACAGAGTCCCTTATGGTCTTTTGACAGGTATCCTTTCTATTTATCATAAATAAGTATGTATCTGGAATAAAATTTTAGGGAATCTTGCTCCTTTAGTCTTCGTTTTAAAACACCACTTAATTTCAAAATAGTGTTTCGTTTTTGAAATCACTTTACTTACCGAACTTGTTTTCCCAAAGTGTTTGTTTAAGAAGAATCTTGAGAACTTACAGTTTGAGAACAGAATCATCTTTCCAATCGGTTTTTTTTTCGAGATCTCTGTGAAATCCTGAAAGACGAGGTTTGATCGGTTCATTGGAGCACTTGTCCTAGGTGTTGAAACCAAGAATCTTGTTTCTGTAGTCCTAAGCTTCTGATATGCGTTTATGGCTCCTCAAAAAATATCAGCGATGCCGCCTACGAGTGTTTTTACGAGATTGCGGGAAAGAGATTTACCACTTTCCATTAACGTAAATGATTATAAATTGGCTACATTTTCGTACCATGGACAAGGACGTAGCCAAAATTACCACAGGCTACAAAAAACAAAATGGATGCCTCCGAAAAATATGGATATATGGTATCATGTGTGTACACGTCCGGAAAGGTGATAGAAGCGGTACATCTAAAGAAATTGCAAAGGGGGAAGAATACAGAGGCAAAAGACTGGTGGAAAAGAAAGACCAACCTAGAGCCCCGCAATTCAAACAACGCCAAGCAACTGACTGTAACCTTCAAATCTACGAACAACACCTTAGTAGAGACCTGGCGGAGAATCAGCCTAGCAAATCGGTGTTACTTCGGTTCGGCAAAACAACTCTGCAGAAAAATCCTAACTACAAACTGATACTATACAGAACATTGATTCTGTTAGTACGTCTATAGATCACCGAGTGTTGGACAATAAGCAGGAAAGTGTAAAAGATCTTGGGCTTTGTGGTCTTGGGTCTGTGAACTCTATGAGCTGTACTAAGATGTGAATGTAGTCCGGAAGCCTAAAACACATCAACTACATTGGTTCAGTTACATCGAGGTAATGGACAACAACGCTCCCACCAAGAGAATCTCCAAATCCGAGACCTTAAGGTTCATAAAGACCAAACGTGCACACAAGGATAAGGATTAAGAAATCATGGATACCAGGATACTTTGTCTAACGTAGTGGCAACAGCGTTCCCGGATTCGAATGCGATAGAAAACCGCAGTATCTGAGGTAAAAACTGCTAACGGATCGGGCCCCGATAAGGAAGTAAGTAAGTAATTTCTTTTAATATTTCGTGATGAGTTGAGTCTGAAGTCTTTGTCCGATCCACAAAAAAGCCAATTACAGAGGCATCCGTCGGATGAACATTGTATAGAAAGTCTCAGTCTCATTAAGACTTTAATGACATTGTAACATAACACTCATGTATGGGAATAGTGGTTTATTTAGCAATCGTATGCAATTTATTGCGTCTTAAAGTTGACTATATACACAAAATTTGTTCCTACATGGCACATTACTCTATGCGCAGCATCTCAGACATCCGCCATTTTTAGCCGTATAGTGAGGAATGTACCCCACAAGTTGAAACCTAAATGAACAAAATCCATCAGTAACTTTCTATAATATGAAGTCTTCAAGCTCCTCCGAATTTCGTTACATCAACTATTATATGCTGCATCCGTCCCGATAGACCGACTTATAAGACTTTATCACATCAAAGCAACTTTTTCAAGAGAGATCAACCTAATTTAATTCCTGTGATGCATGAGCATATACTTAAAACAAGATAAAGATTGAATCAGTTACCAGAAATGTTGCAACTATGTACGATAAGTTAAACACACCTACACAAGACTAAAATAATAATTTGTCAACATATCATTAACTTATAAATAAAATAGCTTAACCCGTTAATCCTCGAACATCAATATAACTTAAAATTTCTGTCAGTTGGACGAAAAATACATTAAAACCACAATTCACCAGACTCTGCCGCATTATAGTGTCAAATCTATTCGCAAATCGTGCCAATAAATATTCTGACTCACGCCTGGCTGAAATATTACTTTTACTTTTTGGCAGAAAACAACTTTGAGTAGGTAAGCTAATTGCATATCTTAGCATCCTTGAAATTCGACCACGACATTCAGAGTGTAAAGCAAAAGCAAAAGCAAAACAAATATTTGTACAAATTGAAAAATACCCAAATAAAAATTTCAGACAAACAATTCTGTGACATCATCTAATCACCTGCCTTATCGTGCGTACGTTTACCTGAATGAATTTTACT
This sequence comes from Xylota sylvarum, assembly GCA_905220385.1. Classification (NCBI taxonomy): domain Eukaryota; kingdom Metazoa; phylum Arthropoda; class Insecta; order Diptera; family Syrphidae; genus Xylota; species Xylota sylvarum. The sequence continues at coordinate 37,785,459 of LR999958.1, forward strand.
TTTTGCCCAAACAACAGATAAAAATAATAATTTCCGTATGGAGTTATAAAAAAAACAACTTTAACATGAATGTACGCAAACTATGTACACTGCGTTCTTCGATAAGATAAAGTATCTACGCACACATAAGACTTAATCTGAGTACTTTTCGAATTTTCTATTATTAATCATCGCCTAGCACATTCAGGCTAGCACATAAATTTGGCATGCAATTTTCCGGGAATTTTTATTTAAATATAACAATTTAATATAATTTACCCCGGAGAACCCATAAACATAACAATAATACTGAACTGCTAATAAAAATCTCCCACATTTTAAAAATAATCGTTCGGTATTTTTAGAATCAAAAAAATAAGTGAGAACAGTAGAACTACCTTAGAGAACTTGATCACGATCAGGCTACGTAACTTTAAATAATTTCATTTTTAATTGGCATCAATCCAATGGATGTATCTACAAACCGCTTGACGCCCCACTCGATCAAGGTCAAGTGTGTAGAAGTGACAGAGAGGATAAAAAGATTCGTTTTCTTCGCTATCTAGATACACAAATAAATTGTAGCCAAAATATCACTTCTGTCGCAGATTTGTGTGAACCAATAAATTCTATCTATCGTGCTAAAGTGGGGACGAAAATGTGCGCGAAAAAGCAAAACAAGTCAATAGTATACACCCCTTGGGGTCCGGATAAATGGCTTACATAATTCAGGGCGATAAGCTGCATAAAACGCCCCTTGTTATTGTGTGCCATATTTTAGGCCAGAGGATGATATCAACGCTGTCAGTCTAAGGTTTCATGATGGCACTTTGCAGCCAGGTGTATCTAATAGACGGTCTGTGTTGCTATCGTGGCATATCCGAACAAGTGGGAAGACGAGGTAAAAATCTTTCGGTTACAGTGTGTGGTACATGAAGGCATACAAGATACAAGTGGCGACAAGAATTTATGGAGCAAATTCTTTGGAAAAAAAAGTCTAGAGATTAGAGTAAAGTGCTTATGCTACAATATAGCAATAAATGAAAGATGAATGTGTGATGCTAAACTTAGGGGTTTATGAGACCATTAGCAAAGGTAGATAAAACAACCAATGTCTAGGAGAGAGGTTATGAATGACAAGTTTGTTCTATTTTATGGATGGCCATAGCTTAGCTACATAGGTCTCGTAGATGCAGTATTTCCAAGAAATCTTGGTTGATTAAGTAATGAGAACGTTACCAGCGGGATTTAGTTTTATTAATTGGAATTTGTTAGTATTTTGTTGAAAGTCAAGGTTCAGTGATGAGGAGTTTATAATATAACTCTTGTACTGATACTATCACCTCCGATTAGTAGAACACCACCATCAATTCGCAAATCAATCGCATAAATGGCCTGTAATACCCTTGCATCATCTAGGTAGCATGATTTAAAAGTTTCATTGCCTTTCTGGAGATCTCTGGAACCTTTGATTAAAATTCTTTTTAATCCATAAGAACTGCTGTTTATGCCAATGGCATTGATTCTTGAATCATTTACTGTCTCCTTGGATATTTCTCGATTTTCTTTAAAACAACTAAAGGTTATCCTCAAGTTGGAGTTCTATCCCCCCTACTATGTTCCATTGTAGTAGGTGGACTTTTTAATGACCTAAACAATTCCGGATTTTTTACTTAAGGCAGACGATTTACTCATAATAGTAAGTGGCAAAGAGGATGCCAATGTTATTGGATAAATGCAAAATGCCGTAAACAAAATTATTGATGATTGTTGCCAACAACCAGGGCTACAAGTAAACCCAAAGAAAACAATAATCAAAATACTAAATACTGCACAACTCATTTTCTCAAAAGAAATAAAATATCTCGAACTAACTCTGGACTACAAAGTCAATTCGAATCTCATCTACATAGAACCACTCAAAAGGAGTCTAAATCTTTCTGGGTAGAGCAAGCCCAGACAAAATTGGAATTGAAACCAAAGATAACCCTCCGGATTTACCTCACCATTATCGTCACAATAATAACCTTCGAATCGCTCATATGGTGTAAAAGACTACTCCCGCTCCACCGTATAAAAGATGCAAAGACTGGTATTAAGGGTGGAATGCACACCTGTCCGATTGTTTCAGTGGAAGTCCTTCTAGACTTTCCAGCCATATAAGTGTTAAGAAGACTCGAAAGCTTTACTTCCTACGCAAAAATAAAACCTTCAACCTAGTTGGACATAAATGTACAGATTCTTGAACAAATTCCATTGCGGTGAGGATCACCGGCAGGACTTCATGCTGAAAAGAATCAATGTTGTTTCGCCCCTTTAATGTTGTCATTTTAAATCGCAATTATTGGGATAGTACTCAAATCTCTCGGTACACTGTCGACTTAAAAATTTCAAATGGGATACGAGTCAGAATTTTAGGTCTCAACTATAAATTGTTTGCGCCATTAGGACAATCTATTTCTATCTTCCGAGGAGAGGTTTTTGCTATCGAGTTCTGTGTCAGAAAGTGCATCAGAAGAAACCTCCGAAGAGCAGCTCTAAAATCTTTCATGCTTGTGACGTTGAGTCTTGAATTTGAGTCTGGTTTCTAACTGTTTTGACACCCTCCTTCAGCTAGTTATACAGAGTAAAACTACATTAACATGACTCCCAGGACATAAACGCAACCCTGACAATGAAGCTGCTGACGAACTTGCCAGATCTGGTGCCCAGTCTCCACTTATCGGGATCGAACCCTCCTGTGGTTAACCTGCTAGCCCGATAAACTTAGAGCTAAATCACTGTGATCAAAAAGAAAAGCTCATATTTTATTTGAATGTTCCGCTGAGACTCAATCACTTCCATAAAGGCTTTATCTCGCATCTGCTCACTTTTCAGCTCAAACGTAGCGCTTCTTGGGAGAATTTCATAAGTTATCACCCCAATTATAGTTAAGATGATCTTCCATATAAAAACAGCGAATGCAGGATAACCGCAGAAGAAGTGTGGTGAAGAACACCTTGGTGCTCCTCCTTGGTAAGTATAGCACATTGAGAGGCTTAACTAGCTCTTTACATTCAAGTTTGTTATTTTTCTTGCATTCTGAAATGTCATGTCAAATAATATTATGCTCGTAAAACACTCAATAGTTAGTGGAAGCCTCGACCAAGCTCGGAAGAAAATCCTGGTCCTGAGAAATCCTTTTCTAAGTCTGAGACTTGTCCAGCAAATTCCAAGATTAAACTGGATTCAGAAAATTGCTGCACTCGCAAAATATTTTGGAAGTATGTAGTTACGGACTGGAAGTAAGCTTAAATGCTGCATCATGGTCATAACCCATGTTTGCCCAACAAGCAATAAAGCCACAAATACTTCTGAAAATCGACTACAACCATGGCTAAGATTGTGGCTGGAGTCAGCCCTGCACGCAAAGTAAGTCCACTATAAATCCGAGCAAAAGCTAACAGCCAAATACGATACGAGACAAGAGTCATCGGATTTGTATCGTGAAAGGAGATCAAAACCCTTTGTTGAGTTATATCAAAGCCACTTTATCTAAAACGATAGAAGGACTTGAAAGGGCTGTACGTGACAAAAATATCCAAAGAATATATATTTACCAGTCCATCTAGGGTCGCGTCAAAAAAGCTCCAATGCAACTGATACGAGTCGTTCTTTGAAGAAAGTCCCGACGTCCGGTTCCAAACGACATTTCACCAATTACGATTCTAGTTTTAGTAAAGACAACAACCTCAAATTTTAGGGTATTGACCGAGAGTTCCCTAATCATAAATTTAGTCAAAGATAATCTGAACGCAGACAATATCTAGCACTCTAGTCTGACGGAAGGAGGTATTAACCCAAATATGTAGTAAATCTGGTAGTGAAGATCAAATGACTAGGTCTAAGTCCCAAACAATATAATAAGCCAGACATTTACCAATTGTTTCGAAAACTGAACATTTTTGCCGATCTATAGCTTTCATGAATCCATGGACAATTCGACTGTTAGGATCCTAAGCGGCTGATGAGGAAATCTTTAAATTGTCAGAATCTACCAATTCGAGCAGATCATAAGATACAAGTTGGGCACCTTGGGCCCATGCGAACTAAGGTGTTGTCAGTAGTATTATTCCTTCTACCATAAAAATACTGTAATAGAGTAAACCAATTCTAGCAAATCAGCTAGAAACATATGTGACTTAAAAGTAGTATTCCTCCATCTTTCAAACCTCATAGTGACCATAGAAGCGGGCGGATTCCAGAATGGAGTACAAAAGATTACCATTACCAGCATTATGATCCAATAGAATCTGCAATTGAAGCCATTTTGTCCTCAGAGAGACCGAAATATTAGAGTGTGAAAAATTCTGAGGACGAGGTCTACTTCAAGAGCAATTGTATCTCCTTTGCACGATAGAGAGCATCCAATCAGATTAAATAGGTATATTCGGGCTAGATCATTCCACAGAAAATGCATCTGGTTCATCTAAACTAGCGTAAGGCGTTCCTACTGCAAGAGGCCTGATGATACTAATAATCCACTTCGGACTGCTATATTTTCATTAATATTTTCGTCTTGCTAAATTTTGACATATTTTTTAATATTCCCAAAGGTTTGAACCCCAATTAAGTGAAAGTAGTCCTTATAAAGTGCAGGTGACATAGCAGCTCAGTCATTTTACTTCTGTGAATCTATGAACAGCTGCCGATTGAAAGTTGTGGGCCAATAAAGACGGCCTCTAATCCTTTCCTGGAAATAAAGTAAACAAGAGAACTATTTGCTTATAGGACAGCGTCACTTAACTGAAAGTTAGAAGTTGGATTTTACTACTCCAGTCCGAGTAAGTAATCCACACTTGATTGCTCAGTTCCGATGGCTCAGTATGCTATGCTTGATATTGATCCGCCAAATTAGCATCCAGAACAAGCCATCTATAGGAAAAGTGGAAGTTATTGGATTAATACTTGTTATACATGCAGCAGCTTACGTCGTCGACTTTTGAGGATATGGGTTGTCCTTCACAGCTTCTTTAGAAGGTTAGAAACATACCATTGTACCAATCTGATAATTAGTTTTAAGGTCCTGCTGGACATCCTTCGGGGATTAAGGGAGAATACTGATGACCTTAGTTTTATACGTTGGTTAGGTGCGAGGACTCTGTATACTGCCTTGGTTATGGCAGGTTTCCAGATCTAATCCAGTACTAATCGCATTTGGAATTAGTCAACTAAAATGTGTCGGTTTCTTTTTAGGAAGATTTTATGGAGATAACACCAATTTCTTCTACATATGCTGGATTGGCTAGAATCCGTGCTGTAGTCGCATTTAAGAATGGAGCCAGGGAGCTTAGCATAGCCTTAGCAAAACTTTCAGAAATCTGACAGTTGACAGGATGATTTCCTCGAAATGGTTATTTTTAAGGCGTTCCCGATTCGCTAGAGGGATTTAGCGATCAATCCGTTGCATATTCATTTGAAAAAGAACATCGGTAGTAGTTGACAACCAAGGTTAACCTTGTGTGGAGTTTTTGAATTAGGCTTCGAGTTCTCCAGTCAAGAGCATAATCTCGGCTTAAAAAGTTGTATAATGGAATGTGATGAATTTATAGAATTACGATACATTTAGGTACGACAAAGAGAAGACAATCAGGTCTGGCATAACTCTTTTCTTTGTTGGTGCTGATAAACAATTTTTGCTGCATACGTGCAAAACCATGAGACAACAAAAGTCGTTTCAACGTGTCCAGTAACGCTTTTGAAATTCAATCCACGAAGCGATACATCCCGAATGCCATTGAAACAAAGTATCTCATTCATCCGACGAGACAAAATATTGCATTTTCTTTCAACCGACTGGCTAAAACTTTACTCAGCTTAAATCTATTTGGTTACACTTAATCTAGTCAGTCAGTCATCTTTTTATCTTGACGGAGTATGTAAACAAATGTCTGTATCCATTTCATGGAGACAAAGCATTTTGTCTACAAAGCGCAACCTGAGTCTGAGAGCATCAATAAATTAGGATCATGTTGGGCACTTCTTCGCAAACTGTCTCGACCACAATAAACAAATAGCCCCTCGCAAGAGTTTTAGCACACAACGGATGTCTATAAGGTGGGGCCGCATGTCGTTCCCCTGGTGAGCAACGAAATTAATTTTTAAGTCTTACGTTTGACCCAGAATTTATGATGAAAGGATCCTTCTGGCTATTTTTTTTTATTGAACATCCATACACTGTCTGGAAGCTTTTTTTTTTCTTCCAAGAACTAATGATCTCATCAGTGTTCCTTTTCGTGCTTTTCTACCTACTTGCGTCCGTTGGCAATCTGATCGGCGGACTTAATTAACTCGATAGACAGAGAATCTTGAATCCAAACCTGGCACGACAATCATAAAATACGACACTTTCGTAATAGAACAGCATTTGATATCCACTTCCTGTCATCAGATTGCAAAAGAAGTACAAATAGACTACACAGATGGCAGTTGCAGAAGGAGACATACAGTGAGTGCAACAAGTGGTTGTGGAGGGTTTGTAGTTTTCTTAGTTTTTGTGGAGTATTGTTGAGAAGCATCAGATATGATTGACTCACATCCACAAAACGAGTGGTTGTAGGACAGTTTTGATGTTCAGACGACCGCAGCGAGAGGTTTAACCTGCACCATAGAGTATGTTAGTCACTGTAGACTGCGTATGGGACTGCATTTGCATTTAATTGGTATTCACTTGAGCTTGGCATGTTCCACATAGAATTTCAATAACGTTCTAACATCCATTGGACATTCGCTTAATTTGTCCTATGATAATTTGCAGAGCACCTTAGATGGCAAACGCATACGCGACCACTTGGTCGACGTTGGCCGCCGTACCAAGCTGAGTGTAGGAATCATCCAGCGGGGTGTCCATCAAGCCGCAATGTTGACACAGACTTATTGACTATCCCGGCGAGAGTGGCAGTACGCCTGCATAGCACCACGCAATCATGCGATACGAATGTTAATTCCTCTATTGATTCAAATCGATTTGAGCAGTTGTTATCGGGGTGCAGGTTGCATTTTTGTTTTTTTTTTTTGTTTTTTAAATGAAAGACTGGTCACTGTTGCCATTGGCGCCAGATAATTATGCTCTTTAGCTTTTGTGGATAAAATTTGCATTCGAATTTGCTTCGGTATAGAATGCTTAACCTCCTTTCGGCATAAAGCTCATTGTCGGTGTCGTAGTTCAACGCAGCCGCCATCGCTTCATTAGGTGTGCACTGACCGTATAATGGAATTAGATTGGAGGCGGTGATGTGGAGGAGAGACTCGGCATTTGAATGATTTTATTTATCATGGTGGAAAATTGATTTAGTAAATTGAGAAATTATTTTGCACTGACGCCTGATGGATGAATGGTATGGTAATCGCTGTAGGCAAGTGAATTGAATTGGTTTGCTCTTTTGTGAGGAGATGGAGCTACTGTGCGAATGGTGTGGGGTTCACACTACATCCTTTGATCTAAAAGTGACAACTACGTTTAGACAAATTGTCAGATGAGCTCAGATTTGAAGAAGTCTCTATAAAGTCATGAAATAATCGCTTTAGGTTAGCCTAGGTAAGTGGACTTAAAAAAAAAAGAGGGAGGCCAATTTTTGCCATATTCATGTCAGTTAGTATTTAGTTTTGTATCCATGGGGAAAAAAGATAGAAACACATCCCCACCAATGAAAGTCTGGGCGCGACAGGTTCGTACATGACCTAGCTTTTCACAACCATTCGTGCCTACTGTTTAATGCTCTGTTCGCTTACTTTTTATGACAATTGTTCTCTCGAATGTTTGTCAGATGCTCTTGAGGAGCGGGACCATGAAAAAAACGTTGGCGTTGTCTAGAAATACAACTTTGAACCTTCAGCTATGTAATCCGATGTACTAACGACTAAGTCATGGTTCATATACGCATATGTATGTGTTCAAAATTGGGCGGGAAAAGGTGTTCTACTTAGTCAGGTTGCACGTTTGTTTTTTTTGTAAGTAATCGGTCAATACAAGTTGTATTGGATGGATATAGTTCTAGCTCATTCTCAACTAATGTTGGTGTACTCCAGGGCTCAGTCCTTTCTCGGACCCTGTTTCTAGTATTTATTAACGACCTTTTCTCTCTCATTCGCGATCCAATCCATCCACACTGGACTTTACTTATACTTTAACGACTCCAAGGCTTAGACCTCAAATCGTGCGGTCTCACTGATTGCGAATGTTAACCGAGCTCAACTCTGGTATTGAAGCTTTCATTAACTGGAGTTCGAAAAACCGAGTTGACCTACCTATGTTGTAGCTTTGATATATCTGTAGATGTCATTTACAGGTCTTTCTGAGAGCTTTTGAGGGAAAATTGTGCCTTAAATGGTAGAGGCCCTAGCAATGACAGACAGAGTTATTTTCTATTCCTTGATACCAAACATTTCCTTGCCAGTATGCATGTGTTTAAGAACGCCATCTATCTTTAGTCTTCAGTAGATTTCAGTAGTCATTGATAAAGGCTTTTTCAATGTTTAATAAGGCAGCAAGGCAATACTTTTTATCCTTCAATGTTTCTTCAGTTGAGCTAACGATGCAGTGCAGAGCTGTTGTTACACTCTTTTCCTTTCCTATCTCGTGCGGGAAATATTTTTTTCGAATGTGTCTCCAAATGAAACTAGTATCTAAGCTAGCTTTGGGTTTGTAAATACCAGTGTAATGTCATCGCAACATGGTCTGGAGAATACTATCCCCACTCTCTGTTGTTTCTTATGTTATGTTCCCATTAAACCTCGAGGTTTCTATAAACCTCGAAAGCCGTTCCCACCAATTTGAAATTATTTCAAATGTCAAGAACTGTCAATCTGAAGTCATTTCAAATGTCAATTTTGAAGTGGCTGACAAAACAATTGTCAACAATTTTCGCTTTTTATATGTTTTTCTTTTCTGTTTGCTGGAAAAAATTATTTATTTGTGTAATTATAATATTTCTTTTAAAAATATTACTTCTTTGTCCGATTTAAAATGAAAATAATGGTGACAAATACAATTGACAATATAAATTAACTCGAAAATAAACCAAAGTTCACTTTATAGGTTTGTTTGGTTTGACAACCTCTCACAGGTGGATGAACTCAAAAGGATTTCGTTGAAATCACGAGTTTTCGAAAACCCAACAATGTATAGGAAAATCTAAAAGATTTGGCGAAATTTGCTGAAACCCCGGGATTTCGTTCTGTGGGTACGTAGTATTATGCTAGTAGGTCACAGTGGGATACATCTCGGGGAGGGTGTGTCTAATAAAAGTCTTAACAACTCTTTCTACTCTCTGTTAAGTTCTTTGATCTGGAAGAACTAATTTCACCCGTCTTGTCTGGCATTGGATAGTTCCTAAGCTTCGGTTGATTTAGGTATGTTGGCTGTATTTAGCGGTTGTGGAGTTTCCTTCCATGTACTAGGTAGTTATTCATTGCACCATGAGAGGTTGCTCTTTATAACTGTTTTGCTATATATGATTTTTTTACGGATTAAATGTCATACATTTAAAAATCAATTTGGTTGCTACAATGACTGATATTTGTTTTTTTTTCTTTTCTTGCAGGTAAGAGACTATCATTTAAATGAGTGTGCAACTATTAAATTCCATTCCAGGTAATGTATGGAACTCATTGAAGAACTCTTTGGGGAATATTCATTTTATTTTTGGCTGTCACAAAAAGTAGAAGAAGTTCATAGGATTTATGGATGATATCTGTAGACAGTTAGATAAAACAACGTCCCATTGCGTTTCTTTGGTTGACGGCTACCATCATTTGTGGAAGATGATTCAATATCTGCTTTTGAAGTGTAGAATCTTGTAGTCTTATAAAGGGCTTCTTCTTTCAATTGTTCCAATAAGGTTTATTTTAGTTTGCGTGAAGTTAGCTGCGGTTTGTTTGATATTTCATTCACCTTGGAGCATACTTGTATGTGGTTTCAACAAGACGGTGGCACATGCCACACATCGAGTTATTGGCCGCCCTTTTGATGGCTCTGGACTTTTCTCTTGGGCCTACGTCAAGTCGATGGACTATGTTAATAATACAAGCTCAGGATCAACATCGCATACCTAATTGTCGGCCTTTTTAATTCGCTGTCCAGAAACTGGTTTCCGTTTCATCCGTTGTAGTTGATGAATGGTGTTCTATGACATCCTGTATAAGTATATACCTACATATGTACGAGTACATTTCACCAAAGGTGAATGAATCATCAAAGAAACCGCAGCTAAAAGGTTAAAAAGGAAAGCTAGGGGTTTTCTAAAAATCGTCTAAGTTTGCTGGTTAGATTATTTATCGCCTTATCGATGTCTATAGTGCAGTCGAAAGCTAGACTTGGACAGGTTCCTTAAAATGTCCCCAGATTCTGTTAACAGCAGGGTTCACACCGATGAGATTCTTCGTCAAATCAGTATGATGACTCTATATTTGATAATTGTGAGCGCAAATTTACTTGGGTTAAGCCGCTCGTCAAACAGATTTGATGGAAAATTTGATCGGTGTGAACCCCACTAATGGCAAGATAAATGTTCAACTGAAATAGTAAGTACCCCCACATACATGCTTCCTGAGTTAAAATGATTCGAATGACTACTTTAAAGATGCTTTTAGATTGTTGAAGACTCCGTCTGGAGAAAGTCCTTCATAGTGTATTTATTAAACCCCAGTGAACGTCACTCCTACTAGCTCCTGTAGTGGATTTCGTTCTGTCTTACCTATGAGATCTAGAAGGTTTTACATTTCTGTGATAGAGACATACATATCTATCTATGATTGTTTTTGAAATCCCGGATACATTCTGCTTTAGGACTAGTTATTCATAATTAAATTAATTGACTGCATTCATGCATGGTAAGTCTAACCATAGTTAGGTTTCCCTAATAGTCAATTTTTTTCTGTCTTTCATATAAAAAATATAACCCACACAAAAATCCCATTTGACCCATAGCACCTTTCGGATTTTCCAGTGTGGGAATCTCAGCTATGGTTACTGTGGAATCAGAATTTATGGAACTCTCTGCCCGAGGGGGGCAATATACTTCACTTGAGGACTTTGGCAAAAACCAGTGCAATACATTCTTATGTTCTAAGATTGCCCACATTCTAAGTGTGAAGCAACAGATTTCCTATACCCTGTGGAGCAACATCCGCAAGATGTATATCTTTCTGTATCTTGCAGAATTTATTGCTGGTAACCATTCCGTCTTAACAAGGAATTTCATGCTCCCAAAGCACTAAAACTAAGCATCATTGCATAACCCAATAACTAGCAATAAAAGGAAAAACCCCTCCGAACAATTTTATGTGCGCGATATAAGTCAAAAAAAACTTCAAAGCGCGCATTCATAATCACATAAATTACCCCTAAGAATCCCTCTATTTGGACCAATAAAGAAGGATCCCTCATATCTGAATATCATAAAAATCAGAATCTACCCGGTAATCACAGAGCTCTAGTTCAGTCCTCCGGTTGATGGTATTATTCCATGTTGCACACAAGTCAAGTATCTAACCCCCCAATCTTATCAAGTGCCAACCCAACAGTTTTCCTCGAACAGGAAACCAAAGGCACTAGACCATGCCTAAATAAATGGTTCTCTGTCGATTCGTTATACTGTGGCAGCTATAATTCATTTCTTCAGCTTTGTGAGTATCTTCTTTGATGATTCTGCCGATAGATACTGTTGCTGATGGTGGTGGTGTATACGTTCGTCAGTAGGTTTTTTTTTTTTTTACGATGATGGCGGTAGTTAAGTATCTAAGCTCTCACGTACGGAATGTATGCGGTTGGTATCGAATTTAATTAGACAGGATTAACTATTGCTTCATCATGACAAATGTTTGAATGACACTGATGGTCTCCGTTTAGCTGTTCCAGTTAAATGTGAAGCTCAACTGGAAAAATTTATGTTGCGGTTCTTCCTTCTGCCAGAGGTAATACTTTTGCATGTTATTGCGGGAAATTCAATACCAAAAGTATCTGCTTCAAACTCTGATCGCAAAGAGATTGATTTTGCGGTTTTTTTTTTTTTTTTTGCACACACACTGAAAGTCATTGAACTATTTATTCACACAAAGTGATGGCTAGTGTCATTTTGGAAATTCGAATTAAATTCTCAACAAACTAAAAATACCACAGACTATTACTCATTAGCATTCACACTCCAGTTTTTTTTTTTTTTTTTTATAGACCAAACAAAAGTTTGCGTGGAAATATTGTTTCGCTTTAATTTCAAATATCTGTTTACATTTTCAAAGGGCATCTTTCGGAATAGCCAGCATTATTTATAGTGTGTTGCGTTTTGAAAACAACTGACCTTGTCAGTTTGCCACTGTTAGCGTATACACTTTCTCTCCATTTCATTAATTAAAATTGTAAATTCGTAAACAATAAAGTGACTTTTGACACGAACTTATAAACTATCGCATAACATGTGCGAAGAGATATTCGCCATATGCTATCAATATTGTGTGTGTTCGAATTCAAGGATTTCAATTCATTTGACGAAGTAGTTCTACCCTTATGCTATTAGCTTAATTTGACATATATTTCCGCTTAATTAGACTTAATAGATACATAAATGCGAAGCAAATTTTAAGAAATGAAATTATTTATTTTTAACATGGAACCAATTATGAAGATTAAGCTTGAGATACACAGACTCGTTTTTTCATACTTGTATCTTAAGTGTATCTATGGGATCTTTTCTATAAGTTATGTGGGAAATTATGATCTGAACACTTATGCCATATTACATAGAAAGTAGATGTTCTTCCCAGTATTGGGATAGGTTACCAATTAAGGGTTTAAGCATTCAAGGCAACTTGAAATGTGCATGCAGAACCACTTTCTGTACAACCCTTGTGTTTATAGAAACAAAGCTTAATATTACGAATAGCACGAATAACTCCATGAATATTGTGCTTAAGTGCCTGAATCGTTTCTGCGTCAATTAGCAGCTCCATGGAGGCGAAGGAACATCAGTAAAATGACTGATTATGCATTTTATTGAACTTATTGTTGGACGACTTGTATGGCAAGTAGCGGTGTCTTACTAGAACCAGATGTCGTGCAAGTACATTTCCTCAGTTTCTGGTAAAAACAAATCGGTTACGAATCCGTAGTGCCGTGTAATTATGTCGATAGTAGTACGAATGCTCCTTCGGCTTAGCTTCAGTAGATTGACGAACTTCTTCTCATCGTAGACTGGCCACAACGATCTAGGTATGGAGCTGTATCTTATTGACACAAACGTTTGTTAGGTGTTTCGAGAGACTGTCTATTTCCCTATGTAATGCACTAAGTGGAATATTGGCCTCAAGCATGGTCATGGTTGATATCTGACACTTTTTCGTTTCCGGAGACGTACACATTCATATCCCGACACCAAGTAGAGGGTTTCCTTATTGACTGTTGATATCTCGTTCAGGTGTACGACCTTCTTGTACTCTCTGAGCTTCTTCCTTCGGAAATGGACCTCGCGCTTTCCCTTTGGACTGTTTGCCTAAGATCGGAAAGCAAATGCACCTCCAACTCGTTTGAAGTTGTCCACTATGATTGTTTTTTTTTTTTTTTTTTAAATGTATCACGTCACTTAGGACTAAAGTCCTTTAAAGTTATAAACCCAGTGATGGAGTGAAAGGAAAAGGTATAGGAAAGTTAGAAGTTGGTAGGAAAAGGAAAGAGAGTTAGGTGACGATGCGCGTTGACTTTAAATCTTTGCAAATCATAATTTGATGGAAATATTGAGGACGGCAAGTCATTCCACATACGTGTTGAATGGCTAAAGAACGTGCTTCTGAATTTGACTTCCGAAAATAGGATTCAAAAGATAAGGGTGTGCGGAAAAGGCCGCTCGTGTAGTACGATTAAACTGACGGACAGGCGGGACACAATTATAGATTTCGTCCGAACAGCTATAATGGAAATATCTGTACAGGACCGATAAACATCCAACATTCCGACATTGATAGGTCACCGACCAATCTACATGCCTGACGCTGGACACGATCTAATAAACTCAGACATGTTACGGGAGCTTCCGCCCAAACGAATGCACGCTTTATAAATAGTAGCCAAGTCTGAAGGACTGAAAAAACGTTTACACCTCTTGAGGAATCCGAGGCATCTAGCGCCATTTTTCGCAGCTTCGGATATCTGATGATTCCAGCGAAGGTCTGGGGTAACATGCATGCCAAGCATTGACAAGCCGTTAGAATCCTCAATATCAGCTCCATTCATTTTTAGTTTGGCTACATTGACAGGAGACAGCACTGGGTTTTTGACGAATTGAACTCAACTCGGTTTTTAGCACCCCAATTGATGATTGCATCAATATCGGAGTTGAGCTCGGTTGACATTCGCTGCCGGTTAGACTCTACAGTTGAGAATGGGGTAGAAGTATATCCGTCCAATACAACTTGTATTGACCGATTACTCAAAAAACTTGCAATCCATGAAGAGAAGATGCTGCCGACACCATAAGCTAGGATTTTGCTTAAGAGGGCACTGTGCCACACTCTATCGAAAGCTTTAGAGATATCAAGGGCAACTACTCGGCATTCGCCGTGATGGTGAATACTTTGGTTCCATTTTTCTGTTAGGTACACCATAAGGTCACCTGTAGAACGTTGTTGACGGAAACCGTACTGACGGTCATTGAGAAGACGGTTTCTTTCGCGATATCTCATGAGATGGAAGTTAACAATGCTTTCCATGACCTTGGAGAGCACTGATGTTAAGGCAATGGGTCGGTAGTTCGAAGGGGAGGTTTTATCGCCCTTTTTACGGATCGGCTGGACGTGCGCGAGTTTCCACCTATCCGGAAAGATGCCTATAGAATATGACAAGTGGAAGAGCTTACGTAGAGGTTTAGCCAGGGAAGAAGAACACCTCTTCAAAACAAGGGGAGGGATCCCATCTGGACCTGAAGATTTGTTACTTTTAAGATCTTTGAGGACTCGAGCTACTGAGCGGGTTCGGAAAAATATTTGTCCTAGTGAATATTGAATCGGATTCAGTAATGGTGGTGGAAGAGAAGTATCTGGCAAGGTGGAATTTGCAGCGAACATAGCTGCTAGCAGATTGGCTTTCTCTTGTGTGATACTTTGATCATTGTGGACAAGAGCTGGGATAGATGTTGACGCGGAGCCATTAATTCTTTTAACGAAAAACCAAAAAGATTTACTGCCTTTAGGGCATTGGCTTTATATGGCTTCATATATCATTTTCGTCTCTTGTTCACCGACTACAGCATCAATTGCATCTGCCACTGACCCAAGGTAAATTTCGTCTTCCTCTTCTTTTTTGTTTTAAATGAAATTTTGGTTCAACGAGTGCGGCCGGAAATGAGGGTCGGCTTTGACGGAGCCGCTGACTATCGGAATAAGGCGGACTGATCATAGGTCTCAACTGTCCACTTATGAGAGCGCGATCGGCTGAGATCCTTGGGCACAGTTTTTATTGCTATCTTTTGGTCTTCGGCCACCACTGGAATCTATTCGAAGTGGATACACATACGATGTGGTTACCTAGTATAACCCTCTAAGCTGCGATAAGCTAAGACAAGGTGGATAGTTGCACCGAAGAAAACCCGATGGTTTTGAAAACAGAAAAATTTGAAATCGTATACAGCTTGTATCTAAAACACGTGAACTCTATTTTTATGTCTGTGTTAAGTTTTTATACTGTGTTTCTTTTCTTTTCTCTCTTAAAGTTCATATTCTTGAAGATAGTAAATGAAAAAAATCGGAAAAACCCTCTTCAAAGTCTTTTAAGACCCAACAAAAGTCTAAGATGTATCTATGTCGTATCTAAGGCGTGTATAAATTATTTTTCCTCGTATTTTCAACTCTCTTATTGATTCAATACTGATCTTGAAAACGTCTTTGTTTATAAAAATAATTTCAGGGCTTATCGCACTATGTAAGTAGTGCAAATCCGTTCATCTATTTTCAAATTTCAATTTCATCGCAAAGTGCCTATAAAATATCAGCTGCTCATTGATTACAATTTAATTATCAACATTTCATCAGGCAAGCTAGCAGCTCCCTAGCGCGTGTTTTTTCTGACTCATCCCTAAATTATGTTGGCGCCCCTTACTTATCACAGCCACTTGGCCATATTAGCCAGGCACTTTTGGTTCTGCATCAACAGCGGCGAGCCAACACAATTCTGTAATTCGTTTCGATTTCGCAGTTAGACACCTGGGGTGTTTGTTCATATGTATGGGTCCACTAGCCAAGCCACCCTAAGGTCTAAAAATAACGAATTTCATCACGAAAAACGTTTACAGATACATGAAGCATCTTAGCGGCGACCACTAACTGTGTGCAGAACCTAAGCGCAAAGTGTAAACAAAATAAAAATAAAAACATAAAGAAAAGTGAAAGAATTTTTGGTTTTTTTTTTTTTTATTTTTTTTCGGTACACCGCGAACGTGGTTCACCTAATACCCGACATTTTTTTTTCTCGCCTCTCAGTGGCCGATACGATGGGACCGATTTAATTATTCCGAATTTCTGGAATTCCCATTTCTATTTATTTGATCGGTTCCTTAATGAGTCGAGGCGCTGCGCTGGGAACGTGCAACAATTTGGATCGTCGAAAAATGCACTGCTTACCGGGGGTCTATTGCCAGCTAGCTTGCAACACTTGAAAGCTAATTAATATACGAGTACCTACGGATGAAAGTGGTGTGTCGGTCGGTTTTTGGGTGTTTTCTTGGAGTTTTCGTGAGGAAATTTCCAAAACAGCACCTGGGCGTGTGAATGTGTGTCAACCAAACTTTTGTCATGCTAATGAGATTAAGGCACCTGTTTTGGTGTTCTTGTTGCGTACCTTACCGGTGGCATAATATGTGGATTAATGTATTTTTATTATCAACAAAATGATTGTAGATACGGATAGCTAAGGCTTAAAGAACTTGTGTGGGTAATTTACGTGACCGTAAAATACGAGGGAGATTACACAAAGAAGTGTACTCGTAAAGGGGACACGTTTTGTCAAAATTATTGCTTTTTTATTAGGCAGTAATTTCGATGCTTAAAAAATCGATTTTATTAAACGAATTTACAGAGCCATTGAAAAGGCTGAGATATCCATTTTAAATTAATGTTAATGCCGCCGAGTTACAACCAATTAAGTGAGAGATATTCAAAAACAAAAACAAAAACAACAAAGTGAGATTGAAAGAAAATACTTTGTTAACACGCCTCTCGAGATAAAGAATAACAAGATTCTTTTAATATTTTATGAATAAGGTCTCAATCTGTTGGTTTTTTTTTTCAGTTAATTTATATTGAACAGGTTTTTGTCTATTTATAGAGGCACGGCTTCAATGAGGATTATCGTTTGTCTATACCCTAAGGCGTGAAAAGGAATACAAATAAACATCTTTTAGAACTGATTTCGGTCAGTTTTATAGCGGTTATTTCCAGAACAAAATTAAGGTTAATAGGCTTGAAAGATATAAAGTTTCTTTCAGCCACAAAGGGTAGATGACTTTCCACCCGCCCTTTGGTGTACTGCCGCAATTGGTTGAGAAATGTGTTAAGCTCTGAGATACATATGTACTTATGTACTAAACTGGTGTAGTTTATACTCCTACTTAAGTTATCAGCCTAACAGCGTTGGTTTTCAAGAAGACGACAATAAATAATTTAGCAACACAGGAAGTGCTAGCCATATACAGCCTTTACAAGTGACAGTAGTCAGTGCCTTGCTATACATCAAAAGATCATTTGACATTAAAAATAAGGAGCAAACAGTTCAGTGTCTAAATATAAGTAAGAACTACAGAGCTCAAATGATTCGGCGGAGATTTTAGCGTTCTCAAGAACTATCAATGTCAACACAATGAGAGGATGCCCCTAGGAGAGAGTACGAACATTGTATCCTGTTATGTGGAACGTTAACTGCATAACTTGTGGTGATAACGCAGAAATAATTGGTAAAGCAAGGTTCGAAAAACTTCTTTCGATAGGCGATTTGAAAAAAAAAACTTAAAAATAGTGGACTATGACTAAACATAAGTCTTATACACGAAGTAGAGACATCTTCAAAGGAAGAAAACATTCAGTCTTTCAAAAAATATTCTAGCACCAAAAAGAAGGACTACATCTAAATAGTTAAGCTAGAAGCAAGAGAAAAGTCTTAAAGGATGTGAACTAGAGAAGAAACTGGGGCAGAAATGTCTGGACTAAAAGTGAAACACTTGAAATCCATGATCATAACAGAGATCTATACGTCCAAATTACACCTCACAAAAAATTCATTAACTGCGACATAATAATCAGGTCAGGTGGGCAGGCAACTACCAAAGCTCTTGATGTCTATGCTGTTAGATCTAAACTCGTATGAACAAACTTGTTGAACTAGGCAAATATGATGAAGTGACCCTCTAAAGGATATTAGGTCATGTAGGAAGAGAAGCCAACAAAACAGCAAATACATTAGCTAGACAAGGGATAAAAAACCCTTTATAGAACCATTTAATGTAATAGAGGACCATGGTTTAGGTTAGAATAGTTGCCAGACACACTTAGATCAGAAGAAGTCATTTGTGATACCTAGCATTGATCTTTCTTAATACATATATCCAACTCGAGCTTCTTATGAAGCCAGTGATGCTCATGATTTCTAAGAATGACAGTTTGGCGAGGTCAGTGAAGAAAGGAGCACTTATGTGGGACAGTGTTCTATCGTCCTCGTCTTCGTCCCTGTAACTCCTGCAGAAATCACTTGAAAAGATGGACAGCCTTTTAGGACAATAACCCGTGAGGACCCCGATTATATTTTTCGCCATTTATGCAGAATCTTAAGAGTCATACCCTTTTCTGATGACCCAAGACAATACGTCAAACACAGAATTCAGGAGGATGAAGAACGACAACAGTACAGGGTAGAGAAGCCTTAACAGTCTTAGGCCAAGCCTAGAAACTCTTAGGAAACAATTTGGGAAAAAATAGGAAAAATCCTATTTGGGTTTGTAAACTCCAAAAAAATCATTCCCCTGTAAACTCAACAAACTCCTAATAAATCTTATTAAATTCTGTAATGAGTCAAATTAGGCTCAGGAACACTTGCTGGAACTGGCCCATAAAAAAGTTGGCAGAGTTGCATACGTATATACCAGATAAGAATATGCAGCCCATAGAGCCTCATTCTTAGATTCTTTTGAGAAACTGGCTTAGAGAAGATGCTTTAGGTCGAATCATTATTGCAATCCTTAGCTAGACTACAAAACACTCAAACACAATTTTTGGAGATTTATAATGCAAAGGGAATAAGCTGTATTATCATACCAGTAGACAGCACAATAAACCCCTTGATGCAGACCAAAATACCTTTTAGCTAATATGCTATACACAGACAAATTAAGGTAGAATTCTAAAGAGATAATCCCTCCTTTATTCTGGTAGGTACGCCTGTGAAATCTTGAAATTCCGGCAATTAGAAAGCTGATTTATGTGGTGTGTTTTAATCGCCACCACAGCACATGATCCTTCTTCATTAAAGAAAACCGGTCGAAAGAGCTTACAAGTCTGGTATTGGCTTCATCTCAGCAGCTAATGCGCACAAAGGCTTCTTTTGCAGACCTGCACTAGAATATGAATTCTAAATCTAATCAGACGTTAAGGAAGATTAGAATTTGCCAATTTTGTTTACCGAGGAAGTAAAACAGAATTTCCATAACCAACTAAGTGCCGCCTACTACACAACACCTGATGGAGTGATCACCATAATGATGAGAGATCTACTAACATAATCACAAAGCATGCCATAAGCACTGAGCATTATACTGGACCCATCGCGATCCCTAGGGAACCTTCACGGTCATACACCTAAACCTATTTGGCCATACATTCAATTTTACTGCAGAACCTAAATATGGCCACAAATTTTTTCAATGAACCAACCACCTTTAAACTATTGAATAAGTATCTTGCGACGTACTTTACCCTACTCCGAGCAATGGGTTCACATTCACAGTGTAGATGAGTTATATCCTCTGTTCCTGTTCGTTAAACCTAATCTCATGGTGTGCTTCCTCAGAAGGCAATGGCCAGAGAGTGTCTCTATCGCTATTCTTTAATTCTCCAGATTTATTCCGATCTAACTCAGTCCACAAGGGCTTAGAAGAAACCTTGTGCCCTTCTAAGTTTAACCATCTTAGGTCGGCCATATTGATAATTTTATCGAGAAAAATTCTCTTATCATTTGTGGTCTAATGTCTTCAATAATATCATTTACTGAGAGTTCTGCTCCTTTTTCCGCCAGTACGTCAGCACTTTCGTTACCCTCTATATCACAGTGTCCAGGAACGCAACATAATCTGACTCGGCTCTGCGAACATAATGCCCTTAGCATTGTGTGACAACTCCTGACTAGTTCAGATTTAGTGATGTAGGACTCTATTGCCTTTAGCGCAGCCGATATTCTTGTTGGATATTGATCCCATCTCAAGTACTTAGTTCCGCAGCTTTGACTACGGCCAGAACTTCTGCCTGGAATAAGTCTATATCTCTCGAATATATGCCTGACCCTGTATCGTCGCTAGTTTTGGAACCATTCCAAACTAGTTTTCGGGGTACATTACTTCGTAGGGTGTATCGAAGTTGAGTGTACCAAGACTTTCATCCGATTCGTCAGGGATGTTGGGGACTGATCCTTTAAGAATCGAGCGTTGGCCTATATATGTAGCTAGTTTTAAGGAACTCTGCGTTAGTGAGACGAAGTTCACTGATACCTGCTTATAATTTTATTTGAATATTTACTAACAGGCATTGAACTGAGATTCCCATTTTCTTTTTTTTTCTGTAATAAAACAGTTTGATCCAAGTCATCCTATTCCAATTTATCCGGAAAATAATCAGTGAATATTATCCGGTAGCGATCTCCATTGACTGTGATTGTGTTGACAGTATCATTCATGAAGAATTATATAAACAAACCTCGGCTAACTTCATGCATAGCCAAGAAATCAAGAAATCATATTGGAAAAATGAAGCGTCCCATTCAAAAAGCTCTTTAGAAGAAAGGTGCAACCAAATACATATTTAAGACTAGACTTCTCATTGTAATGAAATATGTCCGCTTTCCAGCCCACATAGTGTACCAATTTGCAGTTGGACATGACAATTGTAATAAAAACGTAGCGAGCTTTCTGTAGAGACAGGTATCAACCCACACTGATGTTGTTGAGTCAGGATTTTTTCCTGGTGTTTAAACTATGTATTGCTGACTATACATAGAACATTTGGAGGCACTTTTTGGTTAAGACAGAAGTCCACCTAAATCTCTTCGGAAACGGAAAAAAAGTATCAATATCCGCAGAAATAAAACGTAGAAATGGAATGGAACACTATTTAAGAGTACAAATGACATGTAATTTAAAACAACTGCTCACATTGACAACTAATGTACTAGATTCATAACGAAAATTCAGATTCAGTTAAAGTCGAATTTAAGTTATTTTTTGACAGGTTTCAAGTTTTTTTTTTTAATCGGTTTGATGTCGGTATTAGTCATTACAACAAGAATACAAATGCAGTTGGCCTATGTTAGAACTAAGAAATACCAAATATTTAAGAAATATTTACACTTGTACTGCTCTTCATTCTCAAAAGACCAGATATGTCTGAAATTTCATTATCCCGCTCAAAATTCGGGTCCCAAAAAGTGGTGACAGACCCATGAACGGACAGACAGGCTATTCATTCTGATCACAAATACTTTATGGGATTTACCGCGATTATTTCTCTAATTTGCAAACTATGTGTCAGACTCAATATACATTTCGGTAAGAGTATCAAAATAGAAATATAATTAATATGTAGTCGTAAAAAATTGTGAAAGCAGAATTTTACAACCAATTGGAGGCGCTATTGAATATTTATTTTCAAAGTCTAGTTTGCTCATTTCAAATAGCGATTTGTCTTTTCTTCTATTTAAATGCAAATTTCGAATTTCGGCAGACACTTTTGACATTTCGAAGCCAAAAAGAGCGTATTTATGCAAATTCGAATTTTTGCTTTTGGCATATTTAGGTTGACACCTTGATTTCACTCAAATCCGGTTTTGCATTTGAGTTATTTTCTACTTCAGATACGTACGTCAGCGATTACAATAAAATTAATTTGATTACGAATAGATTACGTGTGTGTTTGTGTCTACTATTAGTGGTCTTGAAATAAAAATCATCTGTGAATAGTACGTTCACGCTTAGTATATTCGAACTTTGGAACACCCACCATAAGCCCCATTAACTGTCAACATAAAGCACCCGGCTAATGCTTCTTCAATGTTCAACATGACACATCGCCAGTCGCACTCGCATACGACTACAACATATGCTCGTGTGTTGTCCAAACTGACTACTGCTTGTACTTGTAATAACGTTAATTTTTATGAATGAATTTAATTGCCAGCAGCACAGCGCGGCACCATGACCAACGGCGCGACGCGACTCTTGGCAGCGGCGGTGATGGCGACTATACCAACGTTACACTACACACATGACATATGAGGTTGCAAGTGGATTACCATGCAAATTGGCCACTACACAGCACTACATATCAACACAACGACCAGTCTCGCACTTTTATTCTTCGTCTGACATTACGTCACCCGTTCGATTCATGTCTGACTTTTGGTGGATTGGAATTTTATTTTTGTTTTTCCACTGAGCCTACGCAAACATGCTGCCAGCCCTGGATTGTGTCCGCCAAAAAGAAACAAGAATGCCCTGAGGTGGGATTGTGTGTGTCGTTATCTGTCACAAAAAGCGGGTGTGTGAACAAACCGCCCTTGGGCGACCTTAGGCAAATAAAAATAAATAAGTCTGCTTTTAATAGTTTCACTTTGTCTGGAGTTATATGTACATGAGCATGGTTACGACCTAACCTGTGGCAGACGGGTTACGGATATGAAAAGAACTGCAGGATGGAATGAGAAATGTAGGCGGTTCCAAACCTGTTTCAGTGTCCGATGCAATGTTACACTCAGTCATAACTTACTTGGTCGTCGTTGTGCATGGGCGTTGAATGGTTGGAGATGATCTTACCATAGCCGTGGGGAATCATATTCTTATTCTGTTACTCTGGTTCTAATCTATGGGATGCTGTATAATCTATAAACTCCACTGTAAACAGCAAGAAAGGAAATGGATTTTTTTTTTTTAACAGATTAACTGATGGTGTCTGGGATAAGATAAGATATTTTAATCATCTCTAGGAAAGTGTTATCATACAAAGATATAATTGTCAACATGACAAGATACATCTATGTGTATTTAGATCTGTATCTTAATTAAAAGTGCCGTAAAAATTTAATTATTAGAGTTATGTTAATTGCTTGTGTGGACGCACTGGATTGTTTAAACTGCATGCGTGACAAATTCAGTGTAGAGTTGTGTGGCTATAGAATGGTGAATTCATCACAATGAACCAGTTTAGTGCGGTATAACAGTTTAAGGCTTTGTTTCTCTTTTTGAATAATTGCCATGTGATTTGGAAACTACTCAAAATAGATACCACCATTAACAGGTCTAAAATAGGATTCATTCAAAATGGATCTAGTGTGCCTAGATTGAGATCTCATTGTTGGTTTCCAACAATCAATTTTATATTTCACCACACACCACCACATTGGACACTTCGATGAAATCTGTTTTTTTACATTAACTTATTTATCGACAACTGATTTTAAATCGTTTAACTATTATTCTCGATCGTTAAGTTCAATGCAAAGAACAAATCTATTCAATAGCAAATTTTATAATATACTAGACGCACAAAAATAAGACTGCCAGCAAACTCAACCACGAAACTAAACTCAAGGAAGTGTCAAGTATGAAGAATGGAGCAGTGCAAGTGTCAAATATCTTTCCTTTTTAACTCATTTTGTGGCAGATAGAAAGATAGTTAAAAGTGACAGTTTAGGGGCAGATTGACTTAAATTTTATTTAAACTCATGTTTTTCTAAATCTCGCGTCAATCTTAAAATCATTGGTACCAACATGGTAAGATAAAATCTCTTAAATGTCAATGTGACACTGACAGTGACATTTAATAGCATTTTACATATTATTAACACAAGCAAAAATCATATAATAATAGATCTTAGAATTTAGGTCATAAATTTGGTTTCGAATCTTTAAATCTGTCAAAATGACTCACAATGGATATATTGAATTTTCCTTCCACCTAATTAATCTGAGAACTACTTAATTTAAAAGCATCGAAACTACGTAAGGAATGACTTCATGAATTTTGATTATAACTGATTAATGTGTTCATAACGAAACCTCAAGGCTATTCTCTCACATTGTAGTCAGCAATACTTCAAGGTGATGCCGGGAGGCGATTAACACTGTAACTTGCAAGTAGACATTTCCCGACACCAGATGTGTCCAACAGATCAGAAATCTAATGACATCACAATTCGTCGAAGGAAGGAATGAATTGTTTACACTATTATGTAGTTGCAAAAATAACTTCATTGTAAAATACACAATACAATGGAATTCATTCATGCTGTGTTTAGTGTATCGAACTGTTGAGCGAGGGGTTCAAGGTTCGAATCACAAAAAATACCGCACAAATTATTCAGAATATCGTCTTTCGAAAATTATGGATAATTATCTGAAACTGTAATTGTCATGGGAAAGCTTTTTAAATAGAAAACTGTTCCTTCGGATACAAAATATAATTTTTGGTCTCTTTCAGTCGTAGGAATGGTTCCGAAAAGCAATAAGGCAGGCTCTAAGTGAATCTGTGGATTCGGATCTAAAACTGCTTGGGATTAAGGTCTCCTGAAAATTTTTCTGTTTGTTTAGTGAATTTCAGAGTTTGCTTGTTCTATAACAACAACAAATTTTCTATAAAGATTCTCTCGCGGTTATCAGTTGAACATGGAGCGAATATGCCCCGTTCTGCCTGAATATCAAACTTCTAGAGATCATTACTTTGAGATCTTCGGCACTTTTGTACTAGTAGTATCTATAGTATAGGCATAAGGTCTAGGATATCTCAGGGACTGGAGGTTGTATGAAAGTGTCTGATCTTCTATCTGCCTAATCGTTTGTTTTTGGATGCAGTCAAGTAGGTCTAAGCAATTCTTTCGGGTCAAGCTCCAAACGTAAGCAAAGTACTCCAGTTCCTTTCGTACTCGTATTTGCGCTTTGTATGTGTAAGAACAGGAGCTACGTTAACGAAGTATTTGTTTATTCTGGAAAGGACATCTAATTTTATTTGTGCTTATTTTACGATGTTGGACATGGGCGTCTCATGTAAGTTCGCAGTTCACGATGACAACAAGAATAAGACATGGTCTCTTTGGGTTCGGTTATTTGATTATCCATTTGAAGCTGCGGTACAGTAGAGATATTCTTCCTGGAAACTACGGTTGATTGTATTTTCTTCACAAGTCCTTTAGGTTCGCTTTCGTCCATTGTAGTATTTTCTGAAAATCATCATTTATTGTGACGATTTGGTCACATGCCTGATCATTTAAAGGCGGTAACTGGTGCTATTCGCGTGCTATAAAAGCCTTGCCATTAATATGGCGAAAAAATAGAATAGATGAAAGAGTAGATCTCTGTGGAACGCCAGCACTACTAATAAAAAATTGTCCAACGATACACGGTCAACCAAACTATGAATCGATTATGCCACTACTCTTGATTCACTAAATTTAAATTTTAAGGATGTTGCATGAGCCCGAAGATTTTGCATACTGTTGCTGTTGAAATCCGATGCTTGCTAGCCTGTGTTTCTTCGTGGTAGCCATTACTGTTGTTGTTATGCTGGCACCTTACCAACGTAATATACATCGACAAAGATGGCCGTAGGTTGTAAAACGAATGAAGAACAACACTTCGGCTTGCGAGTCTTAAAAGTAGGGAGGAAATACTGGTGCCACCTGACTAAAGATCGAGCTGAGAAGAAACACTGGTGGATAGAGAACGCGGTCCACTTAGAACAGTAACACCCTAGAAAGTATCATCGAGCCATTCTTTTCGAAAACGAAACAGTTGCTAACTTCACAGTCAATGGATTGGGTTGACGAAAGCTGTCAGTTGATTTTTCCGTGACATTGAAGAACCTACGGTTCCATATATCGCGGCGATGGATATCTGGGTTTCGACACTGACTTCTCAAGCCCTGGATTCAACAGTCTTTTGTGGAAAGACTGAGTCGACCTACCACAACTCGACACAGAATACATATGTATGTATTTTTTGAATAGATGTCGAACTTGACCGGATTTTTTATTACGAATAAGTGGTGCTAAACTTTCGGTTAGCTGAGACACATAACCATATTTCAGCCACCAACCAATGCGTAAAAGCCTGAACTCACATTTAGGTCTTCCTTCTTGCGTTGGTTTGATGTATCTTTGGTAGCAAAGTAGCATTCCAGGTTCGAAGGTTGTATGAGAACAACATTGATGTGGGATGGAATGGGACTAATAGACAAAACGGTGAAGGAATCGAACATACATATACATATTTCTACAGTCATGTACCAAGCCTTGTTGATTAGCGCCCTGGTTCAGTCGGAACTGTAGCGCCTCGTAAGTAAGTAAATAAGTTTAGTCTTAAGCCGTGCTCTGCCCCTTTTAAATGTAAATATTTTTTCCCCCGTTTGGTCTGAATAAATTATCGCATGGTTGCCTTTTTAAAGTCAATCTCCAGCAAGACGTCTACATGATGCCATGATTCACAGCTCATTCTACTACATTATTATATGTTTATGCCTTAATTTTAGCATTTTTCGCTTTTATGACGCGAAGCAGATGCTTATTAGTGTGTCTGCACGATCCGACCTTGAAGCCCTCTCTTATGTTGCAGACCTACTATTACTACGTACGTAATTTATTGCTTCATGTAGCGACATGACAGTCATTCGCAAATGGTTTACAACCGCTTATTACATTTTGCACACCCAAACCGCGTTCCATTTTAGAACCATATTGTAAAAAAAAAATAAAATAAAATTCCTTTAAATGAGTTCGCATCCGTGTGTACTCTTTTGTTAGTCAAATTATTTAGCTACACGCGCAATTCAATTTATTCACAATTGAATTGAGTGACTGAATGAATTAAGGCAAGACCCCATCTTTTAGGTCCGCTGACACGATGCCCACAATTGAACACTTGAGATTCAGATGTCCATTCTCTGAGCACTTCAGATGCTTGTGTCAAGCCTACAGAGTACGAGAATAGTGTTACTATTTATTTAAGCCCTATAGATACAATGTTTTTCTTCACGCATCTGGTAGATTGAAATGGCGCGTACGTACAGAAAACAACAATCAAAACAGTTGAATTAACAGAATCTTGTTGGATTCTTTAGAAATATTTCAACAACTACTTCCGAAGCAAAGAAATTAAATAAAGATTTGTTTGTTCCGTTACACGAGTAGGTAGAATCGATGTAACTACTATTACTATGTATGTGGGGGCTATATGAAGATGCTAAGACATGCAACCCACGGATACCACCTTTTCTGAGAAATTCCATGCCGCATGGATGGAGAAATGCATATTTACAAAAACCAAAATTCGTGTCGGATTACCATCAGAGAAGAAATTTGAATACATATTGATTGTCTTTAATTAAGAAACGTATTAATATATATTTTCATTCGATTGATAACCACTATTGGGTATTAATTATGCATAACTATCCGATATCGGTTTGAGTCGTTTTGAGTTTTTATTTCGTCAAAGTTGAAGAGAATGAGTGGTACATACATAAATTTTAGCTTAATTGAGAACATAAACTGGCTTTGTAAGTGTCCAAGTATACGTATGTGAACTGAAAGGCGACGATACCTCACAGATAAATAGTGCAATTAATTTATTTTAGAGAGGATAAGTTTTGTGGATTTTCGATGTCCTAAGTCATAGTCTAGATAAGTCTAAGTTTAGACACAGAGCGCTAAGATGAAGATGCAGAGCGCAAACCCGACCCAGCAAGGTTAAACGGATGAATCTGTGAACAGCTTCAATTCTCTGAATGTAGAATTGATGTTAAGGTGACCGGACCAAGGCTAATTTGACCAAGGTTTTACGAGCGCCGTGGCTTAAGTAGATAGTGCGTTGGAGTACGGAGCGAGGATTTCGAGGTTCGATCGCATATCTCGATATCAGATCCCGTAATGATAAGCTCAGCATCGTTTGTAGTTAAAATAAAGAATAGATGTCCTAAATGGCTACCCTGCTGTACTTCGGAATCAAATGCTGAAAATTTAAGGAGTATGATTTTGTGAGAGTTTTTGTCAAACCCTTTACTGAAGTCAGTGGGCACAACGTACACTGTTTCACCACCTTCCAATGTACATACATCATGTGTTAAAAACTAATTCAATAATGCGGTTGGTTGTAGATATACCCTTTAGCGATCCATGTTGTTTAGAGAATCTTGCAGCTTACTGTAGAGGAGTTCATGTGCCATTGATCGTTAAAAAATAAAGAACAAGTATGGAGTTTGGCTAGTTTGGAAACACATTTTTTTTAAAGCTATGGCCGGAAGTCCATTTGGACCGGAAGAGTATTCATCCTTGAGAAGGTGTCGTTCGAGTTACAAAAATAGTAAAGATCAAGCTCGTCATGGTATTGTCATTCAAAAACGCCTGACAGCAAAAATGTTGATTTATTAATAACGTCTATTCAGCTTGTCTAGTGGGTATTACTGTCTTACTTGAACCTTCGTAAGTACGCCCTAAGGTACCCATGGCACCCTTGAAAAACTTTGACGTAGAAGTTCAGCTCTTCATTTTGAGGGATTAGTCTGAGCGTCCACATTTGTTGGCATTTTATTCGATTAGTCGCCCTTTATTGTGGTCGGATACGATTTGATTATATATATACATACATCTGTGAATTCAAAAGCTATCTGAATAGACTAAACATAGTCCGAAGATAGTTAAGAGAGCAATATACAAGACAAGTCGCAATACTAGGAAAGAAGGGGGAGACAATATAACTTCGAAACCTTTTCCGATACTATACCTATTGTGTTGATATACACTGTGAGCTCAAAAACCGATAATCCATGGTACTACAACTTCAGGAAACTTTTAAGCTACCAGTGCAGTATTTTTCAAGGTGAGATTTGAATATTTTTTTAAATATGTTAGATCGTTGGTCTTATTTGTGCCTGGTAGGTTTTCTATTACCCAAGCTCGTAAGAGATACTGTAGGTCCGTAAAATTTGTAGCAGGTTTCGTAAGCACCTATTTGAGAACAATTGCGGCTTTCTCAAGGTAATTAAAGCCACATAACCGCAAGGTTTCAATGTTAAAGCAAAATAGTCGTAGCTTTGTGTTGAGGATAATATTTCGAATAGAGAATCCACTTTGTTGTCAAAGCAGCGTAATTATCTCGAACTATCTCCATAATTAATCTCCATATGTTTTGGATGTCCAGGAGACTTCCTCTAAAACAGTGGCAAAATGGCCAATATATTTGGAGGTCGCTGGCTTGTCAGTTGCCACTTGACTGATATTTTGATAAGTTTTTGGCCTAAGTGCGGAGTTGCGTATTCCAATTCGGTTGAGATCCCCTTCTATTTATGCGCATCACCTAAGGCGAAGTCTTCCTCTACTGCGTTGTCCTTTCGGGTTTGATTCAAATACTGCGGACCGGAGCCAACACAGTACATATATTAGAAATTAACACTAATGTCTACGAGCCTATTTGCTGCGTTACTGACCCAAATCAAGTTTAAAACAGTCAATACTCAATCACGATGCAGATCCTCAAACGATCGCTTAAAATATTAAACTACAAACAATTTAAGACAAAGAAGCCACTGGCAACACTTAACTTAGACATTTGCCAATCACAAAACCATATTTGTAATTTTAGTGCATCACCTTTTCAGTTCTGTTCGTTTATGGATTCGGTTTATGCTTTTAATTTTCCACGAAACTCATCACTGAAATGATTGAATCAATTACTCAGCGCACGACATTAATACGACATTTAAGAGTTCTTAGTTAAGCTTATCATTATCTATAATTACGCGCTTTTAAGACAAATTTTATAGAAGCCTATATTTATAAAAATTTCATGTTTACTCGGTATTACTCATATTATTGTTGGTCATGACTAATTTGTGTTTTTTCTATTTCTTGCAGGTAAGCTTCCCATCTAAACGTGACAGCAAATACCAAATTTGACGGTAATGTATGGAACTCGTTACGAACTCCATAATAAATGTTTTAAATACAAAAATATTCGCACTCTTTAAAGCCATTAAAATTCCGAGTGCAGAATCCGTTCGGTATAACAGCGGTGCACTTAAAAATCACAAACAATACACACCTCTGTTGGTTTTTCTCTCCCTTTGGAGTTTTTTTTAGGTCACAACAGAACAGATGATAAGAAGAGTAATTATACTTCTGGATGAGTCACTCCTCGAGAGCTAATATAACTCATACGACACTGCGCTGTGACTCGGTGACTCGGGTATGTTCAAATATTTGCCATGTGTAGTGCAACAACCTCTCCAGTCTGGATCCATTTCTAGTGAAAAGTTTCGCAATTACCTCGATAAACCTGATGGATTGTGATGACATATCTTATCTTCCGGTTTGTTGATCTTTTATTTTACGCAATAAACTTCCCCCGAATCGATATTTTGTTATGACAGTCTTATCATAGATTTTGTGAATGTGTAGACTGTTTTGGGTATTTAATTGGGTTTTTGGGTGATAATACACGGTAGATACGTGCGTTAGCCTAAATAAAAAAGCAACTGCGTAGGAATTTAGTATTGCGTTGATCAAAGGTCAGTTCCATGAACATGACACGAAGGTGCGTTATCTGGGAGTGATAACTATGGTCATTATGGTGAACTTATCTAACGTCAATCTGATCAGTCAAAAGTGACCTAATATTAGCGCCACCTATACGTATGTTATCAAATCTGTATTATAAATGGCCAAAAGCCATTTAAATACCCATGCAGTTTGTTGACCCCTAAATTACATTCAAGTTCCTCCTCCAGAACACATCCTCATTCTTTGGTTTTGTTCTTTTGTTCTGTTATTTCTATTCAAAAGAATTCCACAATGCATGCGGTAAAAACATACAACATAATGACAGAGGAAAAGCACATAATGACAGATGAACTTTAAGCCACGCGACATGCCGACTGCCGCCAGAGCGTCACGCGGCAATGCAAAGTGTTGCCACATTGCTGCCGCCTGCCGCCTGCCGTTTGTGTTTGTTGATTCTTGTCACTCTCTGTGGAATTCCATTTATGGATTTCAAGTTGTCCGACAAAAAGTGCAAACCACAATATATAACTAATGCAACAGACACAAAGCATTGCAATAGAAGAAGGCGCGCGCATCCATTGGATGCATTTTTTACCGCATTACTTACAAATTGCTTCGGCCAGAGTTGAACGCTCGCAGAACACGCACTTTTTTTTTTGTTCTTTATCTTCTAGCTTGGTCTATCTTTTGTGTTATTGGAGTGAGTTTAGTTGCTTTACATTGGTCTTTATCGATTTGTATCTATTTGCTTCTTTTGTAGCGCGTATGGTAAGGGCCAAACCCATTTTGGGAGTGTGCAGCTAGATACTTCAAGTGTTTGGCATTTAGAAAGGGAAACGCACAGTGGATTTCCTTCAAATTCAAACATTTGGTTCTGAAATTAATCTGCGAATAAAATATGGCTCATATTTCAATCAGTTGTCATGGCAATGTGGAATTTATCAGATGTATACTCAAACGTTTTGTCAAACTGCCAACGGAAGCCGATTTATTATTATTTAGCGATTGGTAGTCGTGTCACGTATCTGTGGGATTAATTCAAAGAGATGTACATATCTTGTAGTTGTAAGATTATACTCGAGAAAAGTGAAGATTTAAGAATACTTACAAAGTGTAAAGAAAGCAAGGATGGACGGGCAAAAGTACGAACAAAGGCAACCGATAGTACAAGTGAGATACATAGGTCAGAGTGTGACCTGTAACCTAACAAGTATTATGCTAATAAGTTTTGTAAGACACTGTATTCTTATCATATTCTTATGCGGTACTAAGCCAAATCCATAGAGCTCAACTTTGTACTTTGATTGGATGGATGCACAAGTCACGTACAACCTTGGGTAATGTGTAAAATGGAAGCAAAATGAGTAGGAAAGCGTAGGAAGGGTTTCATCATCTCATAGGTATAGCTCCTTGTGTTGGTCGAAATTTTGGTAATTTTAGACAAAATTAACTTTAACGTGAAGGCTTATGCCATTAAAGAGGAGGGAGCGAAGAACAAACTGAATCTGTCTATAGATTTTAGCTTGCAGAAAAGGGATAGGTTTTTTTAGAACGTGCATGCTCTGAAATCTTAAATAGTAAGCTTATGCTTTGTACAAACCACGATACATATATCACTTTGGTGGGACGCTGGACATAGGAACATTTACAAGATAGTGGATGACCTTAAATGTAATATAGCGTTGAATTTCAATAGCTGGATGCATTGGATTTCCAATAGCAAGACGTAACATCCTGTAACTGCCGATCACAATGGATCCGCATAAATCCGAGTGAAGGCTATAAAAAACATTGCATACTTACAGGCACACTAATAACTTACTTTAACTTGATATTCCTTGAACCAAGTTGGTGATGTGTATAGAATCTGCGATTACTTTTATTTTTAGAAATGTGTAGTCACATCTAGTCCGACAGGATTGCACATCGGCATAGTCTTAACACAGTTTACATATTCAATGCTTGCAGCTCCATTTTAAATTCAGAGTTTGAGAAAAAAAAACAACTCTAGAAAGACCGGTAGTTCCATGTATCTAAGAGACTTGAATGTCAGCCTAGTTTGGGGCGACTTTACCAGATTTTACTGCCACTACTATTCATTCGGAAAAGTGTATTCTGTCAGTACTCTGACTCTAGAAGTATCACCCATTTGGTACTTGCCCAAATGCTTCATTCTTTTGGGATTCACTAAATAGGTTCTAGAGCCTCGTTGAATTCATTGCATATGGCCATTTGTAAAGGCCTTCCACTGTTGTACCAATTTTCTTTAGATTAAACTGTCTCGTTAGAAAGCCTGGTAGAATACTTGGTTATTTTTATTTAGACCGATTCACGTTTTAAATTTCCTTTGGTTATGGTTTCTTTAGAGTTTGTTGTTCTGCTTCGAAGCTAAGATATTATTCATGAAGCACAGCATGTCAGTAAGCTACATATGTATCCTGTATCCTGTATCTATGTATATAGCCTAAATTAAAATGATTTTGTTATGTCATAGGGATTTTTCGAATCCCACTTCGTTTTTTTGTCATTCCTTAGATGTTTTTCTAAAGTCCAACTTGTTATCCAAATAGATACAAATTTCGAATCTATTCTAATGTACTTACCCTTCGCCTCCAGTTGAAGGAATTAAAATTTGACCTGCTTTTGGATTCCATGACATGTTTCCTTTACAAATCTTAAATCCCAGAACGTGGTGAACTAATATATGTACGGTTCCACGAGCATTATTGCCTTTGATAAAAAAAGGTAGGTAAATTCTTCTGCATAGCTGCCTTCATCATGTATCTTTGTTACAAACAATGAATGCCTTTCAAGAGTTATCCTAATAGCAGAACAATAGCAGCTAAGGAGAAGGTAAATAGAATTGAAAAACCCAAAACTATAAACCAACTATTATTGCGTATAGGTGTTAATACGCTGACGCCCCTTGGCGTTGATTCATAGTCAATTTCATTCAATTAGCACACCAAATAGATTGAGGCATCTTTCTAATTAGGTGCGCCTTCAGATATGTTACCTGTTTCTACTTCTCCGGTCTATCCACATTGTTTTTATGCTCATGAAATCCACTTTCGAATTAAAAACTACAATTCAGATTCCTATCTAATTGAGAGGGATACTCTTCATATGTATCTTATCGTCGTAGAGTGGACTTCTTCTTCAGTTCAGCCCTAGGGACGATGGGCTTCGAAAAGTGGATCTATTTATAATGAGAGAAATATGCTCCATTCACAATTAAAGATCTTTTTTTTGCAAAAAAGGTAAACACTTAGTTGTATAAAAACCATTCACTTTCAAGAGACACTGATCTCACTTTTTGATGGGACATCACATCGTAAAAGTTAGGTCGTTAAAAATTTTGTATTTCTTCAGCAGTTCAGCCTTTCACATTTTGTTAATGAAATGAATTCAGAAGGTGGGTGAATCACTTCCTGATCTATAAAGATTTATAAAGCTTTTAGAAGATAGATCCGTTTAGGATGACACCATTCACAAAAATACAAACATCGGTATTGTCATCCGCTCTGATTTTGTAGATGGGTGCCGAATAAGCTCATCATTTGGTATTGTTGCAAAGTGGTCAAAGACTATCGTAATTTGGCATACTTCCATCAGTGATCGATTCCTATTTTTGGTGGCAGCCAATCGATATCGTACGAACCCACTGTAGCTCATAACCAAACAAAACTTTCAAAATTTCCCCTTGACCAATTTATGATGAAACACTAAGCTGGGTGGTCTTAGTCTTTAATTACCCAACTCCATTGTATACTTTGTAATTCCATCAATAAACAAACAATCGAATGAGACATTTTAACAAATTACTTAAACAAACAATAAGCTTATGATTAGTTTCATTCAATTCGCAATTACTAACATAAGCCATTCCACTCCCTAACTCCATCTATGGACAATAATCACCATCATCCAAAAGTATTTAGTTTCACTTTCGTTGAGGTCAATAGTATTTTGTTTAACTGCCCACCATGTAGGCATATGTAGATACATTCCTCTAAACAACGAAAAATCGGTTAAGATAGCTTCTTGACCTTGATCTAATGTTAAATACATACATGCATACACATGTATGAATGTATGTATGTATATAAAATTCCCATTGTGATTCAACCAACCGAGCAAGTTACTCATGGTTACGAATCATTCGTCATCAGTTCAAGTTCAACAGACGGAAAATGTATCTATTACCAGAGAAAAAAAAAAAAAAACAACGCCAGCACACCGTCGCGGATTTCCATATTTGATCGCGTGTGCAGAGGGTAGGAGGTATGTACTACATAGTAGGTGTGCGTTACCTTTACTATGCTGGTTCGACTTGGATGATGATGACGATGATGACGGTCAAGTCGGTTCGGTATCTTGTCACGTTTTGCGATCAGCGAAAGATACAAAAAAAAAAAAAGGAAAAAAGTATCTATGGACCGGTTCGACGCGGTTAACTTGCTTTGGTTGTTTTGTTTTTTGTTTTATCTCGAACTGTAATGCGATATAGCAAACTTGTTGAGTGCTTTTGGGTTGGTAAACAAACAACGAATTTGTTCGATGAAATTTGCATGAATTTCATCAAATTATCATGCCGGGGAATTCGTTATAGTGCAAACAATAACTACATAAAAAATCAAAAATTAAATTAAATTTAATTAACATGTTTTGCAGGAATTACTTTTAGAACTACAGAAGCAGTTTTTAAAAAAATGCAGTCATATGGGTTTGGTTGCGAATACCTACCAAATATTTAATTGAATGTATCAATTTACCTAATGATGACCTAATACAATTTCGATATACAGCTCTTGTATAGATAACTCTACAGCAGTTAACTTTAGAGCCATGCTCCCAAAATAGTAAAATGCCAATATTTCATAATGCTTACAACAACAATGTATCTGCTGTAAGCAAAGGTCAAACTAAAAATAAAAGTCTATCAGTCTCGTCTCATGGAATATCCTATTAGCCTGTAGTAGACGCAATGTGGACGTAGATACATTCATGTGTTTTAGCATTTGCAAATTGCACTTAAGGAAGTCATGATTTTAGCATTTCTGAAGCAGAATTTCACAATGATTCATCCATTCAAGCTTTATAGAAACTAGGAATTCGACGTTCTTAGAAGGACACTGATAAATGGCGCCCTCACTGTAACAAATCTGCTAAAAAGAAAACCACATAGAGGTACATCACAAGGCGGGGTGTTGTGTCCATTGCCATAGAACCTACATATAATTATGAGCTGTGTGTGTTCCGGACTCTTTTTTCCATGGACCCTAGGTCCAAACATTCTTGCACCAGTTCCTTCTTCAGTTCTTGACCGATGTGCGTGTATTTCTATTGTCTGGTTGGTCGTTCTATAGATTGTGTGTGGATCTCGTTGCTAAGCTTTATAAAGAAATTCTATCTAAAATTGAATTTCCTTATACTATCATTAAACATTAACCTAATTTGGGTGCTGGGACTCAGTCACCTTCCAGGAAATTGTGTGACTACATGGCGTATTACCAGACAGTTCTGGCCCAACATGGATCTGAATCGCTCCAACTGTCTGATGAGACGAAAGGTTATTCGTAGGAATTACAGTAGGTGTCATTACGGAACACTGTATTATCCGCAGGCATGCAGACATGCCTCCTCGCTAATTACTTTTATAGAAGCTGCATTGACGAAGAAGAGGGGGAAACCATACTGTCTGTGTATAGACCACGTACTACATGTGTACAAGTACTGTCTGGCACTTCAACCTATACCTGTATCTATTAGTCTTTGGGTTTTTTTTTTTTTTGAATATTTTTCATTCAATTTCACGAGGTCTAAACACTTCATTTTGAGGTGTAAAGTCCTAATTTTCTGAAGCGTTTCAACGGCAATGGTTGCCTTAGTACTCATTATCCCAGTAATACAGATAAATGCCAGCCTTAATACTTTATTAAGTATCTACTCCGTCTACAGTGGTAAGTTTTGTTCACACAATTCCACGGTACATACATATTTAGTTGATCATTGGTTTCATAATCTCAGTTATATACATATATCCATCTCAGGACGCTCGGCCGGGTTTATGTTTAGACAAGCCATATGGCACAATTCTCGAGTTACTCTAAGTAAGTCTAGGTCTAAAGGGATTATTTTTGTCTCAAAGACTCGAATCTCCCCCTGGCGAATGGTTGACAATTGATGTCCAGGTTGGTCAGCTTGTTAAAGAGTTCATTCACAATCAAGCTCCACATTAGGAGAGATAATACTTCCTTCCTTAGGACACCCTATTGTTGTGTTGACTTTCATAGTTCCATTGATTTTGTATTCAGCATTAAATATGTATGTACATATATATCCCCAATGTTATACAGTGCGGTTTAATCCCTTACTATCCAGGGCTCGAGGTAAGTAAAGTACAGAGTACTACAATGGCACTTTGAATAATTTAAAAGGAATCTTTTCCACTTCTTCATCGCTACAGCTTTTACACAAATCGTTGAAGAGGGCTCCTAATCTTCAATCATACATATCCACGTAGCAAACAATATGCAGGTAGGGCAGCAATTGTAAAACTGATGATTTTTCAACTAATTCAGAATAACTCGTTTGTCTGTTCAAGTCTAACCCGATACTGGTTGATATTTTCACACTTGACATTAACACTTTTGATCGTATCAGTATTGTGGTGGTATTTAATCACTTCAACAGGGACCGAGAATGATTATCTACTGAGAGGTCTTGACTAGTCACGTAGAATGTCCATATAATCTGGGACCCTGCATAGGGAAGATCTTAGTGATGACTTTACTTTTCTCTGGTATGGATAACTAGAAATCGTTCCAGTAGTTTAGAAAAAAACGCAAGTTGATAGTACCTTCCTGGATTGGGATTTTCACTTTCTCTAGCTGATGTCAATTTAGCAGCTAGTTGAAGTAGTTACTAATCTATGCTGCATACTATAACCAGCATTTAGATAAACCGTATCGTATAGGGAAGAGGAGGAAAGGTGGTTTCTGGTCTGTCTGTCTTTCATTTGATAAAGCGATTTGCTGCCTAGATCGTTCTTTTCTTTCAGACCCCAACTTTGCCATTTAAAATAATCAGTCTTTCGATGACGAAAGCCCATAGACTTCTGTTTTGTTTGTCTTTCATTGCTTATCCAAGACTGGCTCCAGAAAGAGTAGCCACATCATGAAATACAATCAACCAGACTCCGTTCAAAAATAATAACAACGTTGTAACATGTCGCCCCTGTGGTATTTCATTAGTCTCACAATACACTCGTTAAATAGTGAAAACAAGACCCTTTGAGTAATTTAAACTTGCTTTTAGAAATGTTTTCATCTCAAGTGCTGTACCAGGCAATGGATGGTGGCTTTTGTTGTACCACGTAAACAACCAGCAGACAGTCTGTGGGCCAGATGTTTTCCAAATCATTCAGCCAGCGCCGTCGTCATCATGCCTGCAAGTTACTGCAGCAATAGCCCACAAATTGATCAACAAAACAAAATTGCATTCGAATAAACTTCATTAACTCGATTCAATCGACCAGAGAAACAACACACATAAACCACAACACATCCATTAAGACAATGTGATACCAAAGAGGATATTACGTCACTCAATCGACGCTAAGTCGCCCCAAAAGCACCTGCACACTCGCTAACTACACTACCATGACATAATGTATAAAATGTATTAATTCAATGCCATTTGCAATGGTGGTTCGACGGTTGGCACTTGCATTGTCTCGACCTCGTCGAATGTGCGAACCAAGTGTCACTTTCAATTCTGTCACACTGTCTCGCTAACTAGCACTACTTATCGATTGGTTACAGCATTCAGCACAGATTAATGACCCCAGTGTAACTTTTAACATTTTCCGCATTCTAAAAATATCTCACAGATACTTTACGTATCTTTCACTGTAGTTCACCCACTTTCCGTTGTGTTTAAAGATAATTGCCGGTCCAATTATAATTATTGATGATCTAGCACGGCATTGCATGGCAGGCGAGGTGGTGTTGCATTCGAAATTATGATTATTTCCGTTGAACCACTTAACACCTCAATTAAAATGCACACGCGTTGGAAGCGCTCCTTTCTCACACCTCTTCCACACTCCTTTAATGAGCTTTGCGATAAGAATCTATCTAATTACAGAATTTCTAGTTTGTATTTCCATAAAACAAAACACATGCACATGCGTGGGGATCATGAACATGCGTTGCGCGTTCACGTAATAAACAATTGAGTGAAGAATTTTTTTTCGTTTTAATTTTGTGTAAACAAATTTATCTACAAAATTGAGGGAAATGAACTTCACGCTTTGTGCGTTTGTGGATTTTCTGTGGAATTTTTCGCAGGGGGAGTCAGACAGACAGAGCTCTCATGGATACTACTCGTATGAGGTGCTGTTGGTTGAATTATTTTTAACGTTAAAGTGGGGGTGATTTATTATAGACTTAACACACATAAAAAAAAAAAGAAGAGATACTCTAGTTTTTCTCTATATTAATTATTTTAATTTATTACAAAGAATTGGTTAGAAAAATTGGTCAAGGTTAGAGTTGTGGAGTGGAAAATCAACACATTTATTTTTGAATACTAACGGATTAGATTTTTACTATTTTTAGGGATGGGACATCATTTCTACTATCTTTAAAAAAAATGTATAGTTATAGGAGAGATAATAGCCTCGAATAAAAATGAGTTGACTCATGTCCGTGGTGTAACCTAAAAGTATGCATTTAGATTGCATCTCAATGGTGCAGATTTATCAGATGAATACGTTTTAAAGATGTGAAGGAAGAATTTTGTATTCTCCTTGAATCATATTTATAAACTTTGTTGTAGAGATCAAACAGGGAAAGGAAAGCATTTAAGATGGACGAGTTCAAAAATAAAGCTCCTTGGAAAAGACAATGACATTCGACTTAGTCAGCCTGATGATAGGCAGTACTAGATTTCATAGGGCAAGCTGAGTCTATTAGCATTCTTACTTCATTACTGACTTAGCTGGCGTTAGTATTCGATGTGAACTTCGGTCCGGCTAACTGCCTTTAGTTAGTTGTTGTCCAATTCTACTTGGATAAAATGTCCTTATGCTTGGTGGGTTATTTACATTATATATCCTAGCCAAGTACGCCAATACCTAGTTAGATCGATGTTGCTCTAGAGCTCTTATAGTTCGTTAATAAATTGTCTCCTCCTCCAAAGTCACCTCAACGCAATCGTATGTCGTTATCGAATATCGTTTGAGTGCTAATTTTAGAAGTAAAGACAGCGATTGAGAAAAAAGATTCTTTGTTTTATTTCTATTTATGATTGTTTCAGAATTAAAGTCCCTTAGTACATTAAAGTTATATTTGTCCATTATGAATTTATGTCCAGTACTTCGCTGTCCTTACTTCTGAACAATCCTCGTTTAGCGCTAAATCCAATTGGACAGATTCTGACTGAACTTGTGACGAAAGCCACCCGATTCTGATGTCAATGATTGATTCTATCATCTCTTCATTAGCAACCTACATATGTCATGCAAATGAGTGCATATTCTTAGGCGTATGTTAAAATCAAACACTCGTGCAATGTTCAACAAAAGATCGCAGTAAGATCGTTACCCACTTTCGCTTTAGGACTTAGT
This sequence comes from Xylota sylvarum, assembly GCA_905220385.1. NCBI lineage: Eukaryota > Metazoa > Arthropoda > Insecta > Diptera > Syrphidae > Xylota > Xylota sylvarum. The sequence goes on from LR999958.1 coordinate 37,825,886, forward strand.
CCGTTCAAAAACTAAGCTAGAAGTGAGCTACATCAAATTGTTTACCAGACTTTCTACGAAAGACGTAAAAGTTCCAGTAAATTGGCTTTGCTTCTTTAAAGGCCTGTTGCGCCTGAGTGCTCCAATGTTTCAATGTTTCATCTAAAAAAAACCTCTATACACAAAAGGTCGATGAGGGTTGTGGTTACGATGGAGCTATATGTGAACAATCACGTATTGGATTTTGGTTTTGAATTCAAGCTTAGAAACGGATTTTTACTAAAATTCTCATAAATATGTTAGATTGCACATTTTACTGATGTTTATGATATAACAGTGACAGTTGACTGAGCGTGACGTCATGATTTCAAGAACTCAGTTTTCGAAAAATTCTTTCTACCTTCTCTCTAAAAACTCCATTAAGTAATATCTCGTTAAAGATGCATTGAAATACCGTGAATAACTCGAAGAGTGGAAGGTGAAGGTTTTTGGTTAAAAGCGCTCCATTTTGTTTTTAAAATGAAATACCTTGTGTTGTTTTTGACATATTTATTTTGGTTAAAGTACCATCAATACTATTAATTTATGGAATACATCATCATTCAAATGTCTGTCATAGAAATGACTGCATGAATGCGCTGAATCCAATTTTCCATGACTTTTTCGCATAAACCGGTCGATATGCTGGTAATTTGACATTCGATGTTGGTGCTTGACTTAACATGGCTGCAAAGAGAAAAGTCCAGAGGCATTAAATCACATCAACGCTTTTGGCCAATTGATTGGTCTGAAGATAACACGGATGCCAAGCTTCGACTTCGATAACTCGATAGTTTGGCACGCTATGTGGGATGTGGCACCATTTTGTTGAAACCACATCCTCTCCGAGTCATTCTTTTTAATTTTTTTTCCCAAAAGTAGGCAATCAAAATAGCTTCTTAGCAATCCCCATTGGCAGTGACTGTGTTGCCAGCATCATTGAAGTAAAGTATGAGCCAATGTCACCTCGACCATGAAACTCGCATCAAACAGTCTATTTTTGTGGGAGTAAGTCATTTTGTAAATGGCTTCGGGTTGCTGATTTGTCCAAATGGGATAATTTCGCTTATTAATGAAGCCTCTGAGACAGAAATGGCCTTCATCGCTGAGATAGATTTTACAATGAAAATCGGAATCGGTTTTGGTTTCGGACATGTTTAACGCCAAATCATTGTAGTTAAGTCGCAGCTGACGATTGTTTAATTCTTGGGTTGAAGCGATCTTATAGGATCTTATTGCAGACCCATTTCTTGTTCAAAATTTGCTACAAACTGGACACAGAAATGTCAAATTCCTAAGACCCACGCGGAATCGAAAAAAGTGGTAATATATGTACATACTCGGTATTCCTTGCTTCTTTGTCTTCTTGGAACACTATGAAGTGTATAATATGTTGACTCAAATTTTCCCGGAATTGTTCGATTATCTTGCCGAGTATGACGTTATGTAGTGCACGTAAAGTTTTCGCAACTGAACGCAAACGTTGTTGAAGAGTTCACTTTGCCATGATTAAATGGTACGTACAAACGAATTGAGATATCAAACAAACCACAGCTAACTTCACGCATAACCACAAAACTTATTGGAAAAATGGAGTACCGTAATTGGGAAACCCTTCACGTTGAGTTGTAACGTTTTATGACTTGTAATCGTAACAGCAAACGTCAAAAGTCATGGTTTGAGATTTGACATTTAAAAAAAAAGTTAGACTGCTAATAAGATTTATTTTATTTGTAACAGACAAACTAGGTCCTTGTTTATCTTTTTCTCTGCAAAACAGCTGATTTGTGTTCGTTAATTAATTATTTCTTTTACAGCACACTCTTATACAAATATTTTCAACTTTCAGCCGCAAAAACACCTGCACTTATACATAGTATGTTATACTCACTGTATTGTTTTATTTTGTCAGAAATGGATACGATTGCATGCATATCCCATCTGGTCATACACAGCTTTCCCTATCCCATTTAAACCTTTATCACCACAAACTATCTATCACTTTTCATTCATTTCAGCCATCACTAGCAATAGTAACAGCGACAAGCCCCCATCATCATCTACGTCATCGAAGGGCATATTCTCATTGAAAAAACTCGACGAATGGTTTAACGTTGAATTGTTTTCCAAGGATTCTCCGGGTATGTGTGTCCTCATTATCATCTCTAGTTCCTATATAATGGTGTTGTAATATACATAAGTGTTGTAACTCTCTTGGTATCCGTAGTAATTGCCTAACGTGTGTTTGTTCTGCATGTATGTATCTATTTTATTTTGCACTCGATATAATATTTATTTTGTTATTCCATACACGAGATACATTCGAAGTATTTTATTTGTTTTTGTTTTTTCCATTTATTTTTGTTTGGGTAAAGATGTAAACAGAATGTAAGACACCTGGGGGCATTCACCCGCTTTCTTCTTGTATTATGTGTTTTTTTTTTTTTTTTTGAAAATAGCACAGAGAAGTGGAATTTCTCTCTTCAAATGGAAATTGAAATTCTTCGAACAAAAGAGCTCAGATAGTATCGGTTAGTAATCGTTAATTGGTGTCATCGGAACGGACCTGTTCAATCGAATTTCGAACGCCTACACTAAGCCATAGAGTTCATATATCAATGAATTCCTTTATATGTAGTATGTACATACAAACATGTACACAAAGCCAATGATAATGAGTAACGTGTGACCGAACGATAAACATTCACACTTTACGAGAGAACATATATTTTAGATACATTTTCGGTTCATAATTTCCAATGAACAAAAAAATGAAAAGAACTGCTTCTATAATAAACACTTGCAGCGGATCATTGGAGTGGGTAAACCACCTACAACGATGCACATCTGTTTGTAGATACATTTTCCAATCAAGCCAGGTTGGTAGATGTTAGTGTTAGGCGCGTTCTGGGGCGTGATTGAAATGCATAAAACTTCAAAGATTTGTATCTTGCCTAGCTGCGTTTCTCTTACGAAGAAGGAGATAACAATTTTTACGACACACGCTAGTTGTTGTGGTGACTTTGCGAAAATAGTTTTATGGCTGTCGGCTCGGGGATAGTTTCATTGCAATGTATCAGGCATAAGCTATCTTCTCGAAGGATATATGGATGCAAAAATGATAGCCGATAGCTGAGGTATTTTAAAGACCGCAAAAGTCAATTAAGTGACAGCGAATCGCTGTTTAGAATATCTTCACGTTTTGAGTTTGCCTTTTACGAGCCGAAACACGTAAAAATGTGTTATTAACAAAAAGTTTTACGGGCCCAGACACTCAGTAGTGTCGGATATGGATAGTATCTATACTGAAAGTTCTATTCGTTGTGGGTGATTGACATTGGGGTTTGTAATGCGGTTTTCTAGCGAAAAGTCGTAAAAATGTTTATTTGAAGTTTATGGAAAAATTTAATCTATTCGAGACGGTATGTCTGGCTAATTTTTAATTTTTAGTTTAGGTAATGCGTGGCCGGAACGAAACATCCTTTTATGTAATCAATCCCAATGTCTTTCAGCCAGAATTCCGTACAATTTGACTGTTATCTAATGGAAAGTAACATATGTTCGAGTCGGTAGGTTTGGACGTTGTCGGAGATTAGCATTTGGATGCATGGGACCCGAGTGTCAAATCAGACCACCTATTACTTAAGTACACACAGATATCTTTCATTGTGTCGCCAGAGATACCTACTGGTATGGTACTTGTTCAAGGATTATCCGACGAGTGATAGCTCAGAAATCGTTAACCTATCTTCCCTCTCTTCTTCCTTCCCTTTTTCCAGATATAGTTGGCAAGTATCATATACAGGAAGATCCATCATTTTGAAACCTGAAGTTGTCATGTCTTGTGATCAATGATAATATCCATTTTAGTGTTCCGTGCCCCAATCTAAGAGCCCTTCGTTTTGTAAACCTTCCGAACATTTAAAATATATTTTTTTCTTTGGTCCAAAATTGAAGGCAACCATAGGTTCCCATAGGTACTTGCGGTACTTGTTCAGTTCATACATGTATTTCGTATTATTCAGCTTCGTTTAGTTTGTCACAATACTGTTTTCTTTTCGTTTGATTCTGAAAGTCTTTCCAAAGGATACTGAATTTGTATTTTTACTGACTAAAAATTCTTAGCAGAATTTCACGGGTTTTCTTCGTAAATTTTTAGAGCATCAGTCATCCGACTTCGCAAGGAAGTAACTACTAATATTCAGGGCAATCGTACAGCAAATGATGAATGTTAGATACAACTTTTTCCTCGTCAGTAAAAATTTCGTCGACGGTTCATTACTGCGACTGAGCTTAACCAGATAAAGCATTATTCTCCTGTCATACACTCCTACCCGTCGCGCATATATCCAGTCAGCTCTCCTTCATTATTAACCTTTCAATTCAACCAATTAAGTCTGCCAGAGATTCTGATAGTAAACCTGATGATAGGTTTCAGTACTACGATCATATAGTCATTTAGATAGAGAGATGACCGAACTACCAGAACTACCGTCGAACTATTGAAGTAGTATCCATATGTCAGAATAGGTCTCACAACTGATGTGTATGCACCACATGGAATATGAGGCCCCATGTCTTGCATGCGAAGGCTACACATGCTTTCTTGATTGAATCAGTGTTTTCCTATTAATTTGGAATCCATTTTGAATTTTTAGGTGAAACTGCCCCATCTCTTGGAACTTTTGAATACAGGATCTGTTCTGTCCTTACTGAAAAGGACAATATTTGTCTTTGATGGATTAACTCCCAGTTCATGGCTACATTGCTTACTCCTCTTTATTTAGTATAGGCATAGGCATTACGTTAAAGAAGTGCCGCTCTGCGGTGTGCACATATGTATCTATCAATCTATTACTTTGACATTGCTTCGGACGGCTGAGTTCGACCCAGCCGACGCCGAATATTTTTTTTCCATTTTTCAAAGTTCTAACTCAAGAGCGTTTTGAAAAAGTTCAAATAGTAGGTACCTTTCGAATGTTCATGAGAAGATAGACCCTGGATGTCATACGGACATGTTGTGCTAAACTTTTGTATTTTTGAAAATAAAATGAAATAGTTACAATGCATTCATCACCTCTGGATGGTTTACCGAACTTCATTAAAATTTTGCTGCCGGAAAAGCTACCAATCATTAAATCCTTTTGTGTGGATGGTAGGAATCTAGCCCTCGAAAGTTAGTTATAATAGGTTTCATTCAGTAGACCAGTATCAGAATAAACTCGTGTTCTAACGAACATATTCCAGATTGTTTTAGTTTTGATTTTCGGTAACAGTAGACAACGAACATGCATCTAACATTAAAATTCCGTTTGGAGCAGCTAAGAGTATAGTACCATCGAAAAATCGTTGTCCCTCTCATCGGCCAAGGATTTCCCCATTCGTCTTTTTTTTAAATCCATGCCTATGTACCGTTGATCAGGACTGTGATAGTAAAGGTTTTCTAAGTCACCCATAAGGGAACCTGACTTCTCAATTTTAATCTTAACTGAAGGTATCAATTGTGATGCTCCTGCCTAGGTGTCCAGGTATTGTGTCTTTTTATGACATTTATATTGTACCCACGTTGTTCAGACCCATTTTCACCATTTGTTTTGCACAGATCCCTGTGTTCTTCTCATTATTCAATGCCATCTGCATATGGAAATCGCTGGATCGACTTTTGAGATTTTATCAAGAATGGTAGTGCCTTGTGCAAATCCCTGTTTGACATCGAAGGTCTTGGCGTATTTGATTCCAACCTAAGTGAAGCAGCAAGCGATTTCCAGGTGCAATTGTTCTGTAGACATGCCAATATTAGACATTGCTTTGTACTCCTTGTTTCTATACATGTACATATGTACTTTCAAATCGATAAAAATAAGGTGGGTATCGATCTAAAATTTTAGAGTCTTCTCCGCCATTTGTCGTGCTAAAACCGAACTGATTAGGAGTAATCACGTTGTTGCCAATGGCTGTAGATTTTGAGTATATTAACAGATATAGTAACAGTTAACAGTAATAGAAATAAAGTCAAAACACAACTCCATTGAAAATCATAATTATAATGGCTATGACACTGAATCCCTCTTTGCCCAAGGTTAGGAGTATCTCACTTACTACCATGAGCCCCAGCATTGGTGATAGTACTCCACCCTTCGGGATACCACTGTACACCATGATTTTTCTTAGACAGCATCTCAGCTAAGCATGAGACTTTTAAGCATTTGCTTGAACCAGTTGTGAAGATAGTTGTCAACCGTCAGGTTAAGAAGTGCAGCAGATATTGACATCGTTGACATAGTGAAATCCTTGGTCTCACAAAATGTTGATTCCTACCAAAGGGTGCAGTTCCTACCAATTTTCCCTTCCCTATAGGAACTTACTGTCCAAATTTTTTCTTATATGGGCATCGATTCAGTCTTTTCAAAATCTTTAATAGAAAGAAGGATAGACTGATTGTAGGAACGGTATCTTAACACATTTAAATATCTTCAAAGAAATCCAAAAATCTTTCGAGAGTTTTTAGGAAAAATTAGTTAAGACTTATTGGGCGCAGATGCTTGAAAAGTGTATATAAGACTTTTTCTGATTCCGTTATGAACACTACTTGACTCAGGCTGCTCCCCAAAGTCAAATAACTATAAAAATGTCTATGATTCGACCCCTTTTTCCATACGAGACTATTCATATCTTTAAGATCGCTCATCATTTTGAATCACTTTCCAAATATGTCCATCGAATAGTTTCAACTATGCAACAATACTGCAGTTGTAGTTAATTGTATCTACGCATTTGAAATGCAAACTAACCACTTTATAAACGGAAACTAATGAAATCATACCACCTGAGTCAAGATAAAAGCACTGTTCCGCACCTTGTTCATATGTCGGACACGTTTCTCATATTAAAAACTCTTCCCATTGCCTTATCGAGTATAGTGCACAATGAGTTATTGCTAAGTGTTACACAGATATTCAAGTCAAAAAATAAAAAAAAAAAAAAAAACTTCGCAAAAAGGAAAACTTACTTGCACAGAAAATGTGTCTGTATGGCCTACAGTGGTACAGTGAAATTAATTAATTTCGCAGAATTGCTTAAAAAGATACTCTGCAAAGAATCCCGATACAATCAAGACCAGAAGAGGCCACAAGCACTACTGGTGCCCCCCCCCCTTCATGAAGAAGCACATTTGTCATCTGTAAATGCAATTTCATATGCCACATACATAATGTAGAGTATCTGCAGATACTTGTACTTAATTTTTGTTCTTGCAACAGATACATGCAGTTTACGAATGCATTTGGGAAAAAATAGAATTCCAACGAATTTGTTCCCACATTTTGGGGGAATGTTCTGTACAAGGCGGCATGTCTTTTAGACTGAGAAATGATTTTTTCTTTTTATTGCGAAATGAGGGTCGTAAGTTCTATTGGTATGCGTTGACGAAAACCGGATGAACAAGGTTAAATGGAAGCATGCAACTCTTTTAGTATTTATAACTCTCCCACAAGGTCAGCAATTTTTGGATTGAACTAAAAGATACCTACTTTCAATCCAAACGTGTTTTGAAGCTGAAAATATCTGCTTGTATCTACTTAGTAAACAAATGTATCTAAATGGAAATTTTGTACAATTTTGTACTTTTTAATTTTACAATATTGTACTATTTGTAATAACATATGTATTCTTGTTCTTTCAGGTGGTCAACTCAAAACCAAAAATGGTCAGAAATACGTCCTTAATGGAAAACCGGAGCGAATGACAAGATCATTTGCTATCTTGTCAGCATTGGTTGTTTTGTTGGCAATTTTAATCGCCTGTTTAATAACATATTTCATTACGGCTAGTGCATATGAATCAAAAGGGTAAGTATTTTATGGTTTATATCTACAATAACAAAAAAAAAAAGAAAGAAGTTAGCTCGTGACTACATACTAAAGAGATTAAGACCGGCTTTTGATTCATACAAATGCAAATGACTTGTAAAACTAAAACAGACAGAACGGCATTCTGATGTAATTATTCAACAAAAGTACACTTATCAGAGGTGACACATAATCTCACCAAATACGGGTTGCATCTTAACCCTGAGCTTGGGGATTCTTTGCGATTTGCAAATCTTAGAAAAGCCGCAAAGATCATGTAATTTACCGCCGTTTGACTTTTAAATTGTATAATTCTACTGGTTACTTTGGATGATGACTTTTTGTGAGATGACACTGTCTGGAAATTGTTGCCGTAATAAATCAGTTGCAGTGTGACTGTCATTTGGTGGAGGTTCATATAGCTATACGTACTATAAGTATTCTTCCAATGCCTCTGTATTCCATCACTTTCAACCACTCTGCTTCAGAGGAGCAGCAACACAAGTGGTTGCTAAAGTTCTGCTAATATTGAAGGGACTATTGCAAAAGCTCTGCTAAAACCGCCTTACCGCCTTGTTGTTCTGCAGTGTGTTGATCCCGGTAGTGATCTCATCTGTTCTGGTAGTTGAGTTGCAAAATCGTCTATTGTTGTAGCTGGTTCTTATCTGAAAACACCATCTAAGGTCGTCGCCAGGTATTGGCAAGAGCGCTAAACATTTGTCAGACTACTTGATGCTTCCTTTGTTTTTGTGACTGGCATTTGCGGTACGTTTGTAACGTCGGTCGCATGCCCAGTTCGTATTATTGTAAGGCCCAATGCACACGGAGCAACTGGAAAAAAACTGATAAGCGATGCGAATTGGCAACTAGTTTGCTTTGAGTCATACCCTGCGTAATCAAATGGGACGCCGCACACGACGCTACTGTTTGAAAACTTGTTTGCGATTCACAAAAACCAGTTTGTAACCAGTCGTCTGTTGATTTGCATGTCGAGTTGCCTATTGTTTTTAGTTTGTCGATGTTGAGATGAGCGAACAACAGACCAACCTGTTGCTGGTGGGGGAGGTTGAAAAACATCCTATTTTGTACAATTATCACCTTCCCGACTATTCGAAGAAAAATGAAAATGAAATGATTAAAAGCCGTTCCTCAGCTTCCACGGACTCCCTCATGCTGGTGTTATGCTTCTGGATTGCAGTGCAAACCACTTTCACAAGTTCCAAATAACTTTCTTTAGTCATTCTGTAGATTGCTAAAAATTTCGAATCAGAAAGTTCTAACTGTTTAGCAGCAACAAACAAACGATTCTGAAAATTGTTCTCAAGGTATGGGTGTACCCAAAACCTTCTTACTATTCTTCTCCTCCTTCTGAGATAGTAATACAACATGATGGTTTCATCATCGCTCGAGTCTTCCGAGTCTTCCGAAGACATTTCACGCCCGGTATCCCCGACGACACTGAACGAACTAGAGATTTTGATTAGTGATGAGTTTCCTCATGTGTATACCAGTTACGGACTCACCGCTGAGTCCGTAACTGGTATATAACCCGAGTTGCCAACCGGTTTAGTTTTTTTTCCAGTTGCTCCGTGTGCATTGGGCCTAAGTCTTCTCGATCAGGAAAGTTTTTATGTCAACAACAAGTGAGAACTCTAAGTGGAATGCTACTAATTCGATGTTGACCGTTGATCTCGACATCGAATGATGTGAATGATTCGAGAATCATGTTGCTAGCAAAGATGTAAGCTGATCCTCTTTCAAGATCAGCAGTTTTGAGTTTCTACGTGATTTCGAAAACTGTCCAGATCTTTGATCTTCTGTAAGTCTCCATCGAATTCTGTAAGTGTCCATCGAATTCCTCTTTATCACTTGGACATAGTGCTTAAGCATCGCACTATTCTTATGGGCTTCCAGGTAGAACAGGATACATAGGGCCATCATAAGTTGCGTTTATAATAGCTATTAGTTTATCAGGTATGCCTATTTCTAGGCAAGCCCAATAAAATCTCTGTTCAAATCTCATCATACTCTGTTCACGCGAACGGGCGTGATCTTCTTTATTGTATTGATCGTAGTAATGATCTCATCCTTACTGGGATTTGTGGCGTGAAGTAGTTATTTCCTCAAGCAGCTCACTCTGATTTAGAGGCATATCGTTGGCGGTTTAAAACCATAATAAAACGCTTGCTCCATCGGTAGAATAGGTCTTCATCTGAAACCTTTAGAGAACTATCTAAGATTATCACTGAGCGATGATAATTTATCCCCTGTTCCGTCATTCTGTAGTCATTTCTATTATTTTTCTATTCGGTGGTGAACCTTAAGTCCAGTATGTACATCCGGCGAGTAAGCTGGGAGCTGGGAGTCTAAAATGGTTCCAAGATAGTTAGGTTTAGTTGAGAGACTTAGTGCGGTATTATTGGTTTCAATAGGTAGGTATCTAGATCTCCTGGAAAGCTAGGTATTTTGTTCCTGTTGGTAAATAGAATTAACTCCATCTTCGAGAAGATCCTTAAGACCCATAATTCGTGCCTATATTCATAGATCTTTCAAAGTGGATTTCGTTACCTCACTGATAGTGGTTAAAAATGTGCCTAAAATCATAATGGCTTTAAGCCAGACTTGGATGTGGTTCTTATAAACCACCTGTAAACTGGTACCGGGGACTACAGACTTGAAGAAATTCTATTGAAGTCTAGTTGCCAGTTTCCTTATGTGTTGTGATTTTTCACTCCACGGTACACGGTACACTCGTCAAACAGGTCTGTCGTATTCATGTATAGTTTTCTACCTTCTCAAGCTGTATTCGCATCTGTATTTATTTATTTATTTTATTTCGCAAGTTGTATTTATCTGAAGATAAGATCCTTACCATGAAGGATCACCCGATCGTTTGCCAGTAATTATCCACTGATTTGAGATCCTTAAGCCTGCCAATTATGTTCGAAAGGATAAATATTCTGGCGAGTTTGAGCACAATTAGCTTCCATCCGGAGGATGGGCTGAGACAAATCCTAATGTGGGCGAAGGCTGGATATTTGAATAAAAAATCTGAAGCCATTACCTCCTATATTCCATTAACTGGTAGAAAGTATGCTTCACTGTGGAAAGCCTTTGGCAGTCTTGGCGTAGCTGCCTACTATAGCCCTGTTTCCCTTTCGAAGTGAAGGGTAACTCAATTCTATAGTAGATTGAGTTATCAAATAGACGTTCTGCATACCCATTGGCTAAGGCTCTTCAGGAGGAATAAGGATAGGCTAACAGTTTAAAAACAACTTTTCCTTGTTTAAGGATGAAATCGCTTTAGGCCTCGTATAGGCTTAAGCAATATACTGTAGATCAATGCAACATTTGTAGATCCTAATTGTGTCTATACCCCTTTTCAGGAGTGTATGATAAATGACTTCAAGCGTATGAGGTTAGAAGGAGGCGTTACATTTCTCACTTTTCTTCTGTCAGAACTGTAAGATCAGGCTCTAGTGGTCACACTGCGGTCTCTTTCCAAGTGCCGGGCTCTGTCAAGATCATCATTTGAATCGGTAGATAGAATTCTTTGCTCGATACTGTGTTTACATCCTTCAGTTTAGCTTGGCTTTTTTAAAATGCCTCTTGAAGCCGCTCTGCGCATCACTAGGCCTAAGTTTTGAAAATTGTTTTAAAAAAGCCAGCTCTCTTCCAGCACTCTCCGTCTACTAATTTCCAACATTCTTTGTTTGCTGGAACAGTTTTTTGATGGTCTAGTAATAAATTGAGAATAGTCTTTCAGACCCACAACAAGATTTGCCATTTTGTCCTTTATCTAGGCTCCTTGTAGCCTTGGTGGATGACAACTGAGATATCTCAAGCTATTATTTCATGTTTAAGCTCCATTGTTATATTCACACTTCACCTCATATTGCGTCTCAGAGATTATTCAAAAGACCTACCCTACTCTGGCACGAGTCACCACTAGGCCTACCCCATTATCAACCATGCTAACCCTTTTGATATACGACTCAATTAACGCTCCTCTTGCCCATTCCATTGGCTATTATCAAAATTATTAATTAACTAACAGCAAAACCAATTCAAAATTGATTTCCGCAACACTTCTCATCCCTTTGTAGAAGTCCCAAACTACCCTACCATTTAAGAAGCCAAGCCTATGTGGCTTCGCGCAAACAACTTATCGCAAATTTGCATGACCCACTCCACAAACAAACTCGTAAATCGTCACAAATAAAGGATTGGAATCAGTTGCCACTAACGAGGTGTGGTCAATCCTGTGTTTTTTTTGTGCAAAAACCCTTCTCCCCAAAGGTTGACCTACATTTGGATGTGAGTTACTCTATTTGACCTACTTTGGGTTTTTTGGCAGGAAACCGAATTTCCTTTGGCAGGATTACGATTGGGCTATCGTTAGCTCTGAGGTGCGGGTTGCGTGTTGGCGCTTACTATTTGCATAATTGTTACTTTCGGTTTTTCACATTAATAATCCTGATTTGACTTATGGCGGATTTCCAATGGGTATGAGACAATGTATCGGTGACAACGAAAAATTCTTGCATTCTTTGACCAAGGAAAGGTCAAACTTTTGTTGACATCAGAATAAATATCTGTCTGTTAGGTCAGTGCTCCTTCTTTGGTTATTGTATATAAATGTATTGCATCTTTCAGCTATAACCATATTTTTAACAAATTTTTATTTTTGGCTCTCTTCCAGCTGTACAAATGGGAATAGTGCAAGCAAGTACAACGGTCATGGAGAGAACTTCAGTACAGCGATTGCCAGTGCAAGTTCTTTGGGTATGCCACCACAATCCCGAGGAACTTCCCCCTCCATCGTCGAGGGACATGACCTATTTCCCAACGAATCTAATCAAAACGACGAGAGTCTTGGCCCCATCGATCGAAAGCTGCAACTCTACGAGGGATGGTCACCAGAGCTGTACACGTAAGTTTTTTTTGTTATGAAAACCTTCTCAACTGTCACCACGTGCCCTTTCACTACTCTCCAACGACAACGACGACGACGTTAACATCAATCACATCACCCATAGAAAGTATGCAAGACGACGCATGACTTTTCCACAACTTTTCAGTGCATAACCTCGCCGAATTGAATTTCTGAGGATACTACGTAATTTCTGGAGATGACATCACTTCTGCAAGTTTCTGGTTAAAAAAATAAAAAATAAAAAATAAAAAGGTTGCTTGTCTCGTTGGCCTGGTTTCGTGAGTGCGCGGAGTACAAAGCAGTTCGCCTCGTTTCATTGTTGTTTAATGGAGCGAGATTCAACGCGGTTAGTGGCCAGGAAAAATATTTTCTTTTATGAGGACCACATAGAGCCCATGGAGTTCCTTGCTGCTGGTACTGCTGCTGCTGCTGCTGCTGCTGCCGCTACAGTGGACTTCAATCGGACTACTTAGATTAACTGCATAAATTATTGACCACTCAGTTTGTTGGAAATGGTTTATGACAGTTTTATTGTTTAGGGGCAAATTTGTTTGGAATTTTATTTAGGGCGTGATGGCTTGATTGGAAAATCAATATTTTAAAGGGTTGCAGGGTTCCGCGTTTGTTTATTTGTTTGTTTGTTTTCGAGCGTTGATCAGATACTGCGTAGGCAAGTTTAAGTGGACTGTTTGCCATAATGAATTATGTTCGATTTGGAAGCCCATAAATGAAGTTGTTAAGCGACGATGAAGTATCAAGTAATGGTGACAAATTTGTGGAACAATGTTGCAGATTGAGTTACAGCCAAAACTTGGAAGCAAGCACATATTGTGAAAGCCATAAATATTTTTACAACCAGATTTTAACGAGTGGTCCAAAGATTTCGTCTTGACATGGTTTATTAAGCTTGCAACAATGTCTTGAGTAGTTTTCGTACCAAAATCAAACACAACATCAATACAATGTACAGCCTAAATGGTTGTAAGTGCAATTTTCGAGGTGACTAGACAGAGTTTCCTCTGTTGGGTTGGTTACTAAAAATTGAGCAACGAAATAAGTTTTTAATATATGGAGAAATAAATCTACTGGATGAGCTGTAGTGTGCTCGAATTTCACCTATGGTACGCCTGGTACGCATTTAGAAATAAAAATATTTGACGAAACAGATCCTTAAAGGGCCCGGTGTCTATCTCCTCACAATCAATCCTCTGCACGAAGGGACATACCGCTTAAGCCCATTCTAGGGGCATGGTATTTTTTTTTTAAAAAAGCTTCTCATGATTATTATACTTTTGAATGTTTGTGAAAGGTTCACGAGAGATGAAAATTTAAATTAAAATGTTGGTGTTGTTTATGTATCGAAACTTGAACTGCCGCTTAGTAGTCTGAGATACTAGCCATTGACCACGGATCTCATTTAGCAAACTGAAATTTATACTTCCAGATTCTTAAGTATATTTCTAGCTGTTTTCAGATAGATCTCTGAGATCCCCGTGTATTGCTATAATCGCTAAGATACTCGAGATAAAGGAACCTCGCTAGTCCAACTGAGGCAGATCCGTCGCCGATAGAAAATAAGGCAAGAAATTTCTTGGTGCCATAACTCAGTGCTCAGTGCGCGGAACTACTGAGCGGAGGGTTTGAGTTTCGTATTCCAGACAACACCAAAGTTCATTTCACAGTTCCAGCTCTTGCGAGAGTCTGACAAATACATATTTGAGAGTATAATTGTTATGAAAAAGGTTCTCAAACAAAAATTGCCCTTAAGACAGGGACACAGTAGGCCCCTTCCATTCTTGTGAAGAATAAAATACGTGTTTGTATTTGTAGGTGGTTTCTTCATTTGTGAACTAGAACTTGACATTCCATGAGAAGGTACATATATTGATGTTCCTTCGAGGTCTACGCATAATTTTCAGTCCCCTTCGTCTTCTATACTCATTTTCTTGTGATGTTCCTTAAGCCTGCCTTAACATGTCTGTTAAAATGCGTAGTCGGCTTTAGATTAATCTTAGGCACGTTTAACTTATTTCCTGGTTGTAGACGTTCCTTGGTCTGTCACAGGTGGGGAATGTCATGCCCAAATTTGGACCTTTTGCATTTGTTTTCATTGCAGAAAGGTTCTGGTCCCAAGAAGGTAGTTTCGGAGCTGTTAGATCGTCAGCTGCTTCATTTCCTTCTACGACTATGTTCTGGATGATATTGTTAGTCTAGCCCAGTCTATTGCTCTCTGTCAGGCACTCGCGCCATGGTGTTTGACAGTATCACGATATCTCAGGTTGAGATAAAATTTGATCTACATATCTTTGGATTGCGTGCTAGAAAATGTTGGGGAATGTTCCCAGGGACACTAAATATTATCTAATCGCTAAGAATCGTTAAAATCTTAATGTTGAGTCTGGGTGTGGATGAATTTAACCAGCTTGTGCCGACGACATGCAACCACCGAATTTCTAGTGAACTTTTGACAAACATTCGAGATTAAACCTCATCATGAGAAAGCTTTTCAATATAGCCTTTAATAAATTAATTAAACGGCAGGAATAGTAAGTAAAGAAAATACATAAGAAAGTATCACTTCACGCTACAAGAGCTCAACGATGAAGCAGTAGCATGGAAAAGTGGAGAAAGTGTAAAGTCTGGGATGCATTACGGAGTTCGTATAAACGTTTAACCGGTGGTGCTTCTGGAATTGACTTCTTTCTAGTTGATCAATTTGGAAGTCAGACTATTCTTAGAAATAAACAAAACAAAAATTGGAAGGACAACGTGCATTGAAGGTAGATTCTGTTAGCCAACCTCCTTTTTTTGAGTAACTAGGAATCACTTAAGAAACTTTAGCAGGAAACACACTCAAATCATGTCAAATGCTATTTTTGCAACCTCTTCTGGATAGCTATACACCAACTGCCTACTTCTTTCCTGCTCTACCACACAGTAATCTAAGCATTAACTACTAGATCACCCTGACCGGTATTTAAAGTAGACACTGAATATCAAAGGCCCTTTGAGTCACTCAACCTATATTCGTAAACAGGAATTGTCAAAAATAAAAACAAAAAGTTTTTCTGGCAAAACCGATTTATTTCATTCAAATTAGTTCCCTTCCAACGCAGTAAAGCGATTTGTATGGTCTAAAAGTATGTCGAATGAGTGTTTTAGATCTTCGGTTGGAATATCCTTCAGGACAATCTTTTGGATGGCTTCTACGTTGACAAAACTCTTGCCTTTCATCGGCAAATGCATTTTTACGAAAAGGCAGAAGTCGTACGGTGACAATTCAGGCGAATTCGGGGACTGGTTGATAGTTAAAATGAGATTTTTAGTCAAAATATCATCGAAACGATGAGATGGCGCATTATAGTGCTACAAACGCCGCGCGATGTTCTGGCCAGACTAAGATAGAATTTGCCATTAACGGTTTCACCCGATGGACCGTATTCTTTGTGGACAATGCCCTTGAAATCGTAAAAGCAAATGAGCAACGTCTTCACTTTTTTTGGGTTTTGACTCGTCAGGCGTCTTTTTGGATTATATTGAAAACACCACGTTTCATCATCAGTCACAGTTTGCCCTTTTTGGCCTTCTTGATGATGTCCTTCGAATGTTGAATTCTGAACAATTTTTGGTCGTCATTTGTACCGATATGACACAAACATACTCGGCACGCAGGACTGACGGAATGCATTTGTTTTGACGTTTCTTTGTTTAGATTGATACTCTTGTGTAAACACTTCCACAGACTTATTTTGACATATTAGTTGTCAGCGCCAATGAAACTGGTTTGATTTGCAACAAGAAAAAAAAATATTTCCTTCAATCTATCGAACTGATCGTCGTATCGTAACGTGTCTGTAAGTATTGTAAAGGTATCTTCCATAATGAATAATATGCGACACCAAGCTGACGAGTAGCCCGCTGAAAGATTTCGTAGACCTTAATTTAATTATCTTCCATTACATAGTATGTCAACCGTTGTTCCCACAATCTTAAAGGTCTCACCGATTGACATTTGCTAATGTCAAAAAAAAAATCCAGAAATTATCAGAAAATCTGAAAATCCAGATTGCCGTAACATGTAACCTTGAAACTTCCTCCCTTGCTTGTAAACGTAAAAAATCTGTGTGAACAGGGTCAATAACTCCGCTTTTATTCGCGCAAATGTCATGAAATTTTGACAGTATCAGTGATGTACTGCAGGTGGATGGTCTCAGAAATACCTATTTTTAAAAAGTTCTGTTTACTACGGAAATGACGTTATATATTACATGATTTTGAATGACTTAATTCTTCAATCAAAGTTGACAATTGTACGACTTACGTTGAAAAGGAAAAAATAAATTGTTGGTGTAGTGGTTTGAAACTCTGGAAAGAAGAAAGACTTTATTATAAGTATTTCCATTCGCTTTATAATCTCTATGATTATTTTCGAGTATGTCTGTACGGACTAGGGTCCGATGGAGTTGCAGGATCGTCATTTAATTGTAATCTCTTCCTATCCTTCGGACTTATGTATGTGTACTCAAAGAAGTGTGACATGACCTGTTTTAAGACTTTAAGGCCCGACTATCTATAACGAAACCTCTCTGCCTTTTAGTGTTACTTCATTTATTGAGAACAAGACGGCAAAGGAACACTTTCGAAATACCTCACATGATCCGAAGCATTTCGTTCAAATTACCAATCAATTCATCTTCAAGTGAATTCGCTCAAACTACCGCACCGCGTCGCATATTAATTTGTTTTGATTCAAATGTAACACACTGTTTAGTATTACTCGAGCACAAAGTAATCAACAAACGCCGCCTGCAATTGAGGAATCAATATTTCAAAACCCCCTTTGGCATACACCCAATCCAACAAATTCCACGGGGGGGGCCTACTAGACTTTTCCTTTCGAGATTTCCCTCTCAATCTGATCTCCTTTTGGCCAAGTTATTAATAAGTGCAATTTGCAAGACAAACAAGTCAATTCATTCGAGTGTAACGTGGCCTGTCTTCCCGCAGAATGCACCTAAACCGCACATGAACTGACAGAAAAGAGTGATGCCCAGCGCGCTAGTATTTTCGTAATTCACTGCCAGGGGGGTTGATCCGTGTGCAGTTTTCATTGTCTCGGCGCGTAATGCAATGCGCGTTGGTGCCAGTAAGTGGCGACGACCAACGGTGTTGTTTATCATGCGGTGAGTAGAAGAATTTAATTGCTCGATGTTCCTGCTTGAAATATGGAGTGCACAGCCCTTGTTATTCCAATGTGTTTGCATCGAGTTCGATGAGCGAAATTCCGAAAATAGTTTTTCAACGTTTATTTTCGAAATCGAATTCAGGAATTTTAAATGGTCAATTCCATGATTTGGTTTGGTGGTTTTTTGAGTTATTGTAGATTGAAAGTTTATGTGCTTAGGATCATGCTGAACAAGAACAAAGCTATCCGAATACAACTCTCTATAACAAAAGCATTCAAATTAGAAACGTCAAACTTTTGTATGCGAAGTGTGCGATGAGTACCAAGCGTGCTGCTCTTCATTAAAACTGTTAATCAAATGAATATTGATTTGATTATCATCTGCAGTGCAAAACGATAATAGAATATACTAACGTCGAATGAATAATGCAAATCATTCGATAAAAACTCACACGACTATGTCAGTCAGATGAAAGATGATTATTTATTTTTAACTGCAATAAAATTACTACACCGTATTAAGAGCTATACAAAAACTCGTAAAGAAACAAGGAATAATATTTTGCATACAATCGGAAGAGGCGCCTCGCCGCTGCTTATCATTTTATTTTGGGAAACGAATAAGCGAACAATAAAATTTCGTTGCATAATAATTAGCCTTGAATACATTAAAGTATTTTATTTTCAAGATTAATTGTTGTTTATGAATGAATTAAAAGAAGAGCACTTAAAATCAAAAAAGAGCAGCTTACGCAATAGGGGTTGGTTTTTTGATGGTCAAGGTTGATCTGAAATTAGTTTGATTTTTCATCAGCTGATGGTTATAGACGGTTGCAATGATAAGGACTGTAAGCAAGTTATAGGGGAACCCCAATAGAATACATGACATTATGCAAAGAAGATCCAAGCCAAATGAGAAATTAGCCATGTCTAAGAGAAAACGTAGGACACCCTAACCACATAATTAACTTTAATGCAAGCAAATCTCAAACCTTTTTTATACTGAAGCGCCACCTAGGTACATATGTAAGCAATTTTGCCGTCCCTATCGTTCGATAAAAGTGCGATGGTTTACCTCGTACCCTAGATTAGAGAACTGGAAGAACTTAAACCTATGATTTCATAAAGTGCCACAAAAAGAAGTCAAAAGCCTAAGGTCAAATTTGAATCAAAAGAAGTCAATGACGTAAGGGTCAAATGTGAATCCAATATAGATGTAATAAGGAGAACTGCATGTGTTCGATTGGTTGGATTGGGTTAGTCGGTTGTCCCCGCTCAGCAGGAACGCACTTAGACCAAAAGAAGGTCCATTATGATACCACGATGAAAAAACCGGTTTACCAGCAACGAAAAGCTACATGAAGACTTCCCAAATGGGGCAAGAGGCAGGGCAACCAGTTTTGCTGTGTACCCATACTGAAGAAGTATGATTCGACGTTTATGCATTAAATCAGATTGATCCGGTGACGAAGCTTTTTAGCTTGTCTAGCAAAATCGTTGGGATCTTCAAAGAAATACTCGCCTAGGGTTTGCCTTCTCAGAACCGTGGAGTTAAGAAGAGAGACATGTCCTGATATTGTTCCACCTATTGGAATTTTATCGATTTGATATGTGCTGACGGTTCCCTCTAGTGTCAGGGAAGTTCCGGTCTGCGCACTCTTTCGCACTTTCAGCATAGCGATACGTCGCACCTGATAATTTGGATCGAATTCAAGTCCATTCCAAGGCTTTTATCGCAGTGTTTTCATGACTATTTATGTTCAATATAATCGAAAAACGGTCGTGTCTTGACGGACTACTGTGACTTTTTCTTTAAGTAAACTACTATGGTCCAACAATCGTGTGGTGATACAAATATCCAGTGCACTGAAGTAAACTCCCACACCAGTTCCAGACGCTATCTTGTACCTGTCTGTGTAGATCTGTGTAGCAGATTCGTTTAAAATTTCTCCCGATTCCCAAGCACTACTGCTAGAAATCCTGGTTTTATACCAGCCCAAATAGGAAACAATGTAGTCCGAATTTTAGGTATAGTGTTATGACCGTTTAGAATGCTTCCGTGGCCAATATTTTCACAAGTCAGTTGCGAGGATTCCCTAAACCGTAATGCTGCTTTAGTCGCCATCAGCTTCCCAAAAGCTATCAACAGGAAAAAAATGCAGTATAGTTTCTAGTGGAGCTGTATGAATGTTTCAAGTTCCGTCAACCAGACTAGTACTCCGTACATAAGAATAGGTCTGACGACTGCTGCGTATATCCAGTGAACAATCCGGGGCTGGAGACCCCAGTTTGGGCCTAAAGCGTTCCTACATGAATAGAGGCCAATCGAGGCCTTTCTAGCATGGTCTTGAATATTCAGTTTCCAATTTAGTTTTAATACCTTGGATCGAGGTTCTATTCAGATTGGTGGCACGGCAGGGCTCAATCCTCTTCCCAAGTCAGTGGTAGAGTATACAACTCAAGTTTGTTGGTTTAAATACAAGTCCACTGGCGTCACCCATGCTAAGTAACTTGCTCTACAATTCTCCGATATGTAAATACATTGTATACGAACACGTCCACTGAACTGAATTAGTATTTACAAAATCTCATCAAAATTTAACGATTTCAGCTACAAATTGTGACAGCCACGCCCACTTTTATTATTACATAACATTTCTTACTAATCTTTGCGGTAAAGTCTTGGACAATCAAAAAAATGTCATCTCAGTTATAAGATATCCCTAAAATTTAAGTATTAACCCAACAATGCCACGCCTAGTTTTTTGTACTTGAAAGATTAACATGAGTTGCGCCACCCTGTTCGAATGAAATGCATAAAAATATGTTTTAATTCTGAAAATAATAAATCTCCAAGACAAGTTTTTACCTTTTTTGTGAACTTGATTTAGAAAGGTGGTTCGTATGAGTAAGCGTACGCGAAATGCTCTAATAATAACCAAGACGCATGCGCACATGTGTCCTAATTGCAACGAGTTATAGTAAATTATGTTATTTTACAGTTTTATTTAATTTATTCTCCATTATGGCTGGTAATGAAGAATAGCCATAATTGCAGTGCAATTACTCGAAACGATATGCATACACGTCTTCATTTCAAGAGGCGCGCGCGGCCGCCGTGTCATTGATTCGCAAGCACCTGCATCAAGCACCCCATTAGAAAAATAAATATTTCCTTTCGTGCGTCGAAGATGCTTGCCAATCAATTAACCTATCCGTACAATCGTCAATCTATCGGCGGCAGCAGCACACTCACTCCCAATGATGACATAATACATTTGCGCGGAACCTAGACGCGCGTGCAAAAACAAAAATCACATTCTTAACATGCTGTGCAAGTACACGAATCTATTACAGAGCCAGTATCTGGCTCAAGATTACCAGCCATCGCTGGCTATTATCTGCGAATTAAAGTCGGTGGCAATATTAATTACATAACTGCACGCAATTCTATCTGCAGACTCACTCGCTATTCAATTGCAACTGCACGCCGACACAGAGAAGCAGATGTTCCAAGGAATTACACAATTTATGCGACCCATGATCTCTTCCTGGTCGTCACTGATGCTCAGTCGTAGTCAGAGATGCGTGTTCTCAGCTCAAATCGTCTTCATTGACTTCTGGTCTTACAGATGGGGTTTTGAAGTCCACCATCTATCTGTTGCGTGTCGAATGAATCCATGCCACAGAGCAGTAGAACCTGAATCTTAATTGCCTTACCAGCTTGTGGGCGATGGTGCCCCAAGCAGCTCCAAGAATGGACTCTCATCCTTCCCACTTGAGCGCATTCGCAACGGATGCAATGCGCACAGTAGGCCAACGTCATTTAAGTGCTCCATTCCCCCTCCTGGAGGCAATTGATTATGACGCCTGATATTGCCTCCAATGAGACGTACTAAGTGGGTATATGCGTACTGATGGTCTTCGAGTATCAAATGTCGCCTGTCCATAGGAGTTTGTTCTGATTTAATGAAAAAAAAAAAATTACGTAAACCTTCGCGCCGTTCTAGCGTTCGGTGGGTTCACTCGGGTGCACAAGATACCTTGAAGTCTGGCGGGAGTAAAAAGTTAATTCATGCAAAGTACCATAAATCATAAGCGCCGCCGTAGCAGACCGTTGATAGTGTTGTTCAATTGGAATTTGTATTTCGTTTCGCACATAAATCTATTGGAACACTATTGGCGCCAAGGTTTTTACGGGGGAACCAGCAGATCTGACAATAGAATTTTCTGGGATATCCGTTACGAAATGGGTCTTTATGCAAACGAAATTTATTACGTGTAGAACATTACTTTTTAATATTTTAACTCCTACGACAGATTGGCTATTGTTGCACACACCTTTAAGCGTTCAAGAGCCAGAAAAGCAATTATAGTAAAATCTGGTTTGCTGACCATAAATATCGCATAAATAAGAGAATGACCCTTAGTCACTCGTATAGTGAGTTGATGGAAACCATTACATACGTATACATCTGTTGACCTGCTTTCTATCGATAAACAGAAGACAGGAGATGTTTGACCTTATTTGTTTCATAAATGACTCAGTCAGAAGGTAGTTGAGGAAAAATGAGAAATTTCTGAAAGATCATGGTAACAGAAAATGTTGGGAACCATTCACGTTGAAATTCTGGGGGATTTGACTTGAATATACTATATCGTTAGATACTCGATCAAAACATATCCTTAAACCGAAGCTGAGCACCATACATACGATCGCAAGACAAGCTCACAAATTGGATCAAAATCCATCTCTGGCAGAACCCTGAACCTTAGATGCTCAGAATCTTATCAGGGAAATTTCAAAACTTTTGATGTGATTTGACTTGAATATACTACATCGTGAGATACTCGATCAAAACATATCCTTAAACCGAAGCTGAGCACCATACATACGATCGCAAGACAAGCTCACAAATTGGATCAAAATCCATCTCGGGCAGAACCCTGAACCTTAGATGCTCAGAATATTATCCAGGAAATTTCAAAACCTCTGATGTGATTTGACTTGAATATACTACATCGTGAGATACTCGATCAAAACATATCCTTAAACCGAAGCTGAGCACCATACATACGATCGCAAGACAAGCTCACAAATTGGATCAAAATCCATCTCGGGCAGAACCCTGAACCTTAGATGCTCAGAATATTATCCAGGAAATTTCAAAACCTCTGATGTGATTTGACTTGAATATACTACATCGTGAGATACTCGATCAAAACATATCCTTAAACCGAAGCTGAGCACCATACATACGATCGCAAGACAAGCTCACAAATTGGATCAAAATCCATCTCTGGCAGAACCCTGAACTTTAGATGCTCAGAATATTATCCAGGAAATTTCAAAACCTCTGAGTAGATCACTTATGTTTTGAAAAAAAAAATAAAAATGCTATGAGATAGAAGTTCTTAAATCAAACTGAACTCTCTTGAGAAACTCTGTATAAAGTAAGACTGAAAACGAGTGTTCGATGGTTCCTAAACTAGTTCAATAGTAGAGATCACTGATATTCTAGCGACTCAGGTTCTAAAATACCCTCGCTTGGTTGAAACTCTGATTCTGGTTCTAAAATTCCAAGCGAAGAAGTGGCCAATTTGTATTTTATGGTCCTTGTACTAAAAATGTACTAAAAAATCCTTAAGGGTTTTGTGGCGGCATTTAGTATTTGTTCTTTGGTGAGATGTCAAAGTTGTCTGTAATGCAAAATTAGTTGAGATTAGTAGCTTCCTACTAATACCATACAAATGGACGTCAGTGGACCTATCGAAGCAGTATATATTTTCTATGAGGAAGAAAAAAAACTACTCTTTCGGAGTATCTATCAACATAGACGACGTGTGAGATAATTGATTTATTTCTTATGGACTCATATAGAAGTTGATGTTGACAAAGACTGCCTCAAGGTGGAGTTCTGTCACCTTTGCTATAGATTAGATCTTTATACTGACGATGTGTATCGAGAAAATCACAAGTTGCATTTGAGTTGATCTATCAATCCGAATAAAATAAGTGGAAGTGATCCACAATGCCACACTTAGGTCAATACAGGCCCATGTGATACCCTCTCTTGTCCATTGACTAACCTTGTTCTATAACTATGGTTCAACTTCTTACTGTGATGAACTTGCAAACCTATCAGTTGATTTGATGTAGTTCAAGATAGTGTTGATATTGGTCTATTGGATATTTCTAGGTCCGCCCGAGAAATTTATATCTCAGGTGGAAAAGACCTAGACAATGACAGGGAAACTTGGATGTATCCTTGTTGAGTTCCTTACCCCCACTTTCTCGACATAGGCTTTTTTCGTTAGTCGTAACTTTTTTAAATCGTATCGCAGAGTGTTATGCTCCGTGATGACTACTATCCGGATAGAAATGTATTTCTTATCATTTTGTCATAAGCAAGATTCTTTTCTACTTGTGGTCACACAAATGTCTAGGGAGGACCATATGTTATTTGCTTCCCTTAGGGCAGTAATCCGTGCTTCGAGCAAGGCAAGTGTGCAAGACGGAATTTCACAGAGGTGTCGACTTGTTCTGATCTAGATTCCGAACACTTTTTAGCCAATTTTTCGGTAGTCTTATTACCCGGCATATCTTCAGGATCACAGATTCATTAGACCGATACCTTGTGGTGTGTTCCAAGAACAGTAAACTCTTCTCGGCAGCACTTCACAAGCTAAGAATTTATTTCGTTAGTAGAAATCATTTTTATGACTGCCTGGCTGTCGATTATAAAAGGAGAAAGGTGACACCTTCTTATGGTGTTGCCTTCAATGCAGTATCATGGACGTCTGTTGTCACTACGGGGATCGCCGCTTATAAAAGACTGCTATGGTTCGGTGGCGAATTGATTTTGGTTTGCCCAGCAGTTTGGAACCAGATACCTTAGCCTTCTCCTATATCCATCTTTGATCCATCTGTAAAGACAAAGATTGTGACAGTGTTTGTAAAGGGTCTTTCGAAATCCATGTACGGTGTTAGGTAGTTCTTAGTAGGTACATTTTCTAGATATTTTTTTCAGGATCATCAAATGACCCATTATACTTTTTCGACGGATGGAGATTGAGGACAGCCACCAGTCTCATAGTAGTTGTAGTTCTCATGGCGCTAGTGTTACATGCTAATCTCTGTATCTACTTGTAAGCCGTTAAGTTAATGGTCTTGCTGGAGGGCTGCAACCAAACAAGACAGGCATAAGTCAGTATTTAGGCTTTACTATAGCCGTATATAGTATCCATAGTATAATTTTAGGTATTGGTCTCCAGATTTTTCCAAATATTCTGCTGCTTACATAGTGGCGTTTAGATTCTTTCATTAATGTTTGACCTTCATTAAGAACAATGACCGATAGTAGTGGAGAGATTACTCCGCCTTGAGGGTACCTTCTGTCAGTTATTACGTGTCTCCTCTCTAGTACCTATTTCCATAATCCACTTGGTCAGGGTATTTTGTTATTTTGCGCACCGCTTTCGTTCTGACATTGTGAAATGCTTCTTGTGTATTCTTTGTCTTTTAAATGTTGAACTCAATTGAACTAACCACACAGAGTAGAGCCGTCTCTAGACTTTTTCCTTTGGTGTAGGCGTGTTGAGCTGAGGATGTGTCTTCGGACCTTTGAGCCCATTTACACTTCTTATTACGAGACACTTCCCTAATTGTTGTACTTCAAATTCCACTTGACAAGATTGGTAAATATCATATTAATATCTGTTTGTGCAGAGTGTATCTATAGCAATTGCTTCCGTATAAAACTCTTTAAACTTGTCATTATTCTCAAGCCCTTAGTAGAGTATTACATTAACAATACCATACTTCGCACATATGCTATGTCTACAAGTGTCATCAAGTCATTAATTCATCAATTAACTCACAAAAAAATATTTACTCTAACCCAATGACCACTAGTAGAAAAAAAAAATCCCTATATGCGGAAACAATTAGCACGCCCATGTGAAACCAAAACAAACCCTTTTCAAACATCAATTTGTATCTGTCAGTGTCAGCTTTGCAAACATTTGCTTATTTCAAAAGCATCTCACAGATACTCATTACAACCAACCTGCATCCGTACCTACAACAAACTTTTGCCAGAGTTTTTGTTTATTTTTCAATTTAAAAAAAAAAACAACTTCAATGTTTATAAATTATTATTTCAGTAAAACCACGTCTTTCCTCCTTCAATTAATCACATAATAATTAAAACAATAATCATTCTTAATTAATGGATACACAATTTTGAAATTCATAATTTGTTGATCTGAGCGCCATGCACAGAGCGCACACATTTGTAGAAACACCCGGCGGCGGCACAACCACAAAACAAATAAATTTCTCACCCGCGTAACCTAAGACAATTTTTAAATTGTTTAGCTTAACGGAGGCTATTTTCGTATAAAATTTTATAAAATAAGATACAAATCATGAAAAGATACACGGAGTGGAGAATGCCATTGTACTAAAAGATTTCCTCACGGAGCGCGAGTGGTTATACTTCGATCGCGTGAGGTGGGAGGGCTTTCAGCCATTCCAGACAAATGGGTGCTAATTTAAGGAAATGTCCATCATTTATTCTACATCCTGGAATATGTACAAAAATTTATGGTCGAGTTGGGGTAGATTGATGTTGACTTGAAGGGGTGACGACCGTGACGGTGGGAACAAATATTATTTATTGAGGAAATTAACATTTTTCTTTTCTTTTTTTTTTACAGACTCCTTATTGAGCCCAATCTGAGTACTTCCACAAACAATGGCACAGTATCTATCGTGGTGTCGCGAGACTACAAAGTAAAAGGCTTACAACCAATCGTACTGGATGTCAACAATATCACCATTCTCGATGTTCGAGTGGTTAGACACGAATCAGATGGTGCTGATTTGGAATTCGAAAGTGACTATGGAGATAATAATGCTTCGTTCGTTATAAAAGTACAAAAGGATGTGGAGGACGAGAAGGACTTGAAGCTAGTCGTGTATCTGGACTTTGTCAGTGAAATCACAAGCACTTTGCAGGGAATCTACAAGACAAGCTACATTAACTCGGAAACACTGGAAACTGAGTAAGTAAAGGATGTTGTTCTAGTAGTGACAAATATTTGTGGGAATACAGGAAAATATATTGCATTCCTTTATTCAAAGTTCAAACAAAACTGCACCATGGTTCATAGTTTTTCCAATTAAAAATACGACAGTGAGTCAAATATCCATGAAATGTTTGTATTTCGTTGGTGTTCGTGTAAGGTGAACGAAAGTATAGTTTGACGCCCATTTTACTCAGGAATGAATGATTTAATATAGATCTTATTACGTTCTACAACTTCTTTACACAACATTTGTATTCCCTCCAATTAAGGAGCATTTCCTCGACCTAAGGACCTCCACATTTGAGGTATTAGGCGGATACATATGTATGTACAAAGCAGAGTTATAAAGTACTGAAATACATTTGTACTGCAGTACTATGTAAGTACCCAGTACCTTGCACTTGTACTTGTACTTAAAAAAAAGGAGTACAATGTACTTGGTACTTTAAAATCACCAAGTACAAGTACTATTTCAAGTCCTCTCTTCTAAGTACATTTACTGGGTACTGTAATACTGGGCAGTACATTTGCAAGTACCTTTCAAGTACATTTCCTTGCATGGTCTATGGTGTGACATGATAGTACAGCTAACTTAATACCGAGAATCAAAGCATTGTTCTTCTTCTACATACGTACATATGTCGAGACTCGGGATCACCTTTGTAACCGTCCACTGTCATTATCTGCAGCAGCATTCAAGTAAGTGGTGGTCAATTGATCTCCTGATTGGCCTTTTGCATATCTGAACTAAAAATAATAGTTGCAGATGCCAAAAACAAATTTGAAGATTAATGCTTTTTCTTAGCACGTTTCACACATAGACCACGTTAGGAATTGTACTTGAAAAGTACTTGCAAATGTACTGCCCAGTATTACAGTACCTAGTACATGTACTTAAAAAAGAGTACTTGTACTTGGTGGCTTTAAAGTACCAAGTACATTGTACTCCGTTTTTTCAAGTACAAGTACAAGGTACTGGGTACTTGACTGGTACTGGTACTTGAAAGTTTACAGGTCTGAGCGAAAGTATAGTTTGATTGCATCTATTACCACGCCCATTTTAATCAGGAAAGATTTAATATAGATCTTATTATGTTCTACAATTTCTTAACACAAAATTTGTATTCCCTCCCAATTAAGGGGCGTTTCCTCGACCTAAAGACCTCCACATTTGAGGTATTAGGCAGATATGTATGTACAAAGTTATAAGATCTACCAAGAAGTGGAAAGTTTAATTAAACATGTGGACAGCATTAGCTCAGTCACATCGTGCGAATGAATATCTACAAATCCCAGACCTCAAACTTTAGCCTCACAATCTGGTAGCAATCTCGAAAATATTTGAACGCCCTTAAAGTTTTTTTTACCATAATCCTGCTTATTGGAAGTTCCTTTCCATAGCGTAGTAACGCTATGAGTACCAGTTACTCCCGAGAAGCTCATTTAAGGTACCGGATCTTTAGCCCTAAATCACTGAACTGGTTTTTTCCAAATCAGGGTTGTAAAGTGGTATTTTCTGTAAAAGGCTTATCGTCCTCATATCCTTTCACCTTCTCGAACAGAGAAGCGGCAGTGAAATCACTGGGTGTGTTGTTGAGTTTGTTTTTCATGCAGATGACGGAGCAACTCAGCATTAACCTGTATAGTCGAGTTCGCTAAAAGTGTTATTTTTTTTAGAAATAGCAAGTTTTGACTATATCTCACGCTACTTGTAAATGTTTACTAAAGCTAAACGTAATCCAGAAGACCAACCATGAATAGAAGATGGCATGACTTGGCAGAATATCAAAAACGTAGCTCCGCACAATACCTCATGACTTACACGCAAAAGGTAAAGTCTCTTTCCGAACAATTTTAGCAAGAGTTACAGGGACAAAGGGGTAAACTTATCCGACTATGATTTAAAAAAAGATTGGTCTATCTAGAGGCTCTTCTTCGGCAATCTCAGCGAACTGCTTTTCTAAAGCTCCAGACTGTTCAATGTATTCTAGGCTAGCTTCAAGGAAATGATGAATTTTTGGCATCACATTGGACCTCCTTCAGGTTAATTGTATCTAAATCTACGTGCTGGTGGATACCCTAGCCCTTACTAACATGCAGATGAGTACTGGATATGTGATTATTGGTCTCGATATCACCTAGAACATTCATAGTCTCATTTTGGAACTCAAACTTCCGTATTTATCAAGGTCACTGCAGCTGGTCCTGGTTTTGTCTATAGCTCTGTGTGGATAAGGGTTTCATACAAAATTATAAGCATGATGCCACTTGAAGGCGGAGATCTCTCTTACGAAACAAAGTTTAATCTTATCTTAAGGCAGGAAAAGTGCACGATGGAACAATGTACCCAGAGATATGTCGTTCAACCTAGGTGATGGTAGCCAAAACTTCCACCCACCTGTTCACAATTAAGTTGAGATAACCATATTCAGGCCGAAAGCTAACAAGGCTTCTGGATTTGATGGCGTACTAACTTGGTAGTTTCGTAGATTAGTTTAAAGGTTAGATTAGACTAGTAAATGCATGATTCACAAAAAAAAGAAACTCCCTCATCGCATGCAAGATTCTATATGACACATTGTGTTAATGTCAGAAGTCGACGAATCTTGAAATCACGATAGAGTCAATGATTCCTTAACCTTTGATTCCTTGACTGTTTGTCTCTTATGACGCTAAACGACCTCCATGTCAAAAACGCATTTCACCAACTTGTGTCAACTAAACCTGGTGTGCCTGGATGGTTATTTGTGTGTTAGGCGTGCAAAACCTCGCCCTGTAGTCTGCTTCGTGAGTTCTTCTTGCTGTTCATGTACATATTTGACTTGTCCTTGTCCGCCTTATGCTGTTCAGATGTCTCCTGTCAAGTTTCCGATTTTCTGAGATCGACAGAAGAATATGCTTTAGGTGACTATCGCTTGTATCCTAGGTTGAGAGTTAGTCTGTACATGCATACATACGTAGTTTTAGATCTAATGGTTGTCTTCTGTCTGTAGGCTCAGTTGTCAAAGTTTTGTGCATATACTGTCGACAACGAGCATCTGAAGGAGTTTATTCATGCAAGAACTCAATTTCTATAGATGTATAGATTAGATATCCTTTCTCATAGTCGATAAATAATTTTTTTTTTCTTTTTCTTTTTCAGATGGATGGTTAGTACACAATTCTCTCCAATCGACGCTCGCCGTGCGTTCCCTTGCTTCGATCGTCCCGACAAGAAGGCCAATTTCTCAATCAGCATCGTCCATGAAAGAGCCAAGACTATAGCTCTGTCAAATATGCCTTCACAAAGCATCACGTAAGTTATATTGAAGAATGAAGACGGTAACTCAAGACTTATTACAACCTCTTTCAGAAAATACCGTACTGGTTATATAAGAGAAGATTTTGAGACCACTCCGCAGATGCCAACATACCTAGTCGCCTTCATCGTGTCAAACCTGGTGAAAGCGAATTACTCAGTTTCGGACCGAAGTGCCAGTCCTCGCATTGAGTTCTACACACGTGCCGAAGGCGTTGACATGACCACCTACGCCTATGAGATCACCCGTAAGGTCTTACCCTTCTTCGAGAGCTATTTCGGCATCAAGAACAAGCTGCCCAAAATCGACATGGTTTCGGTTCCTGATTTTGGCTTCGGAGCAATGGAAAACTGGGGCCTGATTACATTTAGGTGAGTGCAACCACTTGACATCCCGCATGCATAACCCTTAAAGAGATACACAATTCCTTTGCGGTACTTAGTGCTTGTTAAAGTGCTTAAGATCCGGGCTAAACAAGCAACAACTGTCAATTAAAACTGTCAATTAAGATATCAAAAGTAATTGTGGTGGGAAACTTAAACTAATAAAATACTTTTTCAGAGATTCATCCCTTCTGGTGCCACAAGATCGACAGAAGACATCTTCGGCGGAACACACTGAATTCGTGGCAACCATCATCGCGCATGAATTGGCGCATCAGTGGTTTGGGAACTTGGTCACACCCAAGTGGTGGAACGATTTGTGGCTGAAGGAAGGATTTGCTACTTACATGAGCTACATTGCCACAAATTATATTCATCCCGAGTGGAAGGTAATGGATAGTTTTACAGTCGACGAATTCCAACAATCCATGGTGAAGGACTCCGATAACAGCTCACATCCGATAACCTTTGATGTGGCTTCGATAAACGATATTCGACGAATATTCGATCCGATCTCCTATTCCAAAGGCACCATTCTCTTACGAATGTTGAACTCTATTGTTGGACAGGAGGCATTCCGTGATGCCATCCGAGAGCTGCTGAAAGCGTTCGAGTATCAAAATGCCGATCGCAATGATTTGTGGAGTTTTATGACATTCCATGGTCATGCCAAGCGCACACTGTCCGTTGATATGCACATCAACGAGATTATGAACCCGTGGATCTCACAGGCTGGATATCCTGTGGTGTCAGTCAGACGTAGTGACACAAATCTGATACTCACTCAGCAGCGCTACATGTTGCCAGAGAAAAACACTACCGATAACACTCGCTGGTTCATTCCCATAACTTTCGAGACCGACGAGACTAGGAAGGGTGATGACATTCCCACCCATTGGATGACTATGAATGACAAAGAAATCGTGATCGAAGATGTCTTTAGCAGTGACAACAACTCGGAGAATGTGCTCTACGTGAATCTCAACCGGCAGGGATACTATCGGGTGAACTACGACTATGCGTCTTGGATTGCGCTGAAGAAGAAATTCAGCACTTTGCCGAAGATTACAAGGGCACAGCTGTTGGATGACTCTTTTCATCTGGCACAGGCGGAGTATTTGACATATGACATCCCATTGACGTTCCTTTTGGAGATGTATTCGGCGATTGACGATGAGTTGCTGTGGTCATCGTCGCGACAGGGATTGAACTATTTGGTTTATATGTTGCATAGGGAGCCGGCCTATGAAACCTTTAGGGTAGGTTGTTGGAATTGCTCTTTGTCGAAAAGATATTTTAAAGAGTCTGTACTTGGTTTTTTTTTAGGCTTTTATGAGATTCATTGTACGTCCAGCGTTCGATCATTACGGACTGAACGAACCAGATGAGGAGTCACATTTGCAGTTGACGCATAGAGCGATAGTTGCACGGATGGCATGCAAATTCAACTATGACAGGTGTACGAATGCTGCTCAAGTGAAATACAGGGAATGGATGGCCAATAAAACAAATCTGTAAGTATGAACTTTTACAAGAAAGTGCTCGTTCGAAGGACCATGTTCAATTCCCATTTCTAGGTGAATTTTTCTAGGTTTAGGATATATTTTCAGAACATTTTTTGAAAGGTATCTTTTTATGTGCTTGCCACTTGTATAATGCATTCCTACAGGCACACACCGTTGCGCTGACTTTAGGCATCGCAGTAAGGCTCAAGTCCTTTAAAAGGTGTGAAGACGTGCACCTCGTCATCGAGCTCCATTCGGACCAATGGCACTAGAACTCGATAATAGCTTGATAACCAATGTCATACACGACATAGACATTTTCGAACAAATACGGCCCAAATACTCTGCCCAATCAGAAATATCTAACTAAATAGTGAGCTTGTCAAGGACGCTGTGATCTCTCGTAGATCACCCGAAGACTCAGTGTATTCCTTGTTTGGAAATTTTGTTTGTTTGCGAAAGTGTTTGAAAATGGAAGGCGAATACTGAACTATTGGTGCTTAGACGCATCTTGATTTGGGCTGCTATGTGTTACATTTGTGGCTACATTTTGTGAGAAATCGCTGTACCTGCGTTCCCCGGGACTATTTCGACACATTTATTTATGGTGCTGGACTTATGGACATACATTTTGTGTATCTCCCGTCCTTTTCATAGGGAGCACAGGGCCTAAGTATATACTTTCTATCAGTTGAGGAATAATATTCTTCTACCATTTATCGGATTTGCATCTTTCACCATTGTCTTGACTTACACGGAAACAGATCTTTCGCTACTCTTGATACCCTAAAGGTTCCATATTGAGGATTAACGATAGATCGTTCTTGGGTTTTGACGGAGAGTATGCCTTATCTATTATCCTTTGCCAGCATTCTTTAAGGCACTTCATCAATTATTTCGGTGACTCAATTATAAGACTGACCAATAAAGATGTCACAAACCACGTGTCGCATAGAGTTTAGAACAGTCCTAATGTTGGTTTTGAAAATGTGTGGCTTCATATTCTTTGACATTAAATACAATCTTTAAACTTTCTTTAGGTTTGGGCGAAAGTCTTCCGTGTTTTGTAGGACTTATTTGTACGATAAGCAGACCTACAGACCTCTGCTTTCTCCTTGATGGGCTATTCTTAGCCCTACCTTGTCTAATTCCTCTGCGTTTTAAGTTTACATTTTAGAGCATGTCGCAATTCCCAGCCTTGTTAAAGTGTCTCGACAAATATGATTTATAATACGATTCGTGAAAGGAGGCAACTAACCGAAGATTCATACCAATTGGAGAACACATTGTTGTGTAAGACACTAGCTGTTAATGACTCCTAGATGGTGTCACTTGGAAAATGCTGTCGAATGAAGAATACCAACCGAAGATTCTCTTACCCTTGCTTGTTCGATTAACCGGTGTAATATGTCTCAAGACTTAAGGGTTAATCTTAAGGTGCCAGTTATTACCCTCATGGTTGTATTCATTTGGGGCTCGATCTAGTTGATGTGACGACTGTCTAGCCAAACTGGAGTAGAAGTAGTGTCTAGTAGATCGCTGCTGTATGAGTTGAAAAGAAAAGGGACAAGCTTCTACCCTTGGAGAAGGCCGTTGTTGATAGAGGAACAGTTTTGGACCAAGGAATGGGCGTAGAAATTGGAATGGATTGGACTTTTTAGAAGAGGAGGCAGTTGATACAGCTTTAGAGAAGGGACTTGAATACTTGGCATGTTTCATTGTGTTTCTTCAAGTTTTTGAACTCCTGGGTGCCTTGTGAATGTTTTATAAGCTTGCCTTCGATAATTGGGCTACATGAATAGCTACACTGTTAGGAATGGTATTTGGTTTTGTAGCAGGTGCCGGGTTTGACGTGGTCTAACTTTCAAAGTAAGGGCCATGCTTTGAAGCTTGAGTGTTTGAAATCGATTCTGTTAACTGTGTCCATTCATTTCTGATTCCTGCTTTTTTTTCTCACAATCTCCTTCGCTCAGTTCAAGATTCCATTTGAACGAAATTCTTGGTATAATCTCTCGGTGTCTTGATTCCAGCAGCAGATGTATTCCTTGCGGATGCCCCTTTGGGTTACACCACTTTGCTGTTAGTATAAAGAGCCCAGTCGACCAAAATTAGATGGTCTTGGGGTTATAAATCGAACGTTCGAAGGTTAATTTTCTGGTCTGTTTATAAAGCATAGGTCTAGGTTGTACTTTTGATATCGAACACCAACCGGAATGAATGTTTATGTGTGTACATATGTATATGTGTCTGGCTTCTTCATTTTTAAATGTCGAGTGTAGACGCACGTGTGCGGCTAGTAAGAAATGACTTGGTTAAGCCGCGCCATATTTGGAGGTTTGTAGACGTTAACAATTTCTGTCATTAAGGAAGTGTTACTAAGGTCTCTGCACTCGGGTACCTTCACGTCTTTTTTGTTGCCTCTGATGTTGGTGGCGATACCTAACACTCACACATCATTAATTGCTACAACTATTTTCAATCTGTGAATTTTGCTACGGTAACCTAGAGCGTCATGGGATGTGGGTTTCCTGGATCGATTCCACGTCAATTTCATCAATTTTCTTCAGCCAAAAACTGAGACAAGTAGTCTGATTTTAGTCCTAGATCGCATCTGTTTCATTAGATGCTTGTGACTAAAAGTAAGGAAACTTTCTGTTTTCTGTCCATATTTTCTTGTGGTTTTTTATATTCTTCCTATCCTATCGTTTATAAGTCGTTTCGTATAAAGTTTTCTTCTTCTAACTCTATTGTTATAAATCCTGTAACGTATGCATTTCTTTACTTGTCGTCAATACTGTAGCGATTGCCACAGTTTTTGCCTACATACATGTTGGCTGCTTGAAAATGATTGCCCAACTGCCCGGCTAGCTCAGTCGGTAGAGCATGAGACTCTTAATCTCAGGGTCGTGGGTTCGAGCCCCACGTTGGGCGAATATGCTTTTTGCTTAAATTTTTTATTTTAATTTTATGATTTTTGTATCTATTGTTTTTCTAATTAAAATAAAATTTTCATTTTTTATAAATAGAATCAAGCCAAACCTCAAGGAGACAATCTACTGCACCGCACTATCCGAGGGTTCATTCCATGAGTGGTATTTCGCGTACAAACACTACAAACGCACAACTAGTGCATCGGAGAAGGAGCAGATTCTGTTGGCGCTTGGATGTACAACTCGTCCTTGGTTGCTGTCGAAGTGAGTACATACATATGTAGTTATAATTTCTATAAAAATAAAAAAAAAACAAAAAGAGATGTAACAGGTTCTACCGAGATTTGAACTCGGATCGCTGGATTCAAAGTCCAGAGTGCTAACCATTACACCATAGAACCGCACATCAGCTGGTGGTCAAAGTGTCTAGTTGTTAGTTCGGTGGATGAGTGTAAATGTGTACGTAGTCAAAAGGTTAACTTCAAAATAATGACTAAGGTATAAAGAATGGCATGGGTGGCTAAATATTACGAGAACCATACCCAGCTGCCTGTTAAGATTTTGTAGTACAAAAGGAGGACATAGTCAGACTAATAGTAGAAACACATTGACTTGTTGTTTGTTTGGTTTTCTTGTCTAGTGCCGTCCACCAGACTAGTACTCCGTACATAAGGATGAGTCTGGCGACTGCCGTGTATATCCAGTGAACCATCCGGGGTTGGAGAGCCCAGGTTGGGCCTAAAGCCTTCCTACAAGAATAGAGGGCAATCGAGTCCTTCCTATCACGATCTTGATTATTTAGTTTCCAACAGAGTTTTTTTTTTTTTTTTTTACTGCAAATTGCAAGTCAATACCCTTGAGTTCTGGAAGAGTTATATTGTGGTAATAGATGTGGAATAGATAAAAGGTATAACCTTCTTGTGAACAATACTAGTTAAGTCTTGGACGGTTTAACACCGAGACCGACTCTATCCGTCCACTTTGCGAGTTTATTTAGAGCCAACTGCATCAGGTCTCTAACTGTAAGAAGGAGAACTCGCTATGTCGCCCGCGTAGGCTACGACACTGATTTCT
Source organism: Xylota sylvarum (assembly GCA_905220385.1). Taxonomy (NCBI): domain Eukaryota; kingdom Metazoa; phylum Arthropoda; class Insecta; order Diptera; family Syrphidae; genus Xylota; species Xylota sylvarum. The sequence goes on from LR999958.1 coordinate 37,862,156, forward strand.
CTTTACCCAAGATTAGGAGTATCTCATTTACTACCATGACCCACAATAGTGGTGATAATTCTTGGCCCTTTTGGGGTAGCCCTGTACACCGACCATCTGGTTAGAAACCACCCCAGCTCAGCATGGATAAGTCTGCTTTTAAGCACTTGCTCGATCCAATAGCAAAGATAGTTGTCAACATTCAAGTCAAGAAGTGCAGCAGCTATAGCTTTTGTTTTGACAATGTTGAAAGTTCCTTTAAAACATGTCAAGGAAGGACATCATAGTGAAAGATTTCTCAATGATTCCTACCAGTCTCTACCGATTATCCCTTGCGATACGGGTATTGGGATACCGATAGGAGATTACTATATAGTTTTGTTCTAATGTGGAGGTCACGCCTTTCCAAAGTCTTTAATAGAAGGGAGAATGGACTGATCGGACGAAAATTTTAAAGGATGCGTGGAAGGTCTTATCGGCTTTCGGTATAAAGACTACTTTGGCCGTACTCCAGGAACTAGGGATTTCGAAGCCGAAGTTTAAACAACTCCCAAAGATTATGTAGGGCCAAGGACTTAAAGTATCAAAACCTTGCTGTAATTTCACTGGTAAGATACCATCGAGAAGAGGAAGCTGTGCACTGCCCACTGTATTTTCTTGGGATGGCAACTTCGTCTGGCACTGTAAATTGTGCTTTTACAGTTTTCGGCAGAATGTACTGTCTCCCTATTACCATTACTACCAGGAAAATGGGCGTCCATAAAAAACTCTAAGGTTTCCTTGCTGGACTTAGTCCAGGTATCATCTTATTTTTGAATGTAACAAAGAATAATTGGAGATTTGGATAAGATCTTCCTAATCCGATATGAATGACTAGTCTTTTCAATATTTTCACACAAAAGATGGCAAGAGGCCTTTCTGATTTCCTAACCTTTAACTTAAATTTCCTCTTTCCTTATAGATCCATTCACACCTTCATGTCGAAACTTATTTATTTCCGAGTTCCACCATGGAGGCTTACCGCAACTCGTGTGTCTACTGATTAGGCAAGTTTTGTGTAAGGCTAAATTCATTACTCCTGTTTTTTGTGTGTAGAGTGTATAATATGGAGCCTCAGTCTGTTGACGATGATCTTTATTATTCAAAGTTCTTAAATTAGGGCGAAGTCGAAAGCTCCTTGAATGAAGTATAATGAACGAGTTGTTAACCTGGTGCAGACCTCTCCACAATAGTAGCTTCTTACTCTTTGCAGGATGATGGTTGATTATAAGAAGGAGTGACGCGGTTGAGCCAGTTAAGCTGGGCCATCAGAGTGAACGCCGTCCGAAGAGTAGAATTTTATAATATATCCTATGATTCTTTGCCAGTAGGAAGTAAATGTCTTAGTGTCTTCTTTTGGAGTCTTTGTAGATCGCTCGAATCTCCATTAGCTTAGTTCGAGAGCAACCCAGTTTGGACCTTGCTCAGATATAACCAATGTTGTCATGATGAGCCGAGAGCTGGGATGAGTGGAGGTTGGATGTAATGGATGGAAGGATGTGATAGTAAATGCAATTATTTACTCTTCCCTAATCAATAGTTTCTTAGTGACAAGTGCTGCGCGAAGCGAAGCGTAGTAGAGGTTTGAGTTTCAGCAGAACTGGAAATCGACTTTTGTCTAGTCGGTCTAGATGCAATTTCGTCTCGACACTTAACGACTTTTTTTCGAAATCAGAGACGTTCTCCGTCTACTCGGCCATGCTTACCTTGGTTTTCCTCCTTTAGAGTGTCTGTCCACTGCTACAGCCCTTTCGTATACTTGCTGCTTTTCTAAATCTAGGATATCAATAGGGATCACTCCTCCAACTACTAGAGTAACTGGCTCCAGGGTTGTTTGGTAAAATCTCGCATTACAATTAGATTGCCTAAGATTGTAGCAGAAATGTTTGAGACTTGCTTGAGTTTCAGGGTTGAAACTGATATGCAGCAGTTATGCCTCGTTAATTCGAGCGAGACATATGACCTTCGTTTTTTTTTTAAGATGAGGATTATACTTGAGTCATGGGAAATACTTAAGCTGTTGATATCACCCCACACTGTAAAGAATGTCTTAGTCTAATTTTAGGCGTCCAGTGGTGCATGATATATCCATTTATCAACAAAATTTCTTCATTTAAGTCCGGTATTTTTTTTAACCATAACCTACCTAATCTCTTCCTAAACAGATACTTAAACATGACCATCGATCCCACATCTGGAATTCTGAAGCAGGATGGTGCTTACGCATTCAGTGCTGTTGCCCGAAATCCAATTGGATTTGAAATCGCTTTCGATTTTCTTGCAACGAATATTAAAGAAATCTCCGAATAGTAAGTTTATATACATACATACATTTTGAGTCTGTAACATCCTATGTAATGAATTTATTGTATTCCCTTATAGCTTTGGAGATGGTTTCTCAACAATCTCAAAGATGGTTGACTCAATTACCTCGTATATGAATAAAGACTATCACAAGGAGCAATTGGAACGTTTTGCCATACGTGCCCGTAAGCTGGGCCTTGCATCCGTTGAGAATCATGTTAACCTCGCAATGGAACAAGTGAATAATAATATTTTCTGGAGAAATCGATCCTACTACAGTCTTAAGGGATTCCTCGAGGCGATAGTCAGAGAATTTCGCATAAATATTTTTTAAATGATTTGTTTCTTCTTTTTTTTTATATAATTTAAAATCAACAACTTTTTTGTTTTTTGTTTTTTTTTTTTCATTTAAGTGTATTTAGTCAGTTAAGTTGAAAAGAAAAAAAAAAAGGTTCTAGATAGTCCCTCATAAAGAATAGGAAGGTTAGAAATATGATTTGCAATCAAAGTGATATAAATTTTAAGAGTAATTCTGAAGCTCACAACGAGTTTGTTGGCCTTTTGTAAGATTAATTTTTTAGTTTTTATTTTATTTTTACATAATTTTTTTTTTTTGTTTTACATTAGGGGGTGCAAATTTTAATTTTTTTTGTTTTTGTTAAGATTATAAACTAAAGACTAATGTTCCTATTATTCATTAGAATACAATTTTTTATTTTTCATACTGTATCTTGATGATGCCATTCCAAAGGAGTTTGTTTTTCTTTGCCCAGTGCGGGACTTGAGTTGTTTACACGATGGAAGTTCTCACTTTTTAATTCAGATTACATTTGATTTTGTTGCACCTTCTTAGTGGATTTTTATTTTGTTTTTCTTTTTACGTGAACCAATAAGCAGCTTATAAGTCAGATATAAAGGAATAGTAACATAAAAAATATATCTAAGAAAACTGCCTAAGAAAAAAAAAAAAACATATATAATTATATGAGTGTTCCGCCAAAATTTTATCAATTAACACTGTACACTATTAAATGAAAAAAGAATATTTTATAAATTTTTATTCTCAACTTAGATGTAAACTTCACCTAAACAAAAACAAAAAATAAACTCAAACCGTCTCAAAAATTATAATAATACACACGCACTTAAGTAGACCTATTTAAGAGGAGAAATAAATTCTTAAATTAAGTATTTTCGTAAAGAACACAAAATGACTTAAATTATAAAAATAAGTTAAAAAGAAAAAGAAAGAAAAAAACCATTTAAAGTATTTTTATCACAAAAACAATGAAACCTTTTCAAAATTTATTCATTAAATCATTTGTTTTTATTTTAAGCATTTTTTTTTTTAACCATACATACATATACTTCATCATTCATAAATTGTTTGTCCCTAAAACTAATTTATTTGTATTTACTTGAAATAAAAAAAAAAAAATAAAATATAATAAAAAAATTGAAAGAAAGCGAATGCGTATAAATATAGAGCCTTAAAATGAGTGTCCTTAATCAGATATTAAAATCGTAAGGAAGTGTTGGAAGATATGCTTCAGAAATGTTTTGTTATATCCTTGGCAAATGTGAATTTGTATAAAAAATAAAATAAAAAGAATAAATATATTTTAAGGAAATAATCATACATCATGTTATTTATTATCAATAATTATAATTATTAATAAATAAATGTTAACGTAAACCACGGATATTTGTTTGTGTATTCCACTTTACGGAAAAATATTTACTCAAGGATCAGTGGCGTTTTTTTTGGTAAAACTTCAAAGAAGTACAAGGGTAATATTTCTAAAAACGTGGTAGTATATAGAGAAAACTTGCTTCCAAATACGGATTGGAGTCAGTAAATATAAGGCGACTTACAGAGAAAATATCACAGTATCCTAAATGCAGTACTGCCTGCTTTGTGAATCAGCAACCATTCCTAAATGCAAACTCAAAATGATGACACATCGCATTACATTCCGAAATGCCTTGTTAACGAATACACTGCGCAAACAAAAGCAAACAGTGCATCGTGAACTAGCACGATGCAAATGGTATTTGTTATTGCTACCCTTTTTAGTTTAATTTTAAAATATATTTCGTGAATATTCGGTTGTCAACAGCACCACAATTGTTTAGCAAATGATTAATTAGCTGAGTTGCAATTAATTTATTACACATTGTTCCAGATTTACAAAAAAATAAATTGTGCGCATCGCATAACATTCCTAAACGTCATGATTCACAATGCAGCAGAATGCGCATCGCATACGTGTGTTTGCAGCACGGATGCGATGTGCAGTCGCAATGCGCATTTTGGCTGAATTAAGGAAAGCAGCCTTAATTACTTAACTTGTTGTTCGATATGGACCAGTCCAGCTTTGGTCCAGTCCAGTACTGGTCCATAGACAATTTGGTCAAGGAGCAACTTCGTCAATGAAAATGATTGAAGTACTAAGATAAATCCAACTCATCAACAGAATTTTTACGAACCCTGAACCAAAGACTTATAACATGTGGGGGTAGATCTCAGATTTAGATTTAGGGTGGCTGTCTGTATGAGGATACAGACACACTTAGACCAGAAGAGGTCTATTGTGATACCATGGATCATCGATTTCCATTTGGCTACCCAGGGACTAGTGAAGAGGATTACATTAATTTTGTATTTTAATTTTATTTTAATTTTACTTATGTATGTCCTGTATCCCCTTGTGTGTTCTAGGCCCTCCACAACGTCTACAGTTACTGAAAATGTGCCTCAGCTCGTCCCAGCTCTTTCCCAGTTGCCGTGCTTCCTCCTCTACTGTTCTGCTCCATGTACATCTAAGACCGCCGTGTACGCTGCCATTCTGAGTTAGTGGATTCCATTGCATCGAATGGTTAACTATGGATCTGTCACCTTTTCGGAAAGTGTGTCCAATCTGCCACTTCCGTCGTTGTATGGTTGGTTAGTTAGTTAGTTCAAACCGATCCTCGATGAGGATGCACTTAGACCAGAAAAGGTTAATTGTACTGCCGATGTATAAAGTGGGTAGATCACCCTCTTACTCTGGAAACCATATACTCCTTTGTATGTAGGAGCTTATTTTATGCAGGCGTTGTTGAGTTCATTGAAAAGGTATTTGACGGTCTCCTCTTCTTGTTTTTCCCTACAGCTTTTACAGAAGTCGTTGTAGGGAATACCTTATCTTTGAGAATGTCTTCCTATTGCACAGTGTCCGGTTCTTGTTTTTTTTTTCAGTGCATTGATCGCGGTAATGATCTCATCCGTACTGGGGGGATGTGGTGCGAATTCGGGTATTTCTTGATTCGGATACCTCAGTTTGACTTGGGTACATATTGCTAGCGAATACGCGGTTTAAAACCGTAGCCCTCATCATCATCTCTTTAGTTGATCCGACATAAGAAAGAAAGAAGCGTCCAAGCTTTAGATTGGGTTTTGGGTAGAGATGTGACCACCTATCAGCTCTTTGATGATTCTGTAAACGGTTGCAGCTTCTTTTGCTTTAGTTGCCAACGTGTTGATGTAATTAAGCTTGTCACGCCGCACGCTACGCTGCACTTCTCTCATCTTCATGCGATATGAGGACTCTAGCTCGGTCCTCCCTGCTGCTGAAGTTGCTGCAATTCGACAGTTCTCTCTCCACCTTATGTAAGAAAAGTTTTCACAGAATATCAATGGTCTTGTATGATGGCGAGTAGTGAGCTGCTAACCAAACGATAACCAAAAGTCGTCAATGTATTGTCCTTCCTTATACCTGTGATGTTGCAACAGTCAGTGGATATTGCTATTCCATGGCTCAAGCGTATCTTCACGGGATGCCTTGAGCTAGGATATGTTCCTAAAGCATGGTGGGTTGTGCGTGTTGTTTTTATTCCCAAAGCGGGAAAAGCAAGCCACACAAATGCTAAAGACTTGAGACCTATCAGTCTGTCGTCTTTTATGCTAAAAACACTGGAGCGTTTAATAGATGTATACATAAGAAGTGTGATGGGCGATAACCATCTATCTGAATCACAACATGCATACATCCGCGGTAGGTCGGTAGATACAGCCCTCCACAGGGTCGTATCAAACATAGAAAGATCCCTCCACTTCAAGGAATTCACTCTTGGGGCGTTCTTAGACATTGAAGGGGCGTTTAACAATGTAAGCACCGATGCGATCCTGGGCAGTTTACACAGAGCTGGGCTGAGCATCGGTCTCTCCAATTGGATTGCTCAGATGCTTCAATCGAGAGTTATATCCTCATCGCAAGAAGATGTAACAATCAGGAGAAGCGTCTGCAGAGGAACCCCCCCCTTATCACCTCTAATATGGCTCCTTGTAGTGGACGAGATCTTGGTAATACTAAAGGAAAACGGCTTCAACGTGACGGCCTCTGCCGACGACGTGGTTATCCTGGTCTCGGGGAAATTCACTTCAGTTCTAAGCGTAAGACTCAATCTCGCACTACAACTAGTGGAGAAGTGGGTTACCAGCAAAGGGCTAGGAGTGAACCATTCAAAGACGGAGGTAGTTCTCTTCACTGGGAGGAGATCAATTCCTGCCTTCAGACCCCCAAGCATCAGTGGTACTGAACTAAGTATATCAGGTTCAGCCCGATACCTGGATGTAATTCTAGATTCCAAACTAAATTGGAAGGACAACACTGCTGAACGCGTCAAAAAAGCAAGCGTAGCTTTCTATTCTTGCAAAGAGGCATTCAGTAACAAGTGGCGTTTTAGACCAGCTGTGGTGTACTGGATATACACGGCGGTCGTAAGACCCATTCTTACATATGGTTCACTGGTATGGTGGACGGTACTGGAGAAGCAATACCAGCTTTCTAACCTCACCAAAATCCAGAGGGCAACGTGTATTGGAGTCATGGGATCAATGAAGACAACACCAACAGCGGCAATGGAAACCATGCTCAGTTTCATTCCGCTTGACATATACTGTGGCAGTCTGGCGGCTAAAACCGCTGTAAGACTGAGAGAAGGCCGAATGTGGTCATCGAGCCTGTACGGCCATGACTCAATTTTGTCCCGAGAGAGATTCGCTATAAGAATTCCTGACGGAATGTACTGGAAGCGCCGAAGAACCATGAAGAAGAAGGAGTTGGTGTTCTATACCGACGGTTCTAAGATGGACGTTGGCACGGGAGCCGGAGTTTATTGTGAGGCCCTAGGAATAAACAACTCCTTTAGAATAAATGATGATTGCAGCGTCTTTCAGGCAGAAGTCACAGCCATCATACAGGCTGCTAAGATTATAAGCGAGAGCAATATCGTTGGCAGAACGATTACTGTGTAGGTAGTCACCCAGGCAGCCGTTAAGGCTCTGGACTCCGCTATAATCAGATCAAGATTTGTGAAGATCTGCAAATCAGTCTTGAATGAGATATCTAGAGCTAATGCGGTGACCATCTGCTGGGTGCCAGGGCATACGGATATCGTAGGAAACGAAAGGGCTGACGAACTTGCTGGGAAAGGGTCGGCGCTGCACCTATCGCGGGCTCTTCCTTTTGCAGTAACCCCAATCAGTTCCTTACAGAAGAAAATAGAGGATGAAGCCATCGGTCGAGCAAATAGTCGCTGGGTTCATCTGGAAACCTGATACCTGCCGGGTATCAGCAGGAAGAGATCAACTTCTCTGGTCAAACTGAGTCGTTATAAAACACGGGTCGTTTCAGGGATAATTACTGGTCATTGTGCGATTGGTGTCCACGCGGAGCGACTGATTTGGAGGACTTGGGTAACGTAGATCTGACGGACCTCCTGAGATTCATATCATTATCTGGGTGGTTCCAATAGCGGACTTTATAGGTTTCCGGGGTTAAATGATTGGGCACAATGGACCCGAACTGTGGTCAAAGTGAGCAGTGACACTGTCACAAGGCACCCATCTACCTAACCTAACTTATTGTCCTTCCTTATCCAATCTCGGTAACACCTTTTATTTCCAACGCTTCAAGTTGTCGCTCCATTTAACCTTATCTTCAATATTTGCACAGAGTTAAGCTAACTGCTGATTAAAGTGGTTTCTACAAGATAGGGTGAGTACAGCAGTGAAGCGTTACAATTCTGCCGAATTATACATTCTAGTGAACTTATGACTCTGCGCCATTGTTCACTGTTATCAGTCAAATCTAAGCTCAGGGCCATAAGTCTGTCTGGACATTTTTAGATATGAGTTCAATGTGACCATAATTTTTTGTGGTGGTGAGCATGGCGAGCGGTATAGACATAAGATTGCACAAACAATATGTCAGCACTTTAGTGACATTTTCTAATCAATTTTAACTGTGAAATGGAAATGCAAAATGAATGAACCTCGGATATACCGATATCAGTAACATATTTCGGTGGTATTGACCCACTAAGTGCACATCCAGCACCATCTCTTTTCAAGACCAGTCATAGTCTTGAAAGATTCTTGAGTTCCGAATACGTTGAAGTCGGTCAAATAAGACATCCACCAGGATGGCTGTTGATGTCCTTAGAGTCTCTTCGTTGCACGTCCTCTTTCAGGAAACCTTTTGGATGTTACTTAAGAGTCAGATCATTAAGAGATGTTTCGCCTAGAACACGCGTAATGGAGTTTTGCCTTGTATCCACATTCTATTGAATAAACAGCTGCCGAATGAACTGGATGAAGAGTGTTTGGAAACAAGAGCGAAACAGCTCGAATTCATGTGTTAATGTTCAGATAAAAGCCTTTTTAGATTCTGCAATGAGCCCAGATAGACTACGTAACACATTCTGGAATCTTGTGGGACACTGACGTGTAAGGATATGCCGATTAAAGACACATTTCATATTCTCTGATTCCTAAATTCTGGAGTGAAATATTCTTCTTCAGACTAAGATAGAGTAGAAGACTTTTAGGTTACGGCTATGAAGAGAGTGAAGTTCTGTGCTGTGCTGATGCTGTGCTAGTGTAGAGAAGAAATAGCTGATAGGAGGAACAACGCAGAGACTGCAAAAACTGAAAAGTTGTCTTATTGGCTAGTCCAAGCAACAGGTGGAAGCCTAGGAGAAGTCTATTTAAACGACGGATTTTATATTGGTATATGAGGATGAAGGTCATATTATTCGAAAACCCACCCATTTCCGTCCATAGTAAATTGCATATTGTTTCTTGCATTCGCATTTATTACATCACCAACCGATTTGATCAGCCCTATTAGAGATAAATAGTATTACAGCTGATAATCATAAAATGAATAGTTTTGGAGGTAATACGCAACATTATCTCTGTCCACGTAGGGAAGTCCCCTACCCTTGCTGTTATAGAAAGTTGACATGATCATCAATGGCCTTTATAAGAACTTAAGGACTTAGCTGGTAGATATAGTGACGTTTATGAACAGCAGATACTGCAGTTGACCTACGGTAGTTCGATCAAAGAGCTGACTTAATGAACGTAGATAATGCAGTTCTTAGTCAATTTGACGTTTATGAACTCATCCTACGCTTAGCAAGGTCATTACAGTCAAAAGAATAATGTTTTCGATTTTAAGACTCTCGGTAGTGTATGCTGAAAATCCATTTGGAAACATTTTGGAAATCAATCAAACTTGTCGCATTCAAGGAAGTTTTTCCGCGAATTCAATCCACATTTGGAAGAAAATGAGACTCAGGGATCCCTCAACGTGATGAACTTAATCCTTAATTTAAGGATCTGAAATGGGTGAGACTAACAACTTAAGGACCTTATACAATTTAGTACACAACGAATTATTTTATGGAACAATTTTCACTAATTCATCATTCTTGTTTTTTTTGAACTAAATCCCAGTGTAATTGTCCACAAAAATGGCAGACAATAGGCATTTTCGGAAACGTCATCTGCATCAAATTGCTTTTGCAGCATTTTCGAAAAAGCAAGTCAAAGCCATGTGTTCGAAATCATTATCTGCATTAGCACAGTGTTCGAGAACGCAGTTTGCTTTGAGTCAGATGTTCATAAACGTCAATTGCAGCCAACAAACTGCCAATACATTTGTAAAATTATATAAAATGGATATAGATTCGTCATCCGAGGATTTTTCTCGTTCTAGATCTCGGTCCCTTGAACGGTAAGATATCTTTTTCGATTAGAATTTATGATCTAACTTAGGGCATTTTCGGAAACGTAAAAAAAAAGTCATTTGCACGTGCAAATGACCGTCAATGAATGATACAAGTCAATCAGGCATTCATGTTTGCAGCTGTCATTTTGTGCAACTGATTTATGTCGAGTCAAAATTTCTTCTTTGCATGTGCAGTAGGGAATGTTTCCGAACATTTTAACTATATAAGTATGTATTAGTCTCACTGATTTCTTTTTGAGCTTGATGGGGGGTCCATGCCCAAATGCTGGTTGTTGATCCTGATGTTTTCTAAAGTCTAAATAAACTATGGACTTGACATAGTCCCAAATAAAAAAGATTAAGAAGAGTCAATTCATACGAACAAGGAGTCCAATTTACTGACACGGTCACCTAACTTCGACTTTAATATAACTTTGTCGTGTAGCGAAAACGCGAAAAAAAAAGTTGCATTTCCGAACAGACCCTCGTTTTAGAATTTTTGCTATATCGTATATGCATTTCCTATGACCTTGTGGCACCTTTCTGTACTGCTTTTTGTTAAAAATACTACCACACTACTACTCACTCTTATGCAGCGCAAACCTACGGGACTGATCGGGAACCACAGTGCAAAAGCTACGAATGCTTGTGGTACCAGTAACATGAAAAATGAAACACGGATCGGGCCATAGGGGTCTGCTCAATTAATAAATGAAAATTTAATTCAGACTGTACCCATCCAAGACACCTTCCATTTGCAATAGTTTTCCGCATAGCAAATACATTCACCAAAATTGAAGTTTACCAATTCATCCATAATCTGAAGTAGAAACTTAGAACAAAGAGTCACATCAGGGGATGTAGCTCAGATGGTAGAGCGCTCGCTTAGCATGTGAGAGGTACGGGGATCGATGCCCCGCATCTCCAAGACAATTTTTAGTTTTTATTTTTTTTTATTTAATTAAATTACTTCTACAAACTACGAACGACTACAACTCTTCAATCAGACACTTTCCATCCTCGATCCTGTTTATGGGATCTTCGATTTGCAACTTAATCTCTGGCGTAGTGTCTTGTTGCGATTTCTTACCCTTGGTCATTGGTTGCTCTGTCTTTTCTCCCGCTTTCGGGGCCAATTTTCCCAAACTTTCCATAGTTTTGACAAACTTGCTCTTAACCAATTTATTCGGTTTCACCAGTTCGACCAAATCATAATCAACTGCCGGCTTTGGGGGTAGTGGCGGTGGTGGTGCTGTCGTCGGTTTCGGTGATGTCATTGGTTTCGGTGATGTTTTCGGCGTCGAGTCATCATTTGCTTCATCGACGATATTAATTCTGGTAGCGTGAGAAGGTGCCACATCGCCGAGTTCAATACGAAGATTCTCCAGTGCCCTGCTTGCTATAACATTATCCGGTTCAATTACTTTGACTTGCTCGTACGCTTGGTAGGCGTCCAGTTTCTTTCCCAAACTCAAACATGCCTCTGCCTTGCGCAGTAATGCTTTCAAATTTGTAGGTTCTCGTCGTAGGCATTCATTGCAATCGGATAGCGAATCCGAGTACTTCAGCAATTTTAAATCTGTAATTGTAATTCTTTTATTAAATTTCATTCGACACTCAACAGATAAGCCAACCAACACTAACTTGTGATTGCTCGATTGTTATACCCTGCCACTGAAGGTTGGACCTCAATGCAACGTGAGTAATGCTCCAACGCTTGCATGTATTCTCTCGATTTAAAGCATTCATTTCCACGAATTTTGTAGCTACAATCAGTAAAAATTTATTTCAGTAATAAACTATATACACATACCTACTACGTCTGCGATAATGAAGCAATAAGAAAAGTGTAAAATGGAAATCCCCCGTTTTGCACTCTGATTGGATTTAGCTTTCTAATTGTTTACGATAAAAGTTTTGGGGTGTTGAAGATTATGATGTCATACTTGCGTTAGTATGTAAATGTTTGTATAAGGCTGCAATGAATACTTATTATGTCATTTTGCACGAATACATACTACTGAGATATACGATTCAAAAAGAACAGGTTTGGTTTTTCTTGTCATAGCCCCATTTCCCGAACGAACGTGATAAATATCGAAGAGTACTGTAGTTCCTTACCATTGGATACCGGTAAGGAACTCCGAGCCTGTTGGGGTAAATATTTGTATTTTTCGAGATTGAGCAGTACCTGTCATATGACTGCAAAATTAATCGACGATTCATGCTTTTTGTCTTCTTAAACACTAAAATAGCATTTATACACAAATAAAGTTTTCATTTAATTATTAACTACTAATAATTAATTAAAAACAAAGCCTCGAACTCCATTTCAATTGTTTTCGATTTCGGTTTCTCATTGCTTTACCCCCTGTCAAACGTCAAATTCACTGTGCTCGGGTTTTGCTCAGGATGCTCAATCAATTCATGCTGAGCTGATAGAGCGCGCCCTGAGCACGCTCTAAACGAAAAAAGAAACACGAATCGAGTGCTCTAAGCGCTCTGAACTAAAAAAGAAACACAAACATTTTTTTTGACAACTCAGGCTCTGCTCTGAACTAAAAAAGAAAAACGACTATTGGCTACATTCTTTCACTTTCTTACCGACATTCGTTCACTTGCAAACCAAAGTTTTCAATAATGGGGAAAATGTAAAAGTCAACTGTTACACCCTCCGCAATCAATCCGCCGGATTCAATAATCGACGTGATTATGTTTTATATATACCATGACATGGCTGGGTAAATAGAGTTTCGTGCACTGCGGTCTATGAGATCTATTGTACCTACTCTATGTTCCAGCTTGACTGATCTTAACCTTCCGGCTCTGGTTCTTTCACAAAGAATATGTTCTCTCGTTATCTAAGTTAGTCTACTTAATTAGCAAGATCGTTTTGAATACTATCAAATGCAAAAAGAGGTCAATCTTTTCCGTGAGATACGTAAGTCACAAGGGGATATTTTACTACAAACGGGTGGACTGTACAAATGCTATTATCCACCATCCACTCGTCCCGTTAAAAACCTGGCAGGACTCAAAGAACGCTCAATGTTTCGTCGCCGTTGAATTGGTGCCGTAGGTTCAGATACAACATTCCTGGTTAGCACCGATCTGGGGCTCTGGCACAAAACCCTATAAGGGCTTGTGTCAACCCTTGCATGACCTCACAGCTTCAAAAATAATCATGGAATCCTTAGGTGACTACGCATCCATACATTGATAACGACTTTGAGTAGGAACACACTTGAAATGATTACAACCAAAAAAAACTCAAATGTCGAAGAGAACCCCTTTCTTAGGAGTTCCAGAATAGGAAGGTCACCGAAAGCCCAGGCAACAACTCAAGTCACTCAAGGATCTGACAACACACCAAAGAGTGAAGTGAGAAATGAGACGACCCACCAGTTATCGTCTTCCGCTGAAACGGTACAAAATTAGGGCTGGAAAAGTAAGAACATTGATAAAGAGATGCTCGACTATTGGCTGAGCAACATGGAAATACCCAAGGGCATAGCTGAAGAAAATGCTAAAAAGGTGACAACTTTCCTCAATCGAGGATGTGACACAACCATGCCACGTAAAGGCAATGAAAATGGGAGAATACCGGTGTACTGGTGGAACGACTACATCGCTAAGCTGATAGCAGACTACCTGAAACTGCGAAGGCGCCAGCAGCGAGCAAGGCAAAGACAAATAGAAGACTCCGAAGAGATACGGAAAGAATTCATAAGGAAACGAAAAGAACTTCGGAGAGTTATAACAAAGAGTAAGGCCGAATCTTTCGAATCGTTAAGAGATGACCTCCAACATAATCCGTGGGGAAACGCCTACAAGATTTGCACCTCATTTGCCTCATCTTGAAAGTTCCAGCATTACAGTCTTGAAAATTTGGTACATAAGTTCCTCATTTTTTGTAACGTTCCACAAGGGTCTGCTGTAGGTATTTCGATCTTTATGGAATATAATATGTATAAGATGCTCTTGTGGAACTCGAAAGAGAACACGTATCTTTTTGGTGTCATTGTCGATTCCGGTGTACAATAATTTAATCCTGCAACTCATATAAAGTTAGGAAAACTATTTAGGGGAAGTAGATACTTTAAATCGGTGCAGATTTTGGAGTTTAGTAGCAAAATATTCCCAATATCGACGTGGCAGTACTAGCTTCTAAGGCACAGTATATGCATAACCAATATTACTCGGTAAGATGTTTCCAATGACTTGACAGATCGGTCCATAGAAGTCTGACAACAATCGCGTGTGTATCCACAAAAGTACGGCATCTACATATGTACACGACTTCATTGTGGTTTTACAAAAGACTGAATCCTGTGAATAGTTTACTGAATGATTTTAAAACTTACTCTTCAGATATTTTCTCCCTCTCGATTGGTGAGAGTTTCTCATAAATATTCGCCCTTTTCTCCTCGATAGCCTTCATCGATGCAGTCTTCTCCTTATTTTTTCGATTCATTCGTTCTACATGCTCCTTCACCCGTTCCTCTTCCAGATCCATTTTAAGTAATTCCGCATCAGCATCATATTTGTCCCAGTTACTGTAGTTAGTTGCAGCCACCCGGGTCTTGCTGCCACTATTTCCTTGTGGTGATGATTCTGTTGTTTTCTCCTTTTTCGAGGTCAGTTTGCCACCCTTTCTAATCGGTGGTAGATTATCGTCTATGAACTTTTCAGAATTCTCTTGAATTGTTGACAAAATCGAATCCTTGTTCTTGATTTCAGTTGACCACTCCTATAATAAAAAAAAAAAGAAAAAAACCCACACACACACATTTAAAGTCAAAATAAACATTATATAGATACATTGAGATTACAATCAATGGAATACTATGTTCCTCCCATTCCTGTGGGCTAAGACTGTTTTTGGTCAGTATACGTTCTTCGGTTCGGAGTACCCTGCTGTTTGGCTTCAATTCCTTTAGCTTGTCCTCTGCACATTTTGTCAAGTCTGGATAGTAGCCCTCCTCGCCAGATCTAAGGATTGTTACTATCCTTTCTAGTTCCTTGACATTTTTGCACTTTCCAATGTAGTCAAAGTCAAGATGGGATATCGGGATATCGTACTTTTGTAAAAGTGAACGCTTCTCCATGTCGCACTGTATATGTGACCTTATGTGTGCCGTAGAGTAAAACCAAGATTTGAAAATATTTTGCGTCGTCGTTTGTTGACAGACAATTCTCGGCACACAGAGAAATTTATCGATCAAACTTTTCCATAAAAATATAGTGAGTGCGATTGTTTGGTTTCTGATTATTTTTTTTTTGTACAAAGTATGTACGTATCTATACAATCAATTTGAAAGAAGAAGTCATGCTACTAATCAAGGTTGTTAAAGCAAATATTACATCACAGTATTCGAGATGTTAACATCATGCGAATGGTCATAGAAATTAGGGATCTAGGGTCTAGCTCTACACCTAGGATGTGTTGAGCAATTAGATTACCTGCTGATTCTAAGCATCTGATTCGTTTTTCCAAAAAAATAGACTTGTCGTTTCGTCTTGTTCAGCTACTTTAGGTTTATGAATTTTCCAGCAACTATCCATTAGCCTATGAGGCAGAAAAGGTCTGAAAGGTACTTTGGCTGGTAGTTCTTGATGCTTTATGCAACGTTGCACTAATTTTACGTCATCATAGGTACGCTTAATGTCCACTACTTTTGAGCTTTACGCTTTTGATGATAGTACGGCAATGAGTTTAGGATTAAACTCAGGTTACATCTTGGCGGTGTCTCATATTATATAAAGGTACCGCGAGCAGCAACTATCCACGATCGACGAGACGCTGACTACTCTTGAAAGGTTTTCTAGCGAGCACTACCGAATTTGTAGCGTAAAGCAACCGTTGGAGTAAATCCTTCTTTAAATCGTTCAAGCCTTCTTAATTCTTCTCCCAGATCATCCCCAGTAGTTGACGCTATATAAAGAACGTCTCTCATTACAAAAAAAAAAAAAAATAGTGGCGCAAATATATAGGCTTGTGGCAACCCAGTTTCGAGCTCAAATACCTAACCCGCATGCACTTTACGCTGTGGAAGCCTTCTTGAATTACACTAATGCCAGAAGGTTGACAATGACTTGCCATACTCTACCTTTACAGTGCTCGGAAACCCTCAATGCCTTTACCAACCTAGGTCTGCAATTTTATTTGAAGAAGGTCAAGTTTCTTTCCCAAACCCAAATCTTTTTTTGTATTTCTCAAAAAAACATTGATTTCAAATAGAATAGGGGTGGCCCCATATTTAAAGCGATTGTGGGCGTGATTAAGCACAGATTTTCAAAACAAATAAGTCCGTAGTAATCCAAGGAATTAACGAACTGTTACACAGTGGAGTATTTGGATTGAAAAGAAGGCCATAATTATCATTCGCTCCTTATATTATTTTTAAGTGAAAAAGGGAAATTATACGACAAAATAATATTTTTTCTTCATTTGACAAAATTTTATTGAAATTCTAAAATAAAAAAAAAAAATATAATTTTTGAAAAAGAAATAAATAAATCCTTACAGCCCTCATCAAATTTGATAAGGCTTGGTGCTAGAAGTAGTCCGACCGTAACTTGGTTCTTCCGTATTAAACATGATAGGAGCTAGCCCGAACTCTCGCTTTAGAAACTTTGTGGCTCACGTAAGTTAGGAGATGAGAGATCTTAATGTGCAATTTGAAATTAATTTCATTAGCGCCGACTGTAACGGTGTTCGTGTGTATCTTTTTTCTTTTGATTATGAACACATTCTTCATTTTGTTGTCCACTCACGTTAAAACAGTCACAGTGAGCAACCAAAGAACCTCTTTCTTGATGACAATATCTGCTTCATTTCTTTTGGCATCTTGCAACCCATTAGGAGCCATAAGCCCTCATCAAAAATTATATTTCACAGCACTGGTCTCAGATCGTATCCCTGTGGTATGCCTTACCTCAGTGGCCACTTTGTGTGTGTTAAAGCCAGAGTCAATGTTTTGAAGTAGAATTTTATGCTTAGAGTTATCCGCCACATGTTTGATACAGAGAGCTGATATCTGTATAATTTGAATTGCCTGTAGGATTAGGTTGCACTTAGCACTGTTGAATTCAATCAGAATCGATTTTGAACATCCTTTCCTGAATTGGCATCTGTGCTATTTTTTAGGTACATATATCCCTCCTTACTTGGGACCCTGGTTACGAATCGATTTTCAATTGAAACTAAAAGGCTTAGACTAAGGGTATATAGAAAGCTCTATGTATACACTTGGTTTTAGGGCAGTGTTGGTTGGAACAATTAGACCATTAGTTTCCATGTCATCTCAGTGTAAAATTACCTGTATAAAATGCAGGACTGTGCGGTGCCGTTTTAGTTAAAGTCACCTTTCAAAAGTGTGGTGAATTCTCTAGAAAGTCCATATCGACTAACTTCAGTGTTAACGACAGTAAGGTTACGCCTACGTATCAATGGCGCGTAAGACCTGTTAGTACCAAAATAACATATGATTCAAAAAGAAACCAACAGATGGCCCACTTTTAATATGTATACTGTGCCTGGAAAGTTCTGGAAAGTATCTCTTAGTTCAATGATATCTGGGATAAACTCTAACCCGCTTAGCATACTTAATTTAAACTACCAGTCTTGTAAAACTAGAAATGAAAACTCACCAAAACATTACGAAATTGTACAGTTATGTATTGTAAACATTAAATAATCGAAAATAGACTGACTACAACAATAAAAAAAAAACAAAAATGTGCGGTTCAACATTCAATTTTACATACACATATGTTTTGCGAGACTGTTTTCATTTAGATTTATGCGACTGATCAGGACAAGCCATTTGATAGAGGAACTGTATGAGAGTCCTTGTTGGACGACCTGTCATACGATTCTTTAATAGGTATGGTATAACCCCATCTCTAGTAAGCATGCCTACACCTCTTATGTCCAAATGTGCCCAATCGGCATTGGGTAAAAATTGCTAGAAAATAGAAAATATTTTTCATAAGGACTTCACAATTAAAGATGAATCTTAAGATTAACTTACATGTAGAACTGCTGCAGCTAAACAGGACGAAGCGAGTCCACTGCCCGTATTACTGATATCGTAGCTAATGCTATCTGAAAGTAAAATATTGAAAATTCAAGTTAATTATCAAGAATTTGGTCGATGTCGCTGTACACAAGTGCTAAATTAGGGAGTCAAATTCTGACGAGTAGGTCTATATTCTAGTGATTAGTACACCACAAGTGTGAGAGAGCTTATCTTTTTCATGGCTCTTTCATTACATGGTAAGGACTTGCTCTTAAAGGAGTTGTTTTACTAAAAAGGACAATTGGAAGATTGCTGTTATAGTAGAGATAGTACCAAGTGTAAAATAGTTACTGGTGAGTTCCATTTGAGACTGAATTCCAAGAGGAACTTGAATCTTTTAAAAGCTTAGACCACACCATGATGTTCGGTGGTTTCTCAGATTCTCTGCAGGTTTTCCCGTGAATATAGCACAATAGGGATGCTTTAACTGGAACGAGGTTCGAAAGTTCGAACAAATAGTAAAACAAACATACAGAAAAGCTACAATCCGTCTGGAACGGATCGTATGATACCCTATCCTCCTCTCTATAAAGTGGGCGTGGTCAAATTGCATTTCGTACTCAAATATAGCTATAATGTCGAACGTTTGAGGATGTTACATGTAAAATTTTATCAAAATCGGTTTTTTGATGAAAACGCCAACAAAAAGTGGGCGTGGCCAAAACTCTTCTATGGGTGAATTGTAGGGAATCTGTATACCTAAATATTTGGTCTTAACAAAATTTTTCGGCTTCATATAATTTAGTGAAGTTATAAAAAAGTAGGCGTGGCAATGGGCGGATGTAAAAAAAATTTACACTTGTACTGTATCTTTTTCTTGGAAGCCCAGACATGAAATTTCAGCGTCCTAGTTAATAATTGAAGGCCCAAAACTCGGTTTTGTGATGAAAACGCCCCCAAAAAGTGGGCGTGGCCAAAACTTTTGTATGGGTGGATTGTAGGGAATCTGAATGCCTAAATATTTGGTCTTAACAAAATTTTTCGGTTTCATACAATTTAGTGAAGTTATGAAAAAGTGGGCGTGGCAGTGGGCGGATTTCTAAAATTTTTACACTTGTACTGTATCTTTTTCTCAGAAGCCCAGATATGAAATTTCAGCGTCCTAGCTCAAAATTTAAGGCCCAAAAAGCGGTGACATACGGACGGACGGACGGTCATCGCTCAATCGATTTCGCTATTGATGCTGATCACGAATATATATACTTTATAGGGTCTATCTCGATTATTTCTCTATGTTACAAACTATGTGTCAAACTTAATATAGCCTTAGGATAGGGTATAAAAAGGTGATATGGATGCAGAAGCAGAATAGGAGACTGCAGGTGTAAGCAAAGAAATCTTGGCTGTCAATTTTGAAGACATGAAACAATTGCATCTACAATGTTAGCCTATATTCCGGTATTAAGCATTATGACGATGTCTTGACGATAACTACTAATATTTTGGTTCACCTAAGCTCAAGTTCTATGAAGTCAAATCTGATTGAGTCTTCACTGAATTGCATACTATACGCAGCCGTAAATCATATGAATTCAAGCATGTACACTGTTGTGCTTCATGAATGGTGACTCTATAAGTGCCTCTCCTTGGCGTGAAGTATCTGTTTGATCGAGATCCAGAAGACTATGTAAAAGATTGAAAGCTTCAAGCAATAATAATCTCTTTGGAGGAAAGTACCTTTTTCTTCGAAACAGATATTTACAGAGGTCAACTAAATGGACGTTGCCTCTACAACCCCTGAAGACTTATGTACATATGTTAAAAGAGCTGAAATCTAGGTTATAACAAATATCCCTGTATGACTTACTTTTGACGTGCTTCCTGTAATATTTCCATAGGGGCATTCGCCAGACTCTATCGCCAGTTATGGATCCAGCCTTTTGTAGTTGTTTCCAAAGGAAATGCGAATTGGAGAATACTCCAGAAGCTCCACTGCCTATACCCTTTTTAATGCCATTACCCATAGTAGCGACATCAACAACCAAACGAGGTTTATAAGCCTTCTGAGCGTATATGATCGGATCGGCCATGACAACTACACCAGCCTTATTGGTTTGCTATATGTATGGAAGTGTGATTTAAGCAAGGACAAATTTTATATTTTTAAAGGGTGAAAAACTTTACCTCAATTGCCATAAGTCTACCATCCAAGCAGGTAATAACATCTCCTGGTTTACAGGACATACCTGATGGCATATTTTCACATAAAGGTATTACAGCTGCAATATTAATGGGTAGTGAAAGTGCAGCTGCTGCACGAATAGCAGCAACAACAACTGCTGCTCCAGCCATTGAGCCACGATATTGATCCATATGTTCCTTACGTCTTAGCGATACACCACCACTACAAATTGGAATGAAAGATACATATATTCAATAGTTCATACCTGAGTTCATCATACATACCTATTGAATGTTATACCCTTTCCAACTAGCAAAACAGGCTTGTCCTCTGGAGCCGTTCCACAATAGTTAATTTCAAGTAAAACCGGAGGCTCACAAGAGCCCTTTGCAATATACAAAAATGAATTTAGATGATTCTGTTGTATCCAATCCATTGCGCGTATTTCTACAGTCATACCGCATGGGCACAGAGCATCTACCGTTGCCTTGAAAAACAAAAAAACAATAAGGTTATCCAAGCGTCTCGATATACATTTTTTTGGACAATTTACCTGAGCAAACATTGTCGGAGTCATTTGATTACTTGGAGCATCAGTTAATCGTCTGGATAAATTCTGGGCATCAGCTTTGAATATACCACGAGTCCATGCATCCGTTTCCGACGAATCGTAAAGTTCCAATTTCGGATTATTGACCTTATCTTTTTTCTTTTTATTATCCTGGTACCGATAAATAGCCAAAGCACTGCCCTCGGCTGCTTGCTCTGGATAATCCATTGAATCTATAAAAACTTCCATGCAACCTTGCATTTGAAGCTTACGAGCACCTACAGCAGCCGCAACTCTGACATTTTCCTAAAAGAAAAGAAAAAAAAAAAAGAAAAAGAAAAAAGTGCCTTCGACTCAGAAATTCCACATACCATGCCCTCATCCAGCATTTCCAGCTCATTGAAACCTGCTCCCTCACGTCCAAGTCCAACTACGGCAACAGATCTATACTCCGTATCGAGATTATTAAAAACAGTACCCGTTCCAAGGCCACCCTTTAAGTTGCAGCTATAAATTGAAAATTTAATCGTTATCCTCTTCCTTACAACGATTTCATAACTCATACTCTTTGATCAATTGCTTAAGTAATCCTTGTAGTTTACTGTTGAATTTTTCAGCACTTGGTGTAAGTTTCGCAGCCTTATCTCCTTCCTTTTCATAAAGTCCAAGCACTAAACCTTTCTAAAAAAAAAAAACAAAAAAAGAAAAAACAAAATTTTTTTTTCGTCTTAATCCTAGATTATGGACGGGCTAAGGGCTTACGGAAAATTTATGTTGATCATCAGCGGCTGATGATTGACACCGACGAAAAATTTTTTTAAGCCACCGTTCAGGTCGTTTAACCTTGTGGATTATTTCCATGCAGTAGCGTGTGCCAAGATGTGCCATGTTTACCTAATTGTAGAGAATTTTTATACAAATAATCTTCAAACTTCAATACGAGAATATTTTTTAAGCGAGAATATTTTTTAAGTAAAATTTTCGTTTTAAAAGAAATCTACGCTCACTTGAAGTAAAATTCCAAGGCTTGTTAGGTAAACATGGATGTGTATATGATCGGCGGCTAGTAGTTATAGCAGGAGAGTTAAAAAAAATGCTATTTTCGATGTAAGTGGTATCTACAGATACCTAAATCATTATGGTATTGCTGATCGGGATTGGCTTTTGGATTTCGAAGGTATCTGTTAGGTTTCTTTTATCGGACGGGTGTTTTTTTAAGACTTTATTAATTCTTTTAAGGCCTGGGGATTGGTCGGGAAACTGCAGACTGCCGAAAACATGGTTTTGAGACAGTAGAGTAGCAACCAGCTTGTTACCACTTGATGGTTCAATCCTTGTATGTACATGGGTAGGTTAAAATTTTTAGTGAGGGCGATCTAAGGCTTAATTCTAGAATAGGCAAAGTCGGCTACCGTGCATTCGAAACACATACCCTGCCTCGGATAAGGACTGAATTAATACTCTTGAATAACGTATCAGGACAAGTGTGGTTTGTAGAATGTGAAGACCCTTCTAGACTATTAAACAAAGAAAGTCCAAACAACAATTTATACGGTACAACCTAGCAAATTGGGACTATTTCAGTCAATAGGTAATACTGTCTCACTCTATCCAGAAAAACTGTTCAAAAGTTTGCGTAAAGTAAAACAAAAAATTAAAAAAATTAAAGTAAACCAAACCTATCATGCTACTGAGTAACTTAGTTAACCTGTTACCTCTACGGAGATTAGAAAGAACCTTGATCCGGTGGAGTTTACGGAGCATGACTCCAAATGTACAGTGTCTTGTGATTACTCCAGTTAAGATAATCTTTCTCTATTCTTTAATTCAGGCTATAATATACGAGAGATGGGATAGTCACCATTAGATAACCAGGACGAGTTGGAGTCTTTCTCTATTATACTGCCAATTATAAATTACAATTTACCAATCCGTGGCAGTATAAATGTGTCCATGTCACTGATGTTCATTTCCAACATTCATTCTTGCTAAAGCATCCGCCTTTTCGTTACATTCTAGAAGTACAGCAATGTATGTCCGGAAACCCAGCAGAATTTATCCGAATAGTGTCTAATAGGAATCAATACATTACGACTGAAAGTGAGTATCTTCTATGCATGTTGCCACTTTTTAGTGCACTTCACGTCTAAAAGATTTCTGTGTTTTCGAGTAAAAACCCGCTTCCGTACCTATCTCCAGTTTTGAGCCATCCGTGTAGATCGTGACCGGCTTGAGAATAAGATCGAAATATCAATGTTTAAAATATTGTAGAGTACTATATAGCTCGATGCTACAAGTTGGATTCTTTTCATCTGATAGCTCCTTTTGTCTTATGAACAAAGTTGTTGTCCACCAGGTGATGAAAATTGCTTTATACATTCAGTGATGCGCCGTTCCATTCCCTATCTTCTCCCAAGATGATGCCTAGATGTTTGGCTTTAGATGTGGGATCTATTGTGGTGCCATTTATAAATCACTCGGCCGTTCTTGGTTCTGAGCTTTACTGAGAAACGTTTAATAAAGTGCAGTGAAAGGGGTTTGCTGTCAATCGAAGACGCATCTAGATTTCATAATCCGAACATGAACACATGAACACATGCTGCTTAGACTTTTTTAATTCGATCGATATTATATTTCCTGCTTAAGGTGGGCCACCAGACGATAGCGCCGCGTTGTAAGAGAGAATTGAACGCATTAGGGCTGTGTATATCCATAGGGTCATTTTTGGCTGAAGTACCTATTTATTATCGAAAGTTTGTTGTTCAATAATTAGCTTACAACTAAGTTTTGGATAACACTGCTCACGATTGGAACTATGTGTGCACATATCTTGTTCCGTATGGTTGTCAATGCAGTCTGGGAAGTGGGTGTTTATTAGGAGCTCCAATGATTTGGCGGTATAAGCTGTTCAGCTTCTAATAGACTTTTTCAAAAGAGACGTGTTTGTGTATCCTTTGGACAGATTTTACTGAGCCTGGTGGACTCTTTGAGAGTTCCAATAGATTGACAGTATTCCAGGAAAGAATTGATAACTGGTCACAACTAACGCCAATATTCGTTGAAGAGCTTGAACTGTTCTCAGCTGATTTCTGATTAGATCAAATAAGCTGATTGCAGGAGTTTTGATTCCCGTTTTCAATAGCATGGCGGACATTTTCGATTTTTTTTTCCAATTGGCCAACTATTGCACAATTGGGTATTTCACTATGAAATATGGCATTAACTTTCCCTTAATGGATAGCAAATATTTATAGAAACTGCAATGTTTTATTGAATGAAAGGTATGTACCTTTTAAAAAAAAATATGTTTCGCTGTGTTGCCGAAACAGTGTGAATTTTGAAAAGAAATTTCGGTCGACGATTTGAACTTGGGCGACCTATGGTTCCAGCAAGATGGAGCTGCGTGCCACACAAGATGTCCTAATCGATTTATTGCACACTAAGTTCAATAATCATGTAATCAGTCATTTTGGTGATATTGCTTGGCCATCATTGAGCAGCGGTTTGACGCTTTTAAACTTTTATTTTGTGGGGTGTCATTAAAGATCAATGCTATGCGAACAATCCAGAGATGATTCAGCCACTCAAGAATCATATTGGTCAAGCTATTCGTGAAAAAGGGTCCGAAACCATTGAAAATGTATTGAAAAATTGGGACCTACTACCAAGCCAGCAGCCAACAAATAATTGCAAGTCTTACTCTTTTCAATAAACTAACAATCGTTGCAAAATATTGAACAGTGTTTTATTTATAGCTTTTTTATTGCATTGGTTATCGTTCAAATACATTGTGCAGACCATATCTTATTCTGTCAGTCAAAAAAAAAAAAGAACTCTCGAAGTTAGAATACTCATTAGAATACTTGATTTCCAACAATCAATTGGCTGATAATGATATTTATTTAATACGTCATTCAAATTGGCAATGTTATTCCTGGCAAATTTGATCCATTTGATTCAAATTATCGGAAAAGTATCTGAACCATTCCGTGCTATTTGGTCAGTTATATCATTTCCTTCTATTCCAACGTGTCCTGATACCCAGTAAAGAGTGACTTTATTATTAAGGCCTTGTTTGTTGTTTTTTTTCAGGTGCCCACGAACCAGCCTAAATTTGATGAACTCACCGACTCCATTGCGGCCTGACGCAAGACCTAGTTTTGCCAATTTTCCTGGAATTTTCTTATCCTCCGAAGTCGAGAAGGCGCTTCAATGAGAAAGAGCTGCTTCTGAAAAACTGTACCACACACAAATTGTGTTCGTATGTGTGTAGTGTGACCTGAGATCCACATAAGAGAGTTCTTGCATCCTTAAACTATTGTGGGACGGGATGGATCGAGCAAGCTTTTAAGCGCAACCTGGCTATCACTACAGACGCAGATGCATACAGAGATATACTTCCCTAACGAGTAGTAAAGTCTGCTGTTTTCGGTCTCCAGGAAGATATCACCACCGAAAACATGTCTAGTTTTGGATTCATCCAAGCAAATTGGACTACAGCTTCAGGCTTAGACTCTGATCGAAGCTAGTTATGAACTTAGGAAAACTAGATTTTATGTCAGTATCACTGTGTTTTCGATATGTCCTTTTTTTTGGATGCGCCAATGGATGTGGTAATCTTCCAAAGATGCTAATAGCCCGGGTTATCAGCATGCACGATTCGTGTAAACCCAAATACTCGATGTGGGAATTACGCATACGTACTAATCCACATCCTGCACACTTCTACCAGTCTTCCCACGGAACTGCAACTTATGTTATGTGCTGTGTTCTGCCGTTTCAGCTCTTCTTTGTCGTTCGAGTCTTCTTAGTTCGTTCTGCACGTTCGATATAAAAGAGCAGATTTCCAACCAGTAATCGCCTTAACTTATCATAGGACTTATTCGCAGCTCGGGGATTGGTAGGTCCATTGTTGCATCTGTGAAGCGTCTACAGTGGAACATTGCGTGCTCCGCGTCTTTCTCTTCCTCTGGACATTCTGGGCAGAAGGGCGATCTATCGTGTCCAAACCTATAAAGATACAGCCGCCTTAACCGGACAGGAATTCCGTAAGGTTGCAATTACAGTACCCGTGTCGTCCTCGATTGTGGGAATTAGCTTGTAAGTTCATCGGCCTTTTTCCGTGTTATTCCACTTGACTTGTCACAGTGCTACAGATGTTGCCCTTTCTTCTACTTTTTTACCCTCCTGATAACGTTGGACACTTGTCAATTTGTGGTTCGTCTAAGGTAAACCCTTTGCGTCTTGTTGGCGAGAATGTCGATAGGGACCATACCCGCTGTAACACGGGCTGCTTCATCCGAAATTGTCCAGAAATCGCATATTATTCTTATTACACAGAGCCTGTATGCAGGCAAGAGTTTTCTTTTTATCTCTTTCGTTGTAAGAGCTCCCGTCCAGACCGGAGCAGCGTATAGGAGTTTTGAGTTTACCACTCTGTAAAGCAGAATCCCCCTCGCGTATCGATGTTTGGCAGCATCCCAGAAAGTGCTACTTGCATCTTTGACGGTTTTTTACTGCAGTACTTGAAGAGGGTTTGACCACCTCTTTAGACCTGATTGATTGGCTCCCAACCCGGAAGTTTGCGTATTTTACAGTCCTTCGGCTTGTTATTAAGACAGCCTTTGTCTTGTGGTCATCAAGTTCTTCTTCATTCGTCGCCGACACTACCTAGTGGATGTGTTTGGTTACGGTAAGTACAGCGATATAGCCAGCAAAGCCGATAACCTTAACTCTTTGTACATCATACATTATGTTCCATTGGAGAGGTTCAAGGACACACCCCTGGGGGACTCTCGCGGAAACATTCTAGTATTTAAAGCTATCGTCCGTCTGGTAACTCAGCTTCCTGTTAATAAAGTAGGATTATCTTCACGAGGTAATGTGGTGTATGTAATTAAAGGCATTTTTAACGTCGAGTGTTACTACTGCGCAGTATTTCTTTGTACCCCCTTACCATCTTTTTCCCAGTATCGCTTCAGCTGCTGTGTCTAATACCTCTTTTATGGCATCGACGGTAGAAAAAGACATACAGAAAAGCTACAATCCATCTGGAACGGATCGTCTGATACCCTATCCTCCTCTCTATAAAGTGGGCGTGGCCAAATTGCATTTCGTACTCAAATATGGCTATAAACTCGAACGTTTGAGGATGTTACATGTAAAATTTTATCAAAATCGGTTTTTTGATGAAAACGCCCCCAAAAAGTGGGCGTGGCCAAAACTGTTCTATGGGTGAATTGTAGGGAATCTGAATACCTAAATATTTGGTCTTAACAAAATTTTTCGGTTTCATATAATTTAGTGAAGTTATGAAAAAGTGGGCGTGGCAGTGGGCGGATTTCAAAAATGTTTACACTTGTACTGTATCTTTTTCTCAGAAGCCCAGATATGAAATTTCATCGTCTTAGCTCAAAATTTAAGGCCCAAAAAGCGGTGACATACGGACGGACGGACGGACGGACGGTCATCGCTCAATCGATTTCGCTATTGATGCTGATCACGAATATATATACTTTATAGGGTCCATCTCGATTATTTCTCTATGTTACAAACTATGTGTCAAACTTAATATACCCTTAGGATATGGTATAAAAATTAAAACGTCGGTTGTTTCTATAAATAATTTTTTTAAATTCGGATAAACAATTTTTCGTAAAGAAAGTGTGTGTTTCTAATTAGTTTTCCACCACTTTATGTATGTATGTACTTAGGTGTCAATTTTCGATCAGTGCTCACAAATAAATGAAAGCTTAACTGAATACAGAACTGACGTGCAAATGTGCCTCCAAAACAACCGAAAAATATCGTTCAAAAGGGTTTGATTAAACAATTCATGTACAAATTATATTTAAAATATGAATACATATCAACAATTTTGAAACATTAATACAAATTGGAAAGGAATACCACCGTACAATGTACATACTTCAAACCATTTCAATACTATCACAGTATGTATTGCAAACGTATTAAGGTCTGATAAATGCACAACTCTCACATGTACATATGTGCATGCAAAAACTGGGCTGGTACATATAAGTGCACAATTAACGTCTCACAGTCAGTTGTACACCAGCCACCACCGTAAGGAAGCTCTGTATATCGTCTCAAAGACTAAGTGCAAACTGTTTGAAAAAACAATTTTAAATTTATTATCCACCCGGTCTGGATATAGTGTGAATAGTTCCTCCTTAATTTAACAAGGCAAGTTACTGACAAAATTCATAATAGCATACGTGGGTGTTACGTGTATCTATCTTATTTTTTTTTTTTACATACGAATTCGATTCAATGATCGACGGCAGTTTTTTTTTTGATAGAGCATAGTAACAATATAATTTATAAATAAAATTTATTCAAACGGGATGAGAATAGTTCCACTAATCATAAAAAAAAACGATGGCACGTATCTTCTAATCAGCACCTACAAAAACCGAGGTATCGTCACGTATTTACGTATAGTCGGTTAAATTCATTCTTCCATATACGAGGCCACGGTAATGATCAGAACATTGATCATCATCCTCAAATTATTGCAATGTGTGTGCTTTGTATTCATGAAAAGAATATTTTAAGTGAATATATTTATAAATATAGTATCAATCTTAATGAATAGTGATTACGTTATATGTATGTAGGATACAGTGAGTTTGTCCAAAAAAATATTATTTTTTTGTTTTGCCTTGGTTTCATTGAGTATGACATCGTTAGGCTGATAAGATGTGGATATCTTGAAGTGGATATCATTCGAGACACAAACAAATAAATTAATCACTCCTAAATATGTACAGTGACGCACAAAACAATAGGACCACTGAGTATCGATTTAAATTTGATCGAAAAACTCAGATATTTAATAATTTTTGAAATGTTTTTTTTTTTTTTTTTTCATTTTCTTATTGTTTACATAAAGAAGAACAAAAATTATTCATACAAATCTAAAGAAAAAATTGATTTAAAAAAAAAAAAAACAAGAAATTAGTCAAAAGACTGGTAGATGAAGGCGACAAAACAATCGGACCACTATACAAAATGGTAGGAAACTTATATTAATTTGTTGTTTTCTTTAAATAAACTTAATACTTCTTGGAGTACCATTTATTTTTTATCACTCCACGGCCGCTTCTTGGCAAGGACTCGACTAGTGCTCGTCGGTATGGCGTACCAAGCTGCTTGAATTCTGTTCCACAACTCTTCTTTATTTTTTGGTTTTACAGTACCAAGAGACTTTTTTACTTACTTACTTACTTAGGTGGCGCTACAGTTCGGGGTGAACCTGGGCCTCAACTAACAAGCCTCTCCAGTTAGCTCGGTCCTTAGCTAACTGCCTCCAGTTGCGCACTCCAAGCTTGTTCAGGTCCCCTTCAACTTGTGCGCGCCACCTAAGGCGAGGTCTTCCTCTGCTGCGTTGTCCCTCCGGGTGTGATTCGAAGACTCTTCGGGCCGGAGCACTGGTGTCCATTCGCTCTACATGTCCTAGCCACCTCAAACGACTAATGCGCAGTTTTTTGACTAGGTCGATGTCGCTGTACAGCTCGTATAGTTCGTCGTTGAATCTTCTCCTCCAAAGCCCGTCAACGCAAACGGCACCGAATATTTTACGAAGAATTTTTCTCTCGAAACGACCAAGGATATCTTCGCCTTCTTAGCCCAAAGAAACAGCGATTGGCAAGAGTTATTCTTCGTTTTATTTCTGCCGAGGTGTTGTTGTCAGAATTGATAGCAGAGCCGAGGTAGACAAAGTCCCTTACTACCTCAAAGTTATAGCTGTCGATTGTGACGTTCTGTCCAATTCGTCGATGTTGCGTATCCCTTCTGGTTGACAGCATATACTTGGTTTTGCCCTCGTTTACCGCTTAACCCATTTTGGCAGCTTCTGTTTCAATACCGCTGTGTTCTTCCAATAATGTCGATGTCGTCGGCGTACGCTAGTAGTTGCACAGACTTTTGAAAGATTGTGCCTCCGGTGTTGACTTGTGAGTCTCTTTCCAATATAATGTTAAAAAAAATCACATGACAGCACGTCACCTTGTTCAAATCCTTTTTTGATATCAAAGGTCTCGGTGAGATCGTTACCGACTTTGATGGAGCAGCGAGAATTCTCCAACGTCATCCTGCATAGGCGAACGAGTTTGGCAGGGATGCCAAAACTAGACATGGCTCTGTATAGCTCGTCTCTATAGATGCTGTCATAGGCGGCCTTAAAATCGATGAAAAGATGGTGGGTATCGATTTGGACGTCTTGAGTTTTTTTCAGGATCTGCCGAAGTGTGAAGATTTGATCTATTGTGGACTTTCCTGGTCTGAAACCACACTGATAGGGCCCAATCAGATTGTTGACGAAGGGTTTCAGACGTTCACACAATATGACAGATAGGATCTTGTACGCGATGTTGAGGAGACTGATACCTCTGTAATTGGCGCAATTGAGGGGATCTCCTTTCTTGTGGATCGGGCAAACGGTGCTGAGATTCCATTCATCAGGCATACACTCATCTGACCAAATTTTAGAAATGATTTGGTGTATGCTCTTTACCAGGTCATTTCCAGCTGCCTTGAACAGCTCGGCTGGTAAGCCGTCAGGTCCAGCAGCCTTGTTGGATTTAAGTTTGGATATTGCTATCCTCACTTCGTTTTGGTCAGGTGGACGGAAGTTTTGGCTATCATCGTCTATGTTGAATGGTTTAATGTTAGTCTTCGTCGCCGTTATACAGTCTGCAGAAGAAATGTTTCCATATTCTCAGCACCGACTGTGACTCTACTACGAGATTTGCTTCTTCATCTCTACAGGCTTCTGTACGGGTCTTGTTGGCCTGGACTGTTTTACTAGTGTTCATAAATTTTCCAGTGGATTGACATCTGAAGATTGGGAGGATCAACGCAGCAAATCGATATTGTCCTCTTACAGCCAACTTTTTACTTTGTCCGTCCATATGCTTCGAACCATTGTCGTGCATAAACTGCCACTTTAGTGGCTTTTCCCGGTCAGCATACGGGAGCATGATCTCATCCAATATCTTAGCGTATAAATGCTGGTCCATGGTCTCCTTTATGCAATTTATAATAATTAATAATTATATATATAATTGCGCCTCCATGCATGACGCTTTTGCTGCTGTACTGGGGCTAGTATGCTGCATTCTCTGGACGTTACCCACCCAACCCAACAAATTTATCTTTGTTTCGTCGAAACGAAGAATTTTTCGGCATTTTTTTATTTCGTTTTCTAGGCCTATCAATTCCAGGTGTTCTTTGGCGATGTGGATGCGATTCTTTCGATGCCTTTGGGTAAGAAGCGTTCCCAGGTAGGGACTTCCTCCGAAGAGATGCTGTTCTTCCAGTCTCTTTCGCACTGTTCTAGAGCAGACTAGCAAGTCCAGTTTACGTCTAATCTCTGCAGCTGACTTGAACGGGTCTTTCGTGGTCAACCTGTCTGTAAGTGGGATTTAAGGGGCTGTAAGGCATTAACAATAAATGTTTTTGATCTGCCAATGAGTGCCGACACCTCCCGCTGCTACTTTCCTTCCTGCGTTAGCTTTAAGATCAAATTTCGTTCTGTTGTGGAGCAGTGCAATTCGCGACACATATTAGCTGTTTTCGTAAATAATTTTATTCATGTAATGCACAGATTTATTTTATTTTTATACTTAACGTAGTATATTTGAAAATAAAATAAAATAAAATCGATTTCCCTGGAATAAAAAAAATTAATACAAGTAATGTGGTCTTATTGTTTTGTCGCCTTCATATACCAGTCTTTTGACTAATTTCTTGTTTTTTTTTTTTTAAATTGATTTTTTCTTTATTTTTGTATAAATAATTTTTGTTCTTCTATATGTAAACAATAAGAAAATGAAAAAAAAAAAATCAAATATTATTAAATATCTGAGTTTTTCGATCAAATTTAAATCGATACTCGGTGGTCCTATTGTATTGTCCGTCACTGTATGTGCTTGTTGTCCAGTATCTATGAACCATGTATCTAATAATAAACCAAGGGCTGCGGCGTTCTATAAAATATTGTAGTTATATTCGTTAGTTTTCTGTTAACGCGTGGATATTATAACTGAAATTTTGCTTTTGGTGAGTGAATAAAATAAAATCAGAACAACTGCAAGTAGGGAATGATAATACGTTTCAAATCAAATTGAATATACAAATAACGCATTCATATACCGTGTTTTGACCGTGTGTGCATCATTTGTATCTCTAAAGAAATGGTTGTATACATAATGTATCTCAGTGCTAACATTGGAATGTGAATATCAAACATAAATGTTTGGCATACAATATACATAATAATGCAAACCGGTTGCGTGGCGTTCGTGCGGTGCAGTGCAGTTTATTTCATTGACAAGGCATAGAATTACAATTCTACAGTTCTGAGGCATGAAAAATAATGTAACAGGTGGGCATATTCTGATAGACAGTATCTGTCAAACCAATTTTCAGATTGCAAGCTGTCAGTGTCATTTTTATTCAGTAGTCCTTACAATTTTATCGTGATGACATTCACGTTTCAATAATATTACCAAATTATGGAAATTTGGTTCCAAAATTATGGTTCTGTGTGCCGAACTTATAGAGCTCTTGCACCATATTACACCCGACATAATCGACCATCTGAGACCGCTATTTGCCGTATTGTTGAACGTTCCTGAAGTGCTGGCTGCTAGAACTTTGACTCTTCGATAAAAAGAGAAGTGCTCTCTCTTGGGCGACGAAAGTTGTCCTGGTTAACTGGTTAGTTGCCTTGGTTAACTGTTATTTCAAAAGTTGCCTGGATTTGGTTCACATTCCCAAGCCATGGATAGAAGTGAATGTGTTTTTCATACCCAAGGCGGGTAAAATCCCGCACGTTAAGATCTTATACCCATAAGCTTGTCGTCATTTCGCCTGAAAACTTTGGAGAAGTTGATAGATACGCATATATGCTGCAGTGTTAATCCAAATCTTCTGTCAGCCTCTCAACATGCATATACCTAGTCAGTATTATTGAAAAATCCTTAGATTGCAAAGAATATACTCTGGCCTCGAACCAGAGGCAATTACAAGCGCACTGTCGAACCTTGGAATTGAGACGTCGATTGGCGCACTGGTGTACCAGTTCATCTGTTCAAAGCTGGCTGAGGACTCAGTTCGAAAGTTCGTCAGTAGGGGAGCACCACAAGCAGGTTTGATTTACAAAACGCCCTCTCTAAGCTCTCCAAACTTAATGTCATCTCCCTCGTGCTCACAAATACGACCAAATACTTAGGTATAATTCTAGATAGTAAATTAAGCTGGAAACCCAACATCCTGGAGCGAGTTAAGACAGCCACTACAGTTTTGTTATGCTGTAAGAAAGCTCTTGGAAGTAAATGGGGACTTTAGCCTCTAATGTATCTACATAATGTATCCGTAACCAGGTCCATACTTATGTACGTATGGCGTGATCGTCTGGTGGACTGCGCTGGATAACCTTCTCAGTCGTGTGCAAAGAACGGCATGCGTCTGCATTAGTGGGGCCCTGAGGACCACTCCTACTGCGCCTATGGACACACTGTTCTATTTGCTTCCGCCCGATATCTATTGCAAACAAGTGACAGCAAATGCAGCTATTCGTGTGAAAGCAATTCTTTTGTGGATCAGTCTGCGTACAGGCTACTCGTCTATTCTAAATAAATTAGAATGCATCCCAAATTACATTGACTACACACTCCCCCAGCTTATTTTCAACCTAGCCTACATACCCTCCAGGATTGACTGGGCGGACGGGTCAAAGACGGAAACAATGGTAGGGGTGGTGTTTTCGCCCAAGATCTGAATGGCATTATCTACTTCCGCCTTCCCAATCACTATAGCGTATTCCAAGGAGGCCTTGTCGTGGCTAAGGTACAATACAATGTAATATCCGCATGGGATATCAGAATTTTTACTGATAGTCAAGCCGCGATTAAATCCCTGGATTCGGTCACCTTCAATTCCAAAGCTGCCCTTTATTGCCGCTCATCTCTTAACGAGATGGTAGAAGAATTTAAAATTCACCTTATTTGGGCGCCGGGCCATAGGGACATTCCAGGTTACTGTATGGCCGACGAACTCGCCAGGCATGGCACAACTCTGCCGATTCTACCGGAAAAGGAGAATCTCTACACGCCTCTCGCCACGTGTAAACTCTTAATTAAGCAAAATGCTATTAACGCTACTAAACCGCAGGTCGAACTGTATCACGTGCTCTATCACGAAACAGGTCTGGCCCAAGCTGGATCTCAAGCCCTCCATTAGTCTAATAAGACTAAGGAGATCTCTTATCGGCACAATAGCAGGTGTCATTACGGGACACTGCCTCATCGGGAGGCATGCCTTCAGGCTGGGTCTCCCAGCAAACGACTTCTGTAGAAACTGCATGGACGAGGAAGAGGAAGAGGAAGAGAAAGAGACTATTCTTCACCTCTTATGCTCTCGTCAAGTTCTCTCAACTTGAAGGAAACTGTGTGTAGGAGAGTACTTCTTCGACAACCTTGGCGAATTAGCTAATATAAATATTAACCGCCTCCTGTGCTTTATAATAATCTCATGTTGGTTTAACGGGTAGTTAAGGACACTATAGATCCTGTGGTATTACAATGAACCTATTCTGGCCTAAGTGTGGCTGCACATTTTGCAGCCTGCCAATCGAACCTAACCTAGCCTAGCCTTGATGCGGATTGTCATAAGACGCTCGTTCACGTGTCGAAAGCTCAAGACTTCTTGCCTGATTCTGCCGCTTATAACGAATCCACATCCGAATAAGCGCTGCTTCTGCAGCCTAAGGCATCTGCTAATTATTCAACTGGACGTGGCCTGTGTCCGTACATTCCACGTGCAGATCCGAAGGTCGTTGTCCTTGTTTCGTTTGCTGGGTTCGTTGTTGCTTCGTAACTAGTAATTTGTTGCAGGGTGGAGAAGCTACCTCGACGCACAATTTCCTATTCCTTATTTGGATAGGTTTTTCCACAGGCCCATCCTAGAAGCTAATGGGCTTACGTTTCGGTCAAAGAATTTAACCTTAGCTTTTCGTATAACTCTCATCATTTTGTAATTCTCTCATCACTGTTGCTACAATACAATCCATGCCTCATGGTTTCTAAGCATTTCATGAACAATGTGTGCAGGTGTGACTGGCTCGCCTAGGCGTGAGAGGCAACCTTGGAGATCAGAAAATGACGTGGTGAGCATTTTCTGTCATCGTGCTCGTACTTACATATAAGTCCTATAAGTAACTGGGTGTAGTGGAGCAGTTCTCAATGGCGTGGAGATGGGGTATGAGCCGGTGTATCACTATATTCTTGCATATCTCAAGCAATTCCTTGGTAATTAGCGAGGCAATGTTAGGATCTTCTACGTGGTCTTCATCTGCAAATAAGATTTCACACTGACGAACAGTCCTACAACAATGTTTTGTAGAAACTCTGGATCAGACCTGTAAACTTTCAAGTACCAGTACCAGTCAAGTACCCAGTACCTTGTACTTGTACTTGAAAAAAAGGCGTGCAATGTAAAAGTAAAAGGAGTACAAAAAGAAAAGTACTTGCAAATGTACTGCCCAGTATTACAGTACCCAGTACATGTACTTAGAAGAGAGGACTTGAAATAGTACTTGTACTTGGTGATTTTAAAGTACCAAGTACATTCTACTCCTTTTTTTTAAGTACAAGTGCAAGTACAAGGTATTGGGTACTTACACAGTACTGCAGTACAAATGTATTTCAGTACTTTACAACTCTGCTCTGGATATATGGAAATCGGGGTTGACATCTTTTAAACGGAAGTCTGGTAAGCCATACCTCAAGGATTGTAGTCGCCTTCTTTACACATTTCAATCAAACATTTGTACTTACTTTTGTTGATAGTAGCTTTGAAGTATGTATATCAAATGTGGCATTAGGATGAGTTCTCTCGTTTTTCTTGGCACATTCTGCGTTCTTTCGTCCTATTCGTCGTAATTTTTATTTATCTGGGTTGGGATTTGCACTACTTTCTCCTACGTTCTCCTCTCCCAGATATTTGGGTAAGATATTGTAAGGTGATCACTTCCAAAACATGGGGCTATGGTGCCTTCGGTGCCATGCGTAAATAATCGCAGTTTACCTTTTCTGGCGCAGTTATGCGAGATGCTTAGGGCAACTTTAATTTGATCACTACTGGTTTCTGGAGTACCTCGTTTACTTAGAATGAGAACTATTAGTAGTGGAGGCGTATACTTATTAATGCGCTCATCAGTCCAGGACCTCTGCTATTTGTTTAGCCGATCCGCGCAGATCAGAAGGTACAGTAAAGGCACGTAGTGAGATTTACTGTTGAAGGGAAGTTACTCCGACAGTTACAGGTTACTGCTAAGATCTATCAAAATAAATCACAATCTTAATTTTAATAAACCTTTTCTTTAATTAAATCCTTTAGGTGATCAAACTAAACTAAAATGAGTTTAAGCAAGTAAGTTACAAAGTCTGAAACCTTGTTAGGGAATTTTATTTGAACTTATTTTTTTCTTCCAGAATAGTTTCCTTGAAAAATCCTCATTTGGCTAAACTTGATTCCGATTTCCTCTACCATCTTGGCTTCAATAGTACGGACGATCTCAAGACAAAATTCGGAGATGTTAGGGTAAGTCAAACAAAGAAAATCCTTCAATTAGGTAAATACTACATTAAGCCTTTCGCATCGTTAGTTCGTTTGCATGGGCGGAACCCAGAAACGTATGAAGGAATTGGCAGAGTACCTTCAGGGGGTCTTAAATATATCTGGGGAATTAAAGGACCTCTGCGAGACTGCTCGTCGTTTTGCATTGTTTAAGGTACGACACTATAGATCATAGATTTCCTTTGAAATTGAAAAAAAAAACATTTTTCTAAGGTCGGTCCAGTGCTTTGCGTAAGTCACGGCATTGGCATGCCTTCGATGAGTATACTTTTACACGAGATGGCAAAATTAGTCTTTTATGCCGAATGTGTTGATCCCATATTTATTCGAATTGGTACATCAGGTGGTCTGGAAGTAGACATTGGTACGGTTGTGATTACAGAAAAGGCTTACAATGGTTACTTGCGAAATGAACATGTGCTTGTAAGTATAAGCCGCAGTGGCTGGAAGTTAAAATATACATATAATCGAATGTGTTATTTTTTAAGCCTATTCTCGGAAAAGCTGTGCATCGTCCAGCAACTTTTCGCAGAGATATCTGTGAGGAAATCCTACGCAATTCTAAGCCTTCAGATGATTTCAAGACAGTTATAGGAAACACAATGGCCGCTGATGACTTTTATGAGGGTAAGTAATTGTCATTAGTAGTAGTTTTGACAGATGCACAGGTGCTCATATAATTTAAAATTATAGGGCAAGCTCGGACTGATGGCGCTATCGCTACCCATGACGACGTTGCAAAAATGGAGTTCTTGAATGAAGCAAACAAGTCTTATGGAATACTTAATATAGAAATGGAGGCTACGATGTTTGCTTCATTTACGTCACATCTTGGCATTAAATCTGCAGATGTTTGTGTAACATTGGTGAACCGACTTATAGGCGATCAGGTTAATGGAGCTTCACTTACAAATTGTAGTACAAATCAAAAGTGAAATATTTTTCTCTTCCTTTGTTGTTTTTAGGTCACTCAAACAAATGTAAGCACTCATGATTTGGAAAAGAGTCCATTCATTATCGTCGGACGTTTCATTAAGACAACGTTGGATTCAAATTGAACACTTACATAAATATTCATTTTCAATATTATAAAACATAATTTGAAAATTATAGAAAACCATTAAACACAATCACTTTATTAAACGTCAAATTCTAGACTTTTTATTTTAATTGGAACACATTCGTTTGTTTGAGTTGAAAAGCTGTACATCGAGTGCAATTATGATAGATTGGATGTAACGAAATTTGGTATTCATTTGAAGGCTTCGCATCGTAAGAAGTTACTGACGGATTTCGACCATTTAGATGTCAACGAGTAGGGGATTTTTTTTTTCACTATACGATTAGAAGTACCGAATGGAAAAGGTATTGCTTGCGAGGATGGGGGTGCGTGTTGATTCCGGGAGTATAATTTCGGCTGCACAGTTAAATTCACAAAGGCGCTGTGACGAGAACTCATATTCTTGGAGAAATGATAATATTTAATCAGAAATTTCACTGTGCTTAGTGTGGGTGTGTTCCGAAATTTTGATTCAAAATAAAACCAGTATATTCAGGAAGTTGATGTCTAAGGCACTGACTGTCCAGTTGACAATCTTTACTAGATACCCACATTCATGGAAACACAGTGGTGTGTGTCTTCAATATTGAGCAACTCAATCCGAAGTCCCCACTCATCTCAGAGGAGACAGTAAGCAATCATAAGTTTTAATTAGAATCATCCCAACGAAAATGCAACAGTCATATGGAATTCTCCGTTCCTGGTTGAGAAAACTATTCCGACAACTATTCTAGACACCGGTTACATAACAAAACTTTAGAGAGAGGTGAAAGTGATCTTTATATCGAAGACCGAGAAAGCTACGCAGAACGCACCAAAAGATTTCTGACCAGTTTTGTCATGGCATCTTCATACCTGCCGTATGACTCCCTAGTGCCTCCCTCAATAAAAGAGGTAGAGTCTGTGGTGAATGTCTGAAGGGATAGAAATAAAGATCTAATGATTGATTGCGACACAGTACAGTGTTGTTACGATAACTACAGAGGAGAAGCTTTATTCCAGTTTGTAGTGTGCAAAGAGCTAACTATTGTCAACAGAGGAACAGAACCGACCTTTCTGGATGCAAGACAAAGGGAAGTAATTGACGTGACTGTGTATAGTAATAGAATGCTTGATAGAATATCAAATTGGAAGGTAATGGATCAGACAATGATGACGGACCACAGAGCCATCTCATTTGATGTTCGATAAAAGAAAAGGACAACATATCGGAAATATGTCAGGACTCCCAGGAACATTGACAGAGTAAAATACCAGAAAGTATTACGGGATAAACTAAATGGGTGGGTGCCCAAAATACCGAAAACCACTTGGTATGTAGAGTCCCAGCTGAAGTATGTTGGTGAATGAAAAGGACCCCACGCCTTGGTGGTATAGGGAACTTGAAATTCTAAAGAAGGAGGTGAGAAAAGCCTTTAATCATGCCATGAGAAGGGATGATCCTGAATCATGGGATGAGTAAAAGGCAAAGAAGAAAGACCTAAAAGCAACGCTTCGACGACGTAAAAGGGAGTCGTGGAGGGAATTTTGCTCGAATATCAATAGAATTCAGAAAATTGTTTCGAGGAATCCAGTTTCCAAAGTTGGCCTCATTCGTGATAGAACGGGGTGATTGTTGAGAAGCTGGATCGTACAAATGAGGTCCTCATGGAAAAACACTTTCCTGGAAGTATTCAATCAGATCAGTCCTGGGCTCTGAGGAAACAAGTAGCAAAAAGAATGAATAGGTCAGAAGCGGAACGGATAGTAACTCCAGAAGCAGTCAGTAGGGCGATAAAAACGATTTCCCCTTACAAGACCGCAGTACCGGATAGTATTTTCCCAGCTTTTATGCAATGGGGTGACTTCATTGTACCAAAGCTTAGTGTTATATATGTACATTGCATGCCGAGCAATAGGCTACATACCGGTAACATGAAGAGAAACAAATGTGGTGTTTCTTCTAAAACCGGAAAAAGAGGACTGCACCGAAGCGAAGTCCTTCAGACCGGTCAGGTTAACATTATTTCTGTTGAAGAAGATGGAAAGAATTGTAGTGGACTATATGGAGAGCACAGCGCTGAAAGCGTGCCCTTTGAATAGGAGACGGAGACAACATGCATACAGAGCTGGCAGGTCTAGGGAGTAGGGAGCTTCAAGACTTAGAGGAAGGGTTAGCAGAGGTTGCCCTCAAGGAGGTGTTTTGTCACCTACTCTGTGTAATACAACTGTGGACTCTCTTCTGAGAAGACTTGAAGAGACTGGCATCCACAATATGCCGATGATATAGCAATAATGGCAAGAGGTAAATTCATAAACATCACTGCAGATACCATGAGAAATATTCTCCGAGTAGTGAAGCTGTTGTATCAGGAACAAGGTCTCTCTATTAATGCGGAAAAGACAGATGTAATCATATTCACAAGGATGAGGAGAGATCTGGAATTTTAGCCCTTAATACTTTTTGGATCGGAGCTACATGTGACCAGGAAGGTTAAGTATCTGGGTGTATACCTAGATGCTGGACTAACTTGGAACTTCCATGTGGAAGAGAAGATTAGAAATGCGAAAAGAATGCTTCATCAGTGCAAACGGTGTAAACGCTGCTTCGATGTCTTGGAATGCTCCCAGAGTAAATACTTTGAATTGGAGGGATCTTTCTATGGTTGACCCATCCTTGTGAAGAGCTGTGTCCTACCGATCTCCCACGGATGCATGCATGTTGTGATTTGGATAGGTAGTTATCGCGAATTACACTTCTTATGTATACATCTATGTATTAGACGTTCCAATATTTTTAGCAGAAAGGACGATAGACTGATTGGTCTAAATTCCTTGGAGGTCATATGACTTGCTTTACGAGACTTGGAAATGAATATGACATGCATCTCCCGCCATGATTTCAGAACATAACCTAGCCCTAGACACTGTACATACTCCGCTAGCCCCGGTCACCGCTACCCCTTTTAAGTCGCCTTAGCTGAAATGAGATTGCATAATTGTATGATGACTCTTTTTAGCAACGATGCAGGTCCTAACCTTGCCAGCATCGCTCCTCTACAATACATTATAGTATTTCAATACCAATACGCGATTCCCGGATTAGGGCCAAGCCCAGCTGCTCCTCCATGAGAAGCAACCTCAGGTTATCGGAGACGACTGTGCTATGGTGGAGATTGATATGCATTGGTTGCAATCTCACCTGCCGGTTGAGACTATTTTATGAGTCTCAAGTGCTTGTCCTCAATAAGTCAGGGCGGGGATTCATTCAACAGAATGATGAGCTCTAAGTTCCCATTTTTTGGCTCCTCCTTCCCAACGACCTCCCAGCTCTTCATATCACAGGAAGGGTTTTGTGCCCTAACGAAGTCCAAAATCTCATTTATGTTCACACCCCAGTCAGGAACACAGGGTCTTCCCTTAAGAATGGTATGGATCTCCTCTGTGGGTACTGCTTGCAGTGCAGCTCCCTCTCAAAGTTTGAAACGTCAAACTGCGGCCTTCTCGAACTCCAATGATAACTGATACGTACATTGTTGTGACTCCAGCTTAATCCAGGGAGTTATTTTCCTTCTCGGAGAGAGAAGAGGAGTACTTTGCGTCCAAAATCTACTTGACGTGCATCGCTCTACACAACAACCCCAGTCGCACCATACCTGGAGAGCCCTTACTCCTCCTGGAGATCTCCTCAACCGGGACAGCGGTCGATAGTGGCTGCATCTGTGGGGGTTCATTAGTGGTTGGTTTATTTGAAGCCCCCTAACTTTTTATCGTTCGTCATGGTTTAAAAAAAAAACTGCTCACTTAACAACTAGAGTTAGGTCTCGACTATCTCTTAGTTTTTGAAGAACTTTGACCCTAGTTTATCCTGCACTATGGTGACTAGGATTATATCATTGTTTCGAAGAACCTTACATTTCGGTCTTGAAGCCAACTGCCAGTTGTTTGGTTGTCCTTAAAGAACATTCTGATGTTGTTCCTATCGCAGGACTCTATGCCTAAGCATCCCTTTCTTTTTACGCAAGTTCATCTTTTCCTCCCTTCTTCTGCCTCGATACTCTTCCTTCGTTGCCCTTGTTTTGCATGTGGGTGTGCAAGTTCTATCAGCTTTCAGGACTCTTTTAATGGTGGCTGGTAACCTACATATAGTAGTTTCGGCTGCCTCTTTGATAATGTCTCGAAACTGGTTTCACAGTATCTTATAAGTTTTGTGCAAAACCAAAAAGGTAGCTGATAAGGCAGTATAACATATTATTATGGTAGATGAATTGATTGATATAATTAATTGATATGATTGCTATTATTGGTATTGATAGGATATATATTTCTCTGGTTAACCCTAGTCGCAGTATCTCTGATATAATTAATAGGTCATGGATATCCCTCCATAAAGTCTCGGACGTTCAGTGCTAGAAGAAATGTTGTCCATCACCGGTTCTCGCCGATAAAAGATATAAGAATGTTTTTCACGGATTCAGAGAAATCAAAACTAAGTACAATGAACCCGCAGTAAATAAAAAAAAGGACAGTAAATAAAAAACAGGACAGCAATTTAGTTTTTTTTTTTTTTTTTTAAAAAAAAGACCCTCGCCCATATGGCTGACACTGCGACCTAAGAAGATCTATTAAGCCAAGAGACGTTCCACCTCCCTTATGAAGGATAGTACGTCCTTAGCAGCGGAGTACCTCATCTCTGCTGAAGAACATATTTCTTTATGGAAAATACGCCTCCTTAACCAATGTAATGCTGGGCATTGACAAAGAATGTGCTCGGAGGTTTCATCATCTTCTAAACAGAACCTACATTCCGTTTCCGGGCACACGCAGGCTACAGTGACCTGTGAGAAAGCTCACCAGCCTTCTAATGCTTTCCTTATCTAGATTAAGGATTTCCTTGTAGGAAAAAGGTCTGATTAATCTCTTGGATTGTCTCAGCCTCGAGACATTTTCCCAGTGAGCCAGACGAAGTTTATGTTCACAAGTATTGATCAGCTCTGTGGCAGTAGCCCAGTTGACACCACAGTAAAGTTCAGGTCCTATGAACGCAGATTCTGAGCCAGCCTTAGCTAGTTCATCCGCAATTTCGTTACCTGCAATTCCTTGATGACCAGGGACCCAATCAAGTTTCATCCTGTTGTGTCTGGCAAGAGATTGTAGTGCATCGTAGCAGCATTTAACTGATAAAGAGTCCGTTAAGTTGGACGACAGCGCTTTAAGCGCTGCCTGGCTATCTGAAAAGATATATATCCTAGCGCCTTTAATACCTGTATCCAGGTTTATCTTAGCGCAGATCTCAATGGCATGGAGTTTGGCCTGGAAAACCGTGGGACACATTCCCATAGGTATAGAGACCTTGGTGTTGGGTCCAAAGACACCAGCACCAACTCCAGTTTCCATTTTTGATCCGTCTGTGTACCAGATCAGACCTCTAGGGTCCAGTGTCGGAACACCATTAGACCAGTTTTCACGGTCTAATATCTCTACCTCAAATAACCTTCCAAAACAGTACTCCCTGACCATAATATCGGGGATGGTACAGAACATGTCCTTTTTTGGAATTGAGTCAAGAATTTCCAGGTGTCCCACATGGTCGCCTGATTTATACTTGTATTCTAGTTGCAGTTTGATAGCGCATCTAGCGGCCGTCTTCCTAATGAAGATTTGTAAGGGAGAGAGCCCAACAACCGCTTCTAAAGCTGCCGTAGGGCAGGTGCGCATGGCACCCGTAATCCCGAGACATGCAATTCTTTGAAGCTTCTGCCGTTCGTTGCCGTTGTCCGTTCAAGAACTTTCGGCCACCAAACAATGGCCGCGTACCATCATTGTATACAACCAATGTATCATTTTTCAACTTAGACCCCAAGTTCTGCCGTATTGGCGTCTACTGGCCCACATGGCTGTAGTGGCGCGCTCAATGGCGGACTTGATATGAGAATTCCAGCTAAGCCGTTTATCAAGGATGTCACCGAGATATTTAACCTCACTGGAATAAACTAAAGTGGTGCCTTTGATGATGATAGGTCCTATATTGACCAGTCTTCTTTTTGTAAAAGGCACTAGAACGGTTTTGCAAGGGTTGATGGATAGTCCTTCTCTGCTGCACCATTCTAACCCGTATA
Source organism: Xylota sylvarum (assembly GCA_905220385.1). NCBI lineage: Eukaryota > Metazoa > Arthropoda > Insecta > Diptera > Syrphidae > Xylota > Xylota sylvarum. The sequence continues at coordinate 37,906,118 of LR999958.1, forward strand.
GTAAAGCACTTTACATGACACTAGAAATGGTCGTGCTGTGTTTACCACTGATAAAAATCGCCAAGTCATCTGCATAACCAATGGCGATGTAGCCTAATCTGTGAAGATCGACTAGAAGTTTGTCGATGACTAGTGACCATAGAAGAGGGGAGAGGACTCCTCCCTGGGGACATCCCTTAACTGCGATCACAGACACTGACACTCCTCCAGAGGAGGAAGTAATAATTCGACTTTCCAGCATGGCCCGTATCCATTGGTTGGTCGAATCTTCGATACCTCTGCTACTAATTGCTCTTGCTATTGAGTCGTAGCCAGTGTTATCGAATGCGCCCTCAATGTCAAGTAAGGCACACAGGGCTATTTCCTTGGAACGTATAGTTCCTTCTATCTTCTTCTCAAGATAGTGAAGAGCGCCTTCTGTTGAATTTTCTTTTCTATACACAAATTGACTTGAGTGCAGAGGGGAGTGCAGACAAATCTAGCCGACCTCTAATATGAACATCAATGAGTCTCATTGTTTTTAGGACAAAAGATGTTAGACTTATAGGTCTATAAGATTTAGGCAGCTCACTAGGCCTATTGCCTGGTTTGGGGATAAAGACTACATTTACCTGTCTCCAGGTTGTCGGGATGTAGCCCCAATTGTAGCTGGCTCTAAATAAAGCAATCAAACCCGACAGGATGAGATCAATTACCTTCTGCAAAAGCGCCGGGAATATACCATCACCGCCGGGGGCCTTAAATGGTTTAAAGGACCCTACAGCCCATTTGACCTTATCCTATGATGCCATTTAGTTAGGAAATACCTACATTAAAACACACAATATCCTTTTTCAATAATTATGTTTATTTAAAATATGGAATATAATGCGTATGTAATGCTAACATTATATACAAATCACAACAACAAGTATTAAGTGCGTTTAAAAAAATCGCTTGCTTACTAAACATTGCCAATTTTAAACAGAAATAATTTATTAAATTAACAATAAAACTACATAACTGCGGATGCAAGCTTGTATTGCAATATATTTCAGTAGTTCTTTTCACATTTTTCATTTTATTTTAAAACATTTTTTAAATTTTAAAACTTTTTTTTTTTATTTATAAACCGTTTTTCCTATGTTGTACTAATTTTGTTTTTTGTGTGAAAACTTTTTTTTTTTGGCCTTTAGTAAACTTTTACTGTTCAGTATTGAACTTTTATAAAACTTGGATATGTAACGATGGAAATTTTTTTTAGAAAATCGAAATGTATCTTCCTTTCAATTGGATACGATATTGTTGTTTTCTTTTATTTGTAAGTTTTTAGTTACCTTCAATGTTTACATAAAACATTAATTTAACAGCCATGTGTGTAGAGATGTTTTTGAAAGTTTTCTTGTGAAAATAAATGTTTTTTTTTTTTTAAATGTATTGGAATGGCAGTGCATTTTATAATGCTTTCGTCAAACCATTTTGTATCTTTTTCAACAGAGCTGAATTATTTAGATAGAAAAAAAGTTACGTTGAAGCTGTAGATGAGTTTTAACTTTATAGATGAGCAAGAGAAGAAGTTTTGGAAAATTATCTGGAATCGAATGCGTACGTAGTTTGAAGAGTTACGTTAGGAAATGTGGTCAAGTCGCAGAAGGTGGAAGAGATGGAAAAGTTGCTCGCTTTAAGTTTTGTACCCTATGACTAACAAGCCCGTGGAAATTATCATATGTACTTATGTGTATGGATTTTGTTTTGAAAACTATGATCTACTATACATCAAGCGATGAGTATACTATACTATATTATGAGTTCTAGATTCACTCCTCTAGTCACCGAGATTAGTTCTTTTTTAACGGATGAGCGTTAAATATTCCATAGAACTTACATTATCCTCGAAACAGGCGATCGGTCAGTAGATATATTTCTAGACTTTAGTACTCTAGTTAAATTTTCAGGGTACAATAGTCTCTAACTTATTCAGGACTTGATTATTATCTGAAGCCAGAAAGGGTTCCTATAGAGATACACTGAAAAAGTTGCTTCACAAACTGGAGGAAGCTTCTACTGGAAGATCTACAGTTTTTTTCGTTCGAAGCTATTCCCCAGGTTCTACATGTAATTAGACAGGTATGACAGATTTTGGACATCTGTCTTCAACAGATTCTTGCCGAAATTCATGCTTGTCGTGGTTGTACTTGTAAAGGTTTTCAGTAGAGACTCTGCAACAAAATGGACTCTTTGGTTAAGAGATTGTAAGTCTAACATAGAGGGAATATATACATAACTCTGAAACCCTTAAACTTTGTTTTTAAGACGAAGGTAGTGCCAGATAATGACGAACATCCACAGAAGGACCCTTGGCGAAGCCTTCTTAGGCGTCAAATGGCACTTTTCTCACAGCATTTGAAAAGCAGCAATTAGACGTCGCCGCCGTACTGGTGCACATAATGAACGTATGTACTATATGTCTGAAAAAGGGGATATTTGTGAATCAATGAAAGGAATGAACATCAACATACCTTAAGACAGTTCATCACATAATTAGAAAGCGTTTCATGCTAAACATGTTCGAATAAAACTTTGACGGAAAATTAAAACATATGGCGTTCCGCAAGGCTATGTATTAGATCCTGTGCTGTTAGTTGAAGTACTGATAACAGTCAGAAACCATGCCGTAGCCTTCAAGTGCTGGATCTCCCAGCAAACTACTTCTGCTGAAGCTGCATGGATGAGGAAGAGGAATAGACTATTGTTTACCTCCAATGCACCTGCCAAGCTCACTCAACTCGAAGGAAACTGTATCTAGGATAGTACTTCTTCGACAACCTTGGTGAACTAGTTAACATAAGTATTAGCCACCTCCAGGGCTTTATAATAAGCTCATGTTGGTTTAACTGGTAGTTGAGGACACTAGATCCAGTGGTATCACAATGGACCTATTCTGGCTTAAGTGTGTTTACACTTTCTGCAGCTTGCCAATCGAACCTAACATAACCTAAGTCTAATAACGAGTGGTGAAATACATATATAGTTTTGGATGCAATACTCTACAGAAATGGACTCATCAAGAGACTTCAAACCGGCCTAAAAAACTAACAACAGCAAAATCAACAGACTAAGCTACAAAAACTTCAATCTGTTCCATAAAAAAAGCATCAAGGCATATTGCAGACCAAACAAACGGAGAATCGCAAGGCTCTGATCATGTTAAAAGTCGCACAAGGTCCTTTGAGCTAAGAAAGATAGTACAAGACAGGACCAAACGCAAAATTATGCTACCATCGGGCGAGAAGACTCTTATCAGCATTCCTATGCCAATGTGAGGACCAGTTAGAAATTCAAGCTAACCATTCGTTAGCCTGATACATGTAAACAGGTAGAAATTAATTCATTAGGAATAGGTATAGGCTACAGGGTATTTAATTTCCACCTCAGTGACATATTTTATAGACTTCACTCTTGGTTATCACGGTATGGTGTGTAAAGGTTAAAGGTTAAACCAAAGATCCATTGCAGTACAACATAGCTAGACTGGAGGTTAGAAGTAAGAAGTGTCCTTCGACCTTGTTAAATGCATGCAAATCGCTGTTTCTTTGGGGTGAAATGGCTTTAAAGTTGTGAGGCCCTATCTTGAACAACTAAAGACATTCTATACAAGTTCACCCCAAACTGTAGGGCCGCCTAAATAAGTAAGTAAGTAAGTAAGTAGGATAAATATATCTTCGATCGTTTTGAGAGAAAATTTATTCGAAAGATATTCGATCTCGAATGCGGTAATGGGCCATGAAAGAATAGATTCAATGACTAACTACATATGTATAGAAGCTGTCCAGCAACATCGACTTTGTAAAAAAAAATATATCACTCGAGATGGCTAGGACATCTATTGTAGAAGTAACTTGTACCAGCGTTCTGTTGCACTTTTTGGTGAGGGGAGTTTTTAGATAGAAGTATCAAAGCCCCTTACGTTAAACTTCAAAGAACGGCCTGTCTCGGCTGCAAGGTTGGCTTTTCTAAGTACGCCTGACTGTGCTATACTATGAATACCACTCTCAAATATGAAATCTAAGAGATATGACTCCTGTCTTACGGATATGAGCATGATTCCGTGTTCAGATCGACTTCAGGACGAATTTGTACGGAAGGCTAAAAAAGTAGTTTGGGGCTGGTGCTGATGTCTTGTGGAAGACAGAATTTTAAGACTTCACTACTCATTAGGCAAGTTTCCCGTAGCTAAGCCTATAACCACATTTGAAACAGTTTTCTGAATATCAACGTTGAATTCAAGATCAAAGAGAAATGAGATATTCTATGAGACTTTCAGACAGGACTTAGAAGAAGGCAAATTTAGTATTCAAGTTAAGTGTTACCTAACCAAACCAAAAGAAGTTACTTTGAATAAGAATAGGAAAATCATTCTTAGATCCCATGGTCTATATCGCAGGAGTTTTTTTGAAAGGCTAACCCTCTTTATAAGATTCTCTTCTCACATAAGTACTTCTTTAACTATAACAATCCTCACATGTCATTTAGAATTAAATAGCTTTGTGTCTACATAAACTACAACACTACCTTGTATAATATGTTTTTTTTATGTAAATTTGTTTTTTTTTTTTTTTTAAACTTATTAGTGGTTAATGTGTAATTACAAAATATTCCAGCTAATATTTAAATGTTGACACATTGAAAGCTTTGTTCTTTTGTAGTTTACAATGAAACCCGACAAAAGCCAACATAAAAATTCCTGGCCCAGTCAAGTGGGAATTGTTTTTTTTTTTTTATTTTGATCAACATTTGATCTTCGTTTATGGTTTAAGGCTTCAATTCTAATTTTGTATCTTTCTCTATCGGAAGACTTCAACTTTTGGGCATAATGTGATATATTCTTTTGGTTACAATTTTGTTTTTTTTTTTTTTACATAAATATTAAAAAAATAAAAGCAATACAAAAATGTTTTTAACTACACAAAAGACGTGTGGTCTTGTTTTCGGTTTTTTGTTTTTTTTTATTTTCTTTATTTTTAAATAAAATTAAAATCTTAGGCAATAATAAAATTAAAAAAAAAATATATATAATTACATTTGTTACATATTCTTAAAACAAAAAATATAATAAAACAATGCATACAAATATATTTATGCATTTCAATATGCGTGCACCAGTAAACAATTACATAAACTTTGTATATAGGTATACCATGTATACATAAAAAATAATAATTATACATCTAATGTCATTATTTAAGCGATTGTAGTATGTGGTGCTGTAGGTGACAATGCCTTGTCAGTACAACATCACAATTTTGGCGAACGCCTTCGATGAACATTTTTTTTTTTTTGGTTTTTTGTTTTAAGTTTTAATTTTTTGTTTAACAGATTTTGAGGTTAGAATTTTTTTTTTTTTTTGTTTTTTGTTATGAGAATTTGTAGAAATTTATTCATGAGCTTGGGACTCTTGCTGTACTAGTTTTAGACGTCGTGGGGATTTAATCGAATCTGGATGATCGGAACCCAAACGTAGCTTCTTCTGCGAGAGGACTTTGCGAATGTAGCGCGAGACAAGAATTTGTGGTCGCTCTTGCCATTCCAACATGACCTCTTTGGGTGAGTTAACCTGTAATGAGTTACAAAAGAGAATCAATATATGTATAAGTTTTATAATTAAATCTTAAGTGGTTTAAGTATAGTCCAAGGACTTTGAATAATGTGATGACTCTTCTCGATGTGACAAGCGAAGGACCTCACAATGCCAGATTCCTCAAACTCTAGCGAAGTATGAACGTATGACATTGTACTGCTCTATTTCGTCCGGAAAATGAAATTGGACTGCTTCTAACACCGAGAGTTTTAATGGATTGCTCGTCTACTGGTAAGAAGAATACCTTCTATGGAGATATTATAATAGGGATGGGGTACTTTAATGCCGAAGGGCTTAGATATGATATCAGGAAACACCGTCAAAGGCAACCGGAATTAACGAACGACAAAATGGATTCCCCAACCCAACTTCTTCTTAGGTGGCGCTACAGTTCGTGGTGAACCTGGGCTGCCACCAACAAACATCTCCAGTTATCCCGGTCCTTAGATTCCGCAGGCTTCGCTCTACATGTCCTAGCCATCTCAAATGACTGATGCGCAGTTTTTTGACTAGGTCAATGTCACTGTAAACCTAGTATAGTTCGACGTTGTATTTCCTCCTTGAAAGCCCGACGACGCAAACAGGACCGAACATCTTACGAAGAATTTTTCTCTCGAAGTGACAGACGATATCTTCATCCACTTTAGATAGAGTCTAAGTTTCAGCGCCATACAGCAGGACTGGGATGATCAAGGTCTTGTACAGAATCTCCTTAGTTGTTCGGGATGGGATCTTAGTACTAAATTGCCTTCTCAGCCCAAAGAAGCTGCAATTGACAAGAGTTTTTCTTCGTTTTATTTCTGCTGAGGTATTGTTTTCAGAATTGATAGCAGATCCGAGGTAGACAAAGTCCCTTACTATCTCAAAGTTATAGCTGTCGATTGCGACGTTCTGTCCAATTCGTCCATATTGTGTGTCCCTTCTGGTTGACAGCATATTCTCGGTTCTGCCCTCATTTACCGCTAAATTTATTTTGGCAGCTTCCGTTTGAATACTAGCGAACGCACCGGTGACATTCCGCTAAGCTAGTAGCTGCAGAGACTTTTAAAAGATTGTGCCTCCGGTGTTGGCTTGTGAGTTTCGCACTATTCTTTCAAGTATGGTGTTAAAGAAGTCACATGACAGTGCGTCACCTTGTCTACAGCCTTTTTTGACATCAAAGGTTTTAGTGAGATCGTTACTGACCTTGATGGAGCAGCGAATGTTCTCCATCGTCATTCTGTACAGGCGAGCGAGTTTGGCAGGAATGCCAAAACTAGACAAGGCTCTCTATAGCTCGTCTCTATAGATGTTTTCATAAGCGGCCTTAAAATCGATGAAAAGATGGTTGGTATCGATGTGAAAGGTCTTGAGTTTTCTGCAGGATCTGCCGAAGTGTGGTAAACTGCAACCGCAAAATCCCGTCTAACATCGCAATTAGTCAGAGTAAGGTTTCAGCAAAGCCCCCTGGGACAAATTTCAAGATTTCTCTATGCCAATATATGTACGTACATGAATGGAATTAATGTGTAATACAGCCTCAGATAGTCTGAGAAAAACGATCGAAGGATGATTCCAGACTACAGCGACTTTAACGCAGCTCATAGAACAATCTGAGCAAATAGCTAACATATTGAAAAAATAGCTGATCAGGAAGTCACTTTGGTTTTCTTTTTTTTAGAAACAAAACTCATGGCTTAGTTTTCCTGACTTTGGCTTAGACCATGTTTGTTTCTAGATACTTAATGTTCTCGATCTGCTAGCCAGTAATATTGAGTTGATCGTCCGAGTGTTTTATGCTTAATGCTATTGTTTTCCCGTATCTGGACCATAAGATTTAGGTCCATTATCCTATGTGAAAACATATAAACATCGGTGTAGTCACAGTGTGCGTGGTTGTCCACTTTATTGCCAGGTTTTCCTCAGTCATTACAATGTTAATTACTATTATGAACAACATTGGTGTGAGTATACAACCTCGCGGTATTCCACTTTTTCATCCACTCCACTTTATTCATCATTGACACTCTCTACTTGACTAATGTGGTGCAACCTATTCACCATATATTATACTATATTCAATAACTTTGTCAAAAAAGAACGCAAACATACCTGATCACCATTCAATCGATTTAGCAAAGCTACACAGACAACAGCTGCCTTGATACCTGCATGATGTGTCAATGCTGCGAATACCGTGCTCTCCATTTCGATATTTACAACACCATTAGTACGCAGAGTTTGCAAATATTCAAGCTTATCACTTTCCGTATAATCACAGAATGCTCCATCCAATCGTCCTTGTCCTAAGCAAAGAGGATAGTCGAAAATGTTATCGAAAATCAATCACAATCGCCACTTAACTACCCACCTTCGTAGAAATCATTTGTACACAAGGTCTTGCCAATGACCGTGTCATATGGATCATCTGCACTGGCTAAGGCTTTCAGTTCGCGGGCAACCTTTCTATCCAATTTTGCTGGACGGTGTACAGTCTTACCAAGAATTGTCTAGAAAATATAGAAAGTAGAAAGAGAAGAAAAATCAATAACCATTCACAGAAAAAATTTTGATTGACTTACGAATTCCTGTGAATTCCTCAACTGTCCATCCAGAGCATCCTCAGTAATGATAACAGTGCCGCCTTCAACTCCGACACCACCACATGTACCAATACGAATAAATATCGGATCCTGACACTTGGCATGATACATCAACTTGATCAGTTCATGCATTAGGATACTGACCGATGGTACACCCATTCCATGGCTCACTGCCAAAACTGGACCAACCTACAAGATTGATTTATTCCAATTTGTATCTGCATTTGCATATGGCCAGGCCACACTCATTGTCACTCACCTTGAACATCGAGTATCTGTAGGAGAACTCACTGATATCCTGCAACTGGGTACCAACTGGCAGTGTATAATCAATCTCCTTCATGATGTAGTGGGCGAACTGCTCCATACGTCGGGGGGTGCCACCCATGCAAACGAACTGAAAACATAAATACACAATACATATAAATCTCAATACAGTGTTGCATCCTTTTATGCGTTAGCTGGTGGATACTTTACAAGGATAACTCAATTATGCAGTTTTTCAGAGGACGGATGGACAATTATTATTGTTTTTGGTTGCTTCTGTTTATTTATGGAAACCGAATGTGGGGATAGTGTTAGCAAGCACTGGGCAAGGGATGCAAATTTGCAAATAATTTAATTGCTGATGTAAATCTCGTTATGTGAAATAATTAAAATGTTCGAAACAGTTGCAGATAATTAGTTTACAACTTAATGTGCAAGTTTTAAATTTAAATTGGCATTGGACATGTTTCGTTTAGCAGGAGGCAGTTATCAAACGCGAACCTGAGGGTAATAAATGCTTATGACAGCAATGAATATACAGGATAAGGGATCTACTCTATCATTGGCTTATTGTAGGCTAGGTACGAATGCTATTACGTAGAACATCACACGGTAATAAGTTCAAAAGGTTTAATGTAGGGCCTCTACAGTCCGAGGAGACGACTGATGACTGAACGGCTGTCTCTCATCCTCTAAACTGGTTCTACATTTAGATACTGAAAACCAGTGCCAACCCTCGCTTGATCTCCTTAGGCCCTTGCAAAATAGTATACACTGCTTAACTTGTTAACTAGAACTTATACAGCTCGCATTGCTTTGCGCCAGCCTAGAGCAGGACTAAGACGTTTTTCATTCACAAACCAGGTTAGACTGCCTATTCAGCTGAAGGGCATTAAAAAGCTGATAGACGTGGAACTTCAACAGAAAATGTGGTCAACGCTGGATATCCCTGAGAACAAACACTCCTGTCAAAGAATGAAGTGTACGAAAATGGCACTTTTGACGGTCAGAGTGCGCAAAATACTTGAACGTCATTTTAACGATCACAACGCATAGACAAAAATTTAGTGAAATGAATGCAAGAGATACTTAAGAGTAGTCAACGACTGTGCCATGACTGTGGAAGCTGTCAGACTTGTGGAACCTAATGGTCGATTTCCTTTTGAAGAGTCTTCATGATCCTGCTATAGATAGATGTATAGACTGATGATTAATGCCCGCAGCGAGCAGGTATTATCCGTCAACTTATCTAAGACATATATCTATAATGCCCGAATTCTTGGACAGTAAATCTAAATAATTGGGCATCCTTTTGGGCCTAAAAAAGAGCCTTTAATAAACATATAGAGAAAAGAACTCTCAACGCCATAAGCATTCTCTGGCAATATCGTAGAATGTTTAGCCGAACTTGGAAACCAAGTCCCAGATTAGACCGACTTGTTTAACGTATTTAGTGGTTGTTTGGTGGCGAAGTAAGCATCAACATCTCATTGGTTTGTGACTCACAGGAGTCCTTATGAGAGGAACTCTCTTTTCCGGTGTAAAAGTGCCTATGTTCTGCCTTCCTCCCTTGCAACTCTTTGTTGATATTAAAGCCAGAAAGGACCTTATACTACGTAAGAGTAGTGCTAGAAGAACGTATCAATATCAGCAAGGGACACATAGGTAGAAGGCTAGATGGTATTTTCAGTATAATGCTGAAATCAGCTTTATATTTCCCGATTTCGGGGTCGTATTTTGCATCACTCGGTTTGTACACAGACAGTTTTAGCATTAAGACTGGAGTTTGAAACTATAGTCTACTCTGAAAGTGCTCCGATCAAAATTCGTAGCCTTGGGTGGGCTAACTACTGTCACTCATTCACATATTCCAACGATTGCTGCTGTAGTGAATATATTCCAAAGCCAAAGAGTTAATAATTAAAACTTGTAGCCCTGATAGTCTAGTTGCCTTCCAAACCTATCCTGTTGTAATGATTATTTCTAAAGGAGGATTTTGTGAGATCGGACCGGTATTAAAATTATATGGATGTACAGGTATTCAAAAAAAAAAAAATAATAGTTTGGCGCGATAGGTCTATGGGACCCAGAGCCTAGCTTCTCACAACCATTCGTCTTGTGCGTGTTATATATATTCTTTACACAAATGGAAGGGACCTACTGTTCAATGCCGTGTCCGATGGGCAATTTTTTATTTGAGAAGCTTTTCCATGCTAGTAAGCTGTACTTAGTCTAGGGATTGAATCTCGAACCACTTGAGCCACGGCACTCACATTCAGGGTAACCAAAAAGGTGGTACTCTTGCCAGAAGTTGCTCAGAATTCACCTTTATTGGTCCAGGTTTTCCTATAGGCTTTTGGTCGTTGGTTCACAAACTTAAAATGACTAATCTTCTATGGGAATAGGACTGGATACATTAGTATGGAGTTACCTTATGCTGACATACAAAGATGCTGATAGCTGGGTCAAAAGTGTGCACTTCTAAGCATATTATGTGCTGAGACTGAACCAGTTTCAGCTCCCTAAACGAGCAACAAAAAACCTTTGGTATAAGAATCTCGCAACTATGCAAGATCATCATGGTGTGGATAAGATACCTACTATTCATCTGTGAATGTCTCGACAATCTTCTTTCCTTTAGGAAAGCTTTTGGGAGCATTCCCTTGCAAACAGCAGTTGCGTGAGTAAATTGAAGTACAATGGAATATTTTGTCTATGCGTGCTTGTCTTCGTCACATTATCTGGCGATAAATATAATACAAGATAAGTAAGACCTCCAGAACTGATGCGACCTCGGAGAATGTCTTAGTCAGAAGCTTAGTAAGTAGCCTAAACAATAAAGTCGGACGAAATTAATCCAATGAATGGAATTCAAGCTTTGTTAACTTAACTAGCCACCCGAGCAGCAAAAGCAACAGCTTTAAAAAACTCTGCGAGAAATCAGATGTGAATCCATGGGGAACCGCCTACAGGATAGTCATGACAAAGCTTAAGGGCACTAGGGCGCCTTCACCCTCATGCCCCTCCCTTATGCTAAAGATAGTGTCTGGGTTATTTCCACCGCAAGCACAAATAGAGTTACTTCTAGCGCAAGCACCTCAGGAAACATACGGGGTTCCGCCTGTCACCCAAGTAGAACTCCTGGACGTATGCAAACGACTCGGCAATAAAAAGTCACCTGGACTGGATGACATACCTAACAAGGCCCTTAAGTTAGCTATCAAAACAAACTCAGAGGCATTTGTGGAAATGTACATCAGGTGCTTAAATGAAGGAGTTTTTCCAGACCAATGGAAAAAGCAACGTCTGGTACTGCTGCCTAAAGGAGAAAAACCACCAGATGAGCCTTCGTCGTATCGTCCCATATGCCTGCTAGACACAATGGGTAAAATACTTGAGCGGCTCATATGCAACCGACTGGAGGTGGCAATTGATGAAGTCGGAGGACTCTCGAACCAGCAGTATGGCTTTAGAAAGGGTCGTTCTACAGTAGCTGCTATACGGAGGGTGACTTCAATATTGGAGGAAGCTATCCAGGGTAGTAGGTGGAGAGGGGGTGCAATGAAATATGGGGCCGTAGTAACGCTGGACGTCAAAAATGCGTTCAACTCTTCAAACTGGGGTCTCATAGTGCACTCACTCAGGTCAAGGATGGTGCCATGGCCATTAAGAAAAATTATTCTCAGCTACTTCGAGAAACGGTTTCTGTTCTACGATACCGATGATGGAGTAAGGCAGTACCACATATCAGGTGGAGTTCCACAAGAATCGGTATTAGGACCCATTCTATTATTATGCACGATAAGGTTCTAAGACTTGGAATTCCTAATGAGGCGAAAATCATAGGTTTTGCCGATGACATAGCAATTGTAGTGGTAGCGAAATACCTGGAAGAGATAGAGGACATTGCTAATGAATGTATTCGTCAAGTAGAGCGATGGATGTCAGCAGCTGGACTAGAGCTCGCAGAGCACAAAACAGAAGTTGTACTAGTAAGCAGTCGCAAGAAAAGAGTGGCAATCACAATCAAAGTAGGTGATCATGATATAATGTCAAAACCGGCTATCAGATACCTAGGTGTGATGATCGATGCTAGACTCGCTTACAAGGAACACCTTGAAAGAACATGCAATAAAGCTGCAAATGTGGGTGCTGCCCTGTCCAGAATAATGACGAATATTGGAGGACCTAGACAACAAAGGAGACTAGTCCTGTCAAGAGTGGTGCAGTTCATCATAATGTATGCCGCACCAATATGGGCCAAGGCTGTGACAGTCAAGTTGTACGCAAAAAGAATAAACTCAGTCAACCGACTGTGTGCATTGAGGGTTTGCTGTGCATACCGAACAGTATCAGAGGATGCTATATGTGACATCGCGGGGTTGCTACCAGCGGATATCCTGGCCACCGAGCTACAGAGGACCTACGATGCCAAAATTCAGGATCCCCAAGCTTCAGTCAGAGATATCCAGCTAGAAGAGAAACAACGAAGTATGAGAGCATGGCAAGCGAGATGGACCCACTCTACAAAGGGAAGGTGGACCCATCGATTCATACCAGATGTCCACAAATGGATGGACCGAGACTACGGAGAAGTAGATTTCTACTTAACCCAGTTCCTAACCGGACAGGGCTGCTTTCGAGCGTACCTGAATAGGCTTGGTATAAAAGAGTCTCCAAATTGTTTAAATTGCGGCTAGTCCACCGAAGACGTATACCACGTATTTTTTCAGTGCCCTTTCTTCAGTGGAGAGCGCAGATTACTAGAGGAAAAAATCGGAGAAAGACCAACTCCTGAGAACTTAGTGGATCATATGCTGACATCGAACGAAATATGGGACGCGGTGAAGCAGGTTGCGGCAGTAATCGTGAAGGAGCTTCGACGGTTAGAAAGAGTCAGGGAGAGCATCAACGAAAGTCGTCCAGCAGTCCAGCAGAACAGCAAACGCTGAACCCAATGTTGACTCAACAAACGGGGAAAGAAGAGCTTAAATTGCTAACCAGCCCCGCGAAGTAATACCAAATGGTGGTTCCGCGGGGAGAGTGGTTGAAGTGTGTGGGGTGTGTGTTTAGTACATAGGCGTATTCCTGGAATCGAGTAATCAGGTCTGCGAATCTTTAGAAGATTACACATCCGTTGGCGCAACCGAGAAAAAAAAAAAAAAAAAGAAGCTTTGTTAACAAAATGGACTCAAGAAATGGTCCACACAAGAGACTCATATGCGTAACCTTTGATTGCTTGATCCTTGAGAAAGAAGACTCTCTAACTGACAAGAACAGAGACTTTTATCACGGAGACTAATGCAGTGAATAGCTCCTTAGAGAAGAATGAGGAAATATTGGCGCAGATGTGGTGATTCCATACAATGAGTGGGTCACAATGGAGATGAACTTCATAACCCTGAAATCCTCTCCAGGAGAAGCAGTTTAAATCAAGCTACGCCTTTCACAAATCAGACTTTTCTAGCTTCATATACTGCATACATGTATATTGCCACTGCACTTGAGATACTAGCACTCAAGATTGGACAAAAAAAAGGTACTTTAGGCGAAAGTCGTTGGCTAAATATTTGCCAAGCCTCTTTGTTATTGAAATTGTAATTACAGACTGATATCGTTATCTAATCCAACAATATTTACTCAAAATTATGGCAGTTAAAGTGAAAGACTGCCACTTACTGTGAAACAGATATCTGGACAATACCTGGAATTTCACCACCTTGTTGAGTGAACAGATTATTCTCCACAGTTACAGAGCTAACGAACTTAGTAGTTATACCTGTAAAAGTATTATCCATTCAATACAATTTAATGGGCCTTGTTGGTCACTAGCGAATTAAATTAAATAGAGAGCACCGCTAAAATATTGTTTAAGGCTTAGATCCGAATTCATTTTTTATAGTTTAACTCTATTTTGATGATGTCGCCTTTCTGTTAGCGGATCGTACTGTAGAAATAACTTGATATCTGAGTAACATCATTAACCGATGTACCTAAGACTCAATTCGTTTCATACATCTTTGCAGAAAGGACAATTCAGCAGTCACATCACAATCACAGTAGGGTAAGTTCTGAAAAGAATTATTCGTGACAGATTTGACCAGACAACTTCCCTGTTGTTGTAATGAATCAATCTATAGTTGTCAGAGCATTAGCATGGGAAATCTTTGATCATGCTCCGACAGAAAGTACTGGAACAACTCGAAAATAAGCATATCAGACTTTGCACTTGTCTTGATCGAAATAAAATTAAGTTCTTCATTGATCAGATGAGAACATGCACATACATAACCTACACAGATTCTTCGAATTTCGTAATCAATTTCAGCATTGCGGATTCGTATCTCTTTCGGATTCGTTGATCAAAAATTGCAGAAATTTTACAAAATGTCCACATACTGAGTTCAGCGAAAAGCGGGAACACATTCCAGAAAAAGTGCAACCAACCAGCTATTGACAGATGTCATGTCATGATGTAAAGAGCTCCCAACATTATAAAAACAAAAAGAATTTCATGCACTTTAATTTGTGCGCTTCTAATGTGACACCCTTCATTTATCACGGGTTTGATTATTATTTAAAAAAAACACAAAACAACATTTTTTTTTCCCCCGAAAGTATTTTAGTTTAATGCGACGAGTATCATAGCGAAATTTTCGTGAAACCGCATGACGCATTCAGTCTCGTAGTGTGGAATACCGGCATGATTTAGGGATTTAACTAACAATTGCGTCACCCATGACGTAAGATTTCTATCAAAGGCAGTATTAGATACTGATAAACTGAATTTTCCATTGCCAGTCCTACCGAACTAGCGACATTTGATGTCATAAACTCTCACCCATTCACTGGAACATTCTTATGCTGTTAGACTATACATCCCAAACAGAGAACTACTTTGTGAAATCGAGTCCTTAGGGGACAATTCATAAATTTAAATATCAATGGCATTGCAAAAGTATGGGGTAGGTATCCTGAAAAGGCAAACAATACGTGTTTTATCCCTTGTGTGGAGATATCCTTATTCTCTCCCATGTCCAGGTATTAGAATTCAATTCACATTAATATGTATATTCAGACACAAGTGTAAGAAAGAGCCCGATATCGGTATATGTAGTTAACCGTAACCCGCCCTGTTGTGGAAGGACTCTGATTGCATCTCTGTATCCTTTTAAATATGAGAAACCAATACAAACATAATCACTTCGTGTTTCAGTAAACAAGCAAGCAGAATTCTATCACACAGATTCGAGGTAAATGTTAATATTTGCATCACGATAGCATCGGGTTACATTATTGTCAGGGATTCGGAGAATCCATCAAAATATGATCCGATTAGTTGTGGTGCAAGGTATTGATGAATTGCGAACGCCCTGAGGTACGGAATTACTTCAAGGTAACACAAATGACTACATACATACTTCTTATGAAATGTATTCAATTAAAAATAATCTAGACGTATCATCTTCTGCTATCAGTAGATACGCTATTTGACCATGAACTTAGCTTGAAGTTATTATATCATCACAACTGCTACGTAAATACCATTGGAGGTATACGAGTAGGTACACTTCACGACGTTATCGCATTCTTAACCCAAAACTTGAACTTTTCCCATTGAAACGAAATGATGATTTCAAGAAATGTTTATGTTTACAATATTTCTTTATTTTTTAAACAAAAGTTTAATGAACGGATGGAAGAACTTTTCCAAGAAGTTTTTCAACTCAACATTTGGGGTTTTAATGTTGGAAGGAAATCAATTCCTGGGTAGAGAAGTTCATAATGAATACTCGAAACTTAAACTATGTGCATTTGAGTACCAGCTATCAATTATTTTTTTGAACAGAAAACAAGTTTGAACTTTTGTCTAACTTGTGAGTGGTTATTTTGAAAACATTGTGTGTACTTAGGTTATCCAATTAGTGGCAACTTTAGCAAATACGGGTACTCAACTAGGATTGCATGAAAGTTGTGTTTATTAGTTGGTGTTTCTAAATCGATTTCACAACGTTTCAAAGTACCCAATGTGTTTTCATTTCACTTTCCCAAATGATAGGATTTCTGAAAAATGAAGATAATACTGCAGAATAGAATCTATCTACTTCAAGGAAACAGTAACAACATAGGTTTAACTTTTGTGAAAAAGTTCAATCTTGACATTTTGGAACTCGAAATAATGAGTCATAATCACAGAAGTAGTTTTCGGTCACGAGCGTCTGACAAATATCCGAGAGTATAATTCTCTGAGTCCCTGTGTCCAGTACTTGAGTCTAGTCTTCTCTCAAACATTTAAGTCGTAATGAGCCACTATCTAGACTAAATTTTTTTAAATCAGAAAGTAGATAGACATTCGAATGTCTAAAAAAGGCTCTTGGTCCAAATCCTTGTGTAATCTCCTGATAGCAAAACAGTGATGTTACTTTGACTGTAGGACCTTACAAACCAACATCCGAATTCTTTCAGTTTTACAAGAAGATCAAGGTAAAGAAGGCCAGGAAAGAATACATCCAAAGTGCCATTAGCCGCCCGTTCAGTGCAGTATCAAAGACACGACTACCTTAACCTTAACTCTATAACACACTAAAGAAGAGTTGTAATAACCCAACCCTGAGGTATTTCTTTTTTATTCCCATTTGACTTTTGTCTCTGCCAACTAATATCATTCTCCATACTCAATAAGATTCGAGATTTCTGAATCTGTGAAAATAAATGTTTAACATCCGTTCCTTAAGTAAGAAAAAAAACCCTGCCCAGGTTTCTAGATAAGGACCACTCCATTACATCACTGATTCGGCTTCGAAGTATATCGTTCGAACCAACTCATTGAAAGATTGCTTGAAATACTCGTTCACTCAAAAGAACTCATTACTATTTGCTTTTCAAATCTTCCTCATCATCATCAAATCTTCATCAAGCAACCCTACAAATTGGAAACCATAGGTAGTACAGGGAGAGAAGAGACATTCATGTAAACTATTAGCAATTAAGGGTAATCGCGATTATTTAGAATAAATCTTTCAGATTGGTTTGAAGTAAAATGAAAAATTCATCTGAAGCCATAAGGCTGGGTAAAATCAGAGTCCTACGATGATGGTGTTGCTTTACTTAGACTCAGTCTATCATTTAGGTTAGTTTAGGTGGCCGTCTCTACGGAACCAAAGTATCTTACACCAAGAAAAAGGTCCATTGTGATGCCTACTACATAAGAAAAACCGGATTACTAATATCAGGAGCATAAGTAACCTTTGTGGTGTCAATTCATGTCAATAAAGGCGAGACCGTTAGGACGAGGTCACTCAGATCTTTGAAGAAGTACTTGTCGTTACATGGATAAGATTCGGCTGCTCGAACTATTATTCATAATCTATAATGTACTCGTATGTAGGTTAAATTGGTTCCAACGTAAGACTGGGAAAAATATTGAAACTGACATAATGAAAATTATCTAACTATATACTTGTATATAACTTTTAAAACGGGTAAAGCCACATTGGTTATCTCGTGTCATAAAAAAATTTAATCTAATCAAAGCAATGTCTATAACACCATCACACGTATTGGATCATTAGGTCTAGTATTGCAATTTATTCAATGCTTCTGACAAAACAGTGCAAAAGTGGTTCAATACCATTTTCATCATGGACAAATCTGATGAAATCCAACCCCAGGTAGGTATGTTCGGTTAAAACTGTAAGCAGAATTCCTCTTCTACTCCAATACAAGTGTTTATCTCGTAACATTACATCTGGATGTTGTGTCATAGATGTACATAATTAACTTGCAGCTTACAGTGTCAGCCACAGGCTTTTTTACTACAGGAAATATACTGCCCCAATGAGGCTTACTATAGCATAACGATACTACAATTCCACACCATAATAGATGGTAGTGCAGAATCACGTTCCACAAAGTTGAACTTCCATGTCATTAGTTCGATTACGCTGCTGTAGGTACTGCACTGAAGCGTATTACCTACGGTGAACAGTTTGCCGCAGTTTCCTGAAATGATTCATCAGTGTTTAATCAGTGCAGGACTGAGTTGTACAAAGTTGCATTTAGATACATTTATATAAGGTGTTGGTAAAATAACTGCAAATTTCCTATCTCGTATTGTGCCGAATGGTGAAATTTGAAACATATCCATTCGTACGTAATATGAACCAATAATTCTCGCACATAAAATATTCAGATACAATTGAAACAGGCAAGCATTCGAGATGCAGTCTTTGAGAATAAAAGCTGCCAAAAAAGTGAGAACGGTTTCGATGTCTTTGACTTGACCAATGAAATGTTATATGCAGAGACACTACTTAATATTTTGTTTCATCGAGTTATGGAGCGTGGCACCCTTTAGCACTGGTTGAGCCAAACCGGTCACAATCACCCTTTTCATAAAGAGAACAACCTCAGGTTGGAGGATTGTACGTGGGACGGATCTTAAGGATGCAGACGAACTAAATGTACAACCTTTCAACGATTGTTGCTTTATAGAAAACAATCTGAAAAAATTGGTCATCATGACTTCCATTGTCATCTTTTAAATGCGTGTTTATGAACTCATAGCTCAAAAGCAGTCACCTGTCGGAGAGACAGGCTTCTTTCAGGTATGCTCACTCCGACTTTTAAGCAGATGACGCATTCTGAAAATAGTTGCGTCATGTATTGAGTTATTTTTCCCGTACAATGAAAGGCCACACCGTGGAACAACTTATCAGAAAGGACCACAAGAACTCGATCAAATATCATGGTGCTTGAAACCCATTAAGATTAAGCGGTCTTTTCGAAAGAACATGATCGAAAATACAACATTCTCTCAAAAACTGCATTACACAGTGGAATGTCGACAATGCATCGGTCTTGCAGTTATCATTCCATACGAACAAGCCGTAGATCTTTAAAAGTATGCAAGAGCTGACTAAATATTCTGAACAGTAATTTTCTAGTATTCCCTGCCATCCATTTCGTTCAGAGTTCTATCAAAACTATCAAAAGTCTGAATGCGTACTTTTTGATTCTCGCCCCAGTGGGTACCGAAAGGTTGTCACCCCATTTTGCTTGTTTTTTTTTTTTATAAACTCTTCTCCTTCTTCGCATACTCCTTCCTGAGCTCCATACGTCTCATAGACTTTAACGTAGTAATCCTAAATGGTACGGAAGTATGTACATTTTGTAATTTCCGCCCCAAATAAATGATATAATCTACTTCCACATATTTTAGACGATTTCCTAAAATAACGCTCCAATATCCGTTTCCAGGATTCTAATATAAATCAGAAAAAAATTACATTTTCTCCCCCTTGAATGCCTCCCTTAATCACTCTGACATTCTCTAATGAAATTTATGATAATCTCCAACAATTTCATAGCATTGAAACATTTCAAGGCCAAAATGCAAATATTTAAACTGGAAATGCTCGATTTAACCATAGATGGGTGATGGCGGCTTGATTGGTTTGCCTTTGCATTTTAACGATTTACTGACCCAACGGCTATTTAACCGGCAACATTTATAATTAAACAAATCAGTGGTTGCGCAACATTTTAAAATATGCAGCAATTTATACGAATAGATAGATTTATTGCGTGTTCCAGTGAATACAGTAAATGTTTGCTTATGTTTAGCTCAACAAAAAATTACAAAAACAAACAATCTTTTGATTTAATATGTTATTAAACAAATCGCTGTTGGTGTTATCAATTAATTCAAAAGTCGTGTTGAGGAAATGGAGGTGTCTTGCGTTGGTGCGGTAATGAGACAGTGATAAGATAATGATGATGGTCGCAAAATAATAATCGCATCTAATTACGTATCACTTTTATGGGTTCATTTGTTTTTATGACGTACTCGTATCGCAATGGAATCAAAGTCAAATCAGTGAATTTTTATTATTAGACGAACAGCACAGCACAGCACAGTGGTTCAGATTGTATGGGAGGGAGGTAATAATTCATAATATCTTAAAGTATCTACTGCACCAAGTTTGATGAAAAGTGAAACACCAAAACATTTTGAATTTTATTCACTAAATGACACTTTAAACCACTCCACAGAAATGACTACTTTTCAGAAACTTTGGGGCTGTTCCTTTTCCTGAAAATTCGGACAAAAATTGTACGAATTGTTACGAATTCTAGTTCAAATCTGTTCCCTTACAAAGAAAATCGGAAAACATCGACGACACGGGAAAGTAAAACCTTTAAAATAAAGTATGTACCTATACATAGGCATTCAAATTATGTACAATGCAACCATACATTATACATAGCTTCTTTGAGGTATTTCTACAAAAAATCAAATTTAGATTAAATTTTCCCAAATACATATGTGGCATCATTTAATAAAATTATAATGAAAAATAGATTTATATTTTATCATTCACAAAAAGGAATCTTTTTTCCACTCCTGAACCACTGTGCGCCACCGTACAGTTGAACTTGTTATGCCTTTTTTAAATTGAAGGGTCAATTGTTATGGTTGTGTACTAGTTTTAGCAATTTGTTATTTAAGATCGCAATTAGTTTATGGAATTCTCGAAAACTTAATGATTTTTAAAACGCAATTCATTTTAGTCAGTGGCAACTAAGAAATTGAATTAATTGAATTAATGAAGTCACTCAAATCTGTCCAAAACTTGTGTCTTCTACTTTAAAACCGTAAAACCTTTACAAATAGAAAAGTTTTTCAGAAAAGGTACATTTCTTTTTACAAAATTTAACGCAACAAGTCCAGAAATCATGTGATAAATTTTTTACCTTAACATCATGGAACATCTCATACAGGTCATGACTTTCGCTTCCTAATGCCAAATGATATAAAATATCCTGATCCATCAGTTCGATATTTGAATTACGCAGCTTGACGCATCCATCGGAATATCTGCAAGAAAAATTAAAAAACAAAACATTTTTAATAACGTTTTTGAAGTTAGTAAAGCGTTTTGAGTTGGTTGACGGCCAACTAAGTAAGTAAGTAAAACGTTTTGAGCAATGCTGTCGTTTGGCAATACATAAATAAAAGTAGTACCTACAATTGTGGGTAAAAATATAGTATGAGTATTTAAAAAGATTTAGTAGTACATAGTTTGATCTTCCAAGTCGGTACCTACTGGATCAAGATTCAGTCGTAATGACTTTACTTAGGAGAAGAGGCGAATTCGATCAAAGACAACTTTGCAATATCGCGTTCAAGACATCACAAAACTGGCATGGGGTCAAGCCGCAACCAAGATACTAAGGTTATGAAATTACGTTAAATTTAGCATGGGAGCTCCGCATTGAAATAGGGCAGGGCAGGTATGCAGGTAGGTAGGCCAACTGAGACAGCCCCAATAACTACTTGGAAACTACATACAATTGTTAAAAAGGTAAAACTTAAATAGGCGTAAGTCCAAATAGGCTTCGTATTCTGAAAGGCATGTTTAGGGTCATTACAGGCACTCTAAAAAAATTGGAACGGATAAAAAAAAGACCAGCCGCTTTCTCATGTAATGCAATGCATTGATTCCAAAAGTATGGGAGTTCCAAAATAGTTGGAGACTGCATGAAGTTTTTGACTTCGATTTTGACTCACACTGGGATCTGGGGATCCCTTATGGGATTATTAGACCAGTTTCCAGATGATTTGGTTTCTTACTTACTTTCTTTCTTAGTATAAAACGTTGCACATAACTTTTTGATTTTGTTTTTGCTAAACATCTCAAAGAGCTAAGTGAAAAGAGCATTTTGGAACTTTTTGCTGCAATCCCAAATCGAAACTAAAGTTACCGACTGGTAACATACATAGCGACAACAGTCAAGACTCTTAATTGGAGATTAGATAACATGGCCTACTACCCCTACGTTTATGAAATCAAATTACTCCAGCTAACACAGTGCGTCGAATAGTGTTTGATTACACTTGGCTCTTGGCTATCGCGCCCATACTGCCATAACTCAGTGGTTAATGCATTGGATTATTAAATGGGGATCACAGCTTAGATCCCAAAAAAAATCAAGAAATATTTTTCACAGTCCCATCTCTAGCGAACGTCTAACAAATATTCCAGGGTACAACTTTGATGAAAAAACTTCTCATATCAGTCATTCGAATACGGTTAGTTCCATTCATTGAGAAAGCATTCCACGTACAAGAAGATGTCCTTGGGTTCTAGATAGATCTTTCACGGCCCCACATCTCGGGAGCATCTGGCAACCCAGCCCTCCAGAGTAACTGTCATGTAAAAGCTTCTCGAATAACAAAATGCCCCTCGGATATGGAACTAAACAGTAGGCCCCTTCCATGCGTGTAAAGAATATAACACGAATGGTTGTGAGAAGCTAGACCCTAGGTCCCCATGGAGCTGTCGTGCCAAATATTTGTATTTTTGTTTTGTAATCCGGATTACGATTGGTGTCTGGAACTGAACGTTCTCAAATTGGAAATAATGGGTTTAAGCTTCGTGAGGGAATCTCTAGTCCCCTAAGGTGTACCTACTACGCTACTGTCGTGTTCCCAAAAAAAGAGGCTTAAGAATCTTAGCACAGCTTTATATGTTATTTGTCAGGTCAAGGCTATTACAATACCATTAACTTCTGTGTCCATGGAGGACTACAACGAATGGAAAACACAGAGATAGTATCTGCAAACTTACACGCATTATCCCCGGACACTGTACCCTTGGTAGAAATGCTTAGAGACTGGGCAATGACTTATCAGATGTTATAGAAATAAGGAGGAGACCATAGCCCCCCTAAACTAGACTAGTAGCAGAAATGTGTCAAAGAGCTCCAGATTCAATGTAGCTTCAGCTCCAGAATGAATTTGGCGGTTTTATTTTAATTATCGATAGGTGATGTGTACCGGTTTGCTTACCTACTTATTTTATACATAACATGCTATCTTTTCCATGACATAGCAAAACCAAATGATTTTGAAGCTGCAATATATGTATGTATTATACATTTGTCTGTATAAAAGCAAAACGCCAACGCTTGATGGATACGATGATAGCTGCATTAATCTGGACATGAGTCGTCAACAACTGAAGATTTATTAATGTCCTTGGGCAAATCAACAGCTGAAATGTTACCACAATAAATATTGGCAAAGATAACCTAATAAGATTGATGGGCTATCCACAATCGTTATTCCTCCAAAATACGATCAAGCATTAAAGAAACTATTTTGCACCATCATAAGCTTTAGATTCATCAATACAGTAGATAAGTGCTTCCCCGCTCTTTAACACACCTATCCCATCTCAAATGACACACTCTACTTCATAGATATCGATTTTATGCTTCCATCGAACTGACATACATTTCATATCTCGTAAATGAGTATTTTCCGTCACTTGAACGCGTTCAGTGTACACTTAATGACATTGCAATTAGCGCTTAATGAAGAGTCTTTGCCGCAAGGTAATTGTATAATGCGGCTGATTTAATCTGGCATATTACCGTGGTATACCGTTTCGCAGATACACATTCGTTGTCTTTTCCAGACGCTGTTATTGGATTAAAATCTCGCATTTTTTTTTTTTTTTCTAATTGTAAAAAACTCTTTTGAAAATCCAGCACTGTCCACAAATCCCCGCTTCATTTGGAAGTAATTATTACACCAGCGCCATTGAAATCCTCGTACTCATTTCCTTAGCCTTGAAACTGAAGCATCTGGTTCGACATAAAAGCGTAATGGCCTATGTATGTTATATCGAAAGGCGCTGTTGCTCATTAAATTTTGTTTGAACTTTGTGTACAAAATAAACCCCACTTCTTGTCAGCTACGGCATAAATACAGTGAGTAACAAAGTATTTCGCATATTAATTAAGAAATTAACATGAAAACGTGTAAGAACAAGGTTTTTCTTAACTCAAAAGTGTTTTTTTTTTTTTTTATTAAATTTCATTTGAAATTACTCAAGCCAACGCAATGATAACATTAAATACAAAAAAAAAAACAAGTACCTACATATATAATTTGACGGGATGTAGTGTAAAACTTTGAGACGGGAGTTGACAAATTTATGCAGAGTGTGGTGAATTCAAAAAGTTTTCTGACGTCGGCATTCATTTGCATATTGTCAGGTTGGCGAAAGGAAGAGACAAAATGAAAATGTTGATTCATTTAGAATTTAAATTTATTGCAATTTAAGAATTTTTGAGATTCTGTCAAATATAAAGGTCACTAGTATCATTCCTGATATATAAACAGGATTAGAAGGTGAAGAAATGAATTTAATTTTATGATTCGTCGTAGTTATTTTCAATGAAATTCTGATTCTAACATACCGGTGTACACCTGTGATAGGTAACTAGATCGATCAGGTCTTTAACAATGGCGGTTTGAAAGATAACTTCAACAATTGAAATATTATATAAACCTGTCCGCCAATGGATGCTACTAAAACTGAATTTTTAAGTACGTCGTATCATATTGTTGAGTGAATGCACCCAATGTCAAAATATGGGCCGAAAACTGATTTAAATCTCCAAGTTTTCATTTTATTTAGCAGCTGACGCTAGGTTCTGCTTTTGACGGGGTATACTACAAAATTCAAATATTTTGGGAATCAGCTCTACGAGACTAATAGCTGCTCACAACCAATCGTGTTGTGCGTGTTATATTCTTTATACGAATGGAAGGGGCCTCCTACGAATCCATCAAGATAGTCCGAGACCGACTCAGATGTATGGACGAAGAATTCGGTGAAGACACTTAAGACTATTACAGATGCAGGGTTTACCTTAAAGCAACACCTGCAAGCTGCATCATACAGCTGATAAAGCTACAAAAGCAACTGCAAATGCAAGACAAATTTGTCAAGCGTTGTCATGATGAATTTAAATTCCTTAGCACACTGTCCCGAGTTTCGGAACATAGGAGTGTCCAGTATCGAACCGAATATGAGAACTACCTTTTACATACATATGTACGTTCTTATTGAAAAGAAGAACAAGTACAGTGACATAAATAATAATTGTTACTAAGTTTCCAATTCTAGAACATGAGTACTGAGTACTCAAAACTGATGTTTCATAAGAAAATTGTTGTGACACTAGTAGCTACGGGAAGAAGTCCATAAATACGAATAGAGAGTAATTGAATACTCCAATTATGTGAATAGTTCTGAAGTAATAACTACGAATGACGAATGAATACATTATACCGAATGAATACTTTTTTTCCAGCAAACTGACTAATCTGCTGAATGGTAGTAGTAGTAGCATTGTATACAAGTATTTAAATCTATAGTAGTAGATTTATATACAATGGTAGTAGATATAGGTACCCTGCAAAATTTGATTCAAAATCCAAAAAGGGAATGGAATTACCAATATAATCAGAAAACCACAACATAATGCAATCGTGCGAAACTCAATGTTTCAACAATGTTTACTTTCTTTATTTGCACAGTTGCCAAAGTTTGTATTGTTTATGTACTCATTTGTGACGCACAGCTACATTTTTAGTTTATTTTTGACAATCTTGTAGTTATTATTTTTCTTTATTTAATGCAAAGTTGCCGCCTTATCTATTATATACACACTTCTTACAGATAGTCATTTCATTATTCTTGGAAAAAATAATTTCTTTTAACCCACTTACGTAAAACTCGTTTCTTGCAAATCTTGCAAGAATACCCATTCCGTAGTGGGAAACAATTTGTCGTGTTGACTCACTATTCTGCTGGCTGGAACATCTTAAGAGTCCATCGTCGTGTTATTTATTTTTATTTTTTTTATTTTCCATAAAGACATACGTCGAAGAACCCTAAAAGTGCTCTAGGCAAACTTACAAAGTTATTCCATTATATTTCTTTTTGAAAATGTCGAAAATATAGTTGAATAGGTAGAGTGGTCAAATATTAACTAGACTTTGTTTCTCACTTTGCCCTACTTCATTGTATCCCCCGATTTCTTGAAGGTACTCCAAACACAAATTCGATGAAACTATTCCAAAAAGAATGATTTAACAGCTTGTTGATCACTTTGCTTCTTTGATAGAGAACCAGAAAAAGTAGCAGTCAGAAACGATTATTGTATCATTTTCGAGTGCAGAATCGACAGTTGCGGCCCGCTTTTGATTATTTGACCAGAATATTCATATGACTGGGCGTCGTTGTTCCCGTGCCTCTGTGTGTTCCGATGTTTCAGAACAACCAACCATCTCCATCGAATTTCGACGAAGGATTTGTACAAAATCCAGCTGATTCAAGAACTGAAGCCTACCGATAACCAGCTCAGAAAATTCACCAGTTGAATCTTGAACTAAGAGCAAGTTGCCGATGTATTCCATTACAAAATTATCTTTAGTAGGTAATGGAGACACTTTTTCATCTCAATGTCTACATCAACATATAGAGTTCTCGGATCAGGGGAGCAGAAGATATGCATATCTTGCAAAAAACATTCGATACATCTTCATAGAGGGACAATTTTGTGTGCTTTTTATGGATCGGACCATGTTTTTTTTTTTTTTTTTGAAATAAGATAATTTCCGTTGTTTGCTGACTAAATAATTATGGACGTACATAAATGGCATATGGTTGGAAAAGGATACTCTGACAGAAGTTGCGAATTAATCTGTCTGCACTTCTTTCACTGTTTTTTTTTTTTTAAATGTAAGGTCTATGTGAACTACTCTGAGAAGAAACAATAACTCAAGGAAGATATCAAAAAATAAAAATCATAAAAATCAGTCGTCTTCACTACAATACGTTATTCAAAATTTCATCAGGAGTGTACACTACCTGTCAACGGATACAAGGTAGCCATTTGACAGATAATTTATTTCATGTCTAGTGTCAAAAATTACAACTTACAAATCAATAAAATGCATTTTTACTATTGTCGTTTTTGATCATAAAATTGAATTCACAATGGAAAGGAATATTGGTTTTATATAAATTAAATGAACAGAGTTTAATAACCTTTATTTAAAGTGCTGCCAGATAATGGAAAACAATTTAAGAAAAAATAGTTTCTGTCTGTCAATTTCTGAGTTGTAAAGGCAAAATTGAAATGTTTTAATTTAAATGTGTGTATGGATGGAAAGTAACGTAAAAAGGGAATTTAGAACTTTGGTATAATGTTATATATGCTGTTGCTCTTGCTCTGATACATATACGTGTAATGTTCACTCTTTCCGTTTCTTTTGTTTTAATTCTGAACTACAGCAGAAAATACTAAGAGCTTTGTCAGTGATAGCCTTTAACACAATGTTTTTATGTTCTGTTACCTATTGGAATATAACTGTGGATAGTGCCTGTAAGGCGTTTCAATTGCAACTCAACTATTAGAAAAATATAATGAGTTCTAATACCAATATTTAGTTGATGTGAGAACAAAGAGTTATGCATGAAATCCGCCAGATTAGAACCGATAAAAGTTTGAAAATGTTTCGAAATTTCTCGGCAATTTCCAGAGTCAGCATCATTTATCTCTGAAAACAGATTGAAGTCATCTGTTAACCAAACTATATGGGTAAAGTGGATTACTCTCTATAGCTATAGACTTACTGCGATACTTCAGAAAGCCAAGCAAGGGACTAAACCCTAAATCTGAAATCCGCAATATAATCCATTAAATTTTAATCTTATTCTATGTACATATATCTTATTAGAATTTATTAAATATCTAACAGTTGAACAATTGAATTAAATTTTTCCTTGTTATTAATTAATAATGTACCTACAAACTTAGGAAGTAAAAAAACCTTTCCAAGTCGAAAGAGGTTTCAAATAAAGCCGTATTTTTAGACCTAGATACATTTGGATGCAGCTTAGATACAAGCGATATGTACATAAGTCCTCACTATAAGAAATATTAAAAAGAACTTAAAGTATGTATGTATCTCCATCATTTCTTATAATTCGCTGTATATAACTTCACTACCAGAAAAAAAATTGGACACCGTATCTATGTATCTTCAAAAGTATCACTTAGCTATTTCTTCTATTTCATTACAAAAAAAAAAAAAATTCGAAATTCCCCTCCAAGGTGAGAAGAATCTTCTAGACTGTTTTTTTTTTTTTTTTCTTTTTATATTCATCTTCATTTTCATCTCACCTTGTCAATTTGAGAATACAATGATCCCCGCAGAAATCAGTCTTGTCTTTGGTCTCCTCTACACATATACATCTCTGCACAGCCTCACAATGACTCCTTGAGCTTTGACCTTCAATTACAATTCCAGTTGGTGGCATTATTCCAATATCACAAAACAAATTTATAAAAAAAAAAAAAACAAAAATATAAAGAAAAAACTTATGACAAACTATGTTTTCTACGAAACCCAAAGTATACAACAATGTGACGGATGAAACCCGAACCGAACGCGACAAACGCTTGAGTTTAACTGAATCTGTATTTGTCTAATTAGGGCTCTTTTATAAATTCCCAATCAGTCTGGTGATTCTCTATGTCAATGTGTATGGTGGCAATTGTTCGTCAGAATCTAATCATTCGATTAAAACTAACTCACCACACAGATGCGATGTATCTTTTGCGAGGATTAAACCTACCTAGTGCTCAGCTCATGTACACCTGGAATGTTTTCTTCTTTTCTCTTGCAATGGTAGCGGTGGTAGCTGAAGACTCTTGAAATTTTATAGTGATGTAAAATATGTATATATGTATGTATATGTGTACATGCGACCAAACCATTGTGTGACTATAGAGGCAGCTGTTAGGCCATATGGGCAAAAAGGGGGCTCGTCTCGTCACACAAACATGACTGGATATGAGTGTGTATCGGACGATAAATTGGAAAAATGGCAACACCTGCTGATTTATTACTTTGCTAATTTGTTTTATAAGCTTATTGATATGAATGCGAGACTTAGGACCTGTTCAGACAGCGTGTCTATAATAATTCAAATCACTTGGTTTATACTTGTCTTACTTCTCATGAGTGAATTTAAGTAGATAAAACACAGTATGTACTGTGTTTGCATTTCGCTGAGTCATCCCTAAATAAATTCATTTCCGATGAGTCTACCTCAAGAACTCATTTCCGATGAGTCTACCTACGAACAACAGTTTATATTTTGAGATTTTATTTTCCTTTGCAACCACGTTCCTATGTACAGATGTATGTATGTTTAGTGAAGTGTAAGGTTCAGATAGCAGAAGAGAAAATAAAAAGAAAGGATGGTTATTCTACAATGTGTATCTGAACATGTAGTTTGGGATATTTTAAGCTCACAATTTATAAGTATATGTACATATGTATTTTATACATGAACTCCTGCGTAAAGACTGCTATCGATAAATAGCACAACCTCGCGGATTCAAATACACCCACTGAGATACAATAATGCTTCAACGGACTTTATAGATTTTCGACTATTTTAGAATTTTATACACATTCTCTGCACTACTCTACGTACTATACATCTAATGGTCTATTGTTAAGTATTCAACGAGATGGAACAAACTAATAGGTGTACGCAGTGAGCGTACAGTGCTTTAACGTGTATACAGGCACAAAAGCTTCAAACAGTTGCACTCGCACAAAGTAAATTTATAACGATGTGATTTAAATTACACTACACAACTTTGACTGTGACTAGTGTCGTGTGAATCATAATAGAATTGTTTCACAGCGAAATATAGTTAACATCGGCATACGTCAGGGCTGCATTCTTGGTCTGATTCTCTTCATTGTGGCTCTTGAAGAAGAAACAATGTTCAATGAAGCCCAGATACGCAGATTTGTTTTCTAATTACAGGCTTTAGCTGACAATAGTTGGAGATGCTGTCGCGCATCCTAAGTTTATGCATCAACATATGTATATCAAACGGAGATGCGGTCAAAATATGGTCAGCCATAAGTCATATGCTACATTTACATTAATACATATGTTCTCGCTGATTCTAGGAAACCTACAGAAGGATTCAAAAGAAATATAATTTAACCATCACCTAATTAAATGGTATTCACACCAGGTGTTTGAAGCTGACTTAAGTAGGTTTCCAAATAATTA
The DNA here is from genome assembly GCA_905220385.1 of Xylota sylvarum. Taxonomy (NCBI): domain Eukaryota; kingdom Metazoa; phylum Arthropoda; class Insecta; order Diptera; family Syrphidae; genus Xylota; species Xylota sylvarum. The sequence continues at coordinate 37,936,555 of LR999958.1, forward strand.
CAACACAGATCGTTACGTTCAAAGAACCAAAAGTTAACTTCAGTCAGAACTTCAAGGTGACGTTCTCAGACCGACATAACTGGGAACAGAACAAAGCGATTGTGATGTATTTATTGCTTACAAGTGGATCCAAAAACAAGCTGAAGAATACGGTGTTGATACAAAAATTTTTATCTACACTAGTATGGACAGATGTTACTTCGTATTTCAAGCGCAAATCTATGCTTTAGAAATACGGCTCAAAGAAAATATACCTAAACAAATTTATAACAAATAAGAACAATCATATTCTCTCTCACATCACCACTGCACTTCTACTAGCCATCGAGGCTTTTGAAATAGCATCCACACTAGTATGCCTCCGCCTCTAACTTCTTACATCGTTAGCCAACACAAATAGGGTTAATTTTATTTGGGTGCCCAGACAAATAGCCCACACAGGCAGTGTCAATGGCAGACTGCTTTTGACTAAAATAAATTCGTTGTCAAGCCCTGAAATGTCACATGTTAGTGCCAAAAACGCGTCACAGTTTTCGATGATGTTTGACTTTTAACCAGTTTTTTGCTAGAATCTGTTCTTGAACTTTGACGTCTGTCAAACTCTTGCCAAGAATGGTTGAAAATGGAACTAAAACTCGTGAAAGTCAAATTACCGTCAGAGTACCAAAAAAATAATGACAGATGCGGCTATATCAGAACCCAACTCTTCAAGAAATGAACATTCCGACAGCTTTCATTTCTTTTCCACAAAATGCAAAGATGTCACTAGAAGTTCTATCAGTCAGATGTTATACCCGCTGCGATCAAAATTTTTTTATTGCCAAATTGGAGAATATGCTGGCTACGATGCGTGGTGCTGAAGTGAAAACAATGCTTAAATATAGCAATATTTTCGATGTAATAATTTCATCATCATCAGCATTGTAACATTACTGGAAGAAAACTGATTCAAGGCAGATTTAAATAGTCACAGAATCTCTTACATTGTCGCGATAAAAAACACGTCATGGTTGTGAAAATAACTTCAGAATTTGCAACGAAAACGAAGTAAATACATAACAGTAGAACATATTTTGTGTCACTGTGACTGTTTAATCAGAGAAGGTATCGAGTTAAACATCGATATTTTAGCTTTGACTCTAAGTAAGTCTCACCAAGCGTTGTCAAAATTAATTTAGCGTGACAAATCCCACACCATAACCTCATATTAGTTCTTCGATCAGAGATACTAAAACTTGTCCATCTGTTTTAATGGGACTCCACTCAAATACATAGTGCACTATCTTCCTTCAGGGTCTGTCTGATTAGACAGAAAAAGGCTTGAAAAGAGTAAACCTTCTAATTCATTATGGAATATTATTTCTTTTAAATGACTGGCACGGTAGGCCATCCTGTCAACCCAATTTTTTAATACATTTTCTATGGTTTCGGCCCCTATTTCACGAATAGCTTGACCAATATTGTTTTGGAGTGCCTCGTCTCTGGATTGTTCGTATAGCATCAATCCTACTTAGCTGCCCATAAAAAAAATCCCAACAACATGAAATCCATGCCGGCCAAGCAACATCACCAAAACCACTGATTACACTATTATTGAACTTGGTGTGCAATAAATCGATTGTTGGATGGCTCATGTGATACGTAGCCCCATCTTGCTGGAACCATAGGTCGCCCAAGTCCAAATCCTCAATTTCTAGCCATAAGAAATCGGTTATCATGCGTAATGTTTCTTTCGAAGTAACTTTGGAATATTTCCCAACGTTGTTCAAGCGTAAATCGATCCGTTTCATACAGTGAAAATATAATACTGAGTTTCTGTCAATTTTCTTAGCGTATTCGTACGCTATCAGTGTCAAAATAACACATGATTCGAAAAGAAACCAAAAGATGTCCCACTCTTTAGTAGGGGCACTGCATTATCGATGGACACGCCATTCTGCCGACGCTGCATGGATGAAGAAATGGAGTAAACTATACTACACTACCTTTGTACGTGCAAAGCTCCTACGGTTCTGAGGATAGTTTTTATGGGGATTTTAGATCCACATGTTACCACAGTTACTGGTCTAAGTACGGTTGCTCACGTGTCCTGCCACGTTAGTCTATACGTACATATACCTAATGCTATCAGATGTGGAATAGAGAAAGGTGAATTTTTGATTCAATTCTTCGTAATCATTCATTTCCTTTCTTTCTTTTAGATTTTATGTGTGTTTCGTCAAACGTGGACTTATTGTTTACGAAAATTAATTGGTTTTCATCCAAGACAACCATCCAGATTTTTCCGGCGGTAATTGACACAGGATTTGTTCTTGCCCTTGGTATTGAGCAATGGGATTAGGCTTTCATTAATTACTTTCGTCCCACAAAACCGACCCGAGAGTTTTGTGTTGAACCACTGCATTATTGTTTCTCATTATCCATTCTGGTATTTTGGATTTTATTCTATAATACTGGTATGGGTCACTCTGTGAACCTCAGTGTGTTCTAGTGTCGTGCGCGAATTCATCGATTGACAGTTCTTAACAACTCTGCAATAATCGATTTCTAATGTCCCTTTTTTTCTAAGTACAATATAAATCCAACATCACGAGTTCTCTACAAAGTAATTTAGTACAGGTAATCTACATGAAAAGAAATCCCTGTCAATTTAGCTAAAGGTAGCACAATAGGTATCTCCAATTGGACTCTAGTAGGTGACTACTTAAATATTAATACATTAATTGAGCGCCTTGCCTTGTACTTACATTTCACCTAAACTTTTATAGGTAACATTACTATTCATTAAAATTGGTTTAACGAAATTATTCAAATTTATTCCCTGTAATTAAATTTTCAGTACTTAAAATCGACGTACCAAAACTGCAGTAAAATTCATTTTATTTTCGTAATTGAAAATTTCCAAGAAATCGTCTTCAATTAATTTGAAATGAAACTCTATTGATTTCAGATAAGATTGTAGCGTATCTTGAAATGTCGGTTTGTGTTATGTTATGATATTCGTCAACTTTTATCTACTTCGCATTTTGTTTCGCCAAAATATGTACATACATATGTATGTGAAAAAATTTTATTTTTTAATGCGAAGTTTGTTGCACAATCTGACGTTCAATTGTATTATCTAACAAGTTGCGCTATTTCAAAGATCTTAATCTTTTTTTTTGAAACAAATTGAGGAAATGACAAAAAAAAAAGTATCATAAATTCCTAATTGGTGTTTTCAATAAAAACAATAACAAGGTAATTATATCCACTCCGATAAAATAGTTAAAAAGAAAGGAATAGGGGAACACCCATCCCCAGTGAACAAAGAAATAGTTCTCCCATCCATAAAATAATAGGTTCGAAAAATTATTATGAACCCATGCCCACGCGCCATCTAAGGCGAGGTCTTCCTCTACTGCATTATCCCGCCGGGTTTGATTGGAGGACTCTGCGAACCGGAGCATTTGTGTCCATTCGCTCTATATGTCCTAGTCATCTTAAACAATTGATGCCCACTTTTTGACTAGGTGGAAGTCGCTGTACAACTCGTATAATTCGTCGTTGAATCTCCTCCTCCAAAACCCGTCAACGGAAACGGGTTCAAATATTTTAAGAAACATGTTTCTCTCGAAGATATCTTCATCCGCTTTCGTTAAAGTCTATAGTTCAGCGCTATAAAGGAGCACTGGGATTAGCAAGGTCTTATACAGAATCTCCTTAGTTGATCGGGATACGGCCTTACTACTCATTTGCTTTCCCATCCCAAAGAAACAGCGACCGGCAAGAGTTATTCTGCGTTTTATTTCTGCTGAGCTGTTGTTTTCAGAATTGATAGCAAACCCAAAGTAGACAAAGTAACCTCAAAGTTATAGTTGTCTTTTGTGACGTTCTGTTCAACTCGTCGATGTTGTGTTTCCCTTCGTGTTGACAACATATACTTGGTTTTACTCTCATTTATCACTATACCCATTTTGGCAGCTTCCGTTTCAATACTGGCGAACGTACCCGTGACAGCCCGCTGAGTTTTGTCAATTACGTTAATATCGTCGGCGTACGCTAGTAGTTGCACAGACTTTTGAAAGATTGTGCCACCGGTGTTGACTTGTGAGTCTCTTTCCAGTATAATGTTAAAAAAAATCACATGACAGCACGTCACCTTGTCTAAATCCTTTTTTGACATCAAGGGTCTCATTGAGATCGTTACCGATCTTGATGGAGCAGCGAGAATTCTCCATCGTCATTCTGTACAATCTGACGAGTTTGGCAGGGATGCCAAAACTAGACATGGCTCATCTCTATAGATGCTGTCATATGCGGCCTTGAAATTGACAAAAAATATGATGGGTATCAATTTGGATTTCTTGGCTTTTATCCAGGATCTGTCGAACTGTGAAAATTTAATCGATTGTCGATTTTTCTGGTCTGAAACCACACTGATTGGGTCCAATCGGGTTGTTGAGGAAGGGTTTCAGACACAATATGGCAGAGAGTTTCTTGTATGCGATGTTGAGGAGACTGATACGTCTGTAAATGACGCAGTTAAGGGGGTCTCTTTTCTTGTGGATCGTGCAAATGGTACTGAGATTCCATTCATCAGGCATACACTCATCTGACCAAATCTTAGAAATGAGTTGGTGTATGCTCTCTACCAAATCATCTCCATCTGCTTTGAACAACTCAGCCTTTAGGCCATCAGGTCCAGCAACCTTGTTGGATTTAAGTTTGGATATTGCTATCCATAGTTCACTTTGATCAGAGGGACGAAAAGTTTGACTATCATCGTCTATGTTGAATGGTTCATTCTCTCCGACAGCGCGATCATGGTCTTCGTTGCAGTTATGCAGTTTGCAGAAGAAGTTTTCTTCATCTCTACAGGGTGCTGTAAGGGTTCTTTTTTTTGCCTTGACACGTTCTTTTTACCTTTTGGTAAAACTAGTCTTACCAGTTCCATTATATGTCACTGAATTGCCATATAAATTTGAAAATTAAGTAGAAAAGGGGAGTATATACTGAGAGTCTTCATATCTTGCTCGATATTTAGGTTCCCATTTCATGACAGCGAATGGAGGATAAGATTCAACTGTGAACTATTCACAAAGATGTAGATGTAGATGCTTGGCTAGCTTTAACCACATCAAGTGAATGGAAACCAATCCTTCAGTCGGTGGAATGTTGGAATTCTGGTAGTTCAAGGCGTCAAAGAATATTCTGGTTTCGGTTCAAGGACCAGACCATCGTCGACGTCAACGGCAAATAATTTCGTGAATCATATTCGAGATGATTAGCGAAGCATCGTGATCGATGTGTTCATAACAGGCATTGTGACATATGTATGTACATCGATTGTCTAAGTTGGGCCTATATGGAAACATGAAAAGACAGATAAGTTAGTTTTATGCAACAACCTTATTACCCGAGACTCAGCAGTCCCTAAATTAATTTTATTTCCGTTTTTTTTTATTACACCTCTTCCAATTAAAATACAGCGAAACGTATTAATGTTTAATTTCATTAGTAACAACATTATGTCCTTTATTATCCCTAATCTAGACGCACTTAATAAAAGGTATTGGTTCATCAATGAAATAAAATAAAGCTACACCAATTAAGAGCTCATTGTTATCATAATTAACCCGACGAATACCACCTCCCTATTCCTCTAAATGTTTACTCATTACCGAAATTGAATTAATTTTCTAAATATAGGCACTGACTCATCTTTTGTTCGCAAAAACGTTCGCAAAATCCAGTTACGAATGGGAAGTGGTGAAACCTAATGCGAATACCATAAAAAATACACTTACTACGGAAAAATTAAAGTCGAAAAATGATACCTAAATAAATATGTAAGTTTAGAGTTTGGGATAGCATACAGTACACATACATATATGATGTATCTACACGTTTCAGTCTTCAATTACACGAGAACAATTAAATTCCCTTACATCACCAAAATATGTAACTGACAACAGCGTAATATTGTCAAGCTGCAAAAGTTGCATAAGAAAATGCCGGCAGTAGCGTTTTATTTAATGAAACTACTGCTGATGCTAGTTTATTTATCTGTGAGTAAAAGATACTTTTAATTGAAAAGCATTCTGAATCAATTGACTCATGGCTACCATGCAGAGCGATACCCGTTAATTCAAATTTATGTTTGCATACAATAGTAAAGCGATGGACAAAACTACCGCATCACTTTTAGTTTTAATTTTTTATACCGAGGGTATATTCGTTTTGAGGTTCAGCCTATAATAAAGGCTGAGGAGAAATCACACCTTTCGATATCTGAGAAGAGATTTGCAGGATCAGGATCTCCTGACACATATCTTAGCGTTACAGAATATTTCATACATACACATGTAGATACTTGTGTATTTACACTTATACTATACTAGGATCCTAAAAGTGCACCGTGACCGATAAGATACCTTGTACTGGCCCATATAGCTTAACCAGAAATTATATTGAGACTCTTAATAAACCTCAGTATGGCTTAAGGTATCAAGTTCTGAATTTCTAATGGAATGACACCAAGTGAGTAATCTTTACCTTGCGACTCGTGCTCTCTACAGAGCCCGTATATATCAGTATCTGACAGTTTTATTTTGTGCTGATGGTATCTAAATGGATCATGCCCCGTGAGATAGTCCATGAAGGTCCTTAGGTCGCCTTTGTTGAGATCTCGTAAAGTCTTGGCCTTAAATCGGCTGAGTCTGATGAATTTTTTCGCTTGCCTTAGGCCCTGAAGTTTAGCATAGTAATTAGTATGTCTGATGATCTCCATTGTGTTACCATAAAGTGTGCACTGTTAGGTGGTACCCCAAAACAAATTTCAAAACCTAAGAGTGGCCGATAAGTGCATCTTCTTGCCAAGCAGTCAGACCAATCACTACCCTCGCAACCTTTATAGCCTAGAATCCACTGCACGGTAACCTTGAAAGATGAAACCATGTGTTGTCTTAAAGTGAATTTTATGGCAACCCACACTCACAACAAATTTGATAGAACCATAAACGGTTCCAATATGGGTACAGATATGGTTTTTTTTCTATAAATCACGTCCATATTTGTACAGGAGCTGGAACATTGGGTTGATATTTGAAGTGATTCTATAATTTTGTCCAGCAGTTTAGTTTCCCGTGAGGAAAGTATGTAATAAAAGGAAGAAAATAAAACGAGTAATAGATTGCAATACCGGTTACACAATGCAAAATGATTCATGTACATACATATGTAGCTTGCATTCGAAGCAATGATTGATGAACACGATCAGCCGCATGACATGTGACTGCTAACAGATTGTATTGATTTTTTGTCAGCCATCACAAAGAATGAAGGTCATGATCGAATCTAGATTGATAAGCGATTATGAAATTGATGAACAATCAAAATGTTAAATGAAATCTAAGTTTAACGTTTGTTTTGATTTGTTGCTAACATTTCGAATTTTAAATTGCTTACATGTGTTGCTTTGATTTACACTTACATTACGACTGTTTATTACGAGACTATTTAGACCTCAATAATTGAATACATTCCTTTATTCTTTTCAAAAGAGAAACTGCTAATTGGAGTGACAATAATTACAGAAAAGATTATCTGGGTTATATGCAGTTTCAAGCACTTGAAGCTCACAGAAGTTGATGGTATCAATCCTGCTGAAATTCAGCAATCTGAAGACATAGTGCTTCCTTGGCTTAAGGTCATCATGGAGTGAACTCTACATTCCCAAATCTTGGACTGAGGTTAAAGTCATTTTAACATGCCTACGGCAGGTAAAAGTTCGCATGTGGAACATAAGGATCTTCGAACTATCAGTCTATCTTCCTTTCTCCGGAAAGCACTGGAAAGGCTACATCAAACCATCAATCAAACCATGATCTCTGGGACCAAACATCTGTACTACCAAGTCGAAACAATCTTACATTCGGTTTGGATTCAGTTTGGACACTGTCTGAGAGGGCAACATACTAAGAGGCTGAGGATCTTTTTAAATGATTTCTACAGGAATTACAAGCACCTTCTACGGCCCTGTCTGGCTCTGTCCTAAAGAAGACTGCTACATTTTTTCGGTTATCTCTGCGAACTGGCATTATTCGATTCATAGGACCCTCGGGTTGGTTTAATTAGTCACTAGTCCATGTCATCACAAAGGACTTTTTCTAGTCTAAGTATGTCTGTATCTTTGTACAGATAGCTACTCTAACCTAAACCTATTAGCAGAACCGAACAATGTCTTCCAAATCTACAACTTTACTATATTCCAAATACATGTACCCATACACATGTCATTAGAATACATTTATAAAGGAGACGAACTTGTTCTGCTCAATTAAGGTCACCCCCCCATCCACTAAAGTTCCAATCGGAACTCCCAACCCCTCCTTGTGAGAATGCATTTCAAAATTCGCACGTGTTCGCTTAATTGCACAAATACTGGTATAAAGCTAAAGGCACGTAATAATAGGCTTCTGACTGTAATTTTTCGTTTCCAAAAGGAAGGGGATTTCTTTGACGTCTGAGCTTTCAATTCCAAGTAATTTGTATGAAACGAAGTGAAGTCGGTTGTGGTGGGTGAGTAAAATGAGGATAAGTACCCTGTGAGGGTAGTAATCGTTTTGCAGAAAAATTTCTTCTAGAAGTTGTAGCATGTGCTGGGGGAATGAATAGTTAATGCCCACATTGGTAGCATTTGGCTAGATGACTTTTCATGACATTATGACCTAATGCAGGACGTGAGATAGTTTGGAAAAATACATTTTATTCGCGTCAATGGGGGGAACTTATGACGCCATGAAGGACGTTATTGATTTATCAGTTACAGCAGTGTACATCTAGTTCGCATATTTTTTTCCCAGAATAGACGCCAACACAATTCATTAGAATAACATAACAAGCATATATAAGTACGCATATTAAACGTATAAACAAGTGCTTACAAGTGTGTACCTCATCAACATTATCGAAGCGAAATGAAATTGTATTTTGAAACACGCAGTTTTACAAATTCAATGTCGCTTTCTATCTTATCAAGAAATGGGGTGTGTAATGTTCATTTTCAGTACATCAGTGATATAACGTCGGCATTGGAGTGTACTATACCTTCATTTAATGAGTTTATATACATATTTCGGCTGTCAAATGTATACAGTTGCTTTAGCTGTCAAGGGATGGTTACGATGGGGAAGCACGCAATATCATTTTTAAGGACAAGACATATTTCCTTGACACAAAGATCAAAGCTTAATTTTTCCATCAGAGCCTGGACAACTTGTTCCCCCTCGAAAAGAAATTTGCTTCCATAAAATTCGGCGGTCTTGGAAGTAATGTGGAATCACCCAAACGTGAGATAAGACGATTGGGTGTGCCATTTAAGTGAAACCACATTTTCTTAGGACCTGTTCTTCCACGTCTATCACTACGAAGTTTTGCAACATCTACGGATGCGACTACCTGGTCATCCTTTTCGGGGTGCAGTCGAGGAAAACGACTGCGCAATGGATGGGATGGAAGAACAAAAAACACTAGACGAAAACATCTTTCACCTGAGTTTTGGGGAGTCTGTGTCAACCCCAGGAACATGAAAGACTGTTGCCGCTAACATTACTAAGGATGTAACTAGCACTTGCGACACATCCACGGTCCGGTAGACGTCAACAAATTGCCAGCCACGAGTAAACTGGTGGAACAATGAAATAACAGAGCTGAGTAGCAAAAATACCGTGGTACGATGCAGAGTTTCATCCTCTCAACATGATACGAAAATAGGTGGAAAGACCTGAAATCAGGTATCTATCCGGAAAAGAAAGACTATCAGCTTTAGGGAACATACCAAGCAAGCAGACGTAAATCCTACAGTAGCGCCTTCAGAGCAGTCTACTTGGGCAACTCCACCCTCATGACCTTTTCTTATACTTATAACAATACTGTGGGTACTCATTCGATCTTCTTAACTTCTTATCTTCCTACAGAAAGATAAAGGTTCTAAACCCTCACCTAGTGAGAATCTGTAAGGCATGTCAATGCAAATTGGGTAGGAAATAAGAATTCAATTCCTCTCTCAGCATCAACCAACAGACGTAAACTAGAGAAAAGCCCTCCAAGACATATGCATGTAGTTCACACCTGAAGATCCCTTTAAGTACAAAGAATCGATTTACAGCGTCTGGACATAAGGGGAGCTTTGAAAAACATTAAAATTAGAGGTATTTATTTAAGCCCTTTCCAGGCACACCAAGAGGAAAGAAATAAAAAAACTTCATTGGACTAAGTATTGAGAGTGGATATTGAAGAACGCGATACCTCAAGGTTGGATTTTTTCTCCCCTGTTGTTGATACTTGTAGTAGATGACGTTTAGCAATCACTCAAGCACAGTGAAAACACCTATAAGGTCTTCTTCACGATAAGATAGAAGCTAGAGAACGTCCGAACTTCCGGTAAGCATAAAATTGGACCTAAAAACGCCAAGAAAGTTTCTTACAGTCTATCCTGGAAAACGAGCAATTTAAAAAATAAATCTAGAAAACGGAATCATGAGACCCTGAAGACACTCTTCCGGTAGAAACAAAAACAACATTCCACAAGGCTTTTAGTAAAACAATGGATTTACACTTTCATAGTCACACCCTTCCTACTTTATGGAGTGCAGAGACAAACATGAACTTAACAGCGGGATTGTCTGCTTTCTGACTCAGAAACTGGACACCAAAACGACACAAGATTACCTAGAAATAAGTACATTAGCCCTTTGAACTCATAAACTATCCAAGCGGCCTTTTAAATATGGAGTTCACTTTGAGATACAGATTATACAATTCGATTCCTCAAATAAAATGAATGGGAGCAGGGTATATGGAAGTACATGTATGCGGATGAATCGTATGTCAATGAAAAATCCTGGACGGGGACTCTACCTCCTAATCCCACTATCCATCTGAAAAAGCTCGTCACTGTATTTCAGGCAGAGATAATTGTTATACTCAAGGGTGCCGCACTACTTATTACCAGCGGATTTCAAGGCAACACCATGATAATTTGCTCAGTCATTCATGGAGTATTAATGTCACTTATAAACATGATAATCACCAAAACCTCAAAATTTGGTGACGGCACAGAAAATTCAATATCCTGGCAACCTCCTTCCAGGCCAACTTTCTCTAGGTATCTAGCCACTGCAACATACCAACGAACGAAGCCACGGACGAACTGGCGAGGAAGAGGATAAGTAATACAACCACCCTGATGGGAACAAACTCAGAAGTAGCTTTGAAAATTGTTTAATTCGTATATAGTAGCTCATTCGCAAATGAAACCCTGCGGAATGAGCAATCATTCACACAGACTGGAACTAGTGATTTCTAGCACTTGCCCGGAATGCGAGGATGAGAAAAGAATCCCGAGCACTTCCTACGCGAATGCCCTGCAGTAGAGCTCCTAAGATACAATACATACAGGCACATGACATGAAATGATGTTAGACTAAACAGTCTGAAGGACTTCGCTTCGGTGTAGTCCTTTTTTCACGGTTTTGCAAGAAACACCACCTTTGTACCAACCATCCATAGTGTCGGGACTATTTCGACTACAAACATATAATCATCCCAGGAAATACAGGAGTATCCACGTGTCCTGCAAATAGAACTATTGAGTATATGCAAACGATTCAGCGGTAGTATAACGATTATAACACGTGTCTAAGAAAGTGGCAGACGATCTCTCAGGATTCTGCTAAAATGGCGATCGTAGAAATGATTTTTATAAAAAGGTTGGATTCGTTGGCACGAACGAGGCGGCCAATCGACTTTGCGATGAAATTCATCATCTTGGCGCATCTTCTCCAGAACACAATCGGAGAACGTACGTCTCTTCAAATGGTCCATCGGCTTCAATTCTTGAGTCAACTTGATCTTGTATGGGTGTAAACCAAGATCCTTACGCAAAATACGCAAAATACGCCATAATGTGGTCTGAGCGATGCCCAATTCTTGAGAACGCCATGGAATTGACTAATTTGGATCGTTTGCTACGGACGCCTGAACGGCAGCGATATTTTCGACACTTCGACCAACCCGTTGTCTCACTGATACGGCAGCATCACACAACGAATACGTAGACTCAAATTTTTGCACTAAACTTGTTATTGCCTGTCTACTAGGGCGAGAATTACGACCGAAAATTGGAGTTAACGCTCTTAAAGTTGCAGTCACCGACTCCGAATTTCGTTGGAAAATTTTTATAATTTGCAGACGTTGCTCGTTCGTGTACTTTACCATGATGAAAGTGTTGAGTTTACTGAATAAATTGACAGTGACAGTTTGATGATTAGTGAAAGAGTGCGTTCACAAATTAAATTCAAAATTGTCAAGTCCCTATTAGAAACCCCTTTAAATGTATCCATATTCTCGTACAAACTGTTACCCCGACCTAGACACCTTTATACATATTTCCTCCGCATCGCGACTCTCCATGGAGTATAAATTATTCCCCCCCTACATAAAGACAAAAGTCTTGAACTAGAAATCCACTAAATTAATACGTTCAGGGTCTAATTTTTGGATAGATACTAGGAAAGCTCTTAAATTTGTTTAACAACACTCGGATACACGTAGTATACTTAGACCACCTACACGAGTCACAAAAGACATTAATTTCGCCTCGTTAAATGCTTTATGTTACCAAAATGCGTAAGAAAAACTCATTAAGTTGCCAAACGAAGTACCTATACAAAAGCCCCTAAATGATTACGTGATACAATTTTGCACAAACAAGGTTTGCTTTTTAAATTTTCGTCCTATTTTACTTTCGTCTTTATTAAAAAAACAAAAAAAAAAGCCGACTAACTTTCATTACGTCCTTTGTGTTGCGTTCCTTAACTTATCCTGAATTCTACCAAATACACAGCAAAGTTATGTCTACAGAGCATCAACGTTTGTATAAATTAGAAAAATGTCAGCAATAATAATATTCTCTTAACTGGAAAAGTTTTTTTTAGCCCTTTATGCAAACATAATCAATTCAACCCAAAAACCTTTGTGCATTTTGGCTCTTTTGTTTGTTTCCATTCATCATCGTTTTGGGAAGGAAGGCCTTTTCTATCTGCTTTAAAGCTAAGGATTCATTCATCTAACACCGAGACACAAATGCTGGTCACGTATCGGCTAAACAAATCCTTAACGTTTAATCAACTGTCGATAATAATTACTTTATGGCTGATTAGATAATATACTGCAATGAATCACACTATCAGGCCTCCATATGGTTGGCACAGTTTTTCTGGTTTTTTTTCTTCCATCTACCACGCCCCCATAAGAGTATTGATTATCTTATCGCTAATTGTCGCACTCACATGAATGGGTTTTTATAGGACGCATAATATTTTTTCTTTCCAACGGAACACAAAAAGGTATCTTTAATGCACCAGTAATCCAATAATGGAGTGAAGCGTATCTAAGCTAGAAAGGATGTGACGCATGAGATGGTTCCTTGTTTTTTTTTTTTGCCTCGCAGAAAACAAAAAATGATAAAAAGAATTTTATGATTGAGTGCCTTAACTGAGCAAGAGTTTGTTATTATTTTTGTTTTGTCTAGAAATAGATTTTATGACAGAGCTTATCTCATTTGAACCATGAACTTCAATTTTGTTTAAATTGTCTATTATCTTATCTTGAGTGATTTTAGATTGTGGGTTAGGTAAGATAAATTAACAAAGTGCTTGGAGGTATACTTTTGTTGAGTTGAAACAGCTGATTTGGAGATAAGAATAATAAAGATATAAGTTAATGGAATCCCCAACAGTGAGTAATACGCCAATACAGAATAAGAAGCTCCTCCTCTCAGACATACAGTGCAAATCAAGTTGATGGAATACACCCAGCAGTCGGAACTACAAGTGCAAGGATGGTGCTACTGAAACTTTTTTCAGAATAGAGTGCATTTGGACTGTTCTAGAACTTATAGCCCGCTAAGAGTTTCCCTAAATGTAGAACCCGTTGGTATCGGCTTATGGTTATCAAAAACTTTGTAACATAACCCAAATGAAACTCAGAAATGATGCAATATAACCGGTTTCATGTTGTTTAGTTCCTGTAACACCTAGTTGGGCATAGGGCATAGAACTTGTCCCTCGAATACGGGTATATGTTCGGTCATCAATCAGCAAACCAGTCTCACGAACTTTCATCATAAACTTGCGTACACCAGCTGCAGTTGGTGCATTATTTTGACCGTAATTTTTTCAAAATTCGCACTTTTTCCGAACACAGCATCCACTTTGTAAGTAACTTTATAATATTTCCCAACGTTGTTGAAGCGCAAATCGATCTATTTTGAACCGTGAAATATAATAGGTACTGAGTTTCTGTCAATTTTTTGAGCGCATAAGAGCTGTCAGTGTCAAAATACCAATTGATTCAAAAAGAAACCAACAGATGGCCTACCCTTTATAAGCCTTGTTAAGAATAACCTACATATGTACGTATCGTTACAGGTTTCTAAATAGGATACTGCAATCTGGAAATAGAGAGAGGACAGCTTCGGCCTCAGTTTCATGTAAGGATAAAGGATGGGAAGCTTGGTGTAGCTTAGGTCAAGTTATATTAATGGTTGGACGATTCAAAAAGAATCTTGCACCCATCACACTTAGACCCACTCTGATGGCCCTTCCAGACTATAAAACCTATGAAAGCCTATGGATTTTTCAAGCCATTCCGAGGAGTTAACGAATTTGTGCAAGTCATTTTTAGACTTGCCAAGGATTTTATTTTTAATGTGGCAGAGTGCTGGGCATTGACAAAGAAAGTGTGGAGTATCCTCATGCAGATGTTATATTATTACGAGTATTACCCGTAGGATCTGCGAATGCTCTGTCAGACTGAGCTTACAACTTCCAATTTGACAGGTTCTGATACGAAACGAGTAGGGGTGGTGCTCATTGCAAGATTCTTTGATTCTTCTTAGTCATAGTCTTACCATTGGTAGCAGGCAGTGCTAAGTCGCCAGCTTATGCTACTGCTATGACTCCACTATTTTTTAAATTTAATTCACGATGAGAACCCAGAGAAGTTATGAGAGAAACCCACCTTGAGGAGTACTTCTAGATGCTGTCAACTTATCTTGTAAGCTTCCTTCTAAGCACTGGCAACATAACCAGAAGAAGTAGCAGCGGCAAAAGTTAAGTCACCAGAAGTGGATACAAAAATCTCTAAGCTCTGTGAAAAACTTTCTTTGTTCTTTGCTAATCTCGGTTGAGAATCAACTCAATAGATGGAAACAATATTTCGCGTCGGATCTAAAGCACCTGGGATGACAACAACAAACATAGCTCCAATCTCGTATGATAACCTGCGATAAAATAAGGGATATCAATTTTTCTAGCTGTTATGCCCCTCCAAAGCAAGTTTCTGGTAGAGTTCCAGCAGATCCTCTACGTACTTGTTATTGATGTATGTACGAGGGAAATCACCAGATAAAGACTTTAAAGCATGGACAATAGAATGGGGTAATGGGATGCCCAATCTTAGAGGCTTGGCAATTCTGGAAGTATTTGGAAGCTTTTACTTAATCAAGGAAACAAAGTTATCTCCAAGAACTGCAGATGCGGCTTCAATATCAAACTAACCTTCGCCAGTGGAGACATAACAAGTAAGACAAAATGGCAAGTCAACGATTTATTTACAAAAGACCACGTACCTAGTATGTAGGAACTACTTGCGCCACCAGAACCACGCCGACTTCAGGCTTTGAAACCATACTAACACTGATCCCATTAGACCTACACCTAAAGAAAACAACAGCAAAGAGTGCTCTTCCCTCTTTGGAAAGAGGGCGACACGTGCGACCACACTATTGCGAGATGGGTACACTTGGGTACCGAGACAGATTACATATCATCATTCCACGACTTCAGCATTATTATTAAGACAATCTTCCTCTCAAGAGAGGACTGGATTCACGATAGGGCCATCAAACCGAATGATATCTTTTGACGAAGGAATAGGCTCTGGCATATACTCATCTAAACCCGAAATTGCAAGATTAGGAACCGCAGAAGGTGCACGAAAACTATCCACGAAATGGCACTCAAGAAAGATGATCGTCATACACATTGACAGTCAAGCGGCTATCTCATCCACAGTCGTCAAATCCAAACTTGTGACACGATGCCGTAAAGAACTCACAGCAAATCACGAAGTTGCAATCCTTTGGGTTCCAGGACTCAACGGCGTTCAGGGAAACGAACGAGCGGACGATGTAGCAAGAAAAGGATCCGGACAAGACCTGACAATGGTCGTTACCTCTGTTCCGGGGAAAACCTTTATCTACCAAGACAGTGACGACAGCAGTGCTTCTCCTTATCTGAGTTTCCTCAGAAATCAGTAAAGACCCGTTCAAACTCTTTAAACTAGGTCTTATATGAATCTGTACACGGTTCATGTCTCGCATCTAATTGATACTTTTTCAGCTGGTTCAGCTCGCTTTCACGGTCTGCTCCATATGACAAAACGATTAGTGTTCCAGAGATTCATAAACCTTCGACAATTAGGCCATGAGTTCCGATGACATGGCGGATGTTCATGTTATTGTTATGTACCTTCGTATCGAGGTCTTGCATGCATTAGGGGCATTGAAAGGACCTTTTACATTCCAGAAAACAATCTTTGTACCGGATAGCCAAAAGTCGTCTACGATTGTACAGTCATTTTTGGCAAAATAGGATGCTAACCAACGTCACCTAATTTAGAATGGAAATACTAGGCCAACCAATTTAACAATTTTAGCCTTCATGCATCAGAAACGAGGAGGCGAAGCAAGCATATGAGATTTATAGGATGTGGCCGAACCACATCTTGAATTAGGATCTTAACTTAAAAACGGGACAAGAATCTATAAACATCACTATTCCATAAAAAAAGCCATGTAATAACACTTGAACTGCCAAATACGCCATACAAATCATATGATCTACGATCTGTCCGTTAAGCAAGGGGTTATGAACCCTAACGGTTATGACTAATAAGTCATCGTCCAGTCTTGAAAACTTTACATTTATTTCAAGGCATGTAAGCCTCAAACCTGTAGTCAGCAGTTTTATTTTCTTCGCTGACAGATGTCATTAAATTTTATTCTTAGTCACTTTGTGCACCATCAGGTTTCATGACACAGCTCAATCGTTTTTGACGCGAGCCCAAATCTGTCAACCATTTATCAGGGATGTATCTGAGTGGTTTTTGCACGAAATAAGATAATCTTTCCTGAGAAATATTGTTCAAAAAGTGAAATATTTTGTTTTGTTATGCCATTTCGACTCCATTTAGTAATCATCAACAAGGATGGCAATAATGGTGGCTTTACTTAAAGACATACTGTCTTATTACCGTTTTATAATTTGCCTTTATATGAAGTCCTGGTGACATGGTATATTGCGCCGTATAACAGATTTTTAACTGTCATCAATGTTTAAACATGAAAAGTAATAAAAAATGCAACCAGTGTTTACCGGAGTTTTATCTTTTCCTGTCACACTATGTCCATACTTACAGAAATGTCCTTACTTTATTTGAAACTATTATCCAGAACCCCAATAACAAGAAAATTCTCTATTGCGTGATATAAACTATACCTGTAAAAGGTGTCTCTCTTCATGAAGCAAATTTAATGCCTTTAAATGTTAAATGCTACATAAATGTTTATTCATTTCACACCTGACACTTTGTGGTCATTTCAAGGGAATTCTGTCTTATAAAATGGCAAAATTAAATATCTAAGTAGGTATACCCCGCTACTTTTGTCCTTTTTCTCAGGTCGCATTAAAGTTTAAAACTTTTAATTACTCTTTCGAAATTACTTAACTGAATATTTAAAATCGGGTCTCAAGGTGTTAATATATTCTTAAAGTTTTGTAAATATTTAATGAGTGTCGGTAGGAGAGATGAACTCTGAAAAAGATACATCATCGCGGGCAAAAAAGGATTCAGTAGAATCATTCTTTTTTTTTTTTCCTATTTCACAAAAGCTTTGTCCTAGTTATTCAGCCTTAAGTATTCATTGTGTAGCATTAATAATTGAATAACTGAATGGCAACTTGTCGGCTTTCTATGAAACTAAATATCACTGAACAAAGGATTCGTTCAATGACCTACTTTAAGGTACTCGTACTCTTTTGATGAGCACTATCCTAGACAGAAATGGAAAACAATCGTTGCTTCTATGCTCAATAAAAGAGGTTTAGAGTGTTTGAAAATTTAATTATTACATTACAAGTAGCAGAGTATGACAAAGTAGCAGAATCTTGAAAGGAAAACATTCTTAAAATAGAACTTAATTTTTATTTTTATTATACTTCTTTGTTTTAATGACTTCGATGAACTGCAAATGAAGTAATGCTCTACTGTGGTTTGAGGTACTAGAGGACATCATAATTATATTACAACACACTCTCCACTTCATAAGCAGAAATGTTGAACAACTATGTAGTTTTCACAAAATATACTATAGAACTTAAAATAATGTAAAACTACAATAGTCGAATGGACAAGGGGAAAATATGCACACCACTGCACTTAATACAATCTGAAAGCCACTTTAAAGGGGGAAATGCATTAAGGACGACAAAAAACTTGTAGTTTTTATTTATATCCATGTCAACTTCATGCGCATTCATCATTTCCAAATGGATGCCATTCATTGTGGTAAGAGATAAATAAATATTTATTCTTGAATGTAGGTTTTTGTTTCGAACAAGTGTTGGTGGGATTAAAGAGAGATTTTGGAGAGAATTTCCTTTAAATGAAACCATCTCTGTTCACAGAAAATGATTTATTACTCTTTTTATAGTTCGATTCTCTTAAACGTCCTTTTATAAAAATAAAAATGTCTGCTCGCATAGTCGTGGCTACTTTCTGTTTAACCATCGCAGAAACACCCACAACTGTGTCTCTTGTCTTATCACCATGGCCTTTATCAATGCGGTCTTGGACCAAGTTAGGTAAAAATCCATCAAAATTGTATACTTCCCCATATCCTCGAGAAAACCCGAAAAGTTCAAATCGATATTCAAGATGTTTAAATTAATTCCTTGACGTTTCAAGCATTTTTACATAAAAGGGGTACAAGGCCGTGTTTTGTTTTGAGAAGCTTTTTTGTGACAGTTATACCCTGACCCGTTTGTAAGACGTTTGAAAAATGTAGAACCCTGATGTCTCATTGTCTGGAAATTGTGGTTCTATTGTCAGGAAATCGTGGGCGCCGTAATTCAGTGCGAATTCAGAGATGTGTACCTACATACGCATTTCCCAAAGTATTCAGAACCTGGAATCCAAAGCTCCAACTAGGTTTACTCGTATTAAGTGCTTCAATGTAACTTCTGGTTAAATCATAGAAATCAGTAGAAATAGTTGGAGCTGTATGTCCTATCCGCATTTTTAACAAAATGTTGGCTTTCCTTTATTGTAGGCATCCTGACTCGACAATAAAGGATGAAGATCACATTTATCTGTCTCATGAGATTTATCTTCAGTTGAAGCTTGCTTTAAATAAGACAATCACTCTCGGATGAATAAAATCAATAATTTTTTGTAAAGGTGCTAAAAATAAACTGTCTTCAATGGGAGCTTTAAATTGTTTAAACAATCCTGCCATCCATTTTAAGCTTATGTTTAGGTAAGACCAAAAAAGGTCCATTGAGTTGCAATGGATCATACCATTTGGCTAGCCGGGACTAATTAAAACCAACCGGAACTTTTGACAAAGTGAAGGAGACTCGTGACGCCTACTGACGCTCTTTCGTCTAGGTGTGAGCAGGTGGAGATTGGTTTCTTTCTCCTCCTCGTTTAGCTCTGCAGAAGTCGTGTGAAAAGAGGCCCAGCTTTTTGGCATGTGTTCAATAAGAACAACGATAACGTGGCTGTGATCTGTGATCGCTTCAATAGGACCAACTCAGCACAACGTTTCAGATCAAGCCTGGGTCAGATCTGTCTCGAAATGTTGTAAATAGAGAGATTTTCCCATCTACAGTTGGTTTTGATAAAAGCATCCAGTTTTAGTAAGAGTTTACAAGTAGCGAGGGGCATATCTAAGTTCCGCCACTTCGGGAGCATCCAATAGGTCGTACCCTGTCTGGTGAGTTCGTCCGCCGTGCAATGTTTCCGTGGCCTGGTACGCAGCAAAGGTGAATGTTGAAATGGTCAGTCATCTCCAGAAGAGACAATTGGCAGTTTAAAGAGGACGGTCAAGTGAAGGCGCACGATTCCAGCGATTTGATTGTGAAAATGCTAATATCCCTGATGGATATTGCATTGCTTTTCAGTCAGGACAAGGCTTCCTTGATCGCCATGATTTCCACCTAAAAAAACGCTGCAATGAACTTGGAGGTGAAAAGAGATGCTTGGATTGTGCTTATCGGAGAAGACACCACAACCCATCCAATCGTCATTCTTGGGGCCGTCCGTGTAGAAGTGGACTGAACTGGACTGAACTCAGGAGAGGGATTAGTGAGCCATTTACTTCGTTTAAGGATGCTCATGCGGAAGTTTTCGACAAATAACACGGTCAGCGGGGTGTAGTCCGGGTCTTCTGGGGTAAAATGGAGAAGGTCAATGATCGAGGAGTGGCCCTTATGATAGCTAGACCACTGTGAAAAGACTTTGAGTCGGATAGCCGCGCTCTCAGCCAATTGCTTGCCAAGAAGAGTGTTTTGCGTTATCTTTAAATCAGAGACTGCTGCCATTAATCGTGGGAGGGTCAATAAGGGGAACTTTATATTTGGTCAAAAAGAAGAGAATTCCTGTTTTGGTGGGGTTAACTCCTAGACAGCGTTTTGGGGCCCATCTGGTAAGCCGTAGGAGAGCACATTGGAGGATTTCTCTGAGAGTATCAAAGTGATTTCCAGATCCAGTCCATTCTGTATCCAATAGGAGCCCGTTGACCACTAGATTCCACAGAAGAGGGGACAGATTGCCACCCTGAGGAGTGCCACCTGATGTGCCGCCTAGCTGTGAAATAATTATCCTGCGTGTGAGCAATTGATTGATCAATCCTCCAATCGAAGGATTATGATTGACATTGATCTGACGTTGTTAAAGCCCCCTTTGATATCCAGGTACGCGACCATGATAAACTCTTTACTTTTCAGTGATTTAAAATATTCCCAAAATCGTATTTTGAATTTTTTTTTCTATTGCCATTGCTATGCCTTTTTTCTTTTTGTATCAGCTATCAAATTTCCGTACTGTATATCCCATTTCATTGGGACTTTCCGTAAGCCCACAGAACCATTTAAAATAATTTCATCGGAGCACATCTGTAAGATGCATCCAAGATTATTTTGATTCGAAGCACCATAGGCGCTACATATAAGAAGGGAGACATCACCCTCTTCAGAAATTTTACTCTATTCAGAATCGCCTATCCGAAATTATATTACCAAAGCACAACGTATACAAATTTGAAAATTTAATAGCAGCTTAAAGTATCTCCGATCTCAGTTCGAAAACTGTTTATTCAGGCGTAAAAGATAACCTACTCGTTATTGATTAATTTCATAAATTAATTAATTACTAGCATTTTATATAACCACAACCGTAAATCCTATTACACATAACCAATTTATCGATTTAAATTGACACCTCACCACATAAAACCCATCGGATACAAAACTGTCGGATACACACCTACGAACAATCGAACTGTATGACACTTGAATTCACCGCCATGACAAGTAGATAATACTTGTAACTTGTCATAAACAGAGCAAGTGTCATCTATTGACAACTACGCAAACAGAGGGTTCTTATTTCGTTTTTTCCCAGAAAAAAAAAACAAAAAACAAAAACAAAACTCAAATTGTAAGCACAATATCGATTTATAGCTGCGTGACCTGAGAGTATCTTTTCCATGACCTAACTGCCAACAGCAAAGGATTTGTTTATTTTCTTATAACCGTACAACTAGTGTCAACACTACTGCGTCTTTACACAAGGGAAATATGCTAAAGGATAAACGAGTTACAAAAATAATTTATTATACTTACTCATCCATCTCATCGTCGGATACGGAATGACCATTTTTACTTGCCAACATTTCTAGTTATTTATCCTTCCTGACGGTGGCTAAAAATAGAAAATAATAGACGGGAATATTATAAGATGGTGATTGAAAGTAAATAAGTGTCATTAAAGATTTGTGTTATATACCAAAGCTTCTATAAGTAATAAATGTGACAAATGACTATGGATTCATCTAAGGGTATCTTTAGCTTCCAACAAATTTATGTACCTGCTGGTATACCAATGGAAATATAATAAATTCAATAAGTAATTTTATTCTGTCTACACACTTTAAATGCTCATTTCAGACTGATTGCTGATTTTGTCGTTGCATGCGTATACCCATGCATGCCATTTCCGCATTAATAAGATTGTTTATGATAATCCCTATGTATAAATTGTAATTTAATATTTTAAATAAATGAATTCCATATTTCTATTGAAACCAGATGGTGATAGTATTTAGTCATGACTCATGACACAACATTCGCAAATGCAACAACTTTTTGCAAACGCAACTGAGATTGGCTGTTCAAAGCAGCTGGAAATGACCTGGTAGAGAGCACACACCAACTCATTTCTAAAATTTGGTCAGGTGAGTGTATGCCTGATGAATGGAATCTCAACACCGTTTGCCCGATCCACAAGAAAGGAGATAGCCTCAATTGCGCCAATTACAGAGGTATCAGTCTCCTCAACATCGCGTACAAGATCCTATCTGCCATATTGTGTGAACGTCTGAAACCCTTTGTCAACAACCTGATTGGGCCCTATCAGCGTGGTTTCAGACCAGGAAAGTCCACAATAGATCAAATCTTCACACTTCGGCAGATCCTGAGAAAAATCCAAGAAGTCCAAATTGATACCCACCATCTTTTTATCGATTTCAAGGCCGCATATGACAGCATTTATAGAGACGAGTTATACAGAGCCATGTCTAGTTTTGTCATCCCTGCCAAACTCGTTCGCCTGTGCAGGATGACGTTGGAGGTAACGATCTCACCGAGACCTTTGATGTCAAAAAAGGATTTAGACAAGGTGACGCGCTGTCATGTGATTTTTTTAACATCGTTCTTGAAAGAATTCTGCGAAACTCACAAGCCAACACCGGAGGCACAATCTTTCAAAAGTATTGGAAAAACACAGCGGGCTGTTACCGGTGTGTTCGCTAGTACTGAAACAGAAGCTGCCAAAATGGGTTTAGGGGTAAACGAGGGCAAAATCAAGTATATGCTGTCAACCAGAAGGGACACGCAACATCGACGAATTGGACAGATCGTCACAATTGACAGCTATAACTTTGTGGTAGTAAGGGACTTTGTCTACCTCGGCTCTGCTATCAATTCTGACAATAACATATCGGCAGAAATAAAACGAAGAATAACTCTTGCCAATCGCTGTTTCTTTGGGCTGAGAAGGCAATTGAGTAGTAAGGCCCTATCCCGAACAACTAAGGAGACTCTATATAAGACCTTGATTATCCCAGTCGTGCTTTATGGCGCTGAAGCTTGGACTTTATCAAAAGCGGATATCTTCGGTCATTTCGAAAGAAAAACTCTTCGTAAAATATTCGGTTCCATTTGCGTTGACGGGCTTTGGAGGAGAAGATTCAACGACGAACTATACGAGCTGTACAGCGACATCGAACTAGTCAAAAAACTGCGCATTAGTCGTTTGAGATGGCTAGGACATGTAGAGCGAATGAACACCAATGCTCCGGCCCGAAGAGTCTTCGAATCACACCCGGAGGGACAACGCAGCAGAGGAAGAAGGCAGTTAGCTAAGGACTGAGCTAACTGGAGAGGCTTGTTAGTTGAGGCCCAGGTTCACCCCGAACTATAGCGCCACCTAAGTAACTAAGATTGGCAAAACATTTAACGACATTCTTACATTCTATCAGTCGACCTGAAAAAACAGTGGCGTATAGTGAACGACAGACTTAAAACAGCACAGATGGAAGTAATTGAGATATATACATACATACATATAGCATATATCATTAAAAAGGACAAAGTAGTATTGACGGTAAAGTACCGAAGGAATAAGTGTGATTTTCAATCTAAAAGCAGGAAAACCGAACGATAGGTCCATCATCGTTTCTTTTGAAAACCTTAACCTAAAAGTTTACTGAGCAAGTGGCAAGATGAAGTCACTTTTTATCGAATTCCGTAACATTTACCCCAAGACTGCGTTCATTTCTTCACTATTAATATGTCAATTGATTCATATTATTGCAATGAAATCAAAACATAACATATCAACAAGCCTAACATTAAAATTTAGAAAGACTTATCTTACCTAGAAATCCAGTCCATTACCTCGAAAGAAATGTCTTACTTTTCTGTCAAATCTGGATCTCTCCACCGACCAGAAACGTTTCAGTATCTACGACTTAAAATACGGAACGTACCAAATGTCTGCATGAACTTCCATTTGATTTCATATATTTATTTGAATCTAATTACGAATCTGTTAAAAAAATACAACCCACTGTCTCTGTCTGAAACCCACAACAATGTCACTAGGGTTTCTAGCGCACTAACTATGAAGGTCAATAAAAGCTTACACTCGGAGTTCATTTACCTTCGCATACTTGATGTACTATGGTGATAGATATTTAGTCAAAAACCTTGGCTTTCTGTTTTACCAAAAGTAGACAGTGGTTTCTTGGCATTCTTTCTGCAATAAGTACTTGAAGGATTTTTCAATAAAGACATAACAATTTCGTCTTTTTATACAAACGCACTCTTAAAACATATTTTATGACCTGCCAATGTCAAAACGTCAGTCAAGGTTTACGTTTTTATCAACGTAAAGTTGATGAACAAGCAACGTTTGGTGGCAACTTTAAGAACTTTAATTTTCTGTCACAATAATCGTCCCACCATACGTGCGTGTTATAGTGGACAAGACAACATATTCACTATTGAATATTCATGTGCCAGTGAGACAACGCACCAGTCGAAGTACCGAAAATATCGCAGCCGTAAGTCCTTCAGTTCAAAATGAGCCAAATCAGTCGATTCCAAGCCGTTAACAGAATTGGGAAACTCTCAGCCCACATTGTGGCGGATTTTGCATAAAGATCTTGGCCTACAGCCTTACAAGATCAATTTAACTCAAAAATTGAATCCTCTTGATCATTTGAAGTACCAAAACTACTCCAATTAGGCTCTGCAAAGTTTGAAGAGAATCCTGAATTTCATCGAAAAATCATCTTTAGCGATGAAGCTCATTTTTGTCTTAATGGCTTTGTCAATAACCGAAATATGTGTTATTGGACAGCAACAAACCCACATGTACTTTAAGAGACTCCATTACATCTAAAAAAAAGTGACTATGTGGTGTGGATTTTATGCCGGAGGTGTGATTGGACCGTATTTTTTCGCCGATGATCGTGCCATGTTAGAAGACTATTTTTGACCAGAATTGGATGGACTTCCATCATTGGCCCCATGAGCCACGGCTCTATTTTTCAGTCCATCAGTGATATATATCAGTGATATGTGGTTCCAATAAGAAGGTGCCACATGTCACAGAGCTGGTCAAACAATTGATCTATTAAAGGAGAAGTTCGGTAATCTTGCAATCTCGTGATATGGTTCGGTCGAATGGCCAACTCGCACCTGCAACCTGTGTTGCTGGATTTATCTGTCGAGGTTTCTCTTTTCAAAACTGACTCTTGGTCTTCAGTCTCACGATCTTTCGGTGTCTCTCTTGAAGATAGTCGACAGACGCTGACTTTACTGCACGAAATGCGTCCTGGCAGTTCACATCCGTGGCAGTTGTATTCCATAAGCGACCTCTGTTCGCACATTCCTGCGAGAAGTAATTGTTTTCACTTCGAAAATGTATTTCTCAAAATCCTCACTAAATTATACTCTCTTAGCTTACATCGCGGACGTCGCCTTATAACATAGTAAATTTCCGACATAGTTCGGTTAAGAAATTGTCCAGAGATTCTGGCATCGTACTACAACTACATATATGTATATGTAGTTTGGTTGCGCCTAATTTTTTTTGATTTCTTGATGTCCCTAACCTTCCTTCTAGATCCTTTCGAACTCAGTCCTTCGATTGCATTCGTATTTATTTTGAGTATCATTCCGACGACGAATGGTGCCGTGTAAGGATTGCGGGTCAACAACACCCACTACTTTCTGACAGAAGTAATTCCAGAAACTTTCTCCTAAGCCTCTGAAGTTCACTTTACAGCACTTGGAGTACGTTTGCTGTTTGTTTTAACACGGAAGACAATTCTATAGGAAATTCTTAGGTAAACCCAGAACTAGTATGTGGCATGCAGAAAAACCAGCAAATCTTCTGGGACTGCATAAATTTTGTCAAAATCTCAAACAAACAAGAAAAACTTAATGGTAATTGGACAAAGAAGGGACATACTATGTATAAATTCTCTGCAAACAGAAACATCCAACCCTGATTTTCAAAGGAATAACTTCCACAGTGAATAACTTTCCCTTCTTCAAATCCCCAGAACTATCGCTACTGCATTAGGTGTCTTATCTTCATCTCAGCCTGAATTTAAATTTTTGAGCATTTATTGAAATTAAATCATATAAATCCTCTTTAATTCCTTTTCACCTAAATTTATCTACATATCATTATATGCACATATACTTAAACCATTCACAACCTCACAAGCATTCCCAAAAGAAATTAATTTCAAACCTCAAAACTCAAATGTAGGTCAGCCGCTTGTCAACCTGCAAGTCACATAGTTGTATGTATGCCAAAAGGATTCACATTCAAACGCCATTGCTCCTTTGATGGTTGAATAAAGTTTTTTTTTTTTTTTTTTTAAACTTCTATAGATATGAATACGCTCTGCATTAAGAAGGTATCTGCATACATTCCCATGAATTAAATAAATATTATTCACTTTGGGAAACTTAATTCCCTAACTCCCCTAAACTGTACCATATTACCCTAAAACGATTTCTGAAAAGTAATTTAAAAAAAAATTAGATTCAAGAAAATTTAAGCCGCAGCAAAGCCATGTAGTGAAATGTGGTATCTATTCTGTTCAGTTAATATTTCTTTTCTCAAAAGTATCTGTTTTCGATAAACTTTCTATAGAGTGGTTTGGGGACAACAGAAAAGTTTTTGAAATTGTTTTAGAAACTTTAGAACACATTGTGCACCTGCAGGTATAAAGTAAAAGAAACAGAAATATAATTAAACTTCGACCTATGGTTGGGTAGCAGCAGCACTGTAAAATTACTCAATCCACCTCGTAGATGAGAAATGTAACGAAAAGTAAAACTTTCAGATGTGACATGCACATGCAGACTTATACATCTGTTGCATTGTTGTATGAGTATTAAACAGACTTAATGGCCCTTGCTAGGTGGGGTTATACACGTATTGTTGGAACCTTGAGAAGGCCAAAGTGTCAGACGAAATTAACCTGCAGTAAAAACGAAGTAAACGATAGCACTTTAGACATGTACGAGTACGAGTTCACATGTACATGCTTTAATTGTACTTTTTGCGCATTTTGTAGTATGGATTAAAATAAAAAGAAAATGAAAAGATAAAGGGTAATCTAATAAGATAGAGTGAAGCTTATTGGATTTACTTTGTATAGATTAGATACTTCTGACTTTCTTCCTTTGATCCGGGCGGACTTCGTGGTTCTTTTATAGTCGAACTGCGTACGTTATACACAGTTTCTAATCTTGAGTGAGTGAGTGAATAACAAGCTTGAAATTCTATTAGAATAAGAATTAAGTAAACATTGATGGTCGTACTGGCACCACATACTTATGTTTTAACAACATTATATATAGCCTTATGAAAAATGTTTTTCTATACTATCTGCGAAGAAGACAACGAACTAGTCTTTGTACCAAAATCCTGCAGAATTTCTGGTCGAATAGACTCATATAGATGAAGTGCATATTCGTCCGATTGACCGTAGAGATAGATGAACAATAGAAGAACTTCAGTGTACTGGTGGAACAAGGGCATCGCCTAGCTCCGAGCGGACTTTCTTAGAATGCGAAGATGCCAGCAAAGGACTAGTGGCAGAGATTCGGATATTTACGAAGAACTACGCGACGAATTTCGAATTTAAAGTAATATACGGAAAGGGACTCGGGAGTATGCAGTCGATAGTTGGGATTCAGAAAGAAATGAAATACCATCTAAGCAATACAAGCTGTGTGTGACATAGCATGGGAAACAATTGCGGGAGAAATATGGCTCCGAGGGACAAAAAAGTACTTGACGTTAAAATGCGTTCAATTCAACCAACTGGAGCCGTGTAGTTAGAGCACTGAGTGACCTGAAGGTACCAAACAACCTTCTACGTATAATAGTTAACTAGTTCCATGATAGAACCCTCTATTATGACACGTAGGGACCAAAGAAGTACAAGATAACAGGAGGAGTTCCTCAAGGGTCGGTACCGGGACCAATTCTTTAGAATATAATGTACGATGGCATACTAAGAACATCGAGGACTAGGAGAGTGGATATCGTTGGATATGCTGATGATATTGCGCTTGTAGTAGTTCCCAAAACCAAAAGTGATGCAAACCTGTAATCAAACAATCGCAAACGTGAAGTTATAGCTGCAGACATCAGGATTCGAATTAGCGGACCACAAAATTGAAAGCATTCTCTTAAGCAGCCATAGAAAAGTGGAACACCTAACCATACAGGTCGGTGAGTGTATCATTGAGTCGAAGCCGAAGTCCTGCTGGACTACAGACTCAGCTTTAGAGACGAGAAAGGAACTATTACCTAATAAAATTTCCATCAGGGCATGGTTGCTTCCGTGCGTATCTCCACAAGTACAAGCACGCGGATGACCCATTCTGCAAACACTGTGTAGGAGCAATTCAAAGAACAGATCTTATAGCCAGTCGATAAAACAGTTCTTCCTCCCAATTTGGAAAAGGTGGCGAAACTTTTCGGATTATGGAGGTAATGTTTTGCTTTGTTTTTCTCTAGTTAGCTAGAAAGGGTAGCTAAAAATCGTAGCCGTAGATCCCGAGGACCTTTTGCGGTGATAAGCCTCATGTCTGGTCAAAAGAACCCTTAAACTGACAAACAACTGAGAGAGTATTGAATGATATGTATATAGAACTTTCTTATTCTCAATCTAACTAAGAAAATCAGTGTATTTAGCAAACGAATGCTATTTATTGTATCTATAGATAAATCGAACAACGCGTGCAATCACAGGGCCTCCGCACGTGCCACCACCAGTACATGATACCAAACCCACACGGTATACCTACTCGGGAACTAAGGGACATGCCCCGTATGCTGATACCTGGATAAGGGAAATCTGTCAGGAACTTTATATTGTGGGAAGTTTTAAAGTTTCTACCCAATTTCGTTACATCAACTTTTTTTATATGGCATTCTGACGTAAGGCGTGCTCACAAAATCTAAATATAACCCTTCAGATTGCATGTGTCATTACATGAACAACTCTGACATTCCTAGTGGGTGTATTCAGACTTGTATTAGCTCTTTGATAAAAGATACACGATTGGTAACAATGGAAATAATCATCATTGAGTTTCTATCAGCTGATAAATTATGTAACATATGCTATTTATAACCTTTTGCTGGGATAACACATGCATTCTTGTGGTGAACTTTCAAACATATAGGTATAACACAATGCTTCTAATCCTGGTTGCCCTTTAAAGCGAGATGCTATCAAGACTATATCAATCAATTTTTGCAAAAGTTTTCTATTTCCCCAGAAGGCATAACGTGAACTCATTTACTCTCGTCTTATATCCCAGCAACTGTAGAAGTTCGCAAAATTTATGACATGACTCTGAAACACACTGTTGTTCGAGAACAATAAACCCATTTGTCATTCCTCTTGTGGGTGTGTCCACTCCGTATGCGGATACCTAGTTCTTTTTCGCTTTGAATTCATCTCAATTTTCCTCTCAAATCCTGCCCGCTTATCATAAAATATGATCCATAAAAATAAGCGAAACGACCCAGAATGTCAGGACATTTCTCTTCCCAATTTTCCTAACACAAAGCAAATGTCTTTTCGCACAGGAGCAGGAAGACCAGGACTGAAACGAAAAAATCGCAAACTCTCTTTTCGCATTTCGAAAATATTTTGTTCGCATTTTACATATTCCTTTCGTTCCTTACATTCTCTGTGTTCTGTGTATTTATGTATGTATATGTGCTCCTGCCATAAGATGGAAATTAATTTATCACCACTTTGAAGGACATTCTTACACTCTATACACTGGGAGTGAACATCATTGTAGAACTACATATATTGTATGAACGCGTCCTGAATGAATATTTCTTCCGGCATTTTTGTTTTGCCATCTTCAGAAACAAATGATGCTCGAAGGGGTTTTTTTCATATATTTTACGAGTATCTAAAGCATGCTCGGATGGATTGTAATAAACTGTAATTCATCAATGTTCAGGATATGAAATGATTCGTATTTAAAAAATTTTGACAGTGAAATATCATCCAAGGTAATTTAAGTGGTGTTTCGGCACAATCTGCAGTTTTGTGGATTTTGAAATTCAATTAATGGCTGCCACGAGTAATATACATAGATACATATGTAGATACATTTGTCGTTAATGTAAAGTTTTATTCTTTCGCCAAAGGATTTCATGGAGAAAGTGATTACCTCTGCTAATAGTTGGTACTTGAGCATCGTATTCAGTAGAAGGACATCCATTGAGGAGAGATGATTGAATTTTTATGGCCCTTCTCGTTAGGTCAAGCGAACAAAAATGTTGCGGCGAGGTTGTTTTTTTTATTTTTTTAGAATCTTTATGTCCTTTTGGCATGTTAAACATGCATGAGAGGTGGGCAAATACACTTTTGGTTGAATGTATTTGCAGGGCTAAAGATTTTAGATAGAACACGTGTGGATGTCTCCAGAGAGATCATTAGCAGTAGCGTGTACTTTGGTCCTTCGAACCCCGTGGGTGCCTTGGGGCAAATGAATTTTGTGTCATTCTGTTATGAAAACCAAATTTTCTACGTGACTGTGCGAACTATTTATTTTTTTTTTTAAGGGATATCAGAATTTATGTATTGAGTCAACTTTCTGTTTGTTTATAGTTGGAAAAAGAATGTTTACATTGCTTAGGTTCGCTCTTCTGGGAGTTTATTTATAAATGCATGTAGCTATACTATTTCAATAGAAAGTCAGTCCTATTGACCTTGGGCTAGGTACTTATATAAAATAAAAAAGAAAATATAATATAAAATCGATTTTCAACAACCGGTGGCTATAAAAGTAGTTCCGTAGTCTAGTAAATATTTATTGGGCACGCCTGTAATGAAATATTTATATGTATGAACGCATTCAGTGGCAAGGGTGTGTTACATTATTCGGAAGTATATTGGGTTAGGAAATGGACATTTCAGAGCTCATAAACGCTGTTTCATGTGCAAAAACAAGAAGGGCAATTGAGTTGTTAAATTTCCTTGCTGTAACCCACAAGATTTGTTATTTGTGTAAGGATTTGTTATTTGGGAAAATTTGTAAGGGGATTTACAGTAAGAACGCCCCATTTTGTTTTTTTTTAATAAAACAGCCACACAGACGAGATATCAAAAAAAAGTTTATTCCAGATCATTCATTCGAATGTCATCTTCGAAAACACTTGCGTGAGTGAGCGCATTTACTCAACCCAATTTTCCACGACATTTTTGTATAAATTGAGCGATATGCCGGTAATTTGGAGTTCGATGTTGCTCCTAAGGTCATTTAAAATCTCCGACTTATTGGTATAGAGCATCAACTTAACGTAGCCCTAAAGGAAGAAGTCCTTAGTCATCAAATCTGTCCACTTCTGGAGATCACAAGGTCACCAAACTTTCAATTTCGATAGATGCGACCACGTGCTTATAGACGCGAGTCACGCATCAAATATATTGAATATGTAAACTTTCAGAGTGACAAACGTTGACTCTGAGCAGTTTTTTGTTGCAGTCAAATCTCGACTATCCAACGAGAAGAAGCTGCAAACTGTCCATAAAAAGAAATTCCACGTTGGAAGCCTTAGAACGACTGGGGTAACCAGAGCCTACAGAGAGTGATTGAGCGAGAGTCTCTGCGCTATCCATTCACGATCCACAAACGCCAACAATCTGTGGAACCAGTATCGCGATATCATCAAAAGTAGTCAAGACCACCATAGGTTACAAGGCACAACCAAAAAGAAGCCCCTATCTGTGAATATGTGGATATAACATAGCTCTGCAATCTGTTCTACTTAAACTTCCACGTAAACTTCCTCTCCAAGGGGTTTCAAGCGACGAACTTCTTCTCGCCAGTTCCTCCGCTTCCACTGAACCCGTATTCTACTTGATTGGCAGATGATAAAGCCGTATCTAGAACCTTACTATCACTGAAATCTCCTGTATTACGTAACACTTCGCACTTCACAATTATCCTGGTCTGTTCTGGACCGAAACCTTCATAAAACTCCCGACAAGTGTGATGTAATGAATGAAGTTCGTTTCCAGATCTCCTGATAGTGAATTCGTACGTTTCTAAGCTTGTTAGGTCTCGTAAACAAACATACTAGTTCTTTAATTCTGACCATGCTATATAATAGTAAGTTTTAATGAGGAGATCAAGGAATAGAAGGTGTAGAAGTACCCCATAAACCAATAAACCTTATCTCGTTCCTTCTAAAAATATTTGTGGAAGCTCTACGATTTCCAATCAAATCCCATATTAAGAGGAATCGACTACATATTCAAGCGGTTTACCCGGAAAGATCTACAAACTAAATGTTAATTTAAATAAACTACACCCTCTACTATACCCTACGCGGTTCTTAATGCAGCATGATCAAGCACCATACTTAATAAAGAATCACAGTGCCACCAACCAGCAGATTTCATTTCATCAACATCCCTTTTAATTTTACGCTGATTTCCTTCAATGTATCCCTATAGGATTGACTTAAATAAATAGAATTTAAAATACAGCAAAGTGCCAAAATAAACATTTCCTTCTATTTATAAAACCCATCACTCATAAAACACATTTGATAAGGGTTTACGGCCAGGCAGATACTTAAAGGCAGGGTCAACCTGTTTGTCTATTGTATTGGATTTGGGTTTCTGCTTCATTTACCCAATCCAAGCAGACGTAAGCGATATCTAAAAAATGTATAAATGACAATCATTAACTCGAGAGGCTTTATCTTATACATAGATAGCTTTCCACTCCAATTCCTACTGCGATCCTTGCTCTGTTCGCAACATTCAAAAAAGTGTATTTAAATTGAAAATCATCCAAAGGAAGAAAACTAATTTAGAACAGAGAAAGTGCACATCCATCCTGATTAAGAAAAAAAAAAAAAAAAAAAACATGTTTCTCTCACATTCAATATTCAAATTTCTTTTTTCATTTTGCTTTCACAACCTTTTTCAACACTACACACATGGGTTGGATCCTTTCAAACGACAGACAACTCCTACTGAGAATTATGCGCAAAGTAATGGAATCAAGAAATTTCCCCACTGATGAGGATGATGTACGAGTACAAGGATCTTGGTTCTCTTTCAATTTATATAAAATAAGAATAGAAATCGCTTTCGAGTGCTTTGGGGTTAAGAGTAGCTACTTGTTCCATAAGTTCTTGAAATTGAAAATAAAACTCAATTTTTCGTTGAATGATGGATGTTTGTATTTCAAGGAACTTTACTCCCAAATTGCTTTTTGAAAATATTGAAGCAATGAAGTAATATTCATTTTGTTTAAATATAATTTGCTTTAGTAAAAATATTATCTTTAGTTAGTAACTATAGAGCACTGCTGCGATATTCAGGGAATCACAGACGTTTTAAAGGATTATTTGTAATAGCTCCTAAATGCGCATCGAACAGAGATGCATAGAGTGGAAGGTAAGGATGACGAAGTCTCCAGTTTAGTTTGAAAGAGGTTGATATCGAATTTTTCAAATATAATAATGATGTTTTGGGAAGGAACAAAAACGAAATCATTCGCTGAATAGGGGTTAACGAAACTCTACATATTGACAAAAACTATCGAGGGATATCCATGCTATGTTCACTTAAGTAGGGATATCTCATCCCAACTTATGTTATATTTTTGCAGTACGAAATAAATCGACAACGACAACAACGTTGGAAAATATTGGAAAGTGTGCGAATTTCGAAAAGAAATTTCAGTCGATATAATGCACTATCTGTAGCCGTGTTCAACGTGTACGCTCAACAGAGCAGCTGTCGTATGGTTTTGAAGTAGCGGCATTATTGGCCCATTATTCTTCCAAGACTACAATGGAAGAAACGTTGCAGTCAATGCAGAGCGCTACCGAGGCCAGAAATTGAGGATTTGGACTTGGTCGAGGTATGGTCACGGTTGCCACTTTGGTAACTTTTTACCAAATTTGGTAATTTTTGGTAATTTGGTAATTTATATCTCGATTTGGTAACTTTTTTGAACAAGACCAGATTAAGGAACCTCACTCAAGAATTGAGTGAATTTCATTATTGTGAAATTTTGAACGGAATTGCTTCATGTAAATGATGCCTAAATATATTGGAGTGAATGCACTGCATCAAAACAGTGTCAAACTTGACACTACTATGATGGAGAAGTTAAAAAAAGTGGGTCCTCCCGGAATGCAACGCCCTCTTTACCCCAATCCTAAATAATTTAACATAATGGACGCCATGGCTCAAGTGGTTAGTGCGTTGGACTACGGAGCGAGGCGTTCGAGGTTCGATCTCCATACAACAGCTAAAATTTCTTTCAGGTTCCTACCTTTCGCGAGCGTCTGATAAACTTCCGAGAGTATAATTGTCATAAAAAAGCTTCTCAAATAGGCAAATCAACCTTCGAACACGGCATTAAACAGTAGGTTCCTTGCGTTCGTTTAAAGAATATAACGCGCACAAAACGAATAGTTGTGAGAAGCTAGCCCCTTGGTCCCATAGACCCGTTGCCCGCAAAATTTTGTATATTTTTTATTTTTGTAAAGGTGCAAGTACGTACAACCCATCAGAAATAAAATCGAAACTTGTTAAGGTCTGTCACGAAGACCTCAAGGTTCTTGGCTTCCAGAACAAAGTAAAACTGGGTCCCGGCCACACAGGGGTGTCGCGGGAAATGAAACGGCTGACGAGTTGGCAAGAAAGGGTTCCATGCTCGAACTTTATATTCGACTGCCACCTCAAAGGGATAGTGAAACAACAAATTACCAAACATCTTCCTTTCCTTTCTCACTTTCTAAAACTTCTGTTGCCTGAGAAATATAACTCTATTAAGTTACTACTTTCAAGACATTGAAGAACTATTTGAACTTTACAGGTTTGCGAGGACATCAGGCTGATTAAAAGCACTCAAGTGTAGGAATAATGTACTCCAGACTAAGACCACTGGTCGGCATATGTAGACCTGAATGTGAAGAAGGAGAAGTACATATCTTCTGCATCAACCCACTTACCTCACTTAACATATTACCCAGTCATGCTCTTTATTTATATTGAGCTCGTAAACCAGAAAAAATTCAAGATTAAGGATATCGCTAACGTATATTAGTGCTTTAT
Organism: Xylota sylvarum; assembly: GCA_905220385.1. Taxonomy (NCBI): domain Eukaryota; kingdom Metazoa; phylum Arthropoda; class Insecta; order Diptera; family Syrphidae; genus Xylota; species Xylota sylvarum. The sequence goes on from LR999958.1 coordinate 37,972,160, forward strand.
AAACGTTTTCGAATTTAGAATGATTTGGTAATTTTTTACTTCATTTGGTAACTTTTTTTTTCAATTATGGTCGCAAATTTTTCTCCTAAGTGGCAACCATGGGTATGGTTCCAGCAAGATGGAGCTATGTGTCACACAAGCCGGTGAACACTAAGTTCAATAATCGTGTAATCAGTCGTTTTTGGTAATGTTGCTTGACGGAGCTCCGATTTGATGCTGTTGGACTTTTTTTGTGAGGTACCAATAAAGATCGATGCTGTGCCAACAATCCAGAGACGATCCAGACACTCAAGAACAATATTCTGAAATAGGGCCCAACACCATCGAAAATGTATTGTAAAACTAACCGAGGCAGTCATTCGAATGAAATAATATTTCATATTTAGTCGGAAGGTTTACTCTTTAATCAATAAACTAACAATCGTTGAAAAATATTGAAGGTTTTTTTTTGTTATATTCTTGTTAAAAAGAAACCAACACATTGCCCACCCTATATAATTCCGGTTGTGCAATACGTGCGCAACTCTAATATACGAGGCTCTCAACTCTATCCAACTACTGCGTTGCAACAAATGTATTGGTAATGTACATACGTACTCGAGAAGCTCATTGGATATCGTTGTGCAACGCGTTGATATCGAAACAATGTACACCACTGCGAAGAGTGTGTGAAAATTGGACCTCCAGATTACGCCATGAACGCGCCAGCCGCGGTAGCCACATGATCGAAATCGTATTTAAACATTAATGTAATAAAATTAAACATTTTTCTGTATTTTATTTCAATTGAAAATTCTCCAATTCGATAAAAGATACCCTTTAGAAGAACGACATTCATCAACTCCCTGGAATAGTATACTCGTATGTGTGTTCCATATTTTGTTTTTATTAGCTTTGTTCAGTAAATTTTAGAACAGAGTAGAACAAGATAGATTAGAACAATTTCGTGAAAAACGTCAGACAAGTTAGAACAGTCAGTCATACGTCAAATGAAGTTGTTAAAACAAATTGTTGTTAAGTTTTCGTTTGTTTACATGTGTAATATCAAAATATTTTGGAATTTTGCAAAGAAATTAATTAAAAATAGTGTATCGTAATATTCGGTCGGTATCAATTAAAATAAATAAAAAAACTTATTTGAAATAAAATTTACCACAAGACTTAACAAATTAATGCCAACAAAACGATGACAGCTAATTTTGACAGTTTTCATTAATCTGTTCTAACTAACAAAAAAAAAATGCAGAAAATCCTGTTCTAAACTGTTTTAGAACAACCTCATTTAGAAAGAATCAGATCAGTTCAGAACAGAAAATTCCTCATTGAACACGAAAAGTTGTACTTTTCTGTTCCGAACAGTCCAGAACGACCTCATTGAATACAACTATTCACTGGACGCTGTTCACACAGGACTGACAGATTGGATTTTGTTTTTTTGGCGTTTGCTGGCGAGGGGAGAAGCGGAGAAGTGACATGTTATGGTAATCCAGATTTTCAGGCTTTCCGAAATTTTCTGATGCCAAACCAAATTAAACTTCGCTAAGAACATAAAAGAAAAACAATGGCAAACTAATTTAATTGTTGGAAAAAGCATTAGTTTTGTTTTGAAAAAAGTTTCTTGTTGAAAATCAAATCATTTTTATTGGCGTTAACAGGACTATCAATCTGAATACAGAAACGTAAAAAAATCCACTCAGTCAGTGGGATTGTTCGTGAACTTCACCATAATAAAAATGTAAACCCTGACTAACATTTTGACAGTGACAGAAACAAAAACCCTTTATTTCTAGAGAATTTTTAAAAAAAAATAAGTTTATTAAAAGTGGGTGTGGCTGTGCCAAAACTTGGAACGCGAAAATGATGATATGCCATCTGATAGCATATACGAAAATATGAAATATTATCGAAATCGTTGGAGCCGTTTTCGAGAAAATTAAATTTAATTAAATTTGGCCTTTTTTAAAGTACCCTTAATTTTGAGGTGTGAATGAAAATTCCGATTTCGTCTCGAACTGTCTCCTTACAGATTCCAGATATAAAGAGTTAAGCGTAAAGACAGACAGACACGGCTTTATTGGATTTCACCTAAGATATTCCCAGATGAACCAGATTTAGGTCGGGGGGACAGAAGTGTTGGTTATCATCTAAATTGAATGGTTGATTCTGACTGACAGCGGAATTTCGGTAATCACTGCCAATATATAGTCTAAAAAAGTAATTTTTCCATATCCTCAATATCGACTGCGATTCAGCAATGTACTGGAATTCCTTGTTGGTGCCTACAGACGTCAGTTCTGGCTTTGTAGCCTTGACATTTTCTTTTTAATTGCTGGTAAAATATCTGACCCTAATTCTGCAATAGGATAGATCTGAAGCTTAAAAATTTATTTATATTTACTCTTACAACACACGGATGGTGCAGGAGGAAAATATGCAACTTTGTTCTGAGAAAAGGGGATGAGTCCCGGCACATATCCTCTCAGAACGTAGCTTATAGCTTTCAAGGTTTACGCTTTTGTTGAGAGAAACTTACTTATAAATAAATTCCTACCGTAGTTGTCAATAGAATTCCTGTTACTGCCTGTTTTACGCTGTAAGATTAAAATTCAATCCCTCAAAAACAAAATAAAAAACAACACAAAAGCAAAAAAAACATTTCACACCAAAAAAGTATTTTTCTTTGAGTCTTTGTTCCTTGAAAATAAAAATGAACCTATCCTAGATATCACAACATTGGCCGAACTAAAAAAAATTTTAAAAAGGAAGTCGCTGTTGATCCTGTAAAATAGTCAACAAACTATAAGCCTTCTGGGAGCCGTAAAGATAAACCGGAACAACATTTAAGCAATGGCGAATTTCCTGGCACCTAGGCGAACCGACAAAGGACGCGGGACAAAACGCAATGGACGTTGAGCTATTTATATACATAAGTACCTACATGTATATGAAAACTATTAAAAGTTATGTATCCGTAATCGTAAAACGGAGCTTAGCAAATCTCTCTTGTAATTTTTGTTTTTTTTTCGAATTTATGTACTTCCTACCGTTAAATTGTTAGGTTGATAGTGTTTTCATAAATCCTTACATACAAAATAAAAACTTTTAATAGGTACATAGAATCAAGTCGATGTGTATCACTATCTCTTGCTCTCAGAAAACTACGTAGGCCAATTTATACGAATAAACCTATAACTCAGTATTACATGGAAACCACAATATTCGTAAAGTACTTAATTTAAACTGAGTTCAAAAAGTAAACCATCATAAAGAAGACCCTGACACTTTAAATTGTTTATTGTAAGGTTGGGTATTGGGGTGCGGTGAAATGGTGGCGAAGATTAAAATACTTAAACAAAGTTAAGTGCCTAACAATCCACTGGTTGACTTTTTTATGATTGAAATAATCACGTCATACTCTTGAAAGTGATTGGAAAATAACTTTAAAAATTATGGAGGAATTGTGTAACATCCGGCTTTCTTTTTTGTAAGGTCGCCTACTACGACAATGTTTGTTTTGGAAAATTGTAGTTATTGAGTACGAATTGGATACTAGTTGAACTATTCTTTTATAGGGTTACAGGTCACATTAGATTATGAAAGTAATGTTTACTACAAGTTATAGTCTTAGGACAAATTTTTCACTCTTCATAAAGGCTTGTCCATACCAAACAAACACTTTGAAAATATTTTTTTTAGTTTTCAAAATAGTTCTTAGATGTTTCCGAAAGGTTACTGAAGTGTTTCTAAAATGTTTCTGACACGTTTCAAAAACGCTTTCTCAATGATTTAAAATATTTGAATGTATTCAATGTTTTTCATTTGTTCCGAAATACATATTAGTGCTTGAAAAAATGTCTTCGAAACAGAATCTTATTTTCTGTGATGTTGAAAAGCAAAAGCAAGGGACCATAGTGTGCCCATCGCGATCCCTGGGAGGCCCTAAGAAGCACGGAATTCGCCAAACACTTAATTTCCCTACAAAACCTAAATATAGTCTCAATTTTATTCAGAGAACTATCCTGCTCTAAATTGCTGAAGATGTGTCTTCCGTTCCGAAGTACATACTTTATTTTACCTGACACGGTTCTGCGAACATAATGTCCTGAGCATTGTACGGCAGCTCCTGAAGTCCTGACTAGTTCAAATTTAGTGATGTGAAATATGCTCTCGTTTAGCGCAGCCTGACTATCAATGTAGATGGCGATATTTTTGTTGATATTGCACTGATATCTTTTTTTTAATTATCTGTTTATCACAGTTTAACTGGAAGACAATGACACCACACTTGTTTTTCCATTTTGATTTAGGCTATGCATCACCAACGACAGCAAGAGAAACATTTAATTTTCCCAATTCAAATTGAACATTTGAAAAACGTTTCGCAAAACAAACTAAGAACCGGATTTAACATCCACACCAAAGAAACATTTCGGAAACATTATAGAAACATTTTGGAAATATTTTTGTTTTCCTAAAAAGTTGAAACATTTCCAAAACCTTTCCAAAATGTTTTTGAAATGTTCGTTTGGAGATCACGATCTCTTGGGAGTACGATTAGGCTGAAGTCATGGAATGGTAAATTATAATCGGTCTCCATCTCGCATTTGACTTTACCAATAATTTGAGCCAGGAATATTCATGAGCTAAGCAATGTTCTGGTTCTGGTTCTGATATTTTCGTGGATGATGACAATGTAAAGCATAATTCCTCTTATGGCAAATATGTATCTGCCTTCCAAGTGAAGATCAATTAGCCATGATGTAGCTCATCTACCCGTACCTGTCTTTCAAAATGGCCATCGATCTTTTAGGTAGAAGTTCAAGGATTCATTCTTTAGGCACATCAAAGTTTTTTTTTGTTGGGTCTCAACTTGGGAACGCCTAGTAAACATCCGAAAATATTACAGTCATGAATAAGTTTTTTTTTTTTAAAAACAGCCCTTTGAAAGCAGCTATAAACTTTAGGTTTCTTCTTTTCATGAATGGTTGTCAGAAGCAAGTCCTTGTAGCCTATTCTGCTCGGCTTAGCCAAACATTTCTACCAAAATAGTTCATTCTTGTTTGCTTGTCTGTCAATTCCATTGACGAAGAAAAGTAAATACCTATGGTGCCACGTAATAGTGGCAAAGTTTAACACTAGGTGGCAAATCACCACTAGAGAGATTCATAAAATTGATTCATGCCATAGCTACGCAATCATGAGAAAGGTGAATACCTTAACTAAATGTGAAGATCTTTACTAGATAACGAAACCCTACCAATCAATGGAAAAAAGGTAACATTGAGGTTAGATTTATCAACAGTGCCCAATGGAATATTTAAAATTCTTTTCAGAGAAGCCTTTGTTATGATGTCATACGCTATACTTTAGATAGTACATATGTATAAGTTTTAGTAGCTCATAGTTTATTTTTTTTAGGTAAGTAGACTAATTATATCAAAAAATCAGAAACTAACATACAGAGGATCAGTGTCCTGTAAAGAATGATAATCTCATTTCATAACAAACGAAGACTCTCAGTATTGTTCCTTCCATCAGTCGCGAATAAGACCCCGGAATACTTCGGATTCAGATCACTCAAGGTTGATCAAATCATCCAGAAAAGTGAATTACTAAGATGACGGGGCGCACCCACATTCCCCTTAAATTATCTGATGATTCTAATATTTGCATATAAACACCGATGCTATTCCAAGTTTGCCCCTTCGAACTCGATCATATGCCTTCTCGAAATCAACAATACTGCTGTCGACAAGATCAAAATATTACCAGACATTCTGAACCACAAAATTTAGAGTGAATATCTGGTTTGAAGTGTTTTTGCCATAATGATTGAAGTATTGGTCGTCCCCTAACCTAGACATAAAATTAGGTTTAAAAGGCATTGATCTGTTATAAGGAAAGTCGAATCTGGCAAGTCGCTGATCTTGACTAAGGTATTTCATTCAAATCTCGTCTCGAAAAAATTAGATTACGAATACATTTTTTGAAGACATGCTCAACATTAGATATTGAAAACCAGGTGGGTAGGTAAAGCAGCTTCAAAAGGAGATGATTGAATCAAGTCCTATAGTACAATTTATTTTGCAAATGTTTCCAGTAGTACCTCCTAGAATTCTTATCAGTTAAGGTCTGGATTACAAAACTCGAAGTTACCCTATCCTACATATACCACCATATCCATCTCTACGTAACTCAAACTGAAATTTAAATTAAAAACGTCCCCGCATATCTCTCCCAAATATAACATTTCACAATTCAAATAATCCCCATCCCTTAATCCCATTCGCAAACCGAATTCATCTGGAGCCATGTATAAAAAGCTTTAGGGCTCAGCTGGTGTAAACTGGATTTCCGTCTTCTATTAGAGCGATCCGATTTTTAATTTTTATTTATTGCCATTTCCATCCATCCATTTTGTTCCAATTAACATTTTTTTTTTTTGAAACGAACCAACCGTTAAAAGTATCTTTAACATGGAACGACAATAATGACTCGGTATACGGTTAACGAGTCTCCAAGTTCAAAAGCGGCAAAATAAAATTTATTTGCACACATGCAAGCAATTGCTTCAATTAAGCCCTTTGGCCCTCCCATCATCAATCAAGACCGCTTCCTCCCACTCACACACTAAATCCATCAATAAAACACAGACTTTCTTAGACTCAGGACAACCATACCCAAAGGACGAACAAAAAAAAAAAAAAAAAGTAGAACAAGGATAGATAATCCAAGAGTACACAGGCATCAGACTTTTCTCATGCGTAAGGGAAACATGAAACATGATTTTAAGAAAAAAAAAACACTCTTCTTTATGTGAACAGTTAACACCTCATGGGGCTTAGTCTATGTACATACATACCTTCTAGAGACCCAAAAGGGAGTCCTTGTCTATGTCAAAATTAAGCACTAACACCGAAAAGAAGAACAAAAAATCACCAGCACCAATAGCTTCTGGCAGGACTTTTTATTGATTTTCCTTGCTCCCTTCGGTTGTGCAGTAGGCTCCTGTCCTGATTAATTTTCTTTTTTTTCTTTTCTTTCTTTGATAGAGAAACCGTTTAGATTACGAGAAATCCTTACGCTTAAATTCCACACGAAACTTTGAAACACGACAATTGAAAAAACTTTAAGGAAAGTGAGAATTTAGAGAAAATTTTATGTCCTTTTCGTCGAGAAAGAAAATTGAGAGAAATATAGGAGAGAAGTTTACACTACAGGGGCGCTGACTATGAGCTTGTCCTGATTTAGGGTTATTTTTTGTTTGAAGATGAGGAGCTAACCAACACGTTTAAATGTCCAGCACAAACTGAATTTCGTTGCCGTACCGTAAGTGTAAGTTGGCCAACATAAATCGTAAGTAGACGTTTTTACACGAAACTTAAAGCCGCGCACTGAAAAGCACTCAACTCATTTTTTTAGAGTTTTAACTCAAAAATTTGAATATATCCCAAATGAGTGGAGTCGGAAACTCTCTCAATAGAAAAAAAAAAAAAAATGCGTAAGATGTTCTGTTGATGAAAATTCATGCACACCCCCCTGTAGAGTGTAGGTACATAGGATTGGGCCTATGTAAACGTAATCACGTCTGTCTGACACTCACCGTCCTCTTACATAGGCGACTTTCGGGTATATACAGACTTCACAGATAGAAGTTGTCTCTGACAGTGAAGCCGCTGCTGGGCGGGGGGGGGGTTGTGTATCTAACATGTGCAAATGTGCGTATTTTTCTTTTTGGCAATCAATCCCTTCGTTTGGTTCACCCCCTACTGTGTTGACTATTTTTTGGGAATAAAATTAGATACCAATGCTGTAGAGGGGATCAAACTTAGCAACAGTATTAGAATTACCTAATTGTAGACAGGCGCCCGAGAGTTTATATACATATGTATGTTTGTATGTAAAAGGGGTAAGCGAGAGGGTGTGGCAAATATATGGAGGAAAACTATTCCTTCCAATAAATTAGAATTTTTCGTGAGGCATGGTCGGGGGGCAACAAGTGTCTTCTTTGAACTTGGCATAGGAATGATAGAGTTTTATGTTTTTTTTTTTTATTTTATTTGTGTAAGGTGGGGGCCTAATTTCATTGAATTACTCATTCACCGTCATGGATTGTTGCCCTTCTAGTTCGATGATCTTTTGGCAAGTGTTGTATAGCAGTGGTTGGACAAATATATGTATTATCGGACGGGTTGAGGTTTCCTGAGGTAAAATTAGTAAAGTGTGCCAACTTTTGGAGTCATTAAATGGAAAAATCGTTTCGTAAGTAATGCAAATTTAAAAACAATTCTGAAAGGTCATGGCCTGCCAATTTGTTACTGGAATGGGTAAGTTCGTGTGAACTCGCCTTCGTCGATGATCGTTGGATAGAAGTTAGTCAGTTGAAGATGAAACCAATTCTCTTGGAATTGTTTCCAAGATCATACAGTGTCCATACGGCTTAGCAGTCCAGCAATTAGATTCCCTAAGTCGGACAGCACTACATGTAGCTGAGTCTTTTATATGAAGTTCGAGGGGGATCAGGTGAAGGATCACACTTACTTTTTTAAATTTATCGATATTGTACTTCTTGCCCAAGGCAGGTCACCAAACAATGGCTCCATAGATAAGAATTGGAAACACAATGGCTGTGCACGTCCAAAGGATCATCTTTGGCTGTAGACCCCATTTTTTCCGAATGATTTATTGCAGGGATAGAAAGCTACACTTGCTTTATTTACCCGCTGTTCTGTATTGAGCTTCCAACTAAGTTTCGGATCTAATATCGTGTCAATGTATTTTGCACTAGAACATAAAGAGAGTACCTGACCATTTAATTTGGGGGAATGCTATACATATCCTTTAGACTTTTTATTAAAAGTTGTATTGAAGTCTTTGCTCAAGTCTGGATTTGGGTGTGCGATTTGCTCCTACTAAGGCCATTCAGCTAAGAAAGGGAAAAATGTAGTCAATTGACATAGAAATTCAGAATACTACGAGTAGTTTGCTGAATTGGTGTCACGCTTGAAAACTCATAAATTTCGATGATTGTTATTGTTTTTGTCCTTTTTTGAAGTGTTTGCTAGAAGTTTCTTAGTTAATTCTGATCTTTGAGACATTGACAACGTGGTAAATGTGAAAACAATCGAGGATATGTAAGGTTTGGGACATTTAAAGATAGGAAACTTCTTGATAAAGTCTTCTTCATTTTTATCGAAAACGGTTATTGATAGAAGAAAACAATAGGAGGTAGAGCTGAAGGTGACTTAGAGTTACATTCGACTATGGCCATATGTTTTCACCAATGTCCTTGGTTCTAAGGATAATGACAAAATATTCAAGCCTTTATTATTAAGCTAGAGAGTTATAATACAGTATATAGACTTGTTGGAATCCAGGACTATATTTATGAAAATATTTTTGAAAACGGTCCACAGCTACGATCACTATTTAAAAAAATTATTTTTTTTCAAATTTTTTTGTAGATAGTGGAAAAAATCTGCATAACACAAAAGATAGATATTCGTTTCGTTTAAGTCTGCGTTTGTATGGTACCTACCTAATGATTTATTTACATATTGAATAACACATATTGTCTGAATAACTACTTAATAGACTTCATTGCTATCGAGAGTTAGAAGCAGGTTAGAAGCCGGATGAAAATGTTATCCGACGCGCATATTTCATCCTTGGTTAAAATAGCGAAATCATTCAGTACATAGCCTTTGAACATGAAGCGAAAATTAGACGATATCAGTTTTAAAAATGTAAAGTGGCTTTATTATAGAAGATACTATTTGAATTAAACTGACTTATAAAATACCTTAATGACAAGATTAATCCAAGTTCAAACTTATTAAAAAGAAGAAGATTTTGTGTGCTTCCCACGACTAATGTCATGATGATTCCTACAACTAAACATGATAATGGTTTTATAATAGTTTGACGATGTTTCTCTTTTATTGATCTTGGAAATCTCATCAATATCGAAGGAACTATGAATAACATGAAATGCAGATAGCCATTAAAAGAAAACGTCAATTGACTATATATTCACATTAGGATAGAAAATGAATCCAAAACACTTTTCCAAACTTTGCCAAAGAAACACACACCCAAAGAAACCCCAGATAATTGCTAAGGATAAGATTAAGAGAAAGGTTTGAAAACAGTCTTCAACATCGAAAAAGTGGCATAGGGCAGTTTTACAAACAAGTAGGTAGGGGAACTTGTCTGGTTCTTGTCTTTTGGTGGAGCCACAATACGGAACTAAGTTACAGACACCGAGTAGGTTGAGGTCAATCTTTACTTCTCTACTGCATTGGAGATGTGTTTTTATAGTTCCTTAACTTAGCATTGACCTAGTTAACTTAAGCACTGAATATGGACATATCTCTTGGACAAGGTCCATGTCAGTTGATATACCTACATAGTTCGTGATTGAATTTATTTTTTTTTTTGTTCTTCATGTACATATGCACTTTCTTTAACGCAGATAAGATCCTAAATCCAACAAAGATTAAAGATTATGACGGGATTTTCATTAGTTTTAGATAGAGCTCATGATTCTGCATCAGACATTATAACAAACATGATGAGAGCCTTATTATTGTGTCAACTCTACACTACACAATTGCTTCCTAAGACCTAACAACCATTGAATGGTTGATGCTGTTCTACATTAAGTCTCTGCACCGATGACAGTGACAGAATTATAGAAAAGCCTTAGTAAACGAATACCCTCACTAACTCAATAATGTAATTGAAACTTTTTAGGCAATACTCGCATCTTATTAGGTCCTTGCTAAAATCAGAAAGACGCGCCTTTAGATTCTGATCACAAAAGTCCCAGTAATTGATAGTTTAATTTTAACGATTTTAACAGCACCAAAAATTAAAGCTACTTGTGAAAAAAGAACTACTTAATACTTAGTCCTCCGACTACCAGTATTATACATTGTTTTAGCCAAGAAGTCATCAAAGCCTTTGCAATCAAGTGTTCCTTGATCTAATGACAGTAGTACTGAAGATCTATGCCAGACAATAAATAAAAGAATGTCAAGGCTATGAAGATGGCATTTGCGCAGAGCCTACTGCGCTAACCTGTTGCTCCGTTCTATATCAAATATCTTCGATTTTGTCCAGGTCCCGAAATTTAGGTAAAAATCACAAATTACGCCTTTCCCTTGATTATCTGGGCGAAATGGGCAACAAAGAATAAAAGGGTTGAATCAAAAGACCTACAATCGGATGATCTAAAAGATAGGCAACTTCGTTGCAAGATGTGTGGCATTTGGCAGCTAATGTATGGAACATCGATGAAAGAGAGACTCTTTGCTTGAAAATCCCTGTCCAGAAAAATCTTCGATTTTGTCCAGGTCCCGAAATTTAGGTAAAAATCACAAATTACGCCGAAATGGGCAACAAAGAATAAAAGGGTTGAATCAAAAGACCTACAATCGGATGATCTAAAAGATAGGCAACTTCGTTGCAAGATGTGTGGCATTTGGCAGCTAATGTATGGAACATCGATGAAAGAGAGACTCTTTGCTTGAAAATCCCTGTCCAGAAAAATCTTCGATTTTGTCCAGGTCCCGAAATTTAGGTAAAAATCACAAATTACGCTGAAATGGGCAACAAAGAATAAAAGGGTTGAATCAAAAGACCTACAATCGGATGATCTAAAAGATAGGCAACTTCGTTGCAAGATGTGTGGCATTTGGCAGCTAATGTATGGAACATCGATGAAAGAGAGACTCTTTGCTTGAAAATCCCTGTCCAGAAAAATCTTCGATTTTGTCCAGGTATCGAAATTTAGGTAAAAATCACAAATTACGCCTTTCCCTTGATTATCTGGGCGAAATGGGCGACAAAGAATAAAAGGGTTGAAACAAAAGACCTACAATCGGATGATCTAAAAGATAGGCAACTTCGTTGCAAGATGTGTGGCATTTGGCAGCTAATGTATGGAACATCGATGAAAGAGAGACTCTTTGCTTGAAAATCCCTGTCCAGAAAAATCTTCGATTTTGTCCAGGTATCGAAATTTAGGTAAAAATCACAAATTACGCCTTTCCCTTGATTATCTGGGCGAAATGGGCGACAAAGAATAAAAGGGTTGAACCAAAAGACCTACAATCGGATGATCTAAAAGATAGGCAACTTCGTTGCAAGATATGTGGCATTTGGCAGCTAATGTATGGAACATCGATGAAAGAGAGACTCTTTGCTTGAAAATCCCTTTCCAGAAAAATCTTCGATTTTGTCCAGGTATCGAAATTTAGGTAAAAATCAGAAATTACGCCTTTCCCTTGATTATCTGGGCGAAATGGGCGACAAAGAATAAAAGGGTTGAACCAAAAGACCTACAATCGGATGATCTAAAAGATAGGCAACTTCGTTGCAAGATATGTGGCATTTGGCAGCTAATGTATGGAACATCGATGAAAGAGAGACTCTTTGCTTGAAAATCCCTGTCCAGAAAAATCTTCGATTTTGTCCAGGTATCGAAATTTAGGTAAAAATCAGAAATTACGCCTTTCCCTTGATTATCTGGGCGAAATGGGCAACAAAGAATAAAAGGGTTGAACCAAAAGACCTACAATCGGATGATCTAAAAGATAGGCAACTTCGTTGCAAGATATGTGGCATTTGGCAGCTAATGTATGGAACATCGATGAAAGAGAGACTCTTTGCTTGAAAATCCCTGTCCAGAAAAATCTTCGATTTTGTCCAGGTATCGAAATTTAGGTAAAAATCAGAAATTACGCCTTTCCCTTGATTATCTGGGCGAAATGGGCGACAAAGAATAAAAGGGTTGAACCAAAAGACCTACAATCGGATGATCTAAAAGATAGGCAACTTCGTTGCAAGATATGTGGCATTTGGCAGCTAATGTATGGAACATCGATGAAAGAGAGACTCTTTGCTTGAAAATCCCTGTCCAGAAAAATCTTCGATTTTGTCCAGGTATCGAAATTTAGGTAAAAATCACAAATTACGCCTTTCCCTTGATTATCTGGGCGAAATGGGCAACAAAGAATAAAAGGGTTGAACCAAAAGACCTACAATCGGATGATCTAAAAGATAGGCAACTTCGTTGCAAGATATGTGGCATTTGGCAGCTAATGTATGGAACATCGATGAAAGAGAGACTCTTTGCTTGAAAATCCCTGTCCAGAAAAATCTTCGATTTTGTCCAGGTATCGAAATTTAGGTAAAAATCACAAATTACGCCTTTCCCTTGATTATCTGGGCGAAATGGGCAACAAAGAATAAAAGGGTTGAACCAAAAGACCTACAATCGGATGATCTAAAAGATAGGCAACTTCGTTGCAAGATATGTGGCATTTGGCAGCTAATGTATGGAACATCGATGAAAGAGAGACTCTTTGCTTGAAAATCCCTGTCCAGAAAAATCTTCGATTTTGTCCAGGTATCGAAATTTAGGTAAAAATCAGAAATTACGCCTTTCCCTTGATTATCTGGGCGAAATGGGCGACAAAGAATAAAAGGGTTGAACCAAAAGACCTACAATCGGATGATCTAAAAGATAGGCAACTTCGTTGCAAGATATGTGGCATTTGGCAGCTAATGTATGGAACATCGATGAAAGAGAGACTCTTTGCTTGAAAATCCCTGTCCAGAAAAATCTTCGATTTTGTCCAGGTATCGAAATTTAGGTAAAAATCACAAATTACGCCGAAATGGGCAACAAAGAATAAAAGGTTGAACCAAAAGACCTACAATCGGATGATCTAAAAGATAGGCAACTTCGTTGCAAGATATGTGGCATTTGGCAGCTAATGTATGGAACATCGATGAAAGAGAGACTCTTTGCTTGAAAATCCCTGTCCAGAAAAATCTTCGATTTTGTCCAGGTATCGAAATTTAGGTAAAAATCACAAATTACGCCGAAATGGGCAACAAAGAATAAAAGGTTGAACCAAAAGACCTACAATCGGATGATCTAAAAGATAGGCAACTTCGTTGCAAGATATGTGGCATTTGGCAGCTAATGTATGGAACATCGATGAAAGAGAGACTCTTTGCTTGAAAATCCCTGTCCAGAAAAATCTTCGATTTTGTCCAGGTCCCGAAATTTAGTCGAAAATCACAAATTACGCCTTTCCCTTGATTATCTGGGCGAAATGGGCAACAAAGAATAAAAGGGTTGAACCAAAAGACCTACAATCGGATGATCTAAAAGATAGGCAACTTCGTTGCAAGATATGTGGCATTTGGCAGCTAATGTATGGAACATCGATGAAAGAGAGACTCTTTGCTTGAAAATCCCTGTCCAGAAAAATCTTCGATTTTGTCCAGGTCCCGAAATTTAGGCGAAAATCACAAATTACGCCTTTCCCTTGATTATCTGTGCGAAATGGGCGACAAAGAATAAAAGGGTTGAACCAAAAGACCTACAATCGGATGATCTAAAAGATAGGCAACTTCGTTGCAAGATATGTGGCATTTGGCAGCTAATGTATGGAACATCGATGAAAGAGAGACTGTTTGTTTGAAAATCCCTGTCCAGAAAAATCTTCGATTTTGTCCAGGTCCCGAAATTTAGGTAAAAATCACAAATTACGCCTTTCCCTTGATTATCTGTTCGAAATGGGCAACAAAGAATAAAAGGGTTGAACCAAAAGACCTACAATCGGATGATCTAAAAGATAGGCAACTTCGTTGCAAGATATGTGGCATTTGGCAGCTAATGTATGGAACATCGATGAAAGAGAGACTCTTTGCTTGAAAATCCCTGTCCAGAAAAATCTTCGATTTTGTCCAGGTCCCGAAATTTAGTCGAAAATCACAAATTACGCCTTTCCCTTGATTATCTGGGCGAAATGGGCAACAAAGAATAAAAGGGTTGAACCAAAAGACCTACAATCGGATGATCTAAAAGATAGGCAACTTCGTTGCAAGATATGTGGCATTTGGCAGCTAATGTATGGAACATCGATGAAAGAGAGACTCTTTGCTTGAAAATCCCTGTCCAGAAAAATCTTCGATTTTGTCCAGGTCCCGAAATTTAGGCGAAAATCACAAATTACGCCTTTCCCTTGATTATCTGGGCGAAATGGGCAACAAAGAATAAAAGGGTTGAACTGAAAGACCTACAATCGGATGATCTAAAAGATAGGCAACTTCGTTGCAAGATATGTGGCATTTGGCAGCTAATGTATGGAACATCGATGAAAGAGAGACTCTTTGCTTGAAAATCCCTGTCCAGAAAAATCTTCGATTTTGTCCAGGTCCCGAAATTCAGTTAAAAATCACAAATTACGCCTTTCCCTTAATTATCTGGGCGAAATGGGCAACAAAGAATAAAAGGGTTGAACCAAAAGACCTACAATCGGATGATCTAAAAGATAGGCAACTTCGTTGCAAGATATGTGGCATTTGGCAGCTAATGTATGGAACATCGATGAAAGAGAGACTCTTTGCTTGAAAATCCCTGTCCAGAAAAATCTTCGATTTTGTCCAGGTCCCGAAATTTAGGTAAAAATCACAAATTACGCCTTTCCCTTGATTATCTGTTCGAAATGGGCAACAAAGAATAAAAGGGTTGAACCAAAAGACCTACAATCGGA
This sequence comes from Xylota sylvarum, assembly GCA_905220385.1. Classification (NCBI taxonomy): domain Eukaryota; kingdom Metazoa; phylum Arthropoda; class Insecta; order Diptera; family Syrphidae; genus Xylota; species Xylota sylvarum. The sequence continues at coordinate 37,987,735 of LR999958.1, forward strand.
TGATCTAAAAGATAGGCAACTTCGTTGCAAGATATGTGGCATTTGGCAGCCAATGTATAGAACATCGATGAAAGAGAGACTCTTTGCTTGAAAATCCCTGTCCAGAAAAATCTTCGATTTTGTCCAGGTCCCGAAATTTAGGTAAAAATCACAAATGACGCCTTTCCCTTGATTATCTGGGCGAAATGGGCAACAAAGAATAAAAGGGTTGAACCAAAAGACCTACAATCGGATGATCTAAAAGATAGGCAACTTCGTTGCAAGATGTGTGGCATTTGGCAGCTAATGTATGGAACATCGATGAAAGAGAGACTCTTTGCTTGAAAATCCCTGTCCAGAAAAATCTTCGATTTTGTCCAGGTCCCGAAATTCAGTTAAAAATCACAAATTACGCCTTTCCCTTGATTATCTGGGCGAAATGGGCAACAAAGAATAAAAGGGTTGAACCAAAAGACCTACAATCGGATGATCTAAAAGATAGGCAACTTCGTTGCAAGATATGTGGCATTTGGCAGCTAATGTATGGAACATCGATGAAAGAGAGACTCTTTGCTTGAAAATCCCTGTCCAGAAAAATCTTCGATTTTGTCCAGGTCCCGAAATTCAGTTAAAAATCACAAATTACGCCTTTCCCTTGATTATCTGGGCGAAATGGGCAACAAAGAATAAAAGGGTTGAACCAAAAGACCTACAATCGGATGATCTAAAAGGTAGGCAACTTCGTTGCAAGATATGTGGCATTTGGCAGCCAATGTATGGAACATCGATGAAAGAGAGACTCTTTGCTTGAAAATCCCTGTCCAGAAAAATCTTCGATTTTGTCCAGGTCCCGAAATTCAGTTAAAAATCACAAATTACGCCTTTCCCTTAATTATCTGGGCGAAATGGGCAACAAAGAATAAAAGGGTTGAACCAAAAGACCTACAATCGGATGATCTAAAAGGTAGGCAACTTCGTTGCAAGATATGTGGCATTTGGCAGCCAATGTATGGAACATCGATGAAAGAGAGACTCTTTGCTTGAAAATCCCTGTCCAGAAAAATCTTCGATTTTGTCCAGGTCCCGAAATTCAGTTAAAAATCACAAATTACGCCTTTCCCTTAATTATCTGGGCGAAATGGGCAACAAAGAATAAAAGGGTTGAACCAAAAGACCTACAATCGGATGATCTAAAAGATAGGCAACTTCGTTGCAAGATATGTGGCATTTGGCAGCTAATGTATGGAACATCGATGAAAGAGAGACTCTTTGCTTGAAAATCCCTGTCCAGAAAAATCTTCGATTTTGTCCAGGTCCCGAAATTTAGGTAAAAATCACAAATTACGCCTTTCCCTTGATTATCTGTTCGAAATGGGCAACAAAGAATAAAAGGGTTGAACCAAAAGACCTACAATCGGATGATCTAAAAGATAGGCAACTTCGTTGCAAGATATGTGGCATTTGGCAGCCAATGTATAGAACATCGATGAAAGAGAGACTCTTTGCTTGAAAATCCCTGTCCAGAAAAATCTTCGATTTTGTCCAGGTCCCGAAATTTAGGTAAAAATCACAAATTACGCCTTTCCCTTGATTATCTGTTCGAAATGGGCAACAAAGAATAAAAGGGTTGAACCAAAAGACCTACAATCGGATGATCTAAAAGATAGGCAACTTCGTTGCAAGATATGTGGCATTTGGCAGCCAATGTATAGAACATCGATGAAAGAGAGACTCTTTGCTTGAAAATCCCTGTCCAGAAAAATCTTCGATTTTGTCCAGGTCCCGAAATTTAGGTAAAAATCACAAATGACGCCTTTCCCTTGATTATCTGGGCGAAATGGGCAACAAAGAATAAAAGGGTTGAACCAAAAGACCTACAATCGGATGATCTAAAAGATAGGCAACTTCGTTGCAAGATGTGCGGCATTTGGCAGCTAATGTATGGAACATCGATGAAAGAGAGACTCTTTGCTTGAAAATCCCTGTCCAGAAAAATCTTCGATTTTGTCCAGGTCCCGAAATTCAGTTAAAAATCACAAATTACGCCTTTCCCTTGATTATCTGGGCGAAATGGGCAACAAAGAATAAAAGGGTTGAACCAAAAGACCTACAATCGGATGATCTAAAAGATAGGCAACTTCGTTGCAAGATATGTGGCATTTGGCAGCTAATGTATGGAACATCGATGAAAGAGAGACTCTTTGCTTGAAAATCCCTGTCCAGAAAAATCTTCGATTTTGTCCAGGTCCCGAAATTCAGTTAAAAATCACAAATTACGCCTTTCCCTTGATTATCTGGGCGAAATGGGCAACAAAGAATAAAAGGGTTGAACCAAAAGACCTACAATCGGATGATCTAAAAGGTAGGCAACTTCGTTGCAAGATATGTGGCATTTGGCAGCCAATGTATGGAACATCGATGAAAGAGAGACTCTTTGCTTGAAAATCCCTGTCCAGAAAAATCTTCGATTTTGTCCAGGTCCCGAAATTCAGTTAAAAATCACAAATTACGCCTTTCCCTTAATTATCTGGGCGAAATGGGCAACAAAGAATAAAAGGGTTGAACCAAAAGACCTACAATCGGATGATCTAAAAGATAGGCAACTTCGTTGCAAGATATGTGGCATTTGGCAGCTAATGTATGGAACATCGATGAAAGAGAGACTCTTTGCTTGAAAATCCCTGTCCAGAAAAATCTTCGATTTTGTCCAGGTCCCGAAATTCAGTTAAAAATCACAAATTACGCCTTTCCCTTAATTATCTGGGCGAAATGGGCAACAAAGAATAAAAGGGTTGAACCAAAAGACCTACAATCGGATGATCTAAAAGATAGGCAACTTCGTTGCAAGATATGTGGCATTTGGCAGCTAATGTATGGAACATCGATGAAAGAGAGACTCTTTGCTTGAAAATCCCTGTCCAGAAAAATCTTCGATTTTGTCCAGGTCCCGAAATTTAGGTAAAAATCACAAATTACGCCTTTCCCTTGATTATCTGTTCGAAATGGGCAACAAAGAATAAAAGGGTTGAACCAAAAGACCTACAATCGGATGATCTAAAAGATAGGCAACTTCGTTGCAAGATATGTGGCATTTGGCAGCCAATGTATAGAACATCGATGAAAGAGAGACTCTTTGCTTGAAAATCCCTGTCCAGAAAAATCTTCGATTTTGTCCAGGTCCCGAAATTTAGGTAAAAATCACAAATGACGCCTTTCCCTTGATTATCTGGGCGAAATGGGCAACAAAGAATAAAAGGGTTGAACCAAAAGACCTACAATCGGATGATCTAAAAGATAGGCAACTTCGTTGCAAGATGTGTGGCATTTGGCAGCTAATGTATGGAACATCGATGAAAGAGAGACTCTTTGCTTGAAAATCCCTGTCCAGAAAAATCTTCGATTTTGTCCAGGTCCCGAAATTCAGTTAAAAATCACAAATTACGCCTTTCCCTTGATTATCTGGGCGAAATGGGCAACAAAGAATAAAAGGGTTGAACCAAAAGACCTACAATCGGATGATCTAAAAGATAGGCAACTTCGTTGCAAGATATGTGGCATTTGGCAGCTAATGTATGGAACATCGATGAAAGAGAGACTCTTTGCTTGAAAATCCCTGTCCAGAAAAATCTTCGATTTTGTCCAGGTCCCGAAATTTAGGTAAAAATCAGAAATTACGCCTTTCCCTTGATTATCTGTTCGAAATGGGCAACAAAGAATAAAAGGGTTGAACCAAAAGACCTACAATCGGATGATCTAAAAGGTAGGCAACTTCGTTGCAAGATATGTGGCATTTGGCAGCCAATGTATGGAACATCGATGAAAGAGAGACTCTTTGCTTGAAAATCCCTGTCCAGAAAAATCTTCGATTTTGTCCAGGTCCCGAAATTTAGTCGAAAATCACAAATTACGCCTTTCCCTTGATTATCTGGGCGAAATGGGCAACAAAGAATAAAAGGGTTGAACCAAAAGACCTACAATCGGATGATCTAAAAGGTAGGCAACTTCGTTGCAAGATGTGTGGCATTTGGCAGCTAATGTATGGAACATCGATGAAAGAGAGACTCTTTGCTTGAAAATCCCTGTCCAGAAAAATCTTCGATTTTGTCCAGGTCCCGAAATTTAGTCGAAAATCACAAATTACGCCTTTCCCTTGATTATCTGGGCGAAATGGGCAACAAAGAATAAAAGGGTTGAACCAAAAGACCTACAATCGGATGATCTAAAAGGTAGGCAACTTCGTTGCAAGATATGTGGCATTTGGCAGCCAATGTATGGAACATCGATGAAAGAGAGACTCTTTGCTTGAAAATCCCTGTCCAGAAAAATCTTCGATTTTGTCCAGGTCCCGAAATTTAGGTAAAAATCAGAAATTACGCCTTTCCCTTGATTATCTGTTCGAAATGGGCAACAAAGAATAAAAGGGTTGAACCAAAAGACCTACAATCGGATGATCTAAAAGGTAGGCAACTTCGTTGCAAGATATGTGGCATTTGGCAGCCAATGTATGGAACATCGATGAAAGAGAGACTCTTTGCTTGAAAATCCCTGTCCAGAAAAATCTTCGATTTTGTCCAGGTCCCGAAATTTAGTCGAAAATCACAAATTACGCCTTTCCCTTGATTATCTGGGCGAAATGGGCAACAAAGAATAAAAGGGTTGAACCAAAAGACCTACAATCGGATGATCTAAAAGGTAGGCAACTTCGTTGCAAGATATGTGGCATTTGGCAGCCAATGTATGGAACATCGATGAAAGAGAGACTCTTTGCTTGAAAATCCCTGTCCAGAAAAATCTTCGATTTTGTCCAGGTCCCGAAATTTAGGTAAAAATCAGAAATTACGCCTTTCCCTTGATTATCTGTTCGAAATGGGCAACAAAGAATAAAAGGGTTGAACCAAAAGACCTACAATCGGATGATCTAAAAGGTAGGCAACTTCGTTGCAAGATATGTGGCATTTGGCAGCCAATGTATGGAACATCGATGAAAGAGAGACTCTTTGCTTGAAAATCCCTGTCCAGAAAAATCTTCGATTTTGTCCAGGTCCCGAAATTTAGTCGAAAATCACAAATTACGCCTTTCCCTTGATTATCTGGGCGAAATGGGCAACAAAGAATAAAAGGGTTGAACCAAAAGACCTACAATCGGATGATCTAAAAGGTAGGCAACTTCGTTGCAAGATATGTGGCATTTGGCAGCCAATGTATGGAACATCGATGAAAGAGAGACTCTTTGCTTGAAAATCCCTGTCCAGAAAAATCTTCGATTTTGTCCAGGTCCCGAAATTTAGGTAAAAATCAGAAATTACGCCTTTCCCTTGATTATCTGTTCGAAATGGGCAACAAAGAATAAAAGGGTTGAACCAAAAGACCTACAATCGGATGATCTAAAAGGTAGGCAACTTCGTTGCAAGATATGTGGCATTTGGCAGCCAATGTATGGAACATCGATGAAAGAGAGACTCTTTGCTTGAAAATCCCTGTCCAGAAAAATCTTCGATTTTGTCCAGGTCCCGAAATTTAGTCGAAAATCACAAATTACGCCTTTCCCTTGATTATCTGGGCGAAATGGGCAACAAAGAATAAAAGGGTTGAACCAAAAGACCTACAATCGGATGATCTAAAAGGTAGGCAACTTCGTTGCAAGATATGTGGCATTTGGCAGCCAATGTATGGAACATCGATGAAAGAGAGACTCTTTGCTTGAAAATCCCTGTCCAGAAAAATCTTCGATTTTGTCCAGGTCCCGAAATTTAGGTAAAAATCACAAATTACGCCTTTCCCTTGATTATCTGTTCGAAATGGGCAACAAAGAATAAAAGGGTTGAACCAAAAGACCTACAATCGGATGATCTAAAAGGTAGGCAACTTCGTTGCAAGATATGTGGCATTTGGCAGCCAATGTATGGAACATCGATGAAAGAGAGACTCTTTGCTTGAAAATCCCTGTCCAGAAAAATCTTCGATTTTGTCCAGGTCCCGAAATTTAGTCGAAAATCACAAATTACGCCTTTCCCTTGATTATCTGGGCGAAATGGGCAACAAAGAATAAAAGGGTTGAACCAAAAGACCTACAATCGGATGATCTAAAAGGTAGGCAACTTCGTTGCAAGATATGTGGCATTTGGCAGCCAATGTATGGAACATCGATGAAAGAGAGACTCTTTGCTTGAAAATCCCTGTCCAGAAAAATCTTCGATTTTGTCCAGGTCCCGAAATTTAGGTAAAAATCAGAAATTACGCCTTTCCCTTGATTATCTGTTCGAAATGGGCAACAAAGAATAAAAGGGTTGAACCAAAAGACCTACAATCGGATGATCTAAAAGGTAGGCAACTTCGTTGCAAGATATGTGGCATTTGGCAGCCAATGTATGGAACATCGATGAAAGAGAGACTCTTTGCTTGAAAATCCCTGTCCAGAAAAATCTTCGATTTTGTCCAGGTCCCGAAATTTAGTCGAAAATCACAAATTACGCCTTTCCCTTGATTATCTGGGCGAAATGGGCAACAAAGAATAAAAGGGTTGAACCAAAAGACCTACAATCGGATGATCTAAAAGGTAGGCAACTTCGTTGCAAGATGTGTGGCATTTGGCAGCTAATGTATGGAACATCGATGAAAGAGAGACTCTTTGCTTGAAAATCCCTGTCCAGAAAAATCTTCGATTTTGTCCAGGTCCCGAAATTTAGGTAAAAATCACAAATTACGCCTTTCCCTTGATTATCTGTTCGAAATGGGCAACAAAGAATAAAAGGGTTGAACCAAAAGACCTACAATCGGATGATCTAAAAGATAGGCAACTTCGTTGCAAGATATGTGGCATTTGGCAGCCAAAGTATAGAACATCGATGAAAGAGAGACTCTTTGCTTGAAAATCCCTGTCCAGAAAAATCTTCGATTTTGTCCAGGTCCCGAAATTTAGGTAAAAATCACAAATGACGCCTTTCCCTTGATTATCTGGGCGAAATGGGCAACAAAGAATAAAAGGGTTGAACCAAAAGACCTACAATCGGATGATCTAAAAGATAGGCAACTTCGTTGCAAGATGTGTGGCATTTGGCAGCTAATGTATGGAACATCGATGAAAGAGAGACTCTTTGCTTGAAAATCCCTGTCCAGAAAAATCTTCGATTTTGTCCAGGTCCCGAAATTCAGTTAAAAATCACAAATTACGCCTTTCCCTTGATTATCTGGGCGAAATGGGCAACAAAGAATAAAAGGGTTGAACCAAAAGACCTACAATCGGATGATCTAAAAGATAGGCAACTTCGTTGCAAGATATGTGGCATTTGGCAGCTAATGTATGGAACATCGATGAAAGAGAGACTCTTTGCTTGAAAATCCCTGTCCAGACAAATCTTCGATTTTGTCCAGGTCCCGAAATTTAGGTAAAAATCAGAAATTACGCCTTTCCCTTGATTATCTGTTCGAAATGGGCAACAAAGAATAAAAGGGTTGAACCAAAAGACCTACAATCGGATGATCTAAAAGGTAGGCAACTTCGTTGCAAGATATGTGGCATTTGGCAGCCAATGTATGGAACATCGATGAAAGAGAGACTCTTTGCTTGAAAATCCCTGTCCAGAAAAATCTTCGATTTTGTCCAGGTCCCGAAATTTAGTCGAAAATCACAAATTACGCCTTTCCCTTGATTATCTGGGCGAAATGGGCAACAAAGAATAAAAGGGTTGAACCAAAAGACCTACAATCGGATGATCTAAAAGGTAGGCAACTTCGTTGCAAGATGTGTGGCATTTGGCAGCTAATGTATGGAACATCGATGAAAGAGAGACTCTTTGCTTGAAAATCCCTGTCCAGAAAAATCTTCGATTTTGTCCAGGTCCCGAAATTTAGGTAAAAATCACAAATTACGCCTTTCCCTTGATTATCTGGGCGAAATGGGCAACAAAGAATAAAAGGGTTGAACCAAAAGACCTACAATCGGATGATCTAAAAGATAGGCAACTTCGTTGCAAGATATGTGGCATTTGGCAGCTAATGTATGGAACATCGATGAAAGAGAGACTCTTTGCTTGAAAATCCCTGTCCAGAAAAATCTTCGATTTTGTCCAGGTCCCGAAATTTAGGTAAAAATCACAAATTACGCCTTTCCCTTGATTATCTGGGCGAAATGGGCGACAAAGAATAAAAGGGTTGAACCAAAAGACCTACAATCGGATGATCTAAAAGATAGGCAACTTCGTTGCAAGATATGTGGCATTTGGCAGCTAATGTATGGAACATCGATGAAAGAGAGACTCTTTGCTTGAAAATCCCTGTCCAGAAAAATCTTCGATTTTGTCCAGGTCCCGAAATTTAGGCGAAAATCACAAATTACGCCTTTCCCTTGATTATCTGGGCGAAATGGGCAACAAAGAATAAAAGGGTTGAACCAAAAGACCTACAATCGGATGATCTAAAAGATAGGCAACTTCGTTGCAAAATATGTGGCATTTGGCAGCTAATGTATGGAACATCGATGAAAGAGAGACTCTTTGCTTGAAAATCCCTGTCCAGAAAAATCTTCGATTTTGTCCAGGTCCCGAAATTTAGGCGAAAATCACAAATTACGCCTTTCCCTTGATTATCTGGGCGAAATGGGCGACAAAGAATAAAAGGGTTGAACCAAAAGACCTACAATCGGATGATCTAAAAGATAGGCAACTTCGTTGCAAGATATGTGGCATTTGGCAGCTAATGTATGGAACATCGATGAAAGAGAGACTCTTTGCTTGAAAATCCCTGTCCAGAAAAATCTTCGATTTTGTCCAGGTCCCGAAATTTAGGTAAAACTCACAAATTACGCCGAAATGGGCAACAAAAAATAAAAGGGCTGAACCAAAAGACCTACAATCGGATGATCTAAAAGATAGGCAACTTCGTTGCAAGATGTGTGGCATTTGGCAGCTAATGTATGGAACATCGATGAAAGAGAGACTCTTTGCTTGAAAATCCCTGTCCAGAAAAATCTTCGATTTTGTCCAGGTCCCGAAATTTAGGTAAAAATCACAAATTACGCCTTTCCTTTGATTATCTGGGCGAAATGGGCGACAAAGAATAAAAGGGTTGAACCAAAAGACCTACAATCGGATGATCTAAAAGATAGGCAACTTCGTTGCAAGATATGTGGCATTTGGCAGCTAATGTATGGAACATCGATGAAAGAGAGACTCTTTGCTTGAAAATCCCTGTCCAGAAAAATCTTCGATTTTGTCCAGGTCCCGAAATTTAGGTAAAACTCACAAATTACGCCGAAATGGGCAACAAAAAATAAAAGGGCTGAACCAAAAGACTTACAATCGGATGATCTAAAAGATAGGCAACTTCGTTGCAAGATGTGTGGCATTTGGCAGCTAATGTATGGAACATCGATGAAAGAGAGACTCTTTGCTTGAAAATCCCTGTCCAGAAAAATCTTCGATTTTGTCCAGGTCCCGAAATTTAGGTAAAAATCACAAATTACGCCTTTCCCTTGATTATCTGGGCGAAATGGGCGACAAAGAATAAAAGGGCTGAACCAAAAGACCTACAATCGGATGATCTAAAAGATAGGCAACTTCGTTGCAAGATGTGTGGCATTTGGCAGCTAATGTATGGAACATCGATGAAAGAGAGACTCTTTGCTTGAAAATCCCTGTCCAGAAAAATCTTCGATTTTGTCCAGGTCCCGAAATTTAGGCGAAAATCACAAATTACGCCTTTCCCTTGATTATCTGGGCGAAATGGGCAACAAAGAATAAAAGGGTTGAACCAAAAGACCTACAATCGGATGATCTAAAAGATAGGTAACTTCGTTGCAAGATATGTGGCATTTGGCAGCTAATGTATGGAACATCGATGAAAGAGAGACTCTTTGCTTGAAAATCCCTGTCCAGAAAAATCTTCGATTTTGTCCAGGTCCCGAAATTTAGGCGAAAATCACAAATTACGCCTTTCCCTTGATTATCTGGGCGAAATGGGCAACAAAGAATAAAAGGGTTGAACCAAAAGACCTACAATCGGATGATCTAAAAGATAGGCAACTTCGTTGCAAGATGTGTGGCATTTGGCAGCTAATGTATGGAACATCGATGAAAGAGAGACTCTTTGCTTGAAAATCCCTGTCCAGAAAAATCTTCGATTTTGTCCAGGTCCCGAAATTTAGGTAAAAATCACAAATTACGCCTTTCCCTTGATTATCTGGGCGAAATGGGCGACAAAGAATAAAAGGGCTGAACCAAAAGACCTACAATCGGATGATCTAAAAGATAGGCAACTTCGTTGCAAGATGTGTGGCATTTGGCAGCTAATGTATGGAACATCGATGAAAGAGAGACTCTTTGCTTGAAAATCCCTGTCCAGAAAAATCTTCGATTTTGTCCAGGTCCCGAAATTTAGGCGAAAATCACAAATTACGCCTTTCCCTTGATTATCTGGGCGAAATGGGCAACAAAGAATAAAAGGGTTGAACCGAAAGACCTACAATCGGATGATCTAAAAGATAGGCAACTTCGTTGCAAGATGTGTGGCATTTGGCAGCTAATGTATGGAACATCGATGAAAGAGAGACTCTTTGCTTGAAAATCCCTGTCCAGAAAAATCTTCGATTTTGTCCAGGTCCCGAAATTTAGGTAAAACTCACAAATTACGCCGAAATGGGCAACAAAAAATAAAAGGGCTGAACCAAAAGACTTACAATCGGATGATCTAAAAGATAGGCAACTTCGTTGCAAGATGTGTGGCATTTGGCAGCTAATGTATGGAACATCGATGAAAGAGAGACTCTTTGCTTGAAAATCCCTGTCCAGAAAAATCTTCGATTTTGTCCAGGTCCCGAAATTTAGGTAAAAATCACAAATTACGCCTTTCCCTTGATTATCTGGGCGAAATGGGCGACAAAGAATAAAAGGGCTGAACCAAAAGACCTACAATCGGATGATCTAAAAGATAGGCAACTTCGTTGCAAGATGTGTGGCATTTGGCAGCTAATGTATGGAACATCGATGAAAGAGAGACTCTTTGCTTGAAAATCCCTGTCCAGAAAAATCTTCGATTTTGTCCAGGTCCCGAAATTTAGGCGAAAATCACAAATTACGCCTTTCCCTTGATTATCTGGGCGAAATGGGCAACAAAGAATAAAAGGGTTGAACCGAAAGACCTACAATCGGATGATCTAAAAGATAGGCAACTTCGTTGCAAGATGTGTGGCATTTGGCAGCTAATGTATGGAACATCGATGAAAGAGAGACTCTTTGCTTGAAAATCCCTGTCCAGAAAAATCTTCGATTTTGTCCAGGTCCCGAAATTTAGGTAAAAATCACAAATTACGCCTTTCCCTTGATTATCTGGGCGAAATGGGCGACAAAGAATAAAAGGGTTGAACCAAAAGACCTACAATCGGATGATCTAAAAGATAGGCAACTTCGTTGCAAGATGTGTGGCATTTGGCAGCTAATGTATGGAACATCGATGAAAGAGAGACTCTTTGCTTGAAAATCCCTGTCCAGAAAAATCTTCGATTTTGTCCAGGTCCCGAAATTTAGGCGAAAATCACAAATTACGCCTTTCCCTTGATTATCTGGGCGAAATGGGCAACAAAGAATAAAAGGGTTGAACCAAAAGACCTACAATCGGATGATCTAAAAGATAGGTAACTTCGTTGCAAGATATGTGGCATTTGGCAGCTAATGTATGGAACATCGATGAAAGAGAGACTCTTTGCTTGAAAATCCCTGTCCAGAAAAATCTTCGATTTTGTCCAGGTCCCGAAATTTAGGCGAAAATCACAAATTACGCCTTTCCCTTGATTATCTGGGCGAAATGGGCGACAAAGAATAAAAGGGTTGAACCAAAAGACCTACAATCGGATGATCTAAAAGATAGGCAACTTCGTTGCAAGATGTGTGGCATTTGGCAGCTAATGTATGGAACATCGATGAAAGAGAGACTCTTTGCTTGAAAATCCCTGTCCAGAAAAATCTTCGATTTTGTCCAGGTCCCGAAATTTAGGTAAAAATCACAAATTACGCCTTTCCCTTGATTATCTGGGCGAAATGGGCGACAAAGAATAAAAGGGCTGAACCAAAAGACCTACAATCGGATGATCTAAAAGATAGGCAACTTCGTTGCAAGATATGTGGCACAAAGAGAGACTCTTTGCTTGAAAATCCCTGTCCAGAAAAATCTTCGATTTTGTCCAGGTCCCGAAATTTAGGTAAAACTCACAAATTACGCCGAAATGGGCAACAAAAAATAAAAGGGCTGAACCAAAAGACTTACAATCGGATGATCTAAAAGATAGGCAACTTCGTTGCAAGATGTGTGGCATTTGGCAGCTAATGTATGGAACATCGATGAAAGAGAGACTCTTTGCTTGAAAATCCCTGTCCAGAAAAATCTTCGATTTTGTCCAGGTCCCGAAATTTAGGTAAAAATCACAAATTACGCCTTTCCCTTGATTATCTGGGCGAAATGGGCGACAAAGAATAAAAGGGCTGAACCAAAAGACCTACAATCGGATGATCTAAAAGATAGGCAACTTCGTTGCAAGATGTGTGGCATTTGGCAGCTAATGTATGGAACATCGATGAAAGAGAGACTCTTTGCTTGAAAATCCCTGTCCAGAAAAATCTTCGATTTTGTCCAGGTCCCGAAATTTAGGTAAAAATCACAAATTACGCCTTTCCCTTGATTATCTGGGCGAAATGGGCAACAAAGAATAAAAGGGTTGAACCGAAAGACCTACAATCGGATGATCTAAAAGATAGGCAACTTCGTTGCAAGATGTGTGGCATTTGGCAGCTAATGTATGGAACATCGATGAAAGAGAGACTCTTTGCTTGAAAATCCCTGTCCAGAAAAATCTTCGATTTTGTCCAGGTCCCGAAATTTAGGTAAAAATCACAAATTACGCCTTTCCCTTGATTATCTGGGCGAAATGGGCGACAAAGAATAAAAGGGTTGAACCAAAAGACCTACAATCGGATGATCTAAAAGATAGGCAACTTCGTTGCAAGATGTGTGGCATTTGGCAGCTAATGTATGGAACATCGATGAAAGAGAGACTCTTTGCTTGAAAATCCCTGTCCAGAAAAATCTTCGATTTTGTCCAGGTCCCGAAATTTAGGCGAAAATCACAAATTACGCCTTTCCCTTGATTATCTGGGCGAAATGGGCAACAAAGAATAAAAGGGTTGAACCAAAAGACCTACAATCGGATGATCTAAAAGATAGGTAACTTCGTTGCAAGATATGTGGCATTTGGCAGCCAATGTATGGAACATCGATGAAAGAGAGACTCTTTGCTTGAAAATCCCTGTCCAGAAAAATCTTCGATTTTGTCCAGGTCCCGAAATTTAGGTAAAAATCACAAATTACGCCTTTCCTTTGATTATCTGGGCGAAATGGGCGACAAAGAATAAAAGGGTTGAACCAAAAGACCTACAATCGGATGATCTAAAAGATAGGCAACTTCGTTGCAAGATATGTGGCATTTGGCAGCTAATGTATGGAACATCGATGAAAGAGAGACTCTTTGCTTGAAAATCCCTGTCCAGAAAAATCTTCGATTTTGTCCAGGTCCCGAAATTTAGGTAAAAATCACAAATTACGCCTTTCCCTTGATTATCTGGGCGAAATGGGCGACAAAGAATAAAAGGGTTGAACCAAAAGACCTACAATCGGATGATCTAAAAGATAGGCAACTTCGTTGCAAGATGTGTGGCATTTGGCAGCTAATGTATGGAACATCGATGAAAGAGAGACTCTTTGCTTGAAAATCCCTGTCCAGAAAAATCTTCGATTTTGTCCAGGTCCCGAAATTTAGGTAAAAATCACACATTACGCCTTTCCTTTGATTATCTGGGCGAAATGGGCGACAAAGAATAAAAGGGTTGAACCAAAAGACCTACAATCGGATGATCTAAAAGATAGGCAACTTCGTTGCAAGATATGTGGCATTTGGCAGCTAATGTATGGAACATCGATGAAAGAGAGACTCTTTGCTTGAAAATCCCTGTCCAGAAAAATCTTCGATTTTGTCCAGGTCCCGAAATTTAGGTAAAACTCACAAATTACGCCGAAATGGGCAACAAAGAATAAAAGGGCTGAACCAAAAGACCTACAATCGGATGATCTAAAAGATAGGCAACTTCGTTGCAAGATGTGTGGCATTTGGTAGCTAATGTATGGAACATCGATGAAAGAGAGACTCTTTGCTTGAAAATCCCTGTCCAGAAAAATCTTCGATTTTGTCCAGGTCCCGAAATTTAGGTAAAACTCACAAATTACGCCGAAATGGGCGACAAAGAATAAAAGGGCTGAACCAAAAGACCTACAATCGGATGATCTAAAAGATAGGCAACTTCGTTGCAAGATATGTGGCATTTGGCAGCTAATGTATGGAACATCGATGAAAGAGAGACTCTTTGCTTGAAAATCCCTGTCCAGAAAAATCTTCGATTTTGTCCAGGTCCCGAAATTTAGGTAAAAATCACAAATTACGCCTTTCCTTTGATTATCTGGGCGAAATGGGCGACAAAGAATAAAAGGGTTGAACCAAAAGACCTACAATCGGATGATCTAAAAGATAGGCAACTTCGTTGCAAGATATGTGGCATTTGGCAGCTAATGTATGGAACATCGATGAAAGAGAGACTCTTTGCTTGAAAATCCCTGTCCAGAAAAATTTTCGATTTTGTCCAGGTCCCGAAATTTAGGTAAAAATCACAAATTACGCCTTTCCCTTGATTATCTGGGCGAAATGGGCAACAAAGAATAAAAGGGTTGAACCAAAAGACCTACAATCGGATGATCTAAAAGATAGGCAACTTCGTTGCAAGATGTGTGGCATTTGGCAGCTAATGTATGGAACATCGATGAAAGAGAGACTCTTTGCTTGAAAATCCCTGTCCAGAAAAATCTTCGATTTTGTCCAGGTCCCGAAATTTAGGTAAAAATCACACATTACGCCTTTCCTTTGATTATCTGGGCGAAATGGGCGACAAAGAATAAAAGGGTTGAACCAAAAGACCTACAATCGGATGATCTAAAAGATAGGCAACTTCGTTGCAAGATATGTGGCATTTGGCAGCTAATGTATGGAACATCGATGAAAGAGAGACTCTTTGCTTGAAAATCCCTGTCCAGAAAAATCTTCGATTTTGTCCAGGTCCCGAAATTTAGGTAAAACTCACAAATTACGCCGAAATGGGCAACAAAAAATAAAAGGGCTGAACCAAAAGACTTACAATCGGATGATCTAAAAGATAGGCAACTTCGTTGCAAGATGTGTGGCATTTGGCAGCTAATGTATGGAACATCGATGAAAGAGAGACTCTTTGCTTGAAAATCCCTGTCCAGAAAAATCTTCGATTTTGTCCAGGTGCCGAAATTTAGGTAAAAATCACAAATTACGCCTTTCCCTTGATTATCTGGGCGAAATGGGCGACAAAGAATAAAAGGGCTGAACCAAAAGACCTACAATCGGATGATCTAAAAGATAGGCAACTTCGTTGCAAGATGTGTGGCATTTGGCAGCTAATGTATGGAACATCGATGAAAGAGAGACTCTTTGCTTGAAAATCCCTGTCCAGAAAAATCTTCGATTTTGTCCAGGTCCCGAAATTTAGGCGAAAATCACAAATTACGCCTTTCCCTTGATTATCTGGGCGAAATGGGCAACAAAGAATAAAAGGGTTGAACCGAAAGACCTACAATCGGATGATCTAAAAGATAGGCAACTTCGTTGCAAGATGTGTGGCATTTGGCAGCTAATGTATGGAACATCGATGAAAGAGAGACTCTTTGCTTGAAAATCCCTGTCCAGAAAAATCTTCGATTTTGTCCAGGTCCCGAAATTTAGGTAAAAATCACAAATTACGCCTTTCCCTTGATTATCTGGGCGAAATGGGCGACAAAGAATAAAAGGGTTGAACCAAAAGACCTACAATCGGATGATCTAAAAGATAGGCAACTTCGTTGCAAGATGTGTGGCATTTGGCAGCTAATGTATGGAACATCGATGAAAGAGAGACTCTTTGCTTGAAAATCCCTGTCCAGAAAAATCTTCGATTTTGTCCAGGTCCCGAAATTTAGGCGAAAATCACAAATTACGCCTTTCCCTTGATTATCTGGGCGAAATGGGCAACAAAGAATAAAAGGGTTGAACCAAAAGACCTACAATCGGATGATCTAAAAGATAGGCAACTTCGTTGCAAGATGTGTGGCATTTGGCAGCTAATGTATGGAACATCGATGAAAGAGAGACTCTTTGCTTGAAAATCCCTGTCCAGAAAAATCTTCGATTTTGTCCAGGTCCCGAAATTTAGGCGAAAATCACAAATTACGCCTTTCCCTTGATTATCTGGGCGAAATGGGCGACAAAGAATAAAAGGGTTGAACCAAAAGACCTACAATCGGATGATCTAAAAGATAGGCAACTTCGTTGCAAGATGTGTGGCATTTGGCAGCTAATGTATGGAACATCGATGAAAGAGAGACTCTTTGCTTGAAAATCCCTGTCCAGAAAAATCTTCGATTTTGTCCAGGTCCCGAAATTTAGGTAAAAATCACAAATTACGCCTTTCCCTTGATTATCTGGGCGAAATGGGCGACAAAGAATAAAAGGGCTGAACCAAAAGACCTACAATCGGATGATCTAAAAGATAGGCAACTTCGTTGCAAGATATGTGGCACAAAGAGAGACTCTTTGCTTGAAAATCCCTGTCCAGAAAAATCTTCGATTTTGTCCAGGTCCCGAAATTTAGGTAAAACTCACAAATTACGCCGAAATGGGCAACAAAAAATAAAAGGGCTGAACCAAAAGACTTACAATCGGATGATCTAAAAGATAGGCAACTTCGTTGCAAGATGTGTGGCATTTGGCAGCTAATGTATGGAACATCGATGAAAGAGAGACTCTTTGCTTGAAAATCCCTGTCCAGAAAAATCTTCGATTTTGTCCAGGTCCCGAAATTTAGGTAAAAATCACAAATTACGCCTTTCCCTTGATTATCTGGGCGAAATGGGCGACAAAGAATAAAAGGGCTGAACCAAAAGACCTACAATCGGATGATCTAAAAGATAGGCAACTTCGTTGCAAGATGTGTGGCATTTGGCAGCTAATGTATGGAACATCGATGAAAGAGAGACTCTTTGCTTGAAAATCCCTGTCCAGAAAAATCTTCGATTTTGTCCAGGTCCCGAAATTTAGGCGAAAATCACAAATTACGCCTTTCCCTTGATTATCTGGGCGAAATGGGCAACAAAGAATAAAAGGGTTGAACCGAAAGACCTACAATCGGATGATCTAAAAGATAGGCAACTTCGTTGCAAGATGTGTGGCATTTGGCAGCTAATGTATGGAACATCGATGAAAGAGAGACTCTTTGCTTGAAAATCCCTGTCCAGAAAAATCTTCGATTTTGTCCAGGTCCCGAAATTTAGGTAAAAATCACAAATTACGCCTTTCCCTTGATTATCTGGGCGAAATGGGCGACAAAGAATAAAAGGGTTGAACCAAAAGACCTACAATCGGATGATCTAAAAGATAGGCAACTTCGTTGCAAGATGTGTGGCATTTGGCAGCTAATGTATGGAACATCGATGAAAGAGAGACTCTTTGCTTGAAAATCCCTGTCCAGAAAAATCTTCGATTTTGTCCAGGTCCCGAAATTTAGGCGAAAATCACAAATTACGCCTTTCCCTTGATTATCTGGGCGAAATGGGCAACAAAGAATAAAAGGGTTGAACCAAAAGACCTACAATCGGATGATCTAAAAGATAGGTAACTTCGTTGCAAGATATGTGGCATTTGGCAGCCAATGTATGGAACATCGATGAAAGAGAGACTCTTTGCTTGAAAATCCCTGTCCAGAAAAATCTTCGATTTTGTCCAGGTCCCGAAATTTAGGTAAAAATCACAAATTACGCCTTTCCTTTGATTATCTGGGCGAAATGGGCGACAAAGAATAAAAGGGTTGAACCAAAAGACCTACAATCGGATGATCTAAAAGATAGGCAACTTCGTTGCAAGATATGTGGCATTTGGCAGCTAATGTATGGAACATCGATGAAAGAGAGACTCTTTGCTTGAAAATCCCTGTCCAGAAAAATCTTCGATTTTGTCCAGGTCCCGAAATTTAGGCGAAAATCACAAATTACGCCTTTCCCTTGATTATCTGGGCGAAATGGGCAACAAAGAATAAAAGGGTTGAACCAAAAGACCTACAATCGGATGATCTAAAAGATAGGCAACTTCGTTGCAAGATATGTGGCATTTGGCAGCTAATGTATGGAACATCGATGAAAGAGAGACTCTTTGCTTGAAAATCCCTGTCCAGAAAAATCTTCGATTTTGTCCAGGTCCCGAAATTTAGGTAAAAATCACAAATTACGCCTTTCCTTTGATTATCTGGGCGAAATGGGCGACAAAGAATAAAAGGGTTGAACCAAAAGACCTACAATCGGATGATCTAAAAGATAGGCAACTTCGTTGCAAGATGTGTGGCATTTGGCAGCTAATGTATGGAACATCGATGAAAGAGAGACTCTTTGCTTGAAAATCCCTGTCCAGAAAAATCTTCGATTTTGTCCAGGTCCCGAAATTTAGGTAAAAATCACACATTACGCCTTTCCTTTGATTATCTGGGCGAAATGGGCGACAAAGAATAAAAGGGTTGAACCAAAAGACCTACAATCGGATGATCTAAAAGATAGGCAACTTCGTTGCAAGATATGTGGCATTTGGCAGCTAATGTATGGAACATCGATGAAAGAGAGACTCTTTGCTTGAAAATCCCTGTCCAGAAAAATCTTCGATTTTGTCCAGGTCCCGAAATTTAGGTAAAACTCACAAATTACGCCGAAATGGGCAACAAAGAATAAAAGGGCTGAACCAAAAGACCTACAATCGGATGATCTAAAAGATAGGCAACTTCGTTGCAAGATGTGTGGCATTTGGTAGCTAATGTATGGAACATCGATGAAAGAGAGACTCTTTGCTTGAAAATCCCTGTCCAGAAAAATCTTCGATTTTGTCCAGGTCCCGAAATTTAGGTAAAACTCACAAATTACGCCGAAATGGGCGACAAAGAATAAAAGGGCTGAACCAAAAGACCTACAATCGGATGATCTAAAAGATAGGCAACTTCGTTGCAAGATATGTGGCATTTGGCAGCTAATGTATGGAACATCGATGAAAGAGAGACTCTTTGCTTGAAAATCCCTGTCCAGAAAAATCTTCGATTTTGTCCAGGTCCCGAAATTTAGGTAAAAATCACAAATTACGCCTTTCCTTTGATTATCTGGGCGAAATGGGCGACAAAGAATAAAAGGGTTGAACTAAAAGACCTACAATCGGATGATCTAAAAGATAGGCAACTTCGTTGCAAGATATGTGGCATTTGGCAGCTAATGTATGGAACATCGATGAAAGAGAGACTCTTTGCTTGAAAATCCCTGTCCAGAAAAATTTTCGATTTTGTCCAGGTCCCGAAATTTAGGTAAAAATCACAAATTACGCCTTTCCCTTGATTATCTGGGCGAAATGGGCAACAAAGAATAAAAGGGTTGAACCAAAAGACCTACAATCGGATGATCTAAAAGATAGGCAACTTCGTTGCAAGATGTGTGGCATTTGGCAGCTAATGTATGGAACATCGATGAAAGAGAGACTCTTTGCTTGAAAATCCCTGTCCAGAAAAATCTTCGATTTTGTCCAGGTCCCGAAATTTAGGTAAAAATCACACATTACGCCTTTCCTTTGATTATCTGGGCGAAATGGGCGACAAAGAATAAAAGGGTTGAACCAAAAGACCTACAATCGGATGATCTAAAAGATAGGCAACTTCGTTGCAAGATATGTGGCATTTGGCAGCTAATGTATGGAACATCGATGAAAGAGAGACTCTTTGCTTGAAAATCCCTGTCCAGAAAAATTTTCGATTTTGTCCAGGTCCCGAAATTTAGGTAAAAATCACAAATTACGCCTTTCCCTTGATTATCTGGGCGAAATGGGCAACAAAGAATAAAAGGGTTGAACCAAAAGACCTACAATCGGATGATCTAAAAGATAGGCAACTTCGTTGCAAGATGTGTGGCATTTGGCAGCTAATGTATGGAACATCGATGAAAGAGAGACTCTTTGCTTGAAAATCCCTGTCCAGAAAAATCTTCGATTTTGTCCAGGTCCCGAAATTTAGGTAAAACTCACAAATTACGCCGAAATGGGCAACAAAGAATAAAAGGGCTGAACCAAAAGACCTACAATCGGATGATCTAAAAGATAGGCAACTTCGTTGCAAGATGTGTGGCATTTGGCAGCTAATGTATGGAACATCGATGAAAGAGAGACTCTTTGCTTGAAAATCCCTGTCCAGAAAAATCTTCGATTTTGTCCAGGTCCCGAAATTTAGGTAAAACTCACAAATTACGCCGAAATGGGAGACAAAGAATAAAAGGGCTGAACCAAAAGACCTACAATCGGATGATCTAAAAGATAGGCAACTTCGTTGCAAGATATGTGGCATTTGGCAGCTAATGTATGGAACATCGATGAAAGAGAGACTCTTTGCTTGAAAATCCCTGTCCAGAAAAATCTTCGATTTTGTCCAGGTCCCGAAATTTAGGTAAAACTCACAAATTACGCCGAAATGGGAGACAAAGAATAAAAGGGCTGAACCAAAAGACCTACAATCGGATGATCTAAAAGATAGGCAACTTCGTTGCAAGATATGTGGCATTTGGCAGCTAATGTATGGAACATCGATGAAAGAGAGACTCTTTGCTTGAAAATCCCTGTCCAGAAAAATCTTCGATTTTGTCCAGGTCCCGAAATTTAGGTAAAACTCACAAATTACGCCGAAATGGGCAACAAAGAATAAAAGGGCTGAACCAAAAGACCTACAATCGGATGATCTAAAAGATAGGCAACTTCGTTGCAAGATATGTGGCATTTGGCAGCTAATGTATGGAACATCGATGAAAGAGAGACTCTTTGCTTGAAAATCCCTGTCCAGAAAAATCTTCGATTTTGTCCAGGTCCCGAAATTTAGGTAAAACTCACAAATTACGCCGAAATGGGCGACAAAGAATAAAAGGGCTGAACCAAAAGACCTACAATCGGATGATCTAAAAGATAGGCAACTTCGTTGCAAGATGTGTGGCATTTGGCAGCTAATGTATGGAACATCGATGAAAGAGAGACTCTTTGCTTGAAAATCCCTGTCTAGAAAAATCTTCGATTTTGTCCAGGTCCCGAAATTTAGGCGAAAATCACAAATTACGCCTTTCCCTTGATTATCTGGGCGAAATGGGCAACAAAGAATAAAAGGGTTGAACCGAAAGACCTACAATCGGATGATCTAAAAGATAGGCAACTTCGTTGCAAGATGTGTGGCATTTGGCAGCTAATGTATGGAACATCGATGAAAGAGAGACTCTTTGCTTGAAAATCCCTGTCCAGAAAAATCTTCGATTTTGTCCAGGTCCCGAAATTTAGGCGAAAATCACAAATTACGCCTTTCCCTTGATTATCTGGGCGAAATGGGCAACAAAGAATAAAAGGGTTGAACCAAAAGACCTACAATCGGATGATCTAAAAGATAGGCAACTTCGTTGCAAGATATGTGGCATTTGGCAGCTAATGTATGGAACATCGATGAAAGAGAGACTCTTTGCTTGAAAATCCCTGTCCAGAAAAATCTTCGATTTTGTCCAGGTCCCGAAATTTAGGTAAAACTCACAAATTACGCCGAAATGGGCGACAAAGAATAAAAGGGCTGAACCAAAAGACCTACAATCGGATGATCTAAAAGATAGGCAACTTCGTTGCAAGATATGTGGCATTTGGCAGCTAATGTATGGAACATCGATGAAAGAGAGACTCTTTGCTTGAAAATCCCTGTCCAGAAAAATCTTCGATTTTGTCCAGGTCCCGAAATTTAGGTAAAACTCACAAATTACGCCGAAATGGGCAACAAAGAATAAAAGGGCTGAACCAAAAGACCTACAATCGGATGATCTAAAAGATAGGCAACTTCGTTGCAAGATATGTGGCATTTGGCAGCTAATGTATGGAACATCGATGAAAGAGAGACTCTTTGCTTGAAAATCCCTGTCCAGAAAAATCTTCGATTTTGTCCAGGTCCCGAAATTTAGGCGAAAATCACAAATTACGCCTTTCCCTTGATTATCTGGGCGAAATGGGCAACAAAGAATAAAAGGGTTGAACCAAAAGACCTACAATCGGATGATCTAAAAGATAGGCAACTTCGTTGCAAGATGTGTGGCATTTGGCAGCTAATGTATGGAACATCGATGAAAGAGAGACTCTTTGCTTGAAAATCCCTGTCTAGAAAAATCTTCGATTTTGTCCAGGTCCCGAAATTTAGGTAAAACTCACAAATTACGCCGAAATGGGCAACAAAGAATAAAAGGGTTGAACCAAAAGACCTACAATCGGATGATCTAAAAGATAGGCAACTTCGTTGCAAGATGTGTGGCATGTGGCAGCTAATGTATGGAACATCGATGAAAGAGAGACTCTTTGCTTGAAAATCCCTGTCCAGAAAAATCTTCGATTTTGTCCAGGTCCCGAAATTTAGGTAAAAATCACAAATTACGCCTTTCCCTTGATTATCTGGGCGAAATGGGCGACAAAGAATAAAAGGGTTGAACCAAAAGACCTACAATCGGATGATCTAAAAGATAGGCAACTTCGTTGCAAGATATGTGGCATTTGGCAGCTAATGTATGGAACATCGATGAAAGAGAGACTCTTTGCTTGAAAATCCCTGTCCAGAAAAATCTTCGATTTTGTCCAGGTCCCGAAATTTAGGTAAAAATCACAAATTACGCCTTTCCTTTGATTATCTGGGCGAAATGGGCGACAAAGAATAAAAGGGTTGAACCAAAAGACCTACAATCGGATGATCTAAAAGATAGGCAACTTCGTTGCAAGATATGTGGCATTTGGCAGCTAATGTATGGAACATCGATGAAAGAGAGACTCTTTGCTTGAAAATCCCTGTCCAGAAAAATCTTCGATTTTGTCCAGGTCCCGAAATTTAGGCGAAAATCACAAATTACGCCTTTCCCTTGATTATCTGGGCGAAATGGGCAACAAAGAATAAAAGGGTTGAACCAAAAGACCTACAATCGGATGATCTAAAAGATAGGCAACTTCGTTGCAAGATATGTGGCATTTGGCAGCTAATGTATGGAACATCGATGAAAGAGAGACTCTTTGCTTGAAAATCCCTGTCCAGAAAAATCTTCGATTTTGTCCAGGTCCCGAAATTTAGGTAAAAATCACAAATTACGCCTTTCCTTTGATTATCTGGGCGAAATGGGCGACAAAGAATAAAAGGGTTGAACCAAAAGACCTACAATCGGATGATCTAAAAGATAGGCAACTTCGTTGCAAGATATGTGGCATTTGGCAGCTAATGTATGGAACATCGATGAAAGAGAGACTCTTTGCTTGAAAATCCCTGTCCAGAAAAATTTTCGATTTTGTCCAGGTCCCGAAATTTAGGTAAAAATCACAAATTACGCCTTTCCCTTGATTATCTGGGCGAAATGGGCAACAAAGAATAAAAGGGTTGACCCAAAAGACCTACAATCGGATGATCTAAAAGATAGGCAACTTCGTTGCAAGATGTGTGGCATTTGGCAGCTAATGTATGGAACATCGATGTAAGAGAGACTCTTTGCTTGAAAATCCCTGTCCAGAAAAATCTTCGATTTTGTCCAGGTCCCGAAATTTAGGTAAAAATCACACATTACGCCTTTCCTTTGATTATCTGGGCGAAATGGGCGACAAAGAATAAAAGGGTTGAACCAAAAGACCTACAATCGGATGATCTAAAAGATAGGCAACTTCGTTGCAAGATATGTGGCATTTGGCAGCTAATGTATGGAACATCGATGAAAGAGAGACTCTTTGCTTGAAAATCCCTGTCCAGAAAAATCTTCGATTTTGTCCAGGTCCCGAAATTTAGGTAAAACTCACAAATTACGCCGAAATGGGCAACAAAAAATAAAAGGGCTGAACCAAAAGACCTACAATCGGATGATCTAAAAGATAGGCAACTTCGTTGCAAGATGTGTGGCATTTGGCAGCTAATGTATGGAACATCGATGAAAGAGAGACTCTTTGCTTGAAAATCCCTGTCCAGAAAAATCTTCGATTTTGTCCAGGTCCCGAAATTTAGGTAAAACTCACAAATTACGCCGAAATGGGCGACAAAGAATAAAAGGGCTGAACCAAAAGACCTACAATCGGATGATCTAAAAGATAGGCAACTTCGTTGCAAGATATGTGGCATTTGGCAGCTAATGTATGGAACATCGATGAAAGAGAGACTCTTTGCTTGAAAATCCCTGTCCAGAAAAATCTTCGATTTTGTCCAGGTCCCGAAATTTAGGTAAAACTCACAAATTACGCCGAAATGGGCAACAAAGAATAAAAGGGCTGAACCAAAAGACCTACAATCGGATGATCTAAAAGATAGGCAACTTCGTTGCAAGATATGTGGCATTTGGCAGCTAATGTATGGAACATCGATGAAAGAGAGACTCTTTGCTTGAAAATCCCTGTCCAGAAAAATCTTCGATTTTGTCCAGGTCCCGAAATTTAGGCGAAAATCACAAATTACGCCTTTCCCTTGATTATCTGGGCGAAATGGGCAACAAAGAATAAAAGGGTTGAACCAAAAGACCTACAATCGGATGATCTAAAAGATAGGCAACTTCGTTGCAAGATGTGTGGCATTTGGCAGCTAATGTATGGAACATCGATGAAAGAGAGACTCTTTGCTTGAAAATCCCTGTCCAGAAAAATCTTCGATTTTGTCCAGGTCCCGAAATTTAGGTAAAAATCACAAATTACGCCTTTCCTTTGATTATCTGGGCGAAATGGGCGACAAAGAATAAAAGGGTTGAACCAAAAGACCTACAATCGGATGATCTAAAAGATAGGCAACTTCGTTGCAAGATATGTGGCATTTGGCAGCTAATGTATGGAACATCGATGAAAGAGAGACTCTTTGCTTGAAAATCCCTGTCCAGAAAAATTTTCGATTTTGTCCAGGTCCCGAAATTTAGGTAAAAATCACAAATTACGCCTTTCCCTTGATTATCTGGGCGAAATGGGCAACAAAGAATAAAAGGGTTGACCCAAAAGACCTACAATCGGATGATCTAAAAGATAGGCAACTTCGTTGCAAGATGTGTGGCATTTGGCAGCTAATGTATGGAACATCGATGTAAGAGAGACTCTTTGCTTGAAAATCCCTGTCCAGAAAAATCTTCGATTTTGTCCAGGTCCCGAAATTTAGGTAAAAATCACACATTACGCCTTTCCTTTGATTATCTGGGCGAAATGGGCGACAAAGAATAAAAGGGTTGAACCAAAAGACCTACAATCGGATGATCTAAAAGATAGGCAACTTCGTTGCAAGATATGTGGCATTTGGCAGCTAATGTATGGAACATCGATGAAAGAGAGACTCTTTGCTTGAAAATCCCTGTCCAGAAAAATCTTCGATTTTGTCCAGGTCCCGAAATTTAGGTAAAACTCACAAATTACGCCGAAATGGGCAACAAAAAATAAAAGGGCTGAACCAAAAGACCTACAATCGGATGATCTAAAAGATAGGCAACTTCGTTGCAAGATGTGTGGCATTTGGCAGCTAATGTATGGAACATCGATGAAAGAGAGACTCTTTGCTTGAAAATCCCTGTCCAGAAAAATCTTCGATTTTGTCCAGGTCCCGAAATTTAGGTAAAACTCACAAATTACGCCGAAATGGGCGACAAAGAATAAAAGGGCTGAACCAAAAGACCTACAATCGGATGATCTAAAAGATAGGCAACTTCGTTGCAAGATATGTGGCATTTGGCAGCTAATGTATGGAACATCGATGAAAGAGAGACTCTTTGCTTGAAAATCCCTGTCCAGAAAAATCTTCGATTTTGTCCAGGTGCCGAAATTTAGGTAAAACTCACAAATTACGCCGAAATGGGCAACAAAGAATAAAAGGGCTGAACCAAAAGACCTACAATCGGATGATCTAAAAGATAGGCAACTTCGTTGCAAGATATGTGGCATTTGGCAGCTAATGTATGGAACATCGATGAAAGAGAGACTCTTTGCTTGAAAATCCCTGTCCAGAAAAATCTTCGATTTTGTCCAGGTCCCGAAATTTAGGCGAAAATCACAAATTACGCCTTTCCCTTGATTATCTGGGCGAAATGGGCAACAAAGAATAAAAGGGTTGAACCAAAAGACCTACAATCGGATGATCTAAAAGATAGGCAACTTCGTTGCAAGATGTGTGGCATTTGGCAGCTAATGTATGGAACATCGATGAAAGAGAGACTCTTTGCTTGAAAATCCCTGTCCAGAAAAATCTTCGATTTTGTCCAGGTCCCGAAATTTAGGTAAAAATCACAAATTACGCCTTTCCCTTGATTATCTGGGCGAAATGGGCGACAAAGAATAAAAGGGTTGAACCAAAAGACCTACAATCGGATGATCTAAAAGATAGGCAACTTCGTTGCAAGATATGTGGCATTTGGCAGCTAATGTATGGAACATCGATGAAAGAGAGACTCTTTGCTTGAAAATCCCTGTCCAGAAAAATCTTCGATTTTGTCCAGGTCCCGAAATTTAGGTAAAAATCACAAATTACGCCTTTCCTTTGATTATCTGGGCGAAATGGGCGACAAAGAATAAAAGGGTTGAACTAAAAGACCTACAATCGGATGATCTAAAAGATAGGCAACTTCGTTGCAAGATATGTGGCATTTGGCAGCTAATGTATGGAACATCGATGAAAGAGAGACTCTTTGCTTGAAAATCCCTGTCCAGAAAAATCTTCGATTTTGTCCAGGTCCCGAAATTTAGGCGAAAATCACAAATTACGCCTTTCCCTTGATTATCTGGGCGAAATGGGCAACAAAGAATAAAAGGGTTGAACCAAAAGACCTACAATCGGATGATCTAAAAGATAGGCAACTTCGTTGCAAGATATGTGGCATTTGGCAGCTAATGTATGGAACATCGATGAAAGAGAGACTCTTTGCTTGAAAATCCCTGTCCAGAAAAATCTTCGATTTTGTCCAGGTCCCGAAATTTAGGTAAAAATCACAAATTACGCCTTTCCTTTGATTATCTGGGCGAAATGGGCGACAAAGAATAAAAGGGCTGAACCAAAAGACCTACAATCGGATGATCTAAAAGATAGGCAACTTCGTTGCAAGATGTGTGGCATTTGGCAGCTAATGTATGGAACATCGATGAAAGAGAGACTCTTTGCTTGAAAATCCCTGTCTAGAAAAATCTTCGATTTTGTCCAGGTCCCGAAATTTAGGCGAAAATCACAAATTACGCCTTTCCCTTGATTATCTGGGCGAAATGGGCAACAAAGAATAAAAGGGTTGAACCGAAAGACCTACAATCGGATGATCTAAAAGATAGGCAACTTCGTTGCAAGATGTGTGGCATTTGGCAGCTAATGTATGGAACATCGATGAAAGAGAGACTCTTTGCTTGAAAATCCCTGTCCAGAAAAATCTTCGATTTTGTCCAGGTCCCGAAATTTAGGCGAAAATCACAAATTACGCCTTTCCCTTGATTATCTGGGCGAAATGGGCAACAAAGAATAAAAGGGTTGAACCAAAAGACCTACAATCGGATGATCTAAAAGATAGGCAACTTCGTTGCAAGATATGTGGCATTTGGCAGCTAATGTATGGAACATCGATGAAAGAGAGACTCTTTGCTTGAAAATCCCTGTCCAGAAAAATCTTCGATTTTGTCCAGGTCCCGAAATTTAGGCGAAAATCACAAATTACGCCTTTCCCTTGATTATCTGGGCGAAATGGGCAACAAAGAATAAAAGGGTTGAACCAAAAGACCTACAATCGGATGATCTAAAAGATAGGCAACTTCGTTGCAAGATATGTGGCATTTGGCAGCTAATGTATGGAACATCGATGAAAGAGAGACTCTTTGCTTGAAAATCCCTGTCCAGAAAAATCTTCGATTTTGTCCAGGTCCCGAAATTTAGGTAAAAATCACAAATTACGCCTTTCCCTTGATTATCTGGGCGAAATGGGCGACAAAGAATAAAAGGGTTGAACCAAAAGACCTACAATCGGATGATCTAAAAGATAGGCAACTTCGTTGCAAGATATGTGGCATTTGGCAGCTAATGTATGGAACATCGATGAAAGAGAGACTCTTTGCTTGAAAATCCCTGTCCAGAAAAATCTTCGATTTTGTCCAGGTCCCGAAATTTAGGTAAAACTCACAAATTACGCCGAAATGGGCAACAAAGAATAAAAGGGCTGAACCAAAAGACCTACAATCGGATGATCTAAAAGATAGGCAACTTCGTTGCAAGATATGTGGCATTTGGCAGCTAATGTATGGAACATCGATGAAAGAGAGACTCTTTGCTTGAAAATCCCTGTCCAGAAAAATCTTCGATTTTGTCCAGGTCCCGAAATTTAGGTAAAAATCACAAATTACGCCTTTCCCTTGATTATCTGGGCGAAATGGGCGACAAAGAATAAAAGGGTTGAACCAAAAGACCTACAATCGGATGATCTAAAAGATAGGCAACTTCGTTGCAAGATATGTGGCATTTGGCAGCTAATGTATGGAACATCGATGAAAGAGAGACTCTTTGCTTGAAAATCCCTGTCCAGAAAAATCTTCGATTTTGTCCAGGTCCCGAAATTTAGGCGAAAATCACAAATTACGCCTTTCCCTTGATTATCTGGGCGAAATGGGCAACAAAGAATAAAAGGGTTGAAGCAAAAGACCTACAATCGGATGATCTAAAAGATAGGCAACTTCGTTGCAAGATGTGTGGCATTTGGCAGCTAATGTATGGAACATCGATGAAAGAGAGACTCTTTGCTTGAAAATCCCTGTCCAGAAAAATCTTCGATTTTGTCCAGGTCCCGAAATTTAGGTAAAACTCACAAATTACGCCGAAATGGGCAACAAAGAATAAAAGGGCTGAACCAAAAGACCTACAATCGGATGATCTAAAAGATAGGCAACTTCGTTGCAAGATATGTGGCATTTGGCAGCTAATGTATGGAACATCGATGAAAGAGAGACTCTTTGCTTGAAAATCCCTGTCCAGAAAAATCTTCGATTTTGTCCAGGTCCCGAAATTTAGGCGAAAATCACAAATTACGCCTTTCCCTTGATTATCTGGGCGAAATGGGCAACAAAGAATAAAAGGGTTGAACCAAAAGACCTACAATCGGATGATCTAAAAGATAGGCAACTTCGTTGCAAGATGTGTGGCATTTGGCAGCTAATGTATGGAACATCGATGAAAGAGAGACTCTTTGCTTGAAAATCCCTGTCCAGAAAAATCTTCGATTTTGTCCAGGTCCCGAAATTTAGGTAAAACTCACAAATTACGCCGAAATGGGCAACAAAGAATAAAAGGGCTGAACCAAAAGACCTACAATCGGATGATCTAAAAGATAGGCAACTTCGTTGCAAGATATGTGGCATTTGGCAGCTAATGTATGGAACATCGATGAAAGAGAGACTCTTTGCTTGAAAATCCCTGTCCAGAAAAATCTTCGATTTTGTCCAGGTCCCGAAATTTAGGTAAAAATCACAAATTACGCCTTTCCCTTGATTATCTGGGCGAAATGGGCGACAAAGAATAAAAGGGTTGAACCAAAAGACCTACAATCGGATGATCTAAAAGATAGGCAACTTCGTTGCAAGATATGTGGCATTTGGCAGCTAATGTATGGAACATCGATGAAAGAGAGACTCTTTGCTTGAAAATCCCTGTCCAGAAAAATCTTCGATTTTGTCCAGGTCCCGAAATTTAGGTAAAACTCACAAATTACGCCGAAATGGGCAACAAAGAATAAAAGGGCTGAACCAAAAGACCTACAATCGGATGATCTAAAAGATAGGCAACTTCGTTGCAAGATCTGTGGCATTTGGCAGCTAATGTATGGAACATCGATGAAAGAGAGACTCTTTGCTTGAAAATCCCTGTCCAGAAAAATCTTCGATTTTGTCCAGGTCCCGAAATTTAGGCGAAAATCACAAATTACGCCTTTCCCTTGATTATCTGGGCGAAATGGGCAACAAAGAATAAAAGGGTTGAACCAAAAGACCTACAATCGGATGATCTAAAAGATAGGCAACTTCGTTGCAAGATATGTGGCATTTGGCAGCTAATGTATGGAACATCGATGAAAGAGAGACTCTTTGCTTGAAAATCCCTGTCCAGAAAAATCTACGATTTTGTCCAGGTCCCGAAATTTAGGTAAAACTCACAAATTACGCCGAAATGGGCAACAAAGAATAAAAGGGCTGAACCAAAAGACCTACAATCGGATGATCTAAAAGATAGGCAACTTCGTTGCAAGATATGTGGCATTTGGCAGCTAATGTATGGAACATCGATGAAAGAGAGACTCTTTGCTTGAAAATCCCTGTCCAGAAAAATCTTCGATTTTGTCCAGGTCCCGAAATTTAGGCGAAAATCACAAATTACGCCTTTCCCTTGATTATCTGGGCGAAATGGGCAACAAAGAATAAAAGGGTTGAACCAAAAGACCTACAATCGGATGATCTAAAAGATAGGCAACTTCGTTGCAAGATATGTGGCATTTGGCAGCTAATGTATGGAACATCGATGAAAGAGAGACTCTTTGCTTGAAAATCCCTGTCCAGAAAAATCTTCGATTTTGTCCAGGTCCCGAAATTTAGGTAAAAATCACAAATTACGCCTTTCCCTTGATTATCTGGGCGAAATGGGCAACAAAGAATAAAAGGGTTGAACCAAAAGACCTACAATCGGATGATCTAAAAGATAGGCAACTTCGTTGCAAGATATGTGGCATTTGGCAGCTAATGTATGGAACATCGATGAAAGAGAGACTCTTTGCTTGAAAATCCCTGTCCAGAAAAATCTTCGATTTTGTCCAGGTCCCGAAATTTAGGTAAAAATCACAAATTACGCCTTTCCCTTGATTATCTGGGCGAAATGGGCGACAAAGAATAAAAGGGTTGAACCAAAAGACCTACAATCGGATGATCTAAAAGATAGGCAACTTCGTTGCAAGATATGTGGCATTTGGCAGCTAATGTATGGAACATCGATGAAAGAGAGACTCTTTGCTTGAAAATCCCTGTCCAGAAAAATCTTCGATTTTGTCCAGGTCCCGAAATTTAGGTAAAACTCACAAATTACGCCGAAATGGGCAACAAAGAATAAAAAGGCTGAACCAAAAGACCTACAATCGGATGATCTAAAAGATAGGCAACTTCGTTGCAAGATATGTGGCATTTGGCAGCTAATGTATGGAACATCGATGAAAGAGAGACTCTTTGCTTGAAAATCCCTGTCCAGAAAAGTCTTCGATTTTGTCCAGGTCCCGAAATTTAGGCGAAAATCACAAATTACGCCTTTCCCTTGATTATCTGGGCGAAATGGGCAACAAAGAATAAAAGGGTTGAACCAAAAGACCTACAATCGGATGATCTAAAAGATAGGCAACTTCGTTGCAAGATATGTGGCATTTGGCAGCTAATGTATGGAACATCGATGAAAGAGAGACTCTTTGCTTGAAAATCCCTGTCCAGAAAAATCTTCGATTTTGTCCAGGTCCCGAAATTTAGGTAAAACTCACAAATTACGCCGAAATGGGCAACAAAGAATAAAAGGTTGAACGAAAAGACCTACAATCGGATGATCTAAAAGATAGGCAACTTCGTTGCAAGATATGTGGCATTTGGCAGCTAATGTATGGAACATCGATGAAAGAGAGACTCTTTGCTTGAAAATCCCTGTCCAGAAAAATCTTCGATTTTGTCCAGGTGCCGAAATTTAGGTAAAAATCACAAATTACGCCTTTCCCTTGATTATCTGGGCGAAATGGGCGACAAAGAATAAAAGGGTTGAACCAAAAGACCTACAATCGGATGATCTAAAAGATAGGCAACTTCGTTGCAAGATATGTGGCATTTGGCAGCTAATGTATGGAACATCGATGAAAGAGAGACTCTTTGCTTGAAAATCCCTGTCCAGAAAAATCTTCGATTTTGTCCAGGTATCGAAATTTAGGTAAAAATCACAAATTACGCCTTTCCCTTGATTATCTGGGCGAAATGGGCGACAAAGAATAAAAGGGTTGAACCAAAAGACCTACAATCGGATGATCTAAAAGATAGGCAACTTCGTTGCAAGATGTGTGGCATTTGGCAGCTAATGTATGGAACATCGATGAAAGAGAGACTCTTTGCTTGAAAATCCCTGTCCAGAAAAATCTTCGATTTTGTCCAGGTGCCGAAATTTAGGTAAAAATCACAAATTACGCCTTTCCCTTGATTATCTGGGCGAAATGGGCGACAAAGAATAAAAGGGTTGAACCAAAAGACCTACAATCGGATGATCTAAAAGATAGGCAACTTCGTTGCAAGATATGTGGCATTTGGCAGCTAATGTATGGAACATCGATGAAAGAGAGACTCTTTGCTTGAAAATCCCTGTCCAGAAAAATCTTCGATTTTGTCCAGGTCCCGAAATTTAGGTAAAAATCACAAATTACGCCTTTCCCTTGATTATCTGGGCGAAATGGGCGACAAAGAATAAAAGGGTTGAACCGAAAGACCTACAATCGGATGATCTAAAAGATAGGCAACTTCGTTGCAAGATATGTGGCATTTGGCAGCTAATGTATGGAACATCGATGAAAGAGAGACTCTTTGCTTGAAAACCCCTGTCTAGAAAAATCTTCGATTTTGTCCAGGTCCCGAAATTTAGGTAAAACTCACAAATTACGCCGAAATGGGCAACAAAGAATAAAAAGGCTGAACCAAAAGACCTACAATCGGATGATCTAAAAGATAGGCAACTTCGTTGCAAGATATGTGGCATTTGGCAGCTAATGTATGGAACATCGATGAAAGAGAGACTCTTTGCTTGAAAATCCCTGTCCAGAAAAGTCTTCGATTTTGTCCAGGTCCCGAAATTTAGGCGAAAATCACAAATTACGCCTTTCCCTTGATTATCTGGGCGAAATGGGCGACAAAGAATAAAAGGGTTGAACCAAAAGACCTACAATCGGATGATCTAAAAGATAGGCAACTTCGTTGCAAGATATGTGGCATTTGGCAGCTAATGTATGGAACATCGATGAAAGAGAGACTCTTTGCTTGAAAATCCCTGTCCAGAAAAATCTTCGATTTTGTCCAGGTCCCGAAATTTAGGTAAAACTCACAAATTACGCCGAAATGGGCAACAAAGAATAAAAGGTTGAACGAAAAGACCTACAATCGGATGATCTAAAAGATAGGCAACTTCGTTGCAAGATATGTGGCATTTGGCAGCTAATGTATGGAACATCGATGAAAGAGAGACTCTTTGCTTGAAAATCCCTGTCCAGAAAAATCTTCGATTTTGTCCAGGTGCCGAAATTTAGGTAAAAATCACAAATTACGCCTTTCCCTTGATTATCTGGGCGAAATGGGCGACAAAGAATAAAAGGGTTGAACCAAAAGACCTACAATCGGATGATCTAAAAGATAGGCAACTTCGTTGCAAGATATGTGGCATTTGGCAGCTAATGTATGGAACATCGATGAAAGAGAGACTCTTTGCTTGAAAATCCCTGTCCAGAAAAATCTTCGATTTTGTCCAGGTATCGAAATTTAGGTAAAAATCACAAATTACGCCTTTCCCTTGATTATCTGGGCGAAATGGGCGACAAAGAATAAAAGGGTTGAACCAAAAGACCTACAATCGGATGATCTAAAAGATAGGCAACTTCGTTGCAAGATGTGTGGCATTTGGCAGCTAATGTATGGAACATCGATGAAAGAGAGACTCTTTGCTTGAAAATCCCTGTCCAGAAAAATCTTCGATTTTGTCCAGGTCCCGAAATTTAGGTAAAACAAAGAATAAAAGGTTGAACGAAAAGACCTACAATCGGATGATCTAAAAGATAGGCAACTTCGTTGCAAGATATGTGGCATTTGGCAGCTAATGTATGGAACATCGATGAAAGAGAGACTCTTTGCTTGAAAATCCCTGTCCAGAAAAATCTTCGATTTTGTCCAGGTGCCGAAATTTAGGTAAAAATCACAAATTACGCCTTTCCCTTGATTATCTGGGCGAAATGGGCGACAAAGAATAAAAGGGTTGAACCAAAAGACCTACAATCGGATGATCTAAAAGATAGGCAACTTCGTTGCAAGATATGTGGCATTTGGCAGCTAATGTATGGAACATCGATGAAAGAGAGACTCTTTGCTTGAAAATCCCTGTCCAGAAAAATCTTCGATTTTGTCCAGGTATCGAAATTTAGGTAAAAATCAGAAATTACGCCTTTCCCTTGATTATCTGGGCGAAATGGGCGACAAAGAATAAAAGGGTTGAACCAAAAGACCTACAATCGGATGATCTAAAAGATAGGCAACTTCGTTGCAAGATATGTGGCATTTGGCAGCTAATGTATGGAACATCGATGAAAGAGAGACTCTTTGCTTGAAAATCCCTGTCCAGAAAAATCTTCGATTTTGTCCAGGTCCCGAAATTTAGGTAAAACTCACAAATTACGCCGAAATGGGCAACAAAGAATAAAAGGTTGAACGAAAAGACCTACAATCGGATGATCTAAAAGATAGGCAACTTCGTTGCAAGATATGTGGCATTTGGCAGCTAATGTATGGAACATCGATGAAAGAGAGACTCTTTGCTTGAAAATCCCTGTCCAGAAAAATCTTCGATTTTGTCCAGGTGCCGAAATTTAGGTAAAACTCACAAATTACGCCGAAATGGGCAACAAAGAATAAAAGGTTGAACGAAAAGACCTACAATCGGATGATCTAAAAGATAGGCAACTTCGTTGCAAGATATGTGGCATTTGGCAGCTAATGTATGGAACATCGATGAAAGAGAGACTCTTTGCTTGAAAATCCCTGTCCAGAAAAATCTTCGATTTTGTCCAGGTGCCGAAATTTAGGTAAAAATCACAAATTACGCCTTTCCCTTGATTATCTGGGCGAAATGGGCGACAAAGAATAAAAGGGTTGAACCAAAAGACCTACAATCGGATGATCTAAAAGATAGGCAACTTCGTTGCAAGATATGTGGCATTTGGCAGCTAATGTATGGAACATCGATGAAAGAGAGACTCTTTGCTTGAAAATCCCTGTCCAGAAAAATCTTCGATTTTGTCCAGGTATCGAAATTTAGGTAAAAATCAGAAATTACGCCTTTCCCTTGATTATCTGGGCGAAATGGGCGACAAAGAATAAAAGGGTTGAACCAAAAGACCTACAATCGGATGATCTAAAAGATAGGCAACTTCGTTGCAAGATATGTGGCATTTGGCAGCTAATGTATGGAACATCGATGAAAGAGAGACTCTTTGCTTGAAAATCCCTGTCCAGAAAAATCTTCGATTTTGTCCAGGTCCCGAAATTTAGGTAAAACTCACAAATTACGCCGAAATGGGCAACAAAGAATAAAAGGTTGAACGAAAAGACCTACAATCGGATGATCTAAAAGATAGGCAACTTCGCAGCTAATGTATGGAACATCGATGAAAGAGAGACTCTTTGCTTGAAAATCCCTGTCCAGAAAAATCTTCGATTTTGTCCAGGTATCGAAATTTAGGTAAAAATCAGAAATTACGCCTTTCCCTTGATTATCTGGGCGAAATGGGCAACAAAGAATAAAAGGGTTGAACCAAAAGACCTACAATCGGATGATCTAAAAGATAGGCAACTTCGTTGCAAGATATGTGGCATTTGGCAGCTAATGTATGGAACATCGATGAAAGAGAGACTCTTTGCTTGAAAATCCCTGTCCAGAAAAATCTTCGATTTTGTCCAGGTCCCGAAATTTAGGTAAAACTCACAAATTACGCCGAAATGGGCAACAAAGAATAAAAGGTTGAACGAAAAGACCTACAATCGGATGATCTAAAAGATAGGCAACTTCGCAGCTAATGTATGGAACATCGATGAAAGAGAGACTCTTTGCTTGAAAATCCCTGTCCAGAAAAATCTTCGATTTTGTCCAGGTATCGAAATTTAGGTAAAAATCAGAAATTACGCCTTTCCCTTGATTATCTGGGCGAAATGGGCAACAAAGAATAAAAGGGTTGAACCAAAAGACCTACAATCGGATGATCTAAAAGATAGGCAACTTCGCAGCTAATGTATGGAACATCGATGAAAGAGAGACTCTTTGCTTGAAAATCCCTGTCCAGAAAAATCTTCGATTTTGTCCAGGTCCCGAAATTTAGGTAAAACTCACAAATTACGCCGAAATGGGCAACAAAGAATAAAAGGTTGAACGAAAAGACCTACAATCGGATGATCTAAAAGATAGGCAACTTCGCAGCTAATGTATGGAACATCGATGAAAGAGAGACTCTTTGCTTGAAAATCCCTGTCCAGAAAAATCTTCGATTTTGTCCAGGTATCGAAATTTAGGTAAAAATCACAAATTACGCCTTTCCCTTGATTATCTGGGCGAAATGGGCGACAAAGAATAAAAGGGTTGAACCAAAAGACCTACAATCGGATGATCTAAAAGATAGGCAACTTCGTTGCAAGATATGTGGCATTTGGCAGCTAATGTATGGAACATCGATGAAAGAGAGACTCTTTGCTTGAAAATCCCTGTCCAGAAAAATCTTCGATTTTGTCCAGGTGCCGAAATTTAGGTAAAAATCACAAATTACGCCTTTCCCTTGATTATCTGGGCGAAATGGGCGACAAAGAATAAAAGGGTTGAACCAAAAGACCTACAATCGGATGATCTAAAAGATAGGCAACTTCGTTGCAAGATATGTGGCATTTGGCAGCTAATGTATGGAACATCGATGAAAGAGAGACTCTTTGCTTGAAAATCCCTGTCCAGAAAAATCTTCGATTTTGTCCAGGTGCCGAAATTTAGGTAAAAATCACAAATTACGCCTTTCCCTTGATTATCTGGGCGAAATGGGCGACAAAGAATAAAAGGGTTGAACCAAAAGACCTACAATCGGATGATCTAAAAGATAGGCAACTTCGTTGCAAGATATGTGGCATTTGGCAGCTAATGTATGGAACATCGATGAAAGAGAGACTCTTTGCTTGAAAATCCCTGTCCAGAAAAATCTTCGATTTTGTCCAGGTCCCGAAATTTAGGTAAAACTCACAAATTACGCCGAAATGGGCAACAAAGAATAAAAGGTTGAACGAAAAGACCTACAATCGGATGATCTAAAAGATAGGCAACTTCGCAGCTAATGTATGGAACATCGATGAAAGAGAGACTCTTTGCTTGAAAATCCCTGTCCAGAAAAATCTTCGATTTTGTCCAGGTATCGAAATTTAGGTAAAAATCAGAAATTACGCCTTTCCCTTGATTATCTGGGCGAAATGGGCAACAAAGAATAAAAGGGTTGAACCAAAAGACCTACAATCGGATGATCTAAAAGATAGGCAACTTCGTTGCAAGATATGTGGCATTTGGCAGCTAATGTATGGAACATCGATGAAAGAGAGACTCTTTGCTTGAAAATCCCTGTCCAGAAAAATCTTCGATTTTGTCCAGGTCCCGAAATTTAGGTAAAACTCACAAATTACGCCGAAATGGGCAACAAAGAATAAAAGGTTGAACGAAAAGACCTACAATCGGATGATCTAAAAGATAGGCAACTTCGTTGCAAGATATGTGGCATTTGGCAGCTAATGTATGGAACATCGATGAAAGAGAGACTCTTTGCTTGAAAATCCCTGTCCAGAAAAATCTTCGATTTTGTCCAAGTATCGAAATTTAGGTAAAAATCACAAATTACGCCTTTCCCTTGATTATCTGGGCGAAATGGGCAACAAAGAATAAAAGGGTTGAACCAAAAGACCTACAATCGGATGATCTAAAAGATAGGCAACTTCGTTGCAAGATGTGTGGCATTTGGCAGCTAATGTATGGAACATCGATGAAAGAGAGACTCTTTGCTTGAAAATCCCTGTCCAGAAAAATCTTCGATTTTGTCCAGGTCCCGAAATTTAGGTAAAACTCACAAATTACGCCGAAATGGGCAACAAAGAATAAAAGGGCTGAACGAAAAGACCTACAATCGGATGATCTAAAAGATAGGCAACTTCGTTGCAAGATATGTGGCATTTGGCAGCCAATGTATAGGACATACATAAAATACAAAAAAATTTTCTGATGTGCTGTATTTCTCTCTTGAATACATAGAATCTCAACATGCACATGCAGTAAAATAGGAGAAAGCAAACCTCAATGAAGGCTCTACAATCAAGAGTGAATGACCGCTAGACTCTTGAAATGGTATGAACTGCGCGATTCAAATCGGGAGATTCTATAGAATGAATGAGATCCTGAGTCTCTTATCGAAGTTTCAAAAACATACAAAATCTACGAATAACATCCCCAAGGAGGAGCAAAGAATCCTTATGATAAAGATAACAGTCATTGAACCTGAAGCAATATCTATGCTGAAGTACCATTCAAGTACAGAAGATGACTTGATAATGAGCACGACTCAAATTGTTTGCATAATATGGTAGGACGAAAGCATGCTGCTCAACATTTTCACTGAATAGCACCGGTCTTACACCCACAGATGTACAATCCTTTAACGCAAAAACTTGCAAACCTTGCAGCCTAAACGCACTGCACTTTAGATTTCAAAATTATGCGATAACTTATCAGTGTAAAAGATGTGACATTTAACGCCTTTTTATGTAGCTAGGTCGAGTATTGTTAGCTATATAATATTCCTGTATATGTAAGTAGTACATATAAGTCACATGTTTACAAATGCATTAAACCAAATACTAATCATTAAAGTACCTATATAAAGGATATTTGTAATTATCAATTATTACTATACTATATTACCAAACAAGACCCCTTATTGCAAATTAGAGGAAATAAGAATATAATTACCTAGTATGTGTGTGGTAAATAGATTGTGATAATACCCAAAAAAAATCGAGTCACCCAACCATAAGCAAAAAACGATTACAAAAATATATTTAAAAAAAAAACTGACTATCGCAAAATGAGGCACTGTTCATCGCAGGGGACATTGCTTTTGTTACTGACTGCTGAATGAGTAGTGAAATACCAACGTGTATGACATCATGATTGACGCTTATCAAAGAAAGAGCTATTCTAAGAATTTCAATTAACGCTGACAATAAAAACAGATTAGAACAAATAACGGGGATCGTCCGGAGTTAAATTAGAAAATTTGTGGTGTGGGATTATTTTTTAAACCATACTTAGTTCATAGCCTCCGAAATAGTCCCTATAGACATCTAAAAAGGCATGGAAATGTATCGTGTGCTATTAGACTCCCTACCATTACCTTATGCAAGTTAGTTCTAGTACCATCACCGGGGTTGGTGTCTTGGATAGGACTTTATGTAGACAAAATGATTCAGTAAATAGTTTTAAGACTATGCTAAGTCTGTTAGGAATGAATACAAAAACAATAAATATAAATATTTGGCGCAACAGGTCCGTATCTAACCCAGGGCCTAACCATGACCTAACCATTTATGTTATGCGTGTTTTATTCTTCACACAAAAGGAAGGGGCCTACTCTTTAATGCCGTATCTGAAGAAGCATTTTGTTTTGAGAAGCATTTTCATGACAGTTTTTCTCTCGAATGTTTGTTAGATGCTCGCATAAGGTGGGATCGTGAAAAGACCTCCCACTTAATAGTCCGACACACTTACTACTGAGCTATAGCGCCCACAACTCTTATGGTTAATTTCACTTGCAATCTAGAGTTAACTAATAAGTATGAGTATATAGTGATAATATTAATTTTAACTAATCAAAACGAGTAATACTTGTATTTTATTGATGGATGCGTTCCCTTCCAATGTTAGCTAAACATACATATTTCAAAAATACTAAAAGATGAAATAAGTTCATTTAATTTTTTTTTATTAAAAGCCTTGAATTTACCTACCAAAGATTCAGACTGAATAGAAAAGGCTAGATGAAATGTTTAGCTTATATATTTAGAAAACAATGAATAAAAATCAATTCTATGAAGATGCTTTATTTTGTCAAAATTGAACAATGAAATATTGTATTTGAAATAATTTAACGACAAAAAAAATTACTCATACGCCACAGTTTATTTTTATATCCTTTAGTATTTAGGTCCATCAACTGTTGGTTTGGTTTGATCTGGTTAAAGGGGCTGCCAGCTCAGAAACGCCAACACACTTAGACCAGCAATAGGTCCATTGTGACACCACATGGATCATAGGAGAAAGTTTCTCTCTGCCTACTCGTTAAACCATTTTGAACTTCTGATGAAGCGTAAGAGACTCTTGATAACTATCAGATCGCCTAAATAATTATAATAGAAGGCTTCTAAGTGCAGCTTCCTTTTGCGGGAGAGACCTGGGCAGAAGCAAAGAAGGTGAGGAATGATTTTTTTCTCTTTTTCTTCTTCATCCATGCAGCTTCGACAAAAGTCGTTCGCAAAAAGGGCCAGCCTTGCCTATTAGACAGTGTCTAGTGATGCCATCCACTGTAGTGCCGATATGCAACCTGTGTGTTTTAAATGCAGCTTTGGCCAAATTTGTTTTGTCCCTCTACATGTTGGCCCACTTGTACACCTCAGTTTTGTACTCTCGATAGCATCCAGCTTGAATTTCAGTTTGCAAGTAGCGATTGGTATATGTACCTAATGTATCTCTGTCTGGAAAAATGGGTAAAGTTGTTCCTATTCTGGCGATTTCATCGGCTTTACAGTTGCCTGGAATAATACTATGCTCCGGCACCCAACAAAGATGAATATTGAACTGCTCAGCCATCTCCAACGGTCGGCACTCTAGAGCTACTAGAGAATTTGTAGAGATCGATTCCAAGGATTGGATAGCTGCTTGGCTGTCCGAAAAGATGCCGATATCTCTAGTAGATATCAAGTTTTCCTTAAGCCAAGATCAGACTTCTCTGATCGCCATAATTTCTGCCTGAAACATGCTTTAATGATTTGGAAGAGGAAAGGAGTTTAAGACTAAGACTGTCGGAGAAAACACGTCCACCAACTCTGTTTTTGGAGTCGTAAACCATGTCAGTGTAGAAGTGAATCAACTCATCTTCTAAAAGTGCTTCTTCATCCCAGAGTGATCTCGAAGGGATGGTGAGGACGAACTCCATATCAAAATTTAGATGTAGGGTGGTGTAGTCCGAGTTTTTGGGAAAAATTTTGGATGAGTGGCTAAATTCTTTTCTTAACCTCTGTGACTTCGAGACGACCGGCCACAATTGCTGCCATTTGCCTGCTTAATATATCCAGGGGTATCAGGTGATACCTAGAGTCCTTTGCCGCAAAGGGAATTGTGCGCCGACAGAAAAGCTGTACGCTGGACCTTACTTAGATAATCGCAGTTTATAGCTTTTTCTAAGGTTGTCTACTAAACAATCATCCTGTATGTGAGTATCGGTCTAATGACCAAGATGTAGAGCCAGTGAGTTATACGAGGTTGTAGACTTCATCTATCTCCAATAAGTTTTTTGCAAGAGATAAGTGCTACTGTTTCTAGGTTTTTAGTAAAACAAAAGTACACCTAGATCCTCTAGGATCTTCCCCATTTCATTAAGAGTATGAACTAGTTTCCAAGTAATATGATAGGATAGAACAACAAAATCCTACGAATCTTCACAGAGAAAAGAATCAAAATTGTAGCGTATGCATGATTAAAAGTAAATTTTTGCCAAAAATCAGTGAACTAATGGAATCTGCTTTCAAAGAGCTCCATGTGTGGGCAAATCAAATCGGTTTGGGGGTTAATCCATAGAAAACTGAACTTGTTCTTTCATTAGGAGAAGAAAAATACCGCGTTTCACATTACCAGAGCTAGATGGCACCACAATAGATCTCTTAGGCAAAATATTTCGGAGTCTTCTAAACTCCAAGTTATCCTGGAAAAGAAATATTGAAGAAAGGTCAAAGAAAGTTATGTAGTAGTAGTTTAAGAGGGCCTCTGAGAGAAGGTGGAGATTGCAACCGCGTATCATTCACTGGACAGCAACTGGTACAAAGAGCTACATAGGCTGGCAGCACTCTGCACCACAGGAGTTGCAAGAAGCACACCGCAAGCAGGACTGGATAAGACTCATATCCAGCCCTGCTTACGGTACGTCTTTCCCCTGGACTTGTTCATTAAAGGTTTTTCCACAAAAAGAGCTCTGAGATTGAGAGAATCCAACTTGTGGAAAACACCTATGGACATATGGCTTTGCAAGAACGACGCATACGCACAATAGGATCCAGGTTCTTCGCAAGCACCGCAGAGTTAAAAGTTCATTAAGCGTACCAACTGGTTCCCAAACCAGCCAGTAACGCTATTTCTAGGTCTCATTCTACTTTTTTAAAAGGGATTTATAATGGTTCTTTAGGTCTCCCTTCATAACCTAACTTAAACTATTATGATATGTAGGTTTGGTTTATTTTTTAGTCCCTCTCTTTATTTTTTTAAAGGGGATTTACAATGGGCCTTTTGGTTTCGAGTAAACGTAATGAGTCCTTATCTTCCATAACCTGACCTAACCGTCCTGAATTCATCGCTTATTAACAAAGAGTTGAGCAATCGGAAGATGGAAGAGACCGTGTAGACTAGCTTTCATTGCTACATAAGCTGTTATTAGAGGTAACTCTGAAATAACATTGAGAGATACAATGACATTCTAAAAACATCGGAGGATACAATGAGGATACTTCTCATTCAACTTCATCTATTTGCAGATTACTTAACAAAAGAAAAATCCTTCAAAAGAATAATTAAATTGCCAACAACCCAAACGTATGTATGTGTACATTACCCACAGCCCCATTAAGCCCTACTGCTGCCTTCACGTCGACATGATAATTGCTATCCCTACAATCGAAATCGATACCATCTCTACAGTGCACTTACAAGTCAACTAGGAATTCTGATTCGCTTAAGAATTTCAGCATTTGAATGAAAAAGAAAATTAAATTTCCACCCCATTATCCTGTCGAAGAAAACCCAACCAGGATTTCGTTGTGCATTTTACAAACTCAATTACACAGAACACATACATCCCCCACCAAAGCAGTGAGTGACAGTGCTATCTTTCCAGATGTCCAGTGATATTGTTGACTCCTTGAATGGACAACGGAGAGGTGACCTGAAAAAAAAAATTCCCGTCAGTATAACAACATGGTAACACACATGGTAAACATCACAAGCTTGTAAGTTATATAACAGGTCCTTGAGTGGAAAATATTTTCCAATTGAGTGACTGGGAGAAAATTGTCTCTGCGCATATTCCGGCTTGAGTGGAAGAGCGAATTTAACTCACTCGGGCGATTGTTGAAATTTTAATCATCCTTTAATTTTTCTACTGTTTTCATTGCGGGGAATGGTTAAGGGAATGGATATGTTTTCTCATTCAAAATCAATCAAACCTGCAACAAGGATTCTCATAAAACTCCATATGTACTTATTTGAAGATATGAATTTAAATGCAAACGATTTTTGAAAAGTAAACTTAGTCAAAGGACCTAGAAACATTTGAAAAAAAAAAAACGACCAACAATATGCTGTGAAAATGAAAATCCATTGTTATCCTTTCATGTAGCAACTCGTAACAGTATTATATGCTGCGAATGCCAAGTGGCTACCACAATAGGGATGTTGCTCATTTAACGTTGTTTATACAATACGGATGAATTGCGGTACTGTCGTGGGATAAGTCGGGGAAATATGTGTTACCAGTGCACACAAAAGGATGCACAATAGTTACACGTATGGTGCATAGAGTGTAAACGTGCATATATCCTTGTAAAACCATCAGTAAGATGAAACTTGCAACTAACCACCTAACGAGGCTGTGCAATGAGCATATTGTTGAAAAAATATCATGGGTACGAGCATGTGTGTGTTGATTCTTAGAAAACACACAGAGAAAGGATTCATTTGGTTGTACCAAATGTATTATAACCTCATACATACTGAGTGGTATATAAGCGTTACTAGCTATGCATGTGCCCTTTATTTTGGCCTTAAAGTCGACCTGCATTAAATTATCTAAAAAGTGTAAAATGGCTTGTTGACTGCTCGGTTTTATATATTATGCTCAGCGGTATGTTCCTTAGAGAGGACAATAATGCATATGGTGACAAATACTTTTCTCTGCTCCCACGATAGTTTGCCTAACTTCAAATGAATGATTTGGTTGCGTATGTGCATTTGCATAATATGAACTTATTTTCCCAGTAGACCGCATCATCACCTTCATGTTATCCTGAGTGCATACATTGAAAGTCAATTTATAACAATTGATGGAATCAGTTGGTCTTCTGGCCCACGACAATGGAGCAGGATGTTGTCACGAGTTCGTGAATATTGAAAGTGAGAATAGACAATTTCATATTGTAGATAGTGTCTCCTGTATCCTAATTTACTTTCATACCATGTTATCAAAGATTGAAACTGCCCTTTCTGTGGAGACCCTCTGCGAAGATGATCGTGAGGTGCAGCCTAAATTTATTTTTTAAGCTTCATGTCTGGGGTGTATGGACACATATTCCGTCACGTTGCTAGTTGTAGTATTAGGAC
The DNA here is from genome assembly GCA_905220385.1 of Xylota sylvarum. Taxonomy (NCBI): domain Eukaryota; kingdom Metazoa; phylum Arthropoda; class Insecta; order Diptera; family Syrphidae; genus Xylota; species Xylota sylvarum. The sequence goes on from LR999958.1 coordinate 38,032,341, forward strand.
TAAGACCGGTTGCCTGATTTCAAACCTTCTCAAGCTACATACCAGTTTTCGGGTACACGCAGGATTGAAGTGGTGGCCAGAGGGTAGTGATGCGATTATATGTCAGCACAAGCGCTCTCACGCTAGCCACTCACTATCAACTTCTACTCTACACCTCCACGATGGCGGCTGCTTACTTACTTAGGTGGCGCTACAGTTCGGAGTGAACCTGGGCCTTCACTAACAAGCCTCTCCAATTAACCCGGTCCTTAGCTAACTGCCTCCAGTTGCGCACTCCAAGTCGGTTGATATCCCTTTCTACTTGTGCGCGCCACCTAAGGCGAAGTCATCCTCTACTGTGTTGTCCCTCCGCCCTACGCATTTGTGTCCATTCGCTCTACATGTCCTAGCCATCTTAAACGACTGATGCACAATTTTTTGACTAAGTTGATGTCGCTGTACAGCTCGTATGGTTTGTCGTTGAATCTTCTCCTTCAAAGCCCGTCAATGCAAACGGGACCGATTATTTTAAGAAGAATTTTTCTCTCGAAACGACAAGGATATCTTCGCCTTCTTAGCCCAAAGAAACAGCGATTGGCAAGAGTTATTCTTCGTTTTATTTCTGCCGATATGTTATTGTCAGAATTGATAGCAGTGCCGAGGTAGACAAAATCCCTTACTACCTCAAAGCTATCCTGTTTCTGCTATCGAAGTAAGATCCAACCTTGTGAAGTACCGTTGTGTAGAGCATAAGGTTTTTAAAACACAGCACAAGGTTGCACTCTGCTGGGACCTTGGACACTAAGATATACATATGTACCAGATAATGAGAAGGTCGACGAATTGGTCAGAAGGGGTACTGAATCCACATCAAATCAAGGCAACACCTCGGTGTTCATCCCGTTCTGCACACTGACGCTCGAAGCAGAGATTAAGGCCTTAAGGGAGGTAAACATCAGATGGTCCTCCCTAGATACTTGTGGACCCACGAGGGTAATATGACCTCGTTTCGACAAGAATAGGACCTTTTCATGGCAGTTATGAAAGAACGTTTAGGTGTTGTCTAGGCATCGAACTTCGAACTCCTCGCTTCGTAGTTGAACGCAATAACCACTTGAGCCACGGCATCACACTCTGGGATACTTTTCATGTGGTATCCCAGAGTGTGATGGGATACCACATGATGACGAAACTAGGACGAAGTGACGGAAGAAGGCTTATGTCGTGGATATGGAGATGAGGAAGTCAATGAGGATACAATCCACTTTCTCTATCTCTGTGCAGGTCGTATCCACCTGATTTAAATTTCGTGATGAAGAAGAATTAGTATCCAGCAGACCAGTCAATGACATCTCGAAAATTGACTATAGCTTTCCATCGGATGTGTCTTCCTTCTAAATTTTTTCTAATACGAACAATAATTTAACTCAGCCTAAAGTCCACCTTGATTTGTTGCCTTCTCAAGCAATCCATCTGCAAAATTGTCTTTGAACTCACACTTAATCACACCCCTTTAACCAGTCTGCCGTGGACTTGCCCTTACAATTCTGGATTATTGCCAAAATTCTTACCCCAGTAAGTCTAAGTCTTACATCCAGATAACTACCATTGGTCGTTTTAATAGTTGCTTAAGGAACTGTTGCAAAAGAAAACTAATATCATTACTGAAGTGAACTTGTTTTGTTTTTATTGATGTACGTACATAGATAGGAATACTTATTCATAGTATCTAAGAGTTTTGTCTCTCTGCATCATGAAATAACTTATTTTTAAAATCGTAGTTTTTACTGAGCCACGACTTCCGCATAGCTTCTTAGGACCATGACACGAGAATACATCAAATTAAATAAATTTAAATAGAGTTAGAGTCCGTCGTTTAATCTTTTCAACTTAAACCATACAAATTCATCGCCACATCTAACCCGATTACCGAATAATGTAATGATTCTGTACGAATGCGAATCCATGCCGATAGTGTACAACTTTTCAAGACCCCCTGCAAGCTCTTCACAAGCTATACGCCTCCATTTCTCAGTACCCAAGTAACTCTCCTTACAAAGCGCAAACAATTCAGAAATATGATGAATACTTGTCGGAACATAAGCACTAACAATACACTCTTTGTATTGCTCATATACAACTTCCAAATCTGCACCTGGCCATGGTGGTTCCATTGAAGAAATCTGGGTTTTCAAGTAAGTAGTTGAATGATACGTAGCACACATGATAAGGAACACACCATCTTCGTAGTTGTGTCCCAGGTATTTTGGGAAAAAATTGGTGCCAGATAAAATACACTTCTTTAAAATATCTCCAAGTGCTGCAACCAAGACTTCTACGTTCTCATCATCAATTTTACCATCCGGATGACTACGATCATATAAAACAATTTGAATTAATTTTTCGCTCCCAATACGTTCTTTTTTCCAGATAAGTCGCTGTTTTTCTCTTGCAATTGCTTCGGCTTGTTTTGACTGGAATGTGTCATAGTGACGGTAAGTGTTGTCTATATTGGTGGCAGGTTCATTATAAAATGGTTCTTCTTCATCTGCATCCACTGGATTAACATCGGAAGCATTTGCGTCATCAATTACGTCTACTTGCTCTGGAGATTTACTTCTACTGCGATCACGCCCTTCAAGTTTTTCTTCTGATTGATTTTGTTTGCGTGGGATTCGAAAACTCTTTGGTAGTTCTGGATTCCTGGTCAAGTCTATTTCTTGTGCTTCAGGCCTTGTGGAAAGCGATTGTATTATTTCTTGTGATTGAATGTAGCTGTCCATTACATTCTTCGAATTGCTGGCTTTGCTATTTGAACATCCTGGATCATTTTTCTGTTCGGATTCCTTTTCTCGTTCCTCTGTTTGGAATCTGTCTCTACGATTCATTATCTTGTCCGTTCTAACCGGTTAAAGATAAATAAATTGCAGCACAAAGTAATTCACATGCCTTACCTTTATGCAAAGTTGGTATTCAGAATATAATGTTCGGAATGAAAATTAATAGTTTACGAGTAAATCTCTTCTATAAATTAAAAAACTGTTGTAGACGATTTTCACACGCTTGATGAGAATAAATGCAGATGACAGAGATGATAAACCAGGTAGGATATGAGGCGAAAATCGATTCTGTTACGTCTGGCTGCAGGTTGGTGCGTGATTACACTTTGGTTCAATATTTTAAATCTTTATGCGGCTCAAAAATTTTGTGTGTTCTTTTCAGTTATAATTTCAGTCTCATAATGTCCATAGAAACAATTCGGGAAACTGAAAGATCGTTGAACTCACCAGAAATGGTACTACTTTTAGGATACTTGTGTAATATCGAGACATGAAAGTATATGTTGAAGTTGAACGTAAGTAAAGATTGGGAGGAACAAATCTGGCCTGAGTTAGATAATAATCATATTGTTGGATTGGCCATGCTAATGCAATTACAGATCAGTTACATAATCAATGTTCTCTTTACTAATGACTACTGCAAGAGCCGCCGACAAAAATGAGTAGAAAAATATGCTCCAAATTTGTGCAGCGGCCTTTGGTAGCTTTAAAAATACCCCCGACTAGAACACAAAATATTGCTTGAAGCCTCACCTTCACGTAGATAAAACAACTCCTCCACGAATAAGACACCCCTGCAGTAATCTCACTGACAATTCTGTGTTCGGTTCCTAAGTTAATGGAAATAATTGACATATCATTTGTTTGTACTAAAAAAGTTGCTAAAAAGTAGGTAAATACAAAATAAAATTAACTTCAACTTTAATTTGTTTGAGAAAATGTATTATTGGTTGTTTATTTCGTTTCTTTATTTAAAGTAATTTATAAATAATATATATGAACAGAGATCTTCAATTTGATGCAGAACTTCAAAACATGTCTCGAGATGAGCGTAAGGCACTATATCGCCGAGAAATGGGAGATGCTTCCGGCTCATCTTATGGATGCCGTAATTACCAATATAGACTCGTCAAAGTTGCTATATTTGACCGCAGTTCCAACGATGGAAAATATCCTGGTATAGAGAAGAAAAACGCTTTATTGCAAGCCCTATTCGAAATGATGTATAGAGAACTGCTGTCAGACTCGAAAATTCAGCCAAAATTCAATTGGAACGGCATGGTAGAAGGTGTTTTCAGGGCGGTAGCTGTTGGTGAGAAATCGGCAGATTTTCTTAAGGATCTAGTGGAGAAAATGCCACCACCATGGCCCGGTGCAAGGCTTCATGTAGTTTATAAGACTTCTAAAAAGTTGAAAATTGAGGCATATGTACCAGGTCCATTAATTACTGTCGTTGAACTCTATGATGTTATAAGAGATTACGATCGACGTTTTCATACTGAAAAATGGGAAAATCTAGATGTTCGGCAACATAATATGGGAAATGTATTCACCTTTACCATAGACCCCGTATCGTTCGAAAGGCTAGAACGTTGTAATGGTTTCATTAGATACTATGAAGGTGGAATTGAATTTCGTGTGCTGAAAGATTAAGGCTTTTAAGTATTAGCATAAACTAGAATGTAAGGTATTATGAGGGAAGATTTTCTAATGTAAAAATGTCAAAGGAAAAAACTGTATCTACTTGAAGAACAGTAGTAATTTTCTACTAATATCATTTTGTAAAATAATTTTGCATCATCACAAATAAACTGGTAGTCATAAAATAAGATCCAAGATTTTGTTGGTAGTAATAGGCGTCTTATAATGAAAATTTCGCAACTCATCCTCCGAGCAGAACCTACATTCTGTTTCTGAGCACGTATTGAGCTTGTTAAGGTGATACCGCAGGCCACAAAGCTCACAAGCGTTCTATTACTATTTTTGTATTGATTAAGGATTTCTTTGTAGTAATAAGGAATGATTAATTTCTTTGATATTTGCCAGACGAAGCTTGTCTTCCACAACAACAACTTCTAATGCTGCTGTAGGGCAGGTACGACGGCACCCGTAATACCGTGACAGGCTATTCTCTGGAGCTTCTGAAGCTAAGTTGCCGTTGTCCGTTCAATAACTTTCGGCCATCAAACGTATTGTATACATCCAATGTATTATTTTTGGATTTAAACCCCAAACAGAATGGGCTACATGGCCATAGCGGCACGCTCGATAACGGAGTTGATATGAGAATTCCAGCTAAGCCGTTCGTCAACGATGACGCCGAGATATTTAACCTCACTGGAATAAGTTAAAGTGGTGCATTGATGGTGATAGGAGATAGGATGCCGATATTGACTGGTTTTCTTTTTGTAAAAGGCATTAGAACAATTTGGCAAAGATTAATGGATAGTTCTTCTCTGCAGCATCTTTGTAACACGTGTAGTAAAGCACCTGGCATGACACTAGAAATGGTCGTGCTGTGTTTACCACTAATAAAAATCGCCAAGTCATACACATAACCAATGGCGATGTAGCCTGATCTCTATAGATCGACTAGAAGATTGTCGACGAATAGTGACCACAGAATGGGAGAAATGACTCCTCACTGGGGACAGTCCTTAACTGCGGTCACAAACACTGACACTTCTCCAGAGGAGGAAATAATAATTCAAGATTCAAACATGGCTCTTATCCATCATCGAATCCTCGATACCTCTGCTACTAATTGCTCTTGCCATTAAGTCGTAGCCAGTGTTATCGAACGCGCCCTCAATGTCAAGTAATGCACACAGAGCGATTTCCTTGGAACGTAAAGTTACTTCCATCTTCTTCACAAGATAGTGAAGAGCGCCTTCTCTAGATTTACCTTTCCTGCATGCAAACTGACTTGAGCGCAAAGGGATAGACAAATCTAGCCGACCTTTAATATGAATGTCAATGAGTCTCTGGGATATGTTGATGATCAGACAGCGAGGTTCGTCAGACACATGCCAATTTTCAACAAAGTTGGAGATAAATGGACTGCTCCAGACCTTATAATTCTCATTGGTATCGCAAACTATGATGCAGTGGATGCTGCTGTCTTGGCAGTGTCGAATAAGTTCTTTGTCCTCTATATGCGAAATGTTGTCAGCGCCGCCGGCGAAATATGCCGAAGCACACACTATGTTCTGTGTTCCCCTTTCGGTCGGAAATAGGCGTTTGTGGCCTTCAATTTCTGGAATATTTCATAAAAAACGAAATTCATTAAAAAAACGACAATCGGCGTTTTACTAAAACCCCACGCAGAATATGTGTGAATACTTTTATAAAGCTTTTATTTTTTTCCTACGTAAACCAAAAAAAATAATCAAATCGTTTTTGCGTCGATTAATCACGTATTGCTATCTTTTCAATTCCCTTATTCCACTTCGTCATATATTATCACGCCACACTGCATTACGCATTTGCCTGTAAACAAAGATCCAATTGAACTGGAAAGTATGTATTAACTGAATCATCAACTTACTATCAATAGTTTATTTAAATTAAACGTAATTGGAAAATTGTTACATAGGTTTTGAAATAAAAAAAAAAGAATTCGAAGTCAAAGCCATTAACAAAATAATAACAAAAAAAAAAATACAAGTCTTTGAAGTACATGAATATTTTTGTCCACTTTCTGGAAGAATCACGATATGCCATTAGTTTTAGATAATGTTTTTGATATACGCCAATACTCTTTCGTCGGCCAGAATCGACATATGATCAGATTTTTCTACCTCGAACAAGGTGACTTTTGGGCGCTGATAGTCACTCCAGTACTTACAGGCCGTCAGAGATCTAGCATTCACAGTGCCATCGCCATCCCCTTTAATCAGCTTTGGAGTCTCACCGATTAGGTTGTCCTTTTTGTACACCAACTTCTCCACAGTATCAACGCCTGATCCGTAAAGGCAATGCAGCTCAACATCTGGGGGAGCAAAGTTCAGCGAATACTTTATGTTGTCTTTACGCATCTCCCATCCGGTTCTGTAGTCGATATCGATGAAAAACTGCTCCAACTGTGCCATGGTGTACTTCTTTGATGGAGTTTCTACCAGAATCTCAGAGGTCTTCCAAAACAATGGCGATGGTAGAAGGAATGCCGTTGAAGGGGTGGAAATTTGTTGCTCCCTCATTACTTTGCCACTCAATGCGAAAGAATCCAAATCATCACCAATTGCGAATACCTTTACCGCCTTTGCACTGCCAGCCCAGGCTCCAGCCAGGCTTATCATTTTGGCGACATATTTCGTCTTCCATTTTTGACTTTGTTGCTGAAGGAACGCCAGTGTCATCGGACTACCCATGCTGTGCGTTATAAATGTAACTGGTGTATTATGATTCAGCTCATAAGCATCCTCGACCAATTGTTTCAAGTTTACAAACCACTCTTTATTTTCATTTGGTGCTCTTCTAAAGTCATATGGTGCACCGAACATCGACTTTTTCCGTTCATAGCCAGCGGTTGCTAGTTTATTTGCGATGTCCTTGAAGTATGCTCCAGCTTTTGCGTGTGTTGGGTCGATCCACTCGACCACTTCGGGGTCGCCCCAACCGGGAATGCGTATATCCACACCCTGAGTATTGTGCGTTGTCCTCGTGATATTGTCATAATGCAGCTTCACATTGTCGATCCAGCATTCAATGACTAGTGGCATGAGGAGTTCCAGATTCAGCCAAATGTTAAACCATGTTGCATTCTGTTGGCAATAGACGTGTACACTAGAGTTTTTGTGCAACTGCGCATCTACCTGACTTCCACCGTCGCCTGGAACAAATATAACTGGAGACAAAGGCTGCGGATGGACGTTAGCTGACCTTGAAAAGGCAGGAATTATATTTATTAGAACTATTAAGAGTATGTACTTGCTCCTCATTGTTACGAGGACAACACGTTATGCTTCGACAACAATTGAGTTATAAGCGAACGCCACTAGACAATCGCCATATAGACGGATGTGCTAAATTGCTGATGATTATAAATAAATTAAAAATACTGAATTAACTTGAGCCGATAACTGTGACGAGATTTTATTCTTTGTTTTGTTGCGAAAATTGTTGACAGTTGCCGTCTGACGTTTTGGCGTGCGATTCTAGGGTAAATGCACGCGTTACTGGTTTAAGTTTTATTGCACAGAACTATCGACTCGTATGCGTTGAAAGACGATGGCGTATGACTGCCGTTGAATAGTAAATATCAGCGGAGATGGTTTAATTTACTATGCTTTTGCAAAATGTGAAATAACAACTATATCCTATCATATCCTATCCAAAGTCTGAACTTCTCAAGACTTTCTGCAGCACAAAAAGACGAAACCTACAAAAACGAACGGATTCCAAGTTGATACTTACCAAATTCGTATCGGCTTTAAGGCTTACTTACTTAAGTAGCGCTACAGTCCGGGGTTAATCTGTGCCTCAACCAGTAAGCCTCTCCAGTCTGCTCGATCTTTAGTCAGCTGCCTTCAGTTTTGCTTATCAAGTTGGTTGATGTCCCTTTCCACTTGAGTGCGTTACCTTAGGCGAGGTCGTACTCTACTTCACCATACCTCTGGGGTGGATTTGAAAATTCTCCTGAGCATTTTTGTCCATCCCCTCTACATGACCCAACCATCTTTATCTTTGTATACGAACTCTTCTGACTAGGTCGATATCGCTTTATAGATCGTAAAGCTCATGATTGTATCTTCTTGTTCACTGATATGGACCAATCAGATTGCTGACAAAAGGTTTTCAGCGTTCACATAGAATAGCAGATAAAATCTTTTAGGCGACGTTGGGGAAACTTATTCCTCTATAGTTGGCTCAGTTCAGATGGTCTCCTTTCTTGTCGATCGGGCAAACAATGCTGAGATTCCATTCAACAGACATACTTTCGTTCGATCATATTTTGCAAATGAGTTCGTGTATGCTCGTTATCAAGTCATCCTCTGCTGCTTTGAATAGCTCAGCAATCAGGCCATTAGTTCCAGCAGCTTTATTCGATTTCAGTTTAGAAATAGCTATCTTAACTTTATCTCTGTCGGGTGGACGGAAATGTTGGATATCATCTGCCTGAAAGCGGAATTTTGGTCATCGTTGCCGTTATAGTCTGCTGAAGTGATCTTTCCATATTCTCAACATCGACTGCGATTCTACTACTACGTTTCCTTGTTCGTCCATGCGGTCTTCGGTTCTGGCTTTGTAGCCTTGACATGTTCTTTTCACCTTCTGGTAAAATTTCTGAACCTCATTACTGCAATACCATCTCTCTAATTCCTTAGTCGCGCGCTTCTCATGCTCCTTCTTTTCCTTACGAGAAAGCTTTGTGTCCTGCTATGCAGTACCGCTTTGTATGCTATCTGTTTTTCTGCATTTGCTTGCCGACATTCTTCGTCGAACCAGGGGTTTCGTTATGGCGATAAAGATAAACCCAGCACATCAGATGCCTTTTTGGAAGTGCAGCCACTACGAAGCTCGTCTATGAGCTCGTAGAATCTGTCTTCGGCATCATCTTTCTCCTCTGTGGGTGCATGAGTGCATATCAGCCTTGATGCGAATTGTACGAGACACTTATCTTATCACGTTTGCTGAGGTCGTCAACAGTTAAATCATCCTTATCCGAAGCTTTTAGTGCATTCGCAACTAATAGTTTTTTCCATGGTAGGGAATTTACACCAACGCACAACCAGCAACCTGGAAGACTAGTTTCTTTTATACATCTAGGACGAGGGACTCGGATTTCCCGGATTCAGTAACCCGCTTCGGCGACATGAGCGCTGCCGTTGACCCATTAAGGGTTCATCCGGCATCAACTCTTTTCCAACACCCTGATTCAGTATTAGAGATCCCTATTTTCAATGGGATCAAATATGTCGAAGCAGCTCATATAGGGAAGCAGCTCATATAGGGATAAACACTAACAGTTCGCCCTAATTCAAACTGGTAGACGCCACCGTTGATTCCATCTAGGGAATTCGTCCACTGCCGCCTAGAACAAGGAGATGCCTTAGTGAAAAGCACTCCTCCCCATCTCTTATCTGCTACCGCCAACAACCTTTCAAGAAGGTTGTTTACCCAATCTCCAGTCGAGGTACTAAGCACCCAGCAGCCACCAATGTGAAGGTGTAGAGTAGGTGTTGTTATTGAGAGGCTAAGGTGAGAACGATAAGCAGGAAAGCAGAGCAGATATTGAACACTTTCGAAAGAAAAATTCTTCGTCGGATATTCGGTCCCGTATGTTTCGGAGGAGAAGATATAACCGCGAACTCTATGAGCTGTACCAAGATGTGGATGCAGTCCAAAAAGCCAAAACACGTCGACTACACTGGCTCGGCCACATCGAGCGAATGGACAATAATGCTCCAGCAAAGAGGATCTTCGAATAACAGCCCCCAGGTTCGAGACGACAAGGAAGACCGAACCTCCGTTTTAAGGATCAAGCTATCGCGGATGCCAGAACGCTTGGTCTAGATAACTGGAAGCAGTGTGCCCGGGATCGAAGAGAGTGGAAGGCTGCCGTGTCTCAGGAAGAGACTTCACGGGTCGGGAGCCTGTTAAGTAAGTAAGTAAGGTGTATATTTGCATCACTACCCTTTGGCCATCAAAGAAATGAATATACCGAGTTTAACGCTGTACTACTGCAGTAATCTAGTCCCAAATCTGGCAATCAAAACACTGTTTCCATAAACCTGCGTAGTTAGGCCACTATGGGTTTCATATTTTACGGCGTGATTTTCAATGAAAAGCGCTATAAGAAACCAGTCAAACTAAAGTAAGGTGACTATCTGTCACGGTGACGGTGACAATGGGAATACCAAAAATAAATGTTCCATATTCACATTAGAATAAAAAAAAAAAGAATTTCATTTTAAAGACGTTATATTTCAATCACAGCACAGAATACAAAGAATATTATTATATTTTACTTATTTGTTTGTTTATCGATAACATTTTCCCAAACTTATTTAATGGTTGTTTTTATGTTTATTGTTATTCCTTTCATGTTTAAATACATATGTGTATGAATGTATAATTAAATATTATATAGCGCTTTATTTCATATAATCTATATGTATCAGTGGAATAGATAGAGAAATCAGGACTCTAAAGGATACCTCATACTGAGATCTACTACGCGAGAGGAACAGCTACAAATAATCTAATACATTTCTTTTCTTTTAATATTTCTTTGTTATTTGTAGGTAAACACGTAGCAACTAATATTGAAACTACATTTAATTTAGCATATACACATAATATAACTACATACATATGTCTGTGATTCTCTAGTAAAAATAACTGATTTCAAGGAACAACAATATGACTCGGTTTTGTAATAAACAAGACTTAAAATGAAAACTAAGACAGATAGCTGCCATAAAAAAAAAATATAAATATACACTTATGTTAATTTTGTAAAACACAATATATAGCTCATAAATAATCTCAGAAATTTGTAAATTAAAATAAAAACAAGTAAAAAAGGTAAAATAAGCAGACCACCGGTCATTTGGTCGACATAGATTCATCAGCCTTTGTGGAGGAGGTTTTTATGTGTAGTATTTTTTTTTTGTTTAGGTTTTTCTGCAAAACGTAATCAAATTGTTAAACAAAAGAATATCACACTTTTGGTGGATAATTTGTTGTTGTTCTGCAGGTACACAGGGGAGTCTTCTTAGTAAAGATAGTTGCTAGCGGGGAAAACTGCGCGAGCAGGTAAATAACCAGGATCATGTTGATTTCTGTAACGACGAGCTAGGAAAACAGCCAGAACCTAAAAGAATTGATAAAATAAATACTTCAAGTTTTTATTTATATATAGGTACAGTGTACATCGAACGAAGTTAAAACGCAATAAATACAACTACGTAAACTGAATCAAAGATTTTTTAACTCATGCAACCATACCTGTGCTGAACATTCAATATAATACAAAATTGAAATAAGAAGCAAATTACAAACAATACAAGCTATACGGAAATGCAGACTGCACCGATCTGTATTAAAAAAGCCGTGGCGTTGTGAAATTTTGGATTTAAAAAACAGCAGGACGGTCTACAGCATTATCCACCCGAATATGGTAATTAGCGATATAGTTCTTCTTCTGTATCGACACCTTTATCCACAATACAGGAAGAAATGAATTCCATTTTTTTTAACCTACAAATTACAGAAACATTGCACTAGACAGAGGAATGGGTCTTTAGAGTGATCATCAGAAATTGTGGCGAATAAGTACAATGTATGATTATGGTTAAAAATCTTTGATTCACTCTTAAATTGGGAAACTAAAATCAAATCAAATAATTAAAAAAAAAAAAAAACATCAAAAGCATTAAACAAACAAAACAAAAATGCACAAAATACATCTTGGAATCCCAATCAAACAGCTCACCTATAGATACATGTTCCCTAGTTATTAATGCCTAGATCTTTGATTTGAAAATGATAGTCCACAGGAAAAAAAAAAAATTCTTGATCGTCCTTAAAATTATGTTGATAGCTTAAGATTAGATAGTTCACAAGCACAAAACCAAAACAAATACGAATGATTACTGTGTTTTCTAAATAATACTTTCGGTTAAATATATGGATGCGTACGCCTTGTGAGGAGGCGCATCGATTCTCAATGGAAATAGTTATTCTCAAACATACACACGCAAACACACACACGGTCTCCGGTTTTAACATTTCTTTTTTTTTTTTTGTTTCTGTTTTTTGTTTTCTTTCAAATATTTTTTTTTTTAAATGTGTTAACTTAGAGCGATGTTAAAAACTGAGATGGAGATGGAGATGGAGATGGAGAAGAAGGATGAGAATGTCTATTTTAAAGGAATGCACTTGGCAATCCCCGTGGATCCTTCTGATTTCTATAACGAACTGTTAGCCAAACACCAACAAACTGTTAAAATAGAATTAGTAAATGGACTTAAGAGTTTTGTGCTGGTTAAGAGTTAACTTACCTCAGTGAAACTAAAGAAAATACCAACACCGCCGCATAATTTAAAAGCATAATCGATCTTATCCTCAAGCATTGGTAAGCACGGTGGACACTGGCAGCTCTGATCAAATGAACCGACACAGCATTGTTTGTTTATGATATCACATGAGGTGTCATCTGTTGAAATTGTCGTTGAATTGAAACCGCAACAGAAGAAGGTGTCTTGCACTTCTTTGCGGATAGAATTGGGTACACGATTCCATCCTTGTTCGGCAAATTCTTGTTGCTGAGCTGAATTAACTGCTAGGCATGAACTGGCAATGGAGAATTGAATGAGGAATAAGAGGAACAAGATGATCATGTACTATTGTGTGGTAAGTTAAGGAATACACATAAAAGGAATGAAGAAAGTGATTTAATAAAAAAATGCTGTTCCTACAATAAGATAGTCTCTGAGGTATTACAGTTACTCCAATTTTTTTATTTAAGTAGTTGTGGTTCAGCATTCAAAATATTGTATTGGCGGAAGTCATAACAATGCTTACTCTGTGAACACCTGCACTATGATCTTCTCTGGTATATAGGCTGTTTTGAAAACTGAATTAAGAATATTTGAATGATCAACTTAGATAAAGTGACAACATGGATCACTAATGCCGTAGTGCTAGACCCTGTGGTAATAGCAAAGCCCTAAAAACAATACCATCCAAATTGGTTGCGTATGCGAATAACTTTCCATTCTTTTTCCAATGGCTGGGGGTTGAAGATTAATTCATTTTCCCTCTTGCTTCCTAATAGAAAGCGCAAATATACTTATTTTTTGTTTGTTCGTCGATATTTACTGGGATTTGCCACATTGTTGTTATCCATTTTATGTGGAGACGGATAACCCTGTTCCCTTGTATTCGAATAACTGCAAATCACGAAAGCTAAATACATTGGCGAAATCGCGTGCTTTTTCTTCCGATGCATTGAACCTCTTGTTTGTTTTGATTTTGTAGTGGGGATCTCGATTTGGGTGTCAATGCACATATGTACGTATGCATCATAAGTATGAATGAATGTAGTTTTAAGTTACAGAATAAGCTAGCATGTAAGATTCTTGAATAAATAGGTTTAGTCGATTCAATAAAAAGTAATTATAATTCTGGCCCTAGACGTGGAGGAACTCTTCTGCTTTTTTTAATAAATTTTGCTTTTCAGCCTTCTAACGATCGGCTATTTAGCCAGGCAATATTTCGGCTTGGGGCAGCCTTCATTAATCCTAAAGGCTCGAAGGCAAAGCTTGCTACCGAAATAGAAAGGACGGAAATGTGATTTACGATTTCGATACAACAATCTAAAGGCATTACAATTTCACTTCTCCAGCGCATAGTGCAGAATATTCCAAGAATTGTAGCCATTAACAATGGTCTATGCCCAGTCGGAGCTATAAGAATGCAAAGGAGGTCAACCATTTTCTCTGAGAATGTCCAGTATTAGGCAAAACCAGCCATCGCCCATTGGTGAAGCTCTTTTTACATAACCTGAACAAAATCTCAGAGAAATGATAGTAGGTACTTCGTTTCCAAAGCTAAACACGTGGTGTATGGTACTTCAAATGTCGCTAGAGTTTAAAGAAATGTACAAAATATTGAGACAGCAAATAATAACGTTCTTAGCAGACGGAGAATGCCAACTAGATCCTCTAAGTTCAAACGAAATTGAATTATTGCTGTCTTATGTTATGTATGCTACGCATTTTGCTTACGAATGTAGGTAAGTTATTAATCATAACTGGCAAGTCATTAGGCAGCTACCAACTGTGTATACTTATACAGACAAAAGCTATTACTTAAAAAAATTACAAAAACCTTTGCCAATGACCTGATCTTTGTCTTTTTCTTTTCCATGTACACACTCATTTATGAAGTATTGAGCAAAAGGAATTTGATTGTACTTAGTTTAGCAACAAAACTAAAGTTCGAGGGGGTTTCAAGGCCACAAAGATCATTGACGTGAATAACGAGATATAAATACGTATGCATGTACTTCATATCATGTTTTTGTGAAATAAAATAGGAAAGTCTACAAAAAATTCAAATTCTACTTTCCAAGTGAAAGAAAACTAAATGTGCAAACATTTTTAATTTAGTTTACTCTGACTGGGTAATGACTTTGGTAAATTTACCCCTCAATGAGTCATCATAACCGGATCAGTCCAACAAAAGACTCAGCAGTACATCTGTCTTTATGTACCAAATTTTGAAAGAAATGACCCTCTTACTACAATCAAACAGAGGCACAATTAATCAATTAATATATCCATTCGCCAGTTATATCCAGCAATTAAACTACTTAATAAAATCTAATTAGTTTGAAGCGCAACAAGCACGTTTTGCTGGAATTTATCGGCGCTCTGTAATAAAACGTTTTATGACTCGTCTAATCGCCAGATATGCTTCACAATAAGCGTATACTCTCGATAAAATGCTGCCAATTAACTGAAAATGAATTGCAAGACCACCAACTAAACCAATTTGTTTAGGTACTATAAACAATTCTAAAAATAGGTCCCCCCAAAAATTCTTCTTCCAAAAAAACCTGTTTACTCTGCTCAAGTTATATTTAAATCGTTTTCTCTATCTGCGCTGTGGTACACTAGCAAAACACTTAAGTACCAGGAAATTGTATCTGTGACGCCACTCGCAGCTTATTTAACGCTAACCCCACACAACTGATAAGAATTCAGCTCATCTACTCAGATAGTACATACACTATACAAAAAAAAAAAAAAAAAGAAACTTCTCTACCAAGTATGTTACCCATCAACGTTGCTAGAAATTTTCACTCGATTTTTCTTTTCTTTTTTTTTTGTTTGGGTTTTGAAAAGGATACAAAGAACAGCATAACTTGATGATGTTTAACAGCTCCCGCCAGTCCTAGCATGGATATCATTATCAGGATAATCCCACATGCCAGTATACCACCGACAATTGGAAGATTCGTTACTATGGAAGCAGCACGCCCATATACACCAACTCCAATCAGCAGGAAGCCCACCAGCTGCAATTGTATTGTTAAATTAGCATGAATACCTCATTATTGTAGAAGTCCATTGGTTTTGCGAGGGAAATGCATATTCCCACAGAAAAACAAAGGAAAAATCAATAAAGTACAGAAAAACCCCTTTCCGAGTGGGCTGTCGTCTTACCACATAAAGGATATTGAGCGCAATCAGAGCGTTTTTCGAACACGTAAATCCTCCGCACATAATTGGATAGTCTACTTCTAATGTGAACTAGAGCACTTGCAAAGTTATAGTTTCACTTTGTTTGATATTTTAAACGAAAACTGAATGGAGAAAAAAATTACTTTATTGCTAAATCGTGCAGTGGATTTCCTTCGTCTTTATTTCATTCAACTCTCTCGATGCACTGGCAACTCTCACTTTTGTTTCAAAGAAGAGACAGAAAAAAATCAAGTATAGAAATGTCAATTCAATTGGGGACAGTGCGAGTGAGCGAGAGAAATAGTTGTGCAATAGTTTGATTGTCAATTCGATGATAATATTGATGGATAGATGGCACGGTGATAGTATGCGAGGTGGTTTGGTTATTTGTCGGAAAATACTTTTTTAAGAATTTTTAAAAACTCAGTTCTTTAATCCTCTAGTTCTATAGGGAGTAGGTTAAAGATTGACTCCATGGCTGCAGTGGGGGTATTGGATTGGCATCCGGTAGTAGTGTTTCTGGTGAACCTGACGAAGCAAGGGTAAATCCAGTGGACTCTTATCGGTTTCACGCCCCACGTCTTGATCTAAAAAGCAGCAGCAGTATCCGTTGATACTGTTCAGAATAAATAGACGAAGCCCTTGTCTACCTCCTGTGTGACGATCTAATCTAGGCTTCGGTGTTATAGCATAGTTTATCCCTAGATGCATTTTTGCCGCTTCGTTTTGAATACCCATATACAGGTTGTACCGAACTACATATTCAAATTCGCCATGTCTTCGATACGGGTATGTGCACACTCTAGGCTTTAGGCATATTCCGTTCCATGGCTCACAAGGATTTTCACAGGATGCTTAAGCTGTACCTATGTATGTATGTACAACAATCATGGAGAGAAGTGAACGTCATTTTTATCCCCAATGCGTGAAAGCCCAGCCACACCACAGCAAAGGATTTTAGACCTATAAGTCTAACATCTTTTCTGCTCGAAACCCTAGAAAGAGTACTAGATATCTACATGTGCTCAAAACTTACCCCAAGGAACATCTCACTCGCCTAACATGCCTATATGTATGAAGGGCTGATCAGTAGCGACAGCGCTACACGAGGTGGTTACAATAATCGAGAATTCACCACCACCACCACTCTTCACATTAGCAGCATTCCCGGACATTGAATGGGCCTTCAACAATGTAAACTTGAAATCAGCATTAGACCAGACGCACGTGAACCCCCAAGGAGGAGTCTTACACCACTACTTTGGAACTTAGTGAGCAACGAAATACTTATTAGATTAGATGAAACGTGATGCCGATGATGTCTTCATATTAGTGACTGGAAAATTCCTGCCAACAATCGTTGATCTGCTACAAACAGTGTTGACTTGGGCCAAACGCTGCGGACTTTGTCTTAATGAACAAAAAATCGGACTAGTTCCGTAGTTTAGACTGAATAGAGCCCAACTCAGTAATAGTAAATAGTAATTTGAACTGGATAGACAATATACTTGAACGTACAAAGAAAACCTCGATTGCTTTCCACGTATGCATCAGAATCTTCGGTAAAAAGTGGGGGCTAAAACCTCCTAGGCTGAGGCTGTAGAACATGTTTTTTTGGAACCACAGGCAGGTGATAACTCATTGGATTAAAATCAATTACGTTTGGCTCTACGCTGCACACATTTAGAAGAACCGCTTCAAGGCAAGTAATCCATCGATTAACTATTGGATCAATGTACATGTTCCAAAGATATTGATTGATCTAAACACGTCGGACCGCACAACTTTTTTATATTTGTTTAGACACCAGCATTACGTCAATATTATATAGGTCCTCCATTGAAGAAAACCTAACAGACTATTTTTTTTTATAACGACTTTTAACTAAAATGTGTTTGAATTCATATATGCACACTGCCATCTATGATTGGACATCGATAGGTATTTAATTAACACCATCGTTTTCAATGCTTTCTATTATTCTACTACAATTTTCGCTTAAATGATTTCGCTCAGTAAATTCTGAATCTAATTATAGATCATTTAAAAAAGTAGTTTCGCCCAACGTGGGGCTCGAACCCACGACCCTGAGATTAAGAGTCTCATGCTCTACCGACTGAGCTAGCCGGGCACTTGAAAAATATGCTACTACAATATTACATATGTAACTGTGTCGATCAACATTTAGAAAAAAAAGGTGTCACAATTGCCACGTCATTGGTGTATACTCAGTATATTTTTGTACACAGCACTTCTATTGAAGAAACGGTTAGTTATGGACCAAGAAAGTTGTATGCCCTTTCCGTCGCTTCCCATTGCCGCCGTTTACGAATGCGTCAAAAAGATTCCTAGCTTGCTCCTGAAAAGGTTTCTGCAGCGAATTCTCACAAAAGATCGTTAACTCCATCCCGACAACAAGCTGACAAACAACCGAAGACGATGATTTTGCGATGATTATGAGCATCAGTTATCAGCAAGGTACTATCTTTAACAAACCTGTCTTGCGATTTTGTGCTCGGATTCGTAAACGACATCGACACCATTGGTACCTCCCAGCGAGTCGTAATAGAGGCTTTTAGTTTTTTTAGTCTTGAAGCACACCCCTTAAATTTCAGATAAGGCGAAATACTTGGGCGGTATAATCGACCGTAAGCTGACTTGGAAAGAAAACATGTCAGAACGGATAAAGGAAGCATCAAAAGCCTTCTATACATGCAGTAAAATCTTTGGTAAAAAATTGGGCCCAGCCCGCCGTTATCTACTGGATGTACACAGCCATCGTCAGACTCGTTCTATCCTATGAGTGCCTAAATTGGTGGCACTCAGCAGATAAGACCACGTACCTTAGAGCTCTGACCAGGATAAAAAGATTGGCATGTATAGGGACTATCGGCGCCATCAATCATGAAAAGACTGCAGCCCTTGAAACTACAGATACTAGCACTGATTCCATTAGACCTATAACTAAAGGAAACAGCTGCAAAGAGTGTCTTTGGCTTGAAACAACCTTTGGAAAGAGGGGACACGGGCCTTCGCACTATTGCGAGATGATCACACTTGGGCACCAAGACATATTATATATCATTTCAGCCTAATCGTTAAGATACTCTTCCCCTCAAGAAAGGATTGGATTAAGGGTAGGATCATCAACCCGAATTATATCTCGATTTTCACGGACGGATTTAAAACTAACGAAGGAGTAGGCTCTGGCAAATACTCAGACTTCCAAACCACGGTCGTGTGTTCCAAGTGGAAGTATTAGCAATCAGAGAAGGGGCAAAAAAGGGGTCCGAGCAGGACCTGACAATAGTCGTTACCCGAGTTCTACCGCCCCTAGATCTTGTCCCATCCAATATAAAGCAACCTTCCCGAGACTAGCTAATGAGGGATGAAGAATACTCTCTGGAGAAAAAACTCTGGAAAAAACCCGACAATGCCAAGACCAAGTTAAATTTTAGCGCTTAACAGACCAAACTTAGCGCTCTACACGGTGATTATTACTGACCACAACCACTTGGGGGCCCACTGAAGAAAAATGCGAGTAGACACTGATGACCTCTGCCGAGGCTGTGGCGACACGAACGCAGAAGAGAGCATATCTCACTTCCTATGCGAATGCCCAAGGCTTTGCACAACTAGGAAAACGGCACTCGATGAATACCACTTCGAAGGTCTGAGGGACCAGTTAGGAATGCCACCACTAACCATCCTGAAATTTATTTCGGGTTAATTCAGGGATGTAATTTAGCTATCCCAAAGCTACAGACCAACTTTTGTGTTCGTTTTTAGGTTATCAATTACAGGGATTCACAATGGATTCATTGGAGATCCGAAAGCTGGCTGCTTGTGCAGCCACCCTTTTTACCTAAATACCTAGCTACCTGTCCTTGAACTAAATGAGGACGAAACGAAGTACATATTGTCAACAAAGAAAGAAGCATCTGTCCACCGTGTCATTGTTGGTAACTTCGAAGTGGTTAAGGACTTCATCTATCTCAGAGTCAACATCAATTCCACGAATGATACCCTAGTGTAGATTTGGGGAAGAGTTACCTTAGGTAACCGCCGCTACTTCGGTTTGACGAAACAAGTAGGTTCACAACTTCTAACTCCGAAGACAAAATCCATCGAAGCCGAGTCCTGGACGATAGGCTGGAAAGCAGCGAAGTTATGGAACACTTTGAGAGATAAATCCTTCGTCGAATATTCGGTCCCGTATGCGTGGAGCGTGAAAGGAAGAGAAGATGCAACCGAGAATTCTATGAGCCCTATGATAAAAGCCTCTATCAAAGAGTTTGACAAGGCATGCGCAGCAGCTTCAAGTATTACGTTATTGAAGACTTCCTCAATATCCATGAAGATGGCTTTCTTCCTTGTAGTGTCCCTAATCTAGAGCGTTCCTAAAATGCTGGACTTCATTGAACGGCTACCTAAAGCCTGTGCGCATGGTGGTCGTTGTTTACCTTTGATCCTGGTTACACGATAGGAATTTGTTTAAAGTGCATTATATGGTGAAGGTAAAGGTTACATAGGGTTAAGCAATTCAATTAAATTCATTGGCATTGTATTGTTGTAAGTATCCTATTGTCCAACTCCCAACAATGCAATAAATCAAAAATCAACATAAAGAAAATCTGTGAGTTAAAATAGCAATTTGTATTTATTTTCAATCTAATAGTATTGTATCTATGCAAATTCCTATAGAATTGTGGTTTTAGAAATTACTTCAAATTACTCTTAAGTACCTACACAATGTATGTATACACTATTTATTATCAATTATAATACAATACGGTTCCGGTAAAAAATAGTGTTCACAATTGCGACACTTATGCATTACTCTCCCATTTCAACTAACAATAAACATAATCAGCTTAAAAATAACAATAACATACATAATCTAAGCATAATAATACAAAACAACAATCTAGTTTCCACTTCTTGTGAAGTGATTGAAAGTATTCGGTCCTCATGTACATCTCTGTATAAATGACATATAACATGTTTTCGTGTTTCATTTATTTTATTTTAGTGTGTGTACGCAATAATATAAAAAGAAATTAAGAAAACTTGAGGTAACAGAAGCACTTTTAACATTTTTATAGCTTTTTTCGTGATATTTTTACTGCTTTTGACATTGACATTACCGGAAACACTGTCGTTGGCCGCAATTAGTCGCACTCAGCTGGGTGCTGTTCTTGTGAGCGCCATAAATGGCTTAGTAAGTTGTTGTTTATTTTGAATTTAATTGCGGCTAGATGAGGAGATCTTATCATTTCTAAGCCACACATTCCACATTCGATCCTTCGTTCGTTTAAGACAAAACGTGAGAATGTCACGTTATCGATACAAGCTGTCAAAATCTATGTGTCACTTAACCTACGAGTTACAACCTAAATTACTCCTAATAAAAATTACTTATTCTTAAAATAACAATAGTACAATAAATACCTTACTTAGTACGTGCATTATGGAAGGCTTGTGCCTTAAATTAAATTAGTTAAAAAGTAAATCTTTGTTTTGACATTTTTTTTTCTTTTTCCATCTAATACTAGAGTACAATAGTTAACACAAACCAAATTTGCTGGTGCGGGGTGTGTTCGCGTTACACTGTCAGTTGTTTCTTTTGCTGTGAGTACTTCCTTTCTTTGAGTAGCTCGTCGAGTTGTTCTTCTTGATAGTAGACGGCAAAGTCAGCTGGTGTTAGACTTTCGAAAATCGTACAGATACTCGGTTTGAGATTGTAAAAGAACAGCAGTTGGCTACGACTGGCAAAATCGTTAAACAACGATTCAATAACAGTTGCTGCTGTAAAATCAGCACCGTACACATGTGATGCGTCAATTACCACAGGCAGATTTTGTCGCATCGAATGTTTGGTTACAAGATTGCGAACATAATCGACTGATGGGAAAATCAGGCAACGATCAGGGGTGATCATAAGATATTCAACACCACCGGGAGTGGTAAGATTCTCACTGGTTAATTTTGGTCGCGCTGCGTGGTAGAGGATAAAGATTACATTTAAGCCGATTCCAATAAGTATTCCAACTTCTAGCGGTAGAGCTAGACAGGCTAGGAAGGTTCCCAATCCTGGTACAAGATCGGTTTCTGAAATGATAAAATAACAAAATAAAAATCATTTAAAAGTGATTCAAGAAAAAATGGGATTGTCATTTTTATAAAATTCCAAACTAGATTCTAATGGAAGGGATTGGTGAGTGTCATGGTTGTGCCTTTAAAGAAACTAATAGTGTATCCATTTGAACGTTTATTTTTCCTCGTTTGAAGTCTTAGTTATCGACAATGTTGAAGTCAGTCGTCATAGGTTAGGCTATATCGTCAGAAGGGTGCCACTGTATGGAAGAATTTGGGGAGTTTTAGTCCCAGTTTTGAGGCCAAAAGTTCACGAATATACAATAGTAATGAAGAAAAGTTTTTACAGTAGTACTATGCGTAGATAATCACTAGAAGCAATCATTGATCTTTACCGCAGCAAAGCTTCATTAAGTAGGCAGATGCTCGATGTCAATGGATGGACAATTGAAAATACTTCACTCAATTCCAAGAAGATACTTAGTTTCTACTGCCTTGGCCAGGGAATATTATTTTGGAAGAGGTCACTTGATTTAATTAACTCACAAATCGAAACTGTATCTCTAATCTCTAATCTGTAATGTGGAGCTGTCTTTTTTGTACCTAAAGTCGGCTCGTTCTATGGATTATTAGTATATCTAAAGACAGAATGCACGATTCACGGTTAGACCCATACTGACAGTTTTAAACTTCTATAAAAGGAAAAGCATAGGTGGATATTTTTCGACAGTTTGGGTATCGTCAATACATACTGATTTCTATGTAGGTAAATACCTAAGTGCAAGTCCCACACCTATGAACTAATTATTCATTCATTGTGCGAAGTCACATTCGCGAAACGTGCGCTTACCCACTTTTAAAAAACGCCGACAAAGGGACAATAAAAAATAAACACTCTCATCACTCCTAATTGTTAATCATTGATGTTTTTTAAGTACCGACAATCTGATCAATAAAAGAAATATTGCAATACTCACTTTTAGATCTCCACATCGGTTTGACGACTTTCACCTCCACCATAAACACCACAGCGGCAATAATGATTGCTGCTAACGTAGCCTTCGGAATGAACGAGAAGTATGGTGTGAAGAACATCAACGCCAGGATAACAAGAGCTCCCGTGTAGATATTCCCCAATGGAGTCCGTACGCCACTTGCATGATTTACAGCACCTCTGCTGAGAGCACCAGTTCCAGGGAATCCCTGAGCGAATGAGTTAACAATATTAGCGGCACCGATCGCGATAAGTTCCTGGGTAGCATCAACGGGTTTACCATTTGCTGGTGATACGGAAAAATTATTCTTACAATCTTAATGAGGAATTCTATAAAACTTACCAAAAGCCTTGCAAATGGCTATATTTTCCATGAGGGAGATCAGTGGTACAACAATCAAACCAGATCCCATACTGCTAACGAGTTGGCTAAACGTCTCTGTTTTCATACCATCGGTTGTGTTGGTGATGACTGAGAATGGCGGCAACTGGAATGTTGGCAAACCCGGAGGAATATATCCAATCACTTTAAATGGTGTTCCATGTTCGGGACTGTTGAATAAATAGCCCATAGCTCCACAAACAATCACCAAGATCGCATTTCTCGATGTTCCAATGATCCACAAGATCTTATTGATGTATCTGTGTGATTTGCTCTGTATGGTTTCGTCCTTGGGACCAATTTTGAAACTTGCCAACAGCTAATGATTCAACTATTTAAAACAAACTCAAGAGAATATCAATGTTCTGAACTCACCCTCATTGCCAATAAGATGACAATACATATCAATCCAAGAGTCGTATCTGTAGCCCGAATATCTTTGATATTTTCAAAGATATGCTTCCAGATTTCAATAAATGTCGAACCCTTTGCGGAGATTCCAAAGATGTCCTTAATTTGACTCGTCACAATGATCAACGATACCGCTGATGTAAAGCCCGATGACACTGGCCCCGAGACAAAATCGATTAGAAAACCCAAGCCAAAAAGGCCCATCAATAGCTCGACTATTCCACAAAGCAGGCAAAGTAGCACCGATTTTTCCCAAGAACCCTGTGCTGTTTGAAATGTTAAAAGGGCAGCTATAGCTGTTGGACCAATGGGTACATCCTTACAGCTACCAAGGAAGATGTATACAAAACATCCAAGAAACGAGCCATATAACCCGTACTGCAAATACAATTTGATATATTCATGATCTTTTGGAGAATTTTTTGTAACTTACCGCCGCTGGAAGACCAGCGATGCCTGAATAGGCTAAAGCTTGAGGTATCACAGTAAGACCGACAGTTATTCCCGCAACTAGATCACCAATCGCATCATCACTGGAATATTTAGGTAACCATCGCAGGATTGGTATACGTTTATGTAGCATCTTTTTGGTAAAGGCTCGTTTCGTTCTGTCCCTAACCCAACTTTTTGCGCAGGCTAAGGGTTTTGTGGGCGGGATTATTTTCTTACCGTCTTCTGTCACTGAAAGTAGAAAGAAGGATATAAATTAAGTATATTATGCTTGTGTGGATTTTGTATTGAGATCAGGAAACTAGGATATATCGACGATTGGAAATGGGTCTTTCTAGTGAAGGAAGGTTATAGGATCTATCTATGAAGGATACGTAAATAAACAACCACGTGTTTATTTTAAAGCAAGGTGTGTTGACTAGGGGCTAAAGAATTTACAGTTATTATCAATACAGAGCAACGTTTGTAGTTTTAAATATTTTCCTAGAAAGAAAGGAGTAGTCATTGGTTTGCAAAGTTTTTTAGATTAAGGTACGCCTAGGTGGGAGTGCGATCTAGAATTATCCTTCATACATATTTTCCCTTAAACTTAAGAAGTTTGAGTTTGACAGTGACTAGCAACGGTTTAGTTATCTCCTGATCTTAAAGTCATCATGAATACATGCACCATCATCTAACATGAAATAAAAATTTAAAGCTGTTTACCAGAGCCAAAATTTCTGTCGTGGATACCTACTTAGTGGTCTTTTTGCGCAGAGAGGGTTCAATAGATGAAAATAAGAAACTTAAGAAACAAAGTTTGAAAATTCTGTCTGGACGACTAGATACCGTGGCTCAATCGCCGTGGCTTAATCGTTAGCGCATGCGATTACTAAGCGAGTTGTTCGAGGTTTGATGCCAAAAAAACAGTAAAGTTTCAATCGTTTTAATTGATCTTGAGAGATCATTTGACAACATCCTCTTCTGCAGGAGGACCGGCTGGCACCAATTTAATGAAATGGATCCTAGAGATACTTAACAGCAGGGAAATCACGACTTTGGTGGGCAGCTGTTCCAGGGTTGTAATAGCTTCAAAAGACCTTGTACAGAGCTTTCTACGACATTGTGGAACCTATTGCTTAATTTTCTGTTGCAGAGTTTCAATAGGGAGGTTTACTCTGCTACGCTGACGATAAGTATATCACTGCTTGCGGTCGCTATTCTTTTTACATAAGAGCTTTTCCTGAGGTTAACTTTATTCAGTAAAATTAAGTACTGGGACATGCTTCTCGATCCAAATTAGCATTTGCTTAACATTTACAGGCAAGAACCTGTAGGTATAGCAACTGTGTTTATTGGCCCACAACTTTCGATATACTGCAGCTTCAGCCCTGCGTACAGTGACATGGACTTTGTCGCTTTGTTGAAACGTTGTTGTTTGTGAAACGAGGCGAGTTTTAGCCTCCGCCCCGATTTAGTGGAGCTGTTTAGACATACACTTTTTCCGGGACGACAAGCTGATTGATCTAAACCTCGCACGTTTCTATCCGGCCATTGGCAGGTTAAGAAATCCCCTCTCGACTTGCTGAAGTACGGCTTGACTGTCAGGGATCTTTGATACTTTTTCTGGAACACAATTCTACTGTTTTAATGTTGGATAAGATCTACACATCTTTGACCAATTGAAACAACTATCATCACTCATAAAATGGGTGGAAAATAAAAAAAAACATTTTAATTAATTCTATTGGAAGACTGAACTAACGATGTATTTAAAGATCTGGTCAAAGGCTGCAATAAAGATAGGCTTATGGGAAGCTTCGTTCAAAGTATTTTAATGGCTCAGGGCTTAAGCGAAATCGATGGGATATCTGTAGAATAGACTTCCATAAAGTGGCAAATTGACTGACATGAAGAGTGCTAATTGCCCAAGATAATGTACTAAGAAGGAGGTTTCTGTTTTATCCAGTCTTGAATGTGAGTACTGTGTTGAGTTGCATTTTTAAGCAAAGCAGTGGTGTTATTAGGGATTCAGGTAGCACAGGGAGCGGAGTACTAACCGGTGCATTATTATACACGATTCTTGACTTGTCAAAATGGGCTGATAGTTTTCTTAAACTTGTGTACGTGGATGACTTGTAACCATAAACCATATGACAACATAACAGATAATAACCTTTTAACTTTCATTTATTCAACTATATTCAGTCACCATCATGAAAATTGGCTAATAAGCACCACAGAGCACCATCGAATACTGTGATAATCATTGTCACGATCACTCATTTTGTTTAACAAGGATGACTTGCCGAGACTGTTTCGAAAAATATTCCGCATCTCATTAATGCCCTGTGATGATCATTTTCAACGGAAATCATTTAACGTAAATAGAAAAATAATTCACAGTTTTCAATGGAAATCCAAACCGAATTCGCAATTGGTTAGCTATTTACTAAGATAATTAGCACGCATTACGAAATTACCTAACCGTTTAGACGATTTTAAAGACGAATTGGCACCTTCGTGTTGGTTATTCAATTAACACAAATAAGGAGGGTTAATACGCTTCAGGGCGTCAATAGAATTGTATTACTCTAACGTCTCGAATCAACATCGATGCATTTATCCGACTAAATATTGATCTCAACTTGTTTAAATTTGCCAACAACATCGGTCATCATCAATGTATGTAGGTACGTCAGGCTGTTTATGTGGCGCAAGTTTTCCTATTTATTTGAAGAAGAGTGACTCCATGAAGTACAAACACTCACTCATTAAAGCAAAATATTCTTCCTGGTTTTCTGCTTGTAAGCCACAAATATCGAAGGTAAACAAAGAATAGGAAAGAGCACCGGAGATTGGGTTAAATAGGTCATAGAATTCAAAATAGATTCCGACATTGAAGTATGTTTCCAAAAACAGATTCCGCAGGTGAAAGATTGGTCTAGATTTTACTGAGACTACCAACATTTTTTTTTATAATGAATCAGCCTTTGCTCGTTGAATAAAACTTTTCACGCTGTTCTGCAAGTATGCAAGAAAATCCTGGTTCTAAAGACATTGATATCGTTGGCATGTACGATATTCCCTTAAAGCGGAAGTCATTACGAGTTGTTCACGGATGTACATAGGTATGTATAGGTATGTAACACGTGTCTGAGCGAAGGTGTATTTCCGAGTAAAAAGAAAGTGTTTTCAAAAGCAGATATGTAACCGCAAAGTCTTTTATTAAATAGATCCTATTTCGCACGCACGTCATAAAATGGTGGTGATATATAAGCTTTTTATGATGTAAAGACTAGACTAATATTATAGCTGGCATTCCTCAAGGTTTCGTGCTTGGTCCATTGCTGTAAACTATAATTTACAATGGCATTCAAAAGTTAAGACTCCCAATGTCTTCCAAATTTTGTTGATAAGCACAAATAAGTTCCCATCATAGTGACAGGTTAATATCTATAGGTATTAATACTACACTACTATACTAATGTAGAGTATGGGAACAACGAAACAATCAGGACCGTGCATGAAGAGTTAATGCATATGGGAATGCAACCAGCAGGTCGAATAAGTGAACTGGTACTCAAAAAGAGTAATAATGGTGTCAGTCGGCCACCATGTATCTTGGCGTCATCATATTGTTTGGTAAGGCAGTAAAAGCAAGATATTAACATATGCATAGCAGCAAGCCGTGCCGAAACATAGTTAGTGCAAAGGCGGCATGTTAATACCACAATTAGGAAAAGGAGTTACGATTTACTGACTCTACTAGGTTGTCAAAGAAGGGTTTACATTACGTTAGCAATATTGCAGCTGCGACAACGTGCATTAATCGGAATTCGTTCTCTGGCCGGATTAACTCCGATGGACCAGTGGCCAGTACTAATTGCCAGAACTCTTGCGATATTTGCACGGTGTCTATTTAATAGCTCTTGTGATCTATTCCATCTGCCTGTGGCCCCTGCCATCTGCTGTGGACTTTTAAAAGATAGTGCGCAAACCTTCTACCCTTAAGGGACCCCAGCGGGACGTTCACCGCCTTCGTCAGGGAACCAACAAGGGCAGATTCGCGCCTTGCTAGTTCATCAGCTCGCGCATTTCCCTCAATGTTACTGTGACTCGATCAAAGGAGGCTAATTCTGAACCGATGACCAAGTTCCTCTTTGCGCTGATCTACGAGCTTCGAAGATGTGGTGGCAGATATGTATGTAGCCTTAATAGCGGCCTGGCTGTCAATGAGGATGACTATGACTATGGATTGCTTAAGTAGGCGGCTAGCCTTACGTACAGCAAGAACTTCCGTACGAGTCAGGAAGCCGGTAAGACTTGGAAATCAGAGAATATCCCCGCCCCTATCCCACAGGTGAAAATTGTTGTTTCGAACTCATTTGTCACTTCGCCTGATTCCCACTCGGGTCTGGTTCGAAATCCGAAGCACATACATATATGGCCAAACGTTAGTGGCACAAAATATGTAAGAAGATCTTGACTGGCGAAAAACAGAAGTTTAGAGAAAAGGAAAAGAAAGGTATCCGACTACAAACAAAACTGAGTGACTCCTCTAATCAAATGCCAGAAAAAATGAGATTCCTCTGATAAAGTTTTATGGACATATAGAGAGCTGAACTTTAAAGGCCTTAAATGTTTCATTGCTCAAGCTACAAATCCAATTGGGGTAAAGTTATCACTGTCACCCTGGAAGACCTTAAAATGTTGATGGTACAGTATTAGAGAAATTATGTAGCAGCATGCAAAAATAAGCAAACCTATGACTTAGGGGTTGAGCCTTACTTCGCATTTGCGTGCTTGCTGGTAGAAAGAAAGACGTATTCAGTGTGTGGAAGTCTCACTCACTATTGAGTAGCTATGTTTTACTCAGTTTGTCTTTAAAAAAAATGCCCACTTTCCATTTTACTGTTTTTCAATAGTTTTGGTTTCGCGAAAAATTTCAAGCTCGAGATTTTAAACAAACTTTAATTGAAAAGTGGGTCCGCCTATCCTGTCTGTCTGTATGCTCGACTCCAGCCTAAATGGCTGGATGGATTTGTTTCAAATATCACATTTCGAGTCTGTAGGCTCACAATTCAAGACGAAATCGCAATTTTTGTTTTAACGTCAAAATTAAGAGTACCTATGTCTACATACCTATTTAGAGCCGAAATCACTAAAAATGGATTATCTCAAAAACGGCTCCGGCGATTTTGATAAAATTTCTTATGTGTTTGTTTGGATATACATATACTAACAGATGGCGTACCTGTTTTTTCAGTAAAAATACGTATAATGGTAGTTTTGAAAATTGGTTTATTCTTCAGCGATTGGGCTTAAAATTAATATCTAACAAATGCAAAGATATGGAGTATTAGGTCTTGGATCTACCACACCCTTTTCAAAAGTTTTAGTAGAAATCGAAAAAAATTGACAAACAAAATGTATAGGCCTTCAAGTCCTCTATACCTGGCCACCATATACCTACATATATATGTCCAATTCTGAGGAAGTTTTCTCTAAATTTTTTCTTCTGAAATCTCCCAGATAGCATCGGGTTAATGTCATCATTATAATTCCATCCAAAATTCAGAATGCCACGCCCACTTAAAAATAAGAACAAGTCTTGAATACCAGTGCTTATAAGATTCTAAACTTTTAGCACTACATAAGGTGGAAGTACGTACAATCCAGTCGTGCACTTGATTTTCTCTACAGGGGTTGTGCTTTATACTTCACAATGGTTATAAAAATATCCGAGTTAGACAGTAGCGTGTACTTAAAAACTTTTGGCCAGTTGCGGATTTAAACGCATTCAGAAATTACTAAGCCCTAATCGAAAGAGGAAACATTTTTGTTATAGAATTGATTTGATTAACTTCTACAATTTGTTTTAGGGCTAAAATAAGAAATAAAAGATTGTTTGTCGGACACTATTGATAATGCATTTCATTTTAATAAAATTCAAGGTTCAAAGCTCTTTTGAATATTGATTTCACAATCTTTTTCCTAACTGCGCATTAAGTAGTTTGAAAGAACAAAAAAACAAAGTGCTAAGTTGCGAAAAAAAAATAAACGTATTCCAAATAGTTCCCATTTTCATTGTCAAGGTCTTTGTAATGCAGTAACAAACATAGAAATAATTTCCCCGACACTTGTTCTACTCGCTTGTTTTTTCTAAAATACAACAACACGAAAATTGTATCTAAAAACGATTTGGTTGCGACTGAGTGATTTTGATTTTCCGATTTTATCAATAATAGCACGATATTGGTGGCGGTAGCGGAGGCGGTACGTTACGTTATGTGATTGCTGTCCGATTGATTGTTATTACATTTAATTAGCAATTCCAATTGAAATCACGGAGAGAGATTAAATGACTGTATGCACTCGTACTTTGACTATTCTTATTTGTAAAACAAATTAATTGTTACATGAATTAGGGTCGAATTTGTCAGATAGGAATTTACTTTTAGGTGTAAACAACTTGGTTAAGGTTACTCTTCGTTTGTTGTAAGAGTGATAAGAACTCACATATGAATTCATTTGATCCTTGGGACCCACCATTTTGGTCTGCATTCGTTGTAATACTGTACGAAGAGCATTTGAAGCCATCGTTGAAGTAAACATGATCGGATGCCGGATTCGTCTTCATTGTGATAAACCGTGAGGGGTCCTTATTCAGGACACTACTGCTCACGCTGAGCTCCTTCGTGTGTGTGTGTTATAGTTAAGCAATGGTGGATGAGATTTTTCTGAAAAAGAGAAATAGAAAATTTACATTTTTATCTACACAATTGGTTTGATGAAAATAATAGTCATATAGATTATAGGCATCATTTACTGCAGAGGCTATCGGGAAGTTCAATGATAAATTGCAATAAGGGAATTATTCATAATTGAGGAGCATAACATTGTCGAGGAGAAGGCATCGGCAGTTTATGGAGCCGGTTAGGGTTTTACGCTGAGTATGTACTGAGAAATTCGAGGAGTGTTTGGTCAGATATCTTTGGACAAGGTTACAGTCTATTTTCTAATAAGACTTTTAAAATGTCTATAACGCTGAGTATTTTCACCCTTAATGTTGAGACTAGTTGTGGATGATTTTTTTTCCCAAGCTAACAGGTACTAACTTTAAGAGAATAAGAAAACTATAACTCACACTCTCAGCTATTTGCAAAACATGTTAAGCACCGAAAAACTTTTTGGGCTACAATCCTGGCATGCTTAGATGGGTGTAAATGAACTAGTCTTGTCATGGTAAGGAAGACTGGCTTGACTCGACGATGAGGGCCATGAATCCAACTTGATACCTGGGATTACCTACACATATTCAAGTCGTACATACATCACCCTTAACGGACATCCTAATGTGCCTTAAGTATAGCAAGAACCACTAGTATTAGATCGTTGCCAGCGTCAGGCATGTAGATTGATATGTGATTTATGAATTTACAACCAAATTCCTTCGCTAGAGCATCGTCAGAATGTTGGATGCTTATCGGTCCTGTACCGATATTTCCACCACATTTGTTTAGATGAAATCTATAGTTCTGTCCCGCCTGTCCGTCAGTTTAATCGCACTACATGAGAATGTTAGTTGAAATTTATTTTTGGTAACACAGTCCACGATCTATCAGATTTTCTAATGAAGCTGGGAACTGGTGCGTCCTTCGCCAACATTACACTAGTATCTGCATTCGATGCACAGAATGGTTTCTAAGATTCTCTTTTAGATTGTCTGATTACGTATTTGAACTCTCTCTTGCCTTTAATATATTTATCCTAGCTTTTTAGCAAAGTTTACAAAATACTAGCGATAGTCTATTTAATTAGGTGGACTTAACCTATCTAAAATTTAGGAAACAAAACGTTATCATCAGGCAAAAATAAAAACAATGTTTGGACTTTTTGAAGTTGTAAAAAATCTCTAAAATATTATTTGAACGAAATAGGTTTTAATGATTATTACAAATAAGTGTCACAAATTGTATCAGAAACCCACTTAAATAGTAAAAGTCACATGCTGTGAAAAATCACTTTAATAAGTCAGAGCTGTTCATGATAATAGGATAATCTGACAAATTATCACTTTCGAATGACACTTAATTTCAAATAAATTATAGATGATTGAGGCATGAAAATAAAATAATAAATTTCCCTTAATTTCGATTTCATTAAATCAAATGTCAATTATACACCAAAACAAACCAAAAATCGTTAAGTATTTTATTTCGTATTACAAAAATTCTTTGAGCTTAATATAATTCACTGGTTGACACTTATATATGTATACAAAAATGTCGTCTTTCGTATTTTATTTAATAACCACATATCACAAGAATTTATTTAATTAATGTTAACTATTAGAAAATTCCAAAAGTTTTGTTTTTTATCGTGAGGAAGTAATTTAAAAAAAAACAGCTTACACTAAAATCCCACAGAAGTTCACAAACGCTTGAATTAATTTTTAGTCAGTGATTGTCAAAGTTACTTTGAATCCTTAAACACTTTTCACTTAACGATACGATCAGTCTAAAATTCATTTAAACTGACTGCTTAATCTTGACACAGATGCATTAATTGATATTCACTGTAGATCGTTTCGATTGAATTAAGGTTCTGATTCGAGTTTGTTTTTGTTCTTGATGTTATCACCTTGCCGGTTGAAATTGAACTGCGAGAAACCTTGGTTGGGGTTCCATTTATATACTTAAGAGTTTGGTACATTTCCGAAACTAAATCGCAGTAGTTGATCTATAGTTTGGGAACACTCTCGGGGTGGATTACTTTACCGGGAAATTACAAACACGTAAATATAATTGAACTACAGAAAAATATATTATACTTAGTGTTAGATTAGAACAGTGTTTTCTTATAACTGCTATAAAACATGAGTTCTTTGTTTTACAATTTCTATACTTTTTTTTTCTTATTTTTCTACTGATTATCGCAATTATGGTCAAGAATATTAATAGTAATGGCAAAATAATTGTTTTTACGTTAAACATTTGTACAATTTTTATACAATCATGGCAACACTAAGACAAAAATGATGTAACCTTAGCATTAGAGTTCATGATCACAATTTGCCCTAAAACCTTGTCAATTTAATCATTTTCATTAGGTCATACTTAATCGTGCATCGTTCTATGTATTTAATTTGAATTCAAGGAACCAGGACTTGGCAACATATTAGATGCTAAATATTGACGACAAACTTTTCAATTTTAAGTATTTAAAATTCTAGACGACAATCAGAGCAACTGACGACATAAACAAACCAGCCAAATTTTATGGCTATTTTACGATTTATTTATTTTTTTGTTTAAGAATAAAATTAGAGCAGGTTGAATGGGAAACTGGAACACTACAAGAATAACAGTATAAATTTGAAGTACCTTTCATTCGAAATTTGAATTCATTTTTCGAAAAATATGGTGAACTGGTATACCTTTTTTTCACCATAATAAACAAGTTATTACTGAATAATGAAGTAGGTGCCTACGTCAAAGTATGCTCAATGTTTAGGGCATTTTTTAAATAGATTTTCGAGAAATATTGTAGAATCTTCGATCTTTCTTATGAAAACATTTTTTGTGGAGACCTATATTTTGAGAGCTTAATTTCGAAACCGCCTATCAATTCTGATTGACATACATAATCGTGGAAAGCATTGATCAATATCGTAAGTACTGAAAACTAAACTAAGGAAAAGCATTATCTAATAGCTTCGAAAATTCTTAGAAAATTGCATGTCCGAAATGAATTACAATGAGATGGTTAGTCGTGGGGGTTGTTCATTCGATATTATATGATAAGCTGCGTGCGCGGAATGGCGTGCCAGTTGATACGTGCTTATCGAGAAAATAAATGAGTCCCGCTTGCATAAATAAGATATTACCACATTAACGGGCTCATTTTTGTAAAGTTATGTATTAAATTTATCAGAATTAGATACATTCTACATTTACAGATTTTGTTATTCGTAACTTAAAGAGGTGCTCCTTCCGATTTATTAGTTGAGTGACTCAGAAAATCGAATTTACTCACCAGTACTGCTAGTAGGAATAGATGCAATGGAATAAATTTTACATAGGAATCACACGGATCTTTTTCTATTATGAGTAAAAACATTTTGATTACTTTCATTACCTCTGGATTGTACGTACATATGTATATATGTACATATTTATTATGCGATGGGGTGCACTCGAATTCCGGTTATTAACTCTGGTATTATTTTTTAAAAGATCATTAAGATTTAATATTGCAACGTGCAATAGGAGAAATGCATCGTCAGAATTGCATCTTTATCCTATATGTACATATGTATGTTCACATACTATTAAAGACTAAGCGTGGCGTTCTGCTTCTTTGATGGAACACAACTATAATGTTAAACTGGTGTTATTTGGTAGATCTCATACAAAAAATATTTCTTTAGAGAACGCCCACAAAAGTAGGTGAAAGTTCAGGTGAATTATAAAGAACTACAGCCCACATAAATTGTGTTAATTTTTTTTTCGATTTCTAGCAACAAAGAAAAAGTTAACTTTATGAAAAGTGAGTGACTCTTCGTTATATTTATATTTGGTCCATGAAATCAAGGACCTAGCTTTTCACAACAATTCGTGTTGTGCATGTTATATTCTTTATACGAATAAAAGGGACCTACTATTTAAAACCGTGTCCAAAGGGCATTTTTTTAATTGAGGAGCTTTTCTTGAGACTTATACTCTGGGGCCGTGAAAGACATTTTATGTTTTGTCTGGGGAACGAACCTCTAAATCCTCGCTCCGTAGTCCAACGCCACGGCATCCAGAAAATATATACTTATGTAAGTACACATGTGTAAACTAATCCAAATATCAAGTGTTATCGAAATTGTGTTTGAGAAAATCGATTTTTAATGAAATCGGTCATACTTAAGTGAAGTAAAAGGTTTCTCAATTGAGATACCGTATTTTTCCAATAAGATTTCTCGGCTATGCGTGAAGTATGCTGCGGCAAATAATCCAAATTTTTTTATAGTTGCGACAACTTTACACGCGCGATTTTCCAAATTTTCATTACAAAATCAATCTCTGTGATGAAAACCATTTCTGGCTGAACTGCTTCGTTAATAAGCAAAATTGTCGCATTTAAGCTAGTCAGCAATCCAAAGCCATTTATGAAGTTCTATACACCATCATTGACCCATACTCCTTCTTCAATGATGCCGGTACCACAGTAAATAGAGATTGCTACCGGACCATATTAACTGAATATTTTGGTAATAAATTGGAAGAGGATGACATGAGGCATATGTGGTTTCAAAGAGGCGGCGCCACATACAATCGAGTTTTAAAGTCAAAGATCGATGACCGTATTATGTATCTCCAGAAATGGCTGCCTCGTTTGTGTGATTTGAACCCTCTGGACTTTTTTCATTGCATCAAGCTGCATCAAGTCCCTGGTCTATGATAATAAGCCAGAGATTTTAGAACCCGTCATGACCAATATCGAATGCCGAATTAGGTTGCTGCAGTTATAAGCTACGAAACTTGAAACTTGGACTTGACTTATCTAACCGGTACTTCAAATCGAATACTTGTTTAAAAGTGTTTCCTTTGAAAAGATTGAAAAACTCGGTGAAACCAGTAGATAATTTAAAGTTCGGAGTTACTTTGAAAATCGAATGGTACTGAAAGAAAGCGGCGACTTTCAGTATTCTGCTTAAAACTAACGTCTCGACACAATTCATTTCAATTATTTAGGAACATGACATATCTTATAGCATGTCCACTTTTATTCAAAGGCGCTATACGAATTAAAAGTGAATTTATGTTCCATCTAATAAATTTTGACCACCCATAAGTGTATAGTTTTATTTATACTCAAATGCGTCTTATATGGATTGAGGTATCCTACTACACCTTATGATCAATATCAGATGACTGTTCGACACATTTCTCTGTTTGACCGGTTTAGTTGGGGATTCTCTTAAATACGGAAACATCAATCGGCATCTAAACGAGATACAAATCTCAAATATCCACGGTCCGCATGAATAAATTAATTCAAAAACCAAAAACGTATCAAACAGGTACACGTACCATAAAACACGTTAGTCGTTATAAAGATTGAAATAAAATTCAAAGCAATAAACTTTGGACTCAGCAAGTAGTTGAAGTAGGATCTTTTAGATAACACCATTAATGTCAGATTTAATTTTTTAACATTATCTACTCAAAATTTGTTTAAAAGAATCAGTCCAGTTTAAGCCGCATGGATTCGGTTGAAACCTGTTTCAATAATGTGGAGAAAACTGGAAAACCTTTTTGGTAATCAAAAACGTACCTTTTCTTTCGAATGTAAGCTATAATAATGAAAAGAGGTAAAGATTGCATGGCGCACGACATGAAATCAATAAGGGTGCATGCTCTCCTACTGGCAAAGATGACTTGTTGTATGATGCTGTTGTTGTTCTTTGGAGGGAAAAACAATTCAATTGACAAAGAAAATAAACTCTTCGAGAAGTTTTGTATCTACATAAGTTAACTTAAATTGTTTTGGTTTGCGAGCAGATTCATTCAATCAAAACAATCCGCCTGACTATCTGACTGACTGACCTAATGCTCAATCGCATTGTTTTGATGAGTTAATTTTCTTCTTGACATTGAGTCACAATGCTGTCAATTATTTTGTGGTATTTTCTTTCAATTCAATTGAATTAAATCATATGATAAATTGGCCATAAATTTGGTTTTTTACTAGTGTATAGAACAAAGGTATAGTGGGGTATAGTGGATAGAATGAACTCATACACCTATTCTATAGTTTTCTGTTCCTTGTAGAGAGAATGTTTAAAGTATTGACAGGTTTCTATTACAATCGTTATAATTATCTTGTGTTTACTATTTATTGGTTAATTGAATTATAACTTAAATTGTTTTACAACTTTTAGATCTAGGTATACACAGGCTATGTACATATTTAAACAATGTAAAACTACTACAAGAAAGCATCTATAAACGATAAAACTATTTGTTTAAATTGTATAATCAGAAAATTATATTAAAATAGAAAACAATAACAGATAGTAGAATAAATAGAAGGGGTATCTATAAAACAATCAAATCATTAAAGCCATTGCTGGCGCATTTGAGGTCTTATGGGAGACAACTTCCCGACAATGATGAGATGAGAACGGGCTGCACGTTCTGTGAATGTGATACAAAGATTTTATTTGTTTTATTTTTTATAACTTTGTCAAGAAAGTAAAACCAAACAAAAGAAACCACCTTATGGATTTTGCGACGCACGGTGCGAATCTTGACTACCCAAGAGGACATGTCGGTCTCCTGATCATGAAGCGATCAACCAAACTGTTAATATTGCAATAGACGTAAGACATGCCTTTAGTATTCTGAATGTCCGAGCATTCCAAAATCGACTCGTTCCAGCTATGGTACGAATGCGGATATTTCAACAAAAAAAAAAGAATTACTTATTGTGAGATGACATAAGTCGAAAAGTTGGAATAGCAAGAAATTGCCAGAATTATCGCAGAGCGCGTATCCGGAGATCTTTCATCGATTCCTATGTCACGAGCATCAAGTGCCGAAGACCAATGATAACCATGCCAACATGCAATCAGAACCGTCGCAGCTGATATTCTAGGTTTCACTCCACCACCACCTGGTTTGACGAAAAATGCTGGCAAACACATGCAGTCAAACAACAGGCATACAAAGCGGCGCTTCAAAGAGCACAGGCATACAGACAAAGCGGCTCGTGAGCTCTACGACTAGAAAAGATGGAAGGAACCTCTACTTCTCTAAAAAAAGAAAAAAGTGCACGCGATTGAAGATATTGAACGATTATACTACAGGAAAAATGTGCGGAAGTCTTTTCAACATCGCGTGCAAGGTCTTATCTGCCATATAATCGTGACCGTGTGAAACCCTTCGTCAGCGTGGTTTAAGCTAGGAAACTCTACAATCAATAACATTTTCGCCAGATCCTTGAGAGAATTTAAGAAGTACACATGAGTACCGACCACATTTTCATCGATTTTAAGGTCGCATATAGAGACGAACTATACAGAACCAAGTCTTGTTTTGGTATCCCTGCCAAACTCGTGCAGGGATAGAGGGCGCTTTTGACAATACGAGTTTTGACTGCATCTTATGTCATGTCACCAACATTGTGTACTTAGAGTCAGTTTCTGGAGACATACGCGATGATTGGTATACTAAACTTTGTTCTGTTTAAAAGGATGATCCTGAAATAGGTAGAATTGATTCAGGATAAAAAAAACACTTCTTTGGTCAAGTAAGTCAAATCGAAGACAATTTTCCGTCAATTTTCTAAAAGTATAAGTGCATTTTCATGAACTATGAAGCAACCGTTCCTATCTTATGCTTTGATTATCTGATGGTGATGGTGGTGGCAACCCAATCGCCTTGCTACCAAATAAATAGTTCTTGCATTTTCGAACTATTATCGAACGGGTTAAAGTATTGAACAAGACCTTAAATGCAGCCCGACTGTCGCTACAGACATATGTATTCCGACCCCTCCACCTATTCTCTACAATACAGTCAGTAGCCATTAAGAGAAAACTCCATTTTTTATTTTCAATGTTATCAGTAACATCATTATTTACACCAACAATTCGTATTTATTATTATTATTATAATTATTACTTATTTATTTACAAAACCAGATTCAGTTCAGGTGCACTAAATAAATAAACACTCATGCCATGTCACCAGAAGTACTAAAACTATTAGAATAAAAAATGTTATGACATTTTCCGTCAAAGTGACAACAGGTGTCATAACCGATCAACATACGTTTTGTATGCGCTGTCATAAATCTCATTTATTCGTGTTCACACTTATTCAAATATGCACTAAAAGCACATGCACAAGCCACTGCACCTTCTGTAAAAGGGAATAGAGCAAATACCAATTGAATCATTAAATCATACACATTGCCCGTCATCGTCTGTTAATCCCGTCTAGGCGACCACTGTCACTGAAATGACTATCAAATCATTGAATAGTTCGATTTGAATAATAATTAAACAAATAAATAAAAAAGCTTTACAAAAACCCGTTGACAGGCGCGGCGACGACGGCGGTGGCAGTGGCGGAACGTTCTGTACCCCTTACAACCGAGATCGAACGTGAACTTGAAATCTCAAATCTCGAAACTCGATCTAGTTTTACGGCACCGTTGTCGACGACAACTCTCGTGACTTGAACGGCGAACGCCACGCATGAGCACTAAACAAGTAAAAAGGTGAATGTTTTACTTGAAGGATTTGCCTACTACCAGAAGGCGGTGATAATTACATCTAAGTTGGTAATTAGCTGGTGGGCGCATAGTGCGTATGCGTACTCGTATAATTAACGCAGGCGCCACTGAAAGACGTATGGTAATAATTTTTGAAAACGGTGGCACCGCTAGAGGCACTACGTTAGCAAACGAAACACGTTATGCGTATCATTACGCTGCTGGTGTTTGTTTAGATTTACATTTATTGAGATACATTGGACCACATTTCAGTTTGTTGTTAGATTTATTAGACAACCAGGTGAGCCAGCCAGCTGTCTGGAACTTTCCGTATAACTGACGTCAGTTAGACGTTGATATTGATCGTTTTATTAGTTTTACAATCACGAACCAGTAGTTTAGTCAGACTGATTTGAAAGATGGTTATCTAGGTGCGCAACAGTAGTGTCTAGAATATGATAGAAGATCCGCGTTATAAATCATTTAAATTAGTGCAACGAATCAACTAGTAATTATAATTGAAAATGATGTCACCTGCTCTAGGTTACATTACTGGGGGATTGCCATTAAATTGTGAACATGACATACGAAATGACGGTACGGATACGGACCTTGGTGTCGTGGATTAATTGATATGACCACACTTCCATCTAATTATACAAATGTACGTTATTGTTTATTGGGGTTATTAAACGTAACAATTGTTTGGATTAGAATAAATTTCCAACCAAACAAATACAAGAAATTCCCAGTTATATTGCTGTCCGGTTGGGAGCGACATGCATTCCTTGGTACGCGTATAATACAAACCAGTTGGGTGAGGTTTTGGTGTAACAATATTAACTGATTAATACGAAAGATACATTTATTACCAGACAGTTTGTTATAAATCAGAAAGAGGATATGCCATCGATCGGGGTTCATGTTACTGTTTTCCTGGGAATGTGTATTTAGATATCGCGAATGACAATGGAATGTTGGTTAAAAGTTGTTCTCATTCATTCAGTTACTTTACACAGAATTTGGGTCAATTGGTGTAGGGCTTGTTAAAGTTAAAGCTTAATTAAATGCAAATGTGGTGGGATACATAAGCGAGACGATTGAACAAGATAGAAGAGGACGCAAATTTTGTGTGGAAAATCATCTTTAGTGAAGAGGCTTTATTGTCGATAGTGTGTCCTTTTGCTGTCGAAATAGAAAACACTTCACAGAGCATTTATTTATTTATGGCCAACCACACCACCGTATTACCAAAAACTAAATCATACTTTTGCTCATTTTAATGTAGCGCGTTTTGTAGGAAGTCGAGCAAGCGCTTCTGTAATGCGGAGTTTACGGCATCGTCACTCACCACATCGGCGGAGAAGATATGCTACCTAATGCGAGAAAATAGATGACAATCGTAAAGGAAGTGTACCGAATTACAGTAGCTTTTTCCACGAGTAAGCGTCGTGCCACTTAAGCTTAAGTTGTCTGCATTTTTTTCTGTTTAGAGCCAGAAATTTTACGCAGACAATCCGTCACATCCGTTTGTTCTATCTGTCACTCTCTGAGAGTCATATCAGACACGATTAGTTTTGAAGGAAATCTAATCGTAAGTGGATTCTATGGTCGAAAATATAGGAAGACGCAATACAGATTAAGGTAATGAACCAAGCCTTATCTAGCAACTTCATTGAAAATTGTATTTTCCACCGTTCGACTATGATCTATAACGTAGACTTGAGAAAGGTTTTAAAAGCGACGTGGGTGTCACTAAGTAGGTATTTGCTTGTTGAACTAATAGGGATAACTAAAAATTTCATTGACAAACAGCTCCGGATCCGCCAGAATTGAAAATACGGCGATATGGCAAAGCCAGTGGAAATGGCAAAGACTAGTGCTCTTTCTTAGGGCAAAAAACCACAATGCGATTCCACATTATATGTACATATGTACGTCTGCCAGGGTTATACAGATTGACAAAAGTAGCATTGTTAAAAAAACACTCCAAGTCACTAAAAAAATACATATCGTACATCCTTTCCTATCAATCAAGTACATATTTAAGAATAATTCAACATGGTACACCTCAGAGAAAGTTAAAGTCGCTTCAAAGTGAAAGCCAGGGGCAGTCAATCAGGAAACATTTCTTCAGAGATCACAACAACGAGCCTAAATTGACATTAGTGGTAGGTGATCAAGAGCACTAAAAGGTTTTTGACAAGCTTGTCCCATACCACAGCGAATGCAGCACACCAGTTAAGTAGTTACATACATATGCTTGAAGTAGAAAATACTCATTCTCAGTGACTGAATTAGCTTGGCATCTAATTGTGGTCTGATTACCTGCAAAATGATTCTCTAGTAGAAGGCAGAATGGAGTTGACTTCCCTCCAGAATTTCGGTTCATCTGATTTGTCACTTTTGAGATCCTTAATCAGTCTTCTGGTTCCCCAAACCGTTCCGATCAAATCACAACAATTTCTATAAGGAGCACTTTTGTAAGTCCGAACTAACTTCTCCAATAAATTATGCTATGGTGAACAAGTCTAAAAGTTTCCTTAGTCTCTCAAGTTCTTGAAGAGCCTTCGCCCCAATACGTTTTAAAATTGACATGTTTGTATAAAATTATTTCATTAGGAACTAATACATAACTGGACTTAACTGGAAACCATTTTAAGTGCAAACGTACTTATTACCATTAGCCTAAATTAGTTGTGAAAAATTGTGTACCTATGTTCAAACATCAACAATCGTGTAAACAACTTGACGTTTCTGCAAACCGTCAGTGAACAATGTAGTACCCAGCTTAATGTCACTTTGAAGGATTTACTCTTACTGCAACCAGTTAAGCAAACAGACTTATAAACCCAAATCATAAAATAGCCATTACAACCCACGACTGCTACTATTGTATTGCGATGAAAAAATTTCAAACAATTAAAGTCAAACAAAGCTTGCGGTTGCAATGAATTAAATCAAACAGAACAAACACTAATCTCTTGTGAACATACATAAGTATGTACATATGTACATACATACATACAATTTGCTAAACCTCAATAAAACCAAATAATGACACTTAACATTGAGAATTAAGCTAAAGAGTTTAACTTTTAATTTTATTTAAGAAAGGCAAAATAAAATAAAAATCGACCAAGATGAATTAGCCGACATGCGTTCGCAAAATTTTGCAAATCAAAAGCGAAAGCAGCGCGTGCTATTGTCATTTTTAATTGACTAATGACAGACGCTGCGCGACACATGCCACCGAGCTGTGGCTGCTATTTATAGCAGCTTGCCGCGTTGACAGCTTAAGTTAATTTCATTTATGATGGCATTGCATTGTGTGAATACAGGGAAAATATGTGCATACATATAAATTTATGTTTTTGGCAATAAAAACAAATCTTTGCTGACAAGTAGTTTTTCAAATTTAGTTCACAATAGATGCGACGAGATTTGGAAAAATCCATTTAATTTGCAATTCCTATCTTTTTTTTTTGTTTTGATAATTTAGATGAAATGTTTAAGAATTGAGGTGTATCTTGCCGAATTTGGCTATAATTCTTTCGTACCTACTCGAAATAACAGATGACAGACGTCAATTCGAAATAGTTAACCTTGAAGTGAAACAATTTTTTGATATTCGAATCATTATCTATCATCATTAATCTATCAAACCTAAAGTTTCTGGTCAATTTCATTCATTTCTACTTCCATGTATGTGGTTTATATGGAAACGAAAATTGAACTCCTTGTGACGGTGGTAGTTGTGTTCTGATGACGTTGAGTCAAATGTCAATTTGGTGCAATGTTGTCAATTTTAAATCGGCCTTACTTACTTTTGAATCTGTTCAATTGAACTCGATATGGATCGAACAGAATCAAGGTTGGATTTCACATAGGTACATAAAAATATAACGAAGAAGTTGTCATTGGGTTGGACGTATGTATGTACATTAAGAGCGTTGAAAACGAGATGTTTTTTTTTCTCCAAACAACTCTTTATTGTTGGGAATTAAAACAAAACGAAAATTCCTTAACCCAAAAAGATTTACTTTCATTTTTGAATCTAAGACTTTGAACTTGACTTTAAAACAAAGAAAAAAGATAAAGCTCAAGATAGCTAACTGGTTCAAGCCAAAAATTTGTTTTATTACATTTGTTTATGTCTTTATTTTATTTTACGATATTTTCATTATAAAATCCATCAACTAATACAAAATCACTTCTCAGGAAATGTATTCAAAGAATTTATTGATCATTTTGTATGGATAATACATTTATACATACATATATCACGGTGTATTACGCCTTAAGTTAGATCAATTCTAAAATATTATTTGAATTGTACATAAAATGAAATTCTAATGGACTTATTATAATATAATAATTATGCGCGAATGTATAATTAATATGAATATTATTAGCGGACTACAGTCATTTCATAAATCAATCAATTATCTAACTTATTGTCAACTTATTAGCATAGAAGAGTTATTTCATTCAGTACAAAGTGTTATTAATGAACCTTCATGTTGCAATTGTTATGTAATGACTGCATTCAGCACGGCAACGTTTCCGAATGACGCAATAAGACATAGAATTGCATAATCCTACCTTATGGTAACAATAGACAATAATTTTAATTTATTCAATCGTTAATTTGAAATTTACGAGTAGGTTGTACCGTATATTAACTTTTTAATTTCTTGAAGTTCTAACATTCACTTACACTTACATTTACAATTAACCTACCTACATATGTATCTAGCAAAACCCATTTATGGAGCCTGTTCATATTAAATCTAAAGAATGACATCTGTTCACACACCTTTAGTAGTCAAGGTTACAAAATCCGAAGAAAAGACCGACAAAGTGAAGACGTAAATCTTGTCGATGAGTCGACAATTGCTCCTGAGAATAGACAACATGTCAGACAAAATGGACTGTTTTCTGCTTATTTCTATCTACCTGGTCAAAATGAAGGCAACATGGCAAATCTTTACAAATGTTTTTGAATTCAACCACAAAATTCAATATGTCCTACGAGCAACGTAATGCCACATAATGTGACGCCAACTTAAACCAAAAGTTGGGTTGAGTTGAACTTTTGCTTCATTTTGACAGTTTACAACCGTGGATGAAATGTAACGAGATCCAAGTCATCTTACGAATATTTTACGACAAGAGCTACCCAGTTAAATTGTCAAAATAGATATGTAGCTGTTATTCTGACGTATGTAGATGGCGCTCTACTGCTTCTCTTAGTGGCGCCATACTAGACACATTTGCATGCAAATATCATAGATTTCATTGAATACATGTCATTCCAATAAAATTCATTGCATTAGAATGTCACTACTACTATTCTCTTAGTTATTCATAGATAAGCAGAA
Source organism: Xylota sylvarum (assembly GCA_905220385.1). Taxonomy (NCBI): domain Eukaryota; kingdom Metazoa; phylum Arthropoda; class Insecta; order Diptera; family Syrphidae; genus Xylota; species Xylota sylvarum. The sequence goes on from LR999958.1 coordinate 38,077,328, forward strand.
AGAAAAAGTCTAACATCCCATGGTCAGAATAAAACACGTTTTTTTGTTTTAATAATTTAAACATTTTAAAGTAAAACCACCACTCTTGCCACAAGTATGGTAATTATATGAGTATAGTCACGTTTGATGTCTTTTTTGTTTTTGCTGATTGCAACGCCTTGTATCCGATAATTTTAATTGCATTTCACCGTTAAGTCAGCATGATATAAGAATTTTAAAAAAAGCAAAAAAAAAAAACTGCAATTTGTTCACGTTTTTAAATTATTTATGCGCGTATAGACGGTTTTTGCATAATACCCAATTGTACAGCAGCGGTACTGGTAATAGTTTTAATGCAACATTTCACTTTTTATTTACATTTCTTTTTCTTTGCTTTATCAGAAGTGCATCAATAGTGACGTAGGCAGATGACAGTCATTATTCAAATGACGTCAAAATGTTTGCAAGGGAAATCTTTGCCAAATAGGGTTTAAGAATAGAAAAAATGTATCTTTATATTTATAAGTGCGACGCCTTAAGTTTTTATGGTCTGATTGTATATAAATGACACGAAATAGTATTTTTGAGGTTTTTTCTTGTTACTCACCTATAAACAGTTTAATTTGATCTAATAATACCGGTAATAATGGTTAACTGGAAAGAGAAAGAAGAGAGGTGTAGACGTATTAGAGTATAGAATTGAATGATAAAATAAAAAAAAATATTTGTGAATGTACAATAAGAGCACTTTGTAATTGATTTGCAATTATTGACAGATATACATATATATATATAGAGCTATTTATCTATAGTACTAACTATGACATTTTAGCACAAGCTAGTGATGAGTGCTTGCGTTTTCATATAATAATGAACCTGGACCAAGTGACGTTAAATTTGGAGAATAAGCTAAGCAAAGAGGGTCTGCTCTTAGCCTTTCATAGTTCTAGCCTCATGTAAAAATTGCAATTAGAAAATGTCAGTAGCTTTTTTTTATTAAGGATTCATTGTGGTAGTTGATGTTGGAACCGAGCTTGATGTGGACAACAGGATCGGAAAAGCAAAAGTTGGACTTGGTGTGCTGACAAAGACATTTTTTCAGTACACCAACTAAGCTGACACTTGTAATTCTTTAGTAGATGTTCTTGCGTCATTTTGAGGATCTTCTGAACAAATTGTATCTTAAATGCGGCTTTTATTTGAGAAGGGGTCAAGGTTTCTATCTCCATAAACTAAGATCTGGAACAATGCAATTGTTAAAATGTCATACTCATCAGTATTATCTTAAAAACTCTGTAACGTTTTGTTTTTTGAGTCACAGCACTTAGTGCTTTGTGATGTTCGTATTAAATTCAGGTTCACATCAAGTTATAAATGATTTATTTTTCTTGTTTAAATAAACTTGTGTTCAGTTGATATTTAACTTTCAATCAAGGCGTCCCATTTCATAGAAATTTTGGAGACTAACGATGTACGATGTATGCGGAAAGTGGCTCCATCTTGCTGAACCATACTATTGCGGCTATAAGTGCCTCAGAGCAGGCAGGGACATATTTTAAGCCTACTTGCATATAGGAAAATTATGGTACACATGAATATGGTCGCAGGAAATCCAGTCGTCAGCATTGACCGAGAACGGAAAAAGGCTTAACGCTTGTTCATGTTACAGGCATTTTTTTGTCTAGCATTTTCTTCAATAGTATTGTGACGTGATGTGGAATCCATACAAGACTCAGTGAGATTAATAATATTGCGACCGAATTGGAAAAGTTTTTGAATACACATACTATTTTAGAAATAAATAGTTCAAGGTCTGGATAAGGCTTTTCGAGGAAAAATACGTCAAAATCGTACGTCTGTGTTTACCCTTACGTACGTCGTGTTTACCCCTATTGTGATACAAACCAAATTCTATAAACGAAAGATTCATTCACAAAATTTGCATTTTCTTACATACCAGAAAAGCCAACTAGATTGCGCAGAGCAGTCTCGCAGGATTTTGCGCTTTGGTATGTCTCTTGGATATTAGATAAGAAAAGGATCAACCAGTCTTTCCATGCTTAGATTTCTTGTCTGATAATGCAAAGAAAAAGTGCTTGGTGCATTTCTATCCGTGAGTGATTGTTGGAAGTCTATGCCCTGGTGAGGGCTTCAAAAAGGGTCTTGCTTACGGCATAAACGCGCTCAGGCACAGTTAGTAAGGGTGATGGACTGATTTTGGCTGGCGAGTAGGTCATTATGTTAAATATATTTTGTGCAAATACATTTTAAAAATCTCCAGAACAAGCTCTGATTTAAAATTAATGCTCACGCACTGATTGAAGGCAAGCATTACTACATATCAGGCAACCTGAATAAATGCTTTAAGCAATAAGCAGATCCAGATGACCATCAAAGTGGAAGTGCTTGGAGCTTATGCCTTTTAGATAGAAAAATCTGTGTAAACTTAGTTTAGCTTCCATATCTATATGAACTTAAATTTGAGGTAGGCTAACGTTCAGAAATGCTGTGGTGATAGCCAACCCATTCTACATATCGCGGCCGTACGTTGTTTTCGTTTTATCTTTCTAACTGTGCCGAATTCATTGGTTTTAGTCTACTACACTACTGTCGTATAAGTTGAAATGAGCCTGACAACCAACGTGTACATTTTAACAATTATTTCTAAACTTAATCCCTCCAGGCTGTATCGTCAATTGGTTCGATTTATTGGTTAACCTGACAGTTTACTTTCCAGAGCGAGAATTGCATGATTTCGTCGTAGCTTTGGGGTGGACCTGGGCAACAAGCCTCTCCAGTTAGCCTTGTCGTTAGCTAAATGACTCCAGTTACGCCCTCCAGAGGACACGAGTCCCCTTCTACTTGTGTGCGCCACCTAAAGCTAGAGATATACAGCTAGAGATACGAATGAGAATATTAAAGTTTCTTCTCCTTTACTGGTACACCATTTCGGTACTTCAGGAAGTGCATATTGTAGTACTTCTCAGATGGAGTTTTTAATCCCCTTTAATCCCTTAACAATGAAAGCTACATCGTCAGCGTTATCAATTGCATCAATTACTTGGGTCTAAGGAGATTATTAATAAAGGTTATCAAATATGGTTGGTGACAGGACTTCCCCTTGGGGCACACTCGTCATGTAATTGCCGATATTTAACCTTTCAGCATGGACATTATCCATCATCTTATGGCTGGAGATAGGTACATAATACTAAGGACACGATAAGTGGATTCATATGAGATATTATTGAACTCTCCGTTAAAGACTAGAAAGGCGACATGGCGACATCCCTTTTGTCAATGGAAGTTTTAACCTCTCTTATAATATATATTTTGCTTTCTTTTCGTGACAGTTCTCCTGATTTTAGGTGCAAAAAGTAAATGGAATAAAGACAAACAGGGATCTGTTAAGGAACTCTTATACTCTGAATAGATCCAATTGTCTGTTTTCATAGAAATATAACACCTCTTCTTAAGTATAATTAAAAAAACTTATTGCGCAGATCCAGATGCTAATAGTTCATTATCTAACCATCAGATTTGACTCGTAGTTCAAAGCCCTGTTCACCTAAGTAAAAAAAAAAACTGTTGGTTATTAACTACTAGGTAATTGTTTTTGGTTAAACGATTTATTTTAATTATTCACCTTACTGTCTTTCTTTCTTTAATTTTAAAAAGTATTGTATGCTATCTTGTAGTGTTGAGTTCATTTAATACATCTTAATTGCTAACAATTTTTAGAGAGAAAACATTACCATGTTGAATATACATATGTATGTACATATGAAAAAGTTGTAAGTACAAAAATCAAAAGCATGATATCCATTGTTAGGTGGTATCCGGCATCCGCTTGTAAAAATTATTTCCTTTCAAAAATCATAAATTGTTTCATTGTGAATCACACCATTCTGATGTGTCTAGATATATGTACATATGTACATTTGTATAACACTTTTGTTCCCACAATTAATTTAAGCTTAATTAATTATTAACAACAGAGGTATACGATTTTATTGCAAACTTATTATAATAAATTAAAGAACAATAAACACACAAAATGCAACTTGCTGGTTTACTACTGGCAAACTGAAATTGCGCAGGCATTGTTTATAAAATTCGATTCGGTACTTTGTTTTGATGCATCTAATATGAATAGAACACACGTTAATGTACCGTTAAAATTGCATGCGCACAGAGTTTCATATTTCTGTCCAAATTTTCATATTTATTACTTAACTACTTCCGATAACAGGCATTGTTGGTTAAGTACTCCTTTGAGAACAATTGCAAATGGAAATTTTTCCACCCGTAGCGATGATTGTAAAAACTGAGGCAAGTGTGACGCTACCATTTTTGTTTTCTGTTTTGGCGCCGTATTATTTTCTATTTCTCATGTCAGTGTATGTATGGAGTTAGAGCTTTCAACTACTACGTGGGAGTTTTAAAGTTTGAAACTCAGTAAATTAGGAAATGCGATAGCTTAGCAGCACAAAGTCTCAATTTTATGTCGGCCGTTGCGGGTCGATTGGACTGATACTCAGTTGAAATTTTGTGAGGGACTAGATTGCCTCGTATCAGACAGATTTGTTTGATTGCATTGGTACGCCAAAGACTAAATTACGGACTGATCCTACCTAGTAATTGCGTTAGTAAATGTGGGCTGGGAGTCAAATGTAAAACATTCGTAGCTATACAAGACAATTGTGAAAGATATTCTTACGGATGTCTCGGTATTCTGATAGGAAACAGCCAGCATAGGACTCACAACATCCATAAGATTACCACGCACGGACCTAAAGCTCGTCTATGACCACTAAAACACCATTTAGGCTGATAGAAGTAGGACCTCCTGCTCAGTAGTCCGACGCTCGAACCACCGAGCCACGACAAGTAAAACGGCGCAGGGACATAAGTCCTCGGGACATAAGTCCCATTTTTTTCTTTTGGGACCTATGTCCCATTTAACTGGGACATAAGACCCAAATTGAATTAGGGACTTATGTCCCCCCTCATCGGGATATAAGTCCAAAATTTTTTCGCCGAAAATGGGACATAAGTCCCAAATTCTAGCAATTCGGTTTTCTCAACCTTTTTTGGTTTATGTCACTTATGTATATGCATAAACAGTGGAATATCCCTGCTGTTGGATTTGTGGTAGTTGCGAGGTTGGGTATATGCAAACTTTCTTTATATCCATATTTCGCATGGATCCTCAACCTCGCACTTACCCCAAATCCAACAGTGACCCGAAGCAGGGGGGTTGCAGGGGGGCAGCATTCCCCCCCATAGATATTCCACTTTTGCATATACATAAGTGACATAAAGCAAAATTTGCCTAATGTAGCTTTGCCATGTACTAACTTGTTTCCATGCTCTTCTGGGTATTTGAATTCTCTAAGCTTATTTAAAAACAAATACGTTAGGTGGGACATAAGACCCAACATTTTTTTTAAGTCCCTAATTCGATTTGGGACTTATGTCCCGATGGAGTGGGGCATAAGTCCCGAAAAAAAAGTTTGGGACTTATGTCCCGGGGACTTGTGCAAGTAAAACCTATATTATCCGTTGTAGTAGGGCAACTTCACGTGGAAATTGACCACCTAAAGGAGAAGAAAGGAAAGAAATACAGCTGATATATTATTATACCGCCGTCCAATTGCAAAACAGAAAAATACAACACGTTAAAGATATTCAAAAGATAATTTAGTTAGATTCCAGTATATTTCCAACTATAGAACGTGCCCGAATGACTAGGCATTTTTTAAAGAATTGCCCCTCTTAAGTCGTAACGTTTTCCTTGAATTTGAAATAATAACAACTTTGCAATCCAAGCCCCAGCATTCACTTAACACAAAAAAAAAAAAAAGAACAAACAGTCTTTTATAAACATCTAATTCATCTAACATACTGTCAATTGATTCGCTTTGTTGAAGCGCTCACTTCCTCTCTCTCTGGTTACCTAAGCGTTTCGATCCGATTGTAGTGCAATTAACTCAAAACTACCACCTGAATCGATTGCAATTCCTATAAACAACAATTACCGATATTTGTTTGCTTTTTTCTAAACATTTTCTATTACGACAGACATCTGTTCTAATTCCTAAGATTGAAGCTGCGGTAGCTAAAAACGCCTACCGATAGATTATCACGGTATAGTCATGAATTGAAATCGAATCTTGTAACGCTCAGTCAAGCAAGAAAATTGTACAATTTTGCTGTCGCAAGGCACGTGCCCAAGAGGTGCGATCATTCATTACGAGTAGAAAATAACGGATCGCATTTATATTCATGAATTTTTTTTTTTTTTTGTATCTTTATTTCGAAGACTCACTCAATTGCCTTAACGCCTCAAGCGGATGCGTACATACTTATATGGTCTGTAAGCCAGCTGACTAAATGACTGAATATTAATCTCGGCTTCCCGAGAGTGGAGGTGGCCGCTGTGATCTGCTCAGTGTGGCACGATCATTGAGCATGCTTACATGAAACGATCGTACAGTTTGAAATGTCAAACTTGTTTGTTAATTAAATTGTTTCTATTTTTTTTGCGATTATTAATTTTGCTTTCGTTTTGTTATAATTTATGACTGAAAGTTGTAATTGAGGTTTTCTTTAGAAAGGGTTTGACTTTTGATAACAAAATAAAAAAGTTCTTTCTTTTCGAAGCAAGGTTATACGAATGGAATGCACTTTCAAATGAACGTATTATGAAAGTTCTAAGCATGTACTAAAACCATGATAAGGCAGTCTTTTTTTTTTTTGTTTAAACAAAAAAATAAATACTCGAGGAATGTTTAAGTTCAAGGTATGTGTTTTGTCGATCTAACAAGGTCGAGGTCATGAAACTAGATTAACAACACGTTGCCAGTAGGTTCTCAAAGAAATATAAAAAAATTAATGAAAATTTATAGTCAAATCGTAAAATATGCTTGTAGTTGGAAAGTGGTTGTAAAATTGAAATGCGCTGTGACTGGAATTCAGCGGAGAGGGTTTCGCACGAATATGTTTTGTTCTAGATATACTTACGTTTCTTGGTAAACTGATACTACTAGAGTAGAAAGTTTCGCCTTGATCTGATATTCACATAATTCCAATGTTTATATTTTTTGATCTGATATATATGCATATCAGATCAAGAAATATAAACATAGTTCCAATGTTTATCTTTCTTTTATTTCTTTTAATAAATAAAATGCGGTATACATCAACAGTTGTTAGGTTTTCGACTAATCTGAAGAACATCCACTTGAGTTTGCTAATATGTAAGTTTTGAGTGCAACCTGCAACCTATTTGGTTTAATTATTTTTTTTTTTTCAACTGATGGCTGTCATCTGGAGTAAATAACTTAACATACTAAAATCAACAAGAAAATAAGCGCCAATGTGGAATGAGTTAAAAAAAGGTTACAAAACCAGACACAGAGGATGTTGCACATTTTTTTAAAGTGTACAAACGAATCTCTAACCAAACTTATTTTTGTAGACTAAAGGCCAGGAATAAATTTATTGGAATTTTATTTATTGGAATTTTATGCCCTTACTTAAACGAGGCTTTGATTACTTTGGGCGATTCACTTGCATAAGAGCTATTCCTATATTCTTCTTCGCATAAGTTTGTTTAAACCAGTTTGTTTAGAACAACGCCACAGTGATTGCTAGTGATGAAGATGATGTCGGACAGGTAGTAATCTTGAGTCGAACTCGTTGCTACACTAGGTCAACGAGTCTCCATTTAAAGCATTCCATCCCTGAAATGAGAATCTGAAACATCTGCAAAATACGCATCTGTGGGCACTATCACCTCTTTATTTGACGTAAAACGTACCCTGACACAAATTTGCTTAAATTTAGGAACAGGTTGAAGTTAGAGGGGTCTAAGTCTGGAGAATAACACGTATGTACAAATAATCCATAATTTATTCTTCTTTTTATGCAATACCGTGCTCTCCTCTCGAATTTTGTATCTTCTCTCGATACGTGTAACAATATCACAGAAAAAAATTATTGACAGCAATGTCTTCTCTGTGTTAGGTCGAAAACTTTTTATCTTGCACTCGTGACATACAGTTTTGTGGTACGGTGGATAAAGCCCTCTGAAGTCATAATGGTAAGAAAGATGGAATCTGCCACTGTACCTACGTCAAATATGCATTCAACGCCTAGAACTAGAGAGATATTCTACGAACTTGCAAAGTTCCGGCCGACACGTGTAAACGATTTTAAGAAACTGTATTTAATGTAGGGTACTGCTTTCTTATACGACCTTTTTGCGAAAGATGTGTAAGATATGTACTTTGAAAAAGACAAATGGTCGGACATAGTAATTTCCAACATACATATGTATGGAATAATCAACAGGAATTAAGTAGAATTAACTTTTATGCTTACAGGTCCATCTCGTATTGTCCAATCTGCACGGAAACTATCGAAGATACGATTCCCTTATATTCTATTGTTCGAGTTAAGAGGAAGACTGACATCTGTTGATAGAGAAACTGGGTGAGGATTAAGCTCAGCCAACACGACGAGACGAGTAGATTCGGAGGCATTATGTGTTGTTTGTTCAACCATTAAGACTGTATTCTATCTTCCAAGGCAGCTATCTATCTCTTCAGAAAGGGATAGATAGCTTAAGATTACTCAACACAAAAGCGGTCCTAATAGGGATAACTTAAAGAAATGTTTTTCTCTTCAACATAACAGCATCTACTCGTGGTACGACACTCTGGTGTCTGCAAAAGGGATAGGGTACAGGGGGTTGACATCTGAGGCAACTGCAACTAATAATCTCGATCAGTCTAGGTAAATAATAAACCATATGCCATCAATCAGGGTTGGAGCCTAGATTTACAATTGAATATTCATAGCAAAAGTAATTCACCTCCTCGCCAGGAGAAGCGCTCTAAAAATATTGAGCTCAGTAAGGATGAAATTCCAATTAGTGAAGGAAAAAGCTACATACATGCGCAATAAAATAGTCAACATTCTGCACAATACCGGTACATCATTCCCATTCATTGGTGTGTAGCAACATTAATATTTTTGTAAACTCCAACGTTATCTGTACGTCCAATGTTATTATTGTACGTTAACACAAGAAATTTTTGAGATTCTGCAGAGTAACCACTTAAGAATCCTAAGTTTCCTTCATGGACTATACTTAGAGAGAGTCTTCTCTTCATATCACCAGAAAATATGCCGGTCGTATACAAGTAAGATAACAAACTTTAGGCATTGTCCATGTTTTACTGACTTGATAAAATACACCCCGAAATAAATGATTCAATGTAGAACCCTATGGCTTCTCTGAGACCGCAGTCCTAGTTCAGTTAACTACTACTGATAATTGAAATCTTAGCATCGTCTGCCTGATCCATAAAAACGAATTTGTTATTATCGAGGCAAATCCTCATGATAGAGGAAACTTTGAAAGAGTGACAAAAAAAATTTTACATTTTGGGTCAATAGGTTGACAAAAAAGGAACTCCTGCGACAATATCAACCTCCCGAGGTTTTACAAGAAAGCAACTATCAACAAGTTTCAAACTCGGAACGTATGCTCTTTAAAACAATAAGACAAACCTAGTTATACCGGGAAGGATAGCAGTGTTAAAGAAATAATCCATTACGTGCTGAATGGATCGGGGACCAATTCTATTTTTATTTAAGTAAGAGGTTGGCAATAACAAATATCAAGTTGAAGATTATGATCTGCCACATAAACAAATACTCCTCGCTCAGATTATGGGATTTGGAGAAAGCTGATCTATGTGGTTTCTTTGTGGTTTTAGAAAACATGAAGTGCACCGTGGGATATTGTAGTACCTAAAAGGATTTTTGAAAAAAAAAAACTAAGGCCTTCTCGAAGACAGAATCATAAAATGGGTTTGTTTATAAGTGAATATCAGAGCCAGTAAGACCTTTTGAGCATAAAAGTCTTTGAACAACAATTTAGTATGAGTTAATGGTAAAAATTAGTAGAACGACGACACAGTTTGAGGGAGTTAGGTTATGTAGAACAATTTCACCTATCCGGCCCAAAAAGGTTTCAAATCCATCGAAGAGTGACTAAGTAGAGGCCTTGAAGTAAGGAATTGGAAATACTAGCTAAGAAAGGCATAGTGATTCATTCCAGTGCAGGTGGAGGTTATCAACCCTCAAATCTTTTCATGACGAATCCCCACAGTATTTTCTATACCTAAACTACCTTACTCATACAGGTGTAAATAAAGACAATGGACAATTGAACAACCAATTAATATGTTTATTCATCAATTCTCTCTGTTTCAGCCTAAATCAATAACAATAACTCATTTCCAAAGCAAACACAATTCTGGCAATCGATGATTATTGTGTTTTGTTTGTATAATATATTCATTAGCACATTGTTAAACTACTAACAGGTGGGTGGTGCTGTCAGCGTACGTCCATAGTAGGAAGATATTAGCAATGGTTAGCTGCCGTAATTCGCAAAACATTGCCAATTTATTTTTAACGTAAGATTTTGTACCATTTACGGGCTTCAAATGCATTCCTTTGGCTTAAACCTTGATATAATCGTGTTGATGACTTCCTAATGGTATTTGTGAATTTATATTTTTCAAACTAATCGGTAGACAGAATTATATAATGCTATATGTACAATTTTTATTCATTTTCGGTGATTAAAATTAATTTCATAGATTCCATGGTCGATAGTTATGGGACAATGTTTTTAAGGTTATATTAACGATAAGCTTTTGCTAAAAATTAGGCCAATGAGTTTGGAAATAATGTATGAACAGTGTAGGTAGTTCGTTCACCTTCTTATTTAAGATAAAACTGGGAAGGCTAAGTTTTTTGATTGTAACAAACATTATCCATTACCACCCGTAAATAAGTTTTCTCCTAACAAAAAGATGGCGTTCGGATCGGTATGTAGTAATGCTGTTCAAAAAAGGGCGGAACCTCTATTCAACTTCACCGGATTATCATAAAATAATGAATTTTTTAGGTATACTCGTATATGTATTCGAAATTGTTTTCTTAAATAATTTAGTACCATTTGGTTCCGTACACTGTAATTTAATTCCAGCTTTCTAGAATTAAATGTTCCTCATATGTACATTTAAAAACTCCTTTGTTAAGCCGCCAGCAATCATTTTTATATCTTGTCTCGTAAAATATTAAGTTAATTTATTATAAATTCATAATATATGCAGTAACCAGTCGAAGGTGTTGCAATTAGTCTAATGACGGTATTTATTAAATATGAATAGACTTACAAGATAATTAAAAAATAATTATTGGTTTACAAGCCATTATTATTACAAACTAGATATGTATACCGCTTAAACTTACCATTCAGAATAATGGAATGAAGTGCCCATTCTAGGTCATTAAACAAAAGAGGAGGTAAATCCTATGCATGATCAGTTTAGGATAAAGCCAAAGTCCAAAGAAAGAATAAGCCTCATCTACATTTCAGAAATGAATACAGCGTATAAAACTCTTACTCAGTTATATGGCGCTACAGTCTGGAGTACTAAGCTTGATCATTAGATAGCTTCTTTTAATTTTGCATAACACGTTGACTGTGGTCTATTTCCACTTTTGAACTCCATCTAAGTTTAGGTTTTTCTCTACTGAACACTCATTTGGAAGTAGCCCTGGTGATCTCTATGATCTTAATGGCTAGATCGATGTCACTTTATAGCTCGTACAGCTTATGGTTGTATTTTATTTTTCATTAAGGACTGGTATGATATAGGTTGTTGCATAGAGTCACAATCGTATGATAAAGCGTCGCATTATCATATGTCGGTGGTACACCTTGCACCTTGCTTAAATAAACGGTATGGATTGGAACCAATCATATTGTAGACTAAAAATCTCAAGTTCTCATGGACGAGCTAGCTAAGGAGGGTGTAGACCGGGACCTCCCTGACAATAGAGAGGAACCGTCAGCACCTATAAAATCTATAAAATTCCAATTAGATACCGCAGCCATGAAACAGTAGGTGGAACAATATCAGTACATGACTCTCTTCTATATAAATCTGGCCAGAGCTAGATTGTAGGAACACCAGTAGACTTATTTCCGGCAATAGTACAAATCTTAGAAAGATAGTTGGCGTCCTAACAGGGCAATATCTGATATGCAGACATGCTAGAAGGCTTTGTTCCTCCTTCAAAGAAAAGGAGGAAACCATGACACATCTTCTGTGCACTTGTCCTGCTCTATCGGTCTTGAGAAGAAAAACCTTGGACGAGAACCTCTTCGAAGATCTAAACGATCTAGCCGGGTCAAACTGGTTTAATGACTGAACAGCGAACCATAGATCTTCGGCATGAGTTTACACTGAAACTGGTTGCCCTGCCTCCTGTCCCATCTGGGAAGTTTCCATGTAGGTCTCTGGTGCTGGTAATCCGGTTTTTCCATAGTGGTATCACAAGAACAGAACTAGATTTCTGTAGACCTTAGGATAACTTCGTACAGAAATAAGTTAACCACGAAGCGATTAGTTTAGCAGTAGGTGTTACTGAAGTTGTAGCTACCTTTTCTCCTCATCAATTGGTATCACCATCAATAGTAAGTACCTGCATGTGTGTTCAATACACTTTTCCGATGTTTTGTGTTTTCCAAGAGGTCAAATTGCTTAGTATCTGCAAGTGAGTTAAGTCAAGGCTGAAGAGCGAAGTTCCATCGGTTTTTGTTTATTGCTACGGCCTTTGGTGAAATATGATGGTATATACAAACTAAATTAACGAGCCGATAAAAAAAATTTCTTAAGTTAAATATAACAATATGCATTTAGTGATAAGTTTGATTTTAACTATCGCATTAAAACTACTAAAGATAGACAATGAATTTTATTTTCAGTTCAATTGTAGTCATTATGCCATGATACTTGTAGTGTAGCAACGCGAAGTTGCAAAAATCGCATTAAGATACACAAAACCCGTTTATCTATCCGTCCTTTCGAATTTATGGTCATAAACTTGTTACCGAAGTTTTATGTTGAATAGTAATTGCACTACTGGCAAAGACAATTCTAAGACATGAACGTTTGGCGAATAAAAAATATAACATGCAATCTATAAGTGCAAGACTATAATCGTTTAGCATTTAAGCAATATATCTCAGAATAATGAATGTACATATGTAGGTTTACTTAATCGTTTTTAATTAACTCAAGACGGTGTTGTGAAATTTTAATAATTATAAGTTAAAAAATAACAAATATTTTTGTTAAGTATTAGTAGTACGAGTAGATACTTACAGATACAGAATATCGTTCAAAATCTAGTTTGAAACCAATTTGAAATGACGGTAATTCAATATGTGTATAATTTGGGGTTCTATGTTATAATTACGATCATAAGCCTGTGCTACAAAAGGAGGAGAAGGAGGAGATGCAATAACGGACTATACGACACCGACCTAGTTAAAAAATTGGGCATTAGTCATTTAAGATGGCTAGGACATGTAGAGCGAATGGAGACCAGTGCTCCGGCCAGTAGAGTTCTTCGAGAAGTGGACCTCAACCGACTTGGAGTGTGCAACTGGAGGCAGTTACCTAAGGACCGAGCTAACTGGAGAGACTTGTTGGTTGAGGCCAATGTTCACCACGAAATGTAGCGCCACTTAAGTAAGTTAGACTAAGTATTGAACGAAAGACGATCGATTTTGTTTGATTAAATAAATCTATGATTATCAATCCTGGTCACATGGATATTGTGTGTAAAACACGGCGTCAAATTATTTTCCACTGAATGAGTACTCCATCGCTCCGGACATCAGTTTCATCAAGTGCCGTTACTAAATGCTGAGTTGTGATTACAACGCAGTTACAACAGAAAACTTTACTTAAGTTATGCCAAGTCATCGTAATTGAACACAGTTATTTGTGATATACATATGTAAGTACAATAAGTTTTAACTACATTCATAAAAACACGTTGTTGATGGATGATGTACTTCCCCAGGATGAGATTGCAATAACTCTACTTGACTTCTGTCAATGTAAAATAATAATCGAAATTCACAAAAGTGGCAATCAATCCAAATTGATAAGCTCTCAGGCACCCTATACATGTTCACTTCCGTTTTATCAAAATGCATTATCACCTTCGAACTTCGAAGTAGAAAACTTCGAAAATTCATTTAAAATTCTGTGAAAAGTGTTGCATGCCAAACGCTAATCAACGTAAATTACTAATATCATCAGTAAAGTCCCGAGAATTGTTACTAAATACATATTTCACAAAACATCACGAAAAAAAAAAAAGAAAATCCCATAGTAAAACGTTTCCGATTTTTTCAATTTGCGTAAATTCTTAATTTACATAACAAAATACTGTACCTACTGCAATTTATTTTCAAACAATTTCCCTTGCAAGTCAGTCTGAATTTGAAGGGGAAGGACATATATCTCAATTACTTCGTGCAAATCTATGCAATTCACAGTAAGTCTGTGATTTCTAATGAATAATGAAATTTATTTAGTCTCAGACCCATTGTCTCCGAATGGAATGCATTCACACGTTATACGATATAGCAAACTGCCACTGGAAGTGTGCAATTATCAATTAATTAAAAATTTAAATATACCATTGAAATGAGTGTTTTCGTTAAGGATCTAATTTGTTGGGAGTTAACGAAGCAATTTATAGTCAAATGACGTGTCGTAAACATTTAACTTTTTGGCATTTCAGCATTTAGTATAATATTTAGACTCATATGTACCTACGTTCCACATCTTCAAATATGTAAATGGTTTGTAAGATCGTGCCGGAAATCACATCGATGCTTGTGATATTTTGTGAAGAAGATCTCCAAGTTATTGGAGCACGGCATGAGGAACATAAGACTCTCGTGAATCAGAAAATGGTAACGTTCACGAAAAAGCAAGAACTGGATCAGCCCTAAACTTGAAGCAAGCATGTACCAGTAATGAAAGGCATTCACGGAGATAAATAGTTCACTACAAGGTCATTGTGGACGTCGTTCGATAAGACAAAAACCGATCGAAAACGATACGAAATCCATTTCTACCTTATGGTAGGTAGCTACGGTATCACATGAAGAGCTCAAAAATAAATGAAGAAGACTTCTGCAAACTTCGCTAGGGCAAGGACAAATCCTAATACAACCTGGGCATCTACCATCTAAGCAACAAATTCCTCGGAATCACTTACCTGCCCGACTGCTACGTTGAAAGTCCATCTAGATCCCCCATTCCTACATATTTTTAAGTGCTATGTATACTGCGGTGCCATCCTGGCTTTGTTCAACCAAACACACTGCCATAATGAGAGTTTTATAAAATCATTCGTACGAGGTACCTCATTCACGGTTGCCACTTTGGTAATTTTTTCTGAAATTTTCTAATTTTTTGCCGGTTTGCACCAAAAAAATACTTTAATCAAGAATTAAGTGAATTTCATTAATTTGAATATGCCTACTTAATTGATTGAATACGTACGCAAGCGGTTAAGACACACTTAAACTTGCCTTTCAGCTATAAACACGCCTAAACTTGCCTCTGAGCTATTCAAAGAGAATCTTCCCCATCAGATGGACTATCTCCAAACAGACTACTTACTTACTTACGTAGATGGCGCTACAGTTCGGGGTGAACCTGGGCCTCCACTAACAAGCCTCTCCAATTAACCCGGTCCTTAGCTAACTGCACACTCCAAGTCGGTTGAGATTCCCTTCTACAAATGCGCGCCACCTAAGGCGAGGTCTTCCTTTACTGCGTTGTCCATCCGGGTTAGGTTCTAAGACTCTACGGGCCGGAGCATTTATGTCCATTCGCTCTACATATCCCAGCCATCTTAAATGACTGATGCACAATTTTTTGACTAAGTTGATGTCGCTGTACAGCTCGTATAGTTTGTCGTTGAATCTTATCCTCCAAAACCCGTCAACGCAAATGGGACCGAAAATTTTAAGAAGATTCTTTCTCTCGAAGCGACCGAGAATATATTCATCCACTTTAGATAGAGTTCAAGCTTCAGCGCCAAAAAGCAGGACTGGGATGATCAAGGTCTTATACAGAATTTCCTTAGTTGTTCGGGATAGGGCTCTTCTACTTAACTGCCTTCTCAACCCAAAGAAACAGCGATTGGCAAGAGTTATTCCTCGTTTATAGCAGAGCCGCAGCAGCCTTGCTGGACTTAAGCTTGGATATTGCTATTCTCACTTAGTTTTGGTCAGGTGGACGGAAGTTTTGGCTATTATCCTCTAAGTTGAATGGTTCATTCTGCCTGATAGCGCGATGTTGGTCTTCGCCGTTATACAGTCTGCAGTAGAAATTTTTCCATATTCTCAGCACCAACTGTGATTCTACTACGAGGTTTCCTTCTACCTCGCTAAAGGTTTCTGTACGGGTCTTGTAGGCCTGACACGTTCTTTTTACCTGTTGGTAGAACTTCCGTACATAATTTCTGGAGTATAATCTCTCAATATCTTCGATCGCGCGCTTCTCATGCTCCTTTGTCTTCTTTGGCAGAAGCCGAGGTTCTTCCCGTCAAGACAGATGAACTTTCCAAAAATTATCTCAATGTATATATCGCCCCAAATATTTCTTTTTGTGCTGCCTGTGAGCTTTTGGAATACGCTTTGAACTATGGGTCTCAAATACGTTTAAACTTGGCTCTGAGCTATATAAGAACTTTAAACTGCCTCTGAGCTATGAAGTCATAACCACGCTTAAAACTGTCTTTAAGCTATGATGTCTTAAACACTCTGAGTAATGAGAATTTAAACACGTCTTTGAGCTGTTAGGTCATAGACACGCTTGACCTGGCCTTTAAGTTATATCCATGCTTAAAACTGCCCTTGCGTTTTGAGATCTTAAATGAGGTTATAGACACGCTTAACCTGGCATTTGAGCTATAAACCCGTTTAAAACTGGCTCTGAGCTATGAGACATCTTTAAAACGATCTCTGAGATATGCGGTCATATACAAGCTTAAAAGTTATCGCGGTGGCGGTCTTAAAAGTGCCGAATGCCACGCCTACTTTAGTCTAATCCCAAATAATTTATAAACCTTTAGCATAAAGGTGCAAGTACGTACGAAAGTACTTATGACCCAGTCGTGTTAAGAGTGGAAGGCATATTATGATTCGTTCAAGGTGGACTTTTTTTTGTTTTGTTTTATCAAGGTTTTGCTTTAAAATTTTTTTGGAATTTTTTTTTTCAGTTATGTTTGCAAATTTTATCTTCAAGTGGCAACCATGAGCCCATTTTGTACCTCCAGAGTTTGTCAAATAAAAACGTTAATTGCATGACTTTAATTTTAGACTGAACAGTTTATTCTATAAAATGGATAATTTCGAACAATTAGCCAAAAAAACGATGGCCAATAATGTTCATTTTACAAATTTTGTAGTTCTTGTCCGAACTAATCGGCGAGAACAACTTCCATTTTGTACACTCGTTAGGAAATGGTGGCCAGAAGAATTTATATGAAAATAGTCGTTTAATGGCTGGACAACATTGTATGCCTATGCACAAATACGAAATTTATCTAAATTGCAGAACTATCTATAAAAATTTTGCATGTTTGCAACAATTTACGGTCACATCCGAATCCTCTGCTATGAGTAGATTACTCTAATTTTCTGCTTAATTTGATCAGAATCGTAATGCGAGCTAAGAAAGAAAGAAAAAAAAAAATCAAATGACAGCTGAGATCATCAGCGGTTTTTAAATTAAACAACTTTATGGTGGTCACTATAATTAACTATCTAGCAACACGCGAGATGTTGTATGAGGTGTATTAGATCTCTTTAGAAAGCAATGCCACTGCCTGGGATTCGTCATTTAAATCTTTGTTCTCTAAGCTTATCCTATTAATAAGATAAGATTTTAATGGATGCATTTAAATGAAGAAGATAAACGAACATGGTTAGATTTGCATGGCTCTCTAGCCAGCAGATTTAATTATAAATAGCACGCGGATTAAATCTTAAGGAGGCATTTCTTGTAATTCCCACTTTCAACCAGAGATAAGGGTTAATCGCTATCGTTGTTAAGGTCAAAGGTATGGTATTTATAAGAGTCTGCATCCACTTTCTATCATATGCGAACGAGACGCTGTCAATTTAGAGACGATCCAGTGCTATTGGTGGTTTCTTTTATTTTTAATTAAATGGTCGTACTGATAAGTGTTCTATGAATCAGGGAATTATAAATAATTCATAAGAGTGTAATTCTTGTACTGTTACAGGTTCAGCTTCAATTAAGCAATTTATTTGATTTGATAGACTATAAACTTTTTTTTTTGCACCAATGGTCCGTATCACGAAAAATTAGTAGAACAAGTGGGTCATTGATCCTAAATGTATTCATTTCATCGTGTCTCTATGTTATAAAGGTAATTTTAAAATAATTCAGTACGTTACCAACCTCAATTCCACACAAATTTGTTGCTGACTCTAAAGCCTTTTCCAGTTCAAGTAGACGTCGAACTGTGAACAAATAGATTAAGCTTGTAATAAGTTCGGAGTTTTGGTTTAGGCTTTTTATCTTTCAAGGTAAGTGCGGAATAGAATCCCTAAAACTTCGAGGTAAACTACATTTACTACCAACTTGAACGTAAACTATGTGTTGAACTTTTAGAACACAGTTCTAGATTCTGCGCCATCCATGTCATTTTACTAGGTAGGTAATAAAAACAATGATGCTTTAGAGTCGTAGGATTATTGTAAGCTTTATGATTATTTGCCAGTCAATCAATATAAGACAGGAACATGAGATAGTACAGATCGACGGCCATGGCAATCATGCGTATTGAATAATTAATAATACATATATTATATAATAATCGAAGTAAAATATAGCCTGCCTTAAAATCATTAACAAGGGTCCCACGGTCAATGACTTACTGATATACTTGCCTTAGAGCTCCGTAGCCCATGCCACAATACTATTTGAAGCTATCTAAAAGATATCGTCAATGGGGTACAATATTGTCAGACAAGTTGAAAGCAAGTGAATTAGGAATCAATTTCGAAGCCCTAGACAGAGTTACTTGGGATGTAGGAAGATGGTGCAAGATCTTTCAGAATCTGAAGTCGAACTTTGCTACGAATCCTTTGCAACGAATTTTGGTGCGACTTTCTTTCAGCTGGCACCAGCTGTCATGACTTTACTCTTCGGCTGAACTGGAATCATTTTAGACTTAGATTGGAAAGTACACTAAATACCTTCAACTGCTATTACCAACGAAATAGCAAATACTTTAAAAATTGTAGACTCTCAAATGTTGCGCAAACAATGTATTTGGGCCATCCCTACTAATCGTTGGAAAGCACACGCTTCTAATTACTTTTTTGACAGAGCATGCCGACATAAGCAAACTTGACCATAGCTACTCACTATTGATCGGACGAATATATCAAATTACTAAAGGCATAGAGCCTATTTAGGTGTACCTTGAATGCTGTTGAATTTTTACGTTTCCTTTCATTATGGCTTAATGTTTGAAATCGCAGGTCTCGTTGATTTTTTGTTTACATTTCAAAGCCTCCAAGCCTCCAAAGTCAACGGCAAGATAAATCACCTTTTCAGTGGCGGCACCATGTATGACCACGAGGCTTACATATATTGAAATCAATTGAGTTAAGTTGCAAAATGGCGACCAGTAGCCACTTTAGAAATAAAATTTTGGATATACGAAACAGCCGACTTTAGTATAAAGCGCGACAACCACCAATTGATAGCTCTCCTCTTCACGGAGATATAAAGCTGACAGACTAAGGGATCTTATAATGTAACAATTACTTATTTAGGCACATTGCGCAATCTGTAGCCCTGCTGATTCGATCGATTATAGAAAAGCACTTTAAACAAGCGTTTGACTCCGATGAAGCTTTGTTGGCTGGCTGCGCAGGAAATTAGTTTGTAAATCATACAAATGTCTTTTTCTAGAAATGTTACCGTGCCCTCAAGGCACAAGTAAGGCGGTAACGATCTACTCCTACTTACAGAAAAACTAAGGCTTGATCCACCAAGCTTCCACTCAATAACCCAACACGTTCCAAGACACCTGCTCTGTTCATAAAAACTTTCTTAACAAAAAGTTTCTGTTTCTCCATGACCAGATTCTGATGAATATTCAAAATAGTTTCAATACAACTGCATTGCACTATCTGTTGTTTTGACAATTCGATTGGCCTAGTCAGTCGAAGACTCACCGATAATGTCGTTTGTTAAAAAACTTTAAATAGTATAGGTACAGTACACATACGGTAGTTATACCCATTAAACAGAAGCACTGAAGTTGTACATTACTAGGAATATAAACGAAAGTTTACTAACAATTAAAGTTAAGACACACTCCCACCCTACACAGATAATTGATTATCTCAATAAAGTTAATGTCTACTTACTTACGATATACAAATGTATTTGGTAATACCGAAGTTCAGGAATAGATCAAGAGTTAAGTCATCAATGAATTAAGTGTTTCTTTGGACTTATAGTGGTGATTCGGTGACGAAAAATACATATACTTCACAATGTATTTCAGAATACAGCTGTCAAACTTTGGGAAGAATTATTATTTGATACATTCT
This sequence comes from Xylota sylvarum, assembly GCA_905220385.1. Taxonomy (NCBI): domain Eukaryota; kingdom Metazoa; phylum Arthropoda; class Insecta; order Diptera; family Syrphidae; genus Xylota; species Xylota sylvarum. Next base: position 38,097,879 of record LR999958.1, read on the forward strand.
CATTAGTGTTTAACTTAAACTCTAACGAGTTTTATACCGAAGTCGGTTGCCGTTGAACTTATTGCTAAGCTGCTTATAAATTTAACGATAATATGGATATACAACACACTTTCAAAGACAATCTAATTCGATCTATGTGATCCGATTCTAATCTATGTGATCTACCTCAACAATCAACTGCAAAAAATATTGTACATACGAGTACAATGACAATGAGTGTGCGACGGCGTGCTTACAAGTCTAACTGAGTAGACTACTAACTGACAGTTTATCCATTTCAATAGATTGTACTAAATAACCGATCATGTAGGTATCACATGTCATATTTAAGAAATCCACAATAAATCACAGTTAATTCAAATATGTCGTTAAATGACACTAAATTGACTTTCGTACAGCACCATACTGCTTGCTCTTACTTGCGAAAAAGTCAAATCCAAATTCATATCATATCGCGAGGGAAATATTAAAAACTTATCACGATCGGTCAATATCTACCGTTGTCGGTATTTTATGAAACACTCATTCACTGGTCGTCAATAAAACGAAAAGAAACGATCGCAAACAAAAAAAAAATGTAATTTATCGAAATGAAATCAAAACTTATAACAATAAACAATCACAACGAAACGAGGTTTTGCATTTAAATGGCAATGACGGCAGCCCGCAGTGTACAGCTCACAAATCCCCAAAAGTTTTCTACACTCTGTACCTACTCAAAAAGAAAAATAATATTATGCCCCATCATGATCGATGAAATCGTCAAAAAAAGATAGTTTCATCGGTTACGTGAGACACAAAAAAAAAAAAAAAAAAACAATTATCTATTCAAATTACACACTTCGATGGAATGCAATAACCAGGTATGTATATCTTGTCTGTCATATGTTTCTACCCGGCCTGAGCCCACCACCACCCTACCTCTACGCGATCGTCGGAATTAAATTTCAAGTCTGTCTCTATTTCTGATTTCTGACGGAACTTGGAAAAACATATTATATACACAAGTGCCGTTCGTTTTATGTCACTCCAATCGATCTTCGAATCTACTGCAACGAAATTATAGTTACTTACCTTTGTATCTGAACAGATAAATTCCCGGAAATTGATCTGCTTGTGCGGCGATCAGTTTTGATTTTATTTATTATTTTTTATTTTTTTTTTAATTATTTCCAGAAGAGGAAAAGTAAACTACAAACAACTGGATGTTGAATAAATTATTTTAATTTAATTTAAACTGATAACCAAAAATAAGATCTTTTGATATTTTCACACAAAAACGATCACTGTAACTCGGCTTAAAACTCAGCGAGAGAATAAAGATACTATTTTCCGATTATATTTGCGAAATTCGAATACAAAGAAGCGGAAAGAAATGAAAAATTGAAAAAATATATATATAAAAAAAAAAATTAAACATAAAACAAAACGAAAAAAACCGTTGCAAGCTAACTTGATTCAAGCCAACTTTCTATCTCGTCTCTGTATCTGTGTATCTACAGTGCGCGTCCGAACCAGACTGAAAAGCTTTCGATTGCAATTGCTTATTTATTGTGTGTAGTATAGATACTTTTTTGTTTGTCGCTTTAAAAAATCGGTGATAGTGACCTGTATTTTGTGTGTTGACTAGTGGCTTTTATTTCCGACAGGCTTAGCGGTATCAACCAGCAAAACTCTGCCAGTATAACAGAGAATTTTCTTTCTCTTAATGTATTTGTAGTTGGTGACAACCGGCGATCGATTCTCTTAAGTCGCTCAATATGCTGCCATTGGTTTCTTTCGACTTCCGAATGAGCCTCTGCAATGGCTTTGTGATCGTGTTCGTGATCGGAAAGTTGTGCTACACGAGCGTTGACATCGTTGAAGATTGAATTCCAATTCATTTGGCAAGACTTGATAGACGGCGTAGTGTGGGCACGTGACTTTATTATTGTTTACACTTGTAAAAATCGTGGCTGCTGTCGGTCAATTGAGCTAACTACGTTAATTGATTTGTTGCCTCTGTAATGGGGCGTTAAGTGCCTAGGGCTGAGGGCATGATTATTAGTTTGATGGCTAGAATGATTTCTTGGAAGTACAAAGCGGTTCCTCTGAGATGACGATGATAATGTGACAAGTTAATTTAGTTTTTGTTTATCTATGTGATGTGTATAGCATGTACCTTTAGCCTAAATTTTAAATGTTAATTTGGTCTAAGGCTATAAAAACTGACATCTTGCATTTCGACATGCTTAAAAATGTCTTAGAATAAACGTGTTAATTGTGGGTTTCTTTTTTATTAACTAATATTTCGTAAATGACAAGAAACGCATAGTTAATTTTAAAGGGTATCACATGAAAGGTAGGGGAATGAACTTTGGGTTTGAGTTATGTTATGTAGATATGCTGAACCTGACGACCTGCCAACCGAGCTGTTCAAAGCAGCTGGAAATGGCCTGATAAAGAGCATATACCAACTCATTTCTAAGACTTGGTCAGATGATTGTATGCCTGATGAATGGAATCTAAGCATCGTTTGCCAGATCCACGAGAAAGGAGACCCACTCAATTGCGTCAATTACAGAGTCTCCTCAACATAGCGTACCTATCCTGTCTGCTATATTGTGTGAACGTCTGAAACCCTTCGGCAACACCCTGATCGGACCCTATCAGTGTTCACACTTCGACAGATCCTGGATAAAACCCAAAAAGTCCAAATCGATACCCACTATCTTTTTATCGATTTCAAAGGCGCATATGACATCATTTATAAAGACAAGCCATGTCTAGTTCTGGCATCCCTGCCAAATTCGTTGGTCTGTACAGGATGACGATGGAGAATTCTCGCTGCTCCATCAAGATCGACAACGATCTCACCGGGACTTTTGATGTCAAAAATTTACAAAGGAAATGCTCCGAAGTATCATTGCCCTTTTCACAAGCGTCGCAAATAGTAGTTTGAGATGATTGGCATAAGCATTGCATTAGAACACCAATAAGTTGTCTGCACTCTTTTCTTCTTCTTCTGAGGTACACCACAATTTTTTAATAATTTCTTATAGGCCTCGCACCCAAGGGACCCGTACCACACACATTTGTGTTTGTATGAAACCTAATTATTAATTAAGGCACTGAAATAGGAAGACCCAACGTATGTTTAAGTCCATAGAGGAATTTCATCGAAATCTCATTTGCAGTTGGACCTGAGCGACTCAAGCAAGTTTCAGAGAGTTGGCGCGCTGGGACTGACTGACATGTCGATGTTTTTTGTGTATCCCAGCAACTGTACAGATTTGTTGATGATAGTGCCTTCAGTCATAACACCTGTCCTGCGCACTGTTCTGTTCCACCACGAAATTGATGAACTCACATCATAGCGCATATCCTTGCTAAAATTCGGTACACATTTGGAAGAGTTCAGAGCAACTGTTTCTGAATTGCCCTTGCATCACCGGATGCTGAATTCGGCAATCACGTCTAAAGCTCAAGACGATGAATGCTATTGTATGCGGGTTGAGGTGGATGAAAAGATGGTGAGTTTCGACTTGCAATTCGTTGGTCATTTCCACGATATATTTTACTCTGAAAATTTGGTTGATCGTCGATCTGCCAGACCGAAATCCACTGGAGTGCCGATTATAACGTTCACACAGTACTTTGGATAGGATCTTATATGTGGCATTTAGCAGCGATGTGCCTTCTTACAAGACATATGATCGCCTCTCTTGAAGATGGTGAATATAGAGCATGGCTTCATCCATCTATACTTGGTTGATGATTTTGTGCACGCACTCTACCAAAGCATCACCACCATGTTTGAATAACTTGCGCTGATAGACCGTTAAAGTCGGTGCGAATTGTTATTCTTCAGCTTTTGGATAGCTGAGTCAAGCTCTTCAGTACTGGTAAGGGGGGTGGGTTCTTCATTAACTGGACTCTCTCTACCTGATGCCTATTAAGTAGCGGCTGGAAATGCTGTTTAAACTCATCTGAAGGGTGGGCCATCTGTTGGTTTCTTTTTTAATCATATATTATTTTGACACTGACAGCTCTTATGCGCTTAAAAAATTGGCAAATACTCAGTATTATATTTTAAGAACGTTGGGAAATAATGCAAAGTTATTTTCAAAGTGGATACTGTGTGAATTTTAAAAAGAAATTTCGATCGAAATTATGCACCAACTGCAGCTGGTGTACGCAAGTTTGTGGTGAAAGTGCGTGAGAATGGTTTATTATTGATAACCTAATATATTCCCGTGTTCGTCCTGTGCACTCAATGGAGAATATTGCAGCTTTTTGCAGGTTTTTGAAGTGGCAGCATTATTGGCCCATTTTTTTTCCAAGGTGGCAATGAAAGACACGTCAATGGAGATCACTACTGAGGCATGATAAACATTTTTTAAGGCCAGAAATTGAGGATTTGGACTTGGGCGAGATGAGACTACGTGCCACACGAGCCGACTAATAATCGATTTATTGCACACTAAGTTTAATAATTGTGTAATCAGTCCTTTTGGTGATGCTGCCTGTCCTGAGCCGTTGAACTTTTTTTGTGGGGTGCCTTTAAAGATGGATGCTATGCGAATAATCTAGAGACGATTCAGGCACTCAAGAACAATATTGGTCAAGCTATTTTTTTTTTTACCTTTTTTAAAAGAAACCAACAGACGACCTACATTTGCACTTTACTATTCCCTGCGCTTCGATGACTAGGTTGCCTTCGCTTTATCGAAGAGCCTGCATTCCGGGCTTGAAGACAGCTGTTAGCTGCTTGGTTTTCCTAAAAAAGAATCCGGATGGTGTTTCTATCACGGAACTCTTTGATATCCTTGAGCTGGAAGACTGTGTTGAGAGGCCCTTTCTTTTTATGCAAGATCTTCTTCCCTCACTGTCCTTGTTTTACGCTGTAGAGTTTATAGGTGTGTATTTGCGGTCACATATTTCCGGTGTACGCATTCATCATCATGCTCTTTTTTGGGGATGGCTGGTAACCACATAGTTTTGAAGGATCAAAATACGGAATTTTGTATTTCCTTTTGAATAGCACAAGTTCAGTTTTTTAGGGTTGATTTGAGCCCTCATTCTTTGATTCATTTAGAGACCTTAGAGAGAGCATTTTGACAAAAACCTCTGAGTGTGTTGAGGTGTTTACCCAAAACAGCCGTGACAACGGCATCCGCATAAACAATTACCTGACAAGCTCCGTTTTCCAGGATTAAAAGCAATTTATTAGCGGGGAATAAGAAGAGAACACCCTACCTTGCGGAGTACCCCAACTTAGATACACAGGTAAGAATTATTTTCAAGAAACAATTTGTTCTTTCAGATCATCAAAAGTAAATCTTAGATATTAAGACCCAAAAATTTTGCAGTAATCAAACCTAATAATTATTATTTAAAACAATGGAACATTGTAACATCATCATTAGCAGCGCTAATTGTTCGACTCTAATGGCGCATAGGATTTTAAGAACTTTTTGAATTACTTCTCAAATTTTGTATAAGTGTTACTAAATTAAAGTCAAATCATCATTATTTAAAAAAAAAATGCTTGAACTTGTTTCCTTGAAGTCCTCATTAGCGATAAGATCATGATATTCTTTTGTTACTTAATAATATAAAATATATGAGTTTGAAATATTTCCGCTAATCTAAAACAAAATTACAACTAATAATAAATTAGAATTTTTCCAATAATCAGGCCATTAATCTATTGAATCGGTTTAAACTCGTTGTGGGTTTACTTGGAACTAGAAAATTTCTTATCTCTTTTTTTAATTTTAAAATCATTGCACACATTCGCTTAATAGAATTGCGACCTTTGTAATCACACTATTGCATTTTTTTTTTCAATCTCTTTAGCTTAGTATTATTGTATTTGATACATATTTCTAAAATATTAAAATTAACACGTAAAAAAAGATTTAAAATAATTTCTCTATGATGTATCGATGTTAATTTTTCTACTTAAAAAAACAATTTTTCATCTGGAAAATATTTAATTTTTCTATGACACATTGTATTGCTTTAATGAATAAACTTAAGTCGTAAAAAATAAAATTTGATTTATTTGTAAATCTTAATTAGTAGGTAGAATACGTATGTACTTGCCTACAATGTGCAATTAAATTAAATTTGCAAGTAAAAAGTTTTTTATTTTTTATATATTATTGCACGTGCAATTGAATGACTTGAACGAGTTATGTAAGCCCGTGTACCTCAGTTTTCTGACATTTCTAGGGCATGTCGGGAATGCTTTTGATGAGGTGTCTGATCTTTCCAATGAATATGTATTGCAGTTTTTCAACTTTGTGCATGCAATGCAGAGTTTATAATAAGTCGTGATTATTCAAGTTTAGAACAGAGGAGTCTCTTGTTGTCAGACTGGCTGACATGTACAAGGTGGCGCAAAATTAATCACCCTATCGGAATTTTTGCAAATGGCGTCGTACGTCTTTCATATTTGACATTTGTGAACTAGACTGCAGTATATAGGTACAAACACAAGCAATGGAGCGCTATACACCGTAAGAGCGTGGAATAATTGTTTCGATTTTTTTTTGACCAATACAATCGGTCGGTGGTGTTAGCACAGCGTGAATTTCGACGTCGATTTCCTAATCGTGTCGCGCCAACTGGACAAACATTCCGGCGCTTAGCTACCCGACTCGAACAGACTGAAACCACAGGAGACCATGCAGGGGGTGGCCGCCACCGGACTGGTCGTTCGCCCGAGAATATCGCGGCTGTGGCTGCCGATGTCGCTGAGAACGAAGAAACTTTTGTTTTTCATACAGCATTCTAAATGGTGTTGGCATCATTAAGGTCGGTACACATCCTTTTTTAACTAGTATGTCCGTCATTTCGTATAGTCGACCCCCTACTCCTTTATTTGTTTTTTATCCATCTATGTACCATACATGAGAATCGTTAGCAAATGTAGGCTTGTTCTGTTCCCAGTTATGGCGGTCGGGGAATCTTGAAGTTGAGACTAAAGTTAAATATATCTTTGTTTAATTCCAGGGCCATATCTGGATGAACTTGCTTGGAGTTATCGTAATTTTCATATGTCGGTCGTGATCATTCCACTCGTAGTGCATACACAAACTAGTCTTTGAAGTTTCTTGACCCTGTCTTGTGTAGACCTTTGCTTCTTTTTTTCCACAATACATATGCTGCACATGTGACAAGTGGTCTGGTTCTACCTGTATGAAGCTTTAGCGTCATTTAAGGGTTGATACCCCACCTCTTCTCAATATTACGTCTGCTGTTCTATGACGAGATACTGGTTTTGTCTATGGTTTTCGTGAGATGAGAGTTCTAAATAAATTTTTTCACCTAGAGTTAGGCCAAGCTATTTAATTTCTTTTAAGAACATTATTGTTGCACCAAAACCGAGTAGGTTTTTGCAGCTAATCCCGAATATTTCATTTTTTTTGTGAAAACTACAATTGTGCTTTTTTGGGGCTGACGTTTAGGCCAACTTTCTTTGACCAGTCAGCAACAAGGTTAAATGCCCGCTAGAGAAGGTCCGAGATTTTATTCTTGAATATAGAGTCTATCATTGCTGAGTACATATAACAGTTCATTCACTACGATGAACCACACTAGGGGGAGAGAACGCCACCCTGGTTAATTTTGATTGATATTAAGACATATCCTAAGGAACATTATGTACGATAGGGTCCTGAGGCTTGGAGTTCCAAAGGTGGCATCCGAAAAGTGAGACATTTGATGACAACAGAAGCAATACTAATAAGCAGGTGCAAAAAGTTATTAACTGCCGAACAGTGAATAGTCTCTGCCTGAGACACGGCAGCCTTCCACTCTCTTCGATTCCGGGCACTATGATGTCGTCTGCGTTAACCAGCAACTGGACAGATTTGTTGAAGATAGTGCCTTCCATGTTAACCCCTGCTTTGCGGACTCTCTGCTGCCGCACGAGATTGAAGAAGTCACATGATAGCCCATTTCCTTGCCGAAATCGCGTGTTTTTCAACGTCATGCGGCACAGCTGGATTAGTTTAAGCGACATAGCGGAGAGTCTCTCGCTCAGGCGCTCCCGTCGTGCTAAGGCTTCCAATTATGAATTTCTTTTTCTGGGCGGTTCGCAGCTTCTTCTCGTTGGATAGTCGAGCTCTGAATTTGGCTGCAATCAGAAAATAGTAAGAGTCGACGTTTACCCTTTGAAAGTTTGAACATTCAGAATATTTGATGCGTGCCTCGCATCTATTAGCACGTGGTCGATTTCGTTGGCGGTTTGACTATCTGGAGAGCGCCAGGTTGTTGTGTGGATTCGTAGTTTTGGAAACCTAAAGCTACTTATTACCTTATTACGTGCTGCTGCAAAATCGATTAGCCGAAAGCCGTTATTTGTTATTGTATCAGAAAAATAATCACATCAACATCAAAAGCGATTATCAGATATGATGTACGACGTTATGCTCGCTTACAAGGAACACCCCAAATGAACCTGCCACAAAGCTACTTGGAAGAGTGCAGCATTATGCAGAATAATGATGAACATTGGAGGACCCAGATGAGGCAACAAAATCGCCTTCAGTTTAATGTTTTTTCAAATGTTCTTCGTTTGAATTTAAATGAATTCAAACCCCAACGGATGGTCTTGGTGCGCCACCTGTCTGCAAATAGCAAAGAAATCGTTGTAATGAAAGCAAAAACAAAAACTTTTCTTAGTGTACCAATCGCACGTGTTGTTGACTGTCACCTGAAATTTGACATTTATCATTTGTGTTCATTTGTAAAATCCGGTAAACTACTGATTTTCTTCAAAAACTCCACGAGTTTCATTCATAACTATAAAAACAAGACTTATTTAGATTCCAAAACAAAATGAAACGTTTAAGTGACGAAAGAGCGAAAATTCTCTTCGAAAAGCTGTCCAAATAGTAAGTACAATCATCACAACATATTCATAGTCTTAACCAATTGCCTGTATCCCTTTCAGCGTTGGCAATAATGTAAAGCAACTGATTGACCGACCCGATGGTACATATTGCTTCCGTGAACACCGAGATCGTGTATACTACGTTTCCGAACGTATTCTCAAGCTGTCCGAGTGTTTTGGCCCAGACAAACTAGTTTGCGTCGGGACGTGCTTTGGTAAATTCTCAAAAACTAACAAACTGAAGTTCCACATCACTGCCCTGTATTACCTGGCACCTTACGCACAGTATAAGGTTTGGGTGAAGCCCTCATTCGAACAGCAATACTTGTACGGAAATCATGTTCCAAAATCTGGACTTGGACGAATCACTGAGAACACTGGTCAATATCAAGGTGTTGTCGTGTATTCTATGAATGATTTGCCACTTGGATTTGGTGTGACTGCGCGATCAACTACCGAATGCAAAACGGCTGATCCCCTCGCGACGGTCTGCTTTCATCAATCGGACATCGGCGAATATATTCGATCTGAGGATACGCTGTTTTGAGTTGTGAACTTTGTTTTTTTTTTTTATAATAATAGGACGTAGGAGTAAGTAAGTGAAAGAAAAAAAGAAAATTAAACAACAAACTGTTTTATTAAAATGTTTCTATGTACATTGACTTGGGTTTTATTCATAAGTTGAGAGTGTTAACATTTCATACCTTTGAACAAAGGAAGAAACTATTTGAAGCTGTCACGTTTGACGATGCTTCAGAAAAAAAGCTGAGTACTTGTACTTAAAACGCTTTCCAAAATAGCTGTTACTTGTGGCGATGAGGCTGAACCTGAGCTAACAAATTTCACAAACTAGCATGATTCACACTATACTGATCGAGGTCTTTCTTTGCTGTACGGGGTATCCATTCAGCTCTTTATGTCTTAGCCATCCGAAAGCAACTGATACCTATCCATTTTAAAAGTTCGATATCGCTGTATAGGTAGACAATTCGTCCTTGAATATGTACATGCCAAAACCGAAGAATCTTGCTCTCGATTAGACCGAGGATATCTCTATCAAATACCTATTATGTGACAAATATCGTAAGTCGGGAGAATGCCTGTCCAATGCGCAAATCCCACACTATGTTTTGCCCATTGTAGCTGACAGGATGCTGGATGATGGCTCCTTATTTAACGTAGATCGGGGAACGATGCTGAGAATCTATTGACTAGGCTCGTCTGAGCAAAACTTAGCAATCGTGTTGGATTTCGCTATTCTCACAACGTATTGGTGGACGGACAGAAGTTTTGGCTGTTATTTTTTGTGGTTAATAGCAGTGAAGGTTGTTAAAGTCTGTTTAGTTCTCTTCCCACCTTTTGACAAAAGTTCTATAAGTTGTTCCTGGCGTAGAATCTCTCAATATCTTCGTCTGAACGATTCCCGATTTGAGCCTAGGCATTTCATTTTGCACACACGTTCGATCTTTGTCTTGCCGAATTTGAGCTCTACATTTGCTATATGTTGCCTGGACACAACTATGGATTTTGTTTTTTTCTGTGTTAGTCCTAGGTCCCTACTCTTTAGTTGCTAGGTCAAAAATTGACAACCAATTAGACTGGGCAATGAGTGAGCCCACAGGATTTAACAGAAAATAGCTCCGATAATTTTGAAAAACCGTCTCCAGAATGTTTTTGTCGGTCCCATAGTAAAAAAAACTGATCTGCTTCTCTGCTGTGATGCTTGGCTAAACCACTTTTTCTCAATGAAATCTGCATGTCAAGTAATCGTTGACGAAGTGAAGACATACATGCATACAACGGTGGTTACTCCGCAGTTTTGTTTTTCATGACGATGAATGACTGACATTCTGTTAGCTTGTACAGTGGTAAAACTAGCTTTTTTCAGATCGAGATTCAAGTTGTTTTTCCAACGGACTAAATCTTAAAGCTGTTGACGTCCATCAACTAATTATTGTTTATGATTTTCAGTAGTAAATGGTCAACATATGTGACAACAAAAACATTTTTAAACTCATCAACTGTAGATTCTCATTTAAAGATATTTCCACAACCCAATCAGATGTACGATACAATCCTACACCTTCCGATGGCGGCAACAATCATGTATCCATTCACTTGACCCTCAAAAAGAAAAGAACAAAAATACTTTCTAAGTGTTTTTGATGTGCAATTTGGATTTATCTCTGTCTTCATTCGGCCATTGGGCTTCTAAACGCGCTGATAGCCACCCACAAGCTCCGCAAAGTAATAAGTTTATAACAAATTACAAGTAAACTAACAGTTTGAACATGACTGGTAGACGTTTTTCTGTATTTTGACATTTCCTATTACCGATGGTAGTGCTTGTGCGCGTGCTGGGAAATCAACAAACCAAGAAAGCAAACTAGTAACCCCAGCTGGGCCAGTGGTCATCGATACTTCATTGGTGCTAGTGTGAAAAACAGGTAGTTTGTATTTGATGCCTATCACGTTAATCTTCAAGTAACCATCCATACGTGTAGACGGTTGTTGTGATTTCTGAGGCTTTGGCTCACCACCTTCCCGAGAGAAAAAAAAAGTCCAAAGTTCGGTCCATCCATACATATAGAGCGTGTGAGTTTAATTTGTTTGCTTATTATTTGTATTCAACATTATTTCTCTTTTAGAAATCTTCAATTGAATTTAAATGCTTGGAAGGTACTTCTACTCTAGAGCATATGCATGCAGATAGTGGGAGTAGCAGGTCATAGACTTAGCCACCTTCGCGCCGATAACATTTACTTATTTAACATACATACATATACTTTGTGGACTTAATCACTAACCACTTGGCTGTTCTGATAAGCTGGGATATATCTATCTACCATTGTTGAACCAAACCTGTAGTATTGCTTAGAAGTTCCACATTGCGGTTGGTGTTATAGAGAATCTAATTACGATATACCCATCGGGTAAGTACCAAATAAATATGGTAATATGTATCCGATAACCTGTAGGTGATATTAATTCAAAGTGCAATTATTTGCAATTAAGATTTTTGTTTACTTAACTTTTATTTCCGCTGTAATGCAAGTAATGTAATCGGTGTGTCTCAGTTAAGTATCTAATTTTAATATTAATTAGATCCCTTTGAATGATAATATAAGGTTCAACTGATTAACCTAATTAAATCGGTAATGCATTTCCCGATAATTATAGAAAAGTGAGTCAATTAATAGTAATAATTGATTTCACTTATCAGTGCGACTAAAGGGAAAGAGTTCAATCAACCACTGGCCGATGTCTGCTTTGGTTACGACTTTAGACTTTGTTCTGGTCTGATAATTTTTGGAGCTTTACTTTGGTAATGATAATGTTATCACTTGATAAAAAAAAATGATATGGTAGGTAATATTCGAGTTTGTTATCTTTGCGTGTAAAAGAGATTTATTTTTGTCGTATTTTTTTGTGTGTGTAGTTTAGTTGTTTATAAACCTCATATCGCCGGTTGGTGGGTATAAAAAAAGTTTGACTTTCTCTGCCCTTTAGTTTTCAATTAATTGTCTCGCTAATAACTGAGATTACTTTCATGGTTCAGAGTCAAATTAAATAACGGGAGATTAAAATCTTGTGGAAACAAGCCTCCTGGTAGTAAATTCTAGAGTTAACTCGTTCGTTGCATTGTCCCCGTGTCTTGTGGTGCGATCAGATATAGTTTTGTTTAGGGATTATTCCATTGAGTTCTCTTGAAAAAAAACGTGCCTTTGTAGTATCTGTACTACAGGTATATATCCGGCACCCGTCTTCGATGTGGATATGTTTGGAGGTTGATCGAAAGTATTGAATCTCCTATCAACCTAATCACTTATCTTTAGAGTAGATTTAATAAATGTTTTAGGGCCGAGCTATGAGAATAATACTCAAGCCCTTATCTAATCTGCGCTTTGTGTAAGAGAAGGAGCTGCATATACCACATATGCTTGGAGTGTCTCTTTGTTCTGTATCTTTTTTTCTTGGACTAGTAGCTTTAATTCTCAAGCTATGTTACAGAGTTGACTCTGACAGTAAAAAGATGAAATGTCTACTTGGGTTTGATTGGTTAGTTATTCCCTTTGGAGGTACAGTACACATACTCTTCTTGGAAAAGGTCGTTGATTGTATTTTCTTCACATTAAAGTCCACTTAATGTTCCCCACCTTACAGTTCGCTTTCACCCATTGCAATATTTTCTACAGGTCTTAATCTTACTGGCACTCACTAGCATGAAGCTTAAGCACGGTGCTATTAGAGTAGTGTTGTTGGCAAAGCTAATAATCTTGTAACTTGTCGGTTCTAATAGGTCATTAATGAAGAGAAGAAATAAAGTAGGTGTAAGAATAGAACTCTACGGAACTTCAGCACGATTAAAAATTGCTCTGTGCCCAAGATAAACAAATAAGTTCATAAAGAGTAAATGATTGTTCTAAGGTAGAATGTTTGATAGGAATGGTTATTATTCCTTCTGGCTCCGTGACTTTTCTGCATGCTAGATTATTTAAAAATACTCAGGGCCATATCATATTCCCTAAATCGTATGTAATTCTTTTGAAGATACATATACAATACAAAATGAGAATACATGCTGGAGGTTTCAAAAAATTCGATTCGATTTATGTAGGCAAAGAACAGTAGAAATCTCATATAGAATTATGGACCTAGAAACTAATTTAATTTTTTTTTTTAGAACATGGACCGCGACAGCATTTACATCTCCAAGGATGGAGAACCATCCACTTATGAATACGACGATAGCCTTCCATCACTACCATTGCCAAACTTAACCGAAACACTTGTTCGTTACTATGAAACCTTAAAGCCTTTTGCCACTAAGGAGGAATTATTCAATACCCGTAAAATCCTGGCTGAATTCAATAAAGGCATAGGACCGCATCTGCAAAGAAAACTCGTTGCGCGTGCTTCCAACATGAAAAACTGGCTAGACGAATGGTGGGATGCGTACGCATACCATACCTTGAGATTTCCACTACATCCATATATTGCCATGTCAATGCCATTGAAGCTGGACTGTATTGGAATCGAAGAGAGCAAGAAAAACTCACTTAAAGTGATGGCAAGAGTAATGCATCATACATACGAGTACTGGAATCTCATTCGTACAGAACGAATGAAACCTGCCTCATCGAGTGGTGGTAAAATTAAATATTCTTCAGCTCTGTTCAAAAGATTTTTGTCGACGACACGAGTTCCAGGTGAAACTGTGGACAAGGTGGTGAAGTATTTTAAAACTGGTAAGTAATACGTGAATTCGGTCCTTAAAGGTGAGTCCTTACCTATCAATTTCTATCTTTTAGTCAGTGAAGGAGATTCACCCCATCATGGATTGTTAATGGGAAAAGGTAGAATTTTCGTGTTTGACTGTCTCAACGAAGACGGATCGATATTGTCGCCGCAGCAGATGTTGGTTATCCTACAGCGAGTGAGCGGTGTGTTGGAGTTCGAGGGTACAGGAGACTGTGTTCCTTTATTAACGCACGATGAGAGGACTTCGTGGGCACACGTAAGAAGAAAATATATGCCATCCACAAAACTTTAAAAATATGTCGAATATATCCCACAGAATCGCCAAAGATTGTTAGAAATTTCTCCAAACAACAAAAATTACTTGGAATTGGTTGAAAGCTCCCTAATTGTGGGTGTATTAGATGATCATGAACCCAACGACTATGAGGAAGTCTCTCAAGTCGCCGTGGCTGGCGATTTCCATTCAAAGTGGGCAGATAGAAGCAGCATATGTATTGTTTACAACAATGGAAAGATTGCCCTAGTTGGGGAGGTAATAGGAAATTAATTAGTAATAAAATCGTATTCTTAATTAAAATATGTTTTCAGCACTCTGCTTACGATGGAACTGTTAGTGTGCACTTCGCGTTCTTTATACAGCTTAGCTTAATGGAGAGTGGTGAGCCTGACTGGAGTGCTGAACCTGAAACTGCACTTCCTGTAAAAGAAATCAAATTCGATCTGGATGATACGTTGAAGGGAGAAATTGAAAGATTAAGGGGCGAGTGTGATGGACGAGTAAGTAATTATCTCATCGGGAATAGTTCCCCTGTTACACGAGTTATTTTCTATTTCAGGAAACGGATGTGCTTGTGACAGATATAACATTTGAAGGCTTTGGCAAGGACTACATTAAGACTTTGAAACTGCATCCAGACTCGTTTATTCAAATTGTCATCCAGTGGGTGTATTACCTTTTGCATGGAGAGTAAGTAAAAAGTGTTCCACCTCTCTACAGGGGCTCACTTTCTAATCCGTTTAAGTATATTTTAACTTATAAGATAAGTGCAGTAGTTGTGGGCTATATAGTTTTGCTTTCAATCTCAAAACCCTTCACTAGGTTTCTCATAACAGTGAGGATGTTAATTCAGCTAACTAATACTTCATAGCAGCTAATCCTTAAAAAAAAATCATCGAGATACTCCTTCTGTAGAAAAGCCTCTTAAGGGCTTCGCAGAAAACACAATAGCTAAGCTGTCTATAGTAGTTCGATGTCGATATTACCAAGTATCGGCAGATGAACCTCTTCAATCACTCTAAAGCACCTAAACTACTGAAGCAAATAACCAATACAAACTATAAATTTTCTTCCTACCATTTCTAGGTTAGCCTCAATTTATGAAACCGCTCTGATGCGTCAATACCACAACGGCCGCACGGAAACCCTACGCTCCTGTACGCTAGAGGTCGTAAATTTCATCAAACTCGCTACTAATCCCGAGACCAGCAAACAAACTGTCTTAGAAGCCTTCCGTAAAGCAGTGCAACATCATACCCATCTAATGAATGAAGCACGCGAAGGACGCGGTGTTGATAGACATTTATTCGGATTATGGTGTGTTGCCTATGAATCTGGGATGCAGATTCCTCCTCTCTATTCAGATCCTCTTTACCTAAAGAGTGGAGGTGGTGGTAATTTTGTTTTATCAACCAGTACTTTGGGTTATACTATTAATAATGGATATGTAGCCCCAATGGTACCGGATGGTTATGGTGTTTTCTACAGTATTGTGGCGAATGCGTAAGTTTAATGGAATTCATAGTTGCAATTAATATAATTTAATTCCCTTAGCATTCACGTAAATACAACGGTATTCCGTGCAAGTGAAAAAACTAGTGCCCATAAGTTTAATAAGAAATTTGCTGAAATTATGTTGAAAGCCAAGGATTTATTCGACGAGGTGTCTTCTGCTAAATTATAAGCGTATCTAGGTTTAAGTGTTAAAATGTGTACCCTTTGTATTTTTTTTATTTAATTTTTTTAAGTAAATATGTGATAACTTCTCAGGACTTTGTAGTTTTTTTTTGTTTTATACATACATGAAGATGATTTATAAGAATAAAGATTAAAGGTTAAAGCGTTAGAGCTAACTTTTATTTCCATTATAGCATTCCATCCTTACCGATGCCAGGTATACGCTGATTCCTATAATCCAGACAAAATCTTTTGCCATTCTTGACATTCGATGTTCCTTGTAACGACCCCGAAAGCTGAGATTCTGTTCTTAGATGGAAAATTATTGTCCATCACCTCGATGTGGAACCCGTGGTTCATGCACTGGGCGCCAGTTAGTACGACTATAAAGTATCAATTTTATTTGAATTGTACGTACATACATAGAGGGGTGTTACTTAAGAAGTTATTGTTACCTTTTAAGATATGGACAGATTTTTCATCGTTTGTAATAACATGCTTTTGATATGATACGCATTTACTGCCTGTACATGCATATGTACCTAGGATACACACCTTCGTATTGATACATGGATTTTTTTTCTCTGTTAAAGTTGTCTACTCCATGAGTATATTACGTATACTAATTACACGATCTCCTATGTCAGAACAGCGATCACATATCTGCGACGAAGACTTAAAATTGATGTGTGTGTCTATATATCACAAACTGAGTCCTGAGCTTCAGCAAAAAATAGGTACCTAACATTGACGGGGGCATTAACAAACGGTTACAGATCACTCCTTTCGCTTATATACATTCTAACCAACACACATCCTAACATGACAATGAAGTTCAAAGAGAAGAATAATGAAGCACATTTTATAATAGAATTTGCGTCTTTGCTCGAACTATTCTGGATGACGAATGGAATGAATAAATTTGTCGTAAAATCTTTAAAACAGAAATATTTTGCTTCCATGGAAAGATTCAAGCTAAGGTTTATTACTGTCCTTATCATAACCCCCACAAACCCACTCTTAAAGTTGGCATCACAGCTAAATCAAGCTGTTAGCGTACAAAAAATTACTTTATTATACACCAACAGCTGTTGAGAGAACCACAATAACACTTCTTATACTATTCATAACTAATCTGACCACATGTATCATATAATTGTCAAGAACGCAAGTGAAATTAAGCAAAGTAACATCATTTTTCCTGACCTGAACAAGTCGTAGAAAATTCTGACCTGCTACTTGGTGCAAAGCCTGCAGAGCAATTCACTTTTCTGTAATTTAGCCTGATCATGAAGGAAATGACAAAATTTCAAGACAAATTCTGGCGCAGCTGCAAGACCCACCTCCGAAGTATCTTCTTCAATTTCTATGATCACCCAGTTTCATTTTGAGTATCCCCATAGGTTATCTTATTGAAAGCGCTGTCTGTTACAGAAACCTTTAGACCTGATTTATAACAAAAAAATAGAATTGGAGCTTTGACCCATTCAAGTCTCCAGGCAGAGACTTTCTCCGGTGGAAAATTCTAGCATACACTTCCTATGGATCTCAGGCCAATAATTCTAACCCCATTTCTCCTAATAAACACTCGAGAGAACTTTGGGTATATTACAATTGTTTAATAACAACGTCAAAGCTCGGTATCCCTAAAAGTCAAACGAAGGCTGAAAAGTAAAGTTCGTTAAACATGCCACCTACTACAAAACCAACCATCGATTCCAACAGTGCAGGTGCCTGCAAACCAGATAAAACACTCACGAAACACCTCAATCAGGAGTGGTAAAACTTTCGAAGAAACATAACTCTGCATACCTCGTATTCAATTCTTTTTTCAACAACCGAAGTTGATAGTGTCCTCTCATCCATAAAATCTGGAACCGCTGGAACAAAATTGCCCACAAGTCCCCAAAAGCTGCAACGACCAAGTCCTGACCTAACAAAATTCCGTATCCTACGGAAAATGAAGACTGGTGAGTCGAAATTTGAAACCTAATATGTGAAGTGTTTAGCCTCGGGTTGTTCAATGTTTTCCTCAATGACAATCATAGCAAATAAAGAAAGCTCGATAACGGCCTTTCTCAAGGGTCCGTGGTTGTCCCTATTCTTTCCAGACACATCTTCCCGGAAATTTATTTGAACTGACAACTTCTCAATAATCCTCTGACACTTGGAATAGGTAGCCTGCCTTGGTAGTCAGCCCTGTCCCATGTGAGCAAGAATTGGGCCCTACAGTCGAGCTATCTGTAGTTTTATTTATTAAATCATGAAGAAACCCGCTGAGAACTCCGACATAACCTCAAAGTATTTCGAAATAAAAGATGTCATGTACATGCGTTTTTTACAAATATTTTTAAAATAGTTTATTTATATTTCACTTAAATCTAAACAATATGAAAATATCTCGCGTTTCGGTAATAATAATTTCTTAAATTCTAGAAAAACAAAAGTAATAAAAAATAAAAAGATTTTATTTTGTTTTTTTTTTTTTTGTTTGTGAAACTTCGTTTTACATAAATAAATATGAAAAGATATACAATACTAGCGAATTGCTTTTTAATACATACAACGTTAATTTTTTTTAAAATTATGTATAAAAAAAAATCAATGAAAACTTCGTTTTAAAAAAAAAATTATACAGTCTCTGTCTATTTAGAACGTGAATTGTAATAAATTTCAAGCATTGAAATGGTTCAGGCCCACGTACACAACGCTGTGGGATACCTAAACATTCATATAGTTGTGATTCTCTTCACTGCCATTGCTCTCGTTTATCAGATTGCCATTTGGTAAATTCTGGTAAACCTCAGCTGCGATAACTTCCTTCTTTACCTGAGGCGCTGCCTGCGGTTTAAATGAGCTACACGCATCCTTTGGCTGGGCTTTGGTTAACTTTCCGTAGATAATATTCGATCTATCGCTGAGAGTTTGTACTTTGATCGGCTGCACGGTGACGCCATTTTGATAGTTGTGCTCATTCTCTTTGGCCTCGACAATGGTATTCAAATAGCCATTGCTATTGAGTGACGATGAGATGGACTGATCATTTGGCGTTTGGAATACTGGGAGGTTCGATGGGAACATGTAGTAATGATCACTGCTGCCGTTTGCGGCCGGACTGGGACTAGTTGGTGTGAGAACACGCGGATGATGATTAGGAAAGACTAGTCGTTCCTTCTCTTCGCCGGGAGTTGAACTAGGCGTTAGAACTGGCCTGGGGGGTGGTGGAACTAGGTAGTTATCCATAAGGCTACCGGGAGAACCGATACGACACATTCCAAAACGACGATCTTCATGATCGGAGTGTGTGCCACTGTCGCCAAGACTGGCACCGCTACAAGCACTACCGGTACTCAAGCGGCCAGAGGAAGATGATGAGGAGACACTTTGCAGACTCAAAGTGCTTATGGGACGCTGGCTTGATTGGAACGAGGAAGCAATCGATGATTTCGTCTCATCGGGGCTTTCAACAGTCACTTTGTGTACGGGAGGCTTATGACGCGAGAAGAGTTTCTTAATCTTCTCGAATGGAGTTTCGCGCTTCAGTTTGGATTTGATCTGCACTTGAATTCTTTCGTACTCTTGTCTTAGTACCTCGATTTGCTCCTGTTTTTCTTTGAAGCTTTGCTTAACGTCATTGCGATGCTTCCACTTCTCCACCAGTTGTTCGACATCACGTATCGACAGAACATTGTTCTTGAAATCATTCATTATCTCCACGAGTTCGTCATCTGCATTACCCTTGTTGCTCGAGGCATCACTTGCCGTTCTCTTGAGGGTTCCTAACTTAGTGCTGGAGCCCATTTTGTTCAAGCTCAAGCGGGATTGATGAATTTCTTCCACTGGAAGCTTTTCTACTTCGACGGGCTTGTTTGAAGGCTGGAATAGATAGTTGCCATCGTCCTCAACTGACTGAACTGGGATGTTTGAGGGTTGAAGCATGTAATCCAACATCGATGGGTTGCAGTTCTCCAGGACATTCGAGCATTCCTGGCTGAACTTATCTGTCTGATAGGGTGATACCTGCAAGTTGGATTTATTCTTCTCCTCTGATTGGTAATAAGGTGGTTCACTGATCTTCAGTTCGTTTGTGGTCACCTCGGCCTCAGCGATGACCTTCATTTGATCGAAGTTCTTCGTCATCTCTCCAGAGCTCTGAAGATTGTCGTCCTCTGTTTCAACGCTGATGTAGTTTAGATTCGAAACTGCCATTGTGGTGATGACAGTGTTAGACGAAGATGCAACTGGACATGGTGAATTGTCGCGATCACTGCCACTGCTCATTTCCATATACTCGGCCTGTACGGGTTCCTTCATCTCTTGAGATTTCTGCTTGGTCACCACCTTCTTTGGTGACTCGCCCCCTGCTTTCGCTTCGATCATTACCTTATTCTTGTTGACTGCATCACCGCCTTGGATTCCCTTGAAGTAGTGATACATAGTGGTAAGCTCATGAAATTCCGAGAAGCTATTGATACTCTGGGCGAGTTTGTGAAACCCCTCAAGATCTGCTAGCTCTGCAGGTGTCTTTCCAACGCAGTTGCGAATTCCACAAGCTGTATCTCCACCTGGACACTCCATCAACTGTATGCAAAGCCGATCGAAACCAAATCGTGCCGCAAAATGCAAGAGAGTTGGATACTCTTCAGGGCTTGACTCGCGGATGGTAAGGAAATGATGTTGTTTCTCGAATGGTCCAGTCAGCAGGTGGAAATTTGGTGGCATATTCTTTTGGAAGCATTGCAGCAGATGTAGGTCCAACGAATCACGATCAGTCGGTCCAATGCCCAAAGAATGACACATAAATTCGATCGGAGAGTCTTCTGTGCGCAGCAGTTGTTCCAGCTCACGCAAGCGACTTTCGCATTTGATTGGTCGGCTTCCGATACTCTTTTCGTTTTTCTCAATACGGATCTCCACCATTGTTGAGATTTCCATGCAAGATTCTATAAAAAAAAAATCGATTAGAAGAAGTAAATACAAAACATCGGCTAGGACCTTACCGGGAACTGTAAATTGTAGAGTAAACGGATTCCTATGCTTGAAGTTCCGCACCTCAATTAGCTCCCCGGATTTTTCAATAACAATTTTTACCACATCGTCCTTATCAAGCGGTTCGTTCAACATCGCCACAACTTTATTTTGTCCAACTTTCACCTTTCTCGGTAGCACGGTGAATCCTTCAGAGCTACTGAAACTTTTCGTTTGACTTGTACTCATATCCTGACAGGGGGGTCGTTGACACAGTGCTCTTCCCAGAATATCCGTAGCAATACCAAGGATATTTCCAATTTGTGATTGATCATTGTCACGGACTACACAGCGACGCCATTTGCGGAATGATGGAAGAGCTGTTATGGGAAATCCTTATTAGAATCGTAAGAGGTTATTGAATTCTTGAAACTTACCACTTTTATGAAACTCCAACACCTTCTCCTCACTAACGTCCAATAATATCGCCAAAACCTTTTCAATTCTCAATATAGCCGACAGCTGAGATTGCAGAAATGAATGTGAAATTGCCAATAAGGCTGGACACAGGATAACAATCTGCAAGGCAGTGTCTTGATATTTGCGTGCGAGGTCATCACTGAACGGGCCATCGTCTATCTTGATGTGAAGAAAACTGGAAGAGAAATTTTACTTGTTACTAGAAGAAGTTACTAGAAGTGTAAAGCTGGAGTCAGACGACCACTAATAGGCGATATTGAACATCAGCAGGCGAGAAAGGGTGAAACAAAATGGTGGACCACAC
Source organism: Xylota sylvarum (assembly GCA_905220385.1). NCBI lineage: Eukaryota > Metazoa > Arthropoda > Insecta > Diptera > Syrphidae > Xylota > Xylota sylvarum. The sequence goes on from LR999958.1 coordinate 38,119,734, forward strand.
TATGGTTTGCAGGAAAGATAACCAAAATCTGGAAGGTCAGGTTCTCTACATAAGCTCAGTTATCACTGCTGGGTGTAAGGTTATGGTAGCTCCAGTTCAAGTTTTTAATATTTCAGTTGGATCATGCCAATATAGGTAGACTCCCTGTACTGCTTTCGGTTAGTTAATCTTCTTAGAATTTCTAAAGGGCTTTCGAATAAAAAACTTCTTTAGGTAAATTATGTCAGACACCACTATCACAGTTTAGATAATTATAACGATTCTGGTCTCACGCCGAATTTGCTTGTACCACCATAGGCTATTCTAATAGCCATGAGCTGTACTGGATGCCTAAGCCAGGCTTGCTTAACCCTCGAAGCTTCTCCAATATAGTTCTAAACTCTCTGCCTCTTTTGCTAGATTCAAGGCCAAACTGTGATCATGGGGAAAAAAATTACTAAACAAGGCTTAGAAGAATATTCCCAATTCTTAGACCTACGATGAGATGTTTTGTGTATCTTAATGTTTTGGAAGACTGAGCTAAGATTTTTAAGTGGTTAGTCGTTTTATCCTTGACGAGTCATTGCTTGGTGTAGATTGAAGAAGGAGTGACTAGGTTGTAATGTAAAATAGCTGACGTATTTTAAAGATCTTCACTTCTTCATATTCGAAAACCCTCGATAACCTCAATGTTTTAATGCACTAGCAATGCGTCGCTTCATAAATTTACAGTACATCTCTCAAGCAGGATTTCTCAAGCACACACTGGAACCATAACCTTGGAGACACATTTGCTAATTACATACAAAGTCAAAGCCTTTCTTATAAGCTGAGTCTTAAGCTATGTTTTCAATTCGTTTCACTAATCTAATCCGCTTTAGATTGGCACTAACAAAACATATGATATTTGAACCACACTTGGTATTCGAACCCAAAACTTATCATTCCGACATACATAAGTATAAAAACAATTTAAATTATAAAACTCACTTGAAAGGTTTCCGACCGCGTTGTTTGGTAATCTTATCGAAGTGATTTTTTAGAAAATTCGCTCGCAATATTGCACGTTCGCTGTGTTTAGCGGTTATGATCAGGATGTCGTCCATATTCGAACTGGTTACACAGTTATCTGAAAATAAAAATACATTCCAGTCAAAAATACTGTTCAATACCTACTATTGATTTCAGAGAATTCTTATCGTCTTAAATATTTACTTAGGCCCTTTCGCAACGCAACTTCTTGAAATATTTTATCTCACCTTAGAGAGGATACGATTGCGTGAAATACAAACACCGCCCTCTTCTTTGCATACACACAACTCAAGAGCTCTTATTCTTTCCTTTTTTATTTTTGTTCGGACTTTTTGTTTAAGTTTGTCTTTGAAATAAGATTATCTTAAAAAGATACGCGTGCGCTTATGCTATTTATAAGTATCTCTCCCACAATAAATGATTACAACAGCAGATCAAACAGAAGGGAAGGACGACACTCGAGTAGTATGGTGGTTAGGGAGAACTACAGCACTTGTCTGCTGGAATTATTAATATTGTCCTTGAGAGTACGCGCGCCGCATGATGGGTTTTCCGAAAAGACCAAGAGACGACATCGATGAGGAATAAGACAAAAAAAAAAAAAAATAAACGAAGACATCACAAACAACGTTGTCGCGTTGTTGATGTGTGATTCGTCTGGTGGAGCGACATGGATACATAATTCCATGCAAAATGTGGCCAAAGCACAGCCGCCAACCCAATCGCTTAAATTTGTCGCGACGGATGTTTTGTTTTTACTTGAAGACATTTATTTTATTTTATTTATTTTTTTTTCTGATTTAGTGTATCTGGTAGCAATATGATGAAGATGACAAGGCCATTCTTTTCAGAAATGTCTAAAATAAGAACAGAGCATTAGAGTTTGGCTGTCATCTTGACGGACTTAATGGCTTCAATGGTATTCTATTCTAATAGGGTATAACATCATCGGGAGGTAATAAATTATAAATTTCGTGAAAACGAAATAAATTTATTTGCATTGTGTCTGTGAATACGTAATAATTTTGGCATACATTTCCGAGTGTGAGAACGGTCAGTGGGACACGTAAAAGAAAACCAAAAAATTACGTGATGAAAAATTTAAAAGTTTTCGACTGAATGCAGCCCAAAATTATTCGATTTGAATGCATTCGAGTGTAGTATGTAAGTAATTGTATTTAAAGCCGGACTTGCTAGTGCTAGTGGCCTATTTTTTCGTTTGGCAATGGTTTACGTTTCAATTATAGATTAAGTAGGCGACAAAATTGGTGTGAATCGATAAATTTTATAAAATAGGAAAAACCGCTAGACACTTCATGACCTGAATTAAACTAAGTCATACTTTATGCATGCTAAAGAGTAAATTCTTAAATTTTTCATCTTTATCTACATACATATGATAACCTTTTGGAACTTCAATGGAAAGGTTTTTAATAAGTTAAAGGGACAGAGAACTTTAGTTGTCTATGATATGTCTAGTCTACAAGCTGGGTGTGTACCCAGGCACTTATTTAGGAGTTCTGCTATAATTCGTCATGATAAAGCTGAATAGTAAATCTGACTTTAATCAAAAAAGAGAATTTTGGAATCCAGTTTCAAAAATATGGTTCTAGGAATACATCACTGGAGAAATGAACTCTATCATTCTGGTTGGTTGATACCTTCTCCTTCTTTTCGAATCACTTTGGGAAAGTAAGCAAGGGCCTGTATAAGAAGTTGAGTAGCTGAGATTTTTTTTCAACAATGGTAAGTAAACATGTGTCAGCGAAATATGAAGATGATTCCACCAGATCTAAATCTAATAAGCTTGAAAGTTATTCCCAGCCAACTGAATTTGGCAAAGAACACAATTATTAATAATTCTACACTGGAAATCTACACTTATGGGTGTAGGACAGGCAAGAGTGTAGGACCTGAACTGTTTTCAGTCTCTCATGCCTTGAGCCAAGATTAAGGTCTTTTAGACTACCAGACTATTGCAGTGTTGTCCGGTGTACCCGCTGAGTAGTCGATGAGATCGGTAGCATGTGTAGACATTGTCATTTATAGCCGGGTTGCTATAAAATCACTTGAATCACCTTCACTAACTCATCGAAATTGCAAGATACAATATCTCTGCATTAGCTCTATATTCGGCAATTGTAAGATGACGCCAGGCAATTTCTCAATTTCATCTACTTTACAGCTGCCCTGCGTTATCCTCACCAAGAAAGCAGATTCTGGGTAAATACTTCATCGAGAAACTTGAAGATATTACCGTTTTGGATATCAGTAAAATCTGAAAGCTAGTTCAAAAATCAAAATGGACCGGCTCGTGTATTAACACACATCTCCTGGTCAAACTGTATGCTACCGTGAGCGGAGGAAAGCCACCTAACCTAAACCTAAGCGTGAAAGGTTCTTCTCTTGAACAAGCTGAGGCTCTATATCTTTTATTTTATAAAACCACCTTCACCTTTGATAACATGTTGGTCTTTTTGACAAAAACTTGGATGGTATTGTTCGGAAGTGGTTTTAAGTTCAACGGCGATCCACAAAAACCAATCCAACTTTTGAATTGAACGTATTGAATGGTTTTTATGTTTCTAGAAGTTCTCAACTGACATTGTAGCTTTTCTTTAATAGCCTCCAAGACTTCGAAGACTCAGGCAGCCCTGTCATCCAAAGTAATGAAAGGAATATTGTAGTGACGATCTACAGTATCTTAAATGAAGAGCTCTATTTTCGGTGATACAAGCCTTGTCTTGGGAAATATGAAGGCCGATAGACTAAACAATTTTCAAACACTTAGTTCAATTTTATACCAAAGATCGCTAATGAAAAATGAAGTGTATACCATAGTAAGTGTTCTTATTTATAGGGACTCATATTCAACGCTTTGAAAGACTTCTCAGCTCGGTATGGTTCAGTTCTCAGGTTTGACACCCCACAACGAGAATTGGAATCAGCTGTTTAGCAAACTGAAAAATCCTACTAGTTCTTCACAGAAGCATACGGGAGTACAAAATCACAGGAAGAGTCTCACAGAGATTAGCCTTATGACCGTTACTACTTAATGCAAATAAAACAATGGTATTCACAGACTACAAACTACAGTAAAAGCCAAAATCAAAAGATTAGTTATGATATGGAAACCACTCTGCGACGAGAAATTAATAACTAAAATGCAATCAGAATCTTCAGTTGGACCTAGCCTTGACGGTCACAAAACCAAGGCTGTTCGGATAATAAGCTGGAAGGTAAGGGAATCCTGTACAAATGATTGGGAAATAACGATTTTGTCTCATAATCTAAGCGAAATATGACAAAAAATGCAAATAATGAAGTAGAGAAACACTAACACTCACTTTGCGGGGTTTGTTTGTCTGATGTGAGTCCTTTAGGGTAGAGAAAAGTAGCTGAGTTGTAAAGGAGTTTGCTTTTAGTCGATAGTAATCCGCTATCGAATACGTGCACTTCAGTAGCTATAGATCATTTCAAAATTCTTACGAAAAAATAGGAAAATAATCAAAACTAATCTAAAGAACTCCCATGCACCTCGGTCCAATCATTCGAATCGTAGTAGTTCCTCTTTTTAAACTCTTCCAGGGGTAGATTATATGGCATCCAACATCCGACGGAGAATATTGTGCATTTTAGGACAAGACTGAACCAGAAAAAGGTACTGGAGTAGAACTTAAGATGAAGGCACTCACGGCCATACTCGAACCTCTAGCAACCAGTTCACGTTTAGTAAAGGGCATGGCTCGGTTTCCCCTTTCTAGTAAAATTTGGAAGAATGTAAGACTTTGTTCAAAAGCTTAAAAGTGCTTCTAAGAGCTGATAAATTTCCATACTAGAAGCCAAGGTAGTAGAAGTTTAGAACCAGAAGTGAGGCTTAGCTTTATTCAAACGAATTCAAGGCTTTAGGCCCAGAAAACTCCAATATATATTTTTACAAGCTCAAAAAGTACATACATACATTTACATACAAAAATATGTACCAAGAATACTAGAGGTTCGTTCCATTCTTACAAGAAATATGTACATATATGAAAAGTTAGGACCTTGTATTCTAAGGGTTAATTATTTTTATTGCGAACTCTCAAAGCTGACATTAGGCTTAAATTTCGCATCAACAGAGTGCTTAAAGCATTCTTTTTTATTATTTATTATACTACTTGCTGTCACTTTAAATTTGGCTTAACCAGAATGAAGCTAATTTTTATCTTTAAACGACGATATGAGTGGTGAAACACTTTGAGTTCGATATTCAATTCATTTATTAGGACATACAAAAATAAAAAGAAAATGAATCACTTGCTAGAGAGTCTAGAAACTAATTCCAGCCATACGAGTATGGGCCAACAAACTCAACTCTCAGTCCAATGCGGTCGAATTGTGTAACATTTATTTATTTTAGTTACTTAACTCACAAACTTAAATATTTCCCCATTAAGTACAACACAAACTTTGGACAGTCTAATTACTCAATCACCTTTTAACTTTGGCATATTTCCAGGATTTCTTTTCATCCCACAACAACCACAGCTACTCATTTATTATTGTAAACACATATTAAATTGTTTTTTTTTTTTTTTTGTGTTTTGTTTTTTAACGAACAACCGGACACAGCCGAAAATTAACGCACTTTCTGTATATAGTCGTACTCTAAAGGAAAACCATTAACTTTATTAATTTCTACTTAATCCGATCAAAAAGAACCGCCGAGACAAACTATTTTCAGTTTCATCCCAATCCGATCTTTATGGCCACTAAATTGCTACTACTGCTCCTACTATTTCCGTGGAAAGAAAAATGCGCCCTCGTGTTGTGCAGCAGTACAACAGAAGCCAAACGCAACACCATCATCGTCTTCGTCGTCTCATCAGAACAAAAAAAAAAAAAAAAATAGAAATCCGCCGAGAAAGCCAGATGCAGCGAATAAGTTCGTTCGAATCGTCTTAAGTTTTTTTCTTTTATATTATTTATTTTGAAATTTTAAAAATAAAAAAAAAAAGCAAAACAAAAACATCTCACAACAACTTCTCCATCCACCGAACTTCACACAAAAGAAGAAAAAAAAATAGCATTATGGCGCCCAATGGAGTAAGTTGGAAGAAGCCCATGTAAGAGGATCCAGATCCAGACGTACCAGCTCCTGTTCGATTTGAGGGAGGCAATACAAAATAAAAATCCCAAAAATAAATACGATCAGCATTACGTTGCAAATTTGGGGGCAGCAGCACGGTGAAAAATGTCTCGAGAGTGATCTTGCCTTTTGGCAACCAGCAAGATCACCAGCAAGATCGAAGCTTTCACGATGTACGTACATAGAGGCATTCGGGACATCTGCTAAGTGTTATGTCTTTGACGGAATAAAAAAAAAAAAAAAAAAAACGCGCAAGCAATGCATCTGCCAACAACCCTATCAGAGTCAAGAAAATTTTACATCTTGAGAGGGTTGTTCGCTGATTCATTAAAAAGAACGTGATCACGATCGTGACGCTTGATGATGGTGTTTTCGTAAAGATATCTGCACTTTGGTTTATGTTTGTTATTTCGGTGGCATATCGATTGCAAGTAAATTAAAAAGAAAAGTTCAAGGACCTATGAAGATCACTGATCAAGATCTAAATTTAGGAATACAAAGGGATATTTTTTGTCGATTTATTATACTTTCCAAGAAATTTTTTTTTTCTTCCGCGTAACAGGCAGAAGTCTCCGCTAGACCGACCGACAATTAGCGAACTGAGTTGAAAAATTGAAATTGATTAAGGAATTCCTTTTCATTTTCATTTTTACTTGACAAAGTTTGAAATTAATTAAATCATCACTTTATGTCCGCATGTTATGCGTGCCCACTCGCTGAGTGTCTGTCTTACTGTCGTGATCAATTAAATTCCAACATAATGTGCCTGTATGTACGCCATGCATATGTACGTACCGAATGCCTTAAATGTGAAACAAATGTCAATTGAAGACACTGTCCAAGAGATTCCGGGATTTTGGTCAATCTCGACGAGTCGCAAAATTATTTGGTCATTTATCAGCATTTGTGAGGTTTTCTGTTTCCCCCGCATGAATTGAATGATAAATCCTTTCTTTGTTTTTTTTTTTTTCATTTGCTTCATACCCTATAAGGGCCAGGGTGCTCTGGCATTGTGTGTGCAGTCAATTGAAGACCGTGTGCACCAATGCAGACTTCAAAATATAATAATTGTCAACTTCCGGAAAGTTAAACGATTGTGGCATTCAAACGAGGGAGAGCCCTAGCGGATAGAGGGTGTTGGTCCCTTCCTTACTAAATATTGTGCGCGTGGAGAGTGGTGAAGACACTTCCGGTAGTGGCTGGATGGTGGTGGTTTTATTTTATTCAATGGCATAATATGAAAGTTTATTTTTTCCGTTTGTAGATAGTATTGGATGCGACCACCCAGAGTTATTGTGGTTAATGAAAAACCTAAGAGCTCCTTGATTACTTTGTTTGGTAAAGTTTGAAATGGAAAATACTTTTGGTCTTAAAACAGTAATCAGAAAGTAGTTTTGGCAAAGGGCGACAGTACTTTACAAAAAAAAGCAAATTTCTTACTTACTTAGGTGGCGCTATAGTTAGATATGAACCTGAGCTACTACTCTTAAACTAAGACAACTAAGTATTTAGCATGAAGAAGCTGACCCAATATTACCCATAAGTCTCCACTGGATAGTGTGTTCCAAACAGAAGCTCTATCTACGAGTCTACTGGGAGTCAGTCTGCCATAAGAGTGAAGAAATGCCTACCAAGCCTAACGACAAAATTACAGAAATGCCTGATTAAATGTGGTCTTACATAAAAGTACAGCATTAAAAGTAGTAGAAACTTTTTGGTCGTTTTAACCTGTTTTATGGAATCGTTTAAAGCTGAAATGAAACATAACCTCGAATATACAGACGCCTTCCATTTCTGCATAAGCAGATATGTCGAAGAAGCGTTCAAGAAACCATATTATAGACAGGTCATCTAAAATACAATTCTGAACAAATGCAAAGTCCATCGAAATTCGTATTGATTCTTCTGAGGTAAAATTGAACAATTTTTGGAAGTTTCGAAGATTTGTAAAATCTTTTCTAAGTCTTAAACTATTTAAGTTGGGATGGTCGAACTTAAATAGTTTAATTTCAGAGACGAAACTCTCATGGCCATAACGCCTTTCACTATTCCAGTCAGCAACACCTGATGGAACTGTACTAGGTTGTATATACATTTTTAATAATTTCCTAACTAACAATGGTCTTTAAGGAATAAGTCCACATTTTTAAATCGAAGACTTAATTTTCAAAGAAAACTCTTGAGTGCAAGGTTACCTTCCTTGATAATAAGAGAGCTTACAACAATTTCGCTCCATTGAGTTGATAAAGGGCCAGAAAAGACTTGACCTTAGCACCCTTCAGTCCTTGTAGATCCACTGTGATGCCCAATTTTGGGGTGGCTTGCAGTTTCACAAATCTGGAAAGATTGCATAGCAAAGATAGTTCTCGTATGTCCTAGAGTTAATATCTTCCTAATTTTCTCTTTCCGAAGTAACAGAAAATTGGGCTGTGTCAGAAGGTGGTATCTTCGTTAGACTCTTCGTCACTGCAACCTCTATCTAACTATATTATCAACGTTATCTTTAAGCTTCATTGTATGGTTTCTTTGGATCTTGGCCAGAGCTTCATTGCGCGAGTTCCACCTATTGTTAGTTTTCATTAGGATCTCACGCCCCAATTCCTCTTTGTGGTTGAGCTGCTTCTCGTGGTCTATGGCAGACGCCCTTCGATCATCAGCTATTTTTTTTTATTTTCGCTCTTGTCCTTGAGACCAAGGACCCAGCAGAGGTTGACATTCTACCGCGAGCCAATGTTTTCTACAGACAAACTTGATTAGAATTTCAATAGTGGAAATTGGTCATGGCCAGCTGACTGTCAATAAATATGGTAATATCATCTCGTTGTGTTGAAATCATTGATACCATCTTATCCGCCTCTGTCACTGCTAGCAACACCGCTTGAAAGACACTACTGTAGTCAAGAAGTCTGACCGAGCTGTATATGTTTAGTTCATCTTCTCCTCGCCTCAAAGAAAACAATGCTTCGTTCACAAACATGGTTGCCGTCCCGGCTATAAGATTTGTGAGTAAAGGTACAGTACAAGATGGTGTTGTAACTCGCCTTCCTTGAAATTTTGTGGCGAAAGGATTACTACTTGTTTGCAAATAAAAATCTATAGGATATCTGCCCAAACAGGTGACATTATCACAACTGTTTTTGGAAAGATCTCGACTGGTCTGTAGAAGTTTATTCTGTCTACCGTACATTATAGATTGCTTGAAACTTCTCAAGAAATTAGAATTCATTTTAAAACATTCCGACTATACTACCGAAGTTTCTTTTACCGACCATCTCCAGGTCACTATCCGAACAAACTAACATTTATAGGGGGATGTGACCATAAACTGAAGGTTTCTATTCAGGTTTAAGTATGTTTGTTTTTCCCACTCAAACTTAACCAGGACTATGCACCTTTATTATTTGGTAAAGCTGAACACAATTGTCTCAAACCCAGTTCCTATAACGCTGCTAAAACACATTGTCGGTGACCCTAAACTTGTCCATACTTAATTGAAACCTATTCACTTGGAACTTCCTTCCTTAATTTAGAAAACCACCAGACTCACCACCACACCCTACAACCGACATGCATGTCTCACCGCAAAGGTTATTCACATCATGAATAGGAAATGGTAAATTGAAATTGAACTTGAATGAGTGCCCATCGACAGACGCACTTCAACATAACCATTCCGATCGTTATGTCTCGCCTCCTTCCAACATGGGAGGAGAGTCTAATTTCTAACATCCGGTATGGTCTAGCGAAACATACCGAAACATTAGCTATTCCTGCAGATGTTGCACACTTGCTGCTTACTGTTTGCTGTTTGCTGCATCTGCGAAATATTTAGATATCCGATATTATTTGTTCATCTCCGGCCAGAAGGAGTATAGGTGCATTCCCAGTCAACCATGCGTGCTTTCGTGTATAATTTATATGATGTTCCAGCACAGCTATTCAAAATGAACTACGAAGTGAAATTTATGAGGACATTTATTATTAGATCCCTTAAAAAAAAAAAAAAGAAGCGGAATAAAGTTCCGTCTAAAGGTGAGCGAACGAGCATTCCCATAGGGAGATTCAACTCGAATCTAAAATTGGAATAAAATGTGATTTTGATTGATGGACAATAAAGCGCAATGGAGTGTGTTGTCACTGCCACGGTTATGGGATTAGATTAATTCGAGTTTTATTTGGAGCGGAGTTTCTTTTTTTTTTTTTTTTGACAGAACGGGGTGCATTCGGTTGTTTACAAAACAAACAGATGTAGTGTGGATGAAAAATGAGAGAAAAAAGCTTAGAGGTTTCTAAACGAATAAAAATGTTCCTATTTGGTGGGTGTATTGCCTTAAAATTTATGGTAATTCTTTGATGCTGGCCATTTCATGATATACTAGGTAGTAACATACATACATATATATATGTACATGTATTTTTAGAGGTGTTGCGGAGTAAAAGTTGCCATAACGAAACTAAAGATTTAAATCCCTAGAGAGAAAGGATAGTCATAAGAATTTATTTGCTGACTGATGGACTGGGGAAAATCTAGTTGACTTGAATATCAAAAGAAACCCCCTGAGATCTCTATCATGTTGGGTATTTTAGGAATGAGTCCCATAGCAAGTTCTTGTTGATGATATAGAAAAGCGAAGAGATATATGCTACACATTGAAGAAGCGAGTCCATTAGAAGGAGATAACATTCTAACGATTTACTCAAAGCAGATAGTTATTCGAAGGAATGAGTGGAATTTATGAAGACTGTCCTTGAACTAAGTTGTGATTAGATGTACATATGTGCATACTTAGATGGAGAACTTTTTCATGTTGATGAGTCGGGCGATAGCCCTCATGATTGTTTTTATACACAACTCTATTACGTCATGAAAAGTCTGTTTCAGCCTCATAACTTTCGACCGTGATATCCGATGCTGAAAAACAGTCGAAGAAGCATATAGTTCTGCAGAAGACATTATTAAAAATCACGGATCAAATGGTGAAAAAATTCTATAGTGTGGAACCAAACTCAATAGCATCCCTGAAAAAATGTACCTCGTTAGGCAATACACGTTACCGTCAAGGTCAAGATGGGTCGTGTTAGTGTCTTTTAGGAAGAGCTTGTTCTTTCTTTTAGTGATAGAAACTTGCATCAGTAAGTTGTTTGTCAAATTTTCGTGGAGTTCTATAAGAGTTAGTACTAGGACCGCTACTATAGAGCATTATGCATAAAGATGTTTAAAGACTTCACATACTCAGCTTAATATAAATTAGTCAGACCTCATGCAACAAGACCTCGCTCATGAATACTGATGACAATTCTCTTGTATGGCGTAGTTCAGCATATTGTCAACTGACATCTTTGTGCCGTTTTGGTGCACCATGGTGGCATTCTGGAGTCGATATTACTGCGGATAAAATGCAGCCTAGGTCATACGGATACAGAGAAAGATTGCAGGGCAGCACAAATTCATATTAGCTCAGATGAATAATAGATCTATTGACTGGTACCAAGCATAGGGACATAAGCGCACTTGTTTACACAGAATTTGGGCATGATGACTCTCCATTCTGTGCAAGTTGCAATGAAAAGCAAGAAAATACAGAACGTGTCTTCGGGCAATGACGCTGAGTGAATAATGCGTTGGTTCAAGGTTCTATTCTCAGACAATATAAAAAATTTCTTCATTGTCCCAGCACTCGCGAACGTTGTACAAACATTCAAGAGCACAATCACCATGAAAGAGTTTCTAAAAAATGCACAACAAAAATGGTGTTGAGAAACGAGGCCAAAAATCCTGACGAGCCTGTTGTGCTACTTTTTACTTTATTACTATGGATTCACAAGCGATTAGGTTAGGCGTCAGAGAAAAATAGGATAGCCACCAGAGTGAGGAATCTAGAGGGATCAAACCATATGTCTTGCATATGCTAAGTCCAGAGATACAAAAGATACTTAAAGAATGGGTAAATGTAGATCTCAAACGTCATCTACCCATTAACTATCTCACACAACACAAGGTAACTAATAGGCAGCATTAGTACCAAGAAGAGATCAGAGATCAAGCCCTCAAACTGGAGGTAGAATGAAAATCCAATCGATTATTTTGGGCTTGTAGACCGATGAAGCTGTGTTCGCTTTAGTTTGCAATCGAAACGTTCACCGGGTTATGACAAAGAGGTGTCCTGTCATTTAAATTTTTTTAATTGATTTTGGACAAGTGCGTATTTGAAACTAACATGCTGAAATCCAAAAAGCTATCTGTTTGGCTACACTGAGTGAATGCAAAACCAAACTGCAGCTAAAAAGGACTTCAATCTCAGCCTTCGAGCTTAAAGGTGAGTCTGGAATTTAAGAACCAGACAATCTCAAATACCTGTGCTGTCGGAGAAGAAAAGTGGAGGCAAGTTGCCCTTTTATTTCCATTTCCATTCCATTTAGAACATAAAGTAAAAAAAATCAAAGGTAAGCGAGAAAGTCATTCTACACACCAAGAATTACTTCGTGAATCGATTATGTTAATTTTTTACCATAAATACTCGTTCAAATTGAAGAGAATCTGGCAGCACGGCATACTCGATACCAGAGACTTGCTCTAAAATCAAAACTGTAAGCGCATTCCCAGAATTGCACACATGTGCTCTATAACATCTCCTTTACACTTGTTTTTCCTGGTTCAATGATCCATTCATCAATAGAAAATCGAAAATAGTCTAGCACCTGTTTCTGTCAGCTCCTACACCATCGTACAACTCTTAAAACTTCAACCAACATGTCTTCTGCTTTCTAGTCGAACATTTTCCAAGAACATGTTACAAACCAAACACAAAAAAAAAAAAAAACTAATTTTCCCCATTTTAGGACACATGGACACCTCCTGGTGCTGGAACATCCGTAATGCATCAGGCGTAGCACGCTCTAATTTGGGACTCCAATTTCTATGCCTTCACTGACACGAACCGATTCTCTATACTGCAACACGCGTTGATGCTCTTTTAATGAACGAATTTTATTTTATTTTTTTTTTTTCTTCATGAACTGATTTTAATTTTTTTTTTCTAGATATCAGCTTTAGCTCTGTTTAGAGTCAGACAGGGGCAGCAGCCGCTGGAGAAGACGCGTGTTCTCTTCCCCATATTTCTAGATTAGAAACGACAGGAAATCGCTTGTTTACGTGCTCTACATGTGTGTACGTTGGAGTCCATCTATTCCCGCCACACAGATGTTCCTTTCGTTGGGGCCTACACTGTAAAATTGGTTTCAATGAAAAAAAAAAAGAAATGCGTCTACTACACACAGCCAGACCCTCATAATGCTTCATTCATTTAATTCGATGAAACTTTATGTGTGATGAGAGGTTGAAGCGTTAATCGGCATCGTGTACACAACAACAACAACAAAATGTATCTAAGCACTTACGTTCGATTTAAATTAGTACAAAACAATTTTCGGGATTTGTATGATTAGTGTTTTGTTTTTTTTTAATCAGCGCCATCTGGGAAACAGTGACAATAGTTGGTGGATCACTTGACAGATGAAGTTGGTGATTTATGTCACTTAAAGTTTAATTTATGACATTGGCCATGTGTGTGAATATTTTAAGGCATATTCTTAAGGATAAGTAGTTTCATAAACAAATCCTCAAAAATCACACATGAGTATTAAAATTTAAACAAAGGACACACAATATGTATGCACAGCATGTATTGTCACTTCAAAATAGCCTAAGATGGTATTCCTCGACACATGTGACCCGTATTTAATGAGTTAAAGGATGTTTTTCATTTTGTAGTTTAGGGGATGTTCAATTGAACTGTCCTTGTGAATTGCAATATTCTTGACACATGAAAACCCGCACAATGACTATACTCTTGAGAATGGGACTAGGGTAAGACGCACTTGAGAGTTTTGAATGCCACTCTACTAGACAATGGATGGGTTCTCTGTTTTATTGGCACATTTTCGAAAATTATTCTTCAGACACTTGAGAGTGAAATTGAAAATACGAGTGTTCTGAGTTGGTAATGGCTGTAGGAGTGCTTGTCAGTTCAATGTCAATAGTGATTGCCTCTTTTTTAGTTGCGTTTAGTTTTTGTTTTTTTGTTTTTATTTTACATACAAGGTCTTGATGAGGATAGGAGAATCCGAAATGAAATGTTAAGAAACACAGGTTCATTTTGAAAATCATAGTGAAAACATAAGGTTTTTCCTTTCAGTTCAAGTATAAAACTGACAGTTGGTTACAAACGTCAAAGTGATATTCTTACAGTTTCGTTCTAAACCAACTTGAATCTCGATAAGATTTATTCTAGAACCTATGGTTCTTTCTGAGGTTTTTGAAATCAGTACTAAGAAACTCGTAAAAAATATTGTAACACCTCTGCGTTTAAATTCGAAAGAGATCGAATAACTGAAAGAATAAAGGATAAAAATTCCACTGCTAAGCATCACAAATTGAGACATTAGAGAAAGCGAACTGGAGGTCATGATCTAGGAGATCTGACCTTATTCCAAACATAGTCTAAGGTATGTTAAAAGATTACAGTGAAAAGAGGCTACTTTTAGAGGCTACTCAACGAACACCGCCTCAAAGAGACCATTGCTATCTTGACTTGACACCTAAGTTTGAACAAAAAGTTAATGCTCAATAAAATTTTGATCTTGTTAGACTGGGACTGCAATAAGGGAGATACAGATGCATTTATTTAGACATAAAGAGATATAAAGCTCGACTCAGAAGTTTCCTAGATATTTCTCTGAACTTTTGAAATTCAGTGTATAGACGATCTTATAGCATTCGAAGCAGAATGCTACGCCATTGCCCTAATTGCAAATCGTTATTCCAGAATCTCTCCAGAAGTCTGATTTTCTCATGATCCTCCTTCTTATCATCGTTGTTAGCTCCTGTACGAAAACAAAAATAAAATGAATGCAGCTCACCACTAAGTGGTATGGGAACTCCACATGCAACAACAGAGATCTCTACACAGCAAAGAAATGAAATGCATAAATTCAATCTAAAGTGGTGTCAAGCCACGACATCACCGATCATCATCGTCATCATCATCATCATCATCATCACCTTCCACCGAATAATGGTTCAGATTTAAATAGAAAAAAATCTTCCATCTGAATATCTGAGTGAGATATACGATCGCAGCGCAGATAGATAAATGGTTCCAACCGAACTACTTACTTAAAGCGATGCACACACTAAAAGGTATCTCTCAACTCGAGCAATGATGTGAAGTGATAATGTACACATAGTACGCACTTGATGAGACAAAATCAAATTCTCCCGCGAGCCGACAAACGAAGACTATGTACGAGGGTAGTGAAATCAACCCCTTACATGTTATTTTTCATTCATAATCAACTTGAGTGGAGGATGTGATGAGTTTTGTATTGCTGTACCTTCATTGCAATCATAATGGGAAAATGGAAGAGTTGCATTCAGATGCGACGGCTTGGGAGACGTTTAATCTGTTGAATTTCCTGTCCTTGGGTACCTTTCCCATCTGTCTTTCGACGAAGGGGGTGTGTTTTGTCCCCTATTTTCGTTGAGACCTTAAAATCGAAACTAATAACTGACTTGTGCTGCCTTAAAATAGAAACAATTATGAAAAGGATAATAACATTTTCAGAAGCAACATGATAATTTTCTCCGGAAGTTTGTATGCCTCTCGGGAGTGACATGTTGTGTGCTTCTTATAATGTCGATGGTATTTCCTGCGCGGGAGTTTTTTTTTTTCATATTCTCCCTCTCCCCAGTGTGTCGCCGGGGTTTTTTTTATGCCAACTATCACTTCTAACTTCTGCCAAAATGAGCATTGAATAGTCAAATGGTAGCCACCCGATACACGTCTGGTGGGTGTACATGTACATGGGGGCTAACATACTTTCATTCGAATCACGTCGATTGTTTATTTGAATTTGAACATAAACCAATTTGTAGCATTTGTTTGTTTTAGAGGAGTAGTGTGGCGCGCGCGATCGATGGTTGTTTGGTTTGGGAATCGGATGGGTGAACGAGGGCATGTCTGGATAGATAGACAGTAGCGGATAAATCGGAAATGCCTATTGAATGAGTTTTTTTTTTTTTTTCTCGTACAAATGGAGTGCAATGCATTTCTATAAATTGGTTTTTGGTTAGGTACGCCAAAAAAATGAGTCAGACTGGATAGAGGTACTAGTGTTGACACGTTTGGTGAGGAGATTGGCAGGTTTCCAAAGCGAGATAGGCCTAGCTAACATATTGTCGTAGATTAAAGAGGTTTTCGTACATGTTTTAGGAAACTTAACCACTTTTGGTACAAAGTAGTTTGATTATAAGAAAACTATAAGCCTTGGCTTATACTATATACAACTGTATGTATGCAATGAATGGAGTAATGTCACTGAGCACTGTACTTACTTGTGTCTTGCAATTGCTATCATAAGTGTAGATCATTGTAGAGTCCTATTTTATGCGATATATGTAGTTGTTACGAAATCATACTGAAAGTAGTGCTAATTTTGATATCATATTCATATATATGTATGTCCATGATGTCACCTTCTCGAGTCGACAGAAAAAAGGTTTTACAACTTAGTAGACTAAAATACTGGACGACAGTGATTCTAACTTTCTGCAAATGTTCATTCAATGAACTGCTCTCAGGCATATGTATGTAGATACATGTTACGAATTCGTGAACGCATCCCGGTACCAAACTTTGAAGTATGAAAGATCATAGCTAGAACGTACATATGTTGTCAGTTGTGAGTTGTCTTGGTATCCGGTCGTGAGAATAAAAAGATATCCACCATAACAGAAATTTAACCTTGTGTTTTATTTTATTTAATTTAAATTTGTTTCGCCATCCCTTCACTGGGTATTAGGAAATAACTCAAAATTGTGACAATATGTTGGCAAAATCTCAAAGGAATAATGTTTTTAGTTTGACAGATAGAATATTCGTATATGCAGATTTCTTACTTGCCCACCAGGTGGTGCTTTTAAAATTGTCTGCATCTGTTCAAGGCAATCAAACATTATCTTTATGCATAGCAATGTGAACCGAACCATTTAACAGTTAAAATATCTAAGCAATAGAGAAAGAGCCGAGTAAGGGTATTGGAAAAAAAAGAGTTAAAAATCTCACAGGTTATGCTAAATAGTTAAGTTCTGTCAAAGCAGCAATTCGCCGATGTACTAAAATTATTTCAAAGAAACCCTAAATGCCGTGAAATTCATTTTGGTCCGACTTTACTGTAAATCCATAGAAAAAATTAATGCAAATAATATTATAAGTTTCGAAAATTCTGATAACGTCAGACACTGTTTCTAGTGACAACTTAGATCTAAGCGGTTCATGGACAATCAATCAATGTAGTAAGGAAATGCTCACTTAGCAGTTTGTTCTTTAGTTGCAACAGGCACCCAAAATAACATCAAAATTTCTACTTTCAACCGATCCTTAAAATTGGAAATTATAAAAGTAATTTAGAGATAAATTTCATTTCTCGTTCTTAACAAGATGTTAAGATGAAATCTTAAAGATTTTAGGCTCTTGAGTTTATCTTGCTTTCTTTTTGAATCATAAGAGATATCATTACAGTCCACTTGGTTTTACAGGATAATTAGTTGAAAATGTAAAAAGTTCTTGTTGATATGCTTCCTGGCATACAAGAAGTGTTGTTATATAGGACACCGAGAGGGAACCGAATCATTCACTCAGTAATCCTACGCACCAACCACTAAATGACGGCAACCACAAAAAATATGTCTATCAACCATTTAAACTAAGTCCAAAATCAGAAGATCGAACCTAGACAAGATTCAAAAAAGCCTTCAACACTTTATACGCATGTGAATACTAATTTGTGATTGCGATTCCTAAATATAGAGACTAAAAGGGAGGTACTCATATTAGGACAAAACAAATTTCAAATTCCAAGAAACCAAAGTTTTACCCAAAGGATCACTTGTTAAGAAAACTGAAAATATAGTGGAAAGCTCATGGAATGCACACAGGCGGTCTACATTGGTAGCTGCAAATTGACCCGGCTACTCATAGGGGTGTTTCTCACTATCATTTGAAATAAATCTCTCGCTTTGGCTTCCAAATCGCATGCTATCAAATGACTCCTGCTATCAAATCAAGCAGAGCTGATAACTGTTCAAAGTGTGATATTGTTGTTACAGAACTGAAGGAATCGACTATGAGATCCACATTGGACGAGCTATTTAAAACAAATAATCCTCGAGCTCGAGCGAATAATCTACTTCAATTGTATTGTAATAAGGTCAACTTGATAGGTAGACACATTTCTAGGTGTGTCACATAGCTTTATCAACCATAAAATACAAAGATATGAGTTAATTCATCTTCGTAAAGCTGAAAGAAGTTGCAAGGTTTTATCCACCGCAGATTAGAAGATTTATTTTTTTTAACAAAATGGTTTATAAGTCTGACACACACTTTTACCATTATAGCTTCGAAGGAGATCCACCTTACCCAACTTAAACTAATCTAGGATCAGCTAAGACCAATATGAACGGAACTCTCCAGTAAGACGTTCTTTTAGCTGATGTTAAGGTTATATCTGTGATGAAATAAATATTTAAAAAGCACCCTTAGATCCACATAAAGTCGGCCAGTGCAATATTTGAAGACACAATTTAACCAATACCAATAGACTTAAAAATAAAGATTTCAGCTGGAGCCTCCAAACAAAATTTTTATCAAGGGAGAGTTGGAGAAAAGGAGGAATCAAAAATACCTGCAAGTCACCTAAGTCAAAGTTTTTGTTTTTCGGCAAAGCTAGACCTCACGAAACACCCATAGAAAAAGGTATGAATATATATGAAGAATCAAGGAGTCAGTATAAAATGGAATTGCCTTGGGTCCTTTTCCAAGGGTCTACCACTCAATCCTCAAACCCAAAGCACTCCTATGGTCACATTAGTTTCGAATTCCAAAATAACTCTACCCAAAAAAATTGATTTCTTTTTAGTAGACCGGCCGTTGTAGCCTTTGAATAGGTATGGAAGTAAGTCCAGTGCTATTGGAACTTACACTAAAGGGATGGCTTAAGAAATATACAACGCGGACCACTACCTTTCACTTTCGTTGTCTGCCGCTCATTACCTACAATATCAATAAGCAATATATACCAGTTTTGCTTCAGAAACCTCATTTAGATGTCGCTTGTAGATTAGCCCTAAACTAATTCCTGGGCCTCACCCACCAGTGTCCAGTAACAGTGTCTATATATTAACTTTACAACGACATAGTCTTAGAGTTTTAATACAAATTCGGTGTAAGGCCACAAAAACATAAGAAAACAGTGTTTGGAAGACTGTGCCTAACATTTCCCGCAGCCATCATAAATGTCCAAAACTTTTTGGCAGCTCACAAGAAAGTCCCTACGTTCAACAGACCATTGTAGTTGCTGCTCTAAATAAGACTCACAGGATAATACGATCAGAATTTAATTTCTGAGTGTCCAAGCCTAAGCAGAATCAGAAATACAGCCCTCGGGAAATATGTATGACTTCAAAAACTTGGGCGTATGCAATCCTAAAAATGGTGTCCACCGTATAACAAATTTTGAACAAAAGCGGTCTTCACTTTTAGGAATGACTCTCTGGAGAATACAATGCAGTTAGGTCATACAAAATACCCGTAGACTAGAGAGAATTTGAAAACGTTTTGAAATGTGAAATGTGTTAGGCAAAAACCGAAATTAAAATACAAAATTATAAAACAAAAACCTTTCAAAAATCCACTCACAAAACTTAGCAAACACTGCACACTGTACAAGTAACTCACCACAACAAAATTCCTTCATTTCGATTTCCTCTCCTTTAGTCATTATTTATAAAGAACAGGAAGAAATTCTAATTTTCCTTCGAACAGGTACTCAGTGTAGATATTTTCAAAGTCATTAAGAAAATATACTCAATTAAAACAGTCAGTTAATTTTCAAACATTTCTACAAGCACCTAAGCACTTTCATCACACTGCACTTTGCAATAAAAAAAAAAAAAAAACAAATTATAATAATAAACCGATAAAACTGTGCAATTTTCCGTCTTGCCAAACCGATAGTCCGCGGCGAAAAAAAATTGCGTCTCCAAAACACGGTCCAATCACTTGACTATCGTTCCGATATCTGCTGGCCATGTAGCTAAACAGCAACAGAACACTGGCCAGATACAAAGCAAACGACAGTAGCGCGTGCAAAAAACCGAACGTGTTAAAATATCACTATCACGCAAAAAGAACAACACAATTAAACAAAATGGAGAATCGAAAGAATAAAAGTTAAGTACATACAAAAAAAAAAAAGAAAAAGAAAAGGAGTTAAGGCACAAAACAGAAAAAGACAAGCAACGACGTCAAACTCTAAAATTATGGCAATGCTAGCCATAACCCATCACGGTATATTTTCGTCGCCATACGTTTTTATTGATATTCTCCTCTCTCCGAAAAAAAAAACAAAACTATAAAGAAGGTAAGTTAAAAAAAATATTAATAACGTTTATGAATAAACAATAATGGCCGATGAAGACCGAAAATGACGAACAGCGCGACAGAAAATTCGAAATTAAAAATGCAACATATGATTGTCCGTGATTGACAACGGATCAAAATACACGGGGACCTGAGGCATTGAGAGGAAGCCACCTCGGGACACACTTGATTAAATTAATAATTTCTTCTTTTTTTTTTCGTATCCACTTTTATTTTGTATATTGTAAGGAGTAAAAGGAAAATAAAGAGAAGACAACGAAAAAAAAAAAAAGGAAACACTTTTCCCGTGGAAACGTGACTTGTTGACATAATGTCGATATGCGTATGCACGCGCATGCAAAGTTCGAACTCACAACCACGCGCGATAGGATCTCTCCTCGGGACATTGAATTAGTTATTCCGAATGGATTTACAAAAGACGGGACAGATAAAGGGCTTAAGGACTAAGGAGATTTTCTTCGAGAGTGTTTCATTGAAAGATTCATTTATGGTTATCACGATTTGTTTTTCGGTCTCAAGAGGTTCTGAATGAACAAAATTTTTCCCAAATCAAAGGAAACGATGAAAAGCAAGCCGCTAAAGGATTTCAACAAACGCTACTGTGTTTGATCGACCGAGATATTGAAGGAGAATAATGGGATAATTACATAACCTAATACACCTCAATAGGGACGTTCAAAAATGCAAACGGTTAGCGTTTGTTTCGGTAGTGTAACGTACGCGTTAAGTTAAGTTGAAACGAGTATGTTCAAAGAATCGTGGCATTGAATACAGATAGAATCGACAGAGATAAATTTTCAGCCTTTTATGCTTCTAGAAGGGTTATATTGAGTAGCTTAATTCAGAAATTAACCACAAGCCACAGACATTTTGTTTTTCTTCAAAGAAATGTGTCTGATCACATTTGATTGTACTCATCAAAGTTAATCTCAATGTAAAGTAAGATTTTAGATATCAAGCAGATCATATGTCTTGGTGCAGTCTTTTCTAATCAATCTGAAAAATCGTAGTCGTATAACTTATTCCTATTCTCAAACAAATTTGGATCAAATCATTTACATAAACGAAGTTGCCGTAGTATCTATGTAGTTAAACTGGAAAAGAAAATGTTTTTATACAAAACTAAGACTGATGCACATGATGACGTCCTACAAGGGTCTATACGGGAATCGGATACCTAGAAGTTAATGCGAAGATCTATGATCAACGTTAAGGTAGAAGACTGCTAGAAAAAGTTTCGATGGACGAAGTTACGGCGTTCATACCCAATTTAAGCAAAACTTTTGATCGTAAGGCTTCACAGCTCATACTGATCAGGAGGCAGATCATCAGTAAGAAGTGGGCTTGGGGATAACCACAAAATAAATTCTTAACAATGAGGTTAGACACAAACCTTAATTATTGGCATTCAGAATTGTAAGATCAAGTAAATCAGTAAGATCCTCAGATGAACCAGATCAGTAAGATCATAACATCAAGGAAATCAGTAAGATCAGTAGATCAAGTAGATCAGTAATATTATCAGACCAAACAGATCAGGAAGGTTAGTAGATCATGAAGATTAAGCATACCAACAAGATCAGCAGATGAGCTCTCAATACAATCCTGACAACACCACTATGAGTAGAAACTAGAGAAAAGTGTACTTAAAGAAGGAATGGGCAAAGGCTTGCCCTGAAATTCCAACAAAATAAGATCACTTGTTTCTTTAAAGCAGCGGTAACGGCTAGAAGAGAAATTAAGTCACATCGCTTTAGACAACATCGTGAGGTTGATGTTTGAGAGAAAACATTGCGAATGTAAAAAAAGCAGAGTGAAATATTAGTGTGCAAATACCAAAAAACCTTTGGAATGCCCTTGTCAAGGCTTTCTTTACATTGAACTACCTAGTAGGAACGTTTTCTAAAAATTATCGCTGTTACTAAAAGCAGTCCAAAAAGATTTCGACTTATATTTTAAGGTCTCGAAAATGAATCAAAAGGATGCAGCATATGAAAATGTCCTCTAAAGCCTAGAAATCATTCGCTTTAAGCCAAATATAGTACAATGATTTTGGGGATAATAGAAGAGCCTTTTAAAGAGCATGGAATCGAATAACCTCCTACACTACATAGTCTTAACAGAAAAGAACTCGATACCAGAGAGTTGCTCCACAGTAAATGAGGTTGAAATAGAATGGCGCGGCATTGGATTTTAGATTAAAACGCTCGAAAACTCGTCAAAAGTAGTTGAAATGAGTTTCAAGGCATAAGAACTTTGTGAGCCCATATTAGTTGCATGGGTTTGCAATACCATCACAAACTGAGTAGCTGCGCGAAGAATAATGTAATTTACCTAGTGACCCTACCGTCGATCTATGTAACATAGAGTTAGATAGTTAGCTTTGTTAGCAATATCGAAATAACGCTATAACTCTTAACTTGGTAGGAATGCGCTTAAAGAAAATGTGAATGTGAATCCTCTGCCATTTGAATATTAATTACGCATACGCAGACTCATTAAAAAAACCAATTAATCCTTCTCAAGACTTCTCTTCCCGTCATTAAGCTCATTATTATTACATTTTCGTATCCAAATCTAATCACTTGACACCTCATAACATGAAGGTACGTTCATATACTCTCAACAATTATTAGCATTAACAACCGGTAGCAGTTCCCTGTCAAACTGACGCCAGTTCTCACTCAAATCAGGAATCACATTCATCTTTTCAGTCTCTTCAGAATGTGCATCCATTATACTACTTATCTACACCACGCAACCAACTTCCCAACCCCTCTAATTTAGCATTAAATCAATCATCCACCCTCGCGCGCCAATTCTATAAAAAACAAAAAGCCTCATTACATCACACCGTCTAATCTCCGTCATGCGTCGCTGCCATCATCATCGTCGTCGTCGTGGTTGTCGTTGTTGTCGATATCTCCCCGATGATGGTGATTTGAGACCGTATTAGCTCGATTTAAGCTCCGTTTAAAAACAACTTTATTCACATTTATTTCGTATTTATTCACAATTTTCTCGACAAATTGTCGTAATAACTCCCAGTGGCAACCGCGCGCCATTAACAATGGCGCCAATTCTCCAACGCTACGTGAGCCGTATTCCCAAGTAAAGTGATGCGATGCGCGGCACACAATGCTATGTGGCGTCGCCACTGTCTCAGGTTCAAAATCGAAATCATTTATGTTTATAAATTATTGCAAATGGACGCTTAACGGTTACAACTACAAGGATATGCAAAACAAAAGTGAGAGTTATCCGCTGAATGATTTCATTCATCTTGCCGGCTCGTCTCCTTTTGTCTCTCGCAATTTATGATATAATTTTAGAAACTTTGTATTTCAAGTCGTGGTTTGGTTTTTGTTTTAGAAACCCAATCACACCTCAAACTATATATGTATAGGGAGAGGTCAGTGTTTTACAAGAAAGAGGAACACAACACATAACACAAAATAATACACATGGCTTGGTGTTACCGTAATAATTGTCAACTGCAATTTCCGGTTAACGTTAAGCACTCATTATAGTCTTCAGTGCAACCGCAACTGTCTACCTCTACAAGAAAGTAATAGAATATTAAATATTTAATTTTCCCATTTATAGTTCCTGTTTTGATGTGGAAGGAAGGGAGTTTATAGCTGTGCCTGCTCCAAAAAAAAAACATACAACAGGAACTCTTTGGAGTTATGGCACGTGCCAGTGGAGCCCTCTCTGTGTGCACAATGATAACATTACCATCGGGGTAATGTGTTTACATTTGCATTCTGAAAATGGGGAAGAGAAACCGTTCTACAGAAAAAATAAATAATGGATAGCCAGCCATTTTTGATTTAAAGGGGCTAAATTGACATTGGTCGTGCGTCAGAAATGCGTTAGGAGTCGTTCAAAATCAAATAGAAAAAAAAAACCCTATTGGTTGAGTTGTAAGTTATGAGTTCTAAAATGTCGCTCAGACCGATGAGTGAGCTGTCATATTTCGGAGAACATGTGTAAGCATTCATCGATTGTTTGGGTTGTGCTAGATCGATTTTTAGGGGGCGAAGCTCTTCTGTGTATTATTCCTCTAGTCGAAAAGGAATGGGAAAGTTAAATGTTCTTTTCTGGAATGAGTTCCAAAAATAGAAATCAGTTCAGAATAATGTAAATGAAGTTGAAACTTCCGTGTTTGCTTTGGGCGGGAATTTCATCTCAGATGGTTTTACTTTTGGACATCAGGTGCGTGTGATGGGAGTTTTGGAGCAATAAATGTTTTTAGGATTTCCGGGAATACGAGGGATTTAAAATTAAATTCGTGGGAATGGGAAAAACGAGAGAAGATGCAAGGAACAATATTCAAGATAGTTTGTTTTAGAGATCTAAGTGTTTCAGAGAGAGGATGAAAAGACAGGTACTGCTCTGAATTGTTGTTGTCTTCTAAGGGTTTTACCATTCTTAGTATAAAACCGAAGAGAGAAAGCTTAGGGTTGGTAGTCAAATGTGTACTTTTTACACCCTAAAATTAATTTCCAGGAACTATTACATTGTTCTGCACTTTAAGAAAACCAATTTTGTGTTTGGAAAATATTCGAAAAGTCTGTAAAAAATCGTATGTATAATTGTTTGAGAATATTTTTGTTAAGTCCTTTTATACGACAGGCAAGGTGTAATGATAGTCAACGATGTCAATCGCTACGTAGGCGTGACCATACTTTCTAAATACTGTGAAGTTAGGCGATGTGGATTTTCTAGAGAATTCTCCACTCTTTTGACAGATGACTTTAACTAAAATGGCACGGCCCATAGTCCTCCATTTTATACAGATAATTTTACACTGACATGACATGGAAACCATAAGTTTATCTGTTGCAACCAGCACTGCCCCAAAACCATTAATTATTAACTAAACTTTTTATAGTTGTGGTTCAACTTCAAGAGAAGTTACAATTCAAAATGGATTCAAAAAGAATTTGGATTCGCCCTGAACAAAACTATTCATATTTAGATCTTTCAGTCAGTTAGAATAGAAGTGTCTATGATTTAACGTGTCAAGCTTCTAAGAGGTTTCTATTTGTCCTTAGTCTATGCCTAATTGTTTCAATTAGAAATCGGTTGAAAAGCAAGAGTACATATTTACCTAAAAAATGTCACAGGCGCATATTCAGAAAAGGATGTTGAAAGGAGGCTCTAAGTGCATTTAACAGCTAAGTGAAACCTTCTCCTACAAGCAATACAAATTATCAGCTCATTGTATCAAAAATCTGGCAGATTATTTTAAGCATAGAACTCCATTACAAAATATTCAGTCTGGTTTTAACAAACACAAAGTGACGTAAAGCGTACCACAAGGATCCGGTCTGAGACCAGTACTGTGAAACAAGATTTACGCAATTGATTGCAAGATGCCAAAGAAATTGAGAAAACATTGTTATCTTATGAAACTGCTGAAAGAGGTACAGCGAAATTGCAATGAAATAATACAGAAGAAAGAAGACACACACCGGCATCCTTACAGTCGGTTTTCCTGAAATTCATTCCAAATTGCACATTAAGATCTACTTTTAAATGTTCCCCTTACTTACGTTAACCACAAAGTCTCTAAAGCGAGCATTGGGCTAGCTCGCAACATGCTTCATACTGGAGGACCAAGGCACAGGCGATGACTACTTCTAACCCTAAGCCTTACCAAATTTGGCGAGGGTTGTGAGGATTATAATAAGAAAAAACGTCCTGTTCCATTAGCTGGGACTCAATTAACGACGTTAACGACAAAGTAATTGTGACTGGAACTACAACAGAACTCGGTAAGGTATGACACGTAAGCTATGATAAATTGACGCTGCTGCTTGCACAAATTCGTACGATATGGATTAGTGGATTGGATGCGTTTTCAGGGTAAATGTGGAAACTTTGTCTCAAAGTACAAAAAAAGCCACGATAGACATTGACTTCACTGGACTTCTACTCCTGACGGACCATAAATATTTCCTGCATGCGATGATGATGCAAACAATAGCAACATCAACTATGACACCAAGAGAAAAACGGCTGCCAACAAAGACATTAAGTTCATAAGAATGGCAACAATGATGATATTACTCTGACAGGAAGATGAGTATGGAGAGTCATATTACACCCGTCTCAAATAAGGTCTATCTTCACAACCTGTATAGATACAGTCGATGAGCCATGGAATGTCGCATTGATCACGGTGCAATGAATTGAATTAAAATTACGTCTTCTTCCATTATATGATGCGAGAACAGTCAAAAAGACATTCTTAACAGATTGAACAACTGATTGGCATTTAAATAATTTTGTTAGGCGGCACTGGGCTCTCTACAATTTATGTCATTCTAAGAGCAAACAGCTTAATTCAATAGCAAAGGTTTGGAAAAGATCAAATGCGATTAAGTGAAGAATTTTTAGGCTGTTATGACCTTCAAAATAGGTGGCTTTACGCTGGCTTTTTCTATGATTTTTACTTCAATCAGTGAACATAATTTTAGGATCCAAGAATCTAATCAAGCTTTTTAAACACGATATAGGAATGTAGATTCCATTCACTCAAAGTTGTACAACAGGTATAGCTGTGACAAATTATGTTTATCCAGTGCCTCTTGTCCTTACACATACTTAATTTAGTACAAAACAGTCCTTACACTTTCAATCAACGAGTACATTGTATTAAAAATTTAACTCACCCCTTCGTCGACCACTCGATCCGCGATATCTGCTTGGTGATACAACGGGTGGCTTCGGTGCAATCATAGTCGGAACTTCATCTGGTGATGTTGGACTCTTGAAACGATCTCGATGGCTGAAGTTTCCAAACGAATGTCTACGTGATCCATGGCAGGGCAGTGTGTGGTGGTTCTTGCTGTAAATAAAATACAAAATTTAAGACAACTGACAGAGGAGTGTATCTTCTTTGACTTACCTCAATGGTGATGCATTGAAAACATCATCATTTTCAGGATTATATGTTGCTGATTCATTGTAAGAACCTAATCTTTCGCGAAATGACTCAACAGTGTTTAAACGTCGTAGGAATGGTCCATTTATGCTCGTCGGTGAGCCTAATTCAAAAGCCTGCAAAGGGAAATAATTATAAGAAAAAAATTATTATTAAAACCAATACTTCAACTTACATGTAAACACCCTCCACCAGCGGTATATGATCCCAGTGAACCAAAACTTCCTCGAGGGCTACCCAAAATCGATGCAGCCGAATCTAGATTGGCTGAATTGATGGGTCGTATTTTCTCGGGAATTGTAACACGTGGGCTACTTCCTTTCGAATTTCTTCGCTTAAATATAGAGAACCCCTTACTGGATGTCGACGAATCGGGGGTTTTCGGTGATGATTTGTCATTATAAAAATAATATGGATTATCTGAAAGGAAATAAGAATATGTATTTGTATAAGAAGGTTTCGAATATGTTTTGTACATAAACTAGAGATAGAATAAATCTTTAGACAGAGATTCAGTACCTAATAAATAGAACTAATACGTAGGTACTTCTAGGGACTTCAAATTGGACTAGTGCCTTTAACTATTTCTGCTTTGCGAGCTTACTTGTTAATTAGATTCGAATTAGGGTACTTTGTAATCAAACCCAAAGCCAAGATTTGGTGTGTAATATGTTTGCTTGTGACCTAAGCTGAGGAAGTTCGAAGCCCATCAAGTGACAAATATCCACTTCTTCCAATAAGAAAATGTTACCGACCTTAGAATGGGTCTTTGAGTGCTCTGTGATTTGAAAAGCCATCCTAAAATTGTCATTGTCATATGACAATTAGTGCATGGACCGATATTATTTTTTATACACTAATGGGTCTTCTGATCCTCTTTAATTGACGAAGAGTCTAAAAAACCGATCGGGAATACTAAGTGTTATAAAGGCACAAATCGGTGGGTTGTAATAATTCCTTCAAGGCCTAATATTTTTGATTTGAGTCTTTCTTTTTATTTTGTGTCCTGTATCCCCTTTAAGGACTTAGGGCCTCTTCTACGTCTTCAGGCCATCTTGCCATCTCTTCGATTTTATAGGAGCCATAGGCAATCGTGTTTGAATTTATTTTATGAGTCTGTTTTTTCTAATAATATTTTCCAAAGGTTTCTTAAAACAAAAGTCGATTAATGGGATGAATTGCAGCTTATAAGACTTCTCCTATCGATTCTCATGGTTATACTAAGTTCAAGACATCGTCTTATTTTTTGGTTTCAGAGTATCAGAAGCCTCTTTCTTATGCCATTACAGAATACGAGGCTCAGAGTCTTTTCTACGATTCGTTTTAGGATATTAGTCAATAACTATGTACACGTGGATGAGATGTTTTATTTTTGAAATTGTAGAACTTCTAATATCAAGTCAACATTGGAATACCTACAGAGAATAAACCTAGAATAATAACGGTTCAGACTTTGAGTTTGATATTAACAAAACATGCCTTGCTTACTGATGACCTGAAGAAATTAGGTAAAAAAATAAAACCTGCCAAACCGTCGTAAATGGTGTAAAAAGCTATTCTTTGGGTAGAATGAATATCATTCAAAGTGGATCTGCAGCTACGCAATAAAAACTGCCGATCAGAGTGAACAAAGAATAGAACTTGGAATGAGTTACCAAAGTTTTGAGACAGACAAAGTTCAGAAACCAGGTAAGAATCATTCAATAAGACTCTATTCTACTCCATAAGGGAAAGGTTCAGTGATGCTTTCTTCATCTACAGCTAACGAATTCCAGAAAAAAAAAGTTATTCTTTTCTCTGTTCAGAGTCTCATAACGGAATAGTCGATGGATTCTTACAACTACGAATAATGCTACACATATTGCTTTAAACTTCCTACATCGAATCCAACTTCACTATAGATTAGGCTTCAGGTATGTAGCAACAACCTGCCACCTGAATTTTCAACGGGCGGCATGACTTTTTTTTAAAGGATCCTACATGTATAGAGTTTTTAAACGAACCTTTGCTGATGCTGGGATCGATTTTTTTCAGAACCAGAAAGGATTAACATAGAAATGGTGAAAGACTTCAAGGTTCTTAAGCAGTCTATCTGCTATTAAGAGTTGCCTACAGGATTCAAAACTCTTCTTAGTTCCGTATTCTGGCAGCAACATGAAATATATAAAAATATATTTTGCATTTCATTTTGTTTTTAACCCGGTGGAGAATATATTTGCTATAGTTCAGGGCTAAAACTCATCCTGACTCGTGTCTTAACCTCTGGATAGTCAAGGTGGCATCAAACGTAGGAGGTGTGCAATATCTCAAGAGTAGCTCAACCGTCGTCATTTATGAAAGAAAACTTCTTATACTCTGGAATACCTAAATTGTTGAATATTTGAAATTTCTTCAGGACTGCATGTACTCCAATGCTTTTGCGTCGCAGGAACAGGGTTGTTATACCTCGCTTACTTGCGCGAAGACAAATGCGGTGCGTTAGAGTCGCAAAAACAAACTCTTCCTGGCGAATTGTAGTTTTTACTAAAGTCGCTTCCTTAGTGAAAAGCCAGTCATTTATATAAATTAAATAGGACCAGAGCCAGAATTTACTAGACTTTAGAAAAGCAAAAAGTCATTTTAATAATCTAAATTTGCTGGCGACAATTGCTTCAACCCAATATTACTTTCCTCACCTGATTTTGAAAAGGACCAATGTCTATTCGGCAAGATAACGATGTAAGCAAAGCTTTAAATAAATTCAAAGTTGTTGATCCTTATGAAAGTCTGAACTTCATTAAAGTAAATCATTTTCTTGAGTATAGTGCATATTTCATTTAAACTGTGCAAAAGTTTACCAAATTTCGAAACCATGCTTTCCAAATTTGTCTAACTTAAAAAACAGACACTAAGTATTCATTGTTCAAGTCGAATCCTAAACACAGCACACGATTCTTAATTTAATACATTTAAGGACAAGACAGTTGGATCTCTTAATTAATCCTTTCTAAACGTTCTTTAAGAGACACAATATTATCCTTCAACTTACCTGATATAAAAGTACTAGTATTATCCACAGTAACAAACATTGCAATATCCTTTCTCACACTTATCAATTTATACAAAAAAAAAAAAAAAATTATTCAAACACTCTTCAGATTTATCTTTCAAAAACTTGCAAAAAACTCATGTTTATCAAATTCTTAATCCAAACAAAAAACAACGCTGACACATATCCCTCTTGGAATTTTTAAACAAACAAACTCCAAACACTTTCACTATCGTTGCGCCAAAACAGAATTTCTTTCAAGCAAACAACAAACGAAACATAAATTCAAAACGAACAACAAAAACAAAAAAAAAAAGAACACAATCCCACTCGCAAGAGATATAGTCAACGACGTCATTCGAATCAAAACGCACCAAATGCACTGAACGAACGAGGACGGGTCACATCGTCATGTACCCTTAGAAGTTCCGAAGTAAGAAAATTCAAAAACAATATCCCACAGATACTCTACCTATAACGCATACCACTTTGAGATTTATGCTCTAGCGTTTGTTGTATCTACTGTGCTCGGGCTATGCTCAATGCTGTGCACCACCGACCGAACCGCGCCATGGGCCGAAAAAACAAAAGAAAGTCATTGAAATGTGCATAGTGGTGGCGAGGCGGCCCGCCGAACCCCTCTGTTTCCACCCGGTTGACCGTAATTATCCCATATTGCACCCACTATGGCTTCCACGAGAAGCGGTGTGTCTGTGTGTGTTGGGGGAAAATCTATCAGAATTTTCTTTCCCTTGCACGTACACATGTAGATGTCACGTTTTGTATGATGAGCGAGGAGGCGTGTATGCAGCAAACAGTAAGTGTGTACATTGGGGGTGCAATCATACTTGTTGCAGTTCCATTGGTGATCGATGGAATTCGATTAGAAGTGCATGATCATGGGGGTGCAGAATGGAAAAAAGGTCATTGACCCATATTGCACGCATTTTGATGGAATTTACCAAACATGACTGTAATTGTAGACTTTATTAAAAGTTCCGAGACCTGTGGGAAATCAGTATCAGTAAGGGGTCGAATCTGTTAAGCCATAGCAAGGATACGTTTTTCAGGAAGGTTTCTTAAAGTGTACATATTGGAACCTAAGTAGTGGTTTACCGAAATAGCAGCACGACTGCAGAACATAAATTCTTGGACCTGACTTTTCGATGAGTAAATGATAGAATCTCGCGTAATTGAACCCAATCCCCTGATAATGTTTCTCAGGCTTTAACTAGGCTAAAATCTATACGGTTAAGGTCTGAACTAGGGTAGACAATGAAAGCGCAAGCGCTAGAACTATTTTATTTTCAGTTACTCTAACCGCTCTTATAACTCTGAACTTTAACTCAATAAAATCCAATTTATTTTAGTTCTGCTTTGAAGCATTGCAATCTTTTATTTGAAAGGAATTTAAAGTATCTACCAAGACCAAAATCTTTCTGTGGCATCAATTGATACATAATTAGGAACCATTGAGAAAATGTTCCAAGGCTTAGAAATCATATTTCTCCAGGAAAGCATTAAACATTGGAAGTAATAAGAATCATGTCCAAGTCCACAAACTCCACTAAACACATAGCCAAACGCACTATCCTAAGTGTAGTAACCCTGGAGTCGTGTAGTAAAAGTACTGAGTAAGAAGATAGCACCCTCTAGTATGACACTGAAAAGCAGCAACAGCAAAGAAGTACAAGATAATGGGTGGAGTTCCCCAAGGCTCGGTCTTGGGACCAATTCTTTAGAACATAATTTGGACTATGGTATACTAAGAACATCGAGGTCGAGGGGAGTAGATATCATTAAATATGCTGATAATGTTGCGCTGGTATTAGTGGTCAATACGCTAGAAGAAGTGATGCAAAACTGCAATCAAATAAGCGCGAATGTGAAGCTATGGATATCAGGATTATAGCTATCGGACCACAAAACAGAATCCGTTCTCATAAGCAGCCAGAAAAGGGAGGAACACCTAACCATATAGGTCTGTGAGCGAATCATTGAGTGCAAGTCGTACATCAAGTACCTGTGAGTGCTGCTGGACCACAAACTCAGCTTCAGAGACCACCTAACGTACGGAGGCGAGAAAATCTCCCGGACAGTAGCAGCATTATGTACATTAATGCCAAATATCGGAGGACCAAGGCAGCCAATAAGAAATCTTCTTACAAGTGTAAGCAAGTCAATACTCTTGTACGCGGCTCCAATATGGGCATTAGCGACGTGCCGTGAATCGTACATTAGAAAGATGAACTCCATCTGTAGGGGTATGTTGCACCTTTAGAACTGTATCTGCGAATGGATCTCGGGCAGAACGTCTATCGATCTAAAAGCGAAGAAGTCTCTGGTATTACGCAGAATGGGAGCATAGTTGGATCATCACAACCAAACGGCGATGGACATATAAATTTATACGCAACGTTGATGCATGGACTGATAGTTGGTTCCGCGAGTATGTCTGGATGTATGGAATGCCAAAACTACACAAGAGCTAGTAACATCTTGGAAAAAGAAATTAGCGACCAACTGACACCAAAAAAAATTATCACATTTATGTTGGCGACAAGAGAAAGCTGGGAGACTGCAAATGAAGTTATAACAAGTATGAAGCAGCAACACTGTATAGAGGAAGGAGCAGCGAGAAACAAAGAATTTGCTCTGTCAGCTAAGAAAGATGAGACGAAATGTCCTGTGTTGCCCCTGTGAAGAAATGCCTTGACTGGACAAAGCAAAAGGAGCGGTTTTTTGGCTCGTAGAAATGCAGAGGATGGAGTCGGATATAACTTGTAGCACGGGGTACAAGTATCCATAAAGGATTTTGCCCCTATCTGCGACATAAAAAAGGACAGTAACACCCTAAACACAATCGATATTTCAAGTCGTAAAAGCAGCAAGTAATTGAACAGAGTCGATGGAGAAAATTATTCCAAAATTTAGCTTTCACATTCAGCTGCTTGGCGCCAGGACTTACTAAGTTATCTTACCATATAAGACCTACAAGATTGTACCTAGGCAACCGCGCATATTGTGACAAGCCACCCTATCCTATTGGAACAGCACCATCTGATACAATTAATTGAAGCCACAAAAATAGAATACGGCTCAGTATCTCGAGTCTGCTGTATAAGACTATTCAATTAAAGGGTCTTGGTCATATTCTGGAAAACCCAAGTGACAAACATTTTTGCGTCTATAAGGGTGCATTACCCCATAAAGGCTACTAGCGGAGGACTTTTTGAGAGTTCGCTGCAAGAAGCTTTAGAAATACTTAATTCGTTGGAATGATGCCAATTTAATGTTCCCCGACCCACAGTGTCACTTTTACTACATGTGACGATATACTCCTCTGACCAAACAAGACG
The DNA here is from genome assembly GCA_905220385.1 of Xylota sylvarum. Taxonomy (NCBI): domain Eukaryota; kingdom Metazoa; phylum Arthropoda; class Insecta; order Diptera; family Syrphidae; genus Xylota; species Xylota sylvarum. The sequence goes on from LR999958.1 coordinate 38,153,719, forward strand.
AAGAAGTACAAACGTTCCTTAATCCATAACCAGCATAGTTTTACAAAAATACAAATACAAATTTTTGGCTCAACAGGTCCATGGGACCCAGGGCCTGGCTTCTCACAACCATTCGTGTTGTGCGTGTTATATTCTTCACATGAATGGAAGGGCCCTACTGTTTAATGCCGGATCCGAACGGCAATTTTGAGAAGCTTTTTCATGACAGTTTTACTCTCGGATGTTTGTCAGACGCTAGCGAGAGGTGGGGCCGTGAAAGAAATTTTAGGTGTTGTCTGGGGATTGAACCTGGAACCCCTTGCTCCGTAGTCCAACGCACTAACCACTTGAGCAACGGCACCCAGCATAGTTTTACAGTCAATCCTAAAATTGTCATTCACAATGATTCCCACCGTCTCGCTGCATTTGTTAAGATTCCCCACTAGGCTTTAGCTGATTCTTATTACATTTTGTTCTATATTCGAAAATTTAAAGTAACAAGCTTAACTTAACCTTATAACTGAGGGCTTTTCACAACTCCAGTCCCACAGTAAGTAGAATAGGTGGTCTGGATTTTCGGTTAACGTGTAGAAAACAAAACTGGTACTGTTCACGAATATTTGATTTATACCTCAATGTCCAAAAAATGTTTGAGGATACCTCGCTTAGAATCCCAGTCGGCGCTAAGGAATAGGTTTAGATTAGGGTTAGAGTGGCTATCTGTACAAAGTCGCAGACTCCGATGAAAGGAGGTTCACTGTAAAACTATGAATCAATCGCGTCTATCAAACTATCTTTTTAAAAGCTTTTTATAAAATTTTTAAAAATGCTCCTTATGTCTTAAGTCGTCAGTTTGATGAAGTCGTCGAAGAGAACAAAATAATTTCTAGGTGAAGCAATCTTCTTCCAAACAGGTGCAGTTGTGATCATTGGCACCACATTACCTCTATACATACAGACCCCTGCGAACATGGTTGCGTCTACAGTTTGCAAAACAAAAAAGATTGACCATTTCAAATACCTCGATTTCAACGATTCTCTAAGTGGCATTGGTTCAATAAAAGCCACATGCCTCTCTCGCCTACCGATGTATTCCCAGTCCCAGTATGTTCCTCTTACACACTCTTATGTATGATATACTAGCTATCACTGCCATCCTCTGCTCTGTTCTAAGAAAACACTCCAATTAGGGTGTTCATTTGAATACCTGCAGTATCAATGCACCCATATTTACATGTGAGCCTGTTGTTTATACTGAGGACCACACATGAAACTACATCTGCAACCTTTCGTATTCCCCCACAAATATCCGCGCAATAAAACTTAGAGCACGGCACGCTAGGGAACGTAATAATTTAAACAAAACATGTTCGCCCAACGCTGCCGCCTTGTTTCCGGGGTCGCTTCGATCGACCGACGGTACATCACCTCCGTTGCTAGAATTATTTCCGAAATTTTCAATATTTCACCGTTTCTAGTAAAGAAAAATTTCCCGAAACGCACACGAGCACAAGGCAGGCTCATGCATAGTAGCATGCCTATCCCCCACTTTTTTTTTGTGCATTTTTCCAATTCAATATTCCATCATCATCATGGCCATCATCATCATCGTCGTCGTCATAATCACAATAATCACAAATTCAGTACGACCTCTTCCTGTTTTCTGTTTCAATAATAGATTTTTATAGGGCTCCCTGCACAAGGGATTGGATGTGTGTAGCTGGCTAGTGTAGCCCCTATGGAGTATCATAAAACCAGTGTCTAGGGCACAAGTGCGGAACGAACGACGGACGCAAACAACCCTAGCGCTGCGTGTACGCTGTCAGCACTGGAAAACAATAATGTCCATGGCTTCAAATTGGAATTGTGCTCCGGTGCATCTTAATTGCGCTTGCCGCGTTGCCTCGAAGGGGTAAAGGGCTCGACGATCATATCCATAACAACAACAACAACAGCAACCATCTCAGCGATCATGTGAAACGTCCTGTTTATTTGAATTTCTTGCAGTCGTTATGCGTGTGTGGATCTTAACGCGGGTGGATGCTTCTGTGCGTTAAGTTGGATAGCAGGTTTCCTCTTAGTGGAACACTGTCCATATGGATGGTTTTCTAAAAGGCAATTGTTTATCTTTTAGTGCGTTAACTTTACGCAGCGCTCCGTGCCGAGAGAAAAACGATTCAACTTAATTTGACCGTTAAATTGTGTATTTGTGCGTGGGGTAGTGACTACTAGTCAAGGAATGCATGTGGATGAGTAAGACGAATGGCATGGTAATTGGAAAAAGCAATTGTTGATATTCTGTTCTAGGAATATCTATTGCTGCCACCTGAGGTTGAGCGTTGAAAGAGTACTAGGATTGATGATTTTGGCACAAATAGGCATTTCCGTTATTGAATTTAAGAAAATTTAGTCATTTTTAGAAAAACGATGCAGGTCATTCAAGTAATATTGATTTGGAACACTGATGCCGTTTGATTACTTACTTACATACTTAGATGACACTACAGTTCGGCATGAACCTGGGCCTCCACTAACAAGCCTCTCCAGTTAGCCGTCTGTCATCTGACTGTTAGAACCATATTTGGGAACTGGTAAAATTCGCGAAATCAACCGAGAACTTGAAAAAATTTCGCAGATGAAGTCTTAAAACAAAGCTTGGTAAGCATATGATATTCAAAGGGAAGTCAAAGAATTCAGTTAGTAAGTGGACAATGATGAAACCAAAGGGTTAGTCGAAATAGCCCAGATAACACCGGTAGAAGGTGACTTAAACTCCGACTCGAAGCAAAACTGTAGAAGACCAAAAAGGAGACAGAGACAAGCGCAGGCAAATAAAGGATAGGAAAACCAACTACCTTTGGGTCTAGAATACTTTTTTCGTCATCTCATTAGTCCTTTCAATAACCGGTACACTCCTTGCTTGGGAACCCAATCATGCACAATCGACTTTGTTTTCATTTTAATCACTACCTGGTTCTCAATTAAAAAAGTGATGCTATCCCATTATATTGTCTTCACTGCAATTTTGTAAACCTGGAAAGATAGTAAAAAAAACTCCTGCGAAACACCAATAGCATCCATCCAAAACATTAAACTGAAAAATTTCAACTACAGTTACCATTGGAGACATTCATCAATGCCAGATGCACGCCGAAGAGTTGGTCTTAGCCGAGTCATCAACGAAATATGTACTTCTGAACCAGGCGGTTTAAGATAGTTGCTTATGCAGACGATGTAGTGATACTGGCAATAGGAAAGGTCTTACTTCTATCAGCGAACTGTTAGAAAATTCATTAGATACACTTAACACGTGGACAAAGCATTGTGGACTTGGAGTTAATCCCAATAAAACCGAACTTGTGCTATTCACTAATAAAAGATTTATATTGCAATTGAAACTATCAGCTATTGAGGGAGTAACCCGAGGATAATTTAGAGGTGTCACATATTTATAAATCTCATTAGAATCCTTTGTAGATATTAGATACTGAACGTCCAGGTTTACCAACATACTGTGGAATTCCGCAATTTGTTTTCCCAAATCCATAATCATCAAAAATCCCTGCAAAATTCCCTATCATCTCACAACAATAGCTGTGTATGTATCTCCAAAACCATAATCATCAAAATTCCCTCGATGTCATCATCACCAGATGGCCTTAGAAGATAATAGACTTCCTCACCTCGAAGCCCTAATTGGATACTTCTCACCTTCGATAAAAACACGCAGGTATACACTCCTGCGCATTTTTTTTATGGTACTATTCCTCTTCTTTCCAGTAGGAAGTTAGATCCTTATCCGTTATGTTTGCCCAGTAGGCTGTATCAACAAAGGACACGACAATAAATTTGATACGTGTTTTCACAACCACATCCGTTATTTGCACACGCAACATTAAACCAACACAATACTAGTCGAAATGGTTTCCCTATACATATATCCTAACGGAGCTACCTAAATCGCTATAAATTCTGACCTGTATCCTGTGTTGTCCTTCCACGGATGAGCACAAATCCCTAAACACATCACGCGCATTAACACAAGTGTGCGCATGAAACTGACATAAATCTTTTACGATGATCATGATCAACATGCGGGATGATGCTGCATCTCCATCTAGTGGCGATTTGAAATTCAATCTGACACTTATACGGGTGGAGTTCGACGAAAACGAACTGCGACGTTAGAGAATTATCAGGATCACGGGGCATCCGTCAACCTGTGGTTTTAAGAATAGTTTATTATTCCTTCGGGGACTTTTGGTTGAGTCCTATGGTTTGTAAGTTATTTTTAAATTCTCATCCCTAACATCCCTCCATAACTAAACTGGTGGTTGGAGTGATGCTGCATGTGGTGTACATTTGCATCGTCTTCATTTTCTTAAATTAACGAAAAAAAAAAAATAATAATAATAAAAAACAAGGGAGAGCGGGACTGTTTTTTGAGTTTTAAAATCTGTTCAACAGATGTACGCTTGGGTTGAGTCCTTCGTTTGGTTTTTTTTTTTTTTTTCAAGTCTGGAATACATAGCGCAATGGTAGACAGAGTGTTCTGATCATTTCAATTCCTTGATTAGGGGACAAAATAAGGTGGCATAGGTTGGTTTCGGGTTCCCCCTTGTGGCACGCGTCGTTGATTTTCCAAATTCGAAATTTGATAAATTATATTTTTTCTTTCATTTTCTGTTCGTAAAGTGGAAAATTTGTTTCCGTATTTTCGAAAGAGGGAGTTACTGTAAAAAGTACCCTGTTCCGTTTTCGGGATATGTAATTAAAAATCGTTATGCTGTCGTTCATGAAGCTTAACAGTGAGTGTCGTTGTTTTTTTTTTAAGGTAATGCACACGTTCTACGATAATGAATGGTTACATGATTTTTATGTTCTAGGGGACAAGCAATAAAGTACAGATTGGGGTGTTGCACTATCGCTGTGAGGAAAGATAAAAGGTTACTCAAGTTTTCGAAGGACTGATGTGCATATATGTGAAGATCATAAAGGTTAGATTAGGCTTCACTTGTTCGCAATCGTAATTCAAAAAAAAAAAAAAAACAACGATCATCATGTAATGAGTTCCACAAACTCGTTAACTTGTTAAACTTGTTAACAAAGAACATAAGGAACTCAATGTAAACCCACCCTGGTTCTATAAAAATACATACACCACCCGCTGTACTTATCTTTTGTTTTAACAATTTGAACATAATATTCGCACTTATCCTCTAAAACCGTCAAAAACGTCATTAATTCGAAATATAATTGCACATTGCCCAATAAAATCAAATATTTATTACACTCAAAGTATTCAGCACATAAATACTCACTGGACATTAATCTAATATTCAAAATTGTTTAAATGAGTTTTAGTACCCATATCGGTATAAAAATAATGAGTAAAAAACAAAAGGTAATGGAACTTCTAAATAAAAAATTATTTTGACTGATTTTATTGATTTGTTTCATCTTTTTTTTTTATTTTTGAGGATAATAACCTTTCAGCTTTTTTTTATTGTTTTATCCTTGTAAGTTATACGTGATGTATGATAAAATATTTAATAAAGAACACTGACATCTGAAGTGGCATTTTAATAGACGGAATTACATCTTTTTAATTGTAAAAATTTACATCAACTGATGCACTGATCATAACAATGGAATTTAAGGTGTAAGAGTCATAAATTTTAAGTGGATACACATACCACCTGCGACAATAAAAACATTTACGTACACATTATTGTTTATGCAGACCATCATTATAGTCGAATTATGGCGAGATTACAAGGATATTTTTTGTTTTTATAAATATTTTTCTCAACCATGTACTATGTTGATAACTGTATACGTATGTACATGTACACAAAGGGTTTGGAACTCAGATATTACTAGGTTTCATTACTTCATGGGGCTGGTGTCTAAACTACTTAGGGGAATTTTTCAGTATTTGTAATCGTATTTCTTAATTTTTGAAAATCTTTTTACATTATAAAAACGAATACAAATCTATGTATGAACTTGAAATTCAGGGCAGTTCAAATGTATTCAAAACTAATAGATACGACTACAAGGGCCTGGAAGTAAATGATCAACGCAAAGGATACAACGTTTAACCTAATTCGCTGGAACTTTTAAATTAGGAATTTTGTTTTATCTGGTAGCTAAAACCACACTCATATTAAGGGAACCCGAACTACACACGGTTTACTTATGTAAGTTTTCGGCAACACCTTATAGGTTCTTCAGAGTTATAAGTCCAGTGATTGCATGAAAGGATGGGGCATATGGGAGAATAAGAATTTGAATAGAGAAAGATAGAGAGTCATGGGATTTAGGATTTAGGAAATATTGAAAATTAAGTAGGCTTCATATTTAGAGAATGGAGTAGACAAACTAGTCAAACGGGTTCAATATGGTGATGGAGATTCGTTCGAGATTGGATATCAACTCCATTAAATTTTATTTTAGTATCTCCCTTCAAAGACAAGAGAAAGCACGGTTGTTTTCTTGAAGCATTGAACTTAACTCGGTTTTTCAAGAGGGACACCCCATTTTTTTCAATAGCATTTATCGTTTAACTCGTCTATACTTACGATCATGAAAAATTACACGCTTCAACGTTTGCGGATTATTCAAATATTTTATTATGTTCGCGACTTTCATCAAAAAATCAGTCTCAGCGATAAACCCCAGTTCCGGGGTTTAGTTAAGCCATGGTCTATGGTCTATGCCAAAAAAAAGTTTATAGTAGAAGCCTTAGACGACCACAGGACTTCGAAAATCGGTCTTAAGTAAAGTCCCCTTAATTTTGAAGTTAGGTTGAAAATTCCAATTTCCTCTAGGGATCATCCCACAGACCCTAGATATGAGGTTTGATCCAAATCCATCCACCCATTTAGACTGTAGCTCGTGCAGAGACAGACAGATGGCATTGTCAGACCCCATTTTTTTGTATTCTCTATAATGGTAATGTCCAAATTCATCAAAATCTCAAGATCGGATCGAATCTCCAAGAACGCAATACATACATATGTACTTGCCCTATGTATGTTATAGGTGCAAGTAAAAAGACGTTATCCATGGCTGGGTTGCATTCATTTGACATTTGCTAATGAATAAGCAAAGTTAAGAGCTTATTATAGGATAACTCCTAGACTCCTTCTAAACTCCATCTGACCTGGTTGGCTTAGGCAGAGCGATCACGACCATTCTTCTTAGGAAGAGAATAACCTCAGTTCTGAAAGGATTAGCCGGAAGCTTATTCGTAGTGTACCAAACATTGATCATTTCTACTCATTAGCACCGAAAGTCCCCGGGGATGAGGAACAAAGTTCAACAACATTATCCGCATATGCCTGAGACGTTAACGCTAGAACTATTGATAGTGTGCAACATAGAATCAACCACTATACGGCACCTCGCGGCCAACCCATTATTGTTTATCTCTGCCATAACCTATCAGTCTGTAGTCAAAGATCAGTTCATAAACATTCCTCTGATCTACAATACTCGTACTAATGTTTCAACTGCCTACACCATGTTATCTAGCAGAGTCCGTACACGGTTGCATTATTGAAGACGCCATCTATATCGTTCAAGGGCGTATTCATATCTAGCAACAAAATTTTAAGAACCAGTTTCATATGCCTTCCCACCCTGGTATGCATGTTCTATCTCCAATTTTTGGAATTCAAGCCACTCCAACCGTTCGCCAAGATGTAAGCCTTGTTGTGACAAATCCAATTGCAAGATGTCTAGCGTCTTTACTTAGTTTCTACAGCTCTAAGTTCCACCAGCCAATTGGAGATCTGCAAAAGATTTTCAAAAACCAAGCACGTCTTTTCGAAATGTCCTTCACTCCAATCAAAACACAGGTCTGTTAACCTAAAACCACCGCGTCTACCGACTTCTTCATCTGTGTTGAATGTCAAAAAATTTAGAGATCAGATGAAAATATTTCAAGAGCGTAAGGTCTCACAATAATATGTTTCGCAGAGACTGCAGAAACACAGGCAAGGCTAGTAGAACTACGACTATTGGACTATTGAAAGTGACTATTTGAAGGGTCTGGGAAATATTTGTAAGATTTTTTTCCCTGTTATAGCTTCTCAAAGTATTTCCCCAAAATGGAAATAATGAACCCAGCAGCTGATTCGAGAGCTGATTAATCGTATTACAGGGCTATCTCACCTCTTCATGGCAAGCGCCCGGTGGCTAGTATCTCTGCTGGACTCTAACTCGTAAAAACAAAACTTATGGTGGACGCAAAAGAATAGTGTCCCCACTATGACTCTCTTCCTTAGGTCCAGGCGGCAGCAGAATAATGCTTTGGATATAAATAGCGTTTAATTCATGACTCACTTCTTGTGAACATGGTTAATGGTCTTCAGTTGACAAAATGACTCAGATTAAAAATACGATCGTAGAGTCCGATCGTTATATACTCGGACAGAAACTCAAAAACTAACAGAAATCAACAGCGATCCAAGAAACCAAAAAAGGCTGACACATAACACATATTAGACATTTGACATCTTTGAAAACGCTGCAACAAAAAACAGAAATGTAAGGGATGAATGTCAGGGCAAAGGGAAAAAGCCCTGCGTGGAAAGAAGATAGACTTCCACGATGATATCGAAGAATTCCGTGACATGAACAATGTCTGAAAAATTGGTAGTCACTGTCTTGTCCAAAGCCCTTACCCATGTCCATTACAAGTGCAAACTGTTATTTGATATTTTCGAACACGAAATACACATTGCACACCAAAACAACATAAGTAGTATGAAAAACGGTTCTTTAATTGAGTCCCTTGTAGTCAATTAATACCTTACACGTCCGAAGGGTTTTCCTATTAACGCCCCTGCAACCACCAGTATCCGAAAATCTATGCTAAATTAAACCTCAAAGTGATGGTGTTTCCAAAACATTCATAAATCAAAATGATGGGAGTCTCTCAGTACATTGACATCGATCGGTCAATTTCCCAGAACCTTCTATGCACTACAACGACCCCTCGCAGCAATTTTTTCGTACATTTAAGGGATCTATTAGTAGATGCGGCCCTCTTTTCCTTCTTTCTTCTTGTCCGAAGGGAAAAGTAGGCGTCTACAACATGGACAAAGTACAACAAAACACCACCACCAGAAAAGTGCATTTCCCATGAAAATGCCCTACATGTCGCGCCGTCACATAATGGAATCATAATCGAGCGCCCAGCGCACACATATGGAATGTCTTCAATCTCGGTTGCGTACTGCCAACTGGGGTCATCCATCAATTTGTTTCTCCACCATCACGGATATGGGAACTGCACCAATTAATGTCTTTCATTCATAATATATTGAATCCAGGCAGCGACCGGGCACTGAGATTCGCGCAGCGAGTAATCTCTCTCTCTATCCCGAGGGACAGCTCAGACATATTGAATCTAATTAAGGATTTGAGTCAAGGTTTCCCATTTGTGACAATCGTTGACGTTAGCAGTGCATCTGCACAGCTACAGCTACCGTGGTCGGGATATTAATTAATTGCATAATAGCGGTGCTACGGAGGAAGCTCGATCATTGCCTTAGATTGCCCACGCCGCTGGTGGAGAATACCTCCGAACAGCCGCTGATATGGGTTATAGTATGCAAAGAGCTGTGGGCTCCAGAACTTCTATTGAATTCAAATGACGGACTTGTTGTCCGTTTTTGGACGGACAATCGCATTTGTAATAAATTATCGATTACCGTCGTAATCGGGTGTTGTGTTTGTATATGCCTGCATGCATATTTTTTGGGACGGTATAATTGAGAGTCCAAAAAAGGAAGGAAGAACGATCGAGGAGCATTTCGATTCTCGTTTATTGACTTACCTACGGACATCTTTGACGGAGGGAGTTACTCTGTGTGCGTGTGCGTTGTACAGTTTGGCCGCGCGGCTTCTAATGGTCTTTTGTATTCGTTCTTTCACCAAAGTTGTACTTCCGCCGGATGCGTGAAGAGTTCCGTGTTGGGATTTCTTAATTTTGTTCAGTTCCCTGTGAAGCAAAAAAAAAAAAAAAAAAATAAACATGAAAGTTCATTAATAATTGCTTTTGGATATGAAGTGTGATTGATAAATGATTAAATATCTGGTAATGAGGGTTTCCCTTATTAAGGGAGGCTTTATGGGTGAGGTTGTAAGTTATTAAGTAGTTTAAATGTTATAAAGTTGGTTCCAAAAATGGTAGCGATTGGCTGTCGAAAGGGCTAAAGGTTGTGCAAGATTATGGGTCGTAAATTTTGTCAACATTTTATTGCCCTTCATGGTTGACAAATGGTGGCTATTACTACTGGTAACAGATGACACAATTATGATTGCTTGCAGTGTTCGATGAATTTCAATCACCATTCAAACCAAAAATGGTTTAACGCGATTGTAAAATATAAACATTAAAACCGTGCATGTTAGAAAGTATGTATGTAGATGGAGAAGGGCTGCACTCGTACGTAAAGAGCTTGAGTTCATGTAAGTGGCATTGGTGTAACAATAGCTTCGTAGCTAAGTAACGAGAAGAGACATTGCGGTCAAACATCTTGCAGCTCAGTAGGTAAGAACTACTTCTATGTACCCCTACGTTGTCCCATCTATAATTTATATGTATTTTTAATTTATGGATGGAAGAGGTAGAAAAGTGAGCTCAAACACTTCGCGTCCAATAACAGGATAAGATTCGGTCAGTAGCCCGTGCATTTTATAAATTTTTTATCCCTCTTGCCACCGGAGCCACGTCATTTGGGCATGAGCTGAAATGAGATCAACTGAGAGGCACCAAAGTCCCCATGAAGACTAACTATGGAGATGGATTTAAATCGATGGATTTTGCCCCAAAATCAAAACGAGTTGCTCGACACCTGAAACGACAAAATTCGCATCACGCCCCGCAGTAGGGATGAACATAATTCTAGAAAACATTAGAAAAACATTTAAAAGTACCCTGAGCAATGAAACAGTAGCTTTTTATTATAGATTCTCCTGTATTGACCACATTAATACCTTACGAATCATAATCGAATAATCGATCGAGTAGATCTTCCCTATGCCTGCTGTTCACTAATTTCGAAAAAGCGCTTCGACACTGACAAGTCGGAGTTTATATTGCATGCCTTACGTATTATAAAAGCACAGCTTTCTCCAAGGTTCCAAATTATCACCACTACTGTTTTTGGTAGTGATTAGTGATATTTTACAAAGCAATCTTTCGTGGAATTCAATGGACTCATATAACCTCAAACACCTCAAAATTTCTGACAATGTTTGCCTAATATCGCACATAATCATGAACCTGCTTCGTCTACATGGAGCTATCTTAGAGCGTGTTTTGAGTAACTTATAACAGTTGCACAACTGTGACCAAATGAATTCCGAAAAATGATACGCCAGACTACATCCAATGACACTGGAATCAGATTAATTACCTGAAAGTCTGGACGCAATGGACCCAACTTATGGTCAATACCACAGAGTACTCAACTTTCTACCTACTCCTACCTTATGAGAAAATGATTCACCGAAAACGAAACAGTATCTTACATCTGGTTTTCTAAAACTTATCTGACGAATTATCAGCACTTATAATGGGCTGCTGGTTTTTATAAGTGCTCCTTGAACAGAACTTCTCGAAATGTTTGTCGATGCCAAATTAGACTACCAAACGATTAAGCATATTTCGTTGACCAAAATTATGTAAATTTTCCGAAATATCTCCGTGTAATGTTTGTCATATTTGTAGTGCTTTTGAACTACTGAAGCGTAGCCCCCTTACTAGTAATCTCAGTAACTTAACTGCAAATGACAAATGCCATAGTTCACGCCAACCTTGTGAAAAGAAAAAATAAACGTTAGTCTGCTCTTTTAAAAAAATAAATAAAAACCATACAAGGAAAGGTAGATAAAACACTTGATGTAATCACTCAGTAAAGGAATGGTTTTGAGTACTCGTACGCAAGTACGACTTTAAAGAGTATTTAAGAACTGTCAAATATTTCCACTCCTAAAAGCGAAACGCTATACTACTACTTTTCGAGATGTCACTGCATGACGAAAGCAAATTAATTAAAATCCTGAAATCGAAGTGTTTTCACAAATTCATATTCACATTAATTCAAAGCACATATTGCACATCTTGTTACGAATTATTAGACAAACGCTACGAGAATCATTTATGAATAACAATTACGAATGACAAGTTTGACAGATGAAAGAGTTTTTCATCATCCAGGAATTATTATCAAACAGTATGTTCGTAGATACTCAAGATGAACGTATCAGACGGATCAAAAATGTTTTAATAAGATATCAAAATAACGATACAACAACGTCACAGGGATGTTAAATTTTGTAATTTTTACTTCTTCCTAGTTAAAAACGCAATAATAGGTAATTATAAAACCCATCCACCACCCAGTACAGTTGGGACTGAATAATTTTTTATTTATTTACTTTTTTTTTTAGTTTTTATTATGGTCGTGGTTTCGAAGGAATTCGCACGTGAATTCTATTTACCGCTTTTGGTCATTTGATTAGTATTCAACGACCGTATTTAGAATTCTGTCATCAGAATAATACTCTTGTATATCGGAATTTGCGATCGACGCTTTATTAAGTGCGATATATACGATTACAAGCAATAACTTTTGTTCTCTCGTCCAATTTAGAGACTTACTTCATATTTCAATGGTTCTTTGTTATAAATGTATATTTGCCGAGTTCATGGAAAAAATATTTCTTAATCGAGTGTTGCAATCAAACTTTGTGTGGATTGGTTAAGTGAGAAAAACTGAAATTGTAGTCTTTTCAACAGAAATTTGTAAAGTTTCTCAAATTCAACTTTAAATAAACAACATTTCTGGTAGATGATTGAAACACCTGTGGAGAAGTACTGGAATCAAAGGGCTTCGACGCTAAGGTGTGCTGAATTGTTTACTTCATTTCTTGGAAATTGTGGTTGCATTTTTTTTTTTTTGTGTGCAGTTAGAAACATTGCCCTCCACTAAAAGTTGAGATATTTATTGCTAAGCAATGTTTAAAAATCGATGAAGAAGAAATGAATTACAAATTGTTACACAATGACTTATTGAGAGATTGTGTTATGATTGTGTAAAGTACTTCTACAAATAGACTTAAGTAAAACAATTAAACAATTGTTTATGAAAAGTACTTGTTTTAGCATTCATGTATGTTGGAAAAAACTATACAGTCGTTGTAAGGATCAAAAGTGCCATCGGTTATAAATGCGCAAAAGGGAAACAGGAATCTTGAAATATTGGCATCATTATGAAGTTAAAGAAGGCATCTCTTCGATAGCGTAGGTACACAACCTGTCAAAATACCTTAAGTGACACCTTAATATAGAAATGGAAGAGTTACAATGGTATCTATAGTCATATATTCGTTGCAGAGAATCATTAGGAAAGAGTAGTCAACCACTAACAAGGATACAAAAAATCAGCATGTCAGGCCACAAATACAAAGGCGCTACAGGGATGTACGATTAGTTCATATTAAATGTCTCTAAGATATATTTTTTTCCGGTTGGTATGTGAAAATCTGAAAGGTCGGACCATAGGACTTTTATTCCCTTGGTATTACCGCTAGCAATTTTATTACACAGATTGCTTCACATTTGCTACGCTGTGCTATCTCCTATCCTATCAGACTTTTCTTGATGCTGTTTGTTATTTATGAAGTGCCCTTGCATTGATCGCGTCCCAACTTTCTTGGGATCTTAACATATGTACCTACCACAAAATTTTCCAGATTAATAGCCTTTTCTAGTTAGCGTGGGCAATGCAATATCGCTACGTATTTTCGGGTCTTTGTTGGCAGTTCAATTTGCCATGTTTCCAATTTGTCCATGTCTCAATGTTGGAAATGATTTTCTTTTTCTATCTCAAGGTACTTCTGCTGATCTTATTTTATATACATGTGTACATAACTGTTGTGCTTCCTAAAATAATATATCAATAGGCATACTTTCGTCTACAACACATGTCACGGCGTATGACTTCGTAAGAAAGGCGCTAATAACTTTAACCCTTAACACGTGTATCCTATATGTAGACCTTATCATTCTTCTTAAAATTTTGGCCTTTGGGACGCCAATGTTGGGCATTATATGTGTCAACGCAACTCGCCATTAAGAAAGTCCTTATATCAAATATCAATGAAAGCCTTTCTCCTCTGATGAAACCTAGGCACTTTCACTACAATTTGGATAGTAAATCCCTGTCCATGCCCGTATGGTTCTTATAGCCTTCTTGCTATCATATTCTTTTGTTTTCATATATTTTCCACCACTACTACTGAACCTTGAAATCAGCAGCTTAAGTATATCATCAGACTTTTATGTTATGTTCTACAGTAGGGGTTCTAACACGTAACCTTGGGGAATGCCATATATCATAGATTCCACTGATTTCTTGCCTTTTCTATTTCGTAAAACGAAACCCTATTTCTGAGGTAGTGGCAGAAGTAATATATTCTGGATGTATTCTATTACTTTTTGTCAAGAGTGGTCGCGGAATATATCCCTAGTTGGCCATACTGAATGTTATTTTGATGTCCACCGTGATGTGGACAGAATCGTCGATTGAGCGAACTGATGAAAATCCCAGGAGAACTGGGGAAGGAACTGGTACAGGAGTGTGTCCACGTCGGGAAACTTACAAAGTAGATAAATTAGCAAGATAAGGCGCAGCAAAACCATTCATAGAACCCGAATTACTCGATGGACTATACAACAATATTCTAAAGAAGAAGATACATACATATGGCTTAGGTATCTTTTCGGAACCGCTCGGCATATTGAAATTAGTACGCCTCCCAAGCCACAGGAGAATTTTCCATGGAACAGACTACTTGGAAGGTAATACCAGAAGCCAGACAGCAATGAAAATAATTGCTGTTAACGAAATAAAATCCAAGCTCTGCTGGGTCCTTGGATATGAAGATAAAGGTAAAGAGAAGTCCTGCGAATTGGTTCTGAATCCACATAAATTAGAACAAGTAAGACTCCTCGGTGAACATCCCACCTTGCACACTGAAACTCTGTCCTTCGTAGACACTTGTATGACCACAAGAAGAATATGGCCTTGCTTCGACAAAAGAAGGACCGTCCGACAGGCTTATGCAAAAGAATACCTACCCTGATTGGAGCCATCAGGGGGTTTAAGACTCTGCGGTACCACATGAAAAGACTACGACCAACGGAAGAAGACCTACATATGTAGATACATATGTAAGGATATAAAAATTAGAAAGTCAACGAAGATACAACCTATTTGCTCTGTCACTGTCCAAGTCGTATCCATCTTAGATATAAATATCTCGGGTGACACTTCTTTCAGGACCTAGAAGAAATATTCAGTAGACCAGTGATTCGCTATAGAACAAGGTTAATCAATGGACATCTCTTCCTCATAGGTATCACAATGGGTCTGTATTGACAATTCAAATTAGCTAGTTCTTATAATATCCCCCTAATAAAATAACAACAACCACTTCAAAAAAGAAATCAATCACTTCCCGCAAATGCATTTAACCCCTGACTCATTTCGATAACAACTCGTAAGGTCATTAGAAATTTTATTCAATGAATCAGAAACAAAATCAAGTCCAATGTTGTTTAAATAAATTTCCTCGTAATAATCAAGTGAATAATAAATTTTAAATTGAATGGAACATTGATTCTCCTGAACGTGAGAATTTTCTAAAACAAAACCAACTCCTCTCTGGCTAGCGTCTCTCCCACTCATCAGCATAATCGGTGCGTCAATTTTCTTAAACACTCCGCATTAATACTAATAAATCCGAGCATTCTCACATCCCAAATCGTACGCAAATTTTCCTCCTCCTTCTCCTAAATAACAAGTAGCGTGCACAGAACAGACTGGCACATAGCTTCGGAATCATTTAAAAGGAAAAAAAATTGGATTTAAATTGCCCTATCGAAATCAGTACAGGAGAAGCACACACGAGGGAATGACCGCACGACAGTGTGACCAAACAGGGGTAGGAGATAAAAATATGTTAAAATTATATAAACCGTCCCATTCAGATCGATTAGTGAGTGAACTACAATTCGCCTTATTTCACAACAATTGAACATTTTAAAGAGGTTCTCTGTAGAAATTTCTGACAAAAAAGAAAAAAAATACAAATTTTTGGAGCGACAGGTCCCTGCCTGAAGTATACTATGGCAATCCAGCAATCGTGTGGCGATAAGAATTTAAATGTCCGGTCCGCTAAGTACATTTCTATCAAAGGCTCATTTAAAACTACTCCAGATTCACAATCACTTCTGCTAGGAATCCTGGTTTCATACTTGACGTTAAACTCCAAATAAGTCACAATGTAGTTCGAATTACTGGGAACATTATTATAGGTGTTTGGGATACTAGAATAGTCCATATTAGAATGAGCCAGCTGCGAGGATTACCCTGAATGCTGTCTTTACCGTCATAAGCTTCCTAAATGTGTCAACTGGAAGCAGATATAACATCGTTTCTAGCACAGCTGTAGGAGTTGTTCTAAGGATGCCCAATATGCAGACGCAGGATAACCTTTGAACCTTCTCAAGCTTTGTAGAAGATGAGTCTTATGACTGTATATTCAATCATATTCAATGGACAACTTCAGACTGAAGGCCAAATTTTGGTACCAACGACTTCTTTCATGAATAAAGGGCAAACTGGGACCTCCGGGATCTTAGACATTCAGTATTCAATGGATAGATATCTCATTTTCGTGAGTAAACAAAATTATTGTTTTTGAGGGTTAGAGAATACACGAGTGAGACCGAACCATCTTTAACAGCTCGCTGTGTGGTGTAATTTTCAAGCGAGCTACTGTCAGCTGTTGTATAATTCTTGTACTCGAAAACCAAGAAAAAGAAGAGTGTTTTAACTGAAAATGAAAAGGTTGTCTCTCATTGGAACATTCAAGAAAACCATATTGAATTTCACAATTACACGTTCAAAGTATTTAATAATTTTACCTTAACGGCCTTAGAATTTAATTCGTTACTACGAGTGATCCAAGTCATTTGGAAATTTAGATTAGATTCATTTCAACAGTTATGTAATTTTGTGGCTTTGATCGGAGAAATTAACTTTCTGCCCAAGCGTTCTAATTTATTCCGACCAATCATACAATCAAACATAAAATATGTTTTCAAGCTTGTTTTCGAATAGAGTCGTCATTTCTTGAGATTGTAATTGATGTAGCTACGAACAATAGAGAAGTCCTTTAAGAAGTTGAGGAACATTCACAAAAGCCTTTCTATTAGCTCATTCCGATCTCTCAGTTTAGTCAAATGCTTACGTAAGACAGCTCTGACAAAGTTATCTGCTGGAACAATCACATTGCAGTCTTTCTCTTCCAGTTTTAGTGGAGCATCTGCCCCAGCTTATGTACAGGGATGTCATACAGCTTATACTTAATAATACTACTTGTGACTAGTTTGACCTTCATCGAAAAATCGCAGCAGTCAAGAGATAAAAAAAATATTACAAACTAAAATGATTTCAATAGGAATCTTGAGGATACGAGCACTTAGTTAACCGGACTGTCCAGCTGAAAACCAAGTGAGGATTGTTACACATCAACGTAAGAGCCATGTTTTTATATATGTAGGTGCAAAAATCCAAATAATTAATTAAAAAATAATTGGTAAAAGGACCTTAAGACCCTTAATCGACTAAGGCTGCTATTACACCCAAATGTGCACTCCCAGGATGCCCTGAGGCAGCTTTATGTTTTTTTTTTGTAAATGGCGACCAAAAAAATTCCCAACTTTTCTGTTTCAATTTTTAGCTCATGACCGTTAGAGGGTAAAGCCTAGTAACTCAGAATCATTCGATTTCTATTCTTCACGCAAATGAAGAGGACTTAACGTTTAATTTCGTGTCCGAAGGTCATTTTATTTAAGCTTTCCATGATAATTAGGATTATACTTTTGAATATTTGTAAGACGTTCAAGAGAGATAGGGCTGTGAACAAAAAAAAAAATTGGTGTGTGGGAAAAGAAGCTTGAAATCCCAAATGTTTCTGATGCACTCCTCACTGATCAGTAGCTGAATATCGCGTTCTTACATCACAAGAAAGTTGTAAGCGTTCGATATCAGGTGCATATAAAACGTCTAAAAGTTTTTTTGACCCCACAGTCCTAAAAAACATGTCTGCCAGAGAAAGAGTAAGTAACCAATAGAAACAACCATTCAATGATGGATCTCTTTACATTTTGAAAAGTTGACAGTCTCACTACTAAGCATGTAATGGAGTCGGGTAATTCAAAACGATCGACGAGTTTGTTGACCGAAAAACGGTGGCTCAAAAATCTTGAGTATAATGGAAGGTAATGGGAGGACCTTACATAAACAGAAAAAGTAACAAAAAACAACTGTTAACTAACTTAGCTGGTAGAGACCTACATATGTTCATTGTCTACTTGATCAATTGAGTATCAGATTCTGGTTTATTCGACGATCACCTTAAAAACAGAATAAGTTTGTAGTCCAAGCAGGTTCTCATAGCGACATTGTTTCTATGACGGATACAAACAGCTGCATTGAGACAATTATACTCTGCTTTACAAAATATAAAGAACAAAAAGGATATCTCTTGGAACAGATTATCCGAGTTAGACTAAATTGTTTGTAAGAATCTCATGCTTAAAAGTATGATACACATCATTTAGACTTCTTATAAACCGTGCATCTTGCAACCCCTCACATGGTGCCACTGTTCATTTACTATACTCAACCGATCGTCATCTCTGCCACAACACAGATGATGATGGGTACGTATTTTTGCACCCCCGCTTCACTAAATTAGTATTTCCGGCGAAATGAGAAGACAACCAATTTTCCATTTATAAAGAAATTATGAATTATTTCAACAAAACAAAACCGAACCAAAAAAAAATTCTATAAATAGGTCAACTGCATAATTTGCAATTTACTTAACCGAATTTACAATTCGAGTAATAACTCACCTTCGACATGTTTAAAAGTGTGGGGATTTCGGGGGGCCAAAAAAAAAAAAACATACAAACACCCTCCCCCTCAGTATTAATCACACGTTTATTTATACACAATTCTTGAAATTTATTCGGTGTCACATAATTTTTCTTTTCTTTTTTTTTTTTTGGGGAAAATTACGATGGAAATTTGTTTTCTTTTTTTTTTCTACGACGGTTGTTTTATTTTTTTTATTTTTTGAAAATTTATTTGTTATAGTTTCAAGGAACACACGACACTTCCCCTATTTCAGCAAATTTATCTAAAGATACAAACAAATTCTCAGACTATATCTCCCTCTCCCACTATATGTAGGTATAGGCAGAAAAAACACGCGTCTTCACTAAGCGTCTTCTAAGACGAAAAAAAAAAAATAAAAAAAAAAAAAAACGTTCACTAGAATTTATGCCACCGTTTGACGATGTGTCCATGATGTTATTCTTTAAATGTCTTGAACATAGTCTCAAGGAATTTTGTTGCCTCTTTCTCCTCTTCTAGTAGTTTAGAGTTATTTTCAATTCTTTATACACCTAGGGTAAATTAAAAAAGAAACAGATTGAAGAACTGACTGTGAAGACACAGGCAACGTAGAGCGGACCCTGACTTTTTTTTTTACGGATCGTTTATGCGTATCGATCGCGAATTACTACCGCTCGAGAATACTAATTGGGCGCGCGTCTTCGCGATCACATATGATCAGCAAGCAATGATCGACAGCACAACGAATGAAAGCTATCTACATACAACACAGAAAAGTATCTTTCACTTGTTTCACAGTTTGTTGTTGTTGTTGTGTTTTTTTTATCAAGTGTATCTGTGCAGAAAAATGTAGTTTTTTTCAACGATCTTCGTCCCTTCGCGATTACTTTCGATTAATTTGAAAGTCCTAAAGATTCATACCACGAACCTCCTCCCTTTGCACTCGCGTATGAGTTGGTACGGGTCTACTGTCTCAGAATATCTACAGCCAGACAGTGTATCCCAATGCGCGAGCAAACTTTAGAGAATGAATTAAGAAAAAAAAAAAAAAAAAACAAATAAAAAAAACCGCGATGGCAGACTGGCGGTTGGTTGGTCGGCTAGCAATGCACAGTATTTGTGTACACATTCGATTTGAATTTTTCTGATTTTCTTTTTTTTTTTTTAATTAATTTATTTTTATTTTCACCAAGTGTAATCAACAGAGAGCCGGAGAGAGACACAAAGCAGGATGATCAGTCTACTAGTGTAGTACACTCTCATTACATGTGTAGTGTGGACTTTTATGAGAGAGAGAACACATCGAATAGGCCTCTTGGCTTTGGGGGGGTTTTTCCGGGGGAGATACTTTTTGGCTAGTTAGTCGTTGGGGATAATTTTTGCTCGGCAATAGAATTTAAATGAATTGACCTAGATCAGTTCTTGCGCCCGTTCTGAGGGGAAATTAGTTATTCCAAGAGCATAAGTTTGAGGTTTTGGGGTCATAACTTCACGTACAAAGAAATAATGGGTAATTTAAGCCTATATTTGTAGCTTGAGGAATGCGATCCACTGTATGTTGCAAATAGATTCATTCAATAGCTTGGTGTCATCAACCTCATACATTGGCTTATGCTATCTGAATTTTAAAGTTGTTATGTTACTGTGGTTTACCAACGACATCCCACAGGCCATTTACTTCACTAGGTGGTATGGCGCCTATTCAGCACCACGCACTTGACTTTGATGGCAATTAAAGCGGCTTTTCGGCATAAAACCACCCTTAAATGGAAAAGCTTCAGAGTTGTCTCAGACAAATGTGGAATTCATGCCATAGGTTTTGTTAGGTGGATGAGCTTGAAGAAATGATGAAAGAGAGCGGTCTACAACCATTGCTTTGATATGTCTATAGATGTCGTTTATCTGTTTTTTTGTAAGTTCTTCTGATTACGTCTAAGGAATTTGGTCCTTGGCTGGTAAAGACATTAGTAATTTTTAGTTTCTTCATATGATACAGCCTTATGTTGTGTTATGTTTAGTCACTTCAATAACAGTGGATGGGGATGACCTCTTCGATCAATCTGTCAGTTTCCTTTTCATAAAACGAAGGTTATGATTTCCTAGTCAGTGTACAAGTGCTCAAAGAACACCATCTATTGTTAGATTTTGTGTATGCCATCTATGCATCACCTTCCAATTGTGAATAGAGCGAATAGAGCTGGACGTTAGTGTATACTCAACAAAGCTCTGGAACCTACTTATTACACATAAACTTCAAATCTGTCGTGTTAAAGAAGAGATGAACCCTTTATGAAAATATTTTAGTCTATTCAGTGGTTTCAGGGTCCTCAAGTATGCCAATTTTCTCAAGACGGTATTTGAAAGATCTTAGCATAACTTTTATTCATTGCTAGAATGGCTTTCGATCTCGTATATTCTAAGAATGACTTAGACCTATTTCTGAGTTCCACGATGAAAGATTTTTCCCTTTGATTGAGATCTAGCTTTAATTGTTTATTTGGTATTCTAGAATTCTGGAGCTGTAAAATTCGTTTGGAACGCAGACCTACCCAATTCATGAGGAATCTAATTGCCTGTGATACCCTTGTTACCGGGGACCCAACAAGAGGGTTAGCAGACAATTCTAAACCAGTTTAGGTTCAAAGGTATATGATCTAGGAGCTTTCAGAGCTGCTTGACTATCTGATAGAATGTTAATGTACGCTCTTGGGAAGCTTCTTTTGATGCATTTTCCAGAGTACAGTTCGATAGCATAAACCTTTGCTTGGAAGATAGTAGTGTTGTTATCCAGTGGAATCGATAGTTTGAAGTTGGGGACGAAGTTTTCAGTCCCTACTTCGTTATCCATTTCTAATCCGTCTGTGAACCAGTTAAATTAGTTCTCAACCAGAAATACCAGAGTGGGTGCGATTCACATTGATTGAGAAGTAACACGTGGATTTCATGAGGTTATATAACAGGTGAACTTTAGAGTACTAAGAGCACAGTCTTCATTACTTTTATCTGTAGAGGCGGGAGAAACAAGATGACTTCCAACGATGCAGTCGGAGATGTACGCATGGCACCCGTGATGCCTACAAAGGCGAGTCTTTGAATGAATTTGCGAGCATAGAATTGTTTAATCTTATACATATGTATTTTGTTTTTTTTTTTGTAGTCCCTTCCCATATGTCTGACACTCCGACCTTAAAAGATCTATTGTATCAATTAGGTTATGTTTAAACTAAGAGTCGTAATATCTCCCTAATCAAGGATAGTACGTCCTTAGCAGGAGAATTTCTCAACTTCGCTGACGAAAATATTTTGTTATGGAAAATACGCCACCGTAATGCTGGGAATTCACAGAGAATGTGCTCAGAAGATTAGTCATCTTTGGAGCAGAACCTACATTCCGTTTCTGGGCACAGATTGAGCCGCAGGCCACAAAGCTCATGAGTTTTCTATTACTGTCCTTGCCTTGATTAAGGATTTCCTTGTAGGTATAAGGCCTGCTTAATCTTTTTTAATGGTTCAGCCACGAGACATTTTCGCAGTGGGCCAGACGAAGTTTGTGTTCCCAATCGTCAGCGCTGTGGCGGCAGCCCAGTTGACATTACAGTAGGGTTCAGTTCTAATGAACGCAGATTTTAAGCCAGCCCTACCAAGTTCATCTGCAGATTCGATGCCTGTAATTCCTTGAACCCAACCGAGTTTGACCCTGTTATGTCTGGCAAGAGATTGTAGTTCATCGCAGCAAACTTTAACTGATTTAGAGTCCATTAAATTGAACGACAGCGCTTTATCGGAAAAGATATATGTACATATATCCCAGTGCCCTTAATACCTTTAGTAAGTTTTAATCTAGCACAGATATCAAACCGTGGAACACATTCCCATAGGTATTGAGAACTTTGTGTTGGGTCCAAAGACGCCAGCTCCAACTCCAGTTTCCATATTCGATTCATCTGTGAACGAAACCAAACTTCTAGGAACTATTGCCGGAACACCATTAGACCTGTTTGTAGGGTTCAATATTTCTACCTCAAAAAACCTACCGAAACAGTACTCCCTGACCATGATGTCGGGGATAATGCAAAACATGTCCTTTTTGGGAATTCAGTCAAGAATTTTCAGCTTGTTTTTTATTTTTTATATTCGAGCTGCAGATGAGTAGCGCTTCTAGCGGCGGTCTTTGAAGGGGAGGAAGTTCAACAACAGCTTCTAATGCTGCCGTAGGGCATGTACGCATGGCACCCGTAATACCGAGACAGGTAATTTTCTGAAGGTTCTGAAGCTTTGTTGCCGTTGCCCGTTCAAAAACTTTCGCCCACCAAACGCCAAGTTCTGCTGTAAGGGCGTTTAATGGCCAACATGGGCCTCGTGGCACGCTGGATGGTGGACTTGATATGAAAATTCCAGCTAAGCCATTTGTCAAGGATGACGCCGAGATATTTAAACTCACTAGAATAAACTAAAGTGCTGCCTTTAATGGTGATAGGTCTTATACCAGCGTTTTTTTTTGTAAAAGGCACTAGAAAGGTTTTCAAAGGTTTCAAAGCATGGCACTCATTCATTGGCTGGTCTAATCCTCGATACCTCTGCTACTAATTACTACTTTTTGGGAGAAACACCTTCACTGAACTCCAGCGCCGGTATAAAAAAGCTCGAATAGACCTTAAATCACTGCATGCAAGGTCATAGCTAAACGATACTGCTCCTTCATAACGCTTATAGTGCCGTATAGTGCCGCTCCATTTATTTCTTAAATTAGATGCGCCATACTTTATTTTTAGTTTCTACTTTAAATGAATACATTAACAACTTAACCAAAATAAAGTGTATTCTCCTTCAACTAATTAGGCCGTTCACCTCTAAATAACATACAATTTTTATCTGCCCAACATCCCCATTTTTCATATTTATTTATTTTTTTTTAATAAATTAAAAGCGACATATACAAATCACAAGCCTCAGATAAGGCAACTTTGACCTTCTACAACAATTACTTGCGACATTTGTTTTACTGTACTTTCTATTAAAATTTCTTCTTTTTTTTTATTTATCCACTCACAGTGATGAGATCTTTTATCTCAATGAAATGATCTTGTGCTCGAATCAGAACAAATTGTTATTTTTTTTTATTTTCATCGAAAACTGCGCAAACTCAAATAATAATAATGAGAGTAGAAAATTTGTTCTCCCTCTCTGATGGCATCAGAATCAGAAGCACAACCCGACATGTACCTTAATTTTAGAGAATATCTCTACTTATACCAACATCGTACGATGACGACGATCTAATTTGCGATCTTCTCAAACATCTGATACACATGTGAGTATCTATGAAAAAAGATATAAACAAGATGATAAAATATTTCTGCAAATGTGAGAGATTCCTTGTCATGTCAGTTCGGATTGGGGGTTGGGGAATTTTAATTATTTCAACTGAAAGCAATAAAAAAAACGGAAAATGATTTTTACTATGCAGTTTGCTGCGAATGTGTCAAGAATTGTATTTTTGACATATTTTGTCTTTTATTTTATTTTTAATTTTTTTTTTAAGTTTTTAACTTCATGTAATAATATCACAACATACAAAAAATTCTATGAAAGCAATAGAAATAGGAGCGCAAGGGTGCTGGTTTGTTATGCACTTTGTAGGGCAAGAATATCTTCTTTCAATTTCGCCGGACTATAAACACCCATTTCGGTGATAATTCCTGTAATAAGAGCCGCTGGGGTAACATCAAAGGCTGGATTCCAACAGTTGATACCTGAAATGTAAAGAGGAAATATGTAACTTTATTGAACAGATGAAACACATACATATTAAGGAAATATCAAGTCCAACGGCAAAATTAGGTTTTCTTTCCGGAAAATCAAAGAATCATCGGCAAGATAAAATCAAAAAGGTAGTCAGGGTAGGGACACATCTAAGATTCTCGCAAGCCCTTCCTGAGGCTAGCACACCGCTTAGCACTTTGAACAGGGAAATAGATACTGAATCCAACGAAGAAGCGGATTTAGTTTTGGTGGGGACTTAGCATAATACATACATGCGCGCTACAGCCAAATCGTTATGACCAGTCTATGAAAAAAAAAAAGATCTGCCGATCTCATGAAACTCAATCACAGCCAGCTGAACAAACTCCTGAAATTGTTACAGGTATCTGGGTGTTTTAGTTCAACCGTCGATGACTGAAATTTAGGTTCTCAGGGGTCTTATGATTGAGCACAATGGACTCATTGCTAGTCTAAGTGAGCCGTTGACAATTGTTATTGTCATAGAAGATAATAGATGTAATAGATGAAGATATAATAGATGATTCGAAGAGTAGATATGTCAGTTTTATAATACAACACAACTAATGACCAGGCATTGTTGTTTCAACACATTAGATAGAGTCAAACGAAAAGACAACTCCAGACGTTAGGAAAGACTCGGCTCGAACGGATCAAAATTTTGATGATAATACTCCGAAGAGACTATGGACACAACAAGATACTTATATAAGAACACGCACCTCAAAAGCTTGAACTGAAAAGACGTTTAAAATTTATTGATTCGGTACTAAATTCCATGCTATGTAATTATACAATGACTGTAGAAGACTGTAGCCTCCCACACCATGATTGTTGAACAATTGAACAGACAAACTTATCGCCTGGGGAATGTTAGTCTTGGAATCATAAAGGGACTTGTCATATAAACCATTAAAGCACGAGACTATGTGAAGTGTGCCTAGACGTTAATGACTTTGAATAAGCTGTTTACAAAAACTGTCCGCTGAACGTAAAGATAAGACAATATCCATAGGTACGAAAAAATCAAGATTTCCTGGAAAAAAATAATAAAACTTGTAATCGACTTCAACGCAGCTGGAGATGACTTGTTGGAGAGCATTATACCAACTCATCTTTAAAATTTGATCGTACGAGTGTATGCCTGATGAATGGAATCTCAGTCAATACCCTGATCAACCCCTATCAGTGTGGTTTCAGGCCGGAAGAGTCCACAGCCAATCAAATTTTCACACTTCGACAGATCCTGTAAAAAACCTATGAAGTCCAAATAGATATCCACCATCTTTTTATCGATTGCAAGGCCGCATAGGACAGTATTGATGGAGAGGCGCTATACAAAGCCATGTCAAGTTTTGGCAACCCTGACAGACTCGTTCGCCTGTGCAGAATGACACTGGAGAACGCTCGTTGCTCCATCAAGGTCGATAAAGAACTCATCGAATCCTTTGAAGTCAAAATCGGATTTAGAAAAGGTGACGCTCTGTCATGTGATTTTTTCAACATCATACTTGAAAGGATTGTGCGGAACTCTTTCTGTGCAACTACTAGCATATGCCGACGGTATTCACATTATTGGCAGAACACACCGGGCTGTCACTGGTGCGTTCGCTAGTATTCCAAGGGAACCTGACAAAATGGGTTTAGCGATAAATAAGGGCAAAACCAAGTATGTATAGATATACTGTCAACAAGAAGGGACATATAACGTCGACGAATTGGACAGAACGTCACAATCGAAAGCTTTAACTTTGAGGTAGTAAGAGTCTTTGTCTGCCTCGGCTTTGCTATAAATTCTATAATATCTCAGCAGAATTTAAACGAAGTATAACTCTTTCCTTTTTCTTTCGGCTAAGAAGGCAATTGAGTAGTAGAACCCTATCCCGAACAACTAAGGAGACTCTGTATAAGACCTTGATCGCCCCAGTCCTGCTTTATGTTGCTAAAGCTTGGACTCTATCTGCGGATGAAGACATCCGTTTGCGTTAAAGGGCTATGGGAAAGGAAATTTAACGACGAACTATACCGAGCTGTACAGCGACATCGACCTAGTCAAAAAACTGCGCTTCAGTTGTCTAAGGTGGCTAGGACATGTAGAGCGGATGGCCACAAATGCTCGGGTTCGTAAAATCTCCGAATCTAATCCAAAGCAGTAGAGGAAGACCACGCGTTAGATGGCGCGCGCATGGAAGGGGACCTCAACCGACTTGGAGTGCGCAACTGGAGGCAGTTAGCTAAGGATCGGGCTAACTCGAGAGGCTTAGGTTTCGTTTCTTCGAGAATTTTCAGATATATTTTGAAAATATCCAGCTTCACGATTCAAGAAACTAACACTGAACCTACATGAGAACAGTTGTTTCAAATCAAAAGCAAAATTAGATCCGAGTTTTAGTTTTTTTTTTGAATGCACTCACTATTATGTGGACTAATTGTTTGAATTTCTCAAAATAAAATTTAGTTTATACCTGGTGCAGCTATTCTATGCTCTCCAACGTGTGTCATCTCTCGATCGGGACGCTCTTCGATGATAATATGATCACCACTTGGAATTTGCAAGTCAATGGAAGTCAGAGGCGCTGCCACATAGAAAGGCACATCATGGTGTTTGGCCACGACAGCTATTTGGTACGTCCCAATTTTATTCGCTGTATCACCATTAGCGGCCACCTTAAGAAGGAAAAAAAAATCAAATAAAAAACGGCACCTTCGAGGAGTACTTAAAAAATTGTCTTACTCGATCTGCACCCACTACAACGGCACAGATATTTTTTGCTCGTATTAACGCCGCCACCATACTATCCAGTACCAATGTTGCCGGAAGTTTATCATGCACCAACTCGAACGCTGTCAGACGTGCTCCTTGGTTATATGGACGCGTTTCTGTACAATAAACATGCTCTACAAAACAAAAGAGAGAACATGAAACACACAAACAAAGAGAGATTCTGTTTGCTCAAAGTTCTATCACCACTCCGCCAACTCTGCACTTCTCACCTAATTTCTTCAGTTCATGCAATTTCCGCACAACGCCTAGTGCTGTTCCATAGCCTGCTGTTGCCAACGAACCAGTATTGCAGTGCGTCAACACTCGAACAGATGTTTCTTTGGGATATCGCTCCAGAATAGCGGCGGCACCATTCGTTCCGATGGCTTTGTTGTCGGCAATGTCTTTCTGTAACATTGCCTCCGTGGCAGCCAAGAATCTAAAGAGACGAGACGAACAAAAAATCCAACATCTCCAAATGAGACAACAAACAGATGCAGACGCATTAAGTGTGCATGTACCTCGATTTCATGTCTTCGACTGTGCACTCCTCATCCTTTGTCAATTCATTCGCCAATGCGATTAATTCATCGGCGGCAATCTTCATGTTCACAGCTGTCGGTCTTGCCGACACGAGATAGTTCAATTTGCCCTCGATTTCTTGACGCAGGGATTTTTTCGAATCGAATTTTTCCGGATAAATCTCAACCGCCAGCGAGAGACATCCTACGATAGCTATAGCTGGAGCACCTCGCACCTGAGCCAAGTACAAAAAATAAATTTTACGAATTAGCAAGAAATTATAAAGTTATCATGTCGTATGGATTGACGCCGCCGCGCCCCGCCCACTCTAATCTAGTGTCGACCGGGTAATTTGAATCTAAATTTAGAAAGTTTGTTAAATTTACGAAGAAATATTTTATATTTTTAGGTGAAAAGTCGCTACAAATGACAGACAGGTATTGAGGAGGTTCACCTCTGTTTGAATTTAAAAATTTTATGTTGGCGTAGCCATGTGGTAATTGTTCTCTTTGTAGCCATATATGCAGGAATGACAGAATTAATTGATGATTTTAAGGTCTTTACATTTGATGACTGTTGGCAAGTGGACAAGTTTTCACTAAGCAAACAATAGAGACGTCTTGAAATGTGTGCACCACCAGGCATCAAATGATATTGCTGGTCTGTACCAAATGTGCTATTAAGGATATCTACTTATGAGAATTTTAATAACTGACTGTAAAGAAGAATTATTGGTATTAGCCAGGTTTGCCCACGCAATAGAACACATGATAGTTTTTATATAGATATAATGGGCAAAGAAAAACGTGCAATATTTGGTAAGTGGCTAGAGAACTGATGTGGCGAATTTGGACTATAAGACTAGGAAAAGTTTGAGTTTATAAAATAATTTTTTTTTTATAAAATTATGAATACATACGCTCGAAAGGCAAACTGGAGGGCAGAACTATCGTTTTAGGAAATTAGAGTTGAACAATCGCAGTGAAACAAAATGCCAATCAATATTTTTGATCCCGTAAAACCACTGCAGACCATACCATAAAATGGTACATACCTACGAACAGCTAATTGTTTTGGAGATCAACAATAAGAAGCCCCTACGAGGTGTCAACTAATCTAGTGCGCTCAGTAACCTTGTGATATGTGGGTACGGATCGAGCTGTTTGAACAGGCTTATTAGTCCACCCAGGACTTTGGACGGCATTATGCGATAATATGCCGTACCTCGTAAATATTGTGCAGTACCAGAGAGATCATCAAAGTTCGAAGGCCAGAATAAGAAAACAAAAACCTGGAGATTCCTTTTACGCTCTGTTTAGTAAGTTGGGTGAATGTAAACATTGTTTTGTGGTATATAGTTCATGTACCACTGAAAGTCATGCTATTGATGACTCTAAGATGGCTCTAAGAGCTGTGGATCTGTTGAAAACGATCGACGCCCGGAACTCCTCCTAAAACAGAGTACCCTTTCGAATGCAATATTACACCAGTTTCCGAAATAGTGAATACGAAGGTGATAAAGATATCAGAGTTATAAAAGAAACATTGGTCAACGCATATTCAGTCCTGTTTACGAGGAGGGTGAATAGAAAAATTTCAACAGCGAACTCTATCATCTAGCCCAAGGTGTGATCGTAGTTAAACAAGCTAAGTGTAGGGACACATCAACAAAAACCATTTAGACAAATGGATATTCAAAGTTTAAGACGATCAAATCCAAGGAAGAACCAAGGAAGACTGACAAGCTAACGAAAGGAAGAACCAAGGCAGACTGACAAGCTAGCGAAAGAAGAGCAGCTTGCTAATTTAAATGCTGAGCTCTATGACAGTTAAATCAGCATGCTCTTCCTGCTGCAGGTTGCAACAATCTCGCGTATCTTGCCCTGCCTTGTGCACATACATATGAAATTTTGATATGAAATCGATCATTTAGGTTCTTTCGGAGACAATTACATAATACCAGATGGTCCACGCAATGCTGGTCAGAATAACGCATCTCTTGTAGATTTATTTGTAACTTGTACAATTAAGAGTAACAAACAAACCAAAGCAAACCCCATTACTACCACATCATGTTCCTCACGTCCGAATAGAATCTCATTTCTTAAGAATTTTTTATTGTTTAAACCTATTCAAGTTTATTGCAGTTTAGTTTAGCATTCAAGCAAATTCTTCTATACAGAATTAGACCAGAATAATGTACGAAGATGTTGCATCACACCCTTACTGTAGTTCATAGAGTAAACGAATGATATGCAAAAACTGGTTCACTTTTTTTTTTATCTTATATGTATATCCGCCATATCATTTTATTGGCTTCTAAACAGTATCTCTTAGACCTTCTAAAGCGTTACGAGATAAGTCATCTAATCCCTTAAGTCAACAATGTTCAGATTGTGACATAAAAGAAAGCAATAACACTATTACTAATACTATACCGACTCACCTGCATCTTATTGATCACTTTCCAGCCATCTTCGACTCCTTTCACCGATATAAACTTTGATTGAACTGGCAGCAATAGCTGATCCAAAATCTCCAATTTTGCGTCCCCATATTTGATCGATTGCAAACTCATTGTGCTGCTTATCAACTGTGTATTTGTACTGCTTAGAAAATCACACTCTCATGCAACAATCAACTGCAATGAAACAATTCATACGAAAACAATCATAAATAGATCAATTTATAAAACCCCCCTATAACACTTTCAAAAGACAAAAGAAAAAAATAAACCCACCAAACAAGTGTAATTGATCACTAATAAAAAATTAAATCAAATCGAAATAAATGAAAAAAAAAAAAACACTTTGATGTAGGGAAGTGTCGCGAAAATGTCCAACGTAGACGGACTGTGAAAATGTTCTACCTTGACGCGCGAACTTAAATTGAGATAGCTTCTGTGATGGTGGTGGACTATCGCAGAAGCAACAGTACGTCAGCGACAAGGCATATATTCCCTGTAACAATTTCGTCGTCTGACAGCGATTGATCAGTCTGGCGCTGAAGAACTGAGCGAGAAAATAATTCTCTCACAGAGAGACTGAGTTGTTTCTTAAGATGATATCAACATCACCATCAAAACACATGGCACTTGTACCGATCGCCAAAAAAGCATAAGCAAGGAACTAGATATAGCACACAAAGCAAGAGTGAACATATAGAACGTGTGTGGATCTTATCAATCGAAAGACGATTGTAAATCCCAAACGACGAGCAAAGAGATTTACGAAATATATCTAGGGTAAATAAGTGCTGTTGTGTCAAGTGAAATTGTTAATTTATTTCTACTCATCACACGTTATGGTGTTAATCCCTTTGTAGATCGATATTTATAATTTATCGCCGTAGATTAGTGTTCGACAAATAGTGGATTGCACAATGAGTTACATTTCTAAGGACATTGGTTCCCGTGTCCCTGCTGAGAATGGCAAGTTCACGCGATTCCCATTAATTTTTGCTTTTAATTATATAACATGATGTAGGCAGAGAGGAAAGCGATTTGTTCAATAATAATTTGGCTTGGAAGCCAGAAAAAATCTCTCACATACGTAATTGGTGTCAATTTTTCATTTTCACTTTGAACTAATAGACAAACAGTTTGAGTGCTTACAGTAGCGGGCAGAAGTGGGAAAACCTTTTAAACAAGAATGTTTGTAGAGATAAAATATATTGTTTCCCTCGATTCGATCGATATCTATTCACAGGCAAGGCCAAGGATTAAAATCGATAGAATAATAAAGTTTACAGAAATGTTGGTATTAGCGCTGCTAATGCAGATAGAATTTAGATATTGTGCGCGTCGACAAAGTTCAGGTAAGAAGATCTAAAACCACGTTAATGCGATAAGATGTTTTACCCTTGAAACCAAAATACATATTTATGGAGGCATCGTCGATGGCTAGAACAAGGTAAAGGCATGTAACACCGCATGACCTTATATAAATGGAGTTGTAAATCAGCTGCAATTGTAGCCAGAACCTTTTCGTTCGAGAGTATAGGAAAAATCCTTTATTTATCAACGTCACGTTCAGTTCCCTTTTCACTTTGATCTTCTGGAAATTCACACTCATTGAGCAAACAAAAGCCAATCATCCCGATGTGCCCTGACAAATAAGGCCATAAGTCACAGTTTTTTAACTCAATTGAGATAGCCACTTCACCTGCATTAGTGAGGGTTTGGTACACCAAGTCAATTAGGACAACTCCTGAATAACTAGGACGTATTAACATAGCGCCAATTCTTATCAATATCTCTACAATACTGCTGCAATCTACAATATAGAAGGATGAATTATAGCGCAAAGGATTAAGGAAGAATTTACTAAAAACAACTTTTGTATGTTTTATTGAGTTAGCGGTGTGTAAAACCCCTTCTGATCTCGCATCTACAGACAATAAGGAATAGTCCTCACAATTTGAACTGAAGTTTGAATTTGATCGAGGCTTTGTTATCTGCTTGCTTGGTTACCGACGGTAAGTCTTTGCTAGTTTTCTTAAACGTGGATTTCCTGCCGAGGTGGCAGAAGTGAATGCTAAGATCATAAGAATTTCTAGACGACATGGTGTAGTGATCGGAAAAACATTTTTTTTTTTTTGACTGGCAAATCCCAGAATATTACCAATTCCTTTCTCTCTGATGTGCATTAGATTCGGTAGCATTGAGGGCCTCGAAATTTTTAGTCTTAAGCGCGCTGTTGCAATGCAATAGCAAAGGAAGTGTTCAACGTCTTACTTATAACTGGTACAGATTTTTGTGCCTACGAATTCGAGCTTATTTCTAAGTCCCAATGACTCTAAAACACATTAGAGGCAGCAAAATTATCGAAGGTAGCCGAACCCATCTTGGAATATCAAACACATCATAAGGCGCTGTAGCGCAAAACAAGAACAGCACGCCAAGAGTTCCGAGTCAAGAGAATAGAGAAGAAACTCCTGCATATGAAGAAAATGGCATACGCCGTACAACAGCGACAACATCCGGTAGTTCTATAAGAAGCCAAAACAACTGGCTACAAGGCCGGAACGCAGGATTTTCGAAATATTGAAGGGAATCCAAAATCCCAGTCACCGCAGAAAATTGCAGATGTGTTTAGGGATCCGTTGCTGAATGTCCATAATGTTGGGAGAGTAATAGGCCAAGAGGAGTGCTCATTTGCAGTTAACGAAGAAGCAAAGTGAAGTGAATGACCCATCACTCCACCGCATTGGAGAAAATCTCACTGATGATAACTTCGAAGTAGATGAACGGATTAAAGTCTGACCGACGAGGATGGAAGTCTGCTCTGTCTTAGGCAGATACTCTACACGGGTCAGGAGTCCGTTAAATGAAAATTAAAATATGAAAGTCACTAGTTCTGCTTTTCCTCATGAAAAGGATCATTTTCGTTTTATTTTGATATACTAGTGGCACATTACGGTGTCGGCAAGAGGTTAGACGTCGCCTTTCACACACGTTGAGGCTACTTTGGTGTTGAGTCTGGGGTCGTAGTACCACTGCAAACAAATGCACTTGATGCACTTTCGTTTGACTTTTCTGGCCCTGAAAGGTAACTGACCTATTTATTCACAATATTTGGGGAGTTGACGTATTTGAACGAAAATCTTGGGATTGAGTTGGAGACAACTGAAGTGTTGCATAGCTCCAAAAACGATAGCACATAGGCTTAGTGGACGCCCTATGACTCACGAACAGTGGCAGAGAATGAGATCTGTTAAACTCTCCGTTGAAGGACCGCTGACAAGCTTTGTTAATGTTATCCCGGCATATCAGTATGAATCTATCAATTATGTAACACTTTAATATTTTTACAGGAACTAATCATCAGTTTCAAATATCTAGGATCTTGCTTTATGTAATGATTTTGTACATCTCATCCATATCTGTAATGCCGCTACCATTTTCACGCTTGTAATGTCACATCCAGGACCCAATGCTACCTTATGTTCTACACTATCGCTATATGCATGCACATAAATAAATTAATTGTAATCACAGTTAAATATTTGTATTCAAATTACCCAAAGCCACAAATTCCACCCTACACTGTACCCATTTATATTTACACGCCTACATCAACGGACATCACTTGTTACAAATAAAACCACAATCCAATAACGTGTATGGAAGTAAAATTACAAACAAAATAAAAATCCAAATTTATTGAATAGCTTCCGACAAACATTCACGGCGCCAATTAGCGTATTTTAAGAGAAATGTTCACGAAGAGGATTGTCGTCGCAATGCACACTAATAACGCTGGCCAGACAATTTTAATTTCCTAATGACAACAAAAAAAAAAACCGTGTCCACCACCTCACTATAGCGAATTGTTTTTACTTTTCAATTGGAATCAACTGGTGGTTTGTCTAGCTACCAGACAGCCGCATCACCGCATCACCCAGCCGCAAATGACCTGACCACACAAACCACTGATAACCGATAAACCAGAGCAAGCCAGGGCTAATTACTTATTGGATAGTCAAATTAAAATGTCACCGACCCACTTTAATTCATGTGAATTATTGGATTTTTAATAGAAATACAACTGATTACTTGAAATAAATACATTTTGTGGTTATGATTACGAGTGCTGAGGAGACACTTTTTGATAAATTTCCAGCACAATGAAAACGAATTAATAAATTTGCTTACCTTGAGGAATAAGTGCAATAAATGGGTGTTTTATTTATGAACTCGTTATGAGTATAAACAAATTGGATGACGGAGTAATTGATGAAAATTTGGGGATGGACAAAAACTATTTGCAGCAAAAATTCACAGAGAAAATCCACCCGCACCGGTTTGACGTTTTTTCCGCAGTTCTTTTTTTTCTTATGAAATCTTTTGACAGTTTTTATCAGTTTACATAAGGGCGTATACGCAAGGTGGAGGTAAAGTGTTGAAGTATTTTTTTTTTGTAAATGAACTTATCTATCAGCTTTGTTGGGGTATCAGACATTCAATTGAAATCTTTTTAATCTTTTCATTTCTAATCTTAGAAAGTGTGCTTTGAGAAAGGTTTCTGATGATGCAAGATTCAAGGAAGTACCAAAAATAGGTCCTGAAGCGAAATATGCAGCGACTATTAGTAAAGTTTTAAAAAACGACCGTCGAAGTATACATACATGTTGTGAGGATCTTCTTAGCTCAATTATAACAGTCTTAAAGTTGCGGGAACCTTCCATATGGTCATCAGAAGGCTTACGGACCGGTGGTAGACTAGGAATCTATTGGGCTTTTACTTATTTACATACGTAAGAGTAACTACTAGGTAAAATTTGCTACCTCATTCGCCTCTGTATAGATCCATTGTTTTCCTTGGCGATTTTAGTTAGATTTCTCGACACTTTCAGCTCTTTTGCAAATTTATCGTTAAATTGTCTTATATTCAGGACAGACTTTAGTTAGAGTCTGAATGAGGAATGAACTGTAGTCGAATTATCAGAGATTGCTCCAAAAATAGACTTCACTACTAATCGTAAAGATTTTGGAGCTGGAAGTAATGCTAGTGCTCTATCTACAAACGTTCCTCGAAGAGTCAAATGCAGATAGTAAAAATAAATCTTAAAACACGAGTAAGAGAGTTTCTAAAAATTTCATTCCCTGAAAGCCATTATATTTTTATCCAATGCATTGTAGGAAATGAAATTTAGTCCTTTCAGTCCAAGCAGGATGGCGGTTGGTTAAGCATTATTCAATAACCATGCTTGGAACGAATTACTTAGGCCGAAGTACCTAGTTTGATCAAACCTATCATGAGTGCTTAAGTGGTATCAATAACAGAAATATTATGTTAACACTACCATTTGGTTGAATTGATGTTCAATCGCATTTTTTTGTTATCTTGCCAAAATTTTAAATCTCAAGATTTACTTCAAATTTATCAACTATCAACGATTCTATTACATTTCCCATTAAAACAAATACTCACTAATCTACTACAAAGTGAAAGCGAAGTGTCAAAGAGTTTTTCGCGTCTGCCATTTGTGCATCATTTTGTTTTCATCAACTTCCTAACTAAAATAAATAAAAGGGACTTCTATTAAAAATTATCATCTAAAAACAATGTCAACTTTAAAGGCTTACGGTAGCAATGGCACACCAGACTTTGATACTCTGTGTCGGCTCTGCTTGCAACCCGAATCAGCAACCATCAACATCTTCGAGGCGGGCCTGTTATCGATTCCTGTCCGAATTATGGCTTGTGCTGCATTGGAAGTTCAATCTACTGACGGCTTGCCCAAGTTAATTTGTGAGAAATGTCGTTTTCAGTTGGAAAAATCTTATTATTTTCGTAAAAAGTGTCAACTTTCCGATACGAAACTTCGAAAACATATTCGTTTGCTCAATGCTGGTAAGAAAAGTCGTGTCTTCCTTAGGGTAAGCGAAGGTGAGGACGACGACGATGAAGACGAATTGCAATTTGAGGCATCTCTTAAATTTATTCTCGACGAAGAGGAGAAACAACAGAGGGAAGAGGACGAAAAACGTGCTAAGTGGCTGGAAGAGCAGCAGGAACAATTTCAGAAGGAAGAAACACAAAGGTTGTTTGAGGAATTTGGAAATTTCATGAGTAGCCGGAAGCCGATAGAGAGGAAAGTCGAGTTAAAAAAGGAACGAATAGAATTCGAAATTAAAGAGATTTCACCACCAAGGGTACAACCGATGGTGACTCTTCCGAAATCGAAGATAGAAGAAGTTCAGTTTAAGCGTCCTAGGACGAAAATTATGCCACGCAGAACTCGTGTGCAGAATACTGTAGTGGAAGCCGAGAATGAGATTACTTCTTCAGAACAGATGACAGATGAAACGGAGCAGATATTGATTTACAACGATGAGGATGGAGAGAACACGGATGGACCCATACAAACGTTCTTTTTGTATGGCAAGAACGATGAGGAGGGCAATAGTCAGATTATTGAAATCGAAAGTGAACGATTGGATGAGCTGGAAGACGAATTGAATCGGGATGATGATGGGGAAACAGTCGAAGAGGTTAATTTAGACTTGGGAGGACATGATGAGAATGAAAGCGATGACTTTATATTTGCCAGTGAATACGATGGGAGCGATAACCGAGATGAGGAGGGCCATCGGATGAATTCTGTGAATGTTGTTCAGTCTTATCAGAGTAAGTAGGTTATAAGATATAAGGCAGTAGTTTAGGCAAGGCCTTGTTTCAGAGCTTCTGATACAGGTTTGTCTTACGAAAGTACAAGATTCACAGTGTACAGTACAGTGTAGTATAAGTGGTAAATACCTAATCCTAAGGAACTGTTCACTAATGGCTTTGAAAAGTTATTTCGTATTTGGTACACTGTTTTGTGGCATCTTTTTCATTGAATGATATAGCCTTGAAAGGATTTTACTGTCGATCAGTGCTTCTTGATTCTTTCAAGAAATTAATTTGTCATGAGTTAGGCCAGTTGTTAGGGCCTTGTGCACGCTAAGCCAAGCAAGACCAATAATCAACAATTACTTCGTTGATCAAATTTCCTCAACTTGTAGACAAATCGTACATCCATATTCGGGCCTCAGTTAAATTTTCAGAATATGTACCGTAATATGTAGTCTTTAGCTAAAAGTAGCATACCACAGGGCTTTACCCAACGAAGTAAATATTTTTTGAAGCAATACGTGTTGCGACTGGAAGAGTGGAGGAAATCTGCAGTTTTACAAAATCTGAGAAATCCATGATATGGAGCATTCATGAGCAGTGGAATGAAAATATTAGTTTCTGTTACCCGGGATGTGAAGTATGACCTGTTTCTACCCCTGTTTTCAAAAGGCTAACTTAACTTGATTGCGATAAAAGTTTCCATTCCAACTGGAGAAAACGAACACAGCTTAGAGACATAAGCATATTTATTTTGACTTACTCTGGTGCTAGCCTGATTGATATAGATACATAGTACCAGTAACTGCTTCGATCTCTGACATTAGCTCTACAATTTTTTTTTTTTTTTTTTGTTTAGTTGAGGAGAACGGTGACATTCAATATCTGAAAGACGAGGTACCTACCGAAACACTATCTATCAGCGATGACGAAGAAAACAATATGCTCGATAATACAGACGGACCACAATTTCAAATTGAACAGACCATCGTGGTGCCCATCTCAAAACCGGTAAGTTGTCGTAATCCATTATCAACCAATGCCCAACTAATCTAATCCATTTGTAGAAATTAAAGCGTAAGACTACTGAATCGAAAAGCGGTCCACAGCAGGAAAAGAAGGCACTAACTACACCTACAGTGATTGCTGTGAATTATGCAAAAATTTCGACTGAAGACTTGAAAATTTTTAAATGCAGCGAATGCCCACAATCATTTACGAGAGAGAATTCACTTCTGCGCCATTCATCAGCGCACAAGAAGGGACGCCAATACAGTTGCGGCAAGTGCGATAAATGGTTCTCATGCAAGAGCTCTCTGGATCGGCACATTCGCATTCACACCGGCGAGAAACCATTCACTTGCGATCAATGCGGTAAGAGTTACATGCAAAAGGAAGTTCTGAAGCGACACTTGGCTATTCATTCGGGTGAACGACCACATCCCTGTCCACATTGTCCAAGGGCTTTTGTACAGAAGTTAATGTTGACACAACACATAAACGCAACGCATTTGGAGGTGCCACAGATCCAGAAGCATGATTGTCATTTGTGCACCAAGGTAAGAAATAGAAAAAAACTTTTATCTTTGTAGAAATAAATAATTTTTTTTTCTATTGTAGAGCTTTCACCATGCATCTGGTCTGAGTAGACATCTAATAACTCATTCTGGAATGAAATTCCGTTGTTCTGAATGCGGTCGGTCGTTTAACGATAAGAGTTCTATTAGACGGCATGTTATTGCTGTACACTCGAAATCTATGGATAAAGCGACAATTGTTGCAACAAAGGTGTCACCCAAGGATGACAAAAATGACTCAACCACAGATTACATTCTTCAATCAAATTAATTGCAATTAATTTACTTATTTTTTACAGTACAAAGATAAATGCATAAAGTATTTCGTCAATAAATAATAATTTATTTAAGCTTATGGCTTGTCGTTTCTGTTATGAAAATTCTGAGTATACTGGAAGAGAAGCTATCGAATTAATAGCGCACATGAAAGTACCACTAGGATCAGGACAATGAACCGAGTCACTAAATAAC
The DNA here is from genome assembly GCA_905220385.1 of Xylota sylvarum. Classification (NCBI taxonomy): domain Eukaryota; kingdom Metazoa; phylum Arthropoda; class Insecta; order Diptera; family Syrphidae; genus Xylota; species Xylota sylvarum. Next base: position 38,192,948 of record LR999958.1, read on the forward strand.
AAGAAAAATAACATAGTTCATTTGCTAATACAATTCAAATACAAAATAACTCATCAGAAAAAAATATACGAGAACTGTAATACCGACTGAGTATGACAGTTCTTACATTTCTCACCCGAAGAAATTTGTTGAGTAATGTTGAATGGACGAGTTCATATGTATGAACCAGATAGGTAGTTTGGGAGGATGACCAACGAATCCATTGTGATCCCGGTATCCCACACCTAAAAACAATGAAAAAACACTTGGTCCATCAATTAGTTTATGGCGGGATCTGGCCTACTGAACCAACCCGTTTTCATGATGAATTTTAGGTTTTAGGTGGCATATTTGCTATTTCGCTAAGGAGAGATACTTTGCTGGTTCTATTGAGGCTTGGACAATCGCAGAGGAAATGTGTTAAGTCTTATTCGTCACAGCCTTCATAGGTCTGCGGTGCTGATTCTCTTTCTTCTAAGGTGGGCCGCCATTGATTTGTGGCCTGTGAGAATACCGTTTTAACGTTTTCTAGAGACGGACCAGACGAGGTGGTGAAAGTTCGAGGAATTTTGGACATGAGCAGACTGACGAGCGTTAGGATCAAGTGGTTTGCTTATTGATCGTTTGATTCTAAGCTTTTTCTAGCTAGCTCTTCGGCCATTTCATTCCAGTGGTAACCCATATATCTCTTGATGCTGTGACTCTAGGTGGGGTATTTGAGTTCCTTCTTTACATCACTTAACCAGTTTTGATTTGGGTTTGGTGGAAGTTATGGCTTTTATGACTGTTTGGCATTCTATGTACATAGATGTCTATATGTTTATTGTTGTTCAGAGCGGATAGGTCTCAGCAGGCCTTGGTGATTTTATTTATTTCCGCTTGGAACACACTTGCGTGGATGGAAAATTTTGTGGACCGGGCGATTGATGGTACCTCTGAGAATATTCCTGAGCCAGTATTCTGCCATTTTTGACCCATCCGTGAAGATGGATATAGAAGTGGGCCTTATGATTTCATCATTTGCTTAGCTCCCTCTAGAAAGAAATTTGGAATCGAGGTTGAGGCTGAAGCCCGTGTGGGAGTAAGGTAGTCAAAAAGCATATTAACGTTTGACCACTTGGTGTTGGTGCTGTGACCGATTTGATTGCTATTCCACATCCAGCTTTGTCGGAGGCGTAGGGCGCTTTGCCGATCGTTCTTTAGTGAAGAGGTCAAGTGGGCAAAGCCCGAGCATGGCTTCCAGGGCGGCGGTAGGTGTTGTCCTAATAGCGCTTGTCGTACGTAGCGGCAGCAGGCTACCTACCAGACCAAACAGTCGTATGTAGGGATGGGCTCATATGAGCCAAGTCGCATGTAAATAAAAGTCTGTCTGTCTCTCTGTCTGTAAAAGTCTGCACTAATATTTCGCCTGCAGATATGCATGCAGCTCTGCGTGCAGATTATCTGCAAATTGATTTGTGACATTTGCTTCAAACAAATATGCAGAATTTTGAGCGCAGCGAGTGCTGAATGCTGCAACACTCTAATTTAAATGTGCAGAGTCAGTACTAGATTACAAAAATAGTACAATTTTAGTAATTAGTAATTTTTGATAGCATCGACATTTGGAATGCAGCAATCAACAATGGAAGAAGAACTGATCGAATTCGTAAAAAATAATCAATTTCTTTATGATAAAAGAAGAAAGCAACACAAAAATATACTGTTAAGGGATAAAAAATTCGAAGAGCTTTCTAAGAAATTGAATGTTCCAGGTAAACAGTTATAAGTTCTTCAAAAAAGCCTTTTAAATTGAAATTGCTTTTGTGTTTTTTTTTTCAGCAAAGAAATTAAAGGACAGGTGGAGAACTTTGAGGGATAAGTTTTATAAGGAGTTGAAAAATGAAAATGAAATCAATTCTGGAAACGGAATCATAGTCCAAAAAAAGAAATGGAAATGGATGGACCATCTTGCGTTCCTCAATGGTACGGTGACCGCAAACACCAGGTATTAAACTGTTTCCTTACCGTAGACAAGTAGTTTAACACAAATTCTGATTTTTTGTTTTCAGCGTATCGGAAAACTTTTCAGTGAATGAGGTACTAGTAGAAGGCAGCGGTGCTTCATCAAGTTCCATATTCTCGGAGATCATCTATGAACCTAGCACTCAACAGCCTTCACCCAATCAAACTCCAGCAGATCCATTCTTGTCTGATTCCACTTATACTAATGCTTTTGTAGATAATGGAAGGAAAATGAATGATAATATAATGGAAGCAAAATCGGAACTGGCACAACTAGTGGTATTGGCAAAAGGAGCTTTTGCTCAACCGATTGCCACTAATTCAAAAACAGCAGCCCAGTATTTCTTTGATGGATTGGCGAAGCAAGTAGATGACGCAAATCTTCCACCGCAAAGACTAGCTTTAATTCAAATAGAAATCATGAAACTGATGAATAAATTACTATATGAAGACAAATAAAAAAATTTTGTTATTATTATAACTTTATTAACTTGTAATAAATTGCAGTAACAATATCTAATAAGCAATAGCTACAATGGCTTTAGGCTTAAAAAAAAAATGTATATACATACGTATGTACATATATACACATGTAAATTTTATTTATATATATACTTCAGTATGAGCATTTTATGTGTTTACGTATAAGTAGTCTTTTAAACAATTTCGGAGTCCGAATGCATATTTGGTTGCATTGAATCTGGAAAAAAGTTTACTTTGCCGCAAAGGACTTACTTCTTGCCTCCAAGTGCCTTTAATTAATTCATCTTTTTTCGAAAACTGATCCACGTACTTTTTAGGGCAGTAGTTTAAACCAGCATCGTGAAATTTTACAAAATTATGAAGAATCACTGTAGCTTTTAAAATTTTTTCAGCATTTTGTGGCAACACAGTCAACGAGCTAGATAATACTCTCCACTTGGCAGTAAGAACACCAAACGTATTTTCGATACAAGATCGTGCTCTTGATAAATTTTTATTAAAAATCTGTTTGTCTAATGGCAGATTTCTTCCAGGATATGGCCTCATAATGTTACGTTTGAGGGGAAAAGTAACATCCGCAGCAAAATAGAAAGGAATTTCTACTGTTGAATCCGGTAGAGGTTGTGGTTCGGGAATATTGATTGTTTCTTTTATGATTTGATTCCCAAACCCATCTGCATTTAAAATGCCTCCGTCGCTTTGACTCCCATATATTCCGATATCAAGTGCAGTAAACGTATAAGTGCTGTCGCATGCAGCAAGCAGCACAATACTATAATTGTGATGTAGAGATCCAGAATTGGGGGGACACTTTATGTCAATGTGCCTTCCGTCGATAGCTCCTATTACATGAGGCATGCCTGTCTTCGTATAAAAATCATCGGCAATGCTGTACCATTCAGCTTCATTGGGAGGTGCCAAGTAAATATCCTCCAGTTCTGCCCAAATAGCGTCGCATGTCTCCAAAATTATTTTACGAACTGTTGACACCCCCAATCCAAAAGACGAAGCCAACATTTGGCGAGAAACACCATGCCCCAAATATCTAAAAGATATTCTTAAAGTTAGTCAGATACAGGTTAAACTTAAGATACCGAGGAAACTTACACCAACGTAATTGCCAATCGACATTCTACACTTACTGATTGTCGAATCAAATCTTTCTTCTCTACTCTTTCTTCAATTAGTTGCTTGAGTAGTCGAAATTCGCTTAGACCCATTCGTGTGGCTTTTCTAAATTCATTCGAATCTTTTGTTTTAATTATCAAAGACAATTTTTTGAAGAATCCATGGAGTTGTTTCTCGCTTTTACTGTAGACGAATCGAGTCGGTAAAGTGTGTCTTTTCTTTTGTGATTCACGGCACACGATTAAAAATTTTAAATACGATTGATACACTAATAAAAGCAAAAGTATTTTCTTCCTTCTATTATATCTTTCTAGATCCATTGCTAAGACGTAATTGATTCCAAACTCAATTCTCCTCCCACTTGTGACAGGAGCTGTTGCGATGAAATGTCAGAAGTCTCTGCACGCCTGTTACTACTGCAGATATGCATGCGGAGCTGCGTGCAGATTATCTGGACATATGTATGTTTTCAGGATAAGAATTCGTTAGTTTTGAAACTGAGGGAACATTTTTTACACTCTTGGGATCTCATTCTTTTAGGATTTTCTTTTTTATTAGTGAACAGAGTTGAAATGGAATTCGTAAAATAGTGGTTACGACACAATTCTTTTAGTGTCCTGCTATATCTTCGAACATCATCAGCTAACCGTCAGAGTATTATTTCACAAACACAGTTTGTTACCAGATAAAGTGGATGCATCGCGATGTCCTATATAATCCCACATAAGTGTTTTCAATCTTTACTTAAGGACGCAAAACTAAGGATAGAGTCGGTACCCGAGTCTTTTCAGACAACCTCAAAAGTCACTGTATTGTGTTTCAAGCCAAAATTACAGCTATTTACCAAAAACGTAAACGTGGTTAATACTGTAATAAAAGACGGGCAATGCTTCCGGTTGAGGAGGATGAAAAGAGACAAACGACGACTGAAACAGGAAAGTGTGCGCAAGGCTTATAACGCTTTCTTCATTTGCAAGAGAATAGCGGGAAAGAAGTGGAGTCTGTATCCAGCAATGATACACTGGCTATATATTACGATAGTCAGACTCATCCTTACATATGAGGCTCTTGTATGGTGGACGGCCACGATGAAGAAGAATTCACGGGATACATTGGTCTGTGCAATACGCCCATGGAGTTGTTTCTGTATTTTTTACCACTTGACCTATAAATTGAACTACAGCCGGGTAATAGGGCGCTTCGGCTCACTAACGTAGGGCTCTTCAAGTCCAACAATGAGGGACATATGTAGCTCCATTTTTAGGGAATCACTTCCCGATATCCTTGATGAATCGGATGACGAAGTAATATACCCGGATATAGATGATTGACATAGGAAAGTCGTCTCTCAACAAAGTGAGATTGCAATTTATACAGATGGGTTCAAAACCAGTTAAGGTATAGGCTCAAGTATATACTCCAGAGACATAAACCTGCAAGTGCCTCTGAGACTTCCGAACACATGCAGTGTGTTCGAAGCAGGTCCTAGCTGTTTTTAAAGCTGCGGAATTACTAGGTCTACATTGATAGACAGGCTGCGCTTAAGGCGTTAGAATGCAATACCATCAAATCTAAATTAGTCAGGAATTGCCGCACAATACTCCGCGCATTATGTTGGGTACCTGGACACTGCGATATAGAGAGGAACGAACAAGTCGCACGACCATTTGAGAACCGCTGTTCTATAGGATTATTAGTAGGCTGACCTGAATTGGTCGAACTTAGGAGGAAGTATGTTAGACTGAAAAAAATCTGCTGAAATAATGAAACTAAGTAGATTAGGATTGTCAAATACGGATATACGCAGATACTGCAGTGACTTCACAGTGTACGGTGAATGCCAAGGCATAGCTCGAAATAGACTTACAATACCTAGGAGTTTCCTTCTTTGACAACATAGAGAAAGTTAGGACCGCGATAATAACATATTGTAGGGAGATCAAATACATGGAATAGATGGTTTACGTTTAGATTTGTTACCGTTTTGGTTCTCTAGGGATCGCGATGGGCCCACTATGGCGCACACACTACCTACCTAATACGCGAAGCACTACAAAAACAAGTCTGAAACGCAGAAATTCTGGCAATAGAAGACGGTTCGCCTTACTTGTCTTGTCTCTAAACTTTTCCTCACTGAGACTTCTCCTTGACTATGCTGTGCCATTTATTTTTTAGTCGATTCACTGTTCTACCATCCTGGGTTATCGGGATCCATTTCATCCCCAAGTTTGGTCAGCTCCACATAATTTAAAAGAAACTTCAGTTTGTTTGAAATATTTTTTTTTCTTTATTTCTTATGTTTTGTTTAAATATATAAACGTTGGCCATTCAACGGGAATTTATATTAATATTATATATATATATATAATATAATGTAATAGTTAATTAATTTATTAAATGTACAAACAACTGTATGTATGTATGTATGTTACATACATTTCAACTTTCGGCTTCTCACTGTTAAGGGAGTTGGCCAATAAAATGGTGATATTGTACGTGTACATATGTTTATATTGAAATTTATTCTATACTGTCACTAGGCATGTATTTATTCGTTGGGTATGAATGTACGTGAGTTGTTAACAAAAAAAAAAAACCAGGCATTCCACCATATTCCGTATGTTGATTCCAAGAAAACTTTTCGTCAACATAGTCTGTATACATAAGTATTGTATGAGGTGTGATTTTTTTTTTTATTTTATTTTCTTGTGTTAAATAAAAGGAATAATCAATATTATGTATTATGTGTGTAAATATAATAAATAACATGCACTTGTTTGATAAAACGAAATATAAATTGGCCAGCTGAGAGAGGCACGCATTTAGCATAAACGTATAACATTAACAATGACACTAAACGTAGAGTAATAAATACAATAATATACAACTTATAGCTTACGGATAACTGAGATAGAAAAGTCAATAAAAAAAAAACTATATTTTGAACAATCACGAGAGTACTTAAGAGAAGGAAACCAAAAAAAAAAAAAATAACCGGCGATGTGGCCTTTTAATATCAAAAATATATTATTCGTGAAACAACGAAATTGTAGATCTTTCTCATTTTACTAAATCAATATAATCGACACAACAACAAAGAGATAACTAAGCTTAATTTGCATTTATATGTATGTATATCGCTTACAAAACTAACAGGGAGCACTGATAAATGTGGAAATAAAAAAAAAAAACAACTTGGCAGACGGGGTGGCACAGTCGCAGCTTGAAATACTGAAATAGCAAGTACAACTTAAGCATTATTCTTTTGAAATCTCTCTCTCTCTTTCTCTACGTATATTTAATTGTCTTAATCAGAATTCGTCAGAGAGGATGCCTGTGATTCGAGCGTATTCGTATCGGTGCGGTTTCGAAGCATTCGCGGTTGACTTGAGGCAAAATTCGAAAAGTCTTTCATTACGTCCTTGTAGGTTTCGTCCTCGCCATTTCCCTCGTCACTTAAACCGATTTCATCGTTGAGTCGGGTTAGCCTCAATCTGAAATTGGTATGCTTGTTATGATATTTTTTATTTTAAACTTAATTAACTTACAATGTAACGATATCGGCATTTCGTTGATCAACCGCAATGTCCAAGGGCTTTTTTCCATCCTTCGCAACGATATCGTATTTCGCCTTGTGTTTCAGCAGCAGATATGCCTGAGCAATACAGCCTTTTTGTGTAGATAAATGCAGCGCACTATAGCCGAGGTCATCAATCACATCGATTGGCACTCCATTAAGTAAAAGAAATTCACAAGCCATTACCGATCCCTAAAAGGATTTAATATGTTAGTGGTAGTACGTAGGACTGATGGATTCGGTGCAACCGGTTGCGTTGAATAAAACATATAAGCAGACAAGCTTAGGGCTTCTATATTAACTATAAAAATATCTCCACAAAAATGTTGTTTAAGTTTGTATCATCCTCTAGTAAATATTAACAAATTTAAATCGTATCAGACTTGCACTGGTGGCATTCGCATTATTTCAGCAAAAAAGCAAAAGCGTTACTCTTTTTAACGATTAACGTTTTCATTAGCTTCCCCCTCAGATTAATTTGAAAATCTACTTACCGAGAGCACCGCTTGATGAAGATACGTTCTGCTAGAATCTTCCTTATTCTTCCAAGACTTATCGGCACCGAGAGCAAATGCCATACACATAACTGGTAAATTATGCACAGCCGATGCTTTATACAGCAATAAATTCGCACTGAGTTTCTCGAAACGCTCCTCTTCAATGATACATTCATCCTCGCCTTCTGTAGACTCTTGATCGGAACCCAGTATAGCTGGTTGATCGCATGACTCCATTTTTAAATTATCCCCAATTATCAGTAAATCTTCTCGTGATATACTCAACGACATTGATGGAATGTTTATGGACTCATCATCGCCATCTGATTTTGAACTTGATCCATTGCGATATCTACGTCGGAATTTTTTCACGCCCCATTTACGGGATATCACGTCTTCACCACCAATACATTCGATATTCTCTATTTCTTCGACCTTTGGCATGCCGCATATGAAACGTTTTTCAATGTATTTCGCTTTTATCCAAGCTTCTCGCACGCTAATATCACAATTCTCCGTTGCCGGCTTTAAGTCACAATTCTCATCGATATGGGCTTCGTAAATTCGATTTACTATATCGTTGCCTAGCTCCATCATGACTTTAACATTTTCGGCTTCCCAAGCATCTAGTGTGAGTGAACGCACCTTGCTGTAGTGAACTCCCAGGCTACGATGCACGCCGGAGCATTCAATACATAGTGTAATGCCGAGATTTATCGATGCCCATCGTGGATCTGAGCCTCTGCAATCGCAGCACTGAGAATTACCAGGAATCTTTAGGAATTGCTCCCAATGGCTAATCAAAGAGAAAAGTTTATTATAAAAAATTCTACTGACTCATTGGTTATACTTACATTTTCCTTTTCATATTTATCGCACTGGATGACAATGACGACTGGGGTCGTGAGTTTATACTGTCATGTTGGATCGCTGCTCCAATACTTCTTTGTAATGCACCAATCCAAGCTTGAAGCATCTCCGATGAGTCCGCCTGAAGTGTGTGAGACCTAGCAACATCCATAACCACTTTAGTAAGGAATAACAACTCTTTTTTTTTTTTTTATTGAGAACTTACTTCGTTGGTGAAATAACTTCAAAGCAAAACCGACGATCTCCATCGCTAACCGGTCGTACAGTACATATTCGCAAATCCTCTTCCATAACCGAAAAGGAGTCCTCGTTGCATCGCTTTCTGAAACTCGTCAAATCACTTATGAGTCACAATGAAATATCAAATGTCCCATCGAGCCCAGAGGCATGTGAAATTACTTCTCACCTGTACACCAGTTGATTGTCACTCAAATAGAACCATCGGCGGCACCACGTTTTAAATCCTTTAGATTTCTTCTTAAAGAGATATCCCTCGAGTTTGTTTGATGAACTATTGGTATTATTGTCATTAAAACTATTTACACTGAGATGACGATTCTGCATTGATTTTTCTAATTGTTGATAATCTGTACGTAGAGAATTTATGTCGTCGGAGAGGTTCTTGAAGAACTCGTCAAAATCATTGCATAAATCTGACCCTTGGTGATAATAAGTACCGCAAGCTTGGTAATAATCTAAGAGCTATATAGAGAATGGTGAATATACATGGATTAGTATTTGTTTAAAAATAAGAGTGAAGGGCAAACATTGACACTTTGGAGAGACTACCACATATTAATGAAACATTCTTGGGCTTTGCTTTCTATAATCGGATTCTGTTGAAAAATATTAACGTTTGAGCAGTTCTTTTATAAGTATGTAGCAAGCTACATTTCCGGAGAACTATGTTTATCATGGCCATATTCAACAAACAAACCTAGTCTTTGTTTACTTTGTAATATAATATAAGACGGGTATACAAATAGTATGTAAGTAAGATTGTATACGTAAACTCTGAGAACAATCGTGTTAACGTATTTTTCTAAATCGTTCGCAAAAAAATGTTTAAATTTCTGGTGAGTCATTGGCTACACAACCAATAAGAATGAGTTTTTGTGGAGTTTTTAGTGGAGATCGCTACCGGACCATGTTGACTGATTATTTTTGGAATAAATTGGTAGAAGATGATTAGGAGGATATGTGGTTTCAACAAGACGCTGCCATGTGCCACACAGCTGCACAAACAATCGAGTTATTGAATTCGAAGTTCGAGGACCGTGTTATCTCCAGAAAAGACCAATCAATTGGTCGCCTCGTTCGAATGATTAGAAGGCCCTGGACTTTTTTCTTTGGGGTTATGTAAAGTCCATGGTCTATCCCGATAAGTCAGAGACTTTAGACGACCTCAAGACCAACATCGAACGCCATATTGAACTTATTATGCGAAGATGTCATGCAAAATTAGGTACAGCGCATAATTCATCGCATTGATGGTACTTTAACCCGAAATAATATGTTTTCTTGACATCTCAAACACAAACTGTTTTATTTAAAAGCCAAACTGGGACACCCTTCACGAAAAAAAACCCTTTATTAGGAGAACAACGCGAAGTTTTTGTGATTCGCTGGCCAGTCGAACCCTTGTTACTACATCTCTTTTTTCTACATTTGTTAGGCCAATCCTTGAATAGGCTAGCTAGGTCTGGTCTCCTATCACGATATCCATTCCCTCCACGCGATCTTCTTTTCTTTTTCAGACAACATAGCCTCTTTGACGATCCTTTCAAATTAATGCGTACAGTCACTTAAGTCACTAAAACGTAGAGGATTGGTCTACGTTCTCTTTATACATCAACTATTAGCAACATCGTTTTCCCTGTTTTCATCTCCATTAGCACCAACCCACGCCCCACCCAACCTGAGCCCTTTGCCAAACCTGTTTCCTATATTTTTTGGTTATGATTACATTTATTTACATAAGGTCAAAACCTGAATAATATTAGAACCCTCCATCGTGTAGATACGGCAAACTATTTTTATGCACCATTCAAAGTTAGTTGGCAAGGAATTGGGTACGTAATTATTCCAAACAAATTGCAACTTTAATGTATCCCAACAATCTTATCTTTGACAACTCATAGTGTGATTTTGGGGTTTTCGGTGTGCGGTGTATGCATTCTTTACCGAAATAAAGCATTCGTAAGTAATAGAGTCACACTGATATTCTAAGAAAAAACATTCAAAAATTAAATACCTTCTCACGTGGTAGCATTCAATAATATATTTAACACATTACGATGATTCACGCACAAGTTCCAATATTGACAATTGATAGAGGATTGTTGCAATAATCATGCAAACATTATAACCAAATTGTTAGACATTCCACAGTAGGCTTCGGTACACATGACTCAGTCATTTATTGACTTAAACCTAATTAATCAACGCAACACTTTTTAACCAAACCCAAAACGCTACAATTACGTTAAGTCTCGTGAATAATTTTCTCTTATCTACCTACCTACGAACGCTAGCCATCAAACCTCAAATTTTTAAGAGAACAATACATAGATTAGACTTGCCACAGCCAATAGTGAAATTGGAGATATGGGAATTGTTTTCAAACAATTGTGTGCGCAGGTGGCTGGTGTGAACTAGAAACACTTTACGTTTCACACCATGACGTCTATAGAAAATACAAACAACGGATCGCTTCGACAAAAAATTGTTTAATTAATAAAAAATTACCAAAAACCAACTAATCACACCTATGTATACCCCCCGGAAGAAACGCCCGCAACATAATAATTTCGAAGCCAATTACCGACATAACTTCACTTTTACTTGGCAGCCCTAATTATCGTGAATCGTGACCTCCAATTACATATGCAAAAGCAGAAAATAGCCGTAAAAATATTTCACTAATTACTGGGAATTAACAAACAACTCACTGTAGATAGTATCGATGGGACCTTCCGTGATTGTACTAGTGTTATGTAATTCACATAGTCTAATGCGGTGTGTTGGAAGCACGATTTGGTCGCCGAGAGTATATTCACAGCCTCCTGCACCTCTTGCGGTCGATTTTTGTTTGCCTGCATGCAAATGAATATGAATAATGAATCATCGGATGACCAGCTGTCTTACCTGAGCATTTTTTATTAGGGCGGTGTCATAGCTTTCAGACACTTTGAGAAAATGTCCTCGATAGTCCTTCACTTGGTTGATGTCGTCTTTCACGAATACACTCAAATTCTTTAACACCGTTCGACTGGCCTGATCCAACAGTATCGTATGGAATTTATTCATCTCCTATAAGATAACGAGACGCGATTAGTGTTTTTTTTTTTTCTTTTTTGCATTCGTAATCCGACACCACAGACCTGAAAACAGTGAATGATCTTTCCCAATGCGTTGTGTGCGTTCTTATTATCAGCGAAATGCTGTTGCATATCCCATAGCGACATGGCAAATGCACTATAAAACAAAAGGAGACAATGAATATAGTGTATATGTGGCAAAAGGCAAGGGGCGAGTAAACCTTTGATTTTTCACATATTCTTTGCCGGAGTCCACGGCCACTGTGCACAGTTTGATGATCTTCTCCAGGCGCTGTTCTAAATGTTCGATTTCTGCCTCCTCTTTGGAGATGTACTGCCTGCGAATAGACGCGATGATTGTTTGTTTATTGTTTTTTTTTTTTTTTTTTTCGTATAAATCTTTAGCCTTTATCGCAGATTATGAGTGAGTCAGCGGGTGCAATGAGCATCCGGCTAGACTTCCGCGAATTGAATTGATTGATAGCTCACCTGAAACGTGGAGAATCCTTGAGACACTCTTCGAATTCAATCGAGGAACGCATTTTCTCCGTATTCGGCGGCGCCTGACTAAGAGTTTGTTTTCTTTGGAGCATTGAAGGGAAAAATTAAGGCCAAGAAACAAAAAAAGACAACACAGCAACTTCGATTAGAACATAATATTTTGGTTGTTTGGCAGAGCACAGGAGTTTTGGTTGTTTTAAGCGAATTTGTTTATTTGTTTGTTTCCGTTTGAGTGGCAGATGGGCGAAATTATTTTTAAGGAAAACACGTAAACGTTGCGAATTTTCTGCGTTCTCTACTCGGTCGGACTTTCACTTGGAAATTTCTTCTTCGGATTTGGCAAATGGAATTTTGAAAGTCCAGCTGTCAGTTTACTGTCAAACAAGTGGTAGGTGGGTATGTTCAGCTGGTGAAACTAACTATTTTAGGTTCAGTGAAGGTGGCGCTGATTACGCTATAGGGGCATAGGAAATGAAAAATCGTTACTAAATAGTTATTTAAATAAGAAATTGAGCAGGAGTGACTTTATCGCTAATTGAATGGCCATGTTTATGCCGTGCTAATCTGGTGCTGATGTTGGTACGTTGTTCTAAAATGTGTGGACGCCATCAGATAATTGTTTTCAAAGCAATAATGGAGACACAATCGAACGTCTTCAGCTGTGATAAGGGGAATTACTTGTGTCTTCGTCCCTCGTATTACTTCTCCTATTCTGCAAATCCTTCTTGTTGAAGGAATATAATTGGTACTATCTTACAGAGGTTATTGGCCGCTCTTTAGCTTTAGTATCGCTACTTAACAGTCTATGCTATACGAGTTATAGCATTTCTGCTCGTGGTACCCGTACTTTTAAGATTCCAGCGTGGGCAATTATGAATCTCTATGGATCTCATATTCTTAATGTTCGAATCCAATTTCTTTGCGCTTTTCTAATGCTTAATTGTCCCTAATTTTATCATGAACATGAGACTCGCTCATTGACGTCTACCAGCTCACCATAGTGTTGGGAGCTAGTAGACGTCAATGAGTATCAGGAACTATTCCCCAGAGGAGACGCGTAGATAAGATAATACTCTCGTCTTGTTTTCTTTTCCCCCATTTCCTCATCATTCTTATACTTATGTACTTCTCTCTACTTCCTTCTGTTGAGCTGAATCGACGTGTCTTGCGTTCCATTTCACTAAGAGCTCAGTCTCAATCGGAGTGCCCGGATACCAGTGGACCTCTGAATTAGCTAGCCTACTTTCTAAACATGTAACAGTTTGGCAGCCTCTGTGGACGCTTCTAGAACAGCTCCTGAAGTTCTGCAAGATAAATCGCGTCCCATATTAACTCCTGCAGTATCTGCGCTATGCAGCTCATCTTATTACTTAGAGCAAAATTCTTTGGGCGATACACGGTTTCAAACCTTTTAAGTCGCCAGGACCGGATGGTATAATTCTGACTGAAATCCAACAGTCGGACTACTTGTAAATTTTGAAAGCTGTATGGATATAGTTCACATTCGTAAATTTTGGATCGAAAAGAATGTGGTTTTTATATTGAAGGCAAGTAAAAGCTCGCATAATCTCAGTCTAAGTCTAATAAGTTCATCGTTATTTCTTCTGAAGACTCTGGAGAAACTGATAGACGCCCATATTCGCTTTAGTATCAATCCAAACTGCGAGGCTGACAGTCGCAGCATGCGTACAGTAAAAGGAAATTGTCAGAAACCGCTGGTGCTTTTTATTGAAAAATCTTTAGATCGCAAAAAATACACCTAGCTAGACAAAGAAGATGTCTCTGCTTTTTTTTTCTTCGATAACGAATTGGCTTACGCAAACATCACTGGCATCTAGTACTTAATAATAAGCAACAACACCATTATCAACTGGATAGTGAGCATGCTAAAAAACAAACAAATCTGCTCAGAACTAGGTAGCGCTCAAATCATGGTGTCAGCATCCAGTGGCACTTCTCAAGGTTATATCGCTCCATTCTGCGTCCTCGTGGTAAATGAAATCTTAGTTAAGCTAACATTTAGTGGAGTTAACAGGACAAGTTCTGTCCACTCTTACTGACTAGATAGAAAACCCTTTATCCGTGGTTAATATCTGGATCAAGAACTGCAGACTTGTGGTTAATCTACAAAAGACAGAACAGATACTTTTTTTTTATCAACAAAAGGACAATACGGGAATTAACAATACCATCCATTGAGAGGAATCCGCTTAAAATTTCCGACTACGTCAAGTATCTGGGAGTCATCTTGGATAGGAAACTAAACTGGAACTTCAACAGAAAGCAAAGGGCAAGGAAAGCGATGATATACCATTCCTTCAACAGGATATTCGCCAAGAACTGGGGCCCAAGCCCTATCTAAACTATGTATACATATTTGGCCTTACACGGCGGTAGTAAGACCTACATATACTGACGTATGGTAATTTGGTCTGGTGGCAAACGACGTACAAAGCCACCAATCTTAAGACTATGACCAAAATTCAGGGAATGGCCTATGTATGACTTTACACAATGTAAGACTTTACTGTGTTCCCGGATACAACGGTGTTCCGGGAAATGAAAGAGGTGATGAATTAGCAAGAAATGGATCATCACTTGAACTAAAGGAGGCAGACACTACAGGAAAAATCTTAGACAAGCGATTGGGGACAAAATAAACCAAACCAGTGGAATTGTGGCCACTATACAACAAACAAAAAACCAAGAGAATCTTACAAATGAGCAAAAAATCCTTGTCATCTCTTGTGGGTGTAATTACCCGACATAACATGCTAAAATATCATAATTTTTCCCCTTGTGTGGTCACTAGTCATCAACAATCTTCTAGTCGATCTTCAGGTTATGCGGATGATTTGGTGATTTTTTGAGTGGTAAACACAGCACGGCCATTAATAGCGTCATACAAGGCGCTTTACTACATGTGTTGGAATGGTGCAACAGAGAAGGACTATCCATCAATCCTTTCAAAACCTTTACCTATAGTGTTTTTTACAAAAAGAAGACTGATCAATCGAGGACCTATCACCATCAAAGGCACCAGTTTAGTTTATTCCAGTTAGGCTAAAAGTATCGGCGTCATCCTTGAAAAACGACTTAGTTAGAATTATCATATCAAGTCCGCCATAAAGCGCCCCACTAGACCAGTAGAAGCCTTTACTACAGAACTTGGGGTCTTAATCCAAATGATACTTCGGATGTGTACAATGATGGTGAGGTCCATTATCACGTAGCCATCGTTTGCTGCCCATCGTTTAGTAGTGAATGGACAACGGCAACTTAGCTTCAGAATATCCAGTCAGTATTTCGGGTGCCATGCGTATTTGCCCTACGACAGCATTAGAAGCTGTTGTTGGGTTTTCTCCCCTACAAATCTTCATTAGGAAGACGGCCCGTAGATACGCTACTAAGCTGCAGCTAGAATACAAGTATAAATCAGGCGACCATGTGGGACACCTGAAAATTATTGACTCAACTCCCAAAAACGACATTTTTTGCACTATCCCGGACATCATGGTCAGGGAGTACTGCTTCGGTATGTTATTTGACTGGTGTCCCGGGTCACTGGATCCTAAATGTCTGGTCTGGTTCACAGACGGATCGAAGATGGAGACTGGAGTTGAAGCTAGCGTCCTTGGACCCAAAACCAATAGGAATGTGTCCCAACGATTTTCCAGGCTGAACTCCATGGCATTAAGATCTGCGCTAGAATAAATCTTAGTAAAGGTATTAAGGGCGCTAGGATATATATCTTTTCAGCAGCACTTAAGACGCAATCGTCCAATTCAATTGGTTTTAATGGACTCAGTTTAATGCTGCCACGATGCACTACAATCTCTTCCCAGACATAACAGGGTGAAACTCGGTTGTGTCCCTGGTCATCAAGGAATTGCAGGCAACGAATCTGCAGATGAACTGGGAAGGGCTGGCTCAGAATCAGCATTCATAAAACACAAGCACTACTGTGGTGTAAATTGGACGGCCGCCGCAGCGCTGATTAACGATTGGTAAAACAAACTTCGTCGGCCCACTGGGAAAATGTCCCGAGGCTGAGAAAATCTAGGCGGTTAATCAGGTCTTATTCCTATAAGGAAATCCTTAATCTAGACAATGATAGTGTTAGAAAGCTGGTGAGCTTTATCGCAGGTCACCTGCAGTATCACCTTAAAAAGCTGAGTCCGTACCCAGAAATAGAATGTAGGTTCTGCTCGGAAGTTGACGTATCTTCTGAGCACATTCTCTGTGAATGCTCATTAAATTGGTTAAGGAGGCGTATTTTCCATAAAGAAATGTGTTCGTCAGTGGAGTTGAAATTGATACAATAGATCTTTTTAGGTCGCAGTGTCAGCCCAAGGAGTTATAATCCCAAGGACATCGCAATGGATCTACATTGATCTAAGTGCGACTGGTGCAAGTTTCTCTTGTCCCGTCAACCCACTAACCTCACCTAACCTAATAATAAGTTTCGCCTGAACAAAATGAACTGTCATTCGTCTAAGTGAAACTGCATATAGCATAGCCTGCCACGTACACCTAAAACTAAAGTGAAACGGGGGGTGGTGTATCTTTATCTTTCAATTAAATTTTAATGTGACAAACAATCTATCCGATAACTTTTATCTTGAAAAAATTGCCTGTTGTCGTCAATTAACGCTTAAATATGTGTTAAATGCCAAACAATTAATGGCAGTATAATCTATCAATGATTGATAGAACCAATTATTTAATTGTCTTTGTAATTCCACAAATTTTCAATGCTTTGAGGTAAGTACCTTTATATTAAATGCTTATCAGCGTACCTATGCAAATAAGGAAATTGATACAATAATAATAATAAATCAATTGTTATAACAGTTTTATCTCCTCACTGCACATAATTAATTAATGCATATATCCAATTTAGGTCAATAAATTTATTATTACAAAAAAAACCATTAAAGATGGCAAACTGTTATTAACTTCTTCAGTTTGTCACCCAATATAGACATTTTTTTAATTTATTTTGATGCCCACATCCATGTGCAGGAAATTAAAACAAATAACATGTAATTAATGCGTCCGCTTAAAGCATGTTTACACCACAAAACAACACACAATCGAGTAGCCTAAACGGTTTCCCCGATGGCTTGACTCCTTATGGTAGTAACTAGCAACCATTCAAGCGGAGACCCATTAATGCACGAAAGAAGTTCAATGAGTAATAACTCCATATACGGTGCACTGCCTGAGTGTATCTAAGCTTGGAATCAATCTTAATTGCTTGAGATACTATACTACTTGGAGGCGAATTGGGTTTGTGAGACGCACCTCCATTGAAATTGTCGTCATAAATTTTCATCTTTCGTTTTTTTTTTTGGATCTTCCTCGATTGGCAAAGATTGTTCATGTGGAAAATTGCTTTAAGATGAGTTGAATACAATTGAAAAGATATTTGGAATAGCTTATGCTCTGGATAGGGATCGGATAAATTGATCATTTAAAAATGCAAATCTATTTGATTGTCATAGCAGAGATTTTTATTACTGTGAGACCGTATAAAGTTGGAAACATTTTTTTCTATGAAAATGGATAGAAAATTAGACCACTTTTTTGAGATTGGTTAAGATATGTATAGTTTCGTTCACTACCATAAAATATTGGATTTGAGCCACCATAAAAATTCTCGTTAACATCCTGATAGAGATTCACTGTTGCCGTTTTTCGTGTTACAAAAGGACCCCACTGCATATTTACTTCATAGCTCTGCTTAGAATTGTCGGGGTTTGTGTTTACTTAACACGACCCGTGAAGAGTTTCTGCTTGAAACATAGCAGCCTTCCACTTTCTTCGATCCTACATCCAGTTGTCGAGACCACGTGCTCTGGCATCCGCGATAGCTTGATCCTTAAAACGCAAGATCGGTCTTTCTTGTCGTCACGAACCTGGGGACTGTGATTCGAAGATTCTTTTGGCTGGAACATTATTATCCATTCCCTAGATGTGCCCAAATCAGAGTAGTCGATGTGTTTTGGTTTTTTGAACTACATCCACATCTTGGTACAGCTCATAGAGTTCGCGATTCTTTCTTCTCCTCCATTCGCCCTCCTCACATATGGGAATGGGACCGAATATTCGACGAAGAATTTTTCTCTCGAAATTATTCAAAACCTGCTCTCCTTTCCTACTTATCGACCAGCTCCATACAGTGGAACTGGCAGGATCAAAATTTTGTAGAGTTAGGAGTTTTGAACACATTTATTTCGCCAAACCGAAGTAGCAGCGGTTTCCTAGGGTAAGTCTTCGTCGAATCTCCACTAAGGTGTCATTCGTGGAGTTGATATTTACTCCAAGTTATGTAGGTAAAGTCCTAAGCCACTTCGAAGTTACTGTTGCCAACATTGACGTTTTGTTCAGGGGGTTTACAGATGCTCCTTTGTTTATTGACAAAATGTACTTGGTTTTGTCCTAATTCACTTCAAGGGTAACTCGTTTCACCTATTTTTCAATTACCGTAAAAGGCTCTAAAATGGCGTGCTGGAAGCAACCGATGATGGCGATGTCATGTACGTTAACCAGCAGCTGAACAGATTTGTTGAAGATAGTGCCTTCCATGTTAACACCTACTCTGCGCACTGTTCTGTTCCAGCACAAGATTGAAGAAGTCACATGATAGTGCATCTGCCTTCCGAAATGCGGTACATGTTTGGAATAATTCGGAGGAACTGTTTCCGAATCGCATGTTTTCCAGCGTCACGGGGCACAGCTGGATCTGTTTAGCTGGTCGAGATCCCGAATTCCCGAAGTAGAGCTCAAGAAGATGAATGCTATCATATGCGGTTCTGAAGTCGATGAAAATTTGGGGAATCTCGACCTAAAATTCGTAGGTCTTTTCCAGGATCTGACTTAGTGTGAAAATTTGTTCGATCGTCGATCTGCCGGGCCGGAAGTCATACTGGTACGTGTGTGTGTGCTGCAGAAAGGCTTCAGTCGTTCACACAGTACATTGGATAGGATCTCATAAGCAGGGATATGTCTCGATAGTTCTTACAAGACATAGGTTCGCAATTCTTGGAAATGGCGCATACACAGCTGATAGTCCAGTCTTCGGGCATGGCTTCATCCACCCATACTTGGTTGATGATTTGGTGCATGCATCCTACTAAAGCATTACCACCATGTTTGAATAGCTCGGCTGGTAGACCATCTGAATCGGTATCGTTGTTGTTCTTCAGCTTTTTGATAGCAGAGTCAACCTCCTCAAAACCTAATGCGGCGGATGGCTTCTTTTTTGACTGGATGCGGGCTCTCATCTTGCCCTATCACTCTTTCCACCTGATGCCCAGTAGCTGCTTAAATACATCTACTATTCCTTGTGCTTCGGTGACTAGATTTCCGTCACTGTTTCGAAGAGTCTGCGTTCCGGACTTAAAGCCAGGTGCCAGTTGCTTGGCTTTCCTAAAGAACATGTGGATCTTGTTCCTGACGCGGGACTCTTCGATATTCTTGAGCTGGGAGATTGAGTGGGTCCTTTTCTTTTTACGCAGGATCTGCTTCTCCTCCCTTTTTCTGCGTCGATACTCTCTTCCCGCTGCCATTGTTTTGCGCTGCAGCGTTTGTATGTGTGCAGTTTGAACATTCAGAATATTGAATGCATTTCTTGCATATATTAGCATTGGTTGATTTGCTTGGCGGTTCGACCATCTGGAGAGCACCAGATTGTTGTGTGCATTCGTAGTCCATTTAAGCTGATGTCAGTAACCCTCTTCGGGGATGTGAGCCCTGCCTTTGGCCTGATTCCAAACAACAATACTGCATAGGAGTTGATTACTCTCGTCCAATTGGCTTATATTCTTAAATTGCGTTGCAATAAGGCACCTATGTACATACATAAGAAGCTTTTTCTTATGACAGCTATATTCTCGGATGTTTGTCAGAAGTTCGCGAGAAGTAGCCCATGAAAGAACTTTTAGGTGTTGTCTAGTGATCGAACCTCGATTCCCTCGTTTCGTATTCGAACGCCCTAACCACTTAAGCAACGACGTTCACTGTAGGTACTGCTCGTGGGAATTGAGGTCATTGCCTCCTATAAGCCACGGAGTATTCTTGTCATTCAGATTTGTGGTAAGGTATCTGCTTTTAAGAAAACTGTCCTATTTCTGTAGAAAATCGACTTACAAATGGCTTAAGAGTCTTTCCACTTGTAAGGATAGATCCTTTGAGCAAAGATAGGTGGCCAGAAGCAAGACGCTGGCAAAACTCGTCCTATTAATGGATCGTCTTGATAAACCCTTTCCTGACATTGAAGATTATAATAAAATGTTGAAACAACATGTATTCTCAATAGTTTTTCTGTAAATATTTGATCGGAATCTCGATATTGGACAAAACTATGTACAAACCATTCTTTTAGACACTGGTAAGCGGAACCGTTAAAACTATAAAAAGGTTGTGGATGTCAAGTTGAAATTTCGTACTTAATTACTTAGATGGCGCTACGGTTTGTGTGTATCTGAGCCTCAACCAACAAGCCTATTCGGTTATTCTGGTTCTTAGCTAACTGCACTCAAACTTAGTTCAACAAATTTTCTACTTGTGGGCGACACCTAAGGCAAGGTATTCTTTTACTGTCCCTTCGAGTTAGAATCGTAAACACTGCGTTGATATTTACTCACTTTACATGTTCTAATCCTAGCCATCCAACGACTTTGACTAGGTCGATGTCGCTGTCGAACTCGTATAGTTCATCGTTGAATATCCCTCCAAGGCACGTCAACTCTTACAGTACCGAATATGTTACGAATAATTTTTTTTACGAAACGGCCAAGGATATCGTCAGACCACTCAATGACATCTTGAACTACATCAAATCAACCGGATGGTTTGCTAGTTCATAGGAACCATGATTTTTAGAACTAGGGTTAACCAATGGGCAAGGGACATCTTTCCCCTATGGGTAATACAATGGGTCTGTCTA
Source organism: Xylota sylvarum (assembly GCA_905220385.1). Lineage (NCBI taxonomy): Eukaryota > Metazoa > Arthropoda > Insecta > Diptera > Syrphidae > Xylota > Xylota sylvarum. The sequence goes on from LR999958.1 coordinate 38,214,260, forward strand.
CACATGCACCTAACCTAACCTAACCTATCGTCGAAAAGTTTACATATGTTTCAGCACAATAGAGTGAAACTGGAGTGATCAAGGTCTTGTCTATATAGAATCACTTAGGGCCTTACTACTCAATTACCTTCTAAGTCCAAAGCCACAGTGATTAGCAAGAGGTACTCTTTGTTTGATTTCTTCCAAAATGTCATTGTCAGAGTCAAGTTAGACAAACTGCCTTACTACCTCAAATTTTTAGCTGTCGACTATGACTATGATACACCCTTTCGTGTTGTTGTCCAATTAAAGCAAAATATACAGTTCTAGATAAAAAGAAAAATATGAATACACCTCCTTTAATTAGATAATTAGTCCAAGAAACTTAGTTAAACGTGCTCTCTTACGGGCTAATAAAATTAATCACGCAAGTGCATACGCATTATGTACATAATGTCTCCCACCCAAGTAGAAAACAATCGTATAATTACCCCACTACCACGGAATATATGAATTGAATATATATTCACCACACTGCGTTGTAGGGGAACCATATTGGAAGGGTACAATCGCCGGTTCCAATGAGCCCTTTGCCGGTACAAGCTCGAAGCAACGCAGTCACAATACAGTGTGTAGTGTGTGACGTATCAGATGTTTATTCCCCTTCATGCATATGATACATCAACTCCCACACGCACTTTTATAAAACACTCCCCCCGACTGCAGTTTAAAAGAAAATTATACTCTTTCATATGGGTCATGTGGGTTACATCATGACCGGAGAATATTAATATGAACCACGCGTCTGAGGGCAGAACTCCAGTCGTTGTCGTCGTCGTCGTAGTCGTCTGCTGAAGTCATAATTAATTCAAACGAATCTTGGACGTAATTAATTTCAATGAAATTGTCGTTAATGTCATTGTGTGGCCTAACAAAGGCTGAAAGAGATTCTCATTTACATAGAACGAGTTACACACATGACGTTGTAGATAAGTAATGTTTCTATGTATGTAGGTACATAGATCTAAGTGTAGAAGAAGAGGAGAATGTCCAAGTCTAACTATGGGACATGCGCTGACCTTTTCAGGTAATCTCCTCTGTCAACAGCGATTGCAAGTGTAATCCTTAAAAAAGTTGTTTTTTTTTTCTACTACGATGACGATGATATTGATGAGTCATACTTGGGAATACATGTTGGGCTTTAAATTTTCAATTTCTCTTGAAGATAGATGATACGAATCATGGCCAGAAGGACCCACTTGATGGAGAAAAGAACTCGTTAGTAAGAAGTGTTTTTCATTTCTTTTCACCATTTCTCTCTCTTTATAACGAGTTGCGGTGTAGTATGGGAATCGTGAGGTATACCAAAAAATATAGATTTTTGGTGAAGAGTATGAGGAGGAAAATCATTGTACTTCTATACTTTACTATTGGTTAGACTTAATCAATGCGGCACACGATCTAATGGTTTTGTGAAGGTCTACCACTTTAAATAAAAATGTAGTCGCTTTAATGTCTCATTTATCACAACTTCATTACTGTCCCTATTATGCTGCATTATTGAATGAACGGTGTTAATTGAAGACGCAACGAAGTATGAGACATGGCATGCGAAGTCGCATGAACACCCTTACTTTATAGCTGACGGGGGTGTAAAATGGTGTCAAATCCGAAATAAAAAATCGCAATGGATGCGAAAATTCGTTGTTACACTTATTGTTGATTGAAAATTCGATTTGAAAATTGTTGATTCGATACCGAATCTCTCTCGAATCTACTGAAATCGACAGATAAGGACTGATCTGATTAAATAAACAAAACCATTTGTACCTGGCATAGGTGTTAAACTAATTTGACTCAGAGACAACGATCTTGATTTTGCTTAAGTCAAGTATGACTAGATTGCTAAGATCTTTGAAGCAGTATTCCCCTAGGCTTTTCCTTCTAAAAGCCGAAAGGAAGGTGTGTTATGGTTTCTCCTTCTTCCTCGTCTCCACAGCTTCTACAGAAATCGTCGAAGGGAGCACCAAGACTTCTGGCGATTACATGACGTCCGCTTTGTCTGGAACCCAGCACAGTGATACTTCGCATCTGATTAAGAGATCCGCGGCATTGTAATTGCAATTTGGATAGAAATATTGACTATTCCAATGCTTTTTGTGATTATTGACAGTCTATATAAAGAACAATAGTGCTGTCCTCTACTGAATTAATTGAAAGCCAGACTACTGTCACTTCTGCACTACAGCAGTCCGGCAATCGTGATCCAGATCTGTACCAAACGATGGCTTTGATACGTTGTGTATACCTCAATCGCAGACTCACTTAGAATTACTACAGATTCCCCAGCACTTCTGCTAAGAATCCAGTTTCCCCAAGATATCAACGGGAAGAAGGTGGAGCATAGTTTCTAGTACAGCTGTAGGATTAGATCTAAGAGTGCCCGTTATACAGGATAGCCTTTGAAACTTCTCAAATATTGCAAGCAAGCAATGTTGTTTTTCTTGTCCAGTGTCGTTCTCCAGACTGATACTCCACACCTGAGCGTGACTCTGACGACTCCTGTAATAGCCAGTGATACACTGTACACTGATACCCCTGTACACTCATCTTTTAGTTAGACAGCACCCCAGCACAACATGGATAAGCCTGCTTTTAAGCATTGGTTACATCAAAAGGTTAAGAAGATGTTTGGGAGGTCTTTCGTTGTGAAAACTACTTTTACCCTCCTCCAGAATCTAGGGGTAGCCACTGTTTAACCAGCACCTAAAGTTAATGTGGAACCAATGACTTTATGTATTAAATGCTTTAGATTCTCAGTCGGCATTCAGTTTTCTGGCCTTTCGCCAAGACTTATATAAATATATGATGGCGTGAGACTATTGTGGTTGCTATTCTGTCCAATATCGTATTGCTGTAGTTCGACAATACAAGATTGTCGAGTAAAGACTGTATACTCGTTCAGTGTATCTGAAGTTTAGAGCGTCCCTATTTCAAGGACGATAAAATGTAGCAGAAGATTGCCCGTCTTATAGGTTATTTTATACATTTATTGTTTTATACATCTGGTATCAGTCCATGGTAAGGACATGAACGCATATCACATGTCATTCTATTATAGTTACTCGTACTCGAACAGTAGGGAGGAGCGAGGAAGATTAGATTATCTGAATGGATTCTATTGCATGTGGTATTCTCCCACCAATTTGCGGCCAATGCATTCACTAGAGAGGAGGGTTTTTAAAGAAATTTTATGGTCTACCTTGAAACCGATCGATTTATTGTAAATTCTGAAATTGAAGATCTTTTCCAATTTCCAGTAAAGAGCACGTAACATACATTAATACTTTATACATCAAATCAATTAAACAGAGAAATCAAGATACCAAATTACACTTGTCTACTCATTCATCAGAAATATGCAGAGATACGATTTAAATAACTTAGCATATAAGACTGTCGACATTGTAAGTACGTACGATAATAGGGTACATAGTGCCCAGCAAAGCAAATAAATATCAAAACCAACTTTATCCTATATTTATCGAAATAGATTCTGATAAATTTTCAAACAACATTAATATGTACATAAAGTGATGCATTGGAATTTTCCAAAAAGGAACTATTTTTATTGCGTACGATAAGTCATTTGTTACAGTGTTGCCGTTGGTGAACACGATGTATTTTTAATTTTTAGCTTCTATACGGAATTATAAAAATGTTGGCTGAGTTCTTTGAATAATGACTGGACATCGGAAGAAATATTTATTTATTATTACGCAATGGTTTGAAAGGAACTGGGTGGAGTTGGTCAAGTGGTGCGTTGGACTACGAAGCGAGGAGTTCAATCTCCAGACAACACCTAAAGTTTCTTTCATGGCCTCACCTCTCGCGAGCGTTCGACAAACATCCAAGAGTATACCTGTAATAAAAAAAACTTCTCAAAAAAAGAAAAATATAGCACGCACGACGTGAATGGTTTTTTTTTTGTGATCTCCCTCAAACCCAAAGCCTTTCAGGCCTATCAGAGCACTATCATAATAATAGAACAGCCCTTAAAAGATCATCAATTAGCATATCAATCAGAAAATTCGACAATAATATAATTCTGTCATCTTATAAGCAAGATTGAAAGTCTCTATCAGGGAAAGAAATTTGTACTTTTCTGGATATATGTACATACATACTTCTACTGACCTAAACAATTGCGGATCTCACACTCAAGACCATTTCGACAACTTAGTTATAAAAAGTAAGGGGCAAAGAAAAATCCAGATACATTTCTAAAGCATATTGCCATTGACAAAATTAATCAGAAGGCCTAGAAAGTAACCCAACTAAAACAGTCATCACACCATTTACCAGGCGGAGAACCTTAAACATCCCTACACCTACATATAGGCACTAAATGGTGCACAAATGGAAATGGTTAACTGCCACCAGTTGGTTGAGGTTCTCTTCCACTTATGCGCGAGGTCTTCCTCTACTTCGTCCCTACGGGTTGGATTCAAAGACTTTTTGAGCCGGAGAGTTGATGTCCATTTACTCTAAATGTCCTAGCCATCCAAGACGACATAGATGACGATGCATACTTTTCTCACCAGGTCGATGGCACTGTACAGCTGGTAGAGTTCGCTGTTAAATCTTCTCCTCCGTCAACGCAAACGGGACTGAAAATCATTCGAAGAATTTTACGTTCAAAAAGACCAAGAATATCGTCATTCGCCTATGTCAACGCCCATACCTCGGCGCTATACAGCAGCAATGGGATGATTTTTTTTTTTTGCCGATCATTGGGGTGATATAGAGTTATCACTCTATAGCCTTATATAGAGTCTCCTTAGTAGTTTTGGACAAGGCCTTTTTACTCAATCGCATTCTTAGCCCAAAGAAACGGCGATTGGCAAGTGTAACTCTTCGTTTGATTTCTGATGTGAAGTTGTTGTCTGAGTTTATAGCGGAGCCGAGGTGGACAAAGTTCGCAACTATCTTATAGCTGTCTAATGTGACGTTCTGTCCTATTCGTCGATGTTGTGTGTCCCTTCTTGTTGACAGCATATACTTGGTATTGACGTCATTCACAACAACCGCCGCTTTGCCGCTTCTGTTCCAATACTTGCAAAAGCACCAGTGACAGCTAGCTGTGTTTTGCCGATGATATCACTGAAATTCACAAACTGGCTTGAGACATCCCGAGAAATTTAACAATTTCTCAAAAACGAAAGATCGAAAAAGATTCTATCAGTGATCACATGACAGACCTCCTAAATACCCATTGCTGTCTCAAATACCACCTCAAGAAAATTGGTATACTAGTCAATCGGACATGTGTCGACTATGCTTTGAGGATACAAAAACCGCTGAACATATTCTTCGTGAATGTGCCATTGCTCGTACTAGGTTCGAACACAACAATAAAAGCCTTACATCGCCTTCTGATGTCACCTCTTCTTCAGCTCAAACAATCCTACGCTTCGTCCATAAACTTGATTTCAGCTGGCAGGCTAAACCACACAACGTCTTTAAGGGGATAGCACAAGAGATCTGCATGAGGTCGAAGTGCTTCTTGGGGCTATTTTAAACTCTATCACCTATCACCTATGGGATCTGGGTATCTAGTTTTTTTCTTAACGTAAGCCCATTATTAAATGTAACCTTACGCCTTTCCCAACATGTGTAGAATTTTTCTGATTTTAGTAGAAAGGCACTCACCTCTCTTCGTACCACCGGCAACACTTTTTTTTTGTTTTCCCCTTATTCACAAAAAAAAAGTATTTCTCACCACACTCACATAGAGTGCATGCAAGCACTACGAGTATCTGGAATCGCGTGAATTCAACGAATATCAATCTACTTATCCACACTATTCTACCATCCAAATCCACAGGCATCATCATCATCCAGGCTTTCCACGCACTTGGTGCTATCATTCCGGCTTTTTTCTTTGAAAAGTATTCACGCCAACAACAACAACAAGTACAACTACCCCGGCGGCGGGCCCAACTTTCTGTCCAAAGAGGAGAATCTTTTTACCATCGCATTGTATATAGTTAAACTTCAAATCCAAACCAAAAGATACTTTCCTTAGGCGGGGGTCGGTATAAAAACTCGCTCACATTCTGGAAAGATTTCAGTTGAAATCCACATTTGTTGCATTACGGACAAATTTTGCGGAGACCTCTCGTACATTGTTCAGTCAAGAATAAGAATTTTTTTTCTTTATTAAGTCCAACAATCAATAGAATTTGTAATTATTTCTATATTTATACGGAATACATATAATTTTCTATAAGTGTGCTATTTTGTGATCAACGGTTTTTAACGCAACAGAAGAACCGGCGAATTTTTTTTTAAACGTGCTCACGTGTGTTAAACAATCTATTAGATACTTTTTCTACCAATAAAAATAAAAATCAATTCATCATGGTGAGTTTTACGATTAAGTGATTAGAGAATGTGTTCCATGGATGAGAGATATATAGTCTTAGATACCTTTTGTGACCTTAAATGAAATTCCAGTCTGCTGCTGGTTTGTTATGACTATCGAATGATGTCACACTATCGTTGTCGTAGTCCTTCTTTTGTTCCCACACGGTACACACCCTTAGTAAGGACAAAGAAAAACTTGGAAATTGCCACCCCCAATGGGTAAATGCTTGTTCAGCGATATTGGATTTAGATTTACTGCCGGTAGATTTTATACAAACGTGTGTTCCTATGCAGAATTTTTTATTTAAACTTAACGCCCGGAGAAAGAACAAAGAAATTGATTATTTCTGTGATGATAATATATAGTAGCTGACTGTAGTCATTTACCTTTGTGCACATAGAATTCGTTAGGTATCCGATAAAAGTATTCTGTATTTGGTCATCCTATACGAAATATGAATCTTAGCAGTTTCTCTGGAAAAGTCATCGTAAATTGATCTTTCTGACATTGTGTGACTAAGTTGTACATGTACATTATGAATTTTTGTTGAGGTTGGTTTTGGTATTTCGTGTTTTCAGCTATTCCATACTTGAAGTTGTGAGTTACATGTGTAATGGAAGAGAAGTCGTTCAAAAGATAGATTTTTTCTTAGCCCCTAAAAAATGCAATAAAGTCTCAGAGTATTTAGGTTAACAGCTGTGTCTTTTTGCAACAGTATGAAATTGTACCTAACCTTAGTCAAACAGCTTGAGTTCATTAAAAATGCCGACGAAGTCTGAACTTGCTGGTAGTGAAGTTAAAATAATGTTACACTTTCCTGCGATAGTTTCCAGATTTTAGAGAAAAACGTTGCTAAATGTTAAACCGACTTAAATCGGTCTATGTTTTGAGATTCGACTGCTTATTAACTAGACCTAAAACCCTAAAGTATTATCTGAGGGTGACAGATATTTGACTTTGAAAAGAGTTTAATTTTGTGAATGTCTTCTATTTCTTTCGCAAAATTCCTTGAACTAGATGCATTTTATTAAAAGAATGCTTTTTAGATTCGCGACTGATATTTGATGAAGTTAAAAAATGTTTCTATATCAAAAAAACGGGTGTGGTCAATACTATATCGACGTGGCCTTAAATTCTTCTTATTTCTTCTTATTTTTCTACTTTTCGAAACTTTTTGAAAAAAATGGCTCAGTGTCCTTTGTATGTAGTTGCTGAATTTCTGACACTCCTGCTGCTATACATATGTATGTGCGATCTGCGGAGGTTTCCTCTGCTGTATCTCTGGCACAGAAATTGATAACGTAAACCTCAGCTTTAAAGGTAGAACTAGAAGGTACGGATTGGACACATAATATCCACATTGGTTTTTGAAGGGCGGATTGGGTGTGGACTTGAATAGCCTTTTCCCACCATAAAAACGATGCATTATGATTTTGAGTAGACGTTATGGTCTAGAGTTACCCTAGAGTTTATAGTATTTTATTCCTTTTTAGAAGTCTATTTGTATTCCATTTCTTCTCTATGTGAATGTTATGATGACTGCTTTAGTTGGGTTTACTTTTAACCCTGCTGATTGGCAGCAATCATTTATTTTGTTTAAGCCATTTTTTTTGTTAATACTAGTAACTGCTACATTGGATCATAGTAGAGGGGATAGGATACCACCTTGAGGGAAGCCTTTAGTAGTTCTTACGGAAATCGAGAGTTTTTCACGCTTGACAGAAATGATTTTGCTGCTAAGCATGAAACATATCCTTCTAGTAGGCAATGCCTTTGGCTTCATAAGCAGTTCTGATGGATTAAAAGGTGTGATATTAAATCTTCGGATATGTCATAAAGGCAGAGAATGTGATTTCATTGACAGAGCCTTTCCAATCGTGCTAAGAAGATGGTGCAAGGTTTTTCTGTCGATTAAATGTTGGAATTAGAAAGAAAATGGTCAATCCTTGCAACTTCTTTTTGTTTTGCTTCCTGTTATTCGTTTCTTTTATTCTAAGGCCTCTCTCTAATTCGAAATGGCGTTACAGTGTCCTCAAGATTTCAGATTATGTCCGACGGACGAAAGTGGTGGATTGTATCGATAGCTGTGATTGAAAATATTTACAAGTTGCGGGTAATACTATTAAGGGAGTGGTTGAGACTAGATTTTTCTAGTGTAGGCCACCAATCACACCGTACATTAGTAAATCGTTTTTTATTTTATGTATCAGTTCGACTATTTCAATAGACAAATATCTATTTTAGTTTATTGTTGCTGATGTTACGTCTTTCAAATTTTTGTTTTTCAGTATTCATAATACTTTGTTAACTCTTAACTGTGTAATTCCTCCTACAGGTGCGTTCCTACTCTATAGCTACTCTATAGATCTTTTGATTTTTTTTTGTTTCCATTGATTTTCCAGATGTTGGGCATAATTTTGGATCCAACAGCATGGCTAAAGTTAAGATATTTTAGGTGAGATCCAGATCCAGTGATTCCAGAGATCCGTCGATGTTATTTTTTTTTTGAAGATGGAGTTCTAATGCTTAAAAAAGAAAAGATGAGAGGCTTTATCTTTTTCTGAGTATATGACTTGTGCTCTGGCAAGGTTAACTTACTGACAATTTAGCCACAGATATTGTGACTTTTGGAATATCTAATTTCGATTGTAAAAAGCACTAATAAAAATGATGGCAATAGTACGCAACCTTGGTGACACTCGAGTTTACTGTGATAGTCGCAAATTTGAAGTCGCAACAAAATGTGCAATGTCGACTAGGGCAAGAGTGTAGTATTATTCGTAGAATCAAATGACGATTAGCTATTTTTTTGAAAGCCTTTTGGATCTTATAAAACCTATTCTAGCGCACGAGTGGCTAAATGTTCGATAGTCACCAAGTCATAGCATTTTTCAATTCTACTAGCAATTTTTGGGGAGTTTGATTCAACATGCAATTGTGTTTTCTATATCAAATTTTAAATCTGGAGAAATAAGCTCCTAAGTCTAAATAATATCAGATACATAAATAGATTCCCACCTCTTGGCATAGATAAGGTGTAATGAGTTCATCAACTTCCGCTAATATTAGCAAATGGTTGCGACTTGTTTCTCTCAATTTTCGTGTCTGAGAATATAGTGAATATATTTTAAAGGCTTATTGTAAAAGGTATACGGTTTAATGCAAATGATTGCCACAGGTGTGAAGTTGGGTGTATACGATAATACGTATTTTTGAAGGCTCTACTTTCATAGGGCGGTGTTCGTAAGGAAGCAAATGTCGTATTTACATTTATAAGCGTACGTGATTTCTTAGGATAGATGGGTACGGCAAAGCAAGGCAGGTTGGAAAAAATTTTACGAGGCATTTGATGGCGCTGCTATCAATTTAGACATCACCTCTGAGATCAAGTAACAAATAACCCGCTTACGTATTGAGCTAGGAATGTGGTTGTTTGCTACACAAGCCCTCTCTTTAAAAACTAAAGTGACTCTAAACTAGTTGAGATAGTCAGGCTCTGTTTAAGTCATTTGAGAACGTGTGATGTCTTTGAAATCTGTCGCAATGTTGAATTCTTTACTTTTTGTTTGCATTGGAAGATAGAAACAAACTTTACGAATACTCGTATCAAATGTCAAATCTTAAGTTAGGTTGTTGAGCTATCCTGAAATATATAGGTTTAGAAACAATTTAGTGTTTATTTACTTCATAAAAACCAATAGAACATGATCGGATAATATGGTTCGAGGTTTTGGTATTTTCTGAAATTGATATCTCAATGGTCATTGCGTTCTTCGTTTAAAGTTTCGAGTCTCCGAAAAATAGAAAATATATCTTTTTACAGCTGAAACAACGCAAACGAGTTGTCGCTGTCTTGGAAACACTTGCCATTATCACCTTCGGATAGGGCATAGGACTGTACAGTTTTTGCTTCGTTAACGCCGTTTCTTAGTAGTTTGTATGTCAGACTGCTGAGCGAACGATCAAGGTTCTAGTCTGAGATTTTTCATGATCCACCCTTTCGTAAACATAAAACAAACATAGACTGAAATAGAAACGACATTTCCTGGTCGTTCAATTCAAGTTATTTTGAACGGTTTCAAGTTTGCAGCCGACGGCCATTTAGGTGTTCCCCAAGGCTTCGCTCTATCTCCAATTTTTTTTCTGTAGACGATAGTACTATTACCTTCTCATATTCGTTTCCAAACGAACGTCCCGGCTCTTTGGTAATGCAAGTCCGATCAGAATAAAATGAAGTGTAAAAAGCTGTAGTCTGTCGCTTATCGATAAATGATTCTTGTTGGAATAACCATGTATACGCTGCAAGATGTCTAGGATTCTTTAAACAGTGTAAAAACTCTTGAAGATGAAAAAAGTTTCCTAAGGCTTTCTTTGACTTTGTAAGGTCTTAATTTGGATCTATGGGGTTTGGATTAGACTTCGGGATTTCCAACTATAGGTGTGATTATTTCAATATTCATTCTCTGACACCGATCGGCTGAAGCGTGGTGGTTTCATGTATCATTATTGCACAGTGAACTTGATTTACTTTTTCCAGCAGTTCAACCATAATGATGATGTCAAAATCATCATTAACACTCAGGTATTGGGCGCTATAAAAAATCATCACATAGAACTGGCCCAAGCATGCATGCCTGTGGTATCCCTCCTGTCTTTTAGTAATCCTTATGTAGGGTTTAAATTTGTTTATAATACAATAAGGGAGCTTGCTGTTAACAAAAATTTCTCACTCATCAAGGTGTCAGAGTATTTAATTTGGATAGTAGATCTGCTACACAGGATGCATAACAACACTTTCTTGAATCAGAATAATACTATACGCTTCTTTAGGAGTAAATTATAGTCAAACTTAAATCCAATATTAAGTCTTTAAAGGTAGCTCTACCTGACAAGCTATGTATATCCTGAAGAGTCATGCAATCATCGCCAAGTTAATATACATAAATGCATTCGATTTGAATACAAATGCTGAAGCAATAATTAATTTGCTAATGGAAATGACTGCTTAAAGTCATATTTCCATCCAACTCGTATTAATATTCAATGCATGACAATGGTTAGCAATAAATATTTGAAGAGGAAACTGTGTGCGATATGTCCAATCCCTAAATATGTAAACGATTTGAGTGTAAAGCCTGGCCTTCTTCATATGAAACTAGAAACAGGCTATAACCGTTAACGTTAAACCTTACATTCTCAAGACATTATTCATACGGAATACCACCCAAATTGATGACCTAACACCTGCTTACAAGAAATTATAAAAGTCCATTAGTAGCGTAAAAGATAGAATACTCTACAGGAAGATTTAATTTACGAGCATTCTTTCTATTCCAAAGCCATTAGGGGCACTTTCTACTTGAAGTACCTCAGCAGCATAATTACTAACATCCGCTGATGAAAAACTTCGTCTTTCTTTTGTTTTCTGGTTTTCCTTACGTTTCCTCTCTTCTTGCAAACTTTATGGTTCATCAGGCAGTTTGATTGAACACAATTTCATGCGTCAATCATTAGAGATTTTTCTTTTCCTACCCTTTCGATCCTCCTTTCAATCAGTTGAATGCATAAAAAGATAACTTATCGCTCCAGCAAACAACCCACTTTATAATTGTATGACAGCCTTGGCGGCCGTCTCGAGATCGGGAAACATGACAAAACATGGAAAACTCTTTTTTTATTTAACTTTTCTGATTAAGAACGAAAAATCTCGACATAGAGATGGTGGCAACTGACTGTATCGAACTTTTCAATCAATGCCTCTCAATGGGCTCTTGGTGGGTATGCCTGTCGGGAAATCAAAAAGATGATTCATTAAATTCTTGGCAGTCTTGGCAGCGCGACATACAATGGAATCTTAATTTGAATTTGTAAGTAGTGGCAGTCTCCGTGTGCCACACCCTCTGGAAGAGTGTCGCCAATCTGATGGTGGAACGATGAACTTTTATGGGTTTGGTGGCTTGTTTTCCGCTTTCTATCTGAATGCTTTCATTTACCAATTAATTAAGCAAACCGTTCCGGTAAGCATGCATTTTTTAACACCGTTAACACAATGGAGGCGGGTAATAAAACGAACGTCATCTGGTGTAGTATATAATATCCTTTCGGTTAAATCAATTGAAATATGAGAGTCTCCTTAGGGGGTGCTTTTATTTCGCGAACAATGGAAGGACTACAAATCCTGCATGCACGTTGGAGAATATAGGGAGAATGTCAAAAAATCCAACCAGAAAGGAAGTTCGGTCACATTGTGTTGTGAAAGGTGCACGCGCTGCAAGCACACATCCCCGAGGATACTTGAAATTGAAAAAAAAAAAATCCTTTTAATGGCTTGTCGTTCCGCTCCTTTCTAATTCATGCACACAGGGAGATGTTGTTTTTTTTTTTTTGTGAAATTAATTTTATAGCACAAATCCGGTCTTGCAAACCCATTCAATTAATTTTTTTTTTCCAGCAAAGGCTTAGCTATGGGGAGACACTTCAGACATATACATCTGGGTATAGGCCCACTGATGATTCATGAGGTTGTAGATACTTTGAGTCGATAAAAGATGTTTTATTGAGTTTTCCTCTCGTTTTTTTTTTTTTTTTTTTTTTCAAATTGAATCTTCTCAACTTGTATGCGTAGGTCGGCATGGTTGCTTATGACAACTACTGTCAGTGGGCTGGAGGCCCGACAGCCATCCTCCGCACTTTTGTTTTTGTTGTGAATCGAAAGAAATCGCAATGAAACTGCATTAGGCGAATTGTGTAGGTGGTGATGTTCATTCTGGATGTGCTGAGGTCGAGATGTGTTTAAAATCCCTTTAAGGCGATTTGGTAATGAAATTGAAATTTGTCATGCAACAGAGTTGGTAGATTTAATGTGTGGGGTGTTTGATTAGCTTATGTGCGTAGATGGATAGATTGCGAAGAGTACTATTAATTAATTAAGCTAACGGTGATGTATTAGAAGAAATAGATGAGATAATTAGTCGGAATTGACAGTGGGGTCGCATTGTAATTGATGATTTACTATTAACGATGATCTACTTTGACGTAATTTAGTAAATGGTTCGAAAGTAGGTGAACAAATGTTTCGTAAGTTATTAAGTTCCGGAAGTGAGAAAAGAAGAGTCAAAGCCTTTAGTTTTTTAATGAACTATTGAACACGAACTATTTCGGAAGTACCAGGCCTCAGGAGTAGTGAAATCTTATGTTGTCATTTTCTATGAAGAACATCAGCATCAAACCTTTGACTGGTTGTAAGGCCACATCTGAAAATTAGACTACAACCTAAGACTACAAAGTCGACTTTAAATTTGCATGATAGCCAAAGTTCCAGCGTTACAGCGTCAACATTAGAAAATACCAAAGCCTCTAGAGTGACAAATTACTTTGATAGCACACCCAGTCTATGATGTAAGTATTAAGAAGAGGTTGATCTAGCAGTGACCTCAAAAGAGCGTTAGGCTTAGGTACAGCCCTATGAATATAAGCCAGGTTCCAATCCTACACTGAAGATTTTTATCCGATGTGAACGGATTGTTTGTTTAACCGGCCGTGTGCTAGTTTTTGCTTGCTTTAAGTATTAAAAACAATTTATATAACTTCTAGTTTGGGAATATGGACAAGTTTGAAATAGAAGAAAACATAAGGTCTCAACATTTTCAAATGAAATAGAACACGTTTTCACGTATAAATGATGCCAGGATACCAACTTCCTTTATCACTTAGACTTTTTGAGCACAAGTATATACATAAACCATGCGAGCACGCAAATCAAAATTTAGGAAGCGTTGAAACACCCCATAAATCCCTGCCTAAACGTTGAAATGAAATACCTTTATGTGTGCGACATGCCAAGTGTCATATGTCATGTTACCACGCCGAGTGTGTTCGTAAAGTAAAGCCATACTAATGCTAGGAAAAATAAAGTTTTGTTCAGCAAAAAAAAAAATGAACTTCCGTACCATGAACTCCTTTCGTTGACCTTGATAAACGCCTTTCTCAGGTATACACACAAACTCGAACATAAGTCAGTCCTTAAGGGTTTACGTTATCAGATACAATTTATTGAAAAACTTTCACTAAGCGGATTCATAGATTTCGACAGCTTATCATAATTAGACATCTACCAAGCACGCGATATTTGACAAACGAAATACCCTTTTCTCTTACCAGCAACATGCGATTTGTAGGTTAACTATAACAATTTATACACAAAACTTTAATGTAACGTGAACCTAATTATGCCATTGTACGTTGATTTCCTGCAATTACTATGCGAAAAAAAAGTTTATACTCAATTCAAGGAATGTTAACATTCTCAAGGCATGTGTTTTAGTTTTAGAAAAATCTTTTTTTTTTTTTAGAAATGACTAATGAGTACGATACTTATTCATGATAAGAGAAAAAGTAACAGCTTGCCTCCAACTGATTCGTTGGTGAAATATTTTTTTAGTTTTATTTTCGGGACACGGAGTACATTTACATAACAAATATAAAAGCAAGACCACAGACGCAGCGCGTGCTGTAGTTTCCGGAATTTTTGATTTGATAATTACTTTAGATAGCCGACATAGAGGTTAGGTCACTTGTTCTTTGAACGAATACATTTAGGGTTCAGGTCATTCACTTTGGGGTGAAAGTAATTAAATTACAAAGTTTAATGATATTCTATAAGGTGGAAGTCATGCTAGATCAGATAACGAAGCTTACCATGGGATGGTACATATGCGAACTCATGCAAATAACTTTGGAAATAGTTAGAAGTATGTATGTAGCTACTTCAGTTTTTAGGATGTTAAACCAATAATAAAACCAAACAAGCATCTCTAAGGAGTGGCTATATCCGGGAACCATGCCAAATAGATAAACTACAATAAGTATATCAGGACATTTTTTTTTTATTAACATAACATGGATCTTAAATCCACGACTGCGTGCTAAGTAGCACGCTTACCTAAAAGGGAAACTGATTAAATTCAGATAGGGCATTTGGACTGAAAAATATCTGCAAGCCAACAATCAATAGTGCGCTCTTTGCTGATATGTGTAACTCGTGCTTGAAGGAATAACACGCGAGAATGATTAGTGTTTCTCTCCAAACCCATTAACCCAGCCTTCGTCATTCTAAGTTTACTCTCTGCTGCAGATTTACAGTAGAACTTGAAAAAAGCGGGCCGACTCTCAGAACAGGAATATGATTTTAAGTAGGAACACCCTAGGATAGACACAATAAAAAGTAATAACCCTACTTAGCAGTAATAAACCTCGACGTCTAGAAAATGTATAACAATACAAAAGTCTATACTGTATACATCTTTACTGCGGTATGACATCGACTTTAAGGTGTACAACCTATCCGAAGGCATACCATATGAATCTGCACTGGAACCACTATTGTGAAACATGATGTATAATGGAAGCATCCACCGAAAATTAAGTTGAAAATTGAAAATTTTGTAATATAGTCTGAAATAACTATAGCTGAAAAATCTGGACTGATGGAAAAAGGTACCACCATAAGCTTCCTCATTTTCTACGATGTGAAAGGTTTAGGTTTAGGTTAGGGTGGCTATCTGTATGAGAATACAGACTAATTTCGACCAGAAAATATTTTTGCCGGCAACTTAGATGCTATCTGTGACAGAAAACTTAGTTTCCGTTCACATATCGAAAACATTATAACGAAAGGCAATTCATCCCTTGGGTTTATCAAACGCTTGTCTAAGAAATTCTCCAATTCTTACGTCACTAAATCCCTTTACATAACCTTTGTTCAGCCTCTCTTTGAATATGCCTGTCAAGTTTGGTCGTCTTATTACATCGTCCCCCATCATCCGCTGGAAGTTAACTGGATGTACACAGCCATCGTCAGCCCCATTCTATCCTATGGGTATCTAGTCTGGTGGCCCACAGCTGGCAAGACCACGTTCCTTAGAGGACTGACTAAGATACAAAGATTAGCATGTACACGGGTCACCGCACTATTGCGAGATGGGCAAACCCGCACAGATTATATATTACCTTCTCACGACTTCAGCCTATTCGTTGAAACAATCTTCCCCATCAAGAAACGATTGGATTAACGGCAGGGCCATTATCCCAAAAAATTCTCATATTTCACGAACATGTCAAAAACTGACGAAGGACTAGGTCTGCGTATACTCATCTGAACCCAAAATTGCTCGCTCTCTGAGACTTCCAAACCACGGCAATGTGTTACAAGCGGAAGTATTTGCAATCACAGAAGCGGCGCGAGAACTATCCACCGAACTGCACTCAAGAAAGATGTTTGACGATCAAGCTACTATGAAAGCCATCTCATCCGAAGTCGTCAAATCCAAACTTGTGAAACGATGATGTGAAGAACTCACAGCAAACCATGACGTTAAACTCCTTTAGGTTCCAGGACACAGCGGCATTCAAGGAAACGAATTCGAAGCTGTGCAGCCCCAGGGACGCTTATTCGCTTTATGGGGACTTCCCTGGACTCAGATCGGCTGAAACCATTCCAATTGCGGCCATTGGCCCTACGTATGGTATCAATATACCGGCCCCCTACGTCTGAAACAATCCAACTCCCTGTATGCTCCAGTTCAAACGCAAAGTATTAGCTGCCATCTCCGACTCAATAAGAATTCGACTCCATCCTCCAACACTACATTCGACTTTCGACTTTCTAGCGATATAGAGTCCTCCTAGAGAACGCGTCGCACCGTAAAACTTTTACCTTTTACCTATAAGAAAACTTTCAATTTCAAAACATTTACAAACATCCTACACCGACGCACTATAATCAATCTCCCACAACAAGTAAATGGTTTTTTGAATACTAATTCGTATTCAAAGTTTAACTCTTATTGTCTGCGACACAAACAATAAATTATTATTATGTAAATGCATACTTGTTTCATGAATAAATCATAAACTACCACACACTGTTCTTTGAGTGATTGTTCTTTTTGATTCTCAAGAAAAGAGGAAGGACAGATTAGATAATTGTACGTATGTACATGCATGATGTTTGAAAGTGTATTTACTTGTAAAACATTTTAAATTGATAACCTTATGATTTATTCACCAACGAATTTTCTATTTAATCGTACCGGCCGGCGCAACTTTAAATGACGGTAATTAACTCAATAAACCACAGAAACCACTGAAAACAAAAGAAAATAATTTCTATTCGTGGAAAGCAATTAAAAAACCTTCTTTTCCATTTGGTAACCATAAACAAGTGAGGTAAGAGTCTTTTGTTCTTTCACTTCTTTCTCTGAGGATTTCAAAAACAATAGATGGGACTGAGTCTAACGAGCGTATAATACGGGACTATAATTTCGAACTGGTTGCATAAAGTTTGGAGGGACAATTTCTCTTTTAATATTAGATTTTCTGGAAACATAAACACTGTAATTACTAAAAAAAAAAATGGATTTATTGTTAACTGACGGCTTAGCAATTCTTTGGTTCAGTTTTTGTGACGCGGCGTAAGAACGTTGTTACAGATACAATCCTGAGTGATAACCATCTGTCTGGCGGGCTATTAATTTTATATAGGAGGTTGTGGGTCTTAATTAAAGATATTCATGTCTGAAAGAAAATCATTCCTGTGTCGGAGGATATGAATATGGTTGTGACGCAAATAAAGTTGTACAAAGCTAAATATTCAGAATGTCTTCATCAGGACAGTGTTAGATTGGAATTTACAGTCTTTTGGCGTGTTTCCAAGTAAGGAATGGTCATTACAAAAATCCTCCAATAATAGTCCAAAGTGTTGATATTTCCTTAGTATCCAAATTAAAACCCAATAACTAGTACTGCTGTCACTCTGCTTTCCTGACTTTTATGCATTTGAGTTACATTTTCCCATTAGGTTAGGTTAGGTAGATGGGTGCCTTGTGACAGTGGCACTGCTCACTTAGACCACAGTTCGGGTCCATTGTGCCCAATCATTTAACCCCGGAAACATATAAAGTCCGCTATTGGAACCAACCAGATAATGATATGAATCTCAGGAGGTCCGGCAGCTCTACGTTACCCAAGTCCTCCAAATCCGAGAAGAAGTAACTACCAAGAGTCCTCATTCTTCTGACGGATAGGACAGGACAGTCACACAGCAGGTGACGAACTGATTCAATTTCTTTTTCGTCCCTGCAACTTCTACAGAAGTCATTATGTAGTACACCGAGTCACTCCGCGTGAACACCAATGGCACAATGACCAGTAATTATCCCTGAAACGACCCGTGTTTTATAACGACTCAGTTTCACCAGAGAAGTTGATCTCTTCTTGCTGATACCCTTCCATAAGGCCCTGGCTGTTGCGCATGTTTCCAGATGAACCCAGCGACTATTTGCTCGACCTCTATTTTCTTCTGTAAGGAACTGATTGGGGTTACTGCAATAGGGAGAGCCCGCGATAGGTGCAGCGCCGACCCTTTCCTAGCAAGTTCCTCAGCCCTTTCATTTCCTACGTATGCCCTACATTTTCCCATTGGTTTATCCGAACTTCTGATGCTGTTAATGCATATTTTAAGCCAGTGCCTGGAGACTAAGGAACGAACCAATTTTTATCTTATTTCTACCTCAAGTTACCTTCCAAAGCAGTACACCCTGACCATAATGACGATAATGCAAAACTATCCCTTCTTCAAGTATTTCCAAGTATCCCACAAGATTGCCGGGTTTGTACGTCTATTTTCGTTGCCGTTTAATAGCACATCTAGCAGGCGTCTTCCAAATATGATGACAGCCCAATAACAGTGCTGACAGATGGCCACCGGGTCTAACCATTATTATAAACAATCAGTGTATTATTTTGGGACTCAGTGGCGGGCTTGATGTGTGAATTTCAATTAAGCCTTTGTCTACGATGACGCCGAAATATTTGACCCCATTGGAGTAGACTAACTAGAACAGTCTTGTAGGAATTAATCGCTCCGAAGATGGTAGTATTATGTTAGCGTCACAAATAAGGATGTAGCCTTATCAGTGTAGATTGACTAAAAGACTGTCAATGACTACTAAAGACAAAAGACGAGATACAACTCTTCCTTGAGAGCAGCCTTTAACTGCTGTTACAGACACCGGAGGAAGAAGGAATTATACGACTTTGAAGTATGACCCTTATCCATTGATTGATCAAATCTTCTGAACCTCTTTGCATTCCATCCTTATCGATGTCTGACACGTTATTTCAAATTCTCGGGTTTATACCAAGCCTCCTAGCATCCGGGATCGCTTGGGATTAATGGCGGAAGCTCGGTTTTCTGATTCTCTCTTAATTTAAAAATTTGGTCAATAAGCCGGGCTTGAAGCTCAAACTTTGGTGATTGGTAAACCACAGGATTGCTATTTTTGGAGATAGGTTGTTGAGACCTGAAATTATAGTCGTTAAACAGGTTCTGTCCAACGTTTTGTCTTCATTACAAGTTTTGTCATCATTACAAGTATGGTGCTTCGTCGTAGTTTGAAGGATAACTTCGACGTTTTCGAAATTTAGACACACAGGTTTTTTTTTTTTCGTTTTGAAATTCTTGTGTTGAAATTTGATTGTTCTCCTATCTGATTCCTAGTGTAGTCATGGATTATTTCATGTATCATGTATCATCCAGGCATTTTGTTACTTCGAATAGACCAGTGGAAATGACTGGTTAATTGCTTCCACTTTTAGTGAAAGGTAAACCTATATATCTTAACGATGATGTAGCCCTGTCGATTTATGCGTTATTCTTAAATCTTTGAACCATAGTAGAGAAGAGTTATAGCTATCATAAGATAATGATGTCGTTCGTATATTCCTGTCAGAATCTGATTGCCATTATAAATCTTCCGCGTTGTAATTGTGATTGCATTCGGGTACAGTCATCATCATTACAATGACTCCATTTGATGTTTTATTAAAAAGTGCATCTAGGTGATCGTAGATAATATTCTACTTTGGAATTTTGAGCGTCAAAGTGATATCAAAATATGACTGCTAGGAAATAAGCCTCTGTGTTGTGTGTGCTGCAATATTACCTTAAACTTTCACGGTGTTCCACGTTGCTTTGCAGAAGAGTATTACACGTTAGATAGAGGTCATCTCTCGAATCTACGCATCTTACTTCGTATCACATGAATTCTTGCTTCTGCTGATGGAATCTATTAATTATTGAGATCCATTATCCCTCAATACGAAGAGTGTCCTGGCCTTCCGAAAACCCTTCTAACTCTGGCTATAATAAGACTGAAAATACCGAACTACATTGGCCGGTTTTCATGGCGAGAGAGTGATTCCGCATGAATTTGATTGAAACACTGAATGACCTCTACTCGTTTGTATATGTACGTCCATTGGGAATCCCTCTCACCTACCTCCTTCCCACCTAGATGTGAAGAAGATGATTAAATTGCGTTTACCTGGGATTTATGCTGTGCTTTACATTCTGTAATAGTTTCTCAACGGTTGGTTTCCTTTTGCAATCCTAATGGATTAGTAAAGATAAATTTCTTCACATCCACCCTTGTACTACTCCATTAAATGTTGTCAAATGCAAGGACACACAATTTTCTTAAAACATACCTCACTTCCACTTCAGTTTCCATTTCATTATAAAAAAAAAAAAAAAAACAATATTCCCTTTGTGTGGGCTTGAGTAATCATGGCCATCTAAAGGAACAACTCCCAGACTATCGTTTCAAGAGTCATTAACCAAGTGGCAAGTATTTACATATAAAAGTATGTATAGTCCTACAGTACTCGTAAAAAAAAAAGAAGATGAAAAAAATCCCTTAAATAGGTCTAAGCATTGGTCTTTTCCTGTGTTCCATCAGACTAGCAGATGTTTCAATTGGAAGCACAAGTGTATGCATGTATGTCCAATGCCCCAGCGAAGCCCTCATTAAG
Source organism: Xylota sylvarum (assembly GCA_905220385.1). Lineage (NCBI taxonomy): Eukaryota > Metazoa > Arthropoda > Insecta > Diptera > Syrphidae > Xylota > Xylota sylvarum. The sequence continues at coordinate 38,235,540 of LR999958.1, forward strand.
TTGTATTTATAGATTATATCTTCTTCTATCCATGGAACCATGCAGCTAGAACTAAAATTGCAAATAATTTCATGTAACTGATTTTTATTTTCCTTTTCTTTTTTTTTATTTTTTCTTTACAGAGGGAATGCATCTCAGTACATATTGGCCAAGCTGGTGTACAAATTGGTAATGCTTGTTGGGAACTCTATTGCCTAGAACATGGCATTCAACCCGATGGACAGGTTAGTATATGCATAAATTTATTATCAGCGAATGCAAGCATTATAAATTTAATTTCACACTCGCGATGCGATGTAAGAAATAAAAATTTTGCAGATTCAAGATGGGTAGATACATTTTTTCATCATCAGATACATATATACAGTGAAACTCTCAAAATAATTGCATTTCTTTCGCCGACATGTCTGTCTGTGGCACTGGTGTTTATTTCGGGAAGTGGCGTCATGCATTTTAAATTGAAATATGCGCTATTTAGTGAAATTCATTGGCAGTAATCCTTTGGATACTTTTGCATAGTCTGGTGGATGTATTACTTTTAGAAGTTAACGATATGAAATTTACCTTCGTCTGTTGTTTATACAACTTTCACAAATATCAGCAGAGTTATGTATGCCAGTGGACAGGAAGCATTAACAGATGCCAATTAATCATTTTATTGGTTTAGGAAGCTAATCGTGCTTAGATTTCGGAGCTGTTTGAAAGTAGATGTCCTTCTACACATGTATGTCCTGGAAAAATGTTTAGAATAGTGACACAGAACGTGGATTTCATCTTCGTAGATGTACTATAGCGAAGTACGACCCTAAAATTTTTTAGTCGTCGTTCCTGGAGACTCGCAAAGAATGTATTTTACTGTTCTTCTTCTGATAACTTTGTTGAGTTCACGTAATTTTAACCTTACTTTGGTTTGATGAACTTTTTCGCTTGCCTTGGGCCTTTAAGATTGGTCCAGTGTAAAGATGGATACTCAAATCAGGGCAGAGGATCAATGAGTAGACGACATGCACCTCTTTTCGTAACATTCACAATGGCCTCTACTCTTGATCAGGTAACCATGTTCGTGTATGCTAGATCACTGAGGAAATTGAAGCAGTTTCAAACGAGCTCAAACCTTATCGTCCCGATAGTGCTGTTTATCTATCTGAAAAGATAAATGGATGTGGGTGTCTTCGATTCTTTTCCGCAGTTTTCTTTTAATAGCATGAACCTCTGCTGAAAAGATTGTTTGTTACTTTCCAAGCATTGCTGCAAGTCGAAACTACTACAGTAAGTACTGTCATTTTGCAATTTGGAACCATCTGTATACCTTGTTTTAGACTTTCTTTAATTTTTTCTGGTCTTAACTCGGCTGGCGGAACAATAATCTGGACATCGCTCAGTCTGCTTGAAACTTTAAACTCTGAGGGATAACGTTCCACTTTTTAGAGGTCACTCATATTTTTCTCGGAAGCCTTGTATACATATACAGTAACTAAATTTTCTGGTTCAAACAGAACCGAAAATCATCTGAAAAATTTTACGTTCAAAACAACCAAGGATATCTTCATCCACCTTCGTTAACGTCTATGCTCCTGCGCATAGGGATGGGTGTCTTATTTAGTGTCTCCTTTGTGTTTCTTGCCTTCTTAGGCCAAAGAAACAGCGAATTGAGGAACCACAGATGGCATCTATCTCTGGCTCCTTCAATAGGTACAAGATCTTCTGATAGCCTCTCTTATTCGTACCTTCAGATCCAGCTTTTCAACGGTAACGGTGCCTTTGTGGATATACAAGGAGCCTTTAACAACACTTCCTACGAAGCTAGCAAGCAGGCTATGAATAGGAAACTGGTTACTAACCATGCCAACTATTTTAATAAGGGCCAAAGGTCTACCTCCTCTTGACCATAATTCAACCGCTAAATGTGTGACACAATATCATAATAAAATTCAAATCTTTCTTTCGTTGCCCTAAGTAGTAGAACTGTTGAGTCTTTTTGTAGGTATAATTCAATTTATTCTTACATTCGCCTTCGCTACAATTATTATGCATTCTTTTCATTTTCTTTGGATACCATATCCCGAGACTGCATCTGTCAATCAATTGAAGTGTAAATAGAATCACTTTGAGACGTTGTAGAGCTTCCCTTCATGCACACCCTGACAATTCGTCCGTCAGTTATAAGAAAGTTGATCTGACGTTTGTCAAGACTGTCAATCAGTTGCAAATAAATAAAAAAACTTCAAAGCAAAATCGTGACATAAAGCCGTTCTAGTCTACAGCCTTCCTTATGCATAATGATTACTGCTCCTCATACTCCAATGAATTTTTGAAATTGACTTCGGAAATTGATTATGATTACCGAACGTCACGTAGCGTCATCTGTCCATTCCACTCACTTGACTCCGTAAATAATAAACAAATATGATGTGGATACACCAGCTGATTTGTTTCATTGGAGAGTTTTTCTTTATCCCGCAGAACAATGACATCATTCAGTCCTAATACTGTCATTGTTCGTTCGTCTCAAGATGAAATATAATTTTAATGTTTTTTTTTTTTTTTTGCATATTCACGGATGAAGAAATTTAATATTTTTATGTTCTATTTTTTTTTTTTTTAAACAGATGCCATCGGACAAAACCATTGGCGGCGGTGATGATTCATTCAACACATTCTTCAGTGAGACCGGTTCGGGAAAGCACGTACCAAGAGCTGTTTTTGTTGATTTGGAACCGACTGTAGTTGGTAAGTTTAACATTAACTATATTGTTCTTGAGTTTTATTTATACTATGTGTGAATGTGTAGAGAATGTAATTTATTTAATGATTTTACATTAATATGCATAAAGATGGGAGAGAAAGATTTTTTTTAAAAAGCGAGGCTAACGATCTTGAATTGTGTCAAAGTGCTAAAGAACCATACTAATGTGGTTTTAACTATAGTGGGAGGATTGTAGGATTAGGTATTTGTAGTTCTAATGCGGGTTTTGATGGCGATGTTGATGATTGCAGACATTATCTTTTTAAATGCTAGGGTGTTGAAATATTTATGAATACGGTCTATCATCTAACTGAAAGGAATGCTAAGAATGTTAAATCTTGACAAAGTTTTTTGACCTTTAAGAAGAAGGTAAAGCCTACTGTATATCTTATTTAGCCGTGTGTATGTGAGTAATCTCTAAATTTATTTATATTTCCTTCTTGGGCTCTTTGTCGCTATAATTCGAGTAGTTCAATAAGGACACCCTATTTTTTTGAGGGTGCAAGTAAGCTGCAGTTTGTTCGATTTTTCAAGTCAATAGCGCTTCAATAACGTTTGCAAATTGTTATTAAAATTCGGGTTCGGTTGCGACTTTACGTGCGCTAACTCCAATTTTCGGTAGTCGTACTCGTACAAATAAAAAAATAATGCAACGTCTGGTGCGAAATTTTGAGTCAACACATGCATGTCACAATATTCTCGCGCCGGCAAAGTAAAGTAAAGTGTAGATGAGGCTCCAAATTTGATTCCGCATCGATAGCAATAATTGAATATCTCTGCGAGCAGATTGTAGTGAATTTTACCCAAGGACTTAGACTTGCATCTCTATAAGATCGTTTTATTCCAAGAACTGAAGCTATACGATCATCAGCTGTGACGTAACTTCTGTGACAATAAAACATGCACTTAAACGATCCCGATTTTTCTCAGCGATGAAGACCATTTCAAGCTCAACGGCTTTGTTAATAAGTAAAATTGTTACATTTGGGCTAGTCAGCAATCCGAAGGCATTCAAGAAATGACATTCCACCCACAAAAATTTATTAATTATGGAGGGATCATTGGCCCATATTTCTTCTTCATTTATGCAGGCAACACAGTCACTGTAAATGGAGATCGCTACCGTACCAAGTTGACTAATTATTATTGGGATAAATTGGAAGAGAATAACTTGGAGCATATGTGGTTTCAACAAGACGGCGCCACATGACGCAATTGAGTTATTGAAATCGAAGTTCTCTGACCGTGTTATCTTCAGAAATTGACCAGTCAATTGGCCGCCTCGTTTGTGTGATTAGACGCCTCTGGACTCTTTCCTTCATATAGGAGTGGTAGATTACAGAAGATTTACGGTTGTCGTCTGATTGAGAGCAGTTTTTCAGATATCATCGACGCCATGCGCCTTCTGATTTCAAACTTTACCTTAGATTCGCAAGAAGAGTTTGAGTTATAGTTGCTGACTTGGTCAGTGGTTTTCAGGTACCCTTCAGTCGTTCCATTACTATTTGGTAGGCTTAGTCGGATTTTGTTTGGCCTCAGTGCACAATTTGGCGCATCTAAAAATTCTCTTCGCAATATCTTTCTGAATTTAATGCAGCTATCTGTCTAATCGCTACAAAGGTTTGAAAGCTTCAAGGATTACCAAAATGTTCACATGTACATAAGGCCGTAGCATAGTTGAGTAAACTAAGGGATATTGAAAGCTTTAGAGTTTCCGAGAAGATATGTACTTCAAATCTACTGTGAATATTGAAAATGGTTTTCAATGTCTTCTCGTTTTTCAATTCCCCTCTGATTGGATTGCGTAAAGAAAGTGCTTTCCTAAAGTTCAGTCTAGCGAATTTAAGACACTGTTTTGAGCATTATCATTTGCAAAACATATTTTGAACTTTTTCTTTTCAATTCATTCTCCAGCCATTCTAAGATCGTTTATTTGTAGCCTCCTCGTCTAAGAGATGTAAAGAAATCATGCCATCCATGGCAGAAGGTGGATAGGTCCTCATGGCCCTAGTAATTCAGCGGCATGCCAGTTTTTGTTCTTTATTGAGTATCTTCCTCATAGTGAATAGAGTGATTCATTTTGAAATGAGCCATGGAATTGCTTCATAGGTGATCATTGGTCTCATAATTGTAATATACATCCATCTGAGGATACATACATACTTTATAGGATATAAACATACATAACCTAAGAACAAGAGAAAGAGCCTTTCTGCATACATTGTCAGCACCATTTTTCAGTTACTCTAAGTCTTCTTTGCATGATGTCGTCAATGGTTTTGATATTTGATTTTCGGATTAGGCAGCTTGTAAGGAAGTTCATCCCCAACAAATTTTCACATTAAGAGAAATAATATTCTCTTATTGTGGAGATCTTGGTAGTTCTTAGTGACGTTTAAGACCCCGACGATCTCTGTGCTCTTAATTGCATTTCAATTTAGGGCCAGTTTGCAGGCTTGATTCGAAATGTCTAGAGGTAGTGCTTAAGTGAGCCGTATCCCTTGGCCTAGACCTGCTGACATCTCCTTGAGCTGACCAGCTAGAGGCACAAAAACCAGCACCAGAGAATAATGAATAAACTTGTTTCTCTACAAGTTAAAAATAAGTCTTTTTTTCCAATCAATACCAGTTACTCTCATCAAGTGACCCCTAGAGAGCTAATCAAGGACTACATTCAAATAATCTAAAACGCATAACCTAATAATTTTTTCTTTTATACCTACTCATTTCATTAAAATAACATTTAGGTAGACAATTAGTTAATCTATCTTTTCCACTTCCATTGTTCTGACAATATGTTCTTTCTCTCACAGAATACGTGAAGAGGTTTCTGGCTAAAAACATTAAAACCTAAACAACAGACAGGCGCACCCCTCTATGCACCAACCAGCCATCAGTATATAATTTGAAATAAATATTTTCTTTTTTTTTTTTTTCGATTGTTGGAAATAAATTTGTAAAATATGGACATGTTTAAAAATTAAATAAATATACAGAATTAATTTGAATCAAAATATTTATTACTTAGTTTGATGCTGATACACTACTATCTACTGAAGCTACAAGTGTGTCTTGATCCATTAACGTAGGATTTTTATATTAAAGCTCTAGAAAGAGCTGTTTAAATGGCACAGGGATGAGTTCGATTAAACATCACAGTCTAGCCAATTCGTAGTAACCCTTTATAATCCTAAACTATAAAAATTGTCAACACAACAAGTCCCAACTATCAACCAATGAATATTAAATTTCAGTAACTTCCTCACAATTTGTTCAATTATTGTGATGACATAGTGTCACCACAGAACAACACTCATCAACAAGTCTCACTAGAAATCCACTACTTCGTCCTCATCCTCCAGCACCCGGTGTTCATGATCAGTGTTTATGTTTACAGTGTCGGGAATTGTTTATTGAATTCGCTGTTTAGTGCTCCTCAGATTGCCATGGACTGGCGTATAACAAGCTCCACACGCCAGCCGCCATCCACCATCTTCAGTTAATAAACAGTTGGAAGTTAATTTGTTTTCTTTCTCTTTGAACTGTATTGCAATAATTTAGTGAAAAAAAAAAATTAACAAATACAATGCACGATAGTAAAACCTATCTGACACGCGATGTAGCTATTGTGTGAGCGATTGATACTATGTGCTTCCCCAGGGAGAAACTCATATACTGCATGACGCCGCCACTGCACTGTAGTGTTAGATCTCCTTTCTGTGGGTAAAACCCATTATTCATTTTATTAATAATATTTACTTTTGAATGTTTACACAATTTGCAACGAGCAAAATTCCTCTTTGTACTATCCTGTCGATGTTTGTACATGTGTACATGTAGCTGGGAGGCATTACATCAAAAGGGCTGATGGCTTCATTAAAATATGTACTTCCTTCGTCCTCTTAAAAAGGCACCATAGTTGGATCAATTATTATTCCAGCACTAGTTTCAGAATTTATAGAAACTTCAACTAAAATTAGAGGATGCTACAAGGAGATACTAGAATGGGAAAACAAAACTCCAATCCACTCCACTTCGGGTGTCTACAGAGTACTGGTTCCTCCGACCAGCTCTTCCTCCGTCCTGGGTTACGCGGGCTTCATTGCATCGCATGACAAGCAATTTCGAAATGTATGTCCGATCTACTGCCACCTTTGTCTTTGCATTGTGATGTCTTTAAGATTCTGACCCGTCTCTCATGGAGCTCCCCAATGGAAATGTGATTAGACCAGAAAATCCTCGACATGTTTTGCACATACTGATTTATCCACAGATTATACCTTGCTTATTCGGTTGGCTATGTCCTATTCAATTCCACTCTTGATCCAGTCATTTGATGGAAGTGCATTATCCTATGTGACAATAAGCAGAATTCATCAGGGTAGACGAAGTGTTTGAGTTTAGACGTTAAATTCCAACAAATTCCTCCGGTTCTCGTTGATAGAACAGCAGAGAGCACATTATTTTTTACCAATTCGAATGATATTTGTGAAGGGATACATCCTTGTCGCATGCCCAAGAAGTCAAGTTTTTACCAAAGAAACCCATTGTCCACGAGTGGCAATGCAATTGCTGAAATAAGTAAGCATATTCTTGGCAAAGGCATAGTGCTTCGTAGGAATATTATCCTCTTCTAAGCCTTTTTAGCAAGTTCTTCGAAAATCTTTTGCCTCGTGGTTCCATTGTAACCTAGAGACCGAATTGAATTCGCTAAAATTCTTAGACTCAATGAGTCATGTGTCTTGAAAATTCAACTACAAATCCTGCCACGTCCTTGTTTTGACCAGAGTCCGTATTAAGTGCAAAAAATAGTTTGACATTGCAACCGGTTTTGCAAGTTAGGATATCCGTAAGGCTTCACTCGTTAGGTACATTTTAGCTTAGGCCAAAGCCCGTAGGGTACATATTAGATTCGGTCAAAGTCCATCTCGTTTTAAGAAAGAAGACTAGGAGGCTTTAGGAGTTAAGAGTCTATATGTTTGTAAAGTGACGTAGTCATTTTCAGTCGAAGATCTTGACGCAAGGTTACCTGAATATGACAAGAATGTAGACCTGATAATCCCTTGCACCTTAATATAACCGGAATCGTACCCTTCATATAAGTAAAGAAAAGTTGCGAGTTTGAGTTTAATCAGCTTTATAGGACGTATTGGCCTAAGTTATCTAACCTTATTCAAGCAAAGTTTCATTTCCTTCAAGCCAACGTTCAAGCAGGTTTGAGCTTTGTACGTTTTGTAAGACGCTCTTTTACGGTTCTCAACTTAGCCTTGCAAGCCTCATCGAAAATCTATATGAATTTAGTTAATGTCAAGATTGCAAAGCAGTGGAGATGCTTTACATTTGTTAACAGTTGGCACTTTTGTTACCCTAAAGGCCTGCATGACCAAGAAGCCAGGTGAAAGGCCTATTGGTCTTACACTAATTATGCTCTAGCTACTATTTAAAAAATTATCATTGCAGAAGATATGTAATATGAATTAATGACAGTAGATTTCTAAGGAAGTCCATCAGCGAAAATTTTGTATAAAGACATCCTTGAAAATCACTCTTCGCTGCTCCATTCCAAGCGGTGTCAAGTCCTTCCTCGTGCTAGCTTGTGCTAACTTTCCATTACAAGAGCCCTTATTAACATTGATCTGACATCCAAAAACCGCGGTGTGGAACCTTCCTGGCTACATGTCTAACTTAAAACATAACCCTTAAGTTTTTCTGAATTTAATTCACATAGTTCCAGAGGTTTTAGCTTCTAATGTCCAGCTAAGGCAGGTTTTGAATCCAAAGATCTCTTATTGCGAAAGTATTATATCAACCTGGTTACGTCATCAATCCCCGACTATGGGCTGACTCCATATGCCAACACAAAGTTGGTCCGTGATTCCTGCTTGCGTGATGAGTTAAACATCGGCCTAAACTTTGATCAGATCTTCGAGTATCTTTTAGAAGAAATGAGAATGTGCTGATAGTTCAAAGAGCAGACATGTCCAGAGAAGTCTTCAAGTACAGTATAAGACCGTCGGTCATTTCTGTTTGTTTGAGAAATACAAACTCGTTGAAAGGGCTGCAAGAAACTTGTCTTTGAATCCTTCAAGAACTTTCTGCTTATAATATAGTTTTCTGTTTCTCCTCCAGTCTTTTGCTAGCCAAAAACCCAGAGACTAGTTTTTTTGGTCCAGCTCTAGAAAGAGGGGAGGCTGTTTACTTTATTGGCATAGTTGCGCCGGCGGCGAGCCAACACAGGTTGGAATGTAGTAACTCACAACACCCAGTTCGAACACCTTCCTTATTAGATTTATCGCTCTTGATTACCTGGTCTTGGTATTGAGCCATGTTTTTAGTTTTAGAAGAGTAGCCGGCTTAAAATCTCAGGGCCAAGGCATGACTAGAGCTAATTTGATTTTCTAATACTCTTGGTAGATGTTTTAAAATCAATGAGGTACAAGTTTGGATGAAGCTAATAGCAGCTTATCAGGTCTTACTAGGTTTAAGCATCAAGGACTTTTTGTTCTTACTTACATCTAGCTTCAGTTATATAAAAAATTTCTTTTCTTTTTCAGATGAGGTTCGTACCGGTACTTACCGTCAGCTCTTCCATCCTGAACAATTGATCACTGGCAAGGAGGATGCCGCTAATAACTATGCTCGTGGCCATTATACAATTGGCAAGGAAATCGTTGATATAGTTTTGGATCGCATTCGTAAATTGGCTGACCAATGCACTGGGCTTCAAGGATTCTTGGTATTCCACTCGTTTGGTGGCGGTACCGGAAGTGGTTTCACCTCACTCCTTATGGAACGTCTGTCCGTTGATTATGGCAAGAAATCTAAACTGGAATTCTCCATCTATCCAGCACCACAGGTAAGCTAAGCGTGTTGCAATTTTTATTTTTATTTTTTTCAAGTGGTCTCGTGAGTAGTTTTTAACATTTGCGTGCAATATTGTAGTTGGTCAGCGCAGAGGGGTTGTGGTTGGTATGAACACGCAAGGTTGCTAAATTTATGGGTTTCGTTTGTCGGTGAGTCTAAGTGTGACTCATGGATTCTAGAAATGGATAAAAAGGCGGCGATTATATATTTAATTATTAGACCAAGGAGACGGAGTTTGTTGTTTTTTTGTTGGTTTCTCTTGTTTGTGTCTAGAGTTCGTTGACCTAGAAATTGTGGAGGAGGAAATATATACTGTGGATCGATGGACACTTGAAGTTATTAAATTCATTACAATGGGAGTGGTGACCCGAGAAATGTGTGGACTATTATTAGACGTTTGCATTTCATGAACTTGCTATTGAATTAAATTGACGGTTTGATGGGAATAGAAGTATGTCGCACCAGCCGACCTGGTAGCAGTGAGGGTGCAGATTGCGTTCGCATGTGTGGGTTATGAAGTATTTCATTACAAGTTGATGGTAATTACAGGGATTCTAGGAACACAAAGTGGGAAGGGTTGTGACAGGGGTTTAAGGTTTAATGAACTGACAATATGCGATACGTTGCCAAAATCCCCTTTATTTTTGAATGAAACCCATATTAACACTCTTCATTTGCAGGTATCTACAGCTGTGGTTGAGCCATACAACTCTATCCTGACCACCCACACCACCCTGGAGCATTCCGATTGCGCCTTTATGGTAGACAACGAGGCCATCTATGACATCTGCCGCCGCAACTTAGACATCGAACGTCCATCATACACCAACCTGAATCGTTTGATCGGTCAGATCGTCTCATCGATCACAGCTTCACTTCGTTTCGATGGTGCCCTCAATGTTGATCTAACTGAATTCCAGACCAACTTGGTGCCATATCCTCGCATCCATTTCCCATTGGCCACTTATGCACCAGTCATCTCCGCAGAGAAGGCCTACCACGAACAACTGACCGTAGCCGAGATCACCAACGCATGCTTCGAGCCAGCCAATCAGATGGTCAAGTGCGATCCACGACATGGCAAGTACATGGCTTGCTGTATGTTATACCGTGGCGATGTCGTACCCAAGGATGTCAATGCAGCCATTGCAACCATCAAGACAAAGAGGAGCATCCAGTTTGTCGACTGGTGTCCAACTGGCTTCAAAGTTGGCATCAACTATCAACCACCAACTGTTGTACCCGGTGGTGATCTTGCCAAAGTACAACGTGCCGTTTGCATGTTATCCAATACCACAGCCATAGCCGAGGCATGGGCTCGCTTGGATCACAAGTTCGATCTGATGTATGCTAAGCGTGCTTTTGTTCATTGGTACGTCGGTGAGGGCATGGAAGAGGGTGAATTCTCTGAAGCTCGTGAAGATTTAGCTGCTCTCGAAAAGGATTACGAGGAAGTTGGCATCGATTCTAATGAGGAAGCTGGCGAGGGAGACGAATACTAAAGAGGAGGAGACTTATGTATCATTGATCATTCAGTAATTTATTTAGACGGTATTGCTTGACAAGAACTAGAAAGGAAAAGGGAAAAACAACAACTCAAGTGATACGTTAAAAGGATTTTTTTATTTAAAAAAAAAAAAAAAGAATTACGTTCGTTTTTTTTATAAGAAAAGTGGATTTGACTTTATTTTGTCTTAGAACCCTAAAAACTAGATACTAACGTTTTTGCACATACTTATATTTTTTATTACTACTATTTTGTTTAATTTTTTTAATCTCATCATCTTAAGGATTTAAAGGAAACGTAGTGACTTTTTTATTTTTTATTTGCATAAATACTATCATCAAAGAAATAAAAAAAAAACAAAAATGCTTTAACATCACGTGACATTAGAAGGATATTGTGTTTTATTTTATTATTTTGTCAGGACATTATGCGCCACTAAATTACGTGCAGATAATAATATGCAAATGTTTGAACGAAATTCGTTTTGAAATCGTTTTGTGTTTAAAAAGCTACTTGTATGATAAATTGGACAGAAAATGTAAAATTAGACAATTAGGCACGCCAGTAGCATGAAGCTTTTGTGCCCGTAAAGGACTTTGTTTCTTAACTTCTTACATACAGTGGCGGTCATATAATTAGGGACACTTTTACTGTAATAGCAAATCTTATTTTGTTAGTAGTTTTCATCCACATCAAATTGTTCATGCATGTAAAACAAGAAGTAATGGTACACAAAGTACGATCATGGTTATCAAGCCCATGTCCTTTTTTTATTGAAAGCTTACACGTAACACCAACGAAAGAAAGTGAGTCATTTGCAAATTCGAAGCTATTTTGGCTGGTCACTTCAGTTACAACAAGTCTTTAGAAACTTCAGGAAAACGGACTGGTCCAAATACAGGAAAAGTGTGTGGTCTGCTGTAAAAAATGGTACCCCTGTCCCCCCAATTAACACTCACGAATTAGGATTTGGAAATTAAATAAGATCCTCAATCATGCAATGCCTATTTTATGTCCATTAAGCAAACCAAAGGGCTAGTCTAGACCCATTGTTGGAGTCAATAAATTTTATGACTCCGCAAAACATGCAGGAAGGTCTTCAAGACCAAGTGTTCTTGCGAAGCCACCGAGTAGATCTCGCATGACGAGGCCCTCAAGTATTATTAATCTAATATTAGGAAAGCCCAACGGAAATGCTAGAGAGTCTTCTGTGATAAGATAGAAGACATCTCTGAGGCATTAAGGTTCCTAAAGATCCTCGCAGCCATTTCCAGTGCCTAGCTATCTTAAAAGAGCAGATGGCTTGTTGACTACCTCCAGTTCGGTATCCCTGGATCTATTACTGGATTCCCACTATAAGTTCGTCATAATTTCTCCTAAAAATCCTGGAGAAATTGATAGATATACGCTGCAGTGTTAAACCAAATCCATATAGTTAAATCGGTTAAAATGGCCCTACACTCATTAATTGGCATGATTGAAAAATCTTTAAATTGCAATGAATATACTTTGGTAGCGTTCCTGGACATTGAGGGAGCATTTAACAGCATCGAATCAGAGACTATCGAAATTGAGATGCCGATTGGCACATAGAGAAATCGGTAACTTACTTACAGGTTCATCAACTCAAAGCTGGGCTAGAAGGCTCAGTTCGGAGGCTCGTTGGTAAGGTTATATTTCAAGGAGGTGGGACTTCTTCTTTTCTTTCGAACCTAGTGGCGAACGAAGAGCTTTTAATCCTGGAAGGGGAAGGGTGTGAGGTAGTTATATTTGCAGATGACGTTGCTATACCTGTCTTAGGGCAATACCTCAATACGCTTAGGGATTGAATACAGAACGCCCTCTCTAAGCTCTCTAAATGGACTAAAAAATGCGTTCTTGGGGTTAATCATCAGAAAACCGAACTGGTTCTATTCCCAACTTTATTCCACCGAAACCCCAGTTGGTGCTCACAAATGCGATCGTTGGACTACTGAGCGAGGGGTTCCAGCTTCAGTCCCCAGACAACACCTAAAATTTCTTTCACGGTCCCACCTCTCGCAAGAGTCGTGTGAAGAATATAACCTGCCGCGAAAAAAAAAAAAAAGCCTAATTCTAGACAACAAATTAAGCTGTCATCTTCATAAGGAAGTATGAAATTCCCAACGTTGTTTCACCGAAACTGAACAGCACTCCCTGGTGCTCACAAATACGGCCAAGTACTAGCTAGTACTTAAGCTGGAAACCCATCATCCTGGAGCGAGTTAAGAAAGCCGCCATGGCTCTGTATTGCTGAAAGAAAGCTCTTGGAAGTAAGTAGGGGATTCAGCCTGGAATTATATATTGGTTCTATGTATTTGTTATCAGGCCCATACTTCTGTATGGCGTAATCGTCTAGTGGACTGCGGTGAATAAAGCCATCCAATACAACTACCTTAGTCATCTGCAAAGAACGGCATGCCTCTGCATCAACAGAGGAGACACTGTTGTGGCTTAGGTAGAATGTGAGGGATATCACCATTTATACCGATAGTCAAGCCTCGGTTAAATCCCTGGATTCGGTGACCTTTAATTCCAAAACTGTCCTTAATTGCTGCTTACTTCTTGACGAGATGGCGGAACATTTCAAAATTCACCTCACTTGGGTGCCGGGCCATACAGACATTCCTGTTCCTCTGTTCTATACAGGAGAAGGGGAATCTCAATATTCCTCTCGCTACGGGTAAACTCTTAATAAAAACCGTTGGTGGTCGAACTGCATCACGTGCTCTATCACGCAACAAATCTGGCCCAATCTGGATCTCAAACGCTCCAATAGCCTAATAAGACTAAAAAGATCTTTCATCAGCATAGTAGTTGGTGAGGCATGCCCTCAAGCTGGGTCTCCCGGAAAATGGTTTTTGCAAAAGCTGAATGGATGAGGAAAAGGAGGAGACTATTTTTCACCTCCTATGCATCTGTCAAGCTCTCTAAGCTCGAAGAAAACTACATTTAGGAGAATACTTCTTCTAGAACCTTTGTGAATTCGCTAACATACACATTAGGAGCCTACAGTGATTTATCATAAGCTCCTCTTGGTTCAACGGGTAGACTGAGGACACCAGATCCTGTGGCACCACACTGGTCCTATTCTGGCCTAAGTGTGGCTACACTTGCTGCAGCATGCCAATCGAACTTAACCCAACCTTCAGTATGTGTTTCTATTCGAGAAGTTTAGTGCCTTTTAAACGTCCAACGTAATCTATTGCTTTCTTTGACATTTGATTCTAGTAAGAAGTCCTGAATTTGCAATGTAATTTCGCTTGTCTTAGGCAACCTTACAATGATTTAAAGCTCCTTAGCTAAAATATTGACAGTAAAGCAATGGTCTTCAATTATAGTTCCTTTATTGTGACCGGACTGAGATATTATTTAGACTGCCGATGTTAAAAGTCAAATATTCCGAACTTGGACTGATGACATTGGAAATGGCCTACTGACCTGACCTACTGCTAACTACAGACAGTACTGCCATCTTAAGTGAATAAATCAATAACAAAGAAATCTATTGCATTCCTATACAATCAATCAGACTGTAAATAATAAAACTATTTATTTAAATAATAAAAAAAAAAAACAGTGCTTACATAGAAACCTAATTATCAACTATTTACTGCAACTTTAAATCACAAACTTATACGTACTGTGTATTGTAATAAATTCATTTATGGTTCTTTGAAAATCAGAAAAGTGTATAAAATTGAGAGCCAACATTCGTGGCCATTAGGTACACAGAGAATTCTCCCAACATAAGCAACCCTACTTTCCCATAAATTTATTATCATTCTGATTAACGGTTTTCAAGAAATTATCCAACCACTTTTCAATCACTGGTAAATTCTCATCGCTCCACTTGGCTTCCTCCTTGATATTCCTCAGGTTCTTGTCGATGATGTGTTCCGCACTGCCGAATTCACCACGACGTTCTTCTTTTAACTTTTTCACCATGTCATAGCCTTCTTGCGTGGTAAAGATACCCGTCGCGGATCCAATTAGATTGTCCCACAGATTCGTCTTATTTTCGAACCTATAATGAGAAATGGTTACAAAGCAACCTTATGCATGTTTTCAGGGGATTACCTGTGCCTGATGGCCACCCAATTGCTGGACAAAAAGTTAAACAAACTCATATAACCGCTAGAGCCGCCGGTGAGCATTGAGAAAATCAAAAAGATGTCATTCTCGGTGAAGTTACCATTCTCCTCTAAGATTGTAATGTTTAGCAGGCGTTCGATCTTCCCTGGTTGTACCGGACAACCAGCAAGAGTCTTCAAAAGGTATGTCCTTTCACTTTGTACCCGGGATTTAGGGAAGTTTATAACCCGTTGTAGGCCGAATTCCCACTCGTCCATGGTGCCCCATTTGAACACCGGACAAATGTATTGGTTTGGAACGCTTTGGAAAGAACTGTGAAATGAGGGACTGGAGAGGGTTTAAGTTATACTTACGGATTGCGCTCATCGGGATTTTCTTCTTCCATCCAAAGTTTGAAGGCCTCCTGAGCCTCCTCAATGCAAGGCCTGTAACCAGCTCGACAGAGGAAAGTTTTTGCGAGTGACCTTAGGTCTGATTTCCAGTTTTCCTCATTCTCTGTAGGCTGTCCAAGCTCTTCGAACAATGGCGTCAAGAGGACTCGCACGTAGGTCTAGAGAAAAAATTGTTTACTATCGAAAAATTCACAAATTCCTACAAACCTCAAACTTCTTGTGCACCGCCGACATATCGATGTGCCTTCCAATGTGGTCGATGAACGTAAACACCGGATTCCAAGCAATATGGTCCCGCTCATATTTCATGAATAGAGTCATGTCAAATGCCGTCGCAAAGCTCAAGTCTCCAGCGTAGGCCAGATTCCAAGCATCATGAAGGAGCTTAGCTCTAGAGAAGATGAAATATTAAATCTAATCATTACCCCTGAGCCTTCCCTACCTAGTGTATATTGGAATCTTTGTTCTTCCATCTTCTGTCTGGAGGAATTTCGAGAGCAGGTCCCAATTTTTCTCATCATAGTTCACTGGGAATGGTCCAATCTCCTCTGGATTTACAATTATGAACTTATCCTTCTCTGGAAGATTCCTCAGCGTGAGCTCTCGAGTCTTCTCCATCCATGTGTGGGGAGTTGTATTATTGAAATCCAGATCATCTTGTGTGACCAAAACTAGAGGAATCCACCAAAGCATTTTATCCTGTTCAGGCACGTCATGTGGCCTTTCCCTCAGATAAACTTTCTGCTGAACTTTAGCCGTATTGTCATTGTAGTTCCGTTCGACCTTAACCACTGGCAGACGATCCTTAGTGATCCACGATCCGGCGATTTCATTAATTGCATACTTTTCGTCAAGAGTCTTATCTTCATGGGCCTGTTTTGTTAGGGCATCCCAGAGATCATCCCCAAAGAAGGTGCTAAAGTGTCGATCTGCTATGAACTTCCGAATGCCTGTCTTAAAGGTTTCACTACTTAGCGTGTAGTTCAGCATCCGCATGACCAATTCTGTTTTGAATGAAGTTGTCTCCTGTTTCATACCAGTGATGCGGGAATGTGGATATCTTTTACTAAATTCGTAGTACAGGGAATACAGTACAGTCATGGGATACTTTCCATTGAATTCAAGGCCATTATCGATCTAAAAAGAATTACAGTATGCAGGTTGGGATTAACAAAAGTTGTGTAGACTAACTTACATCGATCACTGTATAGGATGCTAAGAAGCTAGCTAAGGCCTTGTTAACATGGGCATCACTCCACCAGTACGGAGTAACCCAAGATCCAAGCCATTGATAGATAAGTTCCTGTGACAGTCCATAGTAGCCTTTCTTAAGTAGTTCAGTCTCTCTGTAAGGGTGACTCGTAAGGCAAATAGGTTCCACCCATAAGCGGTCAAACTTACTTGAACATTAGGACACCCCAATTATCTGCGGGTCGTACTGATGATAACCCGGGAATTGAAAGCACATCGATCTTGCTGAGTGGAACCGGCACATTGAAGTATGCTTCTAGGTGTTCGTAGACTGTGATTAATTTGGTGTAGATTTCCTGTGGAAGATATAATTGTTTGTTATCTGATAACATCTCATATCTATCCTCTCCAGATCAGGAATAATATTCTCTTCATGCAAGTACTATCAAATAGGCGCGTTTTTTTTTCAAATCATCTTTGAATCCCCTATTGGCGACAGAAAATTCTCTGCCCTGATGCATGATCATGACTGCTCTGACTCTATGCCTTTTACTGAAGCAATACTTCTCTATTCAGTGAGCTCATAGTAGCAACATGGACGGTGACCCATTAAAATAAAAAATAGGTTTCATACCTTTTCCAACCATTTTCTTATATGAAAATGAGACCTAGTAAAGTGGGCGTGGCAATAAGCATTTTTGATAACTTTAAAGGATGCTATCTGCGAAATTTAATTGAAAAACGTTTGTTTTATCAAAAAATACGCCCTCGTAAAGTAGAAGGCTACAATGGCAAGAGATCTCTCTCAAGGGGTCCTATGCCGTAAAAGTACTAAAAATCAGTGGCTACACTGCCAAAAAGCCATCAGGGATTCCGCCTCTGATATGCTGGGCCATCATCTTTCGGCCATCATTATGAAACCTTTGGTTCGGAGATAAATGCCGGCAAGCAAATGCAGAAAACAATACAAAGCGCATAAGGAACAGAACTGCTAGCGAGCTCTACGAGCAGAAGAGAAGGGATGAACTCAAGCTTCTCAGAAGAAAAAGAAAAAGAAGGACATTCTATTGCAGAAATAAGGTTCGGAAGTGAAAAAAGAATATGTCAAGGCTGCAAAGCCAGGACCTAAGCCTGCAGGGACGAGCCTAGAAGTAGTATCACAATCGATGCTGAGGATGTGGAAAGATCACTTCTACAGACTATATAACAACGACGATGACCAATATTCCCCAGTCAGGCAGAATGAACCATTTAATCTGGATGATGATAATTAACATTTCTGTCCAGCCAACCTGGATGGAGTTAAGATAGCGATATCTAAGCTGAAATCCAATAAAGCTTCTGAAGGCCTATATGTAACTTTGAGGTAGTTCAAGACTTTGTTTACCTAGGTTCCGCTTTAATTTCAGACAATGACAACAGATCGCTGAGATCAAAGGAAGAGTAACTTTTGCCAATCGGTGCTTCTTTGGGCTAAGAAGACAATTATGTAGCAAAGGCCTCTCTCAAACAACAAGAGTAACCCTATACAAGGCGCTCTACGGCGGAGGACTATGTCAAAAATGGATGAGGCTGTTCTCGGGTGAGAGAAAAATATTTCGGGTAATTTTTTGTCCCGTCTGCATAGACGGCGAATGGAGAAGAAGATATAACAATGAACTCTAAGAGCTACATAGCGACATCGACCTAGTTGGAAGAGTTCGAATACAACTATTAAGATGACTGGGTCATGAAGAGCAGATGGACAATAATACTCCGCTACGGAGAGTCTTCGAATCCACCTCAGAGCTACGGTGTAATGGAGGAGGACCGCGCTTAAGGTGGCGCACTCAAGTGGAAACGGACCTCAACCAACTTGGTGTGCAAAAATGGATGCAGCTAGCTGGAGAGGCTTGTTGGTTGAGGCCCACGTCCACCCCGGACTGTAGTGCCACATAAGTAAGTAAGAACCAACTCAGCCCTAGATTCCTAGGAAAATCTGGAATACAGAGAGTGCTTTCTCTTACCCGCCAACGCTAACAAGAGTACAAGATTTTCAAAGATAATTCTTTGAGCATTCATAATGCGAGAGGAACTCAATGAGTAAATACACATAAATATGTACCTCTGAAACAGGTAATAGACCACTACGTCCCTGTACAATATGCAATATATACCCCGTCTTCAAATAATAAATATGTACACAATTCTCAGAGAACTGTGCGTACTAATCGTCGGATAGAATCGTAACATCAATTCGTTATTCCCTTGCAAAATGGCAATCTGGCAGCACCTCTAATCCCCAAAGTCAACCACATCTTTTCGACACCAGTGTATAATTTCAACCAAAAAAAACAAAGAATTACCCACTCCCATTTTGATTACAAAATCAGTTGTCATTACAATTGACAGATAACAAGGTGTTCCAAAAATCACCTAATTAATAAAATAATAATTATTTAGCAAACAACTTTTATAATATAAATGCCCAAATCTAACAAACAAAAAAAAAAATTCTGATTTGAATAAGTTTTTAATTGATTCCATGTGAAACCGCTTCAGATCTGGTTTCATATGCAATGAACTTATAGATCCTACTCCAGATCGAAGCTAGAAGCTATTTCAATCTAACTGCAGACAACTAAATCTTAACCACAAGCGAGAGTGTGTTTTCGGGTGAATTTTCTTTCAACAATAGGTGCGTAGGCGCACAACCGCTGCTGGCTGGCTGGCTGGCTGCTCCCCAATTGAGGAAAGATAAACAACGTCGCGGTCGTGCTCAAGAGGTGATCTCTTCAGATCAATCAGAGATTGAGTGGATTTGTTGAAACAATCGTTTTCATTCAGCACACAAGCCAGAATCACATTGTAAGTAGTGAGCTCAATTAAGTAGAAACGATTCGAAAAAAAAAGCAGAAAAAACCGGCAAGGTTATCCATTACTTGCGGTTTTGTGGTCTTGTTTGGATGGATGGCTTCTGCTTTGGCTCCGCAATCATCCATTCGACTGAGATACACTTTTACTTTTTTTTGTTTTATGTATGAACATCCACTGATCGCTTTCTGACATCAGTGGGAAAACAGATACTAATCGACATACCTGAAGTTCATTGTGAATTTCTGGACGAGCCCAGATGTTAATCGCAGGCCTCCTCTCATCGGGCTGTGGTGTGTTTGGGGCTAGCTTCTCCAGTTGAGAGATCACAAAACCAAATGTGAATGACGACATTGCTGGTGTTGTCTCAAAGTGATCGAGCATGTAGTTGTTGCCTCTGGAAAAAAAAAGATAAGAAGAAAAGAAGGAAATGAAGAGGGTTAGAATTAAAGCTGGAACATTAAGTGAAGCTTGAAAGAAGGGGATGGGATTTATTTGTTTTGGATTTTTTTTTTTATAATCCATGAATGATTCAGTTGATGGGGCATTTCGACTTTTGCAATGTAAACTTTTGTTTTTCATTTTTACTTGCAATTATTAGCTGTCTTAACCTCCACCAAGAGCCTGACTGGAGATATCTATATGATCAAAGATCAACTCTCAAAATCCATGTGAAGCGCAACACGCCTACCTTAAAGGTAAATCGGTGGAAAGCACTCTCCATAGCGTGATCAGGGAAATTGAGCATTCTCTGGAGACATACACTATGGCAGCGTTCCTTGACATTGAGGGCGCTTTCAATAATGTAATAACGAACTCTATAGTGAACGCTTTGGAAGATTTGACAGACCCGTCATAAGCTGGATTGAAAACATGCTGAACTGCGGGATCATCAACTCAGCCATCGGACCTAGTTCTGTAAGGAAAATGACACTAGTGGCACGCCACAAGGAGGAGTACTTTCTCCACCGCTTTGCCTTCTTACCGTCAACGAAATCGTAAGAATCTTCAAATTGTTGCTTATGCAGACGACTTAGCAATACTGATTAAAGGTAAATTCTTGCCAACAGTCAGTGAATTAATGGAACCTGCTCTCAAAGAGCTCTCTGTGTGGGCAAAACAGAACATTTGGGTCCTTAGTCTGATGGACACCAACGGTTATTAAGAGCTACATATATGAAAGAAAAGAACTCTAAAAAGTGCAAAGACTCTGCGCCACTGGAGTTGTGAGAAGCGCGCAGCAAGCAGGTTTGGATATGATTCTTCATATCCTTCCCCTGGACTTGTTCATCAAAGGTTCTGCCACGAAAGGTACCTGTGAAAAGAGACCACCTATGGACACGCGGTAATATTAAACTCAATAAAGGCATCTGCTTTGCGACTGTCCAAGCTCCGCGGAGTTAGCAGGCTTCCAGGTATCGGATCTCCTCCACTTCATGAATAACACCAACTGGTTCCCAAGCCAACCAGTAACGTGATCGGTTTCGGTTTATTCTTATGTTTTTAGATTCCATTCTATTTATATTTTTAAAAGAGGAATCAGAATGGACCTTTAGGTCTCCGAGTGGACGTGGTGAGTTTTTCCGTCACACACCCCTTTTTAACCTAACCTAAATACAGATAACATCTGCAAAGACTGTGGGGATACGGTCGCAGAGGAAAGCACAGTTCTCTTCCAATGCAATTGCCCTAGCTTATGCAGAACCAGGAAAGCGGCCCTCGGCGAATACCACTTCGGAGGCTTGGACGCCTTGTCAGGAAAACCACCATCATAAAGTTTATAACTATCTCAGGAAGGTGCACGATGCCACTAAGAAATTTGTCTTCTATTCCTATTTAGGTGAAATCCGAGAAAAAAATGGAAGGATGTAGAAAAGAATAATAGATTCCCAGATAGTTGTCATTTACAAATAAGAGCCAAAATAAAAACTCCGAAATTTGTTTACTGTAGATACTTACATGTCATCAGTTTTAATTGGTAGCGTGTTAAACAACGTTGTATACGTATTAGGTCTAGAAATGCTCACTGTATAGGGTACCTGGAATAAAAAAAATACAGTTTATTCAGTTTTTTAGTAAGTTCCCAAAACCGACCTTAAAACCAGGCTCATCAAAACATGGAAACAACCTCCTAGCATTATGTGGTCTCATATAAGTCGCCAAGTAGTGCTTCTTCTCACCATCCCCACTAGAATAGCTACCCTTAAACAGCCCCTCCGTATTCTCCCATATCTCTCCATTGAATCGTATCTCCAATTCACATTCCGTTCCCTGTGAAATCGCCTCCTTAAGATAAATCACATAAACCGTCTTCTTTGGCAACCTATCAGCTCGCTGAATAGCAACATCCTCATACTCGATGGCAGCGTCCGAACCCCTTCAATGAGATGAAATTTATTTCTGACAAATTTACGAATTCAGTTCACCAGTGGCCACAACAATTTTCGAATATTTACTCTGTTCTCCGTTTGATTTTGCGCAATTTAATGTCCGACTCGTAGATGTTCAGATCGTAGTGCGCATGTAGGGAGATCTTCCTGGTCTCTTCGTTCCAGCTGAGATTCATACGAATATTGCCAGTGAAGGTGCTCTCCTCGAGATTTGGCCGCAAATTCAATATGTACGAGGTGGGTATGACATCTTTTGAGAGACGAGCGTCCGGTATTAGAGCATGTGATGCGGATAGATCAATGCTACGTTTTTGTCGTATCTAAAATCGGATGGTGTTTAATGAGTAAAACTATCTTAACGATGACATACTTACGTCGACAATATATCCATTGCAGAGGGATAAAATCGTTCCTAAGAGTAGGAACGATATAATTGAATTCATCACGTTGCAAGTGATCTGTAGGAAAGAAAAGAAACGTTAAATGCTAGTCAATTTATTATTAGTTGAGTTGTTTATATTATACGAATGATGACCGTGCCATCAAAGGGAATTCTCTTGAGATTCTTTTCCACCCACAAACCGATCACTGATCGTGACAGCTGAAACAAGTGAATTGTAAACGAATAAGAGATCGATGGAAGTAAAATGTTTTAAATATTCCTAGACAGGGGAAGAGTAAGAATGCAAATACGAAAACGTGCTGAAAGATACATATGACAAGTAGAAGTCTGCAACATGGTCATGGATGACTGAAGATGCATAGGTACCTATAGGGGTATTTCTTCGTTAAGTTCTGTAATAACTTAATCCAAACAGTATATGACGTAGTTTGACTGTTAATTCTTTATCTCTAGAAAAATAGAGATGAAGGTATACGTTGTCACTCTTTGGGGGCTTGAGAAAAATGAGGAAAATTGAACAAGCCCTTGAGTAGTAGTGAAAACAGGTCGTTTAAAAATTAACAAATACTTTTATGTTACTTGAAAACAGTAGTTAACAACGTTATAGAAGATTCTCATCAGTGGCTTGATAGTATCTTAGAGTATACTGAGAGTATTTCCAATTAGAGAATTTCAAAAGTGTCCAACTTGTGAAGCTGCTTGCGATATTTCAAAGAACTAGGAGATCTATAATATTTCCTAATAAAGTCGTTACATACCTGCTTTTTACATTTACGCAGGAAAGTCGTGAAATGTTGTCATAGATTGTATATAGATTGTATGAAATATGTATGTATGAAATATGTATGTAGTTTGGACAAATGACGTGAGTTTGCGAAACAATTAATCTTCGTTACTTCTACTAGAGAGGAAATATTATATCAAGGAAACAAATGACAATTGGTAGACGTACTCTAAAGCTGTCATCAGCCTGCATTAATAGAACAGATTTGGAAGGCACCATTTCCAGATGTGAAAGGCAGCATTCAATAACTCTTCACACAAATCCATATGCCCATGTACATCTCATCAAATGGATAACGTTCATGCTAAACGATATCATAGATACATTCACAATCATTGAAGATGGTCGAATATCAAGTCAAAACTTCCAATCTCTCAGATGGTGTGACAATAATTGTCAGAGGAACATTGTCAAGCTCTGTTTGAAGCCCAGTTCTGACTCAACTGTTTAATAAGCAAAATTGTCATTTTTGGGTAATTCAGCAAACCGAATCCATCCACGAAATGCCATTAGACCCACAAAAGTTTACTGTTTGATTCGGGTTTCATGCTTGAGAGCCCATTGGTCCGTAATTTTTCTTCAATGCTGGCAAATTGACTTTTTTTTTTGAAAGAATTGGATGAGGATACCTTGAGCACAAATATACATATATGTTGTTTGAACAAGACGGTGCCCAATGCGACACAGCTGGACAAATAATAGAGTTATTGAAGTCGAAGTTCGTTGATCGTATTATCTCCAGAAATGGACCAGTCATGATCAATGCCAATAAGCCAAACACTGTAGAAGACGTAGCACTAACATCTAACGTGAAATCTTCGGCAAAGATGTACAGTAATCGCTGATGACGTTGCTATATCAGTCCCAGGAACGCACCTGTCAGATGAGTAAACCTGGGTACCGACGTAGATTATCTAACACGATCCACTGACTTCAGTTAACCGCTAAAATAATCTTCCCATCAAAAGAGAATTGATCAAACTATAGCTCCATGAATCCAAAAAAAATTGATCTTCACGAACCAGTTAAAAATCCATGTAGGAGTGGACTATGGAATCTACTTGCCTGAATCCGCCATTGCTTGCTCAGTTTAACCTCCAACCTACGGCAATGTGTCGCAAGCGTAAGTCTTAACAAATCCAGGAGCGGATCAAGAATTATTCACGAAACTACTCTCTCGGAAGGTAATAGATGTCTATATCGACATCCAAACCGCTATAAAGGTCATTTCATCCACGATTGTAGAATCCAAAATTGTGAAACGTTGACGCGACGAACTCATAACACTTAGGGTTCAGGACATACCGGTATACAAGGGAACAAACTGGTGGATGAATTAGCAAGAAAGAAGTCTGAACAGGACCTGACAGTGGTCCTTAAGGTCCCTTTGTTCTACCTTCACTAGGACTTCTTAAATCCAACACAGCACAAAACTTCTTGAGATTACCCAATCAGAGATGAATTGCACTATCATCTTGTCGTGTCTATAGAAAATTCTGGACAAAACACGGCTAAACTTAAATCAGGCAAATTCTAGCGTTTAAACGAATCTATTTAGCACTCTTTACGGGGCCCGATTATGAAGAATGCGACTCAGTACAGATGATCCCTGCAGAGACTGTGACGATACAGATATGAAAGATAGAAAAACCCACTTCCTACGCGAATGTCCTTGCCTGTGCAGAACCAGACAATCGGTCACCGACGAATACCATTTCGGACACCTGGGCTATTTGTCAGAAAAATCACCACTAACCATCCTAAAATTTATAGAAATCTCGGGATTGTTCAGGAAGTCCGCTCAACTCAAAGCCACTAATAATTTTGTCTACTTTTCCCATTTATGTACGACCTCCTCCATCCTTAGAAGATCACTCGAACCTATCTTATGTATGTGTAAATCCTTCATAGCAATAGCCATAAGGACGATAACAACGCATTATCTGTCATGCAAACACTTGGTGAAATTACGTACGCAGGTGCGTACATATAATCGTATAGAAATGACAACGATCCGGAAATTAAAGGGCACACTGTTTATTTTCCACGTCATTGTCTAGGAATCAGCAGACTTCATTGAAATCTCCAATGTAGACATTGTATGATCTATTGTACAAGCTATTTCACGAATAGCTTGACCAATACTGTTCTTGAGTGCATGAATCGTCTCTGGATTGTTCGCACAGCATCGATCTTTAACAAAAAAAAAGACCAACGTCGTCAAATCTCAGCTCCGTACCTTTCAAGAAAAGGTTTTATGACAAAATCTACACAGCAATTTGCCTACCTCCAGATGGTTGAAGTCACTACAAAAAGCGCTCAGCTGCTCCCCTGTGTATACCCTCGACTGACGCCAGCACACAGTGGACTTAGTATCGCAACATCAAATAGATAGGCCAATCTACCTCGGCTTACTAACCATTCCAGAAAAGGAGCCCGTGGTATGATGATGTTTGCGAATACCGGAAGGTGTCACGAAAAGGTGACAGAATGTACACTTCTTAGATGATAAAAAACTCTACATAGAAAGAAGAAGACATGCGTCGTCTTCGAAATCTAAAAAGTCGAAGAGTCGCGTGACAATAACAACATTTGGCAACTCTTTAAGAAGACCGAGTAACTAGCAGCTGTTGATGTGTTTAAGCAGCAG
Source organism: Xylota sylvarum (assembly GCA_905220385.1). Classification (NCBI taxonomy): domain Eukaryota; kingdom Metazoa; phylum Arthropoda; class Insecta; order Diptera; family Syrphidae; genus Xylota; species Xylota sylvarum. The sequence goes on from LR999958.1 coordinate 38,261,433, forward strand.
GGCTTCCAGCAGTTGCGAATGGGTATAATGTTAGGAGAGGGATAGGCCAAGAAGAGCGCCCACCTCTAGTCAATGACGAATAACCCCCATTCCACCATAAAAGAGGTGGCTCCAATGGCTTATCAGTGGAGCTTTTTAAATACTAATGGTAAGGTGCATGCATCAAATCATCAACAAAGTACGGATGGACAATGCCCGATGATAACTGGAATATCAGCTCCATATGCCCCATCTACTAGAAAGGTAATCCTATGTCGTGTATCAGTTATCGAAGCATATCCCTGCTAAATGTCCCAACGTACTCTTTGGTGCGTATCAGTGTATTCGGTTCAGCAGATCGACTATAGACTAAATCTACGTACTAAGACAAATACCAACGAATTTTAGGTCGAGTTTTACTACCACTTCATCAATTTTAAAGTCCTACATGTTAACATTCATCGTTTCGAGCTCTACAAGGCCATAGCTGAATTCGGAATACCGGCAAAACTGATTCAGCTACATACCTGTATCGCGTAATGCTAGCGAATGGACGATGCTTGGGTTACTTCGATTTTGCAAAGCTCCTTACACGGAAGACGAAATGACTATACAGAGCTGAGTGCTGGACGATGAGCAGAAAACGAGATCACATATTGGAGATGATACATGTAAGTAGGTATTGTTAAAAATATTATAAAAAAAAGCACAATAGCTTCAAGGTCTTGCTTCTCACAATCGTTAGAGTTTTTCGTTAAATTTTTTGCTGGAATATAAGTTGTCGTGTATAAGGGTATTTCTTGACAATTGTTTCCGAGATTTTTGACAGTCGTCCGGTAGAGATGCGGTCATTAAAATCAAATTCGTAGTTTCTGGGGTTCGAACGTTGAACTCTTGCCAGGCCTTCTCAGGCATCTCCTAGCCTCATCTTATCTGTGTCATACCCTTTGTCTTATATTTATTAACTTAACAATCTATTTTAATACCGGATATCATTCAGCCTTCTAACGTATACAGAACAATCATTTTGTCGATTCCTTTTTAAACAAATAAATACAATCGTTCACATTGAATTTATTCCGTTCTGACAAGATCAAAATACGAAACAAAACACAAAAAAAAAAAAAGTAAAAAAGAAATCCCACTGCAACTTTGTTTTCTTACGTATTTTAATTTTTTTTTCCACAGAAAATCAACACCGGTGGCTGATCACAACATTTGCTAATCATCAGATCATCATTTTTCAAATCAGCCACCCAAGTGATTGGCCTGTGATCGATCAAACTCTTTGTTGTGCTCCCTGCCAAGAAGTACACACGCACATAGGTATGTATGTACATATTACAATTCCGACAGAATTACGTAGAAATCCGAGAATCGCATCTGATCTCGTGCACGAATCCCAAGAAACCACCGCCACCGTCGATCAACAAGAATATGTGATGTATCTAACTTGATCTAACGCCAACATAAGTTGGAGAGATGGTTGCGTGAAATTCATTCGTATGCCGATCTCCTGTGGCATGCCAATCTTATTTTAGGGCCGTTCCACAATTATCGGAATGGAAAAACAAACAAAACAATAACTTACAGGTTAATCGTTTCGCGTATCGTCGGATTGTTTTACGATTTTTTGTTTTTAATTCCCGCCAGTGTACTCCTCGTATTGTGTGTACAAGTATCTTTGCCAAGTCCAATCGACGTGGGACCGAATTTATTTTCGGGCCATGTGGATTGGTAAAGTAAAAAAAAAAAAAAAAAAAAGAAGAAATTCCAATCGAAAACACTTCCCGTTTGAATGTAGTGTTGCCAGTTGTAAGGGTACTTGAGAATTAATTTTGATTAGCATATTTTTTTTCCTCCAAAGTTGTACATTAATTTTGAGATATAGTGAGATGATGCAGGCACACCCACTTCTGGTAGATATGTACATATGTACACTCATAGCTGAATCAATTGACGGACAAAAACAAACAATTTATGAATCAAATCATGAAATCACCTTCACAAGAAAATAGACAGCCAAAAGCGGAGGTAATATTTTTAGACAAAAAACCTACATCTTGGTTACTCCAAGATCGATTAAATCGAGTTGAGATACATAATCGGATAAAACTGCTTGGAATACGAAAGAACCAAATACCAAACCCAAATTAGGACAGGAATGTAAGATATTTCTTATGAATCTCGATTTAATTAGGGATACTAATCTATCTAGGGTTCAATAACATTCGATTGAACTGAGAGTAGGTGCAGAACTTGATATGGAAAGGTGTAGCATAGTTAGTGTTGGCTCCAGAGTTTATTTATAGTATGTCTATGTACTGAGAAACTTGCCTTGTTGACGATTTAAAAATCTGTCGTACTTAGGGGCACTGATAAGAGTTATGACACTTGTACATAAAGCCAAATACTTGGGTCTCATTCTTGACAAAAGAAAACTTATCTCGAAACCCAATATCCTAGAAATAGTCACTACAGCTGCGTACTGCTATAAGAAAGCAATAAAGACTACATCCACAAATTATGCATTGGCTCTATTTATCCGTCATTAGGCCTGTACTAACGTATGACCTGGTGGTCTGGTGGATGGCTTTGGAGAGAGTGGTTGACTAAACGTATCATAGTCCGATGCAAAGGTCTGTTTGCTCATGCATCAGTGGACACAGCGGAGACAGTGGAGAACTAAAAACTACCTCTACAGCAGTTCCGCACATTTTGCTTCACTTACCACCTCTAGACATCTATAATAAACAAGTGGCAGCTTATACAGCCACTCGCATAAAGGCAGTCATCTTCCTAATCGATCTTAATATAAGTATCTCTTTCCACCTTCTCAATCACTATAGAGTTTTCCAGCCGGAGACCATGGCGATAAAGGAATCCTTGTCGTAACTGAAGAACAAAGTGATATCTACTCATGAAGTGATATCTAGCCGCGATTAAATCCCTGGAATCAGTCGCCTTTAACTCGTAACCTGCCCTAAATTGTCGCCTGAACGAATTGGCTCAGCAATTCAATAATCTTCTTATTTGGGTGCCGGGATGCAGTGATATTCAAGGGCCCAGGTCGAGGAACTCTCCAGGCAAAGTTCTACTCTATCGATTTAACAGCACCAGAAGAAACTCGGTATGCCTCTCACAGTCAAACTGGTGCTAAGTTCAATGCTATTAGCTTAACCATTCGGAGACGTGGTTATTATAAGACAGATCTGCAGATCTACAGCAGATGTCATTACGGAGCACTACAACATTGGCAGGTACGCCATTGGGCCTCTTATAGAGGCCTAACTTGACTTCTGTAGAAGCTGTATAGCCGAAGAAGAGAAGGAAACCATTTTGCTTTTAGGGTTAATTGAAGTGGTGGGGTTTGAAGTAGCCCCAAGCACTACGACCTCATGCAGATCTTTTGTGACATCCTCTTAAAGACGGTGAAATCAAATTCATGAATGACGCTTAGGATTGTTTGAGCTAAGGAGGAGTTGACATCAGAAAGCTAGAAACATTCACATAAAATGTGTTCAGGCAGATGTCTGATTGGCTCTAAAGTATAGCTTTAAGAGTTTACCTTTCCACCGACCCATTGCAGACCCGATTATATTTTTAACATCTACTAGACAAAAATACTGGCAACACCTACTCCCATCTCATTCGTCACGCGAAGCGCATCATCAACGCGCGAGTTCGCGTAATGTGCATAAAATAGTTAATTTGGGTGGCATTTCGAAATCACACGTCGATCAGCACAACTCATTGAAATCAAAATAAACAAGAGTTTTATTCTGCGAAAATATTATCGCAAAAATGCATAATTTATGAGAAAATATCTATCTATACCTACACATCGGCGGATACATTATAGACAGAGGCACAGACTGGCTGCACGGGCAGGAATCCCCAGCGGAGCGACCAACGACAGCGACGCGTCGACGACGCCAAGTGCAAAGGCATGTTTGCTGCTGCTGTTTACATTATGCACACAATGGGGTGTATGGACAAGTGTATCATGATAGAGTTATGCGCGCCAATAGTCAAAGTGTTCAATGAAAAAATATATATATAAGTATGTAGGTACAATAATTTATTAAACGAAGCGACGAGCAGGTGCGTCAAGATTTTTATTTTCTTTTTGTTTCAGTCGAAGAAGTGTTATACGATATGATAATGCCACTGTCAAGGCATTATTCCTTGGCTTCGCAGACTGCAAAGGTGTATACACAGGTAAACATCTGTATACAATTATCGACACAACAAGTCGATTTGATTATTGAGCGATTAGCGAAGGAGTCTTATGGAATACAAAACACACCTCAGGAATGAGGTGATTAATTTTAAATAGTTGTATACATTGTTGAATGTTCTCGTATATATGTAGTAGGAACTATATTTGGATTGGTCATACTCATGGCTCTTCAAGGAATGTTACGTTTTGTGAAATTTAAATCAATACTTAGGACAGCTATGTGTTACGTGTACCTTTGCTATGCAGCCGGATGCGTACAGTTATTTTGCATTTACATACATATGCATGTACCGCTGGTAAGAAATGTTATTGACAGCGAAAATAGATGCACCTATTTAAAAAGTTTCATTGTAATTTTTTGACAGATGCGGCCATTTTGTGAAATGCAACCGTACAGCGCAACTGTGTGGTCGTCAAAACTTTACTAAATACTTAAAATTTAGGGTCGTTCGGCGAAGCAGGCCACTATTCACGGAATATCATGAACTTTCAAACAACCAACTCGGGTTTTGGATCAACCTCAACACCTTAAGAGTCCAAATTTTTTGTGGCTGGCATCAACTGAGCCTTTCACAGTTCTCAACTTGCGAGCTTTCTGCGAAGACTTGACGATTGAATCGAAAATATGCAATTCCTTTAAAAACTATGGCCAATCGATCATGATTAGTCTTCGGAGCAGTTCAAAACTGAACCTGATTCTGTGAATATTTGGAAATGATTTCATAAACGAACAAAGCTGCTTAAATTTGATATTTAACCACTATCGACCGCTTTTTCATTGTGGACAAGGAGCGCAGGCCAGTATTGCAAACTCCTCCGTGGACACCTTAGACAGTTAAGTCTGCAAGACAACAACGTTCCTTTAGAACCGTGGGGCACTGACATGCAACAGAATCAGTTGCCTGGAAGGAGACCAGACAGAGGAGAAGAAATTCCCATTTTCAAACCCAATACCATAATTCTTTCATGTAATGGACATACCGAGCGATGGTATGGCGCTACGTGCCAAATAGGACAGTAAGTTCTTGAAACGAAGACAGGAAGATATCGTACGATTTAATGTCTTCAGATTTTTACGTGCCTTCTCTTGTGTGCGGCAATAAGCCAAGAACAGTCGTAAACGGTGGCCACTTTTAGACATTCCCTGTTGTTGTGGCTTGACAAGTTGGGTTTCCGTGGAGTTATTAAAGAAATAGTAATGAGAAAAGTGTCGGTACACCAGCATTGGTAAAAGTGTGTAGTATATCCGTCCAATACATCGTGTATTAACCGATTACTTAAAAATCCAGCAATCCATGATGAGAAGATACTACCGATACGGTAAGCTGGGATTTTGCTTAAGAGGGCACTGTGCTACACTCTATAGAAAGCTTTAGAGATATCAAGGGCAACTACTCGGTAGTCACCGTGATGGTAAATACTTTGGTTCCACATTTCTGGTAAGTATAACATAAGGTCCCCGGTGGAACGTTATTGACGGAAACCGTACTGACGGTCATTTAGAAGATGGTTTCTTTCGAGATATCTCATGAGAAGGATATTTACAATGCTCTTCATGACCTTAAGGAGCACTGATGTTAGGGCTATGTAGTTTGAAAGGGAAGTTTTATCGCCCTTTTAAGAGATCGGCTGGACATGCGCGAGTATACACCTATCCGGAAAGATGCCTGTAGAGTATGAGAAGGGAAAGACTTTAAGTAGAGGTTTAGGGTAGAAGAACACCTCTTTAAAACAAGAGAATGGATCCCATCTGGACCTGAAAATTTTTTACTGTTGAGATCTTTTCGAACTCGAGATACTGAGTGGGTTCCGAAGAATATTTGTCCTAAAGTATATTGAACCGGGTTCAGTAATGGTGGTGGAAGAGAATTATCGGGCAAGGTATTATTTGCAGCGAACATAGTTGCTAACAGATTAGCTTTCTCTTGGGAGCCTGTGATATTTTGATCATTGTGGACAAGAGCTGGGATGGACGATGAGGCGGAGCTTCTAATTCTTTTGACGAAAGACCAAAAAGATTTACTGCCTGTAGGACATTGCAGTATTTTTTGCCTCACTTTTCGGTCTCGTAGAAATTTTGCACGCCTTAAAATTGAATTGCAGTATTTTTTAGCCCGTTTATACATATAGACTCTGGTTCTCCTCAGAAAGTGTTTGACGCCATAACGCAAGAGCCTCTTCCTTCTTCCGAATAGCAATCGCACAGGTCGGATTGAACCAGAGTTCTTGTTTTCTTTTGATGCTAACAGTTTTACTCGGGATGCAGGAGCGCATTCCAAGTAAAACCAAGTTTGTGATCATGTAAGTAGCTGCATTTACATCTCTATCGAGGAGGCTTAGAGATCAGTTAAAAGCCATGAATAGCGAATTTATGCCGCTCCAATCGGCATTCGTATTGCCAAACTATTCTCCTATGGTATCATCTGTTAACTGAGTGCTGGTGGGAGTACAAGAATTTAGCTGACACCAGGCAATGATCTGAGCTCCCCAGGGGAGCAGAAACTGTGATTGAATACTTGTCAGGAAAAAAGGTTAAAAAAAGGTCTAGAGTGTGTTGGCCGTCAACATCGGGAATGTACGTGGTCTTGTCCACAAGTTGAGTAAGGTGATTTAACTCTGTGAAAATCTCTGTGTAACGACCTTCAGATGTTCTTGGTCCACAGTGGTGAAACCAACGAGTATTATGGACATTTAATTCTCCCTATTTCAGTTTTGGGATAGCGTGGGATAAAATACTATTTATTGATTGGATAAAACAAAACACAACCTACATAGATGAGGAAAATTGATTCAAAAATTACTTGGAAATGTTGGAATGTTGGAATGTTGGAAATTGTTATGTCAACAAGTGTCTTGTTGATCTTGCTCTTGATTTAGAAGGGGATAATTCAAACACCCTAATCGCAGACATTAAGATACAAATAATGGTCCAGTAAGCTATCATTTTTGGCTTGCCATTGACTACCAAGAGTCAGAGAAGAGATAGCAAGTAACAGATAGTGATCTACTTCTGCAAATAGATTTTTTGTACAAACATACAAAATATGTACAAAATGATTAATTTTTCCTAGTGATTCACTAGTGTTTAGTTATGCCATAATCATACGCCAGCGGCAGTTTCATCTATGTACATATGTGTGCATTTGGACATCAAAAATAGAATTATCATCTTTATTCGAACAAAATAATCTCTGCATGAGGTATAGGTATAGCAAAGAAGAAACATAATATCCTCTACGTGATTGCCATCCCGCTGACTAAACTAATCGTCCGATTAGCCGGAACAGAAATTAATTAATGAATCCAAAACACGTGGCATCGATCTTGGGTAATACCAACAAACCATGCAGACAAAACTATCAATCCTAAATGCAATCAAATCTCAAACCGGATATAATTAGTTATAGAATCGACTTAAAAACTATTTCAAACATTCTCTATCTGCGCATCCATAAATGACATAAGCTCGTACATATCTCTTCAACTCAATAAGCAAATTTCAAATTTGTAACCTGATGTAATTTCTAAATCAACATAAGACCTCTTGACACTTTAAAGTACTTATTCGCTTAGTAAAAACAAAACAAAGTCAATAATAACATTGCTGCACGAGGGCGGCTATACAGATACACTGGGGTGTAGCAATCTTCAACAGCACTACTGTTGTGTATACAATTATTTATTGTTTTTTAAAGAAAGCATCGGAAATAATCTCAAAACAACAGAATGTATTAATCTTTTACAATACTACCGTCTGCAGTACCTCCGCATAATAGCCTCCCTCCACCAATCCAATCCGATTCCCATCCAATTTGCGAATAATTTAAATAATGATAAGGAAAACTTGTAAAAAAAAATATATAGCAACCGCAGACCATCTGAGAACTGCGCGCAACTAATTACACGGGAACATACCAAAAGGTGTTTTTTTTTTTCTTTTTTTTTCTTATAGATACTTTTATCTCCACTGTTGATAGTACACTTGAGCTAATCTCGAAACGGATAATCATCATTGTTGCTGCTTCATTAATTTTTCTTATTTGTAATTAGAATTCACTCTCACAGCGTCCACTCCGTAGGAATTCACACACAGACTGAGAGAGCAAAAGATACACAGAGCAGAGTGGGAGATACAATCCAACTCAATTCGAGAGATGATCGTGCCCGATCTTGCTGTGTAGTTAGGTCGAACACAATTTTAATTATTCGACCCCAAACACTTAGTTCCGTGGTCTTATATCGTAAAGGTGTGTATATTGCTGGAGGTACGAGTATCTGAAAGATACTTTTGTTTTGTTTTTTTTTTTTCGTTCTCTACCGGAAGATCTCCGTAGATCTCTCGAAGAAGTGAATACGAGTATATTTTCATAGTTTAGATACTTTAGTTCGTTTTGGAAGATCCGTTTTTTTTTCTTATATCTATCGCGGTGCGATCTTATCATGGAATGTGGCAGATTATTTGGGTTGGTGACGTTAATGATGCCAATGTTGGTGGTGGGTGGTGGAAGGGATCCTAGTGTATGTATCTAAAGATACGTTTCAAATCGCAATATTTTCACTATTTATTTTATTAGATACCCTACAATGAGTGTACCAAAGAGATAACCCTTCACGGAGAGGAAATGTTTACTTGGCGACATTCGAAAAGTAGCGAAACAGATTTTGTGATATCGGAGCCTGCGTGTTTGTACAACAATGGCACGATTATTATGCGAGAATGTAGTACAAAATATGGGCAATGGGTGCCAAAAGATTCTCCAGCATGTGATCGTTCACCGGTTACATTCGGTGAGAATCGTTATTGTCCAGAGGATCTTATTGAAATTTCAAATGGTAAATCACGACCATTATGCGTGAAAGTATCCGAGAAGACAGAAGATTGGAGCGAACAGTTGTGTTTCGGATCAGATGCAACGATTTTCGATTTGAGAAGTACTGAACGTGAGAAATTGTACGATTATCTGCGATCACTTAAAAGAGTCACAGCATTTTGGATACCTGTCCAGAGAGCAGATAATAATAAGTACAATCCGTTGATTTGGAAGCTACCGGGGCGAAAATGGGGCGATCTCTTCACGTTGGTGGAATACAACGAGCTGTCTGATAAGAATTGTTTGATCGCGACGGTAAATCCGATGCCAGTCTTCGAGATGAGTCACTGTAGTGAACGCCATCATGCGGTGTGTGTTTATAAAAGTGAAAATTTGGCGATAAAATCTTTTTGTCCCAAGAACTACGGAGCGCTGAGTTATAAACCAAACATCTGTTACGGCATCGAGTGGGATGTGGAACCACATCAAGGTGCCAGGCAGCTGGGTACTGGGGAATATTTTAAAAATCGCAATGCGATCCGTCAAATTCTCAAAATGATCGATTATGACGATGATGAGTATTTTCTGCTGAATCCAACGCACATTAATGGTGTTAAGTACAATGTGCTGATGAATATCAAGGAGAAGTTCAAGATCGGTCTGGGCTATCGATCGGTGCGATATTTGGGTCAGGAAGTGATCCAGAGCGGGAAACGGGTTGAGATGTTTTTGAAGTTCGATGCTGATTTTGATGGTCTGTTGTTGACGGTTTACAATCGGAACCTGATCTGGAGGATCAGCAATGACGACGATGACGATGACTATGGTATTAAGTGTTTCACTAATGCCGACTATGACGAGGTACGATCGGTAAAGATCAAGGATAAAATTTGGGAAAACTCCGATCAGTCAAAGACGCTGTTCGAGTTGAAACTCTATGGGAATGGTCCGGGTTACTATTGGTGTGAGGCGCATACAGTGCTTAACTTTACGATGATCAGATCGACGAGGATCGTTGCGACGAAAAAGCAAAAAGGGCACACTTTTGCTATGTTTTTTGACATTCCCTGTAATGTTGAGTCATGTCAGCGGGTTCATGGAAATATGAAGCGATTTGGAGAGCACGCGGAGCAGACTTTTAAGTTAATGATGAACATTCCAGAGCAGGAGGAGAAGTACAGCGCATTGCAGGTGCATAACGTGAGGGTTATGAATGTGGAATCGATCAGTGAGGATATGAGTAGTATATCAGTATTATGTCACGTATCGGCTTCCTTAAAAAATTCAGCTGTAGATAATAGCGACGAGACGAGCAGTGAAGAGGATGACGAAGAGGAAAATGATCACGGAATCAGGCATGACATATCGATTCGTATGCAGCTTAGGAACCTCCTAAGTGATCTTGTAAAATTAAACAATTTCAACAGTTCATCTGTGAATAGTACCGAATTTTGTTTCCCCGAGTTGCTACCCGATAACAACAACAAGCAGTGGTCGACAGCAACATTAGGACAGACATCAACAACGAAGGAACTATGCCTGCAAGCCAACGGTCTGCCAATAACAAGGAAATGTGTGGGAGACTTCCTCTACGGAGCGATTTGGGAGGACGTCGATAGCGACAAAATCACCTGTATACGAGACATCCCTCCAAAATTGATCACTAAAAACCTATACGACATTGATTTTTCAAAACGCTCCAAAACTGAACCTGAGAAAGCGATAAGAGACGTTAAGACAATGATAAGGAAAAATGTGAATCACTTGATACCAGCCGATTTATTTTACTTGGGAAGGATCCTACGCAGTATATCAACCGAGATCATCACATCGAGAAGAGTTACAATGAACCAAACAAACAGCAGGCCTTCCTCAACTTCAAATCGACTTAACAATACAAAAGCAGCGACCAGTGATATTGTAAGCATCTACAATTACCTAATGAAAGTCAATGTGGATATAATCAAACCTTCAATTAGATTAAATTCAACAAACATCCTGCTTGACGCTTTCGAGAGACTAATTGATGAGATTTCAACAACACCCCATTTTGTGGTGACTGGCACCACCACTAATAGCAATACAGCCACCACTGATCGTGTCAACAACAACAGCAATGATGACGGTGATTCGGATTCGGATTTTGACATTACCGTGAAGAGTGACGAAGATGAATTAATTGAGAGCATCAACTATCGCGACGGGGTTGTAGTGAAGATAACCCCTAAACTGATCGTATTTGCCATAGATCCGAATATCGCCAACATCACTGGAGTAGCTCTGTATAAGGTGAAGAGTACGAAGAGTGCTCATCGTGGGGTATTCGAGGATGACTACTATAGATTTCTACATTCAAATCAGTCGATTGAGGATTTACTGGAAGAGGATGGTCTGGAATTGGCTACGTTTGTTCCAGAGACGCTTCTAGATCGTTTAGACGAAATTACTTTATTGTCAAAGAATTTATCGGTTTTGGATTTGCCCGATCCTCGTATTGTAATCAAAGTCTATACAAATGATAGACTCTTTCAAGAAGATCGTGACGTCACAGATAATAAAGTGTTCAGTAAGATTATTTCGATCTCTATACCCGGTCACGATCGGGATCTACCAGAGTTGCTGCCATTGATCTTGAGAACGCCAGATGCTCCGAGCGACGAAAATGAAACTGAAACCAGTTGCCGATACTGGGACTATAAGACGTGGGCCAACGATGGATTGGTATTCCAGGCAAGGTCGAAAAACGACGATCAGTTGGTTTGGTGTGGATGCTCCCATTTGACACCGTTCGCCTATCTCATCGGGGGTTCGTATAATCTCTCGGTTTCTTCTGACGTTGTGGTGATTACTGATATTCATCGAGAAGCTTTAGATATCATCACGCTACTGGGCTGCTCTCTCTCACTGATCGGCATAATTGGCATCTTTATAACTGCGATCACTTTTCAGTCATGGCGGGAGAAAGCTTCATCAAAGGTTCTGCTCCAGCTATCGGCGGCCATTGCATTTCAAATGATCCTCTTCTGTTTTGTCAATACAGAGGACTACTCTATGCACCTCATCGAAATGGAGATTTTCTCTAGCTGTGTGGCACTAGGAGCCTGTCTGCAGTACTCAGTACTAGTGCAGTTCTGCTGGATGATGATCATTGCCTACTTGCAATTCAAGCGGTACGTAAAAGTTTTCGGCAATCATCGACCAAAGAGATTCTTTATAAAATCCTTCATCATCGGCTGGGGAGTTCCACTAATACCCGTGCTGCTTGTAGTCCTGCTCGATCGACAGTCATACATTCCTCATGAGAGCACCGGATCGGCGATATGTTACCCAACCGGACGTTCACTCTATCTAGGCATAGTTCTTCCCGTAGCCCTGGTGATCCTTGGCAACTTGCTGATTTTTATTGCGGTGATCTACAACATCCTTCGGGGGCCAGATGGAGCTATCAGACATATTGAAAAGAAAATGGCGATATCACAGATCAGACTATCAGTTCTGCTATTTTTCCTGCTAGGATTCACCTGGATCTTTGGCCTTTTGACCGCCATGAAGGCAGGAATCGTATTCTCCTACCTATTTTGCCTCACTGCCACAATACAGGGCTTCGTTCTGTTTGTGTATTTTATAATCCTAGACCCGGTTACGAGAAGTATGTGGAAGGGTTACCTGGGAAGGATGTGCGGCGTGAAAGAGGAGAAGACTATGAAGGATTCCACTACAACTCTATAAGGTGGTGCGCGATGCAGGCAAACGTAAGGTTTAACCGTTTCACTTATTTTAAAAATATGTGTCTACCTGTACTTAACTGTTTTTTTTTTTTCTTTATTTTTAATGAATTTATGTATTTATTTATCCAATATACGATGAATCTCCAACTGAAGGGTTTTGTATTTTGTTTTTTTTTTTTTTAACACTTTTACTCACGGATACAACGATTATTTAGCGACTACAAACCGAACCGACCGCTGTAGAAAGACTAAATATTTTTTAGGTAGACCCCTGAGGCTTTGCACTCTGTGGCGAATAACATTTTTCGAATAAATTCCTGGGGGTAGATTGGGGAAGATGGCTTGATTTAATCAACTGGAAGATTGATGTGTACAACGATTATTTAATTTAAAATAAAGTACAATGGGCAATTGAGTACGATGTCTGTGTGCAATCGTAGCCACCATTACTGACTTTGCGATTTTTCTTCGTCTATTCAGTCAGCATTTTGCTGGAGGAGGTGAGCCTTTGAAGTAACTGATGTTCGAGAATAGTTCATCAACAAAAACAATGCTTCAACAGCCTAGTTTTGGATACAATATGACGCACGATCTTGCACGTACAATTATTTTCTAGGCTAAGGGTTGTATGTGTAGAGTGCACTGCACTTAGCAGAGGTCAATCTATGGAGGCGTGCCAGATGAGCGAGCTGGCGTTCTTTATATTGAATTAAATAGAATTGAATTGAGCCTGGGTGCTTGGGTGCTAAATGTGGTCTATTGCACTTAAACCCGTGAAGACACGCCCATCTCCAAATATAATTTCAATCAAGGACATTGAGTTCGTGCACGGATAACAGAATGTCGTGCTCCATTATAGAAGACAAAGTAAGAAGCGTTATGAAGAACCGCCTGAGATTCGAAAACACATTGTGTCATCGGTTTCACTTCACGCCGTGACTCAGGTGTTTAGTGTGTTGGATTACGGAGCGAGGGGTTCAAGGTTCGATCCCCAAAGAACACGTAAAATTTCTTTCACGGCCCCACCTCTCGCAAGCGTCTTACAAACATCCGAACAGTAAAATTGTAATGAAAAAGTTTCTCAAACAAAAATATCCCTTCGGATACGGCATTAAACAGTAAGTTCCTTTCATTCGCTATGAAACTAGGCCTATGGTCCCATGGACCTGTTGCTCCAAAAATTTGTATTTTTGAGTGTTTTAAAACATTTTTCTAACTGGAACAACAAATAAAACTATTTTTCTTTCAGAAACAGAGCTTTCTCCAAATAATTCTGCGAGTGATCATGATCCGTAGTAAAATTTACTTTCACATCAACATCACGCCTTAACAATGATCAAATACTGATTTTTCTAGAAGCTTTTGAAGGTTTATGAGCAATGTTCTAGATATAACGTCACGATCGTTCTTAGAAATTTCAATGCCTCAATGCGAAGAAAAGAAAGGGACACACCATGCCACCTGCGGAATCGGACTCGTCCGCATTGGCTTTGCCGAGTGACACTTCCTAACATCAGCAAGCAAACTTGTAAGTAACTTCATAAGACTTCTGTGTACTAAATGGATCATGATACGATCGACAGTTCTGAGGTAAAACCATCAACTTGGACCCTTCATATCCAACATTCACTGATTCCAATCATCTTTTTGAAAAAGTTTATCATTGGGACGTTGCAATAGTATCCAAACTCAAGACCGATCACGTATCCCTTGTGTTCTCAAGAAATATTCCAGAAACAGCAACAAGATCAGTGACAGCAGTGCCAGCAAACTATCAGAACAGCAGCAACTGATGTTTTAGATTTTCCCAGAAATATCTGTTTTCGGAAAATGTATGGCAATAAAGATCGTGCTGTGAGGTGAACAGAGGATGTAGCACGAAAAAAAGTAAGATTGGGTAGCTTTAACGGCCATACCTATGAATATATGTAACTATCACTACATAGTAGTGCTGTTATGGCAGGAAAACGATCCATTATATCTTTAAAATGATAAAGGGGGCAACTTAGCCCCGGAAATTATATAATTGGGCATCATTACTGCGGTTTAATGCTAGGGATAGTAGGTGACTAGGACAACCAATGTAAAGAGGGTTTTGAGAAACATCTCTCGAGCATGTTACCGCCTTGATGCAAGCATACAATATCTATGACAAGTGCTAATTCCAGCAGATTTCTTTTGTATTGACAAAGTAGGGCTAAGGTTTCAGGCCCACCAGCGAGGCAAACACAGTTTGTCATTTATTATGGTTATGTCCTTATAAAAGTTCACCTTGAAGTTTTGGGCATACTTATTATTAATCAGCTATTGAAGGGCATCCGTTCCAGGAAATGGGACGAAAAACAAACAGAAAACTTTTTTACGATCAATGTGGACAGAATAGTTAGGGGACCATTTGGATCTGTAATAGTGTACGATTGGGCACACAAGAGAGCGGTATAGGGATCTTTCGATGTAAGGGTCAGTAAAGTCATTCAATCGCCTATAAATAAAGTCGACCTGATCGGTTTTAGCTTTATTTATTATAACAACAATGTTATCGTTAAAAATCAATTTGGGATCAAAAATTCAGAGTGATCGATGACATTTACAAGATCATACATAAATAAATTAAATAGATGAGGTCCAATTTGGCTACCTTGCGGAATACCCGACTGGACTGAAATACCATACTTACATACATGTGAAGGTATGAATGCAATCATAAAACCAACCACTGTGGGAAACCCAGAAGAAATAGTTTCCAACTAAGAATGCTAACTTTATCAAAAGCTTTATAGAAGTTAAGGTAGACAACTTGGCATTCACTCACCGCACCTAATCGGACAAGACTACCTAACAGATATGAGTGTATACCGTCATAAACTTTTCCTCTACCAATTCTTAAGCGTTTACTAACCCGCCACCACATCTGTAGTGTGACGAAAACATTCAACAATTCTAAAATTCAGATCATGGGATAATCCATCCGATCGGTCAAAATCAAGTTCAAGGCGATCGACATTCTAAATATCACACAATCCTACTGCTTCGTTGTCTCCTATATTTATCAATGTACAATTTATTTTCCTCTATTTGAGTAATTCTGTATAAATTGTGTAAAACATGCTCGACATATTGTTGAATCAAAAAGGGGTAATCCAACATGAAATTATATTGATCAACATTATTACGGAGATGTGTAAACAAATGTCAAACATGATTGTTGAGTTGTATCTGGGATTGCTTTTGATGATATACATAAAAAATTTTCTTAAACAATTTCAATATCTTTGGAGTTTGATTTCTCTTGTGCATACTTGTTGGATATTTGAATGAGAGCCATACTGTTAGTGATTATACTTGTACACAGCACACGCGTACGAGTACTTGTAGCTATAATACTTGGAATGGACTTATATTTTCATGGATCTTTGAGAGTAGTACGAGTATTTTTCATAAAATTGGATTGTGTGGATTAAAATACATTCTTTTTAGTAATAACATTTGTATAGAATGATGAAGTACAGACTATGTACATATCTTTGATTGATGTCTCAAGGTTAAAACAGTATCTTTTCCAAGGGGCTTTTAGAAAGTGTTTATCTATTTTAGGCTATCGTGTTTTGCGTTGCGGCAGGTCTGTATTCCCACCTGATTTCTGCTGTATGAGATTGTTTCGTGGACTTATGTGTCGGATATTGGTGTGCACCTTTGGAACCACTTTCTGGTCGCTATGGCCTGACATTGTTCTGCTTGCTTAGAGACTCAAGTTATGGGCAGTTGAATCTAACTATTTACGATTTGATTTTCGTCATATTTTATGACTTTTAAGCTAAATGGCACCAGTTTCGCACAAATTAATTTTCTTTTCCTTTTCAAAGATGTGCCTTTCCTTCACGCTGTTGCTCCTATGAGTTATATTCAAAGTCATTCAGGGCCGTATCTCTACATAGGCTAGTCATCTGAGACGATGTGTTCAATCCTTTCCCATGTGTTCATAATGTAATTCCAAACTCCATCAATTCAAGAGGGTCCAACAATTTATTTACTAAAATAGCCTAAAGAAACAAAGTCATAGACTACCTTTAAGTTGTAGATATCTTTCTATAATTGTCAGAGGCAGCCTTTTAGTCCTGTGAAGGACTGATATAATGCAGCCAAATATAGTTTCAGCAAGACAAACCAATGATTAGTGTCTAGACCACGTCATTAAGATCGTCCTTGATGATTATATGTAGTAGGTATGGAAACGAGAAAGAAAAACATCATTGGTTCCATAGCCGGAGGATTCAGTTTCCACGATAATACACACATACTTCCGAAAATTTAGCTAATCGGCTTTACGACGTTTATACGAATCAGTCTACAATCAATTAATTTTTTTTCGATTTCTAGTAAAAATACGATTTTTTGCAAAGTGGGCGTGGCACGGGGTTTGATAAGCCTTTATAACAAAAATGAAAAAGAACATGTGGTCGTTGCTGTTAGGTCGTTTGATTCTGATCCTCTTCTCACTTGCTCATCGGCCATTTTATTCCCGTGGAAGCCCATATGTCCCGGCATCCAGCAAAGCATGATGCTGTGCCTTGAGCTAAGGGATTTGAGTTCCTCACCTTACCTAAGGATAAGTTATAGTTGTACAATATTTATACCCTGACATTTATACCAGTTTAGGTTGTCAAAGAAGGGACCTGCTGTGGTTTTTTTTTGGGTCAGAGCTGGGCTCGTACGTACATAGGAGGTAGATGATGGTTTCATCCTCCTCCCCATCCCTACAGCTTCTGCATAAGTCATATGAAAAGAGGCCTATCAGACAGTGTCCAGAAAGAACACCGATGACGTGGCACCGATAACAGGACCATTTCAGTACAACGTTTCAGATCAAGTCTAGGCCAGATCTGTCTCAAAATGTTGCAAGTAGAGAGATTTTCCCATCTACAATTGGTTTTGCTGAGGTTTAACGAGGGACACACCCAGATTGCGCCACTTCAGGATGTTCCTATGGGTCGTACCCCGTCTGGCGAGGTCGTCAGCCTTGCAAACCTCTGCAATGTATCTGTGGTCTGGCATCCAGCATAGGTGAATGCTGAACTGCACAGTTTTCTCCAGAAGAGCAGAAGGCAGAATAGAATGGCGCTTGATTATGGAATCCGCTCATCCAAGCAGGCAGAATAGCGGGACGCCCTAGGCAAACATGGCGCAGACCAGTTGAGGAGGAATCGAGCTCTCTAGGAATGAGTTGGAGGCAGCTCAAAAGCGTTGCAGAAGTACGAACTAGATCGCGCGCAAGCGTGGTTGACACCCTATGCCCCCGAGGGGTTAAAGGACCTAAGTAAGTAAGCCGGTTGACTATCAGTGAAAATGCTAATATCCCTAAAAGATATTACATAATATTTCCTTCATCGTCACAATGATCTCGGAGACAGAAAGAGATGTCCAAATTGAGATTGGCGGAGAAGATACCACAACCCACCCCTCCTCAGTCCTGGAGCCATCTGTGTAGAAATGGACTGAACTGTCCTCAGGAGAGGCAGCAGCGACCCATTCATTATGGTCAGGGATACTCGGGCGGAAGTTTCGGTCAAATAACAGCGTCGGTGGGGTGTAGTCGGTGTCTTCTAAGATAAGATTGAGAAGATCAATGATCGAGGAGCGGACCTCATATTAGCTAGAGTCATAATAGCTAGACCACTCTGAGGAGGCTTTGAATTCGATAGCCGCACTCGCAACCAATTGTTTGCCAAGAATATCTATGGAAGCAAGCGGAGCATAATGTTCAGCGTCGCTTAGGGAGAAGTTCTCAGAGCATCACTGATGCATATACATATGTACATGCAAATCTTTGCACCTTAAATAGGAGATTGATCTATTAAGAACAAACTATCACGCCATACAGTAGTTTATGCCTGATAATGGACACATATATGCATTCAGCGTATGATATGAGATTGAAAACCCCAGCACCTATCTATGATCTTTTACAGGAGTATAGAGCCACTGTTGCTTTCTTTGCGCGTTCAAATAGATTGGCTTTCCAGTATAGTTTCCTATCCAAAATGAAACCCAAGTATTTTGCATTATCTTTAAAGGAGAGACTTATACCATTAATCATGGGAGTGTCAATAAGGGGAACTTAACGCGTTAAATAACAAAACTTAGCCCAAATTGAGGCAAAAGGAATCTTTAGTCAAAGAATCTTATAATATCAGCTCAAACATACAACTCTCAATTCATTTGAAGATTTTTTCAGAAATCTACTTCTCCAGAACTTTGAATTTCTGGTCATCTTAAACTTTTCCGTGGACTAATCATGAAAAAGTGGTTGCGCCACATTTTCTTTCTTCGTACCTATTTTATTCGTACACTACAGAATTTTCTACACTCGTTTTAAAACAAAATCATATATTTCTAAGATGTTTCCATCTAATTTATTTGTTGCCGACAAATCTCTAACGCTGACAATCCATCATTTTTGTTAGCACCCTGTTTTTCGTATCGACCACTGAATACACTCCACTCCCAAACTGACAGTGTAAAACGTCAAAACCGGCTACAGTGCGCAGGTTAATTATTTGTTTTGTGGATATTTTTAGTTTGTTATGGGTACATTGCTGATAAAAAAGTGAAAAAACTTATTTGTTGTGACGCAGTTCGCAGCTGGTACTAATATTTAATCAACCACCGGTAAGTGAAAAAAGTTTCTAACTAAACTTCTATCAACAAAACTAGTAATCTTACCTAGAATTTAACTTTTAATTTTTTTTACGTAGAAGTAATGTTTGCTAGAGCACGCAATTTCCTTTGCACTATTCTCGCTCCACCAAAGGTTAAAAAACCTATTGCCCGTCCAGAGCCATTGGCTGTTATAATGGTGGGTAACAGGTTTGCCTGCAATATTCCCGATTCTAATTCGATAAAAGTTGTCCACGATCCGGAGGGCCAAGAGTTCCATATAGAGTTCGTTAATTGTCGTGCATTCCTGTTGTACGAAAAGGAAGGGAATCTGATGAAGATTATGCACACCGAAGTCCCGGAGGAGCTGGGTGGACGTGGTATCGGCAAAATTTTAGCAAAGGTTGGAATATTTCTGTTATCACTTTTGTTTTGCACTTGTTTGCTTGAGTGGATTTGGTTTTTATTTGATGGTCCATAGGTCATGGGTTTGGGTTGCATGTTTTTTTTTTTTTTATATCATTGCCCATCACCATATCGGTTTTAAGGTTCATTTGCTTTAAGTTTATTCTTTTTATTTCATAAAGTCGTCAGGCTAATGTTGCTGGAAAAATCAACTAGTCACGATAATTATATAACTCATCCCAGTGGTTTCATATCATTTAAGAGTTCACAAACGTGAACCTTTAAATACCATTTTTTAACAGATACATAAATATGGGTGTAAAGGTGATAAATAGAAAAAATATGTATTAGGTGGGTGGGGCTGTGTATCGATATATTTCCAATATTACCGGCGATACATTCGACACTAACAAATTGATTACCTGGTAGCTTTGTATTTGAAATCTTTCAGTGTCCAAATGAAATTCAAGGAAACTGCCAAATTCGTATTAATATTTGGCAATATTTATGTCAACAAAAAACTAATTGCGTATCTTAAATAGACTGGAATTCTCTTAATTCGCTCCTACGTTTGGTCGTAATAATCCATGTCTCAGTGTGTTGAAATGAAATTGATAATGGAACGTGGGATATATATACATATGTATGTATATACTTTACAGAACGTCCGTCATAAGCCTGTTACTATAGACCTATTTTGTGCAGTAATAAAAGAAATTTCGGTAGAGATAATTACGCGTTTTCCAGGTGGACATGTACGTAACTTTCCTTCGCATTGAATTCATTCAAATCAGTCTTTCCAAATCATCAGTTGATTACTCAATTCATTTGTACCTCTGGAAAGGATTGCGTTCATGAACGTATTGGTTGAGCAAGATGCTGATAGAGTATTATTAACGATGCCAGCAGGCCAGTGATTATGTAAAAGAACATAAGCCGGCGGTAGACAAGTGTCTACAGCAGAGATGTCATGATACACCGTTAACACAACTTTTATTGGTCTATCTTGAAGAAAGTAGTGTTGGGTTAGTTTCTTCATTTAGCCTTTGGCCATGAAAGGAATTGCCGATCGACTAGGCCCGACTAAGCTAGTGTCGTTTGAGAGCGTAAACTAGCAACAGTCACAGTGCTGATTATCATTTACTAACATCAATGTGACCTAACCAATTAGAAAAATGGTTGAGGTCTATAAAATTGATCAAGCCGCATTCCTACAACATACGTTTTTGTATGTGTGTACTCAAAATCAGAATCGTTTAGGGGTTTCTATGTTATATCGCAGTAAGTACACAAGTAACTTCAGCAAATTTAAAAAACTTTCTCGTATCTTAACTATATCCGAGAAAGTTTTTTTAAAACTATGCATGGGCACCGATTTGTCTCGATTATCATTCGAATGTTCCGGTATTCATTTTGTCCATTTCACTTTGTCCATTTAAATTTCACCATTACACAGGTGTATTGCAAATCCTTGCCAAAACAACTTTTAACATTGACGCCTTCTTTTCTTTCCAGGCTGCTCTACGGCACATTGAACAGAACAAATATCGCGCCGAGACCTATTGCGATTACTTCCGATATTACATCGAGACCTATGAACCAAAATACTTAAAGTATCTCGAAAACTAAAAGGCTTAACCGTAACCACGGTACCAGGCAACATATATTCTAAAGAGATAAATCTCACACTCAATGATATCTTATGCATTCATTTACGTATAAATTTATCAATAAATTCTAATTGTAGCACAGCATAGTTTCGGTTTTATTTCTACGATGGATGAGCACGATTTTGCTAGTCTCATCTTGTATTATGGACGTGCAAAGTTCTTTTATTCGATGCAAAAGACAGCGCTAGATGGTTTGGCAAAGTTTCCAGCAAATGCAGCCTTTCGCTTATACAATGGTATTTCACTGGCTCTTGGTAATCGTGTGCAGGAAGGTATTCGGGAATTGAATCCTCTTAAGAATGAATCCGATTTGGGATTGGCTGCGATTTTGGGTTTACTTTATGCCCATAAGCGATGTAATTTGGTCGATAACGATGCGCTAGCAAATTTAGAGGCGAAACTGAAGGAGGAGCGAAAGAATTTAACAGCAAATTCAGCTTACTATGCAGCGGTGTTTCTGTTCTTAAGTGGCGGTAAAATAGACAAGGCAAGAGAGTATGCTGAAAAGGCTATCAAAATCAATTCAGACTTGTTGAACGCTCATGTTTTGAAGGCTTGGACAGAGCTGAATACGGAGGGAAGAATTAGTAAAAATATTCTCATCTCTCTGGAACGAGTTCTTAACAAGGGCAAGAATATTGACGCCTCTCTGGGTCAAGTGAAGTACTTTCAGCTTAATAGTGACTATGAGAATGCTATTTCAGTGTTGAATAAGTTGTCTGTGCGGTTCCCAGAGTTGAATATACCTCTGATTGAGAAAATGGAGACTCAGTTGGCCAGTTGGAATTGGGATCATGCGTATGAGACTGCGTTGCGTATTATCAACTTGGAGCCCACGAATATATCCGCACTGAGAGTAAAGGGATTTCTGCTGATTTGCCGAGAGGGAAACATCCAGGCGGGAGCTCAAACACTTCAGCAGCTACTCAATGCTGTCGAGCGGGTGGAGATGGGGAATTTCAGTTTGATTTTGCAAATTTGTCAACTTTTCTCTAGGATTTGCGGTCGCCAGAAGGATATTCTCAATATAACCAATAAATACGTGGATAAAATTGTTCAATTGAGTCCTGGAAATGCAGAATTTCTCACCGAACTGGGCTATCAGTTCGTTCTGATGTGCAACTACAAAGAAGCGTCGAAATGCTTTCGCTCGGCGACAAAAGTTGATGACAATCTCTTTTTTGCTCTGTGTGGTCTGACTCTTTGTCAGATAATTGAGAGTGGCATCACCGATCAGGCGCGACAACAGGTGGAGTTTCTAAACGAAATCAAGGGACTCAACAAGGAACCTATTCTGCTGTTGCTTTCGTCGAAGATAGCTGAAAATGGTGACCAGGCGGTGGCGTGCCTCATTGAAGCCACTGAAATTCATTTTAAAAATCTAAAGACGCTCTCCTTTGGCGCTGAGTATCTTCTTCGATTCGATCCAGATTTCTTGCTTCAAGTCACCGGGGAGCTAATGCAACATTCGCCAGTTCAAGTGCAGGTCAAGGTTGGGGTGAATCTGACTAAGGATACACTTCACATATCGCTGAAGCACTGTTTAAATATTTTAGAAGCTGTCTGCAAAGCATGTCCTGGTTCAGTGAAAGCGATATTCATGATGGCAAAGGCGGAGTTTCTATGCGGAGAGATAAGCTCAGCGACAGCAACACTTCAGAAGATTTTAAACGAGATCGATGCCACCTATACCGACGCCCATCTGCTGATCGCCCAAATACAGATCCAACAGAAACAGTTCTCGAAGGCCTTGCAGTCGCTCGAGATTGGGTTGTCACATAATTTTGCAGTCAGAGAGAATCCATTGTATCATCTGTTGATTGGAATTGTGCAGAAAAATCAACAGCAATACGTCGAAGCGCAAAAGAGTTTCTTGAATGCCATGAATTTGACTGGAAGTAAATTTACCAGCGATGTCCAAGAGGTAAATGTTGCATCGCCGAAGCGGTACAGGAAATCGGATATTGGGAGTTTTACTTTGGCCGATAAGGTGACGTTGTATTTGGAATTGATTGATGTGTACATTCAACTGGGTGAAGTGTATGAGAGTGAACGTTTGCTGCAGAATTCTATGGAGGAGTTTAGTGGTACTTCTGAGGAAGGTCGATTGGTCATTGCAAATGCTGATTTAGTGTTGCAGAATGGAAATGTTGGGAAGGCGATTGAGTTGCTGGCGGAAATACAGGCTGGACAATCATATTATATTCAGGTTAGTCAAGTTTTTTTCTGAAAAGGTATAAGTAATGGTTTCATCTCGCACGAGAGATTCATGGCTAACAAATTCCTGATTCACTTGTTTCTGTTTTTGTGCACATTTTCTTTCTCAGGCTAAAACTCACTTGGCGAACATATATCTTCATCATCGTAAAGATCGCGTTGCTTTTGCTAAATGTTTCAAGCAGCTGGTCGAAACTTGCCCTGAGCCTGAGAGTTACCTTATGCTCGGCGAAGCATATATGTCTATTCAAGGTATGTCACATCTCATCTATTTGCACTGTAATACCTCTGCATCTTATATTTCAGAGCCTGACCTAGCTGTGGAGGCTTATATAAAAGCACTTGATCTCAATCCAAACGACTCACTGTTGGCTAGCAAACTTGGCAGAGCCTATGTGAAGACTCACCAGTACAAGAAGGCCATTAAGTATTACCTAGAAGCCGTTCAGAATCCCGATCATTCTGGACTGAAGTTAGATTTGGCAGAACTGTATCTTAAGTTAAAGCAATTTCAAAATGCAGCCGATATTCTTACCGAGGAAGTTGACCAGAAAAGAGTGTAAGTTGTCCTGGTACAGTTGAAGTTTTTACCGACACGTTATTTTTCAGTGACGACAACGACATATCCGCTTTACAACTGCGTACGAAGCAATTACTGCTTTTGGCTAGAGTTCACGAGAAGTCTGGTAATATTGCCTTTTCTTTGTCCAGATTGAAGGAAGCTCGTGACAATCAGTATCGGGTGCAAAAAAGGGTCGCAATCGACCAATCCGGGAATGTGCAGGAACAGAATCAAGTTCTCATAAAGTAGGTAAGTTCTCTCAACTCAAACCGAACTAATTAGAAATTTTTTGTTAGAATTTGCCTGCTCATTGCTGAGCAGTCTATAAGTCTCCGTGAAAACGACCAGGCTGTGAAAGTATTTAAGGAATCGCTGAAATATTCACCGAATGATATTGCAATCTTGGCCGCCTTAGCCAGACTTTATCTGCAAATGAATCAAATGGACCAATGCAAGGAGATTTGCAATCAAATTCTCAATCAGGATAGTAATAATGAAGCAGCCTCTGTCATGATGGCTGATCTTTCCTTTAGAAAGGTAGGAGTGTCTCTCGTTTTGTCAAAATTTTGAATTTACATTCTTTGTAGATGGATTTTGAGAATGCCGCCTATCATTTCTCCCAGCTGCTTATCTCACAGCCATGCTATTGGACCGCCTTAGCACGTCTTATTGAAGTTATGCGTCGATCTGGTACGCTCTCAGAGGTTCCGTCATTTCTCCACCGAGCCGAACAGGCTTCGGTTAATCCTTCTCAGATAGCTGGGTACAATTACTGCAAAGGTTTATTTGAATGGTACTGCGGAAATCCCAACGGTGCGCTGAGATTTTTCAATAACGCCCGTCGTGATTATGAATGGGGACAGCAGGCAATCTTCAACATGATTGAGATTTGCATTAACCCCGATGCGGACCTGCCCAATGCCGCTGATGCTGACTCAGTAACTGACACTGGAGAATTCAATGACTCCAGAGTCATTGCTCTACGAACTGCTGAGAGGCTATTGAAAGAACTACGTCCTCGCCCCGGCGGTATGGATAATGAAGCCTTGAATCATCGGCTGTTGCACAATTTTCTTCAATTAGCCACAAAACAAAAATTTCAAATTGAATCAGCATTACAGGACTTCTCCGATCTGGCTCTAAAAGATGAGTATCAGAATTTAGTTGGTCCGATTCTGGGAATGGCGTCCGCATTGGTTATGCTTAAACAGACTCAGCGGGCCAAGAATCAACTGAAAAGAATCGTTCGCAATACGTGGAATTTCGAAGAAGCTGAGTATTTAGAACGCAGTTGGCTTTTGCTAGCTGATATCTACATGCAGTCGAATAAGTATGATGTGGCAGAGAGTTTCGTTGACAAGGTATTGGAACACAACAAGTCCTGTACAAAGGCATTTGAGTTTGCTGGGTGTATATCGGAAAAGATACAGAATTATCGAGAAGCAGCGAAGAATTATCACAGCGCTTGGAATTGTGGTGGTAAATCGAAGCCACATGTTGGGTATAAGTTGGCCTTCAACTATATGAAGACGAAGAAGTATGCAGATGCGATAGATGTCTGTCAACAGGTAATAAAAGCACATCCTGACTACACTATCATCAAGAAGGATATTCTGGATAAGTGCAGGAATAATTTGAGGTCTTAAGTTGTGTAGTGTTAGTATTATTTATTGTATGCACGTTTCCGTCCATTTTATGAAATTAATAAAATTGTTTGTGTGATTTTGCACTGCTTGAAAAAAGTGGTTTAAATACTAACCCACATCGCTCTTGGTGGGTCGTTTAAAATTCACTGCCAGACTGGGGAACTCTTAAACCAATATGGTCTATTGCTTTAGGATAACCGTCATTAAAGCTAAAGCATCGAAGTCAACTTTATACCTGAAATGACAACAGTCAACCCATTGAAAAAAAATATCTGAGAAGAACTCGAGCTCGATGCTAAGGTTCAACCGAGCTTTAAAAACTGGTTTCTCTCCCTGTTTTCTTATTTACGTTTGATTTGGTTGCGACAAAGAGATTTACTTTCACAAAATAGAATAAATGAAGGTATGATCACAGTGGATGCAAAAGTAAGTTACATACCTTTTACTCCAGTCCACTTACCGAGTCGTACTTCCGCAGAATCTAACTTCTGTGGTTCGCGACTGCGTATTGCCGTACCAAAATCATCGATTTTTCGTTCCAGCCTTGTAAAATCTCTCGTAATGGGTAAGTCTAGACTGATCAGTTCGTGGGATAGATGCAAGTATAGAATATAAACATGGAGAACATAAAACCAAGTTCATGCTTTACGGATGATGTAGCTACTTTCGCACCAGTCAAATTTACTGGTGACTAGGACCAAAAAAATGACCAAGTTTGAGCTGATCCTGGAACATATAAAATTCTCTTCACCACTTACTTCAAACTAAGAAGAGTCTCCTTAGACCTAGAGACTTAAAGAGAAACTGAGAAACGTGATCTTTGAACGTACAAAACCTCTTCATTGCCTTATACAGCAAACCAAATATTCACATCGGAAGCCCGACTAAATTTTATGTACGCCATACTAGTGTAGACGACCGCCCAGGGTGCAGAATATCAATTGATGGGATTTATTGGAAAGAACTCAACATGTTAAATGCCATTGCATGACTTGTTCTACGAAGGTGTCCTCTAGTGGCGTTTAAAACTAATCTATAAAATTCAAGTACGTCTTAAATTTCTTACAAAGATACTTGGCCATCTTCACCCTTGCTAGGTACCTACCATATTACAATTACATTCTGGGAAGTAGTTTTATACGGATTTCCTTATTGAAATAACAGACATTGAAGTAACAAAATAATTTGATAGGAACGTTGTCCACTCTGATACTGTAACCCCCAAATTCCCATATGGAAGAATCTATGTCAATGCAGCTGCAGTGACCAAAATTTAATTACAGATGGTTTACGCATGACTTCTAGACCACAAAAGGGACACCCTTAAGCCTAACCGACATCGTAAATGTGATTCTGAGTTATAACCAGGAATCCTTAAAATGTTAGCCATTCCGTATTGCAGGTTGTCTAGCAGCTGCATAGCAATTCGGCTAAAATTTCATTAACTAAACAAGGGTGAGGTGATCTACCTGCTTCTTATTAGATATAATCCTCTAGTTCCCAAATTATTGTTTAGCTTTAAAGGATTAGTTAAGAATAGTGTTGGAAGGAGGAACTTGAATCAAATTATAAAAACGTGGAAAGATGAAGAGATGTGCGTTTTATGAGGTGGGAGTGGCAAGCTACCTTAAGACAGTCCTGGGAACCTGTGCCAAAAAAGAAACTGATGTAGATACATGCGGTCTAGAGTCCCGCTTGGGAACTAGGGGGATAACACAAAGGATCTACAACCAAGTACCTACAGAACATCGTGGTGAACCTTTAGCTCAACAGCAGACCATTAAATATTCTAAAGTCTAACTGCATTGCCTGATACGATGGTATTAATTACTAAGTTATGATCTGCAGAACCAACGCTATTTTTAAGATATTCAGATTGTCTACAATTCATCCATACTCCAGTTTCGGTCATGGCGTTTTCATCAAAAAATCGATTTCGATGAAATATTACATGTAACATTCTCAAACGTTTGAAGTTATCGTCATAGGAATCCATAGGAAAGAGATTTTCTGTGTGTTTTTAATTGACTATATCCACAATGTCTTCCTGTATTGCAAATGTCCTGCAATGCAGGTGCCTTATTTTATTTTCAAGCGAAGTTCCTGCAAAATAATTTTGTTGATTCAACAAGGGCCATATTCTGTCATGCAACACAGCCATTCAGTTCACAAAAATATGTATATCGTGGTATAAAACCTAATAAAAAAAAAAAATACAAATGAGACCCAGGGCCTATCTTCTCACAACCATTCGTGTTGTGCGTGTTATATTCTTTACACAAATGGAAGGGGCCGTGTCCGAAGGGCAACTTTTTATTTGAGAAGCTTTTTCATGACGGTTATACTCTCGGATGTTTGTCAGAGGCTCGCGAATCTAATAGAAGTAAAACACTTTGTACATCTATTTAAATTGTATTTTATAATTTTTAATATTATAATACAGATATTTTTTATTTTATCTATCTAAACAGTTTATTAGTTTTGTTTCTTTCAATCAGCTCTGTTTGAGTGTAATATTAATTTAAAACAATAAACAAATCGTTTTTTTTTTAAAAGCACGATAACAAGTTAAATACAACACCAACGTTTAATTTGGTTTAATCTTAGCTATACCAATAAAATCATTTTATTTACAAACAAAAATTTTTGGATTCGTTTAAAACAAAAAGATGAAAAATAAATAAATGGATAAATTAATAAAACTTGCCCACAGTTATCGGATATGGTACATGTGTAGCAAAGGATATTTGATTTAGCTAACGATCCACTACCAGAACCATACAATAGTTTCTTCCAATTAGAATATGAGTTAACTTCAACTATGTAGCTCTTGGGATTAAGTGAAGTTAGATGGTTCGATGCCGGCGATTACTATTCACCAAAGAACAAAACTCTCTTGATGTACTTGAATTAAGTTAGGAGTTACCTAGGTACCTGCTTTCCAGAGTGGTAAGCTTAATACTTCCACACGCTACTCCGGTCTAGGCGGGAGGTTTTACAACGAAAGGGACAAAGAGAAAGCTCTCGTCTGCATACAGTCTCTGCGTAATAAGAACAATATGCGTTTTCCGGAAAATTTCGGACGAAGCAGCGTCTGTGTTATATGGGTATGGGTATGGTCCCTATCGACATTTCGAGTTGCCAAGGGTTTTACCTTAGGCGAACCACAAACCGACAAGAGACCAGCGTTATCAGGAGGGTAAAAGCCGAAGAAAGGGCAACAGGTGGAATAACACGAAAAAGGTAGATGGACCCACAGGCTGATTCCCAAAATCGAGGTCTGGTCAAAGAGAGCACACGGGGACTGTAACTACCACCTTATGTAGTTCCTGTCCGGTCACGGCGGCTATCCCTTCTGCTCGCCCTTCTGCCCAGAATGTTTAGAGGAAGAGAAAGACGAGGAGCAAACAATGTTCCACTGTAGACGCTTCGCAGAGGCTGGAATGAATCTGCCGCTTCCGGAGCTTCTAGTAAGTCACATGATAAACTCAGCGGACTGGAGATCTGCTCTTTCATAACGAGCGTGCAGAATGAGCTAAGAAGACTCGAACGAATAAGATGAGCTGAAACGGCAGAACAGAGCACATAGCATAAGTTGTTAACCAGCCCCGCGATTTAATACCTAACGACGATTCCGCGGTGAGAGTGGTAGAAGTGTGGAGGGTGTGGTTTAGTACGTAGGCGTACTCCCGACATCTAGTATTTTGGTTTACGAATCGTGCATGCTGATAGCCCAGGCTATTAGTATCTTTGGAAGATTACCACACCCTTTGGCGCATCCAAAGAAAGGTCTTTTATAGTTCTTACAGAACATGCCATATCTGCAGAGGAGGCGGTGACCCTGAAGTGGAGAATAACAAACTTTCTCTATCACTATTTAAGTTGAGCTGAAGGAAAGACGGATGGGCAAGATTGTTGTTGAAGACATACAGAAATGAATCGAATAATTAAGACAGTCTCTAAATTACGTATTCTTCTACGCAAGCCCATCTAAGCTAACAGTTGAAGAAATGCGGTTTATAAATCCATCTCCGCTGGATGTAGTATGTAGAGAATGCTATGGACTTAATGGTATAAAATAGACTAGAGAATGGACTTTAAGGCCAATAAAGCTTTTTAACCTAAATTAAAGGGAATACGGTAACTAGAAGTGGGCTAAAAAAAACTTCTAGGATGAAAGGCTAAGTCAATTTATTTCACACACAGAAGCAGTTCTTGCGTAACGAGCCATATTTTAATAGGATATTACTTAAGCGTATTAAACTAATCTTACATCGAATATTAATCATTTCTTGTTGAACTATTAAAACCCTCTAAACTAAACTAGGCCAACACTTTTCGTCGCCATCCTTATAAATCTAAATACATAACTTGCGTCGCCGACAACGCACCACAGAAACTCAAAAAACTCGCCGTACTAACCACAGCTGTGGTAGTTCCTGATATAGTAACAATCGTACCCATACAAATGGATAAGATAAATTGCGCCAGGAAAACCATGCTGCTCACAATAGCTATATCAGTGCCGAGTCCTCGCACTTCAGTGCCCAACTTCGGAGATCCATCATAGTCCAATTCAAACTGAAAATAAGTACAAACTCAAAGCACCTGTAGCACACAGAAATTTATCTTAACTTACTGTTCCCTTGGCATGGTAATGTGCCACCAACAGATATGGCATCGTAAACAACGTTGAATACATCACACCAGCTGCCCAACTGAATACTATCACGCTCGCCTTCGCCCGCGTCATCGCCATCAATGTCATCCCGGCACAGTAGAACAGCAACCCTCCAATGTATACCGGCTTAGCGCTATTCAAAGTGGATTGTCCAAGTCAATTAGTGGAGATGACAAATTGTCTCCCTGTCGTCGGTTCTTACCTAAATCTCTGAATGAGTTTTTCAATTATAAGCGAATAGCAGGAACAGGACAACGAGTACATAGCCATACCCCAGCATCCGAAGCGAACACCCTCTTCGTAGAGGATTTGCGATTCTGTACCCTCCAAAGCTTTAGGATCACCGCCAAAGACGGCCTCCCCCACAAAGTCGGTGAAGTACAGCGAGTAACAAACATGTGCCATCCAGCAGAAGAGATTTGTCAGGCAGACCATCCTTAATGAGTGCGGCATGTAGACAATCGATAGCAAGTAATGCGAAAGGCTTTGCACGGTCTCCGTTGGCAGGGGTTCACCGCCCTCTGTTGTGGCATTTAATGTGGGTGGAAGTTCATTGCCAGTGGCAAAGGAAGTTTCACTGATATTCTCCCCGGGGACGGTGACGTATTCGGATTTCTTTTCCTGGTGTTGGAGGATAAAAAAAAAAATGGTTAATTTTAGATTTTTCCCTTGATGATTGTGTTGTTGGGATTTAACTTACCTCATCCAACATTGAATCGTTTGCTTCGGTTTCATTTGGGTCATCATTCAGGGCACCATATGAGAGGGTATTTTCACCTGGTCCCAGTGCATCGGATTCTCCTTTACCGGAGGTTTTAGGTGCTACCAAAGCCCATAGGGGTATTTCTTTGAAGCTAGTTATTGTGAAGGACACACATCCTATGAAGATGAATGTAATGATGGTGAAGACGGCTTTAACGTGACCGCCAAGTTTGCGTCCTTAAATTAGAAAAGAAACCTTTTGTAAATTTTTCAAAAGCCAAATCTGACTTTGCCGATTTTACGTAGTCAATGGCACGAGGTGACTTGGTGATGGTGTACAAGCCCGTCAAAAGGATATTCTGTGAACTCTTGGACAGAGCTTTAAAAGTCTGTCCTGGGTATGGCGTCAACCTTTTACTGTGCGACTTCAATTCCGAAATCAGCAAGGAACAAATTTTTGGAGGATTAGTCTTAGTCTAGAAGAGGTAAGCCTAGACCAGATAAATTTGTCAATCTTGTAAAGGTGCTATCATAAATGTGGCACCCTTTTTAGGAACTGCTCTCTTTTGGAACTCGTCGATCCAACAAAACTTAGCACTACACGCCTTAGCAGGTATTCTCAACGCCTTTACAGGTGAAGCACTGGCATAATGAGTGAGCACCATTTAAAAAGACAGGCACTTATGGAAGCATTAGAGCGTGAAACACACATAAGTGACAAGGGAAGTCTACTTGGAGAAAGGAATACGCGCAAGTTTCAAGCTTCAGGAGGTCAAAAAAGTATAGTTACTGAAATTCTGCAGGAAAATTTAGCAGTCACTTAAGTCGCATTAAGCCATACGCATAGGGCACAACAGAGCTCCATAAATCTTGTTGTCGATACACAGGGAGTAGTAATAGTGGCAGAGTGATGTGGGACCAAAGAATATCACCTTTGACTCAGTGAAGATGTAAAATAGACCGTAAACCCTTTTTTATATACACATTCTAGAAGAAACCTACCTTCCCTACTGTACCGCCGGATGAAGGAAGGACAAAATCTTCAAAATTATGCAAAAAAATACCAAGCCGACTGAGGACTACAAGACCCTTTGGGACTCCGACAAGTATTACGTAACGCTTAGAAAACGCGAGCCACTGTGCAGTGTCACTATTTCGGAAAGAAGACGCGTAATCCCAACTAGTTTTAAGTGCCACTTGAAGAATAAGTGGAAAGACTTGACCTACAAGTAAACGATGAGAAGATCAAATGCAAGCTATCGACAAACAAACAAGTATTTGTCCAAAGACAAACCCAACACGTTCATTTCGAAATGGTACCTTAGTTTGCTCAAACAGCTAGATATGTTCGAAACTGCAAACTCTAAGGGCAAATAACGAAGCGATTTGATGAAATAAATTATAGACAACTTGCACAAGATCACGATAGAGAATCAGTAAGCCATATATTTTCATACATATTTATACAAGTCGTCTGGCGCAGACCAAAATGGCTGCCTTGACCACTTATGCTTAAAACCTAATAGCGCCTTGGCTTTGGCTTCACCTGACGTTTTCAAGTTAAACCGTAGGAATTCAATGCGTCCCATCACAATTTCGGTTTTTATTCGACCTCTCGTTTGCTATTCGTAAAGAACAACGCAATGTCACGTAACGTGAATTTAACTAAAAGCTAAATGTGCTTCCTTTTGACAGTTAACAGTTTCGAAACAAAGAACAAAAATGTAAAAAAATGTCACCGGAAATGCGCCATCTCAAATCAAATAAATTCAAAAAACAAAACAAAAAAGAAAATTGTTGTCAGAAATTAATTACACCTATCAATAGTTTTATGTCATTTCAAAGCTCAATCAAAGCCGATGGAGTGTAACGTTACCAAAGTTGAAGCCGAAGCCGAGGTGCTACTGTGTATAAGAAAGAAGACCGCATTAAAGACCTAATAGGCTAAGTGTAATATGAAAACTACATGGAAATTATCAGTGCAGTTTAGGAATGAACATGTTCATGTTGTCCTTGAGAGAAAAGATTTTCGTATGATGTTTGGAGATGTCAGTGTTGACGCTAAAGATGGCTAGGTTATGTGCTTCAGCACGAAGAGTTCCTTTTCGGAGTCCAAATTCGATACACATTCAGTCTATCAGTCCATGTGTACAGGACCTCAGATGCAATTTATCACTGACTGATGATTTATCACTGATACATAAAGAAAGTGTTGCCTAAATAAGGCTAATCTCTAAACAACCACATCCAAGCAAAACAAAATACTACCTCACTCGACATGTACACTTAGACCACAAAACAAAAATTATCAACTCCTTCCACAAAAGATAGACTTTTGGTTAATTAAAACTAAATCCAAATAAAAACAATAATAAACATTCAGCTTACCTATTGAAGTAGCATCCCAGTTGATACCTCCCATCGAGTAGCCCATAAATCCCCCCAATCCAGCCATTATGGTAAACGTAGAGAGTCCTTTAGCATGGTCGTCTACAAAGTAAAGAAATTACTAATGTCAATCAAGAATAAGTTTAACATCTATGTATACCTGGTACACAAACATCCAAAAGATACGCTCTCGCTGGACTCTGACAAGCATCCGCATCGAAATCCAGCAATACTGTACCCAAGATCGTAAAGAATATCCCCCAAGGATGTGCGGTCTTTTGCACAACCTGTACCTCTGTCTCAGAAGCCGATGCCCGATGGGGTGAAACGTTTATATTGTTATGTGTTTGATTTGCTGTTAAATTCATTGCGGCAATCTGTAAATATGGGTCAACATCTCCGAAAGCGTAACCTAAATCCTCGCCATTCGGCACAAGTAGTAATCCTGAAAGAAACAATCATTCCTTCAATATCCTTTACTATGTCCGTTGTCCATACCGATTAGTACGCCAATTGAAAGAAGTATAATAAACGGTCGCCTCCGTCCCATATTAAGTTTACAACGGTCACTCAATGATCCCAAAATGGGACACAGGAAAAATCCAACCAACGGCGATAGTGCCCACACCAGTGTCATGTGTTGATGTTCAACTCCGATTTTTAGTAGTGTTGGGGATACAAAAGCCGTCTCAGCGGCATACGAGAATTCAATACCCATGACTGCGGCTGAAACTCGGACGAGTTCCATGCGAGACTTGTGTCTGGAAGAAGAAACGTGCCGAAGGCGTTTCATTTTGGGGGTGGTTTAGCATAATTTCAATCAGTCTTCAGTGACTTTGCAAATTGAAAGGAACGACAGGATTTTGTGGGATTGTGTTGGGATTTTGATTTGTTTTTCTTTATATTTTCCATCGCACGAGGCTGGTGATCAATTTCATGGGGTAATCTTATTTGTAAGCAAATTGAATGTTATGGCGTGTAATGGACTATATGTTTGTACTTTAATGATGGGGTTGTGTTCCACAAATAGAGAAAAAAACACGTGTGGGTGAATTTAAGCAGGAAAACTGAAATGAGTTGGGGGTTTTATATAAATTGTGGTGTACGTGTTAACTAAGTTATACCAATCCTTGCCAATTGTCTTCATTTAGACAAACGTATCAACAAGTACATAACTTTGACCAAAGTGTATTTAAGGAAGAAGCGGTTGCCTAATGGGCGATATCTGGCTAATGCCAGACATTTGCAGAGAAAGTATAGACGAGTTTCGCACTTCGCTAAATTCTTATTGAAAAGGATACCTAGTCTAGATGCACAAAACTAAGTCTGACATAGCTGTCAATGGTTGATACCCTCCTTACTAGCTCTTTATTAGTCACATTCCACTCTTTGCTGCTATAACTTATCACCTCGGTAAAACTAACCTCGAATCGACAACCTACTGAGCCTCAGAAGATGATATTTCCGCTGCATCGTCTAGGGATGCTAATGTTTCCAATGGGTGTAGGTTTATATCTCAGTATCAAACAAAAGGTATTGGCTATAGCTTTCCTTAAAAGACACTGAATGAATCTGTGCCTGTAGCATAGGATGGGACTTGGTTGGTTGGTTGGTTAAAACCGGTCCTTCATGGGAAATGCACTTAGAGCAGAGAAGGTCCATTGTGCGGCCGATGTGTAAGGTGGGTGGAGCCTTTCTTTGTCTTTAAAACAAAAAATTACCATTTATAATAAAAGAACGCATTATTTAATATTTTTCAATTTTTTTTTTTTCAAGGGAACCATCCACTCCTTTGTATGAAGGAGCTAATCTTAGCCGTGGAGGCTTTGTTGAAATCATTTAGATCATTCAAAAGGTATTCGCCTAATGTAGCCTTCCTAGTGTTGGCGAATGCAGGGCACGTGCACAGATTGTGACTTATGGTCTCCTCTTCCTCTTCATCCATACAGCTTCTACAGAAGTAGTTGACCGGGATGAACAATTTTTAAGCATGTCTTCCTATAGCAGAGTGTCCAGTGAGGGTGTTAACTATCTTGGAGAGGGTGCCTCTCTTGTATTTTAGGAGTCCAATGGTCCAATGGACCTGGTTTTATTTAAAGTCGGTCAAAGCAGCCTAGCGATATGACATTGATCGAGTTGATGCCATCGATGGTTGGCCTCATACTCTGTGATGGCGTTAATAAGGTATTTAACGTAAGACGTAGACGGCTTGATGTCGGTGACGTTTATGCTATTAAGACCAGAGGAGCTTCGTCTAGCTAGTTCGTCAAATTGGGACTTAAATCTATATAAGATAGGTCTGTGCATATCGTCTTCTATAGAGGATATAACGAACATATTCTCTGGGTACTGGTCGGCGAAAGTTTATGACCACAGTATGACCCTAGGACTTTTTTACTACATAATTACAAAAGTTAATGGTACACAACGGTTTCAAGGTAGAAATCGGAGGAAGATCCGGTGTCTTTTCTGCTTAATACTACACAGTACTCCGAGGAGAGTAAAAGATATTCATTCTCAGGGTAGCGATGTCGCTATCAAAGCCCTTCACTCCTCATCCTCCAAACTAGTGCTACAGTTCAAAGGAGGATTAAAGGAGGAATTAGGTTTAACATTACTCTCCTCAGGAATCACGGCCATAGTAACATAGAGAAGAATGAATGGCTACTATATTGCAAAGGACGTTAACACTCCTCTAGGGCTTTAATTCGCCACTAACCTAAATGATTTCGCCACATCTAGGAATATCTGGCCAGCTTACAAGGACAATAGAATACTCTACCTAACCTGCAGAACTTGTATTGAGATTGAAAGAACAGCAGCAATAAGCATGGGTCTCTGGCCAATTGCGACCTAAACTGCAATGCTATGTAGGTATCCCATTCAACAGCAACTGCCTTAGTTGCAAAAATGCAGATGACTGCCCGACGTTCGACAGTTTCAGGCAACAAAAAATGGGAAAACCATTTTTCGATGACCTCTCAGAAATTTTGAACATACAATTTTGCAACCTATCCAATATGTCAAGGACTTACTCAGCACTCCCTGAAGACTCATACATCGACAACCAGGTGACGCGACGTGTGCTATTAAAAGTCCGGATTACAGGTCACTCTACCTCCCTACCTAGCTAGTAGACCATTTGTCGCAAAATCCTGATTCCACTTTTGCAAGAAGTGGTAAATGCACCAATAGACTACCTTCCCCTGGCTGTAGGGAAGTGCTCTCTTCATGTTTTCCAACCAGATTTGAGTGGAATAAAGGAAAAATGTTGTAAAGATCATGATATTTTGATATTTGCTCATGGCATCGATGGATTTTAAACATTGGATCGTTAAACATCCAAGCGCAGATTCCAGCAATCCGTAAAGTTTGCCTTATGGTTGGTAGCAACATCCAAACGTAATGCGACCTTAAAACGTCACATCATTCTAAATAAAATAACAGTGCCGGAATGAATTCTTAACTGTCTCCTTAAAATTTATTTCAAAACTAAAGCTCACAAGGTTTTTGACTGCAAATTTTGGTTTTACTTGTTTTCTAAATGTATACACGGATCCACTGAAGCCTATTGAAATCGGTCAAATTAAGATGGCTGACATGATACGTATAAACATGGCGAACAATTTTTGAGGACATTCGATGCCGAAAACGTGTATAAAGGTGTCCAACACTGGCACTAAATGGGTGTCTACGGATAGACAAGACTTATGTACGTCTTTCCAAAGTGACTTCAATTCATGAAATCCGATATGCATGCTATTCTAAGCTCAGCAATGGCGAAAGGATTTAAGGGTGATACAGATAAGAAAATAACTTTTGCCGATGCCCAAAAAAGAATATACTTAATTGCGTACCTTAACCATTGACTACTTTAATCCTTAAATAGATAGACTAGGGTCTATAACCTAATCTAACCATAAGCCTATTTCAACCACTAAGCTCCTCATATCATAGACTTTTCTGATGTACAGCTTACAGGTGAAACCAAGGGCTATTTCTAATCTGGTTTGTATGGCAAAAGGTATAATGTGGGCTGACCAACCTCTACCCACAACCTGAGGCATATGTTAACCTGAATTAAATAAACATCACCTCACTAAATTTCCACTAAAAGCTAATCAACCCTCTCTCTTCCTTATCAGTTGACTTGGAATATCACAGCAAAACAAAAATGCTACCACATGTCAATCGCATTCAATCAGTTTTGTTTATATCCACCCTTCTATACCACATGGTGTCTACCATTGTTTTTTGATCAATAAAACTGGAATTCCACTACACAGATCGATTACCAACTGGCATTGCCAATACGAGTACTTATTCCCTCCCACACTGGTTTCTGACTTATTAGGATCCCTTTCTTTACCTGTAAATGTGAGAATAATCCTCTCCCACAGCAGTGTTGCCCTTCATCTGATCGGAGGCTGCATTCTTTGCCATTTCCACCAGACTTTCGGGATGTTGTTCCCGAAAGCTAGAGAATCGCTCCCGTATGCCATCACGCCACTCATGGAAGCGCCCCGACCATCCCTGGTATTCATGTAGTTTTTCCATTTTTGACCCGCAAAAAACAAATTACACACTTTTTCACTTTAATTTAAGAAATTTTTCAACACTTCCACAACCACATGCACATTCGAAAACCCGTCTAACTTTCAAGCTGTGTCATATTGGACAAAACCTTCCCACCCTCGTGCGTAAAGGTCGACGCTATAATTTAATTAGGCCCGAAACATGATTTAACTCTTTTTGCTATAAAATTTTGCCAACTGTTTTCGAAATTTTCAAATTTCGCCCCTAATTGAATTGCTAGAACTTTTCACCACCAACACATCATCCAGAGAATACACGGTCTCCCCGGGGAGTTAAGTGCAATCCTGAGCACAGCAGCGTAACGTAGTCGTATGTAGGTCTTCGTTGGGCAACCGTGAAAAGGCTTGTATCCGTGGCGTTTGTCGTATGCTTGAGAACTGCTCTGGGTTTTGAAATGAACTGATTGATAGTTCCAGTATTCGATGTTGGTTTGCCTTTGGCAATGTACTCGCAGGGAATTAGTGGGGTTTGCTCCATTGTCTTGTGATTCCGAACGGCAAGAGCATGCGTTGGATGGACAATTTGGTGTTGGGTAGTGTTTCCATTCGACCAGCTGATGCCGGTTGGATACGAACATGAGTGAATGGAAATAATGTTTTTCTAAACACTGGATGAATGTTTATTATTCTCTGTAAGCATGAGTGGGTGACATTGATCTACAAGTCGGTGGGGTTATATTGTCAAAGTATTGCAGTATGGTGGATTGTTTTTGGCGGCAAATATGTATGCACGTTTTAACATTTCAATGATTGAATTTTTGTGTATTATCAATTAAAGTTGGCTTGTCCAAACATCAACGTTTAAGCGAATGGTAGTTAATAGGCAATCAAAAAACGACCGAATTTCAGCAACGTCGCATCCGATAGAGAAACCTTGAGAAGCTGATGAATATACATATGTATGCATTTCAAATGGTTTCGCTGGATCAGCAACACCTTCCAAGAGAAAGGATGAAGTAGTTATTTTAGTTTAGGGAAAATCCGTAGACACATTAAGGGAAATGAAGGAATCGGCTCTTAACAGTCTCGGTAAATGTGCTACAGAGTGCGGACCTCACGTCAACTCGTACAAGATACCACCTTTCAAAATATCAAAACTATCTGGAGTGGAGCTGTCCCTTTCGGATCGGTTAAGATATCTTACCGAAACAGGGCGAATTTTGAAAAGAACTGCACCACCTGTAGCTGGTATACGGAAGTTTGTGATGAAAGTGTATGAGACTGGTTTGCTGATTGATATCCGAACATATTCCCTTTGCGTTCGACGAAGAATATTGCATCTGTTTGCGGCATTAATGGCCCATTTTGCTTCCAAGATGACGATGGAAGAAACGTTAGAGTCAATGGAGAGCGCTACCGAGATATGATAACTGATTTTTATGGCAAATTTTGAGGATTTGGACTTTGATAAGCTATGGTTCCAACAAGATAGGCTACGTGCTACACAAGCCGTCCAACAATCGATTTATTAGACACTAAGTTCAATAATCGTGTAACCAGTCGTTTTGGCGATGTTACTTGACTACAATTTGACGTCGTTGGACTTTTTTTGTGGGGTGCCATTGGCACTCAAGACACTAGGCCCACTGAACCTAGAAATAGAATTACAGGCGGGTAATAGTAGGCATCGACTCACTAACATAGGGCTCCCGATTTCCCTGACGAATCGCATGAAATCCTTGGTACCCTCGATTTCGATACACCATACGAAGTATTGTTCTCTGAAAGGGCGGATTGGCAAAGGAAAGTAGTCTCTCTACAAAATGAGACATGCAGGTGGTTCCAAAACCAGTAAAGGCAAGGGACAGCGGACAGAGATATCAAATGCATAGAAGAAATGGTTTAGGTTTCGGTTTCTCACCAATAAGATTCTTCAGGGATAGCCTGGTGTTTTATGATGAAATTATAAGCCTACACTACCTACCTAGACCCCTATCACTCTCGTACCCTAGTATGGATGAAATATTTCCTATTATCCTGCAAAAGTAAATCAGATGACCTAAATAAATCTATATCAAAAAAATAAAACGTTCTACGTTGTCCCCGGCTAACAGATTGTCATGAGGTCAGAGGGATTCTAGGAGGCAGGCATTCCTACCGAAATCTTGAAGCTTCTCTCGGCTTTAAAGAGCTATAGATCTAAATCTAACACCGTGCTTGGTTAAGTCAGTAATGAAAATCTGTAGCCATTAGGACAGATCACAGGTTTCAAATCTGTGACTCAGTTTTTATCAAAACACAAGACCCTAACGATGACAAGCATGTCACTATCACAGTAAAGTAGCCGTTCAGAAAACTCATAGCTATAATTAAGGCTACTTATAAAGGTGATAAGTGTCACGTTTTACCTAATGCTAAGGTGATAGAAAAATTTAAAGTCCAAAGCGGAGTAAGACAAGGCTGCATATTTTCACCGCTGCTATTTCTTGTGGTCATGAGTGTTGTTATTCATGCAGTACGGGTATGGACGAAGGAAAGCCGACGAATTCAATGGAAAATGACATGATATCTAAAACATCTCGACTAAGCTGATGAGATCCGTTTTTTAGGCTACAAGACCTACATCAAATAGCTCATAAACCGGAAACCAAGGCTAACCGGAAAACCCTGAGGCTTTCAAGTTCTAACGCTCAAATAAATATTACTGGGCAGGGAGTCGATAAAGTTGACAATTTCTTTTGTCTAGGAAATATGGTCTCGACTGATGGTAATAACAAACTTGATATGGGTAGTGGAATCGAAAAAGCAAGAACTGCATTTGATATGTTGTACAATAATTAGAAAAGTAAGGCAGAACGGGCGTTCGATTTACGGCACAAAAATAATTGGGCTGCGCAGGATGCCATGCAATGGAATACAATTTCCCAGTCAGCAAGAACAGTAGGTCACCCAAGTCAAATGCGGCGCAAAACAATTGAGGACGAATCGAGGTCACTTAGGATGAGCGAGAGGTGAAACACATTGCAGAACTTCAAACAGATGAGGCGCAGGCGCTGTTGAAATATGGCCTCACTGAAGTTTACCACTTGAACACTTACCAGCTGCGTCTTTAGAGATAACAACTATACAACTTGGTCATTAGACATATTCTAACAATAGTTCAGTTAACAAAGACTTTCAAAGCCATCACATAAGGATATTTAAATTAGTGAAACATTTAACCGAGATTTGTATCAGCGTTCCACCTCTTCCCACTTAGGGACGGAGCCTAATGCGGTTTGGTGATAAAAAGTCCTCTTTCAAAATTTCTTTTCCAAAATCCCATTTCAAAATCGCTTGCTCCATAATCCCCTGCCCTATAATAATAATAAATCTTTCCAATTAGTTTTAAGATTTGTTAACTGCCTCCAGTTGGGCTATCCAAGTTGGTGGAAGTCGGGATACCTATAAAATGTTCAAAATTAAAATCCACGAGCAGGTTCGGAATTTTGGACGTTTTATAAAGGATTTTATGTTACCGGTTTGTGTTTGGGGATTTTGATATGTGGATTTAAATTTGAGGAAATTTGGGACTGAGGATTACGTAGCCAACCAGTGGAGGTCTCCTTCTCTTCAACATCTACTAATATTTTTTTTTCTCTTTCGGACACCTAAGTCACCGCAATGCCGGTTTCATATCTACTAGGAAAACGACTCAAGGCAGCGGACCTGTCTTATGTAATTATAATTACCATCT
Organism: Xylota sylvarum; assembly: GCA_905220385.1. Lineage (NCBI taxonomy): Eukaryota > Metazoa > Arthropoda > Insecta > Diptera > Syrphidae > Xylota > Xylota sylvarum. Next base: position 38,303,390 of record LR999958.1, read on the forward strand.
GCTAAAGACTTGTATTAAATATGTTTAATGTTCAGCCACCATATGTCAAAAAAAGTTTGCTTCGTTCGAAAAGTTCGAAGCGATGTCATCATAGCCCTGATGCCGTCAAGCTGGTTGGTTAATTAGACAACCGTATACAGGCTTAATAAATTATTTACTTGGGAAGTAAGTAACTTAGCAAAATGGTAAGTTCTATTAATTCTTTTTTTTTTCCAGAGATAGTGCCAACCATTTATATAGAGCCAAAGTGGTAATACTTTAAGTACGCTTTAAGTAAAGTTGTCTCTGAAAGTTTAAAACGATTCCTGACATCAAAAACTACAAAAAAATATATTTTCCATTAACTAGACCTTTATTGATTGATATATAACATCCATATCAATAGATTTTTATATTTTACATTATTCGGATTTGATTTTTTTTTTTCTTAACAAAACTTAGTTTCTAATTGCTTGTCTTTCATATTAATAATAAATAATTCTGAAAATACAATTCATTACAAAATTGTATCATACACAAAAAAAAAAAATATTATTCTGTTTTTCAATGTCGTTGTTTTTTTTTTTTTTTTAATTTTATAAAAATCAAACATACTCATTTAATATAACAAAATAAATTAACTACTCATACAAATTCACAAACAGGGACTTTTCCTATAAAATAGAAAATAAACATAAATACAAATTAAATTCATTTCAACTTGAAGTTACTTTATAACGTAAACTAATTATTCTTTTCGGAAAAAAAAAAATAAATATAATTATATATAAACAATAAATAAACAACCGATATAAACAAGTAACATCAATTTATTCACTACGTCGTTTCATAATACATTCACTTTTAATTTAAGTTACACTTAAACTTAATTATTTTGTTTTTTTTTTTTTCAATCGTTTATTTTATTAATTAGTTTAAGTTCTATTATTTATTTATTTATTTTATTTCTTTCACTTTTTTTTTTTTGCTTAAAATTACAAGTAAGTCTTATGCTAAGGCTTCACTCCCCGTACTCGGTAGGAGAATGCATAATATTCCACATACTGAAAATAAAGAAAGGATTTTCGATTGAAAGACATTAAATAAATCATCTGAGGTTGGGAAATAAAGGACGTATATTAAATTCATTTGTATATAAACAGAAAAAGGTTAAGATGGGGTACACATTGTACGTTGTGATAATATAAACTGATGAGGGTCTGTACTAGAAGGAATCCTACAGCTAGGATGCATTCTTAGAAAATAAAATCTTTGCGGCTGTACTTCGCCCGAAAAAGAGTGCTTATGCCAAAGGATATTTAGAAAGTACAATGAATTTATTGTTTTAGGTTTGTTATGAGGAGCTTAAAATCGCAATACGCAATGCGGGATAACTAGCAGATCTTCCGAAAGAAATAGTCAACTATGGACAAAATTTTAGGAATGACAAACAAGAAAGGCAAAGCTGTATTTTGGTCATAACGCTAGACATAGGACAACAGACTGTCTGAGTAGATCCAGTATTTACATACATATACCTATACTATACCAGCGGGATTCCAGAAGACACACGTCTAAGTTCCCTATTGTAGACAGGAAACGTGTTGTTGCTAGCAAACTTGGTGGCATTGGGCATGATGGATGAATGATCAATTTGAATTGATTGGAAATAAAAGTGAGATTGTACTTTTTACGGGATGGAGGATCGTAACAGTTGTCACGTAACAAGTTGTCATTATTTGGATGTCAATTAAAACCAATTATAAAAAAATGATAAATAAAGGTTCTTCGGTCATAACTTGTCCAAGTGAGATGTAAGGCCTTTTCAGATATCTGGCAGTGGAAGAGTACAGAAATCTACTCTCTCAAGTGATTCGGGGTTTGTTGTGATATGCACGGCAAATTTGATGAACCCAGTCTGCAATAATCCTAAAACTGCACTCTTACAGATTAGTTACCTAACGAAAATACCTTAACTGTTGAGCAAATTTAAAGCCGACTTTCATTGCACTGCAGGCTAAGTGTTTCAAAAATTTGAGACAGGAAGTTTCGAAGTTTTCATGGATGGCTCCAATGTCAATCACGTTCAATGACGATTGTTCGTAATTATTCATTTGTCTCCTAAGTGGTGCCATCCTATTTGTTATGAGTTATGGTAGGGAATAGATTATATAGGGTTATGAGTTCGTCAGAAAGCACTATGCACCATATTGGGTCCATCGCGATCCCTAGAGAACCGATTCGCATTTGCCTACATAACCTAAATACGGTCTCAATTTGTTCAAGTAACCAACCTCCTCTAAATTGTTGAAAAAGTCTCTTCCGAAGCACTTTACTCTACTCCGAGCAATGGCTTGACATTCACAAAGTAGATTAGTCAGATCCTCTGCGACATGAGGTCATTACCATACCTGCATGTGTCCGTGTTCGTGTCCATGTTTTCATGGCATGCTTCCTCAGAAGATAATGACCAAGGAGTATCCCTATCGTCTTAACTTTGATTTGTTGAGTCTTAGTAATTCTCAGAATTTTTTCCGATTTAATTCAGGCCACAAAGCCCAGTGCCGTTCTAAGTTTAGTCGACAATATTGATGATTTTATCGAGAATAATTCTTTTAACCACGGCCATTGGTGGTCTTATGCCATCAATTATATCATTTACCGGGAACTCTGCACCTTTTTGGCCAGTATGTCGGCACTTTCGTTAGCCTCTACATCATAGTGTCTAGGTATGCAACAAAATCTGACTCGGTTCTGCGAACCTGAGTATTGTGCGACAACTCCTGGCTAGTTCAAATTTAGTGATATAGGACTCTAGCGCCTTTAGCGTAGCCTGACTATCAATGTAGATGATGACATTCTTGTTACATATTGATCCCATCGCAAGTAGTTCCTAACCTTTGAGTACGGCCTGAACCTCTGCTTGGAACACACTGCATGTGTCCCGAAGTCTCAGGATCACATGTAGGTCTATACCTTTCGAATATATGACTGACCCGGTACCCTCACTATTTTGGAACCATCCGTGTAATTTGAAATTTAATTTTCTATTGAAACTTTTTTCTTTTGCCAATCCTCCCTATGCGGATACTAGGGTAGGTCGAAGTCGAGTGTACCGAGGCTTTCATTCACTTTGTCAGGGATGTTGGGGAATGATCCCATAAGGATAGAGCCATGTCCCATATATCTGGTTTTAAAGACCCCTGCGGTAGTGAGACGAAGCGCACTGTTCCCTGCTTGTAATTATTTTTGTAGATCCAGAGGTAAAGATACATAAATACCTCGAGTGCAAACGTGGGCGTAGTGCAAGAGTACCAGTGATGACAATGCAGCCTTCCAAGCAGAATGGGTCTGAATAATATAATGTATGGCCAATGCATCATTGCCGGTTCCAAGCCCACTTATTCCCGAAGTCCTCTTCCAAATTAAGAGATCCTGTTTATAACCTGATCCTGTTTATAACCTGATCCTGTTTATAACCTTGACTGGAGCCTTTTGCAGCATAGCCAGCAAACGCTTTGAACGTTGCGAAAGACATTATAGCCCATAGCAGTTTCTTCCATGTGATGAGATACTTTACCTCTTCCTCTATTGACTAGTTGACGAAATCCAAATGAGCTGACTGACCCATCCTTCAGAGTGGGCAGTATTCATCATTTAAAGATATCAAAACACTAATTACAGCTTTTGCACAGATTATCTCTGTGGCATACAAGCCCATGATGGTGCAGAAAACCCTGGGGCAGGTGGTCTCTTGGCTTGTATCGATTCTTAAAAGTTATTTATTACTAAACCGGGTTTACCCAAACTGAAGACGCATTGGAGTCAGGGTTATACCGAAAGCTGAAAAGCGTGAACATGATCGATTTAGAAAGTGGAGGTGAAGGAGTTTATTACCCATTAGATGGTCACCATCCCAAGAACTAGAATAATTCAATGAATTCTTTGTAACATCATTTCAACCAAGTCCATCGACAGAGGAATACCTCAGGGAGGTGTCAACTGCTTTTAAATGTTACCCTATTCATATTCGAAACATTGCCACCCTTATCAACAGCCAAGTTGCCATGAATCTCTTTCATCGAATTCCTCGTCCCCTAAGCTGGTGGAATGACGAAAAGACAAACTCGATTCATTAAATTTGTTCAAAATCTCTCTCCTCTGTAGGGAATGAGCGGATTGATGAATTGAGCAATTAGTCCTTTATAGATACCCTACATAGTAAATCTGTTATGAAGAGTGGGGTTGCAAGAGAGCTAAAGCTTCACCTCCTATGGAACAATAAAACTATCAACAATTTTTGAGATATTATAAAATGTCGGCGTCATTATGACAAAAGGCTTTATCTCGCCTTCTAATGTCACCTTTTCCTCAGCTCAAACCATCCTAAGCTTCATTCTGGAATTTGATCTCAGCTAGTAGGCAAATCCACACAACGTCTTTAAGGGGATAACCACAAATGATATCTATAAGGCCACAGTGCGTTTTGAGGTTATTTCAAAGCCCAACTATCTTCGCTACCTATTCTTAGTTTTAAAATATTTTTTTTATAATAACACGACAAGTATGTCTCTATCTTCTGTGAAAATCAGGACTGGATGCGATTGAAGCTGATAGTAACTTGGATTTTAACACAAGACAACTTGGATAACATTCGACCAGTTATACTACAAGAATCAGAGGAAACCTAGGATTATATGTAAATGTATGATTTTTACTTACAAGCTAACATAAAAGCAAATATAACAATTGGTACAACGCAATTGAAGTCGATCAGGAATCCAAAAAGGAGATTTCCCAACAGCGCTCCGCCGCGACCAAATGTCATTGATAACGCTGCTGCCATTACTCTGAAAAGAGAAAAACATATGCAAGGATGCAAATCCCTTTTACACGTATGTATAGGCATTTCCGAAAACATACCTTAAATTCGTCGGAAACAGATCAACCATTACGGCATACACTGTACTGATACTGAGTGATGTCAGAGCTTCAAATATACACGATAATATGAGGTTTTGCATTGCACTTTGGACAAAGTACAGGCCGATGGTAACTGCTGCAGCAGCCTCTAAACCAAATACTACACAAAAAAATAAAAAAGTCAATTAATCTTTATTTTTTTAAATCAATACGAAAGTAGGTATAACAAACCCAAAAAGAATTTTATTCCTAAACGATGAACACAGAGAGGAAGCCAAAAGCTTGTCGGTATGCAGGCCAAACCAATGATTAAAGTGTTATGATACACTGTATCTTGTATACTCGAATCACAGTGTTTATCATCTATTTCTAGAGTCCTGTAGATACATACATAAATACAAGGTACCATTTATTTGAAACTAAAAACGTTTCTATCTTACCCGTTTGTATGAATCACCGATGACACTTCACAGACCGATGTAGGTGCTCCAGGGTAAAGATCTTCGAAATCAGCAAAACGTTGAAATAACTCAGGAAACCACACCATAAGGGTATAGTAACTAAATAAACAGATAAATAAAAAGTTTTATAAAATTAAAACCACAAATCATAACCTACCTTGAGGTCAGTGCAAATTGTATCAAACAAGTGAGTATGGTGGTCCTTAGGTATGGTTTCCTGCAAAGTGTTTTTGTCTGTGTCCAAATTTCAATAAGTAAACGTCTCAATTCCTTGGGCCTTCGTATTTTCAGCCTTCGTACACTAACACTATCACCTTGCAATATCTTACCACCAACAAGGTTTGTAAACTAAACATTGGGAAAGATGTTTGAACCACCTTTTGGGGAACAGAAAGTTGTGTTTCCTTACCGGAAAATTATCTTGACTTTGCCCCGTATTTCTTTCGTACATATGTTTTAGGACATCCAGTGCTTTATCAGGCTCTCCAACTTCGAGTAGAAATTTTGGACTCTCAGGAAATGCAAATAGCCATAAGCCAAGAACGAGACTACAAATATAATAATATGAGACGATTGTTTGGAACTATCATATAACTAAAACAAACTTACCTTGGTAAGGCGCACACAGCCACGAATAGATTCCAGCTGTGGTAGTTGAAATGCTCGGAAACAAATTTTATGTCAAGGGGAATAATAGCCCAAGCAATCACTGAAAAGATAAAAAAAGTGATTTTTTGAAGGCTGTCCGATTAAGAGAGGCATCTGTTTAATAGGTGGACATGGGCCCAAAAAGGGACACTCAACATCGAGTAATCAGACAGAACTTCGAAATAGTATGGGACTTTGTCTATCCTTAGGTCTGCTAACACTTCTGATAACTAACAACCAGTGGATTCCGCATCATAACATTTCAAACTATTTAGAGCTTCCAGTCATCATCGACACAGAATTGGTATTGATTGTGAGTGTGCATTAGAATCAAAGCAAATGGAATAAGCTTCAAATCAAACGTTAGTTCTTCAAAACAGTAAAGAATATAAAAATCAACGAAAATAGTCTACTTCGTTCAAGTTCCGAAATTTAGGTAAAAGTCACAAATTATGGCTTCCCCTTGACTATCTGGGTGAAATGGGCAACACAGAACAAAAGGGTTGAACCGAAAGACCTACAATCGGATGATTTAGAGCATGGGCAACTTTGTTGCGCGATTTGTGGCATTTAGGAGCCAACGCATGTGGACTACGGATTAAGTTCCAAAACGTAAAAATAAAAAGAGCATCAATAATTCATAGCAGTGTCTAAGCATTGTGATTTTGCATCACCAAAGCATTGTGCTGTTACGATGCGCATTTTTGTTTGACATTATGGAATTCAGCCACTAGGAATATTTTCAAAAGTCCATCCAGCTGCTTAACAATATTGACATCAAAACACACTTTCAGCTAGCAGAGCATCGTAGTTTTACGTCACCGTGTTAGGAAATCAAGTGAATAAAGACAATACCAAGGACAGATTATCAGTTAATAGAAAAAGCATCAAATCTACAATCGAGAACAGCGTGTCACTATTGATAACTTCACAGTAGGATTTTCTATCAAACTAGGAGTAAAAACTAGCATTACGAATGACTCCTTTTGTTTAGATTGATAACACTTAACTTAACTGATAGAATTGATGTTCTACAAAATCGTGATCGACTAGGACTTGCGTCTTGAATCTAAGACTCTTCTTAAAAACATTGTGTCGGACAATGACAATGCCAAATAAAACTGAATGTATATGGTTTTGCTCGAAATAGAATAAGTTTCAAAATCAATGGAAAAAGCTCCACTAAATCACTTAAAAATTAACAGACCTAAAAAGAATAGCTTATTTTACCCATTTTACTAGAGTTTTATCTTACAATACCAGAATTCAGCACATCAACGCTGAAGATCTACCAACTAGTATAAGCTCAGGATAATAGCTAGTAGCTAAAGTCATCCACATAAGAGATACTTAACAATAGCATTGTAGCCCGTAGGGACACCAATAAGTTGCCTGTAATGTTGCCGAGGATTTCTTATAGACCTTCGGCAGCATTCGTTTAGTCTTCCTTTATACTGTATTGGATAGGCATACACCGAACACAATTATATATTTATATTTGCAGAAACTTCACGGGGATAAAAAAGCCCCAAAGACGCCCTCTGTGGCCTACTGATTAAGCTCATGGACAGCTCATGCCTTTTTATCCTAATATGATTTGGAACCTAAACAACCAAATCTTGAACTAATTTGCACAAGGATTAGTAAGGTCCTTAGGTCCTTGTTATTTTTATAGACAGAAATCTCCACCCGTTCACTAAATTATTGCAGTGAAGTTAAACGCTATTGAGTTAGGTCAAGTTTCATCTTGGAAAACTAGCCATATTCACCTTGAGTTGGTGTCGTCTTGTGCAAAGATATCAGCACAATGAAAATTCGACTACAATCCGTCCCTGCAAGTACTTGATGTAAAGAAAATTTTCTCACCAGTCGAAGTATTGGTATCATTGCGTCAAATGACATATCTATGATTCGTACAAGTGTCAGGTAGCGAGTGTCATCTACAATTCGGTGTCGATTATACCAAAAGCCTGACTCTGTAGGTGGGTTTGATAATGCTGCCTATTATATACTAAGTGTAAGAGGAACCAGTTTGTAGAGCAGAGTCAGGCGTACACAAAAACTCCCATCTAGCCAAGACAGTCCATCTTATAATGTTGGACTCTAAAAGCAGTCAAATATGAATTTATGCAACAATGTCTTACAGGAAATAACCGACACACATAATAGGAAGCTCAAGTTACAACCGCTTCAGAAATAGAAAAGATGAGCTGGAGTTCGATTACCCCTTGAAGAAAAAGTAAATACAACACAGTGCAAGGCGTGACTTCCGTCTTAGTTACACAAGCTGGAGAAGAAAAACATGCAATAGTATGACAGTTTATAGAATCATAAAACAACTGGTAGGATCAGAGTTCGAAACAATAGGTCTGTTCCCGTACTCTCCCAAAACAACGAATTTTCACAAATTTCTGCGAAAACTCAAGAAGTTAGAAACTCAAGTCTTTTCCTATCTAGCTACGCTACTGCGTTTGACATTTGACGTTTACAAAGTGGGGAAATTTCGTTCGTTTACTTTTTCGTTATTTTATCTTTCTCTGAGAGAATTTTACTCCTCCTTCTTGAAATTTCACAATCTACGAATTTTGGTGTCGTATGCATCCGAATAGACCTAATACTCGTGCTATGTTTTAACAATTCCCTGAAGACTTCGAATGCTCAGAAAATGGCTGGGTTTTAGCACGTGTTAAACCACTTGAACTAGCGCTTGGTTATACCAACTATTTCAATTAATACCTCAATTCGCCTGCTTGAATAGGCTTTCAAACTTTTTGATCTGACAGATAGAAATTTGATTTCTGATGACATTTTACCCAAGGAATGGTCTGGTTTTCGAACAGGGCGGCACCGCTATATTAACCTGAAAATTTGTCTACCTTCCTACTACATTAACATTGTACATACATAATAGATATGTATATTACTTTACCTACAATCACAAAATACAAATTTGTTTTTTTTTTTTTTCAAATTACACACATACATATGTATGTACTAGATGTACATAAAATCATAAGCCAACAAAAAAAAAAAAACCCCAAATATCCATCGATAACATCTACCACACTATTTGTGTCTCCTTAACAACTCAATTATCCATTTGAAACGTTTTTCAAATTAAGTGATCAACGACAACGTCCAAAACTCGTTGAGATCAACTAAGCACAGGTGCTAATTGAATTTTTGGTACACTTTCGAACAAATATTTGTCAGCTTCTTAACGCTGAATGTCAAAATAAAAATACCACGTACCGTCTAAGCAATATGGTTAGGATGTGTTAATGAAGACAAACTTATTAATGCTCTAAAACGAAACTGTAACAATAAAATGTAGGTATCTGTCGAACAACAGCTAAACAGCTAAACAGCCTCCAAATTCGAAGATGATGTTTACACATCAATTTGGACAAATTTTCAATGGCTGAGTTGTTGTTTTTTTTTTTTTCTAGTTTCTTGTGAATAAATTGATCATAAAGATCTCATGATCATCGAATTATAATTCTGTTTGTTCGATCAAATCGAGTGGAAATCGATTTGCGTATACAAACTCATGTGAAGAACATTTATACGATATTTCAGCGGGGAATAGAAATATTTTGTAGAATACACAAAATCCAATAAAAATTGAGAGATACTGCTGCTTACGGATGCTTATGGTCTTAATGATGGTAATTTCCATTTCAGAACGTTTTTTTTGACACCTCTTGATTGAGCCATCATGGTTAGAAGTAAACAGATGCAACTCTAATTGGTTTTGACAGTCTTTGACGTTATCCCTTTGGGCCTGTACTAAGTGGAAAAATAAACATTTTTTTTTCTTCTTCTTCTTACATGGTAGAGCGATTATCCCAACTGTCCAAAACAATTCCATCCAGCAGAGGATTTTTTCACGATATTTTGTCGGTTGGAATTCACCAAGATACGGAAAACAGATTCCCATCGCTCCGGCAACACTGGAAATATATTAAAAGAAGAAAATATGTATTAGTTTGGTTTTTAATAGTATTGTGTAGTTCGCAGATCACAACTATAATTTGCACGCATACAATATTAAAGCTCAGAGTATGAGATCTTCCATTTTAAGCAAAGGATGTAAAACCAGCTGATCCTTTGAAGAATTCTTGAGAAACTCAGAGAGAATCCACCAATAAGATCCAAATGTACTAAACTAAGATAAGGCTTACTAAGATATTATGTTTGCTGGACAGGATCACGTAGAAGTAGAAGAAAAAAATGGCGGGCTGTCCAAGGAACTGAAAAGAAGTTAGGCCTGCACAAACCTTATGAGAAATGTGTATACTACTTGCAGAAAATAATAACCGACTATTTTAGAAATAGGATAAGGTACCATGGCACCGACGATGGAACGAAGGAGTATAACATCGCAGGTGGTATTCCTCAAGGCTCCATACTAGGTCTGCTACTGTGGAACCTAATGTATGATAATGCCCTCAGGGGTAGAACATTGCAGTGTTCGAAAATAATTGGCCACGCCAACGACATAGCAAGCGTTATAGTGACCAAACTCCTTGAGGAGCTGGAATACGACTGCCATGAAGCTATTGGGATGGTTCAGGACTAGTATGCATGAGCCTGCAACTTGCAGAGGAAAAGACAGAAGTGGTGCCTACGTCAGCAGGCTAGTCATAAAGACCATAATAGTAACGGTGGGCGATAACTTTGTAAATTGTTTCCAAACCAGAGTTGAAATACCTTGGGATTACTAGAGATGCAAGGCCAGCCTTTAAGGAGCATCTGCAACGTGCAGCTAAGTAGGCAATGGCTTCTTTGGTAAAGATCATGCCAAATATCGGCAGACCAAAACACAAGAATAAATAGCTTTTAGCAAGAGTGAGAGACCTGGACAGTGACAGAGAAAGTGGGTTGTATACTCATTGTCTTCCCCATCTCCACATCGTCGACCTATACATTGGTCTTCTTTCGTTAGTCATCAGGGTAGAAAAGGATGTTCTATCCTTCATCATAAACCGGTCGGTCCTTGTTTTGCCAAAGTAAACCTACATATATTTTTCCTGTAACTGCACAAGCGTGTAAGTAGGACCATCTGTTGTTTGGCTCCCTTAGGGCCTTATTCTATGTTTAGAGCTTTAGGATGAAAGGTGGGATGTTCTCCGAAGAGTCCACTTATTATGATCTATTGTGGATTCCGAACGTCTTCTAGCCAATTTGTCAACTTTCTCGTTACGTGATATATCTTCATGCCCAGGGACACAAGACAGGGTAACTTTGACCTATATTCCAAGAGCCTTTAGCTCTTCTCGACAGCACTTTAGAAGTCTGGATTCTTTTTTTTATTTTTTATTTTTTCAAAAATATAAAACGATTTTTTTTGGTCATTAGTGTCGAAAAAAGTCTCTTGATCTCCGCTTGGAAAACACTTATGACACTGATTTGAATATACCTAGCGGTTCAGAAAAAATGAGCCTACGCTATATCCATCTTTGATCCACCTGTACAGACAGAGATGGATTACGTGTTGGTTAACTGACCGCTTTTCCATTCTTCTCTGCTCGGGAATGTGCTTGCGAAAGGGCCTGTGAAATTGGGTACAGTTCATGTAATCCGTCATAGGCCGAGGTATATATTCAGGATTATAGAATGGCCCGAGGAGTACATATCACAATTAGAGAGAGAGAGCAAATGTCTGGAAAGATGGAAATAGAAAATATGAAAGATGGAAACTATCTTGAAAGTTAGCTCCTGATAGACCTATAAATCCAACCTATAACCAAATAAGAGTATCCAATCAGCAGTAACATCCGAACTTTTTTCCAATTCTATTCAGAACAGAGATGAACTCAAGAGACAACAACCACGTGAGACTGGAATCCTCAAAAGTATTGTGCTGGTCTTTCAGATCCTATCCAATCGGGACTGCCGCCGCCATGTATATCGAGGGGATATGATACGGCGATGCAGTAGAAGAAGAAAAGTATCCATTTCACGAAGCTGTTCATAATCCGTGAGGCAAAGCTTATCAAGTTATAATGAAGAAATTAATAGGCGACTTGCTAGCCGTGCCTATATTCGCTACTTTCCTAAAGAACGTAGTCACCGTCTTGTTCGCACACAAATCGGCAAAAGGAAATAGGGCACCTAGGCTACGTTTTCCCAATATCAACGAGAAGTCAACCAAGACAACTTTTATGCCTTCTGGCAAGGGTTGAACTATAATAATTTTTGTACCCAAAATCTGGACTGACAGTCAAAATCTAGAATTTGCTGTACAACACGGCGTGTGTTATAGCCACCATGTTGCCGATTGAGATTCATTTAAAAATAACCTATGAGAAGTGCCAAGTCAACCGGCGTCCATTCCTAACCAAGAGTGACTAATAAAGGGAGAAATTGGGCGACGCGATCTTTGTAGAGATAGAGATACAGTTAGGCAGATAGTTAAGGAACGTTGCCATTGAATCAGCAAAAATGTGAAATTATTTTTGCCAGACTTTAATGTTAAGTTTCTTAAAAACTGTGCTTTGAACTCTAGCCGGTAGCTTCTTTGTGCCTTTACCAATATTTTTTGAAAGTGGCTACCTACATACATACAACTATAAACTGCTTGTAAGTACATGAAAGTAATAGCATTGCTGACCTTAAACAGTCACTTTACTAATCGTATACAATAAACTACAGTATGGATACAAAAAAAACAAGTATCCCAATTAAGCAAGCCGGATTTAAAAATGCACAGAGCAAATTCTTCCACTGAGAACTGTTATTAAATCGATCAAGCAATCAATTCCAGAAAGGGCATAAAACATGGACGATATTCTTGGATCTAACAGCTGCATATGATATGGAATTCACGAATTTTGCAGTAAGCTTATAAAAACCAAAAGTGGTTTGCCACAAGGTTCAGTTTTGGCCACCTTACTGTTCAACTCTAACGTTTATCAATAGCCAAAGACTATATAAAGTAAAATTTCATTTCGCAAGTACCCGACCCAAGTGCTTAACTTGGCAATGTATACTCGACAACTGAATATGTTGCTGCTAATATAATCCTTTCGCCTCATAATGATATCGCCACATTTAAAGGAGTCTACAAATGTTTCTCTTGTTTAGTTTTAGCGAATGATTGTATATGTAATATACATATGTACAATGATTCTTTGAGAGTAAAGAAGATGTCCTTCCCATCTGAAGGTTTGGCAATATTTTGTCTAGGTCCAAATATGTACCTCCATTGATGAGGAATCAACACAGATCATTATCCTTCTGTACTCCGATAATGGGTCCATTATTTGGTTAAATCGGGTGTCCATGCTCTAGAAGCATCTAATAACAATTATTGATTTGAAGTGCTAATTTGGTACACCGCTTAGGATGACAAAAAGGCCATTATTGGTTTCGTTTTCTATAAATTAAAAACAGTATTCTTCACAAAACATTCACACATCCTAGTGCATACAAAAAAAAATAATAATTTTACTTACTTGAATCCATTAAGTAGTCGTATCAATAAGAAGAACAAAAAATGCTGTGCAAAGGACGAAATAATTCCACATAATGCATCGCCAAGTAATGTCATAATCAGTACATTTCTTCGTCCTCTTGTATCGGCTAAACAGCCCCAAAAGTACGAACCAATAAGCATGCCCAACATCGGTGATGCTGATAGCCATCCTTTGTCCGATGATGACATTTGAAAATCACATGTTGCTACCGGAAGGACAAATGAAATAATCGTAACTCCAATCGCTGTATTCATGTAAATAAGGCCACATAATGCTAGCAAATGATAGTGGAACCTTCCAAATCCTGTATGCAGCAAGGCTTGCTCATAATCAGTAACAGTATCGTCCATAAAATCGAGCCCTGAAACACAGCCCTTTAAACAGTCTTGTGTAACGAAGATTTCGTTGCGTTCCTTACCCATCTTGTGGCGGTTAACTTATACGTCCGCACTGGTAGGATATTGTATGATAATTCTTGTTTCTTGCTTGAAAACACTCCGTGCTGATTGGGCATAGGATCCTTGTTAATAAAGAAATTCTATTCCCTTTTCGGAACTTTCAATCGTATCAAAGAGGGGAATCCTGTCTGTATGCACTGTGAATTTTGTATACTGCTTCACGACGTGTCCCTCCTCAGTTAGGAGCTAATACTTAGCATTGAGCAATCTGTAATTAGAAAAAAAAAAAATTCAGAATATCAAATATTCATGTTTCGTGGAAATGACATTTTCTAATTTCACAGAAAACTATCCAATCAACCTCAACGTTGGTCATTATACATTATGTATGCATCAGTCACTTAGGTGTGTCAATAGTAAAATAGTAAAAATAAAGCTTAGCACGAGGATACTCGTACCAAGGATAATCATTTGGTTGTTACTATTTTTTTATACTCATACTAAAAGTTTATTTTTAGAAAAAGTTTGTTCGCCTTTCTGTTTTAGTCTAGGGCGTGGAGTTGGTAGGTAATTTTCACACGCGACTTATTTTAGTACTTAGTCTCAGTAGGGAAGTGATTGGGGAAAATCGCGTCATAGTAAGTGGTAGCACAATACCCCTTTCAATTGGTATACACTTTCTATCAGAGTGATGATGAAGATCCAGGTTGAATGGAATTGAAATTGAAAGAGTTAAGGGTTGGGTTGTCCGTATCCGTATGTTCTGAAGAAGAAAAATTGAACTAACCTCTTCACATTCTTAGTGAAGATGCGTATATTCACTTCCTGTCTCACTGTCCAGGTCTCATTCACCTAAGATATAAATTTCTCGAGAGACACTCATTCCAGGACCTAGAAGAAATATTTAGCAGACCAGTGAATAAGATCTTGAACTACATCAAAGAAAATGAATGGTTTGCAAAATGGTATGGTAAGAACCATATCTGCAGAAAAAGTTTAGGTAACCAGTGGGCAAGGAACATCTTTCCCAATGGGTATCACAATGGGTCTGTACTGAACAGAGTGTGGCATTGTGAATCACTTCAACCCGCATACCTAACCTTACCTAACTTTCTCCTTATTTGGGAATAAAAAAGCAACTTGAAACGGGTTATTTGTGGTGCTCAAAAGACAATGTCTATCTACCATTTGGAATGCATGCTCTTTATTCTTGTTTATAAGAAAAAGTGGGCGTGGTTGTTACTATCTGTAGCTAGATCGGTTAACTTTCGAAAAGCTTGAATACTACCTCATCAAAGTTGACATACAATGAATTAGATACTGACAGTGGGAAAATCGAATTTGTTTAAAAGTGGGCGTGGCATATACTTTTGTTTCTTACAACCTTACACTTGAAAAAACTTGTGACTTTAAGAAAATGGTCAACCCTCATCGATATACGTACATATATCTCCCTGCGTGACGGGCAAACTGAGGAATAATAGGGGACCAGCACAGATACAAGATAAGATACATGCAATAGGATACACGCGTTGGAGTGATTGCTTTTAAGTACTCGCTACTAATTGGATTTAACTCAGCGGACTGCTGATAATGAACTAGTTGAAACTTAGCTGAAAACTAATGTCAATCAAAGAGCAAAATAATGCAGCGATCGCTTTCTATACATGCAACCGAATCAGGGACAGAAGATGTTGACCAAATCCTATGTGGTTCCAAGGATTTATGCGTCAATCGTGAGACCAATGCTTATAAGTGTATAGAAACGTAACCTGATGGCGAACTGCAAACAAAGTAACCAATCTTAAAGCAATCAGAAAATTATAGAGACCAGCAGGCATAGGCACAACTATTGCCGACACAGTAGAATTGGAAACAATTCTCAACATGCTACGCCTAGACCTATACGTGGATGAGTCTACCGCCAACAGTGCCTTGAGGATTAGATAATCAAATGGCTGGAACTGAAATCTCGAAAGGCATACACAGATTCTAAAAAAAAAACTCATGGGTGAAGACGTGAACACTCACTACACGTATCCATTCCTCGACTTTGAAAAATCCTGCACTTTCCAAGTAGAGGAGAATGGAAAATCAAGGAACCAACAACAGTAAAGTCTGTATCTGTGTACATATGTATGTAGATGGGCCAAAGATGGATTGATATAAAAATGGGAGTTGGTATAACTTCTGAGGAATTGACCACACAGAGAATAATCAGACTTCCTCACAATAGCAATGTCTTCCAAGCGGAAGTCCTAGCAGTGGCTGAAAGTGAGATGGCTGATGAACTTGCACTAAATATGTTTGCAATATATGTATCAACATCGAGCCAACCAAAAATAAGTAGGACTCCTTTAACACCTGTGATATGTCAAGAACGCTTTGGTCATGTTACGACAACGTCGGAACCAACAATCTTCTACAAAATGAGACGAAATCGCTCTCAATGTTGGTAGATAAACTCACTGCCCATAACCTTCTAAGGAACCACACAATGAAACTTAAACTAAATGTATTTGTAAAGCATACAGTGTCGAAGAGGCTCACAAGGATCAACCTCACTTCCTCTGTCATTGCCCAAGCCTATGTCACAATCCTTTATCCTAAACTATGCTTAAATGCGTTTATAAAACATTTTTATTAAAAAAATAATTTTAAAATTGATATTCAGAACTAATTTTGGGCTTATAATCCGAGAGTTGGTACAATACTATTAACAGAATTATACAAAGTATTTTTTTTAATTTTAAAACTTTTCGCAAATTTTTGCTTTGAAAAATTTAATTTTGAAAAACGTTTGCTTTACATTGAAACACTTAAAAACATATTGATGCTCCCGCAAGTTTATGTTAATATTGTTGGAAACTCTCCAAATTTAATACGTTTTTGAAGGGTTTGAAAGTATTTTTAAGCTTGAACACCTTTTTTAAATATTCCCATTCCTCCCCTATTAAATATTTTTTTAAAAACTCCCCTCTTTTCTGTTTTCACCATTGCATTATTTATAATTCAATTAAAATAATCAGTCACTGACCGGTTATTATATAGGAAATGAATTCCAACACAAACACAGACCAATAATAAAGAATTCATCCTTTAAAACCCAGTCACTTCACTCTGTATACATATGCAGTATAAGTATTGAAAAAGGATTCAAATAGAGAATTATTGTCGCACAATCTGTAGGTGTATCTGTACAGCTTAAGAAAACATTCTTACACTTGTGTATCTGGATTTGCATCATGTTAGTGTGTATCTTCATGGAATAATACTGAGTTGTCGTCATCATTTTTCTAATCGGAAACTTATAGAAAAATTATATAATTAATTTGATGTCACAATGACTCATAAGAACCGAATAATTTCGCTTCATTTTGTTTCAAATAAATCGACATTTTACACTTGGCACCCGTTTACAATTCGAATTCCGACACAAAATCACTTCAAAAGTTAACTAGCATTCACTGTAGAAATCCCTGCTCTAATGAGGGACATTCATTTTTGTAATTTATGTATCTCGACGGGACTACATTTTGTTTTTCAAAGCAAAATTAAATTATATTCACTGCATATGGCACTTTGTATAATGCCCCTAACATGGACACACATTAATGTCCATCAGTCGCGAGCTCGTCCAAGTACTCTCCTTATTGTGTCAATTAAATTAATTGCTCGTACACACATAATGCCACGCACTATTTCTATAAAAAAAAAAAAATAATAAAACCAAAAACAAAAAAAAAAAAAACCCCTGCAAACAAAACCCCCAAACACGTAAACAATCGCCAATTGTAAGTACGATGTCCTTAATAATCCCGGAAACTAATGGTACTCTCTAATAATTTTCCATTTTTCATAATTAGTTTCCACACTGGTCATCGCTGTCGTAGACGCTGCCACGCGTCTCTCACAAACCAGAAAAAAGTAAAACCACTCGTATATAATATCCTTGTTCTCGAGAACTTCAAGTCTCGTCTTTTCACGGTTTAGTACAAACACACACGCTGCTTACAGTTCAATCAATTGACCGAGACTGCGTTGCCAGGATATGCCAGATACTAGCTAGCACAGGTCCTCTCTAGTAGCAGAGAGTGACAAAACAGGACATAGTCACAGGATAGAATTTCACTATCACTATCAGTGTCCTTCTTTCTTTTTTTTTTTTTCTTCTCCTTTTTATTTATTTATTTATTTTGTTTTTTTTTTTTTTCTTTTATACTGACCACACTCAGCAGCGAAAAAAATAGAAAGCAGAAGAAAGGCAAAACAAAAAAAAAAAATAATAATAATAATTATGAGTGTGTGAAGGAAGCCCTGATGGGGCAAAGTGGGGTTAAGGCACGATACAACATATATCTAGTCGTCATTAGGTGTATCAGTGATCGCTGGCGTGTGTTGGGGTGTGTGCGGTCTCGTGGATGCGATGTGAAGGTCCTTGTATCGATTTGTAGGTGGAATTTTATTAATTATTAATAAATAAAAGAAATACACCAAGTTCATTACCGTTATTGCTGTGTCTAGGTAAGCGAACTTAGAATTAAACACATTCGTTTAAGCAGGTACCTCCTCCACAGTTATTTTTCAAACGGAACAGGTGCATAATGCATAATTTATTTCATGAAAAGGATAATTGAATTATATGTGTCCATTTAAAACTGTCAACTTGATAGTTTGTTGAGGAAGGTCTTATAGAATTGTTAACAGGAAATAAGTAGTTTTATGTCCTTGGAAAGTGGGCTAAGAAATCAGAATACTTTGTCAGTTATTTGTCAGAGGATGTAAGTTTTAATCGAAATTGAGTTGACTTCAATAAATGGGATGAAATCATGAGAAACTCAACAGTTGGGCACATTGTGTCCATTATCTGGTATCCTGGAAACTGAAAAGGAGAATTGTGGGATAGACATGCAAATGTTTCTACATTCTCAGATTTACGAATGTAAATGTCTTATAGCTGTTCGAAGAAGTGACTGCCTAGAGTCCTCAATCTTTTGTTTGTTAAAGTGGATGCCGAACAAAACTTACGTTTGATTTGTCATAACAACTTCTATAGAAGTAGGCACATACATACCCCAAGGGGATTTAAGTAAATATGTATACATATATAACACTGTGTCTGGAAAGGACGCCAAGGCGTTCAATTTAAGACGATACGAGTATCCAAGAGGATGGGATTAAGTGTTTTTCAGTGCTGATGAAAGTGTTAATCTTATAGATCGAGATCTTGTGGATGATTTCAATCCCAGACGGCCTTAACTTGGATGCAGTGTTCATAGAGTAGGCGGCTATGGAAGAGATCCAAGGGAATGAGATTAAGTATTCTTCAGTGCTGATGAAGGCGTTGATTTCATAGATCAAGTTATCCCGATGTATGGTATTTGGATCAGACTGGAAAGATGATATGGGCGCCGTAGCTTAAGTGGTTAGTGTGTTGAACTGCGGAGCGATGGATTCCAGATTCAATCCTCAGACAACACCTAAAATTTCTTTCACGGCCCCACCTCTCGCGAACGTCTGACAAACATCCGAGAGTAAAACTGTCATGAAAAAGTTTCTCAAAACAAGAATTGCCCTTCGGATATGGCTTAAACAGTAGGCATCATCTATTCGTGCAAAGAATATAACACGCGCAACACAAATGGTTGTGAGAAGCTAGACCCTTGGTGCCATGGACCTGTTGCGTCAAAAATTTGTAGCAAGGGGCAACAGAAAGAATTAGTGAAACGGGCAATCACTGGAGAGTAGAAGTGTAGTCAGATACATTGGGGTCTGACTAGATCAGTATCTATATTTTTAACAAACATATAGATGCAGCTCTGGCCAGAGCCAAAGTTGTTTTTGCCCTCACAGCCTGTTTTGTAGCAGCCAACTCGATGCGGTCTCATACGGCCAATGCTCACCTCTGGATGAACTGTGTGGTTCAAGGTGGGACCAAGCTTAATGGAAAGGATGCAGGTGGAATTTCAAGACAGAGTAGTGAATAGTTTTTAGAGATGTTTAATTGTTTTAGAAGATATTTGAAATGATTTTTCACCATAATTTAAATTAGGACTTTTATGGATACACAAATTAGTTAGGCAATACTTTTAGAAGCTGAGAAGGAACACACTAATGATGACAATATCTAAAGAGTTTCAAGTTAAAAATCACAGAGTTTCTATCTATGCAATTGTTTTGTTTATTGTTCTAAGCCTTGATATTCGATTTCGGAAAATTTCCGAATCTAATATAGTTTTTCGTAGCACTGGAAATCACCCACATACCAAACACGACATTAATGAAGCTGACACTGCTATTGAGAGAATAATTTAAAGACGAGGCGGAAAGTCTTACATAAATAAAGTGAACGACTGAGTGGAACGGACCTGGGACTTTATGGTATAATTTTTTAAACTTTATCAGGATCAAAATTCAAGTCTTATTCTTGTTAAACATGAGGTCTAATAAAGTCGGCGAGGTGTTCTGCATTTTTGATGATTTATAATGGATACATTGAACTGATGTCAACCGCGAGTTTTTACAAAAAATATTTTTTTTTTAAAGCACCGCCGAAAATTATGCGTTTACTGTTTAGACGACTTAGAAAGAGAGAATGTCCAAGTGGTTAAATTTTGTGTAAACAAATTTTTTCGGCTTCTAGAAAAATTTAAAAAGTTTACTTTTTTAGATGTGGACTTGCCTGCGTCAAAACTTGGTATGCCATATAGTTGTACATGTCATACATGACTTCAGATATTAATGTTAAGCACTATCATGGAAGTAATAGCTCTGAAATTGCCAATTTTCAAAAGGTTCGTTATATGTATTTTTAGGGAAAAACGTGGTAAACCATCTAAGAGAAATTTCATAAGGATACAACGCTTGAGGATACAATGAAAAATAATCGTAGGAAACCATAATGCTTGGATTCAGTCTTACTTATCTTATTTTCTATCATTTAATGTGGCCAACAATAATTTGGAAAGCAGGGTAAATTTTTTTAGGACTTAAAATCATTGTGCAAGGAGTTGGGAGAGAAAATTCAATTGTAAACTGTATTGGAAAAGTTAAACCATGTTGACTAATGGCACATGAAGTAGAAGGACAATAATACTCCAACCAACCGCTAAGTTTGAGACGATAAGGACGTCTGCAACTCCAATTTAAAGACCAAATAATTGGCTTGGCCTGAAGAACTTAAGATATATACGAACTTAAATATACTTGAAATCGATGAAGGTGGAAGACATCGTTGTCTGAAATAGAGAGTGTTCATAGATCAGGACCGTATAGTAAACAAGTCTGTCAAAAGTTGTTGAAATTTAGTACTAGGTCATTCAACAAACACCTTTGAAAGGGTATGTATCTCCTACTGGAGTTTATCCAAAGTTAAGGTTACATTTACGTTAGCTTCCTGTGTGAGCTTCGTTTTCTTCTTATACACTGTGCTTTCTAAGGGGTCCTTTGGTATCGACTTCTCCTACGCACTATCTCCCACGGTTACTGGCAACGTTATTCGGCTCTCTCCACATCTTCCTTAGTTTCCGTCATTCTCTCTTCACTGGCTTGTGTATTTCCTGGTTGATTCGCACTTCAACGGATTCCTTCATTTTATGTCGCAAAAACACAGCGGAGAACAACATAAATCAACAATTGAAACGATATTGGCGAAAGACTGGAACCTTGTGTACCTCCACTTTGAACTTCGTTATCCTCTTATAATTTGCCACTATACATACATAATGCGTCAATTGAATTCGTCTTAAGTTGCATTAGTTTATCGAACATCATCATGCGTAATTTCATCTGAAGGGACTTTAGTTGTCTATCCCACATCATCATAGATAGGTTTTCGCAGTAAAAGTGCATTTTATGGTTTATCACTAAAATCCATTCCTTCATAATTCCCCAAGTTTAACATTTATATCGAACCCTTTTCCATGTGCACAGCTGTGCCTGTTCTATAAATATCCACCACCCTTTTGGTGCACACCTGAAAGAATTCTCTTTGAACGCTCCCAAGGACATTACCTTGTATCTGTCACGGTGTATTTGTATTGTTTACTTAATTGCCACACAAATACAACAAAGGTAGTGTTTTCATTTGTTACCTAACTATTTACCAAAAGCTAACTGTTGCTGAATCATAATTTAGTTTATAATCGTCCTGCTCACAGACTTGTAGACATACGTTTACCAGGGAGATAGATAAAAAACAAAATACCAGCAGAAAGGATAATGCATTAATAATGGCGGTATGAGCAGCGCCTTAATCCACACATAGAAAGGTTAACAGGTTTATTCGAGTCCGATTGGCGAGTGCGTTGATAGAGGCGCTTCCTTTCGATAAATAATTGCTGTCGGAGCTTTGAATCAAGGACATTGCATGAAGAGAGTTTATCTTTTTCTTTTTTTCTTTCGAAAACACGTTTGATTTGTAGGTAGTGGTGTGGAAGAAAAAATACAAAACTGGGCGCAGTTAACCGTAATAAAGTATTTTGTGTTTGAAAGCGAAAACGTGTTTGAAACGAGGACTGGGACCAAGAACACGCAATCCTGGCATTGGTGGGTGGTATTTGCTGATTAAAGGATTCGCAATGTTAATCTTGAAGGTGTGAGTTAGGTGAAAGGTCAGATACATACATAGAACCAGAAATAGAAATACTGTGAGGTAGGTTTGTACTTCGAAAACATTCGCTTAAACAGTCGACTAATTATCCCTGTCCGAATATCACTGTCCACCTGCGACAATCCTGAATGAATAGCTCTACATTCAGTGTGTTTATTTTCAGAGACAAGTAAATGGCAGCGCCACTCTCTGCTCTGGGACTAAAGTATAAAACATTGGCAACAATTTTCAAAGACATTGGGTACCCGTAGCACAATAAATTTTATTTTTATTCTCGTTCGTTGATAGGTGTTCGGAATCACAACAATGTTCAAGTTTAATGTCGGTCGATAATAAAACGGGTCTATTTCCGGTCACCATTTTCTCGCCGAGTTAGACCGTGTCCGCTGGGAAAGGGCTTCGTGCACACATCATGATCAAACTGTTGGTAATTAAAATTAAATATTTAGAAGACCAAACGAAATGCTTGTTGCACACTAATCAGACCGCAATCGAATTTTATTATTTGCGTATGAACGAGTACAATTTTAATTTAATTAAATGCATTTGTTAATGTATTTCCTATTGTCTTGTGGGACGGGCGATAAAAATAAATATCCTTCGTCAGCGTGATATATTTGTCAATCGGCGTTATGTCTTTGATTCACTATTCATGACCGAGCGAAAGACAATGTTGATCGGAAACGATGTTCATTTACGTAGACGAGTGAAATTTTATGCCAAAAAAAAACAAACAACTCCTGTTGTTGTTAGTATACCAAAAATAGAATAATTACTTTTAATAGCTCTAAAGTAAACTTTATAGGTACGTCAGTGAATGAACATACAGCCTTGACATTATGACATTCAGTTAAAAAAACAAACAAATGAAAATAGGAAATGTTTAAAACAAATTAAGACGAATTTATGACTATTCTTAATAGCAGAACCTATTTATTGGTAAAAAAAAATGTCTAGCTCTGTTTACATACGTCACATTGTCTTTAGACATTTTTTTTAAAAAAAAGCAAACCAACGGCCTTCAAAATGGACATGGTGACATTTAAATGAAACGTGGAAAACTGTAAGAGATCATGATTCGACTGAGTGCTCATGAATTCAGGGACTTAACACTTCACCACTGAGAACCTAGTGCTATGGCACAATAATTAAGGTTTCCAGAATGACACGGTGTTTGCAAGTTAGACCTGGACTGTAGAATTTTGGAACAGTGATCTTCAGTATTGCGCCTTCACTCAAATTGAATGCGATCACTATGAATTGGCTACCGCTCTTGAATGCAATAGTTATGTTCAGTTTTATATAATAACAAACATATCTATGGTTTGGGTGTGACTAATTTGAAGGAAGCTTCTTCACTTCGAAGGAAAAGAACGTCTACGATACTACAAGATTATGCCAAATACGATCCAGTCCATGATGTTGAGAAAAGCGTCTTTTGTAGTGATGGAAAGCGTCTTTCCTTGCAACTCTATTAGTCCGTCTACATCTAGAGACAGTGGATCGTTAGTGTGGTTAGTGATTAGTGGATCGGACTACTGAAGATTCAAGGACCACTTCCCAGACAACACAAGTGTAAGTGATTGTTTTGACTTGTTTTCAAAAACTTAAGTGTTCTGGAAGTGGCATTTCTTGAGACTTCGGCTCCTTATAAACCCTAACACTAGCAAGTCAATATCTGAGAAAAGAAACCTAGATATCAAGAACTACGAAACCAGTAGGTACGAGGTACATGTCGAAATTTAGGACCATAAATTGCGGATTGCAAGTGGAGCCAAACTTGGATAGGAAAGAAGAACGCAAGTTCAAAGTCTTTGAAAAGTAAAAACTCTGTCATCAAGAATTTATGAGAAACATCTGCAATGAGTTCATAAAGGTGGAAGGAAACCGTCAATTTCGAGCTGCTCTAAACCCCAAACAAAAAAGCTATAACCAAGCGGATGGTCATTTTTGTTTCAATTCCTGACTCAATTAGACCTTGTAAGCGAATAATCCGAGATCTTTATGCAAAATTCTCCTCAGGCTAGTGCGACTGATGTTCAGTGAGATCTTTGGCGCCTTGAGGTTCTCGGGCTTAGGCGTACACTTTCGGCACACACTTTTGCAATATTCTCCGTTGAGCGCACAGAACGAACACGGGAATATGTTCGGTTATCAATTAGCAACCCAGTCACAAACTTGTGCACCTGCAGTTGGTGCATTATTTCGACTCAAATTTCTTTTCAAAATTCGCACTATTACGGGAACACAGCACCACTTTGGAAGTAACTTTGCAATATTTCCCAACGTTGTTCAAGCGTAAATCGATCCATTTCGTACCTCGAAATATAATACTGTGTTTCTGTCAATTTATTGAGCGCATAAGAGCTGTCAGTGTCAAAATAACATATGATTCAAAAAGAAACCAACAGATGGCCCACCCTTTAGTGGAACCAGTGGAACTACAAATCATAGATATCGTAGTCGTTCTGTTTGGACATTTCTGGCCGTTTTTTCTAATCAGAATCTCAAATTTCTCGAACGATTAATTTTTCCTAAGCAAATAATTAAGCAACAAATATGTGCTACAATATCCTATTGTGCAGTGAATATTTCTCATATTTTGTTAAGCAAATTAAGGGCTCTGGCTCATTGTACACCTCTTGCTTGATCAGAATATCATCGATGCATATGAGAAAGCTACTATATCAGCAGATGGATATATATATATGTATATATGTACTTCTAGCCCACTTTAAACTAATGCCGATGTTGTCTAGAAGAAGAGATGAACTATGCTTATTTTCCTTGTAAATTCACTGCTTTATTCTTGCTCACCTGGTCAGCTTGTAAGTCGAAAGAAAGACCCCCTCGAAGTTGACTAGGTTTCTTTTTACATTTAGTTCATTTCTGCCCAGAATTTCGTCCTCTCTAGTTTCTAATTTACGACATTCTCTTTCTTACTCGCAATCCAATTCATTTTTTCTCAGACGTCAGCGATATTCCAGAGAACTGTAGCACCGATGAACTCGACAGAATAGGAACAACTTTACCCATTTTGCCTGATAAAGGCACCTTAGGTATACCAATCGCGACTTGCAAACTAAAATTCAAGCTGAATGCTGTCGAGAGTACAAATCTTAGGTGGACACTAGACAAATGGACCAATATGTCCAGCGACAAAAAACAAATTGGCCAAAGCTGGATTTAAAACGCTCTAAGAATTTGATTTCTCTCAACAGGTTGCATATCGGCACAACAATAGGTGTCATTACTGGGCACTGTCTAATAGGCAAGCATGATACCAGGCTGGACATTTTTGCGAACGACTTTTGTAGAAGGTTCATAGATGAAGAAGAGGATGAACCATCCCCATCCCCATGACCGACCTACATATTGCTGGTCTCAGTGTCTCAACCACACCAACCAGAAATTTTGACATCACATTCTTTATCTACGAACTCCAATCCGAATTCGAAAACTAAATTCCGTTCGATATAGAGGAATCTAATGCTAATGTTTGTCAATACTTGAAATGCAAATTGAATTATCAAATTTCTGATCGAGTTATTGAAGAAACGGATCAGTCAGGGCGCCTCGTTTGTGTGATTTGACGCCTCTGGACTTTTTCCCTTGAGGTTATGTCAGGTTTATGGTCTATAGCAAAAGTCAGACGATTTAGACCACGTCAGGATTAATATCAAATGCCAAATTGACGGCGTGACATTTTATTTGGCGCGACAGATCCATGTGACCCAGGGTCCAGCTTCTCACAACCATTCATGCTGTGCGGGTTTATATTCTACACATGAATGGGCCCTCATGTTTAATGCTTTTCCATTACAGTTTTACTCTTGGACGTTTGTCGGACGCTCGCAAGAGGTGGAACCGTGAAAAACTTTTTGTTATTGTCTGGGATTCGAACCTCAAATCTCCAGCTCAGTAGTCCAACGCACTAACCACTAAGCCAGGGGCCCATTTATACGAAAAAGTAGTGGAAAATCGGGTTCAGAGTATTCACCTGTGCAGGCGTTTCCGTGGACATTTGAATGATGTCGTGTTCTATAACTAATCACACCGCTGGTAATTTATCTCGAAATACTTTTTTTTTATATTTCAAAAACGAGCTACAAATTTTATTAATTATTTATAAAAAAATTAGCGTTTTTTTGTTGCGAGTCGACGCTTCTTGTTTGGGTTCATTGTAGATTCCTCATAGACCAGTCAATTTATAGTCTAAAACCTAAAGCATTCCCGAAATATCGGTGACTTAGCGATACTGTACCGATATTTTCACATTTCACCACAATTGTTCGGATGAAATTTTGAGCACCTGTCCGTCCTTTGTAATTTAAGACCAGTTTGTGGTCTTTAAGCGCATCGTCACCTAATTTTCTTTTCCTTTCACTCGACTACTGGCTGTATAACTTTAAAGAACTTAAGTCCTAATTGATGAAGAACATTTGAAAAAAAAAAATTCGAACATACCATCTCGAAAGACTTATGTTTTGTTGATGTTTGTTGAACATTTAAAGATTCCGTTTGCCCAATTTCGAAAACAAATTCGAAAACTTAAAGGAGAAGGATACGAATGGAATCAGTGTCTATGAGTCTTGCGGCCTAATCCTTGAACCAAAAAAAAGCATAAAAAACACTACGTTGTTGCTTACTCGTGTTTCTTTGCTTCTGATCACTGTCCTAAGCAATTATAAATTATTGCAAACAATTCTGTGCAGAGTTTTCTAAAAACTTGCAGAAAAAGCGGGGAACAAATCACTTCAAAAATATAAACATCATTGTAAAAAAATTAAGTCGCAATTTTTCGGAATTAATTGCCGGTAGGAAAATATTTTGCTTTGAATTTATTTTATTGGCTAAGATTCTAAAACACTATACAATGTTAAGTCTCTACACAATTACCAATCACAGTTTTGTCACTATGCACCAGCTTTCACAAATGTGTTTTGTAGACGAAACACCACGTTCTATAACGAAAACAATACTGAACTTAATTACAAATTATGAGCTTAACGCATTACTCCTTTTTTTTTACGAAACCTATCATAGTGTGACGCTACAGTTGGTTGGAAAATAAACTCATTAATTCATGTGTCATATAAAAATACATTAACAGGCGTTAAACGCATTAAACTATTAATTAGACTTCCAACAAAAATACAGTGTTGCTTCTGCAATTAATTTATTTACGCACTTCAAGCTTCACTAAACCAATCGACACGAACCTTCTCGAACCACAGTACTGTGTCGTCGAAAGAAATTTAAAATTCAATAATTACATACCAACAATAGGTATACATTGAACCTTGCACAAGGATAGAAATATTATGATGTCGCGCTATACCTATCAGTTATTATCAGGAAGGTCCTTCAATAACATATTTCTAATTGTATTTCAAGGTTACTCGATTTCAAATCGATAAAAATGACGATTGGGTTTTAACTACTACTCACCAGCCTTGATGAAATAGAAAAGGATGCAACAGGATCTGTCACTGTGTTTACGACTTAGGTTATTTCTTCACCAGTTGCACATTCGTATTCACTACACTTAATCGTCATTTAAACGAAATTTTGTTAATTTTAAAAATCCCGCTCGCAATTAATCATGATTTTTAGGAAAAACTCAAAAACCCACGGCCGCTCATACTAATTTAATTCCTTAAAAAGTTTTGTTATATAAACGCGAAATAAAATTTTGTGTTTATATATGAAGAAGCTGTTTTCAAGGTCACACGTGTCAAAATTACATAATTTTGCGAATCTTTTTTTTTTCCGAAAACTCTTATTCACCACAATTTATATTTTCACCAGTACCAGAACCGTTATTTTTCTTTGAAAATATTCGTACTTATGGTTTATTTTTATATTTTTCCACCTAGTGTCGATTTTCGAATATAGCCGTTTCCAACGTCCGTTTAATTCAAAAGTTTAACCGACACTGCTCCTCAATTTTCCCAGTGTACTAACGCTACACCTGCAATTCCACACATATGTATACAAAACAATAGAGAGTGTGGTGGAAATTCCCAGAAGGAAATTTTTGCACATTTGCACTATATTCACTTGCGACAAAATTTTGATCGGACTTTCGTTAAACTAAAAATACAAATAAATTTAATGTCGGCTACGAAAACAACCATTAACAATTGTTTAGTTCTCGCCTGTGTACCTATATAGTATATTTTTGTCAATGAACAACACGCTGACACCCAGCAAGAGAACAGGAACTTTTCTTTTTTAATTGTCATCATCAACTACTGACATTGAATTCGTGAATCGAGAGCGAATCTCGATGCAAATTTTGTAATAAAACAGACGAGCGAGAATTAACAAAATTACATGTTTAGTGTTGTATGATCCGGGAACGAAATGTTATTATTAAAATTGTTTAAAATTCAAAATTCAAGTTAATGCCAGCAATGTGGATGGGATTGTGTGATAGCGTTGTGGAAGTAAGGGTGCTATAATATTTTATGGGATGCAATTACTCGTGCAATGATAGGATCACTTAATTGTAAAGCTGACCATCGGAGAGTGATTTTGTTAAATTTAATGGATTTAAGTTTTTGTTGACATGGATTCTTAGATAACAATGTAGCCCGACTATGAAAACAGTCACCTTTCAAAGTGTCGAGCGTGATTATCTCTGTTTAGTTTGTAAGTTCTACGAGTATACATGGTAGGCAGATTCAACGGACATCTTCATTTTAGATCACGACCCGGAAACTTCACGGACTTTGAATTGAGAGTACATGCACCTGGAACTTATATGCATATGCCCATACATACGTTCAATCTACAACCCTGGTGCTACTCGAAATCTTAAATCTGTTCTCACGGGGTAAAACGCAGATATTATCGCGATCGAGGAGATACGATCAGGTATGCATAAACGGGTTGGGGTCACAATCCCGAAAAGCCAAAAATCCCGAAAATCCCGAAAAATTGGGTTGGGTACGAAATATAACAATGTAACAAAGTATCTAATCCTTTTCGGCGCAGTGTCATAAGTCTACAAGTCATAAGTCCACAATTCGATTTGTGCATAAACAGTGAAATATGTATGGGGAGGCATGTTGACCCCCTGCAACCCCCCTGCTTGGAGTCACTGTTGGATTTAGATTAGGTGCGAGGTGGAAAATTTTCATTTTCGGGATTTTGGCCTTTTCGGGATTCTGTCCGACTCCCTGCAAAAACACATGTTAGAATGCGAATTGACGTTGCTATAGCTCTGGTAAACACCTCAATACGCTCAGAGACCTTTCCAAATCGGTCTTTCAAAGCTCTCTGTATGGACTAAAGGATGTGGGCTCAGTTTTAACCCTAGGTTTTAAGTTTTAGGTTAGAGTGGCTGTCTGCAGAAGTATGCAGACACACTTAGACCAATAAAGGACCATTGTGATCCAATGGATCGCACCATTTGGCTACCCGGGACGAATTAAAACCAACAAGAACTTTTGATAAAGCGAAGGACCCTCGTGACGCTTAATTATGCCAGTTCACCTGGGTTGTCAAAGAAGTGAGCTCCTAGACAGATCTGGGCACATGCGTAGGAGGTGGAGAATGGTTTGTTCCTCCTCCTCTTCCCTACAGCTTATGTAGAAGTCATGTGAAAAGAGGCCCAGAATATTGGCATATTGACTTATTAGATAATGCCCAGTAAGAACAGCGATAACGTAGCTGATCTGTGATCCCTCTAACAAAACCGACTCAACACTACGTTTCAGATCAAGCCTAGGTCAAACCTGTTGCAAGTTGAGAAATTTTCCCATCTACAGTTGATTTTGGTAAAAGTGTCCACCTTCTGTCCAGTAACTGATCACAAGTACCGAGGGGCATACCCATGTTCTGCCACTTGGCATGATCCTATAGGTTATACCTTGTGCGGCGATCTCATCAGCCTTGCAATTCCCTGCAATGTCTCCGTAGCCTACCACCCAGCATAGGTGAATGTTGAACTGTTCAGTTATCTCCGGCTTTTGAAGTGAAGGAGCATGATTCCAGGGATTTGATTGCCGCTTGACTGTCAGTAAAAATGATAATATCCCTGACAGATATTGCACTACATTGCAACCAGGACAAGGCGTGCTTGATCGCAATGATTTGCGCCTGAAAAAAGGTACAATGATCTGAGAGGCAGAAACAAAACGCAACCCAAACCCTCGTCACTCTTGGAGCTATCCGTCTAAACTGTCCTCAGGAGAGGGAACAGAGACCCATTAACTACGATCAGGAATGCTCGTACGGAAGTTTTGATCAAAGAACAGGGTCAACGGGGTGTAGTCGGTGTCTTCTAGGGTAAGATTGAGGAGATCAATGACCGAGGAATGGCCCTCATACTACAGCTTCTACAGAAATCATTGATGAGCTCACCCAATGCCTTAATTTTTCCCTATTAATGGAAATAATTCTTCTCGGTTTCTTGCAACCTATGTTGGTGTTTCTCCATTACAAGGCCAGATCCTTGTTATGGAGAAACACCTAGGTACTAAAATTGCTCCACCTGCCTGCCGTATCTGAATGGAACTTTGTCAATTTCATTGGGTCAGAAAGCCCCTTCCCATTATTAGGGAGGAAACGACCTACACTCCTTTAATTTGCGCCATTTAACCGCTGTCGCTTCAATAGGGTGAATCGAATCGAATCAATTTTTTCCAATTCTTTTCTACATCCCACAAAGGTACCAAGTTTACAGTCAAATCTCAAACCATTTCTCCCCCAAAAAACCACAACCAGAACCACCCAAAAAAATATTAAAATTAAAAACCAAAAATAAATCCCGCCCAAGTGCATTCCTTCGTCGTGTTCTGTCGTTTCTCTTTATTCAACACAACCCTGCTATCAATTCAAGGTCTCGTCTAGCATTGCACGAGACACTTGCCACTGATCGCATGGGTTATTGCACAAAATGTGGCCAAGCACATGTCTCGAGCATGAGAATCATGAAGACTCAAAAACACCCCTAAAATATTCACGAGCACATAGGGCGACTTGCCAAACAACAATTCGCGTTCTCTTCTACCTATATTAAATTAAATTAAACAATTTCACAGTGCATCATGGATCTTAATTAATTAGATTAAATCTGTCCGAGTTCTGTTTGTAAGGATTTTCGAGAAGTGACTCAATCAAAGAGGAGGAGAATCGCACTTGACATGAGAAATTGCGAAATATGTCAGGACTATTAGGAAATGAAAATAAAACGAAATACATTGTTAAAGCCCGAGTGTGTGGGCAGAAAGTGTTAGCAAATTGTACACCTACCAAACGCCCACACAAGCGGTCTATTTAGGGACTCACCTTTCTGTTATGAAAATGTCTTTCCGCACTTTTGGTTGAAGTGAGGATGAATAATTTTAGTGCTAATTGGGGTTTTCTAATAAACAAATATTTCATTACCACTAAAAGAGACGACAGATCTTTGCATCAGGATGCTCTGCAAATAGAATTCAGGGAAATGTACATAAACGTGCCCATGCATCAAGTTTAATTGAAAGGAATTTTCCCACGTTCATCGGTTCATCGGCGATAAATGAAAGAGAAAATGATTTTCACGTGATGACACTGACGCAATTGTGGAGTGCAATAGTACTGCACCTACTGTTATTGATACTCAGTGAGATTTCGACTGGTTAGAGATTTCCATTGATCACTTGGATTTAGTTGGTTATTTGGGATCATTATGACCAAAGGCCCATCTAATGATTGAGATTGAGAGTGCATATCAACTTTAGTCTATCCTAAGTAGCGTAATGACAGCTCATGTCATCCCATAATGAGCCGATTTGTATGAGCAGCGAAACCGTGGGATTCGAAACAGTATGAATCCTTTCGGAGGAGGCTAATAAAATACCTTTCTTCTTCCATTCGCTTTCTTATTTCTAAGAAGCCTTATGGTGCCTTACGTGACCCCTGTTTTTTGGAAAGAATTCTCCACAGACTCCACTTATCATTGGAACCCACCTGTAGATTGTGCCTAGACTGATGAGATCTACGTACACGATTTCATACAATTTACCTTACGTACACTTGCTGCAATACACCAAAAAAAGTTATTGCATTTCACGTTCAGCAACTTACTCTAGAAACCCATGAGCCGGGATAAATAGATTTCTCGAAAGACCGCAATGTGCGAGTGGAGCAACCACTCCCCAAATAGAAATGTCCAAAATTAAAATCCTTAAACTATCGAATCTCCAACTTATGAAAAACGGTTTGTGATTGTGGATTTTGAGTTTGGTTATA
Source organism: Xylota sylvarum (assembly GCA_905220385.1). Lineage (NCBI taxonomy): Eukaryota > Metazoa > Arthropoda > Insecta > Diptera > Syrphidae > Xylota > Xylota sylvarum. The sequence goes on from LR999958.1 coordinate 38,336,136, forward strand.
TGAATTTGGAAATTTTAGTTTGGGAATTCCATTTTGGAGATTTCGTAGTCAACCCGGATTTTATGTTAGACGCTTTTGTGTTTGGGGACTTTGATTCGGGGATTTTGATATGTGATTTTTATTTTGGGATTTTGTGACTAGGGATCATGTAGCTAACACTAATGCCCAATCCTTGCAGACAATGGAAATAGCCTCGAGAAAACAGTCCTGCGTCTCCTACAATCCAATCTTTGAAAAAATGACAAGCCTACGATTTCAACCCAAACTTCATAAAAAATCATCAAGAGATGAAGAGGAAAATAACCACCTTCGTGTATTGTTAAAAAATGGAATCCGTAAGCTTTACGATAGAGCTTTTCGAAAACTAGTCCTGTAGTCCTTATAAAATAATGCTAACATTACATTGTACATACTTATATAGAGTTACAGTTGGCTGCGGTCATTGAAGAATAGAGCCCCTAAATGAAGCAGTCTTCTTTGGGACAGGGCCTGACAGGTGCAGAGGAGGTAAATGATGTTATCATCCTCCTCTTCAACCTTGCAACTCCTGCAGAAATCATTTGAAAAGAGATTCAGCCTTTTTGGATTCCTGCCTATCCGACAGTGTCCCGTAAGAACACCAATTACGTAGCTAATCTGTGATAGCTTCAATGTAGACAACACGGTACTACCTTTCTAATTCAAATGCGGAACTACCTTTTTCCCACCTGTGGTTGGTCCCACTAAAAGTGTCCAGCTTTAGTAGATGTTTACATGTAGCGAAGCCATATTATGTAAACGTGCAAAACCCTTCGTCAACAACCTGTTTGGCCGCTATCAGTGTGGCTTTAGACCAAGTAAGTCCACAATCGATCAAATCTTCACACTTTGGCAGGTCCTGGACAAAACCCAAGAAGTCCAAATCGATACCCACCATCTTTTCATCGATTTTAAGGCGGCATATGACAGCATTTCTAGAGACGAGCTATACAGAAGCCATGTCTAGTTTTGGCATACCTGTCAAACTCGTTTGCCTGTGCAGGATGACGATTGAGAATTCTCGCTGCTCCATCAAGTTCGGTAACAATCTCACCGAGACCTTTAATGTCAAAAAAGGATTTAGACAAGGTGACGCGCTGTCATGTGACTTCTTTAACATCATACTTCAAAGAATTGTGCGAAACTCACAAGCCAACACCGGAGGCACAATCTTTCAAAATTCGATATCGAATTGGGGGAACACAGCGGGCTGTCACCGGTGCGTTCGCTAGTATTAAAACGGAAGCTGCCAAAATGGGTTTAGCGGTAAACGAGGGCAAAACCAAGTACATATATGCTGTCAACCAGAAGGGACATTCAACATCGACGAAATGGACAGAACGTCACAATCGACAGCTATAACTTTAAGGCAATAAGGGACTTTGTCTACCTTAGCTTTGCTAACAAATCTGAAAACAACACCTCCGCAAAAATAAAAAGAAGAAAATCGCTGTTTCTTCAGGCAGGCAGACAGAGAAGGGAATTGTGTAGTAAGGCCCTATCCCAAACAACTAAGGAGACTCTATATAAGACCTTGATCATCACAGTCCTACTTTATAGCGCTGAAGCATGGACTTTATCGAAAGTAGATGAAGATATCCTTAGCCGTTTCGAATGAAAAATTCTTCGTAAAATTTTCGATCCCGTTTGCGTTGACGGCTTTGGAGGAGGAGATTCAACGACGAACTATACGAGCTGTACAGCGACATCGACCTAGTCAAAAAACTCCGCAGCAGTTGTTTGAGATGCCTATGGACACCAGCGCTCCGACCCGTAGAGTCTTCGAATCAAACCCGGAGGGACAACGCAGTAAGGGAAGACCTCGCGTTGGGTGGTGCGCATAAGTAGAAGAGAAATTGGAGTGCGTAACTGAAGGCAGTTATCTAAGGATCGGGCTAACTGGAGGCTTGTTTATTGAGGCCGAGGTTCACCGCGAACTGTAGCGCCACATAAGTAAGTGAGTAAGGGAACTCCTATGCTAAGGACGATAAAGGTGCTACTAGGATATTTCAGTTGTAAAAATGTAATTCATTCTTCGAACTCCTCTGGGATTTGTAGAGGTCATTGTTAGCTCAGTCAACACTTAAGGAAGCTTGGAAAGTGAACCTAACCTCACTATCACTAATTCATTCGAGACTTGTCACATGATCAACTGGTTCTTAACCAACAGGTAAACAATAGAACTGACAGCTCGGAAAGGTTTTAAGTAATACCCTGTGAATAGTTTGAATGTTTTGTTAAAAATTGTATGGAGGAGCACCTCAGTAGACGGAAATAATATGACACGATTGTGCTAATCCGTTTTAGCAATTTGTTGCAAAAAAAAACCATAAACTCCATATGGAATACAGATATCATAACCGCGAATATTTTCTCTTATAGCCGAGTTCCAGAAGAATGAAACAAGGAAAGTAAGGACATCAACATTATCAGTCGGCAGATAGAAGATTTCAGCAACATTTTCCAATCAGAATCAATATTTGAAGTCCGTGGTAAAACCGATCTAGATGTGGGTATAAAACTCGAAAAATTAAAATCCGCATTCAATATTCTGGCAAAAATCTAAAGTATTCTTGAAAACCATACTGCGACTAATACGTTGTAATAGAGAATCAATACTACTGTACGAATGTACAATCAGAAACTGAAACTGCAAACCTTCATCAACATCATCAACATCATCAATATCTTCAATAGATGTCATCATGCCATTTCAAAAGACTTCTGGCATATCGAACACACTAGAATGGATCATGACTCATGAGTTTATAAGCATCAAGCTACGGATACCAAAGTGGTAATGAATTGATCACACCTAACGATGATTCTGCTGAAAATTACGTCATGCAATGGAACCCCCCTATACAATCCGGCAGAAAAGTGGTTCGCACTTAGAAAAGATGCTGCAGAATCGTCAAGAAGGAACCATGTCCTTTAAGAATGAATTGCAATGTGTTCCATGTACCTAGACGCGACGTCGCACATGCGTTGTTGACATCCTATACCTTGCAAGATGCGGCAATCAATAGGTAGTATAAATAAATCTTTTACTTATCAGAGTTGGTCGAATCCAGGGTTGGATTGCATTACTTTTTATTGAATTTCAGAGAAAACAAAAATCGCTTAAATTTATTAAAGTTCTTCTATGCATGAGTTTTTTTCAGGAGGAAAGGGTGATTAATCAATAAATTGCTTAAAGCTTACACCGTCTTCATCTTTAATGATAAAACTAATTCGAATATACTCACATGTGGCCTTTTATTTAGGATAACTGTGTTGCTCGTTGTCTGCTTTCATTTCTGCACAAAACCCATAGAAATGTTTTTTTTTTTTTTTTTCGTTTTATTCTTTTTTTGCGAAATAATTAGAATTCTCTGATTACAGGACTTACATCCGTTTTGTGTGAGAGGACTAATTAAAATAGCCAAACACATACGAGTACACACACATTAATCCCATTACGAAATATGTACATATCACAACCATCACCCGAAAACAACAAATATATATTTTTTTTTTTGCCAAAACAGTAAATTTTATAACAAAAAGAAGGAAAAATAGAAAAACAAATGAAAAGTCACTTTGAACTGCAGAAACACACTTCAGCGGTCTGAGTGTATCTTGGGAGACAAAACTTTTTTTTTTTTTTTTAAATCGTAACACGTTCTATGTATCTATTTGGGACACCACAGCGTAATTGTTTCAAGATCAAGTGCAACGCCGCGCGTTAATTCATGTAACAACAAAAAAAAAAACTTTTTAAACATTCACCTTTCTTATTTACTGCAGAGAAACATATAGAAACAAAAAAAAAAACAAAAAATTAAATAAAATAGCTGCCAAGAGTTGTCAGCGGCACAGATCATACGCAACACCACGCTACTTCCTCCTTCACGACATACGTAGCACGTTTTCTTGAAATCGAAATTTGAACTGCATATGTAGGAGTGTAAGGTATATTTTGATTGATGCAGTGATTTGATTTATTGTCTTAATCAAAACTATTCAGATTTCGTGAGTTCTTGCATTGTCAGTTGTTGTACTTAGTTCGGTCTGTTGACCACTGAAGGCATTAAAAGATGTTGTCACTTCGGACCGAGAATCATGGCGCAACTAACAGAATCCCTAGATGACCGTTAATTAGATTGACAATAGTATTCTTATACTGGGGGAAGAAGGCGGGAGTGTATGTATAGAATTTTTGGCAGATCTTGCCAAAGGTTTCATTTGGTATCTGTGCTTTGCTGCATTGTTGCTGGGAGAGCATTAATTATGAGAGTATCGAACATGGCTAGAGGACAAGTTATCATGCGACATTATAGTCTAGTAGACATTGGGGTCTAAAAGAGACCATCTCACATTATCATTAGATTTTATTTCATTTTATGTAAAATGAAGGTTTTGATGTAAAATAGAGATTGTCAATATTTATTAATCGAATCTCCTGCAAGCTATGCCAGTGCGTTCACTATGTTACGAGATTCTTGATAGTGCAGTTTGGATTTTGCACTTTTGAAAATTATACTCAACTTATGCACATTGTTTTTTATTCTTATGTATTCATAATTTTCTAAATTTGAGCTTCCGAGCGTTCCTCATACTGATTGAGAGCCTATTACCATAACCTGTTACCATCGGTTGTGGACTTATGCGAACTTAAGCGGAATTATGGACTTATGTGCCTTACTTACTTACTTACAGTTTGAGGAGATCCTTAGGCCTCCTAAGGTGAGGTGATCCTGGGCCTCCACTAACAAGCCTCCTCAGTTAACCTGGTCCTTAGCTTACGCACTCCAAGTCGGTTGAGGTCCTCTTCCTAAGGAGAGATGCTAGATGCAACTCTACTGCGTTGTCCCTCCGGGTTTGATTCGAAGACTCTGCGGGCCAGAGCACTGGTGTCCACTCTACATGTCCTAGCGATCTTTAATGACTAATGCGATGATTTCTGCCAATTATGTCAAAATTGTCGGTGTACGCTAGTAGTTGCCTCAGATGTTGGCTTGTGAGTTTCGTACAATTCTTGATTCATGACAACGCATCACCTTGTCTAATTCCTTTTTTGATATCAAAAGTCTCTGTGAGGTCGTTACCGACCTTGATGGAGCAGTGATCGTTCTCTATCGGCATTCTGCACAAACGGACGAATATGGCAGGGGTGTCAAAACTAGACATGGTTTTGTACAGCTCAGCTCTATAAATGCTGCCATATGCCGCCTTAAAATCGATATAAAGGTGGTGGGTATCGATTTGGGCGTCTTGAGATTTCTCCAAGATCAGCCGAAGGGTGAAGATTTGATCGACTGTGGACTTTCCTGGTTTGAAACCACAATGATGCCAACCAGATTGTTGACGAATGGATTCAGACATTCACACAATATGGCAGATAGGATCTTGTACGCGATGTTGAGGAAACTGATACTTCTGTAGTTGGCGCAATTGAGGGGGTCTTCTTTCTTGTCGATCGGGCAAACGGTGCGGAGATTCCATTCATCAGGCATACACTTATCCGACCAAATTTTACAAATAAATTCGTGTATTCTCTCTACCAGGTCTTTTCTAGCTGCTTTGAATAGTTCGGCTGTTAAGCCGTCAGGTTCAGCAGCCTTGTTGGATTTAAGTTTAGATATTGCTATCCTCACTTCCTTTTGGCAGGTGAACGGAAGTTTTACCTATCACCGTCTAGATTGAAAGGTTCATTCTGCCTGACAGCGCGATATTGGTCTTCGTCGCCGTTATACAATCTGCAGAAGACGTTTTTCCTAGTTCTCAGCACCGACTATGATTCTACTACGAGGTTTCCTTCTTCATCTCTACAGGCTTCTTTACGGTCTTGTTGTCTTGACACGTTCTTTTACGTTGTGGTAAAACTTTCATATCTTGCTCCTGGAGTATAATCTTTCTTCTTCGTCAAATCAGGGGTTTCTTGGTGGTAGTCGGGTGAAACCCAGCACATCAGTTGTGGCACTTCTGATGGCATGTTGGCAGTGTTTTTACCGGTCTTCAGCACTTGATGCTGGTAGTTTGTTAGTCGTTCAGAGATTTCGGGATACGCGTTCGACAAATGTTCTGGCGGTCTCTTGGGATTGCAGCTTTTCAATATTATATGTTCTTGCAGTAGTTCTTCTTTGTTGGGGCGCTTGGGATATCTGCATTCGTATGTTGGCTGCAACAAGGTAATGAACCGAGTCAGTGTTGGCTGCTCGGATGGTTCAGATATCCAGAATACTGGATGCATTCTTTCGATCCCTTTCTCTTTGGTTGATCATTTGATGATCAGGATACCACCATGTCCCCTTGTGAATATTGATATGAGGAAGCCGTGTGCTTGCTACAGTGACATAACACGCTGCAGCAAAGTCAATAAGATCAAGTCCATTACCAGACGTGATGTCGTGTAGACTATGCTTACCAACTGTCCTACCACTGATGTCCTCCTTTTTTATGTTGGGGGGACTTATGTGGCTGTACTAGAAAAATATGCACACACTTCAAAATCAAAATGGAAGTCGATAATAAATAACTGAACGTTCTCTAGACACACCATAGAAACAAACTCCTCCGTAACAATTTTACGAATCCTATTTCAAAAACGTTCCTTAACGCAAGAAATTCCTTAAAGAAAAGTGCCAATGACTCAATGAGAGACCAAACAATCCACGTCTATGGAATGTCTGACGAACGATCTCACGTCCAACGAATTTCTGATGCTTTCCTAACTTTCGTGGCGCTTAGCTAGTTGTCTCTAGTTGCTTACGCGAAGTTGGTTGAGGTCAGTCTCTTTTTGAACACGCTATCGGAGATATGGACGTCCTTTCTGGAGTGTTCCCCAGGGTTGGATTGAAAATATTTTCAGGCCTAAGCATTGGCGTACATCCGCTCTACCTGACCCAGCTATCTTAGGTCGATGTTGCAGTACATCTGGTATAGTTTGTCGTTTTTTTTTAGTACTCCAAGGGCACTTTCAACTGATTTTGACAAAGTTCATCCTTCCACATCAAACAGCAGGACTGGGATGATGAGGGTCGTGCGTCTCCTTAGTTCTTCTTGAAAGAAGTTACGTCATGGACCCTCTTTAGATAGATTGTCTGTTTTCCAATTTGTGGGAATATCACTGTAGCATAGAACGCAGTACAGGAATGCGCCACATTTGACGGCGATCTAGTTAAGAGACTCGCGGCATGGCTTTACTTGGATCGTATTATTGGCGATTCCTGTCCTTTTTGCTGTCTGACTGTCTATATAAGGAACAATAGCGCTATAATCTACTGAATTAATTGAAAGTCAGATCGCGGCTTCTCTGACTTCTGCTTGAAATGCACTACAGTGTGTTGATACAAATGTCTAGTGCACTGGGGAGTAGACTCCCGCACCTGTACCAAACTCTGTCCTGGATCCACCTGTGTTCACTTCCATCGCAGACTCAGTTACATTTTTTTGCGATTTCCAAGCACTTCTGCTTGGAATTCTGGTTTTATACTTGATGTTAAAATCCAACTAAGGGACAATTATAGTCCAGATTAGTTGGAATAGTATAGGGTAATCCAACAAGAGGTGTCATTTCCAATTTCGCGTCATTGTTAGATTATTATCAACATACAACTATCATTGCTCTGATTTCTGATTGGTAGAAACTAGGATGTTATTAAATATGGATGGATACGTACTCGTACAATGTGTTAAAATAGTGAAAATTCACTACAAAAACGGTGAAAATATCGCGCTACTTTCCACACAGCTGATGAAATAATGACTCAAATTTCCTGAACGTGTAATTTCTCGAAATGGAGACTTCAATTGGCCGTCGAGATCTTAACATCATTAGACTTTTTGCTTTGGAGATATGTTAAAGATAAACTGTCCACCAATGCTCCACCAACCATTCGTGCACTAAAAGAACAATTCGCAAAATGTAGCCTCAATTATTCGAAAAAGTGATGAAATTTTTCATCAAAAGTGTGACTATTTGTCAGCAGAACCAAGGTGAACATTTGTCAGATATTGTATTCCATTACTAACCTCAGAATTTGTACCCTAAATTATGGCCGTTTAGTATATTTGCGTGTCCGCTAGGAATCTCTAAGCCATAATCCTACTTTTGCCGCCATGGGCTTCCGAAAGATATCAATGGCTGAAGTTGGAACACAATTTCTAATGCATGGATGCCAAAAGTAGACATGGCTTCCGAATGATATCAATGGAATGAGGTGGAGCATAAAAGGTGGACATAATGCAGCCGGACTAGTGGCTCTAAGTGCGCCCATTATGCAGATGCAAGATAACTCTTGAATCTTCTTCCATCCACCAGACTAGTACTCTGTACATAATGATGGGTCTGAAGACCCCAATTTGGGCCCAGGGATTTTCTACATAAATAAAGTGCAATCGAGACCGTTCTCGAATAATCTGGAATATTTGGTCTTGAATATTTATTTTATCGAGATCCCCAAATAACAGTCGTGTTCCCAAACTTTTACTTCAATACCCTTTAGTTTTGGAGGAGTTAAACATGGTATATTATACCTTCTTGTGAACAATACTAATTTAGTCTTGGACATATTAACTCCGAAATCAACATTATTTTTCCACTTTGCAAATTTATTTAGAATAGACTCCATCACGTCTCTAGCTGTAAGAATGATCTTTCCTGATATCGCTATCCCGATGTCTTACCCAAGATTAGGCGTATCTCATTCGCTACCATGAGCCATAGTAGTGGAATTACCCCTCTACACCGACATTTTAATTAGACAGCACCCTACATCAGCATGGATAAGCCTGCTTTTTAGTATTTGCTCGATTCAATAGCAAAAATAGTTGTCAACCTTAAGATTTAGAATTGCAGCAAATGTTGGTTCTGTTTTACCCATTGTGGTCAGCAAGTATTGCTTTAGAAGGCTCTTTGAAGTAGAGACAGGACTATGTACACTTGTCTAATAGAGAACCCTTAACGAACTGGTTTGGTTCAAAGACCAGTCTAAGATAGTACATCAAAGTTTCGGTATCAATTCAAACGTATCCTACTGTGTTCTAGGCTAAAGTCCATACCTTGAAAAAGATAACAAGGGCTCTAGAATACATATCTTATCAGATAGACAGGCTTCTAACCCACTCTAGTCTAGTCAAAAAGTCGCATCCTGTATACTGGTTAGGAAGACGCTGCTTCTGTAAAAAAAAGTTTATTGTTCTGGATTTGTTTTAATTTGATTAGTTATTAGTTGTTACTGATTTTTGTAAAAAAAAAAAATATGCAAATAATGGCACAAGAAGTCGCCTCTGAGCTGGCTTTAGTTGAGGGTGGCCGAGGCGTGCTCTATGCCGATATTATGATAAGAAAACCAGAAAAGACGTTAAAAAAGCCATTAAAGGTACAGGGAGACTAACTCCTACAAACCGCGTCAAGGATCAGGTCGCTCCGGAGTAACTAATGCAAGGGATGACCGATATTTGGTGATTCAAAGTCTTCGGAATCGTCTCTAAATAGCAGTTGAGCTGGCTCACAGACTTCTAACTGTTAGTGGGACAGCTGTGAATGCTCAAACGGTGAGGAGGCGATTAGTAGAAAGTGGCCTGAGAGCAAGAAGACCTGCTCGTGTACCGACCCTCACGGTACAACATAAGCGAAGTCGACTTGAATTTGCTAATTTTCACCAGGATTGGACAGAGGCCGATTGGGGTAGAATCATTTCCACTGATGACTCCAGGTTTCGTCTCCTCTCAACAGATGAACGTAGCAGAGTGTGGGGATGATAAAATGAGAGATACTCTTTGCCCAGCGGGAATATTTCTGGAGCGGTTCCATCATAGTGTGGGCAAAAATTGTTATGCGCGGAAAAACCGAGCTGTGCATCATGGAAGGAACAGTGACCTCTACGTATTATATCACCAACATTGTGGAGGAATATGTGGTTCTATTCGCACCATTTATGGAGGAAAACTTCTTGCTGATGCAAGACAATGCTGGACAACACGTCGCCAGGTGCGTTACCAAATATTTGCAAGAAGTGGAAATCGACGTGATGGCTTGGCCTGCGATGAACTCGGACATGAATCCCATTGAACACGCTTAGGACCTGCTGGAGAAAAAGATTGGGATACGATCTGCCCTTCCAGAGATACTCAGCGGCCTGAGATCTGCTCTGATTGAGGAATGGGACAATGTGGACAACACCATCGTAAAAAATTTAATCCAATGTATGCCTCGGCAAATATCTTATTTGTTGGATGTTCGGGGAGACAATACACACTATTACAGGAACAAGGACTCGTTAAAAAAGAAATAATAAAAATGTAAAATGCTAATTTACGAAGTTTTTGTCCATTTTCCTTAAATTATGTCTTATTTCTAAGGTCTTCCTGGTCTTCCTTTTTTTATTTTTTTCTTATATGAATTACTTATTTTTATATTAATAAACAAAGCTGTATTAAAAAAAAAAAATTTTTTCCAATTTACTTGAAGTAATTGCGAAATATCAAGTGGCGCCACTTTTTTTGTAACTCAGTGTACTTTAAGTGCCCTCCGATGTTTGACATTATGAATGATTGCTGTTGATTGAGCAACGCTTCTGTTTTTTTTTTTTTTTGGTTTGTTTGGGGTTAAGCCAATCAATGCGGAATTCCTTCGAAAATAGAGTGGCTACGACAGTAATCTCGTTCTTAGCTAAATCGAGATCTTTTAGTTTCGTTGACCTCTGGTGGATTTTCATTTGTTCCTCAAATCACATATTGGTTCTTCCATACTTTTTTTTAAATTGGTTATATATGGTGTTTAGAACTGTCTCTGCCTTAACTTTGACAGCTAATTTAATGTCATCATGTGGTATACGTATACCATCAAGCCTAAAGTACTTTATATTAATTGGTGGGTTTTCTTTAAAATCCCGCTGGTTATGTCGGGTCTTACTGACAACAGAACTGTATATGACTATTTGCAAGACGTATAATACTGTTGCAACCTAGCTGGTATAATCTGATGACCTTATTCTCTGAACCATCTTGTCCAGTTTATACAAATTTAAGTTCACTTGACATGCCATCCTGTCTACAATCAGGAGGATAATACAGTTCATTTAGTTGGTTAGCCATTGGATCCCTTAATTGATGCCATAACCCATCATGTAGATCATGATATATACCGTCCATAGAGTACATGTTCATAGCCAAAAGTGATAAAACAAGAAGGTTGAATAACATGTCTTCTAGACAGCAGACTCTTGCCTAAAAGAGCTGTTAAGAAAGGCATCATCTAGGTAAGGATCAGACTAACTAACATGAAACCCCAGTTATACGCCAGAGTGCTATACCTTCTAAAGTAAAGTTAAGACGTAAAAAAGTTTCCGCCAAAATCGCCTTGCTGTCTTTTCAACACAATTCAATTACCAACTTTACCTTAAAGCCACAATGCATCAGTATTATCATATTATTGTGAAATCCGGTCTGTATTTGATTTTTCCATCTTTTTTAATAACAATGCCACCTTTCAGTTATCACATTTCCTATTGTTTATTTATTTACATTTTATTTAAGACTATTACAAGAAGTACACATTTTATTGCAATTTATTGATCCCACTCTTGCACGCCTAATTTAATCTTAGTTGGCACTAGCACTGGACGGTGACAAACTATTTGTTGATGTACTCGTCGCTCCACTACTAACAATACAAAATGGCGCCGTGTAGTAATGCGGCAATAAAGCCGGTGGAGGTGGTGGTGCAGCTCCAGCTGCAGCTGCTAGGCCTGCTGGTGTTAGATACAAATGGCTGCCATAGATTCCTTGTCGCTGAGCTATTTTAAGTCTCGAAGTTAACTGCTTTTTCCATTTGGTGCGTCGATTTTGGAACCAAGTTTTTATTTGAACCTCCGTCAGGCTTAAGTTCTTGGACAACTCCATTCGCTTGCTCACACTTAGATACTTGTCTTGTTTGAACTCGTTTTCCAAACGTTCAAGTTGCTTTGCACTATAAGCCTGACGTGGCTTACGATCAACGCCAGGTTTTCGGAATCGTTTACCACTTGGCTTGGGAACTATAAAAAGAAAGAATTGGTAAAGCAAAGATCTCCTTAAAAAATATGAAACATGTACACTTACCTTGAAGTCCTAGTAAATAGTTTGCGGGATGAAAGTGTGATTGTGGCAAAATTTTCGAGGGTATTCCAATCCAATTGCTGTACAGCAGCGTAGATGGATGTGCTCCAGGATAATCATGCATAAGATGAGTGAAGGGGCGCACTGCTTGGGAGAGTTTCCTTTCATACAGTTCTTCATAACCGGAGAGTTCTCCTAAAAGAAGGTCTGTTTTTGTACTCAACACGTCGAGTACGTTTGTTGTTGTGGCTGAAAATTAAAATATAGTAGGTTGATCGTTGTTTCAAATTGCCTAGTCATTATTAAAGTTAAAAATAATTTTAATTTTAAAGTGAATCTTTTATCGATATTTTAGGAGGATAATTATTATATGTATGTAAGATGGTATTATTATAAAATTGCATAACTCTATATATTGTAATTTATAATTGAAATTGTTTAATTATCCAATCAAATTAATCTGTTTTGCGATTAGAGATTTCAACAGAATTACAAAATTGCTTACTCAATTAGGAATACAATGTTAATTTTGCTGAAACTCTATTAAGCCGCCATCTTTTTACACATTAAGGGATCCGTAGATACTAAAAATTGCTTGGAATTGCAAATTTAAATTGTACTTAACTCTAAAATCTAGTTTGCATACAGGAAAGGTAAATCCACAGAAGGTGATCTTCACTATCTTGTGAAAAAGTTGGACGGAACTTTTCGATTCAAGGAAATAGCTCTGAATGCATTCCTTGACATTGAGGGCGCATTCGATGACACTTTCTACGACTCAATAGTAAAACCAATTAGTAGCAGAGGTGTCGAGGATTCGATCAACCAATTGATAAGAGCTTAAAAGTTGAATTATTACTTCCTTCTCTGGAGGAGTGTCAGTGACCGCAGTTAAGGGTCACCCAAGGAGGAGTTCTTCCTCCCTTTTTGTGGTCACTAGTCATCGATAATTATCTAGTCGATTTACCGAGATCAGGCTACATCGCCATTGATTATGGGAATGACTTGTGTTAAACTCTAAACACTATTACACTAACAAAGTCACTAACACTTAATCTACTTTGAAAACAACTATACGCGTTAAATATCCGAGTCGCAACGTTGATGCGAACTCGGCACGATGCCCTTCCGGTATGGATACGCAAAGTGAACTCAACACAACACATTCCAACCCATCGCACCGAGCTGCTGTTGCAGTCTACACTAATGCTATCTATATCCTGAGAGTAGGAGGGATTTCCCCACTCTATCGAACGAATCTACCTATCTACTGCCGGCTTCTAATCTAGCTGTTAACACTTGGCAATTGTTATTAGTAGTAAACACAACCCGACCATTTCTAGTGTCATGCAAGGTGCTTTACTATACGTTTTTGAAAGTTGCAGCAGAGAAGGGCTGTCCATCAATCCTTGTAAAACCGTTCTAGTGCATTTTACAAAAAGAAGACTGGTCGATCTAGGACCTATCACCGTCAATAATAGTTTATTCCAGTAAGGTTACATATCTCGGCATCATCCTTGACAAACGGCTTAGCTGGAATTCCCATATCTAGAGCCATGTGGGCCAGTAGACGCCTATACGGCAGAACTTGGGGTCTAAGTTCAAAAATGTTACATTGGTGTTTGGTGTTTGGTGGCCGAAAGTTCTTCAACGGACAACGACCACTAAGATTCAGAAGCTCCAGAGAATTGCCTGCCTCGATATAACAGGTGCCATGCATACCTGCCCTACGGAAGCATTAGAAGCTGTCGTTGGGCTTACAGCCCTACAAATCTTCATTAGGAAGACGTGGATAGATGCGCTATTAAGCTGCAGCTAGAATACAAGTATAAACCAAGTGTGGAAAAATTCTTGACTCAATTCCCAAGAGGGCCATATTTTGCACTATCCCTGACATCATGGTCAAGGAGTACTTTTTCAGCAGGTTATTTGAGTTAGAAATATTGAAGCGTGCAAACTAGTCTAATGGTATTCCGGCACTGGACCCTAGATGTCTGGTATGGTTCAGAGATGAATGGAAGATGGAAACTGGAATTGGAGCCGGTGTCTCTGGGCCCAACATATGGCAATGTGTTCCACAGTTTTCCAGGCTAATGATGTTCCGGCACTGGATCCTAGATGTCTGGTATGGTTCACAGAAAGATGGAAGATGGAAACTGGAATTGGAGCCGGTGTCTCTGGGCCCAACATATGGCAATGTGTCCCACTGTTTTCCACGCTGAACTCCATACAATTGAGACCTGCGCTAGGATAAACCTTAGTATAGGTATTACGGGGACATCCATCTGTATATGGATATATATCTTTTAAGATAGCCAGGCTGCACTTAAAGCGCTGTCGTCCGCTGTTAAATGCCGCTACGATCCACTACAATCTATTGCCAGATATAACAGGGAGAAACTCGGATGGGTACCTGTTTATCAAGGAATTGAAGGCAACGAATCTGCAGATGGACTAGCTAGGGCTAGCTCATAATCTGCGTTCATAGGACCTGAATTCTACTGTGGTGTTAACTGGGTTGCCGCCACAGCTCTGATTAACGATTGGGTACACAAACTTCGTCTGACCCACTGAGAATATGTCTCGGGGCTGAGACAATCCAAGTGATTAATTAGGCCTTAATCATCCAAGAAAATCCTTAGCTTTCTCATATGGTCACTGTGGACTGAGGTATCACCTTAACAAACTTCATCCGTGCTCAGATTCGGAATGTAGATTCTGCTCGGAAGACGACGAAACATACGAGCACATTCTCTGTGAATGCCCAGCATTACATTGGCTAAGGAGGCGTATTTTCCATAAAGAAATATATTCGAAACTCTGTTGGTAAGGACGATTATTTATCCTTTATTAGGGAGGTGGTATGGCTTTTAGATTTAACATACCCTAATGAAATAATAGATTTTTTAGGTCGCAATGTCAGTCATATGTGCAAGGGTCTACACAAAAAAAGAAAACTCTAAAGCTACGGTCGCACATCGCTACTTTTCAATGCATTAGCTCCAGAATATAGTAGCACTGTCATATTCTACTCCGGAGAACCCGACGGCACCTACGAATACGGAGTGGACTTGATGCTGCGAAAAAACACTTAAATGAGTCTATTGCCTTTGCAGAATCATAATGAAATCCATTCATCCTTTCAGCCAGATTTTCGAGTAAGGAACATCGCGATAATACAGTGCTACGATCCAACAAATTTAGGGACATCAACGCTACACCGTACGGAGACATCGTTTTCGTGACGGGAGATCTGAATACCCAAGTAGTTATCACAATCACAACGGAATAAGAATGCCGAGCGATTCGTTGACTTCTGCAACACCATTCACCTTGTTATAGGTAGCACTATGTTTGACCACAAAGTCAGTTTGATTTCATGTGATGGGCATACGAAAAGCCTTATACATCAATTTGCAATCTTTCGACATTCGAAATAGACCAGGAGATGTGGAAAGGGCGTTTTCACACCACCATATTGTAGCCACTCTCAAACTACGTAGTTTTTCAGTAAGAAGACTTCAAAACGTCTTTAGAATTCCCATGTACAACATTGACCAACTGATGACAAGGTCTTCACCTCTGAAGTGGAAGATAACGTACTTAAATATAACAAAGCGGTCGGACTTGATGACTCCCACATCCAATGTGAATGAAGGCCTGGAAAGATGAGTCTTTTCCCGAAGAGTGGAAAAAAGTAGACATCATCAAACTTCCTGATAAAGCTAGTCTTATGGAGTGGAGAGTTGCCAAAATAATAGTAAAAATAGTTTTTGAACAAACAAAGGTCCATCTTGAAGATGCTTCCCATGCTGAGAAAAAGTCATCAGGTCTAGATCCTCCTGTGTCGACCACATACACTGCCGATCATCATCGAGCAGTATATCAAATATTGATCACCGCTTCACCTGCTGTTCATCGATTTTGAAAAGACCTTCAATAGTGTCAATAGAGAGTTCATATGCCTTGCTTAGAGCATGAGGGGCAACATACGACGGGTCCAAGTGTCACGTACTACATAAAGGAAACCTGTGAAAGGAATTCGAAATCCAAAGCGGTGTGCAACAATGATGTATCCTTTCACCGATATTGGTCTTATTGGTGACAAGTGATGTATGTACTTCGTGCTACTCCATCAACGGCAATCTGAGAAAATCGACTTCATCAAATGACAGCTGTCATGCAGGGTTGCAGCTGAAAAATTTCAGAAAGTCGCCAAAAAAGTCGCCCAGAGCATAAAAAGTGTCCCACTGAATTATTTGCAGAAATAAAGCACACTAATACAATATAATCATGAAAATATGGTTTTCAATCATATTAACAGAAGCAATTAAGGATTAAAATAATATAAACTATACCTGTATGCATATACAGGCAGCACTCCGAGTATTTATCCTTTTCTTAAGTAATTATTGATATGAAACAGATTTTGTACCCGGCGGTCACATGAGCAAGTTTTGGCAAAGGAAACTCTAATATACTAGCACATTTTTTACGAACATACACAAACTTTTGCTACTTGCCTGTTGCAGAGTTATAAAACAATGCATTCTTTTGGAAATGCATTCGCAGAATTTATAAAAAAGAATACAATTTTTTTTGGAGCAATCAAGTTCAAAACCTACAAAACAAACTACAATCCGTCTGGAACGGATCGTATGATACCCTATCCTCCTTTCTATGTAGCCCCTATAAAATGGGCGCGGCCATATTGCATTTTGTAGTGAAATACGACGATAACGTCGAACGTTTGAGGATGTTGCATGTAAAATTTAATCAAAATCGGGTTTTTTATGAAAACGCCCCAAAAACATGGGCGTGGCCAAAACTGTTGTATGGCTGAATTGTAGGGAATCTGAAAACCTAAATATTTGATCTTAACAAAATTTTTCGGTTTCATATAATTTAGTGAAGATATGAAAAAGTTGGCGCGGCAGTGGGAGGATTTAAAAAATGTTTACACTTGTACTACATCTTTTTCTCAAAAGCCCAGATATTAAATTTCATCCTCCTAGCTCAAAATTTAAGGCCCAAAAAGTGGTGATGGACGGACGGATGGACGGACATGGCTCAATCGTTTTCGCTATTGATACTGATCATGAATATATATACTTTATAGGGTATATCGCGATTATTTCTCTATGTTGCAAACTATGTATCAAACTTAATATACCTTTAGGATAGGGTATAAAAAGACTGCAATTTTTTTAAAAAAAAAACTTTAATTCACCATTCTTTTGAAATCAGTGATTAATGCATTCCATTTTTGGCAATCACTGAAGTTGAAGTCAGTAGGGAATTCAATAAACTTAACCTCCCAAAAGCTTTAATTCTTTTACAACTCTGGCTCAGTAATCAAGCAAATAATTTGGCAGCACAATTTATAAATGAATCCTAAGAAAAGTGTCCCAAAAGTCGCCAAGATTTTGAAAAGGTGTCCAATTTCGGCATTTTTCAAAAAAGTGGTCGCCTAGTGTCCCGGACGGTAAAAAGTCGGCGTCAAAAAAGGCAACCCTGCTGCCATGGACGAAATATCGTGTCGATCAAGGACGAAGTTGAAGAGTATATAGTCAACCGAATAAGCAAAGTAAAAGCACTGTTTGGCATGCCATCCAAAATATGGAGAAGAAATGCTATTTGGGTGCATCTCTTAGTTTCTTTTTGAAACATATATTATTTTGCCATTGACAGCTCTTATGCGCTCACACAATTGAAATAAATCGATATACACTTGGACAAGCAACATTGGGAAATTTTCCAAAGTTACTTCTGAAGTGGATGCTGTGTTACCGAAACAGTGCGAATTTTGAAAAGAAATTTCGATCGAAATAATACACCAACTTTATGATGAACATATTCCCGTGTTCGTTCTGTGTGCTCAACGTAGAATGTTGCAGCTGTTGCCGAAAGTGAGCGCCTAAACCTGAGAACCCCAAGGCACCAAAGATCTCAGCAACTGAACATCAATCGTATAAAGATCTCGGATTATTCGCTTACAAGGTCTAATTGACACAGGAATTGAAGTAAAATGACTATCCGCTACGTTATCGATTTTTTGTTTGGGATTTAGAGCAGCTCGAAATTGACGACAATTTTCCTCAAAAGATCATCTTTTCAGGCGCATTTGCATTTCGACGGCTACGTAAACAAGCAAAATTGCCGTATTTGGGGCTCCGAAAATCCTCACGCAGTCATAGAGCAGCCAATGCTTCCTGAACGCATGACTGTTTGGTGTAACTTTTAAAGTGGCGGCATTATTGGCCCACTTTTCTTCCAAGATGATAATAGAAGAAACGGTACAGTCAATGGAGAGCGCATGATAATCGAGTTTTTATGGTTAGAAATTGAGGATTTGGACCTAGGCAAACCATAGTTCCAGCAAGATGGAGTTACGTGCGACACAAGCCGTCCAACAATCGATTTATTGCACACTAAGTTCAATAAACGTTTAAGCAGTCATTTGATGTTGCTTGACCGGCGGGCACAGAGCTGCGATTGACGCCGTTGGACTTTTGGTTTACGGAGTGCCATTAAAGATCGATGCTATCCAAATAATCCAGATACGATTCAGGCACTCAAAAATAGTATTGGGGCCGAAACCATCGAAAATGTATTGAAAAATTGGGTTGACAAGATGTTTTACTGCCAAGCCATCCAGTGCAGTCAATTGAATGAAATAATATTCCATAATTCATCGGAAAGTTTTTTCTTTTTATTAAAGCAACAATCGTTGGAAAATATTCAACAGTTTTTTTTTTATAGCCTCTTTAAGAAGCTAACCAACAGATGGCCTACCCTATATTATCTTCCGATCCAATGTTGAAGATGTACATGGAGGTGGACATACATAGTGATACCTTCATTGCTTGTCATGCGATGCAACAATAAAACTCGCTATACCAGGGCGAAGGAAGAGCTGGATGTCCTAGACGCACACGGCGCAGATCAGCTAACAGGAGTTACAACAGCTAGGAAAAAGTTGGACAGGGCTACAATATATGTATTTCTAGAAAATGCACACGATGGCGCGTAGGCATAGTGGAGGCCCTAAAACCAACAAGAGGATAAGGGACCTAAGTAAGCAAAGGGAAATAACCCCAACTGTTGGAATTGTAACATTATTACACTTTTGCACGGCAACCCTGAAGGACGTAAGTAACTGGTTATCGCACTGTATGCCTTTTTGAACATGACCACCTCCAGCACTATGCATGTTGGAGATGGTGGAACAAAAAAGAAATTTCTATCAATCGTAGTTTGATCAATTTCAAACTTATCATAGTCAAGGGTACTTCGTGAGTTCAATTCAAAGTGCACTGTATGCCAGTATGCGGAAACTTCGTGCCAAAATGATGAGATTATGATACGCGGCCATAGTTTGGTAACAAACTGCAGCAATTGTCTGTAGATACTATCCTCACATGTCCTACGTCAGTAATAGAAGCTGTTTTCACGCTTAATGCCACACAAATCGTCATAAGGAAACATACTGTAGCTAAAACTCTCTCTAAGGAATCTTGTAGGATACTTGAAAATACTTGACTTCATTCCAAGAGGAGACTTTGTTACCTACTCGCCTCTCACTGTTTTGAATCAAGTGGCGGCTATCTTTAGAAAATGTAATAAAGTCTCGGTACCAATGAGAATGTGTCCCTGTTGTTTTTCACACTGAAATCCATGGTAATGAGATCTGCTTTAGGAGAAGTATTTAGAAAAGTATAAAAGGCAAGATATGACGTATCATACAGCACTTAAAGCACAAACTTTCCACTCAGTTATATCTGAGTTATACAAGTGTTGCCTCGATACCTTAAAGTCTCTTCTTAGACAAACTAAAGTCAGACTTAGTTGGATACCTTGTGGATGAATTGAGCAACTACTGTCACAGCGTTGATTACTCATTAGGAACACTAAGTTTGTCTAGTTTATTAGGAAATCTAAAAGATTAAGCAAGCTTCATTCCTTAAGCAAGGAAAACATTAGAAAGGCCTTAAAGCCCGTTGTTAATTGAAATATCATCCTAACAAGCAAAAGGTACTTATATCTAAAGACAGAGTGCAGTCTGAAAGAAAAGACAACTTCCGAGCACAATTTCTGTGAACCGCAGCAGAAACAAACAATCTTGTCAATCGTAGTTTCTGAGAAAGCAATTGAGTAGTAAGGCCTTACCTCGAAGAACTGAGGAGATTTTACGAAAGGCTTTAATGATCCTAGTCCTAGTTTACGGTGCTGATGTATGAACTCTATGCAAAGCGGAAGAAGATATCCTCGGTCGTTTCGAGAAAACATTTTTCGTAAGAATATTTGGATCCGTTTACATTGATGGGATTTGGTAGAGATGATGCAACAACAGGCTGTACGAGTAAAAGCTGTATAACGACAGCGACCTTACCTTCATCTTTTTAGGTGATTAAGACATGTAGAGCGACATCATCTCACTGCTCTGGACAATGAGTTACATAGAACTGTTTTTAGAATATGTGCAGCTCCTTTGTCAAAGAACACATAGAGGTCAGAGGAATTGAATGAAGCTCTAGCATGCCAGTACTCATTCTATGAATTTTATTGTCCATAGCAGAGGGTTCCGACTGGTCTGATACAGTAAAGTTTGCGTAAGTTAACTTTAGGCTATCTATGCCTAAAAGATATACCTACGTAGAAATGGCGGCACACATTCTGTTCTAATAACAAGCAAATGAGAATGAATCTTACACAATCACTGATTAGAAAATAAGAGAAACGATCTAGTACCCATAATTCGGCGCTCACAACAGTTGCTGCAAAACGTTGGTTTGGTTTGTTAGCCAGAACAGTAATCTTTAACACAGACTGTTAAAAAAAAAAAATGCGAAATTTTAAAAGCCAACATAGTCTCAATCTAAATTTACATGACATGCTAATTGCTAAGTATTTTTCCGCTTGAAAAACGCTTAAACTCAAACAGGCATCACTCTGGTCAAATAGAAACTCGCTTAAAAGGTGGCTCTAACTGCCTTTACATGTCTCGACTTTAGAACAATCGCATTTAACGTTGCAAATTACACTTCGGCCGGCCAATTGTTGGTTGACAATTCCAAATGTGTGACTTTATGGAGATTTACACTTCTGTCAACTGTGGAACAAAATAACCATTTAACCGCGGCGCTAATTGATAGAGTAATGCTTTTTACAACTCTTTATCTGTCCTGCCCTGTTCATACTACACTTACAAGTTTCGCATGCTGATGTAGCTGACAGGGTGGCTGGTTTCGTAGGTTTTGTCAACTCTTTGCCGTGCTTCGATGTAATTTCTCGCGACTTTGTTTCGATACCCAAAATACTGTCAATACTGAAAGAACTTTGCCTGACACTTGTTTCACTTTTCACCACATTATCTGTCACACCACACTCATCGTCACAAATTATTTCCTCTGAATCACAACTATCCGAGGAGAGGGATGACAGGAAGTTATCATCGATATCGCTTAATGTCGGATTTATCGCCATTTCACGCCGGTCGCCACTTAACGAATGACCACTTAATTATGGCTTGGAATGCTGTACCAGTTCGAGATTCATGTGGTAGCTCCGCCTTCGAATTAACACCGCTGTGTGAAATGCGTGTGCCTCTGCAACCCTTAGTATAAGCGAGAGCGCAGGTAATAAATTTAGGACGAAGGTGAGAAGAAGAGCACGTCTTTGTGTTTGGTTTTGGTTTTTTTTGTGTAACAAAAATGGCTGTCTCAGCATCCCTTGTCCAGCCAATGGGGGTGGAAATGACTACATGCGCGCCGAGGAGCAATATACAGATGTTCCCTCTCCGTTGGCTATTGATGTGCTAAATGGTTCATTGTCGGTTAATTTAATCGTCATTTTCGGTGTATAACTCGTGGTTTAGATAGAAAATGACATTTGGAGTGTGGACTTCTCGTGATCTTGGACATTATTGGTTTATTGGAGTTTTATTGTCAACCAAATGAGATTTGGTGATAATTTTGGTAGTTAGTGAGGCTGGGAGGTGTATTCTTGGAATTGGAATAAGCACGTACACGTCGTATGGTTTTTGAACATTTTGTAGTCATGATATGGGAAGTGATTTGTTTATAGGGGTAAGGGACAGGACTCTAACTAGTCTATAATATAGAAAACTATTTAAATTGCACACGTATGCATCAACAATTAGATTCACTGTATGTATAGGTACATGCATACAAATGAGTAAGCTCAATACAAATAGCTTTTCTAAAATGTGATTGGTACCTATGTTTTTTTTTTCAATACACCACCAGGCTTAAGTCCGCCAGTAAATTAGACTAAACAACTTTATCAAGATTTATCAATTTAAATTGTGTTTGTGGCGCCGTTTTAAAAGTTTCTATTAGGTAAGCATTGAAATACTTTCGTGTGGATAACACGAGGTCTAATTACGAAAAGTAATAGCTTCTACAAAGTTTTAGAATCCCGCCTTCAACCGTTTTGTGACACGTGTATACTTTTCTCGTATGAAACTGTTTGGTCGCTAAACGAGTAGAATTTTGATGACACTGTTTTGATCCTGTCTAGATAAAGGGATTTTGACCAAAGCCTTGAAGAAAAGTAAAAATTTTGTTTGTAATGAAGACCGGAAGGGCCATGCACACCACAAGAAAAATTTCAGACCGATGAATCTATCTTCGTTTGTAATAAATACTTTGGTTGGATATTTTTATCCCCAATAATATAAACTTCAAAATGATTTCGAGATCGCAACATGGTCATAGTTACTGTAATTCATATTATCTTGTTAACACTAATGGAAGATCGCCATCCAACAAAGAATTTACGATGATAGCTTTCCTTGACACAGAAGAGGCGTTCAACAACATAAAACCAGAGGCCATCGTGAATGCTCTCAAGAAATCGAGGATCAATACTAGGATAGGTCACTCGATCAACCAGATGCTAGTCAAAAGGTTCATCAATTCCGAACTTCAACAATGCAAATTCATAAGATCAGTTCAACGCGGCACACCACAAGGGTGGATACTATCACCACAACTGTGGCTCTTTACCGTGAACGAATTAGTCCTCACTTTAGAAATGGAGGGATGCAAAGTTATAGCTTATGCAGAGGATATCGCTACAGGAGTCAGTGGAAACACCCAGCAACTCACGTTAACTCATGGAAACAGCCTTGGCAAGTCAGAGATAATATCGCCAAAAATAAAGGGAATCCTCTTAAGTTTCTCCGTGGGTCTTATACTAGTCAGGAAACTGTCATTGAAAATGAACATACATAAACTTATTAAAAAGGCACAAAATGGGGGCTCCATCCGCAAATAATGCACTGACTACATGCAGCGGTAGTACCTACAACCAGTACTCATATATGGAATCCTAGTCTGGTCGACTTACATACTTAGGTGGTGCTACAGTTCGGGGTGAAACTGGGCATCAACCAACAAGCCTCTCCAGTTACCACGGTCCTCCCCTACTGCGTGGTCCCTCTGTGTTGCGTGGTCCCTCTGTGTTGGATTCGAAAACTCTACGAGCCGGATCATTTGTATCCATCCGCTCTACATGACCCAGCTATCTCAAACGAAGAATGAGCAGTTTTTTGACTTGGTCGATGTCGCAGTACAGCTCGTATAATTCGTCGTTGAATCTCCTCGTACAAAGCCCGTCAACGCAAAGGGGACCGAAAGTTTAACGAATAATAGCGATCGGACGGGTGCCCACTGAGTTCTGCCAATTATATCAACAATAGCGTCGGCATACGCTAGTAGTTCCACAGACTTTTAAAGATTATGCTTTTGGTGTTGTTTTGTGAATTTCGCACAATTCTTTCAAATATGATATTAAAAAAGATCTCGGTGAGATCGTTACCGACCTTGATGGAGCAGTGAGCTTTCTCCATCCTCTTCCCGTACAGGCGAACAAGTTTGGCAGGGATGTCAAAACTTGACATGGCTCTGTATAGCTAGTCTCTATAAATACTGTCATATGCGGCATCGAAATCTATGAAAAGGTTGTGGGTATCGATTTGGACTTCTCAAGTTTTCTGAGGAAGTGAGAAAATTTTATCGACACTTGACTTTCCAAGCTTGAAACCATACTGATAGGGGCCGATCGGGCCCTATTCTATCTTTTACTGATATACACCCCACGTCACTTGGGTAAGACGAAACCTTTTTGCCGATTTGTTGGCGATTATCGCCATTTTATACTTTCCGCTGGAGTCCTTTGAAATATCAGCTAGTTAATCCTCTTCTATACATTTTTCTGGAATGACAGAACAATCGCAAAGGAAGTATTGAAAAGTATTATTCCCTTCTTCACAAGCTTCGCAGAGAATAGTATCCATCGGCGAACAGTTGATATTTCGAGAAAATCATAGGCATGGGCCTTATCAAAAGTGAGTAAGGTCTTTTTAAGAGGCAGGACAATGATAAAATACATGATCCTAATTATAAGCGTCTTCTATACAAGCATCGAAAACCGCCGTATCACTTAAACCCATCACATTGAGATGCTTAGTATAAGTGAAGTGTCCCATTAGAACGTCATTATGTCGACTGCAGTCTGTTCTCCTCTTTTCTGACCCAACACAGGTTCAGCTAAATCATCCTCTGAACCGTGTCTAGCAATCCAGTGTGACTAAATACGGAGAGCTCTTGCATTGTTCAAATATTCTGAAACAGGTTAAAGGATTCAGCTTGATAAGGCTCAAGCAGCCATAAGGCTAACATAAATCTTCGCTTGGAAAACAGTGGCTAAGGTAATTTAAGCCTAGGGTTGTCACTTTCCACGAAGAAACCAGTAATCTTGA
Source organism: Xylota sylvarum (assembly GCA_905220385.1). Lineage (NCBI taxonomy): Eukaryota > Metazoa > Arthropoda > Insecta > Diptera > Syrphidae > Xylota > Xylota sylvarum. Next base: position 38,361,025 of record LR999958.1, read on the forward strand.
GTGATTTTGGAGCCATCCGTTAAAACTCACCTAGTCTTAAGTCAGACTCTGGCCAAAGCCAGTTCTTAATACAAAATTTTAAATTTGTACAGCTGCCGTAGTTTCGGTGTCATTGCTTCACATGGCATATCCATTGGACAAAGGACATAGGATACATTTAAGAGTAGATATAGATTGCTTTGATAACAAAGTCCTTTGTATAAGTATTACGGACCATTAGAGTATCTAGAGTACCACATGAAGTTCTTGGAAAAGCTCTCGCGTAGCCGACATAAGTCGTTATTTGGCACCTAAGAAACCTTTACTAAACATCCAACAGAAAAGTATGAAATTGTATCATCATAGCCGTGTAGATCCTAATGACCTTTTTCGAACCTTCTATACTGCCAGAGAGCACCTGGGATTTTTTCGACTTGGTATGCATTGATCAAATAAGTTTTTTTTTATCCAGGATCACTCTTCATTGGTGATCTGAATCTTGACGCCATTCAGCTGTCTGAGTCAAACCTTTAACAATTATTCTTCTCGTAAGCATTAATAGTCTTCAAACATGACAAGACAACATTTGGACGTAGATGTTAGAACTATTAAAAGTAGGCATGCAGACAAAACGACACCTTGCGAACAGCCTCAGTTTACCATTGCCGCGCCGCCGTGACATAGCAGCTAAAGTTTACATCAGAAGTCCAATAAAAAAAAAAGTCTCAATTACCCCGTGTTGTCCAGCCAAATCAAACATCAAAGCGCCATCTATGTTGAGGAGTATGTACTAAACAGTTCGATTCGACCACAACTCTTGAGAGAAAAGTATCCTTTTTACGTTATTTGCTTTCAAAAATCGGTAACGCTGGTCAAACCTAAGATTCTGTACCAGAGCTTCAAGTATTACTTTCTGTCATCAATATCAATGGCATCATCCATAAATACATATGTATACAATATCAGTTTACAAGCATCTCCAGACTATATTCAAATACACATGTTCTACACAAACAGTTCTTTTCAAAAACTCCCACAAACTGCCCCAACCCACAAATCAGACACAATAATTCTCCCCAAAGAAATAAATACTTTTTAATCCCAAACATCCCAGCCACAGACTTATGCTGGTGCTACTATGTACAACACCATTCACCAAACATTCATCGTATACCCTCCCCTATAACCAATATAAACCACAAATCTAACCAACCAGTCAAGGGTCATGCTGCTGGTAGCCACATTTGAACGAAGGGTCGTTTAGCACCTGGACACTTCCCAGTGCTTTTAAGAATCATTTTACACCACCACCAATCGCCCCAGCATCTGTCAAGGTGTCGGCAGACAGCAACCGTAAAGAGGGAAAAACCATGATGCAGCACCAGGAATCATGGAATCGGATATAAAAATCCTTTTACAAACTCGTTATGATAAATAATCATATTATACGTCAGGCACGGGGTGAGAACACCTAGGGTGTTCCTTACAGATAGAAGACACCCACAACTATACAGCAGAGATACATTTTTGTTCTTCCTCCAAGTGTTGGTTTGCTAAAAGGTGTAATAGCTACTTGAGAGATCTAGCACTTGGTCGAAGAATGGCACACACGCAAGCACAGCGGTACCGTGACCAAACAATTGCGTGTTCAAATTCAGAAAATGATTCAATTTCCAACTGAAGTACATCAATTTTCCTCCTTCTACTGTGAGATGGTAAGTAATGATCGTAATGACCCTTTTAAGGGACTTTTTTAAACCACTTACGAAGTGATGATGATACTGCCACTTTGAAAGGAAAAAGGTGAAGAAAAACATCTGTGAATGAAATTGATTGGTTTTCAAGGATTCAATATGTGTGGATGTTTCAAAAAATTAGGATAATGGCGTATTAATGCATAAATTGGTTTTTCTGATCAGAAAATCCAATAACATCCTGAAAGGAAAACTTTGTCGATGATTGAATCAAGGACATGTGTACGCCAAAGTAATCTTTCTTTGTCTTTCTAACTTGGCATTCAAATAGCCCGGATATTGATCTGATGTCAGTCACCTTGAGACAATTGATATCTTGGCATTAATCAAAAATTGATTGATATATATGGGCATGTCAGTAGCCGTAAAATTTTTCAGGAGTTAATGGACCGAAAGGTCGTTGTAGATGGGTTACACTCAAAAACCTTGAAGTCTCGCCAGCATCTTTGAAAGCATGAGATATCAGCAAGTTATGCGCCATCAGTTCATTATTTGGAAATATTCGAGAGATACCTACTTACTTCCTTACTAAACCGGTTCTCTGGCTTGGAGATCGTTTTATTCCGTTTACGACGATCTTAGAAGCGAAAGTTCTGTCGTCTTGATCGTTACGTATCTGAGGGTTAGAATTCAAAGATTTTCTTATCTGCAATATTGTTGTCTGTTCATTTAGAATGATCAAGCCAAAGAAGTCATCAAATGATCTAGACTCTTGAGGGTTCATAAATGTCATTGCTGTATCTTCGACACTGGAACGCCTCCTAGATATGTATGTTAGAGTCATGATTGGAGGCATCTATCTATCTAAATCAAAGCAATCTTATATATGAAAGGTAAATCAGTAGATACGGCTCTTCACAAAGTAAATATAACTCACTTTTTCACAGGAGTTTAATCAAGGGGCGTTTTTTGATCCATGAGAGCGACACCTACTTCGACAATGGAAACCATGTTTGGTCTTATTCCGCTGGATCTCTACTGCAACAGTTCGCCGGCTAACATAGCGCTTATACTAAGGGACTAGGATTCTGGTCATCAGCATTCTATAGACACACGTCCGTCTTGGGTTGATGACAGGCAACAAACAGCCTTTCCAAAACCGACTATACAATCCTGAATGCTGAAGCTCAACAGGAGGTTCGCTACCAGAATTCCTGACAGGCTTGACTGGAATAAAGGAGAGCTGGCATTCTACACTGATGGTACCAAAATAAATTTCGGCTTGGAAGCTGGGGCTAATTGGGAAACCCAAAGGATCGACCACTCTTTAAGAATATATAACGACTAAGGTATATTTCAAACCAAGATCATAGCCATCCTACAAGCCGCAAGAACCATATACGAAAGTAATATCGTTCGGTGAGCAATTGCTATATTGCTCACTGCCGTTAAGGCACTAAACTATGGAGCAATTAATTCAAAGTTACTGAAGATCTCCAGTGACTATCTAAGGCCTAACGAAAGAGTCGATGAACTCTCAAAAGAAAGGTCGGCGTTACATTCTTTATAGACTCTTCACTTCGTGAAAATGGATTTCCATCGGGAAAGCTAACATTTGGTGGACCCTCTTGGACACATGCGCAATGGATAGCAGCCTTAGTAGGTGGCCTGCGTTAGGAGGAGAACAGCTTTTTTGCTTTAAATTAGTGGAAGTAAAGCTCAGACCATCCTCGCCATCATTACCGGGCACTGTGCCATAGATAGTATGGATGCGGAGATAAATATGAATACTCCGGGATATATTCTGTGAATAATCGATAACTAATAGCACAAAAGAATGCTGCTATACGATACAGATATAGCGACAAAGGAGTACTCCATAACCGTCAGGGTACCACAGGGCTCCATACTTGGACCACAACTATGAAATATATATAATGTACAACAGTATGCTGAGACTGAGAGTCCCGAAGGAGCACAAAATTTAGGTTGCGTTGATGAATTAGAATTGAAAGGAAACGTGACCATCGCATCTGTGAAACATTGGGTGGAGTTAATGGAGGCAGTTCTTATTCTTCTTATTAGTAGTCATAAAATAAGAAAGCCCATGAAAGTCAAGGTTGGGAGTTATACAGTGCACTCAAGAAGATACATTAAACCCCTCGGCGATGTAATAGATGACAGACTAAGAACACATCAAAGAAATCATCAAATCTATACTTCTTGCTCTCCAAAATGCTGCTAAATATTAGGGAACCAAGAAGGACCAGGACAATACTAGTGTCTAGAGCAATGAGCTCAGCAATGCTCTACACATCCCCGTCTAGTCGAAACCACTAAAAGTTAGGTACAATCGGCTGCCTATAGGACAATTTCAGATGAGGCAACGTATGTTGGCTGATGAAGCTAACAGAATTCGAAACGGAAGAACGGAATACATATATCTTAAAGAATTAAGAAGACAGCAAGTGACAGCAAAGATGGGATACCTTACACAAGGGAAAGTGGACATACAGACTAATGTTCAGGATAGAACCATGCCTAAATAAAGATAAACTAACAATTGACGCAGTTTGTGTCAGTCTATGGTTTGTCACATCCATTTAAACTCGACGACTCGGCAGAATGCCCAGCTTACCTTGGATGTGACAAGGACCTAGAACATGTTGCCTTAAACTCTGTTTAAGGATTCTTGAGAAAAGATGGAGATTAGAAAGTGAATTAAATTTCACACTAGATACTAGAATATAATAGAAGAGATGTGGAAATTCGTAGGAAATTGGAAAGTGGTTTGGACACTACTCCAGACAGACGGAAGGACAGAAGAAGAAAGGAAAATTATGCTAAGACTCATATCCCTATCCGACGGTACCTTAAAGCAACTTATTTGATGACAGAAGAATGAGAACCATTAACTGTTGCTTCTTCATTAAGTCAAAAGATTAGAACAAAATTTTAGCTGAACAAGTTCCCAGGGTAATAAGAATGGGCACGATGAATCCAACAGTTGATTCAAGTCATCAGTGACTTTAGGCACAAGACCGCTTAAAATGAGGTGTCGACTGAATGGTTACACTATCAGTCGTCAATTTTCCAAATATGTTATCTCTTGTGATGAAATGTCAATGTCAAATAGTTCGAAAATTTAATTTTCGGAAAGGTGAGGACGGTTTTTATCCCCAAAACTTCGAGAAAACGAAAAAAAGGGATCCGGAGCCTATTATTAAGATAACGAGGATCTCGCCTCAAGCGTTTGAGATACTCCATGCAGAAGGTGAAAGCCGGAGAAAGCCTATTGAACCTAATACTCAACTATTTCCAGCATCAATTCTCGCATTGCGGGTAAAATTTTTTTATTTAAATTTTTTTTTCTTTGTTTCTGTCAAAATGAAGCAAACCTTCAACTCGTCTCATCTCTTGCTTCGAGTTAAAGACACGTTACGTGGCATTACGTTTTTCTCTACGAATGCTAAACGTCAGGTCTAAGCAAAAGTGACATTAAATTCCTGTGGTTGGCACCGAAAATGTCAAATGAAGCCCAAGCCAAAGCGTTATTGTGTTGTTCTGTGCCATTCACTTCATTACAAAACGTATCAGTAACGTATATGAAAACCGATAGAAAATTTCTACTTCAAATCGACTTAAGACTCTCAAGCCGGACCAGTATGCAAGCAATGACTTAACTCCAGCCTACCCATTAGTATTAGTACACAATTTAGTTTCGCACAATTAACTTGCCCTCTGCACATCGTCTCATTAGCTGACTGTCCCGTCTGGCTGTTGGTTTAAGCGTTTTCGCACCTCTTGACCGTTTAATGATTCGTTTAGCATTCAGGTGTCAAAATGAAAATTACCATTTCACCAAATGAGTTTAGTTTATTGTCTTTGGCCGAACGTGAGCGATCACTGATCAGCAAGGGGTACAAAAGCGGGTTTTCGCTTAAGAAAACATTTTAAAATGTATGATTTCGGAATTCGTTTGTTTGCTGCATCGTGCTGACAGTTAACGAGCCCTGTTTGCTTGTTTGGTCAACAGAAAACGAATGTGTAAACCTTCCATTCAGCAAAGTGTGAAAATTCAAGCGTTAGGGGATCGCAACTTACGAGACAGTATGGCTACAGAGGCACTTAGGTCAAATGATATCAAGAGTAGCAGTGAATTGAAACACAGTGTCATGTTATTAGAGAGCCTCCCCAGAACAGCCACACAGAACATTAACCTGCCTCAGAGTAAATAGGTTAATACAAACAAAACGACACTGCACCATCATGCCAAATTAAATCCTCTAATGACTCCAAGAGACACGGTCATACACAAGATGCATGTGCATTAGAGCAGAAGAACACAAAGTTATTGTCACCATTACCGTGGTGCTTATGTTCCTCAAATCAGTTTAGTTCCAAACTTCGTTGCGACCAGACACACAATGTCTTCAAATCCGGTTGTGCTCCTCCTGTGTTATTTCTCCCTTGTCAAGGGATCTATAGATTCCTTCCAATTCGATGTGAATGATATTTTAAACGAAAAATTCATGCCAGCTCATTTGCTGGCATTAGAACTAGAATCCTTCCTCAAAGGATCATCCAACCTAACGCGTGAACAGTTTTACAAACCGGACAACTGTAGTTCGAATTTTACAACAGCTTTTTCTACAATGGGATTTCACAGGTAGGGAGAAGAAAGGATTCACTTTAACTTGTCTGATTCATGGTGTGTCCCATGCTCTGTCTAGAAAAATGATGAACGAATACTTGGCGACAAGTTTCTTGGCGAAACAAGTTCTTAACGAATTTCCCTTGGGTAATGTACCACCAATTGAAAGGCGCATTGGAACACCATCTCCGAATTCAACAGCAGATACGGTGAAAGTGGAGAATAGCCATAGAAGGGGCAAATATATTCCAAATGAATTGCTGGAAGATCCTGGCTCTGCAAGTTATCGTAGTTGGTTAGACAAGTAAGTACTAATAACTTAAAAGCCCTTTGAAGGCTAATAGATACTTTTTAAGGCTGACTGACGCTATTGTATAATATTTGATTTTACAGAACGACAACTCTCGATGACATCCAACGTCAGTTTTCTGAGAAAAACAACGCAGCAGTGAGCGATTTCAAGGTCCTTCGACGAGATTCTGGCAATCGGCGAAAAAGTCTTGAAAATGAAGAAGATGACATGGAAGAAGAGGACTTTGATGACGGTGATATTACTGGATATGCTTATAGTGGAGGAGCGATTGATTCGGTAAGAAAAAGTTGACCCTTACCTTTCGTAACGTACTATCTATCACTATCTATCACGTTGTACTGGAACCGAATACGAAAACCAAACAATCTTTTGGGTGAATGCACAATTTTTGTACAGCTCTAGAGTTCGTGGTTGACTCTTATGCTGCATTGGTGAAAGAATCTTTTCACTACATCTAGTGTATGCTACGATATGCAGTAGGACAGTAGGACGAAGAATTGCAGCCTGCGAGAGACATTGTGGGTAAACTTTCAAGTACTTCACCCAGATAGTTGTACTGATGCTACATTGGATCTGAACAGTCTCGGCTTAGTTTCTGTGCTGAGAACATTTCTTTTCCAGATTTGTGGTAGCATTCCAAACGCAGCGCTGTCTTTCCCGATTCTGCCGCTCACATCGAGTTCGGTGCCACTGTCTGCCGAGATGATGCTTCCTAAATATAGAAAGTTTTCGACTTTCTCGGCCTGTTGTCCGGCAATGTTGAGTTGACCGTCGGAGTTTGAAGTGCTCAGTGCCTTTGTATTTTCCGCATTTATATTAAGCCCTACCTTATTTGCCTCAGATTGGACATTTTATGCCACTTGGTGGAGATCCATTATTTTATGTGAAAGGAGGCAAACGTCCTCAGCGTAGTCCAAGTATTTAAGGTAAGATGTCATTGTCCACCATCCTTGGTTTCTTTCAGTTAGTGCTGCCCGAAGTACTCCACGATGGACTTCAATGTCACCTGACACTTCAAACTGTCGAAAGGCTTTCAAAGTCAATGACCAGTAGATGTGCCTGAGACCTGAACTCGACGCATTACTCAATGATGATTTGCATGTGATCTACGCATGAGTATTCACCCCGAAATCCCGCCCGTTCGGCATCGAGTGTTGAGACTAGATGCTCGCTTATCCGCTCTAGAACCATCTTAGCTAGTATCTTGGCTGCGGCTGGGAGAATGCATATTTCTCTCCAGCTCCTACATTCCATCAAATTGTCTTTCTTTGGAAGCTTGATGATCACCCCTCTTTCTACTCTTCTAGGAACCGATCATCTACCCACGCTCTAAAAATGAGCGGTTGGAGTACATATCTCTGACGATTTAGGTTGCGCCCCTTAAAAAAGCTCGGCAATGCCTACCGCTCTAGTTCTTTTGAGGCATCTGATAGCGGCTACTATCTCTTTGTTGCTGGGAGGTCCGTTTCGAATTCGGGAAGTAGTATAGTGACTAACATAAGATGATGGTCGTGCGTCATTCCGATGTCGACTCCACGTTTGTTATGGACCTCTAGGATGACTTGACTTATCGTAAAATGATCGATTTAAGACGAGACCCAACTGATCTTGTAACAGGCGTTGTACTCGAACAGAGTGCCTTCAATAACTCGTCGGTTAGAGGACGTAAACTTCCATCACGTGTTTGAATGCTACCTTAGCGTTGAGATCACCCCGTTAAACGCTAAATTGTGTGCGGGGCCGAGTGGACTATAAAGATTATCCTTTTCGTCCTCAGTCGCGACTTCCGTCAGCACATATGTAGCACTGGATGATGGTAATTTTTCTTACCCAACTCTAAAATCTGGCCGTCAACATCTGGTCACTGTACGGTTTCCAAGATATGAAGCTGCTTCTTCCTACGCCGGACTCTGGAGTGCTCCCGGCCGGTTTTTCAGAGTAGTCCAAGACGGTTCTTTTTGAGGGCGAGTGGGATTCCCCTGCATCCAAACATCGCTCAGCCGCAAGATGTCCATATTAAATAGTAAGAACTCTCACTCAAGTAGGAGGAATCTGGCATTCTGAGGTCCTTCGTTTCATGAGTTGAGGAGGGTCCTAACATTCCAGAATCCTATCGTTCCCCGTAGACGATAGTAGACGATAGGTCGTCAACAAAATATCAGTCCGTATCTGAGGCTTGTTGTGGCGTTTCCACAGACCAAAAGCTCGCCATTTGTCCCTCCACTTCGCAGTTTTGGATAGGATCTTATTTGAAGGTTAAAGGTTGCTTCCGTCTTACAAACATGGTATGCAGACGTTTTACAAATCATTCGGCGTATCTATGCATTCCGATCACATGACTTTGTTGTCATCACATGTCAATGACTATGAATACGTCTACGGCACGCAGCTAGCTGACTACAGAAGGTCAATAGACGAGAGCTCAATTGAATAATGATGACGTACTGAATTCTGATCCAAAATCTGGTCGTCAAATCATCTTAAAATGTTTAACCGACTTCTCATGAATTCTGGTTTAACTAGAGTCAATTGCAGGTTCCAAGTTACCCACAAGTACTACCCCCACCACGTCATCACCTGCCCTTTGACGCAACTAATAACGTTCAACACTTTCAACCACTCTACCCGACGGCAGGAAGTAAAAATGGTAAAAGAAGCCTTGTCGCCCATTAATTTACTACAAAAGTGTGCTTAATTCCTTTATTCCTTCAAGGCTACTACCCCCCAAGTGGTCACGAGAATACTTACAACAACGACTACGGCCCAATTCACCACGTCCAACCGCAACCACAACCGCAACAATCTATTAAAGAAGTCGGCCTAAAGGACATCTTGGACATTGCACTGACTACACTGGCATTTCTATCCTTTGGCATGTTCATTCTCCAGGTGCTTATGTGCATTACTATGGTAAGAGAAGGTCAGTTGTACCCTTGACTATGGTTAAGCCATTTCCGTTCCCGTCTAGAACAAAGACGACACCAGCAACATGATGATGATGCCAATGGAGGCAGGAGACGGTGGTACAGTGGTACAAGGGCTTAATGAGGGAGCCACTGAGGAAATACGCAGGCTGAAGAGAAATTCACCTCGAAATCTGCGACTCGAACTGGTGAGTAAAATCCATTTCTGACGAAAAGTCCTTACTTTCATTCATAATTCGAAGATGAATGAACTATCTCGTCGGGTTCTCCACTCAATTGATGCAGTCCTTCTAATGCCGAAGGACAATGGACGATGTCATTACCATTCGTTGTGTGAAAATAATAAATTCGCTCGTCAGCAGGGAAACGGTCAAAAAATTTGGATACCAATGTGGAGGTTTAAAATTACATTTCTTATGCTACGTTACGTAGTTTAACTTTCTTTATGTTCAGTTTGGGAATTAGCTGGTTTTCGTCAAAGATGACTTCAGCGAATACGACAACCGGCAGTCCAATATTAGAGAGTTTGAAAGCCGCTGTCGTTGGACTTGGTAATGGCGACTGCGAGAAAATTTATCGCAGTTGTCAAAAGGAGATTATTGCAGATGAACGCAAAAAATTGGATAAACGAATTGAAAAACGAGATTTGAGACATCATTTCGAGTGGGGTGTTTAGGAAAATTTATTAATTTTGAATGTTTATGCAATGTTAATTTTCTATTATAAAATGAACAAAATTTTCGAAATACAAATGTTTACTGGCTTAAATTTTATTTCCTTGTTTTCACCGGACCAGCACCAAAAAATACCTGGTTTGACGAAGAATGCAAGCACATATGTATGTACATATATGCAGCTAAACAAAAGGCACATGAAGAAGGACGAAAGGCGCTCGCTCCTTCGCCATAGCTAGAGCTACGCTCAATGATAATTGACTTTAAGCCGATCAGCCTGGCTGTGATCCGCATCAAGGCAACATTCCAAAACATTAGCATAATATGTGCACAGGCTACCAAGTACCACCCAAAAAGAGCACTTGGCATGATGATGAATGCGGGTGCCGGAAAATAGTGACAGCAAATGCATACAGGGTAGCGAGGGAAGAGTTTCGAGGCAGAAGAAGGGAAGAGAAGAAGATCCTGCGTAAAATGAAAAGGGCCTACGCAGTCTCACAGCTCAAGGATATTGAAGAGTTCCGTGATAGGAATAACATCCAGATGTTTTTTTTTAGGAAAGTCAAGCAACTGGCAGCTGGCTTTAAGCCCGGAACGCAGGCTCTTGGAAACAGTAAAGGAAACATAGTCACCGAAGCATAGGGAAGGGTATATGTGTTTAAGTAGCACTTCCAGCAGTAAATGATGAAGCCATCCCTCTCCCAGTTTTGAAGATATTGACTTAGCTATCAAAAAGCTAATGAACAAGAAGGCCACACGGCTCTGATGGTCCACTAGCGGAGTTTTACAAACATGGTGGCTATGCTTTGGTAGGGTGCATGCACCAAATCATCAACCAAGTATAGGTGCCTGAAGCTTTGCCCGATGACTGGACTATCAGCTCTGTATGCCCCATTTTCAAGAAAGGCGATCCTATGTCTTGTTAGAGCTACCGAGGTATATCCCTGCCTCGCATATGAGATCCTACATATATAACGTACTGTGTGAACGTCTGAAGCCTTTCCGCAGCACGCTAATCGACACGTACCAGTGCCGGCAGTTCGACAATCTACCAAATTTTTCACTCTCAGGCAGATTCTGGAAAAAACCAACTAGACTCGCCATCTCTTTATCGACTTCAAAGCCGTATATGATAGCATTAATCGTCTTGAGCTTTACAAGGCAAAACTGATCCAGCTGTGCCTCGTGACGCTGGAAAACACGGGAAGGAATGTGCAATTCGGATACAATTGCTCCGAACTATTTTCCAAACATGTACCGGATTTCGGAAAGGAGATGCGCTATCATGTGACTTCATGCTGGAACAGATAGTAAGCAGGGCAGGTGTTAACACGGAAGGAACTATTTTTAACAAATATGTGCAGCTGCTGGAATACGCAGACGATATCGACACCATCGATCACTCCCAGCGCGCCGTCTTTGAGGCTTTTACGGCAATTGAAGAACAGACGAAACGAGTTGATTTTGAAGTGTGTAGGTACATAGTGTGAACAAACAAAGAAACATCTGTCCACTTCCTAGGACAAAACGTCACTATTGGCAACAGCAACTTCGAAGTGGTCAAGGAGTTTACCTACCTCGGGGTAAATATTAAGTCCATGAATCACACCTTAGTGGAGATTCGATGAAGACGTTCCTAGAATACTGCTGCTACTTCGGTTTAACGAAACAAATGGGTTCAAAACTCCTAGCTCAGAAGACGAAATGCATGTTCTACAAAACTTTGATCCTGCCAGTTCTACTATATGGAGCCCAGTGCTGGACGATAAGCAGGAAAGCAGATCAGATATTGAACTCTTTCTTCGTCGAATATTCGGTCCTGTATGCAAGGAGGGTGAATGGAGGAAAAGATATAACTGCGAACTCTATGAGCTATACTAAGATGTTGATGTAGTCTAAAAATCCAAACACGTAGTCTACACTGGCTTGGCCACATCGAGCGAATGGACACTAATGTTCCATCAAAGAGGATCTTCGAATCACAGCCCGCAGGTTCGAGATGACAAGGAAGACTGAACTTCCATTTTAAGGATCAAGTTATAGCGGATGCCAGAGCGCTTGGTCTAGACAATTGGAAACAGCGTGTTTGGAATCGAAGAGGTAGAGATTCTTCACGTATTGGCAGTCCGTTAAGTCAGTAAGTAATAGCAGTCGACCGCAAGGGCACTACTAGAGTTTACATACCTATAGTGCCACATCGTCATGAAGCTTCATTAATCTGGTGCCTGGAAAAATTAGGTAGTTCCCACGTTACCAGATCATTGACGGTATAATAAAGTGAATAGTCACTTAGGAAAAAAAGTAGGCACATGCTATCTACAAACACTGAAACACAACACCAATATCTTGGTCAAAACGCTACAATTAATAGCTATAACTTAGAGGTAGTAAAGAACTTCGCTTACCTAAGCTCTGCTATCAATTCTGACAACGAGATCAGGATAGGAACTCAACGTAACTGTACCACTCGTCAATCCCTGTTATTACGGCTTTAGGATCAACTATTTAGCAAGAACTTAACGAGAATAACCAAGATATCACTATATAAGATCCTCATCATTCATGGTTGTCAAAATCGTTTCCAATCCTATGCAACTAGAGAGAGAGCTGATGAAGGATAGTACGATTGAAACCCTGGTTCACCTCGAACTGTACCGCCACTTGTATGAAATAATTAAAATTACAATATACCTATCTGACAATGGCCCACTATAACATATACATATACCATTTTTATATGCAAAACGTATAAACAAGGTACTTTGCTCTGTCTTTGTGAAAAATATTCCGTAGAATTCATATAACCCTCATTAAATGCTTGAAAACTTCCAAACATTTATCTAAACCTATTGGAAATTTTCCTCATTATTTGCGAACACCTCCAATGTCACATGCCCCTAACCACTGGCTACATCTGCTACAAACCATTCTAGCACTTAACCTACTACAAAAACCAATTCATTTGCCTCATGCGTACACGCCACCGGCATTTGTATTCGTGCACAAATGTCGTCGCCATCTTTGATTCCATAACCTGGCTTCTTCCGTGCGATTTTTTTTTAATCAAAAGAAGTCTAATTAAAATAATACAAATAGGAAAAAACTTTCCCCTCTATCGAGTCTAATTGTCCGTAGCCATTAACCGTGCAAATACCGTACCGAGTTCATTAATCGTAATGCACCCGTCGTTATCCGCTAAAGTAAAATAAAAAATTCCACTCGCATTGCGGTCGTTCATATTCAAAAGAAAAGAACCGAAAAAAAAACGCAAGTCAAAAAGAAAAGAAAAAAAAAACGACCAACGACAAGAAGAAGAAAAGCCAAGGAATAGGAAAAAAATAAGAAAAAAAAAATAATTACGCGATTATCGTCTTGTTCATCGGACGAACGAGAGGGCAGCAAAAACGGAAAGAAAGAACCGAAAAGCGTAAGAAAATTTCTCCGGTGTGTCGTTGATTCTGCTATGCATATCTAACCTTCTCTTTCTCGCCACTGTTAGAATTGTCATCCACACGGCATAGTGGTCTCTGTTGTTCGCCGTAGTAAAAACGCAAAGGATAGCTTCAAAACATCGGGCACGTTCAGGTGCGTGAGGGAGAACACACCATCTCACGCAAGTATATTCGACTCCATCGCCGACGTCGTCGTCGATTCTTACTTCTCTTTTTTTTTTCTTTTCGAAAAAAAGTTTTCGTTCCCGTGTGCGGTCGAGGAGAATAGTTTTGGAAAAAATAATTTTTACGCAGAAAATATTTTTTGCTGTTGGAAAGGCGGGCACTGCAACGGCAGGAAAACCGATCGAATTTGTGGCAGTCGAAGCAGCAGGTGAACATCATCATTACCATCATCGCGACTAAAACCATCCGCATTTGCAAGTGGCCAGGAGGAGGTATTAATGGAAGCGGAGCTCACCGCGGTCTGAGGCTTCTTCCGACGACCAAGATAATCTATGATTTCTTGGCCAAACCAACAGCAGCATCATTATCCTGGGCGAGTCAATTTGACAGAGGCTGCGAGCCATTTCCGTGCCAGCAGCAGCGCTTGTGTTCAACTAAATTCGACCAACACCACCACCACAACCAACATAGCCTCATTCAATCGAGGAGGAGTCCACCACCACCACCTTCAACACATTGCGAAAAGTTTGAAAATCTAAGGTTAGTATCCGCCGTGTGACCGATAGACCGATAGTTTTTCACAATTTTTCCTCAAAAAGCCGAAATTATTTTCACGAAATGAATTTCCAAAAAAAAAAAAAAAGTTCAAAAGTTGCGTGTGCCGCGTTTACATGTGTGAGCAGCGAAGTTTCACTTCACCACTCATCATCATCATCGTCGCCCTCTGTGCTTGTGTGTCATATTCAAATACATTAGTGTCCAACGTCGAGAAATTCTCGGCGAGGAGGGCCAATCTGCGACATTTTACGCTTTCACCACGTTTTTTCGATTTTTTTTTTCTCCGCCGCTGTTTGCTTATTGAATTTATTTTCAATTAAAAGAACTACTCGGGGGTGTCCCTCTCGCCCTACCCATTCACCCATATGACAGAAATGATCGTCTCTGATAAGGCGATTGGTTTCAAGTGATCTCCAGTGATGATGATTTTCTTTGACCAAACCCCTGTACAGCGCTCAAGAATGCACTTGTTCGATGACCAGGTGACCACTTATGCGTATCCGCAGTGGTTCGTTCTTGTTCGGCATCAGTGAGCAGCTGGAGTGTGATTAATGCTTTGTGCAATGCGCTTGGGGGAAAAAGTCAAAGTCAAATGGATTTCATTCCTAGCGCGCACAGAACCGCACACCGAGTGGCTGTACTTGATTTTATGTAACACTTTCTAAACAGCGATTTGTTTGTTTATGTTTTATTCATGCAAAATGTGCGAAACGAAGGATAAGTGGGACTTGAGAGATCTCGCGAGCACACATTCCAATAGTCATCCAATTAGCCGATCCCAATTGGCTGTCACTAATGTGTAAATAATTGATTCTACTGCGTGCTGAGTCACTCACTGACCATCGGGTATGCGAGCACTAGTTGGTTGAGATTTTTAAAAATATTTCCATAGTCCTCTCATGTACATATTTTCCGAGAAAATTTTTTGGTGTTCGGAATACTTTTGTTCAAATGAACTCACTAAAGTGGCAGATGTGGTCAAATACAAAGTAGAAAGGTTTCACAGTAAATAGTGAAGGAAATGTCTTGGTACATATGTAGATATCTAAAAACAAATCTGTAGCACCAACAACCAGATTTCTAGAAAGGTATTGATTGGGCGTGTCACTGACCACATGCATGACGCATGAAGCTCCTCTGAACTTGTTGCCATGCGGTTGGCCAGTCTTAAGGGAGAAGTACTTGTGAATCAGGGGTGTAAGAGACCTCCGCAAAAATTAAAAAAAAAAAGAACTTCTAGCCAGCCCGGTGTAATGGATAGCCCGATGAGGTGCGCTAAAACAAAACTACAAAAGGTCGATGTAACCGTAAGAACATTCATATTTTCCAATGGAAATGTATTTGCATTTTTTTAAGATCGTTTCTATCATTGCTTAGACTATTGGACAAGGAAAAGGAAGGTGCAAAGAATGTATGCTATAAACCCTTCGTGCTTGTATCAGGCTGAAGTCGTTGCATAGTATGCCTTTCCTCGTAGCATATCTGTATGAATGCAATGTCGGCTTGTTGCAGTCTTGTGTAGGTCCAAGATAGGTCGCCGTATGATGTTACGTACAGCTATTGGTTATTTCATAAATCTTAAATCATTCACTAAACTACACATGAAGAAACTTAAAGCCAATATACCCCCTATTGCCATGCAATCGTACAGTTGCTCCGAAAGAGTTCACTTCTAGGTCCATTTCATCGATATACGACATGCTACTTCCCGTCCTCAGCGATGGCTTTATCTAATAAACAAAGTCGGTTAGATTTGCGCCTCAAATAGCAAGCTTTTCCATGCAGTATGATACCTAGACAACCGATGAGGAGATGACTTCCTTTATCTACCCATCTTAATCGGTGTCATTGATAATGTAAAGTCTACTGATCTTACCGATGGCGATGAGTGTCTTTCGTTGTATCAGAGTCTTTGTGATCTCAGCTGATAGGAAGTTCGCCAAGTCAGATGGAGACTAAGATTAAGAGTCTTAACACTTTAGATTGTGGCTTTTGACACGAAATGTTAATCTTTATCTTAAACCGTTTCCACAGACATGCTCTGGTTCGTATTCAGTGTATTTTTGACTCCGCACAGATCCAACGGAGCACTTTAAGATCTTGCACGAATAATATTTTGCCGTTTGTGCAAGGACAGTAGTAGTTCCTAATAGTAATAGTTCCACTTTTTTTGTGCTGAAGGAAGTATCGTTATGAATACCTCCATCGTATTACAAGACAGCGTGATTAGTCGATGTTGACTTAAGTCGAATAGTAAACGCTGGACGGCGTAAGTCGGAAAATGAGGAGAGGAGATTGGCCAGATTTTAGTCTATTGCAAATTTTTATTTTATTCGAGTACGCATGTGGCTCGTCTAGATGGAGTTGGGGGAGTGTCTTTTAATTGTATTATCAGGGAAATAGAATGGAAATGACTAGGACATGAACTAACAACTTTATATTCAATAACCGAAGGCATTAGTACTGCACTGTGGCCACCCACTTGTCTCCACATCAAGATTTAATTTTGTTTGACTTCACTTTTGGCTTCAATGTGTTATTTAGTTTTCAATTTGTATTGCAAGATCAATGTGATATTGGGAAAATTTGATACCCTCAAAAATAGGTTGTTAAATAAATCAGCAAATCACTCGAAAGGCGGTAAGTCTTTCGTGTTTTGAGAGTTTTTTGATATAAAAATAATAATTTGCTAGATTCTCTTAAGGATTTATTGTTTTATCGTTATTCTGAGGGACATCTGTTCTGGTTGAAATGTATTCCAACTACTGTTAGGGATATTAGCGTTGTTACTGACAGTTAAGCAGCCATCAAGTCCCTATAATCGTGATCTTGCACGTCAAAAGCCGCTCGGGTTCAATTATTCTGTCTAAATGGCGATATCTGGGTATTCCCCTCGCTACATGTAAACATCTACTAAAGCTTGACGTTTTCAGCTGGGCTGCTTCAAATCAACTTGGAGATCTTCAATGCCTTTTCAACTGACTCTTTGACCCTTTTTCAATATTTTTACTGGAAGTCAAGAAGGACATTGTCGAGGCAAAATATTTAGGCATTGAGTTCTTCTATAATTTCTTTGAACACTGTATAAGACCACGACTACTGCTTAAGGGCGTTTTGTGAAAAATTAAAACTGATTTTGGTGAAATCTTTCAAATAACATTTAATTGACAAGGTGAAGTAGTATACCTTAAAAATGTAGAATGTCACGCGCATCTTATTGGGGCTGATGCGCCTTCACTTGCAGAATGACTGATTTATCTTTACCTGTCGTATAAATGGTCTTGCTTTATTTGGAAACCTATGTAGTACGTAAACTGATAGCATAAAGGTGCAATTACATACATATGACCCATTCGCGCACTTTATCTGTGACTGCATAGGTATTAGGTGACAGATGAATTCATAGTTCAATCACTGAAACAATACGAAATTCTTTCACTTATGCCTTCCACTTGTTTTGAAGGAGTAATTTATTTTTAACGCAAATATTTATATAAGCCTGATTCACAACAAAACCCATTTTTGTCGCTTCTGTTCCAATAGTTGCAACCGCACCAGTAACAGCTCGCTGTGTTCTGCCGATGATGTCAATGTCATCAGCATATGTACAGACTTTTGGAAAAGTGTGTATCTGGTTTTGTCTTGCGAGCTTCGCACAATTTTCTCAAATATAATGTTGAGAAAGTCACATTGCAGTGCATCACCTTGTCTGAATCTTTTTTTGACAGTGAGATTGTTTGAACTTTATGGAGCAGCGAGCGTTCTTCATCTACATTCTACACAATTTGAGGAGTTTTGCAGGGATATACAAAACTAGACATGCCTCTGTATAGCTCTTTATAAATGGTGTCACATGCCGCCTTGAAATCGATAAAAAGGTAGTGGGTATCGATTTGGACTTCTTGGGTTTTAACCAGAGTCTGTCGAAATGTGAATAATTAGTCGGTTTTGGACTTATCGGGCCTGAAATCGCACTGAAAGAGGTCAATTAGCTCGTTAACAAATGATTTCAGGCGCTCATATAGTACGGTCTACAGAATGCATGCTAAGGAGACTGATGTATCTATAGTTGGAGCAGTTTAGTGGGTCCCCTTGTGGATCGGAAAAACGATGCTGAGGTTCCATTCATCAGGCATACTTTCAACCGACCATATCTTGGAAATGAGTTGGTGTATGCTCTCTACCAAGTCATCTCCTGCTGCCTTAAATAGCTCGACTGGTATGCCGTGTGGATATTGCTATCTTCACTTCTCGGCAACAATGCCATTGGTCTTCACTTGATGCTAGATGCATAGAACTTCTCGAGAGGGATACGCGATAGGCAAAGGTTCTAAATGAAGGGAGCACATGGTTTTCATAAGATATGCAAATTCCTTTCAATAAAAACCAGACTTCCGACATCGAAGCTGTCATTCACCCTAGACCATCGCATACCTTCCACCGTGCTTGACAGTACGTACCAGGTACTTCACTTTCATTTCTTGGTTATCCGTGCGTTATACTTTTTCCTTGCCAATGGATCCGAAGACTTTGATTTTACTTTCGTCCATGAAAAATATCGTTTCCCAAAAGTCGTGATCCTCCGCTGGAAATGATTTAATGCCAGAGCTCCAAGGAAAAAACACTGGATAAATGAATTTAACCGCCAAAAACGCTTTTAGTTTACAAATCGATGCATATCGGAGGATCACGACGGATGTATCAGTACCTGCTGAGGCACTAAGGCTTAAAAATAGCTGTACTACACCAGGAAAACGATCCTAAATATATGGCTAGAATTATAAAAGAAGGGCTGGTGTTTAGGGTTCCAAAAAAACTTTATACATCTCCGCAATCTTCAGATCTAAATGCAAAAGAGCATATCTGGGATGAACTGGAACGGAGGCTTTGCAAGTTTAAGACTACAGATTGGAGTTACTAGTCCTTTCCATGCCAAGAAACCCCAAAGCAGTCACGAAAACAAACTGTGTTCGAACAACAAAATAGTGAATTCATTTTATTATTTCGTTTGTTTTTATTAATCAATTTATTTCTTGGGTTGAACTTCTAGTTTTTTTCTTGTTTTTGTCGAATAATTGTGAGGGAATGGACTTGTTTTTGTTTTGAATCATGTTTTTGTTTTAAACAATAACGCGTCTTCTAGTAAAAAAATTAAAATTGCAATTTTGTCTATAACCATTGGTCTAGGTCTTTTCAGGACTCTATGTAGACTTTCAAGACCGTCTGAATGTAAGATTATTTTAGAAAAAAAATTCAAAATGTACTGTCTATTGAATACGCTCCATTAGTATTCCAAAACAACTTATTTTTAAACATTTAATTTATAAAAAAGTAATTAAACAGAAAAAACACGTGGTACACGCACACAAATTTAAATCATACACACATGCATATGTATGTATGTATTACATAATCTTCTCTCTGCCATTAATTGAATTAGTGGTAGCATTCAGGTCTTTTTTTATAGCACCCATGCATGTTAATGGCAACTATGTAGTAAAAATAAACACGTTTTAGACGGAATGTCTACGCGATAGATTATGAATTGATCTGATAAAATGCCTGAGGTTTTTTTTAGACGTCTTTATTATTCTACCATAACAGAGTAGAGATTTAGGAATTTTAACAATAGTTTGTCTGTTAGCTTGAGAGCTTTTCTTAAATGAAGCACACAATTCATCAAATTATCGGCCTCCTTTTGGTTCTTTAGAGTTCAAACTGACTAATTTAGGCTGCTGCTATTTCGTGAACTATACTGAATTAATGTATGTGCATACATGTGGACTTTTAGCGAACCTGAAGCATAAATAATCATTGAAACCCACACAGTTTCTTGAAGTTTCTTAAACCTTCATAAAAGGGTCTTCCAATACCAGCACTTTACTGTATAGTTCCACGATTAACAATCGCAAATGTCATAGATTAAGAGAGTCGTCAACCTAAAAAAAAAAAAAAACAAAATTTTCGTCTAATTTTAATTTTGTATTTTATCTAATTTTGCTCCTAAATGTATCTCAGTGAACAAAGTGCACCCAACTTGTGTCTAGTTTGAAATGAATTTGATTTCAGTTTCGAAATGGTTTGAAAATACCCAACCAGAAATATAATTGCTATTCCCATCAAACAAACCATTCATAGCTAGAGATCTTTTTTTTTCGATGTCATTGCTAATTCTTTTGAAACGCATCCATTGCTAATGTGTCTGGAACGGGTTCCCATGCATTTTCGAAAATTGTTTTCGAATTTCTTTTCTCGAATTGCTTTCGCAGGTTTAAAAATGAGCGCATCAATCCAGAATCGATTCACTTTCGTTCCATTCGTGCACGAGATCAGCTGAATTGTTATTTTGTTTTGGTTCTTCAATTTGTGTTTAAATTTATTTTCGTTAGTGAAATAAACAATTATTTTGGCATATTAAATTATTGCCTATATATCGTCGAGTAGTTGACGGTAATGAGTGTTAAAAATTTTCTTCGATTGAAAGCAGAAGTAGCCGTCATGCATACTGGATATTTACGGTACGTTGTTGTAAATTTTAGGTATTTTATTTAATTCCTTATTTTGTCTGTGACTTAAATATATAAGTCTATCATTGTTCATCTGTCTATCCTTATCTTTTGTTAGTTTATTGCTGCACATTCAAGTGTTGATATCGTTTTGGGTGAGTCGATATTGATTAAAAGTTAGTGTTTACTGTTAAAAGGACGAATAGACATATGTTAAAGGTGTAAAGTGCTTTTTCCAGAAAAATTGCAAGAGATCTGCGTTACTAAATTACATAGACTGACTCCCTTTTTACAAAACCAGTTTTCGTAGAAAACATGTTTCTTTGTTTACTTTGCATGGTACAGAGTTTTTCTCTCTGCACTTACTCACTATGCTTAGTGTCCTCGAAATGTTATCTACCTGATAAACAAGTTTAAATCGCATATCTCACTACCTGCTAGGAACATTCAAACATTCTCAATAATCAATCAAAAATAGATTGTTAGTTTGGTAGATCTCTGGATTTGTACTTTTGTTGTCGAAATAGTTAAATATTATGTTGCTATTCCTAAAATATCAGTCATGGTAGGTAGTCATTTCGTTTCTTTTATTTTCATTTATTACTGCGAAAACAATTCCGGCATTTTTCGAATATTTTTACTCAGGCTTAAGGGTTCTGAAATCCCACAATTTCTTTCAACCAGATAGGGTGATTGGTTATTGATAATGCCCGTTAATCTCTTTCACCCCTCTTTTATGGTTCTATAGATTTTCACTATCGATTATGTCCGCTTGCTGTGTGTTATTATATTTATCTCTACATACATGCGAGTATGTTAAACTTCAGAAAAACTAAAAAAGAAACTATTTTAACTAAAAATGCACAGAAAACGGATAGAAACGTCTTGGAATTACGTTCACTTCGCAGTCTATCCAAACTTGGTCTTTTTAATATGTGTAATCACGAACAGGACGTGCCTTGCTTGCGGCTTTGGTTCTTCTATTCGAAGAGCCCATGGCGAGTAAATAGTTTCGGTTTGAATTAATAGCATTTTAGTGCGTTTAAATAGAAGTCTTTTTTTTTCGCTTGTTGTGTTGAATTTCCTCTTTATCCTTTCGGGAAAAAATAGTAGAAGTAGTTCTTATCTACATATGTACATACTTTTGTAAGCTTGGCAAAACTAGCTTGGCTAACCTAGAATTTCGTATATTACAGAAAATGCGATAAGCGAATGTCTCGGCAATTTGTTCAAAAGCCGACGACAAAACAAACATCTCAGAAATTATAATATATGCACTTTGCAACTATGTGTATATATAAACACATCTTCGGTGTAGGGGCAAGTTCATCAAAGAAGCAGTTAAGAATTAGCTTCCGAGCCATGCTCCAATCATTGTCTCTTCTTTTCGTTCACAAATTTGTTTCGTTGGCCTTTCTATCCTAATAATTTCCACTGAAGACCTGTAAATCATTATTTGTAATATGTTTTGACACTTGTTGGGGAAAACGAGTCAACAAAACATTTGGATTATAGCACAGAATTCCGTAAACGAACATTTTCCTTGGAAATCTTCCTCACACTCTTACAAACTATTATGTGTTCCGTAGTCAATAACTCTTACATCACTTTGTTATTCTTTTAATACAATTCATGCCATAATAGTTCTTTATCGCATGCACACATACTTGTAACATTAGCTTAAAATTTGTCAGAGTTCAACTTGTATCGCTGATAGCGATATGCACCCACACTACATTCTAGAAATTTGAGAACCCTATCAAGTTAGTGATTTGCATGCTAGAGATAATTCTAGGAAGTTCTGCAGTCGTCGTAAATATTGTGGTGTTGTTCTTTTGAGCATACTATGTCAGTATGACTCACGTTTCTACTAAAGGAAAACTCGCGTGTTAACGCGAATTTTTCCCCATCCACTCTTTAATTTTGCTTTGCTGTCTTCCGTCTAATTTATTATTTCAGTTTAGTGTAATTTTAGCACCCAAACTGATCAATAATGTTTACAGTCATCGTCGTCGTCGTTGTCGTCGAAGCACCTGACTTTTTCAGGGTCGTGCATGAGAATTTTGTCCCTTCTCTCAAATGGATTAGGAGAATTGTCGAAAGCACTATAAGCAAAGCAAAACGCAAAGACACACTTCCGTTCCAACACTGAAAACAATCAAGCGAAACACAATCGCATCGATTTGTGCATCTGTAGGCAAAAAAAAAAAAACAAAATCACACACGGCATGGAAATGAAATTGTCATTCGAGTGTAGTGGGTCTTTGTTTTTTTTTTATTTCGAAATTAATCTAGAATAAAGGCGCGCATTATTTACTAATCTTTTTCGTATTATTCTTCTATTTGCAGAAATTACCTTGAACGAGTCGATTACGGTTGGCTATCATTCGAATCGGACAGTGGAGAGGACAGCGAGTCAAGTACTACAAATAGTATCCGGGATATCTCAAAAACGGTAGCTAAAAAGAAGAAAAAATTGTTGACTATCGCCGACCTGCGTGAAAGCATCCTCAACATCCCAAACACAAGCAGACATTTTCGTACCCCCAGTCTCGATTCACTAGAAACGATGACATTACCGAGCGCTGCACGCGTCTATACGGATGTGAATGCACACAAACCGGACGAATACTGGGACTATGAGAATTATGTCGTCGACTGGGCCAACCAGGACGATTATCAATTGGTTCGCAAATTGGGCCGTGGCAAATACAGTGAAGTCTTCGAAGCTATTAACATAACAAATAATGAAAAGTGCGTGGTGAAAATTCTCAAGCCTGTGAAAAAGAAGAAAATTAAGCGTGAAATTAAAATTTTGGAAAATCTACGCGGTGGCACCAATATCATTACACTTTTGGCCGTCGTCAAGGATCCCGTCTCACGTACGCCAGCTCTTATCTTCGAACATGTCAACAATACAGATTTTAAGCAACTGTATCAGACATTGACCGACTACGAGATACGCTATTATCTCTTTGAGCTGCTCAAAGCGCTCGATTATTGTCACAGCATGGGCATTATGCATCGGGATGTGAAGCCCCACAATGTGATGATCGATCATGAGAATCGTAAATTGCGTCTTATCGATTGGGGTCTAGCGGAATTCTACCATCCCGGGCAGGAGTACAACGTGCGTGTCGCCTCACGTTACTTCAAAGGTCCTGAGCTGCTTGTGGACTATCAAATGTACGACTATTCGCTGGACATGTGGTCGCTGGGTTGTATGCTAGCATCGATGATATTCCGCAAGGAGCCATTCTTCCATGGTCACGATAATTACGATCAGTTAGTGCGTATAGCCAGGGTACTGGGCACCGAAGAACTCTATGCCTATTTAGATAAATACAATATTGAGTTGGATCCGCGATTCCACGACATCTTGCAGAGGCATTCACGCAAGCGATGGGAACGATTTGTGCATTCGGATAATCAGCATTTGGTATCACCGGAAGCATTGGACTTTCTGGATAAATTGCTGCGCTATGATCATGTTGAGCGACTGACAGCTCGCGAAGCTATGGCACATCCATACTTTTTGCCAATCGTTAATGGACAAATGAATTTGCATAATTCATCATCGAAAGCGAGTAGCCAACAATAGGAGAGATCAGATGGGGAGCAACAGAGTGTAGTAGTAGGTGTGGTAAGAGTCGAAGATGAAGCAGAAGCAGTAACACTACCAACGGAGGAGGAGCAAGTTAATACGATGGGGCAGGACGATAGTAGTGCTACATCTACTAAAAGACAACAAAACGCTTTTAGCAGTTGTAGCAGTTAGTGTAGGGCATGAAACAACAACAACAATAGAAGAAGCACACCACCAACACCTTTGTCGTCCACATAAGAACAGTTGAACTACCACCATAAAAAATCCATTCTCAATTTTCGAAAAAAAAAAACAAAAAAACAAAAACAACCATAAACAGCTTCGGAGGAAATTAGAAAACAAAAAAACAAATCATAAGCTATATAAATACTATTATTTACTACAAAAAAAAAAAAAAAAAACTTAAAATTTGAAAGTTTATTAAGAAACCAGGAATAAAATACAAAAACAAAAAACCTAGAAACAATTTATTGTACATTTTTCTATTTTCGATTGAAATCCCGTCTCTCCCGTTTTGGTTCCAAGCTCTCAGTCAAATTTGTCAGTGCTCTTCGTTCTATATTTTCGATTTGTTTATTATCATTCGCTGTGACTAGCGGAATTGCGTTGATTAGCCTTGTTTCGTGCCTGTACTGCTTCCCAACCCATATTTCTTTTCACATGCAAATTAGTGCTTTTTCTTCTTTTGTTTACGAATAGGAAGATTAAACACAATACTTTTTTTTAACGTAAACATTACTTCACACAAAATTTACATCGTCCCCACCTCGACTCATAATTTTTTTTTTTTTCGTTTTATTTTATGCTCCTTTCTCTAATTCTTTATCGCAAAATTGTAACTACTAACTATGTTTATCGTATAATATTATTTTTTCCTTTTCGAAATCATGCAGTAAATTGTAAAACTGAAAATTCAAACAACAACAAACACACGCATATTCAATTGAAAATAAGAAAAAATATAAACAAACAAAAAATATGAGAACCCATCATTATTATTATTATAATTATAACAGTTATTATAATTAATAAATTAAAAAAAAAAAAAAACGAATAAAAAAATCTTCAGAAAAAATAAACAAAAAGGATTTTTTTTTTAAATTAAAACAAAACAAAAAAAAAAAAAAAAAAAAAAACAAAAAAAATTAAAAAAAAAAATAAAAAAGAGAAACTGAAATTAAAAAAAAAAAAAAAACACACACATGTAATAAAACAATTGTTAAACTATATATATAAAAAAAAAGATTAATTATATACATTAAACAAAAAATAAACAAATCAAAAAAAAAAAAAAACATTTCTCTTGTTTTTGGTTTCATTTTTTTTTTTTTTTATATAAGAATTTTTCTTTTTACGTAAATATTTTCTCTGTTCTCTTCGAATTTAGAGAAACGTGAGAGAGAGAGAAGAGGGAGGAAAGCGCTGAATTTCCTCTTTATTGTTAGGGAGTTTCACAATTTTTTGTTTGTTATTAACAAAATAAAAATAAACGAAACAATAAACTTTAAATGTAATGAAAACAAAAAACAAAAAAAAAAAAAATACTGATTTTATGCAATTAATATTTTTGTTTATAATTTTTTTCCTTTTAAATTGTGTTCATTGCAAAAGGATTTTCCACTCAATTCATAGAAAATAATAAAATAAAAACAAATTAAAGAAAAAAAAAAGAAGAATATTGTAAGAGAAAGAAAATCAATGATGTTTCCTGTTTTATAAAAGATAAAAAAGAAAAACAAATAAAATAAAGAAAATTTTTTTAAATAGAAATATAAAAAACCACATAATTTTAAGAATGAACAAAATTTAGATATCCCTTGAGGTAAATAAATAAATAAATAAATTAATTAATTAAAAATCTAAGAACTTTTCTCGCTATGATGATTTCAAATATAGCGGTGTAGTAGTAGAGCAAGAGATATGAGAGCAGAAATTACTACCAACATAAATACATATATAAAACACACACAGAGAGACGTACACATTTCGCGTATAGGAAATTAAATAAATATAATAAAAACAAAACTAAATATAAACAAACAAAAAAAAAAAAAAACAGAAGAAACCAATTGAAACATTTTTTGAATATATATATATATATACAGATATATGATGATGATAATAATAATAAACAAGAAAAATAGTGTAATAAATAAAAAAGTAATGCTAAATATAAAAATCAAAGAAAATGCATTATGTAATTTGAATTCGGAACGGACAGCCGATTCAGAATTGTGTTTGATCCACATCGAGAGGGATTTTAATTCTATTGCAAATGTGTCGCGTAAACAAAATGGTATAAAATACCCAAACTAACTTTAAAAGTAGTGTCTTTCCGAACTGGTAAAAGTAGCTACAGATTTTTACAACAAATGTGTGATGTGCAAGATGTTCCAATAGCGTTCATGTGTCAATTTTTAAATATTGTTAAATACACAACTCTGCTGATAGATGGTGATAATTCGCGTCTTCAGCTTACTTACTTAAATGACGCTACAGTTCGGGGTTCGAGGCGAGATTTTCCTCTACTGCGTAGTCCCTCTGGGTTCGATTCGAAGACTAGCATTTATGTCTATCCGCTCTAAAGACCTAGCTATCTTACACGACTAATGCGCTATTTTTTTGACTAGTTCGATGTCGCTGTACAGCTCGTATGTTCGTTGTTGAATATCATCCTCCAAGGACTGACAACGCAAACGGGTCCGAAAATTTTACGAAAAATCTTTCTCGAAGCGTCTAAGGATATCTTCATCCGCTTTAAATAGAGTCCAAGCTTCAGGGTCATAAAGCAGGACTGTGATGATCTAGGTCTTTAAAGATTGTATTTAGTTGTTTGGGATGGGGCTCTACTACTCAATTGTATTCTCAACACAAAGAAACAGCGATTGACAAGAGTTATTCTTCGTTTAATTTCTGCTGAAATGTTATCAGAATTTATACCAGAGCCGAGGTAGACAATGTCTCTCACTAACTAAAAGTAACGCATATTCAGCTGGGTACTAAAAATAAGTTCAGTGATTCATATTATGGTATCCGATCGGAACGGAATTAATGATAACTGTTCCAAAGTTGTTATCGGAGACATTCTCCGAAAGGCAATGCTGTGCAACGTCGAACAGCTGCTACCTGCGATACATTGCATTTCTTTCTCATCTCTTTTCAGAGAATGTCTCTGATAAGTCAGCCCTATTATGGTATCCGTTCCGAGAAAGTTATGAATCATAAGAACATTTTGATGGTAACGCATGACACCTTCATAGTATCCGTTTCGTACACTAATTTCCAACGCGTATAAATCTGTAGTCAAAAGGAAAAACAGCAGAAGTCGTTTTTTATAATCACCCTTATTCAGCGTGGCGTTTTATTAAAACGCCGAATGTCGTTTTTTGAGCTGTTTCGTTTTTTAAGAGTTATTCCAGAAATAGAACTGCACAAAACGTCTTCGTCGATAAGTAGGTATACACCACATACGATCCACTCTTAAAAAACAAAACGTCTTAAAGAACGACAACGACGACGGCGTTTTAATAAAACGCCACATGGAATAAGGGTGAATTTTTCAAGAAAGAAGTTTAAAGATTTGACGTGATTTTAGATTTCCATATAAAACACACGCGAGAAAATGTTTGTCTTTTTTTTCACCGGCTTATAACTCAGACCGTAAGAGATAATTAATTGAAAAATTACGACATTATAGAATCGAGTATGGGACTTACGATGGTATTGATAACTCAATTTCGACAAAAGTCGAATTATGCTGTTTTTCCTTGTTGCCACAGAAATATGTATATCTATACCACTAAAAATTAAAAAATTCCTTTGCGACGAATGTCTGTCAGAGAATCTCGAAGAAAAGTCATAAGAACTGTCCGAAAAAATTCAGGTAGCCGTGGTAATGTACCATGCTAAAAAGACTCAATCTCTACCGCCCCTTCAAAGTCAATTCAAATCGCAGTTATGGGATAATTGTCAAATCCCTCATTCGATACCTCAATACGAGTGGTGCACTGGTGGTTCAAAAAAAATAAGATAGGAGTTGAAATTTTCGGCCCCAACTACAAATTGTTAGCGCCATTAGGACGCTCTATTTCTATTTTCCAAGTATAGGTTTTTACTGTCGAGCTCTGTGCTGCAAAATTGCATAGAAAGAAACTTCCGAAGATCATATGTACATTAATATTTTATCAGATAGCCAAGCAAATCTATAAGCTCTCCCGTCATTTGACGTTGAGTCTGAGCTGGTTTGGAATTGACTTCAAACCCTCCTAGAGGTAGGTACACACAATAAAACCAAATAAGCATGGGTCCCAGGATATACATACATGCATATACATATGTTTGTACGTAAAAGGCATCACTGGCAATGTAGCTGCTTACGAACTTGCAAAATCCGGTGGCTTTTGTGCTCTACCTTTTACCCAGAAAAAGATAGAACTAAATTACTGGGAACAAAATGAAAAGCTCTCTTACTGGAATTCACTTAAAAAACTGGCTTAAGAAATTTATCAGTTTATCAAAAAAAAAAAAAAAACATGTAAAAACAACGAAAGAGATTCTAGCAATGACCAAATACATATAACGCAGAAGTCGTGATGGATGTCCTAACCTCAAATACTTCCATAAAGGCTTTACTTCGCCTTTTAATCTCACCTTCTTCCAGCTTATACAATCCTAAACTTCATTTATGAATGCTCCTTGAGGCCATTTGAAAACCCACCACCCCAAATATCTTTAAAAAAATGTCCAGAAAATTCGTAAAGAAGCACTCGTCAATGAACATTTGGGTTGGGGGAAGTTGAAATATATAATTTTTGGGTTGTTTCATACGTGACATGATCGAGAATCGTACAATCAGAGTAATAACTAAAGTTGAGAAGGACAATGAATTGGATAGGACGGGTTTGTTACTGTGGAAAATAGTGGTCGAAACATGGAATTTCTGAAATCTCGTGTTGTGCGTGTTCTATTCTATCGCTAGTCTGTTCCCAAACTTTGTGCCTTACCGGTCTGTGTAGGACCTGTAGGGAAGGTTTCGGGAACGAACTTAAAACGCAATGACAATACGTAAATCATGGTCTACAAAAAAAAAAATACAAATTTTTGGCGCGACAGGTCCATGGGACCCAGGGCCTAGCTTCTCACAACTATTCGTGTTGTGCGTGTTATATTCTTCACATGAATGGAAGGGGCCTACTGTTTAATGCCGGATCCGAACGGCAATTTTGAGAAGCTTTTTCATGACAGTTTTACTCTCGGATGTTTGTCAGACGCTCGCGAGAGGTGGGGCCGTGAAAGAAATCTTAGGTGTTGTCTGGGGATTGAACCTGGAACCCCTCGCTCCGTAGTCCAATGCACTAACCACTTGAGCCACGGCGCCCCAAATCATGGTCTAACTTGTGATTTAAATAGGAGAAGGAACTTGGCTGGGCTAAAGTAAGTATGTTTGTTGTTTTCAGTTAAGAGTACCGTTATTTCCATTATACATATTTATGACAAGTTAAACCAGTGACATCAATAATAAGGAGTATAAATGCACTCGCCTTGTTCCAACCACTGAGTTATTGTGACAGATAGTAGGGAACTACGATACTACAAATACTTTGTGCTGTCCAGAGCGAAGGTCTTTGATAAAGTGATTTCTATAAATGCTTGCTCGGAATTGTTGAAAATTAAGGTCCATTGTATGCAAGGTGTTACAGTCTGGAAATGTCACGTCACGTAACGTATCCAGACAGTGGTTTTGTTAAAAGCACTTGTTATCAAAAACTATTCCGAACAGTTGAGAGCACAAGAACTCTATTATCTTAAGGTCTGTTCTTTTACTTTCTGTACTAAAACGCGTAAGAGAGAGAGGATTAAGAGTGGGGTTGAATCCTCTCAGAGAATGATGAAAATTTCATGAAAGTTAGGGAACGCATCGAACAACAAAACCTTCGCACAACTGAGAGAATGAGAAAGAACAAAACACGAGAAAGACGATAAAATATTCGAAAATCTCAATAAAAATATTTTTCCAAATCAAATAAAAATGAAATCCTGAATTAATTTAATTGCTAGGACAAAAAGAAATATCCTTCTAGAACTAAAGTGGTAGTGAATTGTATAGTGCTTTTGACATATCGTACACCAGTTACCGAACCTTAGGTCTGTTCCTGTCCAACTCCGTTCCCTAACACAAAAAAATCGTAAAAGAGTGAACACACGAGAGTGTAAAATATTTTCTCATAGTGACAAAAGTAAGTAGCTTTTAAGGTTTGAGTTCAAGCCGTTTGATTGGTTTATCCACAAGGCACTTTTCACGTCAGACTCCTGTATGTGCAGGTCTAGGGATAGCATGTTTTCAATTGTTTTCAACTTATCTGTTGGCGTTCTTCTCATCGCGCTGTGTTTGGGAATACATGCTAGTCTATATTTTAGTCGTTGTTTTAAGAATGGTTACTTTGTATTCAGATCGCCACCAGACTACGTTCCAATTGCCGTATACCTACATACCTACATCCACAGAATTTTTCTAGAGTTTGATTCGCCGAAGATTCGGTTGAAATTGTAGAACACGATCGTTGCCTTTTTAACTTTTTCATTTCTCATATCAGTGTTATATATGTACTTCTTCCTCTGGTGCTGTTTAAAGTTATAAGTTTACGTCAATAATTTACAGACTCTCGAATCTGTAGTAAGGTTGACAGGAGTAGCCACCCCAGACCATCTTAAGAAAAGTTCTGAAAAATTCAGTGATGCGTCATCTTGTATGTACATACATTAACGTCTTAGGACGAGAACAAGTCACATGCTATCTTCAACCCACACAATTTGATTCTACTTTTCGTCCATGAATAGGTATTATGTATTTTTAAAGAAGTCAGAACCAAAACATTTTCATTGAAAATAATCACGTCCTTGTACTTGTCCTTGACATACAAACAAAATTTCTACAAAAACCATTACTCACCTATTCGAGAGAGATTATTTCATCACCACGTAGTAGCTTACTGACAAGTGTAATCACGTGGGCTGTTAATAACAGCCCATCATCAGGAGTGCGGGTTAACTTCTACTTCAGTGTATGTAGGCATAGCTACCAGAGCAATCCTGCAGCAGCACATTTACAGAGCGTGATTGAAGCGTTCCAGCCGTGCGAGTGAATGTAACACATTTTATGGGGTTCGGAGATCCGCATAAAACCAAACACATGGATTGGAACCACTGAGTAGCTATTTCCCGCTCAGAATGCTTGCATGACTTTGCCGTGAATTGCTCATCTCTGAACCGAGAAATCCTAAGCACGTATCTGTGAGTATTTTATTTGGTTTCTTTTATTTTTATCCAGTGTTCTCATGCCGATTGCCACCAACACACCACTTAATTCTTTGGACTTTTACTAGCACTGCCCTGCGCTGCTGGTAATATGTATAAAACCGAAGAAGTTATCTCTCTCTAATAAAAACAAAAAAAAAAAAAATCGTTGAAAAGGAAGTAACATCATGTCCTGTAGGTACCTATGCGGAAAGTGGCGTGGTAACTACTGCTGCTTGTACTTGAGGTTTAGTTTTTCTTTTTTCCATTAGTTAAAACTTATTATATCGTTCGTTTCATTAAAAGCCGCACCGTTGCACCCCAACACTCGTGTACGTAATAATTATTATTATAAGGGATGCACCAGTCCTGGTGATAGTGCTAGAGTTCCTCCTCGTGGGGAGTTGCATGAGTAATAAAAAAAAAATCCCTGCATTAAGTTAAAACACGTAACTAGGGCAAAGAACTTAATTTTTGATGCTGCAAATGAAGAGATGGGATTTTACTCTTTTTTTTCTATATTTACTCACATCATAGAAAAAAGTCCAGAAAAAATGATATAAGTGTATTTAATTTTACTTTTATGGAATGTGGTGTTTGTTGGTTAACCAGGAGGAGCGGGACCATTATGGTTATTTGTTTTAATGGACTAATAATTGTGGAAAACATATTTTATGTCCTTGAGTATGCATTAGGATGGCTGGATGAGTGGGGTCTTTCTCAAATGGTGGTGGAGCAGATGGTCTGTGGTTGGCCGTAGTTGGTTTTGCTTTAATCATTTTTATTTGGTTAGGAATTTTTTTTTTTTTTGAGTCCTTCGGGACGAATTCGTTCGGTTTTAATGCTGCTAATGGGAGCAAAAGAGAATTTTGTTTTTCTTTTTAGAATCTGTTTGTTGTTAAGCTTTGTTTTTAATTATTTTGTTATTTTAAATTGTGGTAGATGAAATGTGAGTAGGGACATAGGGCAGCGATTCATCATAAGAGACGGTGATGGATGGGTGCTGTTCTATTTTGAAATCTACTGATTGCGGTGGAAAAACATGAGGGAGCCACTTAACTAATTTCTTAAAGGGGTGAACCGTTTTTTTTTGGTAAGATTCGTAAGATTGGATTTTTAGGATTTCACTTGTCTACCAAAGATAAGGTATAGCAATTATTCTTATTAATCAGATCTGACACTGAATCTTAAACACCTTCACTGAATGCGGTAGGTATAATCGAACCTCTGAACCTAGTTTTTCTTGAATAGTATCAAAATCCTAATTATTTTCCTTTTAACTATATATATATAGTTCTATATATTGAAATGAGTCTTCTCTTATTACCATCCACAAATAGACTATCAGAGCGAGGTTTGTAACAATCATTTATACCAAAAGTTATTGAAAGTATAGTGTATACATATATGTACATATGTAGATATGTATGACGTAATGTTGTTCCACTACAGGAGAGAAAGTTATCTCACCCTTCGTGCCTTAGATCACGGAAAGGAAGTGGATGCCATTGCCACTGAATTTAGTTAGAGTTTTGATGATTTTTCGCATCAGATTAGGTATTCTGTTCGAACTCGAAATATTTGGTTTTTTTTTCGGGGATAAAATCGCAACTCTTTAGATCATCAATGACCCCTTTAGCACGCCATCTAGGAACCCTTAAGGGAGCCATCTTGGACCAGTTATATTTTACCAACCATATATGATATTGAATTGAAAAAATTGTGCGTAACTCACAATCCAACACAGGAGGCACAATTTTTTAAAACAGTCCAACTACTAGTATGCTAAGACGATCAGTCGATAGAACGTCAGACACATACAGACAACGTCAGAACGGACAGAACGTCACAGTCCACAGCCATAACTTTGAAGTAGAAAGGGAATTTGTCTACCTTGGTTCTGCTATCAATTCTGACAATAACATCTCAGCAAAAGTAAAATGAAGAATAACTCTTGCCAATCGCTGTTTCTTTGGGCTGAGAAGGGTAGAAATAAATAAGTAGTAAGTAGTAAGGCCCTATTCCGAACAACTAAGCAGATATGGTACTAAAGCATGGAGTCTATTGAAAGCGGATGAAGATATCCTCGATCGTTTTGGTCCTTTTTGCCTTGATGGGATTTGGAGGAGGAGATTTACTGACGAATCATATCAGCTGTACAGCGACATCGACCTAGTCAAAAACTGCGCGTTAATTATCTAAGATGCGCTCCAGCGCTCCGGCTACCAGTCTTCGAATCTAACCCAGAGGGATAATGCAGTAGAGGAAGACCTCACCTTAGGTGGTGTGCATAAGTGGTAGTGGATCTCACCCAATATAGAGTACTCAATTGGAGGCAGTACTAAGGACCGAACTAACTGGAAAGGCTTGTTGAAGGATAGAAAAGCGCTCGGTAGGCACTAAAATGTGCCAAGACTACATAGCTTTCTAAAAACGAACAAGGGAACTTAGTAGTGGAGTGACAGGTAATACTTAGGTTTTGAAAGAACAAGACTTGTAGGCTATATTGTCCAAAATTAACATAAAAAATGCTTGACTTATGTAAAAGCCATCAGGGAGGCATCTCCTCTGATGTGCAGCGTTTCTCTTAGCCACATCAACGAACCTTCTGGTTCGACAAAGGCAGAACGGAAGCCTGCAGGGACAAACAAGGAAACCAACAGTATAGTCGATGTTGAGGATGAGGAAAGATCACTGCAGCAGACTGCAGTTTGGGTACATTGTGCCCAATCATTTAACCCCGGAAACCTGTAAAGTACGCTATTGGAACCACCCAGATAATGATATGAATCTCAGGAGGTACATCAGCTCTACGTTACCAAAGTCCTACCAAGAGTCCTCATTCTTCTGAGGGATAGGGCAGGACAGTCGCACGGCAGGTGACGAACTGACTCAATTTCTTCTTCGTCCTTGCAACTTCTACAGAAGTCATTATGTAGTACACCGAGTCGCTCCGCATGGACACCAATGGCACAATGACCCGTAATTATCCCTGAAACGACCCGTGTTTTATAACGACTCAGTTTCACCAGAGAAGTTGATCTCTTCTTGCTGATACCCGGCCATAGGGCCCTGGCTGTTGCGCATGTTTCCAGATGAACCCAGCGACTATTTGCTCGACCGATGGCTTCATCCTCTATTTTCTTCTGTAAGGAACTGATTGGGATTACTACAAAAGGGAGAGCCCGCGATAGGTGCAGCGCCGACCCTTTCCTAGCAAGTTCGTCAGCCCTTTTCGTTTCCTACGATATCCGTATGCCCTGGCACCCAGCAGATGGTCACCGCATTAGCTTTAGATATCTCATTCAAGATTGATTTGCAGATCTTCACAAGCCTTGATCTGATTATAGCGGAGTCCAGAGTCTTAACGGCTGCCTGGCTGTCTACATACACAGTATCCGTTCTGCCAACGATATTGCTCTCGCTTATAATCTTAGCAGCCTGTATGATGGCTGTGACTTCTGCCTGAAAGACGCTGCAATCATCATTTATTCTAAAGGAGTTGTTTATCCCTAGGGCCTCACAATAAACTCCGGCTCCCGTGCCAACGTCCATCTTAGAACCGTCGGTATAGAACGCCAACTCCTTCTTCTTCATGGTTTTTCGGCTTCGGTACTGGAAGTACATTCTGTCAGGAATTCTTATAGCGAATCTCCTTTCAAAAACTAGCGTGGGGGTCATGTGATCAGTTTCTGACAAACAGTTGGTGGATCCCCATCGGGACAAAATTGAGGCATGGCCGCACAGGCTCGATGACCACATCCGGCCTTCTCTCAGTCTTATAGCGGTTTTAGCCGCAAGACTGCCACAGTATGTGGAATGAAACTGAGCATGGTTCCATTGCCGCTGTTGGTGCTGTCTTTATTGATCCCATGACTCCAACGCACGCTGCCCTCTGGATTTTTTTGAGGTTAGAAAGCTGGTATTGCTTCTCCAGTACCGTCCAACATACCAGTGAACCATATGTAAGAATGGGTCTTACGACCGCCGTGTATATCCAGTACACCACAGCTTGTCTAAAACCCCACGTATTACTGAATGCCTTTTTGTAAGAGTAGAAAGTTACGCTTGCTTTCCTGACACGTTCAGCAGTGTTATCCTTCCAATTTAGTTTGGAATCTAAAATTACACCCAGGTATCGGGCTGAACCTGATATACTTAGTTCAGTATCACTGATGCTTGGGGGTCTGAAGGCAGGAATTGATCTCTTCCTAGTGAAGAGAACTACCTCTGTCTTTGAAGGGTTCACTCCTAGCCCTTTGCTGCTAACCCAATTATCCACTAGTTGTAGTGCGAGATTGAATCTTTTGCTTAGGACTGAAGGGAATTTCCCCAAGACCAGGATAACCACGTCGTCGGCATAGGCCGTCACGTTGAAGCCGTTTTCCTTTAGCATTACCAAGATCTCGTTCACTACAAGGAGCCATATTAGAGGTGATAAGACTTCTCCTTGGGGGGTTCCTCTGCAGACGCTTCTCCTGATTGTTACGTCTCCTTGCGATGAGGATATAACTTTCGATTGAAGCATCTGAGCAATCCAATTGGAGAGACCGATGCTCAGCCCAGCTCTGCCAGGATCGCATCGGTGCTTACGTTGTTAAACGCCCCTTCAATGTCTAGGAACGCCCCAAGAGTGAATTCCTTGAAGTGGTGGGATCTTTCTATGTTTGATACGACCCTGTGGAGGGCTGTATCTACCGACCTACCGCGGATGTATGCATGTTGTGATTCGGATAGATAGTTATCGCCAATCACACTTCTTATGTATACATCTATTAACCGTTCCAGTGTTTTTAGCATAAAAGACGACAGACTGATAGGTCTCAAGTCTTTAGCATTTGTGTGGCTTGCTTTTCCCGCTTTGGGAATAAAAACAACACGCACAACCCGCCATGCTTTAGGAACATATCCTAGCTTAAGGCATCCCGTGAAGATGCGCTTGAGCCATGGAATAGCAATATCCACTGACTGTTGCAACATCACAGGTCAAATGTTATCCATTCCTGGAGCCTTATAATGAGCAAATGATTTAATTGCCCAAGCTATCTTTTACCCATCTTAGTCGCTTCCGTTTCAATGCTCACAAAAGCACTCCTGACATCACGCTTCGTTCTTCCGATTATGTCAATATCATCGGCATATGTGAGCAGTTTTTTGAAAGATTGTGCCTCTGATGTTGGGGTGTGAGTTCTGCACAATTTTTTCAAGAACGATGTTAAAGAAATCACATTTCTTGTCTGCATCATTTTTTGACATCAACGGTCTCGGTGAGATCTTCAGTATAAGTCTGCTTACTTTCCTGAAAATTACTTTCCTGTACGATTCCGTTTTCTAACTCAAAAAACTTGTTAAAGAAAGATTACAGAAGGAAGTAAAACATTTCCCCTTAGTGGCAAAACATACGAGTTCTTACCCAACAAATTTCTGTATGTAAGTGGTGTGCGATCTGTCAAAAGAACATGCAATCACCTGTCACTTTAGTTCAGACATTTCTTTTTTTCCTAAAAAAAAAATTTTTTTTGCTGGTTTTGTTAAGATTTTTGAAAATTTCTGTATTTTCTCGTATTTTGTTCTTCCTCATACAAAACATTTCAGTTGTGCTCAGGTTTGGTTGTTAGATGCGTTCCCTAACTTTCTGAAAATGTTTATCATTCTTGGAGAGAATTATCCCTCATTCTTAGGAATTTGTGATTTTACGATTTTTAGTGCAAAAAGTAAAGACACCTGTCCAATATGAGACCAGTATCAGGAAGGGAGTCTTGTGTCTTCGGCTCAAGGGAGTTATTTCGTTTATATTTCCTCCCATATAATGCGTCTCTAATATTTAGACCCTTTGAATTTTGTTGCTATTTGAGCCCTTAGTTGTCTATCGCAGAAGCTCAAACTTCATTATATGAAAAGCTGAGATTATTAGCAATACATTGTCCATTTACAGATAAGCTAGCCATGGGCTTGACGTAATGCTTGTCACAAAGCCATTATCTGTGAATACTAATAAGGCACACTTCTCGAACTGAAAACACGCACACATAGGGGCACAAATTATGGAATAGATTTAATGTCACCTATGTAATTGACTTAACACCGTTAGGTACTATCCAAATAATTGCTTTTTGTATTTCTGTTCTATTTTCGTACAACTTCAACGCTGCAAAACTTGCACCCACACTGAAGTGTACGATGAATTCAATTTAACGAGTTCATTTCACACAGAAGCATCAAGGTAAACTTCCTACAATTGCATATATCCAAACCCATTAAGCCTTTACAATACCTCCAACAATACTCCTTTCACAATAGAAGCGAATTCTAATCAAAAGCATTTCATTGCATACCAAAATGCACCTTCTGGCTCTGCATTGTGCTGCTTTAAACTTAGCCACTTTCAGCTGAACAACAGAAGTTTAAAAAAAAAACAAAAAACAACTCTGACCTGATTAACTGACACCACAATTACAATCCTTTACTCAAACTGCACTTCCTCTATTCAAAGCTCTAACATAGACAAACTCCCGCCAACAAAGGATACGACAATTAAACAGTATTTGTGTGCTGAATGCCTTCTATCAAACTTCTGGCAAAGGAACAACACCCGTATAACGCACCGAGAAGTCTCTGTCACAACACACATCCGACGGAATTGCCCCAATACCTACCTTTTGAACCCTACGTGGATGATTTGCTCCATTTGTGTAAAGCGTAAAACACTGACCTCCAAACCCAATCAAGCCTTCAAGACCGCCAGCTAGAGATGATTGCTCTATGGAAAGTGGGCACTTTTGTTTCTATGTTTTCTACGAGAGAGTGGATATCGATTTGATGACTCCAGTGAATTGTGGATTCTCTGGCGGTATCAGTGCGCAGCATCCCTCAAAATGCGAGTGTTTTTGGCGCTCCCCAATTTAAAGCATGCTTCGCCTAGTCGATTATGCGCTGAAAAACCACATGCTGGTGTTGGTGGATGTCATTGTGGAAGGGAACACGTCGCTTTTCAAATGAATTTAGCTTACAAAGTAACATTGGCCACGTGGTTTTATGGTTTACAACATGGCACACTTGGGCTGCAGAATTCAAATGTTAAATTTTCGAGGAGAGACTAATTACTGAGTGTGTCCCCTAGAGCATGTTGAAATTTAAACACTCTATGGGTGGAATCTGTGGTCCCGACACAGCATTGCCGTTTAATTGTGATGTTCGAAGCTGGCGTGGATTGGGCAAGTGGGCAGCGGGGAGTCCCCAAGCAGAGGTTTATGTATAAATTAAATTGTGATTAATGGCAATGTTATTGGAAATTATAGGAAACAGTTAGATTGGTAATTTATTTGATTTGGGAAATGTGGTTACGAGTTTTTGTTTCTTTGGGGCGGTAGCAAGGACAATTTTGGTCTTTGTACAATGCCCCCGGGAATCGTGCGTTATTTGAGACAAGACGTACTCTAAGGTTGACGAATGTTTCGTGGAATTTGTAGAGACGAGTTTCTTTTTCAAAAAGTTTCCAACTGTGAGGGTTGGTAATTGGAGGTACCTACTTTCTTTTGGTGCTTACTCGTGCGAAAACAGGAGTAATCTGTCGCTTGGTGTTATTGGCAGGATGATGGGTTTTTTTTTTGGTTTTGATGCATGGCACGGGTCATCAGGTAGTTGGTTTTGCTTATTGGAAAAGTTTCTGGAGGCGATTCCGTTTGAAGGGTAAACAGGAAACCCAAATATGTATATTTCAAGGGAGAGCAAGGATTAAAATAAGAAGTTAACACTTAATAGAACTGCTTGCTTCGCATGAAGATGATGGTGGAGTGAATGACGTAAGACACTATTGATGTTGGCATGAGCATGGTATTGTTGAGTACATGAGAAGGCTTTTTAAAAAAGAATTTATCTTCACTGGCTTACAAGATGACTGATATAGTTTTACGATGAAACTATGAAACTTATTTTTCTCTACACGAAGGTAAAAATTATTCGAAGATAATCTTCAAAAGTATCTATCTTCTAGAATATACCTAAGTAACCAAGTCTGAAGTACAGATCAGGAGGATAGATACCCCTGTTGTGGATGAACCTAAATGGGAAAGGAAGACAAAACTTGTGACTTTGAGTTAACTAAGCGTTTTCGTTGAACCATCCCGAGATTATTATAAATGTGAAAGGTCGTCCAGTTCTCCGAAGTCTTTTTCGCCTGGTTTGCTGGTTTCACATGGGGTAGGGTATTCACAAAGGATGCATTTTCTTCTGCGTCTGTATCTGCATCACCACACCCTGTATCTGCAAAGGTCATCTAGATTATGTCTTGAAGCCATAAAAAGTGGCGAATGTTCCCGCACTGTTCAGAACAGTTCACAATCCAATAATCTCTTCCTCAGCCAAAAAATGTATTGGTTTCATGAAAGAACTAGACTGCAAGCTCATGAATACCATTTTCCAAAGTGGTAACACAAAAGATCTCTCATATGTAAGCCCCTATTAAGGCTTATTTATTTAGTCTCCGCCTGAGTCATGGCAGCGTTCCATCCTCTTTGGTTCCGGGAGCGCTGCTGATAGTTCGTGAGATCATGTGTCTTGGCATCCACGATTGCTTGATCTATATAACGGAAATTTGGTCTTTCTTGTCTGAGAGCTGGGACTCGAAGATTCTTTTGGCTGTAGCATTGTTGTCTACATGTTTTGGCCTTCTGGCCTACATCTACAACTTGGTACAACTCATAGAGTTCGCATTTTGAACTTCTTCTGTATGAACTACTCTTTTCTAGCTGGTGTTTACAAAAAAACACATGTCGAGGACTGGACTCAATATCTATTAGAAGAGAATCTTAATTCTTCTTGTCAGTGGCTGTAGTCCTCCAAACTTGAGATTTGCTTTTATACTTTGTCTGTGAGTGTCCCGTTTTCGCCTGATTATGAATGTGATGCCAGACATCGTAGTTCAGCAACGGATGAAGACGTTAATCAGAACTGCGAATGTCGTATAACAGACAAGAGGAAATGGTGTCTATATCAAGTGATAGCGATGGTTGATCTACCAGTAATTTAATTGAAAGTGTTGCCGCTATTAAGTTCATCTGCCGAGTCCACTGTACTAGAAGCTGTTAAGAGATTTGGAAAATAACAGAAGTACCCACTTATAGAAAATCTGGCCAACAGGGAGTCAGACAGTCACTATTACTAGTATCTTCTGCTATGGTGTACTCTGGGACTTCCTAGGAGTATACGATGTATGTAAGTATAGGTATGTCTCAAATTCTAAATTTTTCTCACAAATCTTTCAGATCCTGTTGTTCTTATTCGGTCTCGTAAAAATATACTTGGGAGTCCTCGAATCTGTACGAATCTTTCTTTTGTACTGATACCCGAAGAATACCTGATTTTGCTTGTCTACAAATCCACTGAGGTCAAAATGGGCTAGTCACCCAAGATAATCTTGAAACAAATTTTCGCACTCGAGTTCGTCTAAGTATGTATGTACATAAGTGGGGGGGATGATAAGCTGTTTGCCCTTATCTCCTCAACAAGTCGTTTCACTAGGCTTTGAAGGTAATTAAATCAAATCCACTTATCTACTTATCCACATTTCGAACACTTATAAGTACCAAATCAATTTAAATTCAACATGATTGCATACCAATCAAATGTTCACACGTCTGGTAATACCACCCCGTCGAGGACTTAGCCACTTTAAACTTTCAAATTTAATTACTCAACTCCGAAGCATAACTATGATGGACATCAAACAAATGAACAATTCCAAAAAGTGTACACACCTCCTACCACTGAGTGTATTTACTTAGAGTGTCCACAGTGGAGGCAGGATGAGTTTTCACTGCATATTTGCACTAAGTGCCTTGGCAAAGTGTAGTTGGCACACTTTCCACTCCTGCAAACCGCGTCCTTTGCACAATTCACGCCTGAAAGTAAACGAAGCATAGCAAATGAAGGGGACATTCCCCGAACCAATCCCTCAATAGTCCTTTGGCATGAAGATACATTATTCATACTCGGACATCGTTAAACACTGGAGCTTTCATTTTCCGTTCCGTTCTGTGTATTGCATTCAAGTTTACCTGCACAAACAGAACGTTGGTCTGTTCATAAATCATTGCATTTTTAAATATCACATTTCCCGTTTGCCATGATAGACGATTAATAGGGAATTTGATTTATTTCATGGGTTTTTGCGGAGAAGATACAGTATCTGTGAGAAGCAAGGTGGTTAGATTGAAGAGAGTTTCTAGTTTTGGTGCGAGATAAGTGTTTGCTTTATAGAATGAATCGAGTCAAGTATCACTGTTGACCTAAAAAATACTTTTCTGGTGTATTTTAGAAATTCCTGGGCCTGATAATGTCTACGACTGTACAGTAAGATTGGTGGGGACCCTTCTCAAAGTTAGTGCGATCTATAGTGGTGTGGCTTTATTTGACGGAATTGGTGCGACGAGTTCTTTTTGGATAACTCACACTTTGGGGAATTTGACTTGAAAAACTGCTACCTACAGAGGCTAGCTTAGTCACCTCAACAAAACCGGACCGGAATAAAGTGTTCAATAGTAAAAGGCCGCAGGCTCAGATGGGTTAGTAGCTGAGTTCTGTAAAGTTGAATACAATGACTTGGTAGGGGGAGCATGCATCAACTCATCTGTAAAACACGGTCCGACGAAAGCATTCCTGATGATTGGAACCTTATCACCATATCTCCGATCCATAAGAAATGAGACTGCCTTACCAGCGCCAATTACAGACGAATTGGCTAATGCTGAACCGTTTCAGACAATACGTCCACGAACTGGTGGGGAATTACCAGTTCGGTCTTAGACCTGAAAAATCAAGGATTGACCAAATCTTGATTCTACGCCGAATCCTAGCGAAGATCCAAGAGTTCCAGATCGATACACATTATCTATTTATCGATTTCAAGGCCACATATGATATTGTGAATAGAGGATGAGCTGTTTGCTAAACTTATTCGCTTATGCAGGATGCGAGGTCTGAAAAGACACCACCGAGTCCGTCAATACCACTAGCTGTCTTAGTCAGGGCGACGTACTCTCATGCAACTTTCAACCTGGTACTAGAGAAAAAAGTGCGGAATTCATAGCTCAACACAAGAGGCAGTATTTTTTACAAATCAGGGCAAATACTTGGTTACGCAGACGGAATTGAAATCATCGGTAGAATTGAGCGAGCCGTCACTAGCGCCTTCGCAAACATCGAATCAAAAGTTGTTGCAATAGATCTGGTTGTAAACGAACACCAAGGCACAACACCGACGTCTCGGCCAGAACGTTACGATGGACAACTATAATTTTGAGACAGTGAAGGAATTCATGTAATTAGGTTGTGCTATCAGCTTTGCTAAGGACATCAGGGCTGAGACGCAACGTAGAATAACACTCGTTAATAGCTGTTACTATGACCTAACCGAGAAGAACAAAGAAGAGAACCAAGAAGCTATACAAGAACCTCATTATCCCGGCATTGCTGACCTCATCTCCGATAGAGTGCGCAAGTGGAAGGTGACCTCAATCAACTGGTCGTATCCAACTGGAGAAAGCTTGCTAAGGACCGTGCTCGCTGGAAAGGCTTGTCGGTTGAGGCCCGAACTGTAGGCTTATAGCGATATCATATCAACGTACCGAATATAAAACCCTAGATCACATCGGACAGAAATCATTGAACAAAGAGATATTAAGCTTTCCCGACACTTTCCAGGTGCCTACAAGCTATTGCACGGACATTTGTTTGATTTGGTCAATTCACTTCTGGGACACTGACTCCCTTTTCGGCAAAAATTTGTGTGTGAAGCTTCGAAGCACTACTTGACCGACTGGAAGTAACACTGCCTGACTACCTATAAAAATATGGGCTACCTCTGGGCTTAT
The DNA here is from genome assembly GCA_905220385.1 of Xylota sylvarum. Classification (NCBI taxonomy): domain Eukaryota; kingdom Metazoa; phylum Arthropoda; class Insecta; order Diptera; family Syrphidae; genus Xylota; species Xylota sylvarum. Next base: position 38,404,714 of record LR999958.1, read on the forward strand.
TTATGGTTTCTAGTCTCAATGGCATGGGTTTCATTCTACGATCTTTCAAAACTCTCAAAATGCCGCAGGATCTATTTCTTATTGACTATAGACGAATGTACAATTGTGTAAGAGCCAGTCTATCCCCTTAATTTCAAAGTAATTACCAAACAAAGTAAATACACACAAACTACAAAGTCTGTTCAAGATCTGAAACAGTATAATAAACCACTGCTTAACCATCAACCACTCTCACAGACGGTAATATCCTTAAACAGTACTTCCTGCTTGACACCCACTTAAAGAATTACTGGCCAAGTGTATATTAAACCAGCACAATGTTGGCTGACTACCACTCAATGTTTCAATTCACCTTGTACAATTGTTTTCAAGTGCCCGCAACATTTGTTCCAATTAGCTCCTTAAACAGCTATCCCATTACACCTGGAACAAGGGGCGCCAGAAAGAGATAAACAACCAGCTTAAACCTCATTTTGTATGTTTTACAGGATATTTAACCAGTTTTATTTTTATGTACAATATCCTCTGGCAACACCCTTCTGTTATAGCCAACACATACCAGCCTCATCAATTAAGCTGTTAATTTCCTCCTTACGACCCCCAACTCAACCCTTACCGTGACATACAACACAAAAAAAAAAAAAATACCAACACCAGGAGCTGGTGGCTCCTCTCGTGGCTTCCGTGCAATGTCGGTGGAAAATCAACACCTTTTCGCCAAATCCACGGGATACACATTACGGTATTAAAATATTAACTACCCCCTATTATTTTAATGGCAGCCACACCCCCATCTGGAACGTGTGAATCCGACAAAGTGATGTAGTGCAAAAAAGGGATGCTGTTGGGCGAACGAGGAATATACTATACTGCAAGCACGCGGTTTTATGTTGGTGTGAATGGTTTGGCATGTTGCAAGGCGACATGGAAGGTAGTGGTTCCATAAAATTTATTACAAATCACAGGAACACATTTTTCAATTTACGGAGGAATTTATGCATAAATTTGCGCGTTAGGTGTCGACGCAGAGTGTGTTTCACAAGAAAACCCGAAAGCGTATCCGGTTCTTTTACCACCTGAAGCTCACGTGTCGCTGTTGCAGATGCAGATTTACTATGGAATTTCAATGAAAATCCTGCTAAAATATACATAAGATGGTGCTTTTGCATTATTTGTGATTCAATGGTCCTTTCAGAAGCTGAAGCTTCACACGACGCACAGAGTACCTGTTGTAAGGTATAATTCCTGCGTATTTTGGGTGTTTTAGTACTTCATAACGTATGCATGCCATAAGACCAATCACATGGTTTTACGATTTGAATCGTGGGATTTGCATAATCTTGTATTTCAATCTGGCAAAATTTTGGCAGGCTTAAGTCCTGGAAATCATTTGAAATTTTGAAAACAGGTTGACACCAACAATTCACAGACATGTTCAAGGGGATTCCCAAAGAGGAGATAGGCATTTACGTTAGAATGAATGAGTCGTGAAAAGTGATTTGAAAAGTCACCTTTCCGCATGGTAATTCCCGTTTGTTATGAAATAACGGGGTTAAACAATCAGTCATTGTTGCGTATATTGCATCAGCTTTCCTAGGCCTCTTGCCTGCTCATCATCTGTTTGTTGATGTTGTCTGGGGTTACGTTTTCACTCAGTTTGTTCAACTGTAGATGCCGTTCTTCATGATATCGTGTACAATGGAACATAATGTGTTCCGTATCTTCCCCTGTGTCCGTACACGTTGGGCAATAGGGGTTGTCATTATATCAAAACCTATGCAGATAGGCACTGAAGCATCAGTCAGGTCAGGTAGAAATTCAGCTCCCTATGCTTCCTATTAATCCAACCGTCTTTAATGGAGATCAATCTCTGCGTCGACCTGCCTTTATCAGAGTGATACCATTTTTCTTGACATTCTTCCAGAATTGTCCTTGGTGGTACCTCAGCTGATGGCATGGTATATCCGTTGCGCTTCTTTAGCAAGAAGGTCTATTGGTACCATGCCAGCCACTACACATGCCGCATCGTAGGATGATCTTCGGAAGGCGCTGCTGACTTTGTAAGCTGCATCAGTCGCTTTCGTCTTTATGGCACCAGGCCATATTTGGGAGCTGTAGAGCATTATCGCTGCCTGTGCTTTGGTCCGCCAATATTTGGCATCATTCCTGCATGGGCAGTCTTTGCCTTTGCCGCCCTTTCAGCTGTATTCTGCAGGTGTTGCGTAACCTTGCATCTAAAGTAATGCCAAAGTACTTCAACTCTGGTTTGGAAACTACAAAGTGATCGCCCACGGTTACTCTTACAGTCTCCATGACTCGTTTGCTGCTGATGAGTACTACTTTTGTCCTTACTGAAATCATGTACACATGTATGGATCTCAACAAGGATCATCATGTCGATATGGAGTTCAATAGTTTCAAGGACAAGCATTGAGTTCTCTACGTGAAGTACGTCTGGAATGAATTGTTTAAAATTGGGATACTTGCTGTCAATCAACCATTTGGTCGATAAGACCGATTAAAGGGCTATATGGAGTAAAATTATCAGGTGTATTCAAAAATACCAAGCCATTCCTCTATAAATCACAGCAATTGAAGGGCATTCTACCAGAGGGCTTCTTTTGGATACTTGGTGGTGTGATCGGTAGGTTTCTGGATCGTTCTGGTGTTTTAAAGCTCTTGGTCAAGTATTTCCTTATGTATGATGCAAGTCGGACATATTCCGATTCATACTGAATCAGTATGGTTTGTGCCCATCGATAGCCATAAACTGGTCGCCCAATTCTCTAGTTTCGAGATTTTTTCGACCAAGAAAGGACCAAAGTTGATTACTATCTGCACATATCTGCAACATTTTCAAGTTTTCAAAATATTTTGCAAATGTGTCTGAAATGTTTCTAAAATGTTTCTCAAACGCTTCAAAAAGTTTTTCAATGTTTTTCATTTGGTCTGAAGTTTTATTGCTTAAGAAAATGTCTTCGAGACAGGATCTCAGTTTTCCTGATGTTGTAAAGCGATCAAAAGAATATTTCTCTCTGCAGCTCCTATCCCTGGTATTGTTTTCAAAAGTTTTCCTTCGTGCCAGTATTGCACTTTAAGTTATTTAATTTTTTTTAAATACTTCTTTATCACAGTATAACTGGAAGGCAATGTCTACAATCTACAAATTTATTAATTCCATGTTTCTTCGTGACACCAAACTTGTTTTTTTTTATTTTGAATTAGACTATCCGTCACCAACGACAAATAGAGATACATTTAATTTTCCCACTTCACATGGAACATTTGAAAAATATTTCGCAAACATACGAGAAACACGATATAGCGTCCACAACAAAAAATAAAAACATTTGGGAAACATTTGAAAAACATTTCGGAAACGTTTTTGTTTTTCTGCAGAGTTTCCGAAACATTTTTAAAACGTTTTTAATACGTTTCTGAAATGTTTTTCTAAATATTTGTTGGTTGTGGACAAGCCTTTACAATACCCTTGTTTTTCTCCGTTCCGTTGGAACCTATTTAATCGAATGGTTTTCAAACCCGACACAGGTTTAGAAGTCTTCTTTGGAGCCTTGTTTCATTGAAGATTTCATGACCAACGAATGCGAATGATTTTATAGAACTATTTTGGAAGTGGTTACAGTGTTGAGTTGTTGACTCATCGCGCAGTGCCCGGTCAAGATACCAATAGTAGTACGAATCTCCATAGACCCTTTTTCGAGAGGCTCTATGTCTATTTCCTTATGTAATGTGCTAAGCGGCCTTAACTAGAGCCTGTGAGTTTTTCTACTCTTCGTTTATGGAGACAGGACCAAATATCACCAGAAAGTATTTTTCTCTCATAACAACCGAAAAGAGTCTTATCCACTCTTGACATAGTCCATGCCTCTGCGTTGTAGAGCTGAACGCTTTCGTCTTAATGCTTACAAAAGTAGTACTGACATCAAGCTTTGTTCATCCGATTATGTTAATATCATCGGCACATACAAGCAGTTGCACGGACTTTTGAAAGATTGTCCCTCTGTGAGTTCTGCAGAATTCCTTCAAGAACGATCACGAACGAACGATCGCATGACAGCGCGTCGTCTTGTCTGAATCTTGTTTTGACATTAAAGGTCTCGGTGCGATCTTTCACGACCTTGAGGGAGCAACGTGTAGTCTCCATCGTTCGTTATTCTGCACGAGTTTCGTAGGAATGCCAAAACTAGACATAGTTCTGTGTAGCTCTTCTCTTCTTATAGATACTGTCATAGGCGTCCTTAAAATCCATAAAAAGGTGATGTGTTACAATTTGAAATTCCTGCATTTTTTCCGAAATTTTGTAGATTGGTGGACTTTCCAGGCATAAGACCACACTGATATGGGCCGAATCAGATTGCTGACAAAAGGTTTTAAGCGTTTACACAGAATACCAGATAAGATCCTGTAGGCGACGTTGAGGAGACTTATTCCTCTATAGATGGGACAGTTTAAAGGGTCTTTTTTATTGAGGATCGGGCAAACAATGCTGAGGTTCCATTAATCGGGCATATTTTCGTCCGATCATATTTTGCAAATGAGTTGGTGCATGCTCCTTACCAAGTCATCCCCAACTGCTTTGAATTGCTCGGAAGTCAGGCCATCAGCTCCAGCAGGTATCGGTATCTTAACTTCATTCAGGTCGGGTGGACAAAAACGTTGTTTGGTCATCGTCGCTGTTATACAATTTCCAGAAATGAACTTTCCATATCCTTAACATCGACTGCGATTCTACTACTAGGTTTCCTTTCAGGCTTTGGTTTTGACTTTGTAGTTTTGGCATGTTCTCTTAGGGTGGCAATGGTGTAGTGGATATTGTGTTTGCTTTTAACCTGAACTGTGCGAGTTCGAGCCCGGGCAGGAAACAGCAAAACACACCCATCAAACCATGTGAAAGAAACGAACGAAATCAAAAATTTTCAAGCCGTTGTACCTGGAAATCTGCCTGGATTTCCTCTTTTTTAAAATAAAATGTTCTTTTTAGCTTCTGGTAGAACTACCGAACTAACGAAATAGCCTCTAACTATATCCTTAATCGCACGCTTCTCCTGCTCGTTCTTTTCCTTCTGAAAATCTGAAAGTTTTTATCTCTTCTCTTCTGCTCGTAGAGCTTGTGGGCTTCCTTCTATGCAGCGCAACGTTTGGAAGTCTTTTTTCTATAATTGTACTAGTCCGATCTAAGAACGAATCCTTATTTTTCTTTCCTTCTGAGTTTAGGCAGAGTTTTGATTGATTTGTTTAGCGTTTTCCTGCAGGTTGTTATATAGATTGCTGCTGAATCGATATCTTCGAACTCTCAACGATACCTTCGTGGATTGGTGCTATGTTCTTCAAAGGACTGACGAGTAATTTAATCCAGACGAAAAATTGTACAAAATGTACAAATGTCGTAAAATGTCTCTCGTCTCTCTCAGAAAATAAATGGTATAGTTTCATGACTGGCAACCTAAAAAAAAAGGGAAACCTTCCCAATATTTAAATTTCACACCCCTTAAAGGATATCCTTTCTTATTTCAAAAGATCTCCTGCAAGTCTATCAAATGCTTAGATCTGTTAATACCTCACCCTTTGAATAAAAACCCAATATGTAAATGAGTACCTGAGTTTAAAAAACATTAGCCTAGTTATTGGGTCTTTGCAATCCTATATCCGTAAAGAACGCTCATAACCATAAATTCTCACTTAAGCTTACCTTAGGCATTTTAAATCTTTTTTTTTTCTCTTGAATTTAAAGTGTGTGTGTGTTTTTTTTTTCTGCAAAGGAAGTGCTTTGCTTTTCCCCTTTTTCAAATCTTTTTGATTGACAGATGAACTTAAAATAGTCCTACCTCCAGTTTGTACTTAAGTACTGAATACTCTTAAATTTGTATTAAGGGCAATACCTTCCTTGTTCCAAATTTGGAGATTTAAATTTAACAATCTGCAAAAAAAAAACAACCCTACAACATCTTTATCGTTTTCATCCCAAATTAACCCACTTTACGGAAAAAAAGGAAGGAATCCCTTTCCAAATTCATTTTCTAAAACAAAAAAAACTAGAGAAACCCTTTCCCAAGTCACCGTAGGCATTCATCAATTTATCCATAGCCTAAGTGTAAACGAGAATCCTTTTCAATTTTTTGTTTTGTTTTGTTTCCTTCGTCCTTTTTTTTTTGTGGGTTCTGTGTGCCCATTAAATTTTGAAAATCAACGTTTTCGGTTCTCGTTGTTATGTTACTATTAACAAAAGCTGTGGTGACCTATTTTTGTCGTCCTTTTCATAATTATTGACACAAAAAATGACCTTCCTCCTCATTGACAAGTATCGTCGCCACCGCCACCGCCGCCGTTGTCGTCGTCGTCGTCGTTGTCGTCGTTATTGAAAACTTAATTATAATCCCTGTCGAGATTTTTGAAAGTCTGTCAACATTGATTCCATCGAAAGCATACAGCACTGTCAGGCAAAGTAAATACATCATGAAACTTAACTACATCACAGGAAACTCCATTAGATACGTCACCGTAAAATATAAAGTATACCCTCATTCGGCAGCAACCCTTGGCGATAACTCCCCGGCATTGATGGTGATGATGATGATTTTCATCCTGGCTACCACTGTGATAACAGCACGACGAGTGTTGGCGGATTGAATCGGCTTGAGATTACAAGAAGGCAATTCAAGTACAGCCTTGGGTGGAATGTATATCCTTTTTTTTTTTATTTCATGAAGGAGGCTTACTGCTTATTGCTTTCTGGGTGTGTTTTTTTTTTTGGCAAAGAATCACAGCCGATGGTCGTTAATGTGCTCCCGTTGTCTCTGAAGACAAAACAACACCGCGCTACGGTTGACATTTGATTGATCTAATCAATGGGGGTGGGATACGCAAAGGAGGTGGTGGCGGTTCAATTCTCTTTTTAGCTGGAGCAATAAAAATGTTCTCCGCATAAAGAGATGATCAATCAATTTTAATGATGTCTGATGCTGAGTTCCATGCTTTGCCATCTCTGTGTGTGCGTGCGTGTTGGGAGCGCATAATAAATTGCAGATAACACAGAATCCTGGAACGCTTTGTTATGTATGGCATATTTAATGGTTTTTTATTCGCAGCAAGTCAGCCATCTACAAATGTGTGCGGATTAAGGTGCGAAGCATTGAATGTGCACCACGCCGCTGTACAAACGATGTTGATTGATACGTCACTTATAATTAATCAATTTTGTGGCAACCACCCACAAAAAAAAAAAAAAAACAAAATTAATGGAAGTATTGGAACAAAGTAGGCATGCTAAGCAGTTACTTCACTGTTAGCAAATTATTGAGATAATCTAATCTGGAAATTAAATACCCGCAGTAGGGGTGGATGTCTTTGAAAATTTGTCGGCGTGTGGCTTTGGAATAATTGATTGGAGGCTAATAAGTTACGTGTCACGGTTTGTGTGTCAACCTGGAAAGGTGATAGATAGTGAGGATTTGCTATAAATAGTCTTAATTATTAGTGTTATGGGAATGGGTGGTGCAGACACTACCACGAGGACGTTTCTTATTATTTGGTCAGTGACTCGATCTCTTGGAGGAACCAGTTTGAATTTTGTATTCGAAAACAGTAGGACGGAGCATCGACCATAAATCGTTTGATGCTTAGTTCAGATTCGAAGGCTGCAAATGAAAATATGGTAAAAGTCTGGACTGTATGGTTAGTTGGTGAACACTTGGTAGCTCTAGTAGTTCAGTGCGAACAATGAGAATTGTAGATTATAGATTCCTAAGCACGACTGGAATAGCCTATAGAAAGCGCCTCAGTAAGAGGTTTTTCTCTGTGGATTCCACAAAGCCAACAGTCTATAGAACCAGTATCGCGACATCAACAAAGAGACACCACGCACCGTGGGTTACCAACCACCACCAAAAAAGATTTCGTACAAAAGATTACACAAACACAAACGCTGCAGAGCTGTAACGGAATGGAAGGTCAGTTGTGTGGCTCCGCTGTTTCGAGTACCCGTTGCTTGACCCACCCCTGTGCCAAACCAGATCCTGTGAAGGGATCCAGATCACAGGCTCTTCGAAACAGTGAAGGAAACTTAATCATCGAAGCGCAGGGAATAATAGATGTGTTTGAGCAGCATTTCCAGCAGCTACATAATGGCCATCGGGTAGAGAGAGTGATAAGGCAAGAAGAGATATCGGATCGAGTCAATGAAGAAGCCATCCTCCTACCCAGTATTGAAGAGGTTGGATGAACTAGGTGTACAAGTAGAGTTGTTTAAACATGAACGTGAAGTAGGGTGCATGCAACCATCCCCGATGACTGAACTATCAGCCTTATATGTGTCATTATCAAAAAAGGCGATTCTATGTTTTGAAGAGAACTATCGAGGCATATCCCTGCTTAATGTCGAAAATAAGATTCTAACCAACGAACAGCGTGAACGTTTGAAGCCAGGAGGGCGAATGAAGAAGAAGATATGTAGTCCAAAAAGTTAAAACATGCTGACTATACTATGAACAATAATGCTCCAGCAAAGGTCTTTGAATCATAGCCCCCATGTTCCAATGTCTTACAAGGAAGACCGAACCTCCGTTTCAAGGATCAAGCTATCGTGCGTGCTAGAACGCTTGGTCTAGACAGTTGGAAACAGCGTGTCCGTGATTGAAGTTAGTGGAAGGTTGCCATGTCTCAAGCAGAGACTCTTCATGTGTCGGGAGCCCGATAAATAAAGTATGGAAAGCAGTTATCAATTAGAAGCCCTTTCTCCGGAAAACTATGAGCACTCATCTTGCTGGCACTGGAAATAGCCTTGAACTTGATGGGTGCGTACATAATTTTCAAGTAACTGCCTTATGAACTGCAATCCAGTCTTGATGGCATACAATAAAGAGAACGAAAGCAATGCGCATCGATTAGAAGACTCGCCAGTTGTGGAATATCCCAAGGTGGCATCTTGTCCCCTCATTTTCAGTAGTTAATGAATTACTAGTAGATTTGAAAAGAATAAAGTGATTGCTGATGGAGATGACATTGCAATTGCAGCCTCTCACATAATCTGCCAATATGCCTTCCCTCTATTCACTAGACGGCCCACAAAATGCGGACTGGAAAGGGAAGTAAACTGGAAAGCCAATCTACTAGAACGCGAAAGAAAAGACTATTTAACTCTCTATTCCTGTAAAAAGGCAATAGGTAGGAGCTGAGGTAGGCAACCTCAATTCACACGCTGGCCATACGTATCTAGTTATCATGATGGTCACTCCATAATCCTCGATCAACTAAAGTTAATCCATGAAAACGTGGACTACATCCCGACAAAACTGGACAAAACTGAGATTTCACTGTAACTTCCGAAAGATCATCCCTGCTCGTAATGAATGGGATAATTTTGCCAACTTTTAATGGCAGTTCAGTTCACTTCTACTTAGTCGGCTTCAAGACCGAAATGGGTGTAGGTGTTCCCTAGAAAATTCAATCTGAGCATTTCTTTCGAACTCTCAGATTACTAATCATCCGATCATAGCGATCCAGGAAGCCTTCTTATATATATATTCCAATATCTCTCAGAAATACTATGATTTTGCATGACAGTCAATCGAAGATCAAGTCCTTTTTTACCTCAGGTCCTCTCAAGACTCCCTTTAAGCTTGTATCTCACCGAGATGACGGAATAGGGCTAGACAGTTCGGGTGCCAGACCACAGAGATGTTTCGGGGAACTGTTGACAGAAAGGGTACTACTCTAAGGATTCTGTTCACATGGTTTGCTTTGAGTATGCTCCTCGCTACATGTAAACATTTATGAAAGCCGGGCACGGAAAATGGCTCGACTTGAGATAAATGTAGCTTTAGCTGAATCAGAAAGATAGTGCAGTGTTGGTTATGCTAAGTGATTACAGGCCTCTTTTTAAATGACTTCTCTAAGAGTTACAGAGGCGAAGTGGAAACTGTCCTTCACCTACTTTGCACCTGTCCAACCCTCTCTCAAGGAAGACTGCTCATTTAGGAGCTCTTTTTTTCTTTGATCTCGCATGTCTTACACGTCTTGAGTATCCTCCGTATCATAAAAAACTCTGGTTAGTTGAAGTAGTCTCTGGATAGCATAAATGGAAAGATCCATGATATCGCAAAGGACCTTTTCCGGTCTAAGTGTGTCTGTATCTTGGTGCAGATGGCCATCTTAAACCCCTAAACTAAACCTAAACTTAGTTCAACCTCACCAGTATTTTCGCCACTATGAAATGACGTTCCTTGAACGCCAGCATATAACAAAAATATCACAGTTCAAAGGCCGATAACCTCCAAACAAAAGCAAATGGCGCCGAATTCGAATTGTGTGTGTGTCCTCCTAATGGAGCACCATTTATTTTAAAACGAATTTAGATTTTGAAGTGTTCTCACTTCACGCTTACAAATCCAACCAATTTATGGCAGTAATGCTCCTCGGATGAAATTGAAAATATGAAAATGTGTTCTCCTCTAACGAGTATACGACCAGGTTAGGTCTTGCCTGGTGCCTTGTCATAAATACATCCACTACATCTCAGGGATTTCCTTCAAAAAATTCACGGCATGGCGAAACACAAATGATGAATGCTGCACACAAATTTAGGTGGGAACTTCCCATCTACACTTTTCCTTTTTCTCCCTTTTTTTCCCTGAAGGAATCGCCTCTCTGTGTTTGCCGTAGCTTCGTGAATTTATAAAGATTCATAACCGTGAAGTTTAAAACTAGAATAGCACAGCTCGGAGTCGGAAGGAATGAAAGCCGCCTGCAATGGGACCCGAAGAGCACTATACACAGCTATCATCGTCATGAATTTCTGAGATTTATTTCTATTGTGATTTCAGCTGCGCGTTTAAAAATGCTTTTCCGGAAATATTTGCCATCAAGGATACGACAGCAGCCGTTTAAAGTTGTGTTTGGTTTAAATTCATGTAGTGGCAATTAAATTTAAGGTATTCTCCTACGAACAAGATTATTTCAAATTAAGTGTTTTGGACACAAAGTTTAGAATGACTTCATATTCGCATATGTGGGAAGTTAATGTAATTGCTTGGCACATCGTCATCTCAAGAAGTTTTGAAAAACATTACGAAAAGTCTTTGAACAATCTGTGGACATAAAAGTTTTCAGGCATGTGACTTGAACAGAAGAAGAGGCAGCAGGTTATGTAGTGAAATCCAGGTCAGTGCTTCCATCAACATCAACAACAAAGTCAATTAGTTTATTGAAGCACAGTCGCTTGGAATTCATTGAAGTTTCGGCTATAAACATTATATTTTTTATTTTTTGTTTGGATAAGATAAAGTGCTCAGTTGGCAAGGCAAGGACTCTCTTGCCAAAGTGCACATGGAGGATAAATTTACTGACAGAGTGTAATTTGATTATGCATTTACCTTTGAACTTGGGAGCACTTATTTCGTTTTTCTTTTGATTTTACTTTTGAGATGATTAAAATGATAAATACGGGAAGAAAAAGTTAACTGAGCGGAAAAGAGGCATAAGAGGACATCAGAGGAACTTTGGTAAATATCAGAGGTCACAAGGATGTACTTGGGTGTCTTGGTATATTTCTCACTGCTCACTTTTGCCATTGAGTTTTCATTGTGCCTATTTTTGATTATTTTTGACTGAAGGATAAGAAGGTTTATACACGTCCTTCAATCTATCTCTTAACTAAAGAGGGCATCCTCAAAAATCAGTTGGAAGACTTCTAAGAGTTCATCAACTCTCGACAAGTTTTGAAGAAGTTGGCGGTAAAATAAAGGCCATGCTATAGATTTTGGCGGTTAAAACCAAAACAAAATGTGGTGGAACTTCCAGTGAAGCTGCAGGAGTCGGCAAGTTGTATCGTAAATAGAAAGACTGAAGCCCCAACAAAGCACTCGTCAGCCTCAAAATTTATTGGTCTTGACCTATTCTCTGCATTAGACTTGATACAATAATGGTTTGGACGAATGCGCAGATATGTTTAGACTTGCTAGAATAACAATAAATGTGTTGAAAGTAGCTATAAGCAGCGAGAGACTGGCAGGGATGCCTAAACCAAAGGTAAATTCCAAAACGCCGGCCACGTCCTGCTGGAGTGCAAACAATACGAAAGCAGCCAGAAATGTTCTAAAACAAGAGATAGGCAATGAAGTAAACCCAAGGAGACTGTTTCGTTCATGTTATTAACAAGGGAAGCATGGCTTGGGGAAGTCATTTCCTCATCTGGGGTCTTGAAGCCACATTCCACGATATCACATACTTGTATTAGGTACATAAGTAGGTAGTAGGGATGTATGCACATGCAGCCGGCATTCGGATCTCCAATTCGGATAAGCCAAAAACAAAGACAAAAGTTGGTCTGTAGCTTTGGGATAGCTAAGAGGCCTCCCTGAACCAACCCAAGATTGTTACAAATTTTAAGATGGTTAATGGCTTTCCTGAACGTCGCCCAGATCTCTGAAGTAGTATTCGCTGAGAGTCGTTTTCATAGTTCTGGACATTCGCATAGGAAGTGAGATCTGTTCTCTTTTGCGTCCGTGTCGTCCTTAGTCGCATTTTTCTTCGGTGGGCCGCCAGGAGGTTGTGGTCTTTAGAAATTCTCGTGAAGGGTGTTAAGTTGAGTCTGCTAAGCGCTTAAATTAGCTTGGTCTTGGGATTGTCATGTTTTTGTTTTAACAAGAGTTAGAGGCGGTAAAATAGAGGATACGATCATTGTCCAGTTCGCAGCCTTTTTATTTCTAAATCGTCGTTTGCTCGTTTCCCTGAACGCCGCTGTGTCCTGGAACCCAAAGGAATGTAACGTCGTAGTTTGCTATGAGTTCTGTGAGTTCTTTATGCCATCGTTTCACCAGTTTGGATTTGATGCCTGTGGATGAGATGACCTTCCTGGCGGCTTGGCTTTCGATGTATATGTATATGTCGATAATTTTTCTAGAGTCCAGTTTCATGGATAGTTCTCGTGTCGCTTCTGTGATTGCTAATATTTCCTCTTGGAACATACTGCCGTGGTTTGGAAGTTTTAGAAAGCGGATGATCTCACGTTCAGTTTTTGACCCCTCTAGGTACGCATAGAGTAGAATAGGTTTGACGATGGCTTTGTACATCCAGTGGATGATTTGGGGCTTGGCCCTTATTTTTTGCCAAAGATTTTGCTGCATGTATTAAAGGCTATGGATGGATCTTTATCTTTCTTGACGTGCATACTTATGGTCGAGTATACAGCCCAAGTATTCCGCCTTATCTGAGGTCTGTGCCGTTGAGTCTCAAGACCCTGATCTGTAGGATTGTTCTCTTATTATTGAAGATGTCCACCTCTGTTTTCAAGGGGTTAACGTTTCCATAGCAGAGAGTATAGAACTCCACCTTGCAGGGTGCCTCAAGAGGCCAGTGTATGTACTTGTCAGCCCCCCAGCTCTGAGGAGATATGTCTCATCATGAGCATGCATTTAACCCAGTTTGAGATTAGTGGGTCATTGTTGAAGGCTCCGTTTATATCATTGAAGGCCGCAAGTGTCAATTGTTTGTGATGGAGTGAGCTTTAGATCCTTGTGACCACCTCATAGTGGGTTGCCTCAACAGATCGGCTTTTAGAATAGGCGTGTTGGGCTGGGAACATATTCCTAGGACTTAGTTTGTACCGAATGCTATCTATTAATTTTTTAAATATCTTTTAAATGGAACTAGGAACGAGCTAAGGCTGCTCGGTCAAATCATCGGCAATCGGCATGATCACTCAATGTCACATTGGTTCAGGGGGCCAAAAATCTCTTACAAGGCTACTCAAGTAGTTCAACATTTGTCCATGCAACGCTGCTATAAAGTATCGCTTGCAATCATTTATTTTAGCCACTATCCAATAGGCAGATACGTAAAAAGATTTGATTCTCATTCCCCCGATTTTTACAAGAACTGACGATTAGACTATCCTTTACTTTGATGATCTAGCATGCGAACATGCCATTGGAGTCAGAGTCATCCCCTTAATTACAAAATGTTCAGACTTGTTCATTTAGTCTTTGGGGTTTGTTTTGCATCCCAAAACCCATACATCACAATGAACCTTCTCTGACCCAAATATAGCTATATCCAGGTACAGACAAACACCCTAACCTAAACCCAAACTAATAGTGATAACGTCATAATCCCATTAAACCTGACCGCATTACTATGGGGCGCATCCAATCTAACAAATTATTCGCATTTCGTATCCCATTTCGCTTTCATTGCAATTGCTTTCGCTCGCAGGACATTTATTAGGTGTTTCCCTAATATAACCCACAAGTAAGCCGTAATTTACAATCCTCCTACCAAGGTTGCAAATCCGTATAGCCAGCCTGGCAAGAAGTAATCATAAATTCCATATTATGTACACCGTTATAAGTTTCCAATCAATTCCATCTGTAACGTCAGTTTGTTTTCGCTTTCACCCCATCCAACCACAAACCATCTGACAGTTACATCACAGCGAACATCCCCGAGTAATGTCTTCGAAAACATATCACAAATTGTAAAAGAAAAACACACATACACACGTACAGGATGACGGAGGGGGGTGGATCGGATACCGGGGCCTCCCCCCTCGCATTACATAGTATCGCGTTCGGAAACAAATCAACTTTATCGAGCATAAAACGTTGCCCGTTTATCTCCCTTCCTCAACATCATCGTTCCGCAATATTTTCTTTAGGGGCAATTGAATTTTGGGCAGCGGATATTTGGTTGTGGCCATGCTGTGGTGTCCTGTGCATGCACAAGGATTTGTGCTCCTCCTCAGCGAAGATGTATATCAATGAGGTCATAATCGTAAAATCATTCATAGTTTGGCCCCCTCACTATAAATGTCATGGTGACCAGTGGACAACAGTCTTCGTTGTTGGTGGTTGTCGTCGCCGGATGGACAGTTAGTGAAATGGAAACGATTCTGAGGAGCATATTTTCAAGGACTCACACACATGGAGTCGATGGAGTGCTGGCCGGATGATGCGGATAGAGTAACACATTGAAAAGTAATAACATCGTGAAGAGATACCAAACGACGAAAAGGAAGTCTTCCAGTTCTCCGGCACCAAGTGCGAGTCGAATCGATATTCAATTTGAAACTTGTTGTGGAAGGACTAGAGGGCGGGCAGAGGCGCAAGGGACTCAACGGGATGAACGCTTGTTAGTCATTTAAAGTTTTGTAATTTTGCTGCGCTCAGCGTGTTTGGAATTCGGGGCCAAAAACTTTTCAAATTAAACCCGAAGAGATTTGGTTAAATGGATCATACCCCGTGGTCCCGGTAAGGAGGGCGGAGGATATTTGTTGTTAACAATTGTTATTCAGTGTCAGTATGAGGAGGTCAAGGTGTGCGTAAATATTAACTGGTAACATTAGCAAAACAAGTAACTAGATGATGTAATAAGGAAAAGGAGTCACATGCGCTGGATTTCATGATGAAAGTAAAAGCAGGCAAGGGTAGTTCGTTTACATATGTATCTGTCAAGAGCTTGAGTAAAAGTTTTTGTGTACTTTATTGGAATTTTCTTCGAAAACTGCATAGAGCAGTGGACATGTGGTGTCGTAGATAAAATTAGGAAGGGATAACAATTTGGATTTTTCTTAAGCTTCTGACTCTGTTCCGTCACTTGGAGTAGCCTACACTTTGACAATATCTCTAAACGGTGATATTGTGCTATAGTCAAATCTTTTTTAGATCACCTAACTTTCCTAAGGGAGGCCCAGGTATACGCCGAACTGTTGCATAGATGCTGGTGACTTCGGGCTTATTATAAAAATTCCGAAACCTTCATCAGAGTATTCAAGTTCATTTCGAGGCTGAAATCATTCGACTCAATTTTCAGGAACATCACAAGGTCTTATTTGCTCTTTAATTCCTTCTTAAACACTTGATCTACTTTTAGCAATGGGCTATGATCAGCCTCATTTCGAGGACGATTAAAGTTTTTCTATATACTCTTAGGGAAAGATATCGCCCAGGTGAAAGCTTATTATTGCTGTTTTAAGCCTGTAGTGGAGCTCAATCAGTGTTTATTGGACAATACCCGCATGGACTTAGCCAAGCAACCTAGTCGATCTTAAAAGACCATGCGTACAATTTAAGACACTTAAACTAGACCAGTATTTGACAATATTTGTTTTTTTATTGAAAAGATTGTCCTTCCGGGCTTTGTTTGCAAACTTTTTAGGGACGGGCTTGGTTGCGATACGAATTCAGTCCCAGATTCCTGCAACGAAGTTACCTTGATAAGAATAAACAGAAGTGATTTACTTGCCATCTTAAGTTCGTCCAAATTCATACCAAAAGATACATATTCTGAACCTGTTCTGGTGGTCCACCAACGAAACCTGTCCTGGTCGTCCACCAACGAAATCAGATTCTCTTTGGAGACGTCACTAAAAGCTGTGGCTGATGGTTTAGATTTTTTTTTGCCATTTTTGTGTTACTAGAGGCACTGGTCCAAATGTGTTACTTCAACTGCATGATCGTTACTAGTATTTTGTTGTGGAAACCTAAAAAGGACTTTGGTGATGATGGTGATTGTAGCCGTTTGAAACAAGTCAACGTAACTAAAGAAGTTATCACTATCGCAATCTTTGTCTTTCGTTAGTTACTCCTATTTTTTTTTTTTTTTTGTGAAATGTCACACCAAAATATGATTGCAGAGATAGAAGTCCCGTCTTAACAGAGCTGACATATCTGGATAAGTAGGCCAGTAGTCTTGCATTTCATCAAAAATATATTTTGATGTTATACCATAAGCAGGGGAGGGTAGCCGCTCCTTGTTGTAAGCTTCAAAATTTATGTCAAGAACAATGAATAGCAAATTGATTTCATCATTAGGAACAGCTAACTTGGAAGGACAGCACTTGTCTGAGAAAAACCTTCTTGTACTAATTTGATTTTAATTTGAACTCTTAACGATTGTAAAGGGTCATCCAACAAGAGGTGTCGTTTTAAATTTCGCGACGTTGCTGAACTCTCAATATCCAGCTATCATTGGGATGACTTTTGATGAGTAAAAACTAGGAAGTTATTAAACATGGTTCGACACAACCTTGCACAACATGCTGAAATTGTGAAAATTCACTCCAAAATCGTTAAAAATATCACAGAAACGTTTCGTAAAGTTCGTACTGCTTTTGGTTATCATAAAGCGTCGTCTCACACAGCTATAGTAAATTCAATCGATAAATTTGAACGTCTTAGAGAGGTTAGTGATGTGAACACTCCAAGTCGTGTTCGTCCGGCAAGGTCAGCTGAAATTATCGCTAAGTAGCTGAGAGTGGAACTGAAAACCCTGGTACGTCCAAGAGACGATCAGAGGATTTGGGTCTATCAACAACCAGTTTACACTGCATTTTGCATAAAGATCTTGGCTTACATGCCTATAAGGTCCAGTAGGTACAAAAATTGAAGCCAGCAGACCATACACAACGTCGTACTTTCGCTGATTGGGTGGTGGAAATGAATGAACTAGATCATGATCTGTTACACAAAATTATTCTGAGTTATGAGGCTCATTTTCATTTGTCTTGGTACATAAACAAACAAAACTATCGCATCTGGAGCTCTGAAACCCCAAGAGTACGAGCTTGAAGGACATCCTTACCTCTCAACAATAAATGAAAACTTTTTCTTTGATTGTGATCCAAATGTCCACTATTTTTTGTGCGATAACACCATTAGATAAGAAAGGTACTTCCAACATGCTAGTCTCAATTCCTACGCACTCAATCGAATAAAGCTTTAACTGATGTTGTACTCTACCCAAAATGATATCAAGTGTCCTTCGATATTTAATTAAAATTGATTAGGTTTTATCGTCCATTTTGGACATCCTTTACAATGCATTTCAAGTCTGTACAAGACAGCTTTGCACTCTGATCAAGATGAATGTGCATTAATTTAGTCATTACCAACCTGCAGGACTCCCACGATTGGATTGAATTTATTAAAAATCCTTTAATTAAATATTCTCTATAAGCAGCATGCGTGTTACGAAAAAAAGGCCTCGAATTCTCCTGTAAATTAAAAACGCTCTACACGGCTACGCCAGCTCCACCGCACTGGAATTGGTATTAATTTCATCAGTTTAACTGAATTTTTTTGATTATGAAAACCATTTAACCGTAATAACCGCATTACCCTTACCAGCATACATCAAAGTTATAGACTCAATTAATAAATAAAAAAAAAAAAAGGTTCAATTAAATCAAAAATCCAATCTATGTGTAAAATTTCCGATAAGCTCATCGCATCCTTTCCACCAGCAAAAAAAAAAAAAAAAAAACGCCTGTAGGTATAAAATTGTATCTATAGATATTAATACAAAAAAAAACCTGTATAAATCACAACCAATTAACACCACAGAGCCGCAGGACATTCGCCTACCTTCCCGCAACCGCTTAAATATTTTACATCCCTGTTTTATGCAAACAAAAATATAAAACGCTAACATCGCACCAGGGACATCAACTTCCACATTGAATTTATTGTTCCCCCGGCGCGACGGCCGTCATCCGTAATGTCCTTAATTCGCTTATAATAATATGCCTTCTTTACTGTCTGTGCTGCTACCTAATCTTAATCTTCTGTCAGTGCCACCATGTGCATGCTGGCTCTTGATGAGTTTTTAGCTACATCATTTGGACGATCATAAAATGTCCGTTTTATTACCCAATTGTCACACTGTCCAGTCTGTCGTGCTTCCTCATTTTTATTTGCTTATGTGGCGGCGTAAAACTTTACGTATATTATCCTGTCGCTGCTAATTTGCCAAACAATAGTCATTTGACGCCAGCCATTGTTATGAGTTTCAAAGGACGCTTATTTAACTTGCCGCCAATGATGGTGGTCATCATAAAGTTAGTGCAGTCAGTCAACTTATGAATAGGACACCCGCACAGATGATGATGACGCAGCACAACTACTGCCTGTGAGGACAAATATTGATGGTATCGGACAATGAGCATGGGCATCATCACCACGTATCTCATCATCATCATCATCATCAACATCATAGCCATAGCGTTGTCCTTGTGAGCAGCTGCTGCTGTAGGAATTGCCGAGATGGCAACCTTCGAATTCAAAATGAACAACTACTATGTCAACATCAATTGGACAGGAGGGAGACGCATTGCTGGGATTTGCTCTCTGTCCATCGGCTTAGTTTGTTGTCTCCATCCTTGCAGCACCTGTCTATCAGACGTTTGTGTTGACCGCATTATATTGGAGGAGTTGTGTGATGGTTAGGCAGTTAGAACAGTATTCCCTGTGGACCAAGTGAAAATATCTGTGCAATTACCACCTTTGGAATACGTATCAAACGAGCGAAGAAGAGAGACAGCGAAGGACGATTGTGAAAAGTGATTGGTAGGGCAGGAGTGTTGTTGGCAATTGACAGGACTACTTCCATTAGCAATTGTTCGGTGTCGCCAATTTATTAGGTTCAATTGGTTTGTGTACAATCCGTTTGTTGGATGGATTGGATATTATATGACGAGGCGGTAAATCTTCCTGAAAATAGAATGCTGAATGGGATATGTGACGTAAGATAAGGATTTAGAAAGATTCCTTTAGGGATTATTGCCTTTCAACTTGGATAACACTAAGAGATTTACTCAAAAAGGAAGGTAAAGCTTATTCCATAACTTAAGAGTAACTACCAAAGGGGATTTAGGTCGACAAATAAGCGTAGCTGGAAAGTTTTAAGCTTTACAAAACGTAGTAATGGTATCTAATAACAGTTCTAGTCGTTGTTGGTCGCTAAATCCGATGCAGGAATCTTCTCAATTCCTCCAGTGGCTTTCAGACGAAAATGATTTCAATATTTCAGACTTTCGGAGAAAGCCAGAAATGAACTTCAGCGATGAGGAGCTTACAGTATTAGCACTCACCACATTAGCACCGAAGATCTGCCACCTGATTCGAGCGAAGGCAGGATAATAACAAATAAGGAAGTGATCCGAAGTATCGTTGCCTTCTCCACAAGCGCTGCAGATAGTGAGGTTTCGTAAACCTAGCACACTAAGCTGCTTGGCAAAAGGAAAGTGTCCCGTAAAAACTCCATTAAGTTGTCTACAGTCTTTTCTGCTAAGAGACAGGAAGAATGCCATTGATTTCTTACAGAAGTTCGGGAGCATACGTTTAGTCTACCTGCATCCTGAAGAGCCGTGCCACACACAATTGTGTTTTTAGGAAACCCAATCGCCAATGGAGGCCCTGACCAAGGACACCAGAAGACTGAACGCAGGTTGAGGTTCTGAGAAATCATACTCTGAGCCTTGCTTAGCAATCTCATCGGAGGTCTCATTTCTCGCAGTTTCAGTGTAACCTGGAAGCCAGATAAGAGTCAAAGTGTTCAGCCTTGCGATCGAATTCAAAGAGTTCTTGCATTTTCGAACTATTTTAGAACGGGTTATAGGGCTGAGCAAGGCCTTTGCTTTGATAGTACAGCCCATGACGAAAGTATCAAGAGGAGGTAAATCAAGCAAAGTATCTGGGGCAGAGCCAGGCGTACTTGGAAAAACCGATGTAGTCTATTCTTTGGAGTTTCTTGCAGAAGGCAGTCACGTACTCACACGAAAGCCACTTCAGCAAACAACTAGAAAATGTCTTATCATAGCCGCATAGATCCAGAGAACCTTTTTCGGTGATAAGCCGAAGACATCCACATTTTCTGGCAGTGCAATGGTGCTTTTGGCAAGTCCTTGCCAAAATCATGAGAGCGCCTTGGATGCCTTCGACTTGAAATATTTTGCCCAAAGAAATTTTTTTCCAGGACCACTCCTGACGACTTTAGCAATGGCTAAGTCAGACCGGTCACAATCCTCCTTCTCGTGAAGAGAATAACCTCAGTCTTCAAAGCATTGACCGAAGGCTCATTCCTAATACACCATTCATCGACCATGTTTAAGGCTATCTGCGCGTTAGCACAAACAGTGTTTAGGCATCCGCATATGCCTGAACGTAAACGTTTGAACTATTGAGAGTATGTAACAGAGAGTTAACTACCATGCACCATAGCAGTGGAGACAGAACGCCACCTTGCGGGCTAGGAACTAGATTTTGAAGCGCAGCCTCACAGGATTCTCCACGTTGGTATGCATATTGTATCTCAGATGGAGGGTACATCCTCAGTGCAGACCTGTGCACGTGAATCTCAATTTGGTTCACCTTTTCATGATCAGGAGACCGCCATGTCTCCTTGTGGATATTGGGATGAGGAAACCGTATACTTGCTATGGTGACGTTACGCCCCGCCGCAAAGGCAATAACCCTAAGTCCGTTGCCAGACTTGGTGTCGTGAAGGTTGCCAACTGTCCCATCAAAGATGTCCTCCTTTCCAATCTTGGCGTCAAAATCGCCTAGCACATCATGTACCACGGAAACAGCCATCGATGTATCAAGCTTTTAGCTAATGAGATGACAGACCTTAGCATTCGATCCTAGATGGAACAGAACATTTTTAATGCTGCAAAGTCTCCCTGTCCTAGAATAGATGCTCAATAACTTTACATAACAACGTCGCAGCGGCATTCCACAAGATTCCGTTCTAGGTCCTGTTCTTTAGTATCAAATATACGGCCATATGCTTAAACTGTGTATCCCAAGACTTCAAATAATGGATAGAACACATAATAAGGAAGCTATTGAGAACCCAAGAAAATGATGGAACAGCTCACTGCATAATGATTTACTCATTATCATGGGTGGCATGACGCAGTAGTTAGTGCATTAGACTTTTGAGTACGGGCTTCAGGTTCCAGTAACAAAATGTCCACACTTCGTTGCTAATCTCACAGTAACTAAATATTAAGTACATTTGAGTCATGAAAGACATCAAGGCACTACGGATCGTGGCGAATAGAAGAATATTGCTTCTGGCAAGTATGGCAGGATCGATAATGCTATATGGACTTCAAGTCTGGCCCGGAGTTATGAAAGCTAACGCCTTTAACAGAAATTTGAATCGCATCAGTGCAGTGAGAACAAAGGAACCACAAGTGATTGAAATCAGAATTAAAGCCTTCTCGAATCTAATTTGCAGTTTTCCAAAGATATCCCGCTCAAAGGCTATCAATTAAATGTCTACCCAACATTTGTACTTTAGTCCACGATTCTTAAAGTTGTCATTTGGGAATTCCCTCTAGAAATATTCCAAGAAACAATGACATCACTGGCGGGGATTTGTATTAGAATTCCCCTCCACTCTGCATTAATCCCCCTTTTCGACAAGGAATTCGTGAAAAGGCTATTATCCCTAGGAATGAAAAGAAAATAAATTTTTCAAATTTAAATTTTAAATCATTCCCCTCAACAAGGTTTTTTTTTTTTTTATTTTTGTGTATAATTCGCTCTCATCGCAATCCAGCACGAAGGGGATATATATGAAAGGACTCATTCAAACGGGTACACACATTTTCTGTAAGAATAGAATCATTCTTAAAGGATATTTTTCTGAAGAATATACAGCAAAAAAGAAAGAAAAAATCCATCTCTTTATTGTTACTTGCCGAAAGGGAACAAAAAAAGAGCTCCTTCCATCTGCTTTGGGGGCGTGGGATTTGGCGCGCGAGACAAATGCAAACAAGGAGCCGAGCACCATTCCTGCATAAAGGAAGCAACGTGCTGTCATAAATCAAAATACAACCATAGATACAAAAAAAAAAAAAAAGAAAAAAACTTACGAATGAAATGATATATGGTTTAGAACGAATTTGATTACCTTGATAACATGGTAAACAGTACCACAGAACGGTTTGTAGGCTGTCATACGTGGTGGTAGCTGCTGCTAGAGGATAAATAAAATACCGATCCGGAGGAAATGTTAAATTATCTACATACGTGCAAGCAATGACAATCTATTTCACACTGATAAATAGGAATGTGGAGAGTTCGCCCCCTTCCAGTGTTATTTGAGATAAATCGACACATGCACAGTGTGAGGACGAAGGACATTTACAAAGAAATTGTGTCGATTAGTGGCTGATGAATGTAGTCATTAGATTTTTGATGGTAGGGTGATGGGTGGATTTTCCTTGATTTTGATCCTTTAAGAGAAATGCAGAGGCAATTGATTTTTTTTAAATTGAATCTGTTAGCAGTACCTACAGTAGTTTTTTTAATGAAAATTTTTATTGCAATTTCGATGTAAATCAAATGAAATTACTCTTTAAAAATGTATGGACCTGCAGCATTATCCTGGTTTTAATGAAATGTTAATAGCTTTTTGAACGTGTTCCATTAAATATGAACAGAAATACATTGACCCAATACTCTCAAATTAATGACTTTTTAATACGGGGACAATTAAGTCTTACACTGCGCCTAAATGGGATTTCAATTTGCCAGGATAAGGTTACATGCTCAATCAAAATGAAATTTTTAATAGGTTCCTCATTAGCCGAACGCGAACTTTCAGTTACAATACT
The DNA here is from genome assembly GCA_905220385.1 of Xylota sylvarum. Classification (NCBI taxonomy): domain Eukaryota; kingdom Metazoa; phylum Arthropoda; class Insecta; order Diptera; family Syrphidae; genus Xylota; species Xylota sylvarum. The sequence continues at coordinate 38,428,130 of LR999958.1, forward strand.
GCTGAGTACATTGTATGCACCAATGTTAGGCTCCTCTTCGATATTTTTTCTGGACTGTCGTTGAGGGGCTTAATCCATACGATCAGACAGAGAATTAAGTTTTTTATGCTTAGAGTACAAGCATAAGTTCCCCTTCTCATACAAAGGGAAACGATTTAGAATTCTTTATAAAATAGAATTTTGTCACATGGCACGTCAGTTCAAGAGTGAGTTCGACCATTTAAAGGAGAGTAGGAGATGTGGAGATGAAGGCCACATAGTCAAGGACTTCACGAAGGATCTGTTTTGCTTTTTATATAAAGACAAACCAGAGAATGGTAGAAATGTGGATGACAGTAACAAATGCCAGGTTTTTAAGAAACCTGGTCGCTCAAATAAATCTTAATCATTGCGAGGCAGCACAAGACTTGCTAAAACAAATCGGCATTGCCTAAATTAAGTGAACCGTACAAAGCTCTAAACGAGCACAATTGGATAAGGGACTATGCGACAGGATAAACAAGGAAGCGATATGAACTTGTTTAAACCACGCCTTTCAGAAGATCCGCGAATCGAGAGATCGCTTTACAACTAATATGGTATCCGCTTTATGTTCTAGTCCTAGAAAATGCTTGGACCACAAATGCAAGGCGACAAACTCTTCTTGATCCATCTGTAATGATTCATATAAAGAATAAGAAGCGCCGGCAATGGCCGAAGCTAACAGGACCGAAATGGAAGGACACTATTTTCGACAGCGAGGTGTTTGAGAAAGTGATCAGCAGAAATGATCGCCTTCGACCTAGACCAGCTCAAGAACTAACGCTGCAGTGCGATGTATCCATGCCAAGAAGAAGACCCTGCCACTGGTGGAACGACGAATTCAAACCTCACAGAGTAATTTGCGTGCAAGCAAGGTGCAGATAGGCATGCCGGAATTCAATCAGAAACTAGCGAGATTTAAAAATACCCGCGACAACTTACATGTCACACTATGCTCGATAACATCATCACAACACTGTTTCCACAACGATCAGCACCCACTCTTCACATGGACAATGCATTCTACGAAGAGATCTTATCGATAACACCAGAGGAACTGAATTTAGCGTGCACAAAAATTGGGGATAGCAAAGCACCAGCCTCGGATACTTACTTACTTACTTAGGTGGCGCTACGGGTCTTCGGGTTTGATTCGGAGACTCTTCGGGCCGAAGCACTGGTGTCCATTCGCTCTACAAGTCCTAGCCATCTTAAATGACTAATGCGCAGTTTTTTGACTAGATCGATGTCGCATTACAGCTCGTATAGTTCGTCGTTTAATCTCCTTCTCCAAAGCCCGTCAACACAAACGGGACCTCTCGAAGCGACCGAGGATATCTTCATCCGTTTTTGGTAGAGTCCAAGCTTCAGCGCCATAAAACAGGACTGGAATGATAAAGATCTTATATAGAGTCTCCTTAGTTGTTCGGGATAGGGTCTTACTACTCAATTGCATTCTCAGCTCAAAGAAACAGCGATTGGCAAGAGTTATTCTTCGTTTTATTTCTGCCGAGGTGTTATTGTCAGAATTATTAGCAGAGCCGAGGTAGACAAAGTCCCTTACTACCTCAGAGGTAAAGCTGTCGATTGTGACGTTCTGTCCAATTCGTCGATGTTGTGTGTCCCTTCTTGTTGACAGCATATACTTGGTTTTGCCCTCGTTTACCGCTAAACCCATTTTGGCAGTTTCCGTTTCAATACTAGCAAACGCACCGGTGACAGCCCCCTGAGTTCTATCAATGTCAATATCATGATCGTACGCTAGTAGTTGAATTGTACAGACTTTTGAAAGATTGTGCCTTCAGGGTTGGCTTGTGGATTTCGCACAATTCTGTCAAGTATGATGTTCAAAAAATCACATGACAGTGCGTCACCTTATCTAAATCCTTTTTTGACATCAAAGGTCTCGGTGAGATCGTTACCGACCTTGATGGAGCAGCGAGAATTCTCCATCGTCATTCTGCACAATCTGACGAGTTTGGCAGGGATGCCAAAACTAGACATGGCTCTGTATAGCTCGTCTCTATAAATGCTGTCATATGCGGCCTTGAAATCGATAAAAATATGGTGGGTATCGATTTGGACTTCTTGGGTTTTTTCCAGGATCTGCCGAAGTGTGAAGATTTGATCGATTGTGGACTTTCCTGGTCTGAAACCACACTGATAGGGCCCAATCAGGTTGTTGACGAAGGGTTTCAGACGTTCTCACAATATGGCAGATAGGATCTTGTACGCGATGTTGAGGAGACTGATACCTCTGTAATTGGCGCAATTGAGGGGATCTCCTTTCTTGTGGATCGGGCAAACGGTGCTGAGATTCCATTCATCAGGCATACACTCATCTGACCAAATTTTAGAAATGAGTTGGTGTATGCTCTCTATCAGGTCATTTCCAGCTGCTTTGAAAAGCTCGGCTGGTAAGCCGTCAGGTCCAGCAGCCTTGTTGGACTTAAGTTTGGATATTGCTATCCTTACTTCGTTTTGGTCAGGTGGACGGAAGTTTTGGCTATCATCGTCTATGTTGAATGGTTCATTCTGCCTGACAGCGGAATGTTGGTCTTCGTCGCCGTTATACAGTCTGCAGAAGAAGTTTTTCCATATTCTCAGCACCGACTGTGACTCTACTACGAGGTTTCCTTATTCATCTCTACAAGCTTCTGTACGGGTCTTGTTGGCCTGACATTCTATTCTGCTCGTAGAGCTCACGAGCAGCTCTCTTCCTTTTTTGCAGAGCCGCTTTGTATGCTTTTTGTTTAGCTGCATGTGCTTGTCGGCACTCTTCATCAAACCAGGGATTTCTTGGTGGTGGTCGGTCAGCACATCAGATACGGCACTCCTGATGACTTGTTGCCACTATGTATCTTTCAAAAATCGCATCTTCTTCCGGGGCCTTAAAGCGTTTCATCTGATTGGTCTATCGGTATAGGGTTATCTAGCGAGACCGCAAATTACGAGCGTTAGTGTTGAAGGAAATAGTGTTGTCAAGGGACGCGCAATCGATGGAATCTGAAAGGAGCCGATTGATGAAGAGAATGTCAGCTATGTATGTCTCTGCGTTCCTCAAGGTTTTTATGTTAATTAATAAGGTTGAGGCGGTCTTGATTGGGAGACAAGATAAGTGGCTCGTTCCAGTATAGGCCTCGAAGAAAACGATATTGGATGTTCTCGATTCTAGACACATCAACTCGCTGAAAGGAAGTCTAAGCTTGGCTAACGTACTCTAGGTGAGGACGATTGAAGGCAATCTAGGAGGATGTGGCCACGTAAGGGTTGGAGAATTCTTTAAACTACCATTTCATAAAACCAGGTAATGAGTTAGCTTTAAGAATTATCTCATCGATGTGCGAACGAAAATTAAGCACAATATGCCAAGGTCACGAAAAGAATGAACTATGGTTAGCCTTGGGGAACATAAAGGTTTGTAGTCGTCGACAAACCTTTCAGGAAGCCAAAAAAGAGACTTCCACTGAAAGTTTAGGGATTCGTATGAAATACGTTCAAAGAGTTTGGGTAGATGAGAAAGTTTAGCAATGGGGCGGTAATTAGTAACTTCATTCCTTAATCCCTTTTTATGTGGGTATCGAAGAGGTCTTCCAAACTTGAGAAAATTCTCCTTGTGAAAGGGATAAACGAAAGAACTTAGAAAGTGGTAGGGAAAGTTTTTGAGAAAAATGGTAGAGTATTAAGATTCTTTAACTTAATTGGTAATTAGAGCTGACTCGATAGTTTGGGACAAAAAAGGGTCTAGTGGGGACTGAAGTAAGATAGGTCCAGTACGAAGGACTCGACAAAAGATTACTTTAAAAATGTGGCAAAAAATTCCATGATGACAATGGATTTATGAATTGTTATTGAAAGACTTGGAGGTAGCATTACTTAGATAGCGCTGTGGAGAGTTACATATAAAGCTGGATGAAATCAAGATAAATGCCGAGATAGTTGGAGTAGTCAGAGAAATATCTAGAACGAAGAAAAACTGCCAATAACTTGTTTCTCTTGTTTCGGATTGAGCGAGGTCTACGTTTACATTAAAAAGGAGAAGTGAGTGATGGTTTACTTTGAGAAAAAAAAACATAAAGGGCGATAGCATTAAATATTTCTCTGTAAAAAATGGGAAGGTCATCTTTAAGTATAGGTTGTCAAAATCAAAGGAAGACCTGCTGCGATAGGGATGAATTTTCGGGAAATTTGCTTTGAGAAAGCTGTAAGAAGATAGAGCTTCGGAAGAAGAGGACTGTCGTGGAGAATTGTGAAAAATGAGAGAAGGGGGTGGTGATAGTCATCAATAGTTGATAGAACGCGGAGAAAAAGCTAAAACGTGGATTTGATGGGATCTGTTGAGAAAATGAGGTTTAATTGCCTACGCATGTAGTTTGTGATGCCAATAACTTGGCACAGATTTGAATCAGTTAGCCCATCTAAGAAGAGACATTCCTGAGATGAGTTGGCATTTGCAGCGGCAAAAAAGGAGTGATCATCAGATGGAGTCCACTGGAGTTGGGACAGATTAAAGTCACTAAAAATAAACATATCGTCAATGGGGTCAAATGCGTCAATTATTTAGTCAATCGCATCGATAGCAGGTAAGTTGATATGATTCGATGGGTTAGGTTGGAAGAATGTAACAACAAATAATGTAGAGGGACATGTTTGAGAGGGTTTTTTTTTTATAGTAAGGAAGGCTATTATGAATGCCCAGCAGGACGCCTTGACAAGGATAGTCAACAGTAGGGTGGGTAGGGAATAACTCCTGGGTCTTTATGTCGGTGGTATAATTTTCATGAGAAACTGTTAATTTTTTCCATTGGAGTGAAAAATTTAGCGGAGGCAATCATTGCGAAAAGTTAAGCATTGAGTCCTCCTGATCTCTTGCTTAAAAATATATCTGAAAAGAACATGCTAAGCAGAAAGTGCCAGAACTATAGTGACAGAAGGATTACTGACTGAATTGCGAAGAGAATGGCCAATATTCTGCTTTCAAGCATATTGAATAAATCGATCTGTATAACCAATATTGACTAAGGTAGCAATAATTAAGTACCCAACGATGACTAGATAAGTCGCATGCCCCCAAACGTAGTATTCCAGAGCAGAGTAAGAAATTGTGTATCTGCATACAGTCTTAAGATTTTAATATACTATAAGGAAAGTTTTCACCTTCCAAAATGCTTTGTATTTCTCATTTTAAGCTATAAATCGAGAATTTAACTTTTATATAAGTCCTTCTGTATGATGTCACTGTCGTTAAATAAGGTAAACAACTCCAGGCTTGTCGTATTGAAATTTATTTTCGTCAAACTTATTAACTTATCCGTAGCAGAGGTTAGAATAGTAGTTTGTCATTACATTTGCCTTGTGGTACCTATTCTTTATTCGCACTCAAAGAAGCTCTTAATTTATGACTCTGGTACTAACTTCCACATTTGGTTTAAATTTCATTACGTTTACACTTCATATACATGTAGCTCCCATAAATAACCCAAACTAAATGTACTTACATATTGCAGCTAACCAACCAAAGTGTGTACCTTCGTAAAACCTGTCATTGACGGTGTATACACATTTGTTATAGTAGTATAAACACCGCTTTAAATTATGGCTTCCTAGCACACTATAGTAGTGTTCGCTATTACAGGATTTTACGCCAAGGTAACCTTTGATAAATTACCCGATGTGACACCAACATAATCAACAAAAGGGTGAATAGACAATTAATTTTAGGAAATTATTTGAAATGCAATAGCAGCAATAATTAGATGATTAAATGTCTACTAACTAGTAGCTGGACATTATAGTCGATTATTTATTAAATTAATGGTCATAGATACTGCTTATCTAACAATGAAAACCTTGCAGCATTTTATGGCAAGACCGAGAGCAATTTAACTGGAATGACTTTAAAATTAAAGCGCCCACATGCCTATTTGTTTCTATTTTAAAACCTTTATTTGTGTGCGTACACATATAGCTCAATCAATGTATGTATCTCTACGCAACTTGCCAGGCTACCCCGTCAAATGTGCGAACGTTGATAAAAAGGTTTCCAGTGAATCCTGATTGATGAGTGTGCCTTCATCACCACCGCTGTCGCCAATTACCCTTCTGTCCTTCGATTGATGCCCACATCCATTCGTATAAAACTCGCTCATGGCCTGAATCTTTTGTCCTAAATACAGAGGATATGTACAATTTCCTTATACCATAACGGAGAGGGCACAATTACAATAAATTTCGCATACGAAAGTGAAACGCAGGAGCACACAGTGAAATCCACTCTGGATCGATAACCTAATGTTGCCAAAGTTTATACGTTTATACGTATATGTACACATATGTGGGTGGGCATCAATCAAGCAGCTAAATCCAACCCCATGTCTACCTGGCGCTCCACCAATTGTCAGCTGATCCAAAATCATTGTGGTGCGGTGGCGGTGGCGGTGGATTTGGTACTTAAACGGATGAATTTGATGGCAGCAATGGTGATGGTGACGATTTTGTAACTTCATTAAAGTGTACCTCAAGCGAGAGAGGGGATTTTTTTTTTTTTTTGGAAACAAGGACTTTAATAGGTTTCATAACAAACCCTGAAGGATTGACACATTCGTTATGCTTGAGAGGGTACTCCGACGCGATATGGTAATTTAAATGTATGTATGTATCATCGATCGACTGCATGACATCCTGTCATAATGTTTTTGAAAAGTTTTGTTAGATATTTATTATCCTGATTCGTGATATGCAGGTTTAAAGGCAGTCGCACTTGAATCCTGCAAACGTTTAGGAGGTGCCATGTCTCGAATAGAGACTTCAACAAATATAGGTATACACTCAAAAGTGTCAGAAGCAGACAGTGTTCAATTGCTGAAGAGTATAAGTTCTTTTTTCATTCACTGGAAACATTATGTAAACTGTCCAAGTATTCATTTGCAATTGTTACTCGTAAGTTGTTTGCAGGAAAGTTCGTCGGCATCGTACGATACCAGTATGTACATATGTAATGATGTGACTTCATGTTGTCAGTAGAGTTTTGAATGTTATGGAATCAGAAAAGGATATGTTTTGGATGCGGCAGTATAATACATATATAGTATACATAGTTCTTACTATCACTGCAGTTCGTGAAGGATTCAAATTTTATTCAAAGATAGTCCCAACCCATCGAAGCAGAAAGAATTGGTTAAAGTGTAGTTTTGCATCCGCTCGTTATGACTAAGACACATTGACAACTTCTGAATATCCGACAAAGTATCTTTCTGCTGAAGGCATGTAGAATTAGATCTGCTTTCCTGCTTAGTCCTTAGGTCTTAGTAGGTTTAGCAGGATTATTTTTTGTAGGGTCTAAACTTTCATCCTTCAGTCTAGGAGTGTAGTCAAAGTGAAGTAGAAAAGGATTTGGTATTATTTTTCTTCGTCGGCTCTCCACTAGGATATCTTTGCGGAGTTCACATTCATCACCAGACAGGTTGGCAAGTCTTTTTTTTCTGGTTGCGCCGGGCAGGTGCGGAATCTTCTAAAGATACCAGTAGCAAACAACAGTGGCATGCACGATTCATGACATAGAATGTTAGCCGATATATGCCACATACTAAACCTCATCCTGGGGTACCGGGATTGCTGTGACGTATTACTTCACGGGGTTGGTTAGCAAATCAAGCTATTCGTCTTGTGTCACCTTCTTTTGAGGCTGCGATTGCTTCTACTGCTTCTGTTGCTTTGTTATCCTCTCTATTCTCCGCAGCTCATTTTGTTAGAGTTGTTATGCATTCCCATGTTGCCGTCTAATTCTCTTCCGACTCCAGCAGGTGGTCGAAAATTAATGACGGACTAATAAAACACTGCATGGTCCGTATTTTCATCTTAATTTGGGCATTCGGGGCAGAATGTTTAGCTGTCGTATCCAAAACGGTGAAGATACTTGTATTAACCACTGTGGCCAGACAGAAACTGCTTGAGGTTGTAGTTGCAGTCTTTATGTTTACAAATTATCTAAGCTTCGATTATCGATATTAGCTTGTAAGTCCAACTGCTTTTCGTTGCATTGTCCTAACAAGCTTGTCACTTAGCTGCCGACACTCCCTTTTCTTCAATCTTGATCCTCTTGATACTATTGCCGGCGTGTTGGCTTTAGGCTATTCTGTTATAAACACTCAACATTTCGTTTGCTTGGATGTCGATGAGGACCATTCCAGCTATAATGAAGGCGCCCTCGATTCAAGTGATTCGAAAGCCTCTGATTGTTCATAGCGCGCAGAGCCTGTATGTTGACGACAATCTCCTTTTGGATCCCTTCGTTCTTAATGCATGCGCCCAAACTGAGGTGGGATATAATAGAACTGATGTAATAGCTCTCGAGAGTAGGATTCTTTAAGCGTACCCAAGTTCCCCGAGGTTAGGTAGTATGCACGAGAGAGATCCCTGCATTTACGAAGCTTTCTTGGTTAAGTAGTCTACATATGTTTTAAATTCGTTTGCTGTCCAGGATTACTCCAAGGTACTAAAGCGTTTCTTTGGATCTGATTGTTTGGTTACCAACCTAAACGTTGATAAACTATACAGTTTTTCGACTAGTTATAAGGACAACTCCTGTTTTATGATCGGCTAGTTCTAGTTCTGTGGCTGAGAGGCAATCTTTTATTCGGAGAATAGCTTTGTTTGTAGCTGATTCAACTGCATGAATTTGTTTGGCTAGTGTCAGGATGGTAATGTCAGCGGCCAATCCAATTATCGTTACTCCCCCAGGTAACGCTAATCGTAGGACTCCGTCATACATAATGTTCCACAATAATGGCCCTAAGACCGATTCCTGTGCAACTTCCACTGTGACGTTGTAGTATTTTACCCCTTCATCTGTAATGTATCTCAACTTCATTTTGTTTAAATAGTTTGCCACTATACGTAGCAGATAACAGAAATGAATACCCCTGGCAAGTGATGCTGAGTTCAACGCGTTTACGCGTACTCCTTTGTGCACTAGCGCCATTTTACTCCCTCGATGGCACCTTTTGCGATACCAGCTACGGCTCTTATGACATCAACAGCAAATTGCATTTTTCTGAAGCCAAATTGGTGGTCTGAGAGAGCTCCATTTTTGTCTGCTACTGCAAGTAATCAGGAATTTTTCCCATTGTGTCCAGAAAGCATATTGGGTGATAAGACGACGGTTGTCCTGAAGGCTTCTTTCCAGGAAGGCAGGACCAAATGCTTCCTTTTTTTTTTTTTTTGGGAAAGGTTCCTTTTTCAAGGTACTTCTGCATCGTCATTATGAAGAGGTCTGATCTCTTTTTTACAACTGCCCTTACTGCCTTATTCGGGATGCCGTCGGGTTCAGGCGCCTTGGTGTCGCCTATCTTGTTGCATGCCTTAAGCAGCTTCTCAAGAATACTTACTTATGTACTTACTTCGGTGGCGCAACAGTTCGGGGTTAACCTGGGTCTCCACAATACTCCTGCTCAAGAATAATCAGTGTAATATAGACAGTAGATAGTATATGTGAAGTCTCCGTCTAAAGTTCAAGTTCAGAATTTTCAGCAATTTTAGAGTCCTCAAGACATAGTCTGCAAGTGTCAGATTGGCTAATACCGATTTTCTTGAGGTGATATTTGAGACGGCAGTGGCCGGTAAGGAAGTCATTTTAGTGACTAAATCTCTTTCGATCATTGTCGAACCAGGTGGTAGAAGGCTGTTGTTGCCTCGTTGAGAGGGTATTCTTATAAGGCAGTGTTGAGTGTGTAGATCGACAAACTTCTCCATTACCTTTAGGAACATTGACCTGAAGTATTTTGCTTTCGGGAAAGATCTGAAACCAGCCTTAGGAATGAAAACCATATAAATGTTTTTCCGCAATGTAGTTTAGTGCATAACTGTATCTTAAGATAGGGACCAGGGAATCGGTGATTACATCAATTCTATGTTGTAATGAGGCAGGGAATGCCGTCCTCACCAGGAGTTTTAAAGGCTTTTGAGTAGAAATAGCCCATCTACTTGACTCAGGTGAAAATAGTCTTCTCAAGAGACTTCTAGTGTATTTATTAGGGGGATGGTGCAGAAGTTCATGCAAAGGGAGTGTGATTAGATCAGTAAAATAAGAGTCGGGAAAGTCTAATTTTCAGTAAGACTCTGATCAAATTTTTAAAGGAAAATTCGATTTTATTCCCAGTCATACTATTTACTATTTACTTCATCACTAGTTTCGGAAAATTACAAGAAACGCGTCTCTTGTTCGAAAAGTGTGACATATTTTGAAGAATTCCGTAGAAACGTTTCCAAGGTGTTTTCAAGACGTTTCTACGAGACACAACTTGATTAACTTTCTTGGTCGGGCATTGATTTGTAGCTTTGAGGTCGATGAAATGATGGAAAGTTTCGATTTTGGATGTCCATTTGAAGGCTTAAAGCTTACAGATACGTGAATTACACTGGGGTTCATACAATAAATTGGATAACAGCTGGTAGGTATGCATCTATTCTCCCATACTTCGCTAATGATCTTGTACTTACTTACTTACTTACTTACTTAACGGGCTCCCGACCCGTGAAGAGTCTCTGCCTGAGACATGTTTCACATAGGTATGTTAGACTTATGACTGGAAATGATTTAATGATCTTGTACTTAAAAAAAATCTGATTTTAAGGCTTAGGGCTTTATTTATTTTGAGTTTATGTATAGAGAAAACATCCTCTGATTCCATTATGATATGCGACACAGACAGGAGTCAAAGAGTCAAGTCTTGTGACCAAATTCAGAGAGTTCTTGTATTCTGTTTTGGAACTGATCCTGGCTGTTTCTACAGACGGAGACACGCCCACCTGTCCACATATTCTTTACAATATAGCCAGTGGCTATTCTTCTTCTTCAACTTAGGTGGCTCTATAGTTCGGGGTGAACCTGGTCCTCCAATAACAAGACTTTCCAGTTAGCCCGGTCCTTAGCTAACTGCCGCCAGTTGGTAAATGGAGACATGATTGCTTAGCGAATAGTGAAGTCTTATGTATGTAACCCACCTCCATGAAGACACCAGCAACGGACTCTTGACTAATTTTGGAGCTCTGATCAAAGTCAGTCCTGAACACAAGGAGGGTCGATATGGCCTAGTAATTGCATGAGCCTATAGAGTTTGCGACAACACCATCCGCATATGAGTTGAAGCAGATAGATTGAAAGTAAACCGCCCCGATCAACGAAACCCAGCAGATTCCATAAAGTTAGGTGGACGCATATGATTGTCCTTACTGCCCACGATGCGTGGTCCGAACACGTAATTTTCCAATCTTTGTGGTTTCAAGACGAGAGGGAAAAACTGGACGAGTCACCTACAACTCCCAAAAACATAGTTGATGTAATGCTTAAAAGCCAAAAGGGTTGAAACATTAATCTCTAACAGCCTTTGCATGCTTTTTAGCAGAAAGACAGACTTATAGGTTTGAAAGTGTTGGGCAGAAAGAAATTATCTTTAGCAATTTTTAGTATAAAAAGCCTGTCTAAACGTTAGCCAGGATGTAGCAATATATGTATGCCAGTGTCAAAACCACAGTGAAAATTCTCTTTAGAATTGACATACGTAGGTAGGTAGGTGGGTGGGTTGATGAGGGAAGTAAAGCTCCACCTCATCACACTTAGGTCCTTGTAGACAGGGTTTTTCCTAGTTACTTTCATACTGCTCGTTGGTGTATAGGATCTTCAACCATCGTGATGTCCTCAAAAATATGGAAAGATTGTAAAGTGAGACAACAGATACTTCTTGTAAGTCCTGGCAGTAATATCTTCCTAGTGTTCTGTTTCTTAATTCACATAGGCTTAGGCAGTGACACAGGTAGTGAGGTGTATCCTCGTGAACCTCTTCGTCACCGCATCCTCTGCATATTATGTTGTCATCGTTGAGTTTAAGTTTCATTGTGTGGTTCCTGAGAATATTATGGTCAGTTAGTGCTGAGGTTGGAAGTGGCGGTTTCATCCATACAAGTGCTTGATTTTGGTTCATTGCAAACCCTATTCTTGCAAGTTCGTCAGTTATCTTATTCTCGGTTATATCCTTGTGACCAGGGATCCGACAGAAATTTATATTGTGTTGTAGTACTAAGAACCTTAAGTACTTCGCGACAGCATCGGACTAGCTTGGACTTGATTTAGCAAAAACTGCTATATCATCATCTCGTGGTATTGACATCATTGATACCATATTGGCTGCATTTTTCACTACCCTTTCCGTGAAGGACTTGGGGTCGCGGTGCATGAATTAAATAAGCAGCTGCCTCGCGTTGGCTTGCTGCTTCATGGAGTCCCTAACTATGGCCCTAGCTGACTGCTAATTGAATATCTTGCTTCTTTTAGCATCAGCTTGCGCATCGGGTACAACAGAGCACTTAGCCTAGGAACTACCATGCAGATACTTTCTAGCGTCGAGTTATCCTCTGCCGGTGATCTTTCCTTCACCTCACCTGGTGGTACTGGGGTAGACGTACTCCTCGCCACCTCCTTATGTAGTATTCCCTGTTTGTTCTTGTTCAAGCAGATACGAGCAATGGGCTCAATGAATTGCTTGGCGCAATTCGGGGAAGATACAACCGGATCAAGTTCGATCTCCATCTTCCTATACTTCTTTGCGTGATTTGGTGCAGCAGAACCTTGCTCCGACAGGCTATGGCATGTCACAGTTAAGGGTGGTCGCATTAAACCTACCTCACTCCGGACTTCATATGGTATTGTGCCTAGGAAGGTTACTTCTACAGACAACCCCTCTAAGAAATCAAATGCGTACTGAAGACTTCTCTGCTGTTTCTCATCTAGCGAGTGATTTTTCCTAGGCTTCTAATCGTCATCTTGGAGTCTTCTATTTTGCTGCGGATGAATGTCGTTAACGAGATGGAGAATTTGGTTGTACTGGCAATATGTAGAGCGAGAGTTATCATCGTTAAGAAACCATTTCTCGAGCCGAAACAGCTCTGCTGATCGACGGTTCTTGGAGTAAAAGGCTTTCCTCCTCGTCCGTTATTTCTGAACTAGAATCGGTTTTATGAAGGTTTTTAGTTCCTGATTCACTTACACCAGTCCTTTTAGTTTTTGGATCATTAGAGTTCATTTTGGACCCACGAGTAAGGTAATTCTGTACTCAACCCCTATATACAGAAAAGCGGAATTTAATTGAAAGTATATGTCCCCAGGTATCTAGAGTTCACTGATAAAAGACACACTAACGTAGTGACATTCATCCCATAGACACGGTCGTTTAACACCCGGGATTACGGGTTGTATCGAGTTATTCCCCTCTAGATCCGCCATATTCAGTCAAGAGCAGGGGCACCTCTTGCAGGATGTGGTTCTTTACCGTGTATGAACGGGCTTAGGAGACTGATATACCAGAGCGCATTCAATTCCTTTGCTCTCCTGCTGCTACACAGACCTTGGCCCCCTTGATCCTTCCGCAGGATATTCTTAATGATGAAGTTAACTCATTCCAAAGAGCTGACGTGGACTTGCTGATTGTTTTGTCGAGGGCCCATTTTCAGATAAATATTTTAACTACTGAAGGTATTTGACCTGTTAAGATAAATGAATTTGAGTTTCGATTGCATTTTTCAAATCTCATTGCGGACACGAGTGCAAGTTCCAAAAAAGGTAAAAGCTTGGTAATAGGTTTATCTGGCTTTATTGCAAGGTAGTCATGATAGTCATTTGATCGGGAACCAAACAATTACAGTCACTATTGGTTTCTGGGATATTGGCTTTGATAAGATTAATACATAGTTTCCAATGACTTTAAAACTTTATAGTTTTCTGTAAAGTAGAGCATTAAGGAATGACTGTTCAGTCTTCTCCTTTTGTTGTTAGGAGTTAATACAAATGAATGACTCTTCAAAATATAAGCTTATCACTACTTTATGATGAAAAGTACGAGTCAAATAGCGATAACCAATTATATCTTTTCATTTCACAACTTCTAGATTCTTTTCATTTGCAACGAGATATGCAAAAGGTGTTATTCAGAAAGATAACTACAATTTTCTATCTTCTAAAGTTTGCAGATTAAGCTAAAATAAATGTCTAACATGCATAGATGCAGAATTGGATTTCAAAACACTGAACACGCTTCTGGATTTGTTGTTTATGAATACTTGAATATCAGTATTAAATAAAGATAAGATAGCCAAGGTGATAAATATTTAAAAGCTCACTCTCCGTCAGTTAGTTCATTACAAACTTGCATTGCATACGGTTCGTGTTTATTCTTAACCGCCATCATGGCCAGTTTAATTTATATTCTCATAGCGTTGGTATCCGTGATAGTGTTTTATATAAAACGCCATCTTTCATTTTGGAAGAGTCGAGACATTCCATACGATGAACCCGATTTCCCAAGCGGTAACATGACCGGCTTTAGGAAGAATCGCAACTTCCGGGACATCATGAAAAAGCATTACGACAAATTCAAGGGCACCGGCCCATTTAGCGGTTTTTTCTTTTTCCTTAAACCCGGCGTTTTCATACTCGATTTGGATTTAGCAAGGGATGTTCTTATTAAGGATTTCCATTATTTCACTGATCGCGGAGCGTTTCATAATGAAAAGGATGATCCTTTGACTGGACACTTGTTTGGCTTGGATGGAGCAAAATGGAGGCGTATGCGGTCAAAGATATCACCAACTTTCACTTCTGGCAAAATGAAGTTCATGTTCCCCACAGTGGTGTCGGTTGGCGATCAGTTGGTGGAAACTTTCGGAAAACTCCTAGACAAGGATCCAATTATTGAGGTGAAGGATATCTTAGCTCGTTTCACAGTCGATGTCATTGGAACGTGTGCCTTTGGCCTGGAATGCAATAGTCTTAACAATCCGAAAGATAAATTCCGTACCATCGGTGCAAAGGCATTCGTACTCAGTCGACACAATAAAGTAATCGATGGACTCATATTTAGTTTTCCAAAATTGGCTCGAAAATTGCGAATGCGTCAGATTCACGAAGAAGTTCACCAGTTCTACATGAGTGTGGTGAGGGAAACGGTGGAATATCGTGAGAAGAACTCCATCAAACGGAATGACTTTATGAATCTACTGATTGATATTAAAAACTCTGAGGAAGGAATGACTATAGAGGAGATTGCAGCACAAGCTTTCATATTCTTTTTGGCTGGCTTTGAAACCTCATCGACGACGATGGGATTAGCATTGTTTGAGTTGGCCTTAAACCAGGACATACAGAACAAGTTGAGAGCTGAAATAAATGACCAGTTCGAGAAGAATGGCGTAAAATTTGTATATGAATCCATGGGAGAGATGCATTATATGGAAAAAGTCTTTAAAGGTTGGTCAAACGCTCACATTTTCAAGTCTTGAAAAGATATATAAATTTTTTTTTATAGAAACTCTCCGCAAATATTCGGTTGTTATTAGTCTTTTGCGACAATCACTCAAGGACTATCCAACGTCCAATCCAAAATATGTAATTCCCAAAGGAGTAATGGTCATAATCCCAGCCGATGCAATTCATCGCGATCCGGAGATATACCCTGATCCAGAGAAATTCGATCCGGAACGTTTTAATCCAGAAGAAATGCACAAACGTCATCCCATGACATGGCTACCATTCGGAGATGGACCAAGGAACTGCGTTGGTTTGAGATTTGGAAAGATGCAGACTTATATTGGACTTGCTCTGTTGCTGAGGAATTTCAAATTCCATTTCTTTGAGAAGACATCAAATCCACTGGAAATAGACCCATCCTTTGGCTTGTTGGCAGTCAAGGGTGGTATTTATCTGCGTGTGGAACGTATTCAATGATTAACAATCTTTTATTATTTATTTCTATGTAGTAACAAATGAATCCTAAAAATATTTTTGGTTATCTATTGACACTAAAGTTTAAATAAACTATAAATGCAAATCATTAATGTAAAATTCAAGGTCTTATCTTTTAAGTATTGGAAAGCCCACAAGAATGTGATAATTGCGAGTCGACAAGTATGGAAAGGCTCATTAAGATAAACAGAACTTATGTCGAATGAGTAACAAATCTTATAAATAAATATCAAATACTCAATGCACATGTATTCGTAAGTACGTATTCTAGCAGTTAATCAATAATTCTGAACAATACAATGTACACAACTGATTGGATTCTAATTTGCTTATTGTGGGTAGATGCATATACTCATGCGGGAGGCCTACAGTTTCATGTCGTTTCCGATAAGTTATAACAGATATTCGCACTGCAGGATATGACCAAATCCCTATCATTTTCTTCATCGGATGGTGATCTTGGCCCCTAGATAATGATAGGCAAAGAAAGATAATAAGCAGGGGACGACTAAAACTGTGATGATCTTCATGCAAATAAACCTACATCACTGTAAAGCGGCCAGCGCAAACCTGATCTACCTTATGGACGCTAGACAAATTGACTTAGCCCTAATTCAAGAACCCTACATAGCAGGAGGCAAAATAAGGAGATTAAATTCTAAGAGACTCGTACAGTATAAAACGACACAGGTAGATACAAATAGTAAGAACAGAACCTGTATAGTATCTAGGAAACCGGGAAGCAGCTCCAATGGAATTACCGACCGAAATGAGTACAATATAGAACACATAGCTCCAGCGGAAATGATAACGAAAGAAAGGATAAGATGGACTATTAATTCCTTCTCACCGTATAAATTTCCGGGAATAGATGGTTCCCTATGATGCTACAAAAATACGAGCAACTTATAACCCCACATCTAAAAAACATTTTTCTAAGTAGCATACCTTGGGGATATATACCAAAATCAAGGCGGAAAGTTAAAGTGGTATTTATATCCAAATCTGGTAAACCCAGTCACACTACCGCAAATGATTTTAGACCTATCAGCCTAATCTCATTCGTTCTGAAAACATTCAACAGGCTCATTGAAATTTACATTCGAAGCAAACTCAAGCCGGAAGTTATATCTCCGGTTCAACATGCTTATACCAAAGGAAAACGTGTAGAAACAGCACTCCACAGTGTAGTGAGTATCATGGAGAAAGCACTGAAGGACAAAGAATACATTCTAGCTACTTTTCTAGATATCGAAGGGGCCTTCAATAATGTCCAAAACGATGCAATAAAGAGAACTTCAAGGCAAGGTTTCTAAGGTCTTCTGGCCTGAGTAAGATCGGAAAAACCTGAAGAATTAATTAAACCCAAAAGATTAAAGTTAAGACTAGCTATAGCGATACTCTCTAGCCATTGCCGTCTGAGGAAGCACGCCAGGAGAATTGGTTTAACAAACACGGACCCATGCAGGTATTGTGATGACCTACATGTCGCAGAGGATATTACTAATCTACTCTGCGAATGTCAAGCCAATTGTTCGGATTAGAGTTAAGTACTTCGAAAGATACTTTCTGCCAGATTTTTGCCAGTTTTGTTCTGTGCAGATGACATTTAAGTTATTAAAAGTCGATCGTAGTATTTGAAGTATTGGCACACTGGTAGAGGAAGTGGTCGAGGATTTAGCAAGTGGTAGATGTCACCAGTCCCAGTTTGTAGTTCAACTGATGTATCCGGTGTATAGACCGCTTATCTGTCTTAATTATCTTCTGCCTAAATTGAGCGCTTTCTTTGCTTAGTGGTAGCAAGGGCGCTCAGTCATGCCCTTGCCAGCTTTGCAGGTTTGCAGTCCTTTCCACAGGTTTTCGGAATGTTTGAGGATACTCCTAAGATTGTAACTGTGGACGTATCCATGTTCTCCGCAGCCTTCCTTGCCAGTTCATCCGCCGTTTCGTTCCCTGGTATTTTGCAATCTGGTGACCAAATCAGGTTGACCTGGGAGGAGGTTGCTACGACGTTACGTTTGTCCTTGCATTTCTTCACCAATTTCGTGTTGGTTCTTGGACAATCTAGTGCTCTTAACAGTCCGAGCAGATATTGATCTCTCGCCTTGGTTTTGGATACTACGTAATAGTTCCGCGCCCTTAAAAACAAATTTGGTGAGACAGGTCCATGACATCCAGGGCCGAGCTTTTGACAACCATTTGTGTTGTGTGTGCTATGTTCTTTACATGAATGGTCCTACTGTTTAATGCCGTACTCTCGAACATTTGCCAGACGCTCGTGAGAGGTGGGGCCGTGAAAGAAATTTTAAGTGTTGTCTGGGGATCGAACCCTTCGTTCAGCCGTCCAGCGCACTAACCAATTGAGCCACACTGTGCCAGATGAACTGCGTGATTAAGAGGTAGTATTCGGCAGTACAACCCGCCCCCGATTCTCCATCGATGGATAATCCATTCGTGTACACTGGTGCTATCCTTCGGATTTCGGAGATCGAACTATGTATATAACTTGAGACCAAAAGGCCGCATGTACTTCCTTCCAGATAGCCCTGAATCTCTTTGCAGTCCGTTCACTCAAATGTTTTAAACTCTTGAGTCTGCGAGCAGCGGCAGATCTTTTCACCTCTAAGCCTGTAGGTAGTAAATTCAGGATTGTCTCCACATCTACTGTGGGGTACTGGATTGGGATCCGGTAATTCCAATTGGCAAGTCGTACATTGGATATTCGATAGAACTGAAAAGGACTTAGTTCCAGTCTCCAGCTACCATACAAACACTATGTAGAGTAAGATGGGTAAACTTGCTTCGGTTTCAAACCCCACGTCTTACCAAAAGCCGTAAGCCGTGATTATCGTGATTCTGTTTTCTAGATTTTTTCTTCACGTTCCCCCTCTTGTTGAGGATGATCCAAGATACTTTACCTCGTTTTTTATGTCCAATTTTACATCTCCTAAAAACGGGGCCCGAAAGTCCTTTAGCTTGTATCTTCTCCTGAACATTATTGGTCTTTTCAGGGTTGACGCCCAAGTCGCAGAGGCCCGCCCAACTTTTCGTGATGTGCAGTGGTCACCCGGTATATTTAGATGTTTCCTGGTAATTAAGATTGCAAGGTTATGAGAATAAGTTATACATTTGAACCGATTGCTTTCCAGTGATTTCAGAAGTTCGTCCACTTCTGTGTATCTTTAGTGGTCTGAACTACGTCGGTTAGAGCTGTTTCCACGGATTTCCCTTTAATGTAAGCGTGCGAGTTGAGGCTCGGAGAGGAGTTGGGTAGGTTTGATCTGACGTGTTCATCATAAATCTTTTCCAAAGTTTGTAGTGAAAATGATGTTAGATTGATTGCTCTGTATCCCTTTGCCATATTAAAGTGTTTCCCTGGTTGAGGTAAAAACACCATCTGTGGCCTTAAGATTCTTAGCAAGAGTTACAAGAATCTTTAGACTCTTCTAAATGAAGATAGGGAGTATGCTATCCTTCCCTGTTTCCTCGTACGGAGTGAATGATTTATGTATCTTGTAGGAGTTTATGATGTTGGCGGCTTCTTCCCAAGTATCTGTACCTATATATACGATACATGGGATGAATTGTCGATTCAATCTTTTTCAACACAATGTTCAGAAACTTTTTCTCCCTACTGTATCTATCTATACATAGTAAACAAACGAGTTTTTCTGCAAAACCACATTTGATTTGTTTGTAAACAAATTAAAAGCTTCTTGAATCGAAAAGCTTACGTCATAGATACATTCAGCCAATTGTTGTTCAGCTATGTTTGCATGTGTGATCGTTCTCAGCAATTAGATTACTAAAATTAGACGTAAATTTAGGTATCGTATAAATCAGTTAAATTAATCAATCGGAATGCAATTAAAACGTAATCAGTTATTGCTATTTTGTGCTGTGTAGTGTTACTGATTAGCTAATAACTACTTTACATCTGCATTGAATACTTGATATTTAATGATTAGATATAGATACACATGTATGTACGTATCTTTAATTACAAATTCCGAACAGATTCTGTTTATGTAAATGCTTGTGAGTCACACATTTCGGAATTACAACCCGATAGATACATACATTCGGTTTTAGAACACAATAACCAAATTATCCAAGTGGCCTTGAAATGCCTCATTATGGTCGAAAGAGAAGACCTTGAATTCTCTATGATTTCTAAATTTATTTTAAAATAATTTTACAATAACTTCTGTTTAAATACGTTCCACGCGTAGATAAATCCCACCCTTGACTGTCAGCAAGATAGTAGTTTGATCTATTTCCAATGGATTTGGTGACTTTTCGCAGTAATGGAATTTAAAATTCCTCAACAACGAGGTGAGTCCAATATAGGTCTGCATTTTTCCGAATCTCAAGCCAATGCAGTTACGTGGTCCATCTCCGAATGGTAGCCATGTCGTGGGATGACGTTTGTGCATTTCTTCTGGACTAAAACGTTCCGGATCGAATTTCTCTGGATCAGGGTATATCTCCGGATCGCGATGAATTGCATCGGCTGGAATTAGGACCGTTGCTCCTTTGGGAATAATATATTTTGGATCGGATGTTGGATAGTCCTTAACTGATAGACGTAGGAGAGTGGTAACCACGGAATATTTTCGAAGAGTTTCTAAAAAAAAATATATATATGTATATTTTCTTAAAGTATAAAAAAGTTCGGTCGCAATATACCTTTCACGACCTTTTCCATATAATGCATCTCTCCCATGGATTCATAAGTCAATTTCCCTCCATTCTTCTCGAACTGCTCATTTATTTCAGCTCTCAACTTGTCCTGGACATCCTGGTTTATTGCCAACTCATACAATGCAAATCCCATTGTCGTCGATGAGGTCTCAAAGCCAGCCAAAAAGAATATGAAAGCCTGTGCTGCAATCTCCTCTATAGTCATCCCTTCTTCGGAGTTCTTCAGCTCAATCAGTAGATTCATAAAGTCATTCCGCTTGATGGAGTTCTTCTCACGATATTTCACCGTTTCCCTCACCACACGCATATAGAACTGGTGAACATCCTCGTGAATCTGACGCATACGCAGTGTCCGGGCTAATTTCGGAAAACCGGTTATAAATCCATCAATTAGTTTATTATGCCGAGTGAGTGCAAAGGCCTTTGCACCAACGATACGGAATTCTGCTTCCGGATTGTGAAGGCTATTGCATTCCAGGCCAAAGGCACACGTTCCAATGACATCGACAGTGAATCGCGCCAAAATGTCCTTCATCTCAACAATTGGATCCTTGTCCAGGAGTTTTCCGAAAGTTTCCACCAACTGATCGCCAACCGACACTACTGTAGGGAACATGAACTTCATTTTACCGGAAGTAAAAGTCGGTGTCAGCTTATTGCGTAGATGCTTCCATTTTGCTCCATCCAATCCAAACAAGTGCCCTGTCAGAGGATCGTCTCGTTTATTAGCAAACAGTCCACGATCAGTGAAATTGTTAAAGTCCTTAATAAGAACATTTTTGACTAAATCCAAATCTAGTAAGACCACGGCGGGTCTAAGGAAAAAGTAGAAACCAGCGAAGGGACCAGTTCCCTTAAATTTTTCATAGTAGCCTTTCATGATGTATCTCAAGTGACGGGTTCTTCTAAAACCAGTCATGTTACCGCTTGGGAAATCGGGTACATCGTGCGGAATGCCGCGGCGCTGCCAATACGAAAGTTGGCGTTTAATGTAGAATACTATTACCGATACTACCGCTATAAAAATATAGAGTAAGCTCGCGGAAACAGCCATGATGGCAGTTGAAAATAAACACGAACTGTTCTCAACAGAAGTTCGAATTGAACTAACTGACCGAGAACAAGCTTTTATATGGTCAACTTCTCTGATAAAAATATGTATCTGTTCAACGAATCCGTGAAGCTCAGCGTGACATAACATGTTTATCTTATCGTTAGCTACTATTGAGATTATGCCCGGGACTATTTATAAGCAAAGAGTATGCAAAAGTGTTTATTGTTTTGAAATAACCAAAGGTATACGATAGGGATACTGACAGTAGTACCTACTAATATCCATATCTATCCCCAGGCTTGTCTTAGCTTCATCTGCTACTTAAAAGTGTGAAGATAAAGTTCGGAGTTGTTGTTTTGAATTTGCATTTGCCGGTTGCATTTGTTGAGTAAGAATTAAACTGATTGTGAAATCGAAAGAAATATTGGAGTTTGTGGTTAACCCTCACAACATGGACTCTTTAGTTGATGATTGACAGGGATCAGTGTGAATATAGGGTTTCCTGATTACTCTGTAGAATGTACATACATAAGTGTAAGAGATCATTTTGTCAATTTAAAATTTAAGGACTTCATTGAAATGGATCGAGGGACCTTTTGTGCGCAAGGCTCTATAATGATATATGTAGGTACATCCATTTGGCCATTGTTATGTAACATTTAAATCGATTGATGACACTATTGTATTTAATTAACACTGTCCATCTAAGAAACTTTTATAATCTTTTGAAATTCACCTAGTAACATTTGATAACTTGACATCTAATCAGTTACAATAAAGTTTTCGATAAGAAAACATCGCCTTAGCATTAGTTTTATATTGCCACAGCCTTGTAGGTCTCTTTAACTCGCTTGGAACGAATTTCACTATTGGTGGTGATTTTAATGCAAAACAAACCTTTTGGAGTTCAAGATTTAAATCGCAGAATTCTGTACGAAGTCAGTATGCCCAACCGACATACATATTGGCCCTCCGATGCACCAAAAACACCTGACGTAATAGACGTCTTCGTAACAAGATCTCTCCTCAGATCACTCACCGGTAATCTTGGAAATAAGTGTTCGACTAATGAGAGTAAAAGGTGTGCCTAGAATAACTAACAACAAAACTAACTGGAATGACTTGAAATCCTTATAAGATTAAACTACAACAGAGCTCTGTTGAAGTTGTTGAATGGAGAGTCTCCAACAAAGCGTCACTATCTGATCATTGTTGGATACTCTTCAAACCACAACTATCTACTCGTGGGAAGGGGACTTTTAGAAATCCGCGTAGGGCTAACTGGTCAAAATTCATTAGAGAACTGAGGAAATCAGTGAATCATTCCACTGAGGACCTCAACTCTATAGAAGCAGTTGACAATGCAGTCGATGCAATGACCGGTTCCCTTACGCAATCCTTTGAAAAATCCTGCCCGGTCAGTAGACATAGCGGTAAAAAACGTTAAAAATGATAAAATAGCGGATCGCCTTTCAAGAGTAGGATGGAACCTCGCTAAAGAGGGGGTCGTCGAGTGGTGCACCTATAAAGAAAGCGTAAAGCTCCTCAAGAAAGAGATTAGGTTCGTAAAGAGGAATTCTTGGAGATCCTTTTGCGCATCTATACTTCTAAGCACGCACTTTCCTGGATGCACATCAGTCTCCGGAGATGATCTACCCATTCCAGAGACGACATCGGGAATAAGCGCAGTAGAGGTAGGTAATATAGTGGACGAAGATAAGATAGCTTGAGCAATTAAGTCATTTGCTCCTTATAAGGCTCCAGGTATGGATAACATTCGACCTGTGATGTTGCAACAGTCAGTGGATATTGCTATTCCATGGCTCAAGCGCATCTTCACGGGATGCCTTAAGCTAGGATATGTTCCTAAAGCATGGCGGGTTGTGCGTGTTGTTTTTATTCCCAAAGTGGGAAAAGCAAGCCACACAAATGCTAAAGACTTGAGACCTATCAGTCTGTCGTCTTTTATGCTAAAAACACTGGAACGTTTAATAGATGTATACATACATAAAAAGTGTGATTGGCGATAACTATCTATCTGAATCACAACATGCATACATCCGCGGTAGGTCAGTAGATACAGCCCTCCACAGGGTCGTATCAAACATAGAAAGATCCCTCCACTTCAAGGAATTCACTCTTGGGGCGTTCCTAGACATTGAAGGGTCGTTTAACAACGTAAGCACCGATGCGATCCTGGGCAGTTTACACAGGGTTGGGCAGAGCATCGGTCTCTCCAATTGGATCGCTCAGATGCTTCAATCGAGAGTTATATCCTCATCGCAAGGAGATGTAACAATCAGGAAAAGAGTCTGCAGAAGAACCCTCCAAGGAGGAGTCTTATCACCTCTAATATGGCTCCTTGTAGTGAACGAGATCTTGGTAATACTAAAGGAAAACGGCTTCAACGTGACGGCTTATGCCGACGACGTGGTTATCCTGGTCTCGGGGAAATTCCCTTCAGTCCTAAGCGAAAGACTCAATCTCGCACTACAACTAGTGGAGAATTGGGTTAGCAGCAAAGGGCTAGGAGTGAACCCTTCAAAGACGGAGGTAGTTCTCTTCACTAGGAAGAGATCAATTCCTGCCTTCAGACCCCCAAGCATCAGTGGTACTGAACTAAGTATATCAGGTTCAGCCCGATACCTGGGTGTAATTTTAGATTCCAAACTAAATTGGAAGGATAACACTGCTGAACGGGTCAGGAAAGCAAGCGTAGCTTTCTACTCTTGCAAAAAGGCATTCAGTAATACGTGGGGTTTTAGACAAGCTGTGGTGTACTGGATATACACGGCGGTCGTAAGACCAATTCTTACATATGGTTCACTGGTATGATCGACGGTACTGGAGAAGCAATACCAGCTTTCTAACCTCACAAAACTCCAGAGGGCAGCGTGTATTGGAGTCATGAGATCAATGAAGACAACACCAACAGCGGCAATGGAAACCATGCTCAGTTTCATTCCACATACTGTGGCAGTCTGGCGGCTAAAACCGCTGTAAGACTGAGAGAAGGCCGAATGTGGTCATCAAGCTTGTATGGCCATGCCTCAATTTTGTCCCGATGGGGATCCACCAACTGTTTGTCAGAAACTGATCACATGACCCCCACGCTAGTTTTTGAAAGGAGATTCGCTATAAGAATTCCTGACAGAATGTACTTCCAGTACCGAAGTCGAAAAACCATGAAGAAGAAGGAGTTGGCGTTCTATACCGACGGTTCTAAGATGGACGTTGGCACAGGAGCCGGAGTTTATTGTGAGGCCCTAGGAGTAAACAACTCCTTTAGAATAAATGATGATTGCAGCGTCTTTCAGGCAGAAGTCACAGCCATCATACAGGCTGCTAAGATTATAAGCGAGAGCAATATCGTTGGCAGAACGATTACTGTGTATGTAGGCAGCCAGGCAGCCGTTAAGACTCTGGACTCCGCTATAATCAGATCAAGGCTTGTGAAGATCTGCAAATCAGTCTTGAATGAGATATCAAGAGCTAATGCGGTGACCATTTGCTGGGTGCCAGGGCATACGGATATCGAAGGAAACGAAAGGGCTAACGAACTTGCTAGGAAAGGGTCGGCGCTGCACCTATCGCGGGCTCTCCCTTTTGCAGTAACCCCAATCAGTTCCTTACAGAAGAAAATAGAGGATGAAGCCATCGGTCGAGCAAATAGTCGCTGGGTTCATCTGGAAACATGCGCAACAGCCAGGGCCCTATGGCCGGGTATCAGCAAGAAGAGATCAACTTCTCTGGTGAAACTGAGTCGTTATAAAACACGGGTCGTTTCAGGGATAATTACGGGTCATTGTGCCATTGGTGTCCATGCGGAGCGACTCGGTGTACTACATAATGACTTCTGTAGAAGCTGCAGGGACGAAGAAGAAATTGAGTCAGTTCGTCACCTGCTGTGCGACTGTCCTGCCCTATCCGTCAGAAGAATGAGGACTCTTGGTAGGACTTTGGTAACGTAGAGCTGATGGACCTCCTGAGATTCATATCATTATCTGGGTGGTTCCATTAGCGGACTTTATAGGTTTCCGGGGTTAAATGATTGGGCACAATGGACCCTTTTTGAGGTCTAAGTGAGCAGTGACACTGTCACAAGGCACCCATCTACCTACCTACCTAAATTACAACCTGGTTAGGGCCATCGATTATATCGATGATGTCGCCATATTACTGACTGGAAAGTTCCTGCCCACAATTGTTGACAAATATCCGACTTCCAGCTCTCTACACTGAATGGAGTCCAACTTTAAATATCAGATAAGGCTAGATATGCACAGGAATGCATATTAGATCGAAAATTGAACTGGAAACACAATATACTTGACCGCACAAAGAAAGCGGTAAGAAATGGGTGCCAAAATCAACCACCATCCACTGGATGTATGTACATACACCGCCAACATTAGGCCTCATCCACACGTACGACTGTTTGGTTTGGTGGCCTGCTGCCGCAAAAGCCCCAAACCTGATCACACTCATAAGGATCCAAACGCCTACCGTGTGAGGTAGCACCAGCCCTATTAGGGCAACACCTACCACCGCCCTTAAAGCCATGCTCAGGCTTTGCCTATTGGACCTCTTCACTAAAGATGCAGCGGCAAAAAGCGACTTATGCCTCCGAAAAATCTGGATGTGGAAAAGCAACACAGTACCAACACAAAACTGTCAAACGTCAAAGCGCGTTCCAACTACTTTACCTTATTTCGAACTTTTACAACATGGCCTACGAAAGGTAGAGTACACTCTTTTCATGCAGCGTCTTAAAAAAACTTTGGGTCCAATATGCCAAAAAAAGGAGTAGAGAATTTCTATCGCACGGCCCATCTTAGAAGAATGAAAATCATCACCACAGACTGTAGCGGCACGTACGTAGAGGAGGACACAACACATTTCCTCTGCGAATGCCCAAGCCTCAACAAAACTAGTAGCTTGAAAAGTATCTTTCAACGACCTAAGCGAATTAGCAAACACGCCACCTAAAGCCACCCTAAATTTTATGATGAAAACGGGATGGTTTAGGACGGTCGCTCCCGGCATTCTCCCTCGGCATCTCTCATCACGGTTTTAAAGAGGTTAACTCACCTATCAAAAAGCTGAAGAACAACAAGGCCTACAAGCGGAGCTTTTCAAACGTGGTGGTGAACCAAGTATGGGTGGACGACTGTACTATGAGTTCTATACGTGCCATTTTCAAGAAAGGTGATCCTATGTCGTGTAAGAACTATTGGGGCACATCCCTGCTTAATGTCGCATATAAGACCCTATTGAATGTACTGTCTGAAGCCTTACTGCAACAAATTAATCCGCACGTACCAGTGTGGTTTCTAGCCTGGCAGATCGATGATTGACCAAATTTTCAGACTAAAGCAAATGCTGCAAATCCAAAGAACTTCAAGTTGAGAGTCACCATCCTCATCGACTTCGAAGCCGCATTTGATTGCATTCATCGTCTTGAGCTCTACAAATCGATGGCTGAATTCGGGATCCCGGTTAAATTGATTCAGCTGTGCCGCGTGACGCTTTAAAACACGCGGGGCAACGTGCAATTCGGAAACAGTTCCTCTGAACTATTCCAAACATGCACCGGATTTCGGCAGGGAGATGCGTTATCATGTGATTTCTTCAGCCTCGTGCTGAAACAAATAGTGCGCAGGGCAAATGTTAACACGAAAAGAATTCAGTCTAGCTGCTGGGATACGCATATGACATCAACATCTTTGGTCGCTCCCAACGCGCTGCCTTAGAGGGTTTTACTGAAGAACAGACGAAACGAGTTAGGCTTGAAGTAAATAAGGACAAAACCAAATACATGTTGTCAACAAACAAAGAAGCATCTGTCCACCATCTTGGACTAAACGTCAGTGTTGGCAACAGTGACGTCGAAGTGATTAAGGAGTTTACCTACCTCGGAGTAAATATCAACTCGACGAATGACCCCTAAGAGGAGATTCGACGAAGACTTACCCTACGAAACCGCTGCTACTTGGGTTTGGCAAAACAAAAGGGTTCAAAACTCCTAACTTGGACGACGAAATGCATGCTCTATAAAACTTTGATCCTGCCAGTTCTGCTGTATGTAGCCGAGTGTTGGACGTAGACTTTCGGGGGAAAAATTCTTCGTCGGATATTTGGTCCCGAATGCGAAACTGCGGACTCTATGAGCTGTACCAATACTTCATACATACTTCATGCATACTTAGTAGCCTACAGCGTTTTTTACCAAGTTCCTGCTGGTTTCTTGGTAGTAAAAATTAGAATTTCAGATCCATGTGGTACCACAATTGATCTTTATTGGTCGTAATGTGGCCTAACACGCAGCCTGAATATGATAACCTGTACCTATAAACCCAGCTCCCATACTGATCTCCGGGTCTACTGTTTCTACTGCTTACTCGACATACATATATAGAAAATGGATAAGCCTTCAACAACGTAAAATCTGATTCTATAAGCCTAGCATTGAACCAATAAAGCCTAACCTTCGTAATCTCAAACTGACTAGAATGCTTACTCCAGACAATATAAAATCAGAACTGAGTAACAGCCTAGTACTTATGTATACTCACCTCAAGTGGAACCGGTCCTATTTCTCCTGGGCAATGCCCATTGCCACAATCCTCTATCTATGCATCCATAATCTTTGGAAAAATCTGAGGGGATACATCTGCGATCGTCCAATGGATGTAGACGAGCTCAAAATAATCACTGCAAACAACACATCGGTATCCAAGTTAACAAATTAGCGGATGAATTAGCAAGAAAGGGGTTCGAAGAGGACCTATTAATGGTCGTTAAGTCCTATTTTGGTTCTTTTGCTAATTCTGACTGGATTTATCAAAGGGTGAAATTAGTGGAACCATATGCTCTTAATGTTACTTCCTTAAAGGCAATAACGCACCCGGTCTATGTCGCCGTCTATCCCAAAGATGGAGTACTCTTGCGGGCCTCTACTTTGTATATGTCGAAGAAGCTCGTTCAAGGTGCTCACTAAGTAGTTCGACCTGACCGGAGTGGTGGACGCCATCATGCATACAGTTTTGTGGACACCAATAGAGCTTACAGTCAGATAGCCCAACAGAATTGAAAGATCAACATTCCTCGAATGAAATACGAACCAAGATTGATCGGAACCAACACGTCACCCTAATAGCAATAAACTCGTATCTGCAAATAACATAAATAAACAAATGCTTAGTGCGCCTCACCATGCCGTGGTGAAATTCACTGACTATAAAAGCTTTCTACCAGTCAGTTTTTTCTTTTAGTCTTAGGTCATTGTTGGAACAGTTTCGGTTGTTTATTTTTTATCGGTCAACATGGGTGTATCTGCAAGTTTAGTGTACATTCTTATAGCGTTAGTATCCATTCTCGTATTTGCCATCAAACGTCGGTTTTCCTATTGGAAACGTCAGGGGGTACCACACGATAAGCCTAAATTTCCTGTGGGCAGCTTGAAAGGTTTCATGCGAACACGTCATCTGCGAGATATCATGAAAGATTACTACGACAAGTACAAGCGAACCGGGCCATTTGCTGGCTTCTTTTTCTTTCTCTCACCCGCTGTAGTTGTCATTGACTTGGATTTGATTAGAGATATCCTTATTAAGGATTTCCACAACTTCACGGATCGTAAGTTGTTTCAAAATGAACGTGATGATCCACTGACTGGCAATCTATTTGCTTTGGATGGCATTAAATGGAAGCGCCTCCGCAATAAGTTATCGCCAACGTTCACGTCTGGTAAAATGAAATTCATGTTCCCTACAGTAGTTGCAGTTGGTGTAGAATTGCAGGACGCAATCGGTGATTTGATTACAAACGATCCAATTGTGGAGGTGAAGGATATCTTGGCTCGATTTACTCTCGATGTGATTGGAACGTGTGCATTTGGGATAGACTGTAACAGTCTCAAAGACCCTGCTGCAGAGTTCCGAGTTATGGCTGGGAAAGCATTGACACTAACTCGGCATAGTAAATTAGTTCAGGCATTTATGTTAAGCTTCCCAGGATTGGCTCGAAAGCTGCGTATGCGACATATTCATGAAGAAGTTCATCAATTCTTCATGCGGGTAGTACGGGAGACTGTCGATTATCGTGAGAAGAACTCGATCAAACGGAATGATTTTATGAATCTCCTAATTGAGTTGAAAAACTCAGAAGAAGGGTTAACTATCGAAGAGATTGCGGCACAAACATTCATATTTTTCGTAGCCGGTTTCGAGACCTCGTCGACTACTATGAGTTTTGCATTGTTTGAGTTGGCAGTAAATCAGAATGTTCAGGACAAACTGAGAGCAGAAATAAATACGAAGCTGGAGAAACATGGAGAGTTCTCCTATGAATGCATGACTGAGATGCGTTATATGGAAAAGGTTGTTAAAGGTAGGTTACCCATTTGCACATTTTACAAATTCGAATAACTTCAATCATCTCTCGCAGAAACTCTGCGAAAATATACTGTCGTCATAAATCTCATGCGAAGAGCACAAAATGAGTATACAACATCAAATCCGAAGTACACGATTCCAAAGGGAGCGTTGATTTTAATTCCAGCCGATGCAATACATCGTGATCCGAAGATATATCCCGATCCAGAGAAATTCGATCCGGAACGTTTTAGCCCGGAAGAGACACAGAAACGCCATCCCACCACATGGTTGCCATTTGGAGATGGACCGAGAAATTGCATTGGCTTGAGATTTGGGAAGATGCAAACTTATATTGGCTTGGCCATGCTATTGAGGAAGTATAAGTTTCACTATTGCGAGAAGACACCGAATCCTTTGGAATTAGATGCTACTAATTCCATGCCAGCGGTCAAGGATGGTATATTTCTACGCGTGGAACGTATTTAGTGTTTGTTACCAATTAGTCTTAGTAATCACTTATGCAAATATAAACTGTAGAGTATAGTAGATACTTTTTTTTCGTCGTTTTGTGGTTGGTAAATAGAACTCTAAACTTGAAGACAGTACTTACATATGTAAAACCCAGCTTCATTCAATGAATTTGGTTTGGAGATGTTTGTATAAACTAACCAGTTTGTTCCATAAATGCCACATAACTTGCAACAAAGTTGCCCATGTTTTAGATCATCCGATTGTAGGTCTTTTGGTTCAACCCTTTTATTTTTTCGTGCCTATTTCGCCCAGATACTCAAGGGAAAGCCGTAATTTGCGATTTTTACCTAAATTTCGGGACCTGGACAAAATCGAAAATTTTGCTGGATAGCGTTTTTCCAGCAACGAGTCTATCTTTCATTTACGTTTCATACATTGTTCCATAAATGCCACATAACTTGCAACAAAGTTGCCCATGTTTTAGATCATCCGATTGTAGGTCTTTTGGTTCAACCCTTTTATTTTTTCGTGCCTATTTCGCCCAGATACTCAAGGGAAAGCCGTAATTTGCGATTTTTACCTAAATTTCGGGACCTGGACAAAATCGAAAATTTTGCTGGAAAGCGTTTTTCCAGCAACGAGTCTATCTTTCATTTACGTTTTACACATTGTTCCATAAATGCCACATATCTTGCAACAAAGTTGCCCATGTCTTAGATCATCCGATTGTAGGTCTTTTGGTTCAACCCTTTTATTCTTTCTTGCCTATTTCACCCAGAAAATCAAGGGAAAGCCGTATTATGTGATTTTTACCTAAATTTCGGGACCTGGACAAAATCGAAAACTTTGCAGGATAGCGTTTTTCCAGCAACGAGCCTATCTTTCATTTACGTTTTACACATTGTTCCATAAATGCCACATATCTTGCAACAAAGTTGCCCATGTTTTAGATCATCCGATTGTAGGTCTTTTGGTTCAACCCTTTTATTCTTTCTTGCCTATTTCGCCCAGAAAATCAAGGGAAAGCCGTATTATGTGATTTTTACCTAAATTTCGGGACCTGGACAAAATCGAAAATTTTGCTGGATAGCGTTTTTCCAGCAACGAGTCTATCTTTCATTTACGTTTCATACATTGTTCCATAAATGCCACATATCTTGCAACAAAGTTGCCCATGTTTTAGATCAT
Source organism: Xylota sylvarum (assembly GCA_905220385.1). Taxonomy (NCBI): domain Eukaryota; kingdom Metazoa; phylum Arthropoda; class Insecta; order Diptera; family Syrphidae; genus Xylota; species Xylota sylvarum. The sequence continues at coordinate 38,459,736 of LR999958.1, forward strand.
CCGATTGTAGGTCTTTTGGTTCAACCCTTTTATTCTTTCTTGCCTATTTCGCCCAGAAAATCAAGGGAAAGCCGTATTATGTGATTTTTACCTAAATTTCGGGACCTGGACAAAATCGAAAATTTTGCTGGATAGCGTTTTTCCAGCAACGAGTCTATCTTTCATTTACGTTTCATACATTGTTCCATAAATGCCACATATCTTGCAACAAAGTTGCCCATGTTTTAGATCATCCGATTGTAGGTCTTTTGGTTCAACCCTTTTATTCTTTCTTGCCTATTTCGCCCAGAAAATCAAGGGAAAGCCGTATTACGTGATTCTTACCTAAATTTCGGGACCTGGACAGAATCGAAAATTTTGCTGGATAGCGTTTTTCCAGCAAAGAGTCTATCTTTCATTTACGTTTCATACATTGTTCCATAAATGCCACATATCTTGCAACAAAGTTGCCCATGTTTTAGATCATCCGATTGTAGGTCTTTTGGTTCAACCCTTTTATTCTTTCTTGCCTATTTCGCCCAGAAAATCAAGGGAAAGCCGTATTATGTGATTTTTACCTAAATTTCGGGACCTGGACAAAATCGAAAATTTTGCTGGATAGCGTTTTTCCAGCAACGAGTCTATCTTTCATTTACGTTTCATACATTGTTCCATAAATGCCACATATCTTGCAACAAAGTTGCCCATGTTTTAGATCATCCGATTGTAGGTCTTTTGGTTCAACCCTTTTATTCTTTCTTGCCTATTTCACCCAGAAAATCAAGGGAAAGCCGTATTACGTGATTTTTACCTAAATTTCGGGACCTGGACAAAATCGAAAATTTTGCTGGATAGCGTTTTTCCAGCAAAGAGTCTATCTTTCATTTACGTTTCATACATTGTTCCATAAATGCCACATATCTTGCAACAAAGTTGCCCATGTTTTAGATCATCCGATTGTAGGTCTTTTGTTTCAACCCTTTTATTTTTTCGTACCTATTTCGCCCAGATACTCAAGGGAAAGCCGTATTATGTGATTTTTACCTAAATTTCGGGACCTGGACAAAATCGAAAATTTTGCTGGATAGCGTTTTTCCAGCAACGAGTCTATCTTTCATTTACGTTTCATACATTGTTCCATAAATGCCACATATCTTGCAACAAAGTTGCCCATGTTTTAGATCATCCGATTGTAGGTCTTTTGGTTCAACCCTTTTATTCTTTCTTGCCTATTTCGCCCAGAAAATCAAGGGAAAGCCGTATTACGTGATTCTTACCTAAATTTCGGGACCTGGACAAAATCGAAAATTTTGCTGGATAGCGTTTTTCCAGCAAAGAGTCTATCTTTCATTTACGTTTCATACATTGTTCCATAAATGCCACATATCTTGCAACAAAGTTGCCCATGTTTTAGATCATCCGATTGTAGGTCTTTTGGTTCAACCCTTTTATTCTTTCTTGCCTATTTCACCCAGAAAATCAAGGGAAAGCCGTATTACGTGATTTTTACCTAAATTTCGGGACCTGGACAAAATCGAAAATTTTGCTGAATAGCGTTTTTCCAGCAACGAGTCTATCTTTCATTTACGTTTCATACATTGTTCCATAAATGCCACATATCTTGCAACAAAGTTGCCCATGTTTTAGATCATCCGATTGTAGGTCTTTTGGTTCAACCCTTTTATTCTTTCTTGCCTATTTCGCCCAGAAAATCAAGGGAAAGCCGTATTATGTGATTTTTACCTAAATTTCGGGACCTGGACAAAATCGAAAACTTTGCTGGAAAGCGTTTTTCCAGCAAAGAGTCTATCTTTCATTTACGTTTCATACATTGTTCCATAAATGCCACATATCTTGCAACAAAGTTGCCCATGTTTTAGATCATCCGATTGTAGGTCTTTTGGTCCAACCCTTTTATTCTTTCTTGCCTATTTCACCCAGAAAATCAAGGGAAAGCCGTATTACGTGATTTTTACCTAAATTTCGGGACCTGGACAAAATCGAAAATTTTGCTGGATAGCGTTTTTCCAGCAACGAGTCTATCTTTCATTTACGTTTCATACATTGTTCCATAAATGCCACATATCTTGCAACAAAGTTGCCCATGTTTTAGATCATCCGATTGTAGGTCTTTTGGTTCAACCCTTTTATTCTTTCTTGCCTATTTCGCCCAGAAAATCAAGGGAAAGCCGTATTATGTGATTTTTACCTAAATTTCGGGACCTGGACAAAATCGAAAACTTTGCTGGAAAGCGTTTTTCCAGCAACGAGTCTATCTTTCATTTACGTTTCATACATTGTTCCATAAATGCCACATATCTTGCAACAAAGTTGCCCATGTTTTAGATCATCCGATTGTAGGTCTTTTGGTTCAACCCTTTTATTCTTTCTTGCCTATTTCACCCAGAAAATCAAGGGAAAGCCGTATTATGTGATTTTTACCTAAATTTCGGGACCTGGACAAAATCGAAAACTTTGCTGGAAAGCGTTTTTCCAGCAACGAGTCTATCTTTCATTTACGTTTCATACATTGTTCCATAAATGCCACATAACTTGCAACAAAGTTGCCCATGTTTTAGATCATCCGATTGTAGGTCTTTTGGTTCAACCCTTTTATTCTTTCTTGCCTATTTCGCCCAGAAAATCAAGGGAAAGCCGTATTATGTGATTTTTACCTAAATTTCGGGACCTGGACAAAATCGAAAACTTTGCTGGAAAGCGTTTTTCCAGCAAAGAGTCTATCTTTCATTTACGTTTCATACATTGTTCCATAAATGCCACATAACTTGCAACAAAGTTGCCCATGTTTTAGATCATCCGATTGTAGGTCTTTTTCTTGCCTATTTCACCCAGAAAATCAAGGGAAAGCCGTATTACGTGATTTTTACCTAAATTTCGGGACCTGGACAAAATCGAAAATTTTGCTGGATAGCGTTTTTCCAGCAACGAGTCTATCTTTCATTTACGTTTTACACATTGTTCCATAAATGCCACATAACTTGCAACAAAGTTGCCCATGTTTTAGATCATCCGATTGTAGGTCTTTTGGTTCAACCCTTTTATTCTTTCTTGCCTATTTCGCCCAGAAAATCAAGGGAAAGCCGTATTATGTGATTTTTACCTAAATTTCGGGACCTGGACAAAATCGAAAACTTTGCAGGATAGCGTTTTTCCAGCAACGAGCCTATCTTTCATTTACGTTTTACACATTGTTCCATAAATGCCACATATCTTGCAACAAAGTTGCCCATGTTTTAGATCATCCGATTGTAGGTCTTTTGGTTCAACCCTTTTATTCTTTCTTGCCTATTTCGCCCAGAAAATCAAGGGAAAGCCGTATTATGTGATTTTTACCTAAATTTCGGGACCTGGACAAAATCGAAAACTTTGCAGGATAGCGTTTTTCCAGCAACGAGCCTATCTTTCATTTACGTTTTACACATTGTTCCATAAATGCCACATAACTTGCAACAAAGTTGCCCATGTTTTAGATCATCCGATTGTAGGTCTTTTGGTTCAACCCTTTTATTCTTTCTTGCCTATTTCACCCAGAAAATCAAGGGAAAGCCGTATTATGTGATTTTTACCTAAATTTCGGGACCTGGACAAAATCGAAAACTTTGCTGGAAAGCGTTTTTCCAGCAACGAGTCTATCTTTCATTTACGTTTCATACATTGTTCCATAAATGCCACATATCTTGCAACAAAGTTGCCCATGTTTTAGATCATCCGATTGTAGGTCTTTTGGTTCAACCCTTTTATTCTTTCTTGCCTATTTCGCCCAGAAAATCAAGGGAAAGCCGTATTATGTGATTTTTACCTAAATTTCGGGACCTGGACAAAATCGAAAACTTTGCTGGAAAGCGTTTTTCCAGCAACGAGTCTATCTTTCATTTACGTTTCATACATTGTTCCATAAATGCCACATATCTTGCAACAAAGTTGCCCATGTTTTAGATCATCCGATTGTAGGTCTTTTGGTTCAACCCTTTTATTCTTTCTTGCCTATTTCGCCCAGAAAATCAAGGGAAAGCCGTATTATGTGATTTTTACCTAAATTTCGGGACCTGGACAAAATCGAAAACTTTGCTGGAAAGCGTTTTTCCAGCAACGAGTCTATCTTTCATTTACGTTTCATACATTGTTCCATAAATGCCACATATCTTGCAACAAAGTTGCCCATGTTTTAGATCATCCGATTGTAGGTCTTTTGGTTCAACCCTTTTATTCTTTCTTGCCTATTTCGCCCAGAAAATCAAGGGAAAGCCGTATTATGTGATTTTTACCTAAATTTCGGGACCTGGACAAAATCGAAAACTTTGCTGGAAAGCGTTTTTCCAGCAAAGAGTCTATCTTTCATTTACGTTTCATACATTGTTCCATAAATGCCACATATCTTGCAACAAAGTTGCCCATGTTTTAGATCATCCGATTGTAGGTCTTTTGGTTCAACCCTTTTATTCTTTCTTGCCTATTTCGCCCAGAAAATCAAGGGAAAGCCGTATTATGTGATTTTTACCTAAATTTCGGGACCTGGACAAAATCGAAAACTTTGCTGGAAAGCGTTTTTCCAGCAAAGAGTCTATCTTTCATTTACGTTTCATACATTGTTCCATAAATGCCACATATCTTGCAACAAAGTTGCCCATGTTTTAGATCATCCGATTGTAGGTCTTTTGGTTCAACCCTTTTATTCTTTCTTGCCTATTTCGCCCAGAAAATCAAGGGAAAGCCGTATTATGTGATTTTTACCTAAATTTCGGGACCTGGACAAAATCGAAAACTTTGCTGGAAAGCGTTTTTCCAGCAACGAGTCTATCTTTCATTTACGTTTCATACATTGTTCCATAAATGCCACATATCTTGCAACAAAGTTGCCCATGTTTTAGATCATCCGATTGTAGGTCTTTTGGTTCAACCCTTTTATTCTTTCTTGCCTATTTCGCCCAGAAAATCAAGGGAAAGCCGTATTATGTGATTTTTACCTAAATTTCGGGACCTGGACAAAATCGAAAACTTTGCTGGAAAGCGTTTTTCCAGCAACGAGTCTATCTTTCATTTACGTTTCATACATTGTTCCATAAATGCCACATATCTTGCAACAAAGTTGCCCATGTTTTAGATCATCCGATTGTAGGTCTTTTGGTTCAACCCTTTTATTCTTTCTTGCCTATTTCGCCCAGAAAATCAAGGGAAAGCCGTATTATGTGATTTTTACCTAAATTTCGGGACCTGGACAAAATCGAAAACTTTGCTGGAAAGCGTTTTTCCAGCAAAGAGTCTATCTTTCATTTACGTTTCATACATTGTTCCATAAATGCCACATATCTTGCAACAAAGTTGCCCATGTTTTAGATCATCCGATTGTAGGTCTTTTGGTTCAACCCTTTTATTCTTTCTTGCCTATTTCGCCCAGAAAATCAAGGGAAAGCCGTAATATGTGATTTTCACCTAAATTTCGGGACCTGGACAAAATCAAAAATTTTGCTGGATAGCGTTTTTCCAGCAACGAGTCTATCTTTCATTTACGTTTTACACATTGTTCCATAAATGCCACATACCTTGCAACAAAGTTGCCCATGTTTTAGATCATCCGATTGTAGGTCTTTTGGTTCAACCCTTTTATTCTTTCTTGCCTATTTCGCCCAGAAAATCAAGGGAAAGCCGTAATATGTGATTTTCACCTAAATTTCGGGACCTGGACAAAATCGAAAATTTTGCTGGATAGCGTTTTTCCAGCAACGAGTCTATCTTTCATTTACGTTTCATACATTGTTCCATAAATGCCACATATCTTGCAACAAAGTTGCCCATGTTTTAGATCATCCGATTGTAGGTCTTTTGGTTCAACCCTTTTATTCTTTCTTGCCTATTTCGCCCAGAAAATCAAGGGAAAGCCGTATTATGTGATTTTTACCTAAATTTCGGGACCTGGACAAAATCGAAAACTTTGCTGGAAAGCGTTTTTCCAGCAACGAGTCTATCTTTCATTTACGTTTCATACATTGTTCCATAAATGCCACATATCTTGCAACAAAGTTGCCCATGTTTTAGATCATCCGATTGTAGGTCTTTTGGTTCAACCCTTTTATTCTTTCTTGCCTATTTCGCCCAGAAAATCAAGGGAAAGCCGTATTATGTGATTTTTACCTAAATTTCGGGACCTGGACAAGATCGAAAATTTTGCTGGATAGCGTTTTTCCAGCAACGAGTCTATCTTTCATTTACGTTTCATACATTGTTCCATAAATGCCACATATCTTGCAACAAAGTTGCCCATGTTTTAGATCATCCGATTGTAGGTCTTTTGGTTCAACCCTTTTATTCTTTCTTGCCTATTTCGCCCAGAAAATCAAGGGAAAGCCGTATTATGTGATTTTTACCTAAATTTCGGGACCTGGACAAAATCGAAAACTTTGCTGGAAAGCGTTTTTCCAGCAAAGAGTCTATCTTTCATTTACGTTTCATACATTGTTCCATAAATGCCACATATCTTGCAACAAAGTTGCCCATGTTTTAGATCATCCGATTGTAGGTCTTTTGGTTCAACCCTTTTATTCTTTCTTGCCTATTTCACCCAGAAAATCAAGGGAAAGCCGTATTACGTGATTTTTACCTAAATTTCGGGACCTGGACAAAATCGAAAATTTTGCTGGATAGCGTTTTTCCAGCAACGAGTCTATCTTTCATTTACGTTTTACACATTGTTCCATAAATGCCACATATCTTGCAACAAAGTTGCCCATGTTTTAGATCATCCGATTGTAGGTCTTTTGGTTCAACCCTTTTATTCTTTCTTGCCTATTTCGCCCAGAAAATCAAGGGAAAGCCGTATTATGTGATTTTTACCTAAATTTCGGGACCTGGACAAAATCGAAAATTTTGCTGGATAGCGTTTTTCCAGCAACGAGTCTATCTTTCATTTACGTTTTACACATTGTTCCATAAATGCCACATAACTTGCAACAAAGTTGCCCATGTTTTAGATCATCCGATTGTAGGTCTTTTGGTTCAACCCTTTTATTCTTTCTTGCCTATTTCGCCCAGAAAATCAAGGGAAAGCCGTATTATGTGATTTTTACCTAAATTTCGGGACCTGGACAAAATCGAAAACTTTGCTGGATAGCGTTTTTCCAGCAACGAGTCTATCTTTCATTTACGTTTCATACATTGTTCCATAAATGCCACATATCTTGCAACAAAGTTGCCCATGTTTTAGATCATCCGATTGTAGGTCTTTTGGTTCAACCCTTTTATTCTTTCTTGCCTATTTCGCCCAGAAAATCAAGGGAAAGCCGTAATTTGCGATTTTTACCTAAATTTCGGGACCTGGACAAAATCGAAAATTTTGCTGGATAGCGTTTTTCCAGCAACGAGTCTATCTTTTATTTACGTTTCATACATTGTTCCATAAATGCCACATAACTTGCAACAAAGTTGCCCATGTTTTAGATCATCCGATTGTAGGTCTTTCGGTTCAACCCTTTTATTCTTTCTTGCCTATTTCGCCCAGAAAATCAAGGGAAAGCCGTAATATGTGATTTTCACCTAAATTTCGGGACCTGGACAAGATCGAAAATTTTGCTGGATAGCGTTTTTCCAGCAACGAGTCTATCTTTCATTTACGTTTCATACATTGTTCCATAAATGCCACATAACTTGCAACAAAGTTGCCCATGTTTTAGATCATCCGATTGTAGGTCTTTCGGTTCAACCCTTTTATTCTTTCTTGCCTATTTCGCCCAGAAAATCAAGGGAAAGCCGTAATATGTGATTTTCACCTAAATTTCGGGACCTGGACAAGATCGAAAATTTTGCTGGATAGCGTTTTTCCAGCAACGAGTCTATCTTTCATTTACGTTTCATACATTGTTCCATAAATGCCACATATCTTGCAACAAAGTTGCCCATGTTTTAGATCATCCGATTGTAGGTCTTTTGGTTCAACCCTTTTATTCTTTCTTGCCTATTTCGCCCAGAAAATCAAGGGAAAGCCGTATTATGTGATTTTTACCTAAATTTCGGGACCTGGACAAAATCGAAAACTTTGCTGGAAAGCGTTTTTCCAGCAAAGAGTCTATCTTTCATTTACGTTTCATACATTGTTCCATAAATGCCACATATCTTGCAACAAAGTTGCCCATGTTTTAGATCATCCGATTGTAGGTCTTTTGGTTCAACCCTTTTATTCTTTCTTGCCTATTTCACCCAGAAAATCAAGGGAAAGCCGTATTACGTGATTTTTACCTAAATTTCGGGACCTGGACAAAATCGAAAATTTTGCTGGATAGCGTTTTTCCAGCAACGAGTCTATCTTTCATTTACGTTTTACACATTGTTCCATAAATGCCACATAACTTGCAACAAAGTTGCCCATGTTTTAGATCATCCGATTGTAGGTCTTTTGGTTCAACCCTTTTATTCTTTCTTGCCTATTTCGCCCAGAAAATCAAGGGAAAGCCGTATTATGTGATTTTTACCTAAATTTCGGGACCTGGACAAAATCGAAAACTTTGCTGGATAGCGTTTTTCCAGCAACGAGTCTATCTTTCATTTACGTTTCATACATTGTTCCATAAATGCCACATAACTTGCAACAAAGTTGCCCATGTTTTAGATCATCCGATTGTAGGTCTTTCGGTTCAACCCTTTTATTCTTTCTTGCCTATTTCGCCCAGAAAATCAAGGGAAAGCCGTAATATGTGATTTTCACCTAAATTTCGGGACCTGGACAAGATCGAAAATTTTGCTGGATAGCGTTTTTCCAGCAACGAGTCTATCTTTCATTTACGTTTTACACATTGTTCCATAAATGCCACATATCTTGCAACAAAGTTGCCCATTTTTTAGATCATCCGATTGTAGGTCTTTTGGTTCAACCCTTTTATTCTTTCTTGCCTATTTCGCCCAGAAAATCAAGGGAAAGCCGTAATATGTGATTTTCACCTAAATTTCGGGACCTGGACAAAATCGAAAATTTTGCTGGATAGCGTTTTTCCAGCAACGAGTCTATCTTTCATTTACGTTTTACACATTGTTCCATAAATGCCACATACCTTGCAACAAAGTTGCCCATGTTTTAGATCATCCGATTGTAGGTCTTTTGGTTCAACCCTTTTATTCTTTCTTGCCTATTTCGCCCAGAAAATCAAGGCAAAGCCGTAATATGTGATTTTCACCTAAATTTCGGGACCTGGACAAAATCGAAAATTTTGCAGGATAGCGTTTTTCCAGCAACGAGTCTATCTTTCATTTACATACGTTTTACACATTGTTCCATAAATGCCACATACCTTGCAACAAAGTTGCCCATGTTTTAGATCATCCGATTGTAGGTCTTTTGGTTCAACCCTTTTATTCTTTCTTGCCTATTTCGCCCAGAAAATCAAGGCAAAGCCGTAATATGTGATTTTCACCTAAATTTCGGGACCTGGACAAAATCGAAAATTTTGCGGGATAGCGTTTTTCCAGCAACGAGTCTATCTTTCATTTACGTTTTACACATTGTTCCATAAATGCCACATACCTTGCAACAAAGTTGCCCATGTTTTAGATCATCCGATTGTAGGTCTTTTGGTTCAACCCTTTTATTCTTTCTTGCCTATTTCGCCCAGAAAATCAAGGGAAAGCCGTAATATGTGATTTTCACCTAAATTTCGGGACCTGGACAAAATCGAAAATTTTGCGGGATAGCGTTTTTCCAGCAACGAGTCTATCTTTCATTTACGTTTTACACATTGTTCCATAAATGCCACATACCTTGCAACAAAGTTGCCCATGTTTTAGATCATCCGATTGTAGGTCTTTTGGTTCAACCCTTTTATTCTTTCTTGCCTATTTCGCCCAGAAAATCAAGGCAAAGCCGTAATATGTGATTTTCACCTAAATTTCGGGACCTGGACAAAATCGAAAATTTTGCAGGATAGCGTTTTTCCAGCAACGAGTCTATCTTTCATTTACATACGTTTTACACATTGTTCCATAAATGCCACATACCTTGCAACAAAGTTGCCCATGTTTTAGATCATCCGATTGTAGGTCTTTTGGTTCAACCCTTTTATTCTTTCTTGCCTATTTCACCCAGAAAATCAAGGGAAAGCCGTAATATGTGATTTTCACCTAAATTTCGGGACCTGGACAAAATCGAAAATTTTGGAGGATAGCGTTTTTCCAGCAACGAGTCTATCTTTCATTTACGTTTTACACATTGTTCCATAAATGCCACATATCTTGCAACAAAGTTGCCCATGTTTTAGATCATCCGATTGTAGGTCTTTTGTTTCAACCCTTTTATTCTTTCTTGCCTAATTCGCCCAGAAAATCAAGGGAAAGCCGTAATATGTGATTTTCACCTAAATTTCGGGACCTGGACAAAATCGAAAATTTTGCAGGATAGCGTTTTTCCAGCAACGAGTCTATCTTTCATTTACATACGTTTTACACATTGTTCCATAAATGCCACATACCTTGCAACAAAGTTGCCCATGTTTTAGATCATCCGATTGTAGGTCTTTTGGTTCAACCCTTTTATTCTTTCTTGCCTATTTCGCCCAGAAAATCAAGGGAAAGCCGTAATATGTGATTTTCACCTAAATTTCGGGACCTGGACAAAATCGAAAATTTTGGAGGATAGCGTTTTTCCAGCAACGAGTCTATCTTTCATTTACGTTTTACACATTGTTCCATAAATGCCACATATCTTGCAACAAAGTTGCCCATGTTTTAGATCATCCGATTGTAGGTCTTTTGTTTCAACCCTTTTATTCTTTCTTGCCTAATTCGCCCAGAAAATCAAGGGAAAGCCGTAATATGTGATTTTCACCTAAATTTCGGGACCTGGACAAAATCGAAAATTTTGCGGGATAGCGTTTTTCCAGCAACGAGTCTATCTTTCATTTACATACGTTTTACACATTGTTCCATAAATGCCACATACCTTGCAACAAAGTTGCCCATGTTTTAGATCATCCGATTGTAGGTCTTTTGGTTCAACCCTTTTATTCTTTCTTGCCTATTTCGCCCAGAAAATCAAGGGAAAGCCGTAATATGTGATTTTCACCTAAATTTCGGGACCTGGACAAAATCGAAAATTTTGCAGGATAGCGTTTTTCCAGCAACGAGTCTATCTTTCATTTACATACGTTTTACACATTGTTCCATAAATGCCACATATCTTGCAACAAAGTTGCCCATGTTTTAGATCATCCGATTGTAGGTCTTTTGTTTCAACCCTTTTATTCTTTCTTGCCTAATTCGCCCAGAAAATCAAGGGAAAGCCGTAATATGTGATTTTCACCTAAATTTCGGGACCTGGACAAAATCGAAAATTTTGCTGGATAGCGTTTTTCCAGCAACGAGTCTATCTTTCATTTACGTTTTACACATTGTTCCATAAATGCCACATACCTTGCAACAAAGTTGCCCATGTTTTAGATCATCCGATTGTAGGTCTTTTGGTTCAACCCTTTTATTCTTTCTTGCCTATTTCGCCCAGAAAATCAAGGGAAAGCCGTAATATGTGATTTTCACCTAAATTTCGGGACCTGGACAAAATCAAAAATTTTGCTGGATAGCGTTTTTCCAGCAACGAGTCTATCTTTCATTTACGTTTTACACATTGTTCCATAAATGCCACATACCTTGCAACAAAGTTGCCCATGTTTTAGATCATCCGATTGTAGGTCTTTTGGTTCAACCCTTTTATTCTTTCTTGCCTATTTCGCCCAGAAAATCAAGGGAAAGCCGTAATATGTGATTTTCACCTAAATTTCGGGACCTGGACAAAATCGAAAATTTTGCTGGATAGCGTTTTTCCAGCAACGAGTCTATCTTTCATTTACGTTTCATACATTGTTCCATAAATGCCACATATCTTGCAACAAAGTTGCCCATGTTTTAGATCATCCGATTGTAGGTCTTTTGGTTCAACCCTTTTATTCTTTCTTGCCTATTTCGCCCAGAAAATCAAGGGAAAGCCGTATTATGTGATTTTTACCTAAATTTCGGGACCTGGACAAAATCGAAAACTTTGCTGGAAAGCGTTTTTCCAGCAACGAGTCTATCTTTCATTTACGTTTCATACATTGTTCCATAAATGCCACATATCTTGCAACAAAGTTGCCCATGTTTTAGATCATCCGATTGTAGGTCTTTTGGTTCAACCCTTTTATTCTTTCTTGCCTATTTCGCCCAGAAAATCAAGGGAAAGCCGTATTATGTGATTTTTACCTAAATTTCGGGACCTGGACAAAATCGAAAACTTTGCTGGAAAGCGTTTTTCCAGCAACGAGTCTATCTTTCATTTACGTTTCATACATTGTTCCATAAATGCCACATAACTTGCAACAAAGTTGCCCATGTTTTAGATCATCCGATTGTAGGTCTTTTGGTTCAACCCTTTTATTCTTTCTTGCCTATTTCACCCAGAAAATCAAGGGAAAGCCGTATTATGTGATTTTTACCTAAATTTCGGGACCTGGACAAAATCGAAAACTTTGCTGGAAAGCGTTTTTCCAGCAACGAGTCTATCTTTCATTTACGTTTCATACATTGTTCCATAAATGCCACATATCTTGCAACAAAGTTGCCCATGTTTTAGATCATCCGATTGTAGGTCTTTTGGTTCAACCCTTTTATTCTTTCTTGCCTATTTCACCCAGAAAATCAAGGGAAAGCCGTATTATGTGATTTTTACCTAAATTTCGGGACCTGGACAAAATCGAAAACTTTGCTGGAAAGCGTTTTTCCAGCAACGAGTCTATCTTTCATTTACGTTTCATACATTGTTCCATAAATGCCACATATCTTGCAACAAAGTTGCCCATGTTTTAGATCATCCGATTGTAGGTCTTTTGGTTCAACCCTTTTATTCTTTCTTGCCTATTTCGCCCAGAAAATCAAGGGAAAGCCGTATTATGTGATTTTTACCTAAATTTCGGGACCTGGACAAAATCGAAAACTTTGCTGGAAAGCGTTTTTCCAGCAACGAGTCTATCTTTCATTTACGTTTCATACATTGTTCCATAAATGCCACATAACTTGCAACAAAGTTGCCCATGTTTTAGATCATCCGATTGTAGGTCTTTTGGTTCAACCCTTTTATTCTTTCTTGCCTAATTCGCCCAGAAAATCAAGGGAAAGCCGTAATATGTGATTTTCACCTAAATTTCGGGACCTGGACAAAATCGAAAATTTTGCTGGATAGCGTTTTTCCAGCAACGAGTCTATCTTTCATTTACGTTTTACACATTGTTCCATAAATGCCACATAACTTGCAACAAAGTTGCCCATGTTTTAGATCATCCGATTGTAGGTCTTTTGGTTCAACCCTTTTATTCTTTCTTGCCTATTTCGCCCAGAAAATCAAGGGAAAGCCGTATTATGTGATTTTTACCTAAATTTCGGGACCTGGACAAAATCGAAAACTTTGCTGGAAAGCGTTTTTCCAGCAACGAGTCTATCTTTCATTTACGTTTCATACATTGTTCCATAAATGCCACATAACTTGCAACAAAGTTGCCCATGTTTTAGATCATCCGATTGTAGGTCTTTTGGTTCAACCCTTTTATTCTTTCTTGCCTATTTCACCCAGAAAATCAAGGGAAAGCCGTATTATGTGATTTTTACCTAAATTTCGGGACCTGGACAAAATCGAAAACTTTGCTGGAAAGCGTTTTTCCAGCAACGAGTCTATCTTTCATTTACGTTTCATACATTGTTCCATAAATGCCACATAACTTGCAACAAAGTTGCCCATGTTTTAGATCATCCGATTGTAGGTCTTTTGTTTCAACCCTTTTATTCTTTCTTGCCTAATTCGCCCAGAAAATCAAGGGAAAGCCGTAATATGTGATTTTCACCTAAATTTCGGGACCTGGACAAAATCGAAAATTTTGCTGGATAGCGTTTTTCCAGCAACGAGTCTATCTTTCATTTACGTTTTACACATTGTTCCATAAATGCCACATACCTTGCAACAAAGTTGCCCATGTTTTAGATCATCCGATTGTAGGTCTTTTGGTTCAACCCTTTTATTCTTTCTTGCCTATTTCGCCCAGAAAATCAAGGGAAAGCCGTAATATGTGATTTTCACCTAAATTTCGGGACCTGGACAAAATCAAAAATTTTGCTGGATAGCGTTTTTCCAGCAACGAGTCTATCTTTCATTTACGTTTTACACATTGTTCCATAAATGCCACATACCTTGCAACAAAGTTGCCCATGTTTTAGATCATCCGATTGTAGGTCTTTTGGTTCAACCCTTTTATTCTTTCTTGCCTATTTCGCCCAGAAAATCAAGGGAAAGCCGTAATATGTGATTTTCACCTAAATTTCGGGACCTGGACAAAATCGAAAATTTTGCTGGATAGCGTTTTTCCAGCAACGAGTCTATCTTTCATTTACGTTTCATACATTGTTCCATAAATGCCACATATCTTGCAACAAAGTTGCCCATGTTTTAGATCATCCGATTGTAGGTCTTTTGGTTCAACCCTTTTATTCTTTCTTGCCTATTTCGCCCAGAAAATCAAGGGAAAGCCGTATTATGTGATTTTTACCTAAATTTCGGGACCTGGACAAAATCGAAAACTTTGCTGGAAAGCGTTTTTCCAGCAACGAGTCTATCTTTCATTTACGTTTCATACATTGTTCCATAAATGCCACATATCTTGCAACAAAGTTGCCCATGTTTTAGATCATCCGATTGTAGGTCTTTTGGTTCAACCCTTTTATTCTTTCTTGCCTATTTCGCCCAGAAAATCAAGGGAAAGCCGTATTATGTGATTTTTACCTAAATTTCGGGACCTGGACAAAATCGAAAACTTTGCTGGAAAGCGTTTTTCCAGCAACGAGTCTATCTTTCATTTACGTTTCATACATTGTTCCATAAATGCCACATAACTTGCAACAAAGTTGCCCATGTTTTAGATCATCCGATTGTAGGTCTTTTGGTTCAACCCTTTTATTCTTTCTTGCCTATTTCACCCAGAAAATCAAGGGAAAGCCGTATTATGTGATTTTTACCTAAATTTCGGGACCTGGACAAAATCGAAAACTTTGCTGGAAAGCGTTTTTCCAGCAACGAGTCTATCTTTCATTTACGTTTCATACATTGTTCCATAAATGCCACATATCTTGCAACAAAGTTGCCCATGTTTTAGATCATCCGATTGTAGGTCTTTTGGTTCAACCCTTTTATTCTTTCTTGCCTATTTCACCCAGAAAATCAAGGGAAAGCCGTATTATGTGATTTTTACCTAAATTTCGGGACCTGGACAAAATCGAAAACTTTGCTGGAAAGCGTTT
The DNA here is from genome assembly GCA_905220385.1 of Xylota sylvarum. Taxonomy (NCBI): domain Eukaryota; kingdom Metazoa; phylum Arthropoda; class Insecta; order Diptera; family Syrphidae; genus Xylota; species Xylota sylvarum. Next base: position 38,475,021 of record LR999958.1, read on the forward strand.
TTCCAGCAACGAGTCTATCTTTCATTTACGTTTCATACATTGTTCCATAAATGCCACATATCTTGCAACAAAGTTGCCCATGTTTTAGATCATCCGATTGTAGGTCTTTTGGTTCAACCCTTTTATTCTTTCTTGCCTATTTCGCCCAGAAAATCAAGGGAAAGCCGTATTATGTGATTTTTACCTAAATTTCGGGACCTGGACAAAATCGAAAACTTTGCTGGAAAGCGTTTTTCCAGCAACGAGTCTATCTTTCATTTACGTTTCATACATTGTTCCATAAATGCCACATATCTTGCAACAAAGTTGCCCATGTTTTAGATCATCCGATTGTAGGTCTTTTGGTTCAACCCTTTTATTCTTTCTTGCCTATTTCGCCCAGAAAATCAAGGGAAAGCCGTATTATGTGATTTTTACCTAAATTTCGGGACCTGGACAAAATCGAAAACTTTGCTGGAAAGCGTTTTTCCAGCAACGAGTCTATCTTTCATTTACGTTTCATACATTGTTCCATAAATGCCACATAACTTGCAACAAAGTTGCCCATGTTTTAGATCATCCGATTGTAGGTCTTTTGGTTCAACCCTTTTATTCTTTCTTGCCTATTTCACCCAGAAAATCAAGGGAAAGCCGTATTATGTGATTTTTACCTAAATTTCGGGACCTGGACAAAATCGAAAACTTTGCTGGAAAGCGTTTTTCCAGCAACGAGTCTATCTTTCATTTACGTTTCATACATTGTTCCATAAATGCCACATATCTTGCAACAAAGTTGCCCATGTTTTAGATCATCCGATTGTAGGTCTTTTGGTTCAACCCTTTTATTCTTTCTTGCCTATTTCGCCCAGAAAATCAAGGGAAAGCCGTATTATGTGATTTTTACCTAAATTTCGGGACCTGGACAAAATCGAAAACTTTGCTGGAAAGCGTTTTTCCAGCAACGAGTCTATCTTTCATTTACGTTTCATACATTGTTCCATAAATGCCACATATCTTGCAACAAAGTTGCCCATGTTTTAGATCATCCGATTGTAGGTCTTTTGGTTCAACCCTTTTATTCTTTCTTGCCTATTTCGCCCAGAAAATCAAGGGAAAGCCGTATTATGTGATTTTTACCTAAATTTCGGGACCTGGACAAAATCGAAAACTTTGCTGGAAAGCGTTTTTCCAGCAACGAGTCTATCTTTCATTTACGTTTCATACATTGTTCCATAAATGCCACATAACTTGCAACAAAGTTGCCCATGTTTTAGATCATCCGATTGTAGGTCTTTTGGTTCAACCCTTTTATTCTTTCTTGCCTATTTCACCCAGAAAATCAAGGGAAAGCCGTATTATGTGATTTTTACCTAAATTTCGGGACCTGGACAAAATCGAAAACTTTGCTGGAAAGCGTTTTTCCAGCAACGAGTCTATCTTTCATTTACGTTTCATACATTGTTCCATAAATGCCACATAACTTGCAACAAAGTTGCCCATGTTTTAGATCATCCGATTGTAGGTCTTTTGTTTCAACCCTTTTATTCTTTCTTGCCTAATTCGCCCAGAAAATCAAGGGAAAGCCGTAATATGTGATTTTCACCTAAATTTCGGGACCTGGACAAAATCGAAAATTTTGCTGGATAGCGTTTTTCCAGCAACGAGTCTATCTTTCATTTACGTTTTACACATTGTTCCATAAATGCCACATACCTTGCAACAAAGTTGCCCATGTTTTAGATCATCCGATTGTAGGTCTTTTGGTTCAACCCTTTTATTCTTTCTTGCCTATTTCGCCCAGAAAATCAAGGGAAAGCCGTAATATGTGATTTTCACCTAAATTTCGGGACCTGGACAAAATCAAAAATTTTGCTGGATAGCGTTTTTTCCAGCAACGAGTCTATCTTTCATTTACGTTTTACACATTGTTCCATAAATGCCACATACCTTGCAACAAAGTTGCCCATGTTTTAGATCATCCGATTGTAGGTCTTTTGGTTCAACCCTTTTATTCTTTCTTGCCTATTTCGCCCAGAAAATCAAGGAAAGCCGTAATATGTGATTTTCACCTAAATTTCGGGACCTGGACAAAATCGAAAATTTTGCTGGATAGCGTTTTTCCAGCAACGAGTCTATCTTTCATTTACGTTTCATACATTGTTCCATAAATGCCACATATCTTGCAACAAAGTTGCCCATGTTTTAGATCATCCGATTGTAGGTCTTTTGGTTCAACCCTTTTATTCTTTCTTGCCTATTTCGCCCAGAAAATCAAGGGAAAGCCGTATTATGTGATTTTTACCTAAATTTCGGGACCTGGACAAAATCGAAAACTTTGCTGGAAAGCGTTTTTCCAGCAACGAGTCTATCTTTCATTTACGTTTCATACATTGTTCCATAAATGCCACATATCTTGCAACAAAGTTGCCCATGTTTTAGATCATCCGATTGTAGGTCTTTTGGTTCAACCCTTTTATTCTTTCTTGCCTATTTCGCCCAGAAAATCAAGGGAAAGCCGTATTATGTGATTTTTACCTAAATTTCGGGACCTGGACAAAATCGAAAACTTTGCTGGAAAGCGTTTTTCCAGCAACGAGTCTATCTTTCATTTACGTTTCATACATTGTTCCATAAATGCCACATAACTTGCAACAAAGTTGCCCATGTTTTAGATCATCCGATTGTAGGTCTTTTGGTTCAACCCTTTTATTCTTTCTTGCCTATTTCACCCAGAAAATCAAGGGAAAGCCGTATTATGTGATTTTTACCTAAATTTCGGGACCTGGACAAAATCGAAAACTTTGCTGGAAAGCGTTTTTCCAGCAACGAGTCTATCTTTCATTTACGTTTCATACATTGTTCCATAAATGCCACATATCTTGCAACAAAGTTGCCCATGTTTTAGATCATCCGATTGTAGGTCTTTTGGTTCAACCCTTTTATTCTTTCTTGCCTATTTCACCCAGAAAATCAAGGGAAAGCCGTATTATGTGATTTTTACCTAAATTTCGGGACCTGGACAAAATCGAAAACTTTGCTGGAAAGCGTTTTTCCAGCAACGAGTCTATCTTTCATTTACGTTTCATACATTGTTCCATAAATGCCACATATCTTGCAACAAAGTTGCCCATGTTTTAGATCATCCGATTGTAGGTCTTTTGGTTCAACCCTTTTATTCTTTCTTGCCTATTTCGCCCAGAAAATCAAGGGAAAGCCGTATTATGTGATTTTTACCTAAATTTCGGGACCTGGACAAAATCGAAAACTTTGCTGGAAAGCGTTTTTCCAGCAACGAGTCTATCTTTCATTTACGTTTCATACATTGTTCCATAAATGCCACATATCTTGCAACAAAGTTGCCCATGTTTTAGATCATCCGATTGTAGGTCTTTTGGTTCAACCCTTTTATTCTTTCTTGCCTATTTCGCCCAGAAAATCAAGGGAAAGCCGTATTATGTGATTTTTACCTAAATTTCGGGACCTGGACAAAATCGAAAACTTTGCTGGAAAGCGTTTTTCCAGCAACGAGTCTATCTTTCATTTACGTTTCATACATTGTTCCATAAATGCCACATAACTTGCAACAAAGTTGCCCATGTTTTAGATCATCCGATTGTAGGTCTTTTGGTTCAACCCTTTTATTCTTTCTTGCCTATTTCACCCAGAAAATCAAGGGAAAGCCGTATTATGTGATTTTTACCTAAATTTCGGGACCTGGACAAAATCGAAAACTTTGCTGGAAAGCGTTTTTCCAGCAACGAGTCTATCTTTCATTTACGTTTCATACATTGTTCCATAAATGCCACATATCTTGCAACAAAGTTGCCCATGTTTTAGATCATCCGATTGTAGGTCTTTTGGTTCAACCCTTTTATTCTTTCTTGCCTATTTCGCCCAGAAAATCAAGGGAAAGCCGTATTATGTGATTTTTACCTAAATTTCGGGACCTGGACAAAATCGAAAACTTTGCTGGAAAGCGTTTTTCCAGCAACGAGTCTATCTTTCATTTACGTTTCATACATTGTTCCATAAATGCCACATAACTTGCAACAAAGTTGCCCATGTTTTAGATCATCCGATTGTAGGTCTTTTGGTTCAACCCTTTTATTCTTTCTTGCCTATTTCACCCAGAAAATCAAGGGAAAGCCGTATTATGTGATTTTTACCTAAATTTCGGGACCTGGACAAAATCGAAAACTTTGCTGGAAAGCGTTTTTCCAGCAACGAGTCTATCTTTCATTTACGTTTCATACATTGTTCCATAAATGCCACATATCTTGCAACAAAGTTGCCCATGTTTTAGATCATCCGATTGTAGGTCTTTTGGTTCAACCCTTTTATTCTTTCTTGCCTATTTCGCCCAGAAAATCAAGGGAAAGCCGTATTATGTGATTTTTACCTAAATTTCGGGACCTGGACAAAATCGAAAACTTTGCTGGAAAGCGTTTTTCCAGCAACGAGTCTATCTTTCATTTACGTTTCATACATTGTTCCATAAATGCCACATATCTTGCAACAAAGTTGCCCATGTTTTAGATCATCCGATTGTAGGTCTTTTGGTTCAACCCTTTTATTCTTTCTTGCCTATTTCGCCCAGAAAATCAAGGGAAAGCCGTAATTTGCGATTTTTACCTAAATTTCGGGACCTGGACAAAATCGAAAATTTTGCTGGAAAGCGTTTTTCCAGCAACGAGTCTATCTTTCATTTACGTTTCATACATTGTTCCATAAATGCCACATAACTTGCAACAAAGTTGCCCATGTTTTAGATCATCCGATTGTAGGTCTTTCGGTTCAACCCTTTTATTCTTTCTTGCCTATTTCGCCCAGAAAATCAAGGGAAAGCCGTAATATGTGATTTTCACCTAAATTTCGGGACCTGGACAAGATCGAAAATTTTGCTGGATAGCGTTTTGCCAGCAACGAGTCTATCTTTCATTTACGTTTTACACATTGTTCCATAAATGCCACATATCTTGCAACAAAGTTGCCCATTTTTTAGATCATCCGATTGTAGGTCTTTTGGTTCAACCCTTTTATTCTTTCTTGCCTATTTCGCCCAGAAAATCAAGGGAAAGCCGTATTATGTGATTTTTACCTAAATTTCGGGACCTGGACAAAATCGAAAACTTTGCTGGAAAGCGTTTTTCCAGCAAAGAGTCTATCTTTCATTTACGTTCCATACATTGTTCCATAAATGCCACATATCTTGCAACAAAGTTGCCCATGTTTTAGATCATCCGATTGTAGGTCTTTTGGTTCAACCCTTTTATTCTTTCTTGCCTATTTCACCCAGAAAATCAAGGGAAAGCCGTATTACGTGATTTTTACCTAAATTTCGGGACCTGGACAAAATCGAAAATTTTGCTGGATAGCGTTTTTCCAGCAACGAGTCTATCTTTCATTTACGTTTTACACATTGTTCCATAAATGCCACATAACTTGCAACAAAGTTGCCCATGTTTTAGATCATCCGATTGTAGGTCTTTTGGTTCAACCCTTTTATTCTTTCTTGCCTATTTCGCCCAGAAAATCAAGGGAAAGCCGTATTATGTGATTTTTACCTAAATTTCGGGACCTGGACAAAATCGAAAACTTTGCTGGAAAGCGTTTTTCCAGCAACGAGTCTATCTTTCATTTACGTTTCATACATTGTTCCATAAATGCCACATATCTTGCAACAAAGTTGCCCATGTTTTAGATCATCCGATTGTAGGTCTTTTGGTTCAACCCTTTTATTCTTTCTTGCCTATTTCGCCCAGAAAATCAAGGGAAAGCCGTAATTTGCGATTTTTACCTAAATTTCGGGACCTGGACAAAATCGAAAATTTTGCTGGATAGCGTTTTTCCAGCAACGAGTCTATCTTTCATTTACGTTTCATACATTGTTCCATAAATGCCACATAACTTGCAACAAAGTTGCCCATGTTTTAGATCATCCGATTGTAGGTCTTTCGGTTCAACCCTTTTATTCTTTCTTGCCTATTTCGCCCAAAAAATCAAGGGAAAGCCGTATTATGTGATTTTTACCTAAATTTCGGGACATGGACAAAATCGAAAATTTTGCTGGAAAGCGTTTTTCCAGCAACGAGTCTATCTTTCATTTACGTTTCATACATTGTTCCATAAATGCCACATAACTTGCAACAAAGTTGCCCATGTTTTAGATCATCCGATTGTAGGTCTTTTGGTTCAACCCTTTTATTCTTTCTTGCCTATTTCGCCCAGAAAATCAAGGGAAAGCCGTATTATGTGATTTTTACCTAAATTTCGGGACCTGGACAAAATCGAAAACTTTGCTGGAAAGCGTTTTTCCAGCAACGAGTCTATCTTTCATTTACGTTTCATACATTGTTCCATAAATGCCACATAACTTGCAACAAAGTTGCCCATGTTTTAGATCATCCGATTGTAGGTCTTTTGGTTCAACCCTTTTATTCTTTCTTGCCTATTTCACCCAGAAAATCAAGGGAAAGCCGTATTATGTGATTTTTACCTAAATTTCGGGACCTGGACAAAATCGAAAACTTTGCTGGAAAGCGTTTTTCCAGCAACGAGTCTATCTTTCATTTACGTTTCATACATTGTTCCATAAATGCCACATATCTTGCAACAAAGTTGCCCATGTTTTAGATCATCCGATTGTAGGTCTTTTGGTTCAACCCTTTTATTCTTTCTTGCCTATTTCGCCCAGAAAATCAAGGGAAAGCCGTATTATGTGATTTTTACCTAAATTTCGGGACCTGGACAAAATCGAAAACTTTGCTGGAAAGCGTTTTTCCAGCAACGAGTCTATCTTTCATTTACGTTTCATACATTGTTCCATAAATGCCACATATCTTGCAACAAAGTTGCCCATGTTTTAGATCATCCGATTGTAGGTCTTTTGGTTCAACCCTTTTATTCTTTCTTGCCTATTTCGCCCAGAAAATCAAGGGAAAGCCGTATTATGTGATTTTTACCTAAATTTCGGGACCTGGACAAAATCGAAAACTTTGCTGGATAGCGTTTTTCCAGCAACGAGTCTATCTTTCATTTACGTTTCATACATTGTTCCATAAATGCCACATATCTTGCAACAAAGTTGCCCATGTTTTAGATCATCCGATTGTAGGTCTTTTGGTTCAACCCTTTTATTCTTTCTTGCCTATTTCGCCCAGAAAATCAAGGGAAAGCCGTATTATGTGATTTTTACCTAAATTTCGGGACCTGGACAAAATCGAAAACTTTGCTGGATAGCGTTTTTCCAGCAACGAGTCTATCTTTCATTTACGTTTCATACATTGTTCCATAAATGCCACATAACTTGCAACAAAGTTGCCCATGTTTTAGATCATCCGATTGTAGGTCTTTCGGTTCAACCCTTTTATTCTTTCTTGCCTATTTCGCCCAGAAAATCAAGGGAAAGCCGTAATATGTGATTTTCACCTAAATTTCGGGACCTGGACAAGATCGAAAATTTTGCTGGATAGCGTTTTTCCAGCAACGAGTCTATCTTTCATTTACGTTTCATACATTGTTCCATAAATGCCACATATCTTGCAACAAAGTTGCCCATGTTTTAGATCATCCGATTGTAGGTCTTTTGGTTCAACCCTTTTATTCTTTCTTGCCTATTTCGCCCAGAAAATCAAGGGAAAGCCGTATTATGTGATTTTTACCTAAATTTCGGGACCTGGACAAAATCGAAAACTTTGCTGGAAAGCGTTTTTCCAGCAAAGAGTCTATCTTTCATTTACGTTTTACACATTGTTCCATAAATGCCACATAACTTGCAACAAAGTTGCCCATGTTTTAGATCATCCGATTGTAGGTCTTTTGGTTCAACCCTTTTATTCTTTCTTGCCTATTTCGCCCAGAAAATCAAGGGAAAGCCGTATTATGTGATTTTTACCTAAATTTCGGGACCTGGACAAAATCGAAAACTTTGCTGGATAGCGTTTTTCCAGCAACGAGTCTATCTTTCATTTACGTTTCATACATTGTTCCATAAATGCCACATAACTTGCAACAAAGTTGCCCATGTTTTAGATCATCCGATTGTAGGTCTTTCGGTTCAACCCTTTTATTCTTTCTTGCCTATTTCGCCCAGAAAATCAAGGGAAAGCCGTAATATGTGATTTTCACCTAAATTTCGGGACCTGGACAAGATCGAAAATTTTGCTGGATAGCGTTTTTCCAGCAACGAGTCTATCTTTCATTTACGTTTCATACATTGTTCCATAAATGCCACATATCTTGCAACAAAGTTGCCCATGTTTTAGATCATCCGATTGTAGGTCTTTTGGTTCAACCCTTTTATTCTTTCTTGCCTATTTCGCCCAGAAAATCAAGGGAAAGCCGTATTATGTGATTTTTACCTAAATTTCGGGACCTGGACAAAATCGAAAACTTTGCTGGAAAGCGTTTTTCCAGCAACGAGTCTATCTTTCATTTACGTTTCATACATTGTTCCATAAATGCCACATATCTTGCAACAAAGTTGCCCATGTTTTAGATCATCCGATTGTAGGTCTTTTGGTTCAACCCTTTTATTCTTTCTTGCCTATTTCACCCAGAAAATCAAGGGAAAGCCGTATTACGTGATTTTTACCTAAATTTCGGGACCTGGACAAAATCGAAAATTTTGCTGGATAGCGTTTTTCCAGCAACGAGTCTATCTTTCATTTACGTTTTACACATTGTTCCATAAATGCCACATAACTTGCAACAAAGTTGCCCATGTTTTAGATCATCCGATTGTAGGTCTTTTGGTTCAACCCTTTTATTCTTTCTTGCCTATTTCGCCCAGAAAATCAAGGGAAAGCCGTATTATGTGATTTTTACCTAAATTTCGGGACCTGGACAAAATCGAAAACTTTGCTGGATAGCGTTTTTCCAGCAACGAGTCTATCTTTCATTTACGTTTCATACATTGTTCCATAAATGCCACATAACTTGCAACAAAGTTGCCCATGTTTTAGATCATCCGATTGTAGGTCTTTCGGTTCAACCCTTTTATTCTTTCTTGCCTATTTCGCCCAGAAAATCAAGGGAAAGCCGTAATATGTGATTTTCACCTAAATTTCGGGACCTGGACAAGATCGAAAATTTTGCTGGATAGCGTTTTTCCAGCAACGAGTCTATCTTTCATTTACGTTTCATACATTGTTCCATAAATGCCACATATCTTGCAACAAAGTTGCCCATTTTTTAGATCATCCGATTGTAGGTCTTTTGGTTCAACCCTTTTATTCTTTCTTGCCTAATTCGCCCAGAAAATCAAGGGAAAGCCGTAATATGTGATTTTTACCTAAATTTCGGGACCCGGACAAAATCGAAAATTTTGCTGGATAGCGTTTTTCCAGCAACGAGTATATCTTTCATTTACGTTTTACACATTGTTCCATAAATGCCACATACCTTGCAACAAAGTTGCCCATGTTTTAGATCATCCGATTGTAGGTCTTTTGGTTCAACCCTTTTATTCTTTCTTGCCTATTTCACCCAGAAAATCAAGGGAAAGCCGTATTACGTGATTTTTACCTAAATTTCGGGACCTGGACAAAATCGAAAATTTTGCTGGATAGCGTTTTTCCAGCAACGAGTCTATCTTTCATTTACGTTTTACACATTGTTCCATAAATGCCACATAACTTGCAACAAAGTTGCCCATGTTTTAGATCATCCGATTGTAGGTCTTTTGGTTCAACCCTTTTATTCTTTCTTGCCTATTTCGCCCAGAAAATCAAGGGAAAGCCGTAATATGTGATTTTCACCTAAATTTCGGGACCTGGACAAAATCGAAAATTTTGCGGGATAGCGTTTTTCCAGCAACGAGTCTATCTTTCATTTACATACGTTTTACACATTGTTCCATAAATGCCACATACCTTGCAACAAAGTTGCCCATGTTTTAGATCATCCGATTGTAGGTCTTTCGGTTCAACCCTTTTATTCTTTCTTGCCTATTTCGCCCAGAAAATCAAGGGAAAGCCGTAATATGTGATTTTCACCTAAATTTCGGGACCTGGACAAAATCGAAAATTTTGCTGGATAGCGTTTTTCCAGCAACGAGTCTATCTTTCATTTACGTTTTACACATTGTTCCATAAATGCCACATAACTTGCAACAAAGTTGCCCATGTTTTAGATCATCCGATTGTAGGTCTTTTGGTTCAACCCTTTTATTCTTTCTTGCCTATTTCGCCCAGAAAATCAAGGGAAAGCCGTAATATGTGATTTTTACCTAAATTTCGGGACCCGGACAAAATCGAAAATTTTGCTGGATAGCGTTTTTCCAGCAACGAGTATATCTTTCATTTACGTTTTACACATTGTTCCATAAATGCCACATACCTTGCAACAAAGTTGCCCATGTTTTAGATCATCCGATTGTAGGTCTTTTGGTTCAACCCTTTTATTCTTTCTTGCCTATTTCACCCAGAAAATCAAGGGAAAGCCGTATTACGTGATTTTTACCTAAATTTCGGGACCTGGACAAAATCGAAAATTTTGCTGGATAGCGTTTTTCCAGCAACGAGTCTATCTTTCATTTACGTTTTACACATTGTTCCATAAATGCCACATAACTTGCAACAAAGTTGCCCATGTCTTAGATCATCCGATTGTAGGTCTTTTGGTTCAACCCTTTTATTCTTTCTTGCCTATTTCGCCCAGAAAATCAAGGGAAAGCCGTAATATGTGATTTTCACCTAAATTTCGGGACCTGGACAAAATCGAAAATTTTGCGGGATAGCGTTTTTCCAGCAACGAGTCTATCTTTCATTTACATACGTTTTACACATTGTTCCATAAATGCCACATATCTTGCAACAAAGTTGCCCATGTTTTAGATCATCCGATTGTAGGTCTTTTGGTTCAACCCTTTTATTCTTTCTTGCCTATTTCGCCCAGAAAATCAAGGGAAAGCCGTAATTTGCGATTTTTACCTAAATTTCGGGACCTGGACAAAATCGAAAATTTTGCTGGAAAGCGTTTTTCCAGCAACGAGTCTATCTTTCATTTACGTTTCATACATTGTTCCATAAATGCCACATAACTTGCAACAAAGTTGCCCATGTTTTAGATCATCCGATTGTAGGTCTTTCGGTTCAACCCTTTTATTCTTTCTTGCCTATTTCGCCCAGAAAATCAAGGGAAAGCCGTAATATGTGATTTTCACCTAAATTTCGGGACCTGGACAAGATCGAAAATTTTGCTGGATAGCGTTTTTCCAGCAACGAGTCTATCTTTCATTTACGTTTCATACATTGTTCCATAAATGCCACATATCTTGCAACAAAGTTGCCCATGTTTTAGATCATCCGATTGTAGGTCTTTTGGTTCAACCCTTTTATTCTTTCTTGCCTATTTCGCCCAGAAAATCAAGGGAAAGCCGTATTATGTGATTTTTACCTAAATTTCGGGACCTGGACAAAATCGAAAACTTTGCTGGAAAGCGTTTTTCCAGCAAAGAGTCTATCTTTCATTTACGTTTTACACATTGTTCCATAAATGCCACATAACTTGCAACAAAGTTGCCCATGTTTTAGATCATCCGATTGTAGGTCTTTTGGTTCAACCCTTTTATTCTTTCTTGCCTATTTCACCCAGAAAATCAAGGGAAAGCCGTATTACGTGATTTTTACCTAAATTTCGGGACCTGGACAAAATCGAAAACTTTGCTGGAAAGCGTTTTTCCAGCAAAGAGTCTATCTTTCATTTACGTTTCATACATTGTTCCATAAATGCCACATATCTTGCAACAAAGTTGCCCATGTTTTAGATCATCCGATTGTAGGTCTTTTGGTTCAACCCTTTTATTCTTTCTTGCCTATTTCACCCAGAAAATCAAGGGAAAGCCGTATTACGTGATTTTTACCTAAATTTCGGGACCTGGACAAAATCGAAAATTTTGCAGGATAGCGTTTTTCCAGCAAAGAGTCTATCTTTCATTTACGTTTCATACATTGTTCCATAAATGCCACATACCTTGCAACAAAGTTGCCCATGTTTTAGATCATCCGATTGTAGGTCTTTTGGTTCAACCCTTTTATTCTTTCTTGCCTATTTCGCCCAGAAAATCAAGGGAAAGCCGTAATATGTGATTTTCACCTAAATTTCGGGACCTGGACAAAATCGAAAATTTTGCGGGATAGCGTTTTTCCAGCAACGAGTCTATCTTTCATTTACATACGTTTTACACATTGTTCCATAAATGCCACATACCTTGCAACAAAGTTGCCCATGTTTTAGATCATCCGATTGTAGGTCTTTTGGTTCAACCCTTTTATTCTTTCTTGCCTATTTCGCCCAGAAAATCAAGGGAAAGCCGTAATATGTGATTTTCACCTAAATTTCGGGACCTGGACAAAATCGAAAATTTTGCGGGATAGCGTTTTTCCAGCAACGAGTCTATCTTTCATTTACGTTTTACACATTGTTCCATAAATGCCACATACCTTGCAACAAAGTTGCCCATGTTTTAGATCATCCGATTGTAGGTCTTTTGGTTCAACCCTTTTATTCTTTCTTGCCTATTTCGCCCAGAAAATCAAGGCAAAGCCGTAATATGTGATTTTCACCTAAATTTCGGGACCTGGACAAAATCGAAAATTTTGCAGGATAGCGTTTTTCCAGCAACGAGTCTATCTTTCATTTACATACGTTTTACACATTGTTCCATAAATGCCACATACCTTGCAACAAAGTTGCCCATGTTTTAGATCATCCGATTGTAGGTCTTTTGTTTCAACCCTTTTATTCTTTCTTGCCTAATTCGCCCAGAAAATCAAGGGAAAGCCGTAATATGTGATTTTCACCTAAATTTCGGGACCTGGACAAAATCGAAAATTTTGCTGGATAGCGTTTTTCCAGCAACGAGTCTATCTTTCATTTACGTTTTACACATTGTTCCATAAATGCCACATAACTTGCAACAAAGTTGCCCATGTTTTAGATCATCCGATTGTAGGTCTTTCGGTTCAACCCTTTTATTCTTTCTTGCCTATTTCGCCCAGAAAATCAAGGGAAAGCCGTAATATGTGATTTTCACCTAAATTTCGGGACCTGGACAAAATCGAAAATTTTGCTGGATAGCGTTTTTCCAGCAACGAGTCTATCTTTCATTTACGTTTTACACATTGTTCCATAAATGCCACATATCTTGCAACAAAGTTGCCCATTTTTTAGATCATCCGATTGTAGGTCTTTTGGTTCAACCCTTTTATTCTTTCTTGCCTATTTCGCCCAGAAAATCAAGGGAAAGCCGTAATATGTGATTTTCACCTAAATTTCGGGACCTGGACAAAATCGAAAATTTTGCTGGATAGCGTTTTTCCAGCAACGAGTCTATCTTTCATTTACGTTTCATACATTGTTCCATAAATGCCACATATCTTGCAACAAAGTTGCCCATGTTTTAGATCATCCGATTGTAGGTCTTTTGGTTCAACCCTTTTATTCTTTCTTGCCTATTTCGCCCAGAAAATCAAGGGAAAGCCGTATTATGTGATTTTTACCTAAATTTCGGGACCTGGACAAAATCGAAAATTTTGCTGGATAGCGTTTTTCCAGCAACGAGTCTATCTTTCATTTACGTTTTACACATTGTTCCATAAATGCCACATAACTTGCAACAAAGTTGCCCATGTTTTAGATCATCCGATTGTAGGTCTTTTGGTTCAACCCTTTTATTCTTTCTTGCCTATTTCGCCCAGAAAATCAAGGGAAAGCCGTATTATGTGATTTTTACCTAAATTTCGGGACCTGGACAAAATCGAAAACTTTGCTGGAAAGCGTTTTTCCAGCAAAGAGTCTATCTTTCATTTACGTTTCATACATTGTTCCATAAATGCCACATATCTTGCAACAAAGTTGCCCATGTTTTAGATCATCCGATTGTAGGTCTTTTGGTTCAACCCTTTTATTCTTTCTTGCCTATTTCACCCAGAAAATCAAGGGAAAGCCGTATTACGTGATTTTTACCTAAATTTCGGGACCTGGACAAAATCGAAAATTTTGCAGGATAGCGTTTTTCCAGCAACGAGTCTATCTTTCATTTACATACGTTTTACACATTGTTCCATAAATGCCACATACCTTGCAACAAAGTTGCCCATGTTTTAGATCATCCGATTGTAGGTCTTTTGGTTCAACCCTTTTATTCTTTCTTGCCTATTTCGCCCAGAAAATCAAGGGAAAGCCGTAATATGTGATTTTCACCTAAATTTCGGGACCTGGACAAAATCGAAAATTTTGCGGGATAGCGTTTTTCCAGCAACGAGTCTATCTTTCATTTACATACGTTTTACACATTGTTCCATAAATGCCACATACCTTGCAACAAAGTTGCCCATGTTTTAGATCATCCGATTGTAGGTCTTTTGGTTCAACCCTTTTATTCTTTCTTGCCTATTTCGCCCAGAAAATCAAGGCAAAGCCGTAATATGTGATTTTCACCTAAATTTCGGGACCTGGACAAAATCGAAAATTTTGCAGGATAGCGTTTTTCCAGCAACGAGTCTATCTTTCATTTACATACGTTTTACACATTGTTCCATAAATGCCACATACCTTGCAACAAAGTTGCCCATGTTTTAGATCATCCGATTGTAGGTCTTTTGTTTCAACCCTTTTATTCTTTCTTGCCTAATTCGCCCAGAAAATCAAGGGAAAGCCGTAATATGTGATTTTCACCTAAATTTCGGGACCTGGACAAAATCGAAAATTTTGCTGGATAGCGTTTTTCCAGCAACGAGTCTATCTTTCATTTACGTTTTACACATTGTTCCATAAATGCCACATAACTTGCAACAAAGTTGCCCATGTTTTAGATCATCCGATTGTAGGTCTTTCGGTTCAACCCTTTTATTCTTTCTTGCCTATTTCGCCCAGAAAATCAAGGGAAAGCCGTAATATGTGATTTTCACCTAAATTTCGGGACCTGGACAAGATCGAAAATTTTGCTGGATAGCGTTTTTCCAGCAACGAGTCTATCTTTCATTTACGTTTTACACATTGTTCCATAAATGCCACATATCTTGCAACAAAGTTGCCCATTTTTTAGATCATCCGATTGTAGGTCTTTTGGTTCAACCCTTTTATTCTTTCTTGCCTATTTCGCCCAGAAAATCAAGGGAAAGCCGTAATATGTGATTTTCACCTAAATTTCGGGACCTGGACAAAATCGAAAATTTTGCTGGATAGCGTTTTTCCAGCAACGAGTCTATCTTTCATTTACGTTTCATACATTGTTCCATAAATGCCACATAACTTGCAACAAAGTTGCCCATGTTTTAGATCATCCGATTGTAGGTCTTTCGGTTCAACCCTTTTATTCTTTCTTGCCTATTTCGCCCAGAAAATCAAGGGAAAGCCGTAATATGTGATTTTCACCTAAATTTCGGGACCTGGACAAGATCGAAAATTTTGCTGGATAGCGTTTTTCCAGCAACGAGTCTATCTTTCATTTACGTTTTACACATTGTTCCATAAATGCCACATATCTTGCAACAAAGTTGCCCATGTTTTAGATCATCCGATTGTAGGTCTTTTGTTTCAACCCTTTTATTCTTTCTGGCCTAATTCGCCCAGAAAATCAAGGGAAAGCCGTAATATGTGATTTTTACCTAAATTTCGGGACCTGGACAAAATCGAAAATTTTGCTGGATAGCGTTTTTCCAGCAACGAGTATATCTTTCATTTACGTTTTACACATTGTTCCATAAATGCCACATACCTTGCAACAAAGTTGCCCATGTTTTAGATCATCCGATTGTAGGTCTTTTGGTTCAACCCTTTTATTCTTTCTTGCCTCTTTCGCCCAGAAAATCAAGGGAAAGCCGTAATATGTGATTTTCACCTAAATTTCGGGACCTGGACAAAATCGAAAATTTTGCGGGATAGCGTTTTTCCAGCAACGAGTCTATCTTTCATTTACATACGTTTTACACATTGTTCCATAAATGCCACATACCTTGCAACAAAGTTGCCCATGTTTTAGATCATCCGATTGTAGGTCTTTTGGTTCAACCCTTTTATTCTTTCTTGCCTATTTCGCCCAGAAAATCAAGGGAAAGCCGTAATATGTGATTTTCACCTAAATTTCGGGACCTGGACAAAATCGAAAATTTTGCGGGATAGCGTTTTTCCAGCAACGAGTCTATCTTTCATTTACGTTTTACACATTGTTCCATAAATGCCACATACCTTGCAACAAAGTTGCCCATGTTTTAGATCATCCGATTGTAGGTCTTTTGGTTCAACCCTTTTATTCTTTCTTGCCTATTTCGCCCAGAAAATCAAGGGAAAGCCGTAATATGTGATTTTCACCTAAATTTCGGGACCTGGACAAAATCGAAAATTTTGGAGGATAGCGTTTTTCCAGCAACGAGTCTATCTTTCATTTACGTTTTACACATTGTTCCATAAATGCCACATATCTTGCAACAAAGTTGCCCATGTTTTAGATCATCCGATTGTAGGTCTTTTGTTTCAACCCTTTTATTCTTTCTTGCCTAATTCGCCCAGAAAATCAAGGGAAAGCCGTAATATGTGATTTTCACCTAAATTTCGGGACCTGGACAAAATCGAAAATTTTGCAGGATAGCGTTTTTCCAGCAACGAGTCTATCTTTCATTTACATACGTTTTACACATTGTTCCATAAATGCCACATACCTTGCAACAAAGTTGCCCATGTTTTAGATCATCCGATTGTAGGTCTTTTGGTTCAACCCTTTTATTCTTTCTTGCCTATTTCGCCCAGAAAATCAAGGGAAAGCCGTAATATGTGATTTTCACCTAAATTTCGGGACCTGGACAAAATCGAAAATTTTGGAGGATAGCGTTTTTCCAGCAACGAGTCTATCTTTCATTTACGTTTTACACATTGTTCCATAAATGCCACATATCTTGCAACAAAGTTGCCCATGTTTTAGATCATCCGATTGTAGGTCTTTTGTTTCAACCCTTTTATTCTTTCTTGCCTAATTCGCCCAGAAAATCAAGGGAAAGCCGTAATATGTGATTTTCACCTAAATTTCGGGACCTGGACAAAATCGAAAATTTTGCAGGATAGCGTTTTTCCAGCAACGAGTCTATCTTTCATTTACATACGTTTTACACATTGTTCCATAAATGCCACATACCTTGCAACAAAGTTGCCCATGTTTTAGATCATCCGATTGTAGGTCTTTTGGTTCAACCCTTTTATTCTTTCTTGCCTATTTCGCCCAGAAAATCAAGGGAAAGCCGTAATATGTGATTTTCACCTAAATTTCGGGACCTGGACAAAATCGAAAATTTTGGGGGATAGCGTTTTTCCAGCAACGAGTCTATCTTTCATTTACGTTTTACACATTGTTCCATAAATGCCACATATCTTGCAACAAAGTTGCCCATGTTTTAGATCATCCGATTGTAGGTCTTTTGTTTCAACCCTTTTATTCTTTCTTGCCTAATTCGCCCAGAAAATCAAGGGAAAGCCGTAATATGTGATTTTCACCTAAATTTCGGGACCTGGACAAAATCGAAAATTTTGGAGGATAGCGTTTTTCCAGCAACGAGTCTATCTTTCATTTACGTTTTACACATTGTTCCATAAATGCCACATATCTTGCAACAAAGTTGCCCATGTTTTAGATCATCCGATTGTAGGTCTTTTGTTTCAACCCTTTTATTCTTTCTTGCCTAATTCGCCCAGAAAATCAAGGGAAAGCCGTAATATGTGATTTTCACCTAAATTTCGGGACCTGGACAAAATCGAAAATTTTGGAGGATAGCGTTTTTCCAGCAACGAGTCTATCTTTCATTTACGTTTTACACATTGTTCCATAAATGCCACATATCTTGCAACAAAGTTGCCCATGTTTTAGATCATCCGATTGTAGGTCTTTTGTTTCAACCCTTTTATTCTTTCTTGCCTAATTCGCCCAGAAAATCAAGGGAAAGCCGTAATATGTGATTTTCACCTAAATTTCGGGACCTGGACAAAATCGAAAATTTTGCAGGATAGCGTTTTTCCAGCAACGAGTCTATCTTTCATTTACATACGTTTTACACATTGTTCCATAAATGCCACATACCTTGCAACAAAGTTGCCCATGTTTTAGATCATCCGATTGTAGGTCTTTTGGTTCAACCCTTTTATTCTTTCTTGCCTATTTCGCCCAGAAAATCAAGGGAAAGCCGTAATATGTGATTTTCACCTAAATTTCGGGACCTGGACAAAATCGAAAATTTTGGAGGATAGCGTTTTTCCAGCAACGAGTCTATCTTTCATTTACGTTTTACACATTGTTCCATAAATGCCACATATCTTGCAACAAAGTTGCCCATGTTTTAGATCATCCGATTGTAGGTCTTTTGTTTCAACCCTTTTATTCTTTCTTGCCTAATTCGCCCAGAAAATCAAGGGAAAGCCGTAATATGTGATTTTCACCTAAATTTCGGGACCTGGACAAAATCGAAAATTTTGGAGGATAGCGTTTTTCCAGCAACGAGTCTATCTTTCATTTACGTTTTACACATTGTTCCATAAATGCCACATATCTTGCAACAAAGTTGCCCATGTTTTAGATCATCCGATTGTAGGTCTTTTGTTTCAACCCTTTTATTCTTTCTTGCCTAATTCGCCCAGAAAATCAAGGGAAAGCCGTAATATGTGATTTTCACCTAAATTTCGGGACCTGGACAAAATCGAAAATTTTGCAGGATAGCGTTTTTCCAGCAACGAGTCTATCTTTCATTTACATACGTTTTACACATTGTTCCATAAATGCCACATACCTTGCAACAAAGTTGCCCATGTTTTAGATCATCCGATTGTAGGTCTTTTGGTTCAACCCTTTTATTCTTTCTTGCCTATTTCGCCCAGAAAATCAAGGGAAAGCCGTAATATGTGATTTTCACCTAAATTTCGGGACCTGGACAAAATCGAAAATTTTGGAGGATAGCGTTTTTCCAGCAACGAGTCTATCTTTCATTTACGTTTTACACATTGTTCCATAAATGCCACATATCTTGCAACAAAGTTGCCCATGTTTTAGATCATCCGATTGTAGGTCTTTTGTTTCAACCCTTTTATTCTTTCTTGCCTAATTCGCCCAGAAAATCAAGGGAAAGCCGTAATATGTGATTTTCACCTAAATTTCGGGACCTGGACAAAATCGAAAATTTTGCAGGATAGCGTTTTTCCAGCAACGAGTCTATCTTTCATTTACATACGTTTTACACATTGTTCCATAAATGCCACATACCTTGCAACAAAGTTGCCCATGTTTTAGATCATCCGATTGTAGGTCTTTTGGTTCAACCCTTTTATTCTTTCTTGCCTATTTCGCCCAGAAAATCAAGGGAAAGCCGTAATATGTGATTTTCACCTAAATTTCGGGACCTGGACAAAATCGAAAATTTTGGAGGATAGCGTTTTTCCAGCAACGAGTCTATCTTTCATTTACGTTTTACACATTGTTCCATAAATGCCACATATCTTGCAACAAAGTTGCCCATGTTTTAGATCATCCGATTGTAGGTCTTTTGTTTCAACCCTTTTATTCTTTCTTGCCTAATTCGCCCAGAAAATCAAGGGAAAGCCGTAATATGTGATTTTCACCTAAATTTCGGGACCTGGACAAAATCGAAAATTTTGCAGGATAGCGTTTTTCCAGCAACGAGTCTATCTTTCATTTACATACGTTTTACACATTGTTCCATAAATGCCACATACCTTGCAACAAAGTTGCCCATGTTTTAGATCATCCGATTGTAGGTCTTTTGGTTCAACCCTTTTATTCTTTCTTGCCTATTTCGCCCATAAATGCCACATATCTTGCAACAAAGTTGCCCATGTTTTAGATCATCCGATTGTAGGTCTTTTGTTTCAACCCTTTTATTCTTTCTTGCCTAATTCGCCCAGAAAATCAAGGGAAAGCCGTAATATGTGATTTTCACCTAAATTTCGGGACCTGGACAAAATCGAAAATTTTGCTGGATAGCGTTTTTCCAGCAACGAGTCTATCTTTCATTTACGTTTTACACATTGTTCCATAAATGCCACATACCTTGCAACAAAGTTGCCCATGTTTTAGATCATCCGATTGTAGGTCTTTTGGTTCAACCCTTTTATTCTTTCTTGCCTATTTCGCCCAGAAAATCAAGGGAAAGCCGTAATATGTGATTTTCACCTAAATTTCGGGACCTGGACAAAATCGAAAATTTTGGAGGATAGCGTTTTTCCAGCAACGAGTCTATCTTTCATTTACGTTTTACACATTGTTCCATAAATGCCACATATCTTGCAACAAAGTTGCCCATGTTTTAGATCATCCGATTGTAGGTCTTTTGTTTCAACCCTTTTATTCTTTCTTGCCTAATTCGCCCAGAAAATCAAGGGAAAGCCGTAATATGTGATTTTTACCTAAATTTCGGGACCTGGACAAAATCGAAAATTTTGCTGGATAGCGTTTTTTCAGCAACGAGTCTATCTTTCATTTACGTTTTACACATTGTTCCATAAATGCCACATACCTTGCAACAAAGTTGCCCATGTTTTAGATCATCCGATTGTAGGTCTTTTGGTTCAACCCTTTTATTCTTTCTTGCCTATTTCGCCCAGAAAATCAAGGGAAAGCCGTAATATGTGATTTTCACCTAAATTTCGGGACCTGGACAAGATCGAAAATTTTGCTGGATAGCGTTTTTCCAGCAACGAGTCTATCTTTCATTTACATACGTTTTACACATTGTTCCATAAATGCCACATATCTTGCAACAAAGTTGCCCATGTTTTAGATCATCCGATTGTAGGTCTTTTGTTTCAACCCTTTTATTCTTTCTTGCCTAATTCGCCCAGAAAATCAAGGGAAAGCCGTAATATGTGATTTTTACCTAAATTTCGGGACCTGGACAAAATCGAAAATTTTGCTGGATAGCGTTTTTCCAGCAACGAGTCTATCTTTCATTTACGTTTTACACATTGTTCCATAAATGCCACATACCTTGCAACAAAGTTGCCCATGTTTTAGATCATCCGATTGTAGGTCTTTTGGTTCAACCCTTTTATTCTTTCTTGCCTATTTCGCCCAGAAAATCAAGGCAAAGCCGTAATATGTGATTTTCACCTAAATTTCGGGACCTGGACAAGATCGAAAATTTTGCTGGATAGCGTTTTTCCAGCAACGAGTCTATCTTTCATTTACATACGTTTTACACATTGTTCCATAAATGCCACATACCTTGCAACAAAGTTGCCCATGTTTTAGATCATCCGATTGTAGGTCTTTTGGTTCAACCCTTTTATTCTTTCTTGCCTATTTCGCCCAGAAAATCAAGGGAAAGCCGTAATATGTGATTTTTACCTAAATTTCGGGACCTGGACAAAATCGAAAATTTTGCTGGATAGCGTTTTTCCAGCAACGAGTCTATCTTTCATTTACATACGTTTTACACATTGTTCCATAAATGCCACATACCTTGCAACAAAGTTGCCCATGTTTTAGATCATCCGATTGTAGGTCTTTTGGTTCAACCCTTTTATTCTTTCTTGCCTATTTCGCCCAGAAAATCAAGGGAAAGCCGTAATATGTGATTTTTACCTAAATTTCGGGACCTGGACAAAATCGAAAATTTTGCTGGATAGCGTTTTTCCAGCAACGAGTCTATCTTTCATTTACGTTTTACACATTGTTCCATAAATGCCACATACCTTGCAACAAAGTTGCCCATGTTTTAGATCATCCGATTGTAGGTCTTTTGGTTCAACCCTTTTATTCTTTCTTGCCTATTTCGCCCAGAAAATCAAGGCAAAGCCGTAATATGTGATTTTCACCTAAATTTCGGGACCTGGACAAGATCGAAAATTTTGCTGGATAGCGTTTTTCCAGCAACGAGTCTATCTTTCATTTACATACGTTTTACACATTGTTCCATAAATGCCACATACCTTGCAACAAAGTTGCCCATGTTTTAGATCATCCGATTGTAGGTCTTTTGGTTCAACCCTTTTATTCTTTCTTGCCTATTTCGCCCAGAAAATCAAGGGAAAGCCGTAATATGTGATTTTTACCTAAATTTCGGGACCTGGACAAAATCGAAAATTTTGCTGGATAGCGTTTTTCCAGCAACGAGTCTATCTTTCATTTACATACGTTTTACACATTGTTCCATAAATGCCACATACCTTGCAACAAAGTTGCCCATGTTTTAGATCATCCGATTGTAGGTCTTTTGGTTCAACCCTTTTATTCTTTCTTGCCTATTTCGCCCAGAAAATCAAGGGAAAGCCGTAATATGTGATTTTTACCTAAATTTCGGGACCTGGACAAAATCGAAAATTTTGCTGGATAGCGTTTTTCCAGCAACGAGTCTATCTTTCATTTACGTTTTACACATTGTTCCATAAATGCCACATACCTTGCAACAAAGTTGCCCATGTTTTAGATCATCCGATTGTAGGTCTTTTGGTTCAACCCTTTTATTCTTTCTTGCCTATTTCGCCCAGAAAATCAAGGGAAAGCCGTAATATGTGATTTTCACCTAAATTTCGGGACCTGGACAAGATCGAAAATTTTGCTGGATAGCGTTTTTCCAGCAACGAGTCTATCTTTCATTTACATACGTTTTACACATTGTTCCATAAATGCCACATATCTTGCAACAAAGTTGCCCATGTTTTAGATCATCCGATTGTAGGTCTTTTGTTTCAACCCTTTTATTCTTTCTTGCCTAATTCGCCCAGAAAATCAAGGGAAAGCCGTAATATGTGATTTTTACCTAAATTTCGGGACCTGGACAAAATCGAAAATTTTGCTGGATAGCGTTTTTCCAGCAACGAGTCCATCTTTCATTTACGTTTTACACATTGTTCCATAAATGCCACATATCTTGCAACAAAGTTGCCCATTTTTTAGATCATCCGATTGTAGGTCTTTTGGTTCAACCCTTTTATTCTTTCTTGCCTATTTCGCCCAGAAAATCAAGGGAAAGCCGTAATATGTGATTTTCACCTAAATTTCGGGACCTGGACAAAATCGAAAATTTTGCTGGATAGCGTTTTTCCAGCAACGAGTCTATCTTTCATTTACGTTTTACACATTGTTCCATAAATGCCACATACCTTGCAACAAAGTTGCCCATGTTTTAGATCATCCGATTGTAGGTCTTTTGGTTCAACCCTTTTATTCTTTCTTGCCTATTTCGCCCAGAAAATCAAGGGAAAGCCGTAATATGTGATTTTCACCTAAATTTCGGGACCTGGACAAAATCGAAAATTTTGGAGGATAGCGTTTTTCCAGCAACGAGTCTATCTTTCATTTACGTTTTACACATTGTTCCATAAATGCCACATATCTTGCAACAAAGTTGCCCATGTTTTAGATCATCCGATTGTAGGTCTTTTGTTTCAACCCTTTTATTCTTTCTTGCCTAATTCGCCCAGAAAATCAAGGGAAAGCCGTAATATGTGATTTTTACCTAAATTTCGGGACCTGGACAAAATCGAAAATTTTGCTGGATAGCGTTTTTCCAGCAACGAGTCTATCTTTCATTTACGTTTTACACATTGTTCCATAAATGCCACATACCTTGCAACAAAGTTGCCCATGTTTTAGATCATCCGATTGTAGGTCTTTTGGTTCAACCCTTTTATTCTTTCTTGCCTATTTCGCCCAGAAAATCAAGGCAAAGCCGTAATATGTGATTTTCACCTAAATTTCGGGACCTGGACAAAATCGAAAATTTTGCGGGATAGCGTTTTTCCAGCAACGAGTCTATCTTTCATTTACATACGTTTTACACATTGTTCCATAAATGCCACATACCTTGCAACAAAGTTGCCCATGTTTTAGATCATCCGATTGTAGGTCTTTTGGTTCAACCCTTTTATTCTTTCTTGCCTATTTCGCCCAGAAAATCAAGGGAAAGCCGTAATATGTGATTTTCACCTAAATTTCGGGACCTGGACAAAATCGAAAATTTTGGAGGATAGCGTTTTTCCAGCAACGAGTCTATCTTTCATTTACGTTTTACACATTGTTCCATAAATGCCACATATCTTGCAACAAAGTTGCCCATGTTTTAGATCATCCGATTGTAGGTCTTTTGTTTCAACCCTTTTATTCTTTCTTGCCTAATTCGCCCAGAAAATCAAGGGAAAGCCGTAATATGTGATTTTTACCTAAATTTCGGGACCTGGACAAAATCGAAAATTTTGCTGGATAGCGTTTTTCCAGCAACGAGTCTATCTTTCATTTACGTTTTACACATTGTTCCATAAATGCCACATACCTTGCAACAAAGTTGCCCATGTTTTAGATCATCCGATTGTAGGTCTTTTGGTTCAACCCTTTTATTCTTTCTTGCCTATTTCGCCCAGAAAATCAAGGCAAAGCCGTAATATGTGATTTTCACCTAAATTTCGGGACCTGGACAAAATCGAAAATTTTGCAGGATAGCGTTTTTCCAGCAACGAGTCTATCTTTCATTTACGTTTTACACATTGTTCCATAAATGCCACATACCTTGCAACAAAGTTGCCCATGTTTTAGATCATCCGATTGTAGGTCTTTTGGTTCAACCCTTTTATTCTTTCTTGCCTATTTCGCCCAGAAAATCAAGGCAAAGCCGTAATATGTGATTTTCACCTAAATTTCGGGACCTGGACAAAATCGAAAATTTTGCTGGATAGCGTTTTTCCAGCAACGAGTCTATCTTTCATTTACGTTTTACACATTGTTCCATAAATGCCACATATCTTGCAACAAAGTTGCCCATGTTTTAGATCATCCGATTGTAGGTCTTTTGTTTCAACCCTTTTATTCTTTCTTGCCTAATTCGCCCAGAAAATCAAGGCAAAGCCGTAATATGTGATTTTTACCTAAATTTCGGGACCTGGACAAAATCGAAAATTTTGCAGGATAGCGTTTTTCCAGCAACGAGTCTATCTTTCATTTACGTTTTACACATTGTTCCATAAATGCCACATACCTTGCAACAAAGTTGCCCATGTTTTAGATCATCCGATTGTAGGTCTTTTGGTTCAACCCTTTTATTCTTTCTTGCCTATTTCGCCCAGAAAATCAAGGCAAAGCCGTAATATGTGATTTTCACCTAAATTTCGGGACCTGGACAAAATCGAAAATTTTGCAGGATAGCGTTTTTCCAGCAACGAGTCTATCTTTCATTTACGTTTTACACATTGTTCCATAAATGCCACATACCTTGCAACAAAGTTGCCCATGTTTTAGATCATCCGATTGTAGGTCTTTTGGTTCAACCCTTTTATTCTTTCTTGCCTATTTCGCCCAGAAAATCAAGGCAAAGCCGTAATATGTGATTTTCACCTAAATTTCGGGACCTGGACAAAATCGAAAATTTTGCTGGATAGCGTTTTTCCAGCAACGAGTCTATCTTTCATTTACGTTTTACACATTGTTCCATAAATGCCACATACCTTGCAACAAAGTTGCCCATGTTTTAGATCATCCGATTGTAGGTCTTTTGGTTCAACCCTTTTATTCTTTCTTGCCTATTTCGCCCAGAAAATCAAGGGAAAGCCGTAATATGTGATTTTCACCTAAATTTCGGGACCTGGACAAAATCGAAAATTTTGCTGGATAGCGTTTTTCCAGCAACGAGTCTATCTTTCATTTACGTTTTACACATTGTTCCATAAATGCCACATACCTTGCAACAAAGTTGCCCATGTTTTAGATCATCCGATTGTAGGTCTTTTGGTTCAACCCTTTTATTCTTTCTTGCCTATTTCGCCCAGAAAATCAAGGCAAAGCCGTAATATGTGATTTTCACCTAAATTTCGGGACCTGGACAAAATCGAAAATTTTGCTGGATAGCGTTTTTCCAGCAACGAGTCTATCTTTCATTTACGTTTTACACATTGTTCCATAAATGCCACATATCTTGCAACAAAGTTGCCCATGTTTTAGATCATCCGATTGTAGGTCTTTTGTTTCAACCCTTTTATTCTTTCTTGCCTAATTCGCCCAGAAAATCAAGGGAAAGCCGTAATATGTGATTTTTACCTAAATTTCGGGACCTGGACAAAATCGAAAATTTTGCAGGATAGCGTTTTTCCAGCAACGAGTCTATCTTTCATTTACGTTTTACACATTGTTCCATAAATGCCACATACCTTGCAACAAAGTTGCCCATGTTTTAGATCATCCGATTGTAGGTCTTTTGGTTCAACCCTTTTATTCTTTCTTGCCTATTTCGCCCAGAAAATCAAGGCAAAGCCGTAATATGTGATTTTCACCTAAATTTCGGGACCTGGACAAAATCGAAAATTTTGCTGGATAGCGTTTTTCCAGCAACGAGTCTATCTTTCATTTACGTTTTACACATTGTTCCATAAATGCCACATATCTTGCAACAAAGTTGCCCATGTTTTAGATCATCCGATTGTAGGTCTTTTGTTTCAACCCTTTTATTCTTTCTTGCCTAATTCGCCCAGAAAATCAAGGGAAAGCCGTAATATGTGATTTTTACCTAAATTTCGGGACCTGGACAAAATCGAAAATTTTGCTGGATAGCGTTTTTCCAGCAACGAGTCTATCTTTCATTTACGTTTTACACATTGTTCCATAAATGCCACATACCTTGCAACAAAGTTGCCCATGTTTTAGATCATCCGATTGTAGGTCTTTTGGTTCAACCCTTTTATTCTTTCTTGCCTATTTCGCCCAGAAAATCAAGGCAAAGCCGTAATATGTGATTTTCACCTAAATTTCGGGACCTGGACAAAATCGAAAATTTTGCAGGATAGCGTTTTTCCAGCAACGAGTCTATCTTTCATTTACGTTTTACACATTGTTCCATAAATGCCACATACCTTGCAACAAAGTTGCCCATGTTTTAGATCATCCGATTGTAGGTCTTTTGGTTCAACCCTTTTATTCTTTCTTGCCTATTTCGCCCAGAAAATCAAGGCAAAGCCGTAATATGTGATTTTCACCTAAATTTCGGGACCTGGACAAAATCGAAAATTTTGCTGGATAGCGTTTTTCCAGCAACGAGTCTATCTTTCATTTACGTTTTACACATTGTTCCATAAATGCCACATACCTTGCAACAAAGTTGCCCATGTTTTAGATCATCCGATTGTAGGTCTTTTGGTTCAACCCTTTTATTCTTTCTTGCCTATTTCGCCCAGAAAATCAAGGGAAAGCCGTAATATGTGATTTTCACCTAAATTTCGGGACCTGGACAAAATCGAAAATTTTGCGGGATAGCGTTTTTCCAGCAACGAGTCTATCTTTCATTTACATACGTTTTACACATTGTTCCATAAATGCCACATATCTTGCAACAAAGTTGCCCATGTTTTAGATCATCCGATTGTAGGTCTTTTGGTTCAACCCTTTTATTCTTTCTTGCCTATTTCGCCCAGAAAATCAAGGCAAAGCCGTAATATGTGATTTTCACCTAAATTTCGGGACCTGGACAAAATCGAAAATTTTGCTGGATAGCGTTTTTCCAGCAACGAGTCTATCTTTCATTTACGTTTTACACATTGTTCCATAAATGCCACATATCTTGCAACAAAGTTGCCCATGTCTTAGATCATCCGATTGTAGGTCTTTTGGTTCAACCCTTTTATTCTTTCTTGCCTATTTCACCCAGAAAATCAAGGGAAAGCCGTAATATGTGATTTTCACCTAAATTTCGGGACCTGGACAAAATCGAAAATTTTGCTGGATAGCGTTTTTCCAGCAACGAGTCTATCTTTCATTTACGTTTTACACATTGTTCCATAAATGCCACATATCTTGCAACAAAGTTGCCCATGTCTTAGATCATCCGATTGTAGGTCTTTTGATTCAACCCTTTTATTCTTTCTTGCCTATTTCACCCAGGAAATCAAGGGAAAGCCGTAATATGTGATTTTCACCTAAATTTCGGGACATGGACAAAATCGAAAATTTTGCTGGATAGCGTTTTTCCAGCAACGAGTCTATCTTTCATTTACGTTTCATACATTGTTCCATAAATGCCACATATCTTGCAACAAAGTTGCCCATGTTTTAGATCATCCGATTGTAGGTCTTTTGGTTCAACCCTTTTATTCTTTCTTGCCTATTTCGCCCAGAAAATCAAGGGAAAGCCGTATTATGTGATTTTTACCTAAATTTCGGGACCTGGACAAAATCGAAAACTTTGCTGGATAGCGTTTTTCCAGCAACGAGTCTATCTTTCATTTACGTTTTACACATTGTTCCATAAATGCCACATATCTTGCAACAAAGTTGCCCATGTTTTAGATCATCCGATTGTAGGTCTTTTGGTTCAACCCTTTTATTCTTTCTTGCCTATTTCACCCAGGAAATCAAGGGAAAGCCGTAATATGTGATTTTCACCTAAATTTCGGGACCTGGACAAGATCGAAAATTTTGCTGGATAGCGTTTTTCCAGCAACGAGTCTATCTTTCATTTACGTTTCATACATTGTTCCATAAATGCCACATATCTTGCAACAAAGTTGCCCATGTTTTAGATCATCCGATTGTAGGTCTTTTGGTTCAACCCTTTTATTCTTTCTTGCCTATTTCACCCAGAAAATCAAGGGAAAGACGTAATATGTGATTTTCACCTAAATTTCGGGACCTGGACAAAATCGAAAATTTTGCTGGATAGCGTTTTTCCAGCAACGAGTCTATCTTTCATTTACATACGTTTTACACATTGTTCCATAAATGCCACATACCTTGCAACAAAGTTGCCCATGTTTTAGATCATCCGATTGTAGGTCTTTTGGTTCAACCCTTTTATTCTTTCTTGCCTATTTCGCCCAGAAAATCAAGGCAAAGCCGTAATATGTGATTTTCACCTAAATTTCGGGACCTGGACAAAATCGAAAATTTTGCAGGATAGCGTTTTTCCAGCAACGAGTCTATCTTTCATTTACATACGTTTTACACATTGTTCCATAAATGCCACATACCTTGCAACAAAGTTGCCCATGTTTTAGATCATCCGATTGTAGGTCTTTTGGTTCAACCCTTTTATTCTTTCTTGCCTATTTCGCCCAGAAAATCAAGGGAAAGCCGTAATATGTGATTTTCACCTAAATTTCGGGACCTGGACAAAATCGAAAATTTTGCGGGATAGCGTTTTTCCAGCAACGAGTCTATCTTTCATTTACATACGTTTTACACATTGTTCCATAAATGCCACATATCTTGCAACAAAGTTGCCCATGTTTTAGATCATCCGATTGTAGGTTTTTTGGTTCTACCCTTTTATTCTTTCTTGCCTATTTCGCCCAGAAAATCAAGGCAAAGCCGTAATATGTGATTTTCACCTAAATTTCGGGACCTGGACAAAATCGAAAATTTTGCTGGATAGCGTTTTTCCAGCAACGAGTCTATCTTTCATTTACGTTTTACACATTGTTCCATAAATGCCACATACCTTGCAACAAAGTTGCCCATGTTTTAGATCATCCGATTGTAGGTCTTTTGTTTCAACCCTTTTATTCTTTCTTGCCTATTTCGCCCAGAAAATCAAGGGAAAGCCGTAATATGTGATTTTCACCTAAATTTCGGGACATGGACAAAATCGAAAATTTTGCTGGATAGCGTTTTTCCAGCAACGAGTCTATCTTTCATTTACGTTTTACACATTGTTCCATAAATGCCACATATCTTGCAACAAAGTTGCCCATGTTTTAGATCATCCGATTGTAGGTCTTTTGGTTCAACCCTTTTATTCTTTCTTGCCTATTTCGCCCAGAAAATCAAGGGAAAGCCGTAATATGTGATTTTCACCTAAATTTCGGGACCTGGACAAAATCGAAAATTTTGCGGGATAGCGTTTTTCCAGCAACGAGTCTATCTTTCATTTACATACGTTTTACACATTGTTCCATAAATGCCACATATCTTGCAACAAAGTTGCCCATGTTTTAGATCATCCGATTGTAGGTTTTTTGGTTCTACCCTTTTATTCTTTCTTGCCTATTTCGCCCAGAAAATCAAGGGAAAGCCGTAATATGTGATTTTCACCTAAATTTCGGGACCTGGACAAAATCGAAAATTTTGCTGGATAGCGTTTTTCCAGCAACGAGTCTATCTTTCATTTACGTTTCATACATTGTTCCATAAATGCCACATATCTTGCAACAAAGTTGCCCATGTTTTAGATCATCCGATTGTAGGTCTTTTGGTTCAACCCTTTTATTCTTTCTTGCCTATTTCGCCCAGAAAATCAAGGCAAAGCCGTAATATGTGATTTTCACCTAAATTTCGGGACCTGGACAAAATCGAAAATTTTGCTGGATAGCGTTTTTCCAGCAACGAGTCTATCTTTCATTTACGTTTTACACATTGTTCCATAAATGCCACATACCTTGCAACAAAGTTGCCCATGTTTTAGATCATCCGATTGTAGGTCTTTTGGTTCAACCCTTTTATTCTTTCTTGCCTATTTCGCCCAGAAAATCAAGGGAAAGCCGTAATATGTGATTTTCACCTAAATTTCGGGACCTGGACAAAATCGAAAATTTTGCGGGATAGCGTTTTTCCAGCAACGAGTCTATCTTTCATTTACATACGTTTTACACATTGTTCCATAAATGCCACATATCTTGCAACAAAGTTGCCCATGTCTTAGATCATCCGATTGTAGGTCTTTTGGTTCAACCCTTTTATTCTTTCTTGCCTATTTCACCCAGAAAATCAAGGGAAAGCCGTAATATGTGATTTTCACCTAAATTTCGGGACCTGGACAAAATCGAAAATTTTGCTGGATAGCGTTTTTCCAGCAACGAGTCTATCTTTCATTTACGTTTTACACATTGTTCCATAAATGCCACATATCTTGCAACAAAGTTGCCCATGTCTTAGATCATCCGATTGTAGGTCTTTTGATTCAACCCTTTTATTCTTTCTTGCCTATTTCACCCAGGAAATCAAGGGAAAGCCGTAATATGTGATTTTCACCTAAATTTCGGGACATGGACAAAATCGAAAATTTTGCTGGATAGCGTTTTTCCAGCAACGAGTCTATCTTTCATTTACGTTTCATACATTGTTCCATAAATGCCACATATCTTGCAACAAAGTTGCCCATGTCTTAGATCATCCGATTGTAGGTCTTTTGGTTCAACCCTTTTATTCTTTCTTGCCTATTTCACCCAGAAAATCAAGGGAAAGACGTAATATGTGATTTTCACCTAAATTTCGGGACCTGGACAAAATCGAAAATTTTGCTGGATAGCGTTTTTCCAGCAACGAGTCTATCTTTCATTTACATACGTTTTACACATTGTTCCATAAATGCCACATACCTTGCAACAAAGTTGCCCATGTTTTAGATCATCCGATTGTAGGTCTTTTGGTTCAACCCTTTTATTCTTTCTTGCCTATTTCGCCCAGAAAATCAAGGCAAAGCCGTAATATGTGATTTTCACCTAAATTTCGGGACCTGGACAAAATCGAAAATTTTGCAGGATAGCGTTTTTCCAGCAACGAGTCTATCTTTCATTTACATACGTTTTACACATTGTTCCATAAATGCCACATACCTTGCAACAAAGTTGCCCATGTTTTAGATCATCCGATTGTAGGTCTTTTGGTTCAACCCTTTTATTCTTTCTTGCCTATTTCGCCCAGAAAATCAAGGGAAAGCCGTAATATGTGATTTTCACCTAAATTTCGGGACCTGGACAAAATCGAAAATTTTGCGGGATAGCGTTTTTCCAGCAACGAGTCTATCTTTCATTTACATACGTTTTACACATTGTTCCATAAATGCCACATATCTTGCAACAAAGTTGCCCATGTTTTAGATCATCCGATTGTAGGTTTTTTGGTTCTACCCTTTTATTCTTTCTTGCCTATTTCGCCCAGAAAATCAAGGCAAAGCCGTAATATGTGATTTTCACCTAAATTTCGGGACCTGGACAAAATCGAAAATTTTGCTGGATAGCGTTTTTCCAGCAACGAGTCTATCTTTCATTTACGTTTTACACATTGTTCCATAAATGCCACATACCTTGCAACAAAGTTGCCCATGTTTTAGATCATCCGATTGTAGGTCTTTTGTTTCAACCCTTTTATTCTTTCTTGCCTATTTCGCCCAGAAAATCAAGGGAAAGCCGTAATATGTGATTTTCACCTAAATTTCGAGACATGGACAAAATCGAAAATTTTGCTGGATAGCGTTTTTCCAGCAACGAGTCTATCTTTCATTTACGTTTTACACATTGTTCCATAAATGCCACATATCTTGCAACAAAGTTGCCCATGTTTTAGATCATCCGATTGTAGGTCTTTTGGTTCAACCCTTTCAGCAAAAACTGTTTGCCTTAATAATAAGACTGAAAAGTTCCAAACATTTTCAGGACCAACTCACTGGATAAGCCAAAATATTATCTGTGCATCGACAGCTTCCACTATACACCGACCACCTGCTCACTGAACTCAACTTCAATATGGGCTACAAATTCTCTATACCAAAGAGAACGGTGTGTGCACGGGATGTCCTGTACTAACAATAGCTGTTAATTTTTTACCGACGGTTTTGCTTTAAAGAAGTTTGATCGTCGTCGATGTTCTCCGGGAATAATGAACCCTGGTACTGTCAAGACGATTGAGTTCACCGGTAATGATTGAGTCTGTTTGTTAGTGATGTTCCGCAGTGAGTATAGGTTTCGCATCTTCAAACCTTATTGTAGTGAAAAAAGGATCACTAGACGCACTTTTGCGAATTTTGTGTCTAGTCGGGTTGGGTACACCGACAATAAGAAATTATTTTTGGAGCTAAAGCAGACAAAACTTGCGGTGGATATATCAAAAATGCCAAATAACTCAAATATGTCACAATAGACCTATTAGTTGCAACCATCATCTATATCATTGAAGATTTTTATTGGCAAGCAAGCAAACAAGTTTATCTTGGTCTCATTTAAAACCTATTTTACTACAACATGTGTTTGCTCTCCAAAATTCAAATAAAATGCATATTGTGACTGCACCTTGCATCGTCGATCCAACCATACGATGCTTTAACGCTGCATTGCGTATACTGTTGCGTTATGAATTACAACGTTTTGGAATGCTGCACGATGCCCATAATTTCTTTTTTGTAAATCTTTAAAAATGCTAAATAATTGTGGTACAGCTGACAACCGAATCATGAAATATATTTTTAAAATGTACAAAAACAGTGGCAATAACATGTCATTTGCATTGTGCTAGTTCACGATACGCTGCTTGCTTTGTACTATCAAAAGCATGCTCGTTCACAATACATTTCGGAAAGAATTGCATTATTTCATCATTTTGGGTTTGCTGATTAAGAATATTTGTTGATTCACAATGAAGGCAGTGCTACATTTGAGAAAGCACCCAAAGTCCAGTATGTTAGGGTACGTCCACAGTGGTCACTGGCTTTCTTGCTACAACGCAATGTGGTGTGTTTTTAGCAATGGGTGGCCGTGGTTTTTAATAGTGGGTTTCGAGCAATTGTAATCTCGACTGAAGATAAACCGGCGGCAGTACAGATGTGATGTTCACTATGACCACTATAACCTGTTAGAATTACGCTGCTTTCAGTACAAGCGTGAATCTCGCCAGAAAGCTGGTAATCGGGAAAGCGAAAAGCTAGTTCACAATGGACATACTTTTACACTAATTGACAGACAAGCCAAATCTATCTAGCTTTCTTGATCGAGGTTTGCACACAAATGTTGCAGATGTACATAAATATATACATTCGGGTCGCATATGTTGACTATATTTCTCAATATCGCCGGTATCTGCTGAAATGTAAAGGATCAATATCTTTCCTTTAAAAATGGGCTTGAAAAATATTATTTAGATTACCTAATCTACGTACATATGTTTATAGATAAATACTTACGAGTATGTATCGGTCTGATTAAATTTTTATTTATAAAACCCCTAAGGGATCTATCAATCACCTTGACAATCAGATAGATTTTGTGTATCGCTGTGTTATCACTCGCCAACTCTATCATACGCAGTCTTTGTTTTTTTTTTTAATTAAATTCCAAAATCAATCTACATGGTGAGATCAAGAATATCTATAAACATTCATTTACTCACAGTGAGGTGAAATACTTCTAAGACCAGGGCTATGAAAGCTTTTTAGTCTGCTGCTGCGTTAGTTCTTCAATTGAATCAGTTTGTTACCAAATTTCATCGCGGACGGTTAATTTATAAATTTGTGTTGTAATGGGAGTCGTCGCGTATCTTATTTACATTGCAATCCCACTTGGATATCTAGCATATTATATCAGACGTCATCTTGCCTATTGGAAGCATCGCGGTATTCAACATGACAAGCCTGATTTCCCCGAAGGTAGCATGAAAGGATTTATGAAAGATCGACACTTTCGAGACATTGTCAAAGAGAAATACGATAAGTTCAAGAGCACCGGGCCTTTGGCGGGTTTTTTCTTCTTCCTTACACCTGCTGTGGTTGTCTTTGACTTGGATTTGATTAAGAATATCCTTATTAAGGATTTTAATAATTTCACCGATCGTGGGATGTTTTACAATGAACGAGACGATCCTCTGACTGGTCATTTGTTCAGTTTAGATGGCGCCAAATGGAGGCGTCTTCGTAGCATACTTTCGCCGACTTTCACATCTGGAAAGATGAAATTCATGTTTCCGACAGTGATATCTGTTGGCGAGCAGTTACAGGAAACAATTGACGATATGATCCAAGTCGATCCAATTGTTGAAGTGAAGGATCTCATGGCTCGATATACGGTCGATGTTATTGGATCGTGTGCATTTGGTATTGACTGCAACAGTCTTAATGATCCGACTGCAGAATTTCGAATCATGGGTGGAAAGGCATTCACACTACAGCGTCATAATAGAATAATTCAGGGATTTATATTCAGTTTTCCAGAATTGGCTAGAAAACTGCGTTTGCGTATTATTCACGAAGACGTTCATCAGTTCTTCATGGGCATGGTGCGGAGAACTGTGGAGTTTCGTGAGAAGAACTCGATCAAGAGGAATGATTTTATGAATCTTCTAATTGAGACGAAAAACTCTGACGATGGTATGACTATTGAAGAATTGGCGGCACAAGCATTCATTTTCTTTGTGGCTGGTTTCGAGACCTCGTCGGCAACTATGAGTTTTGCCTTGTTCGAGTTGGCAGTAAATCAGGATGTTCAAGACAAACTGAGGGCTGAGATTAATGAGAAACTGAAGAAACATGACGGGAAGTTCACCTACGAATGCATGAGCGAAATGAATTACATGAAGAATGTTATTAAAGGTAGGTTTTTGTATTCAATCTCGTCCAACTAATTAGAATAAACTTTCTTAGAGACTCTACGAAAACACACCATAGTTGTCAGTCTTGTGCGAAAAGCACTAAACGATTACGTCACATCAGATCCACAGTACACAATACCGAAGGGAACGCTTATCCTGATTCCAGCTGATGCAATTCATCGTGATCCGGAGATATATCCTGATCCGGAGAAATTCGATCCGGAACGTTTTAGCCCGGAAGAGACACAGAAACGCCACCCCACCACTTGGCTACCATTTGGAGATGGACCAAGAAATTGCATTGGCTTGAGATTCGGAAAGATGCAGACATACATCGGTCTTGCAATGTTATTGAAGAATTACAAGTTCCACTATTGCGACAAGACACCAAATCCTCTAGAACTCGATGCAACCAACTCAGTGCTGGCAGTCAAAGGTGGTGTTTATTTGCGTGTGGAACGTGTTTAGGGGTTTTAATTGGCTTTGTCAGTATTTGTATCTAATGTATTGTGAATAGATTGTAATTGCATTTAATTGAATTAATTGTTTTTTTGGAATAACTGCGCAGCATTTGAAAGTTAATCGATTTTTTTATAAATTAAACAGGCTTCCCTCATTGGGAATATCATATGGTATCAACATTTGTTTAGTTTAAGCTATTTATGGACAGAACCATTATCATTAAAAAATAAAATTGTTTGTGTACGGTAAGCAATGCTATAATTTGGAAAGCTCGTCATTGAAAGTCGTAAACAGCTGATTTGTATTATTATTATTATCCAAGTTGATGTTTGTGTTTACGATTGGTAAAGCTTTTGAAATTAATAAGATCACTAGTGCTGGTAGTACTGATATACATACATATATAGTATCTGGCAGTCAATGTGTTGTAGATACTTTTCTTACGTCACCACATGTAGTATGTAGTAGGAAA
This sequence comes from Xylota sylvarum, assembly GCA_905220385.1. Classification (NCBI taxonomy): domain Eukaryota; kingdom Metazoa; phylum Arthropoda; class Insecta; order Diptera; family Syrphidae; genus Xylota; species Xylota sylvarum. The sequence goes on from LR999958.1 coordinate 38,511,194, forward strand.
AGAGTGATATAACATCTATGTAGCGTCACTCCCCTATGAAGTAAGAGTGCTTTAATAATTGAATGACCTTCGATACATAATTTGATATAACTTTGAAGACACTACCAACAAAATACTGGTTTATGTATTTTCTGGAAGATTTAAACCAATAGTATACGTTTAAACTCGGGTGAGTCATGTGAGACTTGTTAGAAGTGTAGGAACGAGCTATTCATTATTTACCAAATTTAGGTATTTAAAGCTTATAGGTACATAATGTGTATTTATTCATCTTTAAATCATAAGAGATTGCGATATACTTCTTCAACTTTTCTCACTGGATTTGTTTAGTCTATACGATACTAAAAAATTATGATGAATGGTATAACTCATTCTTTTCTTTGAGGTAGCTCTTAAAATATTGTTATTAAGTCAAATTTTGTAACTAAATATAAGGTGAAGATATAGAAGTCTTAACTGTATCATTGTAGAAAATTCTGTTGGATAAGAGCGATCTAAACACAATTGAGGGATTACTTGAGGGATGACTACATATCAGAAATAAATAGTTTTTCAATTGGGACTTCCCATGTTTTCCAATAAGGTTTCTCGACTATGCATAAAGTAAGCCACAGGTTATTTGAAGTTTCATCTTGTCTACAATTGGCTTTATTCATGACAAAGTATACGCTTGCAATTTATCCAATTTTTTTACCAAAGTTTTGTCAATTGTGACAATTTTTGGTCGTCGTACTCGTCCAGATGAATAAACAATTGAACGTCTGGTGAAAAAATTTTAGTACATACATACGTAATGTTCCCATGCTAATAAGACACTGAAACTCAATGAGTGCCGAGAATATTACGGCTGCAGCCGTGAGCATAACTGAGCTCTTAAATTTGTCGATTCCGAGTCGATCTGAGAAATTGTCAATTTCCGTGACCAGTTTGTGATAAATTTCGCGCAAGGACCTGTACCTTACTTACTTATTTACTTACTTACTTACTTACTTACTTAATTAATTACTTACTTAGGTAGTGCTACAGTTCGTTGAATCTGGCGCTCAACCAACAAGCCCCTTCAGTTAGCACTGGTTTTGGCTAACTACCTCCAGTTGCGCATACCAAGTTGGTTAAGGTCCTCTTCCACATATACACATCACCTAAGGCGAGGTCTTCTTCTACTGTTTTGTCCCTCCAAGTTGGATTCGAAGACTCTTAAGGCCGAAGCGTAGATTTCCATTCGATCTATACTATCCTAGTCATCTTAAACGAATGATGCGTACTTTTCTGATCAGGCCGATGTCGCGGTACGGTAAAGTTCGCTGTTAAATCTTCTCCTCCAAACCCCGTCAACGCAAATTGCGATTGGGAACTCTTCGCGGAGCAGAGGTAGACAAAGTCCCTAACTACCTCAAAGTTATAGCAGTCTATTGTGACTTTCCGTCCCATTCGTTGATGTTGTGTGTCCCTTCTTCGTATAAAGGGTGGGCCATCTGTTGGTTTATTTTTGAATCATATGTTATTTTGACACTGACAATCTTCTCCTCCAAGCCCCGTCAACGCAAATGGCGATTGGGAACTCTTCGCGGAGCCGATGTAGACAAAGTGCCTAACTACCTCAAAGTTATAGCAGTCTATTGTGACTTTCCGTCCCATTCGTTGATGTTGTGTGTCCCTTCTTCGTATAAAGGGTGGGCCATCTGTTGGTTTATTTTTGAATCATATGTTATTTTGACACTGACAGATCTTATGTGCTCAAAAAATTTACAGAAATTCCGTATTACACTTTCGCTGTACGAAATGGATCGATTTACGCTGGAAAAACTTTGATAAAATTTTGCAAAGTTACTTCCTGTCCTGTGCTGCTGTGTAGCCAAAGCAGTCCGAATTATAAAAAGAAATTTTGGTCGACATAATGAACTGTTTGTGATGACACTTCGCGAGACTGATTTGCTGATTGATAACCGAACATATTCTCGTTTTCATCCTGTGCGCGCAACGGGAAATATTGCAGCTCTATGGTGCGATTTTTGGAGCCTATTTTTCTGCCAAGCCGAGAATAGAAGAAACGTTACAATCCATAGAGCTTTTTACCGAGGCATGATAACCGATTTTTTATGGCCAGAAATTTAAGATTTGGACTAGGGCGCGATATGGTTCTAGCAAGAAGGGGCTACGAGCCACACAAGCCGTTTAACAATCGATTTATTGCACACTAAGTTCAATAATCGTGAAATCAGTGGTTTTGATGATGTTGTTTGGTCGGCACGTAGCAGCGATTTGACCCTTTTGGTATTTTTCTTTGTGGGGCGTCATTAAAGATTAATGCTATACGAACAGTCCAGAGACGATTCAGGCACTTAAAAATAATATTGTTCAAGCTATTCGTGAAATAGGGGCCGGGACCATCGAAAATGTATTGAAAACATTGGGTTGATAGGATGGCCTACTGCCAAGCCAGCCAATGAAGTCATATTCCATAATTAATCGGAAGATTTACTCTTTTCAATAAACCAACAATTGAAAAATATTGAAAAGTGTTTTTGTACTTTAAAAAGAAACCAACAGATGTCCCACCATACACTTGCCCACCCTCGTTCACAACTAAACCCATTTTTGCCGCTTCTGTACTAATATTTGCAAACGAACCAGTGACATCTCGCTATGTTCTGCCGATGATATCAATGTCATCAGCGTATGCAAGTAATTGAACAGACTTTTGGAAAATTGTGCCTCCGGTGTTGGCATGGGATATTCGTAGAATATTCTCCAGCTGTGATGTTGAAAAAGTGACTTGACAGCACATGACATTGTCTGAATCTTTTTTTTGTATCAAAGGTCTCGGTGAGATTGTTTCCGCTCTTTATGGAGCAGGGAGCGTTCTACATCGTCATTCTGTATAATCTGACTGAGTTTGGCAGAGATGTCAAAACTAGACATGGCTCTATATAGCTTGTCTCTACAAATGCTGTCATATGCAGCAGCTGGACTTTTTGGTTTTTTTTTTCCAGAATCTGCCATAATGAGAATCCTACCGGTCCTAACCGCACTCATTTCATTGACCAATGGTTTCAGGCGCTCACATAGTATGGAAGACAGGATCTTGTATGAAATGTTGAGGAAACTGTTGCCTTTATAGTTGGCGCAGTTTAGAGGGTTTCTTTTCTTGTGGATTAGGGAACCGATGCTGAGGTTCCATTCATTATCCATACTTTCCTGCGACTAAATTTTCGAAATGAGTTGGTGTATGCTGTTCACGAAGGCATCCCCCGTTGTCTTAAATAGCTCGGCTGATAGGCTATCCTGTCCAGCACCCTTGTGGAGCTTGAGTTTGGATATTGCTAACCTCACCTCATTTTGGTAGGGTGGACGGAAGTCTTGGTTTTCATGGTGCAGGTTAAATGACAGAGGAATTTGGGTCGTCGTCGCATAAGCAGTTTTTCTATATCCTCAAAACCGACTGCGATGCAAACTACAAGATTTCCTTGTTAATCTCTACAGGTCAGGTCTCTAACTTTTATCATTTGGTAAAACTCAAATATATTCAGCAATAACCATTTCTATGTCCAAGGATACGCTGATGACATTGCGATCTTAATCAAAGGCAAATTCGAAGAAACAATCTCGGAACTCTTCCAGTGAGCACTCTCACCTTGTTGCTGGTGTACAAATACAAATGTTGGCCTAAACGTCAACCTCAAAGAGGACACCATAGCTTCTGTTCGGTGAAGCAATAGACTTTTCAAAAGAAGTCAAATACCTGGACCAAACTCTATACGAAAAACTCACTTGGAACTCTCATCTCACGGAAACTACAAACAAAGCCAGGATCTTCATATGGACCAGCAGAAGTCTAATTGGTAAGAGCTGGCGTATAAACCCCAAAATTATGCTATGACTTTACACAGCCATAACCAGACCAATTGTCACATATCCAGCACCGGTATGGTGCAAAAAAACGAAGAAAAGGTCTTCACAAAACAATCTCAATATAGTTCAAAGACTAGCGCGTAACAACTTTTACTGCAGTGCTGGAAGTTATCCTTAATCTTCCATCCCTACATCTTCAGATACAGAAAGAAGCGATGACAAACGCATTTATGCTCATATCTGAAAATTATGACAAATCCAAGTTAGTCCATTCAGACATTGCCGTAGACTTAAACAAAGATGAACTACTTGGAATAAGTTTAACGGATAATTGTTCACTAAAATCTAAAATCTTCAGCCAAAACTTCAAGGTAACATACACAAACCGCCATAACTGGGAGTAGAACAAACCCAAATTTGCTGGTGATTCTCATGTATGGTACAGAGATGGACCAAAAACAGATGAAGGAGAAGAACCATGAAGAAGAAGGAGTTGGCGTTCTATACCGACGGTTCTAAGATGGACGTTGGCACGGGAGTCGGAGTTTATTGTGAGGCCCTAGGAATAAACGATTCCTTTAGAATAAATGATGATTGCAGCGTCTTTCAGGCAGAAGTCACAGCCATCATACAGGCTGCTAAGATTATAAGCGAGAGCAATATCGTTGGCAGAACGATTACTGTGTATGTAGGCAGCCAGGTAACCGTTAAGGCTCTGGACTCCGCTATAATCAGATCAAGGCTTGTGAAGATCTGCAAATCAGTCTTGAATGAGATATCTAGAGCTAATGCGGTGACCATTTGCTGGGTGCCAGGGCATACGGATATCGAAGGAAACGAAAGGGCTAACGAACTTGCTAGGAAAGGGTCGGCGCTGCACCTTTTGCAGTAACCCCAATCAGTTCCTTACAGAAGAAAATATTGGATGAAGCCATCGGTCGAGCAAATAGTCGCTGGGTTCATCTGGAAACATGCGCAACAGCCAGGGCCCAATGGTCGGGTATCAGCAAGAAGAGATCAACTTCTCTGGTGAAACTGAGTCGTTATAAAACACGGGCCGTTTCAGGGATAATTACTGGTCATTGTGCCATTGGTGTCCACGCGGAGCGGCTCGGTGTACTACATAATGACTTCTGTACAAGTTGTAGGGACGAAGAAGAAATTGAATCAGTTCGTCACCTGCTGTGTGACTGTCCTGCCCTATCCGTCAGAAGAATGAGGACTCTTGGTAGTTACTTCTTCTCGGATTTGGAGGACTTGGGTAACATAGAGCTGACGGACCTCCTGAGATTCATATCACTATCTGGGTGGTTCCAATAGCGGCCTTTATAGGTTTCCGGGGTTAAATGATTGGGCACAATGCACCCGAACTGTGGTCTAAGTGAGCAGTGACACTGTCACAAGGCACCCATGTACCTAACCTAAGCTATGTCTCAAAGAAAAAACAGATCTGCTACAGATCTACAGAATAAATAAGTGCATTTATATTCGCTCTGATGGCAAAGCTGCGCTTCTAGTCATGAAGATCTATGAAATAACATCGAAACTAGTATAGGACTGTCTTGAACTACTCATGTCCCTAGCCAGCACAAACAGAATTCATCTCATTTGGATGCCACTACATAGCGGACATATACTTAGGCAATGACATGGCAGACATAAGGATCTTTTTTTTTTAAGAAAGTTGGAAAGCATCAAAAGCTGGAGTGTGGCAGTTTAACACTAACTAAAACCACCTCTGTCTCTAATTTCCTCATTTCCTGGCGGCTGTTGTTATATATTCTTTGAAGTTCTTGAAGTATCTGCATCGACCTTCATGATGCCAAGACCATTCTGTGGAGTACCTATCAGCACTGCGAAATGCGGCATTAAAATTTAAACAAAGCTTACCACAATTGTACGAAAGCTGAAGTTAACAGACAAGCCAACATTTTCATTACAAACATATCCCATAGAACAATACAACTTCTAGGTCTAACTAGAAATCCGATTCGTATAGTCACAGGATTCCTCACTGGACACTATCAAGTCGTGACTATGAAAATAGCCCAAGATAACACTTGCAGAATGTGCAACGAGGACGAAGAATCAGCTGAATAGATCCTGTGTCACTGTAACTGTTGAATCAGAATACGTCATCGTCATTTAGGTGATATCTACCGTCAGGCTTTCTACTTTAGTTTGTCACTAAGTCAGGTATCATGAGCGGACTCTAATTTGTATGTAATCACTATAGGCCCATCTATAGCCTCAGTGACATGATTCCGTCTCATAACTTTAATCTAATCTACTCTCAATATTCAAAACGTTTATTTTATATGACAGAAACGTGAACAATTTTATGTGGAAACACGAACCCCGCTTGAATCTAATCTTTACAAAAACTCTATTTTTTTTTTATTTCAAATACCAGTGAGTACACGATTATCTATGAAATGCCTTTGGTCTCGATACTTTATCCATTTACCTTCATTTAAGTGCAGCGATTCTCTGGAATATCAGTAGGTACTTCAGTAGCCCACAAAACGATATAACCAACAGTGGAAAGAAATAAAATTGATGGCCCAGAACATTGGCGAATGAAAGTGCTCCTCACACAACTTATGCTTCTACAGCAGCAGCAGCAGCAGCAACATGGACAACAAAGTTATATCAACGTTGCTGGACATCGTTCTCCGAAATAAATATCTACAATATAGCGAAAGATTGAAATGGGGATATCGTCATCGTGAGCGTTTCTTGAGCACATCATTTATTATATAGAGTGGAAAACTCCATCACTTTAGATAGGGAGGGGGATGCCTAAAGCCATTTATCCTTACAGCTTGTTCAATCAAATTTGATGAAAAGACTAGGCTACATAGTCAATAGTCACGAGGACAACACAATAGCAATTGTAGTAGGCAATCAAATTGGTTAATGACCTGCCTGATAGCAAAATCTATGGTTTTTAGGTCATGATGGAATTTCTTCCTCCTATTGTGGGCGAATTGAACAAAGTTTCTTAAAAAAAAATAAAACGTATCTCAATCATTCACTGTCAGATAATTGATTTCTCGAAGTATGTCCCCGCAGCACAATACAATAAAAATCTCAATCAAAAGATGGCTAATGGTCCTCATAAACGTCCGCCATCAGCAGAATACAACAGAAAAACTTAAAAATACATTTTTTTTTGACAAAAAATAATAAATAGGTAAATGTAGTGTAAAAAAAAAAAAAGAAAGTGGCGAATAAATGGCAGCTAACACAATGTCCTGTTCGCTGGGCCCGCCCGCAGGACCCGTCGCACTGCCTACATCCGTAATCTCGCGTTCCATTTGCGCGAAAAGTAAAGTAATTTCTCATTTCTCGTTTCAACAAAGGCTATTGCCGTCTGGCGGCCAGCACACTAACAGCGTGTTATCCATCATCACCGGCAGAATGTAGTAGTTATCGCGCGAACACTATAGAAGAATGTAGGAGCAAATTTGAAGCGCTTTTCCATGCCAATTCACACAGTGTCCTTCCACCAGTTCTAGCCCAGTGACAAAGATTAATGAGAAACATCTCCTGTTCCGCTTTCCGTTTACAGCCCCCTACACAGCTGATGGATAACAAATAATGTTTTTTTGCGAACAAATGAGCAGGTCACTTGGGTGCACGTCGAAGGTTTTATTAATCAATGCTAGGCGAGCACAATATACATCTGGATTCTGAAATCCTTCCCTATCTTGTGTATCCTCTGTCGGATTGTTGTCTCGGATGTTCTATTCTTTACCTTTTTCATGTTAAATTGACTCTTTGTTGTGGAAGTTGCTGCCAGTATCTGCGGAATACAAGATTTTACAACTGAACGAGAAGAAACTCGGGGCGGGCACGGGACTCTTATGCCTGATAAATTCACGCTGACTAAGGCTCGCTCAGCACATCAATATCAATTTGCTTGGTTCATGAAATTTGCATAAAGCTATCTATACAAATGGAAGTGCGCTCGGCTCTTTGGGTTCTTTAAAGTTTAATATCAGTATCAGAGAGGAAATTCAAATTCTCGCCCGAAACACTGCTGACAGGTGAAACGAAAATAAACGACTGAAGGGATGAAGCGGGAAACGGGGTTGAAGAAAACCGTCGCGAAATAGCATAGTAATGGTGAGACTACAGTCGATCAAAGTTACCCAAATGGCATCTATTACATTACATGCCAACATAGTAGCACATCTTCGCACAGTGGGTTGAACAATAAAGGGGGTAGATACCTATACATTGGTTTCATGTTGTGAAAGTCATTGCGTGAACTATAGGTATTTCAGTGTAAGGCAGGATGTGACAGGAATAACAAAGGTAACGTTTTCCAATAGGTACATGGCCTCTGGACTTTTTTCATGCTTTAAGATAAACATCGGCAGGAACACTTAATTTGGTGAGGAGGCATTAGCGGTAGTAGTATTAGTCTCCTGCTGATACATCCTAAGACTAATAGTGTGTATCTTTTTTCTTTCAACTAAGTCTGGTATGAGTTTTATGATAACACACATCTTTGGTATAGTGTATAGTTGACACTACAGTTAAGTTCCTCTATCTTGAACTAAAAATTTGCTCAAATTCGATATTGTTGTCAAACCTTTTGTGCTTCCTTGGATTGTGTATTCATATTGAAAACATTCCTCTAAGTCCAATAAATTTCGGTGTCCACTAAAAAACCAACTTAGAAGGATTCAAAGCAATTGTATATCAATTCTGAGACACCTCCTGAGAGTTCGTAAGTCCAGTATCACGCATAATCTGGAAACTTCTCCCTACTCAACTTCAAATAAATTGGGTGGTTGTCCACACTCAGCAGAGACACATTTAGACTAAACAGAAGGACCATTGTGATAGCACTGTGGAAAAACCGGATTACCAGTACCGGAACATACATACATGTTGACTTCTCAAATGGGACAATGGCCAGTGCAACCAGTTTCGTTGTGAACCCAAGCCGAAGAAATATAATCTGTTTAGGCACTAAGCCAGTTTGACCAAAAGACAAAGGTTTTTATTTTACTTACCTCGAGTCTGGGTAGATCGTTAAGATCCTCGAAGAAGTACTTGTCTAGGATTTTCATTTTCAAATCCGATAGGTCAAGACAGACATACATACATAAGGTGTGTCATGATTTCCTTCTCTTCCTTGTCTCTGCAGCTTGTACAGAAGTCATTAAAAGGAGCACCAATCCTTCTGGCATGTCTGCCTATCAGATAGTTCCCTGTGAGGGAGGCAATTTTTTTTTCTTCGATTTTTCCTATTGAAGGAAATAAGTTTACTGGTTGTTCTACAATCCAGCTCTGGCTAGATTTGTTTCGAAGGGAGACCTGTTCTGATATTGTTCCACCTACTGTTTGCCATTCTAATAGCTTCGGTATCTAATGATGGTGCTAACGGTTTCAGTCTACAAACTCCTTAGCTAGCTCGTCCGCTTTGCAATTGCATGGAATATCCTGGGGTCGATACAGGAATATGTTACACCTGACAGCGATCTCGTTAAGAGATTCCGGGCATTGCTTTACCAATTTGGATCGAATTATTAGCGATTCCGAGCCTTTTATCACAACTAGACTATCTATGTAGAAAACAATATCGTTTCACTCTATCGAGTTAATCGAAAGCCAGGCTACGGCTTCACGGATTTCTGTGGCTTCTCCTTGAAATACACCGCAGTGGTCCAGTGGCAGTTGTATGGTGACACAAATGTCCAGTGCACTGGAGTAAACTGGCGCACCTGTTCCAGACGCTGTCTTGGGTTCACCTATGTAACTCATTGTCGCAGATTCGTTTTGAAATTTTTCCTGATTCTCAAACACTTCTTCTAGGAATCCTGGTTTTAAACTTGACGTTACAGTCCAGATAGGGGACAATGTAATCCGAGTTAGTAGGAATTGTGTTATGGCCGTTTAGGATGCTTGCGTGGTTCATATTTCCACGAGTCAGTTGCAAGAATTCCCTAAGCCGTAATGCTTCTTTAGCCGCCATGAGCTTCCAAAAGATATCTACGGGAAGAAGATGGAGCATAATTTCTAGTGCAGCTGTAGGAGTGGTTCAAAGGACGCTCGTTATACAGACGCATATTAGTCTGTGACCTGTGAACCTTCTTAAGTATTCCAATGTTGCTTTTCTTGCCCAGTACTGTCCACCAGACTAGTACACCGTACATAAGGATGGGTGTGACAGGGGCTGGAGACCCCAGTTTGGGCCTATAGTTTGCATACATGAATAGAGGCCAATCTTCCTAGCACAGTCTTGAATATTCAATTTCCAACTGAGTATTTGAAGTGATCTGCAGCCTTAATTTTTGAGGAGTTATGTATAGTATATCAGTTTTGGATAGATTACTTCGGAGACCGATACTATCTCTCCACTTTGCGGGTTTATTTAGAGCAGACTCCATCGATCGAGCTCGATCCAATAGCAAAGAAAGTTGTCAACCTTCAAGTCAAGAAGTGCAGCAGATATAGATTCTGTTTTGACATTGTTGAATGCTCCTTCAATATCAAGGAAGGACACCATAGTGAAATCCAATGAGCGCCGGGTAGTCTCTACTGATTTTTCCTTGCGATACACGTGTTGGGATACTGATAGGAGATTACTATATACTTCTGTTCTAATCATCGATCAACCTTTCCACAGTCTTTATCAGAAAGAAGGATAGGCTGATCGGACGGAACACTTTAAGGGGTACGTGGAAGAATTTACCGGCTTGGGCCCTTCTCCAGTATCTAGGGATTTAGAAAAAGGTTTAACAACTTCTCAAGATAATGTAAAGCCAAGGATTTAAGGTATCAAAACCTTCCTGTAATTCCACTGGTAAGATACCATAGAGATCAAGGGATTTGTACAGGAAGAAGCTATGCACTGCACACTGTATTTTCTTATGGATAAGAAAACCATAAGAAATTGGACATACCGAACTGTATAAAGCAGAGGTCAGCGAACGACACATCTCTGGTTACCATCCAGTTATTGACGCTAATCTTAAGGGAATCCGTGACAAATGTCACATAAATGTGGAATCTGATCTCTTATTACAAATAACAAGATTAGTAATCAAATAAACACTCACCTCATTAGACATTAGTATCGCTGCTGACCCATGCAATCGCAAGAGCATTAGCGTCACTACCCATGACGAGAATATGGTTTTCCTTATCTTCATGTTTTGTTTGGAGTAGTTCACCAAAATTCCTAAATTCGTAATAATAGAAGAAACCTAAAAAAATTTGAAAGCCGTGTAGGAATTTCCCTGACACCAGGAACTTACTTGCCAACTGTAATAGATCTTATCCGGTGTTTCAATCATCGTATCCCAATATCTTATCAGGCTCTTGAGCTTAGATTAATCTGTGTCGTGTCGTCATTGTATAAGCAAAAAATACTTACACAAAACACAAGGTGTTAAAATAATCTGTTCACAGAAAATATAAATAGTGGCCCTAGTTTTGTTCCCTATGGTACTTCGTAATTTATTGCCTTCTGCTTGTTGAATGAAGAGCTTGCAGTATCAGCACTCACCACATCAACACCAAAGATCTGCCACCTGATCCAAGCGAAGATATATAAGTATCGTCGCATTCTCCACAAGCATCACAGACAGTGGTGCCTCTTAAACCTAGCATACTAAGATGCTTAGGAAAAGGAAAGTATTCCGTGAGAACGTCAATAAGTTGTCCGCAGTCTTTTTTTGCTGAGAGAAAGCAAGAATGCCGCTAATTTCTTACAGCCATTCGGAACCATCCGTTTAGGGGAGACATACCAAATGTCCAAAACCAAAATCCCCAAACTACCAAATCCCCAACTTTTGAAAAATCCCCAAATCCAAAATCCCCATGTTCGATACCCACGATCTTAAAGGAGAGAAACAATTTGGGAAGCGTACGAAATACCCAAAAACAAAAAATATCTCCATTGGACCAAATCTCCAAAAATTTAAATCTAACTAGTTATTATCTCCGGAGAGAAAATATTTTTCAACAAAATGTCCAACGAAACAAACTTTTTTGCCAAAATCTCCACGAAATCTCCAAATCCCCAGAGTCCATATGGTGCCGTGACATGATGTCAAGTGACATAAGGCCAAAAGGACGCTTTCATAAAGCGTCATAAGGCCAAATTCTAGCAGTTGGGCTTATGACATATGCACAATGGGGGTGTTTAAACAAAAGAAGGTGAGGTGTGCGAATATAAGTGAGACTGACTGTACGTACAAGTTCTTGTTTTTATATCGTATGAACTCATGATCCTTTTTGACGAACTAATTGGACATTATAACCTCTTTTCTAGATTGAATAGTTGGTTCAATATAAACTATGTCCTGAAATTCTTTCTACTTAGGTGGCATTGCTACCCTTGGCCGCACCATGTAAAAGTAATTTGACTAGTAACAGCGATACAAATCATTTTGCCCGACATACTGTAGATGTGTGTAAGATAAAATATAGTCAAAACACGTGCGCTCCTTGACTGACTACTACCCTATCCAACAGATCTTTACAGTATTTGTGAAACTACATTGTGGACTTGTCTTGTCTCATCGACCACAAACATAGTTGTGCATACATTGCTATGAAAATAAAACTAATCCCATCGTATATGTATCCACGTTCGTCCTTTCCCATAACCCTTATCTCACCCTGGTGAAACTCTTCCTGATGCGGAGTTTATTTAAATCGTGTACTGGGTGTATAGAGGTAGAGTCTGCTTACACGTCAGTCTCTTTCTCTTACTAACTCATCATGAATTTTAAAGTCGCCTCGTCTGCCTTGTCTTCATCACTGTTGCCACCATATGTTACATACAGGGGGTCTTCCTTATACTCTCTGCAGATGTGTGCTGTTGGTACTTTGACTGGCTAATTTTGTTTGAAGCAACCCCCTGAGTAATACCCCGGCAAGGTCCATATCCTTTTTTTTTGTACGTTTACGACAGCTATTGTTGAGGGGGATATTTAAAGTGTTGAATGTGTATACCTACCTGGTCGTCGGCATTTAGCCAAATATTGGACGAGTTGGAAAGTTTAAGAGAATGGAAGGTGTCCCCTACCTGATAGGATATAGGGGACATGTAAGGATTGTGCCAAATAAAATTAATTATAGTTCAATGCTTGACAGTTCAAGGGGATCTACAGGAAACAACAGTTTAAGACTTGTATAGTAGGTTGCAACAAATTGAATTTCTGCAATGGTGTTCTGTTTTGGGGGTGTGAAGTGTTTTGACAATCAGTGACAGGTAATTCGTTATCCAAACGAGATGATGAATTTATGTGGAGCACAGGGTGGGTAGAAAGGATTACACTACGAGGCGTTACACTACGTCGCCAATGGAACAGGCGATTATGCAGGGGTTGTCTGAACTACGTATTCAAGAATTAGCATCAAGGTTCAGTTGATCCTCATCCGAACCGTCTAACCCTTTCAATGAATGTTGGGTAAAGCTACGACCACCTATCAGCACTTAGGTGATTCTGTAAACGGTTCTGTTGTCGCACATTCTTGCTGCTTCTTCTACTTCAGGAGACTTCTAAAACGGCGGCTGATGGCAAAACAGTCAATTTGGTTGAAGATTGTTGCCTGTCAGTTAACACCTAACTAATTTTATGGCAGGCTTACTGCTTAAACATGGTGCCACCTATGATAAGGCGATTTGCGTTGCAAAAATCAACTTGACGGTTGCCAAGATAACGTTATCCCATAACATGTTTAAGCCCTTTGTTGTCGGCATTCAGGTATGGCGTCCAACTGGTTGTAGAAGGTCCTCTTTTCTTCCTCAGACGAGTCATCCGTTGGGGCGTAACACTGCACTGGGTACTTTAGTCCGGAATCTGGGCGTTAAAATTTTATCACCGTGCATCTACGAGGATATAAGGCTTCTGCATGCTGTGTAGCAAAAGTCCAACTCCATATCCACGGGTGATGGTTCTTTCGGAGTAGAGCAATACAGTGTTACGCTTTGGGAATTGGTACTCACCCGCATCTAACAATTTTATCTTGCTTACTCCCAATATGTCCAGACTAACGCATGAGCTCATATTCCATTTGAAGTAATCTGGCTTTCTGAGGACTTTCACTCTGTGAGTCGAAGAGCGTCTTCGCATTCCAGAAACCAATCTTTGTCCGGGTACGATAGCCAAAAGTCGTCAATGTGTTGTCATACCTTATCCCAGCCATTGTGTTGGTTTCGGTAGCACCTTTTATTTCGTTAACATAGAATGCTAGCCCAGGTTACCTAGTCTAGATAGTCTAGAATTATGACTCTAAACAAACCTGCACTTGCATATCTGTATTTGTATCTAGACTACAAGTTGAACTGAATAAGGTGCTGTAGCTGAAGTATCTATTCAACTAAAGCTCTTGATTGAGGGAGCTATTGGCTAAAGAAACAATATAGTACTTAAATTGCGTCGAAAGACAGTGGGGTTCCTTTAATTTAGGGTGTTTCGTGTGAATATACCCTCCTATGTATGGTTTTGACTGTATCTTAGAATACACGTTCACATGTTTTAGACCCTTTTGTAGGTACTTGTTATCCCTTTAGCTAGATATTGTCCTCAGATGACGCCACTGGTAAAAGGAGTTTCAGAAGAAGGCAACTAGTTTGCTAAGTAGGTACAAAGCGGACGTGTTACAAGACACAGCGCAAGAGGCATACCTACGAGTGTACCCACCTTTCGGGGTAAGTTGGAAATGAAGGTAGAAGATAAGGTAGATATAGGTTTGTACTGGAGTATCGTTAGATTTCTGTCTGTAGTTTATCGGTGGTGTCCAGGGAGATATTTTGTGAATTCATTACATTCACCTCTTAGTTTGTAGTATTTTATTCGAATAAGCATGTATCTACTCTATTCAATAGCCGAACACATTACCATACAGTGGATTCCCTTACTGTATGAGAAAGCATTAACATGGGCTTTAGTTCCTTTAAAATGAAAGAAAGATTTGATCCATTCGGGACTCAGGACCTGTGTGTTATATTCTCCTCACGAATGGAAGGGCCTAATGCCTCATTCGAAGGAGATTTGTGCTTTTATTTAAGTAGCGTTTTCAATAGCACTTATACCCTGAATGTAATCTTGGTATTTTCTAGGAATCGAACCTCAAATTCCTTGATCAGTAATCCGATACATTTACCACTAACTCACGGTGCCTAGTTTCTTATGCCAATGGTTTTAAGATACTCGTTTAAGGAGCTGAAACCAGTAATGGGATCCACTGAAGTTCTCAAGCCAAGTCTGTTAAGTCCGAATAGATATTTAGTCATTTGATGGATAACATCAATCATTCTAGTTGAGTCTAGTGAAGAATTCAAACATTCTTCAATCAATGCAGTCAGTACTGAAGACCTAGTAGCCTGTGAGTCAAAAGCCTTTTCTTCATAAAACCCGAGGTGAGTCAAAAGTGAAGAACACGTTCAAGAACAAAAACCAGACCAGAGGCATAGTGTTACATTATCCTAGCCGGTTCAGCTTAAGGCTAGACTCCTCAACGATGTTAGGAGTAATCATTACAGCACACTAGCTTGGATAGCAGATGTATATGAGTTTACTTTGGTTACTTTCCTTAAAAGGATGCCCGCTTCTATCAAAAGCTTGTGTCTTCTACTTTGGCCGTTCGAGCTGACTGATGAGGAGACTAAGTGCCGTTCAATATTTCATCACATTCTGTCTACTTGATTATTTTCTTCGTCCCAGCAAAATGCGAACTACCCTTAACACTTTAGCTGTTGCAGAAGTATCTTAGTGCCATGCGGATTCCTTCTTTTCCTATGGCTCCTAGTGTGGAGCATAGTACTTTCATAAGCTGCCTTTCTATGGTAATAGAGATTAATCCCTCCTCACACTTCCATTTTAATTTAGGAAGCAAATTTTTCGTGAACTCATGTATAAAAGCCCAAGAAGTTTTGGCATTTTGGTATTTTAGTTGTTTATACAGAACTTTCAAACCGCTTTCTCTTAAGTTTTTCTGTATCGACAACGCAGCTAGAGATGAGAACGGTTCAGATTGTATGGATAATGCAAAAATTACAAGAAAAACCATCTGCAGATACCATTCTTGAAACGATGCCGAACAGTACGAAAGTCTGCCTCTAAGGACAGGAGTATTTGCAAGTTCAGTCTGGTTGAACAATATGCACACTCATTGAGATGATGTCCAACATCCACGTTTTGTGCATAGAGTTGGGCGAATTGGTTCTCGTCTCTGATATTTAGTCGTAGATAGTACTCAATTGGTTACTTATCCTTCGAAAGCATTCACAGTACTTGTAGTTACTTCGGCTATAGAACACTCGAAACAGTTCCATTTTAATGGAGACATGGTTACAGTCGGCCTAGTCTCCACTGACAGTGAAGTAAAGGAGAGAATACTAAAATTAAATTGAGTGCTCATACTATCATATTCTACGATTTACGTATGATGGCGGATGATGGCCAATTTCTTCTCCTTTGAGCTGTAGTCGAATTCGACAGAACTTCAGCCCAGACAGTCTTCGGTGTTACCCTAGAGGATAAGTAAGGTGGAAGTGTTTCCTCCCAAGGTGGAGTGTGGATCTAAATTGACGTCCAAAATTGGAGCTAGCTGGTTAGAAATCAACCTGAATGGAAGCAATCTGAATCACTTCCGAGGCAAAATAAACTGCAAGATTGTATTGTAACGTATTGTGTATACTATAGCAACACACGTTTTATGTCACTATTCCCAAACCTAATAATAAAGAGATTTACCCCAAATGCAAATACAATCAAAGCGTTTATCTGAACATAAAACAATCAAAATAATGCCCAAATTTACTACATTGTATCTAATAACCCCATAAACTGTCTATTTGACGTGGATTAATGAACTCCCTTGCTGATAAATTACACCTAATTTGAGGATACCAAAAGCTTATCCTGCACTAAAATTGACAAAACGAACTCATTTAATCGCCCATTTAATGAAACACATTCCTGTCTATTAACCGCAATATAAATGACTCATTTTTATACCTAAAACGTTTCGACACACGCACTGTCTAATCGCATCCAAATGGACCAATGGATTGACAGAGTTCCGAAACAGGAGATCATAGTATTTCCTGAGTATAACTCCATTAATCCAAGAAAGATCAATACTTTCACAAAATCCTCCAACGCAGGGCTCAACTCTTGTAATTAATTTCCAAATCTGGACTATTCATCTTGTAACTTGTTTTTTCGTTTTGATGAATATAAATCGCAGGCAATTAGTAAATCTTTACGTTCTATGATAAATGTTTACAAGAAGTCGCTCCTTTTCATTTTATGTTTTAGAAAAAAAAAAGAAATTCGAACAGCCTACCGAAAACAACATGCCGTCATCAATCAGCTTATCTCTAACAACTGTGCTATCTATTTGAAGTATCTACTTAGACATTTTGCGGCGCATGTAAGAATATATTTGAACACAGTGTTTGGGAAGTTCTGCCGAACCCTAATGGCTGAATAGGATTACAAAATTTTGAGATTTTTAACTTTTAGATACGGTTACTCTGACTACACCACAGGATAAATCCATCGAAAATTGCGTGCAATGCAAAGATTTGTAATGCATCAGATGAATTCGTCTAAATGCAAGTTTAAATGAATATAACATTTATTCAGTTCTAGGACAACAGTTCATAGTCAGGTAATTCCATCCCCAATCCTTCAATTCTGCATTGCTTTTGTCTCTATGGTAACAAGACATTTTTTTTTTTTTACTTAGCTCCTCATCCTTTCCGAATGCAAACCATCAACCAAACAACTTATCCACTTGTGAATACATTTAAGAGGTTGAACTCAGAGGATGAAAGCTAGAAGACACAAAAAGGGTTTTTCTTTTCCAAAAGATTCCTGTGGTAGGGGAAGACTAAGGAAGATAGGAAGAGAGAGAGAGCGAGTTCTTGTGGTACGGTACAACATTGCTCCGTGTATCTATTTGTTTATTCAGGATTGCGAATTCATTTAACCAACAACTTCTCAAGTGGATACCTTAATTTTTTTTTTTTTTTGGGATAAAGTTTCAGTCTATAGGGGCTAGGGAAAAAAAACCCCACGAGTATGATTTCGCACATAAACCCAATACCGTATCCATACGTACACCAGAGAGAGCAAGGGATTTACTCAAGTATCCCAAGAAGATTGCGTAATTCTTTTAAGTGTAACTTGATTCTAATCTTTGTGTTTAAATTTTTAAGTTAAATTGTACACATATACAGATACACACGTATACATCCGAGTGTAAATGGCTTGGGGGTATAGTATAGTTGTCGATAAATTGCTGCACTTTGTTGGTTTCGCTTTTTGTTTGGTTGACAAGGATAAAATTCGATGGTGGTGGTGGTGGTGAGTAATCAATAAAAATGGTGAAAGTTTCTAATAAAGAGCGTATTTGTTAAAAAGTTTTTTTACGCGCAAGTACAGAAGTGTCCTGGAAAGTTTGTCAAGACATTTGTTAAGCAACTTGTATTGCGATGAGAATTTAAACAGTAGCATAAAGAAAATTAAGTAGTTGGTGGGTTAGTGTTATAGATATTTATGCTGACAGTGTAGATCTTTTGTGTGGTAAAGTGGAATTGGGTTTTAGAAATGGTAGATGGTTGCATAGGATATAAACAAAATACGTACATACGTAAATATGTAGCTTAGCTAAGACTGCGAGCATTTTAGAGTACCAGCTGATGCTGGATGTACTTGTGGCTAATATATGTACGAGGAAAATCTCCAGCAAATGTAGCCGGGCATGGGCAGTCGAAAGGGGCAGCATAAAAACCAATCACAGAGATGAGAAATTGCTAGATGCATTGGCTAGCTTTGAACTGGTACTACTAAATCAAGGGAAGAAGGACACATTCAATAACGCCAAATCGGGCTCCATCAAAGACCTAAAATTTGCCAGTAGAAGCATAGCAAGGAAAATAAAATGCTAAGTCTCTGATCATTATACAAACAGTGATCATCGGGCAGTCATATTCGAGATAATAGAGCCAGGATGGTTTCAGTACCAAAAAGCCACTGAAAAGGTACAAAAGTTGATCTGGAAAACTAAAAACCTAGAGAAAGAGATGCTCGATTTATGGATGATTAATATGGAAATACCCAGGGGCACAGCTGAAGATCTGCTCAAACAGGTGATAATTTTCCTCATCCAAAGATTCGACGTATCCATGCCACTCAATGGAAATGAGAGAACACTATCGCTAAACTGAGATAAAACTGTCTCAAGCTACGAAGGCGCCAGCAGCCAACAAGACAGCGACAAAGAGATGACTCCGAAGAGCTAGGGAAAGAATTCTTGAGAAAAGGAAAGGATCTTCGGAAACTCATTAAAAAGAGTAAAATTGAATCTTTCAATCGGTAAGAGAAAATCTTCAACATAACCCGTGATGAAGTGCATACAGGACAGCTATGGACAAACTGCAAAGGCATGACCGAGCATGATGAATAAAATTGTCAGTGGTATATTCTCCAGGAATATCAATGTCCAACTCTGCAGCGTAATAACAAAAGATACGCAGCCATTAAAGCTCAACTAGAGGCATTTGCATGGCAGAAGGTAAGTTCCCTCTGCAATGGAAACGTCAGAGGCTGGTACTACTTAGTACCAAAAGGTGACAAACCTCCTGAGCAACCATCGTCATACAGACTGCTGTGCATGCTAGACAAAACAGGAAAAATATTAGAAAGAGTTATTTAAGACAGACTTAACACAGTACACCTTCCACTCGGCCAGCTGGACCACTATTTTAAGAGCGTTGAGGAACTATTTTGGAGATAGAACTCTTTAAGTACGATGGAGCACTATATATGTGGAGACCAAGGGGAGTAGACATAATTGGATACGCCGATGACATTGCGATAGTGGTAGTGGCTAAAACTCTAAAGGAGACGAGGCAACACTGCAATAGCGCCATCAAAGACGTCAAGGAATGGAATACAACGCTGGCTGTCTCCATTAGCAGTCTCAAGAAAGTGGAGCTCCTTATCATACATACATGTAGGCGAACACGAAATTGAGCTGAAGCCTTATACAAGGTACTTATGTAGGAGTACTGTCTGACCATAGGCTCAAATTTAGAGAGCACCTATAGCAAACAAGCGCGAAAGCCATTTGGGCTATTGTCGCAATATCAAGGCTTATGTCAAATATTGGTGGACCTTACTTACTTACTTACTTAGGTGGCGCTACAGTTCGGGGTTGACCCCGGGCCGCCACATAGGAGGACCTAGGCAGCCAATAAGAAACCTCCTACAACCGTATTAAAATGCATGAGTTCTTGAGTTAACCTACATATATGTATGTATGTGTGGGTCCCGAATCACAGAATCATGGAAGTGTGGAGGGACCAAGCTAGTATTTATTCTTCCTACCTACCCTTACCTTCAAGCGCAGCACAGTCCCCTTTGAAAATAGAGAACAACAGAGAAGCCCAAGAAAGGGATTGGAGACCACACACTTTAGACGTTGAAGTACTCCAACTGATGATGGAAGATAAACATATGTATCCCTATGCGATTCAGCCGCCGTTGCGACAAGGCGAATCAGCTCCCAAAAGGTTTCGCCAGAGTTTGTGATGTATCTATACAACAGAAAACCGTGCAATGGCCACCAGTTCAGTGGTGGAACAAAGAGATTCCTAGATTGCGCCAGAGTGGTAGATGGCACGTCGATTGTCCTCCAAGGAACACAGTAGCTACGGAGAATTCTACAAAAGATTCACAATCCCTTGGATAAACTGCAATTTAAGGAAGAAAAGTGCAAAGAACCTGTTAAAAATTAGTGGAAGGGTGGCTGATAATCCTCGCCTACGTCCAAAAATCGAAATCTCGAAATCGTGGTCCTTCCTACAATAACAGAAAATAGAGAAACCAACGACGAGGACGTTAGCACAGAGGATTTCCTGCCAGTAAGAATCAAGGTTCAGAAACCGCCTGATGTCGATGGAATCCCCAACATTGGAAGAAAGGAAGAAACAAAGACTGTTCCTCCTACCAAAAGATAATAACAGCAGGATCCCTCATCGTATAGGCCTCTACGCATATTGGACACCATGGTGAAAATACTGGAACGCATCATAAGCAACAGATTGGAGAGTGCAATTCACTGCCTTTGGTTTGTCGTTTCCTTACAATTGTGTATATTGAGTTGAGGAAACCGCGTACTTGCTATAGGGACATTTCGCCCCACCACAAAGTCAATAAGCCTAAGTTCATCCTGTTAAGGTTCCGACTATTCCACGTGGAGATCCGAATGTCGTGCTCCTAGTTTCACTTGTCTGGGTATCCAGCAATAGTGTCATCTATATCCGAGACTTGTTGTTGCTTCGTAACTATTCGGTTTTTCTAAAGTAGAAACGTTACCCTGCGAACAACTCCCATTCTGGAGGGCCTGGCCCTGGGTTTTAGCCACTAGGACAATGGCCGGATTTACCGATGTCACAACGTCACTTCAAGAACGCGTCTGCTGCCATTGTCCCATTAAGAGATTCTCTGCCACCATCTCACTTCAAGACCCCGCCTCAGTCATGAAAGATCCTTATTCACGTGTTATCACCGTTGACTCCATCTAGGGAGTTCGTCTGCTACTCGTCTTTCGTCTGAAGACCTCTTGCTAGACATCTGAGATGCATATTACTGTCAATCAGGTTAACAAGAGAAGCCTCGCATGGCGAATGCGTGCTGGAGTTAACCCGAATGTGCTTGCGCAGGTCCAATTACTCAGCCCCACTTGAACAATCAGACTTAGAGTACGATCATCGCTCCACCAATTTAAGATAGTTATCCAGCGACACCGCGAGGATGTGTTTTAGTCTTTGAAATAATCCTTCTTCTAAGGACAAAAATAAAATATATCATAACCCACCTCTATGATCCCAAGCAGGTTTGTTTCGTTGCCCGTCCCATAGGAAAACTTTAACATTTCAACTCTATATTTAAATTAGATACAAAAATCGTGCCCGGAGAGTGGGTTAATAAATACGACAAAACTCAGCGGCTCTACCGGATAAGATGGAAACACGTTTGCCATTCTTCTCCCCAAAGAAACTTTAACTCCTGAATCATCCCCCAAAGAATAATTTACTTTTTGCCTGAGAGTAGCAAATCGATAAGCAAATCCCCATCACGTTTCACTTCTTCCATTCGCCATCCCCACGAAAAGATCCAAAGAGAGAGCAACAAAAAAAAAAAACAAACATTCCCATTTCAGCACACACATACCCCAGAAGTAATTGTAACCGATTCACTTGGAAAAAAAAGGACATTCTAAAGAAGGAAGAAAACAAAATGAAATTCGACGAGAAAAAAGGCCAAAGTCAAGCTCCCACAAATTGCCAACAGTTTCCCTTATCCATTCGACTGTTTTCCGTCGCTACCACCGTCTTGCCGCCTGTCAATCTAGAGCTCAATAGTCCAACTAACGATTGTCATCAGTATAATGTCGGATACGAAATAATTTATTTATGCCGTCTACACATCCCGACATACACCCACTTGAGTTTTATAAATCGTCCTCGATTCCATCCACTTTAGTGTTTAGCACTTACAATTTAAAAATGAAAAAAAAGAACGGAAGTCCTTCTTCGCCCCTTGAGCACCTTTGCTTCGCACCTACTTCCACGCGCCCGGACGTTATTCACTGAATCTGTATCTAACCGGATAGAATCTGTGAATTTTGTACGCCGCCACCTCTCATCTCACAATGGGCATTTTTAATGAAATTTTCAATCTCATCCAGCAGACCCCGTTGCGGTGTGATTTTTACATTCACCGGCCAGGCAAGGCGCTCTCCTCGGAGCCGTTTCCTTGCCGACTTGAGTGCATTTTAAACATTATTCTACGGCGCGGCGCTAGGATTTAATGGAGAAATTAATCTAAAAGATACTCACGCCAAAACGGAAAAATTAAATTTCTGAATATCGTTTTATACTCGTGGACCCTTGTCAAACACAGGGTCCCTGGAATGGGGCTGAGGGTGGGCGGCCTGAAAACATTTGGATGGAAAACAATTAATGGCCAACAGGATGAAATATGAATTTCATCCCCGATAAAGGGGATAAGTCACTGGAGGATGGATGGTATATTTGGGAGTTTGAAGGTCGTCCCGAAATTGGGGTAAAAGCTGTTTTCCCGATATGGGGTATTGAGAAGGGATTGCCCGGAAGCACGTTGATTCAATGAAAAGGAAAGCATGCAAGGGTCATGTGATGTGTGTTTAGTTTTAATAGTGAACAGGGACCTTCGGAAATAGATATTAACGGTTGAAAGGGTTCTTTAATTTTGATGAATTGGTAATTGGGTGTTGTGTATCTGTCGTAAGGCATCTAGATATTTGGGTCGAAGACATGATTGAACACCAGATAATAATTACACAGATACATTTGTGTAATGTATACAGAAAGGACTTTCATTAAAATTTTACTAATATTGGAATAGGCTTTGTGGTTTGGCTGTGATACGCTCATGCATTATTTAAAGAAATGAAAATCAAAAATATATTAGCTAAATGTTTTTAGCAAGTTTCCAGGATTGAAACTCAAATCAGTCTGATATTTGAGGGTCACAATTCTTGAGAGTTATGCTGGGCTAACCAGAATCCTGTATTGTAACAAGTGGTAGCCATTGGATACTGGTACCGACTTGCAGAACTTATAAGCGCAAGTATATGGCAGAAGTGCTTTTATCCCCGAAGTGAGTTACTGACATCGACTTAATCAGCCCTTTGTCCTAGGGATTTAGCGCAATGGAACTGGTCCTCCAGGTGAGAGTTTAAGACCTTGGGGTAATTGCTTTACTACCTAAAACAGAAGTAGTAATGAGAGAGACACCAGTTTTTGAAAACAACGGACCTCTTAATTTAAGATCATGACACGGAACATTCATGGACTATTAATTCAGGGTGTGCACCTGGAAAGAATGTACACTGTACACCCCTGGTGCTCCTCAAAAACTTGATTCTGTCTTCATGGGGTACAAGTCGATTATCGATTTTACAGCAGATCGTAATATGGTGATTATGTAGGACAACGTTTACAAGATTACCGATCCAGACGTCAACCTGGGGCTCTCTAGATGGTCCAACCGCCAACCAAATAGACCACGTGGTTATGGATCCAAGGCATGTATGCAACATTCTGAATGTGCAGAACCTCTACTCTGATCACTCTTTTGTTTCATCCCAGTTCAGAGCTCTTTTTTTCAACGAGAAGAAGCTGCAAACTGTCCAGAAAAATAAATTCAACGCCATAGCATGATTGGAGTAGTCAGAGCCTACAGAGAGCTCCTGAGGGAAATACTCTCTACTATCACCAATGCCACATCACCAAAGAGGTAGCCGAGACCTATGTTTATGAATCCGTACACTGGAGAAAGTTGACAGAAAATGCAGACCTACAAACTCTGTAGCACAAAATAAGGGCAGCGAGGAAAGAGAATCGAGCCAAAAGACTTAGTTTCCCAGCTCAAGGATATCGAGGAGTCCCACGATAGGAAGAACATCCGGATGTTTTTCAGGAAAGCCAAGCAATTGGCAGATGACTTCAAGCCCTGAAAGCAAACTCTTCCAAATTTAGTCACCGAAGTGGCCGGGAATAGTAGATAGGTTTAAGCAGCTAAAGGGCATCAGAGAAAAAGTATTAGATCAAGAAGAGAATCCGTAACCAGTCTATGAAGAAGCCACCACCCTCCCAGTATTTAAGAGGTTTGCTCAGCTATCGAAAAGCTCAACAACAAGGCCGCCAACTCTGTACCAACGGATGTGTTCAAACAGGAGGTGGTAGGGTGCATGCACCAAATCATCAACCAAGTATAGGCGGATGAGACCATGACCGATGACTGGACTGTCAGCTCTATATGCCCCATTTTCATAAAAAGCGATCCTTTGGTTTGTAAGAATTATCAAGGCATATATCGTATATAAGATCCTAGTCAACGTACTGTGAGAAGCACAAATCACAGTGGCTTCCAAGCTGGAAGATCGACGATCGACCAAACTTTCACGCTTGCCTTAGCGTGGAAAATTCTTGACCAACGAATTTCAAGTCGAAACTCACAATCTTTTCATCGACTTCAAATGATAACATTCATCGTTTTGAGCTCTGGATGACGATGCCTGAATTCGTGATTCCGGCAGAACCAGTTCAGTTGTGCTGCGTGACGCTGAAAAATACGTGGTGCAGTGCAATTCGGAAACCGTTCAACCTACTATAGACTTTGGAAACTATTCCAAACGTGAATCGGCCTTGAAGTAAATGAGGATGCTTGAGTTTAAGCACATATTACAAATCATGCTCCACTTACTTCAAATTGAAATTGTCAGTAAACAAAACTGTCTGCCTGCTCAGCAATAAGACTGAGAAGCACCAAACAATGGAAGGAGCAACACACTGGACAACGCCAGACTGGCGTTAATGTAGTATGAGTATTGGATATTGTTAAATACATCGACAGTGAGGCAGTCATCAGATCCTTTGCATCCAGCACAACGAGATCCAAGGTAGTGAAAGACTATCTTTCACGATATAGTTGTACAGTACAACCTCACCCTTTGGTGGGAACCAGGTCATTGTAACATACCAGCGAATTGTAAAACTGACGAACTGGCTAGACGAGGCGCCTCTGCTTTATACAGTATAAGTGTCACCGACATCTCATCTTATGTAAGGCTGATCATCGATGGGCTCAACTCGACCAATGTAACACCACTAGGTTGCTCTTCAAGATAGTTAATACCCTCGCCGGACATAGTACTTTAGAAAGACATACTTAAAATTTGGGCATACCGTACAACGAAGCTGTAGAAGCTGTAGGGACGAAAAAAGAGGAGACCATAGCATAGTCACCTCCTATGCACGTATCCTGTCCTCAACATCAGAAGGCGTACATTAGGTGAATACCTCTTCAATGATCTCAACGATCTCAGCAACGCCTGCACGTTTAAGTTTAACTCCTCCATACAAAGGAGAAAATGGTTCCCAGAGTAAGAGGGTGATCCACCCGCCCACACATCGCCAGCAAATTGGTCTAAGTGCATCCTCATCGAGGGCTTGTTTCAACCAACCAACCAAGCAAATACATGCTCTCAACTTCGAGCACTTTAAGGAGTTCACCTGATTCGGAGTAAATATGAACTTCATGAAGATGAGATTTGGCGGAGATTCACCCTAGAAAATCGCTGCTACTTCGTTTTGACGAAACAAATGGATTCAAAATCCTGTCAGTTCTTCTATATGGAGCCGATCAGGAAAGTAGAGAGAAAAATTCTTCATCGAATATTTGATCCCGTATGCGAGGAGGAGAAATGATGTAGAAGATACAACTACGAACTCTATGAGCTTACCAAGATGTGGATTTAGTCCAAATACCCAAAACATGTCGACCACACTGGCTCGGCACATCGATCGAATAGACAATATCGCTCCACAAAAGAGGATCTTGGAATTATCACAGCCCCCAGGTTCGAAACGACAAGGAAGAGCAAGTCTTTATTTTCAGGATCAACCTATCGCGGATGTCAAGGTACTTGGTCTAGAAAACTGGAAACAGCGTACCAGGGATCAAAGAAAGTTGAAGGCTGCTATGTCTCAGGCAGAGACTCTAGTAAGTAAGGTCGATGTTCAGCTCATACAATTCGTCGTTGAGTCTCGTCCCTCCTCCAGAGCATGCCAAAACAAATGGATCGTATCCTATTTAGCTTGTTAATATGTGATCAATTTCAGAGTCAATAACATCTGCCATTAAACGTTTTTATTCTGTATCTTTATAGGTGACTTAGGTTTGCTCTCATCCATAAAGCTTGTAGCTAACTTGTTTGCAAAATATTATTCGCTTTACTATCAGATTTCCTTTTTCATTTCATATGTACTATAGCTACCAACCTATTCCCTCTTAATCCACAAACTACCTAAAAACCCCTTAAGATCAAGAAAGACCATCAATCCTTCCAATCTAAATTTTCGCATCTTCAAAGCTTTCAAATGAAAAACTAATTAATTCTTCCCCAAAGGGTTACATTTATCCTTGAGACAATTAAACCCATTTTTTCGTACCAACTAAACTAAAATTCACTCAGCTACAATGATTACAATTGATTAGAACAATAAAACGAAAAAAAAAATAACAAATCGTCCTTCACCCTCAAACACAAACCATAAAGCATCCTTTAAACATTTGAAAATGATGTAAACTCTAATCTCGCTGCCATAGCAAAACAATTTTACAATCAAAAAGGAGACGACCTTCCTATCTGCTTAATTAATGTTATTTTATTTTGGAACGTTACATTTTGTTTTTTTTTTTTCTTTTCTTTTATGGGTATAACGCTCAGATTACATTGCAAACGAGTGGCAAATAAACATTTCCCATTTTAATTGTCCTACTAACCCTTTCTAATCCCAATGAAACAACAGAACAAAAAACGAATAAAAATGGAAAGAGCATAAAATTTAAGGAAAATGAAAATGAAAACGAAGAAAAACCTTCAAGGATTCCAAGAGACACTGTGTACCTCTACACCCTCTACATCCATATGCGAAAGATCGTCCTCTTCAGTAAACTGTAAACGCAACTTACACACCAAAAAGCAGGGTCATTCGACACAAAAATATAAAAAATAAAAAAAAGTGCCACAAAAATAAAAGCAATTCTCTTGTATGGGTGTGTGTGTGTTTGGTCCTTTCTTAAAAACCCTGCTTCTACTGACCCACTTTTAATGCCAGTACTGGGTCACTTTATCATCCACAATAGAGCCATCGTGAAGGCCGCAATCATTGCCGCCATTGCCGCCATTGCCACCGCATATACTACCTACAACAACGAATCCTTTATCGGTATTAAATTTTCTGGGGGTAATTTCCATGCGTCGTCCTAGTAAAACTGCAAAACACACTAAAATCGCGCGTCCTTCAATAGCTCCGATTACAAAAACCAACGATTTCTCTGCACTCTCCCCTTCATTTGTTGTCTGTCCGTAAATTTTGTAAAAAAAAACAGAAAATGAGTTAGTAAGCTCATGCGTCAAAACAGCTGTTTGGGGAGCTTTCGAAATGCCACATCCTTGTACCCAGGATGCTTACAATCCACACAACAACTCTGAGAGTTTTTGGTCCTTCGTCGAGACAAGCACACAGGGATTCATTGTGAAAAATTCACCATCTCTTATTCAGTTGGTGAATGGATATCGTCGTGTTTGGTTGGAGTTATCGCAGTCATATCAAAAGGATATCCACATAGAAGCAAAAAAAAAAAGGATTCAGTTTTTTTTGGGTGTATTCTCCAAGAAGAAACGAATAAACGTGTGTATGGTGGTGTACCTTAAATGACACACATTTCTCGACGCATTACAGAGAGCAGTTTATAGTGCATCCTTTAAAACATTTTCATTGGGAATATCCTTTCGTTACTGCTTAGCTTAGTGCTTGGTTTGGTAGTTCTGCTCTCTCTCAGTTAATTTCTCTTAACATAGTTCGACATAGTTTGTGTAGTGTGCTAGTGAGTGTCGCCCTCGTCGTCGTAGTCGTTGTCGTGGTCGTCTCTCCGTCTGACCTCGTGCAGTGAATCATTGAGTGAAGTGAATCGCACAGTGCCTTCATTCATGCAGTTGTCCTGTGACGCGTTGCTACTGCACAACGCTCTGTGCTCCCTGTGTTATAAGTGGGCAAGTGTTTGAGTGTTCATTTGATTTTGTTTTTTTTTTCTTTTCCTTTGCTCCTCTCTAGTCTAAAACAAAAGGATCCTTCATAGTTAGGTGTGGATTTCGTGGGCGGCAGCAGACCGCATTTTGAGCGCCTGCTATGCCATTGTCAGTGCAATAAGATTATTATCCTTTTTGGCTTTTCTCAGAGAATAGTGTAAAAGAATATTGTACGTGTAGTTAAGGGCGGCGAGAGAAAAGATGTGTATAGTAGAGAAAGAATAAGAAAGAAAAATTATGTAACATAACACAACGGCTGGAGAATGAGGAGCAAGAAATGCGAAGAAGTCCTTAAAGGTGTTTTATCCTTGCACAGTGAATGAATGAATTTATCCTGTCTACACTGTACACTCAGTGCAACGAGCGAGCAATCGGGCATCCGAATATCATTGAAATTAATATTACATCCTTGCCATAGTGTTTCGGGTTTGTTGGTAGTGTTTGCTTTTGTGTTATCATTGGAGCAAGGATTAAAAACGTGTGTGTGCGTTGGTGAATAGTATTTTTTTTTTATTTTAATTTTGTTATGCAATAGTCGCATTTGTCTGTGTGGTTATATTTGAGATACTCCCTAAAATAATAGTTTACACAAAGAAAGTAAAACAAAAAACCGCCCTTCACACAACAGAGTTATATAAGAACTGACAAAAGGATACTCATCTTCATCCCGTTTTGTCATCCATCTAATCAAAGTAAGTAAAGTGTTTGTTTTGTTTCATTTTTAAATCTTTCCTGTCGATCATGACACTTACCACGGCTTACTGTGGTTATTTATGTCCTTTTTACACGGAACGAATCCCAAGATAAGTTTCTCTTCTTTTTTTTTTCGAAAATTTATTCTAAACATTGACATAAGCTTCGTTGTATTGGCTTTCGTATTGTGAAATCCTTGGAGTTAATGAATAATTCATGATGATGGCAATATAGCTGGATTGTAGGTTCAATTGACAAGGATACCTATACCTCTAGTCTATTTCGAAATGATATTTCTTTCAAGAGCTAATCTTCCTGCCTCTCTTTAATAAAATCTGCAAGGATACGAAGGGTAGCAAGAAAATAATGTGTTCACTCGGTGTACGTCAGGCGGCAGTCAGGAAGAAATGAAATTTAATTAAAATTCTGTAAAGTTGAGGTTGTTATTGTATGTTAAGTCATCTTAATTGGACCGTCAGATAGTCTGAAATGAAATTCATTTCACCGAACAAGGAAAAAGGATTTAAACTGTGTAAAGTGAAATATTATTTGCTTTTATATGGTTGGGTGTGTGTCTGCTGGGGTGGATAATAATGCCATAAGCTCATGTAGACAAACATGGAATAAATTAGTTATATTTGTTATGTAAATATGTACATATATATGTATGTATGTATGTATGTTGTAAGGAGGAAAATGAAAAACAAAAACAGTTTTGACTTGACTTGCAATGTGTGTATAGATGCTGTAGGGTGTGTCTAGCAGCAGAAGAGTGTTTTAACTTAAGTGGGAGTAATTTGCTTTGAATGTAGCTACAGGATTTTCTTTTTGTTTTTTTTTTTTTATTTTTATTCGACATAAAGCACTTGAAAGGAAAAATACTTTGTGAGAGGATTACATTCAATTAAAAGAGATTTCCATATGCTATGCTTAGTAGTCAATAGTGGGTTTCTTTTAATATATTTTTGGGGCTTTCTATAAGTAGATACTTATGTGTTCCCTTGGTTTGAAGGACAGCAAAAATACCTGAAAATAGTCCTTGACACTATTAGAGGTACAGCAGGCGTATAAGCGTGCTGGAGATACATTTGATATTCGCGATGGAATTGTTGAAATTGTAGGAAGTCATGCTGAAATCTGAATTTGTAGGATTTTTACTTCATGTTCCTTGTGGACTGTAAATTTTGAATCCTTGCAAATTATTTTTTAATGGAAATATTTGAGGTTGCATATATGAATAGTCGCCCACGCTTCGCTTAGCCATTCTAGACCAACAATACTCTAATCGGCTTGTGCCATCCACGTTCCCGATATTGACGATCATGGCCAACACACTGTAGTTCTGTTTTTAACCTCTTTCAAGACAAGTATTCAATCGCTGTTTCCACTCTCTTGGGAAGATTGGATCATTGTCTGGTGTCAGCTAAATTCTCGCACTCCCATCAGCATCCAGTAAAGCCCTTAAAAAAAAAATTGGCAATATGAGAATGTTGATTGCAGCGGCCTAAACTTGTTTTTTAAGGCTTTCAAGTGGTCTCTGTGCTTACTCGAAAGAGATGTATAAATGCCAGTACTAACATGATCACAGACTTAGTTTTACTTGGAAAGCGTTCCTTCATCTCAAGTAAAACTGTTAGTATTAAACAGAAACAAGAACCCTGTGCTATTGTCGTCCTTACTTACTTACGTAGGTGACGCTACATTTCGGGTGAACATGGGCTTTGATTTTCGTCCGGAAAAAGGAATATGCTTTTGCGTTATGGCGCCAAACACCTTCTGAATTTCTGATGAAAACCGAAGTTTCCATCAACGGGCTAGTAAGGACTGCAACTGTTTTTAACAACAATTTTTAAGTGTGTGAAATTTCTACGAGACCAAAAGTGAGGCAAATAATACTGCAATGTCCTAAAGGCAGTAAATCATTTTGGTCCTTCGTCAAAAGAATCAAAGGCTCCGCCTTATTGTCCATCCTAACTCTTGTCAAAAATGATTCAAATATCACTGACTCCCAAGAGAAAGCCTATCTGCTAGCAACTATTTTAGCTGCAAATACCACCTTGCCAGATACTTCTCTACTATTACCATTACAAATAATTTTCCGAACCCGCTCAGTAGCCCGAGTCCTAAAAGATCTCAACAGAAACAAATCTTCAAGTCCAGATGGGATCCCTCCCCTTATTTTGAAGAGGTGTTCTTCTACCCTGGGGAGTCGTAAGCTCTTCCACCTCTCATCTGCACGTTCAGTCGATCCCTAAAAAGGGCTATAAAACCTTCCCTACCGACCCATAGCCCTAACTTCAGTGCATTAGGTCGGTGGAAAGCATTGTAAATTTCCATCTCATGAGATATTTTGAAAGAAATAGTCTTTTAAATTATCGTCAGTACGGTTGCCGCCAACAACGTTCCACAGGAGACCTTATGATGTACCTGACAGGAAAATGTAAAGAAAGTTTTCACCATCACGGTGAATGCCGAGTAGTTGCGTTTGATATCTCTAGAGCTTTCGATAGAGTGTGGCACGGTGCCCTCCTAAGGAAAATCTAAGACTATGGTGTTGGTAGCATCTTCTCATCATGGACTACAAGTTTTTAAAGTAATCGGTCAATGCAAGTTGTATTGGATATATTTTTACCTCATTCTCTGGGGTACTCCAGGGTTCAGTCTTCTCTACGACACTTTTTTTCATATTTATTAACGACCTTCTCTCTCGTATTCGCTATCCAATCCATTCCTTTGAGGATGGGAGTACTCTTGACTTCGCTTATTTTTTGGCGACTCTACAGCTTAAGACTCCAAGATGTGGAGTCTCACCGGAAGCGTGCTCAACTGCGATATTGATGCCATCATCAACTGAGGTGTGAAAAACCGAGTTGTTCATCAAAAACTCAGTGCAGTCTTTGGTGTCTGAAGCGGGATACTAATGTAGTCAAAAATATGATTGGAGATGATATTGCGGAATCTAATGGCTTGTCAATGCTTGGGATACACGTTCTGTGGAATCATCAGATTTCCAAAACTGCGGTAAAAGTGGCACTAGATGCATCGGATTCCTGAAGAAGTGTAAACGTTTTTTTAGTCCTACAGACGTATCTACTAGGTATCTATAAAGTTTATGTTCTTTCGAACCTCGAATACAACTCACATGTTTGGGTGTCATAACTTATCTGAGTTTATTAGATCGTGATCAGCATCAAGCATGTAGATTGATCAGTGACCTATCAATTTGCAACCAAATTTCTCCGCTAGAGCATCGTTGGAATGTTTGATGCTTATCGGTCCTGTATTTTCACCACAGTTGTTCGAATGAAATCTATAACTGTGTCCCGCTTGTATTCTTCCGCATACCGTTGTTTTTTAAAACCTATTTTCGATAACACAGTAAAATTCAGAAGCTCGTTCTTTAGCCACTCAACACTTTTGTGGAATAACATGTCCTCCTCAATATTTCCGACAAATTATAATTTGCAAAGATTTAAAGTCAAGGCGCATCATCACCTAAATCTCTTTCTTTTTCCTTCCAAGCTCTAACATCGCTATATCCTTTCCTATCATTTAATGGCTAAGTTTATAACGTTAAAGGTCTTAGTCCTAAGTGATGCAGAACATTTAAAAAAGGAAACAAAATTTAGCTTTCTGAGGTATGAATCTTCATCGATGGCCAATGAACAAATCGAACCAAAAATCATTGTTTCACGTTTCCAATACCAACTATTCTGTTCTATGGACACCGGAGTCCACAAAGGACGTCCTTTATTCTTTTAGATGTCTCATAGTTTGAAAATGTACGAATGGGGTAAAAGCCAATTGTTATCTATGTCCTTCTATGATGTTCCTTGACTTATCCGTAGTCTGTTTTGTATTTTGCACAACGCATCTGTTTATCATAAATAAATGCAAAATGTCTTATTTTTTTAATAAAATTCACAGGAGGAGAAAATGTTAAAAACGGGTAGAGTACGGGTAAAACAAACTGCCACCCACTCTTAGCTATAAACCCCTAAACGTTTTTAATTGAATTTTGAATTTAATTGTTCGATTTTTTTCCTGTTACATCAATGTCATAGCCAACATATGGTATGTGACAAATGAGCTTATTTTAACGCTTTTTTTTAAATATACGTACATACATATATGTATTCACGTGATAATATACATAAATTGAACAAGCAGTGGCATTATAAAGCACTTTATCTTGATTGACAGTTGGAGTGTTTAAGACAACCCATTAACTAGGAGTAGGGTGAACAGGTCTGCCCTATACGGAAAAGTGTAAAAAATTATTGCAGACCATGAAGAATGGATTCTTAAATACTCTGTATCTCATCCTGTGTCCTTTCTTTAATACCTATTCTGGTAGTGAAACATTTTTTAATCGAGTACATTGGTATCTATTGTTATGCAGATAATGTTTTTTCGTGTGAAGGAACCAAGTTAAGGAGGATATTTTTTATGGAGCCTGATATATCTATGTATGGTCGGAGAATTTTTTTTAATTTTAAAAAGACATATTGTACATATTTTCATTCCCTTATAGTCTTCTCTCAGGAAAAAAAATGACAGACAGCAGTATTAAATGATCGCGTATTCTGCCCTACAAGTTACTGCTAGTTAGCTGGAACAATGTGCAGTTGGGGTTTCAATGAATGACCCCACTTCCAAAATTCATCGTCTTCAGTATAGTGCGAACTTGAAGACTTTTTGGACAGAAGTACAAATGCGTTCTTATACTATACGTTTGTCATTAAAATAATGCCGCGATTTCCTATCAGAAAGGTGTTTTCAAACTGTGCTATGGCACAATATGCCAATGAAGTCACACTTCCGATGGCCAATTTTTTTGTGGCAAATCATTTGGAAAAGAATTCGGAGACTTACTACACTGCATGCCAATATAGTTCAAATATGGCAAACGTTTCCTATTTTGTCGCACAATCTAATCATAGCTTTCATTTTTGTATTTTCGTGAGGGTGTGTACTTATAGCTAGTGATTACATTTCCTTCTAAAAAAACACATTCTTCTTTCTCTGAAAATATCTGAGGCTGACTTCAGCGTTTCTTGAATAGAGCCCATGCCTTGGTGTCATAGATTCAATTCTTCGAAGTAAGACTTTGGTATGCAATTGCCTTCTGGAAACAAAGCTATTGAGATTTACAAGAGTTTGTTTGATCACACTACCGCGTCATTACCGTAATCAATAGCAGAGTCTAGGTAAATAATTTTTGTGAGGTTTTGGATAGTTGCTAGGTCCTTACATATCGTGTATAGCCTGTCGTCTAAGAGTTTTTCCAGACTAGGTATAGCCCTAATTATTGGCTTTAGTGTATAAAAATGTTACTGATTTAGACAAGTTCATGATGCGTACACCTAGGTACTTACTTAATTATGTTCTATTTATCGTTTCACGCTGAAGCTTGTAAACAATTTAGCATCATTTTAAAATCACAACTCATTCCCTCATTCTAGCAATCTGTCCAATCTTTGCTATCTGTGCTATTCTTCCCGATTACAACTCTCAACGGACAGTCATTTCACTCTATGTTACCTTGCTCCGGCACCCAGAGCAACATAATCATGAAGCAATGCCCTAACGAATCGCGTTTCTCTGTGGAACCAGCCTGGCTATCAATAGAGGTGACAAAGTTTCGAATGAATGCAAGATTATCTTTCAATAAGTACCAAAGTCCAAGTAATGCCACTATTTCCACCTGAAAGACGGACCCGATATGACGTAGATACCTGGAATGTTTCAAAATAAATTTCAGCAGCTTCTCCAAAGTCCATTTGTGAGCCGTCTCTAGAAATTGTTGTTTCAAAATCCTTTATCACTTTACCTTTTTCCTAGTTAACCCTGGATGGTAAACCTACCGTGAAGTCTTTTGTAAAGTTCAGTTTGCATATAGTGTAGTCAGTTATAGTAGTACCGAATCCCTGTGGAAACTCTTTACATTCCAACCAGTTATCCAACAACTCGAGTTGATGAGTTCATTCCGAGGTTGAACTTCGTTTCACGACGAAAGAATGCATACCACTCCACACTTACTATCATTCATTGTACCTGGACTACGTAATCCTGTGCGAGATTAAAATCGTCAGCCCAATCCAGATGTTTGCGTTGAGGTGTAGAAGCAAAAGTCACAAAGGGTTTCTTTATATTTTCCGCTGGTGATTAGTACAATATCGTCAGTATAACAGTTTCAATTGATGCCCAGGTTTGTTATCAAAGAGTTTATCCGCAAAAACGTTATGACGCCAAGTGCATTTACTTTCGGTTATTGTTTTAAGTATCTATACTGACTGTTCCGATTCAGGAAGTTGCTGGTCGTCCAGGCTTTTTTCTTGAAACTTCGACGCTTGAGAGCTTCTTTATCATATGCTCGTTGTCCATCCTTATTACAAGGGTCTACCATCTGCACCTTTTTTCAGCAAGTTTATGTGCATATGTCTGGGACTATCAGGATGCCTCTGACCTCTCGGTTTCGGATTTTGCCTGCTTTAGTTACTCCTGATACCCAACAAAACATCCTCATTTCCATGAAATTTTTGTTCGTGTGCTTTATTTGAAGCCCATCTCTCTATGCCATACATAAGTGCGGGATTACAGAAGCTTTGGCGAACATTTTTTCTCAGATGGGACCCCAGTTACAGATCTCTATGCGATTTTTCTGTTAGATAAAATAGCGCAACCGAGGTATTTAAATGTGCTAGTTGTTGGTATCGGAAAACCAATCCCTTGTCCCGGTTTTTCTGCCCAACTGTCCGTATTTGATTGAAGAGATTCCAGAGTTTTAGCTACTATCATCTGCGTACATGATTGTCCATGGTGCTTCTGCTCTGGAAGTTAGTGCTGCATAAGAGCTCGCCAACTGATGCTTCTTGGAGTCTATTAAAAAATTTTTTAAGGTCTAAGAAGGCAACGGATGGTTCATTTTACTTCCTTTTCTTTTTCAGAAGGATTTTCAAGTTCTGTATAGCGTCCATTGTTGATTTCTCCTTGCCAAATCCATATTAGTTACTTGATATGTCTGTTATGCTGCATAGGTAGTTTAGTTTCACTGACTCGCTTCCATATCATCAGTTTAGTATTGGATGCTGCCTTTATTTTTATACAAAGGTTTGTATAAGGTAGGTAGCTGTTTCTTCATGCCTCTGGGAGTTTTCGTCCTTCGATCAGGGCTTTAATCATCGCTTGGATTTATTTCTCTCCCGTAGGCTTTATTTTTTTCCACAAGTAGGCGCAGATGTTGTCTAGATGCCTCATGAATTTCGTTAATAAAAATCATATAGAGTAGTCCCACTGTCGGTGGCAATGGATCTGGTTCTAATTGCTCAAACCGTTCATTAGCTGTTTGTAATACTCCTTCCATATTGTGTTCCCGTTTACATCACTAAGACACTAGGAGAATGAAGTAGGCTTGTGAGGAACTAAAGCGCGTAGTTCAATGTACATAATTCAAGTTATTAGATATATTTCTTATTCTTAAAAAGTTTTAAACAGTTCCAACATGTACTAAGCCAGTACTTAAAATATTCACAAACTCCAGTTCTAAATAAAGTAAATCCCACAATAATGTGGTCTTTTACATCCCATTCCAATCAGCAGCATCAGGATTGTATCGGCAAATCGGAAGTGGCAGGAAGGTATACATAAATGCAAATTTCCTAATCTGCCACTTCAGTAAAGTGCTCAGTTAAATTCGATTTAAAGTTTAATCTCTGCATTACACAATCAAATACCCTTCGAATAATTCTCTCTTTGTTACTCCGCCCCTAATCCCAATCAATTCCAACTCAATTTTCGTTTATCTCGTTTAAAATTTTTGATGTTTACCGAAGAGATATCCTTCTTGCCTTAGAGCATCCTTCTTGGGATTTCGCCTCTCGTCGCACCATTATTATTCCGCCAACTACTCGTGGCTCATATTTCTCTCAGATTGGTTTGCACACGCCCTTGATCCATTAAGCCCGTCCATTAAATATTAATATCACGCACTTCATTCATTTGCAGTAAGAAGAAATAAAAATAAATACGTTAACAAAGGGCACACACCGCACAATATGGAAACATTCACCCTATTATTATTCTTTGGTCCTGTATCTCCTAACTTCTATGGAAAGAATGAAATGAGTGTAATAAATGTTCCCTTAGTCATAATCTGTTCATCATTTAAAGCAGAGGGCATCTCTCCAGCACCATATCTCTTCATTACGTGTAGTACTTGCAGTAGCAAGGATGGCGCTAGGAAAAAAAAAGGAGCAAAAATAAAATACGATGGGAGATCAGAGCTTGAAGGTTGTGCCCCCATTAAATGGGCGTACTACCAAGTTAAAGACCTTCTTATTCATCGCCACTCGTTTTGCCACACTTTTGTACACTTTTTTTTTTTACTTACTGCAGGCAAACTTCAATCATCCTCTCGCTGATGGAGAGCTGGAAGAAAATGGAAGCTAATATCTCATACATAGATTTTGTTTTTGCTTTAGAATGGGTTCTTGTACGGCTACCCATCCCTTTTTGTGAAAATGGTTCTTGACAAAGAACAAACCACCCATTAGGGCTCCATGTTGTCGAAGTGGGTGGGTAGTATTGAGCACATCCTTGCTTGGTTGGTAACATAGACTTTTGCATTGTAGTCACGATTATCATAATGTACACGCATTTGACGTGATGAAATGATTCTTTGAAAATAATGACATTGGCAGTAGAGAGCGACTGAAAAAAATAAATAAAAGAAAGGACAACAAAATTTCATACACAACCATAGTGGGTGGGATGGGGGGAGATATAAAAACACACAGAAAATAACATCCTTCCTCTGTCAAGCATTTTGCAGGCAAGTCCATGGTCAAAAGGATGATGGAACTTTAATCTGACGATTTATCATTGGGAGAGATATGTATGTAGTGGATACGTGGGTAGGTACTTGAGCTATATATATCTGGAATGTATGGTGTACTCACGTGATTTTGTTGCTATAGATACATTTATCCGTAAATCCTTTTTAAATTAAAATTATTTTACGCAACATACATACAGTGGAGAGCATCCACCTCGAGGGTATAACATCCCATTCGGTCTATCGTTGTCGATGTTGCCGTTTGTGGGTAGGACGCTTTTTGAAAGATACAGATACAGTATGGCCGGCAGTAGATTGAAGGAGATTTGGCATTATGGTGGTATTTAAAAATTGTAATAATTTGAGATAGATCTGGGATTTGCTTGGAAGTATGTAATCTCATTAGATAGCAAATTCGTACTATTCCTTAGGGGCATATTTATGTATATACGCAAATACAAGGAGAATTAAGCGACGAATTTATGGATTATAATAAATTATGATTGACTTATCATTGTTATACAAAATACCAGGATTGGATCGGATTCATTAATAAACGAAGCTGTAGCAGTTGGGTAAGTCAGTAATCATACTTCTTCACTGACTATGTCGACTGAAAAAAGATGACTTGGAGGACATGTGGTTTCAATAAGATGAATCCACATGCCACAATTCTCCTAACCATATACATATTTCTGGCAATGAAAGAGGATGACTTGAATGTTGATAAGTGTTCCTAGCCATTTCGGGTTGGAACGTCAGTATACAACTATTAGACTGGTGGTGAAGAAGATAGAAGGAACTTTTCATTCGAAGGATATAGTTTCGGTGTGCATTCCTTGACATTGAGGGCGCATTCGATAACATTGGCTACAACTCAATAGCAAGAGCAATTAGCAGAGATATCGAGGATTCAACCAACTAATGGATAAGGGCCATGATTGAATGTCGAATTATTACTGCCTCTTCTGGGGGAGTGCCAGTGTCTGTGACCGCAGTTAAGGGCTGTCCTTAGGGACGCGTCGTTTCTCCTCTTTTGTGGTCGCTAGTCATCAACAATCTTTTAGTCGATCTACAGAGATCAGACTACATCCGCATTGGTTATGCAGATGACTTGGCAAGGTGCTTTACTACACATGTTAGAATGATGCATCAGAGAAGGACTATTCATCAATCCTTGCAAAACCGTTCTTGTGCCTTTACAAAAAGAAGGATACTCAATCTAGGACCTATCACCATCAAAGGCACAACTTTAGTTTATTCCAGTTAGGTCAAATATCTCGGCGCCATCCTTGACAAACGGCTTACATAGCTGGAATTCTCATATCAAGTCCGTCATCGAGTGCGCCACTAGAGCCATGTGGGCCAGTAGACGCCTTTACGGCAGAACTTTGGGTCTAAATCCAAAAATGATACATTGGATGTGAAGGCCCATTATCACGTACGCCATTCCCCGAAAGTTCTTGAACGAGATAACGGCAACTAAGCTTCAGAAGCTCCAGAGAATTGCCTGTCTCGGTATTACGGATGCCATGTGTCCTGCAACAGCATTAGCAGCTGTTGTTAGACTTTTTGCCCTAAAAATCTTCATTAGGAAGGAGGCCGCTAGATGTGCTATTAAGCTGTAGCCAGAATACAAGTATAAACCAGGTGGAACACCTGAAAATTCTTGACTCAATTCCCAAAAAGGACATGTTTTGCACTATCCCCGACATCATGATCAGTGAGTACTGTTTCAGTAGGTTATTTAAGGTAAAAATTTTGAACCGTGCAAATTGGTCTAATGATCTTCCGGTATTGGATCCTAGATGTCTAGCCTGGTTCACAGATGGATGGAAGATGGATGGGAGATGGAAACTGAAATTGGAACTGGCGTCTTTGGACCCAAAGTCTCGATACCTATGGGAATGTGTCTCACGGTTTTCCAGGCTAAACTCCATACCATTGAGATCTGTGCTAGGATAAACCTTAAGGAAAGGTATTAAGGGTGCTAGGATATATCCTTTCAGCTGTCGTCCAATTTTCTATACTACAATCTATTGCCTGACATAGCAGGGTGAAATTCGGTTGGGTCTCTGTTCATCAAGGAATTGTAGGGAATGAATCCGCAGATGAAATAGCTAGGGCTAGCTCATCATCTGCTTCCATAGCACCTGAACCCTTCTGTGGTGTCAACTGTGCTGTCACCATAGTGCTGATTAACAATTGTGGACACAAACTTCGTCTGACCCACTGGGAAAATGTCTCGGGGCTGAGATAATTCATATAGCCTTATTCCTACAAGAAAATATTCAGTGTAGACAGAGATAGTATAAGAAAGCTGGTTAGTTTTCTCACGGATCACTGTGGCCTGCGGTATCACCTTAACTAGCTCAATCTGAACCCAGAAACGGAATGTAGGCTCTGACGAATCTTCTGAACACATTCTTTGTGAATGGCCAGCATTTCACTGGTTAGGGAGGCGTATTTTCCATAAAGAACTATGTTCGTTTGTGGAGTTGAGAAATTCTGCTGCTAAGTGCGTACTATTCCTTCATTAGTGAGGTGGTACGACTCTTGGTTTAATCTTACCCTCACTGATACAATAGATCTATTTAGGTTGTAGACTGGTAGTCCAATATAGACGTCTCGTTAGCAACTCTATATTTCGCACCAATTTTGGTACCGAAGTTCGAAGTGAAAGTCGTTGATTGTCGGGATAAGTCGATGCGTCCATCGGGAATTCGATTGATGCATTCCAGCGCTGTTGCCGTTCTCGTGGACTGGCAGTTCGGCCTGCTTCTATAAGGCCCTTTCCTCCTTCGTTGTCCCCGTTGTTTTTCTTTTCAAATATCCTCTACAGTTCATCCGATAGCAGGTCAATGGGAATTATTCCTGCAAAGATGCCTGCTTCATCGCTAGATGTTGTGCGATATGTACTACATACCCTCAAGGCGTATAGTCGGTATGTCATTACATTTTGCTTCATATACGACCTAGTTTTCATAGCTCTTGGCCAGATTGGTGATGGCGAATCCTACGATTCTTTTTTTTTCTAGTATTTCTAATGAAAGAATACCAT
The DNA here is from genome assembly GCA_905220385.1 of Xylota sylvarum. Lineage (NCBI taxonomy): Eukaryota > Metazoa > Arthropoda > Insecta > Diptera > Syrphidae > Xylota > Xylota sylvarum. The sequence goes on from LR999958.1 coordinate 38,552,329, forward strand.
CATACATAATGTTCCACAATAACGGTCCTAAAACGGAGCCCTATGGTACCCCACTCGTAACTATGATTCCTTAATACCATTATCTGTATTATACAACAGGAGCAGCTGCCTAAAATAATCCATTATTTATGCCATTTATTGCTTTCTGTGCGCTGTCAACTACCACCTTGATGGCATCTATCGAGGAAGCCATAATGGTGCTCGGCTAGATCTCCCGCATTTTTAATTGCTGCTTCTGCTGGGTTGTTTCTAGATTGCATTTCCTGTTTCCTTGGGAAAAGTCTAGTGACTATCTCGGACTATCTCATCAGGCGTGATGGTTACTAAAATATTTGAAGTTTTTCCAACAAGATCTTAGTTCTGCCCTAAGGATGTTACGTACAGCTCTCTCTCATTCGAAGTGCAGTACATATAGAATCTGATAGTATATTTAGAAGTATTTAGAAGAAAACGTCTTTGAAACCTGTTCGCAATATAATAATGCTTACAGAATCGTGACTATTACATTCGGAAATTATTCTAAAGATTAAGAGGATTCCGAATACCACTTGTCTTCTTATTTACGATACATCATCCGTGCATATCAAAACGAAGCTTCATTTCATTTTAATTGAATACAACCTCAGAAAGGATTATTGTAATATCTTCAGTTTAGAATTCAATATCATACCAGTATCGGTAGAGTTTCAATAAACTCCAATTCTATGCTAAATCTCTTAAAATTCACAAATCCTATAGAAAGTTATGAAAATACTTATAGAAGAATAATTGTGCAAATTTTCAAAATTTCACCACAAATCCTTCGAGAAAACTTCCATCCACTAGCTAACATCCTGAACAAACCATTCATTGTTAACAACATGAAATGTCACTTGACGAACAATCAGAAAATTACTAATAGGATTACCTCACAGGAAGCCTTCCACATTCCAATGGATACGAACTAACTTCTACAAAGGATTAGGTACTAACTCTCTCGAAAACTTGGTCTTGCTTCTCATGGAATAGATAAATTCCAAGAATTATATCAACACCAATCTCTTTCTCTCTCTCTCTCTTTCTCTGATGGCGACCAAAACAAAAACAAAGGATATGCAATAAATATAGCTTAGAATTTGAATTTGCAAAGTTGCAAACTGTTAACACACACACATACACAATGCCTCATGACCATAAAATCTCAGAGTTTCACTGTCAGTGTTGTCAGCAATAAACTACTCATTATGCAGAATTTGCATGACCTCCTGACTGATTAAATGACAAATTAAACAAAGCGCAGATCCTTACAGTTTTAATTCTTGCATTAATTGACCTAACCCAAGGTCGAGGCTATACTCAACTGAGCGGTAATTTGCATGCGTAGCTTTGAGTGCTGGTTGTCAACCCCCAAGGTGATGTCACACTGTTTTGAAAAAAAAATTTTTTAATTTTTTAATTAAGAAACATCAAAACGACGACGCGTTGCCAGTTTCTCACGTGAATAAAGAATAACCGACGGAACACAAAAAAAAAAAAATCCAAAACAAGAACTCCATCTGGGAAAGACGCACCAATGCCATACCAGTGTCAGAGAAAATATTCGTTAATTGAAAAAAAAAAAAAAAAAAAAAAAAAGTTGAGTATACGACCGAGTGTCTCTGGCGCACTTGGCCTCTTTTCACATGGAAATCCTCTTTGGTATATAAAACGAAAAATAAATTATAACTTTAGCGCACAAAATGTTGTATTTCCAAAGAAAAAAGCGGCAAAAATATGAACTCTGTTGCCATATCCCGGAAATGTCCTTTTTCGTTTATCCCGCGAAACAAAATTAATTCACGTTTAATAGGATCAACTTATGAGTGGGATTTTTATTTTATTTTTTTTTTTATTTTTTATTTTTATCGTTATGTCGTGCTCGCAATGTTGTGTAATTCCTTCCACATCCTCATAATTCCAAGAACAGACCCAATAGGGAATGTGACATCATTTTCATGCACTGCTGAGAGTTATGGTAGCGTTGGAATTCAATTTATGTTATACACTATGGTTGACAAGGAGAACGACACTATGTCCTTAAATTCGGAAAATATAGGGTTGTAGATACAGGCTGCATCACAATAGACCTTTAAGCCATCATGGTTAAACAACGACTTATTACTTTCTGAAGGATTTTTCAATAGGAGCGCACTATTTTGTTTTTATTTTTTTTAAATAGCTTATGGTTGAGATATACAAAAAACAAAAGATATTTCAGATTGAAGTACAATTTCTGTGTTAATTGTGGAACAATATATCCTTCAAATGTCGTTCATAGACACGCTTCCACTAAGGTGAACCCAATTTTGGACACACTTTCGCTTAAAGTAGACGAAATACCAGCAAATTGGTGTTCGATGTTGGTCCTGATTTCATCTAAAGTTTCTGGCTTATTGACATACATAGACATAGACTTGACATTGTCCCAAAGAAAATGGTCCACGAGCGTCAAATCACATAAATGAGGTAACCAATCGACTAGTCTATTTCTGGAAATAACACGATCACCGAACTTCGACTTCAATAACTCGATTGTTTAACCAAATCTGTGGCATGTGTCACCGTTTTGTTGAAACCACATGTCATGCTCTTTCAATTTCCATCCCAATATAGGTAGTCAACATGATCCGGTAGCTATCTTCATTGACTATGACTGTTTTGACAGCATCATTGAGGAAGAAATATGGGCCAATGATGCCTCCAACATGAAACTCGAACCAAACAGTAAGAAATGACTGAACATGCTGTCCCACGAGTAGAAGTGTATACACCTAGAGGATCACCATTATAACTTCCGTCAAGAATATGGCAGTCAAACGCATCAGCTAATTCGACAGTTTTGGCCATTTAGTGTCGCTTATTTCGTCCTTGGAGTCCCTTTGGAGCATTGTTATCCATCCGCTCTACATGACCCAACCATCTTAATCGTTATATTCGAACTCTTCTGACTAAGTCGATGTCTCTATATAGCTCGGACATCTCATGATTGTATCTTCTTCTCTACTCTCGGTCTATGCAGACGGGACCAAAAATCACCCGAAGTATTTTTCTTTCATAACTAACCGAGAGCGGCTTCATGCAGAGGTACATGCCCTCATTAGAGTTCCCCTCATTTTTGGATTCCTTTCGGAATTATTTAGAGGGTAAAGCACTCTTACTACGCCTTGGCGGAAGAAGTATATCCTAGAGCTCTGTCTCTAATCCAGTTTCCTTTAAGAATCTAAGGATGAGAGCTGGATCTAGTGACGGTATTTCTTCATCTGATAATTGGTACTTGCCCAAGTATTTCAGTCTTTTGTGGGTCAATGTCCCACAAGATCCGAGCACATGTACCGGGATTTCGCTGGACTCATTGCAGAATCTACAGAGTCCTTCTTCAGATATACCTAGTTTCCTTAGGTGCTCCTTGAGTTTACAGTGCCCCGTTAGGAAGCCCGTCGGGATACGGAGGTTATTTTTGCTCATGCTGATGCATGCATCGAATCTTTTTCGGTTGTATTGCCCTAGAAGCTTCTTGGCTTGCCTCATTCCATGGGCGTTGTTCCAGGTTCTTGCCCTGTTTTCCCTTTCTTGTTTCCTGAATTCTTCTTTGAGGGTATGATCCCCTATTACGCAGAATGGTTCAGGACCTATGAAGGATTCTGATGCTCCTTTTCTTGCTAGGGATTCGGCCATTTCATTACCCTCTATTCCCACATTAGCAGGTATCCAACAGAGGGTTACTTTGTTTCATTTAGTTTTGCAGACATTCCCACACAAGTTTGGACTTAATGATATAGGATTCAAGTGCCATGATAGCAGCTCGGCTATCTGACAATATAGTTATATCACAGTTGACATGGTTTCCATCAAGATTGATTTGGACACATCTATCAATGGCATAGATTTCAGCCTGAAAGATACTGGTGCTTTTGCCCATGGATTCAGAGTATTTGGTTCTGGGCCCGAATACCCCTGCTCCAGTTCCTTCATCAGTTCTTGATCCATCTGTGTACCACTTTGTTGTATGATTGCTCAGTTTGTAGGTAGTGGATACATTGCTCCAACTTTTTCTGTTACTGAGCTTGGCCACAAAGTGCTTTTGAAAGTTAAACCTTCTAATGATGTCATCCCTGGGAAAAGCTAGGAGTGGTAGTTTTTTGAGCAGTGCATCGAATTGCTTCGATGTAATGCACTTGTCACTTCCTTAGCCATCCTTAGGATCGTTTAACTTGCACATTCCTCAACCACGAGGTGAAAAGGAGTCAATTCCAATAGTACCTTCATGGCCGCAGTTGGACAAGTTCTCATGGCCCCTGTGATACAGAGGCATGCCAGTCTTTGCACCTTGGTGAGTGTCTTCCTCGTGGTGACCAGATTGGTTCGTTTTGCCCATGCAATCGCTCCATATGTGATCATTGGTCTCACAATAGCAATATACATCCACCTAAGGATGGTAGGGCTACATCCCCAAGATTTGCGCGCCAGTCTTCGACAGATCATCAGAGCCCGCGTGGCTTTCCTGGTTATGTCTTCTGTATGTTTTTTCCAGATGAGTTTACTGTCTAGGTTTAGTCCCAGATATTTAACTTCTTTGACTGGTGTCAGTATTGTACCCGACAGCCTTATTGGCCTCAGTCCTTCAAGTTTTATTTTCCTCGTGAAAGGTACTATTGTCAAACACCATTCGCGAGTTATATTAAGTCCCCGTTGTACTATATCGCATAGGGTTTCCTCAAATTTGCCTCTGGCAATAATGACTATGTCATCAGCATATGCCTGACAGTTGATGCCATAGTTTGTGGGATCCTCAAGTAGCTCATCCACGACAAGGCTCCACATTAAGGGAGAGAGGACTCCTCCTTGTGGGCAGTGTTTTGCTGTGCTGACCTTGATGATGACTTCTGATGTATGAGTCTCTGCTGATCTTGTGCTCAGAAGTTCATACATCCACTTAGATACTGTGTTATTTATCCCTTTTCGTTCTAGAGCCAGCACAATTGCTTCATGAGATGTGTTGTCGAATGCTCCTTTAATGTCCAAGAAGGCACACAGTACTATCCCTTTTGCTTCAAGAGTGCTTTAGATAGTTTCAGTCAGCTGGTACAGAGCAGTCTCTGTAGATCTGCCCGCTCTGTAGGCATGGATCAGGATCTTAAGTATTAGTTATTTTTAGTTGTTCGAGAGATAGCTTCACTACACAGTTGCCTTCTTAGCCCAAAGAAGCAGCGATAGGCAAGGATGCCAAACCTAGACATAGCTCTTTATTGCTCTTCTCTATAGATCCAGTCATAGGCGGTTTTAAAATCGATAAAAGGTGGTAAGGATCGATTTAAAACTCCTTGTTTTTTTTTCCAAGATTTGGCGTAGTGTCGAGGGTGAACTTTTCTACCATAAAACCAGCTGATATAACGTTCACGCAGAATAGCAGATAAGATCTTTTATGCAACCGACGTTGAGGAGGGGGTAGTTTAGAAGGTATCACTTCTTGAGGATCGGGCAAACAATGCTGAGGTTCCATTCATCGGACATATTTTCTTCCGACCATATTTTGTAAATAAATTGGTGCATGCTCCTTACCAAGTCACTCCCCGCTGCTTTGAATACCTTGGCAGCCATGCCATCATCTCCATCAGATTTATCGGATCTTAATTTAGATATCGCTGTCTTAACTTCATCCAGGTCGGGTGGATAAAAATGTTGGTTATCATCATCCAGATTGAATGGTTCATTCTGCTTGACAGCGGACAGCGTTTTGGTCATCGTCGCCCTTATACAATCTGCAGAGGTGATCTTTCCATATCCACAACATCCACTGCGATGCTACTACTGGGTTTGTGCCTTGTTCATCCCTGCAGGCTTCGGTTCTGTCTTTGTAGCCTTGATATGTTCTTTTTATTTTCTGGTAAAACTTCCGACCCTCATTCCTGCAATAGCATCTCTCTATTTCCTCAATAGGGTGCTACTCATGTTCCTTCTATTTTCCTTCTGAGAAGCTGGTGTTCATCCCTACTCTTCTGTTCGTAGAGTTCGTGAGCAGCTTAGGTCCTTTTATGCAGCGCCGTTTTGTCTGCCATCTATTTTTCTGCATTTGCTTGTCGGCATTCTTCTTCGAACCAAGGGTTTCATTGTGGTGGTCCAGAGAAACCCAGCACATCAGCTGCGGCATCCCTAATGGCTTTTTGGCAGTGAAGTCACTGATCTTCAGTACTTGATGCTAGCGGCATAGGACCCCCTAAGAGGGACAATTGATCGGAAAAGGCTCTGGCGATGTATTGCGATTGTAGTTTTCGACGTCAAACTTCTTCACAGTATTTTTTGTCTTCGCGATGTTCTGGGTATCTGCATCCGTACCTTGTCTACAACAAAGTAGAGGTTCGAGTTGACGTTTGCTCTTCAGAATGTTCTGACATCCATCATACTTGAAGAGTACCTTGCGTCGATCGCAATGTGATCAATCTGGTTGACGGTGAACTGATCTGGAAATCCCCATATTCCTTTGTGAATATTGAGATGGGGTAATCGCGTGGTAGCTACTACAATATCGGAGCTGGTGTCGTGCAGGCTATGATTTTCGATAGTACATACTACCAAAGATGCCCTCTCTTCCCAGCTTTGCGTTAAAATCGCCAAAGATAATATTAACATCATAGCTAGGGCACTGCTCGCATGTCCTTTCCAGGAGCTCGTAGAAGCTGCCTTTATTATCGTCATCTTTCTTCTCCATGTGGGTATGAGCGCATATCAGGCTAATCAATATCGAATTAAGCCTTGATGCGAATTCTTACGAGGCGCTCGTTCATATGGCTGAAACTCAGACTTCTTGTCTAAGTCTGTCTCCAATAACAAACCCGCATCTTATTGTCGCCGTAGTAGATATCTCAATTTTTCATTCTTCTTTTCCCCAGCCCATTCTATCAGACTTCTTGGATGGCGGTTGTGTCTCCTTTCTAGCAGTCCAGGGCCTCCGCATAACTATTCCGCTGCACGTGGTCTGTTAAGAGATCTAACATTCAATATGCAAATCCGAACGTCATTGTCTTTATCGCGTCTGCTGGGGTTGTCAACAGATGAAGCATCCTTATCCGAGGTGGATAGGTTTAAATGGGAACAGTTGAAAGGTAGTTTTAGAGGATAAGTATCCTCTATTACTATTTGATGTACACAATACAAATTGCGACATTACAATACGCAATCTGTTAATCAGACATAATACCTACATAAGTGCCATACTATACATATATACAGTAGATACATCTCAGTAACACGCAAATCAATATCACAAGCACTGCAGGACCTTAATTCGAATTATTGCACGCATTGTTCTTACCGTCTTGTAGATTTGTAATCATGGAATCATAAATTAACAAACAGCAATAATCGCAACACATGTATCATTAATTCAATTCAATTTGATATATCATCGAATACACAACTCGTTACATTCCGTGTGAAGGGACAATAGAAATATACTTGAACATACATACCGGTGTGGGTTATGGCGTTCATAAATAACTGGCATCTCAATGAGTTTTGAAAAGCATTCCTCAAAACCATGGGCAACTTAAAGAACAGACCATAATAGCATCAGTACCAACCCCAAAGTAGCCACAGAACACAACGTAATACGAAACTGAAATACCAGTAATCTGTCAGAAAAGGTAAATTAATTGTTTCATAGCATTACTCTGGTTACTGTCTGGAAACCGTCTGTCAATCCCTTTTGTATTAATGAAATGTAGAAACCCATCGATGCATAGACAGGAACTCTCCCCCCCCCCAGGGAAAAAATACTTCTCATATCGAATGGAAAGCTTTCAGCAGCAGGATATCATTTTCCACTTCAAGGAAATCGAATACTTTTAATTTTATCTCTCTATCTCTCTCTCTCTCCGTATCTTCCTCTTAGCAGATACACTTCATTAACTCCAGCTTCATTTATCTACAAGGCAATAAAAAAAGAAAAAAAAAAACCAAAACCATTCGATAGTAGAATCCATATCGAAACACTTCTCGTCGTCTACACTCCAGCGATTGACATTAGAGACGTCAATTAACGTAAATATGATACACCATTAACCACTCGTCACTCTGCAAGAGTGTATGTATTAGGCAAAGGTGAAATTTGAACTTTTGATAGAAGTGACCTTAATTAATTTTGCACTGACTGAGTACACAGTCAGTGATTTGTGTGCAAACAGAGCACTTTGAAGTAGTGTAGTCAGTGCTGATGTCCTTTGGTGTATTTTCAGATTTATTTGGATAAATCAATGAGCTTGTTAGTGATCCTTTCATGTGAATCGAATCGAATAATCAGAATTCAAATAAATCTAATGAGGGTTCATCAAGTATTTACTTTGAATATATGATATCAGTAACAATTTGAAAAGGTACATATAAGTAAGAAATTAAGGAAGTTCTATTTGGTCCTTATGTGTGCTATATGGACCTACATGCACATATATCGTCCTCAAAGGAGAAATACTTTGTGTAACTTAAACATGTTGTGATAGAGACATTCATAAATTCGACAGCATGACTGGCAAAAGGAATGTTATTGGCACCACTGGCAGACTCAAAAACTCTGTTAGCAATAAGAACAGACATGAATTTGACTGGATTTAGGACCACTTCGTTATAAAAGTGACACGAGGACAATGTAAACATAAAACAACGTAACTCTTTATTATCTCTAAACTGTAAATAACCACGATCTCTAAACAAGTGAAAAGATATGTGCTTTTTCTCGTGACAGCTGTCAGATGATGATTGACAGTTCTCATATCTACCAGAGGTGATGTGATGGCTGTGTGTTACGGCTCTGTCTACAGAGCATGTATGTGTGGTGGGATCGCCGCAGGACTCCTCCTTTAGGATGAAGTGAAACGAGTATGCATGTGGCCGGCGGTTTAGGACTGAAAACGGTCCAGCGTAAGGAGGCTGCAATGGTCGCTGGGTTCTGTCAATCCACATGTAAATGTGTGAAACAGTATTGAGGTTTTTTGGGATAAAGATTGGTTTTGTCTGATGTGTGGCAAAAGTAGGCTCCTGCAAAAATTTTTAAGAATATGCAAGTGGTTCCGTTTTACCTTCGACTATTTGTAGCAACACTGCATCAACTGGCGTGTTTGATGCGTCACACATGAGGCGAGTTCTGCATCCGGCAACCGATGGGCTAGTGAAGCTGCCTCCTGCTTGCGGCGACGTTGGAAGGCGGCTTGTGTTGTTATTGACTATGTGAGAGGCGAGCGATCCTTTTTGGTGGCTCCCCCCAGCATCTGCGAGATTGGTGCTTGATCTGCAGCAGTGTGCGGCAGGCATGGATGGAAGAAATTAAGGGCTGCGGAAACTCCGCGATTGCTTTAATGGTATCCTGAATTGGACGTATGCCTGTACGGGATCCAGCGGGATTCCAGAAACACTAGTACGTTCTTGCCGAACTCATAATTTTGCATGTTGAGTTTGCACAGCAAACCAAATATCATTGGGGTAAATTCGTACAACCCTAATGGCGTTATTATCGCCGTTTTTGGAATGTCTTCTGGTGCCATTGGTATTTGATAATATGCACGGGCGTTGGAATCCTGCATTCGCAAGAGCATAGAATTTTGGTGGGATTGGCCTCGCACGTCAGGAGAGTGTCAATTCGGAGATTTCCAGGTAGTGGGGTACGTTGTGCGAAGGGATACTTTTGGATGAGAATGGGAGCGTGATTGCTCTGAAGCGTTTGAAGAGTTCCGCGTACTTGTAATCGTGGACGATGGAGTCTAAAACGGTGTAGTCCGTAGAGCTGAGTACGATCGGCGTGTAAATATTGGTGATCTGATCGGTGAGATGTCGCCCATGGATGATGTCCAAAAGCAGACGGAAGTGCTGAGGAAAGTCTGCTCTCAGAATTGACTGTAGTACACCTGCACGGACAAACGTCCAACTTCATCGTGACTGTTCCATAAGTATTAATCTTTGTAAGGTTGACCGCGTACAATACATACGGCTGCTGAGGTAGGTTGTTGTTTGGGTTGACAGGTAAAACCGAAATACGACAAGACTCACCAGCAACCGCAGACGCCTCCACTAAAGTTGCTGGTTGCCGTTTCCCAGCGCAAATGTGCATGTGAGTACTTGCGAGCCTGAAAGCTGTTCTGTTGATGATACCAGCAGCACCAATTGCTTCTGGCCTGGTCTCTACAATCTCGACTCATTGGACGTGAGCGGCTGGTTGAGGTGCTTCTTCGAAAAGTCAAGCATAGCTTGTGGTTTTTATTGCATAGTGTCCGTAGTTACTTTGCGTAGTTCAAAGACCGTCCCTCTTCTAGGTCTCAGTAGTCCTATAAACCTGTCTTTATTCCATAGTACAGCATTTCTCTAAATGGTAAACTCGGTGATTTGCGATATTAACTGCGTCTGCGTGGATTATGTATTTGCCAAAGGTGGATCAATGCCAGTGCTTTTTAGTGCTTCAATTCATATTGTGATAGATGTTGCCTGATAGTCAAGGCCATCCAATTAGCGGCGTTACTTCGGATTGACAAACTCTACAGTGACCTGGGAGATGGTCTTTGGATTTGAACCCCTCTATTGCATAGTCGGTGCCATATTTAGCGGTGTGTCCACTCTGTTTTGTCCGCCACAGAGTACCTTAAAATTTAGTACGAGAAGAGGTCATTGGTAACTCTGAGAAAGGGAAAATCCTTCAAAATGTATCTGGCGTCAATTTTTATTTTCAAAGAAAAGAACATAGAATGAATGCAATGAGGGCCCAGCTCAAAGTTGCAGAGAGATTGTAGGAAGTAGCCTCCATCATTACTACACTTGCCGATTGCAGTTGTTGACCTTAGCTATCTCGATAATGGACAAATGGAATACTATGGAGGTTTAAATCACTACCAATTTTCTTCAAGTCCTGTGCGACTTGGTCGGGATGGGCATTGGCATCAAGTGCATGTGAAGAGCATTGCTGGCGATGATTACAGATTGAAAGATTTCTACAAAATCGACATTTCTAGATTGCGGCAGATTTGGCCAGGAGCACAGCTTTAGGTAGAGGAAAAGACGAAATTCCAAAGCGATCAAAAACGCGTGCCTGTATTCCAGATGAACCCTCTAATCTAAAAGTGATTCTCATGCAATCTATATATATTGCCAAGGAGGAGGATTCTCGACTCTAGAAGACTCATCATTGTTATCAATGAAGAGCCTTTAAAATGAGTAATCAGTTATGGGTTACCATTAAAGTATACAAGTGGGACGAGAAAGGACAGCCTATTAGAGCTTGTCTCTAAATGTAAAGATCTACTTAGCCTTTCGGTAGGACAAACCACATTTGAGAAAACTGCTCTACATGGCATATATTAAGACAGATATGGCCTAAGATGGATAAGAAAAGTAGTGTCCTAAAAGCTAAAATGATCACAGATCAGCAACATCCTTGGTGTTCTCACGGTACATTGTCTGATAGGCCAACATGCTAAGAGGCTGGGCTCATTTTCAAATTACTTCTGCAGTAGTTTCAGGCACGAAGAGCAGAAACAAACTATAGTTCAACTGCCAAAGTGGAAACAACCATGTTGTCACAAAAGACCTCTTCTGGTCTAAGTATGTCTGCATCTTGGTACAGACACCCACCCTAACCCAAACCTAAAAAACCTCCACCGCGGCTACCTCTTATAAAGTACATTCAGGAGGTCCAATTTTCACGCCCACAATGTTGGTTTCCATGGTCGTTGTCAATCGTCGTTGGTGTATTGACATAGACCAGCAACTTAGCATATGCCCCCAAGAAATAGTCCAGTGGCGTCAGATCGCATATTGGTGGCAAATTCACTGATCCCTTTCGTAAGATGTTATAATCCCCGAACTGCTCCGCCAATATCATCATAGTTTGCCCGGCAAAATGGCATGTTACACCATCCTGTTGACCCACATGTCTTTGAGTACATTGTCACGCAAATATGGAAAAATTAATTGGTGATCAACGTTCCGTAAAAGGTTCCACAGTTGATGACGCTAGCTCTAGCTTAATTTTTTTATAAATATGGTTCGAATTTTGTAACCCTTGTAAGGTAGGATCTTTTCGCAAAATCCCCCACATATTGGGTCTATAGCGACTCTAAACTCTCAATCTGGCTGATGAGTTGATGTCTAATAGAGTGGACTAAGTTCAGAATTTGGAAATAAAGTTTTACAATTTGACACAAATGTCACCTTCAACGCAACAAATGACAGCGTTAGCCAAATATCACACCGACTATTCGGTATATGTCACTTCTTGTTCCCAATCCCTTCCGTAAACATAGCTTTCAAGCCAGGCTCCCTAGGACTATTACATGTAAATACAAATCGCTACTTCTCAATCAATTCTCATGAGGTTGACCATAATACCACTGGGAACTCTTTAACCATTAATAAAAAGTTTAATCTACCGTTCGCCTCTTTGAGGTGAGTCAGCAGTCTCACAGTATCTCTCTAAAATGATTTATGTTCCAAAAAGTTAATTTTTCACTTCAAACTGTCAGAAAATATGTACGAAAGAACCACCGGAGACGTTTTCTCCAAGCCAATTGCACTAGATAAACAGAAAACTAAAACCCATAGCAATCCTTTCAAGTTGACTCCACACCTCACAGACATGAAACGCAAAATCCACAACTTCTCACATGAATGCTTTAATCTCACACGAGTGCTTTACGCATCATCGCACTATGTGCATCTCTGATATGGTCCTGAAGAATTGCCTCCCACTTGAAAGGAGGTGCCAGCCAGCTTGGTCCTGGCATCTTTACCCTGTGCCAACAGAGGAGGGAATTTCATCTGTTTATAGCACAATCGTCAAGGTGAATGCTACCATTTCGATGGGAATTTTATGTGTTCACCTCGGAATAAAGTTTCATTTCATTGCTATTCGATTCGAGATACATAAATTTTCATCTTCAAAAGCGAAAAATATACAGTACGATGGCAGAGATACACTCAATTGGTACTGCAGGAAGTTAAAATGTCCCTGGCATCCGGAAGGAAGGGTGGAAGAAGATTTCAGCATTTCATTCATTCCTTCTCGGGTAAGGATAACAATATTTTCTTATTGAACGGAGTTTCCTACTCATTGCCTATTTTTTTTTTTTTTGAAGCATTCATTTGGCTGATTCTCATATTGTATTCATATGAAATTCATAAGGATAAATAGGATCAAGATGCTGCCGGAAGAATATTACCACGGGGCAAGGGGACAGAGGTCACATTGCAAGGAGACATACAAGTAGATTTGAGTTTTAATTTTCTACATTTCTATGGCATACGAGTCCTTCATACATGTCTAGGCAAAATGTCTATACAAACCGACAAAAAAATTTAAATTAGTCCTTTCCCATCTCGTTGGGGCAAAAAAAAAAAAAAAAAAACGCACATTGAAGCATTTCTTTTTATGAAAAAAAAAAAAAAAAGGGATACCATTCAGGTATTTCATTTGCTAGAAGGTATGGGGTCCTTTCTGTAAATTGTGCCGAACAATATTTTCACCCCCAAGGCAAACGAAGTGACAGATGAATCGGAGAGAAGAATATTGCTTTCCTTTTGTCACAGCTGCGTTTCGCATTGGCAGGAGACGCAGCAGGAAGGACGAAGAAAGGAAAAATAAATAAAATTTTCAATTTCACTCAGATTTTCATTCGAATGACATTCACTTTGAATTTCCATTGATTTTCCTTTTTTTTTGAATTATTTTTTCTGTGAAGATTCCTAGAATTGGTTGGAATGGTGCTCGGTTTCTGGTAATTTTTTGATATTTTTTTTCAGAAAAAAATTGGTGGTATGCCACGTATGCAACATCATGGGTCAAGGATTGAATTCCATAGAGGATATGTGGCATAAGTCAAATGAATTTCTTTTCTTTCGTCCTTATATTTTGTTTGTGAGTGACAAATTAGTTGGTAATGTTAAGAGCTTAAGGACATTTGTGTTGGTAGGCGGGATTCATCGGATGTGACTTGTATATTTGCGTTTGAAGGACTATAAGAGTCTGTAGAAATTACTTTCCTAATATAATAGTACCATCTGGTCACAACAGTGAGCTATCGTGGCCAAATGTGTAAGGTTTCATTCAACCATTTACTCGGTTTATCCACACCTCGATGGTGGGGATCAGCTTGTAGGTCCATCCCACCTAGCTTGCCGCATAGCTATTGATATTGCCTTTTTTTTTCATCATTTATTGTCTGGACAATATCTGCTGCTTGATTGCTTGAGCTTATTCTTACGTGGATCCTTACCATCTCATTCGCGAGGATGTCGATAGTGGTCATTCCGGCTATGACACAGGCTGCTTCAACTGATATTGTTCGGAAACTGTTGATTGGTTTTATCGCGCAGAGCCTATATATTGCCGATCTGAACCGAGCTAACAATTCTGAAAATTAACATCCGCCTGGAGAATCCAGGTCCTCCTATGTATTCGGGAGAGGGCCGCTTGCAGTAGGGAAGCTTTCTTGCTCGAGTATTCTACGTGGGCTTTAAAGTTTAATCTATTATCAAACATTACTTCTGGATATTTAACGACTTCTTTGGATCTACTGGCCTGGCTGCCGATTCGAATATTCGCATATTTAACAGCCTTTCGACTTCTTATAAGAACAGCCTCAGTTTTGTGGTCTGCTGATCCTGGCAAGTCTTTGACTTCTGTGATTGCTTCGTTTGTGACTGACTCTATTTCATGGATTAGTTTGGCCACGGTAACTACGGTGATGTCATCAGTTAGACACAGGACCCCGTCATACATAATATTCCATAGAAGAGGGGCTAGTACCGATTCTTATGGGATTCCTGCAGTGACCTTGTAGTACCTTAAGCCCTCGTCAGTTTGGTACCACAACTTCCTGTTGGTGGAATAGTTTGTGACTATCCTTAACCATGACGTACGGAGTATACTTTCGCGATTTTCTGAATCCGAACTGGTGGTCTAACAATGGTCCTTTTTTCTCTACTACCAGAGGAACTTTCCCAAAGTGTAGAGTTCGTCTGGTGGTTTGTTTCCTTTTGGGAGCAGCACCAAATGTTGATGCTTCCACGGTTCAGGAAAAATTCCTGACACATCTGCATCATCTTTAAAAAGATGTCGGGTTTCTTTTCAATGTCCACTTTCACTGCTTTATTAGGGATGCCATCCGGTCCGGGCGCATTATTATTGACTATCTTCTTGCATGCCTCGAATAGGTCATCCCGAGTAAAAACGAAGATATGGTCTGTATTGGTATTCCTGATAATGTTACGTTTGAGGGAATAGGTGCTGGTGGTTTGTTTCCTTTTGGGAGCAGCACCAAATGTTGATGCTTCCACGGTTCAGGAAAAACTCCTGACACATCTGCATCATCTTTAAAAAGATGTCGGGTTTCTTTTCAATGTCCACTTTCACTGCTTTATTAGGGATGCCATCCGGTCCGGGCGCATTATTATTGACTATCTTCTTGCATGCCTCGAATAGGTCATCCCGAGTAAAAACGAAGATATGGTCTGTATTGGTATTCCTGATAATGTTACGTTTGAGGGAATAGGTGCTGGTGGTTTGTTTCCTTTTGGGAGCAGCACCAAATGTTGATGCTTCCACGGTTCAGGAAAAACTCCTGACACATCTGCATCATCTTTAAAAAGATGTCGGGTTTCTTTTCAATGTCCACTTTCACTGCTTTATTAGGGATGCCATCCGGTCCGGACGCTTTATTATTGACTATCTTCTTGCATGCCAACGAAGATATGGTCTGTATTGGTATTCCTGATAATGTTACGTTTGAGGGAATAGGTGCTGTATTAGGGATCTTAACATAGCTCTACAAGTTAACTGTGGAAATCTACATATATAAGGCCTTTTAGCTTTTTCTTATTTTTATTATGACAAATGAAATGTCACATTCTTTGTCAGTCAGTTTTACCTTTCGTATGTTAGGTCTATCAAAAAAGAAAAGCAGGCATCGAATTCGGAACATGCCCATTATTTAATATCTACACTCTATGATAAAGCAAATTTTAAAAACATGATGTATCGTTTGATCAGATTACATGACACTTTCTTATATAAATGTTATTGGCCGGATAACGAGCTTATCCTTTGACTTTTGCGCCTTACCATCTGTAAGGTTAAATAAGAAAACCTATTTATTTAATATACTCAGAGTTATTTTATTATTAATAAATCTGTAATTATGGAAAGTGATTGTTGGTTTACCTTGCACACGGAAATAACCAAGTGATTGCGAACGGAAGAGGTGGTTGCCGGTTGTCAAATATGAGAGCTGTCAAAGATGATTGACATCTTAAGGTGAGAGTACATACATATATTTATTTTCAATAAAATATAATCTCTTATTTTGATTCCATAAATCCCTACCTGTCGCCCCAATTTTTTGTATTTGAATAAAATCTACACAGTGACAGAGAAAGTGGGTTATTTCCTCATCTCCACATCCACGACTTAAGTCTTTTTTCGTTAGTTTTAGTTTTGAGGATGACATGATGACTCCTATTAGGGAAAAAAGGATGTCCTATCCTTTTGTATAATCTTATCAGTGCTATTCTTATCGAAACTAGTCATATACTTCTTGTAATTATAATACTTTCTAGGGAAGACCATCCATAATGTTTGCCTCCCTTGGACCTTAATCCCTACATCGAGCCTCAGTTTGCAAGGCGGGATGAACATCGAAGTGTCGGCTTTTTCTGATGTGTGGATTCCGAACTTCTTCTGGCCAATTCATCGGCCTTCTCATTACCTGGTATATTTTCATGTTTCAGCAGAATGCAACCTTGTACTGTGTTCCAAGAACTTTAAGCTTTTCACGATAGCACTTCACAAGCTTGGATGTTATTTTGATCGTAGAAATCGCTTTTATTGCGGCCTTACTGTCGATGAAAAAGATCATACTTTCCTGTGGTATCACAGTCTCACGTGCTGCTATTGTCACTCCTAGGACCACCGCTTAGAAAACACTGCTATGGTTCGGAAGACGAACTAATATGGATATGCCCAGCGGTACAGGAAAGATAGCTGGGCCTACGACTATATCCATCTGAAAAGACAGAGATGGTGCGCATGTTGGTAAGCTGACCAATTTTTCATTCTTCTATACTCAGGAAAGAGCTTGTGAAAGTTCTTTTGAAATCTAGGTACTGAGTCAGATAATCAATCGTAGGTACATTTCCTAGTTGTTTAGGATCATAGACTGACCCATTGTACTTTGTTTCCAACTATCTGATTGACTTAGTTTTAAGGCACTATCAGCTGCCGAGGTTCAAAGGAAAATATCCAGCAGAAGCAGATTTAGGATAGCCTCCAGTCCTGCAGTAGGTGTGATTCTCATGGCACTTGTGGTGTCAATATAAGTCAATCGCTGTATCTTCGTGGGAGATGCTGAGTTGGTGGTCTTGGTAGCGATAAGTCAGAATAGGTCTTTCTATAACCGTATGCATCCATAGTATAATTTTGGCCTTTGGTCACAAGGTTTTCCCAAATATTCTACTGCATATATACAGATATAACTTTGAGGTAGTTTATAGGATCCGCTATAAATTCAGACAATGACACAAGCGCTGAGATCAAACGAAGATTAACTCTTGCCAATCGCTGCTTCTTTGGGCTAAAAAGGCAATTGTGTAGCAAAGCCCTCTCTCGAACAACTAAAGTATCCCTATATAAGACCTTGATCATCCCAGTCTTGTTCTACGGCGCAGAAGCATGGACTATGTCAAAAATGGATGAGGACGCTCTCGGTTTTTATGAGAGAAAAATACTTCGTGTGATTTTTGGTTGCGTCTGCATAGACGGAGAGTGGAGAAGAAGATATAATCAGGAGCTGTACGAGGTATATAGCGACATCGACCTAGTCAGAAGAATTCGAATACAACGACTAACATGGTTGGGTCATGTAGAGCGAATGGACAGCAATGCTCCGGCCCGGAGAATCTTCGAATCCACCCCAGAGGGACGACGCAGTAGAGGAAGACCTCGCCTTAGGTGGCGCGCTCAAGTGGAAAGGGACCTCAACCAACTTGGTGTGCGAAACTGGAGGCAGCTAGCTTTCTTTTTTGAATTCTTTCATTAATGTTCGGTCTCCAGTTCAGCTTCTTATCAAGCACGAGGCCTAGATGTCGAGCGCTGCCCGAAATTTTAAGGGAAGAGCCCCCTATGGAAGTTAATGTAAACTCAGGAACTTTCCTTATATTGGTTACAATACCAGCTCGGATTTCTAGGGATCGACCGCTAGTCCAGATTTCTTGGTCCAGGTATATATGTAGGGTCCTCAGCGCACCTTCCAATTGTTCGCTAAGGATAATGAGGAATTTACCCGGATCCATCAATATGACATCATCCGCATAAGCGATGGTCTTGACACAACTATACATGAGTTGTTGGAGTACTTCATTTAGTACTGGGGAAAGTACTCCGCTTTGAGGGTACCTCTAGAGGCATATGCTTCTAACTTCATACTTCCGTGCTCCGTTATAATGTTCCTCAAGAATTTCTACAATTCAATATGTCACGTTGTTGCGGATACCGAGGTGTATCAGTGTTCTACCCACCGCGTCCGTTCTGACATTGATAAACGTTCCGTCAATGTTTAAGAGAGTGCACCTAAAGTGTATTCTTTATCTTCTAAGGATTACTCGAGCTAACCACACCGTACTGAACCGTATCTTTTCATGTTCATGGAATATGTTTTCGTATGAGAATACTGCTAAATAGTTCCTTGAGTACCGGTATAATCATGCTTACAGTACTCTGGTGATTTGTAAGGGGACAACAATCTGATTGCCCACTCAATTCTCTCCTCTGAGATCAAATCTGCTACTAATTCATATTCCGTGTCTATACTAACTCTGGTGCTGTCGACAGATTTGGCTACTTATCAGTAATACCAATGAATCTGAGCAAGATTCAGTCCAATCTCCATCGGGATCTTTGAGTTATTCTATAGCCGTAGTTTATCTAGAGACAATTTTCCTCACATAAAGCATTTAATATCTTTGATTGTACAACCGAATTTTCACCATCTGTACCTTATGTATGTACATGCCATAAAGTTTATTACATAGCCCTATATATTTCCTACAAGTTACTTGTATCTGCCTTGAAAAAAAAAATAATTTAAATTAATAATAAAACAAAGTTGTATTGAATTGATGGACACTACACATGAATGAATTTTAAAAATAAAAAATTTTTTTTTGAAAAAGTTAAACCATATAAGAAAACCTCTTGCAACCCATGATTGGACACTTCAAATAAAAATATATTGAGGCTAACGTGTATGCTTGCGCGTGTTGAAGTCCATAATTCGTTAATAAGCATCAGCATCTCCTCACATTTGACCTTGAGCAACCTGACCCTCCAACAAAAACAAAAAAAAAAAGGGTATACACGAGCCCATCGTCACCTCATAACTTTCAAATTAATTAAAATTAAAATAAAAAAAAAAAAAAAATTGAAGAAAAATCTACACTGTAACCAGAATTCACATTCAATAAATATTTCATTAACTGAACAATCCAACACTCATCCCCTACGGTAGAATATGAGCCCAACTCGTCCTAATGAGTTTCCCAACGTAAAATCTCTACATCTCCTCGTAGCCAGCCCCAGCACTTTGCCAGTCTGACGAGGAGAGACCCTGCACACAGGTGTGCAGCTGAGTGGCTCTATAGAACCCACCAACCGGACGTGATGGTCGATGCTTAGGGCCAATGTTTACACAACTTATTCCCCAAGTGAATAATACCCCTCACTGGTATGGTCGGAGCTCACTGGCGGGTAGCAGGCAACCGACGACGACGACTCTTGTAACTATGCCATGGGAGCGTTCATAAATTATGTGTACTTAGCGATGTAAACGGTTTTGGAATATACATAGCTTGCCTGGCGTCCGCTTCCGCCACTATGGCAGCTGCTGGGATGAAACTTTGCGCGCATAGAATAAAAGTGAAATTAGCGATGATGCTTGGCAGGCACACAGTGGAATTAGTCTCTTGCACGCGTGTAACCCGACGTTGGTTACACCATATAGCCCACGTCTATTGAAAATCTAAATTGCTGTGCGTGGACTGAGGCTGAGAAGGCTGTGGCGCTGGATCTGGTTCCTGGATGTTGGTGGATGTATGCAATTTCTTTGACCCAGAAGCATTTGAATTGCGTAAGCGCGCTAAATCTAGGTGAAGTGCTTGGTAGAACTTGAAAATTATAATGTGGTCGGGTACGGGGCACTGGGTGGAGGAGGAGGTTTCTCTCCGTTTTCGAGAAATTCCTGAATGTTGAACAAAGTGTTTCCGCTGTAATTATGTTTGGTTGGCAAAGCGAGAGAGGGCGCTGAGAGGTGATTATTTATGTGAAAACTTTTTGAATTTTGTTAAGGAGGAAACGCTTTGTTTCCTATTTTCTATGTCAAGAGTGCCAGTTGAGAGTTGAACGAAGAATGGAAACTTTAAACTAAGTTCGCTTCGGCGGGCTTTAACACTTTCGGAACAAGAACGAAAAAAATATGGTAAAAGCGCAATAGCGTAATTGATATCAAAGCGCACACAAAAAAAAAAAAAAAAAGAAGCAATTTTCATCGGAAGTGTGGGAAATAGAGCAGGTAATTGAGTGTCATTATTCGCCTCAAGTAACCTTTGCATGTTGAAAGGATAATTTTTTATAGCTTTTCTTCGAAGGGTATGGAAACATGTAGGGAGCAAGATGTAAATAGTTCTTAATAGCGATGATAGATCACATAAATGGTATTTGATTAATTTTGTTCAACAAATACAATTGTAGAGGAAATAAAGCAATGTCCTGTCAGAGGTTAAGTCTTGGAATGAGTGTCAATAGCATGAATTTTGTTGATCATAGATCTGCAATTGTTCTTAGTTGATTAAAGAAGATAGATGGCATCCTGGACAAAAATGAACAAATCTAGTACTTTAGATCTACCGAGGCTTATATGGGATGATCTGAAAGGTAGAGTTGGCGACTAAGTCCAAAAATTAGTTTCCCATTGCACGAAACTTACAATGCAATGCATCTCTTACTTTAATAGTATAATAGTATACAAATATTTGCAAAAATTACAGTGGTAGCTGAATAGAAAACAATGTCTGAATTACTGGATGTCCGTACTCTAATTCCACTGCATCCCTTAATTTAATATGAGTCTACATGCAACACTAACTCCTACAGATTCGAAAGATAGACTTAAAAACTAAATGTAAATGGTCTGTCCAGAGCTTTATATTCAGGTAGGTAGGTAGGTAGGTAGGTAGTGTAGGGTTATAAGTTTTTCAAAAGCCAGTAAGCACCATAGTGGCCCCATTGTAGTCCCTAGAGAACCATTATGGTAGCAAATCTAGATCTAAACCATCTCTTCCATGCATTTGGTCTCCCTATAAAATTTTACTATCGCAAAAAATTGATTCACAGGCTTAACTTCCTCTAAATTGTCAAAGAAGTACTTTCCTAGGTGAAGTCTACTCCCAGCTATGCCTTGACATTTACAGAGTAGATGTGTGATGTCGTCCGAAACGTGAAGGACACATGTATCCGTATTTGATAATCCTAATCTCATGACATGCCTCCGAAGAAGACAATGATTAGAGAGAATCCTTACCGCTAATCTTAACCGCAACCTAATTCTATATTTAAGTAAGTAATCATTCTCCTCATCTATGCCTTTATGTGGAACCTATTCCCAAAAGGGTATGGATGTGAATAATTTTAACTTTGTGCAGCAAAATACTATTAAACTTAACACACTGATGGCACACATGAACAGAGGTACGAGGTGCAGCGAGGTAAATCCATGGAAGCCTGTTGAATACGGAATTTTAGTCCACAGTTAGTGGGAAATAAATTCACCTTTTTAGAGTGAAATCATTTTATTTCACTCTACTGTGTCATCTGATACTTTCAACTTTCACTCAACCCTTTTCCAAGTAGAAATATTTCCATTCAATACTTTTACTTCTTTGAATATCTCAGGAAGTTAGAAAGCGTTTAAAACTATGTTCTGTGGACCTGTCAACGGTGTGGTCATCAAGATGCTCTGAAGGCACTTCGTCCTCACCGGGATGGCAACTGGCACTGGCGCCATACTATCTATGGTCATAGGAACATCCTGGATCTCGTGAAAAATGAGATTAGGGAGTTGAATATGCCCATGAATAGAATAAAGAGAATGCATGCTATCGAAAGGTATCACAAAACTCTTATCAAGGATGGAGCAGATTGGTGATATAAACATCTTTACGGATGGCAGAGCGGTGGCAGGTATCTTTTTAGAAAAACAAGAACTAGCCTGTCATATTAGTGCGGGAAAATAAACCTCAGTCTATCAAGCCGAGATGATTGCTCTGTTTTATACGTTGGATCAACTAAAAGAAGGTCAGGTTGCGGGTAAAAATATTATTGTAGCACTCGACAATTAATCAGTGATTAGACGTATGGAGCAAACAGATATCAATACATCACTGGCATTGGAATGTGTTCATAAACTCGAATGAGTGCTCATCTCAAAATTAGATGACGCTGGTCTGGGTAAGAGGGCATGTATGGACTAAGAGCAACGAAAAGGCGGACTCTATAGCAAAGTAAGGGTCAACCTCGGAGTTCTATAATCCGGAACCATTTGCTGCAATTGGGCTGCGGCGGAACATCAGAGATGGTGGTCAACCGTGAATGGGTTGAAGGCACTCGAAAATGGCCTTTAAAATACCGATTGGCACCACTCATAATGGGTGTAGCGTTATCTACAGGTTATGGAAATTTCGGGTATCACCTAAAGAAGGTGGATCTCCTGGAGGATGACACCTGTGAACTATGCCTGAAGGAAATCGGGACGGCAGCACATAATATTGTGTCAATGTCTGGCACTAGCTAGCAGAAGATGGAAGGCTTTGGGAAGCCACTGGGTAGAAACCCAGAGGTTGAACCAGATTTCTGTTAAACAGATGGAAACGTTGACACGAGGATTCAAAGCCAGACAGGAACTGTGAAGACATCCAGATAGTCACTCGGGGTAAGATGATCGTGGAAAATCAGACTGTGGTCTGGTTGGAAATCTCTCGATGTATGTATATATATGAACATACATTAACCCAGCCCAAGTGAAATTGCAAAAATTAGAAATATCCATCAGACACTTACACAGAGAAAAGTTGTCTGAATAATTCAAAAGAGTGGAGAAAGGCAAGGTTGCAAAATGGTATCCACTATATGGAGAAGCAATGCAATAAACCTGAAACACCAGGCTAAGACTGTTCCGCTCCAATGTTGAGTCTGTGCTGTTATATGGGTGCAGCACTTGGAAAGTGACCGCGATTATCACAAATGCAAACGCATCTGAATGGGTGTCAACAAAAAGGATTTTCTGGCCGAACTGTATCTGACTTTCCTATTAGAAGGTTCAACTTTCAAAAGAACTTTGTTACCAAGCTCACCAACAAAAAGAGTTGAAGCAATGAATCCACAATTTACAAACTGAGCAATCACACAACAAATTAGTTCACAGATGGGTAAAGAACTCATGCAGGAACTGGAGTAAGAGTATTCGGGTCTAAAACCAAATACTTTGAATCTATAATCAGAAGTCCCAACATCTTTCAGGCTGAAATCCATGCCATTGACAGATGTGTCCAAACCAATCTCGACAGAAACCACGGTAATTGTGATATAGCTTAATATAATGCCAGCCAAGCTACTCTAAACTTCTTTGGGAATGTCTGCAAAAACTGACTAAACAAGTTGTCCCTCTGTTGGATACGTAACCATGTTGGAGTAGAATGTAATAAAATGACCGACTCCCTAGCAAGAAAGGAAGATTCAATAACCGTCATAGGTCCTGACCAATTCGGCGAAATAGTGGATCACTCCCTGAAGGAAGAATTAAGGATACTTGAAAGGAAAACATTGTAAGAACCTGGAATAACGCTCAGTACATGTGGCGAGTGAAGAAACTTCTGGGGCAACATACTTACTTACTTACTTAACGGGCTCCCGACCCGTGAAGAGTCTCTGCCTGAGACACAGCAGCCTTCCACTCTCTTCAATCCCGGGCACGCTGCTTCCAGTTATCTAGACCAAGCGCTCTGGCATCCGCGATAGCTTGATCCTTAAAACGGAGGTTCGGTCTTCCTTGTCTTCTCGAACCTGGGGGCTGTGATTCGAAGATTTTGTTTTGGCTTTTTGGACTACATCCACATCCTGGTACAGCTCATAGAGTTCGCGGTTATATCTTCTCCTCCATTCGCCCTCCTCGCATACGGGACCGAATATCCGACGAAGAATTTTTCTTTCGAAAGTGTTCAGTATTTGCTCTGCTTTCCTGCTTATCGTCCAGCACTCGGCTCCATACAGCAGAACTGGCAGGATCAAAGTTTTGTAGAGCAAACATTTCGTCTTCCGAGTTAGGAGTTTTGAACCCATTTGTTTGCCAAACCGAAGTAGCAGCGGTTTCCTAGGGTAAGTCTTCGTCGAATCTCCGCTAAGTTGTCATTCGTGGAGTTGATATTTACTCCGAGGTAGGTAAACTCCTTAACCACTTCGAAGTTACTGTTGCCAACAGTGACGTTTTGTCCTAGGCGGTGGACAGATGCTTCCTTGTTTGTTGACAACATGTACTTGGTTTTGTCCTCATTCACTTCAAGGCCAACTCGTTTCGCCTCTTCTTCAATTGCCGTAAAAGCCTCTAACACGGCGCGCTGGGAGCGACCGATGATGTCGATGTCGTCTGCGTATCCCAACAACTGGACAGATTTGTTGAAGATAGTGCCTTCCGTGTTTACACCTGCCCTGCGCACTATCTGTTCCAGCACAAGATTGAAGAAGTCACATGATAGCGCATCCCCTTGCCGAAATCCGGTGCATGTTTGGAATAGTTCAGAGGAACTGTTGCCGAATTGCACGTTGCACCGCGTGTTATCAGTTTAGCCGGGATTCCGAATTCGGCCATCGCCTTGTAGAGCTCAAGACGATGAATGCTATCATATGCGGCTTTAAAGTCGATGAAGAGACGGTGAGTCTCGACTTGAAATTCGTTGGTCTTTTCCAGGATTTGCCTTAGTGTGAAAATTTGGTCGATCGTCGATCTGCCGGGCCGGAAGCCACACTGGTACGTGCCGATTAGTGTGCTGCAGAAAGGCTTCAGACGTTCACACAGTACGTTGGATAGGATCTTATATGCGACATTAAGCAGGGATATGCCTCGGTAGTTCTTACAAGACATAGGATCGCCTTTCTTGAAGATGGGGCATATAGAGCTGATAGTCCAGTCATCGGGCATGACTTCATCCACCCATACTTGGTTGATGACTTGGTGCATGCACCCTACCAAAGCATCACCATCATGTTTGAAAAGCACTGCTGGTAGACCATCAGAGCTGGCGGCCTTGTTGTTCTTCAGCTTTTTGATAGCTGAGCCGACCTCTTCAAAACTAGGAGGGGGAATGGATTCTTCATTGACTGGATGCGGGTTCTCTTCTTGCCCTATCACTCTCTCTACCTGCCCATTAAGTAGCTGCTGGAAATGCTGCTTAAATACATCTACTTATTCCTGTGCTTCTGTGACTAGGTTTCCTTCACTGTTTCGAAGAGCTGCCAGTTGCTTGGCTTTCCTGAAAAACATCCGGATGTTGTTCCTATCGCGGGACTCTTTGATATCCTTGAGCTGGGAGGCTGCGTGGGCCCTTTTCTTCTTACGCAGGATCTTCTTCTCCTCCCTTCTTCTGGTTCGATACTCTTCTCTCGCTGCCCTTGTTTTGCGTTGCAGCGCTTGCAAGTGTGCATTTTCTGTCACCTTTTCCGGCTAGGGCAACATAACCAAAAATAATTCGAAGCATGCATCAGCATGAGCAAGAATAACCTTCATATCATAATGGGCTTCCTAATGGGGCATTGTAGACTCAAGGAAACTAGATCTAATATCTAAAGAAGGTATCTGCAGATTCTGCAATGAGACCAGTGAAATCCCAGAACATATGCTGGGATCTTGTGGTGCACTGACCCACAAAAGACTGAAATACTTGGGCAAGTAGGTACTAATTATCAGATAAGGAAATACCGTCACTAGAGTCAACTTAAATTCTTACTGAATGAGTCCGAAAGGAAGCTTAATCCTAGGGGAACTCTAATGAGGGCACATACCTCTCCAAGCTGTTAGTAGGGGGTACAATACAAAAGGTCGCAATGCAACATGATAAGATACATACCTGTTGACAAACTACGCGCAAAAATAACACTCTCTGCAAAATAATCCCAAAGTATCGCATGAGAGAAAAATAATGAAAAATATTCGTGATGTCATTTTAGAACAACCGAATGTGAAAACATCAAAATAAACTAACTAAGGCAAATTTATACATTCTCTCCAGTCATGAATGATAATAAACACTTGTTTGATAATAAATACATACATGTTTAAAATTCAGATACTGTGCACATGGTCATTGGAGTGCGTACGAGAAATATTTATTTTCAAATCGGCTGCCAAACAAGTTTTTGATTACAGACTATCTATGAATATAATTGCTATCTACAAGTACATTGGATCAGCACCGCTGACTTCCGTATCAATCACTGTGTTTATGGACAATATTGTTATGCCTTCGCGGTCATCAACATGTAATCAACATGACCCTAAGTAATAAATAAATTTAATTGAAACACTATGGTTGTAAGTAATTAAGACTTTTATTTAAACGTTACACCCTAATGCGCTCTACACGCAAGTAAATACCACCCCTGGAGGCACACAACGCATTTGTTGGATCCAGTACCAAAGGATTTGGTGTCTTCTCACAGTAATGGAATTTATAATTTCTAAGTAACAACGCAAGTCCAGTATACGTCTGCATCTTTCCGAATCTCAGTCCAATGCAATTTCTTGGTCCATCGCCGAATGGCAACCATGTCAACGGATGACGTTTCTGTATCTCTTCCGGACTGAAACGCTCTGGATCGAATTTATGTGGATTAGGGTAGATGTCAGGATCATAATGAATTGAATCGGCTGGAATGATGACGAGAGCTCCTTTTGGAATTGTATACTTTGGATCTGATGTTGGGTATTCATTCAGCGCCTTACGGAAGAGGTTAATAACAATGGAGTATTTGCGTAGAGTTTCTAAAACAAAAAAATAGTTATAACATGAATGTTCATAGTTAAAGAGTACTGAATAGTTACCTTTAACGACCTTCTCCATGTAATGCATTTCAGCCATGCAGTCGTAAGTGAATTTACCGCCGTTCTTATCGAACTGCTCGTTTATCTCAGCCCTTAACTTATCCTGAACATCCGGATTGTTTGCCAACTCGAACAATGCGAAGCCCATTGTCGATGACGAAGTCTCAAAGCCGGCCAAAAAGAAAACAAATGCCTGTGCTGAAACTTCGTCTAACGTGAATCCATCTGGAGCATTTTTCTTCTCAATCAGTAGATCCATGAAATCTTTCCTCTTGATGGAGTTCTTCTCACGATAGTCTACAGTCTCTCGGACCACTCGCATGAAAAACTGATGAACATCCTCGTGAATTTGTCGCATTCGTAGTTTAGTAGCCAAGTCCGGAAAACTAAACATCAATCCTTCAACAAACTTACCATGACGGGTATGTGAGAAAGCTTTAGCGCCCATAACACGGAACTCTGCATTCGGATCCTTAAGACTATTACACTCAATGCCAAAGGCACATGTTCCAATGACGTCTGTTGTGAAACGTGCCAAAATATCCTTCACCTCGATAACTGAATCCTTTTCAATAATTTGATTGCATTTTTCAATTAACTGATCACCAACTGTCACCACTGTTGGAAACATGAACTTCATTTTTCCAGAAGTAAAAGTAGGTGAAAGCTTATTGCGGATAGTCTTCCATTTGGCACCATCCAAGGCAAATAGATGACCAGATAGAGGATCATCCCTTTCATTAACAAACACTCCACGATCGGTGAAGTTATGAAAATCCTTTATGAGGATATTTTTCACTAAATCCAAGTCCAACACAAATACAGCTGGTTTGAAGAAGAAGAAGAAGCCAGCAAAGAGGCCAGTGCCCTTGAACTTATCGTAACACTCTTTCAAGATGTATCTCAAGTGTTTTGTTTTTTCAAAACCCTTCATATTACCGGCGATAATGTCAGGCGCAGTATGGGGTATGCCACGGCGTTCCCAATAAGAAAGATGACGTTTGAAGTAGTACGCCAGCACGGAGGCCAACGCAATGACGATGTACAATAAAGTCGCCGTTACCGCCATGATTATAGTTTAGAAAATGCCTAACCGTCTCCAATGACAGTTTGAAAACGACTAATGAACTGACCACGTCTAATTAGCAAGAGAGCTTTATATGCCATTGCTGATAGTTGAGAACGCGCAATAAAGTATACAGAATCTTATCGTTGAAATTTAGATTGTCATGGAGTCTCCGCGATTAAAGAATTGAACGATACGAACGAAATGATGTGCAGCTTTTTACTTACAGCTTTGATCTAAGGCAATGACTTTTCAAAATGTAATGTATTGAATGACTATGCAAGAACAACAATGAATTGTGGTTGTGATAGTGACCACTTTAAATAGGGGATAGGTGATAAGACAGTTAAAGTGCCAAAAGTTTTAGTTGATTGAGTATCTATGGCTACTGGAGAGCAGGTGAGTGAAGCGCGTGTTATGTTTAGATATGCTAATTTACATAAGCAGTCGTTTGTTGTACAAAAGATACATATACAGGATAGATTGACATAGAATTTGGAACAATGGTCACATTATGGTTTCTTTTAGTACTTCATTGAGATTGTTTAATCTCATTGGTGTACCCAATGGATGCTTGTAATAGAATGATAGTACGAATGATAGTGTGAGTGGTGCATCGAATTGCGAATGCGAATATATAAGAGCCCAAGCGTTCTCACGATAGCCTCTCACTATAAACTCCTACTCTGCCTAGTACCTCGACTGGAGGTTGGCTAACCAACCCCTTTGGAGGCTCGTTGGTGGTAGTGTACGAGAGAGGGGGTAGAGTGCTGATGAATTTTCAGATGGAATCAACGGTGGCGTTTGTACATATTTGAATCTCAGGTCTATAGAGATCTCCAATACTAAGCCAGGATGTTGGAAAAGAGTTGTTGGCGGATGAACACTTGATTGGGCAACTAGACCGCTCATATTCACGAAGCGGGTTACTGACTCCTGGGGGTAAAGCAAGGAACTACTTCCCGAAGTTGGGGATACTTTCCGACCACGGAAAAAAAAAATATTAGTTTCGAAAACAAAACAGGCCTCGGATATGGATATGACTTCACTGTTGACGACCTTAGCAATAGAAACATGGACAAGGACCTTCGGATCTGCACGTAGAATATTCGAACCCTTAACAGACCGAATGCAGCCGGAGAATTAGCAAAGGCAATAGACTGCTACAAAGCAGATATCACCGCCATCCAGGAAATGGCAATGGGATGGACCGGGCAAATAGAGGATGAAAAACTGCGACATCTATCACGGTGATTGCTATAGGGAGTAGAAGCAGTGCTTTGTCGGATGTGGAGTCGTTAAACACGGCAGACTTAAGCAAGAAGTCTTAAGCTTTTAACATATGAGCGAGCGTCTTATGACAATCCACATCAAGGCTGAATTCGCACACAGAACACAAGGACGGTGATACCAAAGAATGTTTCTTCGAGCTCGTCGACAAAACTTACGACCAATGTCCTTAATATGTCGCTAAAATCGTATTTAATTTTAACGCCGCGATAGGAAAGAAGGACATCTTTGGTCGGACGTTTGGCAAGTCTTCACGACACCACGTCTTATATGCTTTGGGGCGGTCGAAACCTCGCTATAGCCAGCACACGGTGTCCTCATCTCAATATGCATAAGGGCACATGGCGGTCTCCTGATCAACGAAATTAATCACATTGCGATTGCCGCAAGGCATGCCTCGAGTATTCTGGATGTTGCAACCTTCCGAGCAGCTAATATCGACTCGGATCACTACTTTGTTGCAGCCAAGGTGCAAATCCGGATATTACAAACGTCACAACAAAGAAGAATTACTGTGAGAAGATTTAACGTCGAAAAGCTGCAATCTCAATAGACCGCCAGAACATTTGCCTAACGCGTATCCCGAAATCTTGTTACGACTCCTATGCCACCAGCATCAAATGGCGAGAACCAATGGCAACCGACCGTCTCCAAGAAACCCGTGGTTTGCCGACGAATGCCGTTAAGCAAATGGACCTTAACAAGAGGTATACAAAGCGACGCTGCAAAGAAGGACCGGGACTGCTCGTCAGCTCTACGAGCAGAAGAGACGGGAAGAACATCGGCTTCTCCTAAAGAAGAAAAAGGAACACGAGAAAAGCGAGAAACGCACGATCAAAGATATTAAGAGATTATCCAGACTTCCAAAAAGAACGTTTCAAACCAACAAGACCCGTACAGAAGCCTGCAGAGATGAAGAAGGAAACCTCGTAGTAGAGTCGCAATCGGTGATGCGAATATTGAAAAAAATCTTCTGCAGACTGTATAAAGGCGGCGAAGACCAACATCGCGGTGTCAGGCAGAATGAATCATTCGACCTGGACAATGACAACCAATATTACCAATATCCAATCTTAAGTTCAAAAAGCTGCCGGACCTGCTGGCCTACAGACCGAGTCAAAGCAGCTGAAGATGACTTGGTAGAGAGCATACACCAACTCCTCTATAAAATTTGGTTAGACGAGTGTACACCGGATGAATGGAATTTCCTATAAACCTCTTGCCAGTTGCTGTTTCTGTAGGATGAGCAATTGACTAGTACAGCCCTATCCCGAAGAATTAAAGAGATTCTATACCTTGATCATACCAGTCTTTCTTTATGGCGCTGAACCATGGACTTTATCGAAAGCGAATGAAGATATCCTCCGACGGTCGTTTGGAGAGAAAAATTCTTCGTAAAATATTCGGTCCCGTTTGCGTTGACGGGCTTTGGAGGAGGAGATTGAACGACGAACTATATATATGTGAACTATACAGAGACATCGACCTAGTAAAAAAAACTACGCATCAGTCGTTTGAGGTGGCTAGGGCAGGTAGAGCGAATGGACACCACAGCTCCGGCCCGTAGAGTCTTCAAATCAAACCCGAAGGGACAACGCAGTCGAGAAAGTCATCGCCTTAGGTGGCAGAAGGAGAAGGGGACCTCAACCGACTTGAAGTGCGCAACTAGAAGCAGTTAACTAAGGACCAGGTTAACTGGAGAAGTTTGATGGTTGAGGCCTGGATTCACTCCGAATTGTAGCGCCACCTAAGTTTTTTTTTTTTTTTTGTTGCGCCAATGGATGTGGTAATCTTCTAAAGATACTAATAGCCCGGGCTAATAGCATGCACGATTCGCAAGCCTGAATACTCGATGCCAGGAATGCGCCTACGTACTAATCCCCACCCTACAGTCTTCGACCACTCTCCCCGCGGGACTACCATTAGGTATTACTTCGCAGGGCTGGTTAGCCTTTTAGGTTCTACTCTGTTCTTCGCCATTTTTTCTTAGGCGCTCGATTCTCCGGAGTTCGACCTGGACGCTGGTCACATATGCATTCATTTAGTGCCAGTTCTCTTCCGACTGAATGATGTCTCCAATTATCTGTCTGGGGTCCGCAAAGTTTGTACTTCTTGGCATAAAGTGCGGACAGTGGAACATCACGTGTTCTGCGTCTTCTTCGTGCATATCGCAGAACGGACAAAAAGGCGAGCTGTCGTGCCCGAATCTGTGCAGATACTTTCTGTATTTACCATGACCAGTTAGGAACTGAGTGATAGTATAGTTCACCTCTCCCACTTTTCTTTTCATCCAAGTTTCTATCTTGGGGATGAGTTTGTGTGTCCATCTTCCTGTTGTAGCGTCATCCCATCGGTTTTGCCATCTTGCCATTGAGATCGCCCTTTCTTCTGCTTTAATAGGTCTTCCATTCTGTCGATTCGTGAGTTTTCTGGTGTATACCCGTTTCATCTCGTCGACCAGAATATCGATGGGCACCATGCCAGCTACGACATATGCCGCTTCCTTCGAGACTGTTCTATAAGCACAAATTATCCTTAGAGCGCTAAGTCTGTAGACAGTCTTTCGACTTTCGCCTTCCGTCTGGACTCTCTTGTCGCCATAGCATCAGCCCACACTGGCGATGCGTATAGTAGTGCTGAGCTAACTACTCTGGACAATAGGACTCTACGACTATATCTGGGTCCACCGACATTTGGCAGTATCTTCGCTAACGATGTTTGTAGCACCGACGCCTTTTTCCCTGCATACTCTAGGTGTGGCTTGAAGCTCAGCCTATTGTCTATCATTATACCTAGGTATTTGATTGCCTGTTTGGATCTAATCACTTGGGCTCCTATGTGCACATTCATATATTCTACCGCTTTGCGGCTTGAGATTAGGACTGCTTCCGTCTTCTGCTCCGCTAAATCCAGGCCTGCTGTTTCCAACCAGGTTTTAATTTTTGAGATCGCTTCGTTTGTTGCTGATTCTATCTCATGAACATGTTTCGCAAAGCCTATAGCTGTTGTTCTTGGCGGCATTGGCAACCTGAGCACATCGTCATACATGATGTTCCACAGAAGGGGCCCTAACACCGATCCTTGCGGGACGCCTGCCGACACATTGTAATATTTGCTAACTTCATCGCTTTCGTACCTTAACTTCCTATTCTTAAAGTGGCTCCATATTACCCTAAGAATATAGTTTGTCGTATTCATTCTTACAAGTGAGTTCATTATACACGACCAACTTGCTGAATTGAAAGCATTTTTGATATCAAGCGGACGAAGAAAGTCCATCGACATAGACTCTTCACAACTCTCTACAATTTCTACAAATGGTTTCATTAAACCGGGAACAGAAATAACCTGAAAACCCTCAAGGACTTTATAGATTCCTAATACAGCAATATTTCTTACGTTCATCTAATGACTATTCAGCTTTTAACACCATCCCATCTACAAGGTTTTTGAGTTACATTATTTGGATATGATTCCAAATTGACAGAGAAATGACTGTTAAAGCAGCTTTTAATTTTGGCAAGCAACAGAGGTGGAATGTTTTCAAAATGTTGTGCAATAGTCTGTGCTATCTTTATAATGAAAGCGATGTTATGAAATGCAAACCCTTATCAATTTTTGCGGGTAGGATTATGTATTATCAACCATTATTTTGAAAGGTTTCGATTGGCTTACGAATTAATTTCATTTGATAAGAAAATATTCACATTTTGGTAGATAATCATAATCATTTTGTAAAATTACTAAGTCACATATTTTTTATTGGTTGTCATAAAGGCGGGCTTTTTCATAAAGGCGGGGATAAGGTATTAAATTTTTGAGTCTCAGGAAACGCTAAACTTTTTTCCCGTCACTTTTACGAATTCCTGACAAATACTCCAGAGTAAAGATGAAAAGTTCTCAATAGCTCAAAGAAATGGTATGAAACAGTAGATTTCCTCTATTAGTGAATAAAGTGAACATGAATGGTAGAACATAAGCTTTGGGGTTCACACAAAACCATTAACCACTTTACATTCTAAAAGGTCTAAGATATTCATGGAACTTTCTGTTAGCCCCTACGTTAGTGGCCAAACTGCAAACAGTCATATCCGGAAAAAAATTATTATTTGAAGGTAGGTCTTGAAGGTTTTAAAAAAAATATCCCCGGTATCTTAAAGTTGTTTTCCTGTATCTACATATGTAGATATGATAGATATCTATAAACTGTAGAAGCATTCAGTATTTATTAATGCTCAAGGCGTTCGAGTACCCGATAACCACACTTTCAGCAAATACATCAACCACTCTATAAATATCTCTGAATGGCATTTCTGCATATAACGTGTATCTAATAATAAATATGTAGGTACTTGGTGAGGTAGTGAATTAATTGAAATAGATTAATTGAAACTAGACGGAACCATAACACTGCAAGCCGTAAAATAGTTCGGGCCACCACGTTGTCTACTCGTTTAAGTACATATTTATGTACATACTTGAAAGATTAAAATGCTTGAATAGATAATAAATAAATTAATAAAATGATAACAAATATTTTGACAAAAATTATTATCAGAAAATCCACACGTAAACAACTACAACGTGCCTATCTAAGTGATAAGATAGTAAAAGTACATTGCCGTGAAATTTGTGAAAACAATTCATTATCGCGTCTAACCATATAAAAGATATATCCTCTTTGAATAGGTAGATACTATTTGAGTCACAGTATGTAATCAGGAGTCTACTGATACGTCTAAATTAATTGCGCTTATAACTTCTATATATATAGTGTTTATTCCTTACATATTTGAGGCTCAGTGAATCAGTCTCTTTAATGCGATCGTCTTAAAGTCTTATTTCAATACGATATCTTTCTTCGAAATCTCTGACCCTGTCTTAAAGATCCTAACAAACATAAGGTTCAAACATTTCAAAGTAGCTCATGTCATTTAAAATCGTAACCTAAGTGAAGCATCCAGCTTCACCCCAAACTCTAGTAAGTGAACCATCGTGGATGTGTCGTTAGAGGCCTCTAGATCGGACAAAAAGAAAATAATTATCATCTTCAGAACCTGCCTCCCTACTCGTACTATTCAACGAAGTTGGGGTGTGTTGAGGAACATATGTATGCACGTATCTTTATAAGTGTTCAATTAAAGTATTTGCTTTCATCTCCCCAAGGATTGAAGTCATGTCCTAACTCAAGCGTAAATTAATATATTTTAAGGATATTCGAATTTTTATGGATTACAATTTAATCCATAGAATACTTCAATCTCAATTTTTATCCAGTTCCATATTGCCGCTCTCCATATTAGACGCTAGGAAAGACTTTATCATAAGCTTCCCATCTAGGGTGGAGGTGGAGAAAGGTTAGTGGATAAATGGACTGCTGAGCAGGTTCTGGAATTTTCTCAGAATCTTTGCCATCAGTTGAGTCATACCGGTCTTCCAGACTGAAGTACTGGTCGAAGCTTGCTGCATTTTTAAGACAATCCTGCATCTATCCGAAATATTGTCATCCTTAACAATGACAAAGAGGAACTCGCTTCATTAGGGCATCGCTTCAAGATCAGTCTCGTCTAGGTACCGGGCCACAATAACATAAAGAGGAATGAGTGGTATGATGAGCTAGCTAGCTAGAGCTATGTTCAGTCCTCGCGAAGATTGTTCATGTCCTAATACCAGGTCCAGACTAGACATCCCATTTGACGAACATTTTCGGAACTGTAACAATGAAAGCGTATGCGGGCGTTTGGCTCTAGGCAGGGTGTGACATTGCATGGATACTAGGTAAAACCTTCTTTGACAACCTTCATGAAATATCGGAAGAAGATCAACGACCTAAATTTCAACGACCTAAATTACAACAACCATATACATTAACGTTACGTTAGTGGACTAAAGTTCTAATTAAGCCTCATTGTGGAACTATCATTTCTACTTACCTACCTTACATATTGCCGTTCATTGCATGGAGGGATGTTTCAGAGTTATTTTATATTTCTTGGGTTCTAGGGCAAACTACAACTGACTCGACAGATTCTGTACTATTTTTCGAACTCTTTCAAACTTACAAGGCTTAGGTTTTACCTACACCTAACTTGAAACCTTCAAAGCTTAGGTATGTCTCAATTATTAACTATCTGGAAAAATCTTTCCAATAAGCTGCTCTTATTAAAGCCATCACCGTTTTCACTGGGATCTGTCTGAAAGGTCTACGCTCTAAAAGCCGCATAGACTTCTTCTCAAATGATTGCACAAGAGCTGCAGACATTAAGAGGATGAAAAGGATGAAGAAACTATCTTTCATTTTCTTTGCACCTATTTAGCCCAATCCAGAAAAAGGACATTTCAAATGGGCTGATCTCTTTCAAATCCTCAGTGACCTAGCATATCATTTGCTTTTAAAGAAGTTTCGTTTGATTCAATAGATGCGTATGTAGTTAGCAATAGCGAGAGTACACTTACTGGACCTAAGAAGTCTAGTCTGATTTACTGACTTGAAAGTGGACACTAAAATATTAGTACCAATCGAAATGTATTTCCATGTGTTCCAGTCTGAAGTCGAAAAAAAACTTTGAAAAGCTTCTACACATATTCTCAAATATCCAGGCAGGACTTAAAACCCTTCACTCAGTGGAATCGAAATCAGTCAAATGCAAATCAATCTGTTGCTAGACGCAACAAGGTCACTAAGGTATTGTGGGCAATAAGTTTGGGGATAAACTGACTACACTTCGAGGCTTGAATCGGGCAGATGCTACAACGTTAATAAGGAAGACCGATTTCGATCTATTCGACTTTTTGATCTCCTTGGACTCAATTTTTTCCTTCCGTACTATTAGTTTGAGCTTCAGATTGTATACCCTGTCACCTTTTCTATGAGCTAAACGTATCCTTGCACTGTGGACTTTTGTTTATTAACGATCTCTCGCTGATACTAGATTTAACTGCTTTTTTGGGTGATAGTGTAACATTGGAGTCACTGGCACAGGGTTTCACATTTAATCAATCTCTAGAAACAAAACTTTAATAGAAGAGGCTTAACTACATCTACGACTATCTATAGGCAAAGTGTCAACCGAGGATACAAGCGATACTCACCTAAAGCTTCTTCTTCCATCAGTCTCAGAGAATCATAAAAATTACAAGACATTTCTCAACAGCACCAGGTGGACGAAGAAAGGTCAAAGACTTACATAAACAGCAGCAAGTAATCACAAAACACACTCGCAGCAGACCATACTTAAGACACCAATCTAGAATTAACCAGGCCTAGTCATGAAACAATATTCGGGAAGATATTGAGAGGTTATACTCTAGCAACAACGTACAAAAGCTTTACCAAAAGGCAAAGAGAAGGTGTCCAAGGCAAGACCTGTAGAGATGAAGAAGGAATCACAGTCGGTATTGAAAATATGTAAAAACCTCTTCTGTATATCGACGACGAAGACCAACATCCCATTGTCAGGCAGAATGGACCATGCAACCTAAACCATGATAGCCAAGATATTCCTTCCCCCTGACCAGAATGAAGTGAAGATGGCAATATTCAAGCTTAAATTCCAAAAGCTGCTGGACCCGATTGCTTACCAGCTGTGGTATTCAAAGCAGCTTGAAATGATCTGGTAGAGAGCATGCAGCAAGTCATTTCTAAGACTTGGTCAGATGAGTGTATTCCTAATGGTATCTCAGCACCATTTACCCGATTCTCAATTGCACCAATTAAAGAGGCATCAGTCTCCTTAACAGCGCTTACAAGATCTCACCTGCCATCTTCTGTGAACGCCGGAAACCCTTCGTCAACACAGTGGTGGGTCCCTATCAGTGTGGTTTCAGATCAGGAAAGTCTCCACAATCGATAAAATTTTCATATTTAGGCAGATCGTGGAGAAAACTTAAGAAGTCTAAATCGATATCCATCATCTTTTCATCAATTTTAAGGCCGCATATGACCTTGATCATCCTAGTCCTTCTTTATGACGCTGAATGGTTTTAAGAGAAAAATTATTAGTACGATATTCGGTCCCGTTTGCGTTGATGGGCATTGGAGGAGGAGATTAAGCGACAAACTGTAGGAGCTGTACAGCGACACCGGCTGCGTATTAGTCGATGACTTGAGATGGCTAGGACACTTAAAGCGAAATGACATGTAAAGCAAATGGACACAAGCTCTCAGGCTCGCAGAGTTTCCAACCCGGAGAGACAACGCAGTAGAAGAAGCCCTTGCTTTATGTGGAAGGGGACCTCAACCGATTTCGAGTGCACAACTGCAGGCAATTAGCTAAGGACCCGGCTAAGTGGAAAAACTTGGTAGCTGCACTCGAGTTTCACCCCAAACTGTGCCATCTAAAACGTAAATAGGAGAACATAAGTTTGAAAAACTGTGTTATTTCACGAATTGTGTGCGGTAATGTATCCTGGAACCCATATGTGCTTTGTTCTCTAAAAAGTTGTCCAACATCTCTTCCCCATAAACATTTTGACCCAATCAGTGCATTACCTTCCCTAGGCAATCGACAAAAATAGACTTAATTAAGAGACTTAATTAATCGAAACCTCCAAATGAAAAGTATCAATAAAAACCTTCAAAAGAGAAATGAAAAACGATTATACGACCCAAAGTCGTGTAAAAAATTTATCAGTAAAAAAGTTTTTTTTTCTTTTTTACTTCACAACTTGATGTAGATGAAATGGCATTGAATGTTCCTTTTTTTTTTATAGTTCCTTATTCATTTTCCGCGCAATCACGATAAACTGCGCATTTTACAGCAACAACTATTTTTCACTTATTACCACTTTTTTATGTGACCTACCCCACTGTGACTGGAGTGCATTTTCACTTTTATTTCGCATTCACAACAGTTTTTACTGCCAAAATATTAGCATATCTGGTGGATTTCGTTTTTTTTTTTGAATATTACTTACCGTAGCATTGTTGGCATTGGTAATAATGTTTTCCGCCCCCCAACCCCGGTAGAGTTCCTACTGTGGTAACGGATGATATCGTTTCGCAAATTCGTTATTTGCTGTTTCTTCTTTCCGTTGTGTCTTCTGCACAATTTGCATTATGACAGTTATCGTTTATTATGGCGAATTGCAGGAATAATTTTTGTTGGCACTAATCCACAAGGCATCCTTGTTCCAAATTTATTACCACCGACCACCGTTTCATCCTTGTGGCACTCTCGATACATCTATCAGCGAATATTTCAATATTTTTCCTGTTCGTTCGATTTTTTATTTGTTTGTGCGCCGCGCCGCCCGACGTTCACCGTCTTTCAATATTCAATTTTCATGGATCGGATACAAAACTGTAAAGCGAGGGTGTTTGGTGGATACCCAGATACACGGGAAGTGATAGTCGGTCGAAAGTCATTGTTGTTATTGTTATTTCGAGATGCAAGTGTATCTTTGAAATTTGTGTTCATTTTTTTGCTTTTGACTTTTTCGTCATTGGCATCCTTCAAAATGTTATTGTTCGTCAGTGAAGCGTTTTTGGATTGAAAAGCCATCACCGACACCGCCATCAACGACTACCACTTGGGGGACGTCTATGTCATAAACATCCGCATCCATGGTATCTATGAAATCTTTTCATGATATCTGAACTGCTGCTCTTTTTTTTGTTTTTTTTTTGTGTGTGTGATGCTGTTAATTCTATATGCACATCTGAGTGTTTTTGGAGCTCTTGAATTTAGGTCAAAAAGTTCTTCACAGAAATGTGACCCTTGAAGAGGCCAGGAAATCGAGGGAGAGCGAAATTTGCCTTTCGTTCGTCGCGTCGGTCGTTCAACAAGAATTTATCTGCCTCCTGGGTGTTCAGTGGAAGTGTCTGTACTGGGAACTATTTCGTCGTCATCGTCGTTGTCGTCGTTGTCGTCGTTCGGTTAGTGCATTATGATACTGCTGCGGTTGCTGGTGGTTGGTGTCTCTTGGATTTGCTTATTGCCAGAAGTCTGAATTGTAATGTAGGTTAATTGCACATCTCGCCCATTGTATTGGGGCTTGTATGGTGGTTGAGGGTGGCAAGTTTTTCCTTTCCTCGTCTTTTTTTTTTCTGCATTTTCAGTGCCCTGCTGCATATGTGACTTATCAGAGATGTAGGAAACTCAGTTAAGGAATACCAGCATCCGATTCAGTGATTTGTAAAAGTTTATTGCACTGCCAAGGCAGTTGGAGGCGACAGTAGTTGCTGCTGTCTTTTTTTTTTTTCGGTATAATTACGCTCGTTGGTGGTTGCAAATGGTTGGGGTGTAAGTAATGAAAATTGGATATTTGGAAAGCGACACTAATGGCTTTAGTGGTATTTAGAGCAGGGAGCTAGTAAGCACCAGTTGAAGTAAGTAATGAATGGAAGGACTTATTTAAAATATTAGCAACATGGAAGATACACTACATCTTCATAGAATCATCCTGACGCAATTTTCTTTTCAAGTAGTTTAATTAAATACATTTAGAATTACGCGATAAATGAGGGGGATTTTCAAAGAGGACGGAACTGTGGAGTGTGGAACTATTTGTATGGAATGGCTTTCACTGACAGTTTTAGTGTCAGAAGTGTCGCAATAAAGCAAAAGTGACAAGATTTATGTATAGTATGTGCAATAAAAAGCCATCTAGAAAGAAAAAGAGAGAAAATAGGTTAAATTTTTGAAAATGTCCTTAGCTCTCTGGATATTCTGGAAAAAGCTTGTAATTTGAGGATTCCAATCGTGGGTTAGTTTGGGTTGGGAGGCTGTTCCCGCACAGGAAGCATACACTTAGATCAAAAGAAGGACGATTGTGATACCACTATGGAAAACCGGATTACCAGCACCTGAACCTACATGTGTACTTCTCATATGGGACAAGAGGTAGGGCAACCAGTTTCGGTGTGAACCCAAGCCGAATAAATATGGTTCGCCATTTAGGCATTAAGTGAGTCACAAAACTTTTTATTTTGCTTAAGTCGAGTCTAGCTAGATCGTTAAGATATTCGAAGAAGTATTCGCCGAGGGCTTTTCTTTCTTCCACGTCTCTACACAAATTTTTGAAAGGAGCACCAAGCCATCTGGTGCTACCAAATAATGCCATGTGAGGGGCCTATCTATTTTTTCTTAGATTTCTTTAGTTAAGTCTTCTGGGTTTTCTTCAATTTAGTTCTGGCCAGATTGTTTTAAAAGAGAGACATGTGCTGATATTGTTCCATCCAACTGTTTGCCATTCTGATAGTTCCGGTATCTATCGATTTAATAGGTGCTGTTGGTTCCCCCCTATTGTCAGGGAAGATACGGTTTGCACCCACTTTAGCCAGGTCGTCCGGTCGTTTGGTCTGACATCTAGCACAGGAATA
The DNA here is from genome assembly GCA_905220385.1 of Xylota sylvarum. Lineage (NCBI taxonomy): Eukaryota > Metazoa > Arthropoda > Insecta > Diptera > Syrphidae > Xylota > Xylota sylvarum. Next base: position 38,593,190 of record LR999958.1, read on the forward strand.
CGTCGCACCTGACAGCAATCTCGTTAAGATATCCACGGCATTGCTTTACCAAGTTAGATCGTATTATTAACGAATTATGATGGAGAGGCTTGTTATTGGAAGTCCAGTTCCACCCCGAACTGTAGCACCACCTAAGCAGAAGAAGGCTTTTATCGGTACTTGGCTGTCTATATAGAAAACAAAAGCCACTCTAAGGAGTTAATTGCAAACTAGGCCGCGACTTATGTAGACTCAGAAAAGTTCGAATACAATGAATAATATGACTGGGTCATGTAGAGCGGATGGACAAAAGTATCGGAGAGTCTTCGAATCCACCCCAGAGGGATAACTCGGTAGAGAAAGACCTCACCTAAGGTGGCGTGCTCAAGGGACCTCAACCAAATTGGTGTGCAAAACTGAAGGCAGTTAGTCAAAGACCGCGTTAACTGGCGAGTCTTGTTGGTTGAAGCCCAGGACTGTAGCGCCACCTAAGTAAGTAAGCTCTAGACAAAAATGTACTGGATTTCCTGTGAAGGGATAAGTTCAACTCCAACTAAGGCATAAGAAACTATGCTCCAAGTAACGTAAAGTATACGTAATTTGTTTTACAACGCTCGTTAGCTACTTCACCAACTATATTTACGGTAGTAGGTTCATGGCTGAGTCTAAAGATATCGATTGAAGAATAACCATTGGACACCGCTGTTTCGATGACTTTGTGATCAGTCCGCAGCGCAGATATCGGAATGATATGGGATAACCATTTTGTACTACAGTACTACATCCGTTCGAAGCAACTACGCTAACGTACATCGGATTCCCAAGTATAACACCGATAAGGACCATCTCACCGAAGATGCCATAACTACCAGGAGCGTAGTGCCAGCGATCCTAGGGAATTGGGAGAGCAAAAGCGGCATTCATTGCTATCCATTGTATTGCTATCCTAAATCTGGAAGAGCAATGTTATCAGAATAATACCAAAGCTACGATTGTTCTACTTTAACATAGAGTCACTACAGCTTTATAAGTATAGTACGTGGAAGGTGACTGCCACTATAACTAATTAGTTGCAAACCTTAAGAATTTCGAACGAATAGGTCTTACTGAGAAAGGAGCAAGGACGACAAATGAAGTGTCAGTGGATAGGACACCTGGTTGCAAAATATACCATGCAATCGAGTCCACTAACCCAAGCCACTACTAACCAACGTCAAGTATACTCGACCCAGGGAGAAGGAAGCAAGGTCTCTGGGAATAAGTCGGAGAGAGCTAAAACACGTTACAGCAACCCGCACACGATGATCCACAGGCGTTGATACCGTCCCATGTCCCACGAGAGGTTACAGGAACTAAAGAACAATTGAGTAGTAAAGTTCTATACTAGACAGCTGAAGAGATTCTGCATAGGAACTTAATCGCAGACCTATCTTATCACGATCGAGCATGGCCTCTATCCAAAGCGATTGAAGATATTCTCGGCCACTTTGGCCACAGAATCCTCGAAGGGACGCAGTAAAAACAGACATGGCCTTAGGTGACGCTTTTATTTATATTGGAATAAAGCCGCCAGCGCCAAATTGTTTATTGGATATACACAGCAGTCGTCAGACCCTTACTGATGTACAGAGTACGACTTTGTTGCAGGACACTGGACAAGAAAAGCAACATTGCAATATTTGAGCAGGTTCAAAGGTTATCCTGCGTTTGCTATACAGACCCTTAGAACCACTCCTTCAACTGCACTATGCACTAGAAACTATGCTCGATCTTCTTCCCGTTGATATTTTTGGGAAGCTTATGGCGGCTAAAGCAGCATTATGGCTTAGAACACCATTCCTAGTAAATCGGACTGTGTTGTTCCCTATTTGGACTGAAACGTCAAGTATATATGAGACCAGGACCAGCAAAAGTGATTGGCAATCGGTAGGTGTTTTGAATGAGTCTGCGATAGAATTATACAAAGACGGATCCAGGACAGAGTCTGGCACAGGTTCGAGAGTCTACTCCAGTGCACCAGACATTTGTATCACCATACGATTGCCGGAGCACTGTAGTATAGTTCAAGGAAAAGTCATAGTAGTCTTAGAAGCCATGAGCTCGTACAGCTCATGGTTATATCTTCTTCTCTACTCAGTGTCAAAATTTGATTGTGGACTTTGCTGGCCCGAAACCACACTGATATGGACCAATCAGATTGCTGAACAAAGATTTTAAGGGTTCATACCGTATAGCATATAAGATCTTGTAGGCCAAGTTGAGGAGACTTATTCTTCTATAATTGGCGCAGTTTAGAATGAGTGTCTTCTTTCGTGAGGATCGACCAAACAATGCTGAGGTTCAATTCATCAGGCGTACTTTCGTCCGACCATATTTTGCAAATGACTGCTCCTTACCAATTCATCCTCCACTGCTTTGAATAGCTCGGTAGTCAGGCCATCAGCTCCAGTACCTTGATTGGATTTTAGCTTATATATCGCTATCTCAACTTTATCCAGGTCGGGAGCACGGAAATGCAGATTGAATGCTTCATTCTGCCAGACAGCGCCGTTACACAGTCTGCACAAGTGATCATATCCTTAACATCGACTGTGATTCTATTACTACGTTTCCTTGTTCGCGCGTTTCTCATGCTCCTTGTTTTTCCTCCTTAGAAGCCGGTGTTCATCCCTTCTCTTCTGCTTGTAGAGCTCGCGATTAGCTCTAGTCCTTTTATGTAGCACCGTTTTGTATGCCTTGTTTAATGCTAATACGAAAAACCAATTCCAATTCTAACATAAATCTGTTAATTATTTGAAGCTGAAGTCTGTATTTCTACCACTACCTTTGGTAAGCTAATGTGTCATACATTCAGTTTAAAAGGAGTTGATACCTAGACCGTCCAGTGGTCCTGTTTAGTTCATGCTGATACTATCTGAAATCTTTTTATAGCGAGAATCTTATTCGAAACGGCTATAGTTCCTCCCATATATTGTCAAGATATATATAACCTCTTTTCATATACAATAGAAGGATTAATGTGTTTATCTCTAAAACAGATGCAAGCCATCTTTCAAATATTACACCACTAATTACAACACACTCTGATGAGTTATCATAAGCATTTAACTGCATTTACATGTCATCACCTACACCGGTATAGATGGCAGAGATAAGCCATAATCCTAATCCTTTGCCAATTACTAAGCCCTGTACTCTCCTGATTTCATTGGCTAATTACTGATAAACTTGTTGTAATTAATGCCAATCACGGCGAACGATGCTGCTGTAATTAACTGCTCCTGTAGATATCGTGATGAAAGCTAATTACAAACGACCACTAAACTTTCGATAACGTGTCCTTTGATTTCTTACCACTCCAGTTTGGGTAAATTCTGACCTCAAGGACAATCATATTTACTCGCAAATGTGTATGCATAGACCCTTCATGTTTGTGACGGCAAGTCCATCGTCAAATCATCCCAACTCAATTATCTCAACATCAAAGGACATTCCCAGACGCGATCGTTTAAAATTTTTTAACTTTTAATCTCGCTCGCGGACCCTCCACCATTTAAGCGTTGCGTAAATAAATTCCACATCATCATGCGTTGATGATTCGGTACACTTCATTAATCTGCTTAAGGAGAAAAATCTTAGGATTTGTTTCGAAATTTATTTTTGTTTCCTTTTGTGGAACAATATTAAGGGATAACGTCGGACCTTTCTTTACCGAAAATCTTAATGAGAATCCGGGATACAAGGGAATTGTTTTGTTTTCTCCTCCGTCAGCAACATCAACGAGGCAATAGATATTTGCATTCCTCGGACAAGAATTTATGGTATTCCATTCAAGGAAGACTGAGAAAGAGAGAGAGAGGTCCTTCGGGAAGAATGCTATAAATAATTCCTACCATCTGAGTGATTATTAATTCTTGGAAGGAATAGAAAGTACGAAACTACAAGAGCAACAATAATCCCCTAATTACTTTTTAATTATGTATAAACTTCCTGATGATAATATAACTTTTCGTCGTGCAAAAAGGCAGCGCCAAGGAGTGTCTTGGGTCCTCCAGAAGGGTAGCATTTGGAAGCAGTTCCCAACACTCAAGTTGCATCATATGATGGGTACTGTAGTGGTTGTGGGCTTATTGCTTGCTCGTGCATAAATTCGAACGCAAAAGTTGAAGTTGAAGTTAGATTTGATTTGGATTGTTAACAGTGCACTTGCTGTTTGTATAGTTATTATTTAGGCACGCGGAAATTTTGAATAAGAAAGTTATAGAAGCCTTTTTCAGAGTTTCGAAAGCAATTAAGGGGGGGGAGTGAGATGGTAGCCGCTATAGTGCGCTGTAATTACTCCACGATTACCACGTATAGCTTCAATGACAGCAAGGTTGTTGTTGAATTGAGGAACTCTTACAATTCTATCGTTCAAATGTTTTTGTAGAGTTTATTGTCCTTTGCTGGTGAGGTCTTATGAGTTCATGACACTATTTCAGGACATACATATATTTTTTTTGTATTACGATAGGATACGTACCTAAAATCTGGAAAGAGGTGAGAGTGGTTTTCATTCCCCAACCAGGAACACACACCCACTCCACCGCAAAAAAGATTTTAGACCAATTAGCCTTTCCTCCTTTCGTCTAAAAATAATGGAAAGAATAATAGATCTACAAGTGAGAAACTTACTCGGTGTTAGCACCCAACACGTACCTTAAGGGGAATTCAGTGGAGACAGCCTTACATGATGTTGTCTCAGAAATCGAGAAAAGCCTTCACTACAAAGAATTTACTTTGGCTACCTTTTTAGACATAGACGGAGCGTTCAACAACTTGAGAAGTGAGTCAATCAAAGCAGCTTTAATCGAATTTGAAGTAGAAGCAAATATTAGAGAGATCAATACCTCAGGCAGGACTGGAGATGATTCTTAATCTTCATCTCCTTGACGAGTTCATGCGAATCACGATTCTCCTTAGACATTGAATTAAATGAAGAATGAATTGGCACTAGTAGCCATCCCTCTTGGTGTACTAAAAACCGGAAAGCACGAGAAAAGATCAATACCTCCTAAGCAACCAGAGATGACTGTATCATATCTCGCAGTTTATGGCCAACGTCGAATGAAAAAAGGACTAAAAGCCTCTTGCCTTTGAACAAAAAAGAATTTAGCATTAATTACTGCAGGAGTTGTCATAATGTAGAAGAAACTGAAACTATCAAACTACTACATGACTGCCCCAACCTCCAAACTCATCGCTTCCGCTACATGGAAAACAGATTTTTCGGAGAACTGAGGGATCTGGTACAAGTTCCACTCGGGAACATGATATATTTCATCAAGAGCACAGGTTGGTTTGACTCAAGACCAACCGAAATGCAAGCAAACTAGATATGGTACCACAATCAATGGGGAATCCCAATGGATCATTGAATGGATATGTGGATTCCATTGCATGGTGTACTTTGCAATTGAACTGTCTTCGCGTCGTAAGGTATGACCACTCCACTGTCACTTTCTGCTTTGTAGAAGTATTTCGTCATTCAATAAGCGGTTCGGCTAGAAGATCCTTAAGATGCTGCCAAGACATCTATTTACGAAGGATTGCAGCATCCTTGTGACGGTTTTGATCACTTCTCAGATACTACACCCATAATGCGGAAACAAGTTTATTCGAAGGAGTCTCAAGTTGGTTGTTGTGCTAAAAATGTAGCTTCTCTATGTTTTAGGCAGTATATCGAACGTAGCCTTTGACTTGCGAATTCTGCTGTCCACATCTAGTTCGGTAGCACTTTCTTCTGAGACCATACTTCCTAGGCATAGAAAGCTGCTTACTTTCTTGGATTGCTGTTCGACAATGTTTAGTTAAACGGCTCTGGTGTTATGTTGAAAATTTGAGGTGCCTTTGTTTTTGACGTACATATTTATTGTGAGTCCTACTTTATTCGCCTCTAATTCCAAATTGTGGGTCATGTTGTGCAGGTTCATTATCCTGTGTGAAAGCAGTCAAACGTCATCAGATAAGTCATACTTATCCTCAGTCGCATATTTTGTTCAGCTAGGGCTGATCGAATCATATCACTGATTACTACAAGGAATAGTAGTGGGGAAAGAATGCAACCTTGTCGCACTCCGTTGCGGAAATCAAATTTCTCTGTATTACCATTATGTAAGACATGATATCTGCCACTATCATGGGTAGCCTTTTTAAGGGACACGTTGTATGGTTTACTTCTCCTGCGTAAGGATCTCATATACCATCTGGTCAAGATCCGGAAGGTGTTGATTTCGTCTATAGAGGGGGATCCAGATCAACAGGCTGCCTGTTTGTTGACGCGCTTTGAATCTAGATTTTCCCTCCACTTAATCCAGAAGTATTCTAGCTAATTTGTTAAGGTAGCCAGTTTTCCATGCATTCCTTATTAGTAGCTGTAAGATTTCCGCCGAAATGTTTGACGCGGCTTGGAAGAGTTCCACTGGGATGTCGTCTATGCCAATTGCCTTTTTTTTTCAGGTCTCTTATCGTCGACGTTATTCTAGAGTTCAGGCTCACGTGAGCTTGGGCCCAAATCACTGTTGCCTAAGTGGTTAAGTATTGTTGCAAAACTATTGTTCCAGATTTCCGTCGAATCCTTTTACAAGATATAGTTTCAAATTTTCCCCAGCGACTGACTGCAGGTCCTACTGTTGCACCAATTTGCTGCTTCTAGAGTTTTAGTTCAGGGCGCTCTACTGCTGAGGCTGCTGCAATCCATGCAAGTTCAATATTTCATTGATCCGTCTCGTGGTGTTTGTTGTCAGCCACGGTTTGATGAAACAAATAGGTTCAAAACTTCTATCTCGGAAGACAAAATACATGCTCTACAAAACTTTGATCCTGCCAGTTCTGCTGTATGGAGCTTTATTACCTTCTCAACAAAAGCATTTTCCACAGCGTTTCAGTGGTCGTCGATGCTTTCAGGAGTAAATCTGATAATTTTTAATGCTTTTTTTGGGAAGGTGGTCCCTTATCTCTTGCCGCACTTGAGGAGGCCTGTCGGTATTATTCCCGGGGTATCCTTAGCAAGTTGGATCGATTGCTGTTGACACATGCACGAAGAAGACGTAAGTATAGTAGCTACCGTTAGATGGCGGTCCCTATACGTTCCGATGTCGGTCGACATTTATTACGTACGCCTTGTTTGTAATAACTAAAGTGATCGACAACGTTGATCAGTCGAAATCCAGCTGATCTTGGGGCAGTCCTTGTGGTTAAACAGCGTGCCTCTAATGACCAGGCGGTTGACATTGCAGAAGTCAACAAACATTTCGCCATTGTTTTTTCTTGTGTCCCTGAGGCCGTGTGGTTCCATCACATGTTTGTGAGTGATGATGTCGTCGTATACCTTTGCGTATATCACGATATCTACGTTAAGCATTGAGTTGGTAGCTTTGCCTAGTTTGCTGTAGCAATCGTCCTTGCCATTCGAATCCGTATAGTTTGGGAAGTGTTCCCTTGAATCTCACAGTCAATATTCTCTCACCATAAGATAATTAAGACATAATGCTGCCAGGGGTAAGTAAGAGCCCTACCCCATATTCTCGAATGATGTTCGTTGGTAGAGTCGTCGTAGAGTAGTGCAGGAATCTTTTACCAGTTTCGGAGGACTAGATGCCATATTCCCACCATGTAGTTTCGCTTACTCCTAGAATGGTCCGTTTGTATAGCATGAAATCTCACTGGAGTTGGAGGAATCTCGAATTATGAGGAGCCTCTTTTCCTTTGACCTACACATGCCGCTAAATATTCAACGACTCTGTCAAAGATTGCCCCATTTACAGGCTTAAATAATCCTTGAACCCTATCGTTGAGTAGGTACTAAAAGCAATGACTGTACTCCCAGGTGACTAACCTACCTAACCTATAACCTAAGCTAATCTACATAATTTCCACATCCCACTTCTAATGTACAAAGCGATTAGGCTTACGCATTTATAACCTCAAATGAATATTCATTCAACATTGTTTCCTTTTATCACCACAAAGGCGAAATAAAAAAAACCACAGATGTTGATTAAATTGTAATAAATTGCTAAAAAAAAAAAAGAAAAAAGAAAACCCTTTTCACTGTTCAAGTCCTCTGGCCGTAATAAGATTATTTCAATGCATCTACAAGGATATTGTAAAGAATTTTACATTTTAAGTAGAATGCAGGCTTTATGTCACTTATCCTTTACGTCTTTATATTCTCTAATGTCTCTTGCCAAGACAAGTGCACAAATGCAGTCGAGATAGAGGCGAGGACATAAAGCCTCCTCGTCTTCAGACACAACGACGGAAAAGAGTTATTTAAAACAAATCAGCGAACAGCAAGAACAGAGAGGACCAACACAAGAATACATAGAGAAAATATTGTCTTTCAAAGTTTTCTTATCCTTTTGTTATCCTCATTAAATATGGAAATTAGTCAAGTGAATGATTGTTTCACAAATGCAATCTGCTTCTAGTTTCTGCTCGGTTGGTTGATATCCTTTTAGAATAGAAATACAAGCACATGTACATACACTTGGTCTTTTTTTTTTTTCAATACCGGATGTTTTAACAATAAGGTCGGAACAACTAGGATGCCAAATGCGAATATTTGCATCTGTTGAAAAATGAGCAAAAAAAATTAAAATGGAAACGTACCCAAAAATGTGTCAAGTAAGGATTCTAGACTAGTTTCATATTTCGTAGGATTATGGCGTAAAATTCAGAGCTTGTCTGTGTTACTGCAATGAATTTTAAATTGTGTGCAATGCGGAGTATCCTGATGGTGTTGTAGTTATACGCTATATGCTTTAAGATTAAACAGTGGAACAGGAGGGTCTTGAAAAACAATTTTGAAATGTTTACAAAATTTGGTAATAAGTATGATGTACCTACATAAGAAAGATTTACTATATTTAAAATTGTATCTGCTTCCAATTGTACGTATTGAAAGGAAGTTTTCTAAGGTGATTTCTAATCCCGGCTACTAGCTAGTTCAGTATCGGAATTATGGTGGAATAATTAATAAAAATAATTTAAAAAAAGGCTTTCCTACGAGTATATCCCAAAATCTCTGAACTGGAGACCCATTCGTGTGGTCTTCATTCCGAAAGTTGGGAAGCGTGGACATGAATTCAAGAAATATTTCAGACCCATAAGTTTAACTTGTTCCTAAAACTTGTTAACCTTGGAAAATATTTTAGACATCCACAAACGAAAAAATCTCGAAATATCATAATTATCCAATTCACAGTCCGCCTATACTACGTAGCGATCGATAGAGACAGCGCTCCATAAGGTTGTGCGAAAGATTCCAAAAAACCATCCACTTCAAAGAATTTACTTTCCTAGACGTTGAGGGTGCCTTCAATAATGTCCACATTGAATCGATTCAGGAATCACTAATCTAATTGGACGTGGAGAAATTTATTAGCCATTGGAGAGTCACCATGCTTAGAACTGGAATCATCCAATTAACTCTTGGCAACAGCATTTCAACTAAATCTCTCGAAAGAGGAGTATCTCAGGCGTTATCTCTCCCTCAGGCTTATGGTAATCAATAAAATCTTGTCTAGACTCGATAGAGATGGAGTCAAGGTTGTCGCGTATGCGGACTACGTGGTAATTTTGGTATCGGGAGTGTTTCCTTCAGTTCTCAGCGAGATCGTGGAAGGTGGGTTGGAGAAAGCAATCACATGGGCCACTAGTCGTGGACTCAGCATCAATCCAAACAAAAAATCGAACTGATGTTTTTTACCATAAAAATAAAAAGGTCGATACCTTAACGTCTCCGCGGCTAAACAACCAACTACTTTCCTTATTCTCCAGTGCGAAGTACGTAGGCGTTGTACACGATTCAATCTGGAAGCTTAATATAAAGCGAGTTAAAGAAAGAAGCTTGTCTTTCATTTTAAACTTCCGATTCAGGGTGGACTTGGAATAAGGTGAGGTATTAAAGGAGTATGAAACAACAATTTATGCAAATGGTTCAAAAATGAACTGAGGGTAGAGGCGGGTATTTTTTCGGAAACGCTCCAGATTTCTGAGTCATACCGGCTTCCAGAATCATCTAGTGTCTTCCAGGATGAAGTGTACTGACAGTACTCCTCCGAAGCCTGTCGCATTTTGAAAGGCAACCCGCCAACGAAACGAAACATTGCCCTCCTTATTGACAGTCAGTTTCCTATCAGGGCATCGAACACGACATCTTTCAAGCTGGTGGAACATTACAAAGAGGAGCTCGCTTCACTAGGGCATCGCTTCAAAACCAGTCTCCTCCGGGTGCCAGGACACAGTTACAAAGAGGGCTGGCGAGGGACGGTTCAGTCCTTTGATAATATCTCTCATAACAAGTGTCCGAAGTGAGATTGAGAACCATTGATGCATGTTTTGCAAGAGCAGATGAAGGATCTGCTTACGACAATACAAGCTCTTAAAAGAGCAAAAGTGCGAGTTGGAAAAAGCTAGAACTGAAACAATGGGTCTTTACAAGGAGCAAGAACGGCGCCTCGATGACTTACAGAAACGATGAGCGGTATAACCCACGTTTGCGGAAAATGTAGCCCCGGTGGTTGAAATTTTTACGCCTACCAGCAACCTAGGTACCCACCAAATTCTATCGAAGGTGAGATTTCCAAGGAATCAACTAGAACGAGGAGCGAAAATAACGCAGGTGGCTACGGCACTGACCACACAAATGTCAAGTGATGACAGTAGTACTTTATCTTAAATCGATTATCATATGTCTCTTCCATGATAGTGGTGCCTCCTTTGACGACTATTTAGTACAATCTGATGTTATCGCTCAGGCTTGTGGTTGGAGGACTGAACAAAAAGCGTTGCATCTGGTGTATATGTTCCGAGGACCTGCACTTGTTGTGTAAATTTAGCGCCGGGCGATCGATGTAATTACGACAAACTTGATAATGCACTAAAGCTGCGATTCTTGGTACAACTCCAACAAATCACTTATGCTCAACTACGATCCTGAATTTTAAAGCCCAGAAAAGGTTTAGTCGAATACGCTGCAGATATCGAAAGACTTACTTACGTGGTGTTTGCTGACTGCCCAAACTGACTGACGAAACTCAAAATTGAATTGCAGTTTATAAATAGTATCGCGAGCATAGATGTTCAGGATCTGGTGCGATAGCTAGTAGAAAGTCACTTTGTGAAGCAGTTAGTAAGGCTATTGAACTACAGGCATCTAGACTTGCGACTAGGGACAGTCGACAAAGTGAAAATGTAGAAAACGAATCTGATTCATTCGGTGGACGCCGGTATCGATGTTATAGAAACAGATATGCAGACCGCAACTTTTTGACAGTCGTCAACGATGCTTCAACCAGTAGTAGAGAAACGATCAACAGTCAATTTAAGTGCCCTAAAATTAACTGCATCCAATTCGGGGTTCCACAGGGAAGTCACTTAGGGCCAATTCCTTTTATATTCGCCAACAATGATGTCATATCATGCCTGCATCATAGCGACGATATGAAAAATTTCAGATGTATTAAAAACCAGAATGATTTGAACTTTCTTTAATCCAATATCAAAACCTTCACCAGTAGGTATGTTAAAAACGGCTTTATTTTCTAGAACACTTGTTCCTACTGCATTTAACTATTCTTTATCGCAAGATGCTCTCTGTCATGTTAACAGTTTCAAGGACCTTAGCTTTGATTTTGACTTTACATTTTGTAAAAAAGTGGCCAAAAGGGTTTGTGAAGCTTTACGTCTCTATGATTATAATAATGTTTCATCCGTCCCCATGTAGTGTATGTTTTTCAGCTATTGGCACCATTTTACGAAATTCACATAAATCGAATAGAGACTATTCAGCGAAATTTTATCCGATTTGCACTAAAACGGCTTCCGTGGAAAGATCCATTTAACCTTCCACCAAACATACATTGTATAAAACTCCTTCAAAGTTTACCACTGTCCCAAAGTTGGGTAAATAATGATTTAATCTTTATTCATCAGCTACTATTATGTCAAATTGATACACCTGATTTATTGTCTTTAATCAGATTTAACTTTCACGGGATGGTCGCACAACCTACATAGTTTGAAGTTAGAGCACGTGTCATATCATAGAACGAGCTACGTCATGCATGACACGATTAACCGCATGACCAGACTTTACAATTTAAACTGTTCCCTCGTTGATGTAAATGTTAGTAGACTTATATACTCTGAAAAAAAAAGTATTGCGTAGTAGTTTTGCATGTTGCTAAATATTTTGTTTGTTTTAGTTCCTTGTACTGTGTTCGTGTGTTAATATTGTTTTTTGTGAACAGTTTTGTTTGACTAACTACTAACACCAGCACCAAGTGATGAACCTGTGGAAGCATTTTATACATACGCTAGGGCAAATCTTTGGTCGTGGTAGCTGCTTGTATTAAGCGGTCCACAACACATACATATGTATCTGTTCCCCGAATCCAAATATAGAAGATGTTAGTGTAGCTTGTTTTTTTTTTTTTTGCATAAAGGCACAAGTTCATACGAACAAGTTCATATGGCGAACTACGCGGCATTCACCGTGAAAGCTAAGAGTTTTGTGACGTTTTATTTTGACAGGTATACCATAAAGCCAGAGATCGATAGCTAGACGCGCAAGTTTCTACATATTTTTCAGAAAAGATGCCTGCGGTGTACGAAAAGTAGAGGAGTCTACGTAGAAATAAAGTTAAGATAGAAGAACACCTTTTCAAGACAAAAGAAGATTGTTACTATTGCAATCTTTTTAGACTCGAGTTACTGAACGGCTTCGGAAAAGTATTTTTCCTAAAGATGTGCATACTCTTAGCAGATTTTGTGACAAGAAGTCAGAGGGTTCAACGTTATACAAATTTGGGCTCTAAGACCAGCAATTAAACAACTCCTGACAGAGCTTGCCAAAACTAAATCAACGTTTAATAGTCAGCCCCAGAAATCACACCTTCAGTTGGTAGCCATGACATATGTATGTAGTTTCACAATCACCAATTAGTTTAATAATCTGCTGTGAGGTCGACAGTCATTTCTACTTTCTTGAACAATTTTACGGTAACAACAATGGCGATATTATCAGTAAGTTCCAGTAGTATTTGAATATGCGGACCTACGTAGTATTTTACAGCGGCGAGAACGCCACCGATTTGTTTCTTGTATTTCTTATTACAAAATACGCTTCTAGACGTATCAAACACATTTTCAGTTTCGAGGTAGTTTTTCTTAGTAACTCACTTTTATATTTTCCCCAAGCCTAGCTTCTATACCGTGTTGAATCAGTCTCATCAGTATTCCGCATTCTTGAAGAGTATAGCAATCCATGTTATGCTTCTATTTACTTCGCAGATGTCAAAGTAGCGATGTCATAAGACGCCATTCGTAAAAATGACAGTATCTTCCGATGTGTTGATTAATTTTGCGCCACCTACAAGGTGTGTTTCAAACTAAACAGGATTTTTCGACAAAACCTACTCAATACAGAGGTTTGCAGAGCCTAAAAACTTGTTGAATGAATTCTTAGATCATCGGCCGGGATGTCCTTAAGGATGATGGTACAAGCCTTTTGGTTGACGTCTGCATCCACAAAACTCTTTCCTTTCATCGGCAAATGCAGTTTTCCAAAAAAGGTAAAAGTCGCACGGTACTAAATCAGGCGAACACAGGGAGTGGTTAGTAGTTAAACTTGCGTTTTTAGTCAAAAACTCAGTCACAAGTGTCAATCCAACTTCCTTTTGCGCGATATTCTGGCCGAATATGATGCACCAAACGCTTCAAAACACCAAGAATTATGCATGCAACGATATGGCATAGTGCAGTGGAACGAATACTTTGTGAATAATGCCCTTGGAATCGTAAAAGCAAATCGACGATGTCTTCACTTTTGACTTCTGCAAACGAGATGTTTTGGGTTTTGACTCGTCTGGCGCCTTCCACTCGGCACTCGGCACATCATACTGAAAACATTACGTTTCATTACCAATTAGAATGTTGAGAAGGAAGTTTGTTTTGGCCTCCTTGTAGACTTCTTTCGAATGTAGAATTTTAAGCAATTTTTGATCGTCAGTCGTTTTTGTATCAATGACCCACACATACTGTAATCTCCGACGAATAACTCCGCTTCCATTCATCCAAATATCATAATATGGCAATACATCGGTGAAGAATCTACCGACGCACTTAATTCCCAATAGATGGCCTCAATAGAAATACCTATAAAGTCCTGTTTGGAACGAACGTTGTACATCCCAAAATATATACCATTCCTGTTGAAAAGTGTGTTGCAAATCAAAACTTCTGAATTCAAAACACCCAAGGACACCTCGCTCTCCATGACTTTTTCGAAATCAGTTTGTATACCCTATTCTAAGGATATATTAAGTTTGATACATAGTTTGTAACATAGAGAAGTCATCGAGATAGACCCTATAATGTACATATGCATGTACATATATTCAAGATCAGTATAAATAGCGAAAACTATTAAGCCATGTCCGACCGCCCATCTGTCCGTATGTCACCACTTTTTGGGCCTCAAATTTTTAGCTAGGAGTATGAAATTTCACATCTAGACTTTTGAGAGGGAGAAGCAGTACAAGTATAAAGAGTTTTTCTGCCCTCTGTCAGGACTAAGTCCTTTAAAGAACTGATCCTGCGGTTCACCAGTATATTTTAAGACTGCGGGTATTACTATATTCATTCAATACAACTTGACAAGTTCACAGACTGTCCCTGGTATTATTATTATTATTTGAGAATGGGGTATGTTGCACTGCGACCTATTGGTCTATTGTGCCCCCAGCTAACGCATGCCCTCATTAGAGTTCCCCTCGTTTTTGGATTCCTTTCGGAATTATTTCGAGGGTAAAGCACTCTTACTACGCCTTGGCGAAAGAAGTATATCCTAGAGCTCTTTCTCTAATCCAGTTTCCTTTAAGAATCTAAGGATAAGAGCTGGATCTAGTGACGGTATTTCTTCATCTGATAATTGGTACTTGCCCAAGTATTTCAGTCTTTTGTGGGTCAATGTCCCACAGGATCCCAGCACATATTCCGGGATTTCGCTGGACTCATTGCAGAATCTACAGAGTCCTTCTTCAGATATACCTAGTTTCCTTAGGTGCTCCTTGAGTTTACAATGCCCCGTTAGGAAGCCCGTTAGGATACGGAGGTTATTTTTGCTCATGCTAATGCATGCGTCGAATCTTTTTCGGTTATATTGCCCTAGAAGTTTCTTGGCTTGCCTCATTCCATGGGCGTTGTTCCAGGTTCTTGCCCTGTTTTCCCTTTCTTGTTTCCTGAATTCTTCTTTGAGGGTATGATCCCCTATTCCGCAGAATGGTTCAGGACCTATGAAGGATTCTGATGCTCCTTTTCTTGCTAGGGAGTCGGCCATGTCATTACCCTCTATTCCCACATGACCAGGTATCCAACAGAGGGTTACTTTGTCAAGTGTCAAGTACTTGGAGTCAAGTGCCATGATAGCAGCTTGGCTATCTGACAATCAGACAATCAGACTGTCCCTAGTACCGCACAGAAGATTTGAAATTTTCTTGAGTTTATTCCTTAACATGCAATTTTTTATGAATTGTAGTCCAAATCCGTTCTCTAACGCAAGAGGGTAACAAGCTTCTCCAGCCAGTACCATCCTTAACTAACCATCTGCAGTTTCGTACACCAAGTTGTGGTTGTGGTCATCCTAACTTAAGGACGCTATTGGAGAGTTGAACCTCCTCTACTGCGTATTCTTTTCGGGTTGGATTGAAAAATTCTTCGGACCAGATCATCGGTGTTTATCCTTTGTACATGGCTCAGCCATCTTAGGCTCTGGATGCATATAAATTTGTCCAGTAAATCAAACGAAGAACTTTTCTCAGAAAGACTCCAAGGGCACTTTCATTTGTTTTTTTTTTTAACAAAATCCATGCCTTTGGTCCATACAACCAGGTCTTATATATGTATGTACGTAGCATCTTCTTAATTTTGACAGGGCCTTGCCACACAGACGTCTCTTTATTCATCGTTTGATTTCCGCGTTGGTGGAAGAAGGTACGACGTGGTTGATCTGGCTTGAAATTTCCGAACATACATGGCTTGCACTTATTAACTTTGCTACAATTTGCTGCCTCAGATAGTGGAAGCTTTAGCATTAGAGGACACTTATTCTTTTCGCCTTTAAATTTTCCTTGAAATCTAGACTGGTTTGGGCCATAATATGACCCTGTAGAAAATTGACGGCTGGCTCAAAACTATTGAAAAGTACGGTGCTTGTGGCTTCAAGGAAAATAATAATAAGGGGCTTCACTTTCATTTGACAAGATGCGTCTAACTTTGAAGTTGAAACTATCCCAATAACTATCAGTTACTTTGAAAGAAAGAGATTTTAGTTCAGGCTTCAACTTCAGCTTCTTGTAAACATATGTATCATGAAATTTCCAATGAGTTTGCCAATCAATTCTCAAAAAACGTCTTCTCCGAACCAGGGTTCGGTGGTTTTGTTTTCCATGCCAAAGTAAACGTTTGAAGCATCGAACATGTCTTCACATAGTCGCTCAATTAATTTTCCAGAAATGTTATTTTCGTCCTTTAGGGATTATAGCATCCATTATTATTTTTTACTAACAAACTACAAATTATTCCAAAATTCCAAAATTACTTATTCGCGTCTTCGCAGAATTTCTAATCCCCCATTTTACTTTTTTATCTCGTCCTGCCCTCTATTCACTCCCATTTTCAATATAACCACACATAAAATCATAAGGATACTCCCTAGGGGCACTTGCCAGTGGTTAAAGGGGCCTTACCCGATATCCCTTATTTTGTTTTCCTATTTCGCCTTTATTATTCAGTCAATATAGTTCCACCAGTATATAGTCCCATTACAAGGATCTGCCCCTAGTTTGTGTTTATTCTTCACTCAACCGAACAACAAAAAATGTATCGATTTCGATGATGAAACAAAAAAACAAAACAAAAAAGGATTCATTACAAAATGAAAATTTCACAAAAGGAACATATAGACGGAGTCCTTTCAGAGAAGATTCCCTGTATTGTGGGTGGATAGCATTAGGCAGAGTGGCTTACTATGGAAGAAGTATTGTTTCTTCTTGTTTTGTCTTAAGAAAGTGGCTCAGTGTTTGCATTCATGCTTCAAAGAATGTGAAATGCTCTTGGTATTACGAAGTCTTTCTTCCGTTCTCTCTCTGTTAAGGGTATAAACTGATTTTCAAATATTTACTTGGATTGTTGTCTTATCGTGGAAGAATTTTTCCAAAAAAACAAAAAAAATTATTCCATATGCTATGATGGGGGAACGGGAAGAGAAATTAAATTAAAAGTGAATACGTCTTAAGAGTTTGAAGTTGATTTTACGCTGTCTAAATAAAAGTCGCAGCGCGTTGGTAGTCCTTGAAGGTTTCTTTGAGGCAATGTTTGACAGAGGCAAAGTTTAGGGTGTGAGGCAATGCTACAGAACTTCTTACTCATTTTGAAGTGAATAATTTAGAACCAACGCTATATCAACTGCGTGGAGTTTTATGGTTGTAAGGACTTATTTACACACGCATCCCTTTCAAAGACACCACACATCGGGTATCCGCACAGAGGTTTTTTAATAAGTATTTCCTACTCACCCTATAGAAAGTTGGTCTCTGATTGTCATGAGCCAAGGAGAAAGTAAACATTTGGTAAAAAAAATTCTGCCTCCGGGTGCAATCGAAGGTGCTAAGCGATTCCTCAATTAGCCTTGGAGCCAGAAACGGATTAATTTGGGAATATTAAGAATTAAAAATTTAAGATCCTCTCTTAGAGAATCCTTTCAAACTAATGGGACTGTGGAAGTGCTTTCTGTGCTGATACCGTTGAAGAATTAACATAACAGCTTATTAACTTATCCAAAGGAGAAGCATGCTAAAATGAGGTGCTTCCATGTTCTACGGTACGCCGTAAGTGTTTTGAAATCATGTGGCTTAACAGAATGCATCCTAAATTTAGCCAACGTCTTATAAAACGCTATTGTCCTACTTATTAGGTGACCCGATATGGAAGAAGTACACAGAAGGTAAACTCGAGTGTCATTTGTCAGCTGTAGTCTTTTGTGAATAGAGTATTGATGTCCTTTGGATTTCCTGAAATCGGCAAATCTGCCGAGATCTTGTACTCCTATTCCTAATAAGAAAATCGTCTCCAATTCAATGGATTTCTTAGATATGGTACCTTCTGTTCTAATATAAGTCCGGCGCGCCACTTGACATAACACCTCTCTCAAAAGTGGATGCATCTTGAAATAGTAGATGATAGACCATCAGACTGTATTATTTTGTGTTCATTTATGTTTGGAATACACAGAAGCCCTATGCATCCTATTTTTTATTTTTTACTAAATGGAGTACTAGATCTCTTCCTTCTGCCTTTCAATACACTTGTAGTTCCAGAAAGGACTGGGACTAATCACTGTAGTAACGTCTGAGTCCCTTTCCTTCGGATTTCTTCATGCACCAACTAAATTACTTCTTTGACATGTTTGTACCTTCCAAGCCCAAATGTTCCGATTTAACGACTTTGATGTACAATATTTTTGTACGGAACATGTCGAGACTTTCTCAGATCATCTTAAGCAAATTGAAGGATTTTCAAGTGAGCATACTCATAAGATTCGACCTTTTTGAAGGACAGGTTTGAAAGACAAGTTTTTGGGATGTCTACCTTTTGCTATATTTATGCAGATATTAAAATATTAGCTGGATTCCCTGTGACATTTTGTAAATGACCTGGAACACTGTACGGAGAGCACCGCTAATTCATCCAGATGACGATGTGAACTTCTTTTCAATTTTAGGTACGTCTAATTCAGTGCAGACCTAACTGCCAAGAGTCTTCATTCTAGGTGAATCCAGAGTTTTGTGTTGAGTTCGTCACTAAACTGCGTCGGGCTGCTGACCTAGGAGTTCAATGTTCAAATCCCAAACCATACCAAAAAAGTTTTTTCACGGCCCCACCTCTCGCGAGCGTCTGACAAAAATCCAAAAGCATAATTAAAAAAGAGTGGTTGATACCTAGGGCTTCGAAATAAATCCCACTTCCAAAACCGACTTTCATTTTGCAACCGTCAGGGTAGAGTGCCAGCTCTTCTTCGTTAGTAACTTGTCGATTCAGTCAATCAGGAATTTTGGTTGTAAACCTGCTGATAAGTTTCAGTACCGGGATGTGGATGGAATTGTCAGTTTAAGTCTACCTATTTGAAGTCTCTCTTCAACCCAAAACAGAAGCATGACCATAAGGTGTAAGTGACCAGAATCTTGATTCCTTCAGATCCACCGGGATGGACTCTATAGCTACTGTAGGTATGTAGGTAGAAGGGGTGACTGCATATGCAGCTAACTCTCGGATCGGTAATGGATCCGTTGTGAACCCCTGTCGTGGAGTAACCTGAAAGAAGACAAAAGTTCGATTGTGGCTTTGGTATAGTCACTGTAGATGTCGTTCTCATGGATCCCAGAATCCCGATGCAGGAAAATCCTCTGAATTTTGGTAAGACTTGAAAGATCGTAGTTTCTCTCAAGTACATACTTTTCACCACAATATTGACCAATACGTCGGAATCGGTCTCACTACCGTTGTTAGTTTGTGACTTAAAGTCATCCTGCAGGTGAAGGTGGCTACACACGTTACTTGATAAGATCGTTGATGTTTCCTTCCACTTTGAGTTCATATCCAAAATTAAGCGAAGGTATTGTGCTGATTTTGAAATGTTCGAATCAACTTCACCAATCTTTGGAGCTTTAAATTCTTTGTATTTGACGGGCCAGATAATGCCAGCCAATTGGTCTCTAGTAGCCGTGCGTAATCGTCAGCATAGATCGTCATGTTAAAACCATTTCTCCCTAAAATTTGCTACAATTCATTGACTAAAAGGAGCCATATGAGTGGTGAAAGAACAACCCTCCGAAGAGTACCTTTGTCAACTGTTTTTCGTAAGTATTCGTGACCTTAACATCACACCAAATCAATCGCAAGGATCGAAATAAAGTTCTGCACGTTTACATACTCGGCATTCACATTATTGAACGCTCCCTCAATGTCGAGAGCCGCCCCAAAAGTGAACTCCTTCTGATGGAGGGATTTTCTTGTCAGTGATACTACTTTGTGAAGAACCGTATTCAGTGATTTTCTGTTCATGTTCCTATGTTGTGATTTAGACAGATAGTTGTCTCATGTATCTAACGTGTTTGTCCAAAAGGCTTTCCAGTGTTTTCAGCAGAAAGGAAGACAGGCTGATTGGTCTGTAATCCTTGGCTGTAGTGAGACTAACTTTCTCAGCGTTGGGAATGAAAATCACACGTTCTTCCCGCAATGCCTTGGAAACGTATCTTAGCAAATCCGCTTGACTCTCAGATTTTTACTTTTCTCGGAAGTTAGCAGCACCACAGATGAACCGAATTCATTCTCATAACATAGGAATCCAGTATGCGAAGTCTTGGTCATTTTGCAGGAAGTTAAACTAGACCATCTCCCCCTATGAATTGACGCCTTATGAGAGTTAATACAATGCATAACTCCTGCTAAACTCGCACCAATAATGGGTTCAGAGCGCTGTGGTATAGATTCCGAGCCCAGATTCGCTAGTTTGTCAGCGAACTCGTTGCACAGTATTCCCGTGAGACAAACACGATTTCTTTTGGAAAGCGCTTTCTATCTTTACTTACATTACATACAGGGGGTTTCGAGCGCTCTGAGTGCAGCCTGACTGTCACTACAGATGCCAATGCTCCTACCATGCCATTTTTTATCCAAATTCATGGTAGGAGCATTGGCATCTGAGAAGGTCATCAGGGTTTTCCCATTTGACCCTGTCAGGGAAGGATACTGAATATTTAGTTCCGAACATGATGAAATGGCTAATCTTATCAAAGGGCATCAAGAACAAAGGACATTTTTCTGATACCTCAAGATATGTACATATATATATTAGAGTGATGTTCTTTATGCCAAGCCCCATTTTTATTAAGCCGGCACATAACTTTCATTGCTTCTTTCCGGATAGTTATGTACGTCTAGTGGAAACAGATCTAGCAAAACGTTGGAGTATCTCCTGAGGTGGTGCGCATGTCTCCAGTAATCCCTAGGCAGACTTGACTGCTGTTCTAGGCCACCATACCACTGACGCATATGTGAATATTGGTCTTATGATCGCTATGTACAGCCAATGCATAACAGCCGGTCTCAGAGCCTGTGTTATCCCGAAAGTTCTACGGCACTGACAGAAAATTCTGCTATGCTTTTTGTTCAACGTGCGCATTCCACCACAATTTATGATCCAAGATAACTCCTAGAAAACGAAGACAGATTGACCGGTCTGAAACTTTTTGCCAAGGCATAGTCTTTTCCAGCTTTTGGAATGAAGACAACCTTGACAGCACACCAAGGTGAATGAACGTATTCATGAGCTAACGAAGCTCTAGAAATACTTAATAGCACCTTTACTGCATCAATGCTCTTACTCCTTCTACTCTTTCTGACCGGACAGGCATTCTCGTAGCGTTCAGTCAAGGCTGCGCTCAGTTTATGTGTTGCTTTCTCGAGTGAAGCTACGTTCCTGAGTTTCAGTATGTGAGGAACTTTTTGACTATCAGCTTTCACTGTCAGCTTTTTTTTAGATTTCGACGACAAGGCATGAGTGGTTTATCGATACCGAATCCGAAATTCGATGATTCGATGGTTCACCCTCTTCCCAGGCACGCCACTGGTTGTTTCGAACACTGCATACACTCTTGTTAGATAAAATAGGCAAGTGGCCAATGTTATTGATATTGAGGTCAGAAGACAGGACGAAATTTAATAACTGGTCGCCCCTGGGGTTACATTTACTGTTACCCTAAAGGGTATGTTGAGAATTAACAACAGTTCGAGGTTATTAGGTTCAGCATTTCTAGTGACTTCTATCAGCTCTTTTGAAGGAGGTGGGTTGATAGAACCATAGGGCTACCTGCCGGCGGAGATAATAATCGTCTCAAAACGCTTACCCTTCCCTCGATATGATATTTTTGTAGCTACAAGATCTTGAGAACAGAATTGTCTCAGCATCGAGCACTCAATTGTCTTTGAGACAATCATGCAGGCTCTTGGGCGTTTGAACGCATGGTAGTGATGACCAAAAGTTTATACTTTGATGTACGTAAGCCTTCACTCTAATAGTAAGACCGAGGCCGCATTAAGTCTAGTATATTTAGCTTAGCTGAAGTAAGGACATTTTTGCCCCTAATAGCCTTTAGAACTCTTTTGATATCATACTCTAGTAGTTTCCATTTTCCAAAACCAGTTTTTTGTGCCGAAGTAGGCGCAGCCTCCCAGAACTGTCAGGCTCAAGAACTGTTCCATTGTAGTACTAAGTAGAATAGTTTATCGGCTTTTGTTCAATGACGATTAGTTAGTGGTTAGGACCTTAGATGCTGAGTACTTGCCCGATCAATATGGAAGGTTCAAGGAAAGACAGTACAATCGGTGTAGTCAGCTTCTCTAGAGAGAGTGCAGCTAGGCATAATCTCAAAGGAACTCTGCAAATGCGAAGTGGCTCCTAAAAATACCGATGAATTGCATTCATACTTTTCGGCTTATACGAGTATGTAGATGTCAATCGGGACCATCTATGATGCCAAAAGAAGTCCGAACCAAAAAGTCTGGTAACCATAAGTTCAGAACCTGAGAAGTTCTCCTTTGATCTTTGTCGAACCAGATCATCGTAGACCTCATTTTCTGTTATCAAGTCATATCCTGAGACTCAATTAAAATTCAGTCGATTCAACTTTCTGAGGTTTAGCATTCTCGAAAAATTTCAAAAGTAGTTCTATCTGGGATTGAGAAAGACCTTTGTACTACACGGTCTTTTACGTCAGCCCCTAAAGAAAGTCCTATTTTTAACCTAATTAGTGAAAAGAAGTTAAAGAAGTCCTTTGGATTAAAAAAGACTTAGTCTCTTATACTTTCTAAAGAGTTACCAAGCTCGTAAGACCTTAGAATTCTGAAAAACTGCAAATAAACTGAAAAATTTCATCATTATGCAAAGTAAGTGGTTCCAGGAGTAGACAATATAGTTCACTCCGTCTCTACTTAGTCTAAGTACCTATACCCAAGCAAAAGTCAATGCTTTGACGGAATAAACCTGAAATTTAATGAATAAAAACTGATGATACTTATTCGGATAAGACGACATGATTCCTCCTTTTCACAAGCTTTTCTGTCGAAAATAAAAGATTTTATGTGGAAAGGATAGGAAAAAAGAAACAACTTGTCCCAGTTAGATAAATGAACACACATCGACATTTTAAAACAAAAAAAAAGGAAAGTAGGAAGAGTAGAATCCTCATTTCAAAGTGTAATCCTCCTTTTCGAATAGAATTCCTACCTTCTACCCGTTATTGTGAGCCTCTACACTGATGCGGTAATAAAAATGCTGTCAAAGACAAAATTAAATTTCCACTGCTCCTTCTCATCTCTTTGGGTTTTTTTTTTTCTTTCTTACAATTAATTTCATCCTTCAAGGTCTGGTGAATACTTTCTTTTTTTTTTTTTTTTTCTCATCAACAACTGCCATCTGGTAAATAAAATTAATCCAAGACCAGCAAACGATTTCGAACCATTCCCGTCCCACCTACTGATTGCTTTCGTGGTGTTACCAACCAACGCCTGTAGTGCTATTAATTAATAAAATTACAGCGCCTCTTTGAAGTGTTTCATTCATTAGCCTGCTTTCATAATCAAGCGCAAACTTAAGATTCGATTAAAAGTCAAAGCCATCGGAACTACCAACCAAGTACTCGTAGTTGGCCCTTGGAAAGCCATCAACGCCACCACCAGCCAGCGTCTAAGATAACAATCACCCCCAAAACTCGAACAAGGATTTTACTACCGCAACCGTTGAAACGTGCAAAAATACCGGAGCGCATACAGCAGTAGAAGAAGGACGCCACCCACAGCAGTGTGTTCTTGAGAAATTCAAATCCTAGACTAAGGAGAGGAGAGTTAGTGCTTCTCCAATTTTACAACTCTCGAGGAATGATGGAGGGAAAAAGTTTGTCTTGCCACTTCAAGAGTTTCACGAGCGACGTCGTCGGTGGCGGAGCCTGGCTCGTTTACGTTTTTCGCCAGGATTTATGAGCATGCATGCCCTAAAGGGACATATAAAACGACCTACACACGCACACACTTTCAATCAAATTCAATACAAGAGAGAGAGAGACAGAGAGGGAGAGTAATTGTTGTTGGATTTTAGTTGAAACGGTCCTTTTGTTTGCTAAGCATCTCCTCGTTTTTAAAGTTTGACTCCGTGTGTGTTTGCGAGGAGGACATAAAGAATAAAGAATTGTTTCTGCTGCTGCAAAGGATAATGTGACAAAAAAGTGCTGCAACCAGGAACGAGATGGAACTAGAAGTGTGTGTGTCCTTTGAGTGATATAAATGTTCGCACATTACTTACAGTGTTTGCTTATGGTCTAACGAACAAGCGGATAACTTTGGCAGCATAATGGATGAAAAGTTAGCAGTGCAACACGAGAAGCAAGGATCCGCCTCAAAAACACTATGCATGTCTGCTTGTATCAAGGATGAGAGAATAGAGAGAAAGAAAGAATGAAAGAAAGGAAAACTTTTCTTTACGGTTGCAGTTTGCAGTTTGCAGTTTACATTGCTGCAGCCACCACCCTACTTTTG
The DNA here is from genome assembly GCA_905220385.1 of Xylota sylvarum. Lineage (NCBI taxonomy): Eukaryota > Metazoa > Arthropoda > Insecta > Diptera > Syrphidae > Xylota > Xylota sylvarum. Next base: position 38,617,862 of record LR999958.1, read on the forward strand.
TTTGGGTCACACAATAAGCTGGAACAGCTAGTATGTGAATTTGTATCCTGGAAAGAGGGTCACAACACAATGTTAAGGAATTAGTACAGGAGTCGTCTCTTGTGGAATTGTGCATGTTGTGTTGTCGTCTACAATTCTCATTGGCACATCACAAACAACACAAAGTTTTGTACTGGTTTTTTTTTTTTTTTTTCATTCTTTGTCCTTTCTTCGACTGTAATCATCCCATGGGTTGCAGTAGTAGCTTCCTTTGTTTTGCCATTTCCTAGGATAAATTCTCTGGAGCGACACTTTATTGGGGTTGTTGTGTGTAATTTAAAACTGAAATAAAAAAACAAGAAAAGACAAGAAGTTTATTTTTTTATTGTTTTGCTCTTTGTTTGTAGTTTTATTTGCTGCTTTAAGGAGGTCATTCAGTCGTGTACCCAAAAGACGACCACAAATGTGAGAAGGATGACCGTAGGGACTGCTTAAGGAATTACTTTTCATTTGGCTAGGTACTTCAAGTGGGGTGGACGATACGATGCTTTTACGGTAATTGAAGTGACATGTATTTATGTGTCAGTGAACATTGGTAAATGGAGTCGGCCATGTAACCAATATGTGGAGAGACTTTGGGAAGTTTTCAAAGTGTGGCTAGAACTTCGAAAGTAAACTGATTAAATTGGTCTAAACGATTGAGATACACTTTTCCAATATCTGTCTATGGCAGAACTTGGCTCTTTGGTGTGTTTAATACAAATGTTTTGAAAACTGTAGATGTATCCCTTTGACTGGATTATTGCATATCCGGCAAACAAGCAAGGCAATGACATTTGGGGAAACCACAACATTTTGGAATGGAATGGTATCAACAACAACAGACTGATGTACGTTACTTGCTAGTTGAATTACATTAGATGAGTTTCCTTTACAGGAAGTTGGGACTTACAAATGCAAACAACTGAGAAGTTAACAAATCATAAAATCGAAAGTTTACTCTACCACAAATAATCCACTATAGATATAGAAGGAACCTTCAACAACCTAAGACTAGCACTGGTCCAACAAAACGAAGACCCAGTAATCTTAGACTGAGTTGAATGCATCCTCAAGACGAGACACATCTACTCGGAACTGGGAAACAGCCAATTACCCTGTAGAGTTACTTACCCCGTAAGGAGTAGTCCTATCTTCTAAGCTATGGATATTGGTCGTGAACGAAATTTTAAAGAAATTACAGCGCAATGGGGTCTCATTTTGTTGTACATGCGGAAGAGATGGGAACAGGCAAGTTGCTTCCTACCCACCATCATCGAACTACTACAATCTGCCACCAATACCCTACAGAAATGGAAGGAAAGATGTGGATTAAATGTTAACGTCCTGAAAATAGGTGTTCTTCGTCACTCACACGAGAGCAATACTACTAATCGGGCCCTTGAACTTAGGCTGTGTACTCGACCGAAAGCCAACTACAAAAGTGAATACATAAGTCAGAGAGAATAAAAAAAGGGATCTGTAGCCTTCTAGCCTTCATCCACTGGCTGTGAACAGCCATAGTCAGATGCACTTTATTCTACAGGTGCCTAGTCTGGCGGCCTTCAGCAAGTAGGCATCACGTACCACAGAATACTGACAATGGTCCAAAGATTCCTTTACTGGCACACTGACTTTATTAGACTTGTACCTAAAAGAAACAGTTGCGAAGAGAGTCCCACGTTTGAAACAATCCAGATTTTGGAAACCGACGCCCGAGGTAGTAGTAAAACAAACAGAAGAGGGAGAAGCTTTTGCAATTTAACAGTGAGGACGAGAATACTTTCAACAGAAACGGTGTCAACTCTATAATAGGCTTAGCTTTTGTTAGTGGCTTTATAGTACAGAAAACTTCATGGAAAAAAACATAGCGACCACTATGCGATACTTTACTCAAAAATCATCCTCCAATCCGTGAAGGCTCCACCACGGAATGGTTGGAAATCAAGCACTTTAAACGAAGACTTAAAACAAAATACAAATTTTTGGCGCACAGGTCCATGGAACCCAGGACCTAGCTTCTCACAACCATTCGAGTTATGCGTGCAATATTCCTTACACGAATGGAAGGGGCATACGTATCCGAAGGGCGGTTTGTTATTTGGAAAGCTTTTTCATGACAGTTATACTCTCAGATGTTTGTCAGATGCTCGCGAGAGCTAGGGTCGTGAAAGAAATTTTAGGTGTTGTCTGGGGATTGAACCTGGAACCCCTCGTTCCGTAGTCGAACGCACTAACCACTTGAGCCACGGCGCCACGAAGACTTGTTCTCACTTATATTGACAGACATTACGCTATCGGGTTCAGCAATCAACAAAGCTGAACAGATGATGAGGGAAATTGATTAGCTGAAGTCTGAATGTCATTGGATAGATAACTTTACTGAACTCCAAAATCGATACAAAGACACACGCAAAAAGGTTAAAACTGCAATCCAAAGAAGCAAACAAAGAAGTTTTAATCAACTGTGTAACGAAGCTGAGCAAAACCCTTGGGGTATGGCGTACAAGGTGGTAATGAAGAAACTAACGACCTACCGTTCAATAGCTTCCACCTGCCTGTTGTTCCCAAGACAACGCAAAAGTCCAGTTGAAAATCACCCATCGGAACTAGCACAGCCGATCCCTACAATGACAGCGGAAGAAGTATTAACACCAAGCAGCAGATTCGGTGATAAGATCGGGCCAGACAGAACACCTAACCTAGCTCTTAAAATCGCAATTAAAACCCGACCAGAAATATTTGTTGACATATACATATGTATGTATGTTCAACTCAAGCTTGAACGAAGGAGGGTTCCTAAATCGATGGAATATGCAAAATCTAGTGCTATTCCCAAAAGAAACAATGCTCCAAGTGCCCCTCGTCGTATCGCCCACTCTGTATGTTGGACACTGCTGGTAAAGTCCTCGAACGTATTATCTTCAACCGGTACAAAGCAGAAATTGAAGATGCAGGAGGTTTGGCCAAACATCAAGTTAGTTTTTGGAAATCGCGATCAACAACGGACGCAATCCAGATGGTTGTTCACTCAGCAAAAAAAAAAACCAAAAGGCAGAAAATGGAAAGGTGGCACGAAATGGTACTGTTCAGTCATCACGCTGGATGTCCAAAAGGCACTCAACTCGGCTAATTGGATGCCCAATCTGTATGCAGGGGTGCCAATACACATTATTAAGATAGTGAAGGACTAACCTATTTCACGGATGAGGGTGCGAAGGAGTACAATGTGACGGGAGGGGTACCCCAAGGTTCGATCTTGGGCCCGCAACTGTGGAACATTATGTATGATGGCATTATCCGACTTCCCATACAACAAGAAGCCAAGAGTGTAGTTTTTGTCGACGATATTGCAATTGTTGTGGTTGCCAAGGTCCTGGAACAAGCTGTGCAAATCAGCAACGATACCATCGGAATGGCTCGAGTTCACAGGTTTAAAATTAGCTGAACATAAGACGAAAGTGGTCCTAATCAGTAGCAGAAAACAAAAAGAAACAAACTCTCTAACGACAGGAGGGCACACGATTACATTGAAACTGGCTCTAAAATAATTATGATTGATACGAGGCTTTCGTACAAAGAACATAATAGAGTATACGAGTGACAAGACCGTACGGATCAATAATGCACTCATGCGTATAATGCCAATTCATGCAGAATCAAGATACAGCCGAAAGTGCCTTTGGCAAATGCAGTACCATCAATAATACTCTATGGATCACCAATATGGTCCGATGCTTTACAAATGAAGACGTATATGTTAATCGTAGGGTCATTAACTGGAAGATAATCTCGATCTCCACGGACGAGTTAAAAAAACAATGTAGGAGTTGGTTCTGGTATTTACTCGTCTATACTCAAAATTACACGCTTAACCCTTGTGCTTAAAAAATCGCACTTAGCACTCTCCTTAGGAATTATTATTGACTACAACCTTTTGGCGGCCCACCTAAGAAGAACCCGAATTAATACGGATGGCCTGGCGATCCAAAAGCTTTAGCCTATGCAGAGGCAGCTTACGTAACTCAAAGCTGCAAACGAATTTTGTATTCCTTTAGTTTTCTACACGACAGGAGCTCACAGTGGATCCGTTGGTGATCCGATTACTAGCTGCATATGCAGTGACCGAACGCAGCACGGAGTGCCGGCAATCCTCAAGTAAAAGTTTAGTCTTTATTACAAACTATCACAAATGTATATGTAGTGTGATCATGAAGCTTCCGAAAAGGGTTAAACCAATAGAGCATACGAACTGAAGATATGTATTGCGATTTCCGATCAAGATAATAGTATTTACTTACTGATATCGGAAAGACCGATTTTTGCGGCTATGATCATCGCCGTTGGGAAGAATATCACTAGCAAGAATCGAGACACTATTACTAGAAGATCTAATAGCTAAGGCTACACATAAATGTACTAAACAATATCGTCGTGTAAGGTGTAAGAAAATTTTTAAATTCACAATGGTATCCCTCAGGGATGCACACTCACAGCAGTACTATTTGATATTGATTTTTGACGATGTACTTTGGGCAGTACTGACTTGATAGAGCAATAGGAATAGATAAGGAATAAAATAAACTACGATATTTTACATAAAACCTTTTAATATGCTTTCTTTCGCACAAGTTAAAGAAAATACCGTAAACAAGTCTTATGGACCATAATTTGGGAGTTTGAGATAAACAAAACGGAACGGAAGATAAAAACGGCGAAAACAAAAGCCCTTGTTTAAAAATATGAAGCTAAGTAATGAAAGCGATGAAGGTACTTAACACTACAATGTGTCAGCAGGCTTTCCATAAGGATCAGTGCTAGGCCGCCCTTCTGGGGAACATCATGTGTGACGAAAAACCTTCCCCGGTATGGGCTAACGCTGTGGCAAATGGGCTAAGGATAATTTGCGCTTATATAGAACAGTGTCATGTCTTGGTGAATTACTTCGACAAAACAAGGACCACGAGATTTATGCAAAAGGACTTTCTTTCTTTCTACCCTAATAGGAGGAGAATCTAGCGAGAGATGTCGTGGGGTTTTCAATTGGATTCAGACCAGTTGTCGTAGCCATGTAGCCATGCATTGTTCACGTCGAAATTGACTGAGCTAATTGGCACTTATGGTTGGTTTTCGAGATTTCAGTCTCGTAGGTCGGCTTAGAGTGGGGATATGTCTGTGTTTTAGAAATAGGAGGTTGCCAGTAGTTTGTTTCATTCTCTTGGATCAGAGCATGAGAGCGGCGTATCTTCAGTGGTGCTATGTGGCTGAGTAAAGGCAGTCAATGGGTCGCTGTAGACCTCAGTTACAAAACGTATTGTGTTGTTGAGCTGTACATCCATTTTCGAGATATACCAATCATTCATCAAAATTTCTCGATGCAGTCGGAGGTATATTGCAGATGTATAGGTTGAAAGGAGTAGGCGCGAGTAGTCACCCTTGCGTTAGGCAAGCTTCTTCATGCCACGCCTAGCATCGTTGAAAGAAACTTAGTACATATATCCAGTTAGACAACATATTGCATTTTCTTATATCCTGCTTCGATTTGGTTTACCTGATCCTTAAAGCTCCGTGCAGTTCGAAAGCCAGCTTGGTCGACGAGGATGTGCTGATTTATGGTTGAATGGGTTCCATTGAAAATAACTCGTTCCAATAGTTTGTAGAAGAAGCTTGTAAGAACCAAGAGACGATAGCTTTCAGGTCAGCTGGCTTGTCAGTTTCCGGATTTTTGGAGAGCAATGATCAGTTTTTTTTTTTTTGTTTAGTTAATGTCAGTTGGCATTTTTTCCGACTCTATTGTATTTGTGAAGAGCCATTGTCCATTGTCGAGTATTAGGTTCAGTATATTTCAGAAATTCTGCATTGTTGATGCAAAGACCGACTACTTTACCCGTCTTCATAGAAGACAAAGCAATTGCTATCTTTTCTGATGTAACATTCCTTTAATACATTGATGTCGCTGGCATTCATTTGCGAGGCATGTACAAAGGGTTGATATATGTAAGCCGTGTTGGAAATTTATGCAAAACTTTTGTTTAAGTGTCTTGTTTTACCAAGACAATAGTTTGGAGAGAAGACTAGTTATTAGAGTGCATCAATGAACTGTCTATCTAAGTTCGATCTTAGAAAACATTTAATGGATTGTTAACTATCCTTTAAAGATAATTTACTTTTTCGACGTTTGAATCAATATTTTCCAATATCCTTATGACAGATTACTCACAAGCACATGGTGGCTTGACAAATTTTGTAGTATGCTTAGTTTGGAAGTATATATGTATATAGCCTTGATTCTATGGAAAACACATTTCTACCATATGCCTTACAAGACTTTCTCTTTGACCAGTGTTGGGTGGGTGGCCCTACACACGAGCATCCTATCCCAGTCCCAATCTTGTTACATTAGAGCACTTTAGATATAAAACACGTCTCATCGTATCTTATAAATATATCCACATACGCCAAAAAAAAAAAATAAGTGTTTTCCCTACACATCTACCAAATCCATTGGCTTTCATGTAAAAGTTCTAGGACATCCTATCACACTCTTGCTATGTGGCTTTCTTCATTGAATTTGAAACGCGAATTCGATCCACCACTGTGATAGCAAGGAAAAAAAAAATTTATTTTTCCCAATAGTGACTTTCTTTCTAGAGACCCTGAGGATAATTTATTTTATGTTGCTTACTTAGCCTCCCACCATTCGCTTGGCAATTTTGTTTTCATCCTCATCATCATCTCGATCTCGATGTCTGTAGGTATGCGTGCAGAAAGGATATCATCAAAACACGAATACTGCATCGAGGAAAACTTTCTCATCTACTGGACGAGAAATTAAGTTTTAAAGTTTATAGCATCTGATGCAGTATCTTTAGTGTGTATGTAGGTAGATATGTACATGTGTGAGCTCACAAAGGATACCCACCACACTTTGGAAATCGATTTATGTTGTTTTGCGTTACTGCGGCGTATACTTAGATCCGTAGCATCATCGCTAAGGAATCAAACTTTATTGAGGAAGTTTTTCTTTTTTTTTTTTGTTCCTCATCCTTGCGTGTACACGACACAGTCCCCTCCCTAGTGTACACTTTGCCCTTACTTTTACTTTATGAACGTCTTTACGATGTAGCAGCTAATGTCGATGATACCGATGATAAAATTAAGTTTATCCTCTTTTACTTTGCTAGGTCCTTGAAGGCAGAATAAATCTCGGGCTCTACGTATATATTTTGAGAGGCTACATGGTGACTCTCTACGTGCCAGTGTAGTATATATCACATGTGTTGAGATACAGGAGCGAAAAAAAAATCTCAGCTACACAAGGTGCTCCTGTGTGTCGGTTGCTTCGGGGGAGAGATATTTTATCGTTGGGTATATTGGAGGCCCGGCCTCTTCATTTGTAATAAAAGAAGTTAATACTCGTACTTGTGTTTACTTATTTTTCGTTGGGGTTTCCCTCAATCTACACAAGATTAGCCCGCAAACGAATGAGCAATTACAGTTGGAAAGTCGATTGAAAATACCTTAAGGACTGAGAAATTCATTAAACTTGTATTTAACCCATCAATTTCCACTCTTATTTATACCAAAGGATATTGCACACGCTACATCATCATAATGACTTCCTCTTTCCAAAATCAAAAAAAAAAAAGGATGAAATCCTTTATTGTATTATCACAGTGCACATCAGCGATTTGCAATTCGTGTCATTGCACATCCACTGAAGTTTATTACAGTTAGGGATTTCATACTAACAAAGATTTAATCGATTCCCATCCTGTCGTCCTTCCTTTGCTCCACAACGAACGCTCAGTCCTTAAAGCAATTTCTTGGCAATCAAACTCTCATAAAATATTCGTTATTCCAAAAAAAAAAGAAAAACGTATACTCACCTAAAAAAGGATTCGTGGCAATTCCAATAAAAACAAAAATCGAAAAATCAAAGCATCAATTCTCGAAACTAACAGGAACTGACATCCAAATAAATGTGAAAGGACGAAACGATATTAAGCGACTGATTCCTAATGCGATTTTTCTTCTTCCTCTCTTCTATGTAACCTGGTTCGGCGAATAATGTTTGTTTTTTTTTTTTTTTTTATCATGACGTTGTTGTTGGTTCGGTCGGTGTATTCACAGGATTTCTATGTAATCCTTAAATTTACTTCACTCAAATCCAGTAAATATAATTGAGAAGAAAGAAAAAAAAACACCCGATAAGGGACTGATATCCCCCGGAGACATATGCCAGGCTCGTTATTGTGAAAGAAGGCGATCAGAAAATGTCCTCGATTTTCCGAAAAAAAAAATGTTCTTGATTTTCAAAACACTATTTTTCATCCATTCATGATTTGCATTTGGAAAATCCTTTCCACCGCGAAATAAGAAATAAAATCAACTTACTTATTTATCCTTTGTGATCCTCCGCTAGGTTTAACCTTTTTTTCGTGAGTAATGCCGTCGCGTGTATTATTTCCCAGAAAAGAGGACATTCAGTTTATATATGTATATTCCATGACCGTGGGGAGATCCTAGTGAAAGGATTCTAGTTGGCAGGTTACCCCTGTAGAATTGACTTCTTTTTTTTTTTTTTTTTGCGAGGTTATTCGTTAGTGTACGACAATTTGCTGTAAATGCGCTATGCGAGGGGGATGCTTTGTTTGGGGGATTCTTTTGAGAGTAACTCAACTTTACACCGTTGTACAGTGCGGTTAAATTGTTGTACAGGGGAGTGAGAATTGTAGGTCGATTTATTTTTAAAAGGATTTTATATTGGATATTAAGATTAAGTGGCAACAAATATGGGATTTATCTGAAAACGGCAGGAGGATGTACTTACATAGGTATACCCAATACTATAGACACATGGTGGGATCGTCAACAGATCATGGGTGCTTGAAGGCATATCTAGTCAAGTTGGGTGATACTGGGAAATATTAATGATGGGAGTAATTGAAAATGCATATGCTGATGCATCTACTAAGAGGAAATCTACACAGATCCATTTACTAAGTGGAAGAAAACAGGACAATTGGTGAGCGCAAACTGTTTGGCAATGGGCTTAAGCTAAGTGATTTTGCGACAATATGTCACTATAGCAAGCATACGTCCTTATCATATACATACATGGGGGTCTTCTGATCATGAATCGATCAATCAAACTAATGACATTGCGACTGACGATTGTCTGTATTATTCCGAACGTCAAAACCTTTCCAATAGCCCAAATCGACTCGGATCACTATCTTTTTGCAGACAAATTATGAATTCAGATATCCTTGAAGCTACAACAAAGAAGGTTAGACGAAGAATGCCAGCAACTACATGCAAAATGTATATCAAGCGGCGAACGCGTTGAATTATGGAGTAAAAGTTGGTTATTATGTACCATTGACTCTATCGAAAGTAGCTGAACATATTGTCCGTAGCAAGGTCATATAGAGCGAATGACCCGGATTCATAATCTTCACATCTACAACGTCATACAGCAAGACCTACCCTTTGATGGCACTCATACGAAAGTAGAATATGATCTCAATCGAATTAAATGCGCAACTGGAGGCTTAGCCAACTGAAGAGGCTTGTTTCTTGGAGCCTTGTTGTCCTGACTACTATTGAAATCTTAAGGTAGGACCAACGCAGAAGTTCAAAGAAGAATGAATTGTAGTTTCTATTACACCCCGAACTATAGATCAACCACATCCAGATCGATGGCACTAACCAATATCAGTAACACAAATCAAAAAAGGCAGCAATTCGAGTTCAAACTTTACGCTTTAAAGAAATGTATCATGTGATAGCTACATATACAATGGCACATCTTTCCTCTCTTTAGTTTCTCTTTTCGTTCTTAAGAGTAGAAAATTCTAAAATTTCACAAATATTTCATGTAAGACGTCGATTTAAATGCGGTTTGACTGGATCCTTAAAGATCTGCCTACTTGTGGTGGGAATAATGAAAACGATCCTACAAAATGAAGGCATTCGAAGAAGTTAGCTTAAATAGAGGCGTAAGTTTCAGAGAAGTACATAAAACTTTCCTCATCATAGACACGTGTGTCGGGTGACCAAAGGGTAGTGATGTGAATGTATGGAAGCACAAGCGTTCTCAACTTAGCCGCTCACTATCAACTCCTACTCTACATTTCCTTCCTTTGAAAGGTCGTTGGTGATAGCGGACAAGAGAGTGGAAGGACTGTTTTCTCACTAAGGCACTTCCTCTTGATCCAGGTGGCAGAGTGAAAGATTCCCTACATGGAATCAACGGTGGCGTCTACCAGTTTCAGGCAGGTAAAAAAATTAGTGCTATCCCTAAAAGAATATCCGGTCTATATGAATCTCCAATACTAAGGCAGGGTTTTAAAAAATAGTTGTTGACTGATGAACCCTTAATGGGCCAACGGTAGCGCTCGTACTCCTAAAGCGGATTACTGGTTTCAAAAAATCCGGCTTCTTGTCCTTGGGGTATAAAAATTGAACTGGCTCTCCACGTTGGGATGTGTGCGTTGGGCTAGCTTCTCTACCATGGAAAAACCACCTAGTTACGATGCTACAACAATCCTCGGATAAGGATAACCCTACTGTTGACGACCCCAAATGAAATAAGGCCAACGACCTTCGGATCTTCATGTGGAAAGTTCCAACAATTAGCATAGGCCGTAGACTGCTATAATGCAGACATCAAAAAAAGGGTATAAAAAACTGTATCGTCTACTATGGTGATTGCTATAGGAAGCTTATTCCGATGTGGATTCGTCAAACGCGGCAGACTAAAACAAAAAATCTAAAACTTTTAACACGTAAATGAGCGTTTTATGGCAATACGCATCAAGGTTAAATTCGCTAAGATAGACCTAAAAAACGTTCATGCCCCACAGAAGACAAAGATGACAAAACTTACGAGAAATATCCTACATATGACCTCAAAATCGTATTGGGTGATTTTAACGCCAAGATAGGCAAGGAGAACATCTTTGGTGGGACGATTGGCAAGAACAGACTTCGCGATATGACGTCCGGAAAAGGACTTAGGCTACTTGACTTCGCTGCGGCCCGAAACGTCAATATAGCAAGCACAAGGTTCATCTCAATATTCACAAGAGGACATGGCGATCTCCTGATCATCAAACGGTCAAGCAAATTGTTCATCTTGCGATCGACGTAAGACATGCCTCCAGTATGCTGGTTATCCGAACCTTCAGAGCACCCAACATCGACTCGGATCAATACCTAGTTGCAGCCAAGGTACGAATGCGGATATGCCAAACGCCACAACAAAGACCAAATACTGTGAGAAGATGCAACGTCGAAAAGCTGCAATCGTAAGAGACCACTAGAATCTTCGCCGAACGCGTACCGAAATCTCTCAACGACTCCTATGCATGTTATCAGAAGTGGTGCAACTGATGTGCTGGGTTTCACCCGACCACCTCCAAGAAACCTATGGTTTGACGAAGAATGTCGGCAAGCATATGCCAAACAAGAGGCATACAAAACGGTGCTGCAAAAAAGGACGAGAGCTCTTTGCAAGCTTTACGAGCAGAAGAAACGGGAAGAACATCGGCTTCTCCGAAAGAAGAAAACAGAGCTCGATCGAAGACATAGAGAGATTATACTCCATTATTATACTCCAGAAATAATGTGAGAAAGTTTCACCAGCAGGTTAAAAGAACGTGTCAAGCAAACAAGACCAGTAGAGAACCCTGTAGAGTTAAAAAAGGAAGCCTCATAGTAGAGTCATAGTCAACATCCCACTGTTAGGTGGAATGAAACATTCAATCTAGATGATGATAGCTAAAACTTCCGTCCACCTGATCAAACCGAACTTAGGATAGCGATATCCAAACTTAAGTCCCACAAGACTGCTGGACCTGAAGGCCTACAGGCCGAGTTGTTCAAAAGAACTAGAGATGACTTGGTACAGAGCATGCACCAACTCGTTTCTCTAAAATTTGGTCAGACGTCGTCAAAGCTTGGTCCCATCATTATGGTGTCCACGTGCAAGTTACTGAAGTCGTCCAATGCAGGTTTATACGTTTCCCCACTCTGAACGTTTAAAAATTATTAACCTTCAGTCTCTACGAAAATGTCGTCAACGTTAGTGCCGGCGTTATATCAAATAGAATCTTACATATAATGAACGTGGACCCTTGTGTACAAAAGCGACATTTTTGCAAAGCTTGGTAGTGCTCATTATCACTCCACTCTGTTTGTACACTTAGGGATTCAGATCAATGAACCATTTTAGCTTTTTAATTTGTAAAAATTACACGAAACTGCTTGTCCCGTAATCTTTTGAAATAAGTAGAGTGATCAGATTATCTCTTTGCAACCATTGACTTGGTATATAGTGAGGTATAACCGTGTTGCATCATATCTGGTATAATTTGTTCAGATCCTGTGATCTGTAGAGTTTGAACAAATTTCTTCTTAAATCACTTACTCATCCATCTAATTCCAATTGCGGTCATAAATCGTAGCAACTTCTATGCTCTCGGTGACTCTTTGAAATTCCATGATTAAATTCCATGATGAAAAGATATTGTTTTTTTTTGTCAAAGAATGACAGCAAAATATTTTCAAATGTTGTCGCCAGCATGCACTCCGAGTTCGTTTTTAAGAAACTCTTTACTTTTATTAAATTTGGGAATATAATCCCACATACCTTCAAGTACAATATTGAATAAAATATTTCAATACTTTCAACTTCTCCTTCCCATTTCAGTGGACGCCACTGTGCAAACGTTTCTCTCTTTCGAGATTTTATTTTGCCAATTCCCTCGTCGAGAAACGCTTTTCACCCGCAAACAATCTGTTTCAGAGCGAATTGTGCACAAATAAAGTTTCTGGGTGTGTGCCTCGTCCTTTAACGAAAAATTTCATAGAAAAGTCCTTTTTTTTTTTTTACAATTTTTCTATTTGTTGTTGCTCTCTACGCGCGTTATGGAGAACACACAGTTATGGGATTCATCGTGTGTCGGGAAACACTGGTAGAAAAGAGAAGGTGTGTATGTGTAGATTGCAAAATTTACATACACATCTACCCTAGGGGGAGGAAGGGCTAAAACAAAACTACAAAACAAAAAAACTTTTGTATAAACTAGCTGGAGGAACTGAATGGGAAATCAGACTTTTTCTCGTCCTTATTCATATAGTTTGCGATGAAAATATCTGTAACTGAAGAGATTCCTTTTGTCTTCAGGTGTGTAACTCACCTGACACTGACACATTTATTATATTTGCATTTGCAATTCAAAGTGGAAAAAGATCAAATAGTTGCAGTGTTTGAAGTTGCAAAAGGAGGACACTTTCAAGTGGTAAAGGATTCGCTATTATGTTTGAGTTGAATTCAATTTAACTATAATCCAGTAAAATGTCCCGCAGCGATTTTTATTTCATTATTTTCATCCTAGTTTCGGTTGTTTATTCAAATTAATTAATCGTTCAATTCAATTCAATTACAAAACGCAAATGTGTCCTCCAGGCAAATGCCATCACAAATATTCATGTCAATTCCCCAGGATTTTCATTCGAGACATTGAATAGGCAAATCCATTTGGGGAATTTGAATCAAGCTACCACGTCCCACGTCTTACAATTGCCAAAAACGGCTCTTAACCATGAACATATTGATGAAATTGCCACCACCAACACCACCAGCACCACCAGCACCGCCCATTTGAAACTAAGGACGACATTTTAATAACATAATTTCCATTTTATACTCAAAGTTTACGATGCAAATGTATATACAAAGGATTGCAGGTGAAGTAGGTAAATGTTTCTACATTACGAGTAACCAACCTATGGTTCATGTCCTCGCCAGCATTTTGGGGAGGACGAAGGCTATACACGGACGTGCTCCAGCCAACAGAAGCTCTGGGGACCGATAAACGTAGTTGTTCTGTTTTAAATTGTAAACATTGCCTTTTATTGTAATTATGATAATTATCATAAAAATTAATTGCTATGGGATGATGTGCGGTGGCAAATGGGGCAACAGTAGAAGGGTTCTGTGGAGATAGCAGCACTTAAGAGGAAATCCTTTGTGGGGTAGCTATCGAATATGGTTATTGAGCTGTCTCCCCCCGCTCGATTAGGGGTGTGTGCTTTGTTGAATAAGTAAGTATCTTGATTGTTTTACGATAGTATGACATGAAGATACAAATTATTGTGACATAACATGAAAACATAACAAATACAGATATTTTGAGAGAAGAAGGTGTTCATAAACTCATCCGATTTATTTGGGGTTAAGTAAAAGGTAGATACTTTCAGTTTTGTTCAAAGAATTTTACACAAAGTGGCGCCCAATCCATAGCCATTGATGCTCATTGGCAGATTAATTCTACCATATGTGTGCACACTCTAGTGGTTATCTAGAAAATAAGCCATGGCCCTCAGAGGTTTAACAAAATTTACCGATTAGTATGCACAAATAGAGCTCGAGGTTATACTCGCGCTGACACCTGGAATCGATGGAATTTTCATCGCCCACATTGGCGCCCACAAATCATCGCAGAGATATACAACACTTGTCTTAAGGAAGGAGTATTCATCGACCAGTGGTTGTCACAAAAAACTGGTCATCTATACCAGGATCTCTCATCGTGTAGGCCTTTATGCATGTTGGAGAGAATACTGCGAATCATAAGTGACAGATTGCAGAATGCAATCGATCTGGCAGAAGGCCTTGCTTATTGCTCGTATGGTTTCCATAAGGAACGCTTTACAATCGACGCCATCAACGAAGTCGAGAATACAGTGAAAAACGCCATCGAAGGACGACGATGGAAGAACGGGAGTAAACAGTTCTGTGCAATCATTACGTCGGATGTCGATAACCTATGCCTTCAACACCACAAACTGGATAAATATCCTGCGAGCACTTTCCTCCAAGAGAGTACCAGATTACCTGCACAAGATAATGATGGATGATTTTTGACATAAGATACTGCACTACTGCACATATCATAGGCGATATTCCCCAAGGCTCTGTGCTTGGTCCGCTACTGTGGAATCTAATGTACGATGTGTTCTCAAATTTGGAATCCCGAGATCTTCCAAAACAATTTGCTTCACCAACGACATGGAGTTGGAACATAACTGCAGTGAAGCTATCAGAATGGTTCCAGACTGGCTAGTTTGCATGGGCCTACAACTTGCAGAGAAAAGATAGAAGTAGTCCTCATCAGCATTAGATGACTCATGGACACTATAAGAGTAGCCATGGGAGACCTTGTTATAGTGTTCAAACCAGAGTTGAAGTGCCTTGACATAACTATAGATGCAAGCCTAACTTTTAAACAACATCTGCAGCATACAGCTGAGAAGGCTATAAGGGCAACGGCTGCCCTGGCAAGGATCATGCTAAATATCAGCGAACTAAAGCATGGGAAGAATTTGCGGCATCGATAGTGCTCTTCGGCTTCAAAAGGCGAGGTCTTCCTCTACTGCGTTGTGTCTCCTAGTTGGATTCGAAGACTCTACTGGCCGGAGCATTTGTGTCCATCCGCTCTACATGTCCTAGCAATCTCAGACGATTGATGCGAGATTTTTTGTCTAGGTCGATGCCGCTGTACAGCTCGTATAGTTCGTCATTGAGTTTCGTCTTCCAAAGCCTGTCAATGCAAACGGGACCGAATATTTTACGAAGAATTTTTCTCTTGAAACGACCAAGGATATCTGCATCCGCTTTTGATAAAGTCCATGCTTCAGCGCCATAAAGCAGGACAGAGATGATCAAGGTCTTATATAAAGTCTCGTTAGTTGTTCAGGATACTTACTACTTAATTGCCTTCTCAGCTCAAAGAATCAGCAATTGCAGTGCTATTGACAGAATTAATAGCAGAGCCAAGATAGACAAAGTCCTGACGACCTTAAAGTTATAGCTGTCGATTTTGACGTTCTGTCCAATTCGTCAATGTCTTTTTGTCCTTTTTTGTTGAGAGCATATCGATATAAGCTCCTGAAAATGATCCTCTTTAATTCTTTTAAAGAAAAAAATAGACACTTCTAGCCTTCAAAACAAACGCATCCACAGCACCAATATCTAAATTAACAAAACGTGCCCGTAGCGAACTTAAGAACCTTAGCTCAAATGTCAATATTTTACTCTATTGAGTTCCAATAGCCTCCAGTACCACAAAACTTGTCAAAAAATCATTTCCATTTCATCTGACCGGCGGCAAAGTTCTCCATCCTTGTTTGGTTTTCCTCGTTTACAAATTGTTTTCCCAAAGAAATTGTATTTAGACAAGGTGAAGTGCCAACATAAAGTGGATACATTGCGAGCAATAGTTCTAAGTGAAACAAACATTGGTGTATCATGGTGGCAGACAAGGACTCACCCTCTTCTTGACCGATGCGAAACCACCACATCTTACTACAGGCTCCGTAAAGTAATGGTGATTAGGTTTCGAAACTTTCCAATTAGATTAGGTGTAATCAGGGTGGAACAAACAAAGTCATGATGTCACTTCGAATGTCCTGGGGACTATCCTTGGGGTATAACTTACAACAATTAATTTACAGTAATTACAAGGATTCAAAATGTGACCAAATGTGAAGGGATGTCGGTTTGTAACGAATTTGCGGAATATCACGGACCTAAGATTGCACAGAGTGAGGGGAAAAAGCAAGGCATTTCTCACAAATCGCAATGATTTCAGCAAAAGCTGCGGTGATCTAAAAGAAAATGATGTTGGAATACAGAGTGAAGTTATATTCAGCAAATGTCTATATTTTCAAGCCCGATCTGATGGCAAAACTGAATCTGCCCTTATTGTTAGCTATCTCTCAAATTGAAGAATAATATTTGCCTTGTAGCTGTCTCCATAGTATTTGTCTTCCCTTAAACTCCCAGAAGCAAGTCGTATCTTTTACTAAAATTACAAATCTGTATATCATTTAAGTTGTTAATTTCTTGTCCCAAAAGGGACACTCTCAATATTTCACTGTCACTTATGTACATACTAATTTCATTCCTTTTCTTTCAGATGGACATCCGCAATCACTTACGAATACACAACAGATGTGAGATCCTCCATTTATCTTTAAACTCTTAATCTCGGTGCCACTTTAAACAATTATTTCACATAAAACCACAATTTAGAGATAAAAATAAATCCAAAAAAAAATGCCATCAAGTCAACAGCAACCGCAGCCAAATCGAACGAATCTCTGTTGATGCAACGCTTGACCACCACCCGACGAGATACTCAACGGCAACCTTAAACGGCCTTCAAAATGAAAATGTCACCCACAATGGGGGAGACGATACGAGCATGGCTTCTATCGGCTCTCATGGTGCACGGGGCGGTGGCGGGAAATCCCGATGCAAAAAGGCTCTACGATGATCTGCTCAGCAATTATAACAAACTGGTACGACCTGTGGTGAATACAACCGACGTGCTAAAGGTCTGCATAAAGCTGAAGTTGTCGCAGCTAATCGATGTGGTAAGTGTCATTCACATTCCAAAATTATTCTCCACCATACCTCATGATGTCTCAAAAGACTTGTCACAAGCCCCTTTGGGCCATTTAACGTTTTAACCTGTCATGTTCCATTCTGATGTACCACATGACATGGAAACACAAACAAAAAAGAAAAAAAAAAAAAAAAAAAAAAATCTCGGTATCCCCACGTAAACCTGACTTTCTCTAAACGTTTACAAGTGAATAGTAAAAGGAAAAGTACACCCACAGGCATTGGCAAGCGCAGGGGTTGTAAATTTGACGAAAGATGGAACATGAAGTGGATGCCCGCAATGTCCCTTGAACGGTTCTAATTGAGCAAAGTACCTTTTAAGAGCTGTCACACTGCCTCAAGGGTCAAAGGAGTTTAAAGTTCTCCCATGCTCTCTCTCTCACACAATAGCAACAAAAGTCGCATGAAACGCTGGCATTTTCCCCCAAACAAAAGGATACTCTTGTATTCAACTATAGCGTATTCTTTATTTCATACATGGACGAAGGAGGACAGACTGATGACTGTATGCCCTCGAGGTACATCTCTCATATCCATGCCAAGGATTTTGACACTTACCATTGTCTTCGAATATTCATTCAGTGAAGGAGCTGTCCTACACGTGCATTGAGAGGAAGGAGTCCTTTCAATTAAATTACAGCAGATAAGACATGGCCGTGTTAAAATTTCGACAAAGTTTCAACCGAAATTATGCCCACCACCAATCAGTCCTTTAACGTCCACCATCCGCATCGTATTGTTATCCTTCAATGGCATTCAAATTATTTTTCGGACAAATTCTCACTCTTTCTCTCTGTACTGTCAATGGGCTAACTTTTTGCATCAGTGTTGAAAATTTCTATTGAAGGTAACAATTTGGAAGTTTAGGAAACTTGTGAAAGTATCTTTTGCGTTTTATTTTGTCTCCATTGGTGCGCTTGTGAATTTTATGGAATTATGAAGACAAATAAAAGAGGTAAAATATACTTTTGTGTTTTTCGAACTAAAGTTCGACTTTAGAATTTGAATGAGCCACCCAGCCAGGACGACAAGTGGGTGGGGGCATTAGCAGCGGTCGGTGATTGCCTCATGGTCAAGCGTGGATAGACTGTAAGTAAAAGTTTTGGGTTTCTCTTGCTTGTCTCTTCGGTGGAAATGTTTGTGCAATGAAATTGATTCTTTTTGTTTGTCTTGTAACAATTTAAATTGGTAAAAGTTAGTCGATTGGCAGATGGGAGTTTTTTTTTTTTCGTTTTCCTTGCCACTGATAAGGGGTCTTCAATGTCTCATATATTATTGGAAACTTTTACGATTCAATAATAATAATAACAGCAATCCAGTGTCACTAAGTATACAAGGAAATGGAAATTTGTTTTGAACGCAAACAGGACTAACTGAAGGCCTTTCATTTGTTTGTCCTTGCTGCAGGGATGGGTGAATTATTGTAGGTATTGGTGAAGGGACCTCTTTGGAAAAATTCAACTAACTGAAGACGTTTACTTTGCATGCTCCTCTAGATTTTCATCATCTGTTCAGGTACTTTCTTCTTTCAGGTGCTTGCAACAAGTTTCCTTCAATTGGATATAGTCTCTTTTTGCATAGTTACAGGTCTTCTATTCTGTACAAATTTCTGCAGTAAATGCCTCCCAATATTGGTTTAATATTTATTTAGCAAAGTCAGTCCTGTACGTATTTATCCTTGCCCAAATTTGGCTAACTCAGCTTCCATATACGTAAAAGCAAAGCATGTAAATGTTAGCGTAGTTCAAATGTTGAAGATCATTATCCGTTGCATTAAAGGAACAACCAAATCTGCGAGACTAAGGAAGATCCTCTTCAAACAAGTTACAGCTATAGGATAACTCAAAGATCCCGACGGAAATTGAACTGAATCTTGCTCAGATTCACTAACGTTACTGGTAAGGAACTGAAGTTCCTGAATTGAAAATAGCCGCCCGCGAAACTGTATTGAAGACAATTCCTCAGGAAGGTCACATTTTTCTCGACAGCCAGGCATCAATAAAAGCGAATTTTAGTATCGAATTAAAATCCAAGCTTGTGAAATGCTGTCGTGAAGAGCATAAGGTTCTTGGCTAGATCCCTGGATATGAAAATATACCGGGTAATGAGAAAGCCGATGAGCTGACCAGAAGAGGTTCGGAATCCGCATCAGAACAAGTCGACACATCGATGTTTATACCGCCTAGCACACTGACGCTTGAAGCAAAGATTTAGACCCTAAGGGTGGCAAACAGCAAATGGCCCTTCCTAGAAACTTGTATGATCACAAAAGTATATGGCCTTGTTTCGATAAGAGTAGGACCAACAGGATTATGCCAATGGATATGAAATCCCTTTCTACCCTGATAGCAGCCATCACGGGGCATAACACCCTGCGATACCACATGAAAAAACTAAGACTAATGGAAGAAAACTTATGTCGTGGATGTGGAGATAAGCAAGTCAATGAGGATACAGCCCACTTTGTCTGTCACTGTCCAGGCTTTATCCACCTTAGAATAAAATTTCTCGGGCGACACTTCTTCAGAAACCTAGAAAAATTATCCAGCAGACCAGTAAGTGACATCTTAAACTACATATATCAAATCAACTAACTAGATGGTTTGCTAGTTCATAGGAACCATATTTGTAGAATTAGGGTTAACCTCTCCATTTCTGTCAAGAATAAAACAAGCACAATGCGATTTCTACAGGATTGTCAACCCAACCAGTTTCGATGCCGATGTCAAGCCTGTGCTTATTCTACAAGACTAAATTAGATGATCACTGCTCTCTTCTCAACTGATCTCATGACATGTCTTATACTCTAACAGTGTGCCTCCGATGAGAAGACACTTAACACTGAAAACATTTATAAGGAATTTGCTTTCAATTTTTCAGTCATCTCCACTGTACTGTGCTGCCATTGAGATATTAGGTTTATGATCGCGAACAAATATTGGTTGGATCGGGTGGTTGTCCCCGCTCAGTAGGGACACATTTAGACCAAAAAGAAGTTCCATTGTGATATCACTATGAAAAAACAGGATTACCAGCACCGGAGACCTATATGTTGTAACGAAATTCCGATGGTGAATTATGAACCTTCTCCTTTCTATGCAACCATTAAGGCAAAAGGCTTACAGGTACCTTGAGCCAGTCCTGGCTGCGAAAGAAAAAGGGTGTCCAGGCCACGACCGCTTGGCATGCTAGCTTTAGCACGTGCTTAGCTCGTCGGATGGGGGGGGGTTCTTGCTGTCGTAACCACTGGACGGTCGTTACGCATTTACATGCGAAAAAAAGGAAAAAATAATAATACCGCGAGGCTTGATGTCCGCAAGCACAAAAAAAATTTGATCTGCAAACTGATTCCAGAAAATGTGGGGGAGAGCAATAGATATTTGGAGCTCTCAGAGGATTACCCACCCCTATGTCACCTTATATTCCCGTTAAGGATATGATGTGACAAACCATGGTTACCATGTCCTCGCGTTTTATGATAACCCCTAACCTGAAAAGGTACTACACTACACTTTAGGCAGTCGTCGTCGTCATCCTCATCTTCATCGCCTTTGGCCTAGGCTGAAGTCGGGTCACCGCCACCAATTTCTTCTCTATTCAGACAACATCCTTAATAGTTCCTGAAAACTTCAAAGGATCTCAGCTTCCCCATAAATAAAATTAATTGTCTTGATCATTCCAAATGTTGTGCACAGCATCGGGAGCATGAATGAGTATATTAGCGAAATGATATTCCCTTAATTTAAGGTATGTACCTAGGAATTTGAATAACAGTTTGGAAGAACTTTACACTCTATATGTAAGTATGTATCGAAAACAAAACTACTTAGCTTTTACCAAGAGGTCTTCGGTGTTGAACTTAAAAAAAATGAACACACAAGATGACTAGTCGAATTCCTCGATTTGTTGCTGAAGATGTTGCAGATGGGTAGATGTTGCAGCAGGTGGGTTGGATGCACTTGTCGTTGACCGATCAGTACGATTGGAATGCTGGTATTGCTGTAGGGGGTGATCTTGAACCTTGCACACTTAGATTGTCCGATTTGGGGAGCTTCTTGGGGGTATGGACTCTGTGATGTTTGCTGGTGTTCGAATAGGGCGGTGAAATTGCGGCGTTTCGAGAGTTGGTGTGGAATGTTTCGGTGGATACGTGGGTTGACTTGCGAAGTGGTGTTTGTGATGTTGATCTGATGATTTAGGGGCGCTTTAGGGTAGTGGTAATTTTTGTGGACGTAGTATCTTATGCGGTTGATTAGCACACGTACATACGACACCTATGCATGCAGGTACTTAGGTAGGTTTTGGTACTTTCGTGTTAATTCGCACTTAAATTAGCGAGTTTTATTCGCGAAACAAAATGCAAGATACTTATGTATGTAATTGCACATATGTATGTAATTACACTCCGCCAAAGCAACAACCACTCACGCGGCACACATCAACTTATCCGACACCGAACTTGAGTACCTTAGTTTTGCACCGATCACTTATATTCCGAAAAAGAAGAAGGAGATCAGCGTAAGCTGGTCTTTTATAGTAGGTATGCTACTTCTGCGCTATCACCTACACAAACATACCCCGCACGCATAATGGTTACAGTAGCACTTCCGTTTTTCTTCATATTTTCTCTTGATTAATTCGGAAAAATCGAAAGTGTGTTTTACCAATCATGATTGAATTTTTCTAGAATACATGTACCACTTTTGGAATTTTCCGAACATAATTTAGGAAAATCCATGCAACTTAATGTGTTCCATGCTTCCAAGCCTTTTCTTGGGGTGTCTGTAGTGGTGAGTACTTTCGACTTCTTATACTCATAGAGCTATATTTAATACATACTTGAACCCTTACCATACTGAAATATGTAATGGCACAGAGGTATAGTACTCGACACATTACATGCATATGCATTGGTTCAAGTCCGCTTCAGGTCAAAACGCTTTCTTTTTTTTGTTTTTATACACCTAATTTCTTCGGGTACGTTTATCTTTTCTTCTTTTTTTTTTTCTTTTTTTATGTAAGTTGATTGCAGCCATTAACGATGCTGCATAAATGCAGTTGCATTCCTCCGACGTAATGACCAGTTCATTTCCTTTTGCAACACCTTTCCCATCTACATTTAAAGAACAAAAAATATCCCTCAACATATTGGGAATTGGCTAATCTACATATCTTATACACTACCCTAGACAATAAACCTAAGCTTTCGGGTCATGCGTCAATGGTCTAATTATGAAATTCCACAGGCTCGCAAACTGTACTGGGTAACTTAATTTGAATACCTGAGGGATCTTTCCCACAATGTTCTGTCCCATTTGGTAAGTCTTCATGTAGGTCAGGCAGGTCAACCAGTTTCGGTGTGAACCCATGCCGAAAAAGTATCGTTCGCCGTTTAGAAACTAATCAGACTGTTTGACCCGATGACAAAGCTTTTTATTTTGCCTAAGTCTGGTCTAGCTAGATCGTACTTGTACTAGGATTTTCCTTCTCAAAACAGATAGGGCAGGTACACAGAAGATGTGTCACGATTTCTTCCTCTTTCTCGTATCTACAGCTTCTACAGAAATCGTAGAAGGGAGTAGCAAGCTTTCTTATATGTCTGCCTAACAGTCAGTAGGCGTCAACTATCTTTCTGAGATTTGTCCTATTGACGTATATAAATCTACTGGTTTTCCTACAATCGTGTTCTGGTCAGATTTGATTGGAAGAAAGGCATTTGCTGATATTGCTCCACTTACTGTTTGGTATAATAATGGGTGCGGTATCTACCTAATTGAAATTGTATGGATTTAATAGGTATTGATGGTTCCTTATATTGTCAGCGAGGTTTCGGTCTGCACCCTCCTTAGCTAGCTTTTCCAGATGCTGTTGTGGATCCGTCTGTTTAAATCTCTGTCGCAGATTCGTTTAAAATTTCTCCCGATTCCCAAGCATGTTAAAGTCTAAATTGGGAACAATGTAGAACGAATTACTAGGAATAACTTTATGGCCATTCAGGATGCTTACGTGACCCATATTTCCACATCGTAGTCCTGCTTTAGCCGCCATCAGCTTCCCAAAGATATGAGCGGGAAGAAGATCGAGCATAATTTCTAGTACAGCTGTAGGAATGGTCTGAGAAGCTTTGAGAAGAAGAAGAAGAAGGAAACACTAGGTATTATTTGTACGGCGAAATGAATGAACCAAAGTCAAACAGCTTTACAAGCAAATCATCCTCCCTTTCACTTCCTTCTTCACATAATCCTGGAAGAGTTGTCCATACTAAGTCTGCACAAACGGACGATTTTGGCAGAGATGCCAAAACTAAACATGATTATGTATAGCTTGCCTCTGTAGATGATGTCATATGCGGTCTTAAAATCGATGAAAACATGGTTCGTATCGATTTGGACTCCTTAAATTTTCTCGAAGATCTGCCCAAGTGTGAACATTTTTTGCTAGGCAAACTTAGAGTACTCTCATCTCTTTAGACATTAGAAGGATCCTTCATGGGAAACTTAATAGTTTAATAATATTGATAGAGCCACGGTATCGTAAGAGACCTCTTCTCGTCTCATTGTATCTTCTTATACCTAAAGCTACTTTAAGAGTTGCATCCATCGTGGATAAGCTCTTGAGGCATTGTTTTTTTTTTTTTTTTTTGAAAATACCATTTGGAAAGGTTATTCTTGTGTAGCAGTAGTAGCACTAGGAGTATGTGTTCTCGTTCCTAGAGTGATTCCTGCCTTTATCCGATTAGACATGCATACATACAATGACGGACAAAACAATAGGACCACCGAGTATCGATTTAAATTTGATTGAAAAACTCAGATATTTAATAATTTTTGAAATTTTTTTTTTCATTTTCTTATTGTTTACAATAAATTGTTTTCTTATTGTAAAAATAAAGAAAAAATCTATTTTAAAAAAAAAAAAAAAACAAGAAATTAGTCAAAAGACAGTTATATAAAGGCGACAAAACAATAGGACCACTATACAAAATGTTGTATAGACTCGCAATTTTTTAGTCCAGTCAATACTCCGGCACTTTTTCTTTGACTGATGCACTCTATGGGTTGTTTTTTTTTTTAAAGGTTGCAGAGACGGACAGCGTTCGTTCTTTTACCAATAGTTTGAAGAATGCTACATCAAAAGTGTCACCTTCTAGTCATTATCCATTAAGGATCTGTTTCTCCTCTCTTATTGCGATAAAATACGTTTGTTTTTATTCCCAGAATTAATCGGCGGAATACTGCAAAGCTATTTAACTTTGGTAAATCTCCTTCGGTAACAATAAGTTCTATTTTTGATCTCACACATAATAGAATCCATTCGAAAGGTTACTAAATTTTCAAAGTCCGTTTGTTCTAGCAGCTTCTACAGTCTAGATGTCATTTAGAAGCCTGTAAGGCGCATTCTGAATAGACTAATCGATTTTACTTTCTGGAACCGTGTTTTTTTTTTTCAAAAAAGGTACTTCAATTCCCTTATCGTCTTCTGAAATGACTTCTGAGTCGGAAAATTACAGACTCTTGATGTGTAGTGTACTTCTTTCTTTTCAGCTGTAGCACTGTCCAAACTTTATGTCCATATTATTAAATCTTAGAAGTTCCTTAGAGGGTCTAGCCTATTTAAATGTCTGCCATTAATTATGACACCAATCAATGTCTGTCATTTAAACCTACTCCATACTTTACCAAAAATATTTCCTGACTTTCAATAATTATAAATTGTTTGGTCTTCTTTTTTAGAATCTAAAAAATCAAATAATGACAACGAATCTCTGGGTGGAACAGGTAAGTCAATTTCTACACAACAATCACCAATCAAACATAATCATCAAAACTTCAAACCATATAGTCCTGGTATGATTACAAACTGCGCTGGGAACCTAAAGAATATGGCGGTGTTCACATGTTACACGTACCCTCCGATCACATCTGGCGACCAGATATCGTTCTCTACAATAAGTAAGTATTATCCCACTATAACCTTACAAAATTAACAAACCTCACACGAAATTAAACAAATTACATTCTTAACTAATCGACTTTAAAAAAAAAATAATTGATATATTATAAAAACTATTTTATGTACATTGCAACAATTACCACAAAAAAAAAAAAATATCTAAATATCTCAAATAATTGTCAACGAAAATTCCCTCTATATACCTACATAAGTATATTTTATTTGTTTCATAGTTCAATATTTATTTATTTTTTTCTCTCTACTATCGTACTCTCAATATAAACATATACGTTTTTTTTTTAATGTTTTTTTTTTCCGATTTACATGTGAAGCCAAATTTAATTTTAAAACAATATCCTTGTGTATTTAAATATGAACCTAAAAACAAATTTATAATTGAAAAGCAAAAAAAAAACTATATACCTACCTTACGGCAGAATCTCAAATGATTTTAAGAAGAAAACCTCACTAATTTATTTTACCAACAGGATATAATATAAAACACGCACACTCAAAAAAATAAAAAATAAAAAAATTCACTACATCAACACCCATACACACCCATACAGTATGCTTACCATTGCCTTAGAGATACTTTCTAATTAGGTTATTATTCGTATGTAGCAACTTTTAGTATTTTATTTCTTCTATAAGAATAATTGTATATGAAAAAAAAAAAAAACAAAATAAATATTAAATATAAAAACGAACAAACAAAACTATAATTAGTGCCGATGGTAACTTCGAAGTGACACTTGCAACCAAAGCGACTATTTATTCTGAAGGATTAGTTGAATGGAAACCGCCGGCTATTTACAAGTCATCATGCGAAATAGATGTAGAGTATTTCCCATTTGACGAACAGACATGTGTCCTGAAGTTTGGCAGTTGGACATATGATGGGTTCAAGGTAGGTTCACAAACCAAAACTCAAAAACAAAAAAGTATCAAAAAAAAAAAAATCAAACTTGAAACAAGTTAATCTCATTGATCATCTGAATAGTACAATGGTGTGGTTTGGAAAATGTATCTTTTTTTTTCTGACTGTTAACTGAAGACTTATAGGATATACTCTTCGAATACGAAGTTAAATGGATGTTTATATAAAGAAATACAATAGGTTTTGATGAAGTGGTTTGAAACTCGGGTACATATAGATTTCATTAGTCCATTCTAAAACCAGTTTTGTTAAATAATTTTTTTTGAATAACTTTGTTTTGTTTGCGAGTATTATTCTATTAAATATCCGTGATATTCTTGTACTAGATGGCAAATTTATGAGGCTTCGTACCATTCATTATTTTTCGAAGCACTATTTTAAATAATACCCAATTATGCTAATAAAAACAAGACATGTGCATCCATCCAATCATCATTGACAGCTTCTCTAAATAAATTCCGTCAGAGTATATTTCAAAATGTCTAATTTCAAAATAAAAGAATTTTGATAGGTGAAGTTAGTGTGGTTACCAAGTGGAGATGGGTTCTAGGTGTTTTCCATATCTCTATGGATCATTTGATAAACTCTGGAGTAGTAGTAACTATAGTATTGGAATATGTAAGTTTGTCTATTAGGATTTGTTAGGACAATGGTGAACAAATGTGGGCGCCATGGCTAAAGTGATTAGTGCGTTGGACTACGGAATGAGGGATTTCAGGTTCAATCCCAAGATAACACTTAAAATATCTTTTACGGCCTCATCTCTCGCGAGAATCTGACAAACATCCGAGAGTAAAACTGTCATGAAAAGGCTTCACAGAACAATTTTTGTTCTTCGGATGCGGCATTAATCAGTAAGTCCCTTCCATTCTTGTAAAGAATAAAACACTCACCACACGAATGATTGTGTGAGAAGCTAGGCCCTAGGTCCCATGGATCTGTCGCACCAAAATTTGTAGTTTTTTTTTTGTTAAGACAATGTCGGAGTATCACATGATGTCGAGTTTTAATGTATACAATCCCTCTTAGAAAGCATCAAAACACCAACATTCAAAGCCTTTGGCTTAAGACTCTTTCGCATTTTTTTTTTTATTTAAGGAAGGCAATAAATTACTAAGTATATCCTTTAACACCTTGAGATGTAGGATTCTACTTACTTATTACGTGACTGATTATTTTTTTTATTTGAATTGCTGAACCTTGTAACTTGGAAATACGTTTTCTATCAGTAACAAAGAAATTTTGGTTTATAAATGTTCACAAAATTGCTTATTGACTACCTGGTAGGTATCTATACTCTTATTGTTCATCGTCCGTGAGACCAATACCATAGTCGCAATCTTACTTGACCTCTGTATAACAGAAGTATTTGCGATGACGTATAGTACATCTTCGCTATGAATTGAGATGTTGGGTTTTTCAATGTGGAGATAACAATTTTGTAGTCTAATACAAACATACCTGTAAACTTATTTTATGATCTGTTAATGTCAAAATGTCAGTCAAGGTTTATATTTTTATCATGGTTAAGTTCACGAACGAGATAAGTTTGGAAATTATTAAAAATTACTACCGAAATTCTGAGTCGGTAGTCGAAACTCTAAGAACGCTTACTCCAATAATCGCCCTACCAGACAGGCTGTGCGTGCTATAGTGGACAAATTCGAGACAACAATGTCCATATACCAGTGAGAGAACGCACTGGTCGAAGTACCGAAAATATCGCAGCCGTAAGAGCTTCATTTCAAATCAGTCGATTCCACGCCGTTCACAGGAATTAGGAATTTCTCAGTCCACATTGTGGCAAATTTTGTATAAAGATCAAAACACCCTTATAAGTTCAAATTAACTCAAGAACTGAAGCCTCTTGATCATTTGAAGCGCCGAAACTTCTCCGATTGGGATCTGTAAAAGTTTGAAGAAAATCCTGAATTTCATCGAAAAATCATCGTCAGCGATGAAGCTCATTTTTGGCTTAATTACTTTATCAATAAGCAAAATATGCATTATTGGACAGAAACAAATCCACATGTGGTTCAAGAGATTCCATTGTATCCACGAAAACGAAAAGTGACCGTATGGTGTGGATTTCATGGACCGTATTTTTTCGTCGATGAAAACGATTGTCATGTTACGGTCAATGGAGTTCGTTATCGTGCCATGTTAGAAGACTATTTTTGGACAGAATTGAATGGACTTGACATCAATGATATGTGGTTTCATCAAGATGATGCCACATGCCACACAGCTGGCGAAACAATTATCTATTTAAGGGGAAATTCGGTAATCGCGTAATCTCGAGAAATGGTCCGGTCGAATGGCCACCTCGGTCATGCGATTTAACACTACTGGATTTATTTTCATGGAGATACATAGCTAACAACGTTACAGGAGCACAGGAACAATATCGAACACGAAATTGCCAACGTTCTGGCCGATATGTGTGGAAGAGTGGTGGAAAATTGGCTCCAAAGAATCGATCGCTGAATTATTGAACAAGATCGAATTTCATACTTAAACTTAGCATGGGTACTATATCTGGAATTCATTTTAGGCTGATATCTCAATTATTCTATGTTTTATTTAAATACAAAATTTTTGTGTCCTTATTGAAAAACCCTTGATGATAGTCTTATTCTATACTTCATTAAAGAGTCCTTTTATGTATGTATGTAAATACCTTAAAAAAAACGCTAACGAAAATTTGTTACTACAAGGAGTCGCGTTTATTTTCCTTACTACAAACATACATCGCCTGCTGATTCTGTTTCTATTGATTCGTCTTTCGGCTAGGACGAAAGTTATGTGAGTCTAAACTCTTTTGGGGTGTATAATGTTTGAAGTAGTGGTCCGCTTGCTTAAGCAAGATGAATTTAGATACATTCATGGACATTTAATCAATGTCTAACACTTGAGCGAAACCACTTGGCCATGCTGCGGTAAATCTACAGATCTACTGGGATTTATCAAGAGTTCTAATCTAGCTCCTGACTAACAACTCGGCAATTACATTATCTTATCGAATGCAGGACATATTTGAAGCCAGAGTATCCCATCACATAGTTGAACGATTTCGTCAATTGGAATTGGGTTAACCTACATTGTATCAAAAGATACATTCACTAAAGACAGCTTGCAGCTTCCGTGTCGTCATAAAAATGGGAACCTAATCTATTAAAAGTAATGGGAGAGTGGTCCTGCTCCATCTCGTTCAAAGGAATGCATTCTCCAAATATATGTATATCGAATCGAAAAGGTTGGTTCTGGTAACAGAGACAGTCATCTTCTAAGTATTATAGTCATAGCTCAGGATCGGTCCATATCAAGTTTGACTATCAACTGACACCATCATCTAGGTCTTGCCCACTTTACTCGTTTTTGCTCAAAAATTGAGATCCATCCGTCTATCAGACAACAAGCAATCATCGTCATGGACTAACATGACATGATGTAAACATCGTCATTAGTTTCTCTTTTGGAGCATAGGACCTTAACAAATAATTGCCAACTTCTGTTTCGTTCTGTTCCTTGTTATTATGTATTTGATTTCGAAGCAGAATTTTTCATTGTTGATTCTTTCTATGAACAAGGCTTGTCCATGTGTCAACTAGCTAGACGAGTTTAGGTCTTATGTTAAAGTTGTTACTGCTTATCATAGGGTTTTACAGGGAGCAGGAACATGTCGTCTGGACAGTTATCTTCTTCTATGTTTTCTATTCGTTGGTATGGCGAAGATTGACCAAGTGGATGGTAGGTACCTTTTCTGACTCTTGCTGTAGTTGCCCACTTTACTCGTTGCGATGAAATGGCTTTGAGACACATCGACAATGCAAGGCTCTGAGTCTTGAAATCTTACTTCTTAGTTAAGGCTATTACTATCGACAGTAACATAGGTGAGATTATGGATACTTCTTCTATACTTCTGGCACTCCAGAATTCACAGAATAGCTTTGGAATATACCATAGAGCCATAAAACTATAGCTAATCGAGAGCAAGCTTACGATAGCATCCACATTATAGGGTTAAAAAAAAGTTAGATTAATTTAGGCACCTTTTTCAAATAAGGCACCTACTGCGAAGTTTTCAGTTTTAAAAAGGTCTACAGCTACTAGATGATAACTTTACATCTGGCATTAGTGTTTGGTATAGCTGGTGCCACTTTTCACATCGTTAAGGGTTGGAATCCATTTCAAAATATTGTCAATAGCGTTAAATACATTAGATTAACGATATATATGATATATGTAGTTGGTATATAGCCGTCAATATTCATACACCGTCAAGGCATAATAAATTAAATTTATTTTCCTTTTTGATGGAATATTTCATTAAAAATACTCCCTTGCTCCATGCGCTTTCTCAACAATGGCAGTAGTCATGATATCCCTTTATAAAAAAATCCTGAATCGGTACTATTTTCATGGTATCCGTTATCGCACAGTAAACTTTTTTACTTTACCAAAAATAGGAAAAGAAATTTCCTCGACGATTATATCTAAGAACTTTGGACAACTTCGGAAAAAAATCATCAGACTGTCAGGAAAATATTGCAATCACATCTTTTTGAAGATTGTTTCCGATAAAAGTGTCGGAACGGATAACAAGATATAAAATTGAATTCTGATTGGTCACCATGATGAGGCTGACTATTACTTAAACTGTCTCAAAACTAGTGAAATATTGTAGGGACAGTGGCATCGTTAAACGTTTTTGAATTCAGAAAAGAAGCTTGAACTTATTTTTGATATGTTAATGCACCTTATTCAACCCCTTTCAAATGTTTAAGGCCTTAGAATCTGAAAATTAAGAATTTGTTTGTACAATAAGCCCTTGTAGAACTTAGGACCTTGTTTCTCGCAACTTATTGTTTCTTTTTTTCTGTAACTCTTAGGATCTCGTACTGAAAATATTTAACATTAACCATGAAGTCAAATTTACCAAATTTTTATACTTGTCAATAATTAAGATATGCCCACGAAAACTATTAATTTGTAGCATTTTCCAACTCAAACCATTGTACATTCAATGATCATAACTTTAGGCACCATAACGAAAAAAAAAAAAAATCTCCAGCAAGTGGACAAGTACCACATTTTTTAAAATTATTCCAATATTCTTATATTTCAATAACACCTAGTGATTATAAAACGAAAAGCATTTTATTATTTACTTTTCCTCTTAATTTTCTTTTACCTCATGTTCATATCGTTACATATAACTTTTGAGTTTAATTTTTAATTTATTTCAAAAAAAAAAAAAATGTTCATCTCATTTCTACTAAGGCAAAAGCTTTTGATAATTTGACTTAGAAATAATGCTTTCACATTGCATAGTACGCCTTAATATTAACTTACTTAACAAATATGCTCTTTTAGTAATTCTAACAACAACTGATCCATTTGTTTGCAACTTCCATCATCTTACATCAAAAGCTTTCGACCTTCAAAATTAAAATTTTTTCTCAATTATTATTTTCCTTTTTTTACTTTAT
The DNA here is from genome assembly GCA_905220385.1 of Xylota sylvarum. Lineage (NCBI taxonomy): Eukaryota > Metazoa > Arthropoda > Insecta > Diptera > Syrphidae > Xylota > Xylota sylvarum. The sequence goes on from LR999958.1 coordinate 38,649,747, forward strand.
AATAATTTTTCTATAATCATTTTTAATTTTTATAAAAAAAAAAGATTAACAATCTTCTCAATGAACTGTGAACTGAAATGTGAAAATAGAAAGTAAAAATTTACTTCATAACTTACAGTTCTTTTTTGGATTTAAAGGGAAAAAATAAGTAGAAAGGAATGTCCCACATTTATGGGACTAAGGTTAAATATCATTACATTAATTTCTTTTTAAATGAAAAAAAAAAAAAAATTATATATCTATAACGTATATAACTTTCCTAACCCCCTTTACACCTGTGTGATGGTACGAAATAATCTTTCTTAATCAAATACTTTGTATATACAAAAAATATATTTTCTATTATATATGCTATTATACATACTATTCCACTTATATAAATAAACCAAGAAATATACAAAATTATAGTAGACTTGTTGACAGCAAACCTTTTCTTTGCGAGTGAATGTGTGACGTTGGTAAAATTTTACAAAAAAAAAAAAAAAAATACAATGAACTACTCTTACACAACTAAAGAAAAAAAATACAAAACTCACTATATGGACGCAAATATTTTAATTCAAACCATTTTTATCACTAACAGATAATTTGTTTTTATTATTATTTACATACACAAATTTATACAAAGTGCATAACTTAAAACAAAGTTACTCCTTAATCACACAGAAGACACAACGTTAGAAAATTTTCAGAAAAACAAAAAAAAAAAAAACACAAAATCTTAAATAAAACTTGTAAATAAAAATACCTCAACTTAAAGATAATAATCAACTCTAACTCATAGATGGTAGAATTTTGCTGTATAGTTACTGATTTCTTAAAGACTATATATATTCACCAAAGCGTTTAACTGGAGACATTTTATATAAACAAAATAAAAAAAACTATTACAATTGGGTGTTTTGGATAATTATAATATAAAAATATACCACATCAACTTTTTTTTGCAACTTTGTAGTGAATTTTAAAATATATGCATTTAATTACATCCAGATGTTCCAAGAGTCATTGTGATATTTATGTTCAATGCTGACGTTTCTATAAGAAAAATTAAATTTACAAAAATACAAATTAATTTGATATGTTTTATTTTTTATTTTTTTTTATTTTGGAGCACAAGACTTCTAGTCTATTCTTTGGTATCTCTCGTTAGATTTTTTTTTTGTGTCAAAGTCAATGCTGAATTTATTTATTCATTCCACAATTCACGGAAGATGAGGTTGCCCTTTTCCACGTTCCTTTCGGTTGTGTTAAAACATTCCTTCGATTTATATAAATAGTATATGGATCGGTGTTGCTGGACAGCTCACAGTCGAAACTTCAAACCGTTCAATCAGATATTTCAAACTAACAACCTTGGACTCTTGTATCGTAAAAGCACTTTCCTTCTAATTTATAGGAAACTCCGTTTTCCGGCGACATATTTAGATACTGTGGAAGGGGTTGATAGAGCTGTTAAATAGCGTTTTCTTGGTTCTTCTTCAACGAGTAATTTTTCCAACCGAAAAATATATATTTATATTGATACCAAAACCTTCAAGGATTTCACCCTTGACTACCTTATAACGTAAACTCACGGTCCTTTCGCCGTCCTGCCATCAGCTTCTTAGATGTCATTCACTACCAAATAGTGTTCCCAACTTGGATTGAAACAAAAGGAAGACGCCGATTTTACTAGAATTGCTCCAGTTCTTTGCATTCATTGTTTAAAATAACAACATAAACATACATAAGTTCATATACATTTCTATAAATAACTGGGCTTTCATTGCCATAAAACAAAAATGAAAATAAAGTAAGTCAATTTTGTGATTATTTGTTCCAGTCACAAAAATCAGAAACCGTGGAACTTGAAAACAGAAGCTTGTTGCACATTTGTTTCGATTTAAAAATGACACTTTCTCGAAATATGGAAATGACAGATGATTATTCACATAGAACTGACAGACTGGATTTTTTTTTGGAAGTTTACCGGCAAGGGAGGAAGCGAAGAGGTGACATGTTACGGCAATCTGGATTTTCGGATTTTCTGAAATTTTCTACATTTTGTTTGACGTTTGAATATGTCAATCGGTGTCACAAAACAAAAGAATTTAAAAAAATTAAAAATTCGGAAAGCAAACAAAAGAAAAAAAAATACATACATATTTACTTAAAGAAGAACGGGAACACAAGGCGCTGAAAAAGAGAACTGTCCTCCAAAAAGGAGGACGGTTGGGAACCCTACTACCAAGTCATCTACTGAAACTTTAAGCGGTTTAGGCCATCGGTCCCTGCGGATCTGTTAGTCTGAGAAACCGTTCAAGATGATACAAAGACATGTACAGATTTACGAAGATATGCAGCTTAAGAGTGACAGGGGTGGTAACATTCCAAGTATTACGAGTACAACAGTAGAAATAGCGTAAACTCAAACGTTAGGCCGGTAAATTTGTAACATTACGCTGAAAGGTGCTTCCAATTCTTTGTCAGCCTACCGAACACATTTTTATTCCCAATCGTTAAGGGTAAGTAGCCTTGTCGTAAACTATGTTCGACTTCTATGTCTTATAACATCTTACTGTTATGCTAGAACGAAACGTAACCCACTTTTATACATATGTATGTAAAAGCAATTGTAGCAGAAATCAGACATTGACATCCTGTAAGGACATGTGGTGATCCGGGGATGGAAAAATGAAAAACGAATAAATCACACTGCGATCAACTGAAGACATTATTTTTTTATAATTCACGCGCACTCAAGAGTTTATTGCAACTTTTATAATGTCAAGACACAGTGCGGACGGTAGGAAAATTAGGACGAGAAGATAGGAGGTACTAATGAATGTTGGTTTTAAATATTTGTGGAATATAATGTGGGCGCCGTGATTCAAGTGGTTGTGCGTTGGACCATGGAGCGAGGGGTTCGAAGTTCGATCCCCACACAACACCTAAGATTTCTTTTACGCCTTTTACGTCTTTGCCCTTCGGAAACGGCAATAAACAGTAGGTCCCTTCCATACCGCATACCGAGAATGGACAGTTTCCGGTTTTAGTGATGGAAAAACCATTTATTAATAATCGCAGAGGTTTTAGGTTACGCTAAAAACGGCTGAAGACAGCATTGGGTTTTTGAAGCATTAAATTGCACTTTGTTGCTTATACCCCATTTTATTATGCTATCGAGATCGGAATCTTAACATATGTACGCTACGCTCCAATTCCACGGACGAAGAGCAGGGACATGAATCTGGGAATGAATATGAAAAATGAATGTATTAGATTAGTCGTAACAGACAATAGATCACGTATGAAAACAAGAAAGGCACTCAGAGATAAAACTGACTCTTGGCTTACACCAGCATTTATGTGATGGATAGCAGATTTGAAACCGTCCAAAACAACTTCAATTAAACGTCCCGAATGGTAGTTTCTAATTCATTGAAGAAGAGATTCATTGGTGGCAAATACACGCATTTTCAAAAAAAGAGCTTTATGCTAAATTTTGTCAAATGCCTTTGATATATCAAGCGTGACCATCTTAATCTTAGAGATTGATTCCACTTTTCAGTGAGATATACCACCAATTCACCAGTGACCCTTTTGCTATGAAAGCCGTACTGTCGGTCATTGAGAAGTTTTCGTTATTCAAGGCATGTCATAAGCTCACGATTTATCAGCGTTCCCAGGACCTTGAATAAAGGGACGTAAGTGCAGTGGGTCGGTAGTTGGTGAGAGAAGAAAATTAGCCTTTTTTAGGGACGGTACAGGGAGACCAAAGCACAATCTGGGAGTGTGGAGTTTGCAGCGAAAAGTCTATAATATTTCTAAAGAGCTGACAGCTGGAATGTCATTGTGAACGAGCGTGATAGAGGACGAGGAACAATTTTTAATGTTTTTGACAAACGACCGCAAACTTTTACTGCCTTTAGGACAATGGATAGGATTTTTACCTCAATTTTTGGTCAAAGGAGAACTTTACATGACGAATGAAACTATTGCAGTCATTTCTGGCTCGTTTAAATTTTCTCCGATTTTCCTCATAAGTATCGGCCTCGTAAGACCAAAAACTTAACTCCCTTAACCTGATTGCCTCCTTACAGCTCTACTCATACCATCTTTGGCTTGATACTCTTTATTTGGTTAGGGATAAATGATTTCATGTCAAGGAGAATGATACTTGTGATCATATCGATTTTACCAAACCCATGGTTCGATGTTAGCAAGAGGCATATTTTTTTACAACAACGAGTAGAGCCGTGAAAAATCTACTTTGCGCATAGATTAGGAAGCGATCATAGACTTGCTAACAAAGTTCATTCGTCTGTACGAAAGAGGTAAACGACTTTATGTACTTAGACTCCACTCATATGACTATTTGCTCGGTATTTCAAAAAAAACGAATGTTTTTTAATTGAAGGCAAATGCAGATTCTTCCCTGCCCAAATACAATGTACAATGTGTAGGTACATCTAGGAACTTCTAAAATTTCCTGGAATTCCTAGAATCTTGTAAGACATGACAGAGTTAGCCAGTAATAAAGAATTCTGATTCACCAGCAAATACTTTTAGGGTCTGTGCTAACCTTTACTTTAATTCAGATCTTTTATAATTTAATTTGTTTTTCTTTCTTAATCTTTATTTCCATTTTACGTACTTTAAATTTACTACTTCAATATATTTCAAAAAAAAATATACAAAAATGTAAAAAAAATAAAATATAAATAACAAAAGATGACTCTTGGCACATCAAAAACATACTCGAATTGCCTTCATCATAACTCTAGTTCTTGACTGAATAACCGACCCTTAAACAAACATAGAATTTTAAAATAAAATAAAAAAAAATACATCCTAGAAACTTTACACACCAAATCTCATGAGTAAGATATTTTGAAATATACGATTTATTTCAAAATATCTCTTATTCATAAGACTTAATTTTTTCGTTACCATTTTCATATTAGTATTTTTTTTTTTTTATTTAACAAAAAGTGATATAACAAAAATTACAAAAAAAAAAGCAAAACGAATCAAAGAAATTGTAAAAAACAAAACCCAAATATTTTTACAGTGCTGATGGTCATTATGAAGTAACACTTATGACAAAAGCAACAGTCTATAGTAATGGTTTGGTTATATGGCAACCACCAGCCGTCTATAAGTCATCCTGTTCAATCGATGTTGAATATTTTCCATATGACGTACAGACGTGCATCTTAAAATTAGGAAGTTGGACCTATGATGGTTTTAAGGTGCCCATACATGATATTCTATTATTTTCCTACTAAAAAAAAAAAAAAAAATAAACAAAAAAAAAAAATCAAAATCATGCAAATTAATTAAGTGAAAACTAAGTGAATTTATATATATATTGTTACCATAATTACGAATACGGAATGTCAAGTTTTTATTTTTTTATTTTTATTTTAATTTTGTAATAGCGTTCTTCTTAGTCAAAGTGAAAGACAATCGTAAATTGAATTCTGTGGAGATCAAAAATTAAATGAAAATTTTATAGTGTTAACAAAATAAAAAATGCTTTAATAGAATATTTTTATATAAAAAGAAAAAAAAAATATGAACGCTCTTTCGTAATTTACTGCAGAATTCAATGGGAATGATATTGTCATGTTTTAGTTGATTTGAATATTCAATGAAAAATATTTTTCTTGCATGAGACGGTAATTTGCATGTGAAATTATAATTTAAATTTTGGCGGTGAATATTTTTTTTTATTTTTTTCGGGCGAAAAATACGAATGAATACGGGATGTGAAGAAAAATACGACGGAGCATCATTGCAAATCAATCCTAGACAATGAACTTGTAAGCATACCCCTTGAAACCACTTTTCGAAGGACGATTTGTGTTTTTTTTTTTTGTTAACAAAGTACGCAAAAATATTGAATTAAACCCGAAAAGTAATATTCACAGTATATTTAAATTCTAATCGCTTCAAGTCATCACGTATAATTAAAGGTTTACCTATTTTGAAGTCTACGCCTTTTATTCTTTCCTTAAATATAGAACTTCAGCGGAATACATATTACAATTTCACACTTCCAGCAAAGTGCCCACTATATTCGTCAAGCTGTATAGCTTTATCTCTATTCAGAAGATACCGACTCGGACCATCTTTCGACTTCCTGCCGCTATTATTTTAGCTAGCGATTTTTTCTGTCTGATTTTTTTCAAAACTAGCATTTATTTGTAGCTCTTGTTTTTAATTATTATTTCAGGGTACCATTTTTAGCTGACTAATTTCAGATACTGGTGTAGAATTTGTATATCTCTAAGTCTTCAGACAGATCCTATCTTCTTTCAGATGACCTTATTGTCTGTGAGTGTACCACGCGAGTGTATAGAAGCCTTGACTATCATAAGTACGTCACAAATGCTGATATTTCTACCATGCAAACACATGTAATTCTGAGTATGAAAAAAACTTATACATAAGTCGAGTACAGTCGTCATTTTCCCAGACTGAAAGAGGGTTTGGTCTTCTTGTCCAAAATCGAGGCTGCTCCAGTTCCACTAGTGATACTCATTTGAATTCTACAATTAGTTTGATATGCTTCATGCTACATCTACTTGCAATCGTTACCACCTTGTGAACATTCAATTACAGAAACCTTATCAGAATGTTTAAAGCTTGGCTATTGGTGCGACTTTAGACTCTTTAATACTGCCAGACAATTCTGCGAGCCTGGATCAACTTCTAATTAAATCAGGCTTTCAAGTTCAAGCTAAACTAAGATTTCCCTACATAGTCGTATATTGCAAGTTGAAAAGTTACAGACTTAAAATGAAAACCAGGACGAATGTGTTTTTTTAAACAATAGGACAAGTGCTGCCTGTTCTTGATTTTATCTAAATCGATTTGCAATAGTCTTTAGTCCACGCACAAACATTTTCCCGATACTATTAGAAAAAAAAACATCGTCAGCAAATCCTGTACGTCTAAAATTTTATGGAGTTACATATCATCAGTAAAGGTGAAAGAACAGCGCCTTACGGACGGCCTCTCTCAATGGTTGGCTTATCGCCTCATCTACTCTCATAAATTAGCACCCTTCGTGACTACATACTCCATCCCTTCTGGCAGAGGCACACTGTCTATCCCAAACGAAAGCACTTATAATCTGTGAGCTTCTCTGACTGATCCTAAGCTATGATATGTAAGCCCACATTAAAAATACCTAGAAAATGAACCTTCTGCGAATAAGCCCTTTTGGTTTCGCAGAAAACCCAATGTAAAATAAAATAAAATACAATACAAGTACAAGGCTCTTTAAATCAAGCAGCTCCTGCCCCTATTCCAGTAAGCTGTTCTTGGATTTCGACCTGTTGGTTTTAAGTGTTTCCAAAAGCTAGCCGAAGTGAAGATCCAAGAGAGTTTCTTCTTCTAGACTTCATTTTGAGATCATGTTGCAATTCATTCAACATGTGACGGTAACCCTGGAGCTATATTTACTATATTCAACGGAAACAGAACGAAGTTATTCGTATTTTTGTTTATGACTTCCAACAGTTCCCTCGAAAGACATACATATATTGGTTGCTCTTACTACTTAACCGGCTCCCGACCCGTGTAGAGTCTTCGACTGAGATTGGGTAGCTCTGCCTTTTTATCAGTTTTTGGCACTTTGCTTTCAATTTTTTAAACAAAGTGTCTTGGCATCCGTAATCGCTTGGTTTTTGAATCAGAGGTTCAGTCCTCCTTTTTGCGCCGAACCTATTGACTGTGAACTGAAGATCCTCTAGGTTGGAGCATTATTGTCCGTGCACTCTATGTGGTCAAACCAATGTAGTCCTCTTTTTGGAATACAACCACATCTTGGTAGAATCCGTACGGTTCGTGGTTATATTTTACCTCCATTTCATTCGAAAGTCCATAAAATCTGCTTTTCAGCTTATTGTCCAGGATTCTGCTCCATTAAGCAGTACTGACAGGTTTAGGCTGCAGTAGAGGATACATTTCTTCTTCCGAGTAAACAATTTTTAACCGAAGTAGTAACTATTTCTAAGGTTGAGCCTTCGTAGAATCTCTACTTCATTCGTGAAGTTGAAGTTGACTCCCAGGTAGATGAAATTCATACTCGATATTGTGACTATCAACGATGACATTTTGACCTAAACGGTGCGTGGCCTGATAGTACTTTGTTTGTTCGCAGCATTTTTGTTGGTGTTGTCCTTGTCCTTATCCTTGTCCTATTCTTTTCGTCTGTTCATCAGTTGTCTCTAAAATATCACGCTGAGACCGAGCGATGATGTCCTCCTTGTCATCAGCGTATCCTAGTAGCTAAACGGCTTTGTTGAAGAAAGTGGCTTTTATGTTAACACTTGCCATACTTTTGCATGAGATTGAAGAGATTATATGTTATCACATCTCATTGCCGAAATCCGATGCATGTTTGAAAAAATTCAACAGTACACACTGCATTGCGTATTCTCCACCTTCAAGCGACATAGCTAAGTGAATTTTGCCTGGGATTGCAAATACAGTCGTCGAGCTCCAAACGATGAAGGCTTTGTGTTAGTGTAAATATTTGGTTAGACGTTCACATAGTACTTTGGATCTTATAAGCGACATTTACCAGGGATATGTTGGTCCAAGATAAAGGCTTGCCCTTCTTGCAGATGGGACATAGCTGCTGTTGCATCTTAGGCAAACAAATATGTCTTAACCTCGAGGATTCGATTGTGAGGAGGTATTGTGATCATACAGGCAGGTTGACTTCTACTTACCTCCTCATAGTTTTTCATACCCTCGGGTCTCCAGTTTAGATTCATGAAAGCTTTTAACGGTGACTCTAAGATCCCGCCTTATTAATTCGATTCCAAACGCATACATATACGTGTATTGTGCATTGTATAGCAAAAAGCAAGTAGATGACCAAATCAAATTTCGATCTAGAATGGTTATTGCTTACATGATGTAAGTTTGAAGCATTTTGGTTGGCTATCTTATAGTGAGCAGTGAACTTTTTTAATCAGAAATAGTCGTTGAGGCACAGGTTCACTCCAACCTACATATAGCGCCAACCTAAGTAAGTAACCGTTGGTATTTCCAATGCTTGGTTAGGTTTTTGAAAATACCCAGAAACTTTGGAACACACTGGTTAATCTTACCACCTTCATCACAGATAAGATCTGCAGCGGCCTAAATATTCGATAGCCAATTTGTGAACATACGTGTACTTAGTTGCCATATTTTATTCTGACCACAATTGTGATTATTGCCTACTACTGGTATTGTTGTTCGTCTGACAAGCTTATATTCTTCCGACTTTCTACAGCCCTTAACTCGACAACCATAAGCACTTTGCAATATTTTGTTATAATTATTGAAGTCCTTACTTCGTCTTTGAGAAGTATTATCGGTCTTAAAAGCATACGAGTAAAACTAGTTTTAATTGCTTTTGCCCAGAAACTATTTCCTTTTCTTGGCAAAAGTTTGATGCTTAACGATCTTTGTCGTCCACTATTAGATGCACTAAAGACTTATGTACAACTTTGAGTGAATACTGTCGCGTTTCCTTCTCAACTTGCTTCCTTTCTCTTATGTTAATATTATTTGGAATGTAGAATTTCCGCTACAAACTTCTTCGTCCTTTCAGGCAACTTTTTAGTTCAATTTTCTCCACGGTTTAAGATTTGGTCTGTAATTTATGCAATGGTGGGGATATCGATTTGCGGGAAATATTTGAAATTTTGTCTGTTCAACTAAAAGTTACGTAACAATCATAAGAAAACCGCGGATTAATAAATGCATGCCGAAATCAATGACGCAATTATCGGGAATTTTTATTTCTATTGCTTGATACCTGATACATCTTTAAAACAAAGCTACGCGTGAATGCCCTACAATTTGAATACCTTTCGGAACCATAAACGACAAATTATATTTTTTAATTTAAAATTAAATTTAAGTTTTGCATGACATTGGCTATAGTTAAAAATTAAATTGCATGCCCAACAAAAGGGGATCCGAATAAACCAAACAAACAATTCATTGAATATTCAAAATGAATATATACTTTAAATATTAATATACATTATTAATTTTGAAATTTTATGGACAATTTTAGCTACCATCTTATAAGTGTTTTCTTTTTCGTGTTACTTGTTGTTGTAAAGGAAACTAATGATACATGAGATGAGAAAACCTATAAAAAGTAAACAAACAAAAAAAAAAAAAAATATATATATTTTTTTATTGGAAATTTTTTCTTTAACAAATAAATTTAAATTAAAATAAAATATCAAAATCTATTGAAAAATGATTAATGATGACTTTTAATAATTTCTCTTTTCTATTTTTCTCTTTTAATATTAAAAAAATATATTTAAAACGAAAAAAAAAAAAAATCCATAAATCAAGTGTGGCATCGGCGATCTAAATACAATCTTCTTGCAAAATCGAAAAAAAATTATCTAAAATGTGAGAAAAAGTTTTCAATATATGTGCACTTTTAAATATAAACAATAAACAATTTAAAAAAAAAAAAAAAAAAGAATTTATTTCATTAAAAATCAGTAAACATTTGAATTTTCTGTGAATGATTGATGATGGTTATCGGAATTCGTAGCTATATAAAATATACTTTGTTTAATTTTATGGAATATAAAATATTATTCAACTTATACTGTAATATGGAAGAAGCGCTATTCAGTTGGATGTATTGTGTTATATCAGTTTTAGACCGAAATTCCTATGATGCAGCTAGAATAATGTCAAGATCTATGTTTTACTTTTTTTTATTATTATTATTATTATAATTATTATTTGTGTTAAATTGTTATTGGAAAGCTTATGCTTTGAGCTAATAAAATATTTAAGTTATTATCAATGCACCAAGAACTGATTGAATTCATTTCGAATGTTGTGGGCACTTTTTAGAAAGGGAAACTGAGGTCTGAGTAGTTCTACAGTAAATCATTACCATTTAGAAAGATGAATTAGAAAGTTGTTAAATGGTCTAACAGAAATGATGGTGTCATTTTCTCCAATTTTAAGGACGGAATTTTCATAAAAGTAGTTTTTAATCCTTTCATTTTATAATCTTGGACTTTGACAAACCTCTTCTGCAGCAAAACAGTGAGACGATTTTTTCGAACTCGATTCCAAACTACAACGATGGCTGCGTTAGGTCTTCATTAAATACCAGTGACTTCGTGTCCTTTCATATTTGTCCCATAATTTCCACAAAAATACCATCAATTAGTCAGTCTAGGTGTGAGATATAGAATTTGCTGAACCATAAGTCATTTTCATATTACATTTTGTAGTTCCCTAAGGCACATCACGAATTGCATTGTATAGAGAATTCAAAGACTTCATTGTACATAATATTCAAAATCAGCGGTCGAAGTATAGACTCCGGCGGGACTTCTATCCTAAACAATGTTACTGCATGTTATTAAATAGAACTTCAGTTATAAATGGGATATGGTACTTTTCAATCGAACCCATTTGTATTCCGCACTTCCAGAGTCCTTGTAATGTATGTATAAGTATTTATGTATCATTAAGTGTAATTAGGGAAAACGTGCCGATATTTTGCTAGTCCTAATACTTCGTATATAGCTTACTCTACTTTACTGCATACGATGTAACTCTATGACACATGTACACGATCCCGATGTGTCAATTGATGATCGTACTGTTTTTACCGAATGATCATTACACCGCTGTGTCAAAACGAAGTTGTATAGTTGAAACGACATTAATATAATTAGTTTTATGGCAATGACTAGGATATGAATAAAATTCTACAGGTTTGATCCCGTCCTCTGGATAAATAACTTTCTTGCTGGTCATAGAAGTACTAAGCTTTGGAAAGTCAGTCTTTAGTACTATGGTTCACCTTCATACGTTTTCAAAATGAGCAGTTATGATTGATCACAAGATACCATAGTTTACTTAAAGTTGGTTGTTTGTCAACTTTAACAACATTCGAAATAACAAAATCAGATCAAGGTGTACAATTTTTTATGGGGATAGTGTGAATTATATAGTCAGACTGATTGCTATTTAAATTTTTACATGTGTATATACAAAGTCATCCTTAAATCAAATCTTCTCATCTAGCAATTTCGTACAGAAGTCGCAAGGATTCACGGCGTCTACAAACGATTTCGTGTTCATGCATGCATATCAAATACTGTTGAATATATACGCGTAAATTTAACACTTTATTTTGACTCGAAATTAGTAAAAATTGTTGCCTCAAACTTGAATACATATCTATAGTGTTAAAATTATAAAATTGGTTTTGGGTGAACTTCTTGTCACAGGCTTTCATAAACGTTTGCCTAAACGCAACACATTATAATAAATCCAGAAAAATGTTAAAGATCTGTTAAGTTTAATAAATATTCCAGATTTTGCCATTTTAATACTGGCCACAAGGCCATAGACACTCTATGCTCTCCTAAGTTGAACCATCCTAGGTCAGTCATGTCATCGAGTCATTGAGAATAATTCTTTTAGCTGCCTCCAATTACTTATGTCACTTTGTAAGAGCTCTACTGTTTTTTGGCCATTATGTCGATGGCACCTTCATTGCCCTCTATATTGCAGTACTTAGGTACCCAACATAATCTAAGTATGTACAGGAATTTCGAACTAATTCAGATTTTGTGCCTTAAGCGCATCCTGACCTGACTATGAGGGACTGTGGGTCAGTGGGTTGTGCATAAGACTACTGAGCGAGAAATTCGATGTACGACTCCCACAATACCTAATTTTATGTCATTTACTTCGTGGAGCTGGTTAACCTTTTAGGCTCTACTTTGTTCTTCGTCGTTTTCTATTCTCAGGCGCTTGATTCACCTTAGCTCGACCTGGATGAAGGTCACATATGGATTCACTTGGTGCCACGTCTCTTCCGACTGAATCTTATCTCCAATGATGTCCGCAAAGTTTGTATATTTTGGCATAAAGCGCGGGCAGTGGAATATCACTTGTTATGCATCTTCTTCACGGACAAAGTCGCGACCTGTCATTCCCGAATCTCTCCAGATACTTTCAGTATCCAGCATGACCGATTAGGAACTTTTCTTTTCGCTCTCAAGTCTGTAGCCAGTCGACTGCTTTCGTCTTGATTCTCTTGTTGCTAGCATCACCCCACACTAGTGATGCGCTTAGTAGAGCTAAGCTTACTACAGTAGGACAATAGGACTCTCCAACTATATCTAGGTCCACCGACGTTTGGCAGTATCCTCGCTAACGATGTTTGTAGCATCGACGACTTTTTCACTACATACTCTAGATGTGACCTAAAGTTCAGCCTATTGTCTGTCATTATAGATAAGTATTTGACTGCCTGGTTGGCTTTAAGAACATGGTATCCTACGCGCACATTAATATATTCCACTACTTGTGGATTAGCACTGGTTCTGTCTTCTCCTCAGCTAAATCCTGCTGCGGCTGCTGACCCCAACCAGGTTTAATTTTTGAAACTGCTTCATTTGTATCTGATTCTGTTTACCTCGCGAACATGTTTCGCAACGGTTGCAACACCGATGTCGTCCGCAAAACTTATAATTTTTGTTCCTGATGGCATTGGCAATCTGAGCACATCATCGTACATGATGTTCCAGAGAAGGGGCCCGAACACCCATCTTTGCGGAACGCCTACCGACACATTGTATTGTTTGCTGCCTTCATCGCTTTCATACCCTAACTTTCTATTCTTAAAGTTGCTCCATATTTCCTGGTGCATTTCCTCTAGTGTTACCGATGGGATCTCTTTGCTGAACGCTGGACTGTCCAATTGGAGAGTGGTCGCTGTTCGTTGTAGAAACAGTGTTGTGACGATGTTCCCGAGCATAGTAGGACATGTAAATTGTGGTGCTCTGTGTTCTTTAAGCTTCATCATTGCGATCCTGTACCCAGTTCCCCACGGGTTTATGTCAGCTTCACGAAGAAGTTGCTCGAAGCATACTTTTTGCTATCTCTGTAACAGTTTTGAATGCCTTCCTGGCTACTGATTGAATCCCAGTCTACCTTTAAAGCACCAACTCTGTGCCTTGCTTGCAGCCAGTTTGCTCTGAGATTTCATCGTTCCACCAGTAACAGGGTGATCAACCTGTACTGGGTATAACACACGCGGAGGTCAGCATATTCTATCGAAAACAGTGTCCTTCCATTTCGGTTTTGTTAGCTTAACGCTTCTTATTATTTTTCTCGATAATTATACCCTGGTGGTTGCAATGGGTATAGTCTTCGCTGACCCAGCAGTTTGTGCTTTGGACTAGCTACTCACTTATCGAATATCACCGTGGTTTTGGAACCATCTGTGTATCCTGCAATTTCATTTTGGTAAGAGACTACATTCCTTTGCCAAATCTCCTATCAAATAGATGGCTTGAATGCTATTTCTCGACTATATCACATCTCTCATATCAAGCATGGATTATGACGACATATGCATGTCAGGTCATGAAATCGTTTATAGACTATTTTTCGGAACATGCGTGATTACTCAAGGCAACCCAGTCACCGTAAGGAGTGGAGAGTCCTGGTTAAATGAAATATAACCCCCGTGCGTGAAGATGTTCGTGAATAACCTACTATTTCAATTCATCTTCGTTTTAACAAATTGGACATCTCGCATGTCACTTGAACGCCTAAAATCTCATATCGATACAATTGATTCACTTTTATAGCGAAAAGTTATAGAAGATTTCCTCTTTCGGATGATTGCATGTGAAGGAGGATCGTAAAATTGACATACTCGTAAAAACATAAATCAAACTTTTAGATACAATGGAGCGTTTCCGACATTCACTTCTACATAAAAGTTTTCTTTTATGTTCCGTAGCATTTGATTAGGTCTTTCAAAGTTATGAATCGAAAGGAGTTTCTAAAGAGGCAATCCTAAACTGGAAAGAAACATAAACAAAGTGAGGTGGTGAAGAACGTTTTCTTTGAATTTTTTGGGAATTAAAGTTTTCTGGAAATATTGAGGACGGTAACAGGCTAGATACATTCGTTGACTGGCAAACAAATTGGTCTTTTAAATGACTATCTGCCTGTAAACATGGTGTAAGCTGTGTGGAAGCGACTATACGCTAGGAATCCAATATATTGGTAGATAATTGAGAGATGTCTAATTTTAAATCCTTTACGGTGAACACAATATACCACTGGACCTAAGTGCAAATAAAACTACAGGCGCTTCGGCTTACTAACATAGGGCTATTAAAAGCCGGTAATGTAAGACAAATTTCCATTCTTTGTGAATGACTTCCCAACTTCCCTAACGATTCGGATGAAATCCTAAGTACCCTCGACTTCGATACACCATACGAAGTAATGCACAGGTGTTTCCGAACCCAGTGAGGGTACGAAGTCAGGTATATGTATACTCTGTGTTCCAAGCTGTGGAATTACTAAAGATAGGATCAGTATCCGAAAGGTATATCTGCATTGATAGTCAGGCTGTGCTAAAGGCACTAAAGTCCTACTTCACAAAATCTGAACTAGTCAGGAATTGCCGCACAATGCATAAAGAGCAACAAAAGGGCCTACGTACTGACCAAGAAAGGATCAGTAACACAATTAGGGACATAAAACCACCAATATGCGTGGCCAAGAGGAATATTCTCGATAGGATCTTCCACATGGTTGACCTAAAATAGTCCAACTTAGAGTTTCTTAGGCCTTCTAGCCAGTGTTAGATCGAAAATAAAAATCTGGGATATAAAAAACTCTAAGACATACCCTGGAATTGATTGAAATACCTTAAGAAATACTTCTTTGATGACCTAGAGGGAATTGGGTCTTCGAACCAAATTAGTGCATGTTTGAAATGGTTTAGATTTAGCCTTGTCACCATTAAGGTTATCTAGGGTTCGTGATCGATCCACTATGGTGCCTGGTGTCTTATGATGAACTAATAAACACACTACCTACCTACATACCTATCCAACAGACAGGGCTTTTAATTTGGTCACTTTTTTTGCCTCAGCTTCTGGATTGTGACCATCAGATGAAGGTTTGTTTTGTGAAAATTGGTACTCATCGTCGTAAATATGTTGTGTCGTAAGACTTTTTATAGTTCAAGACCATATCACTATCATCTAGGACTGTAGCTATGTGTTCTCTCCATCTAGTGAGCTGATACTCCTGCTATTTTTCATTGTTTTAACGTAAAATCAGAAGCTTTTAGGCTTTCACATATAGTTACATACATTTTCTGGAGTTTTGACTTCTGTCAGTTTTCTTCTGTTAATTGTCTCTTTTCTTTAGAATAAAGTATCTTATGGTCTACATTTGTAATATGTACTTGTGTCATTTGCGGCAGTAGGTCAACATGTCAAACCAATTTTTCAATACATTTTCGATGGTTTCGGGCCCTTTTTCGCGAATAGCTTGACCAATATTATTCTTGAGTACCTGAGTTGTCTCCAGATTGTTCGCATAGCATCGATCTTTGATCGCACTGCACGAAAAAAGCTGCAATATTCTCCGTAGACCCCACAGGACGAACATGGGAATATATTTGGTTATCAAACCAGCTTCACAAACTGTCAAACCTGCTGCAGTTATTGCATTATTTCCACCGAAATTTATTTTTTTCAAAATTCGCACTGTTTCAGCAACATAGCATCCACTTTGGAAGTAACTTTGCAATATTTTCCAACGTTGTTCAAGCATAAATCGATCCATTTCGTACCGCGAAAATATAATACTAAAGTTTCTGTCAATTTTTTGAGCCCCTACGAGCTGTCAGTGTCAAAATAACATATGATTCAAAAAGAAACCAACAGATGGCCCAACCTATATTATGCGTGAATAGTTACATGCGTTCATCTAGCACTACAATAGCTACATCATCTCATCCACAAAGTCAACTATATTTAAAGACTTGCAAACTAATTTCTAAATCTTGGACACTTCTACACTTTTTAATGAATATAAATAAAAATATTTATATTCAGCGAATATAATACTTTACTGTCAACAATCATACTATCCCCAATTTAATGCAAATTATAATTAATTTAATATTTTTATTTTCAATTGGACTGAACGCATTGCTACATTCATTTCACGTCACTAAAGTGGTAGTTAGTGAGCTACTTAAAAACTAATTAAACAACACTTTTAAAAATAAATCAACAATTATAAAACCAGACAAACAGTGTAGTGCATCTCTTGTGTTAGCCTGAAGTTGTATTTAAAGATAAACTGTTGTGAAGTATGAGAATCATTTTATTGAACCGGCTCGCAGTATGCGCATTATGCATCCTTTAAGGAGAAATTAAACTTATTTCCACGGTCCGATACAACATTATGGTGCAGCATCTTTTTAATGCGTAATAATAAGCAAAATTATTTAGCAGTTCGGTTTAAACATGGGAATGTCGTTGTTACCTAGTGAATTAATTAATTTTAATTTCTTTACAGCTTTAGGCATTATTTTTAAAAAGGATTTTAAACTAAACCATTTAAAAAAATAACGAAAATAACTAAAAATCAATACAGGTTAAATTAAAAATGAATTAAAAAAAAAAGAAACACCAAACTAAACACCCATCCCTCATAACAAAAAAAAAAACAAAATAACTAAAAAAAACTCCATTAACATAAAAATTGATTAATATTAACAAAAACCTTAAGCGAAACAACGATTGACAACAGTTTTTGGTTTGCACCAAACACTACACACAAACCCGCACTGACACTCACACGACGCCTAAAAAAAATAAAAGAACACGTAAAGTAATAAAACTACTAAACTAAATAATGGCCAGCATAAATAAAACGAATGAAATGAATAGTCTTAGTTAGTTATTCCCATAATTTTTCCGTTTTTATTTTTTTTCTTTTCGTTTTTTTTTTTTTTTTTTGTAACCACATTCTGCATGCGGATATGCTGCATGGTGATGATTTTTTTTTTTTTGTTTTGTCCTGACTAATTTTGAATCAAGTTTTAATTTGTGATTCTGCAATGTGGATATGCATACATGTCAGATAGTTGTGATGGTGCTGCATATGAATTGTTTGTTTTTTGTTTTTCATTTTTGTGTTAGCAGTGCTAATTTTATTTTTAATGAAATAAATTAAATTATCAACTTAAATTGATTCGGGATTAAGACTGTAATCAACATTCAATTGTGCACGTACATGTGCACAGCATACGAATATAAATAATAAACATTTAATTTAATTTAAAAATAAATGCTTATAATAAATATCTATAGTCGGTGGGAAGGTCTTGTGTTTAAATAAAACTAATATTTTCATAAGAAAGTTATTTTTTTAAATTGTATTTACATAGTGATTTTTTTATGTTCATGGGTATGCGTTCAAGCTGATCGATATGGTATACCTATTATTTTACGAAGAGAATGGAAAAAGTTTACAAAATGTATAATATATTATTGTACAAAAAATTATATATTAACTGGTCTCTATAGTACAAGCGAACAATTTAAAGTCCGTAGGCTTATTATGAGAAATGAAAATTCTATCATGATTTCGATGCTTATGATAGAAATGAGGCTGATTTCTAAGGTGGCCTTGGAAAGAAGACAAAAGAAAACATAAATAAATATTTCAGGTTCTATGAATGATACATGATTTTTTTTATTTTATTACACAAGTTTATTACCAAAATCTCTACTTTTTCAGTAGAAAACTCTATATCTCATTCAAAATTGAATTCCTTTATTCAAATGTAGTCTCACAAAGAAAGATATAATATCTTTTCAGTGTTGATACTTGGGTATTTGAGTGGATTAGAATGCAGTTTATACATAAATTATAAGCAAATAAACAAGAAATAAATAACATTAAATCAATCACAATCACAAAAGTACCTCGAAGTACTTTGCAAAGTCAACGGACGTGTGTACATCTATGCCGTACAGATACTTAAGAAAAGTAGCGTACTGGAACAAACTACTCACACCTCTCACTTTCTATTTTAATGTGAAAAACAAGTCTTATTAAAAAATTAACCATTCGACTTATTTGCATGATATTATGAAGCATAATTATAATTTTAAATTTAGAAATATTATCTGATGTGTCCGTGCTGTCGCGGCTGGCGACTTTAAGGGATGCGATTTAACAATTCTTCAAAATGTGTCGTTTGAATTGAACGTTTATTTCTATGAGATACAGAGAAATATTAATTAAAACTAAACTATTAAATAAAGTCTTACCGCAGTTTTACTCCCTTCTTCCCTTGCTAGCGGCGGACGAATAGCAAATGAAAATTTAATGAAAATATACTATATAAATCAAAGTTCTAGAAAGTATGCGTAGAAATCAAACAGAAAATAAATGTCAAGTAAGAAAGAATTGAAATAACGCTACGTTTACAATATGGAATAAGCTTGAGCTATGTTTTCAGTAGGCGTTCTGCAACACGTGCATTGATCCACAACCATTCTGCTCGTAATCATAGTTAAAAAATAATTCACTTTAAACCATATTGTTGTTTTATTTATACGAATGACATATTTGTCATTATTAATGTCCGTAGGACCAGTCAGAAGGGATTCCAAGAGGTTCCAATCTCGATGCTTTAATAGCGAAATAAACTCTAAGCGGAAATAAGTTAAGGATGACATTACGTGGGATGAATTCATAGAAAGTAAGAGAGAGTTTAAATACTAAATCAGACAATCTAAAAGAGAATCGTGGAAAGAATTCTGCGAGCGGATTGCAGATACTAGCGAGACTTCCAGGCTATGCAAGATGCTGGCCAAGGACCCGGAAATTCCCAGTTACATTTAAAAATTTTTGGTTCGTAGGCAATTGGCGATTGAAAAAGTTAGTCGAAATTCACTTTCAGAAGCTCCTAGCAAAAGTCAGGTACAGGCTTAGGGAAATCTACTAACAATGTTTAGGTTCAGACTACATACCAGCAGCATGGAGTGAAGTGAGGGTCATCTCCGTACCTAAAACAGATAAATTAAGTCACACACAAACCAAGTCATTCCTTCTCAAGACACTAAAAAAGCTTCTAGATATACTCGTCAGAGGCAAGTGCCGCATCGGCAATTTATCCAAAGCTCAACATACATATCTCAAGCGTAAATCAATATACACTGCATTACATGAGATAGTAGAGCAGATTGAAACTAACCTTCATTATAAGAAATTGAAAGGCGCTTATAGAAACGTAAAGAAGGAGGCGGAGAAGTTTCAACGTCGAGCATAGCATTGCCAACTGAATTTGCAAAGTGCTCATCTCAAGAAACATCAAATCAAAGGATCAGCTTGAGTAAAAACTTGTATTGCAGCGTAAAAGCTACTGTATTGAGTAAATGTCTTGACATGTTATTTGTAAGTTTGACCCTCAATTCACTCTATCAGACATCCGACCATCAAACGAATTGTGAATTCAGTGTAAGTGAAGACCCAAATTTGCGATTCAACGTCGTGCATATGCTTACACCAGCCTTAAGGCTTACAAAATGCAATTTCTTTTCAAATTAACATGGCATCGTGCTGGAAGGTTTTGATAGGATGGCGCAACATGCAATATTAGCAGCTTAATTAGGGACTTACTGGCAAAGCAACTTGGCGACAGCATCATCTCCACGAAATGAGCCAGTCCATTGATCACCAGGATCATGTGATAAAACACAAAAGTTGTGACCCTCCTTGGAAGACCGTATGGCAGATTTTCAAGCACATCCCATAGCCTATGCCCAAGTTCTGTACAGAAAGACCTCTTAGACCTCCCGCCTCTATACATAAAATAGTGCCTCTGAATGCTCCAAAGCTTTTGTTCATTTCTCTAACACGGTTAAGTGGCTGTGCTTGGTATTCCTCGCTTGGGCTCGAACCTGCACAGTTCTACTAGACTACACCCTTACCACCTCGCAGAACGTGTTTGCTATTGTCTACAAACACTTCAGCAGCTTGCTGTTCGTAGCAAGGTGCTTTTCTGGGTCACAAGACCAGATCAGGTGTTCTCTCTCCTTTCACTAGCTCGGAACCATTTTGTGGCCTTCTCAATAGTCTAACTAAAAATAGAGCTAAAACGCTGGTAACAGCCGGAAGAAAGAAAAACTAAGAATTCATTAGTATCTGTAGCAATAAATAAAAGTAACACGTAGATCTGGTCATTGGTCTCTCAGATCCAACTTTAAGAAAAAGTAAGATAAGTTAATTCGACATCTGTGGATTATATCTTGAGAACACCGAAACTGGTGAATACATTTTTACAAACTGGACATTACTAACAGTATTACATATTTTTGAAAGGATTCTCAATAAAATCTTTAACACAATTTCTGGCAATGTATTCCAATGAAAATGGAAGTGACGCTCCGGTACAAAGGCAATGATAAAAAATTCTAAGCAAAATATTACTTTCAGTATGCTGTATACTCGTATGTACTTTATTTCTTTAACCAAAACAAAAACTAATGAGTTCTACGACAGTCCTGCATTTTATTTGCATTTAGCTGTGAATAGCTGAATGGTGATACTAAATCACTTGAGGTTTGCCAGAGTTCTTACTTAAGTTCATCAAACCTATTCAATTTCGAATACATTTCACTAACGCTGATCCCCTGGAAAACCGTAATCCCCAAAAATCCAGCAATTCTCAAGATTACTACAAATACCCAATCTACGAAGCATTAAAGGGCTTCACACTTGGCATAAGTCTCTAAAGAGTTCAAGCAGACACTCGATTTGTTTCACATCTCCCCGTTGGCCATGGTAAAATGATTCTTTCCTTTCGGGTATTAGAGAGTCGTTGCATGCACATGTAACGTAGTTTTATTCATCGATTTTGCTGTGAAGGGTCCTTTTTGTGCATTTCGCTTATTTTTCCGGATTTATGCAAACTATCTGTCGAATGTTTCACAAATAACTTTGCTACATCCTGCCTTTTACTGCACTCACATACTGTTACTGTGTCTGGATTTATCTAAGCGATTAGTCTTTTTAGTATTTCTCTACCGTTTCATGTGTGCTTGTCGTTTGTTCAGAATATATATCTGCAGGATGTCACGTTACAATGCTATTCGTCAGGGGTTACAACTACGCTCATATGAATAAATAAAACTTTTTTAAATTTATTGTTGCCTATGTAGTGACATGTGTTCAGGTGGGGGTGGGTTACAGAAAGTTTTGATGGATTTCGGGAAATGAAATAATGGGAAAATATTTAAGGTGACCTCTTTGACAGTATTATTAATTATTTAATTGCTTTTGCTAGGGGCAACCAAAACTATATTTCAATAAATAATTAAAAGTGTGTAAAACAAACAATACTTGGTGTGTGAGTGTTATTTTTGTAGGAAAATAGAGAGCCTACATTGATTGCAGCCATAGTGGAAGCATATACAGATACATCTGATGATTCCGGTAATAGTATTCAGTGTTGTATATTTTGGAATATAATTAGTCAATAAATTTTAAATTTCTAAATAGATTTTAAAAGGTATTATAAATAAAATTCTCCTCTGTGAATATTTAGTGATGCAAGTCGTACCTACACCTACTGAATGGAAAAAAGTGAGGTAGCGGGATCTAAAAAATCCAAAAGGAATAATCTTTGAAATTATTTTTTCTGAAAATACAATGATCCTTCTATAGGCTCTCCTAATGTGACAGACTCCTCAACAAACAAACATACCTCAGCAGACAAAGTAAATACTGCAAAAAGTTGGAAAGCCAACATGTGAAAAAAGCATGTGTCTTTCTCTATTAGCAAGCCCTAGAACCATTCTCTCAACGACGAACTATAAGTACTAAACGAGCTGTACAGCAACATCGACATAGTCAAAAAGTGTCCTTACCGTACACTGACTGATAAGTTTACATGCCAAAATGACTACAAAGTATCCTCAAGCGAACAGAACAGTGAATATTTCTTTGACTCTCCGATTGAGGTGTATCAGAACAAAGGAAACAACTTGTCGGTAAACCCAAGACTATTTCATGTGGGATAACCCAAAAACGCAGCAGTGTCTCGTGACAGCCAAATCCGATTCCATTCAACAAAGTTAATTGGGTCTTAGCCAGCATGTAAGCAATTACCAATCAAATCGATCATATCGCGATTAGTCGCAGTTTCTGAAGTTTTCTCTCTTCTTCAGTAACCCTCTGTACGCCAGAAGATATGGTGCTACTACCTTTGCAAAAATTGGAAATAATGTGACCATTCAAGCCCATTGCTGTGGTGTATAAAAAACTTTTGTACCTCAAGACAAGTCATTTTTCGCATTCAAGATGACATTTGTATTCAGTATCAGTATATTCTATGCTTTCAAATTGTAGAAATTTATTTCCAAAATAAATGCTAAATATGCTAGAAGTATTCTTAATCCAAAATTTCCCTTAATATCATTAGAAAACTACAAGCACAAAATAATTTCCAACGATTTTTATTACGCTGCTACTTCTCCAAACATTTGTGAAGTCCCTTCTTTTTGATTCTCATATTTTCATGTACCGATAGTTGTAATTGTAAATAATAACTTGAACATTGATAGCTGAAGGTTAGAGGCTTTTTAAATTAAATTTTTCATTAAAGTAGTTCATATTGGTGGCGTCCTGTGGCGCAGAAGTTATTAATGAAGTTATTGTACGTGACAAAGATTGGAACAAAATTTAGATAAAAATATGATGATTGTGAAACATTTTACAAGCAGTCCTTTTTTCAGGAGTGATTTGGAAAGTTATTTGTTATTCCTTTATAGACTTTATAGATGCACTCAAAGATAGTTGTGTTGAGTAATAAACTGAGTGGCAGTCAATTTGCAACGCATAGAATGTAAATGGATTGTATGCATTAGTTCAAATTTCTCGCCATAGTTTAACTTATTAAATCCTCCAATGAGTAGCTTCTTTGACTGCCAGTATTTTTGATTAATCAATACTTAATCATACATATACACATATTATTCGATGAAAATTTGTATAATTAACTAAAATGGCACTCAGATTGAAAACTAAAATCATTAAAACCTATTCCCACTAAGCTCCATCCTGAGGATTACATACTGCAACTAATGTTTCTGTCAACATGTCACGCCTAGGGTTCAACATAAAATTATAATGTAAATAAGTTTCCCTTAACCCGATAAAGGCGACCCTTATCACAATACACGGATCAATTTACACCTTTGAAACGACCTCCGACAAAGTAGACTTCCTCCATCCATCCAACGCAGTAGGTAATCTCTAAACTTTAATAATTACAATAATTATTTCCGTTCCTTTCACCATTTCCCCTGTTTGTAAACATTTGTCACTCCCCATACTCTAAGAAAACTCTCAACAATAGGAAGGAAAATTAAGAAATAGGGAGAAATGAAAAGACCCTTTCACTTTTGTCTAATGAAAGTTTCTACTTAATCCCCCATTCTCATCTGTCAGACTTTTTAGCTGCTTTGTTTTCTTAGGAAATTGAAATGCCATGAACAATAGAGAATCAAAGAAAGAGGCATAGGATGTCATAAGATATTAATGTCCAAACTAATAGAACGTGGGTTAATAGTTCTCTGTCTTAAAGCCAACTTTAACTTTGCCAAATGCAATTCATTCCCTTGGGACATGTGCATCAAATGAACTCGGTCAAGGCAAACAAAAATTCACTAATTATAGGAAATACAAACCAAGATGTATTGAAATTGAATAAATCATTTGTGGGGCATTGTTTTGGGTGTATCTGTATTTGAATGAGAGAGAGAGATAAAGTCGAATGGATGGATGGGTATTTTGTTTTCATTGCATGTGTATCCTTTCGGAAGCAACCCTTTTCGATTGGAATTCATAAATATCGATGAGGTCTTTAAAATCACAGCACTTTACTACCCATTTCCCTTTAAATTTTAGGTTCATCTGAAGTTGATTTAAATTAAAATTTTAATTGCTACTTTCAGAGTCCATTAATAAATTTACCACTCGTCATTAAATGATTTTTTTTTTTTAATTCAGTAGGTAATTGCCATTCTTTTCATTGAAATATGCAAAAAATTGAATGTATACTATTTTTAATGCAGTTCATAGTAAAAGGACGTATCACCCATTATTACCATCTCCTGATGTCCCATACTAATGAAGTGTAAACATGGTTTTTTTGAATTGTTCGAGGTGAGGAAAAATATGCAAATTCTTGCTCTCATTGCCTTTCTGACAAACAATTGACTGCAATTAAACATGAATTGCAAAGATAATATTAAAGCATGGAATAATTGAAATGGTCAGTAAAAAAAAAAAAGAAGGAAAACAGAAAACAAACTGAGACTGATGAAAAAGTGATTCAATTATATTTCCTAGAATTGTACTTGAACTCCTATTTCAGTGTTTTCATCTTACACCAAGTGTTCGACGATCATTGAGTTTCTATTTGAGCGAATTATCTTTCTTGTAGAATTTTCTTTCGATGGAGCAACTGCAAAATTGTATCCTTGAGGAAAATTTCTTTAGAAATTCAATAGCATTCGATTGCATTAAGGATAACTGGTATTTTATGAGAATTGCAATACTACGAATTGTTTGGAGTATAAGCGAATACGACAAGTATTCGATGTAGAATTATTTTTTTTTTCGGATCAAAATTGGAAATAAACACTTGGGTGGGGGCTTTAAATCGGATACTGTACATTATTCGATTGAGAAGGACTTTACAGAAAAAACATTTGAGTCAACATTATGTAGTTTCTTTTGGAAGTCTGTAATGTAACATGTGAATTTTATTTTTGTCGTTTAACATTGAATGCGATAGTCGAGTCCTTTTTGGTCGTTTATTTTTTCTATTCTATTTCTTCGTGAAATGGTCTTAGTGGTTAGTTTAGTCATCATATCACGTTTTGGTACAATGGAATAGTTAATGTATTGGACCACTGAATACGAAGTTTTATGTCCAAATATCAAAGACGAAAAGAACATATACTACTTCTGATAAAAAGGTCCTTAAGCTCTTTAGTTTGAAATCACGAACTAAAGATGCATACATGTGTATGCACACTGGTATAAAAAAAACTTTGGATAATTCAACATCCTCAACACAAAACGGTCATTTGATCTCTGAGCACAAATTTAATTTGTTAAGGCGGTACCTTAGGCCAAAGTGGAAAAAACTCAACTTCCCCCAAAAAACCAAACTTTCTGAATCTTCCCATTTCTAAATTAAGGATTTTTTTTTCGTAGAAATAAGGCTTTATTAAATCTAGGGACATTTTTTCCAGTAAAATATGTATTCTTGGTCATTATTCAGCACTGTAACGGCAGCCCAGTTGTCGCCACAATAAAGTTCTGGTCCTAGTTCATCTGTAGATTTGGTGCTTACAATTCCATGCTGACCAGGGACCAAACCCTGTTATGTCTAACAAAAGACCTGGACGATGGTTCCTAAAGCGCAGCCTGAATATTTGAGAAGATTACACGTGTATCCTAGCTTCCTTAATAACTTTCCGAAGTTTCAACATAGCACAGATCTCAATGGCATGAACTTCAGTCAGGAACACAGTGGGTTACTTCCCTAAAGGGTTCAAAGAAGCCAGCTCCAACTCCAAATTCTGTCCTCGATTCGTCGGTTTATCAGACTAGACTTCTAGGGTCCAGTGCCGGACAAAGGTAGAACTAACAAACATGTAGTTAGTTCGGGGGCGTATATATGTACAACATATTTTTTTGAAAACATTAGACAAGTTTTACAGTTCAGTATTTTTATGTCAAATAACCCCCCGAAACAGTATTGTCTGACATGGTTGGGTATGTACTTGTATTCTAGTTGCAATATAATAGCACACCTTGGAGCCGTCTGCCTAATAAAGATTTGTAGGGATGTCGGTCCCACAACAGCTTCGAATGCTTGGTTGCCGCTATCCGTTCCATATAAATTCCAATTAATTCATTTGTCTAGGATGACGCTAAAATATTTTACCTTACTGGATGTTTTGTAAAAGCCACTCGAACGGTCTTGTAGGGATTGAAGGATTGATGATTGATTGATTGATACTGGCTCGATTCAGAGGGATAGACACATCTAATGAGCTCTAGTATAAACTTCAATGAGTCTCTCCATAGTTTAGAGGTCATATGATGTAAGACTTTTAGCTCTATAGGATTTAGGTAGCTTACTAGGACTAGCTGGATCTAAAGAAAGAACTGGAAATAGACCATTTCAATTAGGCTTATCCGGACAACAATAAGTGTAAAGTACACGAGTAGGTGAACTTGGGAAATGAACCTAAAGTATGGTTGAATAGAAAACTAGGATAGCAAACTAAAGACAACTTGGATAGGATCGAGATATGTACCTATATGGAAGATGGCTTTGAAGAAGGCAGTAACGCTTTATGGATCAAGTAAGAGTAAAGTGGAAGTAATGCTAACGTATTTATTGTGTTGGTTCTTAATTCTCGTTAAACATTTTACATATATAAAATGCCATGTCCGATGCCATTTATTGACTTCCGAACAATATTCAGGTAGGATTAGTTTTTATTCTATGTTTTCTTACTTACTTGGTCAAGGTCCTTTTTATAGTTTTAAATGCTAGGATGTTTCTCAGAAATTAAGGCTGCATAATCTCAGCCTTCATTTGAATGATTTAAATTGGTTTAACTGATCAGAAGGAAACTGAACTTAAGCTGTGCTGACAGGGACCCCAAGAAAATGCATGGTCTCCTTGGATTTAAAGCTATTTACTCGTATATTTGAAACTATTCTTTTTCTCAATACTAATGAACATCGTTGGTAAGGCCGTTGATTTTTATATCAGATTCTTGCATGTTGATTTATTATTTCAATATATGTACGATCTTTACAATAAAAAGAATAATTTTAGCGATTTCAAAACAACACTCGAAAGTTTCGCTTAAAAAAAAATCCAAACTTCAAAAGTAGTTTTAAAATAATTTAAATAAAATGGACATTAAATAACACTATTTCATCAGAAAGTTAACCAAGATCTTGTTCGTTCATTTTAGCAAGGAAAGTATGATTTATTAATAAGTGTAACTTTTTGCTCCTCTGCATACGTCAAATAATAACAGAAAGTCAATATTTTTAGCAACTCATTGACTAAGTGCGGAAAGAGTGTAGGCTTCAAATGGTTTCCTTCTGGGATACCAAAAGCTATATAATAGTTTAAGTTACTAAATTCAATGAAATTCGTATAAAACATAAATTTACTAACAATTTTCTTGAGAATTGAAGCAATAGTTTGTAAATTGATCTTATTTGAAGACAGTCGTTCAACATTCTAAGAAAATAGTGGACAATCATTGCATGCTGTACCTCCACCGATACCTCGTATTATCTAATCGCGATTGCAAAAATGCAGACGTGTATACTATCTAGGTCATCGTCACTCCTAAATATAAGCTTTAACTTTTATAGGTAAAAAAGAAAAATAAAACAACTTGCCAGAAGACAGCTCTTTGACGACTGTAATAGGCAATAAGCAACAAGACACATATCTTTTTATAATCCCCATCCAGTGTAGTAAGAAGAAAGCAGTATCTGATTTATACAATCGAGTTATATTTATAGTTTTGTGTGTATAGCACGTACATACTTCCATTTTTGTATTCTTGGAAACAGAGTCCTTGAACATCAAATGAACCAAACAATTTACTGGATTCTAGATATAAATAATCTCATGTATGATTGTCCAAGCAATGTGCTTGTTTTATCGTGCGATAGCATATTAGTCTGGTGCGGGATTTTAAAATGGTTATAATATTGCCATTATCAACAGTTGAATGCTTATTGTCCTTGCTTCAGTATGAGAGCTGTCTAAAGAAAAATTACCACGCATCACCTATCAACTGGCAACTGACATCAATTCCCACATAATGTTATAAGCACAACTGCTGAACATTTACTGTGTTCTTTAGTGGTCAGATAAAATGGAAAATTGTATTGCTTTGGTACCTACATACTGACCATACTGATAGAAATTTGTATTTCTAATAAAATCTATTAAAAATACATTTAAATATTTATTTCTTACTCACAAACCCACTAAGTTTATTATTACACAAAACTAAATATAATTGTATGGAATTCCTTATAATAAAAATATAATACAACCTTGTATAGAAAGATAAATAAAAGAATCCCCTAGATTCTGAGAGACTTAGATTTCAATTATTTAGTATAATTTTGTACATAAGTATAATTAAATTTAATTTCTTTTGATTTTCCGAATTTTCGAAAAAATTAACAATAATATTAACAAATGCCTCTCGAATGTTTGTGCCTGTAAATATATTATATCAGCACTCTTTAAAAAAAAAAAAAAAAATCTGCACCAATCCCAAAAGTAAACCACCACCCTCCTGTAAAACGGAAATTGGCGGCAATCAAAAAATCAATTTATTATTCGAATTTATTGAATGAATCACCAGTATATTTCAGTTTCTATATTTTATTTTCGATTATTTCTTATTGGATTGCATTGAACACCCATGGGCAAATGTGTTATTTACATTTTTTTTTTTTTTTATTTTATGCATCGCACTGTCACAACACTGGATTTTTGTCAACATTAAAAAAAAAAAAAAAAACGAAAAGAATAAATCTAAATATTTGAAATTCCCTTCTTGTATTTGCATCCACTCAACTATATTTTTTTTGTTCTCCCCCTCAGAAGACAATTAAAAAACAATAAATCGAATGCAAACTAATGTCTAAGTGAATGTTGTTGAAATGACGCATGAACCATCTGTATCTTGTTTAAGTCTCATTGCATCTTAAGTCCTCTCTCCCCGTCTCTCATGAATTATGAATGCGAATGCAGAAACTGAATCTTTATGCATCTAATGTAGACAAGTGTAATCCTCTCTTCAAAATGCATGCGTATGTGACTGTGCATGTACTATACCTGTATGACTGTCAAGTATCTTTTTGCATTGTGCCAAGCATTTAACGAACAATAGATACAATACACTCTTAGTTGCATCTTGTGTAGCACATTCTTTTTACTTTTTTCCTAGTGCATACAATTCTTTTTCTTTTCCTGAATGCTCTTCAGTTTGAATGGGAATGTGAATATTTAATTTTAAATCTATACGTATTTATATTTTCTTTTTTATTGCAAATTTCAATGTGTTTGCTGCATTAAGTTAAAAAAAAAAAAACAAAAACCAAAGTAAATAATTCGAAACACAAGTGTTAAATAAAAATAAGAAAAGAAAAAAGAAATATATACCCGCTTCATTGACTATAATTTATTTTTTAGTTAATCCTCTTTCAATATTTTTTCGCAAAACTTTTTTTTTTTGTTTTTATTTTCAAAAAGAAAATTCAAATTTATTTGTTTTATTTATTTTTTATTTTTTTCAAAATTTCCATATAAATGTAATATTTATTTTCCTTACCGTTCATTTTTAGTTTTCTTTACTTTTTTCTTTACCAAAGAATAGTAACCAAGTTCTATTACAAGCTGAAAAAAAAACTCTTAAAAAAAGTAATTAACATTAAATTAGAAAAGAAACGTGTAACGTTATGAGGCAAATTTAGCTTAAATTTACTATATTTCTATGGAAATATACAAAAAAAAAAAAATGAACATACAGTCTTTTACGTTGTTCTTTAATATATATTATTTTTTTTTTTATTATTTAATTCTTTCTCTATGATTTCTTTTTTAAGTTTTTCAATTTGAAAACAAAAAAAAAAAAATATATTAAATCTACAAAAAAGAAAAAAATTAAATAAAAAAAAAAAATGAAACTGCATGCTTTCTCGCTTTCATTCTTCATTTTTTATTATTATAATGAAAACATTATTACAAAAAAAAATGATATATATATTTCCTAGTTAAAAATAAGTTAAAAAAATATTTTCTTTCACTTTTATGGATGATGATTCTAAAATGTATTTTCTATTTTCTATCTATCGACCAATTGTTATCCAATGGACAATAAAATAAAATCGCACACACGCATTCAATTGAATCGGAATCGAATGACAAACGAATTGTATAGGTGGACTTGCGGCACATGGACGAACAACAGGGCAGCAATATAGTCGACGTTGGAGTTGATCTATCTGAATTTTATATGTCTGTTGAATGGGATATCCTGGAAGTGCCAGCAGTGAGGTGAGTTTGATGAATTATTTATTTATTTATTTACTGAAGTATTTATTTTTCCTGGATTGCCATTGAATTGAGATGATTGTTTTATGGGAATTTTTATTTGTTCCTTTGTTACTGCATTTTCAATTGAAATGGTAGTAAAAAATCGAATGGGAATGGTTTTGGATACGTTAAGCCTTTTCTGTCTATATTTTGATTCAATCAGTGCATAAAGGTGTTGTAGTTTATCATTGTTTCACACTTTGTAGATTGAGAATTTGAATAAATATTATTGGGTAATCCGGCCCTGAATTTCCAGTCACTGAAGGAGGAATAATATTGGTTTTGTTGTGTTTACTTGTTTTATAAAATTTCGGGTAGATTCCACAACGAGTATCCGTAGTCTGTAGGCAAATGTTTTGCTTTCTTTTTGTATTCTGACAACTAGTCTTTATTTTGGTCCCATATTCCAAACTACTAATCGAACAGGCATAGATACTAGCTCACTATGTTCTATTACAAAGTCTATTCCTACATCAACGTGGTGCCATAGGATTTTTTTCAAAAACTAAGACTTAAGCTCGAAATCGAGTAATGAATTCTCAATTCGAATATGTCCTTGCAAATCGTTTGAAGACTTTCTTAAGACTTTGAAATGTTAGAGCACTTTTCGACTCTGAAGGTCAAGATTTTCAAAATACCAGATTTCTCAAAGCAGAAAGTGAACTCATTCCATATGACAATTACGTTTTCGTACGATAAAAGCCTGCTTAATGTCGAAAAAGCTTGAGGATATTCCGAACTAGTAAGGTTATTTATCAGACAGATTAGGGATTTTCTCCTGGTGTTCTCTTTTATAAATTTATTGAGAGGTGCCTGCGTTCAGAGCAGTTTTGTTTGCAGTTTAACCAAAATTCTATAAGAGTACCGTCATTTGGATCCTGTTCTACTGAAGTATATGGCCACAGTACAATCCTGTAAACGATACCAAGCGAACTGATTACGTCTTTGACTGACTACAAATCCGCTTCACTGGACTTAAGCAAACGTTTCTCAGTAAAGCTTCCAAACAAGGACAAATGGAAGAATGGATAATCATTAGGGATTACAACATGATACCTACGACTCAAAACTAAACTGTGGAGTCGGCGTACGCATTTTTTCACATAACCCTAATAATTCGGTACCCTTTCGCCTCCCGGACTATGCCAATGTTTTCCAAGTTGAGTTGCTCGCCATTCGTAAGGCTTGTGGCATATTGAGAAATCTCCCTACTACCTCCTAAAATACCGCTATCTCTGCTGATAGCCAAGCCGCAATCAATGCAATTAATTCAGCTATCACTTCATCCAAAATGGTAACCAATGTCAGAAAGAACCGACCTTTAATATTCCCATTCAAGGAAGAGCATCATCTTGGTCCCAGGACACAATAACTATGAGGGAAATGAACGTACTGATGAGTTGCCCAAGCTAGTTTCATCTCTTACGTATCATCTGGTAACGGCTATATACATGAGTATGTACTCGTACATAATATGTGGAGAAATGTGATTCATCTATAACTAAACCAAAAAAAAAAATAGCTAATAAGCAGAGGTTGGAAGAAAATTTAGCTATTAGACCACCATCCTATAAAAGACAATGCAACTAAGCTTCGTATCCCTCGCAAAATGTTTTATCAAAGCCGCAGAGATAGTAACACAACCGGGCCTAGTTAGGATCAGACAACGTTCATTCGGCAAACCTTCTTTGATGACTTGGAAGATTTATCTGATAATAGGATTGGAGAACTTATCCTTTTTCTGAACTCCAATGGAAAGGTATTTATCCTAATACCCTTATAAAATCAGTTTACACCAGTTGTGATATGAAAACGGCGCATCATAGCGTAAATTGGCGTTTCTCCTCAGGCGAAAACCAACACTCTTTCCTACTTACCCTATTATCATCGATAAAACTCAAGTTCTTCAAAAGGTCTAGTGGGCCATTAATATATGTATAATAGAAAGAGACTTGGTGAAGTAGTACAACCCTGTGGTACTCTAGTATTCACAGCGAAAATATCAGTAGATACAACATCGATCACACATTGAACTGATCTTCCCTGAGGAGAGTTTTTTGAAGCTTACTCCCTAAATAAGAGCAGATACGATCGAAAATATTTGGGTTGGCCAGATATGTAATTATTTCTTTTTTAATTATTACAGGTAGCATTGACTCCCATTTAATTTTCATTTCTTGGTTTTCTGTACGTGAAACATAGAGAAAATAGGTATTAAGTTTTATAGGACTATAGCTTGTATTCCTTTCAGTTCAATCAGCTTTCCACCACATTTGAGATCTCCTGAGTTTCTTTCTGGTTTATATTTTCTGTAACTACTAAGCTATGTAATATATAATGGATAGCACCCGAGCTATATGCGATACCTGTCTCTGTCGTTTATGTTGGGCGGTCAGGCAGAGATGTATATCAAGACAGGTCAAACTGCCAGTTTTGTACATCTTCTCTTTCACTGGAACCTAGATTATATGGCCGCGCAAAGTTCCAGATATTGTCCTTACCATCTCTACAAAGTATTGACGGTATTCATGGTAGCTAGTGTCTCATAGCACAGGGAATGGTCGAAAAATTCACGTCGCATGTAGACACACATGGCTCGTTATTTCCATTAAGTATTCAGACTCTTTTGAAGGCATTTTACCTTTTAACTTATCAAGACAATGATCTGGGAGTAGAAACTATACTATAGTCAAACCTCTGAGCATTCTTGTTGAAACACACATTTTAATCAGGTCTAGAGGTTGGCCTGGAACCTTGATCATGACGACATTACCGGTGATGACTAATCGCATTCCTTCAAATGAAGGGCACATATAAAGTGTTCTGTCGTATACTAGTTTTCAAAATGCGTCTCAGAAATAGGAACAATAGATATTGTGAATAGATGATGTTTCAACGGCTGAAGTTAACTTCAAGCTTTTTACACTATGTATCTCCTTTTAGCAGAAAGCAGCATGCGTGACAGCATGAAAAATGTCCATCTGCTGAGGATTTTATCTACTCAACCCCATCTAAGACTAGTCATGGAACGGAAAAACGCTCCAAGAAGTAGTTTCTTTAGTAAATAGCAGACTCACAACATATACCGCTCTAATAGGCGTATTGACGTCATGTCTACTTCAAATGTATCTTTTCGAATCGTACGAATTTTTTATCACTCATTCTAAACTATTCAGGAAAAATGAATAGACGATAGGCTTAACATTTTTAGCCAACTTTTCTTCTCTTCCTATCTTATGAATGGGGATAATTTGGTTATACATATCCGTATCCTTTAGCAGGACTTAACCACTTTTTAGTGTTGCTATATCAATGCCATCAAGTCTGTTCAATTTATTTTTTTTTTCTATTATTTATGTCACTACTGAGGAAGTAATATTCTTATTCCGATCTGTGAAACATTATTAGAGGTTTCAGCCAAAATGTTTCTCTCAAGCAGCACTACTTCCATCATTTGTAAAGTAATGACGATTAAAGAATGTTATATTTTTTTGGGCGTAGAACTACTGTAGTACAACTTGTGGGCGCCGTGGCTCAAGTGGTTAGTGCGTTGGATTACGGAGCAAGGGGTTCCAGATTCAAACCCCAGACAACACCTAAAATTTCTTTCACGGCGCCACCTCTCGCGAGCGTCTGACAAACATCCGAGAGTAAAACTGTCATGAAAAAGCTTCTCAAAGTTGCCGTTCGGATCCGGCATTAAAGAGTAGGCCCCTTGCATTCATGTGAAAAATATAACACGCACAACACGAATAGTTGAGAGAAGCTAGGCCCTGGGTCCCATGGACCTGTTGCGCAAAAAAAAAAAAAAAAAGAACTAGTGTAGACACCACCGCTTTCATCTAATGTATGCATCTTAAATACAAACGATTTCCTTCATAGTCATCGACTATAAACAGAATTTCCTTGGTTTCAGATTCAATTCCTAGGTCTCTTCCATTCTTGTGCAGGCTATAACAGAAATAGTTGTAAGAAGCTTGGTCCCGTGTGGATAACGATGATCAAAGAAGGATATCTCTTCTAGTACATACTAATCTATGATTGAGCACTTTATCTATTCGTATCTCCTTACTTACTTATTTACTTAGGTGGCATTACAGTTCGGAGTGAACCTGGCCCTCCACTAACAAGAATCTCCAGTTAGCGTGATCTTTGCGTAACTGCCTCCAGTTGCGCACTCCAAGTTGGCTGCGGTACCCTTCTATTTGTGCGTGCTACCTAAGGCGAGGTCTTCTTCTACTGCGTTGACCCTCTGGGTTTGGTTCGAAGATTCTGCGGTCCGGAGCAATGATGTCTGACTAAGACCATGTCGCTGTTTGTCGTTGAATCTCATCCTCTAAAGCCCATCAACGCAAACCGAAGACCGAAAATTTTACAAAAAATCTTCTTCTCGAAGCTAGCGAGGATTTCTTCATCCGCTTTAGATATAGTCCAAGATTGAGCGCCAAAAAGCAAGATCAAAGTCATATAAAGAATCTTTTTAGGTATTCAGCATAGGACTCTACTACTAATTTGCCTTCTCAGTCCAAAGAAACAGTGATTGTCAAAAGTTATTCTTCGTTTTATTTTTTCTGAGATGTTATTATCAGAATTTATAGCAAAGCCGAGGTAGACAAAGTCACTTACTACCTGGATTGGACAGAACGTTACAATTCGTCGATTTTGTGTGTTCCTTCTCATTGACAGCATACACTTAGTTTTGCTCTCATTTAACGTTAAACCCATTTTGGAAGCTTCCGTTTGAATACTAGCGAATGCACCAATGACAGTCCGCCGTGTTCTAATAAAGTAGTAGTTGCACAGACTTTTGAAAGATTATGCCTTCGGTGTTGACTTGTGAGTTTCGAATAATCCTTTAAAATATGATATTAAAAATAACAGTCCGTCACCTCGTCTAAATCCTTTTATGATATCAAATTCTCATTGAGATCGTTACCGACCTTGATTTAGCACCGAGCGTTCTCCATCGTCGTTCTCCTTTTAGTCTGAAACCACACTGATAGGGCCCAATCAGGTTGTTGACGAAGGGTTTTAGGCTTTCACACAATATGGCAATTAAGAGCTTGTACGCGATGTGGCACAATGCAAGGAATCTCCTTTCTTGTGGATCGGACAAACGATGCTAATTCCATTTATCAGGCATACGCTCTTCTGACCAAATTTTCGAGATGAGTTGGTGTACGCTCTCTACCAAGTCATCTCCAACTGCTTTGAACTACTCGGCTGGTAGGCTATCAGTTCCAGCAGCCTTGTTGGAATTAAGCTTAGATATTGCTTTCCTAACTTTGTTTTGGTCAGGTGAACAGAAGTCTATGCTATCACTGTCTAGATTGTATTATTCATTTTGCAGCAGGATGTTTGTTGGTCTTCGTCGTCGTTATGCAGTCTGCAGAAGAAGTTCTTCCATATTCGCAGCACCGACTGTGATTCTACTATGAGCTTTATAGGCATTGATTTTCTTGTCCTCTTTCTTGTTAATCGAAAATCAATAGAACAGCTTCAGCTACGGTGAATCCTACATACAAATCGATACTCCTTTTGTTTAAATCATTCTACAACGCCTACATCAAAAATGATCAAAGGCACATACATAAGTATGTATTCGTATTTCTAACTGCAATATTAAAATCACTCACAGAACTATTACTTAATTTTTCATCATAACTTAATACCTAGTCGTAAAAAGTCAAAACCAACATAACCAAGTTAACCATAGTTTTATCTTTTTTTATACGAAAGCGCAGTGTAAATCAAAAACTACTTGAATGCAGCTAAATCAAAAACTTTCTCCTTAATTCCTTCAAAGTTCATCATAAATCAAATCTCCAAAACATTTAATTATTCCCAGCTTTGCATAAACTATAAACTATAAACCAGGAGTTCGTCAAGCATTCTCTCTCACAACCAAAAGAAGTTTTCCTTTTCCGCTCCAAGTTAATAGAATTTCACTCCTACATATATGTTTCAAATAAAACTTTTACTACCGGCCATAACAAGAGGAACTCATATTTTTATGATTCATTCGGGAGCTGCTGGAAAACCCCAAAATTTAATTTTCAAAAATTTTCCTCCAGTTGTGATTACATGTATCGCATGAACGCGTCCTGCACGTATGCCCTATGTACGTGAGATTGCTCTATAATTCCACCAAAGCAATTAAGAGTCAACTATGTATGTATGTATGCATCTGCAAGGTAATTACATGCAAATACTTAAAATTTCATTTCCTCAACAAGGAAGAACAAAAAAATCCCTTTTCATTCGGTTAACATTTCCAAACCGAAAATGTTACGTATACGCCTCCGGATGTACTCGGTGCATGTGAATGCAATCGTACTAACAAATTCTCCTTGTATTGTGTACATACGCATACAGACATATGCGGAGAAAATATTTTTTTTTAATCTACCATTAAAATATTAACAATTACACTTATTGCGTGGCTACATGTTAAGCCAATAACGCAATAAAGTCATTGCAAGAGGAACGCTCCCGCCCAGACAAACAATGCCGCATTAATCCCGAAAGCCTTCTGAGGAAAGACCACGTAAGAAATGCCATGGTATGTGTGCAAATAATGCATATTCTGCTTATGACTGGTGTGGAACAATGTTGTGGAGTTACCAGGTATTTGCAACGTTTTGGATTCACCTAAAAAAAGAAAGGTTTTACTAACTCCTGAAGGATATTTTTATTTCCAGTTGTTTTCAATAGAAATCCTGTATATTGCTCTAGGCAAGCCTACCCACCCAAAACCATATACACATGGTCCAGGTATAGGGTTTTTTTTATCTTTAGGATCCTGATCCTGATCCTGTGTTGTTTTCTTTTTCATGAATCTGTGCACATCTGCAAAACACATCCCTTTCACATCCCTGTTGTCTACAAGAAATACGGGTTTAGTATTCTATCGCAGGGGTATACATGTAGATGTAGCCACATTGAACTCTTGTACCTTTAGGTAGGCAGCTAACCTAATTAGCGCTAGGATGCTCCGATTTGTTTGCACAAATTTCGTGCAAAATTATAAATGTTGTGATTAGACCCAGCCCGTAGAGTTCAAATAAAGAACTAGTTCTCCTATCCTTTTTTCAGCTATCTCCCCGAGATCCACGAACATTGGTTTTACTAGGTCCGCACTCGGACCGGCCATTTGCAAAGGAAGTGATGTAGAAATTTCTTCTCATTAGTATCCTTGCAGATTCCACAGAATGAATTGTGAGGGATACCAAACGTGGGTGTGATAATGGCTACAATTATGGCTATATCTGGTCTTGATTTATGAAGTAGCTCATTTGATTTAGGTTTGTTGTAAACAGGCCTTGACTTGATATGGCACAACTAGTCAGGCTGCTCTGCTGCCTTGGTATCCTGTGAACCCAATTTTTTAATACATTTTCGATGGTTTCGGTCCCTATTTCACGAATTGCTTAACCAAAATTGTTCTTGAGTACCTGAATCGTCTCTAGATTGTTCGCATAGAATCGATCTTCAATGACACCCCACAAAAAAGTCCAACGGCGTCAAATCGCAGTTCCGTTCCGGCCAAGCAACTTCACCAAAACGGCTGATTACACGATTATTGAACTTAGTGTGCAATAAATTGATTGTTGGACGGCTTGCGTCCCAACTTGCTGGAACCATACCTTGCCCAAGTCCAAATCCTTAATTTCTGGCCATAACAAATCAGTTATCATGCCTCGGTAGCCCTTTCCATTGACGGTTGGTGCATTATTTTGACCGAAATTTCTTTTCAAAATTCACACTGTTTCGGCAACACATGATCCACCTTGGAAGTAACTTTGCAATATTTCCGAACGTTGTTCAAGCGTAAATCGGTCCATTTCGTACCGCTAAAATATAATACTGAGTTTCTATCAATTTTTTGAGCACATAAGGGCTGTCAGTGTCAAAATAACTTATGATTCAAAAAGAAACCAACAGATGTCCCACACTATATATCGCGTTGTTTCGATAAGACTAGGACCGACAGGACTATGCAAAAGGATAGGAAATCAATTTTTACCCGGTTAGGAGTTATTACGGAGCATAACACTCTGCGGAGGACCTATGTTTTGCATGTGGAGATAAAGAAGTCAATAAGGATACAACTAATTTCCTCTGTCACTATTCAGGTCTCATACACCTCAGTTTTAAATTTCCCGGATGACACTTCTTCCATGACTTAGAAGAAATATGCAGAAGACCACTGAATGACATCTGGTAATACTTCAAATAAAGTGCAAAAACCATGTCTGTTGGACAAAGGTTAACCAATGGGCAATGGATACATCCATCCTCTGGTTATCACAATGGGTATGTATTGACCTGACTATGGCGTTGTGGATCACTTCCACCTCGCATACCCACAAACTTAACCTAACCTCTCACACGATACTATCTCATGCCTTCCCTGCGTAAAGGCTGGTCCTGTTTTCAATTCCTAATTTTAGTCTGAATATGCTTTATCAACTTCCAATTGGCACGCCAAGAATCCCATTTTTCAGCTACATATGTCTACGAGACTATATGAGAAGATAGAATGTTAATCTTTCAGAGACCCAAGCTGGACTTAAAATCGCTGCAAGTCCTGCACGGTACAGTCTAGACTTATTTGAATTTATTCAAACTCTTTGTAAACCTTCTTGCGAACTGAAGTCCAAGTCGCTTACTCATCGATCACAAACTGTACTTGGATATACCACTGATTTATGGTCATTTTACAAAAACAGAAATCTAAAGATCTAAATAAAGTAGTCCACTGGAATGATTGTTATCAAGTCAAGCAATGAAGGATTAAATATCATCTAACTTATTGGTTCAATGGGCTTGGGACCTCAGAAAATAGTTTGGATACACACGGAGGGAACATTCTTTTGCATTCCGTTTCCGGAAGTCTTCAACAACTTCCATTCAATTTTGTAACAACTCAATTCGAAGGACTGGCAACACTTTTATCGCACATTAATCTCCCCGACATAGTACAAAATATTAGTAACATTATCAGGAAGACACACATATTAACGCACATTTGCACAAGTGCTTAACAAAAAAAAAAAAAAAAACCCACCCCTACCACAGTGAATCGTTGGCCAACAACGAGAAGGACATCTCCAAAGGAAGAGTTGAACATCCTCTTCCTCTATTCCAGTTTCCTGTTTCACAAAGCACACAGATACCACCACTGCTGCGTCGCTGTTGGATCGCATTTATTCTGTGTAATGATTTCCGTTTTAATGAAAACATGGAAATTTTCTCTCCCTATCCGCCCAGGACCACCCCTTAGCCATTCTCTTTGTCTAGGACAGTGAACGTTAAATTTATGTTTATTTATTTTAACTCGTGTTCATTCATTCATTCTACTTGCTGTCATTTTCGGTTCTCTACTCGGATGCTGATGCTGCTGCTGGTGCTGGTGCTGGTGCTGCTGTTGCTGTTGCTATTGGATGTGGATGCACTTGGTCCCCCGGTGTACATACACAGGAACGAGAAATTCTACACATGCTGTGATGAGCCGTATTTGGATATCACATTCAACATAACGATGCGAAGGAAGACCCTCTTCTACACGGTGAACATAATTATTCCTTGCATGGGTATATCATTCCTGACGGTGTTAACGTTCTATTTGCCATCAGATAGTGGAGAGAAGGTAAGTGACACTTTTTGTATTCCCATTATTTTTCGTTTTACCTTTTTGGTCCAACCACCAAACCGCAAGGGCACCCACCTCCATTGCATTTGCAAAAAGGATGTGAAAATAAAAATATAAATCTTATGTAAAAAGGAGCAAGGAGCTGGCGATAAAATGAAGACGCCAGAGACTGGATTCGGAGCGAGGGTGGCCTCGTTGCTCTTTTTCGTTTTGTTTTCTTATTTCTTATTGCCTTATGGGCCGGGGGATTATCCCATGACACTATCCTGATCCCATTTGCACACAAAGTATAGTGACGAGAGAAGGGAAATTGTAAAAATATGTACCGGATGTCTGGATTAAGCGATGTTTAATTGAAATTGGGTACATTTTTAATGGCAGTTGCCTCGTCCTTCTTGTGGACTACTTTCTGTGGTTAACTGAAGCGAAGAACTGCACGATGG
Source organism: Xylota sylvarum (assembly GCA_905220385.1). Lineage (NCBI taxonomy): Eukaryota > Metazoa > Arthropoda > Insecta > Diptera > Syrphidae > Xylota > Xylota sylvarum. The sequence continues at coordinate 38,690,920 of LR999958.1, forward strand.
TATTTGCAAAAGGGAAAAATAATAAAGCGGATGTCTGATGGTTTGCTGGATCAAGCGCACCCATGGCCATGGAGCTCTCTTGTTCCTATGATAATGTTTAGAATAGACTGTGATGAGCTTAGGACAATGTAAGGTAAACCTGTAGCCCATGAAAGGGGTGTCAGACTATATGCGATTATTTAGCTCTAATCTAACACCTGAGATAAATTCAAATGGGTTTAACGGAAATTTAATATTGTTGAGTATAGTTGGGGAGTTGCTGGATCGAACACGATTGCTTTCAAAGTGGAGTATGGTGTTGTACTTTTTACGTTGAGTAACCACAATTTTCATGCGCGGAATGAAAGATATGTTAGTGGGAGGATAGATAGATATGCAATGGCTCTTGATGAAATGCATTTAAAGATTTCTTTAACTAGCTTCTGAGCTAACTGATCTGATCCACAGACTGAATAAGTTGATTCCATTCTACATCACCAAGGCTTCTGATATCTGTGATCGCTTGGCTCTTGAACTGCAGTTTAGGTTTTCTTTGACATTTTGAGCCTGTGGGTTGGAACTTCAAGATTTTGTTGCATAATATCTGCACTTGATAGCTACAAATTCCTTCATAGTATTTGTATTTCTTTCGAAGTCGAATACGGACTGCTTCTGTTGTCTATAGCAATCACCACAGTATATGTCACGGCCATCGCATTGCACTTCCTGAATGCCAGTGATGTCCTCCTTCTGAGGACTTTTTGCTCGATATCTGAAATGCATGGTAATACCAATCAAATTAACAAGAGATTCCTCGCTATTCCTGTTAAGTAGGTAGTGGTTGTATCAGTAAGCCATGCCGAAACATAATTAGCGCAAAGGCGCCGTTTTAATACCACAACTCAAGTGACCTATCGGATGTAAAAAGGGTGTTAACTAATAGGGATAAGGGAAATGAGTGACGATTATTCCAATCTACCCCATTTATGCTAATCTCTGCTAGGGTTAAAAGGGTTTACCTAATGTGCACTATCTGGCCCTGCCTAGAGCTGGACACTTGCAGAGAAATTGTAGTATTGTTTCTTTCGTGTTAGCGATATTGCAGCTACACCAGTATGCATTAAACGGGATGCCTATTCAGGCCGCATGAGCCCCGACAGGCCAGTAGCCAGAACTCTTGCGATATCTGCAAGGTTTCTATTTAAAAGTTCTTGTGAGCTATTCCGGTGTTATTTGAGCCAGATCTACCTAGATATGATACAGTTCCTCACCCCCTACCATCTGCTGTCAGCTTTTAATAGATCGTGCGTAAAGATTCTACCCTTAAGGGCCCCCAGCGGGACGTTCACTGCCTCCGACAGGGAACCATTAAGGGCAGATCTCCGACTTACTAGTTCATCAACTCGCTCATTTCCATATGTGGCTCTTCTTTGCATTTTGTTCATAAATTTGATGTTGTATTCTTTCCTTAACGCAGACCATCACACTAGCGATCCATAGGAAAGTATAGGACCCACCACAGCTGTATAGATCCATATGACCATATTCGGGTGAAGTCCCCACTTCTTACAGAAAGTTTTGTTGCAAGCATGGAAGGCCACGCAGGCTCCCTTTGCTCGCTACTCAATGGTTCGTTCCCAACTAAGTTTTGGATCATGTACCACACCTAGATACTTGGCGCTGGGGTTGTTTAGACGTGGAGGCGTGAAGGTCGGTATTTGGTTTTTGTGATAAAGAGCATGAGCTCAGTTTTGCTTGGGTTGACGGTGAGTCCACATCCAGTGACTTTGCTAATATTGTCCAAGGCGACTTCCATAATTTCACTGAAATATCCCTAATATCAGTATCACCTCATCATCGACCAAGGCGACTTCCATAATTTCACTGAAATGTCCCTAATATCAGTATCACCTCATCATCCGCACACGCACCAACCGTTACTGCATCTCCGTCTAGCTTTTGGAATAAAGGACCTTCTAAGAAGTTACACTTTTATTTTACAACAAGTACCTATCCCTATTGAATGCAACATAGTTGTCAATAAAAAGATATGAGTCGCTGTACCACAAGTACCACATATAACCTTAAAAAGTTCTGAGAACCAGGAATAGCAGAGGAGGAAGTACTAGGCTACAAATTTATGTCGTAGCAACCACTGCTACATTACGTTTCTATTCGATTTGACTTTGAATTGTCGACGTTATTCAGGAAGCCTTAGAAACAATCTTTCACATCACAAAGTTTCTTTTTTGTGGTGCATAGCTAAGCCCCAATTTAATTCGTCCTGGCATAGGATTCCATTCACCTAATACGACCTTTTAGTATAAATCCATTACCTAAATACTCCGAAATGGTGGCAATCAAAAATCTCAGTTCTCAGTTCTTCTTAAGCCCGGCTTACTCCAATTTATTCTCTGCTAAACGATGATATCCACATTTCAAAATTCACTCCAATTAATCTCCACAAAAGACAGGACTATCCACAATGCGAATGTTTCACGTGTATATCCAAAAGTCGTTGTCCTTCTTCTGATGACGGTTGCTGTGACTGTCAACATTGCAATCAGTTCTTCTATCCGAGACTTGTTGTTTTATGGTTTCGCTCTTAATGTCCTTTTTTCCTGCATTTGCCTCGTGGAACTCATAAATGATGAAATGTAGGGCAGCCGCTCTGAACGCAATTTAACCTTTTTGTTTGTCATTTAATAAAATTAAATATTTGCGACTCCACGAGGCATTGTGTTAACAATAATTTATACGACTTATAGCTTTTTTTGTTTTCTTTTAATGGAAAATGAAACGAAACGACCCACTGCAAGGGTTGTAAATCGTAAATCGAATTTAAAGCGTAACCATTTAAATAACTCTCAATTAAAAGAGGAACGATTTCATGGCCCAATGGAGGTATTGCAGGGATTATTTGTTCTGTATACATATATTTGGCAATAAAGGAATTTGATTGAACGATGTAGTTATTCATTCACACTATGGTGGTGGTACATAAGGATCTACTTTCTTTTGCATTCAGCTTCCTAATGTTTTGATGAAATCTTTACATAAAGAACTAATGGAAGTTTGTGGAGGGTACTGGTATAAAAGACACTGCTTACGATATTGATCGCAGATAAAATTATCCACATGAGGTTGCCTTGAAAAAAGTCAAATATCAGACAGAAGTGGATCACCAGAGTCTTAAGGCAGAACCGTTTTTTTTTTTTCTTTAAAAATTTGCCTGGCAATTGCTTGGTTGTCAGTGTTCCTATAAGAGCAGTTGAGCCTTAAGGCTAGTTTCTCATGGTTACTGTTGCTGCGATTTCAGCAGTCGCTTCTATCATCAAATCTTGTATTGAAGATCCTTTCTATCAGTTTCTGTTGAATGTTTTCAGTTCAGTAAAAAATGATTTCCTATTTCGTACAAAGAACAGTGATTCTTTGCTAAATTTGTGCAATAATGGTTTTTAGTGAAGTAATAAGAACCAGCTTAACAGCGGTGATTTTGTTTCAATTGCCACCTTTAGAAAACCACAGTACACAAGTGGGAGCTTGTGCAACCATATATGTATATCAGTGTTCTTGTCTAGGTTAGGTTGCTTGGGTTAGTTGGGTGGTTGTTCCTCCTCAGCAGGGACACATTAAGACCAAAAAAATATGTTGCCAATTTGGAAAAATTTGATTATCAGCACCGTCATTCTACATGGAAACTTCCCAATGGAACAGGAGGCAGGGCAACCAGTTTCAGTATAAAACCATTCCGAAGAAGTATGGTTCGCTGTTAAGACATTAAGTCAGCTTGACCCGATGACAAAGCTTTTTATTTCAGCTAAGTCAAGCCTAACTAGATCGTCGAAGAAGTACTCGCCTAGGCTTTTCGTTTACAAGAAATATAGAGCAGGGCAGGTACACAGAAGTTGTGTCTTCATCTTTCTCATCTCCCTCATCTCTACAGCTTCTACAGAAATCATTGAAGAAGCACCAAGCCTTCTGGCATGTCTTTGTCTGCCTACCAGATAGTGCCCTGTGAGGGCGCTAACTATCCTTCTCAGAATTATCCTATTGACGGAAATAAGTCTGCTGGTTTTCCTACAATCCAGTTCTGGCTAAATTTGTTTAGTAGAGAGACATATACTGATACTGTTCCACCTACTGCTTGCTATTTTTATGGCTGCGGTATCTGATTCGAATTTTATCGATGTAATATGTTCCCACCTACTGTCAGAGAAATTTCGGTCTGCACCCTCCTTAGCTAGCTCGTCCGTTTTGCAATTGCCTGGAATATCCCAGTGTCTTGGAATCAGCACAGGGATACGTCGCATTTAACAGCGATCTCTTTAAGAAATCCACGGCATTGCTTTACCAACTTGGATCGAATTATATTCGATTTCAAGGCTTTTATCACAGCTTGACTATCTATATAGAAAACAATAACCCTGCACTCTGTCGAGTTAACTAAAAGCCAGGTCGCGGCTTCACGGATTGGTGACACTTTTGCTTGAAATACACTACAGTGGTCCGGCAGTCGAAAATTGATACGAATATCCAGTGCACTGGAGTAAAACCCGGCACCTGCTCTAGATGCTGTCTTCGATTCATATGTATAAATCCCTGTCACAGATTCGTTTAAAATTCTCAAGCACTTCTGCTAAGAATCCTAGTTTAATACTCGACGTTAAAGTCCAATGTAGTACAAATTACTAGGAATAGTGTCATGTCCATTAGCATACAAGCGTGGTCCATATTTCCATGAGTCAGTTGCAAGAATTCGCTAAGCCGTAATACTACTTTAGCCGCCATCAGCTTCCCAAAGATATCAACAGGAAGAAGATGAAGCATAATTTCAGACGTAGGGTAACCTTTCAACCTTCTTAAGTATTGCAATGTTGATTTTCTTGCCTATTGCCGATTAGTTTTCCATACAAAAGGATGGATCTGACAACTGGCATGTATATCCAGTGAACAATCCGGGCTGGGGACTCCAGTTTGGACCTAAGGCCTTCCTACATACATACATGTACGCACGTCCACTACTTCTGTTCGATAAGAACTTTGAAACACCTATACCCTGATATAACAACCAATGGGAGGAGGGTCTGTGGCTACAAAACACGGCCGACGGCACTACGTGTCTCACAACTGAATATATCTGGCCTAAGATGAATCAGAAACGTGCAACCTGTCTGATTAGACACAAAAGGTCGCTCATAGCAATCATAGTAAGTGTCATTACGGAGCTCTCCATTATCGGCAAGCAGGCAATTAACCTGAGCCTCTTTGGTAATGGTATACTATACCTCATTTGTCTGCCCAACGCTCTCTCTGTTGGCAGAAGATTGCGCTTGGGTGCCTACTTCTTCGACAATTTAGGCGAAGTGGCTCGGTTTAGGTTTAGGTTAGAGTGGCTTACACTTAGATCAATAAAGATCCATTGTGATGCCATGGATCGCACCATTTAGGTAACTGGGACTAATCAAACCAACCGGAAGTTTTGATAAAGCGAAGGACGCTCGTGCCTATTGACGCGAGTTCGCCTATATTATCAAAGATGGGTGCTTCTAGATGGAGTTGTCTTTTTTGGGACAGAGTTAGGCACTTGCAAAGGAGATAGAGAATGGTTTTTTCCTCCTCCTCATTCCTTCAACTTCTGCAATAGTCATGTGAAAAAGGCCTAGCTTTTTTTCAATGTTGGCTTCTCAGACAGTCTTTAGTAAAACACCGTTAACTTGGCTGATCTGTGATAGCTTCAACAGGACAACTCAACACTACGTTTCAGATCAAGCCTAGATCAGATCTTTCTCAAAATGTTGCAAATAGAAAGATTTCCCCATCTACAGTTGATTTTGCGAAAAGCGTACAGCTTATGCAGGAGTTTACAAGTAGCGAGGGGCATACCCAAAATCCGCCATTTCAGCAGAATCTTATGGGTCGTATCCTATTCGGTGAGCTCGTCCGCCTTGCAAAGTAGCTAACGCCAACATTAATAGCCTCCAGCACTTTATATTAAGCTCCTGCTGGTTTTGAGAGTTCAATGAGTTACAGACCTCAGATATATCGACGTCATAGGGTAGGATCTACTAACAGAGTTACAAGCTTTTAGGTTGTGGAGGCTATTTTTTTTTTGCTAAATGAGCCCTAATATTAGTCATGGCCATCATTTGGGTACCATTGGCTCATGGAAATGTAGAATTTTCGATATTAATCTCAATAGAGTTCGAAGCTAAGTATAATTATTATTCTAGGTAGATAAACGTTCCATGAAAGGCGGAACCATGAACTTATTTCAAACCTAAATGCACCTTAAACCTAAGAATACTTAGCCTCTAGATAGTCATCTAGATTACACCTTATTACCAGGGTGGAACCAACAGTTTCTCCACAAGTAAACTTATTTTCCACTATACTACTTGTAAATACAACCCTCCATCCTCGGATTGAACAATAAATGTGTGAAGTATGTCTACAATACGCCGCCTCTCCTGAAAGACGATACACAAAACAAATCTTTTAAAAGCGTTCACACACAATAAAACAAAACATAAAATAAACAAAATAACATTAGGTACACAATAGACCATGTAAAAGGTTATATATTTATTTTATGGGACTATTTCCTCTATCGCTATACTCCAGCACACATTTCATTTTTATTCTAATAATTCATCGAAAAGTTATTACCTTTAAGTCAGAAACCCCCTGCCATAACATTTAGAAAATTTATTATGCAATTTTAAATTCAAATACTAACTTTTATCCTTTTTCCATTCACAGGTAACACTCTCCATATCCATTCTTATTAGTCTCCATGTGTTCTTTTTGCTGGTTGTCGAAATTATTCCACCAACATCTCTAGTTGTGCCTTTACTAGGGAAATATCTAATATTCGCGATGATATTAGTCTCAATAAGGTAAGTAAAAATCCATAAATACATCCTCCCTCCCACATATGTATGCCCTTAACGTTTTTATGTTAACAAGTAATTTTCATGACCCAATTTATGGTGTACACAGGATCGTTAAATTTACCACCTCCAGTCTTTAGCCACATTTCCCATTCATAGGGGTTTGAGCATTAAAAACTTCAAGCCCGCCATGTTAAATCGTTTAATCAAATAAAAACCGCATGTGCACGGGAAATGATTCTGTGAGCATTTTAACGTTTTATTGGTGCACTTCAGATGTGACCACTTTTTCATGACCAAAAACGAGAAAAAAAAAATGGATGAAGCATTTGCTTATATGCATATCGCGCAATTAAAATTTCCGAAATGGATATTCATAATATTTAATGTTGTCTTAAAAAGAGTTTTTATAGTGGTAATTTTTTAAAAAACAAAAAGTACACACATTGAAGTGCAAATTTACAAACTTAATACACAGCTTTGACAAAGTCAATATGCACATACCAATTATGCATGATAAGTAGATGCATTAAGAGTCTTTTTTAACCTCATACGGAACATAAAGTTGCAAATTTTGGCATACAATCTGACAGATTGGAATATCTGTGCAGCACCAGCAGTATTTTTATATGGCCGTATTTATTTATCGTATTTTTGACGAGTTATGAAAGTCAGTGCAAAGTTACGATATCTACTTGTTTATATTTTCCAAAGGCTTAGATATTTTTGTTTACTTTACGCGGCTCTTTACCCAATACTGTACATAAATCTAGGCCTTTGAAATAAGTCAAAAAATCTTCCTATATGCTCTGTGGATAGACAACAGAAGATGCACAAAAAAATAACATGGATGGTTTTTATGAATCTATGAATACCCCGGAAGTGTTTATTGATATCTGAAGTTCACGAGGAAGAATACATATATGTAAATGGTGTGCCACTGCAACTGTCAAACATAATGTGGGCAGACCCACAACACAAGTCACCACAAAACTGATCGCCTATTCGGATTAAAAAAAAAAGAAAGTCCACAGTTCAAGTTTTTTGTGCCTCAGAAATATTCCATTTTTTATAAAAATGGAATATTTATTTTCACTTATGTAAATATATTTATATTCTCCAAGAGTCACATAAATACTACGCTTAAAAGCTTTTAAAAAAATAAAGACAAATAAAGTACATATAATATTCTATCCTTCTTCCTTTGGATCAGTCCTTATAAAGTGGGCGTTGATAAGTTCGAAAGCATGCACTTAGATGTTAGTTGCAAAATATCACCAAAATCGTTTTTTAATGGAAACGTATGCCAGAAAAAATGGGCATGGCTATATACAATGTACTAGTGAAATATAGGTAATTTAAATACCTAAATATTTGGTCTCAGCGATTTTTTTGATTTCAAGTAAAATAGTAAAGTTGTGAAAAGTGGTAGTTGGCGGTTTTCAAAATTGTGTACACTTTTTCTTCTCAAACGCCCTGATAGAAACTTTCATCCTCTTAGCTCAAAATTTAAGATCCAAAAAGTGATGATATACAAACGGATGAACAGACGGATGGACATGATTCAATCAACTTCGCTATTGACACTGATCACGAATATATTGTATGCATATAAAGGGTTTTTCAATAGAGACTTAATAATTTTGTATTTTAATACAAACGTATCCTTAAACTTTTTTTTATGATCTGTCAATGTCAAAACGTCAGCCAAGGTTTACATTTGTATTACTGTGAAGTTTGGCAACGAACAACGTTTGCAACGTATACAATAATTACCGAAATTCTGAATCGGTTGCAACTTTAAGAACGCTTACTTTAATTTCTGGTAATAATCGTCTCACCAGACAGGATGTGAGTGCTATAGTGGATAAATTCGAGTGAACATATTCACTATTCAATGTTCCCATGCCAGTGAATCCGAAATATCGCAGCCGCAAGTACTTCAGTTCGAAATGAACCAAATCAGTCGATTTCTCGATAAATACATATATTCCACTTGAGCTTAAATATATTCCAAATTGGAATATTATATCCCACTCTGGTCACTTTGGTTACTATAGTGAACTGCTTAGTAGTAGAGACAGATCATTTACATTTTCAAATTCTATGAAATAAACTGTAAATGAAGTATGCACTCTACGTAGATAGATAAAGAAACTGGATTAGAAGGGGTAGTAAATAAAATGTTATTACCAAGCCTAAGCTAAAGTTCGAACATCTCAAGCTAACTTTCTTAATATCCATGTTTAATTGACGTCGATGAAAACTTAGTAACAGGCTTGCTCTCTTTTTGATAATTATTTTTAACAAAAATATAAAATAATGTGCTTAGATTTAAAAATTTAAATTCCCATCAGTCGAGAAAGTTACTGCAGTAACAGATTCAATTCAGCCAAAGGCAATTGTTCTGTTCTGGCTAATGATTGTGTAATTTCAGTTTTAATAGGAATTGCTAAACTCTTTTAACAAATATTTTACACCCATATCTAAGAATTTATAAGGGAGTAAAATTGGAAGGTTGAAAAATACAAATTCTACTGGATTCAATGGTATTTCAAACTTAGTACTGAAAAATGTTGCTTGTTTCCTTGTTGATGTTTTGGCGCATATTTTCAGCATTTTGTCTGGTGTATTTCCTGATGCACTAAAATTTGCTGATATTTTACCTCTCTTTAAGAAAGGATCTGTTGGTGAAGTGAGTAATTATAGGCCTATTTCACTTTTACCTATATTTAGTAAAATTTTTGTTTATGGCTCAGACAGTGTTTTAAATCTCATCGCAGATATAAATAGTGATCTTTATTTATTAAGATTATGGTTTGCGGAACTTAAACTAAATATTAGTTCAAAAACTTAAATAATGTTTTTTTTTTAATTTGTCGGCGCAAAACAGTTTTCTGACTGTCCTTGCTCTCTTTCTGCACTTGCACTACAAATTTGTACTCGCGCACTTTTCGTAGTTGTCTCAGATACAGTGATAAATGTTTTCGAGTTGAAAATGTTAATGAATTGAAATATTTGGGACTTGTCATTGATTCAAATAAGAGCTTTAGCAGCCATACAGAAAATTTGAGAAACCATTTTCGTGGCAGTCTTAGAAACATCTATTTTCTGCGCAATATTTGCTCATCTCAACTGTTGTTAAAAATCTATTATGAATTATTTCATTCTAGATTACAATTTTGCGTGGTAGTTCTTTAAATCAAGTATCTATACCCGTTTTTCGTACAATCGCGTTTCGTAACTTTTATAGTATTTCTTCATATCGGCTATTTAACAAACTTTCACGCCTATTCAGAGCGCTCACACCTCATCATGCATTTGAAAAATATGTAAAGAAATGGCTTTTTTGGTGCAATCTTGAAATTACTAAATCTCTGTTTGGCTAGTTAAGAACAGAAGTGATCCAAGTAGTATTTTGTGATGATTGAGATAATGAGCAAAATCCGTTTTCTTTATTATTACAATTGTGTCTAATAGGTTCATGTTTTTTTTATGATAGATATTAGAAGAAGTGTTCGATAGCACTAGGATCACTCTTCCACTGACTAAATTAATGTCAGAAGTCCAAAGACGTACTTAGCTCAGTTTTTCTGAAAATGTTATTTGGATCACTTCTGTTCTTAACTAGCCGTTTAATGTTCTCTCCTATTATTCTGGTGTAAAAGTTTTCTTTCTATTATATTTAGTAATATGTGTAATTCATCCTTTTTAATTTTATTTTGAAAAGTCTATGTTAAGGGTCACACCCCCCATTTTAAATTTTTTTATGTTCCATTTTATAAAGCCTATGAAATTACATTTTCTGTGAGTTTCTATAATTTTTCAGCGGCCATCCTAATAGGAGTGTACACATATGTTCTTCATCAATCTTTTGAGTGCCAACTGTTTAGAAAAATGCACACCTTAGGCGTAAATGATATTTTAAGGACCACGAAGTGCAAAAAAAAAAAACAAAAAAAAATGTGCTTTTGATCAATTGTGAGATTATTTGAAATTAAATGAAAGTGCGTCTCCTACTCCACCTCAGATATCAATAAAATTCTTTAAAAGCGTTCAAAGAAAAAAGCTTCTTCATTAGAAAAATGCCTATTTCAGACATCAAGCAACCGACCTTGAGATAATTATTCCATTCGCCCTATGAAATAACCACAACAGGTCTTCAAAATTATATCAAACTGGAATCTAGATCTTGAAAAAGAGAAATTAGAAAAAGGTTCTGCAACACTATTGTGTATTTTTCTGCAACAAAAAGGAACAAACGACGTTTGACCCTTGAGTAATCAGTAAACGAAAAACCGCAATCAACTAACTAAAATAAGGAAATTATCAGCCCTTATCTACAGATAATTCTATAAGTAAAACACTCTTAATTTTGACGTTAGAATCAAAATTCCAATTCCGCTCCGATTTGAAGCCCCACTGATCCAAAATATGAATTTTGAAGCAAATTTGCTCAGCCATTTAGGTTACGTAAAGAATTGGAGGACCTACTTTTATCTCGATTTAAGATCATTTAATTTTTCCAAATTTTTTTACAATGATTATATTTTTCGGGAATTCATACTGGTTTTTCTGTAGAAGGTTGTATTTAAGTAAAATTGAGTTTTGAGTTCTAAAGTAAGGTTAAGAGTTTCCGTTTTAAATTAAAACTGCATTTGTCATTATTCTTTTAAGAAAAAGTAAAATCTACAGATTAACTCCAAGTATTTCTTTTTTTAAGTTTATCATCTGAAATAAGTTTTCTATTTGTTTTGGTATTTACAATGTTTTTTTAGGTTTTGTGGAAGTTTTCAATACTTTTCTCATATAAACTTGTTATCGATGGGTATTCCTAAACATTTTCATCTATCTTTCGACAACACCTATTGTTTGACTCGTACATGCAGTTGGACAAGCTTTAGTCTGTAGATGTATGTATGTTGGGTCCTCTTTGATCACATTTTCATATTTTATCGTGTGTGTCTTAAGATCTCTGAAGAACGACTATTGCTGTATCAACTCCATAAGCAAATGGAATGATGTTCTGAAATCTGCGTAGCAGTTCATTCAAAAATTCTTGTGATACTCCGTATTGAACTTTTTTTTCATCGCTGTAGGCATCCTTGATTCTATCACCAAGATAATCGCTGATCAAATCTGCTAACATTCTTTGTATTCCAATATGTTTTAAGACTTTTAGGGTTTTTGAATTTTTATTTTTCATGTAGATAACGAGGCGGCCTTCAAGCAAATCTGTGCATTCTGAATGATAGAGTCAAATTGTCTCAGCAGAAGGTAGAACTAATGCACAATTTTTCGGTTCGTATTTAGTTGTATACGATTGCCCTATATTCGCTGTAATACTTCAACTCCTAATAATGGAGCTAATGGGCGACGTGCCTTTTACTGTATAACTTTGTTTACCTTTCTTATGGGGGTTTTACAATTGTACGGATTCCAAAATTAAGGTAAGTGGTCAAAATGTAAGATACGAGATATCAAACCGCCTCAGTGGCTCAGTGGTTAGTGAGTCGGACTACTGAGCTGGTGGTTCGAGGTTCAAATCCCAGACAACACTAAAAAGTTTTTAATGGCCCCATCTATCGCGAGCGTCTGACAAAGAACCAAGAGTAATCCGACACGTCCGCACTCCTCAAAAATAATTTTTTTCTCATATGAGAAATAGACTTCCAATATTAAATTCAGAATTCATGTTATTTATTAAAAACAGAATTATTGCAAAGCAAGATGATGTAAAAAATTATGCATGTCCCGACTGATTAGACGAACGTGCGTGACACATATGGATCCCTGGTGTGTTAAACTTAACTTCTGGATGAGTTCAGTTGATATACTGTATAAATCGAGCTTGACATGTTGTTATTAAAAAACCTATCACCCACTTACATGTACGTATTACGATTGATAGAAAAATATAGACTTTAATAAATTTAAACCAAGAAACGGATAAACGGATTGAATCCTACGGTACGTCAAAATTTATACAAAACTCATAACACTTTCTCTAACCTTGACAAAAACTAATGTCAACAGGAAGAAATTTTGACAATCTGAAATCAGTTACCTTTCTTTCTGATGGAAGACCACTTTTTCAAAGAATATCATAAACTTCGTTGTCCTATTCTTCTGCTCTTCTGAGTGTCCTGATTATGTTCTTTTTTTACTCTTTTCGGTGCTCTTTTAGGAACCGTCAGACTTCTCAAACCCGACAATCTCTGTACCTTATTTAAGGAGTTGGATTAAAGAAGTTATTCATATAGCTCAGCATTACTTAATTAGTTGGAGGATCAAAAAAACCCAAAATTTCCTTGATATCCCACGACAGTTTTATAGCTGGTGCAGATAGAGAGAGAAGTCTCGTTTTTTCTGAATTCACCAATGTTCCCTTTCATTGGTTATACTCTGATCCTAGTTATATATTTTAGTTCGCATATGTTCTCGATTAAATCATTCCAAGCAGGTTTCAAGAATTGATGTTTTTGTTAAATTTAAACAAAAGACAGAATCAGAGGATGCAGCAACGTGAAATATGTATATACTCGTAAATCGAGTTCCATTTTCATTTTCAGATTAAACTTTACTTAGTTTTCGAATGTTCTCAAATTATGTATACTGAATAGTCTTGAATCGCAATAAAGCATCAACTTTCGCATTTAATCAAATGATTTGATGTAGTACCAAATGCGGTATCCATTCCCTAAATTACTAGACCAACTGAGCTGAATAAATTTTATTACTTCACAACATCACCGAGAACATAAAACCTACCGCACCAGACCAGCCATAAACATCGATGCGCTGAAATCCCTCAGCAATCGTAAAGTTCTTTTTTCTTGCCCTAAAATTTAGTGCTCTTATAGTGGCTCTTACACTTTCAGTTTTTAACTTACTGAAACCACCACTTTCGCTTGTACGTAAGTAATAAATTCCAAACGCCACCCCGAGGAGCACAGCGTGAGCCAAAAATAATGACCAACTTCTTATAATTAAGTTCTTGTCTGTGCAATCTTAAAATTTATTTCAAATTTAATTCCTTCGAAATGGTCCATAAACTCGTTCAACCTTCACCCCATATCTCGCGCTTTATACACTAGTGATATCATTCACCATCCTTTCAAGGTTATCGTCCATTGTGACCTAGAAAAAAAAACAATATAGCAAAAAGAACAAACAAACTGGGGATTAAGGAACATCCTGTAAAATAACAACAACAAATATACGTTCCACGTAAATCTCTTGACACATTTTTACTTCCTCCCGTTTTGCAGGACACGCGAGGTCCACGCCGAGCTAATAATTGGAATAAATTATTGTAACTTATAATCCTAATTTGGTCGCTGCCGCCATTTTCACATTCGATTTCGAAAGCGCAGTACTTTCACTGTTTGTGTGACAGGAGAGGAGAAGATTACTGTGCAAACTACCAACAAAAGGCAGAAATTAAATGCTTCTCACTGCTTAAGGTTACACTTTGGTGGCGGAGAAGGGAGGCAGGATAACGAAATAGGGTATCTCCTTTGGCTTGTGTGAATTAATGGAATCGGATAAGGGCGGGAGGCTGGCTGTGCACAGTAAGCAGGCGGCAATGGACTCTTAGATAATTACACGAAGTTCGCATCTTTTATGAGATTTTTTTCTTTCTTTTTCGTTGTCGTCGTCCTCGTTGTCGTCATGGTCCTTTTTGTGCTCCGTGGCATTGTATTTTTGGAATTCCTCAAGGAAAAAAAAAATAAATCTATTCTCTTTTTAATTTCTATTCGTGTTCCTTTTTTTTTTGTGTTTTATTTCAAGTTTCCTGCCATTAAAAGTTAAGGGCGTCGATTTCAAGGGAAGGTTTTTTTTAAAAAAAAAAAAAAAAAACTGTCTTTTAAGTCCTGTATAAGCCCTAGATGGAACGACAATGGGATGACGTAGCGTGAAATATATGCTATTTTAAAATATGTGATTACTTTCAGCAAACAAAAATGAACAAGCAGAGAATGTCGTTAAGGTTATTTTTATTAAGTCCAGCAAGGAAAAGGGCAATATTTTCAACAAATTATTCGAAGTAAAACATTTATGGGCATAAAAAGAACATTAATTGAACTTTAACTACCTACCCCAGTGTAGCTCGTTTTTCTAAGAAATTATATTGCTTATTTTTGACAGCTGTAGCCATAAAAAATGCTCATTACAGCTCACACGAGCAAGACATTTAGTAAATTTAAAAGTCTCCACTGGGGTAGGGTTGCCAAATGTCCTTCTAACGCATGCATTGGAATATCATTTTTATTGGAATTTGTGAGAAGGTGAAAAATTCAACCTTAAACACTTGTATTCACTTGCATTCAGTGTAAAATTTTGAAAGAACTGAATCAAGGAAATCAGAACTAAAATAGCGAACAGGTTGTTCCTCGAACATTTTTGGATACACTGCAGAAATAGGGTAGGAAATTGTTAATTTATAGTCTCTTATCCCAAACAAGTGAGATTGAAAGTTGTATGATCTTGCCCGTAAGGACTGAGAATGGACTGGAGAAAGTAAACTGCTATCTTGCAGGAGTAACAAGTTCACTGACCTTATTTCCAACACTTCAAAATATTTATTAAATTTAAAATAAAAATGATTAAAGGATTTACTAGAATAGTGAAAATGGTGAAATCCCTTACCAGCTTAGACTGCCAATTTTGAACGAGGAACGTCGACTTTAAAATTGTGCACCAGCCAGCCAGTTTTTCATAGTATCATTGCAGTATCGACAGGAATTTTCAGACAAGTATTTCGAAGAGATGCGGAATATCTATGAACCTGAACTTAAACAAAAGTTTACTTTTATAGTGCTGCCATGTCAAATGGTCTAGGAAAAGTATCATGTAGGCGTACTACCAATTTTTTGGGGAATTTAAAAATTCTTCCGACAGGTCTACAGGTCTCATACATTTCCATATATGCAGATCATCAGTCAAAAACGCCTTAGCTTTCTTTGATATATATATATATATATATAAATTTAATTGGAGATCCAGATTAAGATTGTCGTGCATTGACGGAGCACCTTCCCCTTTTTGCAAAGAGAACATTTTTAATTTCAATCTGGTCTGGTTGCTCCTGTGTCAACCATCCTGTGTCGAATGTCGAATACAGCTTTAGATGCTGTTCATCGAATTCGAAAAGGCTTGTTACAGTATCAACTAAGTTTATTTGAATGAGACAAGGATGTATCTTTTCAGCGATATTGTTTTTCGATATTTAAAGACACCCGATATAGTGTCTACGAAACATCTTGCGAATATAAGGAATTAATCGCATTTTTAGGGCGGAACTCTATGTCAAGATACTGTAGACATCACAATTCGAAGACGAAGACAATTCGGACATTTTCGTAAAGGCGACAATGAGCAATGCGATCCAATGGAACCCACCAGCCCTGGACGATCGAGATGCACATGGAGCAGAACAGCCGAGAAAGAGTCACAACAGCAAGGGTGAAGTTGGGTAAAGCTGCGATATATTTCTGGATACAATACTGCAGTAACGTTGTACTATCCATGAGATAACCAAGTTATCCTTAATAATTTCTTGGAGATTTTTGCATGCGAGAATCCTCCACGAGTCATTAACTGGGATGCAATAAAAAATTATAAAACATTTCAAGAGATTATAACAGTCATGAAAATGCTTCCCGATCAAAAATTGACCTTCGTTTGATTGAATTGAACGACAGCATTAGGCCTCTTCCATTCCATGAGTAGTATTTTCGTTTTTATGAAATCCAGATCTGGCCAGATTTGTCTTGACGCAAGATAAATACTGTTTGACGTTAAGTCTTTATTGAAAGTTCGAATTTAATTATACTAATAGCATGGTAAGCTACTCGCTACTATACCAACAATGAGCTATGACTCTATGCTCCATGTCGTATACAATGTCCTATCCAGGGAACTGTGTGAACATCTTAACTCGTTCTCCACCACATTTATCGGCACGAACCAGTATTGCTTCCGCCCCGGAAAATCGACAATGAACCACATCTTCACACTAAGATAATCCTGAAAAAGATCAATGAATTTGAATTCGAAACATGCCTTCTGTTTATCGACCGAGAGACCGTATGTCAAGATTCATCACTTGGAGCAGTACAAGGCGAGGACCGAATTCACGAATCGTAAGAAAACTGATCCAGCTATGCCACGATTTAATACGGTTTCTTCAATTTAGTGGTCCAACAGTACGGAGAGCTGGTATTAACATGGAATGTGATAATTCAATCCAGCTGCTGGAATACGCAGACGATCAGAGGGTGTTCACAGCGAGCCGTTGTAGAGGCGTTCACGCAATCTGGCACAAATACTAGAGATATTGGTCTGAAGGTTAACGAGAAAAAAACAAAATGTTTCCTCTCGACAATTAAACCAACATCTGCCACCGCTAAAACGTCACTATCGGCAGCTACAAATTTGTCTGCAAGGATGGATAAAGTTGTGCGAGTTAATCGGTCTTACAATTCCCTAGAATGTCCCTATACCGGCAACCAACACAGATGAATATTGATCTGGTCAACCATTTTCGCGAGAGATGATCGGCAATCTAGAGCTAATGAATTTATAGAGGTCGATTCCAAGGATTTGGTAGCTGCTTGGCTGTCTAAAAAAATACGGATGTCTCTAACAGATATCACGTTTCCTTTAATCGCCATAATTTCCACCTGGAACACGCTACAATGACGGAAGGAGAGCTTGGGATTAAGACTGTCGGAGAAAATACCTCCATTAACTCCGCTCTTGGTTTTTAAGCCGTCAGTGTAGAAGTCAATCTACTCATCTTCTAAAAATGCAGCTTCATTCTACTTTATGTATATGCAGGATCGGGAGCCCGATAAGTAAGTATGCGTCACTTCAACTTAAGAGGAACTACAGGCAGTATTTTGTACCTTCTTGTAAACAGAAGTCAAATACATGTAAATCGAATTTTGTTGACACTCTTTTGTAAATGTAAAACATATCCTCTAAGTCGAAGTTGCTCTCAGTTGAAGTGATTTTGGTGTCCCGTGAAAATTCAAGTTAGATGGACACGACCATATATAATTCAGTTTTATAGATTGACTAGTTTGTTAGGAACTAATTTTGACGGGTTTTAGCCTCATTCTCCATGTTGGTAGATCCAAAGTAATGGTGAGCGTTGATCCTTGTGAGATACCCTTCTACATTCATTCACATTTTACCTAGACACTACACAAATTCTTTTTAGATGAGCCTGCTTCTATACATATCCTAAATCCAATAGCAAAAGGAACATCCATTCTAGTTCCTTCATAATCAAGAACAATAGCATTATGAAATCCTTGCCTACTCTTATAACCTACATATTCGACCCAAATTACGATGTGTTCGAATAATGATCGATGTCCACTGTACAATAGTATAGACCTTATTCTACTACAAATGAGCTACCAACAGTTTGAAATAAATTGATAGTGCACTCATCCTTTTCATACAGACTGTGATGGTGTATGGTCATATTTCACTACACTACACCATGTCGGTGTTTTATTGGAATTTTATGGGCAAATAATCCTTCTAGCGTTCCTAATTCAATTTACAATGCATTGAGGTTATGACGAACTACATATTCACATTCACTGCCTAATAAATTATTAATGAAACAGTTTTGCCAGTTCATTATACAATTCATTAGTAAAAGGACTTTATGCCAGCACACGCTCTAACGGTGGCACACATGCGCCACCACACTGATATAATGGTATTACTCTGTCAGCCGGCACACTAGGATGCATCACTATCGACGGATATCGTAACAGCGCCACATATCCGTCCCAGTAACTGTTATGGTTGCTAGGATGCAGCTGGCGAGCGTGGGTACTTCCGAACAAAATTGAATTTAAATTCCCAGCTTTTCCCGAACTCGTATCATCGTTCAAGCTATGATATGAGTTGTCGTGTAATGTTGTTGTTCGGTCAGATGTTGCCAAACCGGATTGGTATTTCCATTGACTCGATCTCATTTTGGTAACAATAATCGAATGAAGGATTTTTGGTTTCCCATATCCGTCTTGTGGGAGGATATGCACACTTACTTATAAATGTGTATGCTCGGATCGGATCGGAAGAGGTTAGCACACAAAATTAAGAATTTCAATAGCCGTAACGGCTATTCGAAATCGATGAGCTGTGTGTATCGTAATTGACAATCATATCCTACTTAAGGATCTCGGATTGGAGCGGTAGCAAATGGATTGACCATACGATTGTTCTTAATACAAATGTGTTTTGCCAATGATAAGGAGCACTCTTGGTCATGGTTACAGAGGCACGTGTTCGTCAGGGCACTTTTGATGGTTCAAGTGCGTGCAAATGAGTCTAATGTTCTTGTCCTAATGGAACAAATGGCTTTTGTTGAAAAGATTTTGTATTGGAATTGCAAATTGATTGGGTAGATGGGAGTGGGAGTGTACAGCTGAAGTAAATTTGACTTGCGATTAGGATAAGGACACCATTGATGTTGAGTGTTATTCATAGGAAAGCATGTGGACTCAAGTAATGTAGTAGCTTGGCGAAGCATGAGAAATTTCTTAGAAGACGGAGTGATTTATTTGCGGAGGAGCATGTCAAAAAGGAGATTAAGGGTACTCACTATGTTTTGGATATGTTTTCAAGATTTCTTACAGATGGGTGAGCAGAGGATTTGTTACTTCTTGTTAATTGGTGCTTATAACGCTGGTAGGGAATAATATACTTACAAAACCTACTTCTCTTAATATTGCAAAAAAGCACTCCTGGAATCCTTGCCTGATGTTTGAGATGCTCTCTAAGAATTATTTTTATACGCTTTGCTTTGTAAAGTCCAGGCTTATAATGTTGAGACCTATCGTAGGCAATAGGAAGATAGAATGAGAAAATACGAGGTACTGATGCACGTTGGTTTTGAATGTTTTTGGATTGTAATAAGAGAAAAAAATGGCACTTGACACATTCGAGTTGTAAATCAAGATGCAAATCGCTCATTGACACGCATATTGGGACTGGAAAAATTGTCTATGCCATTCCTGGATAATGGCAGTATAATCAGACAAAAGATAGCATTGGGTCTTTGGAGCATTAATATTCTATTCTGTAGTTTGCACTATTTTATTATGCTGTCAAAATTCACAGAAACGACTGTGGGAACCTGAAAGAGAGTTGGGCTCAAAATGGAGCCTTGTGGAACACCAGCATTTACATATGGAGATTTTTTTTTTATAATGTAGAATACATCGGGAGTGGTAGATTCAACCTAAGCACTCTTTTGTATAACGTCGTTGGAGATGATTAGAAGGATAGGATAGAGATTGTGGTTTGAAACTCAGCTGTACTAGGTTTTAATGGTCCATGGATGATGTCCGAACTAATCAGGAGAATTATCTATTGAATTTGTTCTCGTATTTCTTACGACTATGTGTCCCTCAAGGTGGATTGAAGACTTAAAACCGATCAAGTATTTGATGAGTTTTCATAAAATACTCAGTTCAATACTCAGAAGGACTATCCATCAATCCTTGCAAAACCGTTCTGGTCAATCTAGGACCTATCACCATCAAAGGCACCACTTTAGTTTATTCCAGTGAGGTTTAATATCTCGGTATCATCCTTGACAACCGGGTTAGCTGGAATTCTCATATCATGTCCGCCATCGAGCGCGCCACTAAGTCATGTGGTCCAATAGACACCTTTACGGTAGAACTTGGGGTCTAAATCCAAAAATGATACGTCAGTCGTATACAATCGTACAGCATTGTTTAGTTTCCTTAGGTTCTTAAACGAACAGCGCCAACTAAGCTTCAGAAGTTTCAGAGAATTGCCTGTCTCGGTATTACGGGTGCTATGCGTACCTGCCCTACGGCAGCATTAGAAGCTGTTGTTCGGCTTTCTGCTCTACAAATCTTCATTAGGAAGATAGCCACTAGATGCGCTATTAAGTTGCTACTAGAATACAAGTAGAAACCAGGTGACCATGTGGTAGACCTGAAAATTCTTGATTCTATTCCTAAAAATGACATGTTTTGCACTATCCCTAACATCATGATCAGGAATTATTGTTTCAGTAGGTTATTTGAGGTACAAATAGTGTCCAAACTGTTCCAATTCTATTGCGGCACTGGATCCAAGAGTCTGGTTTGGTTCACAGACGGATCAAAGATGTAAACTGGAGTTGGAACTGGCATCTTTGGACCCAACACCAAAATGTCAATACCTATGGGAATGTATCCCACAGTTTTCCAATCTGAGCTTCATACCATTGAGATATGCGCTGAGATAAACCTTAGTAAAGGTATTAAGGGCGCTAGGATATATATCTTTTTAGATAGCTAGGCAGCAGATGAACTAGCTACGACTGAGTCAGAATCTGCATTCATAGGGCCTGAAACCTACTGTGGTGTCAACTGGGCTACCGCCACAGCGTTGATTAAGGAAGTACTATCCATCTTTAGGAGGTGGTACGACTCTAGTGCAGGACGATTGTACATAGATTTCTGATCCCATCTATTTTATTCTATCAACAAATCACCGCCCTAAAATCAAAACAGGACTTTCAGTGTTTTTACGCCTGGGCATGTGACTTTATGAAGAATAATCGGTCCCCTTAAAGAAAACACCTCCCCAAGAGACTAAAGCCTGTATCTATGCCACAATGCCATAAATAACATACAAACCTTAACATGCATCCACCCCAAATAAGAATTGGCCAATACCAAGTCTCATACATCATGGTTTCAAATGTAATTCAAGCGTTGATCTCTTGAACACTGATTGGCGGTCACATCACTGGATTCTCTCCCTACGCAGTCATACTATGACATACCTATGTAATCTATTCCTCGACCTCTGGTAATAATTTTCATTCCACAATGTCATTCCGAAACCAGTTCCTGCTAACGGAGGAACGTTCGGGAGAATGACAAATGATTCGGTAGAATCCGACCACCAACTTCTGCAAATTTATTCAAACAAAAGTAGAGACCAGATCTGTCTTCATTTCCACGCTACCAATTCGTTAGGTTTCCATCGTAATGAGTTAATTTATCAAAACAATCTGGCATACTCTATCAAAGTGTAAAAAAAAAAAAAAAATAAAAAATCAGTAAATGTGTTAATGCATGCGTAAAATAAGTAACAACAATTTTGCTAGCTGCTGGGAATTGCTCCCTCGTTAATGACTACGTACGCGCGCCGTGTTCCCCTTCCATTGTGCCAGCCAGCACATCCAGGCTCTGAATAATTTACAACAAACACTCACATGCAGTAACACGGACACATATACAATACAATACGTGGACCTCATTCCCTGGGGCAAAATAATTCATGATTAATACTCCAAAAAATTGCTGTTCATTCTTTTTATCAGGCTCCGTGCGTTCAAAACCACCAAACCATCCAGGAGTATGTCAGCTGCCACCTCCCTATACTGCCTGCCGATATAAGGGGGGTGGTGTAGGGTAAGGTCGGTGTGAACCGCTTTGTGTTTCCCTGTGTGTTGTCTTTCACACGATGGTGTGGCACCCCGGGGGGCTAAAAATACATATATTCATTCTTTTGGTGGAAATTAATACCAAACGGTGGGTGGGTTGGGTATTGGGGTTCTGGGATTTGTGACGCGCTGTGGTGTATGGCGCTTAACGTACACACTTAGGTATATACGTATTTGTGTGCACAAATTTCGGTGCCAAAAGATTTGGTTAGACTGGCAAAATATTTTCATTGCTTAATTCAATTTCATACGTATTTGCATTGCATATTCTTATTTGAATTACCATAACAGTGGGGTGGGCAAGAACACATCGAAGGTGGAGCTTTGATTTTGAGATTCATTTGATGACGTGACACACTTTGTTAGGTGTGTACATTAGTACTGGCAGTAGTTAGAAGATACAGACAAGTTTCTGACTTACTATGACAAACGTAGACAACAGTATCAAAAACAAACGAAATATGCACCGACCCAACCCTTTGTCTAGGCCACTCTTCCTCTCTCATACACGAGCTCAGTCTAGTGAACCTAGTATCTTGACGAAGATAATTATTTAATGGAAGCGACTGTGGTGAAGTACCACTAGATACGAACAAAATTTATGAAATGAAGTAAAAATCCTTAATTGGCGCCCTACTTTTTCCTTTTCGGGCGAGTTAATGATTTGAGCTTAAAGGATCACACTTAACTGCAGTGATCCAAGATTGGTTGATCCTTATAATGAAAGTTCGGTCTTCCTTGTCGTCACGAACCTGATGACTGGGATTCAAAGACTCTCTTGGTTGGAGCGTTGTCGTCCAATCGGTTGATGTGACCGAGCCAATGTAGTAGACATATTTTGGGCTTCCAGGCTACATCCAGTTCATAAAGATCACGGTTGAATCTTCTCCTCTATTCCTCGCATTGGTGCCATATAGTAGAACTGGCATTAATGTTCTTTAAAACTTTACTTTCTTCCTTCGTGCTAGGAGTTTGAAAGCCCGTTGTTTTGTCAAACCAAAGTAGCTGCGGTTTGCTAAGGCGATTCTTCGACGGATCTCCACTAAAGTGTCGTTCATAAAGTTAACATTTACTACGGGGTAGGTAAACTCCTGAACTACCTCGAAGTTGTACATGGCTGTAAATTGTGACGTTTTGTCCAAAGCATTAAATTGCGGCATATTTGGATCAGATTTTTTTGCAATCCCAAACTCCACCGTCACTTTGCAGAGCTCCAAGCGATTAATGCTGTCATACAGACCCTCCAAGTCGATAAACAGAAGGTGTGCATCGACTTGAAATTCGTTGCTCCTTTCCAGGATTTTGTTTTGGATTTGGTCTGTAATCGATCTGCCCGACCAGAACCCACAATATTGGTACGTGCCGTCATACATACAAATATAACCTTATGTGCAACATTTAACAGGGATATGCCTCGATTGGATGGTTGGCACAAAACATTGGATCCTATCTTCTAGTAAATGATTTGTTGTACCTACTCTTGTAGTTTAGCTACCATCACAAATGAGAGCTATGAGCTTGTTGAAGAATAAGAAGGATCCAAAATGAAAGACTTTCGATGCCATTTTGTAAAGCTCAAAAAATTGAGGCTGATCCAACGAAACCTTGGTAGTTGGATTTTCACTGAACTACGCTTTTATTGTAATTAGAAATGGATATCAGTTCATACATACATAATGTACATATATTAGCATTTTTGTATATTACAACAATACGAGAGTGTTCTTATTATTATGCTTCCATCGTTTCTCATTGTTATTAATTTCCCTAAGAGGCAATCACATTAATTAACTCTGTCGTATGCGTAACATTTGCTACCATTAATTTATTTCCTTCCTTTTACCATAAATATGTATGTATGCCCATGTAAGCCAAATCACTGTTCACTAATTACAAATAACATGGAATCTGTAAAGCGGACGGAAATACATTTTCGATTAAAATTACCCCCATAAATAAGATTCAGATGCAATCACTATTTTCTACCTCTAGCTCTGGGGTAAAACCCATTCTTTGAAAATTCTATCCATCCCCATAGTCATGTCAGTCAATCCCTTTGGTTAATTTGTCTCCATACACAGATGTGAGATTGACAAAAGGACGTACCGAACGAGAACACCTTCCTTCATTAATCATTTTTGTTCGCCCCCTTTTCACAGTGTAAAAGTAAAAGGATGCACCTACATACCTAAATACGAAAAAATCTCAATCCCTTAACTCCCTTCCAGAGCACTCATGGAGGAGAAGGCATTTTCACTTCACAAAAAGTTAAAAGTTAATTACCCCAATGACAAGTTGATTTTTTGTTGAATGTTCATTCCACCCCCTAAGTACTTACATATGTGTGGGTATACAAAGTTTTAGATCACATATCCTGCGGGCGGGGGTAATGGTGAGCCTGTGGTATTTTTTGTTTTTTTTTTTTGTTTTGAGTGTAGGTGGTGGATGGAAGCGAACAATTTTCTATATTCACCCCAAGGGTATACACATTCATTCCACACCGGAATGAGGTCGTTTATTTTACAAAGTAGGCTTCGCCTTTCCGCTTTGTGTAGGCGAAATGCACTGAATACACATACTGAGTCAGTAGCTCGGGCATTGTTGTGTTTGGCTTATTCATATTGGTACACGGAGAATGTTTGTTTTTACAGAGCGTGGTTATTTATTTTCCCCGAATTACTACTATCATTGGAGGAGGACCGACAATGATGAAGCTTTAGCGAACACTAGGTGGGTGTAATTTTCAGGTCGAATCTAGTTTTTGTAAACTTGCGTATGCATCCATATATAATGAAAACAAAGGGAAGCTTTAAAAATTCAGTGATTCTAATCAGAAGTTCAACAAGGCCTAACCATTACTGTCAAACATTATTTAAAGGTCAACAAAAGGTACTGCCCGTGGAGATGACTGTGCATAGCCTTTAAAGTAAGTGACCTGGTATAATGGAGTGCACACTCTAACTCTATATGGTAATTTCTGACTAGATTAAATAGATGTTCAAGTCGAGTAAAGCAACATTCTAAAACATCAGCATAATATGTGCACACGCATATGTGAATAAAAGGGGAAAAAGATCCTGCATAAAAGCAGAAGGGCCCCAAGCAGTCTCCCAAGGATATCAAAGAGTCCCGCGATAGGAAAAACATCCGGATGTTTTTTAGGAAAGCCAAGCAAATGGCAGCTGGCTTCAAGCCAGTAAAGGAACCCTAGTAACAGTAAAGGAAACCTAGTCATCGAAGCACAGGGAATACTAGATGTGTTAAAGCAGCACCATTTCCAGCAGCTACGTAATGGGCATCAGGTAGGGAGAGTGATAGACCAAGAAGAGAACCCACATCCCGGCAATGAAGGGCAGTTTTGAAGAGCTCAACCATCAAAAAGCTGAAGAACAACAAGGCCCCCGACTCTGATAGTCTACCAGCGGAGCTTTTCAAACATGGTGGTGATGCTTTGGTGGGGAACATGCACCAAATTATTATCAACCAAGTAGGGTTGGTTGAAACCATGCCCGATGACTGGATTATCAGGTCTATATACCCCATCTTCAAGAAGTGAAGAAGTATCGAGGCATACCTCTCCTTAATGTCGCATATAAGATCACATCCAACGTAATGTATGAAAATATGAAGCCTTTCTGCAATACACTAATCGGCAAGTATCAGCGTGGCTTCCAGTCCGGTACATCGGCGATCGACTAAATATTCACACTAAGGCAAATCCTATAAAAGACCAACGAATTCCAAGTCGAGAGTCACCATCTCTTCATCGACTTCAAAGCCGCCTATGATGGCATTCATCATCTTGAGCTGTACAAGGCGATGGCCGAATTCGAGGTCATGGCAAAACTGATTCTGTTGTGCCTCGTGACTCTGGCAAATACGCCGTCCAATGTGCAATTCGAAAACAGTTCCTTCGAACTATTCTAAATATGTAGCGAATTTTTGCAAGAAAATGAGCAATCATGTAACTTCTTCAATCTCGTGCTGGAAGAAATAGGTGTTAACACAGAAGGCACTCGTTTAACAAATCTATCCAACTGCTGGATAAGCAGAACGACATCGACATCATCGGTCATTCTCAGTGCGCCAAAGAACAAACGAAATGGCTTTGAAGTGAATGAGGACAAAACCAAAGAAGCATCTGTCCACCGCCTAGGCAAAACGTCACTATTGACAAAAGTAACTTCCAAATGGTTAAGGAGTTTACCTACCTCGGAGTAAATATCAAGTCTACAAACCACACCTTAGTCAAGATTCGAAGGCTTACCATAGGAAACCGGTCCTACTTCGGTTTGGCGAAACAACTGGGTTAACTTGAAAGACATGTTCTATAAAACATTGATCCTGCAAATTCTATTCGTATTTCAAAAAGCCAAAACACGTCGACTACACTGGCTTGGCCATATCGAGCCAATGGACTATGGTACCATTTACCCTATGGAGGAACCAATCATGGCTATAGATCAATCGGTTTGTGTAGATTAATCTAATCTTTTAAAACTCTTGGTGCTGTAAATTGTCATGGACATTACCCATACCGCCCAGTTGTCCCGATTTATGATGCAATATACAAAGAATCCAATCCACATATCTAAATTTCGGCACAGATATTCAGGAGACTAATTGATGTGATTTGTAGGCTCAGCTTACATCGGGTATTCTATTTGCAAACAAATGATTTCTGTTGTCATATCCACCTGCCACTACTTGACAGGTAGTTCATAAGCTACAAGAGCCTTTGTCAACTGCAATATGAATATTTGAATTATTAGAAGCAAATATAATAGTTTCCAAAGCGCTGGATATTAGAAATTAATTTCATTCTCCCTATTCATAAATTTACACAGCTTCTCCCTACGAACATTATGACCACAAAATGGTACACGTGAAACCAAATTAAGCATCCAATTGTCACAAAATTGAAACCACATTTATTTCCTACAAAGGACATTCGATGACCACTGCAGTGACTGACCAAATTCATTTCAGGAATTTTACACTGCACATTAGGAATGTACATACATACATATTACTCATACACCACATCCACATGACTTTCGGATTCGGAGGTGAACAAATCTATTTTCAAACATTTTTGTGGAAATATTTGTCAGGTATTGGTCAATACCTTTCATTAAATACAAATATGTATTTCAATCAGAAATTATTTATCAAACTAACATGAGTAATGTATTCTATTTAATTTGTGAATCAATATTTTAACATCAGCCTGTCATCGATGTTAACTAGTTTTTGAATAATTTATAATTTTATATATGAATATGAAAAAATATTTATTATGCCGACATTATGTGAAATAATAAATTTTTGAGTTTAGTTTGTCAATTTTGTCTGATTTGCTGGGAATTTAAATCGTATTGGAATGAAAGAGATAATGTAACTTAACTTGTGTAACCTATAAAAAAGTATGAGAATCAAAAAGAAGAGATTTTTCGTTATGGTGCTCGGAATGGATCAGAGATTGAAGAATTCTTTTACGTTATGCAAGGAAACTATCTTCTAATTTTATCTAGATTTTATTCTATCGTTTGGCATGGTTATTAACAATATTGGTTCTCAGTCAATATTTGTGTCAGAAAGAAGAAAAGAGGTGAAGATGGCCTTAGACATAATCGATGAATGATGTACTAGAAGTGACCTTTCGGTCAAACCCTCTAAAACTCAGATTTTTATCGTTAGGAGGACAAGTATTGTGACCGATGTGATGGCGTCAGTATTCAATGTTATAGAGTGTCACTGTTCAGATCTCCGACGAAGTGAAATATTAGCGCGTGATCCTGGACAAAAAAATCTTTCTGTAGTTTTAATGACCGTGCACTACTACACTTATCCTACGAACTTGTTCCCATGAACTGAACCAGAACTTTGGCTGGAGTGCAAATTTAAATTATATTTTCGTTGCGCTCAGGACTGGCTTTGACCGTAGTCTAAGCCTGGACTGGACTGTAGTCGAATCTTCACGAATGGCTCGAAAACTATTCAAATGCCTTTACTTTTCAAGCAAAAAAAAAACTTATTCTAATTGCTATTGCCTATACAATATACATTATGTTGAGTAGTTGTAGTACCTGAAACTGTAGCAGCAGTCAGACTGCGCTGCTGAATGCTGAATGATGAAACTACTTGTATTTGGTACCAAAACTAAACTCTTTAATTCTGGTCTGGGTCTCAGGGCACACTGGGATTGCGAGGAATAAAATTAATGTATGTGGCATGGCTCTCCAGAATACAGGCAAGCTAAACGAATGCACCCTAATCTTTCCTAGAATTCAATGGTATTCTGCCTGTCTCTTAGTAGAAAAGACTGTAGACAGCTAAATGGGACAATTTCCTTTTGTTAAGCATCTTAGTGTGTTAGGTGACTGTCTGCGACACTTGTTGAGACCGCGACGATACTTCGGTTCGGATCCTTTCCTTGTGATTACTCTAAATTTGGTGTCAGATCTTCGGTCCTAATGTGGTCCAAATGGGAAATACTGGATTCTGTTTTTTTTTTGTAGTACAATGGACAAGTTGCGTCTGAATGCACTAGTGTAACGCTAAAGTGAAGAGAAGAATTGTTTTTTTTCTTGCACTCATTGTTCCAGGTGCGACAATGTGCGTTGAATGGGATACCTAGTCTAGACGCGTGCTCCCCTAAAGGCAAGTTTTGTTTATTAGATCTCGTGTTCTGGAGTTATTCTTGTAGTTGGATCACATCTGACTTGATATGATACAATTCAACAACTCGTACTACCTGATGTTAGCCTTTGACAGATAGTTTGAGAGGATTGTTAAATCCTCAACAACTTCTTATAGGGCTTTCACAAGGAATATATACAAGGTTGAAACCCAGCAGTTTATAAGCCCGGTCATTTTCCACTATGTTGCTGTGCCCCGGTAGACTGAAAAAACCGAAACGAGGTTTTAATGTGGCGAGTTCCTCTTTGCACTGTTCCACCAGCTGAGTGGACGATGTATTTAATGCTGGAGCCTTGGTGGCAACCTGGATATCAATATAGATGTCGATGTTTCGCATGGGTGAAGGGTTACAATTCAAGCCTATCATACTGCCAGTACTTCCACTAGACGAATCTGCGAACCGGTATAATTCAGAGTGTTCCAGAAAAAATTCCAGCACGGTTCATGTCCATAAAACCATCATCATTTCCGACATAAAAGTTCGAGTCGTGGCAGGATTTCGTTGATTACCATGAGCCACAGAAGAGGAGAGATGACTGCTTCCTGAGGTATTTCTCCATCAAACGGACTGGGTTGAAATGGTCTTACCAAAAGTTGATTGCATAATTCTACATAGTTCTGAACATGGTAGTAATCTTTAGACGTCTAGCTCGACATCTATCGACTACTTTTGAGACATCCAGGGTGACAGCTCTTGATTCCCTGTATTGTTTTCCGGAATTGAGAAAGGGTTTTGTCTACCGTTCAATTTAGGATATGTATATGGACTAGGATTTGCACTTATCTCACTCCTTGTACTGAGGTCTACATCGCCTTCTCAATCACTCTAAGCTAAATTATTTCCAACGACCTCTTTTCCCCCTCTTTCCCTTCGAGTTGTAAATAATTTAACAAAATCATGTAGGCGTTTTCATTACACAAAATCTTATCGCATTCATCTACACCACTAATATATTAGTTATCCAAAGTCGCCTTTGACACAAGGAAAGTTAATTGAAATGAAACCCAAATCACGTACCTATACATCGACGACTACCGAACATCCCATTAAATCGCATAAAACAACCCCCGCCATCTTGAGCGCCTCCCTTGTAACAGTGATACCGATTTCATTAATGAGATTATCTATCGATTTTCGATTACTCCTTGCAACCCCTCGAGCAGTATCTCATAATTCAGCTAAAATGATTAAATCAGTTAGATAATCCTTACCGATGAATGAACTTCTAAGAAGTCAGTTGTTTCTAGCTAAACAACAAATAAATTGAAACAAAAGTTATCGTCCATTCTCAAGGCAGACCGAACACCTGCAAATGACTACGAGTAGGTAGTGGTGGTGGTCATTAACCTTACTCATCGTTTCGTCAGGAATCCATGCCGCACAGCATGATCATTCTCGTCATCATTATACTCCAAGAAATACTGATTTAATTAACTTCCCTTAGAAAGGCCGTCTGATTAGAACAATTATCCATTTACCTGGTTATGAGTAATTCCTGAAAATATGAGATACCACTTACTCTTCATCCCGTCATGCTGCTTGTGTGTATGTGTGTGTGGAAGGTAAATTAGGCTATGAGACGATTTCTCTTCATTAGGGCCACAGCCACCACCACAGCTACTAGACCTCAAATCAATCACATCAAGAAAATGGAAATCCCATTACAGTGAATGGGATTATAGGCAACATTATCCCATTTACCTGTGTACAGATATATTGAGGATGAAAGTTATGCCGCGTATCCGTTGAGCATACAACATCCCAACCAACCATCATCGTGTCGTTGTCGTCGACGTCTATCTGTGATCTCAAATGAGTGAAATCATGGAGCTCATAAAACCCCCGGCAAAGGGGCTCTAATTGAAGCCTATATTGGAGGAATACGTTATATGCATATAGCAGGGTGTCAGCAATTTCATATTCATTGACACAGTGTGTATGACAAAAGTGGGAACAGGTACATATTAAGTAAAATCAGGATAATGAGTACATTTATTATCCTGGATTAGATCTTAGCATTACGAAGTGGAGTTGTAGAGAGGACTGATCTTACGACGAGATTGGTAGGAAAGAAAGTGAGGTTATACTATAGTCTTAGGTTGGGCTGAGAAGATTTCCATCAGATATTGATTTGCATCTATCTACCTATTTACTTATAGATCTACTTGTGGGTGTAGAGAGATACGGAGGCTTGTTTATTTGATATGGTTCCAAAAAGGTTTACTATTCCTGTTCCATATTAAACCAATGCTCCAGCCAAGAAAATTTTCTACTTCTAATAATATGATTTGAGATGACAAGAAAAACCGAACTTCTCAGGCAATCCCAGATGCATAGATGCTTGGTCTGACAAACTGGCAGTAACCTATACAGGACTGAAGGGGATGGATGGCCCCAGAGTCTCAGGGACCCTTCATGGGTCGAGAACCCGATAAGGTAGTTAGTATTCAGGAAACGCGAAAACACCTTCATGAGGAAGAAAGAAGTGCTGACTAGATCTGGATTGGATCGCTGGAATTATAAAACATACTCCGGTTCGTCAACAGCACCGAGAAGGTACTCTTCCTCGAGTATCTTTCATCCACTAAAACTACAAGTAGAGAATGATTGTAGTACTCTTCTAATTAAGAAAATAGATAAAAGAAGGCTGTTGGGCAATTTCCAGCACTGCGACTAGAGTAACACTTGCCAATCGCTGTTTCTTTGGGCTGTGAAGGCAATTGAGTAGTAAGGCGCTATCCCGAACAAATAAGGAAAATCTGTATAAGACTTTGACCATCCCAGTCCCGCTTTATGGTGGATGAAGATATCCTGAGTCGCTTTGAGAGAAAGATTCTTAGTAAAATTTTCGGTACCGTTTGCATTGACAGGCTTTGGAGTAAACGTATACGAGCTGTACAATGACATAGACCTAGTCAAAAACTGCGTATCAGTCGTATAAGATGGCTAGAATATGTAGAGCGGATGGACACAAATGCTTCAGCCTGTAGAGTCTTCCAATCTAACCTGGAGAGACAACGCAGTAAAGGAAGCCCTGGCCTTAGGTAGCACGCGCAGGTAGAATGGGACCTCAATAGACTTAGGGTCCGCAGTTAGCTAAGGACCGGGCTAGCTTGAGAGGCATGTAAGTCAGTCAAGCTTTGACAGAGTTTTGTTTAATACCTTCCGTTAAAAGATGACATCCCCTCTCTGGGATGTTCGTCTATTAATTGCTTAGAAGACTCTTACCTAGTTTTGACTAAATTTTTCCGATTCTACACAACCATCTTTGCATTCAGGGAAGTGAATGTGCATTAAAAGCTTCAATGGTTCTCCAATAGGCTCTGTCAAAGTCCCTTCCGAACTTTAAACAGAAAATCGGAGATCTTGATCGACTGTATTCCAACCAGGACTGTGCCTGACTTGTGCAGATGGAGAAATTCATGTTTTCAGACAATCCTCATGCCAGCACTTGTGCCTATATCAGATATTAGAAAGCACCCTTGTCATCTTGCTAACATTGAATAGACCCTCGTTCATCATTCGTTCAGTATAGAAGCTGTTTCCTACTATACTTAACCGACAAACGATCTTATTGGAAATAATCATGGCTTTTTCCTTTACTAGGTGATATTTGAACTTCTTTCGTATATACACCTATGTACATCGCGGTACTCCACGTCATCTCTGTAAGGAACGTGCCTCCAGATATTTACTTATCATGTGATTGAGTGTGGGCCTTATGCTGTGATCGCACCATTCTTATCTCACTCTAAAATTCCCATGAAGTCCAGAAGTGATCTCGAACACTAAACTGAATGTTCTGAGCCGTGCCTTTATATGAATTTAGTAAGTGGACTAGTGATCACTACTATCAGGATAAAGCTGCAAACGTCCGTTGATACGTACCACCGCAGCAATTGTGGAACGAACATCTTTATCATAGAACCACACAATAACAGAAATGGCAGTGGATGAATTAGTCATATGTTTCAAAAATGTGGCAGTTACATATGTATATAGCTAAGAACTCAATGCAATGGAATCTGTTAACCCAAAATGGTGGTCCAAGAAGAACCAGGCGCACAACAGACGAGAAAAGGGCACGGTAGCTGGAGAGCAGTTGAGAAAAGCTGAGATTCACACAATGGCACGTAGGCATATCACAGCAGTTTTACTTAAAAGCAGTGGTCCAAGTACGCATCTAGTAACCCCTTTTATAACAACAAAACCTTACCATGACATTTAACATAAAATATCTGCTGCATTTGCAATACCTCAATTCAACCTGTGCCTAACACATGGCTATAGGATTCTAGAAGGCACCTGATCAAAATCGAGACCCAGATCTAAATGCTCTTTGATTCGCTCTAGGACCACGTAAGCCACTATTGTGAAAACGGTAGAAATAACACAAATTCGTCTTTGGTGCTCTAGTTTTCGATCAAATTGTATTAGGGTTAATAAATTACTCCCTTCAATACATACATCTTTAAACATATGTACGTATCTGGGCCCAAGATCGTACTTAAAACAATTTTGTTTAATACATGTATTCCTTAAAATGTCCCCCCACGTATGAGTCCTAACGTGTACCAAAAATTAATTCCAATCAGACAAACTCCATCATTCCATTTAATTGACTGTCCAGATTAAATCTTTTTTTTTTCTTTTGTTTTTCCTTTCCAACAGTATATGCGTCACCGTGGTTGTACTAAATGTCCATTTCCGGTCACCACAAACGCATCGAATGGCGCCTTGGGTAAAGCGTGTGTTCATTAATTTCCTGCCCAAATTTTTATTTATCAAGCGGCCGAAATACAACTTTGAAACAAGGTTAGTCCAGTTAGAAGTGCATGACCGCCACTCCAACTTGAATAAACATTCAAATAGGTAGAACTACGCTGATATTTCTCGTTTTTTTTTTGTATATTTTCAGTAAATTACTACTGAAGGACACACACGCCTGTTTTTATCCGTACTATTCGACAACGAATCTCGACCACAGTCCAACGGCATATAGTCGAACGCCGTCAAAAGAGGATTTGTCACCATCCAGGTATGTTAACGAGTTTACGCCTACCCATCCAATCGGAAATCGAAAATCGAAAATAAATTTTTTTTCTAGTTTAAGTGATTTTTATTTTGTAAAGCACATATCCATGCATACATGAGTACATACATACATTCATTTGTATGTATTTAGAAAAACCCTCTTTGCACACTAAACAAGTTGATTTTCAGTTTCGATAGTGAATTCGACATTTCGAAAAAGAAAAGAGTAAATGAAAAATTTAATGGTTTTTCATTTTTTATGCACACTTTTACAATTTTTTGATTTTCGTTTTCATTTCTCTTTTTCGTATCTATATAGCGTTGCTTTTTGCAGCTTAACCGGTACCGGACCATTCGGTGGCAGTTGTCAAATCCATGGGCCAATACCAACGCTGCCGCAATCTGGATCGGATGATTTAACTGCTGTTCCCGATTTAGACATGGGACCACCAACGGGCATTAAGAGTCCCATAATCAATAATCCAGCATTCTCCCATTCGAAGTGTCCACCGAGAGTGCATCGAAGCTGTTTCTGTGTACGATTCATTGCGGAGCATACAAAAATGCAAGAGGATTCAACCAAGGTGAAGTTTTTTTTATATTTTTTTTTTTTCAATCTGGGTGGATTATGAATCGATTTTGGAAAAGGAAGTAGTGATTTCCGTATTGGGATAATTGAATGCAATTGGAAATGACTCCTTGGAAGGACGAGTGTTAAACTCGTTTCTTTTTTAAATTGACTTACGAACTTGAAGCGAAATGATTGGATGATGGATAGCCTTTTGACATTTGGAGAAATGTCATTTATATCTAGGATCCTAGGCAAGACTTGGATTCAATTTTGGAACCTTTTTTTAAAAAGTATTGCGGCCTTTAGACTTTTTTTTTTAGTGTAGAACATAGACTGAGCTAATGTTTTTGAAGAATTTCCCATGATTTCACCGATTCTATTAATTCTGTCTTTTGATTCCTCTCCGTGCAATTATTGACAGCATCTTCTTTTACTGTCCTGAATATTCTCTTGCGTAGTATGAAGGCTGTTTTAAAGGCAGCTTTGCCGACTCCTTTTTCAGGACTTCAAGTTCAGCTGTTCGACTAATCAATATGGTTCAAAGATGCATTTCATTATCATTTCTAACCAAAAATATTAGAAACGGAGACAGCCATCCTTGCCATTGATGCCTAATGCTGGAGCAAGGCAAATAAAAACTCCAAGATTTCGTGAAAAAATTACGAAAATTCTGCAACAAAATCTAACAAATTAGATTCTAATTTTGAACTTTCTATGTTTTTGAACACTTTCCAAACTTTATTTCTTTTTTGCAATATACTGTTGAAAGCAAAACTAAAGCTTCCAAGTGGCTTTGTACTTTTATAAAATGAACCCAATTTTGATAAAAATGAAAGCATTAAAATGTCTCCACTGCTCTTATATAGAGTTTGTCTACCTTTTAAAGACATTTTTACCAAAGTAACTTCTGCTTCTTTAGCCATGAGAAGCTTGCCTGTATACCTGTTTGCCCCATAAGGTTGCTGTCATAACCAAATTTTCATCTTCAGTGATAAGTCTGCCTTTTAATTCGATTGTTCATGAACAACTAAACTTTACAGGTTTAGGACATAGACAATTCTCGATTGATCCATGAGTAAGGATACCTAGGGCCTTGTGCTTGTTCTATTCTTCACACGAATAGAAGAAGCGGCAAACATTCATGAAGCGGTTGGCAAAGATCATTCAAATTGAGTATGTTTAGGTTCATTTCCCAGATTTGCCAGCTAGGCAAATATGAAAACCTACCACTCTGAGAACTTGACCATATCATCAATAAAATAGAAGAGTCATACCGCTCCAAGGAAATCGGTCTACGTGCCTTTCGAGGCATCGGGGGCGCGTTCAGTTATACTATCTACGACCATTCAGTAGATACTGACCATGCTAGAAAGTTGACTCATAATTTCTTTTAAAAAACTGTTCTTGTCTATAAGTACAACTTTTTTTTAAGATAATTTTGGTATGGAGCTTCGAAATTGCCTCAAGAAATCTTTTGTGCTACCCAGTGAAAAACGTTGTATGGTTTTGCTTACTAACTGAAATCGAGTTTATGAATGAAGCTTAGGATTGTTTGAGATGAGGAAGAGGTAACATCAGAAGGCAAAGTAAAGTTTTTAGGGTAATATTTGAACCTAGCCCGAGGAATGACCGGATATTCATATAAAATTTGTTTGGCAATTTCAGTGTCCTCAAGGTATAGTCAGTACAAGCCCAATTGGTTAATATAGATTTTCTTGAGGTAGTACTAGAAAGGTCAATGACCATTTGGTAAGCTGCAGGAGAGTTTGAAAATATGTAGTTCCAAACCAGCTTAGACAGTCTTGACATTTTTGAACCATCAGTGTATACCATTCAGATTGAGTCCTCAATTGAGTGATTTTAGGATTATCCCAATAATTGTAATTTTAAATGACAACTTAGAAAGGAGCGATAGTGAATGTTTTTTTTCGGCATGTAGTCCGCGATGCATATTCCTGGAGAGGAAAGCAGCGGAATTCTTTCAATGATCTTCATGTGTCCAACTACGTTGGTCATTTT
Organism: Xylota sylvarum; assembly: GCA_905220385.1. NCBI lineage: Eukaryota > Metazoa > Arthropoda > Insecta > Diptera > Syrphidae > Xylota > Xylota sylvarum. Next base: position 38,727,624 of record LR999958.1, read on the forward strand.
ATTGTTGCATAGGAGGTGAGGTTTGCCGCCGCAGTCTTAATAACACTTATGTATATGTAGGGGTGGGAGGTCCAGAAGATCTTCCAGCACAGCAGTCGAACATATGTATGCAAGCCAGTCTTTGCACCATTAGGCGGGTGTAGGCTTGAGTAGGTTATTATTGGGGGGATGATGATGAGGTAAGTCCTGTACATTATCTTTGGTTTTAATCCACATTTCTTCACAAAAAGTCTAGAGCAAGCCCAACAGGCTTTAGTTGCCTTTCAGTGCTTCTGTCTAGATGAGGTTTTCAATTGAGAAATCGAGTTGTGCACCATATTAGCGTCTCAAGGTTTATACTTCTCGTTTTGGTGAATTTTAGGACGACTGTTTTAACTTTAACGCCTTCTGATTGGCACCAGTCATTAGTATTGTTTCAGCATTTTGTATTTCTCCAAAAATGCTGGATTCTTCTGTGCCCATTGCTATTATGACTAGATCATCTGCATTGCCTAGTGCTAAAAATTCATATATATAAGTGTGTCCACTGCTAAGCAATGCTCCATATTCCATATTCCATCAATCTGGTTTCCTGAAGAGTATTCTCCCCTTCTTTTGTGGTAGTTAGTGATCAAAAAACTTTTAGATAATCTTCATAGATCAGGCTATATCGAATGTGTTATGGTAATGATCTAGTGATTATTATTAATGATCTACAGAGTAACAATTTCTACGCATTGTAAATTGTCTAACAAAGAAGAGCTTTCCATGCATCCTTCTTAGCTGTGGTCACACATCGCTACTTTTATGGCTGCGCAGTACAAAATACTGCGTTGACAGATAGTCCTAATGTATGATCAGAAAGCAGCAGCTGCTATGTGAACAGAGTTGATAGTTTTTGCTTTTGCAACCCGAAAAACAGCACAGCAATGATAGTGATATGTGATTGTAGCTTAAGACTGTTCTAATGTCTTCTACGAATATAAAACTGGTCGATCTTGGTCCTACCATACATTAGCTAACTTTAGTGAGGTATATATAGGGTGAGCCATCTGTTGGTAGGCCTTTTAAAAAGGCTGTAAAAATAACACTGTTTAATATTTTTAAATGATTGTTGCTTTATTGAAAAGAGTAAACCTTCCGATTAATTGTAGAATATTATTTTATTCGAAAGACTGACTATTTCACGAATAGCTTGAACAATAATGTTCTTAAGAACCTGAATCATCTCTGGATTGTTCGCATAGAATCGATATTTAATGGCAAGCCCACAAAAAAAAGTTCATCGGCGCCAAATTGCAGCTCCGTGCCGGCCAAGCAACATCAGCAAAACGACTGATTACACCATTATTGAACTTAGTGTGCAATAAATCGATTGTTGGAGGGCTTGAGTGACACGTATCGAATCTTGCTGGAACCAAAGCTTGGCCAAGTCCAAATCCTCAATTTCTGAACTATAAAAAATCGGTTATCATACCTCCATAGCTCTCTCCATTGACTGTAACTTTTCTCCCATTGTCGTCTTAGAAGAAAAATGGGCCAATAATCTCGCCACTTCAAAAACTACACCAAACAGTCATAACATTCTCCGTTGCACAAGACGAACGCGGGAATATGTTCAGTTATCAATCAGCAAACCAGTCTCACGAACTTTCATCACAAACTTGCGTACAGGTGAAACACTTGTAGTTCACCAAGTTGGCCATAGCCCGCTTGGCAAAGGTCCATTAAAGGACAACAGCAAAGAAGGTTGATCATTTCATTTGAAAATATTTCACTCAGTTCCACGAAGAGTCATGTTTTGTTCTACGCTTGACATTATAGTTAGGTAGTACTGTTTTTGAAGGTTATTAGAAGTAGTAACTAGGAACTATTCAGATCCAGGAAGTTCGACGACGGAAGAGGGAGTTTTCAATCCAGCACCAAAGTCTTAAATACCAATGGAAACGTGTCCCAGATTGAAGTCCATGCCACTGAGATGTGGGCTATGATACATACAAAAAAATGTATCAAGGGCGCTAGAATACATATATTTTCAGATAGTCAGTCAGTGCTCAAAGCACTAGCGTCGAATACAGTAGAGTCTATGCCAGTCAAGTGTTGTTACGATTCATATAGTAAAAGGATCAAACTTTGTTGAGTTTCTGATCAAGGACAAGTCATCGAATCCTAAGAATTTCCTTTATTAACTCTTTTGCAAACTTTATTACAAATTAAATACATCCATCTGTAATTTTTTTTTTTCTATTTCAGGTCAAAGAGGATTGGAAATATGTCGCAATGGTACTCGATCGGTTGTTCCTTTGGATATTCACATTGGCTGTACTAGCCGGTACGGCTGGTATTATTCTGCAGGCACCAACACTCTATGATGATCGAATTCCTATTATCGAACAAAAGTCCATCGAATTTTCAGGAACATCAGCTGGTCGTTGTCGTCCGCCTCAATAGCAGTTTAACTGTACAAAATTCGTATTCTTAATTCCTCCTATATTATGTGCAATGGGAATGAGTGCCTGTGTTTTAATGTCTGAGAGTTATTACGCGTTTGTTAAAAAATATCTAGAACGATTGTTTTAGAGGAGCGAAAGAGAAATAAAGTACGAGAACCAACCAAAAAAATACAAAAAAAAAATTAAATAAATACAAAAAATCAAACAAAAAAATTGGAAAAAAAAAATAGAAACACAAAAAACCAAAAAAAAAATTGAAACAAAGTATGGAAGAATTAATTTAGTTGAAGTAAGCAAACAAAAAAAAAATGTTAATAGCAGTTAATTCGTAATAAATATAAATAAAAAATAAAATAAAAAAAGAGATAGTTCAATTAAAAATTGATTTTACAATGTTAGTTTCTCCTAAAACCACGCACAGAATATTTAAATATTTTTTTTACCAAATATAGACAAGGATAACATCTTATAAAAAAAAAAAAAAAAAACTCCTAGATCTCAATTTTATTTTTTACAAATTTGCAATTATGAATATTCTTTTACCAAATCCTGTTCAATAAAATTAGAATTAATAATTTTGTCCAAAAAAAATATATAAAAACAAAAATCCAAATATCATACGTTCAATGTATACTTCATGTATCTTATCTCTCTGTAGCTTAAAAGGTAGTTTAAAAAAAAAAAAGAAAAACAGATGTAATTACTGTGAAACGCACATATTTTTGAAAAAAAAAATGATGAAACGATTATTAATAGTTCTTTAAACTATATTTTATATTTACTACGTAGTATTTTTAGTAAATTTATTATTTCTATATTTATTTTGCTGAGAAGGAGACATTGGGGAATATCTTACACGGTCCGGTGGAACTTTTAACGTCAAAATTAGTATATGTTGGTCTATGTTCAGAATACTATGCCCTTAATTTGGTAGTACCCTAACTCGATCCATGTTTTATGTCGTTAAAAATGGGATGACTTTCTTGGCAACCTGCAAAACACTTAGCAACCCTGTATGGCGAGCTTATCAGACTTGCAATTCTCTGTAATGTCTTTGTGGCCTGGCACCCAGCATAGGTGAATGTCAGTCATCTCCAGAAGAGACATTTGGCAGTTTAAAGCGGCCTTTGAAGTGAAGGAGCACAATTTCAGGTATTTTATGCTAATATCCATGACTTATACATATTCCGCCATGATTTTCGCTTGAAAATCGCTACAATGGTCTTGGAGGTGGAAAGAAATCCTCAGATTTTGCTTGTCGGAGAAAACACCACAACTCGCACCTCGTCAGTCTTAGAACCGTTCATATAAAAGTGAACTGAAATGTACTAAGGTGAACTGAATATAGGCGGAACTTTATATTTCCTCGTGAAGAGGACAAGTTCTGTTTTAAGGGGGTTAACCCCTAACCAATGGCAATCTGCAGCCAGTCCTTTCTATGTCCAATAGTAATCCGTTGACCCCTAGATTCCACAGAAGTCTTCTAGCCGATGCGACGACCAGTTGCTAATTGATAATACAACATGTTAGCAATTGATTCATCGATACTCCAAGCGAAGAATCGCCTTTCAGGCTTCCAAGTGCATCTATTATTGCCGTAGACCTAACACTGTTAAAAGCCCCCTCAATGTTTCAACGCTCTGGCAACGTGGATATCAATCAGTCTTTCTAGTGTTTTCAATAGAAAGGACGATAGGCTGATAGGTCGGACATCGTTTGGTTCCACGTGCGAATATTTTCCTACTTTTCCACAGTTTAGGAATTCAGACAACCAGACATGATGGCTTTAAGCCAAAGGAGCTCTATGTCTTCTGATTCCTGAAACTCAGCCAGAATGATACTATCTTATACTGTGGACTTGTATGCTTTGAATCTCTGCATGGACCAAAGGATCTTTTGAGCAGTTACTATTTTATTTTTTCGTGAATTTGCTCCACGGTGTAGAAAATGTGCTTTCGAATTGAGGTACAGCATCGAAGGAGCCACCAACAAAATGGGTTGTCTTCTTACTGGAGGTAGACACAACTTGTCTCCGTTGAATTACAATAGGGCTTTGATATATGACTACATGCACTATGTGCTGTCACACTATTTTAAAGAGCCGTCTAAACTTTGACTACACCCCTTGATCCTGGAAAAAGAACAAAGTAGTCTTTATACCGAAAGCTAAAATTAAAACTCTTATCGGCATCCCAGCATGCATACCGAAAGAGAAAACCGGTATCGAAATCGTTGACAAAATAAGGATTCCACTATGGTGTCCTTCCTTAACATTAAGGGAGCCTCTCCAGTTAGCTCGGTTTTTGGCTAACTGCTTCCAGTTACGCACTCGAAGTTGGTTAATCTCCTTTTGCACTTGTGTGCACCATATAAGGCGAGGTCTTCCCCTATTGCGTTTTTCCTCCGGGTTGGATTCGAAGTCTCCTGCGGCTGGAGCGTTGACTTTCATTCGCTCTACATGTCCAAGCCATCTTAGACGGCTGATGCGTGCTTTTCTGACCAGGTCAATACAGCTTGTACAGCTTGTAGAGTTCTCTGTTAAATCTCCTCTTCCAAATCCCATCAATCCAAATGGGACCGAAAATCACACCGAGAATTTTGCCTTTAAAATGGCCGAAGCATGGACGTTAACGAAGATGAAGATATCCGCCTTCCTTAACGTCCATGACTGAGATGATGAAGGTCTTACATAGAGTCTCCTTAGTGTGTCTTGATAAGGCTTTGTTACTCAATTGCCTTCTTAGGCCAAGGAAACACCGATTGGCAAGTGTAACTCTTCGTCTGATTTCTGATATGGATGTTGTCAGAGTTCATAGCGGATCCAAGGTAGACGGCCCTTTCTACCTCAAAGTTATAGCTGTCGATTGTGACGCTCTGTCCAATTCGTCGATGTTGTCTGTCCCTTCTTGTTGACAGCATATACTTGGTTATGCCCTCATACACAACTAAACCCATTTCTGTCGCTTCTCTCAAGCATGATGTTGTAAAAGACACATGACAGCGCAACGCCTTGTCTGAATACTTTTTTGACATCAAAGGTCTCGTTGAAATTGTTTCCGACCTTAATGCATAATCCGAACAATCTGACGATATCCTTACTTCATTCTGGTCGGGAAGACAGAAGTCTTAGTTTTCATCGTCCAGGTTAAATAGTTCATTCGGAAACACCGTTTAACAGTCTGGAGAAGTCGTTTTGCCATATCATCAACACCTTGCTCATTTCTACAGGTCTCTCTTCGGGTAGACAGGCATCGATAAAAGCCATGGAATCGCCAAGAATATGATTCTAGTTGGTCCAACAATACTGCGGAGCTCTGAACAGTATTACAGTCAAATCAGTGTATGTAAAAGCTTAAGGCATTTAATTGACCAGTATATTGGGTACTCCGTTCGAAAATTTCTAAAGCTGATTATAGAATTATAGAATATTCTGCTTTCCAAAATCATCATCAACATACTACAAAAGCAATGGTTTGGATTTCAATGTCGTCTGACTACCTCTTACAGTCGAAAATATAACATTTACCACTCTCCTATGTCTTTATGGATTTGATCCTGTATAAGGACATCCAAAAAACACCTCACTTTAAACTCTAGGAATTCTCAATGAACAATAAATGTAGCGGAAACCTGCACTCGACGCGTCGCTCTCTGCTGTTCAACAAGGTATTAATGTGGTCTATGCTGGCGAAACCTGTCATCTGCCTGTTCAAAATCAAGAGTAGGATCTGGGACCTGAAATGGTGGAACCTTTCATCAATTGTCTACTGTCCCTAGAATCGAAGTTAATGAGTTTTTTATTTTATTTCTTCTCAATTCAAATTTTTGTAATCTCCCTCGATGATTTTATACCTTAATTTAATTTCCTCTATACCATTATTTATTTATTTTAATAAAATATGTAAAAATTTAAAAAAAGTAAACAAGCCAAAAAGAATTTTTTTGTTTTTTTTTTTTTTTTGAAAAAATTACAAACTGCCAAATACAACAATATAATGTATGTATAGAAAAAATAATTTAACACATTACTTTATATAAACAAGGTAATAAGAAACAAAATAACTATGTAAAATAGAAGTAAATTCTAGAATCTACATTTAACCAAAAAGAAAACCTTCTAGTCAGTAAAACAAAACATAAAAAAAATTATAACACAAAACAAAACCAAAGTTATTCATTAAAAGTTTAATTTTCGTCGTAAATTTATAAGAAAACAAAATCGAAATTGATGAATACGAAAAACAAAAAAAAAAAAACTTAGTAAATATTTAGTAACGAAAAAAAAATTTCATGAAATGGAAAAAAAAAAACCGAAGATATAAAAAATTGTGAAATAGAAAGTTAACATTTTTTAGGAAATAAGTAAAAAAGAAAAACAAAACAATTAATTGAAAAACGAAAACTAGAACTTAGTAAAGTAAAAAAAACAAAAAACAAGAATTAGAACAATTTTAGCCAAATAAAGAAAAAGAAATAAATATTTTATCAACTAAAGAACATAGTTTAAATAAAAATACAAAAAATTAAATCGTATTTGTCAATAAAACTAAATGTAAATAAGAAAACAAAATAAATAAACAAAACTGCAAACTAACTAAACAAATTAAATCTAAAAATAAAAAAAAAGTAAAAATGAATATATATATATATATATTAGCAAATTTATTGTGGTTTAGAGGAACGAAAAAAAAAAATTATATATATACACATATATAAAACTAGTTGATTTTTTCCAAAAAAAAAAAAAAACCAAAATATAAACAAATGTATTAATTTAGTTTTTGTATGATTAACTGATGAATTAGTGAATAAGTTTTATTAACTGTATACTCGATTAGTTATTATTTTATAATAAATTTAAACGTAAAGCATAAAACACAAAATACAGAGACTTAGTTTACAAGCTAAAGAAAAACCCGAAAAAATTAAGTAATAAAAAAAATTATTCTTTTGTTTACAACATGATGTTTATTTAAAACACAACAAGAAAATAAAATCAATTGGGTATTATGAAACATCCGTAAAGGATGTAAAAATTTGGAAATAGGATAGCACCTACAACAACTAGTGAATAATGAAAAGATACTATGGCAAAGAATTGTTAGTTACGATGTTTTAAATTATTTTACAATAAAAATGAGGAAAAAGAACAAGTTTGTCTATTTTTTTTTTATTTAAGTTATTAAATTTCAGGGTATTTTTGGCGAAGATAGACAAATGTTAATTAAAAAAAAAAGATGCAGTTCACCTCCGGATGATCCTCGCAGTGAAGCATGATCCATCTCATCTTTCAGTTGCTTTGAGTCTCCTCAAATAAGGTGCATAGTATGAAATACTTTCCTCCATATTAAAGAGAATACTTAGATTTAACATGTGTGGCTCTAGGTTTAGGTAGGTGCCGTATCTCAAGTGGTTAGTGGGTTGGACTAGGGAGCGAGAATTCGAGGCTCAATCCCCAGGCAACACCAAAAGTTCTTTCACGGCTCCATCCCCCTCGAGTATCTGAAACACATCCGAGAGTATATTTAACTTTCATAAAAAAAACTTCTTAAATAAAAAATTGCCCTTACGACACACGCGACATTGAACAATAGGCCCAATACATTCAAATAAAGAGTATAACGCGCACAGAACGAATGGTTATGAAAAGGTTCTGAGTCCCATACAGTCCTATTGCGTCCGGGCAATTGCTTTGTTTGTAACTTTTTAGCTACTCTCACGACTGCAATGTCATCGGCGAATCCAAATATAGTTACTTCCCCAGGTAACGCTAATCGTAGTGTCACAATAACGGTCCTAGGACTAATCCGTGTGGAACTCCCGCAGCGCCATTGTAGTACCTTACCCCTTCATCTGTATTGCATCTCAACTTCCTGTTGTTACAATAGTTCATCACTATGCGAAGCAGTTTATATAGCGTATCTTCTAATGAACGACCAGTTGACAGAATTAAACGTCCAACGTTACTGTACTGCACTGTACTCCTTTGTGCCGCAGAGCCATCTTCCTCCTTCGATGGCACCTTTTGCAATATCAGTTACCGCTCGTATGTAGATTGCATTTTTCTGAAGCCAAATTGGTGTTCTGAAAAGGCTCCTTTCTAGTCTGCTACTGCAAGTAATATATTGTAGATTATCTTTTTGACTATATTTCCCATGGTGTCCATGGAGGTTTCTTCCCTTTAAGTAAGTAGAAAGACCAGATGCTGCATTTTCCATTTTTCCCGAAAGGTTCCTTCTTCAAGGCACTTCTGCATCGTCAATATGAAGAGCTCTGGTCTCTTTTTAACAGCCGATTTCAATGCCTTATTCGGGATGCCGTCGGGTTCGGACACTTGGTGTCGCCTATCTTGCTACATGCCTTAAGCAGCTCTTCCAGAGTAATTAGTGGAATATCCACTGGACTGACCTCTCTTACGATGGTACACATAGTAGATGGCATTTGGGGGAAAAGGTGCTCTACTATGGATCGCAGCATTATTGATGATAGAGCCTATTCCAGCCTTCCTATAAGTGTTTGCGCGACCGTTGCTAGCGATACCTATCGATAGTGGGGACGAAAGTTTCAAGTAGGGCCTGTCCTCTGATGTTGGTGAGTCTGCTGCCCCATTCTGTGGCCCATGCACAAAAGCACCTCCTATAAACACTGGGGCTCTCTGTAGCGCATCTGCGGTTAAATTGCTCAGCATTAGTTGGTATTCATTGATCCTTAAGCTGGGTAAGCCGGTCCTTAATGCATAATGGTATAGAAGTGGATGCCATTATTTTCCGGCACAAAGCCTTCTGTTTAGACGTTGGCTTCTTGGAAGGCATACAGCTCACTTAACCATATTGCCGCTTATTTTAATTTATCACAGATCAAATTATTGTTTTTTAGTCTGGACATTTATAGGGTTCATTGATCATGATAACGTCCGCCTCTTCGTCCTTGACCATTTGTACTAGGATGTCCTGAGCTATTCGACAGTGGTTGAGATTTATCTGTAGAATCTTCATGATCGTTTGCTTATGATAGCTCTCCGGAAGCTACATGCTGCGCGTCGTTTGGATGGTCATTCTTTCAGAACATGCAGGATGGTTCCTTATTGCAGTTCTCTGGTATATGGCCTTCTACCCCGCATCTCCTACATAGCTTGTAGAGGTCTTCCTTGCTTTTGCATTGTCATGCTGGGTGACCAAACTCTAAACATTTGAAGCACTTTTTAAGCACGGTCCTTTCGCGCATGTGATAGTTAACCCAACCGATTTTGATCCCTCCGCTTTCCAGCAGCTTTCCTACGTCTTCTGCGTGAAGAGTGATCACAGCTATTTCAGTTCTTTCTCCGGGAATAGGGTGCTAACAATTAGGCGCATCATGTTCGGGTATCTCGGTGCAGCTGCCGTAACATGTTTTAGTTTTTTCATTACTATTTGATATGCGCTACCCCATGGATTGTGCTCCAGTTCAGAAAGATTTTCTTTTGATCTTTTTCATCAACTTACGGACCTGTTCTCTTCTTGTTTGGTATTGCTCCCACAAAGTTTGATAGTCTCCTATATCCCTACGTCTGGCTTTCTGTTGCCATCTACGCATTCTGAGACAACTATTGAGTACTGAGGTTCGATATGTCGTGATTCCGTTTCCTTTCCCCTTACGTGGCATGGCAGTATCACATTGTCGGGATAAGGACCTCGTCACTTCTTTGGTTTGTTCTTCTGATGTGCCTTTTGGTATGTCCATAGTATATTCAAGCATTTCGCTGTATACGTCGGGGGCTTGCGGTACTGGAGTCGCTCTTAAACCTCTGTTTCAAAGACGATGGACTGGTGGTCGTTGTATGTGTGTAGATCTGAGACATAGCATTTTATTTTCCTCGCAATCGACCTATGGAAAATGCCAGATCGATGATGGAACGTGCTCTACCATTGTCAAATGTGATACTGTTTTCGTGATTGAGTAACACTAGCTCGAGGCTAGCAAAGGCGTCAAGGAGCGCCTGGTTTGCTCTAGCACTATTCCACTCTACTGCCCATGGATTGAAGTCTCCAGTTACAATCACCAGTGACTTCCCTCCTGTACTTGTCGCTCGAGTACTTGTCGCACCATGATCAATACCGGTGACGCACCAAACAAATGTGCCCCAGGCTTTTATCAGCAATTTTTTGGTTAAAGCAGTTCACAGACCAGAGCGGTACGCAGTTGTGGTACCGGCGCTAGGGTTCGCATATAAATGGGTATACCGGTATCGCGCTTCCACCGCTCTGGGGTGTGAACTCCTTTATTTCCTTCATTGAAATTCAAAAAAAAAAACCTATTTTACAATCGTTCATTCCTATTTAGTCTTTATTTAGAAAACGTGCCACGTCTGCCAGACTTTTTCGCGTTATATGTCGAATAGGTGGCAAACGCTCTTTCGAAGGTATTTGCAATATAATTGGAAGCATCTTAGTCGCTTTTTCTAGAAGAAAATCAATCTTATTTGCTACATCCGTTGAAATCAATAGAATCGCAATATTCTTCCTTGAATACAATTTCATGAAACATTCTTTAAGTCTTTTAAACGGTGTTTCTGAAAATATGAATTAAAGAAAGACAAATGGTTTCCCAAACATTTCAAATGATATTCGTATACCCACGTTCTTCTATAATATAATAGTTCATACATCCGGGTTCAGCGTCCGACGATTCGCCTATAGATGCAAGCAAGAATCCTGTTGTTGTTTCCTAAATTTTATACATAAGTTGATACGTTTTTGATTTTTGAAATTATATACTTCATCTGCGAGTATTCCGTAGTACATAGTGTTTATAGGGGCATCGCGATCGGCCTGAACTGGCATGTTGGATGGATTGCTATTTTTTTTTTTTTTTTAAGAATAAATGGAATGAACGAAATTTATTTGAAATTAAAGCCGAATCGATCTGAAAATTAAGAGTTTTGAAGTTTATATGAATGTTTTAATTTAAATTTATAACTACCCTTAAGTTAGAATTTTTATTCGTTTCTCTTTACTAGGTGTAGATCGGAACTACGTGCATATCAACACCAGTTGATATTAACAGCACTTCATTTCCTTAACAAGGAACTTTGGATGGACTTATAAATTACCGAGAAATACTCCCAGTATATATATGTATATATTATTCGAGAGATTTCAAACCGGAAAGGACTTCGCTTCGGTGTGGTCCTTTTTCCCCGGTTTTTGAAAACATCACACTTGTTTCTCTCAATGTTACCGGTATTTATTGTATTGCTAGGCATGTAAGGTGTACACCCCTTAATCTTGGTATAATGAGGTCTGCACCCCATTGCATTAAAGCTGGGAAAATACCATACGATCCTGCGGTTTTGTAAAGGGAAAAACTTTTTATATCGCCCCACTGACCGCTTCAGGCATTACCATCCGTTCCGCTTCTGCACTATCCATCCTATTTGCTCCTTTATTCCGCAGAGCACAGTGCTGATCAGACTTAAGGCTTCCCGGAAAGTGTATTTCCATGAGGACATCATTTGTACGATCCAGTGTCTCAATAATCTCCCCCGTTCTATCACGAGTCGTACTTTGGAAACTGGATCACTGGAGACGATTTTCTGAAGTCTATTCACCTTAGATGTGTTCGTCATATTCGACCAAAATTCCCTCCACTACTTCCTTTTACCTCACCGCAGAGTCTCTTTCTTCTTATGCCTTATACTAATCCCATCCCTTTTGATGTCATAATCATGACATGATTAAAAGTTTTCCTCACCTCCTTTTTTAGAATTTCACGCCGCCTCTCGATATGCATTCTCAACAGCTGAATGTAAATGCTTTAGCTGCGTCTCTATATCTCAAGTATTTTATCCCTTATACTCCCTGGTATTTTACTTTGTCCGTGTTCCTGGGAATCCTGTACGTATTTCCGATCTTTATTTCTTTTAGATCCGTATCGAACATCAAATGAGATAGCTCTGTGGTCCGACATCATGGCGTTTCCAATTTGATATTCTATCAAGCATTCTATACACAGAGTCACGCCAAATACATCCCTTCTTTCATAAAGGTCGGTTCTGTTCCTAATCCTTCCTTCGAAGATCCAAGGTTCCTGCAGCAAGGCAATATCAATCGACTTCTTCACAAAACATCTGGTCAACATTGCTGATGCAGCTTTACTGTGGTGAAGGGTCAATTGAATCACCCTAAGTTTTTCCGAGCCCTACCGGGTGGAGCCCTACCGGGTGGTTTTCCAAGCTTAGTCTTTTCTGATGATCCTTGGAATTTCGCGAAGGGTTCCTCTAAATTGGATTTAACAAGACCTAGGGACGGTAGAACATACATAAAAAACATTGTCAGGTTCTGTTAGGACCCCTTTCTTGCTAAATCATTTGCCCGTTCGTTTCTTCAGCTAGCTAGCTCGATCGTTAACCAGCTTCCTCCAATTTTGCGCACCAATTTAATTGATGTCCCTTTCCACTGGAGCACGCAACCTAAGGTAAGGTCTTCCTATACTGCATCGAAGAGCCTCTGGACCGGAGCGATGTTAACCATCTGCCCTTCTTGACGCAGCCATCGTTTTCGTTATATTTGAATTCTTCTGACTAGGTCGATGTCGCTATACAGCTTACACAGCTCATGGTTTTATCTTCTTCACCACTCACTTCTCCAAAATTATGATGGCGCATGGATCAACAACATTAAACAGATAATCAATGGCGGACTTAGCAAGCTGGTAGGATTAAATGGATTGAGATGAGCGAAGGTACAACCGAAAGATCTAGATATTCCGCCCGTCTCTATCTAGATATTTACATATGCATGAACACAGACTTCATTTCGATGATAGGAGTAATGCCACCGTAGACCTAGATTTATTTTAACGTAAGACACAGAGAACGCCCAACGTCAAGTTCTGCATAAGAGTGGAGAGAAACTTATCGAATAGAACACTATAGCGAATGCACATCCCTTATGGACGCCTTAAGAAAGTCCGAACACAAAAAGGATCTACAATGGACGCCATATGTTAACTTAGTCCGGCAGAAAGTGATTAAAACAAGAATTGCCCTACGATTTCTGGCAATCTTTGCAGTCCAGCTCCTTCAAAAAAAAAAGACACATTTTCACGATAAAACTGTTGGTAGTAATTGTACAACTTTATTTAACTGTTCGTTACGTAAAACATTAATCAAACATTATCTCCAAGCTCTGCTATAATTTAACTATCGCGATCGGCTTCTACGCCTTCGCTCGTTGTCGCGACTTCGACTACGACTTCGCTTTTTCTCTCGCCTATCGTCATTGCGATTTCTGTCACCCGATTTACTCTCTGCTTTTCGGTTCTGGGGACTTTTGCTTCGGCTTCTATGTCTGCTTTTCTTCGTTTCCTTCTCTGGCTCACTGTCCGACGAGGAATCGCTGTCCGATGAACTCTCTTCCGAAGAACTGGTCTCGGCTCTCTTCCTTTTCTTCCTTTTTGTCTTTTTTTCCTTTTTTGCTTTCTTTTCCGCCTTCTCCTTCTCCTTCTTTGATTTTTTGCTTTTCTCTTTTTTTACTTTAACAGCTAATTCCGTCTTTACTCCACGAACTCCACTGCCGCTGAGTTTGTCTTTTTCACGTTTGATATTCTCTTCGGGTATCTGTAACTTTGGAGCACATCCTTCCATATACAATCGTCTAGTCTCTTCGTCTGTTTTGTCACTTTCCTTTGGAGGCTTGTAGTCAGTTACATGGTCGACACGGAGTGATCTATTTAGGATCTGATTAAAGATTATTATTAGAGTAGATCCGCAGTAATAAGTGTAACTAACCTTGATTCCATTTAAGTTGTCCACAGCCAGTATCGTGGAACGTTGATCTTCATAACAAATGAAACAGAAACCCTTTGACTTGCCCGACGCTTTATCGCGTACCAAGTTAATGTTGACAATCTCACCGTATTGGGAAAATACAGCAATTATGTCACCTTCGCTGAGATCAAAAGGCATTCCACCCACGAATATCCACGCCGAATCACTGTACATATCGTGCCAGGAGGATTTGCCACCGCGTTGCAGATCCCGCTCACTGAGCTTTAGGACGTTTTTCATATTCCTGCAATGCAATTATTATGATTTCAAGGAAATATTATATATTCTAGTATGTTACTTACGTTAAGGGATTCATTTTTATTAATATTTGCAATTCGTTCGCGAAATATCAACTTTTTTTCTCCTCACACTGAATTGTAAACAAAATTGTAAACGATTCTCGACGACAATTGACAATTCCATTTTGTGGTACATTCACAATAAGTGCAAAATGATAGTGCGTTCCCTTTGGTTTTAAAGTGTGGTTCATAAGCTGCGGTTGTATAACTTGAAATGAAAAGCGTGGCCATGACAATATATAATCTGAGGCCATGACAATCCATTTCAAAAAAATTATAAATTTTTTTTTCTTATGAAATCAATTTTGAACTGCTTTTGCGAGTAAACCTCATCAGGCACTGGTTCGATCTATGACTTAAGTTTAGGTGTTGTCAGTGATTTCCTGGCATATCCATGTACTTATTTCAATTAATTTATAAAATTTTATTTAAGCTTGGCAAATTGCGACAAGCAAATTTATACACAAACAAAATTACCATTTTCAATAATTGTGAATAGTTGCTATTGACATAAAATTTGGCTCCACTGGCCTTTGTGAAAACGGACACTACGTCTATCACAAGATTTTGGCAGGTGTCAGCTGACTTGAAGTGAAAAATTTTACATCTTGTACATCGCGCAATTGATTTTCGTAAAATTTCTTCCTAATCCTTTATAATAAAATGGCTTTACACTCGGCAATGAAAGGAAAACTCATCTCTGTGATTGGAGATGAGGTAAGTTGTTTTGAATACTAAGAGAATCCCTTTTCTTAAAATGAACACTTTGTATTGTAGGACACCTGTGTTGGATTTTTACTTGGAGGCGTGGGCGAAATCAACAAGAATCGTCACCCCAACTTCATGGTTGTCGACAAAAGTTAGTTAAACACTTAATTAATTTCCACATTAAAACATAAAAATCAAATAATTGTTTCATACAGATACACCAGTCAGTGAAATTGAAGATTGCTTCAAGCGTTTCCTTAAGCGCGATGACATCGATATCATTCTGATCAATCAGAACTACGCTGAACTAATTCGTCATGTGATTGATGCACACACCTCGCCTATTCCAGCTGTTTTGGAGATTCCTTCAAAGGATCATCCCTATGACGCTAGTAAGGACTCTATTCTGCGTCGTGCTAGGGTAAGGAGGAACGGGTTAACGATTTTAAACGGAATACGAACTAATACGAGTTTTTATTCCTCTAGGGCATGTTCAATCCGGAAGATTTGGTGCGTTAATTGTTTTCCCTGGATACTAAGTATCTATCTAATGGTGGCAAAGTATTAGTAGTCCTGTTTATGTGTAATATATAAATAATCGTCATGTTTTTGAAAACTTTTATTTCCCTATCGTTGCTGCTTGTACATTTTCATTCCAATAAAAAGAATTAGTTTTTGGTTGAATCGTAATTGTTTGATTACATGGAGGTGGGACTGTAGCTTCATAGGGTGCAAGAGATTCCGCAGCTGCAACGTTTGTTCCCCATTAAACATAACTAAAAGTACCCAATGATGCCTCTAGATCACTGACTGAAGAAGCTGGCCCAAAAATGAAAAAGGGTTTCAAGAGTAACAGAGGCAACTCGCTTGTGTGTATCCTACCGAGAGAGGAGGATAGCCACCTAGTTTAAACCTAAAACTAGATCTAGTGGCCCTATTCTTTGTCTCCCACGACCTTACTACATGATTCGGTTCTTCAACTGCTAAAAATTCTATACAAATTTTGTTCCACCTTTCTTTTAACTAAAACTTTCGTACATTGTTGGCCGTTTTTCATGCCGTTTCTTCTCTGATCAGCCGACGTTACCCGTCTCTTTAGTCGGACAACTTTTGCCTGTAATGGGATTATATACTGATAGTCGGATACTCATCCTAATCCTCTGTACAGGCATGAGAGCTGAAGTTTAGTTTAACTTAAATTGTCAAATAGCAACACCTTGACCCATATCACTGCCACATTTGAGCAACGCCATCTTCTTGCAACAACGTATTTCATAGCAGTTTATGTAATTGCATAAACATAGGAGCAACAGCCGACAATTAAATTTCCCTAAGAATCTACAAACGAACGAAACGAAATCAAAGCCAAAATTTGCTCAAGAAATTGTTTTCTTTATTTTCCATGTCTCCACAAAACCACATATAGAGCATTTAATCTATTTAAACACACAAAAAATAAAAACAAAACAAAAAAAAAAAAAAGAAAAAAAACGGTTACGCCTCATTAGCACCGTTTCTTGACTGCCCCAACATGTCCAGATCCGGCAGCTTTACGCTTCGCAGCATTTGTCTGCGAACGTGTAAGGGGTCTAGCACCCACCCTCTGTTCAGCAGGGAGCTTATCATCCGCCTTTTTTATGTCAACATTTTCTTTACTGCTAGTGCTCTGTATGGAAGCCGTCCTAGTGGATCTAATCTGAGCAATGTCGGGCGGTTTTTCGCTCACTGGCGCCTGGCGAACAGTGTCACAGCGCTTGGAATGAATCGTCAGCGATCGACAGGTTTTAAAGAGTTTTCGACAGTTTTGGCACTTCATGGATTTAACAACAGTGAGCGGAGCATCGTCCGAGTCTACATCGGAATTTGATTCCAGCTCCTCGGTGGGTTGTTCAGGTGGAGGCACTGACATTACTTCCTTCTCCTCCTCCGTAGAGTGTGATGATGTGGGCGTCTTCGTTCGCTCTTGCGGTTGTGGATTACGTCGAGTGCTGAATCCTCGACGTTTACGTTTGAATATCTCATCTAATTCGGGAATTTCCGTCTCGGAATACAAATGATCACCATTGTTGTTTACATCGGTAAATTCATTACCACCTTCGATTTGATCCTCTTTTTCTCCGCTAACAGATTGGAGTTGAACTTCAAACATCAAATTATCAGCGCCCGGAATAGTGCGCAACTTTTGCTTGCGACGATTTGCGTTCTTGCAACGTGGACGTTCTCTTATCATTGGGATCGAAATAGCACTTGTGTCGAAGTAAGATCCAAGATCAAAGCTTGGACGAGATGACATAACTTTTCTGGTACGCAGTGGTCGCAAAATCACCACTTCAGATGGTTGTACGAATGTTTTTCTTGGAACTACTCTGGCCCAGTCGAAGCAAGGCGCTTGATTCTGAATACGTGTACGTTTTTTCGGAGGAACTGCTGTCGGCTGTTCTAGCATCAAGAAATTTATATTTTTCTCCATGGGCGAAAAGTATTGCGTGGTAGTGTTGGCACTATCACATTGTTGGACGAAATGGGGATGTGCCATGGGCGGTGGAAAGTTGAAATGAAAATTATTAAAGAGTTGCATCGGTACAACGGGTGTAGAGGTAGAAAATTGTGATTCCGGGAGATTTAAGTTGACGTTGATTGTAGCTATTTCTGGTGCAGCTTCCTGTGGTGTAGGCGATGGCGGAGGTGGAGGCGTTGGTACAGGTGCAAGTTGAGGCATCTCTTGCATAGTGTTCAACGCAGATGGTGGCGATGAGAGATACTCTGGCCATTGACCCAAAGGTTGAAGAAAATCAGTTTGATTTGAAAAATTGCACTCAGGTGTGTAGTCTCCCTGTTGTAGACTGATGTCGGGCATGTGAAAGAACGCCGGCGAGCCCATGGGTAAGTCAGTTATTGACGGGATTGGAAGCTGCGAGTTGGTTGTGTTTGAAGACGATTGGCCCAATTCGATAGTTTTGTCCATTTCACAGATATCGTCAAGGATATCGTTGAATGAACGTGCTGATCTAAAAAAAAAAAAAAAGTGAACTTTAAATGATTGCATAACAAACTCGCGCTCAACGATTTATGGCAGTAAAGGGAAAGCGTTGACGGTAGGAAGAGTAGAATAAAGAAGTAGGAGTACATATTTGAGGGTTATGCCGACGGGGTTAAGTACATGGCGGTAAACTGATTCGAGAAAGGACGGATTTCAACTAACAATAAATTTTGGAGCACTGATAGTGAGAGAAATAGGGGTTCAGGAAACGGTATTCAAATGAATTCATTGAATGCGCGCATTCTTCTACTTTCTATTAATTTTAACGAGAGGTTTTCGATCCTGTATAGTTGGTACAGTTGCCAGACCAGACATGAACGTCATACTCGAGCATTTAGCGGATGTATGTATGTCATATATTTCGTAACCAAAACAGAGGGGAAAAAATTGATTGTTGCCTCGCTTAAGTACTTCTAGACATTTTGCGCCATTCGAGGTGGCTTGACTTTGAATATGTGATCATTCGTTATTAGACCAGAGGCAGCAGATATAGTTTATCTTTAAGAACAAAGAAAGTCGGACGCAATATGGACCCTTGAATAACACCAGCATTTACGTTAAATGTACATAGGTACATACATACATAGACATACATAAGCATGGTGAATAAACCATTGAAGAAGAGTTCCATCATGTCAAAGAAATGCATCTCCGAAAAATGTGCAAAGAGCAAACATCTGCATTGTATTGCGATCTGTTCTAAGGCTATGGTTATGTAGCAAAGGGGTAAGTCAAACCCGAGCTCCCTAGATTAAAGATTGTGAGGTGTTCGAATAGAACTAAGCTAGCTAACGCTTTGGCTTTTGTTTCGTTCAAGAGAAGTGCACAACATGTAGCAATTTTTATGTGAAGAAAATGAGCGACCATAATCATAGCCTAATGCACGATTCTATGTATAAGTTCCTACGAACACCCCTTGTTATATCCTTCCGCTTCTGCTATGTTTGAACTTGTAAAGACCGATGTTTTGAAAGCTTTTTAGCTTTTCTTTAGTCCAGTCCTCCCGTAAAGGGAATCTAGATTTAAAAACTCTCATTTGTATGATTCTTGTAAAAATTGGACACAGACGGACAGACAAGCAACTATGTAACTTTAACTTCTCTATAGTCATGTCAAAACGAGTTAAATATTCGAATTCGAAATTTTTTATTTCTACCTCATACGAATACATCATGTATGTATGTATGTATGTGCATTCAAAAAAACCTATTTTTGGAGACGTAATTCAAAAGTAATTAAGAACGTCACGTAATTTACTTTTTCTTTGGGTATCTACTAAAATACCGAAAGCTTTAAAGCCTGAAAAGTAATTCTTGCACAGTGGCAACACGCACTAAAAAAATGGTCCAGACGGATTGTTTTAGTCCGAACCGAAAATATGTGGAGGAAGTTGGACTAAACATATACCCTTTTCCACAAACTGCCCTTTCGGACCTGAAGAAATCTCTAGTACCCTCGCCTTATATTGTATGTATTAATTGTGACCAAACTGAATCCACCAATCCATGATGTACGCATGAAGGACCTTTATACAATCTACATAAGTACATACATAACTACAAATATATACACACCTTATTGGTTCGATGGAAGAATTAAGTAGACACTCCTGGGCATCGGATATAACCTGATCAACATCCAAATTAGAAAAGTTCGATTTGTTTTGAAATACAACACCATCCATGCCCCCAATGGCGGCTGCATTACTGTGCACAATTAAATATAATTATTATGGAAATTGTTTTAATTTAGAAAAAAAAAAGCAAAACAATCTTACTCGGACATTGCTATTGCTAGCTCCTCTATATTATCGGCGGAGAGTTCCATTTTAAACTTTAGTTATTTTTATTGAGCAGAAATGATAAAAAAAAAATTCCAAGGATATTCACACAGGTCCCACGGCTTCGGCAGAAAGGAAAAAAGAAAAACAAAACGACACCAAATGTAAATGGTATGTATTCGAAGAGGGAAGTCTAGTTTAAAGTCTCCAGCGCAACGCCAAGATGACATTTAAATCCAAACTAACGGTTCGTAGTTGTTTTGTCGGATTGGTTTGATGTTGTAGGGGGTGTCGAAAATATGATACAGGTGTATCGGACTGTTTGTCATGAAAACTTTTTGGGTATACGTTTTAGTATTCCGTTCTTACAAGCTTTCAAATCTTTCATTTCATAGCATTAATAATTTTGAATGTAAGGACGTGTAAGATCTATTCACTTGTGAAAGGGTACTCGTGGGTTACACCAATCGGTACATGAAAAACGACCCAAAGGCCTTTCATGATTGGAAAGAAAGAAAAAAAAACGATGGGCTTCCATCGAGGATATCATTTTTGAAAATAAAAGGCAAAATGTACAGACGGACGTCTTCTAATACAACTTCAAAACCATTGATCTGACTTTATTGATTTCTGGGTTACTTTTGGAGGAAAAAAATATGAAATATGTAAGTCCTTCTTACAGAACATAAATGTTCACTATTCGTTATTCGAACATGAATCTATTGGCCATGTTTTATTGTAAAGAATAATTAGAAGAAACCTAAATAGAACGTGTCAAGCCAACAAGACCCATACAGAAGCCTGTGAAGGTGAAGAAGGAAACCTCGTAAAAGAGTCACAGTCGGTGCTGCGAATATGGGAAAACTTTTTCTGCAGACTGTATAACGACGATGAAGACCAACATCCCGCTGTCAGACAGAATGAACCATTCAGTTTAGACGAAGATAGCCAAAACTTCCGTCCACCTGATCAAAACGAAGTGAGGATAGCAATCCACAAGATTATTTACAGAGGTATCAGTCTCCTCAACATCGCGTACAAGATCCTCTCTGCCATATTGTGTGAACGTCTGAACCCTTCGTCAACAACCTGATTGGCCCATATCAGTGTGGTTTCAGACCAGGAAAGTCTACAGTCAGTCAAATCTTCACACTTCGGCAGATCCTGAAAAAAACTGAAGAAGTCCAATCTATACAGAGCCAGATTGTGCAAAATGACGATGTGGAATTCTCGCTGTTCCATCAAGGTGGGTAATGGTCTCACCGAGACTTTTGATGTCAAAAATGGATTTAGATAAGGTGACGCGCTGTCATGTGATTTTTTTAAGGTCATACTTCAAAGAATTGTGCGAAACTCACAAGCCAACACTGGAGGTACAATCTTTCAAAAGTCTGTGGAACTCTAGCGTACGAAATGAGTTTAAACGAGGGCAAAACCGAGTACATGCTGTCAACAAGAAGTGACACACAACATTGACGAATGGGACAGAATGTCACAATCGACAGCTATAACTTTGAGGTAGTAAGGAAACTTTGTCTACCTTGCTTCTGCTATCAATTCTGAAAACAACACCTCAGCAGAAATAAAACGAAGAATAACTCTGGCCAATCTCAGTTTCTTTGACTGAGAAGGCAATTGAGTAGTAAGGCCCTATCCCGAATAACTAAGGAGATTCTGTATAAGACCTTGATCATCCCAGTCCTCCTTTATGGCGCTGAAGCATGGACTTTATCGAAAGCGGAAGAAGATTTCCTCATTCGTTTCAGGAGAAAAATTCTTCGTAAAATATTCGGTCTCGTTTGCGTTGATGGGCTTTGGACGAGGAGATTCAACGACGAACTATACCAGTTGTACAGTGACATCGACCTAGTCAAAAAACTGCGCATCAGTCGTCTGAGATGGCTAGGACATGTAGAGTGAATGGAGTGAATGCTCCGGCCCGCAGAGTCTTCGAATCAAGCCGGGAGAGACAAGTAAGTGAAGGAAACTAATTGCATGGGTGAAATGGTTTAGGTTGCTTACGTTGATGTTCTCTAGGGATCACGATGGGCCCTGATGCATAACCTCATAGCCCTATTCAACTTAACATTACATATACTCCGATTGTTGTTTGGGCTCAGGATTTTTTAGGATCGAGGACTATTTTATTACGCAGTCGTTGCTCTTAATAGTTGTGAGTTCTGATATCGTAAGATGTAATCGTTTACCTGGGTTTGTACAAAAGACAAATAAATTCTACCGAAGTAGATGAAAGAATTCGAATTTTCAATTTTGGATTTCTTTCGAAATTTACACAACTTTCTTTTCAAATTTCAACACTTTCTTACTTTAATCCACAATAAGGTGGCGCTCGTTTCCATGTGTTTCAGCTGCTGTGATTTTGACATAACCACGGTACCCGAACTTAACAAATTACTCCGATTTTTAAAGTAAAATAATTAAATAAAATTTAAGATGATTCGCTTAGCTAAGTTCAGTAAAATATTCACTGATATTCAGATAACCAAATCATATAGACATTATGCTGTGAAAAAGAATTTCCGAGTGACAAATGTTGAAGACGATCCATACGACAAATTGCCGGCTGAAACCAGACCAAAAATTTTGTTTAGTTCATTTCTCGAAATGCAAAAACCTCTTTTGGGTTTCAAGCGTAAAAAAATATTCGAAGATAGACGAGAGCAAGAAAAACAGCAATTAAATCTGGAAAACATAGACGTCCGGTCGTTTCCTGTGTCACTGAAATCCCTTCAATTGGACACCAACGAAGAACAAGAGGAAGTGTCGGAAGCTGAGGATGATGGGGAGTATTATGATAAAATTTTGTATACCAAAAAATCTAGAAATGCCAGTCCACCTCCCCAATGGATGAATGATTATGAATTTTATGAAAGCGCATTGGATGAAGATGGTGAAGTCGACTCCAAGTATGGAACTCCTGGTAATATTTTCGGTTAGCCTCTTTAGCTTTAAGTTGTATTGAATTATTTTTGTTTAGATCCCTCAATTCCGGCTTCAAAAATACCATGCAATGGTTGTGGTGCACATTTACACTGTGCTAATCCAGGAATTCCTGGCTACATTCCCATGGAAATCTTTAAAGGACGAACAAACAATGAATTGAAGGTTTGCTATTTATTTGTTAGCTTCTTAGTTTCAATTGCTTTATTTTTTTTTATAGGAAATCATTTGCCAGCGTTGTCACTTCCTGAAGAATTATAACATTGCTCTAGATGTCGAGGTTACAGCAGAAACTTATATTGAAACCTTGTCGGCCATTAAGAATAAATTTGCACTAGCTGTACTGATTGTAGATCTTCTAGATTTTCCCTGTTCAATTTGGCCAGGTATGCAGAAAATTTTAGGAGACAAACGTCCCGTGTTCATTGTTGGTAATAAAGTTGATCTTCTGCCAAAGGATTCACCTGGCTATCTGGACCATATTAAGCGTTGCTTGAAGGATGAAATTGTAAAGAGTGGTAAGAATAGGTTTTTTTTTGTTAAGAAGATCATGATTCTCTTACCTCGTTGAATAGGACTACAAGCCATGAACATTAAGAATGTCAGTTTGATATCAGCTAAAACTGGTTACGGAATCGAAGAATTAATTACACAGTTGCAGAAAATTTGGGAACACAAAGGAGATGTGTATTTAGTAGGCTGCACGAATGTCGGAAAGAGTTCACTTTTTAATATTTTACTGAACTCTGATTATTGTAAAGTGAGTTGGTTATTAGGAAAGGAGATATGGTTTGATGTAAATCAAAGGTTTTCTTTCGCAGGTCGAGGCAAGTGATCTTGTGAAAAGGGCTACGACATGCCCATGGCCGGGAACAACACTACAAATGCTTAAATTTCCTATTCAACGACCATCAGGTAAATTAAAAAAAATGTGAAGGTTGTTCATCTCGAAAGCTCTTCTCTCTTAACGGTTCTTAAGTAGATGCAAGATCATCTGTCGGAGAGCAGATCTTGTATTAATTATGTTCATTAGAAGGTCGGTGCACTGCGGAGGCAACGTTGTACTTTATCTTGTTTAGTCAATGCTACTTTTAAGGAGATAAATGGTTTTGTAGGACGGTTGTAGAGATTTGCTCTGCTTTCCAAACTATAGGCCGACTCATTAGTCTATCATTTAGCAAGCAGTTCTGTTATGCTTGTTTTATTTTTTCAACCACATGGTCTGCTAAACCGATGAAGCAACAGTTTCCAGGGAATCTGTTTTTGTCGAATCACTTATGGCATTCCAAGACATTTGGTCGCAAACGATGATAGATGGTAGTTTCTTTGTTGACAATTGCATTTCGTCTAATTAAGTTCGGCTCACTTCAACTTACACCACAATTGAAGTAAATAGTGCATGCAGTCGGTCATAACTTTGTAAGAGCGAATTCTATGCTGCGTATCGTATGTAGCTTTCAAAGTCACGTTCGATAAAATCTTCAAGTGCAACGCTTCATAGTAGCAAGAGTAGCTTCATAGTAGCAAGACTAGCTTCATAGTCTTCAAGCCCACATCCAGATTCATGTTAGAAGATTAATGATATACACTGTCAGCTGTGACTACTACCCAAGCCTAGCCAGATGTACCTACAAACTATTTCATTTAACAAACTTTTTTTTTTATAGATTTCAGAGTATATCATCGTTTCCGTAGGCTCTTTTCAGAGCGCGGCAAACGTGCGGCTGAAGAGAAACTTCGAAGAGATCAAGCAAACGCGAAGGGTGACATTAAATCGGCAACATTAATCGGACACATAGGTAAATCACTTCTTTTCTATTTCAAATCACTCAACGAATTCACTTACGATCATTTCGTAGGACGAACTATCATCGATAGAAAGGATCCTGAGGATTCTTTCTCAATGGCAAAGGGTACACAACCAATTCTATCATTAGATGAAAAAAGTAAAAACTACGCCACAAGTCGCTGGTGTTTTGATACACCAGGCGTTATGCAACCCGACCAAGTAAGATATTGCTTCAAATACATATGTACATAATTCAGAATATATCAAATCCACTTCCCTACTTTCTTAGATCCATAATCTTCTTACCACAGATGAGCTGATTAAAATTTTTCCTTCGCAAATGATTGCTCCTAGGGGTTTTCGCCTTAAGCCTGGAATGACATTATTCCTAGCTGGACTAGCACGTATTGATTTGTTGGACAGCGATATGGATTCAATTAGGTGGGTCATTCGAATTTTAGTTTGTGTATTGGTCTTGAAATTAGATTCTTAGATTACCTGTGTATTCATCGCATAATCTTCCTGTGGTTATTACTCCAACGGCCGACGCCGAAGACGTATACAAAGAGTACTTAGGCAGTGAACTATTCGGCTTACCTATCGGCGATGAGGAACGTTTGAAGAAATGGCCTGGTCTAATGCCTGCGGATGACATTCTCATTTATGGTGAATCGGATAATGAAGCAACGTGTGGTAAACCTGACCCATTATACATGTACATCTGACCTCTCTTAAATACTTTGTTTTCTCTTAAAGATATTCTTCTCTCATCGGCTGGTTGGATAGGTATACGAATTGCGATAGATCGGTATTGCAAGTTTAAAATTTGGACGCCAGAAGCGCGAGGCATTATTTTAAGGAATCCATCATTAATTCCTTATGGCGATCGACTATGCGGCAAGCGAGTGCGTGGCTCAATCGCGTATAGAATAGGAAAACCATTTGTTAAAGTGTATTGAATCACTAGTACATAATTTATTTGTTTATAAAGAAAAATATTTGTAAGCTATTCAGTTGTATTCACTTGTTCATGCCAATTTTATTGAAAAGTTTATCTTTGGCTATTTGCGCCATAAGACCGTGAATCAGCTCAATCGATGCACGGCTACAATCCCTTGTGGCTTTAGAGAGTTTGTCTTCTGTGCGCTTTTCATTGATATCGCCACCTAGAAGAAACGATAATATTATGCAAAAGAATGTCTACTCACAAGCAATGCTCGCTACATACCCGAAACGACAAATGGTCCTCTACCCAAACTTGATTCGCTTTGTTCTAATTTTTCAGACAAATCGAATATCTGTCCCGTAGTGTACTCGGTGTTGGTTAACAATCCTGAACTACCCAAAGTGTTTACCCAATATTTGTTCCACAATGAATCAAGTAATTTCCTGTCTAGAGCTGACTTGAAGTAGCTCACCTCGAGAGGATAGTACTGCTTGCAATGCACACCGAAATCCTCGATTTTATTCAATGGAATCGTTTGGTATTCGGACGGTTCCTCGTTTGGTGGCTTATAACCTTTAGGATATGTGCGGAAGGCACCGAGACAAACTTTACCGGCAGATACTGTTCGAACCGGATCAACAACGATCGCTACAAATGGCTCTTGGAAGTTCTGATTAAGCATTTGTGTTGAGACATCAATACCAGACAACCAGCATCCGTAGCCGGGATGACTGTGATACCATCCGATGGCGTTCTCAAGGCGACCGACTTCCTTCGCTGAATCGATGTAAGCAGACATGTACTCATACGCCTGAGATTGAGCATTGACCCGCGTCTCCGTGCCTTCGACTGGTAAGGCAAATGCATCCATAACGATCTGAAATTGATAAGTAGAAATTAGGGTGGTAAAGGGGATAGTACTCGGACGTTTCTGTTTCTACATAGAGATACGTACGGAGAGACGTCAAAAAAAGAGAAAACAAATAAACAATCAAACAAACCATTGTGTTGTCCTCAACTTTGCCTAGAAGCAGTCCCATAACTTCCAAGGTGCCACCCGAACGGGCATGCATAACCATTTTTAGTAGGGACAATGCCGAGATCTTGATATCCTTGAAATAGTGCGGATCTTTTTCCCAGGGTTTGGCGTCAAGAATTTGCCGTTGTTGTTCGCCGTCATAACGAAATATTTCGTCGCATGATGGTAGAGTCTTAATGTTGTTCTCTATTTCCCATGATTTAAGGGCCATGTCCGATGATGATGCCATTTTTCTTGATATATATTTTTTTGTATTCCTTTGCTTATGAGAAGATATTTTGTAAAATGTGGAAGGCGAACTTTGTTTTCGCAAACTATAGTCGGCGAAATCACACAAATATAAAATGTCACAAGTTACAGGGATGGTAGATGAACTTTCAGTATCATTTATGTGACGTTACGTTATGATAGCTTAAGGTGAATACGTACATACATAGTTTTATATGGGAATGAACGTTTTGGTTCTTATTCCTTTGGAATATTTGGTTCGGCTTTTCTTTAATTGCCCAATATGAAGAATGATGAGATCCCTAGATTGAGAGAAATTGGCTTTACCAATGCTTGGAGGACCTGGAGTGTATCGAGACTACCTGATATGCATGGGAAAAAAACTTACCGAGAAAAAAAAAGAAATAGTGCTCTTCTGCGGCAGAATATCCAATATCCAAGGAGATTGTAATCTACGGGGTCTGTATAACTGATTTGTGGTCAAGGTGCTTTAGCTTATATGTTAGAGTCCCTCCAATTTACGTTGTTCCTCAAGGTTGGATTCCAAGACTCTACGCGCAATTTCTTGACTGTACAATTCGTACAGTTCGTGGTTGAATCTCCTCCTCCAAAGCCCTTCAACGCAAAACTAGACCGAAAATTTTACGAAAAATCTTTCTCTCGAAGCCACCGAATATATCTTTATCCGCTATAAATAGAGTCCAAGCTTTAGCGCCAGAAAGCAGGACTGGAATGATCAAGGTCTTATATAGAATCTCCTAAGTTGTTCGGGATAGGGCTTTAATACTCAATTGCCTTCTCAGCCCAAAGAAACAGCGATTGGCAAGAGTTATTCTTCGTTTTATTTCTGCTGAGGTGTTGTTTTCAAATTGATAGCAGAGCCAAGGTAGTCAAAGTCCCTTACTACCTCAAAGTTATAACTGTCGATTGTATCGTTCTGTCCAATTCGTCGATGTTGCGTATCCTTTCTTTTTGACAGCACATTCTTGGTTTTGCCCTCGTTTACCGCTTAAACCATTTTGACAGCTTCCGTTTCAAACCAGTGGTGATAGACCGCTGAGTTCTACCAATCATGTTAATATCGTCGGCGTACGCTAGTAGTTTCACAGAGTTTTGAAAGATTGTACCTTCGGTGTTGGCTTGAGAGTTTTGCACAATCCTTTCAAGTATGATGTTGAAAAAATCACAGGACAGCGCGTTTTCTTGTCTAAATTCTTTTTTGACATTAAAGGTCTCGGTGAGGTTGTTACTGACCTTGATGGAGCAGCGAGCTTTCTCCATCGTCATCCTGCACAGGCAAACGAGCTTGGCAGGGATGCCCAAACTAGATATGGCTCTATATAGCTCGTCTCTATAAATGCTGTCATATGTGGTATTGAAATCGATAAAAAGGGTAAGGGTGGGTATCGATTTGGACTTCTTCAGGTTTCGCCAGGATCTGCCAAAGTGTAAAGATTTGATCGATTGTGGACTTTCCTGGTCTAAAACCGCACTGATAGGGGCCAATCAAGTTTTTGACGAAGGGTTTCAGACGTTCACATAATATGGCAGATTGGATCTTGTACGCGATGTTCAGGAGACTGATACCTCTGTAGTTGGCGAAATTAAGGGGGTCTCCTTTCTTATGGATCGAGCAAACGACGCTTAGATTCCATGCGTCAGGTATACTCTCGTCTGAAATCTTAGAAATGAGTTCGTGTATGCTCTCTACCAGATCGTTTTCAGTTGCTTTGAATACCTCGGCTGGTAAGTTGTCAGGCCCAGCAGCCTTGTTGGACTTAAGCTTGGATATTGCTATCCTCACTTCGTTTTGGTCAGGTGGACGAAACCAAAGATGTCCTCCTTTCCTCTCTTTCGATGTAATAGGCACACAGTAGTCACCAACGCATCGCATCGCATCACTACCCTTTGCCCATAAGCAGTACAGATGCGACAAGAAAATTGTCAAAATCACTTTTTACATTGACCGGTAGCTTGGCCAACCTTGCTCATGATGGTTATGTGGAGTGAAGGTGGTCCGCGCACACGTAGATCTCAGTTTTTCTCTGCAGTTGTGCTGGCCAGGAGTTATGCGCTGGCAAGACTGTTGTCCGGGAAGCTTTGTCAACGGTTTCTAGATCTTGTTCTCCCGTTGATCACTGTTAAGGTGGGTATATCAAAAGAAAACTACAATTGCTTGAAGGTACAAAAATTATTTTCTTTAATTCTTAAGTGTACTAAATTGCGTTAAATTTTCATATAAATACTGATTGCAATACTTGATACTAGTAAATATATTTATATGAATGTTTTTAAATAATAGAAAAGAAGTCTCTGCTGTTCTCTGGACTATTCTTCAATTACGCCTGGGTTAAAAAACAATTGTTTATTAAATCCATGATTATAGTAAGCAGGCGTTTGTAAATATCCTTCCGTCGAGCGAAAAGTTCTCACTTCACTACCAATTAATTTTAGCATGTCCTCCAGATGAGTATCATGAGCATGTTCAGCCAGTATTTTACAGAAAGTTTGTATGTACCATGCACCCACATCTGGGTCGCGCAATGCTTGATAGCCTGAAAGAATTGAAATACACATGTATATAAAAAAAACAAATAAAATAGGTAGAAAAAGAAAATGCAAACCTCTGACAGATGCATAACACACGAGCATATCGGATCGCGTTGGTATAACACTACCACATGGTGGGCCCATATAAATACTATCTGTTTGCATTTGATGTACTCCTACGTCTGGCGCCTGGCCACTAAAACGAACAAATTAGATTGAACCAAAGAAAACAAATAATCATTGTAACTTACCGACAAAATGGAAAGATAAGAATCTTAGGTTTGTTTACTAAGCTAGGGCAACTCTCATTTGACAATAAGTCTTCAATATCTTTTACTTTGAACACAGATCCGTCAGTGAATTCAACACGGTCGTGCATGTCGTCAGTCATTTCACCGTGCGACATTAATGCCATTACAAATGATTCAGTCTGCTTCAAATAGTCTGACTTGAGAAGCAGATGATAGATTTCGAAAAACTTCTCTCCCGTAAGATTATTATATGGAAAGCAAGTAAAGCCCAACTCCCGAAACAAATACAGTAAATCCTGACCGTCTTTACTTGCACCAGAGCGCATCCTGTCTTTACGTTTAGGAAATTCAATAATATTCACCATGAAAAACACTCCACGATTTTTTGATGACATCCGGTAGTATGGCACCTTTTGATCATAGCGAATGACTTTTGACTTTATCACTTCAAAGCAAGGTTTTGGATTAATTTCCTCTGTAAACGGTATTAATAAATCTTTTCCATCGGCTGAATCCTTTGAAGGGTAGCAACCTTCTGGTAGGCTGTGGCTTAAATTTTCTGGTGCATTTAGTTCTTCCTTTGCTCCTGTAGTATTTGGGTTTCGACCCTTCATTGAAATATAGTTGGATTCACTAAGCTTTGGGACTTTCAGAATATTAGCGGCAACGCGAAATTTCAATTTCATTAGAAGTTCAGTTAAAATATCGTAGGCTTCGGGACCACGTTTTGTTAGTTTTATGAAGAGCTCTTTATGCTTTGTATGTTCGTCAGCATCCGGTAGAGTCTTGGGGGAAAAAATAATTATTTATTTGTTTAGTTAGTTAAGTTGAATATATTTAAACAGATTAGTTACAAACAAATAATAAGAGATTTGTTCAGTTTAGTTCATAATAAAACTTGTTAGTATGAAGTTATAATATAAGTCCCTTTAGGAAAGGTGTTTGCAAGATGTCCATAACATGGATTCAAACAAAGAAAACCTTAGTGTTTATCACTAATACTCAGCGACCGAATGATACTACTTTTATTTATTAAAAACTTGACATTTTTGAACAAATCAGTTTGTTTGAAACAAGGCACAGGTGGATGTGTACCTCGGATTTTAGTTTTGCTGCTAGAAATCGAAAGAAAAAACAAAAAAAAAAAAAACAATGCTCACCTCAATCCGTGCACGCATTATATCAGATAGCAAACGTGTTTCCTCGCATCCATCGATTAATTCCTTATATTTTGTATTCCGAACGAGTTCGTTGATGTTATTTAGAATACGCTTTCTATCCTTGACATCCATTTTATAATGTGGTACCTTTTAAAGGATTCTGATAGCTTATAAGAAACATAAATAAAAAGTTCAATGTCTGATGCAATTGATAAGTAGATGAAAAGAAGTTCTAACAGATTTTCGCGTTCAATGTCTAATGCAATTGATAAGTAAATGAAAAGAGGTTCTAACAGACCTTCGCGTTTATGAGTCACATGATTCAGAGACTTGAGTGTCTGGTTCTATGTACTTACTTGGTTTAACTTCTTATTTCACCTTATAGGGAAAATGTGCACTATATGTATATATGTTCTCTGTGAGTATCGCAAATACGAGCTAAGATTTGTTAAAGTTTTAATGAGTTTCTCTTTTAATATGTAAAAACAATAAATAGACTGTCGGTAAAACCACCGGCAGCCCAAAACTATTGCACTAAAGCAACTTCCTCAAGAGGAATTTGAAGTCTTTGTTTATTTGTCTTGGATTCAGAGAAATGTTTTGACGTTTGTTTTAATCAGCAGCAGCGCCGTCTATATGTGAGCAGCCAAATGATAAGTACGTACACAACTTGCAATACTTATGGCAAAGAGTTTCGCCCTAACAATGACTGGGTATACTAAAATCAGAAACATGTTTTTACAACATCTAGTTAGTTTAATATTTATAAAGCAAAAGTCTTAGGATGCATGCAGCATGCGTAATAATATAACTATTTCTCCTATTTGTCAGTGGATATCAGACTTAATAGGACTTAATAGGGGGAATTTATGGGGTGTTTTGAATTCTGTCTTGTCAAAGTAGTACCAAGTCTGTTTGCGTCCTTTTGAATAGTCACGTTGCCTTGACTAACCGAAGGAAAGTCAAAGGCAGTCCACGTTCGTTCATCGGTGTTTTGCGTTAAGGCACCATGTGGTACTTCGTATAGTTCTGTCGGTTGGTCTCGCTGTAGTCTTGCCCTCAGTATTGTCACCCGTGCTCCCTGTGTTGTGCCCTAGAGACCGCCCCATCTCTCGTAAGCGTCTGATAAACATCTAAAAAGTATAACTGTCATGAAAAGGCTTGTCAGATAAAAAATTGTCCTTCGGATGCGGCATTAAACAGTAGGCTCCTACCATTCGCGTAAGGTTGTGAGATGCTAGGCCCTGTCTTCATCCCATTCACCTGTCGCGCAACATTTTTTTTTATTTGTTTTTACCTTGGATTCTCAACGAGCGCTAAAGACCATCCCTTCCATTCCTACCACTGCAAGCTATCAGGTAAAGCCAATCTTGGCTAGGCAGGACTTCATGGCTATTCACCACCGCGGACAAAGTATCAATGCGGACAAAGTCATGATTCCCTGGCAGCAGCCAGCTCCAAACCTCTCTACCTTGTCCCGCTCTTTGCTTCTTCATAGAAGTTCGACTACCTCACAAGATTCACTAGCTAAAAACAGTAAACAGTTCTATGGTGGAAAGGCATATACTTGGACTAAAGTGAATAAGATCGTCTTCGGTTATTTGATAGAAAAGACGAAGGGAAAGTGGAGAAGAAGATACAAGCACGGTCTGACATTGGTCAGGATATTGACCTAGTCAGAAGGTTTCACATACAAGGACTACAAGATTAGCGGTCTCCAAAGGTTTCCATATCCACCCCGAAGATTGAATCGAATGAACTGGAAGACAATCCTCTAGGAGGTGGTGGACACAAGTGGAAATCGACCTCAACCAATTTTGTGTGTGAAACTAGAGGCAGATTGGTAACTATAACTTATGACTGCATAAGTTTGTCGTACAAGTGGTTGTAAGTGGCGCTGGTGAACCTGGGGCTCCACTAACAAACCTCTCCAGTTAGCCCGGTCCTTAGCTAACTGCCTCCAGTTGCGCAATTCAAATTTGTTGAGGTTCCCTTCTACTTATGCGCGCTACCTAAGGCGAGGTCTTCCTCTGCTGCGTTGTCCTTTTGGGTTAGATTCGAAGACTCTACGGGCCGGATCATTTGTGTCCATCCGCTCTACATGTTTTAGCCATCTTAGATGACTGATGTGTAATTTTATAGGTCGATGTCGCTGTACAGCTCGTATAGTTCGTCGTTCAATACCCTCCTCCAAAACCCGTCAACGCAAACGGGTCCGAAAATTTCACAAAGAATCTTTCTCTCGAAGCGGCCGAAGGTATCTTCATCCGCTGTAGATAGAATCCAAACTTCAGCGACATAAAGCAGGACTGAGATCATCAATGTCTTATACAGAATATCCTAAGTTGTTCGGGATAGGGCCTTACTACTCAATTACGATGTTGTCAGAGTTTAAAGTAGAGTCGAGGTAGACGAAGTCCCTTACTACCTCAAAGTTATAGCTGTCGATTGTGTGTGTCTCTTTTGGTCGACAGCATATACTTGGTTTTGCCCTCGCGTAGCGCTAAACCCATTTTGGCAGCCTCCGATGCAATACTTACGAACGGACCGGTCGTCTGACCAACTCTTAGAAACGTGTTGGTGTATGCTCTCTACCAGATCATTTCCAGCTGATTTGAATACCTTGGCCGGTAAGCCGTCAGACCCAGCACCCTTGTTGGACTTATGCTTGAATATTGCTATCCTCTCCTCGTTTTGGTCAGGTGGACGGAAGTTTTGGCTATCATCGTCTATGTTGAATGGTTCATTCTGCCTGACAGCGCGATGTTGGTCTTTGTCACCGTTGTACATTCTGCGGAAGAATTTGTTTTTAAATTCTCAGCACCCACTGTGACTCTACTACGAGGTTTCCTTCTTCATCTCTACAAGATTCTGTATGGGTCTTGTTGGCTCGACACGTTCTTTTTACCTGTTGGTAATCTCTCAATATTTTTGATCGTGCGCTTCTCGTTCTCTTTTTTCTTCTGCTTGAAAGCAGCTCATATAAGAATGACACTAGATAGTTCAACCTGTCTGGAACTGTGGATGTCATCGTTGGTTTAATCTAAAGAATTCGTCTGCTGCTGTCCTAATCAAGAGGAAGTGACTTAGTGAAAAAACACTCCTCCCCTCTCTTCTCCGCCACCACCAACGACCTTCAAAGGGGTTGGTTACCCAATCTCCAGTCTACGTACTAGGCAGCCAGTAGCTACCAATGTGTAGGTTTAGAGTAGGAGTTAAGTTGAGAACGCTTGTGCTCCCATATTGGCCAACTATAAGTTTTCGAGCATTGTAAGGAATTGGGTTAACAAATGCCACCAATTTCTTTACCAACTTCGAAATCATTGCAAATTGCATGCTCATTTAAAATGTCTACATAATGCAACAAACACAAAGAAATATAAAATTACTTCCGAAGAGAAATTTCGCATTCCTACTGCGCTGTTATCAAAATGCCTTAGCTGACGCCAGTCTCCGCATCTCTAACCAATCTCTTTCACATTTTCTAAATCTCAATTCAGTTTCAATCGAGCATTGTCTGTGAACAGAACTTCAACAGTACGCAATTAAAACCGTCCCGTCTAAAATAGTCACAAAGGTTATCTTCTATCTCACCGCAGTATAAATCAAATTCGGCCACTGTAAACTTATTCACTATGAAAGTAGTTTAAACTTTAAAAGAAATAAAAATGAATTCTCGCCAATCGATATTATTTGTTTTTGCAACTGCATTGCTTTGCCAACAAGGCAGCGGCAGCAGCTTTCATAAAGTCTACTTTAAGAACGATGCTGATGTGACGTCATATCCGTCGGTAGGAAATAAATTCCAACGTCCCGTAGTCGATGGTCTTCCGTTGAGAAACTTAGAAAACGCGATCTTCAAATCACGTGCGAATAATTTAAAGGACATCTTTCGGCATAGTGTCGATACGATAAAAATGAAAAGCAAAAA
Source organism: Xylota sylvarum (assembly GCA_905220385.1). Lineage (NCBI taxonomy): Eukaryota > Metazoa > Arthropoda > Insecta > Diptera > Syrphidae > Xylota > Xylota sylvarum. Next base: position 38,762,544 of record LR999958.1, read on the forward strand.
AGTCGATATAATATTTTTAATCGACTCAAGTTCAAGTATCGGGAAAGTGAATTTCCATAGTGAGATTAATTTTGTGAAGAAGCTGCTAGTCCATTTCGATTTGAGTTTTAATTACACACGTATCGCATTGATAACGTTCAGTTCACACACCAAAGTGGTAAGTTCAATGAGCGGTGGAGAGTATTAGGGCGTTTACTATTCTTGTTCTAGTACCTATGTATATCTTAACATTCACGGCCTTCTGAGCAAGTTAGCCAAAAGTTTTAGAAAATTTTTTTTCGTCACGGATAACTACATATCTAATCTTTTCCTAATAACTCTGATTGTCGTACTTCGATTGATCAAGTAGTATTGGCAGACCAGATTGCATTTTTTCCGCTAAAATTTAGAAAACAATTCTGTCAATAATCACAAGCTTTAATACTAAAACATAAACTGTGCGTTATCACAACAATTCTCATCCATAATCAAATTCTTGGTAGACTCTACTAAATTATAATGTTGATAACCCCTCTGGTTGACCTACGCTAAAATATAGATCAACGTCTTGTGGGTATGTCTTGACCTACTCGCGTATGACTTCAAATGCATTGAATGATTGTGGTTCATAGAAAGGCTTATCAGGGTAACATGTCCAGTTCATAACAGCGAAGCGATAAGAAATGCCGGCCGGTAAAATAATCACAAAGTGGGAGAGTTGCATATTCCGGTGAATGATTCATAAAGCGCCAACGACCAATAATTTTTTTTTTTTTGCTTGAATAGGATTTAACTGTCGGAGTGAGACTGAAACAGATGTGCTACTATATCACGAATGCTTTGCACGATGTTTAATCGATTTGAGTTTAGGCGGCAAATGCGTTTATTCGTAGAGCGGATTTAATACCGAAACGAAGGTTCAGCGTTTTATGGATTATCTGTTGAGAGTATGGCGAGCGATAGCATTCCTGTTAAAGTCTAAACGGTATGGTCCTCAGCGCAAAGTCCGAGCACAAATATCACCTAATCACCTAGATCAGATGAGATTAAAAATATGAGAACCATATTGCGGCCACAGATGGGCCTATTTTGATTAGAACTCACTCATGATACCCGAGTTATTAATAAATTTTTGTAGATCTTTGAGTGAGCTAGCAGATATGTATGTCCTCTGGTTCAAGGGAGAATTTACCTCAGTGACGATGACGTGTTCTGTTAGTGACACAAAATATATTCTGCTGATTCTTTCTCCTCGTAACACATTCTGCAAGTGTTATCTTGAGTTATGCCCATAATCATAAGGTGGTTTATGATGTGACAGTGTCCAGTGACACTTCTAGTTAGACCTAGAAGTTGTTTCTTTCTTGTAAGGGAAATGTTTGCCTTGTCTGTTACCTTTAGTTTTCGTCCAATAGTGGTGAGCTTTATTTTTCATCCAATTTTTAATGCAGTATTTCGCAGTGCTGATAGGTAGTCCACAGAATGGTCTTGGCTTCATGAAGGTCGATTCAGATCCTTTTTTGGCTAGTATGTCTGCCCTTTTATTGCCTATATATCCACTGTATCCAAATGAGATGAACTCTGTTTGTACTGGCTAATGACATAAGTAGTTGAAGGCAGTTCCATACTAGTTTCGACGTTATGTCATATCCATATGCCTCTTTCATCTGTTTTTGATCCATCTGTGTGAGAATCGCTAGCAAAGGTGGGTTTGTTCTGTTCCCAATTATGGCAGGCTTCCCAGAAGTTTTGGGTAAAGTTAAATTTTGGAAGACAGTTATCCGTCAAGGTAATTTCAAGTAGTTGATCTTTACTTAATTCTGCGGAAATGTCTGAATGGACTAGCTTGAATTTGCTGTCATTTTCAGATATGACCATAAAGGCGTTAGTCATAGATTCTTTCTGTATATGAAGATGTAAGGGTAGGAGACTAAGGATAACTTCCAGCACTGCAGTAGAAGTACACAATTTTGGGGTTTATACCCCACCTCTTACCAATTAGACTTCTGCTGGTCCATAAGGAGATCCTGGCTTTGTCTATGGTTTCCGTGAGGTGAAATCATCTAGATCAATATACAGGACTGAACACTGTGCCTAAGTTAGTGCACTGAACTACTGAGCGGGAGTTTAAGGGTCTGTTTCCGAACAAAACCAAAGATTTTTAGTTTTTTTCACGGCCCAACCTACCGGTAACGTTCGAGAGGATAGGAATCCAAATGGTCAGAACCGAAGTCTGCAGGGACGAACCAGAAAAGGTGTGGAAAAATTAATACTGCGGACTGTACATATAATGGCCACGATGGCTAAAATTCAGATGCCAGACAAAATTAACAATTTGGGCGATTATCGTCCAGCCGACCTCAATAATGATGATGGGTTGACTGCCGAACTAATCAAAGTAGAGGGATATGACTTGGTAAGGAGCTTGTACCATATGATTGGGCGAAAGTACGCCCTATGAAATAAAATTCAGCTTGGGTTCCCCGATCCTTAAGAAAGGACACCCTCTAAACTGCGCCGTCTATAGAAAAATAAGTCTCTCCAGCGTCACTCATAATCTGCTGTATTATGATATTGCTGGTGATATTGCAGTCGTTGGCAGATCTCAGCGGAGTGCCACCAGTGCTTTCGCTAGTATTGAAACTGAAACTGGTTTGGAAGAGTAGACTAGACGAGGAACTATACGATCTGCATAGCGACATAAACCTAGTAAAAAAACTGGTGGCTAGGACACGTTCCGCACGGGGACATCAACCGACTTGAAATGCACAACTGTAGGCAAGTAGTGAGCTTCTGATTTACCCTGGATCTTAGCGCCATCTAAGTGTGCTTGTTGCGTCAATTTTCTCACAGAATGTATTCCCAGTTCACTGCTAGATAGATTAGTCGGGTTCCTTTACTTTCGATATTAATGGGATATAATTTAAACTTGATTGTCATCTTATCGCTGTGTTTGTTCTTTGAGCTTACGCATCAAACAAACAAGCGCTCCATACATATATCATCTGAATTTGCTCTTCTGATACTCTTTACTAAAGATTGGCATGTTCCAGAATTCGCAAGAATAATGTCCTGAAATGAAATAGCCTTCATGAGGTTGTTTGAGCGTACTGTTGTCAAAAAAGAATCTAAGAAGTTGTAAAACTGAGACTTACCTATGTTGCTTTGGTGTACAAAATGATCTCTACAACAGAATTTCCAGAAGTCTTCTCCAATTAAGTAGGACAAGTGGAATTCGATTTTATTGTTGAGGATACAAACGATTGCGAAAAGTCTGATTAGGGATGATTGTTTAAATTTCTTATTCTTACTTTTTAGGTCCGTCACATTGATCAGATTTCTTCGCCAAACGATGATCATGATCAATGCAGTGCTGTAACGAACGATATACCACAAATTGAGTTCATCGGCGGAGGCACATACACATACGGTGCACTAAAGGAAGCTCAAGTAAGTTTTGATTGGTCGTTTCGAAAGTCGGTATTAGTTCAAATTTTTGTTTAGACCATCTTTAGAACAGCACGCCCGAAAAGTCGTAAGTACATATTTCTGGTGACGGATGGATTCTCGAATGGCAAAGATCCTATACCTGTCGCAGAAGACTTAAAGGCGAATAATGTGACAATATTCACAATTGGAATACAATCTGGAAACTATGGCGAATTGTATAATATTTCCAGTTATCCTAAGGAAACTCATAATTTCCTTTTGGGTAGTTTTAAGGAATTCGAAAAGCTTGCCAGGGGTGCTCTTAGACAGGGTAAGTTCTTAAAATGAAGTTATGCTCGGAATGAAGTTTCTAAAAGTCTGTTTGGTTTAGATCACAAACTCGGTTACAGTATAAAGCTTAGCAATTCCGATCGATGTAATGTTCTCTGTAAGGATGATTTTGGTTTTGGCCAGGATTTAAATGCAACGTAGGTATTTAATACATATTTTAGAGCATAACTCTGTACTTGGTGTCATTTTAGTTGTTGCAACCCTCTTGCAAGCTGTGAATGTCGTATACCATCAGGTCATTATTCTTGTACATGCCCGGATGGCTATGTTGGTGAAGGACTCGGAGAAGATTGTCTTCGTAAGTTGAACTAGGGAGAATCATAAAGATTTGACAGGTGCCGTGACATAAGGCCAAGTGTCATAAGGTCAAATGCTAGAATTTGGCTTTATGTCACTTTCACAAGCGCCAAATTTACAAATTTGACCTTATGTTACGGCACCGCTTTGGCATTAGTACATTTGCAAAATTTGTGTCACTTTTTAAAGCTTGTATGCGGAATACATACTGGTTCAATTCAGCTAAGTGTATGGCTTGTCCGGATATAAACCACGTCACCTTGGTGAGCCCAGCTCTTAGTATTAAAGACTGCATTTGTAAGCCTGGCTTTAAACGAACTCCTGATGATCGTTGCGAAGGTATTGATTTATACACTTTGGCTTAAACTAAGGACAAGGTTTAATAACTTTGATTTTAGGAATAACGTGCGAAAAATTAAACCCACCAGAGAATGGATACTTTGTAACACAACCGGCCATTTGTGCTAACGTTTTGAATGCAGCATGTGGCGTTAGATGTAAGTCTGGGTACCAGTTAACAGGTACAAACATACATTTCTAATTTATTAAAGCTTCGAGATAATGTTGTTGGTTATTTAAATTTTAAGGAAGCAGTCTTCGACTTTGTCAAGAGAATGGAACTTGGTCGGGAACGGAGGCGCAATGCTTATGTAAGCCAATGCTGGGTTTGGTGAAATCAATTTTTCTGTTTATTCTATTCTTTTAGTGAAAACCTGTCCAAGTCTTCCAGTTCCTTCGAATGGTATGATTACTTGTCAAAATCATGATTTAGAACTGTCATCGTATGACTACACACCGCACAATGATACCTTCATGGCGTTTTATCAAGATGAAAAGAAACGTCGAACAGAACCAATGCCTATTGACACCGAGTGTTCGTACCGTTGTGGACCAGGCAATTACTTAGTGGGTTCGAGAAATAGAAATTGTCTTCCTCTTTCAAAATGGGATGGTCGGCAAACGACTTGTAAAAGTAAGTTCAATCTAAAGACTCAGCTTACGTCTCCTATTTGAAAAACAAAACTGTATTGAATTTCAGCCGTTCTATGTGCCCCCCTGCCTAAACCGAAATTTGGAAATTACAAACTTCCTGAATGCACGAAGTCTAAGCAGCCATATGGTACAAATTGTACGCTAATTTGTCCGGAGGGCTTCACACTAAAAGGGGCAGAAACAAGAACTTGTTCTGGCAAAAAGAATGGCTTGTGGACGCCAAAGAATAAGAATTCGAAATGCGTTGGTAAGCTTGGCGCTTACTTGCAATAAAACCTTTACACATATTGTATAATTTCACAGACATAACACCACCTAAGCTAGTGTGTCCAGTTAACTACACCCTTGAGCTACCAGCCGATAGTGACTCGATTGTATTACACTCATTGCCTCTTCCTTTGGAAGTACAAGGTTCTAAAAGAAATATTTGTATCAACCAAATCTTCAATTAATTTCGAGTCTCATTTTCAGATTCGTCAACCTCTACTGTAACCATCTGGACTAAGCCATCTGTAGATGATACTGCTGGAGTCCGATTAAAAATTGGTCATCATACTTTTACATATTTTGCAAGCGACGTATTCAGCAACAAGGCTGAGTGTAATTTTCGAGTGACTGTACTTGATAGAACGCCACCAAGCGTTGAGAATTGTGTTGATCCAGAAGAGTTTTGGATATCAAAGGATGTTGTAATGCCACCAATTGAATGGGAAGAGCCAACTTTTGTTGATAATTCTAATGAAGCTGTTGTCGTTAAAATGTTGACTGCATTGGATCCACGTAAAGCAGTATCACTTGTCGCTGGGGAATATCCAGTGTTGTATACCGCTAAAGATCGATCGAGAAATTACAATGAATGCTTGCTGAATATAACCGTTAAGGGTAAGATAAAAATATTAAAAATATTTACGATTGGACCGCTTGGGGTTCTAAAAGCTTGTATGTCGAAATGCGGCACTTAATTGGTATTTAAACGAAGGGTTCCGTGAACATTTAATTTTCCTCTGGGGTATCTAAAAATAAGTATTCAGCACTCCTCTGCTGGGTACCAGGCCATATGGATATCTTACAAAACGAAAGGGCTGATGAGCTTGCAAGAAAAGGGACGGCGCTACATGTATCGCAGGCTCTGCCCTTTGTTGCAAACCCAATATGCTCCTCAAAGAAAAAATTAGAGGATGAAGCCACTGGTTCTGCCAATCGACTATGGACTCATCTAGATAATGCAACGGCTAGGGCGCTATGGCCGGGCTTAAAAAAAAGACATCTGTCTCTGGTGAAGCTCATTGCTCACAATACACGGGTCCTTTCTGGCATATACTGAGCACTGTCCCATTGGTATTCATGCAAAGCGCCTTGGTGTACTACACAACGACTATTGCAGAAGTTGCAGGGACGAGAAAGAAATTGAATCTGTTCGACACCTGCTATGTGACTGTCCTGCCGTATCTGCTAGAAGAATGAGAACACTTGGTAGTTACTTTTTCACTGACTTGAAGGACCTGAGTAATGTCGAGCTGATGGATCTCCTACGATTTATATTACTACTGGGTTTGTTCTAACGATTTGGCTGAAGTGATATATAATCTGTCTTGGTACCCAAGTGTGCGCATCTCGCATTAGTGCGGTGGCCCGTGTCGTCCTCTCTTTGTATCATGGTCAGTGCTCTACGTGGTCCTATCTGCTGCGGACTACCAGACTAGGCACCCATAGGATAGAATGGGTCTAACAATGGCTGTGTACATCCAGTGGATGATGGGAGGCTTAGGCCCCCATTTTTTGCTAGATTTTGCTGCATGTATAGAAAGGTATGGGTGCTTTCTATATCCTTTCTGACGTGTGTTCTTTCAAAGTCAGCTTACGGTCGAGTATACAGCCCAAGTATCTCGCCTTATCTGGGATTTATAGGAGTGTGCCGTTGAGTCTTATCCATCTTAAATTGCAATCGAGGGTATAGAGAATCCTCCTTGGCCAGCTGACGTGATGTGTTTAATCTTAAAGCCGTAAATACGTGCAAAGATAACAAAAACTGCAGCACACTCTTATACATTATGTAGGTGACAATGCTTTCATTCCTTGGTTTGATATTCCGAAACCTTCAATAACCTTGGCTTACCTACTACAGCCTTAAATTTAACTTCTATTTAACATTTCTTTCCAGAGTTGAATTGTGATCCCTTATCAGCCCCACAGCATGGACTTTCATACTGCGCTCGAAATGCATCGCACACATGGTGTGAGGTAACGTGTGATTATGGCTATGCCATTTTCGACGAAGAGACCGGTGAATATTTGGACAATTTTCGAATCTCCTGTAACCACAAACATCCTGGATGGAAATATAAAACTATTCCCGACTGTACAAGTACGTTTCATCGATAATTGTCTATATATTTTCGACATAACCGGTTTTTTTTTTCGTTAGAATTGGATCTTCCAGAAAGTATCGGACAAACCTTCACTATCACCCTGGATAGTGAGAATCCACTCTGTTCCAGTCAGGATATCCAAAATACTGTGAGTTTCTTGAGGGTTATGAAACAGTTAACATGTATGTCTTAATTTTCAGTTTGGATCAAGTTTATCGGATCAGATGAAGGCTTACCTGTGCAGTGACTTGACAGATTGCGATGTAATCTCAGAAATTCCAGAGTGTATACAAGAGAACGACGACAAAGTTGATCTAACACTAGGGGATCGTGAAAAATATCACATTTCCAAAAGAGAAGTACCATCTGATCAAAACCTTCCGAAGAAGAATAGAAAACGAGTTCGTTCGAATGTAAAGATTCGTTTATACACAAAGATTAGCAAACGTTTGGGTGTGTGGCAGAAGAATGCTACCCTCTCGGAGAATATTCGTCAAATGAAATATCAACTTCAAAGATTGGATACAAATGAGCCCTTAAAGAGGGTCCTACAGGATATGCAAATAGATGTGAAAAGGCTGAAAATCGATGACTTTATTCGTTGTGCCGACGGAAGTGTATCGAAAAAGAATATTTGCTGTAAGATTAAGAAATAAGACTGTCCCTAGTGCCCGTGTGGTTTAAAATATTTCACCCTTTCAGTCCAATGTGCTAGAGGAACATATCAAGATGCTGCTTTTAACCGTTGTAAGCTATGCCCCTTGGGAACATTTAATCCCGATTATGGGCAGCTCATGTGCTCTAGATGTCCCCAGTTTCATTCGACGAGACGAGAGGGCCGTTTTTATGAAACCGACTGCAAGGGTAAGGATTTAAATCGTTCTGTTTTTTTTTTTTATTATTTTCTAAAGAGACAACTTCTGCCTGTAGCTCAATGCCCACCAGGAACTTGGGCAAAAATGCGCCCTGGTCAGCGTAGAGCACGTCCGGGTCTTACAACACCGCACAGCCTTATGCCATTTTGCAGAAAGTGCTCAGCTGGAGAGTATCAACCGACATACGATCAGACAAGTTGCCTACTGTGTCCAGAAGGACTTATCTCTCCACGAGGCTCGACATCACTCTACGACTGTAGAGGCGAGAGACCACACATTTGCGAGTTGCAGCCTCGAATTTGTGGCCAGTTTGGACAATGTGTTCCAGAGACCGGAGGTGATGATCTATATAGTTGTATTTGTCCCGAAGGTTATCTAGGAGCACAATGTGAACAAAGAGTTGATCCGTGCCACTCGGCGCCTTGTTACAACAATGGGGTCTGTGCGCATATCAACGATACCATGGTTGCTTGCCACTGTCCCCCGGAGTTCACGGGCAATTATTGTGAAGACATACGGAACTCATGCGACGTCACGGTGTGTAAAAATGGCGGTACTTGCATGGATTTGGATGATGGTGGACCGGTTTGTGAATGTCCGGCGGGATATGAGGGGAAATATTGTGAGGAAACGGTAAATTATTGCGACTCTATGCCATGTGAGTCGGGCATTTGTCACAATCAAAGTAATGGATACAGCTGTCAGTGTCCGCCTGGTGTGATAGGCAGGCGGTGTCATCTTAGACCCTGCGACAACTTGCCATGCCATAGCAATGCGATTTGTGTTGATTTAATGCACTTCCCGGCGACTAGGGGGAGTTATGAGTGCAAGTGCCCTACCGGGCTGAGAGGTTCTGACTGTACTCAAATAGTTGACCCTTGTGAGGAGTATCCGTGCAAGAATAATGGGCTTTGTAAGCCGGTAGCACTAAGGCAGGTGGGTATACCCACATCAGATGGAATGCATACTGATCTTCTGGACGATGATGAGTACTTAAAATTTACGTGCACTTGTCCTCCGTACTTTTATGGTGAGCGCTGTGAAGTTTTCACGAAACCAGACTTCGTGATGAAGTTCCACAAAGCTAGTACTTTGAATTATGTGGAAATGAAGGGACCAGATCACGACTTGAGCGAGGTAAGTTATATTTAGGGTTTCAATCGCTGGTCATTCGTTTTATTTATACCATTAAAGTTGTCATTCTGTACATGGCTGAGAACAAGTGACACCTTCACATACGGCTCTGTTCTGTCCTATGCCACCAAAGAGCATGATAATGCCTTCACTCTAACAGACTACTCAGGGTAAGTTATCCCGAGTCATTAATATAAACCTCTCTCACTCAAGAAAATGTGTAACAGCTTCGTTTTATACGTGAATGGCAATTCTTCGGGCTCTGATATCGTTGCCAACGATGGTGAATGGCATTTCATATGCGTATCATGGACAAGTGAGAATGGTTATTACGAAGTCTATTTCGATGGTCGTTTGGAACATGCTGGAATGAATTTAAGTGCGGGGGAGCATATTTCTGGTAGAGGAATTTTTATCATCGGTCAGGAACAGGTAGGACCACTATGCTAAACATCATATTTAATTTTATGCATATCTTATGAGCCTCTCAGGACAAACTAGGAGGAGGTTTCAGTGAAACGGAATCATTCATTGGTCAGATAGCGTACCTAGATGTTTGGGATTCATTTCTTTCGGGCGAACAGATACACAATTTCTATACAAGTTGTGATCCATATCGTGGAGCTCTCTACTCGTGGACGGATTTCAAAGCAAACATTCGTGGTGATATAGATATTCTGCCGTCAGTCTTCTGCCAGGAGTGTCCGAGAGACTTACACATGACCAATGGTATTGTGCGATATATGGCAAATCGAGCTTTTTACCAATGCAATCCAGGATATAATCTACGAGGTTTGGCACCAGTGAGACATTGTTTGAGGACCTCGAGGTGGAGCGCTGGGACACCTTATTGTGAGGGTGAGTTCGTAAACTGGACTTGAAGAAGGAATGGTGGTTGGTAAAGTGTTTCTTTATTTTTCTTAGTGGTGAATTGTGAGGCACTTCCACCAGTGGAAAATGGACAGATTGAGTACTCGTCTGGTACAACTTTGCATAGTGTGGCAGAATATGTTTGCAATAATGGATATGCGGTTGATGGCAACGATAAGCGCATTTGCTTAACAATGGGAGTGTGGTCCGGGGTTGAACCAGTTTGCAGAAGTAAGTTTAATATGTTCGATGGAACATTGTTATTAACTGGTGAATAACGAACTTTTTTTTTTAATTTTCCTTCAAGGTTCCGTCCAATGCGAACAGCTTGTGCTACCTGAGAATGTAATAGTAGCGTACGCCAGCGACAAAGGCTTAATTCCTAATGACCAAGAGTTTTATCCTGTCGGAGTTTACGCAGAAATTACTTGTCGCCTAACAATGATCGACTATTTTGTTACATGCATGGATGATGGTAAATGAATTGTTTGAAAATTGTATAAAGTTGCTGAAACTGTTTTCGTGCAGGTCGATGGGATGGTTCAGTTCAAGACTGTGTACCACTGCAACAAGCTGTTCCGATTACAACAACTCAGATACCCATGACTACGACAATCACTTCTACTACTGAGACATTGACTTCAACAACTGAAATTGCAAAACGTTTGACTTTCGAATGGTCTATCCCGGATACGTGGTCAACGGATGAATTTGATTTAAAATCAATTACCTCAGCTAACCCTACAACGGCGATCCCGCCAGAGGAAATGTCCAGTCTTGGAAGTAGTTCAAGTGGAGAGTTTCAAACAACAGCTCCATCTGAAGAGTCTTTAGAATTATTAACCACTCTCGAGGATAAATCACCAGATCCTATCGCTAAGAATTCGACTTCAATTAATTCCAGAGAATCTGAGCTTATCTCTGTTACATCTATGTCCACTTCAACAGCGCGACAAGTTTATTCCTTTCCTTACCCCGATAAAGATTTCTGGTCGCTACTGTATGAATTTTTGTACAAAGGATGCTTAGACGAGAGCTCTGCCGAGACCACTCTTTGCTCTCTTAAAGTGAAGCATGTTCCATACATCAATCTTTACACAACTGACCAAAGCAGTTTTGAAAGATTCCCAGACGTTGATGTACGTCTTTTGGAATTTCTCGAGAAAAATTCTGCTGACATTTTGGATCAACCAACTGGTATTCCATTCGAAGATTTCCTTGATATTATTCTCTATGGAAAGGATTTTGCTAATGCTCAGCGAGTGGAGCCAGATTTTGAGAATGCCTTGAGATTTACACTTTGTATTGTTATCGATGCCATAGCGTGGGAGAGCAAGTTCGATCAGATTCAACCCGTCGAAGATGGAACTGCAATGGAGAATCGCAGCGGAATACTAAAGAAATTAATCCGCCAGTTTGTTGGTCCTGTGTATGAGGATTATAGAAAGCGTTTTACAAATAGAAAAGGTCCGATTTCGACGACACATCCTTCAACTTTGATGAGAACAAGAAAGAGCACAGTGCAGGATGAAGTAGTATACTCCGAAGAAGGTGAGGAGGACGATGATTGGTTTATTGGAGGCGGAGGTTTAGAAGAACCAAGAGGTTGTGAGTGGGGTGGATTGCCTGAACCTCCATTAGATGGCATTATTAAGCAGTTATGGGAGAGTGAGAATGTTGAAGTTGGCACTGAGGTAGAGTATGGATGTTGGTTTAATTATGAGCCAACCGGGAGGTCTTGGGTGTCGACGTGTTTGAAAAATAATCAGTGGATCGAGGTGGATTACAAGTGCCAGTGTATGTTTGCAAAAATTTCTAAATTTTTGGTCACCAATTGATATTTATTTGCTTTCTTTCAGTGGCTTGGTGTGATGCACCACCTACTTTGCCGTATATGAGTGTTGCTTCGCCATCAGACCGTTATCGCGTAGGTGATGTTGTAGACCTAATTTGCGATCGAGGCTTCACTATGTCTAATAACCCTAGCAAAATCGAATGTCATACCAATGGAACGTGGTCTAGAATACTAACCTGGTGTACGAGTAAGGACATCCCTAGGTATTTCGTGAAATTTTTTATTCATCTCGTATTTTGATAGGAATCTCCTGTGATCGACCAATTTTACCATCAGATGCTGTAATAGTGAATGAAAACTCTTACTTGCACGAAGACATAATTTCTGTAAAATGTGAAAATCAAAAAGTAATCGTAACTACTTGTACTACTGAGTCCAAATGGACACCAAATCCACAGGATGCTTGCTGATACGGTATACGCAACTATTTCTTAGAAAAAAATTAGTTAAATAAAAGTTTGTATATTTTACTTAAACATTGAAGGAGTATTTTATTTGATAGCCCCAGGCTCATGTGGCTATTATTTTAAGATACGTACATATGTGTTACATATTTCTTTTTATATATTCTAACTAAACATTAACTGCATTCTGAACGGCAGCCTTATCATCGACCATAATTTTAGTAGCACTAGAACTTGGTTGATTCGAACTGAGCAATTGCTTGGTCGATGAACTGGATGAGTAACTGTCACTGGAGCTTCGTGTTGATGCTGAGTTTCCACCCATTGGACTGTCAAGCATATCTTAATTAAAAAAAAATGGAGAAAAGATGTGGAAATTAGTGATCAATAATTAAAATAAATAAATCATTTTAAGGGTAAAATATAAACGAACAGTGTATCTCTAATTTTTAGTGACCAACGAGGGTTCCCTATGAAAGTGAGTTGTTAGGTGTAAGTAGTAACATTAGACCCTTCAGAGTCCTGGCACAATCAACTATTTTTGAGACACGCAGTTGCATAAATTGAGAATTTTGTTATTTTCCATGATTAATACCTAAGAATATGGCATTTCCTAGATGTCAAACCAAATTGGTCCTTTGTCCATTGTGATCGATTGGTCACTTAGGAATTGAAAGTAGGTATTTAAACCAAGCCATTTGCGAGAGTATAGGGTTCAAAGGTCTACCGAATGTTTAAAGACTGATCTAAAAATTGGAGCCCAACAGTTGTTAAAAACGTTCGACATGGAACAGAGGAATGTTTTAAGCTTTTAATAGACTTTCCTTCCGAATAAGTTGGATTGGTAAACCTCATTGGTGTGCAATTAATCCATTGTACTACAGGAAGCTAACTCTGTTTTACTAATTTTGCTAAAAGTTATTTGCTCTTTGTTGAAAATGGATGGCTATTAGCACTCACTCCATCAGTCATCGATGTATTCCCACCGGATTCGTGTAAAGACAAGGCATTTGTAGGCGTACTGTTTCGAATTCAATTGGTATTGAAATACTTGGCATATTGGTCCATTAGGAGGCTAAAAAGTTGCCTCCAATTTTTTTCCTGGTGAATGTCGCCTTAAAAGTCAAGTCTTGTGCTACCAGAAGAAACCCCATCATCAGTAAAATTTTTGACCAGGAAGTTCTAGCGACAAAAATCTCTTTTCTAGAATTATCATCGGAAATTGCATTCATAGCTCCTTCTAGTGACCCTTGGGACTTTAAGTAAAATCAAGGAACTAAGTTTTGCGAGAAAATTCATAGAGTCCTTCTATTCTCGAACAAGGGTTTAAACGCAGCTTTTCTAGCATTCCTGGCGCTAATAGGGTCATATGGTTGATATACATACATAATTCTTTTGGAAGGTAAATGCATGCTTGTCTAACGACTAATGACGCATTATAAGAAGGGACGAACAAAAGGACACTTAGTTAATGTCAATTTATTAGTTTTTGAAAGGTTTTTGGGCTTCTAAAGGTTATAATCTAACGAAATTCCAGAGCAATAGGTTAAAATGGAATCGACAAAAGGTAAAATTTAGTGACATAAGGCCCGTTGAAGTTATACCTCCAACAAAGAAAGAAAGTCGTTTTGCTATTCTCTTCGGTTTTAGACTCCAATACACGCCAGTGAACATTCAACACTAATCGTAAAATGCATCTGAATTTAATAGACCATCATTTGTTATAGTTTCAAAGTCATTTTGAATATTCCAGGCTGGCTATTTTAGTGTGGAGGATGAATTTCGTGAAAGTGACTAGGAGATGTCCAAAATTAACGAAGATCCCAGTACAACATGGGATATGATGTGATAGCTGATGAACTGGGCTTGAATTATTACCGAAAGTATTCGAAGAAAATAGCTCGATGGGTTCTAAGAATTTTGAATGAAGAGCAAAAACGTTTGGACGTTTTTCCCAGTATTTTCTGAAAAAGTTCGAAAATTAAGAGTCAAATTGCTTAATTAAAATCGAAGTAGCTAATGAATTTTGGAAACCAAACAGCAGTCCATGATATGGATCCCAGAGAGTACGAATCTCCCAAGGCCTCATAACAAAAGTCATGATGTCGATTTACTGCACCACAACGAAAAAGGTCATCGTCATTCCACTAAAAATTGGCAGCTTACCAAGTTTTTCAAAATTTGTTAGGAAACCAAAAAAAAAAAATGAGGATCTTCATCATACTACCGATGAACCAATAAATTTCTTAAGCTCTTGTGTATTATTAACATTCGACCAGCATCTCATGCCCTACATATAACACAGATTGAGGGGAGAAGAGAAAAGGAGATTATAAATGCAGTCAATGTCGAAATCGCTGCAAAAAGCCGATCTTGAATAATTGGATCTATCGATTGCAAGAAGATGAGCATTAAAGATCTAAAGTTTAAATTCTTTTTTGTTAGTCCCTACGTAAGTCCTCTGCAACGAAGAACACCGTGTCCTTGACTGTTTTTGAAACCTTCAATAATACTTCGAGTAGACTTCTGTTTTTGGCTCAGATTTTGGCCGAAGTTAGTCCTGATCGCATTAAAGCTACCAAATCGATCAAATTGACAATGACTGCAAGTTAATATTGAGGAATCCATGTGTGCTCGGGTGAGCTCCAAAATGTATCAGATGTGTCGTAGATGCAAAATCATAAGTTCCAAAAGTCAAATAAGAAAGTGTTGACAGAGTTGCAAGTTTCTAAAAGCATTCCAAACGTTATCGATGCGCATCAACTGAGCAAAACTATGCATTGATGCTTTCATTTGACATTCAAATCACTCATTTAAATTTATTTTTAAATCAAAGTTTGTTATTTTAATTTTGCCAATTATCTTCATTGTATAAACTATGTTCCGAAACAGCAAACTTGTGCAGTGTAAAATGAATACAAGTTATCAAAGTTGCGTTGCAGATGCGTGTCAAAAGAATAGTATGATACTACCGCATCGAAATTAAATTTTTAACATTTTGGAAGTCCGTTTCCATTTTTTTTTTGCAAATTGAATAACATCCATGTTCAAGCTTGAGATCTCATCACATGCTAAGAATGATTGACCAAATTACTTGGCTCAAACACTCTAGTAATGTTGTACATGCAACGTTACGCCGCGCCGACTTGTAAGCACACAGCCCAGTTTGGAAATCATTTTTAGCTACTCAGGAAAATAATTTTACTTAGTGCGAAATAATTTTGATTTTGTTCCTGTTAGTATATATATACGTTGTATTGTAACTGACCGCGTATTTAAAGTAAAAAATTTTAAATGTAAAAACTACATATTCTTACCTGGCAAAGAGCTTATATTTTCCTTCAGTGCACTCATTGGTGCTGATGAAATATTTCCAACGGACGTTGATTTCTGATGCAGACTCTTCTTCGAAAGGTTATTTTTCATGTTGATCGATGTTCCACTCAAAGAAGTTTCTTTCTGTGAAAGCTTTTCGCCATTTTTAAACGGCTTTTGAAATTTAAGAAAATTAAACAAAGCAGAAAAAAAATATTTTTGTTTCTTTCTCTCTTTACAAAGTTTTTGTTTATTTTTTTTTTTTTTTATTTTATTTTATATACTAAATGTGACAACAAAATAATATTTATAAAATGAATGTACAAATTTAAATTTTACTTTTAATATGAACATATTGGAAAATTTATGACAGTTAATAATGTTTAAAAGAATAGAAAAAAATAAAATAAAAAATTAAGTGTACTAAAAAAACTAAAGCCGAAAAAAGAAAAACACTAATCTATGCATCAACAATATTTAAACGAGTGAGAGTAAGTTGTAAGGAAAGTGTGTTAATACTTTGTTTAATTGAACTTTAAAATATATTTATATATATATATTTATGTATATATTTGTATTTGTTCTTTGATAGTATAATTTTAAGATTAAATAATATTTGAAATTCTTATTTCGCTTGTTAAATATATTTTGGCTATTTAATTAGTTCACTTTTCACCAGAATTAGTTCAGCGTATTGTATGTATTTTTTTTTTTTTTTCAAGCTAATGTGGATTGTGGTTTTTGAAGTAAAATATAAATATGTTTAAATATAAATGTAAAGAGAAATTTGCAGGGTGTTTGAATGGATATCAAATCGGAAGAAAAGTTGTGCATACATATGTACTTAGCCGTAAGGACAGTGTTGAATTTGAATTGTTCAAATGAACTATCATTATACTACAACTGTCGGCATTTAAGAGTGCTGGTTGGATAGGGCTACCTTAGCAAGACAAACAAAAAATATAGATGTAGTACGGGAAAAGTATTCTCATCCGCTCAATTTAATCGTGTAAATGAAAAAGCTGACCGATTGTCTAACACCCATTAGAATGCATTCTATTCCACTTTTTTCAACTCTTCGTTGTTCATATTTCACGATATTTTCTCTACTTGTCTTTGATAATAGTTAATTGGTTATTGAAGATCTTTTGGAGCTATTGAAGACGCTACAAAGTTTTGATCGCAATTGTAGTCCAACTCCGTTTCCTAATTCAAAACAAATCTTAAAAAAGAGAGGATACGTGTTAGGAAAACATTTTTTCTTTTCAGTAAAACCTATCAATTCTTACTAAACAAATGTCTGTAGGTAAGAGGTGTGTAATCTGTCAAAAGCACTATGCTATGAACTGAGACTTTAGATATTTCTTTTCGTTCTGACAATCAAATTTGTGCAGGACTTCATTTTTATTTGGTTTGTGAATATTTATGAAGATTTTATCGTCTCTTCGTCTCTTATTTTATCTTCTTTTGGAATTATCTCCCACTAATAGGAATTTGTGATGTTACGATTTTTTATGGAGAAAGTTAAGGGACAGACCTATTGTCTGTAGAGTTCAGCATTCACAAGAGCCACTGTGGTCAAAATTTCTTTACAAGAGAAAAGGAATTCTATGATCCGGTGCAGATGATTTATGTCAGCTGTTAAACGATATAGTTTATGTTTTCTATGATTATTGACGATGATGTCAAATATTAGGTGCATATGAGGTAGTCGATGCAATCCGTTGACCGCTCTGGTACGAATAGGCGGTACCTAATTCTCTCTCAATTTCTATAACTAAATCCATATTGGCAGGAGAAATGAAACGTTAAATTGTAGTTCAAAGGTTGAGCAATAGGAAGTTATTTTGAATTTAAGTCAAAGCAAACAAATCGCATAGGCTACGAAGTATGGTTCTTATATTAAGTGGAATATTTATATCAAGTTACTATTCACAAAAATTGAAGCGATTTCTTGAAATAATTGACGTAAGATCTATGTACATACTTTGAATACATCTCTACGAAGTACTTGCTTCCAGTGTTAGAGTTCATACTATTCGAACACACGGGAGCATTAAAAGCAGTAACAATTAAAAAAAAGGATTATGAAGAAAAAGAAGTTGGGAAGGTCAGCAACGGTTAACAAGAAACCATAAGCAAAATCTACTGAGAAGCCAAAAGCAGCTGCTGCTGGTAAAAGAATGTGAGGAAAGCAACCACAACAAATAAGAGTGCTGAAGTAAAGAAGGTGGTAATGTCGAAGGTAAAAGCAGTAAGAATAATAATTTCTGACGAAAGAATAGGGTAGGTAATAGAGGACGAAAAAATGCAGCACAACATTACAGGTAGCGCCCCCAAGTCTTTGTGGTAGACAATAGATAGGAACTGTCTGAGTTGTGGTAGCCACATACCTAGAGGAGATAGAGAACAACAGCAATGAATCTATTAAGACCTTACTCGAATGGCACATACATATGGGGATATAACTAGCAGAAGAAACGGAAATGGTGCTCGGTAGTGGTAGAAGGGTACTATAGCAATAAAAGTCGGTAATCGTCCTGAGTTGAAGTAACTTAGGGTTATTATAATGGGTTTTTGAACAAACGCACCCTTAAATTTTTTTTATAATCTGTCAATAGCAATGTCAGTCAACGTTTTTACATTTATGTACGTCTGTTGACAGATTGTGTAGAAACAACGGGCTCTTATGGGGTAACACGAAATGTGACCTCACCGTTTGGTCGGCGTTATATCGTAAACGCTACTACACGTCCAAATAGATCTACTCTCTACTGTTACGTACGTTTGACAGCTATCGGCTATAAGCTGTTTGATGAAATACATGTTTTGTTACTTTCATCGTGAATGGTTGTGTTTTTGTTTCAAAATAAAAAATGAGTTGCTTTGAAGAAAAGTTAATAAATTTCATCCATGGGATTGATTTCCTATTCAATACGAAGTCTCAAGGGTGTAAAAACATTATAAAAAGAGACCAAACATGGGCCAACATTGCGGCAGATAACACATGTGTTATTACATATTTAAAGACCATAAATCAAATACAATTTATTTTCAGTTGAAGAATGTAAACAAACCTCCGGTAGAGGAAGCGTAAATGTGGGATTTTTTTCACTTCGTTAGAGTTTCTAAATGAAGCCATAAGGCTCAGCACCCTTGGAAGAGGTTCAGCTTCATTTTGCCATTGGCCTAGGTGAACAATTTCGACGTTGGCGTTATATTTATCAACGTATTTTTTCGGGAAATACGCTGCATCATATAGTTTTACAAACTTATCATGGTGAAGAGAAGTTTGCGAACGAGCTACGTTTGGAAATTATTAAAAATTACTACTGAAATTCTGAGTCGGTGGTTGCAACTTTAAGAGCGCTTGCTTCAATTTTTGGTTCGGTAATAATCGTCACTGCGCGTGCTATAGTGGATGAATTCGACTCAACATTTTTACTATTGAATGTTTCTGTTCCAGTGAGATAACGCACCGGTCGAAAATATATCGCAGCCGTAAGTGCTTCAGTTTAAAATGAGTCAAATCATCCGATTCCACGCAGTTGACAGGAATTGGGAATCTCTCGGTCTACATTTTGGCGAATTTTGCGCAAAGATCTTGGCCTACACCTTTACAAGATTAAATAAACTCAAGAACTGAAGCGTCTTGATCATTTGAATCGATGATACTTCTCCGATTGGAATCTGCAAAAGTTTGAAGAAAATCCTGAATTTCATCGAAAAATCATCTTCAGTGATGAAGCAGCTCATTTTTGGCTTAATGACTTTGTCAGTAAGCAATTGGACAGCAACAAACCCAAATGTGCTTCAAGAGACTCCATTGTATGCACAAAAAGTGTGGATGACCGTGTGGTGTGGATTTTATGCCGAAGATGTGATTGGACTGTATTTTTTCATCGATTAAAATAATAGCCTTGTTACGGTCAATGGAGTTCGCTATCGTGCCATGTTGGAAGACTTTTTTTGGCCAGAATTAGATGAACTTGACATTGAAAATTGTTATGTCCTTGTTGAAAAACTCTTTAGATGTAAATCTAACTTAACTTGAAGTGGTGTTTTGACAACTTCAAGCGCCATCCGAACGAGTTTCTTTGTCGTTTCCTAACTGTTGATAAAAGTTGCATCATTACTAAACGCCAGAAATAAAGGAACAGTCAAAATAATGAATTTTTGCCGGCGAACGTGCCAAAGACAGTTCCATCGGCCGGAAAGGTTATGCGGTGTTTTGCGATTCGCAGAGAATAATACCTACACATCGAATAATTGAAAAAGAGAAAACAAATTACTGGCGTGTACTATGTAAAGTTATTGGACTGATTCAATCAGATATTGATAAAAAAAAACTTCCTCGTTTGGCAAAGAAAAAAATGCTGTTTGACCATGGGTTACACCTCCGCATCGCAACAGTTAAATTGAACAAATTGCACTATGAATTGCTTCCCCATCCACCATATTCTCTAGATTTATTTCCTTGCCACTATTTTCTGTTTCCTAACATGAAGAAATGGAGATAATATATTCGCTTCAAATGAAGAGTTTATCGCCGCAACAGAGGATTATTTTGCAGAGTTCGACAAATCCTAGGACGGATTTAAAAGTGGGATCAACGCTGTGAGATATACAATGGGTATTCTTTTTTCTAATGGACTTACCATCGACTTGTTTCAACATATTTAGTACTTAGCTTCCAAGAGTATCACAAATACAAATTTAATATTCAAATCCCTGTCGGTATTCTCAATGTGAGAAGTCAAATCTCATATATGGCACGTTTATTTTATTTAATATATGTATTTTCTTATATAAAGAAATAAAAACCCAACCATTCCAACTATTCCTGTTAAAAATGAACTAATTTCCGCCCCCATTACCAATCTTTAAACATTGTTGTTGATTTAATTCTTATTTTTAAAATAATACAAAACACCACATTAAAATCAATTAAACAAAATAAAAAAAATTGTATAAATAAAATATGTGCTTATATACAAAAAAAAAAAAAAATATATGTATATAACTAAACAATTTCATTCATTCTACATATGTATCTAAATCTATTGGTAAAAAAAAAATAATAATATTTACAATACAAAATTAAAATCTCTTGACGCGTAAGAATCCAACAAAAGAACTAGCTCACTGCATCGTAAAAGGCTAACGTAATAAAAAAAAAAAAACTTGAAGAACAAATTCACCTAAATTTACACATAGATTTTGATAAAAAAAAAAGTGATAACAATTATCAGACCCATACTTTTTCTGGGCACAGCGGACTTAGTATAGTCGTGTGAGGATCTTCGGGTGTATAATAATCGGAATCTTCAGCGCCAGCCAATATATTCCCATCACCATCAGCTGATAGCGCAGGCCGATTCTTTTTCTACAAGCATACACAACATAAATGTTTTTTTTTTTTTTGTTTTTGTTTATATAAAGAGCGATATACATATAGATGGAAGGTGGCACACAATGAACAAAAATCAGCTCGTTAGATTTGTTGCCGTATCTTTTATCGGACTACGTTTTATACATGTCTTTAGTTAGCCTTAATATTTATTAATTTGTGCTGGTGTACGAGTAGTAGGTGTACAAAATGAATATATGGGGAGGAAACAAAGAAAACATAAAAAAATAAATTGTTAGAAAAAAATTAACTAAAGAAACTGAAATGGTTTTCATTAAAACATGACAGGATGATTAGTTTTTTTTTGGAAAAAGTATGTTAAATTCGTAATAAGTGACAATTTAAAGTACTGTTGCTGTGTTGGTGGGTGGTTATGTTTGTATTGTAAACGCAGCTCGATAGTAAATGCCTACTGATCCCTGTTGACACCGGTGGATTGCAAGCCTTACTTTGAGATGGCGAAAGATTGGGATCTATAGAAACTATGTCCCTCCTTGAATATACTTAAATAACATTTTTGAAACTTCGGAAGATATAGAAAAACAACTTTTAAGGAAATTTTCTTGTAGGCAAGGATAGAGTTTGGCATAAAAATTGTATTTTTCTTTGACAATTACTGGTCTTTTCTATTTTGGAACAGCAATTTATAAGATTTCAAACGACTGTGAGCATTTGCAACTGCTCAAGAGACATAGTCCCGTCAGCTATGTAAATCGATGAACAAATGTCTTATGACTCTTCTCCCGCTATCCTGCGATATGAATTACTAGGTCAAGTCTGTCTTCTGCGGCCTTGAGTTAGGGATATCATTGCACCGCTTAGGTTCTTAGGTTGTATAGGGTTTTTTTTTTATCCATCACAGAGCGCACAGATCACTACGTTCTCTCAGTGCATAGTCTCAATATTGCTTTACACAACAGATGTTTGTTGCGCGACTAAGGATCATCTACCGATTTTGAGTACATCATAAGCACTAGGCACCATAGTGTGGCCATTGGGATGCCTAGCGAACCTTCACGGTCAGAAATTTAAATCAATTCGCCCATACATTTAGTTTTCCTACAGAACCTAAATATGCCCTCAATTTTGTCAGTGAACTCACCCCCTTCAAATTGTTGAAAAAGTATCTTCCGAAGTATTTTACTCTACTCCGAGCAATGGCTTGACATTCACAGAGTAGATGAGTAATATTCTCTGCGACATGTAAGTCATCGCAATACCTGCATGTGTCCGTGGTCGTTAAACCTAATCTCATGGTGTGCTTCGTCAGAAGGCAATGGCCAGATAGTATCCCTATCGCTATTCTTAACTTTGATCTGCTGAATTTTATTAATTCTCCAGATTTTTTCCGATCTAACTTAGGCCACAAAGCTTTAGATACCTTCTAAGCTTGACCATCTTCGGTTGACCATATTGATTATTTTATCGAGAATAATCAATAATGCTCTTAGACATGGCCATTGGTGGTCTAATGCCTTCAATTATATCATTTACCAGGAGCTCTGCTCTTTTTTTTGGGAAGTACGTCGGCACTTTCGTTACCCTTTATATTACAGTGTCCTGGAACCCAACGTACTCTGACTCGGTTCTGCAAACATAATGCCCTAAGCATTACGGGGCAACTCTTGACTAGTTTAGATTAAGAGATGCAATCGTGTCGGATATTGATCCCATCTCAAGTAGTTCCGCAGCTTTGAGTACGGCCAGAACCTGGAATACACTGCATGTGTCCGGAAGTCTCAGAGCCACATGTAGGTCTATATCTCTCAGGCATATGCTTGACCCTGTACACTCACTAATTTTGGCACCATCCGTATAAATTGAAATTTCGTTTTCGATCGAAACTTTTTTCCTTTGTCAATCCTCCCTATCAGGGTACATTACTTCATAGGGTGTATCGAAGACCGGTTCGTCAGGGATGTTAGGGAATGATCCCTTAAAAATAAAGCTGTGTCCCACATAGCTAGTTCTGAAGAGCCCTGCGTTAATGAGATAGAGAGCACTGTTACCTGCTTGTGAATTTATTTTTAGATCCAGTGGTAAATGATACATAAAAGCCTCGAGTGTAACCGTGGGCGTAGTGCGTAGAGCACCAGTGATGGCAATACATCATGTTCTTTGTGCCCTGGTCAACAAATCCCGTGTATGCTTCTTAATAGTAGGTCTGACTACCATAATGTATAGCCCATGCATCATTACCGGTTTAAGGCCCTACTTTTTTCCCGCTATCTTCTTGCAAATGAATAGACCATTCTGAGCTTTACGGACTCTTTCCTGATCGTTAAATTTCCAATTTAGCATCCTATCTAGTACTGTGCCAAGATATCTTGGGCGGTCCGAGAGGGAAAGCTCCACTCCAACAAGTCTAGGCAATTTGAAAGATGGTATTTTGTATTTCCTGCTAAGGAGTACTAGTTCTGTTTTTTCTAGATTAACATGACGTCCACACTTTTCAGCTCATTTTCCAAGCCTGTCAAGGGCTGATTCCATCATTTCGCTCAATGCATCTGAGAATTTTCCCTGACCTAAAATCATCACGTCAACCGCATAAGCAGTGACGCTGCATTGCATAGATCGTCTATGGCAAGAACCCAAAGGAGGGAAGTGATAACCCCTCCCTGGTTATATGAATGTCAAGAAGCCTTTCAAGTGTCTTGAGGCGAAATGACGAGAGGCTAATGGGTCCATAATCTTTCGCTGAAGTGTGGCCTGGTTTACCTGCTTTGGGTATAAATACCACCCGCACTTCCCTTCATACCATAGGTACGTAGCCTAAACTTAGACAATTCATAAAAAATTCCCTGATCCTGTTTATAACCTTCGCTGGAGTCCTTTTTTTTTTAAATGTAATTCATCACTTAGGACTAAAGTCCTTTAAAGTTATAAACCCAGTTATGGATTGAAAGGAAAGGGTATAGGGAAGTTAGAAGTCTTCTGCAGCATAGCTGACAGAATGCCGTCAGGGCTTAGGGCTTTGAATGGTGCGAAAGACATTATAGCCTATTGATGTTTCTTCAATGCGATGAGATCTAACTTTTCCTCTATTGACAAACTGACGTTATCAAAATGCACATTAGGTGTTGAAACAATTGGTGTGCTACTTCTTGGAAAATGAGCTTCGACTAATGCTTCTAAAACTACCGCACTACTTTCTGCCCATGATCCGCCAGATTTGCTAATGAAGTTGGGAATCGTCGCGTCTTTTGCCATCCTTTTGTGGAGTCTAGAAGTGTCTGCAATCAATTCACATAATAGCTTCCAAGATTTTCTTTTCGATTGCCTGAACAAATATTTGAATTCTCTCTAGCAGTCTTTATATTCCACCCATGTGATATTATGGTGC
Organism: Xylota sylvarum; assembly: GCA_905220385.1. Taxonomy (NCBI): domain Eukaryota; kingdom Metazoa; phylum Arthropoda; class Insecta; order Diptera; family Syrphidae; genus Xylota; species Xylota sylvarum. Next base: position 38,787,168 of record LR999958.1, read on the forward strand.
ATTGCATCGCTTACTTTGATGCGAAATAATTGAATTCACAGCCATTTACGACGTCGAATGTGTGCATGAGTTTCTTACCCGTTATTTTGGTTTTGGTTGAAATGGCTGCCAGCTTAGAGACGCCAACACACTTAGACCACCAATAGATCCATTCTGATTCCACGTGGATCATAGGAGAAAGTTTCTCTTTGCCTACTCGTTAAACTATTTTGAACTTCTGATGAAGCGTAAGAGGCTCTTAATAGCTATGTTTAGCAGATCGCCTATATCATTATAATAGAATGCTCCTAAGTGAAGATTCCTTCTACTGGAGAGAGCTGAGCAGAAACAAAGACGGTGAGTAATAGTTTCTTCTTCTTCATTCATGCAGCTTCTGCAAAAGTCGTTCGGAAAAAGGCCCAGACAGTGCCCAGTGATGATACTTATTGTAGTGTGAATCCAGCTTTGGCCAAATTTGTTTCGTCACTAGACATTTTCATTCACTTTTACTCTCGATAACACCCAACTTGAATTTTAGTTCAACTTTGTCTGTTAGGATGGGTGTAGTTGTTCCTATTCTGGCGAGTTTATTTGCCTTACAATTCCTTGGAATGTTCCTCAGTCATTTCAGTCATCTCTATGAGAGACTATCGGCATCGTCGGTCTAAGGACTTGATAGCTGCTTGGCTGTCCGAAAAGTTGCGGATATCCTTAGTAGATATCAAGTTTTTCTTCAACCAAGATAAGACTTCTTTATTCCATTAGTCCGCCATAATTTTCGCCTGGAACACGCTACAATGATTTGGTAGACGGAAGAAGATCTTAAAACTAATACTGTCGGAGAAAACACCTTCAACAACTCCGCTACAACGAAGTTTTTAGAAAGGCGCGCAGACAATTGGATTTTTTTGAAGCTCGTGTGGTGCCTGATTTTAATGTCTCGCTATATCTTGGTCAACATTCCGTAAGCAGACTTTGCTTTACCAATTCGGGTACCGATGTCCCTTTCGTTGTTTAGCACTGTGTACCTGAGCGCAAAAAACTAACCTTCAAGACTGAGAAGTATTTACCATCAGTTCTATGACATCTGCCTACTTTTTTACATTTTTTGCCATTTGGTGGAGGTCCATGATTCTAAAACAGAAGGCAAACGTCGTCAAATTACTGTTTTAGATTAGACGTTCATGTGTATATAGGTAAGTGTATATTGAGTGCCTGCAGTTCTCGAAAGGACAGAACCTTACCTAACTGCACTTTGGAAGTGGACCAACAAATGTTTAAAAAAAAAAAAAAACTTTATTAAGCTACAAACAAACTTACGGCGTCGCATAGCGCTCCGGTATTACCTAGTCCTGTAGAACTACTAGCTTACATACTGGTCACTAATTATTTTCGAATAAAATATAACTCTATTTTAAATTTCAAATCTAATCATCCATATCAAATTTTACGAAAACAAGTCCTGATTAAATTGATGAATGTGTTCGGGTTAGTGTTTTTAAAACAAAAAACTCAAAGCCAATTTTGGATGATCAACTAAAGAAAAAACTGTAGTTGTGGTTTCTTTTTTTTTTCTTTCAAAATGCTTAAAATCATGAAAACATCGTATAAATTGTGAGTGCGAAAACTTACCTTGGATCCGGCATCTGACTTCAACTCATCGGCTTCGGCATCAATGTCATCGATAGACTCCTCAACACCTTCAATATGCAGTGAGATGTTTTTATGCCCACTTACATTGTTGGCATTGTTGGCTGAGCCAGGCGAAAGTAATGGTGAAAGTTTTTCATTATCACTATCATCATCGTTATTATCAACAGCTACAGCAGCTGAAGCAGCAATTGCCTCTGAGTTTTTATCTTTCTTTTTCAAACTATGACGTTCATTTACGATATGCAAACTATCGCGACTAACTTGACGTGATGACGGAGGTTTCTCTTTGCCTTTTAAACTATTCGCACGTTCGTAGATAACCGAGTTTCTATTCGAACTTGGAGGGGATTTTTTATCCACTGTTTCATTTGTATCGGTGGTGGCTGTAGTAACTGGAGTCGAATTCGATTCGGAGTTCAGAACCGACATGCGGAACTAAAGAAATAATGAAATGAGTAAATTGCTTTTTATTCATAAGAAAAAAAAAATTGCTTTCTCGCTTACTTCAGGTGCGCTATCGTTATTGTTCTTTTTGTTTTTCGAACGTCGTTGACTTCCACTCTTGGGACTGTGTTTACTGCCGGCTTTCTCGACTAAACGATTTAGATTTTCCGCTGCCTGTACGGCATCAGTAACGTCTGTGCTGTCACCGGACATTGTACGGCCAATGCATTGTGGTGGGCCGTTAAGTGCTTCAATCAAAGACACTGGAATATAGCCAGCTGGAATGTGTTGCTCACAATTTGGCTGTAAGAAGACGACAATAAGACAAAATGATACGCCAGTTAGACCCAATTAAAGGAGAAGGAGAGGAAATATTTGATTTATTTAATTTTATTCACTTATACGAGTAGTTCGGACAAAAAAACAAATACTCCTACGACTTACGTCTGGTGAGTTTTGTGGTGCTAGCAGATTAGAGCTGACGCCTTTTTGAACGGCTCGAATCTGTAAAAGTGCTCGAAATGGTGCTCTGCATATGGGGCAGTTGTTCGCTTGGTAACGCAATGAATCGGCACACGAATTGCACAAGCACAAATGACGGCACGGCAGTATTAATGTGTCTCGGGTGTCACTCATACAGATTACACATTCACTGCCATTGTCATCGGTTTCGTCGTCCATTGTTGGCTTATTGAGAGCTTTGTTTTCAATGCCATAGATCTCTTGTAATAGATAACACAGTCCATCGACGAAAATCTTTTGCTTAAGGGCCCTCAGGGCAAATGTATTATCGGAATGATGATCTATTACACAAATTGTGGTGTGGGATTGGCGACAATCTGAAAATAAATGATTTGAATAAAACATTCAATTGAATGAAAAGGATATTTAGTTGCATGATCTTAGGTGGTGATGATTAACTTCCTTTCGCTTGAGACTCTACAAAACAAATGCGGGTTGAGACCAACATAATATTGTTCGTCTAGCAAAGACTACAGGTAGTTACAGTTTGACCCAACATCAGATGGAAGGTTTCAGAGGAAGGCCAGATCAAACGATAGGAGTCGTGAACCGTGTATTCCTTGGCGATGTGTATCTAAAATGGATTGAGCTGTCCTTAGAACCATGTCAAGTTCCGAAGAACCAAGCCTTTTAAGTAAGAAGTTTATTTTTCAAACTGAAGAAGCAATGGGGCTGTGGATGCATGCATACTTTAAACACATACATATTTCTATTAACAAGATGTGACTCCTCTAGTCTGAAATAAAATGAAATCAAAACCAAACTCGTTTGTATATTATAATCTTTATTCATGTGACTCTCAGGTCAACCCGCAGCCGAAGGAAGCGTCATCTTCCTTCACAAACACGATATACACGGCAATGCCAAGCATTTAATACAATAAGCTTAGATTTAAATTCTACAGCGACCTCTTAATCTTCAGCGTCTCCGAAAGGATTCAAATTGTTGTCGTATGTCTCGAATGGATTGGTGCTCTTCTTACTGCTGCCGACATCTTTATTTTGGGCCGCAGTCGTTGCCTCCTCCATTTCGAAGGGATTCTTCGATTCGTCATACTTAATTCCTCTTTCAATTGGTCTTTCCTCTCTCTTTAGCTGCTGTTTTGCAACATCCGCCCTCTCCTCTGTGGTTATCCTCCCACTCCACTTGTAGGTGTTTACATGTTCCACGGGAATCGGTCCATCGCTTTCCTTAGCCTTTGCACTCCAATCATAACCCACACTATTTTGATTCAGACGATTCTCATCAGCTGCCTTCTGTTCGTCCACGATAACAAGCTGATTGAGCAGTCCTCGGCCAAAGTAACTCGATAGAACGTACAGCATGTCATTTGAATGATTGAGCAGCCTGTGGAAGGTCTCATGCTGTCCCTGTGACTCCTGTTGTGTTCGTAACATTTCGGTTAGTTGGAAATTCTTCACACTACAAATGCTACAGTCCTTTTCGTTTTCCGAGTATGTACGGACGCAGTCCTGATGAAAGGAATGCTGACACAGGAAATACACAGCCGGTAGCGTTAGTGGCTGGGTGCAGGCATCGCAAATTGTATTGCGGAACTCAATAGGATTTGCAGAGAAATTCTTTAGTAGTTCCTGTAGGGACATCAAATCGGCTTGGAGGTTTTCCACGTCCTTCTCCTCCTGACTGATGGCTGCGGTCTCCTTTTGGAATGCTTGTGTGTAGTAGTCTTTGACGTGGGATATGTTAGGGCCCTGTTCCACAGCGAGGCACTGCAGGATCTGCAGAGGCGATTGCAGTTTCTCTGTCGTAATCACATTTAGGATCTGTAAGAGCACATTCATAGGTGCTTCCGGGTCATTGTGCAGTTCGTTTAGGGCTTGTATCCACAAATGTGGCTGGAACTGCCCGAGACTTTTACAACAGCTCAGCAAACTGTTGTAGTCCTTGTTTTTGACATAATACCGTATAGTCAGGTTGTACAGTTGATCCTCTTCGTAGAGATACAGAATTCCCGGCCAAAAATTCGCCATGCGACACATGACCAGTACCTGTTCCTTGTTGAAGTGCAATCGATAGGCCTTTAGAGCATCAAGAAGCTGACTTTCTGTACTCAAATTCTTCTGCCACTGTCTGAGTTTAAGTTCAATCAACGTATTGTAGATGGTTTCAGCGAACTCCGCAGTCGTGTTCGTAACGCAGTACTCTAGGAATTCCAGCAGCAGCTCCCAGTTGTTATCGAACAGCGGAATGAAGTGCTCCGGCGATGGGATGTCTATTCGTTGCGGTTCATGCACAAGCTCTTCAATAGATTCTGAGGAAGTCTGGCCTCGGCACAGCCGCTTCAGCAACGCTGTTGTTTTTTCTGGAGCATGATTCATCAGAATTAACCCGAATTTCTGGAAGAAGCTGTAAATTTCATCCTCATTCAGTTTGGCCAGCATATTTAGGGTCTCTTTGGTGTCTTGGATTTTCTTCAGAAGCACACTCACATTGTACTCCTCCTTCTGTTCCTCCTTGGCCAACGACAGATGAAAGTCTGTGGTGGCCGACTGATTGCGAATGGCGGCGTTTATGTCGAACATCACCTCATTGGCATCCTCGTCGTTAAACAGAAACTCATCTAACTTCTGTGGCAGATCAAGCCGTGTGTAGCAGTTCATGAGAAGCGTTGTGTGCTGTGCCGTCGCCTGGTTTCGCTTGTGCAATGCATGCAAGTACTCAGCAAGATAATTTATGTGCCGAGAGTCTAGAAACTTTTTTATCACGTAAGATGGCTCAATGAACCCTATTGTTCGGACATACTTATCCACAGCACCGCTGTAGTCGCCTTTGATGTAGAGATGGTCTCCATACTGCCTGTAGATTCCAGCTAAGCCCTCATCGTCGAACTGTTGGTCTTTGGTTATCCTAATCGCAATGTCGTACAAGTTCTTCTTGAACAACATGCTCAGCTTGCTCTGGATGTCCTTCTCGCGCAAGTGCAACACGTCCTTGCCCTTGGTCACAATAAAACAAGTGCCGAACTCGTTCAGGATCGCGACTACTGGATCGATGGGCGTCTGAAAAACGATAAACTTGTTCTGTATATCAATGACAATCAGCACGAAGTCCTTTTGTGACAGCATCGAGTTCTTCGTCGGCTTCATTATGATCACCAAATAGTTGGGAAACCATTCAATGAAGTGTTTCTGGCCATCCAAAGCATAGCAAGGCCCTCGGCCGTCACTTGTATAGCAATACACTGCATCATCCTTCCCAGCCATGAAGTATGTCTCATTGGGGCCCTTTATCTGCAGGGCACAGCACCTTGTTGGAACGCTTTTCGAGTCCAACACAATCTTTGTCTCCTTATCGTTGTCCTGCAGCAGAAAGACAAATATCCCCGACTCCGAACACACAAACATATGCATTTGCTTGCCTTGCTGCTTGAACGAAATTCCACTAATAGGACGCGTCCCGACCGTGAAATTCTTGAAACCCGCTGAGAAATCCCTGCTTATTCCGCCTCGAAACAATGAAATCTCTCCCCGTTCGTATCCAATCGCGATAAACAGCTGATTGCCAGTTCCCTGCGCTACATGCAGAGCAGTGGGTTTCTGAAGAATCACCTTTGCAGAGCCCATGCAGGGCGCTCCATTGCGTTTAGTCACCTTTGCCAAGTCCCAAACTTTAACAAGGGGCGGATCTGCACAATCTCTATTCGAGATTGTGACCAGTAGATTACTTTGTGGTGCAATGGAACATAAGACAATTGGGGCGTTGTGCGCTTGAAATGAAATCGGGTCCCAGCTGCGATAGAATATGTGCACCATCCCCGATGAGTCACAGATAATCTTCTGACTGGAGTAGCTGGTGCAGGAAGTGATTTCTGCATCGCGTATTGTATCCGAGACCTTTTCTTTGTCAGCATTTTGGTCGAGATTAAAGAAATCGAATTTTTTCCACTCAAGGATCGCCATTTCGAGGGTGAATCTGAAAATTTATTTAAAATTTGCATTTTTTTTTTGCTTTGTGTTGTAACTTTTTCGTACCACAATTGTTGATGAATTTTTGGACTGTTTGGTGAGAATTTATGTCCAGCAGTAGTTGCTCATTATAGTTCCAATTAATTTGGTAATTGTTTCCCCAACTAAATTGTATATTTTTGATGCACTTTGTAGATATTTAGTAAAAAATACTTTTACTCCGATGACATTTGACGGAAAATTTTCTTTTGACATTAGCTGTGGCTCTCAAACTTTAGTCATCAATTTTCTTACAAATGACATTTTGGAGTTGTTAAGGTGATTTTTTGGATTTTCTATTTAAGACAGGATATGAGGAACTTTCATACAAATATCAGTCAAATATCGGCACGATATGGGAACAAAAATGTTGAGGACTGGAGGCACCATACCATACCAGATGAAGAGTGCATATGTAACCACCATATCAAAATTATATCGGATGCAGAATAAAGTGCAATCTAAGAACAGAATCAACAGATAACAGTGTTGCAACAGTCCAAGCTTAAAACCAAATAGAACACCAACTCAGATAACTGATAACATATTAAAATCTACGCTCAGCAAATAATTAATTGCGATGTTAATATTTAATTATCGACTCTTATACACGACGATCAAGGTAAACTTTGCTTCAATGATTTGATACGTTCGTTTGCACTCAATGTGTATATAATTTATTAGCAAGTCTTGCACAAGTCTTTTGGGGTATTCTGAGGTGTAGTTTATCTAATGACGTATACTGAATCTGAAACATGACTTCCGTCACGTTTTGAGCGCACAGTTTTATAGGGTTGAGTTGTAGAAATGCAAATTAAGATCATTTTGTTCGGATACCTCCGTAAGAAGCAAACAGAGTATGGCTGATGATAATTGAGGGCAAGACAAAAGCTGTGAGTCTTTCAAATGTAGATGTTCAGCTAGACATTGCTGGGCACACCGTTGAGAGAGCTGACACCTGTATTTATGTAGGAAGTACGGTCTCGATCGACCGTGGCACAGAGTTTGTAGGTATATTGTCCAAGATCTTAACACAAAAACGAAGCTGCGACTGTTTTGCTCCAACTTCCAGTCAGTGCGGTGGTAGTCCATGGAAAGTTACCACGCTGCCACTCGGAAACTGCAAACCTTCGTACATAAATGTCACGTATTTTGCTGTGGGTTCACCCAATCAGGCAAAAGAGCGAGTCGCCCAAGTGAAACGTGGCGCAGAATGGTGGAGAACGAACCGAGGTCACTTGGGATGAATTGGGGAGAACTGAAACGCTTTGCAGAACTCCGAACAAGATGGCACGCAGGCGTTGTTGACGCTCTCAGCATTGATAGGCAAAGTATAATCGATTTAGCACAGACAGAGAGAGAAAGTCTCTAAACACCTTTAATCGCTTTAATCGCGAAGCCAAAGCGTTTTTCTTCTCCATACCTTCTATTGTGTAGATTGCTCGGACTGATACAACTTCCCTTTGGTATGGTATCATGACAATATTTATCTCGACTGAGTTAGAAAAATGTGTGCCTACGACTTACTATTAAATGAACATACTACCTTCCTTGCAGCTGTTGGATTGATGTTACTAGTCATGGCATAGTTACTGTCTTCAAAGTTGACTAGCATTGGTGACATCTACCATAGCTAACTACATAACAATATCACAAATAACTTACCTTCATTCCCTTCCTCGACAACGCAATGAATCGCCACAGGGTACTGTTCCTTTGTTGGATTATAAGTCAAATCATCTTCGGGAAACAAGTGCGGATTGAAAATATGCGATGGCTGAGAGAAATACTGATTGACGCCCTTCTTGTAGTGAAAAGTCTCCGAGGTCAATGACTCTCGTGGCATAAATGTCACCCCACTTGGACTGACCTCCTCCGTGCAGAAGTAATAAATAGTAATCGCACATTTAGCATCAGAATCAAAGATAAACTCAATATTCAGTGCATTTCCCTTGTTGGCACCACCATCGCCGTGCGCTTTGGTTGCACTATCGGGTGCTTTAACGAAACGCACCGATTCTTTGCGAATGTTTACTAAACTTTTCAAGGTTTTTGTTGGCTCATTAGCTTGTGGGGGTGGGTAGGGAAACTACAATAGGCGTAAAGTCGATTAGATGTATAAACTATAAAATTCTTTATCAACTTACAGCTGTTGGTCGGCTACCGAGAAAGTTCAAATCTGCATTTTCACCAAACAAATACGCTTCCGGCTGTGGTGTATCGAAACGCTCTCCGCCCATAATGAAGTGACTACCAAAGTAGTTGCCTGGAGGTAAAGATTCGAGAACTTTGGTTTTTTAGAAAAGAAACCCTTTTTGTGTTTCTTACTGGAACTGGATATTCATGTTTGCTTTTATTTTTGGCAGATTTATGTTTTTTTTTTTCTGTGTTTTATTTGCATTTCGATATCAATTATTTACTCACCCGATTTTGGAGGATATTTGTAGGCGTGAGTGGAAATAATATCTGCCTCTTCGACGGCAGCATTTTGTCGGCTTGTTAGAGCACCCATTGTTGTTATAAATAAACGAATAAAGCGAAGAAATTAATTAATTAATTGGAACAGAGATGAATACTTTTCCACTTTTTTTCATTTCTTCTCTGATCTGACAGTAGAAAATATTTGGGCTAGGAGCACTTGACAGCGATGTCAAATGGCACTGCGTTGCGATACGTTGCGAGAAGCATTGCCATTGTGTAGCAGAAAAATTGTGAGGTTGCTTTCGAAAGAATGGCTTCAAATATTCTGCATAATAATGTATGTATGAACATTGGCACTTACAAATCGACAATATTACAAAAGCGTCTTAAATGAAACCAACCCCAATTGCTAGGATAGTATTATTTCTGTAGAGAAAATGTTGTCTAGTTGGCATCAATGAAGAATTTATGATTGGGGCCTTACTCGATTTAGAAGGACCTTTCAATAACAAGCCAGGCATAATTTTGAACTTACTGCTTTAGGTGGTGCTTCAATTCGGGATGAGCCTAAGCGCCTACAAATATTACTTTCCAATTAGCTTGGACCTTAGCTGTATGCCTTCAGGTAGCAGTCTGAGTTCACCAAGTAGCTTAGTTGTTAACGGAGTACTTCGGATACCAGTCCAGCTCTGGTTTCATTCTAGCCTTATCCGCACTTGCACTTGTGGTGTTTTGCGTGAACTGACAGAATTTTTTTCTAGCTTTGAAATAGATACCAACAAATCATTGTAACTGTCTCATGATGATCTGAAAAGTCCTAAACCCGTCTGTCAGTCACTGATTGAACCTTCCACTTGTACCAGTTAAGTTGGGTAGTGACTATTTTTTTGCAAGGAATTGATAGAACCCTGACCGATGGAGACATGGACAGCAATAAATCTGTCAGGCAGCTGCCTACGATTATGATTGCGCTTACAATCTAACCCTCACATAGTTTCTCATCATTACCAGCTTTCTTCTTGACTATGCTAATGATAATAGTAATAATAGTAAGTCACCGGTCTAATTGAAGACTTTGTCATAGAAGTACTTACATATGTAGTTTAATATGCACTCTTTTAAGTATAGAGATGGTTTCTTTTAGCCTATATAAGCCCTAAAAACACATTGGCTGTGTGTCTCGAGAGAAGAAACTTGAATCTTCTCATTCATTTCTTGTTTGTGGCGAAACCATCTAATTTAAGCTAAAAGCGAAGTACCTACTTACTTACTTACTTACTTACTTAGGTGGCGCTACAGTTCGGGGTGAACCAGGTCCTCAACCAACAAGTATCTCCAGTTAGACCGGTGCTTAGTTGACTGCTTCCATTTGCGCACTGGAGGTCCCCTTCTACTTGTGCGTGCCACCTTAGGCGAGGTTTTCTTCTATTGCGTTGTCCCTTCGGGCTTGATTCGAAGACTCTACGGTTGGTCTGAAACAACACTGATAGGGGCCAATTAGATTGCTGACGAAGGGTATCAGACGTTCACAGAGGATGGCAGATAAGATCTTGTACGCGATTTTGAGGATACAGATACATCAAGTAAGCAAAGAACTTGCTATCTCCAATGTCATCTCGATAAACAATCCTGAGCCATCAAAATCCAAATTTCTGTTAACCTGAGCAGAAACAACCTAAGAACCTTATCTGGTACCGTGAGTGGCCATTGTCTTTTAATAGGGAATCCCTACACCCTCCACATATCACAGGATCTAAGCTACAGATTGATCCTAAAGAATGATGAGATCTGCCTGGACGCTCTTATTAACGTAGGAATACAACCCGAACTTCCTGACAGCCTCTGGAATAAATAACTTTTGAACCCTATGGCACAATTTAAGCTGTGCCAGAGTTGGTCAAGTTCCCAATTAGAATAATAATAATAGGCTAAATGGCTTATGGTGGGTGTCTTTCTTTTCTGAAAGCGCATACTTGGTTTGATCCTAAGTCACTGCAAATCCCATCAATCAATACTCACGAATCCAGTATCGATTTAGACTCTTTGGGGTTTCTCCATGATCTACAAGGCAGGGATTCAAGTCGATGTTTGACAGCCGGAAGTCTCGAACATTCAGAATATTGGAGAGTGGGTACCTCTCCATAACCGCAATGTTGTGTAATTAATTGACCATTTTATGAACGGCGTGCTTATTATGTTGACATGTTGTTCGTCTACAAAGTTCATTAGTCAGTTTTCAGACTTGGTGTATTGTATTTTATGCTGTCCTCCAATAAAAATTTGGCAGTAAAATAGACCAAAATTATAACACTCGCTAATGACATAATCGATTATAAGTTTAAGCGTATGACACATCATCGTCCAAATATGCCTACATATCGTACTTCTGTCCCAGTTTTTCATCCGCCATTTGCTAAATTGACGTAAGAAAATATTGTAGCATTAAAACAAAATGGAAGCATGACACTTGCACCACACTGATCTCGGACAAGAGGTATAAATAAATACAATTTGTATTCTTTCTTGTTTCTTGATGTTCATCGTTAAGAAAATTTTATCTTGTAAATTCCTACTCACGCAGCGTATTAGCAATTAAATTTCAAAAATAATCACGAATACGTAGACCTCTTATTAATCGTCTGACAGAATTCAATTATAAACTACTTGCATGTGGCTATCTACCTTACAATTCGATTGTCACATTTTGACGCGAACGAAACTGCGATTTACAACAGTTGCATGTTCTTCGATTTATCCCTGACAGTAATTTCGTTTCTTCAAGCAAAGTCAAGGCAATTAGACATTCCTAAAGGTTTCCATTAAATGACTTCTAAATGTCACGTTTAGACAATGTGAAATGGATGCCATTGTCACACCTAGGTACCTCTTGTCGTCGAGAAGAATGCTACTGTGCTTTTTAGCGCAGGAACCTCATCCATCAGCAACTGCTTTTTGACTTATGTATACTCATAGTCTAAGTTCCGTTTTCTTAAAAGTCCATGGGTTACGCTTGAGCTTGGCTTGTTTCAGTCTCGATTTTTCAGTGCGATCTTCGATAAAGTCACACAACTAAGTATCCCGCTCTTTAGACTGAGACGCATGTGTCAAGATGATTGCCCTGTCATGGAAGAACAACCCTTTGTAGCAGATTATTTTCTAGTATAGTCGTGATATAGAAGTACGTAGATCGACTGAAAACGTTGCCTATGGTAGTTACTTACTTTCCTAGTGAGCTCCTATTTGTGTAGGGTCTCAGCTTGAGACATAAAAACCTCATTCTCTTCAGAGCCCATATACAATTTTCTATTTGCATAGTTTTGAGCTTGTCAATAACTTCTCTTTGTCTCCTTGCCATAGAATCATTGCCTAGACTTGTCACATAGCTACTGACTTGACTGATACATTGCTGCAGAACCCTTTCGTGAAACTTCTCCAGCGAAGATGCAGAAGAATAACTATTGGTCGACCCCTTGGACTTTCTATATCAGACAGCTACTGATGAAGATCAACGATCAAAGCAAAGTTTCATCTGGAAAATGTGCAGCGAATACATTCCTTCATCTGTCCGCCTCAAAGCTTGATGGTTAGAATTCCTAACTAAGTCACAAGTTTTGGAACTTATGTCGTTAGAGATCAAATGTAGTATATTTGATGCATTGGTGGCAGCAATTATTTAAAATTTCATAATGGTCCATACTCCTTTGTGGATAGTACCATGGGGGAATCCTCTGCAAGTGACATCCAAAGACAGAGGCTTGGTCCTTTAGACCGTCCGGTCCCATCAAAGATAATTTCCGGATAATTGAGGGATAAAACAAAATTTTTGCAAAGAGCTTTGGACACGTCATTGATTCCTCGTAGCAACTCTAGAAAAAAAAAAATACAAATTTTTGGCGCAACAGGTCCATGGGATCCAGGGCCTAGCTTCTCATAACCATTGGTGTTGTGCGTGTTATATTCTTTACACGAATGGAAGGGGCCTATTGTTTAATGCCGGATCCGAACGGCAATTTTTTGTTTTGAGAAGCTTTTTCATGACAGTTTTTACTCTCGGATGTTTGTCAGACGCTCGCGAGAGGTGGGGCCGTGAAAGAAATTTTAGGTGTTGTCTGGGGATTGAACCTGGAACCCCTTGCTCCGTAGTCCAACACACTAACCACTTGAGCCACGGCGCCCACAACTCTAGTATCTGTTTAGTAGAAATCTGGTTCATCCTTGGGTGTCTACCCAGTGGCTCCGCAGGACCTCCATTCTTCTGCTAGGTAGTGCCGGACATTGACACAATATATGTGCGGCCGTCCCGATTCGCTTCTGCCCTATCCATCCTGTTTGCTCCTTGTTTCCTCAGAGCCCGGGGCTGATATGACTTAAGGCTTTCCGGAAAGTGTGTTTCCATGAGAACCTCATTTGTAGGATCCAGTGTCTCAAAAATCTCCCCCCTTCTATCACGAATGGGTCCGACTTTGGAAACCGGATCCCTGGAGACGATTTGCTGAAGCCTATTGACCTCAGATGTGCTTCTTACAGCAAAATTTCCTCTACGACTCCCCTTTTTACGTCGCCGCAGAGTTGCTTTCAGATATTTCTTCTTTGTCTTATATTCATTCAATGATTCAGGATCATCCGTTGTCATGACATGATTAAAGGCTTTTCTCACCTGCTTTTTTAGAAATTCAAGTTCTCTACACCCTACATCAGATGACAAGGACATCTACCAAAGTAGGTGTACACGCCTCTTGATATGGATTATTATCAAGAACTGATTGTAAATGCTTTAGTTGCGACTCTACATCTCAAGTGGTTTTCAATATTTTGGATACCCTCCCATTCAGTTTATCCCGTAACACTTCTTGGTATTTTACTTTGTCCGTATTCCTGTGAATCCTGACGTATTTAAGATTTTTTTCCATTTAGATCCATATCGAGCATCAAATGAGATGTGGTCTGATCATTGCCTGATCCATTACCTTCCAATATGCGTCACTAACTTCCACGAAGAGGAACATGGAAGAAGCCTACAGTGTAATGCCGCCCCTAGGGGCAAGTTTTGGTTTGAAAAGCTTTATGACAGTTAACACTTTCGGACGTTTGTCGCGAGAGGTGGAACCGTGTAAGAACTTTAATTTTGTCTGGGAATCGAACCTTGAACCTTCCGCTTATTAGTCCGACGCACTGACTACTAAGCCACAGCAGCGCGTGCCTCCAATCTTCTGAATCAAATAAAATCTTCAGATTATGGTAACTATTTTTAAATTTATTCTTCTTTTCAAACTTTGTGCCTGATAGAAGGTGTCTTCTCCCCAAGAGAAACAACAGACAATCAAACAAGCCTTCGTCGTCGGTCAAATCTTGGAACGTACCATCAGTAATAGATTCGAACTGTTTACTTTCGCCTTACACACCACCGTGGTGTGCCACAGCGTGACCGGTCGGTGGTGTGCCACAAGGATCCGTAATGGGAACACTGCTGTGTTTCATTCGAAAATGGCTAACCTCGGGTGGTTTGTCACTGGTGTAACAAACAACTGACTAGCTACAATGCAATACAGTAATTAGACAGCAAGTGCGAGGGGTAATCTATTGTAGTTATCAAGGCGATAATTGATTACGTGTTCACTGATTCACTAGTTCGAAATCATACATACGTACATATGCAGTAAAGTACAACCATGAATTCCGTTTCGTTTTACGTTATGTTTTCCTTTAATCAGAATTTTCAGTCTCACAGGGGCAGTACCTTTGCTTTGTTCTCTGATAATTCTAATCAAATGAAAACAAATTCTCAATGAAATTATCGGCATTTCTTGAACGGCCACAATCTCGCATTTACGTACTACAGTCATGTATACTACAGCAAAGTATCTTTACAACAATACGGATAACCATCTCGGACCGACTGTTCCTAGACATGCTTTGGAGTTCTATTTCTACTTTCTATACTTTTTCACCCTCCAGTACCCTGAGAGTGTTTGCAATTGATAATTAATGATATTCCCAACTGATAAGCCCGTATTAGCCGCGAATGTGTGTATTATCTTGACGAGCTCTCAATTTTAGATTCGTTTTCAGTTGCTATTCCATTCTAAACATTTTCAGTGAGGAAGTTTGCCTAGTTTGATTCTGACCTTAATCGCATCAACATCATTTTGTAGAATAACGAAACCCTAAACATGGACAATCAGTTCTAGGGGTTTACACCGAAACGCGAGTGCGATTGTACGATAATCAGGAAGACAGTTCATTAAGTTCAAAAGTTTTCGAAAAAAAAGAAGAAAAAAATTAAAAATTGAAAACTCAGCCGTATTTAGTTAAAAAATGAAAGTGAATCTCATCGTTGCAGCAGCGCTGGTGGGGGTAGTGTGCGCGTGCGATGTTTTTTGTTTACTTCAGGGCGCCACCGATGAAAAAGTTAACAACATAGTTGATCCAGTGAGTGGGGGGAATACCTCCGGATCATCGCCGTACTCAGTGCTGTGGAAAGTCGAAGGCTCTGAGGAGAATATTCGATCCATTCAGGCGAAACTAATGCGGAGCTATATGAATTTCTCTGTAGACCCATGCGAAGATTTTTATGAGTATGCCTGTGGCAACTGGGAGCACGTCCATCCTATACCAAAAGACAAGTCGGAGAACACCGTGTTTACGCTGTTGACTAACAACATTCAGAATGAGTTGCGGGAGGTTCTGTCACAGCCAGTTCATCCGAGTCGTGCCAATCAAGAGCTTGGAGCTGAGGACAAGGCGAGGGTATACTTTGCGACGTGCACAGATGAGGAGCCCATAAATCGACGTGGCGTGGACCCCTTGCTGTACTTTATTGATGAACTTGGCGGCTGGCCTGTGCTTGATGATAACTGGTCCGAGGAGGGATTTGACTGGCTGCAACTTGCTATAAAGACATCGTTATTAGGATATCCGAGTATTCTGTTCACCGATGTGGAAATGGATTTAAAAAACTCGACGAGATACTCTATCTATCTGGAGGAAGCCAGGCTAGGCTTAAGTAACCGGGATGACTTCTTGAACGCTGATAATGATGGACACTTGGATGCTTACAGGTAAAAATTGTCTACGGATGTGAAAAATCCTTTTAACAATGTTCATTCTAGGAACCTTATAGTGACAGTCTTACGACTGCTAGACGTCGATCCTGAGAAGGCCGAGGATACTGCTAAAGAAATCGTTGATTTCGAAATTCTACTGGCAAACATAACAACCGATTTTCAGATTCGTATTGATCTCACCGAAGTCTACAATCCGACAACAATTGCAGGGCTTTCGAAGAACTACTCCAACATCGACTGGCTGACCTACCTCTCCGGAGTGCAAGAGACTCCACTGCAGCCCAATCAATCTGTTGTGCTGCTGTCAGCGAATTACTATGGAAATTTAACAAACATCCTGAAGGAAGCTGATTCAAGAACTCTTGCCAACTACATGGTATGGCGAAGTGTTCATCCATTCCTGGATGGATTGGATGAAAATTTCCGTGCAGCATTACAGACGTTTAAGGAAGCCCTAACTGGACAAAAGGAACCTTTAGCTAGGTGGAAGGAGTGCATCAGAGAAGTGAATGCACAAATTGGAATGGCCACCGGAGCTATGTTTGTGCGACGATACTTCGGCGAGGATAGTAAAGATGAGACAGTTGGCCTTTTGCGCGATGTAAAGGAGGCTTTTCGTGAAACTCTCTTGGACCTAGATTGGATCGATGAGAAGACTAAGGAATTGGCACGAAACAAGGTTAATCAAACTAAACTTGCCGTGGGCTATCCCGATTTCATCTTGAACACAGCAGAACTAAACAAACTCTACAGTGATCTGCAGGTTGCTCCGGGCAAACGTTTCGAGAACAACGTCAACTTGGTAAAGTACACAGCACGAGTGCGTCGAAAACGTTTTCAAGACATTGTTAACAAAGACTTGTGGCCTTCTCCGCCAGCCGTCGTGAATGCCTTCTTCGAGCAGACAAACAATCGAATTGTCATCCCTGTGGGCATTCTACAGCCGCCAGTCTTTCATAAGCACTTTCCACGAGCGCTAAACTACGGAGCTTTGGGTGTTTTCGTTGGCCATGAGCTTACGCATGGTTTCGATGATGTTGGTAGGGAATTTGATTCCTCTGGCAACATGATTCAGTGGTGGAGTGCTGAAGACATTAAGCAATTCAAGGAAAAGGAAGATTGTTTCATCGAACAGTATGGAAAGTTCTCTGTGCATGGGAAATTTTTACAAGGAAGCGTCACTAAGGGTGAGAACATTGCCGATAATGGTGGAGTAAGGCAGGCCTTCCGGGTTTATCGGAAATGGCAGAATGTAAATCGTAAAGCGAAGCGAGATTCATCGGAAGCAATGCCAGGTTTGAATTTAACCAATGATCAGTTGTTCTTTGTTGGATTCGCACAGTCATGGTGTAGTGCGATAAGACCAGAGGCTATTGAGAATCGAATTCAGACGAATTACCATTGTCCTGGAAAGTTTAGAGTGATTGGAGCGCTGGCAAATTTTGCTGAGTTTTCCGACGCTTTTCAGTGTCCAACTGGGACTGTTATGAATCCGGAGAAGAAATGTCGACTCTGGTGAATACTGCAGAGAGCTGTTGTAATAGAATAATAAAATATTTGTAATTTTTTTTTATACAAAGGAAGTTGTTTTGTTGTTTTAAATGGCGTCCGTGTACGACGTACTCTTTCAATTAGTATATGGAATGGCGGAGTGTAAACATTCTCATGATGTTGCTATAGTTCGTGGAGTCTTGGTATTACGTCAGTGAGTATCTTTATCGTGACTATGTTTGTGCTCTGTTTTGCAGCGTTTATAATACGATTTATCTTTGCTGCGTATAGTTCCATGGCAGTCAGTAAAGGCGTTTAAGGTCAAAAAGTTCAGCCTTGCGAGCCTTTTGTAGATGAGCTGACACTGCAGTAATCGAGCACGCTTTCGGATCTGCCATACCTTACTAATGATCTGATCTATGCTTCTAATCAGAACATCTCTTCCATATTTGAAAAGTTCCCACGATAAGCCATCCGGACTGGCGGCTTTGCTGTTCTTTATCTTCATACTTGCTATGCGGACTTCCCCCAAACTGGGAAAGAGAACGACTTTATCGACTGGATGTGAGATACATTCGTTCAGTAGCATCTGCAATTCCCTGAGCGTTTGTGACAAGGTTTCCTTCACTTTTTCGAAGATCCTGTGTTTAGAGACTAAAGCGTGCAGTAGAGAACTTGCTTTTCTTAGAGAATTCTTCGATATCTTTAAGCTAGGAAGCAGCGTAGCACCTTTTCTTTTTACGTAGAGCGTTCTAAGCAGGGTTTCTTTCCTTCCAGTCTTTTTCCGGGGGTGCTTTACAGTAGTTTTGGCTACCTCCTTGATGATGGCGCGGCAATGGAGCCACTGGCCGTTGGCATTTCTTGCAGGTGATGACTTGGTGGAGAGTTTTTTACTGTAGTTTCTGGCTCCACCTGGTGTGCTTAGGACCAAGTTTTGATCTTGTTTGATAGCCGAGCTATGAAGTTGGCGATAACCATACGATGATCCGAGTCCAATTTGCCCTCTGATGGTGTGCAGATCCAAAATGCTTTAGCAATAAAGTTGCCGAACACGATTTTGACATCGTACTCAGGATAGGCTCACTTACTGACGCACAACCTATCCTTTTGAGTACCACTAGCACAGAAGAGGTTGGCAAGGAGTTCACGAAGTAGTTCGACCTGCCTGGACTTGTGGACTCCACCGTTGACTCCATCGTGGAATTTCCTCCTACCCGGAATGCCCTACTGTATGCTCTTGCTGTATTGGACTGCAAAGACCAGATATCTTTTGACTTCGCGAAGAAGGTTATACCAATTTTTAAGCCCTGGGAGCAAGCTGCTTAGGAGTCCGATGGATATAGTTTTGTTTAAAGTCGGCCAAAGCAACCTAGCGATATGACATTGGTCGAAGTAATGCCATCGATGATTGGCCCCATACAGCGCGTCGGCATTGATAAGGTATTTAGCATAAGACGTTGGCGCCTCGATGTCTGTGACGCTTATCCTATTTAGATCAGAGGAGCCTCTTCTAGTCAGTTCGCGAGTCTCACAATTCCCTGGTATGTTACAGTGACCTGGTACCCAGCAGGGGGTGAGGTTGTACTGTCCAACTATCTCCTTAAGAGATACGCGGCAGTTTTTTAATGCCTTGGATCTCGTGGTGCTGGATGCAAGAGATTTGATGGCTTATACTGCATTAATCGCCAGCCAGTCAGCTGCTTGACGAATGGCAGTGACTTCGGTTTGGAAAACACAGCAATAGTTTCGAAGGTTGAAGGAGAGGTGGATATCCACGCCTTCTGGACTCTGTCCTCGGTTTTGGACCCGTCCGTAAAAATTGACAGCGATTCGTGTGCTCAGTGGGCAGGATGTCGGTGACCTATGGAAGATGACGATGCATCGATAATATTTTGACATGTCCAGTGTGTTGCTCCTTCCATTGTTTGGAGTTTCTCATTCTTTTTGCTGAGCAGGCGGCTAGTTGTTTGCTGACGATGTCAATTGGTAAGTGGTATTGGTAAGTAAGTGGAACATGGTTTGTACCGCTGCAGTGGGCGAAGTTCTCACCAGTAATACTGAGGCAAGCAACAGGTTGAGTGTTTTCCAATATAGTTAGGTTGGACTTATTCTCCATGGCGGACCACCAAACCAGTACTCCATACATAAGGATCGGTTTTATTACCGCAATGTATAGCCAGTGATTAAGGAAGCAGTGATTACCCTGCTTTTAAGCATATGCTCTACAAAGCAGCAGATTCTTTCGCAGATGTTGAGCCTTCGTAGGGCATTGGTTATCAAATTGGTTTCGACCCTTAATGTCAATGTCTTTGATTGAGAGGAATTTTTTGATGTTGTAACGTGGATAGTAGGGTCCTATCAATAGTGGCCTTGATGTGAAGGTCTAAAAATTTTTTAAGAATCTTGAGAAGAAAATCGGCGTTAGGCTGATTGGTCTAAGGTCTTTTGAGAAGGCTATGCGATGTTTTGCCTGTTTTGGGTATAAATATCACTCTTACCTCGGTCCAGCATTGTTCCTAGCTCCAGGCAACCCTGCAGAATGCAGGACATGATATGTGCTATTATGCTGAAGGGCGGAAAAATGCCGTCCGGCTCCATGGACTTAAAAGGCTCGAAACTGGTCATCACCCATTTGAGTTCATCCTCACTGATAGGTTCAGGAGGTGGTGGTGTGCGTGCGATGTTTACCAAAGCAGAGCCGTAGCTAGGGATACGCCTTCAGCTGAGGAAATGAGTATGCACGTTAAGCGACGTTTCATCAGTTTCCGTCCATGATCCATTTGCGTTCATAAGGACACTCGGCACGGTTGGTGTTTTGAAAATGATATTGCGCAGTCTGGATGAATGGCACGTTCTGTCAATACTCTGGCAAAAACTGCGTCAGGATCTACGTTGGACTTTCCGAACTTCAGCTTTGAAAGATTAGTGAAAGGATTAGGGTCACATAACTATAACATCTTTTAAAGCAGCAACGAAGATAGAGTTAAGATTTGTATCGTTGCCAAGAAAACTCTTCACGTACTAATGCTCTCTCATTACAGCTCACATGATCTAGACATGATTAGAGTTAAAGGCTGCAAACTTTTAGCTGCTGAACCAAACCCTTTTTTCACCAATGTTCTCCATTCCTGTGAGGAATTTCTATAATTAAATTCTATCAGAATGCGGTAGCCATAATCTTAATCTATAACTTTGCAAAATGTCGATAAAGAAAATTGAAATTCGAAGTAGGGCTTCGTATAATGAAAATAAATTCTTTAAGCTTTTAGCATAACATGGCTAAGTAATTAGCAATAACTTAAGTGAAATGCTGAAACAAAAATTCCAGAACTCTGCCAGTGTTGACATTGAGTCTTATCTAAGTTTATTGGATTTTTTTTAACAGAGATTGTTGCACTGAGTTGTAAATATTTCTTGAAAAGTGGGCAAGAAAATGGTCTTGAAAATGTGTCTATAGATTTTGGTTTCTTATGTTTGCAGGCTTACGATGGTCAAGAGTGAAGTTTTAAAGTGTCCATTGCCCTTCCAAATTATTCAAATTGTTTCTCCTTCAACGTTGGCTATTCGATGTTTATAAATTAAGTCAGCTTTTAGGGGTAAAAGAGTAAGTTCGGATATCCCAACTCTGTTAGCTTCGTACTGTTTGTCGGAGTAGAAAAATACCTTTTCCTACGTTACGTCTTGCTTCCCTTCTATACACTGATGGTAAGGAGGTCTATTTAAACGTTTGCTCATTCTTAATCCAATCTCATTCGCATTGAGTGGAAAGTGGCCACCAGCAAGAAAGTTCAAAAAGTTGAAAATTTTGCAAAAAAAAGTTCAAGAGTTGAACTCTTGAAAAATGAAAGTCAATCTTGTCGCCAGAGTATCTCTATCGGTAGTGCTAGTGTATGTCTGTGAGGTTCTCTGCTTACCTCACCGGGCTACATTAGATAATAGAGCTGATTCGGGCTTGCAAGTGAATTGGACAAGTGTGAACTCTTTTGAAAATTTTGAAGCAATTAATCCGAGCTATATGAATTTATCGGTAGACCCATGTGATGATTTTTATGAGTACGCCTGTGGTAACTGGAAACACGTGCACCCCATTAAAAAACATGATCCAAAGAGTTCTGTGATGCAATTGTTGAAAAACAACATTGGAAACGCTTTGCGAGAGTCCTTGTCAGAGCCAGTATCACCAGATCATCTCGGTCAAGAGCTAGGGGCGGAGGAAAAGGCAAGAGTTTACTTTGCGGCTTGCGTTGATAAAGATACAATCGAAAAGCGTGGTGTGGAACCTTTGCTGCAGTTTATTGATGAATTGGGTGGTTGGCCTGTTCTCGATGAAAATTGGTCCGAGGAGACATTTGACTGGCTGCAACTTGCTATAAAGATGTCATTATTGGGACAACCATGTATTTTAGCTACTATTGTTGATAAGGATTTGAAGAATAGTACGCGGTACGCTCTCTATTTGAAGGAGCCTGCTTCGCTAAATTTAAACAATTGGGATTATATTTCGATTTCAAAATATATGGAACACTTGGATGATTATAAGTAAGAATTCTGTGTAAATGTGTAAGTTTTCTCTAACCATGATCATTGCAGGGACCTCATTGTGAATTTTCTAATGAGGCTGGGTGTCGATTCGCGGATGGCCAGAAATACCGCCAATGAAATAGTTGATTTTGAAATTCAGCTGGCTAGCATTAAATCAGGCTATCCAGAGAGCGTTGTTGACCCGGATATCTTCCCTTCCATAACTATTGAAGGTCTTTACAAAAGATACTCCAATATCGACTGGCTGACTTACCTTTCTGGAGTACAAGAAACCACACTGCAGCCTAATCAAACTGTCGTGTTGCTCACAGAAAGCTATTATGATAATCTAGGAAGGATCCTGGAGGAAACCAAATCAAGAACTCTTGCCAATTTCATGGTATGGCGAAGTGTTTTACTGTTTGCAAGTGCATTAGATACAAATCTGTATGAATCTTTAAAAACTTTTGAAAAAGTCTTAGCTGGCCATGAGGAACCCGTTCCACGTTGGAAGAACTGCGTTCAAGAGGTAGATTCGTATATGTGGATGGTCACGGGAGCTTTATTCGTGCGGCAGCATTTCGACGAGGACAGCAAAAATGAGACGATTACTCTTTTAAGTGACATAAAGGAAGTTTTCCAAGAATTTCTCTTAGATCTAGATTGGATAGATGAGAACACTAAAGACTTGGTACGAAGTAAACTTAACCAAATGGAACATTCCATAGGCTATCCCGAATACATTTTAAACTCTGCAGAACTGGATAAATTGTACCGTGATTTGCAGGTGATTCCGGACAAACATTTTGAAAACTTTGTAAATCTGTCAAAGTATGCTTCGCGAGTCAATCGGAAAAAATTGCAGGACACAGTTCACAAAGAAGTGATGTTTTTTCATCCGACTACGGTGAATGCCGGTTACTCCCAGAAATATAATATAATTATCGTCCCTGCGGCTTTTTTACAATTTCCAATATTTCATAAGAATTTTCCAACACGGGAAAAATGTGCAAGACTTGGTACAGTCTTGGGCCACGAGGTCACACATGCTTTCGATGACTCCAGTAGGGAATATGATTCCAATCGAAATATGAATCAATCTTGGAGCCCTGAAGCTCTTAAGGAATTCAAAAAAAGAGTAAACTGTTTCATTGAGCAGTATGGAAAATACTCAATAGATGGAGCATTTGTTAACGGAACTCATACGAGAGATGAAAATATTGCTGATAATGGTGGTATACGTCAGGCTTTTAAGATTTATCGGAAATGGCAGAAATCAAATGGAACTCCATCGGAAGTGATGAGCAACGACCAGTTATTCTTTGTTGGATTCGCCCAGTTATGGTGTGCAGCAATCAGACCGAATCATCTGAAAGAAATGCTAAAAGATGTCCATACTCCCCCCAAGTTTAGAGTGATTGGATCGCTTTCGAATTTCGAGGAGTTTTCCGACGCCTTCCAGTGTCCAACTGGGAGTTATATGAATCCAGAGAAGAAATGTCGATTGTGGTGAATCACACATAGAGGTGTTGGTGCCTTGGTGGTGTAGGGTAAAATAAAGTTTCTGTTTGTGATTCTTGAAAGATTTTGTTTTTTTTATTTTGGGTTGCCATGTTTAATTTTACCACCAAATCAGTGATCAATTGTTGCAGGTACACTATTCAGTGTTATGGCAGACACAGGGTAGTTGAACAACAGGACAGAACCAGTAGAGGTGACAAAAAACAGCCTTGTGGGTATTATGAATTTCTACAGGTAGTTTCCCCGACATTGAACATCAACGTGTATGACAATAATCTGAATTACTTTTTCATTGATCGTGAACCTTTCTTCTAATATCCACTACGGTCTTGAGTCCGGGGTGCTTCAAGAACACCTACATAAATGGAACTCCATTCATTAAATGGAACTCCTTCGTTAAGCAACTTACTACATTCCACGAAAAAAGAAGAAACCAGGAGGTTCTATTAGTGTTACCTGAAAAAACCTCCGTAGGGACTTTTTGGCTAGTCAATTCCAGCTTAGTTACCATTTGAAATGATAGGTAAGAACCCGACATACATACATATGTATATGTATATGTCGATCTTGCCTCCAAGCAGTCCATGAGTTTGACCTAATACTCCTTAAATTACTGGACTCTTTAAAAAAAAAAAAAACAAAATAAAAATTCAAAACAATTTAAAAAACATCAGCATAATTTATTTTCCTAAATTTAAATTAATTTCCTAAACCATGTCCTACCATAGTCGACATTTTTCGTTCGGATTCATTCGACTACCCATAGGGCAGCCATAAACTTCGGAAAATTTTTCAAAATTCACTAACGCACCCAGTACCCGATACTTTTTAGGACTGTGTGCCTCATAGCTCTTTGATTCTACAACCGCTTCTGGACGTAAGGCGGCACAAAATAACTGAGCAAAACTAAGGAAAAACAACTGATCCTCGTTAAGATCCATATTCGAAAAGGTTTCCACAATTGTACTTCTAGGGTGGATATTCATCTTTTTCCACTTGAGGTAGGCCTTGTATGCCAGCCTTAGACCGCCATTATCCGCTAAATTCTCACTTATCGTAGCAATGCTCTTGAAAGTCTGATCGTCCTTTGAGAAATTTCCATATTGTTCCAAGAAGCACTTCTGTCTCTCTTCGAATTCTAAAATTGCCGATGGTCCCCACCAAGATAGAGGATTACCATCCACGTCAAACTTCCGGCCCATATCGTCGAAGCCATGGATTACTTCATGCCCCATGAACATACCCATGCCACCGTAGTTCAAGGACTGGGGAAAATGCTTATGGAATACAGGAGGCTGTAAGAGACCGGCAAGGACAAGAATTCGATTGACACCGGTGTCGTAGAGGGCATTCACCATGGTGGGCGGCATAATCCATCGATTCACATCGAATGGCTTGGGGAGAAGAGCTCGATTTGCTCGCATATAAAACTTTACAATAGCCAAGCAGTTTTCAAAGTGCTTGCCTTCGACAATATCCACGTTTTTATAGATTTTATTTAACGCCTCATCGGAGAGGATATAATCCGGATAGCCAGCAGCAACCTTCATGGCATTGGCTTTCTTACTGGCATACGCCTTCGTCTCAGCATCTAACCAGTCCAATTCGAGTAGATTCTCATCGAAGACCTCCTTAAGGGTATTTATCATTTCGATTGTCTCGTTCTTGCTGGACTCATCGAAATACTCTCGCACAAACATGCCTGACGTTGTCATGCCCATGAACCAATTGATTTGATTCACGCAAATCTTCCACAGCGGTACCGGTTCTACTTGTCCTGTTATAGCTGCATTAAAGTCACTCCATGCTTCTTGAAATTTCCCCTGTAGCGCTACCAAAACGTAGAGTACACCTCGCCAGACCATGTAGTTGGCCATGGTATGGTTTTCGGTCTCGACAAGGACGTAGTAAAGATTTGTGTAGTATTTTACTCCAAGTTGTATCACAATGCTTTGATTTAAGGTTAGATTGGTCTGTTGGACCTGGGAAAAGTATTTGGACCAGTCTATGTAAGAGTATGCATCTTGAAGTTGCTGCAGTGTGGGCAGACGATAGACTTCCGTTTTGATTGCTTCCGGAGGGAGGGTCGCATTGGCCAGTTTTATTTCAAAATTAACAATTTCCTTGGAGACGTTTAGAGCCTTTTGTTCGTCGACGTTCAGCAAGCGAAGGACTTTTTCGATAAGGTTCCTGAAATGAAAATAGAAATTTGTGTATAGTGAAGTAGTTCTGAATTGATTGAATGGGATTCTAATTCTAAAACTATTAATAATAAAAGAATGCGTGGATGGTGATCCATGGAAATATGGATTTGTGTATAGAACGGTTATGAACTACAAGATGGCGCAGAAAGTAAACAGTTTGCCGCCATTTTTCTAAAAAGCAGCATTAGCACTCGGAGTTTTGACAGTTGTAAAGCGTTGTATACCATTGGCCGACAATTAACGACCTGATTCGGACAGTGTGTGCTCTACAAGACCATGCTATGCGACTTTCTAGTACCAAAATAAAACTATCTGGGGAAAAAGTTAAAGTAAGAAAGGATGCGGTGAAAGATCAATAAGATCAATATAGATTTAGCTTATATTGCGGCCTAATGTTTTTCTTCACACTGTGAGAAAAATTCTCTTTACGAGAATTGTGACATCGGTTACACACAGCTCTGGCCAGATTTGTTTAGAAGAGAGCCATGTGCTGGCACAGCAACACGTCGTACCTGACAGTGATTTCGTTAATAGATCCGCGGCATTGGTCTACCAAGTTGGATCGAATTATTGGCCATTCTAAGGCTTTTCTCACAGCTTGAGTACGTATGTACATATATCTGAATGTCTTAAACCCTGAATGTCTGTCAACAACCTGATTGGGCCCTATCAGTGCGGTTTCAGATCCGGAAAGTCCACAATCGATCAAATTTTCAGACTTCGGCAGAACTCACGAAGTTCAAATCGATATCCACCATCTTTTCATCGATTTTAAGGTCACAGATGACAGAATTTATAGAGACGAGCTATACAGAGCCATGTCTAGTTTTGGCAACCCTGTCAAACTTGTCAGATTGTGCAGAGTGACGATGGAGAATTCTCGCTGTTCCATCAAGTTTGGTAACGATCTCACTGAGACATTTGATGTAAAAAAGGTTTTAACAAGGTGACGCGCTGTCTTGTGATTTTTTTAAACATCATCTTTGAAAGAATTGTGCGACACTCACAAGTCTGAGGCACAATCTTTCAAAAGCCTGTGCTGACGATATTGACATCATCGACAGAACACAGCGCGCTGTCACTGGTGCTATTGCAAGTATTGGAACAGAAATGGCAAAAATGGGTTTAGTTGTGAATGAGGGCAAAACCAAGTATATGCTGTCAACGAGAAGGGACACACAACACCAATGAATTGAACAGAACGTCACGATAGACGGCTATAACTTTGAGGTAGTAAGGGACTTTGTCTATCTCGGCTCCGCTATAAACTCTGACAACAACATTAGATCAGAAATCATACGAAGAGATACACTTGCCAATCGCTGTTTCTTTGGTCTAAGAAGGCAATTGTGTAACAAGGCCTTATCAAGAAACACTAAGGAGACTATATATGTATGTACATCCCCTCATCATCCCAGTCCTGCTGTTTGGCGCAGAGGCATGAGCGTTAAAGAAGGCGGATGAAGGTATCCTCGGTCGTTTCGAGAGAAAAATTCTTCGTAAAATATTCGATCCCGTTTGAATTGACGGGCTTTGGAGGAAGAGATACAACGACGAACTATACGAGCTGTACAGCGACATCGACCTAGTCGACAAACTGCGCATTAGTCGTTCTAGATGGCTTGGACATATAGAGCGAATGAACATCAGCGCCCGTAGAATTCTCGCATCTAACCAGGAGTAAAACGCAATAGAGGAAGACCTCGCCTTAGGTGGCGCGCACAAGTAAAAGGGGACCTCAACAAACTTGGAGTGCACAATTGGCAGCAGTTATCTAAGGACCGGGCTAGCTGCAGAGGGTTATTAGTTGAGGCCCAGGTTCACCCTGAGCTGTAGCGCCATCTAAGTAAGTAAGACGATCTATGTAGAAAACAAAAGCGCTGTACTCTATCGAGTTAATCGAAAGCCAGGTCGGGGCTTCACGAACTGCTGCTATCGAAAGGACACGATATTTTCGACCATATGCACTGTACAGCACTACTATTTTGGCGCGTTGTGAAGCGATTCATTTTTAAAACTGTACTGAATTGACGTTTCAAAAACATGTCTAAATGTCAAAGTTATTCATTGTTCACATACCGACATAAAAGATGGCGCACCCTGTATTATGTGGACAAGTAGAACACCGTGCCTAACGACTAAACAGATTTGGCCCAAGCTGGATCTGAAACGATCTAAGTGGACGAAAAAGAAAAAAAAAACTATCCTCCGTCATTCTCAGGTCTCTCCTATAAAAGAAAACCTTACCTAGGAGCTTTCTACTACATATAATGATCTATGCGATCCAATAAATACAGATATTAGAAGCCTCCAACGATTCATTATAATCTTCGATGAGTACATATGATTCTTTTTTTTACATGTCCTTGAAGTCGGTACCATACTAAGCATTATTGGAGAGATGATACTCTGAAAGACCTTGCATTACATAGAAGTTCAAATAAAGGATAAGCTGTCAGAAACGGACAATCACTTAACTCCGGAATTGATTTTACATGTTCCGTAGTTCCTCTTCCTCCTTTTGGTGTGTAAGTCGAATTCGTCCAGTATTAAACTTATGTCTATGATAACATTCGTGACCTGAGAGCTGTATAAACATGCCTATATTTCGTAATGGGGAATTTCTGGATTCTTCATAAAAATAACGTAAGTCCGAGATAAACCATTGCTTAATCAAGTCGATGTATGTATCATCATGAATCTCGAAAACTACACCACAAGTATTTATATGTCTAATCATCACTGATTGTGATTATTTATTAGCTTGTTACAATATTGTGCAGTCGAAGGCTAAGGCAGTAGTACATCGTAGTTGAACAAAGATTAACACATAATCATTATTGTAACCACAAGTTTAATTTGCACGTTAACCTCAAAATATATTTCGTCGTTAATTGCGTTAAATGTTATTTAGAAAGGTAAGCAGGTTCAGATTTAAACTTGCCATCGCCATTGAAATATCCTTTTAATGGTTTAAAACCAATTTACGAATGCAAACACAACGTAAATATAGTATACATCTTGATTTGAGTAAGCGGGAGAATGTTAGGATGGTAACGCTGAATTTAGCTACTTATATCGTTGGAGAGCCTCGAGAAAGAATTGCACAAAGGATCATGATCAAATTTATTATGATTTGTGAACATCATACATTTCAAGTCGTGGAAGTAAAGAAGCCTGATTATGGAATCAAGTCGTATACACATGATAGCGCTGGAAAAAAAACATAGTGACCATCTAGATGTGACAACGAATTAAGACTGTTGATGATCGTCATAAAACCAGTTTGACTCGGTGACAAAGCTTTTTATTTTGCATAAGTTTAGTCTAGCTAGATGGTTGATTTAGTCTAGCTAGACGTAGTCGCCTAGGGTTTTCTTTCTTAAGATCGATAGAGCAGGACAGGTACACAGAAGATATGTCATGGTTTCCTACTCTTCCAAGGGAGCACCAAGCCTTCTGGCATATCTGTCTATTAGACAGTGTCCTGTGAGAGCACCGACTATCTTTCTAAGATTTATCCTATTGCCGGAAATAAGTACTGGTATTCCTACAATCCAGCTCTGACCAGAGCTCTCCAGAGAGAGACATCTGCTGATATTGTTGCCGTTCTCATGGCTTCGGTATCTAATTGGTATTTTATCGATTTTATAGGTATAGGTCCCGGTCCGCATCCTCCTAAGCTAACTCGTCTGCTTTGCAATTGCCTGAAATATCCCTTTCGCCTGGAACCCAGCACAGGAATACGTCGTACCTGACAGCGATCTCGTTAAGAGACTAGTACCCTGTACATAAGAATGAATCTGATGACTGCCGTGTATACCCAGAGAACAATCCGGGGCTGGAGACTCCAGTTTGGGCCTAAGGCCTGCCTACATGAACAGAGGGTAATCGGGGTCTTCCTAGCACGGTCTTGAATATTAAGTTTTTATTATCGAGAGTAACCCCCAAGTAACTGGCGTGATATGCAAATTGCAATTCAATACCCTTAAGTTTTGGCGGAGTTGCATATTGTATTTTGTACCTTCTTTTGAAGAATACACTTCATCAGGTTTCTAACTGTAAGAAGGAACTTCCCTGATATCACTTTCGCAATTTGGTCTGCATAAGCTATGACACTGAACCCGTCTTTACCCAAAATTAGGAGTATCTCATTCACAAGTAGAAGGGAACCTCAGCAAACGTGGAGTGCGCAACTGGAGGCAGTTAGCTAAGGACCGGGCTAACTAGAGAGGCTTGAACGAGCGAATATTCTCCAATTTTGAAATGTCATTCAAAGCAGCAATTTATGGTCGCAGCAATCTGCAATCAATTTCGTTTGAATGACCGACCATCAAGAACAAAGCAAAAGAATTGTGAGGTTAAATTCTCGCGAATGTTTTGGTCGCACGAATGTGGATTGCGTCCTACATTATGTGGAATGTGAATAAAATTTGACAGTATTCGCCTATTCGCGGAAAAATTTGCGAATTTTTAATTTTTTCACAGAAACTAATTGAAATTCAACCCAATTTTATCTCAATTGATAGATAAATTAAGTTCTGTTCTTTTGCGATTCTTTAAGCACATTATCTCAGCTCTGTTATAACCTCAAATCGGAGACTAATTAAGGACTTTCAAATCCGTTTGAATCCTTGATACAAAGATGAGAATGTTTTGGTGGATAGTAGGAGGCAAGTAGGTATAAAATAAAAACGTATCAGGTGAAGAGTACCTTCATAGTTAAATACATTCGCGAAAGATACTCAGATATTCGTAACAGATGTTTTTGGCCTTAAAAAACGATTCGTCTCCGAAACACTTTCTTCAAATACTTTCTGTTAATAGGCGGTGAACAGAGCTTTCTAAGGGTACCTACAAACATACCTACATGATTACTTAATTATTTCATTATTCTCCTTTAATGACTTGATAGTAAATTTTCCTTTACTTTGTACTTATGTCAAACTAGAAGTGGCGTAACAAAAGCTATCAAAATGGCGGACAATTCAAGATGGCAGACTAGTGCGAGAAGGCAGGCAAATCATTAATGAAAAATTGGAATAGAAATTTCGTGAAAAGCTTCATGGAGTCATAGATTTGCAGAATTGCCATATGCATACTTATATCATATATGGTTAAATGTTTATATGACTACTTAACACTGGCACCGAAAAATAAAATAACTATTCCTGCATTGATTCACTGTAAGCAAAATTCACTGTTGATTTCAATGTTAAAGTTGGACATAAAAATAAGAAACTCGATAATATCATGCGAACTATGGAATTGGTAAGAGAAATGTAGCAAACAACTTTTATCTCTGTGTTCTCAGACTATAATGCTGAGAACCAAGAGCATCCTAGCAATAGGGCAAACCAATTTGGCAGCAAAATTTAAGCCACAAAGTATCCCGTGGAATAATTTCAGCAAGAGGTTCTTGAAAAAGATTCACCTTTTGGATTTGAGAAATTGTCTTAAAGTCATGGTAGGACAAAATTTCTGTGATAAATAAACATTGAGTAAGAATCAACAATACCCAAAAAGTTAGACTAAAAAACTGCTGATCACTGATATAACCTCAATATAATTGTATGTAAGAGGTCTCAGGCAAAATTCATGGGGTAGATTCATGAAATGATTGTAAAAGAATTATTTCGTATTTTCTGGAATAGAAACTTTGAATCCCTCGCACTGTAATTCAAACTCACCTATATGCTTCGAGGTTCTTGGAATTCTCCTTCTTCAGGTAATTATCCCGATTTGTCATGCCCAGCGATGTTTGTTTTAAAAATATTGAATACTCCGTTGAGACTGTTGGATTTTTATCCACTTCATAGGCAATAATAACTCCATTTCCGATGAACGATGTCTTCACTGCCAACTTCAACCAATCAAAGTCCTTCTCAGGCCAGTTTTTATCCAACACTGGCCATCCGCCCAGTTCTTTAATAAATTCCAAAAGCTTTTCACGACCACGTTCGGCAGCAGTCTTCGCATCTATACAACTCTGGTAGTAAATCTTAGCCTTGTCTATGGCACTTGGTTGTGTCACATCTCCAATCGGTTGGGATAGTAGCTCCCGAAGATGATTCTCAAGATTCTGATGTAAAAGTTGAATCGTTGAATACTGCCACTTATCCTTTGGAATCGGATTCACTTGCTCCCAGTTACCGCAGGCATATTCATAAAAATCATCACATGGATCCACAGAGCTGTTTATGTAGCTTCGCATCAATTCGGATTGCGTAGCACGAATTGCCCCTTTGGTGCCATTCAGTCTCCAAAGTGATGAATTCACGGATTCAGCCTTTGGAGCGTCTGACTGTGCTTGATTTTCGTCGTTGTCATCACTTTCGAGTTCACCCCCATAGAGCAGTCGAAATCGACAGAAATTTGTTGAAACTAATACGACTAAGGCCAATACTACCGAAAGCACTACCAACAGAATGCAAATTTTCATATTAGACATCGGTGTAGATACTCGCGTGAGATACTTTTCGGTTGAATTACGTTGCACGTTCTAATTGAACAATTTTACGAGTATTTTTAGAAGGAATTTTTTTTTATTTGTATGTTAATACATTGTTTTCGGTTTTGGTATCGGTTTTTTATTGTTTTCAAAAAATTGAACGCGAGGACTACGATTACAAGTGTGTCGATGCGATCGCTACGAAGCCTCACGGTACACTATCGGTGGGGGAATATTGTTTTTTTGAAATCATTTCTCGGATCTGCGATGATGGTCGGATTGTACTTGTACCTAACGAGGGGATATAGTAAACAAGCAGTTTTTTTTTCTAACAATTTTGATCAATTAAAAATTACTTCTCTGTGGAGTAAGTAAACAAAGCTCGAGGAGAAGCGCTGCGGCGCATCTAAAGTGAGTGAACGTATCTTTTGAATAATGTTGGTGAGGAAAAGCTTTTAGATTAATGGTTTTTTTTTTTTTATTAAATTTTCTATGAAATTTGTGTACAAGCTACAGTGACTGTACACTGTGTGCGACTGTGGGGATTTTGAGTGACGGTTTGTGGTTAAGATGCATCTATAAGCTGTTGTAGATAAACACTTCAGAACTCATGTAAGTTGTAATGCTTTGCTAAATTGAAGGCGTATTGTAATATTCGTGAAGTTTAGTCTTCAATTAATTAGTTTCTGTTTTTAGATTTTAGAATACTACATGCAATGAATTGAGTGTATGATGATGTGGAAAACCCATAAAATATATTATGATGATTGGATAGATATGTAGATTTCACAAGTCTCGTAAGAAGAAATAATATTAAGTAGCTGCCTTTATTTTACAATAAACTAAACAGGATGAGTGGTCGTGTAATATGCAATAAATCAATTCGAAGCGGGGAAACACCATTCCCTAACATGTAACGTTGTATAAGTCTACTTCAACAAACGTCTCTTGCTTAGTTCTTAGTGATTGGTTCCAATATGGATGAAGAAGCTGTTGAGAATAGAATCAGGGAACCAATTTGATGCAATTTACAAAATCTAGATTTTTTTGCTAATTTTACTCTTTACTCTCAGTGGTGAAATCCAGGGTAACTGAAGATGTCTTGAAGATACTAATTGGCTTTGGTATCATCCGGTCATAGAAAAAACATACTAAAGTTTTTAGCTGCGATCAGACCTTAAGTAGGTTGATTAGGTTTTTTGCTGAGGTCAGACAAAACTTAGGTCCGTAGTTGTACTAGTGTTCTTAAAAAATAATTTCGATTTGGAGATTCTACAGCAATCGTGATAGGGAACTCTCAATCTTTTACTGATTTTAACTTTCAAGCAATGCCTTAGCAGGGCGCATTTTTTTAAGTTCTGCCCAACAGACTAGCATTAGTTAAGATCCTACAATCACTCCATAGTTTTAATAAAGAATTCGAAGTACTGGAGCCTTTTCCGCATAGTCAAAGACTATGTGCTTTTGTTTTGACGGCATTTACCTTCTGTCCAACTTGTTCCTTACTTCGGCTTCCATTATTCTATTGGAAAGCAAACAATTGTCGTCATTGTATTCCAAAAGCTCAGGGCATGATCTCATAGTCAATTGAGAATTTGGACAAAATTGATTTTAGCGGGTTCAGTGACTAAGAGCGTCGAAGTTTGAATTCCCAGACAACATCAATTTTTTTTTTCATTTTTCACGGTCCCTCCTGTTCTGAGCTTATGACAAGCATCCGAGAATGAAATAGCCTCCCAAACAAAAAAATTGCCTATTGTATGTTTACAAATTTTATTTTAGTATGTTTGTCAGATGCTTGCGGAAAGTGGGATCGTGAAAAAAAAACGTTTATGAAATCTGCGAATTGAACCTCTAACCTCCCGCTCAGTATTCCGATGCACTAAGCACCGAGCCACTGGGCCCACAGTAACCTTTAAGTTCAATCCAACTTTAATCGTTTAATTAATGAATAATTAA
This sequence comes from Xylota sylvarum, assembly GCA_905220385.1. NCBI lineage: Eukaryota > Metazoa > Arthropoda > Insecta > Diptera > Syrphidae > Xylota > Xylota sylvarum. The sequence continues at coordinate 38,821,363 of LR999958.1, forward strand.
TCTGAAAATCAGCATTTTTTCTAAGAAATGTCTAGGCTACGCTTTTAAACTTCTACTATACTAGTCTCAACCTCTGAAAGCGGCTTGCTACCATAGGTATCTGGACATCTTACCAACACCAATACCAATACTTGCAAAACAAGAATCCCAAATCTATTTTAATAGATCTTGAACCCTTCTTCCATTATTCACAACTGTCCTAAGTCATAGATGCTTCAAAAGTATCTACATAACCGAAACCCTTCTCAAGGTTATTACATTCCACGAAACAAGAAGAAGCCAATAAGTTCTATTCGTGTTACCTGAAGCTACAAGTGAGAGCCTGACATATGTACATACTTATGTACATATGTATGTAGAGTATTGTTTCCAAAAACAAGTAACTGGCGAAAACATTTTGTAACAATGCCATACAATAGGGCTTATAACTTTGTCCGACACCTCCAATAATCGATTCCTAGATTGATCCGAGGTTATACGGGCCATCGAGCTTCGACCACAATTGTCGTTCTCCTCAAATGACGGGACTTTTTCCGAAAATACGAAAACAAAATTCAAAACAACTTTGAAAAAATCAGCATAATTTATTTTCATAGATTTAAATTAATTTCATTAACCATGTTCTACCATAGTCGACACTTATTCTTCGGATTCATTCGGCTACCAATAGGGCAACCATAAACTTCGGAAAACTTTTCAAAATTCATTAACGTACCCAGTACCCGATACTTATCGGGACTGTATTCATCGTACCTCTTTGATTCCACAACCGCTTCTGGACGTACGGCCTCACAAAGTAACTGAGCAAAACTAAGGAAAAACAACTGATCCTCGTTAAGATCCATATTCGAAAAGGTTTCCACAATTGTACTTCTAGGGTGGATATTCATCTTTTTCCACTTGAGGTAGGCCTTGTATGCCAGCCTTAGACCGCCATTATCTGCTAAATTCTCACTTATCGTAGCAATGCTCTTGAAAGTCTGATCGTCCTTTGAGAAATTTCCATATTGTTCCAAGAAGCACTTCTGTCTCTCTTCGAATTCTAAAATTGCCGATGGTTTCCACCAAGAAAGAAGATTACCATTCACGTCAAACCTCCGGCCAATATCATCGAAGCCATGGATTACCTCATGCCCGATGAACATACCAATGCCACCGTAGTTCAAGGACTGGGGAAAATGCTTATGGAAAACAGGAGGCTGTAAGAGACCGGCAAGGACAAGAATTCCATTGACGCCGGTGTCGTAGATGGCATTCACATTGGTAGGCGACATAATCCATCGATTTACATCGAATGGCTTGGAGAAAAGAACCCAATTTGTTCGCACATAAAACTTTTCAACAGCTAAGGAGTTTTCAAAGTGCTTGCCTTCGACAATATTCAAGTCTTTATAGAATTTATTTAACGCCTCATCGGAGAGGATATAATCCGGATAACCAGCAGCAACCTTTATGGCATTGGCTTTCTTACTGGCGTACGCCTTCGTCTCAGCATCTAACCAATCCAATTCGAGTAGGTTCTCATCGAAGACCTCCTTCAGGGTATTTATCATTTTGATTGTCTCTTTCTTGCTGGACTCATCGAAATACTCTCGCACAAACATGCCTGACGTTGCCATGCCCATGAACCAATTGATTTGATTCACGCAAGACTTCCACAGCGGAACCAGTTCCACTTGCTCTGTCATAGCTGCATTAAAGTCCCTCCATGCATCTCGAAATTTCCCCTGTAGCGCTACTAAGACATGGAATACACCTCGCCAGACCATGTAGTTGGCAAGTGTATGTCTGTCGGTTTCGGCAAGGACGTGCTCAAGATTTGTGTAGTATTTTACTCCAAGTTGTATCAACATGCTTTGTCCGATGGGTAGAATCTTATGTTCGATCATGCTAAAGTATACGAGCCAGTCTATGTAATCGTATGCATGTTGAAGTTGATCCACTGTGGGCAGACGATAGGGTTCCGTTTTGATTGCCTCCGGAGGGAGAGTCGCATTGGCCAGTTTTATTTCAAAATTAACAATTTCCTTGGAAACGTTTAGAGCCTTTTGTTCGTTGACTTTCAGTAAGCGAAGGACTTTTTCGATAAGGTTCCTAAAATGAAAATATAAATTTGTGTATAGTGAAGTGGCTCCGAATTGATGGAATGAGATTCTAGATCCTTAAACTCCGAATTGATGGAATGAGATTCTAGATCCTTAAACTGTTAATAACATCATAGATTTGTGTATAGAATGGTTGTGCACTATAAGATGGCAGAGAAAGTATGATACCAATATGTGGCGATTTTGACAGCATTAAACACAGGTATATGATTGAATGAAAAATTGGAATAGGAATTTTTTTAAAAAAATTCGTGGAGTCACAACACTACAGAACTGCTATATGCATATGTATATGTATTTCTGTAACTAAGATCCACCTGCTGCAGCAGAAAATTATGAAATTTAGCCAGTAGCACCTTGCGAGGTAGCTTCGTTCATTAAATATTGCGTACTCTTTCGATGGGCAGTCAGGAGATATGAGTGATTTTCTTCTTTTCAAGCCTCATACATGACCCACTAAGCTTCTCGACAACAAATCTAAACTTTCCTACATGGAGGGGTTCTGATCTGCAGTTGTAGAAGCTTGAGATTACAGCTTTCCAGAATTTCCGGTTTTTTGAAATCCCGCTTATTACAAAAACTAAAACGGCACCGGGTTGGACTGGACATTTCACATTTGGACAGACGGGAAGGAATGCAGAACATAGAAACGGATTAAACCTGATTTTGAAGAAAGATGCTAGGAAAAGTCTTATCAGAAGAATAGACATAGCTATCCGTTGATTGAATCAGAATATTATTCATCGTGACGAGAGGAAAAAGCCAAGGACTACTAGTCCTGCGGCCCGCTTAGCAAATATTGCTATGGAACACATCCAAGTTGCAGTCGTCGATGGCAACAACTCAGAAGTTAAACTCACTGAAGAGTAATGGGATTTTCTGGCTTCCACATTCTCTCCTGTCAGAATGAATTCACCCTAAAATTGCGCAAAGAGAAAATTTACAAAATGGAGACTCGATGAGGACAAATAAAACTCACTGTGGCACCTAAAAAATATTTTTCAATGATACCCAAAGTCAGGATCCATATTTCGGGGCCAACCATCTCCAAGGCACCTCGAAGACACACTCGACGCTGAACAAGCAAGTTTCCGCTCTGGATCATCCTGTATCGACCACATCAACACCCTGCGGATCATCATCGAGCAATGCGTTGAATATCGATCACCACTACACCTGCTGTTCATCGATTTCGAAAAGGCGTTTGATAGTGTCAATCGGGATAGTGTCTTGCACAGGAGAGGCATTCCTGATAAATTAATAGCTATTATCAAGGCTACTTACGATGGATCCACATGTCACGTTTTGCACAGAGTAAGGCTGTCTGAGGAATTCCAAGTTCAAAGTGGGGTTCGGCAAGGTTGCATTCTTTCACCAATATTATTTCTATTGGTGATAAGCGATGTGCTAAATGCGGCTTTATCGACGGGAAATGGATGAATTCGATGGACTCTTACATCTGAACTCAAACACCTCGACTACGCCGACGATGTATGCCTACTGTCCCACAGAATAATGGACCTTCACCAAATGACAGCAAATGTGGAGAGAGAAGCTAACATCGATGAGCTAAAAATTAACTCGGCAAAAACAAAAATGATCAGCCTAGGACCGAACTCATCGACTCATATATGCATTGCTGGACAAACGGTTGAGAGAGTAGAGAGTTTCCAATACCTTGGGAGTATTGTCTAAACTGATGGCGGAACCGAACTGGATATAGCCAGCCGAATAGGGAAAACAAAATCTGCGTTTGGGATGCTATTCACAATTTGGCGTAGTAATGCAATTAGCTTAAACACCAAGCTACGACTGTTCCGTTCCAACGTTGAATCCGTGCTGCTATATGGATGTGGTACCTGGAGAGTGACCGCTACTATCACGAGGAAGCTGCAAACGTTTGTTAATAGGTGCCTACGCAACATCTTAAGGATTTTCTGGCCAAACCGTATCTCTAACGAACAGCTTTATCAGAGAACGGGTCATGAAGCTATAGGCACAACCATACAACGACGAAAGTGGCAGGGGATGGGTCACACTCTCCGAAAAGGTGACAGGTCCATAGCTAACCACGCGATGCAATGGAACCCGCTTAATCAGGATGGCAGAATACGCGGCGGTCCCAGAAGTACATGGCGCAGAACAGTCGAGAAGGAAGCACGGCAATTGGGAAAGAGTTGGGGAGAGCTGAGGCACATTGCCAGAAACCGCACACGATGGCGCGTAGGCGTTGTAGAGGCCCTAGGACCCACAAGGGGATACAGGACATAAGTAAGTAAGTATCTCCAAGGACAGATTGGAACACTTTTTTTAAGACCTTAACCCTGAGTTGTAACGATGGGTCCGAGATGGGTCAAGATGCAATTGTTATGCTCAACAGAGAGACAATGCTGCAGCTTCCATCGACAGGATTCAAGGTACACGTTGCACTCAACATGGTTAAAGTGAAGCCGTTTTCTGAAATACTAATCAGATTAGACCAAAACGGGGTTAGGGTAGTGACTGGTAAATTCCTGCCCACAATCGTTGACCTGCTACAAATAGAGTTGAACGCCATCAACAACTGGGCACACACTGTGGACTCGGTCTTAATGAACATAAAACTGAACTAGTTCTCTTCACAAATACAAGGAATATACCCGAATTCGAGCCACCTAGACTGAATGGAGTTCAACGTGGAGCCCGAATGGAGTCCAATTAGATCACAAATTTAACTGCAAAGACAATATATGTACTTGAACGCACAAACAATTAGGACAACACCCACCAATGCCCTTGAAGCCATGCTTGGGTTTCTTCATCAAAGAAGTATCCCAAAAAGCGCCCTATGCCTCCGACAAACCTGAATGTGGAAAAATAACCAAATCGGACGGAGTTTCATCAGCAAGTGGTCACACGTCAACACGGGCTTCAGCCTCTATCTCTACTCCAAATTTCCCTCTAGAGAGAGCTGGACCGCTTCACGGATGGGTGAAAAATGGACGAAGGTACGACCGCAAGAATGTTCTCAGAGGCACCACCAATTGCCCAGTTTATGAAACTTCCCAGGCACGCAAGTGTGTTTCAAGCGGAAATACATATATGATATTACCGAGGCCTGCCGGGACCTACTCACTCTGAACAACAACAATCATATAAACATCTACATAGAGAGCCAAGGAGCCATCAAAGCCATGACTTCCATCACAATTGGTCAAGAGATTTAAATAGGAACTCAAATCCCTTAGCTCGAGGCACAATATCACGCTTTGCTGGATTCCGGAACACATGCGCTTCCACGGGAATGAAATGGCCGATGGGCTAGCAAGAAAAGGATCAGAATTAAAAGACCTAACAGCAGATCACTCAGTCCTATAGCCCATCAGTCTTCTTATGTCCAAAATCACCTCGGACTTTCTCAACATGGTTAATATAAAGTGGAGAATTTTCTCCTCATGCCGCGTCTCTAGAAAACTTTGGCCCCAATATGACAAAATAAGGACTAGAGAACTTCTATCGCTGAATAGACCACAGCTGAGTCTCCTTCAATGGAGGCCCATTTCAGAAGAATGAGAATCAGCACCACAGACCTATTAAGAGACTGTGGCGACCCAGAGGTAGAGACACAACACATTTCCTCTGTGAATGCCCAAGCCTCAATAGAACAAGATACTTGGATTTGATAAATTGTCCTAAAGCCATGTTTGGGCAGAATATCTCCGACAGAAACATGAACTTAAAATTTTCAGTAAGCTTGCACTAAAGCCAAAGAGCTGTGTTGAAAAACTGTTGATCACTGAATAAGAGTAACTTAACTACACTATCCCGAATTATTAAAACAGGATCAGCAAATAGTTCGTACAGGTATGTCAACCTTAATATCATTGCAAGCCTTCTCAAGCTAAATCCATGGCCTACTCCATGAAAAGTTCGATACCTACGGTCCTGTGACTTGAAACGCTTTCTCTTAACAGCTAAATACAGACAGAATACTTACCGTGTATGGGCGGGACGCTGAATGAATAGATTCGTGTTTCTTCTTACCTATAAGCTTCACGATTTTTGAAATTCTCCTTTTTCAGGTAATTATCCCGATTCGTCATTCCCAACGATGTTTGCTTTACATATATACAATACTCCGTTGGTACTTTTGGATTTTTCTTCACCTCATAGGCAATAATAACTCCATTTCCGATGAACGAAATCTTTGCTGCCAACTTCAACCAATAAAAACTGCCCTCAGACCAGTTTTCATCCAGCACTGGCCATCCACCCAGTTCTTTAATAAATTCCAAAAGCTTCTTACGACCACGTTTGGCAGTAGTCTTCTCATCTATGCAACTCTGGTAGTAAATCTTTGCCTTGTCTATGGCACTTGGTTGTGTCACATTTCCAATCGGTTGGGATAGTAGCTCCCGCAGATGATTCTCAAGATTCTGATCCAAAAGTTGAATCGTCGAATGCTGCCACTTATCCTTTGGAATCGGATTCACTTTCTCCCAGTTACCACAGGCGTATTCATAAAAATCATCACATGGATCCACAGAGCTGTTTATGTAGCTTCGCATCAATTCGGATTGCGTAGCACGAATTGCCTCTTGGACGGGATTCAGTCTCGAACATGATGATTGCATGGATTTAGTCGTTGGAGTCTGAAGTCTGAAGTCCGACAGCTTTTGACTGTCGACGTTGTTAATACTTTCGGATTCACTCCCGTAGAGCAGTCGAAATCGATAAGAATTTATTGAAACTAATAAGACTAAGATCAATACTGCTGAAAGCAATACCAGCGGAATGCAAATTTTCATGTTGGACACCTGTAGATACTCGCGTGAGATACTTTTCGGTCGAAGTAAGTTTTACGTTCTAATTAAACAGATTTACGAGTATATATATATTTTAGAAGGAATCTTTTTTTTAATGTTTTCAAAAAATTGAACGCGAGGATTGCGATTATGTTGATGCGATTGCTACGAAGCCTCACGGTACACTATCGGTGGGATAATATTGTTTTTGATTGCACTGAACCGAGTGAGCATATCAGCATATCGTATTAGATTAATGCTTTGTTTTTTTTTTTCCATTAATTTTTCTATCAAATTTCTGTACAAGCTGCAGCTGTGATATGATTGAGTGTACACTGTGTGGGGCTGTGGGGATTATGAGTGACGGATTGTGGTTAAGATGCACCTATAGCCGTTGCAGATAAACAATTCAGAAATCATGCAGATTTGATTAGATTAAATTAAAAATATGAGGCGGGAGCTTGTCACCATATCACTGCGGCCACAGATGGGCCTATTGTGATTACATTCAATTAGAGCACACTCATGATACCCGAGTTAGTAATAAATCCTAGTACATCTTTGAGTGAGCTAGCAGATATGTATGTCCTCTGCTTCAGGACTTAAGTGACGATGACGGGTTCTGATTAGACAGATACAGCGACACTGATGGCTGGATGCTGTAGGAAGAGGGTACGCAGTCAACCTGGCGACGTCCAGTGTTGTAACTGTTACTGCGCATGAATTGTCAATCGGGGGTAAACCCCTGGTGGGCATTACAAGAAGACGATTACATAGATTTTGACAGCTCATAAGCAATTGCATATGTTTTTTTGTGTTGATAAAGTGTTTATTGTAATATTTAATTAAAAAGTACGAAAAGAAGTGAAAAAAATATTAAAACTAATAGGATTTAAATAATAACGCCCGATTCCTTTTCAACATTTATTTTTTTTTCTTTGTACATCCAATTTGGCTGGCAGCGCAGAAGAAGACCCTCTATCTCGCCGGAAGAAGTCCCTCTATCTAGCAGAAGAAGTCCCTTTATCTCGCCGGAAATACTTTTCTTGTTTTCACAACATGGCCGTGCCCTTTTGCATTTTTCTCTATTTAACTTACAGAGGGCGTTGATGTATATCTTTAAAGAACGTTCACATTCCATTTCATCAGACTTTACAAAAAGGTTTATAAAAAGTGAAATATATTAAGTAGATAGATACTACTGACAAGGTATGTAAATAATTGTTGATTATTTGATTTATTTCTAAGTGGATGATGTTTTTGTTTCTAGAAAATGGAAGGACAACTCCACAATAAAAAGGATCTCGCGCATTGTGCAATTGTCCAAGAAGGACAGAATTCTTCTCGCTTTATATAAAGTTAAATCAAATTGTTCACTTGCGGAGTTAACCATATCATTTCAAATTAGTGAAAAAAACTGCTAAATTGTACTTTGCTGATACTATTCAGCTTTTAACAAACAAGAGACCAGAATATGAGAAGTCTTCCAGCATGTTTCGAACAGTTTGCAAATGTGAGAACTGTCCTTGATTGTACAGAGATGAGAACTGTGACATTCAGGTGTCTTACATGTAGAACGTGTACTCATTCGCACTACAAAGGCTCGCATACGTTCAAGGTTTTGATCGGTGTTTCGCCTTCTGGTGCTATTTTTTAAGTAAAGTTGCAACTGAAAAGTCTTCAGACAAAGTCATATTCAATCTCATAAATCTAATTGAAAAACTTGAACCAGGAGACGCCGTTATGGTCGACAAAGGATTCCTGATTGGTGACGAGCTCTCCAAAGCTGGAATTGAAATGCTAAGACCTGAATTTAATTTTGGAAAGTTCACGAAACAAGACGTTGCTGCCGCTCGAGTTCAAAACCAGATTAAAAGTACACAAAGTGCTGTCTGACAAAGTTCACGTCTCCATGTTGCCTTATATGTGTGCAACAACTCCTTTGCTGTCACTTCCTTCCCCTTAGTTGGAGACTTAACTTCTACCAATCTCCATTCATCGCCATCATATGCCACACAGTCCGGACTTATAGCGAGGAATTGTAGATTGAGGGAAATAATTAAGTCCACTTCAAACAGCAAGTACTACACCTCTTTAGCCAACTTTTCAGCATAATGCCCGTATTGAGTCGCCTCCGTGGCTTTAAAATTACTGTCATAAATAGACGATCATTTCTTAGGCCAATTTGGAGCTTTGTTGAAAGAATATGTGAAAAGTTCGTAAGAGATGCTCCCAGTAATACTTTTTCTCCTCTAGCCACTGTGCACTAGTTTGGCTTATCGTAGCTTTGCAAACTTGAGCAGCTTCTTCTCGAGTTTTCGATACCTCTCGAAAAAGTTCAGCATTCGAGGAAGTTAAGAAAGATTCCCTTAAAGGAATAAACTTTCGTAAGGCATTTTGTTTGACACCAGACCTTCTTCCGTGAACGGCACAGGTTGCTTGCATTAACGGAGCTGAATTGCTTTACAAAAGATTTGCCAGCCTTTCCCCATTTTTGTGTTAGTTCCGTGGAACTAATCATTTCTAGCCTGGGTTCTCTAATAAAACAGAAACGATTGTTTTGGGGTGAAATTGGAATTGTACAAAAAAATACGAACCTCTTATGTGAATAAGACATGCAGCTATGTGCTTGCACTTGTTCCCTTCACCGGCCTTGTAAGTGCAAGTGCATACCCAAGACGCCCGTTGTTTAGTTCCTAGCTTTAGCTTGACTTCATGTGGCTTTGATGTTATAGCCGAGGCCGTGACTATAAGCCCCGTCACTTCATCCACTGCTGTAGGCGGTGTTAAGCCAATAGCGTAGATCCAGCCTGCTTTAAAAATTTCCTCACCTTCTCACCGTCAAAATATTGCACAACATCGTACAAGGATATTTGTATGTCCTTGGCCAACTCTTTATTCACTTTAGTATTCATAATTATTTACAGATCATGATAATTCTTCTATTGTATTCCAGAGGGCGTTTTTCAACATTACCATTCGTCAATTGTTCTTATTTTACCTCCTAGTGGTAGCCATCGGGTACTGGTTGGTGTCCCTGCTGAACTTATATGTGCGAGTGTTGAACAAGAGTAGATAGCAGCACTAGAAATACGACAGCGGACGAACTCTCTCGATGGAGTCAACGGTGACGTCAGAACAGAAACAAACAGAAGCATAAGCATACTTTATCTTCGACATATTCGGAGCGCAGGCTGATAAAGATTTGCAAGAATAAGTCAGGTTTTTGGAAAAGAGATGATGGCGGATGAGCCCTTATTTCGAAATAGTGAAGGAAACCTAGTCACCGAAGCACAGGGGCTAGTAGATGTGTTTAAGCAGCACTTCCAGCAGTTACATAATGGGCATCAGGGAGAGAGCGATAGGGCAAGAAGTGAACCCGCATCCAGTCAATGAAGAATCCATCCCCCCTCCCGGTTTTGAAGAAATCGGCTCAGCTATCAAAAAGCTGAATGTCTACCAGTCGAGCTTTTCAAAGATGGTGGTGATGCTTTGGTAGGGTGTACGCACCAAATCAGTAACCAAGTATGGGTGGATGAAGCCATTCCTGTTGACTGGACTATCAGCTCTATATGTCCCATCTCCAAGAAAGGCGATCCTATGTCTTGTAAGAACTACCGAGGCATATCCTTGCTTAATGTCGCATATAAGGTCCTATCTAACGTATTGTGTGAACATCTGAATCCATTTTGCAGATGGGACATACCAGTGTGGCTTCCGGCCCAACAGATAGACGATCGACCAAATTTTGACACTAAGGCCGATCCTGGAAAAGACCAACAATTTTCAAGTCGAGACTCACCATCTCTTCATCGACTTCAAAGCCGCATAGAATAGCATTCATCGTCTTGAGCTCTTCAAGGCGATGGCCGAATTCGGAATCCAGACTAAATTGATCCAGCTCTGCCGCGTGACGCTGGAAAACACCCGTGCAACGTGCAATTTGGAAACAGTTCCTCAGAACTACTTATTCCAAACATGCACCGGATTTCGGCAAGGAGATGCGCTATCATGTGACTTCTACAATCTCGTGCTGGAATAGATAGTCCGCAGGAGTTGAGTGATGGATGGTAAGCAGGAAAGCAGAGCAGATTTTGAATACTTTCGAGAGAAAAATTCTTCGTCAAATATTCGGTCCCGTATGCGAGGAGGGCGAATGGAGGAGAAGATGCAACCGAGAACTCTATGAGCTGTACCAAGATGTAGTCCAAAAAGCCAAAACACATCGACTGGCCTGGCTCGGCCACATCGAGCGAATGGATAATAATGTTCCAGCAAAGCGGATCTTCGAATCACAGCTTCCAGGTTAGAGACGACCAGGAAGACCGAACCTCCATTTTAAGGATCAAGCTATCGCGGATGTCAGAAACCCTTAAAACCAAAGTTTTTTTTTTATTATTTCTACTCTTACCTCTAAAGGGTCCGATCCGGGCTACTTGAAGATGGAGTACCACCTACCCAACCCCTGTGGACATTTAAGTCAGGGTTTTAGAGAGAGAGAGAGAGAGTGAGGTGAAGTAGGTCTGACATATTCAGCTGACGGATTCTGATGCAAAAGAAGAGAGAAGAGAGTAAGAGAAGGTGGAATCGGTTACGGCTTTACGTATCTGGTATGTTATTCGATAATCAAGGCTTTCGGTGTGACTGGCCGGAAATTGTCAAAAAATTTGTTAGAGGCTGTCATCAATTTTCAAAGTTAAATGATTCTAGTAGACATAGTTTGACATTTTATTGGATCACTTGACACATGACAGTACTAAAGCAGAAAATAGGGTATATCATAATTATGCCAAACAATCTCCATCATTCGCTGTGTAGTTTGAACTCATTTCCTCCCGAAGCAACGTAGGAAGAACTTTCTCTATTCATGCACCATTTCCAGTGCGAATAATCTCCTCCAATCCACCTTCTCATCCGTTTTACTAAAACGGGAAAAAAACATACAGAAAAGCTACAATCCGTCTGGAACGGATCGTATGATACCCTATCCTCCTCTCTATAAAGTGGGCGTGGCCAAATTGCATTTTATACTCAAATATAGCTATAATGTCGAACATTTGAGGATGTTACATGTAAAATTTTATCAAAATAGGTTTTTTGATGATAACGCCCCCAAAAAGTGGGCGTGGCCAAAACTGTTCTATGGGTGAATTGTAGGGAATCTGAATACCCAAATGTTCGGTCTTAACAAAATTTTTCGGTTTCATATAATTTAGTGAAGTTATAAAAAAGTAGGCGTGGCAGTGGGCGGATGTAAAAAAATTTTACACTAGTATTGTACCTTTTTCTCGGAAGCCCAGATATGAAATTTCAGCGTCCTAGTTAAAAATTTAAGGCCCAAAAATCGGTTTTGTGATGAAAATGCCCCTAAAAAGTGGGCGTGGCCAAAACTTTTGTATGGGTGGATTGTAGGGAATCTGAATGCCTAAATATTTGGTCTTAACAAAATTTTTCGGTTTCATATAATTTAGTGAAGTTATAAAAAAGTAGGCGTGGCAGTGGGCGGATTTCAAAAATTTTTACACTTGTACTGTATCTTTTCCTCAGAAGCCCAGATATGAAATTTCATCGTCCTAGCTCAAAATTTAAGGCACAAAAAGCGGTGACATACGGACGGACGGACGGACGGACGGACGGACGGACGGACGGACGGACAGACGGACGGACGGACGGACGGACGGACGGACGGACGGACGGACGGACGGACGGACGGTCATCTCTCAATCGATTTCGCTATTGATGCTGATCACGAATATATATACTTTATATGGTCTATCTCGATTATTTCTCTATGTTACAAACTATGTGTCAAACTTAATATACCCTTAGGATAGGGTATAAAAATCCAAAATCTGTTTTCGAAAACAAAACAAAAAAAAAAAATATTTTTTGAATCGCACATTCGTATCGGAGGTCTTCGGCGGCGCGGAGGAACTCAACAAAATGCGATGGCGAATCAAATTTTTACCGGAAGCATAGAGTTTTGAAATTCTCACTTAATTTTCCAGAAATAAATTTGGCGTCGATATAAATATTATTATTGGTACCGAATGAGGTGTGGGTTGGGGTACTGTGGTACTGATTTGGAATTCGCTGCAATTACATTTTTGATCAATGACACATGTGGGCGAAATGGTTTTTGGTTTTTTGGTTTTTTTTTTTGGTTCCCTGCGCAGAACTAGGTTGCAAGAATGTTTATTTGGTGTCAGAGATAGAATCACTGGCGACATTACCTACCGGTGCAGTGGTGGTGGCGCAGGAGAACGTCTGCAGAAGATCGCAGACTATGCGTGGACGTGTGTTGTACACACGTGTTGGAAGAATGGTCGACGAATTGTTTGTTTAAAAAGTGATGGAAGTGTACAGCGCATGTTGTACATGTCTGGTGTAATATGCAAATCGATTCGTTTCTAATCAATTCAATTCGCAAACAGACTTGTGGGAGAGGACGCCCGACCATGCATACAAATTGGCGACACAAAATGTCAACAAGGATCAGACCCTTTTTATGTTTTCGTGAGTGTGTGGTTAGCGTGTGGGCGAATTGAGTTGGTGGAACAAACTAAGCACATTTTCAGTTAGTTTGTAGTTTTATGGTATTCGAAGTTGTCGTTACTTGAGGAGTTTATTGAAAACAAGACGGGATTGGAATGCAACAAGTTGTCTTATTCATTGAAACTTATGTATCTTTAAAATTGATTGGGCGACAAATGCATCGAAACTTATAATCAAGAGTGGACCATACGTTCAATTAGGATAGCATAGATCTCCGTTTGAAAAAGAGAGACCTACTTGCCTGACGAGTAGTAAAGTCTAGGGTTGTCGGTCTCTATGAAGACACCACCACCAGACCCTTGTGAACGTCTGTGAAAATTCAACTATAGCCCAGTCCAGGTTCAGAATCTGACCGAAGCCAGTGCTGAACGTATGGAAAGGAGACTCTAAATCTGAACAGGAAGCTGAAGTTCCGGTGTCATTGCATCAGACGGTATATCCATCCATGGAACCAGGGTCGTAGGATAAGTGTCGCGCAAGGTCATCGAAACTCTACCATCGAAACTGATACCAAAAGCCACCACGTCTTAGACGGTAGATTCCTTTGATAGTATAGCCCATGATGAAAGTATCAAGTACCAGGAAGTACTCAGGAAAACTCCCGAATAGCTTAGACAGACCGTTCTTTGCAGTTTAGTGCAAAAAGCAGTTGTCATGATTGTCAGTACGGACCATCATATATTGTCAAAGTCACGTGGTATCTAATCGGTTAGTACGGGAATTGTTTTACATAGATACATAGATCACCCATCAACCACGAACTTGTCCCATAAATTGCAAAAACCCAAAACAGTAAGTGTCCTTACTACCTATACTTCAAATGGATCAGATGCGATCTAACACTATCGGGCAATCATTTTGTATTTGTCAAATCAATATACAAACTATAAGCAGTTCGAAGTCAGGCTACCAGTCTCGATTTTCGACAAAAGAAAATATTGACGTAACAGTGATACAGGAAACCCGCAGCACAGCAGATGATGTACTGCCTAACCGTGGGAAAATCCACGGATTTAAATTATTTGCACCTATCAACCATCCATTGTATGGTACCGCCAGCTACGTCAGATGCAGATGATGTACAGACATTTTCAAAGTTTACAAACCCCCAAATATACCGTAGCCGGACCAAGTGCTTCCCTACTACCCCTATCCATGCGTCTACGGCAGAAATTTCAACAGGTACCACAGCCTCTAGCTCTACCAAGAAGATGACGAAAATGGACACAAATTAATGGAGTGGGCGACACACACTTCCATTTAGTGTTTGATGTCAAAGACAAGGTCACTTTCCTTCCCACTCAGCTAGATGGGTTAGAGACTACAATCCAGACCTATGCTTTGTAAGAAGATAAAAAAACGGGCCCTTTAACTCATCTCGCAAAGTCAAAGATGACTTCAAAAAAGCCAACACCAGCCTGTCATAATAGATGTCAGCTGTGCGATTCCGATAGTAGACTCAACTCCGATGGCAAGATGGAATTTCCCGAAGGCAGATTGGAAAAAATTCTCTAGAAAAGCCAACGGCGCCAATCGAATAATAGGTACTTCCAAAACCATCCAACTTTGATCGACTTACTGGGTTCTTTATTGCAACGGCGAAGTTGTGTCTACGAAGTGGGTTCCGCAAGGAATACGTCTCTGTTGGAGTCAAGACAATAGATTTTACGAAAAATTCCTTTCATATGGGAACCATAATCTAGACGAAAACATAGAAATGGAAGGACATGGTCAACGGAGTCTATTTCATACACTCAAGCCGGAAGGCATGGAGGTTACTTCGGAAATTTTGAATGTCAAACCCGCCACATACAAAACCCAATATCGATCCCAATTGTGTAGCTACCCATATAGTTAAACTATGCCAAGCAGATCCAGATAAATCATTCATAAGGTACATCAACCAGGACTACAAAAATTTATGAAGGAACACAGCACCACATGTCCACTATTCAACTCCACTTCTACAGCCGAAGTTGATACTGCACTCCGCTCCATAAAATCTGGAACTGCAGCCGGCGCAGACGAAATCTATCCAGAATTTCTGAAGCACAGCGATGCAAAAGTAAGAAGGTGGCCAAGCTCGAGCCTATTTCAAAATATTCTCATATGTAGAGCTTCCTACGTCCTTTAAAAGATCAGAAATATTAGCTCCTCAAGTCAATTAAACCTGCAGATGCCCCACAAAGCTAACTCCCAATTGCTCTTCCATCACTCGGACTAAAACTACTTGAACGCATGTTCCTGAATAGCCAATGATATTGAAAAAGTTATCCCGGAAAAGAGCAAATAGGCTTCAGGAAGTCTAAAAGCTGCCCCGACCAAGTCCTAACCCTAACAAACTTAATCGAAAATGGTTTCCAACTGAAAATGAAAACCTGCCAACGCTTCGTGAATCTAACAGCAGCCTACGACACCGTGTGGAAAAGGACCTCCTATACAAGCTTCTCCAGATCATCGCTTGCATAAAAATCTGCAGTCACGACAAGCATAAAAGAAGTAGGAAAGTCAACAACGGACTTCCTCAAGGGTCGGTGCTCGCCCCTATATTTTTCAACGTATACAACCGCATCCTACGACAGACGACCTTCCGGAGATTTAACTATGCCGACGTCATGACGTTTGCATTCCAACACAAATCCTAAGGAACCCTGGAACAGGTAGCGACATCGGACCTGAACTATCTACTATCTGTCTGCATATTGCAAGAATTGGTGGCTACAACCGAGCGAAGTCAAAATTGAGATCTGTGGTGTCCACCTCAATTATAGAGAGGCCCGAAGAGAACTGCGAGTCTTGTTTGACGGTGTATACCAAAGATACAACTTTACTCCAAAATATCTGGGATATAAACCGCATCTAACCAAAGCCTCTCAAAAAATAAATACTTTTCCTGTGGTGCCTCTGCAAACTGTTTTTTTTTAATTGCAGAATATGGAGCCCCAGTTTAACAGCTACACAGTTCCACACCAACAAGATCGACCCTCAACTGAACAGCACCATGAGGTTAATATCTGGCATTAGACCAACCCCAGTTGAATGGCTCCCCATGCTCTGCAAGATAGACCCACTTGACCCAAAAAGGAAGCAGACCCACAAAATTCGAGGAAATCCGAGAATCCTCCTTCGTGTAGATATTCGAATCACCACCACCCTGAGACAACGCTCAGGACACCCTTCAATAGAACTCGCAAAAAAGTTGGGCACTGAATCCTTTTCGCTGGAAGAAACCTGGTTTTCCGCCAGATAAAGTCCATAAGTCCATATTCATAAACGAAAACAGAGAACCTGAATCCTGTCATTCATAATGGATCAAGGGTGCTCAATTGGGATCAGGTCTGGGGACTGGGGTGACCATTACAATACATCATTAGTTTTGAGTAAACACCTTAGCTATTTTGGTCGTAGGCTTTCGGTCGTTATCTTGTTGGAAAATAAAACTTCCCAAAGACATTCTAGAAGCAGAATTTTCCCTAATAATGTTGACACAAGTTGGATCTGTCATTTTGGTGTTGATTTTGACAAGATGTTCAACGCAGCTAAAGGAGAAACATCCTCAGATCTTTACCGAACCTCCTCAGTGTTTTACAATTTTTTGTAGGCACTCTTTGGCTTAGCCTTTCAGTTGGTCTGCAGCAAACTCGTGTTATTCTTTAAGGATTGTTTGACTCAAGTTTGGACTCTTCGGACCAAGTTACATTTTGCCAGAACGTTTGCGGCTTTCTTGGGAAGGCGAGGCATTTATTGATGTTAATCGAACGAAGCATAGGCTTTTTCTTCACAAAAAAGGTTTTTTTTAAATCGCATTCCTGGAGTCACCTTTGTACTGTTTTTGATGTTATATTTCAGTCTAGTCCTTCGTTGATACTTCTGGTTGAAGATATAGTCACAGTTGCTGTAGTCTTCAATTTCCTTCCGCAAGAACTTTTAAAACTGGCAACTGTCAGATTAACTTTACCCACAGAGCTACTTACTTACTTAACGGACTCCCGACCCGTGAAGGGTCTCTAAATGAGAGCTGACATTCGGCATACTATTGACTGTTACTTAATGATGAGGCAGAACTATTTATGCTTTTTCAAAAATATGAACACATTACTACTAAGATGCCTCTGCGTTACAAACTATCTTTTAAAAAGAATATACCCTATGAGATGCAGCATAAAAATCTAAAAATAAGAGCACACACTTTATTTTTTCCTCGGCTCACTTGTTGAAATAAGACTAAGGATCATATTTGACATGATGCCTTATGTGTTGCAACTAGTGCACAACATGAACATATGGAACATTATAGATATTTTGAAAATTTCCTGAGAGCATCTGCTAACTGGCAAGTGCAACAAAGATGTCGACAGCAGTTGTATCTGCTAGTTGTACACCTTGCACTTGGCAATGGTCATTAGGTAGGAATACACAAGTATTGTTGTAGATTGTTTCGTTTATAATTTGCATATGAAAACATGAATAACGATTTTCTTGTTTTTTTGTAACGAAATGAAAAATACAAACACGCATCTCATCATCTTATCAGCGTCATTTTACTCTCAGAGCGTAGGATACAACAAACGATTCGACACACAAAGTTGCATGTTTGTTCGATTTCGAATGAAATCGGGACATACATACATACGAGTACACACATGAGTATGTATGTATAATAAAATCATTATTCCAGATTATGAATTATCTCTAAATGGAACTCGAGTATGGCACGAACTGAACTAATTAACTCGCCAAGATAATCTTTGCAATGGGCACTTGGTTTCTTTTAAGAACCCGACGATATGTACGGAGTACGTTTGTATTAAAAAACAGAACAGAACGTTAGCTGCTTACAATATCAATATTAAATCAAATACGCTACTCATTAAGGCGCTCTACACCAATAATTGATATGTTTGATGACGGACTGCGGTTTGTGGCAGATTAGGGAATACTTTGCGGTTTTAACAGATACGCGCTTCTAATGTGACGAAAGCATTAATATTCTGAATAGTTAATGACAAGAAATATTATACTAAGTCGGCTAATTAAGTGGGATATTTGCGGTCAACATTTTAAATGTTCGGTGGCGGTAGCTGTTTTGTTGTACTATAGACATCGTAGACTGAATGGAATTCTTACCTCGTGCCATGATAATGCCTCGTATAGAACCTGTTCTTGCAGAGTCTAGAGGTTTTTGAATAAAGGACGAGAAATAATTTTGTTACATGCGATCGGGTAGCTACTGACTGTTCCAAACCTGGTTTGCGACAGTAGTGCAACAGTTGTTTTTTTTTCGGAGGGAGATGAATACTTTTTTAAAGACGAAACCGAGCTGGTACTTAATAACAGTGTGGGATTACCTTCCACTAAAATGCACCTCCCCTTTTTGCCTTTTCCTGAACGGTACCTCGGTCTTGGCATTTTGTCGTACGTTCTTCTTGAGTTTCTTCACTATGTCGCCTTTTACGTTCGATGTTTCTTAGTTGTACCCTGTTTTCTTTTGTAAAATCACTTACAGCACTCCATATCTCCTGCGATTGTGTCATATATTGAACTACATTCTCGAGGGTTTGTAATTGTTCTACTTTAGTTTTCAGCGTTTGTCTCTCGTTTTCGAATCGAGGACAGTGGAATAATACATGCTCCGAATTTTTCTCAGGCTATATCATAGTTCTCCTTGCTTTGACATGATGCGGATTAGTGCATTATTCTCTCGTGAGACCTTGCAACTAGCATATATTAAGTGCTTAAGCCTTGTGCCAATCATAACGCCTAAATATTTGATGGCCTCCTTCTTATCATAAGAGTGATAGTTTCCCTCTTCTTTCTGCTACTGATTAGTACCGCTTCTGTTTCATGTTCTGCTGGCTCTAAGCCCACAGATTGCAACCAGCGTTGTACTATACCGATTGTGTAGTTGCTATGACTATTGCAATGTCATCCGCTAATCCCACGATCATAGCTTATTCTTGTAAAGGTAGGTTGAGTATCTTATCATGCAAAATGTTCCAGAGAAGTGAACCCAAACCTGACCCCTGTGGTACTCTCCCTCTCACAGCATACTCCTTGGAGCCATCATCTGTGTGTCTTATATGTATGAGGGTCCTTTGTCTGAAGTAATCCGTCACTATCTTCACGAGGTATGTTGGTGCTGTCATATTTCGGAGGGCTTTCATGATGTTATTCCAGTTTGCGGAGTTAAATGCATTCCGGACGCTGACCGTGATTACCGCACAGTACTATTTAGGACCGTTTCTCCATCTTCTGCCTTCTATGGCTTTCTTCACTGTGTTTCCGACCGCACGATCTATTGTTGAGCGTGACTTTCGGAAACCCTATTAGTGTTCTGCTAGTCCTTTTGCATTTTCAATGCCAACCTCCAACTTATTGGTAATGATACACTCTAGCACTTTTCCAGGCGTATTTAGCAAAGGGGGCACAATGAAGATGGATCGTCAGGTGTACTGCTTTCTTTGGGGATAAGTACTAATTTCTGCTTCTTCTATCGCCTTGGGGATACCCCTTCACGAAGATGCATTACTCAATGTTCGCAAACATATTCGGTTGAGTTCTTCCCAGTTTTACGGGATATAATTGGTATGCGTCAATTCCGGTACTTTATTATCTCCGAATCTGTTGGTGGCTGCGACTACTTCTTCTGCACTAACTGCAGGAATTGGGCACGCTTCTTGTAGTGGTTCGTCTACTAGGATTTCCTGTCGTTTTAGGAACAGACTGCTAACGAAATTTTCCAGCAGCCTTGGACAGGTTTTTTATAACAGGTGGGAGCTGTTGATCATTGAAAGCCCTGTGTTTACTGTTCCCGACTGCTGCTTTAAAGCTTCTACGCCCTGATTTGTATCGCTGTTGCAGTTCTGTGAAGGTGGTGTCTTTACCACCTACAGCCTTCTTGCACGATGATATTCAGAACTCAGTTGAGAGATGAGGAATCATTCCACCAGTAAACTGGTGTATATCGACGGGTAATTCCTCTCTATAGATGCGTCGCATGTCCTTTTAATGTAGTAGCGGGACCTGAGAGTATTATGTTCGTAAAAATCAGTTTTAAATGCCTCTCCATGAAAAGTGCCCAATTTTCAACCCATTCTATATTCCCCTGCTGGTGACTACCTTGTCTTTTGGATCTTAAGACCATGCCTTAGGAGGCGCGCATAAATGGAAGAGGACCTCCACCAACTTGGAGTACGCAACTGGAGGCAGTTATCCAAAGATCGCGCTAACTGGAGAGGCTTGTTGGTTGAGGCCCAGGTCCACCTCGGACTGTAGCGCCACCTAAGTAAGTCAAGCTGCCTGAATGTCAATGAAAAACGTGATATCTTCGTGTGGTTTTGCCTTCAACTCAGACTCATAGGCGGCTACATATGACCTCCGCTTGGAAATCACTGCGGTCATTCAGGAGGTGAACTGTTTTGTATATGCCCAGCGGTTCGAAGAAGATACTTTAGCTTAAGTTTGTGTCCATCATTGATCCATTTTTGTAGACAAAGATGGATTGCATCTTAGTTAACCGATAATTGGTCCATTCTTCCCTGCTCGGGTATGTGCTTGAGAAAGGTTTTCTGAAAGCCAGGTATGAAGTCATATAGTCTGTAATAGGTACATTGACTAAAATTTTTTCAGCTTCATAGAATGACCAGCTGAAGCTTGTACAAAGATCTCCATTCTAACCTACAATTCAGCTTTTTATCAAGCACGAGGGGTAGGTATCTGGCTCGTGTCCGTGATTCTAAGGAAGGCTTAACCTTCCAATTGTGTTGTATACTGTATTGGATATTATGTCGCAGGTATTGTTAGAGAGGATACCATTAACTGAGGTTCGCGGCTGTAATATCTCACTAACCCATATTACCAAGAAGACTACAGTCAAGGAGAAACTCCCTATTGCCTTATGCAATCGCATTGCAGATTGCATACAAACCGCTTACCTAATTAATCTTGGTTCTTGACCTCGTAACATTCGCAAATGAACTGCTCTCCATCACCGGATATCATTCATATAGATCGACAAAAAGAAAGTCCAACAAAATGACCCGAACGAACACCAAAATCCGTTGACAAATCTCAGCGCTGGGCACACACACAGAGAACACAGTACAGAGACCTCGAAAGATTTAAGCCAATTAAATTGACATAAAATTGCGGCCAATTAAGAATTTCCAGGAATTAAGGTTGAAGAAATCTCCCGAAGATACATTTTGGCATTGCACACCGTTTGCATGCCACCAGCATCTACTGCTTGGCCAGGCTCTGCATCTGGCTGTAGCTGTTCCATCATAATTTATCAAATCCAAAATTAATTGGTAGAGATATGTGAGAATCACCACATTCAGATACATTTGATGGAACAACGATGACGACTTTAGCATGTTTACTTGTTTTTTCGGAACTTTCTTGGATACACGCATGCCATGCACACACTCACGTATCTGAGTATCTGGAATCGTATGCAAACTGTGTTGAGTGGCATCCTACAAGAAAACAAACATATCTCCGAAAAGGGAAGCGAAGCTGGGCGATGTCATAGTCATCGTTGACAAAATGCGATCCAGATGCACATATCCGTTGCCCAGAGTGAGAGGGAATCGTTGAAAATTCTGCACTCATGTGGAACCGCATCAAGGCTGCAATTTTTCAACGGCGACCGCAATAGCTCATGAAAATCATATTTTTACAGACGAATACCTAAGATCAAAATGACGGGACTAAAACGAGAAAAAAAAATATCAGAATCCATGAGAAAAAAGCAAAACGAATTCGAGTAGGAGCAGATGATATGTAAAAATATCTGCAAATGCTTTGGAAGTATCTAAACTGGGTGTGCGTATGTATATAGAAGTGAATTGCAAATTTCGTGCTCCAGCTCAGCTCTCGTGAGGTCGAGGGTTGTATGGACTGTGGAGTGGGTGTGGGAGTGGGATATGTTTTTCTTTGGGTTAAAAATATACATCACGGTCTGATATCCAGAGATCCCCATCCCTTCAAGGCATCACTCAAAACATTTTTGAATTTGATGGGGAATATGTGAAGCAGATGGCTGTTTGGCGGATTGTCAGATCGTTGCGAGTTAATGAAGGCGCACAACGGCCATGCAAATGGCGTTTTCAATTTGTTTCGATATTGGAATTATCTGTTTGCTTAGTGTTTGCTATGGAAAGTGGAATATTGCATTTATATTGTGAAAAATGAACTAGTTATCAGTTCATTTATTAGACTAGCAAGCATGGCCTGAACGATGGACACGCTGCAGATCCCAGGAGGTGTGACATGACATACATTTCATTTATCCATTGTATTTTTTTAGAACTTGGACAACATGTATTTCTTTTTTAATGTACTTCATCACTTAGGATGAAAGTCCTTGAAATTTATAAACCCAGTGATGGAGTGAAAGAAAAAATTGTTATTGAAGGCAGACTCAGCCAAAAAGTCTTGAGTTTCAGACATGTGAATGAGCGTCTCGTAATAATTCACATTAAGGTTAAATTCGCCAACATTAGCCTGATGTACGCTCATTCTCACACAGAGGAGGAAGATGACGACACCAAAGACCGTTTCTACGAGTTCCTGGACAAGACGAACGAGCAGCGCCTTAGCTACAATGTTAAAATTGATTTGGGCGATTTTAACGCAAAGCGTGCCAGAGTGGGCTGTCGGAAAGCATAGACTGCACGATACCAACTTCGACAACGGATTCAGGCTAATCTGCTTTGCAGTTGGTCGAAATTTTGTCGTAGCTCGCACGCGGTTCCCACATTTCAATATTCACAAAGGGACATGAAGATGTCCTGATCAGTCAAACATCAACCAGATTTATTACATTGCGATCGATGCAAGACACTCTTCCAGTACGATGGATGTCCGAACGTTCCGAGGAGCGAACATCGACTTGGACCACTATCTTGTTGCAGCCAAGGTACAGTTGCAGATATCCAGAACATCACAAGGATAAGGAAATACTGTAAGGAAGTTTGACGTCACGGTTGAAAGATTACAACCGGAGAGTGTTCGAATCCTTCCAAGAGGGACGATGCAGTAGAGGAGGACCTCACTTAAGGTGCTCAAGTGGAAAATACTTCAACCAACTTGGTGTGAGAAACTGGAGGCATCCCCAGTTGACCTCGGCAGATATTCACTGTCGGTGAGACTCCACACCTTGGGGTCTAAGTCGTGGAGCCGTTAAGGAATAATCGAAGTCAACAATACTGTCGCCCGCAAAGAAATTGATTGGATTTTGAGTGAGAGAAAGAGGTCGGAGAGAAGACTGACCCCTGAGGAACACCATACAACACAACTTGTATTGACAGATTAATTATAAAAAACTTGCAATCCATGATGAGAAGATGTTACCGAGACGGTAAGCTCGGATTTTGCTTAAGAGGGCCCTGTCCCACACTCTAAAACTTTAGAGATATCAAGAATGACTAAGTACTCGTCATTCGGTGTGATGGTGTGATGGGACTTTGGTTCCATTTTTTGTTAGGTAAACCATAAGGTCCCGTGTGGAACGTTGTTGACGGTAACCGTACTGACGGTCATTTAAAAGATATCTCATGAGATGGTAGTTCACAAGGTTATCGATGACTATTGACGATAGAAGGGGAGTGATGACTCTTCCTTGGGGACAGTCTTTAACTGCAGATACAAACACCGATATTCTTCTAGAGGAGGAATTTGGTTGGTCAAATCGTCGATACCTCTAATACTAATTGCTTTTGCGTTCGAGCCGTAACCAGTAGTATCGAAATAAAACGATTTCCTTGAAGTGGAACGATTTTTGACGATATGGGGGAGAGCACCTTCCGTAGATTAGCCGTTTCTGTACGCATACTGGCTTGAGTGCAGAAGGGGTAGATAGATCTAGCCGGCCTCTAATATGAACGTTAATGCGTTTCTCCATGGTTTTCAGGACAAATGATGTTGGACTTATAAGCAGGTCTATAGGTTTTAGTCAAGTCACTAGACCTGTTGCTTGGCTTGGGGATGAAGGACTTCATACATTAGGTCAGTTACTTGGTTTCAGTCGCAATATCTCACAAAGTGTTATTTCGCAATGCTTTTCATGGTATCTGATAGCACCGCTCTTGTAACTCAGCTGGGCATTTGTCTGGTTCTACCTTTTTGATAAGGCGCCTGCGGAGTACGTCAATTAGAAGATCATACTCTTTGAGAGAAGTAACGACATATATATCATCTGAACTTAAATGCTCGTTGCTTCTGATTTTGACTCCAACTCCAACTCATTCCATAGCAGATCCAATGGGCAATGTAATTCTATTGCAGACCTTACACCATAGCCGTATTGAAACTGGAAAAAAATGGATTGATGGATCGAGGAAAAGAAAGCGAGACTAAAGATGACAGGACCAAAGACCTTGTAGTGTATTGGGAGTGGAGACAAATACAAAAAAAAAACACCATCATAAATTATGTTCTAAAAATAATAACCCTTCAAGCAACTCTGCCTGGAATAATCACCCATCATCACGGAAGCACTAAGCATTAATTTTAAATTTAAAAACAAATCGAAAATGCAAATCGACGACAATATTTTATAATTGTCTGTAATTTGCTTACATTTTCGTTAAACCATGGTAATAAATTATGATCCTCACCATGGCATACATTTAAAATGCAAAACAATCAACCAAACGAAATGTTAGAAGTCACTGCTGTGACATTGTGTCCTTGAACGTCCTTATTAATATTTTGGTCAGCTAACAATTTATTGCTCTTACCATCGGCCAGAGGGATCTCTAAAAACTCAAGAAAACAAAAAAAAATCATGAACTCTAAGCCAACCAGGTACCTACGAAACAGCGACACAGAAAAAGGTATCCGTTCGCCGAAAAGTGTCACTAGATCGTCTGCAATCGCATTCGGATAACCAGATCTATCCGTAACCTTAAATTTACCTGTCAACTCTCTCATATTGCATAAACATTGTGAAGTGGCACGTACGGGGTACTAATCAGGGTCAAAAGGAAAACAATTCTTTGTTCGACGACGAAGTGCGGTGTGGTCACTATCGTTATTGTTTCTTTTAACCAACAAAAGGATATACATACATATAACCAGAGAAGTCATGAAGATCAAGGGGAGGATTATCACGAAATGCAATCAGTCCATGTTGACAAATAATGAAAAAGAGACGAGAAAAATCCATAAACAACACCTTCTCCCCTACAAAAGGAGGACCCACACACAGTTATCAATGATTTAGGACCTTGGAATCATGCGCGATTAATGATTTATTACGTCTGCAAGCGGACAACGGTGACATTATTTGAGCGCACAGTCTGGCTTAAGTGGACACACGAAGATAAACAGAAAAACGAACTGAAACGTAAAGAAGGTAAAGGAGTGCAGTCCACCTACGCCACGGACTATCTCAATTGGGAGAGGTGCAATATTTACTTTGATTTCGAAGTGCAAGCGATTTTTATTTCCTTTCATTTGCACCGATCAAATGTGTCAATATTGATGTCCTTACTTAAGTAAGTGGTGTTTGCCATGAATGCGACTTAATCCGCGGTTTAAAGAGCACCAGCTTATGGAATGAAGTGGTGGTGAGGATTATTAAGATAGCGAACGCTATCTGGGGTAATTTATTGGGAGAATCAATTAGTAAGGCGTTCCACTATAGTGTGAATCGTAAAGTGGAGGGTTAACTGCTGGTATAATGTAGATATTTTTTTTTAAATTATTCCCACTCCGAAGGACATAACCACTTTAAAACGCGCATTTGAATTTTCTTGTGAGAGTGAGATATTTAAATGTTCGGAATACTCGTCCCTTTGATTTGCTTATTAAACATCTCGTAAGCCATTAAGCGGATAAGAAACAGGAGTTCTTTTAACTGCTAGGATTTTTGAACATAGACGTAGTATTTTATGACAATTTAAGACATGACCTTTAGAGACACTGAGGTGGGTTTAAGATGGCATTCTTGACTAAATCCTGCGGCAAAAAGTGGGATCCACAAAGCCGCAGTTCCTTAGCAGCACTTTTAAAACATGCGATAGGACGATCAAAAAACTGCAAGCTCCAAGGACAAAACGGCTACAGAACAATGCTACAGCACCAGTGCTGATGTGTTAAAAGTGTTCGTTTTGTGTGTTTGCCATTGCCACTGAAAGTACGTACTACCAGCGAACCTTTGACTAGCTTCCTTAGGAAAAGTCAAAATTGTCATCGTGGGAAACAAAAAGAGATATCTATAGTAAAGAGGCCAGTCTCAACTCTTCACCACCATCTGAATAAGTGCGAAAGTGGGAAAGAATAAACCGCAAAAAAAAAAAAAACAGCAACAAGGCAAGTGAACCCGGATAGGAAGAGACGCTATCGATGAGACGTCCATCTACCAAGAAAAGGTAGCATCTTAAGTACCACCAAATCAACCTGCACCATGTCAGGTGCTGAACAAGAAATCATATTTACGTGGTTTTGATCCAGTGGCTTTGGGCTTTCCAGAGAGCCATGAAAGTGCTTCGAACAAAAAACTCTATGTTGGTCTCTGGTCGAGGGTTCGAGATTCAATCTCCATACAACATCTAAAAATTTTTTCACGGCCCCATCTCTCACGAGAGTCTGAAAAACATCCGATAGTATGACTGTCATGAATAAGCTTCTCAATTTGCCCTTAGACGAATGGTTCTGAGAATCTAGGCCCTGGGTCCCATGGCCTTCTTGTGCCAAATATTTGTATTTGTATTTTGGATCATCGACTGCAACGCAATTGCACATCACACAGCTTGAGACAGTACAAATTAGCAAGTCCTTTCATTTACATTCCACAACATCATCAATAACTCGTACGTATCCCAGGAGGTCTCCATGGGACATCTCTTAAGGACTGTCCAAGCTTTTGGAATCCCAGATACACAAACTGGGAAACCTATCGGTTTGTCCTCCAAGCAGATATAAATAACTCCTCTATACCCTATAACTACTAGGTATTCCAGAACTGGAATTCGAGGAAGAACATCTTTGAAACATAGTTTCCGCCACCTTTGAAGGCAGCTGTGCTCAGTTGAATAAAAAAATGATCAGAGCTGACCCTTGCTGGAACAAACATTTCGAGCAGCTCAGGCGCGAAAGTAGAAGAAAATTCAATAGATTCAAGCCAATATAAAGAAGCTCTTACAAGATTCAACAGGGGACTGAGAATATAGAAACTAGGACGACATACTGCGAAAAAATCGAAAAATTTCCGACGGCGGCTTGGCTTCAAAAGGCCCTAATCCAAAGTCACTACAACTACCTAAGCGAATCCAAATGCCGAATTCAAAAGCAGCACTAAGGAAACCTAACAACTACTTTTCTATACCCACTTCTCAGGCTGTGTCCATGAGAGCGCTGTCTTCTTCGATCCATTGAGGAACTACGTTCTCCATCTGGGAAAATTTTCACTGCCAATTATATTAAATGGGCTCTATCCACCTCGAACACATTCAAATCACCAGGAGCGGATTTTTTCCTGAATTCTACAGTACGGACAAGATCTGTCAATACGCTTCCTCATACGAATCTTAAGATCCAGCCTTATGGTGCTTTTCATACCGAAACCGGGAAATCAGGCAGAACGGTCACCTAAATTCTACGACACGTTTAGCTGAAATTCCTTTCACCTCAAAACAATAGAGTAAGAAGGGATACAATCATTACTCGTGGTCGTGGGTATGCAAGGTATCAAGCAGGCTATTGCTAGGAAAGAATTCACACCTCTTGTCATAAAGTAGGTACATATGTACTTAGCATGCTAAAAACCGAAGAATACAATTAGAAAGTGGATCAACCCTTAAAACAATTCATATCCACCAGAGGTTGCCCGCAAGGGGGTTAGTTGTGCTCGTCACTTCACTTCGGGGTGCAGATTAAATTCTTCAGATTGCAGATGACATGTACCGATGATTCCAAATTGAAAAATGGTAGAACTGTTGACGGGATTTCAACAATATTTGAAGTAAAAATACATGTTATCGAAATTTCCTCAGAAGATGAATATTATAGAAGGCCACATTTATAACTTTTCAGAAAGTCAAGTACAGCACTTTTAACTCTTAAATCCTACACGCTACGGTCCAAACTGATCGGGAACTGTCTTAATCTCTTCAAAATCCATGAACAAGGTTATGATAGCTGGATTGCAGGTCATGAAGATTTCGATGGTGACAAACTGGCTGCCTCTCTGGCCTAGTTAATCGTGAGCTCTTTTTAAGGCTACCATCCAAGAGTGCCCAATCTACGATAGCACAATGGGAGATCGCTGGACGTTCAAGCGAAAAGGTTCATTAACCTCAACCGATACAAGGTCAACACTCTATTAAATATCAACAAAAATGACCTAAGATCCTTAAGGGAGTACCTGACGACAAATTGTCTACTTAGATATCATCCGCACAAATAACATTCATATGACGGCTCTGTGGAGACTAAAAAGGAATGGAAAATCATTTTCTTTGCGTATGTCCAGCAGCCGCAAAGTAGAAATTACTCCACTTAGAGCGGAATTCTGTCAGTCCAGAAATTCCAGAGACATTTTGTGCTGTTTGTGCAATTTTAGGCAACGAATTGTACAAAGGATTGTAGTTTAGATATCTGTCTTCGGTGTTCTTCTACGATCAGTGCATGATCCTATCGTATCCATGACACCCTGAATGGCACTAACAATACCTTTGAGAGATGCCCGTAAGATCGTATTCCCTTGGTTATCCGCAATTGGTTGGATTTACTTTTCCTGTCCAATTTAATCATCTAATTCGCACTGTGATCTCATAGTCTATTTTTATCTTTCTAGTACCTACCTTAGAGAGGTTTGTCCTGTCCTGAATTCTAATTTAAAAAAGATTAGTCCACCCTACAGCACACTCTCTAGTTTCAAAAATAATTTATGAGTCAGTGCCCCCCAAGATAGAAAAAGGGGTCCGAAATTTCACTGGCTGATTGCAGAATAGGTCTTCTTCAGATGTCTACCTATATACTAAGCTATCTATGTAGTTTCCTTAGACTTACAGTATCCTTGATTTTACAGCAGTCCGTTGGAAAGTCTATGAAGGTACATACTTACATTATTCTTATTTAAGCTCATTCAGACTTTTCTTAGCCTAGCCCAGACCATCCAGACTTTAAGTCTGATTTCCTATTCATTATCTTCGATGACTCCAAGGAAACTTTTAAGGGTCTAGTCTTGTTAGGGAACATCTTATTCGTTACTATTTATTTCAAGTCTATCTTCATCTTTTATTCTTATTCAATTTGTTAGGCATTTACGCAAAAACGCAGACCTTATTGTAGGCTTCGGAATTAGCTAGAACTCGTAGGGTTTACAATTTCTATACTTTTGTCGAGGTTGATTAAACGCATGTATGTATGTATGTACATATCTATGGTGAAGCATTTGAAGAGCTTTATGATAGGTAGGTAGGTAGAAGCGATCGGATCACCAATGAATCTATTGTGAACCCCTATCATAGATAACCTAAAACGAAGACAAAAATTGGTCTGTAGCTTTGGGTTAGCCAAGCGGCCTCCCTGAACCAAACCTATATTGTTACAAATTTCAGAATGGTATTTACCAAGGGCCGTTTTCCTAGTTCTGCACAGGTTTGGGCATGTTCTCTTTTCCGCGTCCGTGCCGCTACAGCCTAGGCAGTGGTCGTCAGTATCTAGTAGCATTCTTCTTCGGTGGTTCTCCAAGAGATTGTGGCCAGTAATAATCCCGGTGAAGAGCACTAAGTTAGGTCTGTTAAGCCCTAAAATTTGCTTGGTCTTGGTATTGCCATGTTTTGTCTAGAGTTTTCTGGAGACACGACAAGATAAGAATGCTAGTCTCGAAAAGGGTTACTCTACATTTGATTTAACAAGAGCTAGGAACGGTAGAAGCCGATTCAGTCCCAGGTTCACCCCGAACTGTAGCGCCACCTTAGTAAATAAGTAAGGAGCGGTACAATAGAAGTAACGACCATTGTCAGGTTCGCCCGTTCGTGTCCCTGAATGCCCCTGTGTCCTGCTTGCTGTGATTTCTTCACGAGATCATTTCTCAAGTTTGGATTTGAAGACTGTGGATTCATTCCGGCTTGACTGTCGATGTACATGTCGATCATCTTTCTTGCGTGCAGTTTCGTGGATAATTTGTCATGCTTCTACAGCTGGGGAGTCTCAGAGGGCGAGTAATTTTGGGTTCAGATGAGTAAATGGCAGAGCCAACTCATTCGTCAACTTTTTATCCGTGCGCCCATCTTTTATCAAAAATTTTGCTGCATGTGTAGAAAGCTATGAATGCTTTCTTTATCCTTTCTGTCGTATTTTCTTTCCAAGTCATCTTTCGGTGGAGTGTACAGCCTAAGTTTCTCGCCTCATTTGAAATTTTGAGTGGTGCGCCGTTGAGTTTCAAGAGCCCTTGTTGAAGAGGACCACCCCTGTTTTCAAGGCGTTAACGTTTAACCCACCAACCCATTTTTTAGCCAATTTGTGTAGAGTATTGAGAATGGATTGAAGTATTTCGGTGATTGTGGGTATGAACTTACCTGTCTCCATTATAACAAGATCATCCACATATGCGACAACTTTGATCGCACTTCATTCTTGGTCCATCTGTATAACACTTCATTGTGTGATATTGATGTGATCCTTCATTCTTAGGATCCTGATGATATTATCCCTAAGAATTGCTTGTGTTGAAAAAATTCTGCTTTGGCTTTCCCTAATAATTTGACTTAGGTTGTGACCGGACCCAGTACTGATGGCAAATTCTGTTGTCATTACGTTCAGATGCCATGTCAATTAGACTAGAGTCAAAGGCTAAGTATTGGATAAGTATTGCCTACAGTCATCATGCTGACACCGCTCTCACAATCCAAGTGAAGTTTAGGAATTTCCATTCTTTCTTATGGAAAGCTTATTCCACTTTCATTGCTGCCTACTTGTCTGTCTAGTCCGAGCCGCCTGTTTGCAAATCCGCACTCTTTGTTCAGACAAATTGCCAAGAACTACATCGCGACTTAATAAATCTAATTCCCATTTGTTATTCCATTTGGCTTCCATCATAAATCATAAGTCTATCATAATCAATCTATAACCGTCGTGTAGCGAAAAACTTCCGTATTCCGGCTTCGGTCATTCAGCCCTCCACTGGTACTCACTGTAATCACGATTCTTTTGATTCCCTTACCATCGCTGGCTAACTCACTCACTAAATCCACTCGGAGGCTAATTAGAAATTCCTAGAACAACACCTATCATGCCGCAACTACAACAGCGTAAATCATCACACACACACATTTTGTCAAAAAGGATAAGGTGGGGCTGGAGTTCTTTCCCTTTTCGCAATAAAATATTCCGTTTCCAATTAATTTATGCATAATTCTGTTTATTAGCTATGTTGGCTTAACTATTGCATAATTGGCTTCGATGGGGCTTGTGCGGTTCCATACAGAACTAACTGTGCAGTGCCAATACTTCGGATGTTCTTGCCTAGTGATGATTTATCGATAATTTCTAGCTGCCACAGACCATATGGATTCTCGGACCAGGTTGCAACTGACATGAATGGCCAACTTTCGAGGCATTGTGCGGAAAAGACGTCACGAGGTCTTCTCTCTAAAATAGGAGTTCTCGTACCCGATGGTGATGTCAGGAACATTTCCAATGCACCACGGTATTTGCATTTAGCGGTGATCACAACTTGAACGTGTTCCAGGTGACGAATTGTTTTGGCAGTGTAGGTGAAGATTATTTTGTGGAATTGTTGTTGGTTTGGATTATCTAGTAGAGTTCCTAGAAAAAAATTAAAAATCTTGTGTAAATTGAAGGGAATTGTAAGGACGAAATTAAGGACTTACCATTTACAAGATCCATCTTTTGTTTTGGAACTGTTTTCCATAATTGTGCTAAATTTACAAATGCTTCTGCATCCATGAGACCAAAACCGACTTTGGTGCTGTAGAGTAGACCGGCTCCATTTCTCTGCCAGTCTTCCTTTTTGCTGAGAGGCTCTTGAGTAGCCGATCGTACGATGATGTGTTGAACGTCACGCCAGGTTAATTTTGGACTGAAAATGGGATGACTGATGTACATACATCAGAAGAGGTTTTAAGACATTTAAACTTACTTGGCTTCTAGTCCAAGAGCGATAATTCCGGCAGCTAAAGGTGCTGATGCAGAGGTGCCTGTGTGCTTTACTGTGCATGAGTTTCCAACGTCAGTCGTCGTCTAAATATATATTTTAAGGTTAATATTTAAATTTCTCAAAAAAATCAGAAAAAAGTTAGGATGTGAAACTAGATAATGGTTATACGAGGTACGAGTGCTTAAGTTACCGCTGTTCGAGATTGCGTACCTTCAAACGTTCCCAAGAATTACTTTACAATTCAGTATCTTGTCGATCCTTGCTCTAAAAGCCAACAGCAGTCTCGAATAGAATGTAAGCCACCATATTCAAACATGAAGCTAGCATCATAGTTCTTATACTTTCCGAACTGTATGTCGGAAAAATATGGAAGATTTGAAGGAAACCCCTTCATTCAACAAGAAGTGGAAGCAAGTACATGTAGCTAAACAAGGAAGTGTAGAAATTCGAGTTCCATCCAAAGTTAGCTCTACGAACAGATGAGAATGGATAAACAAGGAACATAGTAGATAGATCCTTTCGCACGAATGAGTTTCAGAGACTTTGCCAAAGGTTAAAGGGACACTCCGGAGCTATAGAGTCAGAACTGAAATTTGTTGAATTGACAAGTATTGTAGTTAAGGATATGGAAATATTATTAAGCAGACTATACTATCCATATCTATAGATACTCCACTGTCAAGCAGAATAAATCATCTGAACGACGATAAATACTATTTCCGTCTAGTCGTGAGGGAAGAAAGCAATATCTAAGCTCAAGTCCAATAGACATTCTCAAAGCAGTGATAGGTGACTAGGTAAGTAGCTGATATAGGATAAAACCTTCAGAATCAAGGAAGCAAGCAAGCAAGGAAGTATTATATTCTTTAAACGGACGAATAGACGGATTATGCTATCACATTGAGATCCAATGACTTGTAGCTTGTTGGGAATTGTTTCTTTTGGCTAAGAAGCCAATCCCAGTCCTGATGTATAGTACAGAGATACGGATTGGTCTAAAGTGGATAAGGGTGCTCATTATGGTCCTGTCAGCATAGGTAGTAAGTGGAGCAAGGATAAGCTTCATAAATGGCACAGTAACATCGAACCAGCCAACATTTTGAAACCAAATGACCGCGACACACATAGAAATGATGGGTTCCACTGCTCCGATCCGGAGAATCTTCAAATTCACCTCGGGATAGGAAGAGTGACAAAACAAAGGTTTTTTTTTTCATCCTCTGATGACCCTCTGAAAAATATCCCAGATTATAACTTTCACCAAAAATTTTCTCAGACTAACATTGCTCTTGGGAGACGGTACCAGGTCCAAATGGGACCCAGGGACTAGCTTTTTACTACTTCTTCACACGAATGGAAGAGGTCTATTTTTTACTGCCGTGCCCGAATCAATGAACGTAGACTGCTCCAGCTAGTTTATCTGCAGATTCATTGTCCATAATTCTCTGGTGACAAAAACAAGTCTTATCTTAGTCTGCTATGTCGAAAAACAAATTTTAATGGATGGCAGAGTCCACTGATTTGGACGATAGTGCTTAAACACGGCCTTACTATCTGATAAAATATGTATACTAGCGCCGTTAATACATTTTCGAAGGTTTAACCTGCCTAGGGCAGATTCCATCTTCGATGCGTCAGTCCGCGCGCAGAGTGCCACAGGGCGCGCAGATTGTACCAGCGGTCCAGAGAACACAGCAGCCGTGGAGAACTCCATGAGAGATTCATAATCTCCCGGAGAAATCTAAAAACTGCAATTAAAGACAGTAAAAAGAGAAGCTTCATCGAACTGTGCAACGAAGCCGACCAAAACCCGTGGGGAAAGCCTTCCAAGTGGTGATGATGAAGCTGAAGGGTGGCCGAAAACCCGCGCCTACAGCCACAGTGTTTCTCGAAAACGTAGTGGCTGTACTCTTCCCACAACAACAAGAAATGGAGGTACAAACGGAGAGAGTAAATACGACGAGGGCGTTACCAAAACCCCTCGTCACCGCAGAGGGGTTCCTGCAAGTCTGCGGAAAAATCAAGGACCAAAAGGCGACCTAACATTGCCTTAAAAGCAGCAATCAACGATGGAAAGGCGGGAGCAAACAAGTACTGCGCAATCATCACGCTGGATGTAAAGAACGCTTTCAATACCGCAAACTGGAGAAACATCTTGCGAGCACTTACCGCCAAGAGAGTACCAGAATACCTGCAGAAGATAATGACGGACTATTTTAGAAATAGAATACTGCTTTACGACACCGACGATGGAACAAGGCAGTATAGCGTTACAGGCGGCGTTCCTCAAGGCTGCGTGTTAGGTCCGCTACTGTGGAACTTAATGTATGACGGCGTCCTCAGACTTCGAACTCCGAGGTCTTCGAAAATAATTGGTTTCGCCGATGATATAGCAATCGTTGTAGTAAACAAACACCTTAAAGAGTTGGAGCATGACTGCAATGAAGCTATTGGGATGGTCCTGGACTGGCTAGTACGCATGTGCCTACAACTTGCAGAAGAAAAGACTGAAGTAGTGCTCATCAGCAGCAGGCGAGTCATGGAGACTATAAGGGTAACCGTGGGCGATCACGTCGTAGCTTTCAAACCAGAGCTGAAGTACCTTGGAATTACCTTAGATGCAAGGTTAACTTATAAGCAGCATCTACAACATGCAGCTGAAAAGGCAGCAAAGGCAATGGCTGCCCTATCAAGGATAATGCCGAATATCGGGGGACCGAAACATAAGAAGAGATTACTCTTAGCAAGAGTTGCCGCATCAATAATGCTCTACGGTTCCCAAATATGGGCTAGTGCCCATAAAACAAAAGCATACAGAAAGAAGACTGAGGCAGTCTACAGAACCAATGCGCTGAGAGTATGCAGCGCCTTTCGAACAACTTCCTACTGCGCGGCATGTGTAGTGGCTGGCATGGTACCAATAGACCTTCTTGCAAAAGAAGCGCAACAGAAATACCGTGCCAGCAGGACAAGGGCAACAGCAACGATTAGAAGAAATACTCAAGGACAAGCCTGGAAGAATGGCAGGAGAGATGGTGTCATTCTGACAAAGGCAGGTGGACGCAGAGAATGATACCCAATATAGACGCCTGCATTAATAGGAAGCATGGAGAGCTGAACTTCTACCTGACCCAGATACTTACTGGACATAGATGCTTCAGAGCCTACCTGCATAGATTTGGACACGACGACAACCCCTATTGTCCAACGTCCACGGAAGCAGTGGAGGATGCGGAACACACCATGTTCCACTGCCCACGATACTACGCAGAACGGCACCTGCTGGTAAACCAATTGTGCGAGGATTTAACCCCAGACAACTTCACCAGACAGATGATAAGCAGCGAAGAGGCTTGGGACGCAGTTAACGACACTGTGACTACAATAATGAAAGAGCACCGAAGACCGGAGCAGCAACGAAACGCAGCGCAGCAGGCTGCCAACTTGAATGAGCCGAGCACATAAGGCTGAAGTCCCCTCTAGGTATGCTTGTAAGATATTGATGTAAAAAGCTAGGAAAGAGAAAAAATTACCGTACTCACAATCATTTGATCCGATTCATTCCCCGACGAATATGTCACAGTCATCAGAGACGCGCACTTCTCACTGTACCAAGCACCTCGTCCTTTATCATCCGCACTGCCAACGGTTATCGTAAAAATACTAGCTGCATATCCATCACAGTTGCAATTATCACCACGTTTGCGACCATTGCCTGATGCCCAAACGTAAATGCTGCCGAGTCCTTTGCGACCCTATACGAAACGAAAATCCTATTAAGCATCAATCTTCACTTCACATTTCGAATACATTACCATAGCAACACCACGACTCAGAGCTTCCCGTGCAAAAATACCAGGCAATTCCATGGTCCTGCCATTATCCATTGGTCCCCATGAAGAACTGTATATATCGACTTTATCAAGACCAAATCCCAATGAGGAACCCTCCAGCAAGTCATAAACTACTCCACCGAGCATCTTTATGCATCCAATGCGGCTGTTGAATGCTATCCCCACCCCACATTTCTTGTTGTTTGCCATCATGGCAATTTCTCCAGCACACCTAGTTCCATGCGAACTACTATCATCATCAGGTCTGGGATATGGATCAGGGTTGTCTTCATTGTAGTTCCAGCTTATCTGTGGATCCTAAGAGGAGAACAACATGTAACTACAAAGGTGTCAGGTTATAGCCAACTTACATAATTCTCAATCAGATCTTCGTGGTCATACTCCAGTCCATCGTCCAGAACCGCCACTCGAACATTCCTTCCTGTGATACCCTTCGCATAGACCGGTAGTACATTCAAGTCCAATGGCTTTAGAAAGCTAGAATTAGAAGACTGTCTCTGAAATAGAGTGGGTTCTCCTATAACAGATAATTTCCCAACTCACCATATACCACTGACGTTCCCAGAGTTCATCGTTAAACGGTGGGTGATAGTACATGTCCTCAATCTCATTCCCATCGTCATCGTCATATTCCATGAAATCTCTTTTATCCCGCTGAAGGATCTTCTGCTGCGATGCCCACAATACTCGACTATCCGCCTCCAATACCCGGTGACCTGATCTTTTCACGCCAAAGCCTCCAGGCAGCTTTTCAAACAAAAAGATATTTTCAAATCCCTCGATCTGCAAAAGGACACACAACTACATTATCGACAGATGTCACATTTTACCACATTTCGTCGCCTTAACTGTAACAATACAATCGAATCCCACTCAAGTCGTGTGCAAATAAAGTCCACTGACGTAGGCTGCATATGCCATTACCCTTCGCACACGTAGGGGTGGGAAAGTCCAAAGTGTGCGGCGATTATAAACTTTTTTACACATGTACCCACCTACCACGCAATCAGTCAAACCAACAAGGGTCGCTTTGTTTTGAGTCATTTTTTTTTTATATCTAATCTGATGGATAGGACGCATGGTGTGTTCGATGGTAATTAATATGACAGTAGGTCAACGTATCTATGTATCTGGCTTGGCCCGGATGGCAATTAAATGGTTTTTTGTGAGGGATTCACGCTCGCTTGAATAGTGTGGGAGAGAGCTATGGTAATTAACGAGGGAAGGACACTTGGAACAAAAAATAAGAAGAAGAATGTACTTGGAAATTTGCATAAGGGATCAAATAGCAATCGTTTAATGGATATTGATTGATGCAAGCAAATAGCGAGATGGGAGTGATGCTCTCAATGACGTGAGAACGGGTTTCCAGTAAGAGACACATACAAATTCGATTTGAAGGCTCCATTGAGAAGGTGATGCCATTCATAAGAGTGGATCCATTAGTAGTATTGACTAGAAGATACCAATGGCTCTGTTGAGAGTAATTGTCGAGGAGTACATATGACAGCCAAGGGCATCCCGATAGCATTGCTTAGTGACGAAGCTTTTTCGATTTTCTTTGATTTTTTCCATGAAGTGGGCTACTTATAGCGAAGGATCATATGAGATGTGACAAGATTCCACCTTGTGACAACTCTCTAAACAAAAGCGCCCATATTACAACGACATCAATGTTGGCGTGATATCACAAACTAGCTTGATTGGAGTTAAAACTTTAATATGGTTCTAAGTCGCATAATGCGTCATTTTGTAGACGAGCTATACATACCTATGTCCAGTCATAGGAGCGGCCATCTGTACAAAAGGACTTTGGTAAACGCTCGTCACTGCGTCCAAAATTGAGATTACCCTTCCTTGTAGGAATAGGTATACTTAGAACATCGTAAGCTCCAGAATATAATTTTTACACTATTGTATGTGAGAAGATTTTTCAAACCTAACAAGGCACAGGCTTTCAGAAGTCGTCGTCTACTTAGTCTCTGCTTTAAACTTCGCAAGAGCGCTCAACCAATTTGGTTAGCGAGACTGGTGGCATTGGGGAAGCTGATATTTTAAACCTGGATTACAAGAAGAAAGCTTGTAGAGTGTTCTGCAAAAAACGTATCTGAATTAGCAGGGAAGTATTGTCAAAATTCCCACCATCTTCTGAGCTTCTGGAAAGAATTAAGTCGAGAAAACTGGAGGGTATACGAGGTAGAAAACTGATGAATATGAAGAGTCGAATATTTATGTGAAATGTGGGTATAAAGGTTAGTGTATTCCACATTTTCCAACGATTGTTGCTTTATTGAAAATAGTAAACCTTCCTTCGATTACTTATGGAGTATTGTTTCATTCAAATGAATGCCTCGGCTGGCTTGGCAGTAGACCATTTTGTAAACCCAATTTTTCAATACATTTTCAATGGTTTCAGCCTATTTCACGAATAGCTTGACCAACATTGTTCTTGAGTGACTGAATCATCTCTGGATTGTTCGCATAGCATCGATCTTTAATGGCAACCCACAAAAAAATAAAAATCGAACTTCGTCAAATCGCAGCTCCGTGTCAAGTGTGCAATAAATCGATTGTTGAACAGCTTATGTGGTACGTAGCTTCATCTTGCTGGAATCATAGCTCGGCCAAGTCCAAATCCTTCATTTCTGACCCTAAAAAATTAATTATAACGCCTCTTTAGCGTTCTCCATAGACTATTACGTTTCTTCCATCGTGGTCTTGAAATGAAAAATAATGCCGCCACTCCAAAAACCAGCAAGATGCTGCAATAATCTCCATTGAGCGCACAGGATGAACGAGGTAATATATTCAATTATCAATCAGTAAATCAGTATCACGAACCTTCATCACAAACTTATATACCTTCTGCATTATTTCGACCGAAATTTCTTTTCAAAATTCGGACTGTTTCGGTAACACAGGATCCACTTTGGAAGTAATTTTCAATATTTTCCAACGTTGTTCAAGCATAAATCGATCCATTTCTTACCGCGAAAATATAATACTGAGTTTCTTTCAATTTTTTTTTGAGAGCATAAGAGCTGTCAGTGTCAAAATAATATATGATTCAAAAAGAAACCAATAGGTGGCATATGTACGTATCCGGAAAGAGTCAACGCGGTCAATAGGAATTAAAAATGTGAGGAAATCTCTCAATCTTTGGGTACTATTAGTGATATGAAACATTTTAGCTATTGATGACTTAGTTGTGAAAAATCCGAAAACAGGACACTGGGAGAAAAAAGGGCTGTTGTATCTGCATCTTCGAAACAAGCAGCCACAATGATTCTACATGCTGGTGTTGTGATTAGCTCGACTTTAGTTATTCTACTTAGATTGAGAACGAAGTTTTCAGTCTAAACTACTTATAGAACTATTGTTGATTCTATAAGAATCCAAATTAGACTTGTTTTTCACTATGTAAGGATGCACTAAGAGAGACTGATTCTTTCTTCTTAGAGGTTTCAGTGCTTATAACTTCACAGTCACATAGTAGCCAAATAAAGCAAGCGCTTTTCTAAATCGGAATCTTATTTAGTTTTCGATACGTCATAGTGCAATAGTTGAGCAATTTGTGGTATTCTGTAGTACTAAGAGTAAGGAGTGGTATCACTGGTAATTCTATCGTGCCATTTGTCTTTCCTCAAAGGCTGTGTTTAATGCCGCCAACTAATAAATAAAACGTCCAGCACTAGCAGAAATATTTACTTTTTGTTGGTTGGACATAAACAGCTTCGCATCATTCACATCTACAAGTCTTGGCGGCATTTTCACTAATCTTTAACCGATTAGGCAATTCCATTCTTTAAGGTCACTTACACTATCAATAATATTGTCATTACTTGCTTTAGTATTAATTGACTGTTCAAAAAGAGGCAATTCTCATCAATTCCGGCCACGGATTCACATACAAAAGCATGTCTTGCATAGTTTTGGCGTTTTCATAAAAAAATTCAGGAATTCCAGTTTTTCTTCATTAACATCTATCATTCCAAGCGGTGGCAATACTATTGACCTTACAAGATCATTATTATGTAGTCATGATATTATTATTGATCGTGTAAGATCAGCTTTAAGTCGAATGGTGTTTTTTATAAAGAAATCTAGTGGATATGGACATGAGACATTCAGACCAATTAACCATTCGATGCGTTTAAAACTCTGGATCTGTATAGATATGTGCACATCAAGAAAGTGTTAAGACTCAGATATTTTACATAACACACTCCACTTGGAGCTATTGAAATACAAACTTTCTCTCCCTTTCTACTAAAAGTCAATGATAGGATTGAATAGACTAACTAAAGGTGTTCATTTTTGATTTCCCTACATCAAACAAACTATCAAATTTTAAGATGACAGTTGTCTGGAAATTTATTGCTAAAATCCGAGCTCGATTCGACAATTTTACAAAACGCTTTCTCCGTTTAATTCTGCACGCTATCGGTTAAGTAAGCGCGCAATTCATCGTCTTTTTTTTTATATATTTCTCGCTTAATTCACTTTATTGGACATTTACCCATTAATCAGATTGAGATCTGTGGGATTTGAAGAAAATATAGCTTCTGTAGAGGCTTATTTCGCTGAGGATCCAAATACATCAATTTGAGGTGGTGGGGCTTCCAAAATTCAGTACTTGGGGCTTGATTCAGGATGAAGTGAATCGTTTTTTAATTCCAAACAATTTTCTCAGCGCAGCGTCGAGACACATTTTTGGCTTAACGAGTATGTAAGCAAAACGAATTGCCGCAGAGTAAGGATAACCCACAAAAGATTCATGAAATGCCTGTACATCAACATGCACTATTTTGTACGTATTGTACCTTATTTGCATCAAAAATTTTCGAAAATTGTGCTAGAGCTTGCGGTACCTTCAATAGAACCCATTACCAAACCATGATCAGCAATTATTTGTTTCCAAATTTGCATGACAACGAACTGGAGGTCATGTGGTTTCAATATTTAGGATTATGTAACATGCCATACTGTCACCAAGATCATGTGGAGATATCTTAAGTCACGGTCTCAATTACTCGAAAAATTTGTCGAAAATTGGAACCCCTGAATGTACTTTGTAGGAGGTAGCCTCGGTGCATATATGCCCAAATTAATCCATAAAAACAAAATGCCATAAAATCTCAAAAATTAAAAATATGTTGGTCCGTTTATAACTTTCTATGTAATCTATTTCAAAACAAGTTGTCACGATCTTAAAAAAATCCTTTACAACAGGACAAAAACCAACGATTTTCTGAACTGAATTCACGCAAATCATGAAGCCAATCTAGACAAGGCCGGGACTAAGAAGGAAACTCTCATCCACTTCCTCTAAAACTTCGATATTTTCCAGCGTAGAATTAGGGACCACTCTAACACCAGGTCACGTGAGATATTTTAACAGTACCAAAAATCGAAGCCTTAACTCTGTTTAAACTTGTTCGAAAATTCCCATGTAGACCTTTGAAGAAATCTTCAA
Organism: Xylota sylvarum; assembly: GCA_905220385.1. Classification (NCBI taxonomy): domain Eukaryota; kingdom Metazoa; phylum Arthropoda; class Insecta; order Diptera; family Syrphidae; genus Xylota; species Xylota sylvarum. The sequence continues at coordinate 38,863,272 of LR999958.1, forward strand.
ATCAATTTATTATTCCCTAAAACCTGTTACATACGGATGGTCAATTAAGTTCCTCATTTTTTCTTGACCTTATATGTATCTCAAAACGTTTTCATATCTTCTTATTTATTTTTCATTGTAAATATTAACACTATAAACTGCTACATACTTTTTTAACAAACTTGTAATGATTAAATCTTGCAATTTGTAGGGCATCGATAAAACTTCCATAATCTTTGAGTGCAACTAAAAAATATTTATCCACCGGGGAATTTAATTTAATTCCATTAATAAAAGGCAATAACAACACTATAACTATGATTATGATCACATTTTGGAAACACATTTTTATTAAAGGCTATCCCGGGAGAACTTTCGAAAACTTAACCGTTTCTATGGCTATTTAAAACTCAACTGAATCGTTTACCACTGGATACTCTAATATTTGAAGGCACATTGCCTTTGGTTTGAACTGGCATTGTGACGCTTTGGCGCCCACTGGGCAGGACAAAACAAAAAAAAACAAAACGAAGGGAGATAACTTCGACACGTTAATGAAGTTCTGCGCAAGTTTTCCAATAAATCTGATAATCACTGCATTTATGCAGGAAACCTTAGGCAGGGTGAGTGAGTAAGTATCTAATGGTTAGAGATACGAAGGGTTTAGTTATTTTGTTTATTTTTTTTTTTGCGTAGATATTTTTAAAATTGAACATTGATTTGGAGATTGTGTTTGTAATGCTTTTATGTAGGCGTTTAATATTTGAAAGGGTTTGGGGGATAAATTTGGGTGTTTTAACGAATTTTTAATGCGCGCAAGTATCTATAACATGGGAGATACAACGATGAATTTACAATGTAAGACCTAAGAAGCTGGTACGATGAATATAGGTAGACTTAGACTAGATGGAGAGTTAATATGACTAACAAATCAGAGAAGTTTTAAAAACGAAAAAATTAGTTGCATATATCACCAATGATGTCGGCTTTATGTTTTTTGGAAAGTGTGTCGTTCGTTGTTCTGTAAGACGCTTTGGTTTTAAAAGTGGATCGTATGTGGAGTGTATACCTTACTTACCGACAAAAGCGTGTTGTGGCGTTTAATTTTTGGAATAACTATCAAAAAACAACAATCGGCGTTTTAGTAAAACGCCAATCGGAATAAGAGTGATTATGTATAACAATTCCTGAAAACCCTAACTGAATGGGCCTAGCAATGTGGTCTGGAAATCAACTTCACAAACAAAAGAAAAAATAACAGAATTCGAATTGCCTTCCATTGGGGGAACTTCCCTTAAGTTTTAAAACAAGTCAAAATACATATATAGGACTAATCCTGGACAAGAAAGGAAAGAGCATCTTTGGGAGAAATTGGGGATCAAACTCTTAAATAATTTTATGGATGTACTCAGCGAACTTTAGTTCAATACTTATCTACGGCTACTTAGTCTGGGGGCAAGCTGCCACCAAAGTAATCAACCTCAACTTAATGACAAAAACATAAAGACTAGCAAAACTATCAGCACAACTGGAGCCATGAGAACAACTCCAAATGCGGGAGTGGAAACAATTCTTAATTTGCTGCCAATAGATCTGTATATGCAAGAATCTGCGGGCAAATTCTCGGAAGCGCTATAAAAATACGAAGCTCGATCAGACTCCCTGAGAAAATTGAAACTTCTTAAGAACAGTTGCGAAAAGTTCAAGGTTATTGGCTCTGCTGAGTCGCCAGCCACAGCCACTCTGAGTATCCAGTCTTCAGATATGGCTACGTTGTTGTTGACGGCCAGAGTGCATAGTGCATTTGCGTACATATCTAGAAGTCATCGTGGACGTTTTTATTTTTAGAACAGTGTCGCGTCAAGCATTCTAAGGTGCTAAGCTCATCCAGTAAAGTTAGGTATTTGGATATCCTTTGCTACCTCAACCAAAGGCTTTTCTGAATATAGCCATAATTGTCAGACCGAATCTATTGTGGGGAGACGGTTTTTATTAGCCATGAGCCCACATCATCATGCAATCTCATTGACGCCATGGAAGCCCTGTTGCATCTCCTTTATTCGCATCTTTCTGATGGAAATGAAGTCGCCTATATTCTAAACTGCATTAGTGTGGTACTTGGACGTCGCGGCCGGTTCAGTAGGAACAAGGATAGAAGATTAGAGCGTCTTCTCAGTAGAATGTTGGAACATTGGCACAACTTTTTGGACTCTGATTTCGGGGTCTAATTCTAGAATGTTTGAAATGGAATAGAAAGGGGTAGATTGCAAACGATGACGCTGGAGTCTATTCTAGGAATTCTAAGAATGAAACTTGATTGGCCACAGTTTTTTAAGGAAAATATAGTTAAGGGTGAAACCTTATAGATCTGTTTTTATAGCAAAGGTGTAATCAAAGGCTATTCTGATGTAATGGTTACCTCAAAACTGAAGAAAAGGCAAACGTTAAGCTGAATTTCCTATGCGACACTGGACTGGTTTCCTGGATGCACAGAGATTCAAGACAACGTTAAAGTTAACGTTCTTTAACCTTCTATAGCAGATGCTTTTTGTTGTCCTTCTGATACGGCATTAAATTGTAGGCCCTTACAGAATATAACTCGCACTATACAAGTGGTTGTGAGAAGCTAAGCTCTGGGTCCCGGGTACGCATTTGTCACGTTGATTTTTTTGTTGTGTCTAAAAAAAAACAGTGAGGCGGGACTATGTAAATGCTTGCTTAAGACGGGAGGAACTGCATTTCGGACCTTGATGGAGCAGCGAGCGTTCTACATCGTTATTCTGCCAAAACTAGACATGACGCTGTATGGCTTATCTCTATAAATGCTGTCGTATGCGGTCATAAAATCGATGAAAAGATGGTTAGTATCGATTTGAAGTTCTTTAGTTTTCTGCAGGATCTGCCGAAGTGTAAAGATTTGATCGATGGTAGCCGTGGTCCTGGTCTGAAACCGCTTTGAAAGGTGCCAATCAGGTTGCTGACGTACGCAGAATATGGCAGATAGGACCTTCTGCGCGATGTTGAGAAGACTCATACCTCTGCAAATGGCGCAATTAAGGCGGTCTCCTTTCTTGTGGATCATTCATCAGGCATACACTCATCTGACCAAAATTTAGAAATGAGTTGGTGTATGCTCTCTACCAAGCCATCTCCTGCTTCTTTAAACAATTCGGCCTGTAGGCCATCAGATCCAGTAGCCTTTTTGGACTTAAGCTTTGATATTGCTATTCTAACTTCGTTTTGATAAGCTGGACGATAATTTTGGCTATCATTGTCTAGATTGAATGGTCCATACTGCCTGACAGCCGGATTTTGGTCTTCGTTGCCATTATACAGTCTGCAGAAGAAGTTTTGCAATATTCTTAATACCGACTAGGACTCTACTACGAGGTTTCCTTCTTCATCTCGACAGGCTTTTGTGCGGGTCTTGCTGGCTTGACCTGTTGGCTTGACCGTCCATATATTGTTCCTGAAGTATAATCTCGCAATATCTTCGATCGCTCGCTTCTCTTACTCGTTTTTCTTCTTTCGTAGAAGCCGATGTTCTTCCCCTCTTCTACTCGCAGAGCCCACAAGCAGCCCTCGTCCTTCTTTGCAGCGTCGCTTTGTATACCTCTTGTTTAGCTGCATGTGATTGCCGGCATTCTTCTTCAAACCAGGGATTTTCTCCTGGTGGTCAGGTGAAATCCAGCACGTCAGTTGCGGCATTTCTGATGGCATGTTGGCAGCGTTGCCATTGGTGTTTGGCACTTGATGCTGGCGGCCTAGGAGTCGTTGTATTTCGGGATACGTGTTCGGCGAAGATTCTGGGGATCTCCTGCGATTTGACGTTAAATCTTCTCACAGTAGTTCTTCTTTGTTTTGGCGCTTGAGATATCCGCATTCGTACCTTGGTTGCAATAAGGTAGTGATCCGAGTCGATGTAGACTGCTCGGAAGATTCGGAATTCAAAAATACCTGGAGCCATGCCTTGCGTCGATCGCAATGTGATCAATTTGTTTGATCGTTTCATGATCAGAAGACGTGTCAAAAGCTCAAGACTTTTTGCCTAAGTCTCCCGCGTATGACAAATCCGTATCGGAATGAGCGCTGATTCTGTTTTCTATAGTAATCACCGTAGTAGGTATACTTCACAGTATTTCATCCTTCTTTTGCCCGACCCATCCCATCGTACTTCCTGGATGGTGGTGATATCTGCATTATAGCAGTCTAGGGCCTCTGCGAGTTGTTCGGCTGAATGCGGCCTGTTAAGGGTTCAAACATTCCACACGCAGATCCGAAAGTCGTTGTCAGGGGTCATCAATAGTAGTAATCCTTTTTCGAGGCTATTGATTGCTTCGTAACTATTTGTTTCTTAAGGAAAGTTACTTCAACGCACAACCCCAAAACTGAAGGGCGAGTTCCGTTTTATAACCCTGGGACGAGGGGTCGGATATGAGCACTGGCGTTGGGCCATTAAGAGTTCATCCGCCACCAACACCAACTCTTTTCCAATACCCTGGCTCACTGTTGAAGATCCCTATAGACCTGGGATTCAAATATGCCAAAGCAGATCATCTGAGGAAACCTGATTAGAACTGTAGACGCCACCGTTGATTCTATCTAGGGAATTCAACCGCTGCCGCCTGGAGCAAGGGAAAGTTTGGTAAAATACTCCCCCCTCTCTTTCGCTGCCACCAACAACCTTCCAAAGCGGTTGGTTATCCAATCAAAGTCGAAGTTATCCCACTAGTGTGGGAGTTGATAGTGAGAGGCTAGCCTGAGAGCGCTTGTGCTCTCATATAATCGAATTACTGCCCTTTGGCCACCGAAAGGATGACTAAGACTCTGAAATGTGTTTCCCAAAAAAAAAACACTCAAAATGTTTTCCATTCAAAAGCCGTTTTCAACAACGTCGGTTTGGGTATGGTGATGAATCTTCCCTAAAGGAAGTCGTGTATCCACAAGTCACATTCAATTCAATGCAGAAATTCTAAATGACTCTGCTGGGTTATGAGAAATTCATTAGTTCTGACAATTTAAATCTAACGACGGAAATCTCCCTTCATTTGATTAGCTATCCTGGGAAACCGAAATGTTGTGTCCACAGTTATTTACCTTAATACTCCGTTACCAACAAACCTCATTGATTGACAGGCAATCATCATAACGCGGAAAATTTATCACATATGACACCCAAGAGTGATTTGTCACTTGTTTTGTGGGTAAGCCAATGCGCCCCGAAAATACCGCTGTGGCAGCACATCACTTCTCGCTAACATTCCACTGCGTTTCTGGAAGCTATACAACCCACGGATTATTTTGTTGTTTCCCTGTAAGAGGAAGAGTTTGTCTTGTTAATAATTCTGTTCCCAATTTCCATTTGTGTTTTTTTTTTTTTCTATTTTTTTTTCCATTTGATGAGAATATTTCAAAACTAATGTTTGCCAGAGGTGAATGTGGCACCTATCCGTAGATGAAGTATTCCATGACGCATCGTATAGTGCATGTGTGTAGATCCGCCCCGATTTGTCTAAGAATAGTATCTGTCTGTTTCCTCAGTGTTTGTAAATTAAAACTATAAAATTGTGACATACAAAATGTCTTAAATAACATTTAGATACAAGGGGAACGACAATAATACGCTGCCAACAAGATGATAATGATCCCACGGGGTCGGTGCCTTGTCCCGGCTACCCGATACAAGTTCGTTTCGGTGGTTTTCGGTTGCTTTTTGGGAATAGCATGTGTACTTGCCGGTTTTGTGGGTGGAGTAGGATGGGTTCCTCTATTCGGATCTAGTTGTTGTGTCATACGTACCTATGTGCGCCGCCGGGATAGATGAATATAACAACTGTATACCGACGTCATCGTGGGAAACGTTGATTTATTACTGCAAATGAGAGATTTATTTACGGCGCGAGGAGCAAGGAAGTTGATTTCCATGGAAATTATAGAGGCCAAGTGGTGGGCCACCACCGGAAAATGTGGCTGCCTGATGAACTTGTTAGTTTTTTGATGGCGCAAAAGAATCCATAATAAGCTGATTTACGTGAGGCTAACATTTCCGGTTCTCTTGTGGCATAGATTGAAGTAAATCCTTTTGATGTCAGATTTTTGGAAATTAGTTTGAAATTAAATGACATCCGTTGGATTAGGATTGAGGGGGTATGTTAGTTTTTACAAGGCTGCAAAGGAGTGGTAACGGTTTTGTTACCTAACGAAGGCTTAATTACACCTGAGTAGTATTTGAAAGATGATTCTTTTACCTTGCCTTAAGCCCAGACTTTAAAGATTAACTCAGAATTTTCGAAGAAAAGATGGTGTCGGAGTCATTAGTTGGTAAACTACAGGGTTCCCATCACCAAATAGTTTGCTGGTATTTAACCATGAGAAGTTTTAAATGGTAATTCAGCGCATTCTTTGAAGACAGTACACCTCTACGCTGTGAAGCTCGGAAGTTTTGTACCTAAACGTAAAATACAGAGGTACCTCAAGGGGTTCCAGCTTTCTGGTTTGAGATTGTGCGCCATCCACGTTGGACCCAGGAAACAGGAAAACGGACTCGGACTATAGCTTGAGAGACTGCACCTAGATTGTACGTAGGTTGCACCAAGGACAAGTCTGGAAGTATATTAGGAGAGATCGCATCACTCTGATAGAAGCAAGGATAAGTTTGGAAGAATGCAGGATAGATGTTACCTATCACTCTAATAAAAGTAGGTGGATGCAGAGATTGATCCAAAATATATGTATACTCTTGGAGCAATAGGAGGAATGAGAAGCTGGATTTCTACCTGACCCAAATACTTACTTGCCATGGACGCTTCATAGCCAACCCCCACATGTATGGACACGACGACAACCCTATTTGTAGGATGTGGATCACATCATGTTCCATTGACCACGATATTATGAAGATCGTTACCTGCTAGTGAACAAACTGGATGAGGACCTAAGCCCAGACCACATCACCCGACAGATGGTGAGCTGGGAAATGCCTTGGGAAATAGTTAGCGACACTTTGTCAACGAGTAAGAAGGAGCAGCGAAGAATGGAGCTAAAACGAAATGCAGGACAGCAGACTGTCAAAACGAATGGATCGAGTACCTAAAGCTGAAGTCTCTACTCGCATTGAAATGCTTGACGGGAGTTCCGCGAGGACTAGGACTAGGATGAAGGGTTAGTGGGTGGAAATCCCACACTGGTATTGAGTATGGAATTTTGCCTTTCAAAGAATCCCACCGTACGACAAAAAAAAAAGAACTACGAACGACATCTTATTGGATATCCGGTGCAGAATCATCCTAGGAACCTTGAACAACTACATTTAAGAACCAAATGACGGTCTATATAACAATTATCCTACATATAGCGACGAGTGCTGGACAATATGGAAGAAACCGATGAAGATCTTGAAATCCTTCGAAAAAAAAAATACTTTGAACAAAATTCGGTTCCCTACGTGAGGAGGATGAATGATGGAGTAATTTGAACCAGTAACTTTATAAGCTGTACCAAGATGTGGATGGCCGTATGGCTAAACAAACACATCGACTACATTGGCTTGGCCAGATCGAGAAAGTGGACAATAACGCTCTAACGTCAATAAGCCAAGAGAATCTTTGAATCCCAGCCCTCAGATTTGAGATGGCAAAGAAAACCGAATGTCCATTATAACGTTCTAAGTCGATGTTTTAGATATTGCATCCTAGACAAACGTGAAGCCGGTATCGGAATGTCGTGCGGCCATCACCTTATGTTAGCCACACTACGCCTTCGTAATGTCTTCGGCAACAGCAAACGCTCAAACTTGTTTCGAGTTACGAGGTACAATACCGACAGTCTTTGGGATCCCAACTGGGATCGTCTCGCCATAGAAGCAGAAATGATCAGCAGCTCAACGCATGAAGGCATGGATGACCATTGGAATGCTGTGAAAAATGTTTCTGTATCCGGGGTAGTTGCCTACATCGGCAAAAGACAGAAAAGTCACAGCACATGTTATCAGCAGATATCTGAAGACGGATAGATGAGCGTATTTCACTTAAGGCTCGGATCAAGCGGCATTAGCAGTAGAGAAACCCGAGTTAGAAGCCCAATATCGTGTAAAGAGGAAGGAAGTGGGTGCAACTTAGTGTCAGACGTGACAAGTGTTCATACATTAACGCACTGGCCTCGAAGGTTAAAGAAGCAGCTAGCAGGTGTAACAACATCACAAAAGATTTTACTGGTGTGGTCGGAGGTCTAAACAACATCCAGTGAAAAGTTTAGATGGCAGTCGGCTGATTTTGATTTTGCATGAGGATCAACTCAACAAATGGAGGAAACATTTCGCCTTAGTCCTAAATAATTTAGGCGACAGCATCATAGTCTCACATTCCAAAAATCGTGTCGCAGCAACAAATTCCCGATTTCGAACTGGACCACCCAGCAACACAGAGATAGTAGCCGGTATCAGATCTCTCAAAAGGTAGGCATTGATCGTATCCCTGCCGAGTTTTTCAAGCGGCCCCAACTACATTGGCAGAATTACTCCAATCACTCATTTTTAGAACGTAAAATGAACGGTTCCGGAGGAGCAGAACAAAAGGGATGATCAAACTTCCAAAGAAAGACTATTGGAATGTGGGAACTAGAGAGGAATATGTGTTCTCCCAGCCGTAGCCAAGATAATAGCTAAGATAGTTCTAGAACCGATAAGATAACAGGTGGGATTTCGGGATGAATACTCTTAGGCAGATCATATCAACACCTTGCGAATCATTTCAATAATGCACCGAGTTCAGGTCTCCACTACATCTAGTATTCATTGACTTTGAAAGGGCTTTCGACAGTTTGAACAGAGATGCTATCTCGATAACGTTGCGCAGGAGAGGTATCTGAGAAAAACTTATAGCTAGTATTCAACCTATTTACGAGTGTGGTAAGTATCAAGTTCTGCACAATGGTAAGGTGTAAGATGAGTTGTTTAAAGTCCATAGTGGAGTACGTCAAGGTTGTATACTTTCACCGTTGTTATTCCTAGTAGTCATCAGCGATGTACGTAGGGCAGCACTAAAAGAAAGAAATCAAGGATTGAGGTGGACAATGACATCTTACCTCAAACACCTAGGCTACGCTGACGATGTTCGCCTCCTTGCCCATAAAATAATGGATCTCCACCAAACCGCACAAAATGTGTAAGCTGAGGTAAACAAAGTAGGGCTTAATATAAAAGCGGGAGACACAAAGGTCCTGAGCATTTCAAATTCCGACGCTCAACTCAACATTTATAATTAGGAATCCTCGTCTTGGCCGACGGTGACACCGAACTCGATGTGGGTACTAGGATAGGGAAAGCTAAAGCTGCATTTGAAATGCTATCAAAAATCTGCAAAAGCAAATTTTTTCAGCACAAAAACCAAGCTATGACTATTCAGATGTAGAATCAGAACTACTATACGGGTGTAGTACTTGGAAGGTTACCAACATTGTAACTCGAATTATCACTCGAAGACTGCAAACCTACACAAATAGGTGTCTACTTAACATCTTTAGGATTTTGCGGCAGAACCGCATCTCCAACGAAAATCTTTATCTAAGAACGGGTCAAGAACCTATAGACATCACCATACGGAGGAGGAAGTGCCAATGGATTGATCACTTGATCCACTCACCCAGTCAGGCAGAAGAGTGGGGTGGCCTGCATGGCGCAGAACAGTCGAAGAGGAAGCGAGACGACTTGGAAGAGGTGAAGTAAGTTGCAAAGCATTGCGGAAATTCGAACTAGATGGCGCAAAGGTTTTTTTAACGCCGAATGCCCCGAGGGGTGGGAGGATTTAAGTAAGTAAGTATGCTGTCAACAATGTGCCTTGGATCAAAGAGTCACAGAGGGAAAGGCACAGACTATTCTCGGTTCGGGAGCAGTACAATACAATGCCTTAACTTTAGAGGTAAGAAAATTAGATCGCACGCCCCTACAGATACGCTCGCTTTCTAAATATTTATATAGTAAGATAGTTAACACGAAAAAAAATGTATGCATTATAGTCCTAACAATTCACGAATTCTATATGTAAACCCAAGCCCACTTTTGGGAAGTGTCGACTTTTATCAAAACCAAAAATAATAACCAGTTAAATAAGCCATTACAATGGAGTCTATTGCAACGTTTTCATGTGAAAGATACATGAAAGGCGAAGTATACTCTCAGTATTTGAATGAGCAAAAAGGAAGGTTCACTGTTGATCAAAGCAAAATTTCAAGAATGATTTCAGAAAATACTGCATACGTGCTTGGAATACATGCTGCTCCTGGAGATAAAAGTGCATTACCAATGTAAGTTGTGAGAAAATTACGATTAGGACGTGAACATATGCCTAGCGATGCTTATGAAAGTCTTCTACTTGCAGCATAGATCTGGGTATATCTTTCTCGGATCTGCTGACATAGATTGGTCGTCTTGTTAAAATGGAGGATATTTAGCAATGGGTGATGTTTTCATTGGAAAATAAGGGAGCACTGGAAACACTAACAAAGTAAGCTCTGTAAATATAACATCAACAAGTATTTAGGTCTGAGTATGCTGTTACCGTGAAGGAATAGGGACACATTTTAATAAGTTTCATTCAAATATTGTATTAATATTAGCAAAGGAGGTGATCGCAGATACTCTTGAAGCCTTTCCAGACCTACGTGCGTCAAGTTCGTAACTTGCTTCACATACTGCTGGCATCGGCACCCCCGTCAGTCCATGCATCTAATCACACTTCAGCTTGTATAGAAAACCAAAAAAACAAATACATCTCTGCTTACTTATTGAAACAAGATTTTAATTGACCTCAACGTCAAGCATTATTTCGTCTCGTTATCAGTTGATTTTTAGAACTCATCTCGAGAACACCGATTCATTTTGGAAGAATAAATTCATTAAGTGAAATGAAAGTCTTGCATCCATTAGCACTTCTATTTGTTGCAGTGCATGCTCAAGATACCCGGGGTTTTAATCAATTTCTCGACAGAACAGTGAATCCTTGTGAAGACTTTTATCAGTACGCCTGTGGAAAATGGACTCCGATAAACACCGAAGCTGTAGATGTGATTACCGATCAAAAGATGGAGAATCGCAATACCCTCAAACAACACTTTGGATCATTTCGCCGGAGGCGCACACCACCTAACCCGGCAAGTGAGTTTTATCAACTTTGTGTGAACAGTAAGTACCAATCTGAGGCAGACGTCCTTCAACCGTATTTGACCGCTCTGGTGGAGATAACTGAGTGGCCTTATCTCAAGGAAACCTTCAAACCATCTTCGTTCGATTGGCTGCAAGTCGCGGCGAATTTGAGACGTTATCAAGTTAATACACTTTTCCAAGTCTCTATACAACGTAATTGGAAGGATTCCAATCAGCAAGTTATCTACTTGACTTCGTCGAGAAGGCAATTTGATGGTCCAGCAGATGGAGATGCAGCATTTGTGTATAAGACGTATGTGAAGTATATGCTGCTGGGTTTTGGTGTGCGCGTTCGGAAAGCTAATGTGATTGCTCAGGAAGTTGTAGACTTTGAAGTGGAACTGGACAAGCTGAATTTAGAAGTCGAGGATGTTCTAATCGATCCGATTTCAATAAGCACTCTAATCAGACAAGTACCGAGTATAAATTGGAGACAATACTTTGAGACATTGCTCGGAGAACCCGTCAAGCGTTCACAGCTACTTGTGATCCAGGTGGATCTTTTCAAAAAGCTCGAGGCACTACTTAGTAAGACGAAGCCGGAGACAATAGCCATGTTCCAGATGACAAGATTTCTACGACACTATCAAGTGAGGATGGACCCGCCAGACTGGATAAGTTGCGTGGATGAGGTCAATGCAAAAATGCCCCTATTCGTTAGCAAGATATTCCTTACCCTACGCAGGACCTTTACCAAGTCGAAGGTGATGGAGATTTTCGAAAATATCCGTGAAAAGTTTCAACAGCAAATCAACGAGACAACCTGGTATGATTCCAGTTCTAAGCAAGAGGTAAGGAGCAAACTAGAAGCCATCAGAATCCTCATCGGCTATCCAGATGCAGATATCCCAGACATTCAAATAGACAGACAGAGCTATCAGAACACTCGCATGCTACTAGACAAACTAGCTACCAAGACAGAATTCGACCTATTGACACGCCCCTCAGAAGATACCAACGGGCACCTTAAACCCCTCAATGTGAACGCTTATTACAAACTCACAACAAACACCTTAGAGATCCCCATCGGCCTCCTACAACCCCCGATGTACAGAGAAGACTCGAATATGGCTCAAGTTATGGGCTCTCTGGGTACAATCATCGCTCATGAACTTGTACATGGGTTCGACTATGACGGTCAGAACTACGACAAGAGCGGCAATGTCAAACAGGAGTCCAATCCAAAGGCTATAATCCAGTTTGGCCTACGGGCCAATTGTTTCATTGATCAATACAGTGGAGGAAAAGTTTCTGCTTTGAATGAGGACATAGCAGATAATGAAGGCTTGCGTTTGGCTTATGGTGCTTACGAAAAGCTTCAACAAGATCATCCATATGTAGACTCAAGGATCAGTGGAGATCAGTTGTTCTTTATTAGTTTCGCACAGATTTGGTGTCGATCGGAGAGATCTCCAAATCGGCTTAGGAACCACTCATCCCACAAAGATCGAGTTAATAATGCAGTGGCTAATACGGAGAAGTTTGCAGAAGCCTTCTCCTGTCGACGAGGGGTGGGATTGAATCCTGTAAATAAATGTCAAATTTGGTAATAAATATATACTTTACATATTGATAGCTTTTGTGTTTGAATCAGTAAGTCAAGTCCTCAGGATGGCTCACTCCCTTCCTAGTCTGTCTTCAATAATAGATCCGCATCGACATAAATACTGCTTTTGCTGGTGGCCATTCCTAGTGCGCCCAGCTCATTTCAACACAAATCTTAACCGATCGGCCGTTCGTGGATATACGACAAAACTCCAACCTAAAAATTTCTGCAAAATGATTTCTACAAAGGAAGTCACTGTCAGTCGATGTCAATGAGCATAACCTTCTAAAGAACCACATAATGAAACTTAAACTGAACGATGACAATGTACCTACATATATAGAGGATACCACTCTCACCCACTGTCACTTGGAAGGCTTTACTTTCAGGGCTCACAAGAATTAACTGATGTTTCAATACACAATCTTTCCAGGTTTATGCAGACATCACGATGATTGGAGGCCTTAATCACCAACGAGTGGTAAGGAAGAAACCCAGTACAAGAACTGGGACCAAGTCCCTACTGATTCTCATAGTGTAGTGAAGACGTGGTGACTATTTCTAGTCAACAGGACCTTGCGCACCAGAAACCTCTTCAACTTAACATGTTTTGATTAAATCAGTTCACTATCCAGGATAACTCCTAAATAAGAAAGCACTGACTGAGTCAGACCAATCAGCTTTCTTCTGGTAAATAGAAGAGCTACTGGAAGCCGACAACAAGGCATCATAGCAGCTGCTATCTGCATATGAATTTGATTGACTCTCTGTACAATGCATGTGACTGGTGTCAGGGGTTGCTTCACCTAACATGCATATGACTGGTGTCAGGGGTTGCTCCGGACAAGCGATCTACTGATTAGTACCATGCAGCAAACTAGGTAGCGATTAGATAATAAAACTCAGTTGCAGTTTATCTACTTATCTTTAGTATCTTCCTATCATTCATCTATCTAATCAAATCTAAATGACCTGACGAAGATGTGTTATATGGCCATGAATACTAGACAAACCACGCATGCCGTCCGTCCCCATAACAACAATTCCATAAACTATTGCATAACACAGCATGTGTTCAAATTGATTCGACATTGATGGGCTAGTGGTGTGCTCCCAAAAATGGGGTTCACCTCTCTGGCGTATCACGTAATATCGAAATTGAATATCAATTTTACGTACCGGCACTACATCGGGCATAGATCCATAGCAATTAAAGTAATTACTTTTGATTTTGTGTTTAATTCCTCCTCGAAGCACTGAGTGACAAGATCAGCCGACAACAGTTCAGTTGGCCTATTTTTAGTGCGTGCTCTCCGAAAATTGAATTCCCGATGGACCAGGAAAAACAAAAAAAAACATCTCTAGTTTCTGTGCACGCGGTCCGTCATACCGAATGTCTTCCTGTCTGTCGGCATGTTTGGCAGAAGTGATGCGCAACGCTGTTGATTAGATTTTTAATATCTTATGCGGAGAGAATAGATACTTCCGCTTGAATGGGAAAAGAATTTATTACCTTGTGACTTACGGAAGCAGTTTAACATTTCCTGTACAAATCACAGCTTAGTTGGGTCAGTGTTGATGGATCTGGATGGAGTATCCTTTACGAGGAGAGTGTGAGTGAATTAAGACGGGTTAATTAAATCAACTTCAAAGAAAGGAGTCGCTTTGTTTATGGGTTTTGTAAATTAAGGTGAGGGCGGTCGGTTCCTTTTGTTAGGAAGTTCCGGTGAAAAACCATTTGTGGAGAGCCACAGTGTTTTTGGTGGTCGTACCAGAGGGTTTGTATAGGAATTAAAAACGTCCTATGTAAGGACAGAGATAGAGGTGTTCATTTTAAGCCTGGCTTTCCATATTTAGACCTCAGGTCGTTTAGTGCGGCGTGTATATCGGGGTGTGTTTCACCAATATTCGATTTTCGAACTTTCAGAGACATTAGTTGTTCAAAAGGATACAACTATGTGGTCTAAGGATCTGGCTACCTTGATTTCAAACGGCTTAAATAATTAAATCATGGATGGCTTCATTTCGAGTGGACTTCAAATCCACCTCAGATGATTGGATAAAAGGCGGAAGGCCTCGTCTTTGGTTGTGCGCTCGAGAGAAAGAGGGCTGACCAACTAAGCTGTTAAAACCCAAGTCCATCTTCAACTCTAGTGTCAGCTTAGTAATATATAAGATCTCTGACTCCACTTCTTGCAGTAATGGTGCTCTGGTATAGATTCAGGAATGGATGTTGTTAAGTCTAATCTTTTTTTCTCAAAGAGTCTAAGATTTTTCTAGTTCTGCATTTATTTCTTACTTATTCAAGGATTTTGCCTACTTGTTGTCTACGTGACCCTTGTAGGCTGATGACAACTTTTGATGATCTGTTGATCACTACAAGATCGGAATCGAGTTGGCTTACTTTTACGTTGGAGTGTGTGGTTCTTTAAAAGTTTATTGGCATTTACATAGGTACATCGATTGACAGCGATTTCCTGTCATTTTGTAAATTTGGGTTTGTCGTATCTTGGCTAAAGCTTCCTTGATATATCACAGGTGCTAAGAGATTTTTACCAATTGTTGACTGTCATTCATTAGGAATAGTCCTCCGAAGCCTCAAGGCTACAGAAGATTCTCTCCCAAAATCCCTCTATATCCACCCACCTTATGCAGCTAGATGGTCACTGGACCACCTCTAGTAAGGATTCCATCGATATTCTACTAGACACGCATTTGCTTGATAGCTCCTCAGTTTCCGTGTCTCAATTCGAAATCACCTTCTCTACACTGTGCAGAAACTCCACGGAAACAATTTCTACTGAAAAGATCCATTGGGCAATGCAGAGTTTCAAACCACACAAGTCCCCAAGGCCAGATGGTATCATTCCGACTGAGCTTCAGCAATTAGAAGACATAATGTTCCTTTGGCTTAAAGCCATTATGTCTGGTTGTCTGAATCAGGTCTACATTCTCACACTTTGTAAAAATTGTCAAGTTGTCTTTATACCCAAACCAGGATGATGCTGCTTAACGACTTTTCTATTGAAAACACTAGAAGGACTGATAGATATCGACCTACGCCAGAGCATTAGCCCATCTATGATCTCTGCTTCCCAACATGCGCATTACAAAGGCAAATCAGTCGAGACAGTCTCCTTGCACTCGTCATTGAAAATTCACTGATCATCAAGAAATTTAACATGGTAGCGTTCTTGGACATTGAGAGGGGAATGTCTGACAACATCAGACCTACCTGCCTGAAAGTCATAAGCAGGATTATCAATTCGCAGATGGGGGCGTATCGGCTAGATGACTTTTTAGTTGCGGAACTCCTCAGGGTTGCGTCTTGTCTTCTGTGGAATCTAGTGGTCAACGAGCTGCTACAAGACATAGAAAGGACTGGCTGCAAAGTGGTTGATGACATTGGTATTGTCGCCAGCATACCGTCAGGGAAATACTCCCACGTAATCTTCTACGGCCTTACTAGATGAGTCCCAAAATGCGGACTGGAGGTTAACCCACTCAAAAAAACAGTGAATGGGTCACTGGTTTCTCTTCTGAGGACAGTTCAGTCCACTTCTACATGGACGGCTCCAAGACTGACGAGGGAGTGTGTGGTGTTATCTTCTCCGATAAACTCAATCTGAGAATCTCTTTCCACCTCCCACATAATTGTGACATTTTTCAGGTGGAAATCATGGCGATCAAGGATCACACTTGTGCAGCCACTCTAACCTAAACCTAAACCTAATAATGAATGAGATTAAATTGGAGTGTGCTCTGTACAATTTTGATTGAATTTGACTGACTGTGCATAGTACTTTACCAGGGACTTTCCCATAAATAAACGACATATGTACATATCTACAAGTCAAACCTTTATGAATGGGATAAACCTTTATTGATACGATTACAACATATTGGTAACAAAATTATTTGCTTGGTGATAGCGTGCCTATCTATACATATGTTGACTGATATCTATTCGAACCAAACCATCAATTTACGTTCCACCAACTCAATTAACGTTCACAGTGGTTGTAGTTTGGATAAATGTATCTATACTCTATATACGTCATAAATTTGATAAAAACAAACTTCATCTGTTCGAAGGTTGGGGCTTGAAATTTTATTTCTATAATCTTATCTGTTAACAAATTTGTGTAACATTTTCACGAAAGACTAGGGTAGCTTGTTATACTCGTAATTTTAGGCAGTACGTTACACTAACTTATTGAAAGTGAAGTCAAACGATGTATAGGTAGTATTTCTTTTGTAAAATTTATTACAACAACCGGCTCGCAACATCCACAAACTTGTCTTTCAGGTTAGAACAAGTAGCTTCAATAGCTTGCTGGGGATAAGTGCTTAGTAACTCAGGTTTTGCCTTTTAACCTGTAGACTTGTAGCTTGGGCTAATTCTAATTGACGATCTTCACAATTTTTGAGCTGTGTTGGTCCTGCTGTCTCCATTACTTGTTGGATGATTTTCTTGCCTATTGGATAAGAGTCACCATTTTCTATCTGCTAATGTAAAGAAGTCAAAATCTTATCGAATTTAGGGTCCGATTCCGAATCTGGAAATGGTCATTAGGTTCTTTAAGAAGAAGTTAATGTGCCTTAAGATGGTTTTTTGAGGTTCAGATCATTAGGTTGGTTTGGAGAACTTACCATAAGAATAAGTGTATTGAATTAAAGCAGTGCTCCTGGGATGAAAGTGGGGTACGGACAACTCTATCTTATTGATTTAGGTTAGGTAGGTTAGGTTAGGTAGGAAGAGATTCACAAAGCCACACTGAGATCAATACAAACCCATTGTGATACCCATAAGGGAGAAATGTCCCTTGCCGATTGGTTAACTTTGTTTTGCAGATATTGTTCCTATATGAACGAGCAAACCATCCAGTTGATTTGATGTGGTTCAGGATGTCGCAGAGTGTTATGCCCCGTAATGACTGCAATCGGAGTAGAAAGGAATTTTTTATTCTGTAGGTCCAACTCTCATCGAAACAAGGTCACATACTTCTTATGATCCCAAAAGCGTCTAGGGAGAAACATCCATCTGATGTTAGCTTCCCGTTGGGCCTTAATCCCTGTTTCGAGCCTCAGTGTGCAAGGCGATATAAACATCGAGATGTCGGATTGTTCGGATGTGAATTCCGAATCTCTTCTAGGCAGTTCATCGGCCTTTTCATAACCTGGTGTATTTTCATACCCAGGGACCCAACAGAGCGCAACCTTGTGCTGTGTTCCAAGAACCTTAAGCTCTTCATGACAGCACTTCACAAGCTTGGATTTTATTTCGATTGCGGAAATCGCTTTTATTGCTGCCTGGCTGTTGATGAAAAAGGTGATACCTTTCTGTGGTACGGAACGTCCGCTTGGAAAACACTGCTATGGTTCGGAAGGCGAACTGATTTGGATATGCCTAGCAGTTCAGAAAAGATCTGAACCTACGCCTATATCCGTCTTTGATCCATCTCATAAGACAGAGATGGTACGCGTATTGGTGGGCTGACCACTTTTCCATTATTTTCTGCTCGGGAAAGTTCTTGTAAAAGGTCTCTTGAAATTTATGGAATCATATAATCCGTGGTATAATATACATACCAGGATACTTATTCAGGATCATAGAATTACCCATCGTGTTTTGTCTTCAACTATTCGACTGACTTATTATTAAGGTACTAACAGCTTGGTTCTTCCATCAATGTTAGGCCTCCAGTTCAGCTTCTTATCAAGCAAGGTATCTAGCGCTATCCGAAATTCTAAATGGAGTTCCTTCTATGGAAGGTAACGTAAACTCAGGAATTTTCCTTTTGTTAGTAAATAATACCAGCTCGATGTTCTGCTCGATGGCTGCTAATCCACATTTCGTGGTCCAGGTGTCTAGGATCTTCAGCCTACCTTCCAATTGTTTACTAAGAATAGGGAGGAATTCGCCCGTACCCATCAATATGCCGTCATTTGCATATGCGATGGTCTTGACACCACTCTATCTGAGTTGTAGATCAGATAGAGTGGTCATTTAGTACAATGACCCATAGTAGTAGGGAGATTACATCGGCTTGAGGGGTACATCTGAAGACGTATGCTTCTAAATTTGTACCCTCGTTCTCCATTGTAATGTGTTTTTCCTCAAGAATTTCCACCAATTGGTCAGGGTAAGTTTCATACTTTAAGCGGGTAAAATCTCTCATACTAACCAAAAGGCTTTGGGCTGATTAGGATTACCTCGTTTCTACTCAAGACATTTGAAAGATTAATAAACTTATACATTCACTACAAACTAAGTCCTAGGGATAAGCCCAACACCTCTATACTAAAGGCCGATCTATTGAGACAGCCCTGCAAGAGGTGATAACAAGGATCGAAAGCTTACTCCACCACAAAGAATTCACGCTGGCGGCCTTCTTGGATATAGAAGGAGCCTTTAACAATGTAAAATCTGAATCTATACGACTAGGACTAGACCAAGCTAACATAGACCCAGTAATCTCAGACTGGGTTGAATGCATGCTCAAGACGAGACATATCAACTCAGAACTGGGTGATTACCATGCACTGGGCTCTAGACACACCTCGCAAATTGGGGTCCTATCCCCTCTACTATGGATTCCGGTCGCGAACGGAATCTTAAAGAAATTAGAACGAAGTGGGGTCAAAGTTGTCGCATATGGGAATGATGTTGTCATCATGGCGACAAATAAGTTCGTACCCACCATCACCGAGATACTTCAATCCGCCCTCAATACCTTACACAAATGGGTGGAAAGATGTGGATTAAATGTTAACCCCTTGAAAATAAAGGTGGTCCTCTTTACTAGCAAGAGAACAATCCCACAGATTGGGCCGTTGAGACTAAACGGCACAGCCCTCTAAATCTCAGATAAAACGGGATGCTTGGGCAGTGTACTCAACCGTAAGTGACTTGGAAAGAAAACACATCAAAAAGGATAAAGAAAGCATTCATAGCCTTCCATACATGCAGCAAAATATTTGGTAAAAATAGGGTCCCAAGCCCGCCTTTATCTACTGGATATACACAGCCATTACTAGTCTGGTGAGCCGCAGCATATGAGACCACGTACGGGTCAAAAATCGATGAAGGGGTAGACTTTCGCATATACTCATCTGAACCCAAAATTGCTCGCTTTCTTAGACTTCCAAACCACGGCGGTGTGTTCTAAGTGGAAGAATTAGCAATCGCAGAAGCGGCTCGAGAACTATCCATGAAACTGCACTCAAGAAAGATGATCGACATATATGTACATTGACAGCCAAGCCGCTATGAAGGCCATCTCATCCACAGTCGTCAAATCTAAACTTTTGAAACGATGCCGTGAAGAACTCACAGCACTTACAGCAAACCACGATGCTACACTTCTTTGAGTTCCAGGACACAGTGGAAACGAATGGGCGGACGATTTAGCAAGAAAAGGATCCGAACAGTACCTGACAATGGTCGTTATCTCCGTTCTACCGCCCCTAACTCTAGTTAAATCCAATATAAAGCAAGCCTTCGCGGGACTAGCTAATTAGAGATAGAGTGCACTCTCATCTTGTCGTGTCTTCGAAAAGTCCGAACGAAACATGACAATGCCAAGACCAAGCAAATTTTAGCGCTTAACAGACCGAACCTAGCATTCTTGACGGGGATTATTACCGACCGCAATTTCTGGGCGGCGCACCGAAGAAGAATGCAACTAGACACTGATGACCTCTGCTGAGGCTGTAGCGATACGAGTGGAGAAGGGATCACATACCCAAGCCTGTGCAAAACTAGGAAAACGGTACTCGGCGAATACCACTTTGAAGATCGGGGCGAAATTTATAACAATATCGAGTTGGTTCAGGTAATCCTCTTAGATATCCCAAGGCTACAGACCAACTTTGGACTTCGGCTTAGGTTATCCGCGACAGGGGTTCACAATTAATCCATTGGTGATCCGAGTGCATGTGCACCTACTCTTCTACCTAAACGGACTTAAATTATAAATAATAAATGTATCACAAGCCGCCATAAACCACCCGCATCTGGGGTAAACTATCAGTAACGACACTATCAGTTGCAACAGTTGACCTACTAACAAGTGTATGCTAATATTAGATAAGGGCTTATGTCAAGTCAAGGTCGGATGCATAATAGTTATGCTTCCAGCAAGATTGCATCATGTAAACTGTGTATATTTATGATTTCAGTTTATGGATACTAAAGCCATGATTCCTGATAAGATACGCTTCCCAACCTAGCCTTATATATAAGCTTGCCGTTGGTATCGCACTCTATTCGTTAACCATGTTCCGGTGGGTAGTTCTAAGTTCCGTTTTGGCATATATTGCCAGTGCAGCGGTTTTGCCAGAAACCATCCAGGATGATCGCATTGTTGGAGGGAATCCCATCGATATCAGTTTTGTTCCATACCAAGTATCTCTACAAGATGACGGACATTTCTGTGGAGGATCCTTAATCTCACCGGTGCATGTAATTACCGCAGCGCACTGCACCATTTCAAAATCGCAGAATGACATCGCAGTTCGCATTGGCTCCAACCGCATCGACGAAGGTGGTGAATTTATTCCTGTCGCTGAAATTATAGACCATCCATGGTACGACTATGAAACGCAGGACTATGACATCTCCATACTTATACTGAGCATACCTCAAACTTGGACTACAAACTTTGCCATATTACCCGATGCGACAGACACAGTGGAAGACGGTGCCTGGGCTTTGGTAACCGGTTGGGGGGATACTGAAAATGCCCAGCAATCTACCGATATCCTTCGTGCAGTTTACGTGCCAATAGTTAATCACGATGAGTGCATCGAGTTATATGCGAACACTGGTGATGTAACTGATCAAATGCTTTGCGCAGGAAATGTAGGCCAGGGAGGTATTGATTCCTGTCAAGGAGACTCTGGTGGACCGCTGACTGTTAATGGTGAACTGATCGGAGTTGTGTCTTGGGGCTTTGGATGCGCCGATGCTGGATATCCAGGCGTGTATACTAAGGTCTCGGCCGTTCGGGATTGGATTACAGACAGCATCAACATATAAATTTCGAAATAAAGATACGATTACAAGTGCGTTTGAAGAAAACTTTTTATTTTTCTACCTCATTGTTGCAAACCCCTCTCTGTTTTCCTTAAAATCAAAACAAAGTCTGCTAAATCTTGAAAACTCCCCATCACGTTGATGGAGATGACGATGATGGATTGATGGACGGATGCTTGGATAAACATTGCAGAAATGGATCGATCGTGTTGGGAGTTCTATTTGGCCAACGTGACAGTTCGGAATGTGCACACAGCGAATGCAAATTGCCGGCAATCTGTGTAAATAGGTGTCATCACAGTTCGGTCCTAATAATAGAACCACTTAAAGTTCCATATTTCATAAAGACTGACACCCAATGCCTAGTGGCGCGGCAAGTGATCCTTGAAACCGAGACAAAAGTCTAAATTACATTTACTCGTGCGGAATCGCTGATAGTGCTGGCAAGTGGCGACCGTATACAGTGGCAGAATCAATGCACAGCCACCCAGGTAATTGAATTAAAAATAACCGACCAATAAAAAGGGTACAATACGGCTTTTGGTCAAAAGACGGACTTTCCTCGGACTCGGATGATTTAAGACCTCTGCTATCGTTATACCCTTTTGATGTGTGTGCAGCATGTAACTGAATTACGATGGAATAGCTGATGAATAGCATTGTGTAAAAGTTTATGTGCATAGCAGAGTTGAATTTTAAGTTAAACAATAAATTTTGCAAAATCATTTATCGCAGTGGGCAAGGTCATTGTGTTTGTGGGGTGCAGTAGGATGTACAGGGATGTGACTAGATCCATAGACCTACATAGAGAATGAATCGCGCTTTCACAAAACATCGTGCAGATACCCGATTCAGTTTCAGTCTACCGGATGAATGCAACGTCAGTTGACCATTTATTCAAATTTTGGCTGAGGTAGATACGTAATACGAGAATGAATGAGCTTATGCCATATTCGGATACAAACACCTGTACGTTTAGACCATATTTGGTGGGAATGTGCTCTCGTCTACGTCAGAAATACGAGTACATACCTATAGTGTATGTATTTTAAGTCTCAGGAGAAAATGGCAGATCATGTTCAATCCGACTAAGCTGTCATTAAATAGTGATGAACTCCCATCCATATGACTATATGTTGTTCCCATCCCAAGAAGGACAATGACCGCGATTAAGTTTCATTAGGTAACAGCGTGTCTTTGACGCATTCAATACGACGTGATGAGAATCTTGATTATATTGTCATTTAATGAATGTGATCATCTTGACGGGATAGTAGGTATACCATGGCTATTCAATGGGCTTATAAAACAAAAAAAAAAATCACAGGAAATATGATGAAGGATTGGTTGGAGCAACCAGTTCAGTGGGATTCCTCTCGCGGATTAATTCGTCAGGAATAGATATGCAGCCCGATTGTGAGCTACGACTATGTGGAAAATCAGTTGACTTAAGTGAGTCCTGCCGTGTCGGATGATGGTTGATTGATGACTAGTTCATATTAGACAACAGGGAGAAACTTGCAAATTCTAGAAATCAGATTTTTTTCTGAACTGAACAGCTCCGTTTTATGATAGTTTGTAAAGATATTGTATCGACAAAAGTATCTTACCGCTTATATGCCACATGATTCAATCAGTCCTCCTCCTTTAAGGAATCTGATGGCAAATACTAGTCTGGCTAGATCACTAAGATCTTCGAAATTGTATTCGCCAAGGATTTTTCTTCTTAAAGTCCATGAGGCAGGAGAGATAGGTCATAGTTTCTTTCTCTTAATCGTCCATCCCTACAGCTTCTACTGAAATGGGGAAGACACTTCCCCAAACCTTCTGGTATGTCTTCCAAGAGTTCCAACTACATTTCTTAGATTTTTTTCTACTAATGGAGATAAGTCTCCTTTACCAAACGTTGTCTTGGATCCATCTGTGTACACCACTATCGCAAACTCATCCCAAATTGCTCCATATTTCCAAGCATTTCAGTTACGAATTCTGGTTTTATACTTGACGTTAAAGTCCAGATAGGAGACATGGCCTTGCATGGCCCATACTTCCATAATTTTTTCATATTTCCTGTCACCAGCTCCCCAAAGATGTCAACGGTAAAAAAGTAAAGCGTAGTTTCCAAGGGCGTAGTTTCTAAGGCAAGGGCGTAATCCTGATACAGGATAACCTTTGAAACTCATCGAGTATTGCAATGTTGTTTTCTTGCCCAATGCCATCCACCAGATATGTACTTCATACGTAAGAATAGACCTGACTACTAAAGTATATATCCAGTGGAAAATGCATGGCTGAAACCGCAGTTTCTCAAAAGAAATAATCACAAAATCCGGACCACAAATATCATCCAAAAGAAGTCAAAGAAATTGTATTTACAGGTATTCTTGCTCTATATCCAGACTTTCTTAAAACACAGTGTTTGAGCTTTTACTCAGCTCTATCATGGAACCCTCCAGGGCTCTATGTTAGACTCAGATGAATCCTTTTAGATATCTATCTCTTTAGATTAGAAGGTGCTCCTACGATCCAACCGACATCGATCAAGTCGATTCGAAAAGCGTATAGTGGAACACAGACGGCAACATTGAGTCTCCCAGCAAACGCGGCCAACACGCTGATAACTTTGGATAAAATCCGAATAGGATGAGTGGTCTGCCGCATTCGCGAAAAAATTGTTCCAATGAAGTGCTATAAGTGCCTGAACTTTGGACACAAAGCACGGCAATGCAAGTCCACAAAAGATTTGTCCAGCTGTTGCATGAGATGCGGGGAAAGCGGGCATGTAGCGAAAACCTGCACGCGTGATCCTAAATGTCTCCACTGCCGTGGCAACGAAGGAATAGAAAGCAATCACTTCACAGGAAGTAGAAGATGTCCATCCTAGGAACTGGATGGACCATGAAATTTCTGCAGCTAAACCTAAACCACTGCGAGGCTGCCCAAAATCTTCTGCTGCAATCTGTACTGGAAGTGAATATCGATGTGGCTATCCTAAGTGAACCGTATAAGCAGCACGATAGAAATAGATGGATCACTGACAACACAGGCAAAGCTGCGATCTGGTCCTGCAGCAATAAACTCTTTCAGGAAACGGAGGTGGTACCTAATGCTGGTTTCGTACGAACCAAAATTAGTGGCATCAATGTATATAGCTGCTACGCCCCACCGAGCCTCACGATAGAGGAATTTGAAAACTTTCTCGACAGACCGACTCTAGATGCAAGAGACCGAAGCCGATTCTGAATGCCTGGGCTACAGAATGGGGCAGTCCCAGAACAAACCGAAGAGGAACTTGCCTGTTAGAGGCTTTCGCCGCACTCGACATAGCCCTTCTTAACAATGGCCAGGAAAAAACATTTACCCGAAGCGGAATGGGCTCGATTATAGATCTGACGTTTGTTAGCTGTTCTCTAGTTCAAAACGCTTCATGGAAAGTAAGCTCCCACTACACCCACAGTGACCATCAGGCCATACTTTTTGAAATCAAAACGAGAAGAAATCCTTCAGCTCGAAATACGACTCAAAACCTAGGATGGAAAACCAACACCCTGGATAGAGATACACTTATGGTTATGCTAGAGAACACGACGCTGACAGGTTCAGCAGTAGACAAGGCGAAACAAACTATGAGCCACCTTACAAATGCCTGTGATGCCTCTATGGTATGATGTTAGATGCTAGGCTTACCTTCAAACAACACCTAGAGCATGTAAGCGAGAAAGCCTCACGCATTAATAACGCCCTCATGAGGATAATGCCAAATGTAGGAGGACCTAGGTATAGTCGAAGACGATTGTATGCAAGCGTAATTAAGTCCGTAATCCTATATGCTTCACCAATTTGGGCAGGAGCTATGAAGACCAAGTCGTATAGGAAAAAAATCGAAACGACGTACAGACTATGTGCCTTGAGAGTATGTAGTGCATATCGTACAGTGTCTAGCGACGTAGCGAATGTGATCGCGGGAATGGTCCCCATTCACCTGCTATCAGATGAAGCGCAGAGAATCTACGAAAAGAAAAGCGACGGAATGAACACCACTGAAGGAACTAATGGCATAAACGAAGCTGAACGAACTGTCAGTTTAGGCAAATGGCAGCAGCTCTGGAATGCATCTGATAAAGGTCGCTGGACGTACCGAATTATCCCGACAATAAACGATTGGATTCAGAGGGATCTGGAAGCTTTACTAAACCCTGAAAACATTGTAGGTCACATGCTACAGTCTCAAGCAAAATGGGATGCAGTAGACTCCTACACAAAATACATCTCATGTGATGCAGAAACAAGAAGGAACCAAGAGACTGGTCATGTAGAAATCTGAAGAAAGCGAGAATTGCTAAATTCTGCCCCGTGAAGAAATACCTGGAGGTAGCACCGCGGGGTATAGAATAAGTCAGTAGAAATCTGGCATGCTGATCAACCGAGTATTTCGTCAGTATCTTTTAGAAGATTTCCCCTTCCATTAAAAAAAAAAAAAACGATATCTATCTCTTGGTCTATGTGTTGTTCGATGCTTTTGAGGTACGAAGTTTCACAATTGGTGGATCTGCATTATATGAATTTATCTATATTGCAGCTTTCTACAAAGCAACTTACATAGTCTTGACAATAAGCACTTTTTGGCTCCGACAATATCTGGCATCCAATTTCTTTATGAAACCTCCATCAATTAAATTTAACCTGTTGATGTTCTATATTTCTATTTATAGCATCGCATCCTTTGAATTTCCTTCAAAGAAACTATCATCAACTATTAGTACCTATTCTATTCACAACATCACTTAATCACCTCGAGAGTTCAGACGCCAGACAAACAGTCTGGTCCTGAACTCACGGGAAGTAGTAAAACGAATTTATAACTACTGCGAAAAAGTTTCGTTTAACCAAACCTATCTTCGTAGATCACATCCTTCCTGTTCTGTGCACACCCCAAGGGTCTGTTGTTTGAATCTTAAGATCACTGATTTGCCGACTTCTACACACTCTACCAACTCGAATATCCATACCAACTCTTATTGTCGGCATCTTAGAAGTTGCATTTGTTTTTAATTCCACTTGCAGGACTCCACGCATCGCAGGCAAAATTAAGAAACCATAAATATACTTATATGGACTATGCCCTGCGCACCACGAACTGAGAAACTCTTTCAGCCCAACTGCGGCGTGGGCAGTTCGTGGATCAGTTAATCGGTGATCAGAATCAGTAAAATGATTCTTGGATTTATAATAAACGATTTTCCAGAGGCGAGTAGTTGAATCGAAACGTTCCGTCTCGACATGAAATATTAATTTGTCCAGGAAATTATCAAATGCAAAAACAAAAAAAGGAAAAGAACTAGCGGCGTCTTTTGGTCATTTTTCGGAAGTTGCCAAAATAAATCTTTTATCGGCGATCTAAGGAAACGCGGAGCAGTGAACCACATGAATATTTATGATGACAATTGGTGATTCTATAAAGCCCTCCAGTGGTTTTGACACTGACATTCAATCAGAGATGATATTGGCAATGAAAGGAAAAAAAAAAAAAAAAAAGAAACGAGAACCACTGAGGACAAATAAATCATAAATGGTTGTAGACAGGCTGTCTGGCAAGAAGAAACTGATATGAGGGAGTCTTGAGTATGGAGCACAACGACAAGCCATTGGTCTACTACTTTAAGATTAATCAGATCGTTCTTCCGGAAGATAGATTTATCGAAGGAACCAGAGATAAATTGTTAAGCCATTTAATCTGTCAAGACTGCACTCACCACATGACCTAAGATGCTCGCTTAAGAGGATGAAACTAGTAACGAGATCCTTAAAGACTCTTAAGACTCTTAATGGTATACAATACCATCACGGTAAATGTCGAGTGTTGGCCCTTGATGTCTCTAAGGCTTTCGATAGAGTGTACTAGAGTGCCCTCTTAAGCGTCTTCTCATCATGGATTGCAAGCCTTTTGAGCAATCGGTCAATACTTTAATCGGATATACTTCTTATCCTTATTCTCAACCAATCGTGGTATATCTCTGGGCTCAGTTTTCTCTCCGATCCTGTATATAACATTTATTAAAGACCTTCTCTCCCTTACTTCCAATCCAATCCAATCTTTTGCGGATGATAGTACCCTTGACCTCGCTTATTTTTTAAACACTTCACGGCTGAGACCCTAAGCTGTGGAGTCTCACCGAGATCGACTTTGGTATTGACGCAATCATCCACTGAGGTGCGTAAAAACGAGTTAAGTTCAATTCATTAAAAACTCAGTACTGTCTTCTGTCTCCGAAGTGAGATACTAATGTAGCCAACTAAAAATTAATGCAACTGATATCGAGGAATCTAATGGCTTGTCAATGCTTAACATGAAAGTAACCCAAATCTTTGCTAGAATCATTAGACTTCCGAAGCTGTGAAAAGTGGAGCTAGGCGCATTGGATTTTTCATCTTTGATTTTTTTTGATTATTTATTTATCTTCATAAATAATTTATTTATCTTCATAATTCCTCAAGAGTTGTAAACATTCAGTTCTACAGAATTCGTTTCTATCTATAAACCCAATATTTGTTCGAAACTTGAATACAACTCACATATTTGGGCCGAAGCTCTAGTAACTTGTCTGAGTTTATAAGATCATGCCCGGCGCCAAGGATGTAGATTGATCGATGACCTATCAATTTGCAACCATATTCCTTCGCTAGAGCATCGTCGGAATGTTGTATGCTTATCGGTCCTGTGCACCACAGTTGAGTTTTATCCATTTCGAGGGAAATCCTCGAGATTTATCCTGGGTGCAGTGCTGGTTGGACTGATGGCACGAGGCACGACAGGATTCACTTGTCACTGAATTTGTTTTTTCCATTATTGATTATTTCTTAAAGACAGCGTCCAGCTTCAGGAGATGTTTACATGTATCGAGGTGCAGACCCAGATTTTGCCTGGACGAATGGATACGGTCTTAATCTCAGTAGAGTCGTCAGTCTTGCAGTTTCGTGGAAAAAGGTGCTCATATTTAGGTTTTTAGAACAGACATCATAATCCACCTTTTCGCTTTCGGTCTTGAAGCCATCTATGTAGAAGTCAGCTGAACTGTCATCATCCAAAATTGTTTTCATTGTTTTCCCATTCACTGAGGACATAGATACTCGTTCGAAAGTTAAAGTCAAATCTCACGTTTGGCGGTGTGTAGTCGATGTTTTTATATATGAGGGTCAAAAGAGTGAGAATCAAGAAGTGGGCAGTGTAATAAGTGGACCATTGCGAGGAAGATTTCAGACGGATGGCAGTAGATGAAACATGATGCCCAATGCTGCAGTAGGTTTAATTTTCAGTGCACCACTGATAGGTAGGTACATGCGGATCCTTGCAGTTTTACTAATTGAGTGAGGGGTGCAGCTGAGCACGTATAGCCAGCGGCTGATTCGATGTTGTTCTAGTAAATTGGGTTTCCCTTTTAATTCCCTGTTCAAAATAAAATCGAAGTATTTTGTAATTTCTGTGAAGGATAGACTAGTCCCATTAATCGGAGGAGGGTCTGTGAGAGGAACATTGTATTTTCTCGTCAAGAGAAAAAGTTCGGTTTTGTGAGGGTTTACAATGTACCAGTCCACAACTGGAGGCCCGTCTGATGAGCAGAAGGAGAGTATATTTAAGGATTTCCCTGAAAGTGTTCAAGTGTTTACCTGAAGCTGAATCCTGTCCTTTCTAGGTCTACTAGTAAACCATTGACTGCTTGATTCCGGAGAATAGGAGGCAAGACACTACCTTGGGTTGTACTACGACTGTCAATTAATAGATCAACCCTCCGAGTGATGTATCTATATACTCTCTGACTTCCAAGTGCGCTGTGATTACTTCTGATTTGAAATTGTTAAAAATTCCGTCTATGTGAAGGAAGATCGCGAACTCTGAGCATTAAGGTATAGATCTTAATGCTCAGAGTTCTTGCACGGAGACGCATGAGCGAATGTAAGTCTGCCTGGACTGATTTGCCTTTGCAGTGCGCACGTTAGGATGTAGAGATCATCGTTGGGTTGATGCTCTGGCGCAGATGTATATCAATCAGCCTTCGCAGTATTTTTAGCAGAAAGGAAGATAGGGTGATAGGTCGGAAATCTTTAGGTTTCACTGCGACCTTTTACCCGCCACGCCGTAGGTAAGAAGACGACTTCAACTTTAGTCAATGGTTTGGGAATGTAGACTAACTTTAGATAACCCGAAATGATGGCTTTAAGTCAACGAAGCGATTTGTCTTGAGATTGCTAAATCTTAGCAGGAATGATACTGCAAAGTCCTGAGGACTTGAGGGGTTTAAAACTGCTTACGACATAGAGGATCTTTGAAACATTCACATTGTGAATTGTATTTTTAGCACAGAAACAGGGGAGCTACCAGCAAAGCGAGTATCCACTAATAGATCAATGGACTCCTTGCTAGTGGGTGGTCTAGTATCCATCTGGATACATCATGACAGAGGATTTTTCGCAACCTCGAAGCTTCAGTGAGCACTTTTTTCAGTATTCAATGTTCTGCAAGGTATTTCGTAAAACTTTCTCTTCGTTCTTCGGTGAAAATGTCAACTGTATCTTTTCTTTCACCGCACTGTATGACATTCATTTAGTTTTTGTTCAAAGTAGGAAGCAAATGAATCTCTTAATCTGTCTTAATTGCCTCAAGAGCAACTTTCAAAGCCAATCAAATAGAATGCAGCCCCCTCCCAAAAAAAAAAAAAAAAAACAGACACACAAAGATTAAGTTTGTTCAATTAATCTGAAGTACCTCCATTCGCCAATGCCATGAGTGTATCTTAAGGCCGACATTGCGTTGCTCATTTCAAGGTTAATTTTAGTTTTATTACTTGTTTTTTGCTTCTACTTATGGAAGGCATTATCATATTTGGTGCACGAAATTGGGTCTGGAATTGATAAGGTAGTCAATCGAGTTGTCTTTAGCTAACCGAGTGGTGCGGTCGCGGACACGGGTATACTTCGAACAGAATAAAAAGCGTTTCCAAAAGGTATGTGGTTTACCTTGGTTGTTGTTGTGTTAGGGCTTGGAATTATAAACCCTTCTCAGGCCGTAGTGGAGAATTATATCGAAGCGTCAGTCAATCCATGTGAAAACTTCTATCAGTACGCGTGTGGCAAGTGGTCTGATGTCAATACTGATGTGGAGCATGGGGATACCTTGAGTCTTCTCGATATGGCTATGAACGAGAAGATTGCCAGGCTACTGGATACAAGCAAGGAGCAAGGAGTGCTGGCGAAAATGAAAACATTCTATACTTCCTGCAGGAATTTGAAGAAACACAATCTGGATAGGTTTCTGGAGTCGGCGAAGCCAAAAAGTGGTTGGGCGGTCTATGAGAGCTCTTGGAAGGCACAAGACTTTGACTGGCTTGACACAATAGCCGAACTGAGGAGATATGCAGCTCAGATCTTCCTGGAGCAGACAGTGATGCCCAAGTGGGACAATACTAGTGTAAACATCATCTATTTGGACGTCGTTAAACTACATTCCAGTAGTAAGGCATCCTTATTAAAAATCTTGGCGAAGACATCGTTAGGCAAGGTAAAGGCGGAGGTCATGGTTGAGGATCTGATCACTTTTGAAAGTCAGCTGAGTGAAATCATACCCCCAAGACACCAAACATTAGACAACGATGACTCGGAGGAAGTCGTCTTGGGGTATCTCATTGAATCTCTACCGCAGGTCAACTGGGTAAGGTATCTATCGATAGTGTTTGACAAGCAACTGGATCTCTACACCCCCATGATCATACAAAACTCTGAAGTCATGCTGAGACTTGTGAAATTTCTGGACAAATCCCAACCCAAACTAGTCTGCAACTACATAATGGTCAAGTTATTGGAATTCCTAGATCAGCATAGCATTGATGATACCAGCGTGAATGAGTGTATCGGTGCTCTCCACCAGAGCATGCCACTGGCAGTGGGCTACGTCGTCGAGAGTAATTTTTACGATCCCGAGTACGATCCGCTGGTCCAGGATTTATTCAATTTCCTGAAAGTCGAGTTCCTGGCTGGAGTTTCAAAATTATATGAGAAGCAACCGGACGTGCTGCTATTCCTTTACACCAAGGCCTCGGTTATGGATCTTCAAATAGGAAACGCTAAAAGGAACCTCACTCTCGAAGTTGTTTCCAAATACTACGAAGGCCTTCAATTCGAAAGTGATCGGTTCCATGTGAATCTCCTCTCTGCCTTTAAATATAAATCAAATAAGGACTTGGAATCGTTAAGCGGAGGCACAGTGGACATAGCCTATCAGTGGACAGTGACACCAAGTCCATTCTTCATGCAGCCAAAGAATCGCATAGTCGTTCCACTGACCCTTCTCCAAGAAAGAATTCTCAGCAGAGACACTGCAAACAAGTACAGTGTCCTTGGTTTCATAATTGGTCATGAATTTATCCATGGCTTCGACGTGAATGGTGTGCATTACGATTACGAAGGATCGATGGTAGAAAGTGCAGTCAGTCGAAATCCAACATTTTTCGAACGTGTTCAGTGTATTGAGACGCATTTGCAGTCAAAAGGTGTGGGGGAGAAGATTGCAGATCTTGGAGGGATACGTTTGGCTTTTAATGCCTTCCAGAGGTCCTTGATACAGGTTGGTAAGAATGTGACAGGCAAAGAACTGGCGGATAGGACTCTGGGACAGTCGTTCTTTATTGATTTTGCTCAGTTTTTCTGCGGAATCAGTAAGAAAGAAGCAAAGGAACATTCGGGACCTGATGTCCATGAAACGGATGAATCAAGAGTGAAGCAGTCGCTGATGCATTTTGAGGAGTTTTCGCATGCCTTCGGATGTCCCTTGGGAACTGCAATGAATCCAGAAAAAAAATGTAGAGTGTGGTAAAGGGTGTTTGTAAATGATAGAGTAATAAAAGTGATTTTAGAATGTGGAACTTATGTCTTGTTTATTTTTTTTTATGCATTTTAGGGATACTTTTGCTGCAATTAGGACAAAAGAGTAGATGTCCGGAAGATTTGATTCTTGTTTTCAATGAAAATTAGGTAACATATAGGAGAAGACCAGAAAATCAACAATATCAACGTAACTCAAAAGGGTATTTCCTAAAAGAGTACAGTGATCTATGTAGGAGCCTGACGATCTGAAAAAGTTTACTACAATCAACAAATTGTTGGCAGTCCAGTGTATAATGGTAACTTACTCACTTAGAAAAAATTAGTTTCCATAAATAACAGGGGTGATAGTATGGAACCTTGTCGTACACCACTTTAAGAATCGAAATCTTTAAGATTGAGGAACTACAAGATATGGAGAGACCAAGACTTTTACTTCCAAACCCTTACGAAGACCTCATCTTAGAGGTTCTTGAATATCTCTAACAGGCGTGGAGCTGGCATTGGATTGGAATGAGATCACCACCTTAAGGTAGCTAGTATTCAGTTTCAAACTCCAGTCAATTATACCGCGCAAAGAACCAGGTATGATACCGACAAACTAACTGACTCCGTAGTTTGCCAACAATTCAGGGACTATATTGTTCAAGGGACAGAACCACTCATAAATGCTATGGCACCGACATGAATAAGCACTGGAATTCTATGAAAAAATAAACTCGTTACCGGAGCAGAAATACTTGTTGGAAGCTCAGGCACTGATACCTGGAAACGTTGGAAGTTTGAATCGCACTCACAACCGCGAAGGATCTAAGCAAGCTCAAGTCTCTGTATCACATGAAGATGTGACAAGTACAGCTTAGAGTGCGTCGTGACAAAAGAAATACAACGCACTGGCTAAATAAGCCGAGGAAGCAGCAAGTAAAAACGTGTACAGAATCATCAAACAGCTGATAGCCAAACACAGCTAGCGCCAACATCCGGCGAAGAAATTTAGAAGAAGATTTAAATGCAAACTCTATGACAGCTAGACGTCTCCCACATTGTCCTGGTTACACTGAGCAAATGGACGACAACGCTCCAGCTAATAGCGAATCGAAGAATTACCCCAAAATCAAGCTGAGTTGTCCAGCGCAGCGCCTGAAATTCCAAAATTTGCATCACGCCTCCCATTCAAGATGAAATTATTGCCGCCATTTAAAGACTCAAGCCAAACAAGTCCGCATAACCTACAAACCTATTGCTTCCATTAATAGAGAAGCTTTTATATAGTGAAAACCTCCCGAAAGAATGGGAGAAAGGATTGCTTATCAAGTTTTAAGGCAATCTAATGGAATGTGAAAGAAAGTACTCTCGACAATGAGCAATCATGTTTCCGTTCCGGATCCTCCAGCGTCGATGAACAATGTGTCGATTATAGAATTCCCCTGCTCCTGTTGTTCATTGATTTCGAAAAAATAATCGACAGTTCTAACAGAGAGATTATATAGCATGTCCTACGTAGTAAAGTCATGCCGCACAAATTGGTGGCTATTACAAAAGCATAGGAATGTGTTCTCGGAAGAATTTTAGATCAATAGCGGCGTCCCGCAAGGTTGCTTTCTGTCACCCATACTTTTTCTTATAGTGATCAGTGATATACTACAGAGCGCTCAGTCGACAAAAATTTACGGAATTCCATGAAACCTTGCAACCTATCTTAAACACCTTGAGTATGCTGAAGATGTTCGCCTACTATCGCACAGGATCATGCACCTGCACCATATGACCCCAGTGGTCATTGGTGTCAGAGGCAGACTTGGCTAGACGGAGCGGAGGGGCCGAGGGCGTAAATACCTTGAAAGTATCGTGTCGATTGATGGTGGTATTGAATGTAGAAGTTAGCAGTCACATTCCAAAAACTAAGACTGCATAGCGAAATGGCGAGTCGGCGTGGTTGAAGACGCATAAAGGGACACAAGATCTAAGTGTAAGTATAGGAACCCTGATGAGTCCTCTTCAAACTAACCAACTTGAACAACGAAAATCCCTTACAATGGAACTCTCACTGGATCCCCTCAAAAGTCCAGGCTGTCCAACACCGATTTTTTCTTTAATTCAACTTTTTTTGATAGCTGGATGCTATAGGAATAGGGTAGATACTGACTGGCGTCAAACTGGCGATGGCCTGTGTTGTAACTGTTACTGATTTCAGCTTGGAATACACTGCATGCTTCTGGTAGTCTGAATGATTCCTGTTTTTGCAATGTTTCCGAGTAAAATCCTGCACCCGTACCTATCTCCATTTTTGAGCCATCTGTGTAGACTGTGATCCCTAGATCGTTGTCTATACTATTGGATTCCCACTCTGCTCGGCTTGGGAATAGGACTGGGATATCAAAATTGAAGTCGTTGTAGGGGACTATATAATCCGATGTGGCTGTGAAGCATTCGGAGTTGTATTTCCTGCCCATTGTCTTTGTAGCGTTTAGTATTACCGCATGTCCATAGGTGGTCTCTTTCCACAGGTTGGATTCTTTCAGTCTGAGAGCTCCTTTCGTGGCAGAGCCTTTGATGAACAAGTCTAAGGGAAGAATATGAAGAATAATATCCAAACCTGCTTGCGGTGCGCTTGTCACAACTCCAGTACTGCAGAGTGCTGCAAGCCTTTGCACTTTGTAGAGTTCCTTCATATAGCTCTTTGTACTCGTAGCTGTCCACCAGACTAAGGATCCATATGAGATGATAGGCCTGATAATTGCTTTGTACATCCAGTAAATGATGTGCGGTTGCAATCCCTACCTTCTCCCAAAGGCCCTCTTACAAGCATATAGAGCATTCATTCCTTTCTTTGTCCTTTCTTCAACATTTCTTTTCCAGGATAACTTGGAATCTAGAATGACGCCAAGATATTTCGCCTCAGATGAGAGGATTATAGTGGTGCCATCTAGCTTTGGTAATGTGAAGTCGGGTATCTTTCTTCTCCTAGTGAACAAGATAAGTTCAGTTTTCTCAGAATTGACCCCCAAACCGTTCTGTTTTGCCCACGTAGAGAGCACTTTGACAGCAGATTCCATTAGTTCACTGATTGTTGGCAAGAATTTGCCTTTAATCAGTATTACTAAGTCATCTGCATATGCTACGATTTTGATTCTCTTCTCTGTGAAGATTCTAAGGATTTTGTTGACGGTAAGGAGCCAAAGCAGTGGAGAAAGGACTCCTCCTTGTGGCGTGCCCCTTGTTGTCATCTTCCTTACAGAACTAGGCCCGATGGCTGAGTTGATGATCCTGCAGTTAAGCATGTTTTAAACCCAGTTTACGACGTGCCTGTTTACTGTCAAATCTTCCAAGGCTTTCACTATTGAGTTCGTTTTTACATTATTGAAAGCGCCCTCAATATCCAGGAACGCTGCCATAGTGTATTCTTTCGCATCTAGAGAATGCTCAATTTCCCTGACCACGCTATGGAGAGTGCTATCCACCGATCTACAGTTAAGGTAGGCGTACTGTGCTTCACATAGGTTTTGGAACTTGATCAATCCTCTGATATGAAGGTCAATGAGTCGCTCTAGGGTTTTTTGCAAAAACGATGAGAGACTAATTGGTCTATAGTCTTTAGCGGTAGAGTGGTTAGATTTTCCTGCTGTATCCCGTGCGCATACAGCTTGAGAATTATGTTTACCACACTAGGTCGTGCCTGTATTGACCAGAACAACATCTGTCAAGAAGTGGCTGTAGGATGGCAGCAGGATACTTTCTCTTGGAGTTGATATACCCGGCTATTATTCCTTCGTATCATGATATCCACTTGACACTGGCGATTTTAATGAACATTAACATGGCGCATTAGTATAAGCACTCCTCCAAGTCTCATAAGTCAAACCGTAATACCATGGACGGACAAAGTCAGTAAACGGGAACACCAAATTCAAAGCCTTTGTATACTTTCTATCAGACACAATGGGCCTTTCAAAATTCTTTCAGTAAGCACATGATCCGAACGACCACCGCTAAATTATAATCTTCATTCTTTCCAAACTAAACACATTTCAAACCTCGTTAGCACCTCTAGGCTGTAGAAAGATTTAATTCACCATAACATGTGCTTAACCTCAAAATAAGATCAACCAACAAACTGCTTTCAAACTGTAAACGAGAACAAAAAAAAAAAAAAAGAAAAATGAAATAAAATGCATTCCTCTGTGTGCCCGACTTGGAGAGCACTTTACTTAAACGGCCCGCACGCACCTACCTAAATTGGCTTCCGCATGCAAGGTGTGGGTGTTGCCTCCATTACCCGCCCTTCCACTCTTCTAATTGACATTAGAAATGCACAGCTTACGGTCACATACATAGTTCCAGCCGCGTATCTAGGTCGTATCGCATAGATACAAATAAATACACACAGAGCCACAAGTATCTTAGATTAAATTTATTTACTTAAGCGAAAGATCTGACTATGGTCTAATTAACTACATTTGTACACTCCGGCTGGTTACCATAAGCGGCACTTCTCGTTCGGATTCATCGGACTGCCCAGTGGGCAGTTGTACACCAGTGCGAATTCTTCAAAGTTCTGTAATGTCCCCATTACGCGGTACTTGTCCAGTGGATGATCATCGGATAATTCTACCCACAAATGCTTCGGAGTGTACTCCGAGCAGTAGACTTGCGAGAAGCTGAGGAAGAACGTTTGTTCGGGTGACAAATCCAGCCCGGGAAGGGTCTCCTTTCGTATGAAGTCGTCCTGTTTGTTTTTTACTGCTTCTTTGAGTACTTTTCTGTAGGCGGCAAGTGCCTCCCTCAGCCCGCCACTATCAGCGATGTTCTCGTCCTGTGATTTCGTTCCGTTGATTTTTTTATTCATCTTGGGTACACTGTAGTTACTGTAGTGCTGGGCGAAGCAGTTGGATCGTTCTTCAAATATTTGGCCAGACTTCTCGGACCACCAGTACCGCATGGTGAGATTTGAGTCGAAGTGCGATCCCATGTTGTCGAAGCCGTGGGTGAGTTCATGGCCAAGGATATAGCCCAGACCGCCGTATTTCGTAGACTTGGGCAGACTTGGATGATAGACCGGTGTATGAAGAATACCAGCCATAACGTTGATGCTGTTCTCCAGCACGTAATAGAAGGCGTTCACCTGAATCGCATCTAGGATATCAATTGGCACAGTGCTCTCATCTATATCCGAATGCAAGTAGCCGTAGTGATGCATGTCCACTTGGAATTTGGCCAACTGAAGGTTGTTGGCGGCAAAGTTATCCGTAAAGTTGAGCTTTCTCATCTCCTTGATGTAAGTATCGGAAATTGGGTCAATGACTCTGCCCACGCGAGTGCGAAGGGTTTGTGCCTTGCTAAGGGCTTCGGTTCTGCTTGTCTCATCCAACCAATCGGCTGTCTCCACCAAATGCGTTAAACTTTCCTTCAGATTTGAGACAATCTCAAAAATATCTTCCTCGGCTTCCTTATTGTACTGCTCCTTCATGTAGAAGTGCGTCAAGACAATTGGCAAGGCATGCTTGACGCGAGTCACACAATTTAGGCGAATGAATTTCTCTGACTTTAGTTGAAAGTGCATCGTGTAGAGGAACTTCAGCGCCAGGTAGTTGGCCACAGTTTCGGGTTTGTTTTTGGCAATTGTATCCAGTTTGACGTAGAATGAGGGACACGGGCAGTCACTGATGTCCGAAATGTTGAAATGTGGTGTTTCCCAAGCGATATCGAACAACTGCGGCCATCGTGGAAAATCGTAAATTTCCTCGATGAGTGCAGCCGATTCACATCCTCCGTAGCGGTGCACCGTTAACTCTGTCCGCAGCACATCTATCCAAAAGAAAATGATGTCGTCTATAATTTTGTCGGCCTTGGGTCCAGTTACTCCATAAACCTTCAGCAGATTCTTCATTACCTTCTCACTATGGACGAATCCTTCGGACTTCGAGGTGACGATATTCTCAAAGTAGATGTCAAAATCAAAGCCCAATTTAGGCAATTCATAGTACGGCGGGAAGGGATGCTTCAAATAAATACTCTCCTTGATTAGACCCTCGATCCCATAGCGAGTAAGATGCGCCGACATGTTAAACCAATCAAAGTTAGACGCATTCCAGGAAGGGTCAACTGCAGGGAAACCTCCAATAGCCTTCAACACTTCCAAATACTCCTCACTCGGTTCGATTGGCCACTGCTTTGTACTCTCGCAGGTATCAACGAACTGCTTGGCCTTCTGTAGCTCTTCGTAATACTCGTCATCCTCATAACGCGTCTTTTTCAGTATCTGATCGACATGATCAGCCAAAACGTAAAATATATCCAAAAGGTTACTCCGTTTCCGGGTCACCTCTAAGTCTTCAATCACATTCGCGAAGTTACCACATGCGTACTCGTAGAAATCATCGCAAGGATCAACGGACACGTTCATGAATGACTTCATGCGCAGGGCGTACTTTTCACGGAAACGTTTCACATCGTCATCTTTACCGTCGGGAATTGTATTCTCCAACGTAGACTCCACTGACGCTGGAGCCGCGAGAGCAAATTTCAAGCCATGCTGGGCGATTAACGCGATCTGCAGTAGCGTCAGAGACAGAGATGTTTTCATTATGAATTCGCGGAACTCTCACAACCGATCTGCCACCGTTGGGCAAACGAATTCGAATGGAGATCAGTTCGGATGGAGTACGATGTGTTTTCGTTTTCGCTTGTTTTTCAGTGTAATTGCTGAATTTGATCTTTCACGGTCCTAAAGCGATAACCTTTCGAGTGTCGTCAGTGCGCAAGTTCTGATTTTTTTTTTTTTTTTTTTTTATTTGAAAGCGATTCGCATGTGTAAAGAGAATAGCTTTGCAGTCTGGTGGATACGACGGATTGAAATACTTAGATTAACAGGCGACAACGCACTCGGACAGGGTGAAGGTTTCATTGGTAGTTTGTAGTATTTTCAGTCACAATTTAGTAGAAACAGAGTCTAGCAGTCTAAGCAGAAACAGAGAAACACAGTGACCTATGCATCTCTTCGAATTAATGGACTGGAGATAAACACAAACAGTTGGCTACCGAATAGATACTGGACTTTTGCTGAGGTTCTTGATCCGGTTCATCGGTTTGCGTACATCGTACACCATTTTAACGCGATGTTACGGAATTTGCTGACACGGAACAAAATTTATTTAACCACTTACACCATCCACAACGGATATTCTTATTAAATATCACTTTTATCCGAAAAAAAAGATTCATGTAGCAAACAAATGTAGACTATAGAATCTAAATCGGACAACCCGTGCAATCGCACGGTTCTCTTGAAATTGAATATGCCCCAGAAATTTACTCCAGGTATCCGCGTACTCTTCCGTCCCGTGTGCAATACCTCAAATTCTCGGCACTTCAAGTTGCATAGTGGAAGTTATGCCCTCCATGCTGATACCAAAATGAACAAAATCCATCAATAACTTCCTATCGTACGAAAGCTTCAAGATCCTGCTAAATTTCGTTACATCTACATTTTTTGCAAGAACGCCATCTATTATGAGCCTCCAGTAATGCATTTTTCCTTGTCTCAAACCTGAATGATCATAGTGGTGCATTTTCTGAGTAGTCGCTTTATTCCGAGCTTAGGGTTGATACAGTATTTACTAACACACCTTCATGATTAAGAACCCAACCGCATCGTCTCCTCATGCTCTGTTGCATGAACCTTGAACCTTGTCGATGAAAAAGTTGATATACTTCTGTGGTAATACCATTTCCGCATCTTCACGAGGGGCTATAGTGACTACTAGAACCTCCTGTCCGATTTGGATAAAAAAAAATTTGGAGAGGGTACCTACCAATTTCCCTTTTCGACCAGCTAGTGTCTTCCTACTCGGGTAAGACCTCAATACTTTCCCTAAAAATGTGCATATGGGCATACATATGTATATATTTATCTTTTTAGGATAGTAGCATGAGCCATCTCACCAAGCCTCGTCCCTACTTACACCAAGCCTCGTCTCCTGCTTACATCATTTATGTATATTCTATCTTCAAGTTACAGGAACGAGCCAATCAACAAGTCCATTTCTGGATATAACGCGGTCATCAGACTTCGACTTTAAAAACTCGATTGGGAGTCATGTGGCACCGTCTTGTTGAAACCACATATGCTCCAAGTCATCGCAAAAATAGTCGGTCAAGATGGTCCGATAGCGGACCAGTAATCCGCACCAATCAGTCAATTTTTGTGGATGCAGTTGCATTTCCTGGTTTCGAGTTGCTGACTTGCCTAATGCAACCTCATGCGAACTTTGCGTGAATGTCAATTGCGTCCTACATGTGTGGAATGTGAATAAAATTTGATAGTTCGCGAAAAGCATTCGCCTATTCACGGAATAATCAGCGAATTGTTAATTTCTTCTCTGTTTTTTTGAATTGTAAATTCGCCAATGCCATGCTTATGAATGTGCTAAGAATGGTTTGCAGTTCAGGCATTCGCAGGAATAGGCAAATGTTTTTCACGAACTGTCAAATTTTATTCACATTCCACATGTGTATGATGCAATCCACATTCACGCGACCAAAGCATTCACCAGATTTTAACCTCACAATTTTTTTGTTTTGTTCTTGATGATCGGTCATAGATCGTCAATGACAAGCAAAGTTTGCAGATTGCTTCGACCAGAAAAAAAGTTGAAATGTCAAAATTGGCGAATATTCGCTCGTTCGCATTCGTAGGTCACTGAGTTGTGAATGGACGTTTAATACACATTCCTTGGGAGGTAGTAATG
Source organism: Xylota sylvarum (assembly GCA_905220385.1). Taxonomy (NCBI): domain Eukaryota; kingdom Metazoa; phylum Arthropoda; class Insecta; order Diptera; family Syrphidae; genus Xylota; species Xylota sylvarum. The sequence goes on from LR999958.1 coordinate 38,904,653, forward strand.
TATCAACAACAGTGACTTTACTTTGCGTAACGCAGTATTTATGTAACTGTAGGAGTATCTATCTTTTTGTCGACTCGCTCTCGCTACATTCCACGAGGTTTCTTTTCGCAAATCTTATCTCTTGTCAAGTAGAACTTTTGCGCTTACCAAACTGATTGTGGGTGTGATTGTTTTGAATTCTAAAATCCGAGATCATATAGTTTGTCTTTATGCGGGTGGATAGACATGGCTTATAATAAAGGCTTCTAGTCCATTATTTCTACTACTACGTGTCATATGCAAATTCCATTGATTAATCCAAATTAGGTTTTGAAACCAAAATAAATTGGTTTTATGTTCTTATCTCATCTCTAGTTGCGTATGTATGTATATAAATGTGTTATCTCCGAAGACATATCGAATCGAAAGGATCGACATAGTCATACACAAAATGTCATTACAACTCAATCCACTGAGATTTAATAAATCAATCTAAACAACCCACTAACTGCCAGTAATGCTTGTTCTAGCATATCTAATGAATACAGCTGTTCATGATCATGTTTACAATATTTTAATCTGAAATACAATTCACTCTAACCTGTCTCTCCATCGCATATCGCCTATCGCCGTAGTGTACATCAATTTGCCTCAATAATAACTAATTCTAAGCGTCGACGACGCAGTTAAACCCCCTTGTGATACGTGCCCAATCCATTTTAATCCAAATCTGTTTGATTGTGATTAATTCCAAGTACGTTCCACCTACAATTCTGATAGAATACGCCAAAGTTTTTGCTGGCAATTCACTGATTGTGCGATGTGCCGTGTTGCCCCCTTTTCATGTGACCAGGGGTCAGTCTTGTTGATCAAGTACTGATGGGACTGCTAACAATCAGTTGATGGGACTATTAACAACCCCCCCCCCACGGAAGCAGGGAGAGTGAGAAAGAGAGAGGAAGGCCTCTAACTTGCAAATCAAAACAAATGAATATGAATTTGTGACATCAATTTATGTCCAGGTCTGGCGGAGACCTCGTGTGAATGATTGCATTAGTTCGAATGTACTGGTATCCTATATTTCAGGAAATCATTGGCGACTGTGTTTGGTATTGGAGTGGATTTTTAAGAACGGTTTGGAACTTTGATAAGTTCACAAGGAGTAGAGAGGTTTTCATGCTTTTTCCGAGCGATTTAGATCTATTTCTTGTGGAGTAGTTGGTAACCTACGGTAGAGCTCGGAGCCTATGCGATTCGATTGGAAGAAAGACCTGGCCAATTCATCAGCAATCTCATTGCCCGTGCTTGGAAGATGGTACTTTTATTACCTAGTGCGACGGGCCCAATAGCTTGAGAATTAGGACCAAAGATTCCAGTATCTTCTTCTACCATACCATTGAGGCATAAGCGATGATTGATGTGACAATAGTAGGATATCCCCAGTCAGTCTTTTATACATTCTCGAATAGTACAGAACAAGCTCAGGTGAGGCCTAAATATTTATTTTCCTTGTGAAACCGGATTCGGACATACAGTCTGGGGATTTATGTATCTTCTCCTAGAGTGATGAACTTTTCCAAAGGTTTACTTCCAAGACTTCAGACTCACACCGTCTGCCGATAATGGATTCGTAATTTCCTCTGGTCATCCGGATAACCTTGAGTTAGGAAGCCATTGTTGTTTAGATCTTTAAGGAGCTGATCAACAAAATGGACCAAACTGGAAGTAACAAGACGCCTCGTTGTGGACAAAACTTGGTTCTTTTCATGGTGGCTGTTTCGATAGATTAAAACTAGGTGTTGTAGAAGACTTCGGATATATGTACCTAATAAGCCGCAATGTCTTTCTTAAACAGTGATCTCTCGATTTTTTGTCGTCGATTTATCTCCTCCTTAGGGACAGTCTTTAACTGTGCTTACAGACACCGACACTTCTACGAAAGAGGAAGTAATAATTCGACTTTCCTTTGCTTTGCCTAATCCATTGGTTGGTCGAATCTTCGACACCTCTGCTTCTTGGTATTGAGCCGAAGCCAGTATTATTGAATGCCACTTCAAAGTCTAGATAGACACATAAAGCTACTTCCTAGGATCGTAGTGCTATTTCCATCTTTTTCACTGAATATGGTCAGTTGCGTGCACCAGTAGACGAACTTGGAAAATTAACCTGAAGTTAGGTTTTAAGTAAATCCGTCTTGGTGTACATCACAACGCCGTGGCTCAGGTGGTTAGTGCGTTGGACTACGGAGCGAGGGGTTCCAGGTTCAATCCCCAAACAACACCTAAAATTTCTTTCACGGCTCCGCCTCTCGCGAGCGTCTGACAAACATCCGAGAGTAAAACTGTCATGAAAAAGCTTCTCAAAAACAAAAAATTGACGTTCGGATCCGGCATTAAACAGTAGGCCCCTTCCATTCATGTGAAGAATATAACACGCACAGCACGAGTGGTTGTGAGAAGCTAGGTCCTGGGTCCCATGGACCTGTAGCGCCTAAAAAATTTGTATTTGTACATCACAACGATAACAGTCGAGGTTTCAAAGACAAAGGAGAAAAGAATCTAAGAAACCGCCCTGCAAGTAGGTAGATAGGTTCGGGGGTGACTACAACTTCAACGGAGGTGTAGCCTCACTCGGATCTAAACGGATCCATTGTACTCCTCAGTGTGGGATACCTGAGAATAGTGACCAAGACAATTAGTCCAATACTTAATCCATGAAGGGAGCGGCATTCCTGAACCATCTCGTTAGCTCATCGGTTATTTTATTCCCGGAATCCAGTAGAGCGTGGTGCTGTGCTCCAGCTAAGGGATTTGAGTTCCTCTTTACATCTCTTGGCCAATTTAAAGTTGGTTGTGATGGAAGTGATGGGTTTTATGCCTGCTCGGCTGTCTATGTAGATGTGATTGTTGATGTTCAGAGTGTATAGATCCCTGCAGGCCTCGGTTATTCCATATATTTTCGCTTGGAACAGACTTGCATGTTTGGGAAGTTTTATGGACCGGGCGATTGATAGTAGCTCTGAGAACATTCCTGAGGTCGTACCTTCGCCCATTTTTGACCTATTCGTGATGATGGATATGGAGAGTTAATGACCTTATTATTTGTCCAGAGGCTGAAGTCCGTGTAAGGTAGTCAGAAGGCGTTTTAACGTTTGACCACTTCATGATGGTGCTATGTCCGATTTAATTGTTTTTCCAGTTTTGTCGGAGGCGCTGGGCGCTTTTTGCCACTACTTCTTTGGTGAAGAGGTCCAGTGGGTGAAGCCCGAACATGGCTTAAAGGTTAGCGGTAAGGGTTGTCCTAATAGTCCTGGTGGTGCCCAAACACCCTAAACGTTGGATCTTGTAAGGGTATTCAGGTTTGTGTCTTTTTCTACCAGACCAGACAGACGTACGTCAGCATAGGTTTAACAATTGCGGTGTGCATTCAGTTGATGGTGGCTTGTTTTGGGCCGCATTTTTTTACCGAATATTCTACTGCATTCGTAAAAACAATCGATCAATTTTCGATCTAACATGGACCCTATGTACCTTGCCTTGTCTGATATTTGGAGTTGGGCCCCATTCAGTCTAGGTGGCTCGTAGTCGGGTATTTTCCTCTTATTTGTAAAGAGTAAGTATCACTCTATCTAGCTTGTTAGACCCTCTTTTGAACGAGTTGTCTTCCAATAACTAAAAAAGTTTTCTTCTTGGGCTCCGAGGGTAACAATGAACTCAGCTATCGGGTTATCTAAACGGTAGACGTAATCACAAAGCATTCGGCATACATGCAACTTCTGTATCTGTATAATTTCAAGTTGCATTGTATACGATTATAGCCACTTCTAAACAGGATAGACCCTCAAAATTAAATAAAACAAACTAATTTTCTTCCTCAATTTTGTTCTAAAACTGTCGTATTAAAAATTAAAGTATATATTCCAAAAGAGAATGACCCAACTTCGAGCGCCATAAAGTAATTACTTTACGACTTGTAGAGGATGTATGGCTTTGGTATTTCAGAGAGTATTATCCACATCAGAATCTGCAAGTGGTCCAAAGTATCCACACATAGTTTACCAAATAGCAAGACTGGTGGTCATGGTGGTCATTAGTCATTGGACCATTTCAGTGACAGTGACCATCATACGGTCTATTTCAGACTGATTATAGCCTTTGGTATGTGTTTTCTTTTGCGTAAGCAATACATCATTATATTTTTAGTTGTTTTCGCCAAAACAAATATTATATAAATAAAATACATAATTCATACAGATTATTCATTGCGTTAGAGATAGAGCAAAGCCCTCAAAATATTATTTAATCTGTGATTGTAGGATTTCCAACTGTTGTGGGGTCAACTATTATCTGTTGTAGTCACTAAAAATCTCATGTCCGGCAAAACAAAGCCACCAAGGATGTTCCATTGATGAAATTTTGTATTGCGCATAGATTATTTTAAACACATGCCCAAGTTATATTTAAATTAAGATTTTTATTTAAAAGTTGTGAGAAATATTCGTATATGGGTGGTGTAGCACACTTTGGACGAACTTTTGGTATTGTCTTGAATTTGAACTTCGAACTTCCAGCTTAGTAGTTCGATAAACTAACCAGTGAACCACGGCATCAAACGGATATAGTGCATTGGTGCTCGATGAATAATTGGCTTTAAAAGTCAGCAAGGCAACACGATTCGTTGAGATAAAGGACTATGCTCTTGTAGTAGAGTCACAGTCGGCGCTGAGAACATGGGAAACGTTATTTTGCAGACTCTATAACGGTGACGAAACCAACACTCAACTCAACACTGGATCGGACGTTTTATCGAAAACCCTTTGTCAACAACCTAATTGGCTCCTATCAGCGTGATTTCAGGCGAACAAAGTCCACAATCGATCATATTTTATACTTCGCCAGATCTTTTAGAAAACTCAAGAAGAAGTTAAAATCTTTTCATCGATTTAAAGCCCTGACAGAGTATTTATAGAGTCTAGTTTCGCCATCCCTGCCAAAATTCTCTCTTTGGATCAAACGTCACAGTTCTTTAGAGATAGACTAGTAAGGCCCTATCCGAAACAACTAAAGGGATTCTATAAAAGAGCTTCATCATCCATGTGTTAATTTATGTTGCTAAAGTGTGAATTCTGTTAAATGCTTATGAAGATGTCCATAGTCGTTTCGGGAGAAAAATCCTTCGTAAGATAATCGGTTCGGTTTGCGTTTGAAGGCGAGAACCAAAGTGGCCTAACCAGCAGACAGATTAACAAATACTACATCTAAATGGTGCACAATTTATGTTTTCCAAGGAACTTAAATTCCTCGGGGTTATCTTAGATTAAAAACCCATTCTATACAGAATTACAGAAAAATGTACTAAAGCCTTCAGGGTCTGTTCTAGATTCTTCAGTGAAAAATGGGGACTAAACCCAACAATAACTTCTTGGACTTACCTACCAACACCACCGGAATCGTAGTCTATGATGAAGTGACTTAGAGAATCTCTAAACCCATTAGTTTTAGCACTCATCTAATTGGCGGATCAGAGAGGATATATGGGCCAGGTTTTAAAGAATACGGCACTAAGTTCTAATCTAAATGTGCTCTGCGCCAGAATGTGTGTCAGAAGAAGCCTTCGAAGATCAAAGAGTCAAGTAACCTTAAAAGATCTTAATTTATTTAATTTTGTGTTTAAGCTGGTAGGCGCCGTGGCTCAAGTGGTTAGTGCGTTGGACTACGGAGCAAGGGGTTCCAGGTTCAATCCACCTCTCGCGAGCGTCTGACAAACATCCGAGAGTAAAACTGTCATGAAAAAGCTTCTCAAAGTTGCCGTTCGGATCCGGCATTAAACAGTAGGCCACATCCATTCATGTGAAGAATATAACACGCATAACACGAATGGTTGTGAGAAGCTAGGCTCTCGGTCCCATGGACCTGTTGCGCCAAAAATTTGTATTTGTATTTGTTTAAGCTGGTTTGAAACCATCACAACAAACTCTTGTACTTCTGGGTTCCAGGTTGGAAGTTGCAGTTGAAGTTGAAGTTCAAGTTGAAGTTGCTCTCAAACTAGCCAGATTAGGTGCCCAATCTTCTTTCGCCGGCCAACAACATTTCATTGCCTTCCTTGTTTCCGTCCCTGGAAACAGCATGAACAGCATTAATATCACCAGGAAAAGATTCAACCAAACGTAATGCAAGCACTTTCCTCATTACATTGTTCTCCAGATATTACTTCAAAAAATTATAAATTATATCTTGAGAACAACGACACTACTTTGCGCATATGTTTTAGGTCATACTGGTACTGCGTCAACGATGATGCGTTTGACATAAAAAGCGTTTTTGAACGCTCAAGTCTGGAACGGATGAGCAGGAACCCATGTGGAACAGGCTAACCTAAGACTAACCTAGGGTTAGATTCGATACTTAGTCCAGAATAGGCACAGTGTGATGCCATAGACTCTATTGCCCTCAATCTAACCGTTGGACCAACATAAGCTTATTATAAAACGCTGGAGGCGGCTAATGCTTATATTAGCGAGTTCGACAAGGTTATAGAAGAAGTGTTTTCTAGATAGGTATAGTTTTCTTCGAGTTGAGAGGTGAAGTCTATTTCGCTAACTCAACCATGCAGCTTCTGCAAAAATCATTTGCCGGTAATGACATCTACTATTGGAGGACTTGAGATGCAGATTGGGCCAGATCGGTTTCGTGATATTGAACGTGATGCAGTTTGACCACCTGCGGTTAGTAGCATTTATCGCATTTTACTTAATTAAGAGCTTACATGCAGGGAGAAGCATGTTGAGATTCCCCTTTTGTGGAATGTCCCTATGGCCCGACAGCAAAATTAGGTGAATTTTGAATTGTTCGTTAAGAGACAAGCAATTAAGCAAGGGCAATTAAGGGCAGCTTTGGAATTGAAGGTGACCGAATCCAGGGATTTAATCAAGCCTTGACTATCGGTAATAATAGTGATATTCCTCGCGGTTATTACATTTAACCTTAGCCTCGACAAGGCCTCCTTGAGCGCCATGATTTCCGTCCGGAACATGCTACAGTGATTAGGAAGGCGTACCGAGATTTTACAATTTAAATCTTGGGAGAAATACCTCCCCCCACACCTATTTCCAGTTTGGACCCATATGTATAGAAGCAAACCTTTCCAATTAATTCTGGACGGTATACATAGGTGTAGACATTTTTGTTTAATAGAAGCTGGAGGAGAATGTAATTAATGTCTTTTGGGATGCATTCTAATTTTTTCGATGGATTTCTTAACCCACTGCAGGTCATTGGATTTCCAGCTTAATTTACTGTCTAGGGTTAGGCCTAAGCACTTGGCCATATTTGTGAGCACCAGGAGGATGCTGTTTAGTTTCGGTGGAACAAAGTTGTTAAATTAGTACTTCCTTATGAAGAGGACCAGTTTGGTTTTCTGAGGATTGAGCGCAGGGCAGTATTTATATAATAAATCCATTTAGAGAGCTTAGAAAAGGCTTTCTGTTGAAGATCTCTAATCATTGCGGTGTTTCCCTGAGACAGCAATAGCAACGTCATCTGCATAGGCAGCTATCTTGCACCCTTCCCCTTCCAGGATTAGAAGCAGTTCGGTCACCACTAGGATTTTAAAGAACCTTCCTACTGAGGTCTCGCCCAGCTTTGAGTTGATGAGCCTGTTAGCAACCAAATGGTTCAACAGTGCGCCAATCGACGTCTCAATTCCAAGGTTCAACAATGCGCCTATAAATTCCTCTGGTTCGAGACGTTGTTAAACGCTTCCGCAATGTCCAGGAATGCTAACAAAGTATATTCTTTGCAATCTAAAATATTTTCAATAATAAAAGGCTGACAGAAGATTTGGATTAACACTACACCGTTTATGGGTGTTTTTCTATTTCTTTAGGGTTTTTAGGAGAAATGATGACAATCTTATGGGTCTAGAATCTCCTCCAGGGTTAACGTGCAAACTTTTACCCACCTTGGGTATAAAAAGCAGATTGACTTCCGTTAATGGACTGACTTTGGTTTTGAAGAAAGCATTTCCCTGAAGTTCCGCAGGTTTAATACCATCTGGTCCAAAAGACTTAAATAGTTTGAACCCGCTTATTGCCGAAAAAATTTTGTTCCGTGTAACAAGATAGAAGAGGCTGCTTAACATTGACCTTGTTTCAGTTGGACCCTGTTGGGAAGTGGAAATCCAGTAATAGATGAAGGGATTCTGCACTGTAGTTGGTCCACGACCGATCTGCTCTTTTAAGATAGTTAGGCATTCCGGGGGTGGCTGCGACAAGTCTTCGGAGCCTGGATGCCTTAGAGATTTCTTCTATATTATCACAGAAGAGTCTCCAGGATTTCCGTTAGGATTTTCTAATATTCGATTAATAAAATTTGAAGGCTTTTTGTACGAGATCCAATCTTGGCCTTGCGAGAACGCTTGGCTTGGTTGAAGACCTGCTTACACGTTTTACAGAGAGATAGAATCTCCTGATTCCATCAAGATGGTCTGGGCTTCCCCTTTGGGTTGTTTAATGCACATGAGATAGACATTGCATGATTGAGTTAGTTCCTCTACCATCGAGTCTAGTTCGTGAGTATTAATTGAGGGGACAGGGATACTATCTATTACAGAAGACTCCACACACTTTCTATATTTGGACTAGTCCATCTTCCTGAAGTTTCTAAAGACGGGTTGGACGTAGTTTATACCAAATTGAATGTATCTATTAGGTGAAACAGACTTAGTTTACTGTCAATGTCAAATGTGACAATTGAATTCCAAAAACTATTTGTTTTGTGATGGATATATAAAAATATATACACATGTACATAACTATATTTTCAGTTCTATCACTATTAATATTTCTTTCATTTTCATTTTGAAAGCTGTCTTGAATTGGTAAACTGTCACCTACCTGAAATGTCAAATCACAAAAATTGTACTAAATTGTACTATTTTGCTGTTCTTCTGCTGGAAGTTTGCACATTTGTTTCAAGCTTTAGTCTCTAATGTGAATATTCCATGATTGGCTTTATTTAAAAATCTGATCCTTGCTAATATCGTCGCATTGAAGAGACTTCTTTAACTGTTCCGCATTTCACTAACCAGTTGAGACACAACACACCTCTTGTGTTTGTGTATCTTTTCATGAAACTGTAATTAAGGAATCAAACTCATCGCCTCCTATGACTATGATGCTATATAAGTTCTCTCTACAAATGAAACCATCAAAACAGTTTTTAATTAAAAAACACTGACAGCCTGAATGACGTTCCGTAACAAATCCCATTAAGTAAACTGTATGTTAACACATAAGAAAACTGACACTGTCATTGAATACTTAAACAATTTAAGTGTGGGCTTAAGTTTAAAATTAATAAAAAAAAAAAAAGAAAAGAAGGTGGCTCCAGCTACATAAATCTATTCACGCCTATCTCTCGTACTCGTACTATGTATGTTGCAGTTGACTATATTGGATGCCAATGCATATGCATAAGCATTTAGTGTGATTTGTTTAACACTGAATAATAAATAGTAGATTAAATTATAATTGCAATTATTGTACAAAGAAATGAAATAATAAAATCGCGGACATATTCTCACGTGGGTTACGCAATGTTCACTCTGCTATAATCTGGCGAGACAGAGTGCCACTTGTCACCGCCGCAGCCGATGTAGTAGGAAACTTGTAACTTCCATAAAGAAAGTGGGTTTCATTGGGGAAAGATCATGTGGTTTAATGGACAAATTTTGTTATCGCCAAGTGTTTATGACCATAATGAACTACACTTCCATTTAAACATAGAAATAAATTAAAGCATTACGACACGTGAACGCGGGATCTATTAGATGGTTTAAGTGCACCTTTTCGGGTCACAAGCGAAAGTTTACTGAGTGTGTGCAATACAGCATCATGCAAGGGCCAGCATACCATTGCCGAAGCATTTACGACTTCGATTAAGGATTTTACAACAACTCCTGAGGAATGCAATTGATTTCCCATAAGCACTTCATGCCAAAGAGGAGCCGCCACAGTAAGTGCGACATAAAAACATTTTAATTACCAATATCCTCGGTATAGTCATGACTGCCGATACCCAAATGGGATCGTTACACAAAGGGACCTTATCTGACAGATACAAAGTGCCACTAAGCCACAGTCAGCTCAGTCTGGAGTCAAGTACACCAATTGATCGCAGGTACAGAACCGAGCGTCCGCTTGAAACAATCAAGTGCATGAGGGTTGGAACCAAACAAAAGCCGCACTCATGTCGGGACATTGTAAGAAGCAATTTGAGATTGTTGCACAAGTCGCAATCGCGAATGGTATTCCTCTTCATTCTCTTCGTCGTCGTTTCTATCTTGTACTTGTCGTTTGCGCGCGCATTTTAATCATCCGGTCTATAGTAGCATCTCGTCGTGTTTGTGAATGTGTGTGTATCTATCTACTTCGTATAATTTTAGTCCAAAAAGTATCTAAACCTATGAAGTCGCATTGTGGCTTATGACGAGCTCATTGAATTCAAAAAAAAAAAAAAAAAAAGTATCTGCGATATAATTTATTCTAGACAAGTATCCGACCGGTGGAAATATGCAAAGAGACACCTTTTTTGTTTGAATCGCTACTGCTGGCCAAAGTGAGGGTGGTGGCTAAGCCGATGTTTCATTGAGCACTTGAGCGTGTTATAGGAGACCGTGTGTGTATTGTTGGCTACCTGGTCATTATGCGGCCTCAATCGATTCGATGTAATCGCCGTTTTAAGGCCACCGAAGAATTTCTGCTTAAAAGAACGCATTAACGTGGTTTGAATAATTATTTTTATTATTCTTTTGATTTTAGAAACAAATATTGTGGAAGAACATATTTGATTCACGATATATTGTCCGTGAGAAAGTTTTTTGGAGAATCTTGTCTAATTAGGTATAGGTATTCCTATTCATATTTCTATTCTTCCATGACATCAGCAATTTGGAAGGATGTTTAACTTTAGGTTCGGTATTCCATTGGTCTCCATTGGATTGAACTTTTTATTACATTTTTGTTTCCCACATAGTGGACACATGTAAATTCGTATCTGAGTGTTTCATTTTGTGCAGATGGTTTCTGAATTGACAGAGTTCCGTCAGGTAATCCATTAATATTCTAGGTTAGGTTTAGGTCTCCTGATAGCTAGACCACTGTGAGGAGGCTTTGAGTCGGATAGTCGCGTTCACACCCAATTGCTTACCAAGAAGAAGCTGAGGGAGAAGTTCTAAGTGGAACACTAATGAACATACCTGCAGATATTTGCACTTTAGAAAGGAGCTTGAGCTGAGCCCAGACTATCACGCCATACAGTAGTATAGGCCTGCTAAGGGACACGTATGTATATCCAGGGTATGATATGAGGTTGTAAACCCCAGCCCATACCTATATATTTAGGTTCTTCTTGTGGAACTTTGGAATTTGTTGGCCTTATTTTGGTTGGGGTGAATGATCTCAAGCTCTGAAGGTAGGGCTTGTAGTCAGCGTATTTGTTGATTTCCCATTGTGTTATCTTGGAGTGCTAGATGATATCATAAAATAGGACTAAGGAATGGTAAGAGCACACATAGTTCACGATGGGAATAACCTGCTTGATATCTTCTAGGGATATGTTGTCACATGGCAGAGGACAGTCACTTTTGCAGCCTTTGTTTTGTGAACATGTACCTAATATTAGGCTGTGAGTGGCATTCCTAGTAGACTTTCCAGGTTAATAATCAAATTGGTTTCTATGCTGAACATCATGCGTAAGGAACCATTATGGGGTGATTGACTATTTGCTCCACTGTTTCGATGAGAAGTTAAGCTATAGTTTCGCCCACTTTACCAGTTTCGGTATGAAGACTACCCTGTCTCATGTAAGGGTGAATATAAAGATCCGTATAAGGGAGGGTTCTATGTCTTGTAAGAACTATCGCTGCGTAATGTCGCATATAAAATCCTATCCAATGTACTGTTTGAACATCTGAAGCCTCTCTGAAGCACACTAATCGGCACGTACTAGTGTGGCTTCCGATCCACCAGATCGACTATCGACCAAATTTCCACACTTAGGCAGATTCTGGAAAGGACCAACGAATTTCAAATCGAGACTCACCATCTCTTCATCGACTTCAAAGCCGCATATATGATAGCATTCATCGTCTTGAGCTCTACAAGGCGATAGCCGAATTCGGAATCCCGGCTAAACTGATCCAACTGTGCCACGCGATGCAACATTCGATTCGGAAACATGTGACTTCTTCAATCTCGTGCTGCAACAGATAGTTCGCAGGGCATGTGTTAACATGGAAGGCATTATCTTTAACAAACCTGTCCAACTGCTGGGATACGCAGACGACATCGACATCATCGGTGGCTCCCAGCTTCGAGTGAATGAACAACAATGCTTCAGCAAGTGGATTTTCGAATAGCCAACAGATTGGATACGACAAAGAAGATCGAACGCTTGCCCGGGTTCGAAGAGTGTGGAAGGCTGCCGTGTCTCAGGCAAAGACTCTTGATGGATCGGGACCCTGTTAAGTAAGTATAAGGAAGGGTATCAGTAAATCGTGTCCCTTCTGTAGTAGCCAAACCAAAATATGTCAGTTTGAATGGTTTGAAGGTGGATAAAGCCCAATTAATATAGTCGGCCGGATTGATACCGTGATTCCTCAATGGATCCAAGGAGCCCTATTGGAGATACAGACAGGGAACTGAGTATCGAATAGTACTTATCGGGTTTCCTCAAGGCTGCTGGTGAATTTGTCATTTGGTTTCTCTAGCGAACTTAGACTACTATCACATCATTTTGAAGGAGAATCTTCAAGTTTTACATTCCGATCGTCACAGTCCCCTGTTGTTAGAACTTCTTTATATTGGCACTATTCACCATAATTTTTAATTTTTTGGAATAGTCTTCTGGTTTCGCGCTTGAGCTGCTCGAGATGGTTTTTTTCTTCAACTGGGGACAGCTGCCTTCATAGGCAGCTAAAATAGTGTTTCGCTGATCTTTTGCTTTGAATTCCAGTTCTGGAATAGTTGTTATAGAGTTCGAGGCTTTATTTAGATGAGCCTCGTTGAACACGGTGTTGTCGTCACTCATTTTGGCATTCAAATCCCCATCACGATCACTATATCGGCGTTTTGCACTAAGTTGTTGACGGGTCACTGTAGAGGTTGTTTTTCTTTCATTTTCAGATGCTTAATATGTCGGTGCGTAACGCTGAATGATGGTGATGTTCCCTACTCTGCTCTGGAATCTTAACGTGAATATCCTATTCCTATAATTATATATCTTCCTGGATACACTGAACTCACCATCACTTCCGATTGATTTTCCGGAGTAGAGTAAGACAGTGTTTTCAGTTGATAACGTGAATACACCAAAATTCCAACACTTACTTTTCCTCAACCCCACACTGTCCACCCTGGACCCTCTCCAGGAAGGTCTTCCCATTCCAGAATCCTAGCATTTCCCTTGATGTTTTGACGATTTCAACGTACGCCACATGAACTGTGCATAATATGATACTAATGCAGCCCTGATCCTGGGAATACGACTCCTGCTATGTAATGTATATGAGCTATTCAGTGTCTTAAAATAAGATATAGGAGAAATAGAAATATTTCATTTTGTATTAAAATTCCTGTCACATCCGAATCCTTACACCCACAATAGAACAAAACACCCACCGTGAGAAATATTCCACTACTTACACCTATCTTCAACTGCAAGGATCAATGACAAGACGAACGTAAATCGTGCAGATTCTTATCCAACCCCAAACATTAGATTCTATTATTCCGCACCACATGCACCATTCGCCTTCGATGCGTTACAAAATACCAACAAATCCGTCCGTGTTGTCCTTTGGAATACTAAACACGTTTGTGCTACACTCTCGGTAGTGATGATCAGAAAAAGATTGTAATCGGGTTTTCTTGCATGAAATCCTCTCGCCAGAAGGCCAGATGAAACTAGAACATGGGATTTATCTGATGGAAGAAGGACACGCTACCTGCATTTTGGGTAGGTGTTGGATAAGTAATTGCAGACAAATTCGTGCAACAACCATGTCGTTGAGGTAACGATAACTTAATTTTTACTTCCGGATGTATCTACGTATCTACTTATCTACTGATGGTGGGCGCAGGTAGTTAAGTATTTTATTGAGAGAGCGCCAGCAATTGCAACGAGTTACCTTTATTGGCGCAAAGCCCTTTTGTCACCTTAAATGGTTCGGTCGTGATAGTAAAACAAAAAAAAAAATAAAAAATAGTAATACGCGGCGAAAGTGTACAATTGCGCTAGTGCCGGCCGTCTTCAGTGCAGTATGGTAATACCTACGTGCAAGCGGTTAAGAAACTCAATTTATGAATTGAAGATGTATAGGTACTTTGTAGCGCTTTGGCCTCTTTGTGAGGCAACAGTATTAAGACATGAAAATGTTGTAATTACTTATGTTTGTAAAGTAGTTTTGTACGATTGCTGCATTTACATAAACATGAGCTCATAAAATGAGTTAGTCTATGACCGACTTGATCCTCCGATTGTTGGCGCGACGTGAGAACTCTAAATAGATGTCTTATTCTTGGATAGACAGAGCACGTGCTTATGGGTTTATTCAGATGATTTACTATATGGTATCGTATAGAATTTATGCTTTGTCTTAGAGATACACAATACAATGTACTATTCTGGGATCTTGAGTCGAGGTAGTCATGACTTGCTTTAAGTACGTCATTCTTATGTATCACATCTTTACAGGGATCATATTTTAAAAGTTGTCTTCTACTGCTTTGCTTAGATCGGGTTGATGGTTGATGGTCTTGACTGTCATCGTCAAGATTGATTGATTGAATAGTTGATAATCGACTATTGAATCGTCTTGAATTTACAATCTAGTAGACGCCTCTTTTCTGCTAGTAGTAAAACAAAACAATTGAGCAACCTGCTGCTCAGTACTTCTTCGTCCTTTTAGAAATAACGTCCAATAATATTGTAAGAAAAGTTGTAGAATCACAGGAGGTTTGATGTAATCTTACTTACTTAACAGGCTCCCGACCCGTGAAGAGTCTCTGCCTGAGACACAGCAGCCTTCCACTCTCTTCGATCCCGGGCACGCTGCTTCTAGTTATCTAGACCAAGCGCTCTGGCATCCGCGATAGCTTGATCCTTAAAACGGAGGTTCGGTCTTCCTTGTCGTCTCGAACCTGGGGGCTGTGCTTCGAAGATCCTCTTTGCTGGAGCATTATTGTCCATTCGCTCAATGTGGCCGAGCCAGTGTAGTCGACGTGTTTTGGCTTTTTGGACTACATCCACATCTTGGTACAGTTCATAGAGTTCGCGGAGTTCGGGACCGAATATCCGACGAAGAATTTTTCTTTCGAAAGTGTTCAATATCTGCTCTGCTTTCCTGCTTATCGTCCAACACTCGGCTCCATACAGCAGAACTGGCAGGATCAAAGTTTTGTAGAGCAAACATTTCGTCTTCCGAGTTAGGAGTTTTGACCCCATTTGTTTCGCCAAACCGAAGTAGCAGCGGTTTCCTAGGGTAAGTCTTCGTCGAATCTCCACTAAGTTGTCATTCGTGGAGTTGATATTTACTCCGAGGTAGGTAAACTCCTTAACCACTTCGAAGTTACTGTTGCCAACAGTGACGTTTTGTCCTAGGCGGTGGACAGATGCTTCTTTGTTTGTTGACAACATGTACTTGGTTTTGTCCTCATTCACTTCAAGGCCAACTCGTTTCGCCTCTTCCTAAATTGCCGTAAAAGCCTCTAACACGGCGCACTGGGAGCGACCGATGATGTCGATGTCGTCTGCGTATCCCAGCAACTGAACAGATTTGTTGAAGATAGTGCCTTCCGTGTTCACACCTGCCCTGCACACTATCTGTTCCAGCACAAGATTGAAGAAGTCACATAATAGCGCATCCCCTTGCCGAAATCCGGTGCATGTTTGGAATAGTTCAGAGGAACTGTTGCCGAATTGCACGTTGCACCGCGTGTTATCCAGCGTCACGCGGTACAGCTGGATCAGTTTAGCCGGGATTCCGAATTCGGCCATCACCTTGTAGAGCTCAAGACGATGAATGCTATCATATGCGGCTTTAAAGTCGATGAAGAGATGGTGAGTCTCGACTTGAAATTCGGTGGTCTTTTCCAGGATTTGTCTTAGTGTGAAAATTTGGTCGATCGTCGATCTGCTGGGCCGGAAGCCACACTGGTTCGTCCCAATTAGTGTGCTACAGAAGGGCTTCAGACGTTCACACAATACGTTGGATAGGATCTTATATGCGACATTAAGCAGGGATATGCCTCGGTAGTTCTTACAAGACATAGGAAGCCAGCTGCCAGTTGCTTGGCTTTCCTGGAAAACATCCGGATGTTGTTCCTATCGCGGGACTCTTCGATATCCTTGAGCTGGGAGGCTGCTTAATAAATGTCGCAATTTTTCCGTTTTTGCATACCTAATCCTATCCATCGTATCTCCTGGATCGCGGTAATATCTGCCTTGTACCGCGTGAGGACAGATTCAAGTTTTTGAATAGCACCAGGAGTGTACAGTGAACGTACGTTCCAGGTGCATACTCTTATGTCATAGTCCGTGTACGTTCCGGGTCGTGGTATTAAATGAGGGGGTCCATTATCCGAGGCTTGTGTCTCTCTCATAACTAAATTTTTTTTACGTGGTAAGGAAGTTACCCCGACGGCACAACCCCCAACCTGGAGGGCCAGTTCCATTTTTTGAAACCCCTAGGACCTGACTTATTCTTGGAAATCTTTATCGGCCTGAGCTCCGAATATGTCGAAGTAGCCCAGATAAAGTGTTGTGCTTCCGTTTGAAGCTTTAACGCCACCGTTGACTCCATCGAGAGAGTTCGTCCGCTGTCGTATTTATAGTGCTGCAATTTTCTCTTGGTCAACACTCGCGCTTATAAGTTTAGCAAGTCGGGTCCGGATGGACACCAACCAGTACCCGATGGCTACCACTAGGAGGTAAAATAAGCACAATTGATGCGCAGTAACAGTTACAACACTGGACGTCGCCAGGTTGACGCCAGTCAGTGCCTACCCTATTCCTACAGCATCCAGCCATCGATGTAATCGCCTTCCATTTTAAATAGGTTGTATACAGGGCCACCTTTGTCAACATGTCTAAGTCTTCACATTATTAGTTTCAATGGATATCCGATTAGTGACATACCTTAACACAGAGTAAGTCAGTAAATAACGACCTTGTCAACAAACAATATTGAGTTGGGGTTAATTGGGGTTTGTTCCCGAAGACCTACATGAAGACTTCCCAAATGGGACATGAGGCAGGACAACTAGTTTCGATGTAAACCCATGCCGAAGAAGTATGGTTTGCTGTTTAGGCATTACAACAGTTTGACCCGGTGTTGAAGCTTTTTATTTTGCTAAAGTCAAATCCAGCTAGTTTGTCGAAGAAGTACTCGCTTACGATTTTCATTCTCAAGACAGATAGGGCAGGACAGCTTCACAGAAGATGTGTCATGGTTTCCTCCTTTTCCTCGTCTCTATAGTTTCTATCGAAATTGTTAAAGGGAGCACCAAGCCTACCAGACAGTGCCCTGTGAGGACACCAAGTATCTTTCGTAGATTTATCTTATTAATAAAAATAAGTCTACTGGTTTTTCTTCAATCCAGCTCTGGCCAGATTTGTTTAGAAGAGAGGCATGTGCTGATAGTGTTTCACCTACTGTTTGCCCTGTGGCCTGGAACCCAATACATGGATACGACGCACCATACAGCGATCTCGTTAAGAGATAAGCAGCATTACTTTACCAAATTGGATCGAATTATTGGCGATTCCAAGGCTTTTTTCCCAGTTTGACTATCTGTGTAGAAAACAATAACGCTGCACTCTATCGAGTTAATCGAAAGCCAAGTCGTGGCTTCACGGACTGCTGTGACTTCTGCTTGAAATGCACTACAGTGGTCCGGCAGTCGTATGGTGATACAAATATTCAGTGCACTGGAGTAAACTCCCGGATCTTTTCCAGAGACTGTCTTGGATCCGTCTGTGTAAAGCTCTGTCACAGATTCGGCTTCTGATTCCCAATCCTGGTTTGATACATGATGTTAAAGTCCAGATAGAGGACAATGTAGTCCGTAATTACTAGGAATAGTGTTATGGCCGGGTAGGATGATTGCGTGGGCCGTATTTGCACGAGTCAATTGAAAGGTTTTTCTAAGCCGTAATGCTGCTTTAGCCGCCATCAGCTTCTCAAAGATATCAATGGGCAGAAGTTGGAGCATAGTTACGAGTACAGCTGTATGCATGGTTCTAAGAGCGCCCGCCCGTTGTACAGACCCAGGATAGCCTTTGAACCTTCTCAAGTATTGCAATATTACTTTTCATGTCTAGTGCCGTCCATAAGACTAGAACTCCGTACATAAGAATGGTTCTGACTACTGCCGTATATATCCAGTGGACCATCCGGGACTAGAGACCTCAGTTTGGGCCTAAACGCTTCCTAAATGAATAAGAGGCAATATTAGTTTTGTGAAACTTCACCAAGAGCACATCGATCATAACTGGGGCCATCTGCCACCTAATAGAATACGACAACCGGTCCATTGAACAAACATACAGCCGATACCATTAGAAATCAATCAGATAGTTCTCTCTAGGAAGAAATATTCGCGTAAGGTAGCCATCCAAATTCGTTCAAAGACTGGGCATTCACAGAGATAATATAAAACCGTTTCTTCCGCCTCAAGGTAGCCCTCACAGTGGTCTTAAGATGCTCATTTAAGGTGCTGAGGCCATTACGTTTTACCCTCGTCTTTTTGTTTCGTCTATTAGCGTTTTCGACATGAGGTAATCGCATATTAATGTTTGGAGTTTTGGAGAAGTAGCATCTTAGTCAATCTATGTTTGAGAACTGACATGCATTAGCTCATAGAAAAATATGGGATCAATAAAGCCCGTTTTACCGGCAAGATCGTCAGCTCTATCGTTACCTTGTCATACTGAAGTAGCAACTGTTTGCCTAGGGTAATTCTTCACTGAATCACTACTAAAGTGTAGTTTGTAGAAATAGGAGAACTTCTTAACTACCTCGAGGTTGTAGCTGCCTATAGTGATGCTTCAGCTGATAGCACCTTCCCTGTTTACTCCAACCCTAAATTGAAGAAACTGCATGATATTGCATCTTACTGCACTAATCGGTTTTTTATGAAGATGTGGAACGGCCCAAGACGTTCACTCAATACACTTGATACGATCGTATGCGCGACAAAAGATTTAAAATCTGCAGCTGGTTGGTTGTCTTTTTTGAAAATTCGAAATTCCGAATAAGATTTTTGTCACAAGACTTCTCGAAAACCTTGAGCTAAGTCACTGGAGCTTTGTTTGTCTTTTAACTCTGTTTTCCATTTCTGAAGAGCTTAATCATCTCAGTGGGCTTAACCTAGGGAGGAATAAAACTACTCCTTAATTGCGTCTCCAACTTCTTCTGCTGTCAGGATTGTGTGCCCATACATCAGCTATGAGTATTGTAAAATGTAAAATGATCCCGAAAAGTGTATAGAGCCTTGCTGACTTCTACATTAAATATGGTTATTGTGGATTGTACCAATCTGAAAACTAGATCCTAAATTTGTCTGAGCTAACTATGGCATTGCCGAATTATATATACTTTAGAGGTAAACCTTCCCTCTATGTTCAAAGTCAAATTTTAAGTACAACAAATGCGCAAATTCCAGACTTTGCTCAATAAGAATAGGCCATCTTACTTGTGATAGCTTCCTTCTTGTTGCAAGCAACTTTACTCTGTTGATGGATTTGATGGATAATGCAACTTTAAATGGGTTGATGGATAATGCCTGCTTGGGGTTCCAACCATGGACTGTCTCCGTTAACAATACATGTTATCAGTGTACGCTATAACAAGGTATCTTTCCCTATTAACACTCTGCAAAAGGGCATCGACCAATAAGTTCCACAAAGTAGTAGAAAACTCTTCTATTTGTGTTAAGACAACTTGCATAGTCTTGGTGTAGATGTAGGTGGCTCTGGTCTTATCCTGAACTAAAATGGTGATGATGGGCTTTGACACTAGCGCTTACTCAACAGGGTTGTTAAATGTACCCCAACGTCCGTGAAAAGAGGGAATTCGTAGGCTTTTCCAAAAAGGGTTTCAATATTCTTTTAGTTGGAAATCTACCTCGATAAGAAGACACGCACTAAGAGTACTCAGATTTGTTTATAAAATGCTGATGAACATGACATTTTAACATCATACAACGGATTACTAATGTAAGTCAATATATTCCCCATTTAGTTAGCCAATTATTAGAAATTTTGAATTCCTTCGTTCACAACTCTTTCTTTGTATCTGCGTTTCCCCAAAAAAAAAAAATTGTAATCCATTGTTATAAACGCTCGAAGCTAGAGTAAGTAAGCAAAATACCCAAATAATAGTCAAAATAAACAAGTTTTCATGGCAACACCACTGACGAGCATGGCTTTCCCATGTCAAATCTATCGGAAGCAATCTACATACATATGTAGGTATTCCCCAAAAACCACTTCTGAACGCAAGCAGTTTGGTTTAAGCCACTCAGCGCCACGAGACAGCCATAAACTTCATATGTTTGTAAACAATTGTCGTTTAGAATGCCACGAGTTATTCGCTAAAAATGCAAATCAAAACACAATAAGTCTGTAGACAGTAGGTTTTAACGCAAATAAACAAAAAATGGTTACCCCCATGGTCACCGAGATTCTCCAGCCCACTGGCACACACTGGGACCAGCAGTTAAAGTGATTTAGTACCGTGTCGACCATAACACTGCACTTGGTATGATGCTAAATGTCATATAATGTATCTAACACCGAACACAGATTTCGTGAAAAAAATTCAGCAGCTCTCATGATTCATGATGCATATTTGATTTTCAATTATCTGGCCGAGAGTGCCACTTAAGGTACACATTGTGTGTTAGGAAGGGGGCGAGACACGTTCCGCTGAGTTCATCCCACAACACTTTTGCATCATAAGTCGTGGTATGTCTATTCTTTAAAATTCTCAATATGGAAACACAAAATGTGTTGAAAAGCAATATTTTCGGCCAAGTCATTGTTTTGCAAAAAAAAAAAAAGTTGATTTTGGCAATGGAGTTTTTTTTTTTTTTGGTCGAGGAGAAAACTACGCCGTAGGGTGGAACAATGACTTGGCTACACGTGCGGTGATTAGTTTGACATCATTCAATGCAATTTATCTTAATTATTGTGCTATTAGAAAATAATAGTTAATATCCATGGGGCGAGGCTAAATACATAGATATCAAGACTTTGAGTCGCGTTCTAGGTGCGGTTCCATGAAATCGCATGATAGTGCGAATTTGTATCTATTGATATTCCAAACAAATGCACAAGAGATAGGGTTAGACCATGACTTGATTTTTGGCAACACTATCTGGCTAACTTCAAAGGTGTGCGAGTGTATTAGCTCAACAAAAGGCCTGTATTGAAAAAAGTGTCAACATTTTCACAGATTAACTCAAACATTTGCATGTCGCTCACATCAAAGCTTACATTTTTGTAGAACGGCCGTGTCAACTATGGCAAGGCTAGATGCTCATTTTATCCAGTTTTTATTCTCAATTTGATTCATTCAATATTTGGCGTTACTATAGATTTTTCTGCTGCGCAGGTTCCATCTTTTTTGCTAGCTTACAGCTCCTCCTACGTTTTATGATCCACAGGTTTAAATGAGCACCAGTGTACTTTTGTCGGAAGATTATGTTCTTTCCATTTCCATATTTTAATAATTTAACAGTTATCACAGCGCAGCTTAAAACGCCAGTATCTGACACAGTTAAGGTCCCAGTACATATTCTTGCGGTACACCTCCGACTACACTCAGTCCACCACACTACACTCAGTCCACCACATCCACAGTTGATGTCATGCAGTAGGACTATACATATGTCTAAAGTAGTCCGTATGACTAGATTGTAGTTGAAACTAATGCGCTTTTTTTTTTTACGGATATTGCTAGTTCTTCAGTGGCTTCATTCCCAGGAATAACTTTGTGACCAGGGAGCCAAAATAGTGCAATTTCATTTTGTATACCAGGCTGTAGGAGAGTTTGAAGACAACTTAACAACTAGCTTATCTTCGAACGTTTCTTCTGAAATATTGGGACATGCATCTGATTGCCACCGCTTGTGTGGGTTAGGTGCTCTCTAAACCTGAGCCTATGATAAAGCAATACCCCTAGGTACTTTATAAAAAGCTTCGAATCGATATTGTATGCTCCTACCTGTATGGTCAAGCGCTCGACTTTCTTGCGGCTGCTAATGAGGACCGCCTCTGTTTTTGATCCGCTAATTCCAGACCAGATGAGCGAAGCCATATCTTCACGTCTTTCATGGTATTGTTGGAGGTTTATGTTACCTCCTCTAGGGTTTTAGCCACTACCAACATCGCTATACCATCGCGGTATCCGTTTATGTCTACTTCACTTTGTTTCAGTATACGTAGTACTCCATCGAACATAATGTTCCAAGGAAAGCACCTAGAACTGATCCCTGTGGATCTCCTCCTGTAATTTTATGTCTTTTCGGCCCTTCGTCCGTATCGTAGAAGTGGGTTCTGTCTTCAAAATAACTTGTAATTATTTGGAGTAGGTATCGTGGCACTCGTATATTCCTCAACGCTATCATAATTAAACTCCAATTGGCCGAGTTGAAGGTATTTCTGACTTCGAGCGTAACAGTACTGAAAACTCCTTATATCACATGGGTGGTGCTTCGTTTTTTCCTTAAGCCGTGTTGTCGGTCGAAAAGTCGGTTGTCTCCTTCGATGTCTGTCGCGAATAATTCTTTCTATCACTTTCCCTACTGTGCCTAGCATGCATAGCGGATTGTATGACAACGATTGCTCTAGTGGCTTGTCGCCTTATGGGATTAATACCAGCCTCTGTCGTTTCAATTACAAAGGAATCTTCGCTACTATCAGCCACGTTGTGTAGAGGTTTGGAAATGCCTCTAGTTTAGTTTTCTATCCATTCTGTGAGTCTTATTGTTCTTCCTTGAGCCCGCTGCTTTAAAGACTTCTGCAGTATTGTTTCCATAGCTTCTATTATTATGCGGGAAAGGTGCACGCTAGTATTCCTTGGGAATAGGTCGCTGACTATATCGGTGCAGCTGCCGCGACTCTTTTAAGTTTGTCCATAATTATTTTGTAGGCGCTTCCCACGGATTATGTTGGAAGTCATCTCTTAATTATTCGAAACATTCAGTTTTACTCTTTTTATGAGTTCCGAGGTTATTTTCCGTTCCTTAGGATTTTTTCCCGTATTCGGAGTTTTCTCTTCGTCTTTGCTTTGCTCGCTGCTGGTGCTTTCATAGTTTGAGGCAATCTGCTCTGTCACAGCTTTGCACTGATCGTCATCAACCAAGCTCTGAACTGTTACGTTCTACCAAACCTACCGAATATGTCAATAAGAAAGCTGGGGGTAGTTTGTACTGATTTCTTCAAACAGTAACCGAACAGCGAAACTACTCCTAAGTTGCATTCTCCACATTCCACAGCTTTAGCTCCTTTGCTTGTTCGTATTGTCTTTTACTTGATAAAAGCGTGAAATTTAGAGCATCGGATAGCTCAGTCTAAGTAAAGACTCTTATTCCCTTCAGAATATACATATGTTGAGACTGTGGAAGAAAAATGTTATCTCTATTCTCTTAATTTATCTCTTATCATGGTTTGACTCAAACTACGACCATCTACCAACCCTTTTCCATCAAAATCTGTTGCAGCAACTCTACAAAAACATTCATAAAAGACTGTGCAATGGTACCTATGTACCTGCATTACATTCATCCGCCAAACAAAATCTCATGAAATATATCTCTCATGTGAGACATATGTACAAAAAAAAAACTTTCAACGCATCACATCATTTAGGATGCACTTGCAAGTTGCACATGTTGTCTCTTCTGCTGCATCACACGTCGATAAGGCAGTATCTACAACATTTTCCGTATCTCAGATCTCGCAGATACTCGGTTTGATGTACGCGCTCAATACACACCAAACCAGCTGCACCGATAAAAGTTGTTTTCCATACAAAGATACACGCGTTCGGCAGCCCACTTCATGAATGAATTTCTCAGTTGGCAGTTTGACAACGATCGCTACAGTCGGTCGCATCCGACCGATCAACCACACCAAGTCATCGTTTATTCGATTCTTGTGCATCTCATCGTCAAAGTCCTCCGTGTTGTGCGTTGTATTGTTTTTTTTTTTTTATCCGCTCTCAACACAGAGTATCGGGAAAATCTCATTTTCCCCCGGCAAAAGAGGAACACATGTTGGCAATGCGCCGTCGTAGATAGATTTCTCATATATGCGGGTGTTTTCTGCTGCTCCTGCTCGCTTGACTACCGTGGAGACGCACCACCAATCGACGAGCAAACGCACACACATTTGTTTATTTACGTGCAAAGAATTGTATATTTTCTGGTAGGCAGACGGGCAGATCGGTAGTCGAACGGACAGACGGATATTTTCTTTTTTCGAATCGAAAAAAAAAAAAAAAAATTATAATGCTCTCTCGGATAGTATAGCCCCGCGATTCAAATATTTTCGAGTGTTTCAATTCAGTTGGATTGTGTACGCCTGTGTGAAGTGACTTCGTCCGTCGATGGAAGTTATCGTAAATGTATCTAAAGACGGTTAAATTGAATTGAAAGCCCTCTAATACTTTGAAACATTTTTAATTAGATCTAACCAATTGCGCGAAAAAAGTTATTACTAAAAAAAAACAATTGTTGAATTTTTTTGTTTTTGAAAATTGTTTAAACAACCAACACGACTTTGGATTACCAGTGAAAAAGTTTTTGAAAAAAAAAATAAATTTTCCAAAAAAAAAAGTGCAACAAACCCTTTAAACACACTGATTAACCCCAAAAGTTGGTTACGGATTTGAAAAATACGTAAAAAGTGAATTTCGTTTAACCGGAAATTAAGATTGATTTCTGATGGTGGCTTCCGATTTTTGAAATAAATTTCGGTTCGGCTTGTTACTAGTGCGCGTTATTCTTCTTCTTCAGCAAGTGTCTGTATCTATATGTATGTGCGCGTTGTTAGTCTATTAAGTTCTAAGGAATCAATTTGAAACTGAGAAGAATATTAATTGAGTTAAGGAATTTTTTTTTTTACGTTTTCTGTTTAGTGTTTTTCGAAACGGGTATACAGATAGATACTTAAAGTGTGCCATATCCGGTGGAATCGAGTGGAAATTGAATGTGTGCGCGCGGTGATTGAGAAATTTATATACACATATATATAAAAAAAAAAGGAAAAATTGTAATTAAAAAAAAATATTTTTGGAAATGTATTAAAGTTTTTTTGGATTACACAAACCACTGTCGAAAGAGAATATTTGGTAACATTTATTGAAGGTAAGATGATTAGACGTTTATAAACTTTATTTTAGTGAAAATTATGAGTAGAACAAAATTTACAATTTTGTACTTGTAATGTACAAGTTTGTTCATATCAATGAAATTTTGTAGATCAGAAACCTCTATTTTACCCCTTCTATTTTATTATCGTTATCATCGATAAGTATTTACTGAATAGTCCTCTGCTGATGCCTAACACCGTCTGAAATATCTGGTGCTGGTACTGCATTAAAGCTATCTTCAGTTCTTTCCTAAACTTTTTAGTACCTTTCTTTGTTCTTTCTAGCCATGTGAATAGTCTACAATATCTACCAAGCCTGTGGGACCTTGTTTGATCCATGTCTATGAAGCTTTTAGTTCCTATCTAGGTATGTACATAAATCGATGATGCCGTGTGAAATTAGTCACTTCACCTTGATCATCAATTGGTTCCATTGTGCCCCAGACTATGATATTTTTCCTGGATTGTCCAATAGGATACTTACTCACTGTACTAGATACCACTAGTGATGAATCCACAATCCTTTTATACGACTTTTCTCAAGCCTGGATTATGAACATAGGAAGTCTTACAAAAAATGTGTACCTTTGTCGTCTAAAAACCTAAATGGGAAAGAAGACAAGGTTATTAGTGACTTTGAGTTGACTGTACAGACTCCCTAAACCATCCCGGGATTTTCTGAGAGATTGCCCAGGTTTTCGAAGTGGTATTTACCGAGGGTCACTTCCCTGGTTCTACATAGGCTAGGCTCTATATTGCCACAGCTTATGTATTCATTCATGTAGACGTACATACTTAGTCGCATTTTTCATACTACATACATATGTAGATGATACGTCAAGAAATTGTGGACGAAACTGATCCATATGAAGAGTCTTAAGTGCGTTCTTTAAAGTGCTATGATTTGCTGGTTTTAGTTTTGTCATGATTTGTCCAGAGTTTTTTGAAGACACCGGTTGAGAGTATGGTTCTTCTCTCATTGGCTAGTCTGAGGAAGTCTTGTGTTATGCTAGATTTTACAAGTGCTAGGGGAGATAGGACAAAGTTAACGACCATTGTCAGGTCCTAGATGCAAGTCTAATGGAATTAGTGCAAGTATAGTTTCAAGAGATGTAGTTGACCTGTGTCTAATGGGGCTAGTAGTGCCTATTCTTGTTTATCTTAGAATCTTAATCAGTACGTGACCTTACCTGCTACAGACCACTAGACTATGCATCCACAGAATAGAATGAGTCAGAGAGGCTGTGTACATTCGGTGGATAATGGCGGACTAAGGACCTCATTTTTTTACCAAACATTTTACTGCATGCATAGAAAGCTATAGATGACTGTTTTTCATTTCTGATGTGTTCTCTTACCAACCCAGCTTTCGAGTATACAACCCAAATAAGTATCTCGTCTTAGTCCACATCTATGTATCTGCCCATTTCTGGAGGGTACCGAGGGCAGATTGTAGTAGTTCGGGGAGAGTGTAAAGAAATTGCCTGTTGCCATTATGGCAATATCGTTCACATATGTAACAACTCGGACGCTATTGTGCTCTGATTTTATTAAAAATTGGTTGCGACTAGTATCCGTAGTAGAGGAGCTTGTGGGGTTCCTCTGGAGGCAAGTGCATGCATTGTATACATGTATGGTCCAATCCTAGTCTTATGGAGTCAGATTTCACGTGGTACCTTTTCATGGAGGGCTCTATCAACAGGGCGGCCTTTAACATAGATATGTTAGGCTAGGAACATATCCTCAAGACTTAGTTTGAAGCGAATATGTAATATGTAAATCTATTTGCCTTTCCAATATCTTAAACAGGAACTAGGTGGATTTTGTTGGTCAATGTGTTCGGGGCTTTTTATGAAAATTTACCCCCTTTGGGTATGAAAATAATCGTAGAGTCTCTCCAGATTCGAGGTATGTATACTCGTATATGAGCAATTAAGGTTACCTCGTGGTTGCCATCAGGAGGAAGGAGGCGGTTACCCATTTTTTTTCGACCTGACTATAGGGCAGAAAAATATTTTAAAGTCCATTCGATGAACTTCTGCCATCCAAATAGAAATCCTTCTCATTGCCTTTAGTCTTCTATAAAATTCGACACTGATATTCTTCTTACAGTCAGCCACTTTAAAAATCGAGTTATTTGTACAGATTTTGCAAATGATCCTGCACTGTTTCCTATTTGTGCTATCTTCGGAGCTCCAAGTTTGTTAGGACACAGGCTAAAACGCTTCGAACATCTAACCTACGTCTCAGATTGAATAAGTGGATGTTAGTGAGTAGATTTGTAAATAGAGAACAAGTTCATATAACTGATCAGTAAAATTAATCGGTGTGAAGTTAGTAGATGCGATTTTTGACAAGCAAAATGGGTCAGTTTACGATAAAATCCTTGTCGTGCTTGCAGTTGAAGGTTGAAGAAGAAGTGTTTTCGAAGTCGACTGACTGAACTGAACTTCACGAACTTCCGGTAGCAAGTGATCGTGGATGCGAAATACCTTAGTCTGGATAAAGGAAAATCAATATTATTCAAAACTCATTTTATTTATTAGGTAAATGTTCTCCCACTTGAAGTTCTTCGCTTTGAGAACTTCAAACCCCTGTGACTATGTAAGTACATTGGGTAAAGTAAATACCAACGATATCTTCAAATATTCGGTTGTAATCGGTCATTCAATTTGGTTCTGGTATCTGGTCATTGAACTGGTACGTACTGCCTTAGTACAGTGAAGATTAACTAAATCAATTTTGTGGATATACATATGTATAAGTAAATAAACAAAAAATATATACAATATATTTGTTACAAGATTTCGTACACTGCTATCTATAGATAATTTATAATCAACACTTGAAAGCTTTAAGTAGCTCAAATTTAATGACTTTAATCTCTGAAATATGATTGTTTATTGCCTTTATTACTACAATATTACCTGTTTTATGAAATTGGTTAATAATTTATTATGTTTACTCAGAACAGAACGGGCACTCCATCAATCTAATGTTTTGGGCTTGAACCCATTGCAACCTTTGAAAACTGACGTAAATCTTTGCGTTATCTTGTTGAAAGACATGAGGAAATCAACGATTTCGTCTTAAATATGGTACCAAGTTGTTTTCGGATAGCATGGTGTAAGCTGCACTATCCATTTTGTGGAGGAAAAGGCAACTGGAACCTTACCCGAACGCAGAAAGCACCCTTTACCATACAACTTCCACCGTCGAAGTTCCTCGTCGAAAAAAAAACCTCAGATCCTTCCGTAAATCGTGCGAATATCCAATAAAGCCATCTGGTCCATCAAGATTAAACTTCATTTAGTCACTATTGTCGAAATTGGCACATACATACAGATGATGATCTTAAAAGTCTAACTAACGATATCTGTATGTTTTATTGGGCTTTGGGTTCCAAATTTACATGCAAGTAGAACCTTCAAACTTTTAAAGCAGTCTTGGGTGACTTTTATACAAGCTGCTACTTTCTAAACACTAGACTTCAAGAAAGTAACTTCAATAATTGCATCCTTAACATGCACGAAAACGATCCCGATTTTCATCGCAAAATTATTCTCAACGATGAACTTTATATCTGGGTCAAGAGCACTGGTGTGCATTCGCTCTACATGTCCTAGCCATCTCAAACGACTAATGCGCAGTTTTTTGACTAGGTCTATGTCGCTGTACAGCTCGTATAGTTCGTCGTTCAATCTTCTCCTCCAAAGCCCCTCAAAGCAAACGGCACCGAATATTTTACGAAGAATTTTTCTCTCGAAACGACCGAGGATATCTTCATCCGCTTTTGATAAAGTCCAAGCTTCAGCGCCATAAAGCAGGACTGGGATGATCAAGGTCTTATATAGAGTCTTCTTAGATGTTCGGGATAGGGCCTTACTACTCAATTGCCTTCTCAGCCCAAAGAAATAGCGATTGGCAAGAGTTATTTTTCGTTTTATTTCTGCCGAGGTGTTGTTGTCAGAATTGATAGCAGAGCCGAGGTTGACAAAGTCCCTTACTACCTCAAAGTTAGGGTATTTTTGTCACGAAATGCTATTACACTCAAAAAAATGGACTGTTTGATGCGGATTTCATGCGAAGGCCCATATTTCTTCTTCAATGATGTTAGCAACACAGTCACCGTCACAGTCAATAGAAATCGCTACCGAATCATGTTAACTGACTATTTTTAAAATAAATTGGAAGAGGATGACTCGGTGTATATGCGGTTTCAACAAGTGCCACATGCTACACAATTGACCAGGCAATCGAGTAATTGAATTCGCAGTTCTGTGACCGTGTTATCTCTAACAGTTGTCTGACTCGTTCGTGTACTGTGACGCCGCTGGACTTTCCTTTTTGGGATCATATAAAGTCATAGCCTATCTCAAAAAGCTAGAGACGAATTTAGGAACAACATCAAACTCCAAATTGCCGGCATATCACCGCCCGATTTATGGCCCGAATCTCATCTATTTGTCAAATGGTAGGGAGAGGCGGATCTCTGGAAAAACTTTTTCATGATTTTCTTAAATTCGAAGCTTGTATGCCTCGCGTATAAACACGGACCATTAAGCCACGATGCCTACATTCAAACAGAAGTCTTTCAAATGTCTTCAACTAAAATGAGAAAAGACGGATATGTTTTTGCAATCTTAAGAATTTGCCTTAATATCACGCCTATGCTACGGATATGTACCCCAGACATCACGGAAAGACTTGTCTTAATCTGTTTCTGGCCTTACGTGCTCCAGTTTTGTTGCATAAATGCAAAAATGCCATCCGAGCTAGGGTCATTTTTACTACCAAGAACCATCATCTTATCTTCAGTTAGTGGAGAATTTTTAACCTCAGTGTAGGTAGATGTGGTCAGTTAGGATTTGACCATAATTTTAAATGTCAAAAGCCCCATGACTTTTCTGCGTCTTGAGTTGGATCATCGAATGATCAAACATTCTTCTTCCAACTACTCAGAGAAGCTATAAGCAAGTCATCATTTAGTTGCTGAAAATAACTAAAACTCACGACTCATCGGCGCGTCGTCAAATGCTGTCCCATATAACAATGCATGAGATCATTAAGTGCTTGCAGTTAATTTACCCCGAGACCAAGTTGTCGTCAGTGAATAAAATTAATAATAAGCAACCACAAAATAGACTTAATGATTTAAGTTTAATTTTAAACTCTGAGTGGGCCTTCCAGGTCAGGAATGAATTATTGGAACCATATGATTTCTAGTGACAGGTGGAAAATTGTAAACATTTCTTGGAACTCCTTACTAGTTTAGTTAAACGAACCAACTTGCTCTCGTCATAGCCAGATAAAATAATCCGAAAGGCGACGTCTCGTTTATTTATGTATCCTCTAATGATGTGTATAATATTATCAACTTAAATTCATCCATTTAACGTCACAGATACAATAAGGAAGATGTCACATAATTAGTTAACAACGTTAATTATGTTTTTTAATGTCCCATCAACCAATGAATGGAATCAAGAATCTCATAACCGCACGCGATATTCCCACACACTATCATCCGCCGATGACAATTTAATTAAATTATTTCAAAAAACCAAATCTTCTGTTTAAAATATTTTTATTTCGAAAATTTTCAAAAAAAAATAAAAATAAAAATAATTGCTTTTCCTCCCATTGGCCGGATGTTTAGTTTTTCCCTGAAAACAAAAACCGTTTTCCATTCACCGTGTGCCGCCCCCAAGTCGAAAACCAAACAGGTGCCAAAAAGAAAAAAGAAAACAACACGATTGTGTATTTCACAAGAGTTTTTGCCAGAAAGTTAAAAAAAAACTGTGTATTTCGAAAAAAAAAAAAACAAACGAAATCTTTCCCATCATACGTCAGCTGCTCCTGTCACCCCATCATTTCGCGTACCCTAAACTCGTGCGCAAGAACTAAATTACAAGCTCGTGGTGACATATTTGTAAACAAATTTAAAATAATGCTCTCAATTTGTTTTTCGACTTTATGACATAAAGCCAAAATGCCAAAAAGGAATATTCTCTTCGTGGGCTGAATTCAACGCCAATGTATCAAATCTGACAGCGCAAAATCGACAAAAAACGGTACCCCCAATCCGTCAATGACGTGTCGCATACAAATTCGCAATCGATCGATTCGGTTTTTCTTTTTTCTTTTTTTTTTTTGTTGTTTTCATAATTTTTCTTGTTCTCTTGAAGTACATGTTCGAATTTCGAAATCAATTTTGGCACTTTGCCTCGAATCGATTTCATATTGACAGTTCTAGGGGAATGATACTCGTTTTACGGTTTTTTTTTTCTTCTTCTTTTTCTTTTATAATTTATCGGTCTGAGGTTTGACAGGGTACAATGATCATCGTAAAAGTCGTCGCTGGTTTTTAGTGTTCTTCATCGTAAAAATTTGATTCAATTTAGAAAACGAGAGCAAAAAGGGTAATTCCATGGGAATACTGTCATAAAAGCCATGTCTAATGGACTAGGAAGTCAATTAAAGGAGTGCGAGAGACAGTGTAACAAAGGATTTGATTGTCAATGAGAATAAGTGACGGCTTTTGTGTTGCATCTGTATGGGTACAAATAGCATATACTATACAGAAATCCATGTCAACGGTCAATTAGCAAAGAGTTTCGTTGGCGGTAAATTGCTGGCTTGTTTCTCTCGAGACTGTAATTTCATTTATGGCCTAATAATGTGTAATATATGTATATGCGCATGAATGTTGGGCATTTAATTTTGTTATTAGAACTACGTGCTCTGACAAGAGTGGACGGAGAATTTAAACTAAATCATTCGATGATTTGAATCGTGAGTCAAATTTTAATTCACGATAAGTGACAAAGTTGAATGAGCATGAGCATACAAACACAAGGTAAAAGGTGTTAGATAAACCGATTGTTTTGTTTAAGTGGAAACAATTCTAATCAGTGAATCAGTTTGGTTTACGAAAGTCGTATAATCCGCATTAGAGTGGACGTGAAGTCCATTAAAGCTGAGGGATTTTATGGTCTAAGGTTGTTGTTACACTGATCTGATAAATTTTTTTTTTATCCATTGTAGCTTTAGTAGCTTTTACGGAGAATAATTGACAGATAAGATGAATTCCCAGACAAAACGAGAATGTTATATGATTTGTTGGAGTGTTTCATGCTCTTTTTTTTTTTTTTTAAAACGATGTACATTATGTGATTCTAGGCTTGATAATGTAGTTTTATGAGTTACCTAGGAAACTTGATCTAAAAAAAACCCGATTGTAGCGCAGTTTTGAGGATAAGATACACCTCTGCCTTACGGAACATAGAAGTGATCTTTTGAATTTCAAACTTTCTTAAAGTAGTTTTGAAGCCCATATCATGTTTAAAACTTGGTTAATGGAAAATATTGACAACAGTAGTACAACTGTAATGTAACGTAATAGCTTTTAATGTCTAAATGTAGGTGGAGTCGTTTTATAGAGTATTTACATTTCTGATAGTTTCTAAGGGTCTAATAGGAGTTTCTTGACTTTAGAACAGGCGTTTGAATACTTCGAAATTAAAACGACTAAGAAAAACAAATTTATTTCTGAAATGAAATCTTTTTTGACTTGACTGTACACAGTGTGCACCGTAACTCAGTTGTTAGTGTGTAACTGAGCGGAAGTTTGGAGGCTTGATTCCCAGATAACAACAAAAAAAAAATTCTTTGCCAGAGAGGTTTGAAAGCCAGTGAATATCTGAATGAGTTGATAATTTCGATAACTTTGGTATTTATAGAGAGATAATCGAAAAACAAGATGAAAGTGACACGGCTACCTGTGAGTCTTTCGAAAAGTATGACGTCACTGTGGTTACTTCTTTCTGCGACAGTCCAACCATTGCGGGTATAAGGCGGTAGGTTTCTTGTCTTTCATAAAAACGAGAGAAAGTTTTATCTAAATGAGATTGCGAGAGGTTCAGTTTCGGTTTTCAAAAAAAAGTACGAACACTCGAAACAGTGAGTTATATGATTGAAAAAATGAGTTTTATGCTCATCTAGGATTTACGCTTTTAAACATCCTAGTTACACTCCATTCGTCTGCCATCAGATATGTTCCACAAAAGATGGATTGTTTGAAGTGTACAACATGTTTAAGCTCTTTACACATATCCAACGTTATATACGATGTAAATAATTTCACCTTAACTTAAAAATTTCTAGACAAATGTTGATTAAATTTGGTAACTAAAGTTGCGTACATGGTTTAGAGTAGGTTGCTAGGAGTCAGCAAATCTGATTTGTCGAGAGCCTTCGAATGGATTTCGTTGTTCTTTAGTTTAGTAATGTCGTTTGAAATTGGCTTTGATAAACTTTTTAAGTTGATGTAGACGAGATTACGAGGTTCGAGTTCTAACTCTCATGAACGTCTGACAAACATTAGAAAGCATAATTGTCACAAGAAAGCTTCTAAGAAACTTAACGACAATACCTGGAAACCCACTGTAAAGAAAAGTATGGACTACTGTAGACTCTTAGATCAACCAAATAATCAATCAAATCAATGATGACCGATTCTAACTAAAGGTTTAAGTCTAAAGGTTCATTCACTGTTCAGTCATTTTTACTATTCCAAAAGAACAGAGCTTAATTTACCTATCGATCGATACAAAAAAATGGATTTCAATTAGTTTTTCTGAAGAAATTATCAATTCGCTGATTTTTCGGTGAATAAGCAATGCTTTTTGCGAACTGTCAAATTTTATTCACATTCCACACACGTAAGACGCAATCCACATTCGCGCGAACAAAACATTCAGGAAAGCTCAACCTCACAATTCTTTTGTTTTGTTCTTGGTAGTCGGTCAGAACTCATAAATCATAAATGAAATAAAATACGCAGATTGCTGGGAACAGAAAAAAAAGTTGCTGTGAATGAAATGTCAAAATTGACGAATATTCGCTCGTTCGCATTCGTAGGTCGTGAATGGACCTACACAAAGTTTTTCGGTAAAGTATTTCTATAATACAAAAAATGGAAGCCTTTTTTTAAAAATTATAAGACTGAATGTTTAAGCTAAATGGCTTACTGCTATGAAGTTTCGTTGATATTGTGCCACAAAAAAAATATGTACCTAATTCGTAACTAAACGATCAACAATACCTACATACATACCTTTTTCAAAACATCTCGATGTATGTACTTAAAAACTAGATTTTTGCTTTAAATTTAGCTAAAGTCACGTCGTCAGTGCGGAAGTAATATAAAAATCACTCTTGGCTATCATTAGATTTTTGGGTTCCATTTTTGGTTACATTCGAAGCCCAAATTAGGGTAAAGTACCACGTATAATATATTCTGAAATATGTATGTTTTTGGAGCATTAAGTTGTCGGCCAATAACTCGAGCGTTGCACTTTCTATTTATTCGATAACCAATGAATCGTAGGTTCATACAAACAGTGTGTGGTATATTCACTGCCAGAAATACGTGAAACTGACCATCCCATATACATATGTTATGTACATATACCTGTAGATAGACTTTTGCTCCATTAATAGCAAAGCAATTATCTACTTGGCAATGTGTCCAAATGTCCACATCAATAAAAATCAATTTTTAAAAAACTCTGAGGAAAATATATTGTTTTGAATTGAAATTGTTGAAATTTCAAGATCAAAGGCACAAACTTTTATTGCAAGTCTTTATCTTTTGCAAAACACTCATAAATGGTGAAAATCGGATCCGTAGGCAAAGTGAATTTTTAATTCAAAATGACGTTCCAATTATAGAGCCAATTTAAAAAAAAACAGCGATTTTGAACAAAAAAATGTCCACTGAGTTCAATTCCGAGTAAAAGATACTGAAACAATGAAAATAGAAAAGTAAGATTAAGGTTTAGGTGATCGTGGCAAGCTGCACTTTATGGTATACTTAGATCAATGAAGTCTCGAGGAAGGTATCTGCGATTTGCCGATCCTAATATGTATCTACATTGAAATTAGAAGTCATTTTAACATCATCCCAAAGCTTTGATTGAATGAATAGCTCTAGACATTAGTGGTTTATTTCCTTACGAGAAGAGCAACAACCAGATTCATGATCACGTACTTGCCATACATGGTATTAAAATATCAAGAGAATATTGTCCTTCCAAGCTTGGCTTAACATAGTCTTTAAATGTTATCGGTTGTTGTTGTTTCTACGTTCTTGACTTAGGACTTCGAAGTGCTCGCTAAGTATATTTACATTAAATTATCTACATCTGAAGATTATAGCTTTGTATCTGAAAGGTCTTAGAACTCAGTTATGTCTCTGAAGAAATTTTCTTGGATGTAATAACTTCGTATCTGCAATAAATTCAATCGACATTTAATTGGTTTTTAAATTGCTATGATTTTATGGAATATTTATCCAGATTTAATTCCCATTTATTACCATAAATATTTTTATTATTTATTGCCAACAGAATTTTAATTCAAAATAAAATGCTAAGCTGTAGGTTACAGTTAATAACCTGAATTTCACTGCGATTTTATCAATATGTACATCCATATGTCGGAGATATACGAATATGTACATACGTACTTCTAGACGTAGCTTCTGATCAAACGATGTTGTTTTATTTTGTTTTAAGTGTACACCTACACGTTACACTTCTAACATTTTATTTCTACAAATGGTGTGTATCTTTTTATGAAATATTGATGTAAATTTTTTAAGGAATTTATTCTCAAAAATTTGACACAAAAAGTTGCAGCAAATGGCAATAATGAAATATACTTCACAAATTTGTGGGAATATCCCGACTGGCAGATTCGAGAACGTATCATAATCAGCAAAGAATCGTGAAAACCGGATTCATATGAAGAATGACAAAAAATTCCAACAGAATTCACCTAGAAGTTGGTTGAGTCAATGCCAAGAAGATTAGAAGCTGTTTTGAAGTCAAAAGTGAACTAAAGGAAATACTAGTTTGAGGTTTTTAACTTTGTTTATGTACTATACACAAGCGAATAAGTTAGCATAAACCAATGACTTAAAGTAACTCCATAAAAGAAATCCAATGGCGTTAAGTCGCATGTGCTAGATGGCCATTCGACGAGACCATTTCTTGAGATACAACTTCCCCTTCAATAGATCAATTGTTTGACCAGCTGTGTTGCATGTGGCACCATCTTATTGAAACCACATATGACTGATGTCAAGTCCATCCAATTCTGGCCAAAAATAGTCTTCCGACATGGCATGATAGTTAACTTTATTGACCGTAACATGGCAATCATTTTCATCGACGAAAAAATACGGTCCAATTACACCTCACTGTCACTTATAGTGGATGCAATGGAGTCTCTTTAAGTACATATGAGTTTAATAAGCAAAAAAGAGCTTCATTGCTGAAGATGATTTTTCGATAAAATTCAGGATTTTCTTCAAACCTTTGTAGAGCCCAATCGAAAAAGTTTCCGCGTTCCAAATGATCAAGAGGTTTCAGTACTTGAGTTAATTTGATCTTATACTAAGAGATTCCCAATTCCTGTGAACAGCTTGGAATCGTCTGATTTGGGTCATTGTGAACTGAAGCACTTACGGGTGGGATAATTTCGGTACTTCGACAGGTGCATCGTTCCATTGCCAGAGAAGATTATCAAACTTAAGGATGAATACTCAGCCGGCCCTGATGGGTTGCCCGCAATTGTTTTAAAACGATGCGTTTTACATTTATCTCAACCTCTAACTTCTCTTTTTCTCATGTCGATTTCCCAAGGTTCTTTTCCTCTACTTTGGAAGAACTCATATATCATCCCCATTCATAAGAAAGGTCAAAAAATGAAATACCCAAACTATCGTGTATACCTAAACTCTTCGAAAACATAGTGTACGATTCAATGTTTTTTTCACTCTAAATCCTTAGTTTCTGTTAACCAACACGGATTCCTCAAAGGCAGATCTACAACCACCAACCTAACAGAATTTGTTTCTCAGGCATTATGTGCATTTGAAGAAGGCTGCGAAATTGATGTAATTGCTACTGATTTCAGTAAGGCCTTTGATAAGATATCGCACCAAATTATTATCCTTAAGTTAAAAGCTCTTGGTTTTCAACCTCGTTTTATCAAATGGATCAAATCGTACTTGGAAGGTCGTCAGTACGGGGTAATATTTAGATCTTCTTTCTCTGACCCCATTTTTGCCACATCTGGGGTTCCACAAGGCAGTCACCTTGGTCCTTTAATTTTC
This sequence comes from Xylota sylvarum, assembly GCA_905220385.1. NCBI lineage: Eukaryota > Metazoa > Arthropoda > Insecta > Diptera > Syrphidae > Xylota > Xylota sylvarum. Next base: position 38,942,252 of record LR999958.1, read on the forward strand.
GTTCTAACCACCAACGATGTCAACTGCATTATCAAAGACTCCTATCTCTCCGTCTATGCCGATGACATGAAAATCTTTAGATACATATCGTCTCCCACAGATTCTTGCCCGCTTCAAGATGACCTAAATAGATTCTCAATCTGGTGTCAGAAGAATTATCTCGAACTTAATGTTAGCAAGTGTCAATCCATAACCTACTCCCGTAAACGCCTTCCTCCACCCCTTAGGAACTACTTTCTCTGCGACGAGATTGTTCCATCAGTCTCATCTCTGCGTGATTTAGGTGTCATCTGTGATAGGGAACTCAACTTCCGTTCCCATATTGACAACATAATAATTTAAATAACAAACATAATAGTTGGTCCAAAGAATTTTCAGACCCCTATGTCACTAAATCACTTTATGTAACCTTCGTCAGACCTATCCTCGAATATGCTAGCCCAGTTTGGTCGCCTCACTACGATGCCCACACCCGACGTATTGAAGCCTTCCAGCGCAAAATTTATTCGTTTCGCCCTACGCGGACTTCCTTGGGTTGATAGATACAATTTACCTCCATACTCTGATCGTTTAAAATTGATCAATCTACAGTCTCTCAAAAATCGTCGCGGAATTGCCGATGTACTCTTTCTTCATCAGCTAATTACTGGTCGCATCGATTGCCCCAAGCTCCTCGAACTGATCTCATTTAACACAAATCCCCGTAACCTAAGATCCATTCCCCTCTTCCGTGTCACTTCTCATCGTACCAATTATGGTTATAATGCACCAATATCCAGAATGTTGCGCCTAGCCAACAATAGAGGAAACACCTTTGACTTCCACTCCACTAGAAGCACCCTCCGTAACAATCTTAAGCATCGCACCAATTCCGCCTAACCATGTCTCGATTTTTCCCACTCTATCGCTCCTTTCCTCTCCTCTTCTCTCCTTAGCTTTTATTTTTTTTTAGTTTATAAGGCTCTAGTTTGTAAGTTTAGTTTGTTTAATTTTTTTTTGGCTTGTACTAAGCTTAATAAAGTGCCCCCCTGGGGGCGTCAAATCAAATCAAATTAAATCAACATTCAATAGTGAATATATTAACAATACTATTGATGCCAATTTCAAGACTGATTGTTTCTAAACGCAGGGCATTAAAAATCGATTTATCTGACACTGAAGACCTTTATTTGGATTTTATGAAATTAATAGTTGGAAAGAGCTTTCGCTGCCCATCATTGAACCCATTTTTAAGTCGAAATCCCAGAGTTTCGGATAGTGATCCCTGATCGAGTGATTGTTCCTCCTACAGATCGTTTCTCAAACACTGCCAACTTGGCAACATAAGGGTAGTTGTTGCGATAGCTAGTGTATTATTACCGACTTTATAATGTTTTGCATGTATTAGAAAAATATCTACGTGTGACTATGAAATCTCTAAATAATCGACATCCACATACTCATTAAAAAATAAAAGCTCAGTAAATCATAAATTTTCGATAACGCAAATTCACTTAAAGAAAAATTGGCAACACTAGTTCGTTCAAAATAGCGATCTAAATTCTCAGTTTTTTAGGTCAAAAATGCACAACAATATCTCGTTAAGTTTATCTTTTCTATTCTTCTTTATTTTCATCTTCTTACATCATTTTTGGGACACAACACACAATCTATTTTCGTAGTACGACCAGTGTGTGGTTCTATGTATCTTATTTAATTAGATTTACACCGTTGCACTGGGCCTCGGTAGACGGTAGTCAGTAATTTGGTAGAAATCCTCGGAAGCCCTCATAAATTAGTTCAAATGCATTTTTCTCGGATGAAAGTTGATTTTTAATGATCACACAACAGTTTTTCCGTTTCGTTCTCCTTGATTCGGCGGATTTGGTGTTTTATTGCGTGCACATCTGTTTGATGTTTCAGATACGAAGATGCAGATGCAGATACAGTGATATTAAATTAAAGCTCTATCTCTCTCACCGTCAGCACTGGTAACACAAATAGGCAGACATTCGTCTGGCCGATTTATGTGGACATTTTTTTCGACACATAATTGTCATATGCAACATTAAAGTTGGAAGTTTTTAAGGCTCACAGAATAGGGCGGGCGGTGTGTTTTGGAATAACAACAAGATGAGCCGAGGTATACTATATTGTTAAGGAATAATTTATTAGTGTTCCTTCGAAAGGAAAGTGGTGGAAAACATTGTTGTTGTTTTTTTTTTAAATCATTTTGAAGGTTCGTAAAAGTGTCGTGAACAGGAAATATTATTGAAATTCATCATAATAGCTGGAGAAGCTTCACAAGATTTAGGACTGCGTGTGTTTTGTTTTGGTATAGATGTTCGTTGTGTGTTGTGAAAAATGTTCACCCTAATGGCAAATAATGGCTACATGTGTCCAATGTTTTGAGAGGTTTTTTTTTTCGTCTTCATAATTTATTACTGCCTCATTTAGGGGGCATAGTGATGTGACTATTAGAGGATTCGTGGAATGTATAGCTAAAGGGTTTGCGAAAACTATTTTAATTTATGGTCGTTCTTGTGTATCATAGAATTTTTATGAAATTTAATACTTCAACATTTTAGACGCACTCCATTAATCAAAAGACCATTCTTGGAAAATCTAATTAGCAGTTTTGTGAATGTCTTGCAGCTTGGAGATAGCATTGGATCTTTCAGATCCAATTTAGAATGCTGGTGCTGGGGACTGTAGTTTGGAGTAGTAACTCGTTGCCGATTCTTATTTTCTCTATAATTTAAACTCACTAAGAATTTGACAGTGTTCTCCAGAGGGTTGTAACTTCAATATTTAGTCTTGTACTACCTTACATTAGGCTCTAATGACTTAGCACCGACACACTTAGATCAGTGTAAATTCATTGTAATACCACATGATCTTGAAAATCTCTCCATCTTCCTTCAATCCAGTTCGAGCTTCTTTTAAAGTGAAGCAAGTTCCTGACATGACTCACTTTGTCAATAATAGAAGCCCCTAAGTAGAGTTTTATAGATTCTGCAAAAGTCATTTATAACAGGTAACAGCAGGCACTGTCGTTGGACTTCCTTCTCTTGGTCCTTCCATCTTACTGAGCTTCCTGGAAGGCAGTGATGTCTGCATCATTGCGTTCGGTATTAATTAGGCATTCGGCATGTGGCATACTATTTCAAAGTAAAACTATCGAGATACCTCAATCACTAATCATAAAACTAATACATAACGACATAGTCCCTTCTGATTAGCCACTTTAACCGATCAACCGAAAGAAGTCAATTAGATTGACCTCTCCACTCAATCTCAATATCTATTCATCAAATCATCTCAGGTGACAATATAACCCTATAGCCAACTACCTCACACCAAAGTGTCGCTTCAATTCACCAATCATTTCCAATCAACATCAAAACGTAGATTTGTTATGAACCGTTTCAATTGAAAGCAAAAAGATAGATATTATTAAAACAATAAAAAAAAAAAAAGGAACGAACGTGAGTTCGGTCCCCCTTCCTTGCTGTGTGTGTGTCCCAGTTAATCAATTTCAAGTTCACCGCACAGATTACTCAATCGACTTACAACTACTGCCTGGCTGAATATTATTATTGCCGATCGTTTTGCGGTGGACTCGCGCATCGACTATAATAACGCCCCAAAGGAATAGCAGCAGCACTACGAGTAAATTGCCGCACACATTTAGCAACCCACACTGTTTTACTGCCTCTTCGATCTGCAAAAGTAGATCTTTTGATTTTTATCAATCAGTTCAGTAGATACAGATACAAAAAAAAAAAAGAAGCAACATAAAAATTGGACTGATGATCATGTGCAGATTCATGTGGGTATACATATGCCTAAAGAGAGTAGTTACGAGTATCTATGTGTATCTATGATTAGACAATTGTTTATATCTACATTAATATTTATTTATTTCATAGATACAGAGCACATCTGCTCTGTGAGATACATGCATCTGGGCTACAGTGTACATACATCTCGGGACAGTAATTTTTAGTTCAAGACTTTAATAGAATAATTGAGCGACCACTTAATGGAACAAAAGAGATTTATTTCGCTTGTGTGTACGTAACCATTGGATGTTGGTGGATGATCTCGGCTTTGGATTTTGTACTGCTCTCCCAGATTTATACATCATCCAGCATCCAGCAGCCCGACATCATTGTAATCATCTGCCCAGCAGTGTTTTTAATTTAATTCCTCGCTGAATATGGAGGGTTGAGCCCGACAAGATGACATCGTTTTTTTTTAAGAGTACTCTGACCAGTAGCACACAGTGAGAGCCTCCCCCAGACAATAGAAGTATAGTAGCTACTATCTGTACAAATGCCTCTTGGGTTGGTGATGATGTACAAATGGGGATGACATATCCAAATATTGTCGCAGATTGTCATTGCGCGCCTGCTGACCGCGACATGACTTTCAGCAGCACACAGGCAATTTGTTTGAATGTCTGATTGTGTGTGGTTTTTTTTTTTTAACTTATTTGGGAGGGACAGAGCGGAGCGATAGGGGCATTGAAATCACCAACAACCTCTTGTGCACTGGGTAATCAATTAATTTTGATTTTATTTTCGGAACAAACTCTTATTCTGTTCATTCTGTTCTGGCTTGCATACATTTTGTATGTATGTATCTGTGTATAATGCATTAATAAATCGCAGAGCGAAATTTACGTTCACTGCGTAGATACACGCACACAATATGCGTGCAGTGAAAAGCGAACGCACTGCATATGAATGTGTTTTGCGGATGTTCTATTTAATTAAACATTTTTCTTTTTTTTGATTCTGTGTGTGTTTACATTTAGCAATTGTTTAGCATCTCTAAAGTTTTGGCAGCTTTTCCAAGGCAGTGTTGCTACTTTTTCAGATTTTGGGGGAAAGAAAATGTTAAGAGCCTTTTATTCGCTTAGTATTCCGCGGACACCTCAGACAAACTATTGGTGACGATCAAGGCTCCAATGGTTTATCTACATTGTCCCCGACTTCAAAGATTTGTCATTAATGTTGTCCACCAGTAGGCCTAATGAAAAATGCTTGACTCAAATCCTATTTCTCTCCTAGGATCGTAGTGTTGGGCCACAGATAGAACAATTGTATAGTATAAGTATGAGTATAAGCATAAGACCGGTAAGGCTCTACAGTCACAGTTAACTTATACTCTAGAAATGAATACAAAACAACCAAATCAATTACATTTGCTTGCAACGAGTAATATATTTTATTTATTCTACTGATTAAGTCATAGTTAAATATATCAAATGAATCCTAATAAATCAAACTTGAAGCCTTCACTCTCGATACTAGACCTATCGATGGTGGAGCCCTTACAAGATTACTACTGGAAACTGCTGAGCCCAACGACAAATGAGGTATTCCCCCGATGAGTCCTTGCGTCTGAATAACCGATGGAATTGATCGAATCAAAGATGGTGCCTGCAAGATGCTTGGAACCGATCTAAGCAGAGTTGGTTGCTGCAAAATCGGAACACTCTTAATGAGAGTAGGAGCTGGTGCAGCCAACACTTGTTTGGTGAGTGGAGTACGTGAGACAATAGCGTTAAATCCATTCACAGCATCCGACGAATACTGAACAACCCTAGTCAAACCATCAGCATCGAGCAGCGAGTAGGATCCCTTAACAACATCTCCATCACGAGATTCTATTTGATTCTTAATATCACCAGTACTAGGATCTTTCACTTCATAGCTGAATGTATACTGTGGCCTTACATCGATTGTTTCTACTTGTTTAGTCAATACTGTGGGTTGCAGGATACTAGTTCCTGGTAAGACAATAGCTTGTGCAATTGCTATGCAAGCAAAGATGACAATGAACTGTAAGGATACAAATGTTTGATTAGTTGTAAGTAGATATCCAATTTATATGACTTACTTGGTGGGCCATGTTGTTAATACTGCTATCGAAATCTGTTTGATACTAATAGGACTTTGGATTTCCTTTTTATATGAATTTCCATACCACTGACACCCAACTAAATAAATGGGCGGCAAATGAATTTTGCTTACCGGTTTTTATTTACTAAAGAGCAAGGTTCCATTCTCTGCTCTGCACTGACCAAATGAATAGATTTGCTCCAGATACGCAGTCAGTGTGCGTATGATTTGGATAAGAGAGGGACATATTCACTGTAAAGAGTGTCACATTTGTAGGCTTTGGCTGATGTAATCCCAAAACTAATCCCAGTCACTATTGGTGCGTATGAAGACTAATTGCATTCGATTATAGAAAGGAACATGCGAATGTGGGTTAATCGATTGTGAGTGCTATGATATCGTGGGATACCCCTTGCTGTTTTGGGTTATTGAACTGAAGTTCGAGGCGAATGAAAGTGCATACCCAAAGTTGCATCTAGTTAGAGTCTTTTTTTTTTGTAGGGTAAGAACATATCCTGGATACATTAGAGTTCTTTTCTTTTCTTTTTATCTATGAACAATGCATGTCACGAAAATACTATTAATTGGTAAATCTACTGCATCTAGTACAGACTTTGCAACTGACTCTTATTAGGAAGATGCTGTTTCGAAAAGTCTAGTGAAAAGTACTGAGAAAGTCTTGCCGATAATTGAACTTATTTATTTATTTCATGGAATCAGTTCTTTATAACACTAAGAGATGCACACGTTGATACCTCAATGGGGTATCAGTATCCATCAGTAACTTCCTATAATACGAAGGCTTTGCACAGGCACCAAATTTCGTTACATCAGCGTTACACCTACCTGCAGACCAAATTGTAAGGTGTTATCGCTTGAAAATATTTAAGAAATATATGTAAGATATATCAAACAAGAATGTAACGACTACAGACCAGACTTTCGCTCTACCCTTGATTAGTCTATTCCTGGCGATTGCAAAATAGAAGGATGAGTCAGAGGAGGTTCGATTTAAGTAAAAGGCAAAACTTATTTCCTATAAGTAAAAACTCCTATAAAAAAAATTGCTAAATTGATTCACAAAATGTCTATAGTCTCAAGCACTTGATGCCTTAAGTAGGGCTTGGTTCCTAAAAGATAGCTTTATTGTTGCTTTGAAGGTAACTTTTTGGCAGCACTTTGACCAGTATATAACCCGAAAGTGATACCTACTTACACAATCGGTAAGTCATTTCAATGCTACATGCCTATGACTAAAGTGGCGGTCCATAGAGCACAACGGATGTAACTTTGTTCCTTCGTGATAATAGCCATAATCATTCTAATTTGATTCCGGCCATTCGCATGAGGACAATCTGTCAATTATAGAAACTAAGTATTTTTTTGTATCCTTTTATGGGAAGGCTAGTAGGCTAGTGGAACAGACTCTTTAAACATCGCGACAGAGTGCTGAACGTCAGAGTGATTATTTATTTATTTACTACTGAGCACCGCCTCTGTCTTAGTCTTAATCTGACGTAATACTGATTTGTACTACTTTTCTATACCTTGTCTACCAAAACTAGTGTAGTTTGGTCCGTAAATGCAAAACTCTTTGCGTCTTCTGGCATAAGTAGTACAAGTATACTTTCACACAAGATGTTCAACAGCAATAAACCTAATACCGAACCTTTTGGTATCCCAACTCTGACTGTGCCATTCATAACAGTAATGGAGATTCTGTCAATTCTCTTGCCTTGTTAAGATGATGCGCTTTAGGACTTTACAAGCAGTATCAAACTAACAAACAGACGAGAGAAGGATCCCGCAAAAGGTTATCAGTCCAGGAATACTCCTTCACCCAGGCAAGATCCAAAAAAGTGTAATCCAAGCTAGCCGAGCTTCAAGACTTCATTGGAAATTCCAGTCGCTTTTCTAGCCCCGAATTTGTTTAGTTTATCAGTGTTTGTTTCGATGAATTATCCTCCAGTAAGATTTCCAATTGTCTTGAAGTGACGATGATGTATTGTAACAACTTGGGCAGATGAAATCTGGAGGCCGAAAACCTTCTGATTTCTTCATTATTAATTGTTGTGTCACGTAATTGAAACTCCTACAAATGGTATTCGAACATACTCCATTCCTCCATACCATCTATTCCATTACTCAATCCTCAATTCTCACATTGTCTAATTGTCGCAGTGAGGACTACCTTTCCTTGCCGTTTTCTGAAGGAATAAAGATGAGATTTATAGCTAAACATTCGCCATTTCTATAAGAACTTTTCAAGTCCACTATGTCTAAGATTATAAACGTATCAATAAGCTGTGTTCCTTCTTGTTGATTCTCACATTTTCGCAGTCCACCTTTCACTAGCGCCAGTGTTGATTTTAAGATACTCACCCGGATATCTCTGCACATTTTTCTTTAAAAGAAACTCCAAAACATTTGAAATATCTGAAATAGAAATTAGTCTATAATATTATGCAGTTTCATTTTTCAGAGAACGACGTTAAGGTAGCATTTAACATCGATAAAAGCAGCTAGTTATGGAAAAAACTAACAGACAGATTTCATGCTTAACAGCTGAAGAGTCAACATATAATATCACTAGAATAAAACAGTTTTCCCTTACTATTTGCTGAACATATATCCTTACTAGTACATACTTAAAATACGAAAAGATGGTATTTTGAGCATTAAATACTGCATCGCATGCTAACTTAACTATGCATACCACTCACACCACACCACACTACAGCTATTTACATTTGTACATTCAGATATTTTCGAATAGATTTTGAATGCGAAGTGCAGCCTCATCAATGGTAAAAATTGGATTGAATTCCTTTTGATTAATCACACGTTTTCGTACCCATTTTGGCAACCTTTTCGAATAGTTTTAGTAGAGACATTGACTCGCCATCAAGAGGAAAACTTCTATTTCTTATCATAAGAGAATGCATTCCTTACAACTAATTTAAAGTAGACATAAATTTCCCTTCAACTTAAAAAAAAATTCCTTTTCCTGTTTTTCCAATAAATTAGTACAATATTTATTTAACTTTTACTACCAAAGAATTAATAACAAATTTTAACGACAGAATACATCCAACATTCCGTAGAAGGAATCCACGATTGTTGTCCCTTGAGAGTCACCTGCATACCACAAATAATCCTCTTCTCCGAGCGTGTTTCTATGAAAGGAAGCGACAACATTCCTCCAAATGGTAAATGTTTCTATACATTTTTTTTTTCCATTTCTAAACGTGATTTACGCGATGCATTTATGCATCCGCACACAACATCACATGGAGAGCACTACGACCTTGGTGGGCATACGAGTATACACCACAAATAAAACACGACACGCACACGTTTATCAATGAAATCAACACAGCCAGTAGCCAAGTTGTTTCTATAAAATATGCACATACCTATCGAGATATCGAAATGCTAATGCCAAAGAGAACAATACGACGAAACGTGACTTTTCCCCACACCGGGAGGCATACCGCCAAGAATAGACGTTGACTTTGGTCTTGAATTTGAACGTGAAACACCTGGTTAACAGAGAATAACACCACCTCCAAAGCCTGACCAAAACTCTGACACTTAAAATTGCACCATTGTTATGCAGATCTATAAAAATACCAATAAAACCAAGACGACAATGCATCTCCTTGCCATCTGATATCTGAGTCAACTACCTCAGCAAGCGGCGACGACAACGATCGCATTTTTATTGGCAACTGAATTTGATTTACTGTCGTTCGAGACAGTTTGTGCCAACATGCCAGACCCTATAGATAGGTACTACCCGGCCCACGTATTTATCGGGCGAAGGGCATAAATCAATTTTGTAGATCGCGTAATTGTCAATTGTCACACAGTCGTTGTATGGGTGGATATCGTGGATGGATATTTGTGACATTTCCATACGCGACTTCATCGCAAATAACTCTTGGGCCGAGTTCAATGTCACCGAAAGTGTATCTAGATATGAATTTAATTCTTTTACGAAAGTATCTATAGTAATAAATTTATTTTATTTCTCTCGGTTGTGTTGTGTGGCGACTATATCGTTGGTCCATTCGGTGTGAATTTATTGAGAGCTAAATTGAAAATGACAAATGATGTGTTAATTTGCAACGACACGGATGGAGAGCGTACTGTTCGCTAACAGTATGCATGCATATTTTCGAACGTGTGGGCATTTTACAGAACCCTCTTCGCCATACTGTGCATCTGCGGATGTGCAATTGACAGAATTGTCGAATTGTTGGATATTTTTAGACTATGAGTATGTGAATTGTTGAAGACAAGCCCCCAGATATACTTGTACTCGGTATCGCTAGAGTTTTTTTTGTGGGAATTTGAGGAATTGTCTGTTTTGATCGTCAGCGATCGGTGGCGATAATGATGTGATTTTGCAGAATAGACTGTGTTGTGTAATTTTGTATTTCAGAGGAATATCTGTTTCATTTTCTTTTAAATATTTAGAAAGAAGATAAAGAGGTTTACAAGCTTTGACGGGGTTCTACTGATCTTTTGACTTAAGAAGGATAATATTGATTGGAAACTGTGAGCCTTATTCAAGTTCTGTCAACATAATCGGAGTGCTTTACAACACCAAGCTGTATGTCAAACATTTCTTTAGATTTCCTCGGCAAATAGGCACAAAGTAACTAGAAAATAGTCGTTGATCACCTACTTCGAAGCTTCGTCCAGTAATGTCTATAGGTTCTTCGTCCGTTGTCTAATTAAGTTGTTCGTTGGAGATATGGTTGGATAAAAAAAATTATAAAAATGATTCGTAGACATCAGGTGGTCTACACTGGAGCAGACTAGTCACAACTTGGTTCTTGTGGTGAGAGCATTGCTTCTCTAGTCTTTGGATAGCATTCCGAACTCAACTTTTGCTTAGTCGACTCTACAGCACACATCCAGGTCAATGCCACTGCGGTTACACGAGACTATATTTTATTTAGATATACATTGTTGTCTACTTTCACAACATACTGTCAGGAACTGTTTAGTTGACCATAATGCACTTAATATGTTTGGGACAAGTACTGAACCTTGAAATAGATCGTTTGTTAAGTCTGGATTTACTGCAAAACATTTAAAATATTGCTGCCTAACATTGACCATTCAACGTCACAATACTTGCAGGGAATTGTCAGAAGGGTTTCTTGCACTCATAAACTGTTATTAGGTCAAGGAAGCTTTTTGAGGTCAGTCAATGCAGATACTATTCCTAATCATGGGTACAGTTTTTTTCTGGACCAGTTTTTAGCCCAGAACACTGTCACAACTCATAAGTATTGTGAGGAGGTTTATGCTGAACGGCTACATATAATTGCAAAATATACCCAGAGCCTCTTCCGATTGAATGTCAAGTACTTAAGCCCAGTGAGAGCAGTGCCAAAAAGTCATGAAACATGCCGTGTCCCTACCAACATAATGAAATCCGTAGTTCGACATAGAATGGCGACATAATGCTTTCTCAAAAAATAGCTCCAAACCCGCGAACCAATCGGGTCCCTTTTGCAAAACCTGATTACTAAGCCCTTAACTAAAATTTACTCATCAAGGCCGTCTTGTTGATCACAATTTAATCTACTCAACAACACATATTTTCACACATTTTTCTTATTTTTTTGAAAATTTCTGAACAAATTGAATTAAACTCTTGTCTGATCCACTTACCCTTGAAGTGTACACTGTCTCTGCTTTAATTAGCAGGAAGCAGACGTTTTTTGATCCACAGCACTTACATTCAATTATGACATTAGCTAGGCATGTGCCTTAATTGATCCAGAATGCTACTACATATATACTTCTCACTAATTAGACGCGTGCCTACCGAAAACGAAATGAAAATTTGTTTAACTGAATCGTTTAATGACACCGAAACCGAACACACAATGTTTATGCCTCTCGTCCATCAAACAGTGTTCTCGTTTTATTTGAACAGAAAAAAAGACCGAAATAAAATTCTTTGATATTCGGCGATTTTATAAATTTATGCAACAAACATAATCTAAACAGTTAGTTCTAACGCGCAAACATCAAAAAGGATTTAACCGCCACCGGTCGCCGCCATTAAAAGAACTTCACAGAGTTTCCGGCAAAGCAAAACATTTTCGTGGAAGTACTCGCGGTCGGGTGTGTTCAGAGAGAAGTTTTCTCAACTTTGATGAATTTTTTAAAACTGAAATCATTTGTTTGCAATTTCAGGACAATGCCAGGATTGTCACAGTCAGTACATAAAATAAATACTCACATTAACTTAATTGAACGTCCGATTTGTCTCACTGTCTCATCCTCTGCAGTTTTTGTTTAATTTTTTTTTTAAATGCAACAAAGTCCAACACAGAGAGGGAAAAAAGAATAACGCCCTCTATTTATTGCTCAAAATAACAATAACCATAACAATAATGGAGTACGCCAACCGACCACTGGCGTGTGGTGACACTTTACGTGGGTGGTTGGGAATAAATGACGATTTACCTTCTCCTCTTTAAATGTAATAAAGTGATTCTTGCGAGATACTTTGTCTTTTTTTTTTTCTCTTCGTCTTTCACAAATATACGGGGATAGTTGGGCACGAGATAATTCATTTGAAGACGAAAAATTTCGGAACGACCATGCTCGGTGTGGACATGGACGATAGCTCGGTTGATATCGTAAAAATGGGAAACTTAATTGAATTTAATGGCACTTGTGCGGAATCGATAAATCATTTCTTTTTTAAATCGTATTGACGTTAACGCGTTGGCAACTCTTTTATGATTTTCTTACTCGAATACAATGTCTTGTGATAGTAATAAATTTTTGGACATCTATTTTTAACACTTTATGCTGGCCGCCCCCTTACAGAGCTGTGTGGCTTTTATGAATGGTTATCGAAAAGTAATAAAGTTATGTGCCTTGTTATGGTGGTAGGTAACTTGTCCTTTATCGTTGATTTAAATTTTGAGAAAAGAATTAAAGGTTAGGTTTTGATATGTTGACACGAGTTGACACGAGACTTAGACCGTATGAATCCATTTTGACATTATTTCTTCCATTACGACAAGTCTTGTAAACTTTTTGGACAATTTAGACTGTAAGACCACAAGGATGGCTTAGAGGCTAAAAGTGAGACTTTTTAAATCTTCTGGAAATATTGGAGCTTAGTATGATAAAGAATAGCTTACGCCACGTATTTACCCCACTTGTCCTCAACCGAAAATGAGACGTGATAATTCATCTATTCAATCTAGAACGATACCAAAAAAGTGTTTAAGTATCTTCTTCAATAAAAATTTTATACTTCAAAATGTTCCACAAAGCTATCGGACGACTACCATACCTCCTACTCTTCTTCATATATCTGGGATGAAAGCTCAAGGCTCCTGGATGAGCAAACAGCAATAAACTTCATCGGAAATGATTTCCAATGGAATATGTAGCAGCATGAATCTCTCGGAGAAAAAAAAAACGTCCTGTACATTCTTCTGAGGATCAGTCAATCTATAAATCGGTTTCGACCTTATGTACGGCAGATTGTTCAAAATATTGTAGTAAAATTACAGAACTTTAATGGTATTCCTCAATGTTAAGTGTTTGGCACTATACTATTCAATTTATACATCTGCTCCCGCTTACCTGATTACTTCCTCCATTTTAACTGTGGTAAGGGCATGGTGTCTGCATTCCAACAGAAGTCTTTGAAAATTGAAAGTCATCTCCAAAGGTGCTTTTGTAAACTGGCTAAATACTAAATACAATAGTCCCACTTTGTACAGGCATACTGCTTTGAACGGGCTACTGTAGACCTAAGGAGCATTTCAAGAAACTGAGTATGGAATGTAATGGACAATGCAGATTCTACATAAACAACACATAGACACCAGTACACCTCTTGATAGAATGTGAAGCACTGATTTACTGAAGAAAACATCCCCTGGAAGTTCATTTTCTTTCAGAGACGGCTTTGCCTTCGCTAGATCCACTTTAGATCAGCAGTTCCCCAAGTGTCGTATGATGATGATTTATACTGAAGAGACATGGATCTCAAAATATGAGTCAAGTATTTACTTACTTTGCGGGCTCCCAAACCATGAAGAGTCCCTTACTGCTTTAGTGTTTGTACTGCTGTTAGTTTGTCAGACTAAACATCCTGGCGTCTACGATTGCTTGATCCTCATAATAGAGGTTCGGCACTTCTTATCATCGCGGGCGTGAGGTCTATGATTTTAAGATTCTCTTGGGTGGACCCTTGTAGTCCGTTCGCGACATCAAAAGGCGAAGTAAATCCTTTATTGATGTGTTTAAACCTAGTCCGATCAACGCACAGCGGGATATTCACATACAATATGTTTGGCAGTTTCAGTGTTCTCAAGGTATAGGCATACAAGGCACATGTCCGCATTTGATATTTGAGAGAGCAATGGTCAGGAAGTTCGTCAGATCTTAGCATTGTATTTGTTAATTGCCAGCATCTCTTTGGTTCTTTCCTTTGAGTATTTTCTTGTCTTAAGCCAGTTTGTCAATTCCAGCTTTTCTTTTGTGCCCAGTGACTTAGCTCTTTATCTGGTTAACAGGTAGAACACAGAAGAGTTATGGGTCAATAAATGAAGTCTGGGCATAGGATCTGTTGCTGAAAAGTTCAGCTTCATTACTAGTGATGCCTATAGTGATTTATATCCTGAGATAAATGCCAATGGAATTTTATTATGTACAGATAGCTGCAGGAGGTCGTGAAGACAATTTCAAACAAGCTTAGACTCAAACTCAAAGAAAATGAAAGCTGCTTGGCTATCTAATAAAATGTTTATGTGTGATCTTCTGATGCTTTCTCTGGCACAAAACTCGATAGCAAAATCCTCTAAAAGATAAGCAGAAAATCAAATTCTTACAGCAAATTACACACAGACCTCTCTAGCCTCTTGTAACATAATATTATATATCTTATTGTTCAATAAGACTGTGTTAAAAAATGGAACTTGGTGAGATGAGCGGATCCATTAGAAAGCGCTACTTCCCCTGCGGATACCCAGTCGTTTCCCACTAGTATGTAAGTTTCGATTTTTTGAAAGATATTTCTTTCATATTTATGTTCATATGTACATATATGTATGTATGCAGAACGACTTCTACCTAAATTCGTATTAGAAGAAGAGCAACCTCAACAACGACATTAAGTAGAAAAAATATAAAATTTACTAAGGAATAACCATCGTTGTGCTGTCAGATGACTATCTATTTGAAGCGTTAGAAACACTTGACAATTTGCTCAAAATTTCTACAATATTGCAAGTCATATTTGCTAAAAAGATACATTTTTCTGAGTAACAGAACGTTTAAACATCATCAATCCCACTCATTGATACATCAAACTCTTGGGCAAATTTCCAATTTGCATTGAAAATTAAATAGACCATCAATCATTTCCATTTGCACTACGCCCATTAACCTCTTCCACCCACTGAACCATTTCACTTCATTCATTGCAATCAAGAAAACAAAACAAATCCTAAATTTTGACCCAGAATGCATCTCCATCTGTGCTAGCGAACGTTGCCTCTTACATGTCGTATGTATAGATACTCACACACGCTATTAATTGAATACAATCATTCTGAAGAACCAAATTGCATGACGACCAATCAAATCAATTAATTGCACAAACAAAATCCAACAACATCATGGTAGTCGTCGTCGTTATTGTCGTTGTATAGTAGCTATCCTGAATAATTCCATCGAATTAAGCGCAAATATATTGATTGCGTCAAGCCTCCGAATGATATCGCAAAACAAGGTCAAGTGTGTGTGCTCAATACCTTCACGAAGCACAAAATACCGTTCTAGCATACAAAATAGACCGGGCAGACAGACACACAAATAAATTAAAAATTAAATAAAAGATTGAAATAAATAAACAACAACCAACTTGGACTCGCGCTCTCCTCTACTGAGAGATTGTTTTGTATCTGTTTCTGAAAGTAACCATTTTTTTTTCTCATTTAAAACACCAGAAACGTACGTATCCGCTACAATAGCGAATCTCCTAGAACATAGAAAAGCACGATCATCATGTAAACAAACCGAGACGAGACGAGAAAAATCGAAATGCAGTAGACACCGTACAAATATGAGTAGGTACGAGTATCTATAGGTTTTCCTTGTATCTACTAACGGCTTAGTCTGAGAATTATTAAAATTAAATTGCATTTGATTTGAAATCTATTAACCAGATACTTTATATCACTTTGCTGCGAATTTTTGGATGAGATCGAGGGGCGACGTGACGATAGTCATAATACAGATGTGCTGCTGATGAGATAGAAATTATAGTTTTAGAATGCCCGCCCGCTGCCGGCCGTTGTCGAATGAGATACTGAACAGCTTGCTTTTGGATTTAATTTACGACAGGGATGGTCAGTGTTGGACAATTTAAAAGGTTTTTACTAAATCTAATGAATTTATTTTTAATTGTTTAAGGCTATAAATTAGCCGTGGTTGTGTTTGGAAATCCTTGGATCTGTTTAGTAAGATTGGTTGTGTTTTAAACGAGGAAATGGGAGTGTCGAAATCGATTGGTAATTTGCAGGGGCATTTAGAAAGTTTGCTGTCGAACTATGGGGTTTAGCCGCAGCTTACATTCCATGGCAGTGGTAGGAAGTTTGTGTGTCGCTTTCTAGTGCAATGATTGGTGTAAGCTGAATGTCCCTTTTAAAGAAGGGTTGATTTGTAAACCCTCTCGATCGAAAACGAGGGCGGGCAACCTACGTTACTAATCCTTGTATCGCTGCTAAAGCTGACACTAACACCTCGGGTAAGGAATGGTTCTATGTTGACGACGTTTTGATAATTGAACCCGGACAACAAATAGAAAAGAAATGTGAGGATACTGCTCGACTCGGGAAGCTAGATTTCTTCAAATCGAGAAAGAGTTCACCCAATATAAGCTAAGCGAAATATAATAGTTGGAGGCGGGCGAGTACCAGTCCACAAGCCGGTGGAAACATGGAGTAGAACAACTGCTAATACCAATAGCATGCAAAAGCCTATTGGTACCCTTATGATAATAGAATTTTGACGGCCAGATTCCGGACTAAAGTACGCAGCTTCACCTTGATACCGTGTTAAATTCGGATAGCTCGTCTGAAGATGAAAAGGAGATCTTCTGCAATTATTTAAAAGTTTCCCTTCAATACAAAATACAAGCACCAAACTGAGATATTGTCATAGTGATGGACGACTTTAATTCCAAGGTAGGCAATGGCAACCTAGAGCTCAGAGTCAACGAGAATAAGACTAAGCGATCCCTCATTTTCGCCACAACCTAAGGGACCATCCAATATCATTGCTGAACTGTGAATACTTGTTTTTTTTTTACAACTGGTGCTGAATAAATTTTTGGGCGATGGGAAGTATGTAGGACGTGCAAGTGTCCGCTCTATACCCTTTTGTGTAAGCAAATTTTAAGATTTATTCAAAAATTTTAAGAAACTTGATCGATAAGCGTTTCTTTGTTCCATTCGGTCAATGTACACCATCAAGAGAGATGAGAGTCCAGAAATTCAACTCAACATCACAACATTTATAAAAGGCTCCATGCCTACAAAGCTCGTTTGAAATAAGAACTAAGGCCAGTAGATCAATAAAACTGCCGAAAGTTCATCAGATGAGCTCAGGAGATTCAAAAGATAGACTTATCTTGTGCATAAAATCAGAGAATCATTCAGTGATCCATGAGAGACTGATGCATTCTCAAAGAGACACTATTTAGTAGAACTTTTGAACACACGGAGAATCATATTTAAACCATTCCTTTGTTCAAAAATAGCACTACAAACGCAAATAGAAAGGAAACCTAGTGATCGCTAACAACAACTGATTTTGTATAGGCTGTCATATACCTAGCATAAAATTAGCATCAATTGATCAGCAGGCTTTTAAGATTTGTCATTGTTATGTTTTTTTCAGCAATTCTCGAGCCAAAGACCGATATCCTAGGCCTTAATGGGTTACAAAAATACACAATGCATATTCTAACTCTTTATGACATCCAGTAACTTCTAAAATACTCATACGTATGTAAAATAATTAAAACCATTTCAATTTGTCACATAAATCAAGTCTCAACTCAACTCGAACAGAATGTTTTCGAAAACTCCAAAATAAACAACAGATTAGGAACTTAAAAACTCGCTATAAATATTTCATCACATACTTAATAAAAATATTATGCTTAATAACCGAATTTCAGCACCTATAATCCATAAAAGAAATTCTCTTCTTTTGAAAGTTAAAAATTCATTCGAAAATTATGATAGAAACACATTTCTTTGAGAACTTTTTTTTTCGAAATACGAAAGGTGAAAGGAATATTTTTCACTTTTTTTTCAATCGGTCGTTTTTTTTTCAAATGGTTGTGTGAGAAATGAAAACATGATTGACCTGAAAATAAATAAATAGCCAACGTGGTATCGGCGTGGAAATTGAAAAATCGTACGGCTGCTGTTCAAACTCCGAAGAACATTTTTCGAGAGTAGTGTAAGCATTTTTCGATTTTTCGATTTTTCGACAGACAAATGCGATCGACAAGATCGGTGGCCCCACTTTGCAACGCTAGACTCATAAAAAAAAAAACCAAATAAAAACGGATGAATTTTCAACACTACGCATCTGCTAATTTGGCCTAGATATCGATAAAATTGTATCTGCAAGGTTTTCACATTTATTCTTGTGCTCTGTTGAGGTGTGCTTCTGTGTCTGTGTAGATGAATCAGCTTTTGGGTGTAAATATTTAGACGAAATTCGCATTAATTTTACGAACTTTGGATTTTCCTAGAATTGATGGATTTCAATGTTAGACAAATAGAAGCAAGAAATTTTGGAACTTCTGAGAAATACAAATAGATGAGCAATGTAAGCTCATTTATTAACACTAATCAGTACATGAATAGGTATGGCGTACGGCCATTTTCGAAAATGTCAAAAAATTGTCAATTTGATTGTCAATTGATCATGTGTCATACAAGTAGCAAAAATCAAATATGGAAGCGTCCACCCTTTGGTTTGATCAGAATATTCACAATCACTCATTTCGGCCATTAACGTTTCATCTCAGATTTTCTACTTCAGAGTTGCAACGCAAATGGTGTTTCCGAACATTATGACTTCGAAAAACTGTATTATCGAACATATTTCAAATGCAGTTCAAAATCATGATTCTATTTTCGAACAATTTACTTTTGTAGTTTTACAGTTTCGTTTAATAACATTTTACAAAAACATTTCCGCTAACGGCCGAAAGCATATTAAGTATCTAACATCATTGTCAAAGTATCTAACACCGTATTAACTTCAAGTTTTTGAGCCCCAAACATTTTTTGACATCAGCAAAGTATTGAAACTGATTCTGATGATTTGGAGCAGTATAGTTTCTATCTTATTACACAATAGACTGACGATTTTAGGAATGTCTTCTAAAGAATAGAATTCTAACCACATCTTGCCTCGCACGCCATTTTATTGGAGACAGTTAACAATAGCAAGCACGTTTATTGGAATCGACGACTAATGACAGCACAGGACGTGCTATGTGGGACTAATTACCTAATTAGGCGGAATGTATATTTATTCTGAATCATACGAAACATTAGAACAAAGTACAGAGGTTTGAGTGGGTAGAAGCTTCCGTGTTCATATCAAATGTTATGTCTTGTTGTAGTCTAGGAGAAAAATCAAGCCAATGTCTGAAACGTCTGAGAATTTTTACTAAAGTACCTTTTTGTCATTTCCTTATTAGAATCTCCAATTGGTTCTAAATATACCTACCTACCATAGAGTTATATATGGGTTGTCTCGTCTTCTCGAAGAATTAGAAAACTTTCGAATAATGTGTACAAACTACTATAAAAGCAATAGTTTACCTTTGGAAACTGATCCAAAAACATGGTATTTAATGCCAAAATAAAAACCTTTCATAGGTAAGGTATTATAAACTTATTGGAAAATGTTTACTACGTAATGCATTCACCACTTAGGTAGATACACACTTCGATCAAAAGAGAACCTACTTGAAGATTTTCTGTTAATGGGAGCAATTTAGGCGTGAGTCTAGTTAAGTCAGTCAGATCTTCAAAGAAGTACTCGCGAAGGAGTTTTCTTCTCAGTGATGTCATGTTGCTTCATGTTGTTGGTCATTGTTGCTTCCTCTTTGCCATCTACAGAGATTCTGCCAGCTAAGACAATGTTAAAGACGGAAATGAAATAACTTAAGCTTTTTCTGTTAACGGATTGCGGGATATTGAAATCCGGGTTTGATCAAATCTGCTTAGACGAGAGACTTATATTGATATTGCGCCACTTGCTTGAGGCTTTCTTCCTCTCATCGTGGGCAGGTGTTTGATGTCACCAGTCCCAGTCTGTATGCGTGTTTGCTCAAGTTGATGTTTCCGGTGTATAGATCGACCATCCGTCTTAATTGTCTCCTGCCTAGACCAGTAATGGCTTTGGCAGCTTTCCAGGTTTGCAGTCGTTTTCACATGTTTTCGTGGTGTTTTGTGAACAAGCTGCTGTCTGCGATCTTAACAAGTTTTAAGGATACTCCTAAGGCTGTAACCATTGGTGTATGTATCTTTCCCGCCTCCTTTCTCGTCAGTTTATCCGCATCTTGGTTCCTTGGTATTTTGCAGTGACCAGGTACTCAAATCAGGTTGTATTCCTTTCGAGTTAATTCTTAGATTTACTAGTGCCTTTAGGGCTGCTTGACTTGGGTTCCGGTACTTAATAGTAGTTCTGCGCCTTTCAGTATAGCAAAAAAAACTCTCACTGAAAGACGGTCACGAATTGCGTGATTAAGAGGTGGCTTTCGGCAGTAGACTCCCGCCCACTATTCTCCATCGATGTGTGATCCATCCGTGCGCTGCCGCCATTCTTCGCTTTTAGGGAATCGAACTATGTACCTTGTATTGAAATGGTATTCCTTTCTTAAAATGGCGCACAGATGAGATGAGATAACTAACGAGTCCAGAGGCCTCCTGTACTTCCATCCAGACAGCCCTGTGTCCCGTAGCGGTCCATTCATGAAATATCCTAAAGTTCTGAGCCTAAGAACAGCCAGTCCGGCTGATCTTTTCACCAATAGGGAGTACCTAAATTCAAGATTATCTCCATGGCTGCTGTGGGGTAATTCCTAGGCAAGCCATCCATTGGATATTCGATAATAGTGAATTCTGTTTTCTAGATTTCTTCTCAAAGTTAACTTGTTATCCAGGATAACCTAAAAATACTTTAGATCGTTTAGGTCCAGTTTTACTCCCCTTAAAAACGGTGCACGGAAGTCCTCTAGCTTGTAGCTTCTTGTGAATAGTACCATGTCCGTCTTTCCAGAGTTGACGACTAGACCCCAGCGGTCCGCCTAACTGCGTGATCTTCAGTGCCGACTGCATGTACTCACCCAACGTGTTCAGATGTTTCCCAGTAATTAAGATTGCGAGGTCATCAGCATATGCTTTACATTTAAACCCATTGCTTTCCAGTGGTTTCAGAAGTTCATAAAATATCAGTATCCACGACATGGGAGAAAGGCAAAGACTGCAGTATCAAAGCTGACCTTCATCGATTCCATAAATGTAGATGGTTCCTTGCCATTTTCAGGAAGATAAAAACGTTCACCCACTTTAGCCAACTTTCTCACTTTCTAATTGCTCAGAGCATCCCTTTGATCCGAAACCCAGCCAAAGTATACGTCGCATCGGACGGTTTTCTAGATTTCTACTTAACATTGAAATCTTGAAAGGATACGATAGCCGTTGACTTGAGGATTTCCTAAGCCTTAATGCTACTTTTGCTCCCATTAACTTCCCAGATATGTGCGCCTTTAAGAGTACTTCTTACGACGCCGGTCATTACAGGCCTATTTTTAGTTAAAAAAAATTCCAGCCAGCATATGAATGTCGTTTTTAGAAAAATTTGGTAATCAATTGGATGTGGACGTTGATTCCTTTCTTTTCAACAATTTTCTCTTTCGCCCAATATGCCCAATATGATCCAAAAGATTAGGGATACTCATAGTAAAACATGTAAATATGTCATGCAGTAAATCACATATTATTCGAATATTTTATTTAACCTTTTACTATAATTTCTTTTTGCATATAAATACATACATGCTCCTTATTGCCTTCAAATATTAACGAGTTTTCCTCTTTTCGTTTCAGAACCAGTAAAATGCAACGAAATCGCACAACAATTCCCTTGCAAAGAAAAACCAGACACCGCCTGTGAAAAATGTACAATTGCCAAGAAAATTAAACCGATTATACAAAAATAAAAAAAAAAATATATAAAATCGCCTTCAAATCAAAACAAACTTTTTCTCTCCCGAAAAAAAAAAAAAAAAAATAAAAAGGAACCCAACCGAGCAGCCAGCATCAACACTATCCTCAGCGGGCCACCAAATTCCCACAGAATGACTCACTCGAATGTGTGTTTATATTCGACAGCACAAAAACGCTCCAAAATGAAAATATCGAGAAAATTTACGGCATTTTCCGATCTGCTTACAAATACTCTAGTTGTAGTTATAGTTATTTCAATATTTCAAATTAATTATGTGGCATCACGAAGGATACCCTCGCAATCGGCCACCGATGCTGAGGCAATAGAATTCATTTTAGGTGAGTTATTGGTATTAGACGTCATTTTTATTTCGTAATTTAAGTCCAATTATGTCAGAAACTGAAGTATGTTTCGAATTTCGAAACTCGGAAATGAGATTTATTCGAACTCGTTATGTCAGACTCAATTTGTTGAGTGCAGATTTAATTTTATGTTTTTATTTTTTTTTTTCACAGATGCAATTAATGGAAACGAGACCTTGTCAAGGAGTCTTTGTTTTGTTTTTTCTTTTGTATTTTAAAATTCTTCAGAGCTAATAAATTACATGGCACAGTGTAGAGTATGAGAGAATAAAAGACCGAATCGAAGGAGAGAAAATCTGGAAACATTCGCACAGACAATGCATGAGATGGTGCTATCGAACACTTAACATATGTTTGCACTTTGAAATGCACATTGTGTTTCTGGGTTCAGAATTGCAAGGCAAGTCATTATGAAGAGGGCACTTAAAACTCGTAGCTACATATATTCGGCGAAGAGTGTTAAACATGAGAAGTTTTGTGGGTGTCGCTCGGGATTCAAATGTCAAGAGATCGAATGTAGACGCGCATTCCGACTGTAGTTTCAATGTTTTCTTTTATTTGTATCGATTCAATCTCTTCGGATTGGTTCGGGTGACAATGATAGTATTTCACTTTTGGACAGACACCTTGTTTTTATGTTAGGATTATGGGGAGTACAACTATGGATAATCAATTTTTGCAACTTCCTCCAACAGCACGAAGAAGATCGATCCGATGAGTAACATTTAGTTGATAGAGCTGTTCTTCTTGCTGCGGCAAAAATTGATTGCCATTCCCAATCTTATGATCATTTAGTCGATAATGCAGTGATGTGTCAGGACTCATATAACTACGCTCTGCTGTCAGATTTATACCACTTCTCTGAAATACAAGCGAACTCGTGATACGATAACATTTCTTGGTTAATTCTTCAGTCGATATGTTGATCAGTAAACTATCCAGTCCAGGATATTTTCTCCTTTATGAGATAAGTCAATACTTCCAGCATCATACCAGCAGCCGGAATTTCGAAATGAAAGTAATGTGACACGAAGAATTGGATGCATCAATGCCCACCTGACAACCTTTCCAATGGCAATGCCTCGAGTTCGAAAAAAAACGCCAGTGATCCGACAGTCATCGTGAGGTGTATCACAGGTTATAGTAAGAATACAACGACGGCAGTGCCCATGGTGGATTTGAAGATCTCAATGCAGATTTCTTTTCAGAATTTTGCCAGAATTATGTTACTTTTCGACTCTTCTTTGCCCATTCTTGGTAGCTGCGAGTCTGTGTAGTTAAATTGGTCTAGAGCGAGCTACCACCAATAAGCATTTGAAAATCACCTTTAGCGACGACAAGAATATTTTTAAAACTCCCTGTAGTTTGGCATATGTCAAGCAGATATCACGGAAAATTAAGCATAATCCGGGAAGTGAATGTCTACACCGAGCATTAGCTTACTAGAGGTTGTCTGTAAACAGCCATGTTTTTTGACAAAAAGCCAATCGATTGGTTTTCTGGTGATTTTAGGTTGCTTTCCAGAGTTTTCAGGGTGGTAGGTCCGTATGTTAATCAGCTCTGGCGTAGCCAGTATGTATCTACTTTTGGTGACCGGCCACAGTCACAATTAGTCGATCATCACCACGCACGATGGCAGTTGCATTATGATTCAATTGATTATTATGAAGAAGAAATAGTATAGGTGAAAGAATAGTTACCTGCGGAACGCCACCATTAATAACCAATATATCCGAAGACACACTATCGACCAAAACTTGAATTGATCTGATCCGTATAAAGATCTCTATCTATTTGGAGACTGGTTCTAGTGGTAGGCCACAGCAATTGAACTTGCTGGGTACGGCCTTATGGCATACTTGATTGAATCTTTTGATTTGATATCCAGTACAACAGTTGTTTGATGGGTGGTGTCCGTTCTATGGTTGTCCGTATGGTTGAGCTTAAGTTCTTATAAACGTGTTACTTGCCTCTATTCCTAGGACACTATTCATCTGGGTTAGTTTAGTCAGAGGCGAAAGAAAGCGATTTCTGTTTAACAGAACTGATGGTCCAAAAGTCCCATATTTCTCTGGACTTGCATCTCTTTAGGCCTAAGTGGACTAAAAAGATCACACGGATTGGAAAATAGAAATGGTACTGTTCCGCTTTTATTTTTCAACAGCCGAGTTAGTAAGCGAGTAAGGATACTGTGGATCTGATTGAAGTGAAGTATCAATTCGGTTGTTGGCTTAAAAACTAGAGACGAATAAGTGGATATTTGGCATCAAACTGTAGATGCCTTCCTACAAGGTGTGAAGAATATAACATGCAATACACGAATGGTTATGGGAACTTAGGCCTTGGATCCTACAGAACTGTTCCACCAGATATTTTTAGTACCCAGAGGCCAGCTACACCTCATATAAACTTAGACTTTTACTGGTACACTGCACCTTTACTTCCTCTCTACACATGATTTCATGAGAAATTTTATTTCGGATCTGATTATTTGCATCGTTTACTTTAAGAATTCCAAAATGTAACGAAGCATTCGCATTTGGGGCGCACACTTAATTACAGACACATTCAGCCGAACTAGGCAGTCAGCGAGCGTCAGAAACGCTCGGTCCTATGGCGCACATGTGCTATTTCTATCAAAAGATACTTTTGCTGCAAACGTAGATCTGTAACACATTTTCTTTCTACAAGTATGTATCTTTTGCCATAATCACTTCTATGTGCGTTCCATACGATGCGATGATGTGCTGCTACTGCTGGCCATGCCATGCTTCTCCGATCTACAATGATCACCACGATGACAACAACGATGATGTAGACGACAATTATCAAAAAAAAAAAAAAAAACTAAATTGATAATAATCATGACATTTCATTCAAGGATCATTTCATGGTGTAATTAGAACATTTATTTGCCTCCCCTAGCCCTCGGTATCCGTTGAATTTTTTTCATTAATTAAATTCATTCACCCCTTTTGAAGGGTAGACAGTCTTTTTCGTGAGAGGCTCGTGCCCATTTGCCGCTCTGATAAATCTGCTGCAAGTGTCTATGAGGTTTAATTTTGTTTTCGACGATCTTGAGTTGATGCCAAAAGTGGATCATACTGTGGTCGCAACATTGTGCGGATTGTATGCCACTTGTGGTTTTCAATTTTTCACAGCGCACACTCTGGTCAGGGTATAGGGGCGCACGCACATCGTGGACCAAATGTAGGTCTATTGTTTGCCAGGGTCTAGGAATTTTACTCTGTCGGATTATGAGCCAATATTGCAGATGGTGAGCATTATGGTGGTGGTGGGCAATGTTGTGGTTCATTACGCTATGAACAAAAATCAGTGGAACGAAGTTGATGAAAATCCAATTGATACGCGGGCATGAGCATGCACTCTGTGGGGTTCATACTCGTATATCAATTCAAATTGTAACCGAAATGACAGTTTATGGAAACAATTCACCAGACCGCCAAAGGAGCGAGAGAGGTGTTAAATTGTATGGAACGTATGTAATTCGTTCCACGCACGCAGGATTGTGAGGAGATTTGCGTAGATAATTAAATCGTAAGTTATGCTACAGCATAAGTGCAACGTCATTCAAACGATATTGTTGGGATTATGTGTAGGGATATGTCTATGAATGTGGGTAGATATCAATACAGTGTGTATGACTGAAAGAAAACGCAGGACTCGTGCTTACTTTACCGGTCACAATACTCCTTCTCGTAAAAAGATCAACCTGAGTTTTAGGAGGATTGACCAAAACTCAGTCATAGTACACCATTTACTGGCCATGTCTATGATCATCTGTGTATTAGGCAATTTCTAGGCATGAGCCGACCTGGGTCCATGAATCCGTTGCGCCAAAAATTAATTTTTTAGCGCCACCTAAATAACCAAAGTAAGACATGACCCGACAGAAAGTACAGGAACATCAGTCGAATCAACCAACAAGCACCTTTCGGAGAGCAGATAGAACAGAACCTCGCGCAATCCCTCTTCGATTTTGTTATATGTATCTTAGCAGCCACAGTCCACGCTTAAAGATGAAGTTCTATTCATTAACATTGCTCTGATCCGCAATCCTAATGCCTCTTCTGCCCGTGTTATCTAGAAAAGTCGAACAAGCTCTCAAAGACCACATTATCGAGGCCGTTCAATCTGTCAGTTAAAATGCTGAGATGTATATTTCGTTTCCGATAGAGGGCGCTGAGGATTTATAGGTTTGAAACCTTGGCATAAACCCCACTCTAACCAGAAATATATGCCAGTGCCAAAACTGCAGTGAAAATTCTCTTCAGATCATCAGAGTTAGCAGCAATTTTATATCCTATTGTGGTGCTGAAGAGCACCACGCCAGTAGCACCCATTCCTCCGTCAAGAGGACACATGAAGCTTCCTTTTTTAGTTTTAGGCTGTTTAAACTGATGTAAGAGCAGGTAGGGTTGGGTTCAAGTTGTAAGCCGATTGCGGTTTCAGTTTGAGTACCTTTCACCTACCCGATTCTTGTCCTCATCTTCAGTGGTTTTTGCAGCATCTTTGAACCGCGCTTCCTTTTTTTTCCTCCTCTTCCACTGGATTTTACGTCAAAAACACATTGAAGTGAGCCGCTGAACAAGCTCACTAGCAACTAAGTTCTGGGAGGTCAATACAATTTCGATCAATCGGTATCCAGATTCCACATAATAGTAGTAGACCTAGTACCGACCCTTGAAGAGCTCCGCCGGTGACATTGTTGCATTTTTTAATTCCACAGTCAATTCAATTCCAAAAACTGCGATCTGAATCAGATATCAAAAGAAAATATTACTATCGGTTGACTAATATCCCATTTCCCCGAAATTACTGAACGAAATCTGTTGCAAAACTTCATTTTAGAGACATCATCAGGAAATGCATTCCCCACTCACTAAGATTTTGTTTTTCGTAAGTTTGTCCTCTTACACCAACTCAAGAGCACTTAAACTAATTTACTGAGAAATAAGTGAGGTATCCACTGTCTGTCGCCGCTGTCTGCAATATACATATGTATAGGCGTCGTCTTTTTCTGTATCCAGACGCGCGCGTATTTTTCGCGACATAATTTTTAAGACGCGAGTCATAATTCTTTGCAGCGGTGGGGTGATGAAAGAATATTAAATTATCGTCTCTTGACCTTCTAAAGACTTGTTTAACAAATATGCTTATGGCGCCAATGAAACAGGCTTCTAAAAATAAAAAAAAAATGCTTAAAAATGCATAAAGATAACCATGGTGGTCCGTGTCTCCCCCTCGAAACAGTAACTATAACCTCAAGTATAATTTTTTTTTAAAAAAGACAAAAAAGAGTTCAAATAATCAAAAACGTACTCTAATCAGGGTCATGGAGGTTATTTTTGTTTCACTTAGAACTTGGGGTCCCCTTGTTCGTTTCCTCCCCCATTTTTTGTATGTCTTTACTTGTACTCGGTGTTTTGACACACCGCCCTTGTTATACAGTGAGGATGTACGATATGTATCTTTTTTTTTAAAAAAAAAAAAGAAATAATGTTGAGATAACATTTGACTCTCGTTGAGTGTCGTATTTCTTACTCGATAACCTGAGACACTACTAAAGTGCATTTCTTATAAATTTGGTTCAATTTATTTGGTATTTTGGTAAAAAAAAAAAACTAATCTCTTACAATGGAACAAGGGCAGTGAATATAGAAATTTAATGAACTAAAAAATAAGAGTAATGATCATTAAAGTTCGTTTAAGCAAAGATATGTTAAGGGGAAGTCGTGAGAAGTTTTAACTTTTTTTTTTTTAAATTACGAACTTTTGAATCCTTAGGCTAATATATGTACATATAGCGGACTAAAAATAGATACTGCTGAATTTTCAGAACTTTTTTTTGAAATGTATTAAGAGTATACATACTACGATGTTAACAATACTAATAAGCAACAGCTATTATTCTTTAAAATTGTTCCTACTCCCATCTTGTACTGAGGATACACAACCGTTATTAGCGATAGTATCCACTGACTGATAGTGGATAATGATTATCAACCAGATATCTTGGAATCCATTTCAGTGAAGGGTTTCAGTTTAATCCTCACGCTGAAAATATTCTAAGTTGTGCCAATTTTGCACCGCATTTAGTGCACCCACTACTGAGAAGACGTAGTGGTCTCAGCAAAAAGACCAAACTACTAATTTACAAGCAACTTATCGACCGGTCATATGGTTCACCATTTCTACCTCTACAATGGGAAAGATCCTGATGTTTAAAAGAAAGGTCCTCCGATCTTGTACTAGACTTTGTCGTACTACCCAACAACGATGCTCTACGAAAGCGCGAGGATAGTACCCATCAACAACTTCAAAATACAATTGTCGACAATACTTCTGGGAAATCTCGTCGACCATCAAAGGAAGAAGTCCAACACTTCCTCAGTCAGCACATCGAGCCCAGCCGGGTTGGGGTCACAATCCCAAAAACCAAAATCCCAAAAATCCAAAAAAAAAAATCCGGAAAAATTTGGTTTGCTTACGAAATATAAAAATGTAACAAAGTATCTAATCCTTTTCGGCGCAGGGTAAGTCCACAATTCCATTTGTGCATAAACAGTGGAATATGTATGCAACCCCCCTGCTTGGAGTCACTGTTGGATTTGGAGTAGGTCCGAGGTTGGGTATATGCAAAATTTCTTTAAATCCATACGAAAATTTTCATTTTCGGGATTTTAGAGTTTTCGGATTCTGGATTTTCGGGATTTTGGATGTCCGGGGTTTTGGGCTTTTCAGGATTTTGTATTTTCGGGATCTTGGGTGTTCGGAACTTTGTTTTTCGGGATTCTGTCCGACTCCCAGCCCATCCAGCGGTGTACTTATTTGTTGTCTTCTAAAAGATATTCGTGAAAGCCTGATGAATCAGTCTTAATACTATTCTTTGGCAGGTCGTCACTGTCATGGCAAAAGTACAAACCTAATAAGAACCACAACTCCTGCAGTCTTAGAGACTATTTGTAATCCACTTCCTTTAGACTTACTTGCCTGAGAGTGCTACGGGAAAAAGTGCTTTACGATCAAGTTAGTCTACGTTCTGGGGAAATAGCAAACAGGTGGTGCTAAATTTTACGGAGATACATGGTGCCACAAAAATATTAAGTGGATTTTAAATTTGAATAACTTTCAATTTGATTAACGAATTTTAAAAAAACTAAAAACCTTTCCTTTCAGATAACCCTGCAGGAAAAAGTTTGGAGTTGATAAGTGCAGAGAAGTCCACTACAATCTCTTGCCAGACACAATAGGGTGAAACTTGGTTGGGTCCCTGGTCATCAAGGAATTATAGGCAATGAAATTGCAGATGAACTAGCTAGGGCTGGCTCAGAATCTGCGTTCATAGGTCCTGAACCTTATGTGGTGTCAACTGGACAAACCTCCACAGCGCTTACTAATACTTGTGAACACAAACTTCGTCTGGCCCACTGGGAAAATATTCCGGGGGCTGAGACAATCCAAGCGATTAATCAGGCCTTTTTCCTACAAGGAAATCCTTAATCTAGATAAGGAAAGCATCAGGAAGCTGGTGAGCTTTCTCACAGGCCACTGCGGCCTTCGTTATCACCTTAACAAACTTAATCTGTGCCCAGAAACGGAATGAAGATTCTGCTTAGAAGATGACGACTCCTCTAAACACTCTGTCAATGCCCAGCATTACATTAGGTGTTTTTCTTTTTTAGTTCAGAACAGAGCTCTGAACAGAGCCTGAACATGTCGAGCGCGCTCTGAACGGAGCACGGACGTACTATCCTTCATAAGGGAGGTGGAAGGTCTCTTGGCTTAGTATTACCCTTTGATACAATAGATCTTCTTAGGTCGCAGTGTCAGACATATGGGCAAGGGTCTTTAAAAAAAAAAAAAAAGTCCAGAGAATGAACCACTCAACCAATGTCTTAATTTTTTTTTTTTTTTTTTGAGATTATACGCCTAATTCCCAATTTTTTTTGAAAAAAAATCATCAGTTTCTCGAAAAATAATAACGATCTGGAATTTGTATGTAATATGCGGGCCAGTGTTTACGGACTTGTGTGATCTCCAATAAGCAGATGATAACTAATTCGACTAATCCAAATCCCTTCTTATAATTATCTACATGCTCGTCCGTAGAATGTTTAGCCGAGAGCCGAGCCGCGCTAGGTCGATGCCGGAAGGTGCTCATCACCAGATGCCTGTACGCGGCTTATATTGTCTTGGGAATCACCACTTGCAAGTTTTCTAGTGCTTAATAGAATAAGTTTAGCACTCTTCACGGGGGTTATTAACGGCCATAGGCACGCTCTGCAGAGGCTGTGGCGATACAAACGCAGGAGAGAGCACATCTCACTTCTTATGCGAATACCCAAGCCTGTGCTAGGAAAGCAGCTCTCGGCGAATACCTCTCCTTTTCCTTTTCCTCAGCTGCCAGAGTTTGCAAATTCCTCATTCTTCGTTGTTCCTTCTTCCTAACGTACTTCATTTATCGTCTCCCAAACTTTACTCCTCATGAGTTTGAGTCCGATGTATTCTTTCCATATAACTTGATTAACAACTTTCCCATCTCGGATGATTCTGGCCGTCGCCGTTGCCAGCAGTCTAATTGGCTGCATGGGTTCAATTTCAGTCGAGATAATGCGTATATCAAGCTCCTTGAGATTGAGCAAGCAACGTACTCGGCCTCCCCTTTTTTTACTGCTTATTACTATAGCTTCGGTGTTATAGGCTTTTGGCCAGTTCCAGGTTTGATGCCAAAAGCCAAAGCTTCACATTTTTAAACGTCTAGTATTTTTGTAACAACGAGCACTGCAATATCATCAACGTGTCCGATCTCCACTCCGATCTGCTCCAGCAGTTTTGCAAAAATACAGAACTCATTTCTCTTGCCTACGTTTGTCCCGCGATTGATTCACGTGCCTGTATCGTTTCTTTTTAAAACCTAATTGTTGAGTAGACAGCCCTGAGTTCCATTCCCCGTGCAGATGCCTATGAAGATCTCTAGCTTTGCTTTAATCGGTTCATTCAGAAAGAACTGCCAGTTAGTAGCGATCAACTGGGAGAAATTTTCCGTCTAACACAGTCCAGATACTCCGTCATGTAGAGTGCATTGTTTTAGATTGTAACTCTACAGCGATTCTGCACTCATAATATACATAATTACTTGGGTTTAGAACCAAAGTTATAAAAGTAGTGTAAGTGAAATAAGAACACATTTTTTCAGGCTGGGTGTGTAATACACAATAAGGTCCTAAGAACTGCAAGGTTGCAGTCTGTCCACTTCTGTCTAAAAGAACTGAGACATTTACAAATACAAATTTTTCGCTCAACAGGGCCATGGGACCCAGCTCCTAGCTTCTCATTCCATTCGTATTGTGCGTGTTACTTTCCTTACACGAATGGAAGGGGCCTACTGTTTAATACCGTATCCGGAGGGCAATTTTTGTTTTTGAGAAACTTTTTCATGAACTGCGACACACTTATCAAAGAGAAATTTAGAACCGGAAAAATTGGTGTTCAATAACATATTCGATGATCTTTCTTCTCCCACGAATACAACTCTTACGTGCGTCATTTCTTGTTGTTTGTTGATGTCTCTGAATCTGTGCACTTGTAAGCCGACAGTTTGTTAACATTCATCAACGATTGATCTTATATCTATTTACGGCTAAAACAATCTGTTCCACCTCTACCATAGCCGCAATCCATTAGATTCAACCAACAACAGGAAGCTATATCAGATAAATTCATTTCCAAAGTTCTCTAATTTAGATATCCCAAATTGAATTTTGGAAAACTCTTAGAAAACAAATTGGCTTCACGCCAGCTACAGGTTCACTTAATTTTCGCCACAGGAAACTAATTTTTCCGTCACCACCCAACCATTTCCATTATCAACGAATTTAAGTTCAAAAATTCCTTTCTACAAATTGATCAGAATTTCTGACTAAATGGATTTCATCAATTTTCTAATGTCTTGTGTGATTTATTTGAAATTTTTTGGAAACTTCTCCCGCAACCAAAGCCAAAATAGCTATTACAACTGATCGTAGGAAATGACTTTCAAAAATTCAAATAGTCTTCTTGAATATTTAGATACAAAATTGTTTTTCATTTCACGATACAAAATGTACATCGAAACGTGTTTATTTGCATTCTTCGCGCATAGTTAACAAGTCCAAATGGTAAGTCATTTCAGAACGGAACAAAGAGCCAATCAAATTCAGCAAAAATGGATCACATGTGCCATTTACCAACAAAATAGTATTCTGTTTTTTTTTCTCTTCTCTTTTTATTATTCAATTAAAAGAATCTATTTATCGATGAAAAAATAATTGGAAGTGGAAAAAGTTCAAAATACAGCTGCAAGTTATTTTGCCAAAAATCGGAAATTCGGCCATCAAAGGTGTGAGGATCAATTTAACAGCAGCTGTAAACAAAGCATGGATTGTTTGAATACGTTTTTGACGTTGTTAATATATTTTGCAAGGAACTGGTAAGTGTCAGTTCAAAATGTTTATTTTACGATTCGCAGATATTTTCCAAAACAGCAAACTTGACGCTAATCTGTTGAACACACCCATCTTGCGGGACTTCAATAAATCTCATCATCATCACAAAACAACGCATTGTATGCACTGCCACTGACAGGCCCTTCCAAAAGATAACCAGAGCTTATACATCCTACTACGGATCACTTCACGCAAAAATGCCAAGGCAGTGTGTACTGTGATGTTATCAGAAAAGTAATGAAAAAATAAAACAAAAAAAAAATACTCACTTGGATGCAATTTGCCCAAAGTATCTGCGAACATGGTGTACTGAGTACTCTCGTACGTACTCGACTAATCGACTAATGTGACCATTTAATCTTTTAGATAAACATTAAGAGCATCATCATTATGAATGGTCTCACAATTTATAATGTCGAGAGGATTTTATTCTTCTTTTTCTGCGTACTTGTTAGGCTCAGGGATTTGCGATTATGCAAGTGCACAGTGGTGCCTAAAATATTGCAACTATCCAGATATTCTGAGATGAACCTGGGCCTCAACCAACAAGCCTCTTCAGTTAGTCCGGTCCTTAGCTAACTGCCTCCAGTTGCGTGCTCCAAGACGGTTGAGGTCCCCTTCTACTTGTGTTCGCCACCTAAGACGAGGTGTTCCTTTATTACATTGTCCCTCCGGCGTGAAGACAATTCCATTGCGAAATATGCCATGCAGTGGAATCCGCTCACCCAAGCAGGCAGAACTGCGGGACGACCTAGGCAGACGTGGCGCAGAACAGTTGAGGAGGAATCAAGCTCTTTGGGAATGAGTTGGAGGCAGCTCAAACACGTTGCAGAACTCCGAACAAGATGGCACGCAGGCGTTGTTGACGCCCTATACCCCTCGAGGGGTGAAAGAATTTAACTATTGTCCCTCCGGGTTTGGTTTGAAGACTCTACGGGCCGGAGCACTGGTGTCCATTCGCTCTACATGCCCTACCCATCGACGGGTCGGTACAGGTACAGGTCGACGACGCTGTACAGCACGTATAGTTCGTCGTTGAACTTTTGCTGAGGTTGAACTTTACTTCTGTTATTGTCAGAATTAATAGCAGAGCCAAGGAAGACAAAGTCTCTAACTACCTCAACGTTAAAGCTATCAACTGTCGATGGTCTGTCGAATTTGACAGGTGACAGCTAGCTGAGTTCTGCCAATTACATATGTCAATATGGTCGGCGTACGCTAGTAGTTGCAGAGGCTTTTCAAAGATTGTACCTTCGCTGTTGGCTCATTAGTCACATGACAGCGCCTCACCTAGTCTAAATCCTCTTTTGACGTCGAATGTATCGGTGATGTCGTTATCGAATTTGATGGCACAACGAACGTTCTCCATCGCCATTTTGCTAAAATGGACGAGTATTACAGGGATGTCAAAACTCGATATAGCTTTGTATAGCTTGTCTCTATAAATGCTGACATATGCAGCTTCATGAAAAGATGGTGGATATCGATTTGAACTTTTTGAGTTTTTTCCAAGATATGCCGAAGTGTGAGAATTCAACCCACATTTATACGGGCCGTTCAAGTTGTTGACGAAAGGTTTCAGATATGGCAAGTAGGATCTTGTTGATTAAACTGATACCTCTGTAATTGGCGCAATTGAGGGGTACCCTTTCTTGGGGATAGCTAATAGCTCTTACAGATTATCACTTAATGGATTATCACTGCTGTTCTTTTGCGACCACTTACCCATCTAGTAGTCCCCACTGTTCAAATTTGCGAACGAGGATTATTATCGACCAAAGTCGACGACAATGCTCCTCTTACTTATCAAAAATAAAACCAAATGGCAAAGAATAAACGTGGGCTTACCTCGTTACGACATTCATTATGAAATTTTACTACCTTCCCAGGTGACAGGTTGAGATTAATACGTATCGATGAGTGCGTTCATTTTCGCAAGTAAAACCTGACTTATGTGGGATCAACAGTGAGTGGTTTATCAGTTTTTGGAGCAAAAACCAAAAGTGCTCGTCTCTCAAGAGGATCTCTTTCAACTTGAATTACGACAGATGAGTTCTTGAATTGCTTTTGTAGACTTTGTATGAGGGGAGACCAACTATTTTGAAAGGACAGGACCACCATAGTTCTTTGTATCTGGAGTCGCGTGCCCTTTTTCTTTGAATTGATTATTCCCCCTTCATAAGACTGCCATTATGTCAGCCTTGTTGCCGCATAGACAACATACAAGAAGAGATTTGACACTTTTTTTTTCGTTTTTTTGTTGCACTCTATGACCGCCCAGAGACAGAACACCAGCTACTCTTCTCCAGACACAGTCGCACGGCTGGGTAAAACAAATGTCGGGACATGCTGGAATGAGGTGCAGTTGCATACATTTCTCTGAGATGTTCTCTGAATGTGGAACGATGATGAATTGAATGGCAGGGCAACAAAGAAGCATTCAACATCCACTGCGCGCATAGTGTAGTTAGGACGATGTAATTATGATGGTTTTTATGAGATTAATGAGTTTTTATGAATGCCATTTACTGTTAATGTTATTGCAAAGTGCAGTGGGATTAAGGCTGTGGACTTTTGGCTATGGGGACATTTGATGGTTGTAAATATTTATTTTAATTTAGTTCATGGCCGTTTGAGAAGGATGTCTTCAAAAGAATAGAAAATAAAGAAATGTTTAGTAAACAGTTACTTCAAAAGGATATTCTGCAAAACAAAACAAAAATGTGCACAAAGATTCATGGGAAGCACGAATTAGTTCTATTTCTCAAGACTAAGACTCTAATTATACAAAGCCCAGCTTTCTGCAACGTTGCCAAAGACCATTAGCCATTTATTGTTAGTGCTAATCTTTGTCAGCTTAGTAGTAGTGAGAAATTTGTTGTTTCCTTTGGTCTAATTATCTCTATATGCTCGTACTGATAGCCACACGAAATTAAAAGGAATGCTGCTCCCTTTTAAGGAATGATGCTTGCTTCCTGAATACGTTCCATTGCAACCCCTTTGGCTGTGACTGAAAAAATTGAGACATTTGTCCTCCTTCTCAGAGTATCGTAGTAGGACTACCAAGTACTCCATTAGAACACTTCGATTCAGTACTACTAAGAAGCAGCACCTTGTCAATGAGGTTTCTTCAAGTTTTTTATAAAAGACGGGTAGGCTTTATAAATGGGATTTTATCAAAAAATTCGCCACCTTAAACGATCTAGGACAGAACGATTAGAGAGAATGAAGTCTGCAGCATGTCTTAACTCCATTCAGGCATCTGCCTAAGCCAATCACGTTGGGAAATTTGGCAAACCTTTCATGACTTAAAAACGCCAGTAAGTATGCAAACTTTTCTGCAGAGAGGTAGCAATAATCCTGTGGATTTTATACAAATATTCAAAACCATCCTTATAGTCCATTTGCATCCTGGAGACACCTTACCCACACGCTTATCTTCAGATACAACTAAGTCATCAAAAGAATCTTTACCCATGCTCCGGTTCGAAAATATTCCCTTTTGAGTTTCCTCTAAGAAATTCATAAGAGACCTCCTTCCCCACACACAATGTGAACGTGCATTCTTAGACAATTTTTTCAATACTTACGGGATTGAGCAACCTGTTAAGTGCAGCCTGACTATAAATAGAGTTGGCCGTTAGACAGGCTTGCCTTGTACACTAACAAAACTAACTAAAAAGAGTTAATGTGTTTCTTAGCTAGAATACAAGCTCTTGACTTACCGCTCCGGTGTTGTCACAGAGTACTAATTCATTATCTAATCCATGGCTCTGCGATGATACCAATTTCAATACTTTCTTTCCTTCAAGTGCTGGATATTGAATTGTATGACTTTGTATGGCCAGGTCCCCCAATAAATTGTCAGTTTCGTCAATTTTGTCTATATTGATAGACTGTCGAAAACTTTGGCCTCTGTATTCCATGGGGACACTTCAGACATTAGACATTTTTCCGCCGTTTAACTTCATCTTCCTTAGCAGGGATAACAGAATCTACAGGCATCTTGCGCCACCAGTTTTGAACTATCCTAACAGCTTTGTTAAAGTCATGGTTCAACTTCTGTATACATTTGACTCCCAGAATGATAGGTTTGTCAAGATATCATCATATACATATTAGTGACAACAGTAATGGACCAAGTGCGGAGCCTTGAGGAACTCCACCGATGACATTATTGGAGTGTTTGATGCCGATTTCCTCGACCAGTACTCTATTTCTGAATTAATTCGTCATAAATTTATGCACTTAATCGAAAATATTTTTCGCAGAAATTCCTTAAATTTGCCATGTTGTGGTGATTCTTATTTCCTATTGCATTACGCAATGTGTAAACACCTCTAATTTTTCTCGTCTTTTTCGCGGATAGCTTCCTATATTGGACACAAGCACCAACATATGCATGTTCTAACTATAAAGTGCCTTTAGAGCCCCGAAAACCTGTAACTATCACCAGCTTAGACAATTCTTTGGTGAGTCAATGTACTGTTCTGTGTCCATTATATGAACCCTTGTTTGTAGTTACGGCTATATTTGACGGCTCCAGCTTTCATCCTTACTTCAATTGATTGCCCAAAAGTATCCGTTACTTTCCTTGGCTTTAAGTTAAATCATAAAAACACCGAGTACAGAAACTCCATCCCATTGGGATCGATCGTAAACTTCTTCCCCTATAAACCACTCTCTCCCTTGTAGGTATAAATTTTCAAAATCATAATCCTTGACTGAAATTTTTGACATTTTCATTTGCATCTCATCTCATCTCTCCACACATGCATGCCGTATGCAGGCTCAAACAGAAAACGAAAATCCATTCAACAAAAACTGATCTACTTTCGCTTTTGGTAATACAATGATCCATGTCAAGGGAAAAATGAGAAACAAAAAGGATTCACGCCAAGTGAAATCCTTTCTCATTAAAAACACATCCGCGAGTTTGCCCATCTGCCGCACACATGGATTGCTTATGTGTATCGGGGACTGGGACCTCCGAAAATATTTTCATTTATCCTCCTACACTCCTCCTCCTTCTTCGTTTCATTTCGGGTGTATGAAAACAACCAGATACGAGCTGTCAGAAATGTCAATTGATGTTTTTTTTCCCCGGGCACATACGTTTTTTGGGGAAATTTTCTGTTTCCATTCGGGACAAAGTAATTCATCTGGCTTGGTTCCTCACTAGTGATGGTGCACTTAGGGAATATGTTACAAGTCTCCTATGTACATACATATGTATGTATGTATGTACGTCTGGATGAATGGGCTTAGGAGTGGATTCAATGAGGGTTCAATGTTGAGTGAGATTCTTAGGGAAACTGTAATTAAAATAAGCACCTTCCGTTTATTTTTACACATTAGAACGCACGACAGAAGATTGATTCTATTCCGAACAGATGCACACCCTTTTTTTTAAGGATACCAGGGGTGCAACATCCGCAGCGTCACATGATAAACATTTATGGCCCCGTTGACATTAAATGAAATAAATTGTCACTAAGTGCTGAGAGAGATGGAGAAAGAGATGAGGAATGTTGCGGTAGGAGGCACCTGTTAGAGGAAAAAAGGGATCGCCTGCCCTTGTAACGAACTACAACGATTCTAATGAATTTGTTTGCATAAAATTTATTGTATCTCTCGCGCATCGATCTTCATAAATAGTATCGCATGCACGCACAACAGACAAACATTTAAATTTCTCAATTGATTGACATTAATTAAGAACTCATCTAGACTTGGAGGTCAATTGGGGCCAATCAGAAAGCGAATAACATGCTAATAATTGGCCTTTTCCGATAAGAGGAAGAAAAATAAATTCCAAGAGCATCATCACATGCTGTCTATTTTATATGAGTATTTACAATAAATATCACCAACGCTTTTCTAATTTGAATTTCCTCCAACTCACACCAGAGAGAGGTGGGAAATTGATGTGTAGTATCTATCAGACTCGGAAAATCTGCGAAATTAAAATGTTAACTGAGATTCGGAGACTGATTTCATGTGTAGGTAGATGTAGACCTACTGGGGAAAATGTCGTACAGTGAGGGAATGATTCATAGTGTCACGTAGGTTTTGTTGGTTTAGAGAAACTATATGGATTCAGTCCAGGCTTCAACCAACAAAAGTATAAAAGCAGATGTTTCAAACCTTGCTTTAGGAGTACTTTACAGACTGATCTATTTGTCAAAACTATACATCCATGAACTGATGCCAGTTTTGTTTAGAGACACTGTATTTCATAAGATTTTACTAAATGAACTTCCATGTATCTGCAACCAGATTGATCCTTAACTAACTGCCAACAGATACACACACAAGGTGTGAAGACTGTCTTAGAGTGATACCATCTCTGCTACAATTCGTGGAGCCTTATTCCCTTGGTGGTAATTGGGTGAACTCCCTACAGCGACAGCCGTTGTCTTACCAATCTTTAAACTATATGCTGTAGTTGTTCTTTACAAATAGATCATGTCTCAATGAAAGGTACTATTAGCTGCGGTTTGAAAAATGCTACTCCACGAATCTCCTACCCGTTGATGAGCAGTACTTCCGTAGTAGTAGTGGACCTAGTACGCAGCTTTGAGGAGCTCCACCAGTGACACTCTTGCAGTATTTAATTCCATCGCTTCATTCCCGAATTAAGTCGTTTCTCGAATTTGCAATGTTGAATCTATTTTCAATGCCCAGTGTGTTGAAGATTGTTTCCGCCCTTCCATCGTCTTTTTCGATAGTACCTCTTACTAGACTGACGATTTTGAAAGAATTATTAAAAGAGTGCTACTGTGCCCCTATCGTGCTTTGGAAAGGTATGTTTGACTACGTTCGAGAACCTTGTACTTGAACACTCTACCCTCTCTAAATCAGTTTGGCTGAGAAATCTATGGACAGGATATATTTAGAACTTGTCTAGATATTTCTTGGTCAGTCCCCTACAAGATTCCAAAACATAATCTGGAGTCTTACTTGTTACAAAATCTGTAAAGGCCCATAATACATACCTAATTTCCTAAGACATTCCTTGAGTTCAAGGTACTTCATTGGATGACCATTAAGGCTAATGCATGCTTTGAATAATTTACTGTTTCCGAGAGTTTCTAAGCCTATCTTAGACCAATTTCCGTTTTTCATTCTTCTAGAATCTGTTTTTAAAGTGTGACTCTATAGATGCGGACAGTGACCGCCATGTTTAGGCAGGGGTAAAAAGAGCTACCCCGCAATGTGGCGTTCTTTATGGTGGATGATGATGAACTCCCTGTTGCATACTCTCAATAGTTCAAACACCTAAGCTCAGACATACCCAGATAACCTTTCCATAAGGTCTTGCCTAAACATGGTTTGTCCTAACGCGCAGATAACTTTAGACATGATCGATTAATAATGCACTAGGAAAAAGTTTTCGGTCAATGTTCTGAAACCTGAGGTTATTCTCTTTACGAGAAGGAAGATTGTGACCGGTCTGACTCAGCCAGTGTTCAGCAGATCTCCGATGAAATGAACTATCTGGGAGTAATTTTGAATAAGAAACTTCTTAGGACAAAGCATGTTAAGTCGAAGATATCCAAGCCAATCATAGTTTTCTGGGAGTGTATGAGTGCTGTTGGTAAGGCATGGGACTTATCACCGAAAAACGTTCTCTGGATTCATACGGCTTATGATAAGACGAGATTTATGCTATATTGAAGGCTGTTGACTATATTGTTAAGAATAGGTGGAGGAGTTGAAGTATCTATGTACGTATATAGCGACAGTCAGGCTGCGGTTAAGGCCTTGCTCAATCCTGTAACCAGTTCCAAAATAGTTCGAGAATGCAAGAACTCTTTGAATTTAAACGGAAGGCTGAACTCTTTGACTCTTGTGGCGTCCCAGAATACAGAGGAAAACGGCAAATGAGATATCCGATGAGATTACTAATCAAGGCTCAAAGGATGATTTCTCAGAACCTGAATTTGCGTTGAGTCAGCCTGAGTCCTCAGCCCTGCATTAACGATTGGGTTTCTTATGAATACAATTGTGTGTGACACGGCTCTGCAGGATGCAGGCAGACTAAACTTAAAATTCCAAATGTTTCAAAGAAATCAGCGGCGTTTCTGCTATCTCTCAGCAGAAAAGACTGTAGCCAAGTTATTGGTGTTCTTTTATTTTGCCAAGCATCTTAGTGGAGACACCACGGTCTGCTACGCTTGTGGAGAGGGCGACAATACTTCGGATAATTTCCTTTGTGACAGATCTTTGGTGCATTGTGCAAAAGCCGAAGAAATTGCACTAGGTTCTATATAGGTATAGTCATAGGCACCTTATTTTTTGACTTGTCCCAATGCCGTGCCCGAAAGTCTGATAGACTTCAGTCGTTACATTATATTCCTTGAGTAAGATACGCACTTGAGTTGTTTTTACCGAGATTCTCATTAGTCCAACTGGCTATTCTTAAGATCGTCCTCTGGATAGTAGTAGTATGTCATCTACCACAAGTTTGACAGCTTATACCAGATTAGTTAGGTTATCAAGGATTTCATCAATAACCAGGCTCCACATTCATGTAGATAATATTCCTCTTTGCGAGCATTATCTTATTGCATTGACCTTAATAGCTCTCAGTGAGGTTTGCGTCCAAAGATATATGTAGGTCTTATGGATTGTCTCTCTGAAATCCATTTGTACCACATATTTCAGTCATCTATTTTTTCCCGTCTGACTGAGAATCATATAATTAATTGTTGAATCTGATTCTCCGTAAGTACGTATAAGACCAAAAATAAAATCACTTATTCAATTGTTTTCTTCAATGCGCAAAGGACCTCCTCTTTTATCAATGACAATGCATCGTAGAGCAGAACTGGAGTGATCAAGAACTTAAAGACGAAGGTTTTACTAAGTTCTTACTTCTCGATTCTCTTCTGAAACTAATGCAGCAGCATATTAGCATATTAGTCATTCTGATCATGAGATAGTCCATATACACTAACTTTTAAGGCAGTGTACCCAGTACAAATACAATACAAAGTAACAAGTGATGACCTACCACTGTCTCCTGTGGGCATCCGTTGTTAAATTGTCGGCATTTGCTGAAACTATCGATAATAAAAATTTTAAAAAAGACTGCGTCGGTCTATCTTTGAATTCATAATGAATAAGTGCCATGACATTGTTCATGCATTATTCTCATCGAAAGTAGGCTTGTTTTACAAGGATACAATTCCTTCGATTACGTAAGTCATTCGATGATCTTATAGCAAATGCTAAAAGAAGCTACTAGATGATAAATGCTAGTTTTAATGTCTGGCTTCCTTTGTATCAATATTGGACTAAAACTCGATTTCTTGAATTCCAAAGATTGAACTCCAAATGATAGGATTTCGTTGAAGAATTTAATATATGTTCGGGAACACTACTTCCCTGAAAATCATTGTAGTTAGCCTTTTCGATAGTACGATGCTCACAGATCTAGCGGGGTTTAAATCTAGTTCTAAAGCAAAGTTCTCGCATGAATCTTTATAAAAATTCCTCTTCGTTCGAGGAGTAAAAATCAATCAGAACTCATCTGCATATTTTTGTTTCTGGACAATCTTTCAATCCACTCGTCAACGCTTTTGAAAAAGTGTCTTTTCTTTCAAATGATGAACGTTAACTTGAAACAACTTGAGGAACTTCTGTGATCCAAAAGTATAGATGTACCCCATACAGTTTAGCGCATCTTGACCATGTACAGTATCGCACCAATTTGGTATCACAGAACTAACTAAAAATTAAGTGAATTGTGTTAGAAAACGTTGAAAAACTCTCACCTACTGTGAATCACAGCTTTCATGTTTCCTTTGTTTTTGTACGTGAAAAAGCAGCTCTAAGATACATACATATGTACATACATCGCAAACAAAAACACACAAGTAATTAATATTGTAAGCAATTTCCCCGAAAGGAAATGAATATTAATAACCCACGGCCGCGATTGTAGAAGAGGGCCCTTACGGTTTTCCTCCAATTCGGTTTCATTTTCAACACCGGAAATACGCGGAAGAGCGAGAGACCTCTTGTGCATATGGAAACATGAAAACCTTTTTGCCGGTTCCAGTACCTACCTACTCCTCCTCCTCCTCCTCGTATTCGTATTCGTCTTCAATATTCAATTGGGAACAGGAAGGAAAGTTGAACTGCGTTTGTGTCTTGAATTTCGATTATCCAGATATACTTCAATCGATTGAATTGTGTGTGTGTGTGTGGTTAGAAACGTTCTCGAATCCACCCGCAATGCATTATTGCTTGACGCTCTCTTGTGTTATGTTAACCACTTAAGAAAGATCCA
The DNA here is from genome assembly GCA_905220385.1 of Xylota sylvarum. Taxonomy (NCBI): domain Eukaryota; kingdom Metazoa; phylum Arthropoda; class Insecta; order Diptera; family Syrphidae; genus Xylota; species Xylota sylvarum. Next base: position 38,985,639 of record LR999958.1, read on the forward strand.
TTCTGTGTACGATACGAAGAGAGAAACATTTTATTATGGTCCTCTATTATTATTATTCTTTTTCATTTCTCTTTTAATTAAACTACAGGCGAAAAGGTTATACTAAACCATTGAATGCAAATTAATGGTCGAAGCAGGCAGTCGTTGTTTTTCTTTATTTTTTATTTTTTTTTTTCTGAATCTTCTTATGTCGATTTGGACATCCTCTGTGGAATATATAATTGTGCCTTGTGCCTGGCATATTCTACGAATAGAATTCGAACGTTATTATTATTGTTGGTGGTAGTTCTAAAGCGCACACATGACAACAATATGCTTAGAGAGAGGTTCTTCATTTGCAAAAAAAAAACGAAAAAAAAACACATACACAGCAGGAATAGATAGATAGATGGATGGATGGATGGATGGATGGCTAGGCTACAAGAATGGTAGATGATTGCTAGCTCAATAAATTGCTTTGTTTTTTATTTATTTTTATGGCCCCCACTATTGTTATAGCTTGGTGTTGTTGGGTGTATAGCGTGTGTTTTTTCGCGCCATGTCATTAATTGCGGAGGCATGTATCTACTGAGCATAGAGATATAAAGATAATTTTTGCAAAAGGCGTACCTATAACCCAGCACTCCACGCCTAGGCAATAGAAAATTGCAACTCATTTGCCAATCAAAGGTACGCGGATAGACAATTCAGCGACAAGCAACAATCGGCGATAAACAAGCAGCTTGAATTTTAAAAACGTATTTATTTATTTTTTTGCCAGTGGGAGACTGAACAGGTTCGATGACATTTATAGGTAATACACTGGGCGATGGTTTACATAGATTCATTAAGAAAAAAAAAACTTTATGTAATGTGCGACGATTGGGCGCCAAAAATTTAAATTTATTTATGTTAATGTATTTTGAAAGTTGAATTAATGAATAGAATACGGAAGTGGTGAGTTTTATGAACTATAAATGTGGAAGGAACAAGTGCGTGAAAAAAACATTACAACTTTCAAGCGAAATAACATAGAAACTTAAAAGTCCTGGCACATGGTTGCCTCTGGTTACTCATTATTAGTCAGAACCATGCGTAGATTCGTTGTTGATACTCATTCATGACGGGTGGTTTGTCATCATCGATCGATTGTGTGATTCATGGTTATTTGTCTTGAAACTGTCATGTACTCTCTTTTAACGAGTTGGAGTAAAGTTATGATTGTTTTGAAGATAAACCTTATGCTGAAAAAGAAGGTTTCATTCTCGGAGTGTCAATCGATGTTAGACCTTAACAATGCGTTAAAAACCGACCACCCAAACATTTGGTTTTTGCTTATTTGGAATATTTTTTTCGATAATATGAACTGCGTGTCATCAAGATTCATGCCTTGTAGATCATAATAATTTGTTAACGAATACTGGATTTTAAGATTCAGCTTCGAAATATTATCAATTGGCTCAACTGCTATGGTGTAGAATACTGGTTTTGCTCGAACTTTCAATAACTTCTGTCAAAATACTTAAGTATCCATCAACCACAGACTTTTTTAAATTCCAGATAATTGTGCAAGAATGATTTGAGTTACATAGTTAGTACAAGGACGATTCAATATATTCGTAACTACAATATCTGTTAAGCCATGTCGAAGCATTTTAGATCGACGGTCTTGCTACACCTACAAATTACTTTTCCAATCTTTCAAATCTTCTCGAAAAAGTTTCCAAAAGTATCATAGTACCGAACCCAGAGCTTTCAAGAACCGGCCACCAGCCTATCACGATAAAGTAGTCCACTTTGGTGCAGGGCAGGACAGATATATAGGAGGTGTTCCTGTCCCTGAAGCTTTTTAGAGGCATTTATCACACGATAGTAATGAAGGCTCTGTACATTCTTGTCTGCATTGGCATACCCCAGCTCCTACCTATAAATTTTTGTGCACGTTTAGTTGCAAACTGCCGTTTGGTCAGTTTCGCCCGAAGATAGATGTTTGAGAATTGATGAAAATCATTCAAGGAAATAGGAGGAACGACTTGCAAGCGATCTCTCAACTGACTAGCTGATTGTGTCTGTAGATTCATGGACATTCATTAAGGATGGACTCCTCGCATCTCATAGCCTAGTTATCAGATAGGACCGTGTTCTGAAACTACTGTCTTCTCCGTCGGCTATCCAGAAGCATTTTCACCAATCGTGCTTGCAACTACTCACAAGGCTAGTGTCAAGCTTGGGGATGTAAATGTAAACCCACAAATAGTAAAAAATTAAAGGTTGGCCTGCATAGATATCCATATTATGCAGGTAATACCGCCAAACTTCGACGTAGCCATGAACTAGGTTCAGTACTAGGCGTTCTTAGATTCCTTGATGGTTTATAGTCTGTAGCCGAAGTTTTCTTATAACAGCCGAGACCTTACCTTTTTTAGGTTCATCTTATTATTTTATCAATTCTTCAGATTCTGCTGATTTGAGAGTGCAGTGCTTGTGTAGATTTACTAGGCTTACCTCGTGATTTGCCTTCAAATTTAAAGAAGCTTCGTGTAGTGTCTTCGTGTAGACTCGTAAGTTTTAATCAGCCGGCCAGACTGTCCCTATAGACTGCGACAAATGTAAAGGAGCTCTAGTATGATTCCAAGAATAAGATTCCAGAATTAAGAGTAGAGTTTGAGCACGTTCAGTCTCAACTTAAATTTAGCTAGACCGTCTAGCTAGACCTCACATATACGTAAAGACTAAATCAAGCAGCTTTTACAGGCCTAATCACCTACTACGAGCTGAACACAATTTTTCATGTCTTTTCCGGATAAATCCGCTGATATGGCGGCAATTTGGAGTTCGATGTTAGTCCTGAGATCATCTTGAGAGGTCTTTGGCTTATTGGCATAGACCATGGACTAAACATAGCTTCAAAAAAAAAAAATCCAAAAGCATCAGATCACACGAACGAGACAGCCAAATGACTGGTCCATTTCTGGTGGTAACACACTCACCGAACTTCGACTTCAATTACTTGATTATTTGGCCAGATGTGTGGCATGAGATGGCGTCTTGTTGCAACCACATATAATTCAAGTCGTTTTCTTCCAATTCATCGGAAAAATAGTCAGTCAACATGGTCCGATAGCGACCTTCTTTGATGGTGACTGTGTTGTATGTGTACCATGGATCAATGACCACTCCAGGATGAAACCTAAACCAAAATGGCTGACTTGTCAAAATGCGACAATTTTCTTATTAAGGAATCCATTGGGCCCGAAATGGGTTTCATCATTGAGAATGATTTTGCGATCAAAATTGAATACTTTTTCATGGTTGAATCGGAAGTATAGACGAGTAGAAATGTCAAACAAACCGGCGCTAACTTCCCGTGAAACCCTATTGGACAAATTAGGCGCCTCAATTGAAGCACCCCTGTCATCCAATGAGCACTTTGTGTTTCCATGCAAAGTATTGAACAAAATTTTATAAATTCACCAAACTTAGTCTCGTAAAACGTCTAATTTGTCAAATTTTCTCCTCTCCTTTCAGATGGCAAGTCAAAAACTGAAGAAAAAGTCCCAACCAATTCAAGAGTTCAACTAAAGTGTAAATTTGAAAATCCAGTTTGGTTCAAAAATGACGAAAAACTCACCACAGACACGAAACGGTCAAAAACGTAAGTAGAACAAAGTAACAGTATCTTGTATCGAAAGTATTTTAAAATGAAAATATTATTACAACACACTCTGTGTTGTGTTGTTCCATCGATTACTTGTTGTTCAGAGCCCGAGAGTAACACGAAAAGTTTAATCCTAAAAATAAAATGTTTTTTTTCGAAACTTTTTGTGTGCCAACCTCTTCAACAACGGGGCGAGCCCAGTAGTGGGAAGTTGTATCTAGATGCATGCAACATCTACACATGCACATAGAGAGCGTCAAATTAAAATAAACAAATGCGATTAATGAACGCGCGTGTTGAGATCGTGGGCTTTGTGCGTCAAAAAAACACAAAATTGTTGTTTTTTTTTTTTTTTTCGTCTCCAATCTACAACCTCTTCAGTAAAAGGGTGAGGTCGTGTGGACATCCCGAGTTGAAGGGTAAACAATATGTTTCATCAGGGCAGCACTGATGTTCCGGGCAGTGGTCGTCAGTTGGAGATGATGGAACAACAAGACTGATCACTTGGAGATACCAATTTTTTTTTTTTTTTTTTTTTCTTCACTTGTCATGACGACAAGTTGACGTTTGAGCTACTTGGAGAAGAAGGAAAAAAAAGGAAAACAGAAACAAATAAACATCCAGACAAACAGACAAAAGAAAAACAAAAACTCTTGGCAGACAGATATATGTGGCTAACTTCCATCCGCTCTGTACAGATGGAGGGTGGATAAATCTGCCAAAGGAGGCGGTACGCATGCATTAAGGATAGAATAGGATGTGCGCATCCATATATGTAGCAGAGAGAAAAAAACAATCTGCCCGGCAGTGTAAGGAATAGTAGGGGGATTCCTTCTTTAAATCTGACAGAGATATGTGCTCCTGGGTTCTAGGAGCTGCTCGCGAATCATTTTGATCACACTCGCGTACTTAGTGTGATGAAATATTTATATGAGGCGCGCGCGCGCTGGCTGGAAAAGTGAAAACGCATCATCATCATCATCTTCGTCATCATCAACATCATATTTCTTTGGTGCAATTGTTGGTTGAGGTCTGATTCATGGTGCCCACACGATTAAAGTGGGATTACCACGCGACGAACGCATTTGTTTTAAATATAGTTTGGTGCACTCAAGTGGCGATGCTTAGTGGGTTTAAGCCATTTGAGTATTTAGTGTGTAATTTTACGAGATATACATTCAGTCATTGTCGTGCGAGTGATTAGGTAAAGAAGTTCAAGAGGCAGTCACAAAGGATTATGGGCTATTTCGGAACGTAGTCTATTCTTGTGGTGGCCTTGATAATTGAATTGTAGTCTTTGCAAATTCTTGGAAAGGAAAGGGTGCAGTAAGCCTTGGGATAAGTTTTGCCCACTTCTTGCGATAGAGTCATTACAGCTTTAATAAATTGTATCTTTCAGTTAATGTCATACTTAGTGATATGAAATCAAGCCAGCAATGACTTCTATTCGTCCTCAGTCATGGACATACATACTTACCAACTGGAGAAGAGAAGTGTTAAGGTATTTAATACAGAATCTTAAACTACCCAAAAGAAGTCTTACCGTCTACTCCTACTCCTATGTGCGCCTAAAGGATAAGTTCTACATCATGACGGGTAATACAACTATAATTTAAACTGTATTGTTTCAATAGGTGGATAAGAATATTATTCTTTTGTTGCCTGAAGGCCGTTGATTTTGGATAAGTATGCCGTAGTGGGCCATTTCAGTGTTCTTCGCCTCAAGCTTAGAACTTCTCAATGAAGTTCTGCTGCTTTTTCGCCTGCCTGCAACCTTCCACGGTTGACCACCTTCTCTGGTGTTCCTCCACGACCCAGGTGTTAAATACGTGCTCTACCATTCCTCTGCCAATTGCAGCTAATGATTCCGGACCAGAGAACTCCGAGGTTGACCTTTGCTTTGCTAGAGAGTCCGCTTTTTGGTTGCCCTCAGTACTTAGGTGCCCTTTTACCCAGAGCAGCGTCATCTCATTTCGAGATGAGCACTCATTGAGCTTATGAACACATTCCAATGCAAGTGATGTGTTGATATCTGCTTGTCCCATGCGCAGATCAGATATCAGTACAGCACATAAACATGCCAGACATTGGACCCTATCTAACTGCTTCTTTACAGTTTTCTGGGAGGCTTTTTGCCATCATACATCCCAAGTGGTTTTCGGTATTTTGGGTACCCTCCCATTCAGTTTATTCCGTAAAACTTCTGTTCCTAGAAATCCTATTCCCGATCATTTTTCCTTTTAAACCCATATCGAGCATCAAATGAAATGGTCTCTGTGGTTCAACATCATAGTCTGATCCATTACCTTCCAATTTGATATTCTATCAAACATTCTACTACTACACAGAGTTACGTCAATAACTTCCCTTCGTCTTGCATCCATAAAGGTCAGTTCTGTTCCTCTATTGAGAATACTTAGCTCTTTGCACACTACAAACTCGAATAAAGCTTCTTCTCTGTAGTTATCGTTGCTACTTCTCCACACTGTACTGTGTGCATTAGCTTCGCAACCAATCATTGGATCTTCGCTCTTATCTCTGCAGACATTCACCAGAGACTCTACCTCTTTTGTTGGGGGAGGCTCTAGGGAGGCTTACGGCAGGTATCCAAATACAATGACAAAACTGTCTGCACCTGTTTCTATTCCTACTCCAATCCCTTTTGCAAAGAAGTCAAGTCTCTGACCATAAACTCACTTGAAATGAACATTATAACAAAACTGACAGTAAATCTCTGGCTTTTAGAAAAATCGGCGTACCAATGGGGTTACTAATCAAATCAAATACTAACATTGCGTTGATTGAAACTAGTCTAGAGACTATTTCATAACCTTCTCCATTACCTAAAAGTATCTCAAAGCATCCTTACTTCGCTTAAAACTTCCAATCAGGCAATCAAAAAGAGCATCCAATACTCTTGAATAAGTTCCTGCCTTTCTCTGTGATAGAAATTTGTGTTAAGCACTTCATACCTTCAGAAATAAATCTTTCAAGACTTGGTTCACAGTAACCTTACCTGATCCCTAAATGGCGCTCAACGCAAGGCTTTCGTAAAGTCTAGAAAATTACTCAAAAAGATGTAAGGCCCCCAACTGATTCCACTCCCATTGTTCACTTAAAAATCTTAGCTCCAGTTCGAAGTAGACATACGTCTTTCTGTTCCTGAAAACTTCAATACCTCGTGACCCTCATGAGAACAACACTTCCTGTCTCTAGCCCCCTCTATTTGTAACCTAATCACATCAACCCATTCGGAGTAAAGTGGAAAACGTTAACAATTAAAGCTTAATGTTCCTCTACACAAAATTTATTAGAATAATATATTTTTGGGAAGGTAATTAGGCCACCACTATTTCTTTATTTCGATTTCAGACCGTAGAAACCACTCAAGCGTGCAGATGTCAAATTAAATTCATAAGTGTTCAGCTTTCCTATTTTAGTGCACATCACTAAAAAAACGGATTTATCTTTAAATTGCTTTGAAGACATCTAAGCCTTCAAGTCTCCAAATACACGAACCACATAAAAAACCAGCCCAACCAGCTATAAATCATAAATCACCAACCATTTCAAGTCTCCCATCTAAGAATTTTATTACAATTGACATCAAGTCTAATAGCATCCCAACATGGTTTTATGTGCCCATGAAAACTCTGCCCAAAAATAGCCGCTCTTATCCAATTTGTCAAACAAGTTCAAATAGTGTGTTCTCCAAAAGAAAACCTGCATTAAAAACTCCATTAGCTCTTTTCCGACACTATTTGAAAATTCAACTCAAAAAATGCTCATCGTATGCGCACATGTAAACTGCAACTTCATAAAAATCGTTTAATGAACTCTCAACACAAAGTAACCCCAAGCAACAGATACGATCTGCACCCGTATCCAGCAGTACCATCATCAACTAACTCTGTATAGTTCTTAAAAACGTTTTCGAATGCTGCCCATATACATACATGCGTACATTCACTTTTTATGAGCACACAGTTCTGACTCCATAAAAACTCCTCGTCCCAGCAACAGTGTACTCCAACAGCACGATCTTGCTGTCCCTAATGATCTGGAGATATGGAGATCTGGAGATCTTTTCCTTTTTTTAGTTCAATTTTCCACGGAGATTTTCATCCGCGTACATTCGTGGAATGCCTCATCACCTCGCATCGTGTTTAGATTCGGTCCATTTGTGTAAAAAAAAAGTAAAACATCTGGGCGAGTACATTTTCCGTTTGATTGGGAAGCCTTCGAGAAATCGCGTGTCTTCTATTTTTACCATCAATTTCCTATAAACAAAGTGTTGAGGTTGAAAACGCTTCTTTCGAAAACGAAATAAAAACCTAACTATATATTGCTTTCCCGCTTTCTCTCTTTTTAGATTGAAATTCGAGAAAATCAAAAAGACCGATGCTGGCATCTACTCGTGTCGCTCGGATTCTGATGGCAGTTGGGCGAATCTCACTTTAAGCATATCACCTGTCGGCGAGATGAAGGCTGATTTCGCTGGCAACATGCAAGCCTATTCACAGGTGTCTGCTGCTGGTGATGAGCTTAAAACTGTCGTCGATCCAAATACCACCGCTGTTGATGGCGATCAAAACCAACATCGTGACAAATCCGCAGATGATTACATTGACAAGGACCTCGAAGACAATGCTGACATTGATCAGGACGAGAACAATCAGCACACTGCAGATGGCACCTCACAGGAGTATGCGCCGAGATTTAAACCTCGTTTGCTTTTAAACAGATATGTGGCAAAACCTTCGGGAAGTTTCATTAAACTTAACTGTGCCGTGGATGGAGTTCCAACGCCCAATATCACTTGGACAAAGAATGATCAGCCAATTTCACGGAGCATGGGAAAAGTGGTCTACAAAAAGTGGGGCATCCACATGGAGGACTCGATACCTGAGGATTCGGGCAACTATACATGTCTTATGTGCAATGTTCATGGCTGCATCAATTACACCACAAAACTATACATTCAAGGTAAGTCTTTATTGCTTTTTGAAAGTGTTTCCTAAGTTAGCTAGTACGTATTATATTATCTATTACAACTTCACTATTACAACAGACCGTTTACGAGCGCGACCAATCATACATGATGGATATCCACATAATAAGACAGTTTTAGAAAATAGCACCGTTTCTCTAGAATGTAAAGTGCTATCAGATCTGGAACCGCACATTAAGTGGGTCACTTATTTATCTCAGAATGAATCAATCGAAAGCCTTCAGGATTTCTCGCCAAGTTTTGCAGCGCAAAATTATTCACGACATCCGTTGATTCGACAGTTGAAGGTATTAGTTTTGTATCCTTGTACTATATTTGATTCGGTGGAAGAACTGACTGACTGGTGGAAGGTGGCTATGGTTGAGGTTTCTTTTTTGGTGTTGGTTTTATGTTTATGTTTTTTTATATTTTAAGTTTTAATTTATGTATATTCATAGGTATAATGTATTTATTAAATTTTGAACTTATTATATGAAGGTAGTTTGCTTTATTTTTCAATATTTTCGATACTGAGAACTTTGCTCAGATTACCTTTGATATTCTAGCCTTAAAACCTGCATTAGGATAGTACAAACGTATTCGCGCATATATTCAAAGAAGTCCTATACTCTGAACTTCAAGATTTAGTACTGTTTCCAGGGCTTCGGTTGGCATTGATTTTATCTAAGTTGACACCTCAAGCCTGTTGAATCTTTGCATTTGTATTCTTAATAAATTTTGGTCTAGGAGGATGAAATTTGATATTTGGGCTTTGGTAAGAAAAAGCAGTACAAGTGTAAAAAAAGCCCCCCTCTGTCACGCCCACTTTTTCATAAATTCACTATTTTACACGAAATGGAAGAAATTTTAAAACGAAATATTTAGACATTCGAATTGACCCCAATTCATCCATTTGTCATATACGACTACGCCCTCTTTTTGGAGGCGTTTTCATCAAAAAACCGATTTTGATGATATTTTGCGGTTAACATCCTCAAACGTTCTAAGTTATCGTAGCAATGCAAAAAAAAATATGCAGTATGCCGCGCACATTTTAGTAGGGCTGATACAATGGAATAAGCAAAGGATATTATACCATCCGTTCATCCATTCGGATGATATAATATCCGTCCATCCGTTCGTCGAAGCTACAGAACTTCCATCCCTCGACTGCGTAGCAATAAATAGTTTGTGTCACTTGTTTCACAGCTCTGAAATTTTTAAACTTTGCCAATATTAATGCTCTTTTTATCAATACTAGTGTTTCCACGTACTATTTAAACTAGATTTGTCAACTTCTCTTTCTTTGATATAATCGATCGGTGCCATTATAATGCCCAGGTATTTGTATTTGGTTACTAATTCAATATCTTCAGCACCAAGCGTCATTTTCTGGACTATCCTTCTTCCCAGATGTTTTAAATATCATTGAACTTCCCCAAGCTAATCCTGAGGTTCCAAAGATCGTAGTATTTTTCCAACCTCTTTGTCATTTCTTGTAGTATTCGTATCTCGTTCGCCAGTGAATTGATATCATCTGTATATATTAAGACTCTAATCCAAATTTTATCAATGGGAAGGCATCTTTGTTTTACACCCAAGTTTGATTAAAAATATTCTGATATTTCTTCCCCATCCTACACAGCCTCGTTAAGGCCCAACCATAATAGTCTTCGGTGAGCTTACGTCAGCTTAATGACCAAATTAAAATGTCGCATGCATCCGCTGACAGATTGTGTAAAAACAACGGGCTCTTATGGCCTAAAATGCAATGTGACCTCACCGTTTGGTTCGCGTTTTATCGTAAATATCCTCATGGAAACTTAGTCCTACATACTTATGACTATATTACGAACTGCTACAAAATCGATTACCCGGAAACCGTTGTTTATTGTCGTCGTGTCGTGAAGACTGTGCTTTCCGACTAATCCGCCGAATACATTTGCCTTACAGATTTTGGCATTGAAGTCCTCGAGTATGATTTGAACACCATACTCTGGGCAAGTTCCGTAGGCTTAATAAAGTCTTCAGCTTCGTCAGTTCCCTGAACATTCCGGTTCGTGATAGTAAACGAAATGCTCCGTTGTTATTCGATTCTTGTTGATCTTAGGCCGTACTTAAAGTCCTTTTCTTAAAATAACTAGTGAATTTACCAACCGATCCAAAATGCATCATAAATGTATCAACTGCACAAATAGCGCATCATAAATTCATGTAATGCAAAAGATTTTTCTATTGTTGCTCTGTTTTTGAATGAAAAACGGAAGTTCTTGCAACTTATTTAACGAGTTCTATGTATTTAAGAAATTGTAGCATTCAACTAGTAGAATTATTGACATGTAGTTGTTTCGATTTCACAAAAGCATCGAATAGTGTTCCAAGGCATCAAGATTTTGTATCACCAAAGCAATGAATAGTCACCATGCGTAGTTTTTTGACGTTTTGGAATTCAGCCACTGTTTCATCAGCTGTGTGACATATGGCGCCATCCTGCTGGCGTTTTTGTGGTGAATTTTCGCTTTTTCAGCACGTTGTGCGATTGTATATCGAAACTTATCAAAAATCATCGTAATGATAATTGAGTTTTGACAGTTCAACAATGGCGCGAAATTTAAAATGACAACTCTTGTTGGATGAGCCCATAGTTTTAGAAAGTTTTCTCGCGAATTTACAAACATTTTATAAGGTATTCTCTCACCGCTTGGTGCTTCATTTAGTTTTACCCTATTCAAAACGTCTCTTATGTCCTCTGCTGTAAATTCTGCATTCAGATCGAAATCACGTTTCCTTGGTTGGTGATAGCAAAGGTGAATTCAAAAGTCTATTAAAGTAATCCTTGAAATTCGCGACTGCTAAGTTTGTACCAATTTAAAACCTTTTATGTCTAAGATACATTATTTCGATTTTGTTTAGTGATTGCTTAAAATTTTTTATACACCATGTATTACGACAATTTATGTTTATGCTATTTATATATTTAAAGACTGTTTTTCTACATATATTTAATTACTTTTTTTAATAACAATTATTCTACGACTTCTTTATTTTTAATGCTTCACGTACACTTTTTATTTATTTGTGACTCATTTTTCATTCTATTTTATTGTTTTATTCTTTTTTTGGTGATGGTTTCATTTTAAAAACAAAAAAAATATTCAATTTCGTTTCCAGATCGCGTTAATCATAGACCAATCATTATTGATGGATTGTCAAATTTGACTTTACACGTTAATGATTCCGATGAAATGAAATGTAAATATTTGTCTGATCTACATCAAGAAATCGCTTGGACTTTTACTGCATGTAAAAACAAGCGTTGTTCTGAGAATAGAACAAGAATTAAGGTGATGGTTCATTTCGGTTCTTTTATTTGTTAATAGATTTAAGTTTGTTTTGTTTTTATGTGTGTGCTTTTTATTTTACTCTTTTTGCATGTTATTGTTGCTAAAAATTTGATTTAAATTTGTGTAAATTATTTTAACACAGGAATATCCTTTGGTTTGCAATCGAATGTAATCTCTTTTCAGTACAAAATTTAGTGCAGTTTGGTCCAAATGTGTCCACTCCTATTTGAGATAGATTCCAGTAACTCCAATACACTATCTTACACTTAATAATCAGTACAAAGTATGCTCTCGTTCTCTATCTAATGCTGAATGGATTTTTTAAAGAGAAGCGGACCTAGCGTTGACTCTTGGTATACATCAGAATTTATGTGGTTTTTCAGTAATGAGTGGTCACTCTGTTTCGTCGAAGATGTTAATCTCATCTGCACAACCAGGAATCTGATTTGATCACTTGAAAATGTCACAACATATTCTCAAGTATAGGCCCGTCTACCTCTTTTACCTTTTGGTTCCCACGGCATTGTCGTTGAGACTTTAAGCGCGATGGTTGGAGTCCAGTCTCATGTCATCGGCTTGCTTACACATCTTACTTTTGCTTTGCTTACTACCTCTGTTCTTAACGCTGTTTCTTTCAGCTTGGCCATATCTTTAGAGGTGATAGCAACCCTACTTTGTACAAAGTTTTTATGGAGCTTGACCTGAGACAGAAATTGCATAAAAAAATTCAGGTTTCCATGTTTTTGAACCATTCAAGGTCCATCTGACTTTGTCTGAAGAATGCCTTTTTTTGCATCTATCATGACCCCAAGATACAGATCTCTATTCTGTCGTAAAATGTCTGTATACGTTCGATTTCATGTCTCCTGTCTTAGAGCTGTAAAGTGACTATTGCTACTTTTTGGAAGGTTTTATTTTCTACTCATTTACCTTTATGCACTCAGCGTCAATGGAAAGGTTTTGAGCGAATATTGTTTATTATTTTCCCAATCGCTGAATTTCTTCCCTCCTTGCAGCTATAAGCCAAGCTTAAGTCGAACTTTGTAATCGTATTCAATTTCAGTTACCCTGGAATCTACTTATTCTTCGCGACCTTTTGAAGGACTGTCAGTTTCCGAAAACTTACCCTTAATCCATTTCAACAGCATTTCCTTCTATAAAGAGATTTCATTCGATTTGGCAGCATTTAAAGAAATTTATTCTAACAATCTAACCAAGCACGTAATACCAATGTTATTATAACTAACACAACTTCCGTATCCTTTTAATAACAATTTTTATCATTCAACAAACAGACTGATCCCGACAAGTCGAACTTTTTGAGATTGGAAAACGTCACTCATGACGATGAAGGCTGGTACACATGCATTGCTGCCAACAGTTTAGGACAAACAACCTCAACCGGATACCTTACAGTTGTCGATGGTAAAATTAAATTATTTTCTTCCACTTCGTACACTTACATTTTTTTTTTCCCATAGAACTCCCCGACAACGACTTAATACCTATATCTCTTCCAATACGAAATCATACACTGTGGATGACAATTGTCGGAGTCGTCATAGTGTTCCTCTTTCTAGTCGGTACCATGTTCATCCTGTATGTCCTGCGAAAGTTAAAACATGAGAAACTACTCAAGCATCGCATGGAAACTGTTCATCAGTGGACGAAAAAAGTCATCATCTATAAACCATCAGCGGATCCCAGTAGTCCTGAGACAATGGTCATGCCTATTATTAAAATCGAAAAACAACGAACCACACTCCTTCAGAGTAGCAACACTGATCCGGCTCCGTTCAATGAGTATGAGTTTCCGTTGGATTCGAATTGGGAAATTCCTAGAAATCAACTTATTCTGGGTACCACCTTGGGTGAAGGTGCATTCGGTCGTGTAGTAATGGCCGAAGCAACTGGCCTGAATAAATATCCTGGCAGTTGTATTGTCGCTGTTAAAATGGTCAAGGAGGGACACACTGATGCCGATATGGCCAGTTTAGTGCGGGAGATGGAAGTGATGAAAATGATTGGCAAACACATAAACATAATCAATTTGCTTGGATGTTGCAGTCAGGATGGTCCACTGTATGTGATTGTTGAGTTCGCTCCGCATGGTAATTTGAAGGACTTTTTGAAGAAAAATCGCCCACCATCGTCGTATGAAATGTCAATGCTGGATAATGATCGTGAGCACTTGACTGAAAAGAATTTGATATCGTTTGCATTCCAGGTGGCTCGCGGTATGGAATATTTAGCTTCAAGGAGGGTAAGTGAAAGGATTCTTTTGTTTACACCGAGAGAGAGTTTATTTTTACATTTTGTATTCCTTTAGTGCATTCATCGAGATTTGGCAGCGAGAAATGTCCTGGTCAGCGATGACTATGTGATTAAAATCGCTGATTTTGGCTTGGCGAGGGATATTCAGGATACGGATTATTATAGAAAGAATACAAATGGCCGGTTGCCAATCAAATGGATGGCACCTGAATCGTTGCAGGAAAAGTTCTACGATACCCAGAGTGATGTGTAAGTAACTTACGAAATGGACATGGTGTGGAACTAGGTCTTGACTAATGTTTAAATTGTTTGTCACTTGTAGCTGGTCTTATGGAGTGCTTCTATGGGAAATTATGACATACGGCGAACAACCTTATCCACAAATAATGTCGGCAGAAGAGCTCTATAGCTATTTGATGTCGGGACAGAGGATGGAAAAACCATCAAGATGTTCACTTAATATGTAAGTATGCAACAATAATTCTTAAACAGATAGCAGAGAGTTGCACATGATCGTGGATATGAGGAAATTTTTTGTCAATTTGGAGAGTGTATCAAAGGTTTTGGAATCTTTGAAATAAGTAACTAAAAGTAGTGCGTTCTACACTGAACCAACACAGATGTTTTCTGTCTTTACCTAACTGCTTAGGTATAGAAGGCAATTCGCGAGAAAAACACCTCAGGGTGAAGTTTTTCATCTCTTCTTTTAAGACGAGACTAGGGATCATAGAAAGCATACAAAGATATGCTAAACAATCGAGCTACACGTACAATTGGCAATCTGTGTCAATACAAGCAATACAGAACCTGCAAAAAATACCTATCTTCCCGTGTACTTAACTGAAAGATCAGTCGCTCTCATTATCATCCCTACTAGCTATTTTATACGGGTCTTCTTCTTGAATCCTAATCTTGACAGAAAACACTATTATGACTCCTATAATGCATCTTCGTTGTTCTGTATAGTGACGCCATTTAGAACTAGTAGAGTGAGACCGATCAGAATCCTACTTCCCGTAAAAAATCCGTTTAAGTAGGACGTGAAAGAAGTTACGCAGAGCTCTATAAATGCCGTCAGAGTTAGCCTTGGCAGGACTTCTTATGTATCAGTGCAACCTGAAATTAAAATAAAGTTCCTACAAACCTCCTCGAAAGTTTGACATCACGCTTTGTTCATCCAAATATGTCAATATCATCGGCATATACAAGCAATTGAACGGAGTTTTGAAAGATTGTGCCTCTGATGTTGGCGAGTAAGTTCTGCACAATTCTTTCAAGAACGATGTTGAAGAAATCGCATGACACCGCGTCGCCCTGTCTGAATCCGTTTTTGACATCAAAGGTCTCGGTGAGGGCTTTGCCGACGTTAATGGAGCAGCGTGCATTTTCCATCATCATTCTGCACAACAAGGGATGCCAAAACTAGACATATGTAGCTCTATATAGCTCTTCTCTATAGATCCTGTCATAGGTGGCTTTAAAATCGATAAAAAGGTGGTTGGTATCAATTTGAAATTCCTGGCTTTTCGCCAAGTCCTGATATAGTATGAAAATTTGATCGATGATAGACTTTCCTGGCTTAAAACCACACTGATATGGGCAAATCAGATTCCTGACAAAAGGTGTTTAGCATTCACGCAGTATAGAAGATAAGATCTAGAAAGCGCTCCCTTCTTGAGATTCGGGCAAATAATGGTGAGATTCCATTCATCGGGCATACTTTCGTCCGACCATGTTTTGCAAATGAGTTGATGCATGCTTCGTAGCAAGTCATACCCCGCTGCTTTGAATAGCTCGGCAGTCAGGCCATCAGTTCCAGCAGCTTCATTGGATTTCAGTTATGGTTATCATGGTCCAGATTGAATGGTTCATTCTGCTTCACAGCGGAATTTTGGTCATCATCGCCGTTATACAGTCTGCAGAACCGATCTTTCTGTATCCTCTACATCTACTGTGATTGTACAAGTAGGATTCCTTGTTCCTTCTTGCAGACATCGGATCTGGCTTTGTAGCCTTGACATGTTCTTTTCACCTTCTGGTATAACTTCCGAGCCTCATTCTTGTAATAGCACCCTTTATTTCCTCAATCGCGCGCATCTTTTGTTCATCCTTTCTCTTCTGCTCGTCAACAGTTATGATCCTTCTATGTAGCGCTGTTTTGTATGTCATCTGCTTTTCTGCATTTGCAGGGGTTTCGTTGAGGTGGCCAAGAGAAACCCAGTACATCAGAGACAGCATGCCTGATAGCTATTTGTCAATGTAACTACTGGTCTTCAGTACTTCATGCTGAGAACATAGTACCCCATGAGAGATTAAAAGACAGTCGATCGGAAAAAGCTCTGTCGATCTCTTGCGATTCGTTTCTTCCGACGTCAAACATCCTCACAGTATTTCCTTGCCTTTGTGATTTTGCGGATATCCCCATCCGAGTCGATGTTCGCACCTCGAACGTTCGAATATCCATCGTACTGGAAGAGTGCATTGCATCGATCACAATGTGATCAATCTGGTTGACGGTTGACCGATCAATTCTTTGTGAATATTGAGATGTGGAAACGTGCTAGCATAGCCTGCACGACGAGTTGGTGTTGCGTAGGCAATGTTTTCCGTTGTTGCCCTCCCTTCCTAGCTTTGGGTTAAGATTGCACATGACAGTTTCAATATCATAGCTAGAGGACTACTCGTACATATTGTTCAAGAGTTCGTAAATAGAATCTGTGTTTGGTGTCGTTATTTTTCTCCTCTGTGGGGGCAAGAGCGCATATCAGACTAGTTTTGACGAATTTAGCCTTAATGCGAATTGTTACGTTCAGATGTTTGAAATTTAAGACTTCTTGCCTAAGTCTGTTTTCAATGACAAACCCGCATCCAATTAGACGCTGTTTTAGTTGTCGATAGCAATCGTCGTAGTAGATATCCCATTTCACCGCACTGGATGGCTGTAATATCTGCTTTGCATCACCCCAGGGCCTCCCCTAATTGTTCAGATGCACGTGTCTGTTACGGAACCTAACATTCCACGTGCAAATGCGAACGTCATCACGTTTCCTGGGTTGTCAAACCCCTCCTCCCCACTTCTCTTCCACTACCACCAACCACCTTCCAAAGGAGTTGGTTACACAATCTCCTGTCGGGGTTCTAGGCACCCAGCAGCCACCAACATGGAGGCGTAGAGTGGGAGAGGACAATCAAAAAGTTAGGTAACTTTTAGCCACAAAGAAATGCTAATAGCCAACTCAGTTTTAGTAGTCAAACCAAAACCCAACTTCTCATAATTTTTAAAAATATCCATAGTAATCATTTTACCAAAATATTTTTAATTTTTTATTTTTTACTTTTAGCTACATGCTGATGCGTCAATGTTGGCACTTTGATGCAAATGCTCGTCCCACATTTACAGAAATTGTGGAAAATTTGGATAAAATCCTTCTTGCGAAAGTAAATGCCAACGAGGAATATCTGGACCTCGCTCTTCCAATACTAGAAACACCGCCATCTAGTGATGAAGAATCGGATACAGATACATTACGACAAACTCCCCTACTTCGATATCAAATCTACAAATAGAAGGCAGTACCCGCTGTCCTCTCTAGCAATATTTATCTAATTTATTGAGTTTAATTTTGTTTGTTTGTTTGTAGGATTCTTATAGTGTTTTGGGAATATATCCCTACAAAGGCATTTACAAAAGAAAAAGAAAAAAAATATAAGAAGTGGGTCTAGAGTGCCATTCAAATAATTAAAAAAAAAAAAAATAATAATAAGACTGTTAAAACCGCATCATATTTTTTTTTTACCACACCCACTAGTCAGCTATCGAAACATCACTGAAAATTTAGTTTAGTAATATTGCTTCTTAATAAAATAACATGAGCCTTTAAGAAAAAAAAATATCTAACGTTTTTAGCATTTTTCAAAAACAAAACGTTCTGCAATAACAAAAAAAAATCAAATTAATTTTAAATTGAATTGTTAAACATTTTTTAACAACAACGTACTGTGTATATAGGTTGTATATAGAGTTACAATAAGGCTTTCTATTAAGTAATTTTAAGCAAGCACCTACATTTAGATAGGGTTCTTCTCGAACGAGTATATAATTGCAATAGGATATTAAATTAAATTTATTTTTGCAGTTATTTCCTATATAACGCGCAATAAAATAATAAATATTATAAATGAACTCGAGTTTAATTTTAAAGTTTTTATTAAACTTGGAGTGAGTAAGTAGGCTTAAGTGATTCAAGTGAGATTATAAGATTTTAACATTTTAGCTAGATTGCTATATATTATGTGCCAAAGTTAATTTAAAATTAACCCAAATGCTATTTCTTTTTTTTTTTTAATTTTTAATATGATATCTGTAAAAAACAAAAAAAAAACATATTCTCTCTCACACTATCTCTATGACTTACATTGGCATTGGATGAATCTAAAAAGAACTAAATACAGTACAGATACATATATAAACGAGTAAATGTTATTAATTAATATTTTGGCAATTTGTCTACAGCAAGAGATTAATTTAGATATTATTATCCACTAAGGTTGTATAAAATGAAGATTTTCTTGGATTTTTCCAAAAAAAATCATTCTGAAGAAAATAAATTTATTATATAAATGTGACACAATGTTCGTTTTCTTTTTACTTATAAAATTTTATAGTAAACTCTTAATTAAAGGAACGATACAGCGGATATAGCGATTCCAATATAATAACCAGAATTGAAGATTTTATTACAAAGTTCTGGGTATGCGAAGTTATAAACTTTATACAGCACTTCAAGATGTTTGGTAATTATAGCCTTAAATAGTTGAGATTAAAAGGTTGGTCCTCCGGTATATAGGCTGGTAGAGGACGAGCTGGTTTGCCTCTTTATTTTATCATCGGTGATGACTTTAACGCGAAACACACTTTCTGACGTTCAAGATGCAATTCAGCGAAAGAATGACTATTGTACAAAGCCAGTGTGGAAGGTGGGGTGAATTTTTTTTCGACGAGAAAGCCAACGTATTGACCAACTGACAAAAATAAAACCCCTTACCTCGTTAACTTCTTTATCACAAAAGGACTAACTTAAAATCTGAGGAAGTCGAAGAATGCTATGATCTATGCTCAGACCAGTCGGCAATTACTCTGAAAATGGGTGAAAGTCTAGCAAAAAAAGGCGGACCGCCTAGTTTAACTAGTAACAAAACTAATTGGGACGTTTTCAGAAAAAAAGTAAAGGAAAATGTTGCTTTAAATGTACCGCTCGGAATAGAAGACGAAATCGACAAACTCATGGGAGCCATTCAGAGGGCAGCTTGGAAAGACACTACTTTCCGGAAGACAGCAACAGGAAATAAAAAGTCAAATACCAGCCTGATATCGAAGACCTCATACGAAAAAAGAGGAGAGGGCACAAGAGATGGCAAAAATCTTCTCTTAACCACCTTTGCTACAAGCTAAAAAAAATGTGTTGCAGAATTTAATGAAATTGCGAGACTTCCACTCTTACTTCGAGGGCTTGACACTTATCACCATAAATGTTCAAACTACTCTCTATGGAAAGCCTTGAAGGCCATAAGGAAACTCGTAATTCCCTCGCCACATTCCACAATCGATCAGATGTATCGAATAACGAATAAAATTGAAAAAGTCTAGAAGTGAAAAGATATGCTCTAGCGCTTTTCTCGACGTGTTGCTAGCGTTCGACAAGGCATGACACGAAGACCAAAGGTATAAGCTAAAGGTAATCTTATCGGAAAATTGTACAGAATATTGGAATCTTACCTTGATAACAGACTCTTTCATGTTAGACACGGGAAAACAAAAACAAAAACAAAAACAAATATCTGACACGACAGATTCATGGGCCCCAGGACCTAGCTTCTCACAACCATTCATGTAGTGCCTGTTATATTATTTACACAAATGGAAGGGGCCTACTGTTTAATGCCATATCCGAAAGGCAATTTGTTATTTTGAGAAGCTTTTTCGTGACAGTTATACTTTCGGAAGTTTGTCAGAGGCTTGCGAGAGATGGGACTGTGAAAGAATGTCTTTTTTGTAAGGTGCTGTCTGAGGATCAAAACTCGAACACACTAACCACTTGAGTCACGGCGCCTCGAATTCGGAATTCAAAGAAATCTACGCCGGTGTTCCGCAAGCAAGCGTTCTAGGTCCAATTCTGTTCCTGCTCTACACAAGAGTATACCTATCATCGCAACGGATGTGTCAGTCGAATCATCAACGGGAAAACTTCACTTACTTACTTAACGGGCTCCCGACCCGTGAAGAGTCTCTGCCTGAGACACAGCAGCCTTCCACTCTCTTCGATCCCGGGCACGCTGCTTCCAGTTATCTAGACCAAGCGCTCTGGCATCCGCGATAGCTTGATCCTTAAAACGGAGGTTCGGTCTTCCTTGTCTTCTCGAACCTGGGGGCTGTGATTCGAAGATCCTCTTTGCTGGAGCATTATTGTCCATTCGCTCGATGTGGCCGAGCCAGTGTAGTCGACGTGTTTTGGCTTTTTGGACTACATCCACATCCTGGTACAGCTCATAGAGTTCGCGGTTATATCTTCTCCTCCATTCGCCCTCCTCGCATACGGGACCGAATATCCGACGAAGAATTTTTCTTTCGAAAGTGGGAAAACTTCAACGGACTCTAAATAAAGTATGCGAATTGACAAAGACCTGGCCAAGACCAAGTCAACGCATGTAATTTTACGTACAAAAAATTATATGCTATAAGATCTTTTGATAGCTTCAAATCGCCTGGTATCGATGCAATGTACCCAGCCTTGCTGCAACAGGGTATAAATCAGTTCCTGACAACTCTTAAAACAATCTTCATTGCGTGTCTGATACTGGCATATATTCCTTTACCTTGGCGTACGGTTCGAGTGACTTTTATACCAAAAACTGATAAGGATGACTACTCCCTCACTAACAGTTTCAGACCTTTAAGTCGGTCTTCCTTCTTGCTAAAAAGCTTGGAGAGACAAGCGGAGATTCACGCGCGCAGGTCTGCACGGATGATGCACCTTCTATCTGAGATGCAGCGTGGAAAATCCTGTGAGACTGCGCTTCAAAATTTAATTGCTAGAATTGAATGCGCGCTAGAATACGACATGGATATTTTCATCGACGTAGAGAGCGCTTTCGACAATGCGACTTTTAATTGACTCTGCTGGACAACACGGGATAGGTGAGGCTTTCGTATTGTGGATCAAGGTAATGCCGATGAATAGAACTTTGGTCGTAGATGGTGACTGTGGCCGTCATGTAATGTTCTGTCTCTACTCCACTTTTTCATACAAATCAAGGGCCCGGTGCTGGTGACTTCGTGGAGACCGATAACACTAGAATTCACTGTTCATTAGGCAAGCATGCCTTTGTTTTTCAAGCGGAAATCTATGTTCTCCTAAAGGCTGCCGACTATATTCTTGACAAGACAGAAGAACGTCAAGCTGCGCTTAAGGCCTTCCTCATACCTGTAACTCGTTCCAAAATCATT
The DNA here is from genome assembly GCA_905220385.1 of Xylota sylvarum. Lineage (NCBI taxonomy): Eukaryota > Metazoa > Arthropoda > Insecta > Diptera > Syrphidae > Xylota > Xylota sylvarum. The sequence goes on from LR999958.1 coordinate 39,007,388, forward strand.
CGGGAATACAAAAACTCTTTGAATTCGGTCGCATAGCTGAACTCTTTGCCTGGGTCCCAGATCACACTGTGATTGCAGGAAATGACATCTCCGATGAAATTGCTAAGTGAGGCTCAGAAGATGATTTCTCAGGACCTGAACATGCGTTGGGTCTTCCCGCGTCCTCGATCAGGGCCACTATTGACGATTGGGTTTCCTACGAACACAATTATGTGCGTCACGGCTCTCCAGGATGAACGCAGACTAAACGTATGCTCCTGAACGTCTGTAGGAAATCAGACAACTTATTGGCGTTCTTACGACACACTTTCATTTTACCAAGCGTCTTAGGCGTCTTATTCCGAAAGTCAAAGAATTTCAAAAACAAAAAGAGCAGCTATCGGTTTCGTCGATGATGCCACATAGCATACATATGTACATACATATCTGGAAGTTAACACAGCCAAAAGACTGAACCGTAGCTTGGACGTCTAGAGATATTTTTTAGACGATTAATTCCAGCTTTACATGTCGCTAACGACAATTTAATTGATTCTACCGAAAGCGACCAGATATGTATAATTGCGTGTTCCATCATTATACAGATTTGTCGAATATCGGACAACTGTAAGTGTTGTCAGAGTACATCGTCTCTTACATGGAGACGCCTTAATGTAGAATAGACAGCGACTAGTTTTATTGTCCAAAACGGGCAAAAACTGTGTCTTCTTGATTCGATGGCGAAAGATACTTGCACTCTAATGTTTTGTAGTGAGCTTCTGGTTATTGAATCAAATAGGAAATGAATGAAAATAGGAACTTCCCTTTCAATAGGAAATTCCGGTACGTATGTACCTTTCTTCTTGATATCTTCTCCATTGCCCTCTAGCAGTAAATAGTACAATTACAACATTTCACTGTCTACTACATTTTTCTTAACAGCTGTGCAAAAGAACTGTCAAAACATTTTGTATTACAGATTGTTTATAGCAGGTGTGAAAATCGCTGAATAGTGCGAATAATTCTTAAAGATATTTCCGAATTCCATCTGAATTTCAAAAATACATCCACTCCCTACATAATGGATGTAATCAAAGAGGAACTGGAAAATGAAATTGAACGCCTTCGGCTGCAGATGATAGAAAAAGAAAACGAACTCGCCGAACTGAAACGCCGCCAGGTGAGTACAGAAAAAAAAAGAAACTATTTCTAGGTGGCCCACATTTTCGTTTCCTAGTTACAGAACGTTCCGCCTCCATCAAGGCCATTAACAAACGATGAAATTGCTCGCTACAGTCGTCAACTTATTCTACCCGAATTTGGGGGTGTCCAAGGTCAACTGAAATTAAAGCAAACATCGTTCCTCATAGTTGGAGCTGGTGGATTAGGTTGTCCCGCTGCACAGTACTTAGCAGCTGCCGGTGCAGGCACCATAGGTCTCGTAGATTACGATGATGTCGAGAAAAATAATCTTCATCGACAAATCTTACATTCGGAGCAGTACGTTGGCATTCCAAAGGTGATATCGGCAAAGTCAGCTCTGCTGAAGCTGAATTCAAGTATAAACATCGTGACCTATCATCGTCAGTTGAACAGTGATAACACACTGGAAATTGTCGAGCAATATGATGTTATCTTGGACTGCAGCGATAATGTTGCAACGCGATATTTACTGAATGATGCTTGTGTCATCAAAGGGAAACCATTGGTGTCGGGCAGTGCTCTGCAGGTAAACCAGAGAAATGATTTTGTTTTACAATGATGGATTGCAAGTGTGTTTTCTTTTTCAGTTCGATGGGCAGCTAACTGTTTACAATTTTAATGGAGGTCCTTGCTATAGATGTTTGTTTCCAGTACCTCCACCTCATGAAACTGTGACTAATTGTGGCGATGGAGGCGTCTTAGGAGCTGGTAAGATAAAGTTTCTATATTTCTTTTAAGTTTCTATACTTTGAGGTTGTGTATCCTATTGCTTCTCCTATTCCCTTTTGTCCTATGTTTAGAACTTCCTACATAAGTTATGTTCTATCAGTTCTTTCAGCATATTCGTACTACAAAATATTATTTGTATGCTTTTGCAATATCAATCGGCTGGTTATTGGAGCCATACTGTTTGAGCACAAGATCAGCTGAGCTTAAACCGACAGGCAGTCTTCATTCAACTTAAAAGTAGTCTTGCCGTCCAAACGCGTTCTTTACAAACCTGAGGCTAACATATGTAAGTAAATGATCATCACTGTGGTATCACTCGCACGCCTTTATTGTACTACAGCTCCTAGCCGAAACCGTTTCAATTTGTCTGGTACAATTTCGACAAGCTGGTAAAGCCAGTGTACGCAACTGGGGCCAATACGCTAAGCACTTTTGACTGAGGCTTATTGACTGAGGTCCAGCTTCACCTCGAACTAAGTAAAGAAGTAAGCTTAGGAGATTTAAAGAAATCTTATATCGAACAGCTCATCTGGCCTGCGTTTGTCTCCACCAAATTTTACTTTTACTTTTGTATCTCGAATGAGATCTCTTCTATTTTGCAGAGTTTTCAATCAAAGAATGGCTATTATATCCCCATCAAAGGTTACACATTCCTGCTGTTTCCTTTGCGAGTCATAAACCCTCGCCACCTCTGCCCTATTTTTTTTTTTTTTAATAAGAAGTACAAAATCGTATACCATAACAATTAACTATGTTTTCCATTCAAAACCAGTTACCGGAGTCATTGGATCCCTTCAAGCCCTGGAAGCGATTAAAGTAGCTCTAGACTTGGGCGACGCGCTAAATGGTCGTTTATTACTATTTGATGGTATCAAGTCGATATTTCGTAACATCAAATTACGTTCCAAAAGAAAAGACTGCGATGTCTGCTCAGATCATCCCTTTGTCACAAGGCTAATCAATTATGAACATTTCTGTGGGATGCGTGCATCCGATAAGGTATATCAAGTTGCCGTCGTATAAATTTTCTTTAAAATTGTCACAAGTTTCTTTTCAATTGCCCAGGACTTTGCGCTTTCCATTCTACACGAGAATCATCGAATGTCTGTCTTTGAGTACAAGGACATATCAAAAGAACAACACTTGCTGATCGACGTTCGGAGTCCGGTGGAATTTGAAATGTGTCGACTTGAGAATTCAGTTAACATTCCCCTAAAACATATACTTGACGACAGTAAGCTCAGCGATATCCAAGTTAAAGTGGAGAATGATAGTGTACCAGGTAAGTTTACATCGTACATTTGTAAAACATTTTTTTGTTCATGTTTTTCTTTACAGTTGTTGTCCTCTGCCGACGTGGTAATGATTCACAAATAGCTGTCCAACATTTGCGCAACAAGCTGCACAACTGCCGGGTTAAGGATATCGTTGGCGGCCTCTACGCGTGGCACTACAAAATAGATCCAACCTTTCCCATTTACTAGATAAACTAAAGTATATTAATTACTTGTACACCACATAAACTTATTTCGTATTCCGTATTATCAAATGTTTATTTTTTATTAAAGTAGAAAATATAGTCATATAGTCGAAGCGCTGACAATGACCAGAAATTTTGTGTTTCGGGTTTCGTTTAGCGGGTTGTACGATTGAATTGTCCCCAATACTCGTCAGTGGCTTGGTTGCGATAGACCACTTTATCCATGTACTCTTTTCGGGCCTTTTGCTCTTGAGCCAGTGTCATGTTATCCCTATATTGCTCCTCTAGTTGGGCTCTAAAAACAACAAAAGTTTAGTTAATGTGTTATTTTAGAATTCTTGAGCTCTAGGATACTTTTCGAGTTTTTGTAATTCCCTATGCTTAAGAGTTAATTCCTTGGACATGTTGAGGGCATGTTGTTCCCAGAGTTTTTCCTTAATTTTCTCTTCATCTTTCTTTTTCTAAAATATAGGAATGACATTGGTGCATGGTTACAGCGAACGATTTCAAGTAGTCCTCAAACTTACGCGATTCTGTTCCAATTGTCGATGTTGCTCAATACGGAATGCATTAACCTCTTCTGCTGTCATACCTCTATACATGAAAGCAATTTTTTTATTCAATGACACTTTACTTTGTGCCACTTCAGGATTTTCAGTCAGCATATCACTGCTAAGCATATTATAGATCTCAGCCAAATCATCTTCATGTGTTTGTTGTTTTTCAAGCTTCTTTTTGGCGCGTTGTTCATAGGCCTATGAGAACAAAAAAAAAACAACTTAACTTATTTTATACAGAAAACACGACTATAAATCTCATACGAGATGTTCATTATAGCGTCGAATGGACTCCTTCAGTTTTAGTTGATTCTCTCGTTCAGCCGCTGACATATCCATCAAGCGTTGATCTCTAGCTTTAATCGCTTCTTGAAGAATTGTATCGGCTTTCATGCGATCTGCTTCTGCCTTTTGTCTTTCTTTCATCTTTGAAGCAAATGACATTTTGGTAAGTATTAAAAATTATGTAAATACTTACCTGCTGTTCAAGCCAAGCTCTCTGCTGGGCTCTTTGAGCATGCTTCCGTTCGTTATAATGGAGATCTTCTCCCTTGAAACTAAAAAACAAAAAAAAATGGTAAAATAAGGTTTATAGAATTGAATCGTTTATAATGTGGACGGAAGTTTTAGTAGAAAGTGATGTAAGAGTCGAAGAAATATAACATCCTGATCCTATTGGAGCCTGGCAACTACTGCATTCGTAATAATGCCTTAAAATCAGCATCAAACTATCTTGACATATATACGGCAGGATAAAATGTATGTATATCTGAGAGAAGAGATGATCCTGGATCAATGTCTGCTGGATCAGGTCCTGCTGCCAGAAAAATAAGCCAACTCAAGGCAACCATTTCACACCCACACTTTACGTAACCGGCTCAAAATAACACAGCCTGAATATGTACAGAAAATATTGAACTATTTTGAAAATTATTCCTACGAGAGAGGACGATGGAGGATATTTGCTAATTATCCTGGCATTCCTCAGGGATCCATTCTTTCATCTCCTTTATTTCTTCTTCATATTATCTAATGATCTACTACAATCAACAAATAACAAGATTAGGTTTATCGACGACTGCACCCGTGTAGTTTCTTGCTCGAACATCATCTCCGTGAGTCCCTCTATATGTACATTACACAGGCAGAAATATTAGATTCACACACGTTACTTTAACCACAGACGATGGTAATATGATCTCGAACTCTAATATGTAAGTCTCCCGAATCAACAAATTCCCGAATTCGCACCGGATCTCCTAGTAAAACAAATAACAACAGCAATCAAGTGGGGTGGGTATTGCTGGCATCCCTCTTATTTAAAGCTTAACTAAACACTGGCGGACAGGAAGTCGAGAAAGTAGACAAATTTCTATTTCTCAAGAGTGTGGTCTTGATTAACCGCGGTGGCACTTAACTGAATATGTGTAGCAGAATTTGCATTCGGAGTGCTATCAAAAGAAGCATGATTTTCAGCACAAGAACCCAGATGTGTGTAGTACTTGGAAGGTGGATACCTCTATCACCCGCAGACTTCGTAAATATTTGTTGCAGACCTTCGTAAATATTTACTTAAGAATAATCCTCATGATTATGTGTCTCAACGAACAACTTTCCAATCCCCAGACGACACCTAAAATTTCTTTCACGGCCCACCTCTCGCGAGCTTGTGACAAATATCCGAGAGTATAACTGCCATGAAAGCTTCTCAAATTGCGCTTCATAAACGGCGTTAAACAATAGATCCCTTCTATTCGAGTAAAGAATATGACACGCACGACATAAATGCTAGGCCCTGGGACCCATAGACCTAATGGTTTTTTTTTTTGCGCCAAATGTTTTTTTTTAACAACTTTAAAGAACGGTCCAAGAACCTTTAGATATTACCATACAAAAAAGAAAGTGCCAATGGATTGAGCACACCCTACGACGCAAAAACAAATCCATTGAAAAATATGCCCTGAAGAGGAATCCGCTCAACGGAAAAGGATGGCTGAGTTCCAAAATGTATCAGATGCATCATAGATGCAAAGTCATAAGTTCCAAAAGTCAAATGAGAAAGTTTTAATAAAGTCGCAAGTTTCTAAACGTATCTTAAACGTTATCGATGCGCATCAACTGAGCAAACCATACATCGATAATTTTTTTGATGCTTTCATTTGACATTTAAATTTATTCTTAATTCAAAGTTTGTCGAAACATCAAATTTGTGCAGTGTAAAATGTATACAAATTATCAAAGTTGCGTTGCAGAAGCGCATCAAAAGAATAGTACCACCCCATCGAAACTATTTTTTTTACATTTTGGAACTCAGCCTACTTTAATCAACTTGAAGGGCGTTGTATGGTCAACAAGCTAGCAGAAGAGGCTTGTTGATTGAAGTGCATATTCACACAGTCTGCAGCGCTACGCTAGTACATACATGTACGTGTATGTAACTAATTGTTAATTGAGCTTAATCTAGGCGACCTGACACATTGCTTAATTTAAAACGACAAATCTTTTACTTACATCTGTGCACTTGATATGCCCAATCGTGGATCATCATCAGCTAAACGAATCGGTTCGCCATTTCTAATAATATCAGGATCATTCAAATCATATTCTCGTGCCAAGTCTTTGCGTTGAAAGCGGCAACGGTAATAATTCAAGTCCGAGTTGCGATGTTTAAGTACCTGAAAGAGGAAAAACAAAAGCGTTTCAAAAGGCTCCGATTTAGCATTGTTCGATAACGTCGTGTCCAGGTTTTGAGCTACAAGGCAAAACGTCGTACTTTCTCTCTTTCTTACTGACATGAGCCGATAAAAGGCGTGCAACATTTATTTCAAGCTTTAATGAATGAATGTCTATTATTTGAGATTTTGTGGAAGTGTTTTTGAAAGAGGTTTAGTCGCTCTAAGGGACATCTCTTTATTTTTGGAAAGGCTCGGTGCTTCTAAACACTTCCGGGAATTACAACAGAAATACCTGGTTATAGACAGAAGGGTTGTCAAGACATTATTTGTCAATACCATCCATTTTGTGGGTAGATCTGTTATGTACTAATGTAAGAACTAAAGTCAAAAACCTATATAAGTCTGTCTACAAACTTCTGAAAGATTTCAATTATTCAGAGAAAGGGAATAAAACTGAGAAGTTTGGTAAAACATATGTAAAATTAGAATTCTTAAATTAAAGTGCAACACATTACATTGACGTTTCTGTTGTCATTAACGACCATTTGTGATTTGATCGATTGTGGTAGCTAAAGCGCGACTAATCAATTCAAAAGTTTTATGAGATTGGCATAGTAGCATCAATATAAAATATTAACTTTAAAATAAAGAATTAGTTACTAATAGTACAACCTTTTCCTGATCGATTTCCTTTGCTTTAAGCAGATTCGCCTGCCTTAGGGCTTCCTCATTATATTTACGTTCGCGTTCGGCTTCAATGGTCTTACATTTCGTTTTGTCGGCAATTTGTTTTTCTAGCGCTTCATAGTCCAACTGAAATTAATACCAAATACATTTTCAATGGAATTCATCTGTTTCAATTTACTTTCCAAAAATTACCCCAAAAAGCCGTTGCCTTCCATTGAAGATACGCTTTTTGCGCTCCTCTTCATATTGCTTTCGTTTTTCAAGTTTAGCTGCCTCGCGGAGGTCCTCCTTTGTTGCGATAACGAATTTTAACATATTTTACTAACAAATAGTTGTAGAAAATATGCGAATTTTAAAAGGAGAATGATATATACGTCAGCCAATCCAAAAATATGCAAAACGATTATGTTTACTGAAAAGTAACAAGTACTATAGAAACGAAAAACGTTTAGTTAGTACATGGGGGTAAATAATTTAGTATCCATATCAACTACATTTCCCTATCAACCATAATGCAACATAAATGTAAGCACGGTTTTAGTACTCATTAATGGATATTTATTATTTTCACAACCCCTTCAAAAAGTATTGGAAAGGGTTTAAATTGTCTCTATCTCTATTCAAGTGCCCTTATAGCTTGTACTACCTATAGATACATGATGTCGTTATTGAGTTAAACGAGGACGAATTCAAGTTAAGTAGTATATGACAGTTGATCTCCATTCCACTTCTTATAATGATCAAGTATCAATCACAAGAACACATAGAATAGCTCGAATCCTTAATATTTCGGAAAAAAAACTCAGGATTCCCAGGAACACGGACAAAGTAAAATACCAGGAAGTTTTACGGGACAAACTGAATGGGATTGTACCCACAATACCGAAAACCACTTGGGATGTAGAGTCGCAGCTGAAATATTTACAATCAGCAGTTGAGAATGCATACCAAGAGGCATGTAGACCTACTTTGCTAGATGAAAAGGACCCCACGCCTTGGTGGTGTGAGAAAAACCTTTAATCGTGTAATGAGAAGCGATCATCCTGAATCATGGGATGAATATGTATAAGGCAAAGAAGAAAGAACTAAAAACAACTCTGCGACGACGTAAAAGGGAGTCGTGGAGAGAATTTTGCTCGAATATGAGGAGCATATCTCAGTCAATAGACTTCAGAAAATTCTCTCCAGGGATCCAATTTCCAAAATTAGACTCATTCATAATAGAACGGGGGAGATTGTTGAGACTCTGAATCGTACAAAGGAGGTCCTCATGGAAATACACTTTCCGGGAAGACGTAAGTGAGATCAGTCCTGGACTCAAAGGAAACAAAAGGCAAACAGGATGGATGGGACAGAAGCAGAGCGGATAATAATACCGGAAGCAGTCAGTGGGGTGATAGGAACGTTTTCCCTTTACAAAACTGCAGGACTGCATGGTATTTTCCCAGCTTTAATGCAATGGGTTGCAGACCTCATTGTACCAAGGCTTAGTGCTATATAAATCACATGCCTAGCTATACGCTTCATACCGGTGACATGAGAGAACAAGGACACTCCAATAATACGGAAAAGACATCACACAGAAGCAGATCGATAGGGTCCAACGTCTGGCATATTTAGACATCGCCGGTGCAATAAGAATGACACCAACATGCGCAATGGAAGTGATCCTAACTATTCTGCCGCTCGACTTATTTATTAAAAAGTGGCGGCCTCAACGGCACTTCGTTTGCACCGGGATGACAACTGGCACTGGCGCGGTACTATCTATGGGCATAGGAAAATCCTGGATATCGTGAAAAACGAGATTAGAGAGTTGAATATGCCCATGGATGGAATAAAGAATGCGTGTTACCGAAAGGTATCACAAAACTCTTTTCGAGGATGGAACACTTCCGGAAATAAATTGATGGGTTCATGATGGATGGCAGAGCGAGGGCAGGTATCTTCTCAGAAGAACTAGCCTATCATATTAGTCTGGGATAATATACATCAGTCTATCAAGCCGAGATGATAGCTCTGTTGCATGGGTTGGATCATCTGAAAGAAGGTCTTGTTGCGGGTAAAAACATTATTATAGCACTGGACAATCAATCAGTGATTAGACGCATATAGCAAAGAGATATCAATACATGATTGGCATTGGAATGTGCTCATAAACTCAATGAGTGCTCATCTCGAAATGAGATGACACTGCTCTGGGTGAGAGGGCACGTAGAGACTAAGGGCACAGAAAGTGCGGACTCTCTAGCAAAGCAAAGGTCAATCTCGGAGCTCTTTGGCACGAAACCATTTGCTGCAATTGGCAGAGGGTTGATAGAGCACCTAATTAGCAACTGGGACGTGACGGAACACCAGAGAAGGTGGTCAACGAGGAAGGTTGCAGGCAGGCGAATATGGCTATTAAAATGCCACTCACAGATAAGTTCTAAACTTAGGGCAAAGAAATAGGTGGTAGCGTTATCTACAGGTTATGGAAATTTCGGGTATCACGTAAAGAAGAGGGGTCTTCTTGAGGATGACACCTGTGAACTAGTGCCTCAATGTTAAGCACTAGCTAGTAGAAGAAGGGAGGTCCTGTGGATCCACTTGGTAGAAACCCAAAGAATGAATCAGATTTCTGTTAAACAGATGCTAGCCTTGACACGAGGAATCAAAGCCAGAGAGGAACTATGGAGAATTCCAGAGAGACTCTCGGGCTAAGATGGATCGTGGAAGAGAGACGAAAAGGGACCCAATACTGTGGTTATCTCTTTATAATATATATAAGCAGCATTTCCAGCAGCCACTTAATGGGCATCAGCCCCAGCAGATTGATTGGCGATGGGCGAGTTCGGGATCTCAGCAAACACTGTGATGCTGGAAAACACGCGGTGCAATGTGCAATTCGGAAACAGTTCCTCTAAACTAATGCAAGAGTCTACCGAAAATCGGCAAGATGGGCTATCATTTGACTGTGATTTCTTCAATTTCGTTCTGGAAGAGATAGCGGGCAGGGCAAGTGATAACACAGAAAGAACTATCTTCAATACTTCACAGGTCGGTAACCTGTTGTGTAAGTACCTAATGGGACACGACTGAGGACAGTATGTAAACAGTATCTAACCTCATTAGATATCCCCTACCGCCGTCTTTTATTACCTCTTTACTATTCAATTGCTAGTTATGCTTTGTTTTACTTTCGATGATTGTTAATATGTCACAAAAGCACTAGTGACATCACGTTGCGTTCTTTCGAATACGTCATATGACTTATGCAAGTAACAGCGAGAACTTTTGAAAGATTGTGCGTCAGCAGATTTAAATCTTTTGTTTAGATCAAAGGTCTCAGTGAGGTCTTTATCGACTGTAATGGAATGAAGCGAATGCTAATCCGAACCACAATGTCCAGAAAAGTGAATGAACGGTCAACTTTAAAATCAGATTTTATACGATTGCTCCTCCCTCAGATTTAAATCGCCTCTAGTTGACTTTTCAAAAATCGTTTTTTTCTGATATAATATCAATAGAGACATGATTAACAAAAATAGTTCCACATACGCCACAATAACCGGATTGTAAACAAAATACGTATTAGCAAGCTTTTCCACCTGACAGATGATGATTGTTTATGTCATTTCAAAAGTTTACCCCTAGGCAATGGAGCTTTTCTACCCCAAATCAAAATTTTTGTTGTGTTTAGTGAAACGTGATGAACTTGAACTTGAAAACTAAACTCAAAACAGCTGACTGTCACCGCACCAGTAATTAGTGCACGTCGAAACAGTAAACAAGTGTTTGCGATAGTAGTGCTCCCGAATTGGTTATCCCCAAATTGGCTTTGAGATGAGAAAATTTTGTACTCAAAAAGTTCATCATGAACCCCCAGTAGAAGTGCGAAGAGATGAGGAATCTAGACTTCCATTTGTGTATTCCGAACAGTACGGAGTGAAATTTTGTGGACTTCAGAAATTGCATCCGTTCGATGCGGCTAAGGGTCATCATATTTTGAAGGTAGGAAGACATAGTACTCCATACGTTGTAGTAATTTGCACTTTGTATTTGACTTTTTAGATCTTGAAAGCAGAGAATGTTCTTGCCGATGGTAGATTTTATGTTCCAGATGAGATTACCAAAGAGGAACTATTGAAGGTACACAAGAAGGAATATCTCAAAAGTTTGAAGGTATGTTTGCTACCCCGAAGGGCTGGTCACTTTATTTAAATCTTTGTGTTTCCTTTAGTGGAGCATCAATGCAGCGAAAATTTCTGAAATTGTTCCACTGCTTCTCGTGCCGAATCACTTCGTACAACGTGGCTATCTAAGGCCAATGCGCTTCCAGACAGCCGGCTCAATTCTAGCTGGCAAATTAGCTTTGGAAACAGGATGGGCTATAAATTTGGGTGGCGGGTTTCATCATTGTTGTTCGTATCGAGGTGGAGGATTTTGTGCGTATGCCGATATATCTCTGCTAGTCCATAAACTGTTTAATGAAGAGAAACAGATTGGTAAGGTGATGATTGTTGATCTCGACGCCCACCAAGGCAATGGACATGAAAGGGACTTTACTAATAACAAAAATGTGTTCATCCTGGACATGTATAATGCATACATATATCCGAAGGACGGTATAGCTAAAGCGGGTATTAGTTGTGCCGTAGAGTTGAGACCATTTACCGAAGATCCAGTTTACATGAAAAAGCTTACTAAGTACATACATACGTTTTACACTAACTACACAAATCCTTTGGTAATTCGAACATTTCATTCTAGATCCTTAAAAGACTCAATAGGTAAATTCCAACCTGACTTCATAGTATACAATGCTGGAACAGATGTCCTTAAAGGCGACTCTCTGGGTCTTTTGTCCATTACACCACAGGTTTGAGTATTCTAACTGAAGTATAACAGTTTCTTGAAATAATCCTACTTTTCGTTCTGCAGGGTGTCATTGATCGCGATGAGTATGTTTTTTCCACATGCATTCAGAACAAAATTCCAATTGTCATGCTCCTAAGTGGTGGCTACTTGAAATCATCAGCAAAGGTGATTGCTGATTCCATAATGAATTTAAAGGACAAGGGACTACTTCCTGTGAAATAGTTACGGTTTTATGTGATTGGGATTGCAGTTGCGAGTAGCCCAATGGATTTTTGGAACGTGTACCTTTTTAAGAAAAGACTTGACTTGTATGGAATGGTTTATTTGAAACAGACCATTGCGTAGTAAATGCATTTGACTATGATTTTTGAATATGGTACTTCAAACTAGGGAAATCGTAGATAAATTTGTATACCAGTGCAGTGCAGTTTATTTACACTAAAATTGAAAAGTTTTTTAAATAAATAAAATGTGAACCAGTATAATAAAATGATGTTGTACTAATTTTCTACTGGAGACAATCGACTGTGTTGTAGATTTGAAATACTTGAAGAGTCATCCTCGCTACTCAGGGGCGCCATACTTCCAGTTGTCCAAACTAAGTCATATACCACCTAAAATACACCTGTATCACCTAAGTGTGCTTAAGCTTAATCTTTAATGATGTCCAAAATAGCTTGAGAATGCTAGAATTTTCTGAACTACGGCAATTGTGAAGAGGGCGACTGTTTCTCGAATAATTTACTTTGTGACAGCTCTGACTTTGCTCCTATCAGAGTTGATTTGGTGACTGTAAGAAACCGTAAGCTCTTCATCAATAAAGCACCAACTCCGACTTCTACAATGAATAAGAAAATTCTATAAAAAATACGAAAATTTCAGTAAAATTGAATACTTAGCCTTATCATCGTATCCGATCGGAAATGACACGCTTATACGAAACAATGGGTGCGTTTGAATTCCAAGTCCCTAGCTATGCCTCACTGATCAACTTTCTTCTGACTAATCGATGGAGAATCATCAGAGGTCACCTGTGCAAATCGACTTAGCAGAAAGTTGAGTTAAGGTTACAAAACTCGGATATCAAGCATTTTCGGCGTCACTTTTAAAAAGTGACGCTCAACACAATCATGGCGCTAACAGGACCTAGCTGTTCACAACCATTCGCGTTATGCGTGTTTTGGAGAAGCTTTGTCATGTTAGTTATACTCACGAATCTTAGTCAGACCTTTGCGAGAGGTGGGACCGGGAAAAACCTCGAACCTATAGCATAGTAGACCGACGCATTAACTACTTACTGAGCCATGGCTCTCAATTCATTCGCTTTTACGAAAAATCGCGTCAACAACAATGATTCGTAGACGATGTGTCAGTATTTCATGGTTCACTCCAAAATTACTTGTGCCTCTAAAACGGCAGTTTCGTTTGTTTATGAAGCCATCCAGTTGAACGTGAACCTCTTCACTTATATACGTTGCGAATGGGGTTGCAGTTACTTTGCGAAAATTCACGACAAAGCTCATGTTTGTCCATAAAATGTCCACAAAATCCAGTTATTCCATAAAAATTACGAATTGCTTCCTTATAATACTCTGCTGGCAAAGCGTTTTCACAGGTTGCCATCAAAACTAATCTAAATCGTTTTCTTCTTATGGAACACCCTTTATCAGACATGCCTAAATTTTTTATTGTTTTTTATTGAATATTTCTCGAGAGTTGCAAACGTACGTGAATCGGTTTCTACGACTCATGCACATCGATTTTTTTGGCCTAATGGTGTAGTTCCTTGAGAAAACGGCTCAGCAACCTATTATACTTTTATACAAATGTAAGCGAACATTTATTATAACAATTATTATCCTTTCGAATGTTTTTCGAACCTAAGTCACGGCTCTTAACGAAAAACTCGATTCTCGACCTTCGAATAGTCATGTTAATAGATTCTATTATTTCGAAGAGACACCACAACCTATTCAGATATTTTTAAAAAAATGCAATGAATTGTCTTTTCAAGTTTTCTTTTTATTTATAGCAATCGGTTTATGAACTTTATTTATTTTACAAAAAACAGCTTTGTTTATTTATTTTAATTATTATTATCTTCATTACATTTATAATAATAGTAATAAAAAAAAAAAAGAAATTTCATTAAATATCAATTAAGTATTAAATTCTAATTCACAGTTACTGCAATGAAAAAAAAACAAAGACAAATTGTACAGCTAAAATAAAAATTAAATATTTTTCCATATCCAATACCTAATTATTATTATTATTATTTTTTTTATAAGAGAGCTGAAAAATTAAAGCATGATTTAACAAAGTGCCTATTTAATAAGATTATTAAAAAATATTAATTTATTTACATTCATAAGAAGTTTAATTTAATAAAATATGTTTTGTTTTTCATTTTTCTTTTAATTTAGTAAAAAAAAACATTTTACATTAACAATATGTCTTTCTTGTTTTGTTTACTTTCTTCTTAATAAAGTTTTATTAACATTATTGAATTGGTAAACGTTTATATTAATTTTTGTTTGTTTTTTTTGTTTTTAATTATTATTAAATATTTCTTTGTTATTGTTTGGTACATTGAAAGTATGCATTTATAGTTTTGTTTTTTAATATTAATTTGTATTTCTGGTTAGGACTCTTGTTGGTTTAATTGGTTTTGTTGTTATTGCATTTAAATCTTAGCTAACTCCTTAACTATTAAGAACAGTTTTGGGGAATTACATATGTATTGGTCAGAATAGATGCATGAATACTTTTAGTAAAATCTAAGTGGAACTTGAAATTAAAGAAAATGTCTTTACTTTGCACAGTCAAATAAAAAGATGACAAACAAAATGCGACCAATATCCAATAGAAGCTTACCAACCAAATACTTTTTTAAAAGACTTAGTCTGAGGATAAGGGCATAGTACAAACAACGACTGAGGGATTTCTTTTATATATTCGCTTTACGACCGGAGGAGATAGCATAAACCAATAAATTAGTCTGGGTTAGTAATAAACTAATTTGCAATAGGAATTGCTCTTAAGTACATACACTCAACTTTTAAGAAAGTTCCTTGAATGGGGCTTACCAAATGAAATCATGATATTCCACACTCAGTGATGGATAAACTGCTACGTTGGAAAGATATACATAAATCGGATAGGGAAGCATTAGGTACAACCATCCAGAGAAAAAAAAAAACAACCTTCTATTCCATCCACTCCAAATATGCATTTCCGGGACTAAAACATCATGCTAAACAGCAGCAATAAAGGTTGTCCTCTATTTAACATCTCTACAACTTATATTCGATAAAAAAAAATACATACATAAATGAGCAGATATGAGATTCGCAGGAGTTAGAAGGAAAAAATTCATCAGACTCAGGGAAAGACTATCCTTTACATAAAAAAACGTCTCTCTTTCTATTCTTTCACATAAAAAAGTCTCTATTTCTGGTCTCCAGAGACGCGACCTATATTTTTCTTCAATATTCAATTGTCACCCGTACCACAATGCTCTAATTATCTGCGTTGCAATTAATTTGTTATATAGGCTGCTTTCCAAAATTCAAACGAAATGCGCATTATGACTGCACCTTGCATCGGTGATGCATACACACGATACTTTCACGATGTGATGCGCAATCTATAGCGTTGTGCATCTTGATATTCTAGAATGTTATGCGATGCACAAAATTCCTTTATTGATAATCTGAAACAATATGTAAAAAATTAATTGCAACTCAGATAATTAATCATTTGCTAAACAATTGTGGTAGTTCACGATGCGCTGTTTGCATTTGTTTGCGCAGTATATTCGTTCACAATGCATTTTGAAATGTAATGCTTTGTGCCATCATTTTGAGTCTGCATTTAGGAATGGTTCTTGATTCAAAAAACAGGCAAAGTTGCATTTGGGAAAGCACCCATATTGTTTCAGATTAACAAAAAAGAAAAGTTGCTGATCGCATAACATTCACAACGCAACAGTTTGCACAACGCAGTGTGAAATCATCATTGATGCAGGGTGTAGTATCAATGCGCATTTTGTCTGAATTTTGGAAAGCAGCCAACCTTTGATATAAGCACATGCCGATCGATGCCAACTAAGAGAACTGAGGTAGGATTCTTACGGCCTAGAAGAACGTACTCCGAACCAATGGACATAATTTCCTAATACCTTCCAGGGAGGAAATTCACATAATATCGTATTGATGTGCAAAGTTACTCAAAACTGAGTTCAATGCCACGTGGAAAGTATTGAGGTCGAAAAGTAGGCAAAAAAAAAAGAGTTGCTTCCCCTTTAATAAAGTTTATCATTCGGAAAGAACTACGGACAGAAAAGGAAAGCAAAAACACTAACTCCATCAGGGCACTCACAGAACTAAATAAGAAAAGAAATAAAAAAAATACAAATATTTGGAGCGATAGGTTCATGGGACCCAGGGCCTAGCTTCTCAGAACCATTCGTGTTGTGCATGTTATATTCTTTATACGAATGGAAGGGGCCTACTGTTTAACGCCGTGACCGAAGGGTGATTTGTTTTTTGAGAATCTTTTTCCTGATAGTTATACTCTCGGATGTTTGTTAGACGCTTGTTAGAGGTGGACTCGTGAAAGAACATTTGGTTTTATCTGGGGATCGAACGTCGAATGCTCTGTAGTCTAACGCACTAACTACTTGAGCCACGGCGCGCACTCACTTACGGAAATAAGGAAAACAAATTGACTCCTATCACAGCAGAAGTCGAAGACATTTGGAGAGTAAAGTGATGAGCTTTCATTAGGTGAAGCTACATTCCGGATGGACCGGGGACTCAAAAGTAATGTGTGCTTGCTCTACGACAAAAACCGAAAAATCTTGGAATTGTGAATCTCTTTCATAGGCTTAAGAGTCCTTAGCTTCATATACGCAATACTACTCAAAAAATAATAGCGATCTGTGTATACTAGACGTCTTATTTACTTCAATTTCAAAAGTAATGTACATTATTGGAAATATCAAGAGATTATATCATAATCTGTATCCAATGAACAACGAAGTATAACTTTAAAGCTATGTATGTCTCATAGATAGAAACGTTAAACTCCAATTCTAAAACAGTCTATATGCTTGTAAAAGAAAGATATTTATAGAACTGACTTTGGAGTCTGAAAAGTCTTAAAAATCGTTCTTTTATAAGGCAATTCTTCTAAACATGTGAAGAATGTGTTGTCTTGCAAAATAATTGAAATCTAAAAACCGGCATTATATTTCTTAATGAATCCGAAAATGTTTTATTACACTAGATGTGTATGATGTGGACAAAGGATAATATGGGAGCAACGAAGTTCCTTTTGTACAAGCCTCTGAGAATGAATCGCTGTTGAAAATATTACAGAACCCCTTGATGGGACATGCTCACAAGAAAGCCGGAACGGTGTTCGCAAGGTAGTAAGGGAGACGAGATGTACATATACAAGGAGCAAATCAATGCCAAGAAAGTGTGTCTTAAACCAAGATTAAATGCTCTAAAACCTACGGAACTATTATGGTTCTGTTACTAATGTTTCAAACACGACAAATTCCTGTTTTAACATTTAAAGCTGACAGCAATTGAAATATTCATAAAATTCACGTAATGGAATGGCGTGCACAACTGGAGAAGATTAACTGAAAGCACAACGTACTGATTGTCTAACTTTCATTTGGTTCGAATGGTTTATTTGATTATAAAGCTTGTATCATTAGCTTTGGAAAAAAAACATTTATAGATAAAAGAACAGTCAAAGAAGAACTGCAGTCGTGTGTGTATTGCTCTTTTGCGAGTCTATTTGAGTTTATACAAACATTTTTCAGTAAATTCAAGAGATCAAGGTTTCAGAACACAAGTCCATACCAATATTATTTTATTTTAAACCAAAACAGCAAGTAAAAATCCAGACAACATTTAACACATAACTAACCTCAAGCTCCACTTTCGGTTGAATATAAAAAAAACCAACATTTGATTCCTTCAGCTTTCTCATCCCAAAAACAAAAAAAAAACACATAACCATTTAGTTCCATCAAGTGTTCGTGCATCATAATAAAACTACATCGCCATCACTGTTCTTCATAGCCCAGGAGTCTAAAATATAAAATAAAAATAAAAATATCAACTTTATGTTTTTTATTAGTAATATTTTGTTTTGTTGTGGTTTTTTTTTTTTTTTTAATTTTTGGTAAATGGATGTGTTATTATTCACAATCGGCTGTTGTCTTGTATTCAGCATTTAATAAACGATATTTGTGGTCTATTCCTCAAATCGATTTCCACTGCAAAGCTTAATGGAATCAAAAAAAGTTAAAATATAAACAAATCCTCATACATATTTCTAGGTTGTTTTCTTTTAGCCATGTTCTCAAGCTCACATAACAAGCATTCTATTCTCTATTTTTTGTTTTTTTTTTTTATTATTTATTATCGGTCAGTTGCTATGCACTTCTTTCAAAAATTATCTACTATTCTATCAATTTATTTCATTCAAGAAACAACGGTCATTTGCTCATCTTTTTAACTTTAACCCTACCAGCTTATTTTCTATAGTTTTTTTGTTTCATTACACGACTTGCAAAACTTTTTATTTAATTCAACTAAAATATCATAATTGGATGTGTGGTGTTTGTGTATGTGTGTGTTAGGTGAAGAAAATGTTATTAAATTCGTTTCTCGAATGAGTAAAAAAATGCAATTTGTCTTTTATTTCTTTTTTTTTTGTTTTGTTTTTTTAAAGCGTAAAAATGATTAACTAGACTACAAAAAAAGAAGAAAAATGTTTGTTTTCTTTTTTCTAGGATGGAATATGAAAGTTTAAACACACAGGAAATAATATTAATAATATTATAGGTTATTTAGAATATAAGAATACATATAACACACTAAATAAGAATAAAATAAAAAATTTCTCATGAAGATGACAATAAGAGTGTAATAATACTTAAGAACTATTTTACAAGTTTCGCCTAAGTAAGGGCAGTCTTTCTGTTAAGTTTCTTTTTTTTTTTCTTTTTATTTATATATTTTTATTTTTTATTATTACTAACAAGCCGCCGGTTCCGTTATCCTAAATGAGAAGGGGAGGAAGAAGAATATGATGAAAATGAACTACAATCTATACAGCAAATAAGAACATCTAAACATGAGTTGAGGAAAAGTATTTGTTGGCGTTACTTACGATGATCTCGTGGGAGCGTTTTCGAACAGAACCTCTGATCTGCTGTTAATCAAGTAAACTATGCAGAATGACAATATCGCTACGACAATACCAATTGCAAGAGTTACTGTTTCGTGCGTTTTGGACGGTCTCAAAAATATTCTTGCACTGAATGCTGTCCAAGTCGATTCAGTCCAAGTCGAGTATTGGCCAGATTTCCAATCGTAGTCTGTAAGAAAGAAAATAATATGTAGTGATGAACTAAAAACAAAGGCACATTGCCCTCACAGATGGCAAAAGATGTCTACGTATGTTTAGAAAGAATGACAAGGACAAACTTTAAAGCTCTTAGAAGTAGCAACGATAGATTTTAGTTCGTTGAACATCGTGAAGATCTGTTGGTAAGCCCTATTTTTCGACCATATGCGCGTCATAGCCTCAAATATCTGCCGACATAGCTTCATTAGTAAATCTAACTGAACGCTTACTCACGGTAATGGGCCCCTATTCCAGATGATGTAGAGATAATAGGCCCTCTGGTCTATTGCCTATAGGAGCTGTGACAAATGGCATTGAGAAATCTTAAATTTTTTGACGACCTTTGGCTGCCGACTATGGGTAACGCATGGATAGGAACCTTGCCTCGCATGGATAGGCACCTTGGCGTGGTGTGAGGGCTTAAACTGACCCACGAAGCCTGTTGACACATGGCCGCCTTTAATACAGTGCCGCCTTGCAGAGTAACCATGGCTTTACCACGCTATTGCGGGCCTCTGACATAGCAGACAACCCTTTCCTGCGGTACTCATGGGACATGAATACTAAAAACAAAAACAAAAATATTCAAGAAGCGAACTAGACAGATAGCGGGGTTACACCGCATCTGAACTAGTAAACCGCGTGGAGCAAAGACTCTGTGCGGAGGACTTCTCTAGTCGGCTTGAAGCCGAAGGAGTAGCATTGGACAAGTGCAACCTAGCACTAGTCAAAAAGCCGAAAAAGCCTCTAAAGTTCCTATGTCGACCAAAATATTGAAGCTGCCAGATTGGGAAGCGGGAGCAAAGCTCTAGCCTCTCAACCTTTGACCAAGGCTGTAGAGGGAAGCTCGGCGGTGACAACAAGCCAGGCTCGTAAACCTGGCACCCCCCAATTGTACGAGCTCTAGATAGAAAGGAGGTAAACAACACAATATCCAAGATCAGCAGAGACTCATATACTACATCAGAAGGTATCATTAAGGTCAGCACAGCAAGAGGATGCCCACAAAGGAGGAGTTCTTTCTGCCTTAATGTGGAGCCTCGTTGTGGATGAATTACTTGAGAATTTAACAAACCATGGCATCAACTGTCAGGCATATGCTGATGACATACTTATTATTGTCATAGGTAAGAGGACTTAATATAACTCGAGAATGGTGTTTGTCGGCTGGGCTATGCCTGAATCCGACAAAAAAAAATGTTAACTACTGAGACGTTCGACAAGGCTGTCGGGTACAATGCTGACACCAGTCAATGCAATGAAATATCTGGGACTAAACCTAGACAGTAAACTCATATGGAAAAAGACAGAAAAGATAACTAGGAAAGCCACTCTAATGATTTGCCGAAGCTTAGTGGGCAAATCCTGGGGATGTAGCCCGACCATTCTTAGAAGAATGTATATTGCTATTGTGAGACCAGTGATAACTTTTACAGCGATTGCATGGGCAAAAAAATCAATCTGTCCACCATGTGGGAGACACTCAATAAGGTGCAAAAACTATACTAGTGGAACTGACTCCTTTGCATCTTGTGGTTGAGGAATGTGCAAGTAAAACGATTCTAAAAATGGCCAAAAAAGGAATAGAAAAGATAAGTGCATGAATCCACAATCTACAAACTGAGCAATTACACAGCAAACTGGTACACAAATGGATCAAGAACTGATGAATAAACTGAAGGAGATGTATTCCGACCCAGAACAAAATACTCTGAATCCATGGGCAACTATTGCATATTAAAATGTTAGGATCCTTCGAAATGTGTTCCCCTGAAACTTTACGTTGCTTCAAATCCTGCGAGAGATCAAATGATACAAGAAAGACATCATTTGCCTAAAAAATTATCTTGCACTACTCTGGCAAATCTAGCAATAATCACGCGAGTTCGCCGTATATTGATACTAACTCCAACATCAATCACATAGAAGCCTTAGCTGTGAATAAAGATGAAAAGACTAATTTGAAGCCAATTAAGTACCGCCTACAATTTAACTCCTAACAAAGATATCGTTATTGTGATGGGAGATTTCAGTACCAAACAAAGAGACGATAACAGGCTCAGACATGTTATGGAAGAGCATGTCTGTGTGAGAAGCCAAAACGGCAATGGCGAACAGTTTGTCGATTTCTGTAATGTCAATCGTTGTTGTTACCGACCTGGCAAACAGAGGACATCTAACCAGACTGACGATATATGTAAAATAAACTGCATCTTCGGATGTTCGAAAAAGGCGTAGGAAATACCGCATACGTGTACCATCCGCCTACTGAAAGCCTTCACAATTGCATTATTCTCCATTTCAGCGACTAGCATTAATTCTAATCAAGCCTTCTTGTGCAAACTACTGATCCATGGCGTGTACTTATGTATATTTAACCGAAAGCTGGTTGAATTTCCTTCAAGGGATCGAAGTTAGAAAATCTTTAAGAGAATGACGATTATAGCAAAGACTGGGATCAGTTAGCTACGGAGACCGGCTGAGCATCCAACCAGCGATTTCGAAAAAAAGCACTCAGTTCAAGAAATATTGGATTAAAAGTGTTCCACGGTCCTTTGACGGATACTTCTGAGTACTTTTGATTGCCAACAACTTATTAGTAGAAGAGCAGTGTAGTTCTGGTTAATTTTCTCACCAGATGGCGAATCATCGGATCGAATAAATAGATTTTACGAAAAGAGGTTTGCCGTAGTTCTTTTCTTCAAAAAGTGTCTCTCGGACATTTCCTGGCCATCGTGGAAGAATGAACTTCCATGGAATTTATTTCTTAGAACCGTGGCAAAACAAGTAGCTTCGTTTAGTCTCGCGATAAAGAGCAAACTAACACCCTTGTATCTTCAGAAAACTAAAACCAACTTACCATCGATTAAAAACGCTGGACTCATGGCCACACTATAATTTTGTGTGGTTAATCGGCATTCGCCTTTCCCATCGTATCCTGCAAACCAATGTAGCGGTAGATATGTGCAGTTTTCTTTGTTAACTTCGGTTATTTTCTGTGATAGAATGTAGCCCAATAGTCTGTAAGACCATCCGGACGCTTCTTGTGATGCACCTTGCACACTGATATACCTTTATTCAAAAAAAATTGAGACATTAGCATTACAAATACATAGATAGACTCTAAACTTACCTTAATGGTGGAATAGGTAATCTCACTTGACTTCCTGGATATGACGCTGCTTTAAACAATGGACAATCAGCCGATTGTAGGAAACAAAACAAAAACTCATCAACTAAAATCGGATTGACCAACTTATTTCCATCATACACCACACCGGACAACATCTCGTACAATCCCAAGGCAAGTGCTGAGGAGACATTTCTGATTTTCATTTGCACCGAATCCACTTGGAAATGGTCCCGTGCCAATTCATTCTCCATCAACACACTGAAATCCATTGTAGTGTTTCCATAACTAAATCCAATATTCCATCCATCATCATAGATCGAATGATAGAACTTATTCAAAGGCTTAGAGTTCAAAATTACCGCTGGGAAGGACAAATTTGCCTTCAAAAACGACTGCGCTGACGTCGGCGGCAAGTTTTCACTCACAACTGAGTTGAATTTCACCTTCAAATCATATTCGGCTGAATAGTTTCGAACCTTCCCAAGGAACTCTGAAGCCAACTGCATATTTTGACGTGAATGGAGATTTATTTCATTGATATCATCTAATGCACCGATGTCGATCATAAGTGCGACATTCTCAAAATCAATTGGATTGGTACGCGTGCTACGAGTAGGGAATGCCTTATTTTGAATATCATAGACAAGCCGTTGAGATCCAATATAGTCATATGACTCTCCATTGAAAACCACAAAGAGAATGTTATATTTTTCATTCTTTCGCTGTGGTAGAAGTCTCGCCAGCATGTGGGCGACATTCACCAGAGTTGCATAAGATAAGAGGGAATCCATGGCACCCAATCCAACTCCATCGAACATAGAAGTTGTATCCAACCGAGTGCTGACCATGATGAACTTTTCAGTCGGATCAATCTCTCGTTTCTCCACTGTGTTGCTCCTCGGGAAGAGTGTCGCATAAATATTCCTTCCCTCCAGTGGATCACAATACCTCGGATGACTGAGGCTATTTATGAAATTCGTCCTTCGTATGCAAACCTCTGAACTGACAGCCGCTGACATGAAGGTAGTCACTTGAACGCTGCACAACGAGCGTATGGAATGTGTCTCATAATCGAAATTATTGAATTTCTCAAAACAGTCGAGGATTTTTTTCTTTTCATCTGGATCTGCTACGTAGTAGATGGGGAACGGAAAGTCTTCATGCAATAAACCCGTTCCAGCTGGATTCCAAAGAGTTTCTGGTCGAGTGGCATCACAACTGTCGTTGTTTATGTTACTGTATTGGTTGGGACACTTTAATTCGTGACTGAATTGTGTCATGTTTTCTGTTCGATTGACAACTATCACAACCGAGATGTTCTTGCCGCCTTCATTCTTTAAGCGTAGCATATTGGAGCGTGTGAACAATGGCGGTGGCACTACCGGTGCATAAGGTGGTGACGGTGGATTGTTTAAAAGAAAATCAAAGTCTTCCACAGTTTTGACCACATGCAAAACGCCTACGGAACCAGAAGATGTGGCTAAACGAAACAAAATAAAAGATCAAGTTGTGAAAGTATTATAATCTTGTTTGACTACTTACACGAACAACCAGTTTGATGCGTTCCATTCAAGCGCCGGAAACAGCTTGCTCCGCTTATCGCTTGGTACATCTTCTCACGAGTTCTTTCGCTATTTACTGGAACATAAACTAGAAGAAATATATAAGAACTTGTTAGAATATAAGCTTGATACATATTTTCGTTATTTTTCATTAGTTTGTGAGGTATTGCACTGCAATACGAAGGTATTTCAACCAAATGCAGATGCAGCCATGAATTGAGTTTTTACAGAACAAACTTCCAAGTAAAATGCTCCAAGGCATGCTTCACATTGCAAACAGATGACTGGGAAGAATGGAAAAAAAAGGAAGTACAAGGTGGAACTAAAGAAAAAGTGTGTTCTGGTCCGTCTTATTGGAACCACATGTCCTTCAGTACTCTACCTACTTTTAGTATTAAAAAGTTATTGATGATGATATGCCTCAGTAAGGCGAAGCCTAATGCACAAATGTTGTTGGCTGGTGGGAGGTTGTAACATACAGTCTGTCGCTTTCAGTACTCCAACCAGGAATGTATTCTTTCCGAAAACCTCGTGAAATGTGTATCCCTGGCGTGAATGTGAATCTACCTGGCGTTCAGCAGTTCGACACACTAACCTCTGATTCATGGCGGCCGAAGAACATTTTAATAAAAAGTTTAACACTTTAAGGTTTGTGCGATAGAGTGCACAGGTTCCACTCTCTAAATAATTTTCACAACAGCACAGCAAAATGCGTTTACAATAGTACAAGTGACGTACGCCGAGAATAGTATTAAAATATTTATCGATAACGAAAACAGTTATATATGTACATATGTACGTTTCAACGAATTGCTCTGTCGGCAAACAAAGTGGCGCCGTGGCTCAATGGTTTTTCATAGTATCGTCATAAATATTGCTTACATCAGTGGCTAAAGCCCTTGGCTATTCAAACAGAATCCACTTTTTAAGCTCTTCACATATTGTGCAACAGTACATACATATGAATGCATGTATGTAACTGTATTAAGGCTGTAAATTTCAATTGAACTATTAAATCCACCCAATGCAACTTGAAGTTCCTGGAACGCCTCTCAGTTTTTTACAGGTCAAGAATGTCGATAATCTACAACAGTGCTGGGCCTCTGTGGTTGCATCTTACTACAGCCTATTAAGGAAACAAATAAAATAAAAAGAATCTTCCCTCTCAAACCGACACGTTAACTTTCCTATTGTCCGAGCACTTCATCTACAATAGCAAGCTCGAATAAAAAAAGTACAATCATTAAACTTTTATGGCCAACAAGCAACAAAGAGATTGAAGTACTCGTTGGGTAGAGAAAGTTTCTGTAATCTCCTACACATGTGTATCTAATGTCTCTGCTAAAGAATGCAATGTGCAAATAGCACATTGAGATGAATTCACTCGCAAGGGCATTGCATATTTTCTAGTTGGCTGCAAGTTTGTAAGGAAAACTACAATTGGAAGCGTACCCCTAGACCACCTGTGGTGTCTGACAACAATACAATCTGGGTCAATCTACATATGTACATATGTGTACTCGTAAGTCCTTATTGTTCATTAAATTTAAGTATCAGAGCTAAAATGCAAATCATTAGCAAGAGGCTAAGTGCGTCACAAACATATACTTGGTCCCATCAATGAGTTCTCTACAGGAAGGCTTATAATGTTTAGACTTTATTTATTCTTAAGCTCTGCAATCAAACCATTTGAACTGTAACACTCCATTCCCCCAACCAGTCGCCAATAAAAAAAAGATAATCCATCACCTGGCTTCCACTGCACACACGTGTGGAACCACCCACGATCGAAATCTCCTAACCCACCTAAGATTAGTAGGATAAGAAACAACTTCATGGTCACCAAGAGAACAAATGCATCAGCATCTATTCCAAAATGAGTCATTTCGGTAAGAAGGCAGAACCATTACATTTCTTGGAGTCATTGATTTATGTTCCCCTTTGCCCTGTGAATTCTTTGAATTGTAGGTCAAAGAATTTGCCCTGTGAATTCTTTGAATTGTAGGTCAAATACTTGGCCGGTATCCAAAGTAAATGATTTATGCGGTGAATAACATTTTGCGACAACCTTCGGCGCGAAGTTCTCATATCGCAAACTCAGGGATTTTTTTAATCGGGTACGACGCCTACCAATTTGTATTGTTGGAGCGCAATACCTTTGTGACACGATTTCGTGATAAATGGAATTCTAGATGTACTTACCACATAGTATTATCTGGAGTAGAAATAGTAAGGCTAGATTCTGAAATCTATTCATCCTGATTGAAATTGTAATATCACTTCTATTGGAAGAAAACACTGAGCAAAAATAAAGTGAAGAAACCAAACTGAAGAAAATGACATTTATGTGAAAACTTTTGTCACTTCCACTGAAGTTTACGTATTTAGCTATGGAATGTCAAATAACGTAACGGACTGTGGGAGACAACCTGTAAATACGTTACATTTTTGTGTTGGATGTGTTCGAATGTTTCTGGTTTTGTAGTCATTGTGAGGATTGGTATAACCAGAAGAAAGTCTAGAATGACTGAAAACACTCGAATCGTTTACCAGTTATTGAAATCCTTTGGATTTCGAGTATGCACTGGTCTCAATCCGACCTAGTGAGTTGCTTCAGTAATCTTGATATTTTCAAGAATCGCGTACGACAGAGTTTTACGACCTCTGGTGGCATCTCTCTTAAGAGGGATTATTTTTTACGATCACATTTGGAAGATGCATCTTAAGCATAGTGTTTTCTCACTAAGGCACTTGCTCTTGCTCCACGCGGCAGCGGACGAATTTCCTAGATGGAATAAACAGTGGCTTCCACAGTTCCAGTCAGGTCTAACTGTCAGTGTTATTTCTATATGAGCTGCTTCAAAATATTTGAATCCCAAGTCTACAGAGTTTTTCAATACTGAGCCAAGGTATTGGAAAAAAAAAACAAATTGGTGCAAAGCAACCAATGGCCACGGAAAAATATGATCTTACTGTTTACAAGGAAAACGACTATCATATGTAGCAATGTTCGGACCCTTAACATGCTGCGTGCAACTCGCAGAGGCCTACTGTGCTATTAGGATTGACCGGACAAAAGGAGGACGAAAACATATACTACGGAGATTGCTGTAGACAGAAGCAGCACTTATTGGAACGCGGTTGACGTAGGCAAGGCGTTTTAAGCTTTCGTGGGCGAACGCGACAATCCGCGTCAAAGCTAAATTCGTCAACATGAGCTTGATATACATTCATGGTTCCACAGAGGACAATGACGTTACCAAAGAATGTTTCTACGAGTTCCTCGACAAGACGTATGTGCTATGTCCTATGTATGATTTCAAAATCATGTTAGGCGATTTTAAGGCCAAGATAAGAAAGAAGGACATCGTTGGTAGGACAGTTCGTAAGCACAGCCTACACGATAGAACGTCTGGCAACGGACTCGACCTAGTAAAAAACATGTAGAGCGAATGGGCGCCGGCGCTCCGCCTCGTAGAGTCTTCGAATCAAACCCGGAGGCACAACGCAGTAGAGGTATACCTCGATTAAAGTGGCCCGTACAAGTAGAAGGGGACCTCAACTGACTTGAAGTGTGCAACTGGATGCAGTTATCGAAGCACCTGGTTAACTGGACAGGCTTGTTGGTTGAGACCCAGGATTACCCCAAACTGTAGTGTCACCTAAGTAAGTAAGTAATTACATAAGCGATTCGTTTTTATTCCTCCAATCCAACTGCTGCCGAACTGTTTATTCAAATCCCTCCCTCCCTCAATCATCGATGTGAACATACTATAACTGCCGAAAATCACGCACAAGCAACATGTAACTTGTCAAAATCAGCTGTACTGACCAAACGACGAGCATGCTCGACTCGAAACTGACATTTGCCAGTTCTCCGACTTCGCTGTGAAATAATTCTTGATTTGCGTTTTCACAAGATCTCTCTCGTTTTCTCGTCGAAAATAAATAGAAAATTACTATTTAACAATGAAAAATCCGAGTAACCGTTTAAATTAGCCACAAAACCTATTTATCCTCGATAAACCATTAGTAACAACTCGATTATTTTTATTCATAAATTCGGTGACGCCTGAGAAAGTGGAAAGGGGAAAATGTTTCGTCGTTTCTTCGCAACTTTCGTGGATCAACAGCTTACAGTGACGCCTGATTTTATATTTAATTCTCCAAAGATTACACAAACATTCGGTACACCGGGATTAGAAAGTCTATCGTGGTTGTATTCGCATACGCCGTGCTTCCCATTGCATGGCGATCAAATCAAAATAATTCACGAGCCGAGTAATTTCTATGAAACACTCGTACAGAAGAGTGCCGAAGCCAAGGAGCGGATAGTCCTTGCTAGTTTGTATTTGGGAACTGGTCATCTCGAGACGGCTTTTGTGCAGACAATCAGAAAGAACCTGCAAGAGAATGATGCACTGAAAGTTAGTGTTTTATTGGATTTTACCCGCGGCACTCGAGGTGAGGTCAATTCGAAGACGATGCTTATGCCACTGTTAACGGAATTCGATAAGAATGTCTCGCTATCAATGTACCATACGCCGGATTTGAGAGGCATGACCAAGCGGTTTGCACCGCCACGATGGAATGAGCTGCTGGGCTTGCAGCATATGAAAGTGTACCTGTTCGATAATTCGGTTATGATTAGTGGAGCGAATTTGTCCAATGACTACTTCACGAATCGTCAGGATCGATATATTCTGATTGAGGACCAGAGTCTTGCGGATTTCTATGCCAAATTTATAGCCAAAGTTCAAGAATTCAGCTTGTCAGTGCGACAAGATGCCGAAGTGGAATTGCACAAGAATTGGTCAGTATTGCCGTATGAAGGTGATAAAGAGGCGTTCATGCAAACGGCGAAGCAGAGGATAACTGACTTCTTTCAGGATATCTTCAGCAAACAGAAGGCGGTGATGGTGGGGAAACCAGGTTAGTTTAAACAGTGAAGTTTTGTCTAAATGTCGCTTAACAGGTGTTGTGAAATTGAAAGTGTCTGCCTTTAGGGTGTGGGGATGTGCAGTGGGGTGTTGTGTCATTTGTTTAAATATCGCGCTGCTCTGTCATCTTAATTTTGATTTGCGTTGTTTCTTTCTGTAGCAAAGAGAACTAAAGTATGGGCTTCCCCTCACAAGTGTGTACTTCGTATTGCTTAAAAAAAAAAGGGGATGAATTTTTCTTTGCTCGATGAATCATTTCTAGCTTGTCTGACTATTTTAGCGAAAACTTTTCTGTAATTGGTGATTTCATTGCGATTGGTACATTTTAGGTGGTGGGGACTGTCATAACAATCTATGTTCATACATACATATGTATGTACCTACAAATCTTTTCAACATTTTCAGATGCTGTGGTTTCGAACTCTCTAGGTACTAATCGTACTTTGAATCCTTTTAGTGGTGGGATTAGTCGTTTCTTGCAAGGTAATTTTTAAACTGAACGCATCGAAGTGTTCATCTAATTTATACGTTCATAGGACTACTGTAGTTAAGTTCTACATCAAGGTCATACATGTTGTCTTTTAAAAGGATGAAATGGGAGTATTCCTTTTTTTTTTATTAAATTGATCCCTGTTAGTTCAGACAGTAAGGTTTTAGGTTTCAGATCAGCTGGCTATCCTCCGCTCACGGTAGGATGCACTTGGACCAGGTGAAATCTACTCACTTTCGTTTCTTTTGGAACCATTTTCATTTTTGTACAAACTTTCAGATTTTACTGATATCCGAATCGGCAATATCATCAAGTTGCTCGAAGAAGTATTCAACCAGAATCTGCTTTCTTGCTGAGGATAACGCAGGACAGTTGTAGAATATGTGAAATGATGATCTTTTCTATTCTTCTTCTAGTCATATACGACAGAGGTCTTTCGATTAAATTCCAAGACTCAAGGCATGCCTGCTTAACGCACAATGACCCGTAAATGGTCCGACTAGTGTACCTACGTGTTTTCTGTTGATAAGTAGCGGACTTGTTGCCTTGCGTATATTTAATTGTGGCCAAATGTGCCTAGTATGGTTCCACTTATCAAGATTACGCAATCTTACATTTGCGGAACGCAGAGCTAATGGAGAAATATTGTATCTGCCCTTTTCAATGAGTAAATAAAGCCACCCTTCAGCAGTAGAGAGTTCCTGTTTAGTGCCACTTTTGGCTAATTTGTCTGCTTCACAATTTCCTGTCGGTATGAATGACGATGTCCGCACTTGTTAACGATCTCATCGCAATCACCGGCAGAGTCGTAGTATAAAGTCATGCTTACGTTCTCTGCTCGTGTTGGCTTTGTCTTTTAGGGCACTCGCTATGTGACGCATGTCCGTGAAGCGTTGTGCTTACTTAGGTGGCACTACAGTTTGGGGTGAAACTGGGCGTCAACTAACAAGCCTCTCCAGTTAGCTCGGTCCGTAGTTAACTGCCTCCAGTTGCGCACTCCAAGCTTGTTCAGATCCCCTTCAACTTGCGTGCGCCACCTAAGGCGAGGTCTTCCTCTGCTGCGTTGTCCCTCCTGGTTTGATTTGAAGACTTTTCGGGCCGGAGCACTGGTGTCCATTCACTCTACATGTCCTAGCTATTTTAAACGACTGATGCGCAGTTTTTTGGAAGCGTTTTGCTAATAGTACAATTTCACATTATTGCGAAGATAATATCTTCTCGTTCTTCTCATTACTTAATGTAAGATCAGCAAACCTGTCGTACTTAAAACTTGACGGTAGAAAAGTTAAGTTTTATAGTTCTTGTGATATTATTCATTTTAGGTTAAACTTTGTATTCATATAGATAACCCTACAGTACTCGATGGTTGACCAACTCCTATAAGCGAAGAATACACGAATTCGAGCCACATACGACTGAATGAAGCCCAACTCCAAATATCAGAGAAAGCAAGATAGATATTTCCCCCACACGGACTACAGTCTCAACCTCGACTCCGAATTTCCCTCTAGAGAGAGCTGGACAAATGGTGACGTCATTTATCCCGTCTCCATATCCATCTTCCCGGATGGGTCAAAAATAGACGAAGGTATGGGCTTAGATATTTTCTCAGAGGCACCATGCCCGGTCCATGAAACTTGTGTTTCAAGCGGACATGTATGGTATTAAAGAGGCCTGCCGGGACCTATCCCCTCTGAATAACAACACTCATATAGACACCTACATAGACAGCCAAGCAGTCATCAAAACCATTACTTCCGTCACAACCAACTCTAAATTGGTCAAGTGAGTCTCTTCATAGGTATTCTTTGACGGGCCATCTCAGAAGAATAAGAATCAGCACCACAGATCTATACAGAGGCTGTGGCGAGACAGAGGTAAAGGAAGACACAACACATTTCCTCTGTGAATGCCCAAGCTTCAACAGAACAAGATACTCAACCCTGGGAAAAGTATATTTCAACGACCTCAACGAACTTTCTAACACGCCACCTAAAACCACTCTAAAATTCATTACGAAAACCGGATGGTTCAGGAGAGCCACTTCTGTCATGGATTAAGTTTTGGAATAATAGTCATTCTTTAATTCAGGTATCCCACACCGGGGAACACAATGGATCCGCTGAGATCCGTGTGAGGCTGCAACTCCAGTTCTATTAGTTATAGTCACCCTCAACCTACCTACCTAAGTCTTTTTCAAATTCAATGAATGCCAAGTACAATGCCAAATCATTCGTGAGGCACTGTGAAAATCGGTTTCCCCGTGTCTGATTCGGTATTCTACCGAGCTCCTTTATTTTCTCATTTTCTCCTCAACTAAAAATGTTATTAAGGCAGAATGATTTCTAAGAATTTGTGCAAAACGAATTTCATTTTATTCTTATCGTTCCTAATCTTGTGTTCAAACAAATTTTTCCATCATAATTAAATTTGAGGTCAAACTTTTGGGTTACTTAATGATGAAACTGCTTAACTGCTTGACTCAACAAAAACTCGAAATGATATCATTTTACTTGCATGTCAAATCAAATATCTTTCGCTCTATATACATAGGTGCTAGTTTGGTTGCAGTTTTAAAAAAAAAAATTAATAATCCTTTGCTGATAAGCATTGGCATTGAAGTGACATGTTTTAAAGCCTAGTGACTAATCTAATCTTGTATGAAACATCGAAGAATTCATGGCACCCTCATATATTCAGAATATTAAATATGCTATAATAGTAGTGGGGAGAGCAATTAAAAAATAGTGTGTTGTTTGTTGTTTTTTTAGATGCAGATACGTGGGTTTTTCCCCTTATCGAGATGGGACAAATTGGCATCCATCACGACAGCGTCGTCACAAAGCAACTACTCTCATCGTCTGTGAGCGGCTCTAGGCTTAAGTTAGCAACAGGATATTTTAATCTTACTCAGGAATACATGGACACAATCACAAATAATTGTTTAGCACAATGCAGTATCTTAATGGCTCATCCAAATGTAAGTTCAACTACTAATAAGCTAATAAAGGCTGAATTTTATGTTGTTTTTTTTTTGTTTTAGGCGAATGGTTTCCAGGGTGCAAATGGCCCTGCTGGAGGTATTCCAGCCGCATATACGCTTATAGCCAAACACTTTTACGAAAATCTACTAACAGCGCAGCAAGACCACCGAGTGAATTTCTTCGAATACGAAAAAGAAGGATGGAGTTATCACGCAAAAGGCTTGTGGTATGTATAGCATTTATCTTTTACATGAGATCATCAACATTTCATACTTATTTCTTTCAGGTACTACCTACCCAACTCAGTTTACCCAAATCTCACCCTAATAGGTTCTTCGAATTTCGGTGAACGATCTGTGAATCGCGATCTAGAAACACAAGTGTGCCTTGTGACGTCGAATAAGTCGTTACAGAGTCGACTTCAAGAAGAGGCTGATAAATTATACAGTTTAGGATCAACGGCAGAAACCGAAATAACCACACGACCAGTACCGCGATGGGTACAGGCAGTGGTTAAGATTTTTAGAAATTTCTTTTAGAGAATACTTAATTGTAAAGTTGACCACGGACATTGGATTATTTGCCTTCTAGATGTGTTGCCTTCCTATTCCCTAATCCGATTGTAACTTAACCCCCTCCACAAACCACTTTTTTTTTTTTTTGTTAAATTGTACAATAAACGTCGCCTTTTGACAAAGAAATTTATAAATCAAAGTTTTTTTTTTCGTTCGCACGTGATTTTGAGAAGAGATTAGAGAATACCCAATCTTTGCAGTCCAATGAACTTTAATCTTTGTCTGCAGTAAGTCTCACTCAAGTAATCGAACTCAAAGTACAATAAACTACTTAACATGGTTGGTTGTATGTAGTTTGTGCCGGAAATAAGGTAGATCACGAAATTAATTGCCCACGTCTCGTTTTTGGTTCACAAACACAGAATTGTAAATTAAATTAACAAATTAGGGAAGGCATAAACAAAAATAGTTGTAATGAGATGAACAAATAATGAGTTAATTTCCGAGTAAGCGGGGTTATCATTTGTGTAAGACTATTATAAATCTCTGATGTAAGTAAGTTGACAAAAGGGTAAATGCACGTCTAAACAATATCATACGTTCTGATGTGTGAACTCTGATGAACTTTAGGTGTGGTATAGACTAAAATCTGAAGAATAATCGTGACGACAGTGGTATCATTATTGTGTAGGCCTCACATGGAATGAGATAATTTGTGTCGTAATTTAATTATCGTGCGGTTGGTTATTGAACCTTCCTGTGAACTTGAATTCGGGATCTCTAAAATTTGTTCATGCATAAAAGACTGTAGAATGTTAATTTTTGATAAGAAACAGATTCCATATTCCATAAATATTTCTGATGGTAGCTTTAATTTTAAATTACTATGGTACGGGTCCTGTCATTGGTGAGCAGTTGTATCCATACAGTCTCTGTGCAAGACGAAATAGTTATCAATTGCGTAGATGGACAATTTTTTTATTTTGAGATGAAGTTTTGCGAATCCACTTGGATAAAGTAAATTATGGAAAGAAATACCAGAGCTACTGTATTAATTATTTATGCTCACTGTTAAACGAGGACGACGACGATTCGTCATGAATGAAGGCAGACAACATTTCCGGCCATCTACTGCTAATATATTGCCACACCAGCAGACTCCGTTTTCATACTCCCTCACTCGATGGAAAAGCCGAGGCTTTCGCCATCAGACTTAAGAAAAATCAACCCATTGAAATAGACCAGATTACTGTTTAAATCCTGAAAGCAAGCCCTTTGGATGAGATGAATAACATCTGCCTGAGCAATGAGAGAACACAAAAAAAACACTCTTTTTAAAAGACCTAAAAAAAATGGTTTTCGGAGTTCAGAAACTGTAGAGGCATCATACTTCCCTAATCGGTGCTGAGGAGACCAAAGCAGCATTTTACGGATAATAGTCCAGCAATCGAATGAATAACGTATAGTGTCTTTTACTGCACAGCCTTCGACAACACATCCCAATAGACCGTTTGGTACAAAACGGTCAAAAAAAAAAACATATGGGCATATCCTTTAAAATGATGAGCTTGATCCGTGCGATGTACTCCCTGTGGTCAAGAGAAAGTAAGCTTGATGAATGGACACGCGGCATCGTTTGCTCACTTATGTCGCGTATGTCACCCTTTACAGAGTTAATCTGTTAATTTTGTTCTCTATACTTACTTACTTACTTACTTAACGGGCTCCCGGCCCATGAAGAGTCTCTGCCTGAGATATGGCAGCCTTCCACTCTCTTCGATCCCGGGCACGCTGCTTCCAGTTGTCTAGACCAAGCGCTCTGGCATCCACGATAGCTTGTTCCTTAAAACGGAGGTTCGATTTTTCTAGTCGTTTTGAACCTGTGGTCAGTGATTCGAAGATCCTCTTTGCTGGAACCAGTATACAGTGGACTACATCCATAACTTGGTACAGCTTATAGAGTTCGAGGTTGTATCTTCTCCTCCATTCGACGTCTTCGTATACGAGACCGAATATTCGAAGAAAGAATTTTTCTCTTTTCCATATCTGCTCTGCTTTACTGCTTATCGTCCACTACTAGGCTCCGTAAAACAGAACTGGCAGGATCAAAGTTTTACAGAGCATGCATTTCGTCTTCCAAGTTAGCAGCGGTTTCCTAGGGTAAACCTCGTCGAATCTCCACTAAGGTGTCATTCGTGGAGTTATTATTTACTCCGAGGTAAGTAAATTCCGAAGTTGCTGGTGCCAACAGTGACGATTTGTCCTATGCGGTGGACAGATGCTTCTTTGTTTGGTGACAACATGTACTTGGTTATGTTTTCATTTATTTCAAAGCCAACTTGTTTCGCCTGCTCTTCAATTGCCGTCAAGCCTCTAAGACGGCGCCCTGGAAGCAACCGACTGTTTCCGAATTGCGCGTTTCACGTTTTATCCAGCCTCACGCTACATAGCTCAGCTTAGCCAGGATCCCGAATTCGGCCATTGCTTTGTACAGCTGAAGACGATGAATGTTATCATATGCGGCTTTGAAGTCGATGAAGATATGGTGAGTCTCGACTTGAAATTCGTTGGTCTTTTCCAGGATTTGCCTTAGTGTGAAAATTTGTTCGATCGTCGATCTGCCGGGCCAGAAGCCACACTGGCATGTGCCGATTAGTGTGCAGCAGAAAGGTTTCAGACATTCACACAGTACGTTGGATAGGATCTTATATACGACAGGGATATGCTTCGATAGTTCTTACAAGACATAGGATCGCATTTCTTGAAGATGGGGCATATAAAGCTGATAGTCCAGTCATCGGGCATGGCTTCACCCACCCATACTTGGTTGATGATTTGGTGGATGCGCCCTACCAAACTATCACCACCATGTTTGAAAAGCTCTGCTGGTAGACCATCAGAGCCGGCGGCTTTGTTGTTGCTTTCTGATAGCTGAGCCAACCTCTTCAAAACTGGTAGAAGGGATGGCTTCTTCATAGACTGGATATGGGTTTTCTTCTTGCCCTACCACTCTCTTTACCTGATGCCCATTAAGTAGCTGCTGGAAATGCTGCTTAAACAGATCTACTATTCTCTGTGCTCAGAACCCGCATCGAGGATGTGGCTGCCGTTGGCCCAATAAGGCCTCATCCAGAACCACATATTTTCCAAAATTTGACTTATAAGTCAAGAATAATTATTCTGGAAATCTGTATCGGCCTGAACTCCGAATATGTCGAAGTAGCCCAGATACAGTGTGCTTATGCTTTCATTTGAAGCATGAGATGCCACCGTTGACTCCATCGAGTTCGTCCGATGTCGATTCTGCAGCTATTTTTCTTGTTCAACACTCGCGCTTATAAGTTTAGCAAGTCGAGTCCCTATGGACACCAACCAGTACCCGGTGGCTACCACTTGGGATAAAATAAGCACAGTTGATGAGCAGTTACTACACTTGACATGAAGTTCATCTTCAACAAGAAAGATATCTATTGATCGTACTAACATTCATCATTATTATTTTTGTAGGTTTCTGCAATTAACATTTCCTCAATCGAGACACTTGGTAACCCTATCCACCCATGCAACATGTTCATTATCAACCTCAAACCAACCAACATCCAACAAAAGCACACATTTCATTCGAACTTAACTCAACACAACATTAACACGACCGCGCCGCGCTCAGTCTTCTTTGAGTTTCTTGCGAGAGTGGGTGCTGTCCGATACGTTAATCTTTTCGCGCAGCGCTGATCGTGGTTATGTATCGTTCTTGGTGTACACTGTACAGATTTCGTCGTTGTGCACTCCAAATGAATGTCGTCAAGGTGCTCAAAACGGGAATAAAAATCGAAATTGATTGAGTAATTTTTTTCTTTGTTTATCGAAGGGATAACTCCTTCGTAGGGCCAGTTAACTATATTGTTATCGTGTGATCGTCGGGATGACAATCGATCGTGATATCATCTTTTCCTCTGCTGTACCGATCGTGTAGACTGCAGGAGAGAATAAATTATTAGCTTGCAAACGTTTCGAGGTGAATCATTTCATTCAGCTAGCCGGGGGTGCTGTAAGTAAGATCGTTTGCAGAATTTCGCTGAAGATCACCAACAGTGCAACACTGGTTGGTTACTACATCTTCCCAGATGTGCTGCTGCAATGAATGGGACTTCTCTCGTCTCGGGTGATCTGATGTGATGTGAAGATGATTATAGCATCTCCATCGGGGAGGGATGTCATGTTGTTAATTACCAACATTTGATAGTGTGCTTCTTGGCAGTTTATTAAGTCGCATCCAGTGAACACAACAGTGCAAACGATCCCAGATCCTTTGTTTTGGTTTTCCTTTCCATGGGATTTCCTGTAGTTAGTCTTTCATTCGGTGGCGTTTAATTGATTGCAATGCTGCGGCGCGACTTGTAACCATAGTATACAACAACGAATAAGAAATGCTTGTGTTTTTATGTGAAGAATGAAGAATCAAGTGTCAAGCCCTCCTCCAACGTCATAAGAGGCAGTGAAGATCACTTGTTGGTCTCCGTGTTTATAGTGTATTGTGCAAGATTAATGGAAAAAGGCTTAAACGCATCACATGTGATCGCATAAAAGTGTTTACGGCATTTAACAGTTGCATAAATAAAACAAAAAAAGGAATACCAGTGTTGTAGATCTCTTTTTACTGTATTGCTGGGGCCTATTTTTTTTATTTGTGGGTTGTTATGCTCAGCGTCCCTTCAAAAAAACGATCGTCAGCAGCTACAGTAGGAATATGGCTCAAAGAATCGGTCCTCCAGTGATCTCTTGTGGATCATTTCGTTTAGATTTGGAAAGGAACCAATGTACTGGAAGAAGTCGAAGTCGAAGGAAGCGTCGTGATATTCCTTTGCTTGGATTATTATTTATTTTGGCAGCGGCTGGTTCTTTGGAAACAATTTCGGCCGCTGTCTATGGCGGAGGAACTACACTGATGCTGAGTTCTAGGAATTATTCATCATCATCGGATGTAGTGCGGGGTGCAGGTGCAGCAAGTGTGCCCGGAATGAAAATTAGTTCAGGTGAGTTTTGTTTTCGTTTTTTTTGTAGTTTTGCTTTGTATTCTTCGTTTGCGAAACATGAAATTTGGGAATGGTCACGATCGTGTTCGTGGTAAGGAAAAACCAGAATCGCATTCTAAGTGGATCGGGTTAGGTTATGAAAGATCAGCACACAGGTAGCCGGACCTATTTCGTCTCTTTTTCGGGTCATATTCTTTGCAAAGGATTTTTGTTTGCTTTGTTAAGTAGATAATGGAATGAATTTTGCGAAACGCTTTGTCTTTAATTTGTTTGTGCAAAATTTTAAACGAAATCGGTCGTAAAAATCGGATTAGAAGCAAATTAGGAAGAACAGGTTTCCAATTGAATGTTTTTTGTTTCTTCATTGAATAATTCTTTCTCGTGGACGTTAGCATATTGAAAAATGAAAAAATACATTCGCAACAAAGTTAAGAGCATCTTCTAACTAGGGAAAGAAATTTGCTGAAAATTTCGTCCTAGTTCTACTTCATTTCTTTAATACAGAAACCTATCGTATTCGACTATCCTAGGGTAGATTATTATGATTTTCGATCTTTGTTTGAGATTACATGTTTTATTAACTAAGAAGAAATCTACTATATACTTCCGGTAATCTGTAATCCGCAGCTGCCTGCTTTATCTTCAGCAAGAAACGAGATTCTGGGTGAATACTTCTTCCAAGAACTTGAAGATATCCGATTCGGATATCATTCCTAACCCTAGGTTAAATATTCTTCTATCCTACGTTTTCGGTAGGTTACACGAAAACCACCACTCCTCAACTACTTTGGACGACCACTCGAAAATTCTTGAATCATTGTTGTCCCAATTGTTTTTCCTCAAGTTGTTTGACGTTGTGGAAGGCAGACTTACATCTCCCGTAGTCCACTGTACTGGTCCTAACAGATTGCTTAGGATCTATCCGCAGTCCTACATTAATTATTATTAGTAAATAGCGGTAAAGGAACTATCGGAGCATGCCTCGTTATCGATGTGCAGTCATTCCAGTCGTTTGTCACTCCTGTCCGTTCGTATGTCATGTTTGATAGGAAAATTAGCCCTGTATGATAGAACATTGTGATTTGGTCCCGCGAGTAAACCAGAAAAGAATATCCATCTCTGGCAGATTCGGGTTTACCGAGATAAGGCATTAAGCCTTGCCAAGGCACTTGCTTGTTAGCAGTTGGTTTAACCTCCAACTTTACACCCTTGGGCACGGTTTACTGTACTCTCACACCACAAATGGAATAAGAACTACATACCACTTTTTAGCTCTACTACTCAATTGCCTTCATAGACCAAAGAAACAGCGATTGGCAAGAGTTATTCTTCGTTTGATTTCTGCTGAGACGTTATTAACTTATAGCAGAGCCACGACGTAGACAAAGTCCCTTAATACCTTAAACTTATAGCTGTCCATTGTGACGTTCTTTCCAATTGGTCGAAATTTTTTGTCCCTTCATGTTGACAGCATATGTACTTGGTTCCGCCCCATTTATCGCTGGACCCATTTTGGCAATATTAACGAAATGTCCATATCGTCAGTGTATGCTAGTAGTTACACAGACTTTTGAAAGATAGTGCCTCCAGTGTTGGCTTGTGAGTTTCGGACAATTCTTTCAAGTGTGATGTCAAAGAAATCAAAAATGACACCTTATCTAAGTCCTTTTCTGACATCAAAGGTCTCGGTGAGTTTGTTACCGACCTTGATGGAGCAGCGAACGTTTTCCATCGTCATGCTGTACAGGCAAACGAGTTTAGCAGGGATGCCAAAACTATAGATCGCTCTGTATAGCTCGTCTCAGTAAATCCTGTAATATGCGGCCTCAAAGTCGATGAAGAGATGGTGGGTATCGATTTGGACTTCTAGAGTTTTATGCAGGATTTATCGAAGTGTAAAAATTTGATCGATTGCGGACTTTTCTGGTCTGAAACCACACTGATAGGGTTGTTAACGAAGGGTTTAAGGCGTTCATACAATATGGCAAATAAGATCTTGTACGCGATGTTGAGGATACTAATACAAATTGGCGCAATTGAGTGGGTTTCCTTTCTTGTGGATCGGGCAAACGATGCGAGATTCCATTCATCAGGCATACACTCGTCTGACCAAATTTTAGAGATGAGTTGGTGTATGCTCTCTACCCAGTCACTTCCAGCTTCCAGCATCAGGTCCAGCAGCTTTGTTGGACTTAAGCTTGGATTAATTGTTTATGTGATTAAAAAGTCAGCTGGATTATAAACAATACTTCAATGCGTGATTTTATTCCAGAGAATGATTAAAACGGAAATGTTACAAAAGTGACAGCTCGTAAATGTCATTATTAAAGAGAGCTAAGCCATAATGTATTATAATTAAAGGCCAACACACAATGTTTCAATATACATACATACATGTGTAACAATTGCGATCTCATGATAGTTGATTATACTTTTAGGTTCATAGTCTACTCTGCTTTCGGAAGGATATTTTTCGCTCATTTTCCTCAAGTCTTTCCGACTAAGAGGGAATTCGAATTCGAGAAATTCGACTGTGTTTCAATATTCAGAATGAAAATAACTATGATCTCTGCCTCCAAACATGTACATGCAAGTAAAGTAACTTAGTAGGAAACACTATCTTTAAGGGACAACGAACTGTTGTGACATAAATTAAATTTAATTTAGGAATATCTAAGAGGTCAAAAGAGGATCTTTCTTTTCATTCTCATTAAGTCGATTCTAAACTAAAACAAAATCCAAAAGGTCACATGAACTTTTCTTCATTTGTAATCCAAATTTACGAACTGTCCGGCGCCACTTTTACATATGTATGAAAACGCCCATCCATTACCTTGACAGTATCAGAAATAATTTTCCAATAAAACTAAATAAAACCCTCAATACTTCCTTGAATAAAAATTTAATTTCCAAAATTACCATCGATCCGTGAACCCACATGTTATTTGAGATTTTTTTTTTTTTACGACAAACATTCGACCGCCATGTGTCAATGCAATGTTGACAGAATCACCCAAAATGCAAACAGGATATTCCCATGATGTAGCTACTGTGTGTAGCAGTCGATGTCAGTCGTTCTTAACTCAAAAATATGACAATGATAACACACTTAATAAACTCTAGAGTGGAGAAGTAAATACTTTGTGTACTTCCTCCTCTTGATCTGAATACTTCAACTTTAACGTTTGTGTTTGTCTCAAGATACTAATCTAATGAAATACTTCCCTCCGGTTAGAGAGTGTGTTTACGTCAAGATATTTCAGGTACAATTTTTGGATACTAAAAAAAAAAAAATCAGCATTTTTTAAGAATCTTCACGAAAGAGGCGAGATAAAAAGAAAAAAACAAAAACTCATCTCAAGAGCATTTCAAGTGGAACCTCAATTCTTCACACGAGGGCAGGGAGAGAGAACCGATAAAAACGGATCTAATAAGCAAGTGCCTTCAGAGCCCTTGATTTAAACAGGTTTTTTCATCCTTTTTTTTATTTGCTCTCAAACGGGCTCCGCATGGGGCCCAATCTAACGCAGATCTTAACAAGGAGACAGTGTAAAAGATTTATCATCATGCGAGCGAGTATAGTACACAGACTTTGATTATGCGCGCCTCGAGAAAACGCGGATGGATATTTTTCATCTTCGAATGGCTAATGAAATGTTTAGAAGTGCAATAAACATAAAAAACAAAAAAAAAAAAGGTAGAAAATCGTAAATAAATTGTTGTATGGGAAGACAGAAAAAATAATAAAAGTGATGAATTGAAAGAACAAACAGAGGTACACCAAGATGTATAGTGATGTAGGGCAGGTAGTGAAACAAAGTTGTTTAATGCACTTGCTACAGAAGCACTTGACGCTAGAATGCTAGTTTGTCGAGTTACATCTACTCTTTGTGTGATGAGTTGTGCAGAGTTTAAAATTTGGTTTCTTTCTTTTTTTGAAAAATAAGGACAAAAGTGCCCGTTTGTCGATTTTAAATGATTCTTTGTATGAGCGCACCTTTAGTGTTTATGGAAAGTGTGGATGCGGTGCATGAGAAAAATGACTTTTTGCTTTTGTTCTCAAGTTTTACGAGCAAAGTCAAGTTTTAAACGTCGCAAATATTTAGAGGTGATGAATCTTCAGAAAAGATTAAATGCGCCAATAAGTTAGGTTAGGTTCTACTGTGAGGCCTAGGAATCCGGAACCTATCTGGGATTCGAATGCGAATGCCCCACTACCCCCTTGGTTTACTGGGGCTTGACCGCTAGTCCACATTTCTTGGTCCAGGTGTTTAGTGTCTTCAGCGGAAATTCCAATGATTCACTAAGTCTCGAGAGTAATTTCCCTGTATCTGAGTTATAGGAGTATTTTTTTTCCGCTGGGAGATCATCTGGTCTGTAATGCGTCCACCTACTTCTTTGGAAGAGTTCCAGCGTTCTTAACTCTATCCTATGCTATTCATCCTTAGTGGGATCTGCCATGTTTCGCGGGTTTGAGCAGCTTACTTTTCTTCATAGCTCATATTGTCGCCGCTGCTCTTCTGTCAGGATGTAAATTGGTGGCATTTTTGCTATAATTTGCTATAACACAGGCTTGGACGATGGAGATGGGGCGGTATGCACAGCACACTCGCATGTGTATGTATATTCTATACACTGTCCTATTTGCTTTAGTTGTCATGGCGCTCGCCCAGATTGATGCGGCGTAGAAGATTATGTACGTAATTACTCTGGTCAAAAGTAATCTTCAACAGTGTCTAGGGTCTCCTGCATTGGGCAAGTTCCGTGAGAAAGCAGCGCTCATACGCTGCTTTGTGACTCACACACTTGAGGTGTTCTTTGATGGATAGCCTCGTATATGATTCTACTCCGAGGTATTTTATGTGGATTTTGTGTTCCGCAAGCCAACCGAACTCAACCAGTTCCGTACGATCCTTATTGCAGAATTGCTTTACTGTTCCACCTCTTCCAGTAGTTTGTCAGTCACAACGATTGAAATATCGTTGGTGAAACCGATAATTTTTGTCTCCTCATGTATTGGAAGTGATAAGACCCCAATATTCCAGAATAAAGGACCTAGTACCCTGTGGTACTCCATCAGTACTCTTATATTCTTTGGGTCCATTGTCTCTGTTGAGCCTTCCGCAAACTATATTGGCGTTTCGATAGCCAGCCTTCTATTTCCATAGCTACTTCCAGTCTGTTGCAGATAATTTACTCCAGAACTTTTCCTGTCGTGTCTAGCGTGCACAGGAACGGTATTATGATGCTTCTCCCAGTGGCTTATCACCTTTGGGAGTAGGTCCAGACTCTGTCTTTTCCAGCAATCTAGGGAAACTCCTTCTTTCAAGCACGCATTGTATACTTCTGGTGGCGTATACTTCGTGTAGGCGTGCTGAGCCAAAAATATGTCCTCAAGGCGTAGTCTTGTTATGACTTGCTTTGTAGGCCTGGAATATGTTTTCGTATGAGACTGCTACTGTATAGTTTCTTGAACACGGGAATAATCGTGTGCACGGTGCGCTGTAGAATGAGGGAGAACGATCTAATTGGCCACTGAATTCTCTTTTCTGTGATCAACTTTGATGGTAGCTCAAATGCCATATTATTACTAGTTGTGGTGATGCCGAGAGGTTGGTTTATACTTTTTGGGAATTGCGTGCTTAGCAATAGCCTCAGTGAATCTGAGCAGGATTCAATCCAATTATGTATCTTCGGGATCTTTGAGTGATCCCATAGCCGTGGGTTGTTTGTAGAGGATATTTCTTAATCCCACAGATTCTGTTGTATGAACGGCGCTTAGCTCTTTGTGCCTCATTTTTTAGACTTCCTCTGACTGGCCTTATATAGTTCCCATTCCGTGTCTGATTTTGTGCTCTTAACCACATTAAGGCGATTTCTTCTTGCTCTCCTAACGTCTGCGAGATCTTTACTCCACCATTTCACATGAAATGCTAAGTTGAAAACTTCTTGGAATATGGTAGTGATTTCCTCGGACTTGCGGTGGATATCTGTGAGAGTTTGCAAATAACACTCCTGTAGGCAAATGCTACTTTTACCCACCACCTTATTAAAGGGATATCCCAGTTTGTCTTCCAAAGATGCCCTATGTAGGAGAGTCTCAGATGCTACTTGAAAAAATTCAATAATCGTGGAAAGAATGAGATTATACCTTCAAAACGCTCTATTTCTCTATGACAAGTGTACTAAAATTCGTAGCTAAGGTAGTATCCACATATTACCTTTTGTCTATTTTTAACTACAATATTTGGTGCATTACTACAAGGTGCGTAGCTGCAATAAGTTTGTTTTCGAAACTAAATTCAAATAAGGTCTCACCCCGAGTGTTCGTATCACTGCTGCACCTTTGCGTGTTGTTTCAATTTACGTCACGTCTCATAAACAGATGCCATCCCATCATTGGCTTCGTAAGGCTTATAAACGGCTGATAAATTCAGCGTGGAAAGACCGAAGACAGCGTTGGTTCTAGGACTTCTACGCAATGCCGTGTTCGGTTATAAGTTTAAGCTAATTCCAATTGTTTTCATCTGCCGAGAATTCTTATCCACTGTTCTGCACAATGTACTTCTCGGTACACCCGCTATTCTACAGTCTT
Source organism: Xylota sylvarum (assembly GCA_905220385.1). Taxonomy (NCBI): domain Eukaryota; kingdom Metazoa; phylum Arthropoda; class Insecta; order Diptera; family Syrphidae; genus Xylota; species Xylota sylvarum. The sequence continues at coordinate 39,052,247 of LR999958.1, forward strand.
GTATTATCGGTTTCCATTGCATTGCCTGTCTTGATATGGAACTGTCACCCTGGTAGTGCCTATAGGTTTCTGACCTCTACTCTGATGATGCTGTTCATTTGGGATACGGTTGGACCACAAAATTGAGAACATTTTTATGATATTTAGGGGCATTGACGTTAGGGATACGCATTCTAAAGACGTCTCACTGGAAAACCATTTTTTAATCTTCTCCTAGGAGAGGCGAACTAATAATATTTCAACAGTGCCCTGAGATGCCTGCAATACATATCCATTTCTCTGACTATTCAGTAAGAGAACATCTTTGAAGACTACCTAATAATTGCAAGAGTCTCTACTTGACCCATTCCCAGTTCCAGGTACCTGCATACATATACATATGTATGTAGCTAAACGCAATAATATGTTACCCTTTCGGTCTGAGCAAGCAGATAATAGACAAGAGAGAAGTCTAAAATGTTGCTTCAGATATGATATTCCTAAGGGCAGCACCATTTGACCCATATTATTTGACAGTTTCAAACTTCATGTACATATGAGTTCATATCAGTTACTAAGCTGTCATAACCCTATTTTCTTTCGAAATCATTTTACCATAACTATCCCATAAATTGCATTGACGTAACGAAAGTGCACTCATATGTTCACATGTCATAATTTCTTTACAACAACAAAAACTCGTCGTTATCTCATGTCACTGTCAGAGGAAACAATTCATTCCAATTATCGATTACAATCCTAAACCACTTTAAATCACCGATTACACCAAATTCGTTGTCACATTTTCTTCCATACGAATGTAGTATGTAAGACAACGATTTCTACTCGAGAATTACATACATCCATCTTTCATCCGGGAAGGAGTGGAACGGAACATCCAATAAGCCATTAGCTGATAAGCAATTCTATACTCTCTCTCCACTATGTCAAAACATGCCATTACAACTCATCTAATTCTATCAATTAGCTAATTCGTTGGACAATACTGGGCGATATATGTTTTCTTTTCGAATGCATCTAATAGGCTTAAGCGCATAGGTTCAATGCTTCAAGTTAATAGCGAACAGCTATCTGAACTAAATTCGAATAGGAAAAAAAAATAACCCGCGCGGGATTTATTGTCCGTCGGAGTAGTGCCATAAGTCAAAAAGCTATCTGTCAGTTTTTGTAAGTGACATATAATAGACAGAAAGAGAGAGAGAGACAGGGGTCGGGGAATGAATACAACTTCTCATACTAGGTCAGTAGATCGACGATCGACCAGACCACTAAAAAGACAACGACGCACGCTCTTCTAAGCATTGTTGATCTCATCTCTAGTGGTGTAGTCAAAACATGAAGACGAAACGTTTCTCTTTTCAAAAAAAAAAAAAAAAAATGCACAACTTCCAACCGAGTAACTCAGGGATTACAATAGTCGTACCATACGGATGGAGGGACCAGAGAGGCGCGGATAAATTTAAGTATATGCGCGACCGAGAATCAGTTTGATCAGTGATCTTCTATATTTATGATCACTTGAGAGCGAAGAACATTTACACTCATCTGTGTGGGCAGCTAGGACTGGAATGTGTCTAGTATCTGGGCACCCTAACAGCGAGGCCCATAATCTTATTTATTGTATCGAAGAAATTGTAAACCTTAACTGATCTTATGCCCCGATTACAGGTCGTCTCTTGACGCCTACTTAAGAATGTTATGTGATTAGAAATCTTTCATTGGAATTTTTTTTTTTTCGGATCTTCATGATGAAAGAAAATGATAACCAAGATGGACACCTGCCTTGGCATTGCGCCCTTGGTGGCATTCAAATGAAGTTATTTTGAAATCTCCTCGGCTGAGGGCGTTAAACGATCGACGCTTGAAATGAAAATGAAAATTAATAAACCGACACCCGCAATCTTTATCCGTTGTGCGTGTAGTAGATAAACAAATCTGTGTTTTTTTTTTTAATGGATTCTCAAAGATGATCTCTTTTAATGATTCGCATGTTGATCTTGCCTAAATATTTGCTTGGACGCTGGCCAACCCGTGTGATGGAAGCTGAAGTATATAATGAGTCGGCTTTTTTTTTTTTTGCCGGGCGACTTCCAATAACTGACAGTTTTCGAGAGAGTGCGGAAATAGCCGGCATGTCTTTGGCTAGGGGCGGCAGCGGCGACATATTATTATGTCGTCAAAAGTTTTAGAGCACGAGCAGAATTTATTTTGATTTTTATTGGGGAATCTAGTGAGTTAGATGGCCATAACTTTGGGTGATATATGGCGCCAGTGTAGGTATCTATTAATTATTATGTGGCAGAAAAATACAAGACCGCTGCTGGGGAGAAAAGTAATTTATATTAACAATCTGCCTCGTAAAAGATTATGTATCTTTCACGGGCAATTACAAAGGTCTTTTAATGGTGCTGGGATATGATTTAAGTGGGGATAATTAAATTAAAATTGCAACCTTAGGTCGCATTAATGTGAAACCCTTTGACTTGAAACGGAAGAACTAATTGCCAAGAATGCATATTAGAAATTTATTGGATTTTTTACGTCCCGGTTAGGAATTCTTCTTCACAGACTTAGCATTCCAGTGTTTTTGGTAACATTAGACAAGGGTTATCTTAAGGCAGCTAACACATTTGACAATACTGCACGGAACCGCAAACTCGTGGGACGAGTACTTTCATACACTTAGCGAAATGTCTTTAATACATCTTTTTACAATCATCTTTGATCCTTTCTTGGCAGAGATGACACGAAGTGATTCGCTAATGGAGATTGAGATGTGTCTTCCATCGTTGGACTTGAAGAGCCCTACGTTAGTGCACTGCGCATATGCACTGATGCCAGAGAAGGGGTGATATAACTCCTCCCTGAGGGGTTCCTACAGTAACGGATTTCCTAATTGAACTACATATAACCCAGAGTGGAATTGATGTTTCTTGAGATTAACCTTTTGCAAATCCTGTTGGTAATGCTATGATCGACGTTGAAACTTTCCCTTTTAATAGCCTTCCTCTTTACGTTATTGAACGCGCTTTCTATGTCTAAGAATGCAGCTAGTGCAAATTCCTTGTAATGAAGGCTAGTTTCAATCTTCCCTACTATCTCATATAATGTAGTTGCCACTGATTTCCCTTGAGATTTACATGTTGAGCTTTGAATAAAGTGCCGATGCGACACTCGCCCCTCATGTGTATATCTAGAAGCCTCTCTAGTGTCTTGAGAAGGAATGACGAGAGTCTGGGGCTGGGGCCTTTTAAATCATAGCTGGTAGAAAGCCGCCACGGGCTGGAGCTTTGAAAGGGGCAAATTACATAATAGCTCAACGCAAGTTCTTTCATGTGACAAGATTCACTACCTATTCCTCTATCGACAAACTAATACTATCTGAGTACCCAATCGATCCGGAAACTACTGGCGTAAGTGTTTTGACTGGAAAGTGAGTTTCGACTAACGTTTCCAATACTTCCTCACCGCTTTCCACCCACTTGCGCTTCCATTTTGTCAGATGACCTTGTTTTTAAAACTCTCGATGTGTTAGCTTTAAGTTTCCTATTCTGTACTTAGTCAACTCCGCCACAGTCACGCACTTAATTTAAGCGCTGCTCCCACACTTCGTCAACCTCTGATATAAACTGTCTGAGGAAGTCAGCCGACAACTTGTCCCGAAAGTAACAACTTTATATCTGTCATCCCAGCCATCAAATTGAAGTTTGCTCTCCTCTGTGTCAGACATCTTCTGCCTCAGAACATCCTAAAACTTCTCCTCGATAGCAACCCACTGGTCCATGTTTAGGCGACCGCAAGGTTCTTGCTCGTTGACAATGGCAACAAGGTGCTCGTGTTTTGGGTCGTACCAGGCTTCACCTTTTTCGCAACACTCGGTTCAACGATGTCATAGATCTGGTCCTTATGCTCTGAAACGCCTCTCTGACTACCTCAGCTGCAAGACTTCCTTGGCCCGATCGAGTAGCGCTTTATCCCACGCACTTAGGGAAAAACTACCTCACACCCCCCGAACTGTTCAGCCTTGCGCTTTGCACTTTCGACTTTACGTTTGGCATCCCGATCAGTTGGTGTGCGTTCAGTTTGCCACCTGTTCGCACGCCTTCAAAGAGTATGGAAGCGCCTACTGCGCTACCAGTTCCTTTGGTCAGCACTTTACCCTTTTCAATATTAGTGAGAGTACTAGCCAATACAAAATTCCTTAATTCTGGTACACACTATCAGTTTTGGACTGTGTTCTCAACATTTTAGTACAGACCCATCTTTCACGGCATCATTCCAAGCTACACACTATCATTTTGCATGTCACTCCAGCAAGACACTGGAAACCTCTCACGATTTCTGATAGTTTCCTTATTAAAGTTAAGGATGTATTTTTATGAATAAAGCTTTATTAATCGTTTGGATTGTCTAAGCTTCGGGACATATCCCATTGGGATGGACGAAGTTTGTGTTTCCAGTCGTTAAACTGTGTTGTGACGGCAGCCCAGTCGGCACGGGACAGCAAGATTCCGGTCCTATTAACACAGATCAGCTCTAGCTAGATCATTTGCAGATTCGTTAACTGCAATTCTCTGGAGACCAGGTACCCAACCAAGCTTTACATTATGTCTAGGAAGAAATTGTAAGACATCGTAGCAGCATTTAACTGACATTGATTGACTATCAGGGAAGATATGTATTCTATTCCCTCAATATATTTTAGGTTTAGGTTTAGCCTAGCTCAGATTTCAATGGCATGGACTTCAGCCTACAACACAATGGGACGCTTTCCCATAGGTAACAAGACTTTGGTGTTAGGTCTAAAAATGCCAGATCCAACTCCAGATTCCATCCTCGATTTGTCGGTACACCAGACAATGCTATTAGAATCCAGTACCGGAATACCATTAGGCCAGTTTTTACGGTCTAAAATTTCAACCATAACCTTCCAAAGCACAAGATTACACAAGATCTCCTGATTTGTATTTGTATCAATTTGAGTGATAGCCAACAGCCTCCAATGCTGTCGTAGGTCCGCATGGCACCTGTAATACCGAGACAGGCAATTCTTTCTTTCTGTAGCATAGTTTCCGCTGTCCATTCGAGAACTTTCGGACACCAGAAGATGGCCCTGTACGTGATAATTGATCTCACGATCATTATATACAACTAGTGTGTCATTTTGGGACTGAAATTCCAAGTTCTGACGTTTCGTCCACATGACCCTAGAGCAACTCTTGGTAGTGGACTTGACTCCAGTTAAGTCACTTATCCAAGATGGCGCTGAGATATGTTACGCCTTTACAATAGACCAATATGGTGCCTTCGATGATGATCGGTTCTAGATTGACATGTCTCCCTTTCTTGCTAGCATGACAGTCATACTCTCGGATGTTTTGTTAGACTCTCTTAGGTGTTATCTAGAAATCGAACCTCGTGTAAAATTGCATGAACTTGTCGACTATATTATATAAGACGACTAATCCATTAAAAATTTCATGGCACGTTGCGCCATCTTGTTGTAACCACATGTTTGCCAGTTCGATGTCATGGGATTAGGCCAAGATCTTTTTGTCACACCTTCTACATAGTAAACGAACAAAACCCCATTTTCTGATCACATTGTGAAATCTAATATTAATTTGGGTCCTCAGTGACACTATCCTCTACAACGGTGATATTTTCTTCAAAACGAACAGTTCTCAATCTGCTTGATGGATGGATGTCAAAAGAGTGTATTGAGTGTGTGAGGCCTGTTAAGACATAACTAAGCCGAGTAAGTGACAATCTCACAACATTATTTGCGTAGTCCACCGACCTACAACTCTCTTCTTGTAAGCTTAATTTACCGTTTGCTGCAATTGAGATTTATCCACTTTATGTCTAGACATGTTAGGTATGGTTACCTATGTCATTAGTAAGCACCTTGCTCTAGTTCACTTTCTTTTCCACTTTCTTTCGACCTCGTACTGGAGTATTTCACTGGTTATCTTCTTGGAATTCAGGTTTTTCATTTTCATTTCTCACATTCGGTTCAGGTCACCCTGAACAAAAGACTGCCCAGTCTGTCATTTGATTCTCTACTCTTTATTTCAGTGGAATTATGTGCCTAGGTCATGAACTAAATAAATGTAAAGTAGGCCATTGATTAGGGCCATGACACATTTCTATTTCTAGAATTAGTTACGGAGACCCTTTTTTTTTGGTATAAGCCCACTCCTTAGAGATTTAATCCCTTTTAAGACAACCTAATGCCTCAATTGAAATTGAAAAATTGAAATCCCCTACGTTGGGTACAAGTTTTTTGTTTTTTTTTTTAATTCCAGAAGCACTTTGAATATCTAAAACGATATATTAATTCGCCACGCCAATGTGTTTACAACTTCAATAATCCGATCAAGCCTTGTATCCGATAATCTACAGATACAGATGGAGAACTTATACGCGGTACCCCCTCGATATAATCCGCCCATAATTCTCAATCCAAAGCGACATGAAAGCCAAACAGCCTTAAGCTCATTATCCAAATAGACAGACAAAAAAAAAAAAATATAGGTGCACCGAGTCAGAGTCTGGTGTGATCTTGAATTTGCATAAAATTCACCTCAAGCCCGTTTCTTTGTTTAGAAAACCACACCAGAAAAAAGGTGTAACTTCTGGGTGGCTTACAGCGGTGTAGTGATCAGGGGAAATCACTTCTAACACTTGTATATGGAATAAGAAAGTTAATTTGGGCAGAAAAAAAAAAAAAAAAACACGAAATAGATTTGAAAGGGGCACGACGCAACGCCTCTATAAGCCCTGTTTTGCTACTTTGTATGCGTGGAATGGATACAAATGTTCAACGTTTCTTTTGGGCATACAAAATCGCAACGTTGGATTAAGTTCTGCTTTTTTCCTGGACACTAAATGCTCCACTGCATCACACTGACCCCACAGGCAAGTGATGGTCATTAAACAAAACCACAACAACAACGCCTTGGTATGAGCATAAAAACCGGCGACGACGACACGATAAAAAGATGTGAAACATGGGAAATGGGAGTTCAGAGTTCCGTCTCCCGGGCAAGTCACGTCTTTATGACAGCGAATTTGAGAGCTTGTCAGTAGTAGTGGTGGTTGCTGTGGAGCCGCCGCGCCATTCCCTATACTCTGTTGCATGTGCGCTTTGGAGAATCGTTGAATTATTCAGTGCAGTTGATGGATGTATCTCACGACTTACGAGACAAAATGTGGATAAGTAGCGATGTTTATCGCGCACATCTGTAAAGTTGCATTTTCACAAAGTGAACGGTAGGGTTTTTTTTTTTTGTATCAAAAGTGTAAGAAAGTTGAGGGAAAATAGAGTATGTAAAGGTTGGTAACAAAAATGATAAAACCGTATGAGAACAGCCCTTGAAGATTGTAAGATAGCACCTTGTCCAGTAATTAACAATACAAATACGATGGACTATGTTGAGTCTGTCCGTCGGTTGACAAACGACACACCCATTGAGGTCATAATTTAAATTGCGTGTTTTTTTTTGTTTTGTGAGGTTGGTGGCCCTGATACTATGACATTTGTCATCTGTTGTTCTTGCGATGGAATGGATCATTACGCGACTGTGGATTGTGTAAACGCATTACGTGGAGATTATAGGGAGATATGTCGCAAGATTTGTGAGATCTTTGAGATGACTTGAGGTTCGTTATGGAGCAAAAAATTCATATGACTGTTCATTTGATCTTTCACCGTTGTGAATGAAAGTGTCCCTAGTAGTCCCTAGTAGTACCTAATATCACATTGAGGACAATATTATTATTTTTACGGCTAGCAGAGCCAATGTAAGCAACCGACAAAAATGTTTTCGCATTTGTCTCGCTATCTCATACTGGACACACCTCGATCCAAGAACAAGTAAACTTAATACGTGATAACATCGACTACCCATCAACAAAACTGAGATTTAATCGCAACTTCCGGACAACTGCTTCTGTCAGCACGGAGTAGGAAAATATTGCCTCGATTCTTGAGAGGTTAGGTTCACGTCTTGTGTTCACTAAAAGCTCTATTTGAGAATCCGATCCTATATCACGGCAGCATTTTTCAACTGAAAATGCGGAATGACACATCGAAGTAAAGTGTAAAAGCGCCAAATAGAGCAAAGCGGTGCAATAGTGCACAATTATGCATTTCAGTGGACTTATGACCATTCGCGGAATAAGTGTATTATTTTAGATTGTTGATGAATATAAAGCCATAAGGTAAGTTTAAATTTATTTGGTGTTATTTCCAATGTGTCTACAACCTTAACAAGAATATTCAAATGTGGAGGAAGTGGGTAAATTTTGCCAAAGAAGTCCACGTCCATGAGTATTGCAGACTCCAAGTATTATACTTAAATGCAAATAAGGGACAATATACTCCTAGGAATGTCATTAGAATATGTTCTTGTGTGGCTTATATTTCCACCAGCCAGTTTGCGAGGATTTTCTAAGCCGTAATGCTATTTTAGCCGCTTTCAACTTATGTATAGGGTGAGACATATGTACATATGTTGCTTGGCTTTTCAAAAATAAATAAAAAACACTGTTCAATATGTTTCAACGATTGTTGCTTAATTGAGAAGAGTAAACCTTTCGATTAATTATGGAATATTATTTCATTCGTCTGCTTCGGCTGTCAACCCAATTTTTAAAAACATTTTTGATGGCTTCGGCCCCAATTTTATGAATAGCTTGACCAATATTGTTCTTGAGTGCCTGAATCGTTTCTGGATTGTTTGCATAGCATCAATCTTTAATGGCACCATTAAACGGCGTCAAATCGCAACTCCGCTCCGGCCAAGCAACATCACCAAAACGACTGATTACACGATTATTGAACTTAGTGTGCAAATGGATGGCTTGTGTGGCACGTAGCCTTATAGCTCCCCCAAGTCCAAATCCTCAATTTTTGGCCATAAAAATCAATTATCATTGCCTCGATAGAGCTCTCCATAGACTGTTATGTTTCTTCCGTTGTCGTTTTGGAAGAAAAATAGGCCAATATTGTTGCCACTCTAAAAACCGTCAAAAAGATGCAGTTTTCTCCGTTGAGCGCATAGGACGAACACGGGAATATGTTCGGTTATCAATGAGCAAACAAGTCTCACGAACTTTCATCACAAACTTGCGTACATCACTTTGGAAGTAACTTTGCAATATTTCCTAACATTCTTCAAGCGTAAATCGATCCATTTCATACCGCGAAAATATAGTACCGAGAGTCTGTTAATTTTTTGAGCGCATTACAGCTGTCAGTGCCAAAATAACATATGATTCAAAAAGAAACCAGCAGATGGCCCACCCTTTACATATCGGAGTTTTTCCTCCATGGAATACGGGTCAACTAATTTAGGGAATTGGGCGGTGGATATAATCGGGCTTGAGGATTAGCGACTTTAGTAAATAAGTTCACCGGTACCCACCGTTGTAAGGTATACTTAAAGTCTGTGGAGGGCATAACATTGGTTTGATGTGTGAATCGAATTTAATCGTTTATTGACGAGATGCACAAAGTATATCATGTCATGCTAAGATAGGATTCTGGCGTCATATTCTATTGCTTTCACTCCTGTCTTACACTCGCAAAACGTCCAACTTGGATATCTTATATAGGAACGTACCTGGATCAACTGCACGATTTTCATGCACAATGCGTTGCAATATTTGTCAAAAATTGTCGTTTGTCACAACTTCTTAAAATTTTTGAATGAAATTCTTCAAGAATTCTAAAAATGCTGAAAGAAGTCTCTGAGCCTTCCGCTAATAATCAAATTTCCTTTTTATAGATTGTCTATACATATTACACGTACACACAAGTCATGCGGTCTTGAGGATTGAATTGATTTTAGCGTGCAGGGTATTCAAATCTCTTGGTTATGGAAAAGGAAACAAATTTCCTATACAGCTCTGTTCCACATAATTTTTTTTTCATATATAGGAGCTCTTCTCTTCGATGACTTCAGCAAATGATGACCTAAGACGTCTTAGAATGGATAGATCCGTGGTATCACAATGAATCTTCTTTGATCCAAGTGCCTATGCCTTCATACAGATAACTGGTCTAATCGAAAAGAGAACTATCGTCAGTGATCTTCCAAACCTGTAGAACAGAATTACTGGATTAAGATAAGATAAGTATTCTTGACAACCAACTGCTTGCAGATGATACCGGAAATGAAGTAACTATTAGACAGCTAAAATCTTGTATCTTAGTGGCATGTGACTCCCGCAAGTGCACACGACCTGGTCATCTTTGAAAGAATCCCAATCCCGAATCCCTCAATCACATGCCTTGCATTGAGAAAGATCTGATTTCTTTTGTATTGCCTGCTTGAACAAAGATGGCCAACTTTTGTAGAAAAACGGAAATCAGCTTTACAGAGAGCTGTAAAAGTACGTTCCCTTGCAATACTAAACAATCGGAAATATGTACATAAATAGATAAGCAATGTTGAAATTTTGAAAAATAAACAAATTAAATCAGATTTATGTACTTATTCCCCAGCTACTGCATACCTGACCTACTCTACCTTTTTAAACTCATGCGCTCTCTTATTTGGATTACGATAATTGAACGAAGGTTCCTAGAGATTTTATTAAATAAATATATTCACTGCGGAACTGTATCTTCTTGCGTTGCGTTGTTTCTTTTTCCTCGAAAATAGATAAGAAATTTTCAATCCACCATGGGGTTAACATCAAAAGATATGAAATATGGAGTATACAACATTTTATATCACATTTTTTGTTTTTATCTTTTGGGGTTTACGCTTTAGTGGGTATTTTATCAAACCAAGCCTTCTCAGTGCATGACGTCGGATTGATAAACAATTGTTTGACTTGAAAGAAATGCACGCGAACAATTAAAACAATTAAGATGTAGCATTAGTTTAGATTTTAGAATAATAATCCAAACAATACGTGAGTTCTTCGACCCCTCATCTACACACGTACGTCGCTGTAACGCTTTGTTTTCGAAATCACTAAAGTTCCGAAAATCCTACGAATGTGCGCTAAATATTAATAAGTTTCAACTTAATCGACAAGTTAAAGTATTAAATTTACAATCACACGGAATGTGACTACTAAAACGATCCTTTACTTTCTATAGATACAGTGACAGTGATTCCTGTTACATCGCTTAAGAGCTCAACACCAATCCGCAATTGGCTATAATTCAACCTGTACTGGGTGTGTCTCAAATGACAGCCACAACACGAGAGAAGATTAAAGTCCATCTAGCTCTCATAAAACACACATCTGCTTAGGGTTATGGTATCCATTAACACAACAACAGACTTAATAAATTGATCCACACCATCTATCGGACAAGCGGGCAAATCTCTGTTTTATTATTCAACAATGGAATCGATCGTAAAAACCACATTCCCATCGCGCTTTGGATTAGATGCGTGCGTGATGAGGGTGGATAGCTGGCATTCGCTTGGAGTTTCATTCAAGATTCAATGGGCCTTGGAACGAATAAAATTATACGTTACTTTCGGACACAGCCACAACCGTACGCAGCCTGCGTATCTTGCGCAACACAAAAAGGTGTTTAATTTGTACAATTCACCGTCGCGTCGTGTAATGAGCAATTATTCTTATCGGAGAAGTGATTTGGATTCATGAGTATTGCTTGGTTATTTGCGTCAGTGTGGGTGGTTGTACTTTTTGTTTTCGAATTGAAAGTCAAAATAGTTAAAACAGTCAAAACAAAAAGTTCAACAGTTGAGTTGAAGTTGGTGGCTTGGCTACCAATGGACTCTTGAAGGTTTTTGTTAAAAGGGCGCGTGGTATAAAAGACCTTGAAAAATGAAAATCACAACTTGGATACTGATTCGACGATCAGTTTTTTTTTGAAAAAAAAGCGGGGTGCGACACGTAAAATAAAAACTGGTAGGATAGTTACAATCCACCTGAAATTGATGCTATGACACTCTATCCATTTATCATGTAACACATTCGTAAAAAATAAGCGTGGCGTTGTAGAATTTCCATTTCGAATGCAATGATGTCTTGCTACTAAGAACATGTTTATCAAATTTTGAAAAAATCTTAAGAGTATCTGATACTTTGCCTGTAAACATCCTTCCCATATTAGGTTAGGTTAAGTTTGATTGGCAGTCTGCAGCAATTGCAGCCACATTTAGGCCAGAATAGACCCATTATGATAGCACTGGATCTAGTGTCTAGTGGCTCGTTAAACCAACATGAGCTTATTATAAAGTGCGGGCGGGTAATGCTTATTTTACCGAGGTTGTTGAAGAAGTTTTCTCCAGTATATAGTTTTCATCGAGTTGGGAGAGCTTAGCATATCCATAGGAAGTCAAGAATAGTCTATTCCTCATCCAAACAGTTTCTGCAAAAATCAATTGCTGGAGACCCAGCCTGAGGACATGTCACAGTGTCCCGTAATGAGAACTACTATTTTGCTAATGAAGAATATCTTTAGTCTTATTAAACAACTGAAGCGCTTGAGATACAGCTTGGACCAGATCTAGGAAGGCGGAATGAGATTTTGCAATTTAGATCTTGGGAGACATAACATCCCCCACATCCTGTTTCTGTTTTGGCACTGCGAGACCCTATATCACCCTCCCAGTCAATCCTGGAGGGTATATAGGTTTCGACATTTTTGTTGAATCAGTGTCTTTGGCCAGTTCACAGAATGGTCCACAAAAGAATTGCTTTCATGCGAATGGCCGCATTTTCTGCCACTTGTTTGCAATAGATATCGAGGGTTAACTTCCAATGTTAAAAAATAATAAAATTCGAAATCTACTTTTACTAAAGGTATACTTATTCGCTTTTTGAGAGAAACGAGATGAGTAACCATTGTCATGTGAACCCATACACCAGGTTGGTGTCCCCTTTAAGGGGAAAAATTATTTCGACTCAAAAAAAAAAAAAAATATTTTGTAATGTTGTGTTTGGCTAGACCATCCAAATCTTCAAATAAATATTGGCTGAGGATTTTTCTCCTCCACGTCATTAGGGCGAGACATATGCACAAAAAGTGAATCTTCGTTCATTCTTCTTCTTGTCATTACAGCTTCTACAGAAGTCTTTGGAGGGAACACCCAACCTACATACATATAAGAAATTAGGGCGCCAATTAAGAAACTTAAGTTTATTAAGGGAAATAACTTTTTTGGTTTTTATCCAGATTTGATTACATTTGTTGATCTTTGGTGTTCTATTCGTTTTAGTATTGTATCTATTCATTGAATTGTATTGTCAGGGATTCCAAGGAACTTAGCACTGCTTAACTGCAGCTGTATGGATGCATATCTTCCACCTACTGCATTAATTAAAACCATGTCGCAGGTGCCTCCAGATGTGGACCCCAAGTTGGTTGATGTCTTCTTCGGCTTGCCCAAGCCACCTAAGGCGAATTCTTCCTATCCGAAGCGAATTCTTCTTATCCTTCGGTGTTCGATACAAAGACTCTGCGTGTTGGAGCACTGGTGTCCATTCGCTCTACATATTCTAGTCATATAAGCAAATCTTAGGCGACTGTTGGCCAGTTTATTGACTAGGTCGATGTCGCTATGTAGCCACTATAGTTCGTCGGGACCGAATGTCTTACGAACTTTTCTATCCAAACGACGTAGGATCCGCTTCTTCATCTTCTTCGTCCACTTTCGATAGAGTCCATACTTCAGCGCCATAAAGTAGGACTGAGATGATCAAGGTCTTACATAAATTCTCGTTAGTTGCCCGGGATTACTACAACACAATGGCCTTCTCTTCTTCGTTTTACTTTTGAGACAAAGTCGTTTATTACCTCAAAGTTATAGCTGTCGACATTGACATTCAGTCCAATTCGTTGATGTTCTGTGTCCCGTCTGCTTGCCCTTAGTTATCGCTAAACCAATTTTGGTAGCTTCAGTTTACAATATTAGCGAAGAGCCCGCTGAGTTCTATCAATTATGCCTCCGGTGCAGTGTTGGCTTTTGAGTTTCGAACAATAAAGAAGTCACATAACATCGCGTCACCTTGTGACATCAAAGATTTCGGTGAGATCGTTACCGACCATGTTGGAGCAGCGAGCATTCTCTATCGTCATTCTGCACAATCTGACGAGTTTGTGAATGATGTTAAAAAACTAGACTTGCCTCTGTATAGCTCGGCTCTATAAATGCTGCCATATGTGGCCTTAAAATCGATGAAAATATGGTGGGTATCGATTTGAACTTCTTGAGATTTATCCTGAATCTGCCAAAGTGTGAAGATTTCGATCGATCGATTGTGGACTTTTCTCCACTGAAAGCACGCTGATAGGAGCCAATTAAGTTTCTAACGAAAGGTTTCAGAAGTTCACGATGTTGAGAACACTGATACTTTTGCAAATTGTGCAATTGAAAGAAATCTCATTTCTTTTAGATCAGGGAAACGATTCTGAGATTTTATTCATCAGGCATATACTCTTCTGACCAAATTTTAGAAATGAGTTGTTGTATGCTCTCTACCAAGTCATTGTTATCCTCACTACGTTTTGGTTAGGTGGATGGAAGGTTTGGCCATCATCGTCTAAGTTGAATGGCGGAATGTTCCTGTTCGTCGCCGAGGAAGAAATTTTCCATAATCTCAGCACTGACTATGACTAATACAAGGTTTCCTCCTTCATTTCTACAGGATTCTGTACGGATCTTGTAGCCTTGACATGGTTTTTGTTTTCCTTTTGGTAAAACTTCCGCACATTGTTTTTGAAGTACCTACATATAAGCCCTCAATATTTCTGATCACTCGTTTCTTGTGCTCTCTATTTTCTTCTATTTTCTTCCCTTCTCTTCCGTTCCTAGAGCTCACGAGCAGCCCTCAACCTTCTTTTGTTATTGTTAACAGGCTTTTGTTATTTTGTGATATGATTCATCTTGAAGTGGAATGTAAGTAGATAGGTAGACTGGTGGTTCTTTGGAGAAAAAACCCATTCAGCTCTAAGGTGCGCTGTTTTGTACAAACTCGTACAAAACCTAAATGATGTGAAAAGATCCATCTCGTTCTCCAAACCTTTTTTCAGCTATCTAGCCGAGATCCACGAAGAAGGGTTTGTTGTTAGGGTATGTGCCTGGTCCCCGCAAGGGCCAAACATCTGTAAGGTTAAGATTCTTTCTTATAAGTATCCTACAGCCTCCACAGAAGGTATTATAAGTTTAGCCGCATGGTCCCCGATTGGCCAGTGACCTGTGATAATGGTGAATATCTGGTATTGATTTACCAAATAGCTCGTTGGATTTAGATTTCTTGTAAACAGGCCAAGTTTTTCTTGATATGGCACAACTAGTCAGGTTGTTGATCGTGTTTTCACTAGTGAGCCATTAATGGCCGACTCTCGCCTAGCCAGCTCGTCAGCATGTTCATTACCCTCATAATTACTGTACCCTGGGATCCTGATGAGTGTAGTTGATTGATTTCGAACCGGCATTTCTCTACCAGTTTCGAGAATGTGTTGACCCTATCAATTGCTTTGACAGCAACTTGGTTGTCCAAAAAGATAGCTATATAGTGATTAGATGTAGGATCGTTCAGCAAACGGCAGGCTTCCCGAATCACAAAAAGCTCCGCTTGGAAAACTCTAGCAGACTCTGGGAGACGAAAGAACTTCGATATATCTAGTTGGTCAGAGGAGTTGCCTGCGGCGACTCCGCAGTCCATATTGACTTGATAACACCTCTGTTCTCCCATTCTTCTCTGGTATATAGTCTAACTTAACACGATTTACTAAAATTGAGGGTAGGTATCCTGTAGTCAGTTGAAGATGAAATCAATCATATTGGAATAGTTTCCCAGATCCTGCAGTATCCATAGATCTGCATAAGCTGAGTCTGTTATATAAAGATCGAGAGGGATTTAATGCAGGATCACACTTAGAGTTCCTGTGATGCCTACACCGTAAGCCGATCTCTCTGTACTTGTTTAAATTTATACTTCTTGTTCAAGACAGGCCATAGGTAAGAAGTGGACGCACAAAGGCTATGCACAAAGTGTCATCTTTGCTTTCTTTACCCGCTATTCTATATTGAGCTTCCAACTATGTTTCGGATCTAGTATCGTACCAACGCATTTTGCACTAGAACATAAAGAAAGTTAGTTTGGACGAAGTTAACTCCGGTACTTTAGTTTTAGTGAAAGCATCATTTCGGTCTTTTCCGGATTTACTCCGTGGCCACTGCTTTACTGATCTTTCCTGACACCAGTATAATCACGCCATCTGCTTACGGAACCACCTTAACCCCCTCTCTATCAAATCACATTAAAATTTTATTAATTTGCCATCAGCCATAGCAAAGGAGAGATAACACCTCTCTGTGTGGTGCTTCTACTGACCGTCTTAGTTAGATTACTGCCTAATGTTCCCTGAATTATTCTAGTTTTTAGCACGGGCACAATCCATTGACTAAGAAAACCTTCTACACCCAGGCTCGGTAAGAGCCTCTTGAATAGCTTTAGTATGGATGTTGTTAAAGGCTCCTTCTATGTCCAGAAAGGTTTCCACCGTACGCATTACCTCATGAAGAGCCGTCTTAGTAGATCGACCTTTGAGGTAAGCATACTGGGATTTCAATAATGGAGGGCTTCTTAAAGTTTCACGTATGTTCAATTTTAGGATACGTTCTAAAGTTTTCAGTACAAAAGAGGATAGGCTAAAAGGCCTGAAATCCTTCGTGGATTTATGACCTTGTCAGCCCACTTTCTGATTGAAAGCAACTTTGACACATCTCCAGGTCTGAGGGACATGATTTAAATACAAGCTGCTCCTATAAATCAGTAGTAGCCAGGGATTTGCCATGTCTTGCAGTTTCTGTAGCAAAACAGGCATAATGCTACCAAGCGCGGGTAACTTATAAGGGGAGAAGCTATTTATGAACCAGGAGATTTTATCCTCCGTGATAATGTTTACTCGTATAATCCTATACCACATTGCCGACGGAGCATTAACGAAACTAGCTTGTTCTGCATTACCATCTCTGCAACCTGAAAAGTGTAAATACTCTCATGAGAAGTTCCAATGATTCCGCAGTAGAATCAGTCCAGTTTCCGTCGGACTTTTTCAAGAAGGAGTGGAGTGGAAGAAGTGGAGTGTACCTATTCGACATCGTGTAATCGCCTGGTGATTGCTTAGCGACTACGTCCCCCTCCATTTCTCTTGAAGTTCTTCTTGCTTTTAGAATTCGATTGAACAATGTCCAAAGATGCCTTCAGAAAAATGATTCTTCTGGAATTCGTGGTGCGTGAATCCCCTTCGTTGATTAGCGAATCGGGACCGAGAGGTGTTACTTCTACGAGTCCTCCATCGACATGTGCAAGCCTCCCACTCGCTTTAAAATTAGAAAGTAGACCGAATAATAATAATAATACAAACACATACATATGTAGTTCTAAAATTAACATCAAGCTGAGACAACTAGTACTTAACACATATTGTATATCCCTTGGCGCCCGAACAACCCGCCTGCAGACTATTGATTAACCAAAGCAAGTATCATTTGCAGTTCATAAAAGTCAACAATTAGTATGATTTACTAACGTAACGTGAACGTGTTAGACATGCCTTTCAAGCCATTATTACGCCGCTTCTACGTACCTCTGGCATTCGCATTCATGAGGCAGGTTGTTTGAAGAATGGCTGCTTGCAGTTCAGTACATTTGATGAACTTACACCGCGCATATACATTGGCATTTCATCATTAAGTCAATGAACTCCGACGTCCTTCCTTAATTGTGCGCTAAAATGCTGTTACTGTAGGAACTCAAGGAGCACAAATGAATGTCTGTTCTGAAATATTATGTTCTTTTGCAATAGAAACGGTTGACAAATGGATTGTTTGGTTACAAAGAATACGAGAATGCGTTCAAACATCCGTGGGTATGAGCCAAGAGATGTGTGCATCCTTTTGTTTATTCGTACTTTTCATGGGCACATCCAATGACTGTGATGTAATATTGTTTCTTCTCCGTAACTCACTTATGAATGTATGCAAACAGTTTGTGGCTGAAAATATTGTTACCTTTGTTTGAGATTCACAAGCCTCGTGTGGGGCTTGGTTGTGTAAGAAAATAATTTTAATGCGCCAGACGACAAATGACCCATAAATCTGACGGGAAATGAAAGGTAATCTTTGACTTTGTCGTTTGTTTTCTTTATTTTTCCATTTTACTTTCGTTTTTTTTTTTTTTTTTGTTGTCATCCTCATTAACATTTTAGAAGGTAAGGAAATTGATTTGTGTCTTGAAGAGAGAATGGAACCTCTGGACAAGTTGAAAGCAGTTTTTTTTTTGTGCATATATTGGTTATTGTATCCGGACAAAGATAGAATTCTGAAATTTGAAGAGACTCTGGAAGCAAAGTCCTTATGCGAAATACGATGGTAAGAGGCGGACGAGTACGTCCCCAACGTTTGTTAGCCTCTTTGTTGGACTCGATGTCTATTTCCCTGTTCAAGCTGCTCAGCGGTGTACTAGTCTCAGGAACGGCGTGCAAGGAGCTTAGATGTGACCCTACCCTGGCTAGTTCATTCGCTTTTTTGTTACCTGGAATATCCACGTGATCTGGTACCCAACAGAGGGTCACCTAATTGGTTACTGAGATATCGTCCAGTCTTTTGACGCACCCCGGTTGACTCTCATTCTGCCATACATCTTCTAAAGTGGAATGCTGGTACTGAGCATTTGTTCAACCCACCTGCATATACCCGAATCTAAATGGGCATTACACAGGCTGCTTGTAACTGCTTCAGTGCTCACATTGTTAAATGCCCCTTCGATGTCAAGAAAGACACACTCAGTAAGTATTCCTTAACTTGAAGAGAGTTTTCTACTGTAGAAACCACTTTATGGCTGGGGGAATTGATCCCGGTCAGGTCAAGCTGCTTTCGAAGGAGCAGCTTAAGATTGACTGGGGCGGCCTCACTGGGATGAAGATTTAGTTGTACTACCTTCGTTGGTTGACAAGGTATTCTGCACAGTGATGGCCATCTCGTTTGGCTGCGGTTTCTTCGTGAGTCTCAAAGAGAATTCGGGAGCTCCAAAGAAAAGTCGCATCTGCCTTCCTTTTTTTAGTTTCTCGTGAGGTTTCTCCATAACGAAGACAACATCTTTGGTGCCGTCTACGTTGTCTTCTACGACGATAATCTCCTAATCGTCCATAGGGTCCTTAGTATTTTTTGCTTTCAGGAATAAAGCGGGATTATCTCTTTTCCGACACCCATATCAGATACGTTCATTTTGGCCTTGGGCCTCTCCGGAACCTCAGAAGGAATGCTTTTAAGACACCTCCCTCCCAAGGCTTAAAATTATGCAGTGTTACGCCAGTGCCCTGTAGATCTGGGTGAGCAGATTCACTGCATGGCATATTTGGCAATGGAGTCGTCCTCGTACCGTAGGGTGTGTCCAATCCACTATTACTTTCTTCATCGTGTAGTAATGTCCATGGGTTCTTGGCTCGTTTTCTGGTAAAGTTAATTGTTGGCCCAAAAAATCCTCAAGATGATTATTAGACGTCTATTTACGAAGGGCTGGAGCTTTCTAGTGTTAGTCATATTCATCTTCCAACTACTGCACCCACTGATTCTACGTTGGAGTGGAACAGTCGCACCTTGATTATTGTGCTGAGAATATTGCATCTCTAGGCATTGAATACCATTTTGAACGCAGATTTTGCTTTCCTGACTTTGCTGCATACACTCAGTTCAGTTCCATCGCGTTTAGTCGAGAGATTCCTAGAAAGTTGTCTACTTTCTTGATCCCCTATCCGGTACCGTTGAGATGTGCTGAGGGCAGTTTTTTTTTCGGTGTGTTTATTTTAGCCACATTTTGTTTGTAGCATCTTCTAGATTTTGCGCCACCAGATAAAGGTCCATTATCCAATGTGGAACTGGACAAATATCGTCAGCGTGGTCGAGGTGATTAAAGAAATATGTTATAGTCCATTGAATACCAAGGCTTCTTTCTATCAATGCTGAACGGAGTATAACGTTGATGACCACCAAGAACAATAGGGGTGACAATATGCATCCCTAACGTACTCCACTTTTGACTTAAAAATCCTCCTCTACCTTACCATTGTGTAAGATACATATATGCAAGTAAGAAAACTTAGTAACCTCGTATGTATTATACGAGTTTTTCGGGAATGCTTCTCCTGCGCAACGCCGACCAGATAGCATTTAAGCTATTGAAAGCCTTCTCGATGTCGATAAATAGTAGATGAAGCAGAGAGCTGTTGTCGATGCATTACCTACTTACTTACTTAGGTGGAGCGACAGTTCGGGATGAAACTGGAGCTCAACCAACAAGCCTCTTCAGTTAGCCCGAACTTTGGCTATCTGCCTCCGGTTGCACACATTTGAAGTTGGTTGAGCTCCACCTCGATTTATGCGCGTCACCTCAGATGAGGTTTTTCTCTACTGCGTTGTCCATTCGGGTTAAATTCGAAGATACTTCGGACCGGAGGGTTGATATCCATTCGCTCTACATGTCCTAGCTATGTTAGACGACTGATGCATACTTTTCTGACCAGATCGATGTCTCTGTACCGGTCGTAGCGTTCGCTGTTAAATCTGCTCCTCTAAATCCCGTCAACGCAACCGGAATGAAAATCATTTGAAGGATTTTGCGTTTAAAACAACCAAGGATATCTTCATTCGCCTTCGTTAACGTCCATGCCTCTGCATGCCTTTGACTGGAATGATGAGGATCTTATGCAGAGTCTCCTTAGTGTTTCTTGACAAGGTCTTGTTACTCAATTGCCTTCTTAGGCCAATGGAACTGCGATTGGCAAGTGTAACTCTTCGTTTCATTTCTGATGCGATGTTCTTGTCAGAGTTTATTGCGGAGCCGAGGTAAACAAAGTCCCTAACTAGCTATAGCTATCTATTGTGATTCGTCGATGATGTGCGTCCGTTCTCGTTGACAGTATATATTTAGTTTTGCCCTCATTCACAACTAAACCCATTTTTGCCGCTCCTGTTCCAATACTTGCAAAGTCACCAGTAACAGCTCGATGTGTTCTGCCGATGATGTCCATGTCATCAGCGTATGCAAGTAATTGGACAGACTTTTGGAAAATTGAGCCTCTGGTGATGGTGATTGCGAGTTTCGCACAATTTTCTTAAGTATGATGTTGAAAAACTTACATGACAACGCGTCACCTTGTCTGAATCCTTTTTTGACATCAAAGGTCTCGGTGAGATTGTTTTCGACCTTTATAGAGCAGCGAGCGTTTTCCATCGTTATCTTGTACAATCTGACGAGTTTGGCAGGGATTCCAAAACTAGACATGGCTCTGTATAGCTCGTCTTTATAAATGCTGTCATATTCGGCCTTAAGGTCGATAAAAAGATGGTAAGTATCGATCTAGACTTCTAAGGTTTTCTCCAGAATCCGCTTAAGTGTGAAGATTTGATGGATTGCGAACTTTCCTGGTCTGGAGCCACAATGATAGGGGCCAATTAGGTTGTTAACAAAGGGTTTCAGACATATACATAGGATGGCAGTTCAATTGAGAAGTTATCCTTTCTTGTGGATCGGGCAAAAGATGCTGAGGTTCCATTCATTAGGCATACTTCCTTACGACCAAAACTTGGAAATGGGTTGGTGTATGCCATCCAACAAGTCATCTTCCGCTGCTTTAAATAGTTCGGCTGGTAACCCGTCCGGTTCAGTAGCCTTGTTGAACTTGAGTTTGGATATTGCTATCCTCCATTAGATTTCCCTTTTTCGGAAGCTTGATGATAATCCCTATTTTCTATTCCTGCGGAAATTGGTCATTATTCCAAGCTTTCTGTATGGGTGGGTGTAACAGTTCTTAGAATATTCCGCTTGCAATAGTTCGGTAAGGACGCCATCGATACCTACCGCTTTGTTTTTGAGAGACTTGATTGTTATTGTTCTTTCTGTTTTACTAGAAGGTCCCGTGCGAGTTGATATACTGATGTTTGTCATGTCTCACACTACTGTCTCGATGTACCTTAAAAACTTTCCAATGCAAACAAACTTTTTTACTTTTCAGTTGAAAATACACGGACACAACCTCATTGAAATAGGCACCTAACCTAAAAGTATCTAACTCATCTCAACTTTCACAGTGATTAATACTTGCATGTTTCATCCTCATCCATCATTAGAATGGAATCTCAGAATCCCTACTTGTGGTTTGAATAATGTTCGCCACAGAATTCCAAGGGGGAAACCACTAATGAGTGAAAAACATCAGTAATACTTGTTCAATTAAAGCCCCTCAAATCAGACACACTTCCGTTGGTAACCCTTCGACTTCGCCCCGCAGCCAAAGCCCTGTCCATCAAATAATCACATGCAAACACATCCGTGAACAGAATAGTGTATAAAATCATTTTCCATGATTTATTATTCAAAATCATTTAATGATTCATTGAGGAACAATGAAAGAACGAGCTCTAGGCGGGCTTGTACTCACCATAGAGTACGTTCGAAGCTTTTAACCAACCCATTCCGTACTTGACTTCGACATGTCATCCAAAGTGTTGCATAATTCGCCTCGAAAAAGTCATTGATTGTTATTTAAAAAAAGAAAAACAATTTTATTTTGATTTACTGGGTGGCCTTTCGGAGAGGGAGATCAAGATGGAGATGGAGAGAACTCGGAGCAGGTTTTTTGTTCGGTCTTTGTAGTTGACATGGTGCCGCGCACACTTCTGGATGAAAGATAAATATCCATCCATACAGCGTGTGTGTGTTGTTTCAGATCACTTTGGCGGCAACGGCATGCGATTTATTAGATTTTAATAACTGTCGTAATTATACTCTTAGGCACTCCATATGCGCAGACACACAAGCCACTCCGGTCGTAGTGGGCTGTGTTCGAAAAAACTTGGCAACACAACACAAGGCAATGTGGTACTTGGAAAATGGAAAACCGAATGATGGCGTTGAATAATTAATATTAGAAGTGGATATTCATGAAAATTATTGATTGGCGGCTACGGTCTCTTATGATTATTGGCCGTAAATCAGAGACGTGTGGTAATTAAATGCATGACTTATGTAAGTTGTGAGGAGTGGCTTCGAAACGGTAGCACTATGGATGGATCGATTAAATGTTTTGAAATTAATTGGTCGGGATGTGATAAAATTTTCATTTCACGGAAGGGGGTAGGTACTCTACATATATTTGGAATGAAAGTAGTGGGTGTATCTAGTCGGCATATCAGCAGACTAATCGATTGGATTTATCACAGATATGAAGTAGGAGGATCACTTTTTGTGTCTGTCTAGCCTAGTTTTGATTGGGAGAGGTTGGCATTCCGCAAGTGTATATACTGTTTCCTACACTATTTGCCGTTCAAAAAAATGCAGTTAGTAGAATAGTAGCACGTATTACAATGTGTACGGATATGGATATCAACGCTTTGGCCCGAAAAGTCCTAGAATCTGTCCCAGAGGAACAACATTAGAAAGGGGTGTTACTTGTTAGTCGCAACCGAGAGTGGATACACCCGTGACAGTATCGTCAAAATCGTAGTTTAAGCTAAATTGTTATAACGAATATGTCGCACATGTATTACTAAAGTGACAATTCAAAAAATTAAGTTTTTCAAAAAAGCGGAAAATTGTTTTGGGAGCTACCGGCAATTGTACTACAAACTAAGCAGTATTGACAAGAGAAGAAAGATTATGATAGGCATCTACAGGACCAATAATGAAACTAAGTTAATGTAGTTTTGATGAATATATTGGGTGGGCGTTCAAAGAGCTTTTGTTGGTTTTTTATTTGTGTCACTTTTGAAAAACATGAGCTATGTATTAAATGTATAAATTCACAAATGAGAACACAAATCGACGCTTACCCATCTTCGTTAGATCTCTCTTAACGCTTGACCAGCTGTTTACCTTTTTCTGAACAGTTCTGCGTCATAGTCTTTTTGGACTACTAAATGATTGGTTCTATCACTTGCCGTGGTCACCTATGGACCTTTTCGGAACGTATGATTAATCCACGGACACTTCCGTCATTGGATGGTTGCGTCTATATGTTACTGACCCGTTTTTCAGTCTTTAATATGATGCTTAGACACCTATTAACAAAGATTGGCAGCCTTCTCGTTATAGAAATGGTCGTTCTCTACGTAATGCATTCCATATAACAGCACGGACTCAACGTTAGAGCGGAATAGTCTACGGTTGGTGATTAAGACTTGGACCATATTGGATATGCTCTACGCTCTATACCAGCAATGCACGCCTAACCTGATGAGTCCGTTTCAAGGCTGATAATTTGTGTTTTAGCCACACAGGCTGTTATTTGATGAAATTGCATAATTCTGTCAGAGAGTAAGCGAACATCGTCAACGTAGTCTAGGTATTCGAGTTGGGACGTACGAGTCCATCCAATTTCCCCGTCTTCCATCGACAAAGAAACACGGAACACATGATTGTTCTCCATTTCAACATTTCTCTGAGCAGGCCGTGATATTTTGCAAGGAAAACCTCTACTGCTCTTTCGACATTGTGCCCATGTGCCTTCTTTAACGATCTAAATACGAGGGGGCTAAATATATGTAGCAACACCGAAAGATTCTCTCATTTTAGCAAATGGCGTCTTATGTCACTGTGATCGAATTCAACAATAGGAACAATATAACTGAAAGAATGCAGCCTTGCTGTACCCCATTTCAACATTTCTCTGTACAGACTTGTGATATTTAGCAAAGGAAACTTCTCCTGCTCTTTCGACATCGACCATTTTATCGAGATGTGCCTTCTCTAACGATCTAAGTACGAGGTGGCTATCTATCGAAAGATCGAAAGATTCTCTCATTTTAGCAAATGGCGTCTTATGTCACTGTGACTTTGACATTTGTGAAGTAATCAAAAGCAAAATGTACGTTGACAGAACATGGATCGCTGTGCTCTTGAAGAAAGCGGAATAAATGTGTCAATGTTTTTGACAACGTGAATTTCGTCATCAATTCCTTTTATGTGGCATCAACTGAGGCTCTTTTAGCCACAAGCCTAGAAGATATTGGTTCAACATGGAGTTGTAGCACACGTGGCCATCCCCGGAGCATCCATGCAGCTTCTGTGGCTGCAAATGTCCAAGAGGAACCTCACATATCAACCAGATGATGGACCACGCATAGTTAAAGGATGTGGCCTATGAAGGGCCTTATACACACATATAAGTATAAGTAAGGCTGTACGATGATATTTTTGGAAAAGGCAAACTTAACTAGAAATTTTTATCAACGGGATGAAGGAAACTCCAGGTTACTCAAAGTCAATTAAAAAGATAGTTGCATCAGATTTTCTTTTTCGTCCTTTAACAACTATTAATGACCCAGTTTTGGTGGCATATTTGGAGCAATGTTATAAAGGGGCTGTCACTCCTGTTGACGTTTTTAAAATAGTACACAGGTACTATTGTACTCCATACAAAAGTATGGAGAATCTGCTTGGTGTACTGTCAAAATTTTGTAGAATCCAAAGTCAGTGGAGAGGAGACTGTGCATAAAGTGTTATATTTTCGATTTTTGCTTGAAAAGCTAAGATATAATGCAAAAATACTATACCATTAGAGCACAACACAAACATTTCTCTAACGAAGTTCTCTTAGTTACAAAACGACTAAAATTTGGAGCACACTCCCTGTCGACCTCCAAATATTCAGAAATCATTTGAAACTCTTTAAGAACTATGGGTTCGTATACATATAAAAAAGAAAAATAGGTACTCGTGTGTACTATTGCCACAGGCCTACCTTCTATCATTTCTCAAATAAGATCCGAGAAAAATTTTCCTTCACGATCGTTTGGGTAGCCACCTACTGGGTGTGGCTGTACGTGTCCGTGAAGAAGTAGCCGTAGCGCCACTCACCGCCAAGGAATAGCGCTGCAAAAATAACAACCACAGCGATTATATCACTAGATCGTAAAGAATCTTTTATTCGACTTTCCTTATCCCTTACACAGTTTAATGCAGCGCCTATAAATTTAATTAATCATATATCATCGTCCAACCAATAAAAACGAAAAACCAAATATGGTCTCCCAGGAATGCGATTGCATGTCCATAAACGTGTTTTCAAATTACCATCCTTACACCTTATATGTAAAAATATTTTACACAGAGTGTTGCACATGACACGCACCGTCGCATCTCGTTACAAAACTCCATGCGTACATATTAATTTGTCGGACAACGCAATGAGCATGCGCACGCACATATCATGTTGACGCTACCATAACCGGCATCCTACCAGAGTGCACCTCGACGGCGACCCCCGATCGATTGATCAGCGCCGATCTTTGGGTGTCACTTAGTATCGACAAGCTCCTTTCCTCATACCAAAGACGACATGGTTCGTGATTATTGTAAATCTTTTAGATTACTTCACCTTGCGTGCGTGCGTGTATGCCGGTACATCCGATATCCGCACAGCGTGTAGTGTGATTTATCTTAGCACGGAGGCATTCACCTTTCAGATACTTTTATTTACATTTCTTATTTTTCTCCTTCTTCTCCTTCGCCTTCGCCTCCTACTCGGTTATGTTGTAGTCTCTAGAAACGAGTACGAGTAGATGTGAACGCTCGAAGGTGTCCCAGTTTTTTTTTTTTTTTTTTTGTCTGTTAATATGACGGTGCGTGATTTCGCACCTCGAGCGTGGCTTTTTAAAGCCAGGTGTAGTGTAATCGTTGGTAATTGTCACTTACAATGCCATCTGATCTTGATTTTTTGATTTATTTTTATGGATTACGATTATGTGCACGGTTGGGCGCCACCACTCATTAGTTAAAGAGTCGTTTGCGCTTTTGTGTGGAATTGGTGTTCAATTGCAATTTGTTTTTGTTTTTTTTTTTTTCTTTTTTATAACAAAGTGGGTGAGTCACGCCCACTCACGTAATTGTGAGGTTAGTAGTTGGGCTTTTGTTTGCACATAAATTATTTGAGAGAAATAAATATTTTTCTTTAAAAGTGAAATTTTATTTGGGGAGAGTCTGCTTAGTAGGTGTGCGTCTGTTTGGGGTTCTTAGTGAAAGCGATTCACAGTTCTGGGGAATGCGGTTAATTTGCGTGTCAACAATGAAAATGTGTCGGCAGAATGTGTGAGCAAAACTCACGTTTATTATAGTCAAACAATGACCTACTTTGTATTGGCGGTTTATTAAATCAAATTATGATAACACGCCAATTCCGTGCTGATTAAAATAACCGCAAACACACCTTGTTTTTAAGACTGCGAATCTGAAAGCTAAACACTTAGACCAGAAGAAGGTCAATTGTGCTGTCGATGTGTAAGGAGGATGGTTCATGCTCTTACTCTGGGAACCATTTACTCCTGTGTCTGAAGGATCATTTAGATCATTGAAACGGTATTCACCTAGTGTGGCCTATCTGATGTTGGCGATTGCAGAGCAGGTGGACAGAAGGTGACAAATGGTATCCTCTTCCTCTTCATCTGTAGAGCTTCTACAGAAGGCGTTGCAAGGAATGCCCAGTCTTTG
Source organism: Xylota sylvarum (assembly GCA_905220385.1). Classification (NCBI taxonomy): domain Eukaryota; kingdom Metazoa; phylum Arthropoda; class Insecta; order Diptera; family Syrphidae; genus Xylota; species Xylota sylvarum. Next base: position 39,079,742 of record LR999958.1, read on the forward strand.
CGCATGTCCTCCTACAGCACAGTGTCCGGTGAGGCTATTAAGTATCTTGGAAAAGGATTCTCTCTTATGTTATGGAGTCCAATGGACCTAGTTTTATTTAAAGTCGGTTAGAGGAGCCTAGTGATATAGCATTGGTCGAGTTGATGCCATCGATGATGACCTGGATGCAAACGATTTGATGGCTGCCTGACTGTCGAAGTATATTACGATATCCGATGCTGATACTGCATTAATCGCCAATCAGTTATCTACTTGCCGAATGGCAGTGACTTCGGCTTGAAAAGCGCTACAATAGTTTGGAGGGTTAAAGGAAAGGTGGATATCCAGGACCGAATCCGTCCTCGGTTTTGGACCCGTCCGTAAAAATTTAAACCGATTTGTGGTACAGGACATCCCGTTGTGTCCATTCAGATCTGTTTGGCTAATTGAAGCCCATATTGAAATTGTGGGCAGGTGGTCGGTGACCAATGGAAGATGACGATGTATCTATAGTATTCTGACATGTCCAGTGTGTTACTCCTTCCATTGTTTGGAGCTTCTCAGTCTTATTGCTGAGCAGGCAGCCAGTTGTTTGCTGACAATGTCAATTGGAAGTAAGTGGAGCATGGTTCGTAGTGTAGCAGTTGAAGAGATTTTCAGTGCGTTGAGTTTTTTTTTTTTTTTTTTTCATGGTAGTTAGGTTGGAATTCTTACCTGGAGCCGACCACCAGTTCAGAACTCTTTACATGAGGATTAGTTTTATTACCGAAGTGTATAGCCAGCGCATAATGTTTGCTTGTAGACCCCAAGTGGAACCTTCTGCCCTTTTGCTGTATATAAACCAGCAAGGGATTTCCTGATCCATTCGACTATGTTTGCTCTCCAAAGAAGCTTGCGGTCAAGCTTCAGGTATGGCACTATTTGAGAGGATAATGGGAGTGTCTCTTAGCTAAACACATAGACGAGGTTCCATTCATCAGAAATGGGTCGTATGGTACCAAAAAGTAGGCGTTGAGTTGTGCATCTTTTGAGTGAATTGTGCTAAATCATACCAGACTAAAAAGTAGGTGTGGTTATGGTAGGTTAACGTGGCACACTCTTAAGCAAGTGAAGGAAAAGTAAAAATAAGAAAAAACTGCCATCAGCATCCAGCTTCTACAGATGTCATTATAGCATGCCTGCCCATGATTCAGTCACCATTAATGACTCCTACTACATTTCTTATGAGCGACCTCTTCTATCTAATCGGACGGTTGGATCGTTTCTGATTCAGCTTGGGCCAGATCTGTTTTGTAATGAGGCACATAGTGACGTCAGCCCATCTTGCTAAGACGATTTAGGGAAGTTAAATGTAAGAGATTCAAAGGATTTAAACGCAGCTTGAGTGTCCGAAAAAATGGTGATATCCCTATTAGATGTCACATTGTACTTCAGCCACAAAAAAGGCTTCTTTCTGTCTGCCATTCATTTTTGTTCTTCACAGAGCCGGAATATATTAGTGTGTGACAAATTTATTTTGTTTAAAATCCCATCGTGTTATCTTGAAGTGGGCACTGTCAGGTAGTACCGCAAAATAGAACTAACAAATGGGCGACAAGTGCCTCTTCTAGCCAGGCGGGCTGACTGCCTCGTTCATTACCCTCGAAACCTTCATATCCTGGAATTCATGCTACGGTAACTTTATTCATGAATGCAAGCTTTTCGAGGAAATTGCTTCAGTCGCATACCAGCCTAAGCTCTACCGTATAGGGTTTAAGTTGGTTGAGGCTCAGGTTATACTCCGAAGTGTAGCGGAACCTAAGTAAATAAGTAAGTACGTCAGGAAATACTCAAAAGAATGCAGTGTACTGTTTTAAAATAAATCCTTCAAAAATGCAAGGGTTTTCAGCAAAAAGATTCACCATCATAGGTTTTTTTCAGTCTCGTGGTGGAACAGGTAGTGCACAGGGTCAGCACAGAAAACACTGTATTCGCTAAGACTGTTCAGCTTAGAGGTGGTAATGGTGCAGTGGATAGCGTGTTTACTAGTGATCCGAACTGTGCAGGTTCAAGCCCGGGCGGAGAGAAACGAATAAAATCAAAGTTTCTCGAACACTGCCTGGAAATACAATGGACCCAATTGGAGATTAAGGGCTTCTAGGATTTGGATTTCCTTTTATTTTTTAAAAAAATAAGACTGTTCAGCTCCTACGATCTGCAGACTATATGGCCAATGCTCACCAGGAGAAGTTTTGATGACAATTGAAGATCATAGTATAAGACAAGACGTCACTCCAACTTTGAATATTTAAGGACTCTTCCTACATTAAAATGCATTCAACTTATCTTTCGAAAGATTCTGTCAAATTCGTCGAATAAATCATCCCACTTCAGGTTGGAACCTCGGTTAGGAGGATATCTATAAATTTCTATCACAAACTTTCATCTTTCCTCTTTAAAAAGGACCAAAATGGCGGCGCGGCGCTATATCCATCTTTAACGGAGTTATTAAAGTTTGAAAATACTTTGACAAAAGCTGTCCTAGGATAGATTTTAAAGACATTTTCACGTCAACAAGGTAAACTAGATTCAGAAATAAGCACTAATGGAGGAATTTCTGTGAATTATTTAATCAATTACTCATTTCATCTGAGAAAATCCGGGATGTCCTTTTCGAGTCGTCAGTCAAGACAACCATAGTGGGCAGTACGCATCTGAGCTAAGGAAGATGGTCCATCTCCACATATTCTATTCTAGATACTACTTCAGGACTGAATGTAGATAAAATAGACAAAATATTTGCTAAAAAAAAGCGGAGGCTTTTGAAAGGCATTTACTTGGATGCTTATGAGTCCTGTCACATATTCGTAGTTTATTCACCCATCTTAGTCTTCCTCCTAGAAAGTTGAAAGTAAACTTTTTTGTACCTCTCGCTAGCATCACCATACACAAATAAGTCTGATAATAACATCCCCTGCTAGACATACTGTACCCTCCTATCAAACGCCATAACATCCCAACGACAATTGCAACAAAACAACCAACAACATCTCCATGGCTTCTTGTTCCATTGGAAGAAATTAGAGAAAAAGAAAAGAAACTGCACTCGGTTCCTCACTGTTGATGATGCGCTCTTCTCCAACACGCCAGTCATCACCATCACCATCACTATATACATACATTTCTATCTCTCGGAACTATTATTCCTTTCTAAGACATCCTCCATACCTTCATCGAATTCTCTGGAAATCGTCCGAGATGTGTTCAGGGTTCAACTAACTATTTTTGGTCTTCTTCGTTTGTGCGCTGGTCAACACCGAAGACCAGAGATAGAAGCTCCACATCAGTGAATTTTATTCCTCGTCGCGGAACACGAAATGTTATTCATTCGATTGTGTGTTGTAGTGTACTCGTATCTGTGTGCATTTTTGTTCACCACAAACCTGTTTCTTCAACCGCATGTCTAACTCTCCGCTTATATAGAGTATCTCACGGGATAGTCACATTCCCCAGTATTCTTACCCCAGTCACCCTCTACTGTACCTCCAACCGATCGTAACAAAAGGTAATGTGCCTTTCTGTTTGGATACCGTGCAGTAGTACGAGTATCTATGCTTTTGCTCTTTGTTGTTAGAAATAAAAAAAAAAAAAGTTACTCAAACTACGTTGAATGTACGTTTATGGTTTCTTGATTTTTGGATTTCTGATGATAAGACCAGGTTTGTTGGTGAGCTGCATTGGATACATAGTATCTCTCCCGGTTCTTGGAAGTGACGTCGTTATAGCGCACGCTTAAGGTGTAGGAAAGTCCATAAAAAAAAATTGTTCATAACCGCACTATCTCTGATGAAGAGCTGTATTAGTTAAAATTGAATTAATTATTCAATAAGAGGCACTCCTCTTGGTTGGTCTTTCTGGTGGACTGGTCTTTTGTTTAAAGTTTTTGACATGCCGCACATTGACCTTTGAAGTTGATTAAAAAGTCCCCCCCCCCTCTCCACATTCGGACTATTCGTGGTTGATGATGATGTAGTATTGCAATTAAATTTGATCACGACAATTTGTGTACAGTCGGAATTGAGGAAGATAACCTTTTCGACTAGCGAGGGTCAATGAGAGAAAAGTGGCACGCCAGGAAAGGCCTGCAGGCATGCATACAAACAAGAGCCGCAACCGCTTTGAATAGCGTTTCTCTGTATGTAAATGATTCGTAATTTGAGGGTTCATGGGCATTTCACTCGACGAGATCAATCATTGGCTCTCGTTGAAGTGTACGTCGGCGACTTACGAAAAAGGTGGATAGAAGACGTGAGCAACTCATCAGAGGTATTTCTTCAAATAATTATATATTTCCGGTATACAGACAGTATTTATCTGTACGTAGGCTTAAGCTATTTAGGGGTGGAGGTCTCATACTTACGTATATGATGTTGAAAATGTTGAACTTGCATTTGGCTGAAATGAACCGCTCAAACGTAGTATCACATAAAAGTACGGGTACCCCATGCACAACCTTGAGGAACCCCACCCGAACTGTCACCAACTTGTACCTTTCGATTGTCAACTCCGTTTCTTGTTCTCCTGATTGTAAAATCCTTCACAATTCTAAGAGTTACAATAGGAAATAGTAGCGGCATTGCTTTTTTTCTTCTTCCTACTTCCATTGCCAGTAACCGCGTATACAGAAACTTTGGCTTCTGCAGCAGTTTGTGCAGCCAACTAGCATTTCATTTCTCAAAAGATCGATCGTTTGCCTGATTAGATACACTTTGCACTTTCCGCATGACAGACTCATTTGCGATGCGCTACAGCACAAAACACCATGGTATCCATAGTTGATGCTGAATGGTTCCTGTATTCAATGACTCAGTGTTCGGTGGTTGCGGCGGCGGCTCCTTGCAAATGTACGATCTCAAGACCAACAGCAATTTGTTTTCTCTCTCTCGCTTGTACTCTACCTCGGCGTGCTCTATGAATGGCGAAGTTGGAGTATTTTACAAATTACTTGCGTGCAAGCTCAAGACATTCATTTGAGTCAAAAAAAAAAAAAGTCTAGCAAAACAAAAACAAAAACGACAACAAGCACAGAAGATCACTGATCTCTGTGGGCGCGCACTGGGAGGTGGGTGATCATTAGTTGACGAACTAGCATTTAGCCAACCACAGTCACTGAGTGTGTCTTCCAGTTGCCATTTATGTAAATGCCTGTAACTTGTTTGGCACACGGCTTGACGTTTCTGAGTGATCTTTCTCCATTCGCGCTGGCATTGATGAGGATGACTACGCTACCGCCGCCGCCGCAACTGCGAAGTGTGCGATCATCGAAACATTCAATTTACTTGATTACATCATTCGACTAATGAATATTTCTATGTTAACAGGTTTTTATCTTCGCGAAATGGAACCTTCTTCTTCGTGTCAATATTGATCTTTAGAAAACCAAGCATTTTTACTGTCAATTAGTAAGGAAGACACCTTGTGGAAGGAATGTCTTTCGAAATATTCGTCTCATCATTTATGTATGTCAATCTTAATGGGGAATGGTTTTTGTATGCGAAGACGTTTCACATTGCATTGTTCTGGACAGTAGGCCCATAGTTTCTTGACCTGCAAAAACCTTTAAATGACGGAAAGTGTCAAGCACTTTAATTGCGCACCATATTTGGTGTCAACTGCTTTAGGTATGGACAATGCTGATTCTAAAAATAGATAAGACTTAGAAGTCGTCTTTTAATTAGTGAGATGTATCTAAGCGGTGGTGCTGTGAATCAGATATGCTAATAAGACATACGCTTTCGTTTAATTGGGTTGAAATGATTTACGATTGCTGTGGCCTCATATTGCGAATGATGTCATCAAAGTAATCTGAGCTGGATCGATGATAAAGTTTGGAGACTTGTTTGTACAAAAACTAGCCAGTGTGATATTTAGGAGCTTAAAATGTGATGCCTTGTTTGGATCTTCTCTTACGCGTTCATAAAAGAACTATCGTCAGTAAATTGTTGTCGGGTTTGAAATTATGTAACCTACTAATTTATAAACATAGAACTAGCTCAGAACAGCCATCAAGAATCAGCTGGACTTACCACGATTTGTTAGCAATCAAAATACCTTTTGACAGATTTCTTAGGGACAACGTGTACCAGAGCACGATATAGAGACATAGTCTAAAGATATGCACTGTAGCATTCAACACGTTTGATTAAAATCAATTAGCTGATACATGTGATAACAAAATCAAAGATTGCACTTCGCTGAGACACAACCCAACAATAAATATCGTTCGAGTAGTCTAGACATTCTTGGATCTACTTGGAAGTTCAGGGGATGTGTTACCTCGTGTTGGGCAGGAATCTGATTACTTTTCTTTTTGTCGTGGGGAGATGCAACGTTCAGATATTAACGTTTATTCCAAGGCCATTCGGACTTGTGCATAGAACTTTCCTGTCGAGGTTGTGGATCAGTTTCTATGTCCACCTGCCTTTCGTTGAGCAGATTCATCCTGCCATTCGCTAGTTCAGACACGTTCCAGAGATTTTTGAAAGATCTTGGAGTTAAAGAGTGGTTCTTCATACCGACTAGAAAGTTATAGGAAGCTTTTTCAAGACCTGTGAGACTATTGTTATTTGAAGAAGAGTCTGCTAAAGAAGGTATATTAAGCATCATATTGATGAGCTTTACAGGTGCCTTTGACTGTGTGGAAATTCGGTGAGGCATAAGATTAACCAAATGACTGTGGATTGTAGATTGTGGAAAATAGAGCGACTTAGGCGAGAATATCAAAATTTTAAGGCAGGTTTGATGGGCTGAGCAACACAAAGTCAGAAAAATAGGGTACAATGTTTACTTAGGTTCATTCGGGTTGGTCACAGGCACCCAACTTAAACGTGGTGTTGTTGTCTATCCAGCTTGGTCATAAATCTCTTTTTTAAGGGTCACAAGTATTCACAAGAATTAAAAAGAAGGAAGGCTTGTAATCTAAAGTCGGTTGTGAAGTAGACAAGATCAAATTATCTGCGATGAATTGAAATGATTGAATTGAAAATCATAATAGGATCACTTCGGTGTTCTTCTTACCGTCAAGAGACTACTGGCCCGACTCTAGAAGATTAGATGAATGGAGCAGCACAGCGGATTGCAGCGGAGTATAATGGTGCAGTAGTAGGGAAATACACTCTGTGTCATGAAATTGGAATAATTTTTAATTTTGATGAGGGGGTTTAAAACAAGCTAAAACTAAGACTAACTTACAAACTAGGACTCAGGGTATGGAGAATGGTAAAGGAGATCGAGTTTAAGGCAGTTTGAGGTCGAAGACGGAAAGGTTTACATAAATTAACGTTCCACAAAATTCGGGGAATTGGTTCGTTTGAGCGTGGTTCGGTAAATAAAACTGACGTGGGCATCGTAAATTACGGGGGTTAGTGTTGAAGAAAATAGAGTTGTAAAGGGACGCGCGATCGACGGGACCTTAGAGGAGCCGATGGATCAAGAGAACGTCGGCTACGTCTCTGCATTTCTCCAGGGTTTTTAAGTTAATGAGGTTGAAGCGGTCTTGTGGGGAGGCAAGATAAGAGGATCGTTCCAGGATAAACCTCAAAGGGCAAATCAAAGAAAACGACGTTGAATGTTTTCAATCCAGGACACATGAACTCGCTGAAAGGGGCACCAAGCTTGACTGGTATACTCAATTAGGGGGCGAACGAAGCAATGTATAGGGCTTTAGTCACGTAAGGGTTGGGGAATTCTTTAGACCACCGTTAGATAAAACCAAGTGATGAGTTAGCTTTAAGAATTATTTCATGAATGTGGAAACGGAAATTGATCTCCCTGTCACACAATATGCCAAGGTCGCGAAGGGTAGTTATGGATATATGTATGTACATACATATATATGGCCGTGGAAAAGTCCCTCGAGAGAGGGACTGGTTGCACTGACGTGGAAACGTAATAGGTTGGCATTTGGCGATGTTGGGCTCTAGGCAATTTTTCAGGAAGTCATATTGACTGGGGGAAATAAAAGATTTGCAATGGAAGTGTAAGGCTTCGTATAAAATACCTTCAAGTTTAGGTATATAACAAAGTTAGGAAATGAAGCGATAATTAGTAACTTAATTCTTTAATTCCTTTTTACGTATCGGAGTTATGAAAGAAGTCTTCCAAACTTGAGGAATTTTCCTTCTAAAAGGAATAGATGAAAGTGCTTGGGAAGGGGGAGGGAGAGGTTGGAGGAAGAATTTTTGAGAGATATGGCGGGAGATACCATCAGGACCGGGTAAGAATTTCCTTACTAAGCACCAGCAGTATTGACAATTGAAGACGATATTTAAATGTCTAAAGGCCTCCATTGTTATTACGTATAGGCGACTGAGTTTTGTAGGAACCTATTTCAAATCTCGATATGGTGTGGAATAGTTTAGTACACATAGGACGAAAATTTCCTCTAAGTTGTATAAATTCTTAATTTGTTCATTTATTAAATAGTGTCCCAAATAGTATATGTAGATGGTAAGCGAGGTTCATTCGAATCTAGGCACCTAGCAGACTGTTACTTAAACTGTGTTCCAAGCATTCCAATGCAGTCTCACAATCAGCCATTGCCTCCTTACTATTGACTTATTTGGATATGGCCTGGGAATCATAGAAGAAACCTATGAGACTCATCAAAATAGAAGACTAGAAGATTCCGTGCTTGGTACTATTTAGCTTATAACACTTTGCGTGAAAATGGTTATACGAAGTCCAGTTGTGTAGGCAGAAACTGGTTCGTTGCCTAGACAGAAGAATCATTGTACATAGCAGGTCTCATTGCTAGCTTTTTGTATGACTTAATCTTAAGGTACTTACGAGTACATACACATCTACGTCCGTTGATTCTCGTATAAGAGTGAAAGCAAATAGAGGTTAGTCTCCAGTCCTGTCGTTAGTATGATTTTCACTTCATAGATTACTCTAACTGTCACATGTTCATCCACTGCCAAGCTTACTATCAATCCAGAAATTAGAATTCTAGAGCAGATCCCTTTTTTTTAAACTGAACATACACGCTGCAGGACTGACTAAAGAGAATCATTTTAACTGCGTTCCTGGTGCGTAATACATGCTACTGTCAGGCAGAGCATTCAGTTTTCACTATTCCATACAGCTTACATACGTTTCCTTATCTCTAGGATTCATGACGAATGCCGGGTGTTTTGTAATATCCGATTAACTCGTGGTATGTATGAATCATTATGCAAAAGCCGTGCGATTTTCACTAAATTCCCTGATCTGAATAATATATTTTAAAATCTTACGACACTGCAGGGCTTTCACTACTTAAATGACAATTTGCACTTTCAGTCAACCAAATCAATCCAATCTATCAGACAGATTAAGAAGCACTTACTGTCAGCGAAAGTACAATAAATAACGTCTTTCTACTTCGATATCTTTGTAATCGATATCTAAATCCAACATCAAATATGTCTTAACCGTTGAAAGTCTTAATCGCACCAATTAAATTATTCAAATAAATTTACACATCACAACGCAGCCAATTGGAGCATGAAATTTGTTCTGTCCTCGTCGTGGTGAATGGCAATCGGTCGCGGCATGATGCCGCTGCCGGTGCCGGTGTCGCTCAACCAAAAAGCCAGCAAATCGATTGTTAATCATTATTTTATCGTTCTTGCTCCCCAAATGGATGGAGATATACATAAATTTTCTTGCGAAATTATTTCGTGTTCTCAAAGTGAATGGAAGTGGAGAGGAGTACCCCGAAAGTAACCTACTTTCCCGATAATATTTTTGTTTTTTTGATATGTGCCCCACTGTAGAGCTGCCAATTGCAATTCCTGGTTGCAACCGCCACCGATCACAGGTACATTTAACATTTTAATTGAATTGCATTTTTGATTTGCTTTAATTAAGAGTAAATGGTTGGCTGGCTTTTATTCGTTTTGAAATTGTTTTGCAAAATCTGACTCATTTTGTCGTCATATTTGGGAATTTTTTTTTTTTTTTTATTTCTTTATGGTGAGCGACGAACGTTATCAACAATTAAGTGTTGATGATTAGTAATGCGCTTTAAATAAACGTGAGAGGGAGTACACATTTTATGTTTTTTTTTTTTCTTTTAATATTATTTTGGATTATGCTACTACACTAAGCTTACCGTAAATAAAATAAGAAATATTCGAAACGATAAACAGCTGCGGGAACAAAGGCCACCTCTGTGCGCAAAGATGCAAAACAAATGAACGTGACATCATTTTGTGGTACGCAGTTCTTACAGAGTGTTGTACAAGATATGGAACAGACACGATTTTGTAAAAGATTTGGAAATCTATTTGAAATGTAGGTGGACATCAGCACTGAAGATCTGTCACCAGATATAAGTGAAGGTAAGGCAATCACGAGCAAACTGAACCGAAGTATCGTCGCTCTCGCCGCAGGTGTCGCAGACAGTAGTGTTAAGCGTTGTCGAAATATTTTGGATGACGTGTAGTCGCTATTTACATCTTCACTTACAGGTTTCTTTAGAATCTTTGCCTGCCCTTCGTTGTTTGTGTTCTAACCATTTGATTGGCTTATTCTCAAGGCACTCTTGGCGACAGACTCCTTCATGTACAGGTTTAGGGGTAGCATGTGTCAGAATTGTTTCTAGCACAGCTTTCGGCGTAGTTTTTATCTTGCTGAATGTTCCTGTACATCCCAGTCTCTGTATTTCTGTTCTTGCCTTAACGTAGGTTGATTCGTCTGCAGCTCGCCACCAGTCTACGTATCTAAAGGCACCAGCATGATACCCTAGTTTTATCATTTTAATTTTGGTCTCAAGGACTTAAATTCCTTATCAAGGGTTCTGCGCCATTTTATTTTAGGGCAACTCACTTTTCTACTTTATTATGTAATGGAGTTCCTTGCATGATGTTCATTGAAGGTGTTACCTCGATGTAAATTGTGTGCTTTTATTGCAGTCTCTCCTTCTAATTCCTCTTCTGAATATTCCCTGTCTTTCACATCTCACAAAAGTAAGTTTAGAATTAAGTAGTTCGGTTTTTCTGAAATCCTAGGAGCCAGTCATTCGTTTAGAGTTACCAATGACGTCAATAACGCCAAAGTCAAACCAATTACTGTGCTAGACAGCTTTTAAGGCTCTGAAAATAAATCCAAACTTAAGGTTTCCATTCACTTGGGCGTCTGTCCACTTCAAATGGAAATCCATTTCGCCACAAGTCACTGAAAATTCGTTTAGATAACTTTTTGAACTAAACAAATTAGAAACCTAAATTCTGTCAAATCAAAAGAGTAATCTCTCAAATTTAGGGAAAGTACTAGTACACTTTCTAGATCAAGGCAACACTTTTATTTTCCCTCAAATATTCAAACAAAATTCCCAAACGTCGCCATTTTAACTTTTTTTATATCATAAAACTTTTCTGACTGAAACTAAGCAAAATACCACAGAAAATTGCAAGTTTACTTCGAAACGTATTAAAAATTTCGAAATCGCTCAAAAAATTAACCATCAACCACGCAGTTTAATGGAATGCCTTCCAAACACCTGTCTCACATTCGTGTTGGAAATATAAAAATCTGGAAACGATAAATGTATTCAAAATACCTATACTCTTTCTTTCTTCACACGCTCTGCTCACTTTTGAAGAATTTTATTATTTCACAATCTCATTTCGTAAGGATTGGCATTCATTAATCGAATGCCCAAAGGTCTTAGCCTCAATTTATTATGGCTTCCGATCTGATTTCAATGCACGTCTGTCAATATATGGTGACGTAACATTGAGCTAATAAGAGCAAACACCAAGAAAGCGTTACTACACCCTCCCTATATAAACGAAGTGAGTGGTTGTTTCCAAATTTGCTATATAAATGGGTTCCCCATCTTTTGCTGTCTGTTTAATTACCGTAAACAATTTCGAACTTGAACTTAAATGTCAAATGTGACATTGACACAGCACCAAAAATGGGGTGGATGCGCGCCAGATCACCTACATACTTACTACCTCTCATGAATGGTCTTTTGACATTTCGAGGTCTCCCAACAAAGTACCTAAATACATTTCGCTTAATTGCTGACATATTCATGCACGGTTTGGTTTTTGAAAGCCATTTATAGTTAATAACGGCGCCATTGTATTCATTTGTTTACCTCAATATTTTTTTTTTTTTTGTTAAAACAAAACAATGTCTGCTAGTTTCTTTTTTATGGTTATTATGGCGGAACTGCAAATTATCGGAGATTAATGTGAAGTTAGCGGAAGGTAAAAGTCTTGTTACGTCAAATTGATTAATGTTTAACAAAAAGTTTTAGCAAGTCCAGTGTAGTGATAAGCTAGAAAACAGTTAATGACATGTAATTGTAAAAGTATGATTGGCATTACGTACTGAAGGTAAAGCTGTTGGTTTTCACTTTTGTTGACCCATGAGGGGATTAATTGATAAGGTGCTAGATATAGGGTCTTAGGAAAGTCTGTTTCTTTGGTTAAAGTGCCCTAGAAGTTCGCAAAAAAAGCTTGATGGAACGTTGGTGTGTTCAAATGTTCAAATTGTTCTAGACATTATGTTTCAGAATATTTAAAAAGCATTCTGGTACTGAGATATCTGTCCCCATCTGAACTGTCAAACGAGTCAAACTCAAAAATTGACAGAACGAAAATTTGTATCTGGCCTACTGCAACACGTAATGTTAACATTTCTCAAGAATACATATGTACATATGTACATATAAACAGTGGACGGATACTTTTCTTAAATTTGAGAAAATATTCTTCAAATTTTAAAGATATGACTTTCGTTGTTCCATCGGAAGTATAACCAACTAATCCTTTTATTTGCTAATTTATCACTTTGCAAACTTTCTTTAACAGAAAATCCAAAAATTACACATTTTTTGTTCCATATTTTCACATTAAATTATTCCATCATTGAGTGAGAATGAAATTAAATTGTTCTTAATTCGATTGCCAGAGCGAAATACAAGTAATAGGCCCGTCATGACAAACTGTCACGATCTATCAAACTGACTTTTGATCTCTGGTGGCGGGCCGTCTTCATTGTTTTCTTAATTGATGCTGATGACACTACTACTGTCATAATTAGCTGTGAAGACTTTGCGCAAAAAAAGAAGAATTAATCTTTCTAATTTATAACCTTAAGAAATTTCACATTCAAAGAACGACCTTATTAAATCAATAATTTATTCTGTTCTTTTATTTTCAGGTTTGTAGAAAAATTCAATGACCTTCTTTAACAGTAAATACGTTGGTATTATAATTTATGCACATTTAAAGTGAGTATGTATTGAATTTTTGTTTCTTTAGGGTGTTTGGACTAAACAAGTTCTTGCGGCTAATTAGTTACGGATTTCTTTATACGTTGTAAAAAATTATTTATGAGTACTATAGAAATGTATTGAAATTAGGATAGGGTATACCTACATATGTATAGTTATGGTACTGGTTTTGCAACTCAATTGGCCTCCAAGTCTGTAGAAATAGCGGTTGGCAAAAGAGATTCTTTGATTTCCGGATCAATATACATATATGATTGAATATGCTACCAAGCCTTGATTACCTCGAAGTTATGGTTATCCATTGTTCTAGGGCGGACAAGACTAATGTGGTAATGTGGACTCTGTCTTTGTCTGGTTTACAACAAGACCTAGCTTAGCCGTTTCTGATTGTAGATTGAGCTTTCTGCTGATTCTGATGTAGAAGGCGACTCCGACAGAGCGAGGGGTTCCAAGTTCAATCCCCAAACAACAACTAAAATTTCTTTCACGGCCCCACCTCTCGCGAGCGTCTGACAAACATCCGAGAGTAAAACTGTCATGAACAAGCTTCTCAAAACAAAAAAAACTGCCGTTCGGATCCGGCATTAAACAGTAGGGCCCTCAATTCGTGTGAAGAATATAACACGCACAGCACGAGTGGTTGTGTGAAGCTAGGCCTGTATTTGTCCTTGTGATCTGTGGATTCTCGGCTTCGAGAACTTTATCTTCTGATTTGCTTTTGGTGATATCAGAACGCGGTTCTTGAATAAATTGATCGTAAAATTCCTGCAGTTCAAAAGGAAAATGTTTTTGAATGGATAGAGGCGACTGTAAAATGGACGCGTGAGGGTGCTCTTGGTATTACCAATATTACGAGCTTTTTTGATGGATTGAACTGTAACTGTGTGTCTACTCCTGCAGATCTCTTTCGCCTTCCTGCTCTTTTATCGATTTCACCAGATCTCCCATTCGATGCGTTTCTGATCGCAGATTTGCATCCTTCTTCTTCTCATCTTATAATGTCCTAGGTTTTCTATAGGCCGAAAGTTCTATGACCACCTTACACATCGACTTTTAGACTTGTCTAGAGATGCATATATCTCATTTCTCAACCGACAATGATCTGATCTAACATTCCTGAAACTTCTGCGCCTTTATTAACTTCTTCTTAGAACTCAGATGTAGAGTTTTTTTTGATATTACAGGGCCTTATTTATTCTAAGTGGGCTGGTATTGTCCGTATTTTTCGTCGTATTTAGGTCTTCACCCGGAGTAACCTTCAGGGCTTCCATAGCCCTATTTCAGATAAAGCTGTAACTGCTTCGTAAACTTTAAACTTAAACCTATCCTTGTGATAGTTGATTGGTTGGTGATGCGTTCAATTTGGGGGTTTATTAGCGTTTTAGTGTCGTTATTATATACATAGGTTCCACAGAAAAAACTGTCAGTGACTGATCTCACTAGAGGTTTATTGATCAGGTGATCAAGTCCGTATCAATAAATAGAACCGCACACAACTAGCCATTTCTTATACGTTGATTTCGACTGGTATATTCTATTCCACTTCCTGGATTGTTGTTATGTCAGATATTTGTACTCGAGAATATCTGCTAGTGAGTCAACTGCACCTACTTTGTTTGTGAATACACATGTGCACATATGTGTGCATATATACATACTTGTTTGTAGATCTTCAAATTCTCATTCAAGAAAGTAAATACCCAAGGCAGCTGTGCAAAATGCGCAAAAATATGTCAGCGATATACTACACCAAAGGGGCATGCCAAAGTGATTAGTTTGAAAACTATGTTCATGCATATTCTTCTGTCAAATTAAATAAACATTCTCGCTTCGAATTTGTTTATTTAATTTATAATTTAGCAGACAGTGTTTTAACCACAAATCGCCACTCAAACTCCATCTAGATAATTTACATGACAACACATTATCCCACGTGATATCCGACTGTGGACGTTGTTGGTGACACAGCTAAACAGCAGACCAAGACCGTGCCCAATCAAAAAAAAAAAAACAAAAAAAACAAAAAGCAACAACATAGTACTACTGAAATAATTAGCATTAATAAATAAATCAAATAAATAAATAAAATACAAACCAATGCACACGAATAATAGCAGTAGTTCTGTACCGAGCACAGTGTACACCTGTTTCCAGCTATGCCCACCGGCTTGAATCGAATAAAAAAAAACAAAAAAAAAACTCGATCAACTTAGCATTAAAGGTACGTCTACATCTGGAGCCCGGGCGATACACCTTCTTTCATTCAGACTTACCAATTCACTTTGTCATTTACAAATGCGAACGAGTATCGCAGATTGAGACGACAACGACGCTACAGATTCGAGTTTGAATTTGAATTTATCGCAATTGCTCCGTTGGAGTCGTATGCGGTCTGACTTAATGATTTCGATATGAGTAATCAGCGGTAAAAACGGCAGCGGCCAGGGCAGTGGGTCTCTCGCTGGAAACGTGTTTATCTTACGATTGGAATCAATTAAAAAAAAAAAATCATGTTTTACCAGTGGCTCAGTGCACCGCACGGATGCGATTAGGAATGTGTACGATGAAATCGAATAGTATGGCTGATAGCGAGAGACTTTGACGCGCTTCGAACGGATTTAAGTTTGAAATTAATGTTATGTCGGGCTTGGACAAATATTTCATGACAAGTGGAATCGCCTGAAGTGCTCTGGGTGCTCGAATCGCTGGCGTAATGTGGTTAGATGCGACTGAGAGGCGCAATTAAGCCGACAAATTTTGTAATTTGATTTGGTAATCAGTAAGAGTATGTAGATGGCTAAAATCTTGTCGATCTTGTCCTATATCTGGATGGAAATGGGTCGACAAAGACACGTACAATAGGCCCGTGTAGGGTCCTAGATGTAGGCCCTTTTAAACGCTTAGTTTCAGTTGCAGTTGTCACTTCAGTTATCAGTTTAGTTGCAAAAGGCAATGCATTTAAACGTCAGAAGACAGAAGACAGACAGGCGTTTATACGTGGTCTAATATAAGAAGACAAACATATGACAAAGGACGCCCAATTGAAAATAAATCGTTGAAATCTCTTAAACACTCCCGATATTCCAGTCAAGTTTTGCACGTCGACTCCATTAATTTGTTCATAGTTTCGTCGGGCCTAAGGATTTATCGATCCTTTTGAACTCTTTAAGAACTTGCTCTAGCATTAAGATCACACAATTGGAAAGATGCGTTCGATATGAGATATCGCGAGATTAAGCGATATTGACAGAAAGCGTTCAGGAGCAGTTTTTAGCAGTTTTATTTCCGTGGATGGCTCCAAAACTAGTCATATGTTCTTTGCTGATATATTTGTAGACATATGCTATTTTTTTTCCCATGGACTATGTTGTACAAAAAACAATGAGTATCTGCTTCTATAGTCGGCTACGCTTAACATCTTCCTCAATCCTTAAACCAGTTCCTGCCAGAATAGTTCGAAAATCCAAAAACTCTCAAGAACTCCATTGACTTGAACTCGCAGCTTACACTGAGATCGCGGGGAATGAGAACTCTGACGAGATTGGATCAACAGACAAGGTCCATATTAACATAGTCACTAGGTATTAGGAAACGTAGGAATAGAAAGAAATGAAGCAGCAAGATACGGCTCAGAAATCTCATTTAACTGGGGCAAACTTTGAGTTGATATTCAATTGACAGCTAACTGTAAACTGATGGAAATTCCATAAGTTTCAGTTCAACTCTTCAATTTTTGCATGTTTATTTGAGTTTGACTGAAAGCTCAACTGAAACTGAAACTTAAATGATCTAAATGGGGCTTTAAATTTCTCACACGCACTAAAAGAACCCATATTTTAACGCATTCGTTCTTAAGGCAATGACTCTCGTATGTTTGTCACACATTCTGGGGAGGTTCCGTTTGTATTATCTAGAAATCTTGAACCGTAGCTCGAAGAACTAATAATTTAACCACGTCACCGCATACCTTATGTGTTTAGTCCTTGTCATTTTTATCATATAAAACTCCTCCTTGCAATGTACTCTGAAGCTTCAAAGGGATCCATAATGAAATATGCATGACCTCCATGAAACTACAAAAATTGAAATCTATCGTCCCTACTCTCCATCTTACTAACTTAAATAAAAACAAATTAAATTTTTATACACAGATACATATATATTTATTTACCATTTGATTTTTTTTTTTGTTTTTAGATTTTTAAACGAAGCCCCGACATTAACCCTATTATTGATTCCCCATTTGGTTTCTGCCATCGGAATACATTGACTCGTTTCTTTTGAAAAGGCTGCCTTTCATCTTTTGTATCCTTAGGTTTTTCATCATCTGCTTTGGGGGGCTTCGGTTCTGGTACTTTAGGCTGCGGCTTTTTTTCTTGTAAATAAGCTTGCCGGCGACAACTACAGTATAAACTGAGAATTCTCCTGGGACTGGTAGGATTTTTCGAGAATACTCTTAACATGTTCTTAATTGTTCAAAATAATTCCAAGATTAAAATTTTCAAAACTATGAAGAACGAATGTATATTCGCAAATAGCTGAGATTTTTTTTTTTTGTTTAATTAAATTTATAAGGTAGATAGATACACAGGTATCTACATATCTAGGGTGCCGAACACACTTTCTCAATATGAAACAAGTATAAAAATATGGTTTTGTAGATGGACTGTTTTGTAGATGGACTGTCCATAAGGAATTCTATTCTCTGGAGTTACGCCCTTGCAATTGTTTTGTTAGTGCAACGGAAGACCAGTTCCCTTTTATATGTACCTCTAGAACAAGGGGAAAGTCAGTAACCCATTACGGGTTAATCCGCCACCATCTCTTTTCCAATACCATGACTCAGTATTGCAGATTCTTACAGACCTGGGATTCAAATTTGTCGAAGCAGCTCATATAGTAATAACACTTATAGTTCGGCCTGACTGGAATTGTAGACGCCACCGTTCATTGCATCTAGGGAATTCTTCAGCTGCCGCTGATCAACACAATAAAGCAAGCCTTAAGCCTTTTTCTTTAAAGATTGTGATAGCAAAGTCTGCGGATCGTTGAATCTGAACATCCCTAGATTAGTACAATACAATAGATTTCTTTCAGGTAAAAGTACACCGTAAAGTCATTTCCGGTCTGTCACTGTAAACTACAAAACTAATCTGTGGATAAACTACATCTTAAGAAAATCCATCCAGAATCAATCATCCTGGCTTATAGTCAGTCTACCTTTCACTGCACCATTTCTAAAAGTCCGGAGACGGCTTCGTATTCGGTACTCAAAACAGCTGCTTAAAGCACCCTATATCGGGTGTCCTTTCCCGTTGGCCTGATATGCTACTTTTTCTACCGCTGAGCTGTTCATTGACATTGATCCACCGTCTCCATTTAATAACAAGATTGCACCGAACGTTCTACGGCATTAGCAGAAAATTTTTGTGGCCTTAGAGATTCTGGCACCTATGTATATTTCCAGTATGAGCGAGTTTTCAACCCTTTGCTGGAGTACTCAAGCATGCAGGCCATCTGAGGCTACTATTTTCTTGTGTTGAACATGTCACACGTTACGTGTACATCATTGATGGATAATGTCAGCTCACCAAACCCGAACTCTTTTGTGCTCGGTGATCGACGACTTTATATATTCTCACTTTCGCTTGTACATATCTCAAATTCATAAGACCTACGACTCCAGTTCTCCCTATCTTACTGTCGGATTAGTCGTTCTTCGAAATCGCTTATACATATGTATCCACGTGCCTTCAGGTCCTTAGACTTTCTGGACTTCCAAGAGGACTCTTCGAATGGACGTAAATTGTAGCAACAAAGAGTTGAGGGTTTTTCAGCAGAGACTTCTGAAACGTTGAAGGATAGCCGAATGATCAAATTGATTGATCACTCTTTATCTATTTTGTCACATCGTTGTTGGTTTCATTATAAAGTATAATGTCTTTGACTTTACATTGAGATTCTCCATATTATATTAACAATGTCTCCGCCTATCATCTGCATTGCTTGCGATACTGCGGTTGGTTGCAGATTCGTCTTACTTTTTGATTCTCATAAGTCTTGATCTACCACAATACTTTAGACTTTCATCTAAGCCTCATATCTCTCTGAGCAGTTTTATTGCAAAACTCTCCCCCTGAACCATGATGTGTCAGTCATGAAAGTTTCTTTGAAATGTTCCGCTGCTCCCCCCAACTGAGCTAGACTTCAAAACACACTCCAATTAGCGAATCTCTCCTCAGTACGGCACACCACATGTCATTCAATATATGTACGAATCCGAGTAGTCCTAATCCCCGCAATGAGGTCTCTAGTTACACTTTTCACTTTCGTTCAGCGGGGGAATTGAATCTCATTAAAATTTATTCAACACACACTGTGCGGGGTGCAGCATTGCGCGCGTGAAGTTTTCACCGCGCTCATCAGTATCCACAATGTTTTGCCATGCATCACACATCGTCATCACATCACATGTGTGCGACGTGTGATTTATTTTGTAAGTTAACTTTGGTGTTTGCAAAATAACCGCCACACAGCATGGGGGCGCGGGTGGATAGACTCAGTCTCAGACTCGCTTCACAACTTGTGGTCCTGCGTTAGTTAAACACACCATCGAATCACTTACCCTGGCAATGTCGATTGCAGCATCGACTAGGCGAGTCATTATTCTTTAGATCACCAAATCTGATCATAAATCTTATGCAGCCCATAGCTTGGGGCGGGCCCATAATAAAATTCCACATTCGGACCGTAAAAGACGCGATCGCGCCGAAAGAATTCACTTAACCCACCTCGAATGTGGATGTGTGGGCGGCGTCAGGCTGAGGCTAACTCTCTGCCCAGCCACGTGAGGATTATAATGGTGAAACCGTAAACAAATCAATCGATTGATCGATCCGCTGAGTTTTTCATTTTTCCAGACACGAGTCGGGTCCTTTTTCGATGCAGATTGACATAAAGCGCGTCCATTACATTATGTCCGCCATTTGTGTTTATCAGAAACCGTTTAATTGAAGCTCGCTCTTTCTCTCTCTATCTCTCTCTCCGTGGAGCGATTTTCAATTAATAGCCACAATTGGTTAGTCACCACACATTAATCTTACTATCGGTGGGCAAAGGCAGCGACTTTGCCGCACATTGTAGGCCGTAAGTGGTTGTTGCACAGTCGGGTAGCAGCTTAATCACACTAGAAATGTGGATTTCCTTGTGGGCAAAAGTTGTAGGCTGGAGCTCTGCTCCTCTATGCACTATGTAGTGGCACAGTGTCACGTTAGGTGGTACCGTGTAAATTGGATTAGGTATGATTTCGGGATCATACGCGGTTAGGCAATGATTTTGTAATAATCATCGAGCGTATTCAACTGGACGGACGCATGCGAAGGCAGCGAATGGTTATGAATGACTCTTAATTAGTGTAGCGTCTACTTGGTATCTAGGTTGATAAGTTGTAATTTGCTTGTCACTGGGGCAATTACATGAAATGTTACATTTATTTCTAAATGAATTGCAGGTTATATAGTGTGGGAATGTAAGAGTATTCAAAAGGAGTGGATATGTTGAAGAAAGTTTTCTGAGTGACGGAAATGTCAAAAGTTTCGGTAGGATTAGAAAAGCTTTGCAGGAGTGTTTCGAGTAGAAGTAATAGTTATCCTTTCTTGCCTCTTTTCAAATGGGTATCAGATCATTAGGTTCCTATATCTTTTGAGACGTTATTAAAACCATTTATGGCTACACAAATACATGCATACAATAGATCAATAAAACACCATAACTCGTTGCTATTTTATGTAGGCGCACTGAGGTACCTTTCAAATAAATTTGTTTGAAGGCAACACCTCATAGATAGGTTATATAACTTTTATAACCTTCTCACTCAGAGGTACATTACGTTTCCATTTATCTCTATTTGTGGCCATTTACGCAAACACTTCTAATCCTGGCGGACAAAACTGATATTATGGCTTTCGGTTTGTTGAAATTTTATGATATTTAAATGAACAGCACTTAAAATGCCGAGGTACGCCATAAACACTTTGAGCGCTACCTGTACTCTATCGGCACTTTCGATACTGTACTGTACACCCTTTTTACGAGTGCAATTTACTTAATTTTATGATTTAGCTTAAAAAATTATTTTTTTGGAGCATATTCTGCACATTAAGTTTAATAGAAATTTAATTCAAGTCCTAGACTAATCATTAAGTCTACGTAATAAGTTACAAAAAAAATATAAAATATTTAAATTGAATGAAAAAATCAAAAACAATGGGACACCTTTTGAGAACTTAACAAAATCTTTGTTTTAAACCACAAAACGATTAAGAGCAATAGCAATCAAAAAATATACAATACATATGGGCGGCTGTCTTATTGACCAGATGACAAATTTTTCAATGGATGTGGAAATGTTTTAAAAATGTTGCAAAATACATTTTTTTGGTTAAATACAATCTGAAAATGTTCTTGTTTACCTAATACTCCTTTATTCGACTATTTTTTGCATCTATTTTTGACGGGAAACACTTTTCTCGGAAGTGTCAAAAACAACTGTTTTCTCTGACCAATTATTTTTGCCAAAAATGAATCTATGTGGTATTCACCCTTATTACGACTGGCGTTTTAGTTTATCGACTCTTGTCGTTTTTTGAGTCGTGGCGGTTTATTGTCATTTTAGTGTCGGAATTATGAGAGCGAAACGCCTTGAGTATCGTTTTACTTATGTTCCACATATGTTCCACAGAAAAAACTGACAATGACTGACTTATATTTTGTGTTTAACTAAGCGTTTTGCCACACTAAACCGACAGCCAGAATAACGATAAAAAAACTTAAACGCCAATTGTCGAACAAAAATTACGTTCTATTGTCGGAAATGACGTAAAACGACTGTTACGCCAGTTACGCCAGCTATAATGCCGAGTTCGCACTGTCGTTTTTTGATGATGATCGTAACGCCAGTCACGAATAGTATCTATTGTAGCTTATAAATGTCCAAGTTGTTTAAAAGTGTCCGAATGGCAACGCTGGTCTTAAGCTGTGACCAATCATGCCTAAGAGCTCTTAACTCATCTTGGTGTAATACTTTTAGATCAATATGCGACTGGATCAGAAAATTCTAAGCCACAATGTTGGCTTAACTGAACCATCGACATTGAAAGTACAATAACTTGATTCCGGAAAATAGATCTCTCAATTGGCCTCTAAGATCGTGCGACCTGAAATAACTGGCTTATGCTGATAAAGAAGCCACGATTGGCACAAAGTATCTTTCCAAATCGCACCTATTGGGACAACCGTCAAATTATCTTTGATGAGAACCAACTTAACTGGATCACGGACGGATCAAAAATGGATTACAGAGTGAAGGCCGCAATTTTCGGCCGAAATTTCAAACTATCGGTTCAACTGGGTAACAACACCGCCATTTTCCAAGTAGAGGTTTCTGCTTTCAAACTGTGCTAGAGAATGCGTCAGAAGAAATTTCCGAGGATCACATATTAACGTTTTAATAGACAGCCAAGCAGATCTAACAGCTCTCAAATCCTATAGCTTTGAGTCTAAACTTGTTTCGATTTGTCTGAATACTCTCTTGGAGCTCAGTTCATACAGTCTACTCTCACTTAAGTGGATCACCGATCACTGATGAATTGGCTAGGTCTGGCTCCCAAAATCTGAAATGCTCGGCACTCCGAGTAATTCGTTAGATTTATAACTGACTTCCTTATTGGCTCTCTCAAATACCATCGAAGACATTTGGTATTAGCCAATCTGACACTTGCAGACTATGAGGACCCTGAGACTGCCGAAGATACTATAAGCGAGTGTCCCAATTGCGTCTCTTCGACGTCTTTTTCTAACAGGAACCAACCTGTACTCTATTTTTCTAAATCAGACATTATTTACTTCTGATTTTAACATCTTTCTGAAGCTGGGCCATGATGACACTTCCTCCGATTTAATTGCTTTACAGTCTATGCATGAAAATATTGATGCAAAATCCGCTGCATTTAGATAGATCATTGTCGACAATTTAGTGTTCTACATATGTATGTATGTGTTCACAACGAAGCGAATGTTTTTAATAAAGCGTGTTACTATCATAAACTAAGGAACTTTGGAATTGCCCTTTATTTTTCTCAATTAGATCATACGCAGTCGATTCCAAATATCCATGAACTCATTAACACAACAGAGATACCTCAAGGTTGCCTTGTAGATCCATTGTTTTTTGTTTTAACAGCAAATGATGCACCAGACGAACATTTTCAAGCAAATATCAAAGCTATTCTACACTATTCTTCCATTTTTGTTTCTCTTAGCTCCATTTCAAAGCATTGCAAGGTGTTTCACAACAATTTGCCGTACATAATTCCCAGTAAGTCATTTCCAATAAACCTCCCACAATGATGACACTTCACCTTGACATTATCGTAACACTAAAAGTAATTGGAACCTAATTGACTTTAATGACAATTGAAGGCAGCTTCCACAATTGAGTGTGGGTGTCAAGTATGGCATCACCATCCAACCATCTCCAACCAGTACTGGACCATTGAATACGAATTGCTGCTGGTGGAACCACGAAAAAAAACAAGCAAAAGCAGAAAAAGAACTGCTCCGCAACAATTCACCGAAGCCGAACGCGACAAGTAGTACCCAATAAAATAAACACTCTCTGCACTCAAGCACACGATCAATAAGGCAGGAACTGAAAACAATCGCCACGGTGATCGTGACAAATCAACTTCACAGATAAACACAAGAACTACAAATGCTCCCAAAAAAAAAAAAAAAGAAAGATACATTTGAATCGAAATGTACTATCGCTGCGTTGCGTCGTCGTAATCGCCGAACACGAGAAAACAACGAAAATTTACGATCTTGTCGAAAAGTTACAAAACCGTTTCATTTCGAGTCCGGAATTCAGGGTGGGAGAGCAAACGGTACGACACGCATTCATTTTTCTCTCTTTCTAGCCGCGGGTAAACAGAATTATGTAATCGATCGTATGTGACTCCATTATGAAACGATCTAGCCAGTGCGGCGCAGCGGTGGTAGGAAGGTTCAGAAGAGTGGAAGGATCAACCAACAGCCCCTCCGGGTGAAGTGCACTGGTGAGATCAAATGCAATTATTGTTGCTGGATGGATGTTGTAGCGTATCTTTCAGTGCGGGACCAATAAAATGCATCACGATTTCCATCGATCAAACAAACGATCCTCACGGTGTATAGTAGTATATACCTCGAGGAGGGAGCAATAATTCTTGAGTGCGGTTGCGGTGCAGACAGGTAGGGTCTCTTGTACACCCATATAATCCCTGGCTATCTCGACTGAACGATTTTCCGTGTTTTTTGTGCTGATCTTTCCACAAGATCTTGGTACATGTTCTGTGTATTTGCACCCAGACCATGGTACGTTGCACTATGTGGTGAATGCGGGCCAGAGTTCTGTCAACAGTTGCTGTACGGTGGTAGATGTAGGCTCCATCGACTACTCTGGGGGAGTATAGCGCAATGAAATGTGAATTTTACTTTTTTTTTTTCTCCCTCAATAAATATTTACTCGCAAATTGCAAACAATGAAATGGTTGTGCCGCAAAGTTTTTCTTTTTTTTTTTTTCATCTACACAATGTGGAAGAAAATTGCACCGCAAATAAGACAATCAGAAGAATTATTATATTAAGTCGGTACCAGAACGAAAAAAGAGAGAAGAACCGAGGGGCGTTGTACAAGTTTGTTGTGACTTGTGTAAATTGAATTAATTTGGCGCCGTTGTCTAATAGCGACAAAGTGGCAACATCGTGGGTGAACAAATTACCTAGACAATGAGCTAAATCGAAGGCGTCTTTCAAAGACGGAATCGTTTTCAAGTAGGTGCTCTAATACTAGTTTGATTAAAGGCCGCACCTGTGATTTGAAGTATTCTTGGGCGTTTCCGTTAAAAAAAAGAAAACAATCTATTTCATTTTTCATCGGCAAGTAAATATATGTATGTAGGTACATTCTGATAAGGATTTCTGTGTCCATAATTTTTAGTTCTACAATTATGATCTCCTTCCAGTGGTCCATTCTAATACCATGCCACACAAAAGTTTCTGCAGAAGTGAATTACGATTACTGTATTTTCAAAGCATTTTAGAGCCGAAAACCAAAACCTTGAGGGGACTTTCGAAGTAAACAGGTTCACGTTCTGCAAAGCCTCACAACACTAAACAACAATGAGGTAATAATTCTCACAATAACCTCATGGTGCCCACGTATACATATAACATATGCAGGTAATCGATCCTCTATTACACCAATGAAATTCGATCGTTATCTTCCCGTCGAATAATAAAACCCCATAACTGTCTCGAAGAATGTCCACATCCGGATTCGATGTCGAAACCAATCACCGAAACGTCACTCGTAATACCATCACTAATTACGCACGCACATCCATAAGACCGATCTGCACTGAAAAGTGCGGAAATATGATTTCCTCATTACCCGACATCGAATACCGATCGATCTTCTCGAATTTCCGATCGTTTTCCATTTCAAATTTACGGTCTCTATCATTAGAGTGAAACTGGTTGACCACAAGACTGCTGCCGAAGTCATTTTAATTTAATTACAATAAATAACTCACAACATCTGCGGTTGAACGACAATTAATGGAAAGTGGTGTGTGCACAGAGTTGGACCGGGTTTATTCTCAGAACGTTTCCTTGAAGTGTCACACCGGACAACGGACTAACGTTTGACCAAATTCCAGGCACCAGTGTGTTCCGAATGATTGATGTTTGTTTTGCTGCTGCTGGTGCTGGCTGGCTACTGTGTACAAACAATGTCCTAATGTCACCCTTAAGGGGATTTTCTTTGCTAGACGTACTGGTGAACATGAACCCAATGACAAACTGACAGAGAGACCTAAATGTGTTCGACTGTTGTTGAATTGTGAACATAAGGCTTTTAATGACATTTGAATGGTGTACTGGAAGAGAGACGTTGTGTGATTTGTGTGGAGACTTTCTATGTCCAAGCGCAGCAAGTACGACGTGGCCAAACATGACTGTGGCGCATGCAGTGCATCGACAACGATTCGAAAGGCTATACCACTGCCAGTGCATAAAATCAAATATTCTGGGCATGTGATCACAATTAGATTGAATGCGAATGAGGTCAGCGATTTGCTTAATTGATTGATATAACGATTGTGGTTAGCTCGATTCATACATTTGGGGTGACAAAGAGTAATTAACAAGAAACACGGGCTGGATAAGGCGACAAGTGATTAATCATTTCCTTTTATGACGTCTATTGACGAAACGCCAATTGAATGTCAATAAATTTTTACCTGTGTCTGCTGAAACACTGCCCTTTCTTATCGGATGGTCACCAGTCGATACGATTTGTTTGTTTTTTTCTGAAAATTGTAACCTGTGCAGGGTTATAAAAATAACTTCTACAGTCATATTTCCCACTCACCAACTGAGACATCGTCATAGTCATGTGCTATTTCACGTTTCACAACCATGGTAGGTAACGACAACACAGTGTTCAAATATTCGATTCGATTTTATGGCCCCGGTGAGGGTTATGTGACAGAAGCCGGCTTTGACGTTTGCCATGTTATGGTAATATTCGTATGTCTTCATTCTGCTTCCGTACCACAAAATTCGGTCCAAACTTGCAAGGTCTTAGAGCAATGCCAAATCGAACCTTCAATATCCAACAGGGATGGTTCCGTTCAGGATCCTCTGATATTGATCACATCAATACTAACGTCTATTATTGGTCTTCGCTCTTTATCGACTTTCAGAAGGCCCTTGGTAGAGTAAACTACTAATGAGTACCCCTTGGGTTTTCTACTCTGAAAGTGGTAGATCCATGAGGAGAATGCCTTGCGAAACACCATCTGCGAACATGTTCTGTCTACTTCCATCGCCTGTCTCCAATGCTATGATGGGGCGGCATTGCTTATTGTCGGCATTTTACTTGCAATAGTGACAACTTCATAAATGGCATGGAGTTTATTTACAATATATTACAATCTTGAACCCTTAGTACTCTTCAACTCATCACTGAATTATTTCAAAAATCCACTTCCACTTTAGCTTTGAAGTCTCCATGAGAATATCTAGTTTGTTATGATGTTCATCTGACCATATCAAACCCACTTAGTGAAAGGTCAGAACTGACAATTACCCCATTAGGTATCGCAAGTCTCCCAGAAGCTCATTAAGCAAGTACATGGCATAAATTCTCCTCTCCGATAAGAAGTGCTAGTCCGAACCCTCTCTACCAACCACATAAACTATTCCGCGTACTTCGTAATTCCAGTGTTAAATTGAACATTTAATGCGCGGCCACTTCTCACTTTGCTCGTGCACTTAACTTTCTACACACTCGTTGAAATGCCTGACAGAAACATTTGTCACTGCACTCCAATGTGCACACGCTGGCTGCCGGGGCCAACAACGAATTACCCGCGCAGAGCTGAAAGGCTCTTAAGATTTTTCGCACGCTCATTCCAGAGCCGGACTATAGCAACAGAGTCCAAGCAGCAGTAGCACTACAAAGTGAAACATGTCGCACGCGGCTTAGCATTTGAAATTCATTATTAGATTCTTGTCCACGTCCATGTGGCTAAATGGTCACTCGATGGAGGAGAGTACAAGAGCCGCAGCGCTCCTACATGAAACGACTTCATTTAGAGCGATTAGCTATGTGTGTATGTGGTGCGGCCGCATTTCCCTAAGACCGACTTGGACAGTCGTCTTAATGGACAATTGCAACATCTGCAGCTGGTGGTGTGGCACCATATATACGTTTCCCGGATCATGCAGACGCTTAATTTATTCTGACACAGCGTAAGGCGGCCGCAATAGCAGCAGTGGCGGTATCGGTCGGTGTGTTAGAGGATAAATGTTAGACGGAGCGCTTTTAACCTCACGCCCGAATACTTTATTAAGCCATTCAGCGCGTGCATATTGACCATTTAATTTGCAATTTAACTGAACCAATCGCCAGCCAAATAAGGAGTTATCGCTAGTTAGCTCTGTTCACAGTGGTGCCGGTAGGTAATGGAAATGTTAATTTTGTTACTTTTTTTTTCAGTAAAGGGTTCTTTTTTTTGTAAAGCTTTGATAGTAGATATCTTATGCCACGGTTTTATTGTAAGCAATGAGTTCTGTCACGACATAGAAATGATTCAGGATAGCTATTTGAGCTACATGTCTTTTTAAGGTGTTTATGTACAGTGATCTATTACATTTTTAGAAAATATAGCGTTAATGGCCAAGCAGTATCACTGTCTGTATTCTAATACAGTCTTGTTAGAACCAACATAGTCTGTCCATTTGATGAGCTTAGACACAGTTTTGTATTAGAAATATAGATAAGGTTATGCGAGCGCTTTCTGAGGTATGAATGTTCTAGGATACCATACCGAAACTAAAATTGACAGTTACCCAAGGTAGTATGATATCCTTGATTTGCCGGTACATGGTATCCAGGGCCTAGCATCTCACAACCATAGTCCAAGGCACTATCCACTTGAGCCACGGGCGTCCACTGAAAAGGTATTAGAAGCGCTATAATACATATCTTCCATGTCAGTCAAATTCATGACAAGGTAAAACTTGGTTGGATCTCTAATCAACAGGGAATTATAGGCAACGAATATGTAGACGAACTAGGAGCTGAACCAGACCAGGACAAGAACGAATCTTCCATAAAGAAATACGTTTCTTCAGTGGAGTTGAAAAACTCTGCTTCTAAGGACATTTTTTTTTTTCAAATAGAGTCCAAGGGTGCTATTTCAGTGTTCTGAGGATCTAGAATTTGTCTGTGGTCTCTGGAGGGTGCTTGGTTCGAAGTCAATAAGATCAAATTCAATGCATTCGCATGATATTCAAAAATGAGTGCATCTTTGTGCCTCACTGTTTTCAAATGTTATCCCTCAGAATATCCGAATGGGAAGGACCTTAGTGGTCGTGGGCAGGCCTAGATATTACTTAATGGACTTATGTCCCTGTGGCGCATTTGAAAAACTAGGACTAAAACCTAGCTATAGAGACGGTGCAAGTTGTGCCTGAAACTACTTGTCTTAAGACGGAAGATTGCTCTCAGCAATGTGATGATGTATCACCAAATGATGTATGTAAATATCGAAGCTGGTTCATCAAAACGTTTTCGGCATGTTTTTTATTCATGACTTATAGATTTTCCATTGGAATCAGTTTATTTTACTCTGAATCCTTGTTAACTCAAGTTTTAGTCGCTTCACCACCTCCTACGGCACATACAATCTAAGGAATTCTAATTGTTACATAAGTGTTCATTGCGACGCTAAATTCATCGAAGAGAATGAATTAGAAGTGATTGGTCTAATAGATTATCCTATAGTCTCAGTCCCGTCATAGATAAATGTTCGTTCGTATTAATACGATACATGCATTAATCTAGAGATCCATTCTAAAAACTTTATTGTAGTTTGAATATCCCTGAAGATGCTTACATCCAAGACAGTTTACTAGAGTGAATTACAAGGTAAGAAGCCTATCACAGAAAGTTCCTCAAAACACCACATCATTTCACCATCATGACATTCAGCCAATATCTTTTTATCACATTTGAAGACCCCACTGTGCGACATCCTGCAAAATTTATTTCCTTTATTCCACATATTGTGGTCGTTGTTCTCTTGGTTGCACATTTCCAAAAACAGCCAGAAAAACACACAACAAACATGAATTGTAATTAAAATACGAGTCACGATGTGAGTTAGACTTTTCAAACATTTTGTCGTAAGATGGATACGAGTCGCCTTTCTTGGTGAATAGATAGACATACAACAACGCACGATGACGGCGCGGCCAAGACGATAAGTAGCAGCGTTTATCTCTCAACGCTGATTATTTATCTTACTTTATGGCAATTTAATTTGAATAAATCTGATGTGCTGCAATGTTGGATAGTAGGCACTGTACTCTTTTGGAGTGTTTTTGTTTTTTTTTCTTTTCTTTTCTCTTTAGAGGTAACCAACAATAGATACGCATCTATAAACCGACTACTGTGTATCTTGAATTTCGTGGTTTGAATTTACTAAGTGTGGTCTAGCAAAGTCCCTCAGTCGAGACATAAAATGTGACCCGGAAGAGAGTCTATCTTTCTAATTTGTTTGGTATTACCGCTACTAAAGGAGGGTGTATAGGCGTCGTCGGTCGGTCAGTCAGATTCATTATTTTGTGTGTAGTTCTCTGACAGTTGGCTCGAACAAAGAAATCTCCTTATACCGCGCACGGTTTTTATTATTTATTTAGCTGCTGCACATGCGCGCCGTATGAGGCGGTTCTGTGGCTAAACTTGCTGGCGGTAAGTAAACAAAGAGATTTGCGTCGGTTGTGGGGGATGTTTACTTTGCGGAGGCTTATGCGGGAGTGTGGTTCCCGTTCGGAATCGTTTAATTAATTTCCAGGAGAGTATTGTTTTTTTTTCTCTCTATTTTTCCTTGAATGAACGTCGGCATGAGTAAGAAAAAGAAGTGAAAATTAATGGCGACTTTGTTTTCAATAAAATTTATTGAACCACTTCGAAGAAAATCAATTTATTTTGGTTCTCCTTTTCAATGAAAGTTTCATTTTCTTTTTATAGATAGCTTTTACTATATCATAGTTAGATATGACGTCTTGTTCGATCCGGGTCAATAAACCATAATAGACAATAAATAAAATGAAATGAAAGTGAAATGAATACAGAAAGCATGAAGGCCTTAGTTAATTGAAGAAAGGTAGAAATGTGTTGGATGGCTTTGACCAACTTTTATTTGGAACTACATACATGTGTAGAAAAATACGTTCGATTACACTGTACAATATACGCATGAAGAAAGAGTCGTAGGGTAAGTGTTGCGCAAAGCAATCAAATGTTCAATGTGGAGATGATAGATAACTTTAATAGTGACGTACCTGATATAACTAACCAAGACGGAGAGTACTTCAAGCCCCCAAGTTTTTTTTGGAAGGCTGTCACAATATTACGTACATATGAACTCATGTATTTAAACGGGAGCTCCTGAACAGTTTTAACAAAGCCGTACTCATATATCTAAAGTCGTTCATAAACACTACTGGTTTAAGAGGTTTGACTGAAAGACTGTTTCAATCTAGAGTAAGGTGAAGATGGTAGAGATCTTGAGAATATTCAACAGATAAAATATCCTGCCTTAACATATCAGACATAATTCGATTCCACAAGTGCCTTTTTGCCCATAAGCATTGGTCTAATCTACAATACAACTTTTTAAAGTTCTCATCAACTCTAACTGGGAGTACAAAAAGTATCTATTGATGTCACAACATATTTGATTGCCTTCAGGGTCAAGAAAACTGATGGAGTCTAAATAAACTTGCAAAGTGGACTGATAATGTTTTTCTCGGAGTTAATCCATCCAAGACCGAATTAATATTATCCTCAAGAAGGTACAAAATACCATGTACATGTAACTCCTTCACAACGTCAGATATAGTCTGTGGATCTTTTAACGAGATCACCGTCAGTTGCGACGTATCCCTTCTGTTAACCTGTAAACCTTTGGTGAATACTTCTTCGTAGATCTCTAGCCGGACTAGAGCTAATCAAAATCAAAAGTTTCGTCTCTGGGTCAAATTGGTGTCCTGCCTAGTCGGCATTCCTAGTCCCATATGTGAACTCTACATATAGGTCCCGATGCAGCGATCCGGTTTTTTTTTTCTTTTGTGGTACCACAGTGAACCTTCCTTTTGGTCTAAGTGTGTCTTTACCTGAGCGGAGACACCCACCTAACTCAACCAACCAACCCAATGTGTCTAAGCTTCATAATTCAGCACAAAATTTTAAGTTTAAATTGAATCAGTATTCCCGGGATCCCTAGATGAGTCTTCGTTTTGTAGAACCCACAGGGAAAACCCAATGAAAAATTTTAATTGGTTGTTAAGCTCTGTCGTTGTCTGAAGATTTAGCCTGTTATCCATGTGCTGAACTCCCTTTTTTATTAGGCATTCACTGGAAGTGCTGCGTAAAAATGTCAACAACTTCCTGTGCATGAGTGCCAAGATTTTCTGAGATCTTTTTTTTTACCGTTGTATCGTCCGTCTTTATTTTCTGTTCAACAACATTTGTTCATTTGATAATGACTAGACTTTCGGAGGAGTGTTTAACGCTCACCTATACTTTGGCTAAAGTGTGAGAGCCAGTTCACATTTCGCGCTATCCACTGAATAGTTGCTGATCAAGTATGTATATGTACTTCATTAGTTTTGCTGCTAATAAATAAAATATCGTATCGTTAGTAATCACTTCCTAGACAACATTACACGCATTTCTTTTTTTTCTTTCATGAATGTAATTTACATACATTCTAGTGAACGTGTGATATTTACTTATTATTATTCACGCGTAAATAAAACTTGAGTTTCCACTCCTCGAATCGTGACATTTCATTAATTATCAAATTAACAATTGAAATGCTTTAATTATTCTATTGAAAGTAATAAAATAATCAATTCTTGCAACGAATTGCAACAGCAAAGTGTGCATACTAAGTAATAAAGCAATTAACTGCCATCGCCATGACATTGGATTACGTAAGATCATTGTAGTCACCTTCCCCAACACATCAGCATGTCCGGCATGCTATGCGCTTTGCCAACGATTGCCAATGACCTTCCAATGAATTTAGAATCAATTCCAAGCCAAACAACCGAACCAAAGCCATCCGTCTTCAATTGCTTAACAATGCAACACTTGACCTTGATCAAATTATCTCCAGAGGCAGCAAGCCAGTCAGCCAGCCAGCGCCAACTCAGACAGCTTACGAACGACGACAACGACTTGCGCCATCTCTTAGTATCGTGCAAAGCTAAACAAGATCATTAGTTTTACAGAAAAAAAATAATAATAATAACAACAATAATCGTGAGTGCATACGAACAAAAAAATAAAATAAATAAAATTAGTTAGCAATCTAAGTGCACCACTAGGCAAGGCGGTCACCTACTTTTTTGCACAATCTTTTGCTATACGATCACACCGCCAACGCTTTGAGTTCTGCGTCCAACACAGCCCACACTGTACGGGCTCTGCTCGATTATTGCAAATTACAATTAACCCGAGATCAATTATCCCTGGGGGAGGATAGTGGAGGGCTTAAAAGAAACTCTTACTGCCGCGCACACGAACGCTAATGAATATTAACAGTGTCAATTGTTTATTAGGTTTTTTTCTTTTTTTAATTCTTTTGTTGTCGGGTTAATTGTATTAGAAATTAAGTTATAAAAATGTAAATGTATCGGTTCACTGAATGTAGTGATTGGTGTGGAATTGAAGCCAGGAGACGTATAATAAATACATATATACGTATGACTTGATGAGTAGGAACAAAGTTGACTGTTTATAGACTTGTTATGAACTTTGTTGAGATAACATGGAGTTAGTTGAGATTTAAACCACACTATTGGTCTAAAATGGACTCTCTAACATTCTGACATATAGACACCCATTCTATAGAAGAATCTAGTCAACCGAGAACTTGTACTCATCCACCTACAACATTTAACACAAAATATCTCGGGATCTGTAATGTTTATATTCTGCTGTTTGCCTTTCTCACGAATAGTAAGTGTTAATTATGTCATCTATTGTCAGCAGGAAGTGTCAAAAAGAAATAGATGTCTAATTCTTGTTCAAACAATGCGTATACCAAGATGTCCCTAATTAGATACTACACACAATTACTGGAGGTGGTTACGCTAAAGTTGATCTGTATATATTTGTAATTTGTAATGAAAATAAACATATATGCATATAAACATACCTACCATACATGTATCTAGGAAAGTTGTGGGTAGACGACCTCCAGATTTACTGGTTCATTTCTGGACATAACGCGTTCTAACTTGTCAAATGCTAGAACATTTTCTTGCGTGTTTAGGGCCCAATCACTGAAGTTACGTCGCAGTTCATAATCGTTCGGTTTCATTTCTTATTTTATTTCAAAACAATCTTATAGGATGTAGGCCCAGATCTTTGGGCGAAATTTTCCACAACTGAGCCTAAAATTCGACATTCCTTGAGTTTATTCATTTTGTTGGGACAGGAACATTGTAATGTGGACATGTTGACTCAAATTTTCCTACCAAGTGGTCTATTGCTCGTTTATCTGGCCGAATACGATGACCGAAAAATGGTGTTAACGTAAATAAAATTTGGTTAATTTATAAACGTTGTTGAAGTGTGTATCATACTTTTCCATGATTAAATGACAAGTGTCGACGAGTTGAAAAATCAAAAAACCGCAGCTAACTTCACATATATGTATGTAGTTGAGAAATTCTTGAATTGAAAAACCCCTTTTACTTCGAACCTTTCATCTTCGGGGCGTGATGAGATATTTCATGTCGCAATTCAGAAGTGCTCTTGGACATTATCTTCTCCTGACGCACAGCTATTTTTAGGTTAGGTTCGTCCATTCGAAGACCTAAAGATCCATTGTGAATTCCCTTTTAAAAAGTAGAATGAGGTCTAGAAATTAAAATAAACCGAAACCTATCGCGTTACTGGCTGGCTTGGAAACCAGTTGGTGCTCTTAATGAAGTAGAGGAGATCCGATATTTGGAGTTCTGCTAACTCTGCGGTGCTTGCGAAGTAGATGTTGGATTGACTCTACCTCTTCCTCGTCTCCACAGCTTCTGACTATACCCTCCATTCCTGATTATTCCAGTTGGGATACGGGTAGATTTAGTACCAGAAGGCCCTTTGTTTTCTTTTTGTCTAATTCTGGCCATAACGTACCCATGGCTTGTGCTCTTATACATACTGGACCGTATAATTTATGTAATTTTGTCAGTCAGAATTCTTAAAGTAAACTTGAATTCAAAACAGTCCCAGTCATCTTGGCTATAGATTAGTTTCAGTTGCAACTGTAGAGAAACCAAATGCTGCTTTGTCAAGGCTACAAGCATTTGTCTTTTTATAGTAGAACAAGAATACCACCTTGAGCCACTTAACTGTGATATTTGTTAAACTTCCCATATCATACAAAGCGTAAAATCCAAGCAATTAAATGCACGAATCTAGATCACATAGACAACATTGACCCATATACTCCACCTTAATAATGACATTCTTTGCTTCGACACGGTCTGTTGATCTCCACCGCATCATGTCACACAAACACAGAGTAGCGCATTTACACAAGATCCAAATCTCTTATACGCTTTGATGCCTGGCGTGTCTAATTCGTCCCCATCCCTCCCCAGAAACAGAAACTTGATCCAAAAAGCACGCCATTAAATGTCATACCCACCATTACTGTCGGACTGGTGTGCGCTCATTGTCTCAACAAATTTGTTTTCGAAACGCTACTTCATCTTCCAACTCATGGAGTCAATTGTGCATGCAGTGTGCAGAAGAAAACAATTATTGCTGCGGTTGATTATATACTACATGCACCAATGGAGTGTAAAAGTGATGAACGACCTGTCAGCGTGACATTAAACTAATGTCAAAGTGGATGAAGTAAAAGCGGTAGCCATTATTGTGCACAAGACTTTGACTTTTGTACTTTCTAATGGCAGTACTTAGGTACGATGCCACTTGAACGTACACACTACCGTTATGGGTCAAACGATGCACACCCATTGATGTAGTCGTTGATTTCACCTTCTGAACTGAAGCAGTATCCACAATACTTCTCTTCTCATCTGTAGAATGCAATCATACTGCAATTAAGTGACCAACTACAGATGGGTTTCCAAAGAATTTTTTCTCTCCATGTCCATGGGTTAACCATGGCATAAGATTCTTGAAATAACTTGGATCGTTGTTGCCCCTTCGATGTACCAAGCAGCGGTGATGTAAGTCGATTTGACAGCGAAACAAATGACACTGCGCGTTCAGACTCCATTTGCTGATTCGTTCTGCACACAGTATGACATTGCTGCATGTATCTTAAGGGACCGTTATGGGGTCAATCGCCTCCTTCATGTGTATGCCATGATGTTGATGATGATGATGATGATGATGATGACAGAACTCCAGCCCATAGGTAGGTTAGGTACACAGTCATACTCCATTCGACATTAAGTGGAGAGAGTGTGGTGTCTTCCTCTTTGCTGGTCGCTTGCGTGTGTGCACTTTGTTTTGTAGGAATTTGTCGTCGTTGAAAAATCAGCACAAACTCAACGAAGTATGTAGGAAGAGAAGGACTACATGCAGCAGTTCGATGGCACAAAAAGGGCCAGATACCGCAAACTCAAAGTCAAGTGTCAAGATCTACCTTGGTATTCATAGGTTTTGTTTTCTTTTTACTCTTTTTCTATGGTCGAAGTGGTGAAGACAGCGGTTGCATAGGTGCATTCAACTTTGTGTTGTGGTTATGTGGATGATGCTAATGTAATTACAAAGAAATTGTGAAACCACTAGCGACATACATAAATAACGGTTTCTTGCATTGATGTCTTCTATTGAACTTCTGACAGCAGTAATACAGTATGTATTGAATTTGCTATTCGCATAGTGTACTGCCTACATGCATATATTGCTTAAGGCGTTTCTGACAGAAGATTCGGTCCGCCTTGTTGTCTGGAATTCGAGAACCATCTGAACTGAAGAACAACTATCAATTTATTCCATGCAGCCAAGCGAATCCATTTAAAGTTTTCTATATCTGTACAAATATGACACTATAACTTAGCAATTGGATTTTCTGATCCATGATAACTTATGGCGCGAATGATACTAATTTCTTTGCTTTCCCGCTTATCATCTGCATTCAGCACCATACATTAGAGCTGTTAGAACTGTCATTCATGGAGAGTTTTCACCGATATATGAAAAGTTCTTAACTACCTTAAAGCTGCAAATGTCAACAGTGACGTTTTGTCTTAAGCTGTGGTTTGACAACTGATTGTTTGTTGATAACAAGCTATAAGCTGTGTTCTCACTTTGAAATCCATTAGCAGCTTTATAAAGCGCCCTTTTTCTGACGGCTACTATTTGACACATATGTAAATCCATACTTCAACTTGCGCACTTCATTAGTAGTTACGCTCATCTTATTTATCCCTCACTATAAATGCGTAAATCTCACCCTCTAAACTCGGTAATAATCCAAACAGTAAACTAATTGTCATTAGAAATGACGAGCGTAACAAGTTCTTTCAGCTGGAAAAATTCATAAATTATTCAACGAAATGGATGTACAATTGAATTTCATATTTAAACGGATGCCATCCCGTGTGGTGCGCAGATGTGATGACACAAGTGGACAGAAGGGAGGCGCACACACAAGATATTGCGTTAGCCCCCAACAAAGGTAATTTCATTTAATTGAATTGTTTCCCCCAAGGGGACCGGATTGTGATTCATTGAATCACTGCACTCCACCATCGATGCCGACGATGCGACCGTGTGGACATGGGAAACTCTATGCTTGCAGCAACACGCTGTGTGTTACGTCAGTCAGATTGTCAGAGATATGTCGATCTAGATGCAGTATCTCTTCTTCTATCTGAGAAGAAGAGGTAGAGTGTTTACAAGAGATTTTTCCCAGACTCAGTACTTGTCATCGCTGACTTTATCGGTCATTATAATATTTTTTTATGTTTTTTTTTTTGCTTTTTTTCAAGTCTGAAATCATCTTTGGCTTATAAGCCTAACACACCAAACAAACAAATCAGGTGGAATCGTGATAAAGGATAAGATGTATAATAAGCGATGACAGCAAGAAAAATTTGTTTGCATTGGCAGCGCGCTGATTGAAGAAATTGCTGTGCAGGTTGTTGCAACAGGTTTAATTGAGTTAAATTATAAAAATTACGTCTGTAGGTTGATTTTGGTGTATACAGCAGCAATAACGGTAATTTGGTTGATGTAGTAAATTGGTTAATTAATTGATTGGACGGTAATTTAATTTCACTAAATAAAATAAATTCAGTGGCTT
Source organism: Xylota sylvarum (assembly GCA_905220385.1). NCBI lineage: Eukaryota > Metazoa > Arthropoda > Insecta > Diptera > Syrphidae > Xylota > Xylota sylvarum. Next base: position 39,117,962 of record LR999958.1, read on the forward strand.
GTCTAGTCGTGGATTTTTGTGTAGATTCACTTTATATTTACCCTTGAGCGCAGATAGCGTAGTTTCAGCTATTGTGACATCTTCTGGGATAGTCTGAGCAGGAGCTTTAAAGACTGTCAGAAATTCGAGAACTCTTTTTGGATGGATGGCAGAAAGAATATTTGTGAGGAAAAACAGTCAGAATAGAATGGAGGATTCCATCAGAACATGTGCATATGGTCTTATGGGAAACCCAAGCAGGTATTTCTTGAGTTCACAGTTGCTGATTATGGTTCCTGTCAGAATTTTGAGTATAATTGGTCGAGGGTTGAGAAAAAGGATGCATTTCAAAGGCTTAACGTCAAAACATAACTTCGATGCAGTAGCGCTAATCTTTTGATACACATCTGCAATACATTCTTAATGAGATTAAGCAGTCTCAGATGCTAAGAACTTGGTTTCATGAGTCCTGGCTGGCGAGATCTGGCAGCTATGAATCCGAGATCAGCCAAAGACTGGGTACATTTGGAAATGCAAACTTTGCACAAATTATGCAAAGTGTATCATTCGAAAATGCACATACGATGAAGCAAACAAATCTAAAAAGTAGTAGCTCAGTTTTTGGGATCATTAATGTGTTACCCTTTAACTAGGGAGATAGGTAAGAGTGGCGGTTTACGGTTTAAGGAGAAAACCTTAGTAGCGCTATGATGCGTATTTTTGATACCACAACTCTTGTAATCTGATTTTATAAGGGTATTAGATTAACCCAGTGGAGTTCAGTGGAGTTCAGAAAACAAATCAATACCTACCAAATACGCGTTGCCTGGTCCTCGCTAAGGCCGGTTAGAGATTCTTTATCGTCATTATCTCTGCAGCTACAATCAATGCAGCTATGGGGGATACCTAGTTTCACTGCATGGTCTCCCATCGGGCAGTGGCCTGTGCTAATAGCTACGATCATGGTTGCCACTTGAAAACAAAATTTGTAACCAAAATTGAAAATGAAAAAACAATTTTAAAGCTAAAATCGTTGATAAAACACCAAAAAGGTATATGTAGTTCGCCTTGATCGAATTGTAATATGCCTTCACTCTACTCTCAATTTTGACATTCATTTGGCTAGCGAGCTTAATATAAATAAAGTGCACGACTGGGTTACACGTACTTTCATACTTACTTGCACTTTTATTTTTAGTCTAAGTTCTCATACCTCAGAGCAAGTTTAAGCGTGCCTATGACCAAGTAGAAAAGGCGTAAAAGTGGGATAATTTCCAAATGTTTATTCTTCATACATTGAACCTCGAAACCCTCGCTCCGAAGTCCAACCACTAATAACTTAAGCCACGGCCCCCAAATTGCCAAACCGTCAAAAATTAGCAAATTTGGGCAAAAATTACCAAAGTAGCAACCGGGGGTACGATTCTTACAATATCTGGTGTTGACCTTCTTCTTTTGGTTGGATTTAAAAGAGATAGGAGATGGCCATATTTTTTTTTTTATATGACATAGTTAGTATGCCTATTCCATCCCAGGTTCGCCAGCTGTAAAAAATCTTGCAGCTTTGTTTTTGTGGTAAAATGAGACAGTTTGGTTCATCCCATATTCACCTCTCGTGGTCCTTGAGTGATATTTGATCAGAACACTCTCCAAAAGTTGGCTTATTACCGAAAGAAACGTTCGCGACAAGAAAAATAAAATCCCGGGGATTTGTATGGGAAAAAGCTGTTGTTGGTTCAGGATATTTTCTCCTCCATAATAGAAATGTGGAAATTGTAGAAATACGCCCTTTTCCCAAACTTCTATGCTTTGTAAGTAACTTAAGTATTTGCAAAGGAAGATTTTATTCAGATCTTGGGTTCACTATGCCACATTTACTATAGACTTGGTTAGGTGTTTTTTTTTTTGATATTCAAATCGACAAAAGCAAGAAGTTGTCAGGATTTACTTTCATGATGAATGAGATAACTTCCACATTAAGTTGTCTTCTCTATTTAGACCTTGGCAAGGGATCAATTAGTATCTTTTAGTAGAAATCACTTTAACGTCAGCTTTCAACAGATTCACAACAGTTTCCCCTTTTTGGCACCCTCCAAAAACCTTGCTATATATGTATACAGTGGCCTAGTCTAAACCTGAGTTGCTGTTTCCAGTAACAATTTCAAACAAATTATTACAGACAAAACAAGTCGATTATTGTATAAATGATAACGAAATAAAATTGTAAACAATCATTGCATTGTATCCAAATTATGATCGTTAATTGTGCTTTAAAATAAACATTTACTCAACACCGTTGTCCCATCAATAATCACATCAATTACTGTTCGCAATTTAACACTCGAAATTCCAATTACTGTACACACATTGTAAACAAATTAATTTCAACAATTTTACTAATTGATTTCACGCTTCTTTTATTTTTTTGTTTCTTTTCAGGATGTCCCCCATCAGCGAGTGTCAAATGTCTGCGCTGCAACATCGAAGGATGCATCAAGTGTCCCACCTTTCTCATCACAGATACTCGTCAATGTGTCGAAGTTTGTCCATCCGGATACACAGATCAATGGTCATCACATCCCGATTTTATGGGACGTGTATGTATAACATCCGGTCTATCGGGTCCGCTGTTGGCCGCCTTAGCCGGTCTATTTGGCGGCTTCTTTGTGTGCCTGTCATTACTGGCACTGGCAATAGTTCTTGTCAAACGAAAACGACGGCGAAAAACAATCAAACAGAAACTAATCAACGAAAATACGATGGATCGATCGGATTTCCTACGCCAGTTAAATGATATGCGCCCAAATGCAGAATATTTTCTGGCCATGCTCAACGATACTCGCCGGCAGATAAGAAAACTCTATTTATCAGGTGATGCCGCTGCAGCGAATTCATACCGACCGATCATAAGGGATCTCGCAAAGATTCTAATTCTTCTCAATCGTCCAATTGAGTTGATTCCAGCGCCACCACACGATTGGAGTAGAATATATGCTTGGTCGGAGCAAGCGTTAGATCGCTATAAACCCCAGGTGGGACAGCTTATAGACTTTTTCCAATCTCCAGGGAATGGTGATGATCGGCGTTTGGAATCGCCATATAAACAAACTACATTCAAAGCGTCGAATTCGCCTCAAAAATTACAACTCTTTGGTTCGCTGATAAGCTTGCATGAGTTCGAGGAACCACGACCATCGGATCCATTCGGCAGCAGTTTTAACACCCTAAAGGGCAATCTGATAACGGATCTCAATCAGAGCTCATTATGGCTGGAGGATGAGTTCTTCAAACTGGGCTTTCGGCCGCAAGACGAGATTACGACTGAGCTGTAATATAATCTATAAGTGTTTTTTTCTTTCTTTTTTTTCAGTTTTTTTTTTTCAATAAGATTTTTGTTGAACTAATATTAAATATTGAAAAAATTTTTAGTGACAGTTGTACTGTCAAATGCATAAATGGTTTCATATTTAAAATGAAATATTTTCACTTTATTTTGGAATACAATAATCTTTTTGATAAAAACAAAAATAAATAAAGAGAATTGTTAAGTTTGTTAAATGAAAAGTAAACTAAAAAGAGTTTTTACCATTTCCACTTAGTGTTGGAAATGTATTAAGGCGAAATAACAATGGCAACACAGTGAGTGCGTGAGTTGCAGAGATGGGCATAATTTCGAATAACACGCATTGGATTGATAATTTTAATATCTAAATTCCGAACTGAATGAAGTCTACAAGAGGATACATATAATCAAAGACATAGGATCTGCAAGAACACATGTTCTTAAATGTTTGATTATAAATGCTTATTTCAGTAACCCTTAGGTTAGGTTCTATTGGCAGGCTGCAAAATGTGCAGCCACACTTAGGCCAGAATAGACCAATTGTGATAACCAGTTACCCTGTTTTAAAGTGAAAATTTCCTTTGAATTGTTTAAGTTTTTAGGAAATAATGTTGAAGCTACTGAGTTATTTTGTGTCCACTTGTTCGATGGGAACTTATTGGTCTGTATTCTGAATTCTTTGATCAGTAGAGTCGTGATATATTTCATGTGACCTGATCATCGTAATAGTTCAGAGCACACTCTTCCTCACCGAAGCACTTATACAATAAAAACAGGATCTTGCCAATTCCAGTAGAGTATTTTCTATCTTAGCAATACAAGTGGTCTCTGATTGGATTTTGCTTAGGGCTCGTTAAAGTTAAGGGTTAAGCCTGGTATTAAAGTAACTGCATCTACTCAAAGTTGTTACCATTCTACTTGGGTGAGCCACTTCGAATCGGGTTAGGTTCGAAGATCATGCGGGCCGGAGGGTGTTAATTTGCTCTACTATTACTAGCCATCTTTAAGGACTAATTTTTGAATTAGTCGCTAAACAGCTAGTGTGGCTTATCGTTGGATTGACCTCCTTAAACCAAAAGATAGTGTTTCTTCTGCTGAGACATGCATTCAGTAACATTTTTTTTCTATTTACCTAAAGACTCTTTCTCTTTTTGTTCAATGCTTGGATCAGATCAAATTCTGTAAAATGCAGGTTCAGGCGTTATTCACGCACTGGCGTTCAGAGGTTATTGCGTCAGACTGTGGATGTTCAGAGGTTATTGAATGCGAGTACGATGATCAACTTTAGGATACCTTTTTTTTCTTTAATTTTTCACGGTTCCACCTCACGTGAACGTCAGAAAAACATCCGAGAGTATAATTGTAATGAAAAAGCTGAAATAGAAATAGGTTTCCAGACACGGTAGTAAACAATAGGCCCCTTTCACTCGTGTGATGAATAAGTAGAACCCGCGTGTCTGTCACGCCAAATAATTGTATTTTATGTCAAGATTCTTCCGACTTAAATTTATTTGATTCAGGCTTTAGATCGTTGTTTTTTTTATATCAAAAGATACGCTATACATTTTTGGACTGTATAGGTATAAACAAGATATCGTGAGGGGACTCAAGTGGTTAGTGTATTGGACTACGAAGTGAGTCCCCAAACAACACCTAAAATTTCTTTCATGGCCCCACCTCTCGCGAGCGTCTGACAAACATCCGAGAGTATAACTGTCACGAAAAAGCTTCTCAAAAACAAAAATTGCCTTTGGATACAGAATTACAGTAGGTCCCTTCCATTCGTATGTAGAACATAACACGCCCTGGGTTCCATAAACCTATCAAGCCAAAAATTTGTAAATTTGTTTGTAAATGTTGGATCAGACATACGTATGTATGTAGTTTCGATAACATGAATCCTTGCTGCTTTATTTTACCAGGCTTGTTTCCTGAAGTCGGACTTTAGTGTAGGTATCTGTACGACGGTGATGACTTCTCTATTGGCTACATATTGTCCATCGATACAACCGCACACAATATTAGAAAAGATTACAATTAAAGCTGCTTAAAATATATACACAAGATGCTTTTCAAGATCGCTTTATATTGGGGAATGCACCAACATCAAAGCTCTAATAAATCAAAAGCAGATCATCCAGAGTTGATCATAAATAAATCCTTTTTTAATCCAAGCTTTACATTTTGTAGATACATTTGTTCTATAATAAGCATCCATAAATGTTACGCAAAAAACAAAAGAATAATTTATTTTATATTATAGTAAATCTGCTGAAAGAATCTACATAAAATTTTGTATAATCATTTAAGTCACAAAAAAAAAACTTTAAATTCTAAATGTCACAAAATAAATCTCACAACACTTCTTTAAAAACATACCAATATATAATTTTATTTTCTTTGTATATCATTTGTTTATAAATTATTTTAATATCTTTTTTCATTCCATTACTTATTGTAAAGCCAAATATTTTTAAATAAAATCTATAAGCAAACGAATATTACAACAAAAAAAAAAAAACAAAAACCTGTACATACAGATAATAAGTAATAAATTAAATTAGTACAGTACAAAAGAAAATATAAATAAAAAAAGAAAATAGTATTACAAATGAAAAAGCAAGAACAAAATGCATTGCAATTTATCGAACAAATACAAATAATATATTTAATTATTATTTCCTTCCATCCATCGTATTTTGTTTTGTGTTATTTTTTTTTTTATTAACGATATGTAATTTTTCATTTTAATAGAATGAAAGTATATAGTAAAAAGTAATATGTAAAATATATGTAATTTGAATAATATTATTGGAAACTCAATGCGCTAGTCAAATAATAAATAAAATTTAATTAAAACATATTTAAAAACAAAAGACAATAAGTAGATAAAATTTTATTTGATAAATTAATTATCTATATTGCCAATAAATTTAAAAACAATATATTAAATTGTGTGTGTATTTCATTTGGAGGCATAGATGCGGGTTGGTGTTTTCTAGGAGAAATGAGGATATAAAGAAAGTAAGTAAGTCATGTGTATAGTAATGGCCAGAACAATGCAACGACGAATTTGGTTAATGTCAATAGATAAATACTTAATCTATGGACGGTAAATGAGTACCGTACTTGAAGTTCACGTGGCTTCCTGTATTTTTATCGTAGACTTACTTAGAATTGTGTCAATAGCTGCCCATGAGACAATATCACGTAAAGATCACCTTTCTCATCGACAACCAGGCAGCGACAAAAGTGATATTTTTTACAGAAATAAAATGGAATTGTGAAGTACTGTCGAGAAGAGCTTAATGTTCTTGGAACACAGCATTAATTAAGACTCTGCTGGATTCCTGGTCATGAAGGTATGGTAGATAAGTACGTACGGAGGGTGACTGCAATTGCAGGAGTGCACCCTCACTCGAATCTCAACGGATCCATTATGGTCCCCGGTTTGGGATATGGATTCATGGACCTCTTGCGCCAAATATTTGCATTTGTATATTTTGGGAGCGACTTTCCTGAACTAGTCCGTTTTCATAATGAATTTTAGGGTGGTTTTAGATGGCGTGTTTGCTATTTCGCTAAGGTCATTGAAAGATACTTTTCCAAGGGTTGTGTATCTAATTCTGTTAGGCTTGGACATTTGCAGAAAAAATGTGTTATGTCTTCCTCTACCTCTGTGTCACTACAGCCGCTGCATAGGGGTGTGGTGCTGATATAACTTTGAGGAGAGTCAGCTGTGGTCCCTTTAGTGGTAGAAGTTCTCTAGTCCTTTTTTTGTTGTATTGGGCCCAAAGTTTTCTAGAGACGACGCATGAAGTGAGTGGACTCCACTTTACGTTGGTCATGTTGTGAAAGTCTGAAATAATTTCTAGCATGAGAAGACGGATGGGCGTTAGGACCGAGTGGTCTGCTTGTAGGTCGTTTGAGACAGAACCGTTTTTAGCTAGCTCATTGGCCATTTTATTCCCGTGGAAGCCCATATGTCCTGGACTCCAGCACAGCGTGATGCTGTGCCTTGAGCTGAGGGATTTGAATTCGTCTTTACATCCCTTGACCTGTTTTGAATTGGTTGTGATGGTAGTATGATACGTGTGTATGATCATTGCTATTCAGAGTGGATAGGTCCCGGCAGACCTTTGTTATTCCATATATTTCCGTTTAGAACACACTTGCGTGGTTGGGAAATTTTATGGACCAGTCGAGTGATGGTTCCTCTGAAAATATTCCATATGGTATATTCCAATACCATCGTCCATTTTTAACCCGGTGTTACTGACCTCACCATTTGTCCAGCTCTCTCTAGAAGGAAATTTGGAGTAGAGGTTGAAACTGAAGTCCCTGTGGGGGGTGATGTAGTCAGAACGGTCATAAACATTTGACCACTTGGTGATGGTGCTCCGTCCAACTTGGTTACTTTTCCACATCCAGATTTGTCGGAGGCGTAGGGCGCTTTTTGCCGCTACTTCTTTAGTGAAGAGATAAAGTGGACAACGGCCAACCATGGCCACAACCATGTCTTAACAGCGCTGGTGATACCTACATATATGTATACGCTAGACGTTAAACTCTTCTGAGGGTGTTCAGGTTTCTGACTCTTGCGGTGGGGGTGATTGTTGGGTGGACAGTCTTAGAAAATCCTATAAATCGCAATTTAATCAGATCACTAATCCAGATCATTCTGGAATGAAGAAGCACTTTTAGAAGATGAGTCGATTCACTTCTACACTGACGGCTCAAAAACCAAAGACGGAGTTGGGGAGCTGTTTTCTCCGAGAGTTTTTATCTTAAGCTCTCCTTCCGTCTTCCAAATCATTATATCGTGTTTCAGGCGAAAATTACGGCGATCAACGAAGTATTATCTTGGCTTAAGGAAAACGTGATATCCGCTTGGGATATCCGCATCTTTTCGGACACCCAAGCAGCTATCAAATCCTTGGAATCGATCTCCATAAATAGATCGTGTTCATGGAGATGGCTGAGCAGTTCAATATTCACCTATGTTGGGTGCCGGGACATAGTGATACCCCAGTGAACTGTAAGGCCGATGAACTCGCTAGAATAGGAGCTACATGCATACTTGCAAACTCAAGCTGGATGCTATCGAGAGTACAAATCTTAGGTGGACAAGTGGACCAACATGTCTAGCGACAAAACAAATTTGGCCAAAGCTGTATTAAAAACGCTCTAAGGTGTCATCACTGGATACTGTCTAATAAGCAAGCATGCCAAAAGACTAGGCCTTTTTGCGAACGACTTTTGTAGAAGCTGGGCTTGTTTCTGCCCAGCTCTCTCCCGCAGAAGGACGTTTCACTTAGTAGCCTTCTATTGTTATGATTTAGGCGATCTGATAAATGCAGATATCAAGAGCCTTTTACGCTTTATTTGAGTTTCAAAATGGTTTAACGAGTAAGTAGAGAGAGATCTCCTATGATCCATGTGGTATCACAATGGACCTATTGCTGGTCTAAGTGTGTTGGCGTTTCTGAGCTGGCAGCCACTTCAACCAAAACTCCATAAAAACAAATGCGGCTCAAGACAAAGCAGATTACGAAGCTAGTAGGTAGTTGCCATTTACAGCGCTAATCTGGGCCAAAACACTAAAGGACCCAAGGCCTAGCTTCTCACAATCATTCATGTTCGATATTTTCGTCGTCTTTTTAAACTCACCAGCGACTGCGGTGGCTGTTAAAAGCTGTGCCATGAAAGACTGAGAAGGTGTAATGAAGCTGTCATGAGAAGTATGATGGATATAAACGTTCTCGATGTGAGTTCTACTTACGACTTACCTAGCGATTGAATAAGCGGCAGCGAAGTACTATTGGTGTTTTACTAACGTGAATATTTTGCGGGCATACATTTTGCCCTGGTGGATCAAGGCTGCGTATAATGTAGTGTGTGTTCTCTGGATTGCTTGTGTTTTTCTTCTGTCGAAGTGGAGGCAAGACGGGAGTCTGATTTTACGAAAATGTAATTTGCACTCCGACCAAGTGACCTACTAGAACCTTCATGAATCATATTTTTTGACGCAGTGTATGTAGGGATTACTTGTTTTGTATATAAAACTTAAGTCGTGTACGAGTTACTCCTCACCGCTGCTCCTTGAAAATCGCACGAAGTTAATACCATTTCCTATTGCCACGGATTATATTCTATTGTACCTACAATTATCTTAGTGGCGATACAGAGGTATAATTTTCACTGGTAATTACATAGTCTGCGCTCGTTTTCTTTTTGATGGTTAATGGCATCACCTAACTGCTTTTGATTTGATTGTACTCAGACTCATAGACTCCAGTGTTGGCCGGTTACTTTCATACAGTCAGAATACTGCTTAGTATATCGCCAAAGACGACGCTATATGCGATAAATCCTAGTCTCAGGTACTGTAAACATGAAATCAACCAACAATTCCTGTCCAACTTCTTTCAGTGACTCGTCTTAATCTGTATAGACCACATTAAATTCAAATTGAAAAAGAAAACAAAAAAATAACTGTTGTAGTAAAAAATTGTACTGCTCGCATTATTTTATTATTTTTAGCTTAAATCTACTCAAACGATTGGCCCTACGGAGAACAATACTAGAGCCTTGTATATAACGTATATAAAATGATATTCAACATAATCTGTTTTGCTGGGTAGAAAAAAAATCATACTCGTGTCATTCCTCCTCATCAACGTCTTCATCAGATTGCGGATCCATTTGCTCCATATAATCGTCTGTGAATTTTTTTTCATTGACCAACCTTGAAATCTCTGAAGCATCATAGCCAATCAGCATTTTAAGGTCACAATCGAATTTATAGGCGAATCTCTTGCCTGAGACTTTTGAAATCATATCGCCGTCATAGTAGTACCGCAGTGCACGAGATAATTTTTCATAATTCATTGCAGGTTTGTTTTTCTTTTCGCCCCAAAGGCGAGCAACACGTTCCGGATCGATAAGTTTGAATTCACCCTCTGTGCCCACCCATTGTATGATATCAATGTGCTCACGGTCGGTGAGGATTTCCAATAGAAATTGCCATAGCTGGACTTGTCCATTGTTTCCCGATCCTCCTGGTCCGTTTACAACAGCTATCGCTGAAAGTTAACCTAATGAATGTGATAAATATAAAAATATTTTTATACTTACAGTAATTCTTTGTGCCGTTCCAGGCCTGAGTCTTTCGCATGATCTTCTGCTCTCGAAACGGTGAACTGTTACTGTCGGAGTTTTCCTCTAATTCGATTGGTTTGTGAACGACCGACACAAATTTACATTCCTTAAGTAATTGAAGATGGGTCCAGAAGACATTGCCCGGATCGACAGGGACCTTCTTACGAAAGTCTTCATGTGTCAATGAGCAGAGTCGTTCACCAGTTATGTTCCAATCGGATAGTGTTATGTCGACCTAGAATGGGTGGATATTAGTTTACGTTTCTCTTTCCTTTAATAATTTATCGCACCAAATTGAATTGACGAACGGCCCATTGAAGCCAGTGTTTAACCTGAGGAATAGTCCAATCATTTGGGTCATCGGGGATCTTTAAGCGCGTTTGTTCTTTTTTGAATTTACTATCCAACACCCAATTCAGGCAAGGCTTGTGCTTATCTTCCTGCTCAGATAATTTCTTTTGCCTTTCTGGGTTCTCATCTATAGAATCACTGCTATCATCTACGTGTGTTTCGGGCGTTTTTGATGGATTAACATCAGCTCCAAGAGCAGCTGGAGCAGAAAAAGAAGTGTACAATGCATTACTATGTGGTTAACATAGAGGCGATAAGGGAAGGGAAGAATGTTTTGACACATAAATACGAGAAAGGAGAGTTAAAGGGTTCGAAGTAAATCTTGCATATTCGCAATAGAGGGGTTTTCAGTTGTGTGACGTTCGTTGCAGTAGAAATACTACCCACCGTTCACTCTTGTGTGGATATAAAAAAGGCATACGGCAATAGTTTACAGTAGAGGACCATTCAATCTTCATAACTAATGAAGCTCTGCTGTGGTAAATACTGGTGAATTAACATTTTTTCACTGTGGGCGCTGGAATACATACTGGATGCTCAAGAGCAGTCGTGGCGGAGAAAAATAGGAAAAAGGCAAATCATATGGTTTCTGTCGATGATTTAGTCATCCTCGGGTTAGCCTGAACAAAACTTTAAAGTGAAACTCAAACGATTTGCGGGTCTGGGATAGAAATCAATGCGAACGGATCAGAATTGATGCCTATTCAATGCGATCTTTATGTAGTGCTTAAGTAACTCGCGGGGATGGAGTGGTGAATATCAAAGTACGTATCAAAGAATTCAGTGTAAATCAGCTACTTCTTCAAATAGAACATTTATGCTCCAATGGTTTGGCTAAGTAGTCAACCGCTCTTGTTGTTTGATGGCTAGCAGTGTCAAGGCAAGGCAGAAACAGTGTCGCTTGGCCTGTAGACGGTAAGAAAGTTGTTGGTACATATTCGAACTCCACGCTACTTTTTCTTCTTTTCAGGTGGCGCTACTGTTCGGGGTAGGACTGGGCCTCTAATAACAAGCCTCTCCACTTAGCCTGGTCGTTAGCTAACTGCCTCCAGTTGCGCACTCCAAGTCGGTTGAGGGTTTTTTGGTGGCTGCTGGGTGCCTGATACCTCGACTGGATATTGGGTAACCAACCCCTTTGGAAGGTCGTTGGTGGTAACGGACGAAAGAAGGGGGAAGAGTGTTTTCTCACTAAGGGACTTCCTCTTGATCCAGGCGGCAGCAAACGAATTCCATTTTTTTCAATTGTTATCCCTATATGACCTGTTTCAACATATTTCAATTCCATGTCTAAAGAGTTGGTGGCGGATTAACCCTTAATGTGCCAACGGCAGCGCTCATATCTACGAAGCGGAGTACTGACTCTGGGAAATTCGACCCTTGTTGTAGGAGAAACGAAGGGAACTGGTCCTTCAGGTTAACCAATACAAGACTCAGATTAAGCTACTTAGCAGCTTTGACTTTCAACGTTCATCCATACTGTAAAGACCTGACCTAACACATTACAGAGCGCAGAACACCGCCCATTCAATTTTTTCTATCGCCATTTCCTAGAATTCCTCGCATTCCAGAAAATACAACAAACTACTCGCTTAAACGAAATACACCCAATTCCGTCTACTGCGTAATAGCAGACCACCGTCGATCGAGGATATGAAAACAACCTCTCATCCTAGGGATTTACTTACCCAAAGCAGCATCTGTAGGCTTAAGCACATCGGCAATATTAATCCGCTGATTAATGGTTTGAATTTGAACATTTATCTGCACCAGACCTTCACCCTTCACACACTGATCGACGAGATTCTTATGCGGTTCCAGCTGTACCAAGTAAATTACATCATTCACCAGCTCTCTACTAATATTCAAAGATACTTACAATCTGAGCATCTTGTAGCCAAAATGTGTACTTCTTCAGCTCCACTCCAATTTTTTGCTCCAAAAGCGACCTAACACCAAAAGAAAAAAAATCTCAAACGCAACGTCCACCCAATTATCACTTGGAACTTACTTTAGCGAACTAAGTGGCTCTCGTATATCCATATGGAGTATAATAATATCATCAGGTTCATTTTCTTCGTCGTTATCACCCATATAGAGGTTGTCCTGTTGAAATATTTCACCGGAAATCATTCCATCTATGGAAGCAGGAAAAGGAATGTCAGCCGAATTAACAAAATCATAACAAATATGGAGAATTCACCTAAATCAGATCCGTTTTCAAATCTTGACATAATGTCCTCCGATAGATGTTCGTTCAGGTCTGTGGTTTCCATTTTGTTAAGTAATATGTTTGTTTTTAGTTAGATTATCGGTAGCATTATATTTTATGTAAATAAATTTTTAGGGCACACGAGTTTGTTACAGTTTGTTATTTTCGTAGAAATGTCAAATGAATTATACCAACCAAGAACAGTCACCGCAAGTGGTTGGTATAAAATGGGTGTGTTTGTTGTGTGTTTTATTTACAGCGGCTGATAAAGAAGATAATCAGCAAATTTCAAATAATATTTAGCTGTTTGTGGAGTTTCCTAACATAAAATTAAGGCTACATTAGCTAATCATGGTGGTTTGGAGCGCAGATACAATTTGTACAACATGTTTAGGAGACAAATGCCTCTGCATCCCCTATTAGGAATCAGACACCCACAAATTGGATCAAATCTTTGGAATCACCTGGCGTATTTTCTTTACCTAGTAATTTTTTGAATAAATCGATCGGAAAGATGTCACAGTCCTTTAGCAATTCATGCTAATGACAAAGGTTGAGTGAAGAGTTTCTGAAAATTTATGCACGTAGTCTCTTTCGATTGCAGCCATTGGCCGGTGTATCGTCTAGCGATAATTCTTCCTTGTTTTTGACACTTGAGATATCAGACTATTAACTGCTAAGTCATCTATCGATGCATTTTGTATAATTTCTCTTTTGTCGGCGCTTAAAACACATTTCCTACCCTATTCATTACTGAACGCAACGAAAGAACACATCCAATCCCTTCCAATTGGCTGAGCACACCCATCTTTTTCACTGATGTGTCATTTGTACCGAATGTGCTGTTGGCTTTTTTTGATTAGTAGACTTGATTTCAGCCGGCATTTTCGTGATATTTACTGAAAATTTTCAATAATGAAGCTTTTTTCAGCAATTTCAATTGCTCTATCATTAATAGCACTCGCCCATGGTGCTGTTGATGCCGATGTTGTGAATAAAAACGTTGAGCGTACAATCGATTTGACTTCACAGCTCGTGAAGAGTTCGTACAAAATTATTTTGGAGCATTCGGCCAAGAAGGGTATCACCTCCTACAGCTTCGTTATACCACGTGAGGAGAAACGGAATGTAGCTTTCATTTCGGCCAAGGATTCATCGAAAAAGGAGCTGAAATACCAAGAAAGGGAGACTAGCGAAGGTGCGGAGTATGTTTTGGCATTTACAACACCCGCCCCTACGCAGGTGGTTTACGTGGAGATTGTGTTAACAAAATCACTAAAGCCTCACCCGACGAAAATTACCCAATCTGAGAAGCAATTGGTGCGGTACTTTGGCAATGTGTACTTCCAGTCTCCGTACAAGACATTGACGCAGAAGACGACCGTCCATTTGAGTTCGCCGAGCATCGAGTCGTATACTCAGATGAAACCGGTTACTTTGTCTGGCAGTACCATCACTTATGGACCATTCGAGAATATCAATGGTAAGGGCTATAATTCTCGTGTATATGGGGAGATTTCAGTGAAATGTTTCTCTTTACAGCCTTTGCTCCGGGAGAGCTGTCCGTGCACTTTGAGAACCACACACCATTCCTGACGGTGACACGTTTGGAACGCACTTTGGAAGTGTCACACTGGGGAAACATCGCTGTTACCGAGAACATCGACATGGTTCACTCTGGAGCTGAACTGAAGGGATCCTTTTCACGTTATGAATTCCAGAAAGACGCCCGCAGCGGTCAGGCCGCTGTTAAGTCTTACAAGACCATGCTCCCAGCCTCTGCCACTGGCGTGTACTACCGCGATACCAATGGCAACATTTCCACCTCAAACATGAAGGTATTGCGTGATTCCGTCGAACTGGATCTTCGTCCAAGATTCCCTCTTTTCGGTGGTTGGAGAACTTTCTATACCCTCGGCTACAATGTCCCCTCCTTCGAATATCTTTTCAACTCTGGAGAGAATTTCCTTCTCAAGATGCGCATCATTGATCACATTTACGACGATATGGTAGTCGATGAGGCTGTTATCAAGATCATCCTTCCCGAGGGCTCGACAAACATCAAACTGATTACACCGTACACAGTATCACGCTTACCCGACAGCTTACACTATACTTACTTGGACACCTTTGGGCGACCAGTGATCTCATTCAGCAAGAGAAACCTTGTCGAGAATCATATCCATGATTTCAACTTGAAGTACAACTTTTCACGCATCACGATGCTGCACGAGCCTCTACTGGCAGTCGGTTTCTTTTTCGCTTTATTTGTTGTCGTGATCATCTGTCTCCGTCTGGACTTTTCGATTTCGAAGGAGAAAGAGCCCCACCTACACAAAGATTAAAAATTGAATTTCAATTCCTTAGTTTGTAATTTGTATAACAGAGTAGGGAGGAGAGCTACACTATGCACTTGGTGTGGTTGCACTCAAGCGGCGGCTTGCTACACATTCGTTTTTGAATTCGTATTATTGATCCTGTTCTTGTAGGATGAAAACGAAAATAAAAGAAGTAAAACCTAATTGAAGATTTTTTTATTGACTTCGAGATAACAGCTTTGGAAGGTCATTGGCGAGGGAATATAAGAATCTATAAGAATCGTGAAGATGTCACGATTTTCGAAAAATAGATGGTATTGGCTACAAGGTTAGGAGTGCATCGTGGCGTGTAACCCAGAACTGGAAAAGGCGTTAAGCCTGATGTGACACGGCTAAGGCATTTTTGGTGTGAAAACGAGTCGGGCGAGAGTGGTCGACCCATAACCGAAATCCATCAGTCAGTTTCTATCGTAAAAAGCGATCAAACTACTACACATTTTCGTTATGCTAACTTTTTTTTATTCTGCACCCCTAACAATAACCCGACTTACATATAAGACGTTATCACTTCAATAATTGTTTACTTGCAAAGCACCCGTAACCCCAGCGAGCATCAAATGCCAAAGTCCATTGGCAACGGTGCAAAACATGTTATCGAAAACCTCCGCTACTCACGTGCTGAGTCCCACTCATCTCATTGGCTAGCATTGCAAAGGACAAGAGGTGCTCGCGAGCGCTATTATCAAATGGAAAGGTTATAACAAAATTTCTGTCCACATTATCAAAATTAAATGTGGATCGCAATATACAAACTTAGATCCAGCAAGGATGCTGGACCTGCTATTTAAAGCAACTGGACATGACTTGTTAAAAGCATACACCAACTTATTTCTAAGACTTGATCAGACGAATGTTCGCCTAATGAATGGAATGTCAACATTGTTTGTCCGTTCTGGCCCTCGCAACTGTTCCAATTACAGTGGTATCAGTCTCCTAAACATCGTTTACAAGACTTTTTAAGCCATATAATATGAACGCGTTCCAGCAATTCAGGAGCAGAGATGATATCCATCAGCTAGTATCTAGGGTCGCATTCCCTATATAGGCTCCCTGCAGATCCTGGAGAAAACCGAAGATACTCGCCATGCACATCTAGTTTTGTCTCTCTGTGGGGGGTGACGATGAGGAATACTTGCTGATCTGCATTACTAGAACATTGATGTTAACAAAGATAATAGATTACAGACCAATTAACCTCGTATCCTTTATCAGATTGACAGACATTTGTTACAAACTCTGTATGTACATACATACCTCGACTTGAAAGTACAATTTTTAGCAAAGCCCTTTTTACGTATCCTAATCTATTAACATAATCTCATGGCGTGCTTCCGCAGAAGACAATGGCCAGAGAGTATCACTATCGATATTCTTAATTTTGATCTGCTGAGTTTTATTACTTCTTTAGACTTTTTCCGATTTAACTCAAGCCATAAGGCTTTAGAAACCCTGTGGCTAAGTTCTAAGTTTGACCATCTTAGATCGGTCACATTGATGACTTTATCGAGAATAATTCTCTTAGCCACGGCCATTGGTTGTTCTATGCCTTCAATTACATCACTTACCAGTACATCGGCACTTTCGTTACCCTCTATATCACTGTGTCCAGGAACTCAACATAGTTTGACTGGGTTCTGCGAATATAATGCCTTGAGCATTGTGCGACAACTCCTAACTAATTCAGATTTAGTGATGTAGGACTCTAGCGCTTTTAGTGCAGCCTGACTTTCAATGTATTCTTGTTGGATATTGATCCCATCTCAAGTAGTTTCGCAGCTTTGAGTACGTCCAGAACTTCTGCCTGAAACATATTGCATGTGTCTAGAAGTCTCAGAGACACTAGTTTTAGAACCATCCTTATGCATTGAAATTTCATTTTCAATCGAAACTTTTTTCCTTTGCCAATCTTCCCTATCAGGGTACATTACTTCGTAGGATATGTCGGAGTCTACTGTAACAAGATTTTCATCTTATTCGTCAGGGATGTTGGAGAATGATCCCTTAAGAACAGAGCTATGTTTTATATAGCTTTTACAAGAGCCCTGCGTTAGTGAGCTTAAGCGCACTGTTACCTGCTTGTAATTTTATTTGTAGATCCAGTAATGAAAGATACGTAAATGCCACGTGTGGGTGTAGTGCGTAGAGTACCAGTTATGGCAATGCAGGCTGTTCTTTGTTCCCTGGTCAACATATTCCGTGTATTCTTCTTAATCCTATACTTCCACCAAACAAGAGTCCCATATGTTAAAATGAGCTTGACTACCATAATGTATACCCAATGCATCATTGCCAGTTTCAAGCCTCAATTTTTTCCCGTTGTCCTCTTGCAAATGAAGAGAGCATTATGAGCCTTCCGGACTCTCTCCAGAACGTTAAGTTTCCAATTTAGCTTTCTATCTAGTACCGTACCAAGATATCTTGTACGATTCGAGAGGGAAAGCTCCAATCCAGCAAACCCAGGCTATTTTAAGGGTGGTACCTTGTATTTTCTGCTAAAGAGTAATAGTTCTGTTTTTTTTTCCGGATTTACAGAACTAAGGGCTGATTCCATTATTTCGCTAAATGTATTTCAAAATTTTCCCTGAACTAAAATCACCACGTCTTTCGCATAAGCAGTGACGCTAAACCCTACGTTGTATAGATCGTTAAGTTTATCGCCTATAACAAGAACCCAAAGAAGGGTAGAGATAACCACTCCTTGGGGGAGTGCTTCTAGTAACCGATTTCCTTTTTGAACTATGTCCGAGAGTAGAATTGATATTTATCGTGACGAGCATCTTGCAAAGCCAATTGGTAATGGTATGCTCGACATTTATCCTTTCCAGGGTACGTTTAATTGACTCTTCCTTATAAAAAACACTTCAGTATCTAAAAAGGCAGCTGGTGCGAATTCTTTATGTTGAATGCTGTTTCCTTTCTTGCTTCATGTAGAGCCCTTTTTACCGATTTACCCATTAAATATGAGTGTTGATCCGTTGCAACACTTTCTGAATATCGAGAAGCCTTTCAAGTGTCTTGAGGAGAAATGATGAGAGACTAATGGTTCTACAGTCATTCGTTGAAGTGTGGCCTGGTTAACCGGCAGTGGGTATATACATACATATATGTAAATGGACCTTATTCCGTGGAAAAACGTTTCTACTATTTCCAGGAATCCCAAATTCGAAGACACAATAGATCCATAGAGATCCAGAGTAGGTCAACTTATAGTGCTGCCATCTTTATAACATAACTTAACTTTTTGAGAATATTTGTGTGCATTTTCCTTTTTCATGGTATAATAAATATTATGTACATAGCTACAAGCTTTTTCGAGACCGACTAGGCCTACGAGTTATCCCTGTCTATTCCCGAGGGATTTGTATTGTTTCGCAGTCGTACCACAATTATTGCGCTTTTCTTTTGGTAAAGAGGTGCCATCTTTTATAAAATCAAACACCAAAAGTTAATTTTTTTTCGTAAGTTTTATTTTATTTATTTTTTTTATTTCGTAAAATAAATTGAAAGAGAAAACATAATATTAATTATAATAACAGCAAGTGTTCCTTTAAGAACAGAACATTTAACTTTCGTTTTACGGATGGGATGGAAAAGAAGACTCGGAGATAGACTATAAAATGCACAGAAGGCAACAAATTTTTATTGAAAATAAATATATTAAATGAAAATTCATTTTTTTTTCAAACGCTCTTCAAGAAAAAACAAAATTTTAAGACATCATTGGTATTTTTAACATTAAATGAGATTTAAATAAAATCTATATATAAAAGTTTAAACTAAAAAAAAAAAACAAAAAACAAAAAAAAGATAATCTTCCCCCATCCTCCTGCTTAAATTGTATTTAAGACTTTTTTTTTTTTGCATATGTTTATCTGTTTATCTTTCTCGGATATTTACATTAAATACTAGGATAATAAATGTGATTATATATATATATAAAAAAAAAAAAAAACTAAAATAATATTATTAAATCAAAATAATTATAATAATAATAATTAAGGCAGAGATTTAATAAAAAAAAAAAACAAAAATAAGAAGGAAACATTATTGCAAAAGAAACTGATAAACAAATATCGAATGACTAACAAAGTTTTTTTTTTTGTTTATAATTTACTGGTTTTATATAAACTTTTTGTTTTTTTTTTAATAATTAAAATAAAATACGCTTTGTTTTGGATTTAGGGTTGTGTGGACTTTAAACTTCAATCTTGAATGGAGATCCGGGAATATGGTCATCACCCCATTTGACTATGAGAATATAATCGCCACGGTCGCGCACCATGTAGTTAACGTTGTAATTATTGCGTCCAGTGTGTTTGATGTTAAATTCTTCGCAAGGTCCCTTGGGTCCGTACATGCCGACATAGAGAATGTTGTTGCCTAGGGTTTTGGTAAAACAATTTTATACGATTCACGAGGAATGACAAGTTTTTACTTACCCGCATCAGAAGCGGCCACTGAGAAGTGATTCTGTTTGCCCACGTAGGCTTTCTTTAGGCCCATACCCTTTGATGTGATCTTGGATGCATCGGATTTGAAAACTGGGATATGCGCACCGATATTTTTTCCGCCCTTGGCTATCTTTGACACTGTGTCCACGATGACTGTGGATGTTTCTTGGGCACCTTCGTCAGCGAGTTTGTCACCTAAAACCAGAAAAGATTAGAAAATGCCGATGAAACAAAAAAAAAAATATGTGATTTTACCTGTGCAGACGATCTTGAATGGTGATCCAACGATATGCTGGTTGTTATATTTAATCGAAGCGTAATATTCTCCGGGCAACAGAGGTGTGTACCGACATTTGTAGCCCTCCTCAACTTCCGTACAATCGAGAGCGACCTTCGAGGGACCATCAATTGTGACAGATAACGTACCAACGCCAGCATTGCAAGTGTTGATAATAAAATCGGCTTTATGACCTGACTTGACTTCTTCCAAGCCCGAACCAGTAGCATGCACTGCAGCTGGATCGGCAACATCCTTGCCGACCTTAATCCTATAAGGTGAACCGGGTATGTGCACTCCATTGAACTTAACGTGGATGGCGTGGATGCCATTTTCGCGAGGGTAGAAACGAACCGAATACATTTCGCTGTCAATCGACTGGATAAAGCAATCATCATCGGTGCCCGAGGGAGCGATAATCTTTGCATCGAGCTCACCCTTGGCTCCGTTCTTGCGGACCAAAAACTGATAAGGCGCATCAGCCTGAATGTTGCCCTGCGGGAATTGTTGGACTTCAAGCTTGTGAGCATCGCCTACCTCGGGAGAGATATACACCTTGTAGGGTGAGTCTGGAATATGGCGATCGTTGAATTTCAAGCCGACACGGTACTCGCCTGGTTCGGTCACCTTATAGGCAACATCACAGGAACCGTCCTTGCGATCTTTGAATTCGATTTCAGCCTTGCTTGGGCCTTCAACTGATATGGCGAGTGAACCGCCACCAGCTTCACGAGTCCATACATTGAATTCGGATGGCACACCGACTTGACCACGTTCTAGACCTGGACCGCCAGCCTTTACCAAATGGGAACCGAAATCTCTCAGTGGACCAACAGTGAACTGGAAGGGTGATCCGGGGATGTGCATGTCCTTATAGCGGACAGACACTGTGTGAATTCCAAGCTCTTTCGGGATGAAATGGACTGAATAGAGTCCATCTTCGACTTCTTGAATTTCAGCATCTTCTGTGACATTGCTGGGCGAGGTCACGCAGGCTGTTAAATCGAATGATGTGATTCCAGGCATTTTGAAGGTCAACTTACATTGACTGCCAATTTCAGTGAGTGGCACTGCATCACGTTCACGTTGGATCTTCTCACGTTTACGGTTTGAACCTTCACCGGTTACCTTCACAGTGAACGGCGAGCCTTCAACATGATGATCGGCGAACTTAAGATTCACAATGTAATAACCAGGCTCGGTAGGTTTGTAGGAGATACTCAAAGTTCCATCATCCTGATCGGTGCATTGAATCTCAGCTTTACTGGGGCCTTCAATGGACAATGAAAGACCACCATAACCAGCGTTACGGGTGTCAACGGCGAAGATGTTATCGGCATGAGTTTTACCCTCTGATAGTCCTTTGCCGGACACTTGCACCTTCTTAGCGTCACCGACTTCACGCTCACACACGGTCACCTTGAATGGTGAGTTGGGGATATGCTTGCCCATGCGCTTGACAGAGACCAAATGCTCACCGGTCTCACGGGGTGTAAAGGAGATACCAATGTTACCACTTGGCATACGCTTAAGGAAGCAAGGCTCTTCCAAACCTCCTGGAGCCTGAATTGAGGCATTCAGAGCTCTCAAATCATCATCGGTGATTTGTCCGGGAAGGGTGACTTCCGAACACGAACCGACAGATATTTGATTACGTTTGCGACCTTCGCCGGTGATTTTCGAGAAGAATGGTGAGCCCTTGATGTTCTTATCACCGAAACGGACGGAAATTTGGTATTCACCAGGAGCCGTTGGAAGATAGGTTACCGATACTGTACCATCCTTGTTGTCGTGGTAGCGGATCTAAATGAGAGGAGTTATTTTCTGTCATAGGCCAGGGATAGTCGTATAAACTTACATCAGCCTTGCTTGGACCTTCGACAGCAAGAGAAAGACCACCGGCACCAGCGCCCTTAGTGGAAATGGTGAAGTTGCATGGTTCACCAGACACGCCATGGGTTAAACCAGAACCATAGGCTGTCACATAACCGGAGGAGATTGAGTCGACATGGAATTTGTAAGGGGAACCTAAACAAAAAGTAAGCATAAGGGCATTTCATTTCATTTCATATTTGTGTTATCGTACCTTGGACTTGTTCGCCATTGTATTTCACAACCAACTCGTGTACGCCTTCCTCCTTGGGATCATATTTAATTGAGACGGTACCATCGCGATTGTCCTCGATGATGGGGAGATCTACTTTTCCACTCGGCATTTTTACTTCCGCTGCAAAAGAAAGAAATATATTTTTTTAAATTTTGTGTTTTGGAAAACAAGTGTTTCTAACATGATTCATTGAAGGAAATTATAAAGATTTCACTATGAAACTCGTGGGTATTCCTTAAATTTAATCGATGTCATACTAAAGACTCATTATGCAAAATAATATACAAAATTTTAGGAAAATTGCGATATTTTTAGAATATTCTAATATTAAGGAATTTTTGAAAAAAAAAATTGAGTTTCTAAATTGCTATTAGCGGAACATTTTTATGGGAAATTTTACGAGCATGACTGATAATTTTAAATTTGTAATTTATACGTTGGTTAATTGCCAATGAATATGGGTTTATGGGTGTATAGAGGTGGAAACGTTTTCATAAAATGTCAACATAAATTATGTGATTAAAAGTTTTGGTATTAGCATTTGAATTGCAGACGTTTCGGTGCTTAAGAATGGGTGTTACCATTGGGCAATTGTAAATGGAGGAGGTTGTATGATGGGCTAATAAGGAGAGAAGATCAGAAGTAGCATTGGGTGGGATAGAAAAGAACCTGCAACTCTGTACTAATAAAATTTAGGACACAGGAGCTCAAGGAATCACCGTAGACACAGTAAGAAATTGACCTTAAGTGACGAGACAAATTTTCAACTAAATGCAACAAATAAAATGACTAGACTAAGAGGGCGGAGAATTTTGTATCCACTGTTTGGTAAGATTTTTGGACAGGTCTTGACTAGTTCTTGAACGTCTTTAATAACTTCGAATGACTGGCCTAAGATTATAACGATTTCCTGGATATAAGATGCAAGAACAAGCAGAAGATTGCAGACTGTTGTGTTCTAGGAAGAAACAGGCTTTTTTTTAATTTTCTGATTACGGGCCAATCAGCCTGAAAATACTGGAACGCCTTTTAGACATATGTACATATTTGTTGGGAACATGATTGACTACAACTTTTTCTCTAAATCACAACATGCATACATAAAAGGAACATCGGTAGATACTATATTTCTCGATGTTGAGGCAGCATTCAAGAATGTGAATGCCAATTCCATTATTAAAAGTCTGTAGCGTGCTCAAGTTTGTTCCGATCCTTGTGGTCGGGGGGCACAATCAGTAGGAAAACCGTTGACATAGGTAGCTCACAGGGTGGTAGTCTTTCTCCACTCATATGGCCTCATGTAGTGAACGTGATTCTGGAAATATTAGAGGGAAGCCATTCAACGTGATAGCATTTGCTGATGATTTTATCATCCTGGTTCCCTATTACCAGTTCTTAGCGAAAAACTCAATTATACACTACTACCAGTTAGCTATTAGGTTGGCAGTTACGGCCTGAAATTTAACCCATCAACCCGAAAGAGTAGTTCCAGTACTTAACACCCCAAGGAACGGTGAAGTTGAATTGAATATTTTAAGATCAGCACATATGACGTTCAAATTAATTTGGCAGTACGACGAGTGAATAAAGAAAGGGTGTGTAGTAGATATCCAACGTTGCATTCAGCAACGGCCTCAAACCAGCACGCGGTGGTGCACTGGCAATACACAGCAGTTGTGAGACACATTTTCAAGTCCCACCGAAATCCAGAGAACGGCCTGATACTTACAACGGCAATGAAGAGTAACTTAGTGTCATTCCGCAGGATCTCTACTTCAATAGTTCGGCGGCAAAATAGGCACTAACATTATAGAAATTAGAATTCTGGCCACCAGAACCTTACGTCATGTCCCTGTCTTGGGTCAATACAAACAGGTAGACTGAAACTTACTATATATGTATACCTACGATTTCGGTACTAAAGCTCATCAGGAGGTTTACTATGAAATTTCATGACAGGTTTGTTTGGTTGAATCGAGAGGTCACTAACGAAGTAGAGCTGCCATTCTACCCTCGACTACTTTTAAAATAAATAACACCTGCAATATCTTTTAAGTCGAAATTGTAGCCATACTACAAGCTGTCAAAACTATATTCGAAAGCAATATTGTCCAACATTAAAAGATGCTGGTATGTGCCAAGGCATGTGGATATCTCAGGTGACTTTACAAGTAAAGGGTTTTCACTATAAATTTCGCGGACTCCACCATTTCTGAAAATTCCTCTCAGTTCCAGAAAAAACAAAAAAAGACTATCGAGAAAGCCAACAATCGCTGGACCCCTTTTGGATACTCTATGGAACAGTTCCGAGTCTATGGCCGGCCTATAGAGGAATAAGCTTTTCTCACAGATTGCCTACGGAATCATTACGGGCACCGTGCCATATGCGCTCTTGCGAAGGCTCTCCGGATAACCACGACTAATACTGAAATTGAATCTTTCCTTGATTTACTGTGTGACTGTCCTGTCGTCGACAATAGGAGAACAAGGTTTCTTGGCACAATCCATTTAGGCAAAATTATTGTCGGATGGGTGGCTTCAGTCCCCACTATAAAAGCAATCCCTGTTATGTTTCTCTTATGTTCTGAACGAGATTCAGCTAAGACTATCTTCTCAATACGCTCTTGATGTCTAACAAATGCCAGAAGTTGGGTGACTCTTCTAAATTTGTGGCGAAATGATAGATGCACCAATTTTGCTTATTCACGAAGTCGTTGATTTTATAAGGAAAATTGGAAAATCATCCACGTAAAGTTGTCGCACCAGAACGCAAAAATGGTTAAAAAGAAAGTACAGACGAGATCAAATGTCAAACAAACCGCAGGTAGCTTCACGCATAGCCGAGAAACCTTATTGGAAACATGGGACGTCTTTATCGAAAACCCCTTTAGTTACATCTTTCTTCAGGTTTGCATATGATTAGACCATCATTCTTCACCTCCTTTGTACGTGCCAAGTTCTCTCCGCTGCCAGGAGACTGCACTTAGATACATAGGTGTTTATTTTTTGACAATTAAGGCGAACTGGTACGCCAGCACTAATAGCCTCTAGTGGTTCATATTAAGCTCCTGCTGGTTCTTAGGGTAGTCTTTATGTGGATTTTAGATCCACGTGGTACCATAATGGAGCTTTATTGGTCTAAGTGTCACATCAACCTTTCCCTATACTTGTAGACAACTATTTAGTTAGTTAAAACAGTTTATAACAGAAGAATGAAAATGCATCTACGAGTATATGATACTGAATCGATAAGTATCTTTGAGTAACCATAGACTGTCTGCCTCCCAAAACAATTGCAACAAAAAGATTTAAAAAAAGAAAAAAAAAATAAGTAAATCGAAAAGCATTCAATAAACAACCACTCATAATCAAGTATTCAATTAAAATCTCTCAACCGTTACAATGCACCACATATGGTTTCTATAACGCATTCTGAAAATAAAGTCCACTATAAATGTGTATACATAGTTTTCACAAATCTCAAGAGGATCCTCCTCATAGGGAGTCTTCACTCATTCAGTTGCTGGCTCACGCGCTATTCCATTTTCATTTCACTTTATCTATGAAATACATAAATCATGAAAGATACTCATTCCTCGCGAAACCGGAAATAGGACAGAAATAGGCGGGACCCGCATCTTCAATGATGATGAATATCATTGAGAGTTGCCAATTAAATTTGTTTAATTTGTTAGATCGCATACTTGTGTGCGTAGCGAACACCTGTGAAGATGTGCGATTTCGATTGGAAGACACATACATACTCGTATATGTATACGAACAGTTTTTGCGGATCGAAATTGTATAAGATGAATGTTCGACGAGGTGTAAAATCGAGAAGTTAATTATTGTACGGCATAATTTAGAATGTCTTCGTCCGCAGGAATGTTCTTGGCAGTATTACAAGTGACGGCAATGGAACAATTTTCTACACATTCGTGATGGCAGAAATTTGTTGGGCTTTAATTTATTACTGAGCAAAGGGTGTGAAATCATTCTGAAATTATGAGCGTGGCATAGCCTGAGACCGTCATTGAGATGGTGATGAATGTTAGCTTTGGTGGATAGCATTTGCTTGGTAATACATCAGAGGAACTCAAACCGACGAGGTGTGTTAACAAGGATTCATAAGATCCTTAGTTCCAGTTGTAAAAATTCTTTCAAATCAACATTTTCTTACACCTTCCAAAGATTTTTCAATTTTTTTTCGAATACAATAAGAACATAAATATTTCTTTCTAAAACAAACAAAAAAATGTTTAAGTCGATATTTTCATTTCACACCCATCGACACACCTTGAAAAGGTGTGTGATGCAATAATTTTGTTTAATATTCCCCTGTCTTAAAACATAACATTAATCTAACTAAAAACAATAAAGCATTCATAATACATACATATGTCATATTTATTGTTCTAAATAACATATGTGTGTTGATTATATCTCTGTGGTTGTTGACAGCTGGCACGCGTATTAAACAATGACTGCTAGTTTTTCGTCATCATTTTTGTTTATTGTTTAAAAATTTTTAGTAAACAACACATTAAAAAATGTTAAAATAACTTTGCGGCTTGTTGTTTATAAATTTGACTTGTTTTCGAAATTCCGTTAAAGGATATCTGTTTCTAAATAAACTTAATCTATTTTGGATTAATCTTTTTTTAAACATGTAGGCGGATTATTAGTTGTTGTTTGGTTTGGATTTTTTTTACATACATATGTGATTAATGAAATTTTGTTAGGACAATATTTCCTTTTTTTAAAGTTTTCATCATATGCAGGAAGTTGACTTTAGCCATTATGGAAATAACAGATGCGGCAATGTTTGGCAAAGTAATAATATTTGGCAGAAAATATGCTCATCCGGTTGAGAAAAGAAAACAGGATGGTAGCTAGTACACTTTGTAACGAATACATTAGTCATTTGTAATATTTTTCTTAAGGGAAATACAAACGGGAAGATTAGTCCTTACACTCAAAAATATGGGATTACATTTATTTAATTACAAAGGCTAAATTTCCCAACCAACAACAAACAATTTTGTTCTATCATGATCTTAAAAACAAAAAAATTACACGAACCGAAATCGGGAAAAAATAAAACTTACAGCATAAAATACTCAAGATGGTATATTTGGACTTTATTTATTTAACATAATACTTAGAAAATCCTGTAGAGTTAAGAGACGGATATTAAATGGAACGCATCGTAGCCCATTCGACAAACAAAAATGGGACAATTTTTCTCGATTTCTTCGAACGCCGCTCAAGGTGTAATGAAACTTAACGACATCTGAGTTACAAATCAGAACACTAAAATTAAGTTTTTTTTTTCTACACCTTCCTCACCATCCATGATTAGGAACATTTTTTTCCTATTTCACATCATTTCCAATTTTAGTTTTCAAAAAGGAACTGGCTAATTGAACAAGGCTATACGTTTGTTATTCTATACTGCGCTACTTTATTTTAGAAAAGCCATAAGTCAAGCGCAAATCTAGCAGCGTACTGAATGAAATTTTGCGAAGATGAATCTGTTTGTCATCGGATTAGAGGCTATTATGGCTTCAAGAACTTTTAAGACTACATAGTGGATGTACTACATATTTTGAACAGAGGATACCGTGTTTTTTCAGAAAATTACATGTTATCAAATCGTGAGTTTTGTTAGACCTTATCACTGTGGAATAACCACAACTTACGAACGACCTAAATGGAAATTGTTTAAAGAATTTGATTTGTTAACTAAGTAAAAGACGAGGTCGCTAAAAATAGTATAACTTACTTAAACTATATTCGTAAAAAACTAAAGATATGATATTGATATGATTTTCCAAGTCTCCAAAGTTTGGTAAAATATTATGAAAAGAAGAATATGCCAAAGCACGATATCACAGAAAGCAAACCACAGGGCTCAGTGTATGCTCCACTGTTTTTTATCATAATGTACAATGTTGCTACACTGAAGTTGAATATCCATCGGTCGGAGCTAAAGATCGATCGGAGCTAAAGTGAATTTATTTTTTATTTTTTGAGTTATGCACTATCAGTAGATATGGCTGTTAAAACAGCTGTCATTTGGTGGATGTATGTGATATTTTAGTTCCGTATACCTTAACAAATCATCATCTACAAACATTTAAAACCAACGTCCATCGGTATCTCCTATCTTCTCTTCCCAATTTCCTTAACGCCTGCGCTGTGTATTAACATTAAAAGGGTAGTACTAAACCCTTGAGCGCGCGCAAATTATAAAAAAAAAAAAAAAATGGAAAGGTTCCACCAACGCTTACGTGTCGTGTAAATTTATTTCCAAATTCGTGTTCTGTTTGCCAAGCTTGTAAAGGAGACAAACAAAAATTAATTAAATGACTGAAAAATGATTGACATTTTATGTCTAAATCCAATTTCTGGCATATGACCACCTGGGCTATGTTTTACAAATGTAATCGTGTCAGTCCTATTTTTGGTCTATTTTTTGAGTAAACATCATTAACTCTCAATGCACTTACAATACGTATTGACTTCCAAATGGTCAACAGTTTTTCAATAAAATAAAATGAAAACACTATTTATGTGTTTTTCATTTAAATTTCAAGTTCTCACGCTTAAAAAAAAAAAACACTAAACAGTTGTTAAAATCATTGGGGTCTGTAACTTGTCAGACAAATGACAAAGTCAAGGTTAGGTTTTGACCTAAGTTAGGCTATGTAATCGATAAGGACTTCTTACATTCACTCGGAGACCTAAGAATCCATTGAAAATCACCTTTTTGTTGTACGGGAAAACGTCAAGTCATCATACTCAAAACCAGATAGTGAAAGTAAAACCGATCAATCGGGCAAACGCCAAGAACTTTGCAAACTCTTACGTTCATCGCCCTATATGAACAAAGAAGTTCTAGGAGAATATCTCACATTTGAAAACATCGTTCTTCTTCTGCCGGGTGTGTTTCAAAACGGCAGAACAAATTCCAGGGTCTGATAATTCAGCCTCTATTTTTTTTTTAATACTCAAAACACAATAGCGCTTTGACTTCGGCTTCGTCTGACGTTTTCGAGTTTAAGGCTAGAAATTCAATGCATCCTATTACATTGCCGTTTTTGCTTCGAACTGACATTTGGCATTCATAGAGAACAACGTAATACTATGTAACGTGACTTCAACTCGAAGCAAATGTTCGGATGAGTTGAATTTAAGTTTCATTTTGACAGTTAATAGCTGTGGAGCAAAGAAACAAAATTGACCGGAAGAAAAATAATTACAGTTGTCAATAGTTTTATGTCATTTCAAAAAATATGTAATGTAACGTGACAAAAGTCGAAGCTGAAGCGCTGTTGTGTTTTAGTCCTAAGAGTGTTTTTGGTTGGAAATTTTGGTTTATGATTTTCAAGTTTGCTTAGTCGATAATAATCAGCATTATTATTGATGTCCTGTACTGAATGACAGTTGATGACGCCTGTTCTTGTAATAATGTAATTAACATAACGCAATGTTAAGCAGAAGTATATACAACGATATATACAATCGGAAAACGCTAAGTCTGGTAAAGTATGTTCATACTATTGAGGTATGTGTGTAGAGATGTCGAATATAGTATTAATGGTGAATGAGGACAAAATAGAGTTTGTACTGTCCTTGATCGGAATGTTGAATTCCTTGTGTCGTGCGTGTTTGGGTCTCAGGTCACACTGTGACAACAGGAAAGCAGATCTCTTATAAGATTTTTAGACGAAGAACAGAAGACAATTTCTCATTGGTTCGTCCTTCGTGTTTAGTCAAAACTTTATTGATAACAGAGTTTTTTTCTCGAATATAATTATGCGTGATATGACTTTCCCGATCGCAGATAAAATAGACCAATGTTTCAGGTATTGCTGAGCTCAACTGACACTCTGGAGAGGTAAACGAAATACTTCTTTTGTGTACACTTGGCTTTCACAAAATGTCAATCCTGCTGGAGGATGTATAACAAGTAGGTAATAATTTCAATGATTTTCGTTATGATTTGCATTGGAATATCAAGGAGAAAGTACAATTATTGTTGTTCAGGGGCAGGAGAAATTAAGTAGGGCTAAGTTATAGTTCCTAACACCAAAACTAGTAGACAATTTATAAGAGGGTTGGATAGTAAGACCATATAGAGACCAACATAGACTCAAATTATAAAAATAGAATCAGTGAATCATTGTGTCATAACATTTTGCATACATTATTACATCTAGTGATTGTCACTAACTATGTATATCTGGATACTGTCTTGACACTACACAATTCACTCTGAACAAGTTTTTCAACTGAAAACAATGATTTTTTATGACTAATGGTTATTTTTAGTCTTAACTGCAGTCCATTGAATTTAAAAAAAAATGTCTGCATTTTACATGAGAGTTTATTCAAGATATGCAGATACTGGCGAAAATTCTTATAACTTTAAGGTAAAGTTTTGTCTTGGAAGGAATATATCATATTTCAACTCAAAGTTGAAGCTCGTTGAACTATTTTACTTGGCTCAATGCTGATAAATTAAATCACATTTCAAATACATTTAGTTTGTAGTTTATTCCTTTAAGCAAGTTTTTTTTTTTTACCTTGATGTGTTCTAATGTAATACGATGATTTAAAATTTAATGGTAAGAAATCACAACCATTTATTCCTTCGTTTTCCGGTATTATTGCTTCATTAAAATATACGGAAACCTTTTCGTAACGATCGTATGCTGAAACTGTTATCACTCGATATTGTTGATGAAAAAAATTAGAAAATTCTTCCCACGTTGCTTCTGGTGGTTCTTCTTTATCTTGATTCCAACTGAACATCATTTTGAAAGAGTTTTATTTATTTTTTTTTATTTTTTACGAGTGTTCCGTTTTATTCACAATTTTTTATTGTATTTTAAATTTAAATAGGAATTTTGAAATATAAAACACTTAAAATTATATATTATTTAAAACTTTTATTTTTGCGAAAAGAGATTACTATTTTCAAAAGTTTTTGAAAGATTCTTCGATTTACGAGAGATCCTTTCAAGAACTTTTTCTTAAAAAAAAAAAAAAATACCGCGACAGTATAAACTCACGCTTGTCTTTTTTAAATCGCTACTACAATTAAAATTTATAAATAAAAAACTCAAAAAGTAAACCGTTATTTGAATTGAAAAATCCTCCGACTCCCGATAACTCCCGATTAAATTCAATATTTTATTTTAAAAAAAAAGTTACTATACTAAACACGAATGTCTACACGTATCCACGGACCGATTTCAAATGAGCTTGTACAATTCCAAAGATACATTAAGGCCAATCGCAATCCAATGAAGCAAGAAGTAGACGCAGCAGCAACAGCAGGCATCATAATCGCATCATAGAAAAGCAACCAAAGGAGTACATATATACCACACATGAATATATGTAGTACATACGTTCCGAATCAATGTGTTGAGAATAAAATAAAAAAAAAAGATGAAATATTTTCGAACTCAGACGGAATTTCATTAAAAACATTAAAACCATAAAGAAAATGTTGTTTTCCTTTTCTACGACTTTTTAATAAGAAAACAAAATTTTTGAAAAAAAAAAAAAATTAAAAATAAACGCAAAAACATTTGCAAGCCGCGAGGGTTAAATAGTGTCACCATCACCACCCCGACCGAGATTTTGGCTGCAAAATCAGAGATGCGCTACATCTTTTCGGATATTCATTCAGTGGAATTATAGATTTGAGTTAATTGCAATCCACCGATAAATTGGAACTGCAAAACGGAAATATTTTCACGATTTGCACCTGTATTCTGAACTTGAGTCTTAACTGATTTAATTTTGATTTGACTGGAATGTCTTTCCGCATTTTTTTGAATTTTTATTTTTAAGACAAATTGATAAATTGCGATCATTTATTAATAAAATATTTAATGATGATCTTAAAATAAATTTTAATATCTAAAAAAAACAAAAACGAATTTCACATCCTCATGGGGGATAATAAGTATTTTTGATTAATGTAGGTAATTTCATATAGACAAGTTGATCTACTTTTTATGTTGGAATATTTCTTTTTGGACAGGGAAATGTATTCCTTGGAAGTTGAAATGAGAACGCAGACTATTTTTTGTCTGTTGGGTGGGGTACACTATTTCGGCTGTTGCTCACACTTATAATGTACACGACCCAATAACACATTTCAATTTGTCAGCGGGAGTTTTTATTGAAAGTATGTATAGCGAATTTTAAAATTTTAAAATAAAATACATTTGTAGTTATGTATATTTATTTGCATTTAAATAGACAAACACGAACTTTTGCAAAAGTTCAATAGACCTGTCGGGAACAGCAGGGCGTATACGTAACATTAGTTCAACCAATTCTCTGTATACACTTAAATAAAGATTTATTTCGTCTAATTTCAGCGTATGAAATTAATTTTTTTAGTAAGTACCTACAGATAGCTTAGTTGAGTAATTCCTCTAATAGATCGATGTATCCTTAAAATTATTGAATTTTGAATTTAAAGTGGCATATCTGTATGAAATATGATGCATTTTCGACGCATTCGACTAGTCGCGCTATGTGAATGGACAATAAATCTGTAACGCAGGCCACTAACTATTTTACATAAGCAAGAAGATCAGCGTATAGCTCTCCAAAGTTTGGTATATAGCAGCAATAAGTGTAGAACTGGATGGATCTACAGCCAATTTCAGGAATCAACCGCGATGGGACAAAGGCATGGTGGATACCTTAAGGCTCGTTGAGAGCCTGCAAATATTTTGTAGTTCTTCCCTTTTGATCGTTCCGTCAACGCTAGATGACAGTTCACTAAAGTTCTTGATCGGCTGATAGTACATGGAGACCTTGGTGTTTCAGTAACTTGCTCCTAAAATATTTAACAAAATCTAAAATTTGCACCTCTGGCAGACTAAGCATTTGTAAACCAATTTAGTATCCACATATCCCGTCAACAAACTTTTGTTCTAATCTCAAAATTAAGTAAAGCGAATAAAACAATAAGATTTCTCCAAAATGTCCAAAACAATTTAGATCAGGTTTCATATGGAGTCAAGGATATCGAAGAGTCTCGCGATAGGAATAACATACGGATGTTTGTTTAGGAAAGCCAAGCAATTTACAGCTGGCTTCAAGTCCGGTGGAACGCAGGTTCTTCGAAACTATGAAGAAAACCTAGTCACCGAAGGACAAGGATAGTAAATGTGTTTAAGAAGCATTGCCAGCAGCTACTTAATAGTTAGAGAGAATGATTGGGCAAGAAGAGAACCCGTATCCAGTCAATGAAGAAGTTGGCTCAGCTATGAAAAAGCTGAAGAACAACAAGGCCGCCGTCCTGGTGGTGGTCTACCAATGGAGCTTTTCAGACATGGTGATGATGCTTTGATAAGGTGCATGCACCAATTCATCACCCAAGTACGGGTCATGCCACGCCCGATGACTAGACTATTTGGCTCTATATGCCCCATCTTCAAGAAAGGCGATCGTATGTCTTGTAAGAACTATCGAGGCATATCCCTGCTTAATGTCGCATATAAGATCCATATAATGTCGCATATGAAGCTTTTCTGCAACACTCTATTTGGAACGTACTAGTGTGGCGACGATCGACAATCGATCAAATTTTCACACAAAGGCAGATCTTGGAAAGATCAATGAACATCAAGCCAAGACTCACCATCTCTTCACCGACTTCAAAGCCGCATATGACAGCTGAATTCAGGATTCCGGTTAAATTGATCCAGCTGTGTCCCGTGATGCGGGAAAACACGCAATTTAAAGTGCAATTCGGAAACTATTCCATACAAGTACCGGATGTACAAGAAAATGTGACTTCTTCAATCTCGTGCTGGAACAGATAGTGCGCAGGGCAGATGTTATCACAGAAGGCACTGTCTTTAACAAATCTGTCCAGTGGTTCACGAATGACACCTTAGTGGAGATTCGACGAAGACTTACCATAGGAAACCGCTGCTACTTCGGTTTGACGAAACAAAGGGGTTCAAAACTCCTAACGACGAAATGAATACTGCAGAGCAGATATTGAACACTTCTGAGAGAAAAATTCTTCGTCGAATGTTCGGTCCCATATGCGGGGAGGGCGAATGGAGGAGAAGATACAACTGCTATACAACTATGAGCTGTACCAAGATGTGGATGTAGTCCAAAAAATCAAAACATGTTGACTACACTGGCTTGGCCACATCGAGCGAATGGACAATAATGCTTCTCGATCTTCGAATCACATCCCCCAGGTTCGAGATGACAAGGAAGACCGAACCTTCCTTTTAAAGATCAAGCTATCACGGATGCCAGAGCGCTTGGTCTAAACAACTGGAAGCAGCGTGCCCGGGATCGAAGAGAGTGGAAGGTAGACTCACAGTATTTAGCTAACTTAGAAGGGTGGTAAGTATTATGTCTTGCACAATGGTCAGGTGCCTAGTGATTACGAAATCAAAAACGAGGTGCGGCAGGGATGTGTACTTTTACCTGTTATTTTTGGTTGTTATCAATTATTCTCTCCATACAATGGACTGTGACATATTAACTTAAATACCTGGACTATGTTGATGACATTTACTTACTCTTAGAATTTTCCAATTTGGTCAAATGGTTCAAAATTTGGAAGCTGAACCAAATACAAAGGGGTTAAGGAAAAGACGGGCGAGGCAAAAGCTTTCAGGTTCACAAATTTAACTGCTCAATTGAACATTGCTGAACACAAGTCGAGACAGTTTTATTTCATTTACCTAGAAGGTATTTACTTAGAACTAGCAAAGTGGAGGAATAGTGCTTACAGCATCAAAACTAAACTGCAATTTTTTCACTCGAATGTAGAGTAAGTAGTGCTATATGGAAGTAGTACATTAACAAAGACTTCCACAGTCACACGTAAGCTCCACTCATTCGTGAATAGATGTCTACGCATAGTCCCTAGTTTTTCGGTCCAAATCGGATCTCAAACCAACAGTTTCATATGAAAATGGTTCAGGGATCTATTGACATAAATATTCGATTGTTCGATGCAAAGGAAATTATGATGCCAAATAATAGAATCCGTTTACCCAATCAAGGAAAAAAGGAAACTTTCTGAAAAACTGAAGGGCTGCTGATCTTGCCTGGCATGGCGTTCCTAAGATTCTATCAAAAAGATTAGATTTCATACTTCAGCAGTGAACACACCGTTTTACAAAAAACATTGGTTGATCCAATTAGTCATTATTTTTTTCTTCTTAAAAATGAATCGCATCTTTACTCCTTCCTCGTTCCTAATGTTAAACACCTAAGAGGACACAATAATTGACTGCAATTTCCTACAGTGATTTCTTCTTACCTTTTTATTTGTTGTTGATGCGTGCCGTGATTTCTGCCTTAAACCCAAAACACTGACTTTTCCAATTGTTTCAGTGCGTATACCTATGTATGCTTCGTAAAGAGGAAACCGAATCATACAAATATTATTCCAAAACTAAAACGCCCAAGCCTACCTTCGAGTTCGAAGTTCACCATCCATTTTAAAATCAACGTACTCAGATATATATCGTATATATATAAACATATGGGATGAGGTTCCTAGGTCAAAAATGCTTTTAAATTTATTAAAAGTTCTATATCCAGGCGGATGTAAGTTCTCTTAAAGACACGCAATTTGTAAGTTAATATGTACTACTTTGCCTTCAATTGTGGCTTTTCTTACAATACATAATTACCCGAAGACAACTGTTCCTATATTCCAAAAATAAAGCCAATACCAAAACGGCTGCCACGTACTTTAAAATCAAAACAAACAAAACATTTCGTCACCTTATAGTACTAGTAGTACTTTTTTTTTAATTATCCAGAGATGTCAACTATTGACATGTTTGTCTACCACAGATTCTCTAAAAAGAAATCACTTATTCTATCTCCTGTCAGTAAAACTGTCACCTAACTGTCTCCCCTAAAAAAAAAACATTTATTTTTGTAAAATGTCATATACGAAAAACTTTCAATTGATGCAATTTGAAAATCGATTTCAGGTAGAGCAAAACATTTTCGTTTGAATTTGGTTTTTTTTTTTTTTCTTTTGCTACTATTTATTCATGTGCAGAGTAGAGCTAAAATAGTTTCGAAAATAATTTCCAGGGGACTTATTCTGGGCACAGTCACAACACTATACTATATTACCCTTTCGACTGCAACAATTTATATTAATTTATATATTTCACTAAAACTGACAAATTGACATTTTATTCGTTTTCAGCATGAGATGGAAGAAAAAAAACTAAATAGAAAAAAAAAAAGTAAAAACGTAAGTCATACGACAACATTTTGACACAAAACTGACACTCAAACGAAAATTCAAAAGGAAAGCATACATATGCATGTCTTGGAAAATATAGTTTTTGAAAGGAAATTGAGAAACGATCTTAAGCGAGTGCGCCTGCAGCCTGTCGATCAAAAGCTAATGAACTGTCAAAATCTTCGAATATTTTTACACAGGCATGTAAAAATATTATAATTTTTTCTCCTTTTCACAGAAAATAAAAAAAAGTGAGATTTTTAATACATTCATATGAATTTGAAATGAAATTGAAACTAACATAAATCAATAATTTAATTAAGTTGTAAAATCAATTTCAATTGGAAGAATTTAAAATAAAAATGTATGGCAGGTGTATTATGTCCTAAGTTGTGTTGTATTTTTAGATAAACTTTATAGAAAACAAATAGTTTTGTGTAGAAAGTTTTAAATATATGTAGGTTTCTGGGTTTGATGGGGAAATAATTATGCTGCAAATTAAAAAGCAAAATTCCAATTCTCATTATTCAAACTGCAAGTAAAATGAAGAAAGAAATTGTTTTGATAAGGATGTTTTAAGTGTCAACATTGGGCGCCAGTTAAGGCATTGGAGTCAATTAATAATAGAATCAAGACAGCCAAAGCTCTGGATTAGGTGTTCCGGTGATTACTGGATACAAAACGGATACTTTCAGTTCTAAGCTCTCCACTCTCTAGATAATTTGTTTTGAATATACCTATTTCCAATTGTATAGGTGTATTAAATCCACCATATTCTTTGGCGGGCAAGAGACAAGAAAAAATTGATTACTTGAGGTCGTGCGAGTAGTTTATGGAATTTTGTCAGGTCAGAGGCTCTCTCTTATAAGCTGCCGTATTTCATGTCGCGTTAGTTCGCAATCGCCATTTTGTAAATTTAATAGTCAAAAATATAAAACCCACATCGACTAGTTTTACACAGTTAGAATACTATATCGGATAACTTTGCAGAGTAGAAAGATAATTCGGGAGAATTAAGTCATTCCACAGAGAGGTATACCGAGATTCACCTTGTCCAATAAAATCGATGGGAGATTAGCCTGTCTGGTGAATTCGTCGGGCTCGTTAACAGATATACGAGAATTTAGGGCAGTTTTTGAGTTGAACTTAAAAGATTATAGAGATTTGACTGCGGCTTGATCTTCAGTAAATATGGTGATATCCTCATTAGATAACACCACATTGGACTTTGTCCATGAAAGCTTTGCTTTATCATTACAATCTCCGCCTGAAAAACGTTACAGCAAATTATTCGATTAGTTGAGATCTGCTAAAATTTTCGAAAAAGTGCCTAAGCCGGGACTTGATTTTGGATTAGCAGCTCCGATCTTAAAAAAATTTTATGTTTTTAAGAAGCCACTGTTGATTTGTCTTTATGGTTTAAAAATTGAACACTCAAGGATTGGAGGTAATATGAGGGTGCAATCTGGTTAAAACCCAAGTATCTTTGAATGCGTATTGTAAAAACTTTTATACTAATTTTTTCTATCTATGCACAGCGGACAATCTACACAGTACCTTTGGACTAGTAGGAGGTTCAGAAGACGATTTGTAAAGATTCAAAACTGCGTGGAACTACTAATTGCGAGTACGATGTTCAATTTCCTGACAACACCAACGGTTTTCATGGTCCCACCTTCCTTGCGTATCCGATAAACATCCAAGAGTATAACAGCAATGAAAAAGAATTTGAAAATAATTACAGAGAGCCCCTTCCATTCGTGTGAAGAATATAATGCGTAGGTCATGAATAGTTATGATAATCTAGGTCCTAGAATGGGAGAACGTATTATGCATGCATCCAAAAAGGTGATCCTATTATGGGTGCCAACTATCGAGGTATATCCCTCCTCTATCTAACCAACTATGGGAATGTCTCAAACCTGTAGAAATACACTGATCGGCAAATAACCATATGACGCGACGTCTGTTTACACTGAAGTTCAGCTCACTGTCTGGTCATCGATCTAAAGGATGCATCAGAGTATATTAGGTTCTACAGGACTATGACTGAATTTGGAATCCGGGGAATGCTGAAATTTTCCCAAATTCTCAAAAATTTTGATGATTAGATGCGTTGGCATGAGATAGGTAGATTATCAGCAAGAATGAGAGCCATTAAGCATGATTTACACTTACAAAACGTCAGCATAAACCAAGTAAATGTGAAAATCATACGGAATTTGGTTCAGCAGGGTTTATCTGTTCTCACTTGACCCTTACATGGACCGAATGAAGGTCGACAAAAGTGCTTGAACCTTTGGTATTTCATGAAAATCTGTAAAATATTTGGCAACAGGCCCATGCAATGTTCGAATCATAGCTTCTCTAGATTTTTGTGTCGTTTTCGAAAGTCTGAAAAATTAATCACTGAGACAAGGCCGAATTCTGACAGAAGCAGTAGTGAAGAACATGATTATCTATTGAAGTATTACAAGTCCACTGTACCGTTGTGCTTCTTTTGTTCTTGAAATGCGATAAGGGTACTCCTGAGATCGTGCTAGCTCGGGCGTTCTGCTATATCGCTAATGTGAGTTCAAAGCCCAATGCCATGATAATTGAACTCATTACAATGAAGCAAGTATCTTACATTTCAAAAAATTGTCTCTCGAAAATAAGTACATTTATGTTTTCGAAATGTACGCAAATAAATGTCATTGACATGCAATTTCCAGACGGTTGTACTCTTCATGTATTTTTTACCCCAGAGTTTACAAAACAAAATGTCGCATTTTCAAAATTGTTTACTCGATAATGATCTTTTTGATCCCGAAAACATATTTTTAAATATTTGCCTACCGTCTTGGCATTCATCAAAATCATTGACAATAATATGACCAGCAATGCATATGCCATTTCGCTTGACATTGTACACACCTCTTTTGAAAGAATTTTTTCCTTAATTAAATCTATATTTATTCAATGAATCATTGCACTCAAAAAACAAAAAAATTTATTCAAATTTTCACTTTCAAACAAACAGTACTCACCAACAACGTTTCCTCCAGTACTTGGCAGTGGTAATTTCTCTAATGTGACTGTCCTGTATGTGATTTCAGTTTTTCCGTTGACTAAAGAATGCTTTTCGGTTACTGTCTGCTGGAAAAGTTAATTTAAAACAGATACGTTA
This sequence comes from Xylota sylvarum, assembly GCA_905220385.1. Taxonomy (NCBI): domain Eukaryota; kingdom Metazoa; phylum Arthropoda; class Insecta; order Diptera; family Syrphidae; genus Xylota; species Xylota sylvarum. Next base: position 39,157,671 of record LR999958.1, read on the forward strand.
TTGTCTATAAATTTTATTTAAATAACAAAATGTTCATTACCTGTGCAGTTGTTATAGATTTCTCTACAACGGTGTGTGATTCTTCGAGATACGATGATTTGGCGTGTTCTTCGACACTTTCAACAGCCTGAAAAAAAAAAAAGATATACATATATAATATGATTTATGTTTTTTGTATTTAACACCTAATGGAACAAATAATAAACAAACGAGCCGCCACGGAGAACATACAAATGAGAAACAACACTTTTGGAAAGTGTTGAGTGATTTAGGACCGTTTTACACATCATTTCGATCATTTGCGCGAAATGTCGGGCGATGACAGAACAGGATTTTCAATTGCAATTGCGTGTGAATTGCTCAATTGATGGGTATCGTGGGTAAAAGTCATTTGATTTTTTTTTTAAAAATTGTTTTTTTATTTTTTAAATGTATATTGTAGTAAGTGTGAAAATGAAGTCGACTTGGGGTATCAGTAATTTTCATTATAGAAATAAATCTCAGCAACAGGAGTTCTTATAAAAGTGAAGTATCTATGTATGTACATATGTATGTGTTTAAAAATTAGTTAGAAATCGGATGACGTAATTTCAAATCTCTCAATTTTCTCTGCTTGTAATCGTTTTAGATTAGAAATTTGAACGAACATATGTACCTTGAAACTTAAACCATTTTCTGTATTACAATCAGTCCTCAGATTAGGTGTTGAGATTCAAAAACATCTCAAAAACGTATCAACTGGAAACTCTAAGTGGACCTATTAGGTGTTTGAAATGATCCAGTATAACTTTTATAGACTGCGTCTCCAAACTTGGGACGGGAGTATTGCGGTTAGATCTCAGATTACTTTAGCACACGAATCTATTTTCAAGATCAGAAAAAGGTCCATCGATTGAAACGTTCTCCAGTGAAATAATCAGTTTTCCACCTTCAAATTTTATAATTAAGACGATTGTAGCTTAGCCATTACAGAACATAACATTGCTTTCGGCAAATCCGAAATAAAATCGAGGAAGCGTTTTGCGGTGGATTCCTACAACAACACGCCTTAATCAAGGATAATAACAATATTTTTACGTTTCCAAAGCAGCCTCAAAGCAGTTTTTCTCCAAACTTTGATAATTGCATTCTCCAGCTTTTCAAATACAAATACTTAAGTCCAAGTTTCGCTTTGATATCACCTATACATATTTGTCGAAGCCCCCAATAGAATGGGCTGTATCTACACAACGATAAATATTGGATCGCAATCATTGATCTAATGGTGTTCCGGTGCTGGACCTTGTGATTTGGTCCACCGATGGATCGAAGATGGAATCTGGAGTTGGAGCTGGCGTCCTTGGACCCAATACAAAACTCGCGGTACCTATGGGAACGTGTTCCACTGTGTTCTTTCTAACCTTCTAAAAGGTATTAGGGACGATAGAATATACACTTATCTACTCAAAACCTTATCAACCAACTCAGTGGGTATCATGTTACTTAGGAGCTCAGGAGCGATCTCTCCCGATTATTATAAACAATCTTTTAGTTGTTTTTTTTTTTGTCCTGTTTCACCGCCGAAAGCTACAATCTGCTTTAAATAGAATGTTTGCGCCAGTTCTAAAGGTAAACCGAAGCAAAGTTATAGCTATTTCCTTACTCACTTCATCATCTTCATCACCGTCACTTAATAAGTTAAAAATCTTTTCTAAAGAGATTGAATATCTTGAAGTTATCCTCGGTCAAAAACTTGAGGAGAACCCCGTCTAGGCAAACCAGTCATCAAAGCTATAGCATAGATTTATGTTATGTTACTCGAATTTTTTTTTTTGCATGGATGAAGGATAAAGGATTTGGTGGATAAAGGTCGAAAAGGTATCCACCTAACTTGCGTTACTTCTAATTCAAAATCGGAGATATTGGGATAATCCTCAAGTCTCTCAATCTTAATGTTATACTGACGGAATTTTTGGTCCCAACTATAAATTCTTTGCAGACATTATTTTGTTTAGGAGACTCTTCTTCTTAATGTTTTCTACCGAGCTCTGTGCCAGAGAGTGCATCAGAAAAAATCAGGTAGCCAAGTATCTCTTTAAGTCTAATCTGGTTTAGAACTCCTGCAGCTAACCGTGTACAATAAAATCACATCTCTGGAAATGAAGCTGCTCAGGAAATGTCCAGATTTGGTGCCCATTCAACATTTATTGAACCCGAACCCTTATGTGGTCCACCTGTAAGTTTGATAAAGACATATCACTGGGAACAGAAAGTAAAGCTTTCTTTTTGGAAAACTAGCTAGGAAAACTACAAACTAACTTAAAACAAACCAATAAATTTATCATAAGAAAGACGAAGGAGATTCCAGCAATTACCAAATATAATGCTAAAACCCTGACGGGCTTCCTAACTGGCCATTGCTCTCTCAAATACTTGAAGAAAATTGATATTAGCGAATCGAAAATGTGTCGACTATGCCTTGAGGACACTGTAACTGAACATATTTTCTGTGAATGTCGCGCTATTTCTCGGACTATGTTGAAATACTTCCATAAAGGCTTTATTTCAGCTTCTAATGTCATCTCCTCCTTAGCTCCACCAATCCATGAACTTGGTTTCAGATAGTAGGCAAAACCACATAACGTCTTTAAAGCTTGTTGAGGCTATTTCAAAGTTCCTCACACCAATAATAATAAAAAAACCTTGCGCTAGAAAAGATGCACCTTTGTATTATGTGTGCTGCTGATCTATAAGCCTTTCTGTACATACCTATTGCACAAGAGCATTAAAAAATCGATCTGATGTCTTTTTGTATTTGCAGCTACGGGTTCTACATTTGATACCCTTATTGTCCTGCACAACGACGAGTATCACGAGTATGTGGTTCATCTTTACATAAATCAACATTCTATAAAAATGGTTTTACAAAGAGTAGCTACGCATTCCTTTTCACAATTCCAATCTTCTTCATAACACCAAATATATGTCTTCCGACAGCCAGAATGTCTCAGTTCGCAATATGGTACACCAAATTTTAATTAATTCATAATTAAAAATATAATTATAATAAATAAGTGTGAAATGAACTAATTTATTGCCTATAGATACATTCAACTCAAGTGACTTTTATTTTTATGAAAGCTTGACGAAAATTGGACAAGACATGTACATTACAGGTTAACGAATCAGTAATTTACCAAAATCGTAATTTTGAAAATTTAATTTATTTTCCCCTCGATCATATTTTGTTCATAAATTAATCACGGCCACTTTATTCCTTAATTGCCAATAAATCATATTTTTCCTCAGGGAAAAATAACCAAAAAGAAAGAAAAACAATTCCATCAAAAATTTTGTACTCTCGCCCACAAGTGTGTGCACAATGGGATGCTTCATTGACTTTTAATTAAGTCAACAGATAAAGAATTTCCTTTTTTTTTCTTCCTTCTTTCTTAGAGTCACGTATGCTAAGACTCTATTTTTTCGGTTAATAAAAAAAAAAAAAAAAAAATTAAAATCGTTTTGTTAATTTGAAAACACCCAAGAGATACAAAAATTTATGATGCATTGCAAATAAAATTTAATGTTCCCATTAAGTTTTAAGTTGACAAAGTGCGCTCCCATAAAACTGTTGCAATCGTATTTCTCAATCGGAAAAGCAACTTTAGTCCTAGTTCTTAATTTCTAGTCTAAACAGAAATTAATTAACAATGGAACATTGCTAGACAGAGTGGTGGTACGACCTAAATTAATGGCGCCAAGTGGTCATCATCGGTTCCAACTTCATGTGAAATAACGCTGTGCTTGTGGTTTGGAGAAAAGTCAACGCATATCTTTTCTATTTTTATCATAATTAGTTTATTTCTGAAGAAATGGGCCGCACATACTTTATTGATTTATGTGCAAACGATGTGTGCTCTTTGACGGAATTAAGTGGAACACTAGTGCAAATTAGATGAACAAAATAAAAAAAAAAAAACCATCCGCACATTGTGACAATTGTTTGAATTAGTAAAATCCATTTAGCCATAATCTGTGTGTTCAACATGTCAAATCAATTATCGTTAAAATTCTTTATAGTATATTTAGCAAAAAAAAAAAATACTCTTGTAGGAATTTGCGTAAAGAGAATGTGTGTTGTTGGGATACATGACATATTTCTGTAATTATTTATATATGTATGTAGAAAATAAAATAAAAAATAATTATAGAACTCTTTGACAGGAAGGTGGTTTCTTAATGATTTTATGATAAAATTGACAAGGAATTTTACTTTGATGCACAAATTATTATCACGCGTAGATTATTGTTTTCTTAGTGTCAAATTTAACGACCTGGCACTTACTTAAGATTTAATAGAATGCTTGTGGTTAAAATTAGAATGGCTACCATATTTCTCTTTCAAATACGGATAAGAAAACAAACAGAATTCATGGACAACTGTACCAGTATCTTTCAGACTATAGCAAGGACTTTTGATGATCATTTCAGCGTTAGGTTAAAACTTTTGTAGGTGTGCCATGAGGAACTAATTGGAAACAATATATAACTCTTTACTGTATAGCCGACCATGTCAGAATAGAGAGTAAAGAAACAGTAGATAGATACTCTAGCAGGGCAAGGGATAGTAGAACCATGGAAAACCATACTCTAAAAGAAATAGAGGAAAGTTTTCACTGATTCTACAATAGATGTATTAAAGACACTATAATAAATTTTGGAATTTTGTGCGAGACTGACCAACAATAGATATGTATAAATATGCAGGCCACAGACCTGCTTCTTAATTTCAGATTCCTCGGAGAATCTGGCCTAGAAAGAGTGGTATAAGGTCAACAATTCTTGCCGATGTTAGACTAGAATACAAGATTCTCAAACATGGTTTCTCAAGTAGTTAAGTTCTAAGAAAAGTAGTGCAATATACTCTAAACAACTAATACTTAAAATAGATGCATCGGATAGTTGATAAAAACAAAAATATGATCAACATTTTGGATCGGAAACGACTAACAAAATGCTGGTAGAAGTACATGTGTGTTATTCCTGTTCTCTAAATAGTGCGACGGACTACTGATTCCCAAGCAACAAAAAGGTTCTTTTTGTTTTATGATTTTGCATGACTCCTGCAAACGTCTGACAAATATCCGGGAGTAAAAGTGTCATGAAAAGCTTCTCAAATGAAAATTGTTGGCCTCTTCCATTCGTGGAGATAATATAATATGAATAACACAAAAGATTGGGAGAAGCTAGGTCGAAGAAAAGGTATGTATTATAGTCTAACATCTTGTAAAGCGAAGATCATTTGGTTTCTTTTTGAATCGTGTTATTTTGACACTGACAGCTCTTATGCGCTCAAAAAATTGACAGAAACTTAGTTTTTTATTTTCGCGATACGAAATGGATCGATTTATGCTTGAACAATGTTGGGAAATATTGCGAAGTTACTTCCAAGATGGATGCTGTGTTGCCGAAGCAGTACGAATTTTGCAAAGAAATTTCGGTCGAAATAATGCACCAACTACAGTTGGTGTACACAAGTTTGTGATGGAAGTTCGGAAGACAGGTTTGCTGATTGATAACCGAATATATTCCTGTGTTCGTCCTGTGTGCTCAACGGAGAATATTGCAGCTTTTTGGAGGTTTTTGGAGTGGCGGCAATATTGGTCCATTTTTTTTCCAAGACGACAATGGAAGAAACGTTACAGTCATTACAGAGAGCTACCGAGGCATGATAACCAATTTTTTATGGCCAGAAATTGAGAATTTGGACTTGGGCAAGCTATGGTTCCAGCAAAAGGGGGCTATGTTCTACATAACCCATCCAACAATCGATATATTGCACACTAATCGTGTAATCAGTCGTTTTGGAGATTTTGCTTGTCCGGCATGGAGCTGCGATTTGACTCAGTTGGACTTTTCTTTTGTGGGGTGCCATTAAAGATCGATACTCTTCGAACAATCCAGAGACGATTCAGACATTCAAGAACAATACTGGTCAAGCTATTCGTGAAATAGGGGCTGAAACCGTCTAAAACGTATTGAAAACTTGGTTTAATGCCAAGCCAGCCGTGGCTGTCATTTAAATGAAATATTATTCCATAATTAATCAGAACATAGCCTTTTTAAAAACAAACCAACAGATAAGCCACACTTTAGATTCGTTAATAAGCCCTAGTCTCCGTCATTTGATAATTAATCTCTTTAATAATTGCCAATAGGATAGGACAAATACCAAGCCTCCTGCTCTGCTAATGAAGATGAGTGTCAGTTTTTCGCCGAAAAATATACGGACTGACACTTTATTGAAGAAGTTTGGATGCTTGAGATAAAACGAGTCGACCCTGACCATTCACATATTAACAAACTTTCTGAAAGAATAGCTGGAAGGAACCGTGAGCCTGGTTTTGGACTGATGCTTACACGAACAGAATTATAAAGCCTCACATCTGGGAAACCTCAATGTAAACTTGACAGTAAGGTTCCAAAGCAAAGTAAGAAAAATTATCGTCATTCTGTGGTATATCAAACTTAGACCGGATATGATAGAATTTAAAGTCCTCCAATTCAATTGTAATAGGTGATCTAGGCTCCGGATACGGTTTGAGAACTTCTTGAATACGAACTGTTTCTCTATTGAAGACATGATATTGTGTATAAATAGACAACATTGGAATCATCCGATGCTTTAAAAGCTGCCTTTGACTTAGATATGCAAAATACGCTTGAAGCCGACAACCCAATCATTCACAATGGACATAAAATCCACTTTAGTGACCCGTAAGTCCATAGCCCCAATGTGGAATTAGGACCCACTTGAATGCGTCATAAGTCCTCATAAAATTGTTTTGGTTTAACTAAACAGAGATTTGTTGTGGAATAATGATTCACTTTGGAAATATGTACATTTGGGTGTAGGGCAGAACTCCACAAGTCTTTATGGCACTTTTGTAAAGTGTATTCCAGTCCCATTCAACAGTCGCCTAGAGTTAGGCAAACTACTAGTTCCAGTCATTTCTTGAAAAAAAGTTTCACGGAGCAGCAAAGTGGTGCAATAGTATACAATTACCCAATTCAGTTTATTGCATCTAATTTAGGTAAATTTGACCCAGCCTTCATAGAAGGTACTTAGTTCTTCATTGCCACTTCCTCTAAAAAATTGTAGAATAATAGCCCACAAAATTATGGACCTATTAACAATGTAGATAGGTAATAAGATCACATTCTAAAGTCCACAGACTTATGGCTTATTTTAAGCGGCCTGTGGACGTATGATCCTTCGCCACACTTTTCCCCACGGATGGAAGGGAAAGTTCTATCTGAAGTCCTGAATTTCGAATCATAAAAATAAATTTATTCCCCTGAAGTATACCCTGGGTCTGGACCACAACTTTCTCACTTCGGATAAAGATAAGATCGAGAAATAAAAGGATCATGTAGCATTGGTTTCAGACCAATCAGATAATACTTCATTGGTTTTTAAATCGAATGAACTTTCCAAAGCTACAAATTTCCGAATATACTTATGTATGTATATCGGACTTTCCAACAACAAGCTAATTAAAAACATACTTGTAGGCTTCAAGAGCAATAAAGGGGAAGCTGAACCCTTTTTAGTTCTATGTTCATATGTATGCTTCAAGGCTGTGTGTTAGACCCAACCCTCACTAATGACACCTTACCTTAGCAGTTATAATCATGTTAGACATTTCATTTTGATTAAAAATATATATCGCGAGCAATGAGAATACATATCTACGTCAAGCTCATCACTGGGCCTTACACTGAGTGCCAATTTTATTATTCATCAAATTTCATTTGGAATAGCAATGTACGTAAGAACGTAATTACAAAATTTTCTACACCCACTGAGATTTGATATGCATTCAATTACAGCTTCTATCAAAAGGTATTGTAGCAAGTCGATACACTTGAAGTGAAACAAGACTACTAAAGACTAAACGTTGGTTAATTAGAAAGTAATAATTATTTTCGGTCTGAAGGCATTTAATATGATTTTCTCGTTTTGCTTAAATTATGCTATGCATCAGTTATTATAAGCTAATGCCAAAATAAGATTTTATTAAAGGGACAATTTGATGTTCTTCCAAGAATCTCTATTTTTTTTTTTTTTGTGAAATGTGAGCGACACACTCTCATAAAACGTCCATTAATCGTAATTATTGTTGACAATTAAGTGTAATATACTGTTATAAGAAATTAATTGTCTGAATTTGTATATTATGTCATAAAAGCGAACAAAATTACAATTTGGCATCTGAAATATCTTGAACATCTTAATGTAGATAGTAAATGAATGCAATAAATGCATAAATTTAATGCAAAAAGAAAAAAATATTAAAATTTATTTGTACAAAGATAATAATGGCAGGAGGAGAGATCAAGTGTCAGTCTTTTGATAGACATTATATTTATGACAATTTCGGGTTTTAAAATTTAATTTAAATAGAAATATTTATTTCATTAGATTTTCATTGGTAACCTAAGATAGAAATTTTTTTAAAACAAAAGTCAAGCAAGTCAATGAAGAAACATACTGCAAGTGGGCATGGTTGTCAATTGGAGATTTTACAATAAGGACATTACCTATTTTAGATACAGATACAAATATTTGTATATTTGGCGCAACAACCATTCGTGCTGTGCGTGTTATATTCTTTACACGAATGGAAGCGGCCCTACTGTTCAATGCCGTGTCCAAAGGGGAATTTCTTATATGAGATGGATGTTTGTCAGAAACTTGCGAGAGGTGAGGCCGTGAAAGAACGAACCCGTCGCTCTATAGACCACTAACCACTTGAATCGCGGCACCCAATATTTTAGATATTTTGTTAAATCTTTCTGTGGCAATCTCATGTCGGGTCAGATCAATCCGTCTGTAAATATCTCTATGTGAAGTTGTTTAAAATTTCTCCAGACTCTTAGTCCAACTGTATCCAAATTCTGTACAGTATAGTCGACTAGAATACGCGAGTGATCGATTCTAATGCCAGCCAATTGTTTGGGGGTCTTGATACTACTTTGTAGCTAGAAATTCTACGAAGATTTCAGTGGAAGTGTGCAAGTAGAGCCTGGTTTTGAGTCCAGCGGTAGGAATAGACGATCTCTGATTCTTTCTATTGCCTGCCACAGGCCAAATACACCGTACAAAAAGGTGGGTCCTACTAATGTTGTATACAGCTTCTGTAGTGGATGGCGTCTTAAACTTTTTCGAAAATAACACAAGTTCCAATTTGAAGGAGTTGATCATCGCCCAACAAACAAACATAGAGGTAAATTCAGAGCTCGATGGTGGAGTCAGGAGATTAGAACCATTCGGAGAGACGGCTGTTCATCCGGCGAAACAGACTCGTGACTCTCAATGTTGGACCGTGCACAAAATGGCCCACAAAATTTACAAAAAAAAAACAATAAAGGCTCAGAGAGGTTATAGTTTTTTATTCTAGACCTCCTAGTCATCTAAAAAGTAGAAAAAAAGTATTGAATTCGTTGCACTGTTAATGAATTCTAATTTCCTTAGCTGCTGCAATGATATAGCACATCCTGCAGAAGGAGGAGTCTTCTCCAATAATCCAAATATAAGCATCTCTTCCAGACTAAGATCATGACGATTAAGGAAGCCTAGTCCTGGCTGAAGTACTGTGTGATATCTAATCGGGATATCATCCTTCTTACTGACAGTAAAACACGTGATTAAATTGCTAGAATGTTTCACATTTAACGCAAAAATTGTTTCAAATTGTCGCCTTAACGAGATGGATAAGCAAGTCAATGTTCAACTAATTTGGGTGACGGGACACAGAGACATTTCAGGGAATTGTATGGTTGAAAAACTCGCTAGGCAGGGTACTATCCTATCGATCTCATCGAATAAGGTGAAAATAGGACCACCTCCTCCTTACTAATGACTTCTGTAGAAGATGCATGGACGAAGAAGAGGATATACTACATATCCTTTTTATGTGTCAAGCTTTCTCCACTCGTAGAACCCTTAGGAACCCGCTCCTTCGACAATTTAAGCGAACTGACTAACGGCGACATGCTTTATAATAAGCCCTTGCTAGATCTGAGGGTAGTTAGCTTATATTCTTATGGGGATTTGAGATCTAATTGGTATCACAATGGACTTTTACTGGTCTAAGTGTGGTGTGCACATAGCCTGCCACGATAACCTATACCTCTATTGATCAATCTCTTATAGTCCATAAGCCACTAGGTAGTCTTTCTTTTTTTGTGTATCAATTGTTTCCAGTTCCAATAAGAAATTGAAATTCTTAGTATACTGTAAAATCCACGGTCTCTGCTTCCTATTGAATAATTTAATCAAAGAACAGATCTGATATCAAAACCTCGAAGCAGTCAGATGAAAGTCAAATATAACATATACAGATGTCCAACATCAAACTGCCAGGTGAAGTGGACAAGCCGCTGCAGGAGAAAACAAATTAGTCTAATTACGGAAAAGATTAATGATCGTATTAGACATGGTTTTATAATAAAATTAAAATTATTTTTATCATGAAAGAAATTGGCGACAGTGGTTTCCATTAGTCACAGACTTTCACGCCTTTTGCATAGCGAACATCGCCCCACATACATATGTATCCATGCACAAATTTGTTCATGTAGGACATATGGGTGCAAAGATACTTTATCTCTATAGTAGGGTAAAGTAATTCCTCTAAATTAGAGAAGGATTCTGGAAGATTGCTCAATTCTTCTGCGGATTTACCAACTTTATATACTAAATTAAATTGGAGCTTGCACAAAACAGGCCCAAATAATACTATCTGTGTCCATAAATCCTGAAAGTATTCACAGATTTCAGATTGCAAGTCTACGTGGACCAATCTTTCGTTAGCAGATCTCGAAAAGGCATTAAAAGTTCAGCTTTTACCATTATCCTTCCTTTAGACTAATGAGTCATGACATTCTGTTCAAAAATTCAACAAGAAATTATTTAGACAATTTGTCTTCTCTGTGAAACATAAGAATGAAAACATTTAAAATAAATAAGCTAAGGTGGACAACCTAATTTATATAAAATTAAGCTGACAGCGGAAAAACAAAAGTAGCCTAATTGCGATACATTCATAATTTTTCTTCAAACAACTTAAAGTAACAACAATTTTTTAAACAAAAAATATACATATCAAGAATAGCTTTGATTTTTTTTTTTGTTTAAAAAATATTGATGTCTGTCGGTCGTTTTTATTGCTTCGAGTGGGCCATATGTTGTTTTCTTTAAGTTTGGCCAAGACCTACAAATACAAACAATTTGACCTTGGAATCTCCTCTAAAAAAAAGAGGAAGAATAAAATATATTTTATAGCTTTTGATGATTCGATGTGACACTATATCAAAAAGGAGGGGTGGTCCGAGTTTTTCTTTTAAGTTTAACTTTGTGGGAAAACCCTCCTCATATTAAATTTAAAAAAAAAAAAAAGATATACGATCTAATATTTTAGTTTTTAAGTGGGTAAATGAAAATTTTTAATAAACTTGTTATTTATTTTAATAATCCTGAGGTTCATAAAAAGGAATTTATTGCGTAGTAATTAATTTTTCAATTAATACTAAACATAAATTCAATTCATCTACATAGGTATCGAATGTATGTAAGTTAAAAATTCCACATTGTTTAACGTTAGTACTTATAGCACACTAATCGAAATGAGTATCTCAATAAGAATGCACAGACGTTCTATTTTTGGCAGGACACCGTTCCGGTGACATATTTCCGTTTTAATTTCATAATTTGAATGCAAAAGGAGGAAAAAAAAAATTGATTCGCCCTCCCTCACGAAATTTTGAAAAAAAAAAAATACGATTTTCATATAATTATTAATAAACTCATAAATTCGTGTAAAATCAATTCGCACCTTTCATAAATATGTAGATATACGTATCTATACACGTTCGCGGAAAAATTATTTTGCACTTTTTTTCACATAAAAGTGAAACTTTTCCAGTTCGTAACACTTGCACTAGCAAAAACACTATCTGCAGCAATCCTTATGGACAGATACACAGAAAAGATACAAAAAAGACTTTCTTTCACCCAACAATCGATGGTAGTCAATGGTAGACAAGGCAACTTTTGACTGACTGATTGGACTCGGTCGTCTGGTCTTGTTTTCCCGTGCTGTTCTACTGCAATTTTTTGGGAGTTTTCATAAAACGGATGAAAATGAAAAAAAAAAAAGATTTGTGTTATAGTAGTCTCTATATACATTTGTGGCTAAGTTTGTTTTTAGTTTTTCCGTTGTTTTTGTGTTGCCAGTTGTTTTGGGAGGAGAAAATAAGCTAAAAATGATCCTACAGTTAGGCGGGCGCGTGTATGTGTGTAAGTTTGGCAGTTTAGAAAAATTTTGTGAATTTTCCGAATATTTTCTATATTTTACTTACGAAATGTATGTAAATATATGTATATCTATGGGTTGTTTTATATTGAAGAACCACCACGACGAATCACTTTCTTATTGCTTCCTTCTCGTTGTTCCATTCGATCGTTTTATGGCAAAAGCATACAGTAAGTACCAAAAGTAATACATACGAGAATATGTGTATAAAGAGCCGATTAATAACACTTTTACATATGTCTCGTATCCATACATCACGCTCCACTAAAGGCATTGCAATCCAGAAAGCACTCCAAAACTTTTCCTATAAACTGCTGTACATTCTGGATCCGATGAGAAACAACGAAGGTACAAGGGAGAGTAGGTGGATTTGCATAGCACCAATACTGTTTCCGTAAATAGAAGGCAACTTCAGGTTCTACGGGGAAAGATATAGAGACAAAGCATTGGAATAAAAAGTACTATTATTGCACTACACATCAATAACGCATTTAACATAGCAAACAGAACATTTATCCTCCTAGCACTAATGGCCAAAAGAGTGCCTGAATATATTCAGAAAATGTTGGTAGATTATTGCAAAAATAGGGTACTGCAAGATCACATTACAGGTGGCGTTCCCCAAGGTTCCATATTGGGCCCCTTGCTGTGGAACATAATGATATTACCATTCTAGTAGTATCCACTATAGGAATACCTAGAGGAAATGGAGTGCGACAGTAATGCGTGTATTAGAACGCGAATGGCTAACCCATGTGGGGCTACAGCTTGCTAAATAGAAAACGGAAGTGGTACCTGTCACCAGTAGAAGGACGGTGAGCACGATAAGAGTTGGTTCCCGATCTATAATATGCCATAGCTAACGCAGCAAAGGGAACATTAACATTAGCTCATATAGTGCCAATTATCGGTGGACCAAAATACAGTAGAAAATTGTTTCTAACATAAGTGGTTGGCTACATCAATAATCATGAAAATTATAACCTACAGTATAGAGGACCAACGTGCTAGGAGCAATCAGTGTATTTCGACCAATGTCGTACATCATGGTGCCGATGGAATCACCTAAGGACTGAGTTTATTAAAGAGAAGAGCCCCTAAATGGAGCAAACTTCTTCTAGACAGAGCCGGATAGGTCCATAAAAGGATAGTTTCTTCCTCCTATTTGTTCCTGCAAACTTTTGCAGAAATAATTTGAAAAGAAGCCGTTTAGCATGTTGGCCTCTCAAACAGTGTCCATGACGACACCGATTGCGTAACGTACGCGTTGAGTTAAATAGATCGAGGAACGAGGACTGATGAGCATGATAACTAGACCACTGCGAGGAGGTTTTAAGGATGGTCGCCATCTGTTTGCTGGATATACATATATCCAGCTGCAGAAAGAGTAGTTCTTAGTGCACTGCTGGGTGTTTACCTAAGACTGCAACAGCAATGGCATCGGCATAGGGAATCACTCTGCATCCTGTCCTTTCTTGGTTTGTACTTTTGTAGTAGGTCATTGACTACCAGTGGATTAGACACCACGTGACTGACAAGCCTCCTAGGCGATGAATCGAAGAATCTGTGTGTTTATAATTTTGTTTGCAACCAATTTAATTGAATCAACACTCCGAACGATCTATTCACTTCCAGACTTCCAAGTGCGGCCGTGATTTATTCTAGTTTGACATTGTTAAAAGCTCCCTCAATGTCAAGGAAAGGCATCAATGCTCAGATATCTTGATGTGCACGAGCGAATGTTAGGGTGTTGAGACTGATTTGTCTTTGCAGTATGCATGTTGGTACGCAGAGATCGTAGTTCGATTGATGCTTGAGTACAGATAGAAGGAAGACTGATAGGTCGGAGATCCATAGGACGAACTTTATCCAATAAAACTTTTAAAAGAAGGACTAACCGTCGAGTACTTCAAAAATCAAGTAGTTGTAAGTCCCAGAAGACTTGCATTGGGTAGCTTAAAGCACAGTTCTAGGGATCTGGAAAAATGCAATAGAAAGTTGTGGTGTCTGAAAGACATTTAAAAAACAAACGAAGAGTGCAGGAAATACTTTTGAACATTTCGGATAAGGTTAGATTTGGTTGAAATGGTGTGGTACGGATCAACGTAGCATTAACAGTGAGAGTTATAAGGCCCAACCCATCAACTCGTGAACCAGTTATTGCCGATATATTCAAATAAACCAATACGTGGCATAATAGATGATGGATAAACCTGGAAAAATCTATTGCAAAGGACATCTTAAACCACTACTTCTATTCATAGATATAAACTATTTTGCACGCTATAGTATCAAAAGTGATGAAGTGTAATACTTCGCATATGCATGTATCAAAACTATTTTCAATTCTAATTTCTAGAGTCACCTATCGTGTTGTTCCAAACTTTTTATAGAAAATGGAAACTCTCTCATGCCAGCAATTTAGTTTAGCGCATCATTAAGAGATTAAATTGCCGATGTTTCATTTTTATTTGCATTCACTGTAAATACACTCACCTACACCTAAATGTATATTAAGAACTGTCAACAAATATATTTACATACATATGGTCTATACGTCTTTATTAGATGTGAACTTTTATATGAAAAGATTAGAAAAATAAGATTTTTGTGAAGTGCGCCAACGCTATATAATTAATTTCCGTCTGTTTTTTTTTTTTCTCTTTGTTTATTTTATTTATTTTTTTGTGTAAGTAATAATATGACGCAAGGGTCACTCGTGTGCGATATTATGTATCTGTCTATTATGTTTTGAAGTAAATAAATTATAGACATTAAAAAAAAAACATACATTTTTTTTACAATACCTACTTTACCTACTCTTGTTTTGTTTCTATTAAAAATTCATTTAATTTATTAATTAGAAAAGAAAAAATAACAAATTTCTTCTATGAATAGACGCATTTCCTATTAAAAATATCCCATTAATATTATTTTTAAATATTTATCAAATATTTGTATAAGATGCATTTGATTCTAGAAAAAAAGGTGTGGTTGAAATAAAAACTTATTTCCAGAGATGATATCAATATTTTGATGAAACATTAATTCAAGTGTTCCACACCATATGCAAATGCAGAATAGAGTGCGTATAGAAGTTGTTTTTATTCGAAAATAGTTCACAAATCGTGTGAGATACAATTTATAGGGTAATAAATAATACTTTTCATGATTTTATCGGACATTGCAAATCAAATTTTAGAATGCTTACTAAGACTAAAATCAGAAGGAATGGCAGGATTATTGTTGTTAAGGTATACATTTTGGGGAATGCAGATAATAAATTATTTTTGTTTTGATGTATAAGCCTCCTTTCTAAGTATCCGACAAAATGGTGCTTAAATAAGGTATTTGACTTAAGCTCTTAAGTCATTACGAAAATTAAATATAATTATGACGAAATTGAATTGCGGAAGTCAATTCTAAACGACAATCTCAATAGCAAATTCTTCAATTGGGCAGAAGTAGCATTGCTTTTGAACAACTGGTTTGGTGTTCTAAGGCAATGTTAATTCTGCCCAATTAAAGAATTTGAAATTGGGATTGTCGTTTAGAATTGACTTCCGCAATTCAATTTCGTCACATTTATATTTATAACGAAAAACAAAAACACGATTGATACGGCATTGTGTTCGTTTGGATATCTCCTGAGAAGAGTAGCATAATTTTCCTTAAGCATAGCGTTCTACGTCATATGTATAGTCATACCTATTGAGAATGTTTTCCGATAACATATTAAGATATTCCTCAGTTTTTCTTCAAAAAAGTATACCAAA
Source organism: Xylota sylvarum (assembly GCA_905220385.1). Lineage (NCBI taxonomy): Eukaryota > Metazoa > Arthropoda > Insecta > Diptera > Syrphidae > Xylota > Xylota sylvarum. Next base: position 39,173,806 of record LR999958.1, read on the forward strand.
TTGTGTGATGATATGATAACCGATAGAGTTATGTTACGAAAATGGTTACGAAAATTTCTTGGGCTTGTTCGTTCCGTTGCGTCAATGGGGAAGATTGCCACAGGAAGATAATCGATTCGACTACGTTTACATCAATTAAACTTTTGGTTTAGAAGTCCTGCAACCTTATCATTACAAAATTAAGTTTACACAAGCCAGTAGACCATTCTAAATGCCAACAGTTTATCAGTTTGACAACAGAGAATCCCCAAGAGAGACCAATACATGTCCAACGACCTCTGGTTTGATGCAGTTGAAGATGATATCGCAAATGTCAGAATACGATATGTTACCGCATCATAATACCGCGAGTTTTTTTTATCTTTACTGCTTGAAATTAATCTTGCTGACATGTAGTTTTGGTAAGAGGCTGGCTTGAGGTTTGAGTCTACATATGTCCGTATACATAATGTTGTCAACACTTGTGGTGTGGATCTCTAATTGAAGAATTCTGATGCGGAAAACTTTATGTTGTAAGCTTTGGGACAAATGTCCTTATTTTAGGAATCGAAAAGAAAAATAATGCTTGGAACGTAGAAAAGATTGGCCTTGAACCTGTAATTTAGCCGAAAGGCTCTGATAGCGTTCTGATCATTTCTCAACATCGAAGGATAACCCCAAAAAATCATTCTGAAAATTCAGTTCAGGTGCAGTGTAGTCAAAGACGTTGGCAAATCGCTTGGTAATGAATAATGAGTCTAAAATGTGACTGTAGCTGTAGGGCTTTGCAGACATTATCCCGATGCTTGGAATTTGACATAAAAACGTCTTATAATCCGATCTGCCGGTAGAGGTGAATGCTGTGTAAATTGGCGTAACGATATTGGGTATAAGTTTGAAGCCATAGTCCTACGATATATGTCGAAAATACAAAAGCGATTCGGCTTTGGCGTTGCCTGATATTTTCAAGTTAATCCAATTTAATGCATCTCTTCGGCTTTACGTTTGGCATTCGTTACGTAACATACAACAAGAACCAGGAATTGGAATGAATTGCAATTATTCTTCATTTTGACAGTTAACAGCTGTGTTATATTTTCAGCAAATAATTACAGCTGCAAATAGTTTTATGTCATTTCAAAGTGGATGGAATGTAACGTGATCAAAGCCGAAGTCGAAACCGAAACGCTACTGTGTTTTGGGGAATACAGTTACTGATGGCTTTCGATTATTTAGATATCCACCATGGCGGTATACATCTCGCATTATATGATGAGATATGCCGCGTAGAAGAGGTATTTTAGCTCAAAATTTTGGTAACTTTAGGTTACAATGGCCGGTTCGATGAGGTCGAAACTTAGAAGATATGGTCAATCCGATAGAGGGATTAAACAACTGAAAAATTCACTTTGAGTGAGGCTGATCGGACCAGAAAGTGCAAGGAGTGCTCAATCGGGCACGAGTGCATTTAGTTCCTCTGCTACGCATATCCAAAGATTTTATGTGTGCATCTAAAAATGGCGTCTACAACAGATAAGATTTCACAGTAAACCGTAAATGGTATCACTGATTAATTCCGGAAGGCGAAGGAGTTTCAATAAAATTAGCGACGATGCCATGCAACCAGCTACATCCTTTACAGTCGATAGATCCGAATCGACTGTAGATATGGAGGATGGGGATACAGAACAGATGTATCCAATAATTTCTGCTCAACAAACAGGTAATAGGTAGCTCTAGCCCCTATCCTTTTTTTTATGTTTTGACTAAAAATCTAGGGCATAGGGTACTACAAACAAAGAAATCTAAGACGCAAGTAACTCCAGCGAAAGAGTCTATCAGCATAATGACATGCATAGCATGTGTTTTGCGGTTTCGAGATCTACTCACCGGCAGCGACCAGAGAGGAAGCTAACTAGTTTTGGCAAGTCATTTCGGCTAAATTTAAGGACATCTCCTGTTTTTTGTTGATGAATGAGCATATGAATCTTTATAGACTCTTAGACTCTAAGCCTTTGGAAGTTATTTCAGTACCATAGGAACGATGACTGTCTACATGTTGTTACAAAGTTTTAAATAAGAACGCAGACGCTCCTGAGAGGAGGTGCCGTGAAAGAAATTTTAGGTGTTGTCTGGGGATCGAACCTGGAACACCTCGCTCCGTAGTCCAACGTACTAAACACTTGACCCATGGCGCCGATATCCTAGTCTGTTGACAATTTCAATAGTTACATACATAGTGCACCAAACGCTGAAAAAAGTATGGGACATTGTACAGGAGTACTCAACTCCACATGATCTAAGCCGACCGCAACCATTTCTTATCTATAGTTCAAAGAACACACATGTCAAGAGAATGATGACTTAAACATCATATCTTGATGGACAATCTAACAAAAATTAATTGGTTGTGCCGCAAAGAGATACACAATTTCTTCCAACTGGAGGAAGAAGAAAGTAGAGCATATACTGGCTGTCGTCGAAATAAAAATTCTCCATCAAATACGACACGATTTTTGGTATAGGCTTGTTATAGTCTGCGTCTAGTCTGATCTAAATCATACAAAACGAATATGAATGTTCGACATATATAAGTATGTAAAATATAAAATCAACAACAACATTTAATTCTCCATAGGTAGCGCAAGAAAATTCACCTTTAATGAATAACAGCCAGTACTCTAAAATAATCTTAAAATATTAAAATATGTCATGTAAACTAGACGTGAAATTTAAGCCAACACCGTTCACAACCAATTTCATATCGACTCGCGTCCACGCCAGTCGCTCAACACATCCCTAATTATGTACATACATATGTCAAAAAATAAATAACAAAAATAAAAAGAAAAACTTTCGAAAAAACAACATAGTAGCGTTGTTTGCTTCATTAAAAATGCATTTCGAGTTTATGTAGAGAATTGTTTTCTATTTCATTTCATAAAACCACCTGTGTTCTTAGTAGGAACTGACAAGATGCCTGCCAAGCCAATTACTTCGGACACCTTTCGAAGTGCTCCTGCAACTATATGCATTGCTATTCTTTAAGGTTAATGAAAAAGTTTAATTATTCGAAAATATTTCTAAATCTCCGATCAAGAACGACTGGGCGTGATGCCATCAAATTAATTGAAGCGTTCAATAATGTGACATTATTCCCGTCATCGAAAATGGTTTTTGTTTAATTTGGGAACATGCATGATTATAATTATTTTGGCCGTAATTGTCATGAGATACTTTGAAGTGATGCGTATATTGGCATATCAAGAACATTTGCCATTCGTTTGAAGGGAGGACTTGAAACCATTTTGATTAATGATTTCGGTAAACCAATGTAACGTGTGTGGTTAAGTGTAGAGATTTATACTTGTCACCGGGAATATTGTAGATACGTACATATGTACATATTTCCGACAAAAAAAAAATCAAAACGGAATTGGACAGGATTCAAATGTTTTCTCTTCTATATTTTATTTAAATTTGAAAAAGAAAATACTATTTCTTGGTAAAAATATGTAATAATGAGAAAATTAAAAGTCAAAGCAACATATTATGACATATTAAAAAGTCAGCGGGTACTTGAAGAAATAGTAAAGTTTACGACCAATGGCGCTCTAATCGAAAAGTGATTATAAGACATTTTATTTTTGATGAACTGATGACAGATGACAAATGAAATAATTTATTTTTTTATTTTAAGTTGGAAAAAGTTTTTTTTCTTAATTGATAAATTAGAATTTCGTGTACGTATTGATTAAAATATCAATGGGTGCTTGCAGGCTATTTGCGACATCAATAATCGTTTGTTTTCAACACTGACATTCTGAGCAAGTTTGACAGTGACCTATCGGCATCTCAGGTTCTTTTAAGAACAGTGAATTGTCGTTTTTTTTTGGATTCTTACTGAGGAAGGCTTTGGATTAAAAGACTTACTCCCAGCATGGAGTTCATAAATTTCTCAGGGTGTATTCTATCCATGAGTGTACATTGTAGGATGGAATGTCAGTGAAACAAGTTTGCTGGCTAGAGTGAACGATATGATTCTCCCTGCAGGTAGGATTTGATGATTAGTTTAGTTTAACTTTTGAATGTGACGTTTCAGAAAGCAGTGAGAACCTAAGACATCAAGTTGCGATTCTTATGTAGTTTCTGCTAAAATTTACAAAAAAAAAAACTAAAATTCATTGTGCGGAAGTTCAGGGAAAAAGTATTTGGCAGCATTTCTTTCCAGTTTTTGTCCAGGGCATAGTTTTGGTCTGTTATGTTTTACGGCTAATAAAAAGGCTTTTGTTTATGCTACAGAAGGTGAGTAGGGATTATTTACTGATGATGACTAACTCTAGCTATTGCATAATTGGCCTTCGTGTGCAGAGTTCCAATAGAATTTGATCAATTGTCGTTTGAATGCTTGAAAGCTTTTTTAATGTTCATCAGTGATTGTAGTCCCTTTAGAATGACACTGATTGAGGCCAAATATTTCTATCCAGGAGACAGATCATTAAGGGAGAAAGTACTGCCTTTGTTTTTGCTTTCTAGAACACTTATCCGTTAAATTTCGATGTGTCACCTTGCTAAAATGTTTGACAACTTACTTCATAATTTATTGACAGTTACCAAAGAATACTTACCTCCTCTTTTTTTTGTCACATATTTTCTTCACATTTACATTATGTATATTACCCTTTCATAACCTATTCCAGAATTGAATTGTTTCAGGTTCTCATACATAAAATTGGGTGGCAAATAAAAAATAAAAGCAGACAAAGCGATTTAGTACATATTGCTCATTAGTAGTCACAGTGCTGTCAGAAAAGCCCTACTAAAGGACGGCAAACAAGTGAAGGTTTTGCAAAACAATTGGCCATAAGATCTATGAATCTACATATAACACCGACGACGTCTCGAACAGAATGTCACCCTTGACGGATATAACTTTAAGGTAGTGAAGGACTTTGTCACCTAGAATCCGCTATAAATTTAGACAATGACAGCAGCGTTGAGATCTAACGAAAATTAACTCTTGTCAGTCGCTACTTCTTTGGGCTACGAAGGCAATTGTGCACCAAAACCCTTTCTCGATCAACTAAAGTGACCCTATACAAAACCCTGAATATTCCAATCCTACTCTACGGCGCAGAGGCATGGAGTTTGTTAAGAATGAACGAGGGCGTTCTCGGTAAATTTTTGAGATTTTTGGTCCCGCCTGCATACCATGAGCTCTACAAGCTATATACTGACATTGACCTAGTCGATTGGAATGGCTGGGTTATGTAGAGCGGATGGACAAGAATGCTCCGGCCCGAGGGTCTTCGAATCTACTTCAGAGGAACTGCGTGGTAGAGGAAGATCTCGCGTAAGGTGGTGCGCTCAAGTGGAAAGAGACCTCAGTCAAATTGGTTTACATAGCTGGAGACAGTTGGCTAACGATAGAACTGGCAGGAAAGGCTTGGTGATCGAGGCCCATGTTCACCCCAGACTGTAGTGCTACCTAAGTACGTCAGTAAGTAGTGTAGGTCCAATTTTCCGCCAGAGTTTTGACTTACTAAGACTATTACTTTTATTACTATTCGTATAAACTGAAGTATGCATAAGATCATTACCAAGAGTCTACAAAAGTATTTTTCATATCACTCAAGTCATACAAAAATTTTTTTAAAACAAAATAAACCAATCTTGATCACTAAATCCACTGGAAGTAGTTGAGATAGGCAGATCTTGTAAGCCTACAACCATAGAAACGCTAAATGCTGACAGTTAATATTATTACATGATTGACATTTGTTTTGGGGATGTTTTTGACGTGCAGCCAAGGATTTTTTTCTAAGGCGATATCAGCAAGGATTTCGAGGCATAAAATATCGTCTCGGAAAGTTTAGGTTCTGCAATGGCTGTAACTGCGAGAGTGCGAATAAATAAGAACGGACCTACAAAATATATGAGTCAGATCAGTGGACTAGGTAGACTAGGAAATACGATTGGCTTGTCAATGTAACAATTCTCATATATTCTATTGATTGATCCAGTTGACTCAAGCTGTGGTAAGCTAGGTAAGCTGCTGTCCATCGCACTTGAGAAGGCGTTCGACAATGTCAAAAAGAGATATACATGCATACATGCGTCTACACGTCATGTTCTGCATAAAATAAGACTGCCTGAGGAATTTGAGATTCAAAGTGGAATAGGAAAAGGCTGTATGCTCATGCAGATGGCGTGTAGCTCCAAATTAAAGTTATCTGTCTCTGAATGAAATCATTATCTTAAGAACAAATTGTAGAATAACCAGAGACAAAGGTAAAGTATTTCCAACCATCTTGGGCGTACAGTCTCGGTAAAGCAAAGTTTGGGATGTTGTCCAAAACAGAGTAATGCAATCCACTTCAGCATTGAGTCATTTCTGTTATAATAAGGATGTCATTTAAAAAGTAACCCATTTTGTTAAGGGAAAGCTAAAACGAGGGCTTACATTCAAAGATTTTCGGCCACAATCGTTTTAGGAATCTACGCACTGAATTCGTTACATAAAATGAAGAGATAACTTACTGCTTGATACAGTGAACACACTAATCCAGAATAGCTTATGAGCATATGAGAATGTCACGGTATTTGGAAACGATTTGGGGAGGTATGTTTCTAGAAGCCGTACACGATCGGCGTATAGTATCATGTATGATTGGAAAAACAAAACATGAAAAAGACGATAAAATATTCAGAAATTATGTATGTACATATTTCTAAACCAAATAAAGATTGACAGGAGGAACAGAAATATCTGAACTAAAGTGTCAATTAATTGTACAGTACTGTTGACAGATCGCACACCATTTACCTACAGGAATCTGTTGGGTAAGAAGTCGTAAGTTTTCTCACTGAGGGGAATGTTTACTATTTGTTTGAGTTAGAGAACACAGATGGACTAGAATTGAGACGACTTTGTAAGAATTTTTACGTAAAAGAACAGATATAATAGTAGGTCTGTTCGCATACCCTTCCAAAACAGCGTATTTTCACATATTTCTACGAAAATTCACGAAATCCTGTTTGAATACGCAAAAATTTCGTAGTTATTGGTAAAGGAGAGTGCTCGAGTGAGTACGAAATTACCCCATGCTACGAATTTTAGTGCAAAAATTTTATTTTCACTGATTTATGAAATCAGTCAAATCGGTCAAATCGCTGCATGTAATTTTAGTTTGTATATGTATATTGAACGTTTGCCAGTTGACGTTTAAACAGTGGGCACATTTTGTTGATTCTGCGTTCGTTTACTTTTTCGTAATTTTATCTTTCGCTGAGAATTTTACCTCCAATCCTTAAATTTTCACAATCTACGAATCTTGGTGCAGAAAGTACGAGAACAGACCCAGTGAAAGTTGAAGCTAATAGTTCTGTCAGTTGTTGGTATATCAATCGCTTGTCATAAAGATAAAGCTGATAAATCAATCAATGAAATCAGAAATGCTCGCAAACCTACCACTAGGGACGTACCAAATAAAATGGTTGAGGGGAGGTCCAAAAAGTTATTTTCTGAAACGAGTTTACTAAACTCCATCAATATTTGAAGCGATCAGCACAATAAGCACAAATGCATTTCAAATTCAATACTTCTCAAGTTATTAAGAACGTACATGTTTTAAAACTACATCAGCTGCAAAAATAAATAAAATATAACTCTCTAACTTGTATATAAGTGTTATCACTACATAAAAATAATTTCACATAAAAAATATATAGCACTTATAAATGATGTGTAAAATGTTAACCTTTTGCTTTTAAATCACTTTCATGTTAAAAACCGTACACATTGCGTGCCAATATTGAATGGTTCAATTGATTTCCAATTGTCACTCAATATCCTTTTTCTCAATACACATATATATATGTATTTGCATTAAAGCATTTATAGTAAATATTTTCTGTTGCAAAAACACACAAACAAACAGAGTTAATAAAAAAGCATAATATTGTTGTTATTTCAAAGGCAAGTATGTATTAATTTTTTTTTTAAAAAAAGAGTTATGAGTTAAATTTTTCTTTGTTCTGTTTTTTTTTTGTATCTAAAGCCAAACGGAAAAACCATGCCAAATGAAAGATAGATTTGGTTCATGTTTTCTTTTTTTACTTCTTATGTATCTGCATCTTTTTATTTTTTTTTAATCAATCTTTTATGAATCAATGGTATTTTTTGTTTTATGAACTATAACTGAATGATAGAAGATACCTTGGAATAACAATAAAATATAATGATAAGGCATACTGAACAGTATTAACTAATTTTTTCTTTTTGTTTGTGTATTTCTGTAGAACGAATTAACAAATGCATGTCCTTTTAACATGAAACAATGATTTTTTTTTTTATAAATAACGAAACAACAATGAAAAAAAAGGACAGCGCCACAAATACATATATATATATGTACATATGTATCTTTCTATCTAAAACAAAATACATTACTAATGCCTTGATGGAAGCACGTTACACTTATGTATGTAAAGAGAGAGAGAGAACCACATTAAACTACCTTAATTGAGAAGCTACCATTCGGTATGTTCTGTCCACCAAATTTAACGTTGATATCATATTCGCCAGGATCCTTGAGCGCATAGTAGATATCGAAAAGTCCATCCTTCTCAATGACATCGATGTCAACGATTTCTCTATAAATAGATAAAAATATATTAATTCTGTGATGCACAGTGGTTGGATATCTTGAACTTACTTTCCACTCTTTGAAGTAACTTTACAGGTGACAGCGCCATCACCGGCATCTCTAGCATCCACACTGAGATGACTCTTACTGCCGGATGGTTGAATTTTGGGTGCTTCATCGACCAGCTTACATTTCTTAGCTTCACCGGTGGATACTGCTTGTAGTGTGAATGGAGATCCTTGGATGTGTTTTTCTCCATACAGTATGCTTATGTGATATGTTCCACATTCATCGGGGACAAAGGACAGTAAGTAAGAGTTGTTGTCAATCTTTTCTAGTATTGGGACAATTGGTTTTCCCTTAGGATTCTTAATTTCAACATTGATATCAGCCTCTCCGGCAGTTTTTGTATCGATTTCGAATTTGGCTGGTAATGAAGCTGGTAGCTTTTTCTTTTCATTATTACCAATGATTTTCACATTCTCTGGTTCGGCCTTAGGGAAGACGGTCATAACGAAGGGACTGCAAAGGAAGAATAGATTATGTTGAAAGTTTGTTAGGACTCTTAGGATATTAAGATGTTTGGGAGCATTGGTAGAGTAAATAAGGTGAAGAACTACACAAGGAATTCGAGCTGTTTTAGCTAGAATCCATCTAAAACCGCTGAGAAGGCCGAAAGTCATTCGTAGAAATCAATGTCTCTCGTTACTGCACAAGATCTAAGTCTCATCGTACACAAGGATCACACTGGCCACTGATTTCCGTAAGTATCAAATATCACTTCGTTTAGAGACAGGCTTATAGCTCCTTTTTTTACTCTTAGCTTAAAACTACTCTTCTAAGGCTACTAAACTACGTAGTTGAAGCTATAGAACTTGCCATCTGCCAGGATAAGGAGTCATTGAAGTTCTTTGAAGGGTGGTTCCTCCGTACGTTGTCAGAAACACGGCAGTCTTCATCAAAATTGTTTTTGGGGATATTGTTGCTGCCTGGCGAGAATTCAAACTCAGAAAAGGAAAGAAAAGTTCAACATCGTACTGTTATTCCCAAAAAGTACTCGGTTAGAGTAATTAGAAAATTTTAAATGAACTAATTCTGCAGAGTAAGCTCTTCTCTAACTGTGACCTTACCACGCAAAGAGAAGCTAGAAATGTCTTCTTGAATTCCTCACAATTCGAAACCTCTGATTTACCACAAGCATTGTTTGAAGGCCCAAAGACTTATTCTATTACCACAAAACCACCTCATTTATCTTCTTTGAGGCAGCGATCACAGAACTGAGGAACAGAGTCAAGTCAACAAGGCAAACTAGAAGGACTTGCCTGGAAATCTTGGGTACCATCAACATGTATCCAATCTTTGTGATATGTCACGTTATTTTATTTTGTGAAACACAATTTTTTTAAGGACGATAGCTATAAGTCGGACAAAACTAAAGAAAAATCTCTGAAGCTGCTCACTTCTGTGCCTATACCCCTATTTTAGACGTTTGTGCTGCCCTATGATGTCTGACCATCCCACATAAAAAATATTTCAAAAACACCAATCCTGTAAATGCTAACTCACCTGCATGGCACTTCAACGTCAGAAAACTTGACTTGGCACGTCAGCACAGAACCCTGCTTGGGTGGAACATAATGCACAGCATACACTCCATTGCCCTTGTCTTCCACATTCAAATTATCGACCGGAATACCTTCAGAGTTTGTCAACTTAACAGCAATACGTCCGGGACCAGCTTCAGCTACATCAACATTGAAGTATGTCGGTAAACCTTCTCTCACTTGTCCATGTTCAATGCCAGGACCATAAACCTTAACCTTAGTCGGGTCGACAGTTTCTTCAACAACCACCCTAAATGGTGATCCAGGGATGTGCTTATCAGCAAATCGAATGGTAATATCATACTCTCCAGGATCGGTTGCCAAATACTCAACATCACAACTGCCATCCCTGTTGTCGATACAACTCATCTTAGCTTCTGAAGGTCCCTCGATAGCCAGTGAAAGTCCACCGGTACCGGCACCCTTAGTCTCGACAGTGAATTTGTTATTTTGATTTGTGAATCCTTTCTCCAAACCAGGACCGAAAGCCTTACAACGTGTTGGATCACAACCGCTCTTCACGTGAACAACGAACGGTGATCCCGGTACGGGAATATTATCGTACAACAGCTCAATGGTGTGACGTCCTGCCTCGAATGGTGTATACATGATGCGGAAAATGTCGTCCTTTTCACCTGGAACAACCTTGCTAGGTAGCACGTTACCCTTTGGATCGAAAATGGCGCATGTGAGCTTCTTTAAATCGATATCGTTACCGACTTTGCTCATGTCAACGGAGAAATCGGTGGGAGCGTTCATAATGACACCTACAAAAGAAAAAACCGTTAGTTTGACATTTATCTAAGACACACACCGAAAACACTTAGACAACAACACAACGGTAAATGTTATCAAAATGAAAAACGAAAACAAAAAAAATGCATGCTTGTGACTTTAAGATTCATGAGTGCTCATGTTTCTTTGGCTTGTTTGTGGTTAGCAGTGTTAGAAATTCTTTTTTTTTTATTTAAGCTGGGCCTTAGTCAAAGTAGTGCTCTGGGAGACGGGTGTTATTAAGCAAACGCTTTGCTGTCCTTTAGCTCGCTTGGATTTCTTTCATGCCACTCTGCTGTCACTGGGCTCACACAGATAAAACGCAAAATCAACATCAACGCAACGTCTTCTCCGTACCGTGCGGCTGAATCCCCATTCCAGTCACTCGGATCTTATTCAAGTTCGGCTGTGGTAATATAATCGGTTGGAAGGGTGAACCGCTTACGTGTCGTTCATTGAATGTCACATTGACCGTGTAGTCTCCGATTTCTGTGGGCAAGTAGGCTACATTGCACGTGCCATCGCCATTGTCACGGCAATTGATGGCCGCTTCACACGGTCCCTCTACAGTTACACCTAGGCCACCTTGACCAGCGCCTCGTGTGTCTATCATGAACTCAGCCGGCTGGCCAACGATACCGCGTTCTAGGCCAGGACCAAATGCTCGTACTTTGTCCGAATCACTTCCTGTGAGGCATTGTAAGCGGAACGGACGTGGCGTTATAGGGCTACCGCCGAAGCATATACTCAGAAGGTACTCCCCCAGTTGTGTCGGCGTGAAATTAACCAGAAATCCCTCGGCTGTCGGTATAATGTGGGCCTTGATACGATTCCCTGACGGACTTGTGATAGTCACAGCTAGATCCGCCCTCGGCAGGCCATTTGTGATCACGCGGAACTGCTGTAGACTATTCAATGGTGCAGCTTGTGAGTTTGTAATAAATTTCTTAGATGACCTTTTCTTGTTTTCACAATGAATTATGCAAAGAATGAGAGAGTGTACAATGGGAGTGGGTACTTACTTGGCTCCAGACCGTCCACTTTGATCTTAGACACGTCCACGGTATGCTGCACAACAACCTTTGGTCCGAGTGGTACTCGTAGACCACCATAGGTCATAGAGGTGGTGTAGGCGCCATTTGCTGGTGGTACAACCTCAACGGTATAGGTGCTGTCGTCGTTGTCTATGACACGGCATGGCACCTCAGCCTTGGTTTCCTCGTGGATGATTTTAACTTGAAGTTCAGCTTCGCCAGCTTCTCGGGCATCGACGTTGAAATGAGTGGCAATGTTGGGACGAACACCAGGCTCGAGCCAGGGTCCAAACGCTTGGACTTTGGTCGGATCGATAGGCACGCCGACGTAGACGCGGTGTGGGGAGTTTGGTGTCGCAACGCTTCCATAATTAACTAAAAAATAAAGGAAAGTCATTAGCCTTATGTAGGGCTTTTAAGCCTTTTTACTTACCTTCCACAGTGTGAGGAACGCCAGAAGTTGGAGTATATGTGCAGAGCTTAGTACCATCGGGCTTCTCTTGCACGGTGACGGGAATTTTGTTAGCATATACGTCCTCAACAATGACTTCTAGAGGAGCATTACCGGCTTTCGTTGTGTCCACAGTGAATGTGGTCGGATCTCCGATTGTAATACCATTCTTCTCTAGACCTGGACCAGAAGCCTTTACAAGTTCAGGATGGAAATCGGTTCTCGGGAGAATTTGAGCGATATAAGGACTTCTCGGGATGTCCTCGTTATCGCACAGAATATGCACAGCATACTCTCCCACAGCTGTTGGATGGTACTTCACCAAAGCGGAACCATCACCGTTGTCGTGACATTCGATTTCGGCCTGAGATGGACCAGCCACAGTGAAGCCTAACGCACCGGTTTCACCATTCGTTTCAACAACAAATGCCGCTGGATATCCAATGATTCCTCCTGTCAAACCTGGACCATATGCGACAATCGACGATTCCTTCTTGGGACCGACCTTCACCTCAAACGGACTCTTGGGAACCTCCTGTCCGCCGAAAGTCACCATCACTACATAACGACCTTCCTTAATTGGAAAGTAGTGAGCTTCATATGTAGTTCCGTCAACTTTAGTCAGAGCAACATTCTGATTGGCTCCACCGGGACCAATAACCCGTACCTCGGGAATACCCTCCCCAGCTCCATCTGTGTAGACCTTAAAATCAGCATCATCTCCAACTCGCACGCCGGTGCCCTGTAAGCCACGTCCACTGGCACGAACCTTTCTGGCATCAGAAATCGGCGAGACCTTAACCGGGAACGGACTGTTCGGGATTGGAGTGCCAGCATAGAATACATTTATCGAATGTAATCCTGTCAGTGGAGTGACATATTCACAACGCCATACGTCGTCTTCGATTTGTCTTAACTTGGCGGGGACTGAAGTTTTGTGATTTGCTGGATCGATGATGATCACTTCGGGTACTCCACGGCCAGCGCCCTTGGTTAGGACATCAAAGAATGTTGGCTTATTGATGGATACACCAGCGGGTTGGATACCAGGACCGGTAACTTTAACCTTAGAAGCATCGCCGGCAAATCCTTCGACTTTCACTTGGAACGGACTCTTTGGAATGTCACGTCCAGAGTACTTAACGAAGACTTTATGATCACCCTCCATTGTGGGGATATACGACACGGAGTAGGTTAGATTTTTGTCATTGTTGAAACGGACATCGGCCTTTTCAGGCAGACCATTTGGTGCGATCACTTCGACTTCAACGGAACCTAAATTAAAGAAAAATTTATTAATATAGCTAGGTTGAAGGAAAGTCGGGGTTTTGTTACCTTTTCCGGCGGAGAAAGTCTCTACGGTGAAGTTAGCTGGAGCAGCAACTACTGGACCAACTGGTTCGATTCCTGGACCATAGGCACGTACTCTGAAAATGAAAAGGGGCGTTAGTTCAAAGCTCAAAGGAGTCTAATAAAGCCGCAGAATCACAATTAGCAACGATACGCAGGTGTTAATGTGCAGAACACAACGCATAGTTAACCACAAAAAAGACCCTGGAAGTTAAGGCTTTCTAAGAATAACCTCGTTAATCTTTAATACGTTTTTGGCTGAACATACTCGTAGTTATATGTGACCAGCTGACTCGATTGAACCTGGATGCATGTTAGGAATTCGAGGCAAAGAGATGGAGTGACGCAGAAACTATACTACCTCAAACTGGATAGTCCTAACGAAAAGTTGAACAACACACAGATTTGGATGAAGCAAGCTAGTTTGAGGACAGGCTGTAGTTGTCGAAAAGAGGTTACAGCAGCGGCAGCTCGGGAAGAGAATAAAAGCAAAGAAAGCCGTGCGTAGAAATAGGAGGACCTCCGAAGTCTTGAAGCTCCACGATATCGAAAAGTTAGTTTGAGCAGAGTTTAAACCCGGAATACAGGCTCTTCAAAATAGAGAGGGAAACGTAGTCACCAACACAGAGAGAATTATAGATGTACATGTGTATTTAAAGAGCACTTTCAGCAGGTACTAAATGGACATCAAACACAGAGAGTGACAGTGCAAGGAGGGATCTCATAACCATCCGATGAAGTAGTCATCCCTCCTAGTTTGTAGAATCACCATAGCAGGCCACTGAAGCTTCGGTTTGACAAAACAACTGGGCTCAAAACTTCTAACACGAAGGATCAAAATGATGCTCTACAAAACGTTAATCCTTCTAGTCCTACTTGGCACCGAGTGCAGGACGATCTTGGGTTCCTTCGAAAGAAAAATACTTCGTCGAATATTCGGCCTAATGCAGCAAGAAATTTAACACCGAATTCTGTGAACTGAACTTAGATGAGGATGTATGGAAACAACAATCCAGCCAAGAGAATATTCGAATCCGCGGATCGAAACAGCGAAGACGATCAAACCTCTGTTATAAATATCAATATACTGGGGATGCCAGTATGCTTGGTCACACGCTGCTGCCAGGACGGAAGAGGATGGAAAGCAGCAGTGTCTCTGGCAGACCTTCATCACAGGTCGGGAGATCGATAAGTACCATGTTCTCAAATCGGTTCTTTTTTGAATGTGGAACAAATTTTACTTAGGAAGTGAAGTAATAGGCTACCTCAAGGTTCGGTGTTGGCTTCATTAGTGTTTTATTTTTGTATATCCGATCTGCATCTCCAGAAAATTGGTTTGTTAACCAGTGGCATGTAGTAGTATAGTTGCTTCCGAAAACTGACTCCCCTAATCTTGGACAACATTTTCACAAATGGACTTCCACTATTCTCCAGCATATTTTGATCGAAGCAATCACTTAGCACAGTATGGGCATAAATCGTATTATCCACTCTGTCAAACCATGACTGGAATTAAGTCGACTAACGACAAGACTTTCTTTAGGCTCTGCTCTTCCATATCTATCTTCGAAAAATCCTCCATCATCTCTCTAGCGGTGTGTTTTGTTTCTGGTTATTGCCTTAGATATTCGGTCACCTTAATTGCAATTTCTACTGGACCCGGTCTACAATAACCAGCGGCGAATTTTGGGAGCAACTGGCTATACTCTAAGACCCAATGCATACGGAGCAACTGGAAAAAACTGATAAGCGATGCGAATTGGGCCTAAATTGTGTTCGTATTTGGAACAGCATAATAGTATCTTGAGCAGAAAATTATTGTTCAATAATAAACTTCTAACTATTCTATTCCACATTCTGTCAAAAAATGTGTGACAGATAAGTTCATTTACAAAAATTAAGGCAGAATATTTTACGACATTATTTAAAGCCCTGCCTTCCACTTTTTGTATCTAAGTCGAAACATAATTCTTGACAATTTGCATGCCTTTAAGCACAAGTCTTCTTGATAGATTTTTCGCGTCTGATCCGATATTAACTGTGAGAAAAGTCCGATGAGGTAAAATTTTGTATATCATCCCTGACACTGCTTCATAATTGCAATTTGCAATGCTTAATTGAATTTGTTTATCAAAATTACTAATGCCACATAAAAACGGAAGTCACTAAATCTGAGAATGATAGTTCTCGCAGTTTAAAAGATATTTAAATAGAAAACCCGCGGGACGGATGAACGTTAAGGGTCTCCAAACATTTTTTGAGTTCCCGAACCGTATTCCCATATTTAATAATAAGCCCAAAGCAAATCGAAGTACACAACAGAGAATGAGAATATAGGACTGAATGGCTAGCATCTAAAATATGATTCACAGTAAGACACCAGTGTCAAGAACACATAAAAGCGTGTCTATCCGATTCAATCCTCACTGGCAACAAATTAATCTCCTCCTAAATGTCACAGCAGCCTAAAGATATGCCATAAATTCATCCACTGGTGTGAATGTGAATTTTCACAGCATAGAAATCTACGCGTTTCTAAAAGTAGGCAATGTATTATTTATTTACAGTAAAAGTCGCAAATTTTGAACACTGTTGAATATAAATCGAAAGGCATTTGTACCATATACATATGTACATTTATAACAATTAAAAAAAAAAAGATATGTAAGCCAAAAACTAGAAGCTGTACATAAAGTCTGCAAACAAACGTTATTTTGGAGCTTTAATAGGCAATGGGTACAATATTTTCAAAAGCACACACGCAGCCAAGGAATCAAAAAAAATACAGTACCAGCCACAAATGTGAATCAAATTTGAACACATTTCTGACTTATTCTGCATTTGCAAACAAACATTTGAATAAGCGCATTCCAAACAAGGATTAAAAAAAAAAAAAAAAATAGAAACGAAAACATCGAATCCGCATTCCAAACTTACCGGGGAGGAGGAATGCTGAGAGAGTTTTGTAATAAAACAATTTTTTTTTTGTGTTTACCAAAAGAAAATAAAAAGAACAATGAATTAGAACTTTCACTTTCAAAGAGAACAATCAAACGTAGAATGTTGTTGTTTGTTTTGTTTTTTAAAAATAATTTTAAAACATTTAGTTAAGTTATCGTGCGTTGGTTTCAATTCAACAAAACGGTGGGAAAAAAAAAAAATTGACAGAGACAATTGTTTTGACATATTGAAACGAATAAGTAGTAATTTGTTGCAAGAGAGCCGTTTGTACATTTATGTTATGCTTACTCACCTATTTGGATTGGTCTTGGGTCTTAGTGGTGCGCCTGTCTTCAATTTAGCATTTGGATATTGTGACAGATATGTCATCATTGATTGTTCATCAACATTTGGATTAACCAATTCTTCGGGTTTGATCAATTGACGAACATTGAGCCAGTCATCGGCCAAGCCCATGGCTTCGGATGCATTTTGTACGGCATCCTTTGGATCCCACATATCCCAATCGGGACAGAGACCTGGTGCACATGCATCAACCAATGCACCAACAGCTTTACCGGTGGTCCAATCATTTGTGAAGTTGTTAATTGGCATTTCTGGAATTCTTGTGTGGATCCAGTTGAGAAGTCTGTGGAAGGAGAGTGAATCAATTTAGTTAGTGAATTCGAATTAGGTGTGTTTGAGTGCGGGGTACTCTACCTTTGTTTGGGTGTTGCGCCTGAACCATTTATGTGGTTTTCGTCTTCTCCATCCCACATTGGCATCGAGATGGAATAGTGAAGAATTAGTGTCCATATTAAGCCGAGAATTAGTTTTAATTTACAGTCTACAATGTCTGATGAATCTGTAAAGAAAAATGAGAGAAAACGTAAAAAATATGGAACTGCTTGCGGTTGTGTGAGTTTATAAAATATTTTAACGAACTAAAAGTTTGTGTTTTTACTATCAGCTCAGATGCCCAGGATAAGAATTGTAGGG
The DNA here is from genome assembly GCA_905220385.1 of Xylota sylvarum. Taxonomy (NCBI): domain Eukaryota; kingdom Metazoa; phylum Arthropoda; class Insecta; order Diptera; family Syrphidae; genus Xylota; species Xylota sylvarum. The sequence goes on from LR999958.1 coordinate 39,191,585, forward strand.
GTCTTTCGAGCTCCGTCCTAAAGAGTATTTGAATTGTAAAGGACGACAGGTTTTAATCGTTGTAGTGTACGAAATTGGAGGCAGGTAAATCAAGATAAGGCCCATCTCTAACCTTAGTTGTAGCGAAATGAACTGTATGCTGTGTAAGGGTAAGAAGTGTGAAACGCAGATATAGCCACTAATTGGAAATAGCGCAGTAGCTATAGAGATCATTAGGATCGACAAACCCCTAGGTGAGCCATAGATACTTTATTCTGTCCTCAGAGGTTAGTAGTTCTTGATCTGAAATATACTTTATTTGAAAAGCTTTCACTAACTGGTATGCATATGTATATTTTAAAATCATAAGAAGAAAAGTTGTACATGCCTTCTGTAGGGAAGCTTCTTTTTTTTATAGATGGCGCCCAACGCAGGACTAAATTTGCTATCATATGAACTTGGAATTTGTGGAGGAATTTCGCTTAGTATCTCATCCTTAGAATGGGGGTAGAACCAGATCCAGAACCAGACAGGCACTCTCAGATAACAGCAGAAATGGTAAGTCTACAGAATTTTAATAGTACAAAAGAAACAAATCTATAACCTCTCAGATCCTGGTAGAGAGCATTCTACTCATATATACCTATACATAGTCTGTTAAGTATGAGCTCAATGATAGTTCAGCTCATTTCTTACACTGATGGCTCCAAGACAAAAAATGGGGTGCTTCGTGGTGTCTTCTTTGAAAAGTTCAATTTGAGCATCTCCTTCCGCTTCCCAGACCACTGTAGCGAAATTTAGGCGAAAGTTACGAAGATCAAGGAAGCCCTGTTCTGGTGGAAATGTAACCATTTCTGTCATATCTGCCAGGCATATGAACAGCAGTACTCTTTCACGTCAAAGGCCGCCTTAAACTTTTGTTTTCCTCTCTCAGAAATGACAGAACAGTTCACCACTGTTAGGTACCAGACCATAGAGGCATTCCGAAAAACTGCAACGCTCATGAGCTCGCCAGAAAGGGTATGACTAAGGATTCTGTCTAAATATGTAGCAATACTTGGGTATGCACCTCGTTACATTTTACCATTTACTAAACGTGAATGATTTCAGTCAAAAACCACAGATGGGCTTGGATGTCTTGGAGTGATCTTCGATACACTTGGACTCAGACCAGAAAGTCGTGTTTTTCCCTGTATGTTAGAAAACGAGTATGAGATAGAAGAAGATCGCCTGCAAAATTTCTGATTCTTCTAGGGTAGAAGACTAAAGTAGAAAGAAGGTAATCCAACGTCATTAGCACGAAAACCATAGATTCAGAATGGTGGAGAAATACTGTATTTGTGGTCATCAGTTGCTGTTGACCTCCAATCAGAGTCTACTTAAAAATCATCTAAGCGGTACAATATTATGTAGGTAACCTCAACGGGAGTGCACAGCACCGTCACTAATTTCACCCCACACATCGCGTAGCAATTCAATTAGAGAACAAATTCTTATTAACGTCTAACAACATATTATTATCTCTTCTTCTATTTGTATCTTTCAAGAACGTGGGAAAATCGTTAATAGTTGGTATGCTTCGTTAGGCTTGCCTCCTTCCCCCGACGTCGGGTGTAAATTACCGCCCTGGTCCGTTTGTTTACTCCTCTGTGTCACGGTCTATAAAATCAGTCAGCATTCTTATACTGCCGCATCCGATGCGAGATACTTTTATAAATAATTCAACAAAAGCAAGTCCTATAGGTGCACAGTACATACATCTATCCCTATGTGTGTATTTTAATGCTTGCAGTAGCAAAATGCCTTCACTCCAGACTGCTTGTTGGCACAGAAGTTTCAAATTAAATAAATTGCCAGCACCTACCCTATAAATAGATGATCACTTTCACTTGACTATTCGAAATGGAATCGTTTGGACGGCAAACAATCTCGGATTGTGCAATCGGTTGTTAAGAGTTAGATAGATGTGTGCCTTCGTTAGGGCTATTTGTGCCGAGCGTACAAGCCTAATTATTGTTATCGTTGGTCGCGTATGACCGCAGATAGATAGTGTGTACTTTGTTTTCAAGAATAGGGCGCCACACAAATGATACTAGAAATAGATTAGCCGAGTGGAATACAACAGGCAATCAAATTAATGAAGTTGTGCACTAATTTAATTGAACTGACGTGAAATTAGCAATTTTCTTTGGATATCATGTTGAGCGAGGAACAAGGGTATGACTGTAGATGTAATGAATCAAAGTAATGAGCTGCAATATGGAGAAGCTTTATTATATGGATGGGTGGAAGGAAATTGAGAAGAACATGGCACACGTTATACAAGGATATATAAAGTATCTGTAGATTGATAGAAAGTGGGACCCGATGAAATACTTTTAGACCAACAGATCGTTGCTGGAGTACTTCATAGACTAGCTCTTCTGTGAAATGTGGAAAGGAGGGATAGCTTCAGCAGAAGTGAATTTTTTCATTTCAACAATTTATCGAAATATTAAGAAGAGCTTCCTCAAATTGACTGAAGGTAAGGTCAATTAGATTGGCTGGATTGGTCTAATTGTAAATCGAACGAACGAATCGAAGTCCAAGAACCAATAGACATCAATATACGGAGGAGAAAGTGGTAGAGGATTGGTCACACCTTAGGCAGTTCCATTACGAAATACGCCATGCAATGGAATTCGTTTACCGAATCAGGCAGACGAGCACAGTGATTTAGAAGCAAACAGTTCTTTCCTCTCTTGGAAATCGGTTCAATGCGAGCATTTTCCTAAAATAAAGGGAGGCACTGCATGAAAAGACTGAACGATATATCAGTGACCCACTGTTGGGTACCAGGTCACTTGGATATTCCAAGTAACAAAAAAGCTGATGAACTGGTCAGGTTAGGGTCACAATTAAGGGCTTAGCACGCACTTCCTGAGGCTAGCACACCGCTGAGTACCATGAACAGGGAAATAGACATCGAGTCTAACGAGGAGACTAACAAACGTTGGTATCTACTACATACATGTGCTATAGCCAAATCGTTATGGTCAGTCTATGACAAAAAGAGATTTGCAAATCTCATGAGACTCTTTCGCAGGGATATCCGGACAGCCGTTGGTGTCGTGACAGGGCACTGCGCGATAGGCAATCATGCGGCACGACTAGGACTACCCCATAATGACTTCTGGAGGAACTGCAGGAATGAAGAGAAAATAGAATCCATTCGCCACTTGCTATATGCTTGTCCAGCACTAGCCAACAAAAAGAAAGACAATCTTCGGAGCTATTTAATTGTGGAACTGGACGTTTTACGAAATATTGAGTTGAACAAACTCTTGAGATTCATACACGTAGCTGGGTGGTTTAGTTCTGTCGTCGAATACTGAAATTAGGTTCTCTGGGCTTTTACAATTGGGCACAATGGACTCTTCGTTAGTCTAAGTGAGCAGTTGACAAATTTTATCCACAAGGGTACCCATTTACCTACCTACCTAGGGGAAACACTGTTTGGGCGTAAGATATAAAAACGTGTCTAGAGATGGTAAGAGTTCATTCTAGCAAGTCGTTTTATTGTCAAAGTGTTCAAAAATCTAAAAACATAACAACTAGGATTTAAAACAGTGCTTCACAGCCAGATTCGACGCAATGAAGTGTCGATTTAATGTCGAAGATTTGGTCCATTTTTTTACTGAAGATGGAATGGTGTAGTGATCAAAGTTGTTGCTTGTCACTACCGCTATTGACCAGAAGGGCCGCCAGTAACTGAGACAATCCATAAGTGCATTAATAACTCTTTTATTGTAATTTTCTTCATAGATTGTTGCAGCTATTCTGCAGTTGTCTGACAAAACAAGATCCGATCAGTTCGGGTGGGGTTGTAAAATTTGTTAGAAGTAGGTTAAATCGCCTAAGACTGTCATAAGTAATAAGTTTTCCAAACAATAAAATCATGTCGCATGAACTTATGTTTACTCCATGCAAGTGTAATTGCATAAATCCATATGGATTTTTTTTTTGTATCTTCCATAAAACTATCACTATTCGAACAAGAACTTCCATTCCTTATATAAATCTCGATAAAAAGTTATGAAATATAGCCCCGAGCTACATGCTTACTTCGCATCAATCATAAATTGACTTTCGATTGATAAATAGGTACCTACTCATATACACAACCCCATCAATGCAAAAGATGGACATCGCCTATGGGACTTGTTGGTCGTTAATGTAAATCTATGGCTTTACTGACCAGATTATTATTATTTTAATTTAACCACATAGTATAGCTCAATTTGGCAAGATAAGTGCACATGTATAAAATAAACCGCATAAAAGGAAATGAAATATAAAAAAAAAAATTCTAAAAATACTAGCTGTGGTCTTAAAAGTGTGTGAATATGCTTGTTAGCTTATCTCGTATTTAAATTAAAAAAAAAAAAGATAAAAAGAAATTCCAAAAATTTTAATTAGAAAGTAAAAATGTCTGCAAGTCTTTTTTTTTAAGTTTGCGAAATGTTGAATGGACATTGCAAACAGGGTCGGGGTTACGTACTTAAACATGATGTTGGTATAATAATCCTTAACCTCATCTTCTTGAAAAATTAATGTATCTGTTTGCAATGATCTACTTTCTATTTGAAGTTGGTTTTTTTTTTTGGTTCATCTAATCTTACTACATAAGATGTTTACATATGAACATTGTTTTAGGTGAGGGAATTGACTGAAAAAATTATATCTCTACAGGTATAGTTTGTTTTAAAAATATTTTATGTATATATTTGTACTCCTACCTCGGGTATTTATTGCCTAAATCAACTGAGAATAGTGCCTCTTTAAAGCTTAAATATTCTTAATTTTTTCAATCAATTCAAAAAGAAAAAAAAAAAAACACATTTAATTAAACCTGATTGGTATAATTTTTTTTAGTGTTGAGTTAAAAATAAATTCACAAAGTCTTTAATGAGCAAAATGATTAATGGTGATAGATTGATGCGATTTAAATTAGCAAACTATTAGCAAACTTTTCATAGAATTTCAGATATTATTACCAAAAGACATTTTGAAATTCATGTATATCCAGCTTATGTTCACCGAAATTGAAGTGTTCTCTTCTATACTACACTCTATAGGTATGTATACAGACAGCCACAGGGGTAAATAAGTGGAGTTCACTTCTTCAGTTAGATGTGGTTCAGTTACCATAAAAATTATCACAGGCCGCACAGGACAAATAAGGGAATATGTTCAGTTATCAATCAGCAAACTTTCAAAATTCATGAACATTCATCACAAACATGCGTACACCAGCTGCAGTTGGTGCATTATTTCGTCCAAAATTTCTTTTCAAAATTCGGACTGTTTAGGCAACACAGTATCCACTTTGGAAGTAACTTTGCAATATTTCCCAACGTTTTTCAAGCATTTCGTACCGCGAATATACTCGTATAACACTAAGTTTCTGTCAATTTTTTAGCGCATAAGAGCTGTCAGTGTCAAAATTACATACGGTTCAAAAAGAAACCAACAGATAGCCCAGAGCTTATAAGGAACCTAAAGGTACCTAAGAACACAGCAATTTTCAACAAACAATGTCCCCGAGTATTGACGAATACGAATGGTGCATTTTCAAATCAATTGAAAATTGCAGCCCTGGTTCTGTCATATCAAGATGTTTCGTCGAAGGAAACACGTGTTGGGACTTGTATGCAACTTTGCATGTAACAGGCTCGAAACAGTAATGAAGGACCTTTACCTACTTTTACCTTTAAGAATTTTGAACATGGTTTCCTATTATCACGTTTAGAAGCACATATTGAGAAAAGTCGTAAAGACAAAGTTTCGCAGACATTCCTTGCTAAAAGGAGCTACACTGCAGGCCAAAAGTTTGAGGCCTGTTTACGCAACTGACTTCATTCGTGCATAGAGATTAAACTTTATGAAATGCATTGGATTTTTTAAGCTAAATTGTCTGCCTGAGTAATACACAACACATTCAGATAATAAAAATTAGAGCTTACACCCACGTTTTTGAACAGTGGGCGTTTTGTTTACAAATGTGGGAAAAGTCACTTTTGTGGTTTAGTGAGAAGTGTTTAGAATTTTCATAATTATTAAATTTTATGACTTTTCGTTATTGATTCAGCACTTGTTTATGACTCTTTACATCAAAAGGGTTCTCAAATCTGAAAATGTGTTAACCTGGATTGAAAGGGTCTTATATAAAAGCCACACTTTAAAGTCATAAGAATTTATTTGAGATTCTTCACGTCTGGAGTACACAACTCGTTAAGAATGGGTGAAGTCGAGGAAACCATAATTGAGAAACGATCTGCAATCATCACCCTATTTAAAGAAGGCAAATCGCAGCGGGAAGTTGCTTTGCAGTTGAAGGTATCAAAGTGCTACGTTCAACGTACGATTGAATGACACGCTCAAACCGAAAGCCTCTATTACAGAGTAAGGACTCCATTTGATGTTCAAAAGATCCCCACATCCACTGTTAAGGGGACTCATTCTTAAAAAAAAAGTGACGCATTCTGATGAATGAGGGGAGTGCTTCAGTGCTATCACAGTGGACAATGCTTTGGACTGTTGAGAGAGGGACCAAGATTCGAATCCTGAAGAACGTTATTCATTTTCCCACGGAAACTATGCCACAAAATAGTGCTCTGTCTTAACTAAATAGCCTTTTCAAAATTAGATGGCAATCGAATACTGAATGGAAATTTATCTGCGTACATACTTTATAATTTATGGTGGGATACGACAGGGTTGTGTACTTTCCCTACAGCTGTTCAAACTAATGACCGGTAGAATCAGGTTGAATACTCTAACCACTGTGATTCTTTTTTTAACATAAGACAATGTACTTCGACCAGCATTGTCTTAGAGAAACCAAAGAATACAATGAGCTAATTTCCTGTCAGGGCATTTCGTACTTCTATAGCTATGCTCTAGGATGTCAATGATGGCACCGTATTGAGATATACGCAGCAAAATTAGAAAAGACACTCGTATGACTTTTCTTATCAGTCAATGTGCCATTGAGAGTGAGATATCCATCTATTGAGTGATTTGAGGATTATCCTAATAACCGCGATTTGGAATTACAACTTTGAAAAGGAGATAGAGATTTATTCTTTCGGCATGAAGTCCGAGGAGCACACTAGCTGTGAGGATAAATCGGAATTTTTTGAAGGATTTTCATATGTCCAACTATTTTAGTGGTTTTGTTGCAGAGACATACTTAGACCAAAAAGTAGGTCCATTGTTATGTTACTATGGGAAAACCGGATTACCAGCACCGGACACATACATGGAGACTTCCCAAATGGGACAGGAGGCAGTGCAACCAGTTTCGATGTAAACCCATGCCGAAGAAGTGTGGTTTGCCGTTTAGACATTTAACCAGTTTAACTCGGTGACAAAGCTTTTTATTTTGTCTAAGTCTAGTCTAGCTAGATCGTTAAGATCGTCGTAGAAATACTCGCCTAGGACTTTCCTTCCCACGATCGATAGAGCAGGACAGGTAGACAGGAGATGTATCAAGGTTTCTTTCTCTTTCTCGTCTCTACAGTTTCTACAGAAATCGTTGTAGGAAGCACCATGCCAATTGGGATGTATTTGCCTAGCAAATAGTGCCCTGTGAGGGCGCCAACTATCTTTCCCAAATTTATCCTATTGACGGAAATAAGTCTATTGGTTTTCCTATAATCCTGCTCTCGCCAGATTTGTTTAGAAGAGAGACATGTGCTGATATTGATGAATTGGAATTTTATGGATTTAATAGGTACTGAAGGATTATCATAGAGGTTCCGGCCTACACTCTCCTTAGCTAGCTAGTCCACCTTGCAATTGTCTGAAACCCAGGACAGGGATACGTCACACCTAACAGCGATCCCGTTCAGAGATTCACGGCATTGTTTTACCAACTGGTATCGAATTATTGGCGATTCCAGGGCTTTTATCGCAGCTTGACTATCTATGTAATAGGGCTCTATCGAATTAATCGAAAGCTAGGTTGCGGGTTCACAGAGTGCTATGACTTCTGTTTAAAATACGCTACAGTAGACCGGAAGCTGAGTGGTGATACAAATACCCAGTGAACTGGAATAAACTCCCGCACTTGTTCCAGACGCTGTCTTGGATCCGTCTGTGTCGCAGATTCGTTTAAAATTTCTCCCGATTCCCAAGCACTTCTGCTGTGAATCCAGCTGTTTTGTACTTTACGTTAAAGTCTAGATAGGGGACAATGTAGTCCGAATTCCTAGGAATAATATTATGGCCGTTTAAGATGCTTGCGTGGCCCATATTTCCACGAGCTAGTTGCAAGGATTCCCTAAGCTGTAGTGCTGCTTTAGCCGCCATCAGCTTCCCAAAGATATCAATACTAAGAAGATGGACTGTAGTTTCTAGTGCAGCTGTAGAAGTGGTTGTTGTTGCATAAGAGGTGAGGCTGTAGGGCGCTAGCCACCGTAGTCTTCATAACACTTGTATTTAGTCTGAAGTCTATAAGAAATTCCAGCGTAGCAATCGGACAGGTAATACGTACCGACGAACAAAGTCTTTGCAACTTTTGTTGGGTGGTGTGGGACTAGGCGTAAGTAGCCACACGAGGAATATGTAGGTTATTATTTGGGGTGATGATGAGATACCTCCAGTGGATTATGTTTGGGTTCAATCCCCATTCTTTCCCGAAAAGTCTAGAGCATGACCAGAAGGAACGTCGCATTTTCAGTAGTTCTGTCTAGATAAGGTTTCCTGAGATATCTTGAAATCGAGTTGTGCACCATTTAGTTTTAGGGTCTGGAAGTCCAAGCTTCTCTTCTTGATTAGTGGTATGACTGAATATGCAGATAGAATGATTTTCTTTCAATAGACACCTCAATAAGGTGAGAATACGGCAATAAATTGGACGGATGACGTTAATGCCATGTTAGGGAATCCAATCACCTAGTCAGACAGATGCGTGGAGAGCACTAAGAAAACCTAAAGTGCGGCGTGAAATCAGCACGAATGCATTGTTAACGTTACTTATTTACTTACTAGCGTTCTAGTATGAACATATTCCTACTCATACTTCATACATCCACTCCAGATACGTTCTTGTTTTTTTTGTTTATTATTCTGAACTAGAAACTTCAAATATGGAGCAACCGACTACTACTCATTTGGAATTCCAATTAACCGTAATGAATTTCTCCCATCATCACGACTTTTATGAATAATGATGACTCCCAACGAATCTCATAATTTATTACGATTCTCTGGCTTATGTCATTCGTTTGGAACACCTCTTCGCAGCCAGTAGCTCTCAGCTATCTAATGAATTAGTTTCATATTTTCCATCGATTTGTTGCGTAAGTTCTGTTAACCCGGCCAGAATTTGAATATCCACCTTTTGTCCAATAAATTAATCCAATTCTTAGAGATTCTTATTCAAAATAGATTTACCTTTCTAAATTGATGATTGAAAACCACCAATAAACACATAAACAAAAAAACCGGTCTAATGAACTCCTTACCGGTATTTGTTTACCGTAAATTAGTGGCGCTGAAGATATCTCTGTATAGATACATAGATACTTATGTATGTAGAAAAAAAAACACATCAACAACAATGAAAAGTTTTTGCATGCAAATTGCCACCTCCCGCCCTCCCATCAACACCATATCATCCCATTGCCACCAACACTGAAACCGTCGGCGGCGCACTGACAACGATCCAACGAATACGAGATAGAAATTCAAGTTTAAGGTTAAATTTTCCACACACACTGCATGCCGGTCAAGCTACCCGAGCAACTCGAGAAGACCATGAAGAAGAAGAAGAAACAAAATCGCTTTAATGACGTAAATTCCTGTGCCACGATCACGGGACAATCAGTATGCCCCTAGTGTATACTTAAGATATTATGAACCCGTTTTCGCCGAAGCAATCAAAAAGCCGGTGCTGGTTGAAGTTAGTTTCTGTATCCGAGAGCTCATGTCGATGTTGTTACTACTGAAACTGATGATGATGATGATGATGCTGATGATGATGGAGCGATGGTGGTGGCATCTACCATCCACACATGACAACCGGTTAAAACCATAATGAACTCCTCTGTTGGCCTGACGATCGGAACCGTTAAAACGAATTTAATTGTCTCGCTCGTAAATGTGAATCTCGAATGTAATTTGCGAAATGCTACATTTAATGTTGTCGAGCAAGTGATTCTGCACAGAGACCAAGAGAAATATAAACCGGGACACATTGGTGTTGGAAAAAAAAAAAAAAAAAAATGATCAAGATCCGGCCTGAAGATGTTTGCCTTTGAAATTCCAAAGTTGAGCTGTTGGACCGGAGAAAATTGTGCTGATACCGGTCAACGGTTAAAGATTTTCCAACATTTGTTTATGGCCAACGTAATGCATGTTGTTTGTAATTAAGTACCTAAATGGGTTAACACCTGGAGTTTACTGTAATGACAGCTATCTAACATTCAATGGCATTTACGATCAAATCAGATGGATTTCCATCTGAGGAATTTACAAGTTGCATCTGCTTTGGAATAAAGGGAATAACTTTATACAAATTAGTAGCAGGTATTTAGCGGAATATGGTAAGTAGTTTATTTCAAGTTTGAATAAGGTAAACGAAGCAAGAAATATTTTTCTCGTTGCTCAGGCACTAATTATCGCGATGTTCGAATGAAGTGAGTCGAACAGCATTTTCAAGTTGCAGTCTGAATGAAGTCATTTGATTAAGCGGTGCTGATGACTATGTACTCGCTGTTTATTGATTGCCGGTGTAGCTAGTTAGAGTTAGCCATCATGTTGATGTCAAGCAAGTAGCATTTGGCACGACATTCATTTGAAGGCAAAGATGCCATTGATTCACGGCAAACATTAAATGCACATCAAGTAGATAAGTGAGATAAAAAGTGACGCCAATATTTTCAGTTAATACTGGTTTGCATAGTGTCTTTCATCGTTTCTTTTATATAAAGCGAGCTTAGCTTATTACAGTCTTAGGTCGACTTCCTATGGGGAGTATGCCGTCAATCAAAGCACTCAAAATATTTTTGCTTTTGAGTAAAGTTTACTGATAGCAACACGGATTTCTTGTAACTTCTGAAATATTGGACCAATTTTAGTGCTTTTTTGTTTTTTTTTTATTCCGGTGGTTTGAGATGAATCCTCGGTATCAGATCACCAATAACCCAAATTTCAAGCCAAGGCATGTAGTTCTTTTAGAAATCCTAGAAGAACTGACGAGGCTAGGGCTACCTACAGAAATAGTCTTGGTGCCGATCTAAGAAACGTACTTACTGCTTTGTGATTGTGATATTAGATTCCTGGACACTGCGGAATATAATGAGCTTACAGTTCAATTGGAATGCATATAAACCATTACTCATAGTATGTATGTGATCACAGCGATTATTCTACACAAAATGTCTCACTAAAGGTTGTCGAAAACCTAGTGTTTCAAGACCTTATTGTCAGAGCTAAAGCAGAAATTTGAGTAGGCTATATCGCTTACACAGCCAAACTTAAGTCTAACAAAACTGTTCGACCGGACGGCTTACCTGCCGAGCTGGTGAAAGGAGCGAAGGATGACTTGGGGGAGAGTGAACAATACTCTCTTCCAAGTCAGCGGAATGCATGCCCAGAATGTAACCAGATGAATGTAATCTCAGCATCGTTTGTCCGATCCATCAGAGGAAACCCTCTAAACTGTGCCAACTATTCCCTACCAGATCCTGTTAGCTGTACTGTGTGAAAGTCTGAAACCATTTGTCAACAACCTCATTGGCCACTACCAATGGGATGCGATAAGTTCACAACTGACCAAATATTCACACTGCCGCAGATCCTTTAGAAATCCAAAGAAGTGCAGATGGATACTCACGATCTTTTTATACAGAGACATGTCTAGTTTTGATATAATATATAGCCTACATCATCCCAGTCCTGCTTGATGGTGCAGAAGCATAGTCTTTAAAGAAGGCGGATGAAGATATCCTTGATCGTTTTGAACGCAAAATTCTTCGGACGATTTTTGATCCCGATTAATGAGGATATTTAACAGTGAATTCTACGAACTGTACAGCGACATCGACGGTCAGAAAAGTACGCATCAGTCGTCTTAGATGAGTAGAACATGAAGAGCGAATAAAGATCAACGCACTGACTCCAAGAGTCTTGAAATCCAACCCGGAGAAAAACCTGTCATAAGTGTCGCTTAGTAAGTGCCGCTTACACGAAAGACGATAACTTCAACAAATCTGTCTAGCTCCTGGGATACGCAGACGATGTCGACATCATCAGTCGCTTCCAGCGCGCCGTCATAGGAGACTCTCACGTCAATTGGAAAATAGGCGAAACGAATTGGTCTTGACGTAAATAAAAAAACCAAGTACATATTGTCAAGAAGCAAAGAAGTATCTACCCAGTCCACCACCTAGGACAAAACGTCGCTATTGACAACAGTAACTAAATATCAAGTCCACAAATGACACCCTGGTAGAGATTTAGCGAAGACTTACCTAAAAAACCGCTACTACGTCGGTTTGGCCAAACAAATAGATATGTTCAAAACTCCTAACTCGGAAGACGAAATGCATACTCCACAAAACATTGATCTTGTCAGTTCTACAATATGCTGCCTAATGCTGGATGATAAGGAGGAAAAAAGAATTCTTTGTCGAATATTCGGTCGCGTATGTATTATATATATGTGAGGAGGGCGAATGGAGGAGAATATAATCGAAAAAGGCAAAACACGTCGGCTACACTGGCTCGGTTACATCGAGGGAATGGACAATAATGTTCCACAACAAAGAGGATCCTCGAATCACAGCCCCTAAGTTCGAGACGATAAGGATCCGCTTTATGGATCAAGCAATAGCGGATGTAAGAGAGCTTGGTCTAGACAACTGGAAGCACCGTGACCGGAATCGAACAGTGCGGAAAGCTTTCGTGTCTCAGGCCAATTAAGTAAAGTAAGTAAGTGTCACTTGAAAGGCCACGGGTTTTTTAAGTGATTTGTTGAGCAAAAATGACCGTATCCATCAGTAAACCATCCGAAATATTCACCTTCATAGTCACTTACTCACTTACTACTTTCTGGTTCGTTCAGTCCCAATAATAGATAACTTTTCCTAGTTTTATATCCGCTATAGCGTCTTAGGGCAATCATCCATTGTAAAGAGATAGTTTTGATAATCGTTCACAACATCCATGCCAAAAATTCTGAATAAATATCACTAGTTCTCACAGAAAATAGGTTAATTTAGCTAGTGAATGGCGATTATTGAAAATAAATCGTCCCATTACCGCGTTCACAAATGCCCTCGACATGGTTAGTTGTATACTGGGTAATATACCTAAAAAGTTGATACCTAAATGAACAAAATCCATAAGTAACTACCTATCATATGCAGGCTTAAAGCTACTACCCAATTTCGTTACACACGCCTCTACTCCTATCGACGGACCGATTTATGAGATGGTATCCCATTAAAACTAGTTATAGCAATGTAGTCTAGAAACTAATGTACATATATATGAGAAAAAATGCCAGGAGTCTAGGACTATGAGTATCGAATGCGTGAAGTACTTCATAGGCGTCTGAAAAATCGCAGAAGGCACATGAAATACGAAGGAATTCACAGGATTAGTAGCTTGCAACCGAAACAAAATTAAAATAAAATTCTGCAAGGAAAATAAATGCTTTGAGGAATGAATGTTAGGTGTAGGAGCCTTATGCATAAATAGCTACAGAGTGATGATGAGCAGATGAAGGAAGACACCATACTTTCTTGGGAATGACATCCTGCTGCAACTGATGTACATATTGCATTCTGTTGTCAGGAAAATAGCTTCATTCCACCCGGACGATAACCAGCAACTAAAGTCAATCCGACTGAAGTGGTGATTTAATACCGAGAGCATGGAATATATGGTCGATTCAATATCAATTTAGACAATTGTGTTTGCTATTTAAAGAAGCAGTCTACTACTACTTCTTGACTTAAGCTGTGATCGTAAAATTCTTTAATATGGTCATATAGACGCGAAAACGACAGAGGATTGGTCACAGTCCGCGTATTGACAAACGTATATCCATCTAAGCCGTCTAATGTTATCCGTAATCCGGAAAAAACTTGGAGCAGGATGATCCACTAGAAAAAAGGAGTTAAGACACTTTTTAAGTCACCGTAAGAGTTGTCTATCCAACTAGTCACTCCACACACCCATTAGATTAATGCAACCCACCACTTTGGGTGGATAATAACATTTCCTTATTCACCTAATGTTTATTTATTTTTGATTATAATTTATAAACAAAACCACAAGTAATTTTGTTTTTTTTTATGAAGTCATCAACTTTTATGGCAGACATGACGATTTAACCCTTGGCGCCTTCCTTAACAGGCTATTGTTATTCAAATTGAATTGATTGAAGGTTAGAAATGACTCATTTCACAAATTGTTATGGCTATGTAATAATCACTCATAGAGCTTTAATAACATTCTAATCGAAAATTATTATTAGATAACGAGGTTTACAAATTGGCTTAAAATACTCGTCCTCGTATTATCAGATAAGCTCTAATCAACTCCAGCATAATATTTAAAAATAGATCAATTGGACTTTCTCCTATGTGAACTGTTAAACTTAATCCAAGTGCTGCTACATGCTCGTACTTCTTCGTCTTAATGATTCATTGACACTTAACCAGTAATCCCACAGCAGCCGGCAATCGGCATATCATAGGTTGACCCTAATCTCATTTCGACGCGACAGAAACCTCGGCATTTGAATAGTTGTTCTCAACGTGAGAGCATATAATAAATTATTTCCATTCAACCGACTTGACTGTTGAGAAATTTAAAAAATTCTACCTGCAACAGCAGTTAGCCCCAGGGTCTTACGTCGCGTCATTCATGGCGGTCGGCATCATGATACTGCCGCTCCCCCATTGTATCTTATGTATCGAATGTGCCGCGGATGATGTTGGATTTTTGTTATTTTTTTTTTTTATTTTTCCTGTTGTCCTCTGTTATTGAAACTATTATTTGAAATTCATTCGTTCGGCAGCAATGCTTCGAAAATGACGTCAGTTACCATATATGTACATATGTATGTATGTGTGTAAGCGGGGTGGTATCATGGTCAGATTCAGGGATGCATGAATTAACGACAACTTTACGTTTCTCCACGTTTCCCAGACGTTTGGCTTTTAATTACTCTCGAATACGCGCTTTGAAACCAAAGAGCGAATAGAACGTTAAAATTTTTGAAAATAGAAACAATAACAGCAACACGTATCTGTATCTGTATCTGTTTGTCTGACATCATCGAGTTAAATTTCGCATTTCAATAGAAATTAATTGTCTTGCTTGTGTTTGTGTGCAAAAATTTAAATACCAAAAAAAAAAGAAGGAATTCCAGTAAAAAAATGGTTAACGACACAAAGAAGATTGAAATGAAGATTTTTTGTTTTTTTTTATTTTATATATTTCATGGATGTGATGGTGGTAAATAGTACCCACACTGTGCTTAGACAGTGAAATTGTTTTATCCAAAAAAATGTATCTGCGCGCCGGCCGGCCGGCTACTGCTGGTATGGTGGTAGATACTACTTATACTCCATTTCCTTGTAATTGTTGTGGTATGACTTCTTGAAGGTTGTGTTGCGTTGTGACAAATTGAAAGTATGTACATGAGGAGAATTCAAGCTGGTTAAATTGTCATTCCACAGAGTGATAGTGAGGTCGAACAACGATGATGTATCTTTTAATGTTTCACATGTGTTTTTTTTTCGAAATTTTGTTTTTTATTTATAGAGTTACGCACTGTTGATTTAGCTTGACTGACTACTAATTTGTGGGTAATGGAATGAGAACTGTCTTCGATATTTTTTTTATTTGGATTAATACGATAAATTATTACAAATTTTCTACGAAATTTTATGAATTTACTACTTCAACTCAAATTTGGCGAAGTATTTAACATTCTTGCATCTCTTAAGGATTTTATTGAATATCCTTATGTGGATCACTATAGAGTAAAACTTGACATTTATTTGGAAATAAGTTGACAAAACTAAAAAGGAATTGCACAACGACTTGGTACATACTCCTCCCCTCAGCAAACAGCTATGTCCATTAAATCCATTATTTGCTATCCTGAGAATTTAGGCAAGAGATCGTGCTTTTAGAGTTTCCCGGGTAGACAGTAATTTAACTTTATAAATAATCGCTCAAGCCTCAGTAAAAAACTCAGCTTAAAATAATCTTCTAAAACCGAGTACGATTGTCAGTTCTTTTTAGAAGTGGTCTCGGAATATCAAAGCTCAGTTAGGCAGGGAGTATGTAGTAAGTAACTGATACAGGCACAGCTTTAGACAGACCTAAAAGGACAAAGCCACTTAAGAACATTAGAACAGGCCTAAAAGGGACTCTGAAACCTCATCATCTTCATATCCAGACTGATTCAGATCTTTTTTGATTGCAATTTTTTTTGCAAAGCAGTAAGCTAGGATGGACTGCAGTGTTAACACTGATAGTTTCTTAAGAAATATACTAAATACAGCCTGCCTTTAAAGCCTGGAAACGCCGATAAAACAGCAATACTGTGGAGCTATAGAAAATTGTTATTAAAACTTTTATAAAAACCTATATTCCAGGTAAGCAGCATGAAACTACACAAACCAAATCTTTGCATTCACAACTTCTATTGAATCACGATTTGAAAGAGGCCTAAAAATAGTGGCTTTGTTGGTGAACTTGACATCTGTGTACGATGTAGTTGGAAGGCTTGTAGTATTAACTGCAGGGAGCAGTATTGACCCACATACTGTTCATGAATAAGCTAATGATCTCTGTCTAAGTATAAAGGAGAAAAATACGTAGGTATGAAATTAGCAGTTCTCGGAGAACACTTTCGGAAGCGGAAACTCTGCCACTAGGCTAGCAAGTGTCCTAAAATGAATTTCAATGGAATTGAACTTAGCAAAATCTTGTTCAAAGAAGCATGTCACAGCCTAATTGACTAAAAAACTGTATGTTTTTTTCTGTAAGAGATCCTGCGAAGTGATTCACTCTGCATTGTATGCAGGTCCTCACGAAAAATGACACAAAAATGAAGATGATAACTAGAGACGCAGTAAATCTTTGATAAATGGCTGGAATATGAGCACCATATGCCCCACCCACAAGAAGTGCGATTCTACATACTTATCTTATACCAACTATAGTTCGAAGATAGCCATCGAAGCATATCCCTGCTAAATTTCGCGTATAAAATCCCATTCAATCTATTGTGTGCCTGTCTGCAAGACACTATTCGGCACGTACCAAGAACGACTATGGAACAAACCTTTAAACCAAGAAATACCTTGAAAAGACTTTAAAACCTTATATGATAGCATTCTTCGTCTGGTTTATGATTTACAAGACGATGGTTGAGTTCGAAATTTCAGCAGAACGGTTTGAGCTGTGTCACATGACACTAAAGGACACACGGTGCAGCATGCAGGTTGGAAACAGTTCTTCTGAACATTTGCAAACATGCATCGGATTCTGGCAAAGAGATGCGTTGTCATGTGACTCCCTCAATCTCGTGCTCAACCAGGTAATGCATAGAGAATGTATTAACACGTCAGACACTATCTTTAACAAATCCACCCAGCTGCTGGCATACGAGTTGTCTCATGAGGACA
This sequence comes from Xylota sylvarum, assembly GCA_905220385.1. Lineage (NCBI taxonomy): Eukaryota > Metazoa > Arthropoda > Insecta > Diptera > Syrphidae > Xylota > Xylota sylvarum. The sequence continues at coordinate 39,209,269 of LR999958.1, forward strand.
AGACAAAATACAAGCTTTCAACAAACTAAATACTATCAATCCACTACCTTAGAGAAAATGTCACTGTTAATAGCTCCAACTTCGAGGTAGTCAAGAAGTTCTTCTACCTCGGAGTCAACCTCTGCTCCGCGAATGACACTCTAGCCTTGGAAACCATTCCTACTTCGGTTTGACAAAGAAATGGAGTCAAAACTCCTTACTCGGAAAACGAAATGGCTGCTCTATCTAATTCTTATCCTACCAGAAAAGCAGAACAGATGTTGTGGACTTTCGAACGAAAAATTCTTCGTCAATTTCGAGGTCCTTTTTGCGAGAATGGCGAATGCAGGAGAACATACAATCACGAACTCCTCGAGCTCCACCAAGATGTGGATGTAGTGCAGAAAGTCAAGATATGACGGCTACAATAAATGGATAACTATTCTCCAGCCAAATAGATTATCGTCCCCTAGAGACGGCAAAGAAGACCGAATTTTCGGTTCAAAGTCCAAGCAATTTCCGACGCCAGGTCTATAAAGTTGGAAGCAACGTGTCCGAGATCTTCAAAGATGGAAGGCTGCCCCGTCTCGGCCATAGACTCTACAGAAGTCGGTTAAAAAACAGACAAGAGCAAACAGATCACTCTCCAGAAACTCCAGAAAATCTTGAAAAACAACGTTTTCAATGCAAAACTATTCCAGACCAATGGTGAACTAGTATTTCTGTATGAAAGTTTGAAGTATGATACCAAGTTACCAACTTATTTCAATGTGTATCTATAGGTATTTATCATACTGGTAAGTAGATGTAATACAACAAAATTACGATTCGATGTAAATAACATCAGATTCTATGTAAGAGTTTCGTATTTCAGCAAAAAGTGTGGAAAATCAGAAACTAATTAGTAAACACGTGTATGCATAAGGTTTCGATAAAACACTATGGCCGACTGTAGATAGAAGAGGAACAGTTGATGTTAATTAAAATAAACAAATGCACCTGACTGACTACAGAAATTTCAAACATCCAAATGTGATCATCGGTATCTTTATCAGTGAAAGATGTTTCTTCAAGCACTTTCTGTCCAAGATACAACTAGTGGCAAACATTATTAATTGAAACCGAAAGCAATTGACCCGGACCTCTGTAAATCCTACACAACTCATCTGAAAAAAGCAAAAATCTATTTGTCATACCCCTTACACATAAAATTATGTATAACTCGGCATCTAAGAATTCCTCGAATTCCAATGATACGAATGCTCAATCTTATCCATTGCTTGGTATTCCTATCACACACGGTACGAATGTCACAATGACAGGCAATCGAGGCCCTCATGACATCATACTTATGTATGTACATGTTTTCGTTGGCAATACTAACTCCGCGTGGTACTATCTGAAAAACTGATCTAATCATGGTCACAGTACCCTATTCCCCATTTGAGAGCCGTGTCTTGTGTCAAATGAGTCAATAAACTATTCAAGTGAAATTCACTCCTAGTACCATATCATATCGTATGGTCATCGAAAGATGATCTTAGTCCGGGTTGTTATTCTACGAAATCCCAGTCCAACAGAAGAATGGATTGTGTGTGAACTTCGTCAGTTGATTAAAGCAGAGCCCAAGGGCAATTAATTAGATCATCAAACAGACTTCCGGACTAGTTTCTCTCATGATTTATAAATATATCGCGGTTGGTAGGCAAATTTTTATTTCGGTATCTAAATACTATTTGTTACGAGGTTAGCAATTGTCAGATAAGCTGCATGAACTAAAGCATTATTATACTAGCTCAATAATTGAATAACAGCAGCTTGTCTGAAGGTCAAACCAACCGATGACGGAGAAGGAGAAGAATCGGAATTAATTGTGTCACCCCGCACAACATAATCTGGTGATAGTCGATGGCGATGCCTGTGAATGCAATTAGGTCAACACGGCACATTCATGATCTTGCCATATCGCCTTTAGAGAGATGAATCCATGTGTGGGCAACCACGTTAGCATTGTGGTATCATCGAGTTCTTCACTCTCTGCTTTGTATTCGTATACTTATACTGGATGAGGGACATGAGATACATTAAATTTCATTATCTTCTCTCTTCGATTCTGTTTTGTTGGATTATTCTTTATAAGGCACACCCAACATTCTGAAATTGCTGTGCGATCATTCATTTCAGCATTGGATCTTGTTTGGTGGTCGGCCTCCCGTCCGAGAGGGAAAGAGATTCTTCCAATTGATGCGACACGCTTCATAGTCTCATAACAGGAAAGAAAACAATACTTTTAACAGGAGTAGCTAAGTGTTTTTATTTTCTTTTTTTTTTTTTTTTTTTTCTTATCGAAGAAGAACGAATTGATAGAAAGACCAGTTCTCTGAAAGTTCGTATGTTTTGAATCCACTCCAGAACCGGTAGAGACTCGTATATCAAGACCAATAAGAGAAACCTAAACAACAAGAGGTTTGTGCATAACTTGGAGTTCCAGGAAAACTAATCTGCTACGCTAAAGATAAGTGAAGTTAGAATGGAGATACATAGAAAGGCTACGCATGAGAAATGAAGTAACCATGCTAATGTCGGTCGAAGGCACAGTGGGGCCAATGAAATGGAACTCATTTGGGATCTTTGAATATAGACATCCTATCCTACTACACATTTTTTTGATACTCTGTCTTGACTCGCCAATTGTGTTCCTTGATCAAAGTCCGACTGTAGCAGTCATTGATGAATTATTTTAGAAATAGGTTATTGCCCAATGATGCCAACAATGAAACAATTGGTGGCGTTCCGCAAGGGTCCATACAAGGTACACTGCTGTGAAACTGATGTACATTGAGGTTCTTAGGCTAATGCTGTCGAAGGATGATAGCTATGATCGTAGAACTCTATCTATTATTGGAGTACTATCTATCATTGGAGTACTATCTATCATTGGAGTACTATCACCACTATTGTGGCTCACGGTAGTGACTGAGGTACTGCAAATCTTGGGTAAAGAGGGGTTCAGTGTCATGACTGCTTCTACTCGCTCTTGGATACCAACGGAAATGTTTCATAGGTTATAAATTCCTTGTGTTGATGGCCCCACTGTTGCCCTTTGAAGATATTCCTTTTAAACAGTCACTCACTGGGCGGACTTCTCTTACCCCGTCAACTTGATGGAAGAATGCAGTTTTTTTATAGAAGAACTTAGATGATACCAATCTATCTATAACAGACAACCTATCTTCAATGCAAATCTCACGTCAATTTGTACGAATATAGACTTGAACATTGTGCGTTGTGAGGGCATGAAACCTTCACAGTTGTTGCAACGCATTACACGCATTTGCAACAACCACACACCACTCTATAGCTGGTGGGGTTCTCATTCCAGCAAAACTATGTACGAACGTAGGCATCTGACGCCAGAAATTATGGCCAACTGTCGTCTGTCTGATTGCATTCATGAATGAGGAAGAAATTGCATAATACTAGCGAGTCTGTCGTCGGTTGTTGTCGGCGCGACACCAACGCACAAGCGTGTTCACTTACATTTTTGTCTCTTAAAGTAGGGAGGGGGCAATGCACTGAGCGCATATAAGAACTGGGGATCGTACGCCGCTCCTGTTGGAGTTACAGTCTGCCTTGCAATCAGTGTTCGTTTGTTTTGAATGCTATATGCGATATGATTTACGTTCTGTACCCTTTTGCATGGTAGTAAAATGGAATTAGGTATGGTTGTTGTCAAGGCGGCAGTAATTAGCGAAATGAAGTCATGCCTCGTCTTGGGAACACACATAGTTGTAAGCTTGATAATGTGTTGTTGAGTGTTACAAGCCCACGTGAATATATTGAAAGCAATTGATTTTTATTAACCATTTGGGACAAATATATTTTTTTTTCCAAGACACAGATGAGTGGGTTTGGTTATTAGATGTGGGATTCTAAATCGAACGGGTCGATCGGCCGGCGGTGTGTGTCTACTAATTGCGAGCACTCAACGCGTTAAAACGGGACAAGTTTCTAAATTAGTTTCCTTATTTAATTAAAGTGTGCAGTCAGATATTAATCGTATGTGCGGAACAGGTGGCTAATGGAGGCGTGCAGACTACAGTGGTCAATTTTTGTAATGGAGCTACTTTTGTAGCTGTGGTTGTACCCGCTCAGGGAGAGACACACTTCAATAGTGAATATGTTGACTCGAATTTATCCACTATAGCACGCACAGCCTGCCTGGTGGGATATTGACAATGACAGATAATAAAAAAAAGTTTAAGGGTGCGTTTGTATGATATTAAAATACAAAATTGTTATGCCCCTATTAACAAACCCTTTATTTCCAATACGGGATAAGGGTAGGACGCTCAGTTTGGGTGTGAACTCACGCCTTAAGACGATTTTCAGTTCAATAATGAACCCAATTTTACCCAGAGACACAACTTTTGATCTTGATTAAGTCGATTTTGGATGATCTTTGAAGAAGTATTCGCCAAGGATTTTCCTTTTCAAAAACGATAGGGCAAACCAAGTACACCGAAGGTGGGTCCTAGTTCCTTCCCCGTCTTTGCAGCTTCTACAAGACTCGTTGAAGGAGCACCAAGCCTGCGAAACTATTAATAGGTAAAGCATCGGTTGGAAGACTTGTAAGAACTCCAAGGTGGCGCATGGTTCCCCTTTTTTGGATTGGGATTGAATTTTGATAATATTTTACATTTTTCTGAACTGTCAATCAATTTAGTGCCTAACGAGTTATCCCCCAATAATTATTACATCGGGATGTGTAGCCAGACTCACTGCATCTGGTTGGAACCTCCAGATAGATATATTTAATTCAATTACAGACTAGTACAGCCAATTGCCTGGACGCTAAAAGATTGCCTCGGCAAACTGGCGACTGTCGATGGCAGAAGGGCAACGTTTGATTTACTTAGTTCTTGACTATCTCCAAATTAGTGACAGAACTGTGGTATAACAATGAACCTTCAATAACCTAACCAGGTCTGTAGCCAGTTATAGATAGTCACCCTAACCTGATCCAAGGGAAGAGACATTTTTTTTTTTTTAAAGACCAAGATACGTTCCACCTCCCTTATGAAGGATAGTACGTCCTTAGCAGCGGAGTACCTCATCTCTGCCGAAGAACATATTTCTTTATGGAAAATACGCCTCCTTAACCAATGCAATGCTGGGCATTGATAGAGAATGTGCTCGGAGGATTCGTCATTCGTAACGCAGGCTACAGTGGCCTGTGAGAAAGCTCACCAGCTTCCTAATGCTTTCCTTATCTAGATTAAGGATTTCCTTTTAGGAAAAAGGCCTGATTAATCTCTTGGATTGTCTCAGGCCCGGAACATTTTCCCAGTGAGCCAGACGAAGTTTATGTTCACAAGTATTGATCAGCGCTGTGGCAGTAGCCCAGTTGACACCACAGTAAGGTTCAGGTCCTATGAACGCAGATTCTGAGCCAGCCCTAGCTAGTTCATCTGCAATTTCGTTGCCTGCAATTCCTTGATGCTACATACAGAGACGAGACATAATCTCACCAATCATTTGGTGGATCTCAGTCTTGTGATCCAAAATCATTTGTGGTTCACTGGCTGTTGATGCAGGTTATGATGTTCAACTGGAATCACATACCATTAAGGTCAACACCGATTAGTTGAGGCCACAAGAATTCAGTAGTCACGGCAATGTCATCTTTGAAGCTTGGGAGTCGTATGTCCAAATTTGTCTCAATTGGCACGAAACAGTAAATCGTAGATACATCGATCTTGTATGTGCATCTGTGCCCCAAATTCGGGTAATTTTGTTTATTCACGAAGCTTAAGCATGAATATCGCTATCTACATACATTGCCAGTCAGGCTGCACTAAAGGCGAAACGTAGATCACTGAATTTGCAATAGTCAGGAGTTGTCCCACAATGCTTAACACATTGTGTTTACAGATTCGTGTCAGATTATGGTACATGGACACTGCCCATTGGAGGCACGAAACCACCAATGTGCGTAGCTAAGAGAATCATTCTCGATAAAATCATCAATAGATGTGGGTAAGATGGTCAAACTTTAATAGGCATAAGGTGCCGAAGGTCATGTGTACTGTGTTAGATTGGAAAAAAATCTGGGGAAATTATAAAACTAACCAGATCAAGGATAAGATGTTCTCTGGTGTTTGCCTTCTGAGGAAGCATGCTATGAAATTAAGATTATCGAATATCGAAGGTACTGCGATGATCTACACATTGTAGAATATTACACATCTACTCTGTGAATGCAAGTCATTGCTTGAAGTAGACGTAATCACCTTGGAAGATACTTCTTCAGTACCTTAGAAGAGTTTGGATCTTTAAACCAAATTGATGTCAAATTTATGTTCTGTATGGAAATCATGTGTGAGCGAAGGTTCCCTACGGATTGCGATGGAACAACTATGGATTCTTGTAAAATTTTCAAGTTGCACCTTGTTGATGTGAAGTTGTTTAAACTAAGCAAAATGTCTCCGTACAATTTTCATCTCCTTTCAGTTTCATACTGACAGGTGTCATAGTTCAAGTGCTGCCAACATTATAAAAAGAAAACAAAATTTACGTTTAATTTCAGTCTTACGTCTCGAATAAGAGAGCCTTTGGTTTGTGTGTTTCTAATGAGCTTTTATCAACTCAAGAAAGTTCAAATTATATCGAAGTTAATTACAACAAGATATACTATTGATCACTGAGGAATCTCCGACTTGGTGAGTTTGCAATGTGACCAAAACTGGTTCGCTATGAATAGCAGAGGCATGAACTGAATCTTTTAGTTTCAAAAATTACAGAAATTTTGTAATGATTAAACTTTAATTCACTGTACGCAATTTATTACTGTACTTTATACTATAGGTAATTCATCGACAATTTCTAATCAGTTCATCAACCTATGTATTCATAAAGAAGTATGTATGTGTATGTATGAATTGCAATGAAGCACTATTCAATAAAAGGCAAGTACTTGATAGAGTCACGTTCTTAGATTGCACAAACGGCGCCCCGTACCTCCAACTTTGGCGATAGAGGTTAGAGTATGTGCCATAAGTTAAAAATCTCACCTATACCGTCATTGTTTGGCGTCTCGAAAGTTATGCCTGTAATTTAGCTCTCTGACAGGAAATTTCAGTACAAATATTTGCAATTCATATCTCAAAAGAGCAGAAAAGACAAACAGCCATAACTGACAGTGCAGTACAATGTCATCGTCAATTTATTAAAAAAAAAAAAAAATAATAAAATTTTTCAAAATAAAAATAAACAAATGATTTGCAAGCCAAACAACATGATTACCATAACCGTAGTAGATAAGAGGACTTTGCAAACAATTTTTGCACAACATTCATGATCAAAGAAAGAAAAAGTATCTCTATCTACATATATACCTAGGCTTGTGACTGTGACAAGCCTAAAAATATCGGTTTTCTATTGAAGCTCATTAATCTCTCTCTCACGTACGAGTTCCACTAACTTTCCTAATGAGCCCACGCAGATTGTTCGCGCCCTGCTTAAGTCTTTTTTTTTTTTTCTCTTCAATTATTCATTGAACAATTGCTAGTTTTAACTGAAATAAAAATAAAACTAAATGAAATCCATCTTATTCTGTATTCAAGAAAGTGGGTCAATCCACAATGCGCAAATTCGTAATTTTTTTTTTTTTTTCGTTGTCAGTCGCCTTCCGTCTAAGGCCCACGTTACATACAATTCCATGTGAGTTTCTCTTTCGTTGCAGAAAAAGATAGAAAATTTAACACTTTAGATACGCATACGAGTACGTTGGATGGCAATTTGTTGAATTGACGAACAATGATCGCAAATTTTCCGTACAATGCAAATTCTTGAAAGTGTGATTCATTCAATAATTTTCGATTAGATTTGACAAATCTAAATGAGATACATAGTCGTGCATACATACGTGTGAATGGCAACTAAGAATATTTTACTAAGCAAACATATTGAGTTTGGGAAAAAACCGCTGACATTCATACATATTTGAGCAGCTGCAGTTGGCTTTAATTGGAATGCCGGTCCGCTTTTGCTGAGTTGGCGGTCTTGAATATATTTTTCGCCAAATTTGGCAAAATTTTATCATTTTGGGGAATAAAATTGATGGCATAATTTATATCTTAACTGATACCATAAGCGGTAGATACAATGACCTTGGTGGTATCACTAAGGCCTCTTATCTGGAGTTTGCTATATTTAGCCCCATTGGTTGTGAATTTCGAAGGTTATAATTCATTAAGGGGTTATTAGCTTATTAGACAGCAAAAGATAGTTGAAATATATCGGCAGATACTCATGCCTTAGGTACACATATGTTCAGGCTTCAGAACAAAGACAGAACTTATGTAGAATATTTGACATCTACCCCAGCTTTAAGCAAGTAGATTGCCACTTCTATGATAATTACCATGTCATAGTACTCTTTGAAACCATCTAGACAGGTATTTATAATGGCAGCAACAAAAACTCTATCTCTTTCACAATTCGACAGTCGATTAAATGTGAATCACATCACTTGCTAATTGACTCCAAGGCCAAATATGACAACGATTAAGGATTCTTTCTGCTTAATCCTGTGATGCAGGATAGGTTATTGCTCTGACAAAGTAGGAAATAAAATTTATAAATTCATCCCAAAATATGCATGTGCTGCAAACATAATTGATCATCTTTGCGCTCGTACCTAATAGTTTGTCCCTTTTTGGTCACTTCAGATGATTTTACTTTTTTTTTGGCTGGTTAAGAAACACTTTAGTGGAACTTTCAGACGCCACTGGTCCATTGTACTACCAGGAAGCAAAATCCAGAATTACCCATTTTACTGGAATTATTTTTTGACTTTCGGAGAAAGCCGAGAATGCAAATCAGCGATGAGGAGCTTCCAGTATCAGCATTCGCCACATCAGCACTGAAGATCTTCTATCTAACCCGATTGAAAGTAGGACAATTACAAAGGAAATGATCCAAAGTATCTCAAAAGAACGCCAATAAGTTGTCTACAGTCTTTTCTACCGAGAGACAGCAAGAATACTGATTATTTACAGACATTCCAGAGGAAATGTTTAGTCTAGCTGCATCCTGGAGGTGTCACACACAATTGTGTTCATAGGAAACCTAATCGTCAATTGAGGTCCTGACCGAGGATCCGAGACGACCTAACGCAGATTCAGGTCCTGAGAAATCATCCTCTGATTCTTTGGTTACCAATTTCATCGAAAATCTCATTTCTCGAAATCCCAGTGTGAACTGGCAGTGTGAACTGGGACCTAGACAAGAGTCAAAGAGTTCAGCCTTGTGACCGAATTCAAAGAGATCTTGCATTCCCGAACTATTTTGAAAAGGGTTGAACAAGGCCCTAAACGCAGCCTGACTCTCGCTACAGACGTAGACCTGCCACCTATTCTTGGCAATATAGTCGGCAGCCATTAGGATAGCATTGATCTCCACTTGAAAAGAGGGGCATGCTTACCTAACCAGTAGTGAAGTCTAGTGTTGTCGGTCTCAAGGAAGACACCAGCACCGGACACTTGACTTGTCCTGGAGCCACCCGTGAAGATTCAACTATTTCCCAGTCCAGGCTCAGATTCTGGCCGAAGCCAGTCCTAAACACAAAGAAAGTCACCTCTAAATTTGCATAACAGCCGAAGTTCCGGGTTCCTTGCATCAGGCGGCATATCCCTGGCACCAGGGTCGTAGGATAAATGTCTTCCAAGGTCAATAAATCTCCAGTGCGGATGAAACGAAAAGCCCCGCCTAGGACGGTGGATTGCTTTGATAAGCCCAGTCAGACTGGTCACAATCCTCCTTTTCATCGAGAGAACAACCATATTTGAGTCTTGATGAGAAACACAGTAACAATGACAAGGTGTATGGACAAAGTGCAATCAACATGGTGGAGAATACAGTTTGTGTAAACTTAAATTGATTATTTTAGTCCTTGACTTTATGGCTAACCATAAATATCCCAGTCTGCCCAGCTGCTAGACCCACAAGTTCGTAAAACATTCGACAACCAAAGAAAAAAGACATCTGTAACACCGCATCTGATAAATTCTAGGATCTGCGAGAAGGTCCTCGCCATTATACTTATCTTAAACTTCAAAGACTCATCAGGGCTTTGTAGGACAGGATTCTATCAAAAAAAAACACAGTAACCCTTCTAGATCGGTAGATCTTTTACTTTAGGCTACGTCTCGGGCTGTATACATCACAACCAGATCATACTTAACCCGGATAGAACTCATTTATTTCACAAGAAGAAAACTGATTCTATCATCACCGAGGAAAAAGTTGCATGATCTGACGGCTTTGTTCATTAGACAGACATAGCAACTCTCGGTATAGTACCTTCTCTCAAAAACTTTTTATAGATACTACCAGACCATGCTCCTCAGATGTGAAGACAAGTTCGAAAGGTATTCATTCCAAAAGTAGGCAGGAGTTCACAAGTATGGTACGATTTAAATGCGCTAATTTGTCCTGATTACGTTTTTTAAAAGAAAACGGCTTCGATTGACACTTGGTCTAGTTTGCAAAGATGGTAAGTCAAAATGCCCACATAGGTCCCGGAAAGTCTTGGAATATACCTCGTAAGGATGGCGAATTAAAGGAAGGCAGGAGACATATTAAAAAGCCTTTCAACCATTTTTGATATGAAAATGGAAGAAGCTGGCTAATGATCCCGATAAAGGGATAGACTGGTTGTAAGTAAGTTAAAGTTTCCTTCTATCTAATCTATTCCGTCTGTAGCTTTATAAATCTGGAGATGTTGTTTAGTTTGTTGCTTAAATAAAAGACAATAAAGAAACGTAAACAATTGGAATACGTCATATTTTTTCAGGTTTTTTGTTATTAATAATAAATATTGTTTTGTAGGTTTTTCTGAAAACCAGATTTTGCCAAGTCGTGAACTTGTTATGTGAAAGTTTTTGATTCAAACCTTTTCATTAACGATACTTAGATACATACATATCTAGTTAGTTGTTTGTTTCTAACTAAACATAGTCAAGCTACTATTTTTAGTTGCGGGTATAAAAATAAAAATAGTTCCAAACGTGTTTATTTTCAACAGACTCTAATCAGTTTACATACATATGTATGTATATAAAACGTTCTAACGAATTTCTTTAAACTACATTGCTAACCAAAAATCACATTTTTTATTGCCAAAAATTTTAACAATTCAAATTCATATGCAGCAGTTAAAATAAATCTCAATTAATAGAAGACGCAATTTGCATTCATTCAACACAATATTGTCCTGTATCAGATATGCAATAGGAATACCAATTAATTGTTACGTAAAGATACTATCCCGCTCTGTATGTAAAATACATAAACAAAAGCCGGTTATATTTTTCTTTATACATATAACCACTGTATACATGAGCCGGTTTGTCTAATTAATTAATTTGTCTCTTGGCTCAGGTAGAAAATTTGTTGTTAATAATAAAAAAAAAGTAATAAAAAAAAAAAGTGCTATGTTTGATCGCCAACATGAAAATTTTGTATCTTTTTTTAGAAGAGTAGGAAGAAGAATTTAGAATTTAACATCAGACATAGACACATACCTACATACACGTGTAGGCAATTTCACTCCGCAAAATTGTATTTTTTTTTTTTTGTTTTGGTTTCTTTTGTTTGCGAAAATCTAGTTTTTGACCGAGTTCGGGATACCCTTTTCTGTTGTTAAGTTACTTTGTGCTTTGCGATTTTTTTTTTCTGTGCTATAAGATATCACATTTTAATTAACATCAATCTGTTAGAAGAGTTAGAGACGCAAGTCTATAGAGATGAATCAGCCAATATGATAATTTTGAAATTAAGTTTACAAAGGCATTGAACTGCTGATTTTGACCTTCCATTGTATATTGTAGGTAACACTTCAGACTGATTTAAATGACTTTTGATTTTAATCAGATTGCTCGGAGAGAAAATCTATCCAAAACGAATGATCATCAATCAAGTCATAGGCACTGTAAATTTAATCATATCAACGCATTCGTTTTACAAAGCGAAAAACTAGAAACTGGTATAAAAGTAGGATATTCAACACGACACAACACCTATGTATACACCTTAATGGTTTCGAACTAGAATAAGTCCTTAGCAGCAATACATTGTCGAATGAGCACCGATCCTATTAGCTTTATAATTAGAGTCTTAATAGGGATAAATCCAGCTCTTTCAAGCCACAAGAAGGAGATCAACAAAACTGCTTTACCTACAATACTTGCTGACAAGGAATGCTTGTGTAAGTTTTACAAAAGAGTGGAACAGGCGATGTTCATTCCAACTTCAACGGAATGAGGGAAACTGGTTATGTGCACCTCCGACAGATGGCGTATTAGTAGCGAATGTTATTTTGAAAAGGATCAAGGAATATTTAGATTTAATTATCAATATTGAAGACAGTGCTTTCCCTCTGGGTTTTCATGCGTTGATCGATATAGAGCGATCCATCGAGTACAAGTCTCTGCTATATCTGCCATTCATTAATTTCGAGAAAACTTTGTTGAACTTTAGTCAGGAATGAGCTTAAAAATATCGAACCTTCTCAGTCTTACTTCAATCTGCCTCTTATTCAAGCAAAAACACTGCTAAAGCAAGTCGTTCGAAGATACTGCGACCTTTAAGATCTAATATGGCAAAAAGCCAGATTTGAACTAGAAGACACTCGACCTTCCTTAGAAAAGCGAAATTATCCCTAGTGTGTACTTGTATCAAAGAAAATCAAACATTCACATAATTAGTAATATGGACTCCTCGATTTTGTCTTTATCTCAACAGAGTTGACCTTTAGAGAAGAAGATCACAACATCAAACCAAAATATTGCATCACGCAGACTTCTGCACCATTTACCTCCGGTGTGCTCCATTTTTTTTTTCATTTCTGACATTATTTCCGTTGAGATCATCCACTGCAGGGAATCCGAAAAATCCTCCGTCTTAAAACATCGTTTGATACTCTTTTGGCTACAACAGAACCATGTTAGCAAAGAAGTCTTGAAATATCCGACAAAGATTCAGAGGTGAACTAAGCAAATCAGTTTGAGATTCTGCTTCAAAAGATATTACGTTTACGGTAGCAGCATTCTCCTATTTCCTGATCTTTCGGAAGATAGTGTCCGATTAGTTGCCACAGAGAAACGCTTCTGAAATGAGAAGGACATTTGCGAAAGTTCACCTACAAAAGTAGTTTAAGTTCCACAAAATCGGGTTTAGGTTCCTGCAAATGCGTTCATTCAGGGACTATCCAATTATTTACTTAATCTTCTCATCTAGGAAAAACCAAGAAGACACAAAATTAGACATTTTCTGTCAATACAAGCAAGTCGATCCAGATGACTCGCGAAAGAAGATGCATAAAATATGGCTTGGGCGCCAGTAACACAGCAACCAAGTTCGTCCGGTACCCGGTAATTTTGGTTATAAATCCTTATGTGTACATACATAGAGGCTTAAATTTCATTTGCTGGCAGTCTAGTGCCTCAACTCTAGACAAGGTAATTTAGGATAGCATCCTGCGTTGCCGAAAATAAATGGGTTGTCGAAACAGATATGCAGTTCTTATCCGTCCTGATCAATCGATGATGAGTTTCGGCATCGTACTCAGACAGAATTTGGTGTCTGGAATATGAAGACCATCCTAGACTCGGGTAAACTTTGGATAATGCTAGATTCATAATGTTGATTTAAGAGGTTCCTTCTTGTATGTAAATCCCAAACAGATGAAGCGTTGACATTGGACTGTAATGAGATTGCTACCGCAGAATCTAATAGGTGGTCACAGCTTGGGTGAACATTTTGAACGGGTCTCTGCTGATTTCTGAGTAAAAACAGCGAAGAAGGAATACTGTTGTTTTGTGTTTCTGTTTTGAATAGCATGGTTGACCAAGGTTTACCTCAAAATCAAGACAAGTTGTTTGACGCTCAAAACTCTAGCATGCTTATCACTTATCACCTTCCAGTATGGTTGAGAAGTTTGTGTCGAATAAAACACTGCAACCAAATGACGTAGGATGATTTGACTGTAACTGTAGACCTACATAGGTACTGCTTTTATAAGTGGAGAAGGTTTGGAGAACTGAAACTTTTCCTGGATAATGGAGAAAGGAATGCTTGTCAAGGTCCCAAAGAAAGGGGAATTTAGCAGACTGCGAAAACTGGAGAGGTATTTTTGTGTTTTCTGCAATAATTGCTAGAGAATAAGCCGATCTCTGTTCTGAAATATGGAAAGGCAGTTTAATTGGCTTAATTTTCAAGCTAGAACTACTCTGCTTTAACGTGAAGGGGTGTTATATGGCAGTGACCGTCAATAGTCTGATCAAATAGATTCCCAAACGAACAGCTTTATGATAGAATGAGAATGAGCGTATAGACGCGATTTTACAAAAGCCAACGTGGAAATGGATTGGTCACGCTCTACGTTAGAACAAATACTGCACTATTTGGCAAGCCAACAACAAGGGCGAATACAGTACAGAACAGCCGAAAAGGAATCTCTAGGAAAACTAGCAGAGAGCTAGATGAAGTTGAAGTGCACCGCCAGGAATCGAATACGACGGATCGCCGGCGCAATGGATTCCCTAAGATCCACAAGCGGATTTAAGTCTTGCCTAAAGAAAGTTTTACCAAAAACACCAACATTTGGTCTGGCTAGTATTTTTAAAGCCCCTGGTTAGACAGATGCCTCCAAAGATGTTTGTTTTTTTATTACGAACCCTATGTAACATATGCACATACATCAGGATTAGATTCAGATGAAACTGACAGTATATGTAAATAATTAGTGTATACGGTTCCTCATAGAGTAGTATTGACAGAAAGCTCTGCCCATCACAAGGATTTTAGGTATTTACTCTATCTATCTATCCCTCAATATTGAGAAAGCATCTAACAATGTAAGCCCAGACGAGTGTTCAAGCAGAGGATCGGCTTGGCATAGTCACTAAAAATACGAATAGACGCTGTATTCACCACAAGGTTGGCAGCATTATTTATTTTTGTTTTGTTTTTTTTTTAACATTTTGGCAACCGAATGTGTCCACTAGCGGTGGACTCTTTTGTGTTTCTAGATATCACGCATTAAGGAACGAACAATGATTCACAAACAAAAGCACCTCAATATTCATCCAGACCTTGCTGTCAAATCAAATCAGTCAATGCTCTCAGAAAATAATACAATGGGCTTAAAACGATAATGATCTGATCCACATGACTGTTTGTTAATTTTTCTCCACGCAAACACTTTTATTTGAGAGATCCTCTTAAGCGATCACTCTCGTTACGCCTCAGAGGCAGTACTCAACACCAACACTAAACAATCAAATTAATCACTGATAAGTGAAACGAAAATCTCAGTCACGAATGATATCATCAACGAAAGTGATGACATTTCGTTCTTGTTACGCTATACCGGTGTAGATACAGATAACGTACCTACACCGACAAATAGTATCTCACACTCTCTACACTTAGGTGAGATATTTTAAATATTTTGTTTTTTTTTTATAATGCTTACCACATACAAACACCTAAGACCCACCTTGACGGGTAATTACCAAAATTTGCAAAAAGTTAAAAAAATATAATCATCATAAAAAAAAATAAGAAATACTGTCGCATTATGTATTTCGTGAGCGAAAATTTAATTTGTTTATCTTTCCTAACTTGGGCGTGGGATTATATACGTTTTTTTTTTGCCAAAAAAAAAGTTACAGTGTAGTTTGAAAATTGAAAAAAAGAATTTAATAAACAAATCGTTTATCTAATAAAAATGAAATAAAACTTCTGGAAATTGATTAAGTCTTCTGATGGATAGTAGTGATGACACTTTTTTCTTATCTCTGTTCAAACACAATGAAAGTGTTCGTATCTCAGATACAAATGCGGCAAACAAAAAAAGTTAAAAATAAAAATCAATATCTCGGTGTTTTGTTAGATACGGAGAACTGACGACAGTAGCTTGTAAATAGATTCATTGAACAGCATGCACGCATGTAAAACATGAGACAGAGGAGGCGGTATTCTTATCGTACTTAGAAACAATTTGTTGACAAGCGGTTTCATTGTAAAGGCTTTGACAAGGAAATTGAGGTAAACATCAGGTCTTACTGAATAAATTCAGTATCAACACCAAAGTAAATACAGCTCGCCAGTAAAATGGATAACTAAAGACAGTCATTGATCGATTGGATACTCCCCTGTGCATTGACCTTAAGTACATTCTAGACAGAAACTCGGATGAACATTTGAGTAAGTATAGTAACCTCTTGATTGATAAAATCTGAACTTATTCCAAGAAATTCTACCATTCTGAAAAACCTAACTAACTCATGTACTTGATTCCAATTTTGATTGTAAAATGGGACTGGAAACCTTATATTTCTCAGACAAGCTAAACATAAGTTTACCTTCCTATTTTCTAGATTCCTGTATCGTATTCCGTGCAGTGTTAATGTCATTAAGGCAGGCCCTACCCAGGTTAATCTATTCCAACTTAAATGTCGCTTCAGATTGTCTCAAGTCTTTTGGAGAGATGCTTGAACAATATCACTAAAACCTTTCCTGCAAACCGGGTATAAATGTATCCCAAAGCTGACAAGCTCGCCAAACATGGTCCTTGAACGTAGTGAAAACATTTAGGTGAGAAGCCTGACAATTACAGAGAAGATGGATAATTGTCTCACTCTCTTAAAAGAATGGAATAGGTTTGGAATCATTATCAAACGATTTTTGTAAGACCAGAGACGAGGTAGAGGAAGAGACAATTCTCCATTTTCTCTGTACTTCTTCGGTTTTGTCCATCAAAAAATAATGTCTTATAAATATCTTCAACTAGTTTTAAGGAAGGAGTGGGTATTTTCAAGAAAACTGTATCGCAATGGACGTACGGTGTTAACTACATTCATTGTAAGCTACCTATGAAAAATACATTCGTTTTATCGCGACGTCTGTTAATTTGACAGTTGACTGACGTTTGGAAAATTACATCAAATTAATGAAAGTTATACCATAATCAATCGTTCCTTATTCAAAACTTTTAAACGTTAACTCATTCAAAAACATTCAAGTAGCTCTTTCCCAGTTTAACTCAACATCGTTGTGTAGCCTTCAAGAGAGATTGTAACTCCTGTCATGGTTGACATTATTTGACAATTCACTTTGCATTGGGTATTGAGTTAGCAAAAGTTTCCCTCATTTCTGTATTTTATACATAAACTACACTAGCAGTAATACTTAACGCTTGACAAAAGTCTTGACAGTGGTTTGACAGGCTGTCAAAATATGTCAGTCAAAGTTTAGCAATTCCACTTTGATAAAAAACATTCGTGGTCTTTCAGGTATTTCGCAGAATCTCGCTGACTATCTGAGCCCGCATATCAATTCTAGAAATCTTCCTATCAAAACAACAATCGTAGCCCACCTTCATATCTATAAATCCACAAGTTACTCATCGGATATTCATCAGACCCTGACTAACTGTCAGTTCCCAAAAAAAGTTGAAACTCTGTTCACCACGACAGTCATTCAATTGCATTCGTCGAAATGAAGGTGAAACCTATCATGTACGAAACACCTCCACATGACGTAATGCATCTACATATGTATTTCATTGAAAGGGTGTCGTCATAGTCGTAAGGTAGACTGCATGATCTCATCAAATTGACCCTCCCCAATCCAATGTTATTGCAATTAAAATTCAAATATTTAAATAACTCACCGATATTAACAATTTTAATTCCTTCATCTTCGAGAAACTTCAGCGCCACGGATACATTCTCCAATTTCTGACTGCGGAATGTTGGACGTTTGTTATACTTTGGCATGCGCTTCTGTGACAGCACTTCGATCAGAGCGATCAAACGCAAACCATCGGATAGATCTGTCTCCAGACTTGCGATCGTACGATCGATTGTCTTTAGATGTTCATTCGCCCAGCGAGTGAATGTATTCTGTTGGATTTTTTTCCATTGGGCATCTTCGGCGAGATCACGTTCAGCTTCCATGTCTTCGTCGAAATTCTCGTCCTGTTCCTGTTGATGGTAATCAGCACTGGATATTGATTGCTAATAGGGGTAATAGGGGAAAACGGGTGGCGATAGTTAATAATTTTTTTTTAACAAAACAAAAACACTGCACACTATATTCACTCAATCCACTCATACATCCATACACTCTGTGGTCATTCAAAACAAAATAAAATAAAAAACAAAAAAAAAATCTTCTTTCTCTCTAATCACCACTGGAATGACACTTGTTGATTCCGGACCACCCTTCGGTTTATTTTTTTTTTTTTTTCAATTTCCTTTCAACTTCGTGCGTCTGTCACTGTCACCTTTGACAAACACGATACGTGTAGGCGGAAGGAAGACCCTGCCCCTGTATTGAAAATTATAACAACAAACACACTTCTGTACGGTCCCCCCCCCCCCAATCAAAGAAAACAACAAAACTCAACTCCTTTGAATTCGATTTATGAAAGCAAATTGTATCTAGATATCACCACTGTATAAACGAACGCACTCACGCACACACCTGTTGATAGAGTTGCTGCCTCTGCTGCTGACTTTGCTGCGGTTGTTGATACTGTTGCTGCTGTTGTTGATCGTGCACAGGATACTGATAATATCCTTGTGGTTCGATGATCTGTTTAGTATTTTGATTATAACTTGTTGGTTGATTTATGCCAAAGCCGCTACTGTTTATATTGTTATTATTATTTTGAACTAAATGACGGTCAACTGCCGTTACATCCGTACGCGCACGCGGTCCACCTTCTACTGATTGAAAGGAATTTGGTGCTCCACCAGCCATGACGTAGCCGGTATTATCCCCACCACTACGTCCCGTCTTCGTTGTTGTTGGGTTTCGAGTGTACATTTTATTGGTTTTTTTTTATTGTTTTGTTATCTTCGTTCTTTTCTTTCTTCTTTTTTTTATTATTGTGTTTTCCTTTTGATGTAGTATTCGTGGTGAAAATACCGATCTTTACACACCACACAAGTGATCGTGTGGCGATTAAAAAAAAGACAACTTCACACTTTCTGTCTTTTTTACTTGCTGTCCTGTTGATGTTAAGGTTTGATTGTTAATTGTCAAGGATTCTGTTGGTCAAGTATGTTCCACTTTAGATATGTAAATCACGGTCAGGCATTTTATTCTAAATTTGATGTTGAGTAGAATTCTATTCAGTTTGTGATCTAAAATTGGAGTAAAGTTTCGCATTTTTATATTTCGAAGTCCAAAGCGGAGCTTTTATGAATTTGAGCCTAAAAGTATGCTCGTGTGTTTCTTGCTTAACGACGACGGGTGGTGAGTTGCAGTGGATTTAAACTGGGTGTCAACGGTCAGTTGAGGAATGCAATGGCGAGCGGAAGTGGGGTATGAGATCATTGTATTTGAATTAAAACGATGATGAAACGAAATCGATATCATACAATTCGTAATTCAATAACTACTGCATGCACACGTACAAAATATTATGTGTAACTTTCATGGAAACCTGAAAGGCAAATATATAGTTAAGAGATTATATGAGTCAGAACCCAGCTGTAGTGGAGATACTTGGACACTAGTGAGAAATGTTGCTTCTGAGTGCTTTGAACTGATTACTAGGAATGGTTTGGTAAGTCATAGCCATTCGAATAAATGACGACAACGAATGAATGATCGAGAAATGTCGGTTGGCAAAATTAAAAATGCATATTGACTGCAGAGGAAGTGTTAGTTCTATTCCTACTCGTGACAGAAAAAAATACAGAAATGCTCTCAAATCCAGCGTGGGATGGTAGCTGACTCAAACGACCAGCGCGTAAAGTCTGGAGAGATATTGATGGCTAGATTTCAGAGAAAAATGTTAGCATCATAGATTGTGGTAATATAATAGGTCGACATGGTCACACAAATTTATCGTATCCATGCTCTGGTTCCTCGATAAACCGGAAGTGGAAATAAAGACTCGAGCTCGATTCATATAGATAGCGACTGAGCTTTCTACCCAGGAATTGGGGAATAAGAATCTTTATCATTGTTTTTGAACAAATCATCGAGTCTACACATAAAATATTTTGGATTGTTGCTGAACCACAGGCTCAACATCAAAGAGCATCTGATATATGCAGAAAAGAAAGCCTTTTGGGCAGTAGCTCCATTGTTCAGACTAATGCCAAACATTGAAGGACGCAGGCAGTTAAATAAAAATATCCTTATGGATTAATCTCCTATATGAGACCTGGAAATGCATGCATAAGACGGATGAACTTGCAATGCAATATGCAGTTGTCAAAAAGTCAGTGGGAGCGAGGCTATTTAGGCAGAATGGCACTATAGGTGGAATGGCACTATAAAAGGAAGATGAGTATATAAATTGATCGCCAATGTAGATGAGTGGATTATGAGAAGAAAGGGAGAGATAAATTAATTACTATTTAAGACCATTTTTATTGGTGCACGATCCTTTCGGGAATACCTCTACAGATACTAGCACTTGTATCCCCCATGCTACGTTGGCAAAACGCAAAACGTAGCATATGTTCCGATTGAATGCCAAAGACATATGATGGTCAGAAAAATATGAGAAAATGAATCAGGCAGTCAAGTTTGGGACCCAACAAATGAAGTTATCACAAGCATGATGCATTTGTACACATACATATGTATGTACATAAGGTCGTATCCAACTCCAGCTCAAACCTATCTGCCTTCGGCTCTTGGTGAATCAGTAAAAGCCCGATCGACAATAGACAGACAGGTCTACACTTTAATAAATCCTGGAAAAATCAGCTAATTTTAGGTCGAGGCCTACCATCTTGACAGCGTCTATCAACTCAAGCTCTATAGGTATACAGCGATAGCTGGATTATACAGAAATTATTCAGCAGAACACGTAATGGAAAGATAAAGCTACAAAATAGCTACATTAGGTAAATGCTCAACCATTCTCTGATCAAGAAGATCTTGAAAGTCCAGTTCGTATGTTCGAAACGAAGAAGGAAAGCAAACCTCCGTTTCAAACACCAATCTACACATGAGAGCTAAGAACACTTCAGCTACCAATGTCATTAAGCTTTATCTGTCATGCAACTTCAAAAGTTATGATTTAGTTAGAGATTTGAAGATTCAAAAATTCCAATTGGACTACGTGCTGGCATATATGCACCTAATTTCAAATCTGCTGTACCATTGGAATGTACTACTATCATCTTCCAAGCAGAGGTTTAAGTTACCCAACTCTCCGCGAGAGTGCATCAGAAGAAGATCCTCCGAGGATATAGATATTTTCTTAGACATCCAAGTACCCTTAAAATTTCAATTTTAGCCTCAAATAGTTTGCAACACTACAAAAACTATTGAGCAGCTTTCTGTTCATAAAAGATTTTGGTGTACCCCTTCCTACTTGTAAGCATTTACTTAAGCTGGCAGCAAAATTTTTGTTGCAATACTTCTTTGAAATTCCGGAAGTTTAACTTAAATCACAGTCATTGTAGTGACTTATGCACTTGAAAACTTACTTTAGTCATAAACGTTTAATTAAGTACTTTTAAGAACCCATTCCGAAGTACTTATCTTAATAAAGGAATACTACTTGCATCCCCACATCAAAGGAATTTTTAATGCACAATATAAAATACTAATAACCCACTCACACCGTGGTGTTATGTAGCTCCACTCAAATGTTACCCGAAGACTAGTTTTTATTACTTTTTTTTTCATGTAAAGACAACCCAAAACTTAAGTATTTGCACATAAAAAACAAACAATAAAAACTTTAATAGGTAATGTCTTCACAACATTTATGTGCAAGTTCAACTCTCGAGAGACAAGTTTGGCAGAAAATGCATTTTAAAGTGTAAAAATTGGTTTAAACGTCAGATTTGGCATTAAATGCATGTTCCGGTACAAAAATAATTTTTTCACATGAATAACCTTATCTTTTACAAATTGTCGTTGAATACATGTGGAATTTACGTTAATTCTAATAATATTCATTTTTTTCTGATTAATCTGAGTTTTAGATATCAGTGCAGAGCAGCCTCGTATTGTAAAGTTTTGGGAAATTTGCTTATTTCTTATCACATGGAGTAGGGTTACATATTTGTGTTTTATGATAAAAGATTTATCAAGTATATGGTTACGTGAGTTTGGTGCTTTTTTTTCAAACAAATCTGTGGAGAAAAATTCGTTACTTCAACTGAAAGCTGTCAGAAAGATACTAAAGTTAGAATCGACTTCTAAGTTCAAAATATGTAGTAAATGAAAATTGAATTTAAGATGAACTGTGTCAAGACAAATTTTTTGTTCATTATGTGTAGCTAATAGGGAGGTTCCATTTTTCCAATTAGGTTTCTCAGCTATGCGCGAAGTTAGCTATGGATTATTTGACGTTTCTCGTAACATCCGTACTTGCGATTTACTTATGAAAACTACACGCTTCAACAAGATTTGAAAAATGTAAATTTTTTTTTTTTTTTTAGTTTGGTTCCGACAATTTCGTTTTTTTTTTTGTGGCATTTGGGTAAGTCAATTATTCGAAGCTACTCACGAAATGCCATTACACTCACAAAAATTGACTGTTTGCTGCGGGTTTCATGCTTCTTCTTCAACGATGCTGGCAACACGTTGTCGTTGTCAATAGAGATTGTTACTGGATCATGTTGACTGACTATTTTGAGGATAAATTGAAAGACGACTTGGAGAATATGTGGTTTCAACAAGACGGTACCACATACCATACACGTAACCAAACAATTGATTGAAGTCGAAGTTTAGTGACCGTGTTATTTCCAGAGATCTACCAGTCAATCGTTCGCCTCAGTGATTTGACGTCTTTGGGGTGATGTTAAGTGCTTGATCTATACCAATGAGTCAGAAACTTTTTTTTTGTACCCTTGCGCCTATGGCTGACACTGCGACCTAAAAAGATATACTTTATCAAGCCAGAGACTTTAGATGACCTCAGGACCAAGAAGGCTGGGAGATTGCAAATGAGGTTATCACGAGTATGATGCAGCAACAATGCATAGAGGAACGAGCAGGGAGAAATAAAGAATCTTCTAGCTCTGTCAGTAAAGAAAGAAGAGACGAAATGTCAAACCTACCTCTGCGAAGAAAAGCCTTGACTGGCGGTGTCACAGGAGACAAACAAGACAGAGCAGTAGGAGGATTTTTTAATAGCAGGTAGACATGTATGCGCATGAAGTCGGGCATAACTTGTAGCATGGGCTACAAGTATCCATAAAGGATTTCCACCCCTACCTGCACTGTTGATGTCTTCGCTGCATCTAGTTGCTGGTTGGTAAGTAACACAAGATTTCCTCTCACAGTCAAACACTCTCTAGGCTGCATGTTCTAATTTGTAGGAGTGAATTTAAATTCTATCCAATTTTTTTACCAAGCTTGATTTAGAGCTTGTCTTTCCAACTAAACGATGCGTTTTCCAGAATGTTTACGAGTAATAGGATGCCAGCCACGTATAGCTATAAAAATATGGATGATAGGACAAAAAAAAAGAACCTCGTGTTTGAAGAAAGGAATACACGCAGTTCCTACCACAAGGAGAACATCACCGATGCGAAGGGAGATGTGAAAACTTTAGACATTTTTAGCTTACTGGACGAGATATATTGACATCGATAGCGTCTGAGGAACGACCAAAGAACTCTCCAAAGAAGAGCTTAAATTAGGTACTCAAAGCTTATGATGAACGAATTAGGGCATATTCATGCTTAACACACATAAGATTCTATTTCATCGAAACGTACGAAAAAGACTGACGAATTGCAAACTAAATCTAGCCTTCATCTTCATCGAATTTCAAGGCTACACCATTCGTCATTTTGTCCTTTGTGAAGCGATGGTTGGATTTAGATTGCCTAATTCTAGAGAATAAGCGCTTCTTTTTGTTGATAGCGATCAGGTCAGTCATGTGATTTATTCAGTTGCATGTTGAAGCATGTTGAAGTGTTCAGGCAACTGCTAAGACGTTACTCTTATTTACAAGTTAAGCTAAAATTTGGTAAAACATCGGGCGAAATGTATTCCCTAGACAACGCTGATCTTACTAGACATACTATGTGTTTAGAGTTATATTCTGGATGATAAGTACCAAAATGGAGAGTACTTCAACGAGTATAAGGTTCAAACCACAAGGAGAGGGAATGGAATAGAAAATTTAAGACAGTAAGGATATCTAAACCGCTGTTATAAAGTCGAAGTGATCTCAGTTGGTAAAAAATTCAGTCTAAATAACTTGAAACACCTTTGTCTATGTATATGACAATTTTCAGAAATCGGAAAACCAATGAGATAGTATGTACATGTTAATATAGCCACCTTGGCTTGGTCTACAAAATGTCTGTGTCAAAGCAAAGCATACTTGGTTACTTACTTAGGCTGCACCCATGGTAAATTTAGGCCGGAACTTAGTTTTCTTAGATAATATGGACTAAAGTTTCGACTATCTAACTACATAGATCTAACATAGAACCCTATACCTAGGACCCTAATTTAAAATGTGTATTTTCACCTCAAGGGCTAGTTATGGTGAGACTTAAAAGTTATCGTTAACTTTAGCTATGTTATTAAAAATGTGAATATAACAATGGACCTTTACTGGTCTAAGTGGTGCTGCTCACGCAGCTTGTCACGTAAATTTCACGTATATGTCCTACAATGGATGTGACAAAAACATGCCTTCATTGTTGGTTCTTACCTTGATTTTTTTTGTCAAATACATTATAGAACATAAAGCTTACGTGACAGACTGCATGAGCAGCAATACTTAGACCAGTAAAGGTCCATTGTGGTACCATATACATATGTAGATCTAAAATCCCCATAGGAAAAACTTTCCTCAGAACCTCATGAACTTTTTATCAAGCACTAGAGGCTATTGATGCTGGCGTTAGCCAGTTCGCCTAATTTGTCGAGGATGTGGGCTCATAAGTGCAATTTTCTAGGAGCGGAGAGAACTTGGGACCATGTCAAGGAGGTGTAGTACACTTTCCTCCTCTTTTACGTTCATGGAGGCTCAGCCTAATAGTGTGCATACCGATGAAGCAGTGCCCCGTAATGACACATACCATAATTGTTATAAGCAATCTTTTCTATCTAATTGGACAGTTGAAGCATCTACTCTAGTAATGAGGCACGTAGTGTCATCTGTCCATCTACGATCGGCTAAGTTCAAAGCATTGACCTTGAATAGTAATTATACTCTATTGAGAGGCATGCAGATAATCACCTTATCCGATGAGATCAATAAGGTAATGCCCAGCTATACATTTAGATTGTTGGAGAAGACACCTCTCCTAATACCGATTCTGTTTTTGATCCGTCTGTGTAGAAGCATATAGATCTCATGTTTTGTACTCACAGATCCTCCTCCCAATCAACTCTGGAGAGGGTACGGGTTTCACAAATAGAAGTTGTGAAAGTACGTAATCGTTGTTTTCCGGAAGGAACTGAAGATCATTAAAAATAGGAAAGTGTCTGTAGACCACTGAAATTCGGCTTCCAGACGATTGGTTACACAATCCGCCACTTGTTTGCTGTGATCTAAAGTTAAACAAAATGTACAGAGCCACTGTTGAGGTGACTCTTAATGCTCTACTTATCCATACGCAAGTCAACCCTTGTACCCACTTAAAATAAGTTAGGTTCTAGGTTTTTTCAAACCTGTTCATATCACGCCGTACGTAAGTATGACGTATACATAGAAAAGATAAGATCCACAGTTTGATAGATTTCAGCGGAAATTATACAGTCTGATCCTGGCAATTCAAATGGTTTGAGGCTGCATATTGACCAAAGAAGTTTGCTCTTACTAATACGATTCGTTGAGCTGCATGGCATATACTGATATGGAAGGGCACATTTTTTTTTACGTTTTAGCATATTTTTCATATTTTGTATACCGAACTGAAAATAAATTGACAACAAGTTTCTGTAAACCTAATTTAGACCCTACAGAACCTTTTGTCTTACAAGCTTAAATCAGCAGTCGATTGGCCTGTAGAAAAGTACTAAGTAAGTGAGTAATGAATGAATCATCAATATTAGTTCATTTTTGATTCAAAATAGTTTCAAAAACATGTTCAAAATAATTTATGCAGATTTTCAAATATTGCACTTCAAAATCATTTCCCAATCCTCAATAACATTCCAAAGAGACTTATTGCAACAACAAACAAAATTTGTTATCTTTAATTAGACTAGATGCAGTATGTGATGAATGCTTAGTCAAATATATTTGAAACAATTAAAAAATAATTTGGCACTCATCCCAAATAAGAGGAAGCTTATTGCAATTTATAGAATGTACACTCATGGCTGGCAATCATTTAATCCTTATAGGGATGCGATTTCAATTTGTTTTCTTGGTTTTTCTTTGGCATCAGTTTAGATAGAATTTATCAGATGATTTTACTTTGTTTTCAAATATTTTATAAGGTCAGTTTTACTATAAAAATAAAACTTGTATAATATCAACAAAAATATTGTATTGTCAACAATAATACAAGAACGTTGGCATTAGGCTACATGCAGACTGTTTTTTGGTTTGTATTCAAATCACACAAATATCCTCATGATTGCCTCATGCATCAGCTAATAACTTAACGTGAAAGAACATGGGACATAACATTCAACGCTGTAGTAATATGGCACAAAATCAGTATAAAGCTGATCTACATAAAGGACAGCATAAACGTCCTTTATGTACATTAAACACAAAGCTCAAATACAAAGTTGGTCTTCCTTGCTGCTGAAAAGCATGTAGAGAGAGGTCAAAATTTACGTTCGTAGGTTTCCTGAAAGGATGCACCCTCTATCAGAGCACCCTCTAACATGCACATTAACGTGGAAAATCCTGCGAGGCTGCGCTTAAAATTTAGTTGCTAAAAATGAATGCTCGCGTGATAGAAACGAATACGTTCTGAGCATTTTTGTTGACATAAAAGATGCGTTCGAAAATGCGACCTTTGACTGCATGTTTGACTCTGCCAGACAACACGGGGTAGATGAGGCATTGGTATTGTGGATCAGGGTAATGCTGAACTTTGGTTGTAAATCCAGTCTATGGTCCCTATTTTATGGCAGGGACAAGCAGAGGCTGAACGCAAGGTGGCGTTCTGCCTGCACTTCTATAGTGGATGGTGGTTGAATCTTTGTTGCATACTCTATATAGTTCAAACGTCTACGCTTAGTGCGACAGTGAGATAGTATGTGCTAACGCGCTGATGGCCTTAGACAGGAACGGTTCTGAATTCAATCAATGAATAGCTCATGATTCCTTGCACGTTTTGTACTCTAATTTTTTTTCGAGACAAATTGTTAAATGGTCAATGAAAACATTTAGAGACATCTATTACCGTGATTGCTATAGAAAGTAGAAACAGCGCTTATTCGGATGTGGTGCCATACGCGGTCGACTTAGGGAAGAAGTCTTAAGCTTTCGACACGTGAGCGAGCGTCTTAGGAAAATTCGCATCAAGGCTATGTCGGTCTTCTGCCAACTATTCGACTTGGATCACTACATTGTTGGAGATAAAGTAGGAATGCGGATATCCCAAACGCCACAACAAAGAGGAAATACTGTGAGAAGATATAACATCGAATCGCAAGAGACCGCTAGAACTTTTTCTGAACGCGTATTCCGACATCTGGCTACGACTCCTATGCTACCATCATCAAATGCCGAAGACCAATAGGAACTATGCCAACATGCCATCAGAAATGCCGCAACTGATTTCGCTCGACCACCACCATGAAACACATGGTTTGGGGAAGAATGCCGGCAAGCAAATGCAGCTAAACAAGAGGCATACTAAGCGACGCTGCAAAGAAGGAGGAGAGCGGCTCGCGAACTCTATGAACAAAAGAGTAGGAAGGAACATCGGCTTCCCCGAAAGAAGAAAAAGGAGCACGAGAAGCACGCGATCGAAGATATTGAGAGATTATACTCCAGGAATAATGAAGGGAAGTTTTACCAATAAGTAAAAAGAACGTGTCGGGCCAACCAGATCTGTACAAAAACCTGTAGAGATGAAGAAGGAAACCTCGTAGTAGAGTCACAGTCGGTGCTGAGAAAATGGAAAAATGTCTTTTGCAGACTGTATAACGGCGACGAAGACCAACATCGTACTGTCAGGCAGACTGATTTTGGTAAAATGAGTGTATGCCTGAGGAATGGAATCTAACCACCATTTATTCGATCCACAAGAAAGGAAATCCCCTCATCTGCACCAATTACGGAGGAATTATCCTGCTTAACATCATGTACAAGATCGTATCTGCCATACTATGTGAACGCCTGAAACCCTTCGTAAACAACCTGATTGGCTCCTATCGGTGTGATTTCAGACCAGGAAAGTCCATAGTCGATAAAATTTTCATACTTCAGACAGATCCTGGATATAACCCAAGAAGTAGAGTAGCTCGTAGAGTCTTCGAATCACCGAGATCTTTGATGTCAAAAAAGGTTTTAGGCAAGGTGTTATCTCAACATCGTACTTGAAAGGATTGTGCGAATTTCACAAGTCACTGGAGGTACAATTTTTCAAAAGTCCTTGCACTTAATAGCGTATGCCAACGATATTGACATTATTGGCAGAACCCAGCGGACTGTCAATGATGCGTTCGATATATTTAAACGGAAGCTGCCAAAATGGGTCCAGCGGTAAATGAGGGCAAAACCAAGTATATGCTGTCAACAAGAACGGACACGCAACATCGACCAAATGGCCATAACGTTACAATCTATAACCTTGAGGTAATAAGGGATTTTGTCTATCAATTCATGCAGAATATCTCTTGCCAATAGGTTTTTTTGGGCTGAGAAGACAATTGAGTAGTAGAGCCATATCCCGAACACCTAAGAATTCTCTGTCTCTCAGGCCTGCTTTATTGCGCTGACGCTTGGACTCTATCTAAAGTGGATGAAGGTGTCCTCGGTTGCTTCGAGAGAAAGATTCTTCGTAAAATGTTCGTTTCCGTTTGCGTTAACGGGCTATGGTAGAGGAGATTCAATGATGAACTATAGGGCATGTAGAGCGGATGAACACTTCGGCTCGTAGAGTCTTGGATTCAAATCCGGAGAGACAACGCAGTAGAGGAAGATCTCGTCTTAGGTAGTGCGCATAAGTGGAAGGAGATATTAACAGATTTGGAGTGCGCAACTGGAGGCAGTTAGCTAAAGACCGGGCTAACTGGAGAGGCTTCTTATTGGAGCCCGAGGTACACCCCTAACTGTAGCGCAATCTTAGAAGAAGAAAAAGTCAATAAAAACAGAATAAATGCTGTTTCTCTTTGTTTATACAGAACCTTCTGGAGAAAATGGGATTCAAAAAGTACACCACAAGCAGAAATTAATACAATTCCTTGCTTTCTTCCCCTGGTCTTGCTTTTAAAAGTCTGTAAAGCAAAATCATGTGGCTCAAAGGGCCACAAATCATGCTACATACGTTGACACTGCTCGCTAGTCAGAAGCACTATAACACAGGAGTCTTTCAGACTAATGACCGAATGTAGAGTTTTCAATGCAGAAGTCTTTGAATGGAGATGCACAGTATTTCATAGGATACCTACAATCAAAGGTGGTAAAGAAATGAAGCAATTCAATAAATGCCATTAGACATAGAACATTTGTACTGAGATAGTCGTATAGAAAGCACAGAGATAGAAGTCAAAGTGGCAAGGCTGGAGTTATAGATACCAGTAGGACTGCTTTGCATTGCAAACCAGGAGCAATGTATTATAATAATTCAAATATAACAACAAAAAGAGTATGTTCCATCTAGACAGATCACCGGATACTGTGCACCCAAGGCTCTGTTCTGTAAGTGAAAAACTTTACAAAAAGACAAGCAGAGCCATAAACATATTCGATTTAAAAAAATTTATAAGAAATACGACCTGATTTACTAGTTTTCTCCATTTTTGAAGTCAGTTTTCTCTTTTCGCCAATAGGGCGATTTTCCCCTCAATCTAGTAACCCTACACTGGACCCACTATGACAGGAAAATAATGCTCTCTCTTGTCTCCGGCAACAATACTGAGCACACTGCCATTATTATGCGAGGATCTCGGGGAATTTCGCAAAGACTACTTCATAAGCTACAGAGAAGTAGAAGAAAATTAAACTATCCGTCATCTGGTGTACAACCGGCTTTTTGTAGTCACATCTTCATGGATTTGGAGGACCTACGTAAAATTGAGCCTGAAAGCCTTCTAAGTTTCATAACGTATCTAGGAGATTCCTCATTAGTCTATTCTTTATATATTCACTGTGGTACAATGGACCCTATACCGATGGTCTAAATTAGTAATGACCAACTTTAAAAGGTACCCATAAACATCTCTATTTACCTACTTTGAGCGACGCATACCTCTGTTATGTTTGTTATCTTTGTGCTTTCTGATCACCAGTCCAGTTTATTAACATCGACAGCTGTTTACTGTGACTACAATAGATTTACTATTAGGATTTTCTGTACACGTACCAGTATACTGATAAGTGGGAACAATAATATTAGATACTCCGATAGAAAACATAGCACGAACATTGGAATCAATAAAAGCTCTTGGTATTGGTTCAAATTTTCACAAGAAGAACTGATAGAGTTAAACTTAGTCCGGACATCGAATCCATCTCACCGCTTTGCATCTCAGTAGTTTGGGTCAACAGATATGTACATGACTGTCACTGGTATGTATGACAAGAATTCGACATAGGTTCCATTGCCTTTTCCCAAACTCTGAATAAATTTGCTATAATACCACACTTTGATTATATTATAAAAACATTTTTGGTTCCACCCTAGTTTTCTTATCTTATCATCCAAATTCCATCTAACACTCTTTAAACCCTTCTACGAGTAGATTGCAAATAATGTCATTCTGTTCGTTTTTTTTTAGATCACTAAACGCAATTAATCCGTCTATCATTTTCAATTAACTGCACTATTATTTCCCTTTACCTAATTGAAATGGAAAAAGTCAATCACCTCACACTCAATTCACATAACAACAACACACTTGTATTCATATTCTTTCAAGAACAACTCGTGGACAGTGATGTCAAGAACTCTTTAATAATTCACACGTTTTCGCATTTTTCCATTTTCTAATGTTTTCATTTTCAAAAAAAAAAAAGGAAGAAAACCGGCCGCCTTTCCAAAAAAAAACAAAAACAATACCACACAATACTTTTATACATAAAAACAATAAACTAGACAGAAGAAAGTAAAAAAAAAAAAAAAGAAGAAAAACGAACTCACTTTCGACATCTTGCCAGCAATCTTCACAAGTTAATTAAAAAAACAAAAAAAAAAAATTTAATAAATAAATACGGGGTGCCAAAAAATTACACTTTGAAAAACTATAGAATCCGCAACGCGTACCGCTCACAAAATTTGCGATATTAATGCGGCAATATCTCACAACTCAACTGAATGGCACGGCAAATAAATTTCAATTTGCTACCACACAGCTAACCAGAAAATTATAAGATTTCAGAAAAAAAAAAATAAAATAAAATAAACTGAGATATAGGTTTTTTTTTTGTTACTTTTAACAAAATAAACTAAAAAGGTTTTTTCTTTTATATATGGATCGCGCACGACGACGTAGTGGTTGTACTCTTGGCATGAATGCCTCTCAGCGAATGCTTCGTCTTTTTATGTTGGAGTATATGCACTTGGGACGGTATGGCCACCCCCTTTGGTGGGCAAAGTGACCCACAACGCGACGCGACTGATCGCCGCTAAACACTTACGTTAGTCATCGTGATAAAAACGAATGAAAAAGGGAAAAATAAAACGAATTTGCTGCGACAACGCAAACAAAAATAAACATTTAAGCGACAGGTAAGCCGAATGGGCAAGTGGTCAAAACAATTTGACTTTTAATTTATTTTAGATCGCATACGAGTAGAGTA
The DNA here is from genome assembly GCA_905220385.1 of Xylota sylvarum. NCBI lineage: Eukaryota > Metazoa > Arthropoda > Insecta > Diptera > Syrphidae > Xylota > Xylota sylvarum. The sequence goes on from LR999958.1 coordinate 39,241,205, forward strand.
CATCGCCAGCCATGCATCATCGATCGGTATGGTCATCATCATAATCATCAGTTGAAGCATCATCATCATCATCATCATCATCATCATCAGCATCAACATCAACATCTTCAGCAACAAAGATTTTTTGAAGGTGAACAAGGTATAGAACAACAATACTATGTAGGTACTTTGAGAAACTACCAAATGAAAGATACTCGTACGAAAGTCGAATACATTCAAAGGATGCTTGGTGTAATATGTGTTACAAGAAATCTACACTTTATTTGTTTTGTAAGCTAAGTTTTGCATAAGTTAAAAAGTAATGTTGGATTAGGTTGGAGATTGATAAAAGGGTGTCAATTGGAATGTCACATTTTTTCAATATGGTTCCTCGGTTATGCGTGTGGTTAGCTGCGGTTTATTTGACGTTTTAACTCGTTTATGAAAAAATACACGGTGCAACAACGGTTGCAAATTATCCAAATTTCCTATCAAAGTTCGTGTTCGGTTGCGACATTTATATGAACGGTTTTCATCGCAAAATCATTCTCAGCGATGAAGCCCATTTCTTGGCCAAATTATCACATTAGGCTAAGTTACCAATCCGAAGTCATTACACCCACAAAAACTGACTCTTTGGTTTCACAGTGACAACACAGTCAATAGAGATCACTCGTATGTTAACTGACTATTTTTGGGATAATTTGGAAGAAGATGACTTGCATGACTCGTATATATGCGGTTTCAACAAGATGACCCCAAATACCAAACAGCTGGTCAAACAATTGAGTTATTGAGTATCAATTGGCCGCCTCGTTCGTGTTCATTTTAATGCATCTGCACCTTTTTATTTAAGGGCTATGTCAAGCCCATGGTCTATACCAATAAGTCATAGAATTGAGAATACCTCAGGAGCAACATAGAACAACAAACTGCCGGCATATCATTCAATTTATACGAAAAGTCATGGAAAATTGAGTTCAGCGCAGTCAGTCGTGTAAGCGTATAGGTTGACGATGTATTGAATTTGAATGCCGAAATAATTGTTTTTTATCTCAAACACAAGATGCTTTATTTAAAAAATAAATGAAAGAGTTTCTAAATGAACAGACATGAGAATAAGCAATTTTTTTGAAAAAAATAATATTTCATACAATCTCGTCAAGAGCCCCTGTAGCCGCAAATCTTGCGTCTGTTAGTAAGACCTACTCCCACCTCATCATTGTGCTATCTGGCAGTTTCTTCTGAAATACCGAAAAGGAGGGGACGATTGACGAGCCCCCTTCGCGCGATAAAATTCTAGAACGTGAAGAATCCTCTCGGAAAAGAGATCCTTAAAGTCTCATATAATGGACGCACCCTAGTGACAAGATATTGATGCCCAAATTTCAGAGCAGAATAAGAAAGATCACCATCATTCAGTGTTACATCCCTATCAATGACGCTATGGAAGAAGAAAAGGACAGCTTTTATAGATAGTTAAGCAGTGTCCACAATCTGGCAGTCATGGGGGGAGAAGTACCTTGTTTGAATACAAGGTCTGCCACAAGATCAGCTGGGTTTCAACCGATAGACAACGAAGATCCAACCAGATTGACCACTTGGCGATCAGCCCAAGTTTTAAACGTGATCAGCTGACATTTTAAAGGTACCTTGCGTCAATCCGAATCAGCCCAGAATGCATTTTTTTTTCTCGGAAACCGTATCCGTTTACAGAAAACTATAATTAAATGACGATCGAGAGTGTGATCATATGGATACGCTGGACTGATTCGTTTTAAATAAGCGAAGGTCCGACATCGGAGTTGTACGTGATCACCAATTAATAGGAGTCAACAATTTAGAGATCATCTTACCGAAGGAGCCGAAACCATCAGCTAGAGTAGAACGGTTTTTCGGTATAAGGCACAAAAATAACATTCACTGAGACCTGAAAACGGATCGAATAGCGTTTATCACTTAAAACTCAAATCTCTGATGCTTAAGCACTATTTAAAGTTGAGCTGGAATCCCACTACCGCATGAAGATAAAATAAGTACAGCTTAGTACGCCCTAGCTTCACAAGGTGAGGAAGCAATAAATAGATCCGACAGATCATAAAATTACAAAGGAACTGATAAGCAGTCAGAGTATCATACAATATCCTATTTTGAAATTCTGTACAATTTCTTGCTGAAATCGGAGGTTCAGCTCAAAAGATAAAGGCAGCATGTGGCAATGGTTGTAAACCGTTTAAATGATAGCGATAGCGAACACTGAGTTCTTAAGCGCAATGAAAGCATTCCTGCAGATTTTTTCCAATTAATTCCAAATGAAAACATCGGTTAACCTTCTTCAATCATAAGAAACGAGAGCTTTCAGATGAGTGGAAGAATGGAATGATCTCCTGAAGAAATGAAATCCAAAAGAGTGTCTTTCCTGTCGTTTCCAAGAAAGTAGCTAAAATAATTCTTGATTTTATTAAATAACACCCTGATTCCACTCTCGATGTCGAACAAGACGACTTCCGCTCTGAATCTTTCTGCATCATTCACATTCAGAACTTGTGGACCATCATTGAGCAATCTATCGAATTGTGTGTCTTACGCAATAGAGAAACTAATAGCTATTATCAAGGCTACATCACACGACAGTAAGGTGTCTGATAATTTTGACGTCCAAAGAGGAGTTCGCTAAGCCTTCCCACTTCCGCCACTGTTTTGGTAAGTAATTAGTGATGTTCTATGTGCAGCCCTGGTGGTATACAGTCTGTAAAACAAAGAACACAAAATCAGGCTGATGAGCAATATGACCAAGTATGACCAAGACAAAAGTCCTGTGTAAGCTAGCTAGCAGGTCGAAACTGTTGACGACTTTCTTTATTCAAGATGTATTGTTTCGATGGTGACACCAGCTCAATGTGAGCAGCGGTATCAGGAAAGCTAAAACTGCAATTGGAATACGTTCAACAAAAATCTGGAGTAATGTATACGTACACAGCATCAGAGCTAAGCTACGGCTCTTCCCCTCCAATGTTGAATCAGTGCTACTACGAGTGTAAGCTTCGTAAACAGAGATAAGCATCTTCCTCAGGATTTCCTGGCCTAATCATATCACGGAGGCACAACTAGAGATGAGAAAGCGTCAGAAATCTTTTAAAGTCACAATTCAATAAAGAAAGTGGCAGCGGATTGGTCATATCCTACTGCCCGAAGATAATTCCGTTTTCAAATATGTCATGTAATGCAATCCACTTACCCAACCGGGTAGAAGATCCACTTTAGGGAATCGTAGCGCAAGATAGTTGAACAGGAAACAGGGCCATTGGGAATGAGTTGGAGAGGACTGAAATGCATTTCAGTATACAATTAAGTAGGTAAGTAATTATGTCCATGATACTGATATCCCTTTCGTCCAAGGACTAGCCACTCTAGTTAGATTCTTAGTGGCTGTAAATTATAGTTGAATTGGAGTTCTTCATTAGAACGGATCAAAGTGATCTGTTATACTAGTACTAACTACCAACATTGAGACGAGATGATAATAGTACACCTTTAGTTGCGTTTTTATACTAATGCTAGATGTTGTTTGTACCGGTTGACGCATTGTTTATTCCTTAATCAAATCGAAACTTGCGTTCTAATCAATTTGTTTTGACATTTTCTGAGTTTACCATTTTCTCATGGCTACAAGACAAAAACAAGAATAAATAAATAAATTTTATGACAAATCGTTCGGAACAGGATACATAGTACATGCGATAATAAAAATCTTATCGGCTACAATCTAGAAATTTAAAAAGCAATGCAAAGAATGATAACAGATACTTAAATGCAAACAAAACAAGAATAGATGACAACAAGTTTCAAAGACCAACTGAGGGTGACGTAATTTTGACATACTAACAATAAATTGGAAAAATGCAACTAGTTGGCAGTACTAGTACAATGTTCTTGATTGTAGCATGGAAACAATTTGTCGGTAAACTACATACATATGTAATTAGATCAATGTGAACATTTATTTTTTCGCGAACTGCCACTTGAAATCAGATCTGCATCCCCGATTTAGTCATATCGCTGTTTTGTTCTTGATTTCCATTTTATCGATTGCTTTCGCATTAAAACTGTAAGTGGAAAGAGGGAAAGTCCCAATAGAAAATGGGGGCATTCAACATAAGTGACTACTGTAGGGATTTGTTTAAGAGATAAATAGCATGTTTTCTTAGGCAATGATTGAATTTTAAGCAAAGTTTTGACTTTCTCTAGTTGCATGTTGTACTTTAGACTGAATCAAGGACAAACATTCCATTAAGTGTATATCGTTCAGATAGTATCCACTAACCGAGTTCCTCTTCTTTTACATCCACTAGTGGAGCAGGCCTTGGAAACTAAGTCTTTTCCCGAAGAGCGGAAAAAGGAATCATCATCAAGCTTCCTTATAAAGCAAATCTCATGGAGTTCGAGAATTGGAGAGTGATTTGTGTGCTTCCTGCAGTTGTCAGAATAATAGCAATAATAGTTTTTGACTGAATGAAAATTCATGTTGAAGACACTTTCGACTTCAAGCAAGCAGGTTTCTGGTCTGGATCCTCCAGAGTCTACCACATCAACACCCTGCGGATCATCACTGAGCATTCCCACAAATATGGATTACAGCTTCGTCTGCTGTTCATCGATTTCAAAAAGGCATTTGGTAGAGAGAGTTTATTTGGCATGGCATCCGCAAGAAGTGCATGTCAAACAAATTTATAGCTATTGACACCATGCGACATGTTCTGCATAAAGGATACCTGTAAGAGGAATTTGAAATTCAAGCCATCATGCAACAAGAACATATCTTTCACAGAGCTCCACATTGCTCTAACATCTAAACTCAAACATCTCAACTATGGTGATAATGTCTGTTAGTATTATCATATACATAGGATACATGAAAACATGGAAAGGGAAGCAAATGTCGTAAGACTATAAATTAACACAAAACTACAAATATTTGGCGCGATAAGCCATAACTAAAATCATTAGCTTTGGAAGTAACTCATTTCAAAACTAAGCATTGCAGGACAATCGGTGGAGAAGGTGGAGTAGTTCCTATACATACTTTGAAAGAACCGTCTCAACCGAGAACGGAACTAAGTAGGACTTTGTCAACGATATGATGTCCAAGATATACGGAAGCAATTCTATTAGCTTAAATACAAAACTGCAGCACCGGAAAAATATCCGCCACTATCACAAGAAAACTGCAATCCTTCCTGGATCGGTGTCTACGAAACATATTGGGAATATTATGGGAATATTCTGGGAAAACGGGAATAGGCATCAGAAATCAGAGACAGAGATGTCAGTGGATCAGACATGGATTTCAAAAATGTGACACCTTCATTGATAGTCAAGCGATGGAATGGAACTCACTAACCTAGGATTAGAGGAGAGCGGATCGACCAAGACACAAATGACGCAGAACAGTCGAATAGTAGTCACAGCCGCTGGAAGTAGTTAGAATGTTGAAAGGAATGGAATATACATATTTTTAGACTCGGCACACCGTGCTGCATATGCTAGTGGAAACACTAAGACCCACAAGGCGATATAGGGCCTAGGTTACACTTTGAGCTGGCCAACTGGACTTTTTGTGCAAATAGACTGAAATATTGATTCAAATGTGAAATTCTTTAACTTTTATAAATGGTCTTATTTTTCAGAATGTTTTGAACAGATCTGGACTGGCGTAGATGGATATGTACAGGGTGGGCCATCTGTTGGTTGGAATTTAAAAAAACAAAAACACTTTTCAATATTTTTTAATGATTGTTGCTTTATTGAAAAGCGTAAACTTCCGATTAATTATGGAATATTATATCTTTCAAATGACTACCTCGGCTGGATTGGCAGTAGACCACCCTCCCAACCCAATTCTTCAATAAATTTTCGAAGGTTTCGGACCCTATTTCACGACTAGCTTGACCAATATTCTCCTTGCGCATAGCATCGACCTTCAATAGCATCTCACACAAAAAAAAAAGTTCGACGACGTCAAATCTCAGATCCATGCCGGCCAAGCAACATCACCAAATCGACTGATTACGTTCGTTGGATCTTATCGATCGATCTCGATCTTACTTGAACCATTATGAATTGTGTTCGATCATCAATCCACAAACCAGTCTCACGTACTTTCATCACAAACTTGCGTAGACCAGCTGCAGTTGGTCCATTATTTCGACCGAAATTTCTTTTCAAAAATCAGATTATTTCGGCAACACAACATCCACTTTGGAAATAACTTTGTAATAATTTCCAAAGTTGTTCAAGTCTAAATCGATCCATTTCGTACCGCGAAAATATAATTTTGAGTTTCTGTCAATTTCTGTCTGTCAGCGCATAGGAGCTGTCAGTGTCAAAATAACATATGATTCATAAAGAACTCAACAGAGGGCATAGCCTTTATTAACGGTAAGCTGATATATGCCTTAAGACTGGCTATTGGGAAATGCTTTCCAAAAGAAATCCTTTATTGTGATGAAACTTTTGCGGCCGAACTTACAGGATCTTGCATTCAATTACAATCGGTTCTTAGTTCAGATTTTAATCCCAGACATTTTTTTTTTTGGTTTAGATGCAGGAAAAGTTGACTTAAAATTTGCGTAACACCCGATGTTTGAAGTTAGTGTCTCTTCCAGGCGACCACGCAATCACCTATTTATGTAACCGAAATTTGATAAGTTTTATTATAGTTGTGTATGTATAAAAGTATCTACCCTATTACCTTCGAAAGTTTGAGAGTTCTTTGGATGTGGCTGACTTGACCAAGGAAAACATTTATGCAGGCCTTCATTGCTGACTCCTTCTCGGAAAAGGGAACAACCTCAGTTTTGAGACGAATGACCAAAAGCTATTATCTAGTGCATCCTTCATCGATAAGGAATAGGACCATTTGTGTGTGAACAGATCATCCTTGTCTAGAGTTAGAGTATCTTATACATCTCAATAACAACGAAAACCTGTTATTTTCTATTCCAGACTGACTTCATTAAACAAAGCTTACCTTCTACATATATAAGAACCTGCTCCATACTTGTTCGACACACTGTTCCCCTTTATCGCATAAGTAAATATGTACAATGGACATACCCAAAACGTGATTCATGTAAAAATAAATACAAAAAACAAAAACCAAACAAATATTCATAAACTTCCAAAGTGTCCATTTACTGTGTATCTTTTTTGCCTCCGAATCATTATGTATGTAGATACACCAGCAGCTCGACATCATCATGTCTAACAGATGTATTGGCACTTCTAAGAAGACCCACTTTTAGCCAGATACATGTGGGATGCACAAAATTTGCATCTTCGCGCGTCTTCACTTTGGTTGGACGACACCGATCGTTCGAGCATTCGACCGACCGACGTTACATTTGAAATGGCTAAAATAGTGAACTAGTTTAGCGTGTAATCACTTTGGATTGTTTCAGTTATTTATAAATAAATTAGTGCACTCGGACAAGTGTATATATGTAGGTAGTGCGCTCTGATTTTGCTGTTCAGATGTTAAACTTGAACTGCGAACATTTCTTTATCTAAAATTAAGTCTGTAAGATGTCTAAATTTAGACATTGTATGGCGTCTTGATTTTGTATCAAATTAATTATGGCGGAAGAGATTAGAGAGTGAGGTGCTCGTGCCGAAAGATACTATGTTGACCGCAATGTCAGTCTTTGTTTTTATAGAAATGCATCATTAGATGCTGCTACATACTCTGTGAGAATAGATTTATCACATTTTGTAGGTGATTTTGTTTTTATAATTAAGTTTCCAGATGAATAGAGATACACACTAAACTGTCAACAGACATATGTTTGAAATATTGCGGCAGATGTCTCTTGTAGTCACTTAGTCATGTGAATGATTAATCCAAACATTACTCAAATGTCAGGCGGAATTAGAGATTTAAAAAAAAAAAAAACACATCATAGATTTGTTTTGAATAACACTATTAACTTTATAACAGAATTGTTTGATACTGAGAGTATGGTAGTATCTGTTTGGTTAATAGATTAAGATGCAACCATTGGTATGGTAATTTTCCATTCGAATAATAAATCGTTTGCTATCCAGTTGGGATAATTTTGGCAATTAATCAATTCGGCTAGAAGAAGCTTCCTAATTATCATCAATCATTTCACGTATAGCAAACATATGTACGCATTTCTGTTGAGATCATTCAATTTATTTCCATCCGTTGGATGTGAATCCTAGTACCAGAAGAATATCAGAACTGCACTTATTTTTATGCATTTTTAGAAAAGCTTTAGAGATATCGTGGTGACCTGGTTTATAATTGCTATAATTGCAATTGAGATCATAATATCTGTACGTACCTATTTCCAAAATGAAGTGAAATCTAAGAAAAAAATCTTATAGGCTGAACTCAGGGTGGGAGATAGCATAATAAAGCACAGATACATTAGAAAAGATACAATAACAATAAAGAGATACTCGTTCGTTTAATGGAAATTATTCTTCCGCTTTTAGTTCTATTTTTTGTTAACTAAGCAAATATTATGAATTTGAATAGATCCATATATTGTTACGTCAAAGGATTCAAGAAGAGCTCAGGCCCTACGATCTAGACCAGATTTTTTAGTCCACAAGTTGTCAAAATCGGTTATGAGTCAGGGGCAGGCCACGATGGCAAATCGATGCAGAAGAGAAGGATGGCGGCACGATTATGGTTGGTCGGCTAAACTCGTCGGAAGGAGCGGCTTCTAGTCAATAGTTATCCTTCAAAAAAGTGTGGTAAATTTAGGTCAACATCTAGGCTTGAGGTCTTCCATGTACACTACCGCTCAAAAGTGTGGGGTCAAAGAATATTTGACCTTTTGAATGGAAATAACTTTTAATGCCAATTAGAGATAAATTAGAATTTGTTTATTAGAAGAAGCAGAACGATCCCCAGACCATAACCGCCTCAATGCTTCTCAGTTGGGACCACACATTGTAGTCATTCTCTCTTGGTCCTATCGACGGACAAAAACTCACCTATTTGACCCAAAGACTTGAAATTTGGATTTATCGGTCCACAAAACTTTGGAACAATTTTTATGTTAACGAGCCGATTCTAGGCGATTTTGTAGCCTTAGGAGGAGTTTTGTAACTCGTTATTTTAAAATAATAGCGGAAGAATGGAGTACGAAGGTAATTCCAAACTGAATACTATAAGAGAAATAATTAAGCAAATTCTCTGTCACATAAAAAAGGCTTAATAAGTTTTTCTAGTGTCTGCGTCAAACATTAACAGCACGTCTATAAAAAGGATGATTTTTAGAAGGATTTCGTAGGATTAAGACCATTGCAGCTCGTGTCACAGACAGCCTATTGCCCACGTACATAGCATCACTTCATCCAGCTTGTTGTCCGCTTGCTTGCAGCTTGCGTATAAACTAACGAAGATCTGTCCAAGGAGCGGCAAAGTAGTCGCAAGCAATAGTAATGCAGCTTGAGCTACAGCTGGTCATTACTCAAACGTATTGCAAGAAGCATGGACGTTATTTTTTTTTTATGGCAGTTTCTAATGTAAAAAATGCTAAACTTTGAAGAAATGACCTACATACATATATTTGTTGCTTGCATGAAGCTTGTATGAAGTTTCGTGGACAGTGCTTAGATTCAAAATACGGTTGTCATCATTTGCAGCTTGCATGCAACCTGGGCAGTAGGCCTAAGATGCTTGGCATAAGGAAAACAAACAACCGACGCATAATCCATAAAAGATCTTATCTCTATATCCGTATAGATCCAGAGGACCTTTTACGGTGATAAACCCCATCCCTTGTCAAAAGCTGACGTAGACTGCCAGAAAACTGAAAGCGACTTGGATGTCTTCGACTTAACAGTTTTGCTCAAAAAAGTTTCTTATCCAAGATCATTCCCAGATACTTCGCTTCATTGGAAATCTGGATAGTAATGCCTTTTAGCATTGGCTTGGTCAGACCGGTCACAATCCTCCTTCTCGTAAAGAGAACAAACTCAGTTTTCAAAGGATTGACCGAAAGTCTATTCCTAGTGCACCATTCATCGATCATGTTTAAGACTATCTGCGCGTTAGTACATACAGTCTGCAGGCATGACTCTACAGAAAGTATGGCAACATCATCTACGTATGCCTGATGGTAGGCGTTCCGGTGGATGCAGGACTTGATAATATGAAGAACGGCATTTGCTAGTGAACAAAGTGGATGCGGACCTAACCGCAGACAACATTACCGGATAGTTGGGAAGAGAATTGGGAAGCAGTTAGAGACACTGTGACATTAGCGACATTATGAACGAACAACAAATATAGGAGCGACTATGAAACGCAACGCAGCAGATTGCCAACACAAATGAACCGAGTACCCCCAAGGCTGAAATCACGATGAAATGCTTGAGGGCGTGCCGTGAGGGCCAGGGTAGGTAGGAAGGTGGGTTTAGTAGCTGATGCTGGGGGTCAATCCTCAGAAGACCGAATTGGTCATCTTTACAAGGAAGTATAAAATTCCAAACTTTGTTCCACCAAAACTAAACGGCAATGGTGCTCGAAAATACGGCCAAGTACTTAGCCCTAATCCTAGACAGTAAATTAAGTTGGAAACCCAACATCCTCGAGCGAGTAAAAAAAAGCCATCACGGCACTGTACTGCTGCAAGAAAGCTCTTGAAAGTAAGGGGGAACTTCTGCCTCACAGTATATATTGGGTCTATGTATTCGTTATCAGGCTCATATTACGAAAAGCAATTCTTTTGTGGACCAGTCTGCGAACTGGCTAGCCGTCTATTCTAAATAAACTAGAATTCATCCCAAAATACACTGATTACACCTGTCCCCAGCTCCTTTTCAACAAAAATTTCGAAACGTACATACCCTCCAGAACTGATTAAGAGGATGATATTATAGGGTCTTGCAGTGGATCCGTTTGCCTCTATACAGACGGGTCCAAGACGGAAACAGGTGTTGGGCGATCTCCCAAGATCGAAACCGTCAAGCCGCGATTAAATCCCCGTATTCGGTCACTTTCAATTCCAACCCTTAATTGGCGCTTATCTCTCAACAAAATGACAGAACAATATTCAAAATTCACCTCATTTGGGTGCCGGACCTGCCCATTCTACTGGAGAAAGAGAATCTCAATATGCCTCTCGCTACGTGTAAACTCTTAATTAAGCCAAATGCAGGTGTTCGAAATCCACTACGTTCTCTAAAATGAAACAGATTTGGCCCAAGTTGGATCTCAAGCGTTCCAATAGTCTAATAAGACTAAAAAGATGCTTCATTGGCGAACTAGCTAAACTGAGCATTAGCCGCCTCTAGCGCTTTATAATAAGCTCATATTGGTTCACTGGTAGATTGAGAACACTAAATCCTGTGGTATAACAATCGACCTGTTCTGGCCTAAGTGTAGCTGGACTTGCTGCAGCTTGACCATCGAAATTAACCTCCTGAGTACGGGTTCAGTTTTGTCTTTAAAAGATTCCTACCTTCCGACGCAAAGAAAGGAAAACTAAACAGAAACCCGTCAAAACAACGGAATTATTAGCTGGTCCTTGGGTGAGTCTTGTATTTGTCTATCCTTAACATTCATCGCCGACCATGTATTCGATGAAACTTTTTTTCAACGTTAGTGGTTAGATTCGCTTCCCCAGGACATCTTGTTCTCAAACCAAGAGGACATCGAGATAGATAAATACGTTCTCTTTTAAACAAGAGGGAATGACTTCACATTCTCAGAGTGGAATTGTACAGTCTGAATGGCATCACTGTGAACTGATACAACGGTCATCCAGAGACTGTGGCCTCTTCTCCTCTTTTTGAGTCATAACAAATCAGATCAGTAATATAGGTTTAAATAAAGCAACGATTTTAGGAAGAAGATGGAAAGGTTGTGAAAATTATTCGATTGAGCTACATATGTCTGTCCGTATGTCACCACTTTGTGGGGCATACATTTTGAGAAAGGAGGATGAAATTTCATATCTGTGCGTCTGAGAAGGGTACAAGGATATACATTTTTGAGCTTAAGACGTAACCTTTACCTTCAATGATCTGCCCATTCAAAGACTAAGACTGGTCGGATATTTTTTTTTTTGTGGACTGCCATTAAAGCTCGATGCTATGCGAATAATCCAAAGACGATTCAAGCACTCAAGACCAATCAGACTATTCGTGAAATAGGAACTGAAACCATCGAAAATGTATTGAAAAATTGAGTTGACAAGATGACATACTGCCAAGCCAGTCGGGATAGTGATTTGCCCAACTGGAGACGGTTAACTAGGGACCAAGCTAATTGGAGAAGGTTTTTGGTTGAGTCCCAGGTTCACTCCAAATTGTAGCGCCACCTATGTTAAATATGGAGTAAGTATAAACTGGCAGAGCTATAAATTTGAATGTACAATAGGAACAATTGTTAAGAGTCTTTTTCAAAGCACCAACAATAAACACTGTCTGACTTTATGTTGTAGGTATATCAAAACAAAATATTTTAAAGTTAAAAAGTTAGCCGGACATCTTTTAAGTTTATCAACATAGTATTACCCTCTGCCTGGTATTTGTCTGGATGCCATCAACCTACAGTTGTCAAGATAAAATAGAGATTTGGCCATTACCCCACCGAAGGTTTTCTGTCTATCTTATGTAGTTATGGCATTAAATACAAGGAATATAAATTAATTCGAGTGGCTTAATGACCTACTCGAACTCAATCAAAGATCTTTCTACAAAAATGATGACCGAAAACGCTATAAAAATGAAGAGTTTAGTCCTCGATCTTTCGATGGCATTAGTTTTTTTGAGGAACTGCGTGAAACTAGATAAAATTTTTTTCAGTCAGTCAGCCAATATTTTGAATTTCTAAATAGATATCGTTTCTTCTACTAAATAAGATTTCCAAAATCTACATACATTATCTGTTCATTTTAAGAGCTCTAAGCGATTACCTATAGTTTCTTTGTTGTATCATAAAACATTTGATCCAAACAATTCCTATTACATTTTCAAACAACTCGTTCCAACTTACATATGACTCACCCTTTCCAAATCATAAGCACATGCTCTAATAACAAAAAAAAAAAAAAAATTAACAAAACAATATCTGCCAAGCAGACAGTGTTTACATCCAAATAAACAAATAAAAGTTCTTATACGTATCTTCTCACTCTCTTGGGAATCATAACAAAACATTTAAATGTCTAGCACCAGGTTCTACCCCGCCGCCATTGCATTACCCAATCTTTGACCACTTCTGTGCGCCCACAGCCGGCGGTGGCGCGTCCAAAAACCCCATCATTTTTGAACAGACAAAAAGAGAGCAATCGTTACCGATGTAAACAATTTTGAAATCGATTCTCTTAAATAAATTTACAATTCGAGAGAAATTGTAAAAAAAAAAAAATTAAAATTCCCTGTATTCTCAAAAAAAAAAAAAAAAAAAGAATTCACCAAAAATTATGATGTACGTGTAAATATATAACATTTTAAGTTTCCACACACGTTTCCCGGTGTGTACTCAAGTTTTTCAAAAAATTTCGTTTTTTCTTTTTAATTTTATTTTTAGAAAAAAAATATAAATTGGCCGCAGAGTGAATATACTTAACGACTTTTTTTTTTGTTTGTAAATTTCTTTTCTTTTATTTTTTTTTTTCTTTTTGTGTGTTCTATCTTATGACACATTCATTATTCCATGCGTTTTTGACTCATCGTATTCGTAGATTATAATTTTGCTCATTTCAAAATTTATTCAAAACTTTTCAACAAATCACTGGAAATGGAGCGGAAACATTTGAATTTATTGTCGTATTGTCCTTTTGGGACATTTTGGGAACGATTCGATGTCATCAAATTGGATTTTCGAGAAATTTCGAAAATCATCATCACCACCATCACCCGTCAAAGCAAGAAACACTTTGGTTTTCGAAAAATTTTTTTTTTTTCTTAAATCATTTTGAATTTTAAATCACTTTTTGTTGGTTGAATTGATTGAATCTAATTGTTGTTAAATTTCATAATTCACTATAAAACACATAAACGATTGCGATAGAAAATAGAATTTGAATTTTTCTCAAAGAAACCGTTCTAGACCGTTCACGAAATTGCTCCAAACGCAACTAAAGAGAAGCGAATTCTCGAATGTATCCCAAAGATACAGGGGCAGAAAAAAATATGTATTTCATTTGAAGCCGTTTTGGCTACAAAATCCTCTAACGAAATATAGACAACAACAAAGGCAGCTATGATCTCCCCTCAAATAGGTGAATAGTTCTACATAGTACGACGAGAACACATGTGTTTCCATAGCATTTTGATGTTGTTTTTGTATTTCTGTTGTTTTTTTTTTTTTTAACATTTTATGATCTCTTCGGACAATGGACAGCAATGTGTGAGAATAAATTGTTTAATCGCTGTTGACCCGGCGAAGAACCTTTGATTCTGGGAATGCATTTCGGACTGAGTCGTGGGGGGTTATTTTATTACCATGAAATGTAACTATGTACATACATATGTACATATAGAAGGATTGTTGTTAGGAGTTCCAAAATAGGAAAATCTAGGCAAAAGTGTGTACACACGATGGGGACAAGATCAACTCCATATTGGTTAGTCACTGGCCAGGCAGTCTATATGGGAATGTGCGGTGACATGACAAGTTTTATTCCATTTTTGGTGAGACCAGTAGCAGATTACAGCTTAATGTCGAGGATAGTGGTGCAAATGTAGATGAAAGTAGTGGAGGCCCTGAAGTGTCCAAATTTTCATTGAGAATGACATGAACTTGGGTTGCATGTAATCGAATTATTATTAGTATAAGTGGACACTGGGGATTAAGATGCATGAGTCGCATGCGTAGTATTCGTTACAATTTAGGGGTATGAGCAGTCATATAGAGTTCCATTAGCGAGCTGACAGTACACGTAAAGCCTTTAGATATTTAATTATGTATAATACCGAAAATCGAAGTCCTTAAGGTGAAAATGTTAAAGAACTTAAAGGGCTTACATGGTTCCACAAGCTGGCAATCTAGAATCGACGTCCATTACCTGGGGAAATGATCGTAGTCTGTCGAAAAATTAGGAATCCTGAATGGAGGTAGAGTTGGTTATTCTATCCTTGAAAAATGCTAGGCCTGGTATTATTCTTCAAAGACGAAACGTTCCGGGATGATTGCACGTAATGCATGCCACTACATACTGCACGCTGCTGCTGGTTAAATTTTGGGCAGCTGACTGGCAGACAGTGGGCGCCGTGGCTCAAGTGGTTAGTGCGTTGGACTACGGAGCAAGGGGTTCCAGGTTCAATCCCCAGACAACACCTAAAATTTCTTTCACGGCCCCACCTCTCGCGAGCGTCTGACAAACATCCGAGAGTAAAACTGTCATGAAAAAGCTTCTCAAAAATTGCCGTTCGGATCCGGCATTAAACAGTAGGCCCCTTCCATTCATGTGAAGAATATAACACGCACAACACGAATGGTTGTGAGAAGCTAGGCCCTGGGTCCCATGGACCTGTTGCGCCAAAAATTTGTTTTTTTTTTTTTTGACTGGCAGACAGGGTAGCTGGCTATAAATCAATATGGTTTCCCGAGTCGATGAAATGCCGAATGAATGAGCACAATTGAAGCATGTGGTAAGAAGTAAGTAGGTACTGTGCTTGACAAATAGATCCAGAATTACCTATAAAAAGATTGTCGAGGTAATTGGAAAACCGAGAAAATTTTTAGTCTATGCTCCCGATTGCATCTGATGAATGGAATCACAGCATGATTTGTCCGATCCACAAGAAAGGAGATTCCCTGAATTGCTACAAATTTCGTTAACATCGTGTAAAAGATCTTATCTGTCATACTGTGTGAAAGCCTGAAACTCCTCATCGACCACTATCAATGTGGTTTCATGTCACGATAGTCCACAGTTGATCAAATTTTCAACCTTCAACAGATCCTGGATAAAATCCAAGAAGTCCAAATAGATGTCAACCATCTTTTATCGATGTCAAGGCCGCATATGACAGCATTTATAGAGACGAGCTATACAGAGCCATGCCTAGTTTTGGTAGACCTGCCAAAACCTTCGCCTATCCAGGATGGCGACAGAGAACACTCGCTGCTCTATCAAGGTCGGAACTGATCTCACCGAGACCTTTGATGACAAAAAAGGATTTAGACAAGGTGACGGGCTGTCATGTGATTTTTTCAACATCATACTTGAAAGGATTTTGCGAAACTCACAAGTCAACACCGGAGGCACAATCTTTCAAAAGAAGCTCGGACTTTATCGATCACTTTGAGGGAAAGACTTTTCGTAAAATTTTCAGTCCCGTTTGCGTTGACCGGCTGTGGAGGAGGAAATTCAACAACGAACTATACAAGCTATACAGCGACATCGACCTAGTCAAAATTGCGCACCAGCCATCTAAGATGGGTAGGACATGTAGAGCTGATGGACACCAGCGGTCCGGCACGTAGAGTCTTCGAATCGGATCCGTAGGGATAACGCAGTAGAGAAAAACCTCGCCTTAGATGGAGTGCGTAAGTAGAAAAGAACCTCAACCGAGTTGGAGTGCGCAACTTGAGGCAGGTAGCTAAGTGGAGGGCTAACTGGAGAGGTTTGTTAGTGGAGGCTCAGGTTAAGTAAGTAACTCTGTTGGATTTTGGGAATTCCATGATTAACAGAAAGGAATATTTAGTTATTGAATCGTATAGTCTTTTTTCTATTTCTCCTATGTCCACTTTAGGTACCCAACAGACTTAGACGTTATGGTTTAGACTAAAGAATTTAAGGACGTCGTGACAAGATTTCATCAGTTTTTCATTAATCACTGCGGATGTGATAGCTTTATAGGTCTGGAACATGCTTAGGTACGTGGTTATAAAATATTATAGATGGGACAGTTCCGGACTCTATTGGAAAAATGTAGGAGGTTGTGCTCTGTATGCTTGACGCTATAGGCTGACATAGGCATTAGATATTCAGTATTCGCATCGATTTCATTGGATTATTGAATAGGTAGGGCACTTCTTGCAACTAGTCCCTTTGTGTGGATGTAGATGGGTATTAGAACGACATTACTTCAATGATAGAGGCTGCCTTTGTTCCGACTACAACACTGTCTGTATTTTGACCTTAAATTTATTTGTTTAGTGCCTTCTAAGCAAGATTACTGGGAATACAATAGACCTGTCGGACACTGAAACACACAATAGTCACGGGAGCTATCAAAGGTCTAGATTCGAGTAGATCATCTACCAAGCTAGTAAACGGGGAACCCGCATCGATCCATTGTCAGATCAAAGTCAGTGTTCTCTGTGTGCCAGGTCATGGCAACATAAAAGGGGAACAGAGGACTGACGAACTGGTGAGTCTGGGTTCAGCGCATGACAAATCCCTTGCGGAAGAGGTTTACGTTACGATGGGAGCTGTTAAGGACCGAATTTTCTTTCAGCAAAGACCAACAATAGATATGGCAGATATGAGTTACAACTGGGTGAGAATGCAAGAAGTTCAGCGCACACGTTCATGCTGCATAGGTACCTGTTTCTAAATACCTACATTGCCGTAGTTATAAAGATGTAATGGAAATCTTCTTTCACTTTTTATGGAGATGTCTGGGCAAAGGCAGACCAGGGTATATCCTTTTAGGACAATCTAAATGAAATCTGAGAGTAGCCCTACTTGGGGTTTCAGCGAGACACACTGCTACAGCCACTTTTACCTACCTCTGATTTGCTAGTTGGCCACCCGATTAGACATGCATAAGTTAGTTCGCCTTTACTTTGTCTACATCCAGTAGATGGTGGCAGATTTTGGCCCTCATAGTTTATCGAAGGGGATGAGGGTGCATAGGTAGAATGAACTCAGTTTAGTCTAAAGTTTTTCAGTTCTTTATTCCTACATCGGTCTAGTTAGTTAGAGTGCTTGGGGCTGAATGCATAAGGTCGGTGATTATCAGCAGGAATTTGCTTGTTCCCAATAAAACAACATCACCAGAATATGCAAGGAGCTTCAGTTTACTGTGCCCTAGTTCAAATAAAACTTCATTCTATATTAAGATTCATAGTGGTAGCGATAACACCATCCCTTGAGGTGTTCCTTGAAAAGCCAGAGCATGTGCTTAGCATACTCTCTACTTTGTACAGGACGCTTCACAAATGAGCCTGCAGTTTATCCTGCGACGTTTAAAAATTCTACCCTTAACGTGCCATATTTGGTTATTCTCGCCACAAAATTGTATACCAGTGTCCCCACCCAGTGTACTACTTCCTTAATAAGACTATCGATTACAATTTTTTATAAATACTTCTCTTATAAATGCATTAAGCATTCGCTCAGAATATTACCACTTAGATGCACTTTAGTAGGCCAACATAATTCTATCTACGTCCACGGGAAACTCACCTGAATACGGTATTCCATTGATAAATCGACATATAATAAATTCAATGACGCACTCAGGCAACTGCATCCAAACATTTCAACAATACAATCCATAATTCAATATAGAACAAGTCGACGTCTCATTGAACAAAGGCGCCTTCCAGTGTTGCACTTCTGATTAATAATCTCCTCATATGTTATTCAATTTGGCGCGAAGCAATTACACTGTCGCCTCGCGACTGCATAACAATGAGCACGCACTCCAAGTTTGTAATCATTTCTCTCTTTTCGCATCCATGCTCGTTACTTTCACAGAAAATAATTTATTACACAGACAAGAACAAACAACACGAAATGGAATTGTATTATATACTAGATTGCAACTAAAAATTTATTCATTTACACATTTTGCGACGAATTCGTTAAACATTCGTCTTTAGTCAGAATTTACTTTTTCCGTTTTCTACGGGGTTTCCTTGGAGGATCACCCTCTTCGTCACTATCATCCATGAATGTAGTAGGTACCGCTCGATGTTGCTGTTCTCCCCATTCCTTGCGTAATTCACTGAGCATACCAGGTGTTAGGAGACCTTGTGCTAGAAGGCGTTCAGTGAGTCGCCCGCGTGTACTGGCTGGTAGACGAGGTTCTACAGAAATACATCCCATGAATAGTTTCATTAACTTTCATAGAGAAAAATTGTTGCCTCACCTTTGACAGAAGTGGATCTCCGCATGTGGTATGTTGGTTCACTATCGCCGGATTGCTGACTAGCTTCAGTGTTTTTGAGTAGACGTGTGATCTGGAATACTCCTTGTTGGATGATTTCATCAAGCTGCCTTTGAGCGTCGCGCACTTTAATTGCGTCAGGGAACATGTCCGTGAAACGATAGCTGAAAGCATACAAATAAAACTTCGAAAAAAATGTTAAAAAGGTTTCCTCGTCTATATTCACCTCAACCAAAGGTACAGATCCATGACATCAAATACTGACTCCAAGTGAACCAAATCCAAAATTGTTCTAGGCAATCCCAATGGCCAACCACAATTTTGAGCGATGAATTCAAAAGATATCGGCTCACTTCTACTGTACTGTCTGGAAATCTGTGGAAGTCATCGTTGAATAAATAAATAAATTAAGGCAACGAGTATGTAATTTAGATTACCTTCAGGAACATAGAACACACGAAAGCCATTTTCTTGTTAATTGGCGCACAGCAGAAGAGATAACGCGCTCTCAGCGGTAGAGGTACATGCTGGATCATTTCAGCTAAAAATTTAAAATCTTCAATGTTGCACATGAAGTATAAGGAATCGTCAACGGTGCTGAGAGTTACGAATATGTCCTGAAAGAAGATCGAGATTAGGAATCGAGGTATTAACTATCTAAACTGCCTTCCAAAGTTGCTATGTCCCTACTCTTCCAACGTAGGTGGCACAAACCATGTCTCAATATCAAGAAAGGCAAAATCCTCTTACCATAAGATTGCTTAGCGTCGAGTTTGGCAGATGATACGCATACAGCTCAATCTGATCCGCTGTTGGATGTAATCCTGCTTGTTTCAAAGGTTCTGGGCTCTGCTCCAAGATATTCCTAAGCGTAAGCAAATCCTCCGGTTTGAAAGTCGTCACATAACCATGTTCCCATTGCGTCCTATACCGTCCGGCACGTCCAGCTATCTGCAGAGCTTGAGAAATAGAAATGGTATCAATCTCCCGCTCTCCCTTCTCATTCATTGATGGTTTTATGATTGAATAGAAGATTATACGACGAATGCTCCTGAAAGAGGGACAAATTTAGAAAGGACTTTGACACATTCCCACTTGCACTCACAGATTTAAGCCCATTCCAATGGCATCAGTTGCCACCATCACCTTACAACTGTTCTCAGGATCGTTGAATTTAGCTGCTTGCGCCAACTTAGTGCCAGGAGGAAGACCTCCATAGATTACAGCCACTTCCTTCCCCCTGCAAGGTTCTTGATTACAAATAGGATAGGCAGAGAAACTTACTTGTGGTTCTTACCTCGCTTCAATTTCCCGTGACACTGAGTAGATGTCATTCTTGTTAAAGCATACAATGCAGTCTCCTGGCTGCACGTTGTCTAGAGTGGCTAGTGCTGAGTCTTCTACTGTAAGCTCAGTCAGACGGTTATACTTGTGCACTTCAACAGTCTCATGTGTGGTTTCACATATCTTTTCAAGAAGTTCCAAAGCTCCAGCCTCACCGCAAACATGCACTTCTTCGGCAATTAGACCAAGAAAGGCTCTTGTCCATGCCCAACCGCGTTGTTGGTCCCGTAAGAGTTGGATCTCATCGATTACAGCCACTTCATCTGTAAGATGGACAGTCATAGAACATAGTTTATGCAGGAATATTTTCTACTTACATGGTGTGGTCACCGATGTCATTTCTACGGTACAGGCAACATGTGCCGCTGGTGTGTTCTCATTGATGCCATACTTTCTCTCCTCGCCAGTCACCAAATCACAAGGTGTTCCCTAGAAACAAGTGACATTCAGGATATTTCTGACTCTTCCAGCAACAAACTTACCCTCTCATTTGATTTATTGAACACTTCAGTCGCCAGCAGCTTCAGTGGGCCACAATAAACCCCAGATTTAGCAGTCAGAAACCTCTCCATGGCGTGATACGTCTTCCCTGAGTTTGTTGGTCCCGCATGGAAGACAATTTTCCGCGTAATCGCCCTCGCACTAGGATACCAATTGGCTGGTGTCCGCAAGTCAGAAATCTTTTTTAAATCATCCATACAGTCCAAATGTGGAAATATCGTCTTAGCATGACGCAGGAAGTACGGAAAGATATCATCGATGTGGCCAGCCCCCAACAGGATGTCACTAATTGTGATGTGTAGATCAACTGGCAAATTCTCCGCTTCAATGCAGTATCGCCTGAATGAAGCAAACGCCTGCTGCTGCAAATAAGCTAATACAGATACATTAGCAATTGAATTTCTGGAAACATTATCACTCACTGTCCAATCCATTCTCGATGCACAGCAGTTTTATCTCTCGTTTCTGGGTGAATTTATTAAGAGTATTCAATAAATCCGTTTTGTCCAGTTTCCCAACGAGTTCAGCTCCAACGTTTATCTCATCGTCCGTCGGTCGGACGAATACCGGCTTAAACAGAGCCGAAACATTGTTAGGATCTGGCTTCTTACTTCGAGCATGGTGATACCCGGAGAGGTGCACGAATTTCGAGAGAACATAACGATGTCGCTGCAGATTTTGTGTAGAAATAGCAAGACTTTGAGTGGCGGAACATAACAGACCGATTCCTTTCCTAGAGTTTAACATTATATCACTGAATTTCCTTAAAATTAAATGATTTCTGCGTATCAAAAGAAATTTATTTTACATCACGACGTGCGTGATGCAATTGTCAAATTGGACGAACGAACATAACCACACATTTTTAATAAATGTCAGGTGGTAGATTGTCACTTTTTGTTTAGCTGTACAGTAAGGAAGGAAACTTTATCATTCATTAAATAAAAAATTACATCGATAAGAAAAGCACTGTCTTTGGCCGTTTGTGCGTAGTATTCTAACGCATGCCTTGGAAGTTTGGGTTTTACAATGGTCAGTTCGTCAACTCAAGAAGTTTTGTTTTTAACGCTGGACTAGTTTGCGGTAGTAGAAGGGAAACTCAACCGACTTGGAGTGCGCAACTGGAGGCAGTTAGCCAAGGACCGAGTTAACTGGAAAGGCTTGTTGGTTGAGGCCTAGGTTCACCTCGAACTGTAGAGCCACCTAAGTATGTAAGTAAGTTTGTAGTAGTAGTGAACTGTATCTTCACATCTACAGGCTATTTCGGTCTACAAGAGGAAGCTACAAGAAAGTGCATGACAGACTTACGGGCAAAGAACAATTTCATTCAGAAACAGGTTTATAAAAACGACGGACTCTTGAGAGCCGCGAAAGTTGTAAGATGACATTAGAAAGGCATTCACTTCGTCTTCCAAAACTCAGTCTCATCAGTGCTGAGAACGTCTTCACGTCCCCACAGAGGATAACGTCTAATACTCGAGTTTTTAAAAATAATTGCAGTAGATAGCTCCTCTTTATTTCCTGGTTCCTTTGAAAAATAATAAATGAATACAGCTTTGACAGACTTCACTTCAAATCAAACACACCTTACTCAGGCAACCTTGACAACGTACCTGTCACAGTGACTTTGACACAACAAATCGCTCATACCATCCAAAAACACTTATGAGTCATTTTTTGTAAACATCGCAAAATTGTAAATTGAAAATACCATCGCTATGGGTTTATTCGGAAAAACACAATCCAAGGATCCCAAAGAACAGGTAATCCTACATTCACCTCGCAAACTGTGCAAATATCTAACTGGAGCACTGTTTCTAGGTCAACGAATGGACACATAAAATCCGTAAAGAGGGCAACCAATTGGATCGACAAATACGTAGTATCCAGAGGGAGGAGGAGAAAGTAAAGCGGGCTCTAAAGCAAGCCGCAACCAAGGGTGACCGTGACACCTGTGTGATATTGGCCAAGGAAATCGTTGGAGCCCGCAAGGCCATCACAAGGATTCACACCAGCAAGGCGCACCTCAATTCGGTGCAATTGCAGATGAAGAATCAATTGGGTGGGTACTCCTCTTCGCATATGCGCATCTGGTTGACTGAATCTCTTTCTATTTTAGCCACTCTTCGTGTTGCCGGTTCGCTGGCAAAATCCACAGAAGTTATGCAAGCAATGCAGTCGCTTGTGCGATATCCCGAATTGGCAGGTATCATGCGTGACATGTCAAAGGAGATGATGAAGGCTGGGATTATTGATGAAATGCTCGACGAAACTATGGACTCCCTGGAGGACTCTGAGGAGATGGAAGAGCAAGCACAAAAGGAAGTCGACAAGGTTCTTTGGGAGATCACCGAAGGCAAGTTGGGCGAAGCTCCACTACCACCAACCGGAGCGACAGTCGAAAAACCCGAATCCACTCCCATCGAAGAGGATGAAGATGAGGAAGAGGAACTGCAAGAGATGCAGCATAGATTAGCCTCTTTGAGATCGTAAAGAGGATATCGAGTTGACAGCCTCCCAAGAATCCCTTTTAGTTAAATTAATCTTGGATGCGACTCATCTCTGCTTCCAACCGAAGTATAAGCAACAAAAAAATTCATTGGGAGGCTCAGTGATTATGATTTTTTCTTTCGATATTGAATTTTTGTTCTACATTAGCCCTACCGTTGTTTTGTATACTAAACTAGTCGCTTCGCTGTACATTCTCTAACACACACTCTCTCTCTCTCTCTGTTCTTGGAATCGCCTGCACTTGCCTTCTGACTCGAGGGAAAGGCGAATAACATTATGAAATGCATGTTGAGCCTTAAATTACACAATGTCATACATACATATGTATATGTACCAAGAATTTATTTACTATATGTATTTATGTACTCTAGGCATTAGTAACAATAAAACAAGAAAACTTACGTAACGATTTAATATATTTAAAATAAACTTAAGCTAAACACAAACTTAAAAAAAATAATAAAAATGAAATTATTTATGTATTCACATTGGATAGCGCGCATTAATTGCATGAGTGGAGGAATCAGTTGCGGGAGATGGGAGCATTTAGAGGTCAATCGCTGCATAAAATGACTCAAACTTTACGACCTCTGTTGATGCAGAGAATTTACTTAACTCTTGGTCTGTTGGAAATATTTGAAAATAAGTCGAGTTTAGCATATTTAGCACTTTGCTGACAAGGAAGAGCACGAAATTGTTACGAGACTTTGACTTTCAATTATGCGTGACTTATTTGTTATTATTCTGTCTTAAGGCAAACCTGTTCGGATATGTGTCATCAGAAAAATAAAATCGTTATATTTGCCAATAAACAAGCATTGGGCAGGGTACCAAGATTAGGGTTGCCGTCTCACAATCAAAATATAAATCTGATTACTGTTGATGTTACCTTCTTCTAAGAGCATAGGATCCAACATGAAGTATACGGAAGATTGTTAAAGTAGTCGAGGTGAATGTGGGAAATGACACTGCGACCTGAATGATCTGAGATTATATTCGGATGATTCATCATCCTCTAAAGAAAATACACATTCTGTCTCGGCACAGATTCCATTTGTCAGGGCTCAGTAGCCTGTGAGAAGGCTTACAAGCTTTCTGATGATTTTCTTATACAGGCAAAGGATTTCCTTGTAGGAATGTAGTAAAAAGCCTTGATTCATCGTTTGAATTGTCCAAACCTTTAAACACTTCAAGTCCCCAGGAACTGACGGTATCATTCCTAATGAGATCGAGCAATCTAATGACATAGTCCTTCCTTGGTTTAATGCCGTCATGCTGAGTTGACTTAATTTGGTTTAATTTGATTCCCAAACTGTGGACTGAGGTTGGAGTCTTTTGCATACTTAAGAAAGGCAAAAGCGTGCATGTGGCATCTAAGGACTTCAGACTTACGAATCAGTCCTTCCTTTCTGCTGAAAATGCTGAAAAGGCTAATCGATATCTATGATTATCTTATTATAGCAGAGTATCAATCCAACTATGATCTCCGTAACTATGACCTCCAGTTTTTTTTTCTCTCTATTTAGGAAGCACTTCAGTGATTCATTGTACTACCAGGAAGCAGGACCCATTATTATTCAAGTGGAACTTCTTCGACTTTCGGAAAAAGCCAAGAATGCACTTAAGTGATATGGAGTTTAAAGTATCCGTACTTAACACATCAAGGAGGACATTCGCAAAGGAAATGATCCGAAGTATTGTCTCCCTCACCATATGCGCCGTAGACAGTGGTGCATCTTGAGCCTTTTACACTAAGATACTTTGGAAAAGGAAAGTGTTCCGTAAGATAAGCTGCCAATAGTTAAAAGACAGAGAGAACGCCCCTAATTTCTAACATGTGTACATACGTTCATATGGCATTTAGTCTGTCTTCATCCTTTAGAGCCGAGCCACACACAATTGGTACCAATAGACTTTCTTGGTAAAGAGGCGCAACAGAAATACCATGCCAATAGGAAGACGCCAACAGCGACGAGACGAAGTAATACTGAGATACCACGAAGCACAAGTCTGGAAGAATGACAGGAGAGATGGTGTCACTCAGATAAAGGCAGGTGGACACAGAGATTGATACACCATATAGACAGCTGGATTAATAGAAACCAATCATCACTGGAGGGCCTGACCAAGGTATGGGGAGACCCAACGAAGTTTAAGGTCTTGAGAAATCATCCTTTAAACCTTGCTTAACATTCTCATCGTAGATTTAATTTCCCGAAATCCCAGTATGACTTGGCAACAAAGCTCAAAGTTGCGACCAAACTCAAAGAGTTCTTGCATTTTTGAACTATTTTGAAACGGATTCCAGGGTTGAGCAAGACCTTAGCCGCAGCCCGCCTGCCACTTAAGGCGTACATACTGCGACCTATTCTTAACAATATAGTCGGCAGATATTACGATATTACGATATCAATGATATCCACTTGGAAAGGGATGCTTGCCTAACGAGTACCTAGTGAAGTCTAGTGTTGTCGGTTTCCACGAAGACTTCCAGCACCGTACCCTTGACTTGTTTTGGAGCCATCAGTGAAGCATCCGTCTAGACTCAGACTCTGCCCGAAGCCAGCCTTGAACTCAAGGAAAGTTGACTCAAAATTTGCACAGCAGTCAATGATCTGGTGTCATTGCATCAGACGTCGTTTCCATGGAACTAGGGTTGTAGGATAAATGCGGCCCAAGGTCATCGAGACTCCAGTGTGGATGAATGCGAAACCAACCCTGTCTACGACGATATATAGTTTGATAGTACATCCCATGATAAAAGTGTCACTTAATTACTTACTTACTTACTTAGGTAGCGCTACAGTTTAGGGTGAACCTGGGCCTCAACCAACAAGCCTTTCCTGTTAGCCCGGTCCTTAGCTAACTGCTTAAAGTTGCGCACTCCAAGTCGATTGACAGTACTACTTGTGCGCCCTTGTGCGAAGTCTTCCTGTACTGCGTTGTTCCTCCGAGTTTGATTCGAAGACTGCGAACCGAAGCGCTGGTGTCCATTCGCTCTACATGTCCTAGCCATCTCAAACAACTTATGCGCAGTTTTTTGACTAAGTTGATGTCGCTGTAAAGGTCGTATAGTTCGTCGTTGAATCTCTTCCTCTAAAGTCTGTCCACACAAACGGGATTGAATATTTTACGAAAAATTTTTCTTTCGAAAGAACCGAGGATATCTTTATTCGCTTTCGATAAAGTGGATGATCAAGGTCTTATATAGAGTCTCCGTAGTTGTTCGAGATAGGGCCTTACTACTCAATAGCCTTCTCAGCTTAAAGAAACAGCGATTGGCAAGAGTTATTCTTCGCAGAGCTATCAGGACTTTGTCTACGTCCCTTACTACTTCAAAGTTAAAAAGATAAAAGTATCAAGCGAAGGTAAATGAAACAGAGCATTTAAAGCAGAGTCAGGAGTACTTGAAAAGTTTCTATGCAGGCGAGACAAGTCGTTGTTTGGAGTTGAGTGCAAAATGGAGCCACGTAATTACTTACGCGAGAGCCTCCTTCACCAAACTTCGACGCATAAGCTAGAAAAGATCTCAACATAGCCGTGTAGATCTTGAGAACCTTTTCGATGATAAGGCCAATATCTTGCCAAAAGCACCTTTACACTGTCAGACTGAGAACGCTTTGGATAGTTTCCTATTGACATGCATTGCTTAAAGAAGTTTCTCATACAGATATTTATGTAGATGGGTAATCTGGATAGTGACGCCCTTTAGCACTGGCTGAGTCAGACCGATCACAATCCTAGTTCTTGTAAAGAGAACAACATAAGAGGCAACATCATCCGACTGTTGAACTATGCATATGAACTGAAAAACGAAGAAGGGTTCTGAAGATCCATATCCCCCCAAAACTGAAGTACAACATTTTTGACGCGACAGGTCCATGGGACCCAGGGTCAACCATTCGTGTTGTGCGTGTTATATTCTTTACACGAATGGAAGATGCCTACTGTTTAGAGCCGTACTCGAAGGTCAATTTTGTTTTGAGATGTTTGTCAAACGCTTGCGAGAGGCCGTGAAAGATATTTTAGGTATTGTCTGGGGATTGAACCTTTAACTCCTGATTCCGTAGTCCAACGCACTAAGCACTTGACCCCCGGCGCCCATCCATATCCCGCCAGGTACTTAAAGAATTATGTAGGTACGTTCACGTTGGCTAAATGGCGGCTCCTTGCACTGAGCTCTTGTAAAAGACTACAGACATAGAACTTACGCTGTTGACAAGGACCTATAGAGATAGCCTGAAGGAGACCTATAGGGGACATCTTCTTCTTCTTCTTAGGTGACTCTAAAGTTCGGGGTGAACCTGGGCCTCCATGGCAACTTCATTCCTAGAATAAAGAAAGGACATTCCTACCTAAGAGGCACGTTAACGGAGACTATATTCTTGGAGTAATCCATCCATCTTCTGTATAATGGAGTCGATCTCGGTATAAAAGGCATCGACCCCACTTTAGCTTAATAGATCCTGGAGGGCCTTACAATGATGGCAGCGCCAGAAAACAATGGCACCAGGATTGTATAAGTGCTGTGAAACGGAAGGCGTGCTTAGATTTATTTAGAGTGGAAGAAGTTCTTTGTGATATCATGAATCTTTCCACTTTGGGTACCCAGGGACTAAGACCGAAGCTTCTTATAAAGCCAATAATGCTCATAATGTCTAAAGGTCCCTTGTTTGCTAAACTCAGTGAAGAAAATAACCTTTAAATGGAGCAGTATTTTTTGAAACATGTCCACAGAAGGTAAAGGATAGCTTGATCCCCCTCTTCATCCCTGCGACTCCTCCTTTCTGATGAGGTCGTCAGTCCTGTAGATTTCTAGTATGTCTCTACCCTGTTGTAGCAAGGCTGGATACGCTTCTGTCAAAAGGTCATAGTCGAGGTAGCCAAAAACGACCAAAGTGTATGCGACATCGCCAAGTATAACTGAGAAGTTATTTGAGTCGTATCGCAATCCTCACTTCTTTCTACAAACGTTTGATTAGCGATTTTTTTAACTACGGCTATAAAAAGGACAAACGTAGAGCTCCCTTCTTTGTGAGAAAAGCTTATGTAACTTGTAACAAGTTTTTACGAGTAACTTCAAAATAAAACAAAAGGATCCATCTCTCAGTTTAACATTTTACATAAGTAACAAGCTCATAAACAACAATCGCGTGACAGATCTTAGTTATACTCGCCTTTATCGTACTTCCTTCCCCCAACCCAATCACATGGCCACTCCACTTTTTGGACACTCATTTTTCTTTTGAAACTTCTTCCAAGAGCTGTTCATTTAATTTAAACATCTAACCAGCATAAACTTTTGTACCAAACTACCGACGCACATCAGTTGAGTAGCACCAGCATCATCGTTAAAACTTCTAACAACATGATAACCTTCAGTTTATTTGGTGCTTTGTACTTTATTTCATATTATTTGTTACTTAAGTTGGTTCATTTCCGTTGGCGTGCACTTGAGTAACCCGCTGCTGCTGTTTCACTATATTTTTTGTTTTTCTGTGCTTTCGTCCCCTTTCCATCAACCCCAACAAAAGGGAGACACCTCGTTATCCACCTATAGGACCCCATTACTGAATGCAACTTCATTCATACCTCTTTTTTTTTTTGAGAACAGAGTACCCTTAGAGCTCTATCAACCTCATTTCCCAACTGTATGTAAGGCGAAGAGGACCCATTACCGTTGTCAGGAAGGTGCAAAAGCCAGATATTTCCATCAGCAGTTTTATTATGTAAAGCAATGTCATTATCGTGGCATCCTTTCTCTATTTTTCTAGAAATGGAACGCATGGTAGTGCGGGCAGTGTAAGCAGAAATATGATGTGATGGGTGGATGACTATCATGCCCCCTAGGTCCTTTTAACCAAGTGGTAAGGGGTGAAATAGTAAAAATACCAAAAAAAAAAGGGGGAAAAGAAAATATCAAAAATATTGCTAACGTATAATAGATGGGGTGGAGAGTTCAGGACCGCATTTGTATTAGGTATTAGGGCGAAGGAGTTTATAAGACTTTTTGACAGATAAAGGGAGGAGTTCTGTCAAATTTGACATAAAGTTACTCACTTCAAGTTGGTCACCCCTGTATGAAGTATTTTGCTTGTTTAAAAGTTTATTAAAGTTCGTAATTTCTTGGATATCAGAACTCAAGCTCAATTGGAATTAAAAAATTTCAATAAAACCACATGTAGAGTTGTCTTGTCTTACTTCTCTTCACTAGAGATACAGAATTGGAAATATTAGGTAGCTTCACTTGATTGAGATATAACAATTTTCCAAACAAGGCCCCAAACCACCCACTGCACCCCTGACTAGGACCTATAAAAGATAAAAGCGAATTGTGTACATAAAACGAGGTGTAGTTCATATTGTTACACTGTCATCCTCTGGCAGTGACATCTTTAAAAAAAAAAACAACAACACCGAACGTTGTCTCCTCGAAGTAGTGACATCAAAAATTATACGAGGGGAACCAAACAACTCCAAGAAGGGGTCACCAGAAGGCAGCATGATTTCGATTTATGTTCTGTTGTTACCTGTCATCTCGACACGTTGTTAAAACTTGGTACAGGTAGTCTTCATCTTTGTCGGTCTGGTAAGAGCTCTGCGAACTATCAGCATCTCAAGTTTCTTATTTTATTTTTCTTGCTACGCATGCAAGGATGACAAGCTCTTCAATGGGGGGAACAGGTAC
Organism: Xylota sylvarum; assembly: GCA_905220385.1. Classification (NCBI taxonomy): domain Eukaryota; kingdom Metazoa; phylum Arthropoda; class Insecta; order Diptera; family Syrphidae; genus Xylota; species Xylota sylvarum. The sequence goes on from LR999958.1 coordinate 39,271,344, forward strand.
CTATATCCTTTTTTTTATGCAACTTTCTGAGGGCCAATACATATGGGGATGCAGTTTGTCAGTTTACCTGCTGGAAGGAAAGACATTCAAGAATGACTTGATGGTTCCTCATCGATTACCCTTTCCTGTAGCTCATACATTTACAGCACAAATTGTCTGTAGAAATTTTATTACATAAAGTGGGAAACTCATATAAATTGGAAGGAGGTAGGTAGGTAAGGGTAACTTGTAAAAAAGAAGAGAAAAAAAAAAAAAAACAAAAAAACAAACAGTCTCCCAGACATAATATCCTTGGGTTAGGAAATTCATACCGTTGACAAAATGGTTCGCAATATCAACCGTAAATGGAAAATCAAAATTGAAATCAATTTGCCAGGATGGCTGTGAAATAAATTTCTGCTTCCATTTCGAATGTGAAATTGGAAATGTTGCCGATCGTTTGTAGGTAAGAAGAGAGTGAATTGGAATTGGTCCTTTTATTTGGTTCACCTTTTTTTTTTTTTGGTGAATTTTTTCCTTCTCCTCAAAGGGTGCGTGTTGCGGAAGGAAATTGAGTGTTTGGGGGTGTGGGCAGTTCAAATAAGGGTTTCTATTATTTTTAGATTGAGTACCGCATAATCTTAAATTTACCAATACGGTATCGGTTTATGGGTGACAATATTCACAAAGCTATTGAAATTCCATATTTTTTTTATTCGTTTCTACGCGTCCCTATGGGGCAGGTATTGGCTTTGGGAAAATTTTGAATTGAAACTAATACCAGTACAGATGAACTGAAAAATTCTATGTTTTAAAGAAGTGAAGCAGGGTTCTGAAGATTAGAAGACTTGATCATCAAAGATTGACAGCAGTCTGGACGTGTTCAACTATGATCCATATACAGCCAGGTGCTTAACAAATGATGACTAAATGGCGGCTCCTTGCACTGAACTCCTGTAAAACAGTACAGGCAGAGTGCTTATCCTGTTGAGAAGGACCTATAGAGATAGCATTCCGCAGTCCGCAGGAGAGCTAAACCGGTCTTCATTCCTAAAATAAAGAAAGAACATTCGTAGCTTAAAGGGTCGTCAACGGAGAATATATTCTTGGTGTCTTCTTGGAGTAATTGACAATAAAATCCATGACCTTCCCATTTTTACGAACTTTGAGGCAACATTTGGCATCCCTATCTTCTGTATAACTGAGTACATCCACAGTGGGGTATCGACCCCACTTTAGTTTAATAGATCCTGGAGATCCTTAACACTAGAGAAATCATGGTGATAGTGGGCAACGGCGCCAGGATTTTGCAAGCTGTCAAAGGCTTTGCAACGAAAGACGTGCTTAGGTTTAAGTGAGTATGGCTTTCCGAAGATGGATCAATGTCTGCGAGGACTAGAGGGTCTTCTCAGCGGTACAGCGGGATATTACAGACGTTTAAACCCCGAATTCGGAATCTTTTCTAACTTACTTAACGGGCTCGCGACCCGTAAGGAGTCTCTGCCTAAGACACGGCAGCCTTTCATTCTCTTGGATCCTGAGCACGCTGCTTCGAGTTGTCTAGACCAAGCGCTCTGGCATCCACAATCCTTAAAGCGGAGGTTCGGTCTTTCTTGTCGTCTCGAACTTGGGAGTTGTGACTCGAAGATCCTCTTTGCTAGCGCATTATAGTCCATTCTCTCGATGTGGCCGAGTCAGTGCAGTCGAGGTATGTTGGCTTTTTCCACATCTTGGTACATTTCATAGAGTTCGTCGTTGTATCGAATCGACGAAGAATTTTTCTCTCGAAAGTGTTCAATATCTACTCTGCTTTCCTGCTTATCATCTAGCGCTTGGCTCCCTATAGCAGAACTGGTGGGATCAATGTTTTGTAGAGCATACATTTCATTTTCCGAGTTTGGAAAATCCATAACTCTGGGTGGTAGGTTATCGGATGAATTTAATATCCGTAACGGTGGCAGGCAAGGTTGCATTCTATCACCATTACTCTTTCTGGCGGTGATTACGGATATTCTGCAGAGCTTTTTATTGACACCTATTGATGGATTTCAATGTAGCTTTGCAATCTATCTCGCAATAGAATCATGGACTTGCACCCAATGACAACTGGTTCGGTGACAGAAGCAAACTTGGTAGGAGTGAGGATTAACTCCACCAAAACAAAACAGCGGTCCTCCTCGAAATAGTGCAGGTCAGACGCCTAGGAAATTGTAAATATATTCAAGGAGCACTTACTGACTTAGGAACACAGCTACTGAATGAGCATCAAACTCTTACAGCCAGTAGATGATGAAATAGTTCCCCCTCCCAGATTGGAGGAGGTTGGTCCGGATTTTTATTTTTTGAGTAACCCTTGTCCATATGGCTGACGCGACCTGAAAAGATCTATTGTATCGAAATAGGGTAGAACTAAGCCAAAAGACGTTCCACCTCCCTTATGAAGGATTGTACGTCCTTAGCAGCAGAGTTTCTCAACTCCTTTGATGAACATATTTCTTTGTGGAAAATACGCCTCCCTTACCAATGTAATGCTGGGCATTCACGGAGAATGTGCTCAGAGGATTCGTCATCTTCTAAACAGAACCTACATTCAGCTTCTGGGCTCAGATTAAGTTTGCTAAAATCACAGGCCACAGTGACCTATAAGAAAGCTCACCAGCTTTCTAATACTTTCCTTATCTAGATTAAGGACTTCCTTGTAGGAAAAAGGAGTGATTATTCGCTTGGATTGTATTGTGGATTGAGACATTTTCCCAGTGGGCCAGACGAAGTTTGTGTTCGCAATCATTAATCACGACACCACAGTAGGGTTCAGATCCTATGAACGCAGATTCTGAGCCTGACCTAGTTAGTTCATCTGCAGATCCGTGGCCTAGAATTTCTTGATGACTAGGGGCCTAACCGAGTTTCACCCAATTATGTCTGTATATAGAGTCCATCAAATTAGATGACAGTGCTTTGAGTACTGCCTGACTATCTGAAAGGATATATAACTTAGCGCCCTTAATACCTTTATAAAGGTTTATCCTAGCACAGATCTCAATGGCATGAAGTTCAGCCTGGAAGACCGTGGTACACGTTCCCATAAGTATCGAGACCTTGGTGTTGGGTCCAAAGACGTCCAGCTTCAACTCCATCTTTGATCCATATGTGCACCAGATCAGACCTGTAGACCTGATCCAATATTTCAACCTCAAATAACCTACCGAAACAGTACTCCCTGACCATGATGTCGGGAATAGTGGAAAACATAAATCTTGGTCCGGCTTACCGCAGAAGCTTTTCAAATATGAAGGTGATATTCTGACTAGGAGCATACATCAGCCCATTAGTTGAGTATGGGTAGACGAAAGCATGCCCGACCACTGAAATGTCAGTTCTATATACCCCATCTACAAAAAAATACAATCCTATGTTTTGCACCAGGTAATGAGGCATATAACTGCTAAATGTAGCTTATAAGATCCTATCCAGCATACTATGTGGACATATATACGTCTGTCTATACGCTACGACAAATTCTGGAAAAGACCAACGAATTTCAAGTCGAAACAACACCATCTGTTTAACGACTTTAAGGCTGGGTACGGTCATTCATCGCTTGGAGCTCTACAAGGCAATGGCCGAATTCGGGAACTCAACCAGCTGTGCCGCGTTACACTAGAAAACACGCAGTGTGTCGTGGAGTTTGGAAGTTCTATTTTGGAACCGTTCCAGACAGGCACTGAATTTCTTCAATTTAGTGCTGGAGCAGATACGAGTAATACGGAGAGCTGGTGTCATCACAGAAGGTACTATCTTTCACAAGACAAACCAGCTGGGAATCTGGGATACGCAAACGATGTCGACATCATCAGGCGTTCTCAGGGAGCTAGTGTAGAGGTGCTCACGGCAATTGAAACAAAAGTTCCTAGCATGAAGAACGGAAGTGATGCTCTATAAAAAATAATAATCCTGCCAGTCCTATTATATGACGGCAACGATCCACCCAAGACAGTCTTCGAATCCCAGCTCTCAGGTTCAAAACGACAAAGAATACCGAATCTCTGTTATAAGAATCAAGCAATTGCCGATGCTTGGTCTGACAGACTGGCAACAGTGTGCCCGGGATTGAAAGGAAAGGAACTGCGCAGTGTTTCAAGCAAAGAATCCTCACGAGTCGGAAGCCCGATAAGTAAGTTGAGTTCCGCCTAAGAATTTTTTTTTGATTCAAAGTGCGACCATCATTCAGTTCTTGATTAATTCTTTCGTCCTTCGGTTCCACTCATTTGTTGAGGCATTCTTTAGCCTGTCGATTTGAGACTTTCTCGAAATCAAATGAGTCTCCGGATTATAGCTAGATGATGAACTTTGATCATTCCTATACCGCAAGACCGAACGCATAAAACAACAAATTCTAAAATGATAACTTTTTGAAGAGTTTATCAACCAACTCGCATTTTTTTTTAAATAATAAATAAAACATCCAGCAGGTGCAAACAGACGCCTTATAGCTGCAAATACGTGCGACCAAGTCGTGGACATTATTTTTTATGTCTGCGCCTTTCGATATGAATCCAATGAACATAAAACGGATGAATATGTGGTTATGGAAATTCGGTTTCTCAATTTCTATTTTTTATTGCCCTAGATTGTCGTTCACATATTTCTGAAATTCGTGAGTTGGAATTGAAACAATGTGTGTACTCATAAGCATGTACTTTGATACGCTGCCTGTATATAGAATGCAGTACTTGTACATAGATAAACTCGAAGTATCTAATACCTACTATAAAATTCGGGCATTAACGACACTGGTTACATAGGACGTTTATATTTAGAGTCTGTACAGGACCCGATTCAAAAGGCAATCTTTACTTAATGAAATGATGAGTGTTGTTAGGTAGGTCTTGTTCAAATTTATAAGAAACTTAATTTTCCTTTGCTATGCAGTACTGAACGCATTTGAACTGTCTCTAGGACTAGTTTTGAATTAATTGTTGTTGAATTCAGTGCCTTAAGATCGGTATGAAAGTCCAAGAAGATGAAGACAGTTTCGTAATGATTGTTCAGTTCTAATTTTAAGTTCGTACACATCTACCTGCTACCAATCACTGTTTGACAAGCAGGCTGCCTTTTACCGCAAAATCTGCAGAGAGCATGTTTGTTTGTTCAGCTTTATGAGATGGATTTGGTTACGCTGCCTAAGGGTGTTGACTATGTTTGACCATAAGTTCATTACAAAATGAAAGTCTTATCATATACTGATCCGCCCAGTCACTCGTGGCCAAGGGCGTGGAAGAGGAAGAGCCTAAGGATGACGGAAGTGATGCAGTTAAAATTGCTTCACATTAAGGCTGCGACGACATGCTTGGTTAGCTATATAATCAAGCATGACGTTTAAGTCGTACTGGTACATGAGTCCTAGATTTATAAGAACAAATGTATCCAGCGGCTCAAAATAAGGTACTCGTTGTTCTCTATAAGTCGAAGGTCAAATCAGGACAACATAATGGCTTTTTTTTTGAATAATTTTAGTGATGGTGACTTGGTTCTTGACAGGACTTATCCTGCGAAACAGATGGAAAGCTACATGTACTTGGCTATAAGTTCATTATAAAACAAAAGTTTCATCATATTTTTCATTAAATTCGGTATTCACTTGATGACTGCACATTTATGGATTAACAGAGTGAACTTCTATTTCAATATGAATCACAAAAACTGAATGCTTTCAGCAAATAAGTAAAAATTACTGTGTACATGACGTGAAAAGTCAAACAATTCATATGTCAGAGTAACGTTTATATAATTTATTTGCTGTCATTACCAATCATTTACGATTTGATTGAAAATGTACAAGTTATAATTAAATGGTGTTCATAGACTGCATTTGCATAGAAACGTATCGAATTGGAAATGACAACCTGAATGGCGTAAGAAAAGTCCAAACTATGAGTGCGGATATGTCAAAGTCAAAATATTTGCTTTAAGGTTATAAAACTTTACAATCTATTTGAAATACAACCCACTTCAGGGGTACAGGGTGAAGTACATTCAACATGAGGGTGTGAAATTATTCAAGCAATTTTCTCATTTATAATTGACACTCCGTAGGTACCTACAATTTAAGACCCATGAAATCAAGACAATATAAGTAAACATATACCAGTACAATAACATTTGGGCATTTTAAAGCAACCACCTTGCCAAATAATTTCCATAAAATTATAATGACTGTAAATTCCCAAAATAACAGCACGCAAACTTCCAGACACTTTCAGAATATTCATACTCCATATAATTTAAAATAAAACTTTGTCCGCACTCCCAAAACGAGGTATGCGAACAATTTGTAATGAAATATTATACTCCGACTGTCCACTAACAATAAAATATCCTTTTCTCGTCTGCATTTCATCAGATCCTTACAAATCTAATCTGACTACAATTAGAGTACATACTCTGATGAAGCTGATACCCGTACCACTTTTTTTCGGACTTTTGCTATCCTCCGGGACACCCCTGGCTGGCAGTCTGACAGAATAGAATCCTTTGGGTATAATGCAAACAAAACAACAAAAAATTCAAAATATTTAAATAGAACATGTCCAAGGACCCCCATGACAAGGAGCAGAGAACAATTTTTAACCAAAAATGCTTAATTTGCATATTTTTATCGTATAATGTGTAACCTCTCCTAGCCGACACGAGGGGAGGGCGGTATCTGTTTACTACGCTGAACGCGACATCGAACGTGAGGATTGCCGACATTTCGTGAGTGTGTTTTGTTTGAATGTGATTGAGTACAGTAGCTGCGGAAAAATGTGGCTGTTCTCTTTTAAATAGGTACGAATGTATACTTTTAACGTTTTCAAAAGGACATAGGTCTAGGTCGGTTTGAGTAGTTTTTTCAAGTTGAGTTCCTGCTAAATGTAGGCAATTTTTATAGTCTTCATGGAATGAATAACTTTAATGCTCGAAATTATCTCCGTGAACTGCAGTACGTAGGTACGTAATATGTACTAGTTGGAACGAGTTCTGGATTTACTTATGTTCCCCCTAGATGTGCTTTTTTTTTCATAGAAGTAGTAGGAAATCATAGCTAGAGCCGAAATAGACAGCATGATTCATCATTTACGTGGTCCACTAGAAAGCTTCGCGAGCTAAAAAATATTGTTTAGATAGAAATCAAAGAAAATACTTCCTTCCACAAGCCAGGATTAGCAGAAGTGTTGATCAGATTATGTTAGAGTTAGAAAATGTGCCTACTTGGCGGTCCAATGCCTTAAATCCAATTTTCAATGTTCACTACTGTCAGGACCTCCAGGCACTAGAGCGAAACAAGCCTTAATGATGTGACTATGGCTTCCGATAACCTCTATGATAAGCAGAAGAACTACAGATTACCATTCATCGAATTACTTGTAGAATGAGCAAATACCATGGATTCGCGTTAAATGTCATAACGAATGGATATTGTACACGATCGAGAGCAAGAGTTACCTTCGCCAAACCGGAAGGAATTTATAAGGCAGCATGTGAAGATCTCAAAGCTGTCATTAACAAAAGAATACCAGATAGTCAAGATGATATTTAAGAGATGGCTACCCTGATTTTTAATTTCACAGAGTTTCTAGTAAAAACATTGTTCTATCCTTGTGGTATCTATTAGAGAATTGCTTGAGCAAGAAAATTGAAAATAGCAAAGCAGCGGGACCTGATGACATCCCAAATATACTTCTTAAAATGGCAGTCAAAATACACCTACATAGTTAGGTTAGGTTAGGTTAGGTTAAGAAGGGGTGTGTGACGGTTAAAAAAAAACTCATCACGTCCACTCGGAGACCTAAAGGTCCATTGTGAATCCCCTATTTATATCGATGGAGTGGGAACAACAAAATACAGAAACCTATCGCGAGTTGGCCTCTTTCTCTATTATGCCGTCAATTATACTATACAATTTTCCAATCGGTGGCAATATGGATGTGTCCGCTTCACTGATGTTCATTTCCGACCCCATTCTTGCCAAAGCGTCTGCCTTCTCGTTACCTTCAATTTTGCTATGTCCGGGAACCCAGCAGAGTTTGACCGAATGGTGTCTAATCGTGATCAGTGCATCACAACAGTTCCTAACTGCCTTTGATTTAATTGTATTAGATTTAATCGATTTTAGAGCTGCTTGACTGTTAACGAAGATGGTTATATCTGACGGGGGGAGGTGACTGTCTTCTATGCATTTAGCAGCTTTTTCTATTGCCAGGATTTCAGCTTGGAATACACTGCATGCTTCTGGTAGTCTGAATGATTCCTATTTTTGCACTGTTTCCGAATAAAATCCTGCTCCCGTACCTATCTCCATTTTTGAGCCATCTGTGTAGACTGTGATACCTAGATCGTTGTCTATACTATTGGACTCCCACTCTGCTCGGCTTGGGAATAGGACTGGGATATCAAAATTGAAGTCGTTGTAGGGGATTATATAATCCGATGTGGCTGTGAAGCATTCGGAGTTGTATTTCCTGCCCATTGTCTTTGTAGCGTTTAGTATTACCGCATGTCTATAGGTGGTCTCTTTCCACAGGTTGGATTCTTTCAGTCTGAGAGCTCCTTTCGTGGCAGAGCCTTTGATGAACAAGTCTAAGGGAAGAATATGAAGAATAATATCCAAACCTGCTTGCGGCGCGCTTCTCACAACTCCAGTAGTGCAGAGTGCTGCAAGCCTTTGCACTTTGTAGAGTTCCTTCATATAGCTCTTTGTACTCGTAGCTGTCCACCAGACTAAGGATCCATATGAGATGATGGGCCTGATAATTGCTTTGTACATCCAGTGAATGATGTGCGGTTGCAATCCCCACCTTCTCCCAAAGGCCCTCTTACAAGCATGTAGGGCATTCATTCCTTTCTTCAACATTTCTTTTCCAGGATAACTTGGAATCTAGAATGACGCCAAGATATTTCGCCTCAGATGAGAGGATTATAGTGGTGCCATCTAGCTTTGGTAATGTGGAGTCGGGTATCTTTCTTCTCCTAGTGAACAAGACAAGTTCAGTTTTCTGAGGATTGACCCCCAAACCGTTCTGTTTTGCCCACGTAGAGAGCACTTTGAGAGCGGATTCCATTAGTTCACTGATTGTTGGCAAGAATTTGCCTTTAATCAGTATTACTAAGTCATCTGCATATGCTACGATTTTGATTCTCTTCTCTGTGAAGATTCTAAGGATTTTGTTGACGGTAAGGAGCCAAAGCAGTGGAGAAAGGACTCCTCCTTGTGTCGTGCCCCTTGTTGTCATCTTCCTTACAGAACTAGGCCCGATGGCTGAGTTGATGATCCTGCAGTTAAGCATGTTTTCAGCCCAGTTTACGACGAGCCTGTTTACTGTCAAATCTTCCAAGGCTTCCACTATTGAGTTCGTTTTTACATTATTGAAAGCGCCCTCAATATCCAGGAACGCTGCCATAGTGTATTCTTTCGCATCTAGAGAATGCTCAATTTCCCTGACCACGCTATGGAGAGCGCTATCCACCGATCTACCTTTAAGGTAGGCGTGCTGTGCTTCACATAGGTTTTGGGAGTTGATCAATCCTCTGATATGAAGGTCAATGAGTCGCTCTAGGGTTTTTTGCAAAAACGATGACAGACTAATTGGCCTATAGTCTTTAGCGATAGAGTGGTTAGATTTTCCTGCTTTAGGAATGAAAACTACCTTTACCTCTCTCCATTTGCTAGGTATGTATCCCGTGCGCATACAGCTTGAAAATATGTAAACGAGATGGGGTACTACATTGCTCAGAAACTGTTGCAGCATAGCTGGTATAATATCGTCAGGTCCTGCAGATTTGAAGGGTTTGAACGAATTTATAGCCCATGCCACTTTGTCTTCATTTATAATGTTGGATATCACTTCCTCTTCTCCGTATTTTAGAGGAACTGCAGTCCTGCAAGGGGTGGCTGTTTCAATTTCTTTACAGCCGGGAAAGTGAGTATCCATCAGCAGTTCCAAAGATTCCTGGCTGGATTCTGCCCATGTACCGTCAGACCTCTGGATATATCCGGGGACGCAGGGGTCTTTGGATAGTATCTTTCGGAGCCTCGCGGCCTCGTTTTCGTCCTCTATGGATTCACAGAATTTTTGCCATGATTTTAGTTTAGCTGCTCTAATACCATATTTATATTCGTTAAAACTGGATCTGTATAAGTTCCAATCTTCGCTATTCGTTTTGGCCCTATTGAAAAGTTTCCTAGTTTTTATTCTAAGTTGTCGAAGCTCTGGGGTCCACCAAACCGCGTTGATTTTCCTTCGAGGTCGACTGATAGGACACGAACTATTGAACGATTCTTTCAGAGTATGTACCAAGTTGTCTACCGCATTCTTAATGTTAGTCGTACTTGAAGTAGCTGTGGCTGGCGGCGGGGCTACCTTCGTTACAACTAGGTTTGAAAATTTTTCCCAGTTGACTTTTTGGGGATTTCTGAAGGGTTTGGGCTTATCTTTAGTCAAGTTGAGGGTGAAAAGAATTCGGTTGTGATTAGAGAAAGAGCAGGCATTGGAGACTCTCACATAGTTATGATTGCCAATGTCTATACAAAACTCGTGCTTGGAAGAAGGAGTCTTCACAGAACAAGTCTCCCGTGCATACCATATCGTGCATACAAGATACGCCTGGGTAGGTTTTGGAACACAATAAACTAGAGCCAGCAATTGAAAACTCCGTATGACTGTCGAAACACCAAAACAACTTTCGGGAGGATGGACCCATGGATGAATACATGCCACTTACTTATTTAATTAGGTGGCACTACAGTTCGGCGTGAACATGGGCTTCAACCAGCAAGCCTTTCCAGTTAGGCTGGTCCTTTGCTAACTGCATCCAGTTCGGCGCTCTAAGTCGGTGGAAATCCTCTTCTACTTGTGCGCGCCACCATAGGCTTGATTTGAAGACTCTATGAGCCGGATCACTGGTGTCCAGCTTTTATAGTTCGTCGTTGAATCCCGTCAATGCAAATGGAGCCGAAACTTTATGAAGAATTTTTCGCTTAAAACGACCGAGAGATAAAGTCCATGCTATATAGAGTGTTGAGAGCAAATACTTGATTTTGGACTCGTTTATCGCTAGACCCATTTTGGCAGCCTCCTTTGCAATACTAGCGAGCGCACCGATGACAGCCGGCTGAGTTCTACCAATTATTTCAATATCGTCAGCGTACGGTAGTAGTTGCACAGACTTTTGAAAGATGACTTGTGAGTTTCGCACTGGACTTCTTGCGTTTTATCCAGGATCTGTCGAAGTGTAAAAATTTGATTGACTGTGGACTTTCCTGGCATAAGACCACACTGATAAAGGCCGATCAGGGTTTTGGATTTAAGCTTGGGAATTGCTATCCTCACTTCGATTTGATCGGATGGACGGAAGTTTTGGCTATCATCGTCTAGATTGGATGGTCCATCCTGTGAGCGGGATGTTGGTCTTCGACGCTGTTATGCATTCTGCAGAACAGGTTTAGCTATATTCTCAGCGATTCTTCTCCGAGGTTTCCTTCTACAGGTCTGTAGGGGTCTTGTTGCCTTGACACGTTTTTTTTCCGCTCTCATAGCTCATGAGCAGCCCTCGTCCTTCTTTGCAGCGCTGCTTTGTATGCTCTTGTTTAGCTGTATGGGCTCGCCAGCAATTATCGTCAAATCAGGGGTTTCTTGAGGGTGGTCGGGTGAAACCCAGCATTTCTGTTGAGTACGTCTGATGGCATGTTGGCAGCGTTATCACTGGCACTTGAAGCTGGCGGCATAGGAGTCGTTGAGCGAATTACACACTATAAAAAAAAATCAAGTTTTGTCGTAAGTCCTGTCATAATTTTTGGGAAAGCTTCTGAGCAGTTACAGAGCGAAAAGTTCTTTTACGGCGCCACTCTTCGTGACCGTCTGACAAACATTCCAGAGTATATTTGTCATGAAAAACCTTTTCAAAAAAGAAGTGTGCTTCGGGTATGGAATTATAGAGCAGGCGCCTTCAAGTCATGAGAAAAATGTAACACGGACGCTATTAGGGCCAGTAGCGTAATAGCGAAGATAGAGTGATTAAACTGCCTTTAATATGACTGTAAGCAGTTCAAATACTTTCTGGCTAGTTAGGATACTACTCATGTATTTACAAAGAATAAAACCCAATAGCGCCTATGATTCAAAGGACTACATCAGGAAATTTATCCATTCTTTCCTCATTTACGCGAAAAAGAACTTTTCTGTCACGAAACGCCATTGTATCTACTTCATGGAACCATGCACGCACATACTTTGTGCCACAGTCAAATCTAGGCCCAAAATGAGGGTTCATAGACTCATGTTTTCTGTCTGATTTTCGAGTGTCGATATACACCCTTCCAACCTTGTGCATAGTTAGATTGCATGTCTTTCGTACCACCACTAGAAAGGATCATGTCATCCGTGCATCACATATCTGAAAAGGGGACCTTTACAATTCAGCCTTTAGGTGATTCATAACGTGATTAAAGAACAAGGAACTAGTGCCGAACCTTGGTGATCTCCAACTTTCACACTGAACTAAACTTTTGTTTTGGTTAGTCTTCACACTTTTCTTGAAATGTTTCGATATATGTCGGCGACTGGGTTAAAAAACTCGCAGACTTGTTGTATTCTGTTTTACACACATATACAGCGTTAGTTCTCCGATCACTGGTAATGAGAAAGAACAATATTGGTGACAGTATGAAACCTTGTCGCGCACCATACTGCTGTTTCAGAAGAAGCTGTTTAGGTTTTGTGGGTCTTACTTATTAATTGGGAAACTAGTGTCAGATAATGCTATTGTTAGAAGTCTTTTAACCTTTTCTCTATAAAGTCGGCTGCAACACTAAAATTAAGGTGAGTTGGAGTGTCTTCTGTGAAAAGCTCAATTTGAGCATCTCTTTCCACCTCCCAGAACATAGTAGAGATTTTTAGGTGGAAATTATGATGATAAGACATGCCTTGTCCTGCTTGAAATGTAATGTAAATATCTGGCAGGATTATTAGCACTTTCACTGATAGTCAAGCCGTAATCATGTCCCTGGAATTGCCATTTTCACGTCAAAGGCAGCTTTAAATTGCCATTTTACTCCATCGGAGATGATGGATCAGTTCAACATTCACCTTTGCTGGGTGTCAGGCCATAAAGACATTCTGGGCGACTGCAAGGCTGATGAGCTCGCCATAAAGAGTACACTTCAAGGATTCTGCCTAAATGTGCAAATCGGGTTCATGGGTAGCCAAAGTCTAAAGATCCATAATATCACAATGGACGACATCTGATTTAAGTGTGTCATTATAGAAAATACTATACTGCTCTACTGTGATAATGAGTTTTCCCAGTAATTGGTCTTAGATCATCCTCTTCTTGAAGTACAGACCTGTTCAGAAACTAGTTTGACTTTTATATTTACTCCACTCCAACATTGGTTAGCTTATAATCCACCCGTTCATCCGTTCATTACCTTCGGTCCGGTCTGTGTTACAAAACTTTGTTTGGAATGCTGTTTTGTATAACTTTCAGTTTTGAAAAATGGTTATGATGAAAGCAATCATAATTTCCAACTCCTCTTCCTCACATTATTTCAAACAGTAACACCGTTCAAATTACAACCACCCTACTGTATGTATGTGTATTTCAATATATTCTTACTATCATGCCATGTGCGCTACACAGGATTATCATCTGCATGCGTTACAACGAATCCCATAAAGAGTGTTAAGGAACCTATTATAATATGTTTCAAATCGTTTGGGATTAGATTCCTATAGTCTCTGAGTGGAATTTTTAATGGGAAAGCATACGCGTCTACCTACTTCCCCATTCATAAAGGGCTTCAGTCTACGCTCCTTATCATGAATTGTGTTGAGAAGAGATAAAGCAATTCCCGAGAAGGGTCAGATTGGAAGGAATTGATATCTAAAAGAATTTCCCTATAACAATTTTTTTTTCTTCGCTTTTTCTTTACGTATCAAGATGGAAACTTTAAGGACGAATAAAATAGAAATAGGGGAAAAAAAAAAAACTCGATTATTGCAGCAATAATTTGGAAACTACCTGACTTGGTCTTGGTTTTCCTCGTTGAAATAACGAAAGGATAAAGGTAAAAATGCCTGAATTCACAAGGCGAGAAAATTATAATAACTTTTTGAAGGAGTAAGGAAACATTATTTTTTTTTTTTTGTTGAAATACTCTGCTTAAGGAGCTATTGTAGTATACTGCAGCCAAGAAAAGTTCAAATGTTAACTAGTGAAAAAGTGTACCTCCTTCGCGTTCCTTTGATGCTGGATGATGGTATTTCGGGCAATGAAGCTTTATATGATATACCAATTTTTTTCTTTTTTGACTCTCTTTTCGACGAACATTGAGTTAGTGGATGTTTTTTATTCCTTTGGTGTATGTAAAATTATATTCTTTTATCTAAGAACACATTTCGAATAATAATAAAGGAGATGAGCTTTTTAAAATTCCTTATTCATTGCTCATAGAGTTTGACGTTGTCTGTAAAAGATTATGACTCTAGAACACTGATGAATGAGATTCAATGGGTAAAATCATAAATGAGTAACTACTACTTTTGGTTTTAATAGTTTTGATTTTATTCGAAAAATTTTGTGATGGTATTTTGGAAAGATATATGTGATCTATAAAGAAAATGAGAAGTTTAAGTAGAGGTTAATGTTCGATTAAACAACTATTTTACGTACCAACTACTTGCAACAAGATTATTGAATAATTTACTGACTGAGGTGGAACCTACTCCAGAAGTGGCTTGCCGAAGAAAGATCCTTACCAAGGTTCTCTCATAAATGTCTTCTATCAGGAATGATACACAGTGAAAAGTTTCCCTCTTCAGAACACGCTGGTAAGCCTCCTCAAAGTCACCTTCCTCAACAGACGGAATGGATACAGATATAATGATAAACATAGACATTTATGGGCAGTCAACTGATTTTCCCCCTACCGTAGAAAATATAGGTTACTGATGAGATACGTTCCAAACTAAATTCTAGGGATATGTCCCCAGCCCAACATGCGTGAACTAAATGCTCCTAGTGCAATATGCCTATAGTATAGGCCGGTCTGTTCAAACAGCCCTGGAAAAAGTGGTGGAACAATCGAAAGTTCACTGCGTTATAAAGAATTCACAGTGGCAATCTTTCCGACATAGAAGGAACATTTGATAAGTAAAATCTGACTTCATAACTCTAGCATTGGGCCAACAAAGCGTAAGCCTAGTAATCTCAGACTGGGTTGAATGCATGCTTTAGACTCAGAACTTGGAACCTCGCAAGGAGGGTCCTACATCCTCTGCTATGAATACTGATCACAAATGAAGTTGTAATGAAACAAGAATACAGTGGGGTCCGGGTTTTTGTATATGTGGACAGTGTCGTCGTAATGGTGACAGGCAAGTTCCTATCCACTATCACCGAGCTCCTTCAATCCGTCCCCAATACCCTACACGAATGGGACAACAGATTTGGATTAAACGTTAACCCTCTAAAAATAGACGTGGTCCTTTTCATTAACAAGAGAATAATGCCACCAATAGGCCAATTAAGACTCAATGGTAAACCACTTTAAACCTCCGATAAGTCGAGATACTTGGGTTGTATAGATACTTTACCGAAAAATGATTTGGAAAGAGAACACGTCAGAAAAGATAAATTTTGTAAAAGATAGGAGCTTAAGCCTGCGACCATCCCCTAGATGTACCCAGCCGTCCTCACACCCATCCTTTTTGGATGTATAGTCTGGTGGGCTGCAGCAGGTAAAACCAATTACCTCAGGGAACTAATCGAGATTCAAAGGTTGGTACTATTTCTGTCACCTCACAATTGCGAGATTGGGTATACTTGGGTACCGACACAAACGATCGAACACCATCCCCTGAATTCAGCCTAAACGTCAAAACAATATTCCCCTCAAGACAGGTTTGCGCAAATTGCATATCGATCTACATGGAAAGTTCAAAAACCGATGTAGGAGTAGGCTTTGGTATCTACTCGTCTGAAGCCAAAATTGTCTTTCACACCATCCCGTGAGTATCGAGCTAAAAACGTAGCAATCGCGGAAGAGGCACGTGAAATTTCTGCGAAATTAGAAACTAGGATGGTGGTCGATAATCGATATCTACATTGACATCCAAGATGGTATAAAATCCATCTCATCCACGGTTGTTAAATCTAAACTTGTAAATCGTTGCCGCGATAAGCTCAAGACCCTCAAAGTAAATTACGACGTTACACTCTGGTAGATTCCAGGACACGCAGGTATCCATGGAACGAACTCGTCATCGTATTATCAAGAAAAGGGTCTGAACAAGACCTTTGGTCGTTGACTTTGTGGATGGTTCAGGGAGGCCGCACAGTCAACTCAAAGCCACTAACAAATTTGTCTTCCTTTTACTATTTAGTTTTCTCCAACGAAAGGTATACAAAATGGATCCATTGGAGATCCAAGTGTTAGCTACGTATGCAGTTACACCTCCTGCCTATCCTTACCTAAAATGTTGTAAGAAGCAGGAGAAGTAGATTTATGACTGGAATGTGTTAGAATATCTTGGCATGAAGTAAGAGTAGTCTTCATAGGAAATTCGGGTAAGAGCATTACTTAGGGACACGGCAGCCTTTCACTCTCTTCGATCCCGGGCACGCTGCTTCCATTTGGCTAGACCAAGAGCTCTGGCATCTGCGATAGCTTGATCCTTAAAATGGAGGTTCGGTCTTGCTTGTCGTCTTGGACCTGGGGCTGTGATTCGAAGATCTTCTTTGTTGGAGCATTATTGTCGATTTGATGGATGTAGCCGAGTGTTTTTGTAGTCGACGTGTTTTTGCTTCTTAGATTACATTCACATTTCTTTCACGGCCCACATTGCACATTGCAACGCGTGTTTTCCAGCGTCACAACTGGATCACAACAGCTAAAGACGAAGGATGCTATTATATGTGGCTTTGAAGTCGATGAAAAGATGGTGAGCCTCGCCTTGAAATTCGTTGATCTTTCCAGGAACTGCCTTAGTGTGAAAATTTGGTTGCCCGTCGATATGCCGGGCCAGATCCAATCCAACACTGATACGTGCCGCTTAGTGTGTTGCAAAAGGCTTCAGACATTCACACAGTTCGTTGGATAGGACCTTATATGTGACATTAAAAAGTAATATTGCTCAATAGTTCTTAAAAGACATAGAATCGCCTTTCTTGAAGATGGGACATATGCAGCTGATAGTCCAATCATCGGGCATGGCTTCTTCCGTCCATACTTAGTTGAAGTTTTAGTGCATGGACCCTATCAAAACATCACCACCAGAGCCGACGGGCTTGTTGTTCTTAAGTTTTTTCATAGGTAAGCCAACCTCTTTCAAACCGGGAGGACCGATAGCTTCTTCATTCACCGGATGCGAGTTCTATTCTTGCCCTATCACTCTCTATACCTGTTGCCCATTTGCCCATATCTGGTAGAAATGCTGCTCAAATACATTTACTATTCCCTGTGCTTCGTCGACTAAATTTCCTTCACTGTTTCATGCATGAAAACGGTACCTTACGGACGTTCCAAAGAGTCAAAGGTGGGCTGCTTGGAAGTGACGCGATTGATGAGCTGAACACCAACGGCAACTCTAGAAATGACACTAAATATTCCTTCATTTGGTATACATTGCAAGGTTTTGACAGCGAAAATTGCCTTGGAGAAGCCGATCTATGAACAACGAGTATCTATGATTAAGCCTCAGTCCAAACTCGGGGGAATATATTGAAAGCCTTGAACCAAATGGACTATAGTATACCGTGTTTAGAGTGCAATTGGAAATTCTGTGTTAGAGTTCCTCGAAGAAGAGAAGGGAATGATAAATGTAGGTTCGGGAATTCTGTATTCCCCTAAACCTATAGGTGAAGATGAGTTGACAGCGTTAAAATGGACAATACTTCCGCCGCTTCTTCTGTTTTTCTTAGCTGTTCCCATATTTTTTGCAGTCCTATCCCAAGGAATGATTCTGATCTAGCATGTTTCTAGCAAGTAATACCTATATAGCTGCTTCCCTCCACTTATGTGTCATCGTTCCTAGTAGACGGCGACTTTATAATTCTGGACCTGACTGGGTGGTATTTGAACCTGTTTTCTG
This sequence comes from Xylota sylvarum, assembly GCA_905220385.1. Lineage (NCBI taxonomy): Eukaryota > Metazoa > Arthropoda > Insecta > Diptera > Syrphidae > Xylota > Xylota sylvarum. The sequence goes on from LR999958.1 coordinate 39,289,451, forward strand.
ACTTAATTGCGGCTGTCTGACAGTAGTTGCATGTCTTACTTCCGATATTTCCTATCAAGGTTGTATTTGGTTGTTCAAATTTATCGAATACACTGCTCTAGTTCTTTTTTCAACTTAGATTTTAGTCAAATCTATTTTTTGGTTAATTGCATTGTCTCTGGGTCTATCTAGATAGTGGACTGATTTGACCCGGGTTTCTCGTTTCTCATGTTTGAAGTTCTCTTTGATTATTTTCAGTATGGTTTCCTTAGCAATCATTTCCATGACTATTTGCTGAGGGCTACACTTTGGTAATCCAGAATACATGTTGTTTTCAGATGGTTTCCTACATTAATCCATATTTTCAAACGCTTTTCTCCTCAAGAGAGCAGCCCTTCAAGAGTCTAAGCTTAAAAAATTGAATCTAGTTCACGAAAAAGAATTTTATAAAACATCTAAAATCCCCTCCCTTAATCTGGACATCCATTTGGACCATTTGGAACCATCAAAGAACAAAAAATAAGCTTTAAGCAGACCAAATGAATTTCCAGTCTTCAATTACTCGTACATCACCTGAAGATGACCCAAATCCATTTGCAAAGAGAGAGCGCCAAAGACTGAAATTTGTCCGAACCAGGAAATTAACAAGTTTCCGCTTTGCATTGCTTCATCTCATCGTGTCCTTTCATTTTACGGTTAATTAAAATTACTTAATTTGTTCTCCTTTCTTTTGCTTCTCTCTTATTGGAGATTTCATTACGACATTGCATCCCTGTTCTGGATCCTGTTCTGCATTTGATTTAAGGAAACACTCCCACTGTTCTATCCCTCACTCAGGCAAATCCATTTTGCAGTATCTCAGTTGTCGAGTGCAGGAAAGAGGTAGAGTGGGATAAAAAAAAAAACACATTTTATCATCCTTCTCCTGAATGCACGAATGCATTGCAGAAGATCCTTTTAAACGTTAAAAGAGCCAAATGAGAGAAGAAAAAAAAAGAAAAAAAAGGACAACTCCATATAAAGGTGCACAACAACATGAAACGTCCTTCATGGCGAAATACGTTTTAATTTGAATAATATCACGAGTTCTACCTCTTTAGCGCAGTGCGTTCTACATTTGTGTTACATTCAACTTAGTCGAGAGATCCTTTGCAGGATGTTCTTCTGTTCCAAGTTCCAAGTACACGTAAATTCAATTTAAAACATTTTCCCTTAGTCGCGTCGTCGCTTCGTATACTACTATCTTCCGCTGCTTGGTTAGCAAGCATAGAGGAAGTTTGCCCGTTTCAATTTGCGTGTGTGTTGAGCTTTCTCTTAATTTTCAGAACTCATAACTCAGAATGTTATGAAGATATGACGTAGTCGTCCTTGGTTAACTCCATTCTCTCACAGTGTGTTGTTTTTTTTTTTTTGTTTTTGTTTTTGTACATAGTTCAGGACTTTTATCAAATAACATGTACAACATAATGGGGATCCTTTCATTTTTACGGGAGTCTGTAAAAAGGACGAATTGCCGGATCTATAATAATTTGTAAGGATGTGTGCGGAAAACCGAATGAATGTGTTTTTCGTTTTAGCACATATGCTTTTAATAAGGAACATTTTATTGTACACGTAGTCGCAATTTATGGATTCAAGAATAAATTGCTTGATTGCGTTCGAACGCAGTTGAAGCAGGACTAAAAAGCACGATAAAAGGAGTTTATTCTTTTTTTTTTTTCCTCTGCTATACTTCACATATTAGACAGCTACAGCCAGGAGGTATGGTTTTGTTGTAAATTTTCCAAATTTGACTGTAAATTTTCTTGATGGCAGTCATTTGCATTTTAGCGATCGAATTTAATGCAAATATAGGTCGTTATCGACAATTTTCAATGTTATCGATGGAGTCGTGTCGATGCAAATATTTTACACACCACATTGTTGGCAAAGTCAGTTGAATGACAAGTGATTAAGTAAAGCCTCGTAGAAGTACATACATAGAGAGAGTTAAACGTACATATGTATGTCTTATCATGCAATCTATCTGTAAGGATTCGATGCATAGAAGTACAAGAAGAGAAGTGGGATATACTATTGAACAATACTGATCCTAGAAGTTATGTAATTGTTCTTAAGGACTAGCACGATATTTTATTTGATACAATAGGCTGGTAGGTTTTACCAGAAGGTAAAAAGAACATGTCAAGGCTACAAACCCAGAACCGAAGCCTGCAGGGACGAACAAGGAAACCTAATACCAGAATCGCAGTCAATGTTGAGGATATGGAAAGATCACTTCTGCAGACTGTATAACGGCGACGATGACCTAAATTCCGCTGTCAGGCAGAATGAACCATTCAATCAGGACGATGATAATCAACATTTCGGTCCACCCGACCTGGATGAAGTTAAGATAGCGATATCTAAGCTGAAAACCAATAAAGCTGCTGGAGCTGATGGCCTAACAGCCGAGCTAGTCAAAGCAGCGGGGGATGACTTGGTAAGGAGCATGCACCAACTCATTTGCAAAATATGGTCGGACGAAAGCATGCCCGATGAATGGAACATCAGCATTGTTTGCCCGATCCTCAAGAAAGGAGACCCTCTTAACTGCGCCAACCATAGAGGAATAAGTCTCCTTAACGTCGCCTACAAGATCTTATCTGCTGTTCTATGTGAACACTTAAAACCTTTTGTCAGCAATCTGATTGGTCCATATCAGTGTGGTTTTAGGCCAGGAAAGTCCACTATCGACCAAATTTTCAAACTACGGCAGATCTTGGAAAAAACCCAGGAATTTCAAATCGATACTCACCACCTTTTTATCGATTTTAAGGCCGCCTATGACAGCATCTATAGAGAAGAGTTATATAGAGCTATGTCTAGTTTTGACATCCCTGCCAAACTCGTCCCATTGTGCAGGATGACGATGGAGAATGCACGCTGCTCCATCAAGGTCGGGAAAGACCTCACCGAGACCTTTGATATCAAAAAAGGATTCAGACAGGGCGAAGCGCGAAGTCGAATACAACGACTAAGATGGTTGGGTCAAGTAGAGCGAATGGACAACAATGCTCCGGCCCGGAGAGTCTTCGAATCCACCCCAGAGGGACGACGCAGTAGAGGAAGACCTCGCCTTAGGTGGCGCGCTCAAGTAGAAAGGGACCTCAACCAATTTGGTGTGCGAAACTGGAGGCAGCTAGCTAAATATCGAGCTGGCTGGAGAGGCTTGTTGGTTGAGGCCCAGGTCCACCTCGGATTGTAGCGCCACCTAAAGTAAAGTAAAGTAAGGCTGGTAGGTAAAGGATACATTGTAAAAGTACTGCTCACCTCGACCATCAATTGATATGATAAAAAGAATCGAGGATTTGGCATACTAACCCTGGACTTGAGTAGGCCTTTCTATTACTATCCTTGTCGAAATTAAGAATTTCCTTGTAGGAATAAGGCACGATTAATCGTTTGGATTGTCTCAGCCCCGGGACATTCTCCCAGTAGGCCAGACAATGTTTGTGGTTCCATTCATTAATCAGCACTGTGGCGGTAGCCTTTTTGAAACCATAGCAAGGTTCAGAACCTATGAACGTAGTATTCTGAGCCAGCCGTAGCTAGTTCATTTGCTGATTCGCTACCTGGAATTCATTGATGACCATGGACCCATTTGGGTTTCACCCTGTTATGTCTGGGAAGAGATTATGCATAGTAGCAGCATTTAACTAATATAGAGTCCATTAAATTTGAAGATAGCGCTTTAAGTGCTGCCTGGCCATCTTAAAAGATATATAGCCTAGCACCCTTAATACCTACGGTTTAACCTGGTGCAGATCTAAATGGTATAGACTTCAGTCTGGAATACCGTGGGATACATTCCCATATGGTGTTGGGTCCAAAAACAACAGCTCCATTTTCAGATTCCATCTCCAATCCATCTGTAAACTAGACCGGACTTCTAGGGTTCAGTAGGGAACACCATTAGACCGGTGTGCAATATTTTTACCTCAAATAACCTACCGAAACAGTACTCCCTGACCATGATGTCGGGTATAGCGCAAGACATGTTCTTTTTGGGAATTGAGTCAAGAATTTTCAAGTGTTCCACATGATCACCTGGTTTATACTTGTATTCTACCTGCAGCTTAGTAGCGCACCTAGCGGCCGTCTTCCTAATGAAGATTTGTTGGGATGAAAGCCCAAAGACAGATTCTAATGCTGTCATAGGGCCACCCGTTATACCGAGATATTCAATTATCTGGACCTTCTGAAGCTTAGTTGTCGTTGTCTGTCCAAGAATTTTCAGCCACCAAACGATGGCCCACACCATGACTGTACACCTCCGATGTATCATTTTTGGATTTAAATCCCAAGTTCTGCCGTAAATACATCCACTAGTCCACATGGCCCTAGTGGCGCACTCGCTGGCTTGATAGGAGAATTCTCCTATCTAAGCCGTTTATCAAGGATTACGCGGAGATGTTCAACCTCACTGGAAAAAAACTAAAGTGGTGCCTTCGATGGCAAACCCCACAGGCGGACCAGTAGGGATGCAGTAAAGTGGGAGGGTTATGATCCTTCTACTCCGGATCATAACTTCACCGTAAAGGAAGAACAAGTAGGTGCATTTGATGGTGATAGGTCTTAGATTGCCCAACCTTGTTTATGTAAAAAGCTCTAGAACTTTCTTGTGAGGATTGAGGGCTAGTCCTTCTCTATTGCACCATTCTAAAACGTTTAGTAAAGCATCTTGCATGACACAAGAAATGGTCATATTGTCTTTATTACTAATAAATATCACCAGGTCATCCGCATATCCAATGGCGATGCAGCCTGATCTCTGTAGATCGACTAGAAGATTATCGATGACTACTGATCACAAAAGAGGAGAAAGGAGTCCTCCTTAACTACGGTCACATACACTCCGCCAGAGGAAGGAGTAATAATACGGCTTTCAAACATGGCCCTTATCCATCGTTTGGTCCTCGATGCCTCTGCTACTAATTGCCCTTGCTATTGATTCGTAGACAGTGTTATCGCATACTCAATATCAAGGAAAGCATATAGAGCTATTTCCTTGAAAGTTGGAGCGAAATGTTTCTTCTATATCCTTCACGAGACACTTTCTGTGGATTTACATTGTTTGTATGCAAACTGACTTGATTGACACTTAGACAAATCTAGCCGGCCTCTAAAATGAACGTCAACGAGTCTCGTCATAGTTTTGAGAACAAATGTTGTTAGACTTATAGTCTATAAGATTTAGGCAGCTTACTGGGTCTATTGCTTGGTTTGGGGATGAAGATTACATTTACCTTTCTTTTGGTCTTTTTAGTAAACCGAAAGAATTTGCGTGATCCTTAACGAGTGCCTTATGGATTCGTGCCGCTACTGGCATATCAGCAATGTTTTCGCTGTATTTCCTCCATGTGGCACATTCAGATTGTCACAATTCTAAAAACAAGATGCGCTGCAAGGAACGAAGATGGGTAATTGTAAGCCTTCCCAGCAAAAGATACGTTGATAACATCGGTTTCCCTTAAATCGTGATGTCCTTAGAAACCCGGAAAATTTTTGAAGTGAGACATCTGATAGTTCTTGTAAGTCCTGGAAGTTATGTCTACCTATGTAGTGTTCTGTCCCTCAATTGAAATAGGCTTGGGCAGTGGCACAGGTAGTGAGGTGTAACCTCGTGAACCTCTTCGTTACCAGCATCCCGAGTTTAAGTTTCATTGTGTGATTCCTTAGAAAATTATGCCCAGTGAGTGCACCAACCAACATTGACAGCGTTTTCCTGTCGTTTTGTAGGAGTTTGTTGGTTCTGCCTATGTTGGCTGTCATTAGGATATTACGTTCGATATGCTCAATGAGGTTGGAGAGTAGAGGTGCCTGAGTTTGGTTCATTGCAGACTCTTTTCTTGCATGTTCGTCAACTATCTCATTCCTGGTTATATCCTACTGACCAGGGACCCAGCAAAGATTTATATTGTGCTGTGAGCTAAGTTAAGTTCTTCGCGACAGCGTCGGAGTAGCATGGACTTGATGTTTGTAGCAAAAATTGCTTTAATGTCCGCCTGACTGTTAATAAAAATGGTGAAATCATCCGGTAGTATTGCCACCATTGATACCATACTGGCTGACTCCGTTGGGAGCGTACTGCTGCAGTCAGGAAGTCTGATCGAGCTGTGTATGCTTAGTTCCATGGAAAATATGTCGGCTTCCGTTCCTATATCCATCTTTGACCCGTCTAAGATATAGATTTGTCTTTTCTTGGTTTCCTGGTTTTCCATTTTTCTCTACTCCGAATAATGCTAGGGAATGGTTTTTCAAAATCGAGGTGTGGTGACGTGCAGTCACTATTTACGTTTTCTCCTACGAGGTTCTTTAGGATCTGTGAATGCCCTTCGAACTTTGAGTTTAAACCGTTTGATTGGCTAATCCTCAAGGAACTCTTGGCAGAAGACTTTTGCATGTACAAGTCTAGCGGTAGCATGTTAAAGATTTTTCCAACCCAGTTGAAAGCGTTGTTCTCATCGCGCTGGTTGTGCCTATACATGCATGCGGCTGTTTGCTCAGGACCGGGCTAACTAGACAGGCCAAGGCACAGGTTCACTCCGAACTGCAACGCCACGTTAGTAAATAAGTTAGTTGGTACTGAGGTTGTCTAAAGTCACTGGCCTTATTGGCCTAGACCACAAACTTGATATAGACAAAAAAAAAGTCCACAGCCATCAAATCACACTAACGAGGAGGCCAATTGCTTTGGTCAGCTATATGGCATGTATCGATGTCTTGTTGAAACCAGATATACTCCAAGTTATGCTCTTCCATTATTTTATCCGAAAAACCGTCAGTCAACATGGTCCGGTAGCGATTGCCATTGACTGTGACTTTGTTGGCACCATCATTGAAAAGGAAATATGCGTCAGTGATACCTTGAGGATGAAACCCGCACCAAACAGTCAATTTTAATGGGTTTAGTGACGTTTCGTGAATGGCTTCGGGGTTTGACTTGTCCAAATTCTGTTTATTAAAGAAGCCGTCTAGTCAAAAATGAATTTTCCTCGCTGACAATGATCTTGCTATGAAAATCGCTTATATAAAGTTGTCGCAACCGAACGTGTACTTTGACGAAAAATTTGAATAATTTGCAAAACTTTGTTCACCACAGCTAACTTCACTTATATCCGAGAAATCCTATTGGCAAAATACGGCGTCCGAATTGAAAAATTAGTCCTGTTTCCCGCAAGTCGCAGTACCTTACACAACCTGCAGTTGTAGAGGCATAATTGAATCACAAGTGAAGCTGAAAAGGCCGTGAAACTCTTCCACTCCCGTTTTTCAATTTGTACCTTATAGTTGCAGAAACCTGGCTAATAGATGTACAGATTGGCTCTTTTAATTTGAATAGAAGTAGATATCGGTTTGATGCCACATATCGCAGTTTTGTTTGACATAGAAACTTAATGGGCTAAAGGAAATAAAATAATATTTTGCATAGCCAAACATCCTTCCCATAGAAGTATAATAACCTTCTCGATATCTTACGACTAGTGAATGTTGTAACCCTCTATTTCTTTTTAAAGTTACTCACAAGAAACAATGTACATATGCCCCAAAGTCGCTAGAAGTCTTACCCTTCCATTGATTAATACGTCCAAGTGGCTTCAGCTTTAAGTAAATACTCCAGTCCCATTTGCGGATATTTGAGGAATTTTAATAGAGCAAGAAAAACTCCATTCAAGGACTGTCGAAACCGTACCAGAAAATTTCTCATCAACAAATACCCATTCATCATTGGCTTGTTTTTCTCGGCCCGCTCAAGTATTAACCCACCCCCAACTCCATTCCACCCCATTCACTCATCGAAAAGAACATGGTAGTACGAGTAATAACAATCAAAGAAAAAGGCTAAAAAAAAAAAAAAAAAAAACAAACGAAAAAGAATTGGAATGAGCTCGAGCACGAAAAACCGAAGGCCAAAGTGGTAAAAATCAAACAAAACAAAAAAAAACAGAAAAAGAGAAAAAGAAAGCGGAACCACAAGAAACCTCTTGAGAGTGACAAAAGGAAACCAACCGACAACAGTACCAACCACCACCATCCATGTGGTTAAAAGTAGATGCTGCTGCTGCTACTCATACACACAATTCGACAAAAGGAGTGGAAACTAGTGGAAGTGGAAGTGGAAGTGAAAAAAAAAAACAAAAAATCGTCCTCATTGAGTTGAAGAATACACGCTTCCGCAATTTATTTTTCCACAAGATTTGCCATCCAATCAACTTGTCTATTACAGGAATATTGGAATTCTTCTAAGTTCCTCAGTGGGACCGACCCATCACCCCTGCCATCCTTTTCTTTTTCGTCTAAAGTTCCGCACTCAACTTACTTCAGCAAGAAAGAATACAGAAAAAGAGAGAAGAAAAAAAAAACAGCCGCCAGAGTCCAAGTTAAATGAAAATGAACTCGAAAGGACTCAAGTGAACTGAAAAAATGCGGCGCTACCACAAGGATGTTAGGTGATGGTGGTCGTCGTAATATTTGTCCCTGCTCCTTAAGTGCCAACCAAACTAACAAATTCGAACGCTTCCTTCCGCATTTCGCATTTCGCATTTGACCACCATCGGCACTACTCACAGTACACACAGATGAATGCCTTCGAAGGAGTCCTATTAACACGTCATCATCGAACAGAGTTCTTGAGATCCTTTTAACCAGCCCGACAACAGTGGGAGTGCGATACCACCTACTCTCTGCCGCCCTCTTAAGTCCTCCATCAATTATTTATGGCTTTGAGGGTGGAAATGTAGAGTGGATGGGGCTGCAGGGGAAGTTCTTAACTATGTGTGTGCACTTAAAGACTTTCTTTGAATGTTCTCCTTGCCATTGCCTTCGTCATCCACTTCATCGCCCTTCTTCAGTTCAATAATGGTCCTTAATTTCTTTTCTAATTCTTTCTCTTCTTCTTTTTTTTTTTTTTTTTGTGTGTGTGTGTGCTAAAAATGCTTCGCATTTCCCATGGAGACTAGATGTGATAGGAAATTGGTGGGCTACGGGTATGAATCGAAGGCGTTTTAGGGGTTGGGTGGCATTATGATTACTTAGACCGAGTTGGATGCTTAATTAATGGAAATTCTTTCGCCATTTAGAGGAGTGCCTGGTTACAAGCAATGAGCATGTATTTTACGTGACATTTACGCTGACAAAATTGTGGGATAACACGTGGGGATTTAGTGAGTACGGGAAGTGTGCGTACCTTCATTAACCGATTTAGGTTTAAGAAGTTAAATTAGGGACACATGGAGGCACACCTTCTTCCGAGTCGTTTATGCTAGGCCCGAGGCAGAATTGAATGAGAGCCAATGCGTAGGTCGGATGCTGCACGAGGTTCACATGGTGGATTGAGGTTTTTCCCTTACGTGAACAAAGATCATGACCGGTCTGACACAGGAAATGCTTAAGGGCGTTATTAGCCGGATCTTCAGTGAAGCACAGTGTGAGTGGGAAAAATATCTTCTCTTAGTAATAATGTATTCGTTTTCAAGCCGAGCCTTGTCCTTTCCTAAAAATATTGCATGTAGCGATATCCAAGCTGAGCCCTAAGCCTTGTTTAACTTCCAAAATCGTTCAAAATTGTAAGAACTCTCCAAATTTTGTCAAAAGGTTGAGTTTTTCGATGCTTATTTGGTTTTTAGTAAGACCACCATTTAGATTGCTAGAGTAGGCGCTGAGATCGATTTTTCACGTTTTGAAGTTATGTTGAGCGTATCTTCTTGGTCAGCGCTTCCATTCATGTTTCTGTTTCTTACGAACATGATTAAATGTGCCTTGATTCTCTAGAATTAAGACTTACAAAAAGGTAAACTCCACAGTGTTCTTATTATCTTTCAGAGGGAAGGTTAGGTTAGCGTAACTGTCTCTACCAAAGTACAGACACATTTATACAAGAAATGACATTTTCTGTTACTATGAATCTTTCCACATTGGCCAAGTACTTATAAAACCAGCTTCTTATGAAGCGAAGGATACCCAAGATGCTCAGTTCGCTGATATCATTGACGAAAAGAGACCCTATATAGAGCAGTCTTCTTTGAAATAGTGTATAGGAGGTGAAAGATGGTTTGATCCTCCAATTCGTTCCTGCAACTCCTGCAGAAGCCATTTGAGAGGATCACCAGCCTTTAAGCATGTTGGCTTATAAGACAATGCTACCTGAGGACACCGATTACGTAGCTGATCTGTATGATCGGTTTAGTATAAACAACCCTGGACCACGTTTCTGATCAAGCTTTGGTCAGATCTGTTTTGATATATGAAACGTCGAGCCATTTTTCCAGTTTTGGTTGGTCCTGCTTAGGTTAGGTTAGGTAGATGGGTGCCTTGTGACAGTGTCACTGCTCACTTAGACCACATTTCGGGTCCATTGTGCCTAATCATTTAACCCCGGAAACCTATAAAGTCCGCTATTGGAACCACCCAGATAATGATATGAATCTCAGGAGGTCCGTCAGCTCTACGTTACCCAAGTCCTCCAAATCCGAGAAGAAGTAACTACCAAGAGTCCTCATTCTTCTGACGGATAGGGCAGGACAGTCGCACAGCAGGTGACGAACTGACTCAATTTCTTCTTCGTCCCTGCAGCTTCTACAGAAGTCATTATGTAGTACACCGAGTTGCTCCGCGTGGACACCAATGGCACAATGACCAGTAATTATACCTGAAACGACCCGTCTTTTATAACGACTCAGTTTCATCAGAGAAGTTGATTTCTTCTTGCTGATACCCGGCCATAGGGCCCTGGCTGTTGCGCATGTTTCCAGATGAACCCAGCGACTATTTGCTCGACCGATGGCTTCATCCTCTATTTTCTTCTGTAAGGAACTGATTGGGGTTACTACAAAAGGGAGAACCCGCGATAGGTGCAGCGCCGACCCTTTCCTAGCAAGTTCGTCAGCCCTTTCGTTTCCGGCGATATCCATATGCCCTGACACCCAACAGATGGTCACCGCATTAGCTCTAGATATCTCATTCAAGACCGATTTGCAGATCTTCACAAGCCTTGATCTGATTATAGCGGAGTCCAGAGCCTTCACGGCTACCTGGCTGTCTACATATACAGTAATCGTTCTGCCAACGATATTGCTCTCCCTTATAATCTTAGCAGCCTGTATGATGGCTGTGACTTCTGCCTGATAAACGCTGCAATCATGCATCATTTATTCTAAAGGAGTGGTTTATTCCTAGGGCTTCACAATAAACTCCGGTCCCGTGCCAACGTCCATCTTAGAACCGTCGGTATAGAACGCCAACTCCTTCTTCTTCATGGTTCTTCGGCGCTTCCAGTACATTCTGTCAGGAATTCTTATAGCGAATCTACTTTCAAAAGCTAGCGTGGGAGTCATATGATCAGTTTCTGACAAACAGCTGGTGGATCCCCATCGGGACAAAATTGAGGCATGGCCGTACAGGCTCGATGACCGTATTTGGCCTTCCCTCAGTCTTACAACGGTTTTAGCCGCTTAAAGCGTCCAGTTTCAGTAAATGATTACATGTAGCACGGGTCTTGCCATTTGAGCAAAATCCTTCCTGGCGAGCTCATAAGCCTTGCTATTTCCTGGAATTTCTCTATGGTTTGGCAACCAGGAAAGGTGAATGTTGAATTGCTCCATCATCTCTGAGAGAGACACGTGGCAGTTCAAAGCGGTCTTTGACGTGAACATAATTCAAGATACTTGATTGCCACTTGACTGTCAGTGAAAATGCTAATATCCCTGATAGATATTGTATTACATTTTAACCAGAACAAGGCTTGATTGCCTCATGATCACCATAAAATTTGCCTGGAAAACGCTTGGATTCGTGTTTTCAGAGAAGACACCAAAACCCACCACGCTTTCAGTCTTGGACCCGTCTGTGTAGAAGTGAATTGAAATATCATCCACGGTGGCATCCATGTTCTATTCACTGCAAGCAGGTATGCTCATTCCGAAGTTTAATAGATTGAGGATCGAGGATTAATGGAGTGAGATATACGGCTTTATCAAGGGACACCATTACATATATATGAGCTGCCTCGATATATTTGAATACCAGGTCTATAGGGATCTCCAATACTGAGACAGGGCGTTGGAAAAGAGTTGGTTGCGGATGAACTCTTAATAGGCCAACGACAAGCTCGTATTCTCTGAGCGTGTTACTGACTCAGAAAAATCCGCCCCCTCGTCCTAGGGGTATTACAAGGGAATTGGCCCTCCTAGTTGGGCGTTGTGCGTGGGGGTACCTTCTCCACCATGGAAAAACAAAATAGTTACGATGCAACAACGAACCTCGAACAAGGATCACACTACAGTTGATGACCACAGTAAACGAAATAAAGACAACGTCCTTGGGACGGCACGTGGAATGTTCGGACCCTTGACAGGCCCATGCAGCAGAACAATTAGCAGAGGCCTTAGATTGCTATAATGCAGACATCACCGCCATCCAGGAAGTGCAATGGGATGGGTCGAACAAAAAGAGGATACAAAATTGTCACGTGTATAATGGTGATTGCTATAGGGAGGAGAAGCAGCGTTTATTTGGATACGGATTTGTCATATGCGACAGACTTAGGCAAGAAGTCTCGAGCTTTCGACACGTGAGCGAGCGTCTTATGATAATCCTCATCAAGGCTAAATTCGAGATCATAAGCCTAATATGCGCTCATGCCCCCACAGAGCACAAGGACGACGTCACCAAAGAATGTTTCTAGGAGCTCCTGGACAAAACATATGAGCAATGTCCTAAGTATAACGTTAAAATTGTACTAGGCGATTTTAACGCCAAGATAGGAAAGAAGGATATCTTGGTAAGCATAGACTGTGTGGCAACGGACTTAGGCTTATTGACTTTGAGGGGAGTGACATAACTGTAGCAAGCACACGGTTCCCTAATCTCAATATTCACTAAGGGACATGGCGATCTCCTGATCATCAAACGGTCAATCAAATTGAACATGTAAAACGAGTGAACAACAGCGGTCCGGCTCGCAGAGTCTTCGAATCAAACCCAAAAGGACAACGCCTTCTGCTCTCCACCTATTCTCTACAATACAGTCAGTTGTCATACGGATAGCTTAGATCTTCGATTTAAAAAAAGAGCGTGCTGGTCTAACCAGTAGTGAAGTCACCGGACCTTAGTTTTGGAGCCATCTGTTAAGATTCGACTGCAGCCCTGTTCAGGCTCAGACTATGGCCAAAGCCAGTTCTGAAAGTAAGGAAAATTGAAACTAAATTTGCACAACAGCCGAAGTTCTGATATCATTGCATCAACTGCCTGCAGAGGTATTGCGGATGGAAGCCCTTTTAGACCTCCCACCATTCCACGCAAAATTATAAAGACTCCGGCTGCTACAGTTGGAGGATCATGCATAAATAATTTCTCAAATAGCCAAACAGCTTTAAAAGCCTTGAATTAAGTCTTGGGGCTAAACTTGCTTGCTGTCCAGCAGAAATGCACATTATTCTAGTTCCTAGGTAATAAGGGCGTCACTTACAACGAAATTGCTAGTGAACTAACCAGATAGCTACCGCTTAGACTACCGCCCTTATACACAAAAAAAAAAGAATCTTTAAGCAAACGTAGTCGTAAACCAGTTGCGGATGAAACTGGAATTTAAAGAATTAATTGGAAAGAGTTTAAACGACAAGTGCAGATATTTAAAAGATTCTCGAGTTCGATGGATAAGAAGGACGATGAGACCATCATTAAAAGGTGTTTGAAGAAGATTTGAAACTCCGCCCAAATGAAAAGCCATTCATTAGACCATTCATCATCTGCATTGGGAAGGAGTCCAAATAAGGATTCAGTAAAATGATGGCACAGCTCCATACAAAATATATTGAACATGCACATGTACTTCAACCTTAAACATTCGTCTTGCTTTGCAGTAGGATAGTAAATAATCAATCATAGGTAATAATTTATTCCTTGATACACTGCACCAGACTATGGTATATCCACCAAAAGTCAGAGATCTATATAAATTTACGATTTCCTATGAAAAAGTTATATACTCTCGTGTACAACCAGGAAACCAACAACCAACACTCAAGGATACTACCAAAACAATTCGGTGTTTCTTAAATTTTTTTTGTAAACTTCAATTGATTTCCTTTTATTTCTTCCTCCATTTATTCCCCGAAGAATACTTACATCTTCGATTGCATTGAGGCCACAGAGTCTGGGAATGTTTTCTATAGATTCCCACCAGGATAATGGGAATGGAAATAAAGGAGAAGAACATAAAAGATATGAACTTTCCGGTGCTTTTCTTTTTCTCTTTTAATTAAAAAAGTTTTCTCAATTCGGCTTGATTTTATTTGATATCAAAAAGTATTTGAAAGGAGTTGTCACTAAAAGAGTTCCGCAAACGACAAAAGTTTATCGTGTGTGTGTGCCACTGATCCCTATAAATTGTTTAATTACGTTAATTTAAGATTATTTCATGTGACATATGCCTCTGGAAATGTTTGTCCACAATCGGAGAGCAATTCCTGTGGGGAATGGAGTTAGCTACTTTGTTAAATTAAATTAAAGACACAGAACGAGCTATTTGAAAACAATATTAGAAAAGTTTAGCTGAGGTCAAGGACTACGCCTTTGGTAATAGGTTCATGTCATATGACGCACAATATCCTCTATGCAATGATAAGAGGTTTTGTTCTTAACATAACTTATTCATTATATAATATGCATCCATCACTAACTTCCGGGTTTTATTAACAACACAAAGTCGTATGGAAATACTACCATATACCAAGGGATGAACATTTTCTAGTTTTCAACGACAAAATCCCACCATAGTTGCCATAGTACTACATATTTGAATACAATAATTTTTTTTTTTTTCAAAAACAACTCTATCTCTGGTTTCTGTCTTTTATCGAAATTCTAGTGAAATACAAGTTTTTTTTTAACAATTCAGCTCCGCGGATTCTGGCGGGAGAAACTTTTTTGCGTCACTTATAGATACATGGAATCCCCTTCAGCGAAATTCGATTTTATTTTTGATCCAATGGCTTAGTCCATGTGGTCCATCATCTGCATCCGATGGATGGGATCATAAATCTCTTTAAAAAAAAATTCACATCCCTACGTAAACTGAAATTTTTGAATTTTTTAAAACCATCCTTAACTGGGTATTTTATGGTCAGTGTATACTTTTCGAATTAATTGGGATTATTTCTTGGAACAAGCCTCTGTATGCATTGCTGACTAGTCGTGTTATAAAATGGCAAAATATGTTCGGCCTTATTTAAAAGCTCTGTAACACAAGGGGGGATATAGATACATATTTTGTGAAGGCTTAACGCCCTAGGAGCAATTTTTTGTAATGGAGAAAACAGAACAGAAATATTTTGAAAATAATACGGAAACTATTAGCGA
Organism: Xylota sylvarum; assembly: GCA_905220385.1. NCBI lineage: Eukaryota > Metazoa > Arthropoda > Insecta > Diptera > Syrphidae > Xylota > Xylota sylvarum. Next base: position 39,304,829 of record LR999958.1, read on the forward strand.
GCGTTCAATGGTAGAAACGAATAACCTCAGGGAACACCACCATCAGCCTTTATGACAAATTAAAGGGTTTTCCAATTGGTATACGAGAAGTTAGCTTCGAGTTTGTTTGACGTTATACTTTTTACGCAATGGTTTGAAAATATGGTAATGGTTTTTACAATAATTGAATATTTATCAAAATTTGCTATTCGGTTGTGACATTTTTATCGGATAATCATTCTCAGTGGTGAAGCTTATTTCTGGCTGAACGGCTTCGTTAATAAGCAAAATTGTAGCATTTGGGCAACTTAGCTATCCGAAGCTATGCACAGAATGCCAATACTTCAACACAAATCTATTGTTTGGTGCGGATTTTAAGCTAGGGTTGTCATGGCTCCAGTGATGTTCGCAATACAGCCACAGTCAATCGAGATAACTACCGGATCATGTTGACTTAACATTTCCGGGAACAAGTGGAAGAAGATGAGAGCACATGTCGTTTCAATAAAACGGCGCCACATGACACACACTTTGGCAAATAGTTTCGGTGACGTGTTATCTCCAGAAATAGACTAGGCAATTAGGGGCTTCGTTGGTGTTACGTCAAATTTATGGTCTACGGCAGTAAGAATAAAACATTAGATGACATCAGGACCAACATCGAACGCAAAACTGCCGGCATAACACCCGTTTAATGCGGAAATTAATGGAAAATTGGATTCATCCCATTCACTTGTGCCGGCATTTTCATGAACAACATTTGAATTATGTTGTATTTCATAATTAATGTCATTAATGGTACTTTAGGTTTTTTTTCGGTTTTTAGGTTAGATGGCTATCCTTGTTAAGGAATGTCCAAAGGAAGAGGAAGACGCGGAGCATGCAATGTTCCACTGTAGACGCTTCACAGAGGCAGGAATGGTCCTACCGCTCCCGCAGCTTGTAATAAGTCACATGATAAGCTCAGGGGACTACTGGTTGGAGATCTGCGCTTTCAAAACGAGCATGCAGAATGAGCGAAGAAGACTCGAACGAATAAGAAGAGCTGAAACGGCAGAACAGGGCACTTAACATAAGTTGCTAATCAATCCCGCGATGTAATACCTAACAGCAGTTCCGCGGTGAGAGTGGCATATGTGAGCAGAGTCTGGATTAATACGTAGACGTACTCCCGACATCGAGTACTTGGATTTACGAATCGTGCATGCTGATTTCCCGGGCAATTAGTATCTTTGGAAGATTCCTTATCCTTAGATGGGGAAGTTGAAGCCCCCTTTAGCAGTCGAGTGCTCCTATTTTGTGCCACTTTTGGCTAGTTCATTTGCTTTATCTCATTCAGAGATGCACGAGATCATACTATTAGTGATTCGAGTTTAATAGCTGCCTGGTAGTCGGTGTAAATGACGATGTCCTCACTTGATACCCATCTCATCTCCGTATCATATCTATTGATAATCGTGTTCTCTGCCGAATTCTGTCGGCTGGAATTGTGTGTTGAAGTCTAAGGATGGGGTTACGTAATACGTAGCTTCTATTTTTATATGTACAGGATTGAGGATAGTAGCGTGCACTGTCTCGTTGGGATACCATAGCGATGAGTTCCTCAGTCAGAGCGCCGATTGGAACATCTTTCCCATAAATATGCAGATGAAGGATATACAGTATTGTTTCAAGTGCCGTCGTGAGAGTTGTTCGGAGGGCGCTGGTAAAGGATATGCAACCGTTCGTTTGTAATCTTACTTATGAGAGTGAGATAGCTAGTTTTTTTTATGCTGTCCACCAGACTAGGATTCCATACATGAGTATTGGTCTTACTACAGCTGTATAAAGTCAGTGCATTATATGACGGCTGTCCTGCAAGCGCATAATACCGTAGGAACTTTCCTAGTACCTTCATGTATGTTCAGTTTCCATGTCAGTTTCCTATCTAGTATAAGCAACCCAAGTATTTGGCATGTTCGGAGAAACTTATTCTTTTAGTAAAAGAATTAGTTCCGTTTTTGTCGGATTGGCACTAAGTCCGCAGCTATATCTCCACTTGACTAGCCTTGTAAGGGATGTTTCCATGAGATCCTGTAGTGTTTCTGGTTGTTTTCCACTGACTGCTATAGTAATGTCATCGCCTTAAGCTATAACTTTGAATTCTTCCTTTTCTAAGGTAAGGAGTAATTTGTTCATGGTAAGGAGCCACAGTTGTGGTGACAGAATCCCCTTTGTGGTGTGCCGCATTTAGCTGATCTTCTAGATTTACAGTGGCCAAGTTCTGGAGTGATCATCCTGTTAACTAGAATCTGGTGGATCCAGTGACTTATCCTAGCATTGATCTTCAATTTACTGAGAGCCTTCACGATGGCCTCTGGTTTTATGTTGCTGAATGCCCCTTCTATGTCAAGGAAGGCTACCATTGTGAATTTTTTATTAGCCAGCGATTTTTCAATGGTCCCAACAAGGAAATGTTGTGCATGTATAAGCATGCTACGATCTCGAAAGCATTCTTAAGTTGATGTTATTACGGATGTAGATGTCCATCAGCCTTTCCAATGTCATCAATGGAAAGTGGATAGAGTGATGCGTCTGAAGTCTTTTAATATGGTGTGCTTGGATTTCCCGGTCTTCAGTATAAAGACCACTTTCCAAAGCTTTGGTATTTAGGCATTGTCTAGATAGGAACAGAATAATGTTATCAACCAGGGACGGAAAATGCCATACAACTATTACATTTCTGCTGGGATGACTCCATCCGAAACCTGCCGATTTCTATGGAAGGAAGCTATTAATTGCCCATTGAAGCTAACAATTATTTACTATCTCCTCTGAGAGATGCGAGGTCTCCAGGTTGAGCTGCTCAATACTGAAGATACACGCAGCAGCGTTTCCTCGAAAGTTTGCATCTACGAGTAAATTTAGAGATTCTCAACTAAACATTGCCATTGTTCTATCAGATGTCTTGATATGACCGTGTACAATAGGTGCCTTAGAATGGTACTCTAACCCGAAATGAATATTTCTATGTATAATATCTCCAACACAAGGAATTTTATTTAAAAAGCAAAAGAGGGCTCTCTTAATGAACCCTTTCCCTAAGGGATAGAGTTAGCCGTCTTTCCTTCTTAGAGATAGAATGAGGGATTCAATATTCATACTCCTTCCTTTTTTTTAATGTACTTACGCCAAGAGTGTTTATACTCTCAGAGTGGTTGCTAGTACACAGTGAAAGCTGTAGATGTTGTCTTAAGCGTATCAGTAAACACAGTACGGCGATAGTCAGATATTAGGAGAGAGATAGGATAGTGTAGTTACTTATCCAATATCCTTTATCATTTTGGAAGCGTTCTTCGAATCAGAACCCCTTTAGCTATATAAAACCAATAAACGATAAATATGTCCTGTATATCAAAGACATAGCTATTTGCAGTGTAGTCCAGCAAAGGGTATCAGGATGCTGGACCCCTAAGCCATATGGCCACAGTACAGGCCTGGAGATGATACCAAAAAACTCCCTTCTCAGTAAAGCTTCCAATCAGAGATGGATGATAAAACGGGAAATCGTTTAAGGACTATGACACTACCAATTATACGGACGGCTCAGAAATGGACTGTCGGCGCAGCCTTTTTCTTTTACCAAACTGGTTATTCATGACAACACGTTTTGGCATAGCTGTATAGAAAGAATAATAACAAGAAAGAATATCTAATTCACTTCATTTGAGGATGTCCGGCCTTAACGAGTATCAAACAACGTTAAGATAGCATCCTCTGGGTCGAAAGGAACCATCGCTTCTCAGATACTTTCGAAAAATTTAGGGGAATGAGACAATTCTACTGTTTTTATGGCAATGGAACTTGATAACAAGTTAAGTTTTGAAAACAAAGTTGAAAAATCCTCGTCATCCTCATAAGCTTATTTTACAAGGACGATGATGTAATTTAATACATATACAAGGCCAAACTGCAGACCTGATGTCCCCATGTAGTTCTTCTGCTAAAACTGCCAAACACATCCTATTCGACTATTGAAACCTGTCTTATTGGAAGCCTTTTAAGTGGACCCGAAATCCGGTTTTACATAAGTTGCTATCAGGCCCTTTTTGTAAGCCATACGCTAAATAAAAATGAATATCAAAGAAGAATTCGAAAACTCAACTAGTAATCCTGCATAAACTTAAGCCTTAAGTTCTGGATTATAAGAAGAAAGGAGCTCCTTCCTTCTCAAAATAGTGAAAAGATTTTTGGTTTATCTATGTATGCATATCTAAGAATCTTTTCCTTCAAAAAGCGAAATGCCTATATGACTGGTAGAGAGAGTGATCCTAGACCATAAACGGAGCAAGAAAAACACTTCTAGGGTGGATGCAAATGCAACACAATCGTTGGTATAAAATGGAAACTAAGAACGATACAATCCGCTTAAGGATGGTGCGGTGTGGTATGATGGCAAGAACAAGACTTAGCATGCTTTGGCACAACCATCCCCATAGATACTTTCAAACGATACTTGCTCTATCAGATTGACAAAACAAGTAACATCACCTCATTATGCCCAGTCACCATTTCCAACCTATGTAGGCACGTCATTAAAAAAAAAAAGTAGAAACTTCAATTGAAGATACAACTCACTTCAGCTAATACACTGTCCCCAGGTGATGACAATGTTCTCCCTCCAGTCCAATCCGATTTCTTCTCCCCATCATTAACCAAATTACCATAGTAAATGTACAATACTTGCAAAGAAGAAGATATTATCCTAAGAAGTTATTACGCTAAAAAGAAATCCACTCCCGGCCATTACAAGGACCACAGAGAACTTACGTAAATATACATACGTTCGCCCGTTGTCATGATGGCAAAGCAAATATCCTTAAGCACTGACCAGATCCCCAGTGTCACGTTTTTTTGAAACAAAAGCAAAGCCAAGCACAAAACAAAAAACAAACCAGAATCGAAGACTGCAAACGAGACGGAAGGAGAATGTTAAAGTTGAACGAAGTCCCTCAGGTGACCCACGGGAAGGAATAACAACGCAAACTAGACGCCAGGACCGAGGGAAGAGAATTGAACAACTCACATCTACCACTGCAGGGATTTCTGTTCTTCGGTTTGCCGTGAATGGAGAAAAATAAAAATTTCGTCATGAATAAAAATTTCACAATTCCCAAGTTCGATGTTCCACTTTGGATTATCGTGGTACCAGCCAAAGGAGTAAAAAAAAATAAAAAAAAGGATACTCTCACTTCCTTTCTTTTATAACATATCCTTCCATCCCGGCATTGTCCGTTCAGCAGTATATAGTTTTTCCTTCTGTTGCCGATGCATTGACCCGATTTTTGAATGGATAACGTATCCTTACTCAGTTCACCACTTGATTTCCAAACAAGGACAATCGAGTGTGGCTGTACCGCTTTCTTGCATCTTTGGTTATATGGAAGATTTTCATTTTGACCAAATATTGTTATTATGCGGTTTTGAAATTGGTTTCCTGTTTAGGATAACGTACGAGAATGAAGCAACTTGTGATGTATACTAAAAGGATCCGATACACACAGCAGTTGTGAGGACGGTATGCAAAGGAGCGTGCAAGTTGCAACCACAAGATAACATTTTAGTTTCTTCCGGGTTATTTAGTTTTTTTTTTTTTTTTTTTCTGGTTTTCTAAACTGGTTGAACGTTTACGGTAGATGGATATTTTGAAAGGGGTATCCTTCGGTCATCCTTAGATGTGATGCTGCTGCAAGGTGGTTTTGTTGATTTGTTTGTATGCAGTTTTCCTCGCTGAATTTAAATTTATGAAGCTGACAGATGGCTGTGTGTTGGTTTTGGGAAAATCCACTTAAGAAAATGTTACTGGTTAAGTTGTTCAAAAGGTCACATTTGTGTACTGTACTGTAGTGGCAAATGATATTGATTTTCGCACAAGAAAGACGACATCGAACGATGAATCTGCACGATAGCAGGGCTCTGTTTATGATCTCTAATTGTGCTTCTTATATTCTTCATAAAAATGCCTTTCGGACACGGTAGTAAACAGTACACCTCTGTTTATTACCGTGTCCTAAAGGCATTCTGGTTTTGGTTTTTGAGAAGCTCTTTCATGGCAGTTATACTCTTTGATGTTTGTCAGACGGTCGCGAGTGTTAGAACTGTCAACAAACTTTGTTTGTACCACTCCAGTCCAATTTTAGGACAAGAAATGCCACCACCAAGGTAGTAGGTAGTGCAGATGACGTTGCTATTGCTGGTGTAACTACTCACGCAGATGTAGAAGTAGATAGTAATGGAGTGGAATATCTAATGTACTTGTAGTCTGTACCAAGATACAGAGGTATAAGAGAGGGATATACTCAGGTTTTGCCAGTTAGAGAGAATCCTTAGAGCCGTATCCTTTCTCGCGAGTTCGTCAGCCTTGCAGTTTCCCGGAATGTCTCTATGATCTGACACCCAGCAAAGGTGAATGTTGTTGTCACTTGACTCTCAGTAAAAATGCTAATATCCCTGACAGATATGTATATCAACCAGGAATAGTCTGGAAAACGTAGAAATGATTTAAAAATCGAAGCCAGATCCTCAGATTGAGCTTTTTCGAAAAGATCCCACATACCACCCTACTTTCAGTCTTGAAGCTGTCTGTGTAGAAGTAAACTAAACTATCATCCTAGACGATGTTAGCTGCTCAGAATATCTCATATTCAGAATGCTTGATGCTTGCATCGCATCTATTAGCAAATGATCGATTCGGTTGATAGTTCGTCCATCCGGAGATACCCATGTTGCCGAAGTGTTAGAAACCTAGTGCTGCTTATCACCGTCGTTTCTTAGAGGCTTTTTCCTTGCCGATCTTGGCTTTGAAGTCTCACTCTCTCTCCAGGCAGACTTCGTAGGCTCTATGTAAGAGGTCATAGAATTCCTCTTGATAGGGTTTTCAGCCTCATCGGTAGGGGTGTGTGCACGTCACTATAAGTTTGATCAATCTTTGGTAAAAAATGGGGCCCCAAGCCTTCCATTATCCACTGGATGACACAGGCAACATCAGACCCATTCTATCCTATGGGTACCTAGTGTCCACAGAGAACTAGCTAAGATCCAAGGATTCGCATGCATAGATACTACCAGCGCCATTAGAACCACGCGAACTGTAGCCCTTGAAACTATACTAGCACTGATTCCATTAAACTTGCACCTAAAGGAAACAAAGAGTACTCTAAGTTTGGATCAATTCAGAAAGAAGCTTGACATCTACATCGACAATCAAGTCACTTTAAAGGCCATCTCATTCCCACTCGTTAAATCCAAGCATGTGAATCGATGCCGTGAAGAGATCACAAAGCAAACCACGACGTTACACTCTTTTGGGTTTGAAGACTCACGGGTGTCCAAGAAAACAAACTGGTGAACGAACTTTCAAACAAGACTATCGAATCGCCACTAGTATTTGTTAAATCTAACATAGAACAAACCTTCCTGAAACTAGCCAATGAGGGATGGAGTTCACTCTCATTTTGTCGTGTCTCCAGAAAACTCTGGATTACGAAAATACACTAAAACTAAGCAAATCCTTGCATTTAATAGAACGAATTTAGCGCTCTTCACGGGAATTATTAAATGCTACAACCTCCTGCCGACCCACCGAAGAAGAATGCGATCAAACACGGACGACGTCTGGATAGGATGTGACAATTCAGACGCAGAAAAAAGCACATCTCACTTCCTATAAGAATGTCCTAGCCTATGTAGAACCAGAAAAGCGGCCTTGACTGTTTCCAGAAACAGAGAAATTCCTACAAAATTATATGTTTATGACCTAGATAGCACTGCCTTCGCCCAAAGAAATTAGTGTCATACATCCAGAATTCACTTATCTCATAAATATTCCATCTTTGGAGACAAATAGAATCGGTCTCGCATCCGAAATATCCGATGCGCCCCACTGTTCCTTAATCATTTATAATCTCTTAATATTCCAATCGATTAACAGCAATAAATATTCCCAACTGCAATACACAGGCAATCGACTCCCATAGCCAACGAGGCAGAACTCAGTGCAGTGTAATAAATTTTAGAACGTTTCACTCCTCTAACACGAGGACGACGACAATGGCATATATGTACATAGCCCAGGCCCCAGCAGTACTCCTCGGTTGAATGTCTCAGAAGGCGAATAGTCTCTCTCTCTCTCTCTGTCCATTACGACAATGTGCAACTGAGGTCCACTCCTGGCACAATATTTATTACCATGCCAATGAACTAGAATCACAATCTACGACGACTACTTTGGCAAGCGAGTCTCCCCAAAGTCCCCGAATGATATTGAAATGTAGATTACCACCACCACCAGCATCAGGACCGTGCGTCGTCGTCTCACAGCTTCATTGGTGCAATTGAATCCTTTCTTGGAAATCATGTTCTACTCCTCCGCCCCCACAGGAGTGAATAACTTTTCATTTTCTCGCTCTTTAGCTAAGTACACACAGATAGATACATTTTGTATCTCAAAACGACTGCTGCTGGCGGCGTGATCAAATTAGCGTCGAAATTTATTACACACATTCGTTGCATTTGCCGCCCAGTTTGTTCCTAATGAAATGATGAGTCAACATTAATTTTTATTTACATTTATCTGTCGGATTGGCATTGTTTCTATGTACACGTCCATGACCGGATAAGTAGAATCGATGGGCTCTCCCTGCTTGGTGGGTGGGTTTGTGTAAAACCCTCTCGGTAACAAGATTCCTGAAAGATGCCAATAAAATGGAATTTTCTCTCAATATTGGCCCAAATTGGCGTAGATTACTCTGACCCCTATCGTGCTGGCCTTTTCTTCACCCGAAAAATTGCTTGTTCAAAGCATTTGATATGCCAGTCGGGTTCTAAGGTCCGATTATTCTGCTCCATAGCAATGTGCAAGCAAACGTAGTATCTTGCTACCGGCAATGTAAGGTATTTGTATTTCGGAGAAGTATCCTTTTGTCCTTGGCTGCTCTGCTGCCGGTCTCTGGAAAGTATCTTTGAATGTGTGTAGGTACACAATAATAGGGATACATGTAACCGTATCACTGCTGTCGAAATTGCTTCAAACCCGAGTTCTTCTTTCGATTGCAGACGGCATTGCGAGGCCGGATGGATTTACGAATTTCGACATGTGGCATATAAAATTGTAAGCAAGTGGATTTTAATTCGCCAAAAAGGGATTGAAATCGGTTTTCATGTCGACTGGGTTCGAAGAAAGTAGATAAGGACTCCTTTCTCAACAGAGTCTCGTGTGAAATCCTTACGAATCCATACGAACTAAGGACGTTCTTTCTCTCATTCAATCAATATTTGAAGGAATGGAAACATGCATATGTACATATATGTATGTAGGTACATAGGCCAAATGCATGAATACCTACGGGTATATGTATACATTCCTTCTTTTACCTTTGGCAGACAGTATCTACCTAAATGATTGCATGTCGAATTGCATATTTAGTTACTTTTTTTGTATTTTCCGACATGCACTACATTCTTGGCAAGTGGTATGTCCATCAAAAGTTTCTAGTTCAATGGAACACATGAAATTCTCTGCATAGAATAGTTATGCATATGTATCGGCAAATGCTTGGCCTTGTACAAAGTCTGAACCAATTTGGTGAACAAGGATACACAGTGTTTCTGTATGAATATTTAACGAACTCCTAGATACTGATTGTTCAAAGGAAATTAAAGTGAGGAATCTGAATTTTGTAGAATTTAATTGAAAGGACATGAATGAATGCTTTATGGTCACTCTGATGGTAGGTAATATATAGGTGTATGTACATATATATATTGTGTGAGTATATTTACGTAAACTCTAGGCCATTAAGTAGAATGGCAGAAAATGCCAAGAGGAATAGTTTATTATAGTGTAGCAATAATGGTGGGAATTTCTATGATACAAGGACGAATATGATGAAAATGTTATAGGCGAAGGGAAGTAGATGAATGCTACATATCACAATCTGAATTATTGTGTGCAGGAAGCAAAAGTAATCACATAAGTACTCGTAAACCTTAGTAGGTCACAGGAGGAGGAAAAACCATAAAACAGAAAAACATTCTTAAACGTTAAAGCTTTGGCTGATGTGCTCTTATCTAAGGACTTTTAATAGGACACAAAATATGAATAGTTTTTGTCGAATTTCCTATTTGTATTCAAGTAATTTATTCGAATAATTGTATTCGTATGAACAGTGTTTTATAAATTTATGTACTAAACATTGAATATAAAATAATAGTCCTTCAAGAAAATAGAATTTCTTCGCTGGTAACTCCATATGGCTTCAATGCGTTCGTGGTCCACTCATCAAATCTCTTTATCATATCATCATTGAGGTCTTCTTTATGAGAACCGACTTCTCCTTTTCTTATAAAACTGTTAAATGAAATAAATATTAAAACAATTAAGTTAATAATCTTGAAACAATGGACTTTACTTGAAAGAATTATCAGCAGATCCAAGTACCTCCCGTGTTATCTTGATTTCTTTCACATGATTGCACATTGGATTATCTGAAATGAGTAAAGTATAATGAATATTAATCCATTATGACGCTAAAAATATCACATATGTACCTATATACATATAATAGGTACACTAGGATAGAGTAGGATATACTAAGCACTGTAATTGATGGTGATCCTGAAGTGATTTTAAAATTACAAGTGGACAGCATTGCCCAGTGGCAACGCAGGGATTTCAATTTCAGCTGTCCCAGACAAAGCTCTGTTCTCAAGGAATCATTTCTACATATCCCTGACAAAACGGGTGAATTTCTTGGTTGGATATAGTGATATACTATGCGAAGTAATATAGTCTGATAGGGAGGATTGGCAAAGGAAAGTAGATCCGATCTGAAATCAAATTGTAATGTACGGTGTCAGGCGTATACTCGAGAGATATATAGGTAGACTTAGACGTGACTCTAAGACTAAGATGTGATCAATATCCGTCAAGAATATCGCCATATACATATGTACATTGACTACCATATACAGGCCGCGCTAAGGACCCTAAAGTCTTTCGTCACTAAATCTGAAATAGTCAGTAGTTGACGCACTCAGGGCACTATGTATCTAGTAAATTACGATGTAATGGGTAAAATCGCATCGACACCTCCTAGAGGTACCCGCTCTAATTGACATTTACATTCGAAGCAAACTCAAGCCGGAAGTTATATCTCCGGCTCAACATGCTTATACCAAAGGGAAAAGGGTAGAAACAGCACTCCACACTGACGTCAGTATCGTGGAGAAAACACTGAAAGGAAAGGGCAAAGAAAGCAATGATAGCATCTTATGCCTGCAACGGGATATTCGGCAAAACCTGAGGTCCAAGCCCTAAAATCATCATGTGGCTTTACACAGCGCTAGTAAGACCGATACTGACGTATGGTAACTTGGTCGACGAAAAAAGCCACCAACCTTAAGATTATGACAAAAATTCAAAGAATGGCCTGCAGATTACTAACTAGCTAATGGGTAATAGGGTAGAGAGCGAATGATAATGCTCGAAAGGTCTTCATGGTTATCAGAGAATAAATTGATGAAGCTTTCATCTGATGGACATCCTTAACACTCATCAATACAGTTCTTGTAAAAATCTTTTTATAAGAGCTATCGGACAGAGCTACTTAAAGAGGGATAGTCAGTGGCCGCTTTAGCTGATCAACTCATTCGAATGTCTATCTGATCTTTCAATGGTGCATACGACCAAGTGTAGGACTGATAACAGCACGCATGTTTGATCATTAAGAGCATAGGTGGGCTACGTTTTTCAGCTTTATCAACAGAAAGACCTATTGAAAGGTCAGACAACCTTTGGTTCGCCTTAGGTAGGACGAAAATCGTTTTCTCTTAAAATATAGGAGAGCCACCTCACAATGGTAGCAGAAATTAAAGTAACTAACCTAACCAATTCATATGCTCAATCCAAATACATATTAAGCCAATAATACTCTGAAATTTGTGAAAATTTGAACTTACTTCTCATTTTTTGAAATGACAGGTGTTCCAATAGTCTCGCCATTTGTTCATCTCCAACTGGTTTGTTGAGAAACTCGCCAACTTGCAGGACTACAGACCGCAAATCGCGCTTCATTCTTTCAAAACTGGTAAAGTAGATATTAGCCTCATTGCGGAGTTTCCAAAATTCAGCAATATGCGGCCAAAATGGTTCGTAAATTAACTTATCCTTCAAAATATTATTCATGAATTCTTCTATGGAAACACTGAATTTACCCAAGGCGTGCAAAAAATGGTAATAGGAAATGCTAGCATCCTTAGGATCCCTTGCAACATAAATTATCTGCAATTTGTAATTGGCATTAAATTGAGGAATAAATTTTGTTCACCAATTACCTTAGGTTTGATGGTCCACAGTCCCATTGGCAGCATATGCATTGGCAGATGAGATTTGATGATTCTTGGAGACTTTAATTGATCAGCGCTATCCAGCGATAGGGGTATTATTGAAGGTAATATTGTACAGAACCTAAGAAATATACTTTGTCAAAAGAAAAAAAAATACCATAACAAAGTTACTCATAGTTACTCGAAAAAAGGACACCGATCCTCTTGCTCGATTCGCAATGCAGTATCATAATCCAAGTCACTAAGCACTAACCGTGCCAATTCCAGCATCCATGTGGTGCCGCATTTCGGCATTGTTATGACCCAAACGTCATCCTTTCGGACTTCAAAGTTCTGAATGCGCTCCAGAAACTGTTCACCGTGAGCGTATAGAATTGCGTATCTGTTAGCACAATCGATGTCCAATGGGAGCCCCACATTGCTTTTCGCGTAAACTTTTATTGATCTTGCAATCGGCGTACCGAAGACGTTGTCCGAGGGCACTATACGAAAATTGTGAGGCATTGTAAGACACTAAGGAGATGAATCGCTTCTCTGGATGCTTATATATAAATTTTCTCAAAATTATATTATTTAGATCGTAAAGATGTAAGCAGTAAAGTTATCGCTATCACTGTATCATCGGCTTATTACGATATAGACGCGATCTATTCGAAACAACGCGCGATGTTGATTAAGTTAATTAATTTGTATTGTTTCAAACAAAGTGAGGAATACCACAAGCAGATTTAAAGATAATGCGGCGATAATGTACTGCACCTACAGTGAATTTCTGCTATCGACTGCATGCAAACTTAATGTATCTGCCAAAGGAAGCGTGTCAGGTTGGTCGTGAATCTAGGGCATTCTAGAGTATTTTGCACTTGTTCAACAAGGGTTTTGAATGGCATTTGAGAGAATACCTATATGAGCTCATGTCATTACGATCGGTTCAATCTCGTAGGGTGTACTAGGCTAGAAATGTCGATTGGTACCAAAGAGCATATTTTATGTACCAGCGTCATGCACTGTACCATTGTAGTGCTGCCACTGCTCTTCGTTTTTTTTATTGAGTATCATAAACAGTGTTTGGGAAATGTGGGAGTAGTACGATCGTGTTTAAGATAGTTTAAAATTAATTTTTAAAGAAAAGGTAGTACAACACGGTGGGGATAATAGTTTCCCCAATTACTTTACCTGTGTGGACTGATAGACAATGCCCAGTGCTTAAAATGACTGAGACTAAGCACGATAAGTCGCTTGTTATATGATTGGACTGAACACAATTGGTTACTTAAATATTTAAGATTTCCCACAAAAGAACCTAGCAATGAATTAAACTGACTGCATCACATCTAAATTGGGTTTTAGGAATAATTAAGTACTCGTAAACCTTAGTAGGTCACAGAAAAAAAAATCATAAAACAATGAAACATACTTAATAAGCCTTCACCCAAAAAATACGAAAAAAGCGAAATATGACCAATCGGTTTATATAGCCATGTTCTATCTATCTCCAGATAGCATCAGGTGCACTGGAGTTCAATAAAATGGTTCATAAACTATAGAATACAGCTACATTTTGACTATCTTTTATGTATCCTAAGGAATGAAGATACATACATAAATGCCTCGGGTGGTACATGATCTGTTTCCAACGATCTCTTGAAGAAGAGGGGATTGTAGTATAGTGGTGGACCTGACACTGAATTGTTCATTATAACGTCTGGCGATCGCGCAAAATAATTTCTGATCAATTTAATCATGAAGTTGTCTATCCGCAATGTCCCCGAGTCGTCGTAAATGTTTTTGTTTGAAATCAAGTGCAAATACTCACTCTCAGCTGATCTATACTTGCCCAAACAGGTACGTAGACACTTCCTTTCAAAAACTCGAAGTATCTCCATATACGATTGGCTAATATTGAACCATATAGGACAGCCGTAAGTCAGTATTGGACGAATCAATGTCAATTAGCATATAAGCTTAACGTCAGAGGCAAGACGTGCGGAATAAAACAAAGTTTAAGGCTCATAAAGTCTGCCCTCGCTTTGGCTTGTTGTATGTTCACGTGTTCATTAAAATATAAATATTTCAAGATCAGGACAGAATACTTATTTTCTGGGAGTTTCTCCCGATGGTCTTATTAACAAAGATATTCTTTCGAAATGGCTTATTAAAGTAGGCGTGGTAGTAGGCGTAGGCAGTTTTTTTTTATTAATTTTTACGATAATGTCGAATATTTGAAGATGTTAAATGCAATACATCATCAAAATCGGTTTTTAATGAAAATGCCCCAAAAAAGCCATAACTGATGTGGGTGAATTGTATTGAATTGTATTGAATTTGTAGCCAATTCAAATATTTAAATAGTTTGTCTCAATAAAATTTTAATGTAAAATAGTGAAGGTTTGAAAAAATAAGTGTGGGTGTGGACGGATTTAAAAAATTTGTATACATATTCTGCTTTTACCTATGAAAAGATTTACATATATTTATTTTTTACTTTCTTTAAGAAAAAAGAGCAAAACCAAACTAATCCCTTTGCAACGCAAATATAAACAAAAATTAAACTTAGAGCTATGCCCCTCTATGACCCCTCTATGACCATTCAGTGGTGGCTGATAGCAAACCAGAGCAAATACTGAAAAATATTTTTGAATAGAACATTTTCAAACCAGGTCAGCCACTTCATTTTCAAAAAGTGAAGTGAAGGGAACTGAAAAAGGAAGTAAAATCCAAAAAAGTGAAGTGATACAAAATGTGCCGTGCCATGAGGTCAAAATCTAGCATTTTCCATCATAACACTTTGATAAAGTGACACTAGGTCGATTTGTCCGTATGTCACTTTGCATTGCATATCTAATTGTGTTCACCTGTTGAGCATAACGCCTCATTTACCATTCTGAGAAGTTTAAAATTATTTAAGACTTGACAAAATCATTGGATTTGGCCTTAAACGGCTGACTTTATGTCACGGTACCGCTACTAACAATTCTAGAAATTAAGTTAATAAAGTGAAATGTTTTGCTTTTTCCCACAGTGAGGTAGTAGATGAAAAAAATGGAAGTAAAATCACTTCGATAGCAGTGAAAGTTGCTACCCTGTGTTCTCTAATGTGAATGTTCGACTCTGAGTTCGAACTTTTGGGTGGAGGCCTCTTAAACGATAAGGCGTTGGTTGATTGTATTACTTTTAATAGAACGTCAAATATGTATTTTATTTCCAATTCGAAAGATTTTTTGTTTTCATTCGAATAGTTTTTGTCGAATGTTCTATTCGACTATTTGTATTCGAGTATTTTATTCGAATAATTATATTCGTTTGAACAATGTTTTATGAATTTATGTACTAAACATTGAAAATAAAATAATAGTCCTTCAAGAAAATAGAATTTCTTCGCTGGTAACTCCATATGGCTTCAATGCTTTCCTGGTCCACTCATCAAATCTCTTTATCATATCATCATTGAGCTCTTCTTTATGGGAACCGACTTCTCCTTTTCTTATAAAACTGTTAAATGAAATAAAACTAAAAAAATTAAGTTAATATACTTGAAACACTGAACTTTACTTGAATGAATTATCAGCAGATCCGAGAACCTCACGTGTTATCTTGGTTTCTTTCAAATGATTGCACGTTGGATTATCTGAAATGAGTAAAGTATAACGAATATTAATCCATTATGACGCTAAAAATATAAAGACTGAAAACTTTGCGAAGTAATATACTCTATTAGGGAGTATTGGCTTAGGAAAGTAGACCCGATCTGAAATCAAATTGCAATATGTACATATGGTACGGTGTCAGGCATATAGGTAGACCTAGACGTGACTCTAAGACTAAGATGGGATCAATATCTGACAAGAATATCGCCATATACATACGTACATTGACTACTATATACAGGCCACGCTAAGGGCCCTAAAGTCTTACGTCAGGTTCATTTGTAGCTGCAAAAAACATGGTGATTGCAGCACGAAATTCTCTCGTCTCAACATCCACACAGCCACGTAGCGGTCACCAGATTTTCGAACATGCAACTAAATAACTCATGTTGACGGAAGACACTCATCATAACATACTGGATGTTCGATCTTCCAAGCAGCTAATATAGACTCGGACCATTAAATGGTTCGACGACTGCGATCGGATTTGACCGCTACAGACTATGTCGATCGCGTGACATGAATCCGGAAAACCAGTGGCATCAATGTCAACAAGCCATTAGAAACGCTGCGTCATAAGGATACTCATAACCACCTCCGAGAAACACGGCATGCGCTCAAGCAAATAAATTAAAAACGGAGGCGTATAGGTTGTGGCTCCAGAAAAAAACTAGAGCGGCTTACCAGCTCTATGTTGACCGAAGGAAAGATGACAAATGCATGCTCAGAAGGAAGAAAAAGGAACACCAACCAACAGCGTGAAGTCGACGAGATGCAGAGATGCTTCAGCAGAAAAGAGGTGCGAAAAGAATGAAACAAGTTACATCAGGATTCACGAATCAATCAGTGTCAGTCACTTTGTATGACAACCGAAAGTTTCAACCGCCTGACCAAAGTGAGATAGAATTGGCTATCGCCAGGCTTAACGCAGCTGGGGCTGATGGGCTACAAGGCAGCTGTTTAAGCACGCTGAAGATGACCTGGTAAGGAGCATACACCAACTCATCTCTTAAATATGTTCGGAGGAGAGTACCCCCGCCTATTGCTGCCTCAGTACTATCTCACCGATCTACAAAAAGGAGATCGCCTACTCTGCAGTGACTACAAAGGCATTAGCCTTCTAAACATCGCCTATAAAATTCTATTCAGCGTTTTATGTGAACGTCTCAACTCGTTTGCTGATGATCTAATTGGTCTTTACCAATGCGGCTTTAGACCTGGAAAGTCTACCACCGACCAAATTTTTACATTGCGCCAGATCTTGGAGAAGACCTACGATTTCAATATCGATACCCACCACCTGTTCATCGATTTCAAAGCCGCATATGACAGTGTGAATAGTGAAGAACTATACCGTGCCATGCTCAGCTTTAATATCCCCGCTGAATTCATAAGACTTCTCAGGATGATGTTGGAGAATGTTCGCTGCTCCGTCAAAATTGAAAATTTCGACACCACCAGAGGGTTCAGACAATGTGACATACTATCATGCCATTGCTTCAATATTGTGCTAGAAAAGGTAGTACGCCACGATCAAGACAGTATATCATCTTTCAAAAATTCACGCAATGCCTTGGGTTTGCTGATGACATTGACATAATGGAAAGAACAAAGCGAGTAGTTACTGGTGCTTTCACTAGTATGGTGTCAGTTGCAATCAGGATGGGACTGGTTATCAACGAGGGTAAGACGAAGTAAATGCTTTCATCAACAAGAGTCGACTCGCACCGCAAATTTGGTCAGAACGTGACAATTTAAGTATAACTTCGAGGTAGTCAAGGATTTTGTCTATCTGGGCACTGATGTAAATTAAACGTAGCGACTGAGTATGCAATTGAGGAACAGAGCCCTATCGAGAAGAACCAAGGAAACGGTGTACAAACACTCATTATCCCAGTCCTGCTCTATGCTGTAGAAGCATGGATCCTTACCCAGTCTGGTGAAATCTCCCTTGCAGTATGTGAGAGAAATGTCCTACGCATGATTTATGGTCCTATTTGTGTAGACGAACAAAACAACGTCTGCCGAAGAAGATACAACAAAGAGTTGTACGAGGTATACAGAGACATAAAGCTAGAAACAAAAATTCGTATCCGACGGTTAAGATGGTTGGATCATGTAAAGCGTATAAACATCGATGCTCCAGCCCGTAAAGTCTTCAACGCCATACCAGAGGGATCGAGAAATCAAAGCAGAGCTCATTTTCGTTAGGGTGACCAGGTAGAAGGAGATCTCCGTCGACTTGGTGTGTGAAATTGGAGACGGGGCCCAGGGATTGAGTGGGTTGGAATAGCATCTTACTTGAGACCTAGGAGCACCACACTTTTGTAGCGCCAACGAAACTAAGTAAGTACATTGCGATGTGCGAACGCAAGACTAAAAATGGCCAATTCATTTCTGAGATTGGCTCAGATGAGGGCATGCCTGATGAATGGAATCTCAGCTTCGTTTGCACGATCCACAAGAGAGTTGACCCATAATTCTACGAATTACAGTAGTATCAGGAGGCATGCCTAGTTTTGACATTCTTGCCAAACTCGTCCATTTGCGGAGGTTAATGGTGGAGGTAAAGGTATATGTTCATCTATTGATCACTTAAAAGCGGTTTTTGTTCTCTTATTGGCAATTTGAAGTAAAAGTTCACTGGCTAACTAAAGAACTTACAATCATAGTCTTCTTTGACATGCAGGCGGCTTTCAAAAATATAAAACTGCAGGCTGTAATGAATAGTTTTGAAAAATTGAGTATCAATGCTCGGCTAAGTCACTTGATCAATCAAATGCTATTAGCATCATTTCAGAATTTGGCCATTACAAATCCAAAAGAGAAGTTGTACTTGATATACCTGAAGAGAGGGCAAATGTATTTCACCTCACCTTACACAGAAAAGGAAAGATAAAAACTTATAGGTTGTGCAAACGAACTACAACATTACAGCACCTCATGGAAACAGATCTGGCAAAGCTGGTGAACTGAACAATGAGGGATAGTCTGTGGCGGCTTTAGCTGATCAACTCATTCGAACGTCTATCTGATGAAGTGTAGGACTGTTAACAGAACGCATGTTGGATCACTAAGAACATAGGTGGGCTACGTTTTTCAGCTTTATCAACAGAAAGACCTATTGAAAGGTCAGACAACCTTTGGTTCGCCTTAGGTAGGACGAAAATCGTTTTCTCTTAAAATATAGGAGAGCCACCTCACAATGGTAGCAGAACTTAAAGTAACTAACCTAACCAATTCATATGCTCAATCCAAATACATATTAAGCCACTAATACTCTGAAATTTGTGAAAATTTGAACTTACTTCTCATTTTTTGAAATGACAGGTGCTCCAATAGTCCCGCCATTTGTTCATCTCCAACTGGTTTGTTGAGAAACTCGCCAACTTCCAGCACTACAGACCGCAAATCGCGCTTCATTCTTTCAAAACTGGTAAAGTAGATATTAGGCTCATTGCGGAGTTTCCAAAATTCAGCAATATGCGGCCAGAATGGTTCGTAAATTAATTTATCCTTCAAAATATTATTCATGAGTTCTTCTAAGGGAACACTGAATTTACCCAAAGCGTGCATAAAATGGTAGTAGGAAATGCTAGCATCCTTAGGATCCCTCGCAATATAAATTATCTGTAATACAGTTAGCAATCAATAGTGGAAAACATTTTTTTTTTCACCAATTACCTTAGGTTTCACGGTCCACAGTCCCATTGGAAGCATATGCATTGGCAGATGAGATTTGATGACTCTTGGAGACTTTAATTGATCAGCGCGATCCAGCGATAAGGGTGTTATTGAAGGAAATATTGTACAGTGCCTAAGATATATGTATGCTTTGTTAAAAGTTATAAACAGTTAATTAAGTTATTCGTAATTACTCGAAAAAGGGACAACGATCCTCTTGCTCGACTTGCAATGCAGTATCATAATCCAAGTCACTAAGCACTAACCGTATCAATTCCAGCATCCATGTGGTGCCGCATTTCGGCATTGTTATGACCCAAACGTCATCCTCTCGGACTTGAAAGTTTTGAATGCGCTCTAGAAATTGTTCACCGTGAGCGTAAAAAATTGCGTATCTGTTAGCACAATCGATGTCCAATGGGAGCCCCACATTGCTTTTCGCGTAAACTTTTATTGATGTTTCAATTGGCGTACCAAAGACGTTGTCCGAGGGCACGATACGAAAATTGTGAGGCATTGTAAGACACTAAGGAGATGAATCCCTTCTCTGGATGCTTATATGTATATACATATGTATATAAAACTTCTCAAAATGAAAATATTATGTACATAGATCGTAAAGATGTAAGCAATAAAGTTATCGCTATCACTGTATCATCTGTTTATTACGATATAGACGCGATCTATTCGAAACAACGCACGAGGTTGACTTTGATTAAGTTAATTAATTTGTATTGTTTCAAACAAAGTGAGGCATACCACAAGTAGATTTAGAGATAATGCGGCGATAATGTACTGCACCCACAGTGAATTTCTGCTATCGACTGCATGCAAACTAAAAGTATCTGACAAAGGAAGTGTGGCAGGTTGGTTGTGAATCTAGGGCATTCTATAGTCTCCTGCACTTATTCAACAAGATTTTTGAAATGCATTTGACAGAATGCAATATGAGCTCGTGTGAGTACGAGCGGTTTAACCTCGTAGGGTATACAAGGCTAGAAATGCTGATTAGTACCGAAGAGTATATTTGTTATACCTGCGTCAATGTTTTACCACTGTAGTGCCGCTACATCTGTGTAGTGTATCGAACTATCAATTGCAGATGCAGTGCGACTCCCAGTTTGATTTTTTTATTGAGTATTATGAACAGTGTGGTTGCTTTGTGAAATATGAGAGTAGTATGACTGATGTCGGTACCCATAGACAATGCCTACTGCTTGAGATGACTGAGACTACGCACGATAAGTCACTTGTTATATGATTGGATTGAACATAAATAATTAAAAGAATCAACATCTCCATAGCAGACGACTATCGAAATAGATATATGTATGTATGTATAACATATCGACATGCTACATAGACGTCGTAGCAGCGAAGTAGCATTTCGAACGTGTTGCTATCTACGTTCACTATGTCGGTCAGGCGAGATAAATTGTCAGCTCATTTGGTCCAAATCACGAGTCAGTCCAATTAAGGCAACAACTTTACGTAAGCTGGAACTTCAACCAACAGTGATGATGGTGGAATTAGTTGATAGCCTTGTCAAACACATTCTACAACTGAAGATCAAGGATATATAAGTTAAATTATTTTCAAGTTTTTTTAAAGAAAAAAAGTTTTTTTTTATACTTTGGAGGAGAAGCCTCTTTCTTTATTGATATTCAAAATAGAACTGACTTAATTCTAATTACACAATTTACTTATCACCTAACTTAAACTAACGCGAGCGTAGCGAACCTGATGGAATGTGCAGGTGTCTATTTCTCTCCAGACGCAACATGAACCTGGAGCATGATGAAAATGTGAGGTTTCGGTGTTCTGTGAGAAAATGCTGAGCTTTCAAATGTGATGTGGGAAATCTACTGTGGAATGCACTGCGGATGTTGGCTTATTGGGTGTCTGTCATTAACTTATACTATCATACGGACTCACAAATAGTTTTAGCCTGGATTTCTCAACCTTCCTATACATGTTTATTTGTGGCCAATAGAGTAGCAAGGATGCAAGAACTTTCACGAGCTGTTTTCAGAACAACAGAATCCAGTGGATCTTATTTCCAGAGAATGCGCTGCGGATGCCTTACTATCCTTAACTATTTGGTTCCAAGGCCCACCATTTTAAGACTCTATAGATGAAGGTTGGAAAGAAGTTGGAACACCCACTTATTGCGAAACTATTCCGGAAAAGTGGTCATCCAGAAAGGCACTCCTTGCAACATATCCGCAAGTAACCTGCATTATATCGGATGTTAAGTACAAGAACTCATTTCCCAAGCTGAAATGGATCTTTTGTTAAACAAATCCCGTAAAATTGGAATTACCGCGTCGCTAACAGCAGTACCATCAGTACCAAGAAAGTAGTCTCGCTCTTAATGGAATTATCCGAAACGTACAGCTTCTAGAATATAGAGACGTGTACAACCGCCTTCAAAACAAGGAAGAGGTTGGCAAAACCAAGCGTATTCGAAATATGTGCCCATTTATCGGTGCAGATGACCCACCAATTTGTTACGATTCTAAATATCAAATTATTTTATCTAAAAGTAATCTGCTAACTAAACTTATTTTCTCTTTTTATCATTTCAAGTCGTTCCATGCAACTTCACACGCGCTTCTGGCTACAGTTCGTCGAAGATACTGGGTCGAAATACTGCTCGTCGGACATTCAACAAATATATTCAATGCTTTCGTACTAAACCATCAACGATCGAACAATATATATTGGCAACCTACCCAAGGAACGAATTATACCAGAAGTTCCATTTATTACAACTGGTGTCGATTTCTGTGGTCCATTTTAGTTGCGCTACCACCCCAGGACGAGAATGCCTATAAAGGGTTACATCGCTGTCTTCGTCTGCTTTGCTACTAAAGCAGTCCACGAACTCAATAAATTGGCCAGACTATTCGATGTACATACAAAATCTGCCATATCCAAGAGCTTTATATCATCAACAGAATCGAGTGGCGTTTGATTCCTCGAAAGTCACCTCATTTTGGCGGTCTGTGGGAAGGAGCAAAGTAGCAGCACATGCAACTTTTACCTACAAAGAGCTTTGCACGCTTACCGCTCAAATTGAAGCAATAATGAACTGGCGACCAGTCACACCGATCTCATCTTCGTCCGATGATCTAGAACCGCTTACTCCAGGCCACTTTCTTGTGGGACGTCCACTATGAATATATAACGACTCACCAGATTTAGAAGGCTTCAGCAACAATTTTGAAAACGCTGGTCACAGAACTACCTCCTTAGTCTACAGGAACGCAACAAGTAGTCAACGAAATCATCATCTCTCGCAAAAAATACAATAGTTCTCATACAAGACGAGGACCTACCCTCATACAAATAGCTGATAGGTCCAGTAGTCAAGACCATTCCAGGCACTGATGAGATCGTACTTTTCAGGTTGAAATTATTTTCCTTAACGTTACGCCAAGGTCTTGGCAATCGGGAAAGTATCTTCATTAGGAATTAAGATATTTAACAATTGTATTCGTTTGAACAATGTTTTATGAATTTATGTACTAAATATTGAATATAAAATAATAGTTCTTCAAGAAAATAGAATTTCTTCGCTGGTAACTCCATATGGCTTCAATGCTTTCCTGGTCCACTCATCAAATCTCTTTATCATATCACCGTTGAGCTCTTCTTTATGGGAACCAACTTCTCCTTTTCTTATAAAACTGAAAAATGAAATAAATATTAAAAAAATTAAGTTAATATACTTGAAACACTGAACTTTACTTGAATGAATTATCAGCAGATCCGAGGACCTCACGTGTTATCTTGGTTTCTTTCAAATGATTGCACGTTGGATTATCTGAAATGAGTAAAGTATAACAAATATTAATCCATTATGACGTTAAAAATGTCACATATGTATATATACTAGGATACAATGGGCACTATAATTGATGGTCATCCTGAAGTTGTTACGTTAGACGTCAGGAATACCTTTAACTCGGCATAATGGAGTTTATTTATGAGGTCGCCAATCTACCTGCAACAGAAACTTACAAGTTATTTGAAAGACAGAACCCTCTTCTACGATACGAACGAAGGTCCGAAAAGACATAAAATTACAGGCGGAGTCCCACAGGGATCAGTTATAGGTCCTGCCCTGTGGAACATTATGTACGATGGACACATGGACTACGTATGTTGACACATGGAGGAGTGGTTGTAGTGGCTAAAACCCAAGAGTGACACAAAATTGCAACAACAGCATCAAAGACGGGAAAATATGGCTTCGCGCGTCAGTTCTTGAATTAGTGGATCAAAAACCAGAGGCTGTCCTGACCATACAGATAGGAGAACATAGTATCGATTCAAGGCCCTTCATATAGTACCTCGGGGTATTGCTTGATCATAGGCTCAGATTTATAGAGGTCAATCGGGCGCTGGCCACAATATCGAGGCTAATGTCAAATATTGGCGCACCCAGGCAGCCAATAAGACACCTGGTTGCGACAAGTCAATCCTCATCTACGCAGACCTTATATGCGCACCAGAAACAGCAATAAATTCGCACATGATATACAGGACAAACTCTGTGCACAGACGAGCATCGCTCAGAGTATGCTGTGCATTTACTATAGAATGGTATCTGAGGATGCAAGTGCTAAGCGGTGCGAATGCCTATTAAGCAGGATGTCAAAGCAGCGGCGTCAATGTACCTACATAATGACAAAAACTCAGAGAGATGGGTCATTAGAGCAAATTCCAACATAGAATGGCAACTGCGATGGAACGCCTGAGAAAAAGGTCGGTGGACACACAAACTTCTGTCGAATACAGAAGAGTGAACCAGAAGGAAACACGGTGAGGTAAACTTTTATCTTACTCAATTCCTAGCAGGACATGGAAGTTTCCGAGAATACCTTCACAAATACCACATCGCAGATGTCTTATTCTCCCGCCACTGTGAAGGCAAAGTACAGAACGCCGAACACGTACTGTTAGAATACAAAAAATTTCAAGCAGCCAGAAATAGCTTAGAATGAGAGGTAGGCAATGGGTTAACCCCAAGGAGATCGATATCGTTTATGCTATCAACGAGGGAAGCATGGGACACCGCCAACAGAATCATGCAGGAACTACCGATGTAAAACCAAACAAAAAGAGCGCAAGAGGTAGAAAACCCTGGATCATAAAAAGGAGAACTCATGATGTCAAAACCTGCTCCTATGAAGGAATGCTCAGGGCCTTATGTATATAGAACATTGAAATTATTTCTAAGATTGACTCAGACGAGTGCATGCCTGATGAATGCAATCCCAGCTTCGTTTGCAGGATCCACAAGAGAGATGACCCTTAAGTCTACGAATTACAGTAGTATCAGAAGACATGCCTAGTTTTGGCATTCTTGCCAAACGCGTCCGTTTGTGGATGTTAATGGTAGAGGTAAGGGTATACATATGTATGTAGATCTATGGATCTATTCAAAGCGGTTTTTGTTCTCTTGTACTATTAAGTAAAAGTCAGAGAAAATCTGAAAATTGAAATTGACACTGATGGGCCTAAAACAGGTGACGGTGCAGGAGTCTGATTGTTTTTAGTCCTTCTTGACATAAGGAGGTATTTTAGACTACAAAACTATAGCAGTTTATTCCGAGCGGAGTTTAAGGCCATTTTTGAAGCTTCTGTCAATGGTGATCGGCTATTGATGATGTCGATCCTAAGCACAAAAAAAAAACAAGCCACATATGTAAAGCTTGGTTAAGTTAGAGAGGTCGCCTGTACCTGCATGAATTTCAACTGTGTACCAAAGGAAGCCTACTAAGGGGTAATACGGATATCGAATAATAATGCTGATGGTAATGCTAATGCTTACCAAGTCGACGTGGTTGTCAAAGTAATGCAGCTGTCATCTTATGGACTAATTTAATATCGTCTTGCAAAAGTCCAATTATATGAGCTATCGGACAGAGCTACTTGAAAAAAAAAACAATAAGGGATAGTCTGTGGCCGCTTTAGCTGATCAACTCATTCGACTGTCTATCTGATCTGTCAATTGTTGACACGAGCAAGTGTATGACTGTTAACAGCACGCATGTTGGATCGCTAAGAGCATAGGTGAGCTAGGTTTTTGAGATTTATCAACAGAAAGACCTATTGAAAGGTCAGACATGCTTTGGTTTAACACTAGTTTCTATGTAATAAGCCATTCGCCTTAGGTAGGATGTGTGGAACGATATTAAACCAATAATACTCTGAAATTAGTGAACATTTGAACTTACTTCTCATTTTTTGAAATGACAGGTGTTCCAATAGTCCCGCCATTTGTTCATCTCCAACTGGTTTGTTGAGAAACTCGCCAACTTGCAGGATTACAGACCGCAAATCACGTTTCATTCTTTCAAAACTGGTAAAGTAGATATTAGGTTCATTGCGGAGTTTCCAAAATTCAGCAATATGCGGCCAGAATGGTTCGTAAATTAACTTATCCTTCAAAATATTATTCATGAGTTCTTCTAAGGAAGTGCGGTTTCTACCCAAGGCGTGCATAAAATAATGGAAGGAAATACCAGCATCCTTAGGATCCCTTGCAACATAAATTATCTGCAACATAGTTTGACAATAAATTGAGGAATACATTTTTTTCACCAATTACCTTAGGTTTGATGGTCCACAGTCCCATTGGAAGCATATGCATTGGCAGATGAGTTTTGATGACTCTTGGAGACTTTAATTGATCGGCGAGATCCAGAGATAGAGGTGTTACTGAAGGATATAATGTACAGTACCTAAGAAATATGATTTGTCAAAAGAAATAACTACATGTAGTTAAGTTATTCATAGTTACTCGAAAAAAGGAGAACGATCCTCTTGATCGACTTGCAATGCAGTATCATAATCCAAGTCACTAAGCACCAACCATACCATCTCCAGCATCCATGTAGTGCCACATTTCGGCATTGTTATGACCCAAACGTCATCCTCTCGGACTTGAAAGTTTTGAATGCGCTCGAGAAACTGTTCACCTTGAGCGTACAGAACTGCGTATCTGTTAGCACAATCGGTGTCCAATGGAAGACCCACATTGCTTTTGGCGTAAACTTTTATTGTTCTCGAAGTCGGCGTATCGTATATGTTATCTGAAGACACTATTTGAAAATTGTGAGCCATTGTAAGCCACTAAGGAGATGAAGCACTTCTCCGGATGCTTATATTTAAAACTTCGCAAAATGATAATATTGTTTACATCGAAAAGATGTAAGCAATGAAGTTATCGCTATCACTGTGTCTTCCGTTTATTACAATAAATGCAATCTATATGAAACACTCCAAGAGGTTTACTTTGATTAGATTAATTAATCTCTATTTGCTTATGTGTATTAAGATCTTTTTTATTCCGTTCAAACAAAGTGACGCACTGCACTGCATTTACAGTGAATTTCTGCCATCGACTGCATGCAAACTAAAAGCATCTAACAAAGGAGGCTTGTTAGTTTGGTTGTGAATCTTGGGTATTCTATAATCTTTTGTAGTTTTTCAACAAATAAACATTACCATATGTAAAAATGCATTTGTCGGGATGCACATTGAGAGTATGATCGATTACGCACATGCGGTTTGTTGTTTTCTTCAACCTCATAGGGTGTACTAGGGTAAAATTGCTGACTAGTATCGAAGAGTATATTTGTATATTTATCTGCGATAAAGTATTACCACTATTTTGACGCCATATCAATGGTATATCAAAGAATCAATTGCAGATGCAGTGCGACTTTCAGTTTGTTTTCTACTGAGTATCATGAACAGTGTGGTTACTTTGTGAAATTTGAGTGTAGTATAGCTGGTGTCGGTACCCATAGACAATGCCTACTGCTTGAGATGACTGAGACTAAGTAGGATAAGTCTCGTGTTATATTATAAGATTGAACACACTTATTCATTTCAATGTTTCCCTACAAAAGGATCTGTCGACGACTTTAACTTAATTCACATTTAAACTTGAAGAGGTAAAGTGAAAAAGAAGAAGCTCGATTTTTTCAGTTCGGAGGTTTGCGATTTTTACCTAAATTTCGGGATCTGGACAAAATTGAAAATTATGGTGGATAGCGTTTTTCCAGCAACGAGTCTATCTTTCAATTACGTTTTATACATTCTTCCAAAAATGCCACATGTCTTGCAACAAAGTTGCCCATGTTTTAGATCATCCGATTGTAGGTCTTTTGGTTCAACCCTTTTATTCTTTCTTGCCTATTTCACCCAGATACGCAAGGGAAAGCCGTAATTTGCGATTTTTACCTAAATTTCGGGACCTGGACAAAATTGAAAATTGTGCGGGATAGCGTTTTTCCAGCAACGAGTCTATATTTCATTTACGTTTTATACATTCTTCCAAAAATGCCACATGTCTTGCAACAAAGTTGCCCATGTTTTAGATCATCCGATTGTAGGTCTTTTGGTTCAACCCTTTTATTCTTTCTTGCCTATTTCACCCAGATACGCAAGGGAAAGCCGTAATTTGCGATTTTTACCTAAATTTCGGGACCTGGACAAAATTGAAAAATATGGTGGATAGCGTTTTGCCAGCAACGAGTCTATATTTCATTTACGTTTTATACATTCTTCCAAAAATGCCACATGTCTTGCAACAAAGTTGCCCATGTTTTAGATCATCCGATTGTAGGTCTTTTGGTTCAACCCTTTTATTCTTTCTTGCCTATTTCACCCAGATACGCAAGGGAAAGACGTAATTTGCGATTTTTACCTAAATTTCGGGACCTGGACAAAATTGAAAATTGTCCGGGATAGCGTTTTTCCAGCAACGAGTCCATCTTTCATTTACGTTTTATACATTCTTCCAAAAATGCCACATGTCTTGCAACAAAGTTGCCCATGTTTTAGATCATCCGATTGTAGGTCTTTTGGTTCAACCCTTTTATTCTTTCTTGCCTATTTCACCCAGATACGCAAGGGAAAGCCATAATTTGCGATTTTTACCTAAATTTCGGGACCTGGACAAAATTGAAAATTGTGCGGGATAGCGTTTTTCCAGCAACGAGTCTATCTTTCATTTACGTTTTATACATTCTTCCAAAAATGCCACATATCTTGCAACAAAGTTGCCCATGATTTAGATCATCCGATTGTAGGTCTTTTGGTTCAACCCTTTTATTCTTTCTTGCCTATTTCACCCAGATACGCAAGGGAAAGCCGTAATTTGCAATTTTTACCTAAATTTCGGGACCTGGACAAAATTGAAAATTGTGCTGGATAGCGTTTTTCCAGCAACTAGTCCATCTTTCATTTACGTTTTATACATTCTTCCAAAAGTGACACATATCTTGCAACAAAGTTGCCCATGTTTTAGATCATCCGATTGTAGGTCTTTTGGTTCAACCCTTTTATTCTTTCTTGCCTATTTCACCCAGATACGCAAGGGAAAGCCGTAATTTGCGATTTTTACCTAAATTTCGGGACCTGGACAAAATTGAAAATTGTGCGGGATAGCGTTTTTCCAGCAACGAGTCTATCTTTCATTTACGTTTTATACATTCTTCCAAAAATGCCACATGTCTTGCAACAAAGTTGCCCATGTTTTAGATCATCCGATTGTAGGTCTTTTGGTTCAACCCTTTTATTCTTTCTTGCCTATTTCACCCTGATACGCAAGGGAAAGCCATAATTTGCGATTTTTACCTAAATTTCGGGACCTGGACAAAATTGAAAATTGTGCGGGATAGCGTTTTACCAGCAACGAGTCTATCTTTCATTTACGTTTTATACATTCTTCCAAAAATGCCACATGTCTTGCAACAAAGTTGCCCATGTTTTAGATCATCCGATTGTAGGTCTTTTGGTTCAACCCTTTTATTCTTTCTTGCCTATTTCACCCAGATACGCAAGGGAAAGCCGTAATTTGCGATTTTTACCTAAATTTCGGGACCTGGACAAAATTGAAAATTGTCCGGGATAGCGTTTTTCCAGCAACGAGTCCATCTTTCATTTACGTTTTATACATTCTTCCAAAAATGCCACATGTCTTGCAACAAAGTTGCCCATGTTTTAGATCATCCGATTGTAGGTCTTTTGGTTCAAACCTTTTATTCTTTCTTGCCTATTTCACCCAGATACGCAAGGGAAAGCCGTAATTTGCGATTTTTACCTAAATTTCGGGACCTGGACAAAATTGAAAATTGTCCGGGATAGCGTTTTTCCAGCAACGAGTCCATCTTTCATTTACGTTTTATACATTCTTACAAAAATGCCACATGTCTTGCAACAAAGTTGCCCATGTTTTAGATCATCCGATTGTAGGTCTTTTGGTTCAACCCTTTTATTCTTTCTTGCCTATTTCACCCAGATACGCAAGGGAAAGCCGTAATTTGCGATTTTTACCTAAATTTCGGGACCTGGACAAAATTGAAAATTGTGCGGGATAGCGTTTTTCCAGCAACGAGTCTATCTTTCATTTACGTTTAATACATTCTTCCAAAAATGCCACATGTCTTGCAACAAAGTTGCCCATGTTTTAGATCATCCGATTGTAGGTCTTTTGGTTCAACCCTTTTATTCTTTCTTGCCTATTTCACCCAGATACGCAAGGGAAAGCCGTAATTTGCGATTTTTACCTAAATTTCGGGACCTGGACAAAATTGAAAATTGTGCGGGATAGCGTTTTTCCAGCAACGAGTCTATCTTTCAATTACGTTTTATACATTCTTCCAAAAATGCCACATGTCTTGCAACAAAGTTGCCAATGTTTTAGATCATCCGATTGTAGGTCTTTTGGTTCAACCCTTTTATTCTTTCTTGCCTATTTCACCCAGATACGCAAGGGAAAGCCGTAATTTGCGACTTTTACCTAAATTTCGGGACCTGGACAAAATTGAAAATTGTGCGGGATAGCGTTTTTCCAGCAACGAGTCTATCTTTCAATTACGTTTTATACATTCTTCCAAAAATGCCACATGTCTTGCAACAAAGTTGCCCATGTTTTAGATCATCCGATTGTAGGTCTTTTGGTTCAACCCTTTTATTCTTTTTTGCCTATTTCACCCAGATACGCAAGGGAAAG
This sequence comes from Xylota sylvarum, assembly GCA_905220385.1. Lineage (NCBI taxonomy): Eukaryota > Metazoa > Arthropoda > Insecta > Diptera > Syrphidae > Xylota > Xylota sylvarum. Next base: position 39,335,561 of record LR999958.1, read on the forward strand.
CCGTAATTTGCGATTTTTACCTAAATTTCGGGACCTGGTCAAAATTGAAAAATATGGTGGATAGCGTTTTTCCAGCAACGAGTCTATCTTTCATTTACGTTTTATACATTCTTCCAAAAGTGACACATATCTTGCAACAAAGTTGCCCATGTTTTAGATCATCCGATTGTAGGTCTTTTGGTTCAACCCTTTTATTCTTTCTTGCCTATTTCACCCAGATACGCAAGGGAAAGCCGTAATTTGCGATTTTTACCTAAATTTAGGGACCTGGACAAAATTGAAAATTGTGCGGGATAGCGTTTTTCCAGCAACGAGTCTATCTTTCATTTACGTTTAATACATTCTTCCAAAAATGCCACATGTCTTGCAACAAAGTTGCCCATGTTTTAGATCATCCGATTGTAGGTCTTTTGGTTCAACCCTTTTATTCTTTCTTGCCTATTTCACCCAGATACGCAAGGGAAAGCCGTAATTTGCGATTTTTACCTAAATTTCGGGACCTGGACAAAATTGAAAATTGTCCGGGATAGCGTTTTTCCAGCAACGAGTCCATCTTTCATTTACGTTTTATACATTCTTCCAAAAATGCCACATGTCTTGCAACAAAGTTGCCCATGTTTTAGATCATCCGATTGTAGGTCTTTTGGTTCAACCCTTTTATTCTTTCTTGCCTATTTCACCCAGATACGCAAGGGAAAGCCGTAATTTGCGATTTTTACCTAAATTTCGGGACCTGGACAAAATTGAAAAATATGGTGGATAGCGTTTTTCCAGCAACGAGTCTATCTTTCATTTACGTTTTATACATTCTTCCAAAAATGCCACATGTCTTGCAACAAAGTTGCCCATGTTTTAGATCATCCGATTGTAGGTCTTTTGGTTCAAACCTTTTATTCTTTCTTGCCTATTCTTGCCTATTTCACCCAGATACGCAAGGGAAAGCCGTAATTTGCGATTTTTACCTAAATTTCGGGACTTGGACAAAATTGAAAAATATGGTGGATAGCGTTTTGCCAGCAACGAGTCTATCTTTCATTTACGTTTTATACATTCTTCCAAAAATGCCACATGTCTTGCAACAAAGTTGCCCATGTTTTAGATCATCCGATTGTAGGTCTTTTGGTTCAACCCTTTTATTCCTTCTTGCCTATTTCACTCAGATACGCAAGGGAAAGCCGTAATTTGCGATTTTTACCTAAATTTCGGGACCTGGACAAAATTGAAAATTGTGCGGGATAGCGTTTTTCCAGCAACGAGTCTATCTTTCAATTACGTTTTATACATTCTTCCAAAAATGCCACATGTCTTGCAACAAAGTTGCCCATGTTTTAGATCATCCGATTGTAGGTCTTTTGGTTCAACCCTTTTATTCTTTCTTGCCTATTTCACCCAGATACGCAAGGGAAAGCCGTAATTTGCGATTTTTACCTAAATTTCGGGACCTGGACAAAATTGAAAACTATGGTGGATAGCGTTTTTCCAGCAACGAGTCTATCTTTCAATTACGTTTTATACATTCTTCCAAAAATGCCACATGTCTTGCAACAAAGTTGCCCATGTTTTAGATCATCCGATTGTAGGTCTTTTGGTTCAACCCTTTTATTCCTTCTTGCCTATTTCACTCAGATACGCAAGGGAAAGCCGTAATTTGCGATTTTTACCTAAATTTCGGGACCTGGACAAAATTGAAAATTGTGCGGGATAGCGTTTTTCCAGCAACGAGTCTATCTTTCAATTACGTTTTATACATTCTTCCAAAATTGCCACATGTCTTGCAACAAAGTTGCCCATGTTTTAGATCATCCGATTGTAGGTCTTTTGGTTCAACCCTTTTATTCTTTCTTGCCTATTTCACCCAGATACGCAAGGGAAAGCCGTAATTTGCGATTTTTACCTAAATTTCGGGACCTGGACAAAATTGAAAAATATGGTGGATAGCGTTTTGCCAGCAACGAGTCTATCTTTCATTTACGTTTTATACATTCTTCCAAAAATGCCACATGTCTTGCAACAAAGTTGCCCATGTTTTAGATCATCCGATTGTAGGTCTTTTGGTTCAACCCTTTTATTCCTTCTTGCCTATTTCACTCAGATACGCAAGGGAAAGCCGTAATTTGCGATTTTTACCTAAATTTCGGGACCTGGACAAAATTGAAAATTGTGCGGGATAGCGTTTTTCCAGCAACGAGTCTATCTTTCAATTACGTTTTATACATTCTTCCAAAAATGCCACATGTCTTGCAACAAAGTTGGCCATGTTTTAGATCATCCGATTGTAGGTCTTTTGGTTCAACCCTTTTATTCTTTCTTGCCTATTTCACCCAGATACGCAAGGGAAAGCCGTAATTTGCGATTTTTACCTAAATTTCGGGACCTGGACAAAATTGAAAACTATGGTGGATAGCGTTTTTCCAGCAACGAGTCTATCTTTCAATTACGTTTTATACATTCTTCCAAAAATGCCACATGTCTTGCAACAAAGTTGCCCATGTTTTAGATCATCCGATTGTAGGTCTTTTGGTTCAACCCTTTTATTCCTTCTTGCCTATTTCACTCAGATACGCAAGGGAAAGCCGTAATTTGCGATTTTTACCTAAATTTCGGGACCTGGACAAAATTGAAAATTGTGCGGGATAGCGTTTTTCCAGCAACGAGTCTATCTTTCAATTACGTTTTATACATTCTTCCAAAAATGCCACATGTCTTGCAACAAAGTTGGCCATGTTTTAGATCATCCGATTGTAGGTCTTTTGGTTCAACCCTTTTATTCTTTCTTGCCTATTTCACCCAGATACGCAAGGGAAAGCCGTAATTTGCGATTTTTACCTAAATTTCGGGACCTGGACAAAATTGAAAAATATGGTGGATAGCGTTTTGCCAGCAACGAGTCTATCTTTCATTTACGTTTTATACATTCTTCCAAAAATGCCACATGTCTTGCAACAAAGTTGCCCATGTTTTAGATCATCTGATTGTAGGTCTTTTGGTTCAACCCTTTTATTCTTTCTTGCCTATTTCACCCAGATACGCAAGGGAAAGCCGTAATTTGCGATTTTTACCTAAATTTCGGGACCTGGCCAAATTGAAAAATATGGAGGATAGCGTTTTTCCAGCAACGAGTCTATTTCATTTACGTTTTATACATTCTTCCAAAAATGCCACATGTCTTGCAACAAAGTTGCCCATGTTTTAGATCATCCGATTGTAGGTCTTTTGGTTCAACCCTTTTATTCCTTCTTGCCTATTTCACTCAGATACGCAAGGGAAAGCCGTAATTTGCGATTTTTACCTAAATTTCGGGACCTGGACAAAATTGAAAATTGTGCGGGATAGCGTTTTTCCAGCAACGAGTCTATCTTTCAATTACGTTTTATACATTCTTCCAAAAATGCCACATGTCTTGCAACAAAGTTGCCCATGTTTTAGATCATCCGATTGTAGGTCTTTTAGTTCAACCCTTTTATTCTTTCTTGCCTATTTCACCCATATACGCAAGGGAAAGCCGTAATTTGCGATTTTTACCTAAATTTCGGGACCTGGACAAAATTGAAAAATATGGTGGATAGCGTTTTGCCAGCAACGAGTCTATCTTTCATTTACGTTTTATACATTCTTCCAAAAATGCCACATGTCTTGCAACAAAGTTGCCCATGTTTTAGATCATCCGATTGTAGGTCTTTCGGTTCAACCCTTTTATTCTTTCTTGCCTATTTCACCCAGATACGCAAGGGAAAGCCGTAATTTGCGATTTTTACCTAAATTTCGGGACCTGGACAAAATTGAAAAATATGGAGGATAGCGTTTTTCCAGCAACGAGTCTATTTCATTTACGTTTTATACATTCTTCCAAAAATGCCACATGTCTTGCAACAAAGTTGCCCATGTTTTAGATCATCCGATTGTAGGTCTTTTGGTTCAACCCTTTTATTCTTTCTTGCCTATTTCACCCAGATACGCAAGGGAAAGCCGTAATTTGCGATTTTTACCTAAATTTCGGGACCTGGACAAAATTGAAAAATATGGTGGATAGCGTTTTGCCAGCAACGAGTCTATCTTTCATTTACGTTTTATACATTCTTCCAAAAATGCCACATGTCTTGCAACAAAGTTGCCCATGTTTTAGATCATCCGATTGTAGGTCTTTTGGTTCAACCCTTTTATTCTTTCTTGCCTATTTCACCCAGATACGCAAGGGAAAGCCGTAATTTGCGATTTTTACCTAAATTTCGGGACCTGGACAAAATTGAAAATTGTGCGGGATAGCGTTTTTCCAGCAACGAGTCTATTTCATTTACGTTTTATACATTCTTCCAAAAATGCCACATGTCTTGCAACAAAGTTGCCCATGTTTTAGATCATCCGATTGTAGGTCTTTTGGTTCAACCCTTTTATTCTTTCTTGCCTATTTCACCCAGATACGCAAGGGAAAGCCGTAGTTTGCGATTTTTACCTAAATTTCGGGACCTGGACAAAATTGAAAATTGTGCGGGATAGCGTTTTTCCAGCAACGAGTCTATCTTTCATTTACGTTTTATACATTCTTCCAAAAATGCCACATGTCTTGCAACAAAGTTGCCCATGTTTTAGATCATCCGATTGTAGGTCTTTTGGTTCAACCCTTTTATTCTTTCTTGCCTATTTCACCCAGATACGCAAGGGAAAGCCGTAATTTGCGATTTTTACCTAAATTTCGGGACCTGGACAAAATTGAAAAATATGGTGGATAGCGTTTTGCCAGCAACGAGTCTATCTTTCATTTACGTTTTATACATTCTTCCAAAAATGCCACATGTCTTGCAACAAAGTTGCCCATGTTTTAGATCATCCGATTGTAGGTCTTTTGGTTCAACCCTTTTATTCTTTCTTGCCTATTTCACCCAGATACGCAAGGGAAAGCCGTAATTTGCGATTTTTACCTAAATTTCGGGACCTGGACAAAATTGAAAATTGTGCGGGATAGCGTTTTTCCAGCAACGAGTCTATTTCATTTACGTTTTATACATTCTTCCAAAAATGCCACATGTCTTGCAACAAAGTTGCCCATGTTTTAGATCATCCGATTGTAGGTCTTTTGCTTCAACCCTTTTATTCTTTCTTGCCTATTTCACCCAGATACGCAAGGGAAAGCCGTAGTTTGCGATTTTTACCTAAATTTCGGGACCTGGACAAAATTGAAAATTGTGCGGGATAGCGTTTTTCCAGCAACGAGTCTATCTTTCATTTACGTTTTATACATTCTTCCAAAAATGCCACATGTCTTGCAACAAAGTTGCCCATGTTTTAGATCATCCGATTGTAGGTCTTTTGGTTCAACCCTTTTATTCTTTCTTGCCTATTTCACCCAGATACGCAAGGGAAAGCCGTAATTTGCGATTTTTACCTAAATTTCGGGACCTGGACAAAATTGAAAATTGTGCGGGATAGCGTTTTTCCAGCAACGAGTCTATCTTTCAATTACGTTTTATACATTCTTCCAAAAATGCCACATGTCTTGCAACAAAGTTGCCCATGTTTTAGATCATCCGATTGTAGGTCTTTTAGTTCAACCCTTTTATTCTTTCTTGCCTATTTCACCCAGATACGCAAGGGAAAGCCGTAATTTGCGATTTTTACCTAAATTTCGGGACCTGGACAAAATTGAAAATTGTGCGGGATAGCGTTTTTCCAGCAACGAGTCTATCTTTCAATTACGTTTTATACATTCTTCCAAAAATGCCACATGTCTTGCAACAAAGTTGCCCATGTTTTAGATCATCCGATTGTAGGTCTTTTGCTTCAACCCTTTTATTCTTTCTTGCCTATTTCACCCAGATACGCAAGGGAAAGCCGTAATTTGCGATTTTTACCTAAATTTCGGGACCTGGACAAAATTGAAAATTGTGCGGGATAGCGTTTTTCCAGCAACGAGTCTATCTTTCAATTACGTTTTATACATTCTTCCAAAAATGCCACATGTCTTGCAACAAAGTTGCCCATGTTTTAGATCATCCGATTGTAGGTCTTTTGGTTCAACCCTTTTATTCTTTCTTGCCTATTTCACCCAGATACGCAAGGGAAAGCCGTAATTTGCGATTTTTACCTAAATTTCGGGACCTGGACAAAATTGAAAATTGTGCGGGATAGCGTTTTTCCAGCAACGAGTCTATCTTTCAATTACGTTTTATACATTCTTCCAAAAATGCCACATGTCTTGCAACAAAGTTGCCCATGTTTTAGATCATCCGATTGTAGGTCTTTCGGTTCAAACCTTTTATTCTTTCTTGCCTATTTCACCCAGATACGCAAGGGAAAGCCGTAATTTGCGATTTTTACCTAAATTTCGGGACCTGGACAAAATTGAAAAATATGGTGGATAGCGTTTTGCCAGCAACGAGTCTATCTTTCATTTACGTTTTATACATTCTTCCAAAAATGCCACATGTCTTGCAACAAAGTTGCCCATGTTTTAGATCATCCGATTGTAGGTCTTTCGGTTCAACCCTTTTATTCTTTCTTGCCTATTTCACCCAGATACGCAAGGGAAAGCCGTAATTTGCGATTTTTACCTAAATTTCGGGACCTGGACAAAATTGAAAATTGTGCGGGATAGCGTTTTTCCAGCAACGAGTCTATTTCATTTACGTTTTATACATTCTTCCAAAAATGCCACATGTCTTGCAACAAAGTTGCCCATGTTTTAGATCATCCGATTGTAGGTCTTTTGGTTCAACCCTTTTATTCTTTCTTGCCTATTTCACCCAGATACGCAAGGGAAAGCCGTAATTTGCGATTTTTACCTAAATTTCGGGACCTGGACAAAATTGAAAATTGTGCGGGATAGCGTTTTTCCAGAAACGAGTCCATCTTTCAATTACGTTTTATACATTCTTCCAAAAATGCCACATGTCTTGCAACAAAGTTGCCCATGTTTTAGATCATCCGATTGTAGGTCTTTCGGTTCAACCCTTTTATTCTTTCTTGCCTATTTCACCCAGATACGCAAGGGAAAGCCGTAATTTGCGATTTTTACCTAAATTTCGGGACCTGGACAAAATTGAAAAATATGGTGGATAGCGTTTTGCCAGCAACGAGTCTATCTTTCATTTACGTTTTATACATTCTTCCAAAAATGCCACATGTCTTGCAACAAAGTTGCCCATGTTTTAGATCATCCGATTGTAGGTCTTTCGGTTCAACCCTTTTATTCTTTCTTGCCTATTTCACCCAGATACGCAAGGGAAAGCCGTAATTTGCGATTTTTACCTAAATTTCGGGACCTGGACAAAATTGAAAATTGTGCGGGATAGCGTTTTTCCAGCAACGAGTCTATTTCATTTACGTTTTATACATTCTTCCAAAAATGCCACATGTCTTGCAACAAAGTTGCCCATGTTTTAAATCATCCGATTGTAGGTCTTTTGGTTCAACCCTTTTATTCTTTCTTGCCTATTTCACCCAGATACGCAAGGGAAAGCCGTAATTTGCGATTTTTACCTAAATTTCGGGACCTGGACAAAATTGAAAATTGTGCGGGATAGCGTTTTTCCAGCAACGAGTCTATTTCATTTACGTTTTATACATTCTTCCAAAAATGCCACATGTCTTGCAACAAAGTTGCCCATGTTTTAAATCATCCGATTGTAGGTCTTTTGGTTCAACCCTTTTATTCTTTCTTGCCTATTTCACCCAGATACGCAAGGGAAAGCCGTAATTTGCGATTTTTACCTAAATTTCGGGACCTGGACAAAATTGAAAATTGTGCGGGATAGCGTTTTTCCAGCAACGAGTCTATCTTTCAATTACGTTTTATACATTCTTCCAAAAATGCCACATGTCTTGCAACAAAGTTGCCCATGTTTTAGATCATCCGATTGTAGGTCTTTTGTTTCAACCCTTTTATTCTTTCTTGCCTATTTCACCCAGATACGCAAGGGAAAGCCGTAATTTGCGATTTTTACCTAAATTTCGGGACCTGGACAAAATTGAAAATTGTGCGGGATAGCGTTTTTCCAGCAACGAGTCTATCTTTCAATTACGTTTTATACATTCTTCCAAAAATGCCACATGTCTTGCAACAAAGTTGCCCATGTTTTAGATCATCCGATTGTAGGTCTTTTGGTTCAACCCTTTTATTCTTTCTTGCCTATTTCACCCAGATACGCAAGGGAAAGCCGTAATTTGCGATTTTTACCTAAATTTCGGGACCTGGACAAAATTGAAAAATATGGTGGATAGCGTTTTGCCAGCAACGAGTCTATCTTTCAATTACGTTTTATACATTCTTCCAAAAATGCCACATGTCTTGCAACAAAGTTGCCCATGTTTTAGATCATCCGATTGTAGGTCTTTTGTTTCAACCCTTTTATTCTTTCTTGCCTATTTCACCCAGATACGCAAGGGAAAGCCGTAATTTGCGATTTTTACCTAAATTTCGGGACCTGGACAAAATTGAAAAATATGGTGGATAGCGTTTTTCCAGCAACGAGTCTATCTTTCAATTACGTTTTATACATTCTTCCAAAAATGCCACATGTCTTGCAACAAAGTTGCCCATGTTTTAGATCATCCGATTGTAGGTCTTTTGTTTCAACCCTTTTATTCTTTCTTGCCTATTTCACCCAGATACGCAAGGGAAAGCCGTAATTTGCGATTTTTACCTAAATTTCGGGACCTGGACAAAATTGAAAATTGTGCGGGATAGCGTTTTTCCAGCAACGAGTCTATTTCATTTACGTTTTATACATTCTTCCAAAAATGCCACATGTCTTGCAACAAAGTTGCCCATGTTTTAAATCATCCGATTGTAGGTCTTTTGGTTCAACCCTTTTATTCTTTCTTGCCTATTTCACCCAGATACGCAAGGGAAAGCCGTAATTTGCGATTTTTACCTAAATTTCGGGACCTGGACAAAATTGAAAATTGTGCGGGATAGCGTTTTTCCAGCAACGAGTCTATCTTTCAATTACGTTTTATACATTCTTCCAAAAATGCCACATGTCTTGCAACAAAGTTGCCCATGTTTTAGATCATCCGATTGTAGGTCTTTTGTTTCAACCCTTTTATTCTTTCTTGCCTATTTCACCCAGATACGCAAGGGAAAGCCGTAATTTGCGATTTTTACCTAAATTTCGGGACCTGGACAAAATTGAAAATTGTGCGGGATAGCGTTTTTCCAGCAACGAGTCTATTTCATTTACGTTTTATACATTCTTCCAAAAATGCCACATGTCTTGCAACAAAGTTGCCCATGTTTTAAATCATCCGATTGTAGGTCTTTTGGTTCAACCCTTTTATTCTTTCTTGCCTATTTCACCCAGATACGCAAGGGAAAGCCGTAATTTGCGATTTTTACCTAAATTTCGGGACCTGGACAAAATTGAAAATTGTGCGGGATAGCGTTTTTCCAGCAACGAGTCTATCTTTCAATTACGTTTTATACATTCTTCCAAAAATGCCACATGTCTTGCAACAAAGTTGCCCATGTTTTAGATCATCCGATTGTAGGTCTTTTGGTTCAACCCTTTTATTCTTTCTTGCCTATTTCACCCAGATACGCAAGGGAAAGCCGTAATTTGCGATTTTTACCTAAATTTCGGGACCTGGACAAAATTGAAAATTGTGCGGGATAGCGTTTTTCCAGCAACGAGTCTATCTTTCAATTACGTTTTATACATTCTTCCAAAAATGCCACATGTCTTGCAACAAAGTTGCCCATGTTTTAGATCATCCGATTGTAGGTCTTTTGTTTCAACCCTTTTATTCTTTCTTGCCTATTTCACCCAGATACGCAAGGGAAAGCCGTAATTTGCGATTTTTACCTAAATTTCGGGACCTGGACAAAATTGAAAAATATGGTGGATAGCGTTTTGCCAGCAACGAGTCTATCTTTCATTTACGTTTTATACATTCTTCCAAAAATGCCACATGTCTTGCAACAAAGTTGCCCATGTTTTAGATCATCCGATTGTAGGTCTTTCGGTTCAACCCTTTTATTCTTTCTTGCCTATTTCACCCAGATACGCAAGGGAAAGCCGTAATTTGCGATTTTTACCTAAATTTCGGGACCTGGACAAAATTGAAAATTGTGCGGGATAGCGTTTTTCCAGCAACGAGTCTATTTCATTTACGTTTTATACATTCTTCCAAAAATGCCACATGTCTTGCAACAAAGTTGCCCATGTTTTAAATCATCCGATTGTAGGTCTTTTGGTTCAACCCTTTTATTCTTTCTTGCCTATTTCACCCAGATACGCAAGGGAAAGCCGTAATTTGCGATTTTTACCTAAATTTCGGGACCTGGACAAAATTGAAAATTGTGCGGGATAGCGTTTTTCCAGCAACGAGTCTATTTCATTTACGTTTTATACATTCTTCCAAAAATGCCACATGTCTTGCAACAAAGTTGCCCATGTTTTAAATCATCCGATTGTAGGTCTTTTGGTTCAACCCTTTTATTCTTTCTTGCCTATTTCACCCAGATACGCAAGGGAAAGCCGTAATTTGCGATTTTTACCTAAATTTCGGGACCTGGACAAAATTGAAAATTGTGCGGGATAGCGTTTTTCCAGCAACGAGTCTATCTTTCAATTACGTTTTATACATTCTTCCAAAAATGCCACATGTCTTGCAACAAAGTTGCCCATGTTTTAGATCATCCGATTGTAGGTCTTTTGGTTCAACCCTTTTATTCTTTCTTGCCTATTTCACCCAGATACGCAAGGGAAAGCCGTAATTTGCGATTTTTACCTAAATTTCGGGACCTGGACAAAATTGAAAATTGTGCGGGATAGCGTTTTTCCAGCAACGAGTCTATCTTTCAATTACGTTTTATACATTCTTCCAAAAATGCCACATGTCTTGCAACAAAGTTGCCCATGTTTTAGATCATCCGATTGTAGGTCTTTTGGTTCAACCCTTTTATTCTTTCTTGCCTATTTCACCCAGATACGCAAGGGAAAGCCGTAATTTGCGATTTTTACCTAAATTTCGGGACCTGGACAAAATTGAAAATTGTGCGGGATAGCGTTTTTCCAGCAACGAGTCTATCTTTCAATTACGTTTTATACATTCTTCCAAAAATGCCACATGTCTTGCAACAAAGTTGCCCATGTTTTAGATCATCCGATTGTAGGTCTTTTGGTTCAACCCTTTTATTCTTTCTTGCCTATTTCACCCAGATACGCAAGGGAAAGCCGTAATTTGCGATTTTTACCTAAATTTCGGGACCTGGACAAAATTGAAAATTGTGCGGGATAGCGTTTTTCCAGCAACGAGTCTATCTTTCAATTACGTTTTATACATTCTTCCAAAAATGCCACATGTCTTGCAACAAAGTTGCCCATGTTTTAGATCATCCGATTGTAGGTCTTTTGGTTCAACCCTTTTATTCTTTCTTGCCTATTTCACCCAGATACGCAAGGGAAAGCCGTAATTTGCGATTTTTACCTAAATTTCGGGACCTGGACAAAATTGAAAATTGTGCGGGATAGCGTTTTTCCAGCAACGAGTCTATCTTTCAATTACGTTTTATACATTCTTCCAAAAATGCCACATGTCTTGCAACAAAGTTGCCCATGTTTTAGATCATCCGATTGTAGGTCTTTTGGTTCAACCCTTTTATTCTTTCTTGCCTATTTCACCCAGATACGCAAGGGAAAGCCGTAATTTGCGATTTTTACCTAAATTTCGGGACCTGGACAAAATTGAAAATTGTGCGGGATAGCGTTTTTCCAGCAACGAGTCCATCTTTCAATTACGTTTTATACATTCTTCCAAAAATGCCACATGTCTTGCAACAAAGTTGCCCATGTTTTAGATCATCCGATTGTAGGTCTTTTGGTTCAACCCTTTTATTCTTTCTTGCCTATTTCACCTAGATACGCAAGGGAAAGCCGTAATTTGCGATTTTTACCTAAATTTCGGGACCTGGACAAAATTGAAAAATATGGAGGATAGCGTTTTTCCAGCAACGAGTCTATCTTTCATTTACGTTTTATACATTCTTCCAAAAATGCCACATGTCTTGCAACAAAGTTGCCCATGTTTTAGATCATCCGATTGTAGATCTTTTGGTTCAACCCTTTTATTCTTTCTTGCCTATTTCACCCAGATACGCAAGGGAAAGCCGTAATTTGCGATTTTTACCTAAATTTCGGGACCTAGACAAAATTGAAAATTGTGCGGGATAGCGTTTTTCCAGCAACGAGTCTATCTTTCAATTACGTTTTATACATTCTTCCAAAAATGCCACATGTCTTGCAACAAAGTTGCCCATGTTTTAAATCATCCGATTGTAGGTCTTTTGGTTCAACCCTTTTATTCTTTCTTGCCTATTTCACCCAGATACGCAAGGGAAAGCCGTAATTTGCGATTTTTACCTAAATTTCGGGACCTGGACAAAATTGAAAATTATGCGGGATAGCGTTTTTCCAGCAACGAGTCTATCTTTCAATTACGTTTTATACATTCTTCCAAAAATGCCACATGTCTTGCAACAAAGTTGCCCATGTTTTAGATCATCCGATTGTAGGTCTTTTGTTTCAACCCTTTTATTCTTTCTTGCCTATTTCACCCAGATACGCAAGGGAAAGCCGTAATTTGCGATTTTTACCTAAATTTCGGGACCTGGACAAAATTGAAAATTGTGCGGGATAGCGTTTTTCCAGCAACGAGTCTATCTTTCAATTACGTTTTATACATTCTTCCAAAAATGCCACATGTCTTGCAACAAAGTTGCCCATGTTTTAGATCATCCGATTGTAGGTCTTTTGGTTCAACCCTTTTATTCTTTCTTGCCTATTTCACCCAGATACGCAAGGGAAAGCCGTAATTTGCGATTTTTACCTAAATTTCGGGACCTGGACAAAATTGAAAATTGTGCGGGATAGCGTTTTTCCAGCAACGAGTCCATCTTTCAATTACGTTTTATACATTCTTCCAAAAATGCCACATGTCTTGCAACAAAGTTGCCCATGTTTTAGATCATCCGATTGTAGGTCTTTTGGTTCAACCCTTTTATTCTTTCTTGCCTATTTCACCTAGATACGCAAGGGAAAGCCGTAATTTGCGATTTTTACCTAAATTTCGGGACCTGGACAAAATTGAAAAATATGGAGGATAGCGTTTTTCCAGCAACGAGTCTATCTTTCATTTACGTTTTATACATTCTTCCAAAAATGCCACATGTCTTGCAACAAAGTTGCCCATGTTTTAGATCATCCGATTGTAGGTCTTTTGGTTCAACCCTTTTATTCTTTCTTGCCTATTTCACCCAGATACGCAAGGGAAAGCCGTAATTTGCGATTTTTACCTAAATTTCGGGACCTGGACAAAATTGAAAATTGTGCGGGATAGCGTTTTTCCAGCAACGAGTCTATCTTTCAATTACGTTTTATACATTCTTCCAAAAATGCCACATGTCTTGCAACAAAGTTGCCCATGTTTTAGATCATCCGATTGTAGGTCTTTTGGTTCAAACCTTTTATTCTTTCTTGCCTATTTCACCCAGATACGCAAGGGAAAGCCGTAATTTGCGATTTTTACCTAAATTTCGGGACCTGGACAAAATTGAAAATTGTGCGGGATAGCGTTTTTCCAGCAACGAGTCTATCTTTCAATTACGTTTTATACATTCTTCCAAAAATGCCACATATCTTGCAACAAAGTTGCCCATGTTTTAGATCATCCGATTGTAGGTCTTTTGGTTCAACCCTTTTATTCTTTCTTGCCTATTTCACCCAGATACGCAAGGGAAAGCCGTAATTTGCGATTTTTACCTAAATTTCGGGACCTGGACAAAATTGAAAATTGTGCGGGATAGCGTTTTGCCAGCAACGAGTCTATCTTTCATTTACGTTTTATACATTCTTCCAAAAATGCCACATGTCTTGCAACAAAGTTGCCCATGTTTTAGATCATCCGATTGTAGGTCTTTCGGTTCAACCCTTTTATTCTTTCTTGCCTATTTCACCCAGATACGCAAGGGAAAGCCGTAATTTGCGATTTTTACCTAAATTTCGGGACCTGGACAAAATTGAAAATTGTGCGGGATAGCGTTTTTCCAGCAACGAGTCTATTTCATTTACGTTTTATACATTCTTCCAAAAATGCCACATGTCTTGCAACAAAGTTGCCCATGTTTTAGATCATCCGATTGTAGGTCTTTTGGTTCAACCCTTTTATTCTTTCTTGCCTATTTCACCCAGATACGCAAGGGAAAGCCGTAATTTGCAATTTTTACCTAAATTTCGGGACCTGGACAAAATTGAAAATTGTGCAGGATAGCGTTTTTCCAGCAACGAGTCTATCTTTCATTTACGTTTTATACATTCTTCCAAAAATGCCACATGTCTTGCAACAAAGTTGCCCATGTTTTAGATCATCCGATTGTAGATCTTTTGGTTCAACCCTTTTATTCTTTCTTGCCTATTTCACCCAGATACGCAAGGGAAAGCCGTAATTTGCGATTTTTACCTAAATTTCGGGACCTGGACAAAATTGAAAATTGTGCGGGATAGCGTTTTTCCAGCAACGAGTCTATCTTTCAATTACGTTTTATACATTCTTCCAAAAATGCCACATGTCTTGCAACAAAGTTGCCCATGTTTTAAATCATCCGATTGTAGGTCTTTTGGTTCAACCCTTTTATTCTTTCTTGCCTATTTCACCCAGATACGCAAGGGAAAGCCGTAATTTGCGATTTTTACCTAAATTTCGGGACCTGGACAAAATTGAAAATTATGCGGGATAGCGTTTTTCCAGCAACGAGTCTATCTTTCAATTACGTTTTATACATTCTTCCAAAAATGCCACATGTCTTGCAACAAAGTTGCCCATGTTTTAGATCATCCGATTGTAGGTCTTTTGTTTCAACCCTTTTATTCTTTCTTGCCTATTTCACCCAGATACGCAAGGGAAAGCCGTAATTTGCGATTTTTACCTAAATTTCGGGACCTGGACAAAATTGAAAATTGTGCGGGATAGCGTTTTTCCAGCAACGAGTCTATCTTTCAATTACGTTTTATACATTCTTCCAAAAATGCCACATGTCTTGCAACAAAGTTGCCCATGTTTTAGATCATCCGATTGTAGGTCTTTTGGTTCAACCCTTTTATTCTTTCTTGCCTATTTCACCCAGATACGCAAGGGAAAGCCGTAATTTGCGATTTTTACCTAAATTTCGGGACCTGGACAAAATTGAAAATTGTGCGGGATAGCGTTTTTCCAGCAACGAGTCTATCTTTCAATTACGTTTTATACATTCTTCCAAAAATGCCACATGTCTTGCAACAAAGTTGCCCATGTTTTAGATCATCCGATTGTAGGTCTTTTGGTTCAACCCTTTTATTCTTTCTTGCCTATTTCACCCAGATACGCAAGGGAAAGCCGTAATTTGCGATTTTTACCTAAATTTCGGGACCTGGACAAAATTGAAAATTGTGCGGGATATCGTTTTTCCAGCAACGAGTCCATCTTTCAATTACGTTTTATACATTCTTCCAAAAATGCCACATGTCTTGCAACAAAGTTGCCCATGTTTTAGATCATCCGATTGTAGGTCTTTTGGTTCAACCCTTTTATTCTTTCTTGCCTATTTCACCTAGATACGCAAGGGAAAGCCGTAATTTGCGATTTTTACCTAAATTTCGGGACCTGGACAAAATTGAAAAATATGGAGGATAGCGTTTTTCCAGCAACGAGTCTATCTTTCATTTACGTTTTATACATTCTTCCAAAAATGCCACATGTCTTGCAACAAAGTTGCCCATGTTTTAGATCATCCGATTGTAGGTCTTTTGGTTCAACCCTTTTATTCTTTCTTGCCTATTTCACCCAGATACGCAAGGGAAAGCCGTAATTTGCGATTTTTACCTAAATTTCGGGACCTGGACAAAATTGAAAATTGTGCGGGATAGCGTTTTTCCAGCAATGAGTCTATCTTTCAATTACGTTTTATACATTCTTCCAAAAATGCCACATGTCTTGCAACAAAGTTGCCCATGTTTTAGATCATCCGATTGTAGGTCTTTTGGTTCAACCCTTTTATTCTTTCTTGCCTATTTCACCCAGATACGCAAGGGAAAGCCGTAATTTGCGATTTTTACCTAAATTTCGGGACCTGGACAAAATTGAAAATTGTGCGGGATAGCGTTTTTCCAGCAACGAGTCTATCTTTCAATTACGTTTTATACATTCTTCCAAAAATGCCACATGTCTTGCAACAAAGTTGCCCATGTTTTAGATCATCCGATTGTAGGTCTTTCGGTTCAACCCTTTTATTCTTTCTTGCCTATTTCACCCAGATACGCAAGGGAAAGCCGTAATTTGCGATTTTTACCTAAATTTCGGGACCTGGACAAAATTGAAAATTGTGCGGGATAGCGTTTTTCCAGCAACGAGTCTATCTTTCAATTACGTTTTATACATTCTTCCAAAAATGCCACATGTCTTGCAACAAAGTTGCCCATGTTTTAGATCATCCGATTGTAGGTCTTTTGGTTCAACCCTTTTATTCTTTCTTGCCTATTTCACCCAGATACGCAAGGGAAAGCCGTAATTTGCGATTTTTACCTAAATTTCGGGACCTGGACAAAATTGAAAATTGTGCGGGATAGCGTTTTTCCAGCAACGAGTCTATCTTTCAATTACGTTTTATACATTCTTCCAAAAATGCCACATGTCTTGCAACAAAGTTGCCCATGTTTTAAATCATCCGATTGTAGGTCTTTTGGTTCAACCCTTTTATTCTTTCTTGCCTATTTCACCCAGATACGCAAGGGAAAGCCGTAATTTGCGATTTTTACCTAAATTTCGGGACCTGGACAAAATTGAAAATTGTGCGGGATAGCGTTTTTCCAGCAACGAGTCCATCTTTCAATTACGTTTTATACATTCTTCCAAAAATGCCACATGTCTTGCAACAAAGTTGCCCATGTTTTAGATCATCCGATTGTAGGTCTTTTGGTTCAACCCTTTTATTCTTTCTTGCCTATTTCACCCAGATACGCAAGGGAAAGCCGTAATTTGCGATTTTTACCTAAATTTCGGGACCTGGACAAAATTGAAAATTGTGCAGGATAGCGTTTTTCCAGCAACGAGTCTATCTTTCATTTACGTTTTATACATTCTTCCAAAAATGCCACATGTCTTGCAACAAAGTTGCCCATGTTTTAGATCATCCGATTGTAGGTCTTTTGTTTCAACCCTTTTATTCTTTCTTGCCTATTTCACCCAGATACGCAAGGGAAAGCCGTAATTTGCGATTTTTACCTAAATTTTGGGACCTGGACAAAATTGAAAAATATGGTGGATAGCGTTTTGCCAGCAACGAGTCTATCTTTCATTTACGTTTTATACATTCTTCCAAAAATGCCACATGTCTTGCAACAAAGTTGCCCATGTTTTAGATCATCCGATTGTAGGTCTTTTGTTTCAACCCTTTTATTCTTTCTTGCCTATTTCACCCAGATACGCAAGGGAAAGCCGTAATTTGCGATTTTTACCTAAATTTCGGGACCTGGACAAAATTGAAAAATATGGTGGATAGCGTTTTGCCAGCAACGAGTCTATCTTTCATTTACGTTTTATACATTCTTCCAAAAATGCCACATGTCTTGCAACAAAGTTGCCCATGTTTTAGATCATCCGATTGTAGGTCTTTTGGTTCAACCCTTTTATTCTTTCTTGCCTATTTCACCCAGATACGCAAGGGAAAGCCGTAATTTGCGATTTTTACCTAAATTTCGGGACCTGGACAAAATTGAAAATTGTGCGGGATAGCGTTTTTCCAGCAACGAGTCTATCTTTCATTTACGTTTTATACATTCTTCCAAAAATGCCACATGTCTTGCAACAAAGTTGCCCATGTTTTAGATCATCCGATTGTAGGTCTTTTGCTTCAACCCTTTTATTCTTTCTTGCCTATTTCACCCAGATACGCAAGGGAAAGCCGTAATTTGCGATTTTTACCTAAATTTCGGGACCTGGACAAAATTGAAAATTGTGCAGGATAGCGTTTTTCCAGCAACGAGTCTATTTCATTTACGTTTTATACATTCTTCCAAAAATGCCACATGTCTTGCAACAAAGTTGCCCATGTTTTAGATCATCCGATTGTAGGTCTTTTGGTTCAACCCTTTTATTCTTTCTTGCCTATTTCACCTAGATACGCAAGGGAAAGCCGTAATTTGCGATTTTTACCTAAATTTCGGGACCTGGACAAAATTGAAAATTGTGCGGGATAGCGTTTTTCCAGCAACGAGTCTATCTTTCAATTACGTTTTATACATTCTTCCAAAAATGCCACATGTCTTGCAACAAAGTTGCCCATGTTTTAGATCATCCGATTGTAGGTCTTTTGGTTCAACCCGTTTATTCTTTCTTGCCTATTTCACCCAGATACGCAAGGGAAAGCCGTAATTTGCGATTTTTACCTAAATTTCGGGACCTGGACAAAATTGAAAATTGTGCGGGATAGCGTTTTTCCAGCAACGAGTCTATCTTTCAATTACGTTTTATACATTCTTCCAAAAATGCCACATGTCTTGCAACAAAGTTGCCCATGTTTTAGATCATCCGATTGTAGGTCTTTTGGTTCAACCCTTTTATTCTTTCTTGCCTATTTCACCCAGATACGCAAGGGAAAGCCGTAATTTGCGATTTTTACCTAAATTTCGGGACCTGGACAAAATTGAAAATTGTGCGGGATAGCGTTTTTCCAGCAACGAGTCTATCTTTCAATTACGTTTTATACATTCTTCCAAAAATGCCACATGTCTTGCAACAAAGTTGCCCATGTTTTAGATCATCCGATTGTAGGTCTTTTGGTTCAACCCTTTTATTCTTTCTTGCCTATTTCACCCAGATACGCAAGGGAAAGCCGTAATTTGCGATTTTTACCTAAATTTCGGGACCTGGACAAAATTGAAAATTGTGCGGGATAGCGTTTTTCCAGCAACGAGTCTATCTTTCAATTACGTTTTATACATTCTTCCAAAAATGCCACATGTCTTGCAACAAAGTTGCCCATGTTTTAAATCATCCGATTGTAGGTCTTTTGGTTCAACCCTTTTATTCTTTCTTGCCTATTTCACCCAGATACGCAAGGGAAAGCCGTAATTTGCGATTTTTACCTAAATTTCGGGACCTGGACAAAATTGAAAATTGTGCGGGATAGCGTTTTTCCAGCAACGAGTCCATCTTTCAATTACGTTTTATACATTCTTCCAAAAATGCCACATGTCTTGCAACAAAGTTGCCCATGTTTTAGATCATCCGATTGTAGGTCTTTTGGTTCAACCCTTTTATTCTTTCTTGCCTATTTCACCCAGATACGCAAGGGAAAGCCGTAATTTGCGATTTTTACCTAAATTTCGGGACCTGGACAAAATTGAAAATTGTGCAGGATAGCGTTTTTCCAGCAACGAGTCTATCTTTCATTTACGTTTTATACATTCTTCCAAAAATGCCACATGTCTTGCAACAAAGTTGCCCATGTTTTAGATCATCCGATTGTAGGTCTTTTGTTTCAACCCTTTTATTCTTTCTTGCCTATTTCACCCAGATACGCAAGGGAAAGCCGTAATTTGCGATTTTTACCTAAATTTTGGGACCTGGACAAAATTGAAAAATATGGTGGATAGCGTTTTGCCAGCAACGAGTCTATCTTTCATTTACGTTTTATACATTCTTCCAAAAATGCGACATGTCTTGCAACAAAGTTGCCCATGTTTTAGATCATCCGATTGTAGGTCTTTTGTTTCAACCCTTTTATTCTTTCTTGCCTATTTCACCCAGATACGCAAGGGAAAGCCGTAATTTGCGATTTTTACCTAAATTTCGGGACCTGGACAAAATTGAAAAATATGGTGGATAGCGTTTTGCCAGCAACGAGTCTATCTTTCATTTACGTTTTATACATTCTTCCAAAAATGCCACATGTCTTGCAACAAAGTTGCCCATGTTTTAGATCATCCGATTGTAGGTCTTTTGGTTCAACCCTTTTATTCTTTCTTGCCTATTTCACCCAGATACGCAAGGGAAAGCCGTAATTTGCGATTTTTACCTAAATTTCGGGACCTGGACAAAATTGAAAATTGTGCGGGATAGCGTTTTTCCAGCAACGAGTCTATCTTTCATTTACGTTTTATACATTCTTCCAAAAATGCCACATGTCTTGCAACAAAGTTGCCCATGTTTTAGATCATCCGATTGTAGGTCTTTTGCTTCAACCCTTTTATTCTTTCTTGCCTATTTCACCCAGATACGCAAGGGAAAGCCGTAATTTGCGATTTTTACCTAAATTTCGGGACCTGGACAAAATTGAAAATTGTGCAGGATAGCGTTTTTCCAGCAACGAGTCTATTTCATTTACGTTTTATACATTCTTCCAAAAATGCCACATGTCTTGCAACAAAGTTGCCCATGGTTTAGATCATCCGATTGTAGGTCTTTTGTTTCAACCCTTTTATTCTTTCTTGCCTATTTCACCCAGATACGCAAGGGAAAGCCGTAATTTGCGATTTTTACCTAAATTTCGGGACCTGGACAAAATTGAAAATTGTGCGGGATAGCGTTTTTCCAGCAACGAGTCTATCTTTCATTTACGTTTTATACATTCTTCCAAAAATGCCACATGTCTTGCAACAAAGTTGCCCATGTTTTAGATCATCCGATTGTAGGTCTTTTGTTTCAACCCTTTTATTCTTTCTTGCCTATTTCACCCAGATACGCAAGGGAAAGCCGTAATTTGCGATTTTTACCTAAATTTTGGGACCTGGACAAAATTGAAAAATATGGTGGATAGCGTTTTGCCAGCAACGAGTCTATCTTTCATTTACGTTTTATACATTCTTCCAAAAATGCCACATGTCTTGCAACAAAGTTGCCCATGTTTTAGATCATCCGATTGTAGGTCTTTTGTTTCAACCCTTTTATTCTTTCTTGGCTATTTCACCCAGATACGCAATAGAAAGCCGTAATTTGCGATTTTTACCTAAATTTCGGGACCTGGACAAAATTGAAAAATATGGTGGATAGCGTTTTGCCAGCAACGAGTCTATCTTTCATTTACGTTTTATACATTCTTCCAAAAATGCCACATGTCTTGCAACAAAGTTGCCCATGTTTTAGATCATCCGATTGTAGGTCTTTTGGTTCAACCCTTTTATTCTTTCTTGCCTATTTCACCCAGATACGCAAGGGAAAGCCGTAATTTGCGATTTTTACCTAAATTTCGGGACCTGGACAAAATTGAAAATTGTGCGGGATAGCGTTTTTCCAGCAACGAGTCTATCTTTCATTTACGTTTTATACATTCTTCCAAAAATGCCACATGTCTTGCAACAAAGTTGCCCATGTTTTAGATCATCCGATTGTAGGTCTTTTGCTTCAACCCTTTTATTCTTTCTTGCCTATTTCACCCAGATACGCAAGGGAAAGCCGTAATTTGCGATTTTTACCTAAATTTCGGGACCTGGACAAAATTGAAAATTGTGCAGGATAGCGTTTTTCCAGCAACGAGTCTATTTCATTTACGTTTTATACATTCTTCCAAAAATGCCACATGTCTTGCAACAAAGTTGCCCATGGTTTAGATCACCCGATTGTAGGTCTTTTGTTTCAACCCTTTTATTCTTTCTTGCCTATTTCACCCAGATACGCAAGGGAAAGCCGTAATTTGCGATTTTTACCTAAATTTCGGGACCTGGACAAAATTGAAAATTGTGCGGGATAGCGTTTTTCCAGCAACGAGTCTATCTTTCATTTACGTTTTATACATTCTTCCAAAAATGCCACATGTCTTGCAACAAAGTTGCCCATGTTTTAGATCATCCGATTGTAGGTCTTTTGGTTCAACCCTTTTATTCTTTCTTGCCTATTTCACCCAGATACGCAAGGGAAAGCCGTAATTTGCGATTTTTACCTAAATTTCGGGACCTGGACAAAATTGAAAATTGTGCGGGATAGCGTTTTTCCAGCAACGAGTCTATCTTTCAATTACGTTTTATACATTCTTCCAAAAATGCCACATGTCTTGCAACAAAGTTGCCCATGTTTTAGATCATCCGATTGTAGGTCTTTTGGTTCAACCCTTTTATTCTTTCTTGCCTATTTCACCCAGATACGCAAGGGAAAGCCGTAATTTGCGATTTTTACCTAAATTTCGGGACCTGGACAAAATTGAAAAATATGGTGGATAGCGTTTTTCCAGCAACGAGTCTATCTTTCAATTACGTTTTATACATTCTTCCAAAAATGCCACATGTCTTGTAACAAAGTTGCCCATGTTTTAGATCATCCGATTGTAGGTCTTTTGCTTCAACCCTTTTATTCCTTCTTGCCTATTTCACTCAGATACGCAAGGGAAAGCCGTAATTTGCGATTTTTACCTAAATTTCGGGACCTGGACAAAATTGAAAAATATGGAGGATAGCGTTTTGCCAGCAACGAGTCTATCTTTCATTTACGTTTTATACATTCTTCCAAAAATGCCACATGTCTTGCAACAAAGTTGCCCATGTTTTAGATCATCCGATTGTAGGTCTTTTGGTTCAACCCTTTTATTCTTTCTTGCCTATTTCACCCAGATACGCAAGGGAAAGCCGTAATTTGCGATTTTTACCTAAATTTCGGGACCTGGTCAAAATTGAAAAATATGGTGGATAGCGTTTTGCCAGCAACGAGTCTATCTTTCATTTACGTTTTATACATTCTTCCAAAAATGCCACATGTCTTGCAACAAAGTTGCCCATGTTTTAGATCATCCGATTGTAGGTCTTTTGGTTCAACCCTTTTATTCTTTCTTGCCTATTTCACCCAGATACGCAAGGGAAAGCCGTAATTTGCGATTTTTACCTAAATTTCGGGACCTGGACAAAATTGAAAAATATGGTGGATAGCGTTTTGCCAGCAACGAGTCTATCTTTCATTTACGTTTTATACATTCTTCCAAAAATGCCACATGTCTTGCAACAAAGTTGCCCATGTTTTAGATCATCCGATTGTAGGTCTTTTGGTTCAACCCTTTTATTCTTTCTTGCCTATTTCACCCAGATACGCAAGGGAAAGCCGTAATTTGCGATTTTTACCTAAATTTCGGGACCTGGACAAAATTGAAAATTGTGCGGGATAGCGTTTTTCCAGCAACGAGTCTATCTTTCAATTACGTTTTATACATTCTTCCAAAAATGCCACATGTCTTGCAACAAAGTTGCCCATGTTTTAGATCATCCGATTGTAGGTCTTTTGGTTCAACCCTTTTATTCTTTCTTGCCTATTTCACTCAGATACGCAATAGAAAGCCGTAATTTGCGATTTTTACCTAAATTTCGGGACCTGGACAAAATTGAAAAATATGGAGGATAGCGTTTTGCCAGCAACGAGTCTATCTTTCATTTACGTTTTATACATTCTTCCAAAAATGCCACATGTCTTGCAACAAAGTTGCCCATGTTTTAGATCATCCGATTGTAGGTCTTTTGGTTCAACCCTTTTATTCTTTCTTGCCTATTTCACCCAGATACGCAAGGGAAAGCCGTAATTTGCGATTTTTACCTAAATTTCGGGACCTGGACAAAATTGAAAAATATGGAGGATAGCGTTTTGCCAGCAACGAGTCTATCTTTCATTTACGTTTTATACATTCTTCCAAAAATGCCACATGTCTTGCAACAAAGTTGCCCATGTTTTAGATCATCCGATTGTAGGTCTTTTGGTTCAACCCTTTTATTCTTTCTTGCCTATTTCACCCAGATACGTAAGGGAAAGCCGTAATTTGCGATTTTTACCTAAATTTCGGGACCTGGTCAAAATTGAAAAATATGGTGGATAGCGTTTTGCCAGCAACGAGTCTATCTTTCATTTACGTTTTATACATTCTTCCAAAAATGCCACATGTCTTGCAACAAAGTTGCCCATGTTTTAGATCATCCGATTGTAGGTCTTTTGGTTCAACCCTTTTATTCTTTCTTGCCTATTTCACCCAGATACGCAAGGGAAAGCCGTAATTTGCGATTTTTACCTAAATTTCGGGACCTGGACAAAATTGAAAAATATGGTGGATAGCGTTTTGCCAGCAACGAGTCTATCTTTCATTTACGTTTTATACATTCTTCCAAAAATGCCACATGTCTTGCAACAAAGTTGCCCATGTTTTAGATCATCCGATTGTAGGTCTTTCGGTTCAACCCTTTTATTCTTTCTTGCCTATTTCACCCAGATACGCAAGGGAAAGCCGTAATTTGCGATTTTTACCTAAATTTCGGGACCTGGACAAAATTGAAAAATATGGAGGATAGCGTTTTGCCAGCAACGAGTCTATCTTTCATTTACGTTTTATACATTCTTCCAAAAATGCCACATGTCTTGCAACAAAGTTGCCCATGTTTTAGATCATCCGATTGTAGGTCTTTTGGTTCAACCCTTTTATTCTTTCTTGCCTATTTCACCCAGATACGCAAGGGAAAGCCGTAATTTGCGATTTTTACCTAAATTTCGGGACCTGGTCAAAATTGGAAAATATGGTGGATAGCGTTTTGCCAGCAACGAGTCTATCTTTCATTTACGTTTTATACATTCTTCCAAAAATGCCACATGTCTTGCAACAAAGTTGCCCATGTTTTAGATCATCCGATTGTAGGTCTTTTGGTTCAACCCTTTTATTCTTTCTTGCCTATTTCACCCAGATACGCAAGGGAAAGCCGTAATTTGCGATTTTTACCTAAATTTCGGGACCTGGACAAAATTGAAAAATATGGTGGATAGCGTTTTGCCAGCAACGAGTCTATCTTTCATTTACGTTTTATACATTCTTCCAAAAATGCCACATGTCTTGCAACAAAGTTGCCCATGTTTTAGATCATCCGATTGTAGGTCTTTCGGTTCAACCCTTTTATTCTTTCTTGCCTATTTCACCCAGATACGCAAGGGAAAGCCGTAATTTGCGATTTTTACCTAAATTTCGGGACCTGGTCAAAATTGAAAAATATGGTGGATAGCGTTTTGCCAGCAACGAGTCTATCTTTCATTTACGTTTTATACATTCTTCCAAAAATGCCACATGTCTTGCAACAAAGTTGCCCATGTTTTAGATCATCCGATTGTAGGTCTTTCGGTTCAACCCTTTTATTCTTTCTTGCCTATTTCACCCAGATACGCAAGGGAAAGCCGTAATTTGCGATTTTTACCTAAATTTCGGGACCTGGACAAAATTGAAAAATATGGTGGATAGCGTTTTGCCAGCAACGAGTCTATCTTTCATTTACGTTTTATACATTCTTCCAAAAATGCCACATGTCTTGCAACAAAGTTGCCCATGTTTTAGATCATCCGATTGTAGGTCTTTTGGTTCAACCCTTTTATTCTTTCTTGCCTATTTCACCCAGATACGCAAGGGAAAGCCGTAATTTGCGATTTTTACCTAAATTTCGGGACCTGGACAGAATTGAAAATTGTGCGGGATAGCGTTTTTCCAGCAACGAGTCTATCTTTCAATTACGTTTTATACATTCTTCCAAAAATGCCACATGTCTTGCAACAAAGTTGCCCATGTTTTAGATCATCCGATTGTAGGTCTTTTGGTTCAACCCTTTTATTCTTTCTTGCCTATTTCACTCAGATACGCAATAGAAAGCCGTAATTTGCGATTTTTACCTAAATTTCGGGACCTGGACAAAATTGAAAAATATGGAGGATAGCGTTTTGCCAGCAACGAGTCTATCTTTCATTTACGTTTTATACATTCTTCCAAAAATGCCACATGTCTTGCAACAAAGTTGCCCATGTTTTAGATCATCCGATTGTAGGTCTTTTGGTTCAACCCTTTTATTCTTTCTTGCCTATTTCACCCAGATACGCAAGGGAAAGCCGTAATTTGCGATTTTTACCTAAATTTCGGGACCTGGACAAAATTGAAAAATATGGAGGATAGCGTTTTGCCAGCAACGAGTCTATCTTTCATTTACGTTTTATACATTCTTCCAAAAATGCCACATGTCTTGCAACAAAGTTGCCCATGTTTTAGATCATCCGATTGTAGGTCTTTTGGTTCAACCCTTTTATTCTTTCTTGCCTATTTCACCCAGATACGCAAGGGAAAGCCGTAATTTGCGATTTTTACCTAAATTTCGGGACCTGGACAAAATTGAAAACTGTGCGGGATAGCGTTTTGCCAGCAACGAGTCTATCTTTCATTTACGTTTTATACATTCTTCCAAAAATGCCACATGTCTTGCAACAAAGTTGCCCATGTTTTAGATCATCCGATTGTAGGTCTTTCGGTTCAACCCTTTTATTCTTTCTTGCCTATTTCACCCAGATACGCAAGGGAAAGCCGTAATTTGCGATTTTTACCTAAATTTCGGGACCTGGACAAAATTGAAAAATATGGTGGATAGCGTTTTGCCAGCAACGAGTCTATCTTTCATTTACGTTTTATACATTCTTCCAAAAATGCCACATGTCTTGCAACAAAGTTGCCCATGTTTTAGATCATCCGATTGTAGGTCTTTTGGTTCAACCCTTTTATTCTTTCTTGCCTATTTCACCCAGATACGCAAGGGAAAGCCGTAATTTGCGATTTTTACCTAAATTTCGGGACCTGGACAAAATTGAAAATTGTGCGGGATAGCGTTTTTCCAGCAACGAGTCTATCTTTCAATTACGTTTTATACATTCTTCCAAAAATGCCACATGTCTTGCAACAAAGTTGCCCATGTTTTAGATCATCCGATTGTAGGTCTTTTGGTTCAACCCTTTTATTCTTTCTTGCCTATTTCACCCAGATACGCAAGGGAAAGCCGTAATTTGCGATTTTTACCTAAATTTCGGGACCTGGACAAAATTGAAAATTGTGCGGGATAGCGTTTTTCCAGCAACGAGTCTATCTTTCAATTACGTTTTATACATTCTTCCAAAAATGCCACATGTCTTGCAACAAAGTTGCCCATGTTTTAGATCATCCGATTGTAGGTCTTTCGGTTCAACCCTTTTATTCTTTCTTGCCTATTTCACCCAGATACGCAAGGGAAAGCCGTAATTTGCGATTTTTACCTAAATTTCGGGACCTGGACAAAATTGAAAAATATGGAGGATAGCGTTTTGCCAGCAACGAGTCTATCTTTCATTTAAGTTTTATACATTCTTCCAAAAATGCCACATGTCTTGCAACAAAGTTGCCCATGTTTTAGATCATCCGATTGTAGGTCTTTCGGTTCAACCCTTTTATTCTTTCTTGCCTATTTCACCCAGATACGCAAGGGAAAGCCGTAATTTGCGATTTTTACCTAAATTTCGGGACCTGGACAAAATTGAAAAATATGGAGGATAGCGTTTTGCCAGCAACGAGTCTATCTTTCATTTACGTTTTATACATTCTTCCAAAAATGCCACATGTCTTGCAACAAAGTTGCCCATGTTTTAGATCATCCGATTGTAGGTCTTTTGGTTCAACCCTTTTATTCTTTCTTGCCTATTTCACCCAGATACGCAAGGGAAAGGCGTAATTTGCGATTTTTACCTAAATTTCGGGACCTGGACAAAATTGAAAATTGTGCGGGATAGCGTTTTTCCAGCAACGAGTCTATCTTTCAATTACGTTTTATACATTCTTCCAAAAATGCCACATGTCTTGCAACAAAGTTGCCCATGTTTTAGATCATCCGATTGTAGGTCTTTTGGTTCAACCCTTTTATTCTTTCTTGCCTATTTCACCCAGATACGCAAGGGAAAGCCGTAATTTGCGATTTTTACCTAAATTTCGGGACCTGGACAAAATTGAAAATTGTGCGGGATAGCGTTTTTCCAGCAACGAGTCTATCTTTCAATTACGTTTTATACATTCTTCCAAAAATGCCACATGTCTTGCAACAAAGTTGCCCATGTTTTAGATCATCCGATTGTAGGTCTTTTGGTTCAACCCTTTTATTCTTTCTTGCCTATTTCACTCAGATACGCAATAGAAAGCCGTAATTTGCGATTTTTACCTAAATTTCGGGACCTGGACAAAATTGAAAAATATGGAGGATAGCGTTTTGCCAGCAACGAGTCTATCTTTCATTTACGTTTTATACATTCTTCCAAAAATGCCACATGTCTTGCAACAAAGTTGCCCATGTTTTAGATCATCCGATTGTAGGTCTTTTGGTTCAACCCTTTTATTCTTTCTTGCCTATTTCACCCAGATACGCAAGGGAAAGCCGTAATTTGCGATTTTTACCTAAATTTCGGGACCTGGACAAAATTGAAAAATATGGAGGATAGCGTTTTGCCAGCAACGAGTCTATCTTTCATTTACGTTTTATACATTCTTCCAAAAATGCCACATGTCTTGCAACAAAGTTGCCCATGTTTTAGATCATCCGATTGTAGGTCTTTTGGTTCAACCCTTTTATTCTTTCTTGCCTATTTCACCCAGATACGCAAGGGAAAGCCGTAATTTGCGATTTTTACCTAAATTTCGGGACCTGGACAAAATTGAAAAATATGGTGGATAGCGTTTTGCCAGCAACGAGTCTATCTTTCATTTACGTTTTATACATTCTTCCAAAAATGCCACATGTCTTGCAACAAAGTTGCCCATGTTTTAGATCATCCGATTGTAGGTCTTTCGGTTCAACCCTTTTATTCTTTCTTGCCTATTTCACCCAGATACGCAAGGGAAAGCCGTAATTTGCGATTTTTACCTAAATTTCGGGACCTGGTCAAAATTGAAAAATATGGTGGATAGCGTTTTGCCAGCAACGAGTCTATCTTTCATTTACGTTTTATACATTCTTCCAAAAATGCCACATGTCTTGCAACAAAGTTGCCCATGTTTTAGATCATCCGATTGTAGGTCTTTCGGTTCAACCCTTTTATTCTTTCTTGCCTATTTCACCCAGATACGCAAGGGAAAGCCGTAATTTGCGATTTTTACCTAAATTTCGGGACCTGGACAAAATTGAAAAATATGGTGGATAGCGTTTTGCCAGCAACGAGTCTATCTTTCATTTACGTTTTATACATTCTTCCAAAAATGCCACATGTCTTGCAACAAAGTTGCCCATGTTTTAGATCATCCGATTGTAGGTCTTTTGGTTCAACCCTTTTATTCTTTCTTGCCTATTTCACCCAGATACGCAAGGGAAAGCCGTAATTTGCGATTTTTACCTAAATTTCGGGACCTGGACAAAATTGAAAATTGTGCGGGATAGCGTTTTTCCAGCAACGAGTCTATCTTTCAATTACGTTTTATACATTCTTCCAAAAATGCCACATGTCTTGCAACAAAGTTGCCCATGTTTTAGATCATCCGATTGTAGGTCTTTTGGTTCAACCCTTTTATTCTTTCTTGCCTATTTCACCCAGATACGCAAGGGAAAGCCGTAATTTGCGATTTTTACCTAAATTTCGGGACCTGGACAAAATTGAAAATTGTGCGGGATAGCGTTTTTCCAGCAACGAGTCTATCTTTCAATTACGTTTTATACATTCTTCCAAAAATGCCACATGTCTTGCAACAAAGTTGCCCATGTTTTAGATCATCCGATTGCAGGTCTTTTGGTTCAACCCTTTTATTCTTTCTTGCCTATTTCACTCAGATACGCAATAGAAAGCCGTAATTTGCGATTTTTACCTAAATTTCGGGACCTGGACAAAATTGAAAAATATGGAGGATAGCGTTTTGCCAGCAACGAGTCTATCTTTCATTTACGTTTTATACATTCTTCCAAAAATGCCACATGTCTTGCAACAAAGTTGCCCATGTTTTAGATCATCCGATTGTAGGTCTTTTGGTTCAACCCTTTTATTCTTTCTTGCCTATTTCACCCAGATACGCAAGGGAAAGCCGTAATTTGCGATTTTTACCTAAATTTCGGGACCTGGACAAAATTGAAAAATATGGAGGATAGCGTTTTGCCAGCAACGAGTCTATCTTTCATTTACGTTTTATACATTCTTCCAAAAATGCCACATGTCTTGCAACAAAGTTGCCCATGTTTTAGATCATCCGATTGTAGGTCTTTTGGTTCAACCCTTTTATTCTTTCTTGCCTATTTCACCCAGATACGCAAGGGAAAGCCGTAATTTGCGATTTTTACCTAAATTTCGGGACCTGGACAAAATTGAAAATTGTGCGGGATAGCGTTTTGCCAGCAACGAGTCTATCTTTCATTTACGTTTTATACATTCTTCCAAAAATGCCACATGTCTTGCAACAAAGTTGCCCATGTTTTAGATCATCCGATTGTAGGTCTTTTGGTTCAACCCTTTTATTCTTTTTTGCCTATTTCACTCAGATACGCAAGGGAAAGCCGTAATTTGCGATTTTTACCTAAATTTCGGGACCTGGACAAAATTGAAAAATATGATGGATAGCGTTTTTCCAGCAACGAGTCTATCTTTCATTTACGTTTTATACATTCTTCCAAAAATGCCACATGTCTTGCAACAAAGTTGCCCATGTTTTAGATCATCCGATTGTAGGTCTTTTGGTTCAACCCTTTTATTCTTTTTTGCCTATTTCACCCAGATACGCAAGGGAAAGCCGTAATTTGCGATTTTTACCTAAATTTCGGGACCTGGACAAAATTGAAAAATATGATGGATAGCGTTTTTCCAGCAACGAGTCTATCTTTCAATTACGTTTTATACATTCTTCCAAAAATGCCACATGTCTTGCAACAAAGTTGCCCATGTTTTAGATCATCCGATTGTAGGTCTTTTGGTTCAACCCTTTTATTCTTTCTTGCCTATTTCACCCAGATACTCAAGGGAAAGCCGTAATTTGCGTTTTTTACCTAAATTTCGGGACGAGATAGCCCATCTAATTGACTCAGGTGAGGACAGTCTTCTTGAGAGATTTCAATTGTATTTATTATGAGTGTGATTGATGAATGCCAGGCTGATATTTCTAAATGATGAGTCTAATATTTCCCTGAAACAAGCATTATATTTTTGAAGGAAACAGATGAAGGGAGGTCATTCATGCTTTCCCAGAATGGTGTCCATGTATGTACATAGATCTTTTAAATTTCCTAATATGTACCATAATCGTTGGTCGTAAGTAGTCGAAGAACCTCTAAGTAAAGACTCCAGTTGGTGCGACGATGGTTTTGATTCTTATATCCTAGGTCAAGGTTGCATATTCTTCCGAAATTACTTTAGACCGGTAGACTTACTCGTTAAGTACATTTAAGTTTTAATATTTTCGAAGGCTTCTTATATTCATGCATTTCGTCCTTCATAAATTGCATTACAAAGCATCTTTCTGTATAATAATGCAGAAAGTTTGATTAAAGTTGCGCAAATGAATTCACCGCGCATAAGTTCCTTAAAAAAACGTGTTAAATAGTCGTGAAGCTCTGAAAATGTAATCAGCTTTTAAGTAATTATGTATGTGCATGCCATTCGCTACAAAATAATTGAAAGCAATGGCAAGACTCTCTACTGAATCACATTAACTGAAATAAAATGAAAGGATTCATTTAAAATCATAAAAACATTCCATTCGAATGAAAAGGCAATGCATGCATGTTTTTGCCTGGGGTTGCCTTTTCACTCGCATCCACATGCATATTCCTTCCAAAATATGACAGGTGATCATTGCTGAAAAGAACTTCATTTCGAAAATGTAATTAAGTAGAAAAAGTTTTCCAGTCAAAGATTCCGGCAGCCAGGGGGTGTGCGGTGAATAGAACATCCTCCTTGCATCTGTAACCAGGAATGATGCCAAAAAAATAACATTTACCCACTTTACTAGCGATGGGGGTTTTCTACCAAAACTCCATTGATGCTAAACAAATTATAGTTGCAAATGGTTTTTAGGAAGATTTCAGTTTTTCGAGAGAAGAAACTTAATTAGATACGGGTGGAGTGCTGGGGTCTATGATGGGTGGATACGGACGGTTTTGTGGTGCTGCTGTCAGAATCGAGAGTGTTTATGATTATGTCCTTATGGGTGGAAGTTTTTGGTGCAGTAGCAGATGCAGTGCGCTCTCTCTGGTAATAAGTTCTATATTTTATGAGATTTGGTATTGTGTGCTAGTTTAAGCTTTCTTTTGTTAAACGTAAATTACAAATATTGTACAAGGGATAACTGGTTGTATTTAGAGCTGTTTTTATTTACACCTGTGGTAGCAGCTGGGTTTTGTTGCTGTTGTTGTAAAGGAGGTTTCACTCACGAGTGTTACACAAAAGAAGTAGGTGAGTACGTGGCAATTTGATTATTTATGTTGGTCTATTCACATGCAGAGTTGAATATTATTTACAAAGATAAGGATCTTAAACATTCAAGTGAATCGTTAGGGTTAAAATTAGTTTCAGTTTTAGAAGGACTTCTTTACCAAAGGGGCGTCTGAATGGCCTTATGAACATTAATGTAAAAAAATAAAGAAGGTCATAGAAGCCTCCGAACACTAATGCAGATAATTCCAAGAAATCTAAAGACTAGATTCCCAAAATCGATTTTGCATGATGGTCTAGATGGATATCATTAGACTTGTAAATACTTGTAGCAAGTCTAGTCTGGTGGCAGACTTCCAGCAAAGTCAACAATTTAATGGGCATCACGAAAAGACTAAAAAGACTAATTTCCAATGAACGGACTAGTTCAATATCTATTTATTCATAAGTCTGCATTGATATTTGTATAGTTTGTTGTCATATCGACGTCAGAATATACCTTCATATGTTCCAGTTAAGTTTGCTAAGTTTTGTGATTTAAAGTGATGTTTTGACGGGTTCTTGACCATACCACCCAATAAATCCATTGGGGAGAATACATAGCTTTTGGGAACCATTCGCTTGATACATCCAGTACTCTTATCTTTTGGTTTGGATCTCGGAATGTTTTGGAAGAAACTGGTATTTGATTGGAAGTTTTGATCCAATAAAACCATGCTAAAAATACAAATACAAATTTTTGGCGCGACAGGTCCATGGGACCCAGGGCCTAGCTTCTCACAACCACTCGTGCTGTGCGTGTTATATTCTTCACACGAATGGAAGGGGCCTACTGTTTAATGCCGGATCCGAACGGCAACTTTGAGAAAAATGATTCGTTGTAACGTAGCTGAGAAGGTATTACAATTGGTATTACAAGTTACTTGGTATTTTCTATACAACTCTGGAATTGTTTTGTAACACCCCTGTCCCGAGTCTACTTTCGTCACCAGAAATAGGCAAGAAGTGCTGAACATCACCCTTGCCTTCGATAACATCGCTCAATGCATCAGGAATTGGAAGGTATCGACCGAACTCTCTTTCTCGGATCACAGGAATCTTTTAAATTCCATTATTATAAAGCTGATTGGCTCAATTATAGGGCTTTAAGTAATGTAGTTACCTTCGATCACCCTAACCCCCTCTGAACTTGACCACTTAGTCAAGGATCTAACCTCAACCCTCTATAAAGCGATGGCTTCCTCCTGTCCTTTAAATCAAGCCTGAGGCAATAAAAATCAATATTGGTGGCCTGCATATTTAAGTCCTCTAAGAAATAATTGTGGGAAACTGTTTAAAGTACAAAAGACGCGCTAGACAGGGACTTATCAAGGAATCCTTAAATATCTACAAAAAAGAAATAAGGAAAGCCAAATGTATTTCTTCCGTAATAAAATAGAAGAAGCCTCTGAAGCTACTATCTCAAATAACACCCAGCTACCTTAGGAAAGCTGATGGGTCTTGGACGACTTCCAGCGATGAGACGCTAAATTTACTGCTTGACTCTCATTTCCCAGGTAGTTCGAAAGTTGTTACCGATATGGTTTTAAACCATCTATCTGTACGTATAGGCATTCCTTGAAACCTGATTAAACAGAACATGCTGCATTGCGCAATTATAGCTTCAAACCATATAAATCAGCGGGGCCTGACGGTATAATACCTGCCGAGTTGCAGAAGGCACGGGACATAATCTTGCCGGTGCAGGAAACAATTTTAAAAAGTTGTCTAGATTTGGTGTGGGCTCAAGTGGTTAGTGAGTTGGACTACGAAACGACGAGTCCGGGGTTCGATCCTCAGACAACACTTAAAATTTCTTTTACGGTCCCACCTCTCGCGAGAGTCTGACAAATATCCGAGAGTTAAACTGTCATGAAAAAGCTTCTCAAATTGCCCTACGGAAACAGCATTAAACAGTATGTAACTTCCATTCGTGTGAAGAATTTAACACGCACAATACGAATGGTTGTGAGAAGCTAGCCCCTGAGTCCCTGTGGCGCCAAAGATTTGTATTTGCAAATCACCTCGAAGCTACCCTAGAGTGGTCAAGAAAATAATTTGGCCACGTCTCCATTCTGAATAATTTCAAAATATTTCCCGAAGAGACTGACTACACCAACCTACGTCTAAATTTTGTTAAGAACTTCGTGGTCACCATCCCTTCC
Organism: Xylota sylvarum; assembly: GCA_905220385.1. NCBI lineage: Eukaryota > Metazoa > Arthropoda > Insecta > Diptera > Syrphidae > Xylota > Xylota sylvarum. The sequence continues at coordinate 39,369,904 of LR999958.1, forward strand.
AGATCACTCTGGAAATCTAAAACAAACACTTTTAGAAGATTAGTCGATTCACAATGAGTCGCAGAAGGAAGCTTCACTTAGCAGCCTTCTATTATAATGTTTTAGGCGATCTGATAAACATAGGTATCCAGAGCATCTTACGCTTCATCAGAAGTTCAAAATTGTTTAACGAGTAGGTAGAGAGAAACTATCTCCTATGATCCATGTGGTATCACAATGGACCCATTGCTGGTCTGAGTGTGTTGGCATTTCAGAGCTGGCAGCCATTTCAACCAAACCAAACAAAACCATTGATCCCGATCTATCTGTGCTAAACGTGTTTCTGGCTTCAGGTAGAACAGTCCCTCTACGATTCGTATATGAACTGCTCCATTCCGTGGCCCATAGGTTGAAATCGTTCGCTATTATGACGGTAGTCTTGCCTGTAATGCAGCAACTAGTGTATCCAATACCCTTTCGAAGTTGTCGATAGTAGCTCTAGGTGATATATAGCAGCTATATAGAAATACCATTTATCTTAGACGGCACAAAGAAATCCTGAGGTTTCTCCGGGTATTCCTGAATTGATGCGTCTCCTGTTACCGGTTATATGTCCGAATTCCGCGCTCTTGGCTTAACTTTACAGTCCTTCAGTTTGTGACCATTTTCTCCGGACTTAATGCTCAGAACTGATCGGTCGTTAGGGCTTTCACATGCTTTCGTGAATTATTCAAACTCGAGGTATTTGAAGCAGCGTTTGGACACAATTTTTTTTTCGTATTCGACAACGAACCCAGCCGGTTCTCACTTTACCGATTTTTAATAACTTGCTTGCGATTTTCGCTGGTAGGCTTATGTTGGCTGTTTACGTTCCATCATACGTTTTTCTAACGTGTTCTTCCATCGCGGCTTAGAATTCAAAATTCACCTGATCTGTTGTGGCAGCACATATCTCCTCCTTTGACGTCGCTTCGTCGATATCCTTGCATTTCAGCAAGACCTCTTGTGCTTAGTGCCATACGTTGCCATTTTCACCCAACGCTTTCTTGATTTTGTCTTTATATGTCGCAGCTGAAGGATCCACAGATTTGCTTATGGAAAGTAAAGAATCTCTACTTGTCGTTTGTCGGGTCCGGTTTACAATTGCCCCTACTTCTTTAAATGAGGACCACAGATCGGTAGTTTTCTTAATTACTATCGCATCTGGCCTCCAAGCCATCACCTCCATTTCAACCAACTCTAAATTGGTCAAGAGATGCAAAGAGGAACTCAAATCCCTTAGCTCAAAGCACAACATCACGCTATACTGGATTCCAGGACACATGGGCCTCCACGGGAATGAAATGGCCAATGAGCTAGTGAGAAAAGGATCTGAATCAAAAGTACCTAGCATTAGATCACTCAGTCCTAATGCCCATTAGCCTCCTCATGTCCAAAATCACCCTGGACTTTCTCAACATGGCCAATATAAGGTCGAGAACACTCTCCTCATGCCACTTCTCGAGAAGGCTTTGGGCCCAATACAACAGAAGAAGGACTAGGGAATTTCTATCGCTGAATAGATCACAGCTGAGCCTCCTCATAGGTATCTTCACAGTCTACAATTCAATGGCGGCCCACCTCAGAAGAATGAGAATCAGCACCACAGACCTATGCAGAGGCTGTGACGACCCGGAAGTAGACACGACGCATTTCCTCTGCGAATGCTCAAGGTATCTTTCAACGATCTCAATGAACTAGCTAACACGCCACCTAAAACCACCCTAAAATTCATCACGAAAACCGAATGGTTTAGGAAGGCCGCTTCCAATATAGATTAAGTTTTGGTACTAATAGTCTTGTTTTTATTTCGGGTATCGCACACCGGGGAACACAATGGATCCGTTGAGATCTAAGTGAGCCTGCAACACTTTATCAGTGAAGTCACCCTCTCAACCTTGGTGTTTCTTGCCAACCTTGAATCATTTTTGCGACGTCTTATCTTCTGGTAAGGGCTTAGGAGTCGCCTTAATCGACTTGACCTTTTGTTTTTGGTCACCTAAGACTAGAGCTCTCTTAAACGGCTCCAAACAGCTGTTACCCATTGACTTCTTTGGGGAGTTTGTCCATGGACATTATGTTTGTCCCTGTAAAAATTAATAAGTCCTTCTATTTTCAACCTGAAATTATTATTCTTATTTCTATTACAGTCGTTGTATCGCGACTACTTTGAGCATCTTTTCGCACTCTCCGCCGGTACTGGGGATCCGACCCACTGCACAGTAACTTCGCTCCTTCTTATTTTTTCGACATAAATTTTTTTTGTCGCGCCGTGGCTCGAGTGGTTAGTGCGTTGGACTACGGAGCGAGGGGTTCCAGGTTCAATCCCCAAACAAGACCTAAAATTTCTTTCACGGCCCCACCTCTCGCGAGCGTCTGAAAAACATCCGAGAGTAAAACTGTCATGAAAAAGCTTCTCTAAACAAAAAACTGCCGTTCGGATCCGGCATTAAACAGTAGGCCCCTTCCATTCGTGTGAAGAATATAACACGCACAGCACGAGTAGTTGTGAGAAGCTAGGCCCTGGGTCCCATGGACCTGTCGCGCCAACAATTTGTATTTGTATTTGTAAATTTTTTTTTAGAGTATCCACCTCTTGCCAGTTTTTTGGTCCGAGGATGGCATTAGATATTTCCACCAACCCTACTAATATATGGCACATACACTCACAAGATTCCTTATCTGCCATCTGGGACGCGCCCTATGGAATGCATTGACAGTATTAAATACAATAGATGATTTGAATCCACGTAGTTTATCGTTTGCCGTTCCGATTGGATCTGGATTCTATACTTAGTACTGTGATTGACTTGCAAGCAGATTTCCTTACTCAATTTGTTTGATGTTACTTTTACTAGTTTCATAATCATTGGTCGTTGAGTAGATAGGTTATCTAGACCATGACTTATGTATATGTTCTTGCTTTAGTATATATTTATAAGCGACAAACCAAGTTTTTACTATGTACTCTTTCTTTGAAAATGCATTTTACTGCTCTTATACTTTGACAGTAATGTCAATGAGTCGCAAATAGTAAGTATACTCAAAGAATTATAAGTTTGAAAAGGTCATAAGGACATGAATTTGTCAAATTAAAAAGTATTTTCCGTCAGACTGTAAGGGTTCTGTACGGTTATTTCTCTCATAATTGCTATACAAGTGAAAAATCCCTGAATCGCTTGTTTTCAAAAAAGTCCCTCCAATTTAAAGACATCATTCCAAATTTTACCTCCAGCATTATTCAAAGTTATCACAGCCTTGGGGCAAGTATTTATCGTTAATTTCACCTTTGGGACACTCTCGCTTCTAACTACCTTTGAAAGTTTGAAATTTTTAATGCAGCTAATTTCAACGATTTGAAGTCCTTTTTTGTTTTTTTTTTTTCATTCACCTGGAGGGCTTCGTCGGTATAGCAACATGAATCGCGTTTCTAATTACTAATTAAACATTTACGCTCGGAGCGATTTTCAATTTTCACCGCCAATATAGCGTACAGAATGATTTTAATTTTTTATATATGTATTTATCTGGCTTTGTGATAGCTTATCCCTGACATAACCTACATATACCTACAGTACTCTGTATCCATCCAAACAAGTCCCTAATGACGAAGAGAGAGAGAGAAAAAAAAAAAAGTGTAATTTAATCAAATACTTGATTCGACTTGATTCAAGGACTTTTAGAATAGAGACAGGATTTTTATCAATCAATTGGAAATTGAGCACGAACTCTAGCTGCAATCCAATTCCAATTGTAGTTCGAGTGCACACGGCTCCTATTATTTATGCAATTTTTCATTACACGGTTCGATAAGTTGATTTGTTTCCGGCGCGGCGATGCAAATGTATAAAATATATTTTAATTAGAATAAATACTTCATGCAGGCAGCGGAGCAAACAATAAATAACAGCAATTCAATTAGTTTTGTGATTTTATTGGGCAGGATCCACTCATGGATTAATTTTATTTATTTATTACGGTTAATGACAACTTGTGTATTTTTTTTTGTTAACATGTTATTTGGGTCAGTTGGTAAATAGAAGCAAATGATAGAGTAAGCGATCACAAACAAGTACGACACGTACGTAAACAAATTTAACTAGACCATCAATTTGTAAAACAAGTGACAATCGAAAATTGTATAAATTAAAACACTTTAAGGATCTTTTGAATAATATTTGTGTTCAATATGTGACTTAATTTAATTTTCAAGTGCGTCTCACTTTTGTGGAAAATATAAAGCTACTTGACCCTCTTTATGTTGTAGTTACACAACATGCATGTAGTTACACAACTTTTCCTGAGAATAGGGTATCTGATAGGCTTTCTGATTTTTGAACTGGGAACTCCTTGACATCTACGAAATGCCTTGTCTGGGGATTCAGAGATTATTTTTGCTGAGTCATTATGTTAGTTAATTACTATTGACAGTGTGTAGTCAAACTTAGGTCAGAATAGGCCCATTGTGATACCACAAGATCTCCATTTGTGAGCATAATTGGGGAGCAGGGGTGTTATTTGTTACAGAAATCGCCACAAAGTTCCTATATTTGGACCAGTCCGTCCTTCTATAGTTTCCAAAGACGGTTTGGACCTGAGGGATGTAGCGGAACCATTTGTTAGTCATCTTTTTTTTTTTTACTATTTTGGGTTCTTCTACATCTTTAGTCAGTTCATAGGTTGAATTTCCATTTTCTTGCGTAATGTCCAAAAGTCTAGTAGGACTTTCATGAATAGTGTTTTGTGGAGGATAATTTTCGTCGTTTAGGCCAGGAGTTCTGAAACCAGTTTTTTAGACGATCATCTGGTCGTCGGCAACTTCAGAACTTGACCATCAAACGAGAAGAAATCTCGATCTATACCGAGATATTCAAGGACCAGTAGACCAGTAGGTGTCAGAGACATTATGCTATCACTAGTAGATCTAGTTTCGCACCATCATAAAGGAGGCAGTGCTATGATATGAGTTCACGCATCGGAAAAAGGTGACAGAAGCGGTAACATCTAAAGCCGTCTCAACGAAAAACAGGAGCAGTGCTGGAAGGAAAAGAAAGCACTGCAGCTGAATACAGGCTTTTCATAATAGTGCAGAAAACCAAGTTACTAATGAACGGGGAATTGTAGATGCACTTAAGGAGCATTGTAAGCAGACAACGAACTCGCCGGTTCGATGGCCTACCGTCTAAGCTTTTCATAAATATATAGAGGCGATGTTTTGATAAGGCATATGCATCAGATCATTATTTAGGAACGTATGGGAGGATAAAGAAGGCGATTCTATGTCCTTATGCCAACTATCGAAACATATGCCTGTATACTATATGAACATCCGCTCTTTATCACAATTATCGACACAATGGACAGAATATTCATCCTGGCGCTCCTCCTATATGGCCTCGAGTGCTAGACGATGATTAAGAAAACGGAGTAAATCTTGGACTCCTTCAAAAAAAAAATGATTTCGTCCAATATTTGGTAGGAAGACAACGGGAAGAGAGGAGTTTATCGCGAGCTGTATGCAATGTAACAAGATGTAGATGTATTCCGGAAGGCCAAACATGCTAACTAACCTCCGTTAATACGAACAAGCAATCGCAGATCCCGGGAGGTTTAGTCTAATGAACTAGCAGTAGCGTGCCCGGGACCGAAGGGAATGAAAGGTCGCAGTGTCTCAGTTGGAAGAACGATAAATAAGTAAGTCGACCGATAGAAAATACAATTCACTACAAACAATATACCCCAGCTACCTCCTTATACCTTGAAGGTGCCTTCAATAACGTTAGTACTATCGTAAGAGAATCTATTCAGGGTTGGGTCATATCTACTCTTCTTTGGCTTATGGTAATCAACAAAACCCTGTGTAGGGTAGACAGAGATGGAGTCAAGGTTGTCAGGTATGCGGATGATGTGGTCATACTGGTATCAGCGATGTTTCCTTCGGTAATCGGTGAGATTATGGAAGGTGCTTCGGACAAGATTGGCAAATGGGACTCAGGGTCAACCCAAGCAAAACTGAACTGATGCTCTTTACAACAAAAAACAACATACTGACCTTCACACCTCCACTGCTAAACAATGAACTACTTTCCTTATCCTCACGTTCCAAGTACCTAGGTGTGGTACTTGATCCAAAACTTAGTTGTAAACTAAAAATTGAACCTTCGGTAGGAGGTGGGGACTTCGCTCAAAGATGGTCTTTGCAAGGAAAGAATACAACATCAAACTTATCAAACTTATCAAATGCATAGAATAGCGGCTTTTGGACCAACGGAGGCCATGAGAACAAGTCCAACCGAGGCCTTAAAAGTAATATTGCACCTTCTACCACTTGACATTCATATTATGTTGTTATCCTCATTCAGTGCGGTCAGATTAAGAGAAACAGGATGCTGGTGTACCAAACCTTATGGTCACAACAGCATCCTGAATCTGTTACCACGAGACTTGGTAGATAATAATCAAACTAATGTCACGATCAGATTCCCAACTAGGGCGGAGTGGGAATCAGGCGAAGTGGCAAATGATTCCGAAACAACAATTTCCACCGACGATTCTAAAATGGACTGTGGGGTGAAGGTGGGGATATTCTCTGATTACCTCAACATTTCCAGGTTTTCTAGGTGAAAGTTCTTGTTGTACGTGAGGGGCCCTGGGGGTCCTTAAGGCTACAATCTTTGCGCACTATCTATGTATTAAAAGCTGATAGCAGATGGCAGGAGGTGAGGAACTCTGTCATATCCAGGAAGATGTGGCCCAAATACCACTGGAAAAGATCCCAAGATCTTTTAAATAGAAACCGTGTAGATATCGCAAGAGTTCTGGCATTTAGTACTGGCCACTGGCCCATCGGTCTTCATGCGGCCAGAATAGGTATTCCGTTTAAGCCACATTGTCGCAGCTGCAATATCGGTAACGATAAAGCCTTCCTTGATAACCTTGTTGAGTTAACGACGATTAACATTGGAAATATCATCCGTATCCTCAATGTAATGGGGTGGATGTGAATAATCGTCATTCATCTGCCTTATCCCTATTAGTTTACATCCTTTTTACATTCGATTGGTCACTTGAGTTGTGATATTAAAACGGTGCCTTTGCGCTAATTATGTCTCGGCTTGCTCATACAACCACTTCTACCTACCTACCTAAATAAGTAAGTCTCCTACCAGTACAGTTCACGATTTGACCAGTTTTTTTTTTATCTTTAAGTCAGCCATCGCCTTGTAGGCAGTTTCTACAAGACTTTACCAAAATATCTCGTCCATTTTTCAGACCTTATCACTTTGACTAGTAAGCAGCTACCGGCATGACGTACAACTCCTTCATGGTTTAAGTCGACATGGAACATTCCATCATGGCATTAATAGCTGCGATCCATGATCACATATTTGCTTTTTAACTTTTACGTTCATGGAATATGTTCCAGCGTTCTAGATTAGAGCCCTTTTGTCTGTTCCTGTAAGCCTACTGGATCTTCCTTGAGTTGGATAGCTGAGTTCTTCATACACATGCCATCTTTCTTATTTTCTTCCAAAGTGATAAACTTTCCTTGCAGAGAACACAATGCGGCTTATCCATAATAATCTTTTAGTGGCCACGGAGTCTCAGCAGCTTCTTTGATAATAGTCCAACTACCGTTGCAAAACGAGTTCTACGTCGGGCTCTGAAGTTAGCTGCCTCTAAGGACTGGTCTGAATTTATGTTGACCTTCCTAAAGTTTTGGACATTTAGCTTCCTTGATGCTTGTACGCTGTATGGTCACATACACATACGAGAATCTGAAAAAAGTTAGGTTAAGATGCAGATCCTGTTATGAGAAAATCTTCTTCATGTCAAAATTCATGCAGCTTTTGGACTAATCTGCCGAAAGTGGTTTCCATATCGAGTCTGGTATTGAAGCCATTTTAGAGCTCCTAGAATTATTTTTCAACGTCTCCCTTGCCTCATCAGTAAGGGCGTGTGCACATAATTAAGCATCGTACTAAGCTATATATGTACAATATTTCAAAGATTCCAGATACAAACCCACACTCTCATGGTTCATGTACTAGAGCATAAATAAGAAAAAATTAAATACAAACACCCTGTACAAAGATTTCCAAGGATTTCTGAAGACTTCCTCTGTATCTACCTACCGGTGATATTATCTCCTGCTATTACTATTACTTACGTTTATGGCTGGTTCTGCCAAGACATGAAACTATGAATACCAAATGACACCATTAGGGAGTGCAACATTGGCGCTATACCCATTAGATCCTTAAAACTTAATGTTTCTCAGTAATTCTGTAGTGCACTCAGTACTTTTACCAATTCCACTTAAATGCAACCCTGCACCACTGCACTGAGAGTGTCTCATCCCAGTTACTCAATTATGCAAATGACATTCCTCCTAATTGGCTGTCATTTAATCCTTTTTAATATAATTCCTTCCTTTTCCGCATTTATTGGTTGGAATTTCAATTTTACTTCGAACATCATTGCCAGAGGCAAATCGAATCTCTTCAATCCTTTGCTAAGCTCATGGATTCCTTTCTGCCCCCACATTACGATAATAGACTCAACTATTCTGCAAAGATACCGGTAAAAAGTTCCCACAATTCCCCCCTGCCCCCACGCCCATGTACACATAGTAAGCTGATCCTAATACCATCATCCTAATTGGATAATAAATCGGACACTGGAAAGTGAAGACCGCATTCGTCTTTGCGTTATAACATTACTCTGCCATTAATATGGATTTTGTCAATTAGTATCGGTCCAGTGGATTTAAGGTAAGGACACTCCCATCATGGTCGGGTACTTATTTAAATACGGGTCCGAGACGCTAGGTCATAAATCGGTAAATCTGTGTGGGATTCGGCATTTCGATTCTTTTGTCCATATTTGCCCAACGGAGATGGATGCAATTAGTAAATTGAGTTGGCCCACTCTAGTCCTGGCGGCCATAGATACACACGCAAACACTGTTCGAGGATGCGTAGGTATACTATGTACGTGTGGTTTGAGGCGACTATTAACTACTTCGTGATTCGTTTATCGACAGCCAAAGTGCCCTGCAATGTCGGAGAGTAGTTGAGAGAGCCTAGTCCTGTGAGCGTGTGTGTGTGTGTGTGTATATATGTGCGAGGCTATAACAATCGAAATAATGTTAATAACTAAACGTTTACAGTTAATTTGTTCGAAGTGTTGATTCTGTAAGCACCCGCATACGAGGTGGTGTTGTTTGATTGAAATAGTGTAAACGTGCTGCTATTAGATACATATAGCTATGGTGTGGATGGGTGTGGGTTGTTGGAGTACTTTCTGAAGTTGGCTGATTGTATTCGATATAACTAAGCGGGCTGGCTGTTTAGGAAACCGAAACTAAGTCAATTGGTGACTTGGAAATGTGATATACGCATAGTGGTACAGTGATTGAATGAAGTGTACTTATGCATACATATGTAAATCGCTGGGAGATGTATTAGAGTAGATTTGAAATGCGATTGTGGTTGATTATCGTTAGTAATGCACAGGGCCGTCTAACGAGACCAAGTTCATATTTGACTGAGGTCAACTAGAAAAATTGCACTGAAACTTGGATATTCCTACACATTGAAGGAAGCATCTGGGTTTGATCTGGTGGGTAGAAAGATGAATCTTAGATACTGTCTTCTTCTAGGTACTGGTAGAAGATGAGATGCATATTGTACTCAACTTCCTGTCAGAGATATAGCTTAGCCAAATCTGTGGCTAAGCTATATTGGTTCCTCCAGCTACGAAGCGAACGGAGAAAACTTTCGTCTTTAACGTGGAAAATCGTGTGAGACTATGCTTCAAAATCTAGTTCGGTAGGTAGGTAGAATAGGTAACTGCATAAGCACCTACCACTCGGAACTCCAATAGTTCCATTCTATACCACTTGGGTAGAGAAACCTAAATGGAAAAAGAAGGCGAATTAAACAGTGGGTTTGAATTGACTGTAGGGTCTCCCTAGACAATCTCGAGATTGTTATAAATTTAAGGATGATTAATGGTCAATTCGCTGCTTTCCTGGTTCTGCAAAGGCTAGAACACTCGTATAGGAACTGAGTTACAACAGAGCAGAGGTCATCTTAGGTGGGCCGTCAAGAGGATGTGACCGCTAATGATACTTATGAAAAGCTTGACTTGCCTTCTTTTTCCTGGTTTTGGGTTAATCGCATTTTCTGGAGACACGACAAGATGAAAATTAGGTCCATAGGGCAAATCTCAGGAAGTTCTGTCATATGCAGGATTTTACAAGTTCTAAAGTAGAACGAAGTTAACGACCATTGTCAGACCCTGGTTATACGGTTTTCTTGGTAATTCGTCCGCAAATTCGTTTCATTTGAATCCTGTGTATCGGACTGTGATGTCGTGATTTGTGATTGTTTTCAGCTCGTTGTGGCAGCGAGCGGTTCACAAGTTTAGATTTTACAAGTGTGGATGAAATTGCTTTAATAATGGCTTAATGATGTAACTATCGATCACCTACCCAGAGTGTAGTTTTGTGGATAATTCTCGTCTGCCGTTACTTGGAAGGCCCTATGAAGCATTTGTAGGTAGATACCAGATATCGTAAAAATTGATTTCTCTTCGGTTATACCATTTGTCCAATCGTCTTGAGGCGAAGGTGCCGGTACCCAGGTGTGCCCGTCTTACAATAGCGCATTGGTCTATGTAACCCTCTTTCCAAAAGATGAATTGTTTTTAGATGCAAGCCTCATGGAGCAGGTGAATCTTTGGATTGTGGTCTGTTTCCTGAGGAAACCTGCTGCAGAATGGGTCTAACGGTGGCTGTGTAGATCCAATTTTTTACTAAATATTTTACCGCATGTTCAGAGGGATCTCTTCATTATCCTTTCTGACGTGTTCTCTCACCAAGTTAGTTTTCGGTCGAGTATACAATCTAAGTATCTCGCCTTATCTGAGACTTGGACTGGCCAAACCATTGGGGTTTAAGAGCCCTTTATCTTCATTTTCCGTCCATTTGTGTAGGGTATTGATAGTGGACTGAAACTTGCCTATCGCCATAAATCGCTCTACATGTCCTAGCCATTTCGACGTACAGATCGTATAGTTCGTTATTGAATCTGCTCCTGTCGCCTGTCAACGCAAACGGGAGCGAAAATTTTACGAAGAATCTTTCATTCAAAGCGGCTGAGGATATCTTTATCCACTTTAGATATAGTCCAACTTCAGCGCCATAAACGAGGACTGGGATTGTCAAGGTTTTATACAGAATCCCCTTAGTTGTTTGTGATAGGGTTCTACTATTCAATTGCCTTCTCAGGCCAAGGAAACAGCAAGAGTTATTTTTCGTTTAATTTCGCCTGAGATGTTATTATCAGAGTGTATAGCAGAGCTGAGGTAGACAAATTGCCTTACTACCTCGGAGTTATACCTGTCGATTATGACTTTCTGTCCAATTCGTCGATGTGTTAGGAGACTGATACCTCAGTAATTTTAGCAATAGGGTGGCCTCCTTCTTATGGATCGGGCAAACGATGCTGAGATTCCATTCATCAGGCATACACTCATCTGACCAGGTCTTAGAAATGAGATGGTGTATGCTCTCTACCAGGTCATTTTCAGATTTGAATACCTTGGGTGTTTAGCCTTCATGTTCAGCAACCTTGTTGGATTTAAGGTGGGATTTTGATATCATAGCTTCGTTTTGATCAGGTAGACGGAAGTCTTTGATATTATCAACTAGAATGAATGGTTCATTCTGCCTGACAGCGGGATGTTGGTCTTCATCCCTGATATACAGTCTGCAGCAGAGGTTTTTCCATATTCTCAGCACCGATAGTAACTCCATACGAGGTTTCCCTTCATCTGTACAGGTATCTGTACGGGTTTTGTTGCCCTTACATGTTCGTTTTAGCTGTTGGTACGACTTTCGTACATTATTCATGAAGTATAGTCTCTCAATATCTTCGCCTAGAGAGATTGAAAAGTCATACCTAGGACATTGCTCATATGATTTGTCGAGGAGCTCGTAGAAACATTCTTTGGTGGCGTCATCCTTGCCTCCTTTAGGATCATGCGCGTATTAGGTTTATGTTGGCGAATTTAGCCTTGATGCTAATTGTCATAAGACGTTCTGGCGCGTATGACACATCCACATCCACAATAAGCGCTGCTTCTTCTCCCTATCATCCTTTTTCCCGGCCCATCACATCGTATTTCCTGGATGGCGGTGATGTCTGGTTTATAGCAGTCTAGGGCCTCGAGTCCGAACATTCCACGTGCAGATCCGAAAGTCGTTGTCCTTATTTCGTTTGCTGGGCAGTTAGCAGTAATGTCATCCTTATCTGAGGCTCGTTGTTGCATCGTTGCACAACCCCCAACTTGGAGGGCCAGTTATTTCTATACCACTAGGACGAGGGGTCGAATTTTGAAGTCAGTAACCCGCTTCGGGGATACGAGCCCTGTCGTTGGCCCATCAAGGGTTCATCCGCCATTAACTCTTTTTCAACACCCTGACTAAGTATTGGAGATCCCTATAGATCTGGGATTCAAATTTGTCGAAGCAGCTCATATAGGCATAATATTAATAGTTCGACCTTGGTAGAAGCCACCATTGATTATAGGGAATTTGTCCGCTACCGCCTGGATCAAGAGTAAGTGCTTTAGTGAGAGAACACTCCTCACCTCTCTCTCGTCCGCTAGCACCACCGGCCTTTCAAACGGGTTAGTTACCCAATCTCCAGTCGAGGTACTAGGCAGCTAGCAGTCTCCAATGTGGAGGCGTAGACTAGGAGTCGGTAGTGATAGGCTATCGTGAGAAAGCTTGTGGTCTCATAATGTTCGCATCACGACCCTTAGTCCCACTATGTAAATCTACATATTAGCCTATAAAATATCTCGAGTAGGAACAAAATAAGGTTTATCGGGCTAAGATCGTTTTGGCTCGTATGTCCCTGACTTCTCTGAGGATGTTCTCTTTACTAGAAAAAGAATTGCATCTGACTCAGCCAGTGCAAAAAGACGTCACGATCCAGATCTCACATGAACTCCTTTCGGCAAAGCATGTCAGTCAAAGACATCGAAAGTTTTTTTGCTTTCGGTAAGACATGGGGCTTATACCATAATAAGACCGTTTCTAGCTTATGCGTTGGTGGTTGGGTTGAGGAGTCTGAACCTGAGCCCTGGACTGAGGGGTCTACTTTTCAAGTTATTCTAATGGCTACCGTCTATATTGTAAAGAATAGGTGGACGTTTTTCTCAACCCTTTAACCCAATCCAAGATAGTTCGAAAAAGGAAGAACTCTGAACTCTGATTTCTTTAACTTTTGTCGGGATCACAGGTCACACTTGGATTACGGGAAATGGGATTTCCGATAACACTGCTAGACAAGGCTCAGAGGAAAACCTGTATTGGGCTTTTTTGGTTCTCGATCAGATCCTCCATTGAGTTTCTTACGATTACAATGGTATTTGGTACAGCTTTCCAGGACATAGGCTGGCTAAACGAATACTTTTGGACGTCTTCGAGAAACCGGTAACATTTTTGCTATATTCGCCGAAAAGACTAATTTTTATTGGCGTTGTAACAGGGTATTCGCTTTTGCTAAGTATCACAATGTACTAAACTTGAGCGATACTACTCTTTGCCATGGCTGTGGGGATGACAACGATACTTCAGATCTTTTCCTTTAAGACTGTTCTGCCTTTGCTCGTATCAGATGGCATATCTTCGGTGCTGATACGGTGAGTCCTGTAACTGTAAGGTCTTCATTTCTGTACCGCATTCTCCGCTTTTTCGAAAGACTAAAGATTCAAGGGAAATGATTGAAGCTGGGTCTTGTTTTCTCATAGGACAGTAGATCATTTGCGTCTAAGTACCAAAGTGCACGATTCACCTAACGCAACATAATCATACTGTACTTAGAAACCCTTTTAATGCGTTTTACTTAGACTACGTACCCTAAAGTCTCACTCACTACTTTTGTGGCTCTATAGTGATGGGAAAGCTACAAATAGGCTCATGATTCACTTTCAAAAGGTCTTGGTTGCTTCCGAAATTCTTCGATACCAATGCCGGACATCCTTCTTGTGGCGCCTCCTACGCCAAAAAATCGTACTGCCCTCGCTTTTTTATTCGATTCTTATCATTACTCAAATTTTATTATAGCTCGTCTTGGATAAATTATAAATCCATTTTCGTCCTTACTGATGAGCTACAAAACAAACAAGACCGTCGCCTCGTGAGGATAAAATTAATTCGTAAGAAAAGATCAATTTCAAAACTCGAAGCGGGCATCTCATAAAACACCCAAAAGCCATTTCGTTTGATACTGTTTGTTGGTTGTTTGTTTTTTCCGCTGATATTAAAAAAGGATATGCATTGCAGGAAAGGAAAATATAACGCTTCCGCTGCCATAGCATAAAAAATCCATTCCATTGATTTTTTTGTTTTTTTTTTTTAATGCAGAAGGATATGTACATGGACATGAACATCCAAATCGTCGACATCTCCAATGCGTTGGACATTCGCCATTTCGGATCGACAACTGTGTCGGGATGGGTAAAAACAGGAAAAAAGCATTCAGAAGGACAACCAGAAAGGATGGCCAACATTAAATGCCAGCTTATTTCAATTTCCTTGAATTTTATCGTCTCGTGACCCCCTACCACCCACCCGGATGAGTATAGCACACCGCAATACATACATATAGTCCTCCACTCGTATCTGTGTTTCGGGTTGGCTTCGCTTGAATTTGCCATTTTTTTTTTTTTTTGTTTTATTATATTTTTTTTAAGCTCATTAAATTTTAAATCTGAGCTGTCCCTTAATTTCAATTTTGTCATCTCCTTAGAAGATATCCTTCTTGTTCGGTTTTCTATGGGTTGGCTGTGTACTGTTTTTTTTTTTTTTTTTGGTTCATTTCACTTTGTGTTTGTGTCCTTAAATCTAACGGTTATTGTTGGGGCAAAGCCAATTTAAGGACGACATGGGAATTCATACAAACAAATTAGTTTGGTTAGGAAAGAAAAACTGAAGAAAAAAAAACACGAGTTGGTCCAACGTACCAACTTATGGCGAACATTAAATGTCCTTGTTGTGTTGCCATAAATTGAATTAAGTTTTAGCTGTGTGGCGACAACGACGGTATCGTGTGATTGGCTTTCTTTTTTTCATCTTTTCATCGTTTGGTTTGGCGACTTTGTTTTAAGGCGGACATGCCTAATCATTTTTTGGGAAATTTTTTACTTTTTTTTTTGTATAGGTACAGCAGATTTATTCGATATTAAGGATGTAGCTTATGTTACCAGGAGATGGATTTTCTTTTTTTTTCCACTTAATTTATTTTAAGAAAGACAAATGCCATCAAATTAATTTGCATATAAATGGAATGAAGATGAGCACTTAACAGTTTTTATTTTTTTTTTTGAGGGAAAAAGTCCTTTTTGAGGGAATAGAGGTGTTTAGAGTGTGATATCGACATCCAATTTCATTGTACAAATATATGTATACTGTGAGTTTTAATAGCTAAGGCTCAGGATTTTTCATTCATCGGTAGGATTGGGGTAAAAATTATTTACTTATTAGACAGTAGGTATCCCCACAGGAGTTTCAACTGCGTGTGACATTTTTTGTCATATCAATGTAAAGGAGATATATGTAGTTAGACTTTTGTTTCCTATTTTAAGGCGTTCGATTCTCCTGAGTTCACATATCCATTCACTTCATCCGAGGTCTCTTCGTACTGTATCGTATCGCCCATGAGTTGTCAGGGGTCCGCAAAGTTTGTATCTCGATATAAAGCGCAGACAGTGGAACATCACGTGCTCTGATAGATCACCTCTTCTACTTTCCTTTTCACCCAAAATTCTATGTAGGGGATGAATTTGTGTGTCTATCTTCTTGAGGTCTTGACATTTTGCCATTAAGAGCCCTTTCTTCTGCTTTAATAGCTCCGACAAACTGTCGATGTGCGACTTTCCTGTTCTACACTCATGGCATTTCGTTGACCAGTATATTGATGGGCACTCTGCCAACGGCTACACATTCCGTTTCCTCTGACACTGTTGTTAGCTTCCATCTGGATTCTTTTTTTGTGGTAGCATCACACTGGGGATGCGTATATTACTGCTCAGCTTACTAGATACTCTGTACAATATTACTTTACGACTTTATCTAGGTACACCAACTGTTGGCAATATCCTTGCTTACGATGATTGTACTATAGATGCCTACGTACCCTAGGTGTGCTTTAAAGTTCAGTCTATTTTCTATCATTACACCTAGTTTTTCGATTGCCAGTTCAGATTTAATCACAGGAGTTATGAGATATGTCTCCATGGAATGGGAAACTGAGGCTCAATCCTTGCAAGGATCTTTTGATACAGACGATCTAAGAAATCGAATCAGATGTTGCAATACTCAGCAAATCCTATGGATGTGGCGCTGTGTATTCCTCCATCCGCCGACCCACTTGCCTAACCCAATCTAAACCCTATAACAGGTCTTGCACAAGCTAAACTAAATGGTTCGGTCGTCATTATTTGCTATGATTCTTTAACTATCTCAGACACTGGTTGACAACATCATACATTATAAGAGGTGATTTTATACTTGGGCTCAGGAGGGCTGACGGCACACAAACGCTAGAGAAAAGTCTCTTTGGAGGCATTTGCATCATTGGAGTTCGTTTTTGCGAATATGGGATCAGAGTCTAGGTTAGAGTGGCTAAGTACACCAAGATACACTTATACAAGAAGAGGATTGATTTACTTTGGCTACACAGGGACGAATAAAACAATCCGGAGCTTGTTATGAAGCGAAGGATACTCATGACGTCTAAGGAAATCAGAAAATCGAGCAGTCTTCTTTGGGACAGGGCCGGATGGGTTTCTCCTCCTATTTGTCCCCGCATATCCTTCAGAAAACATTTGAAAAAAGACTAGTTTAGTCTATTATGTTAGCCTATCAGACAGTGTCCCTTGAGGACATCGATTACGTATCTGAACTGCGCTCGCTTTAGTGTAACCAACTTGACACTATATTTCTCATCTGGCTCACTTTGGCCAGCTGATTACACTGAGAATCTATAGCAAAATAAAATCCGCTGACCTCAATCTCCGAAAAGAAGAAAATGGCAAGAAATCTCATTACCTATTGGCAATGGCAGGACAGTTACTTGCTATGTAGATGAGACCAAATTTCCATTTCTTCCTCGTCACTGCGACTAAATTTAAACAGATCTTAGAGTTCTTTTCAGGTTTCATTCCTAGGCTGATCATAAGCTCCTAGCCGTTGTACATACAAACTATGTATGTATCGAAATGAGTCCAAAGGATGGAAGTAACCGAACCCACACTGGACTACCAACCACCCAAGCAGGGGTTGACAGAAATAAAGGGGTGTCTTGAAAAAGAAAGTGAAAATCTTTCAAATGAAAAACAAGTGAAGAACTAGTCCAAGCTATGATCTGACTTCCAATACTTACCTGTATCCATGCGGAACTATTGCCAAGCATTTCATGGTTGAATGGGTTTTAGCAATAGTTCGGTTCGTGATAGTTATGAGTGTCACTAGCTACGTCACAGCCATCGTCTGTGATTATAATTTGTATTGTGATACTGATAAGTCCTACACCAAGAGGATTGTAGCATGGGCAATCGTATGCATAACTTGCTTGGCATCTTCAACTACATCCCTATGGGTTGTCTTGCTTGTCTTGCTTCAACTCCTCTAGGAGTTTGTCTTAACCAATTCATTTTGATGCCTTCGGGTATGTCATCATACATACATACATCTGGTTTCGCAGTACTGGATCTAGATGGAGCTTTTGGAACGCCGCTTGTGAGGTTATACCGTCTGCACAGTCAGTATTGGAAAGCAGTATCCTATTTTTGAAATAGTCCTTCTTAATCGTCTGGTATTTAGAATGTTAAGAGGGCTGAGTACTGCTTACTTCCGTCCTTTCATCATCTTCCTTCGATAGCTCTATCCGCTATACAGATGACTTCGCCAATCGATTAATTTAAATTCAACGTCGGTCTCCGGCCTCACCGTTTGGGGGATCCTGCAGGAGTTTCTTTTCTATTGTGAGGAAAATCAGTTTTTGTTTCCTTTTCTGGCCCGGAAAGCTAAAGGGTCGTCAGGTACTACCAACTCGGAAAATTTTGGTAGGTTCTTTTCCAAGCATGATTCGGATATAGACAAGACGCAGATAGTATTTTTGGTTGCATCCTCGTAAGTACATATATAGTACCTAGGATACACAGAAAATATCAGCAAATTTGGAAAGCCTCGATGTTTTAGATACTCACGGGTCATTATGTCCATTAACAAAGTTCTTAACCTCTACAAACAATTTAAAATGCCATGCAATGGACTCGAAACAGTTACCTTAAGTAGCATGTACCGGAGGTATACTATGATTGCTGGAACCATTCTTACCTAAAGATCAGTTGTGTGGTGAAATGCCTCAGATTAAATAAGTTGTCCTAATTTAGCCATGGTACACCAAGATAAACATCATAGGATGACGACTTCCTCATCTTTAAGGTCCAGAACAGAGTAAAATGCTGGTGTCAGTTACTCTATAACGATAAAATGAACGGAGCATTGAAGCGGAGCACAACGGTGCAATAGTGTACAATTATTCACTTCAGTCCATCGCATGTAATTTATGGAAATGTGATTCTGTCTCCTTCACTACCGATTTACCTACATCACCAATACAGTTCTCCTCGAATATACGAATAAGTAGAATAAGTCAACAAAAAGGAAAAAAGCCTTTCATGCGTCGATAAATCCTTAATTAACTGAAGTTCATCGTGGCTTATTCGACTTGAAGTGCTTAAATTTTTTTTGCATCAACACGTTTATCCTATTACATACTTACTCAACATTTGTCAATCCATTCGTTATCCTTCTTTTTGTCCAGAAGCCACTCAACACCTAGCTTACATTATGTCAATGGGAATAATATGGTTCTGCTGAAGTATGGCTTTCATAGTCCCGACGATGATCATCTTCATTACCACGATGATGATAACAAGTATTTTACTCTCTATTTCCACTGACATTCAGTGAATACTCAGTCAGTCAGTCAGTCAGTTTGTCATTTTGGTGAATCCTTATAGGACCCTTTATACAGTGAATTGACACCAAAGGTGATTTGCATTATCTGCATCAACAAACTGCTAACATCGCCACTACTACTGCCACCACCACTACCACCACCATCATCGTCATCATCGTCATCATCCAACTATAGCTGTGGCAAAGGACCATATCATCGCATACAATCAGGACACACACATCCTTTTTGCTGACCCAAGGGCTTATGGACTTTGCATTAGCTTTTCGTTGTCGTTGACGTCGTCGTTGTCGTAGCTTTCCATTTGGTTACTTCCATTCGCTCTTGTGTCACTTCATTACGATTTGTTGGCCAAAAGAATTATAAAACTCTCAGGTCTCGTTTCTGTAATGATGGTTGGGATGTTCCGTGCTTCGTACATATGTGTGTATGTTCCAAAAACGAGGACCACGGGCGTATATCTTCATGTAACACAATCGTAATAAGGATATGATGTGAAATACGGAATATTGCGCCGCCACAATTGGTGGTGCTTTGGTTATGTACGTGTACGTGTCCGATGGCATGGCAGTCTCAACATCAATTCAAAATCTCGGTTTCAAATTGAATTGTGTTCCAGCATCCGGGTTTGAGGGCAGTTTAAGAGGAGGCGGCTGGCTGGCTGGCTGTCTTTTCTTTATTCTCTGTTGTGGACGAGAATGGTGAACCACTTGGTTTTACAGTCATATCGGTATAAGCAGATGATTCTAGTCCATTGTTTGTCCACAATCAGTCCAGGAGGTAAGGCGGTGGGTATGAATTTGCATTTTACTTGAGCATTGTGTAGTGGCTGCAAATGAAGCTATTTGTTTGTTAGATGGTGATGGGTGCAATTGGGATTTGGCTTTGATTTTCGAATTAAACAGCACATGAATGGAATGCTCCGGGACTTTGTTTTACAATTAGTACAGACCTGGGTTGTTCTGTACTTCGGATATCTTCCCGCTCATCTTCCCCATTCGAGTATAACTTTGGGCAACGAAAACTTGGAAATGGTTTATAAAACGGAATACAAATGAAACGCTCAGGAGTTTAGTTCCATCAAGCATGGACGATGAATGAAGAACAGAAGTGTGGGTTTAGGGCAGAAATCTGATAGCACATGGATATCCCCAACGATCTGAAAATATGTCAAACAACGTTCTTTACCCAAAACTCTAATCGCAACTGGTTTAACTGCATCAATACCCTTTGAGCGAATATACCCAGAGTGACAGCTGAAGAATAGGCCAAACAGGTAACAACTGTCCCTACCCGAGGATGCGACGCATCCATCCATAAAGGTAATGGAAATGAGAAAACACCGGTGTTATGGTGGAATGATTGCATCGCTAAGCTGAGAGGAGACTACCTTAAAGTGCAAAGGAACCAGGAGCGACGAAGAATAAAAGAAAACTCTAGAAAAATTCAAAAAGAAAGAAAGTTCGGAAAAAAGGAGTAAATGTGAATCTATCCAATCGCTAAAAGAGACCTCCAGCACAGCCTATGAGGAAGGGACTACAAAATAGTTACGGAAAAACTGAAAAGCAGGACGGCAGATTGACTGACAGACATGGTCAGCGGCATAATCCCAAGTCGTACCAGTATCCATCTTTCGCGCATACAGACAACAGAGGGTACGAAAACAATACTAAAAAGCAATGAGTCTCCCGGAATGGACGGGATCCCAAACTTCGTTCTAAACGGAGTCATCTCTATACAAGGTACCTGGCAGAAGAAAAGTTCCGTTCGGAATGGAAATGACAGAGGCCGGTATTAAGCCCAAAAGGCAATAAGCTCCAGATCGTTGATCATGCTAGATATAGCTATGTACATATGTATGTAGTAGGAAAAGTGCTCGAGAAAATTATGCGTAACAACTTTCCAACCTACAATACATTGGTCTGTAGCTTTGGGTGCCTAAGTGGCCTCCTAGAACTAAAGATATTTTTATAAGTTTCAGTATGATTAATGGTGGCTTTCCTCATATGTAGCCCAGGTCTTCGAAGTGGTTTTCGTCGAGGGCCGTTTTTCTAGTTCTGCACATGCTGTGGCATTTGTCTAGAAAGTGAAATGTACTCTCTTCTGCGTACGTGTCGCCACAGCCTTAATATCCAGTTGCATTTTTCATCGATGGACCGCCAGGAGGTTGTTGTCGGTAATAATCCGCGTGAAGAACGGTAGGTTGGGTCTGTTAAGCGCTAAAATTTCCTTGGTTTTGGCTTTTTCATATTTTGTCCACAATTTTCTGGAGACACTACAAAATGAGAGCGTGTTAGGCTGGGGACTTATTCCTAGGACTTAGTTTGGAGCGAAAACAAGGCAAAACTACAAGAATTCAAAAACAAATGATTTTCTTAATGAAACGCATCGGAGACTTACCAGGGTGTCTGTATTGATGCCAGGACCTCTCGACGAATCTACCAAAATATTCACTCGTATGAAGCTACAATACAACGGCATTAAAACTGAAAAATATAGACCCTATCACACGAAGAAACAAGAGAGTAAGGGTCAATAGATAGTGGTAGGAGTTGACTTATCTCACTAAGTGGCAAGGTCCAGTATGGCTTTAATCGAGTGAGCTTCGTGAGCCCTTCATACCAAGAGAGAAGAAATAAAGGTAATCCAAGACAACCTTCAACATTGTAGGGCAGCAACCTCTCCGAAGGGGAAGCAGACATCACCCTTATTCTAGAACCATGTTGTGCACACAACAAGGTTAGGGGTTGGGCGTCTAAACTAAAGTGATCGCTACCGCCGACAAAGGTAAGTGTAGAACATGGACTACGGTACAAAACCACATTAACATATTTTACATCCCACAATTTAGCACGAATATAGGGTACATAATAGTAGATCCGAGACAATGGTCCTGGCTTCTTCCTATCTCCCCTATGATACAGCACTACTTCCACCTAGCGATGAGTAAAAATAATGCATGACCTGTATCACGGAACAAATGAATTATTGAATTGAAGATATCACTCTTACTGACTGTAGTTCAATACATCTGGTGTCAGATTGGAGAGTCTGTAGCGACATCTCTTTTTCAGACCACAGATGGATAGGTTTTTATGTAAACACTGAACCACAGCCGAAACGTATGATTACTAATGCCAGGAAAGCAAATTGGACCATCTTTGAGGAGGCCCTCAAAATCCTTTTTGAAGACAGACCGCGTACCTTTGAAAATCCGCCTTCCACATTCTGGAAAGCGCCACTGCAATCGGTGCTACTGTAGTCTTTGATAGTGCATTGGCGTCGACTCCTGGCACAAGTTATGCAAGCAGCTGCACACATAATGTTGCTCCTTCAATTACTGAATAGACATGTGAAATACTAGTAGATAGTGGTTTCAGAACCTAGTATTTTCCGAAATACAAACTATTAGACGCGTAAGGTTAACCCCCAAACTATGTCTGCATCCTCAGAGTCGGCTAGTCGCTTGGCTTCGATCTCACGGCACATTTTCTGAAATCTTATTCTCATTTGGGGGTCGCTCACTCCAAAATTTTCTATTAAGATAGACGGCTAGCTTATAAGTAAATGTACCGTATTCAATTAGGCGATCCCTGGGCATGAGAGGGCTCAGAAATATAGAACCTCCTTGAGCTGGGTAACCCAGCCATGCACAGCTTCCTCTCGACTCATAAGGACTCAACGTCCAGACGCCAGGTTTCTCAAGCTGAGTGTCTCACACTTACAAAGAAGACCAACGTAGTAACCTCCATCATTAGGTTAGGTTATGAAGGGGTGTGTGATGGAAAAGAACTAAGCATGTCCACTTGAGACCTAAGGGTCCATTGGGACTCACAATGAACGTCCATAACTTTGCCCTATAGGTACGCACCTGTCCACCTTGTACCAACATCATTATCATCAATCATCAATATCTATCGTCTTTTTTTTTCAATAATAGCTAAGATCTCGGCCAATTGGCATAAACGATATTCAAAGCCAAGATTTGATTAATTGCTAAACAGTGGATTTCGTAAAACACAACTTCTTTGTATCGGCACCAGTAGAGAAAGCATGGATTTACTGTTAACTAACACATTGTTGTCCACTTTTATTCAATTGTCTCAAGTTACTGTCGTGTTCCTTAAAGGCTTATGAATCGATTGAGTAGAATTTTGCTACCATACAGTATACCTACTTTTCAAAATGACCCTTAAAATGGGACTCAAATTACCAGACTTTATGCAATCATGAGTCTTAAGTGTACTTCGTTTTATATCCCCACCTCCAACCTATGGAATGATAAGAATGACTGCGTAGGCGAAAATGATTAGCATTCCGCACTTTCGTTGTCATCAAGCAAAAGGAAACCCAAGACTCCTGGAAATGTCTCAGTTACTTCATCCTCCACTAACTTCAAGTGTATTTATATCTATGCCTACCTTAACGTTTTTGAATAATTTATTGAAATTCCTTAACTGCTGTTAAAATCTAGTTACCAAGCGCCAACTTTATAACCGGATATCCTAGCACCTTTTCCAATAACTTTAACTACCCACGCACTTAATCGCACAATCGAAATACATCCTGCCGCAAAGCAGCTTAATTGATCCATCAGACACCTAGGCTAGGATGGTCGCGCCTCGGTCGTCTTCAGTTTCCTCACAGATAATACCACCCCAGGAAGACAAAATAACAAAATAGCTTTACACTTTGTGTTGTGTTGTTATTGTTGGAAGCACCCCACACGATAATCTGGTGGACACGGACTTCACATAGCCATCAACAGGAAGTACGAATGTGGCGGCACGGGCGCATAAACAAATAAATGAGTGAATAAAAACAGGGAAACACCCTTTAATAGCGATGTACCCTTGCGGAACACACGAACACTTTACGAGTAGGTTAATTGTTTGATAAAAAGGTAAGTGCTCCTGTTTGTCGCTGTCGCTGTCTCTGTTGTTGTTGTCTAGTTGGGAATTACCAACTTGATAGGTCTATCTCTCTGAAAAAAAAAAGCCACAGAGACGACGCCACCACCGTCGACAAAATTAATCAATTCGATTGCAATTAAGCATAATGATATGGCTGCTCTAGTTGATTGGTTGTCATCGGCCACCGGTCCTTCTTTTTGTTTTATCTTATCACGAGTCGATTAATAATGTAAACGGTCTGACTGTTAGTGTCCCTGTTGAAAATTAATGAGGAATGTAAATTACGTACAGTGCGTGGAATAAAGCGGATGAGGATTAAGAACTTTCTTTTTTTTACAAAAGCTTCAACCTTTTGCACTTTGAATTCGTGGACGACATATGAATGCAAATTAAGGGCTTAATCTTAATGACTGCAACATATGTTTAAAGATCTTTTATCATGAGTCGGTAATCGTTTGCGATGATTCCTCAGCGGAAGAATGTCAAGAGGTCCTTGGGGTTTCGAGCAGTTTTGAAGTACTACTTGACGAATATTTTGATATATATAGTAAATGTATTAGACCATCCTTCGCTAATTAGCGAAAGAGAACGAATAGACGTATGAATGGTTTAAGCATGTACATAGGTGTACCTATGCACATATACTCATATGCTTTCCTCCTCGTTCAGAAGATACATTGCATCAACTAAAAAGCATAACTAGACGTTCAATGAAAAAACCAAGGAATGAAATGCCCAGGGATATGGGTAGATACGTACATATTTCTCTAATATCCATATCCTCAGCGGCTCTTTCAGTCTTAGACGATGTCCTCATATTCCCCTTTGTCAAATCATTAAGCTTTCTTTAACCAGGTCGTTTGCCGTATATCTAACCAAAAGGTTTTGCAACCATTTGAGGCAGGGATCATCAAGGCTCAATACTAGGACAAGAAAGCTAAGGAGGGTGCAGCCCTTCCTGATAAATCGATAACTTTTCACTTGGTTACTGCTGTCATCAGAATGGCCAACAGTAGGTGGAAAACCAGGAAAAGCACTAGTACATGTCTCTCATCTAAACAATCCTGGATTGTAAGTAATCAAGCAAGACTGGCTTGTTTAAAAAAAAAAAAAAAAAAACTAAGGAAACATTGTTGAAGCCCTCTGGAAATAGATAAGGTCTACAACTGGAATCACTCACTGGCTCTACGTCTCGGTCATTAGACAGATACTCACATACGGGGTGATTGTTTGGTGGACAGCTTTAGAAAAAGCTATAAACCGCCACTACTAAGTAAAGTCCAGCGTACAGCTTGTCTGTGCATAAGCGGTGCTATACGCACAACTTCATCTGCGGGACTGGACATTATGTTTCATCTGATACCCCTGGATATTCAGCAAGCAAAATGCAGCAAATGTAGCCGTTCGCCTAGAATCTACTCTACAGTGGTCAAGAAAAGAATTTGACTACGCCTCCATTGTGAAAAGATTTGTCGTCACCATCCCTTCCAGATCACTCTGGAATGAAGAAGCACTTATAAAAGATGAGTTTCACTTCTACACTGGCGGCTCAAAAACCAAAGACGGATTTTGTGGAGGTGGTTTCTCCGACCGTCTTAATCTTAAGCTCTCCATGCATTTTCCAAATCATTGTAGCGTGTTCCAGGTCGAAATTTTGGCGTTAAACGAAGTCTTATCTTGGCTTAAGGAAAACGTGATATTTGCTAGGGATATCTGCATCTTTTCGGACAGCCAAGCAGTTATCAAATCATTGAAATCGATCTCTATAAATTCCCTAGTAGCTCTAAACTGCCGATCGTCTCTCAAGGAGATCGCTGAGCAGTTCAATATTCACCTTTGTTGGGTGACAGGGCATAGTGATATTCCAACGAACTGAAAAGCCAGATTAGGAAGAAATTTACCCATTTTGCCGAACAAAGATACCTTAGGTATACCAATCGCTACTTATAAACTACAAGCTGGATAGTATCGAGAGTGCAAATCTTAACTGGATCAACATGTCTAGCGACAAAATAAAATTCGTCAAATTTCGCTGGATTTAAGCGCTCTAAGGATTTGAGTTCTCTCAACAGGTTGCATATCGGCACTCAATAGGCGTCATCACTGGATACTGTCCAATAGGCAAGCATGCTACAATTTTAGGCCTTTTTACGAACAACTTTTGCAAAAGCTGCATGGATGAAGAAGAGGATGAAACCATTCTTCACTTTCTATGTTTCTGCCCAGCTCTCTCCTGTAGGAGGAAGGTAAGGAAGCTTCACTTAGGAGCCTTTTATTATACTGATTTAGGTGATCTGATAAACATAGATATCAAGAGCCTCTTTCGCTTCATCAGAAGCTCAAAATGGTTTAACGAGTAGGTAGAGAAAGACGTTCTCTTTTGATCCATGTGGTATCATAATGTACCTATTGCTGGTCTAAGTGTGTTGCCGATTTTGAGCTTCAACCAAACCAAATCAATTGTTAAAGCTCTCACGGGGCATTGTCTTGTAGGTAGAAATGTCATTTGAACCAATGCTACCTTCAACGATTTCCTTACAAGCTATAGAGACGACGAACAGGAAAAAACTGTGACCCCCCTTTTTTGCACTTGTCCTGCCATGTTAGCTTTGAGAAGGAAAACCCGACTTAAGAAGTGTGAAAAATTTTGACTTTGAATCAAATTGGAGGTCCTGCCTATACGGTAAGCCATCTTACCACATGAGTTTAGACCGAAACTGGTTAGCCTATCAGTTATCTGGTATGAAAAAATTGCATTTAGGGCCGTATGCTGGTAATACAGTTCTTTCATGTACAGAATGGGCCTTCCTTTTGTTGAACCCAATTAGGTCCTTTGCTGTGGAACATAATATATGACGACACCTTTAGGTTAGGAATTTCAAGATCTGCCAAAATAATTGACTGTGCTTATGAAATTGCTATTTGCGGTAGTAGTAGATAAACATCTAGAGTTGATGGAGCGAAAATAACACGTGCTTACTAAGTATGGGTTCAGTTAAGTTCTTAAAGCTCAAAATCCACCTCATACTTGGTTGCACGTGATACTAGTTATGACCAACTCCATGCTTTTGGATTTTTACGTGGTTAAGACATAATCAAGTCCTATTTTACCCTATGGTACCGCGCGCTTTTCAAGGAAATCCTTTGTAGGGATACGTTTTGACATCATTTCACTAAGTGTGACTCTGACTTGTAAGAACTGATTGAGTCAATCTGCTTAACAGATCTCCCTTAGAGCCAAAGCTTTCAGGTCGATCAGTGTCACCTCAGTGATCCTAAAAGTAATGGAAAAAACAATGAATTCGCATATCAATCGACAGTAACATTCTTGTATCATTTTGTTAGTACGATTGAAAAGTCTCTGTCAGAGAAAGAAGTCACCCACTGTGCCTTTCTGGATGTCTCTGGAGCCTTTTGCAACACATCTTTTCAATGCATTAGTACTGCTCCTGATTCCACCTCTCGCTCGTGTGCTGGGAAAAGATTTGGAGTCTTAGCTGGTTTGGAATTGACTTCAAACTCTTCTACAGCTAGCTGTTCATAATAAAATCACAATAACATGGGTCCCAGGACATAAAAAAAGAGAAGGGGCTGACAAACTTGCCATATCTGGTGCTGAGTCTTAATTTATTGGCCCGAGCCTTACTATGACCTACCTGCTAGCCAGATAAAGGTACAGATATGTATATCACGAAAAATCTCTCTTACTGGAATTCACAAACTGGCTTAAGACTGACCACTACGCCTTGAGGCTGCTGAATATATTTTATGTGAATGTTCTGCCATTGCTCGAACTAAGTTCAAATACATTCTTAAAGGCTCATGACACCTCCTTCATCTATGAACTACGCTTCATCTATGAACTTGATTTCTGGGAGTAGGCAAAACCACACAACGTCGTTAAGGCGTAGCACAAAAGATCTCTATCGTAGTGCTTCCAGAAGCTATTTTAAGCCCATCACCACAACTTTTCTTAAAAAAAAGAAGATCCCCAGACATTTAAGATTTGTTTGATGCTTTCTTGTGAAGAGTATGGTATTCAGGTGAGGCATACAGATCTCAATAGTTTTTAAAACAAAAGAGAGTTATTTTATTCATTTTAAATGTCCTGAGAGACTTCCTAAGAATCATTTTGTTATGTGGCAGCAGTTCCCTCTTTAAAAATGCCCAGGGCAATCAAAAACGATCACAATGAACCCAACAGATGGTCTACGTGAGCAGTATCTTTACTGATGCCATAGGGCAGCCATCTACGTAAACATATTTATTATTATTAATTCACAGAGTATTTCATACAATGTGCTACATAGTTTGGCACCTTATCTCTGGCACTCCTTATTCATAAAACGTACACCTTCTTCAATCTACCCCCTTTTTGTTATTATAGTAATGTTTCCCTGACACACTTTGTTTTGCCACCCACTTTGGCGGTCTTTGCTTTGTGAAACTCCCCAACAACACGATAACCACACAACTTTTCCAACAATCATAAACTAGTAGATAGCAATTTAAACACTTCAAAGTACATCACCGCACTCAATCCAATGCCTTTAAATGTGCACGATAGCTTCGTCCTTTCTTTGCAGAGAAATAAATTTCACCCATTTATTGCATCACCCTATCCATCGTGCTCCATTATATCTCACGGATAACAATAATTGTACTTAACGCATTCACCAGATGGCGAGAAGTACTCGATTCCTCTTGAGTTCCACTTGAATCGGAATCCTTCCACCCGCGCACACATATACATATACTTGAACAGTGTACCTACAACAATCTTTCATCTGCAATCTGCTATTCGCATTCGTTGATTTCCCTTCTGATCTTTGAATACAAATATACAACGGACTATGTTTTTTAGTCTACTCGTGTAGATGGGTGTGTTTTTCATCAAGGATAACAGAAAATATTCGCTCTAAGGAATAGAATATAGACAAGCAGCAGCAGCAGCAGGAGCATCCCATTGCATAGGTTTATTCACATTACACACTTGAATTGTAAATCAGAAAATAAAGCATAAATAACAAAAGGACACACTTCACAGCGGTACGGCTGTGTGTTTGTTTTTGCTTCTCGTTCTCTCTCTTGGTTGTGCCAACAGTATCCCATATCCTTTATCCTTGAATAAACAACATGAAGAATGGCCTTTTAACGCGATTTATTTCCTCGCCCTGCCACATTATATTCATGCTACGTGCACATTTCGTACCCCACATCCATACATATGTATGAGAATAGAGAGCTCTGGGTATCCTTGAAGTTATCTACGGTTATGTATTTAAGGATTCTAATGATTAAATGGCAATGCACTTAGCAGATAAAAACTGAATAAGAAAATCCAATGAATTTCTTTGGTTCGCAATCAAATGGTGGAAAAAATGGTTTCGCTTTCGTCTCGAAACGGGATTAAAAGGACTAGGAGGGCAACACCACCACCACCACCACTGGGTGAGAAACTACAAAAGCAATGAGTGTTAATCCTTCGGGCAAAATGCTGGAAAGGGAGCGGTGTTAAGTCACACTGAATAATAGGTTGCCACACCTCCTCTCTTGAAACGCACATTTCCTGTCTCCCACCATCATCATCACCACCATCAACATCGTCCTCATCGTTGTGTGTTGAACAAAAGGATACCAAAAGCAGGGGTGGCACGATACCCTATCTTTTCCCACTACAACATTGTACGTTACGTATGTGTACGTGTGTATGACCCACTTATCAAATTAACTGTAAAAACCTCTTAAGCTGAATAAAATAAAAGGTTCCACTCTTTTAGCGCCATATCGTCCTGTTACCATCACATTTGGTTCTTCCACCCCACAAACCGGTGGGGCGGTCGCTTGCATGGTTTGGAGGTGATGGACACAGGACTACACCACCTACATAGTCCGAAGGATAAAAGTAGAATTTATTTTCCATGAACGTTTAGATTTGTATGTGGCAGGAGCTTTATAGTAGGTGGGTGGCACCATCACCAGCCAAGAAGAAGCACACAAAAATATATTTGTGACCTCGCTAAGTGGAATTTTATCGCTAGTCCACCGCATCCGATGGCAACGAGGATTATGCTTCCGGCCATTTTCATTTTCATCGGATATCGAGTTTTGGGTTAAATTTGTCCTTGCTGGTGAAATTAGCCCTGCTGATGCTGGAAGCTGAATGTGTACCGGATTCTCGAATGGCACAGAAAATTCCCTATCACGTAGTGTCGCATCGATGTTCCGGATGAAATATTGACTTTGGATAGAGAGAGGAGTAAAAACGAACCTGCTGAGATGTGGTGATAAATTTGATTAGGAACTCTTCTTATGTTACATTCAGCGACATTTTTATTGGGACAGGTTTTTTTCTACCTTCTAGATCAGAATGATAAGTCCTTATGATTTTTGTGTCTCAAAGGGTGAAGTCATTCCTCATCCTGTTCAATAAAATAGTATGAGAACTTTCTCTTAGTTCCATTCCATCTCTGATATTTTTTCGTTCATAAATGCTGATGATGACTGCAGAATATAGCATCGGGGAAAGTATACAATCCTGTCGAACACCACTATTCATTTGAAAGCCTACTATCGTTTTTTACTGAAAAAGTTGCAACGAAATTGGGTAGGTGTTTGAAGGCCTTACATATATGATAGGAAGCTATTTATGGATGTCGTTAATTTAGGTGTCAATATGTGGGACATGTCCTACTACTACTCGAATAAGTATGCTGTGTGGAAGAGCTTTGGGCACGGTCAACTTAAAAAATTCAAAAAAGCATTCGTTTGCCAAAAATACCTATTTTCTTGGACGAATAGTCAGAAATTTCGGCTTGAGTGTAAGTAAACAAATGTTAGACCAAAATTAGTGAAATATCGCGCTACAAAGGTCGATTCATTAAATGCTCGAAGAAAGGCTAGAGAAGCCTGGAAAAAGTCTGGTTTGAGTGCGGAATCGAAAATTTCACGTGGAGGTTACTTAACCGGTTACGTATCCGAAGATTATGTGTCCAAATGGCGTGATCAATAGAGACTACCTCATGGTGAATCCAATGAGTTGGAACTTACTAACGAGGCCACATTCGACAAACGGCTCGACAGTAGTGAGATTGAAGATTCGACTAACATCTGAATAAGACCCATAGAGGAAAGTCTTGATATGGGAGTCTTCCATATCAAACTCAGTCTTCTTGAGTTGGCTCAATTCCACAATGTTTTGGGGGGCATTCGAGGTAGAAATCTTGGACCACGTAAACTGGTTTTATTGGACCTGGTTCTAGTCCACAAAAGGATTGACAAGTTAATCTGGGCTTCGTACTAGTGTCCGCGGACCCAACGCTAGAGTCTCGAATGTGTGCAATGAGATATGAATTGGAAGAAAGGAGCGAAGGACGCTGGAAATGGTATCATCTCAGATGACTATCAATTATTTAATTGTTACTTGGATGCTGTTCAGATTTTTGCAAGGCTTAACCTTGTTTGATGCTTGGTCTTCAAGAAATTGTGAACTAGGGTCTATAAGTAAACTAGATAAGTACTGCTCAGCTTCAACGTTCTTAGAATCGGAACCCTTCTGTTACGTCAATTAATCCACTTCCACAACACTGTAAGATATAGAATCCAAAATATTAATCATTCCTACAAGGAAATCCATAAATCAAATATGCAAAGTATTACTAGCTTCCTCATAAATCAATGGTGCTCGAGATACAATCTAGATAACTGAATCTGTATTCAGAAAAGAAGATTAAGATAGGTTTCAATGCGTTCAGAGTATGTAGTAGGTACTTTTCGAACCACCTCCTATGACGTGGAATGTGTAGTGCCTGGCGTGGTACCAATAGATCTTCTTGCCAAAGAAGCGCAGCAAAAATTCCGTGTTAGCAGGACAACGGGATCAACAGTGAATTGAAGTGATACTGAGGTACACCCAAGGATAAGTCTGGGAGAATGTCAGGAGAGATGTCAAGAGAGATGGTATCACTCTGATAAAAGCAAGAGATTGATCCACAATACAGACGCATGGATCAGTAGGAAGCATGGGGAGCTGAATTTCTATCTGACCCAGGCGGTTTGGACACGGCCAACGTCTATTGCTCAATGTGTACGGAAATAGTCGAGGATGCAGAACACGTCATATTTCATTGTCCAAGATACTATCAAGAACGGCGCCTGCTGGTGAATACATTGGGTGTGGACCTAACTCCAGATAACATCACTAGACAGATGATGAGCAAAGAAGAGGTTTGGGAAGCAGTTATCGACACTTTGGCAACTATTATGAAGGAGCAGAGAAGAGAGGAACGACAACGAAATGCAGCGCGGTAGACTGCCAACACGAATGGATCAAGTAATGAAATGTTTGATAGCAATCCTGCGTGACCCCCAGGTAGAAGAGAGGTGGATTTAGTGAGTACGGGCTTAGATTCGTTTTAAAAGATTCCCACCTGGAAACTTTCTGGCGGTCTTTACACAAATATGCAAAGAGCTGGAAAACGAACAAAAGACCAAATAAGGGTTAACTTTGAAAAATCGACTAAAGATTCTAAAAGGCATGTTAGGGCTAATGTAGACTTCAGGAAACTACATATTCAAGAACGCAACTGATGGTACAACTCCACGATTTCATGGATTGTGAAGTACTAGTTCACAGAGGAGGATACCATCAGGGAGTATAATTCCTTTCCGAGACTCATCTGTCTTCACCGCAGTCACTTTAGACACTCCGGTTGACCAAAGCTGTTGGACAAGAGATTGTGCTTTAACTCCAGTATCCGATCGATTAGAGCAATAGTTCGGGACAATATAGGTCTACTATGCAACAATAAGTCTATTATGGTCTCGGTGACTTTGCACAATTTTTGTCAATTTTAGCCTCAATGCATTTATACCACTTACGGTAAGAAGAGAACCCGCATCCAGTCGTCCCACATAGATGCGGGTTCTCTTTTTGCCCTAAATGGCCATCCCCCTCTCAGTTTTGAAGAGATTGGCTAAGTTTCAAAAAAAGCTGAAGAACAACAAGACCGCCGACTCTGATGGTCTACCAGCAGAGCTTTTCAAACATGGTGGTGATGCTTTGGTAGGGTACATGTACCAAATCATAGACGCATATCCCTGCTTAAGGTATAAGATCCTATCCAACGTATTGTGTGAGCGTCTGAAGCCTCTCTGTAGCACTTTAATCGGCACGTACCAGTGTGGCTTCCAGCCCTGCAGATCGACGATCGACCAAATTTTCATGCTAACGTAGATCTTGAAAAAAAAACTAACGAATTTCAAGTCGAGACTCACAATCTCTTCATCGACTTCAAAACCGCACATGATAGCATTCATCGTCCTGAGCTCTACAAGGCGATGGCTGAATTTGGGACGTTGGCAAACACGCAGATATTGGCAAGGAGATGCGCTAGCATGTCATTTATTCAATGTCGTAGTGAACAGGGCAGATGTTAACAAAGAAATCACTATCTTCAACAAATCTGTACAGCTGCTGGGATACGCAGACGAAATCGACATTATCCATCGCTCCTAATGCGCCGTCTTTAAGGATTTTACGGCAAGAACAGGCAAAACGAGTTGACCTTAAAGTGAATTAGGACAAAACCAAGTACATGTTGTGAACAAACAAGAAAGATCTGTCAACTTCGAAGTGGTTAGTTAAGGAGTTTACCTACCTCGGATGACAGTTTAGTGGAGATTCGACGAAGAATTACCCTAGGAAACCGCTGCTATTTCGGTTTGACGAAACTGCTCTACAAAATTTTGATCATACCAGTTCTGCTATATGAAGTCGAGACTGGCAAATGGAGGAGAAGATTCAACCGCGAATTCCATGATTTGTACCAAGATGTGGATGAATTTCAAAAAGCCAAAATACGTCGACTACACTGACTCGGTCACATTGATTGATTGGTAATAATGCTCCAGAAAAGAGGAACTTCGAATCACAGCGCCAAGTTCGAGACGACAAGGAATACCGAAACTCCGTTTTAAGGAGTTTAGTTTCAAGCTATCACGGATGTCGGAGCGGTTGGTTTAGACAACTGACAGTAGCGTGCCCGGGATCGAGAGGGATGAAAGAAGATCCTGCAATAAGGTTACAGACTTAAGGTTTACGAAATAAAAATACCAAACTCCGCTACTGTCAAAAACCTCAAGTAAAGCTGAAACATTTAATGATACCGCCTAGTGAATCTATGATCATATCCCCTACTGTTTAGAGTAATGGCTAAGAAAATATTTTTCTATTTCCTTTTTCGGTATACGATTCAAAATGCAGCCATCAGCCTTACGTAACCCAAGTCAAATCCCAGTTATAACATGGAGCCCCACCGGAGTAGGAACCTTCAGCGAAAAACTCCAGTTCACATGCATCAGTAGACGGACCACCTCCTATGTCACGAATGTTTTTGTTGTGGCCAAGCCATAAACACGCATACAGACGCCACATGCATGTTCTACATACATCATCTCGTTCGAACTTCAGGTGGATGTTTCAGATGTTCAGCAGATGGATGGCTGGCCGAGTGGACTATGTCGGTTGGTTGGGTTTTGCTGGATGTACGATACACCGGTACCTGGGGCTCTTAACTAAAGTGGACGGCAAGGTGACATTAACCGTACGGAGACTTATTTTATTATTGCATTTCATTAAATGGGTTGGAAGGCAGCTGGGGGGTGGTTGGGGGTGGGGCTTTGCTCTGGGCTAGGGGGTGGAATTTTTATTACTTGAATTTGTTATGTGTTACAGAGCGCGTAGGTTTGAATAATTTATAAGGACAACCGGCAGTGTAGGCAACAACGCAACGGTGACAACGATGACGACGACGGTGTGAGGTGGTTACATGGTAATTGAAAACATTCTCACATGTGGACTCTTTATGTTGATCGGATATGCTCCGATGGCGAAGGCAGATGTTGTAAATTGCTACAGTAAGGCTAAGGATGCAAAATAAATTAATGAGCAATAGATCATATGGCAGGGTTCGAGGATTGTCATAGCATATGTTACACATACATACATATGTATGTATGTCTGTACGCGCCAACAACAAGAAGGAACGTTTAAATGGTAATTTGGCTAAATGCGTAAAATATGGGTGGACCAGGAGGATCATTTTGGAATTTGATTAAATGGAAGACAATTGGTTTGATGTCAAATGTATATTATGGCAGCCTCTTAAGCAAAATGACACCGTATGTCCTTGTGTCATGGATGTAACTTTAGTCTAGCATGATGAATGTATGGAGATGTAAAGCAGAAGGAAGGTCGGAACAATTACCATCATCCATTTCCATACCCGCATAACTCTATGTTTGGAAAATCTTGTGGTTTCTGGATATGCATATATGATTTGTTTTTTCTGTGCATGTTTTTCAGCCCAAGTAGATAAGAACGTTAACTATCTCTAAGTTATATCGTCGGCAAAAGTGAGTACATAATTTCTAAGAAGAAAGACTATGCCTTCTTCTTTGAAGGACAATGTCAAGGAATTTGTACGATAACACTTCATCTTGTTTCTGACACCAAAAAACTTTGTGAGGTCTTTAAAGACATTGATAAAGTTTATTGAGGCTCTGTAAAACTAATATTGTTATAGGAACCCCTAAGGTCTGTATCAGGATATCGTTTGGTGCAGTTTAAATAAATACTTACTAATCTCTGAAAAAACTGAGTTTAGTCTGGACTTTTCGAAGGACATACATACACAATGTCTGAAGTCACAGCTCTTGACTTTCATGTTATTGGAGACAGTTTTGATTGTCCAGTTTTGGGTTCCTCAGGGAGGAAGCTGTGCATTACCGACTATGTTTCCTTGGGGGTGACAGTGTCCTCCGTTACTGTAAATTGTGCTCTCTTATGGTTTTCTACAGAGTGT
This sequence comes from Xylota sylvarum, assembly GCA_905220385.1. NCBI lineage: Eukaryota > Metazoa > Arthropoda > Insecta > Diptera > Syrphidae > Xylota > Xylota sylvarum. The sequence goes on from LR999958.1 coordinate 39,405,763, forward strand.
ACTGTCTCTGTTTTATTACCAGGAAAATGGGTGTCCATAAGAAGCTATAAGAGTTGCTAGCTGGATATAGTCCAGTTACCATCTAGTTTCTAAATGTAACTAGGAATAGTTGGAGATGAATCAGCAGCCTTTTCTATATTTTCACAGAAAAGATGCCAAAAGGTTCCCTGTATTTCCTAACCTCTAACTTAAAATTCCTAAGACTGTTATTTTAAAGATCCCAATCAAGCGGGTCTCTAGAGCGCTTTGCTTGATCAAAAAGTTTCCCACCTTCACGTCGAATCTTTTTTATTTCAGAGGAGGCTTACGCCCATTCTTGTGTCTACTGATTGGGTAAGCTTAGCGTAAGACTAAATTCATTGCTCCTGTGATAGCGTCCACCATCTGATCTACATCAGTTGGTGAGTGTGGCTGGACTAAAGCAATACTGTTGAGATGACTTTCCAATTTCTTATTATAAATATCCCAATCCATTCTCCTTGGGTTCCTAAAATAGATTTTGGTGGAGTACTAAAGTTAATACCGGACTATGTATATAAAGCGTTGGTCAGAGAACGACACATCTCTAGATACCATCCAGTTCTTGACGCACATCATAGGGAAATTCGTGACAAAGGTCACATCAATGCCTTCTTGCTTCTTCTTCCTCTTTTTCTTTCCCCTTCTTGCTGTTTTTAGACTGACTACCTGCCTTTTGTTAGTAATAAATGTGGGATCTGATCCCTTATTACAAATAACAAGGTTTGTTTCCATTAACAAATCAAGTAGACACTCACCGTGAACATTAGTGTCGCTGCTGCTCCAATAACAATGTCAGAACGGAAGCTATATCTGCTCACTTTTTGGCCTGAAGGTTGAAAACTATCTTTGCTATTTAGTCAAGCACATGGCTAAAAGAAGGCTTATCCATATTGAGCTGGGGTGCTGTCTAACCAGAAGGTCAGTGAACAGGGGCACACCTTAGGCACAAACGGCAGTATCCAGCCCCGGATTGTTCACTAGATACACATGGCAGTCGTAAGACCCATCCTTATATATGTAGTACTAGTCTGGTGGACAGCACTAGACAAGAAAAGCAGCATTGCAATACTTGATAATTTTCAAAGGTTATACTGCGTCTGTATAACGGGCGCCCTTAGAACCATTCCTACAACAAACTTTGCTCCATTTTCTTTGGGAAGCTGAAGGCGGCTAAAGCAGCAGCACGACTTAGGAAATCCTTACAACTGGCTCGTGGAAATATGAGCCACGCAAGCATCCCAAACGAGCATAACACTATTCCTATAATTCGGACTACAGAACTAGAAAAGACAAATAATATTTCAAGCAGAAGTACATGCCATCGAACTATTTGCACGAGAATGTCTGTGGAAAAATTAAGATAGTAAAGCAACTGTATTAGCCACTAAATCCAATACGATAGGAGGTAAGATAGTCTGAGAATGTCTCAATCTCCTCGAAAATCTTGTATCCATGAACAAAGTTACCATAGCATGGATACCAGTATATAGAGGTTTTGAGCGTAATGAACGGACTGGCTATTTGGCGAGAAGAGGCGCTAGTTTCCCATTTGTTGGTCCCGAGTCCTATTTTAGGGGTACTACCTAATAGTACCCACTCAAAGGTAACACAATTGGAGATCCACAGATACGATTACTACTGGCCAACTGTAGGTTCTGAGGCTTGAGACAGAATTGAAAAAGTTCATCACTCCCAAGCGATATATGATGAAGATTTTACTCGATCTCAGCAAACACGACCTTGCAACTCTAATTGGCTAATCTAATAGGACATTGTCCACTTAGAAACCATCTGAAAAAAAAAATGCCAGAATATGTTCTTTGCATATGTCCAGGATCCGCAAGGAATAGAATACTCCGCTTGGAACGGGACACTGTCAGTCCAGTAGAAATTCAAAACCTGAAACCTAAAATTATACTGAGGATTATTGAGGGACTTAATATAACTTCATTGTTCTGGAAACCTCCTGTCCACGGCAACTTTACTGATTTTGAAAAGGCGTCCGACAGAGTCAACAGAGAACTCGTTGTGTTTACCTCGTTTATGTCTGCATAAGAGAGGGCTGTCTGAGGAATTTACCAAGGTGGGGTAAGGTTACATTAAGGACAATGTATTCTTTATTCTTTAAAGCAAAGGAATTTATTGGACTGTTTAGCTATAACATGTTGATTACTGTGTGTATTATTGGACCTCCTTGTGCATACATTGGATCTCAGCCAATGGCAGCTAGTGTGAAGTTGAGAGATGGCTCCAGCTCCACTGAAATTAGCACAACAAAGCTGAAGGCCTGAAACCATCGAATACTACTTAAATTAAACGGCCAAAAGGTAGTTTCCCATCCAAAGACCAAAAAAAGAGCATGATCCCGAACTATCCCATCGTCTTCCCAGCCCAAAGAAACTGGAATTGACAAGAGTTATTCTTCCACTAATCTCTATTGTTGTCGGACTTGATACATAGAAGAGACAAGGTGCCTTAATATCTCTGATTCATTGGTGATGGATGTCCTTTCGTATTATCCGTTCAAAAATGGTGTGATATTCGTAAAAGTCTATGACCTTTTAGACCTTAAACGTTTAGGTGAAGACATTACATGTCTTATTGGAACAGCAAGCTTTCTCCATCGTCATTTTGCTCAAACATACCAGTTTGACAGTGATGCAAAAGGGATTAAATAAGCCTTTTGAGGATCTAACACAGTAAGAGATACTATTATGTACTTTCCTGGATCAAAACTAATAAAGGCCGAGTACTGCACAATATGGCCGATAAGTTCAAGTGGACGGAATTTGTGGGTATCATCGTCTAGGTCAAATGGTTGTTTTGATTGACAACGGTTTTCGTCACCATAACATACTTAGTCAGCAGACGTGTAGTTTTTCCTTTTCTCAGGATCTACCTACTATGCCATCATGAGAATACGAGTGCCACTGTATTCCAAACTCTTCCTTTGGAAAAGTTCGGCCATCAAAAATATCACTGGTGGCAGTTTGTTATATGCAGATACCACCAGTTTTTTTTTATCGTTTAAACGCTACCACTGGTCACACCTATACCCTTGTAACCTGACAACAATTAACCATAAGCTTATGAATCGCACTTTCTACTTTCAAGAAGTCCTTCCCCTTGACACACAGGAGTATTAAGTCGCGATCTATGGTGATGACTTCTTGAACAGCACCTGATCAACACCGTGAGCAGCTAATAGTACATTTGTACAACATTCAGTGTTATAAATCCCGAAATCCCTCTGTTTATATCTTCTTCCGATTAATATCAACATTTCCATCCTTCCCATTACGGACACACTAACATAATACCTTCGTATCCGCAGCCCTAATAAAGTTAAGTTTATTTTTTTCTTTAAGGCTATCAAATACTCTCATCCCATAACATCCATCCTACTTGTCTCTTCCTGTTGGCTGCACAATATCTCAACTAAATTCGACACCTAATCCCCATTCATCATATTTTCAGGACTACGCGCGCGCCTGTTCCGACTTTTAAAAGAAAGTATTCCATGAAGCTATAAATAAATTAAAATTTCACGCGCTTATCCTAATTTATTGCTCCCAAAACAAATCCTGCCTCACTCTGCTGCTGCCTACCAATTCATCGAGATATATGAGCCTCAGATATACCCTCAGGACATTTATACAACAACAACATAACGAGAGACAGGGAGCCGACACAAAAAAAAAAAAATAAAAAAAAAAAAAAATAAAGAAAAGAAAGCCAAACGAGTCCTCCCGCATACAGATTTACATTGTGTCTTACACCTGCCATGGGTACTCAATCAAAAAAGAAAGTGTTTCAGCTCAGCATAATTTTCCTAAGGATAAAATGCAAAAAAGGATATTGTTTCAAAAATGAAAATAAAGTAACATCATCCTCAACCGCCCACAACCGAACGGAATATGAATGTAACCCATGTATTAGTCACCCCGAAGGGGCAAAGAGTATTTCACCGGAAACCTATATATTTACTCCTTAAAAAACAGAGAAAAAAAAAAGGATAATTTCGAAATTGTGTACGTGCTTAACCTTGATGTGTCGGTGCGAAGAAGGGTGTGCTATGCTATTGAAACTTAAACGCCCGACAATAGCTTGAAGAAAAAGAATTTAACTTTAAAAAACAGCTCGATGGTGGGGGTTCCAAAACATGGGCCACATACATAAAAGGGAAACTTTTTTCGTTACTTTTTTTTTTTTTGGGCACCAGTTTCCATCATCTTCTTCATTTATTCATCTATCCATTGCCAGACAAATGATGTGAGAATCAGGATTAGCAGGAGAAACCAAAATGTCGAAATTTCATAGTCAGGGACGGACTACCGAATGGGAAGGCCTTCTTGTTCTTGTTTGTAGACAGTTAGCTCAAATAAATTGGGAATGGTGAACGTAGACAGCTGGAAACAAAAATAAGGAACGTGATCTAGTTGGATGTGTGTCTACAGATGTGTATTTTAATCATTTTGTCATTCCAAAGAACAATCCAACCCCTTCTTCTGATAAACCTGGATTGAGAGAGTCAACCGCAGCATCATAAGGCCTTTCCTACTTGCATCAACGAAAATCCGTTGCTTGGAAGAGTATTAAATCTACAATGTAGTATCAGCGAGAGGACTTCTTGGATTTTAATAATAATAATTCTAATAAGCCTCTCTAGCTAACTTGGTCATTGGCCAGCTTGACGTCATATTGATGGCTACGGGCGAATTCTCCCTACACTTAGTGAACAATTGGAAGGTGCCCTGAAGACTCTTAGACACCTGGACCAAGAAATGTGGGCTAGCGGTCAATCCCCAAAAGACCGAGCTGGTATTATTTACTAACAAAGGAAAAATGCCTGTGTTTACATTACCTTCCATAGGGGCCACTCGGCTTAGAATCTTGGACAGCGCTATATATCTAGCCCTCCTACGTGTCAAGAAACTGAACTGGAGGTTTATCATTAATGAAAGAATCAAGAAAGCCACTATTTCATTCTTTACTTGCAGTAAAATGTTTGGGAAAACCTGGCGACCAAAACACAAAATTATACTATGGATGTATACGGCTACAGTAAGACCTATTTTGACTTATGGCTGTCTTGTATGGTAACAGTTCGCCAGCAAGACCAGCAATTTCTCTCTTGGCTCCCACGAAGATATAGAAATTGGCTTGTATTGGCACCACTAGTGCCATGAGAATCACACCTATTGCAAGACTGGAGGCTATCCTCAATCTACTTCCGCTGGATATCTTTGTTGAAGCCTCAGCAGGTATTAGCGTCCTAAGAATACGTCAGTCAAATATTTGGAGACAAAATACAAATGGTCATTCTATGCTGATCCTCAATAAATATCTAGGAAATGTTTCCACCACGTATTACTTGACTCCGAACCTAGATTTAAAGAGACTCTTCACAAGTTCGTTCCAGAGCAGAGAAGAATAGAAAAGCCGTAAGCTTACCAACATACGTACCATCTCTGTCTTTACAGATGGATCAAAGTTGACTACTGAGTATATCCAACTCAGTCGGCCTCCCGAAGCATGGCACATTCAGAAGCCCCTAAATCCTATACGGTAGGGTCTAGGCTAGTCTGGAACTGTCTCAATCTCTTTGAAAACATTGCATCCATGGACAAAGTTACCATTGCATGGATTTTAGTTTATGGAGGTTAAGAGGGTAGTGAATGGGTTGACTACTTGGCGAGAAAATGCGCTTGTTTCCCAGTCGTCTTGAGCCCTATTTCGGGGGTACCACCTAAAAGTGACCACTCCAAGATAACACAATAGAAGATCAATAGACGCGTTGACTTCTGGTCAACCTTCAGGGCCTGAAACAAGGATAACAGTTCATCAATCCCAATTGATTTGCATAAGATGAAGGCTTTACTCGATCTCAACAAAGACAATCTAAGAACTTTAACGGGCTGTCTAACGAGAAACCGTCTGTAAAAAGAATCGGGGGAACATATTCTTTGCACATGTCCAGGATCTGCAAGGAAGAGATTACTACACTTGGAGCTGTCAGTCTAGCAGAAATTCAGAACCTGGAACCTATGGTGATACTAAGGTCCCCAACCATAGCAGTATTTTCCAAGCGAAGTTCCTTAGTGACAATAGCCGCCCGTCAGACTGCGGTGAAGCCAATACCACAGAAAGGTATCACCTTTTGCATCGACAGTCAGGCAGCAATAAAAGCCATTTCTGCTATCGAAATAGAATCCAAGAAAGCTTGTGCTTGCTGTCGTGAAGAACGTAAGGTTCTTGGAATACAACACAAGGTTGCGCTCAGCTAGATCCCTGGACATGAAAATATTCCAGATAATGAGAAACCCAACAAATTAGCCAGAAGAGATTCAGAATCTACATCAAAACAGGTCCACACCTCGGTGCTCATCACGCCTTGCACACTGAAACTTGAAGCAGCGATTAAGACCCGTAGGGAGGCTAATATCAGATGGTTTTCCCTAGGCAATTGTGTCTTCACAAGAGGTGTATGGCCTTGCTTCTATAAGAGTAAGACCGACAGAACTACGCAAAAGGATAGGAAATCCCTTTCTATTCTAATAGGAGCCATCACAGGCATAACACTCTGCGGTATCACATGAAAAAACGTGGATGTGGTGATGAGGAAGTCAATGAGGATACAACCCACTTTCTTTGTCACCGTCCAGGTCTTATCCCCCTTAGACTTTAATTTTTAGGGCGACACTTCTTCCGTGACTTAGAAGAATTATCCAACAAACCAGTTAATGATATCTTGAACTACATCAAATCAACTGGATGGTTTGCTAGTTCAAAGGAACCATATACATATGTATGTCGAATTTGGGTTAACCAATTGGCAAGGGACATCTCTCCCCTATGGGTATCACAATGGGTCTGTATTGTCCTAAGTGTGGCATTGCGGATTCTTCCACTCGTCTATCCCAGCGTTTTCCAGTTTCGCACATCAAGTTGGTGAAGATTCCTTTCCATTTAAGCGCACCACCTTATAAGAGGTCTTCATCTACTGCACAATTCCTCTGGTGTGAATTCGAAGACTCTTCAGGCCAGAGCATTATTTTCCGCCCTACATGACCCAATCATCTTAGTCGTTGCATATAGCTCGTAAAACTCATGATCGTATCTCCTTCTCCACTCACCGTCTATGCAGACGGGACCAAAACTCACCTGAAGTACTTTTGTCTAATAACAACCGAAAGCGGCCTCATCCATCTTGACATAGTTCATGCTTCTGCGAGCAAGACTGGGATGATCAGGATTTTGTATAGGCTTACTTTAGTGGCTCGGGACAGGTCTTTGCTGCTCCATTAACTTTTTAGCCCAAAGACGCAGAGATGGGTAAGAGTTAATCTTCGATTGATCTCAGCAATGCTAATGAATTCTAGATAGACAAAGGCATTTACTACTTCAAAGTTTCTGTCGAGGATGATGTTTTATCCGAAACGTTCATGTACCTATGTCCGTTTTTAATGACCATCTTAGCCGCTTCGTCTCAATGCTCACAAAAGCTTATGCAAGGACCCGAACTTTTGAAAGATTGTGCCTCTGGTGTTGGTCTGTGAGTTTTGCACAATTCCTTCAAGAACGATGTTGAAGAAATCGCATGACAACGGGTCTCCTTCTCGACTTTTTGAAATCAAAGGTCTTAGTAAGGACGTACCCGACCTTGATGGATCAGCGTGCATTCTCCATCGCCAATATGCATAGCCGGACGAGTTTCGACAGAGATTTCAAAACTAAACATGACTTTGTATTGTATCTCTATAAATGCCACCATGGGCGGCCTTAAAATTGATATAATCTTGGTGAGTATCGATTTGAAATTCCAGGGTTTTTTCCAAGACCTGCAATAGTGTTAACATTTGGTCGGTAGTGAACTTTCATAACTTACAACCGCACTGCTATGTGCAAGGGGTGTTAAGCCTTAACACAATATAGTAGATGCGATTAACTGGGCGACATAGAGGAAGTTGGCACAGTTTAGAGCGTCTCCTGTCTCCAGAAATCGAGCAAACAATACTGAGGTTCCATTCACCGGAAATGCTATCGTCTGACCATATTTTGTAAATAAGTTTCTGCATGCTTATTACCAAGTCCTCTCCTGATCCATCTCTGCAGCGCTGCTTTGTAAACTTTTCTTTTTTCTACACGGTATGGAGTAGCCTGAATATGCCGAGGCCTACCTACAACAGGATGGATGCGAATGATCTTCTAACAGAATTTCTTACGCCGATATCGGTTGCATAGTGACGATTACAGCGGGACATTGGTCAATCGGAGATCATGCAGTCGAACTAGGAATCCTTCATAACATCCACTTTAGCAGTTCCAAGGATCTGGCTGGAAAAAATAAAAGAAGCTCTCATTCACTTTCGCGTCTTGCACCAGCTAAACCTAGTCAATGTGGCAATGTCTAGACAGCTATGACTGATTTGGTAACAACAATCGAAATATTGCTCTAACTTCAATAATTTAGAAGCGAAATCTATAAAGGAAGACCGCTTAGACATACATAGACCCTACATTCTCGGAATGAATGAAAAGATGATCCAAAATGAGCTGATTAAATTCCAAATTTGGACGAAGCCAAGCAATATATTCGGCTTCCCGCAAGGAGGAGCAATATTACCACAACTGTGCCTTAGTAACCAGCATTACTAAGAAGATGTAAATGAAATCAGAGATTAAACTGAAAGTAAGGAACCTCCGTTTAAAACAATTCAACTTCGGTAGAAAAGGGCAGATGGGCCCTATTTCCAAAATTAGACACAAACTCTGACTTAAGCCATTCGTCGGCTTCTTGACTGTTTGTCAGACGTTGGGCCGTGGAAAAATAATCAAATATCCAAACGTCTCTCTATGTTGATTCATATCAACTGCTTCACGCAATGAATATGAGATCTCAGATTCTTATATTGCACTACATATGTACTTGCTTACTTAGGTCTTATATCCGCTAGTGGGTTTTAGAACCTCGGTTTTTAAAAATATATCATAGCTCTGGCCAACTTCTTCCTAGGTGCTGTGACTCCTCTTCGACTGTGCTGAGCTATGTGTGTGTCAGTTCACCTGGTCTTCTTTCGTCCTGAGTTAGCGGGTACCATTGCATCGCAAGACAAGCAGTAGGTGTCGCCTCTTTGAAATGCAAGTCTGACCCACATATGTACATCTTCGTGTTTGAATACCTATACGAGCACCTATCTAGCACCGTTCTTTCATGGAGCTGTACATTAGAAATAAGAGCTGTTCAGAAAATTTAGGAACGTTTGGAACTTTCTTTTGATAGTAGGGGCTATTTTTCAGGTGGATCGGAACAGCCGGAACTTGGAGCATACCAGATTTTGCCTTGCTCATTCTGTTGCCTATTTAATGTTGAGTTCCGCCGTCGAGACGATACTTCCTATTGGATTGGAAACACTCTACCCTCTCCATTGAAATGCAAACTTATGAGGATCAGGCAGTTTCAAGACTGCTTACAGTACGTTTCTTGATAGTGCTTCCAACATTTGTCCCGTCTAAGCATATTTTCAACACAAGCTCTAACACTCTTGCAGAAGGAAGATGAAGATATCCCACTAGACGGACTTCGCATCTGAATAGTATTGTGGTAGTTTTCTCACTTCTCCAAAGATCCAACATCCTCTTTACATTTTCTCTATTTCAAAGTCATCGATAGTAGGTACTCCTTAGATGAACTTTACTTTCATTTTGAAAAAGTCCGCCCCTGCTGATGGCTTACGCTTTATAAACAACTTGATGACAGCACGTGATATATTACAAATATTACCCTCGGGACTCCGCGGAAACGTTTCCTACCGCAACTTACCAAAACGATGACTGGCTGAATGGGACGCAAAAGAAATAGGGATGGATTCGTTGACGTACATGTGAGCTAGGTACCAACATGGGGAACCTACAAAACCAGACGAAACAAGAACATATTGCTAGGCTGTTAGGGCGGCTTACACAGGAAAAACCATCTACTCCCGGTCGTCCCGGTCTGTCATGTTAAATTTTGTGCGTGGAGAGACCACTGACACCGCATCAGCCGCAACACAGCACCGCAATCACCGCTATCTCAAGTTAATCCTGTTATTAATGTTGCCAGATGCCAAATGGAGTATTTCGCCCAGGACCAACATTGTCTTATTACTGCGAAGCGGAATGATGGCATTACGGATGATTATTTATCCCTCATTCTGTACGTCGTCGCCGCGTCGCTTCTCAAAGACAGAACGAAAAAAAAAAGGTCCTTAACGGGAGCCACATTCTAAGGAATGTGGGAGCTGCTTGCGCGCTCCCTCTGTGTGTGTTGTGTGTTATTTTCGCTCGCTCAATTTTATGAAAATTAATTTAATTTCTGGTTCTGGTTGTGGCGGTAATTTCCAGGGTCGTGCGGATTAGGTTGCCAGGCTCTGAGTCCTTCAATGCCGCTCTACGCTTTTCTTCTTTTTTTTTTTATTTTGTATACCGCCCGCCTGCCGTCTGTAAAATAATGCCGAGTATTTATCGCACAAATTATGTTGGAACAATTTTAAATGCGTGCGTATTTATGTAAACTCCATTTGATTAAATTTCTATCATTTGACTGTCGGATTGGGGCGGATGGGCGATTCCCAAAAGAGCGTGAAGAGGATTTGCCGGCAGTTGTTGGGTATTAAATTTTAAAGACATCACTGTCAATGGGGCGATGCGTGTACGATAGAAGTGTCTCTCTGTGTCTCGCTGTTGACATGAACGGTAATTGAGGGTGGATTATGGGAAACGGAAATACATGTTTGCGTATAGGAAGAACAGGAAGACAGTTACACAAAGGAATGAAATTAGCTGTTCAACCGAGGATGTATGGGAATTGATTAGTATCCTGTTGGTGTGGGGGGGCTTGTAGCTGGGGGTGGAGTGGATGACAGTGGGACATTATCAAAGGAACAGCTTTCAAATGGCAAAGGTGTCATTGTCACGAGAACATCATTTAAAGACGAATTACGAATAAGAGGGGATAAAAAAAAAGAAAATAAGTCCAAACTCGAATGACCAAAATGTCTGGGGCGAAGTGTCAATGAAGAAATCAAAGAAACCCATGACAGACAGTAAGTAAGTTCGAAGCCAGATGAATGAGATATATAAGTAGGTTGCAATCGACGCAAGGTCTACTTAATATTGAGGAGGGAGTGCTTGACGACCGCAAAAAAAGTTGTCAAGAAAGTCTACTGCCGCGGAGTCCCGAGGGCAATACCGGCAATACCTTAATAGGTATTGGAACCCAAGGCAACTGCATTAATTTCTGCTCGGACAGTTAGGCACTAGGAAATCCAAGAACCAACTTGAAATTAGTGAAGGAATGCAAGGTAAAACTTAGCAACCACTTCCCAGGTCAATCTGATTTGGCACCTGGCCACTGCAATATACCAGGGAACGAAGTTGTGGATGAACTGGCAAAGAAGGGAGTATATACATAGATACGCCCACGATTACAACCTTAGGAATAGGCCATGAAGACATGGACTGCAAAGCTGCCAAAACCATGACTGAACGCACATGTCAGGCAAAGAAGGAGCTCGATCTAGGCAGGAGGCAATTAAGACGGATGGTCGGTCTATACACCGGACACATCAACCTGAACAAACAAGCATACCGGCTGGGAGTGGTGACATTTAGCACTTGACCGAAATGCGAGGAAGAGGAAGAAAGCCTCGAGCAAAATACAAATATCTGGGAAGACACGTCCTGGCCGTGTTGAGCTATCTTAGACGTTACAGTTTTAGAAAAATCCTGGAGTTCATCAGAAATACAAGACGTTTCTCGGAACAATGAACCCCACCCAACTGTCCATCCCTAAATCTCTCTCCATACTCTACCACACAGTTTCTCTAAAGGAGTATACAACGGGCCCAATCAAGGCTCTACATGATGAGGATATCCACACCCTCCAAAACCAACGAACCAAGTATCAGAAGCTAGAGTAGTCATGACGAGCACGATGAAGCTATTGGGATCGCGAGCTATTGGGATCGAAGCAGCCGTATATACAGGAAAGGATTGACATCTTAACAAAGCTGTTAGCATCATATTTAGATCGGTGGCTACATAAAGAAAACCGATTCAATGTAGCTATTGAATCTAGAGGGTTTTACAAGTAAAGACAAGGATTCCAGCGACAGCCCACGATAGCTTTTGCTACAGTCTACTTCATACTTACTTCCTTACTTAATGGGCTCCCGACCGATGAAGAGTCTCTGCCTGAGACACGACAGTCTTCCACTCTCTTTGATCCCGGGCACGCTGCTTCCAGTTGTCATGCCAAGCGCTCTGGCATCCGCGATAACATGATCCTTAAAACGTAAGTTCGGTTTCCCTTGTTGTCTCGAACCTTGGGGGCTGTGATTCGAAGATCCTCTATGCTGGAGCAGTGTAGTCGATTTGTTTTGCCTCTGTGGACTACATGCACATCTTGGTACAGCTCATAGAGTTTGCGGTTGTATCTTCTCCACTATTCGCCCTCCTCGCATCCGTGACCGAATATTCGACGAAGAATTTTCCTCTCGAAAGTGTTTAATATCTGTTCTGCTTTCTTGCTTATCGTCCACCACTCAAATCCATATAGCAGAACTGGCAGGATCAAAGTCATTTCGTCTTCCGAGTTAGGAGTTTTGAAACCATTTGTTTCGACAAACCGAAGTACCAGCGGTTTTCCAGGGTAAGTTTTCGCCGAATCTCCATTAAGGTGTCATTCGTGCAGTTGGTATTTACTCTTTAACCACTTCGAAGTTACTGTTGTCAACAGTCCTAGGCGGTTTGTTGGCAACATGTACTTGATGTGTGTCCTCATTCACTTCAAGGCCAACTCGTTTCGAATGTTCTTCAATTGCCGTAAAAACATCTAAAATGGCGTCCTTTGAGCGACTGACTATGTCTTTGTTTGTTGAAGATAGTGCCTTCCGTGTTAACACCTCACTCGGCCACACGTTTCCTGTGCCGACCATATAAACGCCCTAAATATTGGGGACTATTATCATGGCATCCCACAAGACTGTGTACTAACACCACTTCTTTTTCTGGTGGTGTTTCTTGACGTGCACATTGGAAGGTGCATCGATTCCTTAATGTACCAATGGCTGTTCTCGTAGATCTAAATGTTTTATTACGTTGTAATAAAAGGGATGACCTACCTTTTGAGGAAAATACCAAACGAATCAAGGACAAGAATATTCGAATGTGAATATGAAATGGTCCGGTTCCCAACAGACAAGAGAAACTTGCCAGAAGCCCTGCACTGTTATGAATTGCATTTCACAACCACACAACGACTGCACTACAGCTAGAGCTGGAGCTGGCCATACTACAGTTCTTTCGGCATTAAGGATCCTAAAACCTTTTGCAGTAATTTCCCATAATAGCATTGTTCACCAAAGGGAATAATGAGAACCTTCTCAGCCAATGAAATAGAGTCATCAACTGTTTTAAATGCCACAACGTAATCATTACACGACATCAATGTTTGCCCGGCTGTCGGCTACATACATCATAGCAGACTAAGTGGAACAGCAATAAAACTGGAGCACACACACATCATATACACCAGTCCAGAGGAAAAATTTGCCAAGCCTAGCCAGGCGTAATGTTCCTTCATGACCTGACTTAATATTTGCCTACCGCACACAGTAATTGCCGCACTTAAGTGGAGCTTAATGCCTTGAATCAATACGCGCGTCACATATAGCGTCCTGGGTTCATGTGTGTTTGACTGATTTAAAATGCCACTTGATACTTGCATTCCTGTTTGCAGGAACCTCTGTACAACCGGAAGTTCTTCATAAATATTTCATTCGTAGCTGACGTGACATACATTCGTACCTACTCCCCGCCCACAGCACAGGTAAAGAGTGAACCCACTCTGGCTCACGTTAATCAAGTATACATGCGAAATAATCATCCGCATGCGAAATCCTTAGAGTCGAACATAATGAATAGGTTGGCTTCAAGAGATGTTGGAATTCCTAATGTGACACATGTGAAGGAGATAGCTTCCTCCCAAGGGAATCGACAGGAAACAGATTTCGCACAAATCTCTGCAAAACGTTGCAACTTCTATCGTCGTCATCAGCATTGATGGCACCATTAGCAGTGCATTTAGCTGACGACGACGCCGCCGTGCACAATAGGATTGCAGGAGAAAACTTGTGAAAATCAAGGACCCCACCCTGAAAATTGTGTCAAACAAGCAAGTGACTCTGTCATCGACCCATACGGTCGATGGTGTGGTACCTCAACGCCCTATCATTAGATATTGCCAGGCCAAGAGTAATTGGAGCACACACGGTGCCATACGTTCATACGTTCATACGTTCATAGTGCCATGTCTGCATTTGTCGGGTAAGCATACTCACACAGGATAATAGTTTCCTTTCGCGCTTGGTTAGCTTTCAAGTAATTATTCTCATTCTGCGGTAGTCGGGCCAGCAGAGCCCAGAATCGTCCTCGTCGTCATCGTCGTCGTCATCATCACTATCAAAGGACCTCCTCGGTCGCTCCTGTGTGCACACACATGGGGGGTAATATATAAATTCTGCATTCTTTTCAGCAGCTGAGAAGTTGATAAAATATCCTGTCACATATTCACATAAATCCACATCAATTACATGGGTGGTTAGATGAGAAGATACTCCGCTTGAACAATAGTCCTTTATTATATATACATGTTCGGGCTGTTGCTCGGGCTCGGGCACCCCACCGCTCATCATTCTGGGTATGTCAGTCAGTCTCGTTCAGGAGTGAAACTGTGTGTCCTTTGTGATATCGCCATGTTATTTGTGATATTTAAAAATTAATTAAATATGCCAGGAAAACAAGGACAACACACTCGCTCACATACACATAGTGTATACAAGTTTCTTTCATTGTCAGTTTCATGTCGCGGATGTAGGCGATGTTGTATCCTTTTGTCCCGGCAGAGGGGTGTATGGTATGTATCTACATAGTAATTTTCTCTTTCAATTGGTTCGAAACTCATTTATTTTTCAGTCATTATAACAATGTGGTTGTTGTTTCTGTTGCTTCATATGTAGCAGCTACTCCTGCTGGTGCTGTCAGAATGGGAATTTCAAAAATATATCGGCGCAATCCATTGCGGAATGGAGAAAAGTGAAGTTTTATACTTACAGCGGATACGTATGCCGCCGCGAGAGACGGGGGTATGGGAGCGATAATAATTGTTCCATGATGAGTTGGAAATTGTTGAAAGCTGTTAGCAACTGGAGATACAATAGAGACGATATGCACAACATATACATACATATCTAGTCTTCGGATATTAAACATCGCAATGACATTTCAGAAAAGTAATTCTACATAGTTTTGAGAGATGGAAACTACTATTTTCTTCGCTGTCATTAACTGAACTACTCATAGTAGTCCTTGTCGGCTGGACCCATTCCATATAAATTATGGTGTTGATGAAGTTCGTAAAGTGGATGTATGTCTGAGTCCTTTTATATTTCGATCTCAGAATTCGAAAGTTAGTACTCAGAGGAGTAGAAACTTTTACCACACTAAGTTTCATCATCATCATCATGCCCTGTAACTCCGGTTGGGGCATAGGGCACCACCAAATCTTCTTTATCCTTCACGATCTGTAGCAAGATATTTCAACTTCCTCTGGAAGTCATGTGCTGCTAAAGCTGTTGATTTCCACGTTGATTTAATCTCCCAAACCGCTGTGCACTCTGAGTATTCCATTCAAACGACTGCTTCGCAGTATTATCATCTGGCTTCCTCAGTGTGTGACCAATCCATAGCCATTTTCGCTTCCTTATATCGTCATTTAACAGCTCTTGACTTGTCCTACGTCAAAATTCCTGGTTTCATGTAATTTGTAGCCAACAAATCTTTAGGATGTGTGCTGACAGCGATTCTGCAATTTCCTTGACGGACTTTCCAGGTATAATAGCACGGATTTGACACTGGATTCGAAGAATCTCAACTTAGTGCGTAAGAATTGGCTGAATTTCCAAATTGGAGACAAAGTACCGAAGGAAGCATGAGCTTTATACATTTTGCTTTCAACGCCCAGATCTGTACAACCATCAGCAGATACAATACTTCCGAGCTTATTAAACTGTTCGACCTCTCCAGTTAGAGCCCGCTAATGTCTACTTACCAGGAGACATATCATCGGCATAGTCCAAATGGCTGAGGCTTTCAAACGTTCTCCACTGTATGACTTGCCTTTCCACTTTACCAACGGTGGCATTCGGTACATCATCTATCAACGGAAGAAAGAGAATTGGCTATAGAACATCCCATTGTCTCACTCCCTGACGCATTTCGAAGGAGTCGAATAGCTTTGCATTGTGCAAAAGGAAACACCTTGCGTTGTTGTAGGAGTCCTTTATAATAGCAACTATTTTCGCAGGAATTCCTTTCCCAAGAATTGAACTCGACATCTATTCTCGGTTAACTCTCCCTTTAGGATTTAAAGAGCCTGCAGGTCAGATGACGAGTCGATGTCACTATGTCTGCAGTTGATACAGTTCATCGTTGATTCTCCTCCTATAAAACCGGTCATTGCGAACGGAGCCAAATATTTTAGAAAGAGATTTTCTGTCGAAATGGCAGAGAATATTTTTTAAAGGGTAGATGCTTCAGCGTGCTTCAGCTAAGTGGCCAAAGGGTAGCGATGCGAATATGTGAGAGCACAAGCGTTCTTATGTTAGCCTCTCAATACACCTTCACGATGGTGGCTGCTGGGTGCCTAGTATCTCGACTGGAGATTGGGTAACCAATCCTTTTGAAGACCGTTGGTAGCAGCAGACGAGAGTGCTTTTTCACTAAGGCACCTCCTCTTGTTTCAGGCAACAGCAGACTAAATGGAATCAACGGTGCCGTCTACCAGTTCCAGTTAAGCCGAACTATTAGTGTTTATCCCTATGTGAGCTGCTTCGACAGGTTTATCGGGATCTCCAATACTGAATCAGAGTGTGGAAAAAAGCTGATGGCGGACGA
This sequence comes from Xylota sylvarum, assembly GCA_905220385.1. NCBI lineage: Eukaryota > Metazoa > Arthropoda > Insecta > Diptera > Syrphidae > Xylota > Xylota sylvarum. The sequence goes on from LR999958.1 coordinate 39,422,782, forward strand.
ACCCTTAATGCGTCGGGGTAACTTCTCTACCAAAGAAAAACACATTAGTTCCGAAACAACTACAAACCTCGGAAAATGGAACCATCCAGGAAGTGCGGTGGGATGGTTCGGTCAAAAAAAACGTAGATGAGAAACTGTGCATGTACGGTAATTGCTAGAGAGAACAGAAGCAGCGTCTATTTGGGTACAGATTTGTTGTAAGCGGCAGATTTCGGCATGAAGTCTTGAGTCTCCTTATAACAATCTGAATCAACTCCAAATTCGCCAATATTAGCCTGATATGGGCACACGCCACCACACAAGAAAGAGTGTTTCTGCGAGCTCCTCTACAAGACGTATGAACAATGTCCTAAGTATGTTGTTAAAATCGTTATAGGTCATTTGAACGCCGAAATACGAAAGGAGGACATCCTTGAGTTCACTATTGGAAAAATAGCCTACACGACACCACGTCTGATGTCCCGTTTGCTGTGGAATGTAATGTTACTATAGCTAGCGGTTTCTTCAGCTCAACATTCATTAGAGAACATGGCAGTCACCAGGTCATCAAACCCTTCACCAAATTGATCATGTTCCGATCGACATAAGGCTCTTCTCCAGTATTCTAGATGTCTGAGTATTCTGAGCGATCAACATAGACTGGACTACTACCTAGTTGCAGCCAAGGTACGTCTACGGATGTCTCAAACGCCACAACAACGGGAAAATACTGTATGGACATTTAACATTTAACCCTCAACTCTTCTAGAAGTTCCTTGTATCCACCATCAAGTACTGAAGACCAGTGGCATCTTGCCAAAAAGTCATTAGAAATTAGTGCTGGGTTTCAACCGACCTCCCTCACGAAACCCCTGGTTTGATAAAGAGCGCCGGCAAGCACTTGCAGCAGAACAACTCGCCTGGGAAGCGATCGAGGAATCGAAGGTTCTACTCCAGGAACAATGTTCGGAAGTTTTATCAAAAGGTAAAAAGTACGTGTCAAGGCAACAACCTGGACAGAGACCTTTAGAGATGAACAAGGAAACCTTGTACTGTCGGTGCTAAGGCTATGGAAAAACCACTTCTGCAGTTTGTTAAACGGCGATGACGACCCAAATTCCGCTGTCAGGCAGAACGAACCGCGGCGAGGGGATCGCTTGGTGACTTATTTCCAAGATTTGGTCGAAGGAAACTATGCCTGATGAATGGAACCTCAGCATCGCTTGCCAGATCTACAAGAAAGGAGACCCTCTAAACTGCGACTACTATAGATGCATTAGTTAGTCGGCTGTATTGTGTGAACGTCTGAAACCTTTGGTCAACAAGCTGATTGGCCCTTATCAGTGCGGTTTTAGGCCCGGTAATTCCATAATCGAACAAATATTTCCACTACCGCAGATCCTGAAAAAAAAAACCAAGAACTCCAGATCGATAAATTTGAGGTAGTTAGGGACTTTGTCTACCTCGGCTCCGCTATGAAATCTGACAGTAACTTGAAACCAGGAATCAAACGAAGAATTACATTTGCCAATCGCCAGTCTTTCGTCTACGAAGGCAATTAAGTGACACCACCTTGTCAAAAAACACTAAGGAGACTCTATATAAGACCCTCATCATCCCAGTCTTCGTGTATGGCGCAGAGGCATGGACGTTAACGAAGGCAGATGAAGATATCCTTGCTTCTTAGGACGAATTTCGGTCCTGTTTTCGTTGACGTGATTTGGATGAGGAGATTTAATGTGCAGCGACATATACTTAGTCAGAAAAGTACGCATCCATCGCTTAAGATGGCTAGTACATGTAGAGCGAATGGAGACCAACACTCCGGCATAAAAAATTCTTCGAATCCAATCCGGAGGTATAACGCAGCAGAGCAAAACCTTGCCTTAGGTGCCAAAGATAGTGCTAACTGGAGAAGCTTGTTGGCTAAAGCCGAGGTCCACCCCGGAATGTAGCACCACCTAAATAAGTAAGTAAGTTTGGCCACATCTTACTGGATATCAGCTTTGACCATCTGAGGTTAGCTTAAACAAATGAGTTTGGGGAGATTTTCTCCTTGACTGTTTAGCAAGTGAATAGAGTAGGGCTGATCCTTGCCTGGTCAGTTCGTTGGGGTGCTCGTTTCCGTAAACTTTGCTGTGTCATGGAACCCTAATCAGGGTTATCTTGCACTGACCATCTATTGAAACTAGCCCATTTCGGCAAATTTCGCTTTTGTAGAAGCTTGCCATCTTTTGCCTTAGGATTATACATACATATGTCTGTGTAATTTGACTTACGACAGGGGTCGTGTATAGCGAATAATAACAGTGGCATTATACAGGAGTCAGTATGATTGGCAGATGTTTAAGCATCTTTAAGCCGTCTGTGCAGATTGTTAGATCAATATCCTTAGTCACCGGTTCATATTTTTATTCTGATCTTGTAGGAAATTATACGTTGAAACATTTTGAGAAAATCATTTTGGGAGTTATGTAGTCTTTTGGGGTTGATACGAGTTTTTTTTTGTACAGAATCCAGAACATTACAATGACCATAGGGTTTCGCAGTCTAGGGGTAAGAGATGCACAAAGATTCTTAGAACATCCGACGAAGTTGACCGTAGAGTTCCAGTGGTGCCTATGCATCCTATTCTTTATACCTTGTCGAGTTTGTCTAGGTTATATGGTTTTCTTAGGGCCGGCCACCATACTGACTCCATATTGACTCGTATGTGAGAATTTGGCCTACTATGGCTGTGTAAATCCATGAGGTTAGTTTTGGTTCCAGGCCCCATTTTTTCGGAAGATTTTGTTACAGGTTTCTTGTCTTTAGGTACCCGTTTCAGTTTAGGATCTAGACTAGTCCCTAAATACTTAGCACTGAACAATAGGAAGAGTGATTGACCATTTAGTAGAGGAAGTGTCAAGTCAGGTATTCTGGTTTTGGTGAGGAAGAGCACTGGGTTCAGTTTTCTTCGAGATATATTAAGATATGGTGCAGAGATACTCTCGTATGTTCGTCAGATGTTTGAGACAGGTATGGCCCTGAAAAAAGATCTCCGATGGTCAAAAAAATCACCTGCTACTAATAATATCGACAAACAGTATAATGAATGAATTCTATCCTTCTAAACAGTCTTAAACGGTCAGCCGTCTTAAGGGGTTCTATCAAATGACGGGCCATATGTAAGTAGCAGAATTGTATGGGGGATTGATGTACATTCACTTAGGTAGTATATGTAAATACATATGTACATTCTCGTTACGTCGTTAAGATATGTGGACTTTGACTTTTTCGAGGGTAAGACTTGGCTTATGGTAATGAACACTTGGTCGAATAAATTATTCGAAATGAATAACGACAACGAAACTTTTTCCGATTATTTTTGTATGCGAGGAATACCTCTTTTACTGTTAACACATCCGTTGTATATTTACAAATCTATGAGAATACTTTTCCCTTTCTCTCAGTAATAACTTCATGAACTTTAGTAACAACTCTATACAGTACCCACCCCACTGAACAGTAACTTGAACTTTCTACTTAGATGTGACGCAAGTGCTCACTTTTTGCGAACTTTCTCGTAACCATACCGAATACCATACCTACTTAGTTCTTACCCAAAAAAAAAAGAAAAAGAAAATCAACACTAAACCCATTCTCGCAACGTTTTAGTGTCAAATGTCACAGGAGTACCATTTCGTCGAAAGTCAATTTTACTTAAAGGTGTACAATGTTGGAGACAAGAAGTTATGCTACCTCGTGTCCGACCTGATAATAATAATCCACAGCATGAGACTTACTTAAGCTGGCGAGAAGTCTTAATAAAGCCGGCCAAAGTGCATTTCGCTATATCACTTAAAGAATTACATGGAAAATATTCGCTCTCGAATCTAATATCCTGGAGCCTTTAAGCTCTTTGGATTATCATCCTGTTTCGTTGGCGATGGTTTTCTTAATTTTTTTTTTTTTTGCGCGTATTTCGTCTTAATGCGGGAAATCTTTTCCTTTGGATGCATTTTGTAATTTTCTCCAAGAAGTATTAACAGGATTTTCTTCGCACTCAGGAAGCAAAGGAACAACTTAACCAAGTCTTCTTTGCGAAATGAAGGAGAACATTTCTCGCCCCCTCGTGCGTTGTAGTTTTCTCTGCTGCATGCATCTTGTACCTGTATTCACCGCGTGCACTTCATGAAGTGAGTCGTTTCGTCCTATTTACATGAAAATGCGCTTCACCAAGCAAAGGTGTTTAATTTCCTGCAAGCGTCTGATGCTGGCGGGTAGTCAATTTGAATACGTTCGTCGTCGTCGTAGTCGGTCCTGGTGGATATATTGTATGTGGGGTCAGAGATGGTGTTCACTTAAGTTAACAAGGCATCTGTTGAAAGGACGGTAGGTATGATATTATTTTTTTTTAATTTCTTTAAAAATGATTTGTCTTTGACTAAGAGTTGTGCAAGGTCTGGGAACAGAATATATATTAGAAACGGGCTTTGGTTAAATAATAATTAATTGGTTGGAACTCATTAGACAAATTTGTTGAAATATATTCACCTCAGGCGTTGTTAGGAAGTCATTCTTTATGTGGACAGCACTGTAACTTGTCATCCTTTCGCGTAACGATTTGGAGACTCATCGGTAAGGAGTAGGTTCGGTTACGTTACTGGGTTGATAAAGGAGAGAAAGACTTCACCTCATCACACTTAAGCCCTTGTGAACCCATTACGATGACCAATAGGAGATTGGTCTCATTTTCTGTACTAAGTGTAGGACCAAATGTGCATAAGCACTATAAAAGAGCCAGTTGTGTGGATACTCGGCGACAGTTTGGAGAATACGTCGATATGGCTAGATAAAGCGTGAATTGGAACTGGAAGGCTTGAAGGAGGAGTTGCTAAAGAGGTTGCTGGATATCACAAAAGCGAGGACAATGCTCAGGGAATATTGGGGAAACGAATGAACTTTAGGAGCTGCGAAGTGAGTTTCAGCGTGTGAGAGAAATGTTAGCGAAACTCACACTGCCCCAAGCGAAAAAGATGAAACATGTCGACACGGAAGAACACTGTAGTACGGCAGGTGGAGCTGCATCATCTGGAAATAGTAGCTGCTCCTTAAATTTCTACATGGTAAGAGATATTGCCGAGATGATGCCTGAATTCAACCGGAAGGCAGTTTCAGGATTGTCTTCGCAAGCGTAGAAAAGGAAGGTAAAGGACATCCAAAGCATTCATGAGATAGATGAGAAACTGGTACGCGTCAATGACGAAGTTGGTAGATGCGGCCAATGATGTCCAGTGTCACAGCACGACACTGGAAACGCTGGATGAGTTATTTAGTGAACTATGTCGAATCTTTCTAACAGTTGACGATGACGCGGATGTCCATGACAGGCACAGGTACAACGTTGTCCATGATAAGCTCAGAGAGCGTAGGTAGAAATATGGTGATGACGTCGAGGAATACATCTTCTAAGTGAATATGGTCTCGTCTCAAGAACGAGCTTCCTGCTAAAGAACATATATCGTCCAAGGAATCTAAATACGATGTGGATGTGGACGGCCTTCCGTGCGGTGAAGTCAGCGTCAGTCAGCGACCTTCTGGAGAAAGTTCGATGGATTGTGGAACTGAGATCCTGGAGCCAGTTTGGTGAGGCAAAGTTTCATCAACGTCAGATGGAGTGGCAGCAGCAGCCAGCAAGGGCTGGAGTTGAGGCAAAATGCTTTTAGTGCCAACAGACAGGGCACTACAGAAAAGACTGCCCATTTGCGTACGGCCAGACAGTGGATGGTGGATGAAGTACTGCTTCAGGGAAGATGCCCAGAAACCATATTCAGGTGTGGATAAAGGAAGAGAGAAAGGCTTTGCCCAAGAAACAACTGAGTACACCAGAATTGAAATAATAAATGGACACCGCGTGGCATTGTTCATCGACCTTGGAAGCGATTGCGTCACCCTGCGTAGATCAGACGCTGGAGCCATAAACCTCAACTGCACTCTACACGTGGCTGGATGGGTTCGGAGCGGAGGATGTACTACTTTAGGGTGTCCTTAGGCCAAGATCTCAGCCGATTTGTTGACGTCCTGGTGCGAAATATTAATGGTCCCAGACAATTGTCAGCCATATCCCATGGTCATTGGGCGGAAACTTCTTAACCAGCCCCACGTTAAGGTCGAAAAGTAGCTTAAGAAGCTGTCCAAAGAAAATGCAGATAAAGCCTACGGAAGTTAAGCGGAGTTTACCCAACGGAGTTCATGTTGCTTGTATATATCCGGATATCGAGGATAACGTAAGTAATAAAAATGAGGTTACTAGCGAGCAAGACAGAGGCGACCCGGTTCGTGAGGACACGATCATTGTTAAAGATGGTCGAGTTCGAGTAGTAGGAACAACAGTCCAGGCACTATAAAAGAGCTAGTGCATACTCGGTATCAGTAAGCCGGTAGGGATCACGTTTAACAATCCAATAAAGAACAAATTAAGAGAAACTGTTTTATTTTTGATTGTATTCCTTTCGACGTTGTCTTAGCATACTGCCTAGTGCTTCCTTACTGCGTCACGTATCCTAGGTAATTAGGGTCTCCAACCATTTTGCTATCCTCAGAAACCTGATTGTACAGTGAAACATCAGATAGTTCTTGTAACTTCTTGAAGAGTAATGCCTTCCTTTTGTTTCTTGAGTGACATAGACGTGGGCAGTGGCAGATGAAGTGACGTCTATCGTCGTGAGCGTCTTCCTCAACGCAGTCTCTACATTTTTGTTAGCGTTGAGTTTAAGTTTCATTGTGTGGTTCCTTAATAGCGACTTCCTCTCATTTTGTACAAGTATGTATGTCGGTTCTGGCTCTGTCGTATCTTGATCAAAGCTTCCTGGATATATTACAGGTGGTAAGTGAGCTCAACCTATTATAAGCTGTCATTTAAATTTCAGGTTCAACTCGTTTCCCGAGGTTATAGAGTGAATGCATAAAAGTGATTGATTTTGGTCTATTGCAGACCTTTTTCTTGCAAGTTCATCAACCATCTCATTTGCGATTATATCCTTGTGACCAAAGATCCTGCAGAGAGTAATATTATGTTCTGAGCCAAGATTTTTATATTCTTCGCAATAGCATCGAACTAGCTTAGACCGCACAAATCGCTTTGATGGCTGTCTGACTCTCAATAAATATGGTGACATCATCTCTTGGTATTGCTTGGTTGCCTCCGTCACTGCCAAGACCTTCGCTTGGAAGACAATGGTCTGATAATGGATAACATGTGTTCTCTTTCCAGCAGCAGTACATCGTCTGCATAGGCAACTATCTTAACCCCCTTTATTTTCTAATTTCAGAAGTATATCCTTAATTATTAGATTCCACTCAAGGACTCCTACTTATGATGTATCTTTGGAGGCTATGACCTTTATATGGCGGTCATCTAGCTTCACATAGTGTCGCTAGCCAGCTTTTGTAATGGACACTACCTTTACCTCGCTACAGGCCAACAGCATGCAGCTGCATACAAGAGTAAGAATCTCTTGAGGGCCGGTATTATTACGAAAAGCCACATCTATACTTGAATTGTCGCTTTGACTTAGGGTACATTCTGGAAAGTATATATGTAACGAAAGGCTCAGAATTTTTGAGCAGAACTATGTCCAGACTTCATTGATATCTTTACGATATCCTCCTATAGCGCATTCTTAAGAAATGATTTTTCTAAGTCTAGCAGATTCTGCAATCTCCTGAACTTTATTTCTTCAACTTCGTTTGACAGCCTTTCTAGATGTCACAGTCAGTGTGGGATTTAGTAAACTCCTCCTCCTGGCCCTGGGCCTATTTTTTCTGCTAATTTTTAAAAGATCTTTAGATGGAAATTTTTTTGTTCTTTGAAGTCCATAGACGGCTTTCGTACGCCTTCTTTAGGGTGATTGCGTTGATTTCATCACGGTGCCTAGTGGTCGTTGCAGCAATATTCCTGTATTTTTCTATACTTCCCTTCAAAGCATTCCCACTTTCCATTCACTCACAATAATGGTTTGTTAGTTATTAAGAAGGCAGATGCGTACCTATGTTGACTATCAGTAAGTTGTGTTTGATTACAGATTCAAAAAGGCACTCACCTCCGCTATTCATCCTGCTTACTTGGCTTGCATCCACACATTGCAGTCTCGTAAGAGACACATGGTGACAACTGAATCGTTCTGAAAAGACCTACGTAGCTAACTTCGACTAGTTCTCTTCACCAAACTAGTCTACGTTCTGTAGCATTAAGACCGACATATGTATATGTGTAGAATATGTCCTTTGTAGTACAATTCCTTTTTAAGAATATAAAGCGGTCTCAACCTTCATACACGCACGTCTATTTTGCACCACTGTCATCCTTAAGTTTGAGGTTATCATAAACAAATATCTTCAAAGTATCTGCAGTGAAGTGGTCTAAGTACCATGACCTTGGAAGAACCCCAATTTAAAATTCAATTAACTTTCGCTTTACGACTCGTAAAACCTCAAAGCTTCAGCAACTTTATTATAATGTCAAAAAAACCAAACAAAACTGTTAAAATCGATTACGTTTGCCGTTTCTCTTATCACATCTGGGCATGAAACGTCCTTTAATGGCAACTGACCAAGCCCCAATTTATTTGCAGCACAAAAAATAGTCCCGTCCGCCCCGAAATTTCCGACATGCACTAAAAGGAGCCCCGAAAAACAAAGAAGCATAACACCGAGGATATGTTTTTACCCTTGTCAAGTCCTGACACTTCACATAGAGCCTCCCAATAAGGCTTATTCGGTGAACACGCAACCCAACCAAATCGAATATGCGCTGCCATCAAATATTGATCCGTTGACACCGTTAAAATGAAAAAAAGGAAAAAAGGAAATTGCTTAATTTTTGAGACACTGCAGAAGAATAACACCATAAATACATGAAAATCGATTTCGTTCGCCTTCTAGCTCCAGGCGGCGCGGCGTAAGGATAACGAATTTTTTCCGCCCATAATCCGACCAAAAATGAATTCACACCACATGAAGGCGATGAGAGAAGACAGTGCCTGCATGCAAATAACTCGTGAATGGATACGAGAGCCTGACGCATCCTCTGATGCACAAAAACCCCACGAAAATGAAAAAAAAAAAAATGAAAAAAACGCTCCATGATGGGTGGAAAAACAAAGACATTGTCGTACATCATCATTTCGTCGTTTGCAGTCATTTTTCTTTTTGCCTCGAAGTAATCTCCCTGCCTGCATATCCTTCCCACTCTTTGGCTGGCTGTCGCGGTGTGGTAAGTAAGTTGCAATATTGGATATGTTTCTTCGTCACACCATCACGGCTGTGAACTGATCTCTTGCTCGTAACAATCCGCAGGATGTAGATACGAACGAGTTGGAGGTCTGGATGGGACACACACACACATTTTGCCCTCGAAAAGCCGCGTTCCTCATGACATTGTATGTAAATTAGTTTTTGATTTAAGTTCTCTCTCCTGGATTTATCCCTACCCCGTCCGCTTCATCATCACTTTATGGTTCACGTGGTTTTTTAATAATGTGGCTACGGCTTTTGGCGTTGATATAAGTGTTGGAGCGTATGTTGCGGTTAATGGAGGAATTTTTTTTTCCCGGGAAGTAAGCTCATGCAGGCAGGGCAGGAGGACCGTCAGTACATAATAAGCAGTTGGTTCGAAGTAAAATGTTCGCATACGGAAAATCCTTAGTGGCTTATACTTGGAATTATTAGGATCAGGGTTCAGAGAGTTAGAAAATCTTAGTAGCGCAAGTGCAGTTTATTAAATTGGATAGAGAAGCCAGTGGGTTCCATATGGCGTGCCAGATGCGGAGAATAAAACTAGGGTTACTTCCTTAATTGAAATGCATTGTGGAGAAAATGTAAATCTTACACGAAACATAAAAGTGGTTACGAACAAAAATTGTTTCCCTGTTTACTTAGAATACCCCAGAGGTGTAGATATAGAAGGTCCTTGATTCGATGTTGTTAGGTAATGGTATTTGTACCGTGGGCTGTTTGGTAAGGTCACCTGCCCTACTCATCATGGCTGGGAGTATCAAAAAGACCCCCAGCTCGTCGTCGTGTGTTTAACTGGTAAGTGATTGGTGTTCAGAAACTTGGTTCGTCGTAGTATTCCAGAGCTGCAGTCATCTAGTAGATCTACCTGATTTGAAGGACTCATAAGCCAGACTATGGTTAGCAAAACCTTATGGTAATGCCTTAATTCTGAAATGGTGGAATACATCGAAACTACGGACTACATCGTCCCACTGTAGTCGGAGATTCTCTACAAGAATTCCTGGCAGGGAGGAGTGGAATGATGGTATAGTCTGTACCGAGAATTGGCTAGCTATTTACACCGATGGATCGAAAAAGGATGTAGTTACTGGTACTGGCGTCTACTGCGAGTCTTGAAATACAAATCGGTCTTTCAGATTTAAGAACGATTGCAAAGTTTCTAAAGCCGAAGTCACTGCAATAAAACAAGCTTCGAGGGAATTATTTCTGGTAAGGTAATTAGTATCTACAAGTATGCTGACAGTCAAGCAGCTATCAAAGCAATACAGTCAGTATCGGTAAGGACCAAACTCGTTAAAATGTGCTTTAAACTGGACGATAGCTCAGTGGCCAAAAACGTATTGGTACCCGGTGTATTGGGTACCAAAGAAAAGTTACTCTTGGGAACTATTTCCTTGTGGATCTGGACGTTCTAGGAAATATTGAGCTCTCTTGGCAAGAAAGGCGCCGATTTACCTAACCTAACCTAAGCACCTGTAAGGTGATGGTTGCTACGTTACCTCTCGACATGTACTTGTTTACGAACGCTGTAAACTGGATTTGCTGAAGCTTGTCGATTTACATTTGTGCTGCGTCTCCCCAAGCTAAGACGCCATACAGCAATCTTGACTCTACAAGAGGGCAGCGTAAACAGTGACCCCCTTAATTTGCCTCGAAAATCGTTGATGTGGGCCTTTTAAAGGAAATGATGGTGATGCCTAGATATGTATTTGTATGAATCAACCGTCTGAATATACTCACAACTAAACGCATTAGCATATCTGGATAATTTTAATTGATGGCACACAACAAATGTCGCTCCGGCCCATAGAGTCTAACCTGGAGGGACAACGCAGTAAAGAAAGACTTCGCATTAGAGGACCGGCTTTGTTTTTAGTTGTTTTTTTTTTTTTCGTTGGGAGGTGGGAATCTTTTCAAGAGTGGCTTTTCAGAAGGAGTCCGTACCGCTAAACCCACCTTTTCTAGTACCCCTGGTCCTCGACGACACTTCCGTCAAGCATGTCATCGCTAGAGGGGACTTCAGCCTTAGGTACTCTGCTCATTCGTTGGCAGACTGCTGCTTCCCAAGCCTCTTGCCTTATTTGTCTGGTGATGTTTTCTGGGATAAGGCTCTCCAAGTTTATTCACCAGCAAGTGTCGTTCTTCATGATATCGTGAACAATGGAGCATAATGTGTTCCGCATCTTCCACTGCTTCCGTGCACGTTGGGCAATATGGGTTGTCGTCGTGTCCAAAACTATGCAAGTAGGCTCTAGAGCATCCATGGCCAGTCAGCATCTGGGTTAGGTACAAATTCAGCCAATGATTCTTATAAATCCAAGCTTCTATATTGGGGATCAATCTCTGAGTCCACCTGCCTTTAGCAGAGTTATACCATCTCTCTTGTCATTCTTCCTGGTGGTACCTCAGTATCACTTCGAGTCATCACTGAAGCCATTGCCCTGCTGGCACGGTATTTCTGTTGCGCTTCTTTAGCAAGAAAGTCTATTACCATGTACCATGCCAGCCACTATATGTACATGGTGTATCGAAGGAGGTTGTTTGGAAGGCGCTACGTACTCTTAACGCGTTGATTCTGTAAGCTGTCTTAGTCTTTTTCCTGTACGATTTCATCTTCATCAGCTCCAACAGACCATGTTTGGGAACCATAAAACATTATCGATGCCGCAAATCTTGTTGTGGTTTATTCCGTCGATAATTGGCGTGATCCTTCCCAAGGCAGCCGTTGCCCTTACTGCTTTTTCAGCTGTATGCTGCAGGTGTTCCTTAAAGGTTAGCTTTGCATCTAAAGTAATACCACGGTACTTCAACTCTGGTTTGGAATCTATAACGCCCACGGTTACTCTTATTGTCTCCATGACACGCCTGCTGCTTCAGTCTTTTCTTCTGCAAAGTTGTGGAGCCATGCGTACGAGCCAGACCATTCCGATAGCTTAATTGCAGTCATGCTCCAATTCTTCAAGGAAGCCAATTATTTTTTATAAGTCTGAGAACGCCATCGAACATTAGATTCCACAGTAGTGGACCTAGTACGGAGCCTTCAGGAACGCCACCTGTGACGTTATACTGCCTCGTTCTATCGTCGGTGTCATAGAGCCGTATCCTATTTCTAAAATATTCCATCATTAACTTCTGCAGGTACTCTGGTAAGAAGAGGAGGTAAGAGCTCGGAAGATATTTCTTCAGTTTGTGGTGTTGAAGGTGTTTTTGACATTCAGTGTGATAAGTGTGCAGTACTGTTTACTCCCGTCCTTCCATCGCTTTCCTTCATTGCCTTTTTTCGCAGTACTCAATGTCGTCGATCGTAGAGCGAGCTTTACGGAAACCATACTGGCGATCTGCAAGGCCACTAGCCTCATCGATTGCAGTCTCCAATCTGTCACTTATGATACGCTCCTGTATTTTCCTGTGTCCAACATGCTTGAGGGATCCTGCGGTGATTTATTAATTTTTGGTAAGAAGACCAGTCTTTGTTTCTTCCACTGGGCAGGTTCCTTCTTTGAGGCAAGTCTTGTGTATATCTTTGAAGGTGTGTGGCCGCCAATTGATTGCTGTTTTCAAGGCAATGTTGGGGATTCCATTGACACCAGGCGTCCTAGATTTTTGCGCAGATTTGCAAGTCATTTTCTCCAGTGAGTGAATGTATGCTCCCGTCATACAGCATGGAAAGACTTATATAGCTTTAAATGCGTTATAAGAAGGACCTGATATTTGTGCAATATCATTTTTCTGTCAGACCTAACTCTCCTGAGAACCCATTAATATAGTGAAAAGGATAAATACCATTCGATCCCACTATCAATCACAAAGTCGGTAGAATCTTAGCCAAAATGTAGTTAATTCAGCTGAAAATCTATCTTTTAGATTGCAGTATCTTTTACGTCGTGTTTAGTATATTCTCTGCATCTCGTTGTATAAAACGAGTGGACACTTCTGTGTCAAATGGTTTTTTAGCGAATCCTTATTTCTACAGCCGAATCAACAAGAGTTGTCTTCTCTCTTGTAAGCTTATTTTGTTAATACTTCCTCTACCTAAATAACACAGCATTAAGCCATAGAGAAATCCGAAAATGCAAATAACTCATCCTCTAGGAATTAGATATACATACATACTTACATATATTAAAAGTATATTCCTTTCAACCATCATCATCTCTCATCGTTAACACAAAGTCTCCACTCGACCATTCGTCTGTTTTATCTTTCAATGAATTAAAAAAAAAAGAAAAAAGATAGATATTCCTTAGATAATTAAACAATGAATACGAAAACCTTTAATTAACTGTCTTGGTCCTCACAAAGTACCGTCTTTCACTTCATAATGATGATGGGCCTTTTACAGTGCTTCCCGCTGCGAATAATGGCCTGTTCAAACGGACCCACGGGGTTGGTGTACATGTAATTATTATTTAAATTTCAATTACTTTTCAGTAACTTCTTCGAATGGCATCAGCATATTTCCAACAGAGAACATCCTTTTCTCTTTTTTTTTTTTCTTACTTTTGCTTTTGCTTTCCCTCTCCGCCGAGTATTTGCATTAAACAAAGATAATTTCATTATCCTAATTACCCTAAAATGAAAGAACCGTAAAAGTGCGCGCAAAGTGGTTCCAAAGTTCTCGAAACAACGATGGACGAGGAAGAGGAAGAACTCTTTTCTCCTTCGAACCAAAAGACGACAAACAGTGCGACAAGGAAGGACGAATTTAGTATGCTATTACTTAAGCCTCCGATAACATCGGGATCATTTTTGTTAACACAATAAACAGGAAGCCATCAAACAGCCACCAAGACCGACGACGCTTACAAAGCGAACTTCAACCCCACCGCGCGTCGCCGTTTCGTTTTGAACGAACCCAGATGCCTGCCCCTCGGCCTACTCAAAGAATCCATTTGAACCATTGAATCCAAAATACCGTTACAATATTGTAAATTTACTTAGAGTGAGCTTAAGAGCTTATTGGGAGACGTAAAAAGGACAAAAAAAAAGCAAATAAATAAAATGTCTGTAATTAGCTGGAACTAGGCTAGGAAGAGACACCAGCATCAGCAGGAGCGTTACCAGGGTCAGTGTACCGATAATGGCGATGGGGTGTAAGAGAAAGTTTCATCCCCACTGTGTGTACTTAGGGTGAAGTTATCAATCACTTAATTGTGATATTTAAAACAGAAGCGACATCCATGGTGGTATTGAATAGAATTTAAAAGGATACATGTTGAAAAGGAACCTAGAGAAGTATTTGTACATTCGAGGACGTGAGGTATAAACTTAAAGGTAATTTGCTCTTGTGTGCGATGAATACTAGGGTTAAGGTATAGTTTGGACATCCAATTTAATCATCTCATATAGATTTGCGCAATTGGGTGCCATTTGTCGGAAACTACACTGCTGTACCATTCGAAATAAGTGTGAAGGGTTTTAGATTATTTTTGTTCTTCATGGTAGTTTCAGTGCCTACGTAAGCACTAATTGGAAATTGGAAAAGAATTCTAAATCGCCAAGCTTAATCAAAATTAATAAAGCATGGATGTATGATACTAGTAACATAGTACAGTGAACATCAGGAGAATAAATAGCGCAGAAAATGCTTAAAATTATATGAAAATTGTTCTTAAGAGTGCCTTGTTTAGCCAGACTTACTTACTTATTAGAGGCAATCGTCCGCAGTGGTGGAATGCAGAACTCAGAAACCTACCCTGCGTAAGCAGGAAGAATTTTAACAAAGTCAAATTAGGCTACGCACGGTCTGGAAAATCTACAAGCAAACCCTGAAAATTTTCAAAGCAGAAGTTAGGAAAGTAATAGTAGTAGATCCTGGCGCAGTTTTTGTATTGATCTGGACTAGCGCAAAATCGTCCCCAAATGGATCATCGACAGAATCTGATGAAGCATCGCTTAATCTGCTTATGGACACTCACTTCCCTAGCTGTAAGTCTATCTCCAGAGACAGCCCTGATCTGAGCACCCACTGCCACCTCCTGAACTTATCAGCGATGATAAACTGAAATGGGCGGTAACCACTTTCGAGCTTTTTAAGTCTCCGGTGCTGGACGGCATTTTTTCAACGCAAACCTAGCGACCTTCAGCATAATAGTGCACAATCTGTCCTGTACTCTAAATGGCTGCCTGGAGCTAGGAACAATTGCGGCTGCCTGAACCGAGGTAATAGTGATCTTTATACCCAAAGCAGGTAAAACATTGCATAACCTCCCGAAAGACCTTAGACCAATCAGTGTAACGTCTTTTATTCTCAAGATTCTCAAGATTGATAGTAGCCTACTATCCACTTTACAAGATGCATATCAAAAAGGTAAATCTGTTGAAGCGGCCCTTCACTCTATCGTCGAACCCATCGAAAAATTCCCCTCTATCAAGGAATTCACATTAGTGTCTTTCCTAGACATTGAAGAAGCTTTCAACAACGTTGAAACTAACTCTATAACCTATGCCCTAGGAAGGCTCAACATCTGCTGCTTTGTAGAGCATATGCTTAAAGACAGGGAAATCACTGCATTCTTCGGAAGCAGCACTGTCAAACAACGTCCACAGTGAGGCATCCTCCAAAGAGGGAGTACGGAATATAGTGCTCAATGAAGCCTTTCTGAAAATAGAGAAATCTGGATGCAAAGTCATAGCATATGCAGATGATGTCGCTATATTAGTAATAGGAAAACTGGTCGATGTCATGCAGTATGCTCCAATAAACTAACAAGCTGAACTGAAAGCTGAAGCCTCTCCGAATACTGAGCTGGTCCTGTTCACAGAAAACACAAACTCCCTGACTTCAATCTCTCAAAGCTAAGAGGCACCCCCCCTTATCCTCTCAAATAGTGCCAGTTACCTAGGCCTAAAGCTTGATGGCAAGCTTCTTTGGAGAGAAAACATAGTCGAATGTGCCAGGAAATCCCTGTTTGTCCTATACATATGCAAAAACGCAGTAGGTTCCACTTTGGGCTTACAACCAAATATTATGCGCTGGGTATGCACTTCGGTAATAAAACCGATACTCATGTATGGAGTACTGGTCTGGTGGCCTGTCTTGGAGAAGAATTCCAACCTAACTACAATCAAAAAACTCAAGGCACTGAGAACCATGCTCCACTATTGACATCGTCAACAATAAACTGTTTGCTCAGAAGCTCCAAACAATGGAAGGAGCAACACACTGGACATGCCAGAACACTATCGATGCATCGTCGTTTTCCAGAGATCACCGACCACTTGCCGACTAAACACAACTTCAATATGGGCTTCAAATTCCCAATACCAAACAAAACTGTATGGACACACCGGGATGTCCTGTACTTGTTAATTTTTACGAATGGGTCCAAAACCGACGACGGAATCGGTGCTGGAGTCTTCTTAGAAGACTTGGACCTGGATATACCCAAACTATTCCAGCTTTTTTCAAGCCGAAGGCAAGCAGCTGTCTGACTGGCGGCTAATGTAGTATCATCAGGATATCGTCACATATCAACAGTCAGGCAACCATCAATTCCCTTGCATCCGGGACAACGAGATCCAAGGCAGTGAAAGTATATCTTCACGAGATAGTTGGACAGTACAAACTCACCCTTTTGTTGGGTACCAGGTCACTGTAACATACCAGGGAATTGTGAGGCTAGACGAGGCTCATATGATTTAAATAGTATAAGTGTCTCCGACAACGAGGCTCCAACGTCTTATCTACGCCGACGCGGTGAATGAGGCGAATTATCGATGGCATCAACTCGACCAATTCAACACCGCTAGGCTACTCTGGCCTACTCTAAATAAGGCCAGGTCCAGCGGACTCCTAAAACATAAGCAAGGAACTCTCCATAAGATAGTTAATAGCCTCACCAGATACTGTGCTTTATGAAGACATGCTCAAAGATTGGGCATTCCTTGTAACGACTTCTGTAGAAGCTGTAGGGACGTAGAGGAAGAGAAGATCTAAGTGTATACTCATCGAGGGCTGGTTTCAACCAACTAACCAACCAGCTAAAGGCTCAAGCGGCAACCTTTCACTTTTTCGATCTCGGGCACGTTGCTTCCAGTTGTCTAGATTCATCCTTCAAACCAAGGTTTGGTCTTCCTAGTCGTCTCAAACCTGGTGGCTGTAATTCGAAGTTCCTTTCTGCTGAAGCATTATTATCCATTTCCTTGATGTGACCGAGCCAGTGAGTTGACGTATTTTGGTTTTGTGGACTACATCCACATCTTCTCCTCCATTCGCCATCCTCACATACAGGATCCAAACATTCAGGAACTCCAAAGGAAACCCTTCACCATGATTTGACTTTGGTAGGCCTCAGCTGCATCTTTGCTGGACTTATCGCTGGCTTCAATGACTACGTCTGAGATGTACAATTATACCAACTTTTGTGGACGTCTCTGATGTCCCGATTCACCTTCTCCTTCTTCCTGATAGCATTTCACTCCAGTCGAACCATTTTTTTCTAATTCTCGATAATGGACAGCTTCCCACACAACTTTTCTATCATAACTTGGGTCTGATCAAGAAGTTTCAGTCCAATGACCATGGGATAAGAGATATGGATATGGTCTGTGACCAATAAGATTTCACACCAAGACGTCAGTTGATCCACTGAATTCTTCGCCTGAATGCATCCCAAAGTGGTATATCCTCCGCCATCAAACCAGAGCAATCTCCTGTAGACCATTGAGTAGTTGAGACTTCATATGCCTTCGTTTTTGACCAACGCAACGTACCACAGTCACTTCCAAGATGGACGAACAATGACCCTCGGCATCCATTCACCATCGCCATACCGTTGTTTCTTATGTGCAGCCCCCTTTCTCCTTCTTTATCAGTAGGTTGGTTTAATTTCCTGGAATCCTACCTGCACCAGTATTCCGTCTCCTATCTGCTGCCTAGTCATGCTGCAATCGACAGTCTTTTCTGTTGTTTAGGCACTGGCAGCCCTTCGATTCATTCTTAGCCTTTGCTACTGCAGGCTTCAGTTACTCCATTTAACATTGACATGACCTTGCCTCCCCAAACTGACTCCTAGTCCTCAGTCCGACGATCTATAGGACTCTCTTTAAAAGGTCGTTGACTGACGCTGGTTTCGCCTATCCTAGTCCACATCGTAGATTTTCTGAACAATGTACATACTTGATCAGTGTGTTTTCTTGAATACGTCCCCGAGATGACATCCTCTTCGTCTCAAAGATATATTCATTCATCGTCCTCATCCTGCTTCTATCTAGGCTTTGTCAGCTTGTTATAGACAATTGACATCCACGTCATTATTAACTGTTGGAAGGTTTCGGCTTTAGTTTGCTGAGGAACTTATCCAGTATTTCCAGCATCTAACTCCACAATATGGCCGCAGCATCGTTGTTGCCATAAGTATCAATTGCTCGACCTTGTTTTCTCCATGCTTCCGATGACAATCCCTCAATCACCTTTGGGTTAAATTCGGGAATCATCTCAGCGGTGTCTGGTACCATGTAGAGAGTGCGGTAATTCCACCTACATATTCCCTCCGGTGTACTACGATTCTGTCAAAGTCATGCTAATGCCACTCCAAAGCCCAGATATCAACACTTTCGAACTTTTGTTGGTATATTTGGATGCAAAATGCTATCTACCCAACACCGATTAAACAGCAAGTAACCTTACAGGAGTGGTCAATTCCATCTGAAGTCACTTAAAAATTGGTTGACTCCATGCCAAATTCACTCAAGGCTATCAGAGCTGCTAAAGGCAATTTTTAAACTCTTTCTGGCAATTTCTGTACAATTTTATTTACCATATTGACAAGAGACATGTTTTCGTAAAACTCTGCAGGTCACCTGTCTGCTCTTGAGGCACTACCATTCCTGAACAACCTTGTAGCGTTCCTCGACTCCAAATTCCCTGAAATTCTCCCTCAATTTCCATGCCTGCGGTGAACATGCCAGCAGTGCAAGGTTCTCTCTGTGTTCCCACATTCATTTGGCCTTGTAATCCTTGTGAAAGTAAAATGCTTTGTAAACGAATATATCACCGAATGTGTATTTCTATAAAATAACAAAAGTAACGTTCGTTTCCGTTCGTAAAAAGTTTTTAAATGCTGCTACGTACTAGCTACTCGTACAAAGTTGTTGTAGAATATTGTCCATTCGTTTTCCAAATAAATACGTAAATTGGTCCTTTGGCGACAGGTTGAGCAGTCCACCGTCGTCGTCGTCATCGTCGTCAGTCGTGTGTATGTATCAATTTATAACTTACTACAGCTAACAAACAATCATCCAAACGTTGAACTAAATTGTAGCTAATTCATTCAAATCGAACAGCGGAACAGAAAGTAAAAACGAAAAGTATCCTGGGAAATATTGAAGTTAGTTCAGGCGACAAATTGGAAATTACTTTGTATTTTGTTTCCGGTTCGTTGAGGGGTGGAAGTGGAATTCCGATTTTTTTATTTTTTTATTTTTATTTTTATTTAGAGGTGCTTTTTGAACTTCTTTCTCAATGCATATAGATTTTGTTTTTTTGTAAATTGGAACGTGAAAGGAACGCTAATTTGGAATCGAGTAATATGGATTTGGTTGGGAAAGTTTTTGATTACTCTAGCAGTAGGTGAAGCTATTGAAAAATAACAAGGCTTCTGTTTTGATTGTAGTGGGAATTCAATTAAGGTTTAATTAATAAAAAAAAAAAAAAAAACCCGATAACTGTATCGCTACAATGCAAACTGATTAAGTATTGTTTATGATTGAGGTAGAAAGCAATTAATTGAATGGTGATACAAAAATACGCGGTTAAAAGGACAGCTGATTAAAAATAAATAAAAAGCGTTTTAATTATGGTCACGTCTATAGGCGGTTTTAAACTGATAATTATACAATTAACAATTGGATTCGGAGTGTGAAATAATTAAAAAAAAACACACACAGAATACGGGAAGGATATGCTATATATATAGGACTGTGTCGAAGATAATTAAATTTAGTAAAATGGGTCAACCTGATAAGTGACTGCTCTGTTCCACCAGCTTACACTTGGACTCTTTTTATCGAACCTAGCCAAACTGCTTAGGATTCAAACTTAAAGGAAAATAGAAAGGATATTGTTTTAGCTATGTATTGCTATGAAACTAAGTTGAGATGAACCACTAGGTGCCATAATCGGCTCGTTGCATACGTTACCGATGTTCATGTACAAAGATAAACAATATCCTTAGAGCAATTCCTCTACTAGTGAAGTTGAGCTGAAGTACTTATGTCAATAGATATAGTAGATAGATATAGGGGTATATATGTACATAGAGTCATTTATGCTCCCCTCTCCCTACCCAAATGTGAGTGAGCGATACCCAATCACCACCAAGGGTAACCAAGACAGACTGCATATGGCGTGATACTCAAAAGAGAAGCTTGGATCAAATGTTAGGTTAAGGCAGGGCTATGGATGTTTTTGGTCCTATCTTCACAGGCTTGGACGCGACGATTCCTATTATTTCGGGTGAAATCCTTATGGATACTTGCAGCCCGTGCTACGAGGCTAAAATACCCCTCCTAACCTTGTCCTGTTTTCCCCTACAGTACTGGCGATTAAGACTTTCCCTCATAGGGGCAGATTTTGACATCAAGTTTTCTCCTTGTTATGATCCAGGGTTTTCTCCATCTGGGGCTCTTGGTATTTGGTTTTCCAGTAGTAGTTCCTGCATGTTGCTTGTAAGGATTCTATTGGCGGTGTTCCATGCTTTCTTCGTTGCTAGCATGAACGATATTCTCTTCATTTTAAGGTATTTCTGGATGCTTAAAATTTTTTGTATTCTAGTAGTACGTGCTCGGTGTTCTGTACTTTGCCTTCACAGTGGTGGTAGAATGGGTCATCTGCAATGTCGTATTTATGAAGGCATTCACGGAAACTTCCATGTCTGGTTAGGAATTGGGAGTGATAAAAGTTTACCTCACTGTGTTTCCTTTTCTCTATGTTCGGTAGCAGTTTGTGTGTCCTACCTACCGTTTTCTGAGGTGTTCTATCCCCGGCCATTCTATGTTGGTAAAATTGGCAGTTGCTCTGATGGCCACTCTCTCTGGGTTTTCGTCATTATACAGTTCAGTAGGCATTCGCACCGCTACAATACTTATTGCATCCTCCGACATCGATCTACATATATCTATGTGTAGCATAGTCTGACAGATGCTCTTTTGTGCACAGAGTTTATCCTTCTCATGCACTCCTTCGGTATATTCCTTTGGTAGATGGACATCTGCTGGTAAAGAAAACGAGTGGGAACTTCACACTAGACCGCAGACAATGATCATAAAGTATGGCTGATATGTAGTTAGCGAGAATGTAGCAACTATTAAAAATAAACAATGGCGACAAGTCGTCCGACAATACACCATCGAGGAGGCTGTATCTACGAAGATTCGAATAAGTAATGCTGGAGTCCTGCGCTCTAAATGAAATGCGCTGTAAAGGGTAAAAGTGGCAAACATATTTATCGGTTGCTGCTTCAATATCATTTAGAAGCCAACAATGGAGGATAAAATGGATAAAAGGAGGACTGTTGTCCAAAATTCAGGATAGTCCACGGCAACTCTCTACCGACTTTAACAGAGGTATGCAACAAAACGCTTTCAGTAACTTTATTTTACATTTTAATAGGCAAATTAAGTAAGAGCAAGTGAAAAAGAGCATTAACACACGAACCACCTCGAATCTACCTTGGCTGATAATTTTCAGTCTCATACTCTCGCCCAATGGCATCCCTAAACAGGATGAGAATTGTAGCTCTCTGAGCTCGGGCCAAATAGACTCCAATCTTGATGACATGACTTGGGGGATTCATCATCTTATGTGCCTTGATGAAAAGAGTCCATCGCGACTTTATTGATAAGCTGGACCCAGATGAGATGGAGTATGAAAGGTAGTGAGACTTGCTGAAAAATGAGTGCTGGCACGAGGCAATCGATGGCATTCAAAATACCGATTATGAATTATATGATAAAAATTCATTGAATGCATTTATCCAAAGGACTACTGAACCATGAGGACACCATCATCATAAAGGGAGTAGAGAATATAGTGCGCAATCGTATAGCGAAGTAGAGCCTGAATGACGGAATATAGGAAGGAAAGACTTATGTCAAATTACGAAATTTTGATCAAGATGGTTTTTTTTTTTTTTAGAAAAAATGTGCAACTAAGTTGTATACAAGCTATTCATAACAACGATACGATATTGGACCTGAGCCTCATCCAATAAACCTCTCCAACCAAATCGATAGTTAGCCAGATCCCTCCAGTTTTGGTCACCAAGTTGGTTGAACTCTCTTTCTGTTTAAGCCACCATAACCGAGGTCCTCATTTTTGTTCGTTGTAGCTACGAAGACTTTCCGGATCGAAGCATTGAAGTTCGTCCACTCTACATGACTCAGGATTCTTAGTCGTCGCATTTGTACTTTCTTGGTTGTATTTATCTTCTTCCCAACTCTTCTTTTCCAACAGTTTCTGTAGATGTTAATAGCTTCCTATTGTGTCGGTTCCCGTTTGGAAGATACTGCTTTAAATGCCCTCTGCTTTCAAGTATTAAGTTTTTGGTCAAATTCTAGTTGCTTTTCACTTAGCTACTTTTGTTCCGTATGTGTACCATTTTTTGATGAAACATCTTGAGTTTTCGATGATGCTATTTGAGTTCATTTCTTTTATCCTGCTACGGCTCTTGCAATTTTCATGGTTGTGCTGCTAGAAAACTCCTGGCAAACTAGTCTCTGTAGTTTCCCAAATTTGTTATTCATTATAACAACCCTTGTCATATTCAGCTGAATTATAGGCGCCGCATGTGACTATTAGTCGTATCCCCATGGTGTACATAGAAATATAATGTTCATGTGCAGACAAAACTTGAGTTTATAGCATGGTAGGTTTTTTTTAGCATCGTTCTAAGGTGTTCAGCTGCAAGGCTTATGGGTCATAGATTAGCCAAACGTCTTTATTTGGAAAATTTGTCACATCCAACGTACCTCTAGCTATTGTCATCAGCGTAGTGAACGAAGTATAAAAATCATATATTATTGGTGACTCCTCCTTGTTATCCTTTGTTTAAAGAGATTAGTTCAATGTTAAGCACAAAGTATCAACCATGAATGACTTCTAGAAATGGGAGAATTCAAACCACTGGTATCAAATGTTCTCTTTCAGAGGCTAAAATCTGGCAATCATTGACAACGAAATACCAAACATGATCTCATAGTAAAACATGTACTTTTGAATATCCAATCTACACAATTTTTATCAAGAGAAAGGTAAGATTAAGAATACCTTGTACTTTTCAAAAGAATATTAGTACAACCATTAGATTGTAAAGTTCCTCCTTGTTGATTCTCACTTTTGTGAAAGACCCCCTTCAGTTATTGAATCTCAAAAAAATTGGAATTCATAGAATCATACCAACAGCCATAGACATGATTGTTACTATTACTTTGGATCTTTAAAAATTTACCGAATATTTTGCAGATAGTATCCAAGCCTAATCGTATCACAGAATATATAATTCTGAGTCGGCGATCGCAACTTTAAGAGCGCTTACTCCAACTTTCGGTCGTAATAATCGCCCCATCAGAGAGGCTATCCGTGCTACAGTGGATAAATTCAAGTCAACATATTCACTATTGAATGCTCCTGTGGCAGTGAGACAACGCACCGGTCGAAGTACCGAAAATATCGCAGCCGTAAACGCATCAGTTCAAAATGAGTCAAATCAGTCGATTACACGCTGTTCACAGGAATTGGGAATCTCTTATTCCATATTGTGGCGAATTTTGCGTAATGATCTTGGCCTACACCATAACAAGATCAAATTAATTCAAGAACTAAAGAATCTTGATCATTTGAAGTGACGAAACTTCTCCGATTAGGCTCTGCAAAAGTTTGAAGAAAATCCTGAATTTAATCGAAAAAATCATCTTCAGCAATGAAGCTCATCTTTGGCTTAATGGCTGATCAGTAAGCAAATGTGAATTATTATACAGCAACATACCCACATGTCCTTCAAGAGACTCCATTGCATCCACAAAAAGTAACCGTGTGGAGACGATTTCATGTCGGAGGTGTGTACTTGTTTGTCGATGAAAATGATCGCCATGTTATGGTCAATGGAGTAGGCTATCGTGCCATCTGGGAAGACTATTTTTGGCCATAATTGGATAGACTTAACTTCAGTAATTTTTAACTATTGTTCATCTCGTGGAATAATCTGGATGAACGCCAATAATAAGTTATTTTCAGATCTTCAGTTTTTGATCATATCATAGCTACTTCTGGGATCCCTCAAATAGCAATTTCGGTCCATTGATACTCTAATTTATCGATAATTCCAAACGTATTGTCAGCGACTCTGATCTATCCGTCTATGTGGATGACATGAAAATCATCATCTCTTATGGCAGAACGACAGGAGAATTTTCTCCATCTGATGTCTACCATTTTACGGAGTCCATATCAATGCAATCGAAACTGTGCACCAGATAGATAGATTTATCTACTTCGATTTACGAGATCTTCCTTGGACCATTGTAATCTTTCACCCTACAAGGAAAGTACTCAATTTAATGTTAGCAGTTGCTAGGCAGTAACATCGATCCATTAATTTAAATCCCTGCAGTCTGAGGTCTTTGTCTTTGTTTTTTTTTTCCGGACTTCTCGTCATTCCTTTCTGAAGCACCTTGACCTTTAGTATGATTTTTTGTTTGCACATTCTAGATGAACTCTATTCAAACTCTAACTCCTTCCCATATCCTTTTCTTTTACCTCAACCACTAATCCAACGTGGTGCAGGACATATAAAGGCTTTAAACTAGACTCAATCGAATAATGCTTAGATGTTCAGCCACGTGGAGACAAGTATGTATGTATGTGCGAATAAATAGTATTTATGAAACAATTTCTCGACAATGTCTCGTTAGCAGTTCCCTTCATTTCACAAACCTTGACCTATCAAACGATTCCGTTGATAATCCAATAAACAGAACCACTAAGGGAATGTCTCAATTTTGTTTCATGTGCCACTTATCAGCACACAACCACAACATCAAAATAAATGACAAACTCATCCCCAGCTCAGCCTTAGGAGTATGTCCACTGTCGACACATATTGCACACATAGTCGATTATACAAAGGAAAAGATCTCTCTAATCTTCTTGAGCTTGTTAAATGGTCGACTATATCCTTTTATTAGTCCCTCAATGCTCGCAAAAATGAGTTTCTGCAATCCACTTTTGAATTCCACTTTGCCCAGGCAATGGCCACATTATTGTCATTACCTTCTCCTATTTTCCTTTGATGATGATCAAAGCGTCAGTCTCCCTTAAAGTAATTATATACACCACCCCGCATAGCATCCATATACACAGAGTAACACCAGACCAGCTGTCCATAATTAGCTGCACTGTTTGGAGTAGAAAAATAAACCTTATCCTGTTCCACACCCGTGGAAACACAGAAATACAATTTTCGTACACGCCTACGCCCCCCTCTACCCCCCACACTTACAGATTAGAAAGGACACTGCTCCTAGTGGAGAGTCTATAACAGCAGCAGCGTCGATTGGTGCTGGAATAAGATTATGGTGGCTGACCTTTTTGGTTATACCGCCGCAAGTGTAATTTAAGACCCCGAGCATTTGGTTAAATCCATCTCTGTGCTGGTTAAAAGCTTTTTAACAGCCTTCTAATTGAATTTAGGAATGGGGAGTGTTGCTGGGTGTTCCTTGCCAGAGTGTAGATTGCGTGCAAGGAGTTTGATATTTCTGGGGCCAAAGGACGAAGGCAGAACATCATAACGCAATTAGTGAAGGAGGTACCGACCTTGAGGCATTTTTCGGAATAGATTGCTTCTTACTTCTTCGTGTTCTTTTTCGGTATTCTTCTTTCGTCATCGTTTCCTTGCTCCTGCCACACGACTATCGTTTTCTGCGTCTTATACAGCTTCGTCATCCATCCAAGAGTATGAATTTGAATTGAAAATGATGTACTATATATATAGTATGTGTAGGTTGAGTAGAGTCCCTTTCGAACTGAGGATTTTAATTAGAGACAGACAGATTAAACAAGTTTCAGGGAGGTAGGTGGGACAATATACATAGTTCCTTCAAGTTGAGTCCTTGTTGACGAAAAGTTCATCAAATTAACTTGAATTTTGTTTAAGGTCAGGCCAACGAAACGAACGAGAATGGATGATTTGATATACAAACTTTGAACAGATTTAAGTCCATTAGCAGTGGCGCTAGGATTTCCATTGGCCAGTGGCACAACTAATAAGAACTGGCAGGAGGTACACGTCCTCTCGCCAACCGCCACCGCCTATCTATAGAAAAGTTTCTCAATCACAATTTTGCGGATTACGTGTTGAAAGACGTTTAATTTTCGATAGAAGGCATACAATGAGCTAGCGGGTGGGAATAGAGATGATCCCAAGGATAATGTGATATTCAACTTGTTTGACAATATTGTTTTGTTTTGACAGGTACAAATAATTCAATTAAATGACAGGTTGGCGACGACTTAAGAGGATTTTGTAGGGATTTACTATTTGGCTGGAGGATTTCCTATTTAGGAACAACATACATACATAGTTGTCTGAAGGCGATTTGATCTACGTGTGGAATTAGTCCTTACTTTAGCAACGCATTCTCATACTACAACTGTGTGCATTGAAATGGTAAGCTTTGAGTTACAGACTCCCAAAGGCAACATAAGATTGGGGTATTATTTTGAGTATTAGTCGGAACTTCCAAGTAATAGAGTTCTTTGGTTCCTGAGTGGTTTTAATGTTAATTGGCATTTAACCATCTTACACCCACTCAGTGTGATTAAAATGATTTTCACAAGAGACCACCTACACGTCATGTCAGGTCAACAAATTAAAGTGGGATACTTCTATTTCGGAAAGAGTCCTGCGGTTATAGTTTTTTTTTTGCGAGGTATGGGCACCACTTAATGAGAATAAATGCCACAGCATATGTAGGTAGACGTGAAGTAATGGAAAATCTTTGACCTCCCATGTTAGGTGGGTAAAATGAGTCAAGGATCCTACGGTTTTGTAAAGATGCCATGTGATGAATGCCATCTAACTGAATCAAGGAATAAAGTCATATGGGGAATAAATATCTCCTCCTACCCTAAACGCTTTTCTTATATCAATCCCTTAAAGTACTAAGCATGAAACTTTGACCAATATAATATCGTGATCATCCATAATGGAGTCCACAATCTTACTGACTTTAAGTTGAGCCTTGCCACTGCCTACCACTGCATGCTTTGTTGTTTAGTATTTATGTTTCAAATGCATCCTTTACTGTCTAAGTTGTTTTAGTAGCGTTTTCAAAATAAATCCTCCGCCTCCTAATTTGTGTCGTTAAAATTAGTAATTCATCTTCAGGTGTCTTACCAACCAAAGCTCCATAAATTAATAAACAAACCACTCATACACATACACCACCGTTCTGCTAAAACTAAAACTAAACTCGACTACTTACTACAGAATCATTGCCTAATCTCTGTTAAATCTCGTAAATGTTTCGAGAAACCACCTCCGCAACATCATCAACATTTTCCACAAAAGCAAGAATATGTTTCCACCCATACCAACACATGCTCCTGTGTAAAGGACGAAGATTTATCATCGAGTATTGCCACACCTAAACACTATTCAATTTATCTTTGGTTTAAAAATCCACTTCAACCCGCTCGCTCTCTTTCTCTGTGCCATTGCCACATTTACATGTGATCCTCGCCAAGATAGAACATCGTTGCCAAGAGCAGTACACTTCTGTGTCTTCCGCAAGAGTTCTTGATATAGGATAGAGGATAGAGTATGGCGGATGGAATGGGAACATGGCATTAGGATATCCCGTCATGTGATGTTAGACAAATGTGAGGTTGTGGCGTCGAGGATTGTCTTTCAGGATATTGCTGTGATGTAATTATGGGCATATGCGGTGGCAGTCTGTGCATAGGCGTATGGGTGCTGAACACAATCGTAAATAGATTGAACATTGGTTACAGTCTGATTGACAAGAAAAAGAAACGGCAGACCTACATATGTATGTGGTCTGAGCTGTCGGCGAAACTGAATTTGTTTGAAGAATTTGGTTTTGGTTTCCTAGAATTGAATTTGTGAAAACATCAAACACGGGTGAATGAAAATCATTGGTCTCTTTTGTGGTAATGTGTATACTGTTTTGTATACTTCCAGGACCTTAGGAATACATGTTTCTCGGATATGAAGCTGTCTGTATTGAAAGTACACTGAAATAGTAAACGTCAGAACTGAGGCGAATTGGAAGGGAAACCTGAAAATTTTAAATAGATCCCTCAAGAAAAATTTGAGAGAGGACTAACATTTTCAAAAGGATTTCATAAGGTTAAGAATAAGGATTTTGCTATCATATAAATACTTTGCCAGTCTCCAAACTGCCAATCTCTAAAGTGTATCGCTTCTTCGTAGCTTTCCTCAGAGATCTAGCAGGGCTCTGATTTCAATCCTTTCAAGATCTTTCCTCATGATAACTGAAAACAAGATCTTTGATAAGCTTGCTAGGCAATGCTGGAAAGATCTCACGGCCTGAATTTTCTGATCGATTGCTTTGGCATTAGTCGGACCACTTTGTTGCTTATGACGTCAGCTCTTACTTTTTAAAGGACCTGCTCGTCTTTCTTAGAAAAAACAATTACATGGTCTTTTAGTCTTCTTGCGTCAAAGTACAAGTACAATTGCTCGCATTTTAAAAATGGATTGGTATTCACTTAGCGTACTGTTCTAGACAATTTAATTAAGGATATGGCATCTGGCCATCTAGGTTGGAGGTACTGTATGAAGAGAGTTAAGCTGACGCCTTAAAAAAACTGGCTGCTAAGGCTACCATCCACCTACAAGACGACAAGAAAAACCGAAATCATCTATTGATCACGAATGTTAGAAAAATGTGGACGATTAGAAGCTGCTTGTTCGGTTAGGATGCAAGGCTCCTATGCTTGTCTCAAGAAGAGACTCGTCATGGATTATAAAGACTGGTCTCCAATCTCGGTCGCAACAACCATCTGAATTCTCTGCATTTGAAGCAAGAAACAAAGAATCTGCGATCCGGATGTACAGGAAGAAAGCTATCTCAAGAGTCATTAGCTAAAGAATGGCTCCGGGTATACTTGCAAAAGTTCCTGAAAGGTAATCTGAGTTTGTTCCGCAACTAAAAACTAGGATATCATCGAACAAATAAACAAATTAAATAAGGAAGACATGGGGTTCATTTCTTGCTCTCAGGTTACAGCACGGAGTTGGAGGACCTTTCCACCAGTACTAAATTTGTTCTACGGGCTTAGATAACTTCAAGTGCAGCATGTCGCACAGCAAAACGCTGTCTGGTTTTGGATTGAGTTCAATATAATCCTTTCCTTAGTTATGCTTGACAACATTTACCTCAGAGCTATAAACATTGGACTACTCCTCTGACCTTGATTCTTACAAGAGCATCTTAAGAAGTAATCAAGGTATGACATTTATCTCCAGCCAGCCAAACACTTGGCTAAGCCCCCAATTTCGAGTAGGTACCCACAAATATCCTACCCAATAACACTAAGGGCAATAGGAGAGAATTTACTCCCACATAGACCTATCTATTCCGGTCTCCTTCATGACCAGCATGTAAAACATCCCGGCCATCACGTTGGATGCATTGCACGAAGTACACAGAAAGATATGTAGGTCTCGATCTGACGGCATCCCAAATATGATGGTCAAAGCAACGATGGATAGGTGTTTTGAGGAGGCCATCTTCCCTGAATCACGAAAACTCTAACATCTATCGGCCCATATGTCTCGTATTTAGATACAGTGGAAAAGATCTCAGAATGTGTTATATGTAGCAGACTGATCGCAGTGGCATAGGAGCTCTCTCAGTATCGTTTCGGGCAATCGCGTTCTACTGTCGATTCCATAAAGGGAGAAGCAGACACAGCTTTGAATCCAACCGAATCCAATGAGGAAGCTAACAGGCTATACTATCTTATACATACATGCGCTATAGGCGAATCGTTATGGCCAGTCTATGACAAAAAGAGATCTGCAGCTGTCATGACTCTTAGTGGTAGTGATATCGTTACAAGGATTGGCAATCAAGCAGCACGGGTAGGACTACCCCATAAAGACTTTTGTAGGAACTGCAGAGACGAAGAGGAAATATAATCCATTCCTCACTTGCTATGCGATTGTCCAGTACTAGCCACCAAATGGAAGAGCTACTGCCTTGCGGAACTGGATAATTTAAGAACCATTGAGCTGAACAAACTCCTGAGATTCATACAAGTATGTGGGTGGTTTAGTTTAGCCGTCGATGACTGAAATGTGGGTCTTATAATTGGGCCAATGGACTCATTCCTAGTCTAAGTGAGCTAAAAAAGGGGCACCTATATCTCTAATCTGCCCTAGACACAGTTGTAACGCTCGACGTTAAAAATGTCATTTATTTGACAAACTGGTCATGCAATAGGAGATCCTTGACCAGAATGTATACACCATACCACCTGCTGAAGATAGTCATGGACAGCAAAACGAAGTTGAAATACCAAACGGACGTTGGCATTAAGTGCTATAACGTTACTGCAAGAGTCCCACAGGGGTCGGTTTTTGGACCTCTCCTATAATACATAATGTGTGACGGTGTTCTGAAACTATCGCTGCGATGAGGAATTAAGGCTTTGATCGGATTTGTTGACGATATCACTGTGGTTACCAGTGCTAAACATATTCCTGAGATTGTTGGCAGTTGGCAGGATCAAAAACCAGCTAGAGTCTGCCAGTTTATAACTTACTGACCATAAGACCGAGGCTATCCTAATAATTGGCCGAAGGACTGTGGAATACGTAGTAGCAGAATTCGGGTTGGGAACCAAACCATCACGTCTAAAGAGGCATTATTATAAATAGCTTCGAGTAATGCTCGACAACAGGCAAAACTTCAAAAGGCACGTTAAGTATTCTAGTAATCATCGGTGGCCCTGGATACGCCGGAAGAATCCTGGTATCCAGAATGGTAAGCTTAATTCTTCTATAGGCTGCTTCGGTGTGGGCATACAACGAAGGCAGCAAGAATGCAGCTCTCTGCATATAATTTAAAAGCTTACCTTATGAGAACTGACAGGATTCCAGCCAGGACAAAAATAACAGAAACAGATGTTACTGTAGCACTGTGGCTAGCTAGGTAGGACCCACAAGCTGATCTCTGCCATCGAAATTTGGACAAGACTTCAACTAACACCTTATGCAGTTTCTCTCCGGGCACGACGGTTATCGGAAATATCTTCACAGATTTGGACACGATAGCTCATCCCTCTGCATGATCAGAGGAAATTCTAGTCCACCCTAGTTATGAAAAAACTAATCAAGTAGGTCGTATAGTTCAGAAACTATGACACACGGACACAAACAGTGTGTTGAGGACATACCTCCGCTCTACTGATTCCACCGTGTCTGGTTCGGTTGCAAAACTATTGGACAAAAAAATAACTTTTCACCCAAAACTGGTCCTTATCTTGTTCGCTACAAATCCTTATTCAGTTCTATTAGTATCAGACACAATTTATCGACAATGTCGCCATCAGCCCATTTATCGTCTATACACTCGTACAGTCAGTTACTACATCCGTATCAAGTTCAAATTCGTAATCAACTTCAATGAATGCGAGAGACAAGTCCTTGCTTCACAATTACTATCTGAATCGATTCATAGACACATGCTGCGATATGAATGAAACATTCCGAGGATGTTCTGCGCCATCATCCTCACCATCAGCGTCGTCATCATCAGGGGGATACAATCAATTTAAATTGATTGGTTATTTGAAGAAAATGTCGCGTCAAATTGCATCCATTTGCTTTGCATTGAAGAGAATGAGAAAGAAGGACGATTTTTTTTTTTTTGCCATCGACAATTAACTAGAAAGGATCCACAAGGATGTACTGCCGCTCCCATACCAACAGATTAATTTGAAAAACTTTTTTTTTCTTATGTGTCTCACATAAAAACTGATAACTTTTGGGTGAGCTGCTTGTGTGTAATATCCTTTTAGCCTGTGTTTGCTGTGTTTGCCTTAGAATAAGTTTTACGTCATTTAAAATTTTGTTTTGTGCTCTCATCCTTTTGCCTAAAACAAAGTATGCATAACATTTGGAAAGTTTTTAATCTCCGAGCTCAGTAACGAGGGAAATTCATCACTCGTCCTTCATACTTGCCTCAGATGTGTTGTGAGTTTAATTTAATTTTAACACTTACAAGGACATAACTCTCGGTGTCCTGGTTTTTCTACTTAAATAGAAAACAACATGAAACCCACAACTATGTGTGTAATACCCAACGCCTAATAATGAGATATGTATGCTGGCTGGGGTTTGGCGGAGTGGTTGAAGTGAAATCCTTTTGTAGTGCCTATTGCAGTGGATACTTTGAGTGTAAACTTTTGTTCGATTAAAATGCAAAATAATACCCCGGGCTGGGGGTAGAGTTTGCCACTTGAAAAGTCATTGCAGGACATGGCCACCATGTACATACATACATATTTATAGGAGTGGGCAGGATAACTTGTTTTTGACAGTAGTTTTCTGGTAAAATTGTTCTCACTAGATATCCTTGATGATTTTCATCGGAGTATCATTTCATTTCTGGTATATGAATGAATGAAAGTGACAGCAAATAATGATGTGTAGTGAGATAGTGTCCCCTTTTTTGATGGTGGTGCAGAGAGAGGTAGAGATAGGAGTTTCTGAGTTAAGAGTTGAGTTTGGGTGGGATGTTTTGGACATTCAGATGATGAGTTTGGAAGTCTGATTGGGGCATTGAATGATGGCAAGTTTTGTGTGTATTGCATGTGAGTGTTGGAAGGATGTTTCTAATGCTGTTTTACGGAAACAGAGAAGTTTCATTCAATCCTTCTTAGATTGCAAGGATTGTACCACAAACTTTTGTACATAGTTTCGAAGATTGTTTCTATTCTGAATAGACAGGTGCTTACAAATATTGACTCTCGATTTGGAAACTGATATGACTGTAGCCCTGATCGGCACAGAGTCCTGAATGGATCAGAAATCTGTAAGATTGGTTTGTTCTAATCATCAATCAACCACCACAACCAGTTCGTTATCTGGAGTTCAGCTTCAGGAATTCTATAACATGGTTAGGAGCTTTACTCCTTATGTTAGGTAGGTAGGTAGTAGGTGCGTTGGCTAAGAGGAGAGAAACCCCTCAGGTTAGTATAAAACAATTATGTTGCACAAAGGGGGGTGTAAGGTGTATCCCTTAGCTCGTGGAGCATTACCTAACCAATAATAGCTAAGATTTAATGTGTGCTACTTACTGCGTGTGGTACATCCAAACCATCCCTGTTTGTCGAACAGTTCTTGGATCCTCCCAGGAATTTCTTTCTTCGGTGGCAGAAGCTTGTGCAGAAGCAATGTCACAGGAAGTTGGTAGTATCTTCTTGGACATCCTCACCACCGCAGCCTCTGCAAAGATCTTCATTGGTTAATCGTAGTTTCCTCATGTGGTACCACAGAGTGTTGTGCGCTGTGATCACTCCTTTGAGGGTAGATGGGGATTTCCTTTCTATTTGCATCAGTCGGTTTTTCCTTTATTAAATAAAGACCACATTGTCCTCGTTGTATCACATGTGCTAAGGAAACTTCATTTATTATTTGTTTTCATTTAAGCTTTATTTCCTGTTTCGTGCTTAAGCGTGCTTAAGTGTGCACGCCGACCCTGCGTGCTCTAGGTCAATTTCATTCCCTATTATACCTTCATGACCAGGGATCCAGCAGATTCTTACCTTTATGTTCCTTACCTTAAGTGTTCTCGACAGCACTTTACAAGCTTCGATTTTATTTCTGAAGCACAGATCCGCTGTCGATGATAAAGGTGATATCCTTACGTGGTAATGCCTTCATCGCAGTCTCACGGTCAGCTATTATCACTGCTAGGATCCCCGCTTTGAAAACGCTACAGTAGTTCGGGAGTCAGACTGATTTAGATACTGTTAGCGCATCAGAAAACACGCCTGCTCCTGTAACGATGTCCATCAGTATAAACTTCTATAACACCTGGGATTGGTATTTGTTTCTTTTTCTATTTCTTTCTACTTGGGTAGAGGCTTGAAAAAGGTCTTATGAAGTCAAGATAAGGTCTTATAAGTCTGTTCTTGTTACATACATACATACTCCTGAATGATCTTCGTGTGGCTTGATGCGTACGGCCTCCAGCTGTCCGATTGACTTATACTTTGGGCATTTGTGGCTGCCGATGCTTCTATAAAATGGTCTACCGGGTATAGGTTGAGGATGACCTTGAGTCCTGCCGTTGGTGTTGTTCTCATTGTTCTCAAATTTCAGTTTTAATATGCCTTCCCTCTAGCATGCTCACTATCCAGTGGATTAGAGTATGGTCTACGTTGAAGCTTGCCAGAGTCCTACGCACCGTATCTGTCCTGACATTATTGAAAACTGCTTAAAGTCCAGGATAGCGACTAGTGTGTATTCTTCGTCTTTCCTCAATTGAGCCAACGATACAAGGAGGTGCTGTCTCCACGCGTTTACCCTTCATGTAAGCATGTTGGGCTGGAGATAGGTCTCAAAGTCGGAACTTGCTTTGAATGTATATTTATGTCTGCTAACCATTCGAAGGTTTTCAGGACGAAGGAAGTGAGACTTATTGGTCCAAAGCCTTTCGCGGTTGTGTGGCTTTGTTTACCGACCTTCGGTATGAAGAGAACCTTAACCTCCACGTTCTTGGTATATGTGCTTGGTATATCGAAGACTACTAGGGAACAGTTCTAGAAGTACTGGAGTGATTGTAGTTAAAAGTTTTTGTAAGATGATTGGAAAAATACCATCCAGTTCCGGTGATTTAAAGTGATAGAACGATTTGATGGGCCACTCAATTCACTCTTCTGTAATCCCTCCCAATTGGAGGTTCCATTATCCCAGTACTTTGGTCAATCCCATAAAAACTGAGGTTGTTCTCTTCATGAGAAGGGTGATTGTCACAGGCCTGACTCAGTGCAAAAAGGGGTCTCTATCCAGATCTCCGATGAAGCGAAATATCTGGGAGTAATCCTGGATGTCCAGGTTCATCCCGAACTGTAGCGCCACCTACGTAAGTAAGATCCTGGATAAAAAAAACTGCTTTGTGCAAAAAATGTTAAATCAAAGATATCCAAAACGCTCTCAGCTTACTGGCAGTGTAAGTGTGGTTTTGACAAAACATGGTGTTTATCACCGAAACGTCTTCTGTATCTATACGGCTATTATAAGACCTTTTCTAGCTTATGCGTCTTTTGTTTGGTGGGGCTTTCGCTTAAGTATGTGACTGCCTTTTACACGAAACTCGAAAAAAAAACGGTCTCTCTCGGCTGCACGGGAGTCTTCCCAAGTACGCCTGGCTCTGCTCCAAATGCTCTGCTTAATTTATCTCCACTTGATACTTTTATCGAGGGCTGCACTGTCAAATCAATCTACCGTATTAGATGGGGTTGCTTTTGGTATCATCCTCACTGGGGTTTCGATTACCTTGCGCGACACTTATCCTACGACCCTGGCTCCATAGATATCCCGTCTGATGAAATGATACCAGAACTTCGGCTGCTGTGCAAATTTAGAGTCAACTTTCCTTCCGTTCAGGACTGACTTGAGCCTGAACTGGGCTGTAGCCGAACCTTCACGATTGGCTCCAATTCTAGTCAAGGGTCCGGTACTGGTTTTTCGTGGAGACAGACAACACTAGTCTTCACTACTCGTTAGGTACACATTCCTCTGTGTTGTAAACCGAGCTCTATGCTATTTGCTATCCTGTTGACTGCCGACTATATTGTTAAGAATAGGTGGCGATTTCAGATTATCTGCGTCTGTAGCGACAGCCAAGCTGCACTTAAGGCCTTGCTCAACTATGTAACCCGTTCCAAAATAGTTCGAGAATGCAAGAATTTTTTACAAGGCTGAATGCTTTGAGGGTTATCTGGGTTCCAGGTTACACTATGTTTGCAGGAAATAAGATATCCAACGACGTAGCTAAGCAAAGCTCAGAGTTTGATTTATCAAGACCTGAACCTCTGTTGGATCTTCCAGCGTCCTCAGTCAGGGTCTCGATTGAGGATTGGGTTTCCTATGAAGACAATTGTGCATAGCTCCTCTCTCCAGGATGCAGGCAGACTAAACGTATGCTAACGAACGTCTTTAAGAAATCAGCGGCATTCTTGGTGTGTCTCAGCAGAAAAGACCGTAGACAACTTATTGACGTTCTTACGGGACACTTTCCTTTTGCCAAGCTCCTTGGTGTGCTAGACACCACTAAATGCGACGCTTGTGGGAAGTGCGATGGTACTTCGTATCGGGAGGAAGGTAAATAGTTTCTGGCCTAGAATAAATTCCATTAAATGTCCTCTCTCCTTTTGAGCCCATTCTCATCGTATTCAGGGTTAACGCAACCCCTTTGCGGCAACAATAGTCAGCAGTAGCACAAACTTCCTTCAAATTTTCGAATCAGCTTCCATCAGGGATACATTTGTACGAAATTTTTGCTATTCACCTGACAATCAGTCCATTTTTGTGTCATCTTCTCTCCAAGGTATAGACCATTTTCATATTCATGGAAGATCCTTTTAAAATCATATCTCCACCAGTATTTCAAGGAACAACTTCCATCAATTAAATTTGATCTCAAAATTCCTTCCTGGAAATGACTAACAGTATGTCCATTCGAATCTCATTTATACCCTGTTTACATGCAAAGCACCTCAACAAAGGATATCACTATCTACTCGACACTCAAAGGAGTTCACAATTTCCATTGTAATTGGAGTTCCAGTTCATTAAAAGGCGCACAAAGCGCTTAAAAAACCCAATCAACAAACAAAAGGCGAATGAAAACTAAATATTTTCGAGTGCAGATTCCACCCATCCTTCTGGTGGGATGGCATCCTGTTAAGATAGCATCAAAGCTGTCAGTTCACAGCTGTGAGGAACTGGATCAGTTTACTAAAATGTATGAACCAGCTGCTGTGTTCCGAGTGTGGAGCTTCCTTCAGCCACTTAAAAATAAAAACAATTACAACAAATTGAAGAAATTCCCAACATCAAGGATGTGTTGAGATGATTTTACTCTTCTCTTGATGATGGTACAATTGGGCACAAAGCTGTTGTTTCACATGTTCCCCTGGAAGGAGTGGTAATTGCGCTCAAGCATTCATTTATTTCAGATGAAATTCTCCACTCGACTACAGTGTTTCAGCCATGTTTTTTCGAATAACTCTGTATCCTGGCCTGTGTATGCCTGCGAGATTGTATCCTGGGCAAAATGTTGCATACAATTAGAAGATATTTGCGTTTGAAGATACACATCCGGTGAGATGAGTTCCACAGATTGTCTCCTGGGCGGGTGTGGGTTCGCGTTTAATGTGTGCTTAGAATTAATGAATATGTTGTCATTACTGAAAATTATGAACGTGTGCTTGAGAGATCCGCACGTAGAGCGACTATCTGGGGTGGGTGCATGGCGGGTGCCTAGGAATGAGATTGTTTTCCTGTTGTTGCTGTTAAAATTAACAAACAATGACTTTTTGTTGGATTTGGATAAAATGTAAATAAGTAGACGTTGCCAGTGTAAACATGGAATCATGTTAAATTTAATCCTTCGTGAAAATTGGATGCCATGGAGGTGGAGACGGTGAAAGCAGCCGGGGTCGGGGATAATTTAAATGTATGCCTCGAGGGGTTTAATTAGAGCAACCGTGGATATGTTTACATTCAAAACTTTTTGGGGCTAAACCTTGGGGTACTAAAATTTGTCAAACTGTCAGCGAAACTTAAGGGCTTATCGCGTTGGTTGATTTTCTGGCAGGCCTCCTGCCCAAGGACTGAATTTTTTAATTGATTTTTCTTCAGCGATAACAAAATTAAATGT
This sequence comes from Xylota sylvarum, assembly GCA_905220385.1. NCBI lineage: Eukaryota > Metazoa > Arthropoda > Insecta > Diptera > Syrphidae > Xylota > Xylota sylvarum. Next base: position 39,460,984 of record LR999958.1, read on the forward strand.
CATCTCTTTTTTATGTACCTACTTAGGTACGTAAACACTGCCGCCCAAACACGTGTCTCTTATCTTTCTGAAGATCCTGGCATTCCAATTTGTTTGATGTTTAAAGCTGTTCCTTGTTGCTTCATACCTTGAGTAGATGATATTCTCAGTTCCAACGTTGTTGTCCATTCACTGGATGTAGCCAAGCTAATATAGTCTACGTGATTTTGGTTTTAGGACTTTATTCACATTATGGATCAGTTCATAGATTTTGCAAATTCTATTCAAAATCCTTGGAAGTATTTTTCACTAAAAGACGCACATGATCGGCTCTGCTTTCCTGTTTAAGTTTCAGTAATTGCCTTTTAAAGATTATTTCTACGCTCTCCAAGAATAAACCTACAGTAATGACCAAGATAGGGATGAGTTAAGCTCGTCCTTGGAGATTTCAACGCCAAGACGGGAAAGAAAGACTTCGAAATACATGGCTTGCACGACATGATGGGTAAGTTATGGTGGACTATAGCATGAAATTCCCACATCTCAACGTGGGAATTGAAGCAAATAGATCATGTTGCAATCGACCTTTGAGGTGGAGAAAGAGTTCATATACCAAGCCTCTGCTATCAAATCGGCCAAAGACATCAGGGTGGAGAATGAGGAGTAAACTGCACCACAAAACAGGATAAATGTCGGAAACAAACTCCTCGGATACGGACGGATAACTTGTTGACGATCTTTGGTTATCGAATGAGGACAACGATCGGATTCTGGAACGTTAGAACCCTCCACGACTCACTTCAAAAGGGCCCTCATAACGGCAGATTCCTCCAGCTTGAACGCGAGTTCGCAGGTTATAGGATTGACATCTTAGGGTTGAGTGAGATAAGATTTCTCTATGCTGGGGAACAACGCTCCCTAACAAAAAATACTGTCATGCTCTACTCTGGCAAGCCAATTGGAAGTGCACGGAAGCCCGCGGTTAGACTGATCCTGACTCCAGCAGCACGAAAAAGCCTCATATCTTGTAGTGACCGGATACTGACGGCCAAATTCCAGAGTAGTGTAAGAAGAATCACCATCATATAGTATTACGCTTCGACTGAAGATGCGTTGAGGACGGAAGGATAATTTCTATAACCAGTTAGGATCCGCCAACAAGCAATGGCATACTGGGGACATCGTAATTGTGATGGGGGATATCAACGCCAAGGCAAGGTAGGTAGCGACGGTCTTGATGACCGGAATGACAATGGTGAGCGGTTTATGGATTTTTGCAATATCAACCGCCTAGTGATTGGTGGTACGCTGTTTAAGCATAACACCTGCCACGAAGAATAACTCTTGCCAATCGCTGTTTCTTTGGGCGCAGAAGGCAATTGAGTAGTAGAGTTCTATTTCGAATAACTAAGGAGAATCTGTATAAGACCTTGGTCATCCAAGTCCTGTTTTATGGCGCTGAAGCTCGGACTCTATCTAAAGTAGATGAAGATATCCTCGGTCGCTTTGAGACAAAGATTCTTAGTAAAATTTTGGAGGAGGAGATTGAACGACGAGCTATACGAGCTGTACAGCGATATCGACCTAGTTAAAAAATTGTGCATCATTCGTTTAAGATGGCTGGGACATGTAGAGCGGATGGACACAAATGCGAGCGCGATCAGTATCTTATGCTAGCTCATATACGTCTTCGTAATGCAGCCATCATCAGTAACCGCTCAAACTTGCTAAACCCAACTAGGTTTAATATTGACAGGCTCAAGGATCCCCAAGTACTTCAACAATTCAGAGACCACCTTGCCTTAAAGCCAGCAGCAACCAGCAGCACAATGCAGGAAAACGTGACCGTGGACGAACACTGGAACGCGGTGAAAAATATTTTTGCAACTGGGGCAAGCAGCTATGTCGGTAGAAGGCAGAAGAACCACTGCACATGGCTTTCGACAGACTCCTGCAGATCGATGAGCGTGCAGCCATCGATGTACGTGAGTACATCGGCACGCTAGCTTCAATGACGGAAAAAACGGTAAGCAGGTGCAACATCACCAAGGAGCTCATTGATGGTCGATATCTGAAGATTTTGAAGTCCAAGAGGGAGTACGTCAGGGGTGCATACTGTCACCACTATTGTTCTTGGTGGTTATCCGTGATGTACTCCGTGCAGCATTGACGGAAGTTAACTACGAAATTCGTTAGACCATATCTTACCTTAAACAGCTTGCCTACTTTCACATCAGATAATGGACCTTCATTGTATGGTCCACAATCTAGAAGCTGAGGTAAACAAAGTACGGCTTTAAATATCCAACGTGGAATCAGTACTGCTTTATGGGTGCAGTACTTGGAAGGTAGACACCACCAGCACACGCAAGCTGCGAAACTTCGTAAATAAATGTCTAAGAATCATCTTCAGGATATTTTGGCCCAATTGTACCTCGAATAAACAACTTTATCGGTGAACGAGCCAAGAAGCTATAGACATAACTATATGGAGGAGAAAGCGGAGGACGTCCTAGGCAAATGTGGCGCAGAACAGTTGATGAGGAATCGAGTTCTCTGGGAATGCGCTGGAGGGAGCTTAAATGCGTTGCAGAAATCCGAACAAACTGGCGTGCAGGCGTTGTTGATGCCCTATGCCTCCCGAGCTGTTAAAGGACCTAACTAACACACAAGTCCCAAATAAAAAACGAAGGAGACGTGATATAAGACCGTCATCACTCCGGTCGCTCTATATGTTGTACAGGCATGGACTTTTTCAAAAACTGATGAAAAGCGCTTTGGGTATCTTCGAAAGAAGAATTACTTTTTCGATTCATGGTTCTATTTGGATTCACAGTTTATGGAGAAGAAGATTTAACCACAGACTAAAGAAGCTGTACAGCGACATCATCCTGGTCAAGAGATTAAGATGGCAATCTTCGATTCTAGATCTGAGTGTTTACTCAGCAGATGACGACATCATCTTCGTTGGAGTGATCAGATCTATGATGACCTGAACCAACTCTGCGTACGAAACTACTGGCTTGTGCGCTTGCTGATTGTAGTCTTAGTATGTACATGTCCTCTGTTTGATGACTATTTAGAATCTACTGGAAATGCTGTTTTCTTAACTGTTTTTTTTAGAGAGCCTGCATCCCAAGTTTGATGTCAATTGTTTGGTTTTCTTGTAAAACTTTTAAATGTTCCTCTTGTTCCAGGATTATCCCTTAGGCTGGCAGGTCTCGGAAGCCCTACCTGTTTGTAAGCATTCGAGCATCGGCAGGCGATTTGGTCGTTGCCATTAACGCATTTTTTGTTAATTTGTCAAAAAATGTGTTCCTTACCTACTTTGGTACTGAGGTCACTAAGCACGACTTACATAATCTGGACATGCCCCTTCGAAGAACTCATAAATATCAGAAATATCAAAGCGTCTTCAACCTCTTCGATATGGGTGTGTATATCAGGCTTATGGTGTGAATAATGAGATCCATCCTGATTAAGGTCCAACGATCAACGAGTCAATAACTCGTGATCTCAGTCATCCCCTCGAAAGATTTCCATCCCTCTCTCTCATCTGCCATCACAGGGATGAGATAGACGTTCCCTCGCTAGAGAGATGTCCCCATGCTATGTAAGTATTTACATATCTACCATTCGAATACCAAAATTTGATCTGTTCTAAGCCTGTAAGGATAAAACGAAAGCCAATTACTTTCCAGAAAACCCAGACAAATTTGAAAAGTTTGTCTACTCTATAGCCCATTGTGGGTTCCTTGAAGGTACAGAAAATATAATCTCATTTACGTACACATGTTATGAAAGATAAACCAGGATAATAAACTGAGAGAATCTCTATGACCTTGTTTTCTACTTTGAAATACCTCTCCAGGACCTGTGTTCCACTTCTTTTACAAAAAAAAACAAAAAACGAAAAGAAAACTTATCGATTGAATGCCATAAACCATTTTACGTCTCAAAATTGCACAGACATCAAAATAAAGTATCCTAGCAACTTAACAGTTCCACAGGAAAATTATATTTTTCCTTTTGAAAATGCAGAATACGAAAATGTCTGTCGGTATCCGTCTTCAACGAAATACCCAACTATTGCACTAATTAGATACCTGCAACAGTCAATTGCGTGTAGAAATGTTAGAATTTTGTAAAGCGCACCAATACACTGCTGCCACTAACAACCACTGCAGTAATGGTTATGCCAATTCACCTTTCGACAGGGATTCGGTGAATAATGATGCCCCCATCCGAAGACTGAGAACTTTCAGCCACCAGTGTACTGAAGCCTAATTGTAATCCTTGCAGTGGAAATGCAATTAGAGGTCGACCCAAGACAAAAGAACATGACTTTCGAGGAAATCCTGGTGCAAAATTTATTTTCCTTTAAAGTTTCGATTTTTTTTTTTTCTCCTTCTTCCTGTTACGGTTGTTCTTTCTCGATTGTCATCGTTATTTTTCAGCAGGAATTAAAATTCAAGGAACGTTAGTTAGGTTCTTTGGTTTACTGGGTGGGTAAACTCCTTAAGCGAGGATAACATCTTCGAGGTGAGGAGATTTTCAAAGAGAAATGATTTTACTATGCAGCTGAGGAAATGCGGTCGGTGAAGTTGGATGTGGTGTGTGATTCTGTTGGAAAGTGTTATCGAGGACTTTTGAGTTTTTTAATTACTTTACGCCGCGCCGGCAGGAGGAGGGAAAACCTTTTATTTATTTATTTCTTATTCTGACAGTATAGCGATGGCTGTGTTTTGGCGTAAGTTGAGAAAGTCCTTGACAGTTTTGGAACTCTATATATAGTTTTGAATTAACTTATTGAAATGGGAAATGTTTCTATTCCTACACTCCACGTAATGTGGAACTGCAGCTTACCCGCTTTAAGCAAGTGCTAAAGGGCATGCCAAGTAAAATAAGAGAATTTATATTAATCTAGAATACTTGCAGGCATGTTACAAAATAAATATGCCGATCCGTCTTTGAACGGATTGCATGATACCCTATCCTTCTTCCTTTGCATCAACCCTAATAAAGTGGGTGTGGGTGGATCAAGAAGCAACGATAACCTCGAACTTAGATGTGTATGTCATGTTGACTGTAAAATATCATCGAAAACGATTTTTGAATGACAACTAGGCCATAGCCGTAGCGGATTTGAAAAATGCCCAGATATGAATCAGATTCCAGATTTTATCCTTCTATCTAATTTTTTTTTCTTTTTTCCGGTTGCGCCTGGAGATGTAGGAATCTTCAAAATATACCGATGGCCCTTACTATTGGTTATGCCAGATTCATATGTTTGACCTGTTAATGTCATGGGTGTCAGCCAGTATAAGCCTGTGAGCTAAATCTCCCTTCTCAGAGAGCTACTATGAGAACCGTCCGCAGAGAACCGATAGGTACTTGAGAACCGAGCGCGGAAAGGAGTGCAAATCATAACATAGTACGTTTAACCTGGGTACCGGGACACGAAGGTATAGCAGGACTGGCAAGAATTAGCAAGAGAAGGGGCTGCAAATAAGGAATCAACTCCCGAAAGACGGATTGGAGTTCCGCTAACAACCATCAAGGTAGCCATTAATAAGCGGATCCACCAGGAGTTGAATAAGTACTGGGCGGAACCAGCGACCTGTGAGGTGGCCAGATCAATCAGTAGAGGGACCAAACAACAAACTAACGTAAGGAGCTCTAAGTACTAGTAGAACGTAATTGAAATTGATGGTGGGACTCCTAACAGGGCACATTAATCTTAATAAGAAAAAGCAATAACTCGCCTTTATATGTAGATATGACAATCTGCGCCAACTTTGAAGAGGAGGAAGAAGACTTGGAACACTTTTTCTGCCATTGCCCAGAATCAGCGGGGCTGCGACACTAAGTGCTGGGAGCACTATTGATACCAGGCATAACGAACCTCAGAAACATAGAAATCAGAACTCTTTAGGAAGTTAATAGTCAACAGGCTTCTATTGGACATACACAGGATTGGATGCAGAGTGGTTGCCTATGCAGTTGACTTTGCTATCGCCGTCCTCGGAAACACCCTGATACTCTCAGGGAAATCCTTCAATGTGCTCTCCTTCAGCTTACTAGATGGGCCTTAAAATGCAGACTAGGGATTAACGCCCTTAAAACAGAACTCGTCCTTTTTACGAGGAAATATAAAGTTCCTCTTATTGACCCTCCCACGATTAAAGGCATAGGTCTCTTCTTTAAAGATAACGCAAAATACTTGGGCTCATTTTGAAAAGGAAACTGAACTGGAAAGCTCATCTACTTCAACGCGTAGAGCAACTGTGACTTTAAACACCTGTAAAAGGCCATAGGTAGGGTAGGAACTGCGGTTTCCAACCTTATACCAAAACGCTGGAAGTACGTGTCCGTTTTCAGGCCTATACTACTGTATGGCATTATGGTGGGGTGCCGGCACTTAATAGGGCCACTCACCTCAATCTCCTATCTAACGTGAAAAGATCTACAGTGTAACAGTGGTGCACTGAGAACTTCTCCCTCAGCGGCGCTGGACTTTATACTCCAGATGCTCCCCTTAGATAATTTTGGCAAGCAATTGGCTGCGAGTGCGGCTATTCGACTCAAAGCCTTCTCTTAGTGGTCTAGCTATCAAAGGCCCATTCCTCAATCACTGATATCCTCAATTTTATCCCAGAACCACTGACTACACCCCGTCAACTCTGTTATTTGCCCGAAACTTTCGCACGAGCATCCCTGACCGAAGTGAATGGGTCACTGCTGCCTCTCCTGAGGACAGCTCAGTCCATTTCTACATGGATGGCTCCAAGATTGACGAGGCGGTGGGTTGTGGTGTCTTCTCCAATAAGCTCAATCTGAGCATCTCTTTCTGCCTCCCAGATCATTGTAGCGTTTTTCAGGCGGAAATCTGGTGATCGAGGAAGCCTTGTCCTAGGAATGTAATGCAATATCTATCAGGGACAATCAAGCGGCAATCAAATCCCTAGAATCGTACTCCTTCACCTCAAAGGCCGCTTTAAACTGCCGGTTGTCTCTTCTGGCAATGACTGAAGAGTTCAACGTTCATCTTCGCTGGGTATAGAATTGCAAGTTTGACGAGCTCGTCAGACAAGGTACGACCCGCAGGATCCTGCCGAATTGGCGGAAACTGGGGACACGCTGCTTGTAAACTCTTACTAAAGCTGGACGCTTTCAGCAAAACCAACTGTAGATGAGAAAATCTCTCTACTTACAACATTTCAAGACCGATCTGGTACAGGCTTGATCTGGAACGTAGTGATCAGTTGGTACTGTTGAAGCGATGACAGGTCAGCCACGTTATCGGTGTTCTTACTGGACACTGTCTGATAGGCCAACATGCCAAGATGCTGGTACTTTTTTCACACGACTTCTGCAGAAGCTGTAGGGATGAGGAAGAGGAAGAAACCCAGCTCTGTTCCAAAAAAAACTACGCCATCTTGGAACCTCCTTCTTTTTCAACCTAGGCGAACTGGCGTCAGTAGTCGCTACGAGTCTCCTTCGGTTTTATCAAAAGCTCCGATCGTTGGTTTTTAATTAGTCCCGGGTAGCTAAATGGTGCGATCCATGGCATAACAATGGACCTTCATAGGTCTAACTATGTCTGCTCACTGGTGCAGATAGGCTCCCTAACCTAAACCTCATCCTGGAAATCAGTGATATTATTAAGTTCGCTAAACAAATAAAGCGATTTCCCGATCAACGAAGTCAATAACCTTCATAGATCCAACAACTGCCATCCTTCCAACACAACTCACCAATAAACATATATTCCTTACGGAGACGACCGCGAGAGGAACCCAACAGACCCGCCCAGAGGCCCAGTCACTATAAGAAAAAATGGAGTTTTCCATTTTACTTGTTCAAGTCTGTTATATTAAGCCTTAACCCGGCATAAGGGGTTTAACAGGACATATCCTATTAAGAGTAGACACATTCTATGTACTGATCTATAATGGTTGCCAATATCTATGCCTCATCCTTTTTACTTCTGCATAACAGAACACCAACTTTGACAAACATACTATGTTTCAACCTTAAGCCCATCGTAACTAAAGTATTTTTAGTTTTATTGGTTGTTTGACATTAATACGATCATTTAAGGACACCATAAACATAGCATATGGTTAAAATTAAATGTACAATGTTGGGTGGAGAAGCGATTTTCATCAAAATTAATCTAGAAATTTGCATAACTGAATACCTTATATGGGTCTTAGTGCCATAAGCAATTTGTTTTACCCCAGACACAATTATGTACGTACCCACAAATGGCTACTAGTCTACGTAATCCAAATTAATTGATCCTTAAACTCAAGAGAAGTAGATGCACAATATGCAATGCAATGAATATCTATAGCAATGAATGTGATGGTTTCGTCCTCTGAATCCTTTTAAATACATAATTTAGAACATTCCCCAAATTGTGAATCCATAAAATTCATTAGAAACGTTTCGCTCGTCCTTCTGACAAGGGAACAGAACAGATATGCAAGCAGCACATACATCATTCTGGTTTTTCGTTATCAAATTTTTATCTATTCTCAAACTTTTGCTCTCTTCAAATTGAATTGCAAATGCAATTAAAACAATAAACCATTCATTCATCTGCTGCCCTCCTCATACACCGGCAAAAACCGAAAAGCTCATATAATATCCGTGTAGCATCCAGCTCGTCCTTCTAGACAAAAAAAAATCTTTTGCCGCACTTCTCCCTGGGCGTCCCATTTGCAGTTCCATACGTTGATTCGCATACAGTGGGAGCCGAATTCTGGAAAGAAAATTGAAAACAATTTTAAAGGATTCAACGAATCTACGGTGTTTTGGCTGGTTTTCATTTTTTTTTTTGGGACGGCAGCGGTGTACCTCCTCTACGGTTGATGTCAGCCAGCACGAGAGTCTCTTATTCCGGGGAATTAAATTGCATTTGCATTTTGCTTCGGTGTTGCCAGTTGGTTATGTTAGGCAATCATCGTCGTTGTTGTCGTTCGATGTCCCGGTTAGAGAATCGGGATGCGGTTGCAATAACATATATTAGCACAGCCACGCACAGTTACATACACACTCATGCGTTGGTAATGACTGATGATAGCTGTTTTGGCCCACCAGGCAAAGGATTGTGCGACAAATGCCTTATGTGTCGCAACGTACAGCGCTTGGTGCTATTTGCTGCTGTAGGCTGTTGGAACACTGTGTGTGCGTGCAGTGAAATTCTCTAGAGGGATAAAAGCCAACACCAGTGTAAGCTGAGATATCCTCTGCAGACTGTAAACATCGACAATGGGGAACTTAAATGTTCTGTGGAATTTTAGGCTTTGTTCTTGGATTTGTGGGACAGAACAATTGAATGTTGAACGTGGTTTTGCAAAAACTTGGGACTCAGTAGTTGGGAATAAATAGACAAGCAATAATTCAGTAGATGATGATAGAATAGTGATAGTAGTAGTGGTGGGGCACTGTTGTAAAGGAGTACTTCCAAATGTCCCAATGGAATGGAAATGTTTATTGCTGATTGCTTGCAATGTATCTCTGTTGTCCCAGCAAATAATCATTAGCAGGAGAGAATGCTAGCTTAATGAAATTATTTGCAGCTACTTGAACATTTGTGAGAGAGCGGAATTTGGTGATGAAAATGCCATGAGCTTTGAATGAAAGTCGAACTGTGCAAGTAATACCGTATATTAAGACTTTAGTATAACAAGACTTTAGTAATAGACTTTTAAGGTATAGGCCAACTCTAGAACAGATAACTCATTCTGTTTTGCAAGTGCCACATGAATCCTTTTGTACATTTTGAAGAGCACGAGTTACTTACGAGTGACACTGTTGACAGACTGGTACTCAATTTCCGAATTGTAGATACGTAGAGAATTTCTGGCTCCACAAGGAATAGTAAGTCACTAGGTTTCAATAGCATTCATCACCTTATGCCTGTTCGTTCGATCCAAAATCATGCGTGAGATATATTGTTGATTGTATTATACTACTTTTTCTCATTACCAAAAAAGTAATAGGGAAAGCATGTAACCCTGCCGTACACCACTTTGAATCTCAAAGTCTTGTGATACCTTTTCGTTGTCTAGATAGTGACTTTTAACAGATTCGTAATTTATGACAGCTACCATTTTTTAGCCTGCCTTGGTCAATCAAGTGAAATCTCGATAAATGCTTTCATTTTCTGGTCGAGTCAAATCATTACCAGGTCCTAGATCAGATCACTCTTTCTCAAAATTCTAGAAAATATCCCTGTGCTTCATTGTTCCAGGAAATAAGTGGAAAGAATAGTTCAATTGATTTGTCTGACGTCGTTTTCAAAAGCAAGGAAGGAATGGCATTAATGCCTATCGCTTTGCTCCACTTCTGATAGCGATTACAATCCTTTTCTTGCTAGGATGTCCGTTGTGTTTTCAGAAATGGTTTAGTTTAGAAAACTCATTATGGGTTAGGCCCATAGAGGAATCGTTTGAATGGGTAAGACCGATGCGAATTGCTCTCTTCTTCTGTTCAGCCAGCTTTTATCCGAACCAAGACCAGGTGTTTTTGTTTTTTAAAATGCCCACTCTATGCAATTATCTGCATAAGCGTCTCAGAAATGATTGCAAGCATGATTCTGAACTTGTGAAAGTTTACTAAATTGTACTTTAATATTTTAGGTTAAGGTGGTTGTCTATACGAGGACGCAGACTAACTTAGACCGAAGATAGTCCATAAATTACTATTTAGGCACTAATTTAACGAACTTGACCTGTCTATGATATGAAGGATGCTCATGACGTCTAGGAATGGTAAGATCGCTAAAGAAAAGAGCCCCTAGGTGGAGCAGCCTCCTTTGAAACTGGGTGGGACAGGTACATTAGCGATGGAGTATAGATGAAACTATCATCTTTATCTTCATCTCAACTCCTGCAGAAGTCATTTGATAAGAGGTCTAACCTTATAGCACGTAGTCCCATCAGGAGAACATCGATTACATGTCTGGTGTGTGATCAGTTTAGTATGAAAAACCTTAACGACCTAGATTGGGTTAGATCTGATGAGACATTATACCTACTGTGGTTGGTTTTGCTAATACCATTCAGTTTTAATAGATAGTCGATATTTTAATAGGTACAATTTGGTTGATTGAGGATTGAGAAGTGGCCTAGATGATATTTAGAATACAGCGAGAAGGAGTTAAGAAGGATAACGTCACTAGCAACCATTTGTTTGCAGGGAATCCAACAAAACAACAACAAACAAGAAGTCCAGTGCTGCAGAAGGAGTAGTTCTGCTATCCAAAACAAGTCGCAAATATTTTTTTTTTCTGTTAATGAGAGCTTGGTGCCTGGTGATGTCAAGAAGGTCCACAAGTGGAACCTTGTATCACTTCATAAAGAAGACTACATCAATTTTGTTCGGATTATATCCGAGACTGGATTTTTAAGCCCACCTGGTGAACATGAAGAGTGCATTTTGTGGGATTTATCTGAGGTTCAGGTGTTTGTCTGAGAGTGTAAGAGTGATGTTATAGTCAATCACTCTGAATTACGCCTTTCCTAGGTCAAAGAGTAGCTTATATAACCCATCACTCATAATTAGCTACTATATTGCAGAGAAAAGGACCCGTTAATAATAGATTTAGGAATGCTGAAATCTCTCCCAAAGTCAAGCTTACAGATTGCTGCGCACAAGTCTATTAGGCAAGGTTGGGGTAATGGTAGGAAGTAGATGGATATCAATTGACAGTTTAAACGATTTCACCGAGAAGGAGGATAGTCTGATGCGTCGGAGATCTTTTCTTTAGCTTTTCCCTAGTTTAGGCACGAAAACGACTTCAATCTCAGTTCACAGTTTGGTCAATGAACTCGCTGGTAGAGGTAATCCAGTTACCGATTGAATTTATCAGATTGTTGTATTTTGGGAGATTTTTTGAGGATTTCACGCAACTTGGAAGCTTCCGAGGACTATTCTATACGGTCTCATAAGAGCTTGTAGCTTAATGAAAAAAAAGTCCCTATCCTTTTTCAAGAGTAGGTACCAAGATTCGCATGGCACCAATGTCGCTTATTCCTACCTTGAGGCTTAGGTCTACCAAATACAGCTTAAACATTTTTGGGGAAAAAATTGTTTTTTTGGTTTCTACATGTTGTGTGGTACCCTACTTATAAGTCATCCAGTCTACTCACATTTGTCGCTTTTTTATTATTTTGAAACACTGTAAATAAGATTATCGGTCCCATCTGTCGGGAAAAATAATGGAATACATATTTTTTGTGAAAGTCAGTTGTTCTGCGGAGATCAATTGATCTATGTATATCTTTGGAGTATAGATCCGTGTCCATATGCGCTTTGCTTCCATGTGCTTGAATGTCTAAGTGGAATCGAGCTTTTGGGAGCCATGCTTCACATGAATTCGTCCAGGGGAGGAAGACTAAGAATCATCTTCAGCCCTGCTTGAGGCGTTAATCTCTGTGCTCCCGTTGTGCTAACACATGCTAAACGTTGTACATAAGACTAGCAAGGGTAGCTGGCTTTGTCTGTTGCATCCCACCATACAATTGTACCGCAGGTAAGTATAGATCCTATGATCGCAGTATACATCCAATGGATTATGGGGGATCGCAAGTCCCATTGTTTATCAAAGGTTTTCTTGCGTAGAAAGCACACAAGGTTCGGATCAAGGATGGTTCCTAGATACTTGGTTCCTGGAGAGGAATTCAGAGAGATTCCGTTCAACTTCGCAAAGTCCTTCCTTTCATGAACGGAACTAGGATGGTTCCTAGGTACTTGGTTCCTGGAGAGGAATTCAGAGAGATTCCGTTCAACTTCGCAAAGTCCTTCCTTTCATGAACAGAACTAGTTCGGTTTTAGTTGAGATTGTCCATTGTCTGTATAGCATACTCCACCTCTTCTTCTCTAACTTACCCTTCTGTTAGATCGTCTTCCACTTCTAAGAATGGTCCATATTCGATTCCGTTCTCATTAGGTATGGTTTCATCTTTTTTGAATATTTTATAAAATACTTCCGCCATGTATCTAGGATTTCTTTCTCTCTATAACCAACTTGCCTCCATCTTTGATAGTTCTTGTTTGTGTCCTTTTATTCTCTTTTTTTAGTACTTTTAGCTTGATGGTTTCGAAGACTTTACATTTTGGTCTTGCGGGTTCTTAAATCAGGTATCTGCTATCGTCAGACAATGGTGTGTCCCCAATTCCGCACAAGTAATCACTTAAACATTTGTTGTGCTTCTTCTTATGTTATGTGGATATAGGATAAATTCAATAATGCTCCTGGCATCCCTTCCATCAGCTTGGAATATAGTCTTGTGTATTGTTTTGTGTGGGAAAAGGGAGTTGCGCTATTAACAACTGATAGTGAACACAGAATTCTATTAGCCGCCTGCCATTGTCATTCAGTATTGTCTCCCCTCGATGCTTACCCACAATTCTGTTGCTTACACTCATGTCTTTCCTCGCTGTCGCTGCTTTCTGGTCAGATATGCTCTGCAGTTTTGCAAAGAACTCTTCCTTATCTAGTATCAATTTCTCCTCCGTAGGCGGATACACTTTGATAAACGACACTTTTTTTCCAGCTCAGGTTGTATCACAACTTTGTATTTAACGACAAACTATACGAACTGTACAGCGACATTTGTTTGAGATGTCAAGGACACCAGCGCTAATCTCGCATCAAACCCGGAGGGACAACGCAGTAGAGGAAGACCTTGCCTTAGCTGGCAAGCCCAAGTAGAAGGGGACCTCAAGCTACTTGGAGTGTGCAACTAGAGGCAGTTAGCTAAGGACCGGGCTAACTGGAGATGCTTGTTTGTTGAGCCCAGGTTCACCCTGAACTGTAGTGCCACCTAAGTAAGTTAGTTGTATCACTAGTATCCTAGAGCTTACGTGTTCTCAACCGCTTACTTTTGTCTATAATACAAAAGTCTACAAAGGCCTACTGCTTCCTTGGCCCTATGATCCCTTCCTATTCCCGAGTGTCTAAGTACATATGTATATCCATTCTGTATACTAATGGTACCACCCACTAGTTCCAAGCGGTAATCTTCCATCTCTTGCACCAGCTCTACTTCTCCTACATTAATTTGTATGCCTCATGTTTCCCAATTCTCCGTTTGATCCATCTATTCCGAGGCTCATTTGTTGGTTTTGAATTGATTGTAGGTAGTCCAGGGGGATGAAATTTCAAATTTAGGCTTTTAAGAAAGAGAATTTCGTCCAATGTCACGTCAACTTTATCATAACTTCACTAAATTACATGAAATCGAAAATTTTTGTTAAGACCAAATATTTAGATATTCAAATTCTCTACAATTCATCCCTACAACAGTTTTTGCCAAGCCCACTTTTTGAGGGCGTTTTCATTAAAAAACCGATTTTCATTTTCATAATTAAAAAAACAATGCAGTATGCCATGGCCAAATCCCTTCCAGACGGATTATAGCTTTTCTGTTTTTGTCTGTTTTTTTTATATCCTTTGATAATTTTTTTTTGCAATTTTTCAAAATGGGAACCATGACTGTAGGATTGAATCCGTTTTTCTTCGAACACGGATTGAGCGCGAACGACTTTTTACAGAGACTTTCACAATTTCATTTGTATTTAACGTAAATCTCACTCAATGTTCTCAAAAACGGAGTATAGCTGTAATTTTCTTTAAATTCAATATTTCCATGTAATAATTACAGTCCTTTCAAACTGATTGTGTTGCCACAAAGATACGAACAGCACGTCATGAACGGATTACATGTACATACATACGTATACTACCGAAAAACCTTTCAATTTTTTTCCATTAATTAAATTTTAAAAAAATATGTCGGTACTTCATCATTCGTTAACCATAAAATATTGAATTCCAGCAATTTTTCAACGCATAAGCCAAAAACTCACAAAGGCCATTGAAGCCTGATAAACCACTAACACACTGCCATAGTCAGTTGTAATTAAAAAAAAAAAAAACGTTATCCATTGCCTTACCTTACAAAAATAGTTGTATAAAAAAATTCTCGACAATACCATCCGAATAACACGTTTTAGCCATTTTGTCCGAACATCCGTACCGCAGAGATGAAAAATTCCGATTGCATACGCTAACGCAACCAAACGAATGCATCCAAGAGATATTTCGACAAAACCAAAAGGATTAAACCTACATACATGCAACGGGATACAAAGTATCTGAAAATTCCAATCAAATAATTAAAACCGGGAATGAATTTCCATCCGAAATCGGCATTGGATACTCGGTTTGTTTGCAGCCTGTGTTGTGTTGTATTCCATTCAAGGACAATAATCGACGATACATTTAGTTGCGCAGCAATAGTGGTTGTATGCTGCACGGGATTCTTTGTTGGCAATGGCAAGTAATTAATTCCGTTCCAGAATACATTCCGTACAGGGATTGTGATTTGCTATACGCACGGACAAATAAATGGAACGTACTCGTATTCGTAGTGCTTGGGTGTTTCATTGAAAAGGTTTTCTGCTTTGGGATTCTCCGCGGTGTTGTTTGCAGTCATTTTGACCAGGTAATGGGATGATGCATCGTTTTGGGTGCTGTCAATGCATGGGAATCGGACTTTTTGTTTAATTACAGGTATCGATTCTGTCAAAAAATTGGTACCTACACGTTA
This sequence comes from Xylota sylvarum, assembly GCA_905220385.1. Classification (NCBI taxonomy): domain Eukaryota; kingdom Metazoa; phylum Arthropoda; class Insecta; order Diptera; family Syrphidae; genus Xylota; species Xylota sylvarum. Next base: position 39,476,592 of record LR999958.1, read on the forward strand.
AAAGTGATAGTTGCCTATATATCGGTTTGACTATGGATTCTTCCATAAACTGTGATGATGGTCCTAGTACTGTTTGTGATTTTCTGAAAAGGGGTCACATCTAGGGATATAATCAATACGGATGTTATGTGTGATGTAAAGTATGATATGCTCACGGAGAGAGGTAGTGAGGTATTCGCATACTGTGGTGATACTATAGCTTCTACTAGAGTGAGTAATGTTTCAGAATTCAGGGTATGTAGTCAAACTATGCGCTACGGTCTATCAGACAGAAGCAAAATTTGACACACTTATGCTTCAGTTTACTTCTGCAACCAGACTGAATACCACTGTCAGAATAATGTCTAGGAACCACGATACCGGATTTATTTTTTTAAATTTTGGAATACCCAGCAAAAAATCACAGATGCAAGGCTTTCCGAATTGTCATGACAATGTTGAAAAACTTAAAAGTACCATCACCTACTTTTGGTGTTTTACTACATAGCATTCTGTTCAAGAATTCTTTCATCTAGGTCGGAGGAAAGGAAGAGATCCAGGGCTGTAAAGTTTCTGAACATAAAATCAACTGGATTAGAGGGATTTCATAACTAAGAACTCAAACCCGAGAAGGGTCGGTAGTCGACACTTCAAAATTCTACAATGGAGTTATAACCAACGTTTGTGATTCATAAGATCAGAGAAAATTGAAGCAGTGAGGCACCTAAACAAACGAGAAATTAAGAAATGGTATGAAAGAGAGAAGATGGAGGTGATATCTAATAAATATTGCTTAGTTACGTCTATATCTCCTCACCCTTTGCTGGGTACCAGGTCACTGTGACATACCAGGGAATTGTGAGGCGGACGAACTAGCCACGAGGCTTCTCTGGTCATAACAGTATAAACGTCACCGACATCAAGCCGCCTACGTCTTATGTTAAACACCTTATCAACGCGGATGCGGAGAAAGAGGCCAACCATCGATGGCAGCAACTTGACCAATGTCACACCGCCAAGCTACTGTGGCCAACCTTAAATAAAACCAGGTCCATTGGACTACTAAAACATAAGAGAGGAACCCTCTCCAAGATAGTTAACACCCTCACCGGACTCTGTGCCATAGGAAGACATGCCCAAAGATTGGGCATCCCTCACAACGACTTCTGCAGAAGCTGTATGGACGAAGAGGAATAGGAGACAGTCAGTCACCTCCTATGCACGTGCCCTGCGCTCGCCAACACCAGGAAAGCCACATTAGGCGAATACTTCTTCAATGATCTAAATGATCTCAACAGTCTGGTCTAAGTGCATCTTCCCATCGTGGGCCGATCCTAACCAACCAACCAACCTACGTCTATATCTCTCGAAAAATGCCCTTAGTGCGTCCAATTGGAATCATATCCCAGATCCGACAGCAGCCCAAATGGATATAGGGTCGCGGTGTACCACAAGGCTGTGTACTAGGCCCATTGCTATTGAGTATCATGTACGACGACATTTTGCAAATCTCTGTGCTCAAGGAGATAGCAGTGTTTATTGACGATATCGTCATTATTGTCATTGCTAAACTTCTGAGAGAAGTAGCGTAGATAAGCTATGCGACAATGACTAAATGTCATGATATATGTACAAGCGACAATTGTTTAAGGACCAAGTAGGGCACTGAGCTAAATTTTGGTATAAGCCGCAATGGTACCGTCGATCGACCAACGTACCGCCGAGACGAAGCTATGAGTATACAAATTTATAAATCAAGTCATACTTCGGTGTCCTTAAGAGTTATCTGCGAATTTCGCATCTCGACTAGCTTGCAGTATGCATGGTGGCAAGAATACTTCGAATGGATATCCTGAAAGACATATAGCCACATCGATACTGTACTGACTCACAGATCAACGTCGCACGGATGCACGGACTTCATAAAAACACTGAATGAATCCCAATATCCGAGATCACCCTGCGTAGGGGAAGTTTTAAAAGAAAGTTTGGCGAACTCCTATAATTAGCTCTAAATTCCAAAAGCCTGGGATGTTGGCATTGAGTGCACAACGCATTCTATCTAGTAGCTTAGCTTTTACTAGAGCTAAACAGGTATAACCACGGCCTAAAACCTAATTACCCAGGATGTATATTGGTGAGATGAAGGAAGCTGGAACAGAATCATGTTAGATAGAATTCTGGTAAACCTTAAGCTTGGCGTCAATCGGTGTGACTTGCAGTGAAGTTGGAAAATATACAAAAGTTTCTCAGGTAAAGTAAAAATTCGTTAGAGTTTACATCAGAAGGTTTTTTCAGATTTTTCTTGCAAACACCCCTAGATGTTTGGCGCTACATTATCTATGATCTTGTAGGCGGCAGCTCACAGTACTAACTGAGCCAATGGTTTTCTAAGTACATTATTGAACATTTTTACAAGAAGGTGTACCTCGATGACGGGTATTTGACATCGTTGAGGCTAGAAAATATGTATGTAGGTATGCCGGTCCATAGAAGAGACCTGACAGAGTTCCACAGGACTACTTACTACCTAGGTAGTATGATCGTCCAAAGCTAATGATAGGACTCACTCAGACCAATGATTTGGTTCTACTAAAGGGTCATCAACAACATGTGCTATTTTAAAGCTAGAAGCTTTTAGCACACAACGGTTTGAAATAGTGAAAATTCACTACGAAAACAGTGACAATATCGCAGAAACGCCTTCTCGCACATTTATAGTGAATTTAATAGATAAATTTGAACATCTCGGACAAATGGTTAGGTTGGGTTGGTTCGGATGGGGTGGTTGTCTCCGCTCCAGAAGAGACAAGAGAAGGTCCATTGTGATACTTCTTCTTCTTAGTTGGCGCTACAGTGCGGGCTTCCAAAGATCCTCAAAATTGTGATACTACTATGGAAAAACCAGATTACATGAATCGGAAACCTACATGGAGACTTCTCAAATGAGACAGGTGGCAGGGGAACCAGTTTCGGAGTAAGTCCATGCCGAAGGAGTATGGTTCGCCGTGTAGACATTAAACCAGTTTCTCCCGCTGACAAAGCTTCTTATATTGCTTAAGTCAAGTCTAGCTAGAGCGTTAAGAAGTACTCGCCTACCGAAAGCAGGACAAGTACACAGAAGATGTGTCATAATTTCCTCCCCTTCCTCATGTATACAGCTTGTATAGAAATCATTGAATAGAGCATCAAACCTACCTACCAGTGAGTGTGCCAACTATCTTCATAAGACTTATCCTATTGACGGAAATATGTAAGTCTACTGGTTATCCTACAATCCAGCTCTGGGTAGATTTGTTTAAAAGAGAGACATGTGCTTATATTGTTCCACTTACTGTTTGCCATTCTAATGGTTGCGGTATCTAATAAGAATTTTATCGATTTGGACCCTCCTTAGCTAGATCGTCCGCTTTGCAATTACCTGGAATCTCCCTCTGGCCTAGAACCCAGCACAGGGATACGTCTCACCGGACAGTGATCTCGTTCAGAGATCCGCGACATTACTTTACCAACTCGAATCGAATTATTGGCGATTTCAAAGCTACTATCGCAGCTTGACTATCTACGTAGAAAACAATAGCGCTGCACTCTATCGAGTTAATCAAAAGCCAGGTCGCGGTTTCACGAACTGCTGTGACTTCTGCTTGAAATTCACTATAGTGGTCCGCTGGCAGTCGGGTGGTGATGCAAATATCCAGAGCAACTGGAGTGAACTCCCTATTTTAGACACTGTCTTGGATTCGTCCCTGTAAATTTCTATCTCAGATTTTTTTAAAATGTCTCCCGATTGCCAAGCACTTCTGCTAGAGATCCTCATCTTATACTTGACATTAAAGTCCAGATAGGAGACAATGTATTCCAAATTACTAGGAATAGTGTTATGGGCATTTAGGATGCTTGCGCTGCCCATATTCCCACGAACCAGTTGCAAGGTTTCCCTGCGCCGTAATGTTTCCTTAGTTGCCATCAGCTTTCCAAAGATATCAACGGAAAGAAGATGAAGCATAGTTTCTAGTGCAGCTGTAGGAGTGGTAGTAAAGGGCACAGTTGAAACAGACCCAAGAAAGCCTTTGAACCTTCCCAGGTATTGCAGTGTTGCTTTTCTTGTCCAGTGGCGTCTCCATCCGTGCTGGAGACCTCAGTTTGGGCCTAAGGCATTTCCACATGAATAAAGGATAATCGAGACTTTCCTACAATGACTTTGCTTGGCCGGGATAGTAATGTAAAAACTCTAATTCGCGTTCGTCCGGCAAGGTAAGCTGAAAATATTGACGCCGTAACTGAGAGTGAGATTGACTTAGGTGTGCCCATTTCAAGACGATCGCAGGAATTTGGCCTATTCGCGACCAGTTTGAACTGCATTTTGCATGAAGATCCTGGCCTATATGCTTCGAAGGTCTAGTTGATGCAAGAATTGCAGCCAGTAGACCACGCACAACGCCGTCCATACTTTAGCAGATTGGGTGTTATTTTTACACAAAATAAGTCTAAGTGATGAGGCTTAGTTCCATTTGTTTGGGTACGGGATCAAAAACCCAAGAGAAATAGTGAAATAATCTCTCCATTCACAACGAATGGCATTTTTATGTTGTTTTGGGACTGGGGGTGTCATTGGGCCTTTTTTTTCAAAAATTATGCTGGTGTGACTATTTCAGTGAATGGATTGGAATTGATGCGATGGATGTGGACGACGTTTACATTCAACAGGACGAAACCACATCCCATACAAACAATAGATTGACTAATTACCTGGGAGTGTGATTTCTCGAAATGGAGACTTGAATTGACCGCCGAGTTGGTGCTATTCAATAGCATTAGACTTTTTTCTTCCAGGCTTTGTTGAAGATAAAGTCTACGCCAATGCTCCACCAATTATTCATGCGCTAAAAGAAATTGTCTGAGTTATTGTTTTCGAAATGCAGCCGCAATTATGAAAAAATGTAATGAAAAAGTTCATCACAAGAATGCCTATTCCTAAGCAGAACCGAGGCGGGCATTTGGAAGATATTGTATTTCATTACTACCCTCAAAGTTTGTACTTTACACTATAGTAAAAATATTAGCACTTTTTATTACAATGTTCCATTTTCCTATTAATTTAAAGTGACACCTCTTATTGGATGACTCCACAGTTAGTGATTGCAAGGAGTTTATTTCTGCCTTTACTACAATAGCAAGACACTCTATTACTTCCATAGAAATCCAGGCTACAGGCTAAATGATCTAGCAGTCTAGTGGTAATTTTTATATTGGGCGAAGAAGAGACCTGTCTTTGCCGGACCTGCCATCCTGCATCCGTCTGTATATATCTCAATCAAAAAGCCGAAATAACAATAAATCTATTTTAAGAATTTATAACCTCTGGTTATAGTCTCTTTCCTTAGACTGTTTCTTCAAATACTTTTCAAAATCAGGTCACGTGATACAATACTTGATTACAAAATAGCAGACTATTAATGGGAAATGGGTTTTTGAGGTAGACAACTTGAACATCACTTCGGCTGTGATTATTCAAAGAGTTCAACCCAACTGGGGTGACATGGCTTCCAATTGTGTGACTCTGTCCAAAACAACATCGATTCTCCTTGTTATTCACTGGTTTCATCGTTGCTAATTTTCCACTTCAATACTTCTGACACCACACTGACTTGTTGGCCTTGTCCTCTTGTCTCCTCTATTTCCATCCCGAATTCCAAAACCCCAACCCCAACCCCAAACCAACCCAATATTAAATTCCTTGCGTAATTTATCGAATAAACTATTTCACATAATTTAAAGTGAGTACAAGTCCTTGGTATTAATGTATTCCGGCATCGTCCTTGGATCGATTTTCTCCTTAATGATCCCCATAAAATGCACACTCACACAACAGTGCGTTTAATTATCAACTGAAAATATTTGTTAGTTCGCTCCTGGCCACACCACATATACAACAATACGTTCCTAGAAATTTATTCGCTTTGATAATATTTACTACACAGAACGCGGAGTCTTTTCTAATTTATTCAGCACGCGTTTCAATAAAATTACGCTCTGCCACTACACAATGGCGGTTTACAGCATTCGCAAAATATGTATTACTACAGGTATGCCTGTGTCGCTTCCGTGGCGGAGACACGCAAACCCCAGACTATCCTAGCTGCTGTCATTTCCTAATTCGGTCAGATAAATCATTTCGGTGGGTGCTTGACAGTACCTGTGCGTAATCGGGCGAAAATATTCCCTAATACTCATTGTTAAGCAGTTTCTGAACATGGGGCTATCGAATGATTAAACCGATGAATAAGTTGCTGCGGTTCACCAAGGAATGTAGGTTGTACGAGTACCTATATGGTATGAAACTCGAATTTGAAAACACCCTTGCGGTGAATTTCGCTGGGAATTACTGTGCACAACCTTTTCCAGGGTGCCGGGTCAATGGGTGACAATGAAGGCACCCCACCAGCCCGCATTGTGTACGAACAATTTATGCTCCAATAACTATGCTAATCGGATGAATGCGACTAACTATTCAGGTGGAAGGTATTTGACAGATTTTTTTTTTTTGGCTTTCTTATCGAATAAATGTATCGAACGAAACAATATAAAATCAATGGGAACGTGAGCTGGAGGGTTAATTTTAATAGGCAAGTGGCATGTCCTTTGGTCGGTAGCTGATCGGTACGTGTGTGCAATTGGTGGTGGAATTTAATTAGAAAATTCGTTTTGGATTGGTGAGCTGAGCATAGCAATAGGAAAGTATGGTTGGGGTACTTGGAATTAAGAAAGGTCAATGAATTCTCTAATATACATATATATACATAGGTGTGGCGAAAGGTCATAAAGAGGGCTTGAGATAAACTTTCTTCGAAGCTTTGTAGATGTCTTAGATGGTTAAGAGTTTTGTTAAAATAAATTTTGGTTGTACCAGACTATCATGTAAATTCAAAGATATCCACCCACTCATGCTTCTCAACTGGAAACTATGTTTTCATATTTTTTCAAAGGACATGGGATAATGTAACCTTTTAAACAATCTTTTGATTCCAAACGAAGTAACTTGAGAGAAGTTCTAGATGAAGACTTGTTCAGTTCTGTGTGGGTGTTATAATTTTCACTCTTAAGTTTCCCTATAGTTCGGTATGAATCTGGGGATACCGTAATATGACCTTATGTCACTTTGTGGATGTAACTGTCTGAGACACCTTCCCTTTTTGTAGTAGAAGATAGAGCAAATAAAGTGCACAATTTTTACGAAGAAAAACCAATTGGATATTGGTAGATGGATAGGGACATCGTACGAGCAGCGCCAACGGCACCGACTACACTGACTGTTTAGAATAACTTGTCAGATTTCTTGATCCTGGAAGCATAATGTGATCTTAAGAACATTTGAGAAATGAAATCTTCTGTACCATAGAACCACACTGGAGAGGTGTCGATATTCATCTTACTTTAAGTAATAGTATAGTACAAAAGCTATAATCCTGGAGCTAGTAAAAAAATACATTTGAGACCGAACAAGAAGACTTACCATCTGGAACAGCTTATGCTGAGTAGATTTCATCTGGTGTTCATGAGTTTGAAAAGGTCTTCCAGAGTATCCGTATGGAATGGCTTGGTTTGTGAAGGAAGGTATCCCCATAATTTCAGAACTGAAGAATTCAAGATTCAAAGTGGTGTAAGACAAGGTTGAATTCTTTCACCCTTATTATTTACATCAGTGATTTACCGGCTTTATCAACAGAAAATGGAGATATGGAATGGATTATTACCTCCGAGTTTGAACACTAGGACTAGACTGATTGATAACGGTCATCTCTCTTAGAATTATGGAGATTTGATTGCTCTATTTCTTACTATGGGGTTATCCAACAAGAGGTATCATTTTAAATTAAAAGAAGAGTGCAAGTTTTTTATGAAAAATTAGGATATTTTTATATAAGTCTAAATTACAAATTCTGAGGTCAGTAATGGAGTACAATATCTGCCAAATATCCACATCGGCTATGTCTGCAAATAGTCATTCTTTTGATGAAATTTTTCAACACGTTTTAGTATAATTGCGGCTGTATTTCGCGAATACCAGTTTTGAGTACATGAATCATTGGTGAAGCAATGGCGTAAACTTTATCTTTAAGATAGCTCGCAAGAAAAAAAGCCTAATGGTGTTAAATCGCACGATCTCGACAGCCAATTGAAGTCTCCATTACGAGAAACCGCACGTCCAATAAATTTGTGACGCAATAGAGCCATTGGCTTTCTTCGAACTTTGTGAAATATTTCTGAGATATTTTTTTGTGGTGAATTTTCACTATTTCAGTATGTTGGGTAAGAGTGCATCTATCCATGTTTAATAACCTCCTAGTTTTTCCTTATCAAAAGTCATCGCAATGATACCTAGTTGAATGTTAACATTTTAAAATGCTGCGAAATTTAAAATGAGACTTCTTGTTGGATGACAATTTATAACAAAGAAACTGTCCCACACAGTTACACTCTAGGACCACAAAATCTACCAAAAGTAGGAGTGAAAAGGTATGCAAAAATGGTGAAATTGAACTTATCAGTTCAAATAAGGACTGCTAGATAACCGTTAGCGATTTCGTAAACTCTCAGCATAGTGGATATATCGTCTCGACAGGTAGTTGAACTAGAGAGGCTTTAGCCAATTGAATTGGCAAAACAAAGTTTAAGTTAGAACATTGGACTACAGATATAGGAGTTAAATGTTCACTTCCTAGAAAAGCAAACGAACGCCTGACAAACATCTGAGCATATAATTGGAAAGACATTAACACAGGGAGGGAGGTAAATGCCACAGACTGCAGAGTGTTGGGACTGTAGGGATATAAAAGTATTTTTTAAAGCCGCAAACAGTCACTTGCTGGATAGGGGTAGGCAGTCGGAAGAACTGTAGCAGCGTTGATAAAGGTTGAGTACTATACCTGCTGCTAGGGCACTTCCGCTTGATTCGGACGGAAGCGGACGAATTCTCTAGATGAAATCAACGGCGGCGTCCACAGTTCTAGTTAGGCCGAACTATCTAGTGTCATCCTTTTATGAGTTGCTTCGACGTATTCGAATTCCAACATCAAGTGCCAAAGACTAGTGGCAACGCTGCCAACATACCATCAGATATGCAGCGTATGCCTGATGTATGCCTGATCTGATTGGCCCCTAACAGTATGGTCTTAGACCAGGAAAATCCACAATCAATCAAATATTCACACTTCGGCAGATCCTGGAGAAAACTCGACAAGCCCAAATCGATACCCATCATCTCTTCATCGATTATAAAACTGCATATGATAGCATCTATAGCGACGATCTATATTGGGCCAGTTTTGGCATCCCTGCCAAGTTCGTCAGATTTTGTAGAATGACAATGGTACGCCGACGATATTGAGATAATTGGAAGTACTCAGGATGAAGGGGGGTGTCACCGGTGCGTTCGCAAATATTGAAAAGGAAGCTGCCAAAATGGGTTTAGCGGTAAACGAGGGCAAAACCAAATATATGCTGTCAATAAGAAGGGACACACAATATAGACGAATTGGACAGAACGTCACAATCGACAACTCTAACTTTGAGTAAGGGACTTTGTCCACCTTGGCTGAAAAGGCAATTGAATAGTAAGGCCCTATCCAGAACAAGTAAGGAGACTCTATATAAGACCTTGATCATTCTAGTCCTCCTTTATGGGGCTGAAGCATTGACTTTATCGAAAGGAGATGAAGATATCTTCGGTCGCTTTGAGAGAAAAATTGTTCGTAAAAGTATTCGGTCCCGTTTGCGTTGACGGGCTTTGGAGGAGCAGATTCAACGAAGAACTATACGAGCTATACAGCCTCATCGGCCCAATCAAAAAATTTCGCATCAGTCGATTAAGATGGCTAGGACATATAAAGCGAATGGATACAAGCTGTCCGGCCAGTCTTCGAATCTAGTTCAGAGGGACAAAGCGGTAGCGGAACACCTCGCCTTAAGTGGAGCGCACAAGTAGAAGGGGACCTCAACTGACTTGGAGCGCGCAAATGGAGGGAATTAGCTAAGGGCTGGGCTAACTGGAGAGGCTTGTTGAGGTTGAGGCTCAGGTTCACCCTGAATTGTAGTAAGTTCAGGTAAGTAAGTAAGTAAATAAGTAAAATATTTCTAATCTAATCTAACCTGAAAAATAAAGACTAGTTTCTACTTACTATTGAACTGTTCCTTATACCTTCGTTTCTAATTCTATTCCATTTCATCATTACATAGATTAAGATGGCATTTGTATTTGCAGCTTTGAATTATCCTTTATTTTATCTTTTCGTGCCCAACCATTTAGAGATCTTTCTTGATACTTTTGATTCATCAGACGATTTTTCTTTCACGTCTTCAATACTAATTTGGGTTTGGTCTTCCTTGCCGTTCATTATCTACATACATAGTAGTCACCTCTTCACAATATATTTTGGTGCATAAACGTAAGGCTAGTCAAAATTTGAATATATCGATTTGCATGGTGCGTCAAGTGGTCTTTATAGCTTCCTCAGTTCTTTGGATCCTGGCAGTATCCGAACTATTGAAAGTATATACCTATAGAGCTAGTTTCTACGTTGTCAGTAAGGACCTCAAAAATTGCGTTCAAAATTTCGCATAGTAGAGGGTCCACTTATCTGCCTTGGCTTTGAGGACCTCGGTGAAGTATTTAACGAACTTGATGAATGATGCTAGGGATGAAAAAATAATTTTGGCTTTAAGCCTCTTAATACTATAGACATTATCATAGGTCGTAAAAAAACTGGTTTCTGATATTCACAGATGAGGAACTGAAATTCTTTTGTAACATTAAACTTAACCGAACAATACAGCCAGATGGTCATTCATGATGCCAGATATTTGACACAGTATAGAGAGATTCCTTTTGGAACTTCCCACTAATCCTTCGACGTCCAACTATTTTCTACACGCGCGAAGGAACTTTCATCAATTTTTTTCCAGATTGTAGGTCATTAGTTCTAAGAGCTTACCTTTTATTCAAAAATTAGCACACTAGCCACCACGTTCTATTTCGTCTTAGGATCCAAACTTTTTTGTAAATAAAAACACATTTGAACTTTCTTTGTCAATTCATTTTATGCAATTTTATTTGTTATTTTTTCAATTTATTTTTTTGTTTTCATAATATATATATTCAACAGTAATACACATTTAAACTTGTGTATTAAACTACATAAATTAATTAAAGTTTCCTTTTTTTTCTGTTAATATAATAATAATATTAATATGCAACTAACCTTAAGTTACGAATTTTGAAATAATAAATTTCATTATTCAAACTTTATGTATATATATATATATATCTTTTGTATATATATTTATATATAATTTGTATATATACATCTCAGACGTATATAAATGTTTTGTTTTTGTTTTGTTTTTATATGCAAGTTTATGTAAATGTGTATAATATATAATTTTATTATTAGTTTGCTTTTCCTTTCTTTTTCTTTTTTTCTTCATAAATCGCTGGACACTACATTTACCGAAAAGGTATTATAATATAAATGATAAACTCAGCAATTTTCCATATAATCTGTTTATAGTAAGTAGATTTTCATTTCTATTTTTCTAAATAACTAAGTGAACTAATTGTAGATAATATTTTGTTTATAATCAGCTTTTGAAGTTTTTTGTTTTTTTTTTTTTATTTTTATCTGTAAAATTAAGTTTATAAGTGTAAGGACTTGAAATGTTTGGAGTTTATATGTTTTTTAATGTAAGAATTCTGGAATTTAACTTTCTGTTTATTTTTGTAACATTTTATAAGTTCGATTTAATTTTATTTTTATATATATAATGGTTATATATATATATATGTTTCATTGTTATTAAAGTTGATTATATCAATATACAATTCACAAAAAAAAGTTTTTTTTTTTTTTTTACTTTTACTCATTTTTTATTTATTTTTAACAATAATTTCAGTCGGTCATTATGTAAGTTTTTTTATAGACCATTTAGGTATTTCCAGTTTAAAAATGTATATATATGTTTTTTTTTAATACTATATTTTATATGTATATATTTTTTGTATTCTAAAATAAGTTCACTCTACTATATGTATTTTTTTTTTTACTTCTTAATACAACCGAAAATTTAAATTATAAGATTTTATGAAATAATACTTTTGAACTGAAAGAATTGATACAAATATATTTTTATTTATTTTTATTGTGAATATTATTATTTAATAATCCTATTTGCTAATTATGAAAGGTATATAAATGTACTAGCGTCGTTGTATCATGAATTTTATTTTTATTCCTTTGTTTTCTTTTAGTTTTTATGTAGGGAATTATAAGTAGTTTTATATAAGTACGATTAGATTTTAAGGAAGTTACGAGGAGTTTGAATTTTTTTTAGGTTCTTCAGGGAGGTTTAGACCGACTAACGACAAAATAAATTGCAGGCTATCTAAGTAGTTCTACGAAAAGTGTTGAGAGGAGACTAGGTATAATGAATTTTTTGGAATATTGAAGAGTCAACACAAATAAATTGTCTATCCTCAATGTCTCAATTTTTAAAGTTTAAATACATTAACTCAACTGGTGACGCCTATTCATCACTGTACGTATCTACATTTCGTAATAAGAGAAGTCTTACAGATGTAGCCCAGTTCAGTGCATTCTTCATATCCCCAATCAGTATTCTAGGTATTAAAGTTGGCTATTAAATTCTTTTTAAAATAAGTAAACAAAAACATAATAATAAAAGATATTTTCTGAGTAAATTTAACATTTGTTGATGCCTCCGGAAGGGCTGCATAAATCATCACTTCCCCATTTCAAGGTATCAATCACCGGACATAGTAGAATTATGAAACACGCGTACTATGGAAAAATAAACAACAGATCTCCGAGACAGTAGCCGAGTTTTCTAAGAACGTTTGTATATATCTTAAATTTTTACCTTCATTCGAAACCGGGAGACTTATAAGTTCTTTCTTTGATACAAAATGTATCCATCTCGTAAAGCAGAAAAACCTAAAAAACATCGCCTCCTCTTAATTTAAATTATTATTTTCTCAAAATAAATAAAATTAAAAAAAATCCCAAATTTTTTTTTTAAAACAAAAAACAACCAGAAAATGTTTTTAACTTTTTCTTGGCAAAAAAAAAAGAAGGAATTTCCTGATTTTATAATTTTTTTCACACTTAACTTAAATTACAAAATAACTACATACATATAAATTTAATTTAATATTTATATGTTAATGCAGTTTATCTTAATTATTCTCAAAGGCATTTTATATATAAATATTTTTGTTTTTGCTTTAATATGAAAAAATAACACTTTTTCAACTTTTAAAAAATTAATTTTAACACAATTTATTTAATTTTTTTTTTGTTTTGGTTTTCAAATTTATATTTAACTTTAAACTACAATTTTAAAACTTATACTTTTTATGATTTTTTATTTATATTATAATATTGATTGCTTATTTATTGCATTTTGTTTATAATTTTAAATAAAGACTTTGTTTTTTGTTTCTTTCGTCGTTGATTTTTATTTTTATTCTTTTTTTTTTTTTGGGAAAATGATGTTTGGTGATTTTTATTTTTGATGTTGTTGTGTGTAGTTGTAGAAACAAAATCATTGTGGTATGAGTATCGAGATATTTTCTGTTTTGGAATTTGTCATAAAACATCGGTGAAACCAGTTTCCGATACTAAATTTGAATGGAATAGTGTTTCAAAAGTGGTAATAAATGTTTTTGCTGAAATATATATAAAATGATTTTGTTAAATAAATAGTGGGATAGAGATTTATCTTTTGGTTAAAAACCAAAAATAAAAGTTAAGATACTCGTAATATCGATACGAAAATTAAATATAAAATAACCTTAAATGGGAGCACCCAAATTCCTGGTAATTATAAAGTTTTTTTTTTTTTTTTTAAACAAAAAAAAATGTTAAGTTAGTGTTTAAGTGTTGTGAATATTTTTATATTTTATAGAATAGTAAGGATATATAGTTAAAATGCTGAAAGACTTTAATAATAAATTAAAACAATTTTACTTACCTGTCACTATTATATTATATTTTTTTAATTTTATGTCATAACTTACATTTATCGTATCTTAAGTTCTGGTCTTAGAGTAGTAGGTTTGTAGATGACAGACTCAAGATTGTAAGAGTGTGATACATATATTCTAGTCATTGTTTAATATATTCTATTAAGTAAGTCTTATAGGAAATTTTTACTGCTGGTTGGAACAAGTACGATTCTACAAGGTAGTGAGGAAATTACTTTCGAAATAAGCCCTAAACTATGTAGTACAAGGAAACTAACTTTTATATAAGGAAACTGTAGGCATAACTACATTATATAACCTTAAATTCTTTGGTAAATTTGTGGGATTACATGGAGGTTTGTGATACTATTCTACATACCTATTGGTAATGCAATAACATATGTACGATATTTTTAAGGAATGAGAATGTGTATTTTTTTGTGTATTTTTGGTCGACTTACGACAGGATGCTTTAACACATCGTGAAGAGAAAGATGTACTTTCAGTCTGCGGTCTCGCGATAAGTGTATTCTATGAACAAGAACTCGATACTAAAAAGAAGAACCAGAACAGACATATATGAAATCTAGGATCTACTATGATTTATTTTTGTATTCTGTACTCAGTTTAGACTGTGGTAGGTATGAGTCTACTGCGAATAGCGTCAGGAACTCAGCGAATATTCTGGAGCAATGAACTATCATAGTTTCTGGGCTATATACCGCTTAAGAGACATTCAGAACCACAGGCGATAAATTTCTAATGTGTACATCATCTTTCAGAGGCAGAGTTTTAAAAAATAAATAAAAGCGGCAACGATACATTGGAAGCTTTCTGGATCATAGAAGTAGTGCATAGAGTACGAGTTAGTTTCATTATAATTGTCACCATTTTTAGCAGCTCCTTTGTTCAAGATTGACATTGGCTATTCTATTCACAGCGACCATAAGGTCGATGATATGTGAGGTTAAAACCTTGCAAGGCATGAAAAATACATATCACGTAAAGTGGGACAGGGAATCCTTTGCGAAGTAACCAATTTTCATGAAGACATACGTCGAGACTTGTGTTGAGTTGAGTTCCACTATTGTGGAATGCAATCTAAGAGAACGGAATTAAAAGCATCTGAGATCTGGAAATTTGAGGAATATATTTATTGGAATATTTGTAGTCGCCAATCTTTTAAAGGAGGTGGTTTTAAAGATCTTTTAAGGACCGAAGAATTCCAGAAAAACAAGATGGTTCAGCCATAGCATCTATCTATCGATAGAGCTTTTATGTAAACCCTATGCTAGGATTATTTAAGGTAGTAGCTTTTTTATGTGTATTTTAATTCATTTAATGAAAAGGATTTCCTTGAAACATAATTGGTAAGTGGACAAATAGAATGTATCGTGGAACTGTGTAAAGCACAGCTCATAGTATCCTTGATTGGATTCATAGCTCAAATAAGGATTGAAGCCGAAAAGGTGAATTGGAGATGCTTCCCTACTCGGACTATTTCTAGACTAAATCTAGGTATTAGAAAAATCAAAAATCTTTCAGCATGAAAGTTGTTGCGTGAGACAAATTTGCCATGACACAACAGTCTGCTAGTTAGATCCAATGCAAACATAAGTCTGTAAAGATTGGTACTGTAGAATGGGAGTGTAAGATAGAAACCTTAATTTCAGTATAGTAGTTTATCGTTGGGTTATACTGTTTTGCCATAGAGTCTTTTATTGTTAGGATCTTTTACCCATAGCTCCTAATTCTCCCACATAAATACTTTAAAGATTTATATCGGTTTATTCTATAAAAACTTGAGATTCGCGATGGTAATAACATGAATGATTTTATGTCTTTACAGTTGAGTGCAAAGTCAAAGGGTTAGGGTTAACTACCGCTTTTACATTTATTATTTGTGAAATAGCATCCTACGTCATGAACACTCAAATGAAATCATGAAGTATGCTGACCTTTCCTACGATAGTCTACGGTACTAATGAAAATAACATCACTTCCGGGTTCGTAAAATAAATTTCATCCTTACACACATATACATAAAAGTATTTAAATCGTAAAATGCTACGCACATAAACTTTAACAGATACCTACCCGCATAGTTGTTAATATATTTCTGTTAATAAATTGGGAATAAAATTGCGATAACCTTTGTTTTTTTATTACAATTTTTAACATTACCATTAAAAATACTTACTTATGAGATAGTCAAGCGATAATACGCTTAAAATGCAATAAATTTCCACATTTAAAAAGCACGAAGACAACCAGAGCAAACCACATATATGCATACATTCATGTATACTTATAATCATTTAAAAAAAAAGATATGCTTCATATATTCATAATAAATATGTATATAGAATGCAAGTGTATTTTGTCAAGTGTAATATTCCAAAAGACAAAAAGAGAGATAGATAGAGACAGTAAAAAAAAAAGTTCAAGAATCAGAATAACATCAAAAGCAGCAGAAAGGATAATATTCTTAAAAATACAGTATAATGTATTATGTACGAAATGTAGATAGATTAACTGTAAACAGAGGATAGATTGTGTAATAAATATATACATATGCAGATAATCTCATATTTGAATGCCTTAAAACAGGAAACAAAGATAACAACACATCCAACACAAGTAGAAAAGGATAAAAAAAAACAGAGAGATTTTTTTTATTGTTTTTTTTTTATTTATTTATTTTTTTCACTTTTATTTATATTTGGTTTTTGAATTAATCTTTTTTTGTTTTTCATTTTGTATTGTTTTTCTCAAAGTAACAATAATTCATTCATTTAACATTTTGTTTCATAATTTGTTTTTTTTTTATTGTGTATATATATATATTTTTTTTGTTTTCATTTAATAATCAATAATAGTATGTATGTATATTCATTTTTTTTATGTTTCAATTTTCTTTTAAATTAAATAATTTATTCATTTCCCTAGGATTTAATACATATTTGTATATGAATAACATTTAACACAAAAAAAAAAAAATAAAAATTAAAATAAGTATTTAACGAAATATATAATTTTTTTTTTATTTTTAAATTTTTATTCAGCATTTCAAATTTATATTTTTTTATGGAAATATACGGAAATTGTAAACTATTTCGATAATTTTTTTTTCTCTGGTTTAATTCATGCGAAACTTTTTGTGATTGGTATGGGCGCCTGGATTTGCTGATTGCTGTGGAAACCTCGATTTATTGACCAACATATCCGGAAGGTGGAACATGTCAGTTGTAGTAGATCGCCTCCAGATACCACATACCATGAGCGGGAGGAAACAAAAGTGCAAATATAACTTTCGTTTGCATAAAAATTTTCGGAGATAAATTTTTCGATCCTTCCGTAGGTAAGCAAATATTTATTTTGCGACTTAAAAAATAAAATACGAATAAAATATATTGCAAAGAAAATTAAATTAAAAGTATAAACTTCGTTTATGGATAGAGTATAGTATTTGTATTAATTTTAGGCAATTAATAACCAGTGTGTCTCTGCATAATCAAAATAAGTTATTCTTTATTTTTAAATTCATTATAAATATTTAACAAGCAATATAAATTTATAAACTTTAATAGAATTCTGAGTAATAATTGTTTTTTTTTTTTTTAAACTTTTAAAATTGTGGTTTAATTTTAAACATTTGCAAATATAAAAATTGTTGGGATTTAAGTTGAGAAGTAAATAGACGGATTTAATAGTTGACTGGAAAAAGGGTTTAAATGTTGAAAAGCGTGTAAATTTAAAATACTGGAAGTAGTACACGATGATGGTAACTTCGATATATGCGCCAACTGAGACCAAAGAATTTGTAGTCATACAATTAGTTATTTAAAAAATTACGAGCTACTCTGTAGTCATTATTATAAGTAGTCTGAAAGTACATATAGCCTACCATTCATTTATCTGTTAAAAATATCAGAGGAGAGGCAATTTCTTCTGCATAGGTTTAACTGTTGATGTCTACTTTCAATGACATTACAGTCACTCTAGGTACATCTATGAACATCAAATGCTTGTGTTCAAGTAATTAAGATGAAAATCGTTTGGTAAACTCTTAAGTGATTTTTGTCTTGGAGCTAGTTTTCATTACTGTGCCACTATATAAGGTTTCTTTGGTTGTCAAAATAAGCAAAAGCATACTTCAGAAAGGCTTATGTTGCCCAACCATCTAGTTTATACTAGGACAAGACTACCACAAAATTTAGAGTACTTTCCAACATTGGTCTAGAATAGATAAGCTGTCATACAGATAAACAAATAGTGTAGTAAGGTCGGATCTACTGAAGTGCTGAGTCACGAACAGTGCAAGGACCCTGTCAAAAATAAATTCTTGGAGTATATTTTGTGTTCAAGTCAATATTTGGAACTCACTTTAATCTGGCTTCGTCATATATTTGATAAGTCAAGTAACTTATGGTAGACAAGACTAATTGCAAAACAAAATCAAGCGATTGGGGTTCCCAAATAACTACTGACACTACTGAATGTGTCTTTAAAAGTATTTCCAGTTATATGCATTTAAAACCCTCTAGTCTATGACGGTGTTTTAGAAACGGCTAGAAAACGGCTTGAAAAACTGATATTGTATGACTACAAAATGACTTGAAAGACTCTATTACCCTGAGTATCTTGAACCATTCATTAAGGTGCATGACTTGAGAGACTATATACTTCTAGTCACAAAAAAAAACCCTGTTCTTAATTTTCATCGAGATCAGTTAAGCTATAGTGTAGAAGACTGAGCTTAAATTAGTTTCACTCTTATAGACGTTGTCGTAGATTCGTCTGTTTCTGGAAAACGCAGTCCAAGAACTGGTGCCTATGAAGACATTATAGGGTTTATTTCGGCCCTAAAAACTGAAAGGACATGACATCAGATTTTTGGACAAGACTCACAAGAATTTCAATTTCTACACATTAAGACAACATGTTTTGCAACAAGTACCTTGTGTTGTACAAGTACAAGTAAATGAAAGCAAATGGTCTCAGTTGCACAATTTCGACATTAGGGAAAGAATTAACTTCAATGTTTCAAAATTTAAGAAAAAAGGAAAAAAATAGAAATAATCTTTGGAATACAATTTTCCTAATGCACTCTTGTATTTAACTGGTCTAGTATTGAAACATCGCATAGTTTGGTTTTGAAAAATTCCTTATAACGTTTTGTACAATCTACATTTGTCAAAGTACTGACTTTTTTTTTTTTTTTGTTTTTTGTTTTGCTTTTGTCTACAGATATAACAAAATTTCAATAAAATTCTTTAGTGTAACAAATTGTTCTAAGTTTTACTTAACTTTTTTTTTAATAAAACATTTTCAACTAACTTTATAAATTGTTGTTTTTTTTCTTCTAATATGAATTACATACTTATAGTTTTGTTCAAGTTTTAAGAAAAAAAAAAAGAAACAAAAAAATTCAGAAAAAAAAAATAAATTGTGTTTCTTATTAAAGATGTAGTTAGTAAATTTAAAATTAATTGACACACATATATATTTTTTGTTTTGTTTTTATATTGTTGGCTATTTAAAAAAAAAAAATATTTATTTGTTTTGTAATGTATTGATTAAGATTGATTAAGAACAATACAACAGAATAGGTAGAAGTGTGTATGTATATATATGTATGTATATACGAAGGGATTATCATTTTTCATGTTGAGATACATTATCTGTTATTGTTGTTGGTGGTATGGTGATGTTCTGTATTGTTTTGTCTGATGATGGTGATGTTGTAAGTTGCTTATTTTATTTTTTCTTTCTTTTTATTTATTTAGATACTTTTATTTATATTTTTTGTTTTTGGTATATTTTGAAGTTAACAGATAGAAGATACACATATAATATTTATATATATATATATATATATATATATATATTTGGATGCATTTGAATATAGAAGATAGGAAGAAAAGCGCTTTTTATAGATATCGTTAGCATAACTTTGTTTATTTTTTAGTTTATTTTTTTTTTTACTCCAGCTAAACAACAAGAAAGGAAAAAAAGAAGACATTTAGATATAAGTAAGGTGTATTGTAAGTAGTTTTTAGCTGTAAAAAGAAGCTAATACAGATGTAGATAAGTGCTGATACGAAATTAAGAAAAAAATTATAATTAAAAATGTTTAATATAAGCTAAACATGCAAGAAGTACACAGTATTTTACAAGAAAAATAGTACTTTTAAGCACACATCTCGTTCCTATTTACAGACTGAGAAAGTAAGTTTAGTTGAGATATACAAGAGTATTTGTGTGTACGCACTATTGTGAGGTGGGATATTTCACATTGCTTGTATGTATGTAATTGTTTATCTTTTTTTATGTTATTCTACTTCTAAGCTGTTTTTGTATGAAAAGTTTAAATAAATTCTCATTCGATGCATTCGTTTTGTGATTATTGCCTGGAAATACATAAGTTCTCTTCTCTAAGTGTTTGTTCATGCCTTAGCTTAGATTGAGTTGCTGTTGTTTTGGATATAGTTTAGTGAAAATTTAACGCTACTAGGAATTTGGATGAATATATTATACAAATGTGAGCTAAATTAATTGATAGTATTGTTTTTGTTCTAAGAACTTTCGTTATAAGGTGTGAATCAGTTTTTGTATAAATTAATTTTTATACCATTCTGTTGGAGTACAACATTAAGGACATTAATTCGAGTTAAACGGTCGAATAAATCATGAAAAGGATTAATAAAGTTGGTTTTTTTTGGAAAGCTGAGAAGAAGGACCAGCTAGAGGAGATCATTCGAGGCTTATACTTGGCCAAAATATTCAGAATTGTTACGAGCAGTTGAAGATACATAAATCTATGTACATGTCTGAGGAACCGACTTAAATAAGTGTTTAAGGATTTTGTCATAAGCTGTAAAACTTAAAAAGTTCGATGAAAAAACTGATTTGGAACTATGTTCATCCGGGAACATCAGTTTTTTGATATATAGGCTCATATCATTTCGACTTCAGACTTATTTCGTTTTTGGAAGATGGAAAAGCGCATTGGTCACAATTTATAATTATAACCGAAGAGCGATCATTTTATCTTAGATGGCTTGAAACATATCCAACCACAGAGCCCAGGAACAAAACTTGGGACATACATAAATAAAATGCTTGTGATATTGTCAAGTTGAAAGAACTTCCCAGGAAGTAGGACGACAACTGTTTCGGCAATTAATGTGCATTGTGATAACTTCAGCTTGTCTATAAAAGAACAGGTAGCTCATCTCTTCACATGGAAGAAACTGCGATGGGCTGTAATGTCCTTCGCATCAATCAAAGTGCCAGGTTCTGACGGTATTCTGCCAGCTATGTTGCAAATGGTAAGCAGTGAAGTGCTAGTGGTATTTATACACAAAGCAGGTGAACCAGGCCACACTTTAGAGACCCATTAGCATATCATCATTCGGTGTCAAGAGTTGAAAGGCTTTTTGAGATTCATATAAGAAGCAAGTGTTGCCATGGTTATTTATGCAAAGGTCAGCACGTATATTTAAAGGGTAAATCGGTAGAAACAGGTCTATACGAAGTAGGAGGCATATTAGAAAGCAGCCTTTAACGTAAGGAATTCGGACTAGCTGCCTTTTTAGACATTAAAGGGGTTTTTAATAATGTAAGTGGGGAGGCAATTGAACGTTCCTTAGAAAGGATAAATGTCGAGCATAGCATAACCACTTGCTCTTCATGAGAAATATCAATTCCACTCTCGGACGTATTCAATAAGAAATTCGGTTAGTAGGGCGTATCTCTCCCCTTCTTTGAGTTCTTAGACATAGACAATATACTTAAGGATCTATGCAACACAGGGTTTAACGTCACTGCTTACGCGGATGATGAGGCGATCTTCGTTTAGGGTAAATTCTTAGATACATATATTGAGCGAAATGATGGAATCAGTCCTTAACAGACTCAGGAGATGGGCTGAAAAGTGTGGACTCCATGTCCATCCGAAAAAAACAGAACTAGTACTGTTTAGCAGGAAATACAAAATTCCACCTTTCAAATTGCCTAGGCTTGCTGGAGTGGAGTTTTCTCTCTCGGATCGCGCAAGATATCTTGGTGCCGTACTACCTGTAGATATAAAGCCAAACTGGAAACTTAACGTTCAACGTTCAGGAAAGAGTCCGTAAGAATCACAATGCTCTCTTCATTAACAAGAGGACAGCGCGAAAAAAGTGGGTCTTGAAATCGACAATGATGAATTGGCTATAAATTATGGTAGTTAGACCTATTCTAACATATAGGGCTCTTGTTTGGTATAAGAGCACGATCAAAAAGAATACACGGGATATGTTGACCAAGGTACAAAACAGCCTGCATTGCCAACACTTTCGCTCTACGTACTACGCCCATGGCTGCAAGGCATTTATGTATCTTTTACCACTGAATCTACAAATAAAATTACAAGCAGGTAACAGTGTGCATCCTCTCACTAACGCAGGGCTCTTCAGCTAGCTATATCGGACAAAGCTCTATTCTTAAGAGATCATTCCACAACATCCCTGACGAAGCGGTACAGGATCCGGCATATGTATATTCGAGAGACCGAAATGTGGTTCTGAGACTGCCAGACACATGCAGTGTGTTCCAAGCAGAGGTTCTGGCCGTAGTCAAAGCTGCGGAACTACTTCAGATGGGATCAATATCCAACAAGAATATCACCATCTACATTGATAGTCACTTAATCTGAACTAGTCAGGAGTTGTCGCACAATGCTCAGGGCATTTTGTTCGCTGAACGTAGTCCAGTTATGTTGCTTTCCTAGACACTGTGATATAGAGAAACATAAAAGTGCCGACGTAGTAGCCAAAAAAGGAACAGAGCTCCCAGTAATTGACTGTGACAATAGCTGCGGTTAAGGCTGTGGTTCTCTGTCCATTGCCTTCTGAGGAAGAACGCCATGAGATCGAGTCATTACTCGAAGTAGAGTAAAGTACCTCGGAAGATACTTTTTCAACAATTTGTAGGAGGAGGTTAGTTCACTAAACAAATTTGAGGACATATTTAGGTTCTGTAGGGAAATTAAATGTATGGGAGAATTGGTTTAAATTTCTGAACGTTAATGTTCTTTAGGGATCGCAATGGGCCCACTATGGGGCATAGTGACCTATACAACCCAAGAACTTAAGAACCTAAGGTGTATGTTCAGAATAATGGACTCGGTAGAACCTGACATGGGTCGGTAGAACCTGACTCGATACTAAGCCATTTTCATTGGACCACAACTATACTTGGGGTAGAGATCGGACAAATTTAGACATTTATTGTTTCAGGCTGCCTAACAAAACAAGTGGTTGTAGTCTGAAAAAACATCGTCTGAAACTGAGTACGAAGAATGCAGAGTTTACACGGATTCCGAAGAAATCCCAAGAAAATATCAGAAAGCGATCCACTATCGCATACACAGATGCACAACCTATTCAATGCAATTGGACTAGAGAAAGTGTACTCTTGATCTTCCGTCGGAAGATTAAGTCTAGAAGCTTGTATTAATCGTGTTGAATTGGAGCTCCAAATCGAGGGAGTACTTTATTATTAGTATATTTGTGTATCTATCTGTTATAGTTCCAAAATAGCACATTAATTCTCATTAGTCATGGATCATTTGGCTCTGTGGTGGCTCTTACGAGGAAGGATAAATATTAACATTACATTTTCTAAGAAAAAAACTGCATGTTTTATCCTTCTGCTAAATCTCTAGGTTTACAATACGAGAAGCTCCGAAAAAGTCCAGGTTCTCACTTGGGTCTGTTCCATCAAAATATTTCTTAGCATATTCGTTGTAAGTAGAAGACCTGTTTCTAAACAAAAAACTGATTCACAAGCCCTTTAGTTAAAATTTTGATAGACGATTTGAAGCTATCACAGTCAATTTGTTTATACTTCTATTAACATATAGATAAATTGTGTGGAAAAATAAAAAAAATATTTCTAGCGATAAACTTAGATGAAACACTAGTTGAATTGTATGTAGATAACCTGTGGGTTTTGTTGATGTTTTATTAATTTTTTTTTTCTTTTTCTTTTTGTCTACTATGTTTTTTTTTTTTTTGTTTTTGTTTATCACAAATACGCTTTTGTTTCTTGATTGACAAAGAATACAAATTAACTAATCTAAATTTTGCCTGAAGTATTCTTTACTCAGTATTATACATTATACATACGCTACTATTATGCACTATGAGTTTTCTAAAAAAACAGGTTTTCCTATTGAATTTATATTACACATGTGTTTTGAATGTTTTTCAAAAAACAAAAAATTAAAAAATTAAAGCAAAATATTTTCTATTAGATATACAGCAAAACAATAAATTAAAATTAAATGTTTATTTATTTTTATAGATAATATTAATTATTAATTTTACTTACATTTTATTACGTTCTTCTTCTATTTGTATTTTTGGGAAGGAAAGAATTTTATATATCATTTTTTTTTTCTCATATAACAAAATACGGAACAACAATTTTGTAGATGTAGTAGATAAGTGGTGGTGGTGGTTGGTTGGTTGACTTGGATTTGGTAGTTAGCTAAATGTCTATATAATTTTTTTTTTTTTACACTTGGTTCGCTGCATGTATCATCGTTTATTTGATATTTTGTTTAAGGGAATTCCAATTTACGCTTCCATAACGCTTCATCCGACGGATTTTTATTTTTCGTATTTTTTTTGAGGAAATTTTATGTGTGGTCGAATGATGTGAGAAGAGGAGTTCTGATGAGTACAATGATAAAAATTTGGCGCCAATAATGAGGTTTTTTTTGGAAAAGTCTGCCAAACGAATTACCCCGCCCTTCCCATGCACTCGAATATCGTTTCCAATTTATTTGAGTTTTTGTTTTTGAGATGCTTTTGTCGGATTAGTTTTTTTTTATTTTTTTGTAACGACTGGCAGCTATTGTGAAAATTTTGTATCTAATTATATGCGGTTGGCGGGCTTGAAATTTAGTTGAATTCTTCTCTATTTTGGTTTGCTTTTGTAGTGCTTCATGATCTCTGATTTGTATATATATATTTTTTTTTTATTAATTTTTAATAAATTATTTCGTTTATCTGTTGTTGTTCTTTTTGTTCAAATTTAAATTTTGCAATTTAATTTAAATACATGTATATATATGTATATATGTTTTTATTTTTTTTTGTTGTATATATATATTTATATATTCAGTTTTTGTTTTTTGGGGAGTTTTTTTTTTGGGTTTTTTGTTAAATAAATATATATATATATATGTGTGGGTTTGAATTATTATTATTTTTTTGTTTAAATAATTTTGTTATATATGATCATATATATATGATGACATATCACTGCATGACACATTTTCCCTCTATTTGAGTTTTTAGCTCATTTACTTGCGTTTCTATTTGATTTTTCAGTTCTGTAAAAAGAAATTGAGTAATGGAAACAGCAATAAATAAGCGTGTTATTGTAGGATAGACTACAATAGTTTCTTTATATTTTTGTTTGTTGTATATAGTTGTTGTTTGTTATTTAAAATATACCATATATTAATGCAAGTACACATATATAGTATATACCTAGGTAGGATCTCAAGTTCTGTAATTTTTATCGTAGATTTTGAATTATTTAGTTGCTTAGTTATGGAGAAACTTTGAAAAATGTATACGTTAGTACCTACAAGTTATATACTAGATTTTCTGTGGATTGATACAAGAAAGTCGGATCTACATAGTTCCTAAGTTCCTGATGAACAATTGTATGCAGAGATAAAAAAAATTTACTGGGTACTTAAAGAACAATTAAACAACTGCTCAAAATTGTCCATGTTTATGGCTCAAACTTCATGTTGTGTTGCTGCTTAAAATAATCGGAATAATATCATCTTAGAATAAGTAGAAAATTTTTGGACTTGATTTCATAATGAAGTTTTATTAGTGGACTTACTAAATTGAAAGCATATTCCATTACTTGTTCCATTCCATTACAATAATTCTGAAGAAACGAAGCTATTGTGCGATGGATTGTTTTATAAAAAGCAAGTTTTGGAAGTAAATTACCATCAGGATACTAATCTTGGACATGATAGAGGCACTCTTTGATAGTCGTTGGAACAAAAACGACAAGTAGACACAAAAATTGACAAAAACGAACAATTTGACAATATTACCTACATCCAGTTCCATTTGATGATTGGGCAAGTGACGAGTTAAAAAAATTAAGAAAAGGTTACTCACTACCATTCATCAAGGAAAATATTCGTACAGTATGCAACCATTAACGCATATTAACCCTATTCTGCCTTAATTTCTGGAGATTCCTTTATCCGTCAAAAGTTTTTCGGACATCACAGAGAATACTTATGAGGAGAGAATAAGTGAAGCACAGTTTCGCGTCTTTAGACGCTTGGGGTCTTAACCTCTTAATTGGAGCAATACAGGACGTTTTTGGAACACATTTTTGAGACTGAAATATGCAAAAGGACGCTACAGCACTTATTGAACTTCAAGCAATCGCGATTTTGGGAAGTTTGTTTCCGGATAATATCTTATATTTGGGCAATAATATCGTGTATCCTTGTCTTGAAGGAGCCATTAACTAACCCAAAACTGTAATCTATTACAATGCATACTCAAAGCGAAATGTATTATATTATTTAATAGTCAGCCGCAGGAATAACAACATAACATACCATGCATAGGTATCATTAACCACAAAGGAAAGGGCATTAAAAAGTATCCTGGGTCTCTACTAATTCAACCTTAAGAAAAGAGCTAAGACTAAACCATTGCGCTTACGAAATTCATTTGACGACTAGAAAGAGTGGTCATAAAACCAAGAAAATTGACGAGGGTGTAAGAACACGAGTCTTTTTGATGAAACCCATCACAACATGGCATTTTCTAGGCAGAAGGCAGAATGCAGAAATCTCAAAGGCCTACCGATAACTGTCTTCGTTGACACAGCTAAGAAAATATATCGACATTTATAGAGACAATCAAGGAGCCTACATCACATCCACAATTATATTATAATAACTGGTCAACTGTTGTCAACTGTTTTCATGAAGCTTAAACTCCTCAGTATAAGTTATAACGTCAAACTCCTTTGGATTCCAGGACATCGTAAAACGACAAGCGGAAGCAAGAAAGTCGTTAAGCTAGTAAGGAATTATCAGAACTGAAGCAACCAAGCGTCAACCACTTAGTACTGCCGTCAATGGAATTGTTTAAGTTTCAGCAAAGCTAGAAAGGCAGCCCTCGGAGAAAGCAAAAGGAGATTGACGTCCTTGTAGACGAAATGTTGAAGGTTTATAACAGAAGAGCTTGGAGCCAACACGCCGTCAATAGTATCAAGAGGATCAAAATTGTAGAAAAGGCAGTGTGGAAAGCTCGTTGGAATCATTCAACGAAAGGCAGATGGACTTACAAACTTATACCGATAATCCAAGCTTGGATAAGTCGTAAAAATGGAGACTGCAATTACAACCTCATGAAGTTCCTCTCTGGCCGCAGTGGTTCCCGCAAGTATCTCCACCGATTTGGACATGAAAACTTACCATTCTGCCCCGAATGCCCAAATGAAGATGAAGGAACGGAGTATACAGTGTTTTTATATTCTACATTCGAACTTGGGATTATTTAAGGGGGGCACCAAGAACTAAAAAGAATTAGTTCCATATGAAATTATCCAAACATCAAAAGAGATCCGGATAAGGTTACACAATTTGCGGTGCATCCTGACTTGTGTCTAAATTTCAATAATTGTTCAAAATTTTTCAAATCTCCGGAAGAATGCTTACAAAATGGAAGGCTACTCTCTCACATGGGGTCAATGGAATTACCTTGGTTCTACGAAAATCAAGGAATAGATCTGGGAATCGTATGAAACGTTTTCTATATCTTTTTGAATAATCGAGTCCTTTTTGCACTTCTGTTGACTAACTGAGATAGAAAAAAATGTCGATGTTATAGTCTATAAGAACAAAGTTGGTGAGGTTTCAAGATTGTGAGTTACTGATCTCTAAGAGATGGAACTCTGAACGCGGAACCATATAAAGGAACAACTTTTAACGAATGAATTGTTCGACTTAACAAAGATCCCTGACTCTGATCCTAATTCCTTAGGAACAACGATTGGAATGTAGACTTCGGTACAATTTTTTCTAAAAGCTGTCAATCGGGTGAAATTTTACTAAAAATTCTTGCGTTCGGTAGACGAGAATGAAGTCGGTTTATTGCTTAGATGTTGATAAACTTATAGTATAAATACTGTTGTCCTGTCAACTAAAATCTAGTAGACAGATGTGGGGGCAGATGCTTTCCTTTCCATCACAGATGTACTTTTATGTCCTAAACATGTAAAAAAAAATTTCACAATCCTGTACCTATGTATATATAAAACATTTGCATTTCTCAATTAAAAAAAAAAAAAAATATTTTATTTATTACAGAGTGTATAATAGAAAATTATTTATCAAACGTATAAAAATCATAGAACTTGTGATCCCACCTATGTATATGAAGCCGTAGGATAGTTTAAGAGGGAAAAAGCATTTTTTTTTTGTTTTAATTCACTAGCACAATGTGACATGAAAATGATAGAGAAAAACTGAAAGTGCAAAATGAATTTCAATAGAATAATGCGAATGCAATAAGAATGACAAAAAAAGAAAGAAAGAGTGGAAATTAATTGAGCGAAAAAAAGTCAGAAAATGTGATAAAAGCAAGAGAGATCCATTTTTTCTTTTCTTTTTTTTTTCTTTTTCATTTTTAACATTTTGATTACAAGTTATAATTGGATTTTTCCTTTCTTTTATTTCATTTTCTCCTTTGTCTTTTCTTTTTTTTTTTGTTCTGCTATTAAGAAACCCAAAAGAAATTAATTTAAACAAAAAGGAAAATAACCACTTTTATTATATTTTTTTTTTGTTTTTGTCTGAAAGCTGCAAATCACTGTTTGTAGCCTTAAAGGAAAATGGAAGAAAAAAATATTAACAGACATCATCATCATTATCATCAAAAAGATAAAAAAAAAAAACCACCCCACCCATCATCATTACTTACAATTTATACGTATTACTAGCATCAAAGTGCTTCGAGTAATTGTTACAGAAATTTCAATTATTTCAAGAAGACGAAAAAAAAAAATTATTTCCGAAAAAAAAGTGGGGATTTTATTCCTCAGTAATGAAGTTTACGCTTCTGGCAAAAATGTTTTTTCTGTTTCCTAACAAGGTAACAACCGAAAAAAAAAATCCGCCCCTGGTTAGTGATTTCATTATTAGCTTAATTTGCTAAGAATTTTTTCCTTTTATTTTGTTGAAAAATTTTATAGAAAATTTAGAGTAATGGGGTTTGATTGTAAAGCGATTTTTATAATACAATACCATAGGGCGGAACCCTCGGGTTGATAGCAAGAAATGTTTGTAGGTCTTGGTTGGTTTCTTT
This sequence comes from Xylota sylvarum, assembly GCA_905220385.1. Classification (NCBI taxonomy): domain Eukaryota; kingdom Metazoa; phylum Arthropoda; class Insecta; order Diptera; family Syrphidae; genus Xylota; species Xylota sylvarum. Next base: position 39,506,028 of record LR999958.1, read on the forward strand.
TTAAATCTGACCCTCAAGAGGGATGCAAGAAAAGTTTAACCAAAATATAATTCTTGATCTTTTTTTGTGTCCAGCGGTCCTTTGACTTTGAATGTTATCTCTAGGTGGATAATTGAAAACAGTTTGCTAGAGAAGTCTGCAGTGATTTAGTCATAAACATGGATCAGAAGTCAATCTGTGTCAGATTATAGACTGCATCTCATAAGACAAATATTTTCTGCGAAATCATACATAACTTCGTAACAAACTAGGCAGTTAGGGACCCATGTCCTTGTCGCGGTACTAGACACTGCAATATTTTGCTGTAGATGCATGAAAAGGGGACAAATATTTTTATGGCATATCCTCGCAGAAGGACTTTCTAAGGTTAACACAACTACCATTCGAAATTCTAAAAGTTACCATTTGTCGAATGTGATAATTTACAGATACATACACCCACATTCTGGTCGACCAATGCATGGAATACATGTCTCTGCTATATCTACTGTCTATACTGCAACTACTCCTACTACCATATCACTCTAAAGACCCTTTAATGCAATGGGCTGCAAAACTACATTGTAGCAAGGCTTATGCCTATATACGTGACATGCCTAGCAATAGGCTTAATATCGGTAACATGGAGAGAAACAAATGTGGTGTTTCTTTCAAAGCTGGGAAAAAAGGACTACACCGAAGCGAAGTCCTTCAGACCGGTCCGTCGAACATCATTTCTGTTGAAAACAATGAAAAACATTGTGGAGGACCATATGGAAAGCACGGTGCTGAAAGCGTGTTCATTTAATAGTAGACAGCATGCACACAAAGTTGGCAGGTCTACGGAAACAGCGCTATACGAGTTGCGGAAGAGGAGATATATACCGGAGGCATTGCAGTGACCATAATAATGGACATTGAAGGTGCCTTCAATAAAATATGCTTTGAAAGTCTGAGAGTAGTCTCGAAGAACGCAGAGTTAACCCATTGGTGGTGAGATGGTGCTGAACAATTGGGCAATAAATATTCAGACGGGAACTTCAAGTCTAGAGAAGGAGTATTATCATCTACTGTGTAGAATATAACTGTGGGCTCTATCCTGAGAAGAATTGAAGAGACTGGCATCCACACTGTAAGATAAACCTATGACATACTGACAAACTGGAAAAAATCAAGATAAAGATAAAGTTCAACGTCTGGCATGTTTAGGATAGCCGCCGGTGCAATACGAACGACAGCAACATGCGCAATGGAAGTGATCCCAGATATTCTGCCGCTAGTCGTATTTATTAAGAAAGCAGCGGCATTGACGGCACTTCGTCTGCACCAGGATGCCAACTAGCACTGGCGCGGTATTATCTATGGTCGTAGGAAAATCCTGGATCTCGTAAAATCCTGGATGGAATGAAGAAAATGCGTGTTATCGAAAGGTATCACAAAACTCTTATCGAGGATGGAACACTTCCGGAAAAGAAGACTGGTGATATAATCTTCTTTACGGATGGGTCCATGATGGATAGCAGAGCGGAGACAAGTATCTTTTCAGAAGAACTGGAACCAGCCTGTCATATTAGTCTGGGCAAATATGTCTAGGTCTATCAAGCCGAGATGATTGCTCTGTTGCATGCTTTGGATCACCTGAAAGAAGGTCAGGTTGCGGGTAAAAATATTATTAAAGCACTGGACAATCAATCAGTGATTAGACGCATGGACCTCTGGGTAAGAGGACACGTAGGGACTGTGGAGGAACCATATGCTGCAATTAGCAGAGGAATGACATCGTGGCGGCGGAAGACCAGAGAAGGTGGTTAATCGTGGAAAGCTGCAGTTGCAGGCCAATTGGCACCACTCATAGAGATGTTCTACGCTTGCGGCGAAGAAAATTGAAATGGATGGTAGCGTTATCTACTGGTCATGGAAATTTTGGATATCACCTAAAGAAGATGGGTCTTATGGAGAATGACACCTGTGAACTATGCCTGAAGGAAATGGGGACAAATGCACGTATATTGTTTCAATGTCCGGTACTAGCTAGCAGAAAAAGGGAGGTCCTGGGGAGCCATTGAGTAGAAACCCAGAGGATAATTCAGATTTCTGTTAAACAGATGCTAGCGTTGACACGAGGAATTGAAGCCAGAGAGGATCTGTGGAGAAATCCAGAGGGCTAAAATGGGTCGAAAAGGGACCCATTACTGTGGTCTGGTTCGAAATCTCTCAAATACGAATACCCACCGAACAAATTACTGGTACCCAGAGCCAAAATGCTAGATTCGTTAAACAATTAGATCTTTGGTGTGTCGATTCTAGCACCTTAATAACATCATCCCCAAACATTCCTCTTGTGCATACAAGCTCCTTGCGCCTCAAGAATATTTATAGAAAATCATGCAGTGATAAGGGATTCCTGAATTTAATGCAAATCACGTTTTGCATCTCGTCTTCGAGGTCACACCTTTGTTTCACGAATTATCACAAAGAGAAGGTACTAAGCACTTCTTCAAAAATTCACGTCCCGTCAACTCTCTCTCTGTCTAAAGACCAATACCCTCATGTCCTGGCGTATATCTCCATTTGTATATCCTCCATTAATTGGCTACGTTACAACTGACCCAATAAAATTAATTTACTCCGTGGAGCGGCTGGAAGGACCGTTTTCGTGTTTTTCAAACTAAAACCCCTAGTAATTCCCAGAATGCTATTCAGTAAATCTCGGACCTTATTGTTAAATTAAAACATTTATTATACGTTAAATAGCCGCGAGGTTGAATTCCATTCTTGCTGCCAAAGCCAAATAAAAAAAAAATGTTTACTTTTTTTTTTTGGGTTTCAAAGGAAATTCAGCACAAAAGAGACGAACGGGGCGAGAGAGAGAGAGAAAAAGAAAAAAATCTTTTCTTCTACTTGCACGTCCTTCATTATAATTAAAAATCATGTCAACCCTTAAAGGTTCTATATTCTACGTTCTTTTGCCTTTAACTTTTCGCTTTTAATTCCATTTTACCATGCACGACATCCGCACTCGCTAAGGAAATTCCGCCATAAGGTTTGCGCGCGCGATAGAGATTGTCCTGATTTCAAATACTCTGTCGTCCTTTTACTTCTTTTAGTTCAACAAAAATGGGTTAAATATGAATGAGAGAGTACAAGTACATATATCTATAGTGTAGGTCTCTAGGTATGAATAAAACTTCTGCTTGACATTATTTTCCAGCAACCACCCGCTTTCCAGGACATTAGAGCTCTCCCCACTCTAATTGAAAAAAAAGAAGGGAAAGGAATGTCGCACTGGTGTTTTTAAGTACTCCACTTGGGGGTGAGGAGCGCTCGGAGAGGTAACACATTATTCACTTTTTCATGACCTAGTCCTGGTTAATTAAATAGAAAAGAAAATAAAAAAAAAACCCATAAGGACATTTCTTTTCAAAATCATACCGCCTCAGGCACCCCATCTTTTTAACCATAAGTATATGTAATGTGCCCTGCGACATGCCTTTAATTACACACAATATTATAAAGTATTCATTTGCTGGGCTGGCTGGTTGGCTGGACGCATGTATTGTACCTATTTTCATCATTTAACGAGCGATCCGTAATGAAGAAGGAATGCGAAATAAATTTCACTTTAAATTGGGTCGTCCCGGATATCCGCTGCGTGTATGCTTGCGTTTGGAGAATGTAATTTTAATAAACATAATTTATCGTTGGGACCGGTTGGCCAGCCTGGCGGATATAATTGCGGGAATTTATTGTTCAATTTGCGAACATTTTTTGGGGGGTAATTCTGTGGAAAACATGTTACCAACCACCATTGGCGCAGCGACGGTGATGGTGCAAAGCGATTGGACCTACGTGATTAATTCTACAAAAGTTTATGTTTTTTTTTTTTGGTCCTTGCCAGGGACAAAAATATTTGCGATTTATTTTTCCATTAAAAATACTTTGTTGTTTACTGTGGCAGGTCATGGTTTAAATGGGGGGCAGTATGTATTGTTAACCGGCTGAAATAATTATGGATTGTTTTTTTTTTTTAGCAATGAGGACACGGTGCGATATTTTGCCGGTAGGTCCTTGTAAAAAAGAAAATAAAAAAAACTGGTTTTATTTAACCGACTTCAAGTGAAGGAAATTTACATTTATCAAATTAGGTACACCTAGAGTGGAGGAATTGTTATGAGTTTCGGCTTGTTTATATGTTTCTCTATAGGCTTTCAACTTTATTACTCGCCGTGACAGCTTTCAGAGATGAATGTTGTGGATTCTGATACCTTAGTCGTAGTGTTTTCCAAGTCTGACTTCGAAGCTAAGAAAATCTTCGGCGATTTACGAGTTTCTGTACACATAGGTCTGAAAAGGGCTGAACCATTCTTACTCATGGTTTTAAGAGCAGTCTTTTAAAATGATATTTTAATTAGGACGCCCCATTTTCTCGTTTCTTGACTATGCATGATGTTAGCTGCTAATCATGGAAAAGTACAAGTTTCAACAATGTTTGCAAACTATCTAATTTTTTTTATCAAAATGCTTTGAGACCGAACAACTTTACGAACGGTTTTCATTGTTCAAATCAGGAACCCGAAACCATTCACAAAATTTCATTATACCCACAAAATAAACTGTTTGGGCTGGGTTTCATGCTGGAGAGGTCATTAGCCCTTACTTCTTCTTCAATGATGCAGGCAGTTGGGATAACTTGGACCATGTGTAGTTTTAACATGGCGAAACCACCTGATACAAAGCTGGCCAAACAATCCAGTTATTGAAGTCAAAGTTTGGTGACCGTGTTATCTCCTGAAATGAACCAGTCAATTGGCCGTCTCGTTAGTGTGAATTGACGTCCCTGGACTTTTTTCTTCGAGCTATATTGAAATCATGATTTATGTCAAAAAATAAGTCATTCTATACGACCTCAGGACCAATATCGACCACCAAATTGCCGGCATATTGCTCGATTTATGCAAAAAGTCGTCGAAAGGTGGATGTCGTCCTTAAGTAGAGGAGATGCCTCAGCATGACTTACCTCTCGAGAAAGCGCCACAAGGATATAGTGCCACTCAGTTATCGTAGAGATATAGGCAGTCAATCTATCAAAAACTAGCAATAACAAAGAGTTCATGGAATAGTCTAGCCAATGGATTGCCATTAGTAATAACATCTGGATGCATTGATACATCCTACACCCTTTCTTACGATTGCAAGAGGAAGAAATCCTGTCATCATTGCGAGCGATTTCAATACTTGGGCGGTAGAATGAGGTACACGTTCTATAAATGCCAGAGGAAGAACACTCCTGGAGGCATTGGCATCGGTGGACATAGTTCTTGTGAATTCCGGGAGCGAGCTCACTTCTTACAAAAATAAAAGAGGGTGACCATTAGATATCATCTTTGTGACCACGTGTTTCGCAAGAAATGCTGGCAATCAAGTTCCAGCTACGGCGCAGCCTCATTAAGAACGGAAATGATCAGAAAAGGCACCCGCAGAAAAGAGGATGGAAACCACACACTCTGAACGTTGGAGTTCTCCAGTAAATAATGGAAGATATATTCCTTCGTAAATCAGCCGCAGACAAGGCGAATCAGGTCACAAGAGGGACCAAATCAAAGACAAAGTCGATAAAATCCCCAATATTGCTTTAAAAGCAAGAATAAATTGGCGTTCACACATCTTTCAAACAAGGAGTATTTCCCGCCTAGTGGCAGAAATAAAGACAGGTGTAGGAGTAAAGGTAATAAACCACCGCATAATTACTGATTGTATAGGCCTCTACACATGTTGGACACCATGGGGAAGATACTGGAGCACATCATAAGTGACAGATTGGAGGTGCCATCGATGAGGCTAGTGTTTTTTCAGATCGCCACTATAGTTTTCGTAAGTAAATATGGTCGACGCTTTCGGCTAAGTAGTAAGTACTGCGAAAAAAGCCATCACAAGAAAGCCTTCAGGAAACGACTTCAACACCGCAAACTGGAAAAATATCCTGCCAGTCCTCACCTCTAAGAGTACCTGCTGAAGATAATGACAGACTAGTTTAGAAATAGAATACTGCTCTACGACACCGACGAAGCAGTATAACGTCACAGGCGGCATTCCTCAAGGCTCCGTATTAGGTCCGCTACTGTGGAATCGTGGGCGCCGTGGCTCAAGTGGTTAGTGCGTTGGGCTACGGAGCGAGGGGTTCCAAGTTCAATTCCCAAACAACACCTAAAATTTCTTTCACGGCCCCACCTCTCGCGAGCGTTTGACAAACATCCGAGAGTAAAACTGTCATGAAAAAAGCTTCTCAAAAACAAAAAAAACTGCCGTTCGGATCCGGCATTAAACAGTAGGCCCCTTCCATTCGTGTGAAGAATATAACACGTACAGCACGAGTGGTTGTGAGAAGCTAGGCCCTGGGTCCCATGAACCTGTTGCGCCAAAAATTTGTTTTGTACTGTGGAATCTAATGTAAAAATTGGCTTCGCCGACAACAAAGCAATAGTTGTAGTGACCAAACTCCTTGAGGAGTTGGAGCTTGAATGCAATGAAGCTATCGGAATGGTACAGCACTGGCTCGCATGGGGCAACAACTTGCAGAAGAAAAGACAGAAGTAGTGCTCATCAACAGCAGGCGAGTCATGGAAACTATATATGAGAGTAATTGTGCGCGATCACGAACCAGATCCAAACCATAGTTGAAGTACCTTGGCATTACTTTGGATGCAAGCCTTTAAGCAACACCTGCAAAATACAGATGAAAAGCCAGCAAAAGCAACAGCTACCCTGGCTAGGATTATGCCAAATATCGGCTGACGTGCATCGATGATAAATGCTCTAAGGCTCCCAAATATTGCCGGGTGCCATGAAGACGAAATCGTACAGGAAGAAGACTGAGACAGCTTACAGAATCAACGCGTTGAGAGTATGCAGCGCCTTCCGATGAACCTTCTACGACGCGGTATGTATTGTAGCTGGCATGGTACCAATAGACCTTATAAAATAATCCAACTCAATGCCTCAGTGTGGCCGTGGCCAACTCTAAAGCTGCATAAACTAGATTTAAGTGTTCTAAGCTCTTCAAGACGATGACTGAACTCAAAATTGAACGAAATCTCTGGCATTTCGTTGAGAAATATGCAATAAAAAATTGCACAAAATTTGATTAAAAATATACTGTTGCATGCAATTTGTTGAGTCTCGTGAAAGAAATAGCATGTTAGGCACTATATCGCATAAACATATAGAAGTATACCCGGCGCCGCGGCGACTATTTGGCATAACTTAGAACAAAAAAAAAACTGCTTATCGCATGGGAGAAAACAGAAATGTCAACAGCACATGGAAGTTCGCTTCAAATGATGACTGAGTTCAAGAACTCTTGGCCTAGATATTGTTATTCCTGCAATTCTTGGTTAATTGCTTCGAGTTTTGAGCTTGTAAAAGTACCAAAACTGAAAAAATACTTCTCTTGTATATTAGGAGGGCGAAGGGAAAATATTTGCAACATCGAACTCTGTAAGGTGCACCAAAAACTGAATGGGGTCTAAAATGACAAGATTTGATGATTACATTGACTGTACTACATCGTGTAAAAATAAGCTTCTGTCCAGTTATGGTAGATATCGCAAAAAGGATTTGTTTGGTCAAGGGTACTGTACACAGAAAAATTTTCATGTCCAAACGTTACAAATAGATACAGTCAAGCAAGCAGACCAAACAGTCATAGGAGTCTCGTATCCGAACGAATGTTTTAATTATATAAATACATTATTTCCACAGAAAGTTTATTGGCACACGATGTTTGGAAGATTTTATTGGTTTCTCCATTATCTAGGGTGAGTTGATTGATTTGACAATTTTTCTTCTGTTAGGGAATAAAGTAATGGCAGATACTTGAACGAAGTGTTGGTATCTATACTATGGCTGGTCTCAAGTGGGTATTTTAAGTCTACATTCATGCACATATGTATGTATATCTTATACTTTGAAAACACGAAGCACATTGGGGAATGACTCATTCCATTAATGGCAGCAGCTTTAAACGGGGACTGTTTGAGTTAAGTTCTAGAACTCATCCTCCGTGTCATCGTATTTCTGTTTTTAGCACATTCTAATTAGTCCTGTCATTCATATACATACATACATAAGACTTAGTTAAAATTTTGTATCTAAATTTTCTCTCCAAAATATAAATACATATACTTCCAGTTCTACAATTTCTAACAAAGGCAAAACTTATAATTGAAGGGAGACAATTAAAAGTAATATTCAGAACATACGATTCCTGCCATTCGTCGGAATTATTCCAAGTCCATTCATTTAAATTCAGAACACACTTTTGATTCCAATTATAATTTACATACAATTCCATCCTGCCACTTTAGCAAACCTGGACAATGATAGATACATTCAGGTGGTAGAGTATGCTCATTTATCCAGGGACTTACAAGCAGGATACTCTGAATAATTGCCAGTGGCATTTAAATTAAAACTCAAGTCCTTTAAAATTAAATACTTCCTAGAAGCAAATGTGATGATGAACATTTTTTTTTTCATTGTCACTCGAATTGGAAAAAGTCTCCTTCATTAATTGGTGGATAATCATTTGCTTGAATAATTTAAAATATTAAAACTTCAAGAAATAATTACAAAGAGGACGATGATGATTACTGAAAATTTTTATTTCCACGGAAAAAAAAAGAAAATTTTCAATAAAATTGGTTTTCGTTAATTAAAAATATGAATCCAAAAATAAATGAAAGAAAAAAAATATATGTATATAAGTAAATGAATTCGATAGATGAATAGAATTTCAAAGATTCATAATAGCACTACAGTTTACGAAGAGATACACATATACATAGATAGATAGAGCATGAAATCTAAAGATAGATAGATGAAGAGATCAAAAATGCGAGCATAATAGAGTTTTTTTTTTTTTTTTTTGACTGGATAGATGCTGTAGATACATTTAGCTTGTGTTTTCGAATGAAAATTCCACTTAAACTCGAAGGATATAATTCGTTTGAGTACGACGACTGTATTGGATAATTGAACATTTTTAATTACAATTCTTCGTCTTCTTTATTGTATTCGTTTCATTTCCGGTACTTTGCGCGCGAGTTTTCGTGTGTCAAGACTTCTGAGAGTACAAACGTAAAGTTTTGTATCTCAAAAGCCTTCGGGGCAAGAAAAAAAACATTTGAATTTATCTTTCAAGGGGAAAGTGAAATTCAAATAGAAGATATAGAATAGTAAAACACCAAAAATAGAAGAGTAGATTTACACACATACAGAAGTATCTATAGAGAGACGAAGAAAAAAAAAACAAAAAAAGTAAAAGATGTAACCAACTTACTTGTAAAGTCGTCTAACTCTTCCTGTTCGGCTTCGGCAGCCAATTCTTCGGGCGTTTTCTTTTTCCGCATTAAAGGATTTGGTTCTTCCTGCGGCATTTGTTCCACGATTTCTTCCTTTTTCTTGATGTTATACTGTAAAGATAGAAAAAGGATACCCAGAAAATTAGCACAAAATTACAGACTATAACTGGATAAATTGATGGATTGCTGAGAGAATGAAATTCAAAATCCGCACTCCACCTCGCCGCCGCCAACACAAAGAGGAGAAGTAGCGAACGAGTTATCGTCTGGAATTTTTCATCTCGTTGCGGATTCTTTAAGGATCTGGGTGGGTAAGTTTTTTATTCACTGCATTATAGTGTAGTCGTCTACAGTGTACTTGAATCGGAATGGAGAGGAATTATTGATGAGCTTCCTCTCTTAGAATGGATGGTTTAAGGAGGAAAAAAAAAAAATAAACTTGAAGAACGATTTCATTGAACTCCTTTTTGAGAAATCGCTCAAAGAGGATACCGCCTTGCAAAATCGATTGACTGGCTTACTGCTGCTACTTGTCTTGGTCGACTAGAATATTGACTCAAATCGATTACGAAGGGGGTGAGAGTTTATAGTCTCTATGGTTTAGTTTGGTTACTTGTCCATCGGTTGATGTTGGTTAGGGAAAGGATTTGGTTTTTTGACTTGTCTTGTTGGTAAAGCTTTGACGGGTTTTATTGGGATGATTAAATTGAGGGAATTTCTTTTTTACTCTTTCTCTATTGCGGCGTCCGGATTGAAGAGTCATTTATTAAATTAAAATCGGAACGAGGGAAATAAATTCAATTGAATTTTTTGTTTTTTTTTCAAGATGTAGACAGTTTAAAAGTTTAAATTTAATTAAAACTAAGACAGGGTTTAGGACATTTATCGACAAAAAAATACCATTAATCCGAAAGCAATCTTAGTATTGATTCAGAAGAAACTTTGTCGACTCATGCCTGCATAAGTCCCGTCTAGTCTATGGGACACATTCCGGAGAAATTCAAGTCAGCAAAATATTTTTCCCACCATTAGTTAGTTGAATTCGGTTATACCAAGAGCTCAACGTCCTCAGTCTCGAATCTGATCAAACTTAAGCATAAACCCGAGGCTCTAAATAAGTTTAGACATCAGTTCATTAGAATTTGATTCAGTAGCGAGTAGGATATGTTTGATGATTTAAATAGTGGCTAGTTAAGCTGGGCGTTTCCACCAACCCAATCTACAATTGCATTTGTCAGAGGAAGTCTATATCGGATTTAGCTCTTTTACTAACAGATGTGAGGGTCTACAGTTGAGCTCCACTAAACATCGAGTGGATGGTGCCCTGCTAACTACGGATAAGGATGAACTCAACCGTTTAGATAACAGCGTCGTGGTTCTGATCTCGAATGAGTTATCCATTGCAACAATAAAAATAAGGGGATTGGTTCCTTCCAAACCTTTACAAGTGACTCCAGTATGTGCATGGGTAGAACTTCTGCATTCTCTCATTACAATATCTGATTCTAGAACCTACCAAAGAACACTTGGTTTCAACATTTGATGTCGAACAAGCGGACTTCCTAAATATTCTATGGAACATCATGTGCGTGGAATGTAAATCCCCCTCCATCAGCTCTTTATTGACTTTGAGAAAGCATTCGACAACTTTAGCCAGAATCCAGTATCTGGAATGCATGCGACGTATTCAAAAGGAGAGGATGCAATATATCAAGTCTTACACAAAATTAAAAGGTCAAAGGACTTTGAGGTACGCATCGAAGTGCAACAAGGCTGTATACTATCACCTTTGCTATTTTTGATTGTAATAAGCGAAGTGCTCAGGCAAGCCTAAAGAGAACATGAAAAATGACATCAGAATTCGAATACCTAGACAATGCTGACAATGTCTCCTTAGACTTGCTTCAAATGGTCCATAGCTTAGAAACTGAAGTAAACAGAATGGGGCTGAAAATAAATATATCCATATTGAGCTTTGTCTACTGGAATTAGTGCATAAAGGCTTTTGGACATTTAGACCTGCATTTTGATTACTTTTCAGAGTTCTCAGTCATATCCTCTTCTTTAAGTTCGCTTATCCAACCTAAATATTGAGAATACTCGCAGGTTTTCGTGAATACTGCAGATCTTTCTTTCTAGTCTTCATTGGAAGCTAATGCTTGTTAGGGTTCGGAAATGGTCAGTGCAGCTTCTGGTATTTGAAACCTAAATGCGTGTTGGGAATAAGTTTTCGATATCAGTGCCTATTTGCTTAGGATCATGCGTTCAAGGAGTTAGCGGCTACAGGTAAGTATGCTTGTTTTAAGGATGCTGAAGAACTTTGTTTTTTTTGGAATGCCTTCGGGAAAGTCATTCTCTGCGGTTCTATTGTAGATCCGTGGTAGCTGTTGTTGATGGTAAAGCAATGCCAACTTTGGTTGTGAGGAATGATATATATATTCATGGCTTGATTCTTGAATTTTTAGTCAATGTGTCTAAGAAATGACTATGTGGTTACCTACACTATTTCTTTCAATAGATGGTTTCGAAGCAGATCTTTAAATGACGCTTGGCCGTAGGAGATGTGCTGTGATGCATTCAATGGTCCATTCTTTTACTTTCTTACAAAGCATAGGCCACGAATGGGGTTTCTGTTCTATCTAGTTGGGAAATGTGTCCCGCTTTTACAGTCGAATATGAGGTGAAGAACATGTTTGTAGAATGGCATGGTCTTGGTCGATTGATGTAATTATTATGAGTCCACGGATTCAATGGTTCATTTATTGCTGTATCGATTTTCTGGATCACTAGGGTTCTATATATCCCTCTGCCAGGTTCTTGATTATCCGACCTCAAGATTTTAGAGTCCTTTGTGTGCCACGATGATAGAAATGAACTGCATACTGCAGATCCATCTGTCCATGCTCTGCCATATTGAAGGAGGTTGACGTTTCTAAGAGTAGAACATTTGACTCTAATTGCTAAATTGGTTAACGAGTGCTTAGTTCGGCCGCCTGGTTTGAGTTTGTAGTCAACTTTTTTTTTATTTGGGTATTTGGTAATAGACACGGATTCACAGCAGCAGTTCCTATAGTAAGATAGTGAGGCACAATGAAGTCTAAGTGCATCTTCATCGAAAGCAGCCAGCTTCACAAACCCATAGTACAGTGGGTCCAATAAATTATTCATTACCTAAGTGACAACTTTTTGTGAACAATGAAGAGTAGGTCAAAAGGACTCACAAAACTTTGCTGATGGATGGATTCAAACAAGTTGTTGATCTCAGGCGACCCCAAGATATTTTATCTATCAAGAGTAATGAAGTAAAAATCACTTTACTGACAGAGATGAAATTTTTTTTTGCCCACCAGTAGCCAGTACTTGAAGTAGTATCTTCTTATGATAGAAATAAGTTAGGGACTTATTAAGACCAACCAGAAATACTATCAAACACGACTTGAGGATGAGAAATCTTTCGATGCAAAACAATTACTCATTCAAACATAACCCACCGATATGCACCAGTAAAATGCTTTGAAATATTTTATCCAGCACAAGCTTTTGACCATGCGAGACTAATTGCACATCGATTCGAGAATTTGTTTGAATATTTTCCAATCACAGTAGTTCTGTGGGGAACACTCCCATTTTCATGGAAATAGAATAAATCTACGTCCAATTTCATAAGTGATTTCAATATTCCAACTCCCCAATCAATCAGAACCAATTTCAAAATTCGCATTTTGGCAAATGTATCTATTTGCTATGATTTCATCTATTTTTTTTTTCTGGAGAACTCACCAATTAATAATTGATTGAAAGTCAATTTTTCTCAATGCTAATTCAAGCGACATGACACCGACAACCACCAACCCTCCTATTTGCACAGAAACCCTTAATATTTCCGTTTTTATTTTCGTTAACCCAAATCAGAATCCAGTTCATCTCCCACTCCCCCTATGTACGGTCATCATGTTTATTTCGGGCCAAAAGCAAACAAAACGAAAGTCAAAGCAAACTCTCATTTCGCATCCTTCTCCAATATTGACATTTACAGTCGCTAAACTCTGCAATCTTTTGGCATTCGAATCGATTGGCAGAAACTTTTCAAATATCAACATGAATACTTTATTTGCGTTAAATCCTTTTAGAGTCCTCTTTCAATCTGGTGGTGTAGTCAAGTAAATGTCAAAAGTTTTACGCCCTCATCCCCCCCAAGCACACACATGAACACACTCGTGTGCGCATATCAATTACATTTATTACAAAGCAGCTAATTATAAATCGTAATTACGCTACGTATGATAATAATTATCCTTACGAGAGTATCCTTGAAATATTATTCTCCAAGAAGCAGTCATACGTACAACATGGGTTTTGTTTGTTTGTTTGATTTATTTTTCTGTTTTTTTTTTTCGCTCGTTGGAACATGTGTATACAATGTACACACAAGGACTTTCGCAAGGATATTCGTATTCTTTTCATCACATATGCGTGTTTGTATATGCGTAGATAGATTTGTTTATCTTTAATAAGCATAATCAAGTTGAGGATTGAATGGTGCCCGCGGGCGGGGAAAACTCATGAAATTCACATACTCAAACCCAACACCCAGTGTGGAGGGAGCGTAATGAAAACATATGTAATGTCAGTTCCAGGCACATCGGCATAAATGCGGAGAAGACAGATGGGAATCCTTCTTTTTCACAGTGGGGGAGTGAACACCCGTACGCATTTTAAAAACGCCACAACTATGTTTTAGGCATTTCTCGAGGATATTGAATGTGAATGGTGATGACGGTGGTGGTTGTGGGCGGAAAGGATGACTCAAAATGACTCTGTGATTTATTAACGACATTTTTGGCTCAGCTTGAGCGACACGGGTGGTTTGGAGTTGTTTTGCGCTTTGTGTGGTGGTGGGTCCTCGCTTCGAGAGCGTGACGTGGTAGGTGATGACTGTGCGGTTGTTTTGGAGAGTTCATGTCAAGGCGACTAACTCATAACAATGGCGCGTTGCTTTTGGGTAATTTTTCATTTTCATTTTGTGTTATCAACTTCAGTTGCAGAACAAATTCAAGGACATGGAGAGAGCAGCCTCCGTGGCGGCATTGTCACGTGAATTGTTTTATTTATTATTTTTTTTTTTTAATGGGGATTGAGTTTAGTCTGGATAATGTTGGCAGTAGCAAAGTGATGGTGGGTAGGAAATCTTCGCAGAACGACTAATGATATTAACTCTGGGAATCATGACCTAGATTTATAAATCTTTTCAGAGAAAAGTTAACACTAAGGAATCGGTTGAAATTATGTATGCAACTCCCTGGTGTGAAAGTACTAATCACCTGGAGATTTGGTTAAATGAACCTGTAGCTGGGCTGGGGTTGATGATAATTCAAAGAGTTTGCCTAGATAAGCTTAAGTTAAACATGTGCGTAGATAAAGAGTTTGAAAATAAATTTAACATAAAACAAGGAGAAGTCCGAAACTGACTTAGAAATGCGATGCTTTTTTGACGAACAGTAGGCCCATAAAACTACTTCGAAAATCTTGCCAGCCTTTCAGCTTAACAGAGAAAAAGAAAGAGAGTTATAAGTACTGCGAGTACAGTCGTAGAATCTAGTATAAAGGTTGCCTTTTCGCGGATAAAGATTACAGAGCAATAAACGTCTATTCTGTTAAAATAACACCAAAGGATTCAGTGCCTCTGTGTAAGATCAGGAAATTGAAAAACATCATTGCTCGATAGACAAAAAAAGATTTGTACACTGTGCCAGTACCTTCGTCATTGGATCCTCTCAGTACGGGCGAATTGATTGAGAAATGCTAGGAATGTATTATATGCTATATTATATATATATGAATGTATACAAGCTACTAAGTTATCCGGTTCAGAAAAGTCTTTAAAAAACAAAAAAGCATAGTTCATAACTCTAGGGTGGTTTCGAAGACTACCCGGACCGAGGCATTGTTGTCCATCCGCTCTACATGACCCAGCCATCTTAGCCGTTGTATTCGAACTCTTTTGACTAGGTCGATGCCACTATATAGCTCGCTCAGCTCTTGATTCTATTTTCTTCTCCACTCTCCGTCTAAGCAGATGGGACCACAAATTACCCAGAGTATTTTTCTCTCATAAGAACCGAGATCGGCCTCATCCATTCTTGACATAGTCTATGCCTCTGTACCGCAGAGCAGGACTGGGGTGATCAGGGTCTTGTATTCCTTTAGTTGTTCGAAAGAGGGCTTTGCTACACAGTTGTTTTCTTAGCCCAAAAAAGATGTGATTTGCAAGAGTTAAAAAAGTTAAAAAAGAGTTTGATCTCAGCTCTGGTGTCATTGTCTGAATTTATAGCGGATCCTGGGTAAACAAAGTTCTTAACTACCTTAAAGTTATATCTGTCGAGGTTGACATTCTGTCCGAGGCGTCAGTATTGTATATCCTTTATTGTTAACAGCATATACTTTGATTTACCCTCAGTAACTGTTAAACCCATCTTAGTCGCTTTCGTCTTAATGCTCACAAAAGCACTGCTAACATCACGCTTTGTTCTTCCGATTATGTCAATATCATCGACATATGCGAGCAGTTGCATGAACTTTTGAAAGATTGTGCCTCTGATGTTGGCGTGTTAGTTCTACACAAAGGTCTCGTTGAGGACTTTTCTGAGCAGTGTGCATTCCCCATCGTCATCCTGCACAACCGGACGAGTTTAGCAGGGATGCCAAAACTAGACATAGCTCTATATAGCTCTTCTCTATAGATGATGTCATAGGCGACCTTAACATCGATAAAAGGTGGCCAGTATCGATTTGAAATTCATGGCTTTTTCCAAGATCTGCCGCAGTGTGAAAACTTGGTCAATGGTGAACTTTCCTGGCCTAAAACTAAACGGATATGGACCACTAAGATTGCTGACGAAAGGCTTTAAGCGTTCACACAGAATAGCAGATAAGATCTTGTAGGCGACGTGGAGAAGCCTTATTCCTCTCTTTTCAGCTTAGATATCGCTTTCATAACTTCATCCAGGTCGAGTCGACGTTCTTTGATGTTCATTCTGTCTGACAGCGAAATTTTGGTCATCCTCGCCATTATACAGTCTGCAGAAGTAATATTTCCATATCCTTTACATCGACTGCGATAGAAGGTTAAATCTGGTATGGCATCATGAGGGTTAAAGCTATGACGACCGGAAGGTCAAATGCATGCCAAAATCTAGTAATGATCACCAAGTAAACATTTGTCAGTAAATTTGGCTTAGATTATTTTAAAAGACTTGTTGACAACTAGTTCATATTCATTGAAGTACAAAACGCAAACATGCTCAGAACATGTATTTTGCAAAAGAGAAATCTGCTTGTTTGCTAAAGAATACACCATGTAACCATTAATTTATATCCCAGAGGCTTTTACGCACGTCTTTCCATCTGTGCCTTGGAAAAGATGCAAAGTTCTCAACAAAATACAGATATACGTATCGACCGGCAACTGCATTCGCATGGATAGAAGGGGTATTGAAAATAGGCCGACATGCATAGTCACAGTTCCATTTTCGCTAAGGTTTTCGTTGTTCATTTCCTCATTTATGCTTATTAGTAGAATACAAAATTAAGTTTGAGAAGCTCTAATAAAATGTTTGTCATGCTCTACATCAGAATTACTAGAAGCTCTGGTCGGACTTTGGTCCCTATAAGACGTCTGCTTGATGTGGTATCAAAACGCATCTAGAAGTAGCCAAAGTACTGTTTCCATACCTTACTTCCCTTTTCAAACGCAATAAAGCTCAACCTGTTACCTGGGTGCCAAAGAGTTGAAAGTAGCTTTTTTAGGGAAGAACTAACAAGGGTCTAAGGGCCGTACTGCTAGCCACCTATTTGCAAAATCAACCCCGCTCAGTCCATTAGGAAAATGTGTTGGGTTATCAGGAATCCAAAACACAACATTTCAATGAGAAAATCATTACACTTCATGTTAAATATATCAAAATTGATGTTCAAAGTGATCACTATAGCCGAGCCTTAATGCAAAAGTTTGCCGCGTATGAATTATCACACCAATAAAGCTTGGATGTAAACAACCAATAATTTAGTATTCACGTGATACACATATGAATCATAAAGACTGCTATGCGTATCCCTTAAAAAAAAACAACAAATCTCCCTTAACCCCCTATCGTCTTACATAAGCTCTAACCTCATGTAAACACATGTGACCTAGCCTTTAACTAAAGAGCGACGTGATATCCGACAGCTTTTCAAACGATTGTACTTTGTTTCCCTTTCACCATCTAAATCATAAAACAGGTCATAACATCCTTGATTCATGCCAAACACACCTCTAATGCGCTTCACGTGATAGTCAAACAAAAACAACATTCTCCCAAACGTTTGCCCTTATTTTTCTTGTCTCACAAATCGATGAGGCCCGCCGCTGTTGTTTGTGTTCACTCCATGGTTGCATGTTTTCGATGGAAAGTAACTTTTTGCACACAAAACAAAAATTAACAACATTTCAACGGAAATTAACAACCTCTTTCCATTGAAGCAAAACAAATTTCGCTCATTTTTCATGGAGGGGAGGTCTATTATCTTCAATAATTAAGCCCTGCACCTTTACATGTAAAAGCCGATAACAGACCGTAAAGGGATCAGAAGGACGTAGGAAAAGAAAAACAAAAACAAAAAAAAGTCTACCATCGGCCGAAAACAATAAACAACAAAATGTTTTTATCTAGGTTACTTATCGTAAATACTAATTTGAAAGAGAAAACTTGGCTCGCACAACAGACGCAACATGTAGACATTTTGACAGACAAAGCGGATTAACTTTGAAGGATGTTGGAATGAAAGTTGAAACAAGTTTAAGGACTTGCATTGAATTTGACAGTGTTTTTAAACATTTAGGCTGCAAGTGGAGTAGAGAGAGAGAGAGGCAATTGGAGTGTTAATATAAGTATTCTCAGCACCATTTCTCGATATGTGGAAGAACCTGTGAAACCTCCTTTCACAAACTTTAAGGCATTGCAATGGATATACTTCTTTGTAGGATGCTCAAGGGGATGAAATGATAGATCGGGGTATGTGCAAATGTCGAAAGGCAATAACCTTCCTCTTTTAGTCCGGACATTAAATATTCCAAGGAATATCTGCTTAGTGTAGGATCATCCAACAAGAGGTGTCATTTTAGATTTCGTCCCTTAGTTGAATTGCCAACATTCTGCTATTATTGCGAAAACTTTTGATAAGTAAAAACTAGGAGGTGAACAAATAATACATAATCGTACGACGTATTGAAATAGTGAAAAATTACTGGTGAAAGGTTTTACCATGAAAAAACCTTGAGAGATTTTTGGAATTCAAACCAAAATTCAAAAGTATGTATTGATTCCTTTTTCTTCCCATGCGTATCTATAGATAGCATTAAAAAACATTTTAATGTTAAAAGGGTTGATAGGACATACCGAAGTACATAAGGCTCTAGGTCTCTTGCTTAGGAACCTACATCTATGCACACTATGTTACACAATGGCAGAATTATGTAAAGAATTCCCAACAACTACTCGCAGAACCGTATATAAAGCTTTGGAGTCGACTAATGTTCACGTTAGCTAGTTCGCCAAGACTGTCAAAGAAGTTGTCTTCTCGGCGTATTTTTCTTTGAGCAGACAGCACTTTGCACGGGCAAAGGAGAGTAAAGCGTCGGCACCCATTCTATTACATAGGCGTAGGACCATTCTAGTGTGGCGTTCAAGCCTGACAGATAGCTATATACTGAGGTAAGTTCTAAAGAAATTAAACGAGTTTTAAGTCGAATTATATAATTTTTTTTATATCAAAGTTGACAGCATTCCATGTCTTGAGCTGTTAGACGATTTACAACCTAGTCGCATAGTACCTTACCAAGAAGGATGCATTGAGCGGCTTAAAACATTTCTTTCAAGAGTAAGCTTAAGATTTGTGTACCTACTCTATCTCATCCTTTGCAAAAATAGTTCACCCCAAGCTTTGTCTAATCCAGTTTCTCTAAGGAGTCTAGAAAGCAGAGAATGAGAATAAGGTTTTATGGTTAGATCGTTAAACACCAGAACCATTTTCAGATGAGTTCCAGGATCGCAGTTTGGATTAGGTTATGTCTTGTATTCACTTATGGGTCCACCGTGTGCGGTTTCTAGCAATATTTCTCAGCTCTCCCATCTCTTTCCCATTTGAGGTGCTTCCTTCTCTATTGTTCTACGCCATGTGCTTCTAGGACCGTCGCGTATCCTGCCATCCTGAGTTAGCGGGTTCCAGGTGGGATAGATACTTGGTTATTTGGATTAGATACTAAGGTATCTGCTGTGCTGATTAGCAAATTCAAATAGCAAAGCTATCTGATACATATGTTCATACATATGATTGAAAAGTTTTTCTCTCTAAACCTTTACAACTATCTGCCATTTATTTTTTACAGAATACAGGATATAACGTATGGCAGGGACTTACGGCTCCATGATACCATAGCATGCTAGTCGATAAAAATTGTTGCAGTAGGTAGTGATTGTTATGTTTGATTCTTTACCTGGAGTGACAGAGGACATATTCATTATAGGCTCATTGCAAAATCTGGAATGCACTTTAATAATCTATGTATATTTAGCGCATATATCCAGTTGAAATTTCAAATACGTAGAATGTGCATAGATGTGCTCCAAAGAAGAATGTTCTCCAGTCGAGTAGATCCTTATCCCAATGGGTTTCCTCAACTACTCCATGCTTTATAAATATTTTAGGATCGGGCAAATAATGTGTACCTTCGAAAGGAGGTTACGAAAATTCATAGACACTCCTGCATTGCTTTCGAACTTGTTAAAAAAACCAAGCATCCCTAAAGAGATCGCTTTCGTAATAGCAAAAGTCCTAAGCGTCTTTCAAATACATACCTTACGTGCTCCCGTTCCAGTATAGAAACATATTAAGAGTGCGTGAGCGGCATTATACGAAAAAGTCTCACAAAAGGGCAAAAAGAGGTATTTTTAAAAAAATCGGGTTTTTGAACCAAAAAAGAGTCAAATTGCGACTCAAATCGCATAGCGGCAAAGCTGGTTGTAGTCCAGCTTTGGTATCAGCACCAACGCATGATGTTCGGGAGTGGTGTTAGAAAATAGAAATATTCTTGATGTCAGAGTTGGGTTGTGTTAGCTTAGGTTAAAAGTGGCTGCAAACTATCCACGTTTAGATCAAGTCTGTGATAGATCCGTTCCAAAATCACCTGGATCATATAATACTCCATACCTACTTGTAGAACCAATTGGAACTTCTAATGAAGCGTAGTAGACTCCTACTCTCAGTTTAATTAAGATATAAAAATTAAGTCAGGAGATCTAAAAAATAATCAGAGAAAAGCCCTCCACCTACCTTGTCTTCCTGACAAAATGACTTGGAAGGGATGATTTTCTAGACGTTTTCATCAAAACTTAGCTTGGGAGTAGTGTAGTCTATGTTTTCGGAAGTGCGGCCAAATTCTTCACAAGACCACTGTGATATTGCTTGAGAAAGCCGTTTGCCTACCAAAAATGTCAAGGAGTGTCCGATGGAATAAAATGTCCAGTTTTCTACCGAAAAGTTGATCGTTGGAACTTGCTTAAATAGTTACGGTTTATCGGCTTTATTTAAGGCAGTCGATATCGGTCTTCTAACCAAGATATAGAGCCAGCGAATTATATAAACCTTAACATCAGAATTAACCTTCGGGTAAATGTGGACAACATCAATTTCATGCTCTCGATAAACAAACAACATTTATAGTTGTACACAGACTAGGACTAAAGTGATTATGGAGTTCACCAACCTATGCGAACACCTCAGGAGCCCATGAAGAGAGCCAAACGACTGGGTTCAAAACTTCTGATTCGAAAAATCTGTTCTACTCAACACAATATTCGCTTGAATTTTACCATATGGAGCAGAGCGTTGGGTGTTAAACACGAAAGAGGACCATACATCGGTTGACCTAATGAAAATGTCAGAAGTTTGGATTGGTTTTGTTATATCGCGCAAATGTTAAATATTGCCACAGACGAAAAAAAAAAAACACAGTCCCCGATTCAAGGTCCAAACAATCATGGACAACCGAAGACTTGGTAAACTAAATTAGAGGCAACATGTCCAAAATTGCGATAGATGCAGCAAGCATCGGGAGCTAGATACAGTAAAGTAAATTAAAGATGAAATCCACCAACAAAAGAAAGTAACCACTGCTGGCTCGTTCCAAGTAGGAGGACGTTTCCACTTTTTTTTTGTTTGTTAGTTATATTGAAGAATTAGATAGTAGAATTAGGATAGTTATCAAGCGTTGACAGTATTGTATTATGCTTTCGTCTCAGGAGATTTGAAAACTTCTAAAAATAAATATTAATACGCAAACTCCAAGCGAAGTGAAAATAGAAAAATCTTCTCAGAG
Organism: Xylota sylvarum; assembly: GCA_905220385.1. NCBI lineage: Eukaryota > Metazoa > Arthropoda > Insecta > Diptera > Syrphidae > Xylota > Xylota sylvarum. The sequence goes on from LR999958.1 coordinate 39,527,781, forward strand.
TCATATAGCACATGATTAATCCCAAGGTACATATATAGTATTGACTATTAAGGGTCCTTTGGAGAAAAAGATACATCAAATTGTAGAATTGTTTACTGGAAGAAACGCTTATGGTAAATGTTTAATACCTTAAAATCTAGTCACAGATGGTAGCCTTTTAATCATTTTGAAAAATCTATCTTATTAGATTAAAAAAAGGCAGAAGTTACCCGCTATAGCAATAAATAAATCAAGCTGAACTTAAAATTCGAAAAATAAAATAAAATCTGATTAATAGAGGAACACTAATTTTTCTTTAAACATTATAATATATTATTTTAAATAGAATTAACACTTTGCATTATCACATAATTTAACTTCTAATTTACTAACCTTTTTCATGTTGAATGGCCTTAAAGAGATCAATCTGACTCCGTTAGGGAGTCGCTTGTATAAACGGACTCCCTACTAGAGTCAATTTGACCCCCCATAAGGTATAAAAAAAATCCAAGTACAAATGTATATATAATTAACTTCTTTATATTGCTCACACTTAGAACTTATTTCAATTAACAAAAAAAAAAAACTAACTAAACAAAAAGTTTGAAAAAAAGGGGAAAACAACAACAACATTTAGTTTAATTACCCAACCAAAAAAATTTAAATTTTAAAGACATCCTTTAATTATATTTCCTGTAGCCTCTGTAATTCCAATTATAAAGTTGTCACACATTTTTTTTTTGCTTTTAAATACACTCACACAAATGCCAATTACAGCCGTCTGCTTTACATAGTCGGTGGGTCCTTTTTTTAAGGTCATTTTAATTTAAATTGGTATTTCACCCTTCATGCTTGAGAAGGTGGACTACTTGCACCAAATTAAAGGACTATAAATATCTTTTCCAGGAGACTGAAAGACAGTATCGTTTTAAAATTAATGATCCTGATGATTTGTTTTTGGGTAATTGGGAGATATACTTTCGGACACATTTGGCGCAAGGACAACGAAAAGTGGACCTTTCCAAAATCTTAATATGTAGGTGACAGCTGTCGGTTTGAAAAAGGGACGGGAATACTTTGTTCGAGAAGCAATGGGATTCATGTTGATTCTAAAATAAGTTTTTGACTTTTGAGGGATGATAGAAGGCTTAGTGTCCATCTCTCTCCTAGTGGGGTGCACGTTAAAGCCTTAGCGGTGACGAGAAACCAAGAGTCATCCATCCAAAATATTAGGAAAACGAATAGGATCTGAATTTGACCAACATGACAAAAGGATTCCTGTCTGAGAGGATTTTGCTTGACAAAAACCAACTACAGCGAAATATTTACTTCAATTTGGTCATCACAGCAGAGCGATCGATTAAGAAAGGATATATGATAAATCCGAGAGTATCTCCCGAAATGAGGACTAATATATGTACATGTATACAACAATATACAAACAGAGCAAGGTCCCCTCTCATATCTTAATTAGAATTCTCTAAAAGAGCCCGTACAAAGGACTGAAACATAAGCAAATATTCCCAGAATTTAGGTCATGAATGTGATGGAAATCCTTGTTGGTTTGAAAAAATTGTCCTAACAAACAATCAGTCGCCTGTATCCCGTTTAGTTGTTTGATTTTTTTTCTCATTTTCTACTACATCCTCTTGTTATTTGTTGATACAATATGTCCATTCTAACAGGATAGAAAAAAAGTAGGCTAAAGATACACCATGTATTTCCCCTGAAAATACAGATACCTACTCTTCAGGTAAACACTTTGTCAACACTATTAACATCGAAAAAGGTGAACTGTGTAAAGTCCATTTTCTTCATTGAGTGTGTACGAGTATCCTTTTTTTTCCTGTGAATTTCTCTTTTTTTTTTTATTGTGTGTGTATCCTTGTTGTGTTCCAAAACAAATTTCCATTCATAAAGGAAAACATAGTTGACAGGACATTTTTTTTTGCTTTTTTTTTTGCTGTTTGCTGTCTCTCTGTGAACAATCTGTCCAACAATTTGATGTGACAACACTTTATGTTCGGAATGCAAGTCCTTTTTTTGCCGGCACTAAAGACATATTTCGTTGGAAAAAAATGTTTGTGTCTATGTTTGTCTGATGGTGAATCCTTTCTGTTTTTCATATTTTGATTATAACTTTTATTTGCTTAACTATAAGTCTAACAAATAGTATGGTGAGATGGTGTAGGGGGAAGACCGTTTAAATTGTTGTCCTTGTTTCTGTGTTTTATGTTTAATTTTTTTTTTGTTTGCCTTACAAAGGACTAAACAGGAAGGAAATCGAGTCACCAACCCGTAAACAATGACTATCATCATGTTTAAGTATCCACACGAGGTTGGTGATTCCCATGTGTGCACAGAAAAGGGTACCTACACACATATGAATAGAATTTGCATGCTTCCTGGATTTGGTTTCCTTTTTTTCCCCCTTGGTACCTGCTAAGAGACCGGATAAAACAAAGACTTATGCGGTGGAAAAAAAAACTTTTTTGTTGTGTGCCTCCCGGTTTGTAGTCGGATTTGTCTCATTGAGGGATTAAGGGTTTAAATGTAGGTAACCTCTATGATCTAGTTCCTCTTCTCACTTAGTGTGTGCGTCCTGGTGTAAAATTGGTAATAAGCTGGATTAAGTTACACAATCAGTTGATCAACACACCTCCAAGAGGCAGTAGTAAGTAGTCTCTTAGTTCAAGTTTGAAGTGATTCCAATGAGTCCTGGGTTAAATGCTTTCACTTTTCTATTAAAGTATCTTAGTCTTAGTCCTTTAAAGCAAGGAAACTTTACATCACCTTTCCACTTAACAACCTCACCACAAAAGGCACCCAAAATAGAATGCAAACAAAGTTACTGACGAACGAAATTTTCCTTTCGTGTGTGAGACTATCACGTCGTCCTTATTTTGACATTAGTACCTATACATTTAGCATTCGAATTGCGAGTCAAGTACCTATCTACACACACACATGTGTATACAATCGTATTTGTGTCAATTTAAATTTGTCACGAAATGTTTCACGAACGATGTTAATGTTAAATTTAGCTGCTTAAGCTTTTCCCGTTTTTATACCCTAACCCTGTTTCTAAGTCCTTCTTCAGATGTTTTTCTGTGTTTTTTTTTTTTTGTGAATCGTGTGCTATCCTCTTACACCTTACACCTCAACCGGCTTACACTAGTTCGTGATAGTCACGTTATTTGCTAATAAATCAAGAAGTTCGTGTTTACAGCTTTTTCTATTTTTGTTTAGGGTCGAATAGAAGTTGTTCCCCTTTTATAAGGGAGGATGGTTGGTGTTTTTTTTTTTTATTTTATTTTCTTTTTTGGAAAACTATCCATTTTTAGACTATCATCAGCATAAGGGCGTAACGTCAAGGTTGAAGAAGGTGGTTCCAAGGGTTATGTAACCCTCGTCTATTTAGCACTTTGTAAATTGATTTTAATTCGTTAGGCCTGAAGCTATTAAAGAATAAGAAAGAAAAAAGGAAAATAAATTTTGCGTGAATAATTACCATGCCATTCGTGTGGATACGTCGTCATTCGTTATCAGAGATTTTAAGGGTGAGTTGCAGTTCTTTTGTAGTGTTGGTTGGAGTCTAATTATGCTTGGACGGTGGCTACGTGATCAGTCTTGTCATGTAAATATAAACGAGGGACTAGGCTATGCCACAACAATTTAAGTCTAGAATGAATGATGGTTTAATTAAGACACGATTAAAGCCTGCTCTGGGGCTTATAAATTACTGTTGAGATCAAGTAAAAATCCTTGTACGTTTTTTGCTGAGTGAAAGAATGTAATACATACAACGTAACCGACAGATTCCTGCGGTGATTTTTATACTTATTAGGTCCAGTCATAATCAACTGCTCCTTGTAGAAGAATGTGTTTATTATTGAGACGTTGAGACGTTGAGAGAAAGGTTTAACAACTGGTAGCTGGCGCATGCCTACATCCATAGAAAGCAGAAAAGCGTTAGAAATGTTGACTCCTTCAGATGAATCGATAAGTATTTTGCACTTAAGACTCGACAGAAAGCAGTCGTATTAACAGAAAAACCTGAGATAGAATCATTCAAATGAAGATGGAAGTGGTATAATGTTACTTCCGAAAGCATAGCCCCATCAATATACCAAATTGCTATAAGAACTAAGGAAGCGTACTGTGGACTGTCTACATCACCACCAAAAAGATTACAAATAGAATGGACAATGTCCAGAGATTTCGTGAACGGATGACGATATATGAATTGAATGAAGGTATTATGATCCTCGTAATACTGACAAAACCTAGAACTCTATAGTTAGTAACGTGATGAAACCTATAGATATTGATGGCATCCTTTGCGATTTCTTTCAAGACTTAATATTTAATATCTACATCTCTTTACGCCGCTCATGGGATGGGAGAAAGCATTCCAATATAAGCGTATCCTGGAGCCAGGTAAAAACGGATTTTGGTAAACTTTCCACAAGGTGTGTGATTACTTGTGTCCTTCCGGCTGTAGACATGACAATGGTTAGGATAGTTTTTGGTTAGAAATGAAGCACATTTAGACTTAACTTTCGTTATCCTAGAGGACGGTATATTCGCTTGAGATCCTTCTGCATAGACCACATAAAAGTCTTGCAAATTATTATAGAGTTATTTAGTAAGGTAATCTTTTACATCATCAGCTTGAATAGGGGTGCTATATGCTTGACCTTCTACAGGAGAGGCATTACAGAAAAGTAAAAATACACCATTGCAATTCAAAAATGATTTGCCACAAGGTTATATACTCTTACCCTTTTTTTTAAATTATTTCGGGCAGCATTGAGTGAGTGAAAAAGGGAATCAGACCATAGCGGGCATGCATTTTTGAAGCCTTAAGTCCCTCGAAAGATGCTTGCACTTAAGTCAATAACGGTAACTTGTATGACATAACACCAACGTTAGTGAGCAGCATTTAACCGAGTGAACCTCGAAAAGTAAAACAGGAGACAAAACCTTTAGTCCAGACGAAGGAGATAATAAAAGCAATATCAAAAAGGGAGAAATCAGAACTAGTTGCATTTGAACATTAATCTGTAAGTCTTCAGATTCGGAATCTGGTGGTCAAGAATTAGTCAATCGATTCGAACAGTCGTTAATAGATAGATTACGATTACCTTCACAATCTTTGGTGGTACCAATTTAAACAAGGATTTTGGCGAATTGTTATATCCTTAGAAGGGACTATTGTCTCCAGTCTTTACAGTTCTAACAGATTGCTTACAATGTGCAGTCTCGGGGGATTTCTGAAGACGCTCGTGGATTTGAAAATGGTATAACTAAATTTTTTAACAAAAATAAAATTGCTTGTCTGTATAAAGAAAATAATGAACTTTGTGCAGCTGAAGGTATACAGGAATGTTGTTGACATTATCGGACACTTCTAGTATGTCATCATAGAGACTTTATCGAAAATTTAAGAACAAGCCAGAAGAGTTAGTATTAAAGTTAGTGAGAGCAGAGAAAATAAGTTCTTATAACTGAGAAGGTTAAACTGATCACAAGATTTAGTCGTGAACTCATGAGTTGTACTAAGATGCAGATTTAGTCCAAAAAGCTAGGTCATGTCGACTATAATAAATATCATTGCTCTTGGTAAGAAAACCTTTATATCTGAGGCCCTAAGTACAAAACAGCAAACAGGAAAGACCGAAACTCTGGTACATAAACTGATCACAAAAGTCAGGAAATTTTAGTCTTTAATGCCTTTAACGAGAAGGTGAATGCTCTGGCAAGAATGAGGTCGGAAATGAACATCAGTTAAGCGGACATATCCAGACTGCCACCAATTGGAAAATTGTAAAGCATAATTGACGGCATAATAGAGAAAAAGGCCAACTCGTCCTGGTTATCGAGGGAGCACTATCCCACCTTTCGCACGTTATGACCTAAATTCGATAAAAAGAAAACTAACAGCCTTCTGACACTAAATAGATCATCTATTCGTATCCTAACAGGTATAATCACAGGACACTGCGCCATCGGAGTCATACTCGGTAAATGGATAATAGATTCCGACGACTTATGCAGAAACTGCTTAGACGAGGAAGAGGTGGAGTCACTCCAACATCTGCTTTGCTACTGCCCGGCTTTGCAAGAACGACGGCTTCGCACTCTAGGTTCCAAGTTCTTCGCAAGCACCGCAGAGCTAGGAGGCTTCTAGATATCAGATCTCCTCCACTTCATCAAGAGCACCAACTGGTTCCCATCCAGCCAGTACCGCGATAGGTTTTGGTCTATTTTTAATTCTAGATCTCATTCTATTAATATTTTAAAAAGAGATCTTTAGGTCTCTGAGTGGACGTGATGTGTTTTTCCGTCACACACTCCTTCTTAACCTAACCAAACCTAGTCTTCAATGCCTTCGTAAGCTCGTGTACAAGAGTGCACAGGAATGTACCATTTTGCGGAGCTCATAACTGAAATTTGTCCTGCACGATCTTACATGCATCATGTACGTCGATTAAGACGTGATAACAACTAGAATCAGTGCCAGTTATTTATTTGGAGGGTGATAGCTAACCCTGATATGCAAAGTGCTGGGTTTGAATGCCCTTAGAAGCTTTTTTAATATATGGAATAATCTTCACTTAATCGCTTTTTATTGTACCAATTTAGATACACTTTCTGAGGAACTAATCATCAAACCAAGGTCAAGATTATCAGCTTATAGCTTGGTTTTCAAATTAAAGTTATTCTTTTTTTGAAATTGCATGGCTCATATCTATGGCTTTAGCACATGTCTGAAGGTTAGACTAAGTGTATCTTCATACTTAATCTAGCTACTTCAACCAACCTATCTTCACTATAAAATCGTATGTTTCGTATTTGGAATTCGAACGGGACACAAGTGCATAGTGCACTAAATAAAAATTATCGTATTTCTATAGACACCATGTGCTCCTTAAAACTTCCTCGTCACGTGTCTTCTTCTAAAGAGCTGAAACTTTTCCAACAACCCTCTTCTTATTATTGATGAATTTATTATACAGCTCCATTTAAGGATTGTTTCATTTCCCCCCGAACAACCAAACCACTCGTTATACACTTTTTTTTTCCTTACTATAAGTCTTGTTCTATCCTTTGCGAGACCAACAGCAATATATCATTCTTTCCGTGACCCTAACCCATCACCTGGGTTGTGTTCTCACTTTCAGTTTAACGACATAATAATTTATGACTGAAAAGGGGTGTTTGTCCAGGCAACGTACCATCATGAACCCAGTTTAGGTACATCCCTCAGGGAGTAAATGTCAAAGTAAGTGAAAATGTAAACCAGTGTCAAGTCGTTTGTTGGACTATACACTGATCCTAGAAACTTATCTGATGACAAAGCTTGTAACAAGATAATCGAAAAGGGAAATGGAAAAAAATAAAAAAAATAAATATTCTTTTCTACTCTCAGTTTAAAGTTAGAGACAAGGATATAATAAATTTTAAAGATTCACCTTATCACGAATGTCCTGTCTCATTTTTTCTCGCTCCTCTTCCATCTTACGATGCTTCTCCTTTCGTCGTTCTTCGGCCTCACGAATGGCCTCCTGACGCTCCCTCTCCTCCTCCTCTGCCTTCTCTTTGTCGTCGCCATCATCGCCACCATCACCACCAACTGCGCCTGTAAATAAACAAAAAACCACAAATTAATTAACAATTCCATCTCGAAAAGCTCATCAACAAATCAAAATGCCATAAAATAGTTTTAACGATAAGATACAACCCCTCTCTCTTGTTGGCCATAACTGATAATTGCCTGTTTAGATAGTTATTGGTTGGAAATATTATTATGTTCGAACGGAATATTACGACCACAAATCAAATGTGAGATCCTTTTTGCCCCACAAATTCATTATGCAGACTTTAACTGTCCACCCCTTTAGGACCAATGCGTATCGATATTATTTTCACATCCCGAGACCCGAAGCGGAACCGGGTAAGTTTTTAATTGAATTTGCAAAAACATTTTCCGATTTTGCATTCTCTCTCTGCTCTCGCTGGGTTTTACTGTCGAAAATCAGTGTGATTTTGAAAGTTTCAAGGTAGGATTTCGAAGTTGTTAGTTGGGCATGCCATTACGTATACCGCAGTATGGTACCGAAGGAATGTGTTCATGCTACGGGACAGAGGTGTACCTACCCAAGGGAGAAAACTTCTGTTAATTGAGAGTTTTGAAATAGTTCATTCGGAATTTTCTGGTAAATCGATTCGAGCATACTGTGTGTGTGTGTGTGTGTGTGTTGTTGCTTTTCAGGTCCGACTATTAAGTTAATGGATGAAGTAGGATGCTAAAGTTCTTGGTAAGACCTTGAAACTAAACGATGACTTGCGGTCAATTCGATTTGGCACAGCTACGAGTACCGGGGACACTATTTGTGTGTACGACAGTTTAAGTGGGCACTTTTGAGTTCAATTTATAGAGAAACTTGGAAAGTTTTGAAAGTTGACATTTGATATACTAGATTGCATAGTTATGCAAAACACATTATCATAGCGTGTTGTGTATCTATTTGGGGGTATAGCGATTAAAGAAGTATCTACGGTACAATTTGGTAAAGTATGTACTCATTTGAATATTCAGATTAGACCACAAGCTTAAGCGGGTTATTGGATCACTTTTGTTTTCAAGAATTGAAGAACCTTTAGAACAGTAGTATTCATTTAAAGTGCACTATCTTAAGCGATAAATTCATAATAAATGAAGAACTTGTATACGCTAAAGAGATGTCACATCCAAGGAGCATCTGCAGTCAGATGAAATATTCAAAAATACATAGACATATAGTACTTCCACAACTCTACAAACCTACTGAAACCATTAGTTCTAAGATATGGACATATAAGAACTGCTCCAGCTTTCTTTCTAGAATGTTAAAAGCTTTCTTGAATCTAAAAGCAAAGACTCCAACAACTAGGGTCAGATTGGAATATCATCGATGACTGGGGACAAAGCAAAATGATAGCTGGACCAAAGATTCACCAACGAGGGACGCTGTATTGATTTACTTTGGGAAAGCGGATCAGAACCTACGTGAGTCCACACATTTTTTGGAGATGTAGACCACTATAAAAACTATACCAGCTTTTCTGTTGTCTAACATAGGACTAATGGTTCAAGATACTCCAGATTTTTATCGGAACCTCGGGTCGGTTGCTGTATCTTCAACACGTTGAACAGAAGCACAGTCTAAGGAATGCCACAGGGATCGGTCTTAGGACCATTGCTATACAATCTTATTATATAATAAATTATTCTTAGACTAGAGATACCAGACTAAGCCAGTTCTTATAGTTGCCAAACATAGAGGTAAATTGGAGTTAGTCTACAACGAACCAGCAATGACATTCATCGGTTGGATCTTATATGACCAAACGTAAAACTAACTCTGTTCCGATATCGAGCTTAAAGGTCAAAGAAACCATTACATCGCCATTCCTAATCATTCAAGAGCTGTGCCATGGTAGTCATCTGAAGAAGACAAGGAATGCTGAACCTTAATTAATTCAGGTTTGATGGTTCAAGATTTTTGGTAGACTTCGTTATCCTTTTTAGATATTGATGATCTCTTCCTTGAGTAGAGCTAGCTCCTCTGCTTACAATACATTGCAAGGTCTAGCAGTCTTAGAGAGTCTGATTTCTCAATGTGCATTCAAGACTTCTTGAATCTGTATCTAAACTATGTTCTCTGAGTTCATTTGCTTTAAGATTGACTGGCGGACTTGGCACTACCAACTTTTTATCATCTAGGGAGTTTTATCCCGAAACTGCAGACTGAGTGTGCAGCAAGGTTGAAACACCAAAGGTAAAAAGAGCGAAGTTCTTAGCCAAAAAGGTTTATCATGGATGGTTGAGAAACAATTGGGCGGGGTTCGAACTCTATGGTGCACAAGTGTCATTAGGTTAATTTCTCCCTAGTAAAAGGCACTACTGTTGTACAAGCACAACATGTCACGACATCTCAAATACCTACCTTAGATGGAAAACAGCATTCCGCTTTTGATTGCTTGTAAATGCTTAAAACAGTTTGAGGCACTAAAACTTGATCGTTTAGTTTAACAGCGTTTTTAAAGAGTCTTCCCCGACGTTCTATTGCAATATACCATCATCCAAGCAAATGAAATGCATCTCCATTAAGCGCAGACACCCCCTAAGCTACAAAATTACACCTAAACGTTTGCAATCCTTCCACCAACCGCATCAGGAACGGACAGATATGAGAGGGTAAAATTGTTTCACAATTAGTACTTTTGCCATCCAGGAGTACTCGGTTTATGAGTATCTGCAATAAAAATAGCAGAGAACACAAACGTCATTGCTATGGCATCAACCTTGTGCACCCCTGCAGGGATCGTTAACCAATTAAACTTTACCCAAGCGTATGTTGTCCCGGAATTGCAGCCCGCCACCGAATTCCCCCAAGTAAACGGCGACAGTCGATGCAGTCACAAGGATATTCCGTAGCAACGACCGTTTAATTTTTGTTTTTAACGCATTCCTCTCTCGTAAACGGAACTATGAACGATGATGTTCGTTGTATCCTGTTTCTATAAAACTCATTCGTAGCAAACAGAGCCATTGGCATAGATGTAACTTTCTCGTGAACTTCAGGACGCAATACCGTGGTTGGGGTGAGGGATTTAAACTGCCATTTCATAAAATTCTCAACAAAGTGCAGCGAGGAGTATTTAATTTGCGTTGCACCTTTTACGTTCTCATGGAGGTGTGGTCCCGATGAGTTACAAACACACTGGTAAAAGTTTGTTTGTTCCTGAGAGCGAGACACAATGTAGGTACATACCTATGTATATACGCACTACACATGCTTCCATTTAATTGGCGAACTAAGGATGCTTATAATTCCCAAGCAGTTAATTTGATTTTGCGATTGAAAAGGCCCGCAAACCCCCAACCAATGGAGGCTTTTCTTCATTAATTTGTCCCAAGGACAAAGTAAAAGAAAAGTTACCATTTCACTTTGAACTTAATTAAAGTAAACATCGAGCAGGACTTCACTTTGAAGTCATTCGGCCATGAAATCATTTCGAAAAAGCTACACAAACACAATATGGGTGACATGGTATCCTGTGGTGGGGAGGGAGGGCAAGCGCTCCCTAAATTTCGGGGTTGATTGTGTTTTTGTGTCATCTGAAGGACAAGGACTTTTGCTATTTTGGACACTAAATGACAAAAACATTTAAAACGAACGAAGAAAAGCAAATAAACCACTAGACCTTTGTTCTACCATCCGCCTTCGTCCGTCCATTGATTGTACACTAAAGGACATTTTCAAGTGTTACACTTTCGTATACCTATTTCGATGTCAAGTCGGGTGACACACACACACACACACAATGCTATCGCTAGTGCTTTGTGGGTAATTTATCTGACTTTCGGCGAAAATTCTAAACTACGCTCGAGTGGGTAATTTGAGATGTACGCCATCGCGATGGCGGCGGCGGGGGTGTCGATTACTCCATAGCATTCCTTAGCAAACGGAAGTGGCTGTAATGATACGGAGTGTGGGGAGTGGTATTCTTTTGTAACGAAATTGTTTCGGAACAAATAAGTTTGGTATTTCAGAAATGTTTTTGTGACACCAAACAACGTTTGCCTTCTCGAATGGTATGGCAGCGAAGAGGAATCGTTTGATTGATAAAGTGTGAGAGGAAAAGATAAAATTATTTTTGTGAATTTGTCGAGATTCTAAAGGAAGGATCTTATTACTAAGCTGATGATTAAGTTTCAAATAGCTAACTAGGAGAATTCCTTGTTTGATGAAGTGAAATTTGATCATTGACATCGGTTCGAGTGGGTGATAACTGAGGAAAGTTTTCTATAGGTATGGGCATTGTGACGCAATATTGTGAGGATATAAGTTGAGGATACCTTTCAAGGACTATTGGATGTTCACTTCGAAAATTTTGAACTTTAATGTTCAACATATGGAGAAATTTGCGGGAAAGTACAAACACTAGCTGTAGATACATGGCATCAAGACGGCAGTAGGTATTGAAAGACGAAGTTGACATGATTTTTCCCTGAACTTGTAAAAAGAATTAATATAACCCGCCTTATGAAAGAAAAGAATCTATAAAGACGCAGGGATACTAAGAAAGATACATGACATAGGGAAGAAGTTTGTCTTTTCCAGCCGCTAAACTATTCTCTATTGCAATGTAAACATGAGTAGCGATATAGATGGTTCAATATTATATTCAAGGGAGAGGGATTGGCAGCCAAAAGTGGCCATGAAGTCACAGTCTTCAGAAAATTATCAAGGCAGGACGGGAGATACTACAAAAAAATTCGTCATGACAAACCCAAGTGTTATAGAAATAGCTTATGTATCAACCAGAAAAGTCTGTATACTGTCACGACAGAAACTGCAACTTAAGAACAAAAGGACGAATTCCACAGTCAACTTAGTAGATACTGCAGAGCTATAACATCGTCTTTTGAATGACAGATAATGTTCATAGACTTTGCACTTATTGAGTACAAGAACTAATAGAAGATCAGCGATTGGCTTAGGAGTAGGTACTAGATATCTACAACAAGCTTAAAGTGCATATAGATATACATAGATCGGAATTACCATCTTATGGTATCACTCATATGACTTCATCGAAAACAGAGGAAGAAGCAAATAGCCACGACAGTAGAATCGTCCACAGAAGTTCAAAGAACTGATAGGTCGCCAAAGCTCCAAGTGGTTCTTTGTCAGGAGCTTAGATTGTTCTTTGCTGATCTTGAATGGGAATCTGCAATAGATAAAATGCCCCTTTCCCAGCAATATGGAACTATCTAGTATCTAGTACAATTACATGGTGTCGAGGCAGCAAAAGTAATTAGTGTCCTCCGGGTCTTACTGAGGCTCCAATACAGCACAGAGAAAATAATCAGATCGATTTCAATGTCCAAAGTAGGATACCTCACGGCTCTATACAATCACCACTTTATTTCCTATCAGTGATGTTCTTCGTGAATCATTGGTTGGAAAAAGAAGTGGAAGATGAATATGTTTCTATACTCATACATCTTTCAAACCTCACCATCGGAATCATAAGATTCATAATGGGTAATAAAGTTGGTGCAATGAAACCACAATCTACAAACTGAGCAGTCACACAGTAAAGTTACACACAAATGGATCAAGAACTGATGAAGGAACTGGAGCGGGAGTATTCGGGCCCAGAACCAAATACTCTGAATTCGTGGGCAAAACCACCAGTTTCTTTCAGGCTGAAATCTATACCATAGATAGATGTGCCCACATCAATCTTGACAGAAACCATGCCAACTGAAACCATTGATATAACTATAGTGTCAGATAGCCAAGCTTCTATCATGGCACTTGACTCCTATATCATTAAGTCCAAACTTGTGTGAGAATGCCTGCAAAAACTTAATGAACTATGTAGTAGAAACAAGGTGACCCTCTATTGAATACCAGGCCCATGTGGGAATAGAGGGTAATGAAATGGCAGGAATTAGTGTCAGTAGAGCCAACTCTCATTCTTAACCAACTCCTATCCTTAAATTTTTAATGGAAGCTGGATTAGAGAGAGTGCTCTAGGACAAATTTCTTCCCCCAAGGCGTATTAAGAGTACAAAATCCTCCGAAATTATTCCGAAAGGAATCTTAATGCCTAATCTCAATAGACCTACATAATTCAAATAATAATCGTCGATCGTAGGGACTGGTGGAACCCGTAACTTATCGTTCTAATATTCATTTATATGTATGCGACATGTAAAAGCAGCGACAAATGCAATCCGAAATCTACATTTAGAAATGGCTAAGTATGCACATTTAGTCAGGTCCCTCTTAAGGACTTCTTCTATCCTTAAGGTACTTGGAAATTAGTTTAGGAATGTAAGCCATAACTAAATTTCGTCTCAAGACTGAGTCAGGTGCACATTATACACATTTTTAGACAAAGGAGGACTTTTTAGTGGTTGTACTTTTAATACGTTTCCTCTTGGTCATGGGTTCTGTTTCTTTAAAACCCAACTGTAAGTCTTCTCACGGCTGTTATCTACATCTAGCCATGACACCTCAACCACACCAAACAAATCTGAGGGGATCTGTCACGTTATCTAGCGCTTCATTAAATCCCCCCCACCCACTCTCTAATGAATTCCACCCAAATTTTCCCATCCAGCATCCACCAGGTGTAAGCCAATTACCATTGGTTCTTGTCCATTAAACTTAACAACATTTCCCGGAATTTCAAAAAACACCATCGTCAGCTTATTATGTTTACTCAAGCCGTCCAAAAATAATCTAACCAACATCTAAGACAAAAAGCAACTTTTTAATAAATTTATATTCACAAACAATTTACTCGGTGTTTGCATTTTCATTATTTCCGCAAACATTCCAAATCCAAGGGTGGGTGGTAAATTTTCGCCGAAAATAACAACCCCTCTTTACCTGAAACAACTTTATGAAGGATTTCATGATGACGCATCTCTCTCTTTCACCTCAGGATAACATCAAAAGCGTTAGCAATTTAGAAAACAGAAAAAAAAAATTCTTTTCCTGCCTCTCCCTTTTGTATGGAAGAAAACAAAATTTGGGTCAACACGTAAAAGGCATGGTTTGTTTGGTTGGTCATAAGGCCCAACTCTACCTACCATCCATCCAGCAAACTACCACACCATCTGGCGCATAAATGCATATATTCATGTGCAGCCCCTCACGACACGATGCGTGTGTGAATTTGAAATGAAACTTTGAAATTAGGTTAGATATGGCCGCCTCACGTATTTAACGATTTTCCATAACCACCACCTCACGAGCCTCATTAGGGGTTGTGCTGCAGGCACTGTGTCGAACTTTTCAACGCAATTTGAATGGTCTTCCATATGTGTCGACGCTACATACATAGTTTCTGCGCCTTTTCTTATGGTTCACCAGAATTCACTCGGCAACAGCGAGTCTTGAATTTTTAAGTGCATTGGGGTAGTTCACAAACGGGGTTTGTTGGGTGCAAAAAAAAATCGATTTCATTCATCCTTCTTGAACAAGGCCTATATTTTCAGAAAAAAAGAAAAAAGGAAAAACTACACCTGAATGCATGAGGAATTCCCAAGGTTGCCTTCATGGCGCAATGTTAATAAGCGCCTATGTATGGGGTTACGTAAGCGGCACAAACTACCCCTACACTGCTGCTAACATGACGTAGTCGGTCGGCGGCTTTGCTTTGTTCTGTAGAAAGTGCATGGGACAGCAATGTTTTGTTTTTTTTTTGGTTTTACTTTTTCTCTTTTAACTGAGGTTTCGCGGCACCCAAGGGTGTCGTCATGGCTTATAAGTCAAGATATTCAAGGGTTTTCACGTGGAATTTTCGGTGAGCTCCGTGGAAAAAAGGGAATTTCACAACTATTGTTCGAAATGGGTTCTGTGTTACGACAGAGAATTTATAGTTGACCACTGAGACTGAAAATGTAGAAGTTTGCTTAATTTCATTGAAGTAAAGGAAGAAAAACCCTTACTGTGACCAACTCACATACGTAAAGTAGATGAGCTTTAGTTAAAACGAAGCTTCATGACTTGTACAAAGAGCCCTTTGTTCGGCCTTGTGGGAATCTATAAAGTAGGGAGTTTGGACCTACTAGTTGAGACCCAGTACTGTACCGAAGGGAATGTACATACTGACAGAGCAATCATCGAGAGCTGAAGAAACAATAAGCTCTATATAATAAGGTAGCCTTCGCTCAATATCTAGGCTATCAAAAACCAGAAAATACAATTAGACTTTCATGTTATTACCTCCAGCAGCCTTGTAAACATGATTTTCTATCTTGAGAAAGCTTCTCACTTACGTTCTCGATTGACCACGAGTAAATAAGACTCATTACTGTACATGCTTCCAAGAGAATCAAGGAAAGTATTTCGTCTCGAAAGTGAGCCAACAAAGATATATCGCAAGTTGGTATTTTGTCTCCCGTCGAATGAGTTTCTATTTCTCTTCCAAAAGCAAGGCTAAAATAGCTGAAAGAAGCCTTCTGAGTTCTGGAAGAAAGTAGCTCCATATAACCTTTTTGCATGAAGTATTCAGAACTTTATGGATCACTCTAAAGCTAAATAATTCAATAGTCTAAGCAGGGACTAGCATGGTGACATGAATGCACTTGTGACAATTCTAGACTACCGGCTCTGGACCCATCGGACGAAAAGATGGCAGGTTTCCTTCTTAATACCAGAATCTCCTTGCCAAATCCAGATAAGGGTATTGATTTTCAGTGGAGTTAATGGTGATCAAAGCGGCTGTATTCTGGATGATGTGGAATGTAATATCTCCCAAGGATATTAGCATTGTCACTGACAGACAGGCTGCTGGAATATCTCTGAAAAAGGATAGCTTTTAAATGTTTGATCTGGCTGAACAATTTAGTATTGTCGTGTACATGGTATCGACCAACTTAAGTACAATTGCTTTTGTTAAACGCAGTCCCACCTTAGTATTGTCCTGTACATGGTATCGACCAACTTAAGTACAATTGCTTCTGTTAAACGCAGTCCTACCTTCGCAGGACCCACCAAAACCGAAGCTTATGATCTTTTTACCAACTTTAAAGCAGGGTATATCGACATTTATTGCCTTAAGGTATGAAAGATGATGACGTACCTAAGAATCCTGATACAGTTGTACAGCGTAACGTTGGAAAATTTGTGGTGGATAGTCCAGCACATCTCCTAGGAATCGTATCAAACGTGTAATTGGTTTCGGCAAGGAAATTTGTCAGTTTATTCAATCTGGTGGTGGTGCAGATAGTACCATGGGTATGCAGTGCTGGTATTTACTAATATCGAAAGCACTTTTGGGATTTGCAGACTATATTTACTTCATTGTGGGACTCGATTTAGCAGTACTAAATACGATCAGGAGCGTGGGGCATTTCAGTGTAATCAGGTTCCACAAAACCCAGTAAACATTTGTCAAGCGTCTAGGATAACTCTCGATGGCTATAACTTCGTAGTAATTCAACCGCTCACATAAAGATTTATTCTAGCCAAGGGTGGCAACTTCGGTTTATCCAAAGAGGTGGCTTTGAAATTCTTGATTTAAAAGACGAAAACTGTGTTCTTCGAAACACTAATCCCTCGTGTCCTACTATCTGGCTAGACTGTTGGATTGTAAGCAGGAAAGTGAAGCATACATTCCCTGCATTTGAAAGATGTTTTACAAAGATTTAGTGAATCAGGCTATGACTATCCATGGATCAGAAGCTGATAAAAGTAAGCCTTGGTATTGGCAATAGTATCTAGGGAAATACATCAATTCCACATTCAACGCTGTGGTTACTTCGAAACCCTAGACGAACAATACGAATAAATAGTTTGCTTCAGCTGAAATGGATTTTTTTTTGGAGTCGATGAACCATAATGACTTCCAGTTAGACCACTGCAGACCACTTGTAAAACCTCAAGAGACTGAAAAAGGAAACTGCAAATCATTTCACCGAGTACCACTAACGCAGTGTTTAAAACTGGTAAACCCTTACAGTCCTCGTTCATTTAACTCCTACTCTGTGCAGCCCTTTTTTTTGCACTTTTTGCGGTTTTGTTTGGGTATTCGACCCCTATGAATAGCCAGTCATAATTTTCATTTCCGTTTTGCTTAAACACAACCACTGTTTTGTTACTTTAGGAGAACATTTTATTTTTAAATCTTTTTTGTTTACTTTTGCCAACAGTGCCTACCTAGTACCCACATTTGACTCTCTAAATGCAAATAAACTCCAAAAAAAAAAACAAATTTACGAAGCTACTAATCCCGAAACACCTCGACTTGTGTTTCTCAAACTTTCTTGCACGAAATCATGTAAATATTTATGAAAACAATCGTAAAACGCAAATACAAGCGATGAAATGTTTCGCAAATAAGTTCATTAAAACTTTGTCCCTAAGACATCATCCACAGACAGACAGATTGTCGTCACTTCACCAAAAGAAGAAACTTTGTGTCCCACTTTACGTTCGTCCTCCCAAGAAATGAAGAAAAAAAAAAAAGCCGCTTACAACCCGGAAATACTTCCACCCACTCTTTCTCCCGCTCTGACGAAAATGGGTTAGAAAAAAAAAAAAACCAAAACGAGAAATAGAGAAACCCACAAGAATGCATGAAATCAGAACAAGAACGTTCTGCTGAGTGGACTATACGACGATGGTGCACAAAAGCTAAGGATCTACCTTCGTTCCTATTTTTTTTTTTTAACCATTAATCCAGAACAAAAATTTTGCTCACGTTTCACTTGCAGTGAAAAGGAGAAAAAGTGCATAAAGAAAGAAACTGAAACTACTACGCATACAATTCAAGTGTACAAGAGTACTTATGTGCTTACTATGCAAATAGAATTCCCATACAGAGGCTGGTGGAGAACCTATGCCTACCATAAACCACATGCAGCTCTGCCTAGAAGAAAAACTAGTCCATCCATCCATTCATCCGTCAGTAAATCAACTTTTTCTCATCCCCCAACCCACCCGTCGTGAATGAGTTGGGCAGGGAATCCTCCCCCACACTGTGAGTTTGTGCAGTGAATAGTTGGGTGCAAGTGGTTTAGGGATGCAGGGATACCAACCTTATTTTTTTTTTGTTTTCTTGAAAAAGAGAAAATCAAAATAAAAAAAAAAAAATTTCAACTTGAATTAGGTTTTCGTTCGGTTTGGGTTGGTTCTTTTTTTTGTTTTTTTGTTGGTTCTCCTTTTTTTGATGGTGTTCCAGTCCGGGACTCTTTTCCTTTGAAGTGGAAAAAAATAATGGAAAAGTTTACAATCTATTTGATATTTTACTTAGAAAGAGTGAGTGCAGCAACAGCAAAAAAAAAAAAAGAAGAAAACTGTTAAAAAGTATCTCAAAGAAAGTTTAAATTTAAACTGAAATATTGGGTAAATGGAAAACTTTTTTCGTTCGCGAAAAAATTCATAATTAAGCAGATAGGAGTGGGAAGAGTTTTATGTTAAGAGAAAGAAAACTGAATGCATTCGTGCTAGCAATTAACCCCGTTTCAGATGGTAGACTTTAAGTGTTGTGTTAGCCTGAATGACAAGTGAAAAAGTGATGGGAACATTAAAGTCTGTCGGGGATGTTCTCTGATGTACATAGATACATGCTGTTGACTTGGCCTCAAAAAGAATCTTGCATACACAACAAGGACGAAGAAGAAGGAGAGTGTGGGAAAGTGAAGTTAAGGAGTTTTCTAAGGGCTCTCTAGTATCTGTAGCATAGATATAAACCTGGTGACCGTGTTGGATGTCTGTTGTGGAAAAGATATAAGTCCGAATGTGAGAACTATACCCTTAATTTGTAAAAAAAATATTTCGATTTAGATATGACTATGAAGTCTGAAAGATGAAATATGTTTTCGCATACGAAGAATTATGAGAATAAAGTTTTCTTTGCATTAATCCATTAATTACGCTTTTCGCCTTTCCTGAATTGTCTATAGATACTAATTGAATGAATGAATTTGGCAGTATCTTTGAAGGTGAAAAGTGTTTTTCTTTAGCAAAACTATAGATCTTCTTACTTATTGATGCAAGTATGTAATTTTTATGCTAAAAAAAAGAGTTGGTGAATGAATGGATCCCTGAGGCATTCCACCATTTACCGCATAGATATCGCAAGTGACACCATTTTAAGAAAAAAAATTGGTTATCTAACCATAATGTCTGGGATTGATCCTGATCCTCAAATTTGCTGCCTAGAGAATGTATTTTGTAAAATTATGAAAAGTGCCATCATTACTCTTTACTGCAAGTGATAAGTTCAGTATAATATATGTAGATCAAAAGGCTGTTGTCACAAAGTAAATATTTCTGCCCAAATTCAAATCAAAACTTATAGTTCTTGTATGGTGCTGCAAGGCAAGTGCTGAATTTCTTTCCAGGAGTGTTTTTCTGTCCATCCATCCAACTAATAAGAAATCTACTTGCCACTGTAAGCAGGTCTATAGTCATGTAAGCAGCCCCTGTACGGGCACCGTCAACAGTGATAAGTTCGTACATGAGAAGTATTAACTCTTTTAATAGAAGAGCATCGCTCAGAGCCTGATGCGCATATAGAGCGGTATTGGGGGATACAATAAGTGTGATAGTGCCGAGAATGCCTATCGAGCTGAAGGTCAAAGTAGCAGCGTCAATGAATGACGAAAATCCAGTCATTAGAGCAGCTCCCGAAATTGTTTGGCAAGGACGATGGAACACATCAGAAAACGGCCGGTGGACTTATGTATGTACAAATTGCTGCCAAACATGGTAAGTAAAACAGTGGATCAGAAGAAAACACGGTAACACGGCGCATCAAAAAAACAAAGTCCAACTTTAAACATACTTACACACAGTGCAATCCATTGTAAAGCCATGGAGTAGTTAAGCGATATTACTTCACCTGTATCTAGATGATTCCATCGGTGCTTCATTTGGACAAAAGTCCACAATAGCAGTGAATTTTCACTATTTCGATACATAGCGAGGGTGTGTATTGATCCATTTTAACAACCTATTAGTTTTTATTTATCAAAAATTATCGCAATGATAGTTGAGTGTTGACAGTCCAACAATGGTGCGAAATTTAAAGTGACACCTCTTGTTGGATGAAAGAATATAACTCACGAATACGGTGAGGAGGTTATTCAGGAGGACACAGCTCAGTTTCTTTTCCATAAAATTAGTTTCTTGACATCTGCGGAGATATAATTTCCCCGAAATAGATGATGACAAGGGCAATGAGTACAGTACCATAGATCTACAGTAACATAGAGGTATAGTATCTCTTCTTAGACAAAACTCTCTACCCAAACCTAATTGATTTGTAAATGCTTAAAGGCTTCAATCTCGAAAATGTCTATCCACAATTAGCATTTCTTTTTATAAACTACTTAACTAATCATTTACTTAGAACTTGTCCCTAACTCGTGTCTTATGAAGCAATTACGTTTGCCCTTATACTGTCAGCAATTAGATCAACATTTTTATTTTTTTCATTTGCTTATAATTAGTTTGTTTCCAAAGCGCTTATCTCTATTATACCCTTGAACTACAATTAAATTTTTATTTATATTGCTTCGGCAATAATTGTTGATAGAGTATTTGAAATTTGTAAGCAAGCATATGGAATGGTCTTATCGGTCTGACGGGTGTCTAAACATGTGGGTCATTCTATGCACTTAAAAGATTTTGCTTGACTTATTAAATTTGAAAAAAAAAAATACGTTTTACAAATCAGTAATTAGAGTCTAGATTTATTTCACGATTTAACTGTATACTTGGGAAAAAGGTGCATGTTTTCTAATTGTTTATAGTACATAGGTTTGGTTAGAATGCCTTAAAAGTAGTGCAATTGACTTGGGCTACATTTTTAGAACCCATTTTGAGTCTTCTTCGAATATACTGAGTGACTTAGAATTTGTAAGTATTCTTATTGTATTGCCTTCAATACCCTGTGTCAAATAACGATAGTGGTACTACATATCTTTGTGCTACTGTATGAATTTTGGGATTCCTAGACCTAGATGCAGAACTACCTGGAGCTGTAGTGAAGCATTGGATACAACTGGCATCTCTGTAAGTTGTTGTGAAATCTACCAAGAGTAACCTGACACATTGACAAGTCAATGCAATGAGAACTGCACTAGTCTCTCCAAAAACAATCAAAAATCGATTCTGCTTAGATACATTGTAATCGATAGCTAGATAGTGATGTTCAAATGTCAACTACGAAATGTCTGAAATCAAGGCATAGAGTAAGGCTGAGATGGATTCCTTGCCTTAAGGGTATACTTTGGAATGAGTAGTCCCATGAACTGGCAATAAAGTCCTCAGAGTATGTTAATCAATTAGTAGACTGTTTGATTTTCAGAATGTAAAACGAGACAGTAAATTGTACTGCAGAAAGAAAACTACATAATTTCTTGCAATAGACTCTGAAAATGGGAGATATGAGTGAATACAGTCATTGGATAAAAACTTTTAGATATACCCACGTTCTCTGCCAAATGTAAATGTACATATATACCACTTAATATGCTGATTACTTTAAACACATTTTATTCAGGACATTGAGGAATTAAGTATAATCCAACCAGATGGTATTAACTTTCAGATACATCGTAGTTTCAGTATCATTTGATGGGATTGCAAAGATTATTCCTCTTTCCAAATGTGCATTACAAGCAGTCTACATTGACTGCAATTAGATAGATTAAATAAGTATATCTCCTCTTTGCCAATTTTATATCATGTATGCGTAAGTATAGTAGCAACATTTAAAAAACCCCAAATCCCATATCAGCTAGAATCGTTTTGGACCGACTTTCCATGTGCCAGGCAGACATTCTTCCTAGTGATTGGTGAAACTAAGAATTGTATTCGCTTTCTCTTTGATTCTCCAGTGATTCTTCGATGCCATTCCCCATTGGGACTTGGACCTATAACGTCAAGCAAGTACCATTTCACTTAATTCATGAGAAAACTTCAACAAGAACCGCTCCTATCCTAGCGTACCTAGCAACTTAAAGTTGGAAACTATGGAATAGAAAGGGATTGACTGGGGCGTTCGATTCGGCTATGTTAATTTAGAAGGATCCGATTTTTTATATTAATAGATATCTCGACAAATGCAGGTGGTCTTGCTACCAAATAAGTTCGTACATACATGCCTTTTTATCTAGGAGCCTAAAATAAATAAAAAGCTTCATCCAATCCAAATAGGACATTGCACATGAAGATATCATCTAAAGATGCCTGCACTCCAAGTCGACTTTATGGAGAGCAGAAGAGGAGGATATCTCATATGAAGTGAGAATTATTAAATAGTAGATGGACCTATAATTCGATGTTATCCAGAAAGTGGCAATCAATCCAATTAAACCAACTTAATAACACAAAGTACAGCTTGCAACCTACCAATTCATCCAATTGACCTGTGTCACCCCTTTATCAAGTGAAATAGACAAATCTCTAAGCACACACAATTCCACAGAGATTCGTTGTTTATTTTGCTTTCTGTTCGACGGTTTTGTGTCGCCCATTAGTCCCCATTGGATTGTCGATTTTTGTATTATTTTATTTTTTCAATTTTTATTAGTTTTCCGCCATCGCTCTCTCAGTGCAATCAAAAGTTTTCCCCCGACATTCGTGTGTGAAAAAATAAATTTTTCACGAAACGGAAAAAAATAACTCTCCCATCGCGCGGTATTTTATTTCCGAATGTCAACCCAACAATAGAAAAACAAGAAAAAATACAATCTTCCCTTAAAAAAAAAACAAAGGACATCACCACCACCCAAACGTGAATTTGTGTTGCATAATTTAAAAAGTTTCGATAGGTACCCATTTCCGTGTACACGTTCCGTTGATTTTTGTCCGTGACCGGGTGAATCCGCCAACGAAAGAACGCCCTCCCTCCCATCGCTGACAACGAATGGGAAAAACTTTTTCGATTGCGCCGACCACAATTGCGGGAACATGCTGTTTGGAAATTTTCGAATAAACAATGGGATATTGTCATTAACCATTCTTATTGCGGCCTATTGTGGGGGAGGCTCAGCACAAGACTTATGGAACACCACCATCCAGGAAGCCACCGTAAAGTTTGTCCAGAAATTGAAGGCCAGTGTGGATACAAGCAAGCAGCCATGTGATGATTTTCATGGATACATCTGCGGTAACCAAAGGACATCACCTCAATTCACCTTGCGCCCCACCGAGGAAGAGATATTTCAAAAATTTCTACTTAGCGTGGATGAAGACCAACTCATGGATGTTGAATTGAAATTGAAACGATTTCATGAGTCGTGTCATAACGCCCGCGGTGTTGAGCAGCTGAAGAGCTCGCACTTGTATCGTGTCAGTGGGGGGTGGCCCGCAATTGATGGTGCCGTCGCCAATCGCCGTGAAGTACCCTCATGGATGAATGTTGTAGCCTCGTTTCATGACATCGGTGTGGACTATTTCTTTAAGCTTCGTGTAGAGATTAAGAGCAACAAGAGGCACGTGCAACTTGAGGCAAATTTGAATGTAAAGTACTCTCTGACGAAGAGCAGCCAAATGGCGGAGGAACTGCTGCAGAGTTATGGCGTCGATCCAAGCGAAGGGCATTTGATTGCACTGGATTTCGCCAGTATCGAAAGATACCGCAGAGAGGTTGCACTAACCACGGGTGGTGGACCATCAACAATGATATACTCCGAGTTCAAGACAAAGTTTGCCAACATCGATTGGGATGTCTACTTCCGACGAGTGCTGGGCAAACCACTGAAGGACACTGACAGCATCCGCTTGGAGGATGAGAAGAAACTCGAACGCGTATTCGATATGCTCTCGGAAATACCAAATCAGCGTCTACTGAACTTCGTGTGGATAGACTACCTCCTGGATAAGGGTGTGGCGAATTGCCGGGACTTGGTACGCGAGTACTTCAAACCGGTGTACCGATACATCGTACAACGTTCGTCAATTGACAAACGACGCATCGTAAAAATGTTCTCCGAGATTGGCAGCATCTATCAGTCACTGTTGCCCGAATCTGTGTGGATTGATGAGATCTCGAACGAGAAGTCAAAGTTGTATTTGGGAAAAATGATTCATATGACTCTGAATGGGGATGCAAAACTCGATGCAGATTACGCCAGTTTAACTGTGACGAAGAAGAATTTCTATCGAAACCTGGAAAAGTGTCAGAGATTCGCCGAAACGGGTGTGACGGGTGCGGTGGATGCACGTCGCATTGTAGCATCATCGTCAGCGTCACTCAGTGACCTATATGAATTTTTTACGGGACCGATGTACGGTGAGATGCTGGCACAGCCACTGTACTATGGATCGATTGGGGAGGCATTCGCTGAGAAGATGATTGACGGAGGGGGTTATAGTTCGACAGCAGGAAGTTGGCGCAGCAGTGACTCGGATGAGGCGTATGCAGAATTCGTGAAATGCTTGCAGCAGCAGAATATCAATTTTGCATACTCCAATGTGATTGGGAATAATCTTGTGCGAAGGATACTGGCGGAGCGGCAGACATTTGAGGCTCTGAGGAATTGGTTAGCGAGCAATGTGGATGTGGCGAATCGTATTAGTGCGGCACTGACATCGGTGGAGAGGGAGTTAAGCCTGAAGAAGTTGTACTTTTACACTTCGGTTTATACACACTGCAGCGAGGATAAGGTGTTTGTGAATACGTATCTGAAAAATACGAAAGATTTTGCTGAGGTCTTTGGTTGCCCGAGTGGGAGCTCCTTGAAGCCGTTTAAGGTTTGTAGAATACTGTGAATGGGGTTTGTAATAAAATTTAACTTTTGTAGAAGTTTGTTTTATTTTTTACTCCAATTCAAAGAAATCATTTGTTTAGACTCGATTTTTGTTTGAAATCCACATGGTAAGCGATGTTTTGAAGATGCAACAATAAGCGAGGATGACATTTAGAAAACTGAAATTTTTAGGTACTTCAAGGCAACTGGTTCAGAGAACTACTTCAGTATGGTTTGAAAGAAGTTTCTGCTTATAGAACGACGATGGATATGTCTTGTATCTATTTTATAAAGAAGTGTTTAAGACGATTTTATAAGGATTATCGGCCTGCTACTCTTGACTTTCTTGACCCAATTCGATTGTCAACGAAATTTTTGCAATTTTTTTTTTTTTTCAGATTTAGTTGCAGCTAAAGATCATTATTGTACTATCCTACGATGTACTAAAAGTACATCGACTTCTGAATTATAAGGCAATATCAACTTATGAAACGCTGATGGTAATTGTTGACGGTGAGAAAATAGTATGAGGTCACTTAGATGGGAATCGTACATCAGTAAACATCCCATAAGCATAAGAACCTTCTGGATAATTGCGATCTTCATAGCATAATCATAATCCATAATCCTTAAAGATCAGCTCCTCGAGGTTTAATTTATTTTATTAAGTGAACAAAACAGAGGTGGTAGTGACAGCTCTTAGAAGTGTTTTCCTTTGTCGAAGAAAGGATATTTTTGTGAACATTTTCTGATATCTGATTCTTTTTGAAGAGTTGAACTAATCATTTCTGGTTGTAAAACAGTGGTAGACAGTGGTAGTTGTAAGCCTGTGAGTATACATTAATAATGAACAGATACTCTCCTCTTTTCTAGTCATACTGTGTAATCGTATACAAAACAAAGAGTATCTACAACTACAAATATCTTTGTCTAACACATTTCCACAATTTTTCACACTTTTTTATAGAAGGATCTCTCGCAGGATATTACATAGGAAAACTCTCCCGTTTTATAAGTTTTATTTATTCACTCATCTCACAATAAATGCTTGTTCCACATTGAGATTTCGTATAAACTCACTATACATATAAATGCAAATTTAATCTGCAATTTCTAATATATTTGGAACATATTACTCCTCACGAAATTAATATTATTGAACATATGTATATAAATTCGTAAATATTGATCACAAAACAACACCTATTCACACAAACGCGTGTCTTTGATTACATAGGTTAAACTCTCAGAATTTCAAAACTTACTATCAACGTTCGGTGAAATCATCCGTTTGCACAAAACCACACCGAGTAACTAAAAGACATAACCTCGCATTATCCTTGCTGCGAACATCAATGCAAGCCAATATTCCAACAACATCGACCTATAAATTAATTATATCAAAAAATACTATATCTACCTAATTAGTTTGTTAAATTATACGACTACGAGTATATCCTTGCAGAGTACTATTTTCGCCCAGCACAGTCTACCTTTTCTGATTTTCGTAGAAACTTTTTAATTAATTTTTAATAGAACAAAAGTAGAAATCAATAATCTTTGAAGTGAAAAATCCCAAGCAAGACATATCGACATACATACAGACCCAACGTGGACAAAGAAGGCAAAAACTACAACCTCCCCAGGGTAAGACAAAGAAAACTATTATTTCTGTATGGAGGACGTTTGCAAACGCCCAAGTGTGTTCTCGGTAGTATACAACCTTAATTCTATAATTACTCTCATAGTCATCAAATGGTATTATGAAAGTAATTGACAACACTGTCTCAAAGCAACAGGACAACGAGTAAAACACAACAGCACAGCACCATGACAACAATCTTCGTTGGTGACCAAGCCATATATAGTACGCGTGTAGTATTGTGTTTATAGATACTTTACGTAGATGTGCAGGATACAGTGGTAATTGGAAGGAAATAAAATTTAAGATTACCAAGAATATCGTATTAAGATATTATTTCTGAGCAAATGAAAATGTTCCATCCTTATACATGGAGTGGTGGTGTCCATCGTGACTTAGAAGAAAATTCACTTTCAGCCTCCCATGGGATATGAACTGTAGTTAGAGTGTACGTACGAACGGAGAAGGACTTGACTTGCAAATCTCGAACAGGATGGGATTTTCAATTATATACAGATTTTCAGGACTTCAACCATCTGGCTAATGCTGTTTTCGAAAAGAGCTTCTGTCTATCTATGTATCTATGTATACTAAAAATTTTCTTTTAAATATGTTCTCCTGAGGCTTTGAGGCTTTCTGTCACCCCCTTCCTCTGGTGGCTAAACGGAAATTTGATATCACAAGGATTGGTCGTTGTAGTGGAGACGAAGGAAAAAAAAGGGAAGATAATTGACGAAATGAGAAAAGTTAGAAAAGTGAGAAAGTATCACAAAGCGGATTAGAGTAAATGTGAAATATTGAATAAGAGCTTAAGCAAGTATAAACGTCACAAATTTTATCAAATATTTTAAACAAACAGCCAACATTGGAGATACTTTTAGATTAGTGGATTTACTATGAAGTAAAGGTGAATATATGGCAAATAGATTTTAGAAGATTAGCATTTTATAATTGCATTAGCTGCTCGACATTTAAAATTTAGGCCCAAATTTGAAGGAAGAATAAAGACAATTTTAGGCCAAATTTTTAAGTCAAAAATCTAGCTTGAAATATAGCCAAAAAAGGACAAAAACGTCGGACCTAAAATTTAATGGCACTCAACCAACAAAGTCAATGTTAAAGCATTCAACATTTTTGACAAATCGGCACAAATGTCAAGGTAAGATTCTTTGTTCCAAATTTCAATAGGGTGGTCACAACCTTTCAACGAAATATCTCACCAAATTATTACCTTTGATAAGAACCCCCCACTTCAAATTAACGTCAAAACTTTAATGTTCAAAAATATGTAGGACCTTAAATTTTGACAACCAATTAATTTTAGATTATTCAATAATTTAAATTCCCATGAAAGAAAAAAATACTTCGAGTGACCAACCTTTCCAAGTGAACTGAATGGGAAAAAATCTCTTCAATGAAAGTGAAAAGGATATGTGAGGCAGAGGACATAACGTTAGCGTAGGCATTAAGGTATGGAGCAATGCTTGTTTTGGGTTAAAGGAAAAAAAAACATACTTGCCTCTCATGAATGGACAAAAGAACTGGGTTGAAAATAATTCGGGTTAACAGTTTGGCTGTGTGGCTGGATTATAGAATTTTTTTCCCCTGTATTCTTTTCAAAATAGAAGGGTGTGGAAAATACAAGAGGAAATTTATTTATTTTAGTTGAAAAAATAAAATGTTGGTTACTCGGAATTTAGGTCATATGAGAGCGACTAGTAAGGCAGGTGTACTTGTGCAAGTGGAAGAAGTGTAGTTAAGATAAGTTTCTACGTGTTATTTTTAAAAGCAAACATTGCAGAGATTTGTGGGACTTATGAAGTGGTGCCGATAGAAGGAGAATATTGTATGAGACTGTGAGGTAGTACTAAATGCGGTATTTTTATACAGATACAGAGAGATAAACTCTGTTAAATTCATTAAACTTTTAAAGCAATCGACAACGTACATGTTTGTATAAGTTTTTTGTTTGCAAAATAAGACAGACTCAAAAATGAGAGCCCCCAAAGTGGCTCTTTGGGGGAAATAGTGTGGGAAATACAAAAATCAAAATACATTGGTGTCGTAGATTATATTTTGAAAGGGTATTGGTATTTTAGAAGTATTGCCTGATAGATAAAAATGATAAATCATTGCAAGGACAAGGCAAAGTCTATGTGAACTAAGTTATAATAAAGTAAGGAGATATATTTGAATCCCTAACACCTTCTCTTGAAATTGCAGCAATTTTGGAAAAGAATGGCTTCTAAGTGGAAGTCTGAATAAAGAACAACGAAACATCCGTTGGAGAGAATCTTATAAGGACTAGTTTGGTGACTGTGAGTTAAGAATCAGTCTCATACTACATATATGTACTAGATATACAGTACCGACTCTCACATATGTTAGGCACAGTTTTGGGCTTGGATTGGTATTATTAAGTTTCTAGCAATAAAGTCAAAACAGACCCTGATAATACTGTGACTAAGTAGAACTTTGTATTTTTTAAAAATTCCTTGAACCAATGAACAATTTTTTATTTACAATATACATATATAAGTATACCAAAATATATCACAAACGCGTGATACTCAACATGTACACACTTTCTCAAATGAGTGAGAATCAAAAAGAAGGAATATTTCTCTCATTTTCATAATTTTGTATTACATTACTATACTCTGCAGGAGTAGTGTGTGTTTAGAGTTGCGTTCTTAAGTTTATTTTGGATAATATTCTGAACGCAAACTTAGCTTCGCCTTTGTTGTTGCTGTTGCTGAATAGCTGTTGAGACAGAATTAATAGAAATACTAGAAACATTCTACTCAATCTACAGACAGTACAAACTTGAGTTAATGACTTTGTCCCAAAACTGATGCCTTATGTGTGGGGTAATGTGTATTTTCATAGCAAGAGAGATTCAGTAACACAAGGTCCTCACCAATGTCAGCTAGATAAGGAGCACTAAACTAGTCAATGTTGAAATTTAAGCCGCATTGTAAACAATTGCCTACGAAACATTAACAATTTTCTTTAACAAAAAACTCTACTCTACGAGTAGGCACAATCGTTCAATGTTGAAATGTATTCCGAAAAGATGACAATTTCACAGCCTACCTATGTATACAATACAAGATAACCGGTCGGTTTGGGATGAAAGTGGTATCTTGATAATTCGTTTAGTCCTTGGGATTTGCTTGCGCATAGCAATAAGCTGAGGTTTACTTTGGCTCACTGTTAGATCGAAAATCGACTTGGAGTAAGAGTTATTGAAGCTGACACCAAAATTTCAGCATAACCGTGCTTGCTAGTAAAAGGGACATGATTTTCTTTTTGAGTTTTTGTTATATAACCTAGTCGAGTGATACTTAAATGACTTGCAATCTGGAAGCGTCTACTATAACGAAATAGTGGAAAGCTGAGATAGGGTTCTTTCCTTTAGGGAAGGCGAAAAATGCATCATGCACCGTCAGGGTTCAGGACTGAATGCATCAGTGGTATATATTTGAATACGATCCCACATGCCCACAAAAATAGGTCTCTAAAAGTGGGCAGATGGGATTCGAAATGGACTCTCATCACGTTATATTACTATGCAAATTCCAAATTATTGCCCTCCTCATAGGTAACACCACAACTAAGAAGAATGTGTTGAAGTGCAACTGACATGTATATGAAGTGGCTATGGCGATGCAGATGAATATATAAACCATTTTTTAGAGAAACGGGCCACGTAGATTATTACAACTGTAACAAGGCCACCAAAAGTCATTCTATAATTGGTACTGGATTCGTTTAGTCGACTGTATTATAAATTTGACAACAGCCTCAACAACTTCACCTAAAGTATTGCAAGACATTGCACTTGACTATACTTGGTATTTGAAGGTTTGCACCCTTAAAATTCTTAACGTTTCACGAGACATTTGACCTTAACTCCTTACCCTTAGTTTTATTCCCCAGTAATATTCTTTAAAAGCCTAACTCTAAGTTCTTTCCTTACAATGACATTTCCAAACCTTCATAGAAGTGAATATATACATATGTACCATTTAGAGATGTCTGCAGAAGCTTAGCAATTCTTACGAGAATATTATACATAAGTTTCTTCGAAAATATAAGCATTCTAGATGATTGTTCCGATTGATGCCAGGTAGACATGGAAGTTATGAGTTTCAGATGGTTATTAGGTTGGAAGATCAAAGCTGAGATCTTCAGCGAGAAGTTTGATTTATAAATGTTCAAAACAGGCACAAGTGGAAAAGTATTTAAAAAAATCATCTTGTAAATGCTTCTGTACAAACTTTCATATTTGTAGATATTAATCTGTCCGCCGATTTAAAAATCACTTAATGAGTATCTTACATTGCGTCTTGGTCCTCAATAATTGCTTTTTACAGCAAATATCCTGTTGTTATGCAACAACACTTCCAAATGATCAATCGTGTATCCTTTTACTCGCAATCACTCACATCGTTTGCCCTACGGTATGTACTTTCCCTAATCAAATAATTTATTCCACAAACAGACATCGCAAATCCGATTTAATATTCAAATTGAATTGAGAAACAAAATCAATTATTTTGTACATTTTTTTTTCTAAACCCCGCAGTCTTCAATTCGAACTGTCAAGGTTCTTCCGTCGAAAAGTGTTCTTTTTGATGAACAAATATACTCTTTTTGAGCTCATGTTTGCGATTCTATTTTTTTTATAGAAAAATAAAAAAAAAACGAAACAAATTTGTACAAAATAAATCAATATTCCTCATACGGCGGATTAAACTCATATGTGTGTACATATATGCACATATCTAAGCTGTATGTCATGCAGTTGCCAATATTATGTAGGTTAAGAGCCTACATATGTACATACCTACCAAGCTTTAAGTACTCACCCTGCCACTCATGGTACCACCTTTGACAGATCTGATTTTCGTCACAGAAAAAGGAAAAAAATAATAAAATACAAAAAAAAAAAATCTAGATTGCTCTCAATTTTTGTCATTTATTACACTCGATGACACATGCACACAAGCGTTGGAGAGGAATCTGCTCGGCAATCACATCAGGACAATAATGTTGTAGAGGGCTAAAGTGGTTATGGGGAAGTAGGTAAATCTCACAATGGCTTTGTTTCACCCTTTTTTTTAAGCACAGATAAAGGTAGTACACATTGACTTGACATGACATTATTGACTTTTCGAAAATAGACTGTGAGGTTGTTCTCTATTTTTGGTTTGGGGGGTGATGGTAAATATAATTTTATTCTTTGCTGGGTTTTGACTTAGTATTTGTGGAATGTGTGTTCATGTTAAGGTTAATTGTTGTCATACCTGAATAGACAGAGTTCATATTGAGGTTGAGAATTGCTATATAGCTTTAAAAAAAAATATAAACACTTCTATAATGATTCTAAATTACTAACCACGATTTCCGGAACTGCATCCGATTTTGAACAAACTACCACCAACTTTATGCAGTTTATGCACTCATCCATTAAATGTGGTAACATCAACAATTTGCCCAATAATGACAATAATTTTACCATAATGTGTATGGCAATAAATATTTAACCACAAAATGTTGGCCTTACCACTTGCGCCCATGGATAAATGCATTCATTCGTTTGAATTTCGATGCAGATAGCTAATTCTTTTTTTAAAGCAATTTAAATTTTTCCAAAAAGATACATAGATACATTGTTTTGTTGATATATAATAACCGTCATTATAATAAATAATTAAATAAATTAAAACTGTACCGGATAATTAGCAGTTTTACTATAGCAAAAAAAAGAAAAAAATAAATAAAATCTAATTTATGGGACTAAAAATACTATAAACTTTTTTTTATAATTTCATTCAATGTTGATATTTGTTTTAAATTTATTTGCACAATCAATTAACAAAATGAATTGTAATCATAATTATAGATATTGTGCAGATTGAATGTGGTTATTGGAGCTTTACGCTTGGTTTGTTGGATAATAGTTTTCAATTTTCATTTATGTTGTTTATATTTTATTCAGTAGAATTGTGGGCTAAAGCAAAGGATTTACTTTGCATTAATTAGTTAATTAATTAATGAAATTTCGAGCAATTTTCTTTTGGATCAATGATTTTGAATACAATTATAGCTTTTTAGATATATACTCTTGAAATATAAGTAGTATGAGAATTTTTGTTTGTAAATATTTGTTGAATTGTGGGCGATGTGTGTTTTGAAATATACCTCTGAGATTTAACTTGTTCAAGTACTTAGTTTGGAGTACCTATTAAAGGATAACATGGTGTAGCACATGAATATTTAGTACAATGGGCAACTACCTACAATCTATGTATTCAAAATTATGTGCATTAAGTTCGAAGAAACTCATACATTAATTGTCCTGTTTAAACCCAGCAGTAAGATTCCTTTAGAATTAAATGAATAAACTTATGATCTAGAGGAACATTTTCGCTGAATTTATTTTAGTAAGGGACGGAGTGACTCAGGGGTCTATCCTTCTAACAATTTTGTTTCTACTTGAAATTGTGCATTTGCAACAAGGCACCTAAAGAAACAATGGGTCACAGTCAAACATTATGAAGCGGTGAGAGATGAACACAGAACACAAACTGAGCCCAATCGGAGAAGTTTCGGCGCTTCGAATGATCAAGGCTTAAGTTCTTGATCAGGCTTTAGTTCTTGGGTTAGTTTGATCTTGTAATAGTATAGGCCGAGATCTTTACGCAAAATTCGCCACAATGTGGACTGAGATGTATGTTCTGATATTGGCTCAACAGCATCATTTGTTGTAAAATTAATCCCTTATAACTAAAGGCTTTAATAGAATGTACGAATGTCGGGATTAAAGTCACTGCCTTCAATTAAATGGAGAGGGAGGACTGTTTAACAAATTAAAAGTCTTCTTGCATTTCTGAAATGAGTGTGACGGCAGGGAACATTAAAAATTTCCCGACCATACCTTCGGTCTTAATATGATCGGCTAACAAGTCGCGTTCTCTCAGACGAAATAAACAAGGAGTTCAAATATGAACACAGACCACTTCCACCTAAAACAAATTATAACGCATTTGTTCTCCATTCAAGCCCATTTGATGAACCTCTTCCTCATGGGGATAAAAAATATCAACCAAGGTCCAGCATATACCAAAGACTTTCCTTCTGGATGATGGTAACCAACTTGTTCCTCCATCAGACTTTTCATATCTTAAGATTGTGACATTTAAAGCCTGAAACTGTACGTGAAGCTAAAGTCCAATAAATCTAGTGTACTGAATAATCTAATTGAGTGGCTTAAACTGATCTGACTAAAACAAGAGTAGGTGATGCTTTTAAGATCTTGCATTAACATTAAGCATTGTTTAACAAATCTCCAAAAAAAGACTTAATTACGTTAACTATGGAGATATAAGTTTCTTCATCGTGCTTGTAAGATCCTTTCTGAATGAATTTGCTTTATTGTCACGGCTCCAAAGCATTTTATCTCGATTGCGGCCAGGAAATTCAACTCTACCAATTATTTAGTCTATCTCAGTCCTTGGATACAAGTTAAAAATTTCAAGTCGGTAACATTTCATCATTGAGTTTAGAGAAACTATGTCAGCATTCATAGAGAGGAGCTGTAGGAAGCAGTATCTACGAGTAGCTCCATCGTCCTTTGCAAACTCATCAGATTGTTCAATATAACGAAAAGGAATGCTTGTTGCTTCATCAAAGTTTCAAAGCTGTTAATGATTTTAAACAAAGCAACTTGCAACACAATCTTACTCGTATTTGTAAATTGTATTTGGAAATATGAAGGTGATGTCAGCAGTAGCCCTAATGTGAGTATTGAGACGAGAAGAAACTTTGAATAACTTTTTTTATTTTTCTATAAAAAAATAAAATTCTCTTTATACCACTCCTGCTTTATAATAAGCTGTACAGTATATGTATGTATAATGTATGGATGACTATAGACTGTACAATCTCTACAGGAAAACCGACATACATTTGTGTAAAGAATGAAACCTCAAAACAAGTACTACGTGAGTTTGAGACTGAACTGTCACCTATAATTTTTTTATGTTTTAGAAAAGTTTGAAATAGGAAATGAATAGAAAAGTAAAGCTCCCGATTAAATTAAAATAAAATATATATATACAACCAGAGATGAGGTATAGTACGTATAATATAAATACGTAAAGAATGCTACTAAAACTAGAAAAAGAGAAAACGTTTCCAAAACTTTCAAAAACCAGATACATTCTCAACACGTATGGTTTCAAATAAAAGAAAATGTAAATTTTTTTCTAGCTAAATGTGTATCTATTACACTTTTCAATACGGCACAACCTCTCAGAATATTAAATTCTGAAACGGGAAACCCACCTACACCAGAGTGTTTTAAAATCTTTGGTTTCGCTAGTGGTTTTGTATTAAATTTTGTATTTATACTTCACAACACATCCTAGGAAGCTGCTTACGTTAGATTAGCAAATTTATCCAACAAAAAGCTCAAGTTGATTCTACAAGTTTATTTGACTTGGAATTCGGGTTATTGTATAGGTTAATTCTGAAATTGCTTTGAAACTAAGAATTTCTAGGAAATTTGCTAGGAAATTTGTATTTCAGAAATTTACAACCATAATTTCATTGAAAGTTAAACGAACATCAACACTGAGGTTAAGAGAAATTCGGAGAAATTTTTACTGACGATGTGATTTGCATTTCACTTTGATTATAAGCATGTAAATATTATGAGGTTTTAGGTACGCATATACATATTTAAACAATAGACAACATTTTTACAACTTTTTTGCTTTAAATTGCTAGGTCCTATAAGACGTACATAAAAATACAAAACCTAGAAATGTGTTTTTGTCCACATTTTTATTTAGTTTATTACTCTGCAACATTGGCATTGTTCCAAGAAAACTTTTCTTTTTTTTTTTAAAGAATAAAGAACCACAACACATAGTCATCAGATTGTCATACATATGTATTCGTGTTACGAGGACATCTGTGCATTCATTTGTGACTTATTTATTTTTTTTATATTTATGTTTGTAGACTGTACACATGGAGTTGTATTTGTGTTTTTTTATTTTATTTATTTATTTTCAAGGATATGCTGTTTTTTTCTTCTATTTCATTCCTTTAGAGACCACACAAAGAACACTGGACAGTAAAAATAGTCATGCGTACTTTTTTTTTATGTTGTCATTTCTTTAAGATACGATTTGTGTCTTGTGCAAGGAGCGGTAAAAGAAGATAAATGTGCTTTTAGTTGAATTACTTACATTTAAGAAATTAAATACTGGAAAATATTTCATTTGCAATTGAGATGGATTTAAGTATATTAGAAATAGGAATATTTTGAATAGTGAAGTGATAACCTAATGGTGAGAGTATTTCCATGGAAATTGTTACCGAAGGCTTTTGTGGTCTGAGATAGTTTTAAAATTGAATATTAAATAGTTTCGTACTTCAAAAACCCTGACTGATAATGTGACCTGAAAAATGTCAAGGATGTATTTCAATATGATAGTAATGTATACTGATATAGAATATGATAGTAATTTAATACCAAACCGCTGCGAATAATTTGGTTTCTTGCTTATTCATGCAGTTTGTATGATTCTTGTTTGTATGTGGTGTATACTTAATTTTTCCATTGAACTAGAGGAAGTTGTTGCTGTTAAGTATAAGTAAAAAGTGAGGCTTTACCCAATTGGTGCCGTGGAAAACTCCATCCAACCAAATTAAACTTTATATCGTCACATCCCATGGGAGCAAAATTTTCTCCGATTGAAATCAACGAAATTATGGGTTTCAATCGTTTCGAATGGATACGATAATAGGACGGAGTGTCTTGCAATAGACTGAAAAGCATCGAGGCAGCACTTCCAAAAGACATCACTTACAGCTTCAGATTCTCAGTCAACGAATGAATCACACCGCCCTTCGTTAGGGTCTACCATTAATATTTTGATCTTAAATAACTTGTCAGGGCAATGTCCCTTCAATATCATGTCAGTAAGAGTAGGTACACCATGTTTTTGAGAGTCGAGTTCAGTATTTGCTGGTGTTCCATACCGATTGTCATCACAAAATCATTTTTAGCAATGAAGCCCGTTTATGGTTTATCAGCTCATTAACAAGCAGAGTTGTTCCATTCAGAAAAGTCAACAACCCGAGACTATTCACACGAAATGCTATTAGTCTCACAAGAAATTGACTGTTTGGTACGGGGTTTATGTTAAAGGGGTCCGTGGACCATACTTCTTCTTTAACACAGTCACAGTCAATACAGAACTCTACTTACTATTATTTTGTATAATTTGGAACAGTATATTTTTCGAACAAATGCATGTAAATGTGGTTTCAACAAGACGATACCACATGCCACACAACTAGTTAAACAATCGAGTTATCGAAGTTGAAGTTTGACCACTTCTTTTCGTTTGAGTTAATGCCTCTAAATTTTTCTTTTGGAGGCATATCAGGTACATGGTCTATGCCAATATATCAGAGTTTCGATTATCTCAGGCCCAACACCGAACGCCAAATTACAACCATATCGTTCGATTTATGTGAAAAAGTGATGGAAAATTGGGTTCATCTGTTTCTGTCCAGGACATTTGAAAGATACGTTCCAATCACATCGATGGTACCTTAGCTTAAAATATTTTTTTATTTTAATATCTCAAATACAAGCTGTTTTATTTAAAAAAAAAATGAGCCACTCCTAATGAAAAAATATTTATTACATTAAGTCTGGTGTCTGATGGTCTAATGGAGTAATTTATGCTAGTACATGTCCAAATTCTCATCAACCCTTCCATGTAGTCAGCAAGATGTTTCTTGAGAAACTCCATTTTATGAAACAAGTTGAAATATCCAATTAGGACTCTTAAGCTGTAGGCATTTTCTAAGTTCAAAAGATGTGTGTATCAGTCGTGAATACTTGTATTAAATAAATCTTTCTGTTTATCTATGATGCATTGAATTGATTCAGTAGTAAGCAAGGTTATCATCTTCTCAGTATCTAATGGAAGAATGCGCATTCCAAAGAAATATATAAGGGCATGGCAAATCCTATTACAACTAATTTAATTGTTCATTTAAATGTATTCGTCCAATGAGCTAAGATTAAATATTCTGTCATTCAAATGAAAATTAAATAATTGGATTCTTTAAATTGAAAAATGGAGTTTTGTTTCAAGTTTCACTAGATCTATCATTTTTTACTTTATATACATAAGAATATTGTATATTCCCCTTATCCTAAATATGTACTATTGGAAGACAAATGATAACGTTCTAGAAAATAAATCGGAATGACACTTGTTTCACGGATTTGATTTGATTGATTCAATGATGAGATGGAATAGTGTAGATATAGGTATTACCAACGAGACAGTAGCATTATGAAAGCTTAAAAAACAGATCTTTTGGACTCTTTTTGGGGTAGGTTGACAAACAGAACACGAAATACTATCCGAATCCCTTGACGATACTATTGTACCTGACTGCAATCATATTATTTCTGTAATATGTATGTAAAATATGTATCTACTTGCAAAATAAATTGTCATATCAGTTTCAGAATTTAATTAATAACACTCTGTTTGAAAAATTGTGAAAATCAATTAAAAGTTTTAATTCACTTGAAACACTATATTTTTGATATCCGCTAGAGAGTCGATGATATTTAATTTTAATTACCTACAGCAAAATCATATAATAAACTATTTAAAGTTTTTGGATAAGGGGTATTAAGTTACTCCATTGCACGTAGATATTAATGTATTTCTAGAGGATTTGTATTGATTTGAAAAATGGAAAGAATTCAAAAAAAATTTGCTTTTCAAATCTTTCGATGTACATATGAATATCTGTATATTAAATTTTCAAATGTAAAAAAATGTAACAGCTTGAAAATTAAAAAAAAAAGGAAATTTGTGATACTTGTGGCTTTTGTCAGTAACTTCATTTTCCAATAGCAGTGTTCGTTGACATATATGTATATTCATATGTCTGCAGGCTGATTTTAAGTACTAAACTACCATTTGAGCCCTAGAATATTTGTATTAATTCGACACATAGTATGTATATAACACAGTAAAGTAAGGGAAATAGATTTGACCTTCGGTTTTGATCTAGAAATATGAGATATTTTTTTTTTAAAGATTCCGAGAATCAGAAGCAGTGAAAATCACAGTACAGGTACGCCCAATTTTCTGCTCTTATTATGAATCCAAAAACCCATTTGAAGGCACTGAACATTTGACGCAATTTATCAGCAAAAACAGCGTTTTATTTGGGTACCATGGAAAGCCTTTCAGGAGGTTTACAATTCAATACTGTAATATAAAAGAATAGTGACTTTAGTTAAGAGTTGGTTCGCTGGAAATTATATTCTCGGTTAAATGATGACTCTTACAAGGGTAAGATTTAGTTCTTTTTAATTTAAATCCAATTTGATATACATACAACAATTAAAAGCATCGATATCTTGTTACATAAAATGTAGGATCTAGTAGCCTTCATTCTTGAAAAATCCAATTTAGGGACTGATGACGACAATGTTCATAGCTACTTGCGATACGAGGGTGGGTCTTCTTCTAATCGTTATAAAACTCTGGGGATTTGAAGAGATGAAGATTTGATGGTTATTACAAATACTTTTTTGGGGAAATCTTATCTTTTTTTGAGGGAATTTTTAAAATGCATTCATGGCTTCCGGTTTTACAAATCTAACCTTTGGTAGACACCTATAGTGAGCAGGAATAAAATATCAACTTGGTGTTCTACTAAACTTTCAGCTGAACATCATTGATGGTTCAACATATGTATATATGTAAGTAGATATAAATTTTCAAGGAGTTTTGCATTTTTTTGCTTTAAATAACTATAGAAAATATTTACAGTTTTAGGGGCAAAGCAAATACTAGGTCCAATTGCACATAGCTTCTTAAAAAAATAGTAAGAAGTGTTTGCATTATAATCTACAAAGAAATTTGGACAAATTTCACAATAACTGCTTCGTGACACAGAGTAATTTTCCACTAAAAGATATTGTAGATATTTCTCTTAGTACACAGTAGTCACTGATCGAAACGAAGTAGATCTTCCAATCGCAGATTTATCAAGTAGATACGTACATACATTTATGTATCTATGCAGCACATTTTGAATCACATGCCTCGATGCTAATCGGATTAAGAAAATCTACCAATAAAATTTAAATTTTTTAACAATACTTTCGATGCCAACATCACATTTGAGAGCATGTCAAAAAGTTACCCATATTGGAAGGAATCACTTGCATAGATACTTTATCTATCTTATTAAATAAATTACACATCCGCAAGGATTTGGCCTTAACTTAGGCTCATGGTAGATAATAGTTAAGGTTTTTAGGTTATTTTAACATAACGTGAACAATTATTATGTAGTCTTGCAAAATTCATATTTGTATTGAAAGTAATTTTTTGAACAAGCATTCGATCGCTATCTTAATTTTTTTAGATTTGTGTAAGAATGTATTTAAGTGGTGGGGTTGTAATGAAATATAACAAAAAATTTAACTGA
The DNA here is from genome assembly GCA_905220385.1 of Xylota sylvarum. Lineage (NCBI taxonomy): Eukaryota > Metazoa > Arthropoda > Insecta > Diptera > Syrphidae > Xylota > Xylota sylvarum. The sequence continues at coordinate 39,568,250 of LR999958.1, forward strand.
TAGAAATTTGAAAGGATTCACTCCAACTCATGTATGAAAATAATCAGTGCAAAAATACTTCGAATTACTTACTATAGAGAAGAAAATAATAAGCCTCTACCCATTACTACACCTTTTAGATTTTGTGTGAGTGTGTCGAGATTATATTCATAAAAATCCAAGCTACTCCATTTTTTGTTAAAAATATTCGTTAAAAAAGGTTTAATATTCATTAAAAAAAACAAGATGTAATGTCATCCACAGATCACTTAACCTAACACCTTTAATTTCCTTGCTTTCCCTAACAATTCTATGACATTCTCTCTTTCCATAAAAATCTAAAAAAAAAGAAGATTTCCATAGCTCATGAGAGATGGTATTTTTAATTTGGGGAAATATGCCCATTAAAGAAAATGATAAAATCGTGAAAATCATTTCATTTAAATGCTAAAGGTTAAATGTCATCATAAAAAGACTTAATAGGTCTGAATCTGTATTTTTCTTCCTGCTATCCAATGAATGAGGTTCACACATTTAGCACCATCGTTCTTGCAGGGTTGGTGTAATTACTTAAATGTCGAACTCTTGAATTTTTTTTTTTTTTAAAAGGTCAAAGGATGCACAATTAGGAGAATTGATGAAACAAATGTCCTCACATTTAGATAAAAGTGTTTACCTTGAATATATTTGATGGTATTTACATATGAATTGAAGGAAAAATTGTTTTAGCTATTTTCGTATCGAAATTATTATAGCCAATGCTAAAGGATTTTCTTGTTGTAAATGGGGGAATTCGCCTTCTGGACGAATTTATACACGTGGTTTGAGCTTTCGCCTAGCAACGATAGAAAATCCTCCACGTATGAATTTCAAACAAAAAAACTATCAAAGCCACTCGACAGTACTTGATTCTTTGTAAATTTCCCTTGAAATAAGTTTAGAAAACAATTTACGTAAAGCACTTGCATATCGATTATAGAAAAAAAAACATGAGAGAAAAACTATTTTCACTTATCATATGACGAGGGACAGTCACACCGAAACCAACCCCATTTTGCTGCTAACAGTCACGTTTTTCAATTCGCCCCGGTGTCATCATCACAATTCGACAAAAGGCCTCCCCTCACATTCACATTGTCAAACATATGTTTACATAATTAAAATACACTCAAGCACGACACATGTTTTGAATTTTGAAAATCTTTTTCAAAATAAAAAAGAGGCTTCCCAAAAACTTCAATTCACTTTTTTTTTGAAAATTCACTTAGAAAAATATTTAATTTATATTTAAAATTAACACTAAGTAAATAGTAGACAAAAAAATGTAACGAAAAACTCAAACACAACACACCATATGGTAGGATTCGAAACAAATTTTCAAAAGTAGAATTTATTTTTTTTGTTAATTTTAAATTTAAATTTAAAAAAAAAATAAAAATTATTTAAACAATAAAATAAAATTTGAAAATTTGTTAAGAATTATTTTTTCTTTGTAACTAATTCTCATACCGTACCAATGAAATTCATATTTCCTTGGCGCTTTCACTTAATACTAGCTCGCCAAGAAGTCCGTCTTGATATGAAGGTTTGAAATCAATTCAAAAAATTTCGAAGAGCTGCTGGTTGTGACTAGAAGACCACACTTGCACTGACGCACTTTGTGCACTGAACTAGAATCCATCCTGGCCGAATGTCGTACTCTAGGTTCGTAGTAGAAGAAGCAGCAGAAGCGGTGGCAACGTGGTGTTGTTGTAGACCGTACTTGTACTACTACTATTGTTGTTCGTTGGTGTACTACTGCTTGGTGTTGTTCTCAGCGTCATCGTGTATGGAGTCGACGTTTGTCGTCTTCTTCTCGTTTCGTTTCCCAGCAGCGTGCGTCGTCGTCAACGTCAGTGGGACAATTCGATTTTGTTGCCTAACGTGAGACTAAACTAACCCGAACGGAACTTCGAGGACGTGGCTATATTTATAAGGACGTTTTTGTATAGTAATTTTTGCGTTTACTTTTTTTTCGCTTCGAGATACTCGAATGGACCAGCAGCACGACGGATATAACGATGTTTCGGAGTAAAGCTTTTGCACGAGAGTAGGAGTTTTCATTACTCCTAGCGGGGTTTTTATATTATTCGCAGTTCATCGGTGGGAATCCTTTTTTGCGTATCCGGATGGTAAGAGGGAGATGGCTGGATGGCGGTTGTGCATGGATGTGAGATAGTAATTCCTATTTTCCTTTTTTTTGTATGTAAAGATACGGGATCCATGTATAGAGACCAAAGGAATTCCTTATGGTTTTCAGGGAGTAAAGTCAGAGGTTTTTTACTGTTACATGAAAATTGCAGAGCGCATTTTCCTAACCATCCGGAGAAACAGGAAGGAATCGCGCAGTGGTTCACATAGCATAAGGTGAGAGTTGTCGCCTCATAGTATCAGTGCCAGAGAGAGAAAACAATGAGTGAGATTACTTACGCGCATGTTGAATGCGAAACGGGCGGAGAAGAGGGGCGGAGGAAACCTATGCAGAGGTTTTCCATCGTATTACAGAGATTCAGGAATAATACTGTAATGCGCAGAAGTTGAGACTCAAGCTTTCCCAATCGAAATGACATTGCTCTCTTGTTGGGCGAATTCCTACCCTGCGCATACATGGGGTTGGTGTGTAGGAATTCATTCCCAAGTCGACTGGCAGTGGTGCCAATAGTCAGAATCGAAAAAAGTTGCTCGCTCTGGGTAAAGGAGAACTCCCCATGGTGGTGGAGTAAATTCAGTTCATTTTGCTACCCCAATGTGGTCATGTACTAGAAACTGACATTCCGAATGAGGGGGCATGGTTTCATTCTCTGAGAGGAAGAGATTTTCCGCTCTGTAAAATTTGACAGAGCCTGTGTACATAAGGAAGTTACATTCTGAGCATATTCTCGCCACCCCTTCCGCTTTGATCCTTCCGCCTTCTTTCTAACCAAATCACATGATGTACTTGGTGATTATTATTCCCACAGCATGCAGCCGTCGGTACAGTTGTTCTCACACACATACACGCATACATGCAAAACAATAATCTGCACTTCCTGCTTCATTTCTTGAACGAAGGGATCGCTGGTAGTTTTCTAATTCCTTTATACCACCGACTTAGTAGTTACGCACTGTGTACATATGTATACATATGTATGCATGACAGGGCTTTCAATTTATGATCTAAAGTGTGTAGCCATATCATCTTTGGTATCCTTGGGCACATAGTGCCGGGGTTACTCCAAATGCGGTGACAGGGAAGGACATGAAATCTGTATGTGAGAATATGCGGATTTTGACCTTAAAATTCATCCCCCACTCAGCGGTGCGGCGGCGGCAGCGTCATTTGAATAGAATATTCCTTGATTTTAATTTGTTTGGAACTTGTCGGACGTGAGCGGTCTCAATAATGTCAAGTGACTGTTCAACTTCGCACAACAAATTATGTGCCTCCCTTAGCCGTCTCCATCCTGTCAGCATCTTCTTATTCTCCGTAATATCTGGTCTATCACTCCCCATTTATCTGCTAAAAATTAGATCACGGAAACAATTGGAAAATATTTGCCAGAGTTTTGCTGGAATTTCCGTTACGCCCATCCCTAAAGGCACCCGTTTCTTCTTCTTATTTTTTTCATAATTCATCATTCATAATCGTTGAGGTCCTTTTGGATAGAAAAAAACAAAAAAAAAAATACCAAGAAGTTCGTTCCAATGAGATGCATAAGGAGGCTCACGTTTTGCACATTAAATGCGTTGTGACAGGACGTGACTCTCTTGTGTAAAACAAAGTCCATGTCCAAATGGAATTCCGCAATTCGACGGAATTACTGCGGGATAAAGGGAGACACAGAATCCAGAGAGTGGGATGGTACTGTACTGAATGGGAAGGATATTTAAAGATTCATCTCCCTGTGAAACCGCTTTTTATGGCTTTGTGCCACTTTTGTTGGGAGAATTTCGTTACTTCATATAGGAGTGTAGTGTATTTGTAAATATATATTTTTTTCTTTCTTCTTCTTCTTCTTGGTCCCTTGAAAGGCTCTGACTTTGACATCCTAAAAACCATTCCCCTAGAAGCTAAAAATGATTTCATTGCAACGTGCTACGAATCTTAAATGGCAAGATATTTCTCTTTTCTTTTCGTTTTAAGAAGGATAATCTTTATCCTTTGACCGAAAGCCAAATGTGTGAACTAAAAAGGAGTGGAAAATCAGTTGACACTGCATGTTTGGCACTTAAGTGCAATGTGGTATGTCGCAAAGTTAAAAAAGAATAACTACTGAAAGGGTGGGTGGATATCCATAAATTTTGGTTTTGCTGCAGGATATAGTTTAAATTTAGTTTCATAGCTGATGACCGCTGCATTGTGGAGCTATAAAGTGATAAAGAATTTCATCAATAAATTTTCGATTTACCGCGTACAACAGATGTGCTTGACGAAGCATGATATTGACCTTCAGGGAGGACTTTTATTGGTTTAGCCTAGCAAGGAAACTTTTGAACATTTTTAGTTTAACAGATGGAGTTTAAACTTTAATGAATAAGAATGATGCAGATGGCACTTAGTGTAGATAGTCGAAAACCGTATGATGATCGGTACAAAATACATGATATAACGCTACGAGGGGTCAATTCTGTATCTTAATGGAAGCCAGTAGAAGAAGGAAGTATCTATTCCACAAAGGAAGGCAAATTCCAAAGCTTGGTGGGCTTAAACTGGTCATCTGAAAGTAGTATCTTTTGTAAAAAGACTTTAAATCCCTACGAGACTATATAAAAATTCTTTGTGCGTATAATATGTACGTTCATGAGAATAAATGTTGACCTCAGCTTCCATAAAAATCTTCGAATACAAAAGTAACAGCTAGAAAACTAACTGTCATCTCTAAAGGTTACAAAAACAGCAACACAGAACCCCGAAATTCCTTGAAATATTTTAATGGTCTACACAAGGAAACTGGTGTTAAATAGATAAGTATAGATAACTCCAATGAAAAGAGTCACTGTGTAACTTTGGCAATACTCTCGGAAGGCATACGTCCCACCATAGTTTTCGTATGTAAATTTCAAATTAAGGACAGATTTTGCAAAAGTAATGAAATTATTTGTTCTTGTGAATAGAACTTATAAAAATCTTTGCCAAGTTCTGTTGAAAAGTTGCCAAGTTGCATGGATGGCATTCTAACGTACGCATCACTAGTAATTTCTGATTTCTGCTATACTCGAATCCTTTTTTTTCTTGAAAACTCATACGAAGCGATAAAAAGAAGTGCATTTCTTTTAATTTTGGATTTTACAACATCAGCATATGTTTTAAGAGGTCATAGATACAGCATGTAGTCAGTTCATGTCTTACTGGAGGTCATACAAGTAAATACACAATAATAGTTCTATTTAGTCCTGATTAAAATTAGAAAATCAGTTGTATACATATGTCGATTGAAGTAAGACCGTTCTCAGGAAAAGCTAAAAGCTGTAGAGTATCTTTTCGAAGCAAGACCCACAAATAGGATCGAAAAGATATCCACTTTGATTAAGCTCATCAGTGTGACTGACTGAATAAGATCAACTATATCGTCCAAAAACCAACAGGCTTAGCATATGTACACGCAACGCTTCACAATATATTGTGGAATCGAACCAAGAGATTCAAAGAGACAATGCTATAGAGTTGGCAGAATTGACGGCAGGAAGGTAAGAATCGAACTAATTAGCGGAGCTCATTGGTTGCAATCCATTCCCACTTCGAACAGGAGGAGCTCTCAAGTAAATAAAGTAATTTTTAACAATACAAACCCATCAAAGGGAGTCTTCAAATTGTACTACTCAGTTTCGGTGTTTGTTTTAAAAATCGTGTAATTTCTTTAGCTGGGGAAATTTGTCTGGAGCGCTAGAATATATGTCGTAAGAGCATGGAAGACTGGACTGGAGGCAAAGCGACCAGTAAGTACACCGAAAAGTAACTAAGACAATATTTTTATCCACATACATATGTATATGTATGGACCTGAATGATAAAACACTGCCTTCTTTGCAATGGAGACTGGAATGTGCATGGAAATAGACGTCTAAACCTCTCACAATGCAATGAAGGATATGACAACTGACCCCTTATTAGCTCGTCTTCCCACAGCCACTATAATTCGGGTAAAGGTTCGGTATCCGAGGACCTCAGTATATGATTTACATAGACCCCAACTTTTACATTTACTAGTCGCAACTGTTCGTTACCCATCCGTACACTAGTCTCCTTAAATGTTCATGTAAGCTTAGCTAACATTCGTAAAATGGATCAACTCAGGCATTTCAAGTTTATGAACCTATGAGGTTTAGCACATAAAAGAGAAAGTCTCATCTGGCAGAGCAGGCCTTGATAATGGTTTGAGCAGATGCATAAAGGTTTACCATGGCACTGGAAAACACATCACCCTGAACCGCAGTAGTGTGTCCAAGCAATGCTGTAGATTATTTGATTTGAAAATCTATCTGTCGCCAGAATCATACATAAACTGAAAATTTTATATTCTAGCAAGGAGTATATACTTGAAGTTTATTCAAAACGATGGATGATATCAAATAATAGAATCCAATTCAAATAATGACGAATTTATCTGAGGCTCCTGGCCAAGCTAGAACTTGTTGCCATCAGTTTGCACACAATCTAGTCCTTAACCTTTCTACTTCAACAAAAAGTTCAGTTCAAATTGATCAAATTGTATCTGATGATTCGAAAATATTTACAATGCATCTGACAACGAATGTTGGAATGTTATTTGAATCATATTGCTTTTGGTTGGAGAACGCAAAAATCTTCTGGGGTACTTTGAAATTGATAATTGAAGTGAGTACATCGTTATTGCCGATGAGATGTACATATATCAATAGACAAGCACACTAGAGGAGGGACTACTGAAAGCCCATTATATACATAAGCATTTCTTTCCAATTAGTGTCATTTATGCAGTAAACAAATTTCTATTAAGTTCATTTATCGCCCACGGAACTTTTTTATAAGTCTGTTATTGGTTGTCAGCATAATAAAAAATATCTTATTTATGTAACAGGGCACCTTCAGAATCAATATAACCAACAACATCGGACACTCATACAAAAATATACTAAACGATTCTAAACTATTTAAAAGAAATGTTTTACGCATAGTTCACAATCTCCCGCATCAAGATATTCCAAGATCCTCAGGGTATGATGAATTCCAACAGCCTTAAGGCCTAAGTTCACCCAAAGAATTTGCTTCCTTTCTTTCTTTTTTTTTTTTTTTGTCGGAATGTCAATGCGAGCACACGAGTATTTGAAAAGAATTTAACTTTTAACTTTCCGCAGTCATTTATCCCGGAATCCTATTCCCTTAGCTATTTATTCTTTTTCTTAACTTCTTACCACAATCCATTCATTTTTCATACCTTCAACCCAGGAAGTCAGGGCCAAATTCTTCTCAAGTCAACAAAAAAAAAAAAAAAGATTTAAATTTAATTAAATAAGAAAAGAAAAGAAGAAAATATATAAAAAGGCCTACCCGCCAAGAAAGAGTTAAAAGGATGAGCATGAGCAACGAAGCGACAACAAAACAGTGTGCCGACTTATAAATATTTATTTATGCGATATTAAGGACTTGAAGAAAATCATCGTCAAGCCAAATATCCTTATGACCGACAACTGTTAAAAGTCAGCACAAAATTCAATAACGACCATCAAAATAATCCCTAAAATGGCAAAATGATGATTATGCAACTTTTGAGCCATGTTAAGCGAAAGGGTCAGCATCCAGTTTAACAAATAATAAGAATTGATGGAGATACGAAGATGGAAGAGTTTTTGAGTTTTTAATATCGTTAGTCAGCACAATTTTGATTTTTTTCTTTTTTTCATCTTTTAATATTAAAAGAGTGTTATTGGTATTTTAAGGTTATGAACGTGACCATTTTAAGGAAGCACAAGCCATATGGTGTTGGACAGGTTTATGCAGACAAATTTTTAAATTTAATTGGGTTTGGATCGTTTTTTTTTTCTATCGGAAATGGTTATGAATTTTGAATACTATACAACTTGTAACCGTGAAGGAACAACGATGAAGAAAATAGTGTAACGTCGTAACTTATAACAAGTACATGGACCTTTTTGGTCACTAATGGAACAGATTACAATTAATTTTTTTTTTATGAAAGTTTCCATCAGATAAATCTGTTTGCATTCTACATTAACTATAATACTTAGCCATGTGTACGTACCTAGAAATAGAATAAAACTTTGTGAGTTTGAAAACAGTTGTAAAACATCTAGTATCCTGAATGCATAGTTTTTATTACCACAAAGTGACACATTTAAAAGTTTTCCCCAGGGGAAATATTTATTTTAATTCATCGTTCATATTATGGAAACTTAATGCCAGAGCAAAGAGGGTTCTGTGTAATTTGAAACTAATTTTCCAACTTTTGGTTACATGCATAGAAGAACTAGCATAAAGGATAAAGTGTAACAAAGAGTGACATATTTTTTTTCCCGCAATTCGTCTGTCAATGTAATATAAGTCTGTAATACACATATACTGTACTCCAGTAATGAGCTTCTTCGTGTCTGAGAAACCACATGGAAAAGTTACATTTAGTCCAAAGCAGTTCGAATGGACTAGGTTTATCGATGTACACTTTAAATAAGGGTTCGACTGATACACAACGAAGTCCTTTAACATGTTCTCTTATAGTCTTAAAACTGCAATGACTCCTAAGTTTACTATGATAACGGAAATATGGGTATTGGTTGGGGCAACAGCAAATGTAATGTACGAATCTTCTAGGTTTCATACTGTCATGTAATATTGACTTTAACAATTGTTATCTCAAAAAATTTGTAAGGGATCGGAGATAAAAGGAGATTGGCACACAACTTAAGCCTATTACCCACTGGAGAGATGCTGCAGATACAACCATCTAAGTCCATAGATACACTGAATGATTTTTAAACGAATGTGAGGTCCCACCTCTGAAGAATGCAAGGCATCCGTAAAAATAGTCAGGTACTATTTAGGGAAGATCTAGGCACATCCACACATGTGGAGAATGAAATAAATGTTAGAATGCGCTGTTCAACGAATTTTCAAACTGACGTGTCTAAAAAAACAAAATACAAATATTTGGCGGAACAGGTTTAATGCCGTTTCTAAAACGCATTTAAGGAGCTTTTTCATTACAGTTATACTCTAGGTGTTGTCTGATATTTGAACCTAGAACCCCTTGCTCCGTAGTCCAACCCACTAACCACTTGAGCTATAGTGCCGATAACTGATGCGTCTGGTAAAGAAAAATCTCTAGGGCCGTCAAGTTAACGAGAAGAACTAGAATCTTCAATACCTAATAGAAATAGAAAGTATATACAAGAGAACGAAAAGGACTTGGTATAACGATATTTGGAAGAAGATACTCGGTAAAGCTGTGAGCACCGAAAAATCACCCAAGCAAGAACCACTCATAATACGAATAGTATGAACCTTTAACTAATTGCGGACGTTTTAAGTCTTCTGTTGGGGACCAACTTTCTAGGCAATTAGATCTCTACCGACTGAGAATACAAAGCTGTTCAAAACACTGTGCTTTAGATGTTGTGCACCAGTAGCAAACGACATCAACTAGACTGGAATGTGAAACTCTAGGCTGTTTACTGAAAATTGAACTAACAAGCAAGCCTGGAATATTGTATTGACGCAAAGGTTATTGATACTTCAAAAGATATCAGCAAATCCATCAAGTTCTTAGGATGCATTGCAGCAAGGAAAGTCAATGAAACAAGTTCGTTACTTTCTTACAAGTACTGACAACAGTTTCCCACTGTAAAGCCTTTAGATGTCAAAATAAATTCAATCAAAACGCATTGGTCACTTAAGGCACCGGCATGGATTTTTAAGAGTTCCTTCCTCAAACAATTTAGGCTTACATATCCTCAATTGCTCTCATGTACCAAACTGGAAGGCATTCTGCTCAGCAAAGTTTGAAGTTATTCCCCAATGGGATGACTATTGAATTGTTTCGCTTAAATCAACACTTGGAGCAGCTTGACAACCTCCAATGTTACGCTGAATTCATTGCGTAGCGACGGGTGATTGACCGGAGTTGGTTTTGACTTATCATGTAAATATGCTGTCTGATTGAGTATGAAACCAAGTCAATCCAGAGACAAAACTTTAAATTAAAATGTCATGACTGAATTGAAGAACCTCATACAAATATTCTCTCACAATAGGCATATTTTCATACTTTTCTTCGAATCGTCAAATGGATTCCCATGGATTCCTAAATTACTAGAGGAATTGAGTTGCTATTTGTATTCAGTCGGGTCCTGAAAATGAGGCAATACGACTATAAGTCAAATGGAATCTTAGGTCTCTCAGTTAAGAACCAACCAATGTTTATCTATTATGTCAGTGATTCACAAGCCACTTCCTTATTTCAGTATTTTAAATCAAGTAATAGTTTCCACCTCATTTACGAAATTTTCAAATAAATTTCTATGTGCCCACATATTTTACAATAGAGTGTACTCGGTCACAATCTGAAATATATGAAAAGTATCTTAAGGATCATTTTCTACTTTTAAGTAACAACTTCCGTCCGGTCCATTAAAGGTTTGAAGTTTCATATTCTCTCTATTTCAATACAAAAGGCTTTACTGCTTTTACTTGAGACCTCAACTAAGCTTATTTAATACCACAAAGTAATATTGTATTACTTCACTCAATACCCTTTAATGAATTATTGATCCACTTAGTTGTACCTATGGTCGTTGGTAGATACACAAAGGACAATAATTGACAACATTTATTCTGCATTATATTTGAGTCCTCAAGTAAAATTAATGCAACGCTCTTGTAACATCAACTAGAACAGATATACATACGTATATTAAAATTCATTAAAGGGACATGATTTACATGAAATTTCTCTCTCGCACATAAGTATAATCCTTTGGTAGTTTATATTGACTTTTGTATAGGTATTTAAAGTTCTTCTCAGTAAATTAATTGAATTAATTCCATAGTATTATAGAAGGAACTTGCATACAATTACATTTGATTACCAATGCGTAATATGATCTATATCTACATACCTATATCCAATTCAAAAATAATTTGAACTCAAGTAAATAAATTGGATTCGTAGGAACATACAAATGAGGAAAATATTAAGTGGGCATTGTATACGAGTATGTACATAACATAGTACAGAACCTCCCTCACATATGTGCAGTGAATCCAGATAGTAGTAGTACATACGAGTATAATATACTATGACTGAAAATAATGAGTTGTTATTGAAGATATCAAACATGACCGAGGGCATGAAACTGAGACCAGAGATCAACTCGTGGGCTCATGCTTAACCCACGAATTTGTATCTTTCGAAGTAGTTTTTATTACAAATGACGAAAAAGTGCAAAAGGAAATAATGACTACTATGAATGTCATCACATATTTCGTAATATAAGGCTCACGACAAAGCAATGTTTCCAAATAATCTCGAGGCTCTGTAAGGACTACATGATTTTTAAAAGTCTCGCAGACTTCGTACAGCACATTACCCTTGAATCTTTCATTCGAGTTTTCTTTCCAGACGTTTCTAGTTGTCAAAACACACACACCAAACCTTCCGTCTTCCTTAGGAAGTGGTGGTAATATCTGGTATAAAGCGATATGCAGTCACCATGAAGGGTAACAAGTTTGTATAAAGGTCAGCAGAAATAGAAATATGCTTACAAAGACAGTTGGATGCTCATAGATACTTTCAGCATACGCAGAGGCACTAGGAACCATGAGGACTTAATTTGACTCAAATGCGTAGATGCCATAAATACTTTAGAGCCTATCTCCACATATTCAATTGCCCTATGTACGACAGAGATTTGTTGTGGAAAAACTTAGTGAAGACTATATCAAAAGATACATTTTCAAACAAATGACGAGCGTGGATGATTGAAGGACCAATTAAAACGAGGAGTGGATCCAACACACAAGGCATTATGTAGCTTAATGGCAGGGAACAGGAAAAAGACATTTTTTAATCTGATGTGTGCTTGGGCTTGTCCTTTAAATGATTTGGTATTCGAAATATGACCAAGCCTGATCTAGATTTTTTATATTTATATGTAAATTTCGTCGAAAACAATTCGAATTAAAGGATCATCGAACAACAGGTGTCATTATAAATTTCACCCCATTGATGAATTGTCAACTATTATGTCTTTTAATAAGTAAAAACTAAGAGGTTATTAAATATGGATCGAACATACTCGCACAACGTATCGTGAATAGTGAAAATTCACTGAAAAAACCGTGAAAATATCTCAAAAACGTGTCGTAAATTTCGGACTGCTTTTGGTCATCATCAAGCGCTTTCTCGCACACCCAGGTGCGTGCATTTCGAGAAGACCATAGGTGTTCGTCAGTGTTAATACAATAAATATCTCAGTATCAATCATTGGACAGAGTAATATGAAGTGAGTTCGGTGTCGAAAGCATTAGTGTCCCTATTCTGACACTTAAGTCACAATGCCATCTCTCTTTCAATATCGTCCTTCAAACCAAAGTAAGGAAAAATTTGGAGAATAGCCGCCTATTGACACACATAAATACCAAAAAGGAACAGTCCCATTTAAGGAACTGGAAACATCGGACCTCAGGTTATACTGAAAGTCTGAACATAATTTATTATATTCATCTGATATGATGAATGAAATGAATTCACTTGCATCTTAGCAAAGTTTTGTATAAAAACAAATCAAAAAAAATACCAACAGCATGTTTTCTATTTGTGTAGAAGAACAACAATTTGATTTAATACCTGATAAATATACCGAACGATACCAGAAAACAGATGCTATCCTCTTTAATACTATAAATACTTACAACAAATACGAACACAACAGGACAGAATAGCCCCATCAAAACTAATCCTCATAGTTGTCCAGGTGAACTTTATAAATCCCCAAAGCCTCAACCCTTGTACCGTGAAAAAAATACAAAATCCAAATATCTATGCGTACCACTTTATTCTTTCGCAGATACTTTTAAAAACCCACCCAACTCATATTTTATTTTCATCCTAAAGTATTTCAATATTTCCCAATGTCCTTAGGCATTATCGGGAATTCCTCTCGTAAAAATAACTTTTCAATAAATTCTTTCAAAATGCGCATAATTTGTTAGCGAAACTTTCCCAAAAGAATTTTCTGCCAATTTTTCACGATTAATACCGTCATTTACGAGAGAGGAACGAAAAAAAAAATGGAACAAAATCCCCTCTACACCAGCACGGCACCAGGTGTGTAAAACTCCATCCAGATTGATTGCCTAGATTATCTAAACATTTTTAATATTTTCACCCGATTGGGGAATTTCCTCCCAGCAATGCCTCGGTTCACACTCCCTACACGCATATTCCAAATGAAGCCATTCTATCAACGTAACTTTTTCCAAGGATAACCAACAACTGCAGTGGAAATTGTGTTAAAAAAAAAAAAACCAAAACAAAACCTTTTTTGGCTTGCGTGACCTAAAACCACTCAAAGTGATTCACTAACATGAAATCGAACGAAAGGAACAACTAAATTTCATTCCCAATTCCATTAGTCTGATAGGATGGTCTGGTCTTCTTTCAACCACTAGCCGAACAGTAGCGACGACGGCTAAGTATCAAGGATCTCATGGAAAAACACCGAATTATCGATTTCTAATTTCTCGATTGCAGTGTATACTGGCCTTGACATTTAAGTGCCGCTGCAGTGCATAGTTATATCCTAATGCCTATGGTTGGAGAATTTTATATGCACTTGACAGAATTTCAACGCTGCTGGGTGTAGAGAAAAAGAACCATCGTCGTGGTATCCTTTGAGAATATGAAATAGCTTCAGCACTGCTGGAGGGAGGCGTTTTTTTTTCTGTTCGTATTTCTTAAGGCATTTCGTTGAGGAGGTAATTCATCATGCGTGACATGAAGAAGGCTTTAAAGGACAAAAAAAAAAAAACAACTCTCTGTTGGGAAGAGAAGAGAAAAGGATAATAATTTTGAGTGCTTTGCAATCAGTCAGGGAGGATATTATTAAGAACCTTGGCAAACGCATGTCTATGTGTGATTTCGACACCAATTTGCAACGCATTGCCAAGACGAACTATAAATGTGGTACCCCATGAGTTGGACAAGAAGAAGCAAATGGAGTCGAGAGTAGATGGCTAAAATTGGGTAGACAGCAAATTTAATTGCTTTAGGGAGTGCTGGTATGGAATATGGACTAGGGATATGTATTTCAATTGCCTGCGGATGGAAACAAGAAAACTCAATTAACTTTTGACCATGTAAACAGGAGCGCACACCCGGGTAAAAGGCAATTTACCCAATGAGTAGGTTAAGTTTGTTTTCGTTTTACTTTGTTGCACTTTTGGGGCTGAGGGAACGATTGCTCTTGGTTAAAATTTTATTCGACAGATAAAAGTTTTAAAATCAAAAAACAAAAACATAATAAACTATGGGATGTTTATATTTCTCTTCATAAACTTGTTTCATAATTACAATGTTATGGTAGCCTTGGGATGGTACACGGATTGGTAACGAATATGAATGCGGTTCAACAAATAATTACGTGCATCTGTGAATTATAAATATTCATGTCTAACCAAGTTATCAAAGTGTATCAAAGTTGTAATGAGATTAACATTGTGTGGAGAGTTTTGCCACATTCGGCAGAGTAGCGTTTTAGAGGGACTAAGAAGCCGAAAATTTCGAGTAGCCTCTGGATTAGACTGTCCAATTTGAATAAATACTGCAATCGATTGTGGTAAGTGGCCTGTTTTACCCAATAGTTAGGTATTTGACCGCCGAAAATAGAGTACCACAGGGTTGCATACTATGACACTAATGTTTGGTCATTAATTGTCACTAATTGGTCATTAGCGAAGTACTTTGGGCAATAGTGTCTGAGGCAGGAGGTCGACGGTGGCATAGCTTTAGGATGTGTGCAACAAAAATGGAAAAGTCAAAGCAAAGTTTTGAAAGCCATCAAAAAATTCATTCTAATGTCGTAGAGGCTACTCGTAGCCTACAAACCACTGTTAATACCTAGAAGTATCTTGCATCAGCCAGTGATTTGAATAGAGAATGAATGAATAATTTCTAGGTATTGATGATAAATTGGTAATAGACCCACAGCACCCAAAGGCAGAGACGGCGACAACAACTCCATTAAGGAGTTGGAAGACTGTAGGACCCCTCTAGAGGAACTAATACCAAGAATGTTTTGCTTACTAAATCTTGCCATTCGCAGTAGTAACTATCGAAGATTCTTATAGATATACCACCAGACATATATAAGTATGGAAAATTACATACAGAAGCATTAATTTACAAAATTCCAATCACCAACCATTTGGGCTAATTAGATGCTGACAATTGTACTAGCCTCATTCCCAATGCAGAATGAGTAACCTCTCTGCTCAGTAAGTCTAGAGTAGAGACTACACCGACATGATTTTTTAGATGGTTACCGCAGATTTCATGAAAGCACAACTTACTAAACATAGTAATTAGGATAAGGCCTGAGTATATACGTATATACATAGCTCTGGATGAAGATAAAAGGCCATTGTGAAGCATTAGACAAACTAGTGACAAGTGTTTGTACCCAAAGTTAATGGACTTTCCGGAGATACATCAAGAAGTTATCTAATAGAATAGAGGCAGCTATTAGGCATTCACTCATAAAGTAGGTAAGGTTCCTTCCACCTGAAATCATATAACATTGACATCAATGTTTGTTAAAAAAAATTCTTTTCTTTTCAGGTAGATTCATACTTTCAAGGATAGTCAACTTTCCTTATCTCTGCAGCGTCTGCTCTCAGCAGATCAGACAATATTCCATCTCTTTGAGAAAAGAATAGCAACTTGAAGGAGCCTCAATAGCTAGCGAGTACAAGTCCACAGACTTTATGAATCTCTGCAGGTCTATAAGTCCTCCAACACTCTGAAGAAGAACTACCACGAATTCACTTTCTTCCGTCGGCCATGGCACGAAAATCAGGAACATCAAGCCAATTTCTTGAAAAAGGTTTCAATCTGCTTTCCAAGGGATGTAAGAAACTCGTTGTATTCTGGGAACGAGGAATAAACTATTTCCATTCTCTAAATTAATAAGAACATTTAAAGCATTACAAACAGTCAATCATGTTTCAGCAGTAAAAACATACACCACATCCCCCTATACAGCAAAAGTTAAAATTCTACCAGGATAACACTGTGACAAGTGTCACATTCCGGTGTCGCAACATGCCTGTATCCTGATTTTGATATGGGTTTGTAGTTTTAGCATAACAAAGCGATGTTATTATTATCCTTTTCCTTTTTTTTTTATTTTTTTAAATGCTGGTTGACGATTTAAAAATACATCCTTTACCACATCGAACCCTTGTTAAGCCCCATACACCACATATGGGACAGTTGTGTTGGTACGTTCTAAATATCTCCTTAAAGATTTAATTTAAATACAATTTCAAGTGCTTAAATTAACTTCACTCAACAATTCACCAGTGATACCCAAGAAAAGAAAAAAAATTGTTTGACAATCACTATCTCACTCGCAAGGAGAACGCTCCTCTCGATAAAGGATACTGATACCGAACCCTTTTCAGCAAATTACAAACGAAATTAATACCATTTCCTTCCTCTCGTTCGATTGGCTAAGAGGAAATGAATAAACGGCCCGGCAATCTAAGATATCCCTCTGACAAAATAAATAAATTTAACCATTTTCATATCTCATCTCAGATAGATGAATGTGATCCATTTAGCAAAAATGCCACTTGCATAACAAACTATGATACCATCCCCCGGCCCTACTCCCCTAACTTGGTCATGATCTGGTAGGACGAGGCACAAACTATACTCAACGTAACAGAGTGACAGGAAACACTAAGAAGACACATGTGTACATACACCTACATAGCTACAGTTATCTAGGAGAGGGACAACTTTTGATATCCCCTATGTATGCTCAAGATGAATGACACTATCAATCGCAAACGTTTAAGGACCCGTTCACATTTATATAACTTTCGAAATGTTTTCTTTTTTTTTACCATTTTTATTCCTTCTTTGCTTTCGTTATCCTTTTTGCTAGGATTTCTTGTGTGTGCGTCATTTCCTTGTGTTTCCTGTTTCAGAGTTTTTTTTTTTGTGTCTCTTCAAAACCGACAACGCTTCACTTGACTTTACCGTTTATAAAAATAGAAAATAACCATCAGAGACATACACGATGGCCATGGCCGACAGCAAACGCCAAAGACAAGAAAGGACATCATCAACATCATCATCATCGTCACCACCACCACGACGACCACCGCCAAGTACCATGACCGTCATTTCAAAGACAGACGGACAAAAGGCATCCTGTGTGGTGTATCCTGTGGTTAAAAAAAACTTTTTGCTATCTCTTCTCCATTTGCCGGTGAAAACTTTGGAATGTTGTGTGACTTAAAGGAGGTGTGCATCGGGGTGGCATTATTGCCAATTTGATACAATCTGCGATAATTTTATGATAGATACCAATTTACCACGAGAATGTGAATGTGGAGGAGGTCGTGGTCGGTTAGCGGCAGTATGACGTGAAGTGATATTCATTTTTCATTCAATAAATGAATCTGATATTTTTTCTTGGAATTTTCCTCCACTTAACTGATGGATGATCGTTGTTTGGAGATATTAAGGACCTCAGTGAGGAGTGGGGCCATTTAGTGCTGTCATTTGTACAAATGGACGATTTTTGTTTTTTTGAAGAAATTTATTTTTGTTTGCCTACTTTTTCCATCGAATGCTGAGGTTGCTTTTATTGGCCTTGATGAATCTATCTATCAATCAATTTGGTATTTCAATATGACTTACGAAAATTTTTTGTTGAGAATTGATAAGGTCATCGCAAATTCTTACCTGAAAATAGAAAGAAAGAACAAATTAATAAGCTTTTTGAAATAGTATCGAATATTAGATACAATGTAAAACTATAAAGATATATTTGCGAAAGTTCCTAGGATAATATGCCACGTGCTTATGTAAGGTCTTCGTATTCTTATTACAATGAAATGACAAGTTATAATGTCTATCACTAGTTAATGTGGCTCATTTGATTGATTGATTAGATACAGATGGCTCTCAATGTGGTGGATTCCTAGCAAGAGCTCTGTAGTTTTTATAAACAGTTGCAAGTAGTATGACTAAGCAACAAACAATGGTTCTTACTGACGGTATTGCATGGACAGACGTTTCTTGTTTTCGTGCAGCAGCTAAAAGATGCAATAATTCCATCATAAAGTAAGTATCTAGTACTTGAAGGAAGGTAGCTTATGAACCAAAACCACTAGAAACTCAGGTAGGAATGAATTGTTTTATGTCCTGACTCTTGTTAGTGCTAATATGGCAAGTGAAAAAGAGTTTCCTTGAACGCAAAAATTCTGATTTCATTCGAAGATGGAATCTTATGTCAGGGCTGGCGTCTTTTGAACCATCTCGGTATCAGTGGAAACGTATTAAAGAGTGTCCCATGCTGAAACTCATGCCATTGAGATCCGTGGTAGACCACATAACAATCTTTTCAGATGTTCGGGCAGCACTCAATGAAACTACTCACATGACTCTATCTAAGTCAAGTGCTATTACAATCCCTTACAATCACTTGTCAGACAACATAACAAGGTAAAACTCGGTTTGGTTTTTGGTCAGAAGAGACAAATAATTTGTGGATAGAATTCGCGGATCAACAATTGGAAACATAACCTTTGTCTACCCCATTGGGACGGTATTTCAATGAGCAAGCAATCCAAAAGATTGTTCGAAAGTTGGTGAGTTTTCTCAAAGATATAATATCGGTCTTATTTGGAGGAGAATGATACCAAATTTGTTTTGATTATAAAACAAAAGAACATTTATGAAAACAGAAATGTATTCTGCATTTTTTCTAGCTTGCCAGCAAGTCTTTTGAATTTCTTCAGGAGACAGTAGCATAGTCCAGATTTCGAAGCAAACATATTTGTGATTCAAAGTGACCAAGATTCCTAGCATGCAGATAGCTTCGTTCATTAACAACTCGATGGCTCAGCACTGAATTGATGTGGGCTTTAGAATCGACAAATGTTGTGTTCAGATTCGGACTTATCACTGCGTTATTTCGATCTATTATACCACAGCTGAGCTTATATAGGGAGTTCGAACTTCGAACAGGACCTGATAATCGCCAAATGACCCATAGCATTGAAAAACTGGGATTCCTCTAAGCCAGAGCATAAATTTGGAATACAAACATATGGTGATAAGCTAAAGTGAATTGGTCAGAAATTTCCACGGAAAGATCTAATTGAATTCATTCACCACGACTCCATGGAGTCCGCACAAGAAATTTTAATCCAAAAAGCTTCACAGAACGGAAATATAAATCTTGGGAATCGAAAGATTTTGCAAAAGTATCCAAAAACAATTCACATTGAGCAAACTACAGATGTTTTCAAATCTAAATGGACTGCGAGTAATTCCCTCAAAGTCACGGTAGTAGTTACGATGTTCTAGGAAAAATCAGATTCATTACCACCCACTACTGAGGCCTAATGCCACTACAATCAATCTTTCGACGTAAAATGTACCATATACGTACTTTATCTTTGGAAACGAAATATTGGAGGGGTAGTGAAAACATGATTGAATGCTTTTCCACCTGCAGATACGGATTGCAACCGTATGGCTGTACATTGAATGTACATTGGAACCATTAGCCAGACAGCTCTTACGGCCCTTTAGTTTAGTGGAGTGCAACATTACTAAAAAGGTACTTCTGAGCATAAAGATAAAATGCTTTCGGTGGCGTTTTGAGTACCAGTGCTGTGAGAAATGCATCATAGATTGAAAGTATTATGATTCAATTATGGACTATTTGAATTTTGGACTTGGCATTCGTCGTATGGAAGTAAATCAATAATGGAAATAAAACAACATCCCTCTATGGTTTTCATATGAATTAAGTACGTGTACTATTTCTCAGACGAAAAGATTGACAAAACGTTTAAGGTGACAAAACAAAGAGGACTCATTCGAATATCAAATATCTACATCCAGTGGCTATCAAGAGAAGATCCTTGCAAAGTCAAAAGGGGCAAGAAATGACAAAGCTAGGTTTTTACAAAGAAATTCCGGGATGGAGATATAGAAGGTGATTTTAGCCGGTAAAAATGTGACATGCTACATAGGTTCAGATATACTAATCTGAATGTACTCCCTAATTGAAGGACAGAGCTCGTAGGAACGTTCTTCAAAAAGAAAAAAGCTACTTCAGCCTCTCTAAAAGAACAAGTCCACCATGAGCACGTTACTTAATTTAAGTAACACTTAGCAATTACAACTAACCTTGAAGAAATTAAATCAAAACTTTAAATCAAAGCATTTTCTTCTAGAAATAAACAAAAAAAAAAAATTTCCTAAACACGTCCAGTCTAATTAGGAAAACCTCACATCATTACGCCCACAAAGCATTACAAGTCAAACGGAATTCCCTCTTAAATCATATTCCACACGAGTACCATTCCTTGTTTATTTTTATACTTCTGGCCTCTTTTTTTAGACTCTTATTCATTTTCGCTGATTATTTTGTTTACAGTTACAGGACCCATTTCATTACTTACACTGAGACTGTTAGGGAAAACCGCCCACCAAGCCGGCTCTAATTTCATCCCCATTCTATAGAAAGGTCGTCGGATAAAAAAAAAAAAACTTATTTATGTCAAATTTCTTTTGCAAGAATTTCTTTGTCATTGCTCTTTACGTTTCTTGTTATTCTAATTAATTACATTTAAAGGTGTCATTTGGTCGTTCCAGAACGAAGAGAAGACATTCCATTGACGGCATTGACATCTGACCCTTGGGTAAGTAAGAAAACTCCTCCCTAAATGTCTATGGCATTGAAATTAATTAACGCGGTAGAGTCGCAAAAAAAAAATTCCCAACTGAATAAGTACACGATATTACCATTGTCAAACAGTGTCGACCGATAAGGCCTTCCCTTCAGATAACACAACGCAACACACATATAAACAACCAAACATTAGTGGTTGAACTATAGGTACTCACCCCAAAATGAATCTACACTCTTCGGTTTGCTGACACCGAATAAAAATTTGTTAATCGTCGACATGTTATTGCAACAACAAAAATCTGTCCAGCAACACGTTTATGAAGGGTAAACAGAGAATACTGCTTTAACAGACGTTACCTACACTTCGAGTACACTGATCTATTAACACCGACTAGAGATAAAAAATAAAAATACAAATGAATGCGCAGCAAGATTAGAATGGTATCGCGAATAATGGTTTAGATATGACATTGGGTGGGAGATACTCTGACATATCAAAGTGTTATCAATCCGCTCTTTCGGAGAGCCGGTATTTTCTGATAGATTGATTGTAGCTAAGCGATAGGGTAAACTGACTTATATTTCTTGAAAAAGAAAGGTTTGTTGTGGATTTTTTGAATTTTTGGGGAGAACTCAAAATCCTAGTCAACAAAGGTCATCTGGTTCACTAATGTATCAACGATAGACAGAGAAGTGAGATCTGTAATTTTCAGTGAATTTCTGGACATCGCTTGGTCACCTATTATGCTATGTCCCTGAACCTTAGCCTTTATTACCTCAATTGGTCTATTTCCAAAAAATAAAAACAAAACTCTACAAAAAGATTCAACAATACCTGTATGCATAAATTCCGCCGTCTGCGAATGCTACAGAGAAAGCAAAAGGATGTTTTAAAACTGAACAAAATAAAGTAAATTTGAATTCCCCATTGACGCTATTGATCTCAGAACACTGTGAAAAGTGTTTAGAGTTCCACGATATCTTTCAAATCAAATATCTTTCATGCGCCACCAAAATTCTCATACTTTCTCCGTTAGCGTACCTACAAATACTTTCACTAATACTTATCCTAAGAAAAGATGAACAAATCGAATCCTTGGTGAATATCTCGCCTTGCACACTGAAGTTGAAAGAAGGGATTAAGGGCCTAATAGAGCCAAATAACAAACGGTCCTTCCTAGACAATTCTGTGACCACAAGCAAATATGGCATAACAAAACAAAAACAGAAAGGCTTATAGAAAAGGATAGGAAATCCCTTTCTACTCTGATAGGACTCATCACGGGCCAACACATCATTCTCTGATATCACATGAAAAAACTACGACTACGGATGTAGAAGGCTAGGACTAATAAGTTAACGAAAGCAGGACCAAGAAGAAATATCCAGTACACCAGTGAACGACATCTTGAACTCCATCAAATCAACGGGATGGTTTCATTACAGTAAAAAGTTGAACCATAGCTATAGAACAAGGTTGTCAAAAGGGCAAGGGGTATCTCTCCACTCTGGGTACCACAATGGGTCGGTATTCACCTGAGTGTGGCGTTATAAGTGACTTCCACCAAATAGCGACCACTATGTACATACTTAGTTACAATATCATAAATCATTGACAACTTCTGCCCATAACAAGCCGAAGACGCATGATGTTCCAACGAGTATATACCATGGACTGTACACATTTTTAAAATTCCTTTTATGCTCAGAAGCTACTAGGCGTATCATCACAATAGCAAAGGATTTTAGTCAAAAAAAGCCTTACGGCTGTCCTCTGGAACAAAGTTAAGAAGGTTGACATTCACATTCGTTCCATTGTGAAAGTTTTACCAGTTCACCATTAGTCTCTCAAAGACTACGAAAGAACCAATAACGACCTGTGCCTCCTAGAAATGAGAGACTACCCAACATTAACCATAGAGTATAAACCAAGAATGACTTCTAGAAATGAGAAATGTTCTCTTTCAGAGACTGAAAGCTGGCACACCATTGATAACGAAGTACCAACCATAATCTCAAACTAAAATATGTACTTTTGCATCTTCAATTTACACATTTATGATTAAGGGGAGGGTAAGATTAAGAACACCTTGCATTTTTCAAAAGAAAGTTAGCACAACCATTAGATTGTAAAGTCCCTCCTTGTTGATTCTCACTTTCGTGAAAGACCTCCTTCGGTTACTGAATCTCTAAAAAATTGGAATTCATACAATCATACCAACATGATTGCTACTACTATTTTATACTAATATTTTTCAGATAGTATACAGGCCAAGTGGTATTACAAAATATTTTGTTTTTAAGAAGTCTAAGTTTTAAGAAGTAGTACGGGCAAACAATATTGGTATCATCGGACGGTTTTACCATCCTCTTTGTGACGGAATCTGTCATGGTTATTGAGGATCAGCCAAGTATATGAAGTTAGTATAATATTTTGCGGCGACTTAAAGAGCTGTTAATAGCTAAAAATATGAAGTAAGTAAGGAGTGAACATATGTGTACATAACTTGATGTTAAACTTAATTCCACAATTAACACACTTATGGAAATTCTATAAAGAATACCTTAGACCTGAAAACTGAGTTCAAAAACAAAGCACCGACTAAATCGATTATCCACAGACTGCTAGTTTCACTAGTTCTACTAGCGCAGACTGCTGGACATTAAGAAAAGTAAAAGAAAAGATATTGAACTCATTCAAGAGAAAAATACTTCGTCAAATATTAGGTTCCATATGAGAATGGAGCAAATGGTGTAGAATATTCTACCATGGACTCTACGAACTGTACAAAGTTATGAATATAGTTAAAAAATCTGAGACATTTCAATTGTATAGTCAAACAGAGTGAACTAGTAACAATATGTTAAAAATATCTTGGATTTTCACCAAAAGTCGAAAAGGCAGAAAAGTCGATTATCTTATCTCAACAATAAGTCCGAATAAGTGATGGATTATGCTTATTGCTTTTCAAATATGTATATAGTCACCTGTTTTAAAATTTTATTTTAAAAGCATTCAAAAAAATCTCTACCGCTAAACCCATAAAATCCTTATGGATTTTTAGAAAATCCGCTAAAAAACAAATGATGTTTTACCTTCGAAAGTATTGAGCGATTTAAGTTGTATGTAATCTCTTGCATAGAAATCTAATCCAATTATCCGAAACAGATTGTAAATGTTACCATTGCATTCGATTGATATAATGGAGTTCGATATGCAGGAGGGATTTGTTATAAATCGAAACCTGAAAAGGTATTTCAACGCATATTTACTTGACCATGAGTACGCTGATTAGTCGTAATCCTAATAGGGTATATTAAACACAACCCAAATGACTAACTATAATTCCCGTGTTTTTTTTTTTTCAGCTTTAACATACCAAATTGATAATCACCTTCGATTTAGTTTTGTTTTACTTTTTTTTGTTGGTATCCGATAACCACTAATAAATAATAAAATTATCAGGTAATACTTAATCAGTTGATACTGATAAAACGATGGTTTTGTTGCAATACAAAATTATTGTGTAGTGCTTCAACTGGACAGCCGCCAACAATCAATTGCAGATACTCATTTTGTGGGCTTATTGATGTGCAGACAAACCGAGAAGGGTAGCTGTCGTCTGGTTTCGACATTAATTGGCACGTTCCATCGAAATTGATTTTTGAATTCCTTCCCCTGAGAGCTAAGGTCATATTGTTGTAGGTACGAATACATTGGTGGGAAACCGTGATTGATGTCAGTAGGGGCGAATAACATGCCCTTTGCACTTTGGTGGTAGGCTGCGGTTTTGAGAATATTAATTAATTTATTCATTTACACGCACAAATTAGAAGGTGATCATCCCTATTGTAATATGAAACTATATACATAGAATATGTTATAAGATTTTTTTTTTCGTCCAAACAGTGTAATGTGGAGTAGGTTGCGGTTGTGTAGTCGAATTACTCTTTGAATGAAATGAATTTGATTTAGAACAGAATTGAGTGATTGGATAATATGAAATAGAAATTTGAGTCATCTAGAATAAAGCACTGACTAAACCTAGCAGAAGAACTGATTGTCTACAAAACTATGATTCCAGATGCTGCATGATTAGCAGAAAAACAGAGAAGATACTAGGTATATCCGAAAGGAACAAAAAACGATTCCACCATCGGTAGATATCCGATGTGGATATCGTCCAAAAATGTAAATCACGTTCACATTTTCACGCCCTATATGATAGTACGCATGGACATTAATGCTTTAGTTAAAACCAAGTAATCCTGTATTCCATCTCCCATAACTCACCAGGTCGCGACGGGATTTTACCTATAATACTCCAAAGATACTTGGAGAAGACATTTCCCTAGTTAACGTCAATGTACAAAGGTTGAATAAAACTCAATTGCATTCCCCAGTCATGGAGAAGAGTCCAAGTTGTAGTCTTACTAAAGGTGGGTATACGGTTTTGTTCTTAAACCTTATAACGTATTCTGAACAGCAGATTCTTATAACAAATCCACTGTCCAATTCCAAAAACGTCTATCTCAAAGGAAAGTCTTCCAGTCTTCAACCAAATTAGAACACTCGGACTCATCAGCAGAATCCCCGCTGACACTGCCAATATATATACAAGGAGTCTACCTAGTCTTAATACCAGTAGCAGAAATCGGGTCTATCTATCTAATCAGATATACCTGAGTCTGGCACTCTTGCTGGGAATAACGGAAGCCCCTGATGACTTCGTCCACTAGCCTAAACTAACCTAAAGAAGATCCGTACTTTTTAACCCACTTCTCTTATAAAAATTTCCACAAAGCCTTCGTCTTTTTCGTAAGAAGGACATCACATAACTATCAACAATCTAAAAAGGAAAAGGGGTCATAATTACTCTTGATTGTCCTTGCAACTTTCTAAGATAACTCACACTCAAGTGGGATTACAAAGTTCTTTGAATTACGACTTGGACACGAGTATTCACAAAAAAAAAAACAAAACCATACCTTTTTAAATGCCAAAGATAAGAGTTAATATACCTCGCATTTAACGAGTATCAGTATTCAAGGACAACGCCGTAATTAAACTCGCACTGTCCTGTCATTTTTTTTATTGTTCACAAAGATTTACGCTTTGATAGCAGAGTAATTGCCCTCCCCATTGTTCGGTTTCCCAAAGCACAAGTGCATGGAAAATTCCACGATAAAACTTAAGCACAAAAGCGTACCACAACTTTATCAATATTCCAGCATTCTAGGGACACAGTGCAAGTCGTGATAAAATGTAGGTATTCCCAACGACGACGAGGGGAGGAAAACTTTGACGAAAATTATTTAAGGAATGTCAAAAGATGAGCACCACCGGGATAGAGGAATATTGTTATTAAATTTTAGGATGTGAACCATTTCTAATCCTATTTGAGTTAGAATTCC
Source organism: Xylota sylvarum (assembly GCA_905220385.1). Taxonomy (NCBI): domain Eukaryota; kingdom Metazoa; phylum Arthropoda; class Insecta; order Diptera; family Syrphidae; genus Xylota; species Xylota sylvarum. Next base: position 39,594,596 of record LR999958.1, read on the forward strand.
ACCAAATGGAAATTCATTTCATTAAGAGACACCTCCAGCAGCGATAGTATTCCTCCAAGGACATACCAGTAGCAGCTGAGGCATGCATTTTCATGTCAACCAACGTCCTTCGTTCAACAATATATGTATAGTTAAAGGTTTATGTGAGAAAACATGCAGGTGACTAGTAAACCACCGGATGACTGACATTCCTTTGCCTTTTCACAACCAAAAATGACAAGGATCTTTGTGTAGTCGTGTACTTCCTCCATCGTTCATGTGTAGATTTTTGTCCTACATATATGCCAAGCTAACATCCTTTCAATTCGTATTACAATACTTTTCAGCTATGAACCTTGAGAGAATGCATGCATGTGTATAGTAATCCACCACATCGTACAAAACTATAGAATTCCGAAATAAAGCCATTACGAATTCCATTCTATGCTAGTAGTCCTTGTAACTGGCGGTCGGATGTACCGGGGTTCGAGGAAGCACGAGGGCAAGGAGATGATTTTGAAAAATCTCTCAATTTATGCGGTGCAATGTTTTTTGGCTGAAGGAATTTTAATGATGAGTCTCACTCTCCTGTTAAGTGGATTTTTGCCAGCGGGTGTTATATGTATATGTGTGTGTGTATTTCTGTAGATTAGAAGGATTCAGAGACTTGTAGAGAACTTCAAACACGTTTTAGTAGTCTCTTTTCGTATTCAAGGATATGGCAGAATTAATAAGGAAATTAATTTAGAAATATTCTAAATTTTTGCTTCCGCATTTGTATTCAAAGGACGCATGGACGCTTTATTCTGTTCTGGCATAGTTTTGTGTCTGTGAACGAGATGATGTCCTTTATCACTCAAGTACACATGTGCTATGGTTGGGTTAAACACAAGCAGTAATTCTGAAGATATGTAACATCAGTCAGTTAGAGATAAGACCATGACATATGTCGCTGATGGCAAATTCACTCTGCTACGACATTAGAATGGAAAAGGACAAACACAGAAGGAAACATTTGCATATGTTAAGCAAGATAATGTCCTGCTGCGTTGGTTGACCATCATATTTTTTTACTTCCTGTGACTGTGCAATTTCAAGAAGTGTAGTTATCCAAGCATATTTGCCATTTCCACTTTATGTACAACATGAGTATATAATTATAAGTTCCCTTGAAAATATTTTTTCAAAAAGTAGGTAGCATCAAAGAGGGTTGAAAAGGATATAGGTATATACAAGCAGAGAGAATAAGAGAGAATAAGGATGAGAATAGGTTTGGTCATTGTAGACAAAAATTCTTTGTTAGATATTCGGTTTCGCTGTGCTTTGGAGGATATACAAATTTATATATGTCGACCTGTACAGCGATATTATTTTGTATGGTTTGTGGAGCTATTGTGGAGCTTAGTTGTTTCTATTCTCTTGATATCAGTTTGTTTTTATGTTCAGAGGTTTAGGTTTTGCTAGACTTACCTGAAAGAGGAGCAGATATTACTGTTACTCTATCTAACATTCATACAACTATGTATGACATCTGATATTTGAAAGTTAATATCAACAAAGAGATTTTAATTATCCTTCCGCATGCATAGTTGTATTGTTAAGGTATTTGGCATATGTTGGACATTATTTATTTTAGACTTTACAGCAGGAGCACGATATGGTTCAGATAAATCTTTTAAAACAATGAACTCACTAATTTGAACTTCGAACGTCACTAACTTGGACTTGGAACGAATGTGTCCTATAGACCAATCAGCCTACCATCGTTTTTTCTCGAAATCAAGTAAAAAGCTATAGAAAACTATGTATTTATGGAAGTATATACTTTTCATCACCGTCACCGTCAGTATGCAGATCTACAGAGACTGCTTTGTATCAACTGACGGAGATTAGTCAAAGTGCTCTTGAAGCGAAAGAGATAGTACTGTGCATTTTCTTGAACGTCGAAGGAGCATGAAGCAATTGTATGCGCCTATAAGGAAAAGGAGTAACTAACACGGTATCTAAATGGATCTAAGTGGTTCTGAGCTCAAGCTTAGAAGATACTCAAAGATCAGAAGATATTATCGAGGTCAGGACATCAGAAGGATGCACATAGGGAGGAGTACTGTTTCCTAAAGTGAAGCCTTGTGGTGTATAAACTACTTGACAAATTAACTAACCGTGGCATCAACTGTCAATCCTAAGCGATATTATAAAAGGAAGCTTGAAATAACTAGAGAATGAAATGTGTGAGAAAAACCACAGTAGTATCCTTAACCAGATAAATATTACTTGAGCAACTGAAACCGGTAAGAGTGTTCAGCATAATACTGACACCAGTCAAAGAAGTAAAGTATCAGAGGCAGTAAGCTCATCTGGAGGGAACACATAGAAGATATAACGAGGAAAGCGAGCGGATCTCTAATGATCTACCGGAGCATAGTGATGTAGTCCGACTATCCTTAGATGGATAATCACTTATGGAGCGATTGCATGGAAAAAGAGAACCAATCTAATGACGACACTATAAGAAAGACACTAAATAAAGTGCAAATATGCTACTGTGTTACAAGTCTAGGAGAATTTGCCCAATTGCAGCAATCGAGGCACTATTAGAGGGATTCATTTCCATCTCTTGGTTAAAGAATGTGCAAAGCAGACGATTCTAAAAAGGAATAAATAGAGGAAGTTCAGTTTAAAAAAAAATACTCGTGAAGTTAAGCAAGAGTTGGAGCACAATCTATAGACTGGGTAACCACACAATAAAGTGGTATACGGGTGAGTCAGGAGCTGAATCCATATGCGAAAGAACCAGTATCTTTTGGTCTGAAATATATATTTACCATAAATAGATCAATCTCAACAAAAAATACATCAATTTCGATATATGTACTAATAATGTCAGATAGTCAAGCTGCCATTAAGGCACTTGAATCTCACGTTATTAAGTCCAAATTCATGTGGGAATGTCTGCACAAACCTAACAAAACTAGATATAAGAAGCAAGACAACCTTCTTTTGGATATCTATTCACATGGGAATAGAGGATAATGAAATGACAGACTCTATAGCAAGAAAGGAAGCATCAGAACCATTCTGCAAAATAGGAGCTCACACACCCACAGAAAATTTAAGGAAGCTGGAACGAAAAACCAAAGCTGGAACCTGGAATAACCAAGAAACTCATAGAAAAATATAACCGCAACTAATTTGAAGCATGCGCTAATATGAGAAAGAATAGAATAAACAACGCATCCTACCGGGCCTTCTAAAAGGACACTATGGACTTAGGCACCACCTGAGGAAACTAGGCATACCTAGCTGAAGAAGGTTTCTGTAGATACTGTAATGGGTCCATTGCAACGCGATTGAAGAGAGTGCTTTAAGAAAGATTTCTCTGGCAAAGAGACTGATTCCGAAAGGAATCATAATGCGAGCGGAACTCTAATGAGAGATAATACCTCTCCAAGACCTTAGTTGGGGGCATATATGGTTTCTGAAACCTAAACATAGATTGGCATAGATGAAGATGCACAAGGAATCAGTAGAAATGCAATGACTTCCTTTTAACTTTTTGTAAATTTGTGCCATAAATCTTCATATGCCCATTACTCGTATTCCTGTACTGATACTTTTTTCTGAATTTCTTGTGAATTTTGTTTCCACTAAGGTGGTTTTTATTTATTTCCACTGAATGGAAATATCTAATCAATCCATTGGTAACCATATCTGCGGCGGATTGTTTAGGAATTTATAATGTACATGTATTTTAAACTGTATCTAGCAGTCTAAAGCCACCAAATAACCACCTTTATAAGATCAGATACCGGTATTCTGGTGCTATGATATCGGCCGCACAAGTCCAATAAAGTCTAGTATAAGAAAAATTGGTTTACATAATTCTAATCCTACTACCGTACAAAGCATAGCATGGAATCCTTTCATAGTCGTAGTTAAAATTGATTAAGAAGATTCGGCTGTTAGTTTGTGGTTCAGAAAATATTTTACAGCATCTACAGCTCAGGAAATGGATCGCACATACTAGCTTACCAAAGATATTCTAAGGAGGATCAGCGATTGACTTAATTCAATTCATAACTCTGGCAGCAAAAGTTAGGGTTCTACAACTTAATGAAAATTTATTAAAGAACTGCAAAGAAGCGAGCAAAGTTTTTGAGCGTTACAGGGGAGGAAATATTTAATATGCTTCCTTAGGTTCTTAGAAAGGTTTATGCTTATTCCATTCTGGCAATTATTTGGGGGAATATTTGGTATTCCATCAAATCCTACACATTTATTATTTTTAAGGACTCTGAATGAACGAAGAAATGATGTCACCCCTAGTGGGTGTTGCAAAAACCAGTACAGAAAAAATAGTATGGGTGGAACCGAATACACTCTTTTTTACGAATGTTGTCCCAGATGTGGAAGTAAGCCGAAGCAATCCTGGTAACTTAAAATCTAGGTTGTGACAGTTTCAACCCAAGGTTAAGTCCATGATATTATTTTGCGTATATTACGAAAAATAAATCCAGATTCAGAGGAATGAACAGTTGTAAATCAATTGAAATATTTTTAAAAATTCAAAACTTCTCATTTTTGGATTCATAATTAAAACATGTCAATCAAAATGCACCATAAATGCAAATAGATCCAATACTCATAAGGACATTACTAATATATACTACACATCAATAGCAGAATAATATTTCGAACAATATTGGAATTTAATTTTTTTAGCTGACAAACGTATGTTTTAGACACACACTTCAGTGCTAATGTTATTAGCTATGCAATTGCCGATCCAGAGATTTTAAATGGAAAATACATTACTATCGTAGCGCAATAAATATTTTCGTTGCCGAAATTGTCATCGAGTGATGTATTTATGTATTTCACTGTCACAATGTTAAAATGTCACTCAATCCCATAGTGCAACGAAATTTTGATTTTCAAATCGATAACTATGCATAGCACGTAACAGAAATAAATTTTCATTCAATCAAACATCAAGGATTGCAGAAATTCTAAATTCTGGACTTTTGTTTCGAAAAAAAAATAAAATTTTACTCTATTTGTATGAGAAGAGTGGAATTTTGACATTTTTAGTGTGAAAATATTACAGAATGCACTTTAATGGAATGAGGCGGTTTACGAGAGACTGTCTTTTTTGCTTTAGTCAACTTGCACATCCGACTGGACAGTTCTTGAAACAACAGCCGTATGAGATGCAGTCTATGAAAAATATTTATAATACATACATATGTCTATGTACGTAGTCAACATCGCATGTTGCCAGGTATTCCGCTTACACAAAATTTACTAAAATATTGTAATCACCGACTTACAGTCCATATTTCAAAATTGATTTTCTAAAGTTAAGTCACCAATCTAAAAAAAATTTGGTATCCGTCCAACAGAATCTTTGATTCTCTGATGAATCACGATACTCCATCTGTAAAACTTTCCAAACCACCACTCAATCTCTTCAAATCTGAGCGCGGGTAGAAGGAACAGAAGCCCATTTAATAGTTTAGGTGAACATAACCGGCACATAATGGTACCCGTGGTATTGGTACTCTGAACCATGAGTTTTTTTTTACAACTTGACTGCAGCACTCAGATATAATTGATTCACTCTACTAGCAAAAACAAAACCCTGTTCTAAGCCTACCATATTGGGATGTTCATTAAAAATACAGTGTGGCTATACCTTCAGCCTATTGTAGCAAACGTTTAGATCACTTGCGTTCTCTAGAGTAATGCCACACAATTACGTTCATAAGCAACCCGATCAGTGACCCCAGACTGAAGACACAAAAAGACCAAACACAGATTTAAGTCCTGTCCAGGCACCATCTGACCCTTGTGAAGCATTCAGATTTTATACGCCGAGACTTTACTGTGACCTTGGACCAAGACTTCTACTTTGCGTCCAAAAGCACATAGTTCTTGAATCCTCCAGTGTGGATTATATGAGAAGCCACTTCAAGTAAAATGACATCAAGACAGGAGAAGTATGGCAAACTCAAATAAGCTCCGGTATACCTACTCCAGGCAAGTTGCTCTTGAAGTTTGACTGAGACGTAGAAGTGAGCTCTTCCATCAAATAGGGAAGCACTCTAACGATGTCAGAAAAATCATAACGTTTTTGACTCTTCAAGTTAAGTTGCGACCAAAAAAGTATTTTTTTTTTTATCCTTAATCACCCATTTGCAATGTTCATATGTACATATGTATCTTCTTGTGCAATTACTGGTCTATATGACGGGGTATCTCTCGAAGCCTTTTGCTTTTTCGTAAAACAACCAGGGGTGACAACAATTGCTCAGCATTTAGTATCGATTTAGACAGTTTCGCACGGGATCTACATAGGTTCTAGCTTCCCATATATTCTCAACATACGTCTGTTCAATGCCAAGTGGGATGAACAATATTGATTTGAGAAGCTTTTCATGACATTAATACTCTTAGTGCTTGTCAGACGTTCGCTAGAGTTGGAACATTAAAAAAAAATATATTTGCTCTTGTGTGGGAATTGAACTTGAAGCTCCCATTCAATAGTCTGAGGCACTATCTATGGCTTCCATGTAGACATTGGGGCTCATATCTTGTCAAACTGTTTTATATTGTAGCTTTTACTCAAATAATTGCGCCTAGAAACCCATAAGTAAACATAAGTCCACCGAATCAGCCAAAGGATTTTACGATAAATAGTCGATGACTTGCAATGCACGGTGTACTTAAACAACGAACACCTTTATGAGGGATCTCAAAACGTCGAAAATATTATTTATTTAAACCCACTAGCCCCGAAAAGCTATTCGACTATTTAGATACTACTTGATGAAGAAAGATCGTCATCTATGGAAATTTTCGACAGTATTTAATGTACATCGTTTAGAACCCCTTCACGTTGGCATAAAAACGTTATGAAAGCATTTCACTCCACTAGAGTGTCCTCCATTAGAGTACAATGACGTTCATGTCTTGAGAATTCGAATGATATCATTAACGAGGTAAAGACCATGAGTCATTCCCGACAAGCACACACTCGGAAAGCACCAAACGCATGTCACATACTTGAAAATGAAATTCAGCGTGACTACACAAGCTTCTCCGAATGGTTGTATATCTAAAATTGCAATTTATTCCTTTAAGCTATGCCATTGCAGAAGTTTATTGTCCAAAATGCTAGTCATTCGCCGAGATGACATAAATTTCAAACTGTTCCACTTTGTTTCACCATAACAATGAAAAGGACATCTACCCACTATTTTATCAGCAAAATAATGGCGAGCTCTTGCCGTCATCTTGCATCATTTCTTTTGTGCACCCACACATGATATCGTTATATATGTGAATTTTATTCATAATATAATTTCATCATACGTCGTCCTTATTCATCAGGATGACACTGTGAATTCCAAGATTTCTTATGAAAAATAATGAAAAACCCCTGAAAACATTGCCAACATCCGATGAGATATGAGAATGTCTTCATTTGGTCTCACCACAACGCTCAACATTGAAATAAATGACTTCTGTTTGAACCTTAAATGAGTACAAGGATCGACATCATTTTCCCGAATGTCAACTGCAATAACCAACTAAACTGAACAAAGTTTTGGCCTACAACCACAATTGGCGTTTATCGTTGATAAAAATCTCGTCGCATGCAGATCACACAATATGTACTTCGTACACCGTTTGTGTGTTTTCCTGTGGAAAGGACACTTGCCTTTTTAGATAAGCCAAACCGATTTTTTCTTTGATTTCCTTCCAGAGATACAGGAAATACCACAAACGACGACGTGAATTCGAGATTTTAATTAAAATTAAAAAAAAAAAAAAAAACTAAGAAAGATCCTGGATGGTGTACTGGAAATAGAATGGAGTAAGAAATAACAATCGGTGTCGTGTGCAGTTGAAGGACAGTTCTTTTTCTTTTAGAAGCCAAAAGGTGGGTGGGTGGTTGGAAAAGCAATGTCAACATTACCTCTCTCTTATGGAGGAAATGAAAACAAGGACAACGAGTAATATAGGTGGAAAAGGAAAGGGTGTGGGGTCTCGATGGAGGTGGTTATCGCAATGGCAAACATCTGGGATAAAATGCAAAGAACGTATTTTCCTCTACGTATGTATGTGTATGACTGTGCTCCTTTGAATGTAATCCTCGACCTAGGATATAATAGGATCAAAATGTACACACTCTTCACAGAGAGCAAAGAGGGTGGAAGGTGGGGGGGCTTAGAAAAGTAGCGGAATATAATCGTCATGTTCTTAGTTGACTGCTGTTTTTTTTTTTTTCTTATTTTTTTCTGCTACTCCTTATTCTCTGTACTCTGTACTGTTATCGTCCTTAGAACGTGATACATACAAAACAAGACAGAGAGCAGAGGAGGAAAATGCGGCGGATATCCTTTTTGCGGTGAAATTGCAATCGTCGTCGTCGTCGTCGTCGTCGTCATATGACAGTGCTATGATATCCTCGGATGTACGAAGAGAGTCTTACTTTTGTATATACCAATGGTGTTATTTAATTATCAGGATATATTAGGGATTTCGGTAAGAAGAACAAGATGATGCGATGAAGGATTGTTCTTCGTTTAATTTAATTTTTTTTTTTTTCGTTTTATAGTTGGTTTTTCTGTTAGTTGAATTGTTATAACTGGTCGTAATCCTTTTTGTGGTTTGTAGTTTAAAGTAAAGGAAATGTTTGAATTGAAGGCAACCTTAAAGTCTCTGATGGCGGTAATTGGTTGTAACAGGGTGAGATATGATGGTGTCTCTACTGCGATGGTTGTTTTTTTTTCTAAAGTAGGGATTATAAAAGTGGATTTATTAGCTTGACTTTTGGGATGTGGATTTAAAACGAACGAGGGTTCATTTCTCTAGCGACTTTATTATATCTACTAAGTTCTTTTAAATTTCTTGATGACTCGGTATACCCGTACAAAACTCTTAAATCCCTTCTGTCTTACAATGTGGTTGATATAATAGTTTAGAGGATATTTGGAGCCAACGTCCGTGATACAAAGTCAAAGTCGGACGCCATTGGAACAAGTAGCAGACAGTAAGTATTTCTTCATGTGCACTATCATGTCTAGTCTATCATGTCCTCCATTCAGTCCCGGTAAAAAATTGTCTGATACACTGACGACTTGGAATATTGCGCCAGGACAAAAACTGGGCTTTAGAAAGCAAGTAAGGACTCTGGGGAAAAAAAGGTACCAAAAATGAAAGAAATTCAACTAATTGGTCAGTTTATGCAGTTTTAGTTCGAAATTTTGAAAGCTACTTTTAAGTTCAAAAAGGCTGAGTAAATCTATTTGGAAAAACCATCTGAGAGTACCAGTAAGTCAGCTATAGTCCTACATTATTTACTTTTGGTGGATGCAAAGGTCTCATATCCTAATAACTTTTCGGCAGTCGTATGTTAACTACCAGACCGCCATATACATATAGCCCAACAAAGAAAACCATCTCGTTTTCGATTCTACGAGGTTAACTGAAGCTACAAAAATAAGTAGTTGTGCCTTGTCCATGAAGAAAGATCCACAACACGTGGTTGTCTATTGATACCTGTAGGTTCAGGTTAAGTTGCTATCCTCCGTTCACTGTAGGATACACTTGGACCAAGAGAAACCCATTGACCTACTGGACAAGCCGGTCACTTCCGTAATTTTTAAATCATTTTGACAAACCTCCAGATTTTACATCAGATTTTGATATCTGAGTCGCTAATATCTTCAAGTTCCTAGAAGAAATATTCATCCACAATCTGCTTTCTTGGCAATTATCCTTACCTATAGAGAAGGTGAAATAGTGATTCTTCTCTTCTTCATCCTTACAGTTGCGACATCCAAGCCTCATGGTATGCCTGCTTAACTCACAATGACCCATCAATATGATGAATAGAAGGCCTGTAGATGGATTGAAGATGGTATCTTACCACTGGAATTACGCTAAGGTTTTGATACTTTAAGTCCTTGGCTCCACATTATCTTTAGGAGTTGATTAAACTTCGGCTTCACCCCTAGATTCTTGAGGAGGGCCAAAGTAGTCTTTATACCGAAAGCCGGTAAAACCTTTCACGCATCCCCTAAAGACTATCGTTCTTTCTATTAACGACTTCGGAAAGGCTGATCGATCTCCATATTAAAACAAGATTAGATCGCAATCTCCTATCGGTATCCCATCACGCGTTTCGCAAGGGAAAATCGGTACAGACTGCCCTACACTCGATGGTAGGAATCCTTGAGAAATCTCTTGAGAACGAGAATTTCAAGGAGCTTTCAACAATATCTAAACAGAAGCTATGTCTGCTATACTTCTTGACTTGAAGATTGACAATTATCTTTGCTATAGTTGGACCCTGCTACGAGGCCTCGATTGCCCTCTATTCATGTAGGAAGGCTTTAGGCCCAAACTGGGGTCTCCAGCCATGGATTGTTCTCTGGATAGTCGTCAGACCCATACTTATGTACGAAGTACTAGTCTGGTGAACGACAAGAAAAGCAACATTGCAATACTTGAGAAGGTTCAAAGGTTATCCTGCGTTTGTATAACGGGTGCTCTTGCTTCATCTATTTCCTATTAATATCTTTGGGAAGCCCATGGTGGCTAAAGCTGCATTTCGGCTTAGAGAATACTTGCAACTGGCTCTTGGAAATATGGGCAACGCAAGCATTCTAAGCAGCCATAACACTATTCCTAGTAGTTCGCACTACATTGGCCCCTACCTGGACTTGTCAAGTATAAGACTAGGATTCATAGCAGAAGTGCTTAGGAATCGGGAGGAATTTAAAACGAATCTGCGACAGACATTTACAAATACGGATCTAAGACAGCGTCTAGAACTCAGTTGCACTGAATATTTGTATCATCACACGATTGCCGGATTACTGTTGTGTATTTTAAGCAGAAGTCACAGCAGTCCGTGAAGCCGCGACCTGGCTTTCGATTAAACTGCGATAAAAGCATTGGAATCGCCAATAATTCGGTCCAAGTTGGTAAAGCAATGCCTCGGATCTCCTAACGAGATCGCTGTCGGATATCTCTGTAGTGAGTTCTAGGCAATTGCAGAGATATTCCACGCAATTGCAAAGCGGACGAGCTAGATAAAAAGGGTGCAGACCGGAGCCTTCCTGACAATAGTGGGGAATTCTCAGCACCTATCTAATTAGATACCACAGCCATAAGAATAGCAAATAATAGATGGAAAAATATCAACACATGTCTCTCTTCTGAACAAATCTGGCCAGAGCTGGATTGTAGGAAAACCAGCAGACTTATTTTCGCACTGTTTTGTAGGCAGACATGCCAGAAGGCTTGGTGCTCCCTTCAACGATTTTTGTAGAAGCTGTAGAGACGAGCAGGCGGAGTTAGCCATGAGACATCTTCTATGTACCTATCGTGCTCTATCGATTTTGAGAAGAAAAACCCTGGGCGAGTACTTCTTGGAGGATCTCAACGATCTAGGTAAACTAGACTTAGGCAAAATAAAAAGGTTTGTCGGGTCAAACTGGTCAAATCGAAACTAGTTGTCCTGCCTTATTTCTCATTTTGGGAAGGCTCAATGTATGTAGGTCATAGTTGTATCACAATGGACCTTCCTTTTGGTCTATGTGTGTCCCTGCCGAGCGGGGACAACCACCCAAAACAACCCAGAGAGAAAAGACTATCCGAAGAAGTGAAGGTGCAAGTTGTTATAATGTGTTATCAATAAGATTTAAGTTCCACAAGGTGGTGCAATAGTGCCACCACATTTTCTTGTACGAGTCGCTTAAATTCGATTGTGTGTTGCATCTCAAACTTACTGAATTTTTACTTGTAACAGATACAAGCATGCTCATCCAGTGTTAATATAACTAGTAGAACTCTGAATTTAATTGCTGCCATCTGAGGAACCAGTTCAATGTGTGGCATGGCTGAAGAATGACCGCAAAAGTTAAAAAAAAAACATTCAATCCATATTTGCTATTCTAAGGCGCCCTCAAATTTGTTCAAAAATACAGTAGTACATTACAACTTCTCTAATTAAAAATCTATTCGTAGGCAAATCTATCTAAATAACACAGGGGATATCTAAGCTATTTTAATACCCCTCAGTCAGTCCATGTATGTATGGTCATAATTAATTGAAATCCCCCTAGAGCATATACATACTATATTTACCTACCTAACTTCTTGTAAAAGAAAATTTCAAAATCGAATGAAATGCTTTCGAAACAGAATAACAAATGCTAGTTGGTGTATTTGTCTTCCACAAGCACATCCGTCGAAACCTCCCACATAAAAGCTAATTTCATAAAATTAGGAAGACAAGTAGACTCCATCAATTCCAATTGATCTGCTAACGAAGTTAATTCACTTTACCGAATGAATGATCCTTTCGCCTGGAAGAAAATCTCTTCACTCTCATTCCACCATTGAATTGCAAATAAACACACACATTTGTTCATTCGGTTGTCCTCAATCCTCCTCCTTCCAAGGCCGCCAGCCATGACAGCAGGACTTTCACGATGATTGGAAGCGATGCTGAATAAATTGCAGTAACTGATTTACACAGGAAATCACTTTATTAAAATAAAAAGACGATGTTCTTCGAGAAGGATAAATCCAGGACATTCCATCGAACTTCTTCAAATATATTTATACATACATATATTGTATGTAAGTACGATGGTATGAGGGTTACATGTGTCTGCTAGGAGTGATTGTCTGGATAGATTTGAATGGGTAGATAAAGGGATGCTTGCACCATGTTTACAACCAACAATCACAGATCGAAGGAAAATATCCTTTCTCTGATGTTATAACAAAAAAAAAAAAAAACAGAAAAAAAAATTGTTTTATTTATTTTGTAATAAACTCTAAGGAAAATATACACCAAGCAACGAGAGCTTTCCATTTGGAAATTGCTGCGACAAAGGATACACGTACATCCAGGGCCGTACCTACATACATATGTATGTTATGGATTCTATTTGTTTGGAAAAAAAAACGGAGTAAGGGATTTATTTAAATGTCGCAAGGCTTTGTTTTGCCTACAAATGAAATTGAAAATGTTTTCTTTTTTTTTTTTTCTTGTTTTTCGTATATGCCTTGGTGTGCAGAGGAGCCGAGGCACAAAGTAAAAAAGAATTCACACTTGGTTACATCTGTGTAGTCATGATTTTCTTAAAGTTCGTCCTGTTGGCGGGGTATAGATTCAAGGATTCTACTTATAGATACATCTTCTTTAATGGCGAGCATGTGTGGTGTTTCAGTTCAGCATCCGTTTGTTTATAGAAAGTTTAACCGAAACGAAAGCAACACCATCAACAAGGATATGAGATACACGCGTATGTAGATTCACTTTGCATTCAGTAATGTAAGTTGTATTAAAAAGGAGGACGTTATGTAAGACCAGCTAGCAATAGAAGATGCAATTGAAAAAAAAAAGAGTCCCAGTCGGCACCAATTGGCATAAGTCTTCTTCAAACTACCACTCACACTTGACAAATCTAGAGCAAAGTCCTGGACATTAATTTTATAAACATCAATGCCATCGATTTCAAAAACGTGCCTCGAACTTTAAACTAATTTCCACTTCTAATCGTCTGCATAACAATTAGGATCAAAGTGTCACAGCTGTGGAAGTTTCCAATCTGGCACGTGTATCTACCAAACGCAAATCCATTTCAACTCAATTTAATTCAATGCTGGGGGTGGGTTTTTAAATCACAGAATAAAAACGATAATATGTATAAATGTATATAAAAGAAACAGAAACTATGTTCTTGTTTAATCCAATTGTCCCTTGACAGGGATTGACTGGCTACGGATAAAAAAAAATATTTAAACATTCGGCAAATATTTTCCACTAGCTTCGCTTCCGATATACTACTTAAATGTATATGTGTATGTTAGAGGTGTCTATATATTCAATTATTGAGGAATAACAAGCTTAATAGGATACCAACGTCGACATCATTCAGTATCCAGCAACTTCTACTCTTCAACTTCGAGTGGTGAGCACTGCGTGCCTAGTATATTGACTGCAGATTTGGTATCAATATATTTTTAAATCTATTTATTGGAACAAGCCAATATTCTGGATACAAAACAAGTTGCCCTCTTTCCTTTTTTCTTCCACAAAATATCCAATGATAGAGAAAAGGCTTTACAGCCCTGATCATAGCCTGGGTCTTCATTCAAATGAGAGAACAGAAAGCAACTAAAGCCTGCTCTTTACGCTTTACTCGTAAAGCTTATGGATAATGGATAATTTTTTTAAAATCCCAGATACCATGCTCAAGGCACCAATTTTTTCAAAAAATAGTTTTAAGTCATACTATGCTTGAAAAAATGTTCTCGTGATACCACCAGATGCCAATGGAAAAAGCCGAAAGATTTCTTAATTCGCTAAGCAAGCCAAGCAGTACCTACTCAGAGTCAGGGCCCACAAATGGTGCATGGTAGGGTCAAAATTGCTTAGAAGTGTCCTTAACGCGTTGTAAAATTCTCATCCAATACCAACTTATAAAATTGGATAGAAAAAGAGATTTAATCAGTCTAACACCATATTTCGTTAAACCTCCCTCATGTTAAATATACGTCTCTAGGACAGAAAACGGGGTTGGTTGTCGTGCCTTCTCTAAAAGCACAATCTGAGCATCTCCTTCCGCCTCTTAGACCATGCAAAAATTATGGCGATGCTAGTTGAAAGGTAATGTAATGTCTGTCAGAGATACTAGCATTTTTACTTATAGTCAAGCGGCAATCAAGTCCCAGCATTGAACTGTCATTCCTTTCTCTCCGCGAAGACGGAGCTGAACAACATTGTTGGGTGCCAGGCTGACGAGATCGCCAGAAAGATTACTACTCTAAGGATTCTGCCCAAATGGCAAAACCTGAGTATATCCCGACCTACATATAAGCATTTACTGAAGCTGGACGCTTTTAGTAGGACCATATTCCAACAAAGACCTGACCTAAGCTGAATCAGATACGTAATGTCGGGTTTGTTATGCTAAAGTCGTCACAAATCAGCTACGCAATCGCTGCCCTCACGAAACACTGTTCGATGCCAGTATGCTAAATGCTTCTTTTGACATAATTTCTGCGGCAGTTGTACCTCCTATACACCACCTCTGTCTGAAAACAGATGTCTCCATGTAGAAGCTCCTTTCTTTAATAACCTTAGCGAACTGGGGTTCTAGAATCAGCCGCCAACAAGGCGAATAAGCTCACAATATGATTGATGCTGTGGTGTATCCATGCAACAAAAAACAGCAAACGCGCACCGGCCACCAACATACTGCAAACGATTGTACCAGTGTTCCAGAGAACACAGCAGCAACCGCCCGGAGAAACCTAAAAACTGCAATTAAAGACAGTAAAACGAGAAGTTTTGTTGAACTGTGCAACGAAGCCGATCAAAATCCGGGTGGGGAAGCCTATCAAGTGGTGATGATGAAGTTGGAGTGACTCTAACTCGCTTATGTCCACAGCGTTTTTAGAAAACGTAGTGGCTGTACTTTTTCCACTACAGGGATTGGAAGAACATGCGGAGATAATAAATATGATGGTGGGGTTTCCAATAGCCCTCGTCACCGCAGAAGATGTCCTGCAAGTCTGCGTAAAAATCAAGAACTATAAAGCGCCTAGTGTCGATGGAATCCCCAACATTGCCTTAAAATAGCAAT
This sequence comes from Xylota sylvarum, assembly GCA_905220385.1. Lineage (NCBI taxonomy): Eukaryota > Metazoa > Arthropoda > Insecta > Diptera > Syrphidae > Xylota > Xylota sylvarum. The sequence goes on from LR999958.1 coordinate 39,610,252, forward strand.
AAATGGGAGTCCACACATCTTCGCAGGTATATTCAACATATGTATCAAAGAAGGAGTATTCCCTGGTCAGTGGAAGAAAGAAAGACTGGCCCAAAAGGTAATAAACGACCCCAGAATACCTTATCGTATAGGCCTCTATCCATGTTGGACACCATGGGGAAAATACTGGAGCGCATTATAAGTGACAGATTGGAGAGTGTAATCGATGAGTCTGGTGGCGTTGCAGATCGCCAGTATGGTTTACGATGACATCGACGAAGTTGTGAATACGGCGGAAAAAGCCATCGAAGGAAAGCCATAGAAGGGCGGGAGTAAACAATATTGCGCAATTATCACGCTGGATGTCAAGAACGTCTTTCACACCGCAAACTGGAGAAACATTCTATGAGCTCTTACTACCAAGATAGTACGAGGGTAATAATAATGAACTATTTTAGAAATAAGATACTGCTCTACGAAACGGACGATGGTGCGAGGCAGTACAACGTCACAGGCGGCGTTCCTCAAGGCTCCGCATTATGTCCGCTACTGTGGAACCTAATGTATGATGGCGTTCTCAGACTTGGAATCCAGATCCCGAGATCTTCCAACATAATTGGCTTCGCCGACGACATAGTTGTAGTGACTAACGTACTTGTGGAGTTAGGCATAACTGCAATGAACCTATCGGGATGGTCTAGGACTGACTAATACGCATGGGTATACAACTTGCAGAAGAAAAGACAGAAGTAGTGGTCATCAGCAGTAGACGAGTCATGGTCCGAATCTCGCTCTTTATTGTCTTTTAAATGCATCAATGTCAATGTGAATGGTAGCGAAACGCCATGTTCTTTATGTTTTCAATATTTAACTCGGCTTTCAAGTCAATAGGAAGGTTCTCTGTCGAAGTATGTACATATAGTTTGTAAATGTGTATACAGCATTCTAAAAAGCCACGATGTTGCTGAATATATTGTATGTAGATACAATTTACACTTGATATTAGTTTCTTTTTGTAAAAGCCATCTCCAATGGGCCGCAAAACTGCCAGACATTTCATATATAAACTTTTCTCTTCACTGCATATTTGGAAGGAATCATTTGTAAAAAAAATACTCATTTTTACAATGTACATCATTTTGTATGAAAGACCTTTTCTGTATCTACCAAAACCATTCCAATAGACCCATCGCCACGCAGCCATGAGTTACCTTTAATTTACATAAGTAAAATTTCCACTTTAGGTCGAGGACTAAATTATTGAAGCAAACTAGGTCACAGACGATTTTAATGGAACCTCTAAAAGCTATAAATTCAGTCGTTGTCCAGACCCCGGCAACTTGCGTACTTAAACAGACAAAGCAGTGTACGAAGGTATACAAGTGTTTGCAACCAGATGTACGAGTGCGACACAAAACAAGGCCCCCTGCCGCTTTAAATAAACATTAAGATGAAAAGCATTCGCATCACACCACACTGACATCACAATGGCCATTATGTCAGCAAAGTTCCGCACTTAATGACCAAAAATTTGTAAAAATTTCACTCGCAACCAAGAACCATCGTCGTCGTACCACCACATCTCTTGCCAGTCAGAATAACACCAACAGGACCAAGCAAGTGTACTGAAAAATGTTTTTCATTTGTGGTATTTCCATTTGCAAAATAAATACTACAAACAAACAAAAAAAAAAAATAACAAAATATCTTTCACTTTTTCATTTCGAAAACAATGAGTTTCTAACATCATCGCACATACAAACGCACCCATTCAGTATCCTGTAGAGCGGTTGCAATTCAAAGACAATGATAAATTAGTATCTTCCTTCAGTGATGTCTAGAACCTTTATTCTATTGGATTCTGGTATTTTTCGTTTTTCCATTCTTTCCCTACGAAGGAAGCGAAGAAAGATACAAAACTGCAGAAAATGCAAAATATCTTTAGAAATTTCATTTAGGTGGCAGCGTTTCCGGAAAGTACCAGAAGTGCTCTAATAAAGTGCAGCACTACTGCTGCAGCAGAAGTACACAGAGGATATTCTTTCTTTTGACGTTCTCCTAGTTCCTTTATTTTGGGGGAAAAAACAAAAAAAAACAAATGTGGAACATTAGCTTGTATTGTCCTAAAACACTGTATCGTAGATACTTTGTCAGAGTTGCACATCAGGTGGGAATTTCATTTGTAATTTAAGAATGCAGCTGGTTTTGTTTTCAAAAATCTACTGTAGAAGGGACCGGGTATATTACACAAGGCGAACAAAACAGTAGGATGCCAGAATGGGTTCCTTGTGCTTTTTAACATCTATCTGTATGTAATAACAGGGATGAGGAAATAGAAGACTGTTACATTTAAGAGAAGTGGTTGTTGAAATGGTATTTTGATATCTAAGAACGCAAACGATTTGAAAGATATTTTCTGTTTTAATGAAATTGTTGCGATAGTTTCAGCTCGAAGCAGTGCAAACCATTTGCACATGTGATATACCAATAGAAATACCAGAGTAGAATTTGATGTTTTGAAGATTGGAACGAGCATTTTATTGCTTTCGTTGATAGTCATCATCACAATTATAAAGGATCATCCAACAATAGGGGTCATTTTAAATCAATAGAAAAACGCAACATTTTTATAAAAAGTTGTGATATTTTTATTTTAATCTAAAGTACAAACTATGAGGTTAGCAAAGGAATACAATATCTGTCATAATACAATATCTCTCTAAAAAAAGTCATTCTTTTGATGAAATTTTTCATCAAGATAATTCTCATAATCGCGAATAACAGCTCTGATATTGTCTTTCAGTACCTGAATCTTTGGTGGAGCATTGACGTATCACTCCACATCAAAGGAAGCACATGGCATTTCCTTTCTGCTTTAACTGAAAGTTTTCAAACTACATACTTTCATCTATGGCCTTCAAAACCTTTAGAATCGAGAGTATCTGTAAATAAATAAAAGCTGGCAAACGTAACGCCTTAAGGAAGTTTTCTAGTGCGACCAATACCATTATTGGTATGGTAAGCCTTCCGACTCCAAGTGTTCTAAAAAATCATGATGGCTTATGAATGAAATACTGCTTTGCAACTCCCGAACTTATTAGAAACCCTGCCTCCTAATAATACGTAAATAACAAATGAGATAGTATTCTAAGATAAATTTCCTCAATTGGAGTCTAGCGCTTAAAGCACAACTTCTGATGTTGTGAACCATGAAAAAATAAATTGGTTTAATGAAACTCTAGAATTTCGAACTCGATGTCGTCATGCGACAGGTAAGTTCATACCCATCATCACCGAAATACTTTAATCAATACTCTACACAAATGGGCGGAAAGATATGGATTTAACGTTAACCACTTGAAAACAGAGGTGGTTCTCTTCACTAACAAGGCCATTAACCCGAATAATATCTCGATTTTCACGAACGGGTTAAAAACTGATGAAGGAGTAGGCTCTGGCATATACTCATCTGAACCGGAAATTGTTCGCTCTCTGAGACTTTATACCACGGCAGTGTGTTCTAAGTGGAAGTATTAGCAATCGCAAAAGCGACACGAAAACTATCCACGAAGCTACACTCAAGAAAGAGGATTGACATATGTGTATGTACATCGACAGTGAAGCCGCTATGAAAGCCATCTTATCCAAAGTCGTCAAATCCAGACTTGTGAAACGATGCAGTGAAGAACTCACAGCACTCACAGCGAACCACGAAGTTGCACTTCTTTGGGTTCCAGGATACAGTGGCATTCAGGAAAACGAACGAGCGTACGATTTAACAAGAAAGGCGTCCAGACAGGACCTAAAAATGGTAACGCTGACAACTAGAGGTAATGCTGTTCCTGTCACCCCTCCAATGTGTGTACATGGAGCAAGTCTTCGTGAGAGAAGCTAATGAGAGATGGCACGCACTCTTATCTTGATGTGTGTCCAGGAAGCTCTGGGCAATACATGACAATGCCAAGAAAAAGCAAATTTCTGCGCTTAACAGACCCAACTTTACGCTCTTCACGAGAATTATTACCGGCCACAACCTCCTGGTGGTCCACCGAAGAAGAATGCGACTAGACTTTGATGGCCTTTACCGAGTCTGTGATGGCACGGACGCAGATGCGAATGCCCAAGCATGTGCCGAACGAGGAAAACGGTCCTCGGTGAATAGCCTGTCAGGAAAGGCACCATTGACCATCTTCAAATTTATAACAATATCGGGTTGGTTCAGTGAAGCCGCTTAGCTGTCCCAAAGCAACAAACCAACTTGTCCTGTTTTTTTTTTTTTTAAAGGTTACACACATCAGGAGTTCACAATGGATCCATTGGTGATCTGAGTGATGGCTGCATGTGCAGCCACCCCTTTTACCTTTTTGCAACTTGACATAAAATGAACATAATCTTCATTTCGAAGACTGACAAGGCAAGTGCTCAAGCTTTAAACCAATAAGACCACGGAAGCGAGCTATTTCATGAACAAGAGATCTATTTCAGATCTCTAGTTATTTACTACCTACAAACAAAGATTCTGTCCAAGATTATTCATCTAAGAATACCAGATAGAGTAGTTATTAGCTTTAACTACATATCAATTTTCCTTGCTCTAAGGATAATATGGATAATTATCCTTTTTTGCCCTACTTTAGAATTCATTTATTTAGTACGAATGTATATTATGATTAGAACTTGAACCAACAACTACTCAATAGCCGAACACTACTCCATTATCAACCACAATTCTGTATACAGAGCTTAACTAGAAAGGAAATATAGTCTTCTACCCCTTCAATAGAATCTTCAGTGAGAATTAGAGACTTTGTCCCCAAATCACACTTTGGTGTGGTGTAGTTGATTTTTACATTTTACTGACGAGTCTAGCATGCCGTGCCGAGATTTAAACCTCCTTGTGCATACTTACACCCTTCTTTTTCTTGAGTTATACCAAAAGTATCCCAATTTGGGATCTGAACTATCTTCGGGTGTTGTCATAACAACGTGCAAATCCGTATTTTATTCTTATGCCCATATAGGCAGGCTGCCATATGTATGGCAGTCGGATATATTCCCACAACTGTCCTGTAGCTTTGGTCATATTTTTAGACATTTAATGTCATTTTCCTTTCCTTTTGAGCTGAAATCGAATTCCCAACACTTTTAGTAGAATTTGTGAGTACAAATCTTTCAATTTGATATGTAATTGGTATTAGCACACCCGGATGATATATTTTACAAAGAAATTCAAATCGAATGGACTTCCTAAGAGCTCTGCATAAACCCGTAATTTAGCTTCAAATAAATCCTTTCCTTGTTCTATACCACATTCTCATATTAAACTTTCAGATACTTTTTTTTTTTTTAATCAATTTTATTTTAACTCTCCCACATGTCCACTAAATCTTCTTCTGATTTATATTTAAATCAAACCGAAGGATTGGAAAACGTTTCTTTTAGATTAAAAAATAAAAAAGAAATAGAAAAGGTTTCACCCCCTACCGACTGTGTGTATGTGCGTGTGTGAGGGCAAAGGGAATCTAAGATTTTCACTCTGAACATTATTCTCACATTTCGATTTTATTACTACAATTTCTTTATTTTTATTACCTCCCTCAGCTAGCCACCTTAAATCTTCGGCCAAGATGTACGTAAAAATGTCCGTTAAACGAGCGAAAATCCAAAAAACTTCGGACCTTAGCTTAGTTACGCTTGAAATGGCGAAATAAATGGATGTGACACCCTGGCCCAGTGTCGGGGTTATATTGCAAAACGATAAAAAAAGAGGCCTTGTGGCCTTTAATAGATACCCACACATGAGATGGATACACATTCATATTATTATACATTTATTTTATTTACAAGGGTCGAACGCAAATATTGAAATTTCGACATTTTTACTCACACTCTCCTCCGCTGCTGGTTGTGGAATTTTATTTTAAAATATTTCCTCCTCGTTTTCCTTCTCCTTTTTATTTTTTTTTTTTGGGTGGTGAGTAACAAACGATTCCTTTGATCCCGTTTTAACACCACACAATTCTTTTAATGCGATTTATTTTGTTCGCATCATCGAGGGGGTAGGGTAGAAGATGCAGCTACAAAAAGATACATTTTTTTTTTCACGAAGATACGTTTTGGTATTCCTTGTGGGCAAAATAGATAAATTTATATTTATTTTAATGAAAGGATATGTAAATACACATCGAAAGGGTTTTCGTCTTCATCGCAAGTTTTTTTTTTCCACTAAAAGGATGTGGAGAGTGGAAAAAAAAAGGATTTTCTACATTAATGCCACTGTGATTTTCCTTTTGAAATGTTTTCAAGAGAAAAATGAGGAACTTATTAAGCAAACACATGAGTGCGTAGAAGTATTTTCCTTTCACCAACCATCCATGTATGTAGTTTGAAAGTTATTTGTATGAAGGCGATTAGAAGTACGGTTCTTAGCTACAAGTCGAGTGTGTACAATTGTTGAGTTTTGCTGAACTGGAAGATATCAAAAATTCAAATTTCAACGGGAGGTAGGTGAGTACCTACATATCATACATATATATGTACTACGAGGACACAAGGTATACTAAAAATACTCTACCGCAGAGTACAGGAATCATTTGTACATTAAACTAGCACAAAGATTAGATTCATTTTTATTTTTGGAAGAAGGATCGTTTATTCCGTATTTGACGTATTTGAGTTTCAAAGTGAACATAGAACTTTTTTTTTTTACATACACATACATATGTATATGTATATTGGCATAGCTATTTATTCCAATAAATTCGTATTGAGTTTGTTTTAATTGGAATCCTAATGACAACTCATGCGCTTATGTATAGAGCAACCCCCTAGTTACCATTAACGTTTATGTGTCAACATTTGACATTTTGAAATAATAGCCAGTTCTCCTAATTTATGCTTTAAACTTTTAAAGTACATTTCCATGTACATACGTATAAATATCCCCGAGTTTAATTGCAAATTATTTCCTATGTAGCTTACGCGAATGTGACCTATGAGCTTTCGAATTTTAAAAATACGTGTCGGATACCAAAGTAGATACGACCTTTCAGTTTAGTAATAATTTTATGGAATTTATTTACTTATGTATACCACAAGGTTCAATGTTTTTCTTTTGTATTCATTTAAGACAGACTATGACTATCTGCAAAACTAAATACTTTGGTTTTGAAGCATTTTCAAATTAGAAACTGCTCGTTAACGAACCATTTCTATAACGGAAATGAATATCACTTTTCTAGTTCATTCTGTAACCCCAACAGTATATCAAATACAAGCGCATTAGCATATGCAGATACTTATCTATCAAACACTATCGCGTGATGACATGAGTAAAGGACAATCTGTTTAAGTAGATACGAGATTAAACTGACTACGATTAGTGCAAGTTTAGCTAATGACTTGACTCTATTACGCGAGTAGAAGTCAGTCATGCCATTTTGTAGATTTGTAGATGTGATATTAATGCGCGCAATTGTGGAATAAGAGACTTAGAATCATTAATAACGCGGAGAGTAATGCAAGCTGGAATGTCTTGTACTAAATTTTGTATATTTTACCATTTTACCCAGAGACAAGAGTGTGCCCAAGTCATTTCTAAATCTTAGCGAATAAATGGGCCCAAAAATTAATCATGAACAAAGAAGCTAATTTGTCATAAAACAAAACACTCGGTCTTAGGGAATTTAATTGCACACATATGATACCTACACAAGAGATTTCATATTCCCATAGGGTGCTGAAAGGAAAGAGTTACTATGATTGGCCAGCGAGTTGGACAAAAAGTTTAAACACTTTGGAGATTACAATGGAAAAATAGGTTCTGGAAAACATTGGATTTTAGCTAACTATACTAAATCACACCATATTCGCATAATCAAATCTTTGACAAATCCTTTCGAATTGTTGAATTATGCCAGTTCTAATCAAACAACCAACCAAGGATCAAAAATCTAGGAAATCTAGGTTATCTAGTGATAGCCGAGAGCATAGACGTTACTATGAGACTTGGTAGAGAGAGAATCAGTAAATTCCTAGTTACTTCGAAAAAAGAGTAATTTGTAGTTCCTTGGTCTGATTTTTGGGACGTTAAAAACTTTTTTCCATGCTATTTACTGCAGGCTAGAAAAACCATCACGTAGTTCAAAAATAGTAAGTAAATATCAAATCATTCAAAAATTGATTGACTGAACAAAAGTTCTTCGAAGTAGAAGCTTCAAAGTGAGTCTTCCAAGTAACTCGCATTGTCTTGACTAATTAAATACCATTAAATACATACATATGCACATATAAGTATGAATAATTTATTAATAATAATTAAACTTACTAAAAATTGTTTGTTGTTACATAAGAGTTACAAGGCTTACCTATAAAGAGAAGAAGAAAAAGATATATTAGTGATTAGTTCATTTGTTGTACATAGAAGTTCTTTGAGTACATACATATGTATGTATGCCATTTCAAAATTTATTTTAACTAGATATAGTAAACAATATAAAAAGATAGTTTTTCAGCTTAAATTTGTATTTAATTTACAAAATATCATTAAAAAAATAAAAATATTTGGTACAACAGTTCTTAACGAGTCCCAGAGCCTAGTTTCTCACGACCATAAAAGTCGTGCATCTTATATTCTTCATACTCATGGAAGGAGGCTAGTGTTTTATCTTTCAGACGGAAAAAATTGTTTAATGTTGTCTGGGTAGCAAACCTAGGACTTCGCGTTAGTACCTCCTCCAACAAACCAACATTTGGAAAAATAAACAAATCGGACCTTGTATCATTACCAAGTTGTCAAACACTGATACGCCTTTGGATTAAATTACCCCCTACACGGAGTTTAGCCTTAACTTCGATACCAAATTACCGTCTCGAGACAGCTGAACAAAACAAAAGATCATAAACCCCACTTCCATATCCATCTTCACGGATGTGTCAAAAATGGACAGAGTACAGACTCAGGAATATACTCAAAGGTACTATCAATTGCCCGGTCCATAAAACTTCCCAACCACCCAAGTGTGTTCCAAGCGGAAATATTCGAGGAAGCAACGAAGTCTGCTGGGACTTATCCACTCTGAACCGCAATAGCCATGTAGACATCTACATAGACAGTCAAGCAGCCATCAAATCTATCAAAGGCATCACTTCCACAATAACCAAATCAAAACTGGTTAGGAAGTACAAAAAGTTGCTAAGCTCTCAGCATTTCCCGCTCAGCTGAATCCCGGGACATATGGGCTTCCACGGTAAGAAAAGGGCTGAAGAGCTAGCTAGAAAAGGCTCAAAATCAAACGAACCAAAAACAGACTACTCGGTTCTAACCCCTATTACTCTTTTCACGTCTAAAATTGCTATGTTCTTTCACAACCAGTCCAACGAAGGGTGGTATATTTACACTCATCTCATTCCGCGTCTAAAAAAAACGATGGTTCCCAATATAACAAAAAAAAAAAAAGGATTAAGGAACTTTTGCCGTTAAACAGACCACAACTGACTGGACTCTCTTCATAGGTGTCCTCACAATCTTCGATTCAATGCAGAGACTGTGGCAAATGTAGAGAAAGACGCATAACATTTCCTTCGAGATGCCCAAGGTTCAGCAGAACCAGATACACAGTTCAAAGAGAAGTATCCTTCCACGACCTGAGTGGTCTGGCAAACATACCACCTAAAATCAATCCAAAATTCGTAATGAAAAAGGGATGATTCAGGAGGGCCGCTCGTGCATTAAATGTAGTAACTGTTGGACTATTAGTATTTTTCATTCTTTCATAGGTATCCTATACCGGGGTACACAATAGAACCATTGATATCCAGATGAGGTTGCACCTCTGTAGATGCAGTCACCCTACCTACCTAAGAGGACTTTTGCACAAATAGGCATGAAGATATGAGTGTTAATTTTCCAATATACAAAACTACTCTCTCATCCCTCATTGACTAATAGAATCAGTGAAAATCAAAACCTGAAGCGTCCTTCCTGTTTGCTTCCAGCTTTGGAAGGAGTTTATATTGGAGCGAAGGGACAAAGTAAGGAATAGTCAACAGTAAACATTTCGTAGAACTTTGATTACAACAGAAGAATAGAATTCTTGTACATCCTTGTCATTCGACAATACTTCAACGTTTTCAACTTCAACTAACTATTCCTGAACTTAAAAAGATTTCTGGAAATATCATCAACGTCATTGACTAAGCTAAATCAGGCGTTCTGCTTGTTAGTGCTACAATCTTGTAGCTAGATAGAAGAACATGGCACATCACCTGGAAGTAATGAAGAAGGTTCTGTCTTTTATTTCACAGAAATTGATATCATTTCGCTCTTCACTTTTCTTTGAGGTAGCAACTTATGTTTATCCTTCTTCCTTGTATCAACTTGAGGATGCTCAACTCTTACTCAGGTATGATGCAATCTTTGGTACAACAAAATGAAATACGCTCTAATTTATTAAGAGTCCTGTTTGTCAAGTTACCTACCATCACCATCGTCAACATAAAAGGTTTTACTTAAAGCTTCATACAACGATACTTCTTCCTTAAATAAGAATTTGTTTGTTTCTTCTAACCTATGTATACTTAGCCTTCCTTTTTCTAACCAGTCAAAGATAAATAAACCACTTTACAATTACCACAACCAAATTAGGTTTGCATTCTGTAAGACTGATGAAATACTCGATCATAAACTCGAATGCAGTCCAGATAAGAACGAAACCATCAATCATTTTCATTTTAATATCCAAGGAGTCCTTCAAAGAAAGGATATCCTTTAAAAGATAAAACACGAAATAAAATTTAATAATGTACATAGTTTGCGTTCATAAAGTGTTCCATTTGGATAATCAATCATATTTCATGGAAATTATGGCACAAGGATTAAGATAATATGGTGACTAAATTGCTTGGAGAGATTGTCACAATAGATGAATGGTTGCCTCTCAATGGGCGGAACAAGTAAAGGGCGGAAGAAAACTTTTCTAAAAGTTATTCTTAGACTCCCTATGGAGGGCGTGTAGTTATCATTTCTTTTTTCTTTTTTCAAAGGACGAGATAGTCAATTGAACCTGACAGTAGCTGTCAAGTTGGTAAGAATTAATGAACACTAGATACATTTTTTTTTTGTGGATGAATTATCTTTTGAAATTGAGTAAAAAAAAAAGGAAAATCGAAGTAAAAGTAGGTATAAGAAACTTTACTGCGGGTGGTCTTAACAGTTTATGAAACAAGCATTTATTTTTAACGACTTCTTTACTTCGGGATATGCTGTTGGCAGTCACATTTAACAATCCAATTGAAGAGACACCTCCATTGGTTTGTTTAATTATTTATTAGAATTTTGACAGATGTCGGTTTCAACGATTAGAGATTATGTCAAAAAGTATTGAGATATGCATCTATTATTAATGAAACATCTATTTTTAACACTTGAATAGAAAATGATTGTAAGCAATGGAAGTGTCAAACTTTTTAAATAGAAATTGACAAACTTGCTTGTAACTTGCAGTATTTAGCAGCTGTCTTTCAGGTTAAGCAGTCAACAGAAAAATATTTTATTTGCATTGTTGACATCAGATTCGTTGTGAAAGAGTGAAATTCCGGATTTTTCTAAATTTAATTGCGCCGTGATGTGCTGCTAGGCTATTGTCGTTTTGATTACCTATTAAACCAAATAGCTGCTTCAATCTTTTAGAAACAAAGTGCACGACTGGGTCGTACGTACTTGCACCTTAATGCTATAAGTTTATAATCGTATAAGCACTGAAATTCAGGTTTTTTGTAAAAACGCCATCCTAAAGTGGACGTGGCCATATATGATGTTAAGGTGAATTGTAGAGATTTTCAAAGCCTATGAACTATGTTTTAACAATCTTTTTTGATTTCTAGTAAAAATTTTGAAAAAGTAAAATTTTTGGAAAGTAGGCGTAGCAGTTTCAAAACTTGGTACGTTATGTCTTTGCATTTGCCATACCCACCTCAAATATTAATTTTAAGCCCAATTGCTGAAGAAATGGCCGATATACACCCAATTCGTAAAATTACCGTTATACACATTTTTCGCGCAAAACGTGGTATGCCTACTAGCATATGCCCAGACTAACTCACATATGAAATTTTATCAAAATCGTTAGAGCCGTTTTCGAGAAAATCCATTTTTAGTGAAATCGGCCTTAAGTAAACTACCCTTAATTTTGAGGTTAGAACGAAAATTCCAATTTCGCCTCTAGGGATCATCCCACAGACCCCAGATATGAAGTTGTAGCACATCCGTCCATTCGTTTAGGCTCCAGTCGAATATACAGACAGACAGACAGACAGACAGACAGACAGACAGACAGACGGACAGACAGACAGACAGACAGACAGACAGACAGACAGACGGAATTGGCGGACCCTCTTTTTTGGACTTCTCCATCATAGTAATGTCAAGTTTGATTAAAATCTCGAGTTTGAAATTTTTCACGAAACCAATACTTGCCCTATAGGTATAGGTGCAAGTAAAAACAAAATAGGGAGAGTCATGTTTTTCCTCTTGAAAAGGTTAATGGTGCCATCAAATATTGCAAAGGTTCTAGGTCATGAAAATGAGAATACTCTGAAGAATTAAAATAACACACAATGAATCCAAAACATTGACAGTTAGCACTTTCCAAGCCGAAGTTCAAAGGTTCATAAGACGTATCGCCTGACATATGGATGTGACGTATGGAAACGCGGCAGCGGACGTATTACCTAGATGGAATCAAGGGTGGCGCCTATAGTTCCAATACTGAACCAGGGTGTTGGAAAAGAGTACGGCACTCCTCCAGCATCCTAGATGTCTGAATATTCCGAGCGGGCAATATAGATTTGGATCACTACCTAGTTGCAGCCAAGGTCCGTCTACGGATGTCTCAAACGTCACAACAACGGAAAAACCAAAAGAGGAAAAAGAACATCGGTTTCTTCGTAGGAAAAAGAAAGCACGCGAAACGCGCAATCAAGGAATTAAAGAGGTTCTACTCCAGGAACAATGCTCGGAAGTTTTACCAAAAGGGAAAAGAACGTGTCAAGGCAATAAGACCGGAACAGAACGCTGTAGGGATGAACTAGGAAACCTTGTAGTTGAGTCACAGTCGGTGCTGAGGACATGGAAAAACCACTCCCGCAAACTGTTAAACGACGACGATGACCCAAATTCCGGTTCCAGGCCTAACGAACCATTCAACCTGAACGACGAAAACCAAGATTTCCGTTCACCTGATCAGAATGCAGTGAGGATAGCAATATCTAAACTCAAATCCAACAAGGTTGCTGGACCGGACGGCCTAGTATATGCTGTCAACAAGAAGGGACACCCAACATCGACGAATCGGACAGAACGTCACAATAGACAGCTTTAACTGTGAGATAGTCAAAGACTTTGTCTACCTTGGCTCCGCTATAAACTCTGACAACAACATCAGATCAGAAATTGTACGAAGAGTTACACTTCGGTACTTATTGGATAACAAGGCCTTGTTAAGAAACACTAAGGAGAGTCGTGGGACCAGAAAAGTACGCACCAATCGTCTAAGATGGCTAGGACATGTAGTGCGAATGGACATCAACGTTTCGGCACGACGAGTCTTCGAATCCAACACGGAGGGACAACGTTACGTGGCGTGCACAAGTGGAAGAGGACTTCAATCGAGGGACTGTAGCGCCACCTAGGTAAGCAAGTATATGAAAATACCTGACTCAAATTAACAGACTTGGCCAGACAAACAAAGTCAAGGTTTGCAAAACCCATTCTTGGGGCGGAATCTCTCTGTGGGTTAGCAGAGCACAAAATACAGGAAGAGCTGATAACAGAAGAAATAAGCATATACGCCAAACTGTGAGATGACATCCCCAAACTGAGACAGCCTCAGGAACTTCTGGACAAATACAATTCCTGTCTATGTTAAATGAGAAACCGACTGCGGATTGTAACAGGCTTGTTAACATTAGTCTTAAGTAGCATCTTGGGAACCAAGCTAGAGAAGACGACAAACCTTCTCATAGATTAGAAAGCATTAATTTCTAGAAGAAAAAACCATCGGGGAAACTATCTTGTGTCAGAGACGGAACTGCCTTCGCTGGATCGACTTTAGATACCGGTTCATCAAAATTGAGATACTGAAATTTCGTATCCATTAGACGAATAGTTGGAGTTGTACAATTAGACCAAGAGCCCACAGCATTTGATATCGTTTATTGGAGACCTTCATGTTGATGTATAAATCTTTTGGTTATATCTTTACGCGCAAAACTTGCTGTGAGCTCTTAGACTTAATAGATCTACTACGATCGGGTTGATCTTACATATACCCACATGAGCCCTTTCGCAAGGGTATGCACATTAAATCTAGTACCTTTACCCAGAGAGGCTTCTTCGGCTGCTTCATAGTTGCCCAGAATGTCGCCGGGTAGGTATTAAAGTGCTGAAGTCAACTATTGGGCTATGCTGTTGTCTTTTAGAGTCATAGATTCAATAGTGCTGCATACAAGAGATTTCACGAAACCTCGACTGCAGTTTGACCTATAGTGGTGACTAGATGAAGTTGTCTAAGTTTTTCCAATCATTGGAACGAAAAATAGACTTTGCTTGATAGTACAATGGACCAATTCGAAGTCTAAATACCTTGAGATTTGTATTTTTTTTTAAATGAAAGAGATATGTTTATCCTTACTTCCAAATTTAAGGAGCTGTGTACCACAAGTGTATATTGACAGAAGTAGCATTATGTAGGATTAGTTTGCCGAAAAAATCTCAACCTACCCTCAAGAAATTTAAGGAACCGGGGGTTTTCGTGTACTTTCATATTAAGTATCTTTTGAAAAGCCACTAAGCAAGTTGTTCTGAGAACCACTGTTGGATTATTGGCTGTACGTCTCACAGTATCTGTATCTGTTATATTTCTTCCCTCGTCCCTTAAGTGGTGGCACTTGAAATTTTCTTCAACCGAAAAGTTCTTAGAACTACTTGTCATTATTGAAGATTTTTCCGTCATTAAATCATTCAAGTGTTTTTTAGAAATGAACTATGATGGCTTATAATCTCGGATTAGTATGAACCTACTACGCTATCAAACGAATTCGAACGACGACGGTTGCCCTTAAATCACTTATTTACGCAGTAGATCGCTTCTACCCCTAGCCACGTTTTCTAAAGTCAATGGATTCCCTGAAGTAAAACAGCTCAAACCAACCATGAAGTTGGCTAAGACACAAAGACAAATTTACGACGACTTTAAATTACTCTTCTATGGGTTCAGTCCTTAGCCAGCGTTAAGCGAAAACAAACTTTTTTTTTTTTGTTTTGCCTAAGATATTCCAACAAACCCGGACTCATATACGACTTCCGGCAATTTTTGCGTTTAGGAACTTCATTGACATGGAAATATTCAAAGTTCTCATTTCCATTTAAAAAATCCCAGGCTTTTGCTCCATATTTCAACTTTTTCACTTTTTTTTTTCGTTTCAAATTAAAAACGCAAACTTTTCTGCATTTCAGCTATCTTGAGGTCAAAAGTTACCAGTAAACATGCCTGGAGGGCAGGTATAAATATTCAACTTCCTCCTATCGTTCACTGCCTTCGTCCTGGGTCCTTCTATTTTCAATCACTTATAGATAGTAAAGATGGTGATGTCAGATGGATTTTGCATTTCTTTTCTTCTCTCGATGTGTCTCAATTCATCCCTCCGAATACAAATGGAAACATATTTCACGTTCTTTACGATTTTCCTTTTTTTTCCATTTTATTCTAATTTATTCCTCAGGCTTTGTGACTTTCTGCGCTGGATGTAACCTTACACTTTGTGACAAATGAAATACTTTTCGTAGGCTTTTTTCCATTTCGCCCAACCCTCCTCGGTGGTCTCACCTCTCTCCTTGCAGGATTGTAAAATGGTAGGAAATAAAGAGCCGTGATAAGGTTACACCAAGTACCTTCTTTCCTTGTAACCCACACTGGTATATCCGATTTTGCCATAGGCCAGGATTTATACGTATAAATATCTACACCTAAAATAATAGTTAAGGCTGATGGTGGCAAAAAAAAATAAGAACAGAGTCCTTAGAACAAAAGACGTTTGAAAAAAAAAAATGAGCGAAAACTTTCTTAAAAAAAAAAAAAGTATCTCAGAGGCGATGGTAAGGAAGAAGAAAAGTTAGAACGTGCTTTAGGGCACATGAACGTAATTTAAAACACCCCTCGAACGTACGGTAAATAACTATATTGTGGGGAAGATCAAAAAAAAAAAAAAAAAGAAAAAAACATCATCATCCTGAAAAAATGATGAAGAAAATCAAACATTATTTTAAGAAAGGAAAAAAGAAAGCAACTAACTTCAGGGGAATTGAACGTGCAAAGTGAGACGGATACCAAGGATAATAAACAGACATTTATTACTGAAGGTTTATTTTTACTTTTTTTTTTTCTTTGCACAATGCTCTTGTCTTTATCTATTTCCTTGTAACAAACCTCGAGGACTTTCCATTTCTTTGGAGATTTTCAACTGTGCTATGTCGTTGTTGTCGCCAGTGTTGTATTGCTTTTGTCTAGGATTCAAGGAGGTGTGTGTACAATTGACACGGCTCACAATAATCAGGATAGAATATCTAGAGGAAAGAAATAAAATTAAATGGTGCCACTTTGCAGGTTCATAAATTGCCAGAGATTTTTTTCCGGTAATTTATTTTGCTTTTAAGGTCCTTTACGTGACACCGAAGCTTATGGGTTTTTAAATCCGTATATGAGTGTTGGGATTGAAAGAGCAACTTATTATGATTATTTGTTATTTTAAGTAAGTCTGTGATGTTTTATTTGATGCAAAAAAACCAATTATTTTTAAGCAGGAGCCTTACAACCGCCTCTTGAAAGGTCAAAGTTTAAGTTGTAGTCTCTCGCATTCGAAGGGACATATGTATACTTGGAATATATACCTATAACTTCACCAAGTAGTTTTGCGTATAGATCATACACAATGAGAGGGTTGCCAATAACCTTTCAAGTTGTCACAAAGACTTGCGTTCTTTTCGGTCAAGGACGAAAAGAATATACTCTTTTGCAAAAAAGTATTAAGCTCCCAGCTGAAAGGAATCGAAGAATCCTGCGATAGGAACAATATCCGGATTTTTTTTGGTAAGCCAACCAACTGGCAGCTGACTTCAAGCCCGGAAATGTTTTATTTTGTGATTAGGATCCATCAGGTGGTGTTCTTGCATCTGATTTTGGTGGACATGAACTTGTA
Source organism: Xylota sylvarum (assembly GCA_905220385.1). Taxonomy (NCBI): domain Eukaryota; kingdom Metazoa; phylum Arthropoda; class Insecta; order Diptera; family Syrphidae; genus Xylota; species Xylota sylvarum. The sequence goes on from LR999958.1 coordinate 39,627,484, forward strand.
AATCTTTTCTGAGAATTTGCTTCAGAGTTTCTTAATGGATCTTTAGCGACACAAACAGCAATATGAACTCACTGAGATCATTCTCAGAAACTGAATTTGAATACTGAATACTCTTCCGACTTTCAGGTAACCCTGAATTCATTTAAACAACATAAACTGCCTCCTACTCTTTATGCTCCGTCACGTATGTATATGTTGATAATTAAAACGGTTTTTACCAACTGTCGTCCCACATAAGACCGATGTTCCTTGATGTCGGAGGTTACTACATGTCACACAATACCGCCATCATCACCTTTCCATCCTGCGCAACTGCTTACGCGCACACATGACTCCTTCAAAATGAAAATTATCCTCGGAACGCAATGTTCCAATAACACACATCCGGGATATGCTAATATCCGGTGCCGGCGCCCATACAACTTTTCATTTCGTAAATAATTACAACGACTGAAATGACAAACTTGAATGTGTAGACTCCATTTTAGTCCTACAAGGACGAGATGGAAAATAAAAACCAAACAACAAACAAACTCATATCATGCGTGTGCCTTCCTACACAGAAGCGGATAAATTAATATCCTTTCTCATGGTAATCCAATTTGCATAGTTTACAGAATAATTGCATTATTAACAAGGCGATGTTGGTGTATCCTTTTTACATTCATTTCATTCCCTTTTTCGGTAGCTAAACAAATGCAAGTACAATATAGTGTGGAAACGCGACGTTCTCCCTTTTGTCAAGTACCTACCCCGTTTGTTTGGCCTACCCCACCCCCTTCATTGTACATAAGTGTATATTTTGGAAATTTATTTTCAAACTTAGTTTACGTTGTGTGCATGTGACACATCGCATGAAACGACAATTAGCATAAACTTAAGATGTATTCGTGATGCCAGACTGTACGTATGCGTGCAAACTGTATCTTTGTGGTGGTATCTAACATTTTGCAAAAGATAAAGTTTCGCTGTTACGGAAATTATGTGTACACAGTTCGCGCGACGGACAGGAAACTTATATTTGTATCATTATTCACTTTAAGGACTCATCCACGCGGAGTGAGTGGAGATAATTTCCAAAGTAGTTTCTTTGGTAAACATTTGAGGATAGCGTTTGTGTTTCTGTGTGTCACTGTGTGTGTGTATGTGTGATTGAGATTGATATCGAAAACTGTTTCGTTGTCGCCTTGCCTGAATGCATAATAAGTTTTGAATTAAGTTTAAATGTAGTTAGCTTGAACATGGGGGGGTTTCCAGAAGGACTAGAAACTAGAATGTTGCTAATGCTTGGAATTCGTTATCGTTACTGTAAGCGGAACATATTTGTTGACAAAGTACATAGCTTGAAGTAAAATGAATTTACTACAAATGTCCTTTTCGAGCTGTTTGCTTTTATACAGAACTCCGTTCGTTAGTTCAACTCATTCGTGTTAGATTTTGGATTAACTCTAATCGGTATGGACGATCTATGCGGCGGGAAAGGACCCGAAGACCTAGCGTGTTATAACCATTTGCATGGAAAGGACCTTTAGCTCAATTCCGTAAGAGCAAGAAAATATGTAAGTCTTCAGTAGAAAATGTATGACAAAACAAGCCAATAAAGTTTCCACAAGGTCCACAATGACTTTAAACTGACATCAAAGACGAAAAGATTGGAAGATGAAAAAAAGGATCTTTTTTCGAACAAAGTAAATGGGGTCAGATAACTGCTGTAGACTAACAATATCCTTCAAAGCACTTGAAGAAAATTAAAACCGCAAGGACCTGATGGGTACTGTCGAATATCTCACTGTCGAGTAATATCACCGATGAGGACGACCACGTTGACACGAACCCTGTATAAGAAAATACCCGTCCATGATTGGAACGTAGACGAGCACTGGTTTAGAAGGACCAAAGGACGTAGAGGTGCGTATATTACATAAGGAACTCGTATCTGCTTCAGGCGTAAAGAAAGTTGAGAAGTTCAGGTAGATTTGCAATAACCCATGAAGATGAATTAAGGAAGCAGCAAATATATCCGGGACTAGAATCGCTTATAGAAACACTTAGGAACTATAGAAACACACTGAACGGTTCGTTACGTTCGTAACTTCGGATGAAGAACAGCAAAGTAAGTAGAGGGGTCATTGCGCCACAGTTTGTAATATACATATATGCGGAGACAAATATCCAAACTCGTTTCGGTCCATCTAATAAGAAAAAAGTGGTAGGATTTAATCACAGTCCCGCAGAGCATTTCCAAGCCTCGAATGACTTCTACATATGGTCCTGTCGTCGAATAATGAACGAAGCATAGACTATGGAAACGATAACATCTTGAACACCTAGACTACGCCGACGATATTTGTTCAGTTCCATTTTGGACTTGCATCAAATAGTTGACAATTTGGAAGCTGAAGCATATAAATAAGAGCTGAATACAAATAAAGCCAGGACTAAAGCTCTGAGGGTAATAAAATTTCACCATCCAATTGCTGCATAGGGCAGGAATTAGTTAAGAGGAATTTTTTCGGCTAAAGGTGCCACAGAATTCAATATAAACAATAGAACCAGTAAACCCGAAGGTGGTCCTCCAAGATCCTCCAAGGGAAACTTGATGCAAAATGGTTGAAGGAGAATGTAGAGCCCTAGAGTTTGGGCATTAAATTGCGTTTCAAAACTCTGAACACAAAGACGTACAGGCACTATTGACGCCCAACGAACGAAGACAGGAACTAAAGATGATAAAATAATGGGAGCTACTACAATCTAGTAGATTGTAGGTACCATAGATCGAATATCTTCGATTATTAAAAAAGCCAGGATATTAAAAGTTATATTAGACTTCTAAAATAGGCTGGGTTACAGCGGCAAAGAGTTTAAATCTGCTGCTGCAAGGCATCTACCGACAAACGTGAGCATCATGATCATATAATGGAATGTAACTCAACAATGCGAGGGACGAAGACAACAACCCTCCGCATGCCATACCAGAATCATGGGTAGCCCTGAACAATAAGAAACTTTAAATAAAAAAAACGTTCCATGATGCTCTATATGATAAAAAAAATATAAAAAAATCCTGTCCTGACACGACTAGTCAAAGTACTCTTCATGAATCAGAAAACAGATGAAGAAGAGATGTTATGACTCCGAGAAACTTAAACGCAGTGAGACTAAAGAGGGACTTACTCAAGGATCCCGAAGATATGTATGTATACCTAACGGGGATATAGGTTAGGTTAGGTTAATGGGTTAACGGGAAACTTGCTCCGTTACACTTAGATCAATGTAGATCCATTGTGATGCCCCTATATACTATAGAACCTATGAAAAAGCAATGGATCTTCAAGCCATCCCGAAGCGATTATGAATTTATGCAAATCTTTTGAAGACTTGTTGGAAAGTTCTTCTAAATCGTGGAAGAAATGTCTTCCCAGAATTTTGTTTCTGATTTGACAGAGTGCTGGGCAGTGACAGAGGAAGTGTGGAGTATCCTCATGCACCTCCTCGTCACCATAGCCACTGCATAGGTCGTCCGTGCTAAGTCTCATCTTCTTTGTGTGGTAAACAGAAATATATATAAAAATGTTTTCAAGGACATAGTTACCCTGCTTTGCTTAGTGAATCCGACGTTTGCATAAAAGCGCAATCCAGCTAGAAATATCAGGAGATAGCTCGTTGCATACAAGTGAGTAAAAGCAGCGTCATCAAGTCTTCGATTCGACAAGATTGGCAGTCTTTATTGGGCAGTTAATAGATAGGTACTTTCAATTTTATAATTTGATCTTTAAATAACTTAAAATACTTAATGAGGACTGGAATGATATCCCTTCTTCTTATTTGTTGAAAATTTAACTACACAGTGTCATTTTCTTAGCCTTTGAACACATACTGTGAATATAATCGGCTTTTCCTGGCAAACAACTACATACACATAGATATATGTATCTATATCATAGGTACGCCGTTAAAATGAACATTTTTTAATATCCGGAAAATCACAAACAGATACCTACCATTTTTTTTTTTTTACTTGAAGCATTTACGAAACCTATTTTGTAACATTCACTTTTTAATGAAGGAATTCATTGAATACTCTCTGTTGATCCAATCAACCGCAAAGAAAAATACTTTCGACATTTTTAATGCAAATGAATTGCCAATACACATGATGCAAAATGTTTCAATATAAAATAAAGGACATGTGATGAAAATTTCCGCCCCAATACTTTCCACTTCATCGATACAAAAAAAAAAAAAAGTAAAAGCAAATATGTGACACACTGAGTGTCAGCTTCTCTATACATGTAGATCACATGTATGTACATTCATACATATCTCAAAAATCATTAAAAACCTGCAAGCGGATTTATATATACATATGTACATACAAAAAAGAACTCATGAGATTTAAAAGGTTTTTTGTTAATAAAATACCATACGCATTCCAGTTTAATGAAAAGCCTTTCGAAAGGAAACCTACACGAGAGGTGTAGGTACGCGTACTTTTCGCATATTTTTTTTTTTCGAAATAACGTTTGGAAACATTTTACGGCAATTAAAAAACCCCCGCTTTTGTATTTAACAAAAAAGTAAAAAGCATTGAGTATGCAATTTAATACTGTTTTGTACACAATGTATGTTGGTACATTGCATGAAGCCTCTGAAGCGAATAAAGGATTCACGCATGTGGAAAAATGATAAGCGACCGTATAATATGAAAAAATAAAAATAAAAAAATAAATAAAATCAGAACAAAGCTACAACCTACAACCTACAACCTTCGAGTTGAAGTACATTGAAATTGAAGTGAATACAATTTGACTTAGAAGGGATATTTCTAAAGTATATGCCCTGAGGATTAATATGTTAAATACTTGTGAATCTAGTGAATCGTCTTATTTTGAACACCTACATGGGCGTTGAAATAAGTGATGTGACGTAGGTACACACAAGTAGGACTTATGATCATATGCATGGATTCAGAAAAAAAAATTTTTGAAACAATAACCCTTCGAAAATGATTTGTCTTACTAATAAGTGCCAGATTCTTGTTGAACAGATTGATGGTCGTCATAAGTCCCAGACAGTATAAGGCAACAGCAATGCCTCATATTTGAAATCAATATGCCACTTCATCAGTGATTTCAATGAAAAGAGACAGAGTTGTATTTTAAGAAGAGTTTCCGTAGTAGAATGTAGTGATACTAATGTATGGAACGACGTTAAATATCACCTCAAGACAATTGGTATTAGGAAATCAGATACGTGCCGACTATGCATTGAGGACACTGAAACTGCTGATCATATTATATCTCCCACCATTGCTCGGACTAGGCTCAAACACTTCCACAAAGGCTGTACCTCGTCTTCTGATGTCACCTCCTCCTCAGCTCAAACAATCCTAAGCTTCATTCACGAACTTGATTTCAGCTAGTAGGCAAATCCACACAGCAGACAGGGTTCAGCACAAAAGATCTCTATGAGATCGTAGTGCTTCCTGAGGATATTCTAAAGCCCATCATCCCAATAATCTTTAAAAAAAAGAACGTTTGGAATCGACGGCAGTTTTTTCAGTTTTCATTTGTCCAACATTCCGCTCGACCACACTACAAATAATCTGACTAAACACCATGAACTCCATTAGAAACGCTATAGTCTCGCCAAAAAGAATTATTTTCATCATAAGAGTAGTTGTCAGAACAGGACATTGTTCCATTTTTTTTGGAACCTCCAACGCTTTATTGCCTCAAATTATTCTATGGCAGAACTGTCTATCAGGTCACGGAATCATCTAAGGATTGATTGGTTGGTTTGTTGAAACCGACCCTCGATGAGATTGCTCGAAGACCAAAAAATATCCATTGTACACCGATGAACCTTACACATCGGTGGAGGGTAGATATTACTCTGAGAACCATAGACCCGTTTGTAAGAAGGACACAATCTTAGCCGCGCAGGCGTTGTTAAGATCATATAGATCGTTGAAAAGGTATTCACCTAATGTAGCCTTTCTGATGTTGGCGAGTGCAGGACACATGCATACACAGCTTCTACAGAAGTCGTTGTAGGGGATGCCCAATCGTTGAGCATGTCTTCCTATAGCACAGTGTCCAATGAGGGGGTTAACTATCTTGGAGTGGGTTCCTCTCTTATTTCTTAGAAGTCCGATGAACCTAGTTTTGTTTAAAGTCAGCCAAAGCAGCCAAGCGATATGACATTGGTCGAGTTAATGCCATCGATAATTGGCCTCACTCACCGCGTCGGCGTTAATAAGGTATTTAGCGTAAGATGTAGTCGTCTTAATGTCGGTGACGCTTATGCTATTTAGGCCAGAAAGGCCTTGTCTTGCCAGTTTGACAGCTTCGCAATTTCCTGGTATGTCACAGTAACTTGGTACCCAGCAGAAATACGCGGCACTCTTTCACTGCCTTGGATCTCGTTGTGTTGGAGGCAAGAGATTTGATGACTGTCGATGTATATGACAGCTGCTTGACGAATGGCAATGACTTCGGTTTAGAAAACGCTGCAGTAGTTTGGAAGGTTAAACGAAAGTTGGATATCCAGGTCCGTCCTCAGTTTTGGATCTCTCCCTAAAAATTGACAGCTGTACCACCGCTGTCACCGCTGGACATCCCGTTGTGTCCTTTCAGTTCTGTTTGGTATTGAGAGTTTGTAGCCGATATTGAAGTTGTATTCAGTGGGCAGGTGGTCGGTGAACTGTGGAAGATGACGATGCATCGATAGTATTCTGGCATGTCCAGTGTGCTGCTCCTTCCATTCTTTCGAGCTTTTCAGTCTTATTACTGATCAGGTGGAGCATGGTTTGTAGTGCACCAGGGGCCTATTTTATAAAACTACAAGTCTTGTATTTGTAAACTTGTAACTACAAGCACAAATAATGTATCGAGTTGTAATTTTGTGTTCCATAAACATTTTTCAGCACTTGTAGCGATCAAAATGCTACAAGTCTACAAGTCTGTAACTACAAGTTAAAAATTATTTGCGAAGAACTACGAGTCTGCGGCTATATTTCACAGTTAAGCGATCACAGTACGTGATTTTATTAGTCTCTCTACTCTTTTAAGAAATTAACTTGTAGTTACAAGTCCGTCGCTAATAATTTTTTGCGCAAATACTTTTATGAAACAGAAAAGCTAGCCGCAGTTGTAAATTCACTTGTAGTTCCAGGCCTGGCATACTTGTAGTTATTAGTGAATTGGCATTCATTATGAAACAAAAATTTGTACATATTTTAGAAGTTACAAGTGAATTCACAAATAATTATTAGTGTTGTAGTTTTATGAAATAGGCCCCAGTAGTACTGAGATAAGCAATTCCTTTTTTTTTCCAATATACATAGTTAGGTTGGACATCTTCTCTAGGGCGGGCCACCAAACCAGTACTCCAAACATGAGGATCGGTTTTATCACCGCAGTGTATAGCCAGTGCATAATGTTTGGTTTTAGGGCCCAAGTAAAACCTACTGCATAGGATTGATAATACCCCTATAAAGAGCTATCCTTTCTTACTATGCCTGTAAAACTGAGATCTGTGTAGGTCACCGCCAGCTCTCAGGGTTGCTTTGCTAAAATATAACCAGTCCCTTGACTCCAAAATAAAGGATTCGATGTTTCCAATCGAGTTCAAAAACTCAAAAACCGTCATCTACTGTTTTAATACTCTGCTCGACCTAGTTACTCGAAAGCGCACTAAAGTCAAATTCTGGTGACTAAAGATTGGCGAGTAGGGTCAATCCCCACCATTTGATAGAAAGAAAATCCAGGAAATCTTGAGCTATATGTACATAGGAGATAGTTAAAAATAGGCGCAGTTACCCCAGCCAAATATTGTTTTCTAAAAAATAAGACCATGAGACTAGGATTACAACTTGGATAAGTATAGATACTGAAATTAGTTAAACAACGCAGATTATATCATACCAATGAGTGCGGAAGTTCAGTGATTAAAGCTTCCGAATTCAAAGTTCAAAGATCGATCTGCATCAACGTTTTTGACATGGTTCCATCTCTTGCGAACGTCTGACAAGCATTCGAGAGTATAACTATCAGGAAAAAGACAAAATTGACCTTTGGATATGGCATGTAACTGGAGCCTGTTTGAGATCTGAGGCCTATTCTCGAAAGTAAGTGAGACACTTACAAAATTACTTTTTTATTAGCCTAAAGGAATAAAACTTTAACTACCACAATAGAACCTTCAAATTTTGTAGAGAATCAAGTGTTTTAAATGAGGTCTCTTAAAGTTTTTGATCCCTAGTGTCCTATGAAGGTTTTTTCGCTTGCTAACCCTAACCAAACATGTAGGTAACTAACTTTCGAACTACAGTGTTTCACAGTTCTCGACACGCGAAAAAAAAAATACATAATTTCAAAAAAGGATGAACAGAATGTGGAAAATTATTAAACGTAATTTTTCTCACTTAAAAAAAAATAAAAACAACTTCGAATAAAGTGCTTCTCGAAATCGTATTTGACACTCATACATACACGCATATCTTGTACACGAATGTGTTACAATGAATCAATGAAGAGGATAAATCTCCTCCGTGACATAAAGATACAGCGATTTCCGTCTGCCTTCGGGATATCCTTACAAAAAAAAAAAAAGAAGAAAAATCTTTCCTCCTTCGCACGTGTGGATTAAAAAAAAAGAAAAAAGAAAGACAGGAAGCAGAGCTTCTCTATAGACACTCATACCAACCGGAAGTAAGCCGTACATAGTGGAATGAGCCGAAAGAAAAAGAATTATTTCTTCTCCCATCCGCTCCTCTTCTCAATCGTATAGGTATGTGTAGAACGATTTGTTGGATTAAATAAATCGGAGGAATTTATATCATTCTTCTTTTATCGGAGTTTTTTTTTTTTTTTATTTCCAGCTACCTACCTATTCTATCTATTGTCCCAATTGAAGAAGTGTATCTAGATGCGAAAAAGAATAAGTTTCTATCTTGAGGCATTTTTCGGAGAGACGTGAGTTATCCTGTGAGATTATTTGGTATTTTAAGTGGTTAATTTTTATTGGATGTGGATACTATTACATTATATCTATAATGATGTTCTACATGAGTACGATTAGGGGTTGCCTGCGAAGGATTCGACTTTTTGCTCCTATAGTCGATCAATATGTTCGTTGTGAAAATCTTGGATACATTAATTTGGCCACCTGGTAGGTCTTGTTTGGCTTGTGGTGAATTGTGTAATTTTGGCCAAAGAAAGATGTATCTATTGATGGTGGCAAGTGTGATAAAAACATGTTATCGGCTTGTACCTACTAGCATGTGGCTTGAGATGCGTTGCTTTGAATTGTTCTTTTTTTTTTTAAATGTTTATATCACCGTGGTTTAATTAGATATAGGTACAACGCCACTTTTCCCGAATATATTCCCGCACTGTTATCATTTTCTTATTCACGGGTTGCAGGCAGGTTCATATACCAGGATGTCTATTGGCATTATGCCAGCTACAACACAGATAGCATCATTTAAATTTCCAGATACAGACTAGGAGTTAGGATGGCTTAAAGTATGTCGAGCGTCCTAACTTAAGATAGAAAAAATGTATTAAAAGCTTGGTAGAAACTGCACTATGTGTGAGATGTTAAGGACTTAAACTGCCAAAGACAAACCCCTGGATAAGATTAACACAAGATGTTCTTAGAATAAGGACAAATACATTGTGACACAAATAAGGGCTACTGTCATGGCATATTTCTAGAAAGAACTTGTGCTACACCTTAGACATAACGTAGGAACGGGAATTCAAGTATTTAAATATCAGACTTTACATGGAGGAAATGATCAAAAATGCCACTCGTCACGAAAGCATTATACTAAAGACTTTGTAATACTTTTACTGGTCATACTTTAAACTGGTCTCTATGCTTCCCTCATAGGGATGTACATAAATGCTGCTACTGACATGATCACTGACTTGGTTTTACTTGGAATGCACTCCTTCATACCGAGAAAAACTATTGGTATCAACCCAAAACGAGAACTGTACTTCAATCCGACCTCTCCGATTGCCGCCAGGATGATGGAAGAGCCTTTTGTGTTATAGCTCCAAACACCTTCTGAGAAAAAATGAAGTCTCTATAAATAGGCTAGAAATGACTGCAACTAAATTTTAAAGTGTGCAAAGTTTCTACTAGATCAAAAGTGAGGTAAAAAATACTGCAATGTCCTAAAGGCAGTACATCTTTTTGGTCAATTGTCAAAAGAATCAGAGGATCCGTCTAATCGTCCATCTCAGCTCTTGTCCGCAACAAAATATCACGGACTGCCAAGAGAAAGCCAATCTGCTAGTAATTATGTTCGCTCGTCTACCACCACCATAACTGAATTCGGCTCAATATGCATAGGTACCTTAGGACAAATGTTTTTCCGAACCCGCTTTGTAGCTTGAGTCCTAAAAGATCTCAATAGTAACAAATCTTCAAGTCCAGATGGGATACCTTCCCTTGTTTTGAGGAGGCGTACTTCTCCGCTGGCTTAACCTCTATAAAAGCTTCCACTTGTCACACTCTACAGGCATATTTATAGATACCTTCCATATACCTTCCCTTCAAAGTACCGACCCATAGCCCTAACATCAGTGCTATCTAAGGTCATGGAAAGCATTGCAAATTTCAATCTTATTATCTTCCACAGAGGATCTTATGGTGTACCTAACAGAAAATGGAATCAAAGTATTCACCATCACGGTGAATGCCGATTAGTTACCCTTGATATCTCTAAAGCTTGCGAAAGTGTGTGGGACAGTGCCTTAAGCAACTCTGGTATACCTCAGGGCTCAGTGCTCTGTCCGACCCTGTTTTTAATATTTTTTTGGCGAGCTTCTCTCTCTTACTCGCAATCCAATTCATTCCCTTGCGGATGACAGTACTATTGACTTCATTTATTCTTTGGCAATTCTACATATGTCTGAGACCTCAAACTGTGGAATCTCACTGAAAGCGAATGTTAACCGAGCTCAACTCCGATATTGATGTAATTATCAACTGGGGTGCGAAAAACTGAGTTAAGTTTAATTCGTAATAGCTTGTCAATGCTCGGTATGCACGTTAGACCTTCGCTGGAATCATAAGATTTCCGAAGCGAAAAGGTACGTCGGATTCCTCAAGAGGTGTAAACGTGTTTTCAGTGCTACAGGCTCTATGAAGCTGTTTGGGAGGGAGTTCCGATCTTGTCTGAGTTTATTAGATCGTGTACAGAGTCAGGCATGTAGATTGATGGATGATCTATCAATTTGCAACCAAATTCCTTCGCAAAAGCATCGTCGGGATGTTGAATGCTTATCGGTCCTGTACCGAAATTTCCACCATATTTGTTGGGATGAAATCTATAGTTGTGTCCCGCCTATCCGTAACATGATCGAAATTCATTCTTGTCGCTACCTTCTACGAAGTCATACTATGAGCCTTGGACTAAAAAACAAGGATGTTATGTAAAAGATACCCTAACGATCTATATACTTGTCATAGATGTGATACATGAATATATAAATGCCAAGGAGTAGCATCATCAATTTTTTTAAGTTTGTAGGGTATTTCTATCTGGTTAAAACTACCTGATGGCTGGATGCTGTAGGAATAGGGTAGGCACTGACTGGCGTCAACCTGGCGACGTCCAGTGTTGTAACTGTTACTGCGCATCAATTGTGCTTATTTTACCTCCTAGTGGTAGCCATCGGGTACTGGTTGGTGTCCATCCGGACCCGACTTGCTAAACTTATAAGCGCGAGTGTTGACCAAGAGAAAATTGCAGCACTATAAATACGACAGCGGACGAACTCTCTCGATGGAGTCAACGGTGGCGTTAAAGCTTCAAACGGAAGCACAACACTTTATCTGGGCTACTTCGACATATTCGGAGCTCAGGCCGATAAAGATTTCCAAGAATAAGTCAGGTTTTTGGAAAAGAGATGGTGGCGGATGAGCCCTTATTGGGCCAACGGCAGCGCTCATATCCCCGAAGCGGGATACTGACTTCGGTTTTAAAACCGGCCCCACGTCCTAGGGGTTTCAAAAAAATGGAACTGGCCCTCCAGGTTGGGGGTTGTGCCGTCGGGGTAACTTCCTTACCACGTAAAAAAAATTTAGTTATGAGAGAGACGCAAGCCTCGGATAATGGACCCGGTACAAGGCAGATATTACCGCGATCCAGGAGATACGATGGATAGGATCAGGTATGCAAAAACGAAAAAATTGCGACATTTATTACAGCTGCCACAAAAGACTGCACATGTTAGGATGCGGATTCGTCGTGGGAAATCGGCTACGCTCAATGATAATTGACTTTAAGCCGATCAGCGATCGCCTGGCTGTGATCCGCATCAAGGCTACATTTCAAAACATCAGCATAATATGTGCACACGCCCCTACCGACGAAGCTGAAGACTCTATCAAGGAGGAGTTTTATGACCTCCTGGACGGAGCCTACGGAGCCTGTCCGGAGTATGATGTCAAAATCATACTCGGGGACTTCAATGCCAAAATCGGTAAGGAAAACATCTTCGGCGGATTAGTTGGAAAGCACAGCCTCCACGACACGACAACAGACAACGGCTTCCGGCTAATCGATTTTGCAGCAGCTCGTAATACGGTGATAAGTAGCACTAAGTTTCCAAGACTACGAATCCACACAGCAACCTGGCGCTCTCCAGATGGTCGAACCGCCAACCAAATCGACCACGTGCTAATAGATGCGAGGCACGCATCCAACATTCTGAATGTGCAAACGTTCAGAGGGGCAAACGTCGACTCTGACCATTTTCTTGTTGCAGCTAAGTTCAGAGCTCGACTATCCAATGAGAAGAAGCTGCAGACCGCCCAGAAAAAGAAATTCAACGTTGGAAGCCTTAGCACGTCTGGAGTAGCCAGAGCCTACAGGGAGCGCCTGAGTGAGAGACTCTCCGCTGTGCATTCACCATCCACAAACGCCAACAATCTGTGGAACCAGTATCGCGACATCATCAAAGGGGTAGCAGAGACCACCATAGGCTACCAGCCACCACCCAAAAAGAGCCCTTGGTATGATGATGAATGCGTACGCCGGAAAAAGGTGACAGAAAATGCACACTTGCAAGCGCTGCAACGCAAAACAAGGGCAGCGAGAGAAGAGTATCGAACCAGAAGAAGGGAGGAGAAGAAGATCCTGCGTAAGAAGAAAAGGGCCCACGCAGTCTCCCAGCTCAAGGATATCGAAGAGTCCCGCGATAGGAACAACATCCGGATGTTTTTCAGGAAAGCCAAGCAACTGGCAGCTGGCTTCAAGCCCGGAACGCAGGCTCTTCGAAACAGTGAAGGAAACCTAGTCACCGAAGCACAAGGAATAGTAGATGTATTTAAGCAGCATTTCCAGCAGCTACTTAATGGGCAGGTAGAGAGAGTGATAGGGCAAGAAGAGAACCCGCATCCAGTCAATGAAGAATCCATTCCCCCTCCTAGTTTTGAAGAGGTCGGCTCAGCTATCAAAAAGCTGAAGAACAACAAGGCCGCCGGCTCTGATGGTCTACCAGCAGAGCTTTTCAAACATGGTGGTGATGCTTTGGTGGGGTGCATGCACCAAGTCATCAACCAAGTGTGGGTGGATGAAGTCATGCCCGATGACTGGACTATCAGCTCTATATGCCCCATCTTCAAGAAAGGCGATCCTATGTCTTGTAAGAACTACCGAGGCATATCCCTGCTTAATGTCACTAATCACACTAATCGGCACGTACCAGTGTGGCTTCCGGCCCGGCAGATCGACGATCGACCAAATTTTCACACTAAGGCAAATCCTGGAAAAGACCAACGAATTTCAAGTCGAGACTCACCATCTCTTCATCGACTTTAAAGCCGCATATGATAGCATTCATCATCTTGAGCTCTACAAGGCGATGGCCGAATTCGGGATCCCGGCTAAACTGATCCAGCTGTGCCGCGTGACGCTGGATAACACGCGGTGCAACGTGCAATTCGGCAACAGTTCCTCTGAACTATTCCAAACATGCACCGGATTTCGGCAAGGGGATGCGCTATCATGTGACTTCTTCAATCTTGTGCTGGAACAGATAGTGCGCAGGGCAGGTGTAAACACGGAAGGCACTATCTTCAACAAATCTGTCCAGTTGCTGGGATACGCAGACGACATCGACATCATCGGTCGCTCCCAGCGCGCCGTGTTAGAGGCTTTTACGGCAATTGAAGAAGAGGCGAAACGTGTTGGCCTTGAAGTGAATGAGGACAAAACCAAATACATGTTGTCAACAAACAAAGAAGCATCTGTCCACCGCCTAGGACAAAACGTCACTGTTGGCAACAGTAACTTCGAAGTGGTTAAGGAGTTTACCTACCTCGGAGTAAATATCAACTCCACGAATGACAACTTAGTGGAGATTCGACGAAGACTTACCCTAGGAAACCGCTGCTACTTCGGTTTGGCGAAACAAATGGGGTCAAAACTCCTAACTCGGAAGACGAAATGTTTGCTCTACAAAACTTTGATCCTGCCAGTTCTGCTGTATGGAGCCGAGTGCTGGACGATAAGCAGGAAAGCAGAGCAAATACTGAACACTTTCGAAAGAAAAATTCTTCGTCGGATATTCGGTCCCGTATGCGAGGAGGGCGAATGGAGGAGAAGATATAACCGCGAACTCTATGAGCTGTACCAGGATGTGGATGTAGTCCAAAAAGCCAAAACACGTCGACTACACTGGCTCGGCCACATCGAGCGAATGGACAATAATGCTCCAGCAAAGAGGATCTTCGAATCACAGCCCCCAGGTTCGAGAAGACAAGGAAGACCGAACCTCCGTTTTAAGGATCAAGCTATCGCGGATGCCAGAGCGCTTGGTCTAGATAACTGGAAGCAGCGTGCCCGGGATCGAAGAGAGTGGAAGGCTGCTGTGTCTCAGGCAGAGACTCTTCACGGGTCGGGAGCCCGTTAAGTAAGTAAGTAAAACTACCTGGTAAATTCTCAGTCTTCAGCGAAGTATTATTCACTTCTGATCCACAGTTTACTATTAAAAATGTTATCAAGGGCTACAGCTTTGAAAGTACTTAGATTTGGGTGAAATAGTTTGGCTATCAACTAAGATCTACATACCTACGACAAAAGAGAGTATCTATCTAGTATTCATGAAAATTTAGATGGTTCACAAATGTTAACAGAAACTGTATATGTTCAAAGCATGCACGTATATTAAGAACCAACATCAACTACCTACCATATTCCCTGCACAGTGTTGGTTACCAATATATAGTAGGTTACCTACTCATTCCAGAAAATCGTCATCTTTAAGAGCCGTAAAATACCACTTTCAGGAATTGCCATTACCAATTGCCAATGTCTCTAAGCCATTACATTCTGTTCTTGTTGATTCATTCCCGTAGGCAGTTTGTATCCGATATCCATTGAAAACGGTTAAATTCCTTCTCGTATGCACTCAAGTGTGTAATACATTTTCACTGACCTCAATAAAATAACAAACTCCTTGCCTCCAATCGAGTGTGTCATCCCTTAATTAGCTTTCAACAGAAGTGTGCACAAGGACGAAAAAAAAAAAAAAAGAACAGAGAGTCCATAATCCCACCAACTTAGCCCGAACCACTTAACTTAGGCGGCAGAGGCCGAAATGAAATCACACCCCCTTCCAAGTGACACGAATTTATTGTCTACACTTAGCCTTACACTCGAAAGGATTTCAATTTTTAAATCCTACGAAATTGCTGAAATAATTTTTTTTTTCATTTACGTTCGTAAAACTTGTAATGGTAGAGACGAACAGGGAAGTAGCAATTGCTAAGCACATACCCCATTGAACACGACGAATTATTGCGGCTTTACACCGGTCTCCATCGCATATAATAACCATTTCGGAAGAACTCCTTTTCTCTGTTTTGAATTAATGTCCTTTATTGCTATCGGAACGAATGGCGTGTGACTTGAATTTAAGCCTCCGCAACATCCACCTGCAGATGACATACTTACAACCCTTTTGTCACACAGTTACTCTTGGATAATTCAAGTATCGATTTACTACCTTCGTAAGGACATTTATTTTTCTCCAAAGTATCACTTAGTTGCAGGCGGATCCCTCCATCCGGGAACATTGTAAAAAAAAAACAAAAAATAGAACTCTAGGTTGGAGTAACCTACCCGCACTTAAATTGAAATAAACAATCGCATCCTAGCTACATTGAGGATGACGATAAGGCATCACTCTTACGTTGTGTGTATCAATTGCTACAAGAAAATTTCAGTCGTCCTTTTAACCGCGCATACACGGTGCACCCCTTGGGTTTATTCGTATATCGATTTCTATCCCACACTCTGACTGTATCTGCTGCTGTGCATGAATAAAACATAAAGTCAAGCAAGTTAGTCGCACTTTAACACCAGGTGAGGTTGAAAGGATGATAAGTGGGCGACAGAGCGGTATGAGGCAGAAGTGAATCTATTGTTCCACGATGCCATGCCAAGGCGACAACGTGACGAGAAAAATATCCTGCAGGACATTTATCTTTCTTCGATTTGTTATTGGATGTTGTTTATGTATGTTAGCTGCCGCCAGGCAACAGTGTGCTACTACTACTCCCAGTTGATCTGAGAATAGAGAAAGGAGAGACAACAGATACATGTGTCTGGAGAACACAGCTTTACACTCCACATATGCCCGAGGGGCAGTCATGCTATCTCTAGTCAGTCGTTTAGTCAGTGGATAATGTATGTATTCCTCCTTCTACCTATTATCGAGGGTGGAAGATGTTAATTCTGAAGATACAATTCATTGAATAGGTCGCTATGCTATAAAATGTGCATTGATTATGGAAATGGAGACGAGCGGCAGTGGTGTGTCGGCACTGGGACTGCATTTTCACTGCATCAAGTATTTATTTTGATAATAAAAATAGATACAGTATGTAGACGATCCACTGCTTTGTAAAAGGGAACTCATTCATGCGAACGGATTGTTTTATTAGGAGTGAAGTGCGTTGAAGTAAATCAATTGAAAAGGAATGGGGCAAGGGATACACTACATAAAGCAAACGATTCCAGGAGTGTAGGATGTTCCTACATACCTACTATAAGGGCGAGCAAGATGAAGTGTGAAATTATGAATTGGAAGGGGATGCATTTCAATATGCTTAAGGATGCAGCAACATTGGGGGGTGACTTCTTTCTGCAAAATTTAACAGTTGATTTGAGTTTCTGAATTCAATTTGCACGAGGGCATCCAATTTGAGTCTGCTTGTTTGAGCAGTATTGAATACTTCATTTACGCTAACGAATGTGTGTGTGCTTGAGAAATGCATGCACTAGAGATGATGAGATCTTTTGTATTATTTCGTACGATTATGGGACCAAGCATGAAATATTGGTGAATTTATTTCGCACTTTCCTCAATGGGGTGTTCGTTCACCCTTAAAGTTGTAGAAGAACTTTTCTATAGGATTATATTTTTGCGGTATACGCGGTAGCACCATCGCAGATGGTACAGATGAGACTTGTGAGATATAGTACCTCTCAGTGGGTTTTGAGATTCGTGAAACTGTTATCTACTGTCCTAAAGTTCTATATGGTTCTTAAGAGCTTATATTCCATAGGAACGGTTTTGAGATATCAAAATCAGGAATTTTTTCAACAATTTAGTGTGTAGTTGTTGATTTGGATTTTATTAATTTGATTTGCAAGAGGACTCGCAAAATTTAAAACTGCTTGTTTCAAGAGCTTTGAATTAAATTGCGTACTTGATAAATATATATAGTATACATGCTCACGTATGTACTAGAGATACTAAGGCGATATAGTAACTATTTCAGAAAGGTCATTGTATCACGACTGCACTTATACTCTGTAGTAAGATTAGTGATATTATTAGGAAAACCAAAAGATATTTCGGTTTGAATTCAGCAGTAGATTGCGTACGTTTTTAAAAGCATTTAATTGTCATCCTCATAAGCACAGTAGGCAGGCTTGAAGGTATGCACATCTGATTACACTGGGTGACTTCATGTAGTCGGCACCTTTTTCAGGAGTGGACGAGGTAAGGTGTCTTGGGGTCATCCAGGACAACAAGTTAACTAGGACAAGAAAATTAGGAAACAGAATCATGAAAGCCAGAAGGGCATACTGGATATGCAGTACAGCTTGGTAAGACGTAGGGTTTGAAACCAAAGCAAGTCTACTGGATTTACACTTGCATCATCAGGCCCATCCTACACTATAGAGTGCTTGTTTCACTACTCTCGAACATCCAACTTATGGCTTGCCTTGGAATTACTGGATCCCAATCTAGTACTGCCCATAGGACTAGAGGTGAAAAGATCCGCCGGACTTACTGCTCTTAGCCTCAAGACCTTAGGACATTTCAATGAACGGACCTCAACGGGACACAGGGCCTTTGGACTCTTTAGGTATCTGAGCGACCTTTTAAGGAACGAATAGTATTTCAACACAAGGATACAGTTCGATTTCCCAAACACGAAGAATAGCAGCAGAACTCTGGCACTTCCAACGAAAATGAAATAGAAGTGTTCACGGAAGGATCACACATCGATGGGGGAACGATGCGGGGGTCTACTGCCGAACGCCACCTCTCAATCACGAAGCCCAATTGGAACAATTCGTGACTATCTTTCAGGCAAAGATTATTGCTATATTGAAGAATGCAGAACTATAACTCAATACCGGCACCCAAGGCAACTGCGTTAACTTCTAATTGCACAGTCAGGCAGGCTCAAAGGCACACAAAGGCAGTAACCCAAGAACAAACTCAAAATTGGTGAAGAAATGCAAGAAAAAACCTAATATCTTGGCAACAACCTCCCAGGTCAACCTAATTTGGATAACAGGACATTCCAATATACCAGGGAATGAAGCTTCGGGTGAACTAGCGAGAAATGGGACTTAGGAGTTGCCTTAGAGATTGTTAGAATTGCATACAGCAGATGGTTCGGAAAACACAACGAACACATGTGGAAAGGACTGCAAACCTGCAAAACTACCAAAGCCATGAATGAGCTCCCTTACCACCTTCAAGCAAAGAGAGCGCTCGATCTAGGCAGAAAACAATTAAAACAGATGGTTGGACTATACACCGGACGTACAGAAACTGAGACTGGTGACATCTAGCACTTGCCCGAAATGCGCGGAAGTCGCAGAAAGCCTAGAGCACTAATTCCTCTTGTCGGAACAGTGAATTCTACCCAACTTCATATCCCCAAAACAAACCACCCTTCACCAACATCACCCCGTTTACCTTTCTCTACCACACAGGTTTCTTTAGAGGGGGAATATTAAGGGTTTGAGGTTGAGTACTGCCTCCAGCCCCATTGTAGCAAATTTATATTGGGCCCCTTTGGTTTGATCTTGGCTTTGTTTTCAGGACATAGTCGGTGATATATATAATTCCTATAGACCTTGACATATTTCGCAGACGATAAAAATGAGACTAGAAGGATCACAGATGGTGCTCATACTCCTTGGTGGGCAAGTAGGCTGATTCTTTTGTTTGATATACATACCTAGTATGGTATGGTGGATATTCACCTAGCTACATGTGTCAAAGTCACGGCACTTGAAACCATGCTGTACCTACAATGCATCCTAACCAAATGGGGGGACCTATGTACATGTTCGCCCAGAATCCTTTTAATGTACTGGCATCCTCCCAGCGTCTGCGATCACCTACCTACCGAGCTTTAGCTACAGATATGAACTTGTTGTTAGACAAAACAGAGTGGACGTACCCTGATATTCTATGCAATGAAGGGCAGTGATATGCAATGATATTTTCAAAACTAAATACAGAGTCAGTGCCAGAAAATTCCCACACTGCCTGTACA
The DNA here is from genome assembly GCA_905220385.1 of Xylota sylvarum. Lineage (NCBI taxonomy): Eukaryota > Metazoa > Arthropoda > Insecta > Diptera > Syrphidae > Xylota > Xylota sylvarum. The sequence continues at coordinate 39,647,323 of LR999958.1, forward strand.
TTTACCTCTTCTTTAACATCTCAAGTTACTATTGCATTTTAAAAACTAAAATTACCTCCATTTTTTATACCGCTAACTGGTTGATGTTAAGTAATGTATTGCAGTCGAAGGTGACGTATTCTACGAAATATTTCCAAGAGTAGGCTATGTGATTCATTTGTGTCTACTTAGCAGGGTTTTGTTTGAGTTTTGGTCGCACTTTCTATTTCCTTTCTGGGATCCAATCAGCACAGTTTGGATCATAAGCAACGAAACTAGCCACTATGGTTAGCCTTATATTTTTAAACAGATTAACCTAATAGGTACTGTTGCCTAAGAAAAATCACCGAGGTATACCCAGAGACATATCTTATGAAAGGACATTCCGCTTTAAAAAATCCAGCGTTGTCCTAAAATTTTTACAAACATGGATCATGGATATATGGGCCATGAAATAAAAAGAAGTTATTACAATTCGTATGGCTGTTGGTAGGGGTTTTTCACTCAGAATATCTAGCTTTTTTTCACTCAGAATAATAGCTTGAACTATCTGAGGCTAAAGCTTAACATAATGCTAACTTGGTAAATGAAACGAAGAGATTAAAAAAGCGACTAGGTGTGGTACTGAAACCAATACCGAGGGCAATAAGAGAGTATTATCGTAAGCCAGGCAGAAAGGAAAGTGATATCAGCTACAGAAATAAAGTCGATGCTTGTAAATTACTTTAAAAAGACCTAAAAGACCTCGAGGTTCTTGCAACACAGCATGAGGTAAGACTCCGCTGGGAATTAGAAAGCGAATTAGCAGGGGCTGGATTATCCCTACATTCCTACTATTGAGTAAATATACCGCCTTGCTCAGTCAGATCTGAGAAAGGAAACTAAGGCATTCATGGCTAACAATTGATCTATAGCGTACTATAAACACTTCAATATTGATTAGAAAATCGAGATATACTCAAAAATAGGAAATCCCTTCCCTTTGATTATGAACCACAGCATGCTGCTGTTTTATACGAACAAACTATAAATAACTGAGGAAGACCTCTACAGAAGTTGAGGAGGCGAAGAAGCCTACAAGGATACAGTCTACCTCATGTATTCCTCAGCATGAGGTCAGTAATGGAGTATAGGGTCATCCAACAAAAGGTGTCATTTTAAATGAATAGAAGAACGCAACATTTTTATGAAAAGTGGTGATATTTTTATTTTAGTTTAAAGTAAAAACTCTGAGGTTAGTACTAGCAATACCTGCCAAATGTCTGCCTCAATTCTGCCTATAAATACCTAGTAATTCTTTTGAAAATCTCCATTTTTGAAAACAAGGTGTCACTCTTTGTAAATAGAGAGGTTGTTCCACTATTTCTCTTAGGTTTTCGGTGTCCCAGATGCGACAGTTTTATTTGTTTACGTACCCAAACAATGATCCAGAAATGAGTCTCACAAAAGAATAATTTTGTGTAAAAAATCAAAATCTTGTTCATTCATTTCCAGCATCCAATCAGCGAAAGTATGGCGTTGTGCGTGGTTCAATTTTTATGCCAACTGGACCTTATAAGCATGTAGACCAAGATCTTAATTCAAAATGACACCTCTTGTTGGATGATCCTTTACATACACTAGGTTGTAGTATGGGGCAATTGCAAAGATTTAACAGAAGCACAGCTCTCATGCATAGCGTCCAAACGAAATCCTGCGTACACGTATAAATTGGTGGCATTCTGATTTGCGTTTAAAATTTTTAGCTACACCCTAATGTTTTGTCAACTCTTGAATCGATGTTACTCCCACCATATCCAATTGCCCACCCTTACCATCCCAATCGTTGTCATAAACAAAAACTTTACAACTCAGTGTGAGTTCTATCTCAAACCACTAAAATCAAATCTGTGCAACCCTCTTAAACTCTCCACTTTGTTTATTAATTCGTAATTAATACGGAATTTATTAACTTCACCAGAATCATATCATTGTCAGTCCATCTAATTGGTAAGTTCACCTAATTCCCATAAGACCGCACACAAACCATTCCATTGCCGCAACAGCAAAACCACACACAAATACATCAACTAACTTATTTGTCGAACTCGAACTCGAACTCTCCCCCAAAAGTTTGTTCACCAAATCATATAATTTTTTTTTCTTCTTGTTGTTATTGTTGTTGTTGTTGTTGCCTTCTGATAGTTATGTACATAGTATATTCCCAGAGGGATTAACTACGTTCGAGTGATTCTACCTATACTATTAATAATAATGAATCATCGATCGAGAAGTAGTGTACTCGTATCATTGTAATACCAACAGTAGCATGCACTCTAAATACTGTCGCGTACACAATACTTTTGTCAAGAACATCGATTTTTGTTTTTGTTTTTGTTTTATAAATAGCCAGCGTGTATACTCGTACCCCACTTCCAAAAGTGGATTAACTTAACTAACAAAGCAAATGTTCAATAAAGTCTAACCTCCTACCGCACCGCCTCTCGAACGATTTCAGAGTAAATAACGCTTTCCAGTTCAATAAATTGGAAAAGATACTTTTTCCCCGTTTTCACCGTATCCATACGGTGGTGTATCTTGAATTATATCCGATCGTCCACTACAATGACCATCACGTCTATAATTAGTTTCGAAAAAAAAAAAGAATCAAACCACAAAGGCGTTAATACTCATATTCCACTTGAAGTATCTGCAAGTTTAGTCCGAAGTATCTACAACACCATATGCTAGCGATTTGCAGCAGGAGAGTAATATAAAAAATTAATTATGTAGATTGGTCGGGTGAAAAGTTTTCTCTCCTGCAATACCGCTCGAATGAGGGGCGCGAGCGTGAAGGGTGCTAAATTGATTCTACTTTTATCGGTTGGTTGTATCTCTAATAAGGCTCGAGGATTTCGATGAACAATAATCCGTCTATCCAATCGATGAAACCGTGACTTCCTGTTGGTTTTCTTTCTTTTACAATTTTTTTTTTCTCTGTCACTCGCTGTTGGTTTTCCTTCTCTGTATTGGTAGGTCGAATTGTGTGTCAAGTAAGGGAATGTCGAGCTGTGTTATTGTTGAAAGGATATCAGGTTTAGATTTCGAGGGATAAGAGATTTGCAATGCCATCACAACACACATCAGAACGAGATTGTCGCCGTTCAGTGTGAATAATGTTGACATAGATTTTCTTGAAAATTTCTCTCTCCTACATTCATACATACATACATATGACTGTTTGTATGTAAGAATGGATGAGTGTGTGCTTATTGCCCTTTCCATTTGAGGGGGGGACACACTTCTGAAGGCCGTAGTGGTGTTTTGCCCGATCGACCCTCCATCATCGTCATCCTCTTTTGTGTTTTGGGTTACGGATGGTGGTCACACTTTGAGTGACAAGATTTGTTGTTAGCTGGTGGTCCTTGGGGGTGAGGTGGGGACGAACCAGACGAGAGACCAACAAATTGACATGAAATATTCATTGATCCCTGTCGTTATTGTGCATTCGACACAATTGACTGGGATTTGTTGTGTGTAATATGTTTTTTTTTTTTTTTTTTTCGGCTCGGAAAGGATACACAATAGGAGAGATTTGCATTTGTGCATAATAATGAGGTCAGAAAGGACGAAATGGTTTGAAAGTTGACGTACTTTCGATAGGCTTTGGTTACAGTTGAAATCGAACCGATACCGATTTGATGAGTTTTCTTATTGTAACGAATATGTTTTGATATAAATTTAGATGGAAAATGCAAAGTTAATATGTTAAGTTAGTTTAAGGGGAAGTCAGAGATTGTTTACATTTCGTTTACATAACTTTTTAAATACAAACGATGAATCAGTTAAATACAGTGAACTTTAACTTGGTTTTTCCATTTGAAATAAAGGGGATAATTGGCACTAATAAGTTCCATAGTAAAGTGTGCACTCAAATCATCATTCTACGTACAAAGTTCGAGTTTCTTCTTAGGTGGCGCTACAGTTCGGGGTGAACCTAGGACTCCGAATAAAAGGTTGAATTTATCTAAAATAATTTTGGCGTGTCGAATGAACTTAACTTGCGTCGGCCATAGCGTTATTGTTATAGAGGGTCATCCAACAAGAGGTGTCATTTTGAATTTCAAGCCATTGTTGAACTGTCAACATTCAACTATTACTGCGATGTCCTTTGATAAGTAAAAACTAGGAGGTTATTAATTATGGATCGATACACACTTGAAGGATTTGCTGAAATAGTCAGGATTCCTTACAAAACGGGAAAAATATCCCGAAAACGTTTCTTAAAGTTTTTATTGCTTTTGGTCATCATCCATCCCCTTCTCACAAAGCTAAAATGAGTTTAATCGGTAACATCTTGGACAGGTTAGTGATGTCAAGACTCCATCGTGTTCGTCTGGTAAGGTTAGGTCAAAATATCGCCGCCCGTAGCAGAGAGTGTAACTGAAAACCCTGCTGTGTCCATTTCGAGACGAAGTGGGCCTATCCGCAACATCTCTGCAACGCATTTGATATAAAGATCTTGGTATACATGCTTATAAGGTCCAGTTGGCATAAACACTGAAACCAGCAGACCCCTCACAATGCCATACTACCATACTACCATACTTACTTTCGCTGATTGGATGCTGGAAATGAATGAACAAGATCATGATTTTGTACCAAAAATATTCTGAGTGATGAGGCCCATTTCCATTTGTATGGGTACGTAAGCAAACAGCACTGTCACATCTGGGGCGATCCCAAGAGATATAGTAGAACAACCTATTCATCTGCAACTAGTGACAGTTTGGTGCGGTTTTAGGGTTAGCAAGGCAATGTTATTTGGCCATATTTTTTCGAAAATGATGATAGTGCGACCGTTTCAGTGAATTCATTGCGTTACCGAACGATGTTGACTGAAATGTTAACAATGTTTTTTGCCTGACAGCATAAGCAGCAGGAAATTAAGTCCACGCGTCACCTATGGTATGATTATCTAAGCCTGGCCTAAAAAAGTGTCAAATCTTTGGGCTGTAGGTCATACTGAAAATTTAATTCATAAACTTCACTTTACACCTGGATCCCATAGACCTAACTGGTGGTCTACAAGTATAGAGATTCACGTAATATAGCACCAATCTCCATACCAGCCTGCCCTTCCTGACCGGGTCTTAATGGATAATGGACGGGAGACTGCCATCGATGAGGCATTGCTGATCATCAATATGAAATCTGAAAGTCTGATGACATAAATGGATTGTCAATAACATCACAAAGAAAGGTATCATCCTGGTAGCAATCACCGCCAAAGAGTACTGGACTGTTAGCAGAAGTGCTAGAGTTGTACCGGCTCCGGAAACACCGGACATTGTAATCGGTTGCATTTCCGAAGCTCCATATTATATCCTTGGCTTTATTACAGAAACAAAACTCATAATCCCATCATCTGCATTATGCTGGGGACAATGTAGCAAAGGCAACTACGGGTTCCATGGCCTGGTTCTACAAAAGGAAGGTGATAGCAACATACAAAATCAATGCGGTGAGAGTGTGAAATGTTTTCAACAAATGCAGTCAACGCATAATTAGTTTCGAAGAACTGCAGGAAAGATAAGATCACTCTGACAAGGATACATCTACACACATAGGTACATGGATCAACATGAAAGTACGAGAAGTTAACTTTCCACTGAACTCAAAAGGTTACCATACCAAGGCCTACCTTCAAAGCATTGGGCATCGCAACAATCGCTATTGTCCAACTTGTATGAATATAGTCCAATATGCGCAGCACATCATGTTCTACTAGCCATGAGAATGGGCTTCTACTAATTGAGAGACAATATGAAAACTTAATCCCAAGCACTCATACAAGGTAGATGATGAGCATTGAAGAAGGGTTTGGATTGGGTTGGGTTGGTTGTCCCTACTCAACAGGGACACACTTAGACCAAAAAGAAGGTCCATTGTGATACCACTATTGAAAAACCGCATTACTAGCAACGAAGCTCTACATGGAGACTTCTCAATGGGAAATGAGGCAGGGCAACCAGTTTCGGTGTAAACCCATGCCAAAGAAGTATGATTCGCAAACCAGTTTGACCCGGTGACAAAGCTTTTTATTTTCCCTAAGTCTAGTCTAGGTACATAGATCATTAAAATCCTCTAAGAAATACTCGACTAGGGTTTCCCATCTCAAGACCGATATGGTAGGACAAGTACACAGAAGATATCTCATGGTTTCCTGCTCTTCCTCGTCTCTACAGCTTTTACAGAAATCATTGAAGGGAGAACCAAGCCCTCTGGCATGTTTTCCTACCAGACAAGACCCTGTGAGGGCGGCAACTATTTTTCTCAAATTTATCCTATTGACGGAAATAAGTCTGCTGGTTTTCCAGCAATCCAGCTTTGGATAGATTTGTTTAGAAGAAAGACATGTGCTGATATTGTTCCACCTACTGTTTGCTATTCTTATGGCTGCGGTATCTAATTGGAATTTTATCGATTATTGTCAGGGAGGTTCCGATCTGCACCCTGCTTACGTAGCTCGTCCGCTTTGCAATTACTTGGAATCCCTGTGGTCTAGAACCCAGCATACATCACAACTCACAGAGATCCGCGATTTCGTTAAGAGATCCGCGGCATTGATTTACCAATTTGGATCGAATTATTGGAGAAACTCAGGTCGCGGATTCATGAACTGTAGTGCCTTCTGTTTTGGTCTGGCAGTAGAATGGTGATAAAAATATCCAGTGCACTTAAGTAGACTCCCGAAACTGTTCCAGACGCTTTCTTGGATCCGACTGTGCAAATCTCTGTCGTAGATTTGCACTTCTACTAGGGATCCTGGCATTATACTGGACGCTAAAGTCCAGATAGGGGACAATGTAGTCTGAATGTGTTATGGCCGTTTAGGATGCTTGCATGACCCATATTTCCACAAACCAATTACAAGGATTCCCTAATCCCTAATGCAGCTTTAGGCGCCATTTCCCTTAGATATCAGCTGATAGAAGATGGAACATAGTTTGTAGTGCAGCTGTAGGAGTGGTTCTAGGCGCGCCCGTTATACAGACGCAGGATAACTTGCATTGAAAAAACAATGCTGACAAAAATAACAACGGAACGCTGTGTGTCTATAAGTAAGTCGAACACTCAAGGATGAAGCTCTTTTCACAAGATGCTTGACGGAAATTTCGTGAGCAATACCACTATGTGGAGCAGGCTTTCAGTGTCTTTTGATTTTCATCTACCAATTGGAAAAAGTCTGCGGATAATCATGTGCTCTGATGGATTATAACTACAAACACATCTGCTTCAGATATATGTACGTACATATAAAACAGATCTTTTCCTTCAGTTACAAAACGCAAATATTTAGCATGACAGGTCTATACTGGACTTATTTAGGTCTTGGCTTTCCATAACCATTCTCGTTGTACGTGTTTTATTTTTATTGTCCACACAAATTTAAACTAAAATAATAATATTAAGGTGATTATAAAACACGTCCAACATGCGGTTTCGCCTTAAATTGGTTACCCTCAAAACATAACTTCATAACATGTCAAAACTTTTAAGTTTAAATGCCTAGTTGGGTAAAAAAACAAAACAAGTTCCAACATTTTGAGCTAAATTAATATAAATAGATACGACTACTAATCCCCACTGTATACCCATGTTAGATATGAAGATCATGTCAACATGCACTTTAAAGTTTCAAACGAACTATGTATGTATACTCTCAAGCCACAGCTACCATAGAGGTCCGCAAAATTTATCCCACAATAACATGGAACAAAAGTTTCTACAACAACTTGGCTCATATAATTTGGAGCATATTTCGTTCAATTTAAATGTGAAAAGTTTTTCATCTACAACAAGTACAGGACTAGGATCCTCCAAATGCACTTTATTCGAAAAGTTCAAAAATCCCAAAACAATGAGGTCATGTTCGCCACCTGATGAACTCAATCGCATCTCTCAAAGAGTCCACCGGAGATTCGCTACTCATCTAATCACATTTGCACCGATATATAGTCGTATAATTTAAGTGGATAAAAGAAAAACAATTCCTCCTCCTTTCCAAAAAAAAAAAAAAAAACCGGAAACATAGACCACCCCCTTTGGATATCGATACTCCATTAAGTCGAGAGTGTACAATACACAATAGCGCGTGTGTGTATAGTTGATTATGTCAGCTCATTCAAAGAAAGCCGAACAGGAAACTAACTCGTTTATTCCATTAAACCTAAAAGCCTCTCTCTGAAGTAGTATCTCGTCACCACATGCCCCACAAGGATGCTATATGGCCCATCATCAACGGTTTGCCGTTGGCCATTATACACATACTAATACTGTGTGTACAATGGAGAGAGGCAATAAAATAAAACTCTACGCCCAGTGGCAACATAAACGAACTGAAAGTTCCTTCTTTAGGTGTCCTGGAAGTCTGGTGTGCGAGTACGAGTAGGTATATGTATGTTGCCAGAACAAAACTCCATACACATAAAGTGTAATAAAAACTACCAAAGTGGAAAAATTACAACTCTGGCCAAAATGACCATAAGACCAGAGCTCATTCGACCATGTCATGGGTGGCGTGGCGAAGGAGGTGGCTGAATAGGGAGTTTTTATTTTATTTTGCAATATCACCACCACCCCGCATAGGGGTTTTATGTGTTTCACAGGATAATTGGGGGGTATACTCTGCCAGTTACACTCTCAATCGCCAAACCCAATTATTCGTTTGGGTTTCCGCTTATGCAACCATCTCCAGACCAATCATACCCCTATGCAGGACGACGACGACCAACCGACCGACGACGGTACACACACACAGTGGTGAAGGACTAACTTCATTTCCGATAATTACCCGACAGCAAAGTGATTTTTATTTCTGCGTGAGTATCCTCTCTGTAGGATCAAACAAGCAGAGTGGGGTGGCTAGCTACACACAAAGTCTTTGTTTCATTTTTCCTCACAGGATTTTTCTTCCCGTTTTTTTTTTTTTTTTTTGTATGTATTTACTCTGAAAGGAATTCAATTTTAATTGGCAGCTGATTTAAAATGAACAGCGCGGATTTTCATTGCGGAAGCCTTCCTCTGGTGGATTTTATTTTTTTTTTTTTTTTCGTCGTCGACGTCCTTCCACTAATTAGCAGGGCAGATGGTGATTTGTAAAGCTATGCGAGGATATAGTCTGTTGTATCTGCTCTGCCTTCATTCAATTGATGGTAATTAAAAAAACAAATTAAGTTACATGTAAATGTTTGGCGATTGGCTGCATTCGGCGCGTTGCAGTTGTGTGGTTAATTGCGGCCAAGGGATTTAACCAGAGCAATGAGAAAAGTCCAATCAGAGGATATGACGACAGCGTAGCGAACGTCGATTGATTGATGGACTTTAAATCGGTTTGGGATTGTAGGTTTAATCAAGAAAGCAAACATTGTCAACAAACAGCACGAACAGAGCGTGGGCAAATAATGCTCCGAGTTTCGACAAAAAAAAACGAAAGACAAAAGTTATGAAAATTATGTAATGTGTAGAGTTTGTGGTGCGAGAGGTCAGTTTTCATTGATTCAAGAGGGAATCGTTATGCAATCTGCTAAAGGGCATGAACATAACCCTTAGAGGTCTGCATTCTTAAAAATATTTGAAAGATGCATTTGATAACACATCTGGAACTTAGAATGCAGATGGTGTCCGATAAATTCTCACCGACATCCACTTACATTCTTTCTACAAATCAAACTAGTGACATGGAGCAAAAGCTGAGGATTAAATGTCACTCCATCTAAAACAAATCTAATCTTATTAACGAACTTATATTAAATAATAGCATAAAATATGAAGAGGACAATGGTTTTATCCTGACTTTTTCAAACAGGACAAGCTATCTGAAGCTAAAGTATCCGAGATGGATTTAATGACTATCCTGGCTAGAGTGCTACTGATCGTCTGATCTACAGGACCCAAAATCTGTTTCTAAGAACACAAGGAGAACGGATTGGGATATTTATAAAACGAAGTTGAACAGTCATCTCAACAATTGTGCTTCAGTCCCGCCGCATTCTAATGCAGATGAGTTAGTGGACACAATCACAGGAGCAATGACTTAAGTCCAACGCAAAGTTTACACAATCAGTGGACAAAAGAGTGGGAGTAAGCCTCCTTGGTGGAACTATGAAATAAGTAAGATTCGATGTGAAGGTAGGAAGCATTTTAATCAATGAATGCGCTCTAGGGAACCACTTGATTGGGATCTCTACATGACGAGTCTAAGAAAATTTAGGTTAGAGGCTAGGAAATCGCAAGAATCTTTTCTGTGAAAATTTAGAAAAGAGTAGTGATTCATCGCGGATAAGGAAGATCTTATCCAATTATTTCAATTCCAATTATTTTTATAAGTTACATTTAAAAACCAGATGGTAACTAGACTATGTCCAGCAAGGAAACCCTAGAGCTTACACAATCGGTGAACAAAAGAGGGTGGGTAAGCCTCGGTGGTGGAACTATGAAATAAGTAAGATTCGACGTGAAGGTAGGAGGCATTTTAATCAATCAAAGCGGTTTAGGGATCCACTTAATTGAGATCTTTACCTGACCAGTCCCAGGAAATTTAGGTTAGAGGTTAGGAAATCACAAAGGGCCTCTTGCTATGTTTCTCGGATAACGAAGATCTTATCCAAATCTCAGTACATTCTGTACAAATGCATAACAGAGCTTAATTTACAGTGCCAGAGGACATTGTCCTCCCCAAGGAAATACAGTGGACAGTGCCTAACTTCCTTCCCTACAATCCCTGGGTCTCGATGGTATCTCACCAGTGGAATTACAGCAAGATTTTGACACTTAAAGTCCTTGGTTTCACATTATTTTTAGAAATTATTTAAGCTTCGAATACACCCCTAGATCCTGGAGTATTCTTTATACTGAAAGCTGGTAGGAGCTTCCACTCATCCCCTAAAGAATTCCATTCGATCAGCGTATTCTTCTTTTTATTAAAGACTTTGGAAAGGCCGATCGACGTCCATATTAGAAAACATACAGAAGAGATAACCAGGAAAGTCACGCGGGTTCTGATGATCTGTTGAAGCCTAGCAGGCAAATCTTGGGGATGTAGCCCTACCATCCTTAGGTGGATGTATATTGCTATTGTGAGACCAATGATCACATATAGAGCGATTGCATGGGCAATCTGGTCACCACGAGGAAGACTCTCCCCAAGATGCAAAGACTGGCAAGCCTCTGTATCACAGGGGCCATGAGAACTTGTCCAACTGCGGCCATGGAGGTACTATTGGAATTGATTCCTTTGCACCTCGTGGTTGTGGAATGTGCAAGAAAAACGATCCTAAGGATGACTAAGGAATAAATAGGAAGAGACAAGTGCATTACATCGAAGCAATTCGATGCACTGCTCAAAAACTTACCACTCCCAGCCTTTCCTAGGGATGATATCATTAGAAGGTTTAACTTTCAAAAGAACTTTGTTACCAAGCTCAGTAACAAAAAAAGTTGGAGCAATGTATCCACTACCTACAAACTGAGCAATCATACAACAAAGTGGTACACAGATGGATCAAGAACTGATGAAGGAACTGGAGCAGGGGCCCAGACTAGGGCAAATACTCTGAATCCGTGGGCAAAAGCACCAGTATCTTTCAGGCTGAAATCTATGCCATTGATAGATGTGTCCAAATCAATCTTGATAGAAACCATGTCAACTGTGATATATGTAACTATAATGTCAGATAGCCAAGCTGCTATCATGGAACTTGACTCCTGTATCATTAAGTCCAAACTTGTGCCTGCAAAAACTTAATGAACTAGGTAGTAGGAACAAAGTGACCCTCTGTTGGATACCTGGCCATGTGGGAATAGAGGATAATGAAATGGTCGACTCCCTAGCAACAAAAGGAGCATCAGAATCCTTCATAGGTCCTGAACCATTCTACTGAATAGGGGATCATGCCCTCAAAGAAGAATTCAGGAAACAAGAGAGGGAAAACAGGGCAAGAACCTGGAAAAACGCTCATGAAATGAGGCAAGCCAAGAAACTTCTAGGGCAATACAACCGAAAAAGATTCGACGCATGTATCAGCATGAGCAAGAATAACCTTCCTAACGGGCATCCTAACGGGGCATTGTAAACTCAAGGAACATCTAAGGAAACTAGGTATATCTGAAGAAGGACTCTGCAGATTCTGCAATGAGTCCAGAGAAATCCCAGAACATGTGCCGGGATCTTGTGGGCCACTGACCCACAAAAGACTGAAATACTGGGGCAAGTACCAATTATCAGATGAAGAAATACCGACACTAGATCCAGCTCTCCAAAAATGAGGGGAACTCTAATGAGGGCACGTACCTCCCCGAGGTGTTAGCTGGGGGCACAATAGACCAACAGGTCGCAGTGCAACGTACTCCATTCTCAAATAATAATAATAATAGTCCATATTAGAACAAAATTAAATAGTAACCTCATATCGGTATCCCAACACGCGTATCGCAAGGGAAAATCGGTAGAGAGTGCCCTACACTCGTTGGTAGGAATCATTGAGAAATCCTTTCACTATGGTGTCCTTCCTTATTATTAAAGGAGCTTTCAACAATGTCAATATCTTTGTTATTGGATTGAACAAATGATCACAAGAAGGTATAAAATCACATATTTATATTAGTCCTCCAAAACTCAAGGGTATTGAATTGCAATTTACAGATCACGCCAGGTACTTGGTGGTTATTCTTGATAAAAAAAACTCGGTTGGAAACTGAATATTCAAGATACTACTCTATACATGTAGGAAGGCCTTAGGCCCAAACTGGGATCTCCAGCTATAGATTGTTCACTGGATATACATGGCTGTCATCAGACCCATCGTTATATAAGGAGTCCTAGTTTGAGGGATGACACTAGACAAGAAAAGTAACATTACAATATTTGAGAAGGTGCAAAGGTTATCCTGCGTCTGTATAACGATCTCCCTTAGAATGCCTCCTACAGGTGGACTAGAAAATATTCTTCATCTCCTTCCTGTTGATATCTTTGCGAAGCTGATGGCGGCTAAAGCACCATTGCGCCTTAGGGAAGCTTTGCAACTAGGTCAAGGAAATTTGGGCCACGCAAACATCCTAAACGCCCATGATACTATTTCTAGTAATTCGGACTAAATTGTCCCCTATCTGGACCTCAACGTCAAGTGTAAAACCAAGATTCCTAGCAGAAGTGCTTGGGAATCGTAAGAATTTTAAACGAATCTGTGACAGAGACTTTCACAGATGTATCCAAGACAGCGTTTGAAACAGGTGCGGGTGTTTAATCCAGTGCACCTGATACTGTCTTGAAAAATTCCAAAAGATGTCCGGAAGATCAAACATTACACAACCCTTACTTTGGCGACTTGAATGGGATTTCACTGAAAAAAATTTCATAAATTATAACTCGATTCTGGGGAGTAACAACCAATATCTACGATTTACCTGTAAGATACATACAAAGGTTGTGTGTTTCTGGTACAAATAAGGCAATTAAAGTTTAGTCGCAGATGAAATTAAGGAAAATTCGTAGTAAATTGCTTGTGCTAGGCATAGAAACTGGCTACGACTGCTTTTCCTTAAATAAATTCGTAGTTAAGCTATTGCAATCAACCACAATCCACCGGCTATAACTTTGTCTCCAAATTAACAATCTAACTACCCTACTCTATTTTCGGCAAAAAAAAAAATTATTCCAATCAGTAGCCTCACATCTCAATTGATATTTTAATTAACTTGTTCATCAACAATAATAATGAACATGCGTGTCCTGTCCAACATCCGTTTGGAACAAGAGATAACTAATTTCATATTTTCCCCCCCTAAACAAAGTATGGGTGACAAAGATAATGAATTCGCTAGGAGCCAGGGATATCTTGTAAAGCAAATCTTTTATATCCACATACACATGTATCTCTGGTTTTACTTATGAATAGTGTCGTCGTTGAAGATATCTTCCGGCATTTGCGTGAACAAACAATAACACTGTGACCGAAAGCCATACAAACTCCTCTATCTCGTCAGTCACAACACAGCAAAGCCAATTCTCTTTAATAAATGTGTATATCCTTGTTATATGTATATCCTTGGCATAATAATAGTCTTATATTTGAAAGCAGAGATTTGTTGGTTTTCAATCGATGGGAAGATTGACTGTTGTATGACGGAAGGATATGTGACACTGATATTAGGTTCGGTAATCCGTTTGAGTCCTACTCCTGTGGTTATGATTAGTGATGCCTAAGAAATTCAATTAAAAGAACAATAGGGTGATAAACTTTAAGATGCATATGCATGGTAGAACGTAGTGCAGTATATGCGGTCATTCTTTTCTGTCATCCTCTGTCATGTATCGAAGAAGTTAATCGAATTCGATTTGACATATTTGATGGTTTCGGTTGGTTTGGGGCACCACGACCAAAGGGTTAGTCTGGGGAGAATTTAAAATGCAATCTATTTTACTGCTGTGTCAGGTGTCAGGTAGAAATTGTTAAAACATTTCATTTACAGTAAGGACACCGAATGCATTGTCGTGGTTGCAGTACGACGTAGGAGATTGGATAAGCTTGTCATGAAGAATGAAAAAGGACAAGAATAAATTGGATAAGAATAAAATAGCCAACGAAGAAAGGAAAGATCTGTTGCTGACTATGCTAGCATGAATGTTGGTTTACAGAGTTCAAAGTGACCTAGTTGTCAATTCCTTCACATGTATGTGTGTAACCACATCTGGGTATTGTTATCGCAATAGATTACAAAAATATGTAGTTATCGATGCTCATATCTGACATTCGAATTCAATAGAACTCACATGCATATATAGAATAATTCAAAGGTAGTCTTGAAACATTCTGATGTAAAGTTTCCCGGACCGGTGTCCTTGATGAAAATAAAGCAATGACAGTAAAATTAACAAGGAAATCCCTAAAGTAAATCCCAGCACAGAATTTATTTTGAGAAACTGAGAGCCTTTCTTGTTTGGATAAGGCTAGTTTTCGGAGTGATTTTGCTACTTCCACCCAAAACCATTCATACCTATGAATGCTTGTACAAGAGGTGTAAGCATTCGACTGTACATTGGAAATCTGAAAACGGATATATAGGGTCATCCAACAACAGGTTCCGCGTGCTCAATAAGTAGGGCAGTCACAGAGTTATCGAATCGATATACATCTTCTGTCCTCAAGGTTTCTGTACAAATCGTTGAAAGACTATGTAACTCCAATGCTCTACAGAAGTTTAGGATAAACTGTTGAAACGAGCTGATGCCAAAGACTTTCTGCGGCATGATAACTCAAATAGGATAATCACACTTGTGAATCATGTAGTTTATGGGATAAAAGGAAATCGATGCTCGATAAACGGCTTAAACATTTTGAAAATAAAAAACCCACATAGGAGACAAACACTGTATATAAAGATACCTCATCCGATGATACTCGATACATGTATCTTCCTGCAAGAGTCTACAAAGCACCGATGGGGCGTAGGATAGAATACGCGCATCGCCTACTAGTGTACTGGTTGGACGGGACCCGTAAAGCATATCAGGTAGTAATTCCGAAAAATGGCACCAAGGATGAAGAAAAAAAAGGAAGAAGGGAAGTAGCTCGTAGCCGACCAAACTCTTTCTCAGGTACCTATAGCACGTGATGTCTTTTTAATCAGTGGGAGGTTCCTTTCACTAAAAAGAAAACACCTTTCACCAAAAGAAAGCATCATGGAAAAATACTGAAACGCATTGAGAGCGACAGTCCGGTGACTACGGCAGTACCAAAGTAGTGCGCCATTATTACCCTGGATATCAAAAACACATTAAACACAACATCGTAAGAGCACATCACCAAAAGACTGCCAAGCATCTCGCAGAGGTTTATAAGAGGAAGAAACAGGGTACCTACTACCGTTCAATATCATCGGCAAGACTGCGCAGAATCACGTCATACTATAAATCTTGATGCATAGTGACATTTGTTGATTCAAAATCCTCAGATCATCAAAGACAATTGGTGAAAATGATTCAAAATACAGTGGCGAACTGCTCTTAACAAGAATTTCGGTATCTATAATGCTATAAGGGAGAACAGTACAGTACAATCAACTTTCTTTCGAAAGAATCGTAAGAAAAGCACCTCGGCAGCAGAACACTGGCGTCAGAAGTGAAGACGCGAGACAATACCCTGTTATCAAAAGTGTAACAAGTTTGCAAGAATGATGGCAGATATGAGATCACTCAGACAAAACAGGAAGGGCAGACTGATCCTCAACAAAGATCCATAAATCAGCAACCATTCCATTCGACTCAAAGGCCTAAAAGCCAAAGGTACTTTGAGACTTATCTCCATAGATTTCGATACTATCTACTGCTTGTGGTATGATTGAAATCGATATCGACGTCTTCTGATGGTAATACTGTGTGACGATTAAACCGCACTACCTCAAAGTAAAATATTACTCAAATCGCACAAGTCTGAGTAAAGAGACAAGAGGATGGCAAATTAAATTTTGATATTCTCAAAGCTACGGTTTATATTTCGCAAAACAGAGATTTGAATGACATATCCATGTCCATTGAACGAGGTACTCGGTCTTTTTATGACATACAAATAATTTGACTAAAAGCAAAGAATGTTTTTGACTTTGCCAACCGTCTTGTAATACTCTCATGCTCCTCAAAATTACACGAGTAGGTACTTTCTGCATAAAAGGAAAACTCCTTTTGACTGCTGTACCCACCACTCATCGTCAAAATCTTCTAAACATCTTGAATGATGTAAGGGGACTCCCTTACAAGTTTCTTTCACTCACTCACCAAGTCATTGAGATACATTTTGTGTTTTTCCATTTAGAAAAGCACGTGAATGCCTTAAATTCCAACCAAAAATTCCCTTATTCAAATCTGGCCAATGCCCACACAAAATGCGGCCCATTCTAACGTGGCCATAAAATATGCTCTCACCCAGATACATAATGACGCCAGCCGCGCCGCCCCTGAGACAACACTTTGTACGCGAAATATATACCTACTACAAGTATTTGAAAACATAAAGCGAAATTTAAGTCAAGTGGCATTCAACTCTGGGGTTGCTTTCATAAAATAAATATTTTGCTTTATGCTGTAATAAAGTGTGCCCCGCCCATCCTTCACAACCGAGAACGGGGTCAAATGACCCCCACAGACAGTGTACACACGTATTGCCGCATCTCGTTCCAAATGAATTTCTTATTCATTACTTATTTACACTATTACATGATTTATATATGTACATACATATATACATATATTTTTATTTTTTGTCTACCACCCCCAACCCCAGCAGTTTTTAAGTCATCAAGTGTAGATTTTACTTGGACCGGAAAAAAAAAAACTGAAAACACTTTTACCGCATTCGTCCTGAGTGGTACTCCCGTCGAAAATCCACACAGAAATGAGTAAGCGACGTATAAAAATAAAAAAAAAAATAAATAAAAACGAAATACAGATTGCAGAACTATAACGAGGAGCAGGATACTGAAAAGGACCAGGCTTCCTCCCAGACTCAACGGAGTACGTACTACGAAGTCACCATTGTGTGCGGATTCCTCTATTTGACAAATCTTTCGAAATCTCTCCAACTTAATAGAGTTTTCATGTTGTATGCGTCCTTTTAGTTGCGCTACCGCTGATGCTGCTCTGTCGCATATGGACAAGGATTAGCAGAGAGTGAGGTAGTGGTGGGGGGAGGAAAAATGAGCACACAGGAGTCCTGAAGTGTGTCCATTTAGTGGAGGATTTTATTTGACTTGTTTTCAGTGTGTGTGCTTTCGCATTTATTTATTTATGTTTTTTATCTGCAGGACTCTTGTTCACTTTTTTTTCTTATTTTTTATTTTTTTTTTTTTTGTGGTATCACACTACATGTTAAAAGCGAGCGGGGTTCGGGTGAAGACATTGCTTCTTATTTCTATTTTTATTGTGGAAATTTATCATCATTATTTACTTTACTATTATAGTGGTACGTATCTTCATTTTTATGGGACGAAAAGACACTTTGACAAGGACAATACGGTAGTGGAACAGTTTTTTAGGCTTTTGAGGGGTTGTTTATTGTATATGACAATAGATAGCATTTTTATGAAGTGTCTTGGTCTTGGAGCGGTTCTGAGATACACTTTCTGATAGTGGATTGGTTTTTTTTTATTAATACATTTGACTTATCGACGGCGCCATCAAATTGAAGTAGTCTGCTGGATGATGATGAACAGAAGATTTCTGAATTTATTTCGAAGGAAGGTGTATTTTTTTTCAGTGATAAATGGGAAAAATTGAAATAATTAAAGAAGGGAATAGGTTGGCGTATGTCAATAAGAATATTTTTCTGATTGTAGACTCCCATGAACAACTTCCACTTCCCAGACCGTTAAAGTTGTAAATGTCTCATTCCTGATGAAAATTCTTCTTGACACGTCCAATCGTCCCTAATTTACATCAAAGCTATCAAAACCGAGCCATAGGTCTATGAAATGAGGATATAAGTATATACGAAGATATACGAATCAGTCTTAAAAGTTAGCAGAAATACAAGACCGACTTCAAGGAGTTCTTTGCAATATTGACTCGAAAGAAGAACCAAAAGAAATATTTAAAATAGCTCAAGTTCGTCACCGTAAATCAGATGACATGACCTCTAGGCTTGCTGTGTTGTTATAAGGAATGTTAAATGGCAAGTTCACTCACAATCTATCTCTTCCGAGAAAGTTGAAAGTAGAATGGACGGAATCTACTACATCATCCTTAGAACGGTTAACAAACACCCACTTTCCCGGATGTAAAGATAATAAAACAGACTCAACTGCCTTCCAATGCCCGCGGTCTGACGTCTGGCAAAGTATAATATCCATTATTTGAAAAAAAAAAAAAAAAATTCGTAGGCTATAAACAGCTCTTTACAAATTGCCGGGCCTGGATGGTATTTTACCCATTATGCTACAAAAACTACAAGATTAAGCGATTCCATGACTCACGCCGATTTTTAGGAGTTTATACTAAACAATCATTTAGCCCACTCATGGAGACTAGTGAGACTAGTTTTTATTCCAAATTCCCTCTGCAATGAAAACGACAGAGTCTGGTATGAATCCGGAAAGGCGGCAAGTCCCGAGAGCTACCGTCTTTTTACAGACCACTGTGCATGCTGGACACGATAGGGAAAGTGCTGGAAAGAGTTATCCGCGACTGACTTAACCAGTATACCAAAAGAGACAATGGTCTTTCCAACCGACAATACGGGTTCAGGAAGAATTGGAGCACCACCCATGCGATACAAGCAGTCTCTGGTCCATATCTGGGACCAGATAGAAAGGAGAAACCAGTGCTGCAGTCTAGTTAAGCTCGACGTAAAAAATACCTTCAACTCAGCCAGCTGGAACTACGTTATGATAGCGCTGAGGAAAAGTCGAAATTATTTTGACGACACGGAAGAAGGGCCAAAAAAGTATAAAGTTGAAGGAGGGCTTCCACAGGCATCAGTTCCAGGCCCTGACCTGTGAAAAATTATGTATGATGGAGTCCTACGTTTGCGGAGACCAAGAGGAGTGGACATAATCGGATACGTCGATAACATCGCGGTGGTGGTAGTAGCTGAAACCCTAGAGGAGGTTACGCAAAACTGCAACAAAACCATCAAATACGTGAAGATATGACTTCCCTCCACAAAACTGGACCTGTCCGCATAAGTAGCCGCAAGAAAGTTTAGGGCCTAGTAGGCGAACACTCTATCGCGTCAAAGCCTTGCTCTTGGGGCTCAACTTTAGAGCACATAACATACAAAAGCGTGAAAACTAACCTGTTGGCGCAATATCCAGGCTAATGCCAAATATTGGAGGACCCAGGCAGCCAATAAGGAATCTACATCCTCATGTACGTAGCCCTTATATGGGCACATTCAACAGAAACAAGTTCGTGCATGAGAAGTATAAACTCTGTGCACAGAGGAGCATCGCTCAGAGTATGCTGCGCATATAGAACGGAATTGGGGGATGCAATAAGTACAATAGCGGCGCGAATGCCTATCGAGCTGGAGGTCAAAGTAGCAGCATCAATATGCAATGATGAAAATGCAGATAAAAAAGCCATCAGATCAGCTGCTGAAATATAATGGCAACGCCGATGGAACACGTCACATAAATCTTCCGAAAATAGAAGAGTCTTCTTCTTAGGTGGCGCTACAGTTCGGGGTAAACCTGGACCTCCAAGAACATAGAAGAGTGGACAAGAAAAATACACGGTGAATTAAACTACTACCTTACTCAATTCCTAACGGGACATGCAAGCTTCTGGGAATTCCTTTACAAGTATGACATCGCAAAAGACTCATTCTATCGCCACTGTGAAAGCAAAGTTAAAAAAAAAAACCAAAGAAAAATTCCTGCTGGAGTGCAAACAATACGAAGCAGCCAGAAATGCTTTTGAACAAGAGATAGGCAATTAAATAACTGGTTCCTGAAAGGAGACTTATATTTTTGATGCTATCAACGGAGGAACCATGGGACACCGCCAACAGTATCATGCAGGAACTGCGACGGGAAAATCAAACCACGAGAGAGAGGAAGAAAATCCTGGATCATAAGAAGGAGAAAACATGATGTCGAAACGAAGAAATGCCTTGATCGGAGGTGCCGTAGGGGTAATCAGGACAGGGTTAGAGGGGTGTTCAGACACGTAAAAATGCAGCAACATGGAGTCTGGCATAACTCGTAGCACGGGCCACCTAGTATCCATAAAGGATTTCACCCCTCCAGCGCATCAAAAAAAAAAAAAAACTCTGCTAATGTAATTAAAGATTAAGTTTGTTTAGGTGATACCTCAGGCCACAGTGCCCTGAGAGAACGCCGATCTGGTTTCTAATACTTTCTTTGTCTAAATTAAGAGTTTCCTTGTAGGAATAAAGCATGATTAATCATTTGGATTGTCTCAGATCCAGGACATTTTCCCAGTGGGCCAGACGAAGTTTGTGCTTTTAATCATTAACCAGCGCTGTGGGGTAGCCCAGTGGACACCACAGTAAGATTCAGCTTCTACGCCGAGAGATTTAACTTCACTGGAATAGACTGAAGTAATGCCTCTGATTGTGATGGGTCTTAAATTGGCCAGTCTTCTTTATGCAAAAGGTACTAGAACGGTTTTGTAAGGATTCATGGATAGTCCTTTTCTGCTACACCATTATTAAACGTGTAGTAAAGCACTTCGGATGATGCTAGAAATGGTCGCGCAGTTTTTACCACTTTTAAATATCGCTAAGTCATCCGCAGACCCAATAGCGATGTAGTCTGCTTTCCAGAAAGCAGGAGAAAGAACTCCTCCTTCTAGTGAGACTTTAACTGCAGATACAGACACTGAACCTCCTTCAGAGGAGGAAGTAATAATTCGACTTTCCAGCATGGCCCTAATTCATTGGTTCGTTGAATCCTTAATAACTCTGTTAATAAGTAGTTTTGCTATTTTGCCGTAGCCAGTCTTATCGATTGCGTCCTTGATGTCAAGGAAGGTATAGAGAGCTATTTCCTTGGATCCAAGTGTTCCTTCTACATATTTACTTCACAGGATAATGAAGAGCACCTTTGGTGGATCTACCTTTTCTATATGCAAACTAACTTGAGTCCAGAGGGGGTAGACAAATCTAATCGACCTGTAATATGAATGTCATTGAGTATCTCTATAGTTTTGAGAACAAATAATGTTGGACTTATGGGGTCTATAAGATATAGACAGCACACTAGGCCTACTACCGGGTTTGGGAAGGAAGATTACATTTACCTTTCTCCAGATAATCCGGATCTAACCCCAACTGTAGCTGACTTGAAATAAAGAAATCATGTTAAGTATGATAATTAAGTTCATACCTATTTAACAAGCGTTCTCAGATTTTTCGTTAAACCCATGTTACAGCACATGGGTTACCTGAACAAAGTTTTTATAAAAATCTTCGTATACAGTTGATAAAAACTGGCTTTTAACAATAACTGGCTTGCTAAAGAATATAATATAATTAACATCTTTGTAATTAGAATCTATATAGAATAATAAACATACCCATTCCTGTCCAACCCCCAAACCCCATTAAAATAAAATTTGCATATTCTACTTACGTACTTCATTTGCTATTATAACCAATTTATTCCAAAACTAATACACAAACGTTGCTTACCTGAAAATAGAAAAGGAAAAACAATTCAACCTTAATAAAATATTCATAGACAAATCCTAGTTAAATATTCTTATAAATATGTAATGAAGTTTCCGCCCGGTTTGACTTGTGAAACCCTTTCGCAAATAAAATGATTATAATATGTCGTCGGTATTCCTCCGAAAGACCCCAATTCGTTTAGGTAATGAACTCATGCACAAAATCTATCACGTGACATCACATCCATTTGTCGTCGTACATCAGTCGAACTTCCAATCGATTTCCTAAATTGTTGCAACAAATAAAAAAAAAATAAAAACTAGCAGCGCAACCCTAAACGAATTTTTAACAAAAATTCAAGCAAAATTCCGTTCACGTAAAGTGCATTGAAATTTTCCATTTGACTTTTTTTTCGCTTCCCTTCCTCTTACGTAAACTTACGTAAACATGAATGTTCCAAATTTTTTGAATGCCTGATACTACAAGGTAATCCTTCAGCAAGGCTATCTTCTGTATACAGGGCGTTAGCCCAACCCCAATACATCTCTCAGATACGATTGATACAAAAAAAAAAATTCAATGCACTCAGTTCGAGACTTTAGTAGGGGAGGTAACTACAAAAAAAAAAAAACAGAACACGATACAACTCAACATACCGATATGAAGGCATTGAAAAGAGCATCCTGAGCTACAAAACTTATCAAGGCAAACAAATTTCGTTAGCCAGCTTCGTCTGTACATAGCTGCTGGCATGCGAACAAAAGCCATCAATCTTTGGTTGGTAAAGTTCGTTGTAATATGGCAAACAGAGTGTAAGTTTCTTGTCTACGCGAACGAAAGTGTTTTCGAATAAAATAAAAAAGTTTTTAAATTTCCTCTCGAATCGACGGAAATGTTAAGAAACTTCAATACACACAGAGAGGGAGAGAGAGATAGTGTTTGACTATAGGAAAGGGAAGATGGGATATTTTCTTCTTCCGTGGTTTTTTGTTTTAAAGTTTTTAAAGGATTTCATCGTTTCCACCTAAAGGAGTAAATGTATGTCCTAGTTTGAAGTGTTTAAGGTAACTTATAGTTAAGTTTGAAGTATTCTATAAGTCACACTTTAAATGAGACCAAAGCAGAGGCAACTTCTATGCTTACATAATGTCCTTTCACTTTCAAAAAGGGGACGGAAATTAATTATTACGTCCCCTAGATCCAGTGTCAATCTATTAGAAGCTCTTTGATATATTCTACGTACGTGCGTACATTTCGCAAGTCTTCTTGACATACACCTACAAGCATGTCATTTAAATCTTGCGTAGCACTACACTTAAATGAATCCCAGAGATAGAAAGAAAGGATACCATTTGCCAGCGATTTACTGAAGATTGCAGGAACAAACAAATGCTGTTCGAATACCAACAAGCAATGACAAAAGACTGTGCGATAAGCAGTCACATAACAGTCATGATTGAAAAGAGTAAGTAAAGATCAACAGTGAACTAATGTCAACGAATTTTCAAGTTAGAACATTTTGAGAGTGGAATCAGATGAAATCGAAATCTAAATCATTTCCATTCAATAGACATCCTTCTCATTCAGTTTTATAACTATGTAGTATATTTGGTGTATCCTAGCATTTATTTCGAGTTGTATCCAAAAAAGATATAGGATGCTAGACAACTTGAAGTATTCTAAATTGACAAAATTTGTAGAAAAAATTGGATTAAACGATTTTGTATTCCGCAGAATGACAGAACTGGCATGAATGCACTTATGGAGTAGATATTTAATTATCTCCAAGCTTTATAACTAAATAAGAATGACATACTTTGTATTTCCTATTATTTAAAGATAGGGTATGTTGCACTGCGACCAGTTGGTCTATTGTGGCCCCAGCTAACGCCTTGGAGAGGTACATGCCCTCATTAGAGTTCCCCTCGCATTTGGATTCCTTTCGGAATCATTTTGAGGGTTAAGGGCACAGACATGCGCTTACTACGCCTTGGCGGAAGAAATCTGTCCTAGAGCACTCTCTCTAATCCAGTTTCATTTAAGAATCTAAGGATGAGAGCTGGATCTAGTGACGGTAACGCATAAACAAGTCTAAATTTGGAGTATTTAAGTCAAAGAAATTCAGTAAATGTGCTAGGACATCATAAGAAATTGTGTGGAATTTCAGAAATAATATAATGGCAGATGTTCCTTACTGGATGTTTCAGCATGAGCTCGATGACAATCCTAAAAGAACACAACAAGCTATCAACCCCATTTGAAGTCATGAGACAACGATTTTAGCCCAAATAGGGTAAACTAAGAAAAATTGTTGATCTCAAGATGGCTTGAGAGAGATCTTTAAACTGTTTAGAAAATTCGAGATGAACTTCTTCAAGGAGTTGTACCTGGAAGCTAATAGGAATTTTAACGTTATGTGTAAGGAGAGAAAGAAGCTTCCACTGCCAGAGTCTCCAAATCTTTTTGAAGAGCAATAAGAACAATCAATGGACGAACATTCTCGCTTCAACCTTTGGTGGAAAAGCACACCAGCATTCATCCTAGAACAACGCATTCAGTACGATTCAAACCCAATCGCGAAAATTACCCTGACTTTTGTAAAATCTCAGACTAAGCTTTGGAAAAACGTATAGATACGTCCCCATGTCACACTATACTGATTAGGGCTTAACCTCCAAACGAACATACTTTTGCTCAAGATAGATTTGGATGAAAAAAGAGGTCATAATGGTACGAAATATAGACCACGAAATGTTGTTGACAAAGGTAGCAATTGCTGGTCGATTAGGGTTCCAAGCCCATCCATTTTTTTCCAACCGGCTAAGCAGTGATCTACCAAAACTATCCAAATTTTGTTACGAACTTTGTCACGCCCCGTTTGGTTTCGGGACTTTGTAATGTCCAACGAATCTAGAGGGGTAATGAACTTGCAAGAAAGTGCTTAGAAGTGAATCAGTCAGTGTACAATTATCTCTTTAGTCCTTACACCCTTGGAACTTTTTAAAGCTAGCTGATGAGAGATTTAATAGTCCTGCAACATTTCGCATTGTTATTAGCAGATTAACAATACTTAACAGCTAGGAACAGAATGGATCTATAGAAATCCTCCAACCTAAGGAAATGAAGAGCAATAGGTGAATGCATTTCCATTTCAAGTTCGTTCGAGTTTCACCAACCATGTAGATAGATTGTTCGAAAAATTGGACTCTTTTAAGAGCACGTTGTCACCATTATCAAACCCAGGTTCATCAAAACCACTTTCTGAAAGCTCTTGTATAATAAATAATATCAACTAAATTATGCAATACAGCTTTTTCGACACGCACACAACCAGGATTGTCACATAGTTTTAAATAAAACTGTTATACCATCGATAACCGTTTTCTAACTAGATTGGCTCAACACACACAAAAGTGTGTATCCACGTTTCGCGTAAAACTTCTCATTTCGCATTCAATAATAGAAAACCCATTTCTTGTTTAACGCGGTAATCGAAAAATAAAATAATCCAGATGCGATCCAATCATCCTTTGGCATAGAACTCCGGGGAATGAGGGTGTGATGGTTCCTGAGTGTCCTTGAGTGGTTGGAAGCATGTGGTTTTATGATGCGGTTGATTGGTAACAACCACCATCACGTCGAATTTTTTTATGTGACTATGGAGGTAGGGACTTGGAATTGGAGATTGAAAACTAGATTGACTTGAATGTGGATTTGTTATGTATGTGTATGTCATTTGAATGGCTATAAAGTACTCATTTCTTTTTTCTATCCCATCTCATCATCCTTGGATATCATCGTCGTCGATTTTAATCCATGGCAGATGCAAAGTCTATTGCTGTCACTGTTAGTCATGCTGGTTTCGTTTGGTTAAGCTTTTTTAAAATGATGAGACAGCAGATGTTCCAATTGGAATAAATGAGAATGTTATCCAAGATTCAATTATAAAAAAAAGTAAAAGACTAATGAAGCTGTGCTATGTTCCTTCCTTGTCAAACAGTGTATTCTGATTGAATTTAATTTAATTTTTCTAGACATGATATTTTCAAAATCAATAGAAAAGTTTTCTGTCACTAGATTGGTTAGTGGATCATTAGACAGAAGACAAATTTTTGTTCTTAATTGAATTAAGACATTCAAGTAAAGTATTGGAAAACATGAGGACGGTTATGACATTTAATGCAAAGTGTGAACCTATTCCTGTATAAATTACAGTAGACTCGTGACTTACTGAGAGAGTACAAACGGGTTGAATATTATGTGCAAGCTATGCTAAACCTCAACTCAAAACGAAGCCCATTTTGATTACAATTTGTCAGAACGCTAAGCCCCCACCTTAGCCGTAATGAGAAATCACACATTTACACGTAATGCACAGGAAACCTTTACATACCCGAAGGGTGACTCTTTGCTATGGACTAATTTCAGGAGGGGTAGGTAATTGGTTCCTCACCAAGAAAACATTAGCAACGCTATCAGGATTCGATGACTTCTTGAAGACCAAAATAGATGGAGACATGTTTTTACCAGTTTTAGTAAGACAGCACATACAACTCATAAGTTAGATTAGGGGGATCCTACCCAAAAACAGAGTTTTTTATAAAGCAAAGCATGTTTTGTTTTACAAATTCGGCTGTTTGAAAAAGGTCATGAAATCGAAAAGCTCTTAGAAGACGCAATGTTCTTTATAATAGGATTCTACAAATGCTCGTACATAAGCAAAAGGTTGAACCAAAATGATTACCATTGGACCAGCAAAGAGTAGACCTAAAAGTCTTAGACTGGGTTGAATGCATGCTCAAGATGAGAGACATCAGCTTAGAGCTGGGTGATAGCTAAGCTCATGCACTGGCTTCAAAGTTGGGACTCTGCAAAGTTGGGTCCTATCCCCTCTTCTATGGATACTAGTTGCAAACGAAATTTTAAAGAACGTTAACCCTTTGAAAACAGACGTGGTCCTCTTTACTAACAAGAGAACAATCCTACAAAGTAGGACCTAGAGAATCAACAGTAGATAAGGCGATACACTTGGGCTGACTTGGAAAGAGAACACGGCAGGAAGAATAAGAAAGGCATCCATAGCCTTTTATATAAGCAGCAAAATGGAATCTTTGTTAAAAAATGGGTCCCAAACTTGCCATCATCCACTGGATGTACACGAGCTATCGCACTATTGAACAAACATTTGTAGGACTAACCAATGAGAAATGGAGCGCACTCTCATCTTGCTTTGTCCCCAGAAAACTCCGGATAAAATACTACAATTCCAAAACCAAGCATATAATCTCGAGTTGATTCAGCGACCGCTTAGGTATCTCACACCCACAAACAAATTCCGGTCTTCGCTTAAGTTGCATCACGACAGGGGTTCGCGATGAATCCATTAGTGATCCGTGTTTTAGCTGCTTCTGCACCATCCGCTTCAATCGACAGCTACGTAAGCGTCATTTGAAAAGGAACCAAATCTTTTGGCACACGTTACAGACTCGTTTTGATATGGTGAGGCAGCAATTCTAAGTTATAATATGACAAATAAATTTAACTTATGAATGTCCTTATCAAAAGTTATGAGGGAATAACCTTGGGGTCTTTATTTTAACCCATTCTATAAAACGAACCATTCATCAAGTAAATAAATTGTCAAATATCAATTTCATCAATAATTTCATCATTAACCTTTGAAGACCACCTTCATATGTCATTTTTACTTGAATTCATCGAGGAGCATAGACTGATTGAAAACTTGGATATGAAACAAAAAAAGGACCTAAAATCATTTAGGTCCAAGAATTGATTAATTAGATTATTGTTTTCGATGAATTGTAAATAGATAGAAAGTAAAATATTTCTTGACAAATATCTATCTACACCTGCCTAATTCGATAGGGTTCGAAATTTAATTCTGAAATTATTCATGGTAATGTATTTATTGAAAAAATTTACAAAAATTCCCTCCTTATCATATTAAGATGATATAAGGATAAATCCGCTCTCCATTCCCGGTTTAGTTTTGTCGTCGTTTTGACCTCGATTTGTCCTCGATTTTAAGTTTCTCGATTTCAAATGTCAATATAAGTAAATTAAACTTACGTAAATTAATCTTAACAGAGAGTCGCCAGATTGCGAGCAATAGTCGCAAGAATCCATTGATCCGAAACGCATTGAAACATATAAAGTGGTTTTTCAGCGGCCTTCGATGTTGGCTCTGATTTCGTCTAATATTCTTCGTTTCTTGTTATAGGCCATGGACTTGACACAGTCCAAAGAGAAAAGGCAAGTATAAAAGAGTTGAAATGTCAAATAAATCGCAACTAACTTCAGACATAGCGTGAAAATCCAGATTGTAAAAATGGTAAATGCGTGCATCTGCGACAAAAAGCCTTTGTGCTACACTCTGCCAAATACCTTTCCACACGTTGGCTACTTGTGCATCACAGCTGATTACAACAAAAATCAACCCCCAGAGGCCAGTGCAGGTATCAATCAGAAATAAAGGTTCTGCCATCTGTTGGTTTCTTTTTGAATCACATTTGATTTTGACACTGACAGCTTTCAAGCGCTTAAAAAATTTAAACTCAGTATTATATTTTCGCGGTACGAAATGGATCGTTTAACGCTTGAAGAACTTTGGGAAATATTGAAAATTACAAAACTACTTCCAAAAAGGACGCTGTGTTGCTGAAACAGTACGAATTTTGAAAATAAATTTTGGTCCAAATAATGCACCAACTGCAACTGGTTTACGCAAGTTTTTGATAAACGTTCGTTAGACTGGTTTGCTGATATATTACCGAACATATTCCCACGTTCGTCCTGTGTGCTCAACGGAGAAAATTGTGGTTTTTGAAGTGGCGGCATTATTGACTAATTTTTCTTTCAAGGCAACAATGGAAGAAACGAAATGGAGAGCTCTACCGATGCATGATAATCTATGGCAAGAAATTGAGGATCTAGACTTAGGCGAGGTATAGTTCCAGCGAGATGAGGCTACGTGCCACTCAAGCCGTCCAGTAATCCATTTATTCCACACTTAGTTCAATAATCGTGTTATCAGTCGTTTTGGTGATGTTGCTTGGCCGTCACGGAGCTGCGATTTGACGCCGTTTGACTTTTTTTGTAGGATGCCATTAAAAATAAAATCGATGCTATGCGAACTATTCAGAGACGTTTCAAGCACTCAAGGACAATATTGGTCAAGGTATTCGTGAAATAAAGGACAAAACCATCGAAAATGTATTGAAAAATTGGGATGTCTGGATAATAGGCCAATCATTTAAATAAAATAATACTTCATAATTAATCAGAAGGTTTATTCTTTTCAATAATCAGTACATAGTGCTGCTCGACTGCCTAAGAATGTAAGGATTCTATAACCCTTAATATATTACAAAGTTCATCTTCACCAAAATATTCATGGCACGCATTTTGGTTAGGAAATGTTCCCTGTGATACCGCAATGTTAGTTAACCGACATCAGGTTCAACATCAGTATTCATCGACAAGCAAGATCAGACTTGTCGGGTCAAGGTTAGACTATGATTATTAGGTGCAGATGCAGTATTCCACAAGATGTTACTCCACTTTTATAAAGGGTAGTCACGTTTACAAAATCTCAGGAAACACCCCGCAAAATGAAAGGACAGATTCGCTTAAAGAAAATAGAAAAATTGCGATATACAAACTTCTGCATCGACTCACTATTACCTGCGTCTTATACTTAAAAATCACTTAGATATAAACTAAGAGCTAAGACTGCTAACAGGTACCCTATGTTCTCTAAAATCTGGATAAGAAGCGCATTGAAACTACTTCTAGATTGACAGTTATGACAGCTTTCGAATTGCACGGTCGGTTGGATGGAACACAGAGCCGTGACACCCTCGGTGTCACTTTCTTGAGTTCATTACCACTTGTGAAAAAGAAATTTTAATAAGTAATATACGTACATATGTAGGTACGAGTATAATACGAATGGCTGACAAAATTTTTTCTACGCACTCGGTTTTTACCTACGTAAGCAGGCTCAAAGTTCAAAACTATTTCTCAGGATTCGAGAAATATTGTGCAACCTTTATTTGTAGTACACGTTATAATGCACTCCAAATTTACTCAAGAAAGTTTTAATCTAGGTCCACATTTTGGGAGCTATCTTTCAATATCAACAGCTTTTGGTTCATTGATGACCATAAGGCAACATTGAGGTCGAATTCTCCAAGAATTCTATTGTCTTATCGGCAGACAATCAATTTATCATTGTGATAAATAACATATTTGCATTTCAAATATAACTTAGAAAGATCCACGCCCATTTTATCCGGAATGGAATAGAGGGTTGTTCAAAATGAGTCATGACAAATATCACGAAATTTTTACTGTACATCATTCCTCTGATGTGAATCTACATTTCCCAATAGATGACCTCACTAGATAGACTAGACTATTTTTAAAAAGTCCTGTTTACTTTTGAAGGAACGCTGTATATTGAAATATGTTATGAAAATAAACGTTTTTTTAATGCATTTTGTATAAGTTATGATCCAAAAAACTGGCCTCTTGTGTTTGTTATTCGTTTTACTCATAAATTTACAATCTGATACTCTTCAACTTTGCATGTGAGGTATCATTTTTCAAACTACATAGTACGGCAACACTGCAAATGATCACAAAGAAAAATTAATCTCATCAGACTACTCTACTTGACTTTTTTTTATAGTACCTTTGGGATTATCTGCAAATACCTATTCATTCTCAAGGGACATACAAGTCATATCATAGTCGACTTTCCAAAAAGGCTTTTGCCCTCTTTCGCCTTCCGAAAGGCAAATTTCGTTGGAATGCATATGACACTAAGCCAATTTATGTAAGATATTACATTTTATCACAAATATTTCAAAATACAAGAAATCATATTTACATGTCCTGAGTATATTGTATACTCCTACTCAAGAGCCTACCGCGTCATTACAGATGAGTGTATGTGAGTGGTTGCGTGAGTGGATTTTCATTTTAATGCTAAGGAATGAGTTTTTCTTCTTTTTTTTTTTTTTTTCTTCATCCTTATGTTTTCCTTATTGAGGGAGAATATTTCATTTTTCGTTGCGATCCATTAAACTGTCAACACATATTTTTCAAGGCAAGTAAAAGGATTGGAAGGATACTTTTTTTTTTTGCAGATATGCCATTCTGTGGGCGTGTTTGCTTGCGCTTATGTTTAGGTTAGAAGTGCTTTTGGCAAAAGTTGGCATTGATTCCTGGTCCATTAGGCAATTTGATTTCATTTTTGAAAATGTGTATAACAAAAAAAAGAAAAAAATGTAAAAGGATAACTTGTTTGCTTGTATGTACACATGCATAATAAATTCATATCTACGAGATTGATTATTTCGTATCCCTGACAGGCATAAAGGCACATGCTTAAAACTAAGACGATACTTAACCTTTGAATGATGTAAGTAATTCATTTTGCTAAAGGAGGGGTTGGAAGATTCAGGTTATGATGTGTTAAAGAGATTCGTCTTTAAATAAGTTAAAGTTAACTAAGAAGGAGCTAACGCATAAATGGTTAGAAGTATGAACTAACTGCATGAATAATGACTAAGAAATATCTCGTAGAGGCAGGTACTTCTGACATTGTAAGTTCGGTCAATAACGAGAAAGTGTGACTTCAACTTGTAGTTTTATTTATATGGATACCCAGATATACATGAACACTTTTGACGACCTTTAGTTTGGATTGTAGGATTCTACAAGTAAAGTGGTTACCCTCCACTATAAGCGACAAGATGATGAATATCTCCAGAACCCTAGATTCTTTCAATTTGACAGTGAATCTAAGCTATATGAACAGGACATCTTCGGGGATAAAAATTGGATTGGAAATACTGCCTTATTCTACGTTATCACCCGATACATTCGCAAATGCGGTGCTGGGCTGATGCTTACAATATTACAGTAAAAGCACGAGGCATCTTCATGTCTTCAAAATCTTACAGTAACCGGATATTGACAGTCAATTTCGAGAGTAGAGTAAGAGAATTCAACATCATCCTGTACTATACATCTACTGAAGCATTGGCTTAGGATGAAAGTGTTTCACACAACTTAGTATTTACTTGGGAGATTGATCATTTGAAGCGCTGAAACTTCTCCGATTGGTCTCTGCAAACGTTTGAAGAAAATCCTGAATTTCATCGAAAAATCAACTTCAGCGATGAAGCTAATAAAATGTGCGTTACCTGATTGACCACATTGTGATTAGCCGACACGCTGCTCATACTCATGTCTGCGTACTTCATCCGTCAACAGCAACAGTACTGAAAGGCGTCGAAAATCTATCTATCAATCTAGAGTTATGCTCAAAAAGCGTTATCTAATCACCGCATACCTTTGAAATGAAAAGCATCAACAATTTGTAACAACTGCTTAATGCTCTAAGAAACATACGATGAAGTGTTTAAAGGGCTGCCTTCCTATTTCGGACAAACATCAGCTCAAGAAATGAAGGGAGCACTTCACATTTACATAAATGATAGATGGTTCTTTCGAACCATTCTGATTGCATTCCTGTCGAACATTCCTCTGTCACAAGAGTCAAACGAGGGGATAATCATCAAGTTTAGAAAACTGAAATTGAAAAGATTAGCATAAGCATCATTCCATCAGTAGCCGATGTCGAAAATGCATGCTTTCGGCCTAGATAGACCAATGTTGAGAACAGGTCTCCGTTATATCAGCTTTTAAAGGCCACGTGAATTGCATTAGAGGCATTCAACAAAAAATAAATCTAGCTGCTTTTCAAACTTAAAGTGGAACACGTCAAGACGGCCTACGTTTACCACATCTATTTCTAATGAATCATCAGTGCTGTAATCCATCACCAGCGTTAAGTTGAGACATATCATGGGCAATGCACTGAATGCTCTTCGTATTCAGTGGAGTGATAGCCAGTTAAACAGTTTTCAGAGTTGAAGCCTGGAAGATTGGAGACTGCCTTAAAAAATACCAAAATGATAGCATTTTTCTTATATAGTATTTCTTGATTGCTGAGTGGCGGTGTTTCTCATGGTAACACCATGCGTCTGATACTTGGTAATCTCAGACTGAGATATCATCAGGATAATGTTATACGTAGTAAGATGGAAAAGGAGCTAGTTACGAAAAAATACAAGAAATCAAGTTATAAACGCCAGTGCAAGTCAAACCCCAAAACTGTGATGCCACTAGAGACCATACTTGATATTAGTAGAGCTACAAGAGATAAAAGAAGACCCATCTTTCACCAGTATCTTCTTTATGACTATTGTCGAAAAAGTTACTGCACAAAAGCCCAGCAGCCACTTCACTCTCTCTAGATAGTACACAAAGTGGAAAAAAATGTTTGAAACATCTTGTAGGCAGACCAACATTACTGTCCAAGCAACAGAATCATAAAAAAAATAAATGTTAACACATCCAGCACATTAAATTTCGCTTCATTATCGAGAGATAAACATACATTTTATCTCCGACAACATTAGACCATTTCCTTGTATAGATAACATCGTAGAGAAATAAACACAAAAACCCACAAAAACCTAATCCACTTGGATTAATTTGAAAATTGATTACCACCCATTAGGGAGCAATCAATCCGACAAGCTGCCAACCAATTTGCATGTTGCCAGACACTTTGGCTTTCTGCGAAGTAGGAGACTATGCCTTTTGCCTTTGGCACCCTAAGTAATTAGCTTAACATTTAGGTTTTTTTTTCTTTTCTTCTTCCTTCCGCGATCGCCTCCTCCACTGCCTAGTGGTGTCCCTCTAGAGAGGAGTTCCATCAAATCCTACTGAATCATTACATTTTTCTAATGGTGGCTATGAATGCTGATAAGGTTGCTCTATACAACTTTGGCATTCATCATCATCGCGTGAAATCAATCTTTTTTCGTCTGTGACAGGCAGGATACCCTCACACTTCTACATTTCCTACGAATGGAATTCATTCCGCATTCGCTTAGGTTCAGGACTATTTTTCCAATTTTCAATTCGTCTGTTTCATTTATTTTTACGTTGCTC
Source organism: Xylota sylvarum (assembly GCA_905220385.1). Taxonomy (NCBI): domain Eukaryota; kingdom Metazoa; phylum Arthropoda; class Insecta; order Diptera; family Syrphidae; genus Xylota; species Xylota sylvarum. The sequence goes on from LR999958.1 coordinate 39,681,522, forward strand.
TCAGCCGCCCCCGCCAGTAGCATGCCAATGTAAGGCGACGACCAACGTACGGAATGTCATTATCAGCATTCCGATGAAAGTCCTTAACGGCAAATAAGAGTCCTTAAGGCAGAAGTTCGTCTTATTCTTCTTCTTCTTCTTTGAACTACAACCAACATGCGCTACTGCTGTTGCTCAGTTTTTATTAAGAACACGAAATGACTGCTAGCACTTTATTTTTTTTTTGTTTTGGGGTGGCATGAGGGAGTATGAGAAGAGATAAAGAATGCGATGAGGAATGTTCGTTCTTATTCTTATTTCGTTTCACCAATTTCCATTATTTCTCGCTTTTATTCTCCTAATACCAGACACATCCTTTTCAGTTCGATTTGTTCTGAAGAGTTTTCTCCTTTCTGTGAAGGCTGCCTCACCCTATGGATGGGTTTGCCTATGAGATAATTTTCTGGAATATTCACATAACAGCAGCAGGCAGGGCAGAAACGGTTTAGTCCTGCTTGGTATGTTAATATTATTTCTCTGCACACAAGGACACGTTTCGACTCCTTCATCATAAAATAATAATTCGAATCGATTGCGGTCGGTGGTGGGCGTATAAAGAAAAAGGGTGGTTTCGACGGCGGATAATAATGTGGATTCTGGTTTAAGTTGCTCGGTGCGGTGGTAGCAATTACGTACAGAAGAACTTGAGAGGACTACTTTGATGGAGATGTTGAAATTCCATTTCGCAGCAAATGATGCCACTACCAGCAGTGATGAAGAATTTTCTTCTGATCACGAGGCAATAAAGCGAGAAAGTTTCGGATAAGAGAGAATATCTTATGATGGACTAAAGGGATTGCTAGCTGTGTAGGTGTATACTGTATCCACGAGTGCTTAATGCAGTAGATCTTACATTTTTCACTGGCCACAGATTGTTCAAACTATTCAATGGTTTGGAACGCTAAATCAGTCTATATCCACATTTCTGGCAAGGATAGACATTCTTTAACCATCGTTCACTTTAAATTCATTCTTCCGGTAGAGGAGCAGGCTAGAAAAGTTAGGGTAACGAAATTCAGAAGGAGCTTAGAGCCTTCATATTAGAGGAAGTTATAGAAGACTCTTCAAGTATTATTTTGGTCAGCAGGTGAGAAAAGCACCGTGCAAGAGGTGTAAGGATGCGAGGATATCTGAAGTATTTCGTCAACCAGGTACGGGTGGATGGAATCATGCCCGATGACTGGACTTTCAGTTCTATATATCACATCTTCAAGGCATATCCGTGCTTAAGGGATGGCCGTACTTGGGATCTCTGCAAAACTGATCCAGCTGTGCCGCGTGATATTGGAAATTACAATAACAAGCACGATTCGGAAACAGTTCCTCCGAACTATTCCAAACGTTTTTCGGATTTCTTTAATTTCGTTTTGGAGCACATAGTGCGCAGAGTTGGTATTAACATGGGAAGCACAATCTTCGACAAATCTGTGCAGCTACGGGAACACGAGGACGACATCGACAACATCGCTTGCTCCCAGTGTGCCGTCATAGAGGCTTTTACGGGAATCGAAGAACAGCCGAAACAATTTGGTTTCGAAATGGAAAAACCAAGTATATGTTGTCAACGCACAAAAAAAGACACTATTGACAACAGTAACTTCCAAGTGGTTAAAGGTTTAATATCAACTTTACGAATGAAACCCTGGTGGAGATTCGGTGAAGACTTACCCTAGAAAACCTCTGCTACTTTGGTTTAGCGAAACAAATAGTTTTAAAACACCTAACTCGGAAGACGAAATGCATGCATTACAAAACTTTGATCCTACCAGTTATCATATATGTATATGGATCCAAGTGCTGGGCAATAATCCGGAGAGTTGAGCAGATATTGTATATATTTGAGAGAAAAGTTCTTCATCGAATATTCTGTCCCGAATGAAGGAGCAGATATAACCGCGAACACTACGAGTTACACCAAGATTTGGATGTAGTCCAAAAATCCAAAAATACGTCGACTATTTTGGTTCAGTCACATGGTGCAAATGGGCAATAATATATAAACAGGATCTTCGAAACTTAGCCCACAGGTTCGAGACGACATTGCAGACCGTTTGGTCTAGAGTCTAGACAGGGCTGGGGAGATTTTCCCCAAGACTTAAGCCCCAAGAAAAAATCGCGGCCTTATAACACCTTATGTCACTTATATCCATAAACAGTGGAATGTGTATGGGGGACATGCTGCCCTCCTGCACCCCCCTGCTTGTGATCACTGTTGAATTTGAGGTAGCTGCGAGGTTGGGTATATGCAAAGTTTCTTAAAATTCTGAGATTTGGCCTTATGTCACGGCACTACATGGACTCTAGGGATTTGGGAATTTGGAGATTTCGTGGAGATTTTGGCAAAAAAGTTTGTTTCGTTGCAGATTTTGTCCAAAAATATTTTCTCTTCGGAGATAATAGCCAGTTGGATTTAAATTTTTGGAGATTTTGTCCAATGGAGATTTTTTGCTTTGGGTATTTCGTACCCTTCTCGTCTAGACAACTGGAAGCAGCATGCCCGCTAACAAAGAGAGTGGAAGCTTGCCTCAGGCAGAGATTCTAAGCAACTTGGCTTGAGAGTTCTGTACGGTCCAATAAGACGCTAGGGATGTCATATGACTACCCATCACTTGGTGTTAATTGTTTTGTCAAACTTGATAGGGTAGCGAATATTTACCATCATCATTTTTTGGATGTGAATCGCTGGGTACAAATACCAACTTAGGCGGCCTAAAGTCGTTAAGGGAATAGTGCTGAGAATTCAAAAATTTGGTTAATTATGCATTCTCCTGGTGCTTACTGGTATTCCTCGTCAAACCATGAGTTTCGTGATGGTTCGTGGCCAGTTAGAAGCCAGTACCTCCATTGCATGTAGACATCGTTATCACTGGTTCTTGATGCTGGCGGCAAAAACATCGTTGAGAGATTTAAGGATACGCTTTCGGCAAGGATTAGAACGGTCTCATGCGAATGATGAACAGACCGAATAAAAATTACTGCAACCTTCAACTTGATTATCACAGAAACTGGGCGTTTTTTTTTACGATCAGACAAACATAAAGTTGTCCTTTGAATCTTCTTTTCTTTTATAGGCTTTAGTCCTTTATTAAATCTCAGACGTTTCACAAGAGCACGCTTTAATAATGATCAAGTTATGAAAAGTAATACATTCCCAATGGCCATGTGTCTGTTGTAATACGAGGACTTGAGTACCTTAAATTGTCTAATAGGGTCATTAAACGTCGACATCGTAATAATAAACTCGTCACATTTACTCCTTGAGACAGAAACCTTACCCACGCCACGAGGACATCTCTAAGTGTTATCTTTTTGCAGAATTGCAAGTTGATACGATTAGGCTTTCCAAAAATAAATACCAACGACAATATCGAATATCATCATTGTATCCTCGATGTCCTGCTTAATAATTAATGAAATTACCAACGAAACATATTTCTCTTTCTCTGATTACCCATTCGATGGCGAAATCATTTGATCTCTATGCCTCTACTTACATGTGTTTGTAGTACAAGGACATTCCCTTCACGTACGACAAATACAATTTGCCTCTCCTATTCAATTTGCATTTTTATTCTTTTCATTATTTATTCTTTCCACTTACAAACAAGCCGCATAATCTTATTAGCTTCTCTCATGCAGCAGAGTAATTAATGCCTAATGAAGGTCATGTGACAACAACTTCTAATGGCGTATAGGTACTTTGAACGTTTAGCCCCCAGACTACACGTACTCATACTCATATAACAAGGATATCCCTTTAAGGTAATTAAATTGAAATAGAAATCCCAAAAATTTCGTACATTTCCTTTTTACTCGTTTGTGTTTTGCCCTACCCTCTGGCTCATTGTATAATCCTTTGTCCATTATTTAAACCATTAAATTGGGTTACACCCATGTGCTATACATGTGCAAGGATACCACTAGTCCCTCGGAGATAAATTTCAAATTTTCAAACGAGAATTAATACCGAATATTTATTTAACAGTTTTCAATCCAGCAATGGGAGAGTACAAAAAAAAACAAAACTGTTACCACAGAATATGTCGGGATTTTAGAATTGCTTAATCCTTGCAAAGGATTCACCCATTAAATTGGCACCTTCCCAATAAAATCCCACACATATTCGTTTCGAAATGGAATTAGACAAAAGAAAAATATGTTTTTTGGAAATTTTCCAAAAGCTTTGTCAGGATTTCTAATCCACTACACCCACATCCAACGTATGTGGTGGCAAGGATTTGGTATGATATTTTATTTTGTATTTGAACAAAGGACGGAACAAGAAAAGGAAAAACACTTTCATAAATCAATATTAGTTGACTGAACGAACAAATGGCAAGCCCATGGATGTGCGAGTTGAATTCCTGTTATTTGGACGTGTGTGTTTATAATTTTGAACCTGGACCAATCCAACTCTACATGACATTGGTCTCTGATGTGGTATTCCAGACCGCAATCGAGTTGCGGTAGGAAAATATTTTAAACCGTCCGCGTCCACGGAAAACAAGGAATGCACAATGGGTTCGAATTGGCAGTCCGGACAATTGGTTATCAATTGTAGCCAACATCCTGCTGAGACTTGCGAATTCGAAATGAGATAAATTAAATGGATAATCATGGAGGACTTTCAATTAAATTCATCTGCAGAGGAATTTACGAAATTTAAGTAGGTAACGAGGATGGTATTCCACTGCATTGCATTTGTGTGTGAGTGGTTAAAAGTGTGTGAATTAAATTAACAATGCGGTATTTCTTCGATGGATAACTCTCTGTAATAATGAAATTATTCCGAGAATTCAATGGATTGTGAATGGTGAGAGGATTTCATCGCTGTATGGTAATTAAAGCCAGTGGTGGAGACACTGGCCGCTTGGATTGTAAAAGTGACTTAAGGGAGGATTAGGTCGGGATAATAATGGAGGAATGATAACGTTTCAGCGTAAAAATGATTTTCCAATATTTTTCCAGCACAATAATCTTATAAGCTTTGAAAGATTTAAGCGAATTTTAATTTGCGGCCCAGGACTGTCGGGGATTTCAACTCCTACAGCATACAGCATAACGTTGAAAAAATTATATACCTAACCGATTTCACTACGTTAACATAATATGGTTTGGTATGAGTCGAAGGTACTCCTAATGTTTTTCTATTTACGGCAGAAGCGATTTCCATAAATTAGCTGTTCAATTGATGAAGCAGTACGTTTAGGTTTGATTTTTAAAAAAAAAATAAGAAGGGATAAGAATGAAAGACTTTTAGTCATGAAACCTTCGATACTTTACGCCATATGTGTTTTGTTGAGAATTCTCTTCGAAAAAACAATCTGCTTAACTATATACACTTTAAATATTCCTAGGAATACGTGCAAGCTTTTCAAGGAAGAACATTGAAAAAAGTTTTCCCAAAAGGTTGAAAAATTTTATCAAGTGAACGATACCTACATATGTATGTACATTTAAATTAAAGAGAAACTTGTAAAGATGAAGAATGAAAACTTCCAATACCCTCGTAGTCTGTCCTGATTATAACGAAATGCTACTCTGTATATCAACTAGGAAGACGAACATCTTGCTGTCAGATGATAAAAGCCAAATTAAAAGGAGAATGGCAATATTCAAGCAAAAATTCAATAAGGATACAGAATATGGGACCTTACCGGACTCAGTTTTATGCTAAAAGGAAATTCAATAATTGACCAAATTCTCACACTTCGACAGATACTGGAGGAACGCTTAAAAATTTAAATGGATACTCACTATCTTTTCATCCAAAAACCAAATCCTTTGATGTGCAAAAAAGGATCTAGACAATACTTAAATTTATTGTGCGAAAGTCACAACGTAATTTGGAAGTCTATAAATCTAGGAGAGGATTATAATCAGACTCAATATCAACAGTCGGATACAACAGCTATTATCGTTGTTTCTTTGGGCTGAGAAGTCAAATAAGTAGTACGGCCCCAGCCTAAGCAACTAAAGAGATTCTGTATATACAAGTTCTATTTTATGGCACTGCAACAGAGACTCTGTCGAAAGTACTCTGATAGGTTTCGGAAGTAATCAGTCAAAAACCTAAAGATTGTTCTTTTGAGTTGGTTTAGATATATAGAACGAATACATACACTATCCCTCCTGGATGTCAAGAATGCCTTCAACATTGCAAACTGGAGAAACATCCTCCGAGTTCTTACCTCCATGAGAGTACCAGAGTAGGTATATGCAAAAGATAATGACGGACATTTTTAGAACTAGGATATTGCTCTACCGTACCGACGATGGAACAAGGCAGTATAACGTCACAAGCGGCTCCGTACTAGGTCCGTTACTGGGGAATCTAATGTACAATGACGTTCTCATTCTTAGAATCCCGAAATCGTTCAAAATAATTGATTTCGCCGACGACATAGCAATCATTGGAGTGAACAAACTACTTGAGGAGTTGAAGCATGACTGCAATGAAGCTATCAGGATGGTCAGGGACTGACTAGTACGGATGGGACTACAACTTGCAGAAGAAAAGATAGAAGTAGTGCCCATTAGTAGCAGGCAAGTTATGGAGACTATAAGAGCAAATAGTTTCCAAACCAGATTTGATGTACCAAGGCATTACTTTAGATCCAAGGCTAACCTTTATGCAACACCTTGAACATAAAGCTGAAATTGCAACAAAGCTATGGCTGCCCTGGCAAGGATCATGGCAAATATCGTCGAACCAAAGCACTCTTAGTGAGAGTTGTGGCATCGATAATGGTTTACGGCTCCCAAATATGGGCTGGTGCCGTGAGGAAGTAATTCTACAGGAAAAAGATATAGGCCGCTTACACAATCAATGCTTTGATGCGGCATATGTAGTGGCTGATATGGTACCAATAGACCTTCTTGCTAAAGACGCACAACGGAAATACCGTCCCAGGAGGACAACGCCTACAGCGAGGAATCAAAGTGATACTCAGATATCACCAACGACAATTCTGGAAGAATGTCAGGAGTGATGGTAGTTCTCTGATAAAGGCAGGGGATCAAAGAAGTCTTATTTGGGCTTAAAGTGAACGTTATATCTGCTAGAGATATCCGCATCTTTTCAGACAGTTAAGTAGCAATCAAATTCTTAGAATTTATCTCTATAGATTCTATAGTAGAGCTAGACTGCCGATCGTCTCTCACGGAAATGACTGAGCAGTTCAATATTCACCTTTGTTGGGTGCCGGGGGTATAGTGATATTCAAGGGAAAACTGTGAGGTCGATGAACTCACCAGATTAGGAACAACTTTACCCATTTTGCCGGACAAAGGCACCTTAGGTATATCAATCGCTACTTGCAAACTAAAATTTAACTTGGATGCTGTCGATAGTAAAAATCTTAGGTGGACAAGTGGACCAACATGTCTACCGACAAAACAAATTTGGCAAGAGCAAAATTTAAAACGCTCTAAGAATTTGATCTCTCCCAATAGGTTGCATGTCGGCACTACAAGCCACATGGCTGGGCCTTTTAGCGAACGACTTTTGTAGAAGCTGCATGGATGAAGAAGAGGATGTAACCATTCATCACATTATTTATCTTTGAACAGCTCTCTTCTGCAGAAGGAAGCTTCACTTAGGAGCCTTCTATTATAAAGATTTAGGCGATCTGATAAACATAGATATCAAGAGCCTCTTACGCTTCATCAGAAACTCAAAATAATTTAACGAGTAGGTACAGAGAAACGTTCTCCTATGATCCATGTGGTATCACAATGGATCTATTGCTGGTCCAAGTGTGTTGGGGTTTCTGAGCTGGCAGCCACTTCAACCAAACCAACCAACCCAAGGCAGGTGGGCCCAGAGATTGATCCTCAATTTAAATAAAAGCTTGGATTAATAGGAAGCATGGGGAGCTGAATTTCTATCTGACCCAGATGACATCCAGAATGCGATAAATTTTGAATGCGCTTTAAATATAATATGAGAAAGCAGACCACAGCTAAAGTCTCTTTCTTAAAAGATGCAGAAGAGGATACGAATTGTCTCGTCTAGAATTGTCTATGTAACTGCTGAGACGGTTATAACCGCTGCGCTGCCGGTACTTCTACTGCTCACATCTCTAATCGTTATCCTTTCAAATGGCATGAACAACAGAGATCTGATTTCGAGGCCAAAAAGCTACTACTCTCTAATACTGGAACGCAAAGGACAACCGGGAACGTCAGAAAGCAGTGCCTTGCAAAAGGAAAGCAGCCGCCGAATAGGATGTGGACGTTCCGGATGCAGTTCAGGTACATGCCGTAGTTTCTATTCAGCAATGTGGTAGGCTTTGATTTTTCGTTATCTCACCAAAATACCCACAGCCATGTCAAAGACACCGGCTATCCCTAGAACTTTTAAAATCCTAGGTCCTTGAACTGTCTGAATAGTTGGTAATGTCTGTACTCAGTCATTACAGTCGCAATAGGTTGACATTAGAATGTATCCAACGACCAACATAAATAATGCAGTTAAGGGAATTTTTATGCAAACCTTGCCTTCCAAAGCTATGACAGACGATGTCTATTAGAAGATTAGACAGGAAGGAACTGCAGAGCAGTAAAGTGAAAAATAGGATAAAATACTATACATACTGAAATGAGTCCTATGAAAAAGAGTGTTTAGAACGAGGTCCTTTCAGTAAGAAATACTCCTTATTTTTGTATTTTTTAAAATATCGCCTTCAAACGCCAACTTTAACCCTAAAAATACCCTAACTAGACGTATTTCCCTACAACAACTTAAATAACCTAACAAATACTACTACATCGAGCCTTTATTAAACGTTTTAATTGGTTTTGGAGATGCGACTTGTAAATTCCCAGATAAGATAGACCGACTTATGTTTAAGTGTTTTTCATTAGGCAGAGCCCAGGGGTTCCATTTACGCATCATTGGCCATTTATAAGTAGATTGCTCTATGGTTTCGAGCAATATTTCAAAGTCAAACAAGCAATATTACTTACTTCTCTAAACTAATAATATCAATTTAATTTGCAATATACCTACGGTTGGAAGCTTAATTAAGTCCCTCAAGATAAATACACTGGTAACACAATTGTATGCCCTAAAACGATCTCCTCAAACAAACCTTTTGCTAAGAAAGTGTGCCAATTCTCTTCTCGATAAGGAGCTCAAATTTGCAGTAAATACAAAGCTTAAATAAATAGTATGGCAATTCATGATAATCCTCCCAGCCCCTCCGGTAACTACATATACTACGAGTACTATGTGTGACAATCCATCTCCCGCCCTACGGTGAACTCCTTCCTTTAGAAATTGTGAAATGGAATAATCCAAGTGTAGAAAATTAAGTGCAACATTTTCTAGTTGAAATAATGATTTAAGGACCCACTCTATGGCGCATTCGTGCAGAAATTTTGAGCTTCCGATAAGAAAAGCCATTAATAGGGTGGTTCTTGGGTTGGTAGTGGTATTACTTGAGTGTTGCAAAAACCATTGCGCATTCCGCCCTCAAGCGGAACTTTGTGTTAGCTTGTGTTGTGCGCGCTAATGCTGCTTCTCTTGCTATCCACACAAACTAACTTTGTGGTGCACAGGGCTAAGGAAAATGAAGGATAAGTACCTACCCCTAGAGTGCGCGCCCCTCTCACTCGAGAGTGCAAAGGATAGATTAAGTGGATGCGACATTTATTGTAACCTTCATGTTCAGTGATGTTTTTCACTAATGTCGGCCCGTAAGGAGCTTAAACAGAGAAAGCGAGGCCAACGGCACAATGGGGTGAACGAAAATCAATTTGTGCTAGGATATCTTTTTATGCCAGAGGATATGAATCCTTTTTCTCAGGGCTGTATCCTGTATATCTATGTGTGTGTCTGTTGTTCATTGATGTGAAGTGAATTTAACGGAAAATCACTGCTCATATTTAAATAAAATCTGATTTATTTATTTTCGAAAGCAAATTGTTTCCAAAAGGATTTACCGGAGGGACAAATGGGATTTCATTATGCTTCGCCCCCCAACGAACAACACCCACAGATGTTAATGCGACTTTAAACATGGTAAACAGACAGCGGAACGAATCGACGTCGTCGCAGTCACGCTGCGGCTAAAATGTTTACACTTGAAAAAATAAGTAAACACGAAAAGTTTTTGATTTTATTCGCGCGGGACGAATCAATTTTCCAAAGGCACGGCGCTCGATTAAGGTTATTATTACTTTGCTCAAAAGGCCCTAAATAATGTTGGAAGCGGTTTAGACCGCACCGATGTGATGGGTTCTTGCCCTGGTGATCGAAGGGTCTATGGTAAAATGTTGATTTTGTTTTTATCCTTAAGATGGGTTAATAATGATTATATTATGGGCCACCAGGACATTGCTGTGTGTTGAGATGTGTTGGTTTGAGGTTGCGCGAGTTATGGGGATTTTGTTTAGAAGGTTGTGTGAAAGATTTCAGCTGTTTGGATTGTTCGGTCAGTGTAAGTGTGCAAAGGAGTAAATGATTAATGAAATTGGTGGTATTGGTTGGAACACTCTTCACGAGTGTTTCCGTTTCCGTGTGGTGTTTTCCTGTTGTATTTTAAAAAATAGAATTGCATAGAATTGCATAATCACTCAAAACACAAAGTGACAAGCAACTTTCCTTGGATGAGTTTCACCTGCAATTTTTCACTGTAGCAGTCATTGCAAGACTGCATCGTAAACATGCATTTTGGTCAGTATTTAGTTTCCGTGAGGATGGAATACAATTAAGAAGAAGAAGAGTCCGTAGCAGCGTGAAAAGGGTTGCGATGTAAGCGAGGTACTAGGATGATGTCTTTGGGTCATCTCAAGAAAGAAAAAAGTGGAATAAGGTGTATTTTCTAAGCATTTCCTGACTGGGTGATATTATAAAGAAAGAGCTACGAGAATGGAGAAAATGGAAGCAGATTGGTCATACCTTGTAGGGTGATAAAAACTCCGTTTGCAAATATTATATACAAAGCAACGACCTTACTTAATTTGATAGAAGTGTGACTTGTCCTTAGAAAACATATCACAAAACGGTCGAGGAACAATGAAGAGCCCTAGGAAGAAGTTGACTAGAACAGAAATGTGTTCAAAGGTACGAGTACTAGACATTACTAACTCACCTCCAGATGGTATGTAAATTCTAGATTCTTAGTAGGTACCTACTTCAGCTGAAAATACATAACTCATTTAAAGGACTATTGGTGATATCAAGCGATATAAGGGTTGAAAAATATAAAACAGATATTACAATGCTATAGACTGGATAGTCACCAATCGCGCATGGAAAAGCAAAATACTCGAGAGAGAGCGATTGAGCAAGAAACTCTCCATCACCAGCCACAATATGTACACACTGGGCAAACACATGCTTTCACCCAAAAAGAGAAGATGACAGAAACGACCGTGGAAAGCCGCTGGTCACTTAGACCAACAGGATTGGGTCCATTGCACCCAATTATTTAACCCAGGAAAGGCTGAAAAGAAAGCCGCTGTATTAGAACCACCGCGATAGTACTATGAATCGCAGGAGGTCAATCAGCTTAACATTACCTCCAAGTCAGTGGAGAAGTAACTATCGAGAGATTACATTCTTTTACGAGATATGGCAGGACAGTCACATAGCAGTTGTCGGACAGATTCAATTTCTTCCTCATCCCTGCAACTTCTGCAATAGTTGTGGTGTAGTACACCCAGGCGCACTGCATGAAAACCTATGGCACAGTGCTCGGTAATTGTGCCAGAGAGGACACTTATATTGTGACGACTGACCTTCACCAGAGAAATAGATCTCTTCTTGGCCATTGCACATGCGTCTAGATGAGTCCATCGCCGATTGGTTCGACCAGTGGCTTCAACCTCTGTTTTTTTCTTTTAGGAGCATATGGGTAGTAAAAGTGGCTAAAGAATAGTGATGTGATTATATGGAAGCACAAGCGTTTTCATCTTAACCTCTCACTATCACCTCCTAATCTACACTTGGTGGCTACTGGGTGCCTAGTACCTCGGCTGGAGATTGTGGCTACCCAATCCAATCACCGCTTTGGAAGCTCGTTGGTGGTAGCAAACGAGAGAGGGGGAGGAGTCTTTTCTCACTAAGGTACTTCCTTTTGATCCGGTCGGTAGAGGAAGAATACTCTAGATAGAATCAAACGTGGCGTCCATAGTTCCACTTTGGCCGAATTATCTAGTGTCATCCCTACATGAGTTGCTTTGACATATTCGAATACCAGGTCTATAGAGATCTCCAACACTGAGCCAGCGTGTTGGAAAAGTGTTGGTGGCGGATGAACTCTTAATGGGCCAATGGAAGCACTCATATCCCTATAATGGGTTACTGACTCCGGAAAATCCGGTCCCTCGTGCTTGGGGTATAAAAGGGAACTGGTCCTCCAGGTTGTGCGTAGGGGTAAATTCTCGACCACCCACTTAGTTCCGAAACCCACACAAGACTCGGATAAGGCTACTGTAGGTGGTGAACACAAGCAAAAAGGAATCTCCACAAACTTGGAGTGCGCAACTGGACGCAGTAAGCTAAGGACCGGATTAAATGGAAAGGCTTGTTAGTGGAGGCCCAGGTTCACCTCAAACTATAGCGCCAGCTAAGTAAGGAGCATATTGGGATTGCAACAATGGGGAGAGCCGATCCTTTTCTTGCAAGTTCATCAGCTTTTTCGGTTCCTAAGATAACTATATGCCCTGGTATCCAACAGAGGGTCACCTAATTGGCGCTGGATTTAATTACCGCAGAGCCCAGAGCCTTAATAGCTGCTTGGCTGTCTATATAGACATTTATCGTTTTGCCAACAATACTGCTCTTACGCATAAGCAGCCTGAGTAACGGCCGTGATTTCGGCTTAAAAAACACTACTATCGTCATTTATTCAAAAGGAGAGGGCCATTTTCAGAATTTCGCAATAGACCCCAGCCCCTGTGCCAATGGCCATCTTAGAAACGACGGTGTAGTAGGTCAGTCCCTTTTTATTGACAGTTCTATGGTGCTTCCAGTAGGCTTTGTTGGGATTTGGTATATTAAATCTCCTTTCAAATATAATGCAAGCATCGCGTTCATGAGATCAGTTACCGTCGTCGATCCGTTGGTGGCCTCCGATAGAGAAAGTATCGATGCGTGGCAATGAAGGTTCGTTGACCATGATCGTACTCTCTTCAGTCTTATAGCAGTTTTGGCAGTCAGACTGCTGCAGTGCAAATCCAGCGGAATGAGACAGAGCATGGTCTCCCTTGCCACTGTCGGTGTTGACAGGTTAACGATTCTAGCTTCCTTTTTTATTTTTAAAGGTTAGAAAGCTGACATTGATTCTCAGGAGTCTTCCACCATACTTGTAAACCATACGTAAGAATGGGTCTTACAATCGCCGTGTACAACCAGTATACCACCGCTGGTTTGGAGCCCTACGAACTATTTACAGCGCACACCTCCTTATTACAGGTTGTATGCCTCCAATTATGTCACTTTTAGGTTTCTCCTTTCAGAATCCCTTTCAAGTTTCATTTACAAATTCTCTGGACTTACGTGCAACTAAAAATCCACATGTCTCCTTTTCATGTAGTACTTAGGCATCCTTTTAGTACTTAAAACAAAAACCTATGTTAAGTTTAAAAAAAAAATCACTCTGTTTTAAAAATAACTACATAAAGTTACACAAAACTTGTTAAGTGCTGTAAAAAAAAAAAAAAAGAAAAACCAAATAATTACCACACAAGGTCATAGAAATTTAATTTGATTCGCACCCAACATTTCCCGCTCTAATTTTATCGCTTGGGCGCCAGTTTAGTTTTGCCAGCACTACAAGGGTTTTCTCCAATTTTTTTAATTGCATACTTAATGCAAACCACGACTGCGGTCACTTAAAACTACCAACTTCAACTAACTAACTACATTATCCGCTGTTTACAGTCATAATAATAATTACTCCGTTCGCGCGCTGGATGCCAGCGTATGTTTGTATAGTATTCTGCGGTTATGCACTTTTGAAAAAAAAAACAATTTTTACGTACCTTTTACGGCACTCAGTTGATTGCCAACCATTTGTTTCGCAATGAATGCAGCCATATTGAAGTAGTTTTTTCTTTGCCTAAGTTTTGTTAATTCTTTAGTGGTTTAGTTGCAAAGGCCTTAGTTGCAACTTAGCAGCTAATAAGTTTCTTTTGCAGTTGAATCTGAAATTAAAAAAAAAAAACAGATTAAATACGAATACATTAAAGAAATTTAGAAAATCAATTTAGTTTTTGTTTTTTAAAGGTTACAAGTATATTGCTTGGTTTGTATTAAAGAGTAGTAAAGGGTACAAGCAATATTTTTTAGATACTCCTTTAGGTTTCCCGTATGTTACCATTGTTTGAAAGTAATTTTATATTTTTAATAGAAAGGTAAAATCCACACAACCCTGCAGATAGCTGTATGTATAGATATGTAGATCTTAGAAATAAAATTGACATAAACACTATTTGAATTTTATTTTTTAACGTTAACTCCATTGTGTATATCTTTACAGAAAAATGTTACGACAAAATGCGAATGCAGAAATATTTGAAATTTTATTCGTTGAACATCTGCAGCGCTTGTAAAAAGTAGATTACAGACATAAAAGACTGCAAACATTTTTATGGTGATGAAGAGAATGAAATGTCAAGAAACCTATTAACATTTGGGAAACGTCTCGAACTGTTAAATTTATCTCTAACTTTAGGCTACAAACCAGTTTTTATTTAAACCTCAACCCTTTAATCCTACCCATCGCTAGAGAAACACTATTACTACCCTGGGAGCCAGAAAACCAAAATATATTTATGCTCTTATTTCAAAAGTAAAAAAAAAGCTTTATTGAAATCACACACATAGTTGCATGTTTAAAATAATCTAAAGTTTAGAATCGTGGTACATACCACTTTTCAACACCGCCTGCCACACCGATTTTTGTCTTCCGCTCCTTATTCCTTATTCTCATGTAGACTCATATAGAGTCTGATGAGATACTTCTCAGAAAAAAATTAATTCTCTCTAAAATCCAGAAGGCAGTCTTCGTCAGGAGTAGAGACAATGCTAAATATCATTCGACTAGATCTCTATCACTGGACGGAGTGAACTGCAGAATCCTTAAAGACTTTAATATACACACTTTCTCAAATGTAAAGATGGGATCACAGAGCCTAACAGTTCGCAATGCCTTCTGCGAACAGGAAAAAATTACTAAAGAAATAAATTCCTGACCATACACCCTTATAAATCGCCAGGCCTAGACGGCATTCTGTACATAAAAAAAAATACAAAATTTCGGGGCGACAGGTCCATGAGACCCAGAGCTTAGCTTTGTTTTGAGAAGCTTTTTCATGACAGTTTTACTCTCGAATGTTTGTCAGACGCTAGGGAGAAGTGGGGCCGTGAAGGAAATTTTAGGTGTTGTCTGGGGATTGAACCTCGATCCCCTTGCTCCGTAGTCCAACGCACTAACCATTTGTGCTACGGCTCCCACCATCTGCCCATTAAGCTACAAAAAATGCAAGAGGTAGTAATCCCATGGCTCATACCGATTTTTAGTAGCTGCATGTTAAATAACCACGTACACCACTCATGGAGACGAGTGAGAGTGGTCTTCATTACGAAGGTGGGTAGGCGCAGCCATAAAAACGAAGTCGAAATATTTCAGACCAAATAGTCCAAACTCCTTCGTATTGAAGACCTCAAGTTCTAGATAACCATCTTCGAAATACAATCGAGTCATCTCTATCCAAATCCCAGCACGAATACCTTAAAGAAAGATCTACGGAAAGAGCTCTTCACGAAGTAGTGTGAACAATAGAAAAATCCATACACTGCAAGGAATACACTTTAGCTACCTTCCAATCCTGGAATCCCTCACGGAGCTGGGTATAGAAAACCATCTAAGTCGCCAGATAGTCTCTCTGCTTAGCAACAGAATTCTTCAGGAAACAGTATCATAACCAAATTCACCCATAGAGAAACACCACGTGGCCTTTACTAATGCTAATAGTCAAGAATAAAATCCTATAATGTTTAGACAATGAAAGAATTAAAGTGATATTATTGTCGGGACAGTTTCCCTTTGTGATAAGTGAGATCATGGAACGTGCTCTTAGGATGGCCTGCACCAAAAAGGACTTGGAGTTAACCCGAACAAACCTTACTTAACTGATGCTTTTCACCACAGAACCAAAATACCTGAATTTAAGCTTCCTTGACTGAACGTTCAATTACTCTTCCTATCGTCCAGTGCTTAGAACATAGGAGTCATTCTAGATCCTAAACTTGCGGGTGAACCAACTGGGAGATGATTTAACCACAGACAACTTCTCTAGACACATGATGAGCAGCGAAGAGGCTTGGCAAGCAGTTAGCGACACTGTGACAAGCAGCGAAGACAGGAGCGATAACGAAACGCAGGCTGCCAAAACGATAAGCCGAGTATCCACGGTAGAACTCCCCCTCGCGCTGAAATGCTTGACAGCAGTACCACGAGGACCAGGGGTAGAAGGGGAGGTGGGATTAGTGGGCTGAAATCCCACACTGTTACTGAGTACGGGCTCAGTTTCGTCCTTAAAAGATTCCTACCTTCCTATTTAAAAAAAAATCGTAAGCTTAACTGAAAACTAAACCAGAAACATGACCAGCGATTAAAGAAAGCATGCCTATCCTTCTATATCTGCAACAGAACCTTCAGCAAAAGATGGGGCTTGAAACCAAAATTGACCTTGTGGATATATACAGCTCTAGTACATCCAATCCTCATATATTGGTCGATAGTATGGTGGCTGGCCCTTAAAAAAGCCTATAACATAACCAAACTAAGTAAGGTACACAGAGCAGCGTATATAGCCACCACAGGCACTCAATGGTCAACCCCGTCAGACACTCTAACTGTCTTGTTATACCTTTTTCTCTAGATCTAGATATAACCAACATTTCAGCGTAGAGGGCAATTAGACTCAGACTCCAAGTACTGGACTGCGAAACCCTATAGGCACTGTAATATGCTGGATTCTCTCCAACCGACTACATCATCCCCACAATGAACTTCACAAAGCGTTTCGAAGTACAATATCCTACAAGAAAAGAATGTCAAAATGGACTGGTAATTAGGAACTTCGATCTAACAATCTACACTGACGGTTCAAAAATGGACTGTGGGCATGGCGCGGGTATTTTTTCGGAATCCCTAAACACCTCAAAATCTCTTCCCAAGACAACAAATCGCTATTTTCATTAATAGCCAAGCTGCTATCAAAGCCATTGCCTCGGTAAGCATATCATCCGAACACTAGAATACGCAAAGGGGCCAGCATCTCTGGGTGGGGTGACTTGGATCAATCTTTCTAGAAATGCTAACCTTAAACAATCTAGGTTGACGAGATTGCCTAGCTATAACGAGATTAAAATAACCGCTCAATTAAACAGAACACGCAAAGATATTGCTAGAATAACCGCGATAATCATGGGATACTACCCGATAAGATATCACGTAGGCAGGTATCCCATACAATACACACTGTCATAATTGCATGTCCAGTACTAGCCAGAGCTTAACAACAAACCTTAGCTAAACCCTTCTTTAATTCACTTGAGGAGACCTCGGATAAGAACATTAGTGAACTAATATTCTTTTTAAACTCCACAGGTTGGCTCTAGATTCTCCCCACCAATACACATCAAAATCCCGGGTACATGAGGCATAGTATCAAGACAAAACTGTGCTAATTGGGTTCTATTAACAGAACCATGGAAATAAATCAATGAACTAACAAAAGAAGATTCTATATGTATCCACACAAATGGGTTAAAGATGAATATAGAAACGAGACCCGAGGAACTAACAATACACAGCTTAATCAGACTTGCTGACTACAGCAGTATCTTTTAAGCGGAGGTCCTGGTAGCATCAGCGGCAGCCAGTATGGTATTAATGATGGCAATACCACCCGATAATATCAGCAAATTTATTGATAGTCAGGCGAGCATTAGAACAATACTCGTAAAGCATTAGCTACTGAACTCAAGTCTAATCTATTTAAACTTTGACGCGAAGAACCTAATCTTCTTGGCTCGTAGTGCAATATCAACTCAGCTCTGCTGGGTCTCTGGTCACAAGAATCTAACCGGAAATGAAATATCTGACGAACTTTCAAGAAAAGAGTTTGCAATAGGCACAAAATCGAGAACTTCAATGAATTAAACCTCCACTCTGTAACTTCAGAGTGAGCAACTGAAACGTAAGGTCCTAAACATAGTCATCAATAGGTGGAACTCGCTGACAACCTGTGATATATCAAGGAAGTTTCGCCAAGATACAACACATCCAGAACCAACCAGAAATAAAAGAAAATAGTTGTCATTGTTGGTAGATGCACTGACTGGCCAAAACCTTCTAAGGAACCACAGAATGAATGCATTTCATTACCCATAAACCTTGCCTTGGACTACCAATCAGACATTTAAAGTCGGTGGTCAACTGTTGAGATACTTATTTTTAGAATAAAGTTATTACACATGGCTACAGGTCAAATGTTTGAAATTTAATTGGAGTACATTGAAATACTATGTATTTTCTGGATTTATGGTGCTTCTTCAGAAAAATATAAGTAAGAAGTTCAAACCTAATGGAAAGGTCATGATCTACCAGCTTCAGTCTATTTAATTAGAAATTAAATAAAAAAATTTAATTAGCCTAAAATAAATTCAGAAAAAAAAACTAACTTCGACCGTTGCTAAGAATTCCTCTCCTTCAGTAAATATTTGCCAATAATCAATCCGAAATAAAATAATCTTTAATTTAACCTTTAAGCAAAAATAGCAGACAACATTGTTTTTTTTTTTATCCCAATTCAAATATTTAATAATCTCACAAAATTCACCCCCTGGCAACGATTTTCATTTTCACTCCTATTTTATATAGATACGTACATATGTATGTACCTATTTCTAGTGAAAGTTTAAGATGCTGCCCCACTTTTCTATCTGTTATCCTTATACGATCCCAATGGCCCCACGCCATCTCTCGAGGGGAGGATGATGTTTATTTGTTTATTTTCTGAGCTTTTCTGTTTTTTTTTTTTTTTTTTGTTTATTTCGTGATTTTTCATCGCTAGGGGATGAGATGAGATGGTGTTGTGTTGTTTGTTGGTGCCTAATGTCCAATTCTTGGGATCCATACGCATGGAGAGACGGCGCCATGCGTCTAGACATAATGTCGCATATACGACTTTGTATATGTTAATGGCATGTGAGCTACCACCATAAAAACGGGTACACATACACAACGGGGGGGGGGAGAATTGTTATGTTATGTTTCGTATTTTATGCGCAAACTGAATGGGTTGTAATTATTGTTGAATTGACTCGCATTCTGAAAGCGATACGATATGGTGGGTTTTGGTATTGTTTAAGACCTTGGAATTGAACGCTCCGTTTTCTTTTCTTGTTTTGCGTTGTTATTGCTAAAAGTCATGATCTGGATATATGCATGTACATTCATATGTACCAAGTGGATATTTTGTTCTGCTTTAGTGGAGACTCTTGGTCTATGTTTGTATACATACAAAACGTCTGTAGGTGGTAATAAAACGTTCAAGATTGCTTGATGACAAATGCCACTCCTGTCATCTTGACTTTTAATTACAATCCATAAAATTTCTTCTTCGTTCATGAAAAGTTTGAACGTTATTAGTCACACATGGTACGTCGACCATCTGAGAACAGCTACATCATGGGATATCAAGACTGTCAAACTCTTTTACATCTGAGCAAGGAAGGGAACTCCTACCTGAATATACCAAAGTAAATCTAGTACCAGCATGAATTTGAGTAAAAACAAAGTTAGAGACCGGCTACTTCGTGGTATATTGTAAGCCCAAAAATTAACTCAAGAAGTAGAGCCCGTAAGAGATTCTCTGATGACTGTGGAGATTCTCCGGATCACCGTGTAATTGTTGGTGGCGGATGAAATGATGCTACCAAAGGCTGTTTCTACGAGCTCCTCGACAAGATATATGAGCAATGCCCTCAATATAAAGTTGAAATAATATTGGGTGATTTTAACGTCAAAATAGGAAAGAAGGACATTTTTGGTAGCACCATTGGAAACCATAGCCTTCAGGACACCACGTCTGAAAACGTACTTAGGCTAACATTACGTCCCCTTTCCTGCGGGACGTAATGTTACTGTAGCCAGCACATGGTTTCTTCACCTCGACATAAGGCAAAAAATGGCGGTCACCAGATCATCAAATCGTCAACCAAATTGATCATGTTGCCAGTATCATAGATGTCCAAACATTCCAAGTGCTCAACATAGACTCGGACCACTGCCTAGTTACAGTCAAAGTACGTCTATGGATATCTCAAACGCCACAACAACGGAAAAATACTGTGAGGAGATTTAACGTTGAACGACTGCAATCACAGCAAACCGCCAGAACCTTTGATCGCGATCGCGAATCCCTCAACCTCTAGAGAAGTTCTATGCAGCCACCATCAATTGCTGAAGACCAGGAGCATCGTTGCCAAGAAGCTATCAGAAATGCCGCAACTGATGTGCTAGGTTTCACCCGAGCACCCTCACGAAACCTATGGTTTGATAAAGGGTGCCTGCAAGCAATTAGAATGGAGACCCCAACTATAGAGGCATCAGTCTACTTAATACCATACAAGATCCTGTCGGTCGTACTGTGTGAGTGCCTGCAAATATTTGCCAACGGCCTGATTGGCCTCCATCAGTGCGGTTTTAGACCCGGTAAGTCCACAACTGACCAAATATTCACACTATGGTAGATCCTGGAGAAAACCCAAGAAGTCCACATGAATACTTACCATCTTTTCATAGATTTTAAAGCCGCATATGACAGCATTGCCAGCTCCAGTGGTCCAATTTTCAAATGGTCTATGCAAATACTTGCCTATACGCTGATGACATTGACATCATCGGTCGGCAGAACACAGCGAGCTATAACTGGTGGGTTTTGAAGTATTGGAACAGAAGCGGTGAATATGGGTTTAGTTGTGAATGATAGCAACCCCAAGTATATGCAACAACATCAACGAATCGGACGGAACGTCAGAATAGATATCTACAACTTTGAGGTAGTTAGCGACTTTGTCTACCTCGGCTCCGCTATAAACTCTGACAACAAATCACATCAGAAATCAAACGAAGAGTTATACTTGCCAATCGCTGTTTCTTTGGTCTAAGACAGCAATTGAGTAACAAGGCCTTGTCAAGAAACACTAAGGAGACTATAGATAAGACCCTCATTATCCTAGTCCTGCTGTATAGTGCAAAAGCAAATTCGTCTTGTACTTGGTTCTCAAAAAGACGAGATTATTTTCACTTCTTCTTCATCAGATACGATGTGTATGATGACTTATGTACTTACGATTGCCGCTGGTCATATTTATACCATGGTGATGCCCTTATTAGAAAAACTCAATCGGAGAAAGAGTTTATCGGAGTATGATCATTTTAGTTTATTGTTTGTTAATCAGGAGACTTACCTTACTCCTCCTCTTACGTGGCAAGCTCTCTCAACTCGTAGAAAACTACACTTACAAAGGTGCCTACTCTTTCGACAATTTAGGTTAACTCCAACATCAATAGCCTCCATCGCTATATATTTAGTTCTTACTAGTTGTTAGGGTACCCTTTATGGAGATATTAGATTCATGGTGTTCCAACCAATTCCCAATCCCAAAGGTATACCCAATTAGGAGATTAAATACCGTTTTGTGTTCAAAGTTTCGGTTATGTACAATGAAGTTTCTTGGAGTAAGCATTATACAACATCTGCATAGGAGGCTTATAAATGAAATAAAAAAATATACTTTGCAAAGAAGTAAGGCAATCGTGCAGATAGGACAAACAGAATATACAACAAACTTGCAAGCAAACCAGAACGAGCACCACAAGTCTAAGACTTCGGAAGAATGTATGACACCTAAATACAGGGTTTTGAACAGCCTAAAGAAAAACCAATCTAGTGGAATGAGTCACATTACTGCAGACAGTAAGTTCCTAACTTCTGTAGGAATCATTCATTTCCTGATTGCGCTTCACGATCTCTCAATGTGTCGAACATACATTCTCAACATTATTTTTCGTAGTCATCTTAGGAAATGAAAATCTTCTTCATCTTTTTGAGCAAATTAAAGCTTTCAGTATAGTGGTCGAACAATCAAATAGATGACGAAAAACATTCAAACTGTTCCTGCATCCTGACGAAACATCTGCGGTTCCTTATGATACAAATACATATTTACATATCTGCTAGATCCGCATGCATGTCTGCTCCTGTTGCCCTACAAGTTCATGTAGATGGTTTGAACTTAGCTGAAGAAAAAACAAGAGATGACATGATATTGGAATCAGATATCGCTGGTCCGTGAACTTATCTTTTCAAACAAATTCAGCTAATCCCTACACCAACTTCAGTACTGGAAACTCCAGAGTGCTCCCAGCTTCAGGTATATAGGAATATTTACAATAGCATCAGTATTGCTATATCTGCTACCACTGCAAGAGCCTTAAATACTTAAATTCTTAAAGTACCACAAAGAGATGGATAAGACTTTGTAGTTACTACCAAACCATTCTCCCAAAACTGACTATGATTGATGTGTAGAAAGATTAATAAAACGACATTTGACATTTATCGAAAATGTTCTCAGTTGATTAGACCCGGTTGATTGCTTATCAGTAGCAAAGAAAACCTTGTCAACTCGACACACCCAATTAAACTGAATAATTACATCCTTTTATAGTAAAACAAGAAGTCTCAGTGAGAGAACGAAGGGCATGCCCAGCCAAATTAAAGTCCTTCGATAAAATCTTCAAAGGATGCCATTCTCCCACGCACACAATTTCTCATCGGCTTCCATCAAATATATACCCGCCGACTCATCATTTCCCATTCAGTCGTGTATAATTTATTGAGAATTAATCGCTTCAATTTATTATCCTTTAAAAAGCTAATCTCGAGGATTATTACTTATTCGCCGCCACCATCACCATAACAACGAAAATGAAAAACGAAAACGAGAAAACGAAAGGAAATCTCAACAGGGTCAGGCGAAATAATCAGAGCATAAATAATTGAAAGCAAACGGCAACGATACTAATGGTGGGGTAGCGATGGCGACGCCGGTCTTCATGGTGTCTTACATACATACATATTTCTGCAGTCTTCCTGGCATTAAACCAACTTCGAAAACCACCAACACCACCACCACCACCACCACCACCACCACCACCACCATAATAAAAATATATCCCGAGTCCCCTCTGTGTTAAGAATGCTTCTTTTAAACTTTGTAGCAAGGGTATCCTATCGGTTTCCTTCGCTGACCCTCTCTCCCCAAAATCGGGCTAATATTTTGATCCGAAAATAAATAGCAAAAGGAAATCCTGGCAACTTCTCCGAAATAAAAATAAAAAAAAACAACATTCATCCTCGTCCAAGTCGTCGCTAGATTCATGATTAAAACTCTCGAAAGAGATAAATTATGCAAATAGTTGAAACCCCAAAAAGAAATGCTCCTCGAAGCCATCCTGGCGTATGAGTAACCTTTTGCATTTTTGTTTTGTTTTTTCTTCCTGTTCCTTTGCGTGTGAACCTTTTTCGGTTGTCACTTTTGGGAAAAGTATCCTTAATCGAAAATCGAAGAAAAATAAAAAATGGCAAAACAACAGAAATGAAATGAGAAATGTTTCCGATTCGATTGTGTAATATCAATTCGTCGAGTCCTGCAGGGTACGTAGGCAGAAATGACAGAAAATGAAGAGGAAAATAAAAAAAAGAAAAATATGAGTGTCTATTTATTTCGTTTCATATTTTCAATTGAAGGCACATTTTCATTCGATATTTTTATGTTGATCACTGTCGTTGCCGCTGTCGTTTTTCATCATATCATACGCTATCATCGTCATCAACATTGTTGGCATTGTCCTTGGCAACGGAAATTGATAAAATATTGTCAAATGGTGTTCTTGGGAGTCGCTTTTTGCTCAATTTGTTTTCTTTTAGTTGATGCGGCCTCGTGTATCTTGTCAATACAAAAAAAAAAAGAAAATAAACTTTCCCGATGAAATATTTGACGATGGGAGAAAAATGTCAAAACGATAATGCAATAAATATCATGGATGGGTACAGTATGGGTTGCGAGAAAAGAACTCGCGGTAGTTATTCTATTTTAAGTAGTTACTGCAATTCTTTCGCTCAATGAGAAGTGGTGGTTACCTTGCATATTGGACTTCATATGAAAGAGATACTAATCACTTTGGTGCCGAGTATAGACTTAATAAGGAACTCTCTGCAATTTTCCTCAGATACGAGATGAAACACAGATATAGTGAATCTTTCCCTTGCTTTCATCCCTATTTCCTCCCTTCTGGTCTCATAAGAGTTGAATAAGGATATTATACGACTGGTGCTGAGGAGGTTCCTGCCTATGGACAAGTTTAAAAAAATAGCTTAGTCTCGGAAAGGCGGAAGTTGACGCTCAGAGGTTAGAGGTCCTTGGGTGCACACATAGAATCAGAAAAGGTACAGGTCAACTGCAATATTTTTATTTCTCATTCGAGGTAACAAAGATGCTCTTAAAAAATAAAATAATAGCATTGACAGTAGCGACATCGTCGGAAGCATTTCATTTTATATATGGAGGGCGCTTGAGATCTTTTCAAAGTTTGTGAAGTTTGGAAGGAAATACAACACGAAATCTTGCCAAACGATTAAATTAGGAGCCATTCAATGTGTCACCCTTAGCTTTCTTTGTAGAGTTCCATGACCATGTACACATTTTAGATATAATTTAGATAAGCAACCCTAATCCCCTTCAGGTAGGGATTAAAATATACCCGGGGTAGGAATGACTGTCGTAAAAGGCGACTAAAATCCACATCTTGACTATGACGTAGAACTTGTCAAACAAAGTATGTCGGACAAACCTGTGGATTTGATTACTCCAGGTGGTACCCGCAAAAGCGAAAATCCACCCGTGGTCTTTTCGACTGCGTTCGGAACAAGGATTTTGGAGGCCCCAACCACGTCTCTTTAGGCGATGATACAGGTCCGGTCACAGTTCCGATTCGTTCATCAGACTGAACTCGAAGGAGGAAGACAGTCGCGGAAAGGTACTGCCCGGTGCGTTTTCCCAAGTGCGCCTGGTTCTGCTCTAGATGCTCTGCTTGATTTACCTCCCCTTGTTACTTTCATCATGGGCTGTACTATCAAAGAACTTTTGGTATCTCTTGCACTGGACGTTCGTTGACTTTGCGGGGCACTTATCCTACGACCCTGGTTCCATGGATATGCTGTCTGATGCAATGATATTGGAACTTCGACTGCTGTTTAAATTTAGAATCGACTTTCCTTGCGTTTAGGGCGGGTTTCGGCCAGAATCTAAGCCTGGACTGGGTCTGAGCCTGGATTATAGTCGAATCTTCACAGATGGCTCCAAAACTAGTCAAGGGTCCGGTGCTGGTGTCTTTGTAGAGAGAGACAACACTAGACTTCACTACTCGCAAGGTAACCATGCCTCTGTTTTTCAAGCGGAGATCTATGCTATTCTAATGACTGGCAAAATAGTCATTTTGGTAACAATAGGTGGCGTGGACGGAGTATATGCGTCTCTATTTTGGAACGTGGTAAGGTCTTGCTCAACCCTGTAACGCGTTCCAAAATAGTTCGAAGATGCAAGAATTCTTTAAATTCGATTGCAAGGCTGAACTTCTTGACTTTTGTCTGCGTTCTAGGTCACAATGGGATTGTAGGAAATAAGATCTTAACCTACGCTGGATCTTCCGCATCTTCGGTCAGGCCCTCCATTGACAATTGGGTTTCCTACGAATACAATTGTGTGTGGTTCTTGTGTACGGCTCCCCGGGATCCAGGCAGACTAAACTTATGCTCTCCAACGTCTATAAGAAATCAGCGACAGTATTCCCGTCTCTCAGTAGAAAAAAACTGTAGACAACTTATTGGCATTCTTACGAGACATTTTCCTTTTACCTAGCATCTTAGTGTACTATGTTTAAGAGACACTATTGTCTCCGACGCCTGTGAAGAAGGCGACGATACTTCGGATCATTTCCTTAGTTATTGTCCTGCCTCTGCTCGGATCAGGTGGCAGATCTTCGGTGCTGATGTGGTGAGTGCTGATACTGCAAGCTCCTCATCGCTGAAGTACATTCTGGGCTTTCTCCGGAAGTCGATTAAATTCCAGTAAAATGAATCCTAACCCGACAAAGAAAAAAACCCTCATTTTTTGACAAATAGACTCAAATTACTGACAAGGTAACGAATCT
This sequence comes from Xylota sylvarum, assembly GCA_905220385.1. NCBI lineage: Eukaryota > Metazoa > Arthropoda > Insecta > Diptera > Syrphidae > Xylota > Xylota sylvarum. The sequence continues at coordinate 39,707,867 of LR999958.1, forward strand.
GGATACGAACTGTCAAGCTTAAGTTAATACTTTATGACATCATCCAAAACAGACTTAAAGTAGCTCACCCTGAATTCTCACTCTTGATGCACTTCAAGGGCTAAAGACCTTCAGAAGCACACAGAAGAGAGCTTCAGAAAGACGAACTAATGACACATAAGAACCTAGGGGCTTAGTCTTTACAGTATCAACCGAGGAACCTGAGATGGGTTTACATTATCATTATAAGACCTATGATCGCTTATAGATCAGTAGAGTAGAGAGCAAAACAAACCAATCTACCTATAGTTACAATGAGGAAGCCTCTGAATGATGTGAAAAGACTGGTATGCCTATTGCGTTCCTCAAGCCATGATAACTTTCCTCACTGATATCGTGGAGGTATTCCTTTATGCTTAATGGTTGAGGAGATCACTAATAAATCAGTCCTAAGAATGGCAAAAGTAGAACTAGGATGAAGCAGGTGCATTTAATCAACAATCGATGTGATCTCCTTAAAAATATTCCTCTCCTACGCGGCAGTTCCTAGAAATGATAGCGTCAAGTGGTTGAATGTGATAGGATCTCTCGGAAGCTTAAGGAATTCTGCAAAAAGATGAGAATGACTCTCTACTGGATACCCACCAACATTAGGCTATAAAGCAGAAGGTACTCTAGAAAGACTAGATCATTCCATAAATAAACAATGAAGGAGAATAGGGAAGGAAACATGTATAGAACCGGGAAAAACCACCGAAACTTGAGGAAAGCTTTAAGAGAATTATATACATTTGTATTACCGCAAAAGATTCAAAGCAAGTATTACCATAACTAAAAATAACTTACATACCATACAAGAGCAGGATTCCTCAGAGAAGTCAGCGCTCTAGAGTAGACTACTCGTATTCTTGCCGAGGCTAGACAACTCTCAAGTTAATAAAATACACTAATGAAGGGACGAACCTTCAAAGATGATGGAGAAACGTGTCTGAAAACTGCAGCTCATTCTGCGAGTGATGCTAGCGAAAACGTTGTCGTTTTACAAATCTATTTTCGGCTACACACTTCTAACTATTATATAAATAATCCCAATCACTATTAAGTCATTCCTCTTCCTCTAGGTACCACTTGAACTGAAAACACTGCCACCGCACTCAATCTAATTACGAATTTGTCCAATTACCATCAATTAAAAAACATCACTACCTGAACGCATATTGCCCCCACACAATTAAATTTCCCATTGGCGATTAATTAAATTTTCTTAATATCCTGTCAGTGACACAAAATTGCATGCAAATCCCTCAATGCACACAGGACCAGAGAATGTCATAAATAAAATCCTCTTTGAAGAGCCCATCCATCGACAGGAGGGTAGTACGAGTGAAAGGACCTAATGGCCCGACACACATACTGGCTAACAGCATTAAGTGATCAACGGGTTATGAACAAAATTATTTTTCATTTGTATGTATGTATCGATTTTTGCCCCGGAAACATTGTGGCCTCTATCCTTCAACCTAGTCAAGCACAAGCACACAGCTAGGACGACATCAATCAAAGTGAATAGCTATCCCACATAGTCTCACAAGCAAATTCTGGCAATTTGCGGCAATACTGGGCCACAGGGGTAAAAGTTCGATTTCCTTCATCATATATTCGCGTAAATAACCCTCTCAACTCGTACATTGATGGATGGCTCGGATATCCTTTGTGCAGCGGCGAGAAGTTAATTGGACTAGCTGAATGCAATGCTGGCAAACGGAAAATGGAAATTCATCGGATTTTTATTTTCCATACACACACCGCAAGGTGGTGTGTGCAGGTGATTTTTCAAAGAACGTCCTTCGAACTATTTTGTGAGATAAAAGATTTTTTCACAAAATTCAAACAGGACTGGTGAATTTTGTTTTTGTATTTCATTTATAATATCCTTTTGTGTATGAAATTTTTATTTGAACAAAACAAAGGGAAGTGGGCAGGCGAACAGTGGGCGAGAATAAATGAACAAATAAAATTATTAAACTGCTCACGTATGCAGGAGATTTGGTCACGATCCGTACACTGTTGTTACGAAATTAACTCAATGCAAGGGACAGAAAAAAAAAATAAAGAAAGAGAAGAAATAAAACGAAGGAAAAGAAAAACAAAAAATAAAAGGATAAAGGAGCCATAGCTGTAGTCCTTCATCGCTCCTGCGACTGACCCAGATTTTTAGAATATGTCAAAGCAGCGCTGTTAAAACACGAAATGACTCGGCTCCCGTTTTACTGCTTTTGGTTTGCCTCTCGAGGAGGATGTTCCACCCAAGGCATCATGTTATGCTTGCTCATCATCATGAACTTTAACACTCTCAGCAGCGATGTGTTAGCATTCTGCTGAACGGTGCTAGATTGATATAACAAATGAAGTTTACATAGGATTATGGTGCCGGAGGGTGGCGAACTGGCAGCGCTTTAACCCTAACCCCCTTATCTTGTGTGTAGCATGGTGCTGGTGATTGTGTGCGTGTTACTCCGAGAAACATCAGGGCTTGCTTGTCGTAGGTATGGTTCGAATACATGGGCTACAGATGCTTGGATGAGTGTCCGGAGGACGTGTGTAACCCGTTGTTAACTTATCACGACAAAGTGGAGTGATGATTGCTTGAACAAATATTTGGTTCTATGAAATGGAAAAGAAGAACTAGAAAGAATGTGGCAAGGATACTCTCCCGATAGGGGTAACACAATGCGGTTCGGTTCGTATATTGAGGTTTGTAGGTTGGGAGGTGGGCTATTTCCATTCGTATGTATATTACCCTATCAGAAAGTACTTCATTAAGACTCAGAGTTTAAAAATGGATTGTAAGTGTAATGTCAATAAGGTCATTACTGATGAAGAAATCAGTTTCACAGGTAAAGAAAACATAGAGACGGGTGAACTTCAGAGGAAGGACTCCAAAGAAAGTTATCATCCACAACGTGCTGCTACTTATAGAAACTCCTTGAACTACTTATATGCACACCATAAGTGAGTAGAAATTATCTGAGTAAGTCACTATCTCTAAAAGCACTTACAAAACCTTCAATCAAAGTACTTAAATGGATTTACGACTAGCGTGTGTAAAATGGATCTCTGAGTCAAAAGAATCGTGACCAATATCGCCAGCAAAATACGTGCTAAAAGTTAATGTATTTTTTAGCAGATAAAGTTAAAAGACGATAAGAATGGTATAAGAACTACAATTGCATAGAGAAGAAATTAGAAATTGTTTTTTTTTGTTTAGGTCCTATATTCCTAATCGGAAAACTGCTTCTTCGACATTGCTTTTTATAATAACAACCAAAAGTAGTCTAGTGGCTGTTCAACGTTGACTACAGGTTTATTGAGAGAGTCCAATATTCCGCATTGGAACAACAACTCTATTTTCCTCGTGAGAGGATCTTCTAATAAATCATAGGGCAGATATGCAGAAGCTACCAAGGCTGGTTTATACAGACGTCTTCAGAAGATGGTTTCAAAGTCCCAACGGATTGCGTCCTTTTTAGTGAATCGCAAAGGATCTGCGTGACGATTGGTCGGGAAACTACTGATCGTCTAAAACATATAGCGTCACAATCAAGTTCGTAATGTAGTGCTTGCTTCACCTCCTCGTGTTGGTCCCAGAGCAACTCCATGTGTAAAACCTTATACATGCAGGCAAAAATTGCAAGTGCAGGGTTGTCTAGAACCATCTGGATTCTGTACCTTGGGCTAGCATTCCGCCTTATCGAAATAAAAGATGCTATTGAAACCGACACAATGCCTCGGATAAGGAATGACAACAAGTTGACGACTTTTGGCTATCATACCCAGACAAAGATTGATTTCTGGAAGGTGAAGATACTCTTCGACTCACAGAGTGAAGGGCCTAAGAACCCCAGATTTCTTCAATTGGAACATTAGTTCATGCGTTAAAGACTGGACATATTGGAAGTAAGCGAGATAGGATAGTTAGATGCGTGAATACCAATCGCCAACGCGTAACACTGTACTACTCTGGTCCGGAAGACCATCCGGAAGCCCTATGCACCAATGGATGGCACGTCTGAGAAAGAAAAGGAGACCTTCTACAACCAGTTGGGCGCCATTTTCAATGCAACGCCCAACGGGGACTATAGACCCACTATAAACCACCTACTCAAGTCAAATAGTTGCCAAGGAGTTGTGCCAATATAGATGCGAAACTAACCCAAATCAGCCCACATTATACTTAAGATTTTAAAATAAGTCCTAAACTAGACCTAAACTGCCTTAAAACTAATCTCCATTACTTTAAAAGTTGAATCCACAACAACCAACTTATGTAAATAAAATCGTGTCGAGTAATTGTGTCCTTGCTCAAAACTCCAGTATTTAGCCGTTAAACTTTTTGTTTTTAAGTCGAAGCCATTTCTGATTGCCTACATACAACGAAGGATTTGTTGAAAGTACTCCCTGTTGTACATCTACTAGTGCTATCGGGGGATCACAAATAAAACTGCGCCAGGATATGTCGTTTCAAAGCCTCACCATTAATATTCCAAGCCGCATTGCGTGTTAAACATTCATAATTAAATCAAGATACGTAATAGTTCGATCAAAGGAGATGCAATCAACATCCTCAAATTAATAATTCAAATTGAATTTATTCACGAGCTTATTATTTGCATTCATACATACATGTACATATGTGCTTACGTAAATGGCACTCAAACCAAATCAAATCAATGAAATTGCTATTAATACCACCTAACTCTCACACTCATAATCCGGCTTTTAAATAATTAAAATTATAAGTATGCCTGCTGCACCTTTGAATTTTATCGCGAACATTCTACCAACATTCATAGAACTCATTATCGAGAGCCAAATTAATCCAGAGAGCTCGAAATAATATCTTTCAATTGCACACTGAACAGTTGTTCATGTGTAAACAAACCCCTTATCAGGGGATGTGTGAGAATAATTTCACGAAAGCCATAAAACAAGCACCACAGTTCACACTTTGCCAATGGCGAATATCATAAAAGGATACCCCCCCCCCCCCCCCCCCACACACACCATAAACATTCAACAAATCATCACAACAGGATCCGCACGGATGCCGCAACAACAATTTCAAATTGACTACTACTCCATTACCGTTTAGCTAATCCTCGCCCAACTACTGGCTGAGTAAATACCATCATCGAACGAACGAAGTATAAACAAATTAAGAGTGTTAGTTCGCCCACCGAATAATACCCCAAAAAGTAAGGAGCACAACGCGGTACTGAGAATCGAATTTTCGTCCTTTCGCTCCCCAAACCCGATATCAGTTTATTGCGACCAAAAGTGGAATAATAAATTGGAATCCTCTAATGCAATCACTCAATAAATAATTATCCTTTTTGTATACTACCAGTTAGGTCCTGGATATGTGTATCTTTTGGAATTTCCCTCAATTCATAAACATGGCCCGTTCGCCAGAGATTATTAATCCAGGCCGCAGAAAATCACAGAGTACACCATGTCGCTGTATGTTGCGTTGCATATAGTGCAGCTCATTTCAGCAGCAAAGCAACAGGACATTGTGCATTTTGTAGTGCGTAAATGTTGACGTAGAAATGAAAATTAAATTTTTGGTTTTGCGGTTCCGATGTGTTCCCCGGTAAAGAGCGAGTTATTTGCCCATCATCATATTCACTATGCTGTCGGAAGGATTGTCGTGTTTCTGCATAGTTAATGAGATAACCCATCCGTCCGTGGAGTGGGAGAGTTTTATTAGGTTTCTCAACAGGTAATGAGGGACATTGGAAGGCTTTACAAAGTTTTGTTGCTTTTGATCAGTTTAACGAGAATATTTTGAAAAGTTTTATATAAAGAATTTTTTGTTTTTTGAACGATGGAGCCTTTAAAGGTTAATATGTAACAAATATTGAATGGCAAGAATCGAAATAAAGATTAATAGCAATTTTTCCATTCATGATGTTAACAGGAAGTTAAGGATTCAGATGTCCTACACTTTTCCTTTTTGTGCAACCTATGCACACCTATGCTACGGCTATGGAGACATCTTCGGTGCAGGTGAGGAAGAGAAGAACGGTGGGATAGTTCTTGTCAACCCGACCATGGACCACCTACTCAAATAAAGTTTAATGACGGAATTTTTTTTTTTTTTTTTTGTGGATCTAGTAGAAAGTGGCTTAATCCTATTTTAAATTGGCCAAGGACTTGTGCCTTTACCTTGAAGAACGTTGGGGAAAGATACACGAATTGAATATAATTAACCTAAACTAAACCTCAGTCTTAAAATAAGCCCTAAACTACACCTAACTTACCCTCAAACTAAGCTCCATTACTTTAAACTCATAAACCCTTTTCCCTTGTATCTGAAGATAAATCTTCTAGTAAAGGTTGGCCAGCATACCCTTCATGTCTTGTGACACAGACTAAATACTATCTCTTTGGCTGGATGAAGGGAAAACCAAGGAAGGAGAGCCCCGACAAGGTCCCAAAAGAACTGCGGTTAGACAACGAAAATTGGTCAAGAGTCGTTAAACAACACAACAAAAAGAGAGCCAAGGAGAAAAAGGATAATAAAGTGTTTTCCAAATGTGAAATCGACAGTAAGAACAGAAACTACGGGAACAGCAAGACTCGAAGAAAACTCAGAAGGCCTAATGGTATCGTAATCGCAAAAACTAAAGAGACATCCTACGCAAAAATTCTAAAAATGATGAAAGCAAACACTGATCTTAAGAAGCTTGAGGAAAATGTCAAGAAGATCAAGAAGACAGCCACGGTACTTATATCGCTCAAGAGAGGACTCGATGGACAGACCACGAAATTCAAGTAAGAAATATCCAAAATCCTCCAATCAGAAGCGAAGATGGAAACGCTGTGCCAATGAGTAACGTTTGAAGTTCACGAAGTAGACGAAGCGACTACCATAGATATAGGAGATCTGCAAGGCCATAGCGGACCAAATCCTGTGTGTACAGCCGAAGACTGTGTTTAAGACTTTGGCCTTAAAATAACTAGGATACGTCGTATATTGTGTCAATGTACTTAGAAAGTAACATTCCTTGCCCTGAATAGTAAGGGCCAGGTATGGTCAATACATACGTACGTACATATGTATATGGTGGTCTACAGTACAATCCCGTTAATATAGTCGATGAATACCTTTTAAATTAACCAGTATCTGAATGTCTCAAATGCTGACTATTGTAGTCCTACGTCAACGATGAATGCTGTCTTAAATTTCATTCTCCTTTTTCTACAGAGAACATCGTTATTATTTTGCATGCAACACGAAACCCAAAGAATTCCCATAAAACCCATAAAAAGCACGCACAGGACACACCAACAGAAACTCCATAGTGGTCGTATCGTGGCACATATTCGTAATTCAACCCAAAAAAAAAATAAAAAAAAAAAATTTCACATTGTGTATGTAAATGTCCTCGTTGCTCGAGTTGCAAATGGGGTTACACACATCGATTACAGAATATACGATCCAACAACCAGCAACCGCACTCCACTGAGGCGAAGACGAAACCATCCAAGAAAGCCGAACACTATAAAAAGAAACAAAAAACCAGGACACGAAAGACGAAAAGGTTATGCACTGGTCCCGCGCGCCTCAACCCCCTTCCCAATCGCGTAGTAAACGTTTCAACTAATGGCAGCCATAAATCACACATAAATCCAGGATATTTCAAGAACATAAAACGCAGCCACTCACCAAAGTAAATGGCGGACGAAAAGTTATTGAAAACATTTCACTTGCCGTCACAGTGAGGGTGTCCTGTGCAAAAAGACAAAAAAAAAAAAAAAAAACCTCAAAAGAACCAAAAAGAAAGCTTTGTAAAGAGAAAACTTTTTTTTTTCACGACCACCCCATGTAGAAGGATACGCCAAACCTAAGTCGTATGCAATTTTACCGGCAAAACTCCCAAAACTGATATGTTATAGTTGGTAGTTCGGGTCCTTTTGTGTACGGATGACAGATGGTAAAAATGTGTTACCCACAGAAAGTGGAAAAAGAATCGATTCCCAATCGAATCCTTTTTCGGTGATTTGGTGTAGAAAAAAACAGGAAAAGAGTTTTCCCTTTTGCAGGTCTGGTTCTATTTCGATCAGTATGGCCAAAAGGACAATGATTTGAGTTTTCGTCGGCTGGCAGCTGTATCCGTGTAATCGACATAAAATTGCATCCCACCTCGGCCCACAGTATTGTGGGAGTGGCAATAGCAGCATGTGTGTTGAACATGTGAAATAAACTTCTTTTTTTTTTATTATTGCAAGCTGTTTACGTTTTTGGCTTTTGTATTCGAATGGACATGGTAAAGCAGTTATTCATAATCAGGATAATTTGTGTCATTAGTGTGTGGTGTGGTAAGTCGATGTATATATGGACGTATGTGCGTGGGTAATTTATGACGCACATAATTCATAATTGCGTAACAGTTACAATGGACCTAAGTCATGGTTGCCTTGCATATACATACCTATACACACTGTTTTAACGGGTAAGAGTAGTAATTATCCCGTCGTTTGGTTTTGATTTTCTTTCCAACCATTTCGGCCAGAGGCAACACTTCTCATGACCTCGTACACTGGTGCGTGCGGCTATTGAAAGTAAACGATGTAGAAAACGATAATTAAGTTTTTACGATCTGACTACACACGGGTATGGTTCAGCTATTAAGTGAATTAACGAAGCATGAAAAAGGATATTGCCACAGTCAGTGGTGGTAGATTTCCTTACACACGTAGATGGAATTATTTTCAGCGAAAATTGAAAAGGAAAACTCAGCAAAATGATTTCATTGTAAGAAGGTGGATGTGTCATCGAGTATATAAATAGGTTTTACAAGGATATACGTATGTGTATCATAATGAATGCCAAGTGACTGTCAAATGTTGCTCCATAATTGAATGTTAGTTAACTAACGAAGGAGTAACCACCACCACAGATAGAGGTCTTGCGTTTCTTATAATCACGCACTCACCCGTAGTTGGACAGTAAGGAATACAGTATGATTTTTTTACGATACGACCAGAATCGGTATATCACAGTGTCAAAAGGATAACTTTTAAGGGTAATTGGATGGTTTTTCAAATTCTTGATCTCGATGTTCAATATAAACAGACACAGCAAAAGCTTAGCCTATTGATCGCTTTGGCTTAAAGAGTTTTTTTTTAACAAGATGTGTTAGAAAAAATACAAGGTTAGGAGTATCAGTATCAGTATCAGCAAAGAATAACCTTCTAATGCTGAAAAGACTTAAGTACCATTGGAAAAATATTGGATAACAAAGAGAGTGGCTTAAAGGATGTTTAACGGAATTTCTAAATGGCGAAAGGACGGCTTTAAATTCGAGTGCACTTTGACTTTTATTTTTGTCCTATCCACATGTGTGAAACTACGTTTATGCACTTCCAAGAGCGATCAACATAAATACTAAAATAAAACCAACATTCTCTGATGGTGGTTTGGATAGACCTAATAATTTTTCTAGGTTCCGAATAGAGTAATATCAGTTTACTACTTGGTACTGTACTTGGTAGAACACTGAACGGCAGGGATATGAGGAACGCAAATTCTGTCGCACAATTGGATACACCCCCATTGGGCAGATTGAATGGTAAGTTCATGAGACTGGATGAGACAGTTGTTCCAAAGCCCCTATACATTTTTTTTCAGTAGAGCTCTCTGCCTCTAACTAAGAAGTTGTCTCTTATTGCCGTAAATAGAAACTCAAGTTCCTATTCACCCTCCAACCAGTTCTTACGATTTGGCATTGAAAGAAATTCGTTGAGAACGAGTTTCTTAAGGATGGGTCCATTAACACGTTTGACCTTAACTTGCCAGCTTCAGAGAGGTTATTATTCTGTTGAATAATTTTTTGATGGTCCTCTCAGTAATAAAAGTACAACAAGGAACAGTAAAACGTGCGCATCATTACCTACGACTCACGTTGGCGGAATCTCATATGTAAACATTGGATTTAAGGATGACAACCTCCACCAATAGTTGCGTGTTTTCTGTTGAGTTAGGAAACACTGTACTGGAACACTCAAATTCAAATGGTCCCGACCCAGTTTTACCCATTTTTCTCGGATTTTCTCGTCTTTCACAGAAAGCCCAGAAGGGAGTTCAGTGATAATAAGCTTACAAATTCAGTACTCACGATACCAGAATCGAAGATCTGCAACCTGATGTGATCAAGTATCAACGCTATTTCACAAGCATCGCAGATAGTAGTATCACTGAAGCTTAGTACACTGAGATGATAGAATAAGCGAACTTTCGCTTTGGAACGCCAATAAATTTACAATCCTTTCTGCTGAGGCAGCAAATTGACTGCTGTTTTCTTGCAGACATCTGGAAGTATTCGTATCTAGTCCTTGCAATACATTCAGCCATAATAACAAAGGCACGAGTACTAGTACTGAAGACTTACTAACGAGTACTGAAGACTTACATATATTGTTGGTCTCCACTAAGCCACCATCACCTGACCTTTGACTGGTTTTAGAGCCTTCCGTGAAAATTCAAAAACGGCCTAGTGTAAACTTCAAGTCTATCCAAATGCAGGTCTGAGCTAAAGGAAAAACGACTTTTAAATTTGCACGCTAACTGAAGTTCCGATGTCATTGCATCAGACCCCATATCCAGGAGAACATGATCATAGAATAATATAAAAAAGGTGATGCCAGGTGATCTGTCCCGTCAAAGACGATAGATGGTACAACGCAGACATATCTAATAGACCGTCTGCAATAGGACTAGACAGATCTTTCTTTGATATTAAGTTCAGAAGACAGTCACATACTTACACCAAATTCCTCTTCACCACAGAACCCACATATGAACTAGGAACGGTCTTAACATAGCCATATATGCAGAATCAAATGACCTTTCTGCCAAAAACACGTTTACACTGCAAAATAAAAACTGAGAGGGCCTTGAATGTCTTAAACTTAACATGCTTTTGACAAAGAAGTGTTCTTTGCTAGATCACTCTTAGGTTAGGTTTAGGTTAGAGAGACTGTCTGTACCAGTGTGCAGACACACTTAGACTAATGAAGGTCCATTGTGATGCCATGGATAGCACCATTTTCGCTACTGCTACTTTAATAATTAAAGACCAACCGGAGTTTTTGATAAAGCGAAGGAAGCTCAGCTACTGACGCCAGTTTGCCTAGGTTGTCAAAAAAGTGGGCTTCTAGATGGAGTAGTTTTTTGGGATACAGCTGGGCACGTACATATGTACATAGGAGGTGGAGGACGGCTTCTTCATCTTCGACGTCCCTACAGCTTCTGCAGAAGTCGCGTGAAAAGAGGACCAGGCTTTTGGTATGTTAGCCTATCAGACAAGGTCCAGTAAGAATACTGATAACGTGACTGACTGATCTGTGATCTCACAGATCCTACAGGACCAACTCAGCACTACGTTTCAGATCAAACCTGGACCAGATCTGTTTTGAAATGTTGCAAGTAAAGAGATTTTCCCATTTACAGTTGGTTTTGCTAAAAGCGTCTAGCTTAAGTAAGAATTCACAAGTAGAGAGAGGCATTCCCATGTTCCACCACTTTGGCAGAATCCTATACCCTGTCTGCCGAGCTTGTCAGCCTTACAATTCCCTGCAATCTCTCTGTGGCCTGGCATCCAGCAAAGGTGAATGTTTAACTGCGCAGTCATCTCCAGAAGAGATAAATGGCAGTTTAAAGCGGCCTTTGAAGTGAAGGAGCACGATTCCAGGGATTCGATTGCCGCTTGACTGTCAGTGAAAATGCTTACATCCCTGAGAAATATTGCATTAGGGTTAATTAGGAGAACTTTATATTTCTTCGTAGAGAGGATAAATTCTGTTTTGAGGGGATTAACCACTTGTCCTCATTTTGAGGCCCATCTGATCTCACCTGAGAGAATCAGGGTATTTTCCGGAGGCGGGGATAGCAATGTCCTCTGCATAAGCAACCACTCTGCTTCCACTCCTTTCTGTGTCCAATACCATCGCCATCTTAAAGAGTTTCGCAATTAACAAGTTTTCTAGCCGATGCGCCGTCGCCCAGCTGCGAATGGATAATCCTGCATGTGAGCAAGTGATTGGTCAATACTACAAGCGACGTCCAGGACCGCGACCATGATAAATTTCTTGATGTTCAGTTATTTTTTGATGACGCGCACTAACGAGTGCAAGGCTGTCTCGACTGATTTGGCTTTGTAATTCGCATATTGGGACGTAGGAAGCATAGATGGGCTGATGCTCTGGCGTAGGTGGATGTCAATCAGTCTTTCTAGTGTTTTCAACAGAAAGGATGACAGGCTCCGAGATCCTTTGGTTCCACCCACGAGCATTTTCCTGCTTCTGGTATTTGGGAAAGCAGACCAGACATAATGGCTTTAAGCCAAGGGAGCACTACATATGTCTTCTGATTGCTAAAGTTCAGCCGGAATGATACCATCTGACCTTGGGGACTTGTATGGTTTGAAACTACAATATGTACGTGTGCCCCAGATTTTTTCAGTAGTAACCATTTTCGTGGAGTTGCTGCACGGTCTAGAAAAGGTGGTTTCGAATAGCGGTAGGTACTGAGGAGCTACCAAGAAAATGCGTGTCCAGTAGAACTTCGATGACCTTCTTACTGGAGGCGGTCTACTGACCATCTGGCTGCATTAGATGGCTGCGTATAGACGGATTTTTGGAGAGGATTTTCCTTAGCCTTAAGTCTTCGGAAGACTTTTCTATTCTTTCGCAGAAGAATGTCCAGGAACGTCGTTTCTCCTTCCTCAGTGTAGTTTTGTGTTTCCTAAGAGACTGCTTGTAGGCATCCCAATCAGCTGTCTTACGAGAGCTTTTAGCCAAATTAAATAGGCGCCTACTTCCTTTCCTAGAAACTCAGAGAGTAGCATTCTACCAAGGTGGTTTCTTATTGTCTCGAGGTTTGAGGAGATGTAGTAGGAGTGTTAGTAGGTTCTATAGGCGAAATGGAGGGGATCAACACTGTCAAACGTTCCCTATTAGTCCTTTTGTAGTTTCTGAAAACCTTTTGTTTTGGAGGGTAGTCATCTAGACTGAATTGGAGATAGCAATGGTCTGAAAAGAATGCTCATCAGAAGATCTTCAGTCCTTCACCTTGTAAAATAGATCACTCCTAGATATTTTTAGAGATTTGAATAGTGACGCCCTTTCGAACTGATTGAGAAGAATTTTAGTTTTTACATGAAGAATTGACTGAAAGTACAATCCTAGTGCACTATTCATTGACCATGTGCGCGTTAGTAATGACAGCTTGACCTAGCAGTAAGTCCTGACAACATCATCTATATGTGCTTGAGCATAGACTTCAGCTATCATAGCATAGCGACTTCATATTGCACTTTAAAATAGTCTTTGGTGGGCTCCGACTCCTTTCGGATTTTACTAGGATTTTTTGGACCATTTTTACTTGTTTCGAAGGACTTACTACAGATGAAGTCCAAAAATTTTCGTCTGTTCCGAAGACGAAGAATGGATAGATAAATAGTCACGATTTGTAAAAATGTTTGCGTTTCTAGTGATAGCGTGATGGCCTCTCATTGTCCAAAGACACAATTGTACTAGACGCAGGCAAATTGCTTCGTCTTCCTTATTGGTTTTAAGGATTTGTTCACATTTATCGCTACAAAATAAAGAATATACAAACGGATTCACCCAGTAATTTTAATTTCTTTACTTAAACTATAAACATAAAGGAAATCTCCAATAAAAGAAAAAAAACAAATAGTAGTTCTCCATCCGAGCAGAAGTTTCCTTCCTGTTGAACATATTGTTTAATATATAACCTTAAAGGCAAAATCAACCACCGGGATAAAAACACTAAAATTATGAGAAAAGAAAAAAAATAAAGAAAATATTTTTTCTTCTCATTTTCCTTTTCTGAAAAATTGCACCCTTGGGGCAGTGCCAACAATGCTAGCGAAGCACAAAATAAAACTGAATATCGCCAGATAATAAAGCACAAAAAGGAAGCAAAAAAAATAAAGAAAAGTGGAAGCTGTACAAAATCCCGAATACTTGCACAAACACGAATACCATAACTACCTACATCGGGCTCTTGATCGAAATGAGGAAAGATGATGGATAAAACTCAGCCCACACGCCTGCGAAGAATCTGCAAGGACCTCTTTCCCGACTGTGTATGTGCAGCACTTCTCCATCATCATCACCGGTGTAGAAGTATTTCTTAAGGGAAATCAATTTTATTGGTCTGCCAGCAATGGCATCGGTTATTATTGAAGAATTATTATTTCACTAATGGCTTTTATCTTGCGGTTTGTGCTTTCCAACTTTTGCGTACCCGGTGCATGAGTCTGGCACCTCCGCAGAAGGAGACGACGACGAAGGCAACGACGAAGACAACGACGAAGTAAGTAACATTTCCCAAGACTTAGGAAGGAAAACTGGCTCACCCCCCTTACCACCAAAGCACTAAGCACTTTAGTTGTCTATTAATTTAAGCGAGGCACGAACCATCACGTGGACACATCGTCCCAAAGGTGGGAATTCTAAGGATGTGCTTATTCCATGGAGTCAACTATGTGAGAGGATTCATAAATTATTGGAATTTATGTTTCAAGCTCTTTTCTTTTTTTTTCATATTTCTGATCCTTTTTGTGTAGATACTTGTGTATTTATATATTTTTCGTTGCACAAGTTGAAGTCGTAGTATCCCCCAGACAGTATAATTGAAACTGTAGTCACTTTTTGTAGAGATAAGTAATAGTGCTTCCCGCCTGGTGTGGTTTTGCTTCGTGTCCTTGCTCCGATTTATGATGGAATTGTTGAAGTTTTTTATTGCGCCACTTTTATGTCTCTGCAATGGAGGAGGCCTCAAATAGTACTTGGATTCGTTTTGTGTGCTCTCTGCTTTGTTTTAGAGTAGTGCGTGAACAATTAATTAGAGAAATGGCGGTTTTATACACCAATTCGGTTAACTGGCGTGACTTTGGGATTTATTGCAACCGTGTACGTGAATAATGATGGCAACCTTGACTCTGTGCAAATGACCCATTAAGACTGAGAATAAACTTTATGTTTGACATTTGAATCCAAAGAGATTGATTTATGGTTAAAAATTGCGATTTAACAGACGAACGCAATTGATTTCGAGAAACGTACACATAAATGTTTATAGAGGTCACAATAATTGTAAAGGATTTTCAAAGAGGGTTGTCATTGTAATTAATCGTATTTTTATGAAGTGATTAAAAGGTGAATCAGGGTCTAGATTGTAGTGTGTAAACTGTAAAAGTTTATAGTATGGCTGCATTGAAAAATCAGGACAGTACTTTTGACTATGCTATGTTTGGATCTAAACCTGTAAGAATTCGAAGACACAATGTCAAAGTAAGCCACAAGTCTTGTGAGGTAAACACCTTGGGAGGATACTCAACAGCAGTAAGCTGATATGGAGATACAGTGCTTTTTATAGGATAAATGTATCGACAATCACTTTTAGCGCGTGCAACAAAATCTTGGGCATGAAGAAGGACCTTAGAACGTCACAACAATCATTGGATGTACACTGCAATTCGGAAACCCATTTTGGCATTGGTGTAAAACTGTAAAAAAAAGTTCAAAGAAATTACTTAGTTTCCGCAGTTTTCATCCCTATACACAACGAGTCTAATTGGAAATTCTAACATTTGCTAAACACTACACTTGAATTTACTTCAAAGGAATGATATAGACATTCGCGCTGGATCGCCAGGTAGTCATTACACCATCCTCATCATAAGGCACTATAACCCTAAAATTCATCAGACACTGAGTATACTTTGCAGAGACATTTTAGTGAAATCATGTCTCATCTTTTGAAATCAATTGTGTTACCACACGATCGGGAATATCTTCAAGTACCTCGAAGAAGTATTCACATAGAATCTGATTTCGTGCTGAGGATAACGAAAAGTGTCTCCAGAGAAGGTGACATTGTGATTCTTTCTGTTCATCCATACAACAGCAAAATAAGTCATTGGCCGGAATTCCAAAATGCATGCCTTCCTAACGCACAATGACCTATCAATAGTCCGACCATAATACACCCATCAATACATAGTCCGACCTGTGTATTATGTGATCGTGAGAAACCATTCTGCAATCCACGAATTAAGATCAAGTTATCAAACAGACTAGGACAATAGAATACCTGTCGGTGACGATACAGAAGTGCCTTGAAGAAGGAACCTTTCCCGAAAAATGGAAAATGGAGCATTTGGTCTTGCTACCAAAAGGAAAGAAGCCTCCAGGAGAACCATCGTACTATAGCCCAATATGCCTACTGAACACCGCGGGAAAGATCCTCGAAAATAGATTAATCGCAGTAGCAGATGAGAGGTGCTCTTTCAGAACACCAAATTGGCACAATGCGATTTACTGTTGATGCCCTGCGTGCCCTTACTGATATCGCAAAAGGTGCCATCGAAGGAGAAAGATGTTATGACACAAAAAAGTACGTAATAAAAAACGCATTGAATTTTGCGAACTTGTCCTTAATTAGAAGATCACTTGCCAGGATGGATACGCCATATTATCTGCTGCGTATAGTATTATCCAGTATAATAGACAAACTATTTTAACGACATGAAGTTGAGATACAATACAGATGAAGGGGTAAAGTACTACAACGTCACTACGGAAGTTCCACAGTGGTCGGTCCTAGGACCGTTACTGTGGAACATCATGTACGACGCAGTCCTACGAAATATTGATGGTATATAACAGAAGAGCCTGGAGCCAACACGATGCTAGTAGAATCAAGAGAATTAAAAGTGAAGAAAATGCAGTGTCATCAGCTATGTGTGTACCAAACTGGTTGGTACAATACAACTTATACCGACAAGGATAAGTCGTAAACATATCAGCAGTTCCTATCTGGCCACGGTAGTTACCGCAAGTATCTCCACCGATTTGGACAGCTCACCATCCTGCCCCGAATGCCCAAATGAAAATAAAGATATGGAGCATGCAGTGTTTTGTTGCAGACGCTTCACGACATGGCGAATTACTCTGCCCAGTCCGTCATTAATCCTCGACCACAAGCAGAAGTCGGAAGAGTATTGGACTGTAACATGTGTTTTCACAACAACTTTACAAAATGATCTGAGGAGAATAGGAAGGCTAAGAAAAGCAGCAGAAGCAACTGAATTAGCAGAAGTAGCAAACGTCTCATAAGAAGGTGACACAAGACGAATACATAGCTTGATTTGCTAACCAACCCCGGGAACTAATACCTAAGGGCAGTCCCGCGGGAGGAATGGTTGAATCTGTATGCGGAGGTGAGGTTTAATAGGCATATATCGGCTGAAAATCTATGTCAGGACCAGGTATATGAATCGTGCATACCATTAGCGCGGGTTATGGGCACCTTTAGAAGATCCCTCACCTCACCACAACAAGAAAAAAAAGAATCACTGTCTAGACATATACCTTCGAGGTGGTTAATTAATTCACATACTGTACTCTGGTCTAATGGAGGAATCTCTTCCATCTAGAAGTAAAAGCACCCTCAACACATTTTTTGCTAAAGTTGGGCCTCAAAGTGGTTCAGTCTGCGTATCCTTCACAAGATATAAACACATCAAATAATGTTACCAATACAAAAGTACCCTCAGCCTATTATCAAGGAACAATGACTACATCAGCTTAACCTCTATCAAATTGAAAAGATCCGCCTTAGACTATCGACTATCACTAGGTGTTTTGATTTAAATTAGACAGGAAGCTCAACTTATTTATGTACATACTTCGGTAGGCAGACCGATATAACGATCGATAATAATACTATCGTGAACCGTATTGGAAATGAACTTCAATGTGAAGCTGTGGAAAAATCCAATGACTAACATGTCTAAGGATCACCCATGCTCTAAGAAACTGCGAACCATACTGCACGTTCTCAACTTGAAAGCAAAGAACTCCATCCAATGGAGAATGCTACACAATGGAAATGCCAGTGTTATATCGATGTATCTTCATGTTTTCAACTAAACCGACCAATTGTAGATATTAACTTAGGCTGTAGACCCTTGATATAGGACAAAATAGAGTAAATCCACCGAAATACCTTCTAAAATGAATCGCTGTCTGAGAGTTCTAACAGATTACTAAGCAACATGCGAGGAACCTTAGCTGAACTAATCGAAATCATTACCAGGCACTTTGATATGTATAGGCACCCTTAAAGTTTGGTCAATATTGGGTTCAGGTCACTGCCTATACCAAGATTCAGACACACTTAGACCAGACGAGATCCTTTGTGATACCATTAACCCTTCCACTTTGGCTTCACAGGGACTAATAAAATCGAAGCTTCTTATGAAGCGAAGGATTCTCATGATGTTATTGCGGAAAGCAGTGTCTAAATGAACCAGTGTTTTTTGGAAAAAGGCGGGAGAGGTGCATAGGAGGTGAAATATGGTTTCATTCTCTTCTACATCTAAGCAACTCTTGTAGAAGTAATTTAAAAAGATGCACGCCTTGTATGCCTTTAAAGTATGTTCTTCTATCAGACACCGACTACTTAGATGACTTATGATCCAGCCTAGGCCAAATCTGTCTTAATATATGACTGTCTTAATATATGAAAGCGCATGTAGCGAGAAGTATACCCAGGTTTTACTATTTAGGCAGAATCCTTTATAGTCGTACCGTTTCTGGTGAACTCCTTCGTTTTGCAACTTCCCAAAATGTCTTTATGGCCTGGCTAGCAGGAAAAATGAGTGTTGAACTTCTCCGTCGTCTGCAGTTTAAAGATTCCAACGACTTGATTGTCGATTAACAGTCAATGAAAATCGTAATATCCTAAAGATATATTGCATTACATGTCAACCAGGACAAAGCTTCTTTGATCACCATAATCCCCGCCTGAAAATCGCTACATTTAAATTGGCAGGAAGAAAGTGATACTCTGATTGAAACTTGTAGAGAAGACACTACAATCCACCCCACTTTTGGTCGGTTTAGAAAATCTTTATAACGATCCTGACATTATGTCCCATGTCATTGAAATGGAAGCAATACATCTGTTCAAATAAGCATTCCAGGACAAGATGGGGCACCCACCGTTTCCTATGTAATGGCAATTCCATGTCCTAACTTGGATGACGTAGAAGTGGTATTTTACAATCTACAAATTAACCTGAAATTAATTACTAAAATCTGTTATCCCACATAAGTGATAAAAAATATTTCGATTAGTACCAGCTTTACAATGATTACACGATATGACAACTACTGCTAACGAGCAGCCCTTAACAAATCACTAACTCACTAATAATTAATAATGAATAACAAAACAAAACAGAAAAAACCTGTCACGTTCCACTAGACTGCTATATAATTTGCATTAAGAGTCTACCTTTTCAACCACACGTGGGATTATTTACCCATAAAACAAGCAGAAAAGTATACATTTGCATACGGGCTATGCACCGTTCAATTCAATAAATAATTAATTTACATTGCTCAAATAGGATTTAGTCGTTGTTTTCTAATTGAAAAACGGTCATAACGTGTTAGACCAATTGCGATACACGTGCCAAATAATCCTGCAAACGCCACAATTTGCCGTTTTTTTTTTCACAGAATACTGCAAATTATTAATTCAATTTCACTTCAATCAAATTGATTTTAATTAAATATGAAATGAACAATAAATTCAACACATATTCCCTAATCAGCAGCAGGAGCAGCAGCAGACAGCCAAAGAAGGCGAACACGAGCTACAAATGTGTGCAATGCATCATTTTCTTTCGAGGATAAACCACTGTGTGGTTATATGGTGACTCCTTCTTCAAAATCCCATTCCCTTTGCGTTGATCTTCAACATATGTATGCGCGTGTTTGTGTATGCTGCTAGTATGCGGTTTTATGTTTGTACGTTTGTGTGATATGGGAAATCCATTGTGGATATAATTGGGGTGTTTGTGGTTTCAAGGGTATGCCACAGTTGCTTGGCATATAAATTCAAATTGAATTGAAAGAAACAACCAGCAAAAGGGTTTCAAATGAATTCCGTATTCTCTACTTTCTCTACTACTTCTTCAATTGATTCGAATATAAGAGTATTAACTGTGGAGCTCTCCCTGCGGAGAGGGAGTTTTTCTTCTTCCCTTCGACTTGGTGGATGGAGAATTAATTAAAACTTCCTCGTGACAATTTCCATTAAATATTGTTCTAATTATTGGTATATATAGTGGAATTAATTTAAGAAGGATCTGTCAACACGGAGTTAAGAATTGAGTGCAGATTGTTGTCATTGTTGGCTTAGTGTGGGGGAATCTTTAAATTCAATTATCTTGGTTTAGGTTCTGTCTTTTGAAACTTATGTCTGAAAGATTGTGGGCGACATTTACGGTGTTTTAATCGGATTTAGAAAAAAGGAGAGACAGAGGAATTTTGTTATTTTATAAGTGATGTTTCTCACATGGATGCTATTGATTTGAAATTTAAACTAACTGAACATAATGGGATTGTTGGACAGTAGATGGTCGCAGTGGGAAGCGTATGAAATACCCAAAAAAAAAAAAAAATCTCCATTGGACAAAATCTCCAAAAATTTAAATCCAACTGGCTATTTCTCCGGAGAGAAAATATTTTTGGACAAAATCTCCAACGAAACAAACTTTTTTGCCCAAATCTCCAGGAAATCTCCAAATCCCCAAATCCCTAGAGTCCATGTGGTGCCGTGACATAAGGCCAAATCTCAGAATTTAAAAAAAACTTTGCATACACCCAACCTCACAGCTACCCCAAATTCAACAGTGATCACAAGCAGGGGGATTAGAGGGGGCAACGTTTAATCCACATCTTTCTGCCCATTTTTGTAGGGTAGTAAGAGCTGATTGAAGTATTTCTCCATTATGACTACATCATCCCCATATACAACTTTGATTCCACTTTGTTCTAAGTTCCTTAGGATTCCATTCAGGACCAATATCCATAGTAGATGGGATAGGTTCTCACCTTACGGGGTGCCTCTAGAGGCCAGTGTATGTACTTGGCAGTCACCCAGTTCTGAGTTGATATGTCTCGTCTTGAGCATGCATTCTGAGAATGCTGGGTTTATGTTTTGTTGGTTCAGTGCTAGTCGTATAGATTCAGATTTTACATTCTTAAATACTAGTTCTATATCCAAGAAGGCCGCTAACTCGAATTCTTTGTTGTTTATTTCTTGCCCCTAACAATGGGGCAGGACCTAACAAAGGCTGAATGGAAAGCTAAGGTAAGTATTTGTACTTCGCATTCAATCTCAGAGTGGGCGTTTAGAGTGTACGTTTGAAGAACCCTCGAACCGTCTAGAATGCTCCTGAAACCATCCCAGTCAGTTCTTTTGGGGTTGCGATAAAGTCAAAGTGTCTTCTCGCGGAATTTTGACTTTCAGAGCTCAAAAAAAGTGATGAGAAATCTTTTTATGGCTTGAAAAGATGAAAACTGGGTTTTCTACATATGTATAGAAGGAATACTTTGGAAAGTCATGAGCTACTTAACCCTTGGTTAGTTTTGGCACATCTCAAATCTACAAAGTACTCCAAAAATTAACAGTGTAGCTTAAAATTGAGCCCCAGTTGATCCTGAGTATTTCAAAGAACTACTTGTAGGCGAATCCGATTTCATCGTCAGACAGGCGAAAAGCACATTCATGATGAATGACAAGAATTCCGCTAAGAAAAGAACACGAACGTATCTAAATTTGAAAACCTAAAAAAATGTTTCCATAGTTGACAGCCTATTCGGCGAGTTTTTCAAGGCTAGGTGAGAGATGACTTGATAAGAAACATATCTTCTCTTTTTGTCGCTGGTTCCAAAAAAATCTGCGAGTAACTATAAGTACATACTTACATGCATGTATGCCTACAAGGTCCTGTCTGCCAGAGTATGAGAATACCTAAAATCCATATACACCAATATTTACTAACTAGGGTCCAGTTTAGCTTATGTTGGGTAAGTGGGTAGGCGAGGTTGAAGAGATCCATTACGCCACACTCAGGTCAATATAGACCCAATGTGATACCCATAGAGGAGAGTGGTCCTTTGTCCATTGGTTAATCTTGCTCTTTAGAAATTGTTCTTTACTGCAAACCATCTCGTTGATTTGATGTACGTACATCGAAAGTTCTATCAGTAGTGACGTACCTCAGGGGAAATAATAGTCAGCTCCTCTCTGGCAAATTGGTCGAAAAAAGTACCATTTTCTACTGAAAAGCAACGCTTTTAAGGTGATATGGTACATACGTATAATTTCGTTATATTTTCAGGCAAGAATTTGTCAAGCATTAAGAAACCCTCAACTACACTGGATAACTAAGATTCAAGTCTTTCGTTTATATTCTGGTATCCTTAGTACACGTTGCAGAAAATTTGCTCAGATAAACAAATAAGTGCAACCAGGACGAACAATCTGATTTGGAAGACTGTCCCCGGAGGTCGGAGATGAATGGTCACCTTTTGAACTCAATAACATAAGAGACGGTATGCATTTTTTTGAATAATTGCCAGCTTTAAACCCAAACACATGACCTAGTTTATTACAAGGAGGATGAAAGAAACAGAAAAGTTGTGTGTTTCCAAAGAAATCATTGTAAAATACCAAAAACTTGGACGATAAGAAGTCTGTACTTGCAAATAATGACCATTACAATTTCCAACATTATACAGGCTTATAGACTTACCTCGGGCAATCTTAACAAAGATTATTTACTAAAATATTTCTCTCTTGTACACCAAGAGTCTACATCCCCCTTGAACAATTCTTTGTCTACTTTAAATGAATATCTCCATGAAGACTGCATATTTGTGACATGAACAGCAAATGTCTCTATTACCAACAGACGATTACGTCCTTTATAAGGTTACCATGCTTGTTCTTGTAGTAGTGATCCTTATCCAAAGGATTATGCGAGAAAGATGTAAAATTCAATTATTTTCCCAAGTAGAGTGTAAGTATTAATCCCACTGAGTGACTCTGCCTTTAGGATCCTTCTATACCACTTTAAAATACCAACTCTGTGCTGAAATAAACTTTGTTTGTGTGCGTGTATGACTGCATTTTACAAGTGCGTCCACACCAATGTTGTTGGCATTACATACATACATACGAGTGAAATATTATTTCATGTTATTCATATATGCAGCAGTAGAGGACTTTTAAAACAAAAGGACTTCAATTTAGAACTGAATTGTGGAATTTGTGGCTGCTGCATATACATACATATATATGTATGTATGTATTCGAGGTGAAATGAAAATAATTAATGCAGCCACTTCTTTTCACTCCTGGCCGTGCAATTAAAATTCCCCATAATGCATAATGCGGTCGCAGCAAGCGGTGTGGTTACTTTGTGAAATGCAATTATAGCGTTTTTCCTTCTAGTATCCTTGTTAGTTGTGTAATTTTAATCATATCATAATTATGATGGTAAAATTATGAAACGCAAATATTTTGCGGCGATGCGAATAATAATAATATGAAATAATGTTCGTGGCCAGCGATATTATTTGTTTTAGTGGAAATAACAACAACCATGACCATATGGGTGGAGTTATTAACACTTTGTTTGTGCTTCAGGATAATTGACTACAACTGCAGGTCATAATACTGGAAATGGAGCAGAAATGATTATGGTATGTCCGAGATACATACATACTTTCGTAATGATTGGATTTTATAGCTGAACAGATTCATAACTTAAGAATTATTACAACGAATGGAAGGATTATTGCGGCAATATGAATTGAATTGGGTTAAGCTGTGACGCGTACATTATCTGCAGATGTGGTCAATGTGATATTCATTAAATGTGTCATGGATAGTATATTACTTTATTGCAATGGGAAGTATGTACGTCGTGCTGATTTGGTGAATAGGTGCTTCAAATAATCAAAGATATACTGTGAAACTTCAGTTAAAAGTACAGATAACTATGCAGAAGGAAAACTGTTCTACAGCTTTTTAAGAACAGATTTTGTAAAATGAACAAGGGGTATCCAAGTTGGCAAAAAACTTAAAGAAACACAAAAAGAAAAGAAGTTGACTGGTGTCCTTAAACTCAAAATGAATGTAGAGAAGGGAATCTAGTAACCGACAGCACTGCAATCAGAAATACTACTTCCATCATCAACAGCACTTGGATCAGACTGATACATCGAAGGGCAATATTTGATTCAGAGTCTCAAAGCAAAACAGCGTTGGCTTTCATACATAAGTTATGGCAGTCTAGCAGATCTAGGTATTGGCAGTTCATCACCAAAACTGGTCATCTAATGTTAATGTCATTCAGTCATTAGTCATTCTTTTCATGATATTAAATTAAACTGCACGATTTCGGCGGCCAATTGAAGTTTCCATTTCGAGATTTCACACGTCCACAAAATGTATGTATGTATGTGAGAATCGGCAGCTATAAGAGTACTATGAATCAGTTATTTAGACTGCAACTACTATGGGACATACAAACGAAGCAAATACACCGAAGGTCCTATTAGTGACATATGACATGAGACTGCGATGATGACTCTACCTAGAAAAGATATGCCATTTCTCATCTGCAGACCGCGACCAAAAACTTAGAGTTCAGTATTGTGACAAAATTCAGAAGGTGCTTGCATTCTTGGACAACTATGTATTTCGGAACTAAATAAAGGGTTGGGCAAGGCCTTAAGCGGAGTTTGGCAGATTTAGATACTCTCACCTTCCCTTCAAAATATATTCCATTACAAATAGGATAACATAAGTCTGTGCTTCAAAAACAGAGACATACTGACCTAATGAGTTGTAGTAGTAGATCCCAACACCGAAGCCTTAACTGCCCTTGGAGCCATTAGTGAAAACTCGATAACAGCCCATTCTACACTCAGAACTCGACCGAAGCCAGTCCTGAATGCATGGAAAATAAACAAAACAAATATTTGGAACAACAGGTCCATGGGACCCAGGGTCTGGCTTCTCAAAACCGTTCATGTTGTGCGTGTTACATTCTTCACATGAATGGAAGGAGCCTGCTATTTAATGCTATGTAAGTCCGAAGAGCAATACTTTATTTGAGAAAATTTTTCATGAAAGTTATACTCTCGGATGTTTGTCAGACGCTTGCAAATGGGAGGGCCGTGAAAGAAATTATAAATTTTTTCTGGGGATTGAACTTCAAACCCCTCGCTCTGTAGTCCCCCACACTAACCAATTGAGCCCCGGCACCCATGGCAAGTCGACTTTAAACTCAAACAGCAGCCAAAAATCAGTGTCAGTGCATTAGGCGGCATATCGATGAAACCATGCGACTAATGTGAAGTATAATACTTTGAGAAAACGGTGCTGTTCCATCCATAACTGCGACTAGAATACATGAATATCTCATATTTGATGGCAAGCCGCATGGATCTGTACTAGGCCCCATTTTATATTTTAAAGCAACCATAAGGTTCCTTCTATCAAATATGGTGGAATTTATTCTTCTGTATGGGTAAGACTGCCAAAGACCAAATGGTGCAAGAAAACGGCAATGCAATGTCATCAAAGGATATATACATAGATGGGAAGTATGAAGGGATCGTTTTAAACAATTCCAACGAATGGAGGCAGCAATAAATGGAAAGAAATATGATTGATCTTCAAAAACATTTATCACGATCAACAACTATGATAAAAGGAGAGAGAATGTCCGATCACCATCTCACGTTTTTTATGAAGCAAATATTGAAGTACTTTGAAAAGGCAATTAGGTTCACTCATTTTGGCTAATAGGCATATTTTTCAGTTAAGTTCAAGATGATATTGAATTCGATATTCAAAGATTCTGACAGCTGGGGTAGATAATGCCACAAGAGATGGATTACTAAACCTGATACACCCATTCACTTACAAAGTACGGAGATGAAAAGATAATAAGTTCAAAAAAGATACCACGTATTCCATTAAATTTCACAGGAAGCTTCAAACGTACATAGCTATGTAATGTCATGTTTATTTTGTATTTGAATATTCACACCAAAGGATCAAGGTAGACTGTTGACAAGCGCAAATGGAATAAATTGAATCGAGAATAACTTCAAATGATACATCCCCTATCAGCAAACGCAACGACACTTACCACGCAATTCTTCAAATCAAATAACCCTAAAGCGTAGGCACTGTAATTCAAGCTTACTATAAAATCTGCAAAAGTAATTTGTCATTCTAATTGAATTCTTTGAAATATCGACTTTCTTTAAAAAAAAAAAGGAAAAAAATAAACATCTCTTCGGTCAACGGCTTATGCCTATAAATATTGCGTAAATATCTGCGACCTTCACATTGCCCTATGTAATGTCTTCAACACTCTTTTCAAATACCAATAACCAAGTAAATAATAAAACCCAAAGCCCCGTACAGAATACGATATCCATGAACCAATTTCGTCCTAATTTTGTCACCCAAATTAATTCCGTAAGCCGATTAGAAAGGGATTTCTTCTATTTCGCAATAAAACGTTTTTTTTTCCCTTGCCACCCCCACCCACCACGTCTGTCGATTTTTCATAAAAAAAAAAAAAGAAAAGAAAGAAAAATCCCTTTTATCTTCAGCGACAACCCAGTACCGACCTCACATTAATTGCTTTCTTTTCATAAATTCTCTGTTTTTTTTCATTACCACCTAACACAAGAAGTTCCACAAGAAGTTCCACAGGGCGGACATTTACCCCCAACAAGAGGAAGCAATAAACAAATTATTTTATTTCCCAAAATCTTTTGCTCCTCGACAGAAGTACATAATATGACATTGGGGATTTGGCAAGGCTGGCCACTGGTCAGTAGTATCACTGCCAAAAAACATATCCTCACATCTGAATGTAATCCCTGAATACGACTCAATAGGCATGACCCACCTACTCCTTCGTCGAGCGGGAGGTGGCACCTAAAGCTGGTCATTTCATTTCTTACGTTGCTTCAACCCTTCATAGGATCCTAAGACGTTGGGTACTCTTTTACTGTACCATCGACTCAAAGTAGGATTATCGGCGACTTTGAGGAACTTTATTTGCGCTTGGCTTTGGTAAAGAAGAAGTAAACACACAGTTTTGTTTGCTACTTTTTCTAACAAGTTCCCAGAGACTGTCATAAACTCAGGTTTTAATTATCCTCAGTAAAGAGGAAAAGCAAATTGGAAAAAGAAAACACATCGCAAAGGCAGAAGAGAAAAAAAAAAAAAAAAACATAAAAGACCATAGAATAATCGACAGTGAATAAAGGACGATGGGTTTGGTGAGAAAAAGGACGAAACGGGGAAAAGACGCAGAAGGCATTTTCTTTCTCAAAGAAGGTGAAATTGAAAGGTTCAGGATTTTATAAGGACGCATTGATGTGTGAATTTGTGTGAAAGGATAAATGCCCCAACACCACACAACCACTACACCAACATAAAGCAAGAATGTGGGTTCCATTAGCATTCAGTTTGTCCTTGAAACGGGTAAAGCGTGCTGCTACTTTCTGTTCAATATACCTAGATACACGTACTAAGGATCGGATTGGTCTGTGTGTCGGTTGGTCGGTCGAAGTAGTAATTTTCCCATTTCGCTCCTAATATACATTTGTCAGGATGCTGCCTGTCAAATGGTGAATAATTAACGAGCCCAGGATGATTTCAATAGGCTTTCGGATTTCTATAATTGAGTGTGGCTAGCCACGTGCTGCATTATTTGCTTGATGTCTATTAAATTGGCATTGTACTAGGGAACTGGAGGTGGTAGGAGGCAAAGACCGAAAGTGTGGATATGTGTCAACTGAGATGAATTACTTTTTGGTGGTATGGTACTATTTAGGGGATGAGCACAAGATGTATGAGCTCGAAAATTACTTACTGAAGATGAAAGGTTAGTTCAAGGATACCTACAATTTTAATGAGAGTTGGTTTCACAAAATGTCGGAAATGGTTTGCAGGAAATAATTCAAGGCTGCTGTAACTATTAAAGCATTAAATTGGGATTTTCACTAAAAATGCCAATAGCGATGCATAGAGGAACCTTTTGGCCTTTTGGGAAATTAAGTTGTCTGTAATGAGAGCTTACAGGTATATATCCGGGTCATATGTTCTAGTTGTGCAAAAGATTACTTTTTTTACTTGGACAACTTCATATGTAGGTAAATCCTTTTTTTTTTAATTGAAATACGAGAAATATATTCAGATTGCAATTTAAAAAGTATTCTGTACATGAGCTGAGCATAATATTCCACTCATGGAATAACAACAAAAGTGATTCAACTTAGACAGCGATTTAATGATTAATGAAGAATAGGACAGTAACTACGAAAGACTTAGTGCTCCTTGAAACACTCACCATACCATTGTGGTACGTCAATGCCAAGATGAATTGGTATTTTCTAGAAGAAATCCCCTTCAAGTTATAGTACCTTCGCTTAGACCTCCCTTTACCGAATCAAACTGGTGGTCAAGCTGCAAAAAGCACATCCGTTGACAATGCTACAAGCTTAAGAGAAGAATTGAGAACTAATGCATGCTTTGAAAGCAGTTTTGTCAGGCGACAAGCACATCATAAGACTCCTCAAATTCTTAATGACGCTCTTCTGAAAATTGGAAGGACACAAGGTACATACTTTTCAGGTACAGGCTTTCTTCACAAGTATTCTTAAGGAAGAAAAAATCTATTGAACTTCTAAAGTATAAAAGATGTCCTGCAGATAATACTCAATCCCAGAAAATAGAGAAGTGATTTTGACAGTCCTGCTTCTCGTAAAGATCTGACAAACATCCGAGGGTATATGCGTAATTCTCCCGAGAAAGCTTATACAAAACAAATGCATTCGCACATATAACTCTTCGAAAACGCAATTGTCCGTTGTATTCATGTGATCCATGCTGAGGTGGGGTGCTGTCTAACATATAACTCCGTGTTCAAGATTTCCTCGACGGTGGAGTCCTATAACCGCTACTGTGGCTCATGGTAATGAGATACTCCTAAGCCTGGGTAAAGAAGCCTTCTATCCTCGCTAGAAACTAGTCTTATCTATGCTTAGGTGGGGTGCTGTCTTAAATAGAGGTCGATGTACAGGTTTCCCCCGATGCTGGAGTACTATCACCGCTTCTGTGGCTAAAGTTATTGAATGAGATACTCCTAAGCCAGGGTGTTCTGGTCGATCCTAAATAAAATCAGGTCCAGCGTACTTCTTAAACATAAGAGAGGAACCCTCTCCAAGATAGTTAATACAGAAAGACATGGTCAAAGATCTGTGATCATTAGGTGAATACCCATTCACTGATCTGAACGATCTTGGCAATGCCTACTCGGGTAAGATTAGCTCTTTCATGCAAAGGAGTGAATGGTTCCCAGAGTTAGATAGTGATCCTCATCTTACACATCGGCAGCACAATGGACCGTCTTTTGGTTTAAGTGCATCCTCATTGAGGGCCGGTTTCAATCAACCAAGCAAACAAGCCTAGGTAAAGAAGGGTTCAGTGTTATAAACATTGCTATAACTTTATCAGGAAAGTTCCTTCTTACTGACCACACAGATACTTGAGGGTTGTTTCGATAGAAACTCAGCTGGAGGCTAAATATTCAAGACAGCGCCAAGTAGGTATTGACGGTCCTCCACTTATGTAGAAAGCATTTGGACCTTCAGCTTCGAGTTTTCAATTGGATATGCTGTGATGAGACCTATTCTGATGTACGAAGAATTAGTCTGGTGGACAAGAATAACAACATTATACCACTTGAAAAGGTTCAAAGCTTATCCTCCGTTTACATAATGGCCCCCCTTAGAGCCACTCCTACAGCTGGACTAGAAACTATGATCCACTTGCATGACTCCTACAACTGCACTAGAAACTATGATCCACTTGCATCATAGTAATATAGATTATGTTGCTCTTTATATGTATCTATGGAATAGATAAAGTTCCAACTATGTATATGTATATCGCAGCCAAAAGGATAGCAAACAGGAAGTGGAACCATATCAGTATAAGACTCTCGTCTAAACAGATGTAACCAAACTGGGATTGAAAGACAACAAAAAAAACTTATGCCTCCATAGGTCATTGTCTGATCCATAGGGTTGGTTCTCCCATCAACGATTTAGAGACGAAGAAGAGGAAGAAATGATGTTTATATGCTGGCAAATACTTCTTCGAAGAACTAAGTGATCTAGCCAGATTCGAATTAAAAAGTTAAAAGATTTATTTTTGGGTCAAAGTGATTTTGCCCCAAAACGGCACATCATCAAGCGGCAAGGACTAACGCCCCAATCGGTTACCTATTCCTTCTTGTCTCATATAGAAAAACTGCATATAGGGTATCAGTTTTTGTAATTCTGTTCCCTCCTTATGTGGAAACACAATCGACCTTCCTTTTGGTATGAGTGCGTCTATGCCTGAGCGCGGACAGCAACCTAACCTAGGGCGAGTATTGAGTATAGTTGTCAGAGCAGATACTAAAATAGCAGGTGCTTCGGAAAACACATTCGTTATTCTAGACATCGACTTCGAAACCGACAAACTGCTATTCCGTCACTTCCTTATTCAGTTGGCGGCCGTTTGAACAGTTCTTAATCAAAATTCCATTTGTCACTAAACGACCAGAATTGGAAATGAAGAAGATGAAATGAAGATTGTACAAGCATCTCGGGGCGCTGCTGAGACGTTTTTAGTTCGTACAGTATGAGTATCAAGATCCAAGAGCCAAACGATGTAAAGAACTTCACTCTAATCGTAACGATCACCCCAAACACTGTTGGGGATGATCTGTAAGGAATTCCATTTGGACGAGGTCATTGGCCTGAAAAAGAACGTCGACACTTTTTGGGGTATGCCACAAGAAATCGCCGAAATTTCTCGCCTCCCGTGCGCCAATTCCAGTTTGTTATGACATGAAGGGATACAACACTCTGTTACGATCTCATTACTATCATTAGATACTACCTAGACTATGACAGCTATGCACTCGCAAGTTGATATCCCGAATGAAGTCTTCGAAATGGTTTCAGATATGGTTTGCTTATGTTTTCCTGGTCCTTGCGAGGGGCACTACGGCACCTTTAACCCAATTAAGAAATTTATCGATCCAGTCAAGGATTATCATGTCGAAATGGAATCCAAACAACTCAAGGACAAGCATGGATTTATTTTAGTAACCAAAACTTAACATAACATCTTCCATCAGAATCCGTGCTACATCCACCCAAAAAATACCGCAAAGCTGCAATCAATTGACGATGAACTGAAGGCTTTCAAATTATCTGGAGTATTTACCACTGGCAGGCCATTCTCCTACAACGCACACAAACTGAAGAATAGTCTGTCAGAGCAGTTGTGTGTGCATGTCCTTAATTTATATTATAAAAATTGCTCTAACCTCAAATAACTCTTGCAGTGCTTTTAAGTTTCCCTATTCAATTGCAATTCTAAAGTCTTCTTCACTTGTACTATTGTTCTTAAGTCTAAAAATAAATTTCAAATCTTCTGCATATTTATTTTAATATTTATATTCTTTCTAAGATGACTACAAGATAATCACCACATCCCTGGTAGAGATGCTAATTAAAATTTAGCCAATACGATGGCATTTAAATCCACTTGACAACGCTACTAATGACGTCAACATCATAAGCCTTAAAGTCTTAAGAACGAACCAAGTAACAGCGCATAGGAAAATAGCATGAAATAGATTCTGAAAGTTTTCTCTTTTTTATTTCCCTGTTTGCTTTGCTTTTTAAACCACGTCGACTCCATAGGGATTTGAACTTAATGACTCCCAATGGAGGCGAAAAGCCACAACGTCTACCCAAGAAGGGTGAGAACAAAAACGTGCGGTTGCTATAAGAAAACCAAAGTACCGATGAAGATGAAAACAAAAAAACAAAAAAAAAAGGGAAAAAGAGGAAAACAAAAAAATTGCAAGCTAATTTCATTTGCTACATCTTAGATGACGACAACACAAATCCGATTAATTTGGAATGTCCTGCAGGTTCCCCCCCTTTCCTAATCCTGCGTATTTTACCAGGTAAAACAAAAAAAAAAAAAAACCAAAGAGCGTTTGGATTAAAAAAAAAGAAATTATTTCCGCGGCTTAGTTTTTTTTTTTCATCATTTACCATAACCGCTGCTGCCGTCCCTTTTATAATGAGTATGCAAAGTAAGGGAACACGACAAGTACAGAAAGTTGCCAACATTTATTCGTACTTCATTATTAATAGATGCGCGAAAAATGGCACGTTTCGCCTCGTCCGAACAGTGGGGGGTAGTTATGCCCAACCCAAGCGAATTGGTATCACTTTGTGTTATTTATTATTTATTTAGGTTTATCCTTCTAAAATTAATGAAACAATATGACAAAATCATCACGCAAACCACCGCGTATCCCATGGCCTTGCCTTGGAGTACTTACAAGATACCTTAATAAATTTTATCTCAATGAACGTTCTGTACCGGTTTCCACGGACATCCAATGTCAAGATGTTAATTCCGAAAGAATGAGGGAGAGCAATTGGAAAGGGGAACGAGGAATGAATTCCCTAGTTTATGGTAAAGTTTTATACGAAGCTGGGTCAAATGGGGTAGGTTACTTATTGTTATCCACCGCTAATGGTACTGAGAGGATATAGGCTGGAAAAAATTATATTAGCACCGTTTGATCATTGGGTGGAGGAATTTTTCTTTGATATTCTAATGCTATGCATACATTAGTAGTACTTGGCCGAGCTTGAAATTTGCTGAATAAGAGCTATTGCTTCGTTTAGAAGGTCTTTAAGAAAAGAGAGATGTTATTTGAAGCCAGAATAAATGTCCTGTATCTGAGAAAGTGCCAATTGGAAATGAAATAGATTTACCTCCCATTTGTAAGTAAAATTTGTAGATACGGTGCTGGTCGAGATTGTCAGATACATATACCAGTAATGTGATCGTTGACTAATGAATTTTATTAAGCTAACCTAAGCCTTGCAAAATGTGCAAATACTTGCCTATGTAGATACTACGGTTGCAATACGTATCTGTTCAACTGCTGCGCGGAAAGTCATTCCACCCGTACGTATGTACAAGTATTAGGAAGACTGCGGCGGCAAGTGTCCTATAGCATCACCTTCTAGAACACAGTTGGACATATGAAGAACTTTAAAAGAATTCTGCTACTATCCTCACCGCAGAAGGATCAAACGGACTACGTTAGAAAAAGGATACTGCTACGATACGACACTAATGATGGAACGAGGCAGTATAACGTCACAAGACTCGACGTTCCTCAAGGCTCCATACTAGGTCCCCTATTCAATTCAATTCAATATAAAATATTTGGATTTACCGACGACATACTAATCGTTGTAGGAGTTGGGATGCATTTGTGCAATGTAGCTATTGGAATGGTCTAGGACTTTCTAGTACACTTGGGCCCACATCAGTAGCAGGCTAATCTAGAGACTATAAGAGTAATCGTGGGCTATCACGAGACAGATTCAAACCAAAGTTGCAGTAGGTACCTTGGCATTACTATGGATGGAAGTATAACCTTTAAGCAAGACCTTCAGAATCCAGCTGAAAAGGCAGCAAATGTATCCGCTGCCCTGGAAAGGATCAGGCCAAATATCGTTGGATTAATATACAAGAAGAGGTTGGCCTTAGGAAGTGTTGCGGCATCGATAATACTCTACGGCTTCCAAATGTAGGCTGGTGCAGTGAAGACGAAATCGTGCTTGAAGAAGACTTAGGCAGGTTACAGAATCTTCGCATTGACAGTATGCAGGGCTTGCCGAAAAACCTCCTAAGACGCGGCATAAATAGTGACTGGCATGGCATCAATAGTCCTAATTGCTAAAGAAGCACAACTGAAATACCATGTTAGGAGGACAACGACAACAGCGACGAGTCGAAGTAATAATGAAGTACCACCAAGGACAAGTCTGGAAGAATGACTGGAGAAACGGCATTAACCTGATAAAAGCAGGTGGACATAGGGACTTATCCTCAATATAGACGATTGGATTAATAGGAAGCAAGGAGAGCTGTATTTCTACCTGCCCCAAGTGCTTACTGGCCATGGATGTTTAAGAGTATGTTTGAATAGGTTTGGACACGACAACAACTCCTATTGCCAAACGTACATGGAAGCAGTTAAGGATGCAGAACGCATTATGTTCCAAGGTCCACGATATTATGACGAACGGCACCGGATGTTGAACAAACTGAGAAAGGATCTATATTCAGACAACATCACCTGACAGAAGATGAGATGAAATAAAGAGAATTGGGAAGCAGTTAGCAACATTGTGGCAAACATTGTGAAGGAGCAGAGAAGGATCGACAATGAAATGCAGCGCAGCAGACTACCAACATGAATGATCCGAGGACCTACGATTGAAGTCTCCTTCGCGATGAAAAATACTGGATGACAGTGCCGCAAAGGCCAGTGATAGGACTCTTTGAAAATATGCCACCTTAGGTTGTCGTGGCAGGCCGCGACGTGTGGTACCACGTAAATTTAAATTTCCCATAAAAACTGCCCTAGAAACCAACAGGAGCTTAATATAAAGCGCTGATGATTAATGATGGTGGCGATAGACAGTTCGCCTAAATTGTCGAAGAAAGAGGGACCTAAGTGTTATCTTCTGCTAGCAGAAAAAACTTGACAAGTACAAAGTAGATAAAGCATAGTTTCTCACTCTTCTTTATCCTTGGAGCTTCTACATAAGTTGCTAGTGAGGAGGCCCGGCTTAATGGAGTAGCTGCCGCTAATGCAGTGCTCCGTAATGACACCTATGAGGGACCTGTTCTGTCTAATCAGACAATTAGAGCCTATCTTATTAAGCTTGCGCTAAATCCGACTAGTAATAAGGCCAAAAGTGCAGGCATTTGATGGCACCAGATTACACCTCCTCCTCAACTCAAACAATCCTAAGTTTCATCCCTGATTTTGATTTCAGTTAGTAGGGAAAGCCACACTAACAATATATTTATGGGGATACCATGAGCCAGTTCAAAAGTCCATCAATCCAATTATTTAAAAAAAAAAAAAAACTAAGACAATCCTGAACAACCTAAGTCACACCAGCAAGTAGTGTTGCTTTGCAGACAATGATTTGATAAGGAGCATGAACCAATTCATTTGCAGAATATGGTCTAAGATAGGTATGCTGATGAATTGTATCTAAGTATCGTATGCTCGGTTCATGGAGTCCTTGTATGTTAAACCTTTACTTCAAGCTCCTTTTCATACAGGTTTTGCAACAGTGTAGTGGTCAAGGGGAAAAAAATACATTTAATCAATTTTCATTTCAGTTTCCCTCACAATTTAGCAAATACTGACGTCAGAAATCCTTATGGAAATCTGAATTTCAATTTATTTTCCATGTGAAATCCACGCACCATATGATCCCACAATGAACCTACTTACTCTGTGTACATATATCATAGAGTGCAGTACGCCACTTCCACCTAAACTACTTTACTACACAGTTTGACCAAAATATGTGCACATTTCGGTCAAAAGATTCTGGTACTTCTAATTTCAATTCTCATAAAAATGTCTTAGTACATCCCATAGGAACACCCTTACATGTCCAGCATCACCTCAGGTGTATATTTTATAAAACCAGGATGCACATTTCATATCTGCCCGTCTCGTAAATTTATTACTCACCTGGGAATAGTGACAAATGACAGAAGAAATGCATTTTCATAAGAAATTGTGGCGATGTGCAATTTCCAAGGATAATGTGAGAAAATTTTCCTCACACGAGAATCGTTTTAAAGGTCATGATGGAAACCCTGCTAGATGTAGCTGGAAATTAAATTTACGTGACATATGTACGTGTGTAAGGTGCTACTGGCAGGAATTTTGCAAGAATCAACTGACACGAAAGAACTATTTACTTTTATTAAAGTTCTCACATTACCATGATCATTTTCATGGGGTTTTAGATTCAAATGAAAAGATGGGACTGATAAATTTGGACTTCCATGAATGAGGAGCTCTAATGCATTTCCTCAGTTTCCTCTGGTAAATGCAAAGTGTTACTTGAACTCAAATAATTAAAATTTAAGAAGAATGTAAAGTTGTCGATGCCATAAGGAATTGTAAGAAGTTTTGGCTACTAGGTATTTTTTAAAATCTGCTGTTGTCATAGAAAGCAAACATAAAGCCTTTACATACTTAGGATAAGAATAAGGTCAGCTTTAATCGAATAAATATTGTCGAAGAGATTCCATTATAATGAGTACCAATATATGCTTTATAGTTACTAACTTAATATGGAGGAAGCCTTCAATAAAATCGTCAAACTCCAAGGTAAAGCCTTCACTCGGTGTACTGATACATCAACTCCTCTGGTTCGGATGACAAGTAAATAACACACTGCTGCCAAACTACTTCCTAGGTGACGCATTGTCGATTGATTCCCTATTGCTTGTTTCTTGCTGCAGCTCACATTAGCCATTAACACCCGAATCTACTTAGTCAGTATGTACTTATATATATCCAGCACACATGTCAGGACTTAAGCCCTAGTATCATTCTTCGTCCCCCCTCCTAGTTTTGAAGAGGTCGGCTCAGCTATCAAAAAGCTGAAGAACAACAAGGCCGCCGGCTCTGATGGTCTACCAGCAGAGCTTTTCAAACATGGTGGTGATGCTTTGATAGGGTGCATGCACCAAGTCATCAACCAAGTGTGGGTGGATGAAGTCATGCCCGATGACTGGACTATCAGCTCTATATGCCCCATCTTCAAGAAAGGCGATCATATGTCTTGTAAGAACTACCGAGGCATATCCCAGCTTAATGTCGCATATAAGATCCTATCTAACGTACTGTGAACTGAAGCCCTTCTGCAGCACACTAATCGGCACGTACCAGTGTGGCTTCCGGCCCAGCAGATCGACGATCGACCAAATTTTCACACTAAGGCAAATCCTGGAAAAGACCAACGAATTTCAAGTCGAGACTCACCATCTCTTCATCGACTTTAAAGCCGCATATGATAGCATTCATCGTCTTGAGCTCTACAAGGCGATGGCCGAATTCGGGATCCCGGCTAAACTGATCCAGCTGTGCCGCGTGACGCTGGATAACACGCGGTGCAACGTGCAATTCGGCAACAGTTCCTCTGAACTATTCCAAACATGCACCGGATTTCGGCAAGGGGATGCGCTATCATGTGACTTCTTCAATCTTGTGCTGGAACAGATAGTGCGCAGGGCAAGTGTGAACACGGAAGGCACTATCTTCAACAAATCTGTCCAGTTGCTGGGATACGCAGACGACATCGACATCATAGGTCGCTCTTGAAGTAGAGTCGAAACGAGTTGGCCTTGAAGTGAATGAGGACAAAACCAAGTACATGTTGTCAACAAACAAAGAAGCATCTGTCCACCGCCTAGGACAAAACGTCACTGTTGGCAACAGTAACTTCGAAGTGGTTAAGGAGTTTACCTACCTCGGAGACGAAGACTGACCCTAGGAAACCGCTGCTATTTCGGTTTGGCGAAACAAATGGGGTCAAAACTCCTAACTCGGAAGACGAAATGTTTGCTCTACAAAACTTTGATCCTGCCAGTTCTGCTGTATGGAGCCGAGTGTTGGACGATAAGCAGGAAAGCAGAGCAGATATTAAACACTTTCGAAAGAAAAGTGAAAAGAACTCTATGAGCTGTACCAGGATGTGGATGTAGTCCAAAAAGCCAAAACACGTCGACTACACTGGCTCGGCCACATCGAGCGAATGGACAATAATGCTCCAGCAAAGAGGATCTTCGAATCACAGCCCCCAGGTTCGAGAAGACAAGGAAGACCGAACCTCCGTTTTAAGGATCAAGCTATCGCGAATGCCAGAGCGCTTGGTCTAGATAACTGGAAGCAGCGTGCCCGGGATCGAAGAGAGTGGAAGGCTGCTGTGTCTCAGGCAGAGACTCTTCACGGGTCGGGAGCCCGTTAAGTAAGTAAGTATCATTCTTCGACACTAAGAGAAACAAACTCTGTGAGTCCTTCCTCACCTAACATTTAGTAGAAAGTCATCCTAGATGAAGAGAAAAAACCCTTGTCTTGAAAGAAGTTAGATGATTAAGTTGATGTCACTGTATCAAGCTTGCATGAATTTAAGAAAAAGTAACGAGGTTTACAATTCACTTCTACACAAATGGATTCGAAGCTTAATCTATGCCTCCCAGAACCACTGTAGCATTTTTCAGTCATAGCGGTCAAGGAAGTCCCCTAGTAGCTAATAGTCAAGCGGCAATCAAATCGACGGAACTGTGCTTTTTCATGTCAGAAGTCGCTTTCAGTTGCCATTTATCTCTCCTGAAGATGACGGAGCACTTAACATTCATCTTCGCTGCGTGCCAGGACACAGAGCCATTCCGGGAAGCTGCAAAGCTGATGAGCTCCCCAGAAAAGGTAGAACTCTAAGAATTCTGCCTATAATTCAAAGTCTGGATATTTCCCTCAGTACAAGTGAACATCTACTAAGGCAGGACCCTTTTAGTAGGATCAACCACAGATGGAAAAATGACTTAACGTGTCATATATCACGACAGATCTGGCCTAAGCTGGATCAGAAAGATACTGTCGAGTTGATTATGTTAAAGCGATAACGTATTCGATGTTCTAACGCGACAGTCTCTTATAGACCAGGGACATAGATGAGGAGGAAACAATTCTCCAAAGAAAACTGCTCCATTTCGCTACTCCTGCCTTCAATGACCTTAGCGAAGTGGCATCCTCAGATGTCATAAGAATCCACCACTTGATAAGAAGCTCTAATTGGTTTCATTAGTCCCTGGGTAACCAAAGTGCATAGATGCATGGTATTACAAAGAACGTCTTCTGGTTCCAGTGCGTCTATATCTTGGTGCAGACAGTCACCTTAATTTAAACCTAAAGCTAATGGGATTCGCAGATATATAGATATTTCAACCGCGACCGAAGGACTCTAAAAAAAATTAAATCGGTGAGACTTAGCTTAAAATCTTTCGATTTTTCCAAGCAAGACACACTGTATGAACTACTGCAATGGGTATTCTTCAAAAAGGTACATACGCAACGCTTAACAGACACTTAAACATAGTCCTGCTTATCTAAATGAAACATTGCTTCCTTCCAAGTGATACTTGATAAGACTGTATTTCTCTTGAAATGAGTGGAACAACGTAGTAGTTCAGAGGTAGTCCATTCTGGGCTCCAAGTTATCATGAGGGATCTCTCAAGGAAGAAGTTTAAGTTCATCTGGGATCTGTCAAGGAAAAATTGAGTTATGGTTGGAATAACTGGATAATAATTCGGGAAACAAATGATTATAAGGGCTTAGGCACGAGTCTCGCTCTGAGGGATTTTTATAGTGCGTCCGCGGTAAGTAGATACATGTAAGTGATTTAGTTCTAACTTTTATTACTTATTTTCAATCCATTGACTGGATATGGAATGTGCTGTTTGCATGGTTATCAAATGGTCTACGAAAATCGCCTGTTAATTGAGATTTTGATAAATCACTTCTCCCTGTTCCTTGTTAATTTTTGTACCACCTAGACCCGTTAATAACGACTACAAGCTCACAATCCTCAAAGAACACATTTGCCGATTACAAATTTAGTTTTAAACTGATTCTCTCCTCTGACCTTGAACTTAGTTTAAATTACAAAAAATTTGATTCTCTTAACAACAATATTTTCAATATTGACGTCAAGAAATGTCACCATTCTGAATTTTCTAAACTGAATAGCTTTTTTCAAAAGGCCTCTTTATTTAACCTCCATCACAGCCTTGAGCCTGATCTATAAGCCTCGTACAAACATAAAGAAATGATACCTTCCGCTTCGTCATCTGAATATTAAATATGTACTAATCGAATATCCCATATTTCCTCTCGATATCCAAATTTACCGCAAATGAGTATCTCAACGCTAGCTCAGGTTAATTCTTTTACCTTCACGCACGTTCATAACCACCCTCGTTCTCACCATGTCGCCAAAAAGCACAAGGTATTTCCATTAAGTTCAAAATTTCATACTCCCCCATCCTACCACCATATCGTCCTGACACTCTTTCCAAGTCACATTACAATCGAGTTTCCTTCTTCTCTGTGTGTGCTATGTGTTCATTAATTATACCATCTAATTGGATTTTGAATTCAACTCCAATTAATGCCATTACTCGACAGAAGTACTACGAGTAAGTAAAAAAAAAACCCGTAACCGTAGGCAGCACATTAAAGCCGTAGACTGAACTTTCAAGGACTCGATAATGCTGCGAAAAATACATCCTAATTATTTGATTAATTTCAATTACCTACAATAGACCAATGTAATACAGCAAACGCCACTAACTCATTAAAGCTGGGCCCTAAGCTAGCCGTACCTAGCCGCAAACCCATGTCCTTTTTTGTTTTTTTTTTGGCGTGTGTGAATTTCATTTTTCTACTCCTCTTTCTCATTGAATTGGTTTTTTTTCTTTTCGCTTTTTTTGCTGAGATAAATAAATACGATACAGGGTGCTTCTATGTAGGTAGCCAACGTTATTAATTCGAGGTAATTAACCGAAGCATTGACTTGAGGGGGTGTAAAAACAAAAACCAATCCCCTAAGGCCTAACGAGCGCGACACAACAAACTGTCGGTGTGTACTCTGTAAATGTGTTTGTGTTTTGACGATGATTTTGCATGTTGTGTTTGATAAAAACAGGACCTCAAAGGAACAAGCCGGAGAAGGAAACAAAAAAAATAAATAAATAAACACGGGGGGAGCAGCCAAAGAATGGAACTACGCCAAAAGGTATTCCAATAATACACTGTACTCGTATTCGGATGTGTTTTCCTTGAAAAGGACGTACATTCAGCGTGTTGGTGGAAAGAAAATAAATTTGTTTGTATTTTATGTGTTGTTGTTTTTTTTTATCGAGGCACCAGATTAATCTGGTAATTTATTTGTTTCATTAATCTATTCAAGAAATGGTTCCCTATTACGATTCTATTAAGCCGGAAGCTATTTTTAAAAGACGCTCCTACTTGGAGTTGGTCTTTGCTTGCGGGATCTGCATTCAATTTTTTTTTCTTTTTTTTCTACAAAAACTAAGAACGACGTAATACGAACTCAACCTACTGTTCAAACATACATAATTAGTATTCACTTTAATGGTACGGCAAAAAAAAAGGACTTTAAACTTACATCAAATTCGTCCGAATGCAAAAATCTGAAAGGAGAAATAAATACACATTAACGTTAATTGCATAATTAAAATAATGAACTATTATATTTTAAGAAGAAAAAAAAAACAACAATAGTATAAAACATACAAAAAGGTTACAATTCGTCTGAACCACAAGGGCAACAACTCTAGAATTTTATAACTACCACACTGGGATGCATGACATTATGTTGATAGCTAAAGAGAGCAGAAACAATAAACATTAGGAAACAGATTTGTCATACCTGATCCACTAAGCAAGAAGTCTTAAGCTAGCTGTGAACATCGTATGACCATTCGCATGAAGGTTAAACTCTCCAGTAGACAAGAATTACGTGGCTTAAGTGCGTACTATGACTTCCTAGACGAAGCATTTGAGTGATGTCCTTGAGCATATGATGCAGAGCATATTTCGTATAACAGTCAGTAACCAAAACCTACACGAAATCACGTCGAGAAATGGACTTAGGTTAAACGACTTAAAAGAGAGATGGAACTGTCATGAAACAGTCAATCAAATTGTCTACATATATTGCGATCGATGAAGACAAGCCCCCAGTATTTCAAAAGTCAAAAGCCTTCCAAAGCAGAGAAGTATTAATGTGGGAAGATTAATCTCCAAAGACTCCAATGGCAAAAGACTGCTAGAATTTTTGGCAAATTCGTATTTTAAGATCCTTTACCGACCCACAGCATCAAGTGCCGAGGATTAGTGGGAACGCTGCCATGTTGATGGAAACATCGGAGCTCATACACTGTTTTCTACTCGGCCGCCGAGATTAAACTTCTGGTTTGGAGAACTTGCTTAGTAGGCGCTACAGTTCAGGTTGAACCTGGACCTCAACCAAA
Source organism: Xylota sylvarum (assembly GCA_905220385.1). NCBI lineage: Eukaryota > Metazoa > Arthropoda > Insecta > Diptera > Syrphidae > Xylota > Xylota sylvarum. Next base: position 39,749,884 of record LR999958.1, read on the forward strand.
AGAACATTGCCAAAACTCTGAGCACTTTCTTGTTGCAGCTAAATTCAGAGCTTGACTATGAAACGAGAAGTAGCCAGACCCTACAGCGAGCGAAAGACAAACGTGAACAATCTGTGGAACCAGTATCGCGATATCATCAAAAAGGTAGCCGAGATAACCATAGGTTACCAGCGACCATCAAAAGGAACCCTAGGTATGATGATGAATGCGTATGTTGGAAAAGCTGATAGAAAATTCACACATAGGGAAGAAAATCGAACCACAAGAATGGAGGCGAAGAAGATCCTTCCTAGGCAGTCTGCCAGCTCAAGTATATCCGGTTGTTTTTTACTGAAAGTGCAAGAAGAGAACCCACATCCAGTCAATGAAGGAGCCATCTCCCCTCCCAGTATTGAAGAGGTTAGCTCAGCTATTAAAAAGCTGAAGAACAAAAAGGACGCCGACTCTGATGGACTGATGGACTACTACAGAGCGGAGATTTTCAAATATGGAAGTGACGTTTTGATAGAGATGAAACCATGTCCGATGACTGAACTAACAGCCGAACCGAGCTGGCCTTGAAGTAAATGAGGACAGAACCAAGTACGTGTTGTCAACAAACAAAGAAGCGTCTGTCCACCGCTTAGGGCAAAATGTTTATGCTGGCAACAGTAACTTTGAAGTGGTTAAGGAGTTTAGCCAGGTTCTTATCTAACTTGCTCCAGTTGTGCAGTCTAAATCAGTTGAGGTCCCCTTCTAAATGCGTGAGCCACCTAAGGTGAGACCTTCCTCTACAGCGTTGTTTCTGCGGGTTAGATTTAAAGACTCTACGGGCAGGAGCATTTGTGTCCATCCGCTCTACATGGCAGGGATGCTAAAACTAGACATGACTCTATGCTCGTCTCTATAAATGCTGTCATATGCGGCCTTGAAATCGATAAAAAGATGGTGGTATCGTTTTGGACTTCTTGGGTTTTATCCAGGATCTGTCGAATTGTGAAAATTTTGATTGTGGACTTTCCTGGTCTAAAACCACACTGATAGGGGCCGATCAGGATGTTGACGAAGGGCTTCAGTTGTTCACGCAATAAGGCAGATACGATCTTGTACGTGGTATTAAGGAGACTAATGTAATTGGTCTAATTCAGGGGATCTCCTTCTTTGTGGATGAATCTACCTACCTCGGAGTAAATATCAACCCCACGAATGACATCTTAGTAGAGATTGGGTCAAGACTTACCCTAGGAAAACTTCAGCTCGGCGAAACATATGGCTTTGAAATTCCCTACTCGGAAGACGAAATGCTTGCTGTACAAAACTTTGATGCTGCCAGTTCTACGTATATGAAGCCGAGTACTGGACGATAAGCAGGAAAGCAGGACAGATACTGAACACCTTCGAGAGAAAAATATGGATGTAGTCCAAAAAGTCGTAATGCTACACTGGTTTGGCAACATTGAGCGAATGAACTATAATGCTTCAGCAAAGAGGATCTTCGATTCACAGCCAACAGAGACTCTAAATAAAACCTGAATCATCCCAGTCAAATTCTTTGAGCTCTACCGAAGATAGAATATATCCTTAGTTGTTTCGAACAACAAATCTTCGTGAAATATTTGGTTTCGTTTGGAGAACATAATCGACGACGAACTATATATGAATCCCTTTACAGCATACTTAGCTAAACAAAACTACTGACATAAAATAATCGCTCGAATAGCCTCCTATAAAGTCCCAATAAAATCGAATAAAACATTATCCATGTTTTCCAATTTTCTATTCCAAACAAAATCTGCAATTTCTCAGGAATGTTACGTGCACGTAATGAGACCCTTTTGATATTTTCTCACCCTTTCTGTTTAGCCACTTTTGTGATACCTATGTGGATACACTGATTTAATGCGACAAATATCCCTACAAAGGACTAAAGAGAAAAACCAAAGCACAAACACTGAAGCCCAGTGTCTACTACAGCAAATTCATCTGGACATTTACGGATACCGTACAGGACCAAATAAATCCCTTTACCTTAATCCCATTACACCATAAAACAACACACACACACACACACACAAAGGACACAGGTAGACCACAGAAAATACACCTTTCTGCTAGAATACACATTTTTACGTTTACCTCCCTCTTCGCACACAATAGTTAGGGAGCTCATTAGTGTGCGATGGTACAGTACACATCTCGTTTACAAGGATAATCCCCAAAAAGTGAAACGCATTCAATTGCAGGGTCATAAAATCGAAATGAAGGATTCCTTTCCACAGTCTCAATGGCAACTGGAAAATGCCAACGTCCTTCGTTTAATTTCAACGTTTTTTTTTCTATTCCTTTTGCTAAATCCTTTTGGCAACACTAAGTAAATAATGGCAAAGAATAAGTAGGAAAAAAAGTTTGTTTTTTTTTTTGTTAAAGGATCTTAATCTTCTTTTAGTCTAATTATGATGGAAGAAGGATATGAATTCGCATCATCAACCATCTCATCGGCAGCCCTCGTGTTGGCCTAAATTTTTTTTCTTGCAAATAAATTTAAAGAACGAAACGAAGAACAGAGAGAAGAAACTCAAATGAAAATCAAGTTTCGTAGTCTCTTTCGTAATGAAAGAGAAATTGAATTGCGGATCAAAGCCACGAAGGGGGTTGGGGTATGTTGAGGATGATGACTAGCTGCATGGTTGACTGGTTGGACTAAGCGTCAACCATCCCCTTTTCGTTTTTTTTTTTAAACAGCTTAAATTCAATTAGTTACGCAATAAGGAGAGGGGGGAGGGTAATGCTGAAAGGAACACACGTTTTTCATTTCCACTCGTCTTTTGGCGCTACTGCTCCTCTTCTAGGTTCTTTCGGTTTTTTTTTTTTTTTTTGTTCGTCTTTTTGTTCAAAGGCATTCAATTTAATACTGTTCGCTTTCAATTTAATTCATCAGTGGGTAGAAGGCGGGTCGATACCTAAAAAAGACAGACAAGGAGACATTGCGAAGTGGATCTGTTTCCCAGGCATGAAATTCCTTAGTAACGGTAAATTTATGATGGTAGTGATAGTAGATGGGTAGGTAGGACCTTCTGATGCTTCTTATATCCGTCATCTTCGATATATACACTTTTTTTTCGTCTTTCCTCTTGGTCGTCAGTTCGTTTGGTTGTCAAACATTGGTACTCGAGGCAGAACGTTTCCTTGGAAGAACCTAATAGAAGAGCTCATAAGGAGATCAATTCTGCAAACAAGCATATAGCCAGTGAAATGGAAACATTCGAGTACTTACAGTGTGGCTGCCATAAGTACAGTGTGGCCTATATAAGCACATTGTGGGTTGGGTAGGAGTATTCAAAGGAACAAGCATTGTCGAAAACTGTTGATGAAGATGATTTAGTTAGAAGAGGTGTTAATATATGTATATTCGTAGAGATAAGGAAAATGGAGAATAGGGAATGGATATAGATTCCATATATGTACCTACATACATATACATATATTGTGTGACAGTACATTAGTTACATTGAACTGGAAACCCAATTGCCTGCAGATGACCGCCCCAAGTTGGTTGAAATCGCCTTCGACTTATGCGTGGCATATAAGAGGTGGTCTTAATCTCTCTCGGATTACCTTCTCAATCCAAGACATGATGCTCGAGCTGGGATACATATCTAAACCTTCCAGTAGTGTTCGTGAAGCCAAGGAAATTAACAACTTTGGCTCAAAGCATATCTGGTCAGGTTCCAGTAAAAACTTCCTCCTACTCTATTTTGGTCCGTTCATCAACCACTTCCAATGTAGACAATATGATCAATTGCAGCAGCTAAGAAATATCAAATTTGAGTCAACCGTCCTTATGAGGTTTACGGTCTGTGTAGACACTTGCCCATATGGCTAATACTGCGACCTAAAAAGATCTATTGTATCAATTAGAATATGTTTAAACCAAGAGTCGTACCACCTCCCTAACGAAGGATAGTACGTTACATATTACTTTATGGAAAATACACCTCCTTAACCATTGTAATGCTGGGCATTCACAGAGAATTTGTTCAGAAGATTTGTCAACTTCCAAGCAGAACCTACATTACGTTTCTGGGCACATATTAAGATTGTTAAGGTGATACGGCAGGCCACAAGGACGTATGAGAAAACTCACCAGCTTCCTTATACTATCCATACCTAGATTAAGGATTTCCTTGAAGGAATAAGGCATGATTAATCGCTTGGATTGTCTCAGCCCTGAGACAATTTTCCAATAGGCCAGACGAAGTTTGTGTTCACAATCGATAATCAGCGCTGTGACGACAGTTGACGCCACAGTAGGGCTCAGATCCTTTGAACGCCGATTCTGAACCAACTCTAGTTAGGTCATCTGCAGATTCGTTGACTGAAATTCCTTAATGACAAGAGACCAAACCGAGTTTCACCCTGTTATCTCTGGCAAGAAATTGTAGTGCATCGTAGCAGCATTTAACCGATAAAGAGTCCAGTAAATTGAACGACAGCGCTTTGAGTGACGCCTGCCTGGCTTTCTGAAGATATGTATATATCCTAGCGCCCTTAATATCTTTACTAAGGTTTATGTTAACGCAGATCTCAATGGCATGGAGTTTAGCCTGGAAAAACGTGGGACACATTTGTATAGGTATCGAGACTTTGGTATTGGGTCCAAAGCCTCCAGCTCCAATTCAGTTCCAGTTTCCGTCTTCGATCAGTCTGTGAACAAGACCAGACCTCTAAGATCCAGTGACGGAACATCATTAGACCAGTTTGAATGGTCCAATATTTCTACCTCAAATAACCTACTGAAACAGGACTCCCTGACCATGATGTCGGGGTTGCAAAACATGTCTTTTTTGGGCATTGAGTCAAGAACTTTCAGGTACCCCATATGCTCACCAGGTTTTTACTTGTATTCTAGCTGTAGCTTAATAGTACATCTAGCAGGTGCCTTCTTAATGAAGGTCTGTAGGGGAGAAACCCCAACAATAGCTTCTACAGCTGCGGTAGGGCAGGTACGCATGGCACCTGTAATACCGAGACAGACACTTCTCTGGAGCTTCTGTAGATTAGTTGTCACTGTTCATTCAAGAACTTTCGACCATCAAACGTGATAATGGGACTCACCATCATTGAAAACATCTAATATATAATTTTTGGATTTAAATCCCAAGTTTTAACTTCAGGGCGTCTTCTAGTGGCACGCTGGATGGTGGACTTTATATGAGAATCTTTCCTAGCTAGAACATTAACTCTTTCGTTACCATGAATACATAACTTCTGCTTGTTCTGCTTGGTGATAGCCTCCTACATGATTAAAGAGCTATTCATTGCTACCGAATAAGATTTGATTTCAGTAGTACCGATCTCTAGGTGGAAGACAGTAGTCAGGCTAGCGAGTATCCCTAGAGTAGACTAGAGTTTATCAAAGTTCGTTATTAGCTGTGACAACTTTACGTGCCTTAGCTCCAATTTTCGGTCGTCGTACTCGTCCAGATAAATGAACAATTGAACATCTGCAGGAAAAATGTGATGAGGTCCCGAATTTGTCGATCTGTGGAATTGGGTAACCTTGTGAGCAATTTTACGCAAGGGCTTGACCGTGCAAGCCTAGTCACCATCAGCTGCGACATGACTTCAGTAATTGGGCCTTAAACATGCATGAAAACGATCCCGAACCGGGCTTCTTAAATAAGTAAAATTATCAGATGAGGGAATATCAGAAACCCACACCCATTCAAGAAATGGGTTTTGCCCATACTTCTTCATTGGCCTATACTTTTTCTTCTATGTTGCTGGCAAGACAGTTACACTCAATAGACATCGCTATTACATCATGTTGACTGACTATTTTTGGGAAAATTGAAAGAGATGACTTGGATCATATGTGGTTTCATCAAAACGGGACCACATGTCACACAGTTGCCCAAACAATCTCGTTATTCAAGTCGAAGTTCGGTGACCGTGTTATGTCCAGAAATGAACCAACCAACTGACAGCCTCGTTCGCTCTCAACTGACTTCTTTCTTTGGGGCTATGTCAACTCCATGGTCTATGCTAATAAGACAAAGAGTTTAGAGTATCTGAAGACCAAGTTGGAAAGCAAAATTGCCGGACTTATACAAAAAAGTCATGGAAAATTGGGTTCATGTCTTCGAGTGTACTTTAACCTTATTATTTTTTTTTTTTTTTGAGATTCTAAACGCTATGTGTTTTATTTAAAAAACAAAATGAGACTAATTTTGGGTCCAAAAGGATACCGAAGTACATAAATTGACTGTCTTAGTCATCATCCTAGCTTTATCTTCTTGTAAACAGCATCAGCTCTATCTAAGATAGGCGCATGCCATATACGCTGAGACAGTGATGACAAGTTACCTAATAGAAGGTTTACCTTCCTCATTAAGACTCAGTAACAGATAATAGACCAATAGGTTCCACAAACTGGAAAGCTCTTCTTTCTGTGTAAAAACTTTGAAACCACAGTCTTGGGATGATTTTTTTGCTCTTAAGCACCTCTAGGATCTATTCCCAGAAAGTGCAGTCGATGTACTTGTACTTACAAACCAAGGCAGGCTCAACTCTGCAGAAAGTGAGATTGTTTAACGTTCCCTCAATGTCCATGAAAATGACATTGCATTGCATGCAGTTTTTGATTTTGACATTCTCTATAATTCTTCTTCATCATTATCTTACACGAACGAATTTACCAAGGATGCCAAAAATAGAAATGACTCTGTACAGCTAGTTTCTGATTAGACACGCCATATTCTCAACACCAACAGGGGCTTTACTATTCCCTAACATGGATTATCTAACAATAAGCTTTACTGCTTTTACTTGTAAAGACATCACACAAACAAGAAGGCAAACCACAAAAAATTAAAAACTTTTTCTTTAAACACATTTAGCCAAAAATTATAACATTACACAAGTAGCAGGTGTAATCGCTATTCCAGGCAACAAGCAACAAAAATAATTAAAGCCTTAGACCATCCCACGCTGTGTGGCGTACCTAACGTGTTGTAATTAGAAATCAAATCAAGCAACCTTCCTGTCCTGCCTATCTGTCCTTTTGCAGCCCGACATTTAGCAAACATTTTAGACAGTTTTGTCATTTTCCATTTTCCATTTTCCATTTTCCATTTTCCAGTTTGTTTGCAAAGGACCTACGGACAATATTAGATTTTCTACCTCTGTGTTTTTCTAATGAAGGTTGTGTATGTACATTATTCCAAAACTAATGCTGCAATTCATTGTGCTCGCGTGCTCATTCCCATAACAACATGAAGCCCACACGTTCAGAGCAGACCTTATACCAACCACACAGCCACTTAACTCTATCGAAGCAATTGCAATTCAGGTTCCTTTAACGCACGACTCACCTTTATAGCCGTATAAGGACGGCCGTTCTATAAGTGTATGTATTTCCGTGGCAATCCTAAGGCACTTTGTGTGTGCCTGCTGTAGTTTACCATGCATGCCAGTATCGTATGCATGAAGCTTATCTTAGCCATTTTCTAGAATTCATAAACTTTCTGCCCCATATCCTTATATGATTATGAGCCAGGCTGGCAGTCTTACAACATTCAAATGGTCTTCCACAATACAACGTATGTATCAGAGTGTATGTATGTATCAACGTATCCTGTCATGCACGCAGGATGTAAACAAATTTGCGTTACCTTGGCTTTACACACACACACACGACACACTATGGTGTGTCGGGGTAGGGGGTGGTGAAGTCGAATTTTTTGTTGGCCTCTCGGCATTAGATTTTGGATTCGTTATGCGTGCCATGAATTTAATTTTACAGACGATATACGTTAATCGATCGTTACGTAACTCGGAAGATTGTTTGTGTGTCTTCAGTCAATGTGACCAAGGAGTCACCCTAATCCTATTTATATGCGAATTAGGGATGAGTTTCTGACCTTCATTGGAGGGGTTTCCTATCCTATTCTATGGGCAGATTTTTTTTTTCTCGAACTTTCTCTGGAACGTAGTTTCAGTGGAAAGAAAAAAAAAAAAGAACTTTTTTCGTAACAATTTTGATTAATGGCTCTTTGGGACAAAACTTGCCGTCTGAATTTTTCATTTTGATACGTGATTTACTCTTTGGCCTTTCATTCAGTCTCCTCCGGGCAGTACCATGAAAGGGGTCTGGCACAACAAACTTTGGGCATAACTACTGGGACGTGACTTTTTGGCTGAGGCTCTCATAAGTGAATTAAATATGAATGATGGATATATTTCTATTGGCAACGGGGATGGCACATTGTCCAAATGCCAAATTCTGATAATTCGCAAATTACGTAACACCCACATCTCGGTAACAGCTGAGAATGATGATTTGAATTATTTACCGGGAAACAGCAAACTATGGCTTCTATATACATATTTATTGATAAAAATAAATCGAAAAGTTGACGCAAAACAAATAGAAATACCCATTCAGCAGTTCAATTATTATTTTTTTGTTTCCATTCGTTTGTTTTCCGCTGTTTCTTTTCAATATTCTCCAAACATTAAACGTCAAAAGTTTTCATTACTTTGGCAGTGTTGCCTTTTGTTTTTGTGCCATGACGACGGAAAAGTTTCCGGCAGCAAATAATGGTTCCAATAAGTTCGAAAAACAAATAACATGGTATGTGCAGGATGCCAGAACACATACTCCCCCTCCCATGTACATATCTGGACCACTTCGGATCGGGAATTGAAAATTTAACCAAAAAGTCATTTAATTTAATTATAATTTTTATTGGCACGGATTTGGGGATGCTATATATGTATGTACGTGCGTGTGTGTGCTTGGGTGTAATAATTTTCTAAATCAAGAGAGGACTGTGCCGTGCCGGAAGAACCCAGGCACTTTTGTTGTCGAAAACAAATCTAAGCTTCCGGGCAGGAATTGTCGGTGCGTGTAATTTTTCTTTTTTTTTTTTCTTTTAGCACACTTGGCAAGAAAACAAGGAGAATGGTAGACAGTAGAGGGTTTTCAAAGGAACGTAGAATGACTTTAATTTTTAAAGGTAAGCAATTTCGAGTACACAAATGAAATCGTGAGATGGGTTCTTAAATGGTACGGTCTTGTGTGAAATCAACTGAAAGGTGTCGGAGCAGATTTTTAAGAACGAAAACAAAGTTTTAGAATAATAGTAAAACTTTAAGCACAACACAATCGTACATATAACTGTAAAGAAACTCATTTCTAACTCCATTTCACCTTTTTTATAAACATTCTAAATTAAACCTGGGTCTGGATTGTAAAATCGATGGTACAACGTTAAGATGTACGTCTTTTGAAATTAAAGATATTCCGGTGTTTGGAAAGTTGGTTTGCAAAATAATTGGAAAAGAAAAACTATTTTTGAGAGTGTGAGGGGATGTCTATTAAATCTGAGAAAGGGTCTTCGAAGTTTGTTTCCCCATGATTACAGCTTTGAAATAGCTTCCATATACCTTATGTAATGGGACCTTAATAGTGCCTGATCATACATGCATATATGTACGCCTGTATCATTGGTTTCACTAAGATTTGAAATTAAATTTGAATTTAAAAAATTATAAATGAGAATAGTCATTAAGTGCAATGAAAAAATAGGGAAAACCACAAACATAAAGAAAAGTCTTCCAGAGGGTATGTCATCGAACATTTGGTTGATTTGTTTCCTGGCTTAAAATTACTAATATAAGGACCAAGCATTGTATTGCATTGTATTGTCTTCATGTGGGTGTCATCCAAACACAACAAGCATGAAAAACTGATTTTGAATATGCATAAATACATGGCCATCCAATTGTACACCGAGAAGAGATATCTCTACCTGCCCATAGCTTCAGCGAAAAGTTTGATTTAACTCAGCTCATCCTACCGGAGAAAGGGCAATAGACAGTCATTCTAATGCGAGAAAAGTCTAAACATTAATAGATACAATTAAGGCTATTTCACCTACGTACCTCAAGACAGCACTCATATACATACTTTCAAGTCTCGTATACCAATGGTTTTAAGATGTTACTTAAATAGACTCAATCCTTTGACTAGGTTCACTAAGTTTTTGAAGACAGTTTTGTTCAGGGGGAGCTGATACTTAGCTATTGGTCTGTCCATATGTATACCTGTCTACCTATCTGTGCAAGGTAAAGTTACTGGTCTAAGAGTGGCTGTTCACCCGGCCTGCCACGTTATCCTAGAGATGAGGCAATTAATTATTTGAACGTGTGTGAACCGAAAAGCAGCACCTAGTGGGTGGCTGCTGAACCATTTCAAGCAAGAGCATCAGGACTCTTATCATACCGTTGTTCAGCCTAACGATAGCCTTCTTTCGATTTTAAAGGTAAGCATTAAAATTGCGTTTATGAGATGAATACTCTTGTTTACTCTTATCGTTGAAATGATGCTGCACTGGTGGGTGCTTAGATTTGTGCACCAAAAACAGAATTTCTCGTACCCAAGGCTGTGAATTATTTATTCCAGTTAAAGTCCAATAAGGTTACAAAGCAATCATCAATGGCGATCTACAGGATCATAAACATGACAATGTCTTTTGGCTTCAAGCTCGAAAAACAATTTTGAGTACATGTTGTCGAGTAGTCTCATATGCCTCTCCGATAGCTCAGTAAGCCACTGAGAAGACCTTCACCATTTGCAGATAAAGGGTTTTTAATTGGGACGTAACAATTTCGTATTTTAATACAAAAGCACCCTTAATCTCTTTTTATGATCTGTCAATGCCAAAACGTATTCGGTCGTAATAATTGTCCCACCAGACAGGCGGTACTTGCTATAGTGGATAAATTCGAGTCAACATATTCACTATGGATTGTTCCTGTGCCAGTGAGATAACGCACCCGTCAAAATACCAAAAAAATCGCAGCCGTAAACGCTTCAGTTCAAAATGAAGTAAATCGGGAGTCTCTCAGTCCACATTGTGGCGTATTGTGCGTAAAGATCTTGGCCTACACCCTTACAAGATCAAATTATGTAACTCAAGAACTGAAACCTCGATTAGGCTCTCTAAAAGTTTGCAGACAATCCTGAACTTTATCGAAAAATAAAGTTCAGCGAGGATGCTCATAGCTTTGTCAATAAGCAAAAAAAAAACTTTATTAGACAGCAATAAGCCCAAATGTGCTTCAAGAGAGTCCATTGCATCCACAAAAAGTGAACGTGTGGTGTGGATTTCATTCCGTATTTATTCGTCGATGAAAATGATCGTCATTTTACGATCAATGGAGTTTGCTGTTGTGGCATGTTGGAAGACTATTATGCCAGAATTGGATTTGACATCAGTGTTATGTGGTTCCAACAAGATGGTGCCACATGCTACAGACATACATGCCTGGTCAAGCAAGTGATCTATTGAAGAGGAAGTTCGGTAATCGTGTAGTCTCGAGAAATGGTCATAATCGCTCAAGCAATTCAACGCATGGGGTTTACGTTATGTGGTTACATTTAGTCGTTGGTTTATGCCAACAAGCCTACAACGTTGGAAAAGCTTAGGAATAATATTTAACACGAAATTGCCAACGTTCTGGCTGATATTTGAGAAGGAGTGGTGGAAAATTTGCTCCAAAGGATCGATCGCGGCACACATGCTCGCGGTGGTCATATGAACGAAATCAAACTCCACTACACCAGGAATAAATTTCTGCCCGATATCTCAATTATTTTGTGTTTTACTTATATACAAAAAAATACCCTTTATTTAGTTCCCTTAATGTTTTTTGATTGTATCTGCTTGATTAGAACACCCAGCAAGGAAAAATACGTACATACATATGTAGATTCTAAGCCAATAATCTGGATCGAGAGCTCAAACATGCCTAATATTTTCTTCAGAACCACATCCAAAACAACACAAATTTCGAAACTGACTGACCGCATTTTGCATTTAGAATTTAATAAAATAAAAGAGGAAAGCCATTTCGACCATTTGATTATGAATAGAATTGAATTCCATCAGACGGTGTTAGGTGTAGTGGAACCCAAAAATATCTATTGCGCCTGGTCCTGCCAAAGTGTATGTTAAACTATACTTTATAAACTATACTGAATCTAAAGAAATCTGAAATTCCATTCTTAACAGTTCCTTAAAATGTGTGTCTCTTCTGTCATTTTCATAACATTTATTGCCGAATATATAGGGTCCTCCAACAAGAGGTGTCATTTTAAATGAATAGCAAAACGCAACATTTTTATGTAAAGTGTAATTTTTCTTTTACTGCATGAATCGTTTGTGGAGCAATTTTATTTTTAGCAAAGAAAATATCTAATAGTCCTGGGGACGTTTTTGTATTTATTTTCAATAATATGTTTAATATTTGTTTGGACAATTAATTTAAAGAATAGTTTATTTTGAGACATTAAATACATAGTAAGGACACATAACTTAAGTTTAAAGTTAAGTTTTTTGTTTAAATTCAGTTTTATTTGTACATTTTCACTATTTTAACACCTTGCACGAGTATACATATATGTATATATATAATAACCTCCAAGTTCTTACTTGCTACTGTTTCCACTTGTTGGGAGAACTTGGGAAGCCGAGAGTTTACCGGATGAGTGGAAGAAGAGAATGATCGTCAAGCGCCCTAAAAAAGGCAACCTAATGCAGTGCGAAAACTGGAGAGGTATCTGCGTACTACCTGCTGTGGCTAAAGTAATAGCTAGAATTATTTAAGAGTGAATCAAAGAATACCTCGATGACACACTCGTCGCGGAACAAGCAGGTTTTCGCTCTGGATCCTCCTGTGTCCACCACATCAACACCCTGCGGATCATCATAGAGCAATGCGTTGAATATCGATCACCACTAAACCTGCTGTTCATCGATTTCGAAAAGGCGTTTGATAGTGTCAATAGGGAATGTATTTGGCTTGCCTTGCGCAGGAGAGGCATTCCTGATAAATTAATAGCTATTACCAAGGCTACATACGATGGATCCACATGTCACGTTTTGCATTGAGGAAGGCTGTCTGAGGAATTCGAAGTCCAAAGTGGGGTTCGGCAAGGCTGCATTCTTTCACCAATATTGTTTCTATTGGTGATAAGCGATGTGCTAAATGCGGCTTTATCGACGGGAAATGGAGGAATTCGATGGACTCTTACATCCGAACTCAAACACCTCGACTACGCCGACGATGTATGCCTACTGTCTCACAGAATAATGGACCTTCACCAAATGACAGCGAATGTGGAGAGGAAAGCTGACATCGTTGGGCTGAAAATTAACTCCGCAAAAACAAAAATGATCAGCCTAGGACCGAACTCGTCAACACATACATACATGCATTGCTGGACAAACGGTTGAAAGAGTAGAGAGTTTCCAATACCTTGGGAGTATTGTCTCAACTGATGGCGGAACCGAACTGGATACAGCCAGCCGAATAGGGAAAGCAAAATCCGTGTTTGGGATGCTATCCACAATTTGGCGTAGTAATGCAATTACTGTGGATTGGTCACACTCTCTGAAAAGATGACAGGTCCATAGCTAACCACGCGATGCAATGGAACCCGCTTACTCAGGATGGCAGAATACGCGGCGGTCCCAGAAGTACATGGCGCGGATAAGTCGAGAAGGAATCACGGTAATTGAGAAAGAGTTGGGAAGAGCTGAGGCACGTTGCTAGAAACCGCACACGATGGCGCGTAGGCTTTGTAGAGGCCCTAGGACCCATATCCCAATAACAGCTGATTGTTAACAGTTCAATAATGGCGCGAAATTTAAAATGACACCTCTCGTTTGATGAACCTACATCTGTATATTAGCTCCATTGCTTTCGAAATTTGTTCTTACTGCGACTGATATACATTAAGTTCCGGAACTTATTCTAATGGAAATATCCAAGAGAAATATTGTGGCCTTATGAAAGGCACCACTTTTATTTCCAGTCTATCGTCCTCCGCATTGTTTTCAACTCCAACGTGGCATGGTACCCAGTGCATCATTAAATTTTCCATTTCCTCATTTATTTGTGGTAACCATCGTATGTATATGGCAGTTTGGGTATAGGACATAGTCGCAAGGGTTTGATTTCGTATACACTCTTGTCTTGTATGAATTTTGTAATATTTTGCCATTGACAATGATTGATGATTCCTGGACTTAATACTCTTATATGTATTTTAAGAGTATGGTTGTAAACAATAAGTGGTCGTTTGTGGCTGTGTTCATATATTCCATTTCGTCATTCATTTGGACTAAAATTGAATTTTAGTCTCTAAACCCGATGCATTTTCCTCTTCCTAATCCTTTTTACGATTTGATTGCACCCTTTTCGATGATGAGATTTAAAATAGACAGATTTTAAGTTTATCTGAGTGTTTTCGACAACCCATCACACCATAGTCGAAATTTGGATTCAGGTGTGAGGCTTTGTATTTACATGAGTGGTTTTGCGGTTTTTCTCTATTTCCTTGCATGTGTGAATTGTACAGCAGTTTTTTTGATTAAGGTCTTCTTTGGTAAATCCTGCTAACCGGATACACATAGGTACTTTATATAAGGTAGAAGCTTTTCCCTACGAGTATCTCTACAAGTATTCCTGGATTGATATTATGTAGCCATTATCATACTTTAATTATTATAGTTTAGCAAAAAGTGTTCCTCCTAAAAATAAATCAGCAACCACTACTGTAATATGGTCCCTTAAGCTGAAGGATAAGTAGTAAGAATTTGAAAATAAAATGAATATGGAACAAAAGTTTCAGGATAGTATTACAGGTCAAGGGAATTGGAGCAACGTATCTACGATACATTAGAATACCAATATATACAGTCAGCAAGTTCAAAACGCCTCGTAATGAAATCATTAGCAAAACCATCGGTGTGTACACAGTTATTTTAAATATTCTACTTCCAGTAGGTATATCCCTTAAAATTGCTACCCAATGCACTCTGTCATAATTAAACCACAGAAATCCATTAGGATAATCCACCATCGAATGCATTCGAGATATATAGGTTTTTATAGTCGAAGTGGAAAAGCAATAATTTCAACTTTTAATTAAATGCCAATATCAGTTAACTGTACTGCCCTGCAAATGCATAAATTTGTTGCAAGCAGAAATTTGGAATAAATTTTCCATCGGAACGTTAACAACTTTTTTCATAGCAACCAGTAGTTTACCGCAAACCAAGTTGACAGCTTCATTATTTACACTATTAACACCAATATCCTTTTTCGAGTGCACTAGTATCAATTTCAATATTATGTAAGTTAACCTTGAAAGATCGACCCACATATGCCCCATCCACTGGTCGAAACACTATCATCATCAGTTAACTGTCATCATCTGCCTTTTTTTTTTTTTTTCAAAACGCTTTTTTCTTTCATCATTCATCATGAAATCACTTCAACCGGCTTTATCACTTTCGTAACACCTCCCTTAATGCCACTTTTATCTCGTGTGTCATATGAGTATATTTTGACAGAATTTCTCTCATGTCAATAGCGCGTATTCTTGACTTTTTCTTTTTTCTTCTTTAGTCAGAAAAAGTCAGCGGATGTATGTGTAGATGAATTTGAACGAGGGTTGCCATGTATATTGTCAGATACAACACCCTTCGTCCTCGTCGAGCACACACAATGCCAGCACATGTACAATAAACCTTTTCAACTCTAATGAAAAGCAATTTAACAGAAAACTCTCAACACTCAACTCCTTCGGTGCTTGCTTGCTTGCATGACAATCATCGAACAATGGGCGAGAGTGGATAAATGGATGTTATCCCAAAAATGAAAAAAAAAAAAAAAAAACTGAAAAGTGAAAAACGGGAGGATTTTCAAGAGGAATCAACTCAAAAGTGGCATCACAAAATGAGTACCCACTTCATTATGGAACCGAGGACGTCTGTTAGCTGTGAGAGAGAACTCTTTCTGTGTCAGTCCCTTCTTGTACTGAGGAAGAGTAAATCTATCTATTATATACCTTAAAAGGGTGTCCTTTCCCTTTGAGTGATACGTTACGTATGGTTTATGTGGAGTATGTGGCGCAAATGTAGGGTATTAGTCCAATTGTTAAAGCGTGATGGGTTAGGGGTTTATTTAAAAAAAAAAAAAAAAATGTGGGCAAAGTGATGACGTCTTTTTGTGGGATTATAGGGTTTCGGATAATCGAGATACTGTTTCCTAAAAATGTGATAGATTATCTCGTCCATAAAGTAATTTAGGAAATTTTTCATCACATGTGACACCGAAAAGATACTGATCAACTTTCTTCACTTTGATTACATAAGAAGCATGATACATTATATCAAATCTCATCCTTTTAAACCTACTAACTTATGGGTTGAGCAAAACAACCCACCTTAGTTGGGTACCATGGGTGAATCAAGAGGGAGAAACTACGAAAATTCGTTCATCATCTTCAGGATTTTTTGACCCAACCGTATCTCTGACGAATGTCTTTATCAAAGAACGAGTCAGGAACCTATTGGCACAACCATTTAAAGACGAAAGTGGCTCTGGATTGATCATATGTACCTTCCAAAAAAAGTGACTGTTCAATAGCTAACCACGCGATGCAATGGAATCAATTAGGCCAGGATAAGGCTAAGTATAGGCACTAGAAACCAGGGGATACAGGACATCAGTAAGTATGTACATACATAAGTATATACGGTCAACAAGAAGGTACACTCAATATCAACGAACTTGACAGAATGTGACTGCTTTTTGGAGTGAGAAGATAACTAAGTAGAACTTTACTAGCCAGAAAAACGTTAGAACCTTATTCATAAAAATCAAGGATCTACCATCCTTTCAAAAATGTTCTCTCCACTTATTCTCTCCTGCACTCGGGTTCATATTGGACAACCATTTTGTAGAGCATTTTGTCTGTAGAATTTTGAGCTCCGAACACAGTCGTTTTGCAATCCCTTAGTATTGGTGGTCTCACAAGGTTGTCCTTGGTTGAAACTTCGTGAGCTTGACATAACTTTTATGACTGTACGGATTTGATTCGCGGGAAAGGAAAAATATCCTAGAACTCTTATATAGACTTCAACTTAGTCTATTGTATTACTAGGTAGATACACTTTTTTGGTGCAGTGGTTCGAACAATTTAGATTTCCTTTATCTCTTGTCATATATTTCGAGGACTGTCAGTTGCAGTTACCAGCGTCAGTTGCTGTTACTCGGTAACGAACCTGCATAGTTCGGGTTACAACCAATAAAACTATTAAAACATCATTCCCACTCAACTTGTCAATGATACAATCTGCTACAGTAAATTGTCCTCGGTACCATATCGTGGATTGGAAACCAAACTTTACCAAGACATCACATCCATACTTCGAGTCATTAGACATCATTCATTTATGTCAGACGTGACACTTAGCACGCTCATACGTTGCCTTATTAATAGATATAAGCTTCCCAACTGCACCTCTCCTATGTAGGATGCATCAGCTGAATTCTCTGTTTTCACTGTCGAAGGTTTTTTTGACGTCCTCAATCCAGGACGATAACAGCGAAAACCTGCTTATTCAGTATAGAGAGTAGATGCGATCCAATATAACATTAGCTAATATTGTTCGATACCCACCACCTTCTTATCGATTTTATGAGTGCCTATGACAGCATCTATAGAGATGAGAGCCACAGAGCCACGTCTACTTTCGGAACTTTGAAAAGTTCATCCAACTGCTGGTATATACTGATGATATTGACATAATCGGAGGAACAATGCGTGATGTCTGTAATTCTTTAGTGAGCATTGAATCGGATGGGTTTAAGTTAATGGGAGCATGTCACCCTCGATAAATATAACTTTGAAGTAGTTAAGGACTTAGTCTATCTAGGATCCGCTAAACATTTAGACAATGACACCAGAGCACTGAGATCAAATGAAGATTAACTTTTGTCAATCTCTGCTTCTTTATGCTATGAAGATATTGTGTAGCAAAGTTTCTTCTCAAACAACTAAAGTAACCCTTTACAAAAGCCCTTACCATTCCTGTCCTGGTCTATGGCACAGAGCCATGGATTATGCTCTCTCTTGTTATGAGAGAAAAATTTTTCGGATGATTTTTGGTCTCGTCTGTATAGACGAGTAGAAGAGAAGAAGATGCATCTGTGAGCTATATGAATTTTATAGCGATATAGACCTAATCAGAAAAGTTCAGATGCAATAAATAAGATGACTGAGTCTAGAGCGGATGGACAACAATGCTCGGACACGGAGAATCTGGAATCTGGAATCCATCCCAGAGCGAAGGCGCAGTAGAAGAACCCCTCGCCTAAGGTGACGCGCTCAAGGCGACCAAACAAGGTACCCAAACCTACCTGATATGCGAAACTTGAGATGTGTTTGAATTGAGAGCTACGCCTAGAGGCGTTTTCTTAAAAAAAAAAAAAGGGAAATTATTTTTTCAAAGCTACATACAGCGTCTCTCGCTATTCTTAATAAAATTTGTTCTAATAACATTACATATTCCTTCCTTAAATTATTTTGTTGTTGTAACTATTGCCATTGTCCTGTTCCCAATGAGCCCACCTTTATTAATTCAATCAGACAAGAGGTGCTCGATTTCACGATATCTAACTCACCCGTCTATGATTTAATTACTTTTTGTCAAGTTTTAAAAGAACTCTCAATGGTGGACCATGTGCACATAACCCAATTTCCCTTAATAGGATACTTAAACACTGAAACAACTGAAACTTCTTCACAGAGACTCTAAGTTGTGAATTTAATCCGTTCTGTACAAATATAGACTTTCGACAAATACTCAATGAAGAAACCTCAAAGCGAAGCTCTCAAAGCATCATTCAGAATACTGATCCGCTTACACCTCATATCTATGAATTTATTCAATACCCTGCAAACAGGCACACAAGGAACATTTCAAGGAGAATCTTGTCCAATGATTTTATCAGATTGGCCATCTCCAAACCGAAGCTCCTGGTGATGATGGAATTTTCCCTGTAATATGGAATGGATACTCTTATTGAATCAATAGCGACATCCAAATAGGTTGCAGAAAAGTTGATATAGTGTTCATACTTAAAACTGGTAGCACACTTTCCTCAGATTCAAAGCTTTTCCTCAGTGTTCCTAAAGGTAATGGAAAAAATTATCGTTTTTCACATCAGAAATACTGCCTTAATAGAATACCCCTTAAACGACCATAAATTCACATATCAATCAAGTAAATTGACAGTAAGAGCCTTGCATCATCTTGTTAGCACGATGGAAAAATCTCTATCAAAGACTTTGCCTCTATGCCTTTTTTGACACCTCCGTGTCCTTTGATAGTACATCTTTTCAATCCATTAGAACTGCTGCTGATGGCATAGGTATTGACTCAACCACAACCATATGGATATGCTCCATGCCTAGCACCAGAATAGTTTATGACGAGCTAATAATTCATGACGAGGTTGCCAATAAAGTGAAGTCATATACCCTCTACTAGAGTCCATTGTCCATTGTAGTAGACACACTTTTAAACAACCTCGACTACGCTGGAAATCCCTCTATATAGGTACCTCGCACTCCTACATGTTAGTGAGACAAAGACTGCGGCGACAACCATCCTAAATCTTGACCTCCTATGTAACAACACAGGATATGGACACATTAAAATACTTCAAAGAATTCCGATCCTATTGGCAGTATGCACATGCGGAAAAGAATCAGTCTCATCAGCCATCCCTTCAAAGTTGGTATTCCAAATCGCAGTTTTGGGAACAAGCAAATCTCTCAACTGATACCTCAATCCTAATGGGATACTCGACGATTCAAAAATATCAAATGAGGTAGGAATCGAAATTTTCAACGTATTGGTTCCTGAAGTACCTATGACCAAGTGGACATGGATATCAAAGCTCTGGCCTGGCACAATAAAAAAAAAACACCTCATTCTGACCAAGCAGAAGAAATGTCAACCCAGCTTAGAGTCCACAAATGCGCGACCTAAGCTAACTGGAGAGTTTTTCGGTTGAGGTTCCGAATCCCCCCAAAAAGGATCGCCACCTCTAAGTAACTAAATAAATAGGTATTACATAAGGCATATCGAAAAAGTATCTATCATTGATTAAAAATATCCTTTGTACTTGGCATTAGTTTTCAACCAACGCCAATGCCAACACCACTTGATTCATGGAAAAAAAAAATCTCTTTCATTATAAATCATCTCATAAACCACTTTAACGGTTTAAAATTCAACCAAAGAGATTTATATCTCATAGCAACTACGAAATACTTGAACTTTGTATAGATTCTCATTCACATCCCTTCTATGATCCCGCCATCAATTCTGCAAAAAGAATTCAATTCGACATAAAAATTCGATCTATCAGTTTTTCATTCAATTTTTTTCGATTTAATTTCAATAAAACTCATTCAGGTATGAAGCACATGCTCAATTGAATAAATGTTACAACAGCACAGGATAGATAGATAACGTTGTTGTAGATACTTGTACATTGGAAATTCAAAATATTTTCAAACAAAAATTACAAATAGAATACTTCCATGGAAATTCATATTCAAAACTTTTTGGACAAGGACATTCTATCTAAGAACAATGGTATTTGTGTTACAATATATACATCATGTATCTGCATGTAACGTATAAAGACATTTTGCTTTCGACTGGTGAAGTGAAATAAAAGGATATCGGTTCATTAAACACTTTCAAAGATGTTACGAAACTAGGTGAGATATTTTTATTGGTATTATACCTACATATATGCGAAGTTATCTTTTGTATTCAAAAACAGGCATACTCTAGTAAAATATTTTAAGCCTTAAGCCTTACGCCAATAACCATATGGCATATGGCACTTACAGAAGTCAATATTTACTGTGAATACATACATAGGCAAGAGTAGGATTAACAAGGAGCACCATTAACACACACATACAACAAATGTTATCAACATCACACTCAACGTGTTAAAAAAAAGGTTTAATCCCAATTAATCGGCTCACAAGCCACGTAACGTAAACCTCCATCAATTTCGCAAAATTACTTTGTGCAATATTCATGTAAAATAACGATTACTATCGTTCACGTACATGCCATAAATTGCCATAAGTGCTGTTGCTGTTCCACTTCGCCATGTGAAATTAATTTCGCAGTTCGTCCTCCCCTTAATGTTGCAGGCAAGTGATGAATGCGTTTCCAGCCGAATGCAATATGCACGTCAGAGGCAATATGTCAGCGGTAATGTGTCAGTGGCTTCCTAACCCAATTGCCATCAAGTGAAATAATTAAACATAAATTATTCCTTTGAATCGCTTGTTCGCTCGATGTGCACACTTCGTATACACAAAAGCATAGTGACATTGATGCAACCACCATCATCACCATTCTCCCAAAGACGCGTCGTCCTATCTAGTCGGTCCCTCGAGTCGAGAGAGCCCACCATATATGTCTATGGGTGATTTTGAAATTGAATAACTCAATCAACGTGCCATTCTAACGTACGAAAGGTTTCAATGGGCCAAAAAGTCATTGTTACACGTTAGGTGTACCTACACATGTATGTGGCACATGTATCTAAAATTGTATCTCTTTCTTGTGCACCCTTTGAAACGTTGCAAACTAATGCGCTAAAAGTATCTGGTATAACAATAGATACGTCTGTAACACTAAGACTCATTGAGGTGCAACCTAACAAGTGCTCCAGCTGGTGTATGCAATAAATAGGTTACCCACCAGAGGCTGTATGTGTATGTGAGTATGAAGGGTGCAATGAATGTGTGCTGCACTTAAACTCATTTCAAGATGGATGCGCCAGCAAGAATTCTGACACATGAAGGGTTATTAGGAATTTCTGAAATCCTTTGGAAGAAGAAGATGCGTGACATGGTGATGGACGAGAGGGAGGATACCTCTAACGAATAACAAGAGGACGAGCAACTTGTCTGAGAGGGTAGTGGTAGATAAATAGATCATGTCATGGAAATTCTTGGGCAAATGTTAGTGGGTGAAGGACATTTCCGATTAGCAACCAGCTCGGTGGAAAAATAATGAAATTATCAAAATATATTATTGTTTCCTGTTGATAAGATGGATGCATTAGATTTTGGAAGCTGCTCCTGAGATGCAGAATTAATTTAAAGAAATTTTATCTTCATTCGGTTGTATAGTTCAATCCAAGTTGCTAATTTGCATGCATATCTTGGAAAGGTGAAGCACAAGAGGAAGTTATTTGCTCTACCTTTCGAGAGACTTTTGGATGAAGTAGAAAAGTAGTGAAATGCAATTTCAGTAAACCCTGTTCGTAACATGCAGCCAATTCAAGTCTCAACACATAAATATGAAATCGTCTAATGGTGAGTGCAATTTACTAGAACTCACGTCAACAATTTTCCATAAAAAAGTCTTCAAATTAAGTAAGTTAGTTGCGGTGCAGCTAACTTATTTGCATTCTAACAACATTATATAAGATGTTTTTACATACCATTTTGGTACAGTTTAAGCATAATGCTATTCATTTACTGAGACACTTAGGCAGTAAGTAAAGAAATATACAAAATAGACATTAAAATGTACACCACTGATGGGTCTTAAGCACGAAGGACATATTACTTACTTGGGTGTGGTGAAACCATATATGGTCCTCAGTAAGAACTAAACAAAAGTTGAAACTGTCGTTGTGTAACCGAAATTATAATAATATGTGATGTGCAATATTTGTACAGCAAAGAAGTTTAGGTTGCAGGCAGTCATGTGGAGGAAAAACTGAAAGTTGAAGGTCACCACCACATAACAGTGAGATAAGCCTAGAATAGTGTATCCACAGACTGTAAGTTCGTCAGAGGTTGCGCCAAAACCAGTATCTTATTTTGATTCCTTCCAGTTTCACATTAGGATCAGCTAAGAAATAGAAAGAACACTTTATTGGGGATAAAATTACTCCCCGGAAGCTGGAAACTGACCAAACTCTAACTGCAGTTCCCACCAAAGATGAAGTAATATCCACAAGAATAGTTATGAATGCAAATAAGATGTAGGAGTTGAAGGCATTCCTGCAGAGTTTTATAAAGTTTCAATAACAACCTCGGCAGACATTTTACAATAACTCGTAGTAAGGTCCTGTGATATTGAGACCTCCTCCATTGGTGGAAGAGGGTATTTTCAAAGAAGGGACTTTCGGAGGACAAGAAGTGGAAAGAGATTATCTGGCTTCCTCATAAAAATTAAGTTGAATCAAATAGGGAACATTGCATATGAAACCATACGTCTACGAACTAGTGGAGAATCCAGTGCGATTTTAGACTTGAAAAATCGACAATCGATCAAAACTTTACTCGACTGCAAATCCAAATAGATTTTAAAGCCCCATAGATTGTCTGCATATTACTGGTGTTGAAGGTATACCAGGGCTGATGAACTGGTTAGAAGAGGCTCGGTACTTCACCCGGAGCAAGCCAACTGCATGGTGAGCATAAAGAGCAAAAAAAAATCCTCTATGAGGAAATCCTCATAGTAGTGATCAGGGGCACAACACTCTATGTCACTGTCGACTTCGCGAATATCGAATCGTTGGCCTGGTTGTAAATGGTAAAAATACAACACCGACGTCTCGGACAGAACATTACGATGGACAACCATAACTTTGAAGTAGTTGCTCTCAAATTACTAAACGACATGATGGCAAAGCTTTAACGTAGAATAACTCTTGCCAATTATTGTCCCTATAGCCTTAGATACAACTATTTAGTAAATATCTATTAAGAAGTATGAGGAAGACCCCATTATCCCTGTCCTGCTGTATTCTGCAGACACTTTCTCAAAATTTTTGAGACAACAGTTCTTCGTTCTTCTTTGAGATAAAAGTTATTCTTCTTTTGTAATGATCGTCCTAGCTGGAGGCACTCGTTGTTTAAAGCCCTGGTTCAACCTACAAAGTAGAACCATCGAAAAGTAAGTGAGTTATGAAGGTGAAGACAGGAGTAAGCTGCGAGGAATAGCAGTATTCTAATCCACTCTATTTTTTTTTTCCGTAGATTCATAACCGCAATTCATTGACCACACTGCCGATGTAAAATAGACAAATTCAATGGAGTCTTGCAAAATATCGAAATGTAAAAAGTATCGCATCAGTTGATACGGTGGTTGTATTTGTGCAGCCGATTCCGATTGCAAAGTTTTCTATCAGTGTGCTATGGGTACACATAACTATGTATCTCTAACTAGAATTACCATTCACTGCAGAGAAGCATTCGTTCTAAAAAGCCGCTCTGGATTCAAGTTGATAAAGCAATTTAAATCCATCTGTGTATAGCACCTTGCTTGAAAGACATTTCTAGGAACTGAAATGAAAGGCTGGAGACCACTCTATTTACTACAAGATGTAATCAACTACAGATGGTGCAAATCGGCGGCAATCGGATAGTGATGCAAAAATAAAACACAAGCGTTCTCATGATAGCCTCTCACTATCACCTCCTACTCTACACTTCCGCGTTGGTGGCTGTTGGGTGCCTAGTATCTTGACTGGAGTGGAGCAGAGGCTCTAAACTGCTATAAGACAGATATCCAGGAAGTGCGATGGGATTGGCCGGGCAAAAGAGGATGATAAACTTTGACATATACTACGGTGATTGCTATGGAGATCAAAATTTCGTCTACCCGACCAGAATGAAGTGAGGATAGCAACATCTGAACTCAAATCTAAGCTGCTGGGCCGGACGGCCTACTTTATTTACTTACTTACTGACTATGGAGAATGCTCGTTGCTCCATAAAAGATTGGAAACAATCTCACCGAGACCTTTGATGTCGAATAAGGATTCAGACAAGGTGATGCGCTGTCATGTGACTTTTTCAACATCATACTTGAAATAATTGTGCGAAACTTGCGAGCCAACACCAGAGGTGCAATTGTCTGTTACTTGTATACACTAATGAGATTGACATCATGGGCAGAACAAAGCGAGCTTGAATTTGTTTACTCTTCGTGTCACATCAATTTTTCTACCAGAGACCCATTTAGTAGCACCTCAAAGCTTTATTTATTTACACAACTACTTCGTCAATATTCCTTGAGAGATACTTTTTCTACGTTTCTCCATTGTAATACCTATTTGTATGCATTACCCGTCTGCTTGTGCACCTTTTTTCTATCTATGGGTGATGTTTTCCTTTCAAACATTCTCCTTAGTCAGCTCCTTCTCCAAACTTGGTATGTAAATAACAAAAGCGGACTTCTGTTACTTTGGATAAAAATTGTTTCCTTGTAAAAGTATCACTGGTTTATTTAAGCTAATGACAAAAATTATACCACATCAACCGCAACCTGCCTTAAACGTCAAACAGTGAATTTTTATCAAAGGTCATGCTGTAAGAGTACCTTACATGACCTTCTTCTTCAATTTACCCTAATCAGCAGAACGACAGCAAAAAAACATCCCCAATCAATACTTCAAAATGTCATCCAACCAACCCATCCATTAATAAAAATTTCACCAAGAAACGCCATCATTTGCCCACTCCATCAACTGCAACAGCAGGAGGAGAATACTTTATTCATCAGCGTACTGTTTCAGCTTTCGTACTCTATAATCACCGTGGAATACCTCTCGTAATGAATAATGAAAGTAAAAAGGGCCATACAGTGAGCTACTCCACCTGCCTGATCGCATGATGACAGCACAAAAGCCAAAAGTAATTAGGTTCAATTTTTAAAATAACTCTTAACAGTTACTACCACCGTTAGCGTCAGCGTCAGCGGCAGGAACATGAAAGGAGCAAGGGTACAATTGAAAACCTTTCAGCACTCATTTGTGACGTTTTTTTCTTTTCTGCTTCTTCTTCTTCTTCTCTTCTCTGTTAGATCGAATGAATAAGGGTTGACACTTTCAGGATACAGAAATAGACAAGGAAATGACAACTGCTGGAGGGGGATCACGAGCAGCAGAATGAGGTTGCTTCTCTCGCAAAGTAATGAATAAAATATCACGGTAGAGGCAAAAAAAAATAACAGAAAAAAAAAACAAGCCAACAAAAACATCCTCTTATAACGTCACGTTATAGTATAAATACGGCTATGTAGTTACACAAGGATATGTGAGGCATTTTCATTTCCTCATCTCATAAATATGCGAGCTAACCATGAGAATTACTTCAGAACTAGCTCAGCTTCACACAGTGATTGTGTTCACTGTGCGCAGTGAATGTGATCCTTTAGGCTCGGAAATCATAGAGATATATGGCAAGGGAGCGGAGGTAAAGAAGAATTCTTAAAACCCACATATCCTTGACCTTGAAAAGCACAGCACACTCCTCTCTCATGGGGATTGTATGATTTGAAGTGAACCGAAAGAAGAAATGTGTAACGTGATTTCTGAATCTATGTACATCAAGGATACGAAAAGAGTTTACTAGCATGGAAAAGAAATAGCATCGCTAAAACAATGACAGTGCGAAACAATGCAAGACGAAGGAACAATAATAATTATTGTTCCGTAGAATTGCGAATTGATGTGCAGCAATTAGTTTTCTTTAAGCCCCTTCCGCCGCTACCGCCGCCGCCGCATTCCACAACTACGAAGCGTGTACGTGACAGATTTATACTGTCTCATTTATATCCTTATTCTCTATCACAGCAATGGCTATAGCTCTGTATTAGGGGAGAAAATGAGGCAGTGAAATTCCATTCCGGTGCGCGAACTTACTCCCTTTAGATATATTTATATGTATATGTACTTCTATGCCGCGCCTTCGTAAATCTCTAGTTTTAGCCCTGCATCATGAACAGAGCAGGGCAAATGAAGCCATTTTATCGCCGTCAACACCATCAACGCCACCAGCACTTGAAGTGTTTGTCGTCCTGTAGTCGCTCTCAGTATTTAGTTTTAATTGTATCCCTGTGATTTGTGTTGTCCTTTTAACGCGGAACTCTCTTAATTTCACTGACTTTTTGATTTTATATTTAAATCTCAAGTTCTAGCAGCGCATCATTAAACCGATGAAAAAGTTTTGCCAACAACTTTTACTATTTGTTTTGTTTTTGTTTTTATAGTTTATTTCAAAAAAGAAAAAGAACGACAAATTGTGTCGCCATGAAAAAGTTATAGCTACAAAGAGCGCGAGATTGTATCTAGTGAGGTATAGTATGTCGAGCAAGGAGATTCTGTTTTTTTTTTTGTGTGTGCTTCCGAAAATAAAAGCGAAACAAACTGCAGAAGTGCACCTAACCTCGAAGTGAGTGTTTCATTGTTGAATTTTAGTTCGACCCACTTTTTCATTGTTGAATTCTGACCGATTTATGGGAAACCATTCAACTATAGTTTGTCACAACTATTATGCAAATTCTCAAGGTCTACAATGACTGAATCCCAATCAAGCGAGAAGTTGATACACATATTTGTAATGAATTACTTCAAGATGTATTTTTACGGGATTGGTTACAATAAGATTTATATTTATTAACAATGACGCCAGCAATAAAGCAATGGCTGTTATGGATGTGGAACTAATACCTCCGCATCTGTTAACGTTAACATACTCTAAAAGCCTTTCAAAAAAAGCTGCAAAATGATTCCTTTCTAGCTCGAATTGACTTTGATTTTGCTATTCTTACATACCTATGTGGACAGTACTTAAAAGACAATAATCGACACTGGAACTGGGAAAATATATATCCCTATTCAATTGACCTTGAGAAAAATGAATTCAGATTAAAACACACAATAATTTCGAAACTTGAGATTTCGGTCGAAAAGTGCCTTCGTTTTCCGACAAATCAACTACGAAGGCATCGGTATGCCTAAGTATTTTAAAGTATTTTCTACCAAAGTAGAAACACTAGCCAATGAAGATTGTTATGTCGTAAATAGATAGTGAGTAAATTTTGTGTATTGTGTGTCTAGATAAATCTTATAGTCTCATACATAGTTCTATATCAAAGACCTTCAGCTTGAAATATAAGATTACACTTGTCCATGCTATTATAGCATGGTTAAAGGTTTTATATAGCAACATCAAATACTCTGGAACCGACTCCTTCATCTATTTTGGATCTATCTGCCTACCATACATGAGAAGCGCAAGCAAATATGGTCACAGTATCCTGCAATACGTTCCACAAACTTACTTAATTTTTACTCTGGGAACAGTGGTAAGACACAGATAGACATTGCAATGTAAATATTTATATCTTTACTATTTTTCGACTGGATCATGCTAAGCCTGAAATAATTGAAATTGACGGGCTTTGGAGAAGGAAATTTAATAGCGAACTCTACGAACTGTACAGCGACATCGACCTCATCAGAAAAGTACGCATTAGTCAACTAAGATAGCTGAGACATGTAGAATGAATGGATACAAAGTCTCCGAATGGTTTTATAGTTTTATAGACCTGGATAATTCCTGAATACCATAACTAAGAACATGCACCCAAACTTTATTGTGTCTAACAAGAGAGACCTTACTTAACTTACTTGTACTGCACTGAGCTAAACTTTACTACTTTATTGCCTGACGCTATGAAAGATATGAATATATTCTAGTATCCATAATACATTTCTCAAGGCAGATTTCAATGAAATGGTTCTCAGATTAAAATACACACGACATACACATTCCACTGAATCTCGCATTTTATTGAAAGACACATGCCAATTCGTAGCTAGACTTAAGTTTGGCTTCAAAGATGTCAGTTTTAAGGATAATAAGAGTTATTGATTACACCAGTCTACCTAAACCAATAACTTTACTATTATAATTTATAGTCAGTGTAACTAAAGCCTCAAGGTCTGCCTCATAAACGATTACTCTCTAGAGCTGAGCAAAGTGACGAGCCACAAAGGCGCTAGAGTATGTTTAGAATGCAATGAATATGCAGTGCAGAAAGACCAATATCCTGTACATGCTAGAAACATAGTTATAAAGACCGCTATGTATGCTAGACACAGTAAGGAAATTTCTGGAAAGAATTATATGCAACAGACTTGACCAGTACATCGTAGGAAACAACGGACTTTCCGACCGACAATACGGCTGCAGAAAAATTTTGAAGCACCACCCATGCAATACAATCAGTTTGCGATATTGCACGCAAAGCCATATCTTGGACCAGATGGAGAGAAGGAAACAAGCAGTACTGTGTCATTGTAACGTGGGACGTTAAGAATGCCTTCAACTCGGCCAATTGGAGTTTAATTATGTGAGCGCTGAGGAATATGTCAGTTCCAAGCTACCTACTCCACATAGTTACAAGTTATTTTGAAGACAGCAGCCTTTTCTACGATACAGACGAAAGGCCGAAAAGACATAAAATTGTAGGAGGAGTCCCACAGGGATCAGTTGTAGGTCCTGCCCTGTGGAACATTTTTTCCGACGGTGTACTACATATGTTGAAATAAATAGGATATAATCGGATACGCCGATGATATCGCGGTGTGGATAGTGGCATAAATTGCAGAAGAGGTGACACGAAACTGCAAAAACAGCATCAAAGACGTGAGAATATGGCTTCACTCATCAAGTGTAGAATTAGCGGATCAAAAAACGGAGGCTGTACTCATTAGTAGCTGTAAGAAAATCGAGCGCCTGACCATACAGGTAGAAGAACACCTTATCCATTGGAACCCCTTCATAAAGTACCTAGGGGTATTGCTTGATCATAGGCTCAGCTTTAGAGAGCATCTAACTCACACAAGCGGAAAGGCCAATTGGGCGGTTGCCGCAATATCCAGGCTAATGCCAAATATTTGAGGGCCCAGGCAAACAATAATAAAACGACTCTCGACAATGAACAAGTCAATCTTCATATACGCAACCCTTATATGGGCTCAGAATATGCTGCGCATATGGAACGATATCGGGGGATGCAATAAGTGTAATAAGCCAATGCCTATTGACCTTGAGCTCAAAGCAGCGGCATCAATATATAATGGCGAAAACCCAGAGAAAAGGGCCATCAGAGCAAATGCCAACATAGAAAGGCAACGGCGATGGAATGGGTCCAAAAACAAACTTCTACAGGAGTTCGTAGTGGTATAGAACTCTAGTCATCCTCCAATCTTTAGATTCATGAATATTTCACCGCTTTGAGATAGATAGGCTTGTAAGACAAGGCTAAGGGACCTCACTTGGTCTGTTACCCAGCTTGGGTATAAAGATCACATTTACCTCTCTTCACGTCAATGAGATATATTGTTGTAGCATAGTCTTTATTAAACAACCACTGCCAGAATATTATAAAATCGAATCTGTCACCATTAACATGGAGCGACATAATAATGTAAAAGAATAAAGTCTCAAAACTCTATCCAGGTCGTATGCCATGATGATGAGTCCACCTACTACGTTGGCTTGGAATACGAGCAATAAGCTCCATAACCTACATAATGTAGAAGTATTGGCCTTAATAACTATGTCAAGGATAATGAATTCATCCCTAGCAGCGGTGGAGAAATTTAAAATTGTTCACCACACAGTCGACGAAAAAAACAAAGAAACACGCTCTATGAACCGCCACACTATACGTAAAATGCTATACAGACTGGTTAGGAGTCTTAATTCCAGTATTTTCCAGTATATCTTATGGGCTGCAGTGATCATATTTCCACTATTGTTAAATCATGGTATGTAGGTGACTCTTTTTTTAAACACCAGCTTTGTAACACGCATCGGACATTATAAAGTTCAGTGCTTGTGTAATGGAAGATGAAAAGTACTTATAACGTTTTTAGAAACAATCTACACACTTTTTGAGGCTAATAAGCAACATTTTATATTTTTTTTATTTTGGCGAAAATTGCAAAAACGAAATTATATCCAAACTAATCATCACATAAAGTCAAACTTTCAAATCATCATATAAATGATCCCATTTTGACATTATACGCAAATCAGTACCTAGTATTTCATAAAGTCATGGATACGGAGTATCTTCGATTATTTCTACTTGTTGTAAAAATAAGCGTGGCTTACAGAACTGCCTACAGAGTTTCAAGGAAGCCTAAACCAAATCCTAGACTAGTAGAAATTTCGTATCATGACAGCTTCATGATCTTCTTTAAGTTGTAATTTAATAAAACCCAGTTTAAGTGGGCAGTGAGCCAATTATCTGTCTCCTATTGCAAATTCACCTACATAAATATTCAATTCTCCACCAAAAACCATCCAATACATCAACTGAATCCACATTTGCACTATCCCACTGTAAGTCCCGTCGTAGCTGCAATTGTGATAATGCATTTAATCCCCTTAACATCGCACTCGTCCCAAAGTAAGTACCATTCCTCGTCATTTCCAGCATCATCGTAAATTAAACTTTAAAAATCAATCTCCCTCCATTCTTTATAAGATAAAGTTTTCATCCCGCCGCCCCAGGGATGGTATCCTGTTCGGATAGGAAATGTTGCTTGCATTCAAAATAAAGTTCAATTATTCACAACAATAAGATTTATTTTTTTATTATATTAACATGTATGTTACGAGCTTTATGTAAATTTTAAATGAGAATTTAAAAAATAAACAAAAAAAAATAAATTTCATTACATGCCAGAATGTTAATGCAACAAAATTAAAAATGTAAAATTCGAAGCGAAAGTCCGCTTTTTTGGGGGTGGAGGGTGTAGAATCGCAACGCTTGTAATATCTCTCGAAGTTAAATACAAACTTTGCGCTTAAATTAGCGAAACAAAACGAATAGTGAAACATTAAATATGTATTAATAGCTTATTTGCATAATGCAAATATTGTAAACGTTCTCCTCTGGTTGGTGTAATTAATTTCGGATACGTTTTTACCTAAATACCTAGAAAATATACAGACAGAGCATTTAAATTGTAATTCTGCCGGTGAACTATATGCCAGCCCTAGCCTTTCAATTAGTTGAGCTTATAGCAGAGGGAGGAAAAAAAAACCAACAACTTGATAATTGTATATTTTACGGTGTAGATACATCTATGTATCTCAACTAAATAACAACGATGGCAATGGAGTTCACATTCCCTGTGGACTGGGAGACTAATTAGCAACGTCTGGGTCGTATTACTTTATCCTCTCAGTTGAGTTGAGTGAACTTTTTCTCTACCACTTGGCATCGGTGTTATATGTACATACATATATATATATAGGCTGAAGGTGTTAAAGGGATGTAACCCTTGTGGTGTTGGTGCAAGTGCAAATTATACACCACCAAGAGGTGGTTACACTGTCGTATCTGTGACTATAAATTATGAAATCTGAGAATGGAGTTCGCAGATTGTTGCTTCGTTTGAGGTTGAAGGTGGGCGCGCTGGCCATAGTGGGAAATAAGATTGCGGTTAAAGAAGTTAAGCGAAAGAGCGTCGGAAAAATAATTGAATTTTAACAGAGACAAATGGAAAAGTTCTGTTTCAGTGATAGTGGAGGGTGGAAGTTATCTTATATTTATGAGGTGTTTATAGATGTCCTTGTGGGACATAAAAATGCATTCTAGCCTCGAATGAAGTGTTAGGAAACTTGAAAGTGCAGTTAATGCATAAAACTAAATTCAAGAATGATTACGGTTAGTTTCTGCTTTGACACGGTTGTATGAAAAATTGTTAAAGTTAAATTGTTTCTTATCCTTGAACACACTTTTTAGGCTTCAATTTTAAATTCGACAAAGCAAAACTAGCAATATAAAATTCGGAAATGAAAATGCTACTTTTTATTTTGCTTCGCCTACGTAGGTTCTCCTTTATATCCAGAGGATCTGCTACTAGTTCAATTGATTGGCTTGGCTCAAAAAACGTAGAGACTAAAACTACATAGTAGTTGCGCAAAACTTTCACTCTTTTTGACAAAAACAAACAAGTTTAGAGCTTGGTGTTTCATAACTTTTTAAAGACGTAAGACAAAGCAAAAATCCAGGCCATATTCTTATGGTCTGTCTATGGAGGACTATCTGCTGTTTACCTCCTTTAGAATTTTATCCTGCTTCGAACGTCAATGTTGGTGTTGGGATGTTCTCGTAGGTCTTGACTTGTTCTGATCTAGATTCTGAATGTCTTCTAGCCAATATGTCCAGGAACACATGAGACTAAACTTGGTTGTTCTTCTCGACTTCACAAGCTTGGATTTTATTTTTATACCAGAAGTCCCTTTTATTGCTGCCTGGCTGTTAATGAAAAATGTTGTACCTTCTTATGCATTGCCTTCACCGTACTTTCGCAGACACCTATCATCACTACTAGAACCTCCGCTTAGAAAACACTGTTCTGGTTCGGGAGCTGATTTGAATATGCCCAGCTATTCACAAATGATACCTAAGCCTGCACCTATGTATATCCAACTTCGATCTATCTGTGAACACAGAGATGGATGGCTCAGATTTTCAATTTGTCTATTATTTACGTTGACTGTATCATTGAAAACTTTTATTTTTTACTGAACACATATATATCTTAAGGCACATTTCAAACCCCGATGAAACTCGTCCACTTCTCCGACTTTTCAACCTGATGCGAAAGAGGAACATTCCTCGAGCTCAATGTCAACAGATGTCATGTTGTTACATATTGCCGTAAACGTCTTCCACCAGCACCATGATTCTATCTTATCTGTGGCGAGAGTATCCTCTCCATCTCTTTATTATTTGATTTACCTGATATCTGTGACAAAGAACTAAATTTTTGCTGATAGTATTATAACGCCTGGTTACATGAAATGCTTCTTTCAGGTTATCTGGAAGCCTTGTGTTACGCGATCTCTCTTTTCACATTTGACAGACCAATCTTAGACCATCCTAGCCACCTCCAGTGGCCCAATGACGATACCCATTATCTTCGAAATAAGACTGTTCATTATAGATTTATCCGTTTTACTATCTGCGGTCTACCCCCATGAGGATCCTTTACAATTAATTAACGTATAGTCACTTGAAAAATTCGCACTTTTGATTTCCAGTGTAGCAAATTTACTCTTAGAAACCGCCTTCGAAATCTTACATCCTCTCTGTCTCGTCCTTAATTTTTTAGTGCACCTAAATTTTAAAACACTACATGTATACCTATGTATCTACACATATATGTATCAATACTGTTTTGTTTATTTATATTTTTTTGTGATATCCTTAAAATACCCATAATTTGGAACACAATCAAATTCTCAAACAGAATTTAATATATTTTTATATCCAATGCTATTGAAAGCAATCTGTTTCACATTCTTGGAAATGACAATATATATATGTATGTAATCCTTAAAAGTAGGTAACCATTCTATTGTTATTTAAATGTTATTTCATGCCTACTGCTGAATGCTTTTACAAATAAAAAGTTTCATGTCATGTTCTTGAAAACAATAAATTTTTAAATCTTTACCGTCAAAATGTCGGTCATTCAATTTCAAGAAAATTAAATAATCATAAAATGTCGCCGTTGAAAGATGGACGTAAAATTTAAAGTTAAAAAAAAAAAAACAAAAAGACGAAATAAAATTTTTACGCTCCAATGAAGTTGCGGAATTGCGAAATGAACACCTTTTTATACGGACGAGCATAAAATATCGAACTTAACAACACAATCCAAATGAGAAGGATACAATAACATTTCACTTACACTTTTGTATTCAGAGTCCTTGATGGAGGTTCTCAACTCGAAATCTGCAAGTAAAGAGGAGAGAAGATGCTTGTCTTTAGATACGAACTTTGTAATTATATCCCAGATTAACAGGTAGTAATTTATTTTTAACTACTCAGAGTTATAAGTGAAAAGGTTATTCATTAAATTGATATTTAAATGTCAGTGATTATTGGTATTGGTATATAAAATTTTAGCAGCGTTTCTTGGGATTGTTATGGTTATGAAATAATTTTTAGGTACCTAACCCCTATTATTTAACACACCGTCAGAACAATCCCTTGTTACTTGCGAACTCAACTGTAAATCAGTTTCAAAGTGACATCCTGGCACACTCTAATCAATTAAGAAAAGTGAAATACCAAACCACTGATCCCCAAATCAAAAAAAAAAAAAATGGCAACACACATCCCATATCCCTAAGCAATGAAACCAACACTCATCTTGCGGCAGTAGAAAAGTATCTTTTAAATCCACACGAGGAGATTCAAATATGCACGAGTATGAATGTGAAAATAAAATCTAAAAACCAGAGCGAAAAAAATTATAATATACGAACAGGAAATTGAAGGGAAATGTGAAGGTATCATTGCGCTGTGTAATAAAAATCAGGAAAATTGAAGGGAAACACCCCTACCACTACTGGGGAATTTTAACGCTATGCGGAGGTGAGGGATGAATGACAAAAATTATACAACACCTTCGTGGAGCGAAAATGTACATACAAATAAATTAGGCATGCGTATGTATGTCGTAAGCCAGCCAGCTACATGGCAATTGTTCGGTTAAATTGTACATCTTCCTGATGAATTTATCCTGCAGGATGTTGTGGAACTTCGACGTTAAATTTTTTTTTTTTTGGCTGTTTACTTTGATTGCGAAGGGAAATTTGAGAAAGATACCGTGCATTCATATCGTAAATATTTTTTTCTTTTTATATTTAAGGTACGCAAATTTGCGGTAATACCAGCAAGGATATCTTGGTTGGATAATATTGTTGAGAGCGGTTGTTTAGTGGAGTATAATTTGGGGACACATTTCTAGCGAAATAATTTACATTCTACTTACATCAAGGAAGATTTTCACCATCAACGAGGGATATGAACCATGGTATAAAAGTTTGATCATAAAATTATAAGTTTTTTGTTGGAACTACAGGTGGAAATAATGAGTGCGTATCTTTAATCTAAGTTAGCCGCATTTGTAGTAATTGTGATAGTAAACAATTGTGATAAGCAATAATTTAAACTTAAATGAATGCTAGATTTAGATAAGGTTAGGTTATGGTAATTATGGTACTTTCATAATATTCTAGGTATATCTAGGATTCCGAGAAACTGAATGGTTATCTTGATTTCTCAACTGGATTTAATGGCCGAGCAGAGGGTAGATCGTAGAAGGATATACCTACTACGGTGGCGTATACGTAACATTTTACCAATTTTTGTTTTTTTCAATGACTTTCCTATTCTAGCTTGGTAGTATCTAACCAAATTCGTACATAGGATGCCGAGAAACTGAATGGTTGTGTACAACGTTTATTGCACAACTTCTTCAGTGGAAAGGAATTGAATAAGTCAATCAACCCTGATGAGGCTGTGGTTTATTGTGCCGCTGTCCAGGTTGGCATTTTGCACGGTGACAAGTCCCAGGAAGTGTAAGATCTGTTACTGCTCGATGTCACCTTCTGCCACCAAGCAGATCCAGACATTCACGACTTACTCCGATAACCAACCCGGGGTGTTGATTCAAGTCTATGAAGGAGAATGCGCAATGAGCACGGGCAACAACTTGTTGGGCAAATTCGAACTTCCTGGAATTCCACCGGCACCGTGGTGTCCCTCAGATCGAAGTCATCTTTGATATTGATGATAACCGCCCATTCGAATGTAACCAAATAAGGAATACTCAGATGATCAGCATGGGCAAAGTTACAAAATTAAACCTACAATATGCAATTGCTCAGAATAAGTTTTTTTTGTGTTTCAAATCAATTTTATTTCCAATTCACGTTCGAATTATTACACAAATTCAACAATTGTAGGACAATGGCATAATTCCTTTCAACCAGATTCACATTTTCAAAGATACAATCAAATATTTCACATTTCTAATGGAAGATTAAAATTCTTCTTTCATTCCATTATTTTATATCCCTTTTAGAAATAGCTTTTCCAATTCGTTTCATTGAAATTGCAATACATTTCTATGTACATACATACATCTGATCCAATCTAAGGATATTACCTCCTTATATCATTCTTCCCATCTTCTCTTCCACTAGTATGCATGCCTTCATACCTCTACACAAAGAGTCTTACATATCCCCTATATCCCTGTAAGTATTTTCTACATAGAACCACAGTAACTTCCATTTTGCTCTTCAAAACATATTTTCAGTATTCACATCATTTCGAAATTACGAAATTAATTTTTGGTTTTCAATTTGAGTGTGAGGTAACTATCCATATGATATATGTGATTGCCGGTCTAGAGAGAAGGAATAAATATTAAACAAACTGTGGTATGATATTCAGCTTATAATCCTGTCAACAAGAAGAAGTGTTTTTATAAAGGATATAAAAGCAAATGATATGCTTGATTATTAAGAACCTGATTTCAGAGAAATAACTTCTAGAATCCATCGGTTGATTGTGAATATTTGAACTTAAGCAATTGGTTGGATATACTGTAGTTCAGCTAGTAAGACTCATGATTAGTAAAACCCACTTTGGAAATTTGCAAAGCTGTCTGCATCACAGAACAATAAAGGGTTAACCTGCAACTGGGTCGTGTAAAAAAACTCCGAAAGGCAACAAACTACCTCATGTACGGAATGGTTTTTAAGGTTCAGCCTGATCAAACTGTAATTGAAAATTTATGGCATACAAAATAGAGGCTTTGCCAATTACCGGCAAAGTTAAAATCTCACTGGAAGCGAAAGCCGGTATGGAACTGCAGCTAACTCTACCGTAAAATAAACATCATACCTTGCTAGCTTTAAGTGGCTTTCAGACTCCAATACAAGCCTGACGCCGATATCGGACTGGCCAAAATCTTGGCAGCTCTAAATGTATACACTGACATTCTTCATCCACTTTTAAGTACTGTATATAAGTGAGGGCATATGCTCTCCAAAACTCGGATCTCCAATAGATCCATTTTGTATCCCTGTCATGGAGAAACCCAAATGTGGACAGAATACAAAATTAATTAGTGGCTTTGACCTGTCTATGCAGCCTCCCTGAACCATTCTGAGATCGTTATAAATTTTAAGATAGTTAATGGTGATTTCCCTAACAGGTCGCTCAGCTATTCGAAGTGGTATTCACCGCTTTCTTGGTTCCTTTTTCTTTCGGGTTTGCAACGCTACAGCCTCTTCAGAGGTTATCTGTATTTAGT
Source organism: Xylota sylvarum (assembly GCA_905220385.1). Lineage (NCBI taxonomy): Eukaryota > Metazoa > Arthropoda > Insecta > Diptera > Syrphidae > Xylota > Xylota sylvarum. Next base: position 39,787,783 of record LR999958.1, read on the forward strand.
CGCATTCGTCTTAGGTGGGCCTACGAGAGATCGAAACCAATAATAATTCCATTGAATCGCAAATGCGCTCCATCTTTCGTCCTCGATTTTACAAGGACGTAAAGGATGGGGCCATCTGTTGGTTTCTGTTTGAATCATATGTCATTTTGTCACTGACAGCTCTTATGCGCTCAAGAAATTGACAGAAGCTCAGTATTATATTTTCGTGGTACGAAATGAATCGATTAATGCTTCAACAACGTTGGGAAATATTGTAAAGTTCGTGTTCGTCCTGTGCACTCAACGGAGAAATGAGGCAAGATAACCGATTTTTTATGGCCAGAAATTGAGGATGTGGACTTGGGCGAACTATGATAGGGCTACGTTCCACACAAGCAGTCCAACAATCGATTTTTGTTTTGGTGATCTTCCTTGGCCTGTACGGAGTTGCGATTTGACGCCGTTGGACTTTTTTTGTGAGATGATATTAAAGATTGATGTAATGCGAACAATCCAGAGACAATTCAGGCACTGAAGAACAATTCTTGTCAAGCTATTTGTAAAATAAGGGCCGTAATTGGGTTGAAAGGATGGCCTACTGCCAAGCCAGCGGAGCCAGTCATTTGAATGAAATAATATTCCATAATTAATCGGAAGGTTCACTATTTTTAATAAAGCAACAATTGTTAAAAAATATTGAACAGTGTTTTTTTACAGGATTTTTAAAAAGAAACCAACCCTATAAAACAAAGTTAACGACCATTGTTAGGTCCTGTTCAGACCCCTTCCTTACTAATTCGCCCAGAAACTCATTCCGTTGGCTATCGGCGTGTCTTGGAGCCCACCAAAGAGTAACTATGTGATGTGCTGTAAGTGTTATGAACTCGTCGAGGCATCGTTTCAGAATTACCATGCGTGAGATGGCTCCTTCAATTCGGGTTGATGGCCATACCGTTTCCTCAATCTTTTCTTTAGGCGAAGATTATTTAACTTTTAGGCTGAAGTCAGAAATTGGTGTTAGATTGTCTATGTTGGTACCCAGGTGTTCCTATTTCGCAATAGTGCAGTGGCCCATATCGTTGCTTTTCTAAAAGTTGAATTGTCTCGCAGCTGTTTCCTTGAGGTGCAACTCTAAAGGAATCAGTGCAAGTAGAGTTTAAAGGACTGTGGAATACGTATTTCTATTGGTTCTAGTAGTGCCTATGCATGCTAATATTTGGATTCTGGTCACTTCTATACCTGCTGTAGGCTACAATTCAGTGGTTAATGGCAGGCTTAGGATCCCATTTTTTGTATACAACGAGTATACAACCCAAGCATCTCGCCTTATTTGAGATTTGGTGTGGTGTACCATTCAGTCTGAAGTGCTCGATTAGTGCTGTTGTTCTCTTGTAAGCGAAGTTGATCACATCTGTTTCCAGGCGATTAACGTTTAATCCACATCTTTCCACCCATTTGTGTAGGGCATTGAGAGTGGATTGTATCCATATATCCAGTATCCATAGACTCCTCCTTGGGGGGTATCTCTAGAGATGCGTCCTATTTTAAGCATTCATGAGTTTATGGTTTGTTGATCCTAGCAATGGCCTTACGATGATCTAAATATATACGATAGGGAAGAATAAGTATCATACCTCTGCTCACAGTCGTATAAGTGAATGAAGTGTTTTAGTCGTAAACATGTTAATATAAAAAGGAATCGGCAAACCAAACTATCCAGCTTAAGAAATGCCTGATAGTTTCACGGGGAAAATGGTAAAAATCTTTCCAGTATCCAACACCATAAGAAGCATTTTTGGTAGCATGTACATATATGTATGTACCACAGAAGTATTCATCATTCAAACAAACAAATCCTATTTGCAACTTGTAATATAGCCACGCATCAGGATCTTGTTTTGAATAACTACACTGCTGCAAAAAGATGTACATATGTACATATGTAGCATTCAAATAAGTTCTTACTTGTCAGTAAGCAATTTACTTCAAAATCTCGAAGGAAAGACTGCAAAAATTGGATAGCATTATGCTAAGTTCACCTGCACGATATCCTAATATGCAGAAACCAGCAGTCGCGGTTTGGGGTTTGGGTACTCCCCCAAACCATTCACAACGAGTAGATCTGAAAACATTCACAAAAGTATTCCAAAAATACTTTGAAACGAACTAGTCTCGCGAATTCTTTTCCGCATCCCAGCGCAGCATACGGTTCATTCCAAACAGCATACAGTGAAAATATTTTAATTTTCCGGCAGAATAACGACTGAACATCATGCAACCATAAAGTAAAGTAAAAAAGGAATCTCATTTCATTTGAAGTCTTCCACATCATATTCCAAGGAATTATTCACCTTAAATCCAGCTTTATCTTCTTGCTTTGAAATAGTGAACTTTAATCGTTGTGCGTTTTAATTCTGCACATTAAACCAGCGTACCTTTCATTGCTCGAAAATTGCTTTTAAGGACGAATCGGGGAGGAGGTACACAAGACTTGATTGCTTTCTCCGAAGCAGAAACGAACAAGATAGAACAGAAGGGCCAGGAAATGGAAACAAAAAGAAAAAGAAGAAAAAGAAAAAACAAAAAACAGAAAACAGAAAACATGTATCGAATGAATGCTTCTCGTGAAGTTGTGCAATTTTCAGAAAGCGCTGACCTAAAAACAGCATTCCACTACAATAGACACCTAGCCACCACCCACAGTCGATTCCTTCAAGGAACCGCCACCAGCTACCAGCCACCAGCGACCAGGATCTACACCAGAACTTATTTAAAATTGCAATTGCATGTATTTTTCAAATTTTCATTCTGAATTAATCCGAAGAGAATGGAACTTAATTTTACACTGCAAGTATGTATGTACGTAAGCGATCCTTCAACGTCAATAATATATAAAGCGAATCGATGTAATGAGCGGACTGTATGTACCATGTCTGTAATTTGCAAATTTAATGAATGGAAATTTCATCGGCAAATTTCAAATGAAATTATATAACGTAACACGAAACTACTACTGGCCGGCTCACTGGGACGTATACGTAACATTATGTGGTAGGTATGCGGTCAATGGTGTGCCTGTTCTCAATCGCTAATTAATTGATTTTATAAAACGAATAGAGTGGGTTAATTCCGTAATCAAGTCTACTTCAGACGAAACTTCAGCAAAAGATCAATGGAATTGGTTATGCAACTCGTTCAACTCATATATGTATGATTATTGCAGATGATTAATCATTGTCACCCTCAGAACGAATGAATTGTAATACCTATATCGAATGGGTTTAACTTACTTAAATTAATTAATTTGCAATATTGTATTATAATTGCCTCTCTGTCTTGATGGAGCATTGTTGTCATCGTCCTCGTCGTCGCATTCGTGCGGATAACCGATAGCGAGTATGTGCAGTACATGTCTAAGCAATTAATTTAATCATAAATCACGATCATATTTTAATTAGAGCACGTGATAAGGTCGTCGAGTGTAATTCCATTTATGATTGATATGTCGTCGAGTGAGGCTTCAGATGGATCTAATGACTGCTAAATAATACATGCACATTCTGACCTCACTAACATCGGACTAACTTATTGAAGTGATGTTGAATGATTGGTTATTTTGCATGGCGACAGGTTTCCGATTAAATTTAAATTGTACTTGTACCATATTTAAATAACGAGAAATTGAGTGGATTACAAGGCATTGAAGGCATTTTCATTACAAATGCAATAACATCTTACTAGTTCGTTGGATTTTGAAGACAGTTTAGCAATAAAAGGTTAAAAAAGTGGTCATGGCATTCAACTTTTTTAGGTTGTATTCACGATATCTAATGACAACACGTGAGTATCATCGTATACCATAAAAGTAAACACTTTTGCTGCAAACTTGAATAAATTGAGCGACGATCCTTAAGAAAGCCGACAGCCGATACAATGAGGGTTCAGATTGAAGAACTCGATTTCTCTACTGGAAGCGGCAGAAAGAAAGGTTTTGAAATGAAAGACATTTGCTTCAAACCTTTAAGTCAACAGAAGTAGATGGCATTTCAAGAGTCCTATTGCACCTTCCCTCATCTATTTAGTCAATATATCAAAACAGAAACGAAGATTGTGTTTATTTCGAATATTGGGGGGAAAAGGACCTAATTGACCTGAAATCAGATAGACCAAGGTCTAACACTTTTTCACTTCATATTTTAAACATGTTTAGCGGCCATATGGAATGAGATTGATACATATTAACATGAGAGAGTTAGTACTCTATGATGGTCCAGGATATTGATATATAACACTGGACATGAAATCAACAAGGGAGGCCTAGATAAAAAACGAGTTAACAGCACAGTATCCAACTGGAAATATGAGTTACTGTGAACAAGATCAACCGGCACTAAAATATTGGTAAGAATCTACTAGATCAACACAACGAATGTATGCCTATAAGAGGTAGTACTAGAGATATTACTTATAAGAGCTTATAAGAGAGTACTCCTTTAAACGGATCGGTCCTTTAACAAGCTTAACAATCTTTGTATCATTGGCTATGATTATCCTTACGGAGGAAAAGGAAACCTCAGAAGTGGAAGTTTATGAGACGTTCAGCCATAAAAATGGCAATAGTTCAAGAAATTACATACTCTCCAATAAGGATTCAAGGAGTACAAGAAGGAAAACCAGGCAGGATCCTGAAAAACTTTCAATGTTTTAGCTAGGCTAAGAATTTTGTCAGAATTTTGCTTGAATTTGTACTTCAAACTGTAAGCCGGAGTTGCATAATTAGAGCGTTAAGCAACCTGCAGATTACTTACAAGAATAATAACCAGTTACTTCATAAACAAAATCCTCCCCTTGGCCCGGAAGATAGTCCGGATATATATACAAAATTACGAGAGCAGTCTTGTAAAATGTAATATATGATACCAAACAAGTGTCTAAAACTGCAGTCGGATGACTAGAAATGTGAAGCTATGGCTTCAGTTATCAGTCCGGGAAATTGCATATCACAAGACGAAAGCAGTACTAATAAGCAATAGATAAAGAGTTGAATACTTCACTATACAAGTTGGTGAAAACTACTTCGAATCTAGTCAACATATCAAATTCTTTGTAATATTGCTAGCCCACAGGTTCAACCTCAAGGAACACCTGATATACGCATACAAAAACATCAGTCCGGCTATAACGACATTGTCCATGGTTTTAGGTTTTTGGTTTAACGACGGTAACACAACTATGCAGATACAATTAGACCAATAAGGGTCCATTGTGATGCAATACATCGTACCATTTGTTTATCCAGGACTAATTAAAACCTACCGACGTCAGTTTCTGTTAGGTTGCCAGATGAATTGAAGAGAAGAAGTGAGCTCCTAGATGGAGTAGTCTTTCTTGGGTCAGAGGTGGGCGCGTACGTAGGATGTGGAGTATGCAAAACCGTGTGAAAAGAGGCCCTGCCTTTTTGCATGTTGGCCTATTAGACCAATGTCCAATAAGAACACAGATAACGTGGCTGATCTGTGATCGCTTCAACAGCACCAACTTAATAGTACATTTCAGATCAAACCTGGGCCAAATCTATCTCGAAATGTTGCAAGTTGGGAGATTTTTTCATCTACAGTTGATTTCGCTAAAAGTGTGCAGCTTTACAAGTAACGAGAGGCATACCCAGGTTCCGCCACTTCGGCAAGATTTTATGGGTTGTACTCTATCTGGCGAGCTCGGCAGCCTTGCAATTCCGTGCAATGTCTCTATGGCCTGCCATCCATCATGGGTGAATGCTGAACTCTAGGATAGACAAACGGCAGTTTAAAGCGACCTTTGAAATAAAGGAGCACGGTTCCAGTGATTTGATTGCTAGTATCGCATTACATTTCAACCAGAACAAGGATTCCTTAATCGCCATGATTTTCGCCAGAAAACCGATACAATGATCTGGGAGATGAAAAAAGATGCTCAGATTGAGATTATCGGAGAAGACGCCACACAACCCACTCTCTCGTCAGTCTTGGAGACGTCCGTGCAGAAGTGGACTGATCTGTCCTCAGGAGAGGGAGCAGTGATCCATTCACTCCAGTTAGGGTGTTTTCCGGAGGCAGCGATAGCAATGTCATCTGGATAGGTAAACACTTTGCATTTCGTTGTTTATATGTCCAATATGAGCTCGTTGAAACGCCACCTTGAGGAGTTCCGCAACTAACAAGTTTTCTAGCCGATGCTAGAATTGATTGATCACTACACCAAGTGAAGAAATCGGCTTTCAGTGCCTCTATGATTGCCGTAGATCTGACATTTTTAAAGATCCGCTCAATGTCCAGGATCTCAAAATCGATACATTCCTTAATGCTCAGTGATTTTTCAATGATACGCCCCAAGGAGTTCAAGGCTGTCTCAACTGATTTGCTTTTGCAGGCATTGTCCAGAGTAATGTCAAATATTGCAGCCAAATAGAAATCTACAAATCAATTCTTATATACATATGTACATATGCGTCTCTTACATGGCAACCAAACGGATTGAAAAACAAACATACAAGAGACAGTTACACTTGGTACACAGAATCGTATCCTTAACAGTGTAATGAGCTTTTAGAATGGTGGCAGTGGAAGCTATTGTACATAATTTCAGGTCAAATGCTCGTCATTATTGTCAGCGAGGATATACAGGGAATATGGCAATAGAGGTGGAACACTGCAATAAAAGGAAGATGGACACATAAACCGATCCTTCAACGTAAAGTACTGAACTATCAGAAGCCATGGACAGGTAAACTACTACTTGGCACAATTTTTTTAAGGGCATTGATATTCTGGTAATATCCCTACTTATCTCTACGACTTCGTGACCATCCTGTGATGGCAAAACCTAGAAAGTGGAACATGTTCTGATAGAATGTCAAAGATATTCGATGGCCAAAACCATCCTAGAAAAAGAAATTGACGACAAGGAAATGTCGAAAGGACTACCAGCTAATGACAAGCATAGCTTCGGCAATGCCAAATGAAATCATATCAAGCATGATGCAGCAATTTCATTTGGAAGAACGAACTACACGAATAAAATAGAATACAGTCCGCATATGTCAGAAACGATTTTGGATAGGTTTAAGAAAATGAAGTACTACGCACTAAGAAATCGATGCTTGAATTTGAAGATCCTAAAACTCTATTATATAAAGATATATGGACGGAAAAGCCTATTTTATTCGACTATGTATGTACATGTGCATAATTTTGATGATCTACGTCCATTAATTTAATTAATTCTCTATGTGACAAATTCTAAATCAAAACCCTCATGGGACACAATATAAAAAAACAAAAATCAGAAAGCTATTTCCATCACCATTAACTTTCTAATGCATAGATACTTTATAAGATTGTATCTATTTTATTTGATTTCCCAAACACCCGCGGCATGAAATATGTAATAATACGAATTCCTTTGAACATTAACACTATTCTGTGGTGTGAATTGAATTGTTTTAGCTATAAAAGCAAATCATTTCAATCTGCCTGCAGGCGATATTATACGTATTCTTCTAAGGAGAATTCTTATGAGGTATTTCTAAGTGTTATGATTAGATTGGTATCCACAACATTATATCTATATGTTAGCTTAAGTAAATATCTGTTCATGTTACTGCAGAACAATGAAAGCTATAAAAATAAAGTAATATTGCAAATACGAATAGAACAAGTGAAATCCATTTTCAAAACTAACTCGAAGGTCTCTTGAGTAAGAGTAAACAATGTCAAAAAGCAAATATCTGTTTCCTGTAGATATTCAGATAATGAAACTTTCTTCAAGGGGTTTATATAAAACAAGTACTTGAGTTCAACTCTCAACAGTTCACTTATGTAAGATTATACATGTGAAATACTATGATTGGGAACTGTATAGCATTTGATTAAAGTGTACTTCAAATAATGGAGATAGTATGGTCCTTTTTTTACAGGAAGTCTGGTAGATCAATTGTACAGCGAAATTAACCTTCCACAAGTAATACGTTATTTTTAAGTTAATTCATTAGCACACGAATGTTTCAAAACATATCGTTTTCAAAATATAATTTAGTCATAGAATATATTGAGTTCCGTCAACCTAAATAATATTGTATCCTTTTGACTTTGTTCTCTACTACCTTGGAGGATGTCCGTTAAATTACATGTATTCTGGCATTTCAGCCTCGAGAAGTAGTGTACTTTTAAAGATGTTACCACTTCTTGCGGTAGCACAAGATAGTCTAACATCCAAGTGATTTTATTCTAACAACATTGCACGTTGCCATATTTTCTTAATGAAGTCAAAAGACGAGGAGATGTAAGGGATCTGTAGGAGCTTCAATAGAGCATCACTGATTGCACTGTACTGCCTATAACCGCAGTCCTCCAGACTCTATTTAGTTTACCATATTTTAGCCTTTTGTGACTTAAGTAGCAAATATGGGTCAGAGTAGCAATTTGTACATAATTCTTAACATCATTTGTGTTCTAAGTCTTTATTTTGTTACAGAGAGGTTCAATTTACAGGCGTACAGTATCTGATCTGTACTTAGATAAAGTCTATCGTTTAACGTTGGATCTATGAGACTTCAATCTATGGCAATAGAGTTATTTTCTGTTCAAATTGTTACCTAAATAATGAGTAATGAACTGGCAACACCACAAATCCACCAAAGCTGAGTTATTTCGATTGTACTGCATCCTTTAAATAAAAAAGGTTCTTAGACTTAGACTTAGAGACTGTACAGAGGGACTACAAATTTTCCAAACTCTAACCAATAGCAAAAGCCATCTATCTTACGTCAAACAAAATTAATTCAAAGTTTTTATCATCCCGATATGACCAATGGTATAGAAAATGATTTGAAAGGATGCACCATATCATTTCATTGGTATATATACATATTTATGTACATCGTCCCTTCATCTACTTGCTTCTGTGTGTAATAAGGTGGAACCTACCCACTTTAAATCCCTGTGACAGGCTTTGTGAATTTGTCATACATATGTCGGTGTAATCGAGGTAGGATAAAATACTCCAAAGGCAAAGTCATGAAGATCTTTATGTGAGATTTTCTGATAGTGTACAATATGCAAACAACATTAAAAAATAGGCATGAACCTACTTAGATTTGTACGCTGTAAAAGGAAATTCAACAAACCAGTACCTGACTCTTTTAATATGGAAGAAGTTGCGAGGTTGGAGATTACAATCTTAACAGAAATGAATATCATTCCATTAACCGATTCTACACATCTTTGTTATCTTGGCTAGAAAATGCAGGCAAGGTCTCAAATTTCTTCCCTTTTCATATGAAGACCTAGTCGACCAGACATTTATCCGACAAGGTCGATTGGATTCCGGACAACCCAAACTACTTCAGACTTTCGCGACACATGTTATTCTTCTCAGATATAAATATCATATGCCTTAAGAGAACCGATGCCACCATCTAGTTATTTATTCATTTCCTATGAACCGAAAGGTGCTCAAGACATCTAAGAATGCCGGTTCGTTGGGTTCATTGAAGAAAAGAGGCCCTAAATGAAGCAGTATTCTATGGAGCAGGGCTAGACAGATGGATATGAGCACCTTCGTCCCTGGGACTCCTGCAGAAATCATTTTTAAAGAAGTCCAGCCTTTTAGCATGTTCTATCCTTACCTGGCACTACGTTTCTCATCCAGCTTAGGTCAGGTATACATATTTGACACTATATCCTGCACAAATGGACACACTTATTCAGTCAGTGATGTAAAGTTCTTGTACAAGGTAACGGAACCATAGTCCTCAATAATTGTGCACAGGAACTACGAGCTCTACGACCAAAAAGAGTGGATAAACACCGGCTTCTCAGAAGAAAAAAGGAGGAGCATGAAAAGTGCATGAATCAGGAAAAGAAGCGATGCTATTGATGGAATGAGGTTCAGAATTTTTACCAGAAGGTAAAAAGAACATGTCAAGACTATAAAATCAGAACGGAAGCCTGCAGGGACAAACAAGTAAACCTAGTAGTAGAATCGCAGACGATGTTGAGGATATAGAAAGATCACTTCGGCAGATTGTATAACGGCAATGATGACCAAAATTCGGCTGCCAGAATAAACTATTCAATCTGGACGATGATAGTCAACATTTGCGTCCACCCGAACTGGATGAAGTTAAAATAGCGATACTTAAGCTGAAATCCAAAAAGTTTCTGGAGGTGATGACCTGACTGCCGAGCTATTCAAAGCGGTGGTGAATGCTTTAAGCTTATGGTCGAACCCGATGAATGGAAACTCAGCATTGTTTGCCCAATCCTCAAGAAAGGAGACCCTCTAAGCTGCCCCAACTATAGAGGAATAAGTCTTCTCAACATCGCGTACAAGATATTATCTGCAATTTGTGTGAGCACTTATAACTTTTCGTCAGCAATCTGATTGGTCCATATCAGTGTGGTTTTTGGCCAGGGAAGTTCACCATCGACCAAATTTTCACACACTACTGCAGGTCTTCGAAGAAACCCAGGAATTTCAAATCGATACTCCCCACCTTTTAATCGATTTTAAGGACGCCTATGACAGCATCTAAGTATAGAGAAGAGGTATATTATCTAGTTTTGGCATCCCTGCCAAACGGTGATCAAGAGCGGGGAAGACCTCACCGATATGTCAAAAAAAGATTCAGACAAAGCGACGCCATGTCACTTCCGATGATTTTTGGTCCCGTCTACATAGACGAAGAGTGGAGAAGTAGATACAATCAATCATGTACGCGACATCGATCTAGACAGAAGAGTTTGAATACAACGATTAACATGGTTGGGTCATGTAGAGCGGATGGACAACAATGCTCCGGCCCGGAGTCTTCGAATCCACCTCGGAAGATTAAAGCAGTAGAGGAAGAATTCGCTAAGGTGAAGCATTCAAGTGGAAAGGGACTTCAACCAACTTGGTGTGCGAGACTGGAGGGAGCTGGCTTAAAATCGGGCTAGCTGGAGAGGCTTGCTGGTTGAGGTTCAGTTCCATCCCGGACTGTAGCGCCACCTATGTACGTAAGTAAGAAATGAAAAATGTTCTATAAATAGTCTATGCCTTACGCACAGAAATCTTTGCCTACATACTAGCTAAGGAAAGAAATAATTGCTAGAGTAATGACACGCACTAATTAGCAGCCGGCAGTATGGATTTCAAAAACATCCCTCGACTTCAAACCTGCTGTACTGTCTAACATATATACATACGTTATAACATTGAGGCTGCCTTGCTATGGACTACTACAACTTTCAACAGATCAATTCAAGTTGTATTTGAGTGTGTCCTCTTGCTTCCAAATGCTTCCATAACTGCTAGAGCAACCCAAAAACTTTGTTTAGTTTTCAGAAATATAAATATTCCATTTATTTATATATTTATACATTTACTCTGGAGTTACATAACAAGACCACATATCGAGCTCATATTGTCTGTATGTCGATGAGATACTTAACTTCGAGGGAAATCCAGATTTTAAATCATTCGCCGGCCAGTTGGACGCGGCTCAAAGGTTAGTGTATCGAACCACTAAGAGGGATGTTCTAGATACGATTGTCAAACAAAGCCCAGCTTTTTAGGACCGTGAGTCCTACCTCTTGCGAACATTTGACAAATATTCGATAGTATAACTGTCCTGAAAGAATTTGTCAAGCAAAAATGTTCCCTCCGAAAACAGCATATTTTACGCATATTCGTGCGAAGAATACAAAACGCTCACTGCGAATATTTGTGAGAAGCTAGGCTCTGGGTCCCGCATGGATATCTAGTTAGACTGAGGCTTGAGTACTATTTTTACGCTTGAATTTCAGCCACAAATCAAAATTTCCAATCTTTAACTCACCGAAAGCTGCTGAAAGATTAATACATATACACTAAAGATACAATCAAAAGTACTCCGATCTCACGATTTAAACCAAGACTTTAGCTAAGAAAACGTCAAAAATGTAAACTGTTACTGACCGTAATAACTTCAAATCCATCCATAAAAAAGCACACCCCTCTTAATTTTAAACGTCGCTGCTAGCAATATATCTTTAAAGTGAAAAAACTTTTCTATTTAGAGAAGATAGACCTTTAAATGAACTTCAAACAAAGTTAAAGAATTTCATAAGTTCTAAAATATTTCACCCTCCCATAAGTCCCTCTATTCCAATTATTGCTGCTTTAAGCAGGATTTCATTAATAATTTCATTTGATAAATCATCTTTAACTTTTGTTCATAATCCTTCATAAGCCTTAACACCAACATTCCCATTCTCAATAATAAGCTAAATTTTCCCTTAAACGAAAAACTACCACCATCTCCAAGCAAGGACAATGAAAACTTAAGCCCCTACCCATCACGCTATAATTGTGGAGGAACTCTCACCCCTCTGTGGGACTTCAAATCGCCTTAACATTTCATAAGTACGAGTATTTCAAAATTCATCTGTCCCCTCTAGCACTCGGCGAGCAAATACTCAGAAGCTTAAGTGCCGAAAATATATCCATTTCGTTTCAGAATTCCACGTAATAACCGGTAATTGGACAAAAGGGCGTTTTTGAAAGAAACACGCATCTAAGTGGCCGACTTAATGCCATTTAATTTAAAAAGTAAATATACTTTGATAATACCCACGTTTGTCGTGGAGGCCGCAGCAGCAGATTGCAGTGTTTTTAGTGGCACTGTTGGTGATGGTCGCCGCTGGAAAAGGACTCGAGAAGGAGTTTGAATTAAAATCAATTATTCATTTTATTCAAATGAATTTTCCAAAACGCTTTTCCCTTTTTTGGCCTTTGCTTGTATGAATTTCTCTCACTACCACACTGGCGCACGTACACCCGCCTTTTGAGGTAAAATTCCTTTAGACGTTTTTTGGGAACCAAAAATAATCAATGGACGGATATTAAATTTGTGGGTTGATTTTGCCTGACTTTATCATCACACACATTGGTCTGGCTATTGACTGACTGACGTCCTTCGGTTGAGACCAGAGCCAGAGAACACAAACAACCAGTTTTCTTTGGAAGAGTTCTCCTTGAATGAAGAGGCTTTGTGATGCACGAGAAGCATGTTTAAGTGGAAGCATAGCTCCTTGTGTTCTGGGTCGAATGGTCAGATATGGAAAATCGATGACTCGAGTAGTAGTGTGCTTTGGTAGATGATTTTCCCCAACTCAATTGGATATGACCGGATGTGGGGATTATAAATAGTTTGTATGTCAGCTTGACTTTGCATTGAATAATTTTGTGTGTTTTGTTTGTTGTCGGGAAATCGGTTACCTTGTCGTAGGAGTAAATTTATTTTGGGGTTTCCCTCTATTAATATTCGGTTACGTGAGTAAATTATTGGTTAAAGTTTGTAGAAATGAAGTTGGGTTGATAGACGTCCGCAAAGGGAATGTGTGCTTTCCCTGTTCCCTGCTCATATGCATTTTTCCTGGTAAACTTTATTAATTTTGACAGAGGAACATGTTCAAATTTGCATGTGAGGAGTTTTTCAAGCAGAAAGTATATGGGTTTGATTTTATAGAGTGGTGGTGCTCCAGTAGTTTGGTCTAGAATCTATAATCTTTTCATATTTATAGTCTGAACTCTGTTGCGAAAGGGAAAGGAAACAAATTATTAATTGTATGAGACAGAACGTAGGATGGCCCGAAAACAGAATACCAAATTTGTAGTCATACATTATGTACATACATGTATAAAATAACTGGTAGGTGATAGTACATACTCTGGAATAATGGAATAAATGCCGGTATCTATTACACACAGATCGACTTAGTTTATTGAGTAGGTACCTTACATGGGTTATTGTGAACTCTAGTTGGTAAGGATGTTTAAAACTCGTTCAAAGATTTTGAAGAGAGAAATAATAGTTAGAGATGTTTTGATACCAAAAGATTCTCTAAATGTGAATTATGCGAGTGCTTGTCCTTTGAACAAGTTACTAAATACCAACAAGCCTCGGGTATGAGTGAATTGCACCGGTTTTACTCTTAGCAAGAAATAAGGAGAAAACCATTTTCATCTACATATCTCCTATTTATTTAATAATAACTATTGGAAACGCAGAGAAGCGCATTGATAGAAACGATAATTTATTTCGAGAGCAAGTGCACTATCCAATTAAATTTTCCAGCAGAAAATTATGTAACTGACGTCAAAATATATTTTTTTTTTCAATTTCCTTTCCAAGAAAGAAGTGATTGCTGCAAACAGGCTCGCGGTGGTCATATGAACGAGATCGAATTCCGTACTTAAATTTAACATGTGTACTATACCTGGAAATACTTTCAGCCCGATATCTTAAAACATGCTTTTAATGGCAAGTCTTTTATATCTTTTGAAATAAAAACCCTGATAGACTGAAACGTTTAAAGCTTTTCCTATCACATGATTTTACTTAATTACTTGCATAAGGTATAAGTACTGAAAATACTGCGAGAATGACATCCAGACCATGGGATTTATGGTGTAAGAACACAAAGATTCTTACATAACTAAACTCAATATCCTATCTACAGTCAGTCCATCAACTTTCTACCAGAGCTGGCAATATACACATATGTAACTTGCAATAGACATTTTAAGACCTTTCAGATAACTACCTAAGTATCTTTACATGCATTGACCTATGCTACTTATTTACTTAACGGGCTCCCGACCCGTAAAGAGTCTCTGCCTGAGACACGGCAGCCTTCCACTCTCTTCGATCCCGGGCACGCTGCTTCCAGTTGTCTAGACCATAGCTTGGTCCTTAAAACGGACGTTCGGTCTTCCTTGTCGTCTCGAACCTGGGGGAGCATTATTGTCCATTCGCTCGATGTGGCCGAGCCAGTGTAGTCGATGTGTTTTGGCTTTTTGGACTACATCCACACCTTGGTACAGCTCATAGAGTTCGCGGTTGTATCTTCTCTTCCATTCGCTCTCCTCGCATACGGGACCAAATATCCGACGAAGAATTTTTCCTTCGAAAGTGTTCAATATTTGCTCTGCTTTCCTTCTTATCGTCCAACACGCGGCTCCATACAGCAGAACTGGCAGGATCAAAGTTTTGTAGAGCATACATTTCGTCTTCCGATTAGGAATTTTGACCTCATTTGTTTCGCCAAACCGAAGTAGCAACGGTTTTCTAGGGTAAGTCTTCGTCAAATCTCCACTAAGGTGTCATTCGTGGAGTTGATGTTTACTCCGAGGTAGGTAAACTCCTTAACCACTTCGAAGTTACTGTTGCCCACAGTGACGTTCTGTCCTAGGCGGTGGATAGATGTTTCTTTGTTTGTTGACAACATGTGCTTGGTTTTGTCCTCATTTACTTCAAGGCCAACTCGTTTCTACTGTTCTTCAATTGCTGTAAAAGGTTCTAACACGGCGCGCTGGGAGCGACCGATGATGTCGATGTCGTCTGCGTATCCCAGCAGCTGGACAGATTTGTTGAAGATAGTGTCTTCCGTGTTTACTGCCCTGCGCACTATCTGTTCTAGCACAAGATTGAAGAAGTCACATGATAGCGCATCTCCTTGACGAAATGCGGTGCATGTTTGCAATAGTTCTGAGGAACTGTTTCCGAATTGCACGTTGCACCGCGTGTTTTCCAGCGTCACGCGGCACAGCTGGATCAGTTTAGCCGGGAACCCGAATTCGGACATCGCCTTGTAGAGCTCAAGACGATGAATGCTATGCTTTCTACCCATTATTTTAGTCCTATTGTTTGATATTCTATCCTTCCTTTTCTTGTGGCATATTTTTCTGTTCCACCTCGAGAGCTAAGGTCTCTTTGAAGTCTTCTTGAAAGGGCACACTTTCCTGAATTGTGTTTTACTGAATTACTCAATTCGGTAAATGATACAATGCCAGACGTACGTACGTACCCGCTCTAATCCTCTTGAAAACTACTTAACTAAACTAGTAATATTAAGGGCGAGAATCAAGGATATAGTTACGGGATTCTATGTTATACCTTTAACCCTTATTTTAACCTTTCTTCTGCCATAACGAGTATCCAAGTACATGTGAAAAAAGAAAACAATTTTTCCTCGAACTCGTAAAAATCAATAACTAAATCCGAGAATTTACACCAAACGACCACTTTTGGCGCTGTTTCGAACCTAGATTAGTTGGAGGAAGATGATAAGATAAGATAGATAAAAAAAAATCCTGATGTTTTGACCCTTCCTACTCTTTGCATTTACTATTGGAAGCCAAAAGAAGCTAACTAATGGAGAAAAGACATCCTACAAGGGATGACGACAGTTGGACCAACAAAAAAAAAATACAAATTTTTGGCCCAACAGGTCCATGGGACCCAGGGCCTAGCTTCTCACAACCATTCATGTTGTGCGTGTTATATTCTTCACATGAATGGAAGGGGCCTACTGTTTAATGCCGGATCCGAACGGCAATTTTTTTGTTTTGAGAAGCTTTTTCATGACAGTTTTACTCTCGGATGTTTGTCAGACGCTCGCGAGAGGTGGGGCCGTGAAAGAAATTTTAGGTGTTGTCTGGGGATTGAACCTGGAACCCCTTGCTCCGTAGTCCAACGCACTAACCACTTGAGCCACGGCGCCCACTATTTGGACCAACATAGACTTAGGAAAACTGGGAAGGTCTTCCAAGAAGAAGTCTACAAGCTAACAAAACCTTGATGACGAAGCGGTCATCCACAGCTAACCAATGAATGGATTAGAGGCAATTGCCAACGGCATACATATGACCATAAAATGACAGATTTAATGAGTCCTACTAGGCTTACGATGTAATTAGCAACATCTTCCTATCAAAGCTGTACGATGTGTCTATAATATCTAATAACCATCAAAAAAAGCTATGGAACAACATTCGCGCTGTCCACTTTGAACCTAAAGGTCCTCCTACACCCGCTGTTGAATGTGGTGTAAAAGTTACAATGATCGTAGATACCCCTAATAAAGAGCCATCTGTTGATTACTTTTTGAATCATGTGGTATTTTGACACTGACAGCTCAAAAGTTGTCAGAAACTCAGTATTATATTTTCGCGGTACGAAAAGGGGCGCAATATTGCAAAGTTATTTCCAAAGAAGATAGTGCGAACTCTGAAAAGAAATTTTGGTCGAAATAATTGGTGCATTGTACACCTGATGTACGCAAGTTGATTGATAACCGAGCATATTGCCGTGTTCGTTTTTTGGAGTGGTTTTTGGGATGGGCAATATTGGCCCATATTTTTTCTTCCAAGATGACGATGAATAAAACGTTACTCTCAATGAAAAGTGGTACCGATACATGCTAACCGATTTGTTGTGACCAGATATTGAGGATCTGGACTTGGGCGATCTATGTTGTTGGCTGGCACATCAAAATCCTTTGAAAATATTTTTAATACAAAATATTTCATCGAATTTATAATGTTCACGAAGGTTTTAATACAAAGACGGCAACCAAATTGGTTCTTATTCTCCTCAATTAGCGATTTTCGTCCTTAATATAATTTAGTTCAGAATATTTTATTTCATGGAACAGATTTTCCATTTTGTTCAACTAAATCATAGCGTTCACAAACTGGCAGACAACATCGTACTCCACCTCCGCCCAAGATAAGCATTTGCAAAATTTTGTACAAATTCAGGACGAAATATGAGTGGAATTAAACAGATTAGGACTTTTTTTAAGGGAATACGAAAATCGGATAAAAATGCAGTAAATGCTATTTCCTGTCATGTTATGCAAAAATCGAATATCGATACGATGGCATAGACACCATGACAACCAGATTAATTCTGAAAAAAACATTGCAATAGCTATTACTAAATAAATATATCACTGCACATATGTACATATATAGAAAATGTACGACCAATTCAATTGCTATTCAAAAAAAAAAAAACAACAAAATGAATTATTTTCATCCCAATTTAATAGAAATCCCTAGAAATAAATTTTTCATAATAAAAACACATAAAAATATTTCATATATACTATGCGGTTTTGGCCCTTAATAATCTCGATAATAAAACGCCCGACAAATCATATTTATCTGTCCGCAAAAAAAAAGAGCACAATTTATGGTTGAAAACTCCAGCACAATTGGATAAAAGGATATCACCAGCCCGAGGTAATAATAATTATTATTATTACAGCGCACTGTCTCTTTCTATCTACGTCCTCGTGTGTAAGTGGATGACGTCTAATTCATGTCTAATAAATCCCGGAAATGGTATATAAAATACCCACTGTCCCAAGCCCCTTAACCACTGAAGTCACTAATGCGCTCGCTATCTTATGGCTCTAATTTATGTTATTAAGTCATTAGAACCCACATATGTCTCCTTCACTGCTCCTAGTACAAGGATATATAGTGTGGACAAACATTAACGAAAAATAATTAGATTATTTGTTTTTTTTTTTTTTGTTCGTTTCACTACTATGGTTAGGATTTAATGACCCATACCGAAAATATCCTTTTTTTTGTACCAAATAGGCAACATGCCTCGAATTGGAATTCAATCGGTTCCGCCCACTCACACTTTGGCTTCATGCACATGTGGTACTAATATTAAAAATCCTCAATTTATGTGACCGTATGGAAACCTAAAAAAAAGAAATCCGAACCACCCAGGGACGGAATAGAAATTAGATCAACGACATACAATAGATGAAATGGCTTGATTTGGAATACCATACATATCATATCCTCTTATACGTATGTATGTACTCGTATACTTATGCCACTAGCGATTCATTCAAAGGCGTTATCCCTGAAACTTTACGATAGTGGAAGCCAAAAACCATCCAGAAAAGATACATTCATATCTACATTCGTGAGATTACATAATACCATGAGAACATCCCTGGTAAGTGGTACTGGCGAATCCTCCTCGTAGAAAATGAGAACATCCTTCCGTCGACTCAATCTTCTTCGTCCTGATTTTTTTTTTTTTGTTTTTTTTTTTTTTTATTTTCTTCTTGTTCTGGTAAATTTTCCTTTTGAATTTGGCACGGTGCCAACTAGTCCCGAAAAAGTACACAATGAGAATATAGAACATAGTGAAAAGCATGAAGAAGAAAAAAAAAAAAAGTACGCGGAACTGGTGCCAAGGGGACGATGATACTTTGCAATGAAGGATGTTCTCTCAAAAGAAAAACTATCAGGATATCGATCGTCGTTTGGCGCGGAGTATTGTCTCCATAAGAGAAAAGCAAAGAAGAAAAAAAACGAACACGGACGCCGAAATTTACATTATCCAGTACAACCCACACTGGCGTAATAGAAATTCCCCCACAGGAGGCTACATAAGGATAGACACAACGAGAACTAGGACCGAGTTCAAGAGCGATGAAACGGATACTTTTTCAATACAGGATGGCCTAGTAAAACCCCCATCAGCCATTCAAAAAAAAAAAAAAGAATATCTAGGGAGAAATTCTATCAAAGGGGATTGTTTCCGGTCTCCTGCATCTATGTGTGCTGTGTGTCTGTATATGTTTGCAAAGTTGCAAGAGTGGTTTGCAAGCAAATTTGAATCTCCCTCGTTACTGAACTAGAACTTTGACTGCTTGGTGTACCTACACTCGGTGTGGAAGTTATGAGATAAATTTTGTACACAGGACTTCGTATCGATTTTAGCACGTCGGTCGGGGGAGAGCCAGCAGTGCATTTTGTTTGGCACAGTGTCAACGGGCAAAGGGTTATTGACACTGAATCTGGTTGGTTGGTTGGTTGCATAGTCCAGTGTTGGAGGATCGAATAAAAAATGACCACTAAAATTGAGATTTAATGTGATATCACATTGAAACAGCATTCACAGTGAATAAATTAAATGAAAAGGATTGCTGGGTGTTGTTTCATTTGCAAATGAGAATACGTACTCATTTGGCAACGAACCAAGCAATTAGCAAGTTTCTGCAAATAACATTTTTAAACCAAATAAGAGAAGCATAATGGCTCTTTCGATTTTAGTCTTATTAAGTTTTTAATAAAGTTCCTTTTGTTTAATCAGAGACTACCATCATGTGAGTGCGGGCAGATGCTGCACTATTGTGTTGAAATGAAATGGTTTAAATTTCTACCATTTCATTCACTGTACCGAAACAATATTGCTGAGTTCAATTTAATCGTTATATTTCATAAAGGATGTTTAGTCAATTTTATCAAGGACGATCCTATCCTATCCTATGCTTACGTTCAGTGTGCTTTATAAATACTTAACAGGATGACGCAATTCCTATCTATGTAAATGCCACATATTCTATGCAACGCTTTATGTAAGCGTTTCCAGCCTTTCTACAGTATACTACTCAACACGTAACAGAATATCGTCTGTCTCGGCAGGTTTACAATAGACAATATTTTTATGCATATTAAACTTCCTTTCAAAGACGATAAAATTTTAAATGAAAATTCGCCACCTCTTCAGCCACTTTAATGCTACATGTGATAGTATCCACTGTTTAAATCTTAATGAAGTGGCAGATAGAGCTATAGAATAGCAATGGTGTAACTAAAAATATCCTTACGTATTCGTCGTCGTGTTCAAGGCGGAAAGAAAAGTCTAAACGCTCGTATTAAAAACTAGCTCTTGGCTCTATACAAGCGAATATGAACCAACTTTCCTAAATCGTCATGCAAAATTTTACCCCGTACTTTAAAACCTATAATACACCTTGCGGTGGCTTCCGCAGTCATTCATGGCCTTATCCATAGCACACCCGAAAGACTGAAATGAATTGCAAAGGACACTGTAGATAATTTCTTTAAAAAACTGATCAAGAAGAAACAAACGAAAACAGACTGAATATGTGAAAAGCCCCAAAGAAGAAAGTCCAGAGTTAAGTTCCAGGCCCGTCGCCTATGCCGATGATATCGTCATACTAGTGACTGGTAAATTCCTGCCCACAATGGTTGACCTGCTACAAATAGCGTTGAACGCCCTGAACAACTGCCCCAAACGCTGTGGACTTGGTCTTTATGAACAAAAAACCAAACTAGTGCCCGAGTTTGAGCCACCTAGACTAAATGAAGCCCAACTCCAAATATCAGACAAGGCAAGATACCTAGGCTGCATATTAGATCATAAATTGAAAAGGAAAGACAATATACTTGAACGTATAAAGAAATCCTCGATTGCTTTTTACGCATGCAGTAGGATCTTCGATAAAAAATGGGGTCCAAAACTAGCCACCATCCACTGGATGTACACTGCCATCTTTAGACTCTCACGTACGACTGTTTGATCTAGAGCTCTACTGCCACAAAAGCCACAGACCTGAACACCCTCAAAAGGATCCAACATCTAGCGTATTTAGGTACCACCAGCGCAATTAAAACAATACCCACCGCTGCCCTTCAAGCCATGGTTTGACTTTGCCCACTGGACCTCTTCACCAAAGAAGTAGCGACAAAAAGCACCCTACGCCTCCGACAAACCTGGATGTGGAAAACCAATCAAAGTGGACACAGCACCATCACCAAGTGGTCAAGCGTCAACATGTTTTCTGACCACCATTTCTCTCACACGGATTTCAGCCTCAACCTTGACTCCGAATTTCCCTCTAGAGAGCTGGGCATATCCTGTCCATATCTATATCCATCTTCACGAATAAGTCAAAAATGGACGAAGATACGGGCTCAGGAATTTTTTCAGAGGCATCACCAATTCCCCGGTCCATGAAAATTCCCAACCATGCAAGAGTGTTTCAAGCGGAAATACATACATGGAGTAACCGAGACCTATCCAGTCTGAGGAACAACAATCCTAGAATATCATCTACATAGAAAACCAAGCAACCATCAAAGCCATCATATCCATCACAACCAATTCAAAACTGGCCAAGTGACATAAAGAGGAACTCAAATCCGTTAGCTCGAAGCACAGCATCCCGCTCTGCTGGATTTCAGGACATATGGGCTTCCATGGGAATGAAGTGACCGATGAGCTTGTGAGAAAAGGGTTAGAATCAAATGAACTAACAGTCCTAACACGCATCTGTCTTTTTATGTCCGAAATCACCTCGGACTTTCACAACATGACCACCAATGTAAGGTGTAGGACACACTCCTCATACCGCATCTCTAGAAAACTTTAAGCCCAATATGACAGAAGAAGGACTAGAGAACTTCTATCGCTGAATAGACCACAGATGAGTCTCCTCATAAGTAGGTATTCTCACAGGCCACAATTTAATGGCAGGTCATCTCAGAAGAATGAGAATCATCAGCACAGACCTATGAATGTAGAGGCTGTGAAGATCCAGAGGAGGAGAAAGACACAACACATTTCCTCTACAAATTGTCAAGGTTCAACAGAACAAGATACCCAACTCTGGGAAAGTATCGTTCAACAACCTCAACTAACTAGCAAACACGCCACCTAAAATCACCCCAAGACTCATTATGAAAACCGGATGGTTTATGAGGGCCGCTTCTGTTATGAATTAAGTTTTGAGAATAATAGTCATATTTTATTTCAGGTATCTAACACCGGGGAACACAATGGATCCGCTGAGATCGGAGTTAGGCCGCACCTCCGCTGTACTTGCAGTCACTCCCTCAACTTACATATGTACCTACCTAAGTCGCACGAATGAGCTGGCAGATTCACTGGTACATTTCTAGAGATAACACGGTCACCGAAGTTCGACTTCAATAACTTGATTGTTTGGCCAGCTGTGTGGTATGTGGCACCGTCTTGTTAAAACCTCATGCACTTCAAGTCAACCCATTCTAATTTATCCTAAAAATAGTCAGTTAACATGGTCCATTCACTGTGACTGTGTTGCCAATGTCAGACGAAAAAGTAGGGAAGCCGGCACGAAACCCGCTCCAAACAGTCAATTTTTGTGGGTGCAGTGGCATTTTGTGAATAGCTTTGCTAACTTGCTTAAATTCGACAAATAATTTGTTGTCGAAACGTTTATGATTGAATAGCAAGTAAAAACTAGTGGGAACGTCAGTACAAACTGCAGCTGATATAAAGCATAGAGGAGAAGCTCATATGAGACGTCGCAATTGAAAACCCTTTAAAAGGGAATACTGCTCCTTTCAACTTCATCGAATAAAGCTGAATAACGTTTTAAGGCAACTTCAATTGTAACTGGTGTTTCTTACAGTTTATGGCGTAAATTAAGGATGTTTGCTGTGCTCCATACTTTTCTTGATCGTCAATTTAAAAAGTGTTCCCAATTTGTCGAACTATTGTCGAACTATGTCGAACTTCTGTGACAAAAGCTGGCCCATACATATTTTACTAAGAAAAAGGCAAATAAAATCGAATCTGAAAACAATAACTTAAAATAAATAGGGAAGACATGCTATTAGTTAGTCGACATTTGACCAGCTCACTGCGCCACTAAAGTTACTACTTATGTTTTGTAGTTCCGCATGGTTTAAGAACTTATGAGCTAAATTGATCATGAAAAGAAGCACTAAAAGTTCCCTTTTTTTATTGAAAAACGGTCTGAACTGCAATAAATTTGTTTTTATAACGAAAGATTTGTCTCTCCAAGGGCACTTCCAAAAAAGATGTTGCTTTAATTTAGATAGTCCAAAAGCATTGGAGATATTTGTCAAGCCGAATTTTCTAAAGCAAACAAATTTAATGACGAAGATGACGAGGCTGAGAGAAATGTGGACTACGCTCTAGATCCAAATTGTTAAACTGAAGTACATTTGTACATATGTATGTATATAAATTGAACTCACTATTTTGACAAAACAAAAACTCATCCAACAAGAGGTGTCATTTAAAATATTGCCCCATTCTTGAACTGACAACATTCTACTGTTATTTGAGCAGACCCAAGGCAGATATTTGGAAAATATTGTATTCCATTACTAATTTTAGAATTTGTACTTTAGATTAAAATAAAAATGTCATCACTTTCTATAAAAATGTGATTTTTTTTTTTTTGATTTAAAATGACACCTCTATTCGATGACCCTGTATTTTATTTTAAAGTCTTTTTCAGCCATTATATAGCTATTCAGTGACCTATAGACTTTTGGCTACGTTTTGGTGTTTCCTGTCCCACTGTGCGATGGTTGGGTCCAGTGCTTTTTCAAATAAAAAGCAAATTTTCCAATGAAGCTGAAAATGGTGGTTATAAATCGATATAAAATCTATTAAACTAGCAGATTTTCTGCTGATAAATATAATTAATACACTCCTACTACTGCTGAATTGAAAATCACATTCTAGGAAAATAATAAGTACACGCAATCTGAATGGAAGCGGTTTAAAAAATTCAATTAACGAACAAGCAAATGAAACATATTCAATAAAAATGTTTAATTTGTAAATTCCTATGAATTGGATAAAACGTTCATTTATTTTAAACACTGCCACCCAACAGCTAGAAGTTATTAAAAAATATAAAAAGTTTTCAAAAAAAGGTCACGCAGATTTCGTATTAAAACATAATAATAAAAAATTCCGAGAAAAACTGACAAAATAATAATTAGAATCCAGATTTCTAGGGAATTCATCCACAGTCTCTCTATGTTTGTCTTTAACAAAATATTTGACTTCAACAAATAGTGTCTGAGTTATGCACCTCGACCGGGCGTATGGATCCTGTGTCGTCTAGGCAATAAAGCAGAAAAGGAATACAGTAATCCAGACCGAGAATCCCATACTTGAGGAAAGGAATTGTGTATCCACTTAGCAAGTTCTTGAAACAGAATCCTTTCGAGTTCGCAGAATCTGGCATGCATTAGGTAATTAAATCCTTTGACATTTGTTTGAGTTTCCAAATCCCATTTAGTAGATTGGTGTATGGTTGATATACATAAATTTGAACAAATTAAGTGATTTAAAATTACGTTTATGGATAGCACTTTAAGGAGTATGTAACTGTTCCTGTGAACATTTTGAAATTCCTTTGATATACATATTTTATTAAAATATTTCCAACGTTTGAATATTTAATAAAGCAGCGAACAACATAACACCGCCTTCGTGTTCCTTTGTAATTAAGATTCTCTTAAATGATTCGATATCACTGTTTAGAGTATCATCTCCATGCCTTGCCACAGAAACACAGAGAATAAGTAAGTACCATCAACTTTCTTCTAATCGTCCTGGTTGTGGTAGTTTCCATCTGCCACGCAAATTTTTTTTCCAACTAAAATATTTATGAAAAGGTAGTTAACAATACCATTCAGCTTATTATCATCAATTATACCGTGTTGCCGCCCTACTCCACTCCACAACTTACACAAAATAAGGACACCTTTATGTGTCACGAAATTCAAAAATAATTCCATACAGTCGCCGCTGCCGCTGCCGCCGCCCAAAAATATTGTCTTAATAAATAATTTCTTATCGTTGACGTGACTCTTTATGAGCGGCAAGGTATAACAAAAAGTTATTCTGATGAAAAGACATAATTCAGTGTCGTTAAAAAAGCATAGGAACAAAATGCCCCACCTCTTGTAGAGCATTACAACGAATTGGTCATTAAGGTTTGGCAAATGTTTTCCTATTACAAGCAATTTGCCTTAGCTTTATCTTCGTTGAACAGGTTGAAGTGGATTAAAAATTATGAAATCCTTTTCAGCTTCTTATTTTTTTTTTTTTATCCCAAAAGACACACAAGCACAATATGATATACTTGACATGGTTTAACTAGGCGAAGGTTTATGAGAGGCCAGATTACGCTCGATTGAATTGTGGAAGGAAACAATATTGTAGACTTTAATTTTAAATGGATAATTTAAGGGTATACAAATGAGACTATAAAGTGTCTCAAGTGTTTGCTGTCCTGGGGTGAGCTGTGTCAGTAGGCTGCTGACACACTGAGAAGTTTTTTTTACAAATAGGAGACACGGTACGATGGGATGTCGATCTAACAAATTATTCTATTCAAAGAAAAGCTTCAAACTGTAACTAGTTAAATATGAATACTCAACAAATTTTAGTTTCATGAATACATGGATCATGATACATATTAAGAATTGACAACGATGAGTTCAAGAGTCAAAAATATTCCCTATTGGCGTTCCTTAACTATAGTTACTTTCAGAAAACTTGACTTATCATAAAATACACCAAATGGGTCAAACAGGAAACTAGTCATTACTGCCATGCATTTCTCATAAAAGAATAAAACAGCTTCTACAACTAAACAGCAGTAAAATGAAAATTCCTAGTTACAGTCACAAGGTACATAGTATGTACATACTTTGCTACTATTTTAATAGGGCACGTTATGAATTTATTGCCTTGATATAGACAGCAAATGTAGTTGCATGCTAACCTAAAGAATTTACATTCAACCACTTAAAACGAGTTCTTCTCTGCCTCAACTAACCAACATAATCTATAGCATCGAAAGCCATGCTTTTAGTCTTGACTGGACGGAAGATTTGGTAGCGAACGGGTTACCTAGGTGGAAATAATGGTAGCGTATACCAGTTCCAGTTAGGCCGAACAATTAGTGTTATCCCTACATGAGCTTAAAATACAAAAATAAAAATTTTTGGCGCGACATATATGTCCATGGGACCCAGGGCCTAGCCTCTCACAACCATTCGTGTAGTGCGTGATATATTCTTTACACGAATGTAAGGAGCCTATTGTTTAATGTCTTATAAACTTTTCATGACAGTTGTACTCTCGGATGTTTGTCAGACGCTAGCGAGAGGTGGGTCCGTGAAAGAAAAGAAAAGAAAGGGTGTATTTGCTATCGACAGCAGAAGTAGCACTTAGTAGTAGACTTAGACAAGAATTCTTGAGTTTCAAGCATCTTAAGGAGCGTCTCGTAACATCAAGGATAAATTCGCTAAATAGCCTGATATGCGTTCATGCCCCCACAAAGGAGGAAGATTACGATACCAAAGACAACTTCTGCCAGCTTCTAGACAAGATGTACGAACAGTGCTCTAGTTATGATGTAAAATTGTGAGCATTTTTAACGCAGAGCTAGGAACGGAAGGCATATTTGGTAGTACTATCGGAAAGCATTGCCTGCACGACACCTCCTCCGATAACGAATTATCGGTTAATCGCAAAGTCGAAAGGGGGCAAAATCTTGTAGTATCTAACATGCGATTCCCACATCTGAATATTCACAAAAAAACATGGAGATCTCGGGATCAACCAGATTGATCACATTACGATCGACGCAAGGCACTCTTCCAGTATGATGCATGTTCGAACGTGCCGAAAAGCGAACATCGACTCGAACCACCACCTTGTTGTAGCTAAGGTACGGATGCGGATATTCAAAACATCGCGAAGACAAGGAAATAAGATGGCCAGATCCTTTTCCGGTAGAGTAACCCTTAACCTCTCAAGGGTTACTATGACGTACTGAAGACCAGTGGCTACACTGCCAAGCCATCAGGGGTGCCGCGTTGTGTAGGGTTTCTCTCGGCTACCACAATGAAACCCCTGGTTCGACGGAGAATGCCAGCAAGTAAATGCAGAGTAGAACCAAAGCTGCTCGCGAGCTCTACGAGCAGAAGAGAAGGGATGAATACCAGCATCTCAGAAGGAAACAGAAAGAACATTTGAAGCGAGTGATTGAGAAAATAGAGAGATGCTATTGCACGAATGAGGTTCGGAGGTTTTACCGGAAGATAAAAAGAATATTGCCAAGGCTACAAAGTCAGAACTGAAACCTACAGAGACGAACAAGGAAACCTAGTAGTAGAATCGCAGTCGATGTATAAGATATAAGAAAAGATCACTTCTACCGACTGTATAACGGCAACGATGACCAAAAATTCCGCAGTTAGGCAGCATGAACCATTTAATCTGGAGGATGTTAACCAACATTTCCGTGCATCCAACCTGGATGAAGTTAGGATAGCGATACCTAAGCTGAAATCCAATAAAGCTGCTGGAGCGTATAGTCTGACTGCCGAGCTAATCAAAACAGCGAGGGATGATTTGGTAAGGAACATGAACCAACTCATTTGCAAAATATGGTCAAATGAAAGTATGCCCGATGAATGGAACCTCAGCATTGTTTACTCGATCCTCAAGAAAGGATCTGCGCCAACTCTAAACTGCGCCAACTATAGAAGAATAAATCTACAACAACATCGCCTACAAAACCTTATCTGCTATTCTGTGGGAATCTATTGAGAGATATCAAATTCTTAGAGAAATTTGTTTTTTCTCTAGACATGTTATTTCACTTGACCACCTAAGATTTGTACTCTCTATAATATCCTCATTGAAGTTTAGTTTGCAAGTAGCGATTGGTGCCTTTGTCCGCAAGGATGAGTATAGTTATACCTATTCTGCCAAATTCATCGCCCCTACAATTCTTAGAATGTCTCAATGCACCGACACCCAATACAAGATGTTGAACTGGCCACCCTCAGTGCTTACATCTCTGTGATAGGCGATCGAGGTACTAAAGACAGTCTAGAGGTACTAAAGCTTTGCTGTTTGAAAAGATGTGGATATCTCTAACGGATATCACGTTTTTCTCAAGCTAAGATAAGACTTCTTTAATCGTCATTATTTTCGGCTGGAACGCACGACAATGATTTGATAGACGGAAGGAGACCTTAAGTCAGTGATAGCACCCCCACCAACCACGTCATTGGTTTTTCAGCGGCCAGTGTAGAAATAGATGAACATGCTAGAAAGCGATTCTACACAGAAAACTTATTTCCCCAACTTTCCGTGCTCCCTAATGGAACCTCTGGACGTAAAGATTTACTCTAGAAAAGCTGTACATCTTACGTAATTTGTTTTGCATGGGGAAATATTATTATGTCGATCGGATACCATTTGTGAATAGTGTCGAGCAGGAGCAGAGGCAATTTTAGATTTGAAGCTATTTTGACAGAAGGGTGATAGAGTCATCAAAAAACAAAAAACCAAACAACAATCCAATAATTCCGAGCAGTCTGAGAAGTCTCTTATGATGCATTGCGCCACTTAGCTCCTCACTGAAATCTGCATTGATTAGAAACAGAATCCTAAGGAACAGACATTTTAGACCAACTTCAATGGTAGGGAAATACTTCACTGTGGTTTTATCTCCCTTTCTTAATTCATTGGTAAAATTAAGCAAAGAATCAGAAAAGGCGGTACCATATGCAAATGGTGTGGTCATAATGTTGTCAAGGTTGAAGATTCTATGGTATCTGGACTGGATTGGATGGGCTGGAGTGGACTAGATGCAAATCAAAGTGAAACTCAACTGAAAATTTTTTGTATCTATGTTGCTTTCCCTTTACTCTTGTACCAACAAAACGTAGTAAACCGGATAAACAAAAAACAGAGATAGTTTTTAATTTATGTAGGTCGTCCATTCAAAGTCGAATAAGGCGATGTCTAGTTACGAGTACATCTAGATCCTGATTCTAGTAAAATTGTATTTATTACCCGACCAAACCCAGAAACCAAATAACTTCACGATGCTGAAACTTTATTAGACTGTAGAATGAACTTATGGCGCAAGGATCTTTCGATGCATTAAATTTCCTGAATAATTGCAACCCCTGTGTTTGTCTACGAAACTGCTTACCAATCCTTTACAATTTTACAACAGTGGGAATAATCAAATTTTATACCAAATCACGTGATGATATCATCCGAATCGCGTAGGATAGTTATTCACCTTCTTGTAGATACTCAACATTTATTATAATCAGGCAATGAAGACTACTCGTAGACAGAGATTTTGATGGTTTGTCACACACAGTCATAGTCAATGGAGATTGCTGCCGGATCACGTTGACTAACTATTTTTGGCATAAATTGGAAGAAACCTCATTGATTTGAAGCATATTATGTATTTTCATCAAGATGGTGTCGCATGCCTAATAGCAGGGCAAACAATCGAGTTATTGAAATGGACTAGTCAATTGGAGTGATTTGACGCCTCTACACTTTTTTCTTTGCAGCTTTGTCAAGTCCATGGTGTGTGCCTAAAAGTCCGAGACTTCAGATGAAGGACTAACATCAAACGTCAAATTATCGGCATATCGCCGGATTTGTCCGAACACTTCATGAGAATTTAATTCAGTGCATTCACTCATACAGCCATTTCCATGGAGGACATTTGGTCATCAATAAATTTTGTCTTTTAATACATCAAGCGCAAGCTGTATAGAGAAAATTTGTATAAAAAATTCTTATGACATAGGAAATATGTACATTGTATTCCTTAAACCTGAACTACTGCATAAACTTTAAACTTCTCCTGGCAACCAATATAATATCCAAAGCTGACGCAATTAGTCAGTTCCCCAAGTCGTCAAGGATTGAAATTTCATTTCATAACGACTCCAGTCAACCTTTTTTCGTTCATTAAAATACCACTGACCTTTCATAAAGTCGTTACGTTACTATGTGTATCCGAAAACAATGGACTTGGTCCGGTCTATGTAAGTACCAATGAATACCAATGAAAAGTTATTTCATAATCATTTTCGTACACTTAATTACAGCTCATTATAAAAATACTTGCTCCAAAAGTTTCCGAAAGTCTTCGTCATTTCAAGTAACCCAAGTGTGTGCATTAATACCAATTTCCTCGTAAGGATCTGAGCAAAACATCATTTTTCCCTAATCAAATGAGGACTAATGACCAATTTGGGAATAATTCTAATTACTCCATTGCCATGGACACTCACATAGCCTCCCCCAATATCCAGCATAACCAAACCACTATGCTCGTAATAATATCCTTTTTGGCACTGTTATAAAAGACCGGACCATAGTTATATGCTAACTGAAAGGGATCGTTTGCCAAAAAAAAAAAAGGTACATCATTTTCCTAGGGATGAACTTACAATGTTGATGGCTGTTGGTGTACCTACTCCTCCTTTTCGTTTGCTTTTATTTGGTAATCTCATTTCGGTACATCCATCTAATATCGCATAAGTTTACATTGGTTGAACTGACATAGAAGAACAAAAAAAAAAAACGAAAGCAACGTCCGCACACAAAGACCAGCGTAGCCTAAGTAAACATGTAGATGCGTACCCTAAAACTTTGTCAACATGACTTAATGTCCTAGAAAAGGATGCGTAGATAAATATGATATTTTAACCAGGAACAAAAGTCGACATAGAGGAGAGAAAGAAAGAAAAAAAAAAGGACAAATTTGTCCATTTAAACGTAAATCATGTGACTTTAAAGGAATTTGTCAGAGGCAAGATATTTTAGGAAATTTTTATTCTCTTTCGTTAGGATGTACAAGGTATAAGGACAACGAGCAAATTGTTTTAATTTGTTATCTTCAAAATGGGCGGCAGACGGTTGGTTAAAAGTATCCTTTTTGATGATGTTCTTTCATATTTATGAAGAAGATAAAGCTTTCAATTACACTGGTGATTTTGGAGTAAGCAAGGACTTTTGATGGGTCATGTTGATATCGTTCTAACTCAGGCAACACCAAAGGGGGTAAATGATGATACGTTTCTGAATGAATTGGAAATTGTTGGGTCGATTTAACATATCAAAAGGAATTGGTATTAAAGATCATGTGGAGTGTGTTTTGAAAATGTTCAATGGTTTTTGAGGACAATTATTTGAAGAAAGAAAGTACATTTGGGAAGGAATATTAATGTTGTAATGAAATACATGAGTTGTTTGAAGGGTAGACATGAAATCATTGAAGAAAGGCTGATCACTCAAGCTTAATGAACCCGAAGAGCGGCAACTCATGGCCAGTTTTCGGTCATATTTTAGTAAAGGCTATTAACACTACTGAAAGGGTTTTTTACAATGAAGATACAACTATCCACAAGACGTCTTTATAGATTTTGCAGGGATGAAAACGAAAGAAAATAATTCAACATTTCTCTGAGAGTGTACTGCTTTGGCTAGTAGAAGTCCTAAGTCCCTTTTTAACAAGCGAAAAGAATTACTATGATCTGGAGGTTCTCTTGAGATGTCTAACGTGAACAAGGCATCTATCTATCTATCTTTCTATCTATCTACATACCTACCTGCCATATTAACGGCGAAAGATAGATAGAGACAAATATTCGATGCAATACTCATATTAATGCAAAAGAGGGACTATCACCAAGTTTCAAAAAAGGGAAATCCGATGGATTGTGGAAACTGGAGAGGAACACGCGTTCTCTCGGGAGTAACCAAATAATAGCTAGAATTTAGATTCAACTCTCGATGTCGATTAGACAAGCTTTCGTGCTGAATCGTCCTGCATCGACCATGTAAACATCTTAGGAATCATAATAGAGCAATGCGTCCGCTTTATCTACTGTATCCTGACTTTGAGAAGACTCTTGGCAACTTGAATCGAAATAGTATTTGATCAACCTTCCGCAGGAGAGGGTTCTCAGAAAAATAAGGATAGTTAGTATCATATAACGTCTTACACAATGATACGGTGTGACAGGATTTTTAAGTCGAAAGTGATGTACGTCATACTCTCTCCTCTGTTGTTCCTGGTGGTCAACAGTAGGGTACCCCGTGCACCATTAATGAAACTAACCGTGGAATTCGCTGGACTATGATATTTTACCTTAAACACCTCGACCACGCTGACGATGTTTGCCTACCTTCAAATTGGATAATGGATCATTATCTTATAGCAAAAGCTGCGTTAAAAATGCTATCCGAAGTCTGGAGACTCAATGTTCGCAGTACGAAAACCAAGTTGCAGCTGTTTCAATCCAACATAGAATCAAAACTGATAGCACTTGGAAGGTACTAGTAACAAGCAAGCTAGAGACCTTCGTGAATAGATGTCTAAGAATTATCTTGAAGATTTTCAAACTTTGAGTCAAACTAATAGTTTTTGGCCATTAGCCCAACAATCAAGTTTTGACCAAGTCCTTTGTGATATTCCCCGAGCAGTAAGTAGGTACTTATGTAAATCCTTGCAACATTGACACGCAAAAGAGTAAAAGAGTTAAAGGATCACTTCTCCCAAAGAACGTTAACAATCAGCAACCCTTCACATATGAAAATAGTCTGTAATATATATTTTTACATCCGGAACGGAAAGTTTTGTCGATGGAGCTCAAGGAAGGCATCACAAACTTACCCACGGTGGACATTACAACTTAGATACAAGGATTATTTTGGCTTACCTTGTACAGAAGGATTCTAAATGCAATGACCAAGTGACTTTAGATACGTCAAAGTGTCGAGTCCTGAATAAACGAAGATTTTCAGAAGAATTAGAGATCAAATGTGGGGTTAAGCCAGGTTGCATCCTCCCACCAATATTATTTTAATGGCGATTAGTAGTCCAGAATGAATTAGGGGCAAGCCACGTCTTAGCACAAATGTAGAAGGTTGCAGTATACAAATGGAGACAGCTGACAAGAAATCAAGTCAGCTGAGGGTTATATTCCATACAAGTCAAGGTATTAGTAAAGGTAAACATTCAGTCCTTGAATAGCTTTGCAGCAAATAAACACACAAATCATTTTCTAATCTGGTTCATAAAAATCCAACAAGATGATTGGCCATTAGCCAAAACATACAACTCCTCCCAACCATTATTCGTATGTCCTGTTTAAGGTCCCATTCTCTTAATACCCCGGAGATAATTCTCCACAGATACACAAATCAAAATCGAATGGAACAGCCCTCCTGCGAGATTTACAATCGACAATATGATAATTTCGCAAAATATACAACACACTGCATTGAATTACACATGTAACACCGCCCCAGAGCCGTGTTAATTAAAACGTCGAGCTAATAAATTGTCATTCAACAATAACCCAAACAACAAATGATAATGTCCTTAGTCACATTTAACAACTCTGCCACGAATTAAGTACACACACACCCAAACGCATTCGCAAGGGATTCATTGGAGCTTCAAAAATGCGATAAATAAATATATGAGCACTAAGCAAGAAAAAAAAAAAATAAATAAACCGTAAGGGCCAATATAATTCCCATGTCATAGATAGACACAAAAACCAACAAGCATGAGGATCGTCACCACCATAACCACTGCCACCACCACATCCCCCCATAAATTCACAATAAAATGCGAAATGCGAAAACTTGCGACACGTGAACTTTTCCAAATTTATAACTTTGCAATGAATGTGGTACATTATGAGGGGTTAACCACCCCCTTCGACTGAATGGACCATTCACATTACACTTCCATTTGCATTGCCAACGGGTAAAAGGAGAGGAGGATGCTAATATCGGTCAGTGCCCAGTATGGTGGACTATGATGACGACAACGACAACGACAACGACAACGACGACTACCTACCACGACAGTGGGGGTGTGAATATATAGAAGAAGAAAAAAATCATAAATGTCCTGAAGGGAAAATATATGTGTGTGTGTGGATGTGCTGGGCTGACGCAGGGTGAGAGTATACTGGTACAGTGAATGCGACGAAATTTATTGCAGCATAAATTACCTCAAAAAAGGAATTCTGCATTTAGATTATCAATTTAAGAGGATGACAGACGCCAGCGGACCGAATTTTGCTCATTTTCCTTTTTTTTTTTTGTTTGCAAAATGTTTTTTTTATTTTTTTTTGATTGTGTATGGTTGTCCTTCATGTAGGAAAATGCACAGAAATGGATACATGTTCGCATGATATACACTAGTTGTAGTAGTGAACAACAATTTTAAGTGGTAGCAATGTCTGGAAATTATCTGCCTGTGTGTATGGGGGTTGATGCATTGTTGAAAATTGGAAAATTGCCAACGTTTAGAGCGAAATCAGCAAAATAAATAAAATGAAATGTTACGTATACGACAGAGTGGGAGAAAATCAATTTTTTTTTTTTTTTTTTCCAGTGAATTTGTGAAAGGATGTTGGTATTGGATACAAGGATATGAGCTTTGATGTGAAGTGAATAATGTGCAATGAGCATTTTCTTACACATACGATTGTAGAATGTTCTTGGAACATTTGAAGAGCCAGTGTGTGTAGATTTGTCTTTGAAATATGTAAATTGTCCTTCAAAGGAATGGGACTCGTAATAGAATGCATAGTATGTCAAGTTTTTTTTTTCTTTCTTTTTGTGAGTATCTGAGGAATCTTTCATTAAAATTTCTTGTTTGAGTTAATGGAGATTGTAAGGGGAATGGGTTTTGTTTAATCAGGCGCTTAATTCTGTAGTCCTGGCTTTACATAGCTTCACGCGGTTTCATGATTAAAAGAAAATAAATACTTTGAATAGATCTGTATAGAAGGGAGATTATTTAATGGTGCCTGATATATTTCTTGCCGAGTTTTATGTAGCATTGTTTTTTAGTAGAACATTTAAAAATTTAATAATACTAATTTATTGAGTACCTAATGTCTAAAACCTGAAGCTCTTAATATATCATTCTCAATTGTAAACTGTCATTAAATTAAGAATAAGTCCCAAGTTCTGATTAGGACTTCAATACGCAGCTTACCAGACTATTTCAGCTTATCTGTCAAAAAAGAAAGAGGCAGAGAGGTATCGAGCAAAACGATTCAGTGGTACTATATAGTAAAACGAAGATACATATCTGTACTAAATGATTTTTCAATGGGGACATAACAATTTCGTATTTTGACACAAACGCACCCTTAAACTTTTTTCTAAGATCTGTCAATGTAAAAACGTCAGTCAAAGTTTACATTTTAATCATGCTGAAGCTCATGAATGAGCAACTTTTCGAAATTATTAAAAATGAATACCGAAGTTCTGAGTCGGTGGTTGCAATTTTAAGAGCGCTTACTCCAATTTTCGGTCGTAATAATCGTCGAACCAGATAGATACGAGTCAACATATTCAATATTGAATGTTTTTGTGCCAGTGAGACAACGTCCCTATTGAAGTACCGAAAGTATCGCAGCCGTAAGTACTGCTTCAAAATGAGCCAAATAAGTTGATTCCACATCAGCCCTTCAAGGAATTGTGAATCTTAGTCATACACCATTCCAAAATCAAAATTAACTCAAGAACATCTTGATCATATAGAGCGCCGAAACTTCTCCGATTGGATTCTGGAAGGTTTGAAGAAAATCCTGAATTTCATCAAAAAATTATCTTCAGCGAAGAAGCTCATTCATTTTTGGCTCAATGGCTTCGTCAATAAGAAAACTATGCACTACTGGACAGCAGTAGACCCACATGTGCTTCAAGGACGCTATTGCATCCACAAAAAGTAACCAATGAAAATGATCCCCATGTTAAGGTCAATAGAGTTGACTATTGGAAGACTATTTTTGGGCAGAATTGGATGGACTTGACATCAGTGATGTGCGGTTCCAACAAGATGGTGCCACACGGCATACCTCTGGTCAAATAATTAATTTATTGAAGGGGAATTCCATACTTAAATTCAACATGTGCACTAGACCTGGAATAAATTTCAGCCTGATATCTTGATTATGCTTTTCTTGCTTTGTCTTTTGCAATATCTTTCTTGAAAATATTAAATGGAACTCCACCGCTAGTATAATTTTCATGACATTTATATCATGGGAGAATATCGAGACGGAAACAGCTAAAAGTGTTCTGAGGGTAATGGACGTGAAGACAAAATGTACGTTGCCATCTAGAAGGACACAAATCACCGACCGACATTTAAGACAAGACCTGGGAATGATTAGCTACAATTATTGACTTCGTCATATCTGGAAACTCATGAGAGAACTCTTTGACGTCAAAATAGGTTTTAGGCAAGATAAGGTTGGTAAAGACATACATTTTTTTTTTTTGTTTTTTTAAAGAAAATTCAAATTACAGAAGTACCGATTCAGTCCATTATATTTCTAGGCAGATTTCTTTTTTTTTTTTGAAACTTTAATTTTATTTCCTTCTCTCACATGGTGGTCTGTGTTCACTGCTCCCGCCCGAGCTCAAACCTGCACAGTTCGGGTCACAAGCAAACACACTATCCACTGCACCATTGCCACTTAAACTTAAAGATAAAATCTACATAAGCTGTCATCGAGATAGTACACCATGGATACCTAAAATTTAGATAGTCAAGGGCATTGTCGAAGCAGAGATTAAAATACGAAAAGCCAACCGCGGTTTCTTTGATCTGTGATGGCATTTGAGAAGTAAGACTCTAAGTAAGACGATTACGAAAACCTTACCCTATTAGACCCTTATTAATCCAATCCTTCTTAGCAGCGTTAAAGCATGGAGTCTTTATACATAAGTCGGATGTAGAGATCCTTGGTCTTTTCAATCGATGTTTAATACCAAATAAAGAAAGAGGGTTTACAGAAACATCGACCTAACCAGACGAATTCGATCATTTTACCAGACCGAAGAGATATAATCACAAATGCCATTACCAAGGTACGGCTTTATACTAAAATTAAGGCCAAACTTGAAAAGACAGTCGACCAGACAAAATTAGATCCATACTGTCTTCTCGGCAATATTACCTGACTTATTCCATCACAAACGTAGCCGTAGTTAATACAATCACAAAAGAAGATATAGCTGTTTCTTATGATTATCTAACTCAGACATGAAGACTGAATGGATAAAGACATAGTCATTGTTTGGTGGCGGGAGTTGAGAGGAACCTCAATCAACACTATCTATCGAGCTATCTAGGAAGACGTATTCATTAAAGCTCTGCCTCAACCCATAAAAAGTGAAGTTAAGATTCTTCAACTTTGTGTCTTATTTTCGTCACCACTAAGTCGTACAGTTTCAAAAGTGTTCTTTAATAGTCAAAGAAGATTACAAACAGGGGTATGGATACAAGATCGAACATTTTTAAGTGTTCTTGGAATATTTTTTGACACCAGTGCACGATTGTTATAAAATTTTCATTTCTTCTCCAATTAACTAACATAGATTCTTTGATATTTTCAAACTTCTAGATAGAGCGGATGGTAGCGGATGAATCCCAAAGGTTACTATTCCGTGCGCATTTACAATAAAGGCTACTGAGTATTAATTTTTGATGTCAGTCACCAGCAAACGATACAAGGCTATGTTACGAAACTCTTCGATACCAAATTGGATAAGTCACCAACCGCAGGACATATGGTTATTTAAAGAGGATGTCCCATGTCGATGTTTGGTTTAGCAATTCGTCGTTTTGATAATCATCAGCTTTTGGTTTTTTTTCAGACTTTTAGAGATACGATATATAATATGATTTGAAGACGAAAGCAAATAAAACTATCAAACCATTCAGTCTTATTTTGTTATTTGGTTTAGTTAATTTTTCATACATGCATGCACACACGGCCCGTTTTCGACCTCGAGCAATTTTTTATTATCATTCAGCGGCGACACTACATAGGTTCACATATTGGACAAGTTCCTATTGAGGTCGTATTGAATGAAACGAAAGGCCATAAACTTACTTCCTTCCAAATGTAACCTTTTTTAATTTCTTCAGGATATATGGACACAATGAATTGCAGTTTGTAAATTGCTTAACCAAAGTCACACCTTGTGTCTTTGCAATTATTTTGTTATAGCAACTACAATAACCTTCATGGGATCTCAACCGACTTGGAGTGCGCAACTTGGAGGCAGTTACCTAAGATTCAGGGTAACTGGAAAGCCTTGTGGGTTAAGTCCCACGTTCACCCCGAACTGTAGTGCCACCTAAGTAAGCAAGTAAATACAATATCCGTAAGAAAAAAATATTTCTTTTGAAAATCCAAAACTGTTCCTATGAGGACAAGCAGATACTTGTTAGCAGTTGGTTCGCTACGTTCACGTTCGCTGCTACTCGTACAAAGGAATTTTTTACTAAGTGAATTCCTTGATTTAGCTTGCTATTTAATTCTCTATGTTTCTAGTTTGTATGTAACCTCAAATACTATGCTATGAAGCTATCAATCAATCTCGTTGTCTAGGATTCTTTGAAAGTACACAGTACGTTTGTATACATTATGTGAACCATATTTATAAATATAATTTGCTGAGTGTCTGCCAGCCAGTGATACATTATTTTCAGTGAACTGATTTAATTTATGAATGGACATGAAAGGACAAATTCCTGATTTTGACAATTCAGTAAACACAAAATTGATTTATTAGTAAGTATAGGTACTCTTTATGGAAGTTAAATTTCTACCCATTGCATTTCATTTACTAACTAGTCTGTAGGGTTTAGTTGGAATTTTTCCAAGCCATTTGCCTTAACGGTTCGTTGAAGACAAACGAAATGTATTCCCTGGAAGAATAATGAACTGCAGTCGATTTCATTTCTCCGGTAAATGATATGAAAGTTTTATTACATCAAATGGAAAAGATCCTTTCGGTTTGGGTACAAATAATGTAGTGACAAGCTCATAGTTACTAAGTTTTTATAAAAGATACTTAGGAAAGTGAATAGACAGGGAATTATTTACACAAAGATTTTCAGGCGGCCTATATATGAGCGGATATCAAAAAATCTAGAAGAATCCTATTTAATATAGCGATCTACCGGTTAAGACTGGAAACTTTCAGGTTGCATACGTGTTTGTTAATTTTTCTATGACTGAAGACTTTTTTTGTTTTTTTGAGGTAGTAGATGAGAGTCCATTTCTATACTAATTTTAGTAGAGTTCTCTCTTTCTCCAAAGAATAACGAATCAGTGATAGAAAACATAAGATATCAGCTCATCGAATCAGTGCTGAAGATTTGGAACTTAATACGACTATAGGAAGGAAGATCACAAGCAATGTGGTCTGAATCAGACTCTCTCTCAATCAAAGACGGTATCTTCACTTATGTTAGTCTATCACGTTGCTATCCGCATGGCATTTAGGATGACAAAAAATTGACTGCAGTCTTATTTGTTAAGACAGAGTAATAATACCGCGATTCTTTTTTTATACAGACTATCGGGGGGTATTCAGTAATCTGTCTACATCCTGGAAACAACTAAATCATCTGTAGAATCCCTAAACGAAAACTTACGAAGGCCAAACGCACGTTGTGACCTTAAAAACTATTCCTCTGATTATGCGTCCTTAAAAGTACGAATTGGAAATTTTGCAAACTGTACAACAACATCGAGAACAAGTTAATTTGGGATAAAGATTCGTTACTTTGTATAAGAAAAAGTGTGTCTGACATAATACTCTGAAGCAGTTACATAGTACGTATGTTTGACTGGTTTGACTGGGAACTAAGTTTTTCAAAAGCAATAAGTTTGTTTCATAGTTTGCAAAAATTAAACAACTGTTTGAAAGCACATACATAGATGCAAATTCTTTTATATCTTGTGCTCAAAAAAAACGAAGTACAAAGTTCTCTATGTATCTACAGAACGTAATAGAAGCCCGAATCACTAACACTGTTCGTATTCGGGATTGCTTTGTTCTTCAGCAATGAATATTGAGACAACACAGAACATTGGCTTGCACACAATTGAGTAATGGTGTGCAGATTATTATCGCTGACAGCAATGGAATGGCCAACTCATTAAAAAAAAAGAACTCATTTAAACCAAGCGTACCTACCTAGATTAATAGTCAAACGATGACTCAACAGAACAACTACCCTCATTTCAACAAATCATCTTAGTAATATAAAATTGTTCAAGTAGAAAATGAAGCCAGTCTTATAATTAAGTTACAAAAAAAAATCAATAGGTAATAGCAATAAATTAATATGCGCATATAGATAGCCATCTTCCTCACAAATCATCTTTAATTTGCTCATAAATCAATTAAGCATAAGCAGAACTACAGATAGTAAATTTTGCCAAGCTTTCCAATAAATATAAGTACACACAACTATGCAATAAAACTATACATAAAACTCATTGCCCTCTCTGCGTTTCCTGTTTTAAAATTGGAAGATTGCCAACCCTTGTCGATAAATCACCTCTAGTACGTATGGGGGGTGCAAAAAAAAAGTACGTATACGTCCGAGTGGATTTCGAATTTTCTCTCCCCCCGACTGGAATCGTTTCTTACATAAAATCACCATTCCTTATGTTTATTATTTTCTACAAAAAAAAAAACAACAAACATCTACAGACAATATGTACGTACCTGTGACTATCGAACTAAGTCCGTAGATTTATTTCTAAACTGTTAAATAATTCAGTAAATGTTAAAATAACTCTAAAATTTTATTTGTCTTTCTTTCACTTGAGAAATTATTTTATTTTTCCTTCCTTTCTTATATTGTATGTCTAATGGGTAATTATATATATGTTTTGTTGTTGACCTGAAATGAGTTTATTTTGTTTTGTTGTTCTTCGATAATTATATTATTTTTTTGGTACAAGACAAAAAAAATCAATTTCTCTATGGTGTGTAGCGTAGAGATAAAAACACAAGAAAGATAAGTAAAAAAAAAACAAAAAAAAATTATTATGACAACCCTTAATATAACACAAAGCAACGAAGGATAGGAAAAGGAATGGAAAACAGGAAACTATTACGTATATTAGTGTGCCGTTGACACGAACGACAACAAGAGCCATAGACCCGAGTCAAGTCGGGGCTGGGGGTGAGTTTTAGCCCAAAGCAGAAATAGAAGCAAAAAAAAAAGCGGAAAAATTAATAAGTTAATCTTATGTAAAGATTTCTTTAGCCACAACATGGCAGAACAGATTACACTCCCCAGAAAGTGGGTGGGTTAAGCACAAAAGGATAGAAAAGGATTCGTTTCCTTTTCTGCCATTGGATTTGTGGGAACTTCACACGCTGCTGCCTAGTCGATGTCTCTTTTAGTCTGGTGTGCCTTTTGTGGGTGCGTGGCATTTGCTTTGTCGTTCGTCGGATGATGATGTTATCAAATGACGTAAAATAGTGGACAACCACGTACACGCACTTACACATTTCTCTTTCATCTAATGCACTCACTACTATACGCAATAGTACATACAAATTTAAAAAAAAAATCTTTTCTTTGTATATAACGAACGTGTATTAAAAAAAAAAAATATGTAAAAAATTATACATACGCAAGAAAACATATATATGTAATATACTAACTGATGTTTAAGGTTTAAACTTCCTGTTCTGTGAGAGGGATAGTTGTACTATATTGAGTCTTCGTTTGCCGTTGGGTGAGCAGTAATTGGATTTTTCTTGTTTCGTTTACGTTTTAATGAAGAATCACTGTGAGGTCTTTCGGTTTTTTTTTATATATATATATACTTGTATAGATATTTATGTTTTATGTGGCCTGTTAAACACAACGCAAAAACACACAGGGAAACAACACAACAGCAACAACAACAAGAACAAGAGCAATAACAACAACGAACGGAAAATATAAGCAAATCCAAAAACGTAAGAAAGGAAAAAAGAACTAACCAAGTTAATATCTGTAGTCTTGTATGTGAAGAAGGTATTAAAGTTTTTGTTTTTTTTTTTTTTTTTTAATATTAAGTAGTAGTTGTGTAGAGGAAAGAAAAATAACAGTAGTAGCAGTAGCAGCACAGCTAGGCGCACTACCAACCGAAGAAAAATTGAAGGATCACTGGTTTTTCACTCTTTTACAGGGCACTACTGCTCCTATACTAATCACATTGGAAAAATCACACAACCCCTATACACTACGGCGGCAGCAGCGGTTCGGTCGTTGGATGGCTGTACACATTGGAGGGTTGATGTTTTCATTTGTATTTTTTGTTTTTTACGGTTTATTTGTTGGTACACCTGATTGTGTTGTATGTTGGTTCATCCCTATGACGGAGAGAAAGAGAGCAGAAGCTTTTTCTCCTATTTTACTGCTCTTTTGTGTGCCTAATCACCCCTATATCGGATGAATCCCACCCCTGAAACTATGTATTTTGAAGGAGAACACAAGTACATAGGTTCTGTTTGACACTTGGAATACATGGCAGCGCAGCGCATGGATTTTTTTGGGGAAGAGTACTCGATTGCGTACCAAAAATTGTGTTTACAATGAGGAAGAGCTTTGCTCTTGTGAACCCTTTTCGCCGGATAGTGGACATCCACATCCACTCAACAAAACCCGTTGGCGAATTCACTGACAGATTTTACATAATTTAATTTTCCGCCTCCCTCGAATGCCAAATTAAAAGGATATATTCTATATCCAATTTTCCTTTAGTGTGCTGCACATTATTAGAACGCATTGGAGGGCGGAAATCTATCATTTTCAATTTGCTTTGGTCACTTCGAGCAGAGAGAATCAGAGTTAATAGCGGGATTTTCGGGGATAAGGATGCTCTAATGGAAATTTATTTCAATTGCAGGATGCAAGTAATTGACATGGATATCTGGAAATTGGTTCTTAAAATTTTAACTCGTTTGCGGATGATAAAATTTGGTTCCGTGTTATAGGTAGTTAGAGAACTTTAATTGAAATGTGTCATCCGATAAGAAGTTGAGGCACGTGCTTGACAAGAATCACAGGCTTTGGGAATTTTTTAGATTCATTTGTATAAGGCTTACATTTGAGATATTTTGTTTTCGATAAGACGTTCATAAATCATGATAATGGTTCTTGAATAGATTTCTTTGCATCATCAATCAGCTTGTACTCGTAATCATATTGTTCACGTGCGTCACCAAAAAAACAGAGTGATAAGTTAGGAAAGGAATACATTACCTGAGCAGTATGTTACCATCTATGTGTAGAATAATGACTTTATACGGCATCAGGTCATAGTTTAATTAGCTTTTTAGGCTAAACATATATGTATATATGAACATATTTATAGGAATGAATGTAGGATATCAATATGGATGCTTTGAATTCAACCTGAATATACAAAATCAAAAGACAAATCCAAGAATAACATTTGTATGAAAAAGACAACAGAAGAATATCGACAACAT
The DNA here is from genome assembly GCA_905220385.1 of Xylota sylvarum. NCBI lineage: Eukaryota > Metazoa > Arthropoda > Insecta > Diptera > Syrphidae > Xylota > Xylota sylvarum. The sequence goes on from LR999958.1 coordinate 39,831,392, forward strand.
TTGACACTTTTTTACTTTAAGTCAAACTCTGGGTTAAGAATTGATCACAAAACATCACCACACTATGCTAAGACTCAATCTTATAGACATGCACTTACAATACATAGTAGTTGGTTACCAATCGCTTTGAAGAGGTAAGCCGTGTCATTCCAAACTATTGTTATTTTTATCCAAAAGCAGCTGAAAATAATAGCTGCTTGTAAAACATGACTGCATTTTGGAACAAGAATTTGTGATTTGAAGCAACCACTATATTTGCGAAAATCTTACTCTTAACGTCAGTTATATGGACGCAGAACATCAGGTTAATAGTCAAATAACTGTGTTTAGACGTAATTTTTTCCTCTCGACAACGATAACTGCTCGAGGTAATCTTTGGGAGAGGAATAACATAATTTTTATTAAAAAAGGAAGCAGCTTACTATACCCTGTTTGATTCTTCTGATTTGTTCATATTTAAAACAGAAATGTTCTCAAATAATTATTTTAAAATGAAGAAGGCCACCATCACATTTACGCATTGAAAAATCTACTGAAACCTTACGCTAGTGCAAAGCAAAACCTTAGTGTGCCCACATAACAGAGTTTTAACAGCATTAACCCGAAGCCTAGTTGGGGTTGAACTGGTTTGAAGACTATAAATTGCTATAAATTCTAAATGATTGGAAATCAAATGAATAAAAATTTTGCCGAATCCCTGTGTCATTGGGCTGAAGTGGCAATAGTATAAAGGCCATAACTCGAACCAGTAAGGAAATTCTAAACACGACCTTAATCATCCATATTCTACTTTACGGATATAGACTTTATAGAAATCGGATGAAAATACTGTTAGTCATTTCGAGGGAAAAATTATTTCAAAATATTTGTTCCTCCTCAACGACGATAGTAAGAGTGTAATGCTTAGAACCGACGATAGTTAAAGTCACTTCATTTTGGAGAAATAAACTAGAAGGAACATTTTTTTAGATCAAAATGTTGATCCCGGAAGAGATGTCCTACATGCATATGTACGTATGTATGCACTAACGTACAGTTGGGCGAACATGTCTCTATGATTTGAGCCATCTGCACTTTAATAGAGGTAGGTTTCAGTAGTGTGGATTGCGTATGGATTTATTTTAAGTACTTCAGGTAGCTCAGGGATAGGAACTACTTTATAGTTTCTTTTGGGACATCAATCGATATAATTTTATTTCTGGTGAAAAGAAATACACAAAATCTTTTAGTCAAACCACATGAACAAAACCATTTATTCAAATATTCACGACTAAAAGAGGAGGCAATTTACACGGATATTATCACCGTCGATACCTTCTTTCTAACCAACTTATTTCTTGGCCTTCCTCAGCCATTAAAACCCGCCATCGATTTCCTCGCGATATTTAAAAACATTCACGAGAGGTGTGTTTAGGGATTTTAAGTTAGAACCTTTCGTTAAGAGGTCCAATGCACTTACTACTGGGTCATAATTTACGCTACTAATCTAACTTACTATCAGTGTTACCAGAACTATGGATTTCCTCTAGTCCCTAGGAAAAACAGCACACTTTTGGGAATTCTAACTATTTATTAGGGAATTTACTTTAAATTCTAGACAAACATAAGACTTTTAAATTTTCCTTTGATATTTAACAATATTTCAGTAAAATTAAAAACGTTAATTTTCGTATTAGTTTTCATTTTTCATTTAATTTTTAGTAATTTTCAAAAATTATGTTGAAAGAGTAGATTCAATCAGAGTTAGGGTAAGTACGAGTATAGCTGCTGATATTTGGACTAGAGTTAAGGTAAATATCAAGGAGCATTCTTTTAGAAGAAACGAAATGAGCTTCCGATCGATCTAGGCCTTTAGTGTCCTTTAACGAATGAAACCAATTTAATCAGAACAAAAATCTTTTAATTCCGCAGATATTGAAACCTAATGGTGTCTAAAAAAACGCTGTGTCATTGAAGAAGGCAAAGGTTTTTTCTTCTTAATGTGGATAGCACTTAATATGGATTACATAGAAGGTGACGGTATCCCATTGATGCTACTTTCCTTTTGTCTTTCTAATTTTTTGAGCTATATGAACTGCTTTGACGTATTTGAATCGCAGGTCTAATGTGTATAGGGATGTCCAATACTGGGCCAGGAAACTGCGAGCCAAAACGTGACTATAGCAAGCACACGCTTTCCTCATCTCAATATCTACAAAAGGACGTGGCGGTCTCATAATCATCAAACGATCAACCAACCATCATATTGTGATCGACGTAAGGCATTCCTCCAGTATTCTGTATGTCCGAACTTTCAGAGCAACATCGAGTCGGATCAGGACCTTATTGCAGCCAAGGAACAAATGCGGATATCCCAAACCCCACAACAAAGAAGAAAAAATATTTTTCCGAACGCGTATCCTGAAATATTGCTACGACTCCTATGCCGCCAGCACCAAATGCCGAAGACCAGTGGCAACGCTGCCAATATGCCATCAGAATTGCCGCAACTGATGTGCTGGGTTTCGGCCCAGCCACCACCAATAAACCTGTGGTTTGAAGACAAATGCCGGCAAATCCATGCAGCTAAACAAGAGGCATACAAAAGGCGCTGCAAAGAAAGATGAGAGCGGCTCAAGAGACGGGAAGAACATCGACTTCTCCAAAAGAAGAAAAAGGCGCATGAGAAGCGATCGATGGAAGGTATTGAGAAATTATACTCCAGGAATAATGTACGGAGATTCTACCAACAGATGAAAAGAATGTGTCAGGCCAACAAGACCCGTACAGAAAGCCTGTAGAGATGAAGAAGGAAACCTCGTAGTAGAGTCACAGTCGGTGCTGAGAATATGAAGAAAAACTTCTTCTGCAGATTGTATAACGGCGACGAACACCAACATTCCGCTCTCAGGCAGAATGAACCATTCAACATAGACGATGATAGCCAACATTACCGTACACCTGATCAAAACGAAATAAGGATAGCGATATCGAGACTTAAGTCCAACAAGATTGCTGGACCTGGTGGCCTATAGGCCGAGTTATTCAAAGCAGCTGGAGATGATTTGGTAGAGAGCATACACCAACTCATTTTTAAAATTTGGTCAGACGAGTATATGCCTTATGAATGGAATCTCAGCATCGTTTGCCCGATCCATTATTTGCTATATTGTGTGAACGCCTAAAAACCTTCGTCAAAACCCTAATCGGCCTCTTTTAGTGAGGTTTCAGGCCAGGAAAGTTCACAGTCGATCAAATTTTCGCTCTCTAAGATTCTGGATAAAACCAAAGAAGTCCAAACAACATCCATAGAGACGAGCTATACAGAGCCATGACTCATTTTGGCAACCCTGCCAAACTCGTTCAGGGATGAGAGAATGTGCAGGGTGACGATGGAGAATTCTCGCTGCTCCATCAAGGTTGGTAACAACTTCACCAAGAACTTTGATGTCAAAAACGTTTTAGACAGAGTGCCGCGCTATCATGTGATTTTTTTCAATCACGAAACTCACCAGTCAATACCAGAGGCACAATCTCTGAAATGTCCGTGCAACTACTAAGCGTATGCCGACGGTATTGGCTTTATTGGCAGAATTCAGCGGGTGCCAAAATGGGTCTAACGATAAATGAGTGCAAAACCAAGTATATGCTGTCAACAAGAAGGTACACACAACATCGACGAATTGGACAGAACGTCACAATCGACAGCTATCACTTTGAGGTAGTAGGGAACTTTGTATACCTCGGCTCTGCTGTAAATTCTTACAATAACATCTCAGCAGAAATTAAATGGAAAATAACTTTTGCCAATAGCTGTTACTTTGGGCTGAGGTGGCAATTGAGTAGTAAAGTCTTATCCCGCACAACTTAGGAGACTCTGTATAAGAGCTTGATCATCCCAGTTCTGCTTTATGTCACTGAACCTTGGACTCTATCTAAAGTGGATGAAGTAATCCTCGGTCGCTTGGATAGAAAGATTCTTCGTAAAAATTTCGGTCCCGTTTGCATTGACGGGCTATGAAGAAGGAGATTCACAGACGAACTAAACGTGCATTCCAGCGGTATCGACCTAGTCAAAAAATTACCCAACAGTCGTCTACGATGCAATATTGATTGTACGTACTGAGTTTGGATATGTATAGTGCAGTGTGAGGAACGTAAGGGAAAAACAACCCTAAGGAACTAGTGCTACCTTGGCTTGTGGATTCAACTCCTAACTCGAAGTTCCAGGAAACAATGATCCTGCCAGTTTCTGTTATATGGTACCGATACCTGATCAGCTCAAAAACAGAGCAAATATGTAAGTTTTTTTTTTTTTTTTATAACTAGCTTGCGCTCAAGGGGTTATGATTACCCTTAAAGTGTTAAGACACAGCGCGAGCGGAAGTTTTTGACTTACGCCTAACAAAGAGCATGGCATAAGTCGGAAATGAATAGGGAGATAGGATAGATTATTTTGTGGTGTAGTGGTTTTTTTGGAACTCAGGTGATGTTAGGTTTCAGTATTTGCTCAATGGGTGGTGTCCACACTAAGCGGGGAGTTGTTGCGAATTTTTGCATTCGTCATAATTCGTCATCACGCATTACCACTACACCGTGTCCACCCACGAATGTATGTGCCTTCTACAACGCGAATTCTATGAATTGACCACGATGTTGATGTTGTCCAAAAATCTAAAGCACGTGGATATACATACTGTACTGGTGAGCTGAATAATTGACAACGCTTCAACTAAAATAATCTTCAAGATCAAGCTTCAAATATTTAGCAAACAAATCTCAGTAGGCTCACTAGGCCTAGCTATTTTTTTTTTAAAAGATAATTGGAGTGATGGGCATTAAAATAGGCTCAAGAAGCACTATGACCTCATAGTCCAATTCACTTAAAAACGTTGCTAGTAAGGTTTTGTCTACCAGTTGAGATCAAGTTCTTATATGAAGCTTGGAATTGTTTGAGCTGAGGAGAAGGTGACATTAGAAGCCGAAGTACAACCCTTATGGAAGTGTTTGTACCTTGCCCGAACGGAATTCACCTAAAATATATTCAGCAGTTTCAGTATCCTCAAGGCATAGTCGCCACATATCGGATTGGGTATGAATTTCAATTTGAATTTTTTTTGAATATCAATTTTTATTAGGTGGTTTTTTAGAGAGCAATTGCCCATTAGTCCATACATATGAAGATCCATCAGAAATGTTTCCTTTTTTTATTTTTTTTATTTTTTTGAATTTTATAAATTTTATGTCAATGTCTTAAGGCAGTTTGTGAGTTCCAAGTGAGTTCTATAGAGGAATTCAATACCAATAAATGGGCATTGGGCACCGAAACTGGCAAGTTCGTCAGCATCTTCGTTCCCTTTATATCCTAGGGCCCATATAAATAAATCTGATGATTCTGTACAGCTAGGTGTAAGAGAGTTTGAAGACAGCTCCAAAGCACTACACAACCCACTCTTTGTACCACAAAGCTAAGAGCAGACACAGAAGGATTTAATCCCCTTCTCGGCGGTCTAGATGAGGTTCCTATTAAGTTTGTGATCTAGAAGTACTCCGAGATGCCATTTAACATTTAGTACTATCATCTGGGTATTTAAGCATTGTTTTAGTTGGGTTAACTTTGAGCCTTTCTTATGAACAAAGAACTACACTGATCTGCATAAATACATATATATGTATATACAAACCTATGTAGTCACTACTTCTGTTTCAAAAATGATTAACGGAAAATGTAATCACATACTAACAGTTAGAGTTGCAGTTGGTTTATCCTAACCATATCCTTAGCAAATAGGTCTAGGACCGTGTCAAAGAAGCTAACATTAAAACGTTGGTGAATAACATCCAACTTAGTTATTCAATTTCGTAGCCCAAATTCGAAAATACAGTGAAAGTGGGAATTACTTCGAAAAGGCGGCTAAAAATTAACTTCTGTAATAAAAGAGTGAGTTGTGAAATAATACCACGATCTACACACGTCGGAAAGCAATGATTCTATTAGCCCGAAAGAAAACCAAATAGGTACGAACGTCAATTGTGAAGTGCCTGCCTAACGTTTTTCAATTCTGTAGGGTTACAAGAATACCCATTGCCTACAATGTTCTCGTAAATCCTGATTAAAAAGTCTACCACACCGTTCTTTCTGAAAAGTCGTTCACCTTTACCTAATTCCCATTATCCCAGTCGCCACATGAATCGGCCTCAAATGAGTGAATGTAAATCGATAGTGTACAGACCTTCCTCACACAATTTCTCTCGCTCTTTCACTTAACTAATCAACATCCACTACCCCCTCTTGCTGTAATCTGTAATCGAAGAAGGGCACTGCTGGCAGTCTATCTAAAATTGAATCATCTCCTAACCGACGAAAAAAAAAAAAGGTGTGGAGACCCCAATTTCATCGACATTTAACCTTTCGTCCGTAATTGAGAACACGTGCTCCCATTTCAACTCAACTTACATATCCCTATTCACTCGCATTCGCATATCCTACATCACTACTTTTTTTTTTTTTTTTACTTTTCCACTTATTATGCCCCTACCGTTCCGAAACTGATTCAGCAGATTTTCTTCTTTTTTTTTTTTAATAAAATTCACAAAACTGAATAATTTTTGTTTCTCGACATAAAAGCAAAAAGGACTCTGAGAAAGGTTTCAGAAATGCAATTGAAATTCCTGTCAACTCACCCGTATCCGCATACAAAATACGAAGGACCAGACGAAAAAAAAAAAAAATGTTTACACTGGCACTATTGTGTGTTATGTAAATGTCATCCACAGAAGCACACGCTACAGGATATACAATTTACTACATTTTTAGGATATTTTTAAGTTTTTTTTTTTTTCGTTTCTCGCAGTGATTTATGACATCCGCAAATGAACAATAGAATACAGGATTTACATACATACACAGACAAAAAGTCCACATAATCATACTCACTCACACACAAGGAAAAGGGAAAATATTGGAAGGATAATGATGTTTTAATGTACTTACTTGCAAAATTGAGAAATTGCTGCTCTGTGCAGGAAATTTAATTTAAATAAATATTATTCAGGGATTTACCACTTTTCTAGAAATTAAATACTGGTATCCTATTTTAAGGATAAATATATATAAAGGCACCACTATTCTGTTGTTGATAACAAAACAACTATTTCGTACTTTTTGACTGTGGTGGAAGCTTTTCCTATAAACGCGGATGATTGTAGTAGTTGTAAACAAAAAAAAAGGAGGAAAGGAATTCGGCGCTCTTTTTCACAGAAACAGAAACAGAAGCACCAACACTTACACAATTCACTTTTGTTTTAAGGATTTTTCTTTTTCTTTTCACACAATTATTATGTTTCTAACGAAAGCTCCTTTTAACTCACTTACACATACGAGAAACTGAAGCTTTTGACAACGAGTATCGATGAGAGAAAAAATTCTCGACACAAACTGGGCGAGGTGGGCATGAAACGATGGGTGGAAGCTTTACGAAAATTACTACAAGCAATAAAAAGGACTAAAATATTCACGCGTTTTCTTACGTCAATTACATTCGACCCGATGAAATCATCGAAAAGGATACGATTTACTTCTAATAAGTGGAAAAATAACTTTTATAAGGAATCCGTATTAATTATTTTTCAAGAATTTTAAGACTAGAAGACACGTATAGATCGTTGTTTGGAAATAAATTTTGGTACACGTACTTTGACTCACATTACAGTTTGGTTACATGGTCCTTTTTTTGTTGTACACAACCGAATTTTTAATCAACAAATGTGAGGCACGAAAATTCTTGCAGGATATTCGCGTTAATTTACAAATAAACAATCCACCAAGGAGTATCCTTAGGAACACGGCGAAATTTGAAACTTTCACTCAACTCAACCGACGACAACGATAAGGAAGGTGACAACAACAACGACACGACCAACTACGATAGCAACGGCGACGACCTCATATACAACAGGTTAAAAACGTTGATGGGAAAACGAGAAAAATGAAACTTTTCCTGCAACTTTTCCGTGCGACGAAGAATTTTCACGCGCAACAAATTCAATCTTAGAGTTGAGGAATTTTACTGATTTTACCACACTCGATTAGCTAGGATTCTAAACCATGGTATTAGTGTCAATTGGCTAAAAGGACGATTTGTTTATTAGCGAATTTTGACCAAATACAACGGATGAACAAATTTTTACGTGCGAAAGATTATATCGAACACTTGAAACTCCCCTGTGTGTGTGTAAAGTTGTATGTCGGCAGCCCCCAACACCACCCCCCGGTCGATCCACCCTTCCCAGGCAATACTGTGTGTGTTTTGTTTTTGTATGCAAGTGGTAGTGATGGTTTGGTGTATTCCACCTATACGTACACCAAATATGGGTGCGTTCGAATTCCATATCATTTCCCCTCTGAAGGAAAAATAAAAAACCTCTTCACCATCAAGTTGATGTAGGCCTACAAGGGAGCACAGTTAAGTGTCTTTGTTTTCCACCCTCGTCCCTTCGAAGAGGTATTGTACTTTTTGCTATTGTTTCATAAAAACTGCTCATTTTGGGAGTGGATTTGGGTCTAGCACCGTTTTCCAGTTTTAAAAGTATGATTGATGGGAACTCAACTAGAAAGCTCACAAACAATCGCATATCCTTCCTCACCACCCAGACGAGAGCTTTATCTCTGACAGATAAACAGTAAGGCAGTTAGTTAGCCAGAGGAAAATTCAAATTCGAAATTTCGAACATGGATTTTGGTTACTTGCTTCTGTTTGTCATTGTATCTGTGGTTGTGTATCTGTGGCTTGCATCAGGATATTCTAATCGAGTTGAATTTCTCCCATGACAGTTGGAGTTAAAGCTGAAATTACTTTATTAATTCTCGCAGTTGTCGATGGAATGTCTGTGATTTTATGGCCATTGTCCCTTAGTGTCCTTTTAGTGAATACAGGATAAGTAGCGCTATTCAATTTGCATAGAAATTCAGTTTAAACTGAATGGCTTGTCATTTGTTTTGCTTCCATTTACCAGTGGATTGTGCATTAAAAGATGAGGAAAATGTAATAATTTTTTATGAATCCTGTATATGAATGTAGTTTGGTGGATGACTACAAGAAAGAACGGTGCAGGTTACGTGTTGAAATCTCATACTAATGACATGTGCCCTGTAATGTAATGGTTATGTCCATCGGTGGTAGTCAGAGCAGGGATGTTATGGGCTTATAACATTCTCTATTAATCGACTATTGAATGATTTGGTTGAAAAGACTCCGTTTGCATTTATAAATGTAGAGTAAAACACGGCTTAGCTGCATTCTTAATACATGTATACAAACATAATAAAAAGCATAGTCGTTCTAGGTTTTTGTTTCAAAGGGAATAAGTACAGTCCCAGCAGATAGAATTATGCAATATCACTATCAATCAATTGAAATCACCATGACTGGATAAAACTTCCCCAGTCGTACTAGGAAACAGCCACGATGCCATCACCCTCTAGAATGAAAAAGTAGGAAGAAACCATTTATGTGTAACGAGGCTAAGAATCATACTTCTCCAGTATAATCTGCAGGAATCAACAACTTTTGTATAGCAAGGAAGCTATACAAGCTCTCATCACGAGGTCCTTCGAGAAGATAGGAGAACCGATGAAACTGTATGTTTATTACCTTCTGATATGGATAGCTTCGAACAGGAGGTGTAAGTCTTCTTCGTTGAATATCCATACCATAGCACTATTCCTAGTATATTCCGGAATATATTGTCTCCTGAATGAGGATCTCTGGCAGATGCGAGAAATTCTAAACGAATCTGCGACAGAGATTCACTTAAGTGGATGTCTTAGATAGACGATTCCAGCGTCTGGAACAGATTTGGGAGTGCACTCCAATGCACTGAACATTCACAACACCACACGATTGCCGGACTACTGTTTCAAGCAGCAGTCAGAGCATTCCTAGAAGTCGCGGCCTGGCTTTCAATTAACTCAATAGAGTACAGCCATATCGTTTTTTTTATATATTGTCTGGTATGCATCCATTTTACGATTTCTGTAGAGGTCGTAGAGACGACCATGATACGTCTTCTAGGTGCCTATCTGGTAGACTGGAAGCCGCACTGGTACATGCCGAATAGTGTGCTGCAGATAGCCTTCAAACGTTAACATAGTACGTTGGATATGATCCTATATACAACATTAAGCAGGAGTATGCCTCAAGAGTTCATACAAGATATAGGATCGCCCTTCTTGAAGATTGGGCAAACAGAGCTGATAGTCCAGTCAGCCGTCATGGATCCATCCATCCATACTTGGTTGATGATTTGGTAGTGCAAAGCTTCACTACCATATTTGAAAAGCTGATAGACCATCAGAGCCGGTTGCCTTGTTGTCCTTCAGCTTTTTGATAGCCGAACCAACCTCTTCATTAACTGGATACGGGTTCTCTTCTTTCCCTATCAGTCTCTCTACTTGATCTCCATTACATAGCTTTTCCAGCAGCTAACCATATCTACTATTCTGTGCTTTGGTGATTGGGTTTTCTTCACTGTTTCGAAGAGCCTGCGTTCCGAGCTTGAAGCCAGCTGCCAGTTGGTTGGCTTTCCCATGTTATTTCTATCGCGAGACTCTTTGATATCCTTGAGCTAGGAGACTACGTATGCCCTTTTCTTTACACGCAGGATCTTCTTTTCCTCCCTTCTTCTGGCTCGATACTCCTGTCGCCTGTGGTGGTCTTAACTACTTTTTCACGATACTGGTTTCAGTGATTTTTGGCTTTCGTGGATGGTAAATGCATAGCAAAGTCTCTCGCTCAGGCGCTCTGTAGGCTCTAGCTACTCCAATCGTGCTAAGGCTTCAAACGTTGAATTTCTTTTTCTGAGCGGTTTGCAGCTTCTTCTCTTTGTTTGGTTGAGCTCTGAATTTGACTGCAACAAGAAAACGGTCGGAGTCGACGTTTGCCACTCTGAAAGTTTGAACATTTAGGATATTGGATATGTGCCCAACCCATCCCCAAGTTCAATCCCAGACATGGTGTCGAGTTAGCTTACGTGTTAAGTTACCAACTGTCTTACCAAAGATGTCTTCCTTTCCTATCTTATCGTTAAAATCGCAAATACGCTTTTGACTTTATATTTAATGCATTGTTCGTATGTCTTGTCGAGGAGCTTGTGAAAATATTGTTTGATGACGTCGTCCTTGGGGCATGCGCGCATATTAAGCATATGTTGGCGAATTTAGCCTTGATGCAGATTGTCATAAGACGTTCGCTTACGTGTCGGATAATCGCCGTAGTACTTGTTTGGTAGCACTACTCCACCAGCTGTTGGTAACATTGGGTGCATGACTTCATTACACATGCTATAATATATATTTTTTTCGAACATAATAGTTTTGCTTCTAACCTAATTCATAAGCAATCCCAATCAGTCGTCACGCAGGTGCTCATTATCTCTCCAAATGAGAATTTAACCAAACTTCAATAAACCCAATGAATATCAATATTACATTGGAAAAAACACACACTATGCCTCTTGACTCTCATTAATTTGGTAAATCAATAAACGGATAGCATGACATCCTTTAATTCTGATTATTTTTCCCTAATTGATTTAATAAACCCCAAAAGCCATACCGACAACCCGTTCAGCCATCAAAGAAATTACTTTAATTCCACGTGAGACTGGCCGGTACCTCTTATTATACTCGTAAGCGAAGTTATAATTCCCGAAACGTGCGAGACTTTTCCTTCTGCCAAACGAGCCATTTCATAAATAATTCAAATTTTAATTATATTTTTTTTTTTTTTTACCAACAGTGTGATGATACTCATTTCCCTCTGTTCATTAAAATCCTTTTTAACAATTTTTTTCTCAACACTTTCAAGGATGCCACTCTAAGTAGCGAAGCATAATGAGAACACAATTTCAATGAACCAATAAATTTCATCCGCCATTCAACTCCTTTGTTCGTGCAATTAAAAAGCAAAAGGTACAAAATATGAAAGCGATAAAAAGAGAAGAAAATTCGTATCTTCGTATAAGATCCTGTTCAGAGGACCAAGGAATCAGTACAAACTCATTTGAGAACATTTTATGCACCCATCGACTGATGATGCCGAAGGAGCAATCTCACACCTTCGGTGTGCTCGTAAAACTCCTAATAAATATCCATTCCAAAAGTTATTAATAAAGTTAGAGTGTTAAAAAAAAAAAAAAAACTCTATCTAAGTGGATTCCATCTTAAGCGTTCTTCTACGTGCAGATGGATGCTAGTTTGTTTCGCCTTAATTATTTAATCCCGCAGTAGTCTAGTCTAAACTAAACATCTATCCAGCCAGCCAATCTGTGTACTCGAAATATTGTTAGAAGGAAAAATGATTATATTGTGCACTGACATGACTACCACCACCCACCGCATCAGTTCGTCTAAGGATTAGATGCGGACGATGCAATAAAACTGGTTGCCAGCAAATTGGTAGCTCTGGTAGGTGTCCAGGATTTCAGGGTAATCTCTTGTGTTTTGTAAAACGATTACCAAGCAATTTATTCTTGGATAATAGGGTCCAGTAACATCGTTACTCAAGACTAGAGAAAAATGGAAAAGCGAAAGAGAAAACTTAATAAAAGTAAACACATCCATACATAGCCCGTTTCGATACTGCCATGTATGCAACGAGGACAAACGTCAGCATCGTCGAACAATTCCAAATGTTATAGGAGAGTTACTTGAGCAGATTTATTGATCTTGTCGGTTGGCTTGGGTTCAAATAGAAGACATGAGTCATTTAAGGACTAGCACTGGACATTTATCAATGACAGAGGAACAGTGTACGCCACTTTTAGGGATCAAATGGGTTAAATCACGTGCCAGCATTCTCTATAAGCATTGACAGAGATAAATCAAATGAATAGTAGTAGGAGCAAAGATTTTTATAGTAGAAGTTATGCGAAGTTGTCTTCAAAATCAATCCTACATTCTTTTCATGGAGTAACGGAGTTCGTTCATACTTAAAAGCTAGTGATTCGTACTTCAAACACTTAGTGTACACAATAAAATGAACTGCAAAAGCAATGTGTAAGTGACATCTCCTGTACTGTGATGTGTCCGTGTAGAAAATAAAACACTAATCACACAAAGATCAAAATTTGCAATCCTAAAACATATGTGTAACCAGTGCACGTAAAAGCGAAAATAGTCGTCAGCAACAGGGCTAAGAACGTTCGTATACTTTGAAGAGAGGTGCACACACAGGACATCGGAAAATATTAAAAACAATGAGGGATTTGACACCACTTATCGATTGTCCAAGTGACGTTGTTGAAAATCTTCCGTCTCTACCAAAAACTTTAAAAAGTCTTCCCTACAAAAGAATCTTGGACCAACGAATGAACAGCAAGTAACTCTAATAGGTTGACAATGTATACAGATGACTCTAATATATCAGGGGAATCAGACGCTGGCATCTTTCGTGCTAGGCCATTGTAATAGATTTCCAAGAAGAAGTCTTTGCAATTCTGAAGGCAATCGAGATACTGGTCGAAGACACCAGCGTAGATGGGCAAATCGATATTTGCACGGACAAGCAAGGCAGTAATAAGCGTTATCCCACAACCCCATGTCAAAATCGCGACTAGTAAGGGAGCGCAAAACTAAACTGAATTCACGTGTCAACTTTAATAAACATCGTCTCTCGTGGAAACCGGGATATAAAGGCGTACCGGGCAATGAAAATACAGATGAATTGGCAAGAAAAGAAACACAGAAAACTAAATCCTGGAAAGGCAATAGGGGTCTCCTTTTTAAATATTAAAACTTTAATCAATACGTAGATACGACAGGAGTTCAACTGCTACTGGGTGAATCTAAATACGTGCAAAATGGTTTGGAGGAGGAAGATATAGAACACTTCTTTGGCAACTGTCTTGGAAAAGGTATTGGGGTTCTCAGCGATACTAGGTTTAAAATACACCAGGAAGAAAGGAATCGGTGACATAATAGAATTTGCCAGGCGACCAGAACGCTTTACCGATCACTACACGACAAAGTGTATATTACACATAGTCCCAACACCTACATCCCTTCGCAACACAATTCCCACACCATATTAACTAACCGTAACAGTTAAATAAACGAGGGGAACATAACGAGCCCAATGGAGGCCTAAGTGAAGAGCGCAAGACCATCCTTTTAAACCAGACAACCAACCAGGATCAAAAGAGGAAATGAAATGAAGATGAGAGGCAAATAGTGATGCAGACGAAAGCACAACTCACTTTCTATGTGAATGCCCGAGCCTATGCAGAACCACGAAGACGGATCTCGGTGAATACAATTTCGGAGACCTAGGCCTAGGGGTGGAATGTAACTGGCTATTTCGCTGGAACACTGAAGATGCGATAAAACAATTAGAGGCATTCGAGCTAGTCTATTGACTCCGCTATTCTTCTGCCTCCCATCAGTTTTTGCACGCGATTTTGAACTTTATCTATCAGATGCAAGGAGGTTTTGGATTCACCAGACCAAACATGAGCATTATACTCGAGCTTCGGGCGGATGTATGCCTTATATATTACAGCCAGATTAGAAGGCGTAAGGTACTTCTTGCATAGTTTGAAGAACCCTAGACATTTCGCAGCGGAACGGATATGAGAAGCTGAGGGTACTGTCACCAGCAAAGGACTGTATTGGATTAGAAGTAGCAGACAAGAGATCATTTGTGAAGATAAGAAAGAGAGTCGGAGACAAAACGGAGCCTTGGGGGACACCACCATTTGTGTGGTGGATAGCAGACCTGAAACCGACCACAAAGAGCTTGATGCCAAACTCTGTCAAATGCCTTTGAAATATCAAGCGCAGCAATCTTACGTTCACCAGAATGATGCAGAGAGTGGTTCTACTTTTCGGCCATCAAATCACCAGTGGCCTTTTTGTTACGAATACCATATTGACGGTCATTGAGGAGCTTTCGTGATTCAAGATATTTCATAAGCTGGTGATTTATCACCTTTTCCATGACATTGGAAAGAAGGACGAAAGTGCAATGGGTCGGTAGTTGGAGGGAAAGGAAGATTCGCCTTGATTGAAAAAAAACCTCGTCAGAATAATGGGTGTGATACCTTCTGGACCAGTGAATTTGTTTATGTTAAGACACTCTCGTTGTTTGGCAGTAAAGACGAGATATGGTGGAAGGAGTGTGTCTACATCTAGTAGCAATACTGACATAACTAATCTATGCTACAGCCTGTATGAACATTTGAAAAACAAGCTTTTTATGTTAGAGTTTCCTTGCTTTCATTCAAATTCCCTATTACCAGGGAAACGTACCATCATACTGTACCTTAAAGAGAAACGACTCAAATGCTCACAGACCTCGATCGTTGATAGTCGCTTGACCAAGGGATCACGTATGATAATGCATTAACCTTCGTTATAAATTTCAAAACTGCTTTCCCATCTCACGAATCGTAGATAAACGAAGCAACTCCAAGAAAACAAATTAGAACAACAGTCTACATAGATGGCTTAAACACAGTGATTTAAACTTTGCAAACTGACAACATTGGAAGTGCATGAATCATACAGAAGGATGCGATATCGGTGTCGACTCTGATGTCTAGGCAGCGATAAGCGCTATATTAATCCTTATATTAAAAACTAAACTTCCGAGTCTATACAAAGTCGGTTGGGGCACAGAAAGCACATTAATCTCAAAAAATACCCCTTTGGACTTGGACTCAACAGTCATGGCTCACTATAAGGAGTGAAAGAAAAATGTTTTAAACTTCTTCTACCAACAAACTAAGTCCACTTAGAACTTTACATGCAAGTAATTTCTTATTTTATACAAAGGACCCTAAATATGTCGTCCCTTATTGACTGTCTGAGAACATATTTCTGTATGTTTGGTCTGTGGAGTTTGCTTTAGATACAATCACTGGAAATGATGCTAGTTGAAGACAGAGATTGGTCATTCAGATGGGGCTGTTCTGTTTGAAATTGGGACCTGAAAGGCCAGCGCCCATCCTTTATTACATTTTACAACCACAAGGAATAAAAGTCCATCCAAAAGGATCGCTTTTTTCCTAGGCGCTATGTTTTGGCTTGAATTGAATGATGAAAGTTCGTCGTTTTTTGGTCATAAAGTTCGTAATCCATAAAGCTAAGATAGTCAGTATAGTGATCAAGTTAAAGACATAGGTTGGTCGAAACTTGCAGACTAGCTTAAGGCGCAAGAATTTGTGGCTATAGTCATATGCAGTATGATTCCTTAACCTTGACCATCATTGGAATTTACATATCAAATCCGCCACTGAACTAAGTGGCCCCACACTGGGGCTAAGTGGGCCAATAGGCGCCTATACGTCAGAACTTAAAGTCTCATTACCAAAATGATACGGACAACTTCAATTAAGCTAAAGAAGCTTCAAAGAATTCGAAGTCACGGTACTACAAGTGCCATGCACACCTTCAGCCTCTAATGCTGCACACACGGCAGCATTAGAGACCGAAGTTGGCCCATCACACCTACAAATCTTCATTAGGAAGACGGCTGCTAGATGTGCTAGGATACAAATACAAGTCAGGAGATCTTATGGGTCACCTATTTTCCAATATCGCCGACTTTATGACCAAGGAATTTTATTTCGGAGGAATTTTATTTGAGGTAGGAATATTAGAGCGTGAAAACTGGTCTAATGATGGTCCGGTATTGGACTCTTGAAATCAAATGTGATTCCCCGATGGATCGAAGATACTTTTTTGGATACAAAGCCAAAGTCTCGATACCTATGGAAACGTCTCCTACTGTGTTCAGGTTGAAGTCCATACCATCAAGATCTGCGCTAGGCTAAACCTCTAAAAAGTTAATAAAGGCGCTAGAAAACATTTGTATCTTCTCTGATAATAAGGCAGCATTTAAAGCACTACCGTCCAACTCAGTAGACTCAATGTCAGTTAAATGTTGCTACGATGCCTTTAATTTTCTTGGTACACCCAACAAGGTAAAACTGGCTACGGTCCCTTGTCACCAGGAAATTGTAAGCAACGAATCTGCAGATGAACTAGCTAGAGGTGGCTCAGAATCTGCTTTCAGAGGACCAGAACCTTACGCTGATTAATGACTATGAACTACGTCCAGCTCACTGGGAAAATGTCTAGGAGCTGGGACAATCCAAACCTTAACAAACGGGATCTGTATCCAAAGACAGAATGTCGATTCTATTTGGAGGATAATAAATCATCCGAACATATTCCCTCTGAATGGTCGACATTGGTTAAGGAAACGTATCTTTCACAAAGAAATACGTACGGCAGCAGAGTTAAAAGATTCTTCATTAGGGAGGTGTTACGTCTATTAAGCTGATTCAACCCATTTTGATACAATAAATCTTCTACGTTGCAGTTTCAGCCATTTGGACAATGTTGCTTATTGGCTGGAGAGTTTTGCAGTTAAATAAATTTACGTATATGTAGCTGATGTAGAATGAGAACAATGCCGATTCGTACTATAGGTCAGTAGTTAGTTAGCTGGACTTATGACCAAAAATTAAATTAAAAAAATCTCTGATATACTCCACACTGAACTGTCAGTCATCATTATCATTTGGACATGTCTACTTTTATTCAATAGTGATTTGGTTTCGCAATGAATGTCATAGGTGGCCCTGAGCGTCAAGCAGCAGCTGCCGATCTAATAGGTTGAAGGGCAGTCTATTAACTCTTTTTTTTATAAATTCGTTCACAAAATACCTGTTTGATTCTATATGTTTTCAAAACAATTCTTTAATGAACTTATAACTCTAAAAAGTTAATCGATAGGACTGTATAATCCAAACGTGCGACATGAATCTGAATCAGAAACTGAGAATTCATTGTCCCTTAAAATCAGTTACTCTACTTAGATACTTGTCACAAAGCATACACATATAAATAACTAACTATGTACACTCCACACTGAATAGGATATTATTTTATTCCTTTGTTTGTTGTTTCCTGTCTACAACCGAATTCATTGTCATCGAGAGTACTACCAAACACCATAAGACTTCTTTCAAAATTAAATGTATTTAATGGATTATTAAGAGCATCAGACAAAAGTCGCAGCAATGGCTTTTAAGTAATATTGGATTACTTCCAAAAAGTTTTCCATTTGTTTTTGTTTTTTTTTTACTTTTATTCTACACCTGACAGATTTGTTTCTCAGCAACATTTGTTAAATCGGATATCCTTTTTCGCAGTACAATGTGGTACAGCAAGCATTCGAAAAGAAACCGTAAACTTTCCGGTTGATGAGTTCCCGGTACGGATTGCATCTCTGTTGAGTGCATCTATCCGTATTTGCTAACTGAAAGTCCCTGTGAGAAATGAGCATGCACCTGAGATACGTTTCCATCATTCCTGATCCGCTGTTGAGGAATTAAGTTTTTCAACATTATCCTTGAGTAGATAAGGATTTTTTCTTGTTGAGTGCCTTTGGCGTCTTTGTATATTTCATATTTATATACAGAAGAGCATGAATGTAATTATAGAATAATATGATTCAGTATGACAAGTTTATAAGGAAATTAATCCATAGCTCCTCTATAGTTTCAGGCTTTACACACAAATTCCACTCATCTTCAGTCTAGCAACATCCCTCTTCATTCAACGAAATGAAATATGCTACGTGCAGCATTGAAACATTTATCTTATCCCAAGCAATCTACAACCTACAGTCAAAGATAAATTATTGAATTTAATTTAATTTTGGCTTTAATTTAGATTCGTGAATTCGATTGCACCATGTTCTGTGAAAGACAACAACGAGGGAATATCTGACACTAAGGAAAGGTGCCACGTATTCCGTACGATCAACTTTACAGCCGTCCCCCTCCTATTTCCACCGAGCCTTTATAGTGAACAGCAGCGCGCACTCTAATTTTCTATTCAATTTGAGCGCAACATTACAGGAGCCTTTTGTCTCAAATCTAATTGGTATTCTAGGGAAGAACGAAGCTACAGCAAAAAGGACGCTTACATGTACACGCCCTATCACCGAGTCAAATCACAAAATCTCCCAAAATGGTGAAAATGTTGAAAATGGCTCTACGACTCTCACCCGCATCCTGTGCCAATATAAGGAACAACAGCACTAATGATACTGCCATTTGATTTTCTTTCGATGTCACTAGGTCTCTTCATATTCGCGTTCGGGAATTCATTCGTATGACTCGCAGGAAATTCGAAGCAGTTACAACTGCTGGGTGTGTTCCATCCATTTTAATTCACTGACAGACAATATTCGAATGACTTCACATTCCCTGATTCTGTGTGTGGGCGACACATTCCCTTGGTGTCCTTGTGGGATAGATTAATAATTCAAAATCAATATTAAAATAGTTTCCTTGTCATTATTGAATAAAAAGATGACCCGCAGTGTCAGGACCCTGGCATACGCATATGGACGCAGTGGAGCTGAGGGTTGTGAATGTAAAAAGCTAGGGAGAAAAACTGTCATTAAGTACATCCCTACATACTAGTACGTTGGGGTGGGTGGAGAGACAATGTGGAGCATTTGGCGTTGTCATCCCTGAGTGGAAGTATGAAGAGAATTATTGATTGCGAATGAAGAGAGCGTGAAGGAATTGCAGTCGTAAAAAACTCATTAATCACTGTCTACGTGTATGAGCATATGAAAGCCATGAAAATGATGTGCAGTGAAGCGGTAGAACGGCGATGGATGAGCACGAGATTAATATGTAATAAACCCATACGGATACACCCGCATAGCTAAGCTGAATAATTACCCGCAAAATGTTAACTAAAGCCTAAAAATTAAATCCGGTATTATCGTTTATGCGGTGATTTAAGTTGACAAAAGGGAATTACCCATAAGGATATTTTATATATCATCTTTGTTCATTTTATTACATACAATCTAATCGGTTCAAGAGCACCAGTTGTTGTTTAATTTTGAAGGATTGAGTTTGAAATATACCGAATTTAATTTAATTTGTTTACCACATCCATAAGGGGAGTCAATCAGGAACTACGTTTCCTAGATTTGCTTCGATGTAGTAGTAGATTCCGATACCATAGGGTCTATCATTATTCCAAGTCACTTAAAGGCCTAATTCCACCAGCAAGAGACTTTTGAAGATGAGACAGCTTTCGATGCCACACCCGTGCCCAAATTGTGCCAATCTGGCAGGATACTACCGAGTCTGACGAGCCTAGTGATTATTACTAACACAGTTTTCCAGATTGTCCCTATGGTCTCTGTGGGTCTGTATTGGAAATATTGAATTATTTGATCAGTTCCAGAACAAGACTTCATACTTTTATATTCCTTCACTGCATCCTACCCCTTCTACCCTTCCTATCACCAACTTTTCCCTTCCTATGGGCCGCATAAAGGTGTGATACGATACGTGCCGATGAACAAACTGGATAGGAGCCCATCACAAAAATAGTTCAGTCGCAAACCCAGTGGGAAACCGTTCTCAACGCTAGTCCAGCACGGAGTATGCTGCACACCGTACTGCTTCGAGCTTGCTGTATGTAAGGCAATCTAAACTGCAATACCGATAGCTACGTACCGGCTCCAGACTTCTGGAACGATATGGGAACATCCCCTAAGATCAGCTTTCCGATAAAAAGAAAAATGCCTTCTCCTGGGCGACGAAAGGCGCCTGATTCCTAATGATTTCTCGGGTAAAGACTCTACGTCCAAGCAACAAATGTCGCTCGAGGAATCTTCCAAGGACCCAAGAAAGCGAAGGTTAATTGCAGCAGTTCCTTCCTCCCCTTTAGAAATAATAGGCCTTTCAGCGACGTGCTCAAAGACCACCTTGTGCTTTGTATAATAGACAGAAGAAGGAAGGTGGAACATCAACTGGCAATAGACTTCCTTTCATGTCTTGAATGACCACCCATGTCCTTCATCCTCTTGTCGCGATGTCGGATGGCATCAAAACCATGTGAAGCTCATCGCATGTGCTGATCAAATATCTGCGGACCTTTTCCGAGTAGTTGTTTTGTCGTTGGGTGAAGTGTAGGAAGGAGTGCAGCATTAGGTCGTTAGCAGGGAAGAAATTTCTAACAGATCAAGAACTCGCTCCTGCATCCCTGTTAAAATTTCCGGTCTTTCAACGATTATTAAAATAATTCAGACTAGTAACCCTCATCACCCCACTAGCAACTGAAAAGTTTCGAAGCTGGAAGAGAAATAGAAAATGCGCAGTTATCGTGGTCAAAAGAAATCCCTGGCTCCTTTGACGGTAACGGAAGGGCAGATCAGCTATGGCTTTGGAGCCATAATTCTCCATGTGTACAAAAAGATGAGGCTTCTGCTGACACTGAAGTAATATATAATTCATCTCAGTAGAAAAGGCGGCTGCGGAGAAACTGAACGCAAGGATAAATTTGCATATGGACAGCCTAACACTTTTGGACCTAGATCGATCTAGCAAACTCAACAGCTCATCTGTATCTGACGCATTCTTGGAATCGGACAAGGATGAAGCGAATATTACTGTAGTGGAGGTGTCTGGAGTCAATCGTGGCGATCATGCTGCAGTTACTTCAGATTAACCTCCATTATTCCATAATGCCTTCAGACTCCCTTCTTTTTGCTATTTAAAAACATTGTCCTGATCCAAGAACCTTGGGTAATTATTGACCTGATCCATGGAAATGAAGGTACGCCAATAGCCTGCGTTCTCGCGAAGAACACACTAAGTATTGTTCTACTCTTTAATTAGAGCGATTGTGATACATTGACAGTTAGCCTTAAAGTCGGACTGGGGAAAAATTTAATTGACTTTGGCGTACCTGGCTTACGACTTACCCCTCTCTGCGGCTCTACTGGGAACGACGATTGCTTCTCACACCATAGATACATTCAATTTGGTATAAACTACCTCCTTTAGGCCTAACCCGTCTCTAGGAATTTCAGGAAGACGGACCAATATAAAAACAGTGTGGAGTCTTCTGTAATAAACAGTACCCCTATCCCCACAACTAACACTCTCGATTAAACAACCCAAAGAGCAAGCCTAGACCACCTTGGTGAAATCAGTAGATTCTTTCCTGCAGGCAACTTTTCAACAAGGTCAAGCGTTCCCGTGAAGCCACCGATTGGAACTCGTATAAAGAGGTCCTCAAGTCTTACAAAACGACTGGGAGGATGATATAGAGTCTCGCAGAAATAGGTTTGGTGGTCAAACTGCAGCATATGCTCTATTACGAAACAGGTCATAGCTCCAATAGTCTAATAAGACTAAAGAGGTCCTTCATTAGCACAATAGTAGATGTCACTATGGGACACTGTGTCATTGGGAGGCATACCCCGAAGGTACGTCTCCCGGCATAGGATTTTTGCAGAAGCTGCATGGATGAGTCAGAGAAAGCGACTATTCTTCACTATGCAACTTCCTATGCAACTTCCAAGCTCTCTCACCTCGAAGAAAACTAAATATATCTAGGAAAGTACTTTTTCGACAACTTAGGCGAACTAGCTAACACAAGAATTAGTCGCCTCCAGCGCTTTATAATAAGCTCATGTTGATTCAACGGGTAAATTGAGGACCTAATCTGCTTTTGCTGCAATCTCCCAATAGAACCTACCCTAACTTAGAGAAAAAATAAAGATTTTTGATCATTGTAAGATTCTACGGTCTGAATAATACAAGCTCTACTATATGAACTGTTCGAGCAATACAGAGATGTTTTTTCTGTCAACAAGATTGGATCTCCTTTCCTGAGAAGACAGGACCTTGTGGAATTGACCCTGTACTCCAGCCCAAAGATTTAACGAGTTCACACTAGTGGACTGGGACGATATAGTAAAAGAAAATGATACTTGGGTTGTGCTGGGCAAGTGCAAGGGGGCCCAACCGACATGGTATATGAAATTGGTTAAAAAGAATAATATTTGAAAACCTTAGCAACTTAACCGGAAACAATGGCTTGGGTATATATTAAGGTCATTACTACAGAGTGCATTTTCTTCTGCCTTCAACTACAGATCCATTGCATTACTCCAAGGTCATCGAAATGGCATTTGACATGGTCTAGCATTAAGCACTTTTGTGAAAAATAAGAGCATTTGCCATCGATGAACCTCTTCTGCATTGGTTTACAAGCAACCTTTCAAACCGATTAATTCAAGTTGTTTTGGACTGTTTCAAGTCTGCAGTTCACCATATAAAAGCTCGCATCTCTCAAAATTTTATCATTTTTCTTACTCGCTTAACTATTGTCATAAATAATCTTCTGTGTGCTATTTCTAATTCAAAAAAATCATTTTTTGGCACTATAGATATTGGATATCGATCGATGCTGGATATCGCCACTACACAATCACTGGACATAGAAGTAACAAAATTAATCAATCTGACTCTATTCTGGATATCAGATCATCATCCATTCCGTGAATGTTTTGACATTGGGATTAGCTTACAACTATTTCTAAGTAAGAATAACTTATAAATGAATTATTCCGCAATAATTAATAAGGCTCAATTCAATTTAATTGTTGATTTCAAAAATATTATATAGCACATCCGAGGCATGCCATGGATGTATCTTTACGAGCATATCCACAGAGATTACCAAAAAAAAACACAATTTCTGTGCCAAATAAACAAAGGCATGGTGATTTATAACTTTGATGTTCACCCGCTATTGTATTGTTTTGTGTTCCGGTACGAATATTCATTTTTTGAACAATTACATTATTCACGTATGTATCTATTGTTTACAGGTAATCTACATATGTAGCAGAGTGAGAAATTGGTTGATTACTTCTCTCAACATGTGCACTTATAGCAGGTACCACTACTGCTAGATTTAGACCGGAACCGAATGAGTAAAATTTTGAAACAAACTGAAAAACACACTGTTTTTAAATTTAATTACCTTATAAGGTTTAATTATATTCCTCAAACTATTCCTTTAATTCGATTTATTTACTTTATTTCCAACATTTGACGCGATATACAAAAATACACAACCAAACGATCGCGAACAAGCCGATCACTGATCATATGCGAATAGAGCTGATGTCAGTTCAGCTAGCCCAACGCACAACTACACGTACATAGAGTGATTCATTTGTATCTAAATTATTATTAGAAAGATACTCTGCCTCTTCGTGAACCGACATGCTATGTTCATCAATAAACTTTATAATTTGTTTATTTAGTTTATTTAACCTTTTAGAACTTTTCATGTTTTAATCATTTTATGTATTTTAAGTGTTATATACATAGTACATAAGTAAACAACAACTTTGAGCAGAGATGTGATTTTGGGCATGAAAAGATACGAATAGCAATTTTCCTTTCTTTTTATTTACATATGTGCTGATCTATGTATAAGCGTCAAGTGCATTTTAATTGCAAGTAACCTACTTAATTGGGAGTATATGTACATGTACATATGTCTCAGCGAAACGTTCATTATATAGGGTCAAGAGATTCAATTTTAAATTAGAAAAAAACGGCGTCTTTTTGAAAAAGTGTGGATATTTTATTTCAAAGAAAAAACTGAAAAATAAAAGGTGAGCCATCTGTTGGTTTCATTTTGAATCATATATTATTTTGACACTGACAGCTCTTACGCGCTCAAAAAATTGACAAAAACTCTGGATTGTATTTTCGAAGTATATCGATTTACCCTTGACCAGAAATTGAGGATTTGGGTTTGGGCGAAATATGACTTCAGCAAGATGGGGCTACGAACAACACAAGTCATCCAATAATCGATTTATTGCACACTAAGTTCAATAATCGTGTAATCACTCGTTTTGGTGACGTTGCTTCGCCAGCCTGGAGCTGCGATTTGACCCCGTTGGACTTTTTTGCATCTGCTTCTCTTCCAAATGGTCAAAAAAGTCTAGAGTTGCTTTATAGCAACCGAACAAAAACGAACTTTACGAAATGTCTCTTCGAAATTTTAACCATTTTTAACTACACTTTATTTAGAAAACTCAGTTGGAAACTGAATTTACAGAACCATGCCAGGAAGGTCTCGATTGCCCTGGGCCCAAAATGGGGGCTCCAGCCCCGAGTCGTCCACTGGATATATACGGCAATCGTCAGACCCATCCTTATGTACGGAGTATTAGTCTGGTGGACGGCACTAGACAAAAAACAACAATACTTGAGAAATTTCAAAGGCTATCCTGCGTCTGTATAACGGGCGCCCTTTGAACTACTCATACAGCTGCATTAGAAACTTTACTTCATCTTCTTCCTGTTGATATCTTTGGGAGGCTGATAGCGGCTAAAGCAGCACTGCGGCTTAGGGAATCGTTGCAACTGGGTCGTGGAAATATGGGCCACGCAAGCATCCTAAACGGCCATAATACTATTTCTAATAACTCGGACTATATAGTCCCCTATCTGGACTTCAACGTCAAATATAGAACCAGGATTCCTAACAGGAGTGCTTGGGAATTGGGAGAAATTTTAAACGAATCTGCGACAGAAATTTACGCAGACGGATCCAAGACAGCGTCTGGCACAGGTGCGGGAATTTACTCCAGTGTTTTGGACATTCGCATTGCCACTCGACTGCCGGAGCATTGCAGTGGTTTTCAAGTAGAAGTCTCAGCAATCCGTGACGCCGCGACCTGGCTTTCGATTAACTCGATAGAGTGCAGCGCGAGGAAGAGGAGGAAAATATGATACATGCTTTGTGCACCTGTCCTGCTCTATCGGTTTTGAGAAGGAAAACCTTAGGGGAATACTTCTTCGAAGATATAAACGATCTAACCAGACTAGACTAAGGCATGATTATGAGCTTTGTCACCAGGTAAAACTGGTTTAATGATTAATCAACGAACCACACATCTTCGGCACGGATCTATACCGAAAATGGTTGCCCTGTCTTTTGTCCCATCCGGGTAGTCTCAATGTAGGTCTCCGGTGCTAGTAATCCGGTTTCTCCATAGTGGTATCACAATGTACCTCCCCTTTTGGTCTAAGTGCGTCCCTGCTAAGCGGGGATAACCACACAACCCAACCCAACCCAACCCAACTATTTTTACTGAAAAATATACTTTTTACTTGACACATGCCATGGAATGAGAGTTTTGTATTTGAAATCTCAAAAAATCTGCGAAATTTAAAATGAGATCTCCTGATGGAAGAGCCTTTAACATTAAATTTAAATTTTTCGAATAGATTGTGATTTTATTGTCGTTGTATAAGATTTTCCTAATTTGTATGAAAGCCAGTTAAACAACAACATCTAAAAAACACCAACTGCTGCGTAGAAAGTATCCTTCATATTCTTGATATCTTTGTGAAACTTACAGCTGCGAATATGGGACTAAGAATTAGTGATTTACTCGGTAAGTACAACAACCCATACCTCTGGAATTCTGTTACACCATGCCTGTAAGTAGAACTGAATGAGAGTCTAATGTAAGTCTACATAAAGAACTGCGCAGTAAATAGATTTGGATACAGGAAGATTCAAAATTTTTCTTCGTTTATTCGTTTCGTCTGAAATAAAATTTACTACTAAACTTTCAGATCAGTACACAATATTCCAATGATGAGAATCTTGAAAGCCACAGCTGGGCTACTCATTTACAACCAGAAAAGCTAACGATAAGTTTCAAGTTTGATGAGCAATGGGGACAGATACAAACTTATTCTAAGCATGAAACCAAGGCATGGGAATACTCTGTGCAACTGCAAAGCAGATAAGCTAATAAAGGAAGGAATTAATTGAAGCCACGTTTCACCAGTCGCCTTTGAAATAATTAAGAATCAATATCCAGACCTAAACATAAGAAAGACGAACAGATTAAACCTAGATAGTAAGAAAACCATACAAGACAGGCAAAAGAGTGATGATTTCCCTCACTGATTTCTCTAGAATTATCCCCATTAAGAAGAAAAAATCCTAGGCGAGTACTATTTTAATAATCTTGAGGAAAAATCAAATTTCTAAATTTCCAAGAAAAGAAGATTTGTCTGAAACCCAAACTGACTTCAACGTGTCTATTTTTATTGACATCTCATTCCATCACCTTCAAATAAGACGGCTAAAAAGTTTTAACTTGATTAAATATTAATTACTTATTTACTAACAATGGCAATTTTTTTCTCAATATTCAGACCATGATACTTTTTGATACTTTTTCTTTCTACTAAGACACTTTTTCTCAGACCCTTTCGGCAACACTGATTATAAGTTTTCTCATTTCCAAATCGTATTTTGCAATGTTGATTCACATGACTCTTTGATCTGTTTCTATCTATTAGATGCCAAAGTACTTCAGAATACTTTTTCATCTGTTCTCTGCTATAAATAGAAGGTTCCCTAAAGTGGGAGCTTGGTGTTCTTGCAAATCCACATTTCCGCTACCGATATAGTCAATGTATAAATGCACGTAATTTAGGGTACACTAAACATGGACTTATGTATATTATCTGTTATTTGCAGACATTGTTCACTGTACTTTAGTTAAATGTTTTTGTTTTAAATTCATTACTCTACTTTACGCGCGAATCAAAGGTACATATACAACAATATACGAACCTTAGGCATTCTCATCCTTCCTAAACAAAAGGTAGTCAGGAAGGTAATATCCTACTTTGTTCGTATTTTCACAATTCATTCCAATTCTCTCCCACCCAGTCACTTACTTAATTAGTTACTTAAGTGGCGCTACAGTAAGTAGTAGGGCCTCCAATAAGAAAAATCTCCAATTGGCCCGGTCGTTAGCTAACTGCCTCCAGTTGCGCCCTGCAAGTTGGTTGAGGTCTCCTACTACTTGGGCGAGCCACCTGGGGTGAGGTCTTCCTTCACTGCGTTGTCCCTCCGGGTTGGATTCGAAGACTCTACGGGAGGAAGCATTTGTGTTCATCCGCCCTGCATGTCTTAGCTATCTTAGACGATTGATGCGTAATTTTTTGACTGGGTCGATGTCAGTATATAGCGCTTAGAATTCGTCGTTGAATCTTCCCCTACATAGATCATCAATGCATACGGGACCGAACAATTTTACGAAGAATCTTTCTCTCGAAGCGACCAAGGATTTCGTCATCCGCTTTAGATAAAGTCCAAGCTTCAGCGCCATAAAGCAGAACTGAGATGATCAAGGGTTTATACAGAGTCTTCTTACTAATTCTTACTAATCAACTGTCTTCTCAGCTCAAAGAAGCCCAGTCAAACAAAGTCCCTTACTACCTCAAATTCATAGCTATCTATTGTGCCGTTCCGTTCAATTCGTCAATGTTATGTGTCCCTTCTTGTTGACAGTCTCGAATTGCCCTCATTTATCGTTTGACCCATTTTATCAGCTTCCGCTTCAACACTAGCTGACAGCCCGCTGTGCTGTCAATATCGTCGGCATACACCAGTAGTTGCACAGACTTTTGAAAGATTGTGCTTCCGGTGTTGGTTTGTGAGTTTCGCAGAATCCTTTCAACTATGACGTTGAAAAAATCACATGACAGCGCATCACCTTGCCTAAATCCTTTTTTGACTCCAAAGGTCTCGGTGAGATCGTTACCGACCGACGTTACCGTGGAGCAGCGAGCGTTCTCCATCGTCATTCTGAAGAGGCGAACGAGTTTGGCAGAAATGCCAAATCTACACATGACTCTGCAAAGCTCCTCTCTATAAATGCTGTCATATGCGATCTTGAGATCGATAAAAATATGGTGGGTATCGATTTGGACTTCTTGGGTTTTATCCAGGATCTGTCGAAGTGTGAAAATTTGATCGACTGTGAACTTTCCTGGCCTGAAAGTACACTGATAGGGCCCGTTCGTAGTGTTGACGAAGGGTTTCAGGCATTCACACAATATGGCAGATAAGCTCTTGTACGCGATGGTAAAGTTGGTCAAGATTATTCCGCAGCTTGCGTATGTTAGTGGTACCTACCATCCAAGTATTGGAACGAAACAGTCGCAGCTTGATTCTTGTACTGAGAACATTCCTTCAGCAGATTTTGGATAGCATTTCAAATGCAGCCGTTACACACATCCTAGATATACAAATTTCTGTATTTTCTCGAATTTCTGTCCGGCAATGTTGAGCTGAGCCAAGATGAAAGTTGGTTTCACCCTACTTTGTCCTCAGCTTCTAGATTTTGGACCATCAAATGAAGGTGCATTATCCATGGTTCTTTTTCTTCAATGCTGCACGGAGTACATCCCTGATGACCACCAAGAACAACAGCGATGACAGTATACATACCTGATGAACTCCACTTTGGACTTCAAAATCCTCATATGCATTGATAACTATGAGTTTTTCTGAGACGGTTCTCCTGCGTAAGGCCGACCAGACAGCATCTCGATAAATTCAAGACCTGTAGTCGACTTATTACTCTATTTTGATTCGTATATAGGATATATCTATGTAAGTATGTATGTTGTCGGCGCAGAAGGATCCAGCTCAAAATTCTGTCTGTTCGGCGAGAGTTGATTCAAAATTTTCTTAACTAGAACCTGGAGAACGCATATGTATACATATGTACCTCTCCAGTTTACATAATCCATCAGAATTCCCTTTCTCGAAAGTTTCATGATAATCTCTCTTTTCCAATCCTGTGGAAATTGGTCATCCTAGTTCTTTTGTACCAGTGAATAGTACTGTCACATGTAGTTGTTCCTTCCCCAACTTATTCTGACAGGTAGGTAGGTACATCAGTCATCACAGTATGCTCTATTTTCTTTTCATACGACACTGAGACTCCTGACTGAGCTCATCCAACTTATCTATCACTAACGGCAGGTTTAGTCTTTTTCCAATTTTTCTGATTTTTCTGATATCCTGATGGGTCTGGCATGTCTATGTAATTTTGTTTCTACCCGATAACAGGAGGTTATCCAGGTGTCAGGAAAGTTGCTAGGGCGTATGTAAGTTTTACAAAGCAGATATATTCCACTACCATCACTATGCCGTCCAGTACTGTATCGAGTCATTTGCACTAATGGTTGTTTCAAAAAGGAAAGACCCTGATTTGTTATACATTTCTATTTGTCAGATATCAGAGGTTGACTTCCCTTTGTTTTGGTATGGAAATCACTCGTAATAATCACGAAACCTGGTTTTCGAATCATGACTGGTAGAATTCCGTTCACCAATTTTCACTATTCCAACGGGGTGTAAACTAAGCTACCTACTTATCTTTCCTTTTTACTGCCTTAATCTTGCCTCCTCTTATTTAGCTAAGGACGAACGATGGCTTCTTCTTGAGAACGAGCATCGTTCCATTAGTTTAATAATTTTGAACATTAAAATGAAGGTGGTGTTCTACTCCATCTCAAAAAGTTATTTGTTCCCAAACTACATTTATGATTCACCTCCCGCATTCAGTATTTTATAATTCTTTAAACTAAGACCTACAAAAAGGACATGTATCCGAGATAAATAAACAATTATTTTCTTAAATTCCATCACCCGACTTAAATACACATAAATCACTAAAATAAAATAAACCGCCCTTATAATTCTCCATTGGAGTGAATTTTACTTCATTCAAAGCTTTTACTCCGAACCTTGACAGAAGATGAAAAAGAATCTAGTAAATCTAATTAAATAATGACCAACCATCTGCCTGGCTGCGTCGAATTAATCGGTCTCATATAATAATTTATGGTCTCAATCATGGAACTAATTACAAAACATCACTCCCCCCCGAAGTAAAAGGTCGATTTCAATCAGTTCCATAACACTCCCAACAACCGACATTAATCCTCCAACATCTTTGGAACCAGAAACGACAGATAACAAGAAAAGAACATTTACTTCGGTCCGGTCGTCCACCACCCCTCGTTTTTGGATTGAATGCATACCCTGGTCCTTAATACATATTATGTATGTATCTCCCCTGCCCGATATACACAGCTAAGTATATATAAAATCCAAAGCAGAAATATCTGATATTAATATTTAATACACGTGAACGCACACGTAAAAGCACTTAAATTAAAGGTCCAAGAATCCTATAATCACTCCTTACCAATCCCACAGAACCTCTCATACAAATGCGACCACCGCCGCCCGAAAAAGAACAATAGGATCCGAAATGAACATTTGCTGTATGTCAACCACCCTCTATGAAAAGGACATTGCTGCCGCATTGCTGACACCAGATCAGCGTAGTTATGTCCTTGCGGATGCTATTACTTAGTGAGTTGTACAATTTTTTCGACATAATCTGACAGTTGGGGCGTGGATTATTCCTTATTCCTCGCTACCCCTACCCCCTGTCAGCTGAGAAAGAAAATTCCAAACGTAATACCGCACAATTGAAGGCAAAGCCAACGAAACAATAAAAGCAAACGAAAAAAAAAATATATATATATAAAATAAGTAAAACGCAAAAAGTAGTAGCAAAACTCCATAAAGGACAAGTTTCCTCTGGCATGTGAGTAGATGGAAGCAAATTCCTAAGAAGCCGATCCGTATTCGCATTCCGTTAGTAATACCTACCATACACGGTTATTAGTCTGACTTCATGTGGGAACAATATTATTACACCACACACATACACGGACCGGAACACGCCATCAACTAAGGACTCAACCGAGGAATGCTTTTAAGGAGCCGCATTCGCACTATAAGCTTACCATCAGCAAACCAACCCACCCCGACAAATAAATGATGGCCACAGCATTCGTAAGAGAAATGCCAGCAAAAAAAAAAAAGGGTTTTAGGTGGCGACACACATGATGATGGAGAAAGATGACGATGGCGGCTGGCGCTACAACATGGACCAGCTTAGAGCGGAAAAGTTATGAGGAACGTGTTCACGTCTACGGATGGTCTTAAAGTGTCCACTTGGATGCCATTTGGGGTATACACACTTTAAGCCTTTTCGACTGGTAATGGCGCTGCGTTCAGTTGGAAGGCTCATTATAAAACTAGAGTGTACCAGGAGCTCGGGAATTAAATCTCTGAGACAACAAAAAATAATTGTTTTATGGCAGACATTTACGCAACCCTGATGGGTAATAAACTTCCGCTGTAGCTCTCTGGTATCTAATTATAGTTGAATGGAGAAAAATTAACCATTTTAGTGTTTCCTGCACAGAAGCGCTTTCAAGTGCTGAATGAAACAAATGGAATTTTATTTGCTATCAAGAGTTATTGCCACTACAGTTGTCTATTAGTTGAGAATAGGTTTCGATGTGAGTATCACATGAGTGGGAGTTGAATCCTAACCTCCTTTGGGGATACCTAATAAAGGAGCAGTCACAATCAGAGTGTCAACTTTGTGCTCCGAATGATGGGTGTAATTGAATAACTAGATCAATGTCTAAAATAAAATATTAAGTGTCCAGGCTTTGTGGGACAGCTAGAAAGGTTTCATTGATAAATTGTTTTATGAACAAACTAAGTGACGGTGCTATCACTGTGGAAAGGAACAGGAAATTAAGTTCCAAAGTGTTACCACCTGTGATGGTTTATGTGCGTAGGGTTGGGTTAGGTGGCTGTCTCCTCTCAGGCAATGACTCACTTAGACCAAAATCAGGCACATTGTGGTATTACAAAAGGAATAACAAGATTACCAGCATCGGAACTTACATACATACGTGTAGAAGTCCCGTATAGGATCAGAGGCAGGGTAACCAGTTTCGGTGTGAACCCATTACGTAAAATGATTCGCCGTTAAAGCATTAAACTAATTTGAACCAAAGACTAATTTGAACCAAATTTGATTCTGCTTCGAGTCTGGCTAGATCACTAAGATCTTCGAAGAAATATTCGCCAATGGTTTCACTTCTAAAAGCTGATAGGGCAGGACATGGTATCTTCCTCGCCCTCGTCTCTACAACTTCTACAGAAATCGTTGAAGAAGGCCTTCGCATCTAACGGCGATCTCGTTAAGAGATCCGCGACTTTGCTTTACCGACTTGAATCGTATTTTTGGTGATTTCAAGGCTTTTATCGCTACTTGTGTATCTATATAAAAACCAATAACACTGCACTCTACCGCGTTAAAACCCAGGCTCCGTCTTCACGGACTGATGTTCCTTTTCCTTGAAATATACATACAGTATTCCGCTAATCGCGTGGTGTGATGCAAATGTCCGGAGCTCTGAGGTAGACTCCTGTACCTACATATATCAAGAGCTGCTTCGGATCAATCTGTGTACAGCTCTATCATAGACTCATATAAGATTTAGCCAAATTCCCAAACTCTTCTGCCAGAATTTCTGGCTTTATTGTCGTATAGTGGTTTTATGACGTGTCCTATGGAAGTTTACGATATCTGCGTGGGTCCTATTTCCATAAGCCAGTTGCAAGGATTGCCTAAGCCGTAATACTGCTTTAGCCGCTATCTGTTACCCAAAGATATCAACAAAAGAAGGAGGTGGAATATAGTTTCTAGTGCAGCTATAATAGTGGTTCTAGGGGACGGGCGCCCGAAGATGCAGACGCAAGATAAACTTTGAACCTTATCGAGTATTGCAATGTTGCTTTTCTTGTCAAGTGCATCACCCAGTCTAGTATTCCATACATAGGGATGGGTCTGACGACTGCTGTATATATTCAGTGAACACTCCAAGATTGATGACCCCAGTTTGGCTCCACAGCTTTCCTGCATGAATAGAGGACAATCGAGGCCTTCCTAGTATGATCTTAAATATTTAGTTGCCAGCTCAGTTTTTGTTATCGAGAATAACCCCCAAATATCTACATACATATTACAGTTCAATACCCTTGAGTTTCCGAAGAGTTATACATGGTATTGTGTATCTTTTTGTGAACAATACTAATTCAGTCGTGGATGGATTAATTCTGAGACCATCATCATACATCCACTTTCCAAGTTTATTTAGAGCAGACTCCATACGGTCTTTAACTTTAAGAAGAAACTTTTCTGATATCGGTATCGCAATCGCATCCACATAGGCAATGATACTGAACTCCACTTTACCCAAGATTAGGAGTATCTCATTAACTACCAGTAGTGATGACAATACTCCGCTCTAGTGGTACACCTGTACAGCGACCATTTCATTAGAAACTACCCCAACTCAGCACTAATAAGCCTGCTTTTAAGCATTTGCTCAATCCAATAGCAGAGATAGTTGTCAACTATCAGAAGTGGCTAAGAAATACAGCAGATATTTTTTCTGTTTTCGCATTGCTGAAAGGTCCTTCAATATGAAGGAAAGAGAATCTTCTGTTCTCAGAAGATTTCTTAATAATTTCTAAAACTAGTGCAGGGCAACCTCTACCGATTTCCCCTTGCAATAGGTATGTTGAGATACCGATAGGAGTTTACTAACCAAATTTCTTCTGTTTATGGGAGTCGATTAGTCTGTCCAGAGTCTTCAATAGAAAGGAAAATCTGCTGGTCGAGCGGAAGTCTTTAAGAGATACGTGGAAGGTCTTACCGGCTTTCGATATAAAGACTACTTTGACCCTCCTCTAGTATCTAGGGATGAAGCTAAAGTTCAAACAGCTGCCAAAGATAACGTGGAACCAGGAACTTAATGTATCAAAATACTGTTGAAACTGGTAAAATACCATCGAGACTAGGCGATTTGTACCAGAGGAAACTGTACACTGCCCACTGTAGTTTCTTGAAGCTGACAACATCCTCTTGCACTCTAAACTGAACTCTCTTACGATTTTCTACTAAATGTTCTATCTCTGTTTAGTTACCAGAAAAATGGATGTCCATTAGATGTTTCCCTGCTAGACATGGTCCAGTTTCCATCTGGTTTGTCAATGTAATAATCCGAGATTTTTCCCTTATCCTTCTAGGACTGCTCTAGTAGAGATCTCAGTCAAACATTTTACTTGACTAAGAAGCTTCCTGGCTTCACCCCAAAGCTGAAGAGTGTCACTACGAAGACTTGCCCCTATTCTTGTGTCTATTGCTTAGATAAGCCTTGCATATGGCTATATTCATTGCTTCTGTCAGCACATCCACCAACTGGTACACATCAGGGGGTGAATGGGGCTGGGCTAAAGCAAAGCTGTTGAGATGATTATTTATCTTTCTATCCAAGTCTTTTTTAATTTTCCTTTAGAACAGTGTTTTCTTAGCACTAATACGGTGCCTTGTGGTATCAGCTGTAGTATATTGGTACGACAATTGTGAGACCTATTCCAATATGCGGTACTATAATCCGGGAAAACCTCATTTTCCAAACCTTACCAAGTTCCAAAGAACAGCTTGTCTAGGATGAAAAAGAACAACACCTGCAGCATCTATGGAAACGAGTCTAATTCCTCTGAACCTCTACCACAAACGTACAGTGGATAGAATCTCACTTAGTGTGAAGAAACGGAATTGTGTTCATAAGTACCTTAAAGTAACATATCGTGTGGAAGGTTGCAAGCAAGCGATACGATTTTCGTTCGATGGGATTTACTAGCAAAATTTTTTGACAGAAACTATATAAAAGTCTAAACTGGAGGTCCCAAAAATAATGACGATATGAATGAACTCCGTTTAACCTGGTCATATATGTCGGTACTTAGCCAATTGACTCATGGCAGTCATAATTTACTGATGGTTGCGCTGTTGGTATTCATTCAAAAGTCTCGACGTATTTCGCAACGAAAATTGGAGTAAAAACTGCACTACATACCCTCAGTTGCTTATTAACATTCCTAAAGTTTAATGGACTTCATCTACTAATGAATTCGACTGCATGTCCTGCATACTTCATCCCCAACCCAAAAAAAATATAATTTTAACCCAGGTATGTGGATAACTTTTCCATTTCCACCTAATTACCTTCTCCATTTTATTTTTAATCAAAATTGAGTTTTTTTTTGTTCAACACCGAAGGTCAGAATTATAAAAAAATATACTGCATGAATGCACAGTACAACATTTAATGAGCTACCGGTTCTGATTAACCAAAGAACCAGATACTCGTAATACTATATTAGGTACGAAATAAATTTCGTAGTGTATGAGAAAAATTTAATTTAAATTCCAGGTCCGCAGCACATTTTTCAGAATGAAAAGCTGGAGCCCAGAGGGCAATCATTATAAAATATTTGGTACCTCTAACCCAACCTTTTTCACTGATCCTTTTAAGTTCGTTAAGACCATCACATTTTATTCCAAATTTACAAATCAAATTTAATTAAAAAATCATACGAATGATACTTAAAGGAATGACAGACAAGGACTGCGGCTACGTTTTTTTGAAACATAAAATTATTTTCTTGAAAATGGATAAATATACATAATTACGTAGTCGGGTTTATTCCCCAGACAATTGCAATTGAAAATTATGTATATTCTGTTGTTCTGAGCTGTCACCAAACCCTAACCTCGAATAAATCCCAAACTAGTTATTTTGAATTTAAATTCAACCTTGACCAGAATAGTATTTTTTTTTTTTTAGAGAAATGCATTTCAGTTACTAAGAGAACGGGGTTCATTGAAAATCAGAAACTTTTAGGTGTCGTTGGAGCACGCTTGCAGGAATATCTTATTGCTTGACTCAAGAAAATTCCTAAGGCACCAAGTAGAATATCTATCCAAGTCTTCCTGTAGTAGACGACAGTCAGACGACTACGATATACATATCTGTCTAAAGATCTTCATGTCATTAACTGTCAATATAAATATTAAGGGACCAAGATGGCTGCCGTGAGGTAATGCAAAAAACGCTTTTATTGGAATGGAATAGGATTCAATCCACGTAATAAACCTCGGCTGAAAGCCAAGTAAGGACATAAGAAAACATGAGTTGGAAAAAAAACAAAAGAGCTTGACGAGGCCGAGCTAATAGCCGACGAATTAAAACGTCTGCATCTCTATCGTCTATCAGTGTGGTTTCACACCTATCAGTGTGGTTTCGTACCTGGAATAAACTCAGGAAGTCATAGTCGATACCCACCATCTTTCATCGATTTCTAATTTTGTCAAAAACTTATCTAGAACTTATAGTGTTTTTCCATGTCTAGTTTTAGCATCCCTGCAAATGAGTCGGTTTGTGGTGAATGACGATGGAGAATACCCGCTGCTCCATCAAAATTGTTAACGATCTCACCGAGACCTTTGATGTCAAAAAGGGCTTTAGGTAAGGTGACGCGCTGTCATGTGACTTCTTTAAATCATTGTCCGAAACTCACAATCCAACACAGGAGGCATAATCTTTCAAAAGACTGTGCAACTACTAGCTTACGCCGACGATATTGACATAATTGGTAGAATTCAGCGGCCTGTCACTGATGTGTTCGCTAGTATTGAAACAGAAGCGGCCAAAATGGGTTTAAAATTAAATAAAACTTCACAATGAAGGGACTTTGTCTACCTGGTCTGGTATCAATTTTGACAATAACACCTTAGCAGAAGAAAAAGAAAGAATAACTCTTGCTAATCGCTGTTTCTTTGGGACGATTCTGTATAATGAGATTCTATCGTATAAAAGATATTGATCAACTCAGTTCTACTCGTATTTTATGGCGCTGAACCATAGATTTTTTTTAGAAACCGATGAAGATTTCCTCGGTCGTTTCAAGAGAAAAATTCTTCGTAAGATATTCGGCCATATTTT
The DNA here is from genome assembly GCA_905220385.1 of Xylota sylvarum. Classification (NCBI taxonomy): domain Eukaryota; kingdom Metazoa; phylum Arthropoda; class Insecta; order Diptera; family Syrphidae; genus Xylota; species Xylota sylvarum. The sequence continues at coordinate 39,868,850 of LR999958.1, forward strand.
CGTTGGAGGGCATTGGAAGTGGAGATTGAACAACGAACTATACGATCTGTACAGCTGCATCGACTTCTACATCGAACTGTGCCTTAGTTATATGCGATAGTTAGGACATGCAGAGCGAATAGTCGCCTGTGCTGCGACTCAAAGGGTCTTCGAAACCAACCGAAATAAACAACGCATTAGAGAAATACCTCGCTTAAGTACAAGGACATCTCAATCGACTTGAAACGCGCAACTAGAGGCAGTTAGCTAAGGACCATGCTAACTAGAGAGGCTTGTTAGTGGAGGCCCAAGTTCACACCGAACTGTAGCGCTACCTAAGTTAGTAATTCTTAAAGCGAGATCAACTGGATGGTGTTAGAGAAAGGAGGAAGAGGTTTAGTGATCAATTGCCCATGCAGATGTCCCAGTCTTCTATTTTTTTAAATAGAATTTTTAAAACGTCTTCCCATGATATAAATATTTCATGATTGAAAGCATATATTTCTTAATAGTGAGCCCGACTAATCACAGAGTCATGGTGGAAAGTTTCTATAGACACTATGAGAATAGCAAGCGCGTCCTTATAGTAGTGTCCGGTTTTTACTGACTAAAAACACCACAGTTCGATATAAATTGTTGTATGCTCGATAACTCGGTTTCTATGCTTTCTTGCGAAGCTTCTAGTTTCAGCTTCGATTGCAGGAATTTTGGGATCCCTATGGATATCGTCTTTTCTAGTATACAACGGTGCCTGGACTATTTCTCTAAGCACTCCTTAGTGGTATACCGTAGGTCCATAGGTTGTTCTCGGTACTGAGCTGGGAATGTTTTCCGAGTAACCAGTACATTTCTCTATATTTGATTTGATTTGAATTTTGAAATGCGAATTCCATTTCAGTTTTGCGTCGAGGAATGACACTCCTAGGTACTTGGCTTCGTTTACAAAAGGTATTCGGGCAAAGTTCAGAAAAATTGGCAATTAGTTTTATTGTAGGTGAAAGCCACGTGAACAGATTTAATTTCGTTGAGGGCGATCCTCTAGTCCCTCCATTCATTTACTTTATTCAGTGTGTTTTGCAGTTTTACAGTCGTTTCTTCAATTGTTTTACCTACTGCTAGGATAGTGGTGTCATCAGCAAACGTAGCAAAGATAGTGCCATCTTCCTTCGGTATATCACGAGTATATGAGAGGTAGAGGCCCAAGAACGCTTCCTTGCGGTACGTCGCCGGAATTTCTTTAAGCTCCGAGTATTCATTTCCATGTCTAAGACGGAAGATTCTATTCTCGAGATACAATTCTAGAATATTTGTACATATAGGCATACGAGGAGAATTTGTCTTAATTTGCATTTTAAGCCTTCGTGCCACACCTTATCAAAGGCTTGCGAGGTGACAAGGAATACACTTGAGCATATCTTTTTTCTCTGAGTGCTTTCTCGATTACGTCAGTAATTTCAGTAATTCTATGCACCTGGTCAATTGTCGAATGCTTACTTCTGAACCCAAACTAGTGGTCAAGGATAAGATCATTTTCTTTTATAACCAGCTGTAGGCGGCTTAGTAATATCCTCTAGAAGATTTTACAGCTTTCTAAAGTGAATAATTCGAATCTTTTTTCCATGTTAAACTTTCAAGGTAAGAGCTTATGGCACGATTCTTAAAATCCTTAATAGTCTCCTTCAACAAATTGCAAAAAAAAAAAAAACCAAATGTGCTTTATGTTGCGGAGCATGGCTCTTTTGCCATTTTTTACGCGATTTCCTTTTTTTCCTAACCAATTCTTTTATTTCCGGAGGATATCGTAAACCGTATTTATCTGGCTTTTCTTTTGATTGGGCGTATTATTCCAGGATGCGTGCTATACGATCTTAACGAAGCGATCAACTTCAACCTCAAGTTCATAGGGTGTCGTAAGTCGAACGCTCAGTTCAACATTATCTTCAATTTTGTTCTCAAACCCTTCCCAGTTAGTTGTTCTACCAGTTAGTCTCGCTAGCTCTTGGTTATGGACGAGTTTCTCGCTCAATGTCAAAATAACTGGAGAATGGTCAGACGAAAGATTACAGTTCTCTTCAACTTTTATATGGTTGGTAAGGAATCTTTACCAACCATCTTTTACAATGAAAAAATCGATGTGGTCACGTATTTTCGAAGTATCAGCTAACCAGTAAGTCGGTTTGCCCGTCCAGTGGAAACCGCAACTGTACTCCCTATCTGACCCATAGAGCACTCTACCTTTTTTGCTAGATGTATCTAGAACCCCAGAACGTGTGTTTCGCATTAAAATTAAACAAGTTAGTAAAATCAATTTTTTGAAGCGCGGAACGCGGTGGATAGTACCTAGAAAAATATGATTTTAAGAACACGCTGACTATTTTTTATTCAGATAGTGCACAGTTCCTATCTTTATGTCTTCGGAGTGTTCGATGCAGTCGTTAATAAACACGGATAATCCACCTCCTGCTTTTCCCTAAGGGTGACAAGCGTGAAAATCATTATATCCTATTATTTTTAAATGTGATTCCTTTTTTACGTGGGTCTCAGAACACAAGCAAATGTCAATGCCATTTCGCGCATGAATATTTGCACTTCGTCAAGTTTTTGCAAAAAGTTTGCATTCCATGTACATATCTTTAACATTTGTTTTTCAATAATATTCCAGTTGAAGACCCACTTAATAGGAAATAACCCACAAAAATATCGAATATTTCGCAGCAGATATCTCAACAATTTTCATTAACTGAATCTCATCTATTGCCATTCCTAACTCTCTCCAATTTCATTTAGTTCATCTGTCTAGTCAATAGAAAAGTTTTAGCACAAATAACTGAATTGAGGGAAATTGAATTTCCGAGAAATCTTACCCACTCTGATAAAAATGACTGAATCTATCTGTGTTGGTCTGGATAGCAGACTTACGTGTAAAAAAATATCTTATAAAGAGTAAAATGAGTTAAAAGTTTTCTTCTTCTCTTTTTGGTAACAAAACACTTTTATCGAAGAGTTTGATAAAGTTTCTACCGCAAAACTTTGACAGATTGCTTGCAGCAGTTGCAATTGCAACCAAGAAAGTGCGAATGTTGTTGCCGTTGACGTTTCTAAAAGCTCCACAACTATGGGTAGAGAGCTCTTCATTCTCCTGAGTGACAGCGTTTACAGACTCCATTTCATTAAGTGCTGGTCTTTCATACCACTAAAACAACAACAAATACATGCATCCAAACCAGGAGCAAAACAGGATCAAAAACTTTCATTGACCTTAGTTCGTATTGCGCTTAATTACATCTGACATTTCATGGCAAAAGTAAGACACCATTAGTTAATTAAATTATGAGACTATATAAAGTTACAGCCACTGCCAGCACTTATGATCAGGCAAGCATGAGGATGAATAAATATTCCGAACCGAAAACTATTTTTCCATCAACTAAATGAAGCGGGGCATGGGCGAGTGGTGCACTACAAAATTTTGTATTCTTTGCATTCAAGAACAGAGAAGTCACCTACCCTATGCCTCATAAATATGGAGATTCGAAAAGTTTCACATTGGAAAACTGTTTTTAAAATCTGCACTTGAGGAAAGTTTTCGCAGATAGTTTCTTACCCGGTGCAACAGAGGAGCAAAGTTTATGGTCTGATGTGAAACGGCTACAGTGCCGCACGTTAGGTATGGTAGATGAAAACAACAGGGACTAAGTTTATCTTAATAAAGTAAACATTTAAATATTTTTTGATTGCATGTTACGATGCAGTGTCTTTTGAATAGCATTGGCTTGTATTGATGTTTCAGATACATACATATTTGAATGCAGAGAAGTGGCTCATTTATCTAACAAAGGAACTCAATGAAACGGGAACGTAAAGTTGGAGATTATAATGTTGTGTGGTAATTTAGTTTAATTTTGTTAAAAGAAATTATAAAACAAACTTTTGTGGAAGTTGCACTATAAGTTTCCTCGAGGTGGTGTTAGGCATCATCTCTCCCACCATTGATTAATGTTCTTTCGTTATTTGAACTTAGCCAAAGTAGTCTCATCCATAATCCATAAGCACATTAGAGTATAAAAGTCTTTGAAAAAGGTACGCGGATATGGTGCAGGGACATACATAAATCTGTAACGTATCTTACTTGTCGTTCTTTCGTTCGTCCAAGATTAACTTGCAGAGAAGACTGTTTCAAGGTTTTTGGTAAAGATGTACAATTTTTCAACAACATCACTTGGACAATTGATAAGTAGTGTCAAATCCCAATTTTTATTATTTTACGATGTACTGTGTGTGCACCAGTCTTTGAAGTGTCCGAGGGTTCTGAGTCTTGTGGCTAAAAGGTAGACGATTCTTTTCGCTTCTATGTGGACGCGTAATGTGTTTAGAATCGCTTCCATGGGCGTGGTTGGTGCTGAGGATTATGGTCTTGTGATCCGCAGGGAGTCAATACGTTGTACATTTGCTTAGCAAATCTCTTGTATATCACCCATAAAAACTGATAGGTTTTATGACGCATTCGTGTATCCAGTGGACCTATTTCGGTTTTAAGCCCCATGACTTCTCGATGGGCGTTCTGCATATCCAGTACACTCTTTTGACTTTAGTCACTCTTTCTGCTAGATTTTTCTCCAGGTCAGTTCCTTATCTAATATTATACCCAGGGACTCGACGCTGTTTCGGAGTTGCCGTTGTGATCCTACCCAGTAGGGAAATATGAAAGTCACTAGTTTTGACTTTCTTCGTGAAAAGGATTTACTGGATATACTTCTAGTCTACTTTTCTCGGCCCATTTAGTTATGGTTCGAAGTGTGTTTTGCATAAGCCCCCTATAATATTCAGGTGCTTTCCTTTAATAGTCCTTTTAGAAGGTAGTCCATTACGCGCACCCACAGAAGAGGCACCCCTCTGTGGTACTTGTGAGAAATGTTTCCCTTCTTGTTACGTTTCCTAGTGAAGCTGTGATATGCGGCATAGTAGCATGTGTTCTAGCCAATTGCTTTTTATTTATTTCTTGCATTATATCGAGAGTGCTTCAATAATTTTACGATATTATTGAACGCTCCATCGATATCTAGAAAAACGCCTACAAATGATTCCTTATATTCAAACGCATCCTCTATTGTGGATACCAGCTGGTGTAGTCCCGTCTCGACAAATTTCCCTATATATATGTATGCATGTTGATTAGAACTCAGTCGCGGATTTGTGCTCTGAGTTCTAGCATAGTTGTCACAGATCCTTGCTAATAATTTTAATATGAATGATGTTAGGTTAAGATGTTGTTGATAAATCTTTTCCAGGTTTTGGTAGGTATACCACTCTACCTTCCTATCATTGTGTTGGCGTATATCCGAGATATAGACAACCCTTAAAGATGTTAATCAGGGTTTTATTCCAGTCCACTCCTGGATAGTGTGGCAGCCTCAGTGAAACAATTTGGAAAGTGTGAATTCATCAGCGTCTCCTTGTAGCTTTATAGTTCCTTACACAGAATTTTCTTGATTTGTGCTGCTCCTTTATTAACGCATACATTGGTGCATAAAGTTTTCCATGATTCCCTTTTGGCAGCTCTGGTGAGCTTCTTGAAGCATCTTTTACTTTCTTTATACGATTTCCAGTCGGTCTCTTCGTTGGTTCCTATTGTTTTACTTAGGTTTTGCCTAGCAACCTTCCTTGCTTCGTGAAGGTCACCATTCCACCGTTTTTGCTTTGCCTTTTGAATGATGTGGTTGCTTTCCCTATTTCTCGCCGTAAGCTCGAGCCTTGAAACTGTTACATCTCCTGAACTCATCTGTGGGACAAAAAAGATGTCAAGATATTTTTGCGCCACAATGCAGGTTCTACACTTACTATTGTTGGTGTCTGCTATTAGTTTGCTCCGCCATCCTGTTACCTTATTATCTAGACAATAGGATTCTTGGATGAGGGCGATGTCCGTCTTCCCTTGTGTGAGGTAAGCACATAGGTTGGCAGTTGTCATCCTACTGTGCTGCAGATTGCCTTGGATTACCTTCATTTGGGGTTTCATGAAAAGATGGAATCACAAAACTTACTTGAGGAAACCAGCACCGTGATTGGTCAAAAGCTGAGATTGCATGTTCAATCAGCTCAACAGGAATTACATCAACCCTCGGTGCTTTGTAGAATATAAGCCGACTTATAGCTCGATGAAAATCAAATATAGTTCCTACTTCAAATCTGTGGCAAAATCATCATGTTTGGCTTGGTTCTTTTAAGAACCTTAACCAACCTTGTGATCTTCACAAAAATTCCTACAGGAAGCACAGAGGATTGACTTTTTATTATTATGTGATTCGATTTAATTGATTGGATAAGCTTGTCATCTTCTTCGATGCCCAAATCGTTATTAAAATCATTCATTAGGTTATCGCATCCTTCAAACTGGTACAAGAGTGGTATAAGATAGAGCTAGCCTTTCTAAACCTTTTTTTTAAGTCAGTTCTAGGGCACAGCAATGTATCACTCTAGCCAAAGAAGTGCGCTCGCTACAGTTCGTGTATAAAGACAATACTCATTCCACTTGGAGATGTAAACATGGAGCTGCAAACACTTCTTATTTAAAGCTAATCCCAGATAGGGTAAGTTAACTTACTCCGACATACCAAGATATGGTTCAACTTTACGGTACGGCCCAATATACGAAAATGCAGTCAAACAGGGCGCACCCATGCCATACATTACTACACCTGCAATGGTGCGACTTAACGAGATCTCAGGTAAACATATTAATCAACGAATATCCTTCTTAAATGCCACATTGATGGGTTTATAAAACCTGAACTCATCATCTATGTATATGCATTGGCAACCAGGTCAAGTGACATTTGGTATCAGAATGGCATATTAGTGCTAATTCGATTCTTTGGACTACCACCTAAATTTATTGGAAGACACTCTATCCAGGATATCGAAAAATCATCTAACAAATCGATGAACGACATTCATGGAAATATAAAACCCACAGGCTGGCTCAGTGAGCAAGAGATACTTTTCTTTGCAATGGTCTACCCTGGCCTTACCATAGTCCAGGACATTATTTTTGCCTAGCCAGCCATACTTATTTTAAAAACAATGTTGGCTTCTGTAGTGATTTGATCTAATTGTACAAATGTATGTACATGTATTTTATGGTATTTCATGGTGTAGAGCTGATAGCAAACTGATTTCCAATATTTCACATGGCATGCAGGTGTCCTTCATTTACGTTCCGGAAGTGTTATTGTAATGAGAGCATATCCGTACAACTATTTAGAGAGACATTGAGACATGGGTTTGAGATTGTACCAAATTCAACAACAGACAACCACCTACATATGAATTTGTGTTTCCGAAGTGAAGGTTATCAAACAGAGATAACAGAGTCGTAGCGTTAAATAAAGGAGCCTTATTTCCCTATGATAACGCACCCCACTGGTGTCCTTCGCAGCCCTCCCTATCAATGTTTAGTTTCTCTCAAAGAACTATAGTTATTTATATAATTCTCATTTAAAGGTTCTATAAATCCTCTACTATCTCTTATACCTTTCAGATAATAAAAGGTCTATATTGGCACGTTAAGGTGAACCGTAACAACAAAAATAGCTCGACATCCTTCTCAGTTACCCTCTGACATTATTGTAATAGACAATCAGCCGAAAACACGGTCTAGTGTCCCCTATTAATATAACCACCTCAGATTAACCTTCGATTTATGGTCACACATGATAACAGTATGATTATATAAATTACCGTAAAATAAATGCTTTCATTCTCTTTCTCCAGACAAAAAATTAAACTTAAACTAGTTATCAACGTGTGTTGTCCTTGAAATAGACGATGGCACATCCCCGACAGCATGAAAAAAAAAAAATAAATATGCCCCATTAAATTTACAGACGAACTCTTCTACAGAATTTAAAATTGGCTTTCCGCACAATTTACCAGCTTGGATGTTCTACCATTTCGTTCAGGAACTCCCACCGCATGCCTCACATAAAGAGAGGACAGGAACAGAACTGAACACATCATGGCCGTGTTCGATAATCGCGCTGTCGAAACCAGCAGAATGAAAAATTACTGTCAAAGGTATGGGACTAGCTGTGGACTTGGATAAAAAAAAAAAAAAAAAAAACAACCGGAGCTGAAACACTAAACACCCAAAGGGGGTGGTGTTGGAATTGTCTTGATTAATGCTTTTGAGGTTTTCTGCGTTCCTCGATATCATTGCAGGAGGATTTTCCCTTCGTTTTTTTGTCACAATCCGAGGATATTAACGAGATTTGTAACGTATTGCCCGACCTATTTCGTTTATTTTTCGAAATGGAACCATTTTATGTGGCAAAGTTCGTGCGATTGCAAGTGAAGCGTTTTCCTTTCCTTTTTACTTTTTTTTTTTTTTTGTTTTTTTATTTTTTTCTCGGATCCGCGAACATCATTTCTCAGATGCAATCATTTGTAAAATGTTATTACAAGTGCGGATTGCGAAAATTGAAAATTCGCTGATTTCGAGAGACGACGACGACGGATGGAGAATTGGTATTGCCGGGACGCTGTAAATCAGAGACAAGGTCAGAAGAGTTGGAATTCGCAATTCTGGGTAATGAAAATTGCTGCCAGCAATTTTGGTGTTGGATTTTAAGGATAAAGATGAAAGGGGGATTTTTTTCGAAATCTTTGATTGTCGTAAACGGAGTAACAATCAAGATGTGTCGAAACGGTTTTGATTTAATTAAAATCAGGAAAAACTCCTTAATGGTTTGAAGTTATTTTTGTGGGAATAAGGAATAGCAAAATAAAATTGCTTTAAATCAATTCTAAGGGGAAATGTGGCATAAACCTGTCTAAACTAATGTAAGCTCTAGGGTATCAGAAAATTTTTAAATAGAAGGGCTGCACCGCTGTTATTTCTGCAGGAATGTTACTTGGGTAGCCCTATTGAAGAAATAAGGTCTATTTTCACAGATTTTGGACATGCAACAAAAAAGCTTACGATCTGAAAGTGAAGAAAACATAACAGAACTGACAATAAATATGTCTAAAGAAAAGCCCCGAACCTTTCGAACTCTACAATAGGAACACTTTGTACTATTATGGTAGTATTGTACTATTTTCAGAAACACTGTAATTCTTTTTTCCATTACTATTTCAAAACTGATATGGCATATGGCATATATGAGTTTCTCGCTAGAGTTGTATAAATTTCAAAGTAATAACTATAACAACTAGAGTAGTACATTAGATGAATACGTCTCTATCACGATCACTTCTTACAATGCCTTGTAGTTTTCGTTCTCTGATCTGGTTATACTTCCGCCTGAATGTCATCATATCGTCATAACTTCAAACGGAATAGAGACTATCTCCGCAATGGATCTACACTGGTTATCCTAGTAGTTCCCCCATTTTAATATGATATGCCACCCAACCTCCTTAACACTTTTGCGTCAGGTTTGAAGATGAGAAGGCAATCTGACTATCAATAAAGGTGGCGATATTATGTCTAAGTAACTCTATAATGTCAGTCTTTCGCGACATTATTTCTGAAAATCACTTTGGGCGTAAACTGATTCCCTCAGTAGCAAATCCAAAATGTTTAAGTGATTTTAAAGCTTTGCAGCAAACACCCAAATGCTTCGAAACCGCGCTGTACGATGACATGTTTTTGTTGTTAACTTCAAGAAGTAGAAGGTAGAAGGGATCTACACTGGTTATCCTAGTAGTTCCCAACTCTGTCAATATGAACTTAAAGTTACTGAATTAAAAATATTCTAGACATTTTTTTATTTAGAACATCACTTCTACGTAATTTAAAGTCGATAAGATGTATGCAGTGCAATAGCTGGATCATAACACCACAGTCGTTCACACCGTACGGGTAGGTAGGAGAATGGGAATCGTTCGATGTTAGAATGACGAAACCAGATACTCTGACGATCAGATTAACGCTGTCGATGTGACACAAATCGTGCGGATTCAAATAAGGGCCCATTATCCTCCTCAGCTGATTCCTATTATCGAATTCGCAGAAGCAAGCCATGAGATCCTATTGCAATAGAAGAACCAAATTGTTTCAATCAAATTGAACCCTGTAGACTACTCTTCAACTTCTGCCTTTTGACTGGAATGGGTTGTACCTATTAAATAAATTCAACAAATTTGGATTTGAGCCCACGTCGTGTGGAATCATCCGTCTTATCAACCAATTGCCAATGAATCAATGAGGGGGAGTTCTTTGAACATTTATCCACTTTCACTTCCATGCTTTTCCTGGAATCTGATTCATTCTATATCGAGACAATGATACTTTCTTTGGATTTATAATTTCCTTCACAGAGTGGTATAGTGACGCTTACGTTCATGATAGTAGGTATCATAGTTCAAACAATAATGGTCATAATAAGAATACAACAGGCTGATGTATTCTTTCAGTTTATAACAAACTGGTAACTTTTTATTTTGCCATGCCCTTTACTTTTGTTAAAATTGATTGGATCTCGACTCTATTCTCAGAAGTGTTACTGATATGTTAGCAGGTTTTCTTCCCCACTTTTGAAGTTGTAGCTTCAGGCAGTCTTAGTATGGTTCCTGAACCAGTTGGTGGGTCTAACTAGATCACCACATTAATCAAAACGACAATGACTTGTATTTGCATGTTCCAGCCTATTACTACTACCCTCTTGTCAGATACAAAAAATACAATTTTTTGGCGCGACAGGTCCATGGGACCCAGGGCCTAGATTCTCACGTGCGTGTTATATTCTTTATACGAATGGAAGGGGGCATATCCGAAAGGCAATTTTTGTTTGGAGAAGCTTTTTCATGACAGTTTTACTCTCGGATGTTTGTCAGACGCTCGCGAGAGCCTAATGGTCTACTCATGATGACAATGTTAACTCCATATGCAAATAGATATACTGACTGACTAAAAGACCGCCCCGTGATGTTAAAAAGCAAAGCCGAAGGACAGTGTTCCAAACTTGTTTTCAACTTTTTTGAACAAAGTCTGCTACAAGTACATTCATATGTACATACGTGAGCAGCAGGACTATATTGGTAAAGTTTTTCGTCTGAAAATTGATCCGTCCAATCACATATAAGTTGTTTTTTTTTTGTCAGGATTTTTCTTCTTAAAGGCCTTGAAGGATTGAGCTATGCAGAACCATGTCTGTGCGAAAAGACTAAGAAAAATGCCCATTGATGCTAAGGTTGGTAGAGTTCTTACACCAATCTTTGATAAAAGTCAGACTTGGACAAAGTGTCGAGCTATTGAGTCAATTTTTGTACGAAAATATTTACTTGAAAGATTTGTGTAACATTGATAGATATCTATAACTTCGATATTACCTTCGTTTAGCGCAGAATTTAGAGCCCTTTATTAGTTTATTCGGTACATCACTCTCAGCAGATACTACGCATGTAATATTCGGAATGATGATAGGAAAAGCAACTTAGTGCATCCCCTTCCAAATACTAATGGTAGGGTAAAACCTGGCTATAATTACAACCCTAATTACTACGTGATCATGGAACAAAGCTTTTTTCTCTACAAAATTTTAATATTATAGAATGTTAAACGCAATATATGTATCTCTTCAATATTCTTAAAGAAGTATAGGGTCATCCAACAAGAGTTGTCATTCTAAATCTTTCTTTTGATTGATTGAATACAACATTTTTACAAAAAATAAAAAGTAGACTTCATCTTTAATATAACTCTAAAGGAAAATCTAATTCCCACTATCTCGACGCCCAATTGAAGTCTCCATTTCGAGAAATCACACGGCTCAGATACATATATGTCACCCATAGAGTCATTGTTTCATCAGCTATGTGGCATGCATCATCCTGCTGAAAACAAATATTTCGTCCACGTCCATAGCAACATAGTAACGCAATCCATTCAATGAAACAGTCGCACCAGCAGCGTGATTTTTGAAAAAAATTTGGTCCAGTGACAGGCCAGCCCAAAAACCCCGGCAAACTCTCAATCATTGTGTATGGAAAGGATGTTCCATTACTTCTCTTTGGTTTTTGGATCCCCAGATGTGACAGTTTTGTTTGCTTACGTACCCAGACAAATGAAAATGAGCATCATCACTCAGAATAGTTTTGTGTAAAAAATCATGATCTTGTTCGTTCATTTCCAGCACCCAATTAGCACTTAAATTCTTATGTCATCTGAATATAAGCATGTATGCCAATTTCTTTATGCAAATTTGTTACAGGTAGGCCCAATTCCTGTGATTGTCCCGAAATGGATATACCTGGGGTTTCAGTCACACTCTCAGCTACAGCACGAGTTGGAGTCTTTATATCACTATCATGTCCGAGACGTTCAAATTTTTCAATTAAATTCCCTGTAGCACGCTAGGAGGCGTTTGATGATGGCCAAAAGCCGTTTGCGTTTGCGCAAGTTTTGCAGTGAATCTTCACTATTTCAGCACATTGTGCGAATGTGTATCGACCCATATTTAATAACCTCCTGATTCTTGTTCATCAAAAGTCATCGCAATCATAGTTAAATGTTGGCAGTTCAACAATGACGCGAAATTTCAAATGAAACCTCTCGTTGGATGAACCTTTATTTGGAGTATGTACTCCATTTAATTTCGAGCAATTCCGCGACATTCGCTTAATATATATACATATGTAAGTTAAATCATTTGCGACGTATAATACATTACAGTACCGGCATTTATTTCACTTTATTCGGATCTGACTGTCCTTGGAACGGTTTTTAAGAATGCTCTAACCAGATAAAGTGATTTCAACAGCACGGAAGTGGTTTTCTATCCTTCTATTCGTCAGGAAGTTCATATCCCTTTGCATCGCATCCAGCTAGTACCTATGAATGCTGGTATAAATTGCTTTATTTTACTTAATAGCATAACAAGTCTCTTGTTTCAAATGTTTAACCTCATACAACGATAAAAACGTCTGTTAATTGAAAACACTTTCAAAAACGCAAGAACAATAGTCAGTCAAATTGTCATCATCATTTGACAAACAACCTAACAACAAACGGAAATTAATAAACATTAAGTGCTGGCTATAACGAACCTAGCAAGCACCGAAGCGCATTTCCAACCTAACCGAGGAAAACATGACAAAAAAAACTCAACACAGCTGAATAGCATGACCGCATTCCCAGAAGAATAAGTTTTGAGCAATTTTGTTAACTAATTATTTCAAATCAGACCGCGGCCAACAGAACTCTCTCTTGGAAAAAAAAACCACAAGCACAGTGGTCCTCGGAATATGGCACATCCAACACCAGGGACTTTTAGTTTTCAGCGTATGGTGCCTCAATTGTCCTTGTCAACTCTTGTCTGTGTCGCTTTTTTTTTTTGTTCTATCTCATATAATAACGGTATCTAACTGTACACATATTTGAAATTCGTTTTTCAATTCTACACATTGTGCATTAGACGAACTCACACAAAACAAAAAAAGTTTCCTTCGATCCAAAAAACGCAGAGACGACAGCAAAAACAAAAAAATATATAGAAAAGTCAAAACGGAACTTTTTCCCATGTTTGACAAAGAGTTCCTTGAGCAGGGGTGAATGGAAGCAACTAGAAAGGAGGATGGTTCCATCTACACAAAGAATAAAGTTTTGCAATATCGCATAATGCCTTAATGTGACATACCCTATCTCCTCAGACACATAGATGGGGAGCAGCAGTAGCAGATTCATTCCCCGATAGTCCTGTTTCAAGAGCACACAGCTGCTGTCAACATCAGTGAGTGTGTGCGGAACATACAAAAGGAGCAAGACCTCCTTCATATTATAATGATTTTATGTTCTACAATCTATGGCACCGGATGAAGTGACATAAAACACACATTTAAACACATAAATATACACAGTGAGTACTATTGTAGGTATGTCTACATATACACGTAGATTTATACATTTTTTTACTTACATCCTTTTTTTTCTTTGCGAATTCTTAAACAACGGGCAGGAGAAGAGTATCTTTAAGTGGATGTGTGGAGATGAAAGATGCTTTGGGAAATTGAATAGGTAATAAAATAGGAAAGGACATTATTTTTGAACAGGTGGGAATATAAGCCTTAAATGTTGATATACATATGTAGAACTAATACTTATGTATGTTCACTTAAGTTTACTCTTTTAGAAAATGTGACAAGAGTAACACAAGTTATTCAAAACTATGCCAAAACACGGCTTTCTAATACCAAATTGTTCGACAAAACAGTTCAGACTTCTAAAACCTCTAAGGATTACAGATGAACGAAATAGACTGCTGAAATGTTACCGCCTGCCACAAGGTCAGCTACATCTTTACTGATTGGTAAAGAACATCCAACCACATTATTGCAATGAGCCTTCGCTTTTAAGGATCTTTCTTAGACGTCCGAAACAAACACAGAACCAACATCAGAATGTAATGCCTTCATCATCTTATGATATCTTCCATACGTATTCGAACTGCATCCGTTAGCAGCAACCGCGTCAACATGCAAATAACACTCAGGTACAGTACAGAACAGGCTTTGGGATCCTATACTGCGTCAGCGATTTATGATCCATCTTGCTCTAGGAGCGGACACAATCAGCAGCACTTTGCAAGCAAGCTTCAGTGAGCACTGAAATGCTAAAAAAAAGGTTTTTGTATCTAGAGCATGGATATACTCGTATGGTATCAAAGCTCAAAAATTAACACCACATGACTATTGGCAGACATCTGGACATGGATCGAAGAACGTCTTGAAATTAAAGTTCAGATTCCAGGCTTCAGCAGTAAAGAAACCTGAGTTTGAAGCCCAGTACCGCACTAGAAGGAAGGAAGTAAATCATTAGGTTCACAATCCGGAATGATAGTATATCCATTTATAACATTACCTGGGAGGTATCAGATGGCCGAGAAAAGTTTAGATAATTCAGATAAAGTTCAACTAAGGAGATCAATAAAGCCCATCGCATTACTGCCAAATCGTTTGGACGTCAACCAAGTGGTCTCAAACTCAAATAAGCCATCTGCAGCAGTGAATTCACTATTACGCACCGGACCTTTTAGTAGCACAGACATTATGTCCGCCATCAAAGGCCGCAAAAAGAACAAAGCGGTAGACATTAATGGAATTCCTGATCATTCAACTCCCGATGTTGCTCAGCCAGGATTTTCCTGCAGCAACCACATTAACACCTTGTGGAACATTATAGAGCAAAGCGTCAAGTACTGATCTCTATTACACCAGCTTTGCGTCAATTTCAAGAAGGCAGTGTGGATCGAAATTTTGTTTGATGGGTCCTGCGGAGCCTATGATGTCCAGGAACTCTCATAGCTATAAGGCTACTTGGTTAGATACAACTTGTCACAATGGAAAGGTATCAGACAAATTTGAAGTCTAATGCGTAGTAAGACAGGGCTGCATCCTTTCACCACTGCCATTTCTTGTGGGCATCAGTGCTGTTATACGTGCGGAAATAATGGAGGAAAGTCGAGGAATTTAATATAAAATGACATCATATCCACATCATCTTGGCTACGTAAATGTTTGTGTTTGGCAACTGAGCCAAACAGACTACAGCTGAGGATAAACATTGCTGTACTGACGGCTGAGAAAGTAGTAAGTATGATCTCGGCCGACGGTAGCACAAAGCTTGATATGGGCAGCAAATTCAGGAAATCAAGACTGCGCTCAGTATGTTGGCAAAGATCTGAAAGAGTTATGTTCTCAGCATGAAAATCAAAGTACTTACGACTGTTCGGCTCCAATGCGGAGTTAGTTTGTTAAAGTTACCTCCACTGTCACTTTCTGGCGGAACCGCACCTCGAACGAACAGCTCTTAATGAGAATGGATCTGGAATCAATAGACATTTTCATACAGTGGATCGGCGGAAAAGCAATTCAATTGCAAAGCTTGCCATGCAATGAAAACCTTTCACCCAGTTAGGCAGAACACTCCGAACAAGATGACTTGCAGGTGCTATTGACGCCCTATGCCTCCGAGGAGTAACAAGACCTAAGAAGAAGAAAATGTATAATTATAACTTTAGCCGCTGTTTGACCAAACACCCACTAAGGTAACCTACATTTGCTATATGTAAGTCGATATTCCATATACACATAGACATGCATATTTACACTTTAAATCACCAGATAGTATAAGATTCCAGCTAACTGGTAACATTTGTGGTTCTTCAAAGTGCTCCCAATGCTGACTGCAAGCCAAAAAGTCATTTCGTTCTTCAACCATACACGTACTCGTATCGTAAGTAGCTCTGCATCCCATTGAAAGTAATTCCCTAAAACTTTTCTCATTTCGTTTAATCGGTTGCCATGTGCCATGCCATGGCATCGTCTACAAGAGTACACCCAAGCTCGTTACATCAACTAATGATCGAAATTATTTCCGCGTCGTGTATTCACATGAACTGGGACTACGATGCCAGGAGGTGTCACCGATTAAACGATAAATCAGTGCACGCACGCCATCTCACACGAGTAGAAGTAGCACCATCCCCCAAATCCGGTGAAGAATCGCTGCTGTAAAGTTCCAGATACATTTTGATTATCACATTCTAAACGGAGGAAAGCTTTTTACAAAATTTGAACGTTTCCTTGGCTGCGCGTCTTTTAAAGAAATTACTCGAGCACCGTGCAGGGAGTCCTAATCTCTGAATAAGAAATTCAATGGAATTCCCAATTCTCTCGAGTGTTTGCCAGAGTGAAACTGGAGAGCTTGGATACTGGTGGTAGGGGTTGCACGCGGATTAGAATGAATGCTGTTTAGAGCACAGTCCTTTGGTTTTCATAATGCAATTTAATGTTTGTGTAATATTCGCTCCCAAGTGTTGCGCTCCTCGTAGAGCGAACGATTTTTAAAGGAATCTCCATGCTGGAATACTACATGGAGCACATTTGTTATTGGATTAAGTTCACATACGCGCGTTGCTGGTTCATTCCCGGGGGGATACGATTCTCCTTTGAATAGAGTCATAACTATAGTGATGTGAGGGCAGAGAATTTCCATTGAATGCATAAGATACTAGACTTCTTGGAATATACTATGCACACTTGCATGTGCATCTTGAATGAGTGTTTCTTTATTTTTTTGTTTCTTTTTTTGCAGCTTAGCTGGTTGTAGAAGCAATTTGAAACGCGTTAGAGTGAGCTTATAAAAGGAAGCGTTTACTATGACTCAAGGAATGTTAGCTTGTAAGGAAGCTGATTTCAAGGGATGCCAATAATTCTCCTAAGAAGATTTCATGGTGCAATGACTTTATTAGATTTATTTTAGCTCTTTATCGACAGAATAAGAATATATCAAGCGAAAAACTTTAGCTCTAGAGTAAATCAACTGAATAAAGATTGAGAGATGGATTCAAGTGATTTGAAAAGTAGTTCTAATAAAGTTGATGCTTACTGAATTGTAAATGTACCCAGTTTGTGTTTCGGTTTTAAATATCTATATAGATACATTAAAGATATACAGATTCAAATCTCAGAAATTACAAAAAACTTTGAAGAAGTCATCATAAAGGGATTAAAAAGTGACGTGTTTTGAAAGAAAATCTCATTTGTTACTTAGAATCTCGGCTATCCATTAAGAAACCCTTAATATCAAGAGGTCCAAACCCAAGTAAGGTTACCTGGATTAGATTGAGCTATATACCAAGGCTCAGGAGTCGATCAAAAGAGAAGCTGACAAATTGAGTCTAGCTTTGATTAAATCCTAGGACTATGTCGATGTCACTGTACAGCTCGTATAGTTCATAGTTGAATCCTCTCCTCCAAAGCCCTTCAACGCAAATGGGACCGAATATTTTAAGAAGAATTTTTCTCTCGAAACGACCGAGGATATCTTCATCCGATTTAGTTAAAGTCCATGCTTCAGTGCCATAAAGGAGGACTGGGATGATCAAGATCTTACGCAGAGTCTTCTTAGTTGTTTGAAATAGGGCCTTACTACTCAAATGCCTTATCAGCCCAAAGAAATAGCGATTGGCAAAAGTTATTCTTCTTTATTTCTGCCGAGGTGTTATTGTCAGAATTGATAGCAGAGCCGAGGTCGACAAAATCCCTTACTACCTCAAAGTTATAGCTGTCGATTGTGACGTTCTGTCCAATTTGTCAATGTTCTGTAACTCTTCTGGTGGACAGCATATACTTGGTTTTGCCCTCGTTTACCGCTAAACCCATCTTGGCTTCTGAGTTTCGCACAATTCTTTCAAGTATGATGTTAAAGAAGGTACATGACAGCGCATCACCTTGTCTAAATCCTTTTTTGGGTCTCATCTAGGTGAAATTGTAATCGGCCTTGAAGGAGCAGCGAGAATTCTCCATCGTCATCCTGCGCAGGCGAATGAGTTTGGCAGGGATAAACTAGAAATGGCTCTGTAAAGCTTGTTTCTATAAATGCTATCATATGCGGCCTTGAAATCGATGAAAAGATGATGGTTATCGATTTGGACTTCTTGGATTTTTTCCAGGATCTGCCGAAGTGTGAAGATTTCATCGATTGTTGACTTTTCTGGTCTGAAACCACACTGAGACCACACGTTCATACAGGATGGCAGATAGGATATTGTACGAGATGTCGAGGAGACTGATACCTGTGTAGTTGGCGCAATTGAGAGGGTCTCGGGCAAACGATGCTAAAATTCCATTCATAACGCATACACTCATCTGACCAAGTTTTAGAAATAAGTTGGTGTATGCTTTCTACCAAATCTTTTCCAGTTGCTTTGAATACCTCGGCTGGTGAGCCGTCAGATGCAGCAGCCTTGTTGGACTTAGGCTTAGATATTGCTATCCTAACTTCGTTTTGGTCAGGTTGACGGAAGATCCTGTTGTCATCGTCTATGTTGAATGGTTTATTCTGCCAGACAGCGAAATGTTGGTCTTCGTCGCATTTATACAGTCTGCAGAAATTTTTGTCAATATTCTCAGCACCGACTGTGACTCTACTACGAGGTTTCTTTCTTTATCTTTACGCTGGCGACATAAGAATACGCATTCAGCTAAGATTCTAGAGATCTCTTGCAATTACAACTTTTCGACGTCAAGTCTTCTCACAGAAATTCCTTTTAGTTGTGGCATTTGGGATATCCGCATTCGTACGTTGGATGCAACAAGGAGGTGATCTTAGTCGATGTTAGCTGCTCGGAAGGTCCCGAGGTCCCGAATACTTAAGGCATACCTTGCATTGATCGCAATGCGATCAATTTGGTTAACCGTTTCATGATCAGAACACCGCCCTTGTTCCCTAGTGTATATTGAGATGAAGAAACCGTGTACCGTGACGTTACGCCCCGCTACAAAGTCAATAAGCCTAAATTCGTTACCAGGCGTGGTATCGTGCAGGCTATGCTTGCCAACTATCCTACCAAATATGTCCTTCTTTCCTATCTTAACTTCTAAATCGCCTAACACGGTTTTATCGTCATACTTAGGACACTGTTTATATGTTTTTTCGATGAGCTCGTAGAAACAGTCGTCCTTGTCCGCTGCGAGGGCATGAGGGCATATTAGGCTTATGTTCGCGAACTTAGCCTTGATGTAGATTATCATAAGACGCTCGCTCTTGTGTGGAAATCTCAAGACTTCTTGCCTAAGTTTGCCATGTTATGATGAACCTACATTCGAATAAACACAATTTCTGCTCCCTTTAGCAAAAATCATACGTCACATTTTTTCATCCTACTTTTGTCCGGCCCATCGCATAGCACTTCCTAGAAGGCGGTGATATCTGTATTAAAGCAGTCTAGCGGTCTAGGGCCTCTGGTAATTGCTCGGCTGCACATGGCCTGTTAAGGGTTTGAACATTCCACGTGCATATCCAAAGGTCGTTGTTCTTGTTTCGTTTGTCATCCTTATCCGAGGTTCGTTGTTGCTACATAACAATTGTTTTTTTCCATAGTAGGGAAGTTACCGACGCATAACCCCGAACCAGGACCTGTTTCCTGTTTTTATAACTAAGACAATGGGCCGAATTTTTCGGAGTCAGTAACCCGCTTCGGGGATACGAGCGCTGCCGTTGACTCGTTAAGAGTTCATCCGCCACCAACTCTTTTCCTACAACTTGCCTCAGTACTGAAGATCCCTGTGGACCTGGTATTCCAATATGTCGAAGCAGCTTATATAGGGATAACAATAATAAATCGACCTGACTGGAACAGTTGATTCCATCTAAGGAATTCGTCCGCTGCCGCTTGGATCAAGGAGAAGTGCGCTACCAACAACGACCTTCCAAAGGGGTTGGTTACCCAATCTCCAGTCGATGTACTAGGCACCCAGCAGCCACCAACGTGGTGGTGTAGAGTGGGAGTTGTTAGTGAGAGGCTATCGTGAGAACGCTTTTGGTCTTATATATTCGCATCACTACCCTTTGGCCACCGCATGACATATACATCTCTGATGATATTGCTGGACAAGGTCTATTCGTAAAAGTTATACGACCCATTGCCTCATTAAATTAAGGATTTCTTTGGGGTTCGAGTTTCCTGAAAACAGAACTGTAGGTGAAGTTAATTCTCAGAATAAGGACATGCTAAACTATTACTTACCAATATCTGTTCGCGTCTCTCAGAACAATCTTCTGAGGGGTAGCAAACCTTTTGCTCATACAAACTGTTATGAGTGCGTACATATTCACTTAGGCATTTTTGAATAAGGAATAACCCTAAGCTTCTTTAGCCATTTTCTCTCTCC
This sequence comes from Xylota sylvarum, assembly GCA_905220385.1. NCBI lineage: Eukaryota > Metazoa > Arthropoda > Insecta > Diptera > Syrphidae > Xylota > Xylota sylvarum. The sequence goes on from LR999958.1 coordinate 39,889,502, forward strand.
AAGTTATTTTCCCACTTACGTACATCTAAGACTAATCCCTTCATATTAATTCAACCTAATGGAATAGTTTTAAAGTAAAACACTTTCTCAAGCTAAGAAGTCCCGAAAAATTACAATTTCAAACTTTCTAGGAATTCTTTTCACGAATATTGCCACCCCTTACCATTACCATGGATTGCTTGCATCAATCTCGCTCATATCGAATGCCATCGCAATGAAAGTAAATAAAGCCCAGAGAAACTAACTGAAAAACTTAAGAAACTCCAGACTAAGAAGACTCAAATGAAAAAGTTCTCTACTCCAGGTGTTCACTTACCAGAAACCACTAAAAAGTTATTTCGCCTTCGCGTTCCAATGAATTCAATATTCACAGAACGAGTTTACTCCTCTAAACACAAGTGCAGCGCTCACTAGCGAATAAAATTAAAACCTTTTTCTAAAGTCCACCAAGACCCGTACGTGTTGTATGTGTTTTTTGTTTGTTTTTCACTTTCGACAAAGAAAAGTTGTCAATAGAAAAGGAACTACCCTCCTCCAATCGATTGCAATCGCTCCAAGTAAATATTTGGGGTACAACGATGCTGGCGAAAAACTATGCACCTACTACACTCCGCAAAAAGTTTAGAATTCGTCAAAGTTCGACAATACTGGAGTTTTAGTTTCTCCAAAAAAAGGATTCGATTTCAGAGGAAAACTTTTACCCTGAGTTGAATTCGTTTCGACGCAACGCCTTGGGCATTTTGTGTGGAACCCCACTTTTAATTGTTCGCAAATTGCTATGCAAATTCGTGTTATTTACTGTTGGCCAAGTGGTATGGGAATTACAAAGAAAGATGTACAACCGAAGTCGGAATAGTTTGGCCAGAGTAGCCTATTTGATCAAAGGATTCCATGCTCGCATCGCATAGGAGTTTTAGAACTTTCAAGGTGAAATGGGATTGGTTTTCCATTCAATTACATAAAGCCTATTGAAAAGTTTAGACCTTTATTGAGTGTCAACATTGTAAACAAGAAAACTATTTTCAAAAAAGGTTTTTCCCCTAAAGCCATTGATTCCGACATAATGAGGCCATAACCCGATGCCATTTAATCGGGGGGGAGCTGAACCATTTTGTTTTTTTCTTTTTGGTCCTGTCACCCGATTAACATGATAACTCCATTAAACGCATACTATACTGCTGTATGCTACTCTTCAGTATAAGTATAGCACCCTTGTAACGAGATGCTTTTTTCACATCCCGCAGGGCTTATCCACACCCATGTGAGCGCCATCTATCTCAGGGCCCACAGCCATTTGCGATTACATTATTTTTAATGTGAATTACCTTGTGGTAGATCAAAATTTTCCGTTGACGAAGAAAAGTTGTTATCGCAAGAATTCTTCTTATTTTTTTGTTTTTTTTTTTTTTGGTCCCGTGTTCCATGAAAATAACAAAGCCCACACATTGAACCGAGACGTAGGTACGAAGGAGAACAGTGAAAGGAAACTTTATATGGCTTACGGAGGAAAAATCACATCAGGATGTGATGGAAAATTTCCATTCTTTCGAAGGGTATATGGTTGGCTCTACAGATCGTTATCGAAGGAATGATTTGGTGTGAGTATGTGTGTGTGTGTGTTTTGGTGGATGACAGGAAATCATTCGCAGGCATCCGTTCGTCATTACCTGCGTTAATATCTCAATTGTTACCTGTTGTTGCGTTGCACGGAAGCTGCCTTGTGACGAGATGCTTTTTAAGCAATTGTGCACACGGGGCTTAAGGGATGTCATGAGGGATAAGATAAGAAAACGATTGAATCGCTTTATTTGACTAATTGTATCGAGGAGATACGAAACAGTCACCATGCATAGGGGGGAAGGTGTAGCTGAGATTGTGGTTTCGTTGTAATTTGATCAATCATCTGATACGAATGTGTAGTGATTTCACTTCGTGGGGATATTGTTTCTACGACGAGGACGACGAGGCTGTGTGTAAACACTTGGGGATATTTGGTGGCTATCGATTTCTGTTAATGCTGGCACTGGTTTGTATAATTCATTCCCCATTGGCGTAAGTTAAACGACATAGATAGGTATACGATGCTGGTCTAATAGTAACTGAATTATAGGCGCAGTGATAAGATATAATTAATTAAGCATAACTAACCATTGTCGCATAATAATAAACTGCTTAAACCTATTCAATCGATTGAATGATTTTAATTTTTGCTAGATTAACTCATACTATAGGTACTACCAGTAATGTATTTGTTTCCATACCGGATGTTGGACACCTTGTCGCTGTGGGGTGGCTTAATTAGAGGAACAGGAAGCACTACCAGGCTACTACTGCTCTGGCAGAGCTGAATGTAAATCAAAAATTAAGATCCAACAACCCTTAACTCCAAGATGGTAGTCACCACGCCGAGGAAGCTGTGTTCAGGTAATGATACTATTGGAACACAGGGTTCAAGGGTAATTGAACCGTTAGTGGTAACTCCTCAGGGGCAGCTCAATCCTCTGTTGTATGCTAGTTTAGTATCCCGGACACGGGATGTCACTATGTTTCCATTTTTCAATAAACAAAAAGATAACGAGATAACGAGAAGGAAAGGTGGAAGGCTCCGAAGAAGTCGAGAAAGTGCCGGAAGGCGCAGCATCGACAGCGGAGGAGCTCGTGAAGATAGTGGAGTCCGGACGAAAACAAAAGGATTTACCTTAACAATCGTCGACGCCGATGGACAATGCGGTGTTGCAAGGCGCCAAGAGGTTAATCGACGTTGTGAAAGCCGAATCCAAAGATGACGGTGCAGAGCCTGATTCCGAGCGGAGGCTTAAGTAAAAGATAAAAAGGGCGAGAAGGAGACAAAAATTGTCATTGGCAAAATCTGTCTCGGGCAATAGCGACACATCGGTCAATGATTTGACTGATAGGATTGCTAGACTAACATCGAACGAAACCACCCTAAGAGAGGTAAAACTTAGGAAACGGTTCAGAACTGGATGCTGGATGCTGCGGACTGGATGCTGTTCACTTGGGTATCTTTAGAGGTGCTCTTTTAGCGGCACTTGACTCTCTTCCTGTCAATGCTGGAGACATAGGGGCAAGGAAAGTAATTTTGGAGCAAGGATTTATAGCAGTTAAATGCGTTAATCAAAGATCCAAGGCGTGGAGGAAGCGAAATGGGTTAGGCAAGCAGGGGGGAAAATCAACTGCAGGCTGAAAGTCGCTCTCGTGAAATTCGAAGGATCAGCAGAAAAGTCGGTAGCCCGACGAAGTGATGGATCTCATGGATATGAGGTCAACACTAGTCGGGCGGGAGGAGGTCCCGTACCGGGAAAAACTAAGGGTGATTCAATTGAACCTTCACCATAGCATCAGCAATACTGACCAGATGTCCGATCTTTTGTCTGCCATCTGACTCCCTAGAGCCTCCCCCAACGGATCTAAAAGGAAGAAAGATCGAAAATTTTTCAGGATTCCCAGAAACCCGGACATAGTAAAATACCAGGAAGTGCTACGCTATAAACTAAATGGGAGGGTACCCAAAATACCGAAAACCACTTGGGATGTAGAGTCACAGCTGAAGCACTTACAATCAGCTGTTGAAAATGCTTACCAAGAAGCGTGTACAACTACTTTGGTAGATGAAAAGGACACCACGCCTTGGTGGTGTAGTTAACTTGAAAATCTAAAGAATGAGGTGAGAAAACCCTTTAATCATCATGAAGGGATGATCCTGAATCATGGGATGAGTATAAGGCAAAGAAAAAAGAGCTAAAAGCAACTCTGCGACGACGTAAAAGGGAGTCGTGGAGAGAATTTTGCTCGAATATGAGAAGCACAGCTGAGCTCAATAGACTTCCGAAAATTGTCTCGAGGGATCCAGTTTCCAAAGTCGGACTCATTCGTGATAGAATGGGGGAGATTGTTAAGACACTGATCTTACAAATGAGGTTCCCATGGAAACTGAGGAAACAAGGAGCAAACAGGATGGATAGGACTGAAACGGAACGGATAGTAATGCCAGAAGCGGTCAGTGGGACGATAAAAACATTTTCTCCTTTAATGCAATGGCGTGCAGACCTCATAATACCAAGGAGTATATACGTCACATGCCTAGCAATAGGCTACATACTGGTAACATGGAGAAAAACATGTTTGGTGTTTCTTCCAAAACCAGGAAAAAAGGACTACACCGAAGCGAAGTCCTTCAGACCGGTCAGCCTGACATTATTTCTGTTAAAAATAATGAAAAGAATTGTGGTGGACCATATGGAGAGGACTGCGCTGAAAGCGTGTCCTTTGAGTAATAGACAATATGCATACAAAGCTGGCAGGTCTACAGAAACAGCGCTACACCAGTACCACCTGGCGGAAGAGGAGATGAATACCGGAGTCATCGCATTGACCATAATAATGGAAATTAATGAAAGGATATTGGCGATACTTTATCCCTCGATTAGTTTAGGATTTTAGTTAGTTTATTTAGGAAGGATACTGGCAATACTTTATCTCGCGATTAGTTAAGGATTTTAGCTAGTTTAGTTAGGAAGGATACACCTTCTAACGACCGTAGAGGGTAAGCCATCGTGGCGATACTTTGTCTCGGGATAGTTTCGGATTTTAGCTATGGACCATGTAGAGTGTAGGCCATCGTGGTGATACTTTATCCGGCGATTAGCTTAAAATTTTAGCTAGTTTAGTTAAGAAGACGCAACTGGAAGCAGTTAGCTAAGGACTAACTGGAGATTCTTGCTGGTTGAGGCCCAGAGGTTGTATACCCCAGCTCATACCTTTAGCCTTCCAACAGAGAGATATATTTGTTTTTCTTACACGTTCTACTAGTTTGTGTTTCCAGTTTACTTTCTTATCCTGCCGGTAAGCTATTGCTATTGCGCCTGTGACTGCTTCTAATGTAACATTGTTAAAAGATTCCTCAATGTCAAAGAAGCCTACCAAGAGATATATTTTATACAGATAACCAGACATAATGGCTTTAAGTCAATGGATCACTGATCTGAGCAGGAACCATCATCCTGTGGACTTGAAGTATTTGAAACTGCGAACTGTAGTTGCTATAGTCAGAGATTCGCTACATAGTGTAATGGAAGTATTTCCAGTTTGAAGCACAATATCAAGTAAAAGTTCAATGGACTCCTTACAAGAAGTAGTCCAATGGCCTAATGGTTGAATCAGGTAGCTGGGTGTTGAGTGGTTTTGGAAAGGATTTTTAGTTACCTGGACTCCTGTAAAAATTCTTCAATACTGCCGCAGAATGCGATTCAATGCTATCCCAGGAGTCTCCAGGATCTGCACTGCTCTTTCCTCAGTGAAATTTTGTATTTTTTGAGAGATGCGTTATAGTTATAGTCTCACGAGAGGGTTTACCTAGATTTAAAAGGAGTCTTCTTTCTTTTTGAGATTTGCATCCTACCAAAGTGGTTTCTTCTGCTGACGGATTGGACATGCTATAGAGTCATTGAGCGTAGTCAAGATCATGGATGCTTTTACGTTCTGTAGGCAAAGTGGGGGAAATTAATGCTGTCAAGCGTTCCCTGTAAAAAATCCAACTACCTTATGTTGACCATATCATCAAGTGAAAAGAAGATAATGGCTCGGCTTAGGAGAACTTATCACACAGTTCAGATTTGAGGTGCCAAGAAATTTTTAACCTGTCCGGATAATTTGAAGTCATGTCCTTGGAATCATTGAGAATAAATGACTGTACTGTTTCTGATATGACAGCTGCATGACTCGGGAGTTCGTTAAATACAATACCTGATTCTATAGTGTTTCTAGGGAATATCGAACCCTCATCCCACTTCTCATGAGCATCAATGGTTGCAGAAAATATTTAATTATTAAGTTCTTAACGCTAGAGGATTGAGAATCAAGTCAGGAATAGCCTGCAACATTTTTAAAGTTTATCCTCTTTATTTGTCTAATTCATTCCCTTAGTAGGTAAAATTCACTCTCACCCACCAGAAAGCTCCTTTAAACTTTTTCCATATAAAAAAAAAAACTTCGTTGCGCCCATTAGTCCCAAGAGAAACTATTCCCCCAAAAGACAAGAATACAACATCACCCCGCCGTCGCCGCCGTCGTTTTCCTTATTTTCTCATTAAGCTAAAGAAGAGCGCCCCAAAGTAACACAAAACTCTGCTTAAATGCAGTCATTATGCGAATCTGGAATATTCGCAAAGTAATGCGATATGAATGAGTTTATATCCTTCGTACACATCGTCTACTATCCTTGTCTACACCTACTAGGCTATGCATCTTAATTACACTGAAATGTTAGTCGTTACTCAGACATGTATGTATATGTATGTACATATATCCAACAATTTTTTGTACAAATAGCTACGAGGATGATAGGAACAAGTTTCTATCATTTGAAAAAGGGTTAATAACACCTCAACCATGGTACTGTCCTTATAACTTTGACATCGTTCACGACACTATTTCACAAGATTAACAAAACACGATGGGGTTGATGTAGTGTATGAACGTGATTAATGCCTTGAGGGTACGATGGGACCACAACACATCGACTTGTCGTAGCCCAACAGCAATTTGAGTGGCTTGTTTGGATCCTAATGTCATTTCTCATTACGATAAGTAATTTGAATGAACTCAATTGTTCGTTGTTTGCTCTTATTGGGTAAATCATCCCCTTAGGGTATACCACACATCAAACATGCATACATATGACATTTTGAGATGTATTTAACATCTTAGGCTATATCGAGCATTAAGTCATGTGTGGGTATAAACGGGTATTGATAATGTGGATTATTGTCATCGAAGGAGCTATTTTTACATCCTGTCTATGTCGGAAGTCGAGGATACCTCCTCTTAGGGTCAGTTCAAATTCAGCAATATAAGGATATAATTCTTCCTTTCCCATGATGGGTTGTCTGAATTGAATCTATTCCAGATTCCCAAACCGTGAACTGAGGTGGAAGTCGTCTTAATATCTAAGGTAGGTAAAAGCTGCTGGGTTGATAGATATTCATCTGGGGGAGATCATCAATCTAACTATGATCTCTGCGTCCCAACATTCGTACAGCGACGGCAAGTAAGTCGATACAGCCTAGCATTCACTCATGCGCATCATCGAAAGATATCTAATTGTTAAGGAATATATCTTGGAGTTTCTTTATATTGCTTACAGGCAGGACTAATAACACACAACTGGGCGATTTATCGACTAGAAGGCTTGCCAGTCGCGATACATCTCAACGAGGTATCTTGTTCCCTTTTCTCTGAAATCTGGTAGTCAATGGGCTACTAGTAGACCTAGATTGGACAGGGTGCAGAGTAAATGACTATGCAGATGGCATTGATATTGCAGCATTAGGTAAACACCCGAAAACTCTCAGGGGTATCTATCAATATACTCTCCTTCTGCTCACCAGTTTCGTTGTGGACATCATGTTTCTACTGCTTCCACTAGATATATGGGGCAAACAGATGGCTGCCAGTATCACCTTCCATCTTAAAGCCTTCTCGAAGTAGTCCAGTTATCACGTCACGTAGTCCTCAATCTTCAATGCATTTAATTTTACCCAGGCAAACATCGACTATACCCCACCAAAATTGAACTTACGAACGAGCATCCCTTCCCGCAATGACTGTGACAATGACGCCACCTTGGACAGTAGCTCAACTCATCTCAACACAGACGGTTCCAAGGCCGAGAGTGGACGGGTTGTGGTGTCTTCTCTGAAAAGCTGAATATAAACATCTCCTTCTGCCTTCCAGATCACTGTTGGGTTTTCAGGCGGAAATTATGGCGATCAAGGAAGTCTTGTCCTCGTTGAAGTGTAATACCATATTTGTCAGAAATATAACCCTTTTCTCTGACAGTCAAGCGGCAATCAGATTTCTAGAAACTTGTTCTTTGACGTCAAAGGCTGCTTTAAACTGCCGTTTGCCTCTCACGGAGAAAACAGGGGAATGCAACATTCACCCATGCTCCGTGCAAGGACATTGAGATATTCTGAATAACTGCAAGGCTGACAAACTCGCCAGAAAGGGTACTATTTCAAGGATTCTGTTGCCGTTACATGTAATCTATAACTACCTACTAATGCTGTGAGGAGAACCAACTACAGATGGGTAAATGGCTCAATGTGTCATCTGTATATTTAAATAGATCTGACTTAAACTTGATCGGAAACTTAGTGCCGAGTTGGTTACGCTAAAGCGATCACGGATCAGTGACTCATTCGGCACTGTCTGATAGACCAAGATGCTAAAAGCTTGGGCCTCTTTCTAAATATATTTTAGATGCGTTGTAGATACAAATGTGAGGAGGAGACCCCCCGACATATCCTCTGCCTTTGTCCAGTTCTGTCCCAAAAGAAACTGGTCCATCTAGGGACTCTTCTCCAAGCGGCATGAGCATCCTTTGGTTCATAAAAACTTCGGTTGAATTAGTTAGTCCCTGGGTGGTCTTAATGGATAAATCTATGTTTTCACAAAGACGGTCTTCTGGCCTAAATGTGTACAAACAGTCACCCTTACCTTAACCTATCCCCACTTGTCGCACTGCTCTCTAGAAATCATGATATCTAAAAAAGTTCTCCTAAATCATTAGAGTCAAAAACTATTGCTAGACTCCCCATTAGCTCTTAGTATGCCCTTGCTGCAGCTTAGGTAGCCACATCACTTAATCTCACATACCTACCTCTACAAGAAATACCAAAGTTATTCCCATACTCAGTAGTAGTAATTGACAATTTTGTACTTTAAAGTTACCCTTGTACTATGAGTGTAATATCCTGTTTCCTGTAGTGCCATTAGATGAATACTCTACCCTAACTTATAGATTCCCCAACACAAAACCCTTACGATGCTATTACCCTCACATGACTTCTTGCCAAATTAAATCACCAGGCACAAAGTTTCTATAAATACCTCCCTCGAGCTCAATTTAAACTGAGAAACATTACCTCCCTCCCAAGCAATAACCACCAGAAAAAATAAAGAAAACAAAAAAAAAATTTTAACTTCCTTCTACACCTCGGGCGGGCGCCTTGTTTATCTGAACAAACAAATTATTCCCCAAGAAACCCTTAAAATTCACAAACTAATAACTTTCTCAATTTTGAGGACCCAAAAACTTTCTCTAAACTTGTTTCCAATCACGTGTAATAGAAACCGATACTGCCCCCTTCCCACGGGATTGAAGTCCTGAACAGGCGTCTCCTGTCAAGTATCATATATCAAAGCAAATATAGGTCTGTGATAGGGAGACTGGATAAGAAAGTACGCATTCCTTAACATCCTGCACATCTTGGCGCAGAATTCAATTCGATAGACATTTAATGAGTTTTCACATCGATTCTGGGATTCCTTTGAATTCACTAGAATTGCAATCTGAAACACCAGGCAGTCTATTAAAACGAAGAAAAATAATGAATACCGTCGAATGTCAAAAGCAAGAACGATCTCGACAGAGACACACACACAGAAGCCAAACCTCTTTCTTTATTATTTTGTGTTTTCTTGTTTTCTTTTGCAGGTTTCTTCTTCTTAATTTTTTTTTTGTCTCTTCCTGCGAGTCTGTAAATAATTCAATTTCCGTTTGTCGTTGAATTTTTCATGCAATTTTCAAGTGGAATGTCCTCGAAGTCCTTTCCGCATGGAATGGGTTCTGTGATTGTTGTTGAGATGAGAGGCAGTATAGTAGGAGGAACTGTTCCGTCTACTCACTGAGTGGTCACGTTGGACTGCACACGTCTCTAAGAACAGTTTAAACACTTCATCCTTCTTGGTGGATCAGTCGTCTCTTTCGCTCTTTGCCGCTCTAACCAAGTGGTTATCTATCTAAAGGGAAGAGTAAGAGGATCCTTATTATGAACTCAAAGCCCTAAAGCCAAATGAATTCTACTGCCACTCAGTTCTCCGCAATAGCTGCAGTTAAGAGAAGAGATTCCAACATTTCAGACATTTACCAATCTATTCCTTTTTCCTTTTGTCCCTTTTAAGTCTTAGATTTGATTTGTCATCGTCATCGTCATCGTCATCGTCGTCGTCGTCGTCGTCGTCGTCGTCGTCGTCGTCGTCGTCGTCGTCGTCGTCGTCGTCGTCGTCGTCGTCGTCGTCGTCGTCGTCGTCGTCGTTGTCGTCGTCCTTTAAGCAAACAGTAGTTTTACCTCATTTTAGATACTTTATACTTTTTATCAGATTGATTTTACAGATATACTCCATCAGAGATAATAGTTCCATCAGGAGCTACATATAATGATGAAAATCAATATACGAATACAGGACGACACCAATACATACGACTACTACCAACCAATTTAGCCAAAAAAAAAATGGTAAATTGATAGCCAATTCTATGAATAGCAAATGGCGGAAGTAATTTCATTTAGAATCCGCTTTTAAATTTCCCTTTCATCTAATTACGGATATTGAAATGAGTACCCAACCCAACCCAACCCAACTCAACCCACCGCGGCATCGTTTTTGAACAACAGAACTCATTTGAATTGATTAGCAATAAATGCCATGAAGTTAAAATTTATTTTTCGTTGAAAGCATTTTCATTGATTTCGTTGTGTTGCGTTCTGCAACCAACCGATTGGGAGGGGGGTGGACAGGGGAGGTGTTGGAAAATCGATTATGGAAAATTTTCATGATGTGTGAACTTTGCTTTTAAAGTGTCGATAAGCGGGTTGGTGGCGGTGGCCTCCTTTTCATGTGGAGAGAAAAGTTTTAATGGTGTAATAAATTTTCCCAGATATGATCTGATTTCGAATTGAATTATGGGTGGAAAGGGCTCGATCTCCTTTTTGTTCCTGGTTAAATGATTGTCGTTATTTAGGTTATGTGCATCGATGACACCTCATCAGTTTGGGATCATCATCATTCGTTCTGTCTTTTCTTGGAAAAGACAACCATATATCTTTCATAGATAGGATGTGCGGCATTGAGCCCTCATTAAGCTGTGTTAAATCTTTTGTGGCCAACACGAAGGCTCCATGTGCTAGCGCCGACCTCCAACTGCCAAAGGACGGATCTCGATACCCGGCCTGCACTTACCCAGGGAGTAGATAGAAAAAACCTCCAACACCTCAATCCAGGGCTTTTCAGCGAGGACTGGGAAGTGATAGAAGTGGGAGGGATATTCCGGCGGGTGACCCAGAAAAAACTGAAATGCTTGGGCAAGTACCGATTATCAGATGAAGAAATACCGTCACTAGATCCAGCTCTCATCCTTAAATTCTTAAAGGAAATTAGATTAGAAAGAGTGCTCTAGGATATACTTCTTTCGCCAAGGCGTAGTAAGAGTGATTTACCCTGAAAATGATTCCGAAAGGAATCCAAAAACGAGGGAACTCTAATAAGGGCATGTACCTCCCCGAGGTGTTATCTGGGGGCACAATAGACCAATAATAATACTCCAGCGGGTACCGATACTCTATTGATATAATTTTAAAGTTCGCATCGGGATCACTAGATCCAAGGCCAGACCTATTATTGAAAGGATGGGCGAGACGCAGGTAAACAATGATCAAGATAGTCCAAACCTGCGCCAACCTTATGTATCTTATGGGGAATAGAAAAGTAAATATTGCCCTGATACAAAAACTATGGGTATCCAATGGCAAGTCCAAGGGACTCAGTCGCAAAGACTTGACGCTAGAAGAAGCAATCTTCTACCAGCAGTACAGCAATATGAACCAAGCCGTGGTAAGATGAAAACGGAGGGGACTTTCCCACTGACATTATCAACCGTTTATATGCCTTACGACGAGACGGACGAACCACTTAACTCAATCTTTAGCTACAAGAGTGAAAACAAAGAGATGGGAACTACCGTCGAGATGCAATGCTAGGTACTGAACCAACTTTTGAAATTAAAAATAGGCAGGAGGTTATAGATTTGACATTAACCAGCAACTCTAACACTTTGCGAATTGAAAAGTGGAAAGTTCTAAGAGAAGAATCCTAATCTGACCACAGGTTGATTGAAATTTATTTCAAAAGCAGCCAAAATCTCTTTAGTATGGAGATAGCAATGGAAAGCAAACCCTTATGAAAAGGTGTCGTGGTAGGACTTACTGTCATCGGAAAGTTGAGATGATGACATACATTTTTAAAGAGGCCTATGATAAGGGATGCCCAGTTAATAAAGGCAGAACTAAGTTATCACCTCCTTGGTGAACTAAATGACTAGCTAGCATTAGAAAAAAACTAGAGAGCTTCTCAATGCAGTCAAAAGAATGACCTTTCAAAGGAATTTCAAAAACGAGATACAGAGATAAAAACGCAAATGTACAACCGAATCTGCAAGATTGATTAAACTCCTGTCTATAACAGTACGGGGGTAATGGAACCTCCAATAGGAATTATTACAGAAGAGGGAATTGAGTGGGTTATCAGATCGTTCTCTCCCTTCAAATCACCAGGACGGGATAGTACTTTTCCTATCATGTTCCAAAAAAGTGTAATTACAATGACACTATTACTTCGAGAACTGTTCCACAGTAGTTTTCGACGGGGATATATACCAAAAACATGGTGAGAGCTCAAGGTTATTCTGATACCAAAGCTTGCTGGTAAAGCAAGCCAAACAATTGCAAACGACTTTAGATCAATAAGTCGCACCTCTTTCGTCCTCAAAACCTTCGAATGGTCAATTGAGAAAACGCTGAAAGACAAAGAATATACAAAGATATATAAAAGAATGTCCGCCGTCCTGGACATTGAAGAAGCCTTCAATAATATCAGTACAGATGTGGTATATAGGACAAATCTCAACGTTGACGAGCAAAGGCATATTAAAACTGAACTAGGAGGGACCCAATTAGAAGTACATATATGTATGACTATGGTGTGCCTCTGACACATCAAGGTGGAGTTATCTCTCCTTTACTATGCGTTCTCGTTCTCAACGAAACACTCCTAAAACTTGGAAACAGTAACACCAAAGTCACACTCTACTCAGATGATGTGGTACCACTAGCAACAGGAAAATGTCTTCCAACTCTTAGTGAGCAATTTGAAGGAGCCCTAAAGATCTTGGACATCTGGATCAGGAAATGTGGATTTGCATTAAATTTCTAAAACCAGTAAAGGTACTGTTCATAAACAAAAGAAATATGCCGCTGTTTTTAAGGAGTTTTGATCTCTAACAGCGCCAAATACAAAATCGAAGAGTGAATTAAAAAATTCACGATGTATTAGAATTTTCAGAAAACGTGGAGCCCAAGTCCCAAAATCATCCTGTGGATGTATAAGGCTATTGTAAGACCCATACTTATCAGTGGCAAGTCGCCCGCAAGGCCTAAAGGCCACCACGAAAGCACAAAGGCTAGCATCCATTGGTACAATGAGTACAACACCAATAGCAGAATTCGAGGTCATCCTCAACCTACTGCCGCTAGACCTTTTTATACACGAATTGGGACCAAAAGCGCCATAATGTTAAGTCAATCGGACAGCTTTAGACCGAACGCATCAGGCCATACTAAGAGCCCTTAGGAGTATGTAACAATAACAGACTACATGACGCCTTATCTTGACTTTATAAGACCTTTTACAACCCTCTATCCAAATAGAGAGGAATGGAAAAACAAAGAAATACCAATCTCAAAAGGTACAGAAGTTTAAACTAAGAGATCCGAAATGAATATCGGTGTCCATCATATAACTTAGTCAGATTCCTGAATTATAGAAGCGTTTCTCAAGCGGAGGTCCTAATATCATCTTTTTCATCGACAGCCACGCAGCGATAAAAGCTATATCTGCTACAGAAATAAAATCGAAGCTTGTGAAGTGATGTCGATAAGAGCTTAAGATTCTTCCACATGAAGAAACTACGATTGACCAATGAAGATTTTTGAAGAGGACTTGGTTATGAAGATTACCAAGAAGATACTAATATACAATCTGAACAGAATATAACTGTGTCATTGCCCAACTCCCCGCCACCTAAGAAAAAAATTCTTCCAGGACATTGAATCACCCAGAATCTGCTTTCTTGCTAAGGATAACGCAGGGCAGGTGAAGAGATGTTGAAAGAAAGAGTTAAGGAAAACAAAATATAAAATACCTTAAAGCTTGAGTGTCACACAGCCTCTTGACTTCTAGGGCATTCCAGAAGTGCTCCGCAAGATGAGCATTCACTGCCTCTAGACTTCTAGGGCATTCCAGAAGTGCTCCGCAAGATGAGCATTCACTGCCTCTAGACTTCTAGGGCATTCCAGAAGTGCTCCGCAAGATGAGCATTCACTGCGAAGAAAGAAAACGCTTGATTTGCCTTTGACAAGAACTCAATCTCCAAACGTCAAAGGTTGGCGAAGGAATCATCTTTGGACCCAAAAAAAACGGAGGTTAACTCTAGCAGTCGAAGAAACCTTGCAACGAAGTGCTTAAGCCTAGTGCTGGCGGTCATTGATAAAACTTATAAGAACGGCAGTATTACACCTGAGACGTAAAGTAACGTTGAAGTTAGCTTGGCACCTTACTTTCTCAAACTCCAGAATGGTCAGGTCATACACACCTTTGTCGGATGGCGTATGGCATCAGGGTCATGTGAAACTAGTCGCTTGCTTTGACCTGTGTTTCCTTAAATGGGCCAACCAGTCTCGTAATCCAAAAAACACTTTGCTATCTAGTACTGCGCGTCTTACTTTAACTCCTCCATTATCATGTCCATGCAGCTCAATTAATCTTATTACTATGAGCAAAATTCATCGCGCGACACATACCTTCAAACCCTTTAAGTCGATAGGAGTGGACCGTTGAAATCCAAACAATGGTGAACGTTATCCATCAGATTCTCAGAAGCTGCCTGAATCTGGTTCACATCCGTAAATCTTGGACCAAAGTGAATGTGATTTATACTTCGAAGACATAAACCTTGGTTGGAACCTTTGATAAACATGGTTATCAAGCTGGGTGACGCCGTAGTTCAGAGGTTCGTAAGTAGAGTACTCCACAAAGTAAAGTGCTGTTTGCTTTTCTGTGGAACCTAGCCTTGAATGAACTACTTCGCCTCCTGGGAAGGGAAGACTGTAAGGTAATTCCTTATACAGATGGTGCTCCTGACGTTGATGTCTAGGAAAAATAGTTTAATATGTCGAAGATCATCTGCAGGACGCTCACTCTAAACTCTCTAAATGAACTAAAGGCTGCGCTCGCTGTATGAATCCTCGAAAAACAGAGCTAGCCCTCTTCAGAAGTAAATATGAAATTTCGCATTTTGATGCTTCGAAATTATTTGATAATTACGCCTTCTTTGTACGTGCGAAGCTCTCTCCGCTCATAGGAAAAACCGAAGTAAACTAATCCCTAGAAATCCATATATATAATCATCCTAACCGCGATTGTATCTCCTGCACTCAATATGGAGACAAGCCTTTCTTAAGGACTTCTCTTTCTGTCAAACAGTCATGGTGAATGCAGAACAGTGGAGCTTGACAAATATGAATTCCTTTCTAAAAAAATAAAAGTATTAGTTGGACAATGCAATTAAGATTTCAGTTTAAAATGTATACGTTTCGTTCATAAAAGAATGTGAAACGTTTTATATTGAAATTTAGTTTCTAAAAGTTTATTTCTAATAATTTCTAAAGTTTAAATTGAACTTGCTCCCTTGTTTGTTAATTAAATTCACCAAGCACACATTTTCTTAAGCCAAACTTTAAGTTAACTCAAAAATCGACTGTCGACATACTGTATCTGTATTCGAATATCTTCTACACCAACTCTCCGAGAAACAATTTCAAGTTTAATATAGTTTTAACCACCTAAAACAGATTACCACCCAAGAAAATTTATCAATCTTTCACTGGTGTGGCTCTCATTCTTCTGGCAATTGTTCCCATTTCTTACACCGTACTGCCATCCTGATGAAGTGAAGACAAATGCACCCTTCCACACAATACACGCGGCCATAACTTTATAAAACTACCAACTGGGGTGATATAGAAACTTATTCCCTACACAGTGACGGATTAACAAAACAAAAAAGAATATAACCAAGAAAAACCAAACCAAATGAAAGGAGTAGGTTATACCCTACAACTCAAGGCAACCATTCTTCATAAGTTGCTCGACAACAAATTGCACAAATTTATGGAGAAAGCGGATTCTGGTAATTTAATATTCACTCAGATACATAAATACACAAGTAGATACATATAGAGATACATCACTCTATTGTAGGTTACTGGGGTTTTCGTTAATTCCTTCCTTGTTCTAACGAACTGCAACGAGTCCTTGTGAACCCCGCCCGCCGTACGAAGAGCAGGGAATGGAACCGCAGATGATGTACTCTAACACTGCAACCAACATTAACCCTTGCGATAGATTCCGATCCTTCTACTTGTTTCGTTTTCGTTTTCGTTTTCGATTTTTTTTTTTTTTGGGTATTACTTCTAGTCCGAGTAAAGTTCATAAATTCACGTGGTAAAGTGTGCATTTCGTGAGTTGCTGCCTTTGACTGTGTGAGTGCACAATAATAAGCAAAAACTACCCCACCGAGGAATGAAGGTGGGTAATGTTCTGCGAAAATTCAATGGAAAAGTTTACAACTCAGCGAAAAAAATGTTGAAAATTTTCACATTTCCCGTTGTGAGTGTGTTGTGGATGCCCGCACACAAAAAAAGTGCCGAAAACAAAGTTCAACATGGAAACTATCGACAGGATTCGGTACGAACGATGAGAGCTAAAAAATTATCCTTCTTTTGATCGAATTTGGCCTGAACGCAGTAGCTAAAAAAAAAACAATGGAATTTCTGGAGCATAATTATTGAAGCAAATAAGTGCATTGGAGAGGAGTTATCAACATTTTGATGAAAAAATCTATGGAACACTAGGGTAGAGGAGTGTAAGTACTTGAAGAAGATCGATTAGCAGGAAAATTGTTTAAATCCATGCTCAAGAGATTTGAGCATTTAAAAGCCGGAATGAATGCTGTTTTGGTTTTTGTTCGAGTAGTAGGGAATTTTAAAATTATATTAATTTAGGTGACTGGACTGACTGCCTTACCACGTAAAAAAATAAAACTAACTAGAGACACCAGCCTCGGATAACAACAAACACCGAAACATTCACGGACTACGAATTGAGAGTATGCAACTGGAACGTACGTACACTGTACACTCATGGTGCTAATCAAAAACTTAAATCCGTCGTCACGCGGTACAAAGCAGATATTACTGCGATCTAGCATATAGAATGAATAGGGTCAGTTACGCAAAAACGAAGAAATTGCGACATTTATAACAGCTGTCACAAAAGACTGCACATGTTAGGATGCGGATTCGTGGAAAATCAGTTACGGATCGCGTCGCTATGATCAAGATCAAGGCAACATTTCAAGACATCAGCATAATATGTGCACACCTCCTACCGACGAAACTGAAGACTCTATCAAGGAGGAGTTTTATCACCTCCTGGATGGAGCCTGCGGAGCCTGTCCTGTCAAAATCAAACTCAAAGACTTCAATGTCAAAATCGGTACGGAAAACTTCATCCGAGGATTAGTCAGAAAGCACAGCACTCGTAGTACGGTGATAAGTAGCACTAGGTTTCCAAGACTACGCATCCACACAGAAACGTGGCGCTCTCCAAATGGTCGAACAGCCAACCAAATGTGCCACGTGCTAATAGATACAAAGCACACATCCAATATCCTAAATGTTCAAACTTTCAGAGGGCAAACGTCGACTCTGATCATTTTCTTGTTGCAGCTAAAATCGGAGCTCGACTATCCAACGAGAAGAAGCTGCAAACCGCCCAGAAAAAGAAATTCAACGTTGAAAGCCTTAGCACGACTGGAGTAGCAGAGCCCACAGAGAGCGCCTGAGCGAAAGACCATCCACAAACGCCAACAATCTATGGAACCAGTATCGCGACATCATCAAAGAAGTAGCCGAGACCACGATAGGCAACCAGCCACTACCCAAAAGAGCCCTTGGTATGGCGATGAGTGTGTAATCCGGAAAAAGGTGACAGTAAATGCACAAATGCAAACGCAGTAGCGCAAAACAAGGACACCAAGAAAAGAGTATCAAGCCAGACGAAGAAAGGAGAAGATACTGCATAAAAAGAAAAGGGCCCACGCAGTCTCCAAGCTCAAGGATATCGAAAAATCGCGTAATAAGAATGCAATCGGGATATTTTTTTAGGAAAGCCAAGCAACTGGTTACCATGGAAGGCACTATCTTCAACGAATCTGTTCAGCTGCTGGAATACGCAAACGAAATCGCCGTCTTAGAGACGACGATTGAAGAACAGGCGAAACAAGTTGGACTTGAAGTGAATGAGGACAAAACCAAGTACCTATTGTCAACAAACAGAGAAGCGTCTGTCCACTGCCAAGCACAACACGTTACTGTTGGCAACAGTAACTTCGGAGTGGTTACCTACCTCGGAGTAAATATCAACTCCACGAATGGAACCTTAGTGGAGATTCGACGAAGACTTACGCTAAAAAACCGTTGCTGCTTTGAATTGGCGAAACAAATGGCTCTAGCATGGATCTAGCATGGATCAAGTTGTGAATGTAGTCTAAAAAAAACAAAATACGTCGACTACACTGGCTAGGCCACATCGAATGAATGGACAATAATGCTCCAGCAAAGAGTATCTTCGAATCACAGCCACTAGGTTCGAGACCAGAAGAAAGACCGAACCTCAGTTTTGAGGATCAAGTTATCGAAGCAGCAACCCCGGTTTGGAGAGAGTGGAAGGCTGCCGTGTCTCAGGCAGAGACTAGTTACGGGTCGGGAGCCCGTTAAGTAAGAAAGTAACCTATATTCGCCCCTGTTGTGTATATGGATTGTAGTCTTAACTAATGTCTAATTCTGTATCATCGTCGATCGAGATGATACTTCTAAGGTAGTTAGTTACACTCTTGAAGAGAAGAAGACTCTTTATTTTTACTTCCTTTAATTACGGTCATAAAAAAAGCTGGCATATGCCTTCTTAAATAACCAGGATAACATGGCCCCTTTTGCTGATTCTTTGTCCTCTTTGCACATTCTGCAAGTGTTATCTTGAGTTATTTCCATAGTCATAAGGTGTCTTTTGACTTGACAGTGTCCAGTGAGGAATCCTGACTAGCTATACGTATCTGACTTCTACTTAGACCTAGAAGTTGTTTCGTTCTTGTAAGGGAAATGTTTGGCTTGTCTGTTACCTTCAGTTTTTGTCAAGTAATGCTGAGCTTTATTTTTTAGCCAATTTTTAATGCAGTATTTCGCAGTGCTGATACGTAGTCCACAGAATGGTCTTGGCAACATGGAGATTAATACAGATCCTTTCTGGCTAGTATTTCTGCCATTTCTGCCTGTTTGTACTGACTAATGACAAAAGTAGTCGAAGGCACTCCCATACTATCCATCTTGCAGCTTGTTCTCTTAAAATACACTCCCCGCTTCTGATAGTTTGAAAGATTCCTGTTTTTGTTTCCGTATAAAAACCTCCTGTCGTAACTATCTCTATCGGTGTAGATCCTGATTCCTAAATCTTCATCCAAACTTTTTAACTCCCAATCTGGCCGACTTGGGAATAGTATATGAAAATGTAGCTGTGAAGCCTTCGGGGATACCTATGTTTTCCACATATCAATCTGAGAGTTCCTTTTGTGGCAAAAATCTTTTAAGAACAACTCCAGAGGAAGAAGATGACGAATCAAGTTCAGACCTGTATGCTGTGCACTTCTCTCGTATAGCAAAGTGGTGACAGCTTTTGCACTTTGTAGAGTTCTTTCACACAGCTTCTTTTACCATTTGGTTTCTACCATTGGTGGTGACAGGTCTTATAAATTGCTTTGCACAACCAATGAACATTGCGCAGTTGCATTCTCCATCTTCTCCCATAGGGCCTCCTGCAGGCATAGAGAGCATTACTTTCTTTAAACTTTCTTCAAGTCACCACTAAAAAATAGTAGTGGTGATAGGATGCAACCTTGCTGGACGCGTCTTGCGAACTCAAGTTCTTGGGACAACGTGCCCTTACTAGTACATGACAGTTCGCATATTTATACATATTGTTAACAGCTAGATTAGAAGCCGGCAGTAGATAGGTAGATTCGTTCGATAGAGTGGGGAAATCCCTCCTACTCTCAGGATATAGATAGCATTAGTGTAGACTGCAACAGCAGCTCGGTGCGATGGGTCGGAATGTGTTGTGTTCAGTTCACTTTGCGTATCCATACCGGAAGGGCATCGTGCCGAGTTCGCATCAACGTTGCGACTCGGATATTTAACGCGTATAGATTTTTTACAGAGTAGATTAAGTGTTAGTGACTTTGTTAGTGTTTAGAGTTTAACAATATATAGTCACCAATACCATTTCCTCTTCGTCCCTGCAGTTCTTACAGAAGTTAATATCGGGTAGTCCTAGCCGTGATGCATGATTGCCTATCATGCACTGCCCTGTCGCGACACCAACAGCTCCCCGAATATCCCTTCGAAGTAGGAGTATTACTATAAAACGATACATATTTCCAGAAGCTTACATATTACATTACATG
Source organism: Xylota sylvarum (assembly GCA_905220385.1). Lineage (NCBI taxonomy): Eukaryota > Metazoa > Arthropoda > Insecta > Diptera > Syrphidae > Xylota > Xylota sylvarum. The sequence goes on from LR999958.1 coordinate 39,909,996, forward strand.
TATGTATGTTTGAGGCTACTGCGACCATAAGATTCAAATGTTTGGTCTTTACGAGCTCCGCGGTTAATCTGACATCACTGCTTTTTCATACTTTAAACAACATGCTCAGAGCGACTTTTACTTTTCTCTTCAGTGGATAGACTTTAAGGATAAAAACGCCAAGAATAGAAATTCTTTACATAATACCTTAAACATACTGTTCCATCTGTTAAGGTAACACTACCTCACTTTAGTTGTGCAAAGTACTTCTTTCTCTGCATAAAAAAGAAATCCAATCTACCAAGAACAACCCGCTAAAGGCAAACTTCTCTTCACACCGTTTGGACTCATAACAAAACAAACAAAAGACAAATGAGAAAAATATGCGAAAATCCATCAAAGATAGTGACAAACGACGAACGCCTACAAAAATGCAAAACGAAACAAAAATTCTAAGCAAACAATCGAAAGCGACGTCACTGCAACCATCAGACCAACCAACAAAAAAGGATTCTGATAACACGCCCGCAACAACATAAACAACTATGAGGTAAAGAATCATTATAGGATACCGTTCAAGCGATAACACCACCGTGATAACTTTCTGTAGCCTGAAAGCGTACAGGGAACGCAGAGAAGAACAAAAAAAAAGACAAAGAGAAAAGAAATAGATTTTTTTGTCCTTTATACTCACTCACACGGTTTATCTAAGCCGACGACACCGAGGCACTATACTAAGCCAAAGTACACGCCAAAGGACATTAGAAAAAAAAAAAAGAAAAACAACCAACAAAGCACGAACAAAAAAAGTTCTACCCACTATTCGCCCTGGTCTCAAACAGCGCTCAGTTCGCCGTAGTAGAAAGGACGAAAGGAAGATAATCGTTTATCTTCATGGATTGTGGCTTTGGAGCTCCTGAAGTTTAGAATGACTAAAGTTTAGATGACGAAGGATGAGCAGAAAAAAAAAAGTATATCTCCACCAACTCTTCCTCCGTAAAAAGAAGAAGTACAAAATTCAGAGGTTTCAGGTTCTCAGTGTGTGACTCCTGCGGGAATACAATCGATCGGACAGTGTTACTTATAGTCGACCTCTAGAAAGAAGGACATTGAAACGGATGAAATAATTCACTTTTATTTTCACTGCGACGTGAAGTTTGCAAAGCACTTCTTAGTCAACCAATTTATTAATACGGACAGCTACACAGGACTTTCATTAAAACATTAAGCATTCGCATGGTATTCATGTCAGGATATCCTGACAATTAAGAACGGAAAGGTAAAGTTTGTGCGATTTGCAATTATTTTCCTACTGGAGCAAGCAATTTCGAACGGATGTTGAATTTATTGACACATAAAGAGAGTTTTCCTGTACCTAGCAGTAGCAGTAGTTCTTAATTGAAATGGAAGTGCATCAAGTGCATCCATTGTGAGAATTGACAATCAAATGTGGGACGACTGTGGCATTTGGAAAGTAGTTCAACACAAAAGTCCGTGACCGGATGAAAACAATTTTTCCCTTAATGGACAAAATCAAAGTAGCATTTGATGACACCAGAGAATTTCAGAGCCGATTTCTATATTCGATAGAAAGCCTTGAGCAGACGAAATCTCATAGCCCACCCATCATAACTCAAATTATGTTATTTCGCCATTTATAAACCCAAATTGAACCTAATAGCAATACATCTATGTTGTGATTCTAATTGACAGTGCCTACAGTACTCTGTGCACATGAACACCACCCTACAGATATGCCATCGCATTTGGGAAATAATCAGGACGTTTATCTTGCATAATTCCACTAGTAAGCGTGTATACTAGTAGATACGACGACTCGTGTAAGTCGTTTGCTATTTTGATGAGGGTTAATTCCCGTCGGATTGTATTTGCGACACACGACGTCTTAGCGATATTGTAGAGGATCCAAGAAATGGTGACAAACCGAATGCCAGGAACATGTGTCACATCTCTTGAAAGCCCTGTAATTTTTCATTTTCGTTTGTTTTCTCTTTTTTTATGATCCCATACCAAGTGTCATCGTTTTAATAAAGGACACCATCTCTGTCTTGTTTGAAGCACTGCATACGCTTGACTGACATGTCAGTGTCATTCTTCATTAAGTCACTTCTTCTGTGCGACTGTCATGTTATGGAGGTTTACTCGTGAATAATGTCAAATCTGAAAAGGAATTTATTTGAAAATATTTTGGAATGTGAACTGCGGTTGGGAATACACATTTGGTGTTGATAGTTATCTCGGAAGGAATATTCTGAATATAGTTTAAAATTATTTCTACAATGAAGTTCGTTGGGGGATAGATAAACCTTGAGATAACACTCACTGTGTACCAAGTGAATAAAACCATTAATTGTCTCAAATAACATGTCTATCATGCCTGTTTTATCTGTCTTAAGTTCTAAGGTAGTCTCCTCATTGTACCTACCACCATGATTGAAGACTGCATCTGGGATTGATCTTTCAAATCTTGTACAACAGCGGGTACAGAAGTACCCTATGGTTAAATGCGGACAGCAACAATGTTGCCTATTATCTCGACAACTGTTTAAGAGCTATCAGCTAGGTACATACATAGATAGAAGTGGTAGCTTGAGCGTTCCATTGTCAAGTCTAATTACACTTCAGCGGCATTTTATAAGTACAACTCACGTGACCTGATTGTTAATGTTATTATAAACCTTAGTGAAGGGACCGAAAATCCCTACATCCATGCTGTGGCATTTGTAAATCTGTTTTGCTAATCTTTTCTCTGAGATGTCTTTAAGGTACTCAAAGAGGATTCTACCTAGTGTGAGATGTCAGACCCTGTCTAGAGTCGAACATCCACAGAGGAGATGAAACGCTGTACATTACCTAGTTTCGTACCAAATCTGGACGCTTGTGTTTCTAGAGCCTATTGGCCTGTATTAATTGACACAATCCTTGGAATTTCTGTGCGAGTTCTGTATTGTAGATCCTGTGTTCTGGAACAATTATGGTCGTCTGCCTTAATATGACTTAATTCTGTAACCCATGTCACTTGATATTAACCTCTGATAGAAAGTTTGAGAGGATTCTGCATTTAACAACATATCAAATTTTAAATCTCGCCTCGCAAGCTCATCAGTCCGGTCGTCCCATCTATGTATGTTGTGAGGCCCAACACTCAGAGCAGACTGATGAAGCGAGTTCTTCTTTGTACTGTTACATTAACTTAGAGGATGTCGTGTTCGATGGGAGCGCTTTGATGGCACCCTGGCTGTGAATAAGGATTCCAATATTTTGGATGGCTGCTGGGTCATATATATCAATAAGCGGCAGACTTCAACTATTGCCAGTGCTTCCGTCTGGACGACACTGGACAAATACAACATGGAGCAACTAGATTTGGCTGAAGTATGGAAAATTGAATAACAGCAGCATAAGTCTGAGGATTCAGAGGTCCAACTAAATCCGAAATTCTTAATGTTGCATATGTGGTACTACTTTAGGGCACTGACACCCGGAGTCTTCTAAAGTCTTCTTGAAGAATGGTTTTTGACTAGCACACCCAAGAAGGGGCCCAACAAAGACTATGTAAAAGGATTTGATAGCGTAAATGTTCGAAAATTCCTTTGATCGGCCAGAGCTGGAGTTTGGATTGGCTTTGCTTATAATATGGTGAAACCGAAAATTAAACTGCCTGTAATTGATCAAACCGAGACCACAAATTGAAATGACAGTGATGGTTGGTCCGTCACGAATGTATAAGTCCTATGTAGATGGTACTAGAATAGTACCCACGCAGAAAAACAAGTCGTACTTAAGGCCTAAAGTTTAAGTTTCTTATTTACATTCTTGCGTCGTATGTACATATTTTTTTATTATTTTTAGAAATCAATCAAAATAAATTAAATTATCAACGATTTTCGATTAAAATTCTTATCAGCATATTGATTGTGCTGTACTTTGATATATACTATATGACATTTCTTAAATATATGGAACCCTTCCGGGAAAGATTTTCTCGAATCCTACCACACCGAAAAGAAAAATACCTTACAACATCCTGTCTTCCTTAAAATTAATTCAAAATTCTTCTGCCCTTGATCACCCATGGAATGATGGCATGAAGTACCCACAAATATTTCCCATAATCAAAAAATATCTCTGGCTTTTCATTAAAATACTTGTAAGTCGCTGTTAGCAGTCGCTTATTGAATAGTTAGCAAAAATGCCACGAATACCAAAACTCAGCGTTAGCTTTCATGTCATTTTCTCCTGCCAACTGGATCTTCAGTTCCACCTATTCACCACCTGTACTCTAACACGGAATAGCAGCAGCAACACCAGCCAGTAGACGACAAACCGACCAACTTAAGCTAAACATGGTATATTCATAGAAATCCCTTTCCTGTAAGGAATGAGCTAAAAATTCCTTTCATACACCACCACCTTCGAATAAAGACAGATTGTGATGACGTACACACTACAAAGTTCCATCTGGGTACCAGAGCTCCACATCCAAAATATGAGAAACAAAAAGACGAAACGATTAAAGGCATTTTATACCAACCCCTAAGTAGAAGTACTACCCACCACCACCTACTAGCATTCAACGCAACCATACAACGATGAAATTCTTATGCAGATGGGAAATTCCATACAAAAGGGTAGACAAGGACTACAAAAAGGAAAAGAAGATCAACAACTCCAAGGACATAGTCAAATATAGGCGAAAAACCCTTTTTCCCACATCAACTTTCGAGAGTACATATTTTCAAAGTCAGTTTTTCGGTGGGGCAATGGGATGTGGCACGCGGTCCGTTCTGGAATATTAGGGAATTTTTTTTTTTTGCTTCTTCCTTGTAAACCCACACCCCGTGCATATGAAAATAAAGAATTTCATTTTAACAAAAGTAGGAGATGGTGGTGGAAATAGTTTCGAGTGGTTTTTCTCGTTATGTAATGTGCGGGTGGGAGGACGAAACTGTTACACAGGAAAGAGCAAAGGAAATGCAATAATATTTAGTCCTTGCTTCTAAGTGCCGCACACAGACAGATGTTATTAATGAAATTAAGTATTACCCATTTCGGCTTTTAACCACTTAATTGAAAGGATAATTTATTTACTCTAAATGGACATGTGATGTTGGTATTTTTTTTTTTGTCTTCGGACCAATAGAGCAGCAGCAATGTGAAGTTGGTATTATGGTATGGTTTTCGAATAGGACGAGCATATAAAAATTTGAAACCAGTTTTGGTCCTCTTATCTGTTGATAAATCGTTAAGTATTTAAAAAACGGATGACTGCAACCGCAAAGTGATATTTTTGATATGGTAAACTGATCTTCCAACTAACAACGTTGGTCACTGCTCACTTAGACCATCCATTCAATTAAAAATTTATAACAAAATTTATAACAAATAGACCGTCTGACTAAGAATTTTCCAGATGAGATAAGACTTTCAGGATATCTTCCAGCTGGACTTTCCACTAACCTTCCGACTACAAGAGGAAGCAACTGTTAGTAGTTTTCATTCTTCTGTTGCTGATTGTAGGTTTTCAGCTCAGTTTCGTTTTCGTCCTCCAACTTCATGAAAAAGTTACTGCCAATGTCAAGAGTCCACAGTCTCCTGTTGACTAGAGTCGGACAGTTGCATAGAAGATGTGTCACTACTCCTACGCTTAACCAGAGAAAGCATAGACCGACAAAAAGACTTCTAGCCATTGTACATGAATGCAAATGGGTCCATTGACTGTTTGAAAGATATTTTCGTAAAAGGGAGAGTTTGTGAAACACGTAGCGCCCATGCTTTCACTGCAAGTTAATCTGCTCCTGAGGTATTTAAGGCACTGACTAATTGTCGACTTATACAGCAATTACCCTCCTGACAATGTTGATATCGAAGATGTGTTTTCTAGTAGTCGTGGCTTATTCCAAATCAACGATCGATCCCAAAATCCTTATCTTCCATAACGACTTCCATTTTGGAACCGCCAGTATAGAGTGACAGGTCTTGTTCGTTTATAAATTGTCTATTCGTCCAATCTGTCAGGAATTCTGTTAGCGAACCTCCTATAAAGCTTCAGTACCGCCTGGTTGCCTATTTGTACTACTACTACCCAAATTAAACCATGGCTTCTTATCATTGCCTATCGCTGCACATTTGAAAATCAAGCATTCAAGCAATCCACGATTGAAGCGACAGTATTTAGGTTTTGAAGGAATCCATCTGCTCATCGACCAGTCCTCCCATGCAAAGGATATTTGTTTTGTAGAAACGCAGCTTCGTCCTTCGCATTAAAAGTATTCAACTTACAACCGTATTTCGTTTTTTCATATCGAAGTACCATTGATTCCTATCGTAGTTCGTTACTGGATAGGAACTTGTATACGACATTGAGCAGGAATATGACAAAATTCTTTGAGGACATCTAAGAGTTTATGCTAATAGAGCTGATACTCCAGTCGTCACGCATGCTTTCTTTATTTGGTTGATGGCTATACACTATCTTTTAAGCGTAGAGACTAAATAGAGACTCTATTCAGGCCCTACACTTGCTACACATATTTTTAATGTAAATCTTGGATTTTCATTATCCGTTTCGATCGTAACCACAATATCATTGCAGAGCTCAACTGAGACATAATCAAAAGAATCGCGTATGAGTACGATGTGGGTATTCTAATGTCAGGCTATGGTTATTACAGAAAGGACTATTAAATTAAGCGCTGGTATGAATGGAAGTTCCCGTGGACTGTGTGTAAGCTCGAGCAGGACTAAACTGATGCTATTTACCAACAAAACCAAAATATCAACTGTCGAACTTCCAGGGCTTAACAAGCAAACACTATTCCTATCTCCCAGTTAGTTCAACTCCTACTCAACTCGAATGCATATATGTTTAAAACGTTTCCTAAGCCTGAGGTATATTTTTGCCGAAAGGTATGGACTTTGAGCTAAGGTGGTCTTGTGGATGTACACTCCCATAGTTCATCCCTTCCTCACCTGTGGTTCATTGTAGTGACATGCCCTAAGTAGAGCGTAAAATGTCAACGAATGGCTGAAAAAAGACCCAAAAGTCCCTTGCACTCGAGACTGACTCAATCAGTGAACATCCTCCTCCATATTCTACCTCTTGTCCTGTATATTAGGTATCGTCTAGCGCAGACTCAAAAAATCTGGGTAACAATTCAGAACGTCTAGAAATGAAGGGAAATACCCCACATAAACTTCGAAGAACCAGGTTTAGTTATTCTACATCTAGGAAGACATGGACTTACTTACTTACTTAGGTAGCGCTACAGTCCGGGATGGGCCTGACCGTCAACCAACAAGCCTATCCAGCCAACTCTATTTTTAGCCAGCTGCCTCCTGTTTCGCACACCAAGTTGATTGAAGTTCCTTTACACTTGAGTGCGCCACATTAGACGAATTCTTCCATTACTGCGCCGTTCCTCAGGGATAGCTTCGAAGACTATTCAAGCATGAGCACTGTTGTCCATTCGCTTTACTCCATGATCCATGAAATAAAATTCCTGGTATTTTCCGAGATGTAGTGTGAAAATTTGTCCAATGATAGACTTTCCTGAACTAAAACCACACTGGACCAATCAGGTTGTTGGCAAAAGGTTTTAAGCTTTCGCACAGTATAGCAGATAAGGTCTTGCAGGCAACGTTCCTTTAGTTGGCGCAGCTTAGAGGGTCTATTTTTTAAGGATCAGGCAAACAATGCTGAGGTTCCATTCATCGGTCATCGGTCCGACCATATTTTGCAATTGAGTTGGTGCATGCTCCTTATCAAATCATTCCCCGCTGCTTTGAATAGCTCGGTAGACAGGCCAATTGGATTTGGTTTTCTGATTTGCCAGCTCCAGATTATTGGATTTTAGCTTAAATATTGCTACTTTAACTTCATTCAGGTCGGGTGGATGGAAATGTTCGTTATCAATGTCCAGATTGAATGCTTCATTCTGGCTTACAGAGAGATTTTGGCCATCGTCGTTGAAAGGAGAACACTCGACCTAATCTGCAGAACCTGCAGTAGCAATCAGCAGCTGGAATGACATTAAGCCAACAATTCTTCAGGTATTCTCCTAAACCACGTTCCCCTGAGCTGGAAGCGTGTTCGTGTTGTAATTATTACAAAAGCAAGGAAGGGTGGACATGAATCTGTATCTGCATGGATCTCAGACTCATCAGATTATCCTCTTTCCTTTCAAAGACGTTGGAACGTATCTTGAAGACACACATACTAAATACCCTAAATCAATCCCTTCTATCGAAATCTCTGCACTATATACTAAGGAGCGATCACTATATACGAGAGACGGCGCTCCACGAAGTTGTGCGAATGATAGAAAAGGCAATTCACTACAAACAATAAGCCCTAGCTACCTTCTTAGGCGTTGAAGGCACCTTCAATATCCTCAGTACTGAATTGATTCAGGAAGCTCTGAATCATCTGGGTGTGGAAGAGTTTATTAGCAAATGGATAGTGACTATGTTAAAAACTAGAATCATTTAATCCACCCTCGGTAATAGAAGTTATACCATAGCTGTCATAAAAGGAACTCCTCAGGGCAGGGTCATATCTCCTCTTCTTTAGCTTATGGTAATCAACAAAATCCTGTGTAGACTTAACAGAGGTGGGGTCAGGGTTGTCGCGTATGCAGATGATGCGGTAATATTGTAATCAATGAAATTATGGAAGGTGTCTTGGACAATGTTAGCAAATGGGCAACTGGATATGGACTCAGAGTCAACCCAAGCAAAACTGAACTAATGTTCTTTATCACTAAAAGCAAAATACTGACCTTCACGCCTACATGGCTAAACAATCAACTACTCTCCTTATCATCCAGTGCCAACTACTTAGGTGTGGTACCAATACTAAGGTGGAAACTCAAAATTGAGCAGCGGAAGAAAGCATGCGTGGGTTTCTACGCTTGGAACAAAACTTTCGGAAGGAAGTGGGGGCTTCGCCCGAAGATGATCATATGGATATACAACGCTGTGATGCGTCCTATACTTTCCTTTGGATCGGTAGTTTGGTGGCCTGCGGAATCCAATCGGTAGTTTGATGGAAAGAATCCAACATCAAACTTATCAACAAAGTGTATAGAACTGAGGCTCTAGGAGCAATGAGGGCCATGAGAACATGTCCAACCGCAGCTTTAAATCTAATAGTTCACCTTTTACCACTCGACCTTCATATTATGTTGTCAGTATGCGATCAGATTAAGAAAAACAGGATGCTGGTGCACCAAATCTTAGGGTCACAACAGCATCCTGAATCTGTTACCACAAAATCTGGTAGCTAATCAGACCGACTATATAACTCCCAGAGTGAACTTCAGAAATAACGTCACAGTCAGATTCCCAACCAGATCAGAGTGGGAAACAGACGTAGTCACTAATGAGTTTGAAACAACAATTTCCACCATCGCCACGGTTCAAAAATGGACTGTGGAGCGGGGATGTTCTCTGATTCCCTCAACATTATCATATCTTACCGTCTTCCTGACTTGGCGGAAGTTCTTGCTGTACGTGAGGCTTGCCGCCTACTCAAGTAAACCACCATATTCTTTAACACCATAGCCATCCTCATTGACAGACAGGCTACTATCAAGGCTATTGTATTTGCCACTACATCCCCGAAGCGCGCAAAGATTCTTCGATTCAGGATCAGTCTCCCTTGGGTGCCGGGTCACAGTAACATTGAGGAAAATAAGCGAGCTGATGAACTAGCAAGGCGGGGATCCGTCATGGATGGTTCCCTTGCGGAGGCGGTTCCGCTGAGGGACGTTAAGGGTAGAATTTTTGCATTCCATCTATTAAAAGCTGACAGGGAGTGCGGAGCTAGCTCATATCCAGGTAGATCCGGCACAAATACTACTTGAATAGAAACAAGAACTATTAAACAGAAACCGTGCAATCATTGCAAGAGTTCTGACAATTAGTAATGATCACTGTCCCATCGTGGCTCATGCGGCCAGAATAGGCATTCCGTTTAATGCAAATTGTCGAAGCTGCAATATCGCCAACAAGGAAGAAACTCTACCACTTATATTTTGAGAGTGCTACTTGGTCGTAGCATCTGCATTTTTTCATGGTTTTATGTTTAAAAATTTTTAAATGCATAGTTATGTAAGTGTGCAAATGATAACGTAAAATATCTCTTTTCTCTAATATCCTGCACCCTGCAACAGCATTGCTACTCCACTAGTTCTGAGTGCTCTGACATACTCCCCAGATTGTTTGCAGTAGCAACTTATAATGTACCAGTTCGAACCAAAAATCTTGAGGATTGAAATCGCTTGGAAAAATTAAATAAAACCAAAAGAAAGTATTCCTCCGAGATGATCAATGAAATGGTAACAAAAGTAAGCTTATGCTAGAACATAAGAAGAAATCGCTTCTCCTTATCTTCATTCCAACTAATCATCTGCTGCCCTACACTGAAGCTCACAACAATTCAGATACTCATTCCTTATCTCTTATTTTAAATAATCATTTGAAATATTTTACCAATTGAATGAAATAATTTACTATGTTACGCTGCACTGTGATATAATTATATTATTAATTTGAATGCACAACCAATTAAGAATGTTAATTAGAAATATTTACCGCTAAAGCAATTCCTTCGCAAATATTTACGTACGCATATCTTCCACCATTCCAACAGTAGGTAGGTATTCCATGTTTATATTTCAAATTAAATCCAAATACTTGTACTCCTGGTATCTGCACTATTTGAGATGTGCTCCACCTCGGAGAGATAATCTCCTGCTCTGCCCCCACCCATAACTACAAACTTTCAGAACAAACAACTCACTCGTCTAGTATGTGTAGTAATTCGCCGGAGATTTTCTAAGCTTAACACAAATATTGGAATAGGTTGTCGTGCCAGTTCGTGAGATATGTTCCACAAGTTGATAACGTTCGGTTTGTTGCTTCTGATGTCGGTCGCCTCCGATGGGGTCTTCGGTCAAATAGCCTACACACGTCATCTATCTGATCTGCGCATTAAGGAGCTGCAAAACCTTGCTGTCCGGCTGGAACATTCGATTAGTAATGATAAACATCCTTGTGATGGATATTTCGAGTATGTGTGCAATCGGAATCGACCGATGTTTTCGATGCTGGGTAGCTTGCCCGGTGAGAATGACCTGATAAATCTACTGATTGACCTACAAAACGATGAGGAGAAGTTTGAGGCTAAACGGAAGATGATGGATTTCTTTTTGTCTTGTAACGTGGTCAAGTCCATCGATGATTGTTATCGGGAGGCGTTCGACTATTTCCGTCCGGTGTTTGGATATATAGTGGCTGCTAAACATATGGACAGGCATGACCATAAGAATCTAATGGATGTGCTGGAGAGATTTATTGCACGAGCGAAAAGGACTGAACATTTCGCTACACATTCGTTTAAGTACAAATTGGAGGCACTGAAGGAAAAAATTAAATTTCCACAGATGTATTTTCAGGTGAGTTGATCTGTGCTTTATTTCAGTCAGTGTTGTGAATTAATTTAGTTCATTTTTATTAAAACTATTTATGCGTTTCTACTTAGTCAGATATTCAAGTAGCAAATTGGGCGTCCACCAACGTGGGTCGTGATCTTGACAGGATGTTGGTTGAGCGCGACCATCATATGTTGAAAATTATGTAGTTTCGGAAGAGTTTCGTATCAGAGAGTGTGCATATTTAACGCAACCATTACCCTTCAGCCTAAAGTGTTCAGTGATCTGTAAGGATGAGACTCATTCTTTTGCTCTCTTATACTTTTTATAAGCTCTCATCGAAATATACGATATATATGTAAAACAGTCGCTCCTGTAAGGCCATAGAAAAATGTAGTTTCGTTTTTACTTTTGTATAAGAAGGGATCAGCCGTACTAGTGCACTAGGCAACCCCCACTACTGATCGTATACCAGATTCTATTTTCGGTTAGTGAGTAGTGTCATCCGATGTAACTGTGGAGTGGCTACATTGTCCAATAAGATGTCAAGTCCATCCAATTCTGCCCAAAAATAGTCTTCTAACATGGCAAGATAGAGAAATCCATTGACCGTAACATGGCGATCATTTTCATCGACGAAAAAATACAATCCAATCACACCTCCGGCATGAAATTCAGAATTTTCTTCAAGATTTTGCAGAGCCCAATCGGCGACGTTTCTGCACTTTAAATGATTAAGAGGCTTTAGTTTCTGAGTTAATTTGTTCTTGTAAGGGTCTAGCCCAAGGGTTGAGAGATTCCCAAATCCTGTGAACGGCCGGCGTGGAATCCACTGATTTCGTTTATTTTGAACTGAAGCACTTACGGCAATGATATTTTCGGTATCTCGACCGATGCGTTGTCTCACTGCCACAGGAGCATTAATAGTAAAATATTTTGACTCGAATTTATTCACTATAGCACGCACAGCCTGTGGGGCGATTATTACGACCGAAAATTGCAGTAAGCGCTCTTAAAGTTAATTTTTAATAATTTTCAAACTATGCTTGTTCATGAACTTCATCATGATAAAAATGTATACCTGCACTGACGTTTTGACATTGACAGATCATAAAAAAAAGTTTAAGGGTGCGTTTGTATTAAAATACAAAATTGTTATGTACCTATTGGAAAACGCTTTATATCGATGTCCTGAAAAAGCATTTGGACGTGATCCAAGAATGAATGTCATCCGAGCATTATACCATCCGAATGTTGAAAGTGTTTCCGACTTCGTATTTTAAGCCAATTGGCGATAGATTTGCGGTAAAACGATAGTTTCAATGATCTTCAAAGGATTTCGACATTCATTTGTAGACTTTGCATTGAAAAAGGATTTGGCTTTGCACGGATTGTCGGCACTAATCCTATTAATGAATTCGGTATAGAAATTTTCGCGCAATTGACAATTGTACACCAAAATACCGGATTTATAGATAGATTCCGCTGAGTTCTTTGGAACATCTGCCAATATTAGCCATATACCAGCTACCTTTGATGCGGCACTGATTAGAGTAAGCGCCACCTAGTAAGCGCTGGATCATCTATCCGCTTAAACATTCTATGAAGATTTTGTCGAGTAGATTCATTCTGTGCTACGAACAGGCAGCGTAGAGAACTGTAGTAGCTTCTGTCTAGAAAAGGTGGCTAATTGTGTTTTCTTTCAATTTAAGCCTGCTATGATCGCATTCCTCCATTTTAGTATTTTCTGCAGATCTTTATTTATTGTGACATTTTAGTCTCATCTCTGATTTATGTGTTGCAAGGGCAACAACGAACTTATGGTTATTGTTGATGAAGGTCATTAACATGGGGCAGGAATTAAATAGATGAAAGATTCTTGTAATCGCAGCACGGCAAAGTGATAAACTATTGTACCCGAATCTGTGCAGGTAATTTCTGTATCCTCCGGGACTAGGACCTACTTTGTACTTTTTTATACTACACCTTTATTATATACTTTTCTTGGTGCTTGATCAATAGACAGTTGATAGTTTTCGCCTATATGCAGTAGTCCTGATCTTACTACTCTGGACAATGTAACTACACGATTATATCGGGGTCCACCGGCGTTTGGCAGTACTCTTGCTGGCGATGGTAGAAGTATCGGAGCTTTTTTTCGTACATGTAATAGATGAGGCTTAAAGTTCAGCCTATTATCTACCTTTAAATATAGATATTTCATTGCATGTTTATTTCTAATTACTTTGTCTTTTAAGTGTTCATATATTCTATTGCTTCATGGCTGCTTATTAGAACTGGTTCCATCTTCAGCTCCGCTAAATGCAAGGCTGCTGTCTCTAACCATGTTTAAATTTTAAAAGTGCTTCATTTGTTGCTGATTTTATCTTGTGAATGTGTTTTAAAACGGTCACGATGTTATCCGCGAAGCCTGTGACTTTAGTCCTTGACAGCATCGGCAACCTGAGTACATCGTTATACACGATCTTTCACAAAAGGAGACCTAGCACTAATCTGAATTGCTTTCATACCTTATCTTCCTATTCCTAAAGTAGCTCCATTCTACTCTAAGTATATAGCTTGGCGTATTCATTCCTTAAACATGACAAACTTGCCTAACTTAAAGGATACACAATAATCCTTTTATGGCTGTGGCAATGATATCTACCACCATTTTAATAGCATCTACTGTTGACCGGTCTTTCGGAAGCCAAACTGGCATTCTAAGAGACCTCCTCTTTCCTTAACTATTAGTAGCAGCTTATTATATGTATATATAAAATTCTCCCCATCCTACTCAGTACACAAATGGGACGATATGATGAAGAGCTCCGATGTTCCAGAGATCCGGCAATGTCCCTTCTCTTAGACAGCTCTATATGACTTCTACAGAGGCATCAGCTGATTTCAGGGCTTTATTCAGTATACCACCCGTACCATCCAGCACTGGTGCTTTGCTATTCCCAGTTTTTATGTACGCTAGATGTAATTCCTCTAGTTTTACCGATTGGATCTTTTCTTGAACATTGCACTATCAATGTGGAAAGTGGTCGCTGATCGCTGTGGAAACAGTGTTGTGATGATGTTCTCGAGCGTAATAGGACATGTAAGCTGTACTGCTCCGTGTCCTTTGATTTTCATCATAGAAATCTTTTAGGCAGTTTCCCACGGATTTATGTTGGGTTTCTCATTCCAGTCTGCCTCTCGAGCGTTAAACTCTGCACCTTGGTTTTTTTTATAATTAGCTTGAGCTCAAGGGGTTATGATTACCCTTAAAGTATTAAGACACAGCGCGAGCGGAAGTTGGTTGCAAGTAGTTTGCTATGATAGATGTGATTTCGTCCTTCGAACGGTAGCAGAACGATCCACGTGTACTGAGTCTTTTTCTTGGCACAGAAGCATCGCAATCGAAAGTCACCAAATCCGTCAGCAGCAGCGTTAGATCCAGATCTGACGCGATGACCTGAACACATCCTTAAACATCCCTCTGTTTAAACCCATATCCTCCCAGTTTGGTCATCTTGGCTTAGGGCATTGCCGGCGCTTCATTTTCTTTATCTCGATCATCGTAGCTTAGTGGTTACTATGACTATATTCTTCGCTTATCAATCTGTTTATGCTTTGGGCTAGAGAGCCGCGTTACCTGTTTTTCAGAACGTAGTTTTTCACTAGGATTTTATCTAATGATGTGTACTAAAGGACCTGTCGAGTCTGACTTGGTATATCAAAAACACAGTCTAGTTCGAAAAGAATAATTTAGTTAGAACTGCCTTCACAAAATAAAAGAGAAGCATAAAACACTGTGTAGACTGTCAAAGTACCTTTGTAAATGTCTAAGAAATATATTTTTGAAAAAGGTTCTGTCAGGTTGTTATTATTATTGAAGTCATTCTCTCAAGATAGCCAGAGCGTGATTTCTAGAAAGGATTGATACGTTCATAAGATAGAGCACCTATAGAATACTAGTGTCTAATATGCGAAAGCCATTAAGCATGAATATACCTCAGTTGATCTAGCAACGATTATTGTTTCATTAAAGTTGTTTCATTCCTTCAAAACGTGGGTAAATCGAAAGGATATTTAGCTATTCATTACAGATCTTTGCCTTCCAATTAATCCATGTATGTTTCTAACCATTTCCTTTTACTTACAGGTTTCTGAGTTGAATAATGAATACGAAACCATTAAATTGTACCCTGACACCTATGAACATAATAAAAAGTCACTCGAAGAACTAAGAAAAACCAACATGACCTACATGCATGGTGTCCCAAAAACTGTCTTAGATTGGACCATGTACATGTATCAAAGTCGTAATAAACCAATGTCCTACTACTATGCCACATTAAATGTACACCTATGGATGATGTTCTACAATAGCACAGGCAGAATGGAGCTAAAGAAATATGGAGAGCTAGCTGACTGTTTAAAGTTACCGCCTGCAGTTAATGCTCTCGACGAAGCTCGTCTACTTGCAGTGATTTATATTAAAAGTTTCCAAAACGCATGGATGGAATACCGAGAGTGGATAACCTCGACTACGGTCTCTCAAGAGATTTACGATCATGAGAATGAGATTTTAAAACGCTACAAATTGGACAACAAACGACTGTTCTTCACACTGTATGCACAGAACTTTTGTGACTTTGGCAAGGAGTTGGCCGAAAATGTATTCTTCTTGGGCTTGAAACAGAATCATGATTTTTATAATGTCTACACGTGTGGTTTTCAAACTTTAAAGGGTTTGGATTGTGTTTGATACCTGTACACCTACCGATGTAGTTTAAGATTTATATTTTTAATATCTATTTGTAATGAATAAAGCGCAAACCATTCAAATATCTCTCATTCATCAATTATCCTTTCGAGTTCTTGTATTGTCGCGCCTTAAATCGATTTGAATAACTCAACGGGGGTGTGTTTTTGGTTAGCAGTAGACATTATCTGAAATAGAAATCACCCCCCATTGGGAATAGTAATGACTTGAAACCCGCACTTTCGTTCATTTTTCATAGAATCCTTGTGACATCCTTCGAAGGGAGACAGATAAGCACAAAATTGATGAGAAAACTAGAAACAGACATAATAAATGACAAAACACAAATGATGCGGTTAAGTTAGTCGAGTAATTGTTTGAGGTTTACAAGTTGTATTTTCAACATTTCTACGAAAATATTTCTTCGAATAATGGAGGTAAAGAAATATGAGAAGTACCTCCAGGCAATGTATATACATACATCTCCTTGACACCTGATTATAGAAGAAAATATTGCTGACTAAACGGAACAGAAATACATACAATTGTATGTAGAAGGTTAAAGGAGTCGCAGATAGATTTCTGCCAGAACAGGAGTATACACAATTTATTTAATGGATTTGTTGTTCGACATTTTGTTTATACATAAGTTACTGGCAGGGTAGAGAGAGTATTTTGAGTGTCAGGACAATAATGTAGTACTAGGTATTATGTTTGCTTGTGATCCAATTTATCCAGGTTCGAGCCCGAAAAATCTTTCTATCGGAAATTGAAAACAACAGTCAGAACACCAAAAACCGATAGTACACCGTACTTGTATCGCATCGAAGCGTACTGCAACTAGGACTTCTTCTAAATACTTGCAAAGATGTGTTACTGGAAACTAAACAGCAGTTGAAGGATGTTGAAATAGATGTGAAGTACCTACAATCCAAATTGTTGTTTACCTAACAATTTTTATAGAAATTCATGATATTCAGTTCAATTGAGGCCATTTCAAGAAAGTGTTGCCTATATTAACATGTTTTCGCGGGGAAAGTAGACTCCGCAAAATTCCATTAGTATTAGGTGAAGGTGTGCTAATGATTTGTATTGGGTTTAGGTTAGCGTGCCTCTATATAAAAAATATAAACCAGAAGGAGTCTTTTGTGATACCATGCATTTTTCAATTTCTATGGCTACCCAGTGACTTATAAAACCAACCCGAACATATTAGTTGAAAGACATGGCCCATCAGACAGTGTCCCATGAGGACATCGAATCAAATCTCGATGTTTTTATAGGTTAAGCTACTAAGCTTTCGAGGACTGAAAAGCGATTATGCTTTAAGACGGATGGCCTCACTGGCACCCATCTGTTTGTCGGCTATATCTAGGGCAACCTGCTGAAACATGATATGCTGTAGAAGGAGTAATTCTTAGTGCACCGCTAATACGAACACATGCAGATATTTGCTAATTGAGTGTCCAATATAGTATTTAGTATGGTTGCATACCCCAGCTCCTACAAATGTGCATATAGCCTTTTTACAGGAATAAGGAGCTAAGTATATTTGCTTTTCTGACGCGTTCTAGTAGATTGGCTTTCAAGTTAGTTTCCTATCCAAAATAAGACTCAAGTAACCTTGGACCTTTGTATTTCCTCGTGAGAAGAACAAGTTCGGTTTTGTAAGGGTTTACCTCCAGCCCGCATTTGGAGGATCATCTGGTGAGCAGATGGAGAGCATATTGAAGGATTTATCTAAGAATGTTCGAGTGTTAATCTGAAATCGTAATGTTATCAGCATACATAGGTAATCACTCTGTATTCTGTCTTTCCTGATTCCACAGAAGAGGGTACAAGACACAACCTTGAGGTGTGCTGGCAAGCCATCTAGCCAATGTAGCGCCTGATTGTGTGTTAATATTCCTACCTGTAAGGAATTCATTGATCAACAATACGAGCGATATATCTATTTTCACCACCAAAATATATTCCTTAATTTTTAGGGATCTTTCAATGATGCACACGAACGGATTTAAGGCTGTTGTGACTGATTTTCTTTTGCAGAACGCATGTCGGGACGCAGAAATTATAGTTAGATTGATGCTCTGGCGCACCCTGTCTTGGGTTAGGTTAGGTACGTGGGTAGGTAAGTGAAAGAATCCACAACGCCACACTTAGGTCAATACAGACCCATTGCGATACCCATAGGCAAGACATGTCCCTTGCCTATTAGTTAAACATAGTTTTACAAATATGGTTCCTATGAACTAGCAAATCATCCAGTTGATTAGATATAGTTAAAAATGTCATTGACTGGTCTGCTGGAAAATTCTTCTAGATCACGGAAGAAGTGTCGTCCGAGAAATGTAAATCTAAGGTTATCCACCTGGACAGTGGCAGAGAAAGTGGGTTGTATCCTCATTGACTTCCTCATCTCCACATCAACGTTTTTTTCATGTGGTACAGTAGACTGTTATGCACCGTGTTCACCCCTATCTGGGTAGAAAGGGATTTCCTATCCTTTTGCATAATTCTTTCGGTTCTACTCCAATCGAAAGTGTCTAAGAAGGACCATCTGATGTTAGCCTCCCTACGAGTCTTACTCGCTCCTTCCAGCTTTATTGTGCAAGACGGAAAGAGCACCCAGGTGTCCATCTGTTCTGATGTAGATTCTGAACCTCTTGTGGCCAATTTGTCGGCCTTCTCATTACCTGTAATATTTTCATCAGCAGAGCGCATCCTTATGCTGTATTCCAAGAACCGCAGGTTCTTCATTACAGCAACCACAAGCTGCTTTTGATAGAAAAAATCGCTTTTATTGCTGCATGGCTGTCGATGAAAAAGGTGATACCTTCCTGTGGTATTGCCTTCAACTCAGTCTCACGGGGGGCTATTGTCACTGCTAGGACTTCCGCTTGGAAAACACTGCTATGGTTTGGGAGCTGGACTGATTTGAATATAACCAATGGTTCAGAAAAGATACCTGAGCCTACGCCTACATCCATCTTTGATATATCTATGAAGACAGAGATGGTAAGCTGATCGCTTTTCCATTCTTCTCTGCTCGGGAACGAGCTTGTGAAGGATCTCTTAAAACCAAGCTACGGAGTCATATAATCCGTGGTGGGAACATTTTCTAGATATTTAATCAGCATCATAGAATGACCTGTTTTATTTTGTCTCCAACTTTTTGACTGACTTATTCTTAAGGCCCGAATAGCTACCGAGGCTTGGACGAAGATATCCAGCGGAAGCAGATTGAGGATAGCCTCCAGTCATGTAGAAGGTGGAGTTCTCATGGCACTAGTGGTGCCAATATTGCCAATATTTGTAGCTTCGTGAGAGCCGTTGGTAGTCATTCTGGCGGACTATCACCATCCAAGTCAGCCATAAGCCAGAATAGGCCTTACTACATCTAAATGCATCCGTAGTATAATTTTGGCTTTTCGTCCCCATGTTTTCTCCAACATTCTACTCCATAACGCAATAGTGAATTTCTTGATTCTTTCATTAATGTTAGGCCTCCAGTTCAGTTGCTTGCCAAGTACGAGGCCTAGATATCTATCGCTGTCCGAGATTCTAAGGGTCGTTCCCCCTATGGAAGATAATGTAAACTCAAGAATTTTCCTTTTATTAGGAAATGATACCAGCTCGGTTTTCTGGGGATTGACCGCTAGTCCACATTCCGTTGTTCAGATGTCTAGAGTCTTCAGGACACCTTCCAATTGATCACTAAGGGTAGGGGGAATTTCCGCACAAGCGACGGTCTTGACTGAGTTCTTCTGACTAAGTACTTAGCCTGCCTTAGGTATAAAGACAACTTCAACCTCAGTCCACGATTTGGGAATGTATACTACACTCAAACAAACAGATATGATGGCTTTAAGGCAAAGATATACTATGTCCTTAGATTAATAAATCTCCCGATCAACCACCACCCACTTATCAACACAATTTTAACAATATTCTAAGAACGTTTGCAGCTTTCTAGTGATAGTATTGGATCCTCTTTACGTGCTGCATCCATATAACAGCACAAACCTAATGCTGGAGCAAAACGGCCAAAGCATGACATTTAAGCTTATAGCATTGTTTCCCCATATTTGGACAACATTCCGATTTGTCTGGTATAGGCAGTTTTATTTCACCATCGGTGTACACAATGCTTCTAAAAATACTGAAAATCCTCTACTCTTTCTACCGATTTTCCAGTAATGCGGACTGATGCTGAAGCTGATGAATTCGTTCCAAGCCTGATGCCTACCTTTTGTACTGATCCATAATTCTATAAGAACGTAAGTAAACATGGTCAAATTTTTGAGATGGGATGTAAGAGTCCATCCAATACATCCAAGCAAGAAGCATATCCCCTATCTACTTGATGAAAGAATGTGTCCTTGTATTACTCCACTTTGAACTTCGAATTCCTCAGACAACCTTCCTCTATGCGGAACGTGACATTCTGATCCTTGATAATAAATAGATACTTCTTCTACATAATGCAAACCAAATAAATACGAAGTTGATACTATCAAACGTCTTCTTAAAATTGAGGAACAGCAAGTGATGTGGCAAGTGACGCAAGGTGTAGATGTGGTGGACAATTGCGGATCCAGAGCAGATTCTCCTTGTTTAGCATCGAGTGTGTTATCGAGATATTGTTTTATATGCTCCAAGATGATTTTAACTACTGCAAGCATCATGTAGATACCCGTACAATTCTGACTGGATTTCCTTTCTTAGAATACGATCATATGTACATATGTACGCTTTTGCCACTCACTCTCAGTCTCCCTAAATCTCTTCATGGGTACAGTGGGATCTGCTCAGCCGAGGTTGTTAGAGTTCTTTTGTGATCCTAGAATAAGAGGTTACCCAACATCAGCATCAAGGATGATTGAACCTACGATCTGAATTTATGATTACCAGAAATCCTCTTTGTAATCCTTTAATCCTTTATTTTCCCAAAAGTTCAAATAACCAATATTAAAACAACAAAACTGAAATCTAGTCTAACAGTGTTCGCTTACAATACGGGCTCTACGTGCGAACGTTTTTACCCTCGTAGCACGTCACCTATGTCGGGAAGTAATTTTCCAAATACTTCAATGCTTCATTATTTCGAAACAATCGTGCCAACTCCATGCAATTAATCCCATTGAAATCCAACGCGTTCATATTCGCCCCATGCTGATGCAACATCTTGACAATGGCCAACTCTGAATGCATCCCAACTAAAACACAAATTAACACACTTTTGGTGAGTGGAAGTGAAAATCGATTTTTCATCCATCACAACTCTGACCAACCACCTACATACCTGCTCTCAATAGCAGAGTCCATCCTGACAAATCCACTGCTTCCATGTCAGCTCCATTGTCGAGTGCGAATCTCAATATGTCATATTGGTTAGCATCTACTGCACAATGGCACGGTGTCATGCTATTGTTATCCTTGACATTTATATCAGCCTTCTTGTTGAGCAGCATTCGTGCCACTGGCAGGTGTCCATAAAAGAATGCCATCTAAGGGAGGAGCATACAAAAATATTGACTTCATAAGGTTATCTTAAATTCATTGTGACTAACATGCAACGGTGTGCGACCGTTTAAAGGATTCCCGGTATGCACACTTGCACCGGCCGACAGAATGACGTCGATGATACATATCTCACCCGTGGTGATGGCATTGACCAACGGTAGATATCCATTCTGTGCAGGATAATCAATCAGGCTGGGGCGACGTCGAAGGATTCTTTTGATCAGAAATTGTTGACCCTTCTTAATGGCTCGATGCAAGCACATAGTTGATGGTGGCACCGACTGTGTTATGCCCTGCAAACGATGCAGATGCACATTTTGAAACTTTTTGGCATAAATGTGCGAAAGTGAGATTTAATTGCTCAACAGACAGACGAAAGGACGGATGGTCGTAAAATAAAAAATCCTCACCACAATTTCCTCGGACTCACCAACCGTTTTATATTCTCTTGCCTGGCCATCGCATTCGTAGCGTTCTTCATCGTTGTTGTCATCATTGTGTTCATCGTTTGGGAAAAGTTTCAGCGCTTTTATACGAAATCGATAACCGAAATTGTCGTCCAGCTGCTCAATTGTGGTCCTGCACGCACTTGTCCTGCGAGGGTAAAATAAAAAAAATAAATAAAAAATCAAACAACCGCAAGGATAATCATAATTTTTTTTTACGAGAGGGTACACATTATGTGTACAGAGTTCCGCGATTTATTTGTGCAAACATTTGGTACAATTTGTTTTTTTTTTTGTTTTTGTGGGCAAGCAAGGACAATTTATCGTCTACGAACCAAGCAACACGCTGCCAGCCCAACTTTTTATTATGCTTTTCAATTTCGTAGACATCTGCAGTTGGGACACCATCCCACTGGACAGTGACCGTAGATACGGTTTGGTCAACAACTTGTGCGTTGAAAATTTGTATGCTTTCCAAGTTTTCAGATTTTTCCGAAGCATCCTCCATGATTGAAAGGAAACAAACTGCACTGCACAAAAACAACAGATAAACTCATCAGAAATATAGTCGAAGGATACTTCTACTTCTTGGGACATGGTCGTTGTTTTATCAATACGAGAAACGAATTGTCCACATAGCAACGATTCAAATTGTTTGTTATTGTCCTTCAGTTTATCCTTTG
Source organism: Xylota sylvarum (assembly GCA_905220385.1). Taxonomy (NCBI): domain Eukaryota; kingdom Metazoa; phylum Arthropoda; class Insecta; order Diptera; family Syrphidae; genus Xylota; species Xylota sylvarum. The sequence goes on from LR999958.1 coordinate 39,932,842, forward strand.
AGTCAAATGTTGAAATTGCAATTGAAAAACGCATAAAAGGATATATGTACTAGTTCCAATGGAAGGAAGTGAAAAGTGCAATTGTTGGTTTAAAAAATAAATTTCTGGCATCAAGTAGGACACCCTATACGAGTACGTTCGAAAGGAGAATTGATTGTTATTGCTCGGTGGGGAGTGTTTATTTGGATTTAGATTGCTCCTCAAACTGCCAAGGATCACTTGAATGCTAAGCTAATGTATTGTCATTGAGATATAGGACAATAAAACATTTGCGATAAATGCGAATGTAAGAACTTTCCAAATTTTTATGGTTTATGCCACGACTTTTATAGCAGTGACGGTTTGGGAAGTGCGGAACGTGATGGAAGTTATTTCTGTTTCATTGGCAGACAGATGCATACGCAGACGCTCTATGCTGGTTTACATTCGATGGATTGGTGTAGGTGAAGGATTTGTAAAATTTTGCATTTATATAAGGATTCAGTAGGCATTTATTTGAACGGAATGGAGAAAGTCAGGATTCGTTCAGACTGTACTGTAAGATCCTTTATACTCAATCAAATGATTTAACTTTAAGTTCCAGGTACTGAGTTGCTACCGGTCTGACAGAGTCCCGCTCCTAGTGAAGTCTCTCTTCCTTACGGCTTTTGGGTATACCCAAAGAATATGTTCTTTCGCTTCCTTTGGCTCTCCATAAAGCCGTCAAATATCAGTATCTGACAGCTTAATTTTGTGCAGATGATATGTAAGTGGGAAACGCCCTGTTAGATAGCTAGTTAAGGTTCTTAGGCCGATTTTGTTAAGATTGAGTAAAGTCTTGACCTTTTTACGGGTGGGGGTTGATGAATTCTTTCTTTTGTTACACGCCTTGAAAGTAGACCGAGTAGTTTTCGTGTATGTGGATCTCCCATTTAGCTATTTTGTAGTGGGCACTGTTAGGTGGACAACGAATACGACAACAAGGGCCTCTCTGCGTTTTTACCTTCATGTCCTGGAATCCATAATAAATTAAATTCCTCCGGAAAGACTGTAGACGGCTCTTTAACTTCGCCAAGCAGTTTGGATATTATACAAAGAAGTCCTCAAAGTTTAAAAGATTAACAAAAAAAAAAGCGCAACACAAATTTTGTGTGAAAAAAAAAAGAATTTGTGAGGCATTCAGGCTCAAAAGAAGTCTTGATTATTCGAAAATAACTTATGGCCCTTTAACCACCTCCAATGTAAAATCCTTCGACTTGCTGCTACAAAGATATAATATGTCCCAATGAAACTTCTGAAGGATTAATGTCAAGCAGCTTAATTTCGAGCTATACGCAGTTGAACCATTTAAGTTTGAAGGATCGGATGGTGTAAATCCGGCCGAAATCCAACGAGCTTAATGATCTAATCATTCCCCGGCTAATTATGTATAATCCTTAGAAGTTTCCTGGATTTAGTTCACATAATTAAATTTTGGACGAAAATCGATATGGTTTTCGTACCACATCGTATAAAAGAAAAACTGAAGAAACTCATAGATACCCTGTTCATTCCTAAACCTTCTGTCACCTTCACAACGGCCCTGCAATCGCTGGTACGCATTATCGAAATATCTTTAGATTACAAGAAATATCCTTTGGTGACCTTTCACAATCTTGAGGTAGGTTTTAATTCTAATTCAACAACTCTATCCTAGTTCATACTTTATTCCTTTTTTTTTGGAAGTTAGTTGCGAACAAGCTTCTTTTAGTTCCTGAAATGGAAGCTTATCAGGCAATTGCCTATGACGATGATGTTGCTATAGCTATCTCAAGCTATGCTCTTTAAGGTTTCCAAATGGACTAAAAACTGTAACCTCGGCGTCGGCCCTCAAAAAACAGAACTAGCCCCCTGCCTATTTTGATTCTCTAGAAACAACAAAGCAGTAGTGCGGGAGATGCATTCCCGACAAACCTACATCTAGTATCAACAAGACGAACAATGGATCAAGCGTTAGAAAGAAAAGTTGTCAGAAGAGTTCTAAATTCATTGTGGTATCAGACAAGTTGGTGAATGAAGGAATTCGATAAACGCTTTCATCTCACTTAAAACATTCTGACTACATTAATGACGATTGGCTATTCTCACACAGAATTCTGACATGACAACTTAAGTAGAAAGGGAGTCTTATATAGTAGAGTTGAAGACTGCAACTGGCAGCTGGGGAAGAGTTGGAGAAAACTGAACTTATTGCCAGAGATCGCACACGATGGCGAAGGCGTAGTAGAGACCCACAAGAGGGTATAGGATACACATAAGAATCTAATTGAGTGCACAATTTGTTCGAAAACCACTTTAAAACCGGGATCTCATCCCAACTTGACAAGAAAGTGAGTAGGTGGAGGTGCCTTATCAAATGATTTAAAGATATCATTACGAACAAGGAAGCCTTGTTGAGGTTAAAGCACAATGTGATTCTAAGCGGAATATCCCTATTTTTTCCAATAGTCAATCCGCGATCAAATCCATAGAATCTGTCACTGATTGCTGATTACTAAACAATTGACAATTTAACTTATTTGAGTGCCAGTCCATTTATGTATGTACATAGATATATGGTGCATCCCTATCAATTAAACTAGACAATGGGAAATTTCATTACAGTTAAACTGCTGCTTAGGCTAAATGCAATAGATATGACCAATTGTAAGTAGGCAAATGGGACTACATGCCTGATCATCAGACATCTCTGGTCTAAGCTGAATCAAAATTGCTCCAACTTCCCAATCGGACTTAAGAGGTCGTTCGTCACTACACCAATCGGTGTCATTACAAGATATTGTTTCATGTCATATCGTATCAATAATGATCTGCTCAAATTTTTGAAGAAATGGGGGCCCAAGCCTGCCATCATCCACTAAATGTACGCAGCCATCGTCAAACTCATTCTATGCTATAGGTGCCTAGTCTGGTGACCCCCAGTAGACAAGACTACGTATCTCAGAGCACTGACCAGGATACAAAGATTAACGTGCACACATACGCCTACTGCAGCCCTTGAAACCATACTGACACTGATAGCATTAGACCTACACCTAAAGGAAACAGCTGCAGCTACTTAAAGCAATCCATCCTTTGAAAAGAGGGACACACGAGCCATCTCACTGTTGCGAGATTGGTACACTTAGGTACCGAAACGGATTATGTATCACCATCCTACGACTTCAGCGTAATAGATAAAACAATCTCCCCACTCAAGAGAGGATTGGATTATTGTTAAGGGCCATCAACCCGAATGATATCTCTTTCCACAGACATGTCAAACTTATAAAAATACGAAGGAGTAGGTTCTGGCACATACTCATCTGAGTAGCTTCCAAGCTATGGCAGTGTATTCCAAGTGGAAGTAATAGCAATCACAGAAGCGGGACGAGAACTATCCAGAAAACTGCACTCTAGAAAGATGATCGACGTACATATACATATGTTTAGCGACACCCAAGCCGCCATAAAAGCCATCTCATTCACAGTCATCAAAACCAAAACTGGTGAAACGATGCCAAGGAGAACTCACAGCACTCTTGGCGAACTCGGACGGTACACTCGTTTAGGTTCCAGGACACAGCGGCACTCAAGAAAACGAACCGGTGGACGATCTAGCAAGAAATGGGTCCGAACAGGACCTGACAATAGTCGTTATGTTTCTAGGTCTTGTTAAATCCAATATAGAGCAGGCCTTCTCGATACTAGCTAATGAGAGATGAAGGGCACTCTCATTTTGTCGTGTCTCAAAAACACTTTGGACAAAATAAGACAATGCCAGAACCAAACAAATTTTAGCGTTTTACAGACTCCACTTGGTCCTCTTCAAGGGGACTATTACGGGCCACAATCTTCTGGAAGCCCACCGAAGAAGAATCCGACTAAACACTGATGCCCTCTGCTAAGGCTGTGGCGACACGGATGCAGAAGAGAGCACATCTCATTTCTAGGTACCTACATGCTGCAGATACAATCCCAAACTGTTTCTAGCTAAAGTTGGAATATCAGTAGTGCTTTACGGATCGCAAATCGGGTACAAAGTCTTCATATAAAGACTGAACTCAGACGATCAGTCGATATTGAGTATTTTCCACAAGTTTGGACGACTTAGTACATGATTGCAGGAATACTGCCAGTGGGTACGGTATTTAACCAAAAAAAAAACTTTGATATGCATTTGGTTATGCTTTATCGACCACAAAAGTACGACTAAAACTACGTGATACCGATTACGATTCTAACATATAAGTGCAGGAAGACATAATGTATCTTGTGCATTAGTAATTCGATCTTTACCTTCAAAGCCAAATGCAAAACCGGTGTCAAACTAATGTAATGAACAATTCAACTTGTTATCACTTGTTATTCTTCAATGTATGTACTTTGAATGTAATAATTGGCGTTCAACATTAATTAACCTATGAGATAAGGCACCACTGTCACCGGTTTCAGATTAACAAATGCATTTGTTAACAAAGGTTATATCACCGAGTGGGCAACAGAATTACACTGATAGCAAAAGCAAAAGTAAAAACAATTCCACAACAAAATGTTGGACGCAGCCAACATATAAAAACCAAGACCCTATGGAATGCTCACCAGTTTCCGACTAAGCTCCCTCAAGCAACATCAATCTTACTCGCAGAATTCCGAATTGATTCGCCAAATTAACGATTCATTCAATCGTGTACAGTTATGAAAATTGCATTACTTCAACTGTCCGTGGGCAATGAATCCACTGCCAATGTAAATCGTGCCGTTGAGGCTGTAAAACAAGTGAAAGCTAAAAATCCCGACCTGAAAGTGGCCATTCTCCCCGAGTGCTTCAACGGTCCCTACGGCACGGAATACTTCGCACAATATGCCGAAAAGGTCCCTCAAGGACCCACCAGCCAGGTTCTTGCGAAATTGGCCAAAAATTTAGGAATCTACATAATTGGTGGAAGTATTATCGAACGAGTCGATGCGGATACGTTGTACAACACATGCACCGTTTGGTCTCCTGACGGACAGTTGATTGGAAAACATCGCAAAGTAAGGAATATTTATTCATATTCCATGACAAATCACCATCAATTCACCCCTTAGATACACTTGTTTGATATTAATCTCAACTCCGAAGTGGGCGGTAGCATGTACTTCAAGGAATCATCGGCCCTCAAACCGGGCAATCAATTCACCGTGGTTGAAATTGAAAATCGAAAATTCGGTATCGCCATTTGTCATGACATGCGATTCGATGAATTGGCAAAGATCTATCGCATTGAGGGTATGCAACATCGGTTGAATTAGGATTTAATCACATTTTGTGGTAATTTCAGGTTGTGATATGATTGTGTATCCTTCGTCGTTCTGCACTACGCAAGGACCAATGCACTGGGAATTGCTGCAAAGGTCTCGTGCGAATGATAATCAACTCTTTGTAGTAACAGTATCATCGGCCAGAGATACAAACGCTGATTACATTTCGTATGGACATTCGATGGTTGTTGATCCTTGGGGAAGGGTAATGTATGAGGCTCGAGAAAATCAAGAGGTAATCGTCGCTGATATTGGTAAGTTTGAGTATGAATTTCGATACAAGTGGGTTTGTTTAAAATTTGATTGCATCGCGTTGTAGACTTTTCCATGGTGGACCAAGTTAGAAAGCAAATTCCAATTTTTGAACAAAGGCGTACGGATTTGTATGATACCATCAAGAGGAAGCAGTAAATGATTGGTCGGAAACTCAGAAATTAATCTTATTCTATCTAACACTTACTAACAGTTTAGTTTAAATCGAATAAAAATGTAATGCAATTGAAAGTTAACATAACTATAGTCTATAGTGCATTTTCAAGTTTGTTATTGGGAAGAAATGAATGGGACAGTCGCAAAGTGGAAGCCAAGAATCATTACATCCCTCCTTGGATTAATAGAATGTAGTTTAACTCTTGCACTGTTTGCTCGATCCTCAAGCAATATATTCTCATCTTGTCGCGATGGTTGATAGATCGTTCATCTCAATGCGGCCTTAGGCCAAGAAAGCCCACCGTCCATATTTCATTTCGACAGATCTTGGAGTAAGTCTAGTAAGTCAATGGAGTAAGTCAATTCATAGTCGAATTTTAATTGTGCAGAATGACGATGCAGTATGCGTCTTCACTAAACTCAGTAAGAGTCTCACTTTTGATCTCTAAGCAAGGATGTCCGACAAACTAACCACTGAGCTACAGTATCTACGGATACGTCATGCGTCAAGATCCTTACTTACTAATGTACTCTCGTAGACCCTGTGTCAGGACTCATGACATAATTAACCACAACTACGCCCCATCGTGATCGGTTCCTGACGATATGCTTCAACTTCTTTCAGATCTTTCGTAGTTGCCAAGATTCATTTTTGACTAGTTTTGCGCCCCGGCCTTCGATGAACTTTCTGTATTCGATCTTGTTGTGTTAGCAGATACCATTAAATTGCTTATCGTGCAATACAATTCTCGTCCTCAACGCGATATCTCATGAAATTGTTAGTTTCAGATACAATTTAAACAGAACACTCACTCAGAGGCTACCATATATGCACTGGGATCTTTCGGTATCCCCAAATCGTCTGTTACTGATGAAATATAGCCAGTTCTGAAGAGAATCTTCATTGCGTGTTTGCCACTGATATCGTTCCTGGCGAATGGTTAGAGTGGCTTTTACGAGTATACTAAAAATTGGTAGAGATCACTCCTCCCTCGCCAAGAGTTTCAGACCTATAGATCTGTTTTCCTACTTTCCGAAAGGCTTTGAGAGACAGGTCGCGATTCACATGCACAGATGAGAAATCCTGCGAGACTGCGCCACAAAACATTTTTGCTGGAATTGAATGACTAGACAGCACGGAATAGATGAGCCATCGACTGCCCGCAAGATAAGTTTTGATCTTCACTGCTATGATGGATGTTGGTAGATTCAAATAGTTCAAGCGTCAAGGCATAAGTCATGCCTATAGACGGCCTGTGCTAATGCTCAGAAATCTTTAGACATAATCCATGAAGTGAACTCTCTGAAAACTGAGGTTTCCCCTTCATGAGAAGGAGGAAGTCTGACTCAGCCAGCGCTTAAGGGCGTTACTGTCCAGATCTCCGATGAAGTGAAATATGTGCAAGTCATCATGGATAAAACACTTTATTGGGCAAAGCATTTGAAGTCAAAGATGTTTAAAGCCCTCTCAGTTTTTTGGTAGTGTAAGGGTGCTTTTAACAAGAGTCTTATCACCGAAAAAGTTTATCTGTACCTGTACGACTATGCTGAGACCTTTTCTAGCTTATCCGTCACATGTTAATTGCAAAGGACTCTGGCGTAAGTATGTGTTTGCCTTTTGCGCTAAACTGCAAAGAACGGCACAAGAACGTTTCCGAGTACGCCTGGGTCAGCTCTAGATGTTCTGCTAGATTTACCTTTCTTTGATACTTCTATCATGGGTTGTACAGTAAAAATAACTTATCTGGGTTCTGGACTGACTTTGACTTGAGCCAGGACTGGGTCTTGAGCCAGGACTGATCAAGGCTTCGGTACTGGTGCCTTCTTGAAGACCGATAATATTAGACTTTACTGCTCTTTAGGCAAACATGACTCGGTTTTTCAAGTCAATATCTGTGCTATTCTAATGGTTACCAACTATATTATATAGAATAGATGGTCGGAATATCTCTGTCTGTATCAACACTTAGACCGGGCTTAAGGTCTTGCTCAACCCTCTAAGCTATTCCAAAATATTTCGAGAATGCAAAAATTTGATTCCAAGACTGAGCTCTTTGATTCTTGTCTGGGTCCCCGGTCACACTGAACTCACTATGCAAGGCTCAGATGATGATTTCTACAATTGTGCGTGGCATGGCTTTCCATGCTAGCTTGCTGTTTCTCAGCAGTAAAGAGTGAACTATTTGACGTTCCTACGTGACGCTTTTCTTTTTCTAAGTATATTAGTGTGCCAGGGTTAAAAGACACCACTATCTGTCACACTTATAGAGAGGGCGACGATGCTTCGGATCATATCCTCTGGGATAGTCCTGCCTTTGCTCGGATCAGGTGGCAAATCTTCGGTGCTGATTCTGTAAGCTTCTCATCACTGAAATACCTTCTTGGCTTTCTTCGAAAGTCAAAGAAATTCCAGTTAAATATGTATGGCTTCCTGGTAATACAATGAATTAGTTGCGTCTAAGTACTTTATTGGAGATTAGATCTTACTTGTGACATAGGCAATCACTTTCCAGGTTCTAATAGCAGCGGTCTTACTTTAGACTAGATTAGTCCCAATTTGGTATTTAAGCTGATTGCACTGCTTTATAATATTTTAGACAACATATCAATGGCAGTCTTAGATTAAGATAAGCGGCTGCTATGGTCTAATTTACAACCATCAATAGAGACAGTTTGCCTCTGCCATCAAGCCAGTGGTCATTTGATTCAGGTTCATGATTACGTGCGATAGTACGCATAAATACATCGTCAGCATAGTCCAGGTATTTGAGATACCTATGAAAGTTCTGTTAAATTACACCACAGGGTGCTCTGTAAACCACCACTGATCACCACGAAAAAGAGTAGTACTGGGGGTATGCAACCTTACGCAAATGCTTCTCAATTTTTCATTTCTGGTTCTTAGTGCTAGAAGTAGTTTGCCGTCTTATTTCCTTCCTCAAACAACGCCAAAATGCTGCTAAGTACTTCCACCAAAATTCCTTAAGAGACTTGTATTACCCCACAAGCTCAGCGTCTTTTAGTTATCCTTACATTTTTAAGGTCGGTTTTTCATCACCATAATTCACGTGGATCATCACCTCATCTTCTATCCGGTATAGTACCTACTATTCTTCCTACGTTTCCCTTCACTTTTATTGTAGTTCCTCACATGTGGGAACGATCCTTAAGGAGACAAATATATCTCAACTTTCTAGAATATCACGGTTTTGGTCTTCTCCGTCAGTGCAGTGAAATTTTGAAAATATGAAGCTTAGACATACAATTGGTGACACCATTGGCATAACATATACTGTGTTTCAAAAGCATTAAAACCATGAACTCATGTATATCATCATGAAGAGACATGATAGCCTGCAAACTTAGACAAATTTTTGATTCGTTATAGGTTTCAATTAAATTCTTTTTATTGTAAATTGTACCAGGATAAATACAATTTACAGTCTCCAACGAATGTTATTGTTTCTTCCTGATGGTTTCATACAAATCAGTGCGCCTCTGTTCAAATATCGGAATCTGCTTTCTGACTTCATCCACAATTGAAAAATCTAAATACACAACGCAACGCAATCAAATCAAACACACATCTTGTATACTCTCCTACTTACCAATTTCAACGACTATTATCTCACGTTTTTCGCTAGCCTCATGCAGTACCCTACCCCATGGATCGATAACCATCGAATGTCCATAAGATACAAAATCAGCATTCGTATCTCTGGCTGCTGAAACTGTAACCACGAAGAGTTGATTATCATTAGCGCGCGACCTTTGCAGCAATTCCCAATGCATTGGTCCGTGAGCCATGCAAAATGACGAAGGATACACAATTATATCACATCCTGGAAATACAGTGAAAAAGTCAACACAATGATTCAACCCTAATCCAATAGACGGTATTGAAACCTTCATTCCGATAGATTCGCGACAATTCATCGAATCGTAAGTCATGACAAATTCCAATTCCAAATTTTCGATTTTCAATCTCAACCACAGTGAACTCGTTCCCCGCTGTGAGGGTCGATGATTCCATGAAGTAGATGCTACCTTCCTGCTCGGTGTTAAAGTTGGTATCGAACATATGGATCTAATGTTTTAATCGGAAATGAATGATGATTTATTTTGGAATATTGAAATATCATCCTTACCTTCCGATGTTTCCCAATTAACTCACCATCGGGAGACCAAACCGTGCAAGTGTTGTATAACCTATCCGGGTTCCCTCGTTCGATAATACTTCCGCCAATTATGTAAATTTCAAGATTTTTGGCCAATTTCGATAGAGTCTGGCTGGTTGGGTCTTGAGGTATGTTTTCGGCATACTGTGCAAAGTACTGCGTTCCATAAGGACTGTTGAAACACTCGGAGAGAATGGCTACTTTCAGGTCTGGATTTTCGGTTTTTACTTGCTTCACAGCATCCACGGCATTAGTTACGTTAGTGGTGGAGTCGTTGCCTACGGGCAGTTGAAATAATGCGATTTTCATAACTGTGGATGATTGAATTAAACGTGAGTCTGTTGAAATTATTTTGGATTTAGTGAGGAAAATTGGTTTTGTGTAAGAGAATTTGGTGTCATCGTTTGGAAACGGTGTTGCGTAACAACAAAATTGTGTAACGTTGAGATAGTATTTTAATTCAAACTTTATTCACTACTCAGAGAGTCAATAGTTTTGTCTTGTCTACCAAGAAACCAAACGTACATATGTATACATAATTAAAGTACCTATCTTACTACAAACAGAGGTATCATGTAATAATTTCGTAGATAAGAACGTAACACAGTCAAACAATGGTCTATAATATTTGATATCAAAACCATCTAATTGAATCACAGTGCAACTCACAACCTACCACAGTTGCTATAAAAAATTTAAACCACTTTAAGCTTTAAAGCTGACAAAAGCTTTAAAGAAATGGTATAAAAATATATCTTATGAAAAAATGCTTATGATGGAGGGACTTTAAATGTTAATCAGAATGCATATTGTTATTTATTATGACTTGATGTTCAATAAGCAACTATACACAATTATATACATAAGTATAAACATCAAGTCTGCTTACACACTTACCTAACATTCGATGTTGTCACTTCAGTTTGATAGTATCTACTGAGTGTTATTTAATTTGTTAACTCAATTACAACTAGCAAGTGACTTTCATTAAACGGTATTCGAGTTTCACTCAGAGTTGCCGTCTCTACGCTTGGTACTTTGCATAATTTATAAAATAAAATTATAGCAAACTAAATAAATTGAAAAGAAGTGGAATTGTTTGGCTCTTACCCACGTAGTAAGTGTGCAAAAGTGTTTAGTATGGGTGTGGTCATCCTATTTCAGTATTAAACAAATGAGTATAGCTGCAACGTTGCCTAAATATCATAGCTGCACTGCAAAACATAACAAGAAGTAAAATCCCAGCACTATCTAGAGAAGAAGACATTTTAATCTCTTCAAAATTTATCCGATACTTTTAAGAAGGACATAGCAAGCTTTGAAGTCATGTCGGCAAATAATGAAGAACCAACAATTGCCACAAACAATTTTTATACTCATTTTGGTATTATTCAAAGGATCTGTGAACTAAAAATACATTCTGCCATGGTATCAACTCTTTTCGTATTGCTAAGTATAAAGATTAACTTACAAGATATTGGAAGATTTATTAGGTTCGACGAATATGATAACTTTAAAATTTCTAACTTCAATTCGAAATACCACAATTGATGTCCTGAATTTCACCCAACCAACACCAAGAAACCCCTGGTTTGACGAAGAAAGCCAGCGAGCACAGGAAGCCAAAACAAAAGGGATACAAAGCGAAGCTGCAAAGAAGGACACAGGCTACACGGGAGCTATTCGAACAAAAAAGTCGGGAAGAAAATCAACTTCTCTAAAAAGATGAAAAAAGAGCAAAAGAAACGCGTGATCGAAAATATTGAGAGATTATACCTACATACTTCACGAACAATATAAGAAAGTTTTACCAAAAGGTAAAAGGATGAATGACGGGATAAGGATCCGTACAGAAACATATAGGCGAAGGAAACCTTGAAGTCACAGTCGGTGCTGAAAATGTGGAAAAACTTCTTTTGCAGACTATATAAAGGCGATGAAGACAAACATTTCGCTGTCAGGTAGAATTGATCATTAAACCTAGAGGATGATAGCCACAACTTCGTCCGTCCACCTGATCAAAACGAAGTGAAGATAGCAATATACAAGCTTAAATTCAATAAGGATGCTATACAAATGAATTGGCAATGACTTGGTAGCGAGAATACATCAACTCAGTCCTGAGATTATGTTAAATGAGTGTATATCAGGTGAATGGAATCTCAGTATAGTTTTCTGGATCCATAAGTGAGAAAACCACCTCAATTGCGCCAACTACAAAGGTGTCAGTCTCCTAACAACCCTTATAAAATGCTATCTGTTATATTTTGCCTGTAACCTTTCATCAACTACCTGATAGGCTCCTATCATTGTAATTTAAGGTCAGAAAAGTTCACAATCGAAAAAATTTCCACACTTTTGCAGAACCTCGAGAAAACTCAAGAAGTCCAAATCGATACCCACCATCTTTTCATCGATTTAAAGGCCTCATGCGATAGGATTTCGAATCATCAAGTCTATTTTTGGCATCCCAGCCAAACTCGTCTGTTTATGCAGAATGGTGATGAAGAACGCTCGCTGCTCCATCAAGGGCGGTAATGACCTCATCGAGACAAAGGATTTAGACAAGATGACATGCTGTCATGTAACTTCTTTAACATCATTCTTCAAAGAATTGTTGCCAAATTCACAAGCTAATACCGGGCGCCGAATCTTTTAAAAGTCTGTGCAATTTCCAACATACGTTGACAATATTGATATAATTGACAGAACTCCACGAATGATTTTAAACTACACTATGTTTACTTAGACAAGTTCATTCCCCTATCCCTTTTGAGTCCTGATAAGATCCGTCCACCTCAGATTTACTATCAAAGCTGCACAGTTTGCGTAATAGCTAATAACCCTCTAGACAGCTTTACGCAAAAGATACGCAATACGCAGTAGAATACGGAACATTGTCACTGTCAGCTGTAACTCTCAGGTACCTTCTACACCTGCTGTTTTGCAAAATGATCGAACAATACTAAGTGGCGTGTTTAATAACTTAAGGACTCAGATGATACCCTGCACTATCCGTCTCTGCTTGATCACCACACATTTTGTAATCATGTGGATAATCTTGCGATGCTAAGAAGCTAGGCTCCGGATATCATGGAAATGGTAAGTTGAGTTATCACCCAGGTATTTTAAATGCAATTTCGGCTTTTCAGTGGACACTGTTTATAATCGAACTCCACTACTGTAGAGCATGATAGGCTCGAACTGCATTGTGAATATTAACGATGGCTACCCAGCAGTGTTATTCATCCGTAATACAATTTGGTATACAATATTTGTACAATTCTACATGGCGGTAGTCACGTCTATTTATTTAAAGAATTCGTAACAGTTTGTATAAATTTGTAACAATTTTTCAGATAAGAGAACGGACCTATTAAATTCAATTTAGTTCGTCTTGCTGTCAACAATTTTTTGATCTTTGGGTAGTTTCGATTTGAAAATGATTTACTGATGGACTCATTCAGGTGTATAAAGTAAATGGGTTCGCCCAACCGATTTTAACTCCTGTATTTTTCATTTAAACTATTTTCTTACTAAGTTGTGTGCTAAGCCACGCAAAAAGATGGCCCTGTTTGGGAGTTTTGTTAAATCTCTTGGCAAGATAACCGATGAGATACTCCTAGGAGCAACTGTACGCGATGTTAATGACTTTTTCGAGAATGAGTTGTAATGTCTTTCTGAATATCATAGTGTCCTAAAGGAGGGTGCTGTACGAACAGAAAAAATGACACATAAACACAGGGAAGTCGCTGAATGTCATCAGAATACCTTAATGCAATTGTCAACAGCAGAAAAGGATAGCATGGAAACATTTTATGCCAAAAGTGCTGAAATTATCGAAAAACTTAAGCATTTCGTAAGAAAGAAAGTAAAATGAGAAAATTATAAATAAGTTTTCAAAGAATGAAAATTCACATGTTCCCTGTAAAGGGGAAATTCCTTACAGTCTGGCAGCATTGGGTTATTATTTCTATTCGGAATAGGCATCAAAGCCCATCCTTGAATACATTGCTTTTAAATATTTCCCCATTGAGAGATTACAAAATTTTTACTTCGTTCATTTTCGAATTTTGAATGATTTTACTTTGTGTTCGCATACACAATTGTTAACTAGGGTGGACTTTATTTCCATTTCTTATTGTAATTAAGACCCACAACTGAAAGGGAATAAAGACCACGGACGTTGATGCCACTTTAGAAAAGAAATAAAGCACGTAGGTGTTATATCCTTCTTTTTGGGTGATAAACCCCACGGGATTTATTACCGCGGGCATTATTGCGGGCGATCGGTTACTTGTGTACATATATAATTTCGTATCCCACAGAGATAGTATCTCGAACTCTAAGTAGGTTTGAAAGATTTTTTCGATCCCTCCATGTTGTATGTACCAAGATAGGCCTATATTTGGTTTAAGTATGTCCTGGCTTTATCCAGACAACCAATTCCAATCACAAGGTTTGGTGAAACTGTGTATTAGAAATATGACAGCAGCCCATTTACGAATGAATAATCCAAGGTATCTACCATCTTTATATCTAAATTATAATAATACTTTAATAGAAATCGTTTCCCAAGAGTATAGGGTTGAGACCTATTTAAATTTATTTAAATCACCAGTTGCAGCTTCAATCCAAAACTAAGTTGCTTTCCTTAGACCGTATTCAAAATAATTTATACTCCATGTTTATTTTTTTTTTTATTTTTATTTGTATCACTTTAAAGTTGCTAACAAATTGCTACACAGAATACATACAAACATATGTATATTATCAAACAAAATAACGACTTAAAAAGTACATGTATATATTTTATATAATAATATCATTATAATCTCTTCTTCTGTATATGCAGAGCCCCTTTATATAAATTCATTTAATATATTATAATATTACGCCTCTTTTAAAAAAAAAATAAAAAATAAAAAATTAAGTAAAACTTAATTTCACAAATGTAAATGAATGGACCTAAAATAAAAAAAAAGATATAAAAATAAAAAACACTGAGTACCACAGTGGACACAAAATACAGCGCACGCAGGTGTGTGATAAAATAAAACAAAAATTCACTAAATGAGTTCGAGATAAAATTAAAATTCGTATATCGTAATTGTTATAAAAAATAATCAATTTAGCTAAATATTTTTTTAAAAAATACAAAATAAATTCTTTTTGAGCAAAAGTCTGTCACTTATCACGCTGCAGTTGCCTTCAGCAGACTGAGTCTTGTTGAAATGGATGATGAAGACACCTTCGGTGTTGTACTCCCGGCTAAGGTGAGCGGGTTTGAGTACTCGGTGATTGGCTTCGATGAGAAGGAGTTACCATTTTCGGCCACAATGAAGTCCGGTATGGGTGGTGGCATCTCACCTCGAAACGGTCCAAATTGTGGCGTATTCCGAACAAGTGCTTCAGTTTTTGAGAGACCATGTGCCTTCCCCAGAGAATCGCGAGCTTCTAGTTTTGGTGGACTTACCAAGGAAGTATCTAGGACCGCCTTGCCATCGTAAGTGACAACAGCTCCAGTAGGTAGTGGGCGTTGACTGGTGGATGGTTTGTTATCGGGCGGAAGGTAGTAGGTGTCAATACGTTCGGCGGCAAGAGCTACTTTGTCGTCGCCTTCTTCCACATCCATATCGCTCAGATCGGCAGTCAGTTTGGCGGCAGTACCGAGCTTGTAGATGACAGTGTCATTAGTACTATCTGGTGGCGATGGAATGAACATGGGTTCAAAGTTTTGATTGTGTGAAGTATCCTGGTTTAGAAAGAGAGTATCGGTTTCCATTACTTCGTCGATCTCGGAACCGGGATCATCTCTCCGTCTAGCAATTTGTTCCTCCTTCTCGCCAACACCTTCTTCGTCAGTCTTTCTGCGGACAATAGGCCTGAAACCTCCCTCCACCACAACGGTGTCTGGTTTGAAGCCCTGGTTCACGGCTGGTTTCATGGAGGCGATGTCATCCTTAAGCTCTTTTACGTCATAGGGTATTTTGTACATGATGGTAGGAACATTGTTGACCTTCTCCGGTATCAATGGTTTCTTCTCTTGCTTAGGTGATAGTCCGTTTAAGGCAAAAACGTAGTTTTGAACTGATTCTTGGGGTACGGCATCAGCATACGGCACCGGAATGACGCCACTCGGTTTTGGTTTAGTTCCCTTTAGCAACGGTTCGGTTTGTCGCTTAAAATCTAACTCTGTCGGTTGCCCTAAGAGTAGCACCGACGAACCCGGGAATGGTTTTTCTTTAAGGAAAGGCTTGATGTGTGCAACTGGCTTGCGATAGTGATTAATGATCACCGATGGCTGTGGTATAGCAACTGGCCTTGGAGCCGGCATCATAGATGCCAGCAGGGATGGTGGATGTGGCCGCTTGCCAGGCAAACGATCCTTCTTCATTGGATATGGGCGGCGTTTAATCGGTCTGTATGGGCCACCGGTCTGTGGCGGTCGAAGATATGTTAAAGGTCCTGCACTCTGCGGCAACTGTGTGTCCTGTGGTAATGGTGCTTGTAAGCTGGTTGTGACGCTGATGTTTTTCACTGTTTCTCCACTTAAGATTTCCGGGGCTGCAGTCGACAATTGTGGAAATCTAGGCGGCATCAGCTGCAACGACGACGATGACAATGATGACGATGACGACGACGACGACACCGACGATGATGATGATGACGATGGTGGCGGTAGCACCTTTCGGTTCTTTAAGCTCTCCTCGAGAGCCTCAGCAGCGCGGATTCCATCTGAAATCAGTTTAGTTATTTCCGATGATTTCGTAATTTCAAAACTCAATTTTGGCGGTGTTCCATTCATATTGTGATTCTTAATCAAATCAGTTTGATGCTTCAATAAAAAATTATCGTTGGGGCTGACCTTAGTTTCATGTCGAATCGATGATTCGGCGGCGTAATCCTCCTCCGGTTGGGCAATAACCTCATCGATTTCGGAAGCTGCGGCACCCTCATCACAGCTATCGTGCACATGGATCCTCCATCCGAGATGGCGATGTGTAAAGCAGTGGTAATAGACGGTGTCTGGTGTATTGCGGTCTGGCGTCCAAGTGATCACACCCGGCTCACCATCATCACATTCAAGCGTGAGGGTACGCTGGTACGCACCAAACGACTGGAAATCATCAGCTGGTGGGCCATCAATGTCGGGCGTCCAATTGCACAGGCGACCAACGCCCGTAGGTGTGACCTGACCAGAACGTGATCTGTGGACGCCAGCGAAGATACGAACACCCTGCAGTAAAAGAACATTAAATTAAGACTGAAGGACACTTCCCGTACTTACAGTTTTCTCCTCATCCGTCTTGTATTCATAACCACCAATTGGATCGTCTGTGATGTAGAATGGATGATACTTGGCCGGGATATCTGGGTTGTTGCCACCTTCAATGACAAAAGTGTACTTCTTGCCTCGAACCAAATGAATTTCCGGTATGAGAAGTCCATTTATATACCAAGAGATTCCCCAACCGACATGTCCTGCAATGAAAAACAAATCACACACGCACAAAACACATACACAACCCAAAACACAAAAGACCATGCTGTTCTAATGGAATTAAAAACCTCAACCAACCGGTAATTGCCGGATATCCATGTTTGCCTCCAGTCGGACCCATCTGTGCATAGAATACCCCATCCTCTGGTTCATAGCATTGAATCGCTGGGATATCCCATGCTCCGTTTGTATTCGCTGGCTTTGGTGTTGGCACTGGTTTTCGTGGTGGAGCTGCTGCCGCTTCTTGCCTCCTAGTTGGCCTCTGCAGTGCTTGTGGTGTTGGCTTTTGAGTTCGATTATCATAGAATTCTTCCTCCTCCTCCTCAGCCTCATCCTCATCGTCCGACTCTGGTTTCTCACCCACTGGCAATGGGCAGTTCCATGTCGCTTGACGACCAAAATTGATCAAATGAAGGTTTTTCGTATACTGCGAGTGATAGGAGACTTGATTGCGTTGATTTAGTGGTCCAATAGCCCAAACAATAGCTTGCGATGTATTACTGATTATTGGAAGATCATATTTATCTGCAGCACGTAGAGAACGTTGATACGTGACAATGGAATAGCCATTGACCATGGCGGCATTTAAAAGACGAACCGAATTTGTGTTTTCCTGAAAACAGAAAGGATTTTTGTAATACGTACTACAACTGGCTTTTCGATTGACCAGTACCTCAAAAACTTCATCAGGACAGCTACCACGTTTTCCAGAACACTGTGACTTGTCGTCCAGATAATAGTCGTAAGCGTAGCCCTTACCAGTGTCAAAGTCAACCCAAGCAACGACAACGTCGGATCCAATCATGTTTGTCTCGTCTACCTTCGGTGAGATTCCAAAGGACATGTACTCTCCAAATGCTAAAATATAAAAAGAAGAAGAAAATAACAAAACAATTAGTGGACAACTTGATATGTTAGAGTTCATCTCAACAGGAGCATCATTTCTGTGGAAAACTCCTCCAGATAATATCGTTATCAACACTGCAAATACAGTGACTAACAAATAAACTGGAGGGCTTGTTCTAAAGGAAAGTTGCAATTAGAATGTTGCATACTCGTAGAAGTGATGTTGCAAAAAAATATTTCTCGTAGACCAATCAATCGTTACACAGGATCTTGCCACTTTTAAATATCCCGCCAGTCTTTTTTTGTTTTATTTTATGGCTCCTCAAGGTTATAGGGCCATTTTTCTCGAAAATCTGGTGCCAAGTATCGAAACAAGATGAATGAGTTTTTTAAAGATATTAACCTCTGTCAAATGTGGTTTCGAGAGAACAGTGCCACATGTGTAACCGTCGCAGGAACAATTCCTTTACTGGCAAAGTAGTTTCCGAAGTTTCCACGGCGTTTAATCTCGAAGCGGTCGGAGGTCAAATCTTACGCTGGAACTACCTGCGATTTTTTTTTGTGGAGATATCCTAAATTCAAGATGCGGAAGATAACTGCTGAACTAAAAATTTAAATCCTGCAAGTAAGTCCGTCGCCGTCTCATCATTAGGTCCTCAAAGATTTATCGAAAGTCTCACAGATAAAGAAACACAAGTCTTAGCGAATGTGGGCGAATTACTCAGGAATCCACTTTCAAGCTCCGCTGAGTATTTGTTAGTTAAATGGTCTGAGAGTGACCAATCCTATCCTACGGGTCTAATATTAGTTGAAGTGCTAAAAAAGTAAAAATCTCGCCCAAGTATAAAGAGTAATCCATACGATGTTTCACTATCGTAGTTTCCCCAGGACTTGCTTATTAAAGACTTTGCAGCAAAAGGAAGCCTCAGATGAAGAAATCTGCAAGATGGCAACTTGCCACGAATGCAGGAGTACTTGGAACGGTTCAGGAAGTAGCGTGGAGACATTACTCTGAACGGAAACATCAGACCACTCTACCCCCTACTATTTTGAATGAGCGTACCGATTCTAAGCGATACAGAATGAGGAAGTATGAAGACAAACCCAAGAAGTAAGTCTCTTCTTAATTTCTTAAATGCAGAAAATCTTGTACTCTTTCAAGATTAGAAGAAAGGACGGTTTGGATATTACCTTCGTGATATAGCGTAATTCATCTTACGTAGAAATGGAGATAACATTAGACTTTGCAAGAGCACACTCACACATCACTACAGCTTCTATTGTATAATGGCGGACGAGCGATATCAGGGGAATCTATCGAAATGGTAATGGGGACCCTTTTGCACAGAATGGTTCGATGAATCTCCATATGCATAGTAAACAGGCACAGAATCATAGAAGCAAACATGAGACGAAGCTAACAACATTATAAACTTCAACAAGATAACCTCATTTACTCGGTGTCGGTATAAGGAGGCAAGGAATGATGGCATACTGCATATCTTCCTACAAAATGGGCAAACGATTCTAATCCCTCAACTGCCCAGTTTCATGTGTATGCGCCGCTTAATGATCTTAGTTCCACAAAGGGAACACATCATATCAAATCTATCCATTTCATCTCTCTTCCAAGACGTTGTTCACACCATTTAAGATGTCTTCAAGTACAAAGAGGCAGTTCTCAGCTATCTAACCAGAAAATAACAGCCGATCTAGATTTTGAAATTATGAAAACATTAAGTCCATAACGGACTATTCCACCCTCAAGGGGACAACTGACGGATGAGCTTCTAGCTTCTGAAATCACTGGAAGACATGAGTTCAGATGTATAGCATAGGCTGATGACCTCACAATCTTAATTACCAGAAAACGTCTGAATACTCTGGGTGAGCTCATATAGATGGCGCTGAATATCATGGCAAGTTGGACAGACAGCTGTGGATTCGACGTTCGGACTAAGAAGTTCGATGTGGGACTTTTAACGAGAGCAGGCTCTAGCCTGGATCTAAAAAATCACAAGAAGTTAACTTGGAGAAGAAATTTAGAACACAGTATCACTAGAGGTTCAAAAGATAGATCAGTGGCCAAAGTACCTCTACTGGAGATTGGGTAACCAACCCCCTTTGGAAGGTTATTGGTGGCAGCGAATGTGAGAGGGGGTAGAACTATTTTCTCACTAAGGCATTTCCGCTTGCGCCAGACTAGACGGCAGCGGATGGAATCCACAGATGGAATCGACGGTGGCGTCTACAGTTCCAGTCAGGTTGAACAATTAGTGTTCCTTATATAAACTTCTTCAACATATTTGAATCCCAAGTCGAAAACCAAAATCCCACAATCAGGCAGAATAAACCATTCAATCTAGACGATAATAGCCAAAACTGCCATCCACCTGATCAAACCAAAGTGAGGATAGCAATATCCAAGCTTAAATGCTATAAGGCAGCTGGACTGGAAGGCCTACAACCCGAGCTGTTCAAAGCAGCTGGAAATGACCTGGTAAAGGGCATACACCAACTCATTCCTAGGATTTGGTCAGATGAGTGTATGTCTGATGAATAGAATCTCAGCACCGTTTGTCCAATCCACAAGAAAGGTGAGCCCCTCAATTTCGCCAATTCCAGAAGTATCAGCCTCCTCAACATCGCGTTCAAGATCCTATCTGCCATATTGTGTGAACGTCTGAAACTCTTCATCAATAACCTGATTGGCTCCTATCAGTGTGGTTTCTGAAGGGCAATTGTGGTGTTAGAAGCTTTTCATGACAGTCATTGTCTCGAATGTTTATCAGACATTCTCGGGAAAGTTGGGATCGTGAAAGAACTTTATGTGTTATCTGGGAATCGAACCTCGAACAGTTCTCTCAGTAGTCCGATGCACTAGCCACCGAGCCACGGTATCGTTTGGTAAGACGTGGGGTTTAAAACAGAAGTAAGCCCACTGGACGAACACTTACATATTGGGGTGAATATCTAGTACCAACCAAATTGTCCAATACTTCTAAAACATCATCATTCCAACTTCATACAGTCGATCCGTTTCGTTGCTTCACGGCGTCTATGGTCAATATAACTTGAATACTAATGGACTGGACGTTATTACATGGTAATAAATAATAAAGTATGTTGCTACTCATGGCCAACAGATTTTTTTTGTTTCTTCATTTTAATGAGGTATGTACTTACAAACATAATATGTACGTAGGTTTAGGTAGGTAGTGCACGGTTATGAGTTTTTCATGAGTTTTTCACTAGGCACCATATTGGACCCATCGCGAACCCTATACGTTATACATACGTACATACGAAAGTACGTATAGATCTGAGGAGCATCTATTTTTCTCTATCAAAACCCCAACTATGCCAAATTTCTTACATCTCAGTCGCCTAAATATTAACGAGCCACAAATGGTGGCATTTAGACGTTCAAAAACATTGGACCGCCGAAATGGTCTGCAGAAACTGTGTCAAAAACGTAAATAAAAAGGTCCTGATTCCTATATAGATATACTCAACGCTTGAGAGCAGTATTCTATCTGTATTCTATCTTTTATTTTACAATGCATTTCATAGATTCAAATGAATATACTCTTAGATGTTTGACATACATTCGTGTAGATGGCACCGTGTTCCATTTGTTTTCTTTCTTTTCATACAAAGCACAGAGAACAAGCTTCCACTAGTGTCTTTAATTCAAGGCAGTCAAACATTGTATATAGCCTCAATATTAAACCATTAAAAATAAAACTCAGCCTTTGATTAATTTGCCATCGTAAAATTTATACCATCACTGTATACATAGGTACATAACCGACAGCAACAATCTTGTTGTATACTAGTACTGTGATTATTGCGGTACACCCTGAGGAAATATCTCTCGCGGATAACTGCAGCACGCATGCCTTCACGCACATTCTTCCCTCCGCAATTATTGTGCAATAATAACAATTACAGTGAATCCCGGTCCAGATTACAGCATTGGACCGCTGCTGTTTATTTGCGGACACACCACTCTGCTGGTTCACACAGTTAGGTTAGTTATAGCTGAGATACTGGTTCCCTTTGCGGGCCACACTACTACAATATCCACTTGGGGCTAATACCATTGCCACTGGCCATGCGAAAGTTGTTTAACCACACTCTACTCTGAAATGGCGATCGGTGGTGCTATGTGTACCCGGCTACGGCTTTGATATAGGAGGTGACTTGGTATGTGACCTGTTATGTCATTTTGACTTTATATTTCTTTCTTTTCCGTTTTTTTTTTTTTTTTTCTTTTTTCTTATTTTCTTCTTCTGGCCAACATTTCACTTTTATGCGGTTTCGCATACATATTCGTATATGTTGTTGTAACTCCAATGGCAGCACAATAACCTTTCGAATGATGCTGTAACGTTGTTTGGCGAGTTTTATTACTTCTCTTCAATGGAACGGATTACGCAATGCGGCTTTTTGTACTTGAAGTTTTCTAATTACATGCGTAATATGCATATGTATGTATCCTGTAAAGTGTTTGACAAACAAAAGGCAACTAATTTACACTTACCTAATTTTGCAACAAGTTGTACAACGATACTTTCACCGGCAACAGCCCAACGCACTTCGAACGCCAAATCGTCGTAAAGTACTTCACAATTTAATTTCGACTGTAAAAGTAAATCGGAACGCTATTGAAATAAAAAAAAAAAAACCAAAACAAAAAAACACAAAAGAAAAAAAAAAAGAAAAATACAAATCAAAACAATTTGCTAAAGTTGATACACCTCATTTTGGAAATCAATAATCGTAGGATACGCAACGTTTAGATTAACTTTTTTTTCCAACAAAAATCCTGGTTGATAAAAATATTTCCTTCTATGTATAAGGATATTATCTCATGGACAATTATAAGGTCTATCGGATGCAATGAGTGCATAGAATGTAAGCAATGGCTTTTACCTCAATGAAGGAAATCGTTCAGTCATATGTATGTAAACGTCAACTTAATCTGAAAGTTCCACCTCATGTATTGATGATATGATCTGGTAAAGCGTTTATGTTACCTTTTGGTATGGAGCAACTTGACTCAAAGAAAATTTTACTAATGTTTTCTATTTTAGCCAAAGGGATAATAGGTTAGGCCTAATAAAGTTACAAAAAAAAGGGTAGAACTTTTTAAATTACATGTCATTTTGACATTGACAGCACTTTCGCTCTTAACAAATTGACAAAAACGCAGTATCATATATCCGCGATATGAAATTAACCTAAATAACGTTGGGAAAACCTATATATGTGTGTATGTATTTCCAAAGTGGGTGCTGAATTATCGAATTATGAACAGTAACTTCGGTCCACAGATTAAATACTGCAGATAGTCAACCGAGAGGGAGACCGT
Organism: Xylota sylvarum; assembly: GCA_905220385.1. Taxonomy (NCBI): domain Eukaryota; kingdom Metazoa; phylum Arthropoda; class Insecta; order Diptera; family Syrphidae; genus Xylota; species Xylota sylvarum. The sequence goes on from LR999958.1 coordinate 39,956,477, forward strand.
CAAGTTGAAAAGCACCAGAAAACAGCTCATAACTCATTACACGATATAGTACAGGCGTTTGGATACAAATGAAATGGGAGCTCATGACCACAATCTTAGGTGAAAGCAAAATCATGACCGCAGTCATCTTGGTGTCAAAAATTGACTACAAGGAGAATTTGTTTGTTTTTCTTCGTTATTATTCGAAAATCCATTTTGAAAATGATATAACATCTTAAAAGAAAGGAGTATCACAAAATTTAATTACAGTTTTGAATTCAATACAATAATATGAATCAATTGGCATAAACAAACATGGTGTAGAACTGAACCAGGTTTTCACATTCTTGGGGTTAATTTTACGGGAAAAGAAAAACAATTCTCCAAAAAATGCAGAACTTAGTTTACATTAATGGAAATTTAATCAGCTTATTTATTGTATTATAATATTCTCATGCATTCACGGATAGGGAATTATGGGAGAAGACTTAAGCTCCGTCCCTTTGTGGGTTTTTGGCGGAGGAGATGTAGAGTTGACGCAAGGTTATGAAGAAAGTACTTGAGATTGCTTGCTAATTAATAACAGAAGTTACCCTCGTGTTTAAAAACAAATTAAAACGATCTCTGCTTCCAGCACGACTGCGATGATACTTGGCTTTTATGTAGGTGTGTTTGACGCCATTGCACTTTGTTGTCATGACTAATAAGGCCATGAAAACCTTGTTTAATATTGCTAAACCTGTACAGGTAGAAAGAATTCCTTCAAAGGCATTGAACTCAAACCGCAAAGGACATGCATAGATTCTACAGAAACTCGTAGCTCTTAGGTGAAGACGCAAACAGTGATTACACGTCACCGACTGTAGAAAACTATTCTCCTGTACTTTACCAATGAACCAATAAAAGACAAGCCTTTATCTGCATAGATGGGTCAGAGATGGATACAGCAATGTTGGTGCATAGATGCACTCTCTGGTCATGGGTAGGGTTGGGTTGAGTTGCGTGGTTGTCCCCGCTCAGCAGGGACACACTTAGACTAAAAAGAAGATGAATTGTGATACCACTACAGAAAAACCGAAAAACGCCAAGGAAGTATGGTTCACCGTTTAGACATTAATTCGGCTTGTCCCTATGACAAAGCTTTTTCTTTTGCCTAAGTCCAATCTAGCTAGATCGTTAAGATGCTCGAAGAAGTACTCGCCTAAGGTTTTTTTTCAATTCCGATAAAGCAGAGCCTCTACAAAAATCATTGAAGGGAGCACCAAGCCTGAGGGCGTCAACTATCTTTCTCAGATTTACCCTACTGACGCAAATAAGTCTGCAGAGACTGGAACCTAATCCCTATTGGGCATCACAATGAGTCCACAAAGGGTTAAGTATGATGATGTGGTATCTTACTCCCCTCATCAACCCATCTACCTACATCCACCGCTTCATCACTCTCAATAAGATATACACAAGCATTTAGCAGGGTCGTAATAGACAAGACGTCTAAAAATTAACCTAAATCAATCCATGATTGAAAGACGGTAAATTAATATCTTTGAAGCTCTAGACGATGTGGCATAGTATCCTCGTTATTGGAGGAATTGTATTGCAAAATTTGTTAGTTGAGCTTCGTACTTGGAACTACCAGGATGTCTAACTATTAGGATATAAAATTGTTCGAGGACTGTAGCGGTTGGGAATCTGCTATTCTGCTATTGAGTTTAGAGAAAATACTTCCAAGCAGATATCACGACTTTATTTAACCAAAATATGACGTTTTCAATCCACGCTGTAATAATTTATGAAGGGAAAAAAGACGCTAGGATTGGGCCTAAATCTTAATTTTTTGAAGCCCCCATTTACTTTAGGGGTGCCAAAGGACACACAATTTGCCGTGTTGCAGAGGGGTATCATTTGAACTGCTACGCCAATGCACATATAACTTTCGTATACTGCTTCAGGATGGTTTTTGCCACTTCAACGGAATTAATCCAGTCGTCAGGATATTCGGTTTCTTGAACGATGCACATACGTTCGAGATTGTTCTGACTACGATAAGTCCAATAGAGGAGGAAATCGATGCATCGCCCAAGAATGATACACATGTAGCATGAAACCGAGTGCATCTGCATTACTTGTTCGCTGTCGGTTACCTCCTGGGGCAACAATCGTAAAATACTGATGTTAGTGGACAACAACAGCGGCATAAAACAGCCCACATACATATATACGTATGAAGACTTTCATCCTTGGAAACTTACATTTATGTCGACAAATTTCCCTTCGTCTACCTTCTATCGCTTCACATCAAACACGTCTCATCATCCAGAGCGGACTCAAGCAATCAGGCTGTTGGTCTGCAAATCCGTACAATCACATGAACAATTTGCGTTATCCTCAAGGAATCGCAATAGAGTAACCAACCACAGTGCAATAGTGCAAGAAGGGAAGTTCGACGTTAGAAGAGGTACCGTGGAGTCAGCGTAGGAATTATTGTCGAAGCTCAAGGCTTATAAGGATTAAGCCTTAACAAATCCATTCCGAATGTAGTCTCCGTTTCAGTGAGAGGTGTTATGAGCAAAAATTTTAAACTTTTCAGAACGACACGTAAAAGGCTGAAGTACAAACAGGACAAAATACGAGAACTGCGAAATGTTGCAAGGATTGTAGCAATGCTTTGTTAATAGTACCAACGTAGATAGGTCTAAGAAGGTAAACGGCAAAAAGCACTTTTCAAATTCTTCTGTGGATGTTTAACAATAAGCAAACTCAGGCGTCAGGCTCCCAGCTCAAGGATATTGAAAAGTCACGTGATAGGAACAACGTCCGAATGTTTTCAGAACATTAACGCCGGGCAGTCGGCGTTAAGCCCGGTACTCTGGCTCTTAGAAACAGTGAAGAAAACCTAGTCACCGAAACACCGGAATATATGTCTTTAGGCATTTACAGCAGCTACTTAATGAGCACCAGGTAGAGCGAGTAAGAAGAGAACCCACATCCAGTCAATGAAGAAGCCATCCTCCAGCAAAGAGGATCTACGAATCGCAACTTCCAGAATCGATACGGCAAGGAAGACCGATCCTCAGTTTTAAAGCTTAAGCTATGACAGATGCCAGAGCACTTGGTCTAAACATTTGGAAACATAGTGTTCGGAATCGAATAGAATGGAAGGCTGCAAGCGGAGCCTCTTCAATAAATTAAACTGAGAAGTCGTACATTAGGCACATTCTTTGACGATAACATGAGAAAAAAACGCAAAATACAAAATAATAGAAATTATAAGCTTCTTGAATGAAGCATGGACTTTATCGAAAGCGGATGACATGCTTTAAAGGACGAAATTCAAGGACGAACTATACGAACTGTACAGCAACATCGACCTAGTGAGAAAACTGCGCAATAGTCGTTTGAGATGGCTAGGACATGTAAAGCGAATGGACACCAATACTCCGGCCCATAGAGTCTTCCAATCTAACCCGGAGGGACAACGCAGTAGAGGAAGACCTCGCCTTAGGCGGCGTACACAAGTAGAAGGGAACCTTCACCTTGGAGAACCTCAACCGCCTTGGAGTGCTCAACTAGAGGCAGTCAAGTAATTACCTGGCAAGCTTGTTGGTTGAGACCTAGGTTCAACAAAAATTTGTAACATACTAACGCAATTTATGGAATCACGGTGCGTAAGTTTTGGCGTTCGAAATAGATAGCTTTCTTTGAAATTCGATTGTCACAAATAGACACATCTTCTACATACATACATAAACTCAGATTACATGGTAAAATTTAAGAACATCGCACAGAAATAGTCAGGAAGAAGATATATGTCGATGAAAAGATATGCGGATGAAGAAGTCATGCCTTATATTCCTTAGCTAAGGCGAGCGAATGTATTGTCTCAAAAATAGCCTCCAATGAATTTTAAACTTAAAATTAGACCATCAATGGACTCAATTTTCGGTATTAGATTTTAAAATGAATAATGTAGACGCAATAAGATATTTAGTAAACATGCTGTGATTCGAGTTTGATTCGATTTTATCCTATTGAATAAATTATCTTAATGAATGTCGTCATGAATTATAGAACTGAAATGAGACATTTTTTCACACCAAATACATTACCATGAGTCGCCCAGTTGTCCAACGTTCCTTTTATGCGTAAGTATATTTCACCGACTTCGATTTCGAATGAACGGGCGCATAGCGTTATCCTTGATTTAATTAAGCAAAAAATGCCCATACGAATTGATTAAAACGAGATGTACACCTTAGCAAATTGATTAGATTGCATTTCGCACCACAACCAAATAATACATTTTTTTTTATAAGCAATATGAGTGTTTTTTAAAAATAAAAATAGTTGCTCCGACAAAGTGTGATTAATTTCATTTAATTTATCTGTTTTGTTTATTGCAGGCCAAAAGGTTAAACAAAAAATTATTGTTTTTAGAGTAATACAAAATGAAAAATTGTTAAGCAATTGTTTTATATTTAAAAAAAAAAAATAGGTATAGTAAATTAATTAATTGTGTAGCAATGAATTGCGGAGATATATGTTAACTAAATAAAAAAAAAAAAAAACAAAAAACTTCTAAAGTTAGTAGCAAAAGAAGGTAGAAACTAGAAAATAAATCGATTACAGCTGCCATTTGCTATATTTCGTCGAACATCGAATTAAAACAATTTTTCATTTTGTATTATTAAATATTAATAATTTATTTCCATCAATTGAAACTGCATTAAACACCGATTACAGATTATAATTTTTAAGCATAATTTATATATAAATAATTTTTTTTGTTTTTTTTTTTTTAATTTTTAATCACATTTGTTGGTTGATAATATTTTTTTTTTTTGTTTTTTTTGAAAATTTTGAGCTGAATTTTACACAACCAAAACTTTTACAGTCTTTAAAAGTAAAATTTCGTGTGAAAAATTAAAAATTTAGCACCAAATATCGGCTCACTGGAAAATGTATTCGTTAATGAATTTCTTAAATACTAGATTTTTTTTTTAAGTTAATATGTATATTTTGACATAAATAAATATTTGAGTAAAAAAAAAAAAAAAAAAAGATTTATATTATTTTGAAGAACTGTTAGGTGCAGACTACTCTACGAGTTATTGATTATTAAATTGATTTCCGAAGCGGATCGCTTCTTTACCTGAGGACTAATACCAAGCATTTTCAATGATGGTGGGACATTGAGACCATCCGGGATCCGTACATGACCGAAGTCAACTGTGAATGCTTCACACCAAACGCCAAAGTGTCCAACATCGAATATGGTCAAATCACCGGGCAGCGTGAGAACAATGGTCTTTCGATCGTATCGACGTAGAGCATTCTCTTTGCCATTTTCATCGGGAATGCGTAAGCCTTGTGGTGAGGGTTTTCCTCCACGACCAACCCAGAATTTGGCATCTGCATTAAATACATACCAGGCATTAAAGACTGACTGAAATTTAGAGTGATTGTTTACCAACCTGGTGCTTCACCATCATAACTGAAATTTGGTATCAATAAAGTTTGTGCGTCGACTATCACGATATTGTCGGATCCTACACCATGTACTCCTTGAAGTGCAGCGATCTTCTGTGGTCTTGGGAAGTCAAGATTTGGTGGAATAGATACATCTCCAAAATTGACAGCGAATTCGTCACACCACACCGAGAACCATTTGATATCGCGAAGTGTTTTACCATCCGGAAGGGATAGTGTTATGTCCTTGTTGCGATAGCGCCGAGTTAAAGCTGAGTTTCCACCACGTTCGTCTCTTAAACGACTTGCACCTTCATTACTCGGTTTCTTGGTATTGCCGACGTAGAAATAAGCAGCTTTTAATGGGAAATACATTTTATTTCATTGTTGAAGAATTTAGGTTGAATGTAGAGCACATACCTGGAGCTTCTCCATCATAGTTGAAGTTTTTCACAAATATTGTGCGTGAGTCCACTGCGTAGACGTCACCAGCTACTCCATGGTGTAGGCGTTTTAGAGCCCCGATTTTTGTACCAAAGTATGGAAATGATGCTTGCGCTTTCGTTATAACTGAAATGGAAATGATAAAGGATTGTTATTCTCTGATTGTTCTGGATTGGTTACACGAATTTCTTTTTAAAACACAAAACTTTGCCAAAATTTCGACTTATGGACGAAGTTAAATTTATATGTTTCTTCCAAGTACTCAGACATAAAGCAATCCATTCTTCCTAAAAAAAAAACACCTAACCATATTCATGTACGCCTAGTAGTGTGCAGAGTTTCGGCAGGATTGAAAGGCACTAGTAGTAGTCTTATTCTTCCAAATTCAGAGCAATGATGAAAGAAGTGTTCGCTCTCAAAACAGAACATAGATATAGGATCCACATTGGTCTTATGATGACCACACGTAATTAGCCAGATCATACATAGTTCTGCAGTCCTACTTAGACATCAGAAAAATTGCAGAGCCATCCCATCCCTAATTTTTGTATCAAACCCAATCACTGTTCGAATCTGGCAGAAAAATTTTAAAGTGTGCTCATACCACTTCTGTTTGATATTCAGGAACAGGATTACTTCTAGATGATCAACTTAGAAAGACCCAATCCACCAGGTTTTTTTTACTAGTAAATGACACTAATATATAATCCTTGGCTAGGACATTTGCATTGGATTGGAAAGAACAGTATTACATATGCATCGTCAGCATATTATTCTCGGATGTCAGACCTTACAAAGGCTAGTAAATATACCCTTAATAGCAGAGTTTTTTAACTTCAAATACGAATGTCATTTTTTATGGACGATACGATTTCTTAACTAATATAGTGACGAGGATTCATAGAAAATGTGTTTTGTAATTCATCCTCTTCCAGACAGAACCGACATTCTGTTACTGGGCACAGCTTTAATTTATTAAGATGATACCACAAGAGAGAAAGTTAGCTTTCTGATGCTTTCCTAGTCTTATTAAAGGACTTCCTTGTAGGAATAAGCCTAGATTAACTTATGCTTGATTTATCTAAGCCCTGTGATATTTTCTCACTGAACCAGCCGATGTTGGTGTTCCCATTAGCCCAATTGATGACAGAATAAGATTCTGGTCCTATGAATGTGGATCCTAATTAAGCCCTAGCTAGTTCATCCACAGATTCGTTATCTGACCCACCTTTTTGCACCTGGCAAGAAAATTTAAAGTAATGGCCTGCAACACAGTGGGACACATTCCTATAAGTACCAAGAATTTGATATGCCAGTTTCTATCCGCCATCCGTAGGTGAAACAGATTAGACTTTTAGTATTCAGTACTGAAACTCCATTAGACCAGTTTTCCCCATTCAAAACCTACATATTTCGACTTAAACTAAATCTTCTAAAGCAGACCTACTTACTCCCTAACCTTAATGTCTAGAGTAGTGCAAGCCATGTTCCTTCTTGGAATTGCTTCAAGTATTTCCACGATCGTCATCTAGTAGCCCCCTTCCTATTTTAAATCTGTAGTCGAAAGAGCCCAACAACAGCTCCTAGTACTGCCATAGAACATGTGTCCATAGCATCTGTAATACTGCCTGCAGAGAAGAACTTCAAGAACTTTTGGCCACAAAACTATGGCCGCTTGCCTTATATTATGTCTAACCATCATGCATAACCAGTGAATCATTTTGAGACTAGGATTCCGAGAAAGTATCAGGTATGTCTACTCTCGTCTTATTGGATTGTGGTTTCAAAATCACTCTCTCCACTTGCTGTGATTGGTCATCATCCACAGTACATGGTTCATTATATGATGTCAATGAAGGCACAGGGTAGGTGTTAATATAGAAGGCACTATCTGTCCAGCTGCTTTGTTACGCAAACGACATCGACTTAGGCATCACTCAATCGAAAAACAAGCGAAATGAAGTAGTCTTGAAGTAAATGAGGACAAAGTCAAGTTTTCAACAAACAACGAATCATCTGTCTACCACCTGGGATGAAGCGTCACTGTTAAGGTTAAAGAGTTTACCTATACACCACGGAGTAAATATCAACTTCACGAATGACACTTTTGTAGATATTCGGTGAAGAGTATCTCTAGGAAACCGCTGCTACTTTGTTTGATGAAACAAATGAATTCAAAACTCCTTACTTAGAAGACAAAAATATATTGATCCTGCTAGTTCTACTATATGAAGCTGAGTGCTGGACGATAAGCAGAAAAGCAGACCAGATATTGAACAATTTCGAGAGAAAAATTCGTCATCGAATATTTGGTCCAGTGAAGGAAAAGATACAACCTGGAACTCTATGAGCTGTATCAAGATATGGATGTAGTTCGAAAATCCAAAATCCGTCTACTTTAACTGGCTCAACCACATCGTGCTAATGTGGAATAATCCTTCAGTAAAGTGGATCTCCGAATAACAGTCCCCAGGTTCGAGTCGACAAGAAAGACCGAACTTCCGCTTTAAGGATCGAGATATAGTGGATGTCAGAGCTCTTGGTCTAACCAACTGTAAACAGAGTCCCTGAGATCGAAGAGAGTCAAAGGCTGCCTTGTCTGAGGCATAGAATCTTCACGGGTAAGGAACCCATTAAGTAAGTAAGTAGCTTTAATAATAGATAGTATTGCATTTAGAAATCATTCTATTGACACACCCATTTATTTACATGTTCTAAAGCAAAATTTAAATGTAGTTCAAAGATCCCATAATGATAAACATTCAGTTTAGATACCCCAAATGGAACAGTAAATAATTAAATTACCATAACCAAGTAATCAAACTAATTAAATTTGTTGTCGTACTATAATATCTATCAAGGTCATCGAAGAAATTCAGATTTAAATTTTGTTTTTCAAAGATTTCAAATCTGTAGCCATTAAAAGTGCAAAGATACACCTAAACAGGTGTCTTTCGATTGAACGATAACACTTTGCCATTAATTAAAAATCAAACAATTGGGTAATTATGCAAACGATGGATCTTCACTTGAATGACAGTGTATATGTATGTATACAAAATGATGAAAAGAAGAAAAAAAAAAGTTCCAGAACTCGAAACTAGTTTCTTTCTTTGATCATCATCTGTATATCCAGTTGGTGAATAATTGTTGATTAACTTTCAATTCAATGGTACTCTCCAGGCCCGAGGCTAAGAAATCCTTGAAAATAAACAAAACTCTCGACGACCACTTAAGAGCTCAATTAAATTAACAAATTGGCGCGAAGCTCAAACAACTGACGAAAGTGAATCTCATTAAAAAAATAAAAAAAAATAAAAAAAACTTGAATGAGTGTGATTCTCACCTATCACACATTGTCCATTAGAAAATAAATAAATTCAACATATTCCCATCATTTTAACGATTAATGTATCTCTCTCCTCGATAAGTGTGTCTTTCATTTCCATTCATTCATCATCGTTTCAGATAATCAGACAATCGGAGAAAACCATCACCACAACTTGAAAGAACCAAAGACACAGAAACACTTGTAGTATAAAACTTAAATAGCATTAAATATGTGAATTATTTAAATTTAAACATTTTTTTTTTTTTGTTTTTTTCTTCGTCTCTCAAGTTAATTGGCATGACATACAAATACACACGCTTATGCTAATTAATCCACCATGAGTGTGAGCTGGTGCATACAAATATGTATACGAAAGAGAAAATGAGAAAATCGGAAAAGGAGTTGTTAACTAGTACATGGAAATGGACATACTATACATACAATATGTGAGAATTAACATTCAGTTAATTAAAACCGAATTAAACCCAAAATGGAAATTGGATAATAAAATCAAGAAGATTGCATCAAGCTATAATTTGGCATTATGGCAAGGTAAGGAAGATAACGACACGATCCGCTAAGAGACTGTAACAAAAAACGAAAAAAAAAAAAAACATAAGAAGGCCAAGCATGCGCTTGATTGACGAAGTAGATTACCATTGGGATGGCGGTTGTCTCGGATTGGTCATGGAAACTTAAACTTAATCTTGCATGACAACTGAATATGTTAAGGGCTACTACTCGTTAAGGTCAATTCCATGAACTTGTACAAAATCGAAAGAAGCAATATATGTAATTGGTTCCGGATCAGCTGTCGAGTGCATCTTAACAAGTGAGCAGCTTTGTGCACCCGACTACAACGTGTGCCCTTATTAAGGTCAGGTACAATGCAAAGAGAAATACCAGACGTGATGTGTACAAATCACTTTAATGATCTGTATATGATTTTACTGAACAATCTTTGAAAAGTACAATTTCCGGTATGATGCATATTAAACAGATAGATATCCAAATCGATCAATGTATGAATATAATTATGGTATTTGTTACTGTTGGTGAATGCATCCGCAAAAGAGGGATTGTGATAAGATAGACTAATTGACTGAAATATTGTTTGTAAGACCTAAACGGAATCAGGACATACCTGAAACCGAAACACAATAGCACAGCGTTTAATCATTTTCCCAAAAAAAATAAAGTACACGACTGGGTCGTACGTACTTGCACCTTAATGCTATAAGTTTATAATCGTATAACCACTGAAAGTCAAGTTTTTTGTAAAAACGTCATCCTAAAGTGGGCGTGGCCATATATGATGTTAAGGTGAATTATAGAGATTTTCAAAGCCTACGAACTATGTTTTAACAATTTTTTTTGATTTCTAGTAAAAATTTTTGGAAAGTGGGCGTGGCAGTCTCAAAACTTGGTACGTTATGTCTTTGCATTTGTCATACCCACCTCAAATATTAATTTTAAGCCCAATTGGTGAAGAAATGGCCGATATACACCCAATTCGTAAAATTACCGTTACACATAAAATTAACGTGGTATGCCACCTAGTAGCATATGCCCAAACTAACTCACATATGAAATTTTATCAAAATCGTTAAAGCCGTTTTCGAGAAAATCCATTTTTAGTGAAATCGGCCCTAAGTAAAGTACCCTTAATTTTGAGGTTAGAATGAAAATTTCAATTTTGCCTCTACGAATCATCCCACAGACTCCAGATATGAAGTTTGAAGCAAATCCGTTCAGCCGTTTAGGCTGCAGTTTAATATACAGACAGACAGACGGACAGACAGACAGACAGACGGAATTGGCGGATCCACTTTTTTGGACTTCTCCATCATAGTAATGTCAAGTTTTGATTAAAATCTCGAGTTCGAAATTTTCACGAAACCAATACTTGCCCTATAGGTATAGGTGCAAGTAAAAACAAAAAGCGATGGTATCCTGAGCTTAAGGATCTCAACTCAATCCACATGATCAATGTCTCGAATCTGGAATAAATATTCAAACATCGATATTGTGGAAGTCGCAAATAGAAAATATTAAGTTGATTTTAGAAATCCGTATCTTTGGAACAAAGCAATATTTTCGAACACATATTTTTTCTCTTAAGATTAAATAATCGAATTTTAAATAATGGTGCTCTGGATGATCCCATAAAACATTTTCACTGTGAAATCTTACATTCGGCACAACTGCTCAATTGTAAGGACACAACGAAAATTTTGCAGTTATTTTAATGTGGTCCCCCGTCAAGACATAACATCTGGCTTTTTAGCAAGAAGGGACTGTGTTTAATCATAGACAAACTGTGAAGACCTGCATTCAGACATTCCGGAGACAATAAAATCCGCTTATAGGCATCTGTTAAAGTAAATCCACAGAAGATACTCTTCACTATCTTGTGAAGAATATGTAGTAGAAGGAACTTTTCGTTCCAAGGAAATAGCTCTATGTGCATCCATTGATATTGAGAGCTCATTCCATAACACTGGCTACGACTCAATAGCAAGAGCAATTAGTCACAAAGGTGTCAAGGATTCGACCAACCAATGAATAAGAGCCATGCTTGAAGTCGAATTATTACTTGCCTCCTCTGGTCAGTGTTTGTGACCGCAGTGAATCCTTTCTCTCCTTCTGTAGTCACTAGTCATCGACAATCTTCTAGCCGATCTACAGAGATCATATTACATCGCCATTGGTTATGGTTGAGAGAAGCTAGGCTTTGGGTCCCATGGACCCGTCGCGTCGAACATTTTTATTTTGATTTTTTGTAAATACAGGACGACCATTTCGAGCTTTATTGCTTTACTATACGTGTTAGAATGGTGCAGCAGAGGACTAACAAAGGACTATTTATCAACCTTCTAGTGCCTTTTACAAAAAGAAGACTGGTCAATCTACAACCTATCACCATCAAAGTAGTGTCTTTGACACTAGTTTATTCCAGTGAGGTTAAACATCACGGCGTTATCCTTGAAAAAGGGCTTAGCTGACATTTTCATATCAAGTCCGCCATCGAGCGTGCCACTAGAGCCATGTAGGCTAGTAGACGCCTTTAGGGCAGAACTTGGGGTCTAAATAAATCCAAAAATGATACATTGGATGTCCATTACCACGTACGCATCATTTGATGGCCGACAGTTCTTGAAAGGATAACGGCAACTAATCTACCGAAGCTGCTCGGTATTACGCGTGCCATGTGTTAGAAGCTGTTATTGGGCTTTCTCTCCTATAAATCTTTATTAGGAAGACGGCCACTCTTAACCTGCAGCTAGAATACAATTACAAACCAGGTGACCATGAGTGACACCTGAAAATTCTTGACTCAATTGCCAAAAAGGACATGTTTTGCACTAACCCCAACATCATGGTCAGGGAGTACTGTTCCGGTAGGTTATATGAGGTAGAAATATTGGAGCTTACAAACTGGTCTAATAGTGCTCCGGCACTGGATCCTAGAGGTCTGATCTGGTTCACAGACGGATCGAAGATGGAAACTGGAGTTGAGCTGGCGTCTTTGAACCCAACACCAAAGTCTCGATACTTATGGGAATATGTCGTTTTCCGGGCTGAACGGTTTTCCAGGCTGAACTCTATGCCATTGAGGTATACGCTAGGATAAACCTTAATAAAGGTATTAAAGGCACTAGGATATATATATTTTCCGATAGCATTTAGCAGCACTTAAAGCGCTGTCAATCAATTTAATGAACTCTATATCAGTTAAATGCTGCTACGATATACTACTCTTGCAAGACATAACAGGGTGAAACTCAGTTGGGTCCATGATCATCAAGCCTTTGCAGGCAACGAATCTACAGATGAACTAGCTGAGGCTGGTTCAGAATATGCGTTCATAGGACCTGAATCCTACTTTGGTGGCAACTGGGCTGCCGTCACAGAGCTGATTAACGATTAGGAACACAAACTTAAGCTGGCCCACTGGGAAAATGTCTCGGGGCTTCGACAATCCAAGCGATTAATCAGGCCTCCTTAATCTAGGAAATCCTTAATCTTGACAAGGATAGTATTAGAAAGTTGGTGAGCTTTCTCACAGGTCACTGTGGCTTGCGCTATCACCTTAAGAAGCTCAATGTGTGCCCAAAAACGAAAGATATGTTCTGCTCGGAAGATGACGAATCTTCTGAGCAGACAGGCTTTTCTGTCCATACTTTCCATTTTTTGGAAAAGTCCTTGCAAGTTTAAGCTAAGCGTAACTTTTGAGGACTTACTTGTATGTACTCATACATAACTACAGTCTCACTACGTGGCAACAGACTCTAAAGTTCCAGTGACACAAATTAATTGCATTACACAGAATATGTAGGTACAAACTGTCCCCTTTCTTCAAATTGAAGCTGAAATAGTAAGAAATGAGTCCAAAAGTCATCTCTACATAGTCGACGATAGAAAGATACATGTAAATACATTCCTTTTTCAATGCAAATATCCTTCACACCCAAACACACAGTACACCCATAAAAAGGAACCCATAAACTTATTTCAGTTGATGACAATGATACGATGAAATAAACGACACAATTCGTAAAATTGCAGAGTGAAACAAAAGTTAATTAAAACAGCATTTACTCAATTTTAAATCTACTGGATACTCCTTACCACCTGCTGGGAGCACTTATACGCTAGTGACCTCGAGGTGTTGGTAGATGCAATAAAACCAGATGACGAAGGTTGATGACGGAATGAGTGTTTTAACTAGTACTGATGAAATACATGTGTAAACTGATACTTTTGAAAATTTCAATGACATCTTTAGTTTACTTATTTCGCTCTATACCAGTTCCCGTACTGCAATTACTGAATACTCGAAAGTCATATATATAACGAATTATCCCTGAACCTCTGGACAGTGCGATCACCACTATAATAATTATTGTTTACTGCGTTGATTGCGTCTGTTTGTTTAAAAAAAATTGTGATCGATTGATGCACTATTAAATGTTGATCTCGAAGATAGGGGTGAATTTTTTAAAGGCTGTGGCTTATAATATTTTACAAACTGTTGCTACGTCGCAGGAATAGTATTCATTTTGCATCACAGACCTTCTAATTTTTCCCAAATATCGCAAAACTTGAAAAGCTAGGCTAGCTAGAAGGAATTCTACCATAAGTAGTTGTAGTGCTTGATTACTCTCATTTGGGTTGCATTTCTGAACTAGCTTCTCTTGCTAACAGGGTGTAGGAGAAGGTGAATAATCGCTTAGAATTGCTGACATCGCTAAGTCAATATACTATATGTAAGTATCATTTACAACACTATGCTTTGATAAATTAGTAAAACCAGAAATTTAGGGCATCATCTCTTGTTAATAGACAATTATGATAGTAAATCTTAGAGACTCCATGCAACGTTTGAGGCTTCATGTGGATTATGGCTATACTCTTAACTAGACTGTTTCGACGTTAGTCAAAAAATCATTTGCATATGATCTATGTTATGATCAAATAATACCAGACAGAATCTAGCGAGATAATCGAAAGAGTTGACCCGGACATGTACCTCTTCCTTTAGTTTCCTGATTCACTTGCAAAGTTATGGATTTTCGCCCAGTTGCAATAAGACATAGACTTAGGTATAGATTGTGGCTAGATGTGGGAGCATGCCACGTTATAACTTTGGCCACAGACGGGCCTATTAGTGTTCGCTCCAAGTCTATTTACCAAGTAGAATTTACCTAAATGACGAAGACGTGGTCTGATTTAAGAGTGAATCAATTCTGCTCCTTCTTCGTCTTCGATGCACATTTTCCATATGGTATCTTGGATTATTTCCATAGTTACACCTAGGAGTTCTTTTCTTCTTGTTTGTTATCTTCGGTTTTTGCATAATTTTATAACAGAGACTTCCGGTTGAAATATATAGAGTTGTCCAGGCTTGAGTACATATGAAGATGTATGTTTTTTTGTATTAACACCTTACTCTCTAAACCCGACTCTTTCACTAGTTTTGCATCCATCTGTATACCATACGGTTCTGTACCCAGTAATGGTGGTTTAGAAATGGTTTGTTGAAGTTTGACTTAAGTTAAATTTTAGTGCACAATTGTCCGTGATGGTAATTCCAAATAGTTCACCTTTCCTTAATTCTATGGCAATGTGTCAATGGACTAGCTTGGAGTTAGATTCTTCTTCAGCTACGTACATGAAGGCGTTAACCATAGCTGCATATCTGTTTTCTGTATCTGACACTCACACCTGGTGTGGGAGATAGTAGGAGTCGGTTTTACTGCACTAGTAGTGCATACAAAAGCAGGACTTGTGGAAACTTTTGTTAGGTATTTTCCTACCATATCGATGCTGCATAGGTGACAATTAGCCTGATTATATCTTTATAAAGATATAGTGCCATCTAGCTCTTATTAATAAGACTACTGCAGGTCCATAAGGAGATCCTAGCAGGGAAAGGAACGTCACCCAGGGTGACTCTGATTTTGTCACTCCCTAGACTAGCATTTACATTTTCACCGTAAAGCATGTGCTTTAATCAATTGCATGTAGTACTATCTACTCTTATATACTAATCATATTCAATATTGTCCAAAGCTCCTTCGATGTCAAGGAATCAACTCATCCCAATCGATTTTCTAAGTTTCTGATGAGCACGTTGTTGTTCCTGGACCATCCCATATGTTTATTAAGAATATCTTCCTATTGTTTTTATGAAGGAAGAAGTACAGCTTACATATGTATGTATATATGATTTCGGCGGATCTGTTGGTATGCTTGCTTTAGTTATAAATTTTGCCATGGCACGTGCCCAACTTTTCGGTATGTAACCTGACACATAGCTTATTCTTCAGATCTTAATCAGAGCATGACATACATTTTTGGGGCATTCATGAAAAATTTCCTTTGAACGATTCGAGTCTCCTCTCTGTTTGTTGTTTTGGTGTTGGATGTTTGGGGAGGCCATTAAAAGCGCCCTGGAAAATTTCAACGTCGAGCATAGCATTACCAAATGTATTTCCAAAATGCTCATCTCAAAAAATATCAATTTCACTTTCGGTTATAGCTCAAATAGGAAATCCATTACTAGATGAACCCCCGAGGGAGGCGTTATATAGTCCCTTCTCTGGGCTCTAGTCTTTGATAGTATGCTTAAAGAATTAACTAACACAGAAGTAGACGTCACTGCATATGCGGATGATGTTAGTTCAGGGGAAATTTCTAGACACATTAAGTGAAATGATGGAATCAGCTCTTAAGAGTCTTAACCAGTGGTACTATTCACCAGAAAATACAAGATACTATCATTCAAAATGCCGAAACTGAATGGGATGCAGTTGTCCCTTTCGGATCGCTTAAGATATCTTGGCATTGTACTGGATAAGAAACTAGACTGGAAACTTAACATGCAGGAAAGAGTCCGCAAGGCTTTTAACACTCTTTTTATTTGCAAGTGAACAGCGGAGGAAAAGTGGGGCCTGAAACCAACGCTGGTGCACTGGCTATATATTATGATAGTCAGACAGAGCCATTCTTACATATGGGGTACTTGTATGGTGAAAGGCCACGAAAAAGAAGAATTCACACCATACATTGCCCAAGGTACAAAGAATAGCCTGCCCTCGAGATTTTTCTGTATCTCTTACCACTCAACCTACAAATAAAACTACAGGCAGGTAATAGTGCGCTTCGGCTCACTAACGAAGGGGTTTTCAAGTTCAATAATAAGGGACATAGCTCCATTCTTAGCGAATCACTTCCCGATATCTGAAGATAGTTGATGGTTCCAAAATCAATCAGAGTTCAGGCTTAGGTATATACTCCAGACATATAAACCTGCAAGAGGTTCTGAGGCATCCGGACACATACAGTGTGTTCCAAGCAAAGGTTTTAGCTGTACTCAAAGCTGTGAAATTACTAGAGATGAGCTTCAGGAGCTTCAAAGAATTGCATGTCTCGGCATTACGGGTGCCATGCGCACCTGCCCTACGGCAGCTTTAGAAGCGGTTGTTGGGCTCTCTCCCTTACAAATCTTCATTAGGAAGACAGCCGCTAGATACGCTATCAAACTGCAACTAGAATACAAGTATAAATCAGGCGACCATGTGGGACACCTGAAAATTCTTGACTCAATTCCCAAAAAGGACATGTTCTGTACTATCCCCGATATTATGGTCAGGGAGTACTGTTTTGGAAGGTTATTTGAGGTAGAGATATTGGACCGTGCAAACTGGTCTAATGGTGTTCCGACACTGGACCCTGGAGGTCTGATCTGGTACACAGTCGAATCAAAGATGGAAACTGGAGTTGGTGCTGGTGTCTTTGGACCCAACACCAAGGTCTCAATACCTATGGGAATGTGTCCCACGGTTTTCCAGGCTGAAATCCATGCCATTGAGATCTGCGCTAAGATAAACCTGGATTCAGGTATTAAAGGCGCTAGGATATATATCTTTTCAGATAGCCAGGCAGCGCTTAATGCGCTGTCGTCCAACTTAATCACTCTTTATCAGGTAAATGCTGCTACGATACACTACAATCTCTTGCCAGACACAACAGGGTAAAACTTGGTTGGATCCCTGGTCATCAAGGAATTGTAGGTAACGAAATTGCAGATGAACTAGCTAGGGCTGGCTCAGAATCTGCGTTCATAGGACCTGAACCTTACTGTGGTGTCAACTCGGCTACTGCCACAGCGCTAATCAATAGTTGTGAACATAAACTTCGTCTGGCTTACTGGGAAAATGTTCCGGGGCTGAGACAATGCAAGAGATTAATCAGGCCTTTTTTCTACAAGGAAATCCATAATCTAGATAAGGAAAGCATTAGGAAGCTGGTGAGCTTTCTCACAGACCACTGTAGCCTGCGTTACCACCTTAGCAAAATCAATTTGTGCCCCGAAACGGAATGTAGGTTCTGTTTAGAAGATGATGAATCCTCCGAGCACATTCTCTGTCAATGCCCAGCATTACATTGGTTAAGGAGGCGTATTTTCCATAAAGAAATATGTTCTTCAGCAGAGATGAGGTACTCCGCTGCTAAGGACGTACTATCCCTCATAAGGGAGGTGGAACGTCTCTTGGCTTAGTATTACCCTTTGATACAATAGATCTTCTTAGGTCGTAGTGTCAGCCATATGGGCAAGGGTCTTTATAAAAATAAAAAAAAATAAAAAATACTAGAGATGGGATCAAAATATCGTCAAGCTGCGCTTGAGTTGTTAGAATCCAACTTCATAAAATTTGAATTAGTCAGGAATTGCCGCACGGTGCTCAGAGCATTATGTACGCAGAACCATGTCAGATTATGGTGGATACATGGACACTGCGATACAGAAGGAAACGAAGGGGCAGACGTAGTGGGCAAAAAAAAGGATCAGTTAGAGGAGTAAAACCACCAACATCCGTGACCAAGAAGATTATTCTCGATAGGATCATCAATATGAGTGACCTAAAATTGTTCAACCTAGGAGGACATAGGATGTCTAAGGCCTTGTAGGGATTCTTTCTCGTCATTGACATATGAGAAGGCATGCCATGAGATTAGTATTATCAAATATGGTTATACCTACATATATACAGATACTGCTTAACTTTCACATTTCAGAGGACATCACACATCTACTCTGTGAATGCCAAGGCGTAACTCGGAGTAAACTTAAACATCTAGGATAGTAGCTTAGACAACTTTGAAGTCCTCACATATCTACAATGAAACTATGAACTTTGTATATATGTTTATCCATTTAAGCGCGCTTTATTGAAGAAACTTCACAATTAAATAAAAAAAGGATTCTGGCCAGTCTTCTCATCTGGAACATTCAAGCTCACGTCTAGAAACTTGACTACAGTTTTATGGAACCATCACCAATTTCTGTTTCAACGATTTCTCTTTTCATAATCTTTCTTGTTGACAAATTTAAATCCGTTTTACAAGCCTGTCCAAACATAGCTAATTTCATCAACTTGACGTGATTTAAGCCATATTCTAGACACACTTAAATTGAATTTCAAATAATACTCACTAATTAATATTTATCCCATATTTTAAGTCAATCCATCTTACTGTTAAATTGCGAATTCCCATGAATTCGACTGACTCACCTTAGCCAGTTTCGATTTCAAACAAAACCATCAAATAGATTGACAGGTGTTTAGCAAAAAAAAAAAAAAAAAAACAGAAAACAAATCCATTAATCCCCTTCTAATGATACAACACCGACAACTCAATATTCTAAAATAATTTGCCACGGTCAGATAAACGGTCTATTATGTCATTCAAATTCATCAACATACATAGATAACTGGTATTGCCTTGAAGGCATTTAGTGAATTTTATTAAAAGCACCTGTCATCTAATTTCCTTTTTGTTAAGAATAAATAATACATCTCTCTATTGCTTTAATTGAGGGCCAGTCACACTTTTGAATAAATTGATGACTAAGTTTGTTAACTAGAAACAATATAAGAATGAATTTCGCAAGAACTATAAATTTACATAAAAATATAAAAACGGCATTTAAGAAGATTAATATATTTGGCAGGTGATTGGAATACGTTTAAAATTTTGTTTCAAAAAAGGAAAGTCCATGATTTTAAATTAACATAAGATCTGTATTACGAAGGTTTACATAACAAGATCATGGTATGATTGGGGATTGATGACACGTTGAAGGTTTGTTGGATTTTATGACATTTTGAGGGTTTTCTGACAGAGCAAGGGTGGCGATTCTTTAATTAGGTTTAAGGAACTCATGAATATTTTAATGATCGAATACATAAGTATATTCAAAAGTTATTTTTACTTTTGCTGGAACTAATAGAATAAAGATACAGACAGATAGCAATTTGGATTCAGAAAATCAAAAGTCTAACTCGATCAACATTGTTGTTTCTGTACCTGCTAATTTAGCTATTTATTGCTTATAACGTATTTGATTAGGAAATCGTGTCATTTGCAAATGAATGCATCTTCATCCATTAGTTAACATCATAAATATTTATGAATCAATAATTGAACAATTAGCCCACCTAACCTACGTGTTTAATCAAATATAACCTTGAACGTCATGTTATATTTGCATTAGTTGTTTTCGTTATTTAGTGTGTGTGTGTTTTTTTAGCAAACATCATCGTCTTCATTTAACAATGACACCCGAAAAACGACTTAGTCCGTGCGAAAACATTATTCAATTAACAGCAAACAATAATAGACTAATGACCCACTCGAGTGGAATTCAATCACACTCTGTGTACCTATTACCACAGTTTTCAAATTTGGCCAAAAACCATTGACAGAGTTCGTCAGAATTCATTAATAACTTGTTAATTACTCGCAAACAAATGAAATTAAACAAAAAAAAAACTGATTTGCTAAAAAAAGCCAAACACCTCATTTCGCGGTAAACAATAACCGCAACAAGCCACAAATCGCATGTAGGCTTTCAAGCTTAGCTGATTAATTTGAAGTGCAAATTAAAAACAGAAATGTTAAATTAAAAAAAAAAAAGAAACTATATGTATGTATTTTTTTTTTTTTTTGCCATCATGAAGAGATATGCAGAAAATTTGCCGACTAATTTACATAAAATGTTGTATTCAATGGTTTTTATTTATTTTTTCCTTTTTTCTTTTTTGATCTTTGTGTGCTTTTCTGGGCTACACATTTTGATTTAACATCATTTGCAGGAATAATTACGGACCTCTGGCTGTGCAGATGCTAATCACTCAAAATGTCAAGGCGGGAGTATTGCATAATCTGTAATGGAATTGAATGTGTGCCGTTTTGTTTGGTTTCGCATACATATCTGAGTAATTGATGAGAGATTGACGTGAGTTAATTTTTGGCTAATTAACTTTGTGGTAGACTTACGTTTGAGGAGGGTGTACTGGTATGATAGTATGACAGGATGACACAAGCTACAGCCCTGTGATCATAGTTCTCTGAATTCATTCGAATTTAAGATTATATTGAATATGATATGCAGTTGTTTATGTTCCCCTATTCTGACTTCCATCTTATAACTTTGTCTGAAGTAGTTCGTGGTAATATCGAGTCTCATAACAGATCTATCAATAATATAACACTATATTAAGTGCCCTATGAGTGTAATTTGTTTTCTTTACTGAACTATCCTGAAGGGATACATTTAAATGACCTCAATTGCTGAATTTTTTGACTTTGAATAAGCATTTAACAATCATTTGAAAAACAATGATTTGTTTCACCCGAAAGCCTAAACAAAAGTTTGTGCACAGCTGAAAGTGAAATCATATCCGCATTGGTATATAAATGTGTTGAAATACTTAAAGATGGACTGATAATGAAGCATTTTAAAGAAAGGGTTCCAACTTACAAAAGTGAGACTAGGATACATGCAAACCTTACATCTAATAACGTTCCAAAAGTATCTGTACACCGATGAGGTATAATAAGATAGTCAACTTTGAGGGGTTTCTCTTTCACTCCACAAGCTCAAAAAGCACATAGCATTTTCGAAATCAAATGAAAGGTCTTGTAGGTAGTCCTTAAGTTAAAGACATTACATTGGTAGTGCCATCTTGAAAATTTTGCTGTCAAAAATTGACTGACAGAGGAGAATTGTCAGTCTTACTTTTATGGTAATTTCAAGGTGCTAACTCTTAACTCTTATATGAAAGGACTACGATGACGTGAAATTACGGTTCTGAATTCAGTGGAATGTAATGGATTAATAAAAGTAGAGTAGGAATGATCTACAATTACTATTTAACAAAAATATCAACAAGAAGAAAACTCATCTCGCTTGACTAAACTTTTTTGACAATCACTTCAAAAAAGTATTAATAAAGGATGGGCCATCTGTTGGTTTCTTTTTGAATCACATATTATTTTGACACTGACAGCTGTTATACACTCAAAAAACTGACAGAAACTCAGTATTATATTTTCGCAGTATGCTTGAAGAACGTTGGGAAATATTGCAAAGTTACTTTCAAAGAGGATGCTGTGTTGCAGAAACAGTGGGAATTTTGATAAGAAATTTCGGTCGAAATAATGCACCAACTGCAGCTGGTGTGCACAAGTTTGTGATAAGAGTTCGTGAGACTGGTTTGCTGATTGATAACCGTTGCGTTAATCCTGTGCACTCTGTGAGTGGCGGCATCACAGACGACAATGGATGAAACGTTACAGTCAATAGAAAGTGCTATCGAGGCCTGACATTGAAGATTTGGACTTGGGCGAGTTATGGTTCCAGCAAGGTGGGGCTATATGCTACACGAGTCGTCTAACAATTGATTTATTGCACACTAAGTTCAATAATTGTGTACTCAGTCGTTTTAGTAATGTTGCTTTGCTGGAATGAAACTGCGATTTGACGCCGTTGGACTTTTTTTTGTGGGGGTGCCATTAAAGTTCGATGCTATGCTAACAATTCAGAGACGATTCAGACACTCAAAAACAATATTGGTCAAGCTATTGGTGAAATAGAGGCCGAAACCATTGAAAATATGTGAAAAATTGGGTTGACAGGATGATCTACTGCCGAGTTAGTCGAGGCAGTCATTTGAATGAAATCGGAAGGTTTACTCTTTTTAATAAAGTAACAAGCGTTAAAAAATATTGAACAGTGTTTTTTTTATAGCCTTTTTAAAAATGTACCAACTTATAGCCCACTCTATACGTACATATATTTATGGACACGGAATTTGAGAAAAGATTAGACTATTGACTATTATTATTGTTCAGCATTGGGTGCTATATAATAGGCATTTCAAGAGTTGGAATCCCCAGTAATCGTAAGTATTTCCCAAAAGAAGCTAACGAAAAAAATTTAACTACGTATTGCCAGTTGGTTTCAGTCCAGAAAATCAAATTATACTGAAAGACATCATAACCCCCAAATTACTAATAATACTTCTCAGATCGAGTACGATGCACATTTGCTCTACATATCCTACCAACCATCTCAGATGACTAATGCCCAGTTTTTTGATTAAGTCTATGTCAATATACAGCTCGTATAGTACGTGGTTGAATCTCCTCGTCTAAAACCCTGCGTTGACGGGTTCGGTTATTATCTTACGAAAATTTTTTCTGAAACAACCAAGAGTATCTGCATCCGCTTTCGATAGAGTTCATGCTTCAGCACTATTAAGTAAGCCTGCGATGATCAAGGTCATACTTTATGTAAGACTCCTTAGTTGTTCAGGATTGGGCCTCACTACTCAATTACCTTCTAAGCGTAAAAACAGCGATTGGCAAGAGTTATTCTTCATTTTAGTTCTGCTGAGGTGTTGCTGTCAGCATTGATAGCAGAGCCAAGGTAAGCAAAGTCCCTTACTTCCTCAAAATTATAGCTGCCGACTGTGACGTTCTGTCTAATTCGTCGATGTTGTGTGTCCCTTTGTATAGCTCGTCTCTATCGTCAGAAGCCTCCTTAAACCGATGAATATCGACTTGAACATCTTGAGTTTTCTCCAGGCTCTGAAGTGTGAAAATTTGATCAATTGTACTAGACTTTTGACTTGTAGACTGATATGTGGTAAGTAGTATGAAGATTGATTTGAAGACTGCGACTGTCGATTCTAGACTATACTATTCCTGAACTCAAAGAATGGTCTTGTGGAAGCAAATATAGATTTTTTGATGAATTGATGATGCAACTTCTAGTGGAACTTCTCATTCCAAGCACAGAGAAACCTCGAGATAGAGCGTTGACAAATACCGAATTCATGTAGCCTCAACTTATTGGTTTGGAATTTGCTATTATTTTGTTACAGTGGGACGGTGTGATCTCTGTCTCCGCCCTATGCAGTACTTCCATAGATTTGTTTGAAGACAGTCCCCCACATCGACCGTATGGAACTATCAATTCCGAAACAAGAAATCACATGTAAACGCATCTCCTTCAAATTCTACTAACGAACTGTGCTCTGCACAGCATGTTTTCCAGTGTTATGGAACACAACTGGATCAGTTTTGACGGAATCCCGTCGCATTCGTTGCGTCAACGTATTTAACTGACAGCTGGATAGAATACACAACTGCTTATGGAAGGAATTAAGCATTTGTAATCCGTAATCGATATGACGGATAAAATAGGTTAACTTTCTTATTTTCTATCCATTATGTTGACAACCAATTGACAGTTGAATCAACAACAAAATACATTTAGAAATAAGTAATAAGGCACAGTCATTTCCTTAACGGATGCAATAGTACAGCCCCTTTAGTCCACAGACCTTAAGTGGATTTTGCTGAGAATCTTGATTTGAAATTCGTTGGTCGTATCCAGGAGTTGCTTTAGTATGAAAGTTTGGCCCATTGTCGATCCTATCAAAGCTATTGAGCAGGATTCTATCGCGTTATTCCTGTTCGCATTTTGTTCGACAATTTTATTCGTAGCTTAGTCGAGGTGTTGCCATAGTCGTCGTTTTTTTTTTTTTTTTAAACAAGCAAGCAAAAACGTAATGGGCCCAGAATTATAATTTTACCGTTGGAAACTAAATAAAAAGAAGATGAATATCATAGCACCAAAGTCATGCTTCACAAATTACGTGCTACTTCGATAAAATCGTTCCCACACTTAATATTCCATTAAGCATTTGAATAGTAGTGCTACAAAATCTTCCTACGAAAATAAATAAAACTGCAAACATACATAAGAACTACCTAGAATTTTTATTGCTTCAACTTCGAAAATAACAACAAATTGACAAAAAAACAATGTTTACGAGTATGTTTCTCAAATTAAACCAGTTTTTCTAAGAAATCAACTGCGCTCTTATTTTATAGAACAAAACAATAATGTTTTTTCTAATTTTATTTAGTACCAATAAAACTACAATTGGACATATAGTCAATGCCATTCTCTATTCGCCTTGGTCATTTCACACAGCCAAGCGATTCCGAATCCAGTTATACTATATGTACCTCGTTACTGTGGGGTGAAATACTGTAAAGTGTTCATAAATTAACATTTCAAGGGTCATTCCCAATAAACTGAACACCATGAAGGTAAAAGTAATAACAATAATTTATTTTACGGAAATAAAAGCAATGTGTTCTTAACACACTACAATAATTACTCAGACAAATATGGTAATAGTACATATAAGAGAAATAATAATAATTTGAAAATGCAAATCGAGATTGGTGGGCAGTCAATGAGTGTGTCTTTAAAAATCATAAAAACCGAGAACAAGTCCAAACACAAGCGGCAATAAAATTCGATAATAATCGGAACTTGTTATCGAATTATGTTAATTTTCGATTTTCACCGGCTTTTGAGTCATTCGGAAAATTGGAGACAAGCTTGTGTACAGGGTAATATGATCCGTGCCTACTCCCATTCAGATCATTAAGTTCCAAATTAAGTAATTTATTATTATTTGCATGAATACAATCTCTTGAGGCAAAACAAAAATTAACATTACAATGCGTCAGTAAAAAAAAATAATCAATTCGATAGACGTGTGGGAGTTGTCAAATGTCGATGACATTAAACTTCGGATTAACCTATGAAGAGGCTTATTGTTGTTTACGATTCTATGGGCAGATGAGAATTTTGTGACGAACATACTTATTTTTAAGAATCTTCATCGTGTTTTGTTTGGAAAAAAGCCAGAAAATTCCACCCATAACTATAGATTGTTATTTAGTTTAAAAGGGGGTAGATTTAAAACGGAGGGGAAGTTACTTTATCCCAAAACCTCATGCATGAAGGGGTCTAAAATATATCTTATAGACACGCAGAATTTTTGGTTAAGATGAACACTGAATGTTTAAATAACAGTCAATTGCAGATTTATATGTGGTCTTAGAAGCAAAGTCAGTACCTCCTTCTGAATGGATAAGGCCAGTGACAGCAAATTAAATAAAATACCAGGAATATGAGCTATCGGTACTTAATTTCGACTAGATTTAGGAATGTGACTTAGTAGCTGACAAGACTCATTAGTTTTTAATGGATAGACTACGATTTTTCAATTACTGCAGATATGAGTATCCACTAGTATTTTAGAACCAAAGGCTAAGAAAGCATTATGCAACCCATCTAAACGATTCTTTCACTTCGACTCCAAGTGATGCTCTTAGGCGGTATATGTATCAATATCCATCCACATTGATCTCTTCTTATTAAGAACATTTACGGCCATGAAGTCAGAGATCTGGTGACCGGATTAATGTTCTCGATGCAAGTCATCATAATCCTCCTCAGTTTAAATACCTCCAACTTGCATCACCCTTGGTTAGGAGCAGCAATTTTGATGGATTTTTGACGGATTCCCAAGAACAATTTATGAGAGTCTGTTGTAATAGATGGCTTAAATTGCCACCGTTGCTGTGACGTGACAGTTATGAGTGTATCAAAAGACCAGAGCAGGAGAAACAACTCCAAAGGAATTGTTAGGACAGAATGTCCTTCAAATTTTAGGTATTGTACTGTAGGGGAATGGTTTGCAAGTGTTAAAAAAAGATTTGAAAGTGAGTATTGCTAATGAGTATCCGAAAATGTACGTATGTGATCGATCTCATCCACTCAAGAAACTTCATGCTAGCTATTCGTTGAATTTGTTTGATTCCATAATGAACCTTGGTAGAATCGATTCCATCCATCACAAAGCATAACCAATCCACTACCATTTCCTTCGTCGGTAATAAGATAGGTTACGACACGTTCTCATATGAAGCTGTTGGTTTTAAATATGACTTGACTGAAAAATTGCTAAAATGATAGATTTCTATTTACTGCAGCCTACGAATGACCATGGAGTTCATGTTCCACAATTTTGAGCGGAACAAGTGAAGATTTATTTTGGTCCTGTAACATTACTCCTCCATATATTTTTAAAGCATTCTGAACGCGTAGTTTTACTGATTCTTTTATCTAGCTAAAAGCAGAACAGTTTTTTGACTTTCTGTCCTCTGAGGCTCAGCTTCCAACAGCTTAGTTACTTACGTTTAAACAGGCTGAAAGGAGGTTCATACTTTTATTCCAAATCAAAGAATAACTTGATTGAACTATCGATGTCGAACAACCAGGCACATGCTACTTACCATCCTTCTTCATTAACCACATAAGCACTTTGTATATTTTTACAAAGGAATGCTGTGATGTTCTTCGTGGGGTCCTGGCGCATTAAAACAGTGACATACGATGCATAATGTATCTGGTTTGCTTACTTTAGGTTAGAGAGACAAATCAATTAAATCATCAAAAATTTGCAGTATCACATCTCAGCGAATTTTTCGAAAAGACCTGCAGGCAGGATTCCCAGATTGAAGAGAAAATCAACTTTGCTGTCGACTTTTAGACATACATACATATAAGGGGAAGAGTCGAAAAAGAGGGAAACGAGCATTTCTTATTTTCATTTCGATGTTAAAGCTGGATTTGAAGGACTCCTCCATTTGTACTGCTTCTGAGTAGAATTTTGCTCCTTTTCCAATTTTTTTGGATATCTATTGAGTACCCAAGTAAAACCACATATTCATATGTGGGATGCCTTCACATGTTTGGAGCCTATTTCGTTCAGACTTCTATGACTTGCTCATACTCAAGGGAAGATAGTACAGAATTGTATTCATTTCCACTTGTGGTGCACTTCTCGGTTCCAATTTTATTCCGAAAAGTTTTGCACAGACATGGATAGCATTGAATACTGTTTTCAATTTATCTTTAACATTTTATCTCAAAAAAAAGTTGGAATACAAAACATGTAAAGGATTGTAAGCCCTTTTTTGATTCAATTTTGAACCGATCCTCATCACGAACCATAGTGGAACTACTCAAACTTTGGTGTCTGTAGAGAAACGTTTTATGGTTTTAAGTTCTCTATAAGTTTTTTTTATGTTGGCACTGATGTCGGAAACACGGCTTGTAAAAAATGGAAAACTATGTAAAATGCTGGAAAAAAGGAGAAATCGATCTCAGGAACAGGATGGGAAACGTATAAGAAATCGCTTTATTGTCGATGAGTCAATGCTTGGTACATTTTTCAAGCAGACTGAGTGATTGGGCATTACTATTTCAAAGATCGTGTCAATAACTATTTTAAATAATTTTTATTCCACCAAATTATTGTGAAAAAACAATTGATTTGTGTTGCAGCAATAGGTCATGTCAAAGAACCGATATCAATTAACCTGCAAGATCGTGCGATTTGACGCTCTGTTTCTACTTTTTGTAGAGTTTCATGAATCCTTAAGCTATATTCAAACGGTTGTCAGATCTTACAATATTGTCAAGACTACCAATGTGCTGATAATTAGCTACCGATGAGCTATGTAACAATAACAAACTATCTTACAAAGTGTGTCCCAATTTCTGGCACTTTCAAGTCTGACAAGATAGCTGGTCTGTCAATAGCATGATAATGCTTTTTCTTACAACGTTTTTAAACCAGAATCAGCGGTTAGCACAGTTATAAGACATTGGGACATATTTGTAGACCTGACAATATTGTAAGATCTGATATGCATCTGAACAGAGCATCCATCAGCAAAGGATTTCTAAACTCCTAAGGGGAATCCAAGACGCATCTCTATGCAACCAGAGTCTTACCAGATATTTCGGAAATCGGATTACATTACAACTGATCTGGGAAAGACATGTATTTTTTTTATTATTACTGGGGCAAAGCTTTTCAAGGACCACTACACACATACATAGGGTACAATGCCACTCAAATGTCCAACTAAATTTGCAGTTTTTCTATATCAACATTTATTTCTACTATCTACATGCAAATTGTTTAACTCTTTTTATAGTACAATTGTGTTGTAGTTACAAAATGTATTACGAATTATACAATTCGTTTGCAATAAATGAGTGCCAAAAATGGCATTCAACGTGGCGGCGGTGAATAAAAAAAAAATCAACTTCCCATTATAAAATGAGAAACTGAAAAACAAAAACCAATAAATTAAGTATCAACATCTACATCGGCAGTAAAAAGCCAACGATCACCTTTACCTTGTAAGAGTTTTATTTTATAGTCGGGTCATTATGGCAACACGATAAACCAGATTACGATTTGCAGATACATTCAACTAGCAACCGTGCCACCTTCCTTTCAATTCATTTTATCTAACCAACTATCTACCAACAACCGACAGAGCCTCTGCATGTTTATTTTCTGAATCGTGATGCTTCTCTCAATATCTACCTACTTTCGGAACCTGAACTATAACGACATAGAGTAGTGCGCTGAATACCGACCGACCAACCGAATGATGATAATAATGATGATGATGGTGATGCGTGCCCCCAAATTGCACTAGTATAAAACTGGCCACTGGGGCGTATGCTTAACATAATTTCACAGAGTTTTGCAAAAAAAAAAAAAAAAAACCAAAACAAAAAAAAATTTAATTGACCACAGAAATTCATTAAAAAGTCGTTTGTAGCATGAAATACTAACAAGAAACCACAAACCAACACACAGTTGAACTGAGAAGTTCAAAAAATTGTGTAATAAGCCGGTGAAACTGGTGCATAATTTATGCTAAAAGTCGTGGGATTTCTAATACACTATGTGTTTAATTTATTTTTAATTAATTTTGTATACTTTTTCTAGGAAAATCTGGTTTTTCGAAATGCTAAAAGATATTTCTTTGACATATCAACACATCGTGGTGCGAGGATTTTTTTTTTTATTAATTCATTAATTTCATTGTGTACTCTTATAAGTTTGCTAATGAGTTTTAATTGTATTGCACAATTGGTGGCTTTTGAGCACAAAAAAAAAAAAAAAACATTTCGTGCGAACTCTACAAAAGTTGTTAACAATTTAGATAGATTATTTATCTTATGGTGAACAATTAATCTGTCGGCGAAGAATAGTTGCAATGGAAGATTTATTTTTTTCGTTTGTTATTTAGTGAGTGGGATGTGGCTGAAACGGCCTTGGTTAGCTTATTTCAAAACAGAGATTAGAAAAGATTACATTGAGATTGGCTTTGAAAAGGGTGTTTGGAAGAATACAGTAGTGAAAAAATCAGACTTCATGATTTGATTTACATATTGCAGTTCATTGAGAACGTGAGAAACTATCGTATCATAGTAAGTGAGAAGGGGTTTTACCCAACCTACACTTTCAAATGTGTTACTTCCGTAAAGCGGAATACTTAATGCACTTACAGTGTCGTTGGCGGAATTCATTTATCATTCAATTTTATTTATTAAGAGGTTGCTGAAATCTAATTGGGTACTTCACTTAAAACTGAGGTAATAAATGAGAGTTTGAGTCAGAATCCTTATAAAAAGTCATAGTATTGTGGTTGAGTATAGAAGGCGGGGTGAAGCAAAAACTAGATATGCATATCCAAATGATGTATTACAGCACTAAGTCAGCAGTGTGAACAGGAGATGAATTATCAAAAAATCTTGATGTAGTAGTATCTGGAGTTAAACAAGGATGTCTCTTACCAACCCCTACTATTTTTCCTCTATTTAACTGATCTACATGGGAGTCGGTTTATACAAAAGGGGATATTAATATAAGGCTGTTACTCTATGCACTTCACATTGTCATTCTGGCCGAAAATCGTTCTGTAAAGGATGGTAAATAGGTTAGAAGAGAACTGCAGTAAATGAAATTAATAACTAAATTCCAGCACATCCGTAATCATGATCTTCAAAATGGTGGCAGAACTGCTAATCATGGAAATGGTTTTTTAACGAAGAGGACATATAGGCTCCAATGAATTATTTTTATCTAGACATGACGCTGATGCGAAAAATTGATTTTCAAAAGACAGTGTAAGTGCTACATAGAATCACTTTATCAATAAAATAAACATTTCCATGAGGTTTAAGTGGAAGTAGTTTCAATCAGTATATAGATATGTTTGGGATACACTTTTTGAAGAAGTGGACAAACTGCAGAGGTATTTTGTCAAAACCTAATTTTACACCTAACTACGCACTTAAGTAGATACATATATTAGCCATCTACTTATCGTCCATAATTATTCGGAAGGTTAACTCTTTTCAATAAGGCAACAATCGTTAAAAATATTGGACAGTGTTTTTTTTTATAGCCTTTTTAACTTTTAAACCAATAAATGGCCCACTCTATAGAAGAATTAAATAACACTAACATAAAAAGAAAAAAACTGACACTGTTGCAAATGAAATTAAAAAGGTGAAAAATAAAAACCTCCGACAAATGACATTTATGTCATAAAATATAGAGTTCAGTAGGGCTTAGAATCCATCGAGAAAACTAATAAGCATATCTGTTATTTGTGTTTCGTGCTTCATCTATGTATATCTATATTAAGAAGGGATTTATGATAATAAATGTGACTCGCTGGCATCATTTCCTTTAATGTTTACTTAGGAAGTTGTACAGATAAATACAATCTATTCATGACTTACTGGTTATCTGTACCACAGAAAAGAAGAACGGCGACTTGGTTTAGCTGGTTTAGAAAATAAATCAACAATGGTTCAGAGCTAACAACTTTTTATGGAAGATGACACAGATGAAGGTCCAATTCGGTCTCTTAACGAATAGACCACTTTTTTTTTTTTGTCCTCTGACAAACCATCACCACCTAATACAATACTGAATGAGGTTTTCACTGACTCCCTAGTTTCAACTCTTTACTCTAGACTATATTGCAACAATATGAAGAAAGATCAGTAGAATTTGTAGTTTCAAATGGTGGTTACAGTTCCCTATCAGACCTGAAATCTTTCAAATAAATACGTAAGTGTTACTTCAGTGCTTCTAAACGTAATGGGAAAAATGATGGACCTTCATATTGAGTATAGTACTTTCTCTAAATCGTATACCATCTCGTAATCAAGATTGAAAGATCATTGTTGGAAAAGGAAGTATATACATATCTCTTGTGTATCTCTTTCAAGACATCTCCTGGATCTTCGACAATACTTTATTTACTAAAAAAGCTAAAGGCATTGGTCGACTAACGGATAAATGGATTTTCTCCAAGTTCAACAACAACTTTATCACTTCTCCTATTTCCAAGTCTGTCTTGGCATCAAAACCTGTCATAAAATCAATACTAAAACTGATTGGTACATCAAAATTGTGTCATTGACCGTAGGACTTTGTAGACCACGACTATAATTTCCTGAGTCTTAACAAGCACGACGAACGATTTTCAATGTGACGGTTAAGTAGAAGAAGATGTAGAAATACATTCCAAAATGATATATTACATAACTCAATGTTTCTCTGTATGAATTATGCACATGTACTAGGCAACAGAAATATCATAATTGCTTGGAAAATAAAACACCATTGTAAGGTATCATTGATGTATGATGAATGGATAAGTCTTACATAACAGACAAAATTTAAAATATTTACAATAACGTCAAATCCAGATATTTAAAAATTATTTCCACCACATGTATATAGTCTAGACATCAATTAATATTTCAAGCATGTGAGGGGCATTGGTAATCTAGGAAAGGTGGGGATCAACTTTCCCTGTGGGTTTAAAGAACTACCGCATATTTAACCTGAAGAACTTGATTTCGAAGTGAAGGGAAAATTGTAAGTCAATTATATAAAACTATCAAGCAAAACACTAAATTATTTTTGGAAAATTAGGGATTCATCAACCAAAAAATAAATAATCTATTATTTCATAAGTATATTATAAACCTAAAAGTCTTGAAAACATACACAACAGTTTTAAAGTTTTGTTCTATCTATAAGGTGCATTTTTAAAGAGGGTCGAATTTTAGACCACTTTTTTGGGGTCATATATCGCAAAATAACGCGGATAATATTGGCCCCCAAATTGCATAGATTTGTCGACATAGATCAACAACTTAAAATATACACATGAACTTGGCGGCCAATTGAGTGGTTCATTTCGTGAGATTATGTTTTCGCGGAACTGTCCCACCAATAAATGCATGGTTTGCCGGGCAATATCGCGTTTTGTTGAAACTACAAGTCTTTCTATTCGATATCTTTTCAAAACGCACAGTACTCAATCTAGTTGATGGGTAGATAACGTAAATAAGGTTCGAAACTTATCAATAAGCACCCTGTAACGTTTTCAAATCCAGCTCTGATTTTGAAAATAAATGCATAATTCTTTTTCAAATGAGATTTTAGTACAAAATACATTACTACCACGATAATATGGACCTCAAAAATGTAAATTATCCAAAAATATGAACCAGAAAAAAAAAAATTCCTGCTGATACTCGAATATGTGAATTTTTCTTCTTTCACAAGCAAAATCACACCTATTTGGTTGAACTCTGTGTCCCGTTTAAATAATTATTCATTTATCCATTTGATTCTTCTAGATTTCAGAAGTTGAGACTATGGCACCTAACAATCAAAAACAGTACATATTTCTTACAATAAAAGAAAAAAATCCGCATTTAGCAGAGCAGCACGGTGTCACAGTAACTGCAGTTGAAAATCTCGAAAAAGTTTGGAATTCCATGGGAATTCCGGAAAACAGTCAGATCCTCCGAAATACCCCAAATGGAAAACAGGTTTAAAAAAACATACCCTGAAAAAACATACAACTGATTTACTAAGAAGTAATAATATTTTGTTCGATGGATTCCAAAATTGTATAATGTTCCCTGAAAAAATGCTTACGAATCAGGAAGATGCAATTATTTCATAAACACTAAGCGAGCAATAAATAATGCACAATGCAAAAGTTTCTGATTGTCGACCCAATTTGGCCCAATCAGTGCTCGAATTTTGTTAGACCGGACTCAAAAAAATGGATTAGGGACAGATAAATCATCTCAAAAACTATGAAATACAATGAATTTTATCCAGTAATATGAACCCTCGCAAACGTGAACTACCCATGTTTTAATGAGTTTACATTATCGAGATAGTAGGTACTGTACTTATTTATTTCCTGCTATTACTTATTTTAAATTAAAAAAACTTTTGCCTTAGAAGATAAATTAGTAAAGAAATTCATTCACTATTCTTTATTCATTACACTTGTATTGACATGACTTTTTACTTTCATGAATTTACAGCTTGATAGGATTAAAATTCGTAAAGTAGTATCAAAATGAGAAGTAACTTCAACATTATGGAGGTTCTTATTGTATCAGCTCTAGTTGACAGCGTTTTTCAATGTCGTAACTGACAAACTACTACCGAATTTTTAGCTACCCAACCTATAACTTTGTAAAACTCAGATTAGATTATTTTATGCAGAAGATACACAAAGGCAAGTATTTTAAAACAAATTTAATAGAAATAAAAAAAAATATTTGGTGCAATAAACCCTAGGCCCAGCTTATCATAACCATTCATGATGTGTATGTTATATTTGTTAAATTACAGAATAAATACTTCTCTCAGTTAATTTGATTATTTAAAAAAAAATTATTCATAATTAATAGTATCACGATACATTTTTAAAAAATATATTTGTATACGTTTCTCAAAGTTTTACCGATCGTAATTAAAAATACTAAGATTTGTTCACTATCTCAAAAATGTTACTGCAGGGTATCTGTCTACAAGTTGTCCCACAATTCTAACAACTAATCAAATCGTACTCGTATAATAATAGCCATCGATTAAACAATACTAATCACGAGAACAAAAAAGATCAATAAACAATTTTAAGACATTTGTTCTTAGTAACTGTTTTTAAAAAAAAAAACTTTTCAAGGCCCTAAACAAACATCTATTTGCTCATATTTATAAATTAAGTCCTCCTATTTGCATTTCTAAGAAACAACCTTGACCATTATTTACGAAAATTGAACTGCTAACTGATGAGTCGAATTCAGGTTCTTAAGAATTTATCTAAGAAATACTAACGGAAATATATGTATGTAGATACTTTTGTCCCCAAAAGCCGGGTTGCAAACAGAAAAATCTCACTCGTCTTGCCTTGGCATCTCAATTATAACCACATTCCCAACACTGTGCATATGCCAAATTGCATATTAAACCACATCTATTCAAGCACTGTATCTAAGTAAAGAAACAAAATACAAAATACATATTCATCCAATAGCCAGAAAAAAAAAATCCATAAAAATTTTGTATCTGTGCTCGAAACACGTTTAATTGCTGCACCAACAAGTGTGGCATCAAAACCTTAGACATCAATCCATATAAATATCGCATATTCGCGACCGAAGAAGATACACAACCGAGAGAGACTTTATTTAATTTTTTCTCTCTCCTCCATTTAAATTGTAAAAAAGTAAATCAAGGAAAAAAAAAAATCATAATCAACTAACATCGCAAATTATTTTATAACATTTTTGCCTTTGGCAACAAATGACCAACTTAAATGCATAAGACACCAGTTTAGCGAGTTTTGTGTTCTTTTTTTGTGTCGCGCCTGTCCGTTGTTGTTGTCTATTTGTTAAACATTTTTTTTTTTTCTTATTATTTTATAACACACTACCAAAGTATAGTCCGTTAAGTAATTTAATTACTTTTGAAAAATATTCGTAGACAAAACTTGTTAATTGTTTTTTATTGGATGTTTATTGTCTCGCAATAAACTAGCTCGGGCAACTTTTTTTTTTTTGAAAATTTATTTTATATCTCAAGGATGAAATCTACTTACATGTAATACTAAATAGTCCAATGAACAGGCACACAAATTCCTTAAGTTTTGTCATTTTAACGGAAGGACAAAATTTAGTTTAGATTTTAAAACGCACTGTTTAGGATGACCGAGATCCTTTTTTATTTTTTTTTTACTTTTCTCCAATTTCAAACCGTATCTAATCTATAGCACTTCACTTTGAATTTATTTTCTTTTAAATATGGAACACTTGGTAAACAGCTAACACGGTTTTGTTTTCTCTTTACTTTTATAACCATGCAGGGAAAAATCCATCCAAACAGTTCTGACACCCAAACCACACTGAACTGAAGATCTAGTGACTCCAACAGGTACCTCACCTCAGAGTTGATCCACACGCGACGACGAAGAAGAAATAATTCAGTGACGCTGGCTGACGTTGGTGGTGCTGTTTACTGGTGGTGCGCTGCTACTTTGGTGCTTTTCCAGACGCGAACAAGTAACAACATCCAACATCCACAAACGGCTGATCGACGAACGACGAACGACGAACGATAACGACGACGACATCGACGACTACAAACGAACGAAAACTTGTAAAAGTTTAAGCGGTTGTACTAGTGGCATACTCAGTGGGTTACTGGTTGGTTTGGTGGCGATCATTAGAAATCTTGATGCTGCTGAATAGATGATGGCAATGATCATAGAGTAGGTACCACAGAAATCTAGCTGCTACTGCTGCTGCAGCGCGTGGCTCGCATGTATCCACAATCGAGCAGTAGCTATAGTTGACCAACTACATAAAGCCAAAAGAAGATAAATCGCTTTTGGGGAAACATTAGCTAGGTGTAACATACATAGTTGAGATGTTGTGTATAGAGATAGATTGTTAGCTTTGAAAAGATTGATTTGGCGCGGGCATGAACGAGGAGACTTTGAGTTGATAGTTCTCATGATATTGGCATTATTATGTAGGTAGACTTGAACATTACATTAACATTTCCGACCGAGTGTATTGGTATTTTATTAAGGCACCTTGAAGGTAGACTGTCTTTCTTATACCACTTACGGCTGGAGGTAGAATCACTTCAATTCACTGTTCATTCTTTATTGGTAAATGGATTGTGTTGTTGTTGAGTTCTGGTGGTATTGAAGTGTCTTGTTGCATTCTTTTTCTTAGAGTGGCTAAGATATAGTGCTTTCAAATATTGTGGTTAAGTACATTGTAGTGTAATAGCAGAAACAAAATTATTTATTCACACCTGCGAATCACCAGTTCTTTTTAGTAGAGTTTGAATGAAGTGTATTCTTAAATTTGCTCCGAATCTCTGCGAATATCATATCTTATGTAGAACATCCAGTCATTTGGTATGAAAGACGAATCACTGGTGATGGAGATGGGAATACATAAATTCAGCTTTGACTTCTCCACCTCATATAGATGCTTTCTTTAATAAGGGACAAATGAAAGGCCAGTTACTCTTTACAGATCACCAAGACGGAATAAGATGGAGGCATGACCGTATAGTGTTGGTGACTCCAATGTGTTATGTTTCCATAAAATAAAAATT
The DNA here is from genome assembly GCA_905220385.1 of Xylota sylvarum. Taxonomy (NCBI): domain Eukaryota; kingdom Metazoa; phylum Arthropoda; class Insecta; order Diptera; family Syrphidae; genus Xylota; species Xylota sylvarum. Next base: position 39,993,764 of record LR999958.1, read on the forward strand.
CTCATATGTATGTACGTAGCATATTGCAGCTATTTCAAACCTTATATACAATGTTAGGTAGGTAGGTAGGGAGGAAGTAACTGCAAACGCATCTAACTCTCGGATCTCCAACAGATCCATTACGTAGCTATATCGTAGAGAAACCTATAGCTGTGAACTGCTTTCCTGGTTCTGTATAGGAAAATGTGCTGTGTTTTTTTCTAGAGGTAATCTACACTCACTCCCAATTTTCTTTTTTGGACCGCCAAGAGATTGTGGCCGGTAGTGATCCCTATGAAAAGGACTATGTTCGTTTTTTTAAGCGCCATGATTTGCCATGTTTTAGTTTTCTTGTGTTTTGTCCAAAGTTTTTTGGAGCTACGACAAAATAAGAGTCTGCCTCATCTCTCATCGGCTAGTCTCAGAAAATGCGATTTTATCCTGGATTTTACAAGTACTTGTGGAGCAAAGCTATCCACCATTGTTACCAGCGGTGTCCTGTAGTCTACCAGAATGTAATGTCGTGATTTGCTAAATTGCTAAATTGGATTTAACAACCGTGGATGAGATGGTTTTTAAAGCAGCTTGACTATGAATGTATGAATATGACGATCACCTTCTTCAAGTCTAGTTTCGTGGATAATTCTTATGCTGCTTCCTACGACTTCCAATTGGAAAACACTACCATAGTTAGGAAGTCTTAGTGTGTTGAATTTCGAGTTCAGTCAATTATGTAAATGCCAGTTCTTCATCGGTTTTGACTCGTCCGTAAAAATCGAGATTCTATTCAGGTTGATGGCCTTACCATTTTGAATTTGAAATTCGGTTTTAGAAAGTCTATTTTGGTTTTCAAGGGTTCTTAAGTCACCCTTTTTCCAAAAGTTGGATTGTGTCATTTCTAAGGTACGTGACTTTGCCTACTGTAGGCCACCAGACTAGGCAATCTTAGGATAAAATGGGTCTAACGATAGCTGTGTACATTCATTGGTTGATGGCTGACTGAGGCCCCCATATTTTACCAAAAGTTTTACTGCTTGTATAAAAGACTACAGACGTCTCTTTCATCCTTTCTGGTGTGTTCTCTTTCCAAGTCAGTTTTCAATCGAGTATACACCTTAGTACTTCACCTTATCTGAGATTTTGAGTGGTGTACCATTGAGTCTCAAGCGCCCGATTAGTGGTATTATTCCCTTATTAGTGAAGAGGACCACCACTGTTTTCAGGGGGTTACAGTTTATTGAAGTAGTATTGAAGGGTAATGAAGTAGTTCGGTGATGGTGGGTAGGCACTTCCCTGTCGCCATTATGATAACATCATCCGCATATGCAACAACTTGGACCCCACCGTGGTCGCCGACATTCTCATTCCAATTTAGTTTAGAATCTAAAATCTGATTGAAATCATGTAGGTTTGAACAAGGATGGATCTTTCTAAGTAATCGTATATAATATAGTCTATAATTTATTAATTTTTAGAATATGCTAAGCTTGGTTTACTAGCCAGATGAGAAATGTCACCAACATCGATGCACCAACGGCTTATGTAATACCACCAATGTAATACCACTAGGCTGCTCTGTTCAACTCTGAATAAGACCAGATCCAGCGGACTCCTAAAACATAAGAGAGAAACCCTCTAGAAAATAGGTAATACCCTCACCGGAAGACTTGCTCAAATATTGGGCATTCCCTACAGTGACTTCTGTAGAAGCTGTAGGGACGAAGAGGAAGGTGAGACCATTAGTCACTTGCTATGCACGTGCCCTGCGTTCGCCAACATCAGAAAGGCTACGCTAGGTGAATTCAATGATCTAAACGACCTCAGCAACGCCTGCGCGGCTAAGAGTAAAACGTTGATCCACACAGCTTACACATCGGCAGTACAATGGATCTTTTTCTGGTCTAAGTGCGTCCTCATCGAGGATCGGTTTCAACCAACTAACCAACCAAGCCTGGTTTAGTGTCATCTTTCCAAACAGCTTGTATTATGAAGGAGGGTTAGTAGTATTTCCATTATTGATACTACCAGGATCAGGATTGCGATGACCTGAAAGTTGGAAAACTTCCTTCAAAGATCAATCAACTTTTGAAACTTTCTACCTCTGAAACTAGACATTCTTTAACCTGGCTCATTCATATTCTCCATTCATGAATGTCGAATCAGCTTACTGTCAAATTCGTGAATCATGGATAAGGGTTACAGTGGTTATTGCTTGAGACGGTAACATTTCGCTGCCTGTCCTGATTTATTTCTGAGTTGTGTCAATACAGAATCATGTAGTATTAATTATATAATATGTAACCCCTGTCCGAGTTCTTAGAATCACATTTCAGACCCTTAATCAGTATGAAACTCGAATTACATTTCTTGTCAATCAAACTTATTTATTTTTTTTCACTGACTCTATTCTTCATATTGTGAGTGTACCTTAAGTAAAAAAAAAAGGTAACATTATATCAAAGTAAAACACAGCATGTTGTCCACTCTCTTCTCAGTCGCTCTACACGCTCGGGGCGACGACTTCACTTATAGGTTTTGGCAACCATTTCAAAAATATCTAACGAGTCAAGAAATGAAACAATGAAATCAATTACTTTCCCTCGGAAACTATTCACTGCCTCGCATAAGCCAGTAAAAGGAGAAGTAGACTCCAACTCGAACTGAGTCTGATTGGAGTGACTATGCGCGGGCAACGGAATCCACAGGGAGGCAACATGTTTCCATTAATCTATTCAGCTTCTTTCGGTTTTGTTTTTTTTATAGTACCTGAGTCGCTGTCAATTGCATAATTAACCGAATTGAGAATCGTACGTCGCTTCTGGCAGATGCCTGCGGCATTTTTATTGTTTTTTTTTTTTTTGTTTTATTTTCTTTTTTGTTTTTAGTACTTAATTCGAGTTTCAAGTTATCTCATTGATGGCTTAAGGAAAAATAACAAAAAACAAAACACAATCGTAGCCATGCATGTACATGTGTATATGTCTAAGCCGATCTTAGATCATTTTCACTTTCACCTGACAAGATTATTTGTTTATTTTGTTTATCTCCTTCCGTTTTTTCGCCTTTCTTCTTTGTTTTATGTATGCAGTTCGTCTGCGAGCGCGTGTAAGTGATGTTTGCGAGAGTGGTGGATTAATGTTGGAGGGGAAGAGGGAGAAATAAACGTATTGCAATGGGAAACAAATTTTTTTTGCTATCTTATATCTTTTTCGAGAAAAAAAAAGTGAAATAAACAACGCTGTCGGTTGGCTATGAGGTGGGAAATCAATTTATTAATCAAACAAAAAAGGAAGAGTCAGGAAATTGTACTCTCCGATTGCATAATAAGTATTTTCTATTCGCTTAGCTAGGTTCTTCGGTCTCAGGGCAAACAAAATAATTGAATATTGTGCCAACCAAACATTCAGAAAGCAAACTTATGTTTAGCATAGTATTAGTTAGAACATGCCTCATAAATGCCGAGCTAAGGCAGTAAACTTCCGAAAACGTTTAAAAAATATATGGTCATGCAACAAGAGGTATCATTTTAAGTCCATAAAAAATGCTACATTTTTATGAACAGCTCTGAAATATTTTAAATATTTTAGTGCATGAATCGAAGTATTGGCGTGGACTTTAGCTTTAACATTTCAAATCTAATTGTAAAATCGTACTATCTCGATGGACAATTAAAGTCTCCATTTCGAGAAATCACACATCCAAGCAATTTGTCACGCAATAGAGCCATTGTTTCACCAGCTGTGCGGCATTTGGCGCCACACCGTACTGTTGAAAATAAACGTCATCCAATCCGTAGTATTTCAGTAATTCAGTAATAGTAATTTCAGGCAAACAAAAATCAGTCAACATCGTTCAGCAATGCAATCAATTCACTGAAACGATCCCACCAGCATCATTTTCGAAAAAAAAATATGGCCCAATGACATCGCCAGCCCAAAAACCGCACTAAACTGTCACCTGTTGTGAATGAAGAGGTTGTTCTACTATTTATTTTGGGTTTTCGGAGACTCAGATGTGACAACTTTATTTAGAAAAATGGAAATGAGCCTTATCACGCAAACTAGTTTTGTGTTAAAATTCATGATCTTGATCACGTGCATTCATTTCCGGCACCCAATTCTGTGTGTCGGTCTGTTGACTTCAATCCCCATGCCAACTGGAGCTTATGAGCATGTAGGCCAAGGTTGCGGATAGGCCCAATACCTGTGATCGTCTTGAAATCGACACACCTGAGTTTTCAGTCATACTCTCAGCTACGGCACCAATATTTTCATTCATTCTTGCCGAAGAAACATGACTTGTAGTCTTCACATCACTAACCTGTCCGAGAAGTTCAAGTTTATCTGTTAAATTCATAATAGCTATGCGATAAGGCGCTCGATGTTAACCAAAAGCAGGACGAACTTTACGAAACTTTTCGCGATATTTTCACAGTTTTTGTAGTGAATTTTAACTATTTCAACACGTTTTCTGCGTGTATATCGATAACCTCCTAGTTTTTGTTAATCAAAAGTAATCACAATGATATTTAAAAGTTGACGGGAAAATTTAAAATGACACCTCTTGTTGGATGACCCTTTATATAAAAAATACCGAGAAGAAGGATCACCCATCTGTTGGTTTCTTTTCAAAAAATTTTAATATTTTTTAACGATTGTTGCTTTATCGAGAAGAGTAAACCTTTCGATTAATTATGGAATATTCTTTCATTCAAATGATTGCCTTGGATGGCTTGGCATCCTCTCAAACCAATTTTAAATATATTTCGGCCCCTATTCCATGAATAGCTTGATCAATATTGTTCTTAAGTGCCTGAATCGTGTCTGAATTGTTATTATAGTATCTGTGGGGTGCCACACAAAGAAAAAGTCCAAAGTCGTCAAATCCCATCTCACCAAAACGACTGATCTGGGCATAAAAAATCGGTTATCATGCCTTGGTAGGGGCTTCCATGGACTGCAACATTTCTCCCATGTTGTCTTGGGCCAATGATGCCGCCATTCCAAAAACCTACAAAAAGCTGCAATATAGTCCATTGACCCCACATGACGAACACAGGAATATTTTCAATTATTATCAATCAGCAAATCAGTCTCACGAACTTTCATCACAAACTTGCACAAACTTTATTTCCTCAGCCTCTATCGTTGAGTTTAAGTTTTCTTTTCTGTGGTTCTTTCGAAGATTATATCCAGTGTGTCAACCTGCTAACATTGGCAGCGATTTCCTGTCTATTTATAGGAGTTTCTTCATTCTACCCAGAACGTGACCAGAACTTCCTTGATATATAACAGATGGTAAGTGAATTCTACCTATCGTTGGACGTCAGTAGGATCTTATGTTCGACTGGCTCCATGGCGTTACAGAGTGAAGGCCTAATCCATTAATGTGTTTGATTTTGACTCATTGCAGACCCTTTTCTTGCAAGTTCATCAGCTATTTCATTCCCGACTATATCCTTGTGAATAAGAACCCAGCAGAGAGTAATATTGTCCTGCGACTCACGAAACTTAGATACCCCGCGTCGAATTAGCTTGGACTTGATTTCATTACCAACAATTGCTTTAATGCCCATCTGACTGTCATGGAGATATCAGATTATTGCCAGCATTAATAGCATTGGCTAGGTTAGGTACATACATGGGTAGGAGAGTGGCAAAGATCCACAATGCCACACTCAGATCAATAGAGATGTCCCTTGCCCATTTGTTAACCCTTGTTCTACAGATATGGTTCCTATGAACTAGCAAACCATCCAGTTGATTTGATGTAGTTCAAGATGACATTGACTTGTCTGCTGGATAATTCTTCTTGGTCACGGAAGAAGTGTCACCCGAGACATTTAAATCTTAGATGGATAAGACCTGGACCTGGTAACAGAGAAAGTGGGTTGTATCCTTATTGACTTCCACACGCTGTACTGGAATATGCGCAAAACAATTTAAAACGTACGACTACCAGAACCATAAATTCATCAATTCATCAAATCTTACCAAGTTGATGATCCTGTGCATTATTTTCAACAGTGTTGTAGGACCATATTATTCTTATGTTACAGAAAGTTGACTGCATGAAGATTATAACTAGACGATCTCTGTCCAGCATATCTCCTCAATTATTTTATACTGCAAGAGTCCGACTTCTATCCTACAACTATGGTATTAAGGAAACGTCTTTCGTTATATTGCATATTCGAAATTGACCAACTGGATTATCTTCGATGATGATTTCCTGGTTCTATATGTATACATGTAGCCAAAAGTAATTTTTTTTTACCTTCTTGTGAAGCCAACTCAAAAGCCTCTGTAATTGAATTTACTTACATTTTTTTAGAAAACGTAAAATCTGCATAAAAACACATAGATCGTCCTGCAAACAACGACAGAGTTGATGGAAGTTGATGATCATGATCAACTTTCATTTAATAAACAGAGCAACTCTCACTGCAATCGCAGTACCAACATATACCGCGGCTATTGACTCGTGAGATTATTTATCAACCAAAGAGCAAAAAACGTCTGCAATCAGAAAAAAATAAATAACCTCAAACTCCATACCGCCATATCAACTATCGACCATGTCGGCACTTTTACACAAGTGGCGCATACGATTATGAAAGCATTTCACAACCGCAATGCATATCTAAGACTAAGACTAAGACCACGAAAAACGCATTAAAAATGAAGCAAAAGCTAAATTGTTTGCAGTTTTCTGATTACATGCAAAGAAGAGGAGGGAAGAAAAAAATAAACAAACAAAAAAAAAACAAAACATTAAATAAATACACAATTGGATTGTCAATCGAAAGGAAATCGCAAAAGAAACGCTTAACCGAAAGTGAAGACCTCAAAAAATATCGTAAAGTGGACGCGAATTGTCACCGCATCAATGCGTCAACCTTGGCAGATTGTTACAAAAAGGTGATGTGCTTGGCAAACGGTTTTACTTTTACCCCGGTGAAGTGACAGTTGTGTGAAACACCTTAAATCAAAGTGGATTATCTCTTAGCACGATGACAACAGCCAGCGTACTAACGACAACTATCAACTGACGTGAACTTCCTCTGGAATTGAAGGTGCCATTGTATGTTGCGTGCAATGACATTAGACTTCAAGTAGTGAGCAACACATAATTTTCTACTCAATGCACGCCGGCTGTCGATTTGTAGTTACTTACATACATACGTGCATATGTTGACACATAGATATTTCGAATGGGATTCGAATGAGTGTCGAGACGATTTATGTTTGTAGCAACGTGTACACATTGTATGTAATGTTGTGGTTAGAGAAGTTTTTAATGCTTGGCCTTGAGGTAAGTGAAAAGAACTGGTTAACGCGAGTTGTTTAATGAACTATTTGGTTTGTTTTAAGAAAACCTATGCAATAACTACATACATATGTATGTACATATGTGCATAATTACATATTTGTAAGTTTTTTAATTTTTATAGCAAAAGTGCTAATGTTGAATACGTATGAAAGCTGTAGATTTGCGAAGATTAATTGTTAAATTAGATTCTAAAAGCACTTCATAACAACAGAAATTTAAACATCTTAGAAGGGATTCTGTCAACATTCTAATGTCTAAGAGTCTAATGATAAAAGAACTCCCCAAAGCACAGCTCATACCGACATTCGAATTTAGTACAACTTACATACTTACATTGGCACTACAGTTTAGAGTGCACCAAGGCTTCAGCCAACAAGTCTTTCTGGCCTCCAGCTCCTCCAGCTTCAACTAAAAAATTGAAAATGACGTTTTCCTCTCTTGCGTTGTCTCTCAGGGGTGAAGTCGAAGATTTTTCGGACTGGAACATTGGTATTTCCGCTCTATGTGGCTTTGACTTACCCATCTTAATCTTTGTACACGAATCTTTTTGACCAGGTCGCTCCATGACCAGTTTCTCCATGATCCGTCAACGCAGATGGGGTCATAAATCCAAGATTAAACTATTCTCTCGAAAAATCCAAACCTTTGAAAAAATTCATGTTTTTGCAGTACGTGGCTGGTAAGCATCTTGTACAGCGTCTCCTTTGTTCTTCTCGATAGAATCTCTCTTCTAAGTATATGTAGTAACAGAGCTTAGCGAGTGTTATTCTACGCTGGATCTCCGAGCTGACATCGTTGGCAGACACGAAAGCAGAACCTAAATAGACGAATTCCTTCACAACTTCCTTCACGTTCTGGCCGAAATTTCGGTTTTGAGACTCGTTGTTCGTAGGCAGCATATATAAGAAGGGTTATCTGTTGGTTTCTTTTGAATCACTCAATCAATATTTTGACACTGACAGCTCTTATGCGTTAAAAAAATTTACAGAAACTCAGTATTATATCTTCGCGGTATGAAATGGATCGATAGACGCTTGAACAATGTTGGAAAATATTGCTTTGGGAAAGTTGATTCCAACTTTCGAATTTCGAAAAGAAATTTCGGTCGATATAATACAATTCAGGCACTCAAGAACAATATTGGTTAAGATCGTTGAAAAATTTTTAATAGTGTTTTTTTTTACAGTCTTTTAAAAAAGAAACCAACAGATAGCCCACCCTATACATACATATTTTGCTTACAACCAGACCTATTTTAGCAGCTTCTGATTCAATGTCCTTCCCGATGTGTCAATGTCGTCTACGTAACAAAGTTGTCGTACTGATTTGTACAAAATATTCCCTGTTGTGTTGACCAGTGAATTTCGCACTATTTTCTGCAGTACTGGGTTAAAGAATCTGCAACACAGTGCGTCGCGCTTTCTAAGACCTCTAGTTGTATTGAAAGTCTCGGTGGTGCCTTTTCTCTCTTGTCGGAGCAGCGTACGCTCTCCATCGTCACCCTACACAAACGAATGAGTTTAGCAGGATTACCAAATCATATGCCGTCTTGCGATCGATAAATAAATGAAGAGTATCGATCTGAAACTCTTTGGTCATCTCCAGGATAAAGACCTAAAACAGTACTGGTCTCCTTTCTTATGGATCGAGCATATGGTGCTAAGGTTCCATTCATCGAGCATGTTTTCGTCGGGCCATATTTTACAGAAGAGTTAGAGCATGCTCCCTACCACGCCAATGCCTCTTTTCAGCTATTTGTTGCAAATATTTTAAGATGACAAGAAACACATTAAATATTTAGTGCCTTGATTCACAGCTAGGACTATCGTCTGAATATTTAATAGTGATGTTAGCGCACACTAAACAAAAGTGCCAAACATCCAGCCTTTCGTCGATGCTCCAGTAAGCTCAAAATAGGTTGCAGAACATTCCGGGGAAGCATGTGCGTAGCATTCAAGTTTTAGACCAATATAAACTTTAATTACAGATTCCAACCAAGTCTGTGCAATTGAAAATAAATTTTTAAAATCTCTTAAGAACTCCTGATATTCCAGCAAAAGTTTGGGATAGTTTGCATTCCTGAATATTCACTCCATTAATTTTTATTTATTTTTTAGGACCTAAGGATTTATCGATCCTTTTAAACTTTTTAAAAGCTCTGTAAATTTGCTCCAGCATTTTCCAAGTAGAGGGTCACACAATCGAAAAGAAATATCGATAGGAGATATCGCGAGACTAACCGGTATTGACAGAATTTTCTTCCTTTCAGGAGTAGCTTCTAGTTTTATTTCCGTGAATGGCTCCAAAACTAGTCATATGGCCGGTGCTGATATCTTTGTGGAGAACGACAATGTAAGACTTCACTACTCGTTAGGCAAGTATGACTCCGTTCTCCAAGCGTAGATATGTGCTGTCTTTTTACCATTGACTATATTGTAAAACATACAGAAAAGCTACAATCCGTCTGGAACGGATCGTATGATACCCTATCCTCCTCTCTATAAAGTGGGCGTGGCCAAATTGCATTTTGTACTCAAATATAGCTATAATGTCGAACGTTTGAGGATGTTACATGTAAAATTTCATGAAAATCTGTTTTTTTGATGAAAACGCCCCCAAAAAGTGGGCGTGACCAAAACTGTTCTATGGGAGAATTGTAGGGAATCTGTATACCTAAATATTTGGTCTTAACAAAATTTTTCGGTTTCATATAATTTAGTGAAGTTATAAAAAAGTAGGCGTGGCAGTGGGCGGATGTAAAAAAAATTTACATTTCTACTGTACCTTTTCGTCATAAGCCCAGATATGAAATTTCAGCGTCCTAGTTAATAATTTAAGGCCCAAAACTCGGTTTTGTGATGAAAACGCCCCCAAAAAGTGGGCGTGGCCAAAACTTTTGTATGGGTGGATTGTAGGGAATCTGAATGCCTAAATATTTGGTCTTAACAAAATTTTTCGGTTTCATATAATTTAGTGAAGTTAAGAAAAAGTGGGCGTGGCAGTGGGCGGATTTCAACAATTTTTACACTTGTACTGTATCTTTTTCTCAGAAGCCCAGATATGAAATTTCATCGTCCTAGCTCAAAATTTAAGGCCCAAAAAGCGGTGACATACGGACGGACGGACGGACGGACGGTCATCGCTCAATCGATTTCGCTATTGATGCTGATCACGAATATATATACTTTATAGGGTCTATCTCGATTATTTCTCTATGTTACAAACTATGTGTCAAACTTAATATACCCTTAGGATAGGGTATAAAAATAGGTGGAGTATCTACTACGCTTAAGATCTTCCTCAATCCCTAAAGCAGTTCCAGAAGAGTTCGAAAATCCAAAAGCTCTCTAAATTTGAATTGAATTCATTAACTTTTGTCTGGGTCCCAGGTCAAACTGAGATCGCGGAGAATGAGATCTCCGATGAGATTGCTAAACAACAATCAGATGATGATTTCTTTAGACCTGAACGCGCCTTGAGTTTTCCCCCGCATGTTCAGGACTTTCACTAACGATTGGTTTTCCTACGAACACAATTGAGTATGGTACAGCTTTTCAAAATGTAGGCAGACCAAATGAATACTCCCAATGAATACTCCAAATGAATACTTTAAGAAATCAGCGGGATTCTTGCTGTCCGTCAGAACAAAAGGCTATAGACAACTTATAGGCATTTTACTTCGAAAGTCTAGAAAATTCCAATAAGATGGATAAAATTAGGTCTTGTGTTAGACCACAATCAAGCCGCTGAGTTCATCAGACTGAGGCTGATTCATGGGCACCTGAACAAGACCAATAGACAAGGCCACATTTACATAGTCACTCTGTTGAATTATTACTACAAGTAGGAATAAATATGAAGCAGCCGACGAAATAGCGAGGAACAGCTCAGAAACTTCATTTAATTGGGCCAAACTTTGGGTTGATATTCCTCAAATAAGAAAGGCAAAAGAAACTACAACCAGAAAAAGGAGTAAAACCTGACTTAGTTAAGGTAAAACCCATTATCACATTGTTTAGCCATATTCGTGTACTCCTGAAAAAAAAGGCACAAAAATTAGTGCTTTGTACCTCCAACTATAGCTATTCGAAAATGGGAACTGAATTTATTCACACATCAGTTTAACTGACAGCTGAACTGAAAACTGATGGGAATTCCATAAGTTTCAGCCTCAGTTTCAGTTTAACTCTTCAGTTTGCGCATTTACCCATCAGTTTGACTGAAAGCTCAATGGATATATCAACTGAAACTGAAAGTAAAATGATCATCTAAATGGGGCTTTGGGAAATCCTGGACTGATCAGAATATAACTTTTTCTTGTATCGTATGTATGGTATCTATAGGTAGGTATAGATAAACATATGAGCCAAACTTGCAAATGTACTTGGGATTGTCGGATTTGGCTCAGAATACTAAACAATTTATATTGGGAGTCGATACATCCTGTATTTCTGTACAACGATCAATATTTAGCCCACGAATTCAAAGATTTTATAGCCAAGCTCAAGGAGAACTATTAAATCGTTCTCTATTTGTTCTAAGAAACACTACTACATTCTGTTTCCACACTGAGATGGGTTCCAAAGGCACACCCCTCTCTAATAATCTTAAAACAACAGTAATAATAATAATTTATATACATTTACATATATGTATGTATGTCTACAATCAACTGTCTCTGTGGCTACTTTCAATAATCCGTCTTATTATATTCTAATTCAATAAAACAAGTATTTCCCGTAATCAAGCACGGATTGTCATAGAAGAAAAAAAAAATACTATAAGCACTTTTAACCAATTCTCCAACAACTGACCTTTGCAATATGCAAAATTAAAAGGGGAAATGAACACTTCACACGTTTACTACGTGACAGTTGATATTTTAAAACAAATAGCTAACAAATAAGTATGTCTACATTTGCACAATTGTGAGTTTCACTTAAGTCACTTTGAGTGCTAATTCGCCGGATGACAAAATGGCATTCGAATAATTGGCAGATAACGCCTGTCGACGCATATTTTATTTGAATGAACTATTTGTCACCACTGATCACCGGCCTAATTAATTTCTTGTTACAATTTTATATTTTGAAGAACCATTCTAAATAATTTCGAGTATAATTTTAAAACTTGTAATCTTGTCACGTAGGCTGTATAAAAATGAAAATAAACAACATGATCGGTCGCAAGTGATTGCTCATAATCGTTGGTTGTGAAAAAGTTTGAATTTTTTTTAAATTTTTGTCAGTTAATAAAACCAAGTTTGAATATTAAATACCTATACAACTATTTCGTATTTTAAAATCCAACTCTGAATTGGGTATAATTTTCACAAATGTCAATTGAAAGCGAAAACTTGGCGTCTATAGTTTATTAGTGAAACAAAAAGTGGAATACTGGAATGTTGTCATAAACTTGTTTATGTGAAGTAATAAAAATATATTTATGTACTTAAAATGACAGGTAATTGACTACGAGTTACTTATTGTGTCACCCACCAGCGGACATAAAGCAGCGCCTACAACGCTTGTTCAAAATAGTATTCTGTTTCCTGCAATCCGTTTAATTACTCTCAATTTTTTTCTTAAAGTTTTTCACTCTTTGAGGTCTCACTCTTTGAGTGAGTAAGTGGAATGTACAGCATGACAGGAATTGCAGGCCCGTTCTATTCAGTCATTCAGCTAAAACATTGTAAAAATTATACAAAAAAAAGACTTATTCCTCACATGAAAAAAACTTTTGGATGTTTCAGATCAGAGATTCGCAGTAATTTCGCACCAAAACATTTAAAAACAACACAGGCAGGTAGTGGTATCTTCTCTGAACAGCTTAATCTCCCTCCGCCTTTCAGATTACTGTAGGTAGCATTTTGCAGGTGGAAATTATGGTAATCAAGGAGTGTCCTAATTAAAATTAATTGCAATATCTGTCTGGAATATTAGCATTTTAATAACCTGCCTTTTGCCTATCTCGGAGATGAATAGCTCAGCATTCACATTTTTTGGATGCCAGTCCATAGAGACTTTGGAATGTCTATAATCTAAGGATTTTACCTAAATGGGAAAATCTGTGTATGACGTTCCCTACAAGAAAATATCTTCTAACGCTGGAACCTGTCAGTAGGACCAACCACATGCTGGTCCTACTGACAGGATGCTAAAGCAATCACAGATCAGCTACGTAATCGGTGTGCTATCTGACAGGCCAACATGGTAAAAGACTAGGACTCTTTTGAAATGATATTTACAGAGCTTGTGGGGACAAAGAAAAGGAAGAATGCTCCATTTTGGGGCTCTATTCTTCAATGACCTCAGCGAAATTAAGTCCTAAGGTGACATGAGCATCCATGTCTTCATAAGAAGTTTCTGTTGGTTTGAGTAGTCCCTCAAACAACCATAATGCTTGTCAAGCTTGTCAAGTCATCCAATTTGCAGAACGGTTTTTCATTTTTTTTTTTAACTTTTTGCTTTGCTTGACAGATATGTCGTTCAAAGTGAACGCTTATCGTACAACTTCTGAATATTTTTTTATTTTTGTTTGTGATTTCGATGAGTAAATATCGAAGCGAAGTTAAAAATATGGTGTCTAGCGCGGACAAAGAGTTTTGGACAGGATTTCGGGCTACATACTGCCTCTGCAAAGATTGGTCTTGTCTGAAACCGATGGATGGATCACGGAACAAATTTTATCTATGGTCGAGGCATCCTTTAAAGTTTCCGCTCCGTTTTATCGAATAACACTCACCAAGCTCAATCAATGGCTTGACAAACGTCAAGAATGCCTGTTGTTCGCTAAAACTTTGAACTTGCTCTTCAATGACAACTTCCTGGTCCAGCTTTGCAATGCAGTTCTGAAGTTCCTGAATTGCTTGAGCCAAGATTTTCAGCGCCGAAATGTCATCTTGCATTGAAAGCGTCTTCAGATTGTCGACAACTTTTGAGGCGGCCACCACCTTACTAGTCTCGGCTAGGGCATTCCCATACTCAGCTATCGCGTAGAGGACCTTCATATTCACGACGGCTTTAATCATGACTACGCAGTTCAACATCTCCTTCAGTGGTTTCGATATTTTTTCTAGGCTGAAATGTTCTGCGGCATCAGGGTTCATACGTACTCCAGTACAACTCCATCTTGAAGAGTGGGCATGCACTCATAAATCTCATCGATATTCTTAACAGTCCTTTGGCCCTCTTCCCTGACTATCTGCATATCCAATATTTCATCTATGACAAAAGCCGCAACTAAAACATCAGAAAATATATTTGGCGCAAAAGTTCTAAGGGACCCAGGGCCTAGCTTCTCACAACCATTCGTCAAAAAAAAATAAAAAAGGATCAAAAGAGGTATTTTTAAAAAGTCGGGTTATAGTCTCTTTGCGCCAAAAAAGTGTCAAATTGCGACTAACGTCCTCCTCTCTGCTAGGAAGTCTGATCTAGCCCGTTTCCACCCGGAGATTCGAGATAACCCCCTGATTTAGAATAGAGGCGTGAGCTAGGGTCTCGTTGTCCAGAGACCAGCGGCGCTTAGTCTGAGTGCAGTTTTAGCTGCCGAGCTACTGCAGTATATGTTTACTATGAGGAAAATACAATATTGCTTCCAGACCTGCCGTTGGTGTTGATCTCATTGACCCCATCATTCCCAAAAAACCTGCTCTTTGGATCTTTGTGCCGCTTTTAAGATTGCATTTCTTCTCGATCATTTTCCACAAGACTAGCGATCCAAAAATTAGAATTACATACCACCTTAGGTTTACAGCCCCATGTTTTTTCCGAATGCTCTTCTACATGTACATACATACTACATATGTATGTATGTATATAATATTGCCAATGGATACCAAAATGGCATCATCGTCGGCATCACTTGACATGAACCGATCCCTTAGTTTTAGTAGAAAAAAAATCAGAAAGAAACAAATTTTCATGAAACCAATACATTCCCTTTATAAACCAAAAACAATGGAGGTCAACAACTGGAAACAAAGTATTCTTATCGTAAATAATTCGCATTGCTTCATTCAGTAATTCTGAATGATTTGTTATCATTCATTCTGTCACAACATAAAAACGTGCTAAAAATAAACGACAATTACGTCAATAAACGACACAAGTCCTTCACACCGCAACCTAAGATCATTTTTTTCGCCAAAAATGGTTTTACTCTCAACAGTCTGAGTTGGAACTAACAACACGTGTTATGTGTCGCGTCGTTGTAAAGCCGATGCGTAAAGACCTGCGAGAAAGTGAGTTATTTTTAGACACAACCGATGAAAGAACATATGAGTTGCAGATACGAATGTCATCCACATGTGAACAGCGGAAGGGCAATGTATAAACTACTACAAAACCGATTCAGAGTGTTCTCTGAACTGTGACTTCCGATTCGGGTGCGTATTTAAACAAATTAATTTGCATTCTCTCATTCTCCGATGGCATTGAAAAATATTCAAGTGACCCTAGATGCAAATATAAATCATAAAAGGAACTTGAATTAAAATATCCACCAGAACATTGAGTGCAGTGTAGTTCATTAAAAAAAAAAAAAATAAACACCGTGGCATTGTATGTATGTGTATGATGATTACTTTTAAATTTTACTTACTGCAAGCCGAGATCCTACATACAGTGATTACAAAGCTTGAATGGAGTTAGAAAACATCTCAATTCAACGCTAAAGAACAAACAGGTCTAGCTTCCGATCTGAATCCTCCTGCATCGACTATATCACAGTACACCTTGCACATCATTGTTGAAGAATGCGTCGAATACAGATCACCTCTGCATTTGCTGTTCCACCATTTCAAGAAGGCCTTCGATAGTTTTAATCAAGATGCTATATGAACATCCTTCCGCAGGAGAGGCATACCAAAAAAATCGTCACACTATTATAAAGGTTATACCTATGATGTCATGTCTTGCGCATGTCATGCGCACCAGAGTGGAACACATTCCAAAGGAAAGTCGTCGTTTCTAAAATATGGAGAAGCAATGTTTTCAGCACAAAAACCAAGGTGAGGCAGTAGATTGATCGCGCGAAAATAGTTCCTTTACGAAACTTGTGAGTAGTAACACAACTCCTGTGAACTGATTTTATAAGGATATTTAGATCAACCCAGTGGAGTTCAGAAAAAGGATGAGTTCTCCACTCCTTTTACCAGATAACTCTTCCTGCTCGTCAAAAAAGGTTTACCAAATGCGTATTGTCTGGTCCTCGCTGGGGTGGACATCTGCAAAAGAAGTGAGTTAGAGATTCTTTCTCGTCATTATCTCTGCGACTTCGATCGAACATGTTATGAGGGATACCTACTTAGTTTGGCTATATTGTCTCCTTTCGGACAGTGGCCTCTGATAGTGATTTGCTTAGTAGCTCATTTATTTTTGATTTACAATGGATGGGTCAGATCTTTCTTGATATGACACAGTTAATAAGCCTATTCCATCCGAGTTTACTTACTTACTTAGGTGGCGCTGCAGTTCGCAGTGAACCTGGGCCTCCACTAATAAGCCTTTCCTCTCCGATGCTTTGCTAAATGCCTCCAGTTGCGCACTCCAAGTTGAAGTCTCCTTCTACTTGTGCACGCCACCTAAGACGAGGTCTTCCTTTGGTGCATTGTGCCTCCGGGTTAGATTCGAAAACTCTACGGGCCGGAGTATTTCCGAATTTACCCAGCTGTAAAATCTGATAGTGTATACAGCCCTTAACGCCTGTCCAGCTAAACAGTTTTTCGTTTTCCTCATAGTTACGTCCTACATATGTGTCCAGATCTTAAATAAGGACCTGCCAAGTTTTTCCACGTTATACGGACTTGTTCTCGACTTCGAAGTAAAAGATACATCCGTATATGAGTTACAATTACATACATACATATGCATGTATATTTTCAATCTATAATAACAAAGAGAAAATCTATCTAACCATCGACGTAAAATATAAGCTATTTATGTATCTCACGCCCAACTAAAAGAAAAAAACAAAACAAATCAATGAATTTACTAACAAACAGGTGATTGCCAAAGAAAGCCAAAAATAAATAAACAAATTAAATTTCACTCATGCTCTATACAAACACGTATTGTTTTTTTAAAGCATTCTTTAACTCCAGACTGACTATGCCATGAATAAAACAAATTACAAACAATCTGATTCAAATTGATTACATTTCATTTCACTGCACTCCCTATTACGTGCTAAAGTCTAGCGGTGATCTACATTTAATATGCATGCACTGCACATAAGCTAAACCATACAAGGTCGTTATGCTCACGCGCATGCCACTTTAATTAATTTTCCGCGCTATCAGGGTGTTCCTGTTCACTATCGTGTCGGACATTAATTACAATTTGAATAAAAAAACAAATTCCAACAACAACATAAGCACTATACATACATATGTATGTACATATATCCAATCGAATGAAAATTTCGAAAATAAACCATCACTCTACCACCCGCGACTATTCATCGATGACACTCACTCTGCAACCATCACTCATCAGTATCATCATCTTTATGAGTTTTATTTTAAGGATAAGTACTTACTCCTGCGATGAGTAATTCTTATCGTTTTTAGATACTTTCTCATTCATACAAGTACTCAATTGTACTTTTGCCATTTTCATTTTTTTTCATCACCCTCAACGCAACCCCCCATTATGCCAATGTACTCACAACAGCCAGCGCCTCTGTCTAGAGATACGAGTATGTGAAAAAAAATAAAAACTGCCAGTCTCGGCACAGTGGGAACATATGGAACGCTAAGGAACTGATTTAGCGTGTGATACACTAAAAAAACAAACCTGCCTATTGCATCAGAACTGTACGAAAACGAAACTCAGTTTGCAACCGATCGTGAAACTGTTAGATACACTCGAGTCAATACTAAGAAATAGAACATTTTTTTTTTGTTTCGGAAGTGTAGAATCTTTTTTTATAAAATCATTTCTTAAGTGTTTCTTATTTTAACAGTTCAGTGATCTTATTTGAGTTTGTTTGAAATAAAATAACAAAATAGAGTGTAGTTATAAGAAATAAATTTGTGAAGTGAGGATATTTAAAAAAGGATATACTAAGCCGAATATTCAAGATGCGTAACACACTGCTGGATGAGGTTTGTACTTAATTGTAGTGTATTTGTTTTAGAAATACATATTTTTTATTGTGGATCTTGATTTTAAATTTTGAACGGCTTGTTTTACAAGTTAATATCAGAACGTCATTATAAGTGCATATTTAAAGAGCTATTGCTTTCCTGTCTATGAACGATACTCTTCAAGTTTTTCTTATGAGAATACATTTTACCAGAATCGCTTACTACTTATGTATGTATGTACATATGTACTTCACTTGAACTGTCAATTGTCACTTGTTAAGGGACAGACAAATAGATTTATTTATTCAGTCAAGGTCAAGGTGAAAAGTTAAAAAGGAATTTACACAAATTTACTTAGAGCAACGCAAACTTGATAATCAAAATTGTAGAATATAATATAGACCAAATTAAATTTATTAATTTTGACTCATGGTTTATAGCCTAGAGAGATATTGAACTTGGATCTTTTAAATTGATAAGTCCCTTGAATTGAATTACAAGAAAGTGTAGTGTATATTGTCGACTTTAATTTTATAGAACGATGCGTAAAATTGAATAGATTATGTTAGATTAAAGTGACTGCCAGCTATCAGCTACTCAGACCAGTGATAGGTTTGTTGTGATCCCATTTGAATCATATAATTCTCCATACCCACTCGTAAAACCAATTGGCGCTTCTAATACCTAATGTCGGTATTAATAAGATCAGCAATCATTAAAGTAGAAACCTCTCAAGTGAAGTTTATTTTTCTTTAATGTTCATCACTTAGGACTAAAGTCCTTTAAAGTTATAAGCCCAGTGATGAAGTGAAGATTGAAACGATAGGTCACCGACCAATCTACATGCCAAATGGTGGCGTGATTGTGAATACCTTAGTTCCATTTTTGAGTTAGGTACACCATGTGGAACGTTGTTGACAAAAACCATTCTGACGGTCATTTAGATGACCATCATTTAGATTCCATCATGCGATGAAAATTTACAATATTTTTCATGACCTTAGACTACACTGATGTTGGGGCTATGGATCGATAGCTTGAAGGGGAGGTTTCATCGCACCTTGGACGAGCGCGAGTTTTCACCTATCTTGAAGGATTCCTGTAGACTATGACAGGCTGAAGAGTTCACGTAGAGGTTTAGCCAATGTAGAAGAACACCTTAAAAGAAGTGTTCCTTCTTTTGAAGAAGAACACTTCTTTAGAGGCGAAGAAGATATTTTAAGCCTCCTGCGCTCAGTACGTCAGAGTTCGGAAATCCTATTTATCCTACGGTAGGTATATTGAATCGGATTCAGTAATGGTGGTGTTAGAGGAGTATCTGGGAATATGGAATTTGTAGGGAACATACATATGTAGTTGTTGGCAGATTGGCTTTCTCTTGAGAGTCAGTGATATTTCGATTGTTGTGGACAAAAGCTGGGATGGACAATGCGGCGGAGTCTTTGATTCTTTTGCGGATATTGCAGTATTTTTTGGTCTCGTAGAAACTTTGCACGCTTTAAAATTGAGTTGCAGTAATTTCTAGCCCATTTATAGATACTCCGGTTTACCTCAGAAGGTGTTTAGCACCATAACGCAAAAGCTTTTCCTTCTTCCGGTCGGCAAGCCCACAAGTCGGATTGAACCAGAGTTCTTGTTTTGCTTTAATACTAACAGTTTTAATCGGGATGTAGGTGTGCATTCCAAGTAAAATTAAGTCTGTGATTATTTCAGTATCTGCATTTACATCTCTATCAAGGAAGCATAGAGTTAAAAATCCTGAAGAACGAATTTAGGGCGCTCCAACCGGCATGCTCGTATTGCCAAATTGATCATCTAGGGTATCTTCTGTTAACTGAGTGCTGATGGGAGTACGAGAATTTAGATGGCACCAGGCAGTAATCCGTTCTCCACAGGGGAGCAAAAAATGCAATTAAATACTTGTCTGGAAGAGAGTGTTCTTGTCTGAGGGAGAGCAGATCAGGTGCAACAAGGTGGAGAATAGTTTATTTGTCCTCTTCATTCCTGCAGCTTCTGCAGAAATGGTTTGAATGCACACCAAGGCTGGTTGATTGATTTCCTATTAGACAGTGGTGTCCAGTGATGACATGTACATATTATAGTTCTAATATGCGGTCTGTTAAGAGAAACCAAATTCTTAAAGCGTTTCAGATCCAGGTTTGGCCAAATCTGTTTTGTTGCTGAGATTTGCTCTTTCTAAAACAATCAGTTTTAATTTAAATTTGCGTATACTGGTTGATATCTTTACCTGCTAAATTAAGTATTAGTGCTTCATGTCTGGCGAGTTCATCAGCCTTACAATTTCTTGGAATATCCCTATGCCCGGCACCTAACTAAAGTGAATATTTAACTGCTCAGTCATCTCTAATAGAGACAATCGGCAGTCTAGAGCTACAATCGAATTATTAGAAAAAGATTTCAGATATTCGAAAAGATATCAAGTTTTTCTTAAGCCAATTAAAGACTTCTTTAATAGTCATTAACTCCACCTGCAGTGATTTTGAAGACGAGAGGAGGGACTGAGATTAAGTTTGTCGGACATAACACCTCCACCTACCCCGTCGTTAGTTTTTGATCCATCGGTATAAATATGAATCCTCCCTGCATGATCTAGAAGAAATCTATTTGTTCTAAATATGATTCTGATTCTTAAGATGTTTGAAAATATTTGTTCTTAAGACAGTTTACAGCTAGAGAGTGTCCGTGGCAGTCGCCCTTCAATTACTACTTACATACTTACATACATATATCAGTGCTGTCGTTTTTCTTGTGCACGACTAAATTGTTATTTCCAGAGAAAGAAATAAAAATTTAGACATGATTACACGAAATAAACATAGTTCTTAAATGCATTAAATCGCTGCTAAAGATCTAAAGTACCAACTGATTTTGACAGTTCATATATGTACTTCTAAACTTCTGAAATTTTTTGAACAAAAATTCATAGGATTACCTTGAATTCCTTGAAAATGGAGGGAAATTGTTTAAGTCTCTTTCGTTAGACAACAGATTTGGATTAGAATTTATTAAAATTAGGTCTGTTCGTTTATATTTTTCACTAAAAATCGTTAAAACACGAATTCTCAGAGAATGATGAAAATTTCCAAAGAGTTAGGGAACGCATCAAACAACAAAACTTAGACACAACTGACATGTGTCTAAAAATCTTCAGATACGTATATATGTGTATATGTATGTATATTTCCAAATCAAATAAAACTGAAATCCTATAAAATTAGATTGCTAGGAAAAAACGAAAATGTCTGAACTATAGTGTCAGTTGATTGCATCGTGTTTTTAACAGATAGCACATCACTTAGTAGCTTAATGGGTAAGAATTCGTAAGTTTTTGAGTAAAGGAACGGAGTTGGACTAGAATTTTCAGGTAAGGGAACATACCCAATTATAACGAATTTCTAAGGGAACAGACGTTATGTAAATAGTTTATTATTATTTATGTCTAAAAAGAATTTGAAAACTCCTGTTAATTTTATTAATTCAACAGGACATCTCTGTGACACTGACTTGTATCCACACAAGATATTATTTAATCCACTATCTACATGAAAATAATAGTCAGCTTTTTCACAGTACTTTCCGACAAATACTCTCTTTGCTGCTTGGTTTCACAGATGTTATAACACAACTCCCAAGAAAAACCTCTGATTCAACCCATATAAATGTATATCATATCCGCCATAGATTATTCCGAACAAATTAATTGGAAGTGCAATTTTGAATTCCAGCATCATCTCGACAGATGTTCTTAATATATCAAATAGAATCACCAGCACGATCACAAATAATATTAATATTTTAATAAATTTTAAGACTCTACAGAAAATTTTATACACCCACAGGTAGCCACACCTGTTAAGCAAATATTTCTCCATATAAAACACAGCACCCAATTTGTTACAAACGATTTCAAAACATCATTCTTTCAAAACACAATTATTGCTAGCCTTCTAAATATAGATAATTGACAAAGATACGAGAACAATCTCAAAACTGATCGCCAAGTTTCAAGCCTCTTGGTTATTATTATTTCTTTTTTCTACTTTATCATTAATCTATTAAAAGGATATGTGTCATTTTGATATTGACACGTAGCTAACGAAGCGAAATAGTGTTTTTTTTTTTACAAAAATAAAGTAAAGTAGAGTCTCTTACCCTATTACTTTGTTCCACATCTATCCAATTGAATACACCTTTGCACCTCTGATATTTAAATTAAATCTAATTTCTATGATCACTTGAAAACAGAAAATCAGAAACAAAAAAAAAATATGCATTTCCTTTGAGACTTTTCGAATTTTAATTAAAATATCACGTCGCGTGTGTGCAGGTGTGTCGTGTTAGTCACACTTCCTATTTTTGAGAGGGGATGCTATGTGTCGGGTGCATTCTTTTGTATGCATCAACCAAACACTACACTACTATAGATACCTGTGAGGGGGAATTACGAGTGGCATTTAAAATTAGGACTTTGACGTTGTGAACAAACGAATTGTTTGTACTCGTAATTTGGCTATTAGAGATACCTGACAAATGATTTATTTTTTGTGATTATTCAGAGTCTAGTTCTTTGTCGTTTGTCATGACAAGATTAATGAAAAACAAAAATGCTAATGGGTAATGGGTCATTTATATAACACCCACCATAGATGACATGAGATGGAATTAGTTAGAGAGCTTTTAAAATTAAGTTAATACTTGTAGTAGCAGATTGAAAATTCACTGTAATAGACATAATAAAAAACTACTCGAAAACTATTTAAGAGCACTCACACAAAAGAGCTGTAAACACAAGCAACAAATGAGTATAAAATAACAAAATTTGCATCACTTTAAATCCATCCATCTATTTTAAAGTGAAAAGGATTATGGTTATCCTCAGTAAAGGAAGTCTATTTAAAATATCACCAAAGCAACAAATTAGTACATCTCAAATGGGAACAGCAGCAAAAGGTCTTACTTGCTACTCATTTTAAACATCCAAATCGAGAATCTAACTATTGCTTGCAGTTGCATCTAGACTAGGGTTTTTTAAATCAATTTGAGTTTATTGACAGTTATCACCTTAGTTCATTTCTGATATGAGCATACTAAAGAACAGGACAAAAAGAACTGGTGATTTAAAGAAAGGTTAGCATTTTCTCTTTTAGAAATATTTTGTATTTCATATCATTTTCGTTTTGTAAAAATTGTCCGAAAGTGGAGATGTCAAATACCATGTTACTAGACTTTTGGACATACTGCTCTTAAAATTTTGCCGAAATGGCTAGCCTTCGATATGATCGTCGCTACATGTTAATATTTATTCTGATGTAAGCTAGATTATAAACGTTCGTTATACTAAAGCTATCACAGATTAGCTACGTAAACGGTTTCCTCAACCAGCTAAGCGGTTAGGCGTCTTTTTAATGACTTCTACAGGAGCTAGGGAGGCAGAGCACTTAACCGGCTATGTGCCGAAGAAGACCACTCCATCTAGACTCTATTCTTTGACGACTTCACCGAACTAGAATCTTGGACTTTTTTTCACTTCCTTGTTGATTTAATTAGTTCCTGGGCAGCCATAAATGGAAATACTTAGATCTTCCGTAACACTATAGGCTTCTTCTAGTCAATTTTTTTCTCATAATGCTCTCTTTATTTGTAAGAGACCAGTGGGTTAAAGTGGACCCTGAAACCAGCAATGATGCACTGCCTATACGAGTACCTACATATGTTTGTAAATATATCATGATAGTCAGACCCATCCTTATGTATGGGACTCTTGTATGGTGGAAAGCTACCATATACGAATACCATATAAGATACCATATAAGAACACACGGGACATGTTAGCCATGGTACAAAAACAGCCTGTATTGCCATCACTGTATTCCGACCAGTGTTAGGTTAGGTTAGCTTCGATTAGAAGGCTGCAGTAAGTACAGATACACTTAGGCCAGAATAGGCCCATTGTGATACAACAGGATCTAGTGTCCTCAATCTACCCATTGAACCAACAGTGGCTTATTATAAACTGCTGGAGGCAGATAATGCTTAAGTTAGCTAGTTAATCGAGCTTGTAGAAGAAGTATTCTCCTCGATATAGATTTTTTTTCAAGTTGAGAGAGCTTGACAAATGCATAGGAGATGAAGAATAGTCTTTTCCTCTTCCTCCTCCATGCAGCTTCTGCAAAAATCGTTTTCCGGGAAATCCTGCTTGAGGGAATGCCTCCCCATACTGCAGTGTCCCGTAATGATAACTACCATTGCTCTGATGAAGTATCTCTTTAGTCTTTTGAGACTATTAGCTTGAAATCCAGCTTGAGCGTTAAGAGATAAGCGGCAATAAAAGGCAGCTTTAAAATTGAGGGTGACCGAATTCAGGGATTTAATCGCGGCTTCACTATCGGTAAAAATTGTGATATCCCATCCCCTTGGTAAAACAAATCGATCCTAGAGCATTCTGTCTAATCCAGTTTTCCGTATTTCCTCATCTGATAATTGGTACTTGCCTAAATATTTCGGTCTTTTGTGGGCCAGTGCTCTCCAAGCACTTGTTCTGGAATTTCACTGGACTAATTGCAGTATCTGCAGAGACCTTTTTCAGATATACCTAGTTTTCTAACGTGCTCCTTGAGTCCACAATGCCCTGTTAGGGAGCCCATGTGGATACGAAGGTTATTCTTACTCATACTAATGCATGCTTCGAATCTTTTTTAGTTAAATTGCCCTAGAAGATTTTTGGCTTGCCTCATGCCCTGAGCGTTATTCCAGGTTCTAGCCCTATTTTCCCCTTCTATCTTCCTGAATTCTTCTTTGAGTTGCGTATTCCGCAGCGTGGTTCAGGATCCATGAAGGTTACTGATGCGCATGATCAGGTATCCAACAAATGGTAACCTATATTAAGTTTTTTCAGGCTTTTCCACACAAGTTTAGACTTAATTACATACGAATCGAGATGACTATCTAACATTATACCTACATATGTATATCACAATTAACGTGGTTTCTGACGAGATTAATTTGGACACATCTATCAATTGCATAGTGTTCAGTCTAAAAGATACTGGTACTTCGGCCCATGAATTCAAAGTATTTGGTTTCAGTCCCGAATACCCCTGCTCCTTCACCAGTTCTTGACCCATCTGTATACCACTTGGCTGTATGGTTGCTCAGTTTGTAGATTGTGGATTCACTGCCCAACTCCTTTTATTGCTGAGACTGGTAACAAAGTTATTTTCAAAGTTGAACCTTCTAATAGTATTGTCTCTAAGAAAAGCTAGAAGTGGTAGTTTTTTGAGTAGTGCATCGAATTGCTTCGATGTAATGCACTTATGTATCTATGCCCATTCGTATTCTTTGACCATTCTTAGAACTGTTTTACTTGCACATTCCTCAACCACAAGATGCAAAGGAGTCAGTTCTAATAGTAACTTCATAGCTACTGTTAGGCAAGCTGTCATGGCGCCTGTAAGACAGAGGTGTGCCAGTCTTTGCACCTTATTGAGTGTCACCGTCATAGTGGCCATATTGGTTCTTTTCCCCATGCAAACGATCCATATGTGATCATTGATTATTATTCATCGAAGATTGGTCAGGCTACATTCTGAGTATTTGCCCGTTAGGCTCCGAGAAATCATTAGAACACGCGTGGATTTCCTGGTTATTTCTTCTGGAAAGACGGGTTCTAATGAGTTAGAACCCTGTTATAACTTAATGGGTATTTCTATCACTCACATCGAATTCCAGAATTTAGGACTTTGCCCCGGAATCCTATGTAAACGTGTTATTTCCCTCTTACGTTACCTTACTCTTACTCAATTCAACAAAATTGCTAGCGATTAGGCGGCGTGACATCCTATTACACAATGTACTATCTTTTATTTAATCGGTTAGGTTACCGATGGGTTAATTTGTCGGTGTATGTAATTCAAGCTTATTTGTCCTATTCAATAATCAAATTGAAATAAATAATCTGTAATTTTATATTTAGTTATAAAAATTTGCCACACGAAAAGCATTAACGAATAGTTTAACGAATAATAATAAGCAAGACTTGATTTATACAATTTTTACGAGTATATCTCTCATAGCGACTGAACATAACTAGTCTGTTATTATTCTTTAGACATTGGCCCTTAGTAGGTGACTTACAGTTGCTCTATTTCCTTTGAGTCTTATCACCAGCCCGTCTGATCTTACGACCCCGAATGCAAATTATACATATGACAGAATTAATTCATTTTCTGATAGGCTCAACAAATTTTTTCATTGATCTTGTATTGGAAAATGTGTAATCTAAAGTTCTAGAGTTAAGATACAGACCTATGTATGTACATACTTACATCAACTGAATCATTTAATTTTTCAGCTCATTGAAAATGGTTACATTGTCCTTGAAGACTTTCTGACACCAGCAGAAACGGATGAATTATACAAAGCCGGTCGGGCATTGTGTATGGAAGCGCCACAAGAAAATAGGAAAATCTTCTCCACCACAAATCATGCAAACCGACAAACTAAGGAAGCCTACTTCATTGAGTCGGGTGATAAGGTTCGTTACTTCTTTGAAGAGGATGCTATTGGAGAGAAAGGTGAACTGTTGGTGGATCCTATGTGTGCGTTAAATAAGGTGAGTTAGATGTCATATCATTCAAAACATATCTATTCCTATTATGCAACATATGTATTAAATTCCATCTATCATAACAATATTTCAGGTCGGTCATGCCCTTCATATTGAGAATCCAATTTTCGAGAAAATCACATTCAGCAATCGTGTTAAGGAAATTTGCTGGCAATTGAACTACAGACAACCGGCCGTTTGCCAGAGCATGTACATTTTCAAAAATCCTGGAGTAGGAGGAGAAGGTAAGAATGAAATGAAACCTACAAACTTCGTCACCGATCATATCGCCTAGTTATTCTTTTTAGTCATCCCTCATCAAGATGCCTGGTTTTTGCATACAGAACCAAGTCCAGTAATTGGATTCTGGATTGCGTTAGAAGATACAACAATGCAAAATGGTTGTTTGCAATTTATCAAAGGATCCCACAAAAGTGGACTTCACAGGCGTTACACGCGAAATTCTGATAAGGAGTCAAGTGAACTATTGGTGTACGATAGACCAGCACCGATATATCCAGCATCGAATTTCACCCCAGTGCCAGTTAGCAAAGGTAAAGACAAGCTAACAAAGTGGAACTTAAGATAATTTCTAAATCAATGTTTCCTTCTGCAGGAACCTGCATTGTAATTCACGGACAAGTGGTGCACAAAAGCGATCACAACCGATCGAATAAAAGTCGTCACGCATATACTTTCCATGTTATTGAGACTGAAAATACAAAGTATTCCGAAGATAATTGGTTGCAGGCGCCTAAGGATTCACCTTTTGCCGTGCTGTATACTCGAACTCATTGATGGCTGAAGGAAAGCCATGAAGTTGTAATTAACATTGCCTTTGTAATTAAGACGTATTAATAATAATGATGTATTTGACTTTGTTTTTTTTTTTTTTTTAAATTTAACATTTGTCTGTTAGATTTTTTTTTTTGTTAGGAAACACTTCACTGGAACACTCAAACGAAGTAGGTCCTTTGTACTACCGAGAAGCAAGACCGAGTATTACCCATTTTACTGGAATATTTTTGACTTTTGGGGAAAGCCAAGAATGCACTTCAGTGATGAGAAACTTACTGTATCTGCCACCAGATCCGAGCATAGACATGGCAATCACAAAGGAAATGATTCGAAGTAACGTCGCCCTCTTCGTAAGCGTACCAGACTGTGGTGTCTCTTAAGTCTAGCACCCTAAGATACTTGGCAAAAGGAAAGCATGCCGTGAGAATTGTCTACAGTCTTTTCTGCTGAGAGACAGCAAGAATACCGCTGATTTCTTACAAACGTTTGGGAGCATACGTTCAGTCTTTAGACAGCCGTATCACATACAATTTTGTTCGTAGAAAACCCAATCTTTAATTGAGACCCTGACCGAATATGCGGAGAGACCCAACGCAAGATCAAGTCCTGAGAAATCCTCCTTCGAGCCTTGCCTAGCACTCACATCGGAGATTTCATTTCCCGCAATCCAACTAGTCAAAGGTCTAAGAGTTTAAGCGTGCAATCGGATTCAAAAAGTTCTTGCATTCGCGAACTATTTTGAAACATGTTATAGGGATGATCGAGGCCTTAAGCGCAGACTGACTGTCGCTACAGACATATGTAGATACTCCGACCCCTTAACCTATTCTCAACAAAATAATCTGCAAGCATTAGGATAATAGTAGTGAAGTTTAGTTTTTTGAAGATTCAAGCACCGGATCCTTGATTAGTTTACGTGAATATTCGGCTACAATCTAATCCAGACTCAGACTCTATCAGTTCTGAACGCAAGGAAAGTTTTCTCTAAATTTGAACAGCATCCGAAGTTCCAGTGTCATTGCATGAGACGACATATCCATGGAACCAGGGCCGCATAGATCCAGAAGAAATTTTTTGTTGATACGTCCCATATCTTGCCAAAAGCACCCTTACACGGTTAGAAAACTGAGACTGAAGTTTCTTATCCATAAGTACCAGATGTATGTACATATATCGCTTCATCTGCGAATTGAATAGTAACGCCCTTTAGCACTGACTAAGTCAGACTTCCTCCTTCTCCTGAATAGAGATTGACCGAAATCCCATTCCTAGTGCACCATACATTAATATACATTTTTTTTTTTTGATGCACTGAAGGGGTGAAATCCTTTATGGATACTCGGTAGACCGTGCCACGAGTTATGCCAGGCTCCATTCTCTTGCATGTTGACGTGGCTAAAACACCCCTCCTAACCCTGTCCTGATTAAGGGGCAGCTTTTTACATCATGTCTTCTTCTTATGATCTAGGGTTTTCTTCCTCTTGGGCTCTCTGTATTTGATTTTCCCGCTTGCAATGTTATTTCATTGTCTATCTCTTGTTCTAAAACATTTCATGGCTGCTTCGTATTGTTTGCACTCCAGCAGTGACTTCACAGTGACGACAGAATGGGTCATCTGCAATGTCATAATTATAAAGGAATTAATGGAAGCTTCCATGTCCCGTAAGGCGTTCAATAAGATGGAAGTTTACTTCACCTCGTTGTCTTCTTGTCCACTCTTCTATGTTCGGCAGCAGTTTGTATGTCCACCTGCCGTTTTCTGACGTGTTCCATCACCGTTGCCATTCTATTGCAGCTGCTGATCTGATGGCTTTTTTATCCGCGATTTCGTCATTGTATGTTGCTACTTTGACCTCCAGCTCGATAGGAATTCGCGTCGCTATCCACCGATCATGCCTAAGCCTATATTCGCGTTCTCACTGATAGGAATTATTTAATTTGATTCCTTCAAATCGATGGTTTTACAGCATCTTTTCACACCGCGATCGCCGCCTTCCTTACTTTCCTCTTCCACTGGCTCCTAGTCAGAAGCCCATTGGATTGCACAGCATCTGGAGCTCGTTTATCCATAATGATCTCCCGAGGCAAGCTATCAACGAACGCACTTCGATCAGCTGCCTGTCTGTGATGATGGAAATTAGATGTACCGGGTAAAACCTTTCCGCCACTTTCTCCCTCATCCCAGCTGAAGACTTCAGAAGTCTTCGATTTTTCAGTTAGGGTCTCCAAAATATTTGCCTCTTTCGCAGTTGACAAGATCACGGATGAAGCAAACAAATCCCTAGGTTTAGCCGGCATACTAACAGACATGTCTACCTCGGATATAGTCTAATCCCTATCCTAGTCCTGCATCGAATAATCCTACACTATTTAATTTTAAGGATATTCATATAGAACCACTCACTTACATACTAGATTTCACTCAAATTCATTGAGTAATATTCAAACGAAGGATATGAAGAAAAATCTACACAAAAAAAAGTACATTTGTAATTATAACAATTTATTGCTACCTGAACATGGTTCTCTATATGAAAACATACATACATATGTAAATACAAGGATCAACTTCATCTTATTTAGCATTACACCTTAACATACCCAATCATCATACTGTGAATAGTTCTCGGCAGGAAGCCAACAAAAACAAAACCATATTTTGATCTTTAAGCAAACGTTTGACGCAATTTTTAACTCATAACTCATAGGAGCACGTACATACATAACATACATACCTACTGATACGTATGTATGTACGCTTTTTATTAAACTTTTAAAGGTGATGCACGCGCCTCTTTTATAAGAATTGTTGCTGATGGAGACAGCTGTGCGAAATGATAAGTACGTGCGAATTATTGATAAAATGCCAACAGCTGTTCTTTCTATTGACTTTTACGTGATTGTGGTTTTTGTTAATATATTATTATGAATTATGTATCTAAAGGGTGGTTCATATTTTAATTTTCAAATAAAACCATTGAATCCATTAAATATGAAAAACCATGTCGTTTATATGACAGTCCACACACTACTGTTGCAGGATTTGGTTTTTTTTCTTAATGACTTGCAGGTTGTCTGATCAATTGGACCGTTTCCGAGTCAACGGTCACAAGATCTGACCGGCTCTCTTGAGATTAAATGCTGTGGAAACTTCTCTGTCAGGAGTGACATTGTTTCTGCAACTGAACGTCATGGGCCACCGTTTTGTTGGAACTACATTTGAACGCGATTCATGCCTTCCAATTGGTGCTAAAAAATAAAGCTGGTACAGCTTGTTTCGGCACCTGGCACCATTGATAGGAATCGGATTTTCGAAGAAAAATACCCCTATAACCATGAAGAACTGAAACCGCACCGCAAAAATAACTTTTGAACATGTTATTGTTATGGTAATGAATTTCACGAGGATTTTTCAATCGCTAAATCCGATAGTTTTGCTTATTGGCGAATCCGTTAATATTAATAAGGGCTTCCTCACTAAAGATGACTTTTTCGCCAAAATAATAGTTCACTTCGCTACTGCTCTAAAAACCAACTGACAAGCGGAATACCACTTGAAATGATCTCATAACTAATCGGTGCTTCCAGCACTCTTCCAGTATGATGGATGTCCGAACGTTCCGAGGAACGAACATCGACTCGAACCATTACCTTGTTGTAGCCAAGGTACGGATGCGGACATCAGAGATATCCAGATATCATAGCTAGAGCCTTTTTCGATCGAGTGTCCCTTAATCTCTCAAGGGGTCCTACGCCGCCAGCATCAAGTACTGAAGACCAGTGACTACACTGCCAAAAAGCTGTGCTGGGTTTCTCTCGACCACCACAACGAAACCCCTCTGGTTCGATAAAAAATGGCAAGCAAATGCAGAAAAACAGATGGCATACAAAGCGGCGCTGCATAGAAGGACCAGAACTGCTCGCTAGCTCTACGAGCAGAAGAGAAGGGATGAACAGCGGCATCTCAGAAGGAAAACGAAGGAGTATGAGAATCGCGCGAATGAGGACATAGAGAGATGCTATTGCAGAAATGATGTTCGGAAATTTTAACAGAAGGTAAAATGAACATGTAAAGGCTATAAAGAACCGAAGCCCGCAGGGACGAACTGGGACACCTAGTAGTAGAATCGCAGTCGATGTTGAGGATATGGAAAGATGACTTCTGCAGACTGTGTAAAGGCGAAGATGATGAAAATTCCGCTGTCAGGCACAATAAACCATTCAAACTGGACGATGTTAACCAACATTTCGGTCCACCCGACCTGGATGAAGTTAAGATAGCGATATCTAAACTGAAATCCAATAAAGCTGCTGGAGCTGATGGCTGACTGCCGAGCTATTCAAAGCAAAATATGGTCGGACGAAAGTATGCCCGATGAATGGAAACTCAGCATTGTTTGCCTGATCCTCAAGAAAGGAGACCCTCTATAGAAGAATAAGTCTCTTCAACGTCGCCTACAAGATCTTATCTATTCTTCTATGTGACTGCTTAAAACCTTTTGTCAGAAATTTGATTTGTCCATATCAGTGTGGATTTAGGCCAGGAAAGTCCACCATCAACCAAATTTTCACACTACGGTAGATCTTTTAAAAAACCCAGAAATTTCAAATCGATACTCACCACGTTTTTATCGATTTCAAGGCCGGCTATGACACCATCTATAGAGAAGAGCTATATAGACCTATGTCTAATTTTGGCGTCTCTGCCAAACTCGTCCGGCTGTGCAGGATGACGATGGAGAACGCTGCTCCATCAAGGTCGAGAAAGACCTCACCTAGACCTTTGAAGTCAAAAAGGATTCAGACAGGGCGACGTTCGTTCTTGAAAGATTTGTGCAGAAGTCACATGCCAACATCAGAGGCACAATCTTTCAAAAGTCCGTGCAACTGCTCGCATATGCCGATGATATTGACATAATTGGAAGAACAAAGCCTGATGTCAGTAGTCCTTTTGTGTGCATTAAGACGGAAGCATCTAAGATGGATTTTACAGTTAATAAGGGCAAAACAAAGTATATGCTGTCAACAAAAAAGGACGTATAACACCGACGCCTCGAACAGAACGTCACCCTCGACAGATTTAACTTTAAGGTAGTTAAGGACTTTGTTTATCTATGATCCGGTATAAATTCAGACAATGACACCAGCGATGAGATCAAACGAAGATTAACTCTCGCCAATCGCTGCTTCTTTAGCCTCAGAAGGCAACTGTGTAGCAAAGCCCTCTCTCGAACAACTAAAGTATTCTTATATAAGACCCTGATCATCCTAGTCCTGTTTTACGGCGCAGAGGCATGGACTATGTCAAGAATGGATGAGGCCGCTCTCGGTTGTTATGAGAGAAAAATACTTCGGGTGATTTTTGGTCCCGGGTGCATAGATGGAGAGTGGACTAGAGCACACAATAGGGACGACGCGGTAGAAGAAGACCTCACCTAAGGTAGCCCGATCAAGTGGCGAGGTCTTTCTGTCAGGCAGCTGGCTAAAGATCGAGCTGGCTGCAGAGAGAAAGCTACAAAAGTAATCAATTAACTTTTTTTCATTCAAATCATTACTGCAGCTCCTTTAAGCAAGACTGAATCTGGATATTGAGAGAAAGATGAGTAGGTATCTCGTTGGCTAATGATTTGATCTTCTAAATAGAAAGTAAGAAAAGTGCCCTCCCGCCTCCTCCCAAGATCTAATAAGCCACTGTACGTACTACCTTATTTATTGATCGGGCTCCGGCTTCGTTCCATCCGCTTCGATGCAGGGCACGCTACTACCAGTTCTCTAGATTAAACATATTGGTTTCCGCGATTACAAGTAATGGAAGCTCAGTCTTTCCCCGTTAGTCCTCTGGAATTTGCAGATTCTCCATTTGCTCGATGTTGTCCATTAGCCCGACATCCACAGATAAGTTTCAAAAAGAGTCATATATATTTCCGATGAGCCTCTTAAGCGGCTTCCGAACTATAGAACGTATGTACATAAATTTCAAGTTCAGCCAGTTACCTTGTATAACCTACAACTATAAGGAGTAGGTCGTGTCCTTTAGGACACCCATTGGACTGAAGCAACCGATTATCTACTTTGAAATATTGAATATGTTCGTACAAAGTGTTCACAAAGTACGAGTAGTTCGACCTGAATAGATGCGGACGCCACCGTTGACTCCATCATAGGAAAAGGGGTTAGTAGCCGATGTCAGGTAGGGAGGTGCGAGTAGGAGTTGATGGACAGAGGGAAATGTGTCGATGTTGTGTCTCCATAGAATACGTCTGCCTGCTGTTTGAAACGCAAACAAAAATCAAAGACAATAGAGCAGTAGAACACAGTATTGTCGTAGGTAAAATACTAAAAGTTTTACGTCGAAGACCTTTCGTAAACATTCAATAATAAAAATCTCTTGTATCAAAACTGTGTAAGTATTGCGGAGTCTATGTTGGAATTTAGTTTTAAAGCTACTGGATGTACGTTCTAGAGATATGTTAAAACCCTTGCATACCCTTGGCATCATATTTTATGTGGAAGTCGCCTAGAACTGTTACTTCCTTGGCGCCTGGAAGTAGATTGCCGTATACTGTCAGTTGTGCAACGGAGAAGAGAAGAAAATAAATTATTATTGCATATCATTGGTTGCTAAAGTTTCATTGACACCTGAAAATATGCTAATACATCCTATTAAATTGTACAGTGCTTCCCAACAAATTGTACTGGAATTCGTTTAAAAATGTTAGAATTCATGTAATTCCATAGACCCTTATTAGATGGCGATTGTTCACGCGGTTGTATCGTTAGTTTGTGGGTGAGAAGAATGAAGGGTAAAAAGAGGGCAAGATAGCTGAACTATGGAAGAGTGCATATAATTAAAAGTGGCGTTCCGTTTCCAAGTTGTGTCTCCTTTTCGCTTATTCCACTTATTTCACCCCTATACTTTAGCAAAGCAGTACAGGTCACAGGAGTGAGCACAATAGCATGTACTCACGACAGTAATGCCGACGACATATTGGACAATATGACTTATACGACAATATGTGTCTAAGTGCCTGTAGAAATTAAAAGTTAAGGTCCATTCACAGCTCAACGACCTGCGAGTGCGCGATCTGCGAACAACCCGTTTTTAGCACATTTATAAGCACGCCATTGTTAATTTTACTATTCCAATAGAACGGAGCTTAATTTGTGTATCGATTGATATAAAAAATTTAATTTCAATAAGTTTTTGTGAAGAAATTGACAATTTGCTGATTTTTCCGCTAATAGGCGAATAATTTTCGCGAACTGTCAAATTGTATCCTCATTTCATACATGGACACAGTTCACATTTTTGTGACCATAACATTAGCAAGACTTTAACCTCTCAATTCTTCTGTTTTGCTCTTGATCGTTCAGAGCTCGTAAATAAAAAGTAAAATTCGCAGATTGCTGCGATCAGAAATGTCAATTGCTGCGAATGAAATGTCAAAATTGGAGAATATTCGCTCGTTCGCATTCGCAGGACGCTGAGCTGTGAATGAACCTTGATAACGTCACCGTTCAGGATTTTATTTCAAAAAATCTACTACCTTCTTTGCAGCTATGAACACAATATTTTAGACCGCCATCTTACGTCCTGTCGCTACACCACTTTTCGCCGGAAATAGCTGACTTTTCCGCCACCATCTAAACATAATCGTTACCATAAATCTGCCATCTGCTATCATTCAAAATCTGAAAACTTTTTGAACCTAGGTCGGGTATACTCATCACACGACATTTGGTCACAGACAAATCATCATTAATATTAGTATTAATAAATAGTTGCATGTATGATCATTTTCATGTCTCTTTCGATTTTAGAAACAAAGAAGTATTTGGGGTTCGATACGAATGAGGGAGTGGGCGCCGTGCCTCAAGTGGTTAGTGCGTTGGACTACGGAGCGAGGTGTTCGAAATTCAATCCCCAGATAACACTTTTATAATAATAATAATAACATTTATTAACGGTTCCACCTATCGCGAGCTTCTGACAAACATCCGAAAGCAAAACTGTCGTGAAAAAGCATCTCAAAAACAAAAATTGTAGAAAACAGTACAACACTGTTTTTGGACATACTTGTAGCGTATACGACAATGGAGTAAGGCCACGAGAAAAAATGCAGAACCAAGGAAGCGGCACTCGGCGACTATCATTTCAGAGACCTGGGCGATCTGTCAGGAAAGCCACCATTAACCAACCTAAAAAGCCAATACATAATACGTTTCTCCACATCAAGGGTATAAAGTGGATATATTGGACATCCGAGTGGTATCTGTATATGCAGTTACCCCTACATACCATCATTCGCACGCAAACAAAACAATCTTGTTTTTCTTCAGCAAAAAAATGACTTCTAAAGTATAGTATAGTCAGTAAGCCGAGTTTCGATTCGACTCGCGTATATATGTATATAAATTTACACCGGGTAAAGATATAAAAGTGAAAGAAAGAAAATCTTTCTTATCTTGCTAGCTTATCACACAAAGCATGTCATAAATAGCAAACACGCTAAAGCATTATCTCAAATTTACATGAATCGTATCCCTAGAAGGTCTAATCTTCATAGAGTACCTACAAGGTAGAAGCAAAAGCAAAGTTTTTACTCAATTCTTAATGTTCGTGATAGCAATTTCGATATATGAGCATACATAGACACTTGTTAATGAAGACTTAAGCCATTCTTCTCGTGCAGAACTGAGTGTCAAACTCACTTCGGAAAAGTACTCCATGACCTCACCAATTACAAAGTGACTAACAGAATAGAAGACAAAAACAGAACTCATATTTCATCTTTCGATTACATTTAATAATAATTATTTTATTTCCAAACTAAACAAAATAATATTTACATTTCTTTTGTAGGACAAACGGAAAGCAACAAAAGAAGGGGAAAGACAAATAATTATACAGTAACACTAATTAGACTGTTTGGGGGAACCGTTCCTCCCAAATTTGGATTTAATACTTCTCAAACGGACCCTTAATTAACTTTTTTTTATTTAATATTTGGAACAATATACTGTGTGCGTTCTCGAATTGTCTTTTTCGAACTCGAGGTGTGATCTATAAAGGGATGGACTGTAACGAAACACACACACATCGAAAAGAAGGGCGCTTAGTTATCCTTCTTCATTCTGGTTGAGGTCATTCGGTAGATGATGGAGTCCCTGCCTGGATCCATTGATCCAATGGCGTAGCAGATGGCTAATAGGGAGAAACCGAAGATAACCATGAACCACAGAATGATGTTGAATATCACTGGATAGTCATCGTTGTAGTATGTGGCGAGGTTCAACTTGTTGGTCTAAAATAAGAGAAATGAGTAACCCCACACATTATTGGCTTCTATTGAACAACTTACCGTGCTTGGCTCAACCACTTCACGCTTTGCGCGATTGAGTTCGGCTTTCTCGGCAATAACGACTAACAAACCTTCGCTCTTGCAAGCCCCCTTTATAGCGACTGACAGATCTTCAATAGCATTCGAAACCAATTTGAGACATTCACCCATTGCAGCAGATTTCTCCCCATGAGCCTTGGCGATGGGCGCCAGCGACAGGTAGATGGTAAGGAAAGTTGGACATTGCTTCAGAGTAGAGTACTTTTCAGCAACTTCGTTTAAGTAAGCGATTTCGGTAAGGAACTCCTTATCTTCCGAATGCAAATCTGGTTTCAGGCTGTTGGTGGCCTTGATGGGTGTCACCTGTGATGGAGCCCCAAAGAGATCCGTGAAGCTCACCAGAGCATCATTCAACTGAGAGAAGTCCAAACTCGAAACGAACAAGTTAGACGACTCCAGTTCAGAACTGAGTGCATTCAGGGATTCCTGCGAAGAGCTTCCAATCAACGAGTATGACTTGGCTTTGGTGTTCAAGTTGATATGATCTACTCCAGAAACAACCACTGCTACAGCACTCTTCGCAGTACTGAAGGGATCGTTAACATAGAGGCCGCTCCATTTGGTGCCGTCATCGACCCAATAGCCCAAGGAAGCTGACAGTACATCGCCCAAGCTCTCACTATCTAGCTTCTCACTGCCCTTGAAGTCCAGGGAACTGGGTACATTCAACACAGAGAATTCACCAGAGGCGTTGACTGAAATAAAAGAAAACTGATAAAGGAAAAAAATCGATAGTGAAAGTGTAATCAAGGAAGAATTTGGCAGTTCTCCGAATTGCTGAGTTGAAAATTGTATAATTTATAAGAAATAATGAATATATACTTACTTGCAATCAAGCAAAGAGAAAATATCACCAAACTTCGCAGCATTTTCTTATTTTACGAAAATTCTGATCATATGACAAACGACGACAGTACACTTCACAGCAAGACGATGAAAATTTCCAATGCCTGTGACAGTTCTAGTTTCATGTGATTCCGTTGGAAGTAAAACGTCACGTGATGATAAATAACGAGCTTCGGGTGCTGCCAAATCCACTTATGAACATATCGGACATGTCGAACACTTTAATGTCTACGTAGTATAGCATTAAGACCAAATCTATCATTTTACATACATTTCGCCATTATTATAAACATGACAAGTACTGCCATGTTGACGTATAAGGCCATTTCTTTAAACGTAAGCTTTGCGAGTTTCATGGCTAAGTGATTAGTGCATGAGACTACTGAGTGGGAGTTTAAAATTCTATTCCTAGACGTCTCAAATCTCGCTACCGTCTGTATAACTGTCATGAAAGTCTTCTTTAACGAAAATAGCCGTTCAGACACGATATTAAAGTGTGAAGTGTGAAGAATACAACAAAATGAATGGTCACGCAATTTTGTTTTTTTTTATGTACAGTCTGCTTATCATCCATTTCCGAAGTCAAACTTTTTTTTTTAATACAATCTCCCAGGTTTGATGTAATCACTGCCTTATCCAACTCGTTTGTTTTCATCAATGCTGCCAAACCTCAATATTCATTTAGCCGCGTTTACTGCAAGGTGTAAACGTATTTTTCTTGTGTTGACAATCCGCGGTAAAAAAGTATTTCGCATTGTCAACAAATTGTTCATCTTCCTCAATTTTTCTTTAATTTTGCCCTTAATACTGACAATTATTACATAAACTTAGATTAAAAATACACAAGAATATATTCTATCTTCAATTCATGTAAAATTGTGAAGCAAAATCCTTGGGAGAGGCGCCAATAGAGATTTTCTAAATCTCGTGTCAACAATGGACTCTGATAGTGATGATGAAGGCTCCGGCAGCCCCGGGGGCTTTGACATGACAGGGATTTTGTTTGGAAACATCGACTCTGATGGAAAACTGGTGGATGATGTTGGCAATGCGTTTGATCCGGAAACAAAAAAACACCTTGCATCCCTGTCCAAGTGAGTATCTTCAAAATTTCATCTGCAACAGTTGGTCTCCAGAGTATCGCTTCTAGGTTTGGACTGAATACCTTGCTACATGAAGTAATAGAAAATGGAGAGAAGCAGGATAGCGATAAGT
This sequence comes from Xylota sylvarum, assembly GCA_905220385.1. NCBI lineage: Eukaryota > Metazoa > Arthropoda > Insecta > Diptera > Syrphidae > Xylota > Xylota sylvarum. Next base: position 40,033,050 of record LR999958.1, read on the forward strand.
CCGATGAAGATGAGGAAATGCAGAAGGACGATAACGCTGTGGATTACTCCGACATCACTGAATTGTCTGAAGACTGTCCGCATTCGCCTCCAAGAGTAAACAGTCCTTACATCCTTCTATCTCATAAAAATTATATCTTTAATTTTAGGTGGACCTAGATGAAGCGATCCCAGCGTCTAAACTAACAACAGATGGTAATTGGACAAGTATCTCTGCTGCTTCTTATATTTTATTTAATTATTCCAGGTCTCAAGGTGGATGACAAAGAGCTTATGCCTCCTCCGAGTCTTCCTGTACGAAGTACGTCGGTCACAGATGGCTCTAAACCCGTTGAACCCGGTGCTGAAGCAGAAAAAAAAGATGATAAGGGTAAGCTAAACGCTCTTGTCCCGGTGCTTTATTTTTACCTCTCTCTGATTGCAGCCTCAGAAAAGAAACTGGATACGCCATTAGCTGCGATGTTGCCTTCAAAATACGCCAATGTAGATGTAAGAGAACTCTTTCCGGACTTCCGACCAGATAAAGTTCTACGCTTTTCCCGGCTCTTTGGCCCGGGAAAGCCTTCAAGCCTTCCACAGATCTGGAGAAGTGTAAAGAAAAGGCGTAGGAAACGAAAACAATCCAGAGATCAAAAGGTAGTGTAAGGTGTCGCGTTTTCTATATAATCTTATTTTTTCTCCTTAGAATCCAAATGCTGGATCAGATTCGACCAGCGACTCGGAAGAACCAAGAAGGAAAGGCTTTGGTTTCCATTACGCACCATCGCCCAGCAAAGATATGTGTATGTCCGACGATGAAGACAAGCTGCTCCGAGTTTCAAACAGTGAAGATGTACGCCATGAAGGCACTGATAGCGGCGACAATAATGAAAACAAACCGAAAGTAGCTGATTGGAGATATGGTCCCGCACAGATTTGGTACGATATGCTGGAAGTTCCCGACTCGGGAGACGGCTTTAACTATGGCTTTAAAGTGCGCGATAAGAATGCCAAGATTGATCCAAGAGAAGAGGATATAACGGACGATACGATTGCGGAGGATGCTTTTCTTATGGTGTCACAGTTGCACTGGGAAGACGATGTCGTTTGGGATGGCAATGATATCAAGGCAAAAGTTTTGCAGAAATTAAATTCAAAAACAAATGCTGCTGGATGGTTGCCATCGAGTGGTTCAAGGATTTTCCAACCCGGCAAGACTATGCCCGTGTCGGGAGCGACCCCGGGAAAGATGCCACTTTCGAATACGCCGCTTCAAGGAAAGCAGAAGAATTCAATGTGAGTAGTAATACAATACTCCCTTAAATTTCCAATTTTCTCTGATTTTGGTATATGAATCCACGTATGTATGTATAGTATAGCTTAGAAAGGTTAAAATGCTTCCATCTTCGAAGATTATTCTTATTAGATCCTTATGCTCATGCTTTTGGTTCTGAGAAGCTGATATTCAATCCTTCTCTTCTGCTCGTAGAGCTCGCGAGTAGTTCTGGCCCTTTCTGTACAGCGTCACTTTGTATGCCTTCTGTTTTTCTACATTTCCTTGCTTGTATTATAGTATAGATTAAGGGACTCGATCTTGTCTTTACGATATTCAGCAAAAAAAGTTGCTTTGTATCATAAGACGTGGGCACATTTTCTCTAATTATATTTAATTAAATAGCGTTTCATAATAATTTTATTCATTCACTCCACAGATTGCAAAGCAAGCAGGAAGTTATTGACGATACATGGTACAGTATCTTTCCCGTTGAGAACGAAGAACTCATCTACAGCAAATGGGAGGATGAAATAATCTGGGACGCTGAGGAGATGAACAAGATTCCAAAACCTAAAGTTCTAACATTGGATCCCAATGATGAGAATATCATTCTTGGTATTCCCGATGATATAGATCCCTCAAAGATAAATAAAAACACCGGACCACCACCGAAAATTAAAATTCCTCATCCTCACGTTAAGAAATCGAAAATTTTACTCGGCAAAGCGGGTGTTATTAACGTTCTTGCAGAGGATACTCCACCACCTCCTCCGAAAAGTCCTGATCGCGATCCATTCAACATATCAAATGATTCGTAAGTAGCTACACACACATACCTATGTATTTACACTATGGTATGCTAAGATACATATATTTATCTACTCCAACAGTTATTATATGCCTAAGACTGAACCGACCTTACGACTGAAAGTTGGCGGTGGAAATCTTATTCAACATTCAACGCCGGTCGTCGAATTGCGCGCGCCTTTCGTTCCCACACATATGGGACCAATGAAATTACGAGCATTCCATAGACCAGCTTTAAAGAAATATTCGCACGGAACTTTATCTACGCCTGGACCACATGCTGTCGCCCCACTTCTAAAACATATCGCGAAGAAAGCCAAACAACGTGAACTCGAACGTATTGCTTCCGGTGGTGGAGATGTCTTCTTTATGCGTAATCCTGAGGATTTAAGTGGTAAAGATGGTGACATTATTCTGGCTGAATTCTGTGAAGAACATCCACCGTTGATGAACCAAGTTGGTATGTGTTCGAAAATTAAAAACTACTACAAACGCAAGGCGGCGAAAGATTCTGGACCACAAGAATTCAAGTATGGTGAAGTTGCATACGCGCACACTAGTCCGTTCCTTGGAATTCTACATCCTGGTCACTGTATTCAAGCATTAGAGAACAACATGTACAGAGCGCCGATCTATCCGCATAATATAAATATAACAGATTTCCTTATAATTCGAACGCGTAACAACTATTGGATTCGTGAGATAAATGCTCTGTTTACTGTGGGACAAGAATGTCCTCTGTATGAGGTGCCCGGACCAAATTCAAAAAGGGCGAATAATTTTACGAGAGACTTTCTGCAGGTAATTGCTCATTCTACTGTTTTCTTGGCATTAACAATGAATAAGGGTAGGGAATGTTCAGAAGATTCTTTATTCAAATTTAGTTTATCTGGTTGGTTTGACACATTTTACTATTTCCTTAACTAGGTCTTCATTTACCGACTGTTTTGGAAAAGCAGAGATAACCCAAGAAGGATTCGAATGGATGACATAAAGAAGGCATTCCCGGCTCATTCGGAAAGCAGCATTCGTAAGCGTCTTAAACAGTGCGCAGACTTTAAGCGCACAGGTATGGACTCAAATTGGTGGGTTATTAAACCCGAATTTCGTCTGCCATCTGAAGAAGAAATCCGTGCTATGGTATCTCCTGAACAATGCTGCGCTTACTTTAGTATGATAGCAGCCGAACAGAGGTTGAAGGTAATTTGGTTCATAGAAATTAAATGATAAATTTATCTATTCCATTTAACTGATTCTAGGACGCTGGTTATGGTGAGAAATTTATATTTGCCCCACAAGAAGATGACGATGAAGAAACCCAACTCAAGATGGATGACGAAGTTAAAGTTGCGCCATGGAATACCACAAGGTAATCTATAGCTTTGTTGAGCCTTTTATTTTGATTAGTAAATTAATTAACACTTTTTATGCAGAGCATATATTCAGGCCATGCGTGGAAAGTGTTTGCTTCAGCTGACTGGGCCAGCAGATCCGACAGGCTGTGGCGAAGGTTTTTCCTATGTTCGCGTTCCCAATAAACCAACAGTAAGATCTCCACTCATAGCTGCTTACATAAGTTTAATTATTGTTTTTTATCCCATAGCAAACGAAAGAAGAGCAGGAATCTCAACCGAAACGCACTGTCACCGGTACTGATGCTGATCTTCGTCGTCTGCCTCTGAATAAAGCAAAAGAACTCTTGCGTAAATTTAAGGTCCCCGAAGAAGAAATCAAAAAACTTTCCCGTTGGGAAGTTATCGATGTTGTGCGTACTTTGTCCACAGAAAAAGCTAAGGCCGGTGAACAGGGCATGGATAAGTTCTCACGTGGTAATCGTTTTTCAATTGCCGAGCACCAGGAGCGCTATAAAGAAGAATGCCAGCGTATCTTCGATTTACAAAATCGTGTACTGGCCAGCTCGGAGGTTCTTTCAACAGATGAGGACGAATCATCTGCATCCGAGGAATCTGATTTAGAAGAATTGGGTAAAAATCTCGAGAACATGCTATCGAACAAAAAAACCTCCACGCAGCTGTCAATGGAGCGAGAAGAACAAGAGCGTCAAGAATTGCTTAAAAAGATCATGGAGGAGCGTGAGGGATCTAATACGAAAAACTCAAAAGACGATAAGGATAAAAATCAGTCACAAGGTATGGGCAATTCTAATCAAGGACGAATCCTCAAAATCACCCGCACATTCAAGAATGCCGAAGGTCGGGAGTATACTCGAGTTGAGATCGTACGACGTCAACCGGTAATTGATGCATACGTCAAAATTCGAACCACTAAGGATGAGGCATTCATCAAACAGTTTGCTACACTCGATGAACAACAGAAAGAAGAGATGAAACGAGAAAAACGCCGCATTCAGGAACAATTGCGTCGTATCAAGAGGAACCAAGAGCGAGAGCGATTAGCACAATTAGCTCAGAATCAAAAATTACAACCAGGAGGTATGCCGACAAGCTTGGGTGATCCAAAAAGTTCTGGTGGTTCAGGCCCACCAGGGCACTCTAGCAGTAAGGATATAAGTCCGTCAAGAAAGAAATTCAAGTTGAAACCCGATTTGAAGTTAAAGTGTGGTGCTTGTGGACAAGTTGGCCACATGCGAACGAATAAAGCTTGTCCATTGTACACTGGAACACCTGGACCGACACCTTCAATGAATGTTGCCATTACAGAGGAACAAGAAGAAGAGATCGAAAAGGAATTGAATTGCGACGATGAAGATTTGGTAAACGTGGATGGTACAAAGGTAACTTTGAGTGGTAAATTGTTGAAGCGACATGAGGATGTAAAGAGGCGTACATTGCTGCTTAAAGTTCCCAAAGAAGCAGTGGGCAAGAAACGTCGTAGAATGGGTAGTGATTTGCACTGTGACTATCTGCAACGGCATAATAAGACAGCAAACAGGCGGCGAACCGATCCTCTTGTGGTCCTTTCTTCGATTTTGGAGGAAATTTTGAATGAGCTGCGCGACTTGCCTGATGTTCAACCATTTATGTTTCCTGTAAACGCAAAGGTGAGTAGTTAGATGTAGCAGTGCATAGTCTCATATTTACATATTTCTTCTTACGCCACAAAAATTTATGAAATGAGTCGATGAAATCATTTCGTCGGTAGTCGGCTATGGAAATATTTTTAGGAATAATGAACATACTTTGCCATCATTTTGTTTTTAGCTCGTCCCAGACTACTACCGCATTGTGACAAAACCTATGGATCTCCAGTCCATGCGAGAGCATATACGTCAAAGGCGTTATCATAGCCGTGAAGAATTCCTCGCTGATGTCAATCAAATAGTTGAAAATTCCACTCTCTACAATGGTTACAGAAGTTCATTTACTGCTGCGGCACAGAGAATGCTCAAAACTTGTTTCGAACAGCTCGCCGAAAAGGAGGATAAACTTATGCGATTGGAAAAGGCTATCAATCCACTTTTAGATGATGATGATCAGGTTGCACTCTCATTCATATTCGAGAAGCTACTCAATGGCAAACTGAAACTGATGCCCGAAAGTTGGCCTTTCCTTAAACCAGTCAACAAGAAACAAGTCAAAGATTACTACACCATTATTAAGAAGCCAATGGATCTGGAAACTATTACCAAGAATGTAGAAGGTAAGCAAATAAAGATGTTTTCATGTGATGCCATAATAAAATTTATATTATATTTAGCCCATCGATATCACTCTCGAGCGGAATTTATTGCTGATGTTGAGTTAATAGCCACAAATTGTGAACAATACAACGGGGCTGAGTCTACATTCACCAAAAACGCACAAAATATTCTTGATTACTCTAAAAGTGCTCTATCAGAGGTAAGTGTACAAACACTTCGTTAATTCTTTAGGTTTATTACAATGTCATCAATTCTCATTACAGTTCGCCGAGCATTGTGCTCATTTGGAACAAAATATCAGCAAAGTTCAAGAGCAAGCACGTGCTGATGCAGATTTGGATGGAACATGGGATCAAGATGATCAGGACTTTGATTTCCAGCGTATAAGCCGATCGAGTACACCTGAGAATGAGAATGAATTTGTCGATGTAGAGGGTAATGATCGCCCTCAATCAGCCGCTTCAATGACATCACAACGTGCAATAGAACTGCCTCCACCTTCAATGGCCGGACCAAGTGAGGTGAAACGAGGTCGTGGACGTCCCCGGAAACACCGTGATACCGTCGAAGAAGGTAAGTGTCGTACGTTAAAATCAATACAGACTTGCTATGTACATTCAGACAGCACTGGGGGCTACGATACTAACAGAATACATTTTGTATTTCTCGGTATGAGAAAAAAAATAATTAAAATTCTACTTCAGCAATGTATTTCATTTTCATTTAAGCCTTTTCATCTATGTGGTCATTTGGCTTCTGGACTCTCTTTACTTGCTTTTGTCATTAACATTAAGCTTCATTAGAAGAAGCAGCTTGGATTAGTATTGAGTGGTTGGGATAAGATTGTCACGCATTCTAGTTCCAAGTTTTCTTCTCGTATAGTTTTCTCATTTAAACTGTAGATGATTTATGCGAACTGTATTGGAAGACATTGAGTACGTTGTTGTATGTTGTAAAGATTATTTCATGCTTAGTCCTTATAAATGTTGTGAAAATAGTAGTCGTTTTCATGTTGTATTGTGTGAATTTCATTTATACATTTTTCATTGTCGTAAGTGCTCGCTCTGTTTTATTGTTATTTCATAACTTGAAGGTTACATTTTATTCAAATTCTTATAGTGATTTGTTTAAGGATTTACCTGAGCTCTGTATTAAGCTGGCACTATAGACCGGAAAGGACCTGATCCTCAACAAATAAGTTTTGCTTTTAATTAGCTCACCAAGTTGGTTAATGCTCCTGTTCAACTAAACGTACCACGTAATACAAAATGGAAAGGAATAATGGGCTTACATACATTAATGTATGCGTCTATGGCATCAACGAATGCTAGGCTCCTGAAAATTTGCTTTTGCATTGGCGGTCTTCTTTCGTATGGATCGGGCATATAGTGTTCAGTTGGACTGTGGCTTTGTGGGATTAACGCTTTGCTACGACTGCTTCAAAATTCGTACCAGTCCGGTCATTCGAATTATTGGTTATCCTCCAGATGGAGGCTATCAGACTTCCTGACAGAGGTATTTTGGCTTTCGGTGCTGTTTATTAAATCCAACAAATTATTTTTCTATATATTCAACTCCGACTGCTAGTTGTTGTCCTTGCAGGTTCCGGTTTGAATAGCGAAGCCTTGGGTTTCTTTCTTTATCTTTTTATAAAAATTCCTCATCTCTTATCTGCCATAACATCTGTGTACCTCGATCCCACGTTTATCATGCTCCTTTTTTTCTGAGTACATACATGATTTTCGTCTCTCTTGTCCTGCTTGTTGACGCGGTTTCTCGCTAGGTAGATCTGAAATCATGAACATCAAACCCACAATTTCTGATGTATTGCTGGTCCTACTGATGCTGGTCTTCTAAGTTTATTGTTGCCACTGAGGGACATCTCGAGAGCTCAATTGAAACTCCATCGCCGGAGGTTCTTGCGGTAATTTGCGACTGCAGCCTTTCAGAACTCTAACATTGCTGCAAGAAGGAAATGATCCGATTCAATGTTTGCACCTTCAATGTTCTAATATCCAATACATTGGAGGAGTGTTTTTCATCGATCGGAACGTGATCAATTTGATTGGCGGTAGATGCCTTGTAAAAGTTGGAATTTAATCCAAATTAGCCCCCGCGGCAAATTTAATGAGTCCGAAATCGTGTCGTGTAGATCTTCAGCTCACCTTATTCATGGTCCGGATTATCGTGACTGCTTGTGAGGCAAGAGTTATTTATGTAGTTATCTTGGAAGCGAATTTCATATGACCGAAAGTTCTCCACTTTCGACTGGTTTGATGAATTATTAAATTCCAAAGATGTTTTTCTCTCAGTCGGATCTCTTCTAACTGTGCTCTGAAGTTCAGTTTCGCAACAGATGTCTATGCACATTTTCTGTCGCATTATTCCATGAGCTCAACCATTACATTCATCTTGCTGCTTACATCAGCAGCGACCAAACATTGGTCATGCATTTAATTAAATAATATATTTATTTATTCTTTATTCAATTATTACAAAGATAGATTGCATATAAAGTTTTGTAAACATGAGTTTAAAGTTCTAGTCAAAGGCAATCAATTTAGTTCAATATAATAGTGTTTAGCTTCATATGTATGTAGAATATATACCTATTTCTTTTTAAGTGGAATTTTTTGTATATATAAAATATTTTCAAATGCTGTGAATATAATGATCCCACCGTAAAATTCTACTCCATAAGATCTGTTTCTTGTGTGCAATCATTTTAACGCGGGAACGACGCTCTATTCTTATTGTAGTATCACCCGAAAAAAATACATAATAATAAGTCTAACCTTTATTCTTGTACGTGAAGAAATTTAAAATAAAGTGAGGTAAATCTTACTTACTTCAATTACGAGAGTAAGGGTTATTCTTTCATTTGGTATTTCCGAAAGACTGTGAAAAAAGGGTTTGGATCTATCTCCAGACCTTTTTTGTATTTTTCTTTATTCAAAGCCAGTACTTCCATTCTAATTATTGCGAGCTTCTAAAATATTAGTTTAACTTTTCAGCTGTAGAGTATCTCTTAGTACCTATTTGCTGAAAAAAACCTACCAAGTTATTTACTTGTACATTACGCATAGTTTGATTGTGAATTTATTTTTGTATGTATTTGTATTTATTGAGAGCATGGGTAAAATCAACTTTATTTTCTAGTCAAAGTAATCAATGCCGTCAAACGTGGGCGTGGTCGTCCCCGAAAGGACAGCCTAACCTCAAATCAAAGTAATACACAAAATTCTTTACTGGAAGAAGGTAAGACTTTGATGATGGTGTCTTCGATATTTTCGTATTATAAAACTTTTTTGTTTTTCTTTTTATTTATTTTTACTAAAAAAATAAAAAACACAAACCGTTTTAATCAAAATTTTAAGTTTTTTGTTTTAGTTTGATACATATTCATACAAACATTCATACATAATACCTCCTAACCCAATGCATTTTATACAAATTGCATCAACATTTGGCTTGTTTCATTTTTGTTTTAGTTTAAGTGTGTGTTTATTTATTTATTTTTATTTCAAAACTTTTGTTTGTATTTATTTTTCGTTATTACTTACGCAAATGATATGCTTGCTATAGAGTGTTATATTTTTAATAATTTTTTATATAGATCTTCAATGCTCAACGGATGACGAAGAATTCGAAGAGGTGATGACCGAAGATGAAGCAGTTGCGGCTACGCTTTTGGATCAAGGTGAAGCGGGTCACCCAGTAGATATTATTAAGGTTGAAGAAACTGAAGTTGGAATCGGGCAGGGAGAAGAAGGTATGATTTACAAATTATATCATATAACATCATGTATTTATGTTATGTCTTTCAAAAAAAAAAAAACAACAACATGCAGTGAGTGACAAGGTTTCTAAAAAAAATTATTTCACAGAGTACATATGTACATATATACAAAGCAATCTTAGAACAAAATAAGTTAATATTTTGTTATCGCTTAAGAGCGTGCTAACAATGTAGCGAAATAAAATGGTATGTTGAAGAATAAGAGATCGCACATTCTCCCACTTGGGACACTCTATAATCGGGATAACCTCTCAATTGGAAAGCACCTGGTACCACCCTTTGAATTTTCACGTACACTACCTTCGATAATCGGGGCAACTTAAAAATACGACACTTCATGTTTAAATTTCCTACAATTTCTCCAATCAGTATTGCACTTCCTAAATGGGTCGACTAAAATAATTTCATTTATGACCTCTTAACAGTAAACTTTCAAATAGTAAAACTGTAACTGCATTGCCTTGAATTCAAGAATAGTGTTCTTGGCATTCAAGATCCCATTGTTTTTGTTGTATTTGAAAGATATTTACCAGAACTATCTAAAGGGGACAAAGGACACCGAAACATCGGTTAATGCGTGTTAGTTTTGAATAGTAGCAAACGATAGGTTTGCAGAAGTACTAAGGAACTGAGAATAATAGTCCGCCTAAAAGCTATATATCTCCCATTAGACATTTTTAAAACAGTGGAAATATCAATTACCCACCAGATTTGCTAATGATATCAAACCGGTGAACTTTCGTTGAAAGCGATCTGAAATATAATATACTTTTTAGTTGACCAAAGCACGGAGCTCTTATTATGTTTAATTTAAACTTTATTTCCTCTTGTTTTTTTTTTCAAATAAGTAGTTATGAAGAGTAAAGAAAATTAATAATCGCTCACTGCATTTTCGTATCTCATTAACATCAAATCTAAAAACAAAAATCTATGTTATATTTTACATTACCTACTGTATGTGTAACTAACGAAGGACAACATGGCGAGGACGATAGCCAGCAGGCAGCTGAAGCTATGGTACAGTTGAGTGGAGTCGGCTTCTACACTCAACAGCCACAAGGTTCCTTTTGCAATATAATTTGTCTTTACACCTCCATCTCCTCCATCCACATATTTATTTATTTTATTTGTTTGCTTTTAAGAAAGCAATACCTTACCCTCTTCCCTCTACCTCACAGATTGGATCCAATCTGATTCTGGAAACGAATATAATTAAATCAACCCCTTACGATCGGATCCAATCCAATTTTATGTCGCTTTTTATGTTTGGCTTTTGAATTGTGTTGTATTTGTTGCTAGAAAATTTATTATATTATTATTTTTTTTTTCTTTAAAATCAGATGACTCCATCGACTTGGATCCTAATTATGACCCGTCGGACTTTCTTAGTATGGGTAATCGACTGCCTACTTCTCAGTCACAACAAGAGCAGCCGTTATCGCAGTTCTTACCAAACAATGAACAACAGTTCCCCGCAGAGGCAGAGAGTGAACCACTTCAACAGCAAGCACCACAACTGCAACCCATTTCACAGGTACCCATGTTGATGCCGTCTGACATGCCAGACCATGATAATGTTGGGATCGATGAGGATCTTGCGATCTCAGAGAGTGATGAGGAGGAGGATAATAAATTTGCTATAGATCGAATGGGTCCACCTACTCTTTCGTTCCCTCCGCTTTCTGCTGTACAAGATGGAGTCGATGTTAAACCCTCCATTCCTGTTGAAGTTAAAGTGCCAGAAGCACAAGAGGAAAATGATGATGATGGTTTATGGTTTTAATTTTTTTTTTAAATTCTCAAAAGAGAGTTACAATGTGTTTATTATGTGCAAAATGTAAAATACAGTTAACTTATATTGGTAAATAAATATATTTCGCTAGGAAATGAAACTATTGGCTATGTATTTCAAATGTTTACTTATATGTAAATAAACTTTTTATTCAGCAGTTATTCTCCGACTTTGGTTTTTTCAATGCATTTCACAGAGCAGGTGACGATAACTATTGAATACCCCCACACGCGACCGTCTGACAAATATCCGGGAGTACAACTTTCATAAACTCCTTAAATAAAAAAGTAACACGACACGGTATTACGGTATTACACAGTAGGCCCTTCAATTTGTCCTTTTTTTCTCTGAGTTTATCTTTTTATCTCAGCGAATAGCTGAGACATACCTATCCCGTTGGGATTAGGCTCAGATAGAACAGCAGCTTTGCATCTAGAGCCATGCCTAGATATGCAGTGTTTGCGTATTCTACGAAATTATCATTTATGAATACTGGGATGTGCTGAACATTTTTATTCATAAAATTGATATGATCCGACTTTAGGTCATTTAATTTAATTTGTCATTTGGTCCATTTTGAAATATTGTTCACTGCCTTCTGTAGCTTATTCGTCGCTAATTCGAAAGTTTCACCCACAGCAAGTACAGCAGTATCATCTGCAAATGTTGCCATAGTTATTTCTTCACTTCCTGGTAGATCGCTGGTAAATAAAAGATGTAACACATGGCTCAGCACACTGCCTTGTGGTACACCAGCTTCTATTTTTCTCAACGTGGAGTACTCATCTCCTTTGTTTAAGATTCTAAAATTTCTGAGTATTGCTTTGGCAGATGCTTTTGCAATTTATGGATCAGTCCTTTGTGCCAGACTTTCGAAAGCTTGTGCTATATCAAGGAATATACTCGTAGCAGAGCATATATTTTTCTCTTCAAATCCTTTTTTGATTATATATCTGTTATTCTATGCATCTGATCAATCGTGGAGTTTTTATTTCTAAAACTAAATCGGTGGTTACAAATTAGCGATTTTTCTTCGATTATTCTATGCAGACGTTTAATCAACATCTTTTCAAATAACATGGACAACATAGGCATTATCGATATTGGACGATAGGAGGTGACTTCACTAGGTGGTTTTCCTAGTTTTGGTATCATAATTATCTCCGCGACTTTCCCCATGCTTGGTTTATACAACATACCTTATCCTGAATGCAGCATTTATAATCAGTGCTAGTTTCTTTAAACCTTTTTTGCGCCCGGTCCCCTTAAAAATATCGTTATAGTTCAGTACTGTACCTGGAACGTGTCCACCTTTGAGCTGCCACTAGGATCCCAAATTTAAAGAAAAACTTCCAAATGTTTTGTTTTTTTGTTTTTTTTTTTTTATTTATAATATAATTCAATTATAATTTATATCACTTCAAATGTATAAGTATTAATTCAATAATGATGATTTATTCCGAAATCTTAACATGTACATACGTGTAAACAAACACATATATGTATGTACATATATAGTATATACCGTACTTTATTTGCAACTTCTTATTGGCGAACTAGCGGATACAAGAAATTTTACAGAAACTAATAAAAATAAAATAAAATAAAACAAAAACAATGTAATAAATGTACAATTCGGAAAAAATAACATTTTGTTTTTACTAAAAATCTAATAAATACTATCGAATTAAATTATTTTTTTTTTTCATGTGTGTGTTTTAGTCTGACTTATATTTAAAAAAATTTAAAACATTTTCTCCTTCTCTCAGTTTTGTTACAAAATGCATGTTCTTCAATATTTAAAACTTACACTACAACTTAATCTTAATGGAAATGAAGGTTTTTCTTTTTTCGGTTTTGCTACGATTCTTTTGATCTTTTATTTTCGAAATTCACTTTTTTGTTATTTAATATTATAAGTTTATAGTATGATACAGTATTAACATGCATTTAAATGGTTGTATTTTTTTTTTTTTTTATTAAATTTTAAAAGATAATAAAAAGACACAGAGAATTCGGTTAATAGAATAATCAATATTATATTTTATGTATGTATATAGATTTTTTGTTTATCTGTTTAATAATTCCTCAGTAAATATATATGTATATATATATATTTGTTTTAAATATTGTGTGTGTCTGTATATGTATATAGTTTAATCATTATATATTTTGTTTTGTATTATTTTGTACATTATGCTTATTTTCTAGTAAGTAGGTACTAAATTATTATAGTGACACCACTACTATTAATATATATATATATATATATATGTATGTATATATATTTTAATGTATAATATATTTAAAAACTATTTAACAAGCATTTAATTTATGATCTTTGTTTCTTTTTTTTTAAGTTATTATTTTGTTGAAATTATTACAACATAATAAATATTGCTGAATTTTAGTAAAACAAAACCGCATTGCTTAGTCGGTTATGTATTTTATTTTATTTAATATTCCTTTTGGTTTAATACAAAACATGGCATATGCACCTTGTGTTACTTGTCCAATGGGAGATATATTCCGTTTTTTTTTTGTTAACAATACATATTTTAGTTAACCTCGCACTTAATTTAAATTGGAGAAAAAAATTTTAATCAATAATATATTTGTTTAAATTTAAAGCTTTTCTATTAAATATTTAATATAATTTATACTACATATGAAAACAAGCTAAATTAATTAATTCATTAATTTTATAACTGAAGGCGATTTTTTTATAACCTTGGTTGATAATACAATTCGTTGATGTGAATTTGTTTTAGGGAAAATATATTAAAATAAAAAATAAGTTTTTAATACAGCAAACTCTAAGAAGAAAGCCGGGTGTATTCTATTAAGGTAATTAAAATTTATAAAATTCCGCTCTTGAGGACGTTGAGTAAATTTCGGTTCATTCGCGTTAGTGAATAAATTTATTCTAAATTATAACCACTATCATCGAGAGCTTTAAAATATAAATGCAGATGAGGAAGATAAGAGAAGAGAATAGTGTTCAAAATGATGTACGTGATTTCTTATGAATCATAAATCTGCAGTTAAAAGTCAGATGAGATGAAGGTCTATCTTTCGGTGCCTGTAAAATTCAACACTGACATCGTATCACTTGGACAGTGAATTCCGCCTGAAACCGAACAGAAATGAAGGGATAAATTTTGCACTTCGTATCATTGAGACATCCGCTTAATTGAGACTAAACGATCTAGCCCAATATGTCCCAAATAAGTGGAATCCACTGTATTTACTTGACCATCTCAAAAAAACTGCTAGAAAAATTATTAATTAATAAGAACACCGCCTTTCACAATATTGGCAGCGATTTGTAAAAAAAAGCTGTACTGTGAGATCATTTGGATAGTTGATACATCTTCCTCAATATAGTATTCATAAAAGGTTTCACCTTATTCTCATAGTCGTGCCAGTTGAATGCAAGTACGTGTGCAAGCTTAAAATTAATTTAAGAAAAATCTTCCACTAAGACTAAGGGCATAGTATGACCGCGAATGAACCTACTTAAAAAGTTAAAAAAAAAGCTTTACTTAAAGGAATACATCTATTAACTAAACTAAAAAGTTAAAGTTCGAAGAAAAACTTATAAAATTATATTGCAATTGAGAACTAATCTAAAAAATTGCGTCAGATAATGTTTGAAATAATTTAAAAAATATTTATCTAGAGCCATCTTTTCAAATGATTGAAATTATGCTAATTCTCTACTAATATATGTAAATCCCTCAGCAATGTCTACTTCAATACCTTCAAAATGCAATTCTAATTGGTGGGGTTTTTTTTTGTTTTTGTTTCTTGCCTGTGGTATCATTATATTACGGACGAATATTTTGTAAATTCAAGCACAAATAGAATAAAATAAAACAATTTATAGAGTGAGAAACGGATTGTATGTACATATGATCCACTAGTACCAGCTAAAATCAACGCTAGGTCTAAGTTTGAAATTGCTGATCATGTTAATGTATTCGCTACAAATTGTATGCATTGTCTATGGTGTTTTGCTGTCCGATGGGTCTGGTACTGGTGTAATATCTTTTTCTACAAAAATACCTAAAACAATTTAAACTAACAATTATTAGCTCTGTATGTGTCTAATATTAAAAAGGGCGGCAATCCTGCATGTTGTAGCAATTCCCAATGTATATTTCTGTTAAAAGTTGCACACAACATGTTATATTTTAAAGTTAAGTTCTAAACCGCCACCACCCATCAATACGAAATTGTCTATTCTCAAATCGGGTGATTGATACCCCAAAAAAGTAATGCCTTGAAATAAGTTCGGAAACACAAACCCCCTGCTTGATTAAGTTGAATAATTCGGCCAATACCTTCATCTGTACATATGGTACGTACGTTGGTTTTACATGAGGGTGATTGCGTTCCAAAATTACTTTATTTATTTCTAACTTACTAATACGATTGAAGAAGTAAGTTTTTCAGCGATAATTTTCGTTACCGACTGTACAGTAACGAATTTAACGACTGTGACAAAAATAAATTTAAGTCAACCTTAACTTTCTAGGAAAAACAAAATAAACAGAAATTATCTCTGTGTCGTAGACAATTTTATTTATTACTTCGGTTAGGTTTATTGTTAACTTTCTGATTCTAAGGAACAAACGAAAATTATTTCAAGGGCAACGCTATAGAACTTTACGATTATAATAGCTGTATGAAGACGAAAGTATAAATTATACAAGTGTAGGTGTCTTTGTTATGTGTTTTCATGTTTATTTTGTTTTTTAAACAAAATTTTATTAAATATAGTTTGTTTTGTATACATATATGTTTTTTTTTAAAAAGAGATAGATTTGAAGTTTGTTTTAATTTTTCAAGGTGGTTAAAGTTTATTGCAAATGTATTTTTTTTTTGTTTTTGTTTAAATATCCTCACTTTTTTGTCTTTATACAGATTTGTTTTCCTCAAAAATATTTGTTATGCTGTTGATTGATAAGACTGTCTAACTTACTTCCATTATTTTTTTTTTACAATTCAATACATCCCGGTGTGTTATGTGTATAAATATATGTATATTTATTTTAATAAAGACTGTAATTGCGGTTTAATTTGTTAGTATAGTATAATTTACGATTTCAAAGTCAAACCAAAATATATGCACATTTAAAAAAAACACAGAAATAGATTAAAAAGAAAAATAAAACTATGAAAGCATTTATTAAGAAAAAATAAAAAATAAATAGTAATATCCTTTTTAAAATACCTTAACTAATATATACAGTTTCACTGTGTTTGTTATATCTTTCAATTACCTGAATATGTTGCTTTATATCTTTTTTTTACAACCCAACAAAGTAGATCTATGCATACGATATAAATTTATTTTAAATTGAATAAAAAATAAAATGAGAGTTATGTAGTTACTTAAAGATTTATGGAAAACAATTCAAATGGAATTAAGAATTTTTTTTTGTCTCTCAGAAGTATACGAAACGTTCTATGGTATTATTTAATTAATTATTTATTATTATTGTATTGCATTTAACTATTTTCTAATTTTATTAAAATGTTATATATTTGCTTCTGTTTTTCTTTCTATTATTCAATAATCGTTTTGTTATTTGATATGGATTCAAAAGTTGTCTTGCATATTTCAGGACAAGTTACATATGTATTGTATATATTTATATTTTATTTAAATCTTGTTATTTAATACAATAGACTATTTATTTGGTGTAAGAATGGAAAGCCACAGAGAAAAGACATTCTAATTGCTAATACTCATAAAATGTTTGTTTGCAATTGCAACATTACTCGTAGAAATCCTTTAATGGTTTGCAAATTATTTGAAACAATGCAGTTCGAACACTTCAAATAAATTCTTTTCCTAATCACAAGCTGTTGAAAATTGTATCCCAAGCTATACGTGAAATTTTTAAGGTTGAATTGAGAGTGAGGTTTCACTTATTCCGGTGTTAACGGCAGACTGGCATAGAAGTTTATTTGACCAAGCTGACAGGATACAAATCTAACAAATATATCGATCCAATGGTTATACAAACAAACATTAAATCCCAAACAATCGCAGATCATAACTACGTCATAACATCCAATGGATTTTTGCTCTTCGTAAAACAAAACGTTCTATCGGAAACCGATGACTCCTCTACTTTTTATTCGTTCCGATACCCGTTGTTTTTTTTTCCTTTATGGACGACTATCGCACACACGCTTTAAATCCTCCTAAAGACAAAGACACAGCAGCCATCGGTCAAAAACAAGCAACAAATCACGCATTGAGTACCCGGTTTAGGAAACACATAAAAAGAAACCAATGAACTCAAAATACATAAAGCACAAATAATTGAAGTGGCGGAGTTTAATAGCATTTTTCTCTTGACAGTTATTCACTGGGAATGGAAAAATTGAAGGACTAGCAGAACTAGCCGTAAATGGAGGAGGATTTTTAGCCAGTTTTAAGGCACATACGATAAAGGGCAATGATAGTTTATCATTCTAAATTTACCCACTTGAATTTTAAGTCTAATAGATCGGACATTTATAGGACATGTAAAAAGTTTTATAGACTTTTAGAGATAGTTATCCATACTTAGTGCATACATAACCGCCACTCTATCAATTATTTTTTTATGTTTCAAATAAGCGCTAAATATACATATGTAAAAATCTTTTCCATTACATATCTGCAAAATATATAAAGTGATCCTTTTCAAAGTATCTTTAAATGCCTATAAATACTTTTCTCTGTGACATTTCTTTAAAAATATTTTATTTGATGTTCATTCGAATACTCAAACCAATCTTCGCAAAAAAATCTTGTCTTCAGTATACTATAATTATTGCTTGTTTTGTTAGATCTTTCTAATAAAAATATATATATTTACTTAGGAACAGAAATTAAGAAACAAATTTTAGCTGATCAGTGTACACTGAACAGCTTTTATATTTGAAAATTTAAAAATAATGTCAGTTGTGCGACTCGAAATTAATGATTTATTTGGTGATTCCAATTTATTTTTAATTTATAATGTAGACTAAAATAAAAAAACAATTTGATACGAGTATTAAAAAAAAATCATTTTAATAATTTATTTTAAAACCTATGAATTATACAAATTAATAATTAAAAAAAAAGAAAATAAAACTTTTTAATTTTTCAATAGCTCATTGGCCCGTTTGTTTGCGCCTTCAATTCTTATAGTATTCTTGTCACCCTAAAAATAAAAGAAATAAACAAAACAAAAAATAATAATAAATAAAAAAAAATAAAAAATGATAAAAAAGAATAAATAAAAACAAGAAAAATAAAATGGTAAATGAATATGGAACTTATTAAAGCTACACAATTTTTGACATGTGTGTTAGTTATTTCAATAGGTAAACGAATACAGCTACGTATTTATTCACAATATTTAAGGCATTATTAGTTATTGCTTGTTCTTTCAGTTTTAGAATTATAATTAAACAGCTTTCTTTATTAAACAAAAATATATAACAAAGAGCGAATAAATCCGTACAGATAAACGTTTATTTATTATTATTTTTTTTTTTTGTTTTTATTTTATATACTTTACTAACACAAAGGCCGACATTGAATGCAGATATATAAGTCTATATGATATATATGCTCTTAGTTTTATTTTGTATAGCTTTAATAAAAAAACATAAACAAATAAATAAATAAAACAATAAATAAAATAAAATTATTTGGAAAACAAAGTATATCAACATCGTCACATACGCTATTGGTCCGAAAATAATTCGCCATTTTTTTTTTTTTTTTTTGTTCGATATAATATTTTGTTTTATTACTTTGCAGCAAAGTTAAAATACTATTTTTTTTTTTTTAATTTACGTTTTTGTTTTCTCATAGTGCATATAATGTGTCATTTTGTTTGTTTAAAATTTATCTCGTCTACTTGAATAAAATTCTATACAAAAACGTTGATTTTAAATATTCCTAACAGACAACTCGTTTAATTTTTGTGTTTTTTTTTTTTATTTTTTTTTTAATAATTTTTACGATAAAAATTTAATTTTAGTGTTTTGAGAAATATTTTTGTTTTTAAGTTTTATTTTTGTTCGAATATATACGCTATAAAATTAAATCTAATAATAAATAAAAGACAGAAAATTTATTCGTGCAATGGAAGCTCACATCATTAAAATTAAACTTAAATTTTAAATTTTTACCTAATTTCTGTTTTATAGAATTTAAATTTTAACTTAATTTATACAATTTTTTGCTTTACACTTCCAGTTGCGAAAAATAAAAATATTTTGCTATATGAGATCATAGTAATTATTAAAATGTAAATTAATATAATTGATTTAAAAAAAAAAAATTATCCTGCAGCTTGAACAAAGTATGTTCCTGGTTGGTTTTGAATGTTTTATGAATTTTTGTAGAGTGAACTCAACAACACTGAATAAAAGCAATCCAAAACATTTCTAACACACAGGCATTTATTTCAATTAAGACCTGCTTGGCTAAAAATTGCTATTGAACAAAGGCAGGATAAAATAGGATAAGATAAACATGAAGATACAGAGGTAAAGCTGACCAATATGAAGAAAAACCTGTGCTTAAGAGAGCACAGAGTTTGAATACGTTTGACAGCAAGTTTGTATGCAAAATAAACTGCAAACCTCCAGAAATGATTTGCTAAAGATATACATCTTCATTGAAAACACAAAAGGAATAGAACATCGAATCTATGATGTATACATCTAAGTACCGTACTATGAAACGGCTTCCGTCAAATCTCTTCAAAGTAAGACATCACTAAAGATGTATGGAACTGTTTGAACAAATTCAACAATCTAGGGCTGATCCACACTACAATAGAGTGGATTGTACCAAGAAAGCTGGCCAAAGAGAAGTTCTTAGATCCAACATCTATTTGCGAGATGGGTGGACACCTTATCTTTTCTTAAATGGGTGGATGTTTTTGCAGAAAAAGGTTTGGCATGTAAAACTTGTACCAATCCAAGTACATAAACGTCGCCAAGTACATACTCTACTTTGGAGGTTTTGGGTTCTCTTATGTAGTTTTGAATGTATATGTATGTATCATGAAATGTTCTAGCTATTATTTCTCAAATAAGAAAATTATAACGATTTGTAATTTATTTCAACAATGTCTATTGTTAATTACGGCATCACATATCTTCGATTATTTAGTGGGACCACAATGGGATCATGCAGTATAACCAATACCAAGAACGATACTTTTTCTTTCCGCAGAATAAGTCTAATAGAAATTATTTTATCTGAAAAAGTTCTTCTAACATTTCGTTAAAGCGAAATTGATCAACTTAGTTATTATTTTTAATGAAAAAAGAAAAATAAAAAATAAAAATTGTGTTTGCTTTGCATATGTTAAAAATCGCGGGTAACTGCATATTTTTCTTTACAAATCGATTAAGTGATGAATGCTCTTTTATCCATTTTTTTTCATTTTTAACTTTTTGAATTTTTAGAACTTTTATTCTTTTATATCTGTTTTTGTTTTTCTTGTGTTTTCTTCATCACAGCAACATGAGCCAAAAACCCTACCGATACTTTATATTTAATATATATATATAAATGTTAATAAAATTGACAAAAAAAAAACATACACTTATAATAAATACATAATTTATTTAAAAAAAAAATTAAAACTGGAATATATGTATATTTTTGTTTAGCTTTAAAATATTAGGACAAAATAATGAGTAAGTGTTTATTTAAGGAGCTGATGAGCTCTCTGGTTTGCCACTGCTATTCTGGCTTCGTTGGATTCACCCTGTGGTTAGCATGATCAAAGTGAAATAACAATATGGTAATGTTAATTTTAAGTTAGTAAATACTCGTATGCTTTGGTGGTTAATGATAGGAATGTGTGAAAAAATGAATTTTACCTTGCGGTTAATTCTGTCGATCTGTCTGTTCTGGTTCTCCAATTCTGAGCCCATATCAAGAGCCATGTTTCGGAGATTGCCAATCATTGTGTTAACTTGTCCCATATTCTCCTCCATTTCATCTTCTCGTGCGTCATTTGTTATTCTGCGGTGAAACAAAAAAAAAATTACATTAATACAGTGATTAGCTTGTGTTTGATAATACTTCACAAGACTAACAAGGATATTATAAAACTATTGCATACATGCATGTATGTGTACCATCGTGTGTAAATATTAATATATAATCACACTGTGTACTAAAATCTTGTTCAGTGAATTTGCGTAATTCACAATTCACAGTTCACAAGTAGGTCAAAAATGACACTAAACGCTTATTTTTATAAATAATTCTTATTTAAACTAAATGCCAAGCCAACTTTTCGTCACGGTTCGATCTTTCTCGAATGCCTAACAAACATTTTTGATATAATTGTCCTGACAAAACATTTGTACTGTCTTTCTTATACTGTATTAAACTAAGTAAGATATAACTTTAGATATAAAACATGAGAAGCTAGCCCTGGACCCTACATTGGCATGATGCCCATACTAAAATAGGAAACAGTTTAATTGGAGGCCGCAGCAGTTAAAATTGAATTAAATATGACAGCCAAATTGGTTGATGACCGAATTTTATTTGGATATAATTAATCATTTGTGCAACGAATAAAAAAGCACGAAAACAATAGCTTGATTAAAAAATTAATTTTATACAACACTAGAAATGAGAATTTTGGTCATATTTCTGCCACGATAAAACTCGATTATTAATTTCAAAGTAGACGAAGTGTGATTAATTTTTAAATAAACTTTACGCTAAATGTACTCTAATGACGCGACGGTTTCGTTCACCAGGGGTAGAGTAAATGATTTTATTGGTAATACTTTACGCTGTTGAGAACAGATTCAGTAGTGTCTGTAACAGATTTAAAATTAATATACATACATATGTATGTACATACTTATTCTTACTCATTGCCAATGTTACTACGTGGAGAAGTAGACAATTTTTCGGCCTAAGACTGATGGACAGTTTTTGACTGTATTTCGAACCACGGACACTCTTCATATCGGTACATCAATGCTGCGATGACTTTTTCCTTCTGGTTCAGCAATAAAAAGTAATCCCTAAGAAGTAGGTGTGCAGAATGGTGGGTTTGTAAGCACTTGGAAACAACAATCCTTCAATGGAGTCTATGCAATTTGCGACATATGAATCGGTGGATTACTGTGCAAAAAGAACAGACCACCCCGGATGAGCCCATGTATTTCTGAAAAATATTGTCGCGCAATTGTCGAGAAGTTGGAAATAGTAATCGTCCGTAATGGTGGGAATCAATCAGTAATATTCTCTTCGTATCCCAGAAATCAGAGACCATGATCTTACCAGCGTTTGGTTGAATTTTGAACTTGATAGAGGCACGGTATCGTAGTGGTAGATCTAAGTCTCATCACATGTCACAATGCGATGGATAACTTTCGGATTTATCTTGCACATGTCGATGTCGATAACTTTGGTTTCCAACGTTCATTCCTAATTTTTGATCCCTTCAACTTTTTTTTAACGATTTCATCAACAGTTGATTCGATCGAGTGTCTACTCCAAGAATCATCTTACAGTGACTTTCTATCGGACTGAAATTGGTGAGGAAAGCATTTTACGTTCTCATATAATTCCTTAAACTTTCCTGCAAGTTTTCCCTCTTTTGTTAAGAGTTTAATCATACATATGTATGTATATACTTTATAAGGTCTATCACGATTATTTCTCTATGTTACAATCTATGTATCATACTTAATATACCCTTAGGATGGTGTAAAAAAAAGTACATACATATACGCATTCCTAACTATTCTTGCTCAATATGGACTTGATACAGTTTTCTTATAAAATACAGTTTCACAATACCTTCCAATATAACCAGCTTGAGGCATCAATCCATTGCGGTCGTCCATCACTCGCTGGGGCTGGTTATTGACAACTTTACCGTCGTCGTTTCCTTTCCAGGTACCATCGTCTTCTTTGAAGGATTGGCTCCTTTTAACATAGAACAAAAAAGAAAACATTTTAGATTCCACTTGTACATACCCTAAATATCTTACTTATTGCAGGGTAATACACAAATGCCACAACATTTCTCCATGCCACTTAAATTCTTCTCGGCCTCTCTCATGTCGGCATTAATCTGATCCATACCCTCCTCGACGCGATCCAGTTGTTCTGTTCATTTCGATTTTCAAAAAAATCATCCATAAAGAGAATACATTTTCCAATTAGTAAGTACATTCAAAAGTAGTAAAACGGTTTTTTATACATAAACATAAACGTTTCAAAAATAGAACCAAAGAGTATGACTAAAGATACATCGATGTTGAAATATGGTGACAGAGAGAGACAGAGAGAAATAGAGAGAGTAATGAGGGTTATATAGGTATAAAGGTATTGTGATGCTCTATTTTTACTAAATTAAAATAAAAGTATAAGTTAAAAAATCAAATCAGTAAATTCTACTTTATTAAGTTTTGAAATATTCAAATCAAAATTACATGAGTATACGGGAAGAGTAGGTTGTAGTATAGTATGTGTTTTTTTTTTAAGAGGAGGATAGAGAGAACTTGATTTTAAAATTCTATTTTTTGCGAATGTTTATTAAGCAGTTCAGTTTTTTTTTTCTGAGTAAGTAGGTAAGTAATGAATCATACGAATTTAAAGTGTAAAGACAAAAGAAACAGTTAAATACGTATTCTTTTAGAATTCTTTAAAAAAAATGTTAATTTGTGAACTTGCATTCATTGCATGCGCTTAGTTTATGTTCAAAAAATATACAAAAATTATAAGAAACAAACAAATAATAATTAAAACTTGTAAAATCAAAGTTAGGTTATGGTTTTTGGGTTGCAATTAAGTAAATCTTGGAACAAAAAAAAAAAAAATTTAAAATAATTAAGAAATCTGTATAAGTTTTAAGTATAGCGTCAATTTAACTGTGATGTAGCGTGGTATGCGTTTAGAATGTGGTTTTATTTAATTTTTTTTTCTTTTTTTGCGATGGTGTTGGTATGTTGAATGGCGATGAAGTTTGCGACTTTAAAGACTCAAAAGTAAACACACATATTTGTACGAGGAGTAGGCGAAGAATAGAAAGCTGCACGTGAAAAGATACTTAATAGAATCAGTTTTGCATGCAAGCAATAGAGACATAATATCTTGCAATCCACCACACTGATAACATGACAACATTCAGACCGAATTGGTTAGGGCCTAACCTGTCTGTAGATCCGGGGAATCATTAAACATATAAGATTAGATTGAATTAGTTGATTAGAATACTTTTATTTGTAGAGTTTTAGATCTAATATATGTTCGTACATAAGTAGGTAAATCGAAAAGTAATAGATCAGCGTATATCATGGAGGGTACCAAAAAAGCTAAAGACCCAGACATATTCTATGTACATACATAGATTCTATATATGTAAATAAGAATGGAAGACAGAGTGTCTTAACATCACTTGCTACATATCTATTTTATGTTACTGTACATAGGTACGAGCTTAAATCCATAAATTCTTTCCCCATAATTAACTATTAATATTTTTAATTTACATTTATTAGTTAAGACCAGAACTTTATTCAACGCAGTAATGTATGTATTAAAACAATTGAAAATTAATTAGAATATCCGCATGAGCAGAGGACATGCAAGGTTCTGTTACTGGCTTGGACGAGCTCACAATATTTGTTCAGTGCGGTCAGTCATAAACTTCGACTCAAATGTTTCGTTTAATGGAACATAATGGAGCACGGTTGGCATACGATGGCTAATACAAGAATTTAAATGTTAAAGTAGTCCTACGATGTTCTAAAAATAAGAAAAAAAAAATGTTTGTAATCGGAGAGGATTTTTTTTATCCTTTGAGGATACATACCTATACATAAAAAGTGTTTAATATTTATATGGGACGTTCTTAAACGTTATGAATACAATTTTTAAACTTGGTTTGATTGAAAAACAGGCTGGTTCGTGTGAATCATTCTCTTTTGTTGAAGAGAAAGGCTGCCAAAGGCCTTATTTATCTCATGAGCTTATCTCCATACGCTATAAACCATTATGCATATGTAATTGAATTTGGATGAAGAAGGTCTGTGTCTCTTCTTGAGAAGCAATGTATAGTCACTTAAAAGAACCCCCACTCAAATTTACACAAGAAATAAGGTACATGAGTCAGATTCGTCAGTCACAGATACTAAACCTGTACTTTGTACTACTTTGCCTGTTTTGTGATTCGATAGTTCCACGTCACTTAAAAACGCAAATGCAATTCATACTAAAAGTCGTTCAAAAAAACGCCGGTCCTTATACATATATATATACTAATCAACAACCCATATAAAGTTCTAAGTGAAATAGAAAAAAATTGTTTAAATTTGTGATGTGATGGCTGTAGTCCGCGCTAGCCGAGTAAGGAGATTTTCTCAATAATTAAAAAAAAAACGGATCACACTTGAGGCCGAGTTGAGATATGCAATGTATCTACCACGAAAAAATGGAAGCCCATCGCTCGTATGTAAATGATCTCGTAAGTATAGTACTAAATAATGAAAATAAAAAAGTTATTCACTTCACAGATGTGTCATTCTATAGTTGTACATTAACAAGTGGCAGCCTAACTAGCAGAGATTATCCATGTCCAAAGAACTCTTTAAACTGCGACTGGATAAACGGACTTCAAAGGCAAGACAACACTAGCAGACAGAATGCTTTCTTGAAAGGAATCTAATCAAAATAATTGAGTGAAGTAGTTAAGAAAACGCATCGAAAACGTAACCGTTTTCAAAATGTTCCTGATCAGGCTATGATCACAACCATTAACCAAAATAACCGGATATGGACTGAATACAGAGAATAAATCAAATATTAGCATTAACATGCCTCACACTCATTCCTTCTAGAGGTATTTAGAGTTACATACTTACATAAGATCATTAATCTTTCGGGATTATACACTAAGCGAGCAAGGTTAAGGTTAAGGCTGGAAGCGGGAAATAATCTAATTAACTACCTATTAGTACTCGAACAGTAACATCAGAAAGAATTTCGGTATTAAATGCAAGAACACTTATTTGGAAATTGTCCATTACAAAATGAATCTGCAAAATACAAATAAAAGAAGTATTGGTCAATTAAATAAACTATCCCTTCGAACAATTTTAAGGTCTGGACTCGGCGTACTCCTGCCAGAAAACACTAAGTAGAATATTGAATAGGCCCTACTAACTAGACGGAAACTCCTGCTACATACGACACTTACTCTACAAAAGTGTTCGGTTATCTATCCACATCAGCTGCACAATCTGTCACAGAAAATGTTTTGATGAAAATATAGCAAGGACAGGGACCTCTTCGAAAACATGTAGGGGCTGAAAAAAAGAATCTCTATCTTCATCAAATCCTAAACGCCTTCTTGACAAATTATTTGTATGATCTATAGGTTCATCTGCATTCATGGTGTATGGAGGAAAAGATCCTAAATGGGGAGTGCATGGGTGAGAAATGCACTCATTCAACGTTAGAGGTGGCCCGCCATACACCAAAATTTAATTTTCGATAAGGGAGATCATGAACAACTTGGAATACATAATGAGAGTTACGGTGACTGGCAATCCATCCCGGATTGTGACGAAAGTATATATATATTATTATTATAAGTATATAATGTACATATGTAATAATCCGAAACCTTGGCTTACAGACTATATATTCATATTTGTCCCCGCCCTAACCTAACAAATGAAAAGTTCATTAAATACAAAGCCTTCCCTATAACAATTTATTAGATTTTCAATACGCCATTGCAGAAGATGTCATAAAAAGTATCCATAATAGCAGCTTAACAATTCTACCCCACTTCGTACGAATGTTTGTAAAAAAAAAATAATAATAAAGACACTTATGTTTATGAGTTTACATGAATTCAAAATGAAAATCATTTCTACTTTTAAATAATTTTCTTTTAACAAATGAAATTTATTTATGCTTTAATTTTAGTTTTCGAATTCATGTATGTTCTCCAAAACACAGCTAATATAACTAACGTTTAAATATTCTTGTAATATCAATATAACAAACTATCATGTAACCATTGTAAGAAAAAAACACAATTTATTAAGAATTACCAACGAAAAAAGTATTAAACAAATTGAAAATTATAAATATATATTTCTTTTTTTTTTTTTATAAATAAGTCCTAAATGTAAATATAGTATACAAGTATATAAGTATATCTGTAAAGAATATAAGATTCAAGTTACAAAGTCAAACGAAAAAAAACAACAAAAACCGAAACAGAAAACCAACAAAAAAGAAAGGAAAAACCAAAAAACAAACAATAACATTTTCTTGTCTTCCTTGTACTCACATGTCGGACTGAGTGTGGTTGAGAGACGAGCATGATTTTGTATTTATATATATTTTTTTTATATATATTTAATTAAATATATATTTTTTGGGGTAAGTTTAGTTTATAGGGCGTATTATTGTCGATTTTGTCGGGCGATTTGAAATGTTGAGTTGGGTATTATAGCATATCTATATTTTATTTAGTTTGAGATTGGATTTGATTTGTTTTTTTTTTTTAATAATTTTTTGTTGGCATTTATTTGGGTTTTTAAATCTGATTGATCGTTTTTTGGGTATATTTTGGATATTTTTGCTGTTGATGTTGTTGTTCTTGTATATATATTTGGATATTTTCATTGGTTGATTTGTTGGAGTGAAAAGAGTTATTTATACATAAATTTATAGATTTTTTTTATAATTAAAAATGTGTTTTTTTTTTTACTTATATTATATTAATGAAAAAAAGTTTGTATATATTATAAGTTTTAAAATTTATTCATTGTCAGGTAGGGACTAAAAATATTATTTACACTGGACATTCCGTAATAGATGTATATATTGTATATTGAAAATACTTTTCTTTGATTTATTAAGAATTAAACAAATTGTTTTACAATTTTCAAGGCCAAAGAAAAGCATTCTTATGATTGTGCCGATTGTTTTTTTTTTTTTGTTAATTTTTTTCTAGTTTTTATAAAATGTTTTTTGAACAGAAAATTACTTTAAATGTGGTGGTATTTTACTTCTTTCGAAACTTAAATATAGTTGCTGGAGAATCAAGCAGAGAAGAAAACATATATATGGGTGTCCAAGGGAAGGCTGAGATATTAATTATTTTTTACTAACTCAAGTACCTGAAAATATAAATAGATTAGGTACTGTAATACATAGTCTGGACATCTTTCCATCAACTATAGGAATGATATGTACTTCTATTTCAGATTTCAACAAAAATATAAAACATTGTAGAAACCAGTGAAGAAAAAATTGCCGAACCATGGTTTGGTAAAGATCCCACTACAATTCGGAACGTAAGCTTACATCCTACTGAAGCAAATATATATTCTGGTAACTTAATCAAAAAAAGTATGACAAGTGTAAGATCTAACAATTAAACCTATTTAATATATTATTTAACATTTTAGCAATGAATTGCTCACCAGGAAGACAAAAGCGCATTATATGGATTTATAGGCGGTAATGTGAAATATTAAGGAATATACCACTTTGTTTGACGCACTATTTCTTTTATTTATTAAAAAATAAATTTTCTGATAATCTAAGGTTTGAAAAACTTTTTTGAAAACCAAAAATGTCTAATAAATTGGTGTGTAATAAAAACTGTTCATAATCTGTTCACCCAGAACAAGGTTACGTTAGGTTAGGTCTGTAGGGTTATGAGTTTATCAAAAGAGACTAGGC
The DNA here is from genome assembly GCA_905220385.1 of Xylota sylvarum. NCBI lineage: Eukaryota > Metazoa > Arthropoda > Insecta > Diptera > Syrphidae > Xylota > Xylota sylvarum. The sequence goes on from LR999958.1 coordinate 40,062,088, forward strand.
ACCTACACACTACCAAAACATAATTCATGAAAATGCCATATTCAACGAAAGCACAAGATAAAAGACTGGAATATGCCCTTGAGAAAAAAGATCCAAATTGGAAAAATTATGTTTGTTTTTGTTTTCTCCCAACCACACTCAGTCTCTTTTACCAGACGCATTTTATGTTGTCGCACCTGGTTCAGAATAGGAGAAGTTGTTGTTTAAATAACTGTTAACCAAGTGGCTAAAGTTCATGCCTGCGGATACTTCTCAGCAAGGGGATTTAGAAACTTGATAACCTTGAAAAGGATTGACAAGTAGATTAAACTTTACCCCAGGAAAATATGGCAGTGGCAATGAGATATAGACAGAAAAACAAAATAGCAAGTATGCCAAGAATATGTGAAGCCAATCAAAATGCAGGTGACTGAATTTCTTATTCTTATAGTAGTGGGAGAAATAATACCCCAAAGACATGAGCGCCACTGTTTTGTGGTATGGTGCAAATATAGGGTGTTTCAACAACAACTTAAATTTCGAATTGGAGTCATATTTGGCAAACTGTCATATGGAACCATAGAGATTTACGAAATTGATACGTTACGCTTTGAAAAAACGTTTAAAAATTGTAAATACTCATTACAAAAATGAAGACCATTTTCCAATTACAATTCGCAAATCGGGTGATCATTTTGATGTCCAAAATCGCCCGTCACAGCCCACTAATGAAAATTTAATCGAGAAATTTGTTGGTTCCTTAAACTACAATAAGTATCAAAATCATCTTTTTGAGGCATACCCCAAAATCAACTTTCCACCTCATTGTCAACATTAACAAGCAGAATTCTTTGACTTGGGGAGCAAGAAATGCACGTCTTTATTTTTAATTTAAACTCAAGTTCTTGCTGAGACATCCTCTATAAAGTGTGAGTTAAAAAAAAAAAACACCACAGACTCTAAAATAAACCAAGGTCTACAAACTCTTACTTTAAAAAGACGCATGATACAGCAGAAAGGGCATACACGCTAGCAAACAAAACAATATACACATCAAAAAGTTTGAAGGGCCGTCTAATTTTTAGGGGCCTAGCGGATATTCTGGATAACAAAACACACATAGCCTGAAAATGCAAATCAAGACAGTGATAAAAAAAAACCTAACACCTAGGGAGCATAGTAGATATCAACACAGATATTTGAAAACCCAGTAAGGATCTCCGACCTATCAGTTTATCGTCCTTTCTGCTGAAAACGCTAGAAAGGCTAATTGTAAGAGGATAGTTGAAGGAACTTTTGCAAATCAATTAATCTTGCACTCAGCTGGATGGTACATGAACTAGAAGACTTTCCAGTTTTCCCCTCTTCTGCGTAAATACATGTACAAGTCGAACTAAGAAGAAAAGGATACAAAATGAGTGAATATCCAGATGATATTGCCTAACCTCTAACACACCTGCGGCGGACCTGTTTCAAAGAAAACTGCTGCATCTATGTATGTGTCGGCGCTCTGCTAGACACCCATCATAACCAAAACCTAAATACTACGATCTAAATGGCACTTCTATCTGATATGACTCCTTCAAATTGTTTGCACTATATTTTACCATCTAAAATGACAGATTCAAAAAATCAGATTTCAAAAATGCTCGCCCTGCAGTCATCAGTAAATGGATCTAAAAGTTTCTGAATTCAGAAATTTTAAAAACCTAAAAAATGCTATTTCAAGTCATAAATAAATTATAAACTTATTTTACATATAAAAAATACCATCACATTTGTAAGTTTTTATTTTTTTGTTTTAAATAAATTTGTTAAATTTACAAATTTTGTGCAATGAAAGTTTAAATCGTTTCGTATTGATTGTATTTAAAGAAAAAAAAAATTAAGTATTTTATAACATGTTTCAAAATTTATTTTTATATATATATGTATATTAGGTACTATATATTTTTATTTATCAGGTAATACTCTTTTTTAAGTTCTTTTCTTTACAATCTTACCTCCTTGTTCGTCCAGCATAACGATGCTTCTCATTCCAACTTCCGTACTCTAAACAAAAACATCACAAATTTCTTAGCATTTTGTTTAGTTATTTTAATTTTTTTTTTTTGTTTTGTTTTGTTTTGTTTTTGTGGAACTTTAGAAATACATGAGATTCTGTTTCTTTATTTTTGCCTTAGCATTTTTGATTTCGGTTATTTATTTTTATTTTTTAATTTCCTTACACACTCAAACACAGTTAAAGTCTCTAAGTCTATTTGCAGCTGTAGCATTTTTCTTATTAGTTTCGATTAGATTTGCGATAAATATTTAGTAACCAAAAAATTAAAATCAAAACCAAAAAGTTATCGATTAGTATAAAATGTAAAAAAAATAAATAAATAAATATATAAATAAATCGGTCGCCAACACCTTTCATACACACAATTAAATGTGAGTTAATTTTATTTTTTAAGAAGCAAACCGGAAAACAGCCTAAGAAGGTATGTGGCTAGAAGTTTTATTAGTTTTTGTTTTTATTATTATGTATTTGCAAATCCAAAATAAATACGAAGTTGTTCTCTTTACAAAAAAAAAATAATAATTTTTAGACATAAAAAAATATTTTCGCAGATTCTTACCGCCTTGAATATTAATTTGATTCAAAGTTTTGGCACCTGTTTCCTCGCTCTAAAAGATATTCGGGAATTTCGTTTAATAAATTATAAATAAAGCGAAAATAAGAAAAAAATTAAACTTAAATATTGTAATACGCCATAAGAGAGAAAGAGAGACAAATTATTCAATTAATAAGACACGAAATAAAAATTTAATTGTATTTCTTTCTTTTTTTTTTTTATAAATCCTTAATAAAATTTGTATAGAACATTTTTTTTTCTGTATTTCTTTGAAAAAAAATTGTAACGAAACAAAGCGTGCATAACCAGGCTTGAAATTTCAACAAAATACGTGTAGCTTAGGAATATAAAAATAAATAAATAATAAATAAAACTATATATTTGTTGAAGAGTTAACTACAAAACTTATCAAAAGGTGCACTGAAATCTATTGCCTCAAGCAGAAGCATTTGTAACAAAAAAAGAAAAGTTTGTTGTACTTTTTATGTGAAAAAATATCAAAACAATTTCTTAATTAAAAAAAATAAATGCATAGAAAAATCTGAATAATAAGTGGTCTAGTGGAACGAGTAAAATTTTAGAAGTGAATTATAGTGGAATAAAAACTTTCTGCGATAAAATGTATGTGGTAGGATGTGGTTATGAGAAGGAATATTCAGTAATGATAGTACTGTATTTGATTTAATTTTTAATTGTGAATAAGAGAAAAACGACAAAAATAAATCAAAAGAAAAATACATAACCAAAGGGTCTGAAATACAATTTACAAAATAAATAGATTTTTTATTTTCTTTAATGTAACACAACGCACTTCTGTTAAAGTTAGTTGTAGGTCGAGTACAATAGTTCTTTTCATAAAATTTATTGTAGCCGATGAAGTTAGATTTGGCAAATCAGAACACTATTTCAAAGAATTGACGGAAGTATTTGCCAGTCACAAATGGTGATTCAGAGATCTATAGAATCTAGGACCTTTTTTTAATCAACCCCAAACAGTAACACGAAACAGATGATGCGCACAGAGTATGGTTAGGATACAAACAGAAATAATGTGGCAACCATCACTCTGGTCGGAGACACAACGAGAAGCAATGCAGGAGGCTAGAAATCCGAACAAGGCGTACAAGCCTAGATCTCTTCTAATGGTTTATGGCAGTCCCGGAAGGACAAAGGTTTCCTTCAGTATATTTCGAAAATTTTTCACTTCCCAATTGCAAAAAAGGAATAAATACGCAGAGGTGTTGTAGAAACATTAAGAAGGTAAGTTTACCACTATGAACAATAGTTACTACTATTATACGGAACTACTCGTAAATGTCCTAGAGGCAGTAATGTATCTATAACGTGACGGACTATTTCGGGTTCAGGATCTTATAATAAAACACAGAGCATCGCTGAACCACAAAGCTTTGTGTTGCTTTCACTATTAATAAACGAAGGTTGTAAACAAAGAGGCCATTATCCTTACTTTTAAACTATTCCCTTCGTTCGTTTGAGCGGACGTTAAAAAGGCTTTCAACTGGCCCTGTTCTTCTTGTAAAAAGCAGGAATTAGATACTACACGACACTAACGCCAAGGCATTTCAAAGCTTTATTCTAATAGAAGCTAGTGCAGATAACTCAACGGTCTTCTAATATTAAGGTTAACCGCGAATGTCTAATAGCAGTCCCAAACCGAAACCGGCAAGAACGGAGGATGTGAGGGATCACAGGAGCCTATGACCGTTCTGTGACGAAGCGTGAAGAATCTGCTCTCAATACGAGTTTTATTTCTGGCGAGGTTTAAATGGTGCCAGGAATGTAAATTAAATATAGCATCGATAAAGAAGCAACAAGGATTACATTTAGAATAAGCGTTACGATCCAAAGAATACAAAAGACCAAACTCTTGACGGTGCGATCCAGACAGAAACAAACAAAGCTTGTGGGGAGAGTGTACTAATCTTATTTTCGAATTGTTAACAAATTGGTAATTTAATACAATTCATCCGTTTATCCAATTAATTTCTATTTTCAAGAAAATGCTCCCACTTTGCTTGTTAAAAATCGGCATAGTGGTCGCAAGTTCTCCAACTATTTTGTTGGTTACATGTACTACTGGTCTGATGAAAAAGTTGTAGGATGTTTCAAATTTGGTGGTTTACGCAACGTAAATAGGTTAAAACTATAATTTTCTTATCATTTGAACAGGTGACCAATTATATAAGTATAGGCAAATGTTCAGTTGTTCTCCATGTCATATCCAGAGCCATTATAATTTTATAAATTTTATTATTGGGTACTGCTTTTTAAAAAGAAAATAAGAAAAACAGATATTTTTCTATCAGCATATAGAAGTCAGTCCATGGGATTTCTCGAGATTATATTCAGGAATACAGATCTGGCATCCGACATTTAGATATTAGGGTTGCCACTCTGCAGGATTACAATGTATAGATCTGGTTCCTTTGGGTGTACGAAATCAGTGAAATAACTCTTGTCTAGTTTGCGCCTATTGTTCTGCGCTCTGAAAGGCCTTATAAGACCTCGCTTCGGTTTTGTATAAAATAATTTCCACCATGTATTTAGAAATAGTATCGAGATTTTTTGTACATCTTTATATGTATTATTTTATAATGAAAATTTATATAAAAAATGTTTACAATATACAAACAAATTGTAAACTGACGCTTAAATACCCTAAAGTGCGTTGCCAAAAACCATAATAATAATTACCAATAGAAAAAAAAATATACATTTTCATATTTCAAATAAAAAAAAGTCTCTTTTTTCTTTACAAAACAACACAACAATAGTTCTATGGAGCAGGAGGAGTGGGAATATAATAAATGAAAATATAAACAAACACAAAACGAAACAAAAATGAATAATAAGTTCAACGTAAAAAAAAAAGAAAAAAAAAACAAACTATAATGAGTACAAAGTTTTGTAAATTTTTTTTTTTTTTTAATGTGTCCAGAGTGACTCACCTCCCTGATCATCAAGGGCTACCAGGGTGCGAATCCCGGCTTCCTTGCTCTGTGATGCGGCACAACAAATAATTAGTAAAAGTGTGTCATTTTGTGTATATTTAAAAGTTTCACAAAAATAAAAATAAAAAAATGTAGTTTTTCAAAAGTTCAAAATCAAAAATAGTGTAATATGCAATCCATTAACTTTATACAAGTTTTTTCTTTTTGTAATTTTTTTCTAGGGTAAGTAATGGGGCATTGATAACGTGAAATATATTATGTTTTTTTTTTCTTATAAAATTTTGTAAAAATGTATACATGTATTATTTTATTTATATATATTTATAATGTAAATTTTAATTTTATGTTTAATATGCTGTCGTTTGATTAGGAATTTTCTTTTCACCTAAAAGTATATGAATGGATAAAATATAATAGAATATATCACTTTTTTTTTTTAAATGTTGGTTGTTTTTCTTTTTTAAGTTATAACTGCTGCAACTGTTAGAAGGCGATTTTTTTTTGTTTTTGTATTCTGCTTAACAGAAAATAAAAATAAAATATAAGTAAATAAAAATAAATAAAAAATATACTAATTTAATTTATTATCTTGATTTTATGTTGGATTGTTGGGTATATATTTGCGATTGTTAGATTTTTTAGATATATATAATTTTGCTGCACGTATTTGTAGTTTGTTGACAAATTGTATTGTTGTCATTGTAGATTGTTTAACTATTTTTTTTAAATATAATTTCCTTTACGTTTAAAAATGAACGAACAAAAAGAAAATAACAAAATGCAAAATAAAAGAAATAATATGAACAGAAAACACAATAAGTTTAAAGAAAAACACAGAAAATGCAGTGGATCAGTGTTTTGTTTGTAGCACCACAAAGAAATACGTAAAATTATGATATAAATAAAAAATTCACATCAATGTATGTATATAAACGCTCTGCCGTTTTATTGATAATTTTGTTTTTAAATAATTTCACTTCTTTCGAATATACATTTTAATGAATTTAACTTGTGTATCACAACATCATCCTTATTCTCAAAAAGTTAACGTGACATATTATTACTTATTTCGAATGCGGGAATAGCCTCATTACACTCTCAGGCTGGTTGTCATTTCCATATTTCGTCATTTTAGTTATGGGTGACACGACTATGAGAATAAGGGTGATTAAGCAATTTGGTTTAATAAATTAAGTGCATTCGATCTGCCGGAACAATTTATATATGATCTGAGAATCTGGGAGCACTTTTTCTTGTTTAGTGTTTGTTTTTTCATTTTAGCTGCCGATAAACTATAAACTTGCCACTAAAGTTGAGTTGTCCAACCTAAACGGATTGTCCTGCAATGTTGAGCTATTTGCAGTATCAAAAATGGAATCTGGAACCTTGTAGGTCATAATACCTGCTTTTAATTTAACTTACTCTATATAGACACTATTTCATTTTGCACTCAAATATTTAAAACAATGCCAAAACACAAAATTTAATCGGAGTTCATCGAGTAATTCTCGACAGTTCCGTTTTTCAAAGAAAGTCTTAGACACCATAGTAACATAAATTTTACATTGAACGGTCTATTTAAATTATATACCCATCAACATTTGTTTATAAATATATAGAGCACGACAGAAAGGAATGTATTTGGAACCGAAGGGACGGAAGAGAGGAGTACGGAGTCAATTTCATCTTTAAAGATTTCCACCTAATAAAAAAAAGTTCTATTCGTTCGACTAAGGCATACGTATTTGCACCTTTCCCTAGGTAGGAGTAGTGGTTTCCATACGGGGAGAACCCAATTAGCACTTTGATACAGCTCGTGTAACCTAATTGTTTGGGGTCTTTAAGACCAACCAGTGGAATTCAGAAAAACGATGAGTTCCCCAATTCTTTTTCCAGACACCCTTTTAAGGTTGTTGAAAAAAAGGTTTAAAAGGTTATTGAAGTCTTGGATTTTAATTTTTGGGATAAGGAGCATCATTTCAGTTTTGCTAGGTTTACCCCGAGAGTACACCTCGTATCCGATGTGTGAACCTTGTCCAGAGCTCTATCTTGAACCCTTTCTAGTCGCATCATCATTTTGTTTATTGTTCTTAACCATAATGGAGAAGTGATTAAGCCACCCAGAGGAGTTCCTCGATTTACAGTCTTAGTTAAGTTGCTAAAAGGCTTGTATGAGCCACAATTTCGGTGGCGTATTACGCGATGGTATGGGGTGGTTATGGAGTTTGAAAAACAACTACTTAAGTTTCTGCAAAAATCTACTCTGAAAATTATACCGAGTTTATGGAAAATACTATGGTTTAGCGAACTAGATTCTGTATTCCAGCAGTAGTGGAAACATTTATACGGTACGTACTGAGCCACTTATTTAGTGTTACCTTTACCGATCACCTACTTGAATTTTTTGCTAGTCAAGGATCTGCTGTGTTTCAGGTTTTGTTCTATTATCCACTCATTTCTTTAGTTTGTTTTTAGTGAAATATTTTTTTATTTTTCCCACAGAAGTATACTATATGATTGTAAAACAAATAAGAAAAACTTCGTAGACTTCATACAAGATATTTAAAGACGCATATTAATGAATTAATGAAAGCTCAAAATAGTCACACCTGCACACTTCTTTCTTGAGAAATGTGTCCACACACCTAAGAACATAATAATTCCCTTGTATTAGTACTAGGATACACATGTGCTAGACATAGTATTTACGTTGTTTGCTAGTTCTGGTATCACACGGAAAAAATAGTGACTGGTATTTCAATTAAACCAAGGACTGGTTTGGGTAGTCCTTGATTTTCTTAGGTTATACTCTTACATGAATGAAGTTTATTCTGTGAACATGTTACGTTGATTTCATTCTTCCGTGACCTACGTATATAAATATTTTAGTAAAAAACGAATGGGGCGAGTAAAAATATAGTACGAATACAGTGTCATGCAAGAAGCATAGAAGTAAATAATAAGAGTAAGAATTTACTACAAAATAAATGTATGTAGTTCATTCTCAGTTCATACGTGAGGATTTCTTTTAGAGGGAAGGAAACTTTGTTGGTACGTTTTTGTAATACCTCTCGCAGTGTTTGATGTCAAAATTAAAACCTACAAATAAACGCAGCTACACAACACATAGGTATAACATACAACGTATATATTTGTAGGTATAACGCGTAAGTATCAGAAAAAATACGTATGACTTTTGCCGGAATCATATATTTAATTCATACGAAACACCTTAATAACGCTAACGTTGTAATCAAGCTAACAGGGTGGCCCATCACCAATAACAGAGCCGTTCAGGATTTTTTCAATACTTTGAAATATAGAAAACATTGATAATGTTGAGTTTTGGAGGATTTCATCCGAATCCTCAAAATCGATTCGCACTTCGGGAACAACTCGTCCATTGTAGACTCTCACCTTTTGCAGATAGTGCTCTGCTGCCATTTCGAACAGTGCAGGCTGAAAGAACACATATAAGTATATATTTTACAAGATATGCAGACATTTCTTAGATTGTCAGTCCTTCTGTTAACAGTTCCCAATTTTTTCCTTGTCCTTATTTAGAAACTGAGTCTACGCAACAAAGTGCTCCAATCACAAAGTTTTGTGGAATATGAATAAAAGATGGCAGTTCGCGAGTAACATTTTCTTATTTGCGGAAAATATTTAGCGAAATTATTTTAAAATCGGCTTTACAATAGAAATAATCGTATAATTGAATTTAATCGGAAAAATGAAAGAGTGGGGCATCTGTTGGTTTCTCCTTGAATCACATGTTATTTTGACACTGACAGCTCCTATGCGCTCAAAAATTGACAGAAGCTCAGTATTATATTTTCTCGATGCGAAATGGATCGATTTATGATTGAACAACGTTGGGAAATATGCAAAGTTACTATCAGAGGGGATGCTGTGTTGTCGAAACAGTGCGAATTTTAAAAAGAAATTTCGATCGAAATAATGCAGTTCGTGACACTGATTTGCTGATAACCTAACATATTCCCGTGTTCGTCCTGTGCGCTCAACGGAGAATATTGTAGCTGTTACCGAAAGTGTGCGACTAAACCCGAGAACCACAATGCGCCAAAGATTTTAAGAACTGAAGATCAGTTGCACTAGCCTGAGGAGAATTTTGCATAAAGATCTCAGATTATTCGTTTATAATGTCCAATTGACTCAGAAGTGAAATTACCACCCACTTCGTTATTGCTTCTCTTGGATTTAGAGAAGCTCGAAATTAACGAGAATTTTGCTCAAAAAATTATCTTTGCAGGCGAAGCACATTTCCATCTCGGCGGCTATGTAAACAAGCAAAATTGCCATATTTGGAGCTCAGTAAATCCACATGCAGTCATAGAGAAGCCAATGCATTATGAACGTGTGACTGTTTGGTGTGGTTTTTTAAGTGGTGGCATTATTGGCCCATTTTTCTTCCAAGACGAAAATGGAAGAAACTTTACAGTCAATGGAGAGACATGATAACCATTTTTTATGGCCAGTCCAAATTTGGACTTGGGTGGGCTTTGGTTCCAGCCAGATGGGGCTACATGCTATACAAGCCTTCCAACAATCAATTTATTGCTCACTAAGTGCAATAATCGCGTAATCAGTCGTTTTAGTGATGTTGCTTGGTCACCACGGAGCTGCGATTTGACGCCGTTGTTTTTTTTTGTGGGGTGCCATTAAAGATCGATGGTATGCGAACAATCCAGAGATGATTCAGGCACTCAAGAACAATATTGGTCAAGCTATTCGTGAAATAGGGGCCGAAACCATCGAAAATGTATTAAAAAATTGGGTTGACAGGATATTCAACTGCCAAGCCAGCCGAGGGAGTCATTTGAATGAAATCGGAAGGATTATTCTTTTACTAAAGCAACAATCGTTGAAAAATAGTGAACATTATTTTACAGCCTTTTTAAAAAGAAACCAACAGATAGTCCACCCTATAAGAGGAACATAATACATTATTTTAAGACTTTCTACAAAAGCTCTACAATTCGAGAGTATATTAATGGTTCAGTAGAGAACAGAACACTGCACAAAAGAAAGAACTCTTTAAGACAATAAAGGTTCTCATTATCATTTCTGTTCCGAATTGTCCAGGTTATGAACTTACCCTTACTGCCGTTTAATTTTACGTAACGATAAATGGTTTCTAAAATAAATTAGGCACTAGTTAAAATAAAATTGAGGTTAAGGAGACATTAATGTCATTATTGTTAAATCTCCATGTCATAGATATCTCTAAAGTCTAAAGCACATTGGGTACCATTGTCTCAGAAATTGATATTAATTCTAGATTTTTGTCACTCGAAATTTTTTTTTTCTATATTATGTACTATTCTGAGATTTTGGTTTCGAGATTTTTTTCTTCGAGATTTATGTTTTTTAGATTTTTGCATCCTATATTATATTTTTGTAGATATCGGTATAGACCCTTCTGTGTACGGTGCACTCTGTAAAATACGTTTATTCGGATATATTCTTGGCTTGAAGTCTGAAGAGCCTTCTTAGTAAGTTTCTATAAAAATGCAGTCTCTGGGATTCACTATAATTTACGTTCCTTTTGATGACTTTTTGTCCAAGCCTAACTGGAGTCATTCTAACTCGATCGGGAAGAATAAAAAATGCTAAAGAAAAAGGAATCTAAACAAACCTAAACGGAAAACCAATTTAATCATTCCAAAATCGTTTCAAAACAATTTCCATGAAAAATCCATGAAAAAAAACAGTTTCGTGCGTATTCGACTAACAGACTAACAGAGAAAATAAAGCGCACAACAGGGTCGTACGTTACTTGCATTTGTTTAAGTATTCAGTATTAGAATTCATCTGAAACTATCTATAAGTATTAGATCCCATCCATGCCCACTTTGCATGGTATTCCGGATATTTGAGGGTACTACCTAACTGATGTTAACTCCAAAAAATAATATTTTTTCTTTAACAAACGCCACAACAATTGGGCGTGGCTCTATATAATATCGTTATATCCCTATAATTTGAAAGAACATAAAATATGTTTTAATAATTTTTTCTGCTTTCTAGTAAAAATATTATATTTATATTATATATTTAAGGGCTAATTACTACCATTTTAGATTGCCAAGCCACATGAAGTCATGGAACTTTAATCAATTCTTCTTAAAACGTCTTTAAATTGATACTTTACTTCTAAATTATTAAAATCTCAACACAAATTATAGGACATTAATATTCAACTTATCGATTTTTAAAAAATGAACAAATAGACATAATATGTATGTACATCCCAACTGTCCCGTTTGATTGCATCTTAATTGAATCTTATTTATTATTTAGTTCTTTCCGTAGGTTAAAGTGAATGCCTGCAGCTAGATCAAAAAACTGATCCGAAATCCATTGGATTGTATCTTAAATAAACTAATTAGTTATATTTCCTTAAATATTTTATAAATAAGTAAATATAATTGGTAAGCTAATTAACAGTTATATCAACACCGTACGATGCAATAGAAAGTTATCTAAACATAAACATTCAAAGCTTAAGCATTACTATAGTCACATTCTTCATAATACATACATATGCATACATATATATTTAACATCAAGTGCAAATGACTTGCCTGAAGTCTTAGATATTCATACATACATATACAATAAAAATAACAGCGCTCCCACAATGTCCTTTATGCACCCACAAAAGTCCTCCACAATAACCATGACGGCATGATACGGTGGTGTCGTACTTCTACTGTCACTCGCCCCCTTCATACGTTCAGGTAAACAACATGCATCTATTTTTGTATACCTGAATGCCACCTACATAAAAGCATTGTGCTGTTGCTATATACTGAATAATCCTATTTCACTCAACATAAGTGGGACAATTTCATTTCTTACGTCGAAAGGAAAATCAATACGTAAACATAAGCGAGCCTTTCTTTCCCATTCTCTTGTCGTCGATGTCGTCGTTGTTGTCCTTCGAGTACAGGCGATATAAGTATAAGATAATTTAATTATGTATGTATGTATTTTCAACGTCTTTGGTATTAAATGTAATGTATTCTCGAAAGTTTATCCACTATCTAAAAAACGATTACAATATCTCTCAATAAAACGACAAAAAAAAATAACGTTTACATCTTCCAGATAGAAACATAATAATGATCACAAAACATCGAAAACAAATGTATAGATACATAAATATTATAGAAATCGATAACAGCACACATAGACCCATTGCGAAAGAACGAAAGAAAAACATAAAAAAAAAAACTAAAAAAAAAAACAACATCAGATCGAAGGACATTTGCCAGGCAACAATATTTGTTTATTTAAAAATAAAAAGGAAAACGGTTAAAGTAAAAAACAAAATTAAATGGAAAATAAACGATAACAAAAAACAATTCACAAACTAATAGAAAATGAATACAACATCGAAAGAAAGATGCATCACACACGTATAGATATCAAGATACATTTTCATTTGTTTTTTTTTTAAAGAGTTTTGAGAGTTGATTTGATTCTGATGTTGCAGTTTTATGGCTTAGAGTTGTTTTCTTTCTAACCACCGAACAGATAGTTACACTTTATAAGGAACAAGGACGAACATTAAGTGTTGTTTGTTTTTATGTAGATTACGAATTTACAAATTACTGATATAATAATGTAGCATGCACCACTGTTTGTACAAAGATACGCGTATTCTATAATTGATTTCTTCTTAACAGATGTTAGGGACCTAATGCTCCTTTGAACCAAAATGGGTTTAAGATTGATTGATTGATTTCCTTATTTTCACCAGTAAGCCTGCAACCTAGGAGTACTGATTATAAATTAATCCACCATCGGTGTTTGTGTTTTGTGGTACTTTCTGAACAAAGCCCTGTCGACAAACTCCCACGGTAATTAATGTCAAATGACACGAACATCGACACGATATGGAGATAAGCGATAAGAAATTACACCTTGCAGCGATATTGAACTCGTGACAATATTACAATGTATCTGTAAACAATTAAAGTTGCCACACACGAGGGTGGCTAATGTATAGGGTGTCTGTAATGTGAATTGGTCTTCATTTTTATAAATGGATGTATCTGCCAGAAGTTTTTTGACAGATATAGACTAAATCGGTCTATATCGACTGAAATTCGTCGAGTGTGACCTGAAAGTATGCAGTAAGACGAACCAAATATTTTTTGATGGTTTTGACGGTCACCAACAGGGGCAAAAGGATGCGCACTTTTGATTTTGACGAGAAACTCATCAAGCAGCAAATTAGCTTCACTTATGTTACACGAGGTCCTTAGAACTCAAAAAAGTGAATGAACAAGACTTTTGGCGCTACAGCATAAAAAACGTATGAAACAATCAAAATGTTGACCGAATGTTCCAAAATTGTTTTTTATTAATGTTTAGGTGATTTGACGGTACCAGCAAGCATTTTCTACAATATCCTGACAGCTCACGTAGACATACATAGTTGACTGATGAATTAAATCAAACAAAAAAACAACATGGAGGTTAATACGGAAATCTGTCAGGGCAAGCTCTATGTTTTTGGAACAACAACACATAACAATTTTTTAGTGGATGTGACGGTTGCTTTACGAGATGAAATGGTTGTGCGTTGATCTTGATTCGGTTTTTGATTGTAAACTACGGCTGGGTTTACAGAAATATCTTTATGACAACTTTCTTATTAAAGAGAGTTGGTTGATGTAACGATTATCCACTTATGTAGGTCTTCGCGATTTCCATTATAGATTTGGGTGGTGAAATCAAGTGATGAGAGGAACTAGGGTGCTGATTAGCGTGGAAGAATTTAATATGCTAGTGCAATCTATATTTTGTTGTTCTGGTCGGAGTCTTCTTAATTTTTTCAGTTTTCGATTCCAAAACTTTTTTTTAAAAAAATGTTGGTAACAGAATTTTTCTCGCTTCTGGACATTTTGCCTTTTGTTTGCTACCATGAGATCGAGGTTTTAAACGTTGCACCCCCTATTAATAGTCCAATGCACTAATGACTGAACCACGACACTTAACGTTGTCCGGTTTGTAAGAAGCAACAAAATCAACTCAGAGCATATGAGAGAAGTAGCTGAAATGTATTCTAAGTTCATCAAGAATTTTGGGTAAAAATTCTTTAAACTCTTATGTGTCAAACCGTCAATATGTACATACAGGGGACCGCGATAAGATACGTCCCGACCAGATTCGTCCCTAGGTGACGAATAGGAAAACCCCATGAAGTGTAGTAGAGATTCTCACACCTCCGCGCATAAAGAATAATTTTATAGTCAAGGTGATTGGAATAAAATACACGCCGAGGACTGAATTGTACAAGGAACAGAAAAATGTGCAACGTGAACGTAACGACTTAACACCATTTCAACATCTCCAAAAACTGTCACACTGCCCCCGGTTGAAACTTCGAACATCGCGGTTGGATCAAGTAATAATACAAGAAAGTCTCAGCTAAGTACTAACTCGGAGTAAAATTCGGGGAGGGGAAACGGCAGGAAAGAGACAGACATATGCTAGTTTTAAGTGGAACTTAAACCAAAAGAAGCATTCCGTAAGGGTGGATGTTACACATGAGCGGCTTAACATATCAATGGGACACTATGACCCAATTAAAGGTCGTCATCATGCACTCCATGCTTGCGGAACAAAAAAATCAAGCTATTGAAGTAGAGCCTACTAGAAGAAATGGGCTAGGGTTTGCCTAGGGTTTCGTAGAATTTATTTTCCAATAAAGCAGCAGGAGTTTGTAAATCTATGCCTATGGTGTTGTGGCTTAGTTATACTTTAACGAACATCATTGGACGAGAAAAGGCGTCTAACCACAAAACTAGAAAAACAAGTAACGTTAAACTTCTTACAAATAGCTTACAAAGTTTAACAAACACCTCTGAAGTGCAGATTTGCAAAACCCTGATAAACAAACACAAATCATGTAAATCTATTTTTAGCATCTTGCGGGTTGATTTCCCTCGTAGGTCATTAACGCACAAAACATAAAAACAAAATGCTTTACCGCCGGAAAACTTATTTCCGTTCTACTGCAAAACAGAGTTTACTGCCAACCCAATGCGAGGGTAAGTTTATTTTTTCGTTTAACTCCCCTCGGCAGAGAATAGGTTCAAGTTCGTTACACCTCACCTAGGGGTACTTTAATTATGCACCTTTCAATTGGCAAGACCAACACTAATGAATAAAAGATTTGCTCAATCAAGCCCAACCAACTTCCTTTCAATGTAGTATAAATAAATTATGACCTTAATATCAAGTAAAATATGGAAAGCCTCCACGATTAAAATTCTTGCGAGTAAAAGCAAATACTTAAATAATTATAAAATGGAGGATATTTTACACACAAGGTCCTCTTGAACTTTATTTCAGTTACAGTGTCATCTCTCTCTCGCCCTGGAGGTATAGGTTCGACATTCACTTTTAAAGAAGGTTAATTTTAATTGCAGCCACTTGCTTCAACATTCTACTCGTACAGTGTGTAATTTGAGAAGACCGGAATGTCACGTCTGAACCCCAGCAAACGAGGTCAAACAACAAAAGAAACAGCCATTGACATTGTAATATTTTTTACTTTTTTTTTTGCGCCCTTCCTCTTTTCTTCATTCACTGTCAACGCTAACAAGGGGGGGTTTCCTTCTTTGGGAGTAAAGCAACAGGATATAAGCATTTAAAAAAAAATGCTGTTGATACTAAAGATACGGTTGTTGTGGTGCGGAAAACCTATCAATACGCAAGGACAAATAAAAAAAGGAAACGTAAATTTAAACCTTAATTGGCTTTCGATCAATTGTTGGGAGGTTTTTCGTTTTATAAGAGTTAAACCTTTTAAAAAGAACGTGAATTTTCGGCAAATCCTTTGAGGTATTACAAACCCGCAGTGTCAGTGTTTAGTGGTTTAACAGCTTTAGGAAGCTTCGTCAACAATCAGTTTTGTTTCAATCTGTGTAATCGGCTATTGATTACATGTTCAAGTTGTGGTACTATTAAGAAGTACAGTCAAAGATTTTTAACTTTTTAGGACAAAACTAAACTAACTGCGTCGAGTGTGAGGCATCCAAAGTGAGGCATCCAAAATGGGTTAGCAATGGGTGAGGCAAATGGGCTTAGGGTTAGGAACCGATTGAAGGAAGCGTGTGCGCCTTTTATTGAGAGCTCGCTTTGAGGTCGACTTATCGGTGCCCAAAATCTGGGTGAAACTGGTGCTGTGACCTCCAAATGTTTCAACCTAGTAAGCAGGTTTGTAGCTAGTAAGCAGGCAGATAATGTATGAAGCAGATACATATGCTGGCTTTGAGGTCGACTTATCGGTGCCCAAAATCTGGGTGAAACTGGTGCTGTGACCTCCAAATGTTTCAACCTAGTAAGCAGGTTTGTAGCTAGTAAGCAGGCAGATAATGTATGAAGCAGATACATATGCTGGCAAGCTTACATGTGTGCACCTTCGCCCTTCTGACAAAAAGGCTTCCACATATGACGTAATCCGCTCCCAAAATCTGGTGAACACTGATAGCTCCAAACCCAGTTAAGGGTTTAATGGTTTTGCCTTCGTGGAGACTGATAAGACTAGATTTCACTAATCGTTAGGCAACCAGTTCAAAAGTGGAAGAACTCTCTGTAGGACCGTCATCGGCAAGTTCTCCCTTGACAATTGGGATTCTCATGAATATTTAGGGTGGCTTATCATACAGACTTATGTATAAGTCTAACATCATTTGTCCTCAAAAATATGGAGAGTCTCATATTAGATCTGTCCACCACTCTGCGCTCAAGTCAGTATGCGTACAAAAAACGCAAGTCAAAGAAAGGCTACATGACCATTAGTTAACACAGCACTACTATTTCTAGTTTGGAATACGGCAGCATTAAAGGTTATTGTTGGGCTATTACCTCTACAAATCTTAATTAGGACGACGACTGCACAGATGTGCTATCAAACTACATCTAGAATACAAGTATAAACTAATAGATCTTGTGGATCACCTGAAATACTGAAATACTTAAGAAGTACTTGACTCAATTCCTAGAAAGGGCATGTTTTATACTATCACCGACATTGTGATTAGGGAATACTGTTTCGAAAGTTATTTGAGGTCTAATGTTCTGAAACTGTACTAAAGAAGTCTAGTCTGGTTCATCGACGTATCGAAGATGGAATCAGGGGTTGAAGCTGGCATCTTTGTTGCATCAACACGAAATTCTAGATACCTATGAGAACGTGTCTCATTGTATACATATGTATATACATATCTGCTCTGATAGTCTGGCCATGGCTTAAAACACACAATCATCCAACTCAGTGGACTCCACGTCAGTTAAATGCTACTACGATGCGTTACAATCTCTCGCTAGACATAAAAAGGTAAAACTTTGTTGGATCCTTGGTCGCCAGGAAATCTTATCAACGAATCTGCAGGTGAACTAGCTAATGTGGATTCGGAGATTCATTAGGACAGAACCTTACTGTGTCGTCAACTGAGCTGTTGCCACAGCGCTGATTAATAAGTCGAAAAATAAACTTTGACCGCCCCATTGGAAAAATGTCTCGAGAATTAGACAATTTAAACGATTAACCAAACCTTATTCCTACAAGAAAGTCCTTTTAGATAAGGAAAATATCAGCAACCTTGTAATCTTTCTCTCAGTCCACTGGCCTAAAGTATCGCCTTGACGAAGTGCCCAGACAGAATATAGGTTTTGTATAGAGGAAGATGAATGATCTGAACACTTTCAAAAACACGTATATTCCATGAAGAAATACATTCATCACTGAAGTTGAAAATTTTTGTTACGAAGGACATACTATTTTTGTCTACATATTAGGACACTTGCAGCAAGGGTTCAATTTAAAAAATAACAGTTATAAAGTCCATTTAGACGATGTCATATGTTATCAAATGATATTGCTCGAAATATTTTTATAAAAAAAACTCCGTAATTTTGGTCACATAGGTATACTAATCGTTCTTTTTCGAAATGTACTGCGAACATCTAACTTAAAAGTGACTGTTCAACATAATCGTCTTCGATGACACAACTATTAGAGAACATACTTTTTTTTAACAACATCGATTAAAGTTCAATCGCATATAACAATCCACTCTAAGCCTAAAACATCACCTCCCAAATAGACTGTGGATTCAATTCGAGTGCCTTTTCTCATCTCACCCAATATGTTAAGAAGAAATCAAATATGTACACACTTCCCAAATGCAAAAGGGATGTCTATTTAAGTAATAATAGTGTCTTTTCGTGTAAACTCTGTTCAGTTGTGTATATACACCGATTTTCAACTATTCGTAATGCGATTTAACAAAATTTCTTATATGTTTTATTTTTGTTTGTTTATTCTGTACATAATTGATATGATATCGATAGAAAAAAAAAAATTATAGAAAATATATATATATATGTATATATAGAATACTTAGCAGCACGTGCTCAATATGTATATATGTATAGGATAAGTGTGAAAACAGAACATGCAAGGACTATTTTCATTCAGAAATTTTATTTTCGCAATTTCATACATTCTTAGGACTTGGCACGAATTAGTTTCGCTTGGTGTTAAAGATTCTTTTTTGGAATTTGCTTGCTTGTTTGTTTGGTTTGGTTGTTGCTTGGTAATGTAGTTATTTATATAGTATGTATGTAAATATATTTATTTATACTGAGTTCTTTTTTTTTTTTTATTTTTACAATCATGCAATACAGATATCATATATATGTATATATAGCGCGCTCTATGTTCTACGTAGACTCTTGCAAATATGTTCATTTTTTTTTTTTAATTTGTTAGTTAAATTTTAAAGAAAATTAACACATACAATTACATATATGTTTAGAACGAGGATAGAGAACAGTAATATTGTTTTTTTTTTCTTTTTTAATTAATTTCCAATAAATTTTAAAAATTAAAGTAAATATATTTCCGTATTTCGTTTCTTATATAAAAAAAGAATAAAAATAAAATAAAATATATTTTTAGCATTTTCATTTTCTTTCTTGTAATTTAATTTAGCAAACATAAAATTAGGGAAATAAATAAAATAAATAAGAACAATGCCAAAACAACTAAAGTAGTTAATATGAATAATTTGTATAACAACACAAAATCTGTTTCTATCGATAAAATAAAAAAAATAATAAATTGTTCAATAAAAACATAAAAGAAAAACCTTTTTGTTTTGATTCTTTGCTACACTGCGTTACACTGTCCACAGCAATTGAAAAATTTACTTAAATGAATTAAAAAATTATTTTACTCTAGCTAAACAGACAATAATATCAGGTACAAAAACAGGTTTAACGTTAACAGCTGCAATTATAGCAGCAATTTTGCTAAAAGCTAAAAGGAAAATATTAAATATTACACGTTATTTGGATTTTCTTTTTTTATTTTTCTTTTGTTCGCTTCTTTTTTTTTTTTCATACAGCATTGCCTGGGATTTTATTTTAAATTAATTTTAACTTCGAAGAAATATTTTTCTTGTTTTTTTATTTTTTTTATATTGTGTTTGTTTTAAAAAATATTTATTAAATTCAAATTGATGTGGAACAATTTACTTACCTCTTCACAGAGAGCAAGCATACGCCGGGTACTTTCCAACGACTGTAAATGTATAGAAAAAGAAATCGTGTACATTTGGGGTTTTTTTTTTTGGGGAATTGGGTGAAATTTTTACTTACGTCATCGGTAACAGTTTGTGCCTTTAATTGAAGTTCCTCCAATTCTGTTTTGGGGACGGCTGGGGCTGGGGCTTCTTCGGGCTCTGCAGACGGCATTCTGTAAAGAAAAGAAAAAGTAATTTTAAGGATTGTGGCAAAATAGTTTCATTGAAGTATTTGCTATTAGTTTAATTTAAATGTATCGCCAGTTAGCCTACAACATGTGGGAGATCCCGTCATCATATAAGCGTAGATAAAACAAGATTAGACTAGATGGGAAATTAGGTTATTCTCCGGCACTCAGTGAATTTTCTTTTTCCTTTTCCGGCGGAGTTATGATCTGAAGGGATCTGCAATCATAAGGGATCACAACACTGCAACTTCACTGTATTTCTACTGATCCGCCTGTGGGGATCGTCGGTTGTGAGGCCAACCAAATGCTGGTGTTGTTGGATTTATTTGAATCAAGACTTTTTAGGCTTGCCTCTCCTTTACAATTGTACCGGAACATAATTATATTGCTTTTTTGACAGTAACGTCTCGCCCTATTTTTCGTGAGATGGTTAGCATGGGTAGCAGCTTCATCTCAGCTGACCTTAATTTACCATCCCACTTTTTGTACATTGTCCAACATTGAGCACCGTATGTGAGTGCTGGATACATAACTGGGATGAAGAGGCTTCCTTTCAGGTTACAGTGCATTTTTCGATCACAGAAAATAGCGGAGTTAATGTCATCATCAGAAGTTACTTTGATATTAATCATAGATTCCAGATATTTAAACTTTTCGCACATGGGAGGCAGTGTTCCATTTAATCAAATGCCTGGAATAGACTTGTGTGGTCTTTTTGGTCTAACGCGGTGCCATTTTCCCTCCATACATCAAGTGCTCTTTCCAGAGATGTAGGATGCTCACCTATGATGGCTCCATCACCGTCAATTAAGAACTGATGCCCTTTTGGATACATCCCTTCACTTTCAACCAGATAGTCAAGGACTGCAATAAATCGCAAAGGGCTAATGAAAATTTCCCTGGTTTACACCGACTTTGATTGTGAATTTATCGGTGACTCCAGCATCTTATCTACCGTTTCCCTACGTTATAGTAGATGCTTGGTGAATACTTTGTTGAGGAACTGGAAGATATTCTTGATTCGGATATCAATCAAATCTAGAAGCTAGTCGAAAAATCAAAATGTTGTCAAAAGTAACGGAAGTGACCGGTTCGTGTAAAGGATCTTTCATGGTCCAAGTGTATCCCATCGTAAGCGGAGGATATCCACCTAACCTAAACCTAAACTTACTAAGTATGGGCTTAGTTCCATCTTTACTAGATTCCCATCTTTCAACGGAAAAAAAAACCGCCCTAACGATCATTTGGTTTTCATATCAAAGGTTAGAATTGGAAGATCGATGGATTCCAATATCAGCTCTGCTTTCGTTTATATCTTCGATTTATTATTCTGAAATCTGGTACACTTTTGGGACCGTTTCAAAGCAGTACTTGTAAACTATCATATTCCAGTAAAAGTAGTTTCCGATGAAAACAGAACTTGTTTGTTGGTACAATTAATACGCTGAAATATTCTTTACCCTTATGCCTTAAGTTGTCTTTATTCCTTTTAAGGATTACCAACATAACCATATTTGCAGTTTCGTAGAGCCTCAAAGTTATTATTGTTTCCATATGTACTCATTACCACATATCATACCAGCACTCCGATTCTACGTTCCACAACAGCATCGCTCTTTCAGTAAAACTTATTTACATTTTCGTCCTTGCGTGTCTTAGCGGCGCAAATTTACAAATTTACAATTGCACCAGTAACGTCCTTCCACAAACAAGATAATTTAATTTTCCTCACTCAAAGTTTAAAGCTCAAAAACTGCAAACATACAGAAGGACGAATTATACAATCATACACTACGCCCTGTTAGGTAGCAAGTACAGAATAATTTCCACAGAAAATATCTGAAAAAGTCAATTAAGGAAATAAAAATGCAGTGCTTTCAATTAATTTCAATTATCTTAGATTAAATTTCCCTCGCAAGGTCATGACTCTGCGCGTGCTTTTACTTCATTAGAAATGCAATATGTATTATCTGACAATGACCGTGAATGTTTTATTGCTTCGAAGATGGAGGATGACCTTAATGTCACCACTGCAAGGAGCAGGAAATACATACATACAAGTACATACTGGGGTGGTGGGACTTCTTAAGAACCCTGCACAAAGTCGGTCGAGGACATTTCTTGTGAATTACTAACACACGTTCTGTTGCAAGTGAGATATTTAAATTTCATTTCGAAATGCGTAGAGTTGATGACAACAGAGATCCTATTGATTAACAAAAAAAAATCCCTCAAGTTCTAATGGATAACTTAATTAACGTTATACATGTTACCTCTCTT
Organism: Xylota sylvarum; assembly: GCA_905220385.1. Lineage (NCBI taxonomy): Eukaryota > Metazoa > Arthropoda > Insecta > Diptera > Syrphidae > Xylota > Xylota sylvarum. Next base: position 40,084,761 of record LR999958.1, read on the forward strand.
ATACATAGTGTGTATCCACGAATAAGGACAATAGGAATATTTATAGAATTGTTTTCCTAGAAGCCGTTCATTAACCGTAAACTAACCTATAATGATTATTCACACGCGATTCGTATCTACATACCACATATCGGTCACAGTGACAATCGGGTCATGCAATCGTTGTAGACCATATGTGGAAGCATTTAATCCCTGCCACAACAGGTTTAAATTGGTAGAAGGCCAGACTTTGCAAATGCCCTTCGCCCAACTAATCGGAAAACAGCCAAACTAATTATAGCTTCACATTCCCCCTCGGTCGTTTTGCAGGACTCATTGTCCCGGATCCGTAAATCAATTTCAAAACATTTCTCGGAAGCAATTGCATTCTATCTGGCGGTACTCATGAGCATGCCAGTTTTGTGAGGGTTAAAATTTTCTGGCAGATTGCCAGTATTCCACTCGAATGAAACTCATTTATGTCTGCGGAGGGTTGCGGGTTTATATGAGGTAAAGGACATCATACAATTCTGGCGAAATCAATATTTATTGATTTGATACATGATGAGAACTGTGATGAAACATGCGATATAAATTGGCAACAAATGGTATCGTCCTTAAAAAGTTAGGCTTTTGCTTCGTGAAAGGACATTCTGTGCACCACCATCTGGAAACTTGACCTAGTTTTTTTTTTTTTTTTAATGTTATACTGCACAATGTAATACGATTGGCCCCCGCACACAACACCCTCGCAGTGCATTACTAAATTTGGAATAATTAAATGTCAAAAGGATATAAATAGAATTATGATCAAGACCAACTTTCATTGATGGGAGACAGAATTGATTGTGACAGGCTTCGCAAATTGACAACACACAATACAACAAGTGGGTGTGGGCGTATTCGATATAAATAATTTCAATACAAAAGCGTGACTACTGAAATACGTAACCCCAGTTTCACTATAAATAGAAATGAAAGCCATATTCCTGTTTCGTGGAAAAAGTGCATTTTAAAACAACTGCCCACGTAGTTGCATGCAATATCCGCTTTTAAAGTTTCTGATTACTTTTTAATAAAGCCCCCGTAACTGTAGTTTATTAAAAGGAATGCCAACACAGGAAATATAAACAGCTATTTACCGAACAAAAAAAAAAAAAAACAATCAATAAAGGTTAATAAACTTCCAGCTGAGTTGTGATTGACTACAAGTGGTAGAACAAAAAGTTACAATTTTTAGGAGATGAGAAGAGAAGGATCATAAATTATAATTTTAAGGACGAGCATGGGCAAGTATTGGTTTCCTGAAAAATTTTGACCTTGGACTTTTAATCAACCTTGACATTACTATGATGTAGAAGCTGAAAAAATTGGGTCCTGCGGGGCAGTTAATTGGCATCAAGTAGAATACGTCCCAGTGAACCCGGTACATAAGAAATCTTGTGAAAGGTTTCTGAATTTGTTCAATTCTCATAAAATGGATTCAAAATAACACAGTAGTATTCAAGAATTATTGATCTAACAAAACCAGAATACAAGGACTTAAGGGTGTACGGAAAAAAGAGTTCAACATATGTAGAATAGACGTATGTGGATGGCAGATTCTTTTGTTCAAATATACTTGAAAGATCAATATTCCCTATTTTGGGCATGAAAAAGATCTGAGAAGGATTACAAAAGAAGGACTAATGACATTTAAAAACGTTAAGGAGTAACTGATTCGCATTATAAACTTGGGAAGTTATGGAACAGAAGATTTTTAGGTCATCCGCATACATAAGGTAGTTAGAGTCAAGGATAAGATCCAAAATATCGTTAATAAATATTAGAACAAAAAAGAGGGCCTAGATGGCTTCCCTGAGGAACTGCCGATGTTTTCTTATTTTTGTTTTTTTGTGAAATTAAATACTATCAATACGAAGAAACTGATATTATGATGTACCAGCAGGTTGACTATCAAGTCAAAGAGATAAAACTCTTGCTTTTGCCAATAGGATTTTCATGCCCGATGGGCTCCGATAGGAGAAATGAAAGGTAAACGAAGAAAAGACTTATATAACGTCACAAGGTGTCAAGGTTCATATTTCAGTTATAGTTTTAAAAGGCAGGAGATCAGTTCAGTTTCATTGGAATTAACAATAAGTTCGGAACTAGCGGCCCTTATTCACTAATCACGGACGTAAACGTTGTCGATACAAAGATCCTCAAGTCTTGACAGGATTTTACTTATCCAAACAAATTCATATACATTTACACACGATTGACACTCTCAGTCTGCAGGAAATAGTTGATGCACTGTTTGGACTAAATACGAAAAGATATTCAAGTCGTTCACTAAAATTTTCCGTAAAGACCTATTGAAGCCCAATTGAGAGACCCGTCGTCTGGTTGATGTTTGGGGGTCCTTTTGAGGATCTACACCGATTGGCTAAAAAATCTCTTAAAATCTCTGGAGTATTGGCGTAGACAGTGGATACGACTTGTCCATTTCTGGAGATCACACGGTCATCTATCTTCGACTTCAATAATTCGATTGTTTAGACAGATTTTTGACATGTGGCGTTGTCTTGTTGAAATCACATATGCGCCAAAGCAGCCTCTTCCAATTTATACCAAAAGTAGTCAGCCAACATGCTCCGGAGTACGACTCCCATTGACTTTGACTGTGTTGCCAGCATTATCGTAGCAGAAGTAAGGACCTGCAACAAACAGTCATTTTTTGTGGCTTCGGGTTGTCGGAACCATCCCCAAACTTTGATAAAAAAATATTTGGATAATTTGGCAACGCAGTTAAAGCGTGAATTATTCCATGATTAAATAGCAAGAATAGAAGAGGTATACAGTCGAACTTCCCTATAACGAACTTCTATACAACGAAGCTCTCCCTATTACGAATTTTTTCTACAGCGAAATTTTCTCTACAACGAACAAATTTTGTAGCTGGAAATCGAACTCTTATGCGTTTTTGTTTCCATATAACGAATTCTTCAAATAATTCTCTGTTTCGCACATTAATAAAACTTTGTACCGAGAAAGTACAAAATAGGAGTAACGTACCGACTAATGTATTTGAATCTCTAAATGTATTACAAGATTTTGTTGAGGAAGAAAAATGGAAGAGAGTAGTCCAAACTAAAATTACTGATTACTATTAATAAACGTTGATAAAAAAAAATCCTTATTTTTGTATAACGAATTTTCTATAAAACGAAGTGATTTTCTGGTCCCGTGCGGATTCGCTATAGGGAAGTTTGACTGTAATGTCAATGTTAACGCAGCTAACTTCAACCTTTATGGGTCGTAAATTCATAATTTTTCAATGTTATGAAGTATCCACGTGATAAGGTATGAAAATGAATTCTGATATGGCCCAAAATTTGATGTTGATTAAACATGAATCCTAACTATTACCAGGAATTTATTTCTCTTCCCCTACGAAGCGTCATTTGACATTTTGACTACAAATCCAGTCTGAAAGCTCTCGGCCTGACAGTGACAGTTGAGCCAAAATTTCTGAACACACCGACAGAAATCTACTACACCCTGTACTTTTGTATTACCAATGCCCATTTTTAGCGATTAGATAGAAAATAAATAAAAAAAAAAAGATAACAATTAAATTTGGTTTATGCGATTACAGTCATTATCAATAACTTATCATTTTGGGATAACCAGAACACGAACATGATGACTGTACATCACCTAACCATTTTTTTCTTAAATCCACTCTGACGTAATTTTTATCTTAAAAAAACTAACTTCTACATATTATTAGTAAGGAATGAATGTATCTTTCATCAGGTGAAATGTGCTGAAAAGAAATACATATGTATTCCAGTAGATGATTTAATTGAATTGACCAGCTGACGTAATTATTAGCCAACAGCAACCGCCTCCATTCATTTGAATGTCTGATTGTTTATGCAGAAATAATTGATTCAGGTACTTAATCTAATATTCTGTAGTTGATTTCACTTTGGGTGTTTGATTGTTTACAAATTTATTACGTTAAGCGTACGTCGATAATTTTATTTATACCGGTTTTCAGGTCGTTACACTGAGTGGCAATTAAAAAAACATTAAAGTGCGTTTATTGTTTTTGCAAAATAAAAAAACAAACTTTATTTCTTTGACGGAACCAGAAATTGTTTGTAATATTGTCTAGCCAAACGACAAGTAATGAGTTTTAGTGACGGGGTCTGTAAAAGGAGACGGGAATTTGATTTGCTTTCACTATAATTGGCTTGAGCGATGCATTAAGATAAGTGGTGGAACATACTTATTTGGTATGCAGTCGCACTACGCATCTCAATAGCTAGTCAGTGGTTGTCAACATTTTTCTATGTCCACGAGATTGATATCTCTATCAAAACACATATGTGGACTACCGTGGCACACTTCACATAAATAGTAATAGCACAACGTAAAGTACCCGTTCCAAGGTAGGAGAGTAACATTTACTAGAAAAAGGAATACGAGAGTTATCGCATTTACACATCTAATTGTAGCACTCATAGGTATGTAGAGTTTATGGCTGCATCATCGACTTAGATACTATAAACGAGAGTGTGAAGGAATCATTTCCTATACTTACGTACATACGTATATTTAATCAGCACTTTTATTGCTTGGAACATTATCAGGACATGTCCTGATACCGCTATTACATCGTTCGTAAGATTGTGATAAATCCTACATAAATTCTCATTTTGTTGTGAAATTTATCATCGGGGGTTAAATTAGCAAAACCACAGTGTATCACACCAGCAGTGCATATCGACAGCCATAAGACATAAAGTAGTAAAAGACAGCAGACAGTATCTCTCTCATGTCGTAACTTAGAAACAGAAGAGAATGAAGAAGTGGCATGTTTTCTTTTAAAGATGAAAATCAATCCCTGACTACCTACAAAAGATAGTAATATCCCGTCGTCGCAAGGATTTCTCTGCAGGCAATATATTGACGTCCACAGTCCTTAACTCCCAGTTAGCAATGGACTTAGAACCCATTTAGATGAGCAATAAGTCCACAATTCTTGATGGATCTACTACATGGCTTCTCTACTCCATTCAATGTTTACAAGAGTCGGGCCGAGTTCAGCAAACTACTGAAGCCAGAACCCTAGAAAAAAAAAATAAGGCAAACCGAGCGCAGCGATCCAGTAGTAATTTATGTAGATTTTACTTGGCCGGCATGACTACCGACTTTAGATTTAGACATCAAGAGTATGCACTAACTCACCTAATTATAGATTTATGTATATACAATCCACCCCTTGAACGCTGATTGCGAATCTCCTAAATAAAGGTGGCATTTCTTTTCTTTGTGAAGAAGTAACTGCCAATACCCCTTATTCTTCTGTCGTCGATTGCAGGTCAAGAACAATTTCACAAATAGGGATATACTTATGTAAATCTAAAGAAGTCTTTTAGTTCAAATGTACATTGTCGGTGAGGGTGGAACAGTCCCACAACAGATGCCGGACAGATTTAATTTCTTCCTCGTATCCACAGTACTAGAATACCAATGACACAATACCCAGCAATGATTCCAAAGACAGTCTTTGTGTCATTGGTGCGTTCGGATTCCAAGTCCCTAGATATGCCTATTTTTAACTGGTCGATAGAGAATTTGACTAGTTGACTAGTTCATAGCTAAGGACTTGGTTTCCGAACGCACTCCTTGATTAAGTTTAACCAGAGAACGATTGTTCTACTTGTCTTAGGTCAGCCATAAGCTTCTAGCCATTCCGAATGTTTCAAGAGAATCGGTTGGCTTCTTGATGACTATGCTTTCAACAAACTTTTTGACAGAACTAAGAGAATTATTCACAAAAGAAATATCGTATGAAAAATGTAGCGTGGACCCTTTCCATATGCCATATGCCCTGCTACCCAGCATAAGTTCATTATATTGGCTCTAGATAACTCATAGATAAAATTTGCAGATTTTCACTAGCCTTGGTATAACCACTTCAAATCTACCGTCTTTTCGGCTGTCTGTCTGGATGTATATATGTGTGTATGTAGCAATTATTGTCTTCGAAGAGGGTTGTCGCAGCTTGTAGGATAGTTGTAACTTTAGCTTAAAAGACACTGCAACTGCAGTTGTCATTTATTCTATAGGAGTGATTGACTCCATTTTGGAACCGTAATAATACGTCAGTGTGGAATTCCAGCATTTCTCCATTGTTGACTTGTCAATTCATGCATCTGCCAATTTAGTCGAACATGAAATCTGATACGGCAGGAACATCTATAACTGGCATGAACTTTTTGAGTTTTAACACCCGAATTATGTAGTCTGCCTTCCAACCGCCCCTATATGGGAGAATGGTGCTAGTGACCAAAATCCTGTACCCTTTAATCTAGATGTAATCTTAGTCCCCATACTGCTGCATTAAAGATCAAACTATATTAGTGCTGTGTGGGTTGTTCTCATGGATTACATGATCCCGATGCCAGCATTCCTCTATACATATTGTGTTGAAACTTAAAAGATTTTTTTTCAAGTACCTACTACCATACTGTCCATCTGTCCAGCTGGGTCTCACAACTGCCCTGTATACCCAGTCAGCCCCAGGTAAATTTAGGCTCCCTGTGTTGCTGAATGCTTTTCCCATGCGTCTTGATGCGATATTCGAAAATGTTCCTTCAATTTTAATTTGCAATCAAAGATTACGCCTAGCCATCCTCAATATCGAGGATGAGTTCAAAAATGTCCTTATGGTAATGGGATTATTCCATTGTGTCTACCACGTGAACAGCCGTATCTAGCGATTTTCGATTGATGTACACATGTTGCGATTGAAGATTTCCAATCTTTTTCCTGGTGAATATCTCAGCTCTCCTAGCTGTGCGAGTGACAAACACACCGATACTTCCCTATGCTTTAGGAACATATCCTAGCTTCAGGAAGCCTGTGAAGATCCTCTTAAGATCTTCATCAGAAAATAGCTCCCACTGGCTCTTGCAGCATTACATGTCAAATGTTGTTCATAAGTGGAGCTTTAAATGGAGCACAAGACACCTTCAATGCCCTGTCCAAAAAACCCATCTTGCCAAGAACCATCTTTACTTAAAACCTACATGTAGACATCTGTTTTACTCCGTAAGGCCAGAGTTAAATCAGAAAAAGTCTAGTGAATGCCAATAGGGTTTTATTTGCCGTAATGCTCACAATCTAGGCTCTTTTTGGTCAATGAATTAGTTCACAATGCAATGAATTAGTCCTCAATGCAATCTGTTTGTTTATCCAAAATCCATTAATTAATTGAAGTTGAAGAAACATTTTAATAACTTAAAACCAGTCTCTACCACAAGCACTACTACTCCCATTTTCAACAAAATATTTTCCCCACTCAGTAAAAAACCGCACAAAGTAAAATAGATGGGATTGACGTAGGGCTATAATCCTGGCTAAACACAAATAACAAATCCCATTGCGTACACATTTCTATTTAAGAAATAATTCATTCACTAATTCTATTTATGAATTAAAAAGCCTCTTATATGAACCCTACTATACCTATGTGCCTTCGCTATAATAAAACATCGTAAAGAGCTTTACAAACTATCCGATAATCTTTTATTAGTATCCCCAATGTATACGCTACACTTCAGAACCCCCAAACATGATGAGATTCTTACACATCCCACATGCCATACATAGTTTGAGGTAAACAGAGCCCATCAATTCACCCTTGACCTGAATTCCTGAGATGTGGCCTCTGGTTCACCAAAAATGTAACTAAATAGAGTTGTTTGGACTAGGTGAAGCATACCGTGGGTACTCTCTCTCTCTCCCTATGGAATCACACCGGCGCACTATAGCTTCTATAATTCTTCGTTTAAATAAATAACAAAAAAAAAATTAAAAAAAGAACGTTATGCTCTACTGAACCGAATGTTATGTTATTTTTTAATTAAGTGTATAGAAAACGATCAGATTTAACGGTATATTAAACACTAATGTTCAGCTACTCATCAAAGTATGAAAATTGAATAGACGCCACAAGCGATAATGATGAACAATTAGTTAATTGAATTGAATTAATATAATTACTTGTTAAAGTGTTTTAAAATATGTAAATTACAACGGTTCGACAGATTTTTTATTGTTGTTTTGTTTTGGTGCAAAAGTTTGCCACTAATCAGTGGGGATTTAAATTTGACAACGACTGTACAATATTTACTCTGAATACATCCATTATGGATGAACTCAGTCATTTAGTACATATGTATAACAGTTCAACGTAACGCAATATTTAAATTGTGACAGAAGGTGGTTTGTAAGAAAACTCCCATCCGTCAACGCCATGAAAAAGGGCAATTTGTTTGTACAAGAGGATGACGGTATCACATTTAATATTTACGAATATAAAAGATAATCTTAAACTATAAATAAAACCCGAATAATACAACACCTGTTTCAGTCTGCTCTTCTAAGTAGTTCATGTGTACTATAAATAATCTAAATCCTGCACGTCAGGACACTTTTTTTTATTTTGCCCATAATCGATGTATCCTTCCTTGAAGACAGATAAAGGATACACTGCTTCCGAATACACATCATAAAATATTAATCTCCCAAGAAGCATCAAGCTGGAAAGTGTTCTTTTCATTTACCAGTTATGTGACACATCCTTTCGTGTGAATACTGCGATTATATTTATGACATACTCGTTCGTGTAGATACATACGTATGCCAAATGTGTGTTCGTAATAAATTGCTTTTGATATTTTCGCAAACATGCGTAACTTATAAGACAACAAATCTGTTTTATTGATTTTTGTTTTGTTCACATCTGGGATTTACGAAGGATTTTCCATCAAAGGAGGGGAGTTCTTTGTTACGTAACGTATGAATGAATGCCAGACATCATGTCTCCCCGTTTTGAAGACTTTGTGACGTGCTATCAATTTGTATTTTTAAACTCTAACAATCTACCCATCGTGTCGTGTCGCCAATTCATTTTGGAGGGAGAATTGCTTGTTTGAAATTTTTCAATTTGGGGGGAGAAATTTTAGCATCGTATTCTGAAGTATCAATCAAAAGCAGTTGCCTACTTAAAAAGGAACAATGTCCTTTGTGAGGAACAACGAAAAATGTGATGATAAAAATGAGTTTATGAATACAATGTCGAATTCACAAAGGCGGGGTGGTTCAAAGTAAACCAGACAAGACAATGGAACCGATTGTATCGATGTGCAGAGATAACACAGATAGACGGGTGAAGACCATCTGAAAGGACGATGGCTCATTCGTTGAATTAGAAGCAATCTGCTATCAGTCGACACAGATGATTGTACATAAGCTACTGAAATAGAAATCAAAAAAAATCAATACTTCCAACAGATTGGACAAATTTGGAATGACTTAAAACCCTATGTTTAAGGTATCTTCTCCAACATATAGGTGATGAAGAATTTCTCGGAACTTATACCCAACCAAGCCAAGTGGATGGTTTGCTGTGGTTAACTTATTTGGGTAGGCAAAGGGGAAGTAGTCCACGACGCCACTGTTAGGTCAATACAGACCTATTGTGATATCCATAGGGTAGATGTCCCTTGTCCATTGATTAACCTTGTCCTAAAGCTATAGTACAGATTCTTACTGTGATAAACTTGCTCATTCACGGCTCTACTGGACATATCTTCTAGGTCCTGGAAAAAGTGTCACCCGAGAAATTTTTACCTGAGTTTGGTGATACCTAGATAGTGAGAGAGAAAGTAGGTTATGTCTTCATTACCTTTCCCATCTCAATAACCTCGACATAGATCTTCTTCCGCTAGGCGTTTTTTTTTTTTCATGTGGTACCGCCGAGTGGGAAGGGATTTCCAGTTTTTTTTTACATAAGTCTGTCGGTCCTTGTTTTGTCGATGTAAGCCCTTATTTTTATTGTGGTCGCACAAGTGTCTAGGAAGGACCATATGTTGTATACCTTCTTAAGGGTCTTAGGAGGAGTTCACTGAGAAGTTTTGATTTAGATTCCGAACCTCTTCTACCCAATATGTTGTGTCGTCCTTTTCATTACCTAGTATACATTGTCCAGGAACCCAGCATAACCTTGTGCCGACAGCACTTCACAAGATTAGATTTTATTTGAAAAGCAGAAATCGCTTTTATATGACTTCTGGGGACTGAGGCTTGTATAAAGGTGTTCATCGGAGGTAGGTTGAGGATAGCCTCCAGGTGTAGGTGTTATTGCACTGATGGTGGCTAATGCACCACAGTCCCCAGTGTACCTTCGTTCTAGCAGACTTGGTGGTGTACAGGTCATACTATAGCCAAAGTATGCAATAGAGCGTTTTTGATTCAGCGTAGGCCAGATGTATCTGGTAATGAGACCCATAGTGCGGATGATCTAGTGCATCAACTCTCGACTAGGTAAGAGGGCTAGCATCCTACGCTGCCGAAGATGGATGTACATCCGACGAGATACCTTGCCTGATCAGTCGACTTTTCCCTATCGTAGCCGAACAAAGATTAGTTTCTGAAAGGTAAAGACTCTTCTAGACTCTGGTAAAGAAGGTCCTCACAATGCCAAAATCCTACAACTAGAAAAAGAGTTTATGCAGTACAATATAGATAATTTAGGACTAAGCCAGATAAGGTTGTTTGACGGTGAACACTGACGATAAAACACCAATCACCTTATCATATACCCTATACGAGCATAAGACCTGGCAACAAATCAGCTGGTTATCAACCGATAACTTCAAATCAAATTGATCATATTGCGATTAGCCGATGTTTTAGAGGTTCTCTCTTACATATTGGAAACAGACATGGTGCTGACATTGGGCTAGAACGAGATCACAACCTTATAATAGTTAGCATCCGAACAATGCGTCGAGTATAGATTGCGCATAGTGGTCATTGATTTCGAAAAGGCATTCGACAGTGTAAACAAAGAGGTTACATGGCATGTCTTACCCATGAGAGGGATTCCGGACGTATTGTATGTCATTTAAAATCGATAGCGGCGTTCCGTAAGGTTACATACTATCACCATTTCTCTTTACACACCACTCTGTCGACAAGAATTAGCAGAATTTAATGGAGCCTTACAACATAGATATCTCAAACACCTAAACTATGCTAACGATGTTTGTGCACAATCGCACAGAATTGTGGACACAAAATGACCACTGCTTTGATGGCTGAGACAAACTAGCTTCGAGTAAGGAACTCATCAACAACTCACATAAGCATTGCAGAACATAGGTCATAGAGAGTGGTAAACCCGTCTCTTCTGTTTGTAGAGATCAGAGCTGATTACATCCTTGATAGCTTTTTGGGGGTGAACCCACTGGTCTTCAATACTTCATGCTTTTTTTCCTATCAGTATATGACCTCTTAAGAGATTAAAGACTGTCAATCGGAAAAGGCTCTAGTGATCTCAATGAGGATCGAAGAATGTTCACAAGAAGATCGTGATCGTGACCTCGCTTTTGCAGTATCATTCATGGCAAGATAGTACAAGACTTTTAAACCAACATTAGGTGTGGTAGCATTTCGCTTTTCCAATTCTGGTACCGCCGTCGGTAAATTGAGTGTTGGTGTTCGAGATATTTGACAGTCACTACTATTGTCTGCGTAATTGAGAATGATGTCGAATGTCCTTACAAGATTGACCGAAAAGAGAAATCGCCAAACTTTGATTTGTACCCAACATGTAAGTACTTATGTATATGCGTATACAATTGAAAGGACATCCTAAGTCACATACAAATACATATCTATTTTCATTAAATAAAACCAAATCAAATCAGAGACAGCGTTATACTTATTCACTAAGCTCTATTTAATAAAACAACACTGACGAGGACGTAATTTGTTCATTAAGCCTCCACAAGACGTCATGTCATGCCAATTCATTTGTAATGTAACATATGTATGTATGTATGTACAGCTCTTGGGGGTCGTTCCCAAAACATTTTCAATAACAGAGATACCAGAGTCACAGTGTACGAGTATACATGAAGATGTGTATCCACCCCATACACCCAAGAGTCTTAAATGCAATTTCCAACTGAAGAACCGCACAAGTTTAGTAGCACAGCACTCGAATAGGTTCCTTTCTTAGAATATGCGCACGAAGACCCCCTCTTCCACTCTCACCCCTGTAAGGCACATAGTAAATGTGTACTATGTATTAAATATTTATTCCGTTTTGGCTTAATGGACTCGAAAGTTTGTCATTACCGCATTGAAGGGTGCGTAAAATCCACGACGCACCCCAAACTTCTTCTATAGCATCGTACACTGCCATCATCATCATCGTTTGTCGTCATTGTGAATACATGCGATACCAGGCAGGAGGTTATGTGCGCCTTCAACGCCCCTAACCGACATGTATTGTTCATTTTTTCTACTCGCTCTTTTAAAGGTCTACCGGGGGTTGGGGGTTGGGGGTGTGTGTGTTGAAATGGTATGAGGTGACTGCTGCTTAGGTTTACGCTAACCATGACTCTGCCTAACACAATTCAAATGGAGCATCCGAGTGCTTAACACACTCAAGAATAGAAAAATCAATAGTCACGGAGCAGGGCCAATAGAAAGCAGTGCCACTGGAGCACACGTTGCCTGGAAATGTGGATAACAGAACCGAAGAAACGAAGTTGTTATAGACATTCATGGTCGGAGTTGCCGTGTTCGTTTGTTGTTTTTTTTTTTTTTGCTTTTTTTGGTTTTCCTTTTATCCGTTCATTCACAGTAATGCAAGTTCGAGGGGCAGGTGTTTGAAGGGCATGTTCACGTGTTTTATTTTTGTGACGAGAATCGTAAAAACAAGTTGAATTCCAACAAAATCAATTTTTTTTTTTTTCATTTTTCTTTGCTCGACGTAAATAAACAGAACATGTGCTGCGTGCACCTTTGAATTATGTTTCGAAATTTATAGCACTTCAACACGAAAATACCGTCAAGGCTTCTGGAAGGACGATGGAAGGGAAACGGATTAGGAAGTGAATTTTTTGAATGCCGATCGCTTTTTAGCAGAATTCTGACATCCATTTTCAGGAAAAAAGAACAATAGTAGGTTGCTCGAGTATCGTGGCGGTAAATGGTATTCATTTAGTTTGAATTCTACAAATTCTGCAGTACGCTGCAGTATGTTGAACGTAGGAACGATCAAAGAAGCCATCATAAACTCAGTAAATACGTACAACATATATGCAACGTCAAGAAAATTGGTGCCAGTTCGTCAGACCAAGCTTCCTGGCATCCGCGATTGCTTGATGCTTATAATGGAGCTTCGGTCTTACTCGTCGTCTCGAGGGCTGTGATTCGAAGACTATCTTGGTGAGAACGTTTTCGTCTATTCGGTCGATGTTCCCGAGCAAATGTAGTCGACGTGTTTTGGCCTTTCGTACTACATCAACATCTTGGTACAGGTTCGAGGTATGTAAACTGTTTAACTGTCTAAACCCGTTTTTCAAGGACTTAAAATTTATCCTTCAAAACGAGGTGAAGTATATTGAGGTACTCCTAGATAAGTATACTTGGAGAATCTAGAGAACAGAATCCCGAAAGTCAGAAGCGCGTACTGGACTTGTCGCAGTATATTTGGTAAGACATGGAGCTTGAAATCAAAGAAAGTTGACTGAATTTACACTTTAATTGTCAGGCCCATCCTCCTCCATGGAGTCTTTGTACGGTCGACAATAGTAGAAAATAAATACTATATCTACCCTTGCATAACCCAATATCCCCACACCAGACATAGAGACAGTAATTAACTTAATGCTAAAAGATATTAAGCTACACTTTTCGTTATTTAGCGAAGTAACATCTATTTATGTGTGTATCTATAGATGATGGCATGAGGGTATTTGTCTGAATTAGCAGTGCTTTCATCCTCCGAGAAAAAAGGAACAGAAACCCTAAATAGTGATTATATTTTCATTACAAAGCGAAAACGTGTGACAGGTCAAAGTAAAGCAATTTGTATAAAAGTAATGCTCCTTTGACCTTTTACTTTTTCTTAGAGTAGGGTAGATTCTAAATTATCTTTTGAAAATACTTGATCCATAAATCCATTTAGTATAAGTGGTTTATCACAGAGTACAGGGATAGAGATGCATTTCACGTTAAGAAGGCATTAGCAGTGTTCTTTGAAAGATAGAAGGACAAACAGACTTTGAGTAGAATCAGAGTTGTCAAGAGAAATTTTGGACAACCCTTTTTTTTTAAATATACATAGTTAATCAGAGCGACCTCTATGAAGTCAGCTGACTAATGCAAATGTCAATGATATGACAGCTCAAAAGTCCTCGAATGCGTTCCATAAACAAATTAGACTTCTCTGAATACTTTTGAGTACTTCCAAGTATTCAAGCACTGTCTGTTCAGTTCTGTTCAGATAAAATACAAAAAACGCCTAAAGATGCACTAATGGATAGATTTTCGTTGATACTCGTGACTGCATTCCGGAATTTACTTGATACATCTATGTATGCATCTATTCTTTGTGTGCTTTTGGTTGTTCTGTTTAAAGACTCTAATTATTTCGTTTATCACTGTAATATTGTTACAAAAATAGACATTTGAATAGGCGAATGCAATTGAGGCTGGCGAGCATATTTGTTTTCTAAAATGTATTCTTATCTGTTTTTTAGAAATTGTTGGTTGCGATCCATTTTTTGCTGGATGTCTGCAGCGTTGGCCCCTTTAACAAACATCATGCAGATGTCGCTTTTTAGAACAATTTAGAACAGTTCTAGTGTCACTTGTCAAGTTTGACTAGGTATCCTTAAATTAAACAAGTTTTGCAAACATGAATGTATACTTAATTCAAACCTTTATCTATTCAACCATATGATACATTTTTTGCTGTATTACATACATACCTATTTACTTTATTTATTTCACTTCATTTATTCACAAATGCGGTGGAGAGATTGTAAGGGTGGAAATTGCTCGAAATTAAATTGCAAAAAAGATTTATTTATGTTATTCTTCTAATTTATCGTTTGTAATTTCAAAGAAATAAAGAAATAAAAAATTAAGTGACAGATACATTTTATTTTGAGATTTACAAATCTTTGGGTATCTCCTAAGAGTTTCTTGACATGTCTTCAGCCCGTTTGTGAGTTCAAGGAAAAGGGATTTTTTTATTGGTAGTGGTTTAGCTCAATCTTTATATGGCAACCATATAAGCTACAGAAGGGGTCGGTGATAATTGGAGATTGGGAGATTGGATTCATTGGCAGAAATACTTTTGGAGCTAGAGACCCAAGTTCAGGGCTGTAAAAGAATGTAATCGTTGTGAAATGCATTCCTTGAAGTCATACTAAGAGCAGAGATTGGTCAACTTTAATAACTTGAATGATTTCAATGAATTCAATGACTGCAATGACGTGAAGTGAATTCAACGAATGCTAGTGACTTCAAAGTTACTTCACTGAATGCAGGGCAATCAAATGATTCATTTCAAGATAATGATTGCAGAAAATGTTTGCTGTAAAATAAATAGTGATTTTTTTTAGTTGAAGTCATTGAATTGAAATAAATCTCAGTGAAGTCAAATAAATTACTTGCTAATATCATGACATTCTTTTACAGTTCTGCCCAAGTTAATGTGACTTTACTGTGTGGAGATTTTGAAGGGAGTTCCAAATCGGCTCAGACTTACAATTAAAGAACTTGATAGCTTATATTATACAATGGGGACTTGAAAGGACTCGAGAATTTTGCAATACGGGTAGGCTAACCCTAAATCCTAGATAATATTACAATTCATGGTAAAAAGTTCAAATCGAACGTCTGAAGCCATTAAAGCTGTTGGGTACAATACTGACACTAGTCAAAAAGTTAAATATCTAAGACTACACTTCGACAAAAAATACACAGAAAAGATAACCAAGACATCTGAGATCTAATGATTTGCCAGAGCCCAGGGGACAAATCCGAAGGATGCAGCCCAGCTATCATTAGATGAATGTATGTATGTACATTGCTTTTTTGAGACCAATAATTACTTATGGATGGAAAAGAAAATCAATCTGGTCACGATGATAGATTCTTCCAAATCAATCTCGATAACTAAGCTGCCATCAAGGCACTCGACTCCTACGTTATTAAGTCTCAACTTGTGTTGAAATGCCTAGAAATGAAAAGAAACAATGTGACGCTCTGTGGGACACCTGGTTATGTAGTAATAGAGGGTAATAAAATGACTCGAAAAGAGCATCATCATTGGTCCTAAACCATACTGCAGAATAGGGCAACATAACCTCAAAGAAGAATTCAGGAAACTAGAGACCATTGGAGTGTACCGGTAACGTATTTATGACTTGATCTTTTCGTCCAATTGACCAATATGTGTTTTGTATGCACTGTGTTCCAAAGTGTGATATTTTCGAAGTGGTTTTCGCTGAATCCTGGCTTTAGCCTCTTTAATTATTACATTGCAGGGACGTTCAGATCTTTAGCGAATCCAACTCCATGCCTATTAACACGAAACTTTTTGGATGTTAAGTTAATAAAAATGGTACGTTTAGTATCAGTACCAATACCTATGATTAGACAAGGTAACGAGGTTTTTTATAAGAGCGCATCATTTGTTTTTTTTCCCAAATCAAGCAACAACTATTTCGGGTTGAAGTACAATATTAAATAAGGAAAACAACACCATCCAAATGTCCTTTACAGTAGGGCTTACACTAATTAATGCGCTGAACCTTATTGTTCATGACATTTACGCATAGATCGGGCGATATTCCGGAAATTTGATGTTCGATGATGGTCCTGTCACCTAAAGTCTCTGGCTTATTGGCTTACACCATGGACTGGAAATAGCCCCAAAGAGGCGTCAAATCAAACTGACTGGTCCATATGTGGAGATAACACTTCGTCTTCAATGATTCTGTCGTCTGACTGTGTAGCATGTGGAACGGTCTTGTTGAAACCACATATGTATGCTCCAAGTCATCCTCTTCCAATTTATCCCAAAAATGGTCAGCCAACACGGTCCAGCAGTGTTCTCCATTGACTGTGTTCCGAGCACTGAATTAATGACCGCTGCAGAACGAACCCCGCACCAAACCAAACATTTGGTGTAATGGTATTGTGGGTGAATGGCTTAGGTTTGGTGAGTCAGAAATGGGTTTCACAGGTGAGAATGATATTTCGATTAATATCGGAAAATCGTGCACAAAAAGCTGGCACAACGAACCCGAACTTTGACAAAATGGATAATTTGCAAACGTTGTTAAAGTGTTTACGTTTCCATAATTAAATGACAAGTATATAGAGACGGGTTCAAACGTCAAACAACTCGCAGTTAAGTTTACGCACAGCCTTTTTCTATTGGAAAAATTGGACATCCCAATTGGAAAACCATGTATAAATTTAAGTGTCTGCTCGCGTACGCTCAACGTACGAAAACAACTAAATTTCACAAAAATCGACGAAAATTCACGAAATCCTGTTCGAGTACGCAAAAGTTTCGTAGTTTTGCGTAGAAGACAGCGGTCACGAGAGAATAAAAATTTCCCCACTCTACGAATTTTAGTGCAAGAAATTTCTTTGCACTGATTTATGAAATCTGCCAAATCGTTGTACGTAATTTTTTTGGCTTGCGTATTTGTATACGTTTGACATTTGACGTCTAAAAAGTGGACAAATTTCATTGATTCCGTGTTCGTTTACTTTTTTATAATTTTGTCTTTCTCTGACAGAATTTTAACCCCACTACGAAAGTACCCGAACAGACCTTATATGTATGTATGTATATTTAAATATAAGCACTTAAATGTCAATTTGACAGATATCCTTATGTCATTATAGAACTCAAAATTTATAAAATAAAGTCAGTCAAATCGTATATGCATTTTAAACGTGATAAAAAGTCACTTTGAAGCCGTGCCTCTTTTATGAAATACACGTCATCACCCGACGCAATTAAATTCAAATATCCAAACTATAGAGGGCATAACCCATTACCGGCAAAATCACATTATCGTTGTTCAAAAAAAAAAAAAAATTATCTAAATCAACATAAACAGCATTTTATCCGAGAGTAATTTCCCCATTAGTCAATTTCTGCCTAGTTACATACTTCCAGTGTTATTAATTTTTTGTTTCAACACTTAATTTCTGATAGCTAGTAATAAGATGAAAAACAATGCATGAACATTTTTTTTGATATATTTACAACGAATACATACAAAAGTAATTCTCACGCTTTATGAAGCTTTTCTACGACACGTGCTACAAGGTTATTTTTAAACTCTTACTTGATCATACAATGCTGTCAGCAGTGATTCATGTAATTAATGAGCTGTACGTCATATGATGAATGAAAGTTTTCAACAAATAAGTTTCTAAAATGTATTTACTTTTTTAATTTTTTGTCTACTTACGGTTGATACATAATTACACAGTAAAGACTGGAAGCACCTGTGTGAATCAATAAAACCTACGTAATCACAAACACTACGTGTAGGGCAAACAGATGTGTAGGGCAAACAGATGTATAGGGCAAATATAATTTGAGGTTTTTTTGTTTTTCCAACCGACTTGAGAGCACAATGAAAAGTATGATTGTATCTTCTATTTCAGGTAATTCGTAAGTTAAATGGAGTTAAACAAATAAAGCACAAAATTCTACAGATATGCACGAATGCACACAGCTTATCCGGCACTGATTCTAGTTAAAAAAAAAAACTTTTTAACAGGAAATTCCAAACTGTTGATACTACACGACAAAAATTTTATTCATTATATTTCGAACTAATTAAATATGTTTTTTTTTTTCTTGTTAAAGAAAATAAATTCAATACTCAAAGTGGTGTTAACTTCTTCAAAAACGAAACGAGTCTGTGCACTTTCATTACTTGAACAAACTCTAATGGAATTCAACTCTTTTTCTTATCTTTAAAGAGAGAGAAATATAATGGAGAGAGAGAAAGGAATTTATATTTATTTATCAGAGATTATACCAATCATAGCAATGAGTTACCGGCGCTCTATTATCTCAAACCATAAGGGTGGTTAAATTGGGTGTAGGTATGCATTAGGGCAAATAAATTCGTTCGATGAATGATGAACATAAACATAGTACTGTGATTTAATTAATTACTACCTTCATTCAAATTAGGAATCTCTAACTATAGCCGAGTGAATACATAGATTACATAGCAATAACTCTAGACAAATGTTAAAAAATACACACAAATGGATGATAACCTTTACAGAAAGGTCAGACAAAAAAAGTGAAGGCGAAAACTCCAGGGCAAGTGACATTTACTCCGAGATAATTTATCTACCAACGTGGGCTACAACCCATCGTCACCTTTAAGCGGTGACCCGTGAGTAGATATATGTATGGAACTAACGATGAGCATATAGCGACTGTGAGTACACAAAACTGGATAAGCATAGGCGGTGAACTTCAGACTAATAAATCGGAAAAGGTATGGGTCATTGCACATCAAAGTGTCATATCACGTGTCTGGATGAACCCAGACACTTTGCTGCTTCGTCGGGACAGGTATTGCAAGGCCCGGTCGTCTTTATAGGAAGTCACTCTGCAGGATTCGCTAAAAGCAGTAGATCGTTTGGCACAAAGTTCCAAAAGAGGAGAGACAGAACATCTCCTCTACTGACAAACCTTCCAGCTGGACTCCACTTAGACTCATATTTTAATTCATACATCTATTTTAGAGAGAGGTTGACAGTTCATCCGCAATTTCTGCTGAAACGGTCTGACCATAGTATACTAATTTTGCGATGCTAAGAAAAAACCCAACACAAATTGTCAGTCGACTGATTTCCATTGCACCATTACCCATGAGTAAGTAAAGCAATTATTGATTTCTAGAGTTCAAGATTATAACCAAACCTGAATTTAAACCAAAAAAAGGGGGCCCCAAATTTTAGCCCCATTGGGCGCCATTGTTATGTGTCAAGGAACAGACCACGAAGACCATTTCGGTGCAAAGGCACAGCGGCACATCTATCTGGCTATGGCTATCTCCATGTAACCCCTTTGCAGAGGGGCATTTTCCACTGAAACCTAGTAGACTATTGTACCCTACCAGTGGTTTGTTCCGTCAATCGCATTTCCCTCAGACTTCAGGAATTATTTTTAGACGTCTTATACCTTATCTAAGCCTTGGAAGAATGGTTCATGCTGGAGCTAGTTTCTTTCGGCTAGTTTCTCTAGTAATCGCGAGAATGAGAAGCTCGCTCAGCTCGCTTAAAAGTCTAAATCTCACAAAGTTCAAAGCAGACCAAGAACTATGGCAGAGTTGACTGTAGGGCATAATATTAGCTTAGTTTTGAGCTACCCGGGTATTTCACATCCATTCCTCCCTGATGATTTTATCGCATTCATGAAAGAGATATTTATTCTTTACTGTTGTGAGACCATGAGAAGGACCCGCTCACTGTAATAAGCGCTTGGACTTAACATTAAAAACACTTGTGTAGTACCTAAGGCTTGTAATCTTGCCCTAATCGACAACTTTTACAGAAATTCAGTTTTAGTTGTAATTAGTTTGCTATCTTTCTATTCAATTTAACTTTTAATTTGTTTCGAACGATTATAACTACAAGCATTTGGAAACCTAGCTGGTGTTTAACGTTATCACGCTAAAATCCATACAGCGTTGTCTGCGATACAGCTAAACTTTTTTTTATACTTGCGTGACTATACTGATTTGCCTTGTAATTTAATTTATTATTAAAATCATCTAGGGAAAATTAGTCATAAATAATAAATACGGGTAACAGAGTAGACATTTTTTCGAAAAATTTTTGAAAAAATGAAAAGCGAATCGGATAATGAAGGTTGACTGGTTGTGAGTAGAGAGACTTGCACTGCACTGAACCTGTCTTTGTTGTGTAGGGTTTTCACTCCACTTCAACAGTAACTTCACTTGGCTTTCCTATTGAGTTTAGACCGTACGAGTACTAGTATTAATTACCGATTTACTTAGTAGCTCCTGAAAGTACTGTCTTGTCGAAAAGTATATACATACATACATATGTTTACTCGAATAGCCCATCAAAAAAGTTTTTTAGCTATCAATGGAGAGTGTATCCAGTTCCCCCCAAAAAATCAATACGTTCGAAAGTTAAAACAAATTAAACTACCAATAAGGCCAACCAAACGTCCAAACGTAGTACGACTGCACAGTATTTATTTAAATGCTTGCCCGTTGACATATTATCCTTTATTCCAATGCCACATCAACTGAGATAATAATAAAATAAAATCGTATACATCAGCCGTTGCACTAGAATCATGCAATTAAAGTACAAAATCACGTCTTCATTCACAGAAAGGTCATTTAGCAAAATTCATCTGCAGAAGTAGAGAGAGAACGAAAAAGGCTATTATTATAAAGGCGGTATACTGGCACAAAAATTTTTTGGATGCTACCTTTGATTGGTTGTTGAAGCAAACAATAATGTCGAGAAAATAAACTCTGTCATGTGGAGGATTATGCTAGTGTAACTACATACGCCTGACCTTGACAAATCAGATGGTTTTGAATAAACTTTAATGAATAATTAGTTATAACATAAATACCGTCCATCCATGTGCTAAATTGTAGTTAACATAGTTTAGACAATATAAATAGTAAGATTCGGTTCAAGTGGCACTTAAATCAATGATAAACGTTGAATATTGATAAGGCTAAACCTGCTTAGTCGTTAGACACGTTGTACCACTTGTCTACATAGGATTTGTTGGATGATAGCATCCAGATTTAATTTGAGTTTACATGCAACGATCTATTCTTTTATCTTTGTATATCGCTCGGTGTATCGTCTTGTCCAGTCTTTCATGTATCACTTGTGGGTGTGCAACAGAGTTTGCAATGACCTTCTGTGTTTCATTTTGGGGACTGTAATGTTTGAATGTTCTAATTACCATTTCCTGCTGTCTTTTCTTATGATATGGTCATAACACATCAGCCTAATTTTGGTTGGTTTTTAACGAATATTTTATATTTCCTGCTGCCCAACGCAACATCATTATTTCTGCATTATGAAGTTTTTTCTATTGCCGGCGGCCACCCGATGTCACTATGCAATAATTCAACATACCAAGGAAACATCTGTTTAACAACATCTGCACTCGCAAATCGAAGTTAACCATTTTATTGAAAGTCTTCTCTAATCACCGTCATCCAAGAACTGCAATTAAATAGGCCCTATGGCGGGCTGCGTTATGGACAAAAACAATGTGCCTTTTATGGCGCCGACAGCAGCAGAAAACATAAGCAGCTAGAGTTTGAGACAACGTAGGCTAGAAATTCGCAAGAAACTCTGCAGGGATGAAGAAGGTAAACATGTATGCATGCAAGCCTGTCGTTAACATAAAAAAACAGTAAGTGTTCGGTTATGCGACGCAAACAAAACAACAACACGGGCTATGTTTAAGCTCTATAACAAAATCGGCATCATCGAAAAGATCGAACAGAGAATCACTCTGGTCGGTTTGGTCACCATTTGACTTAAAGCCACGTTGCACTGTATAAAAATCCTACATCAGCGTATAAAAATCCTACACCACTATTCTCACTAATTAAGAATTCCTCGGACTAACCTGTACACAAATTTTATTTTTAGAAGAAATTCCAGCCCACTCTCCTATCCAGACAGGACTGAGTGGGAGACGTGACTCAACATAAAGAGTATACACTTCTAAACTTCCAAACCCATGTGCTGTATTCCAGGGAGAATAAATGACGTTAAGCTTGCCACTGTCCTGGTTGATTTCGAACATTCAGGCTGCTATAAAATCTCTGGAATCCATCTCTCATATGTATGTACATATATACATACATACATATGTCGCTCTAGGTTGATGTGAACACACATTTGTGCTGAGTGTCGGCGCTAGAGTGAACTATCGACAAAATTTTGCCAACAAAAAAATATTTGCATTCCTCTCGCTTCATGCAAATAAATAATAAAGCTGAACAAAATTAACTTGGCGAACCTTAGTTAGAAAAATGCCATCAAATGTTTCGTTACTGGCCTACGCTGGAACACAAGGCATAAAGCTATATCCTCTCTCTATACAAAGATTGCATATCCGAATGATAATAGGATACTCTCATTGCCACGCACTCAAAGGAACTTGGCATCGTTTCTAATGACTTTTATAGAAGGTCTCTCGTCCATCGAGCAAGATACTATTCTACATACATTTATATGTTGAGCAGACTTCGCTTCATTAGAATTCAAGTAGTTCTGATCTGTTCCTGTTGGAACGTCTAGTTGGAAAGACTAACCTAACTAACCTATTTGAAACTGAAAGCAACTGGAAAGAATTATTCGTTCAATAAAACAACGCAGATGGGGCCGATGTGGCTCAGTTGTTAGTGCATAAGACTACTGAGCGAGAGTTCAAGGCTCGATTCCCAGACAATACTGAAATTTCACTTGTCCCATCTCTCACGAACGTCGACAAATATCTACTGCTTGGGTAGCCCTTTTTAAAGGAGTTACTTCCCACAGATTTTGACTTTTCCCTTGGAGTGAAATGAGTACATACATGTGTATCTATCGAGCAATAAGGTTGCGAAGTAGATAAGCTTTATTAACAGCTGGTGTTAAATTTCTCAGTTCCGATGAGTCTACAACCAGTTTCCAAAGTTTACGGCTCGATGGGGACATAGTTTTCGATCTTAACAATGTCTTCACATTGATGGGATTTTAATGGTTCACTCGGAGACATCATAAGCGCCGTCGGAGTCATTTAATTTGTTCTTATGGCCAAAGGAATAAAAATCTATCTCCCAGTTCAATGAAAATTGTCTACGAATATTGATCTGACCCAAATGGCAACACTACCCCCAACCAATTCCCATAGAAAAAGTATTCAACGTACTTCTGCACAGCGCAATCACATACAAAAAGAAAATCAGCAAAAAACATTAAAACCTTCTCCTGCGGTGGAAAGAACATAGTTTCGAGCGTGCGCACCGAGAAACCCTTCCAGGTCCTATCCATGTCTGCGTGGTAAGTACGAGTTAAGCAAATATATTGAGTTTCCAAGTCCCACAACGAGGAAAATTATTTTTTTTTGTCAACGGACAACTATTTATCAAAAAAAAAAACATCAGTGCTAATAGTACATAAGTACATACATATGTATATATTTTTCTAGACGCAGATATTCTACTCTGCCACTTGCCATTTGGATTTCTTATGCAAGGACGCTGTCTGTCTCCCCCCTTTCGCACAGAGTAGGCGCACATAGAGGACCACTGCAAAGCCAACCCCGAGAAAAATCGAATCGGATAAGAATTAGCAATCATTCCTCTTAATCCATCATGAATTTCGCAACTGAGTTCCTACAACTATGACTGGGATCGATGATGTTGATGATGATGATTTTTTGAGGTCGACTCCATGAGTAATTATCGAATTCAGATGAAATCTCAAGCAAGTCTCATCCGCATGGAGTTTTTCTCCAGCAGCCCGTGGTGGATACACCTCTATATGCTATTCAGTATCCACCCTTCATTTATATGTATGACGTCATAGATTTTCATCTATTTTTTCCACTCAATTGCTAGATATCTGGGGAAGAAAATGTTGAACAAAAAATTTTTTTTTCTGCTTACCTGGCTGTTTTCTGTTGTTAGTTGGCGGCGGCGGCGGCGAAAGTCTTAAATTCCCTTGAATAGATGGGAAACTGGTTTAATTGATTTTATGGGTGCAGAAATGTATTCCTCTGCACACACACTTTTTATGTGTGTCGATGGGTGTTGGTTAATTGATTGGTGAATTTTTCTTTTGGTATTCCACACGAATTGCACTGAATTTGCACAAAAAAACTGATTTGGTTTGGTGAAATAATTTCGCTTTTAATAGATCTATGTAGGATGTGTATGGTATTCTTGTGAATTATTTTTTCTTTTCTTTTAGCACTCCAGTAACACTTTTGACACAGGAAGAGAAAATATAACTATGATACAGACCGATAGACGAAAACACTTCCGCAGACCTTGAATGTTTCAGGATCAAAAGAGAACTGTCAAAATATGGAAAAAGTTTTGTTGGATATGGTCGAGAAAGAAATATCGATGAAAACTTTTTTGCTGACAAAGCTTTTTGATGGGGCTATAGCTTATAAGTGATGCCAGGTTTTGTGTAATTGTTAGTTTGCTAGTTTTAAAGATTAAATGCTTTTTATTAAGGTTTTGAAACGAAGAGAAAAGAAAGATATTAAAATAATATTGGACCATAAAACGTATTGGAGAAAGTAGCACCTGAACATTTCGAAAAAAAAAAAATTAAATCAGAGTTCAGTCAGTTTCTGTGATCATGTGACTGTGCATTGTGCAACGTAATTCGAAATTATGGTGAGTTGACACTATGTAATATGTCATAAAACAAGGATATTAACTAAGCAAAATGTCATTTGAGAGTTTATTTTATGCCATTTAGTATTCGAAGACAATTTTGGGCATTTGATGCATTTGGGAGATTCATTTTCTTCAATAAGCTAGAGACTTTAGACGTCCTCAGTGATGCAAGAATTTAGTATCTAAATAACGGTACATTGTTAAACTTTCATCGTGTTAGCGTAACTATCCATAAAGCACCATGGTTTCCTTAAGAACAGCTCCACATCGCCAACCTAACTGAATTAATTTTAAGTTGGAAAGCAACGCGAGAGTTTGGATGAAATTTCGTGGCATTTTCTAGGATATCTTTCTTATTTGATTCAGGGACGAGTAGTAGAATAAGATCATGTGCATAAGGATCTACATACCTGGCTAGCATACTCATTAGCAGACAACGCATAGGTACCCTGGTGGAACTATTGACTGGTCGTCATGTGTTGGGTAGACACACCTTTAGGTTTGGAATCCCACTCAACGACTTCTGCCGCAGAAGTGAATGAAGAAGAGAAGAATCACCGTTTCACCTTCTCTTTAGCTGCCCTACGTTATCCTAATCAAAAAGCAGATTCTGCGAGAATACTTCTTCGAACTTATCGATCCAAACCGAACACAACATACAAGCATTACAACTTTAGGAAAAACTAAAACTTTAGCTTGAGAATTTTCCATCGATATCCAACAAAGCCATAACGAATCTACTCAAAACACACCCAAGCTTCCTCGACACAGCCAAAAACGCCCTCGAAGAAATAGGACCCACACCCGCTATCAAGTCCATCCTACCATCCATCACTCACTTGGATCACTTGGACGATACATCGCTGCAAGTTGACACACAGCTGAAAGTACCTTTTAAGAAAAACCGATATACCAAATGAGGGAATGAGACAGATCGCATTAAGTTCCTTCTTGGACAATAGCTTCGTATATGTATATACAGACGATTCCCTTATGAGAGATAGGAGCCGATCTGTTAAGAAAAATTCGATGATTACTTTGCACTTCCTGCAAACTCAACAATATTCAAAGAATAGTTCGCAGCCGTAGAATGTGCTTTAACTTAGCTCCCACGTAGCTCCATACGTAGAAATGAAAAAACGAAAAACATCGCAATATTATCGGATTCGCAATCAATTACAACTGCAAAACTGAATCGCTAATCACTAGAAACATCAGAAGACTCGCCCTTCAACAAAAAAGAAGTCGAGTAACTTTCCAGTGGGCCCCGGTACATGTAAACCTACTAGGCAACTTATTCCCGTACGGCTGTCATGGTCGCTTAAATCCTCTCAAATCTGAACTTTCGTTCTAAAATAAATAACCACCCAAGCAACAATTTACCACTCGGTTTTGTGAAATACTGATCTAAGGAGTTCTGGAATTCTTATGTTTCCAGGTCTATCTAACTTACCTTTGTAAGACCACTTCTTAACTATCCAGACAAGTATGGTCACCGTTTTACGTAATCAAAACTATTGAGCATGTGCCATTTGGATTTGCACCATTTTTCTTGAGTTGATCTACCACACTATAGATTGTCTGGAATGGTTCAATTTCCACTCATTGTTATCTGAACCCCATCCTCAGCCTAAGGTCAATTGTAATAAACATATCATTTCACTCCGTCCTCAAGTCTATGAACTAGGAACCTAATTTGTTTAATGTGGCTGTATGCCAGACTCGAGCTAACTCTTTGACGTTTCCATATGACTTGCATACTTGAAGCATTCATATGTCTACATAGTATATACTAAGAAAACATTACTTATTTTAACCAGTATAAAATATATATAATTTTGTCATTTTTGTATTTTTCTGTGAAACATTGAAATGAAAACAATTGCATAGTCTACGTGAAGCTACTTAAGTACTAAACTTATTTCAAAAGTAAGTTTAAGTACTAAACTTATTTTTAAAATAAGTTTTAGTAAAGACACAAGTTTTTTTTATTGACACAAGTGTTGCATTCTCTAAGTCGTCACGCGAAACTCGATAGTATCATTTATTACAGAGAAAGAAATAGGCTATGCCCATTCGAGTTGTCGTAGTCGCACGACTACGAGAATACACCTGTGACTGTTAAATACACTATCGCACGAGTTCAGGCAATCGTCGATTTGCTGGTAAAATAGATAAAATCAATGACTCGATTTTTTCTTTCGTGAGTTTTAAAGGCCAAGGTTTTGGCGGAAGGCTGTGAATGAAAAAAGAAATTAAATTAAGCAATCAATTGGAAAAAAATATTTATTTAATTGATTTACCTTACAGACCAGAGACCCTGCCTGCGGTCTTTTGCATTTTTCTCGAGTTTTTCTAAGTTTTTATAGTACTTTTGCCAGCCTGGATCGTTGATTGTAGTCGGTATTTCCACAGTCTTTCCAAATCCAAGTTTGAGAAGTGCTTCCGATGCATCAATTATGCCCTTGATGAAACGATCCAAAAGTAGAATAATTGATGGAAATTTAAATAAAATTGATATTATACCTGCTGATTTTCTGGGCATATTAACAGAACGCGACAAATGGCACTGTTGTCATCTCCATTTCGAGATATTGGAGTGAATTCAACGCGTCTACCCACAGCTACAGTTTGCAGCCAAGAATATCCATTAGCGTTGACGCTCACTCCAGGTAACTAAAAAACGGAAAGATATAAAAAAGATGTTTAATAGGAGTAAACAGCAAAATACATGATGTATTGTTTATACGTGAGAATGAAAGACATATTTGGATGGCTGGTGTGATGGAAGAGAAAAATTCGTGACCGAAGGAAGTAGACAACAGAAAAAGGACAATCGATAAGTGTTATAGCAAACAAATTTAAAAAGAGGGGTAAAATCGATGATAAAAGCAAATCAGTTTATCCTTTAAGTGACTTTCCACATTCAGATTACTTGTTATCGCCTCTTTCAATATAAGGAATCTGTACTAGTATCGCTTTTCAGATTTGTCAGACTTGTCTTGTCCTCATTCACTTGAAGACCAATTCGATTCGCCTATCCATCAAATGCCTGAGAGCTTGTGCCCATGTCGTCTGTGTATCCCAGTAGCAGATTTATTAAATATAGTCTTTTCTGTGTTAACAACTGCACTACGTATTATCTGCTCTAGCACTAGATCGAAGAAGTCACATGATATAGTATCTCCTTGCAGAAATCCGGTGTATGTTTGGAAAAGTTCTGAAGATGTGCTTTCCAAACTACACGCTGCATTGCCTGTTCGTCAGATCGCGTCGTAAAACTCCAGACGATGAATACAATCATAAGCGGATCTAAAGTTGGTAAAAAGTTGGTAAGTCTCGACTTGAAATTCATTGGTCTTTTCCAGGATTTGTTATAGTGTGGTCGCCTTTCACGATACGCATATGAATATTTAAGGATCTGGTAATTTATCCTAGAGAAACCACTATAGCCAGACTATTTGATAGTTAAAAGAGATGGTATAAAGTGAGTGAGTTAATCTCGGTTTTGTTTGGTGCAATCTCTAACTAAGTTAAGTGACTAACCTCCCTATCCCAATCAATCGCATGGAAGCTACGACAAGAATATTTGTTTTTTCAATCCGGTCTCTCCTATATCCTATAGTGTGTAACGCCGACAGAGGCTCATCTTACCGCCTCTCAATCGAAAACATCACACCGTCAGACCCATCTGATGAGAAAACGAATCTGTCTTGAAAATTCTAAGGCGACAGCCAAACAGCAATCAAACAA
The DNA here is from genome assembly GCA_905220385.1 of Xylota sylvarum. Classification (NCBI taxonomy): domain Eukaryota; kingdom Metazoa; phylum Arthropoda; class Insecta; order Diptera; family Syrphidae; genus Xylota; species Xylota sylvarum. The sequence goes on from LR999958.1 coordinate 40,113,836, forward strand.
AGTTTCTTCAGAGGGAACAATTGGGGATTTCATTTGTTTTACGTGAGGCAAGCTGTGATCTTCAATATTGGTTTTATTATAACAATACGTGAAGCAAGGGTATCAATCACACGATAATCACACATTTTTTGATCCAGCAGCTACATGAAGATAAGCACTTCAAAGAGAGTGGCGTGCACAAATAATATCTATTATAGCTTTCTATTCTGTGGCTAACTGTCCCAATCCACTTTCCTTGTTCGATGCTTCATCTACAGTACGAGTCTCTGATTATTGTTTAGTGCTACTTTATCATCCAGACCCGTTCCTCTATTGCCTAGAAAGTTGAAGGCATTTCTACTTATTTCCCCCGATTAGACATAACCTATTATGCTTTATTTATTTTATAAAACTCACCTGAACTGGCAGACGCTTGTTGAAAGGAACTAAAAATCCCAATGGTGGCTTATGGTTAACTAACAATAGTGGACCACTCTTAGAGCTAGGATCAACCGATTCGATACTTCCATATTGAGTGATTTTGTCACGGATAAAGATTTTCGGTATATCTCTACCTTTTCCGAATTTGGTTATCTAAATAGAAAATAAGTTATTAAACTAAACATTTCCAGTCAAATGCAATGTGTATTTCTTACTGGACGGATTTTATAATAAGCGTATGCGAATAGAATTCCCGACGCAGCATAGACACCGATCTAAAAAAGAAGAAAAAAAAAGTATCATTGGATTATATAATAAAAAACAAATGATAAAAAATTTTGTTTTATTTATGATAAACAACCTTCAGATAGACTTACCTCGACGCCTTTCGTGTCCTTCTGCATGTAGTCACAGAAACCTTCGTAATAGTTCGATAAGTTTTGTTTTATCGCTGCCATCCTATGATATGTAGTGTCTTAGAACTGACGATATAGTTCGATTGTTGTTAGTTATGATATTTTCAGAAGATTACTTCATATCTTTTCTTGATTCAAAACGAAATTACGTAGGTCAACAAAATCATATGCTGCTGATTCCCTCCTCCACAATTTTTTATTTGGCAAGTGTCATATTTGACAGTAGTGTGATGTCATGATGTATCCAAACGCAACGTAATGGAAGGTGAAGGTCGTTGGCAAAAGAGCAACAAGTGGAGTAGGTGTTCCATGATTTGTACGTTTTATGGTTGGCGTCTTGAAAAGACACTGCATTACCGATAGTAGATATTTTTGAAAAATAAACTCATTTAATGTTTACAAACGTACCGGTGGCCCAATAAAGCCTGTTTTGAATTAAGCCTCTTTTTTCTGTCAGTCCTACACCGTTATTGTTTGTCAGCTGTCTTGTATGAACATTAAGGTATAGTGTTGGAGAATTATACGGGCCCACAACGCATGGTAAGACAACCGAAATGGTAAGATTTTTGAGCAGACGATTCAAAAATGTAGATTTTTCGGTTAACATAATGCACATTCTCTCCGTGGTGCGATTAATTGATAAATTAGATGTGTTTGGGTCAGTTCAAACAGAAGAGACCTGTCCGAGAAAACATTCCAGCAGTTAGAGGGAGTGTGGACCAGAATCGATCCACATCGTTTCGCCATCGTTCTCAACAATTGAGACTGGCTCGAAGCAGTTTACAGCGACTTAACTAATTTTTATTAAAGATTTGCATTTGCATGCTTACAAGATTCAGTTGACACAACATTTGAAGCCAGTAGACCATGCGCCGAGCGTTCGCAGAATGGGTCTTAAGCAAAAACAAGTGAATGGTAATTTTTCGAAGAAAACCATCTTCTCCAAGGAGGCGCATTTCGAACTTGATGGCTATGTCAACAAAGAAAAATTGTAGCATTTGGGGAACTGAGAATTCAAGAGTGATTCATCAATGTCCAATGCATCCACCACGAGCCAATGTTTGCGCGGATTTTAGGTTAGCGGAGTGATTGGAGCGTTCATCTTCGTGAATGCGGAACAACGCTGAAAAGGATCTCGAAGACATGTGGTTTCAACAGGAAATGGAATTGTTGAAGCCGAATTTTGAAGGGAAAGTTATCTAGTGCCGCGGCGATGTGATTTGGCCACCAAAATCATGCGATTTGACGGCATTGGAATATTTTCTTCGGGAACAACTCCCGAACTGAAAGACGAGATTCGACGCGCCATTGAATTCAGCCGGTAGTATGCCGAAATATCATCAAAAATTTCATCAACAGGACCAATGAGTGCCATAAGTCACGAGGCGGCCATTTATCGGATATTATGATCCATACATGTATAAAATAAAAACATCAGAACTTTTCAAATAAGTGTTGCGTTTTGTTTTCAAATTTCAAAATAGACGGTGTTAATGGGACACCCTTTATAACATCTTTAAAAGCTGCCATACTGAGTCATGATGTTTTAGCTTATAACCTACAGAATATAAGAAGTTTAGGTATACGGTAGTATTGGCTAAAATGGTACAAATACAGTACTTCAATATGTCAGCAAATTTTTGGAATAGTTTCATTGAAGCCTAAGATACATCAAGTAAATGTAGAGCACTGGAAAAAGACGTGGTAGATCTTACTCTTACCACCACGCGCTAAAGCTTGGGTGCGCACTTTTTCAACATGAGATTGGGTTCTAAGCCACTTTGGAGGGTTTTAGTGGAAGCAAACGATAGATCTGGGAAAGATGTTCCTTTAAGGCAATAGTTCCTGGGTCTGGACAGTTCCATTCAGGTTGACCTACTTGATGACTACCGTGTACGAATTTCTCCGACATATTCGAAGTAGATCATCACCACGGGCCCGCAGCCACCTGTTTAGAGGCCTTGCGTTGGGATAACTGCTTATCAAAGTAAAAACAATCATAGTTAGGAGTGCGACATCCTAGGTCACGTGTAAAATACCCCTTCAACCGACAAACCGACCCGGAACTATTCAAGAAAATACGATGAACAGGATCTGAAATAATGAAATGATAGAGTTGCGACACACATACATACATATGTACGCATACGTATGCTGTATGTCTGAGATTACTAAAAGGATGCGGAAAATTCCCAGAAATGGTCGAACAGTACCGAACAGCTTAGTCCGGAGTTCAGTATGACTAGTAGTACTGAACTTTGTTAAATCAAGCAGTCAGTATTCCGACGAACCCGTATTAAATGCGTTGGAGGAATGCCGGTTCAACTACTCCCACTTTCGGCAAAGGGAGGTAGCTGCATGAAAATTACTGCACTACAAGTACTCCTATTTGCTATGACTTGTTAGGAAATAGGGGTAAATAAAAACTCGATTTTCCTAAAGTCCAGAAACTTTCTACTGATATGAAGAGCTGAATACCAAAAGGTTCATCATCACCAGCACCGTAAATAGAGGATAGGTAGATGAAGCAGATTTGGAGATCAGTAGGACTGTATTTTAGCGAAAAAATGCCTTCACTTTTAACCTTTCTAATTTTTGTGGAACGGTAACTGCATTGAGGCATTGAGGGCGTCTCTATCCGATCATTGTTGGATACTCTTCTGTTAGCAGTAGCCCTGTCTTTCTTGGACTTTCCTCAATTGGGAAAGTCGTAAAACAAAACTACGAAAAAAACAAATGAACTCAAATTCTTATAAGAAACCAATACTTGTATGTTTGTTGATTTGTTTTTATTTCATTGCATGAAATCCTTATAACATGTACAAAAGATATAGGTATTTATAATTATATGTATAGTTAATTAATTTTTTTTTTGTTGCGACAAGTTAATAGACAATAAATAAAGAGCATGTAACATCGATGGCGATAGTTCAACATATAATACTAAAAATAATGAAAATAGAATTAAAGAAAAGAAAAACTGGAAAAAAAAAGTTGAATCCCTTTCTGTACCTTCTGCAGGTGGTGGTCAGTTCAGTTCGGCGACGTGGTATCACAAGTACATCCTCTTTCTCACTCGTCCTCTCTTGTTCACACTGATGATATATAACAATCAGGCACAGAAATCACAAGTTAAATTTATTTAAACCCTAATATTGCTTTCACATTCAATTCACAGAATAACACAAAGAACAGAGAGAGAAAAAAAAAAAAAAAAAAAAAAAACAGTAAAATAATAATAAACACAGAAGGACATACTACATGGGTGGCTAGAATCTAGGGCAGTACCACAAACTAGTTTTAGTAAATAATTTGTGTTGTCCTTCCGCTGGCTGATGATGTGATAGCTTCTTCTAGATTGGAATCTAACTTCCTGTAAGCAGCAGTATGCTTCCGACGGCCGCCTCGACCTTTATCACCTCGCCTTCCTTCTAAGAGGAGAGCCAGGATCTTGGATTTATTGTGATACACTACGTACAGTATAATGCACATGAACATTCCAATAAGGAAATATGTGAAGAAATTTGAACCAGATTCTTCAAGGAATGGATCGGTTCCATGGTTTGTATTGGGCAAGTAGTTCAAGTAGTTGTCATCGATGACATTCTGGTTGCTTTTACGCTCGACATCATTTTCCTCGGGGACGGCAAGTGGTGGCTCTGCCTTCGGTTTTTCTTCTCTCAGCTCAAATTCATCAGTGTCATCATCTTCTTGATTTATATCATCAACCGCATCAAGATCGGAATCATTTTCATTTGCCTGATCAACATTATGGACCGAATCATGTTTGCCTTGATTGATTGGTAGTCCGGCTTCTTCATCTGGTGTGTTAGCACCTACTGTTGGTGGTGGATCCTCTTGGTCTTCTTTAGTAGTTATTGTCGGTTGCTTTTCTATTTTAACATCAGGTACTGCTGCGGGCGCGACAACTGATACCGCTGAGTTTTCTTTTTGTTCAGTCGAAACAGGGTTCTTTTGAGGAATGGTTTGGACCTGTTTTAATTCACTATTTTTTTGCGGTGTTTGTGCGGATATGTTGTTTTGTATATTAGCTACCTTAATTGGAAGTTCTGCAATAAAAAATAAAAAATAATAGTTACATTGATTAATTTAGTTATATTGATTCAAGATTGAATTGGGTTGAGCACAAAACTATAGAAAGTAATAAAGGAGGTAATTTTTAACTGACCAATCAATCAATCGGCCGTCAACCTGGTTGATCGACAGAGCCTTTTCCAATCGAACTATCCTAATCTTTTAAGAGGATTTTTGCTGCCAACATTAAGTACTGAAGACCGAGACTCAGAAATTAGTTTTTTTCGGTCAAGATAACCCTTGGTTCGAAGAAGAATCCGAACGCGCGAGAAGAGCATCAAACTAGATTTTCTCGTGGAGAACAATCGATATGAAAAAAAAAACCCTAAAGTGTATTGTGATACGAAAAATTGGCCATGAATAAGATCGAATGAAATCAGTTGCTGTTGTGTGCCCAGAATGCTGATAATCGAAAAAAAAACAGAGACTTGCAGTTACTAAAGAATTTCACGACATATTCAAGACCGATCCGAACAAAAGTTTTGCCTCGCATTCTGACATGTGATGAGACTTGGATTCATCACTACTAAACACGAACTGAAGCAGCAAACGGCGACAGTACTCTCAACAAATTCAAAGCTTAAATCAGCATCGGCAAAATCATGACCTCTGTTTTCTGGGAGGCGAAGGGAATATTAATAATTATTTGCCACATAAAACTACTACTATGTCTGATGAAGAAGTTCATGCCGTTGTTTCTGACTATATTTTGCAGACGGTTACGAAGATTCTGTTGAAAAATAAAAATGAAGATTTTATTAAAAATACATTGTCTTTCACTTTATGACGAAAAGTTTTCTAGCTCCCTATGTATGTACATATGTATATGGGAGCTTGAAGCTGAATAGAGAGACAGTGTCGGGAGATCGTCATTTGACTTATATTCAGGCAAAATATGGAACCTTCAGCCTAGCTTTTGAAACTGATTGATCCAATATGGAATCAGAATCAGAATCAGAATCTGTTCTAGCCGCTGACACACAGTCAGCAAGGGCACCCATATACCCATATACCTATTCTACGTCAGTAATATAATACAAAAGTATTTACATTATGTCGTATGTCTGGTTTTTATCAGCACAATTCGATAAAAGACATACGTCGATAGACACAGTATTTCACAACCAAAAAAGATTAAAAACGCAACGTAAGCGGTTTTACTCAAGACGAAAGAAGTGGCCGTGGCCGTAGAAGTAATATTTACAATGAGCAGTTAGTTAAAGCAACACAAACTAAAACTGCTACATAATTACATATTAATTCATTTATTGAACTTTAGTCCATAAAAACAAAAAAGGTTTCCACCTTGTTTACCGACACTTTTTCTTCACAGGAAACATAAATTGAAGTTCTATAAATAGTTTGCAATTTCAAATTGTAAACATTTCGTCGATTAAATTATTGGTTGCATACATAAACAAGTTTCTCCATATTTCTAATACTAATCAATTACAAGAATTTATATATGTATGTATGTACATATTCATGGAAAATATTTTGCGTAATTTTAGCGCAAAAAACGATTGATTAGGTATTTCCCAATTTGATGTGTTCCATTACAACATCCACAAATCAAATTTAAGTTCTACGGCGGAAATAAAAACACTTTCTGACGCATACATTTCATCCATCTCCTGGGGACGACCAATAGTCATTGATTGATAACTGTCGTTTTGCTACTATTTTAGAGATAAAATTTAATGAATTGAAAATTGAATTACAATACCGAGTGACTACAAGCTGGTGGAACAGCAATGCAAGATTTTGAGAGTCACTGAAGTCTGGTGGGTTAGTTTCGTCTGGAACAGGTTTAATTCCGATTTTCGACACTTTCTTGCAACTGAAAACAAGGTAGCTTAAGAACGAAGTGCTTAAGAGATGGACTTATTGCATCACACCCCCACAAATGACATCTTAGCAAATACATGTATGTACTACTGCTTACACAGGGCGCTCTATTCCGTCACAGGAAAATAGCACGAACCACGATTTGCTGGGGCATTCCATCTACGTTTGATTTCACAGCGATAGCCGTCAAACATGGAGGAGATGTACTTATGTACATATGTATGTATGTATGTATAAAAAGCAAGCCACTGGTACTGACAAGTGGATTTCCTTCTGAGTCAACTATTCACCGGTCACTTGTGTTTTTGTGCTATCTACATACATACATTTTGATTTTGATTTAGTTATGGTTAAAACCAGAAAGTGGAATTCATGATTGTCGCACTGTTCGAGATTTGAAAATATAGAGCAGTCAATATGTTCGAAAGCCTCTTAGTTCATATGCTTTCATCGCTGGTATAGGATTTCGCTATAAACGTGACGATGGAAGAATTATAGCTAGCCCTATCATGGTATCCGTCCTGAAAAGTTACGCTTTTGCATGGAAATTTCCAACGCGTATAATAAATGTACATACATATATTCCCCATGAAATATTGGAAAATTTCTCCGCGATGAATATCTGTCAGAGAACTTCGCAGAAAAAACCGTAACTGACAGAAAAAAATGTAGTATGAAAAATGCAGGTAGCCTTTGTATATCATCCCCTTTCGGATAATGTCTCCGATAACAGTGTCGAAACGGATACCATGATATGAAATTCTCCGTTTTCTTACGAATTGGAATTGGAAAAAATTCCGTTCCTATTGGATACCATGATAGGACTGAGAAAAAGTTTCACACGAAAGAAATAATTTTCCTTTTTTACTGAAACTGATCGTATCTGCTAAGAGCGTGCTCAAAGAAATATCAGCACTTCTCAACAAAGTATATCCAGTAGAAGTAGTTCCACTCAGTGAAGCCCGTACCAAGTAGTCCTGGGAAAAACTAAGGAATGGCAAATCAATTTTCCGACGTTCGGCCTTCACATGCCATCAAATAACGAACTGAGAATAATAACCAGCTACTTCAAAGACTGAAACTTTTATTTCGACGTGGAACAGGGGCCTAAAATATACAAAATCTCAGAGGAGTTCATCAAGGGTGAGTATTAGATGAAAGAAGTACGAATTAATAGAACGAAAAGAGTAGAACCTTACTATCAAGACTTTACTTGAACAGGTGGACACACAGGCCAAACATTGAAAGGCCTAGGCAGTCAATAAGAAAATCAAACATCTGGATCTTTTTAATAGAGTGCAGCAGAAGTGCGCAGTTTCAAGCAGAACAACCCACATCTTAACCTCATCCAGGTCGGGTGGACGGAAACAAAAATGTATATTATCATTGTACAGATTGAATAATTCATACATGCGGGAACAAGTGAGTATACAATATTGTTTACAAAATGCATAAGTTGCAACCTGCTGACTGATTGTTAATTTCCCGCCAAATTAAAAATGAGATTTGTTGCTGTTGGTAAGTAGCAGCGTTTAAGAACAAAAATTACATGGAAAGTCATTCGGAAAATCAAGGGACGGAAGGAAATATGGATTAATACAGGGCATATTTCCGTTATCCCCAAATCAGTGTCCTAAATTACTTGCCACGGCATACACATGCCAATATGCACATTACTCAGTCACGGTGACATTCCTTCTGTTGTGCAGCTGCTGAACTGGTTTACAAGTTCTAAAACGCGTTGCAAAAATATACTCATGCGTTTTTATGACGATTATTTCATTAGACTATATGTACAAGCTTGACCAAACCAGACAGCACGTGGCCAGCACAAAGAACCTTTTTAGTATAAGTTTTGTACCGCATTAAGTTGGTAAACATTATTCCCATTCGCATTATTTCCATAACCAAAGACCTGTACAAGGGCATGGCATCAATTTTCAATATTTTTGTCTGTGAATCATGAAATTGTAGCAGGCTATGCGTTTGTATGGTGAAGGGCAATTGTAAATAATAAATGGACAACAACTTCACAGTCACATCGTCCAGACCTAATCACGAAAAAGTATTTCCTTTCACTGATGGAAAAATAAATAACTCCAAAACTAGTTAGCGACACCCACTTGAATGTTTAAGTGTCTAACCCAAAGGTTATTAATTTGTACTTTCTTTGTGACACGCACTTACCCGGTTTTTTAGCTGCTTCCACCACTTCGGATTTTTCCGCCTCCTTGCTGACTGGTGCATTTAAAGCCTCCCCATGCGATACTGAGTTATTAGCCAAACTAGCAACATTTGGAACTACAGGCGGCACTGCTGGTGCAGCAGGCTTACTTAAATTCTTTATTTCTTCGCCCATCCATTCTAGAAAGACGCAAATTGGTTTCGGAACTAAAGCCCCATCTCTCTCGTGCATACACATGTATCCACATGTGATGCTATCAATGGAACTCTTAACTTCATTTGGATAATTCTTTATGGACGGGTAGGTATGCGTTCGGTTACAAAACCCTTTATCGGTGCTTGGTTCGCTGGACAGCTTTACGATTGTGGGTTGTTTAACTATGAAGTTGGTGTCGTTTAGCTGCAGGATTGCGTCGAAGTAAAGTGCACAAGGGGTTCGTATCAACATTGTCGAGGCATTCTGGGAATAGCAATCATTTAGAAACGTAAGCAAAGTCTCATTGAGTAGGGTGCCTTGGAAGCGTCCAAGAGATTTGTCGTTTTTTAAGCTGCTCCATGGTAAAGGAGCGTTTGACTGTGTTGGTAAGGCAAGTACACTAGTTGAGACCAGAATTGACAGTAATAATGTGAACATTTTTTATTGGTTTTGTTGGTTAAATTTGGTTTCGATTTTCGATTTTTCTAATAAATTTTCACTGATTACACTCGAACGGCGCAGTCATTTGCACGATAAAACGTTCCACGGTATGTTTGCCGTTTTTTCTGATGACAGTTGTGCGTGAATTGACACTGACAGTGGAGAACTGAGTTTGATGACTTTTTATGTTGGCGGTTCAGTGGAGAATGGAGAATTATTCGAATTGAATGTATTCAGCGAAGAGTGTGCTGTGAAAAGGAATCGAATTTAGGATTTTGTAGGTGTAGTTATATTGTCGGTTCTATCCCCACACAGCAACGTATCGTCTGGATATACAATTGGCTTACATTTATTTAAAACTTGTTATACTTCATTTACATATGTAGACAATAAAGAAAAAGACAAAGGTGTGGAACCCTGGGGCAACTTCGTAAATACATCCAGAATACATCCAGAAAATCAGATAGTCCGTTATGGACTTTCTTGCGTTGTGTCCTTTTCAACAGCGAACTCTCTCAGTCTATTGTCCAGACGATCGCAGGCGAAAGACATTTAAAGATGTTTCTAATAATTTCATAAAATTCAGTTTACAAAAAGTAAACACAAAAATAACGAATGACAGCTTAAGTCATTTCATTGTCGTTTAGGACAATCAACATGACGTTTTAGCTAATGTTAGTGAAAGTTAGTGAAAGCTAGTAAAAGTTCTCAAACTTTAAACGAAGTCGCCATCATAGATTATCGTTCGGACGATGATCGTCCTAAAAATTACGGAGTGAGTGCTCTGGAGATTGCAATTGATGGGACAAGAGCTCTAGCAGATCGCCATCACTATGGCGAAAAGATTCGCCCAAGGAAGACGGTGGAAGAGCTGGAGTAAGCAATTATGCGCCATCATCACACTGGATATCATGAGAGCTTTCAAAAAGTTTGCTGGACTGTCTGCAGAACATTGTGATAGATTACTTCGAAAATATCGTTGAAAGGCACTGATGATGATATAAGGAAGTAGAATATTCCACAGCCTCAAAACTCTGTAATAAGCCCGCTACAGTTGAACCAGATGTATGAATACATTCTTGCATTCAGAACCTTGAGGAGACCAAAGGTAGTTGGTTTTACTGTTGATATAGATACCAATCGTTGTGGTAAACTAACTCCTGCAGGAAATTCGTGGATCTACAACTTATTAAGGAATGGAAGAAATGTGTTCATTAGCAGGATAATGCTCTTAATAAAAGTTTCGGTATCGATAACGCTCCACGGGTCCCAAATGTGGGCTGGAGCCATGCATGGCCAGACTGTACCTCCACAGTTTAAGGCACGATGGTGCTTATTGATCCTGTCCGAATGAAGTACAGTACAATGAAGGCCGCCATCTTCTGGTGGTGAAACTGGATGAGAAAGTAATTCCTGGCAGTATAACAAAGCAGAAAAAGAGGACCGAGGCTGATTTTAATACGTACGGCGACACTGTAAAAATAACACAATGAAAAATTGTCATATCTGCGTGCATCGGCCTTTGAAAAAATCTTGATGCAGATGACTGCGATTGGATATACCCCGAAATTCCGGTCAGTAGATTCTTGGGGTTAAAAGGGATGGTCGAGTAAAAAAGTTGATAAAATCTGATTTCATTAATTCACTGTCATTAGCTGCCAGTCACCAGGACGGGTCTGTTCTAAACTACCTGTTTGTCAAAAACAGAAAATTTCATTAAAAAGACCAATTTATTTTTTTTTTATTCGTATTTTTGTAACTTTATTTTTGTTTTTGGTAAAAACTAAAGTAACCCTTAATATTAATCAATATAAACCACTTTAAAACTTTTTTTTTTTTAACTTAATCCACAACACAATTTTTTAAGCTTTAAGGTTATAATATACATCTTTTCGTTAATTTTGATTTTTTTTACACGGTCCTTACAGAAGAAACATACATAACTCAGTATAATTCTGACTCTTGCGGTCTTCTTTTTTCGTCCTTGGTTGTTTTATTTATTTTTATTGTTTAATTGTTTTTTTTTTTTTTTTTTTCTTAAAAATACGCTCACTTACAAAGTAAAACCTTAAACATATACTTTTTGGAATAAGTCTTATGCACACAAATAATATATGTATAAATGTAAAAAGAAATAAGAACAACTAATTTCCATCCATCAATAGTGTTAAATTAAATTAAAATTCCTTTCTTGATTCTTTTTGTCCATTTTCCTTTGAAATATTCAAATATTTAACGCTTGCTTATCTTTGGTTATGCTCGTACTCGTGCTCTTGGCCAAGTCGTTGATGTTTAATTTCGCTTTTGAACAGCTCTCGTTGTTGTTATTATTGTTGTTGTTATTCAGATCGTCACCTTTGACTTGCTTGAGTTTTTCCAATTCATCGATCATCAGTTTGTTGATGCGATTCTTTTCGACAATGTACTTTCTCAGGCCATTACTGTCGAGTGTGGCACCTTCGTCGATATCACCATTGGCTTTGCTGGCCAAAGCTTCGGTTCCATAAGTGTGATGGGTACCATCACCAGTGCGCATGATGCGGCTACGCAGAACAGTTCCACTGACAGTCTTACGATCATAGACGGCACCGCGTGCGGCAAGGAAATCAATGATTTTGGTGGTTAGATTGTAGGGCATGCCCAATTCAGCGGTACGGTAGTCCCATGGGAAGGTGTGGTGATAGTTGTGCCATCCTTCACCACCGGCAACGATTGATACGATAACGGATTCAGCTGAGAGGATATTCCTGTTGAGAGGTAATGAAATGGAGTTAATAAAAGTTTTGTTTTCGGGGAATGGGTAAGTCTTACTTGTCGTAGGGTTTGTTGCCAAACATATGAGCGGCGCTGTTGACTGACCACGTAAAGTTCAATTGAACAATGTAACGAGCAAAGAAGGTGGCAAAGAACGATACAAGCAATGTTTCATTCCAAAGGTAGCAAGGCAAAGCTGTTGGCAAAATGAGTGTGAAAATAACGTAGAGGATCTTGTAGTGCCTGAAAGAGAAGAGAGATATGTTAGATATAGTTTAAATAATAATAAGTAAAATAGTGTTACTATTCCATCCTTTGAAAGGAGGACATTGAGCCCTGCACCTTCCTTTTAAATGCATGTTTTTATTTTAACACTTTTAGGTTGAAGTCATTAGATCGTTTGTCACAGAGGTTCCGTGTTCTATGTTTTTTACCGTCTTCTGTAAAAAACTACTCGACAGTCGCAGAGTAACCTTTTTTAAACTATAGGACATGCCTAAAATTCTAAGTTTGGAATTTCGATAGCCTAAAAAGTAGTGGAGGAGTATCCTAACCTAAGACGAGTGTTTGCTGTTTGCAATTATCAAAGGCAGATCTTAGATTACTCCCGAATGCATCATAGAATATTCAAATCCGAGACAATTCTGGAACACAGAATGAGGTAAGCCTCTGCTGGGTCTCATTCAAAAACGAATTAGAGAGGACTTAACTTTAAGCATGTCGACTACTCAGTTAATTATCCGTCTAACACACTCAGGTTTAAATTGACAGACAAAGACGTTAATGGAGGCTAACGATAGATGGCGTAATTTGGACACTTGTATACTGAAGACACCGTGGCCAATAAGGCACCTTTTCATATTTCAAGTATTAAACCAGGATTCATAGTAGTAATTTTGAATGAGTCTGCGATAGGGACATACACAATTGCCGGATCATTCTAGTGTATTTTAGGCAGCCTTCAATTAGTACATTCGACGTCGGCGCTATTGTTCTGTTCATAGATAGTCAAATAGGGATAAAGGTCTTAGAACCTACAATAATACAATCCGATTTTTGTGTTGGACAGATCTCAATGATTTGGCCAAACTCGATTTAAGAAAATCAAGAGTTTTGTCTTTGACGTGAAGTGGTATCGGGCTTAAAGAGCAAATTATCAAGCAGTTTCGGTTAACCGAAATTCGTTACCCTGTCCTTATCTAAGTCTTTCCTCTGTGGTATCAAGATGGAGCTTCTCTTTGGTATTATTGTATCTCGGCCAATACAATCCAATTAATGTCAATATATGTATTTAAACTAAACTCAGTATGGAAAAAAGATTCTGTCCTTTTCCTCAAGCTTGCATGCACTAGTACCACGTGCTTATCGCCTTTAATTGCCATAAAAATCTTTTTTAATTTAAGGTAGTTTTACTCTGCGATCCTAAAGGGGATTTTACAACCTTTTGGACCAATTTTATCATGAGTCTATCAGAAATACAAGCTAATGCTTGTAAGTTTCAGAACTTTCCATTTCATCAAATATATGTTGTGTTTACTATTTCATATGGTAACATACACTTCCAATCTATTTCTATATCAAATCTATACAAATATATGATAACCGGTCCATGAAACCGACTCTTTCTCCCTTAGTGAGGAATTTCGACAGAATCTAACGTAATAAATAAACCCCCCAGATGTCATTGAGGAATAACCTACCATAACTTTATTTTAGATACCATTAAAACCTTCCGGTTAATTATGTTTGTAGTCATTCGCTGAATACTAATAATAAAAATAAAAATAAAAATAAACATGCCCTTTGGAGAATTCCATTTTTTGCTCAAAATTCTGACATAACTTCTACAGGGATCCCCCTTATCAAGTTTCTTTGGTCTGAGCTCACAACCCATATTTCATATCTTCGCGGCTTTTCCTCGTTTACCCTTGAAATAGCAAAAGAATAGAAATTCGATGCTTAAACTCGTTTGAAAATGTCAATCTAAAGGTCAGTGTCTTTTTTATCCAATACTTTGTTAAAAATTAAAAAAAAAAAAAATTTAACTGATGCTTGGCATTCATGAATATTTAAGATGTATCTGTATCTATCTCTGCCTCTCTATTGACCACGATCAGCGTAAACCACAACACTGTCTCAAGTTATACCATACGTTGATTGGTTTTTTGCATAAATGTTGGCAGGCTTTAAATCACATTTCCGGTTGATAATAAACACCAGGTAACACTCTATGGAACATGAAATATTACTTATGGACAAGAGTTTTACTAACGGACTTAAGCTTGAGCTTGAATTTAAGCTTCTGTGTGTTTTTTTTTTAAGTCTTTTACGATGCCAAGGTATGAATGGGTATGAATGCAAAAACTATTATGAACCTCATGGACAAAAGAAAAGAAAAAAAGCTCCAATTTGTGTGAAAGACCTCATATGTAAATCAATTAAATACACATTAACCGATCGAAGATACAAAAAGGAAGCCAAACCATTCCCGAGAGCAGGTGTATCTTTGATGAGTTACAATGACCCAATGACCATGGTGCTCAAATATGAGATATAGGAAGTGATTTGTTTTTGGTTTTGTATCTTTTTTTTTTATGCCAGATACAAAAAATCATTACATAACTTTACATATTAACCATGTGGTGAATATTTTAAAATAATAATAATAAAAAAAACAAAGACAGAGACAGAGATCCAAAACGTGCTTGCATAAAATCTTTTGATAATTATTTTCTTATTCACTTTTGATAAGAGGAAAACCTAATCACTTCTTTGTATGTGTTTAGTGTAGACTTTTAACTGGTTTTCGGGTAATTGCCCGAAGGAAAAATTAACGCGAATTCGTATAGCTCGCGATGGTTGATCGTTTTGTTAGTTCGGCTTTAATTTTAGAATTAAGAAAGAACCATGGTCTAACCACAACGTGTGACAAGGTAGTCAAGCAGGATTTTTCTATTTTATCTATGAGATATTGTTCATAGATACACACACAGATACATGCTTTGTTTGAGAGACATTGACAATTGTTGAATAAAAATGCAAACGTTTGCAGTTTTTTTCTCGTATATATGTACATACAATACAAATATATGAAACGATCCTTATGTGCTTGATTGTGGCGTTCGCATTAATAATAATTAATCATCTTGGGAATTAGGAACTGAAGAATAGTTATACCCGGGGATACGTTCAACGTACTTTCAAAGTAGGAAGTGATTAATACCGGATCTCGTGAAGTTGAGATGTGTGGTTCTATTTTTATATAACAGTGTCATGTGGTTTGTTTATAAAAAAAAATAACTTGCTTAATATTAACAACAATAATGCGCCTTATAGTTTTGCATAAATTTCATAGACTTTATGACGACGGTGATGTTTTTATGTACGTGCGAGTTGTCACAAAATTGGCTTTTGGATGAGGATCGAAAAAGAATGGTAGCCATTGCAATGTTATGGGGCCTCATTTGAAAGATTAATGGTGGTTTCTTTCTTATGGGGTTTAGATACAGATCTTTAGTTGATATATGTACGTACATACTTCGCCGAATCTAGCTAGATCTTAACTGCAAATGTAGTTAGTGTGGTTTAATAATACGATTGTCAAAGGACTACGGGCACTAAGGACTTCCACAAAGATAATAAATGGATGGTTAGACTCATTAACTCCTTGATATATCTGTATCTAGATCTTATAGGATTGATCTATCGGTGTAGATGAATAGATGAAGCTAAGATGACAATAATTCTGTGTATCCTGGAACTTTATGATTCTTTCTAGGGGGCGTTAATTCTGAGCGCTTTTTCGATATGTTTCTCTGGCTGGTTACATAGAATTGTAACAAAATGTGTAACGAAATGTAGAAGGATTGTGAACGGTAGAAAGTAACTGATGGAGTTCATTCATTTAGATATAACCCATTATGCTACTATGTATGCCTAGTGGGTTAGAATGTGTCGAGCGTAGGATGGGACATTCGTTTGCTAAATATACCTATTTTCTGGGATAAATAGTGATATTTAATAAGAAGTGTTGTGTGAGTGCTGTTAGCATATAAACAAATTATAATTCGGAATTAGTACAACATTTACTTTACAATGACCAATTTAATCAAGTAAAAATAAAATTGTAGTAACGTGCTCAAAGTTATAGAGTTAAATAAGCTAGAAAAATCCAATATGATTGGGACTAAACGCGACAGATAGTGCAAGGACTCACAAGCATGAGAAGGTTGCTCAGTGGGGTGGGAATACTGCTGGCCATGCTACGGCTTACATTTGTTGTGAAAAGATCTTATCAGCGTATCCAATAAGGTAGCACTCACTAATGCTGAGAGGCAAACTGACTGTCACTGTTACTGTCGAGCAATCTAAAGCGAATATAGATGTGGACGTTGCAGACGCAGTAAAGTAGCAGTTTGTGCTCATCCAACTGGTAGTGGCTCCTTTTCTTAGTCTAAATTGTGACTTTAATGTAAACTTGAAATAAGGTGCAGAAAATACACTGTATCTATATTGAAATACATTTTAAAACCGTCGACATACTCTTTGTAACCCGTCACTATTCAATTCGCCTCGTAGTTTCTGCAAACTATCCTAAGGATTTTCTGTTGAAGACAAATGATGCACGATGCTGTATCTAGGCAATTGTTAAGGAAGTAACTAGTTGTATCAATCGCGTTTTTAAGCTACAGGAAGTCAGTTATCCAAGTCTTTTTAAGGACAACAACGAAAACTTTTAAAAGGACTCTCAACACAAACTTTAATAAGCTATGAAAACCCAAGGGGTTAGATCCAGTATTGCTCCAGTTCACAAGAGACAGAATAATACACACACACACAAAAAGGACATTAGTAAAAAGTGATACCAAATCACTTTATATTCTGAAGATAGAAATTTAAAGATTGTTTAGAATTTTGTTGATAAGTAAATAATTTCGGTATTCCAAACTTCTTTGATGTAGGTTCAGCATAAGTGAAAGAATCCATAAAATTTGATTGCATAAGGTGTGGTCTACATATCGACCATCTTTAAGATCCTACTACGAAACCTTGAAATAAGACCATTAACCCATTCCACGCATCCGATAGGAATACATTATCCAAACCGCTTTCATCTCTACAGACAACTTCTCCACCCTGTGTATACTTAAAAATACGACTATAACTCAGTCAATACTGAATTCTAATCAACTTTCGTTTTCTAGTTATGGCCGAGACTCCTTTATATTCTCATGCATACATTTGCAATAGCTAACACGTGCTAATTTTTCTACTAATTTTCGCAAACGAATTGCAAATCTACCCCAACACAAACACACACACACACAATATTCTATCTATAAATATGTATGTACGAGTATCATTAAAAGAAAAAAAAAATCAGCGGAACCGCAGAATACATTTCGAATGCTTATCCAAAATCGTAAGCAAATGTCTAGGAGAATTAATTTCCTGTTCTCCATCCATGCATCTTTCTCACTATTCTTGTCAAAGCAACAATGAAGCAAAAAGAAGAAGAAGAAGTAGAAAAAAATAATTAATTAAACAATCGCTTCTAGCATATCAATTAAATAGAATTAATCATAAATTAATAAAAAAGGAGTTCTCCTTCGGACACTCTCTGTAGCTATAAAGCTTTCAATTGCTTTGGCGTCTCATAATCTAACCAAACAGAACAGTCAGCGTCTACCCTCATAGGGACATCGTAAACTTGAGTAGTTTATGCAAGTTTAGTATCTAAACATCCAAAAGTAGCTGCACTAGGTACGTGCCTAGAATCATTCAATCCATTGTTGATGATGATGTTGGTTGGTGTTGCGTGTAAACGTCTGAACGTGTGTGACTCAACATGCGAGATGTATCAAAACGCGCGCGCGCGCGCTCGTCTTAATCTCAAATTAAAAATTCCAATTAGGCTGGGAACACTACTACTTTTCTTTGAGAATGAAATTAATGATAAAATATTCTATTAACGAAGTGCCTTGAACCAACTAGTTTGGAACCGAAATCCGAAGAACATCACTTAAAATTCATCGAACTTGAGGCAGAGCGACAGAGAGAAAGAGATAAAATTCCACATACGCTAGAGTGTGTGTGTGTGTTTTGATAGGCTTAGATACTATGCAAGTTCCCAAACTGGGTTTTGAGGAACTCTATTGAGCACGTGTTAGCTGGCACCTTGTTGCATTCATAAATTTTTATAGGAAGCAATAAATCATAAACAATTATTGTGTACATACTTCTTTTGGAACATAACCCAATAGTCGGCCTCCATATCGGACATATCGATCTTCTTGCCGTATTCAATGACCTGTGTGGTGAATTTTTATTTATTAGTGGTGAATTTTATTTGTAAACAAATTTATTTTTATATCTTACCTTTGGGTGTTTCTTGGACATTAACCAACCAACGTGGGAGAAGAAGAATCCTCTAGTGGCATTATGTGGATCGGCATCAGTGTCAGAGTACTTGTGGTGCTGTCTGTGATCCCTTACCCAGACATATAGGCAATTCTATAGAAATATTACAGCATAAGTCTCCAATTATGTCCTCTGTAAATTAATGAACTTACCTGTCCAGCCATTGTGTGCATAATTAGAAGCGCTACCCTCAACCACGTCTTCGCTTTGTAGGCACGGTGAGAGAATAACCTATGGGCTCCCATTGTGATGCCCATTCCACTCAGGAAAGTTAAAAGTGCAACTGAAATGAGTGAAAGATATTTGCATAAAAAAACGATTCTTGGATGACATCTAGCTAAAAATAGTAACATCGAGACGTAATTTTAAACGGAAACAGAGTCTGGTTTGAGTCCAAACCATGTGATCAAAAGCCCATACTACTTGTTCTAAAAATTCAGAAACCGAACTGGTTTTCACTAGATTCTAGTATTCGAAGGGCATTCTTAGTCATATGTAGTATGAATATTGTTTTGATTGCCGTATTACGTAAGAAGGGGACTTTGATGTTTTACGTAGTACCAGATAAGTGAAATCTTGGATTTGGGAATATCTTGAGGGCGAAATTGTTAGTCAAGACTATGTTTAATTTAAGTCTGGTTTGGGGTCTACGGAACTTTAAATAAACAAAGACACGTACAACTTTGACAGCTAGCGCCTAGGGTTACACATGACTTTTCATTCGAATCTTCACTTTATGTAGCAGTTCAAATCACCGGTTATTTTTTTCAATTTTAAAGAGTTCGACTTTTCAATCGAAACTATGTATTAGTCTGTGATATCAAAGCCATAGCTAAGTCAGAAGGAGACTGCAATTTTGCAAGTAAGACTAGCATTTGGGTAATGGCTATAAGCCAGAAATAGTAAAGTAAACAGGATGACAGTTTTAGAAAGAAGAACATCCGATTTCAGTAATTTAAAAGCAAATGTGGGAGATAACCAGCAAATAAATAGGAATAGCGGTGCTATTTTACTGCGTTTCAGCCAGTGATGCCAATCATTTTTCTAGATTGTTGAAAAATGAAGTTAGAGTGAGACTCCGATTATTATTACAATTGTTGTTTTGTATACTATAACGCAGTGATTAGTTTTACAGCGAAAATACTGCGCCTATGACGTTTTTTAGTTATAAGTAATCTGCGTCTTTCGTTCTGACAAAAGTACTACCAATCAGCGATTTACTATCGAAATGGTGCCTGTGTGTCTACAGTTATTTCGAAGATTTAGAGAAGGTGTACGATGTAAATTGGCATCATTGGAAGCAGCGAAGGTATCAAAACGAAGAGGTTATGTTCGATAGAACAAGTAAAACAAGCGCTCCGTGTTCTATAAGGGCACCGATAAAAGTGCTGATCAGCAATTGTTTGGAAATATTTTATGGTTAGCTGAACCATACAGGCGTAGGAACATATTTGCCTTGCATAGCTATGGTGGCAATAGTGGAACACATGCAGTATCTTCAGAAGTCATCACCAAGCACTGTATCTAGTGATGAGGCTGGTTAGTCAGCGATAGTTATATGGTTGGGATGCCATAGAACTATCGCTCTATTCTTGGATGACATCTAGCTACCTCCACCTCTTTTACACGTGAAAGAGCTCTTTTACAAGATTTGAGTGTTTCTTTGGAAAATTTTTTGCAAGCTGTAAGTCAGAAAGGAACGGAGATATGATAGATAGAAATATAAATGCTTTAGTGGTTTGAAATTCGGGTTTCATTATCTACATCTTTGGTGGTTTAAGCACCAACAACATTAAAATGCATCAACCATTGACATTATATCCGAACACAGTATCTAAATATACACTGTGGGTTTACTTTACTAGATAACTATTGAGTTCCTTAGACGAGGGGGCAAGTTTTAATTAAGTAGCACTTTAAGCAAATCTTTTAAGTGCGAGTGCTAAATCAATAAAATGGAATACTGTCAAAAACAGCTGATTAGAAATGTCAGTTCTTCTGTGTAGTGAACAATTTTAGCTACTACAGTCAGAGACGTAAAATCAGAGTATTCATGATTTATTAAGTCTAAATTTATTTACGTATTAATACTTATTTTGAGTAAAATGACATTTTCAAACAGTTGATTCACTCATATGCTATACACAGCATATTGAAAGTCTATAACCCGTAATGAGCCAGCACAAATACTGCAGTGGTTTTGGTATAATTATTGTTTAAACGTTTGAAGTTTAAACACATTCATACATATTCAATTCTAAAATGTAAACAGACAAGAATGATTTATTTTTAGAAGAAAATAAACAACAATCATAGCCGGTAGACTATGTATGCATCTATGTATGTCTGTGCATATATTATGCCGGGTAAATATATGGATCTAGATACTTGTATGTAAACCATACTAAACATATTCTAAGTTCAATGTCTGTATAGTAATTTTTTGCAAATTAATTATAATAGTCTATTGCTTTTGCATTCAATTACTTCATATAACGCAAACGACAATAACTTAAATACCTACTAACAAAAAAAAAAAAAAAAATTAGATAATGTGCGCGTATATGTTAATACAAATCGACCCATCAGCATGGAGTATACGTACATATGTAAATCAAAGGAAGTTGACACGTCATATTTGCTATTTATGCCCGGTCAAGAACTATCAAATGTATGACGTCTATCATGTGTTATGCTAACCTTATGTTTAATTCATATTATACCAAACACGCTCACTAGGTATTGGTATGACGATCTAGACTACATTGTAAACAATTTTGTAGTTGTGAATTTTTTGTTCGAATTATTTGATTGTGCCACGCGCTTAATTGGTTTTATAGCTTATTTTAAGTAAGTATCTATGAAATACTAGTAAAAGAATACTTTAAAGATTGAGTTTGATCTAAGAGACTTGTGTGGATGTAAATTCAAGGTATTAGTGGTTAGGTGAACCTTATTCAAGTCTACTTAGAGATTAATTTACGAACGGTAAAGATCCCAAAGAAACTCAATTGTATCTGCGATCTGCGCATCTGATCATTTTTCTTTTCACCTAAAGTTGAATTTTTGGTTCAGTTGTTTAAAACTCAGATGCTGTTTAATTTCACCACTGTCAGGTTTGTGTCTGAACTAGTTTAAAGTAGGTACGTTGTTTATTTGCAGCGTTCAGCTAATAACGTCATGCATTTTCTAATTCCAACTTAAGCCTGTTTAGGATTAACCCCAAACGTGCCAGCATACAATTTGTTTTTGTTTATCGATAAACAACTCGATGTAAATTGTTTATCGATAACGGTTAAAGGGTATTTTTGTTTACAAATTTGTATGTATTATTTATTATTATTATGAATGAAGAAGTGCCTCCGAGTTTTGTGTGAATCTACTTAAGTTTGGATAAATAGAACAACAAGACGGTGTATTTCTAGACTTTGTTGTCGTTACTTTGATCGTTTGCGGCACGTGGATTTTATATGTAGCTGTATGAACTCTGAATAAGTTTGTTATTCGACATAATGTTGAATTATTGAGAGAAAAGGTCACATATTGTAGATGTTATCTTGCGGGTGCTGGAAGTTTGTGAAAGAAAATAAATATTCGCATGTTTTGGGACTGCAAATTCTTTAAGACACAAAGCATGATCTGAAGGTTGGGATTAATGGAAGTGAAACAGTTTTTACTATCCAGCATACCTTAAATATAACCGACTATCGTTTTAGAAAATGTAAACTATTTGTGTTAGCTAAGGACTGGACTAACTAGAGATATTGGAGGCCCAGGTTCACTCCGAACCATCGCGCCACCTAGAAGGAGGAACTATTTGTGCAAGCAAGATATGTTACTCCACTTCAAGATTAGAGACAACAGGCGAAACTAGACTAAGCTATCACGGATAAAGAGTGTACAAAAACAAAGAATTATATACTCACAATAGATCACTGTAATCGTATGTGCCTTTCCCATGCACATCATCACAAGGCCCACTAAGCCAGCCAGATGAAGCATTAAAAATCCAATAGCATTGAACCAAACCACTTGTCTTTTGAAATTCGGATCAGTTCCAATATCCTGTTGAGCATTGGCATGATGTGCTTCCTCCTTAGCATTGATTTGCTCAATAAATCCATTAGTTTTGGCCGGTTGCAGAACACTTTCATCGAGTACGTTGCCATTTGAGAGATCCTCACAATTACTCTTCTTTTCCTTGGGATACTTTGTGGGCGTGCAATTAGTTTCCAAATTCGCCATTGCCTTATTACGATGCACAAGAATCGTTTCGGTTTCGGGACTCATCTTGTAAGTTATTCTAAAAAAGAGAGAGAGAAAAAAAAAAAGAAATAAATAATTGTTAATAATAGTTACAATGGGATGTAATTTTTAGCAGTAGCACCTCATCGCAGACGGCCTTGTGCCCCTTTTCTATATGAATGTGTAAAGACGTTGCACATTTGTTTAGTTTTTTTCCGAAAACTCATTACGTTTGGTAATTAAATTGCATTACTTCAAGACCGCAGTGTCTACCAAAGTGATTTGGCACTAATAACCTATCACACATGCAACTTTAACACAGTGTCGTTAAAACAAAACAAAAAAAAAAAAGAACAATAGATCATCTGCATATGTACGTCAGCTTTATGACCTCAGGTTCATTTTGCTTTGTGGTGACATAGAAAAAAATAAATATTTATATTTGCCAAACGGTCATAGATACATTTTTGTCACTCCACTTACCACGCAAGATAAACGAAGCCAAAATGGTAAACAGAATTAGTCGGTGACACCTAGAATTGACCGGCAAATATGTGTGTATCTCTTGCGCGATTTGAAAAACTATTTTATTGGTTACATATTTGCTAATATCGTTAACCCGATAATGAGATTATTTAGCTCTTCAACAAACAGGAAGTCACAGCTAGGTCATCTAAAGTGGATCACTTCGAGGCTAGTACACTAAGTCGTAGTTCGTAGGCCTACACTGATGCAATACGATGATAAGTAGGTAATTAAAAGATACAAAAAAAAAAAAAGTATTCATCACTATTGAAGAATATCCATTAGTGATGCAATTTGCAACTTTGACGTTGCCATAATGAAAAATGCCCTTTTGATTTGTTGCGACGTTAAACTTTTCCTTTCTATTTCCATGCGCGCAATATACACGTTGTCGAGATCTTTTGACACAGGTAACAAATTGTGGTTAAAAGTAAATTAAAATGTTTAGTACAAAATGTTTATTATGCTGTAGACTATAAGCTTTAAACTAAAGTAGACATAAGGTTAGATACGTTTAGAGTTGAGGCGTATTTTTATTACTTTTTGTATTGTTTGCGAGCCGTTGGCGTCAATGCAATTTAATAACTTTTGCATTTTATCTCTGAAGTATGTTTCATTACTAGGTTTATGTTTTGGTAACGCAGTTTACGTTGATCTTTAATCTGAGATATGAGATAAACAAAGTATGAATATCTATGAATTCGTAATGAAAAGATTCAAAAGAATTCTCTGTTGGTAGCAACTAACAAAGTGGAAATCGTCAGCAGAGAAGAAAAGGCTGTGAGGCTGACAAGATACAACCTCAATTTCACATCCTTCTATAGCCGCTATCAAGTAGTCGTGACTATATTTTTAGGCCGGTGTTATATTCAGAGGCCCAGGAGGCCCAGGTTCACCCCGAACTGTAGCGCCACCTACGTAAGTAAGTAAGCAAAAAATCCACATAGACTGCTCTTTATCCAAACGTATGTTGGCTAAGTTATCATCTGTTTTGAAGCATGTATCTTCAATAGCTCGGATATAAACTACACATCCAATTTCGTTACCATGGTCAAGTGGTGTATTTGCTCCATCAAACTAAACTTATCAGATAGGGGAATCGATGGATTTGATGTGACATTGTTAGAATTGGTTCTGAAAGCTAAACTTTATAAGGTCAGCTAGACACATCCTGCAGAAGATCGACTTGAACGTCAAAATCATCAACTATAATTATTTATAATATTGCTGATGCAAGAAGACAATCTAATTAACCTTGCAATCAATATGAATTTTACTTGAATTGTGGAAGATACATACTATATACAGAGGTTTCCAAAGAACAAGTTAAAAACTGTCATAATTCCTTCTATCCTGAGAGCCAGTTAACTCTTTTGCTTGTTGGAACCTAGCCCTGCCATAAATTCTGTTACAAAATGTCCAGAGTTCATCATCCCAAAAAAATATCAGCACAATCGGTGCGTGTACAGCTGTAAAAACTGCTTAAAAATGAATTGGTAGACACCCCTTTGGATATATCAATAAGATCCACGTACACAAAAGCCATGAACACTTTGAAGAAATTTCCCCCGACAAATGACCAGTAATTTCAAACAACCCAGCCTCTTGTAACTCCACCAGCATATGGTAAGACGATTTCTCTCAGCGTAGAGAAATAAAATGAAATGAAATAATTTTACGGGAATTCATTTCGTTGGGAAATTATTTCACCTATAGAGGGAAATAAATTCACTTTTCTAAAGTGGTTAGTGCTACTGAAACTTTCTTTGGGTGTAGAATTAACAATCATCTTTGACCATTAAAGGGCTTTGACTTAGTTTTGTATATCCCGAAACATCGTAGTTCAGGAAACATCGAGAACAGTGTCATTTCTATAAATTCTGAACATATAAATCTAGTTCACAATAGTGAGCATAAAAAAGATTCACAGTACCAATGATAAGATGATTTTGAAGTCTACTTGAAAGTAGAAACTTTAGGGTTTATCCTTGAAACGATTTTTAACTTTAAGTGGTAACAAATGTAAGCCATTTTCAATCAACTGTAAATGATTAGATCTAGTCCACAATAGTGAAGATATCAAAAAGATTCACAGTAGGAATGAAAAGATGATTTTGAAATCTACTGGAAAGTCGAAATATCTAAAGTTGGAATTACTGTGTTCTTAATTTTAGCTGACCGAGTATTTAGAGTTATTTCTTTCAAATTCAAGGAATCAGACATAGTTCACAATAGTAAAGCATATACTCGTACGTAAAATATACGTATATACCTTGTAATCTTCTTCAAAGTTGAAGTTAAATGGCTTGAACCTGAAGGCATTTATTAACTTTGTTAGCCCTTTAGTTTTGCAGAGAATAAGTTTATTCTATAGTTTACATTTTATAGACAAATATTTCGGAGCAAATAGGAAATTAGATGTACAATGTAGTGGGACTATTAGGTCAGCTTCTACTAAACGTTTTATAAATAACTCCTAACAAAGTCAGATAAACGTCTTCAGAATATGACAATGTTTTACTTCATCGCCTAAAGTCATCAGTTATTCCTACTGTACTCTAAATCTCTCTCATACAGATATGCATACGTTTGGAGTGGAATATTACCGACTCGTATCTATGCATCTGATCAGACGCATGTGGATTTTTTTTTATTATTTCAGTCATGTTTTAAGGCTACTTCAGGTTGCTGAACTTATTTGGATCTATCTGCCTTATATTAAAACTTGCAATTAGAAATTCAACGTTTGTCGTCGACGTACGTCAAACAACTGAATATTTTAAGTTCCATTGAGGGGCTTTATTTGCAGTTTATCAATGGTAGATTATTCTTGTATCTTTAATTGTTTCTTATTTTAATTCCAATACGGTACAGAAACCATTAAAGGTACAGCCGCAAATCAGCTACCCAGTCGGCAGAGGGGATAGATTGTCTGATCTAGTAACGTCCTGAATCTAAATCACATTAGAAGGTCTAGACGACTTGTGGAAGTTATTTAACTGATAATATTCTATCTGTCTGCTAGGAAATATCACAGGATTACTAGAACTAGGGACACATATGTACATTTCCCATAATCTCCTTCTTCAAAGAAAGATCCAACCAACTAAAGTTGTAGAGTGGGTTTTCCCTAATACTCACTGCTGCACGAGGAGAGCCTCTAAAAACTCTATTAATACAGGAAGTTAATATTCTAAGTATATGTTCTGTAGATGGAGGCTAAAGTACCTCCTAAAAAATTTAAGTGTTAATATAAAGTGTACTCTAACCTTCGTGGAAGGAGGAAACGAACGCGTGCTTAAGTAGTGCAGGTTACCAGAAAGGGCATTTGACCATCATATGTAACTTGTTGAAATTGAAGCGTAGGATAATAATAAGGCCATAAGTGAGTTGGTGTACAATGCTTTAACTTAAGTGAAGTACTTGAAACGAGTGCGAGTTCTTTACTGTATTTAGAATACACATTGATTGACAAGGTCTTTAGTTTCAGTGCTTTCATTCTTCTGCAAACTACGTTCCAAAGTAGATGCATATCGTTGGATTTGAAAGTATCAGTATCGTGTTTACCTCTCTTTGAATATCAATTACCACTTAGTATCAGAACCAATCACTATACTACAACTTCCGTCAGTTTACAAGTTCTGACACGTAACTAGCACACTTGCTGTCTACTTAATGCCCTTTACCACTCTGTAATGTTTCAATTAGCTTCACACACTTCATCTTTTTGATAGGCACAATAGAATTTTCTACTTTGCATATCCTCATCTTAAACAAATTCCCATAATCTACCCTTTAGACATCGCGCATCCACCGCTCGTGTCTACAATCTAAAATTCTTAAGATACTTTCAATCATATCATGCTTGCCTTCTTTAATTAATTTGATATCTCTTTTTTTCTATTTGTTTCCTCAAAGATTCATTTCCAATAAACTAGACAAGAGAGAGAAAAAAAAAATCCCAAGCTTTTGGTTTTTTTTTTTTTTTTATTTCAGATGAATCTATAAATTGATCTTCCATGGTCACTTCAGTCACATAGCGACTCTCGTGGATCATGTGTATGTAAAACATACCGGTCCGATGTTTTAATTTATTCCACTATGCTATCAAACGTGTTGCTTATATGCTATTTTTAACTTCATACTTTTGCTTAAAAAAGAAAAAAATCTTTAAATCACCAAATCTCTAAGACGAGACAGATACTTTTTCTTTTCTCAGATTTTCGAACCTCTGATGGGGCTTTTCATTAATATGCGCACAGAATAAATGACATCTTGTGGCTTCAATTTTCGTTTTAATGTGACTTGAAACATTCAAAGAACTTTAAAACGTGTCGAAAATTATTAAATAAATTTAAAGAGGGCATGCAGGCATTTACCATCGAATGACGTCAATTGAGTGTCAGTATGGAATACCAATTTATCATCCGTACAAAAGGTTGATGTGGTTATCCTTATTTTATCGGTTTTCATTTATCCGCTCCATACGGAATTACAATGAGTTTTTTCTGTTAATTTTTCAAAAAGATAGTCGATCGCATAATAGAGAGGCATACACCTCTTGTAAAGTACACATCACACAAAATGACTGTGTCTCAAGCGAACACATCATACATTTGGACCTTGAGATAGCCCCTTTATGAGGATGACTCAAGAATCGATTGGTTACTTAAAATAAGATACCTAATATTGTATCTTAGAATAAAAAAAAAAACTAATCAATTCGAATGGTTAATCATATGCGAATGGTTAGTAGCGTAAATACTTCCGCATTTCGAAAGCATCATAATGGTAGAACAGACAAGTCCAAATTGGTGCATAATGTGTATCTATAGATACAATTTGTAATTAAAAAACCATCAAAGAGTTTCCGATATGACTATTCATCCAAAATGAAATAAGGTGCATGAATGAAATTGAAAAAAATTTATGCATAACAAGTAGTGTCACATGGTAACGCGGTTCGAATACGTGATTGGGTTTGGGACTGGCAATGAATTCATTTAAAATAAACCGTCAAAATTTATATTTGATAATTTTATGCTTCAGATTGGAGTTATGTAAGTTATAATTTGACTAGTAGATTAGTTTGTTTATAATTAGTTCTAGTCGAAGCACGCAGTAATAATTCTAAACATATGGAACGTATTTTATGTTTTATCTAATAGAAATGTGTATTTGTTTTGCTATGACCTATTGTGACTTCTATTAGTTTCTCTAGTTCACTATGGTTTAAGCTTTAAGTGTTCGAAACAGCGTGGGTCTATTTCACATCCTTGCTATATCACATCTTTGTATTTCACTTAGTTTTTCAAAATAAATGAATTTAAGCCCGATTATATTTTTGAACATATTTCTAAGCTTAATTGAGTTCATTAAATGACATAAAATACCGATCACAACTTTAGATAATGACATAAGATGTAGGTTTTATGGTATTAAACATAAAAATGTATAATTTTTTGTGTTGCGATTCTATTCAGATGTAGAATTCATGTCACCGATACCATTTTATACCCTCCATTGTGCTAAAATGTTCTTCTAAATAGTTCACAGTAGCTAAACTGTGATTATGATTCACAATAGTCACGCAGCATTTTACTTCTACTACTATCAATCTTTAAAATTGACTTAGAGCCTTTTAATTTGATGTGAACTCAATACTGATTCATAAAATTTATATTCCTATAGGATACTTAAGGAATGTTAGGAAAAGGAAGCTCTCTATTTACTCATAATATGCAAGTGCTTCAATTTTCGGTAAAGGTTTTGAGTGTTACGTGCACTTTGGGTTTTTAATGATCTACCAATTGAAGCCATACTTCTTACTTCTATCGGTGAGGGGCCAAAAATGGATTCGTACGTTGGGTTTGCCGAAGCGAGCTGGAGTGGGTCTTAGGACACAACTGTCATCCTGTACAAATTACGGTGCATTTTCTCCTTGAAATACTTTAGGCAACAACTTTGAGATATTTCCTTATAGAGACTGAGAACTGTTTGACTATGGTAGATACGTTATAAAACCATCATCATCATATCTATAAAGCGAGTTATTGTAAGCATTACAAAGAGCGGTTCAACCATAACCTGAATATAGCAGTCAACATTTTCTCAATTCTTCGTCGAAATATTCATACATTTAGCAGATTTGAACTAGACTAATTTTATACAAACACTTGAGCTTCCAGTTGAATGAAATTTAATTAACTTCGCCAACACTTCGCTGCCAAAGATGCAAAGCTAACTGAAGCCGAATTATGTACACAAATCATTTGATTTTAACGTGAGAACATCTTATAATTCGGTTTCCGATAAGAATAGAAGCTAGAAAAGTCGATCTAATGATTCTAGGTCTTGCAACTCGATCTATCGATGCAAGCTAGAAAAGTTAATGTAACGAAATTCGGTAGAAGATTGAAGCCCTCATACCATCGTAAGTTATTGATGGATTTCGTTCATTTAGATATTAACGTGTTGGGCATGTGTCTAAATATGTTAGATAAGGAGAGCTATCAAGCATGGGATAAGGGGTCCCTGGGTACTTGCCCCGTTTTTCGAATAAAAATCGTTTCTTGGACGTTGAGCGATATTTAATCAAAATTTTTGGGTTGAGTGTTGTGAGCGTGTAAACAAATTCTAATGAGACATTAGCCTAACATCGCATTATATTGTCCCATGTACTCAAGTTGAAGTTGATGACTAGTGCCCAAACTGATAGAACGTATAAAGAAACCGTAATGAGGGATGTGAAATGGACCAGAAATTGTAGAGAACGACAGACAGTCAAGCATGGAAGCTGCTGACAATATAATTGTCCAATTGTATTACTGGTGAAATCGAGTCTGAATCTAGTCAAATTAGACTTGGTATCTACAAAATCATTTTGGAAGCTATTTGTCCGATATTGTATTTTGCAAAAAATTGCATCAATAGTGTTGTAAACGTTTTTAAAAATTTAACATTTTCACTAAAATTCAACAACTTACTTTGTTTAACTTTAAAGATCTATCGCTCCTTTTGAAAATAGGTTGTGAAGTGTACAAAACTTTCTTACTTTGACAGCGAAAAGCGAGTAGCTCAAAACCTAATATATGTGGGTCTTGAGTAAGGATCAGAATTACTTCTGTTAAACGAAAAACGCAAATTTAAAAATCACCCTGTTAAAAAAAAAAACGACCTCGATGATATTATAGTAAAGACGATGGGATTCACATTATAAATTCAAATATAGTCATGCAAATGTCATTAAGAAAACACCCTCCCTAATTAGGAAGAACACTTTAAGAGACAATAGATACTTTTTCAGTCTGTAATTTGATGGCACTAAATATTTCTATCACTTTCATTAATTATTCTCGTAATGTAATCTTCAAATACAAAAAAAAAAAAAAAAAATAAATTTACTACTTCAATGTAACATAAATTTAAATGTCAACTATTATTCTATTAAAATCTTGAAAGTTCAATGCAATATGCATTAAAAACAAATTAGATAAGCCGACTGCACCGGGTCATTATGCGCACACTGAAATGCAGGTATACGCAGAACACCTATCACTATAAATGCATGCATGCATGAAGCCATCAACTACATATCAATTATATTTTCGTCTCGAACTAAGTCAATCGGTGTTTAATTATAACAGTGGACTTACATATAACAAAAAAGAAAAAAAAAAAGACTTCTTGCATCAGGTTTTAATGAAAAAACATATTCTCATGACTTGAAGCTAATCGCTTGTGTTTCCTGCAGGGCCAAATGAGAAAACTACTAAAAATTTTGCAATTCTATAGGAAATTAATTTTGTTCATAAGGTGAGGAAACTCAATGGAAGTATGCACCGTTCATAAATCGGCGTCTTTTTTTCTTTAAGTGCACACCATTCCTGAGTGCAAATAAAAAAAAAAAAGACTAAAAGACCAAAAGACCAATCAATCGTTCGTTTTGTATTGCAAGCATTTTGTAAAGCCTGTGGCTTGTAGCGATGTGCAATAATAAGGAATGGTAAATAGGTGGTTTTGGTTGGTTTTTCTTGTATCAAATTAAGTTGATTTGCAATTTCGATATGATAAAGAACGCAAAACGTCATCTAATGACTTCCTATGGATAGTGAGAGGATATGCCATTATATTAGCATACCGAACACCGAACGTAGGAAAAGTGATTGCCAAAGGCAGTAGTAGCATGTGCGGGTTTGTAAATGGTCCACGGAGTTATTAACTTAAATTGAAATTTTTATATGCACTTAGTTCGTAACATAGTGAAAGAACGACACAAAAGAACAGACATGTCTGTTCGTATCTGACCAGTTTTCCGGTTTCAAATTATTGGTTGGAAATCAAACATGAGCTTTTATGTATCTGAAGTGGGAAAGTCGTTATGATTCTTGACCAATTTACGCCCACTTTCGAAACTGAAGAAAATTCTTAGCAAATTACATATGTAGATGTCGGTGCTGTCTATAATTCGCTTAGACAAGTCCTTCAACTTTTGTTGCCTTTTGGCTTGTTTTTCGGTGTTAATCACCATCAAGCTACAATGTATTAAATACAGCTCTCAGTGTGTACTCAGCTGGGTAATTGAGAGGTATTTCTAAGTTTTGCATGATTCGTTAATTGGAGTCTATTCGCCAAACACATTGATATTTATATGGCAATAAACAATGATGAATCTTTTTAATGCTAATGACCTACCGCAGGGTGAAGTTATACCACCGCTTCTCTTTAACACTCTTCTCACTCGTCTCTAACAGAAGCAGAAATCAACTTTTAAAAGCTTTAAGCTTACAAATAACTATCGTGGGTACACAACTGCATTGTTTCGCTTTTCATTAATAAAAGATAATTCAGTTGGATCTAAACGTCTTTTCATGACATTTACACTCCTAGATTTTTGTCAAATGTTTGCGAGAGGTGGGACTATAAGAAAAATGTTGATATTCTTGGAAGAATCATTTGGATCATCGAATTGTAACATATTTCACTAGTGCAGCGACGTAAGAGTGTATAATTATGCATTTTAGTTTACTGCATGAAATTTATGTTAATTTGTCACTTCATGCATTGCTGACTTTAAATAGAACAAACACGAGTTCAACATGTGACTTAACTTAGGTGGGTAATAAGTCCACATGCAAATAAGGGACTTGTGTGGGAATGATCAACGATATTCTCTGGACAAAACGATCCTTATTGTCAGTTTCTTTCGCTAGCCTGATTAGTTTCATTGATTTGGGAACGGAATCCGACTATTTGCTGGAAAGAAGGAAATGAAGAGATTTGGAAGTTTTTAAGCGAAGCTTCGAGATATGTATCTGAACAATCGATTTCATCATTCGAATTAGGCCATCACTATTCTCAACTCCTTTGTCTCCACTGTTTCTGTTCAAGTCATTGCTTGAGACTTTCAGTGTGCGTGCGGTTGGATAGTTTTCCTATAAAAATGTGACTGACCTGTCCTTATTGTCAGAAAATAAAATCAAGTAATGACTCTATTTAAAAAGTCATGTAATATTCGACTATGTGAACATGGTGTCATAAAGTTTTTTTTTAATAAACTCATTAATGAAGTTGACTGCACTCGTAATGATATGTTAAAGATTAAATCTGGTCTGAACTTGATGTATATCGTACGCTGACGTGAATCAGAGCTAAAAACTTGGATATAACTATTTTTCAGAAAGGTTTAGATGACGAAACATCTTACAAATACTTAACAAGAAGCTTAGCTAAGATTACTCTAAACTTCTGAGTCATAGGCGCATTTACATTTATCGGAGATCTTCAGAAAAAGACGTAAGATTCTATTTGTTGAGTACTATATAACTGAACACTGAAAAGAGTACTTCACCTACTGTACAACCGTCGGGCACATCAAAATTAACAGAAATGAAATCAGACAGAGATATATCAAGCAGCTGATTCTTACCTTGAACTAGTAGTTCTGTTTATTATATTTAAAGTTGTGCTAAGCCCATTTCTATTGAATAAAACATTGAGTGAGTTTAATAGCAATTAGTCACTAGGAAAACCTTTAAAATTTAGGCTTGACAATGCCTAGAAACCACAAACATTCAAATTTAGTTACTAACCAAAAACTCTCATGGAATTTCATATATCATAATATACATCCTCTTGGGTTTAAAAGAATCACCTTTAAGAGAACCTTCAACCCGAATGCATTAGTAGATCTTAGTTATATTCGTTCGATCAAGTTTATAAGAAAAACTATCAAAAAACATGTTTCTCTAAATTTAAATAAATGAATACGAAATTATTTTAAATTTCAAGGAAACATTCAGATACAAAAATTAGAAGAAAAAATAAATAAATAATTGATTAACAATGAATTAAACGGCGGCGGCGGTAACTAAGAGCAAAATGTATCTTAAGAATTTTAATTGGTATTGAAGAAAATCATTTTCCAATTTTATTTTTCAAAAATGACGTACATAAGATACATAATGTAATGTTAAGTTAAGTCAAGCTAAATGGTTCCGCCTTATAACTATTTATCAGATCGTAAACTTATACAAGATGACAAAAATGTCTTATATTGTTCTATACACAGGACGAATAAAGGATAAAATTTGTATCTGAACAAATTGTGGAATATTGATTGCGAGGCTAAACTGTGTCTAATGAAAAATCTAAAATTTTTGATAGTAGTATTTGTATAGATTGGCGGTAACTCTTCGAAATCTACTTCATTCTTTTATTCAACTACAATTCAATTAATAGTTTGAAATTTGTTAAAAAGTCCAGGAAAATTTTGATTCCGTAACAAGTGTTTTTGTATTGATAGATACGTGTGCAAGAACTCCCTTCCGTTAAGGTATTTTCTTTAATTTTTTGGAGTTCATGCTGGAATTTCGGGTACTACATTTTTATTTTCATGACTTTCGGAATTTGGAACTCAGCACAAAGTATATGTGCTCCTTTTAAGTTGAAAAAAATTTAAAAATCAAATAAATCGATTGAGAAAGACACCCCAAAAGATTCTACAATAAGGTGCCACACACTATTTTATTTTTCAAAAATTTAATAAAATACTTTACTCACTTTGGACAAAAATATTTTTAAGAAAATGTCACCAGCTAACGCTTGTGTTTGAAACTTGTAAAATTGTTGTTCACTAAATATACTTTAGCAAGGCAAATTAGAATGTGTATAATCCTTGAATATTTGGCGTGTTAAACGGTTCTCCTCCCTTAGTGGGTTCACTGCTATATTTATTTTTTTATTTTGATTTTTTTTTTTAATAGTTGTATTCACTTTTCCTTATATAGAAATATATATAAATAAAAACAAACACTCTCCACGAATGGAATCACTAAACTAAACTAAAATATATTTATTTTTTCGTTTTATCACACGATATCACTTTGTTTAAGGATGAACCTTATTGTCAGTTCACCATCTATTCGATTTGAAAGACGACCGATAACTCAACAGTTTTCTAAAGATCACTTTAGTTTTAAATCCTGATGGTTTAGAAATTCAAATCATACGAAAGAGACAGATAGATACACCAGTAAACTATGTCGCCCCGTTGAGATACTTTTGTATTGCTTGTGTTTTGTTTTTGGTGGTGTGGTTGCCACAGCGTACTATAGCAAAGTAGAAAAAGAATCGATACTATTGTGACAAACAGCACCAACATGCGAATAGTAAAATGAAATGTATTCATCGTCATCATTATCATCGGCATGATTGGTGGTGTGTATGCGAAGTTGTTTGATGTGCGTTGCCCCACCACTATCGCCAATACCACCACTACCACCACCACCACCAGCACCAGCACTCCAAGTCAATGCGGAAAGAAGCGAAAGATTGAAATTTGTATTATTTTGTTATTGTTGTTGTTGTTTTGTTTTGTTTTGGGATTTTAAGATGTATGCCTGGGTTATCAGAGATGGTTCAAGTTTGAATTTTATTTTTTGTTGGTGGTACCTATTCGGATCTTTGGATAGTTTACCTTCGAATTGGTTTGTTTTAGTCCTCAACCGCGTTTCTTCTGCTTCTTGGTTACTAGGTCTTAGATATCATTATAACTTATGCTGTGTGTGGATTTGGTTATACGAAATTAATTCATTAATAAAGCGCACGCCGGCAAATGGGCCAGAGGTGTTAGTGTGAATGCAGGAAATTGTTCATATACTCTTAGTTTGTCATAGATACAAAAATATTGTGGGCCATTGCATTCGATAGAGTACGATGATGACGAAATTCTTCGTGTATTTTCTTATTTTTTTTGCGAATTTATGAATGTGGGCTTAGTAATTATTATGTACTTGTTGTGCTTGAAGATTGTTTGTGATGCTTTGATTTTTTTTTGGGGAATCGGATAAGGCATTTGAATAAATTAACTAATTCAATTTGGAATACTATTTGTTCTTCCGTAATTTCAGTAGAAATGGGTTATGAATATTTATAATAAAACAATTTGTATTAAATTAATTTTTACGAGCATAGCTGGAGCCAAAATTATTGGTTTAGGGAAGTCTACAAAAGGTGTAGGAAGCTAAACAGTCTGGTTTTTCACAATTCTAAGGTCTTAGATGCGGACAAAATGTGAGAAGTTGTTTGTGTAAAGAGGGTTTTTACTATGAATTTACCTACGGAGTAGAACTAGAAATTAAAATTCTGAGAGCTGTAAATGGTTCTAAATCTCCTTGAATAGTTTTACTATACAAAACATGGTTAATAAGGGGTCCGAACAGAACCTGACAATAATTGTTTCCACTGTTCTACCTCCACTAGCACTTGTGAAATCTAATGTAGAACAAGTCTTCATGAGACTAGCTAATGACAGATGGAGCGGATTCTCATCTCTCATCCACAGAACTCTGGACAAAACAAAAGAATTCCCCAAACAAAGCAAATTCTAGAGCGTAATAGAACTAACTTGGCGCTATTCACGGTGATTATTACCAGCCACAATCTCCTGGCGGCCCACCTAGGAATGCAACTAAATACAGGTGACAACTTTTCCAGATGCTGCTACAATGTAGACGGAGATTATAACAATGTCGGGTTGGTTCAGGAAGGCCGTTTAGCTATCCCAAAGCCACAAACAAACTTTTGTCTTCTTCCATGAGAGGGGTTCACAATAGATCCGTTAGTAATCCGAGTGGTAACTACATACGCAGCCACTTTTTTTACCTATTTAGCTAAACATGCTTAATAGTACAATATGGAGGCGTCTTTAAGGGATCTCTAGTCATAAATGTAAAGCTGGACGATGTTTTTTGTGTTTTATGTGACGAAATAACTGATATAATACTTAGTTTGCATTGTATCGGTCACGGTAGGAAGGTTGTTAGTATGAATTTTTCCCTGTACAAGATATTAACAGAGAAGACCGTGCTACAACCATCGTGCACCACTTAGAAGTTAAAGTAAAGGCACTTTAAGGGTCCTTAGACAATTTTATGAAAGAAATATCCAGCTCTTTTTTTTCTTGACTAGCTTGGATTTTATTTTAGTACCAGAAATCGCTTTTATTAAAGGTCCGATAACACCTTTTCCACTTCATTGACGGTCAGGCAGCAATAAAAGCGATTTCTGATACTAAAATAATATCCAAGCTAGTGAATTGATGTCGAGAAGAGCTGGGTATTTCTTTTATAAAAGATCGTTCTTGGAAAGCATAGTGCATAGTGGCATAGCAGATGTTGGATTGACTCCACTTCTTCCTTATTTCTGTAGCTTCTGCATAATCCATTGGAATCTACCCTCGATTTACAGAACATGACTCTAATGGCGGAGTGTCTTTGGTTATTCCAGTTAAGATACTGATAGAGCATCGATCTAGGTCCAGAAAATACTGTGTAGATGAGATGTTAGTTTTGTAAATCAGATCCTTTTTAATGATTGTTTTCAAATAGAATACACTCAATAGCTCGAACGTCTACACCCAAACATGTGCCATTGATGCCGCTTTACTCTCTGTCGGGAAATACCTAAAGGGACGTACTTTTGGTCAAACCTCTAAAAACTGAGCTGCTCTGACTCAGCCCGTGATAAAGAGCGTCAATATTCAGATTTCTAATAAAGCCACATGTCTTGCAGTGACTTTTAATAAAAACGTATCGAATACATGAGGAAAATTTGACTGTCTCATACCCTTGACTTCAAAGGTCTGCTTGACTCGGCTGCATGGGATCATTTTCGTGTACACCTGACGCTGCTTTATCTATCTGTTGGATCTATCAGCTGTTGATACCTAGATTAAGGGCGATGCTATCGAATGCTCATCAGTTTACCTTCGAGCCTACCTTCGAATGAACTGTGAACTAAAGAGATTCTTTTCCAAATCGTACAACATGAATTTAGAATGCCCTAGCAAGCACTTTTTTCCCTGCCATTGTGATCTACAAACATTCAAAACCAAAAAGTGGATTGGTATCTCCTATCTTCTCTTCCTGATATGCCTACCATCCGCGGTGTATGTTGACATTATAAGGGCAGCAGCTGTATAGATTTATTGAATGTTCTGCCATATAGATACAATATTTTACTGTGAATTTCTGCAAATTTCATTTCGTTGTCGTCTTAACTTGCATGTAGAACCCCAGATAATATGTAGGTACATCGTAGGGTCAGTATATGTGCGAATAATCCATATATATAAAACTAATTGTTAAAATGCGTATGTTTCCCTCTATCGCCCGTAATTATCAACCATTTTAGTGTGTGATAGGCGAAGATAATTACGAAAACATTCAGAGATATTGAAAAATAAACTTTGACATTTTTGTGTGCGATACCGTTGTGGTACATACAGCTGAGTACAACAAAAAATGCATTAGACGCGCTATGCATGTGCCTGGCGAATCTAGTTAATGTATGAATAATTAATGTCAATCGAATAGAATCGATTTGGGTCCTATATTAAATCTTAAATTGCAATTGCAGGCTTCGTACTCGAATATCATATGTGGTACCGCAACCAATCAATTGCTTCTGCTACGTTCAACTGATTCTACGTATCACCAAGGTAATACGCCACGAGAATTCTGTAATCATACTGCGGTAGCGAATGCCATTTTCGATTACAGTACAATCCCTGAAAGAAGTCTCTCTTAATGTTTGTATTATTTTATCGATTCTTATTAAAGGGAATTAAAGGGAATTAAAGGGAAGGATCCGGGCTTCCAATAGGTTGTTTGCGATGCTGCAGACAAAATTCCTAGACCATAAGAAAATAACGCAAAGCACAACACCTATGCATCTATCAGTAGTATATGTAGGCCATGGAAGTGAAATACCTTCGAGGAGTGATGGGAGTACGGAGAATTGACTGAAAAAGGTCTCATCCGTAAGGAGCTATCGGTGACAAGAGTTATGGTAATGAAGATGGAAGGCAGCAGACATGATAAGAAAATCTGGGAATCAAGAGTTGGAGGGAAGAATAGGAGAGGAAAGACCTTAGATAATGTGGAACAGCTCGCTGGAGAATTTTGTAAATGTCCCCAGAGAAAGCTCGAACTCTTCAATGGATTCAGCTAGTGACAAAAAGACGTAGAGACAATTTCTGAATAGGAGGAAAACGTAACTCAGAGACAGAATATCGACATCGAAGGGTAGCAGGCGACTGGATTATGTAAGTAGGTATGTATCGATGGTTGAACTATGAGTTCACTTTGACTTTAAACTTTGCCAAAAGTCTTCTTATAATATTTATCTTATTTACTATTCATTGTAACAAGAATGGGGTGCTCCTTCGTTGTATCTTATGAATATATAAAACTGGCGCCCAATTTAAGTCCCAATCATAAGGTTTCCGACTGGGAATGTCTTCATAAAAAATTGACCTGTCATTGTACCCGAAGACTACACTTAGAAAGTGAAAGGAATTTATAAGATTTTCCTTCATATTCTTACTGAATGTTCTGCAACGCCTTTTAAATGTTATATTAAAGCCTTTCGTTTAACGCAAATTCTTGACAAGAGTTTTTGTAATACAATTTCTCATGGATTTTTCTGAGGAGGACAACCGTATTCCATTTCCATTGAAGTCTTCTTTAACCATTCCCTATTTTACTGGGGAATAGTAACTGTTTAAAGATGGTAGACAATGGTATCTTTTAATGACTCTATTACAATTAGGAAACGTTATGATAAGCATAAGACCTGTTGTATATCTGGAGCAATAGTATGCATAACACCCGTGATTACCATGGAGTATTTCACAAATTCAATTCATGGCACACCCAGTGGTACTTACTCTCTGCTCGATGTGCTTATGCTACATAATTCGAATTTTGAAAACATGTACAACCAGTTGGTTCTCGCATCATAATCTTAGTTTTGTATCCACAGGTTTGGTTCTATTATCGCTATTTAAACAGAGTGGATTTGGGGGAAACATCTTTATGAGTGCAGTAGTCTCAAATTAAACAGAATTTTATGCAAGAACTAAAGTTGATTAACAGCTTGATTTTTTTTTTTAAGGTTAAAATATATTAGTAGCTATCTGTTTCACGAAACTATGTGTTCCGCTGATAGTTCATAGAATAAATAACTGGTTTTGGGCTTTGTATATAAATCGCTTTTATTCAAAGATCGACTGCGCATCGTAGCTAATCAAGTTAACAGGGGTGGATATGATAAGTATCTAAAGGATTTCTTAGGTGTATAAGCGAAAATATTTTTTGAGATATGTTCGCATGGTTTCCAAGAGTTTAGCTTGAGTTTAGTAAATTAGGGTGTGGGCTAATCGGTTAGGTATGGATCAGTGTAATCTGCTACCTTTACAGCAAGAGCTTTTGCGTTCGCTTCTACTATTGCAGATAGTTAGGAGTAGGTGATGTATCGTTTCCTGATTTAATTCCTTTCTATCTTTGGGTCAAGAATCAGTTGGGGTTTTTGTTTGCCTTTATACTTTACTCAAGATACAATTTATTTCTTTAGGGAGTTGCTTTGATCTTTGTTCATTGTTCCTTTTATATGCTTTATGGCACACTTCTTTGACATCCATTATTACTTTACTTTAATAATGCATGAGTATTTGCCGGAAACCAATTAAGGAAATTAATTCATTATAACAACTACAATAAGCTCCACTCACTGTCAAGAGCGTGAAAAAACTCGTATTAGCGTTCATTACAAGAGTCAAACTGCAAGACCAATGAACATCGGTGTCAGTGTTGGCTCATAAAATTACTTATGTATGTTTCATGTTGTGATGGCTTTTTTGAATGATTTTATGATGAAACATGAATCTTATAAGAATAAGTTACCCTAAAATTGTTGGTATTAAATGATAACACAAGACTTAGATATAAGACACGGACAGAGTGATCAAAAATTCGTCTAGGACTTGCACTATCCATTGTGTCAAGGGTGTAATCCACTTAAAATACTTACAAGACAATGAAACTTGAGAAGCTCATAAGAAATGGAATTGTAAAAGTTTAATAATATGAAGGACTGCCAGAAGTGCTTTTTAACTGCTTTGAGATACAAATAGCTTGGAATTTACGATCTACTGGTCGAAAATAGTTGGAGATGACAGGATAGCCGGTCAGCCAGGATAAACGTTGACAATGATATTGACTGCTAAACCATATATAAAAGATAGGCCTCCTACTTGGAATACGAGTATCTTGCCAGACACAATAATATCAATACGGATTTGAAGATACTGGGCCAGAGGATGCTTGCTGCTTGCTGAAGAAAGCAATTCAAAATCATAAGTGGCGTTCCACAAGGATTCGTGCTGGGTCCCCTGATGTGAAATGTAATCAATGACGATTTTCTTAAGTTGAAAATCTCAATATCCTCTGAAATTTTTGACTTTGCTGTTAGCATAGCTTTGATAAAAGCTTCAAAAGATTTGGATGACATTTATACGATAGTACCGAGGCTATCATGAAGGAATGGTTGGTTAATAGTATGACAACCATCGTCGGGCCACAATAAAAGTATGACAGCATCAATAATAAATTTAGTTGGTTATCAAACGGACTCGAGTGGTGTGACCGTGAGAAAAATCGTTGATATTGTCTGGGAATCGAAATCCCGATCAGGAGTCCGATCGACTAACTACTGAGTCGCAGTGCCCCTGTCCCTAGATACATACGTGAATGTGAAATATAAAACAGAATCGTTCTGCAGAAGATGATATTTACAAATTTTAATAGTAGATGGTGCAGCAATTGGTATCTAGGGAAAGCACGTCTGCGATGCAGTTAAGCTGTCATGAGTGACGAGGTGTATTCGCTCGGTTTTTGGAAACTGAAATTGATTCATGCAGAATCTTTTCCGCTACTGGCTTACTACTATAAGAACACGTACCAGTTTTTAGATTACAGCCAAGGATATGCCTGTCCATTAACATAAATCTAAGTTAGTGCCGTCAGTTCTCATAAACCCGTCAAGATATGATTGGCAGAGAGAATCCTCTATAATCCAGACAAAAGACCGACTCCGACAATGATCACAAAACCACTTGTTTTTTTTTTTTTGTTATCATTTATGACGCGTAGGGCATCTAAAGAAGACAGGATACAAATTACCCTAAAATTAGTATAGGAGTTCACACGTTACAAACTCATTATATTGACTATCAAAAAATGGTTTCAACTGCTTTTTGGAACATTAAAACTCTTATAGATTTTGAAGTAGGTGGATTACAAAATGCCTTAAAACTAGA
Organism: Xylota sylvarum; assembly: GCA_905220385.1. NCBI lineage: Eukaryota > Metazoa > Arthropoda > Insecta > Diptera > Syrphidae > Xylota > Xylota sylvarum. The sequence continues at coordinate 40,156,041 of LR999958.1, forward strand.
ATACCAGTTCACATGATAAAACAGTACATATGTTGGCATTAAATAAGGACTAATATCTAAATTAGAATATTAAAATGCTCATAGGCTCTAAAGTAGACGGTCTGCAAAATGCCCTACAATTAGAATATGAGTTCATGCGTTAAAAAGCATCAAAAAAGGACTAAAATCTTTTTTAGAAGACTTTAACGCTCATTTGCTTTGAATTAGATAAGCTGTAAAATGCCCTAAAACTTGAAACACTAAGAATAAGGACTAAAACCGATTATTGGAATATTAAAACGCTTATAGACTTTGAAATAGACGGGATACGAAATGCCCTAAAGTCCCTAATGCTAACAAATACATATGATGCTGTTGGGTTTCTGTGGTCTCTTATTCCCAGATTTAAGACATTAGTCAGAGAAACATAATGTCTATTAAGACCTACTGCAAATAACTCTAATATAAATTAAAAATAGTTCAACCCCGAATACGATAACTCCTGTCGCGCTTTAACCAAGTGACCTTACCTTCATTTACTAGTTATCTTAATTTGAATGACATCGGGAAATGGTTCAAGAATGAATAAATAGTGTGCAGCAACAATACAAATCAACCATGAATGTTCTTCATGCACCAAGGGTTCCACACCAAACGGACTTGGTAATAGATACACATTTAATGAGGAAGTAATGGTTACCTGATATGTCCGACGATTATTATCAAATCAAAGAAAAATATTAATTGCATTGCAGGCGTACGCCTGCGTAACTGAACATTTTTGAAGTGAACTACATACCTGGTTGTAGATACATTTTAAAGTCTTCCATAATACGATAGTCTTCAAATAAAATTGCATTTGTCTCTAGTCGATTAGTCATAGAATCCTTCAAACAATATTGACTAAATAAAAATGATGAATTAATTACTTATGTATTTAAGATACAAATCGGGTTTGAACTATTTGTCATCCTAAATTAGAAGCGCTAAGGTCGTTGAATAGTTTGTGTTCGAATCTATATATGAATCATAGATACCTATGCGTTGATAATAATTAATATTCGTTTAGAAATGCGGATGCACTTAAGAACAAGTTCATTTGACGTCGGATTAAAAAAATCGCCAAATAAACTTTGCACTGAAAAATAGTTTAATTAGTGTAGCCTAGGAAAATTAGTCAGATTATTATGAATGGGTAAATTGATCATGATTTCATGAATCAATGAAATACTCTGCGTCATTTGTTTTCATTGGTTTTGCATAAAATATATGAGGTACAACAAGTAAAGGGTCGGATATAGTTGTAGTCATACTCCTTAATTTAGAAAGTCACCATAATCCAAATTGTGCTTAGTCTAATCGCGTGCATAACAGCCATGTTTATTTTCTTTCTGTTATGAGTTAAGGTTAATGAGTTCTCAATTATGTTCAGAGAGAGATATGTATGTATAACACCAGGCTTCGATTAAGATAGGAATTTTTACCTGAAAAATAGGTCTCAAAAAATGTCTTAATTGAGATTCGATAGCTAGTATATTCTCTATTTGCTTATAAAATATAATTTCATAGTTATGCCATACATCCAAAAGTGATTATAAAACGACGAGACATATTTGTAATGTCAAATTCATAAAATAGGCTTCATGGGAGACATGAAACCCCTCAAGGCTGCGGTGAAAATTGGAATATTTTTGGCATTACATCAACAGGGAGTCGATATCATAGCTCCTACTCTTACCAAGCTATTTGGGTGTAGCTTAGCGCTTGGATACTTGGCGGTTACATGGCGTAACTGGAAAGTAACTGTCAAATATCTTCCTAGGGTTCATAGGACTTGAGGTTCTAATTCCAAATTCAAATTCAAAAAGATTATTACCAGACACATAAGATGTAAAACGATCTCTTCCTTTCCTTTGTGCGACTACGATGCATATTAGTGGGGTAAGTCTATTGAGACAGCTTGAAGCTTCCATTAACAGAAAGATACCTGGATCAAAAAATATGGACTAGCGGTCAACCCCAGGAAAACCAAACTGGTATTATTTACTAACAAAAGAAAATTACCAGAGCTTACACCATCTTCAGTAGAGGTATTCGTCTTAGAATCCCAGACAGTGCCAGATACCAAGGCCTCGTCCTTGATAAGAAGCTGAATTGGAGGAAAGAATCAAAAAAGCCAGTACTAAGTTTCATGCATGCGGTAAAATATTTGTGAAAGACTGAGGACTAGAATCCAAAATAAAATTATAGATGTGCATGGCTATATAGTAACACCAGACCGTCAGCAAGACTACGAAATCAGTGGCTATCACGTATAAGCAGACACTGGAGTTCATTGGTACCACCAGTGGAATGAGAAGCATACCTACTCTGGGACAGCATGCTATCATGAACCTGGTTCCGCTGAGCAGTGCTCAAAAAATTAGTTAATCAGATAGCTGGAGACTAAATGCAACGATTCGTTCTATGATTCTGAAGAAATATCCGAGAAAAACAACTGATGGTGCTTTCTAGACAATTATTTCGACTTAGCAAGGACCGGCAAGCTTTTCCAAAAGGTTAGAAAATCCCTTTCTGCCCTGGATTATCATCATCTGCGATGCTAAAGAGAGAGTCGAGGTTGTTGAGATAAGGAAATTGACGTGAACGAAACCCACTTTCTCTGTCACTGTTCAGGTCTCAGCCACCTTAGATATAAATTTCTGGCCACAGTTTTGCAGGATCTAGATCACTGACATAAGTCTCAGTGGGCTTCGCAATGGGTCTAATATATATAACGTTTTCGTAATCCACCCACTTATCTAACCTAACCACTGGGCAAGGGACATCTTTTCAAATTTTCATGGGATAAATTCAAACTCTGCCCAGCGGAATACAAAACTCTGGGATAGTTCAGGTAAATATTCTACCATATTCAAAGCAGCCAAGCTGCTTTACAATCAATAAGGTTATAATGATAAAATTAAAGGTAGTTCAGGAGATAACGAACTGGCCGATTTGCTGGCCAAAATTGGTGCATCAATCCCCCTGAATGGGTTTAAACCCTTTAGTGGAGTAAGCAGGACCCGTTTGAAAGAAAAACAAAGAAAAAAACCGGTGCCAAAAGTGACCATTGTCTTTTGAAAGGAATCTACACAGACCCCACTATATTGAGATGATCTTTAGAGTTGGACACTGGAACCTGACCAAGCACAATGAATTTCAGAACACAGAATTACGATGAGACTTGGCTATAGTGAGTAAGGCATGATAATGGTTTTCAAGGCATGATGAGTTCAAAAGTTTTTCCACAAAACACAATTTCAGTCTAATCGGGTTTACGAAAATGAAAGACTATGCATTATGCACCGAAAGGCCCTGACAATAGTGGATCTCCATTTCTAGCGTCAATGCCATTTACCTCCATGGAGTCCTTTCTAGATTTTCTGGAGTATTGACCCAGCATTTACTTATGTTTTGTTCTTCTCCCACAGGACTTACTCAATACCCTTGTGACCAGTGTTCTTTACCCAATCTCATCAACCTCACGATGTTGTCCGGAGAAATGTCTCCTGCCTTCGTCCTCGCGAGCCTTCTGAAGCTTTTGAAGAACGTTTTCCTACCATTACCCTGTGGGGAGTTACTTTGGTAGTAAAACGTTCTGTGTGAAAATCTCACAAAAAGTATTGATGGAGTAAAAACGCCTACCTACCCTTTATCGTCGCAGGAATGCCACCTAACACTTTATTGTGAGGTGGGCTCTAGCCTTATTGATTTTTTTTCAATCCTGTTGAGGTTGTATCTTAATGATGTGATGTGTATCACGGACCCGTGAACTATTATCTGCTTTGTAGGGCGGACAAGGATTAAGTTCTGTGGATCTTTATCATACTGCTGGGGATGAAACATAACCTGCTCCGCATCTTCGATGGCATTCAGACCGATATAGTACAATAAGGGAAATGGAGCAATGGCCCTTAACCAAAAATGACCTTTAAGGATCTGATTCAGATAAAAGTTCAGCTTCCTGTTAATCCAAGGGTCTATACTGAGGATCATTCTGTGCATCCACTTTCCCGGAGACAAAATCGCGCATCGTAGATCGTTAAAATATAAACGCCGAAACATATTCTCAACGAAAAGTGAAATTACGAAGTGAATATCGGATAGCTTATAGCATTATTAATGGCTGTGTGAGACGTGCCAGGAGGACAAGGTTGGACAGTCTTACGGAAAATGCGTAAAACATTGTAAGAACTGCACAGAATATTCAAAAGAGTTATTTGCCAAAAAAGCTACACGAACCAGCCTGTACTAGATGTGGATGGCATTCTATTGGCATCAACTAAAGATCAGCTACTCAGATGGAAGTAACCTTTTAAGGTCCTGTTTAATGACAATTCCGCCGACTAAAGTGCAATATAATTGTCTTCTTTGAGAAACTAATATTGTCGCAAAGTCTTTTTCGTAAGTTCCATTAAGTGCAGGCAAGAATAAGTGCCGTTTATGGTAGAACTGCATAGAAGCCCTGATCCGATTACAGAAGTCATAAATGGAGGTATTTAGTAAGAAAAAAGAAGAATGGATAGCTCTCGTTCAAGACTCAAGGACTAAAGACTTTATTAAACAGTGACGTTGTCCAAAATTTGATGATAAGGTAGGAAACACTATCCAACTTGAGTGAAGATAGCCACCGTCCATCTGATTAAGAAAAAATGCCGGGACGTCAAAGTAACAGCATTTAATTTACCATCTACTATATTATTAATAATGGGACCATATCCCTAATCCGCTCAATAAATCGCTTAGTCTCATACAATTAGCATTTAATTATATTTGTCTGATCTCACAATCAATTTCAGGTTATTGCTTGATTGCTGTCATGTTTGTCATTGTCCTATCATTCCTTCAATGTTGTAATACTAAATAGTCGATGTATTTATAAAGATCCGTATTTAATTGCTTTCTCAATTACTTGAGATAGTAATCGATAAGTAATGGACAAATTTGTAATCGAAACAAATAGCTACTAATCTAAGGTTTATTAATCATTTAATTATGCATTAGTCTTTAGAACACGTTTAAGAAATGCAGCTTTCATTTTAATGAACAAATATGAAGGTAGATAGACTGTGAGGACTTAATTCACAAATAACATAAAATATTTGGAAATAAAATTTTTGTATCTTTGAAAAAAGGTATTAGGTCGTTTAGGTCCCATTTAGCCGACATTTAATAACAGATCAAGCCAAACAGGGCTGCAGCTTTACTGTTCAATTAACATACTTTTTTTTGAAAAGGGCAGCGTCTCTTGGGATAGTACACACAGTTGGTAATAGAGTCCTAATACCACCTTGCAATCACTTCCTATCTTTTTTAACTAGTTACAGCACTGGATGCTATAAATAATGTTTATTAGCATGCCTCTAGATGATTATTCCACTCCGGGATTAGGGGAATCTAGGAATGTCATTGTTATGATCTTTTGAGAGAACTTTTTGAGTTCTGACAGATGAAGGAAGGTCGTTAATGCCGTCGCAGAATGATATCTATGTAGACCTTTTGGATTTCCCAAAAGCAGCATTGAAGGGGCGGATTGGATTTGACAATGGGAAGAGTAGGCTTTGTTAACTGTTTTGTAGCCCTTAAAGGTACCTCTTCGAATCGGAAGTCAATTTTAAATTGTTCCCTTCTTAAATACTTCATCGATGTGTAGTTGGCAGATAGTTAAAGCGGTATGAAGATTTTCGAAGTATAGGTTAGGTTTACAAGAAAATATCCCACCAAAAATTAAGTCTCGAGGAATTTGATAGTCGTCGACTGCCTTCAATGAAGCTCCCTTTCAAAGTGTTATGCAGCTGGTAATACTTTTAAGCCAAACGATTGAGGCTTGATCTTCGCAGTTTAAAATAAGCCCACCATGGCCAAAAGTTGTACAACGGAATTGTGGTTTCACCCGGTCTATCGTTAGATCTACAATTTTCTTATAGATGACATCCTGTGTTGCAGTTATTTGCTCATTGTTTAGGAGAGAATCCCGAAAATTTGTAGTCGAGTTTACTGACCTTAAAATCGTGCAGAACTTGGTTCAAAGCATGTTGAGGATGTTGCACTGTTGATGTGGAAGCCAGGTTTCCTATAACTCTGAGAGTGGCTTGGGAATTTTAGTTTCTTCGATTTCTTTTCTGATGAAAGCAAGAATCCGTGGCTTTAATTCTAGATTCTTGGACAAAACCCATTTGGAACATACCTTGATGAATCGTTTTTTTCTTCTTTTTGGATCAGATCATAGTCGGCTTAGAGTTTGAGTGGGGCAAATACTTAGAGTAATACCCGTCTTTCCAATGGACCGTCTATGGTATCTTCCTCTTCTGTATCAGATGTGATAGAAGGTAAGTCTTCTAAGAGACCTATGTTCATAGAAATGGATGGTCTTAGAGCAGCATCGTTTTCATAAGTGTTTCTATTGTTAGAATAAATCTAAACCTAGACAGAGCCCTGCATGCCATCGTAGAGCACTTGCATTGAAACCGAAGGCGAGTAATATAAGGAATTCACCATTTGAAGCCACACTCACATAGTGCTATTCATCTCGTTGGCTCTTTAGACGTTTTGTGCTGCAGATTAACTATATATTCATTTGACAGTAGGGACACTTAGTGCAGGATGTCGTTCCGGAATTATTACACTGCTTATTGTAAAATTCTTCTTTGGAATGACTCCTGAAAAAGCTTGACTTCCCATCGATTCACATTTTCATATGTTTCCACTCTACTATTCATCAAGTCATTAAAAGTATCAAATACAATGCGCAGCCCTTCTGCCATAAAAGAAGTTTCGTAGCATTCGACAGTATCATGCAATCATCAGTAGCTAAAACTATAACAACTTCAAACCTCTTTAATCGTAATAAACTACAATCTAATTTTGATATCCAACTTTGATACAAAGCTCAAGACTTCAAAGGTTATTAGGTTCGCCTACAGCCGAAATTAAGTTCTTTGTGTAAACAGACGCAAACATAATGGCGTACTCCAAATAATTGTCTAAATCGTAAAACTTTAAACTATTGCACTTAACTGAACCCATTCGTACAAGCGATTACGTGTATGAATAATTTAACGCCCCATTTCTTATAGGCAAGTAAATAATCCATGAACAGGCCAAATTAGTCGCATGATTTGCTTCCCGTTTTGCAACAGTTCAAAGATACACGTAGACTTTCGAATTCTGACATGACTCACCATCCTGTTCTATGGTGGACCACGTCATATCTATGACGCTTTCATAATAAAATCAAAATCCAAGTCAAAATCGAAAAATCCAAATCCAATTGAATGCATAACAAATCATCTGCAATTAACATGAGCGCTCTCTTCATTGAAAATTCACACGCGAGCCGGACTCCGTTGCGATCGCTTCCTATCGGCTTAACCGCAAAAATTATGTGTGAACAATTTATCAAGGTAAAGTTCATGGTTGTTCTCTTTTTATTTTAGTTTTTTTTTTGTTGTTTCTCATTGATGGTTAAATGCAGATAGATACTCGTATACAGCCAGTCCACAAAAGAAGTATCTAATTTGTTATGTGCATAATTAAGAGCGAACCTACCAGAGAGAGTGCGAGAGCCTTCAAGAGCTTTAAAACGCGTTTGAAATTCAAAACAATAGATACACAGATACATACGTGTATCCAGCTGTGGGAGACCGATGGAGATCGTCAACCTGTAGCAGATAGTACCACTAAATGAGATGCAGTTTTGTGCGCGCTTCTTGGTTAACATTGTATCTTAATATCAGTCAAGGCAAGTAAACCAACCCAAGCACCGGTCTTACCTTAGTCTAGATTATCTAGGTATGCTATCCGTTTGATGTCGCTCTCTTTCGTGCATCATTCTCTACTCTTTCGCAGAAGAGTTATAGCGTTTTGGCGGCTTGAAATTACGATTAGGGCGACCGAATTCCAGTCTTGAATGAAAGATATACCTCCCTCTCGTGTCGATGGTAAAATGAGTTTTACATAATTTTTGCTTGGCCGAGTACCTTGACCTAGCCCACAGCTCTAGGGCAAGATACAGGAAATTGTGGTGCGCCATCGCGTCGGTCAGTGGTTTACTTTCGATTGATACTATCGACGTTGCCGGAAGAAGTGATCTGTGACACATTAGCACATGCAGTTTAGGGGGATATTGTGTCAAGTTTAGGAAATGTTAATAGGTGCAGATAAATATTTATTATTTTGGTTTTATTTTCTTTTCTGCTCGTCAAATCGAGTTCAAGTTAATTGAACTTTAAATTGTAAATGATGTAATTAATGGGCGAGGTAAAGTTAGACCGGACGATATAAAAAAATAAACTTACTTACTTAAGGGAAACGAAAGGCTATCTAGAATGAGAAGATATAGAATTTATTATGATTTGCTTTGAAGGTAAGGTATCACAAGGCATTTGCTTTTTAACACTGACAGTGGACGCCTGATGTGGCTTCTTTTATTTAAAATGACGATTCTGATTCGATCTCTGATATGTCTCAGGCTCGGGCTCAGCTGTCTCGGGCTCTGCAAAAATCCCAGATGAGATGTTGAAGTGAGAACTGTCAAAGTTTTGACTGTGAGATATCCTTGTTAGATCGTATATGCATCGCCATTCAAAAAATATAATGCAAAACTATGACTTTTCTGGAAAAAAAGCTTTGGGAAAGAGGTTGAAACATGTGTCAAATTTAGCTACTCTTGATACTGTTCAAAACATGACTAGTAGCTTCACTAGATATTTTGAACAGAAAGTTTTTCAGCTTTTCATTAAGCCTAAGATCAAGATTATTCCCTATAGTGACTTATGTTTTATCAATAATTGGTAAAAAGACTATCCATCCGCTAAGAGCTTCGAACTAATAAGACTGTCTGTACTAATGTGTAGATTACACTAGAGATGAGCGATGATTAGTCTGCAACTATAAATGAAACCAAATATTTAGGACGGATCATGGATAAACAACTTATGTGGTGAAGAACGTCAAGATGAATATACCCAACGTGCTTTCAGTTTGCTGGCAGTGTAAGTGAAGGAGTGGAGGACTTTACAGGATATGTTTTGAGTCGCTCTTGTCAGTGCTCTAAGTTTGCATTTGGCGTACGATTTTGGTTCTGCGGTAGTCCAAAGTCTCTCAGTTATTGGTACAGATTATGGACTTGAAATCGGTTAGATTAGGTTCGATTGGCAGGCGGTAGCAAGTGTAGCCATGGGACCCAGGGTCTAGCTTCTCACAACCATTCGTGTTGTGCGCGTTATATTCTTTACACGAATGGAAGGGGCTTACTGTTTCTTGCCGTATCCGAAGGATCATTTCTGGTTTGAGAAGTTTTATCATGACAGTCATACTCTCGGATGTTTGTCAGATGCTCGCGAGAGGTGAGGCTGTGAAAGAACTTTTTTTTAGAACTTTTTCGCTCCTAACCACTTCAGATAGCCACCACAGTCCTCAATCTAATGTCCTCAATCTATCCATTGAACCAACAATAGCTTATTATAAAACGCTGGAGGTTTGATATAACCCCAAAGCAAAAAGTCCAGAAGCGTCAAATAACATGAACGAACCGGCCAATTCATTTGTCAATTTCTGGAAAGTACATAGTCACTGAACTTCGACTTCGATAACAGTCGACTTGGTCCCGTAGTGATCTCCTTTGACTGTGTTCCCAGGATTATTGAAGAGTATGGACCAATGACCCCTTCAGCATGAAACCCATAACAAACAGTCGATTTCTCTGAGTGTAATGACATTTGTTGAATGGGTTGGGTTGCAGAGTTGCTCAAATGTAAGAATTTTCCTTATTAGCGAAGCTGTTGAGCCAGAAATGGGCTTCATCGCTGAGAATGATTTGACGGTACACGTAAAGTTGTCGCAAGCAAACGTAAACTTTGATAAGAAATTTGAATAATTTGCATACGTTGTTGAAGCATGTACTTTTTGTGATTAAATCGCAAGTACAAATGTCTGTGAAGATTGTGGTAAGAGCAACGTGAATTCTGAATTTACAACGTTTGCCCGCATCGACCTGAATATTTCCGGTACTCATGTATCGCAATTTGTTTTTCTGAAAATTTATGGGTTTTCATAGAAAGTTAAGTAATCCCATCAGTGTTGCAGGTCTACCAAAGGAAACCTTTACTGAGTCCAAAGTTACGCAAAAGCCACATGCTTAATGACAGGTTATTGAAAGGGTTATGCCTCTACCCAGGATGCTACCGAGGGAGGTAAGTATGAGGTAAGTACTTTTTACGTTTAATAGGGATATCGTCATTGTAATAAGGACTTCAATGCCAATAGGTTCGATATGTGACCACCATCTGATTACGGCTCACTTTCGCTTTCGTATTGCATTCGATGGATATAATTTCACCAACAGGTTTTGCATTCACCTGTACAACGTGTCGATAAAACGGTTCGAGATTCCTTAGTGGGCTAATAAATCAATTACTTAGAACAGATCAACCAAACATATGTACATATGTAGGTCAGCAGCAGTATTTTAAAGTCCAAATCGGCATACGACAAGGATACATAATTTCACGTGCCTTTCACGTTGCCTTTACCAACAATTTAAATATTCTATATCGTCACAAGCACTTAATATTTAATCTAATGAATAAGTCGGTTGGAGGTTATTCTAATGAAAATATTTAATTTTAATTAGTAAATATAATATATGTACATATGTCCATAGCAGGTTAATTTGATCAGAAAAGTGTGAAAATTGGTATTTCGAAATACATATAGTGAAATAATTTATTTCTCATTATTTCATTCCACGGTCATTTTCGCAGAAGGTTGCAATCATATTCCGATTTAATGGAACGATATACTTTAACCCTTTCGGTACGCAATTCAAATTAAGTTAGAACTAATTTATATGTTGGAAATTGTTAAAGACCGCACAAATAGTGTTTGTACCGCGAAAAAATTGAATATATTAGTAGGCGTGTCAGGTGGGACGTTGTGTGGTACAATGATTTGTCACTCGTCTTTTTTGACATACAATACCCAATATATGTACATTTTTACAAAACTCTAAAATAAACTTTTTTTAGAGAGAAAAAAGATAAGGTCCTACAACTTTTGCTGATAGATATATGTATCATTAAATGTCGCATATAAGATCCTATTCAACGTACTGTGCGAATATCTGAGGTCTGTCTGCAATTCACTAATTGGCACGTACCACCGTGGCTTTCGCCTCTGGGCAGATCGGCTATAGAACACATCTTCACACTAAAACAAATTCTGGGAAAGACCAACGAAATTCAAGAAGAGACTCTCTTTTAAGACTTTTAAGCTGCATATGATAGCATTCGTGATCGTGATTAAATTCGGGATCAAAACAAAACTGATTCAGCTACGTCACGTAAAGCTGGAAGCAATTCTTCTGAACTTTTCCAAATAAGCACTGGATTTTGGCAAGGCGATCACCTATGATCATGTGACTTCTTCAATCTCGTGCTGGAGTAGATAGTACATAGGGAAGGTGTTAACAGGGTATACAGTATAGTATAGACAGTATAGACAGTATAAAAACAATCACTGTAACAAAACGTACACTGTCTTAGTCAATGTGCCATCATGAGGTTTGAGGTTCAAAGTCGGTCGGTAGTAAGAAAATCCTTAAAGATACCTGCTGCGTACTTGCTTCGTGGTAGAATTATTTGCAAGACCTAGAACAACAATTAACTTTTCTTAATCATTGGTAAATATTGCCTACTCCTAATTGTTATTGGCCGATAATCTTGTTACTGCCATCAAGCCGTATTATTACAACTAAGTACTATAGGTGCAAAGGTACACTGTGTCAATGAGTACGTTCTATTTTAAATTTATAATAAAATGTTTTTGCAATTGACCATAACAACATCAATTCCCTTCATATGAGGTTAATTAAATATATTTATGTACATATTTTCTGCGTGACCTTAATTACATGTGTGCATATGCATAATATTCTACCAAGGGTCAGCGAGAACATAGTTAATGTATTGTATTGAATTTGTTTATACACATGTTAACCTATAAAAAGGTTGTTTTGTAAACATTTTGAAACTATTAAATGTCTTATGTTTAAATCAGTAAAAGACGCAGCGAAGCAGTTATAATTGATCAATTACAGAAACATTTGATTACATTTGATTACCACTAAGTAATTGGTTCCTATTAGAGTTAGAAAAACATGTAAGTAAAAGGTTAATGAATACATACTTCCGGAGTGGAACTGATTTTTCTTGGGCAATCACAAGTAATAAATTAGACTGTGTTGACGGTTGCTATGGTGTTATTATGCAAATTGATCTAGAACCTGAACTTCGGCGGGTAAATTAGTGTGGAATTAGTTAACGCTATTATTTTGGCAATGATTTTTGATAAACACCGAAAGTCTAGACATAACAATAGTGCATAGCAAGTAAATTTAGCTCTGAAATCACCGCCAACCTAGGTCTATTGGTATTTAAAAACCTGAGCAGCGAAGCAATATTAAGCAAGCTGTACATAAAAGGATGGGCCATCTGTTGACTCCTAAATGCCACATATCGCGCAACAAAGTTGCCCATGCTCTAGATCATCCGATTGTAGTTCTTTTGCTTCAACCCTTTTATTCTGTGTTGACCATTTCACCCAGATAGTCAAGGGAAAGCCATAATTTGTGACTTTTACCTAAATTTCGGGACTTGAACAAAGTAGACAATTTTTGCTGATAGCGTTTTTCAAGCAAAATGACTCTCTTAATCCGTGCGCCACACACGTTGACTGCTAAATGCCACATAGCGCGCAACAAAGTTGCCCATGCTCTAGATCATCCGATTGTAGTTCTTTTGGTTTAACCCTTTTGTTCTGTGTTGCCCATTTCACCCAGATAGTCAAGGGAAAGCCATAATTTGTGACTTTTACCTAAATTTCGGGACTTGAACAAAGTAGACAATTTTTGTTGATAGCGTTTCTCAAGCAAAATGACTCTCTTAATCCGTACGCCACACGCGTTGACTCCTAAATGCCACATATCGCACAACAAAGTTGCCCATGCTCTAGATCATCCGATTGTAGTTCTTTTGGTTCAACCCTTTTGTTCTGTGTTGCCCATTTCACCCAGATAGTCAAGGGAAAGCCATAATTTGTGACTTTTACCTAAATTTCGGGACTTGAACAAAGTAGACAATTTTTGTTGATAGCGTTTCTCAAGCAAAATTACTCTCTTAATCCGTACGCCACACGCGTTGACTCCTAAATGCCACATATCGCACAACAAAGTTGCCCATGCTCTAGATCATCCGATTGTAGTTCTTTTGGTTCAACCCTTTTGTTCTGTGTTGCCCATTTCACCCAGATAGTCAAGGGAAAGCCATAATTTGTGACTTTTACCTAAATTTCGGGACTTGAACAAAGTAGACAATTTTTGCTGATAGCGTTTCTCAAGCAAAATGACTCTCTTAATCCGTACGCCACACGCGTTGACTCCTTAACGCCTCAAATCGCGCAACAAAGTTGCCCATGCTCTAGATCATCCGATTGTAGTTCTTTTGCTTCAACCCTTTTGTTCTGCGTTGCCCATTTCACCCAGATAGTCAAGGGAAAGCCATAATTTGTGATTTTGAACTAAATTTCGGGACTTGAACGGAGTAGACAATTTTTGTTGATAGCGTTTTTCAAGCAAAATGACTCTCTTAATCCGTACGCCACACGCGTTGACTCCTAAATGCCATATATCGCGCAACAAAGTTGCCCATGCTCTAGATCATCCGATTGTAGTTCTTTTGGTTCAACCCTTTTGTTCTGTGTTGCCCATTTCACCCAGATAGTCAAGGGAAAGCCATAATTTGTGACTTTTACCTAAATTTCGGGACTTGAACAAAGTAGACAATTTTTGCTGATAGCGTTTTTCAAGCAAAATGACTCTCTTAATCCGTGCGCCACACACGTTGACTGCTAAATGCCACATAGCGCGCAACAAAGTTGCCCATGCTCTAGATCATCCGATTGTAGTTCTTTTGGTTTAACCCTTTTGTTCTGTGTTGCCCATTTCACCCAGATAGTCAAGGGAAAGCCATAATTTGTGACTTTTACCTAAATTTCGGGACTTGAACAAAGTAGACAATTTTTGTTGATAGCGTTTCTCAAGCAAAATGACTCTCTTAATCCGTACGCCACACACGTTGACTCCTAAATGCCACATATCGCACAACAAAGTTGCCCATGCTCTAGATCATCCGATTGTAGTTCTTTTGGTTCAACCCTTTTGTTCTGTGTTGCCCATTTCACCCAGATAGTCAAGGGAAAGCCATAATTTGTGACTTTTACCTAAATTTCGGGACTTGAACAAAGTAGACAATTTTTGCTGATAGCGTTTTTCAAGCAAAATGACTCTCTTAATCCGTGCGCCACACACGTTGACTGCTAAATGCCACATAGCGCGCAACAAAGTTGCCCATGCTCTAGATCATCCGATTGTAGTTCTTTTGGTTTAACCCTTTTGTTCTGTGTTGCCCATTTCACCCAGATAGTCAAGGGAAAGCCATAATTTGTGACTTTTACCTAAATTTCGGGACTTGAACAAAGTAGACAATTTTTGTTGATAGCGTTTCTCAAGCAAAATGACTCTCTTAATCCGTACGCCACACGCGTTGACTCCTAAATGCCACATATCGCACAACAAAGTTGCCCATGCTCTAGATCATCCGATTGTAGTTCTTTTGGTTCAACCCTTTTGTTCTGTGTTGCCCATTTCACCCAGATAGTCAAGGGAAAGCCATAATTTGTGACTTTTACCTAAATTTCGGGACTTGAACAAAGTAGACAATTTTTGCTGATAGGGTTTCTCAAGCAAAATGACTCTCTTAATCCGTACGCCACACGCGTTGACTCCTTAACGCCTCAAATCGCGCAACAAAGTTGCCCATGCTCTAGATCATCCGATTGTAGTTCTTTTGGTTCAACCCTTTTGTTCTGTGTTGCCCATTTCACCCAGATAGTCAAGGGAAAGCCATAATTTGTGACTTTTACCTAAATTTCGGGACTTGAACAAAGTAGACAATTTTTGCTGATAGCGTTTTTCAAGCAAAATGACTCTCTTAATCCGTGCGCCACACACGTTGACTGCTAAATGCCACATAGCGCGCAACAAAGTTGCCCATGCTCTAGATCATCCGATTGTAGTTCTTTTGGTTTAACCCTTTTGTTCTGTGTTGCCCATTTCACCCAGATAGTCAAGGGAAAGCCATAATTTGTGACTTTTACCTAAATTTCGGGACTTGAACAAAGTAGACAATTTTTGTTGATAGCGTTTCTCAAGCAAAATGACTCTCTTAATCCGTACGCCACACGCGTTGACTCCTAAATGCCACATATCGCACAACAAAGTTGCCCATGCTCTAGATCATCCGATTGTAGTTCTTTTGGTTCAACCCTTTTGTTCTGTGTTGCCCATTTCACCCAGATAGTCAAGGGAAAGCCATAATTTGTGACTTTTACCTAAATTTCGGGACTTGAACAAAGTAGACAATTTTTGCTGATAGGGTTTCTCAAGCAAAATGACTCTCTTAATCCGTACGCCACACGCGTTGACTCCTTAACGCCTCAAATCGCGCAACAAAGTTGCCCATGCTCTAGATCATCCGATTGTAGTTCTTTTGGTTCAACCCTTTTGTTCTGTGTTGCCCATTTCACCCAGATAGTCAAGGGAAAGCCATAATTTGTGACTTTTACCTAAATTTCGGGACTTGAACAAAGTAGACAATTTTTGCTGATAGCGTTTTTCAAGCAAAATGACTCTCTTAATCCGTGCGCCACACACGTTGACTGCTAAATGCCACATAGCGCGCAACAAAGTTGCCCATGCTCTAGATCATCCGATTGTAGTTCTTTTGGTTCAACCCTTTTGTTCTGTGTTGCCCATTTCACCCAGATAGTCAAGGGAAAGCCATAATTTGTGACTTTTACCTAAATTTCGGGACTTGAACAAAGTAGACAATTTTTGTTGATAGCGTTTCTCAAGCAAAATGACTCTCTTAATCCGTACGCCACACGCGTTGACTCCTTAACGCCTCAAATCGCGCAACAAAGTTGCCCATGCTCTAGATCGTCCGATTGTAGTTCTTTTGTTTCAATCCTTTTGTTCTGTGTTGCCCATTTCACCCAGATAGTCAAGGGAAAGCCATAATTTGTGATTTTTACCTAAATTTCGGGACTTGAACAAAGTAGACAATTTTTGTTGATAGCGTTTTTCAAGCAAAATGACTCTCTTAATCCGTACGCCACACGCGTTGACTGCTAAATGCCACATATCGCGCAACAAAGTTGCCCATGCTCTAGATCATCCGATTGTAGTTCTTTTGGTTCAACCCTTTTGTTCTGTGTTGCCCATTTCACCCAGATAGTCAAGGGAAAGCCATAATTTGTGACTTTTACCTAAATTTCGGGACTTGAACAAAGTAGACAATTTTTGCTGATAGCGTTTTTCAAGCAAAATGACTCTCTTAATCCGTACGCCACACACGTTGACTGCTAAATGCCACATAGCGCGCAACAAAGTTGCCCATGCTCTAGATCATCCGATTGTAGTTCTTTTGGTTTAACCCTTTTGTTCTGTGTTGCCCATTTCACCCAGATAGTCAAGGGAAAGCCATAATTTGTGACTTTTACCTAAATTTCGGGACTTGAACAAAGTAGACAATTTTTGTTGATAGCGTTTCTCAAGCAAAATGACTCTCTTAATCCGTACGCCACACGCGTTGACTCCTAAATGCCACATATCGCACAACAAAGTTGCCCATGCTCTAGATCATCCGATTGTAGTTCTTTTGGTTCAACCCTTTTGTTCTGTGTTGCCCATTTCACCCAGATAGTCAAGGGAAAGCCATAATTTGTGACTTTTACCTAAATTTCGGGACTTGAACAAAGTAGACAATTTTTGCTGATAGGGTTTCTCAAGCAAAATGACTCTCTTAATCCGTACGCCACACGCGTTGACTCCTTAACGCCTCAAATCGCGCAACAAAGTTGCCCATGCTCTAGATCATCCGATTGTAGTTCTTTTGGTTCAACCCTTTTGTTCTGTGTTGCCCATTTCACCCAGATAGTCAAGGGAAAGCCATAATTTGTGACTTTTACCTAAATTTCGGGACTTGAACAAAGTAGACAATTTTTGTTGATAGCGTTTCTCAAGCAAAATGACTCTCTTAATCCGTACGCCACACGCGTTGACTGCTAAATGCCACATAGCGCGCAACAAAGTTGCCCATGCTCTAGATCATCCGATTGTAGTTCTTTTGGTTTAACCCTTTTGTTCTGTGTTGCCCATTTCACCCAGATAGTCAAGGGAAAGCCATAATTTGTGACTTTTACCTAAATTTCGGGACTTGAACAAAGTAGACAATTTTTGTTGATAGCGCTTTTCAAGCAAAATGACTCTCTTAATCTGTACGCCACACGCGTTGACTCCTAAATTCCACATATCGCACAACAAAGTTGCCCATGCTCTAGATCATCCGATTGTAGTTCTTTTGGTTCAACCCTTTTGTTCTGTGTTGCCCATTTCACCCAGATAGTCAAGGGAAAGCCATAATTTGTGACTTTTACCTAAATTTCGGGACTTGAACAAAGTAGACAATTTTTGTTGATAGCGTTTCTCAAGCAAAATGACTCTCTTAATCCGTACGCCACACGCGTTGACTGCTAAATGCCACATAGCGCGCAACAAAGTTGCCCATGCTCTAGATCATCCGATTGTAGTTCTTTCGGTTTAACCCTTTTGTTCTGTGTTGCCCATTTCACCCAGATAGTCAAGGGAAAGCCATAATTTGTGACTTTTACCTAAATTTCGGGACTTGAACAAAGTAGACAATTTTTGTTGATAGCGTTTCTCAAGCAAAATGACTCTCTTAATCCGTACGCCACACGCGTTGACTCCTAAATGCCACATATCGCACAACAAAGTTGCCCATGCTCTAGATCATCCGATTGTAGTTCTTTTGGTTCAACCCTTTTGTTCTGTGTTGCCCATTTCACCCAGATAGTCAAGGGAAAGCCATAATTTGTGACTTTTACCTAAATTTCGGGACTTGAACAAAGTAGACAATTTTTGTTGATAGCGTTTCTCAAGCAAAATGACTCTCTTAATCCGTACGCCACACGCGTTGACTGCTAAATGCCACATAGCGCGCAACAAAGTTGCCCATGCTCTAGATCATCCGATTGTAGTTCTTTTGGTTTAACCCTTTTGTTCTGCGTTGCCCATTTCACCCAGATAGTCAAGGGAAAGCCATAATTTGTGATTTTTACCTAAATTTCGGGACTTGAACAAAGTAGACAATTTTTGTTGATAGCGCTTTTCAAGCAAAATGACTCTCTTAATCCGTACGCCACACGCGTTGACTCCTAAATTCCACATATCGCACAACAAAGTTGCCCATGCTCTAGATCATCCGATTGTAGTTCTTTTGGTTCAACCCTTTTGTTCTGTGTTGCCCATTTCACCCAGATAGTCAAGGGAAAGCCATAATTTGTGACTTTTACCTAAATTTCGGGACTTGAACAAAGTAGACAATTTTTGTTGATAGCGTTTCTCAAGCAAAATGACTCTCTTAATCCGTACGCCACACGCGTTGACTGCTAAATGCCACATAGCGCGCAACAAAGTTGCCCATGCTCTAGATCATCCGATTGTAGTTCTTTTGGTTTAACCCTTTTGTTCTGTGTTGCCCATTTCACCCAGATAGTCAAGGGAAAGCCATAATTTGTGACTTTTACCTAAATTTCGGGACTTGAACAAAGTAGACAATTTTTGTTGATAGCGTTTCTCAAGCAAAATGACTCTCTTAATCCGTACGCCACACGCGTTGACTCCTAAATGCCACATATCGCACAACAAAGTTGCCCATGCTCTAGATCATCCGATTGTAGTTCTTTTGGTTCAACCCTTTTGTTCTGTGTTGCCCATTTCACCCAGATAGTCAAGTGAAAGCCATAATTTGTGACTTTTACCTAAATTTCGGGACTTGAACAAAGTAGACAATTTTTGTTGATAGCGTTTTTCAAGCAAAATGACTCTCTTAATCCGTACGCCACACGCGTTGACTCCTAAATGCCATATATCGCGCAACAAAGTTGCCCATGTTCTAGATCATCCGATTGTAGTTCTTTTGGTTCAACCCTTTTGTTCTGTGTTGCCCATTTCACCCAGATAGTCAAGGGAAAGCCATAATTTGTGACTTTTACCTAAATTTCGGGACTTGAACAAAGTAGACAATTTTTGTTGATAGCGCTTTTCAAGCAAAATGACTCTCTTAATCCGTACGACACACGCGTTGACTCCTTAACGCCTCAAATCGCGCAACAAAGTTGCCCATGCTCTAGATCATCCGATTGTAGTTCTTTTGGTTCAACCCTTTTGTTCTGTGTTGCCCATTTCACCCAGATAGTCAAGGGAAAGCCATAATTTGTGATTTTGAACTAAATTTCGGGACTTGAACGGAGTAGACAATTTTTGTTGATAGCGCTTTTCAAGCAAAATGACTCTCTAAATCCGTACGCCACACGCGTTGACTCCTAAATGCCACATATCGCGCAACAAAGTTGCCCATGCTCTAGATCATCCGATTGTAGTTCTTTTGGTTCAACCCTTTTATTCTGTGTTGCCCATTTCACCCAGATAGTCGAGGGAAAGCCATAATTTGTGATTTTGAACTAAATTTCGGGACTTGAACGGAGTAGACAATTTTTGTTGATAGCGCTTTTCAAGCAAAATGACTCTCTTAATCCGTACGCCACACGCGTTGACTCCTAAATGCCACATATCGCACAACAAAGTTGCCCATGCTCTAGATCATCCGATTGTAGTTCTTTTGGTTCAACCCTTTTGTTCTGTGTTGCCCTATTTCACCCAGATAGTCAAGGGAAAGCCATAATTTGTGATTTTGAACTAAATTTCGGGACTTGAACGGAGTAGACAATTTTTGTTGATAGCGCTTTTCAAGCAAAATGACTCTCTTAATCCGTACGCCACACGCGTTGACTCCTAAATGCTACATATCGCGCAACAAAATTGCCCATGCTCTAGATCAGCCGATGCATCTTTTTAGATACTTCGATGAGATCTTGGCAAGGCAAGCATTGAGATCCGATTGTTGTTAAGCTCCACTCTATGTTAATCGATAGACTTATGTGTAAAGACGAAATGATTTGGCTGACAAAAATCCTTAGAATTTCTGTATAGGGTTCGAATTTGTTAGGGACATAACTTATGGTACACAAACGAGAACTCTAGAAGGAATTTTCTCTCGATATACAAAAGTATCAAGATCAACTTTCTTAGCTCAAGGTGCTGATTTCAAGGTATCAGAAGATGCATACGTTTTAAGGTTTTGTTCTTTTAATCAAAAAGTAACTGAATAGATCTTATGATATCCTATCTCCTTAACTCGAATAACGTGGGCGTGGCATTGCAAACTTACATCGACTTAGTCCACACTGTTCAATTAGCTAATGATTGAACAGTGTGGACTAAGTCCCATATTCAAATATAACCAAAGACATGGATTTTTTATTTATTTGGACACGCCCATTTGAAATGAAACTTTGAAATGATTACATTCTAGAACGGTCGTAAAAAAAATAATAATAATAATAAAAACTTCATAATTGATATGTTGATATCCAATTAAAATTAATTCCTTTTATTAACTGCATCAGATACTTGATAAACAATGTAAGTGTTCATTAACTTATGTACTTTGATTGATGATTTTATAAACAGCAAAAAGTTATCCCACGAAAAAGTTAGAAAAAGTGAAGAGAGAAAAAACTTTTCAAGAAAGATTGTACTCAATAATTATGTGATTAAGTAAGCATTTGATAAAAAGTATCCTTAACCTATCATCATCCACTTTCAAGGGGATGATCCAAGAAGCATTGCGACCTCACTGAGTGCTTGTACTAACCCCTTAAAGATGTTGTGTGGTTTTCCCTAATGTTACAAACATATATCATCCCTGCATTGTTGATCCTTCTAGATGTGATCTCTTCCTCTCTATCTATTCATGTACACTATATATGATATTAGGGATCGGATTATCACGCCATTCTTGTAACTAATAAAGAGTCATCAGAAAGTGTCGCGTCTTTTATTACCATTAACACATGGTGTCAGAAGTCAGAAATAAATTAAAATAAATATATTGACGTAAAAAAAAATGCCAAGCGATATGGGGAAAATTGAATCCAAGTCACGGGAACACGTGCTAAACCAAAGTCCCAATAATTTTATTAATTTTAATAATATACCAAAACTGAACATTGATATAATACAAACCGATGTCGTACAATGGAAAAAGTGGTGGCAGTGCTTTGAGTCATTCTTGTTGGCCACTAACTTTGAAAATGTTAGAAATGTGAAATGTCACCTTTAATGCGCTATTATGACTCAAATTTACTTTTAGTACTGTCAGTCGTTTCGTCCAAGTCTGCATGATGTATGTACCAGCAAGTATTACAAATGTACGATCTGGAGAAATGGATATATCTGATACATTCTCTAGAGTTGCTCTAAAAGATAATTATGTTCCCGACTAAGAGCCAGATCTGTTGATTGAGCTCTATCTATCAGAAGGGTTCAGGGCCAACAAATAGAGACTGAGCAGCGGATCGGGTAAGATCATCAGCAACTTCGTATCCAGGAATGCCTTTATGTACACCAATTTGTAGTTTACGATGAAAAGTTTGACTTCTACCTCATTTGACATTTTTGAACCGTCAACCGCCATTCGTATCAATTGAAGGATTTGAGGATTATCCTAATAACTGCAATTTGGCATGACAACTTTGAAGGGACAATAGGGATTGATTCTTTTCGGCATGGTTTGGTCGAAGTGGGTGCCAGCTACTCCATGGCTCATAGGAGAAAGTTTCTCTCTACCTACTCGTTAAACCTTTTTGAACTTCTGATAAAGCGTAATATGATCTTGATATCTATATCGCATAATTCATTATAATAGAAGGCTCCTAAGTGAAGCTTCCTTCTGCAGAAGAGAGAATGGTTTCATCTGCTTCGTCATCCATGTAGCTTCTACAAAAGTCATTCGCAAAAAGGCCCAGCCTTATAGCATGCTTGCCTATTTGATAGTATCCAGTAATGACACCTATTTTAGTGTCGATATACAATCTATTGAGAGAAATGAAATTCTTAGAGCATTTCAAAACCAGCCTTGGCCAAATTTGTTTTGTCGATAGAAATGTTGGTCCATTTGTCCACCTACCGTTTGTACTCTTGACAGCATCCATCTTAAATTTTAGTTTGCAAGTAGCGATTGGTATTCCTAAGGTGTCTTTGTCCAGCAAAATGCGTAAAGTTGTTCCTATTCTGGCGAATTCATCGGCGTTACAGCTCCGGCAGCCAAAAAAGGTGAATATTGGACTACATAGTCATCTCCATGAGCGACGATCGGCAGTCTAATGCTACTAAATAATTAATAGAGATCGATTCCAAGGATTTGATAGCTGTTTGGCTATCCCAAAAGATGCGAATATCCCGAGCAGATATTACGTTTTCCTTAAGCCAAGATAAGACTTCTTTGATCGCCATAATGTCCGCCTTGAACACGCTACAATGATTTGGTAGACGGAAGGAACATTTAAGATTGAGACTATCGAAGAAAATACCTCCACTAACTTCGTGTTTGCTTTTTGAGCCATCAGTCTAGAAGTGAATTTCGGCATAAAGTCAGAGATATTTTTTATCCCGAAAAGTAGGTTCAGAATGAGGATGAGGTTTCCAATTAAGTTTGTGGTTTCAAGTTACGAAAAACAAATATTTAGCGCGACAGGTCTATGGAACCCAGGGCTAGGCTTCTGACAACCATTCGTGTTGTGCATGTTATATTCTTTACACGATTGGAAGGGGCCTACTGTTTAATGCCAATTTCGAAGCGCAATGTACTCATGGATGTATGGATGAGGTGGGCCCTGAAAGAAATTTTGAGTGTTGCCTATGGATCGAACCTCGAACCCCTTGCTTTATAATGTATGAGCTTTGGAATCATGGAAAAAAAATTCTCTTTGACATGCTCCTTGTCTGTCTGTTTGTGTGGTGTTGAATAAATTCATTGATAGGAGGTCTTAGTAGACCAGTATTCTGAACATCTTTGCAGTAGCATTGCTAACGTTTCTCTGTAGATCAGTCTTAAACTGCCATTAGATGTTTTTAGGAAACCAATTGCATTGCTATGGCTTTAGAGAGGACTTTATAAATTCTGCCGGCTGATAGGAGATCATCTTATTGCCTAGTTTTTAATGAAATATAAAAAAAGGTTTTTAAAGTATCCATGACTCCGAGGGGCTAATATTGACTCGAATTTCTAGCTTGTTGTGCCCAAGGTATGATGTGAGTATAATAGAATCCTCGCTGAATGCATTTCCTGAATTTTCTCAACGATGTCTGTGTCATCAGCTATTCTATAAAAAGAAGATAAAATACGAAAAATGCTGAAATGGAAAACTACTACGACAAAGACCAACATTCCGATGTCAGGCAGAATGGGTTGAATATCCTAGATGATAACATCCAACACTTCTACCCACATCTAAACAAAGTGTGGATAGAAATGACCAAGTGCAAAACCCAACACTGCTGCCCGACCAAAGCAGTTGGAGATGAGATTTGTTGAGACAAGGCTGTTCCTGATGTATAGCATTTCAACACCATTTATCCGATCTACAACAAAGGCGGAACCCTCAACTACGCCACCTACAGTACCAGTAAGTAATCTCCACAACATACATAGATCTTATCAGTCATATTGTGTTAACTTGTGAAAACCTTCTTTAACAATCTGATTGGGCCCTTATCAGTGCGATTTCCGCAAGAAAGGTTGTTATCTATCAAATTTACGTACTTCAAAATCAATACTTCTACTAATTCTTATTTTATCGATTTTAAGAGCTCCTATGACTAAAGACTTTGTGTCCAGGTTTGTCTAGATTTACAAACTCATCCGTCAGACAATGCAGATACTGTCACTATCACTTCGATACTAACTAATCTGTTATAATTCAGTCATATTTCAAAGTCTTCCACTTGTGTTTTTGGTTCGAATAATATATAAAATATTATTCTTCTGAAAAATATATAAAGTACTGTTCATGTTGAATAAATAAATTAAAATTTGAATTCAACGCTTGTTAACGAATTTGTACGCACCTCCTACGCATATGCAACAACTTTTATGTATACACATTTCTTTTTGTTTTCGTACAGTCACGATCGAAGGTTTGATAATTTGACGGCTGTTAGATGGCTGACGGTAGGTAATGTGGTTTAATGATTTTCTAAAATATTTATGAAATAAGAGGATAGATATTTTAAAATTAAAAAAAAAAAAAGAAATAAAATAAGAACTATTGAAGAAATAACAATTTCTTTATTTTAAAGACCAACAAATCTGGTAAAGAGCTTCTTTGATTTATTTTTAACAAAGGTCTTAAGCAGTGTAGTATACTCAGGTAAGAGTGTATAGTAGCGATCAGTAGAGATAGGGGCGAAGGAACTAGTTTTATTCAACAGCGGGTCTCAATCAAGTTCCTAAAGAAGATTACTGATAGTGGGAGCAGTTTAAAGGGTATTTTGAGTATCCATTGAGCAATCAATGGTTAGATTCGATTCAACAATCATACGATCCCCTTTTAAAATGAATTCTTCAAGAGTTGCTGGGAGAGAAGGAGGAGCCTTCCTTCAGCTCTTACTCACTTGTCGGAGCCGGTCCCAAGGAAGACGGCTCCATTTAAGAGCTCGAATTTGTATTTAGAATATTTTTAAATGGGGATTCACAATGGATCTTGAAGTGATAAGTTTTTCGTCACACTTGATTCTTTAATGGACTCAAAAAAACTGGGGATGCCATAAGCAAGCTTTGCTTCATAAGAAGCTTCGGTTGGTTTTATTAGTTCCTGGGTAGAAACAGTAGAGAGATGGTATGGCAAAGGACCACTTGTGGTCTAAGTGTGTCCTTATTTTGGTAAAAACAAAAACCCTAACCTAAATTTTAACCTTAAAGTCACTGGTCTTCAGTAGTTGATGCTGGCGGCATTAGACCTCTTGAATGATTGAAGAACAATCTACAGAGTTCAGGCAATCTCTTGTGATTGTAGCGGTTCGATATCCAACTTCCACATTATTGCAGTGTATCTGTAGGGTTCTGGATATCTGCATCCGTTTATTTGATACAACAATGTAGTGGTCCGAGTTGATGTTCGATGTGATATGATGCAATGTCATGTTCCTTTGTGATTATTGATGAGATGTGGAAACCTTGTGCTAGATTCCACCAGAAAGCTCGATTATAAAGGGTGTTTTGTTTAAGCCGGTGTTAACTTTGATTTTGAAGAAAACACATTCAATAAACAACCATTTATTTGTGTTCGATTGAGAGAATACATTCTGCAATTGGGCATATGCCCACCACGGCGGGATCTGAAGAATGTTTTCGACCACTTTTTCAAGCATTTTATGGCTATGTCCTAAATAACACGAAAAATGTTGGCTTCCAATGCGCCGATTGTTGGTTTTTCAGCGTAGACTAGCGCCTTTACGTACATACATATACCCAAAGAAAATAATCAAGAGGCGTCATATCACGAGATCTTAGAGAGCAATTGACGCGCTTCGTATGGCACGAAGCGCGATCCTACTGGAAACACATCTCTTCCACATTCATGCCATTCATTCATTGAACGAAAAAGTCATTAATCATGGCTGTATAACGATTATCGTTGACCTTAACTTGCTGATTAGCCTCATCTTTGATCAAATATGTTCCGATGACTTCACCAGCCCACAAACCGTACCAAATTGTACATGTTTGGGGACGTAACGGGCGACTTTCGATAATCTCATGTGGATTTTATTGACTCATCTCTGAACACAATTTTTCGATAAAACAGCGGATCTTGCACGAGCTAGATCTTGTAAGCTTTCAAACCAAGATCCTTGCGTAAAATTTTCCATAAAGTGGACGAACAAAGACCAAGCTGTTGTGATCGACGTCAAATCGATTAATTTAGACCTTCAATACAAATACAATATTTTCTTCAGAACGCACTCTTCTTATGCCTCTCGGTACCACTGCATCTTATAAAGAACATGTTGTTTGAAATCGGTCAACAATACGGCAAATAGAGGTCTCAGATGGTCGATTATGTCGGGAGTAATACGCTACAAGTGTTCTATAAGTTTGGCGCACAGAACCATCATTTTGGAACCAAATTTCTGAAATTTAGTAACGTTGTTGAAGCGTGTATGTCGTTACTATAAATAAAATTGATACCTACAGTTTGCAATCTGACAATTGGTTTGACAGATACATATAACTGTGTGCAGTTAGTACTGGGTTAAAAAAAAAAACACACTACCCTACCTACGCTACCAAAGATACTCATACTTTGCGATAAATTCTTGGTAGGAAACGTCTGGGACAAGGGTCCAGATATACCGATTCTACTAACAATCATGTTAGCAAATGGAGCCTTGCCTGGCACGTGTGAGTTGAAGTCAACCCGTATTTGCTTCCGCAATTAAAAATCTTATACTACTGTACTGAGGATCCTTTTAGAGTCTTTTACAGACTTCCTCAGAGACATAAAAAAATAATTAGCTCCCCTACAGATATACATATGTATGCTCCTCATCACATTCTTTATTCCCTCAAATCACCGTTAAATCAAGAATCAATTCATATCATTTCACATCTATGGACAATTAATAGCTCCACACCATAGTTTCATTTCTAAACTGCAGTACCACCTAAAGTGCAAATAAAATTGCATTGAGACTGCCTTCTCTCATGACACAGCTTAGTTTGAACGTAATTAAGTCGTTAAATTAATTTTTATTGCAAACAATAGAACGCGCGAGAGTCTCTTGCCATAATAACTGTTGAACAACCCAGAATCAGCCCGTTCACGCAATTAACTGCATAACTGCTATGCCAGAGCTAGTGTCTGTGCACCTTGTACCTTGTGCCTAGTGGTGCTCCCTGCTGCAACACGTTCGTGTGGCCAACACTTCCGTATTTCTGTAGCTAGATGCGACGGGAGTGAGATTCTTTTTATTTGATGCGCATACCTTGCATCATCTTGTTCTTCGATGGAGTATCCATCCACTTAGGGCTTTCAATTAAAAGAAGGCTCTGCTCCGAGGAAATTCTGGTTCGAAATCGGTCCGTGGTTCAATTCATTCATGTACGTGGTACGTGAAACTAGTATTCTCCTATTCAGGTGGATCTTGCTGCGTTGGAACAGTAGAGTTCTTCTATGCAACCGCCTTTGAGAGTTGGTGGCTTCGTAAAGATACATATTCGTAGCAATTTAACTTGATCATCGTTTTCTTGGTCTTGTTGTTTTCGTTCCAATGCTAACCAATGCTACAAATCTTGTTATTCAACTTTGGAGAGTTCACTTACGCACGTACAACGGACCATAGGGAGACGTCGCCATCGTCGTCGTTGTTGGATATTGTCTTGTTCCTGGAAGCAGCATTCCCGGGTGGTTAATGAGAGAGTCGTCGTTCTATGGGAGTCGTGGGGACTATTACGGATTTTTTCTACTACGACGTGGAGGCTACTGTCGGTTATGTGGGGAACAAGTGAACATGTATTACATCATAACTGGTGGCATGTGAAACGTGTCTAGGTACCTTTGGATTTAGAAGGCATTTCTTGACTAGAGGCATGAGCATGCACAGGTGCACCCATTGTGGACTTTTCTATTGTTCTGTGGATTGAACATAATTGATTTGTTGCTTATCGACTAAATAAAACAAAAAGCAAAGGTAAATGATTCGTCTGCACTCAAGATATGCCAAGAAACTAGACAATGTAGATGACAGTACAAAGGATTTTAGTGACTAGGACTGCAAGGGGAGCAAAGGAGTTTTTAACAAAAAGAAAAATGTACACTAAGAGAGCCTCCTGAAATCCACCAAAGATGCTGCTAGACTCCGGAAGATCCTGCAAAATGTTTCCACAATCCTAGGCTTTATAAAAAAAAAAACACGGATTCTGGACAAAGTCATGAATCTACACCCTAGAACTTTAGTAATTACTATCTTTCCAATACTCCAGTAACTAACAATGCAGTGAGTCCACAAGACACAACGGCTAACACAAGCTACTTACTGAGCAACTAGATTGTAGACGAACAAAAGATCAACTGGGTCATCGACTTCTTACCCCAAAGCTCAGGGCTCTGACGAAATTTACTCCATGATGCTACAAAGCAACAATTAGTATATCAGTCTACGGCTGGCGATCATTTATCGCGGGTGACTTATGTAATTTATGCTTGAGCCTGTCAAGTCATTTTCACAATGAAAGTGAGTATGCCTTCACACATGAACCCCAAAGATCTTAGACCGATAAGCCCCACCTCGTTCTTGCTCAAGCCATTGGAAAAGTTAATAGATTGCTTCAAACTAAGTCCAAGGGATATTTTCTCAACCCATCATGGCTATACTAAAGGCCGATCTATTAAGACAGCTCTGCAAGAAATGGTACCAACATGGGGACCATGGAGAGTGGAACCAATTTGAAAAGGACTCCATAATACTAGCTATCATTCACTAGATGAACACAGTAGTCGCCAGATCCATCCTGTGGATACTTAAACTAGTGGCCTGCAGCAGGTAAGGTCACATACCACAGGGAACTGATCAAGATCCAAAGATTAGCTTGCATAGGTATTAACTATGTATACTTGCACTAATTCCATTAGACTTGCAGTTAAAGGAAACAGTTGTGATGAGTGCGTTAGATTTAAAACAATTCAAACTTTTGAAAAGAAAGCGGCATGGTCCAAAAGGTTATTGTCCACAAAGGTTATTTAAGGAAGAGTTATTTAACCACATAGACTGTTCTAGTGAAGACTAGAACTTATTGCTAGATCTTTAGATTCCTAAATTAAAAAAAGGAAAACGTTAGAAAGGAGGTAAGCTTTCTCACAAATCAATAATGCCTGAGATATCATCTTAACAAGCCTTAGCTGTATTCAGAGACAGAACAAAGTTTTTGTTTTGATTCTGAATGTTTAGCACTGAACTGGCTAGGACGATGTATCGTCCAAACGAAGTACGAATTTAATGTATTGCATCTCAACAGGCGCACTGCAAAGACAAATCAGTCGAGACAGTCTTACATTCGTTCATGCGCATCATTTCAGTGCATCGAATACAAGACTTAGCAGTCGCGGTGCACCTTAAGGTAGTGTCTTATTCTCCCTTCTTTGGAATTTAGTAGTGAGCTACTTGTGGACCTAGTAAGGACAGGATGCAGAGTGTTTGCCAATGCAGATGACATTGCTATTGTAGCCTCAGATAAATTACTGGACACTATCACGGAAATCCTTCAAACAAAATGATTGGGTGAAAAACGTGCAACACTCTATTTCTGTAATAAAGCTGTAGGTAGCAATTGGGGTCTGCAACCTCGAACCAAAAGTAGAACAATCTGCATGTTTGTATATCACCAGTTCACTAAGAACTACTCCCTCTGCAGCATTAGACATTATGTTTCATCTGCTGCTTCTAGGCATATCTGTCAAAGAAAAGGCAGTTAGTCTGGCCATCCGACTTACAGCCTTCTCACAGTGGCCACTCCTCAATCAACAAAACTTTACCCAAGAAAACATCGAGTGATCGATTTGACTGTGACTTCTGAATGAGTATCCTTGCCTGTAGTGAATGGGATAATGTTGCCGCCTAGACGGGATGGGGTATTTTCCACCTCCGAGATCACTACATCGTTTTTTAGGTGGAATTCATGACGATCAATGAAGCTTGAAGTTGAATTATAGTTCAATGCGGGATATTAGGATTTTCACTGGCAGTCAAGTGGCTCTTTCACTTTAAAGGCCGCCTTAAATTGCGGTTTATCTTTTCGGAGATGACCGAGCACTCAACATACACTGGTCCGTTTTCCAAAAACTTTCTTCTGTACGAGCTAATGTGACAAAGATATGGAGGTAACTATCCTTCACGTCCGATGCAATTCTCCGGCCCTGTCGCTAAGTAGCAGGCCTTTTCTTTAATAACCTCAGAGAACTGGCGTCCTTAAGTGTATCTGTATATGTGTACAGACAGCCACTCTATTCTGAACCTAAACCTTGTACTGTTCTACCAGTTTAGATGTCGGCGTTCTTGGCACTAGGGCCTAAGTGGACCCTTCGCTGTCAATAAGTAAAACGATGTCTTAAATGGGTACAGGGTTACTATTTGAAAAGTGAATAAATGCCTGTTATATTAGCAGTACCTACTTCCGTTTGGAAGAGATTGGACGAAACTAGAAGCCGGAATGAATAAGATTTACAAAGTCTCCACTTTTTATCGAAAGGCTTTACTGCAGGCATTAAAGGCTACTCGGTCTTTATTCACTCTTTTCTCTATGTAAAGCTTTCAGTTGGGATTTGAATCGAGTACAATACCTAGGTACTTAGCGCTGAAGGATAAGAAAATCAGTTCTTTATTTACAACTTTTACGATATCCACTGATCATTGAATGAAACATGTCCGTCTCTAAAATGACTATTTCATCCGGATATGCGACTACCTTGACTCCGTCTCTGTTGAGTTTTGACAGGATTTTGTTGATAATCATGAGCAATGAACTTGGTTCAAATACTGCCAAGAGTTGATTGAATGATTTTAGTTCTAGTATGGTCACTATCCAGTGACTTCTACTTGGTTTAGGGACTCCTGAATCAATTCAGCATGGTTTTTTGTCACTACAAATGGTTTTTCAATTCGTTCACACTACTTCCTGCAGCGCCATCTTTATCGATCGTCACTTAGTGTAAGCGTGCTGATATTTAGTTAAAGGGGATCTTTCGAGAATCATACGTATGTGTGGGTCTAGGATACCTTACTATGCTGTGAGTAAAAAAAGGATATGCTGTTGGGTTTAAGATATTTCGAAGATTCATGTCCTCGCTTGTCCTTAGCTTTAGCTTAGCATGTCCTTAGCTTTCGGAATAAACACCACATGAATGTATCTCTAGCTGAGGGGGCATGGTTTAGTAATAAACAACTTCTGAAAATTGACACAACCCACGGGACCTTCTGGTCCAGTGTTTTGTGCGGCATGATGGGCAGTCAACCTTCAAGGCCGGGCCATGTATTTGGAGAAAAGCTGGCAATGGCTCAAGATGTTTTTTCCTCTGTTATTAGAGTTTTGAAATAATTTCATGATGAACTTTACGCACCTAGAAAGAGGGCTAACGCTGCGCTTTAGATACCTGAAAGTGAGTATTCATTAAAAGCTCCAAAGATCCTACACAAGAATCTGTCAAAGTCGCATCCGGTCTTTTAATAAAACACGGGCTTAGTAGTCGTTGGAAACGCTTATAGTCTTAATATTGCACTTTGTAATTTTCATCTTTCACTTTAAAAATATTTGTTGACCTACTTAACTTTCAAAAAAGAAAAAAATCCACTTTGCGTATTCGTAAAATGATAAGTTAAAAAGTAATGTAAAAGATTTCTTAAAACATTTCGGTAAAAAAGAGTTTTGTTTTTATTAATTTAATTGTTAAATACTAGAAAATTTACAGCGAAACTATGTAAATAATCTAAAATTATTTATCTTAACTAAATTACACACACATATACATTATACATATGCCTACTGCTACATCATTTTTAACTGTTTTAATGATTTTTTTTCATTTTTTTTTAACTAGAATCACTTAAAATTTTAAAATCATTTTGTAGGGCACCACCAAGCATCATCATTCGTTGCAGAAGCATCCATCTTTCGAGTTCTCACTAATCCACTTGAGGTATTTTGTTACTCTCGTGTATACGCCGGGATAATGAGGTCGGGCACATCCGTTTCCCCATGAAACAATGCCAATTTGTTCGTAACGTTTATCCGCTCTCAACGCCACTAACGGGCCGCCTGAGTCACCCTATGAAGTAAAGAAAAAAAAAAACAAAAAAATTTTCTTTTTAATGAAATCCATTTCCCAGCAATGTTGTAAATTTTTTTTGCCTCACCTGACATGAATCCCGCTTTCCAACGCCTGGATAACCAGCGCACATCATATTCTGGGTGATCATCTTCTGTGTGTAGTTCGTCTCTTGAACACAGATGTCATTAGCAATAACAGGCACTTCGACTTCCTGCAGCATGCATGATGGTTTCCCGTCCTCTTTCAGAGTACCCCAACCGGTGGCAACACCTTTTGTGCCAACATAAGTTGCATCTAATCTCAATAAAAGATCGTTCAATCAATTTGTTTACCTGTTCGTTGGTTTTTTTTTTTTATGAGCTCTTTATGGAGCACTTACCTGCAACGGTGGGTAGACAAATTGGCCGGATGAAGCTAGTTATCGGAACGCGATCGTTGAGTCGAAGGAGCGCTATATCGTTGTCGAAATTCGAGAAACTGAACTTCTGGCTGAAGGCACGCAACACGAAGCGGGTTTCAGGACGGACGGCATCGCTGCATCGATCGTGCTCACCGAACGTGACCTTGATCATGAACCACATGAACCTGCAAAGATGGAAGCCATGTAATTTCTAAGTGCCGACAAATGGCCAACCAACAGAATCAATATGGTAAGATGTGCAAATTATTTCGCGCAGTGATTGATGCGGGTGCCTGCAGTCTTGGATGAGAAGCACAAGTTTGCAGTAAATTGGCAGCAGGAACCTGTTATGGCAGGTCATTAACTGGAGAGTTCCTTCTGATAATCAAAGTGATTTTAATGGATTTGATTGCTTTTAAATGGGAACGTAAAATAAATTACTAATCAGCGGATAAATGTTGGAAGGAGATAAATTTTTCTGACAGTTATTGGCTTGCCAGTATCCTTACTTAGTTTATGAGAACTCCTTCGTAATCTGCGTCTCACAATGGAGAGTGATTGAGTACCTACTATCAATTAGATATTCTAAAGATCTTGCAGTATCCATTAGTAGCATCCTGTTGACTGGGGTTTGTACCATATATGATCCGAGCAAGTGGTACCTCAAATGAATTTAAACAGTACTTTAAAGTTGAAGAGGAGATTCTTTTGTGATATTATACCCTTTTTCATTTGGACTGCCCAGGGACTAATTAAAAGAAACTGGAGCTTTTAATGAAGCGAAGGATGTTGCTGATTCGTTTGACGACTAGATGCGATAACTGGAAGGAGGACATAAATCATGTTTTCTTCATGTACTTTCAGTGGATTGAATTCGCACAGTATCACAAGACTCTCATGCGATATCTATCAAAGATATTCAGTCAGCTAGGCCGATAAAAAGGAAGTTCACTGAAATCGTTTAAGAAAAGAGTCGCTAGTTGGATCAGACTTTTGTTTGGGACATCCGCGGACAGGTATATTGAAGGTGAATGTTGGTTTCCTCCTCCCTGCAAAGTCATGCCTTTTAGTATGTCATGCAACTTTTAGTATGCTATCCTATTAGACAGTGTTCAGTGGTTGGCTTAGCATAGCTAACCCACTAAGTTTGTGATAGGCCAAATCTGTCGGTCTAGCTTTAGTAGATGTTTGCATGTAGCGAGGGGCATTATCATGATTTGCCATTATCCTTAGAGTCGTACCCTTTTTGGCAAACATTTCCTGGAATGCCTCTATGGCCTGGCATCCAGCAGAGGTAAACGTTGAACTATTCCGCAATCTCCGAAAGAGACAAACAGAAGTTTAAAGTGGTCTTTGACTAGAAAAAAAACACGATTCCAGGGACCTGATTGCCACTTGACTATCTGTGAAAATCCCTGACAGATATTGTATTACATTTCAGCCAGGACTAGGTTTGATTGGTTTGGTTTCCGCATGAAAAACGCTACGAGCTTTCTAGAGAAGACACCACAACGGACTCCCCTTTCGGCCTCGGAGCTGTGTAGAAGTGAATTAAACTACCATTCAAGGTGGGAGTATTACTCCATTCACTACAGACAGGGATACTCATTTAGAAGTTTCCCCCCAGTTTTGCCGGGTTGCAGTCGATATTTTCATGGGTAAAGTTTAGTTAATCGAGGATTGAGGAGAGGCCATGGTGATAGCTGAACCACTGCGAGAAGACATTTAGTTGGATAGGTGTTTGATAGAAATGTCTAGATGCCGCCGATGAAACATAATGTCTAATACAACAGAAAGAGTAGTTCTTAGTCCACCGCTGATATATGTATTTACAAACATGCCGATCCTTGTACTTTTGCTAATTGAGTCAGGTGTATAGCCTAGGACACCTAACGATCACGCTTGATAACGGACAGATAGGGGGTGTTCAAGGAACATACCTCAGCTCCGACCTATAGCTTTTGTTTTAGAGAACTACAACATGAGACACAAGAGTTTTAGAATATCTGTGAAGGAAATACTGATGTTCTTAATCGTAATAGTTCGCATTTCGATGCCCATGTGGTGGGTAGGACTAGAAATTGGAGATTTTTTCTGAGAATGTCAGAGTATTTATCTGAAGTTGGGATAATAATGTCATTTAGACAGGCAATTACTCTGCATCCTGTCCTTTCCAGGTTCACTAGTAACACCTTGTCTACTAAATTCTAGAGAAGAGGGGACAACATACATATAATATTGGGGAGGGCAGCGACTGGCAAGCCTATGCACCGAAATGATGAGCAAAAGTGAATGTAATGCTGTCTTGACTGATTTATATTTGCAGTCTGCATTCTGGGACTGCACTTTACTCAGTGAGTCAAGTTGGGGGTGGATGGAATCTAATCAGCTTCTAGAGTGCTTTTAGAGAAAAAGATAATAGACTGATAAGTCGGAGATTCTTTGGTTTCACATATGTATGCGTTTTTGCGTGATTTAGGATTTCAATCTCAGTCTTCAATTAAACCAAGGAAACACTGTGTCTATGGCTACGTTCAAGCTACGTATATTCAGAGGGTTGCTACGCGGTATAGAGGAGGTATATACACTCAGTTTTTAAAACATCCTTGAGCTACGTACATGCTGCTATACTATTATTATTACCGTGCCAGTGTTCAATGTCCACATCCGTAGCCGCCTTAGGTCGATCGAGTTTGCTTTTCCGTGCAGCACTTACTGATCCATAGCCTGCTATACATGCAGCAAAATCTTTGATAAAATATGGGGGCTCAAGCCCGCAATTATCCACAGCCATTTCAGACCCATTCTATCCTATGAGTGCTTAATCTGGTGGCCCACAGCAGATAAGATTACTTACCTCAGCGCAATGACCAGGATACAGCCTTTAAAACCATATTGGCACTGATCCCATTAGACCATTACCTAAAGAAAACAGCTGCCAAGAGTCCCCTGCATTTAAAACAATCCAACCTTTGAAAAGAGGGCGATACGAGCCACCGAATTATTGCAAGATGTGCACACTTGGATACAGAGGCAGACTATATATCTCCATACCATGACTAAAACCTAAATTTTAAAACAATCGTCCCTCAAGAGAGGATTGGATTAACGGACCAAAAACTGAGGAAAGAGTAGGCGCTGGTATATACTCATCTGAACCCCAAATTGAACCCACTCTTAGACTTCCAAACCGCGATAGTGCATTCCAGCGGAATTTTTAGCAATCGCAGAACTGGCAGGAGAATCATCCATTTCCTCTACAGTCGTCACATCCAAACTTGGGAAACCATGCCTAACAGCAAACCACGACGTTACACTGGCGAACGAATTAGCTAGACAGGGGTCCGAACAGGACCTGACAATGGTTGTTAACTCTGATCTATAGCCCCTAGCACTTGTTAGATCTAATATAGAACAAGCATTCGTGAGACTAGCCAATGAGAGATGGAGCGCACTCTCATCTTGTCGTGTCTTCAGAAAACTCTGGACAAAACACGACGAAATAAAAATCAAACAAATTCTAGCGCTTATTCGAATGAACCTAGCGGTCTTCACGAGGATTATTGCACCTATCGAACAAGATCGTGGCCTATCGAATAAGAATGCAACTAAGTATAGACGACCATTCAAAGGCTGTGGCATACAGATACAGAAGAGAACCCATTTCACTTCTTATGCGAATGCCCAAGCCTGTACGGAGATCTTTTCTATCAATCACCCCATCTGGACAAATAATCTTTGGATATGCAGGCAGTAGAAGGCCTAAAAGAGCTCGTAGGGTGAGCAGATCGAGACATGTAAAAAAAATTCTGGACAAAAAGGCACCTGGATCTGACAACGTTCTCAAACCTTGAGCATCCAGTCCCACTTTATTGCGCTGAAGCATGGACATTATCAAAAGCAAGGTATAAAAAATTTTTTCATAAAATATTCGATCCCGTTTGCGTTGACGAGATTTGGAGAAGAAGATTTAACGACGAATTGTACGCATTCTACAACGATATAGACGTTGATTGAGAGCTAAACAGCACCCACAATAGCAGTTAAGACAGACGGCCCCCTTGTGTGCAGCCTCTGCTTACGTCCACACATGCAGTCTAAGGTCGCATTGTCGAAGGTACCTTCAAGGTCGATAAAACTGCCCAAGGTGTATTCTTTCCTCTCAAGCGTGTACTCAATCCTAATATCTATATTTTGAAGGTAGTCTCACAGGATTTTCCTTTTCCAATCTGGTATGCATGTTGCATCTCAGATAGAGGGTCCATCCGTAGTGCAAATCTGCGCACCCGTCTCCAAGTTTTTCAGCCGTCAGAAGACATCTCTACCAATTTCTAGTATAAAAGCCACTCGAACTGTACACCAAGGTATAGGAATATGTCAGTGCCAGACACTTAATGAAGATTCGCTTCAGAGTTCGCAGTCACTGGTTGCATCAAGACTCGGTGCATCTTATAGCGATAAGAAGCTATAAAAAGAAGTCAGCACAAAAGACTACACGATATACTTTCAGGGTATTTTTGAAAAAAAAAACTCATCTAGCATCTTAATATTCAAAACCATGCCTCGATTGATGATATGTATATTCAGAAGTTGTCAGTCTCACTTTGATAAAAGAGTACTAGTTTGATATACAGAACTGGATGAGCTAACTGGATGAGTAACATTGTATTGCTCGAGTGGGTTCAAAAGATACAGCGTCTTCGATGCAATTCTCCCTTTGATTCCCATCTTTGCAATGCTAATGGTGGCCAAAGCAGCATTAGGACTTAATGAATCCGCACAGCTGCTTGAGAATGAGAACAAATGAATAAATGACTCTGCGATAGAGATATACATAGAAAGATCCCATATACCCAGGGACGGGAGTCTTCTACAATGCACCAAACAATAGCATGTATCATCACAAGACTGCGAGATCGTTATAGTACACTTCAACATGCTAGGAGTTTCTGAGAAGAAATGCCATGATAGACGATTCGTGCATGGAAACATGTAACCAAACGTACGAAATGAGATATAAAGATACTAAAACATAGTGTGTAGCGCCCAGAGTTACTCTGCTTACCAAATAAACAATCTGTGTCATTCATTTTGATGACATTCCATCCATCTGCTTAACATTTTTTAACCTACCGGTTTCCGAGAAAATAACAAGATCTGCATGCAGACTTGCAGTCATTGTTGGGTCATTCACATCGAACATGTGCGTTAAAAGTAAAATATTTGTTACTCAGTTAAAAAAAGGAAAAAAGAAAATGTACGCGTCGTAGATCTTGTCAGATTACCAAAGTGAAATGCAACATTCACAGACAGACCGTTCTCATCATGTGTGGCCACTTTGAATTCCATTTGTCACTCGGCTGCTTGTCAACACGAAAAATTGTCACATGTTAAACAAGCCAAAGAAAAAGCGTCTAATTACGCAAAACGTCATAAATACTTTGAGAAACTTTCATTGAAACAAGTACAAGTACGACCCGAGTATCTGTGTAACTCCAGAACTCACGTGCACGTTTAATGGTCTCGCTTTAATTGTTAACAAATTCCATTTCACCGCAAAGGGTATCTGTTGATCAAAAACGAAAGTCTTTCAGCTATTACAGTATGCTAGCACATTTTGGCAATGGAAATTAGTCACAATTGCTTACAATTAATTGAGATACATCACATAGATACGAGTACTCGGCGCGAGTATCTTTGAGTGTGTCTTACATCCGACGGGGTAAACATCGCAGGCTAAGTAAACCACACGATGAACTGAATCAACACCATCGTGCCTCATTTACTTTCGACGGGTTTAAGTGTTTGCCAATCTGTGGCGTCTTCTTTGGGGTTTGAGCTTTGTACAGACGCACATGCACAAATTTCAACTCCGTGGAGAGGCGGTTTCGTTTTGTTTCGTCACCACCCCTGGACGTAAATATTTACCAGCAGTTAATAGCTAATCTATTGCCGGCTTTTATTGACTTTGCCATTTATAAACTATTAAACATCAATTAAGAGAGTGAGATATTGAGGCAAGCAGACCTCATTCGGGATTAGGCTTTGTGTTGCCCTCAGCATAATAAAGGCAGTGCTACCGGCCAACGTTTTGCACTGTGGGGCAGATCTCCGATTGAATACTAATTGTCTTTGGGTTCTGATTGAGTAATAAAGTGTGAGTTTAATGGTTGGAATGTTGGACTGGCTAAGAGGTACTTACCCTTTAACGCAATGAGCAGCAGTGAGGACGTATCGATCGTTGATGAGAGTACCGCCACAGTAAAATCGGTTGAAATAGCTCAGACGTGCCATCCATGGGTATTCGTTGGTGCCACTGTTTTGGCCACCTACAATACGTGTCTCGTCGTTTGGTTCGCCACACCCTGTGTAATGGACAGGAGGTAAATAATACAATAAATAATCAAAGAAAAAAGAAACAAAATTCATTACAGTTACGTTGTTTTTTTTTTTTTTATTATTTTATTTTATTTTAAAGGCCATTTCGTTTATGGCCCGGATTGTGTGTCACGTCAAAACAAATTTAATTCATGGCGTGGGTAGAGCTGATTGGATTCTGGGCCTTTTGGAAATGAGGTCGCTCCTGTTGTGTAGTGGATCAGTTATTGTGTAAATATTTGAGTGATGAGAGATGTAAAGTAGGTAATGTACATAAATTGTTGTATCGGTGTAAGCATTGTTAGAAATTAGGGCAAGAATTAGTGGGTTGGTCCCAACGACACACAATTGTATGATGATCAGTGGCCATAGAAGGCAGGTGACAGAAACTTAGGGAGATACAAAGAGTTTAGGAATAAAATAGTGGAGGAAAATCAAACTCTAATTACCAACAAGAGCGGATAAACACGACCTTCTAGATCAAGTTCATTCAAAAGTACCGCGACATCAATCAAATCTGAATTAGGTCTAGTAAGGGATAAGACTCATTAGTAAGAAGATAGCGTGGAAATAATTAAAAAGCTGAAGAACAACTTTGTGATGTGTGATGGATAAGGACTCATCACGTTCAGTAAAGACCCCTTTTTGGAAATAAAGCGAGAGACTAAAAATAAACCAAATCTATCATGTTACTGGCCGACTTGACTTGTGAACCAGTTGGTACTCTTAATGAAGTGGAGAAGATCCGATATCTGATATCTTGTTACCTCTGAGGTGCTTGCGAAGAACCTGGATCTTAGGGTGCATAGGTATCATCTGTCTTTTCATTCCCCTTTATATTGCTATGTCCGGGAACCCACCAGAGTTTGAACGAATTCCTAATCGCCTTCGATTTGATTGTATTGGAATTAATTGATTTTAAGGCTGATTGACTGTCAACGAAGATAGTTATATCCAACGGAGAAAGGTGACTGCCTCTGAATACACTAAATGCGTTTGATAGTCTATTTATTATTATTTGAGAATGGGGTATGTTGCACTGCGACCTGTTGGTCTATTGTGCACCCAGCTAACACCTCGTTGAGGTACATGCCCTCATTAGAGTTCCACTCGTTTTTGGATTCCTTTCGGAATTATTTTGAGGGTAAAGCACTCTTACCACGCCTTGGCGAAAGAAGAATATCCTAGAGCTCTCTCTATAATCCAGTTTGCCTTAAGAATCTAAGGATGAGAGCTGGATCTAGTGACGGTATTTCTTCATCTGATAATTGGTACTTGCCCAAGTATTTCAGTCTTTTGTGGGTCAATGCCCCACAAGATCTCAGCACATGTTTCGGGGTTTGATAGTCTAAAAAAACATCCTATCCTTGTGACTAAAAAAAATTGGTCCTGTACCCGTAGAACAACTAAGTAGGACTTCTTATGGATTATTATCGAACTTAGTCTAAAATTCAACAATTCTATGACTACAAAAATACAAATACAAAATTTTAGCGCGACAGGTCCAAAATCGGTCTCATCAATCGACAGATGAAATGGAGCATTATCATGAAACAAACGCTAACTTCCTTCTGCCCTATAATCTGGCTGAATACGACGATACCATGCACCAAAAGCTTCAAAACACCAAGATATAATTATGTCTTAGCCCCCGTGAAACACAATCTTTGAGGACAATGCACTTGGAATATTGAAAGTAAATCAACATTGTCTTAACTTTTGAGTGAAAAAACGAGATTTTTTTGGTTTGTCTGGCCCCAGCTTCTCAGATTTGGCGCTTGGTTTATAGATCATATTGAAAACACAAGGATTCACCATCAGTCACAATGTTGTAAAGAAAGTGATTTTGTCATTTTTAGCATTCTTGATGATGTCCTTCGAATGTTAAATTCTGAGTAATTTGTGGTCTATGCTAATTTTTGTACCGATGACACAAACCCACTGTCACTTCAGATGCAATAGCTTCCCTTCTATTCGTCCAAATGTCATGAAATCTACCTTTCCGACGCAAGTACATATGTATGTAATTGCAAATAGATGCAATCACCAGAAATACCTATTTTTAAAAAGTCTTGTATACTTGGAAACGTACCTTGTATTATGGTGGTGATATTTTGATATAGATCATCTATGAATTCGTCAACGAATTCTAACGAATACGGCTGGATGAGCACCAGAAATAGGAAGAGTGTGACGTGCGACGCCTCTTTTTCGACAAACTAATTAGATTGTTAGCCGATGCCACGCTGTGACGATGCCACGCTGTGACGATGCCACGCTAAGGCAAATACTTAAAAGACCAACTAATTTCGAGTCTTTCCATCGCCTTTAAAGCTGCATGCGATGGAAACCTTTGCTTAGAGCTCCACAAATCGGTGATCTTATTAAGCTATGTGACCTTGGAAAACACACGATATGTTGTGGAATTTGGAAACACCTCGAACCAAAGCTGGCAGAATTCATTCTATTTTATAAATCTATCCAGCTTATGGGATACGCGAACGATATCGTCCTCATTCTCCGTTTTCAGCGAACACTTATATTTTTGTGCTTTGAAAAAACGTCTAAAAATGTTGATCTTAGGGATGAAAGGATCTCATCAACCTCGAAATTAAAGCAAATACTTCAAAACTTTAAACGCGAAGGATGTAGGTAATGTCCCTGCTTGTCACTAAGTTGGACACTTAGTAGGAAAATGGAGGAGGTACTGGCCACTTTCGAAAGAAAAATACTTTCAATTTCAAGTTCAATTTGTAAGTCAAGTAGGTCACGTCGAGTGAATAAACATCAATGCTTCAGTCAAAAGTATGTTTGGATGACAGACTTCATCTATGTAGGATTTAAAGCATTATTTGACGAGTGCGTAACAATTAGGGATTTTCAACATTTCCTTCCATGCTATTCTTGTCCTTTGTAAGCGTTCAAACAAACCTGCTCATAAACTAGCCTGGGTGTCAATGCTCACAAGACTAAACTGAACTATTAAAAGTTCAGTTTGGTTTCTTATCTTACACAGGATACAATGGAAATTGTTACAGAGCTCAAGGGTAAGTTCATAAACGTTAGGATCGATGACAATGTATGGAAATAAAGCAAGGTGCCCTTAGTCTAACTTTAAGGTAAGGCAGGACCAAAACTCAAAACTATTCTTGTAACATGTACTAGAAAGGTTAAACTCTGACAAGAATTTCGGATACTATGCCATGGTTAAATACGTTTTATTCAAAAAATTGTTTGGCAAATATTTTTTTTGTAAAAATAAGCCAGAACTTGTTTTGGAAATTATCCCAGAATACTTGGAAATTGTACCAGTCTAAGTTGGAGTAAAAGCCATAAGAAAAAATGGAAATCAGGCCAGAAATTATTAGAGTCTCTTGGTTCTATCCGCCAACCAGATATAAAATAAAGTGCACGACTGCACAACCAATACTTGCCCTATAGGTACATATGTATATGTAGGTACAACCTATGCACAGGTATAGGTATATAGACTTGCCCTATAGGTACATATGTATATGTAGGTACAACTTATGCACAGGCATAGGTGGCAGGCACCTGCCTGAAATAATATCATAAAAATCTATGGAAAAATGCTCAAAATTTTGGAAACAATTTGAAGAACTCTACTTTAACCTGCTTGGGTACCACAACGGCAATAAAAACGTCCCCAAATTTACTTACTTACTTAACGGGATCCCGACCCGTGAAGAGTCTCTGCCTGAGACACAGCACCCTTCCACTCTCTTCGATCCCGGGCACGCTGCTTCCAGTTATCTAGACCAAGCGCTCTGGCATCCGCGATAGCTTGATCCTTAAAACGGAGGTTCGGTCTTCCTTGTCTTCTGGAACCTGGGGGCTGTGATTCGAAGATCCTCTTTGCTGGAGCATTATTGTCCATTCGCTCGATGTGGCCGAGCCAGTGTAGTCGACGTGTTTTGGCTTTTTGGACTACATCCACATCCTGGTACAGCTCATAGAGTTCGCGGTTATATCTTCTCCTTCATTCGCCCTCCTTGCGTACGGGACCGAATATCCGACGCGAGGAGGGCGAAAATTAGCTATTGGAATAATGCTTAGTCCCACGCCGCTACATCTACCTACAGAAACAAATTATGCTAAGTTCTTTCAGGCTTCCTAAGCTCCTGGAACTTAAAGCCGGTTACAGGTCATTTGAGAAAACTAGAAAATATTTATTCAAGGTCCCAGTCTTAAGATTTAATATACCGATTCTCCATAAGATTCGAGATTCTTATAGGTGACCGCTGCGAATGAAACAATGCAGAGGTCATAGCAATACCAGCTGGTTCGAAAAGAAAAATGGTGGGACTGATGCTGTGGTTTTATATTACAAGCAGTTTGACACATGTGCATATGTATATGAAAACACCTGCAAAGAAGGAGCCCGCAGTCTTGTCTCTCCAGCTGGTCAAGCAGGACTAAAAAATACAAATTTTTAGCGCGACTGGCCAATGGAACCCAGGGCCTAGACTCTCACAGCCATTCGTGTTGTGCGTGTTATATTCTTTATACGAATGGAAGGGGCCTACTGTTTAATGCCGCATCCGAAGGGCAATTTTTTGTTTTTGAGAAGATTTTTCATGGCAGTTTTACTTTGGGATGTTTATCAGAAGCTCGCGAGAGGTGGGGCCGTGAAACAAATTTTAAGTATTGTCTAGGAATCGAACCTCGAACTCCTTGCTCCGTAGTTCCACACACTAACCACTTGAGCCACGGCGCTCATAGTCAAGCAGGACTATCGTCCCTTACTTACTATCGTCCCTCTCTGTCACACAATATGCCAAGATCGCGAAAAGATTGAGCCGTGAATAAGGTAAAGTCGGGAGAGGGACTGGCTACACTTACGTGAAAAGGTAACAGCTTGGCATTTGGCGATGTTGAGCTCAAGCAATTTTTGAGGCACCAGATTGAAAAACAATCGTGGTCTTGTTGAAGCAGATTGTAGTCTTGTGGTGAGGAAATGGATTTGAAAAATTTGGTATCATCAGCGTGGGAGTTTTTAATGACACTCTCAATGACATGCGGTTGGATAAACCTTTTCTAGCTACTATGACTTGGCTTTACCAGCATGAGTTTAAGTTTCACATCACATCACTAACCTGACCAATTGAAATGATCCGAGTATCTGGTTCGGTTTTGAACCCAAAAACTGTTTAGTCTTTTCTAATTATCTTACGAGTGTAAGCTGAGCCGTGACTTGGTGCGTGAGGCTCGATTTCTACACAACACCAAAATTCCTATCCAAGGTGCCATTTCTCGCGAGTATCTGACATAACACGTAAGAAAAGGCTTCCTTAATACGCACGTTCTGAGAAGGTAGGTTCTGGA
Organism: Xylota sylvarum; assembly: GCA_905220385.1. Classification (NCBI taxonomy): domain Eukaryota; kingdom Metazoa; phylum Arthropoda; class Insecta; order Diptera; family Syrphidae; genus Xylota; species Xylota sylvarum. The sequence continues at coordinate 40,200,106 of LR999958.1, forward strand.
TCCTATACGAACCCGTCGCTCCAAGTGTTTGTATTTTGTAAAAGTGAATAGGAACAACTCTTCCTGAGCTGTAAACCTAAAATCGCTCCTAGAACAATGGAATTCGTTTTTCCACACATCTGTAAAAGCATCATCATACCACTAGTATTTTATTCTGGTGTGATAGCCATATTAGTATGTATGTTGTTTAATGATGGTTCATAAGCTGAATTTTTTTTCGTCTAAATGCTCCCTGTAGGCTGTGGTGTGCTATGGTGTGAACTTCATTTCGTTTAACAGACGAGCTGTAAAGTGAACTGCTACCGGATTTGTGTTCATCGAGTGAGGCTAGACAGAAATTGTATCACAGTCAGGTGTTCACTTATAGGTTTAAAGTCACACATCTTTGATTATAACCGATTTCTAAAAACAAATCCGCGTTCTAATCCTTGTGGGTTCCACTAATATACTACATGCAGTGCATATACCTGCAGTACATGTCGCAGTTAAGAATTGTCAGCATGCCTAATCATATCCTAAGATAATGACTAAAATGCAATTATGAGCCTTTATTACTCTGTTGGAGTTCTATAAGCTGCAGGGATTGAAAGGGTGTGGCGTAAAACTCTCATGTTCAGTATCGTGTTCAAAAGATTTATGGTTGGGTCAGTTAAAACCACAATTGCCATTTAAAGCATGTGATTTATTATATATTATCCAAGAAAAAGAACATCTTGCTGGATATGTTTATTTCCATTGGAATGAGGACATCTCATGTGAAGGCACGTTCCTTATTCACTGTTTACCAATTCATACACCAGGAATGACTTTGCAGGCTGTTGACATGTTCATTTTACTTTTCTTGTTTACGATGCGCTTGTGTCTTACAAAAGGATTCAGAAATATATACTTTCAATAGCAAATATTGGTGGACTTATCAGCTAGACCTCTTTAACAGTCCGATAGTATTCTATTGTAAAATGTTTACATAATAAGTCATAAAGTCTAAAAACAACATTGCGTCACAGGCCAATAAAAAATTTATTGAACTGAATCAAGAATGTAAATAAATGCAAATAATTTGCGACGAATTAAAATGACAATGACAATGAATCAACAAAACAGTGAGGTGTTCAAATGATTTACGATAGAGTCTTCCATTTGTAAGACAGAAGTTGGTACCGTATTCACCATCTAACCAATTAGTAAAACCGAAGAAACTAAGAATACTATATTACTTTCCTAATTTACATCTCACGACTTTGGCGAAGGAACACGCAATATCCAATTGCTAATTTCACGCTTGAGGTTTCTCCAAACCTCAGATACAATTGCGGAAGAGTAAAGAAAAAGTGTTAATACTAACTAAGCCATGGTTAACAGGTGTGTAAGTTCAATCGCAGATTTGAGATACAATTGACTTTGCCACAGAGTTCACTATTATTGGGCCAATTTGCACTAGTCTGTGCAGAAGGAATTTCAATTTGTAGTATTAGGCAATATGTCGAAGAAGTCAAGCGTGGTGTAAATGGAATTTGCGGTTAGTTTTTGGTTTTTACCAGTGTATGGTATTTTAATGGTGTTTCCATTTAAATTTATGTATTACCTATAAACCTGAAAACAGTTTAGTGGCAAGTTCATAAAATTAATTTGAATTCGAGAACTTACCAAGAAGTAACTGATAGGCATTAGGTTATTTGGGTGATTTGGCTCTAAACATATACGAATGCAATCACAAATCATTGCAAGACCATTCCAGCTACTTCACTAATAAGCAGCAGTTTTGAACTTGGGCAATGTCAGCAACATTAAGTCATTCAGACAATGCCATTACATTCAATGATGCTACTGGACCATGCCCACTGACTATTTTTGGAATGAGTTGGAAGAAGATGACTTGGATAATATGTGGTTTCAACAAGACGGCGTCACATACCACACCAGAAATGAACCAGTGAATTAGCGGCCTCGTTAGGGTGATTTGACGTCTTTTTTTTTGGACTTTGTTAAGTCCACGGTTTATGCCAATAAGCCAGAGACTTGCAGGGATATTGCCTGATTTATGGGAAAAGTTAGGGAAAATTAGGTTCAGAATAGTAATAAAATAGAATATCGAAGTGCAGCGTAGTTTGAGCCATGAAACCGCATCAAGGACTTTGTGGAGCTAGTAGAGGTAGGAGCTAGTAGAGGTAGGAGCTAGTAGAGGTAGGAGCAAGTAGACGTGATAGGAAGACTGTTTACAGAAATACGACGGAGCTAATGCCCAGACAAAGTTTCACTCAACATCCAGTAAAGAGTGTGGATGGTATTCTGCTAACTTAGGATCGGGACCAATTTTGGAGATGGAAGGACCATATCGCCGTGGAACATAGCTATTTAAACAATACTGTCGTGGCTCTGGACCCAAATGAGTTATCCATTAAAAAAATTCACGATTACGCATTAGACCTCACAGCACAATAGGGATCGTAGCCGAAATAAAAACACTCAAGATAAATAAGGTGATTGGGTTTGATGATATTTGATGCGTAGAATATATGTATGTACATAGATCCCTCTCCATCTGCTCTTTATTGACTTCGCAGAAGCTATAGATAGCATTAACCTGAATTTTATTTTGAACAAGAAATTCATATCTGCTATCAAGGATTCCTATGAGGATGTAATATCCTACACAAAAGTAATATGTCGCAGAAAATACGCAGTGGAATGCGACATGGCTGTATATAATTCTGTTTTTGGTGGTAATAAGCGATGTGCTCCAGGCAACCCTGACGAGAGAAATCCGCGGACTAGAATGGACAATGTTATATAAATTAAAACACTTAGACTATACTGATGATGTCTACTTCGCATAGAATTTGGGACTTGCACCAAATGGCCCAGAGTTTAGTTTGAAGCAAATAGCCATAGAGTGGGACTGAGAAATCGATGTGGGCAATCTAAAACTGGAAGGTAGTGCACTGTAGAGGTAGTATTTAATGCCTTATGGGTGCTGTATATAGAAGGTGACTTCCGCTGTCATTCATTCAATAGATGTCTACATACCATTTTACGAATCTTCTTAACGAATCGTATCGTGAACGAATAGCTCATAATGGAAGCAGGCCAGGATCCTATTGACATTACAATAACACGAAGAAATTGATGGTAGATAGGCCACTCCTTTTTTTAAAGACCCTTGCCCATATGGCTGACACTGCGACCTGAAAAGATCTATTGTATGAAAAGGGTATTACTAAGCCAAAAGACTTTCCACCTCCCTTATGAAGGATAATACGTCCTTAGCAGCAAAGTTTCTCAAATCCGCTGATTCACATATTTCTTTGTGGAAAATAGGCATTCACAGATAATGTGCTCAAAGGACTCGTCATCTTCTAAGCAGAACCTACATTCCGTTTCAGATTAAGTTTGTTACTGTGATATTGCAGGCCACAGTGACCTGTGAGAAAGCTCACCAGTTTTCTGATGCTTTCCTTATCTAGATTAAGCATTTCCTTATAGGATTCTTTGGATTGTCTTAGCCCCGAGACATTTTCCCAATGGGCCAGACGAAGTATGTGTTCGCAAGTATTAATCAACACTGTGGCGGTAGTCCAGTTGACACCACAGTAGGGTTCCTGGCTATCTGAAAAGATATGTATCCTAGCGCCCTTCATACCTTTATCCAGGTTTATCCTAGCGCAGATCTCAATCGCATGGAATTCAGCCTGGAAAACCGTGAGACACGTTCCCATAAGTATCGAGACCTTTGTGTTGGGTCCAAAGACGAGAGCTCCAACTCCAGTTTCCATCTTTAATCCATCTGTGTACCATTAGACCAGTTTGCACGGTCCAATATTTCTACCTTCGGTAGGCTACGAAGCAGTAGTCTGTTGATGTCGGGAATTGAGTCAAGAATTTTTAGGTGTTCCACATGGTCGCCTGATTTATACTTGTATATATGTATACTGATTGCAGCTTATTAGCGCATCTAGCGGCCGTCTTCCTAATGACGGTTTGTAGGGGAGCGAACCCAACAACAGCTTGTAATTCTACCGTGGGGCAGGTGGTCAAACCTTTTGACTTAAAGATAATTCTATTGAAAAAATATGGCATGCAATGGAATCATACAATCAAGGCTGGGAAAAGAATAAGCTGTTCTAACCAAACTTGATGCAGAACAATTGAGGAGGAAGCAAGGTGTTTGAGAATGAGTTGATGAGAGCTGAAGCACGTTATAGCAGCTCATACATGAAGGCGTGCAGGCATGTTAGAGTTTCTAACATAATCTCTAGTTAACTTTGATTGCACCTTCGACTTCCAAATGCCCATGGTTGACTGTGTGTCTGATTCTTAAGAAGAAATCCACTTGAAGGGTCAATTTTCATTAATTTCGCAAAACACTAAATAAAATGTTCATACCAATGAAACTACCACTTTGCCCTTTTTAAAAGTCAAAACCATGACAGAATCAGAGTATTTTTATCCTTTCGTTGGACAAACAAATTTTATTTTATTTTATTCAAAATGTTGTTTCAAGCAACCTTACGTGCGTAAGCCTTTTATAATTTAATCCATTAATTCGAAGCCTAAATGTTAAAGAGTTAAGAGGTAAGATTTGTGTGGCAAATACAAAGGAAGGTGCGTACAAATTTAAATGAAAAATTCAAGATTTACAGGTTCTCCTTAGGCTCCCTTTCACATTTATCTAAGAAATAAATAAATATTTCGTTTAAAAAAAAACAGTTCTTACCAGTTTTCTATAAATAACGTCACAAGCCTACCTTATAGTAAAAACGGCTGTTCACTCAAGTATCTCTATTTCATAGATCATTGTAATCCAATAGTTTTATAGGCATCATAAATCGTATACCACACACATAGCTCGATGGCAGGTGATGATAAAGAAAGTGCGACAATTGGCCAATTGCCAAACACACCGGTTGGCATCTTAGCACTTGCTACACGAACACCGCACTGATTAGGCATTCTAATCGCATAGTCTTGTGCACGATGTGCGATACTTTGAATCGCTTTACTATTAACACTCTGAAGTTCATGCGGATTTTCGCAAGAAGCCAACTTTTCCTTTGTCACGTTTTGTTCGAAATTCATACGAAAAGAGTGGCAGAATAATTTGTTTGCCATCAGCATTATCGCATGGATTTCGATTTTGATTCGATGAGTTTGTAGGCGAAATTCGGGTGTAATTGAGAGAAAGGTGAGAATTGATCTTTTTTTTTTTTTTGTAATTTAGAAATGGATGCTATGTTTTGTGGTTACTTCTTGGACTAACAATAGGATGTTTTGCATTCTTTTAGAAAGCGAAAGTGATTTTCGAGTTGATACTTCTTTATTTTGTTTGCGGAATTGTTTGATTTGATGATGCGTGACAGAATTTTCTGATGCGAGGCGCTTGGATGAAATGGTATTTCTGCATTCTTTTTGATTTCCAAGAGTCTACCATTCTTAAGTCGGATCCAATAATTTTGACAGGAAATAGACATTTCTTCTAATAGATGCTAGACAGTCCAATATTCTGAATGTCCAAACTATAAAAGGGTCAAATGTCAACTTAGACCACTTTATTGTTGCAGCTGAACTCAGAGCTCGACTATCCAACGAGAAGAAAATGGGAACAGCCTTGAAAAAGAAATTCAACGATGGAGGCCTTATCACGACTGGAGTATCCTAAGCTTACAGAGAGCACCTGAGTGAGAAACCCTCTGCTGTGTATTCAAAATCCACAACCGCCAAAAATCTGTGGAACCAGTATCCCGACATCATCAAAGAGGTAGCTGAGATTACTATAAGTAACCAGACACCAGCAAAAAAAGTCCTTGGTAAGATGATGAATGGGTGCCCTGGAGAAGGTAACAGAAAATTCACATCTACAAACTTTGCCGCGCAAAACAAGGGCAGCAAGGAAAGAGTATTGAACTCGATGAAGGGAGGAGAAGAAGATCTTGCGTAAAAAGAAAAGGATCTTTGCCGTCTCCCAGCTCTAGGATATCCAAAAGTTCTGAGAAAGGAGCAATATTCGGCTGCTGTCTTCAAGTCCGGAATTAAATCTCTTCGAAACAGTGACGGAAACCTAGTAATGGAAACACCTATTCCCCGTGCTATAGGATGTGTTGAAATAGCACTTCTAGCAGCTACTTAATGCGCATCAGGTAGAGCAAGTGATAGGACAATAAAAGAACCCGCATCCAGTCAATGAAGAAGCCAAAAATCTGAAGAACAACAGGGCTGCCGGCTCTGACGGTCTACCAGAGGAACTTATCAAACATGGTGGTGATGCTGTAATAGGGTGCAAGGACCAAATCATCAACCAAGTGTAGGTGGATGATGATATATGGTTCATCTTTATGCAAGACGATCGTATGGTTTGAGGCATATTCCTGATTAAGGTTGCATATAAGATCTTATCTAACGTAGTGTGGGACTTTCTGAAGCATTTCTGCACTACACTAATACGCACGTATCAGTGGGGAATCCGGCCCGACAGTTCGATGATCGACCACATTTTTACTCTGAAATGAGACCAATGAACTTCGTTTTTTTCCAGGACCTATCTTAGCTCACAAGTAGCTTTTATCCTTCTTGCAGTGCCACCATATTCATAAATACGTGTTGTTTAATGGATGTACTTGTCGGCACTTTTCGTCAAAGTCGATATTTCGTTGAGATGGCCGTTGGAAATCTAGAAGTGCTGCCACTGGTCTTCTACTTGGATTTCAACGACATAGAAATCCTCGAAAGTTGGTTAAAAAAACCAGCAAACTCAATGACAAAAAGAAACCCTACTAAACTAGTGCGAACATTTTTATAATGAATAGTACGAAAACCAAGAAGGTAGGATCATGTGGCTTAAACTTTGAGAATCAGTGATCTGTGGAAGGGTTAAAAGAGGGTCTGACAAAGAAGAAGAGCTGAAACCATACTTAGAATAAGAGGAGGGTTGCTATAGTCTTCTATGGTACTATGGTCTTTCTACTTTTATGATAAGAGGTGAGGGAAATTCACTTCCAGAATTCCCACCAGAAATTATCGTGTTTTGGGCAACGAAAGAACGGACAAATATTGAAAATTGCATCCATCCCATGCTCTTCCATTCTAAGAAGTGAGTAAAGAGATATATGTACATATATATATCTCTTCCTCTGATATTGCTTTTTCGTAGGCACACATTTTTCATCATCATCGGCATTTTGACTAGGTATTTCGCTTTCTTTCAATGCGACCGCTTAAAATTAAATTTTTAAAATGTTAAACAAACAACTCGAGCAATACGAACACTTTACCAATTGTAAAATCCATGCTTGTTCAATGCACATGAGCGCACGAACGTACCTATAGTTGTGGTTGAAATTATTGATTTAACTAAAATTACTTATGACACAACCTAACCAAAAACTTCTTCCCAGATCTACAATGCATATGTATGTACATATGTAAAAAAATGTTTGTACAACAAAGATAATGATTAAACAAATGTCTGAAGTTGTTTGTCGTTTGAAATGCAGTTTACTTTCTAGTTGTTTAAAGAGCTTGAGTATGACATCCGAGACAAACTTTGTTTTAAAATCTCAAAATTTGATTGTTGACTTTATTGACATTACTGCAGACAGACACGTCAATAATATTTAATCTGAATAACAAATACGTTTTGAGCCACCCTACTGAGACAGACAGACAGACATACATATATATGTATAACCGAAAACTTTGACGAACTAACTCACTGCCATACACATTCCAAATTCAGCGACAAAATATCAATCACTTTTTTTATTTTTAGTTCGTTTAACTTCTTATACAACTTCAGAAAGTGGTTAGCTTGGGTCTCGCCCTAAATAAAAAAAAAATGCTAATAATCATCTATTCAAACCACAGACACTGGGAATTTGTCTGCTTAGGCTCCACAGTTAGGCTAGTCTGATTGACTCCACAAATCTGACAGATAGAGCCTGAAGCGTACAATTTAATGTGACAAAATGTTGTGATACATGGCTTTATTAAGTTTGTGAGCTATCTTTATCGTCCTCCAAACATTGACCAACCGGCCTGACTATTTCGGCGTAAGTTCATAGACCTTATGGCTCACCAAAGTCCGTTGCAGAATTATAACCTACTGGTGTACACCTGTAGACCTATGCAACTGCACAGAAATAGTTAGTTTGAAACAGTTAAAATCTAAATTTAGGTTGACCTTAGGTTGGTCGTAAGTTCATAAATTATGAAAGTAAATGGGTTAAGAGCTCAAAATTAATAAAAAAGTTGGCAATAAACTCTTCCAATTTAAAGTTGACAGTGAACTAAAATGCATAATTGTACACAATTGCACCGATTCGCCCCGCTGCGCTGCTCCGTTAACCTTTTCGTCAAGAATTTACCGTCACTAGAGGTTTACCTAACTTTGAGTGAATCTTGAAGATAAGGTAACTGAAGCAATAAAGTGGTGCGCTATGTAACAAAAGGATGCAGTAGTTTGCATGAACTAATATTTACACAGCCATATGTATTGTACATACATACATATGTATCATATTTCAGAAGTTGTTTCACCAGTAGATTCTGCCCCTGCATTTATTTGCATTCCAAATAAGTCTTAATTCCACAATACAGCTTGGTCCATAGAGCCATAGTTGCACAACAACTTTATATGGACTTATTAGTGCCTTTAGGAAATTCCGATCACGTCTTATCGTCACGTAATTATATCGACTCCAATGATGATGAGGTTTTGTAAATGTTTTCCAACTGCAGACATATTTGTTATTAATGCTGGCGTTCCGCAGGGATTCCACATCCCACATCGTAAAATCTATGTTCATCAAACCAAGTTATCTATTCCAAGTAAATAGATACTTCACGTCTATCGGACTGATCACACTTATCTTCAAAATCATGGATTCCTATAGACTACTATGACAGATGTTCCAAAGAACTCAATCCTTAGAAATACGATGTTTGGTTGCCCCAAAACACAGACTACCAAGGCCTACCACCATTATGCTGAACTATTATGTACCAGAATATGAAGGCCACTGAAGATTCTGAAGGTTATACTATTTAACAATTCAAGTACAGAATGAACAGCCATAGCTTACCATCTCGGGTCGGTATTTTAGCATTATAAGCGCGCTTCTTTCGGGACAATATTTGGCGCAACAGGTATAGGACCCAGTGTCTAACTTTTTATAACCATTCATGCCGGCGTGTTATATTCTTCACACGAATGGAAGGGGCCTACTGTTTATGGGCAATTTTTTGTTTTAAGAACCCCTTTCATGGTATTGTACTCCCGGATGTTTCTCAGACGGTCGCCAGAGTTGGGGTCGTGGAATAACTTTTGGTGTTCTCTGGGGATCGAATTTCGAACCCCTCATTCACCTCATATTACCAAAAAATCAAACTGACCTAAAGATAATAAGCTTTAAGCATTAAGAACGAAGGAACAATTCGAACCTTAACACTCAGAAATAAAAACCGAATCTTGAGGGACATGTAGGAGAAAGAGAACGTCTGGTTTACCTGAACTGTAGTACTAACTGGAGTATGTAGTAATTTCTTTAGCATTTGAAAATAATCCAGTACTGTACTGGTCTTCAGTATCTAAAGATCTTAAAATTGTATTTCTAGTTTTGTCCTTCGATTAAATCTTATGAGAATCACCAAAGTCGTTATTATAAAACGTTTAGGTAATGTGGAAGAAGAGAAATTCAAATACTAAAGACAGAAGTGTCTGACCTTCAAGTTATAATTCCTATGTAATGTATTACACTTGTTATCCAAATCAAGACTTATGTGCCACAATCCCCCAAGGTCACAAAGCAATATGACAATCTTCTGATTTGATCAAAATTTTTTGAGAGCCCAAACGAATACCAAACACACTTTTTGTAGAGTACCACCTACGCAATTTCGATACCATAAACTATTGGTATTAAGTCTTTGGGTAAATGATTGCTAAATTCAAGATCAAATGCCTTTTGACATCGTTAAGCATTGTTGCACATCTATAAATCACCACAATACAAATCAACAATTGTGTCCTTTGACCATAACTATTCAATTTGTTAAAAAAAAACATAACTGTAACGATTTTTAAAACCATATATCCTTTTGGCATTGAACAAAACTACTCACTGCATTGACAGCCATTCGTTAGAACATCATTTGCTGGTGGTTTATTCGTATTCCTGTTAAATACTCCAAAGAAATTCTTTATCGGATGCGGCATCCTTGTTAACTGCTGGGGATGTGCTTCAAAATTTCCGGCAATATTTTTTGTCAGCGTATCACAAAAACTCACTCCAATCAAAGCTGATAACAGCAAAACTTTATACAAACACTGACACATGATGGCACCACGTATTTCCTTAAATCACTTCTTTTTTAATTTTTTCCTTTTTTTTGAAATGCCAAACCGAAAACAAGCTCTCGATCATCCCCAAAAGAAATATGTTAAGCAAACTATCACAACGGCAGAGCCACTAACCAATCCAGCCAAGTTAATGACCGGTCTCTCAGAATTATTTACCAAAGTTATTGACACTATCACTATACTATACTCGTATTGATTAATTGTGCCCGTCTGATGCTTTAAATAATTCCGAATTAATTAACAAAAAAAAAAAAAAATAAATAGAAATTCAGGAATATCCGCGAAATCGAACACCGTTGGTTATTTTTTTTTTTTTATTATTTGGTCTAAACACCGCACCGATAAGAACTCGACATTACCAGCGAATGTTTTATACGCCACTGAGCTGGACTCGCACTTGATCTTGAACCGAGCCGGATGGTTAGAGTTAGAGTTACCACAACACCATGGTCGAACCGATACAACACTGTCAACTTTTCTGTCGCTTCTACCACTCGTGAACCGACAACGGCGAGCAAAAACAAAAGCGACGACAAAAAAAAAGCATTCTCCAGGTATGTGGATCGCTTTTCGATAAAAGTATCGCGTACGTAACGTAAGCGACGCCAAACAGGAATATGTATCTATATCACGTATCCGTTGTGTATACACACGTTCAAACCATTAAGTTCGTTAGATACATGTCTAATATGTTATGCTAACATAGCATGGGGAATCAAATCCACGGACTAACCACCAGACGGCCATATGATCGCTTCGCATTCGCACCGCACCACAGAGTTGGCAGTAGTATCTGTACTTTGGCATTAGAACTCTGTTAGTGTAGAGCCGCAGATGTTTATGCGATCGGTTAGATACCTGAATGAGGAAGTTGGTTCTGTTAATAGGTGCATTCGCTATGCATTGTCTTTGTGCGAAAAAAGTGACGTAGGTAGTAGAGGAGCGATGACGACGGCTTGGTGTCATTTACAGAAACATTAATTATTCTGCAAAGAGAACGGTGTGTCATTAGTTTGTGATGCGTATGTGTGATGTTTTGACATCTGTCCGCGTGCTTGAGCCCGTGGCAATGGACTATCGATACATAATTGCATTTTAGACAATTAGTAGATACGGCAAGTAGTTCTTGTACTGGTTGGCCGAGATTAATTTCTTACAACTTTCTAAAATTACAAATCGGTTGGCAATAAATAAGGGAAAGAGGATTATCACGATTGAAGATTGCTTTATTACAGATTTACTTCATAATCCTTTACATGTACATATTTAGGTAAGTAAGATTCTTCATTTTCATCTATCAAATGCACATGACTATCTGGCTGTACATTCTTACCCATTTTTCAGAACTGAAATACATACAACCCATAATCTTGAATAATGGCTCTTCTTTATACCAATCGTGAGTACCGTGGCAAACTGCTTAAGATGTCAGGCTATTAGGCGGAAAGTTCTGAATATGACAAATATGTATTTTAAATAGTCGTTACTCTGTATTGGCGTGATAAAGTCTTAAAAATTCGGTAAATTTGGTGTAACAAAAATTGCAAAAAAAAAGAATTTTCTTTTCTTAGAGATACCGCTTCAGATGTACAAAAGCTCCTGACGAAGAATGTCGGCAAGAAAATGCAGGAAACCAAAGCGGCGCTACATAGAAGCACCGGAGTTGCTCGCGAGACCTACGGACAGAAGGTATAAACACCGGCTTCGCAGAAGGAAAAAGTGAAATGATATTGCAGGTATGAGGTTCGGAAGTTTTACCAAAAGTTTTACCGAAGACTGCACGAACGAACAAGGAGTAGAATCGCAGTCAATGTTATGGAAAGATTACTCCTCTTCTGCGTCCGTGTCGCACTAGCCTCGGCAGAGGTCATCAATGTCTAGTCCCATTCTTCTTCGGTGGGTCGCCAGGACGTTGTGGCTGGTAATAATCCCCGTAAAGAGCACTAGGTTGGGTCTGTCAAGGACTAAAATATTCTCTTGGTTTTAACGGTGTAATGATTTGTCCAGAGTTTTCTGAAGACACAACAAGGTGACAGTGCATTTCATCTCTCATTAGCTAGTCCCCCGAAGGCTTGCTCTATATTGGATTTAACAATAATTAATAGGCAACGACCATTGTCATATTCTGCCTGGACGCCTCTCTTACTAAATCGTCCGTACGTTCGTTTTCCTCACTGCTTTGTCCTAGAACACAAGGAGTGTAACGTCGTGGTTTGCTGTGAGTGCTGTGAGTTTTTCACGGCATCGTTTCACAAGTTCACAAAGATAGCCTTCATAGCGGCTTGACAGTTCTCGTGTCGGTTCTGCGATTGCTAATACTTCCGCTTGGAACACACTGTCGTGCTTTAGAAGTCTCAAAGAGCGAATAATTTCGGGTTCAAATGAGTATGTACCAGAGCTCACTCCTTCGCCAGTTTTTGACCCGTTCGTTTATCTAGTCCTGTCTTGAGGGGAACATTGCTTAAACGTTTACGATGAAGTCCTGGGATAATGATATACAATCTATTTTGGTACTTAAGTGTGCCTATCTTGCTATAGTGCGGTGCCCGTGTCGCCCTCTTTCCAATTGGAAAGCGTAGGGCCCTTTTTGCAGCTGTTTTCTTTAGGTGTAGGTCGAATGAGATCAGTGCCAGTATGGTTTCAAAGATTGCAATCGGGGTGGTTCTAATGGCACTGGTAGTTCCTATATCTGCTAATCGCTGTATCCTGGTCAGTACTCTGAGGTACGTGATATTATCTGCTGCAGCCCACCAGGCTAGTCACCCATTAGAATGGGTCTGACGATGGCTGTGTATGTCCAGTGGATGATGACGAGCTTGAGCGCCCATTTCTTACCAAAGATTTTGCTGCACATATAGAAACCTGTGTATGCCTCCCTTATCCGTTCTGAAGACGTCGTGTATACAATCCAAATATCTCGCCTTATCTGAGATTTGGATGTGTGCACCGTTGAGTCTCAAGGTCCCGGTCTGTGGGATTGTTCTCTTGTTAGTAAAGAGGACCACCTTTGTTTCCACATCTTTTCGTCTATTTGCGTAGGGTATTGAGGGCGGATTGATTGAAATATTTTGGTGATGGTGGGTATGAACCTACCTGTCGCCATTATGACAACAACGACTTTGAGCCCCCTTTGTTCAAATCTCTTTAAAATCTCGTTTGCGACCAGTATCCCTTAGTTGAAGGTTCTACGAGTATATCTAGGAACACCGCTAACGTGAATTTTTCGTGGTGGAGTGAACTTTCGATCCTTATTGCCACCTCATTCTGAGCTGTCTCAAAAGATCGGCCTTTAGTCTAGGCGTGTTGGGCTGGGGATATATCCCTAGGACATAGTTTGGAGTGAATGTGTAAATCTATTTATCTTTCAAATGTTTTGAGTAGAAACGAGGTAAGGCCAATCGGCCTAATGTCGTTTTTACTAGTGTGTAAGGCTTTACCCGCTTTGGGTATGAAAATGACATTGCTTTTTATTCAAGCTCGAGGAATATATGAGTTAGGGTTTATAGCATCATGGGGAATATATAGTCAGGGTCGGGCGGATTAAAGGGGCCCAAGATGTAAATTGCCCAATTGGAACCGACCCTTAAAAAAAGAAGACTCTCTAAACTGGGTCAACTATAGTGGATTTACTGTGAATATTAGATTGAAAATTGTAAACTTTCGAATTGTATAACTACTACCGTTTAGGACGTCTGTACTATTAGTCCATGTAGGGTACAGACATTTTTTTTTATATTTTGTGCATGGATTCAAGGAATTTGCATCAGTGCTGTCGTTTTTCTAATTCTAAGTTTTTTTTTTTATATTTTGTGCATGGATTCAAGGAATTTGCATCAGTGCTGTCGTTTTTCTAATTCTAAGTGTAGGGTACAGACATTTTTTTTTATATTTTGTGCATGGATTCAAGGAATTTGCATCAGTGCTGTCGTTTTTCTAATTCTAACATTTTTTTTTATATTTTGTGCATGGATTCAAGGAATTTGCATCAGTGCTGTCGTTTTTCTAATTCTAAGTGAAAGTATTTTGGGTAACCATTTCAAAAAAATTCTACTATAAAAGCCATTTCGGCAGCACTGGTAACGGTTGGGCTTTTAAAGACAGGCTGCTCCTTAAAAATGTTTTTTTTTTATATTTTCTCGAAAATGGTTTGAGATTGAAGAAAACTCTATGACCATCTAAGTTCTTGAATGTCCTTAATTTCAAGGATACAAACAAATTTGTTTTTAAGTTTTAAAACTTAAATGAAAGTCAGTATATGTGCTTACTGGGATACTATGTAACAATGGTTTTTAAACTATTTAAAAAAAATGATTTCAACTTTTTTATAAGAAAATTTTTTACAAGAAAAAGTCTTCATAACATAAAGTATAGATCTTAGACATTTCTATTAGTCGTCTATACAACATTGTCAACCCGATTACTTTTTAGTTGGGTTTTCTACGAAAATCTAAACTGAAAGGATCAGTTCACCAATCTCTCAAAAAGAACTCAAAGAATCCATTAAATAAATAATTTGTATCAAAGTTAGGAAGAATTCTCAAATTGTCTTCCCTTAAATAACTGTTCTACTGCCCAAAAAGTGGTTTTCCAAAAATAGCATCATTAAAGAATCATTTCGTCATGCCGATCTGCTTCCCTTTCAATACAGCCAAAAGCACCGGTGCTATTCCGCTGATTTCTACCAATTGGGTCAATCTCATCTGTAGAGAGAGAGTATGTATGTATACCTACTTTTAGTAATGAAATAGAAATTCCATCACTTGTCTTGGCACATTTTTTGAAATGCTACCGTTTTTGAAACATGGGTAGCCCAGTAGCACTTGCTTCAACAAAGGAGCCAAATGCTGCTATAGTAGCCACTTCGGCAGCACTGATCTGCATTACGATGCAGAATTTTTTAGACTCTTTTTAGTGACAATTATACTTTCAAATGTTTATCAAACGTTTGCGAAAATTTTTCCCCTGAGTTCACTCTTTGGTATTTTCTGTAACTCGAATCTTGAACCGCTTTCTAAGTAGTTTGACGCACTAACCACTACGACACGGCTACGCCCACTTCTAAGAGTTTATTATGTATTTATTCTAAAAAAAATTTACCTAATAGACTTTAAGCTTTTACCCTAAATTTCCATAATTAAATTTCTACCACACAGGGGCCACCCACGTCAGTCGGAAAATGCAGACACTGTGACGTTATTATTAAATGTTGGATTTTATCATCCAATTAATCAATAAAAGTATATCGCTATGTAGGTTTTAATTTGTGTATCTTTTCCTGAAACATTGACATGTCGTTTATCCGCGATTGCTTCAATAAACGTAATAAAAAAAATAGTTTTCAAATGTTTTTACATTAATAGTGCCCACGATCGCATCATCTTGTTTGAATCATATATTGACATCAATGGTTTCGGTGAGATTGTTTCCGACATTCGATGCTCAGAATGTTCTCCATCGTCATTCTGCACAATCTGACAAGTTTGACAGGGATGCCAAAACTCCTTGCCTGTAAAAAAAGAACCGCACTGGTAAGGGCCAATCAGTTCGTTGACAAATGTCACCCGACACTTCTCAACAATCCAAGGGTTTCTTGGGGTGAAATCCAGTCCAGCGTAAACCTCTCTTGAACGGAACGAAAGTCTATCTGCAGTTTCGAAAGTCTATGTAGCAGATTTCTATGCGAAGTTTACTGTGCATTTATTCTTATTGCTATCCTTCTGCAGTTCACTAAGGATAGTGATTTGCTCCTTCACGACAAAGTTAGTATGTAGGTTATGCGCTGCTTCACAGTGGATACAATTGAGTTGATAGATCTTCATAGTTTCGACCTAAAATGTCGCAAAAAGTTTGTATAAGAGCCTCCTTTCCGGCTTCATCTAGCCAAATGTAAGTATCATAGAGAGCATTTGTAGTTTTTCCAACCAAAAATTATTAAGACACTTTTCATCAGTAAATATCTAGGACATATGAAATGAAATAAAGAATTCATTCCTGCTGGTGATTTCCATGTCAATATCAGGATTTACTTTCTATTTTAGTTTAGCTTCCATCTCAAAGTACATGTGTAGATTCTGACATGATAACCTACCCACGAAACAAGTCATTTCTCTATCGACAGAAGTACCACAGTACTTTCCATTTCCTCGATCTTGAGTTGCTTGTCACACACTCTTTGTTATTTCCTGTCGGACGGGAATAAATGTCTCCTAAATGTCTGCATCCATGGTGAGTAACATGCTGCCTCTTGGACTATAAAAAGTCCGGTTCGATGCCACCTGCAGAGGATGTTTTGAAAGGTGTACTCATAAAACTTTGCCTTATTAATAGATGTCAGCCTAGTCAAATACACGACCCAAAGCCTACTAAATAAAGATCATCCAATCGAACAATATAAAACGACCCAAGTGTTAATAGTCATAAACTGTTTTACAACCGCAAGTCTTCTAAATCAAAACCATTCAGTCTGTGCATGAAGTAGCGCCGAGAAAAACTTATTTAACGGCCGGAGCTTAAGATTCACTATCTATTCTTTTATTTGAGTTCGAACCCAATCAAAAAATCATCACTTTAGGTCAATCTGCATTTATCCATAATATGGTCAGATAGGTATGTTTTTTTTTTTATTGTAAAAGTGAAAACCTATTGTCAGAGTGGTGGGTGAAATTTATTCAATTCTATTGACCCATTTGTCCACGTCCGAATTCCTCCATGGAAATGCACTTTGAATGATGAGAAGAAGAAAAAAAAAAAAAACTGCATTCAACTTCATTAATATGTATTAAAATCAATTTGATGATCTGGGAGGTAACCACAGTCACGTGAAAGATATTCTAAATATGCGAGAGATACGTCTTTCGATCACAGTGGGTATGCTAATTTTCTAGCTTTTACCGCTCTTGGGTCGAATAATTCAATAAGTGAACCAGTTTCGAGGCTCGTCAAAATTGTTGTTCCTACCTCTAGAAAGCCGATAAATTACATAATTTTATTTGTATTTGGATGGCTTTAGATACTTTGTTCGTGCTCACATCCGATCGTGTCGGTGGTATCTGTGACTGAAGATAAGCTCAGAGTTATTTGCTAATTGAATTTGTTTGTACCATCTGGAGGGTGTAAGGTTTCATCGAGCGGCCAAGATTATTGATGGGAATTCACAGGAATATATTTCAAAACTTGATATTTCTTTTTTATTTTAGAAACCGGTGAGGTAGGTTTTTATCTTTATTTACTAAAGTGATCGTTTCAGTGGTCACCACCGATGGAAATATTTTATACACACTCTTGTTTTTTTTTCTTCTTCTGTTCTGTTCTGGGTATGAATTTAAATTTATTGCAACGAAAAATATTGGATACATATGTATGTACATCGCCACATCAAGTAGCGTAGAACGATTGCAAACCGAGAATGTAGGTTAATGGAAATAGTTACAAACGAAATGATATGGGAAACTATTTCACGCCTCATCTCTTGGAATGACTCGCATTTGAGTTATGTAGTGCAATTACAATTACAACTGGAAAACCAGGTCAAGTTAATGAGAACATGCATTGGTATGGTAGGTACCTGTAGATAAACTGTAGGCCATTTATTTTAATTGTTATATTTATTGACAGACTAAGTGCTTTGGGACGCATATCTATTTGGCGTGGGTAGTTTTGTTGCATTTTGCAATTTAAACTATTCAATGAGGAAATAAGCTTAGGAAATTATTTTTCATTATATCTTCAAGGTGTAAGTATGATAACTCTTCACTCGCCGATTTCAGTGATAAAACTGTCTTTGTTTACAATATTGTTATGATTTATTGCAAAACTGCGAATTCTGATTGTATCTATTCAACGTTTATGTTGTATCTATTTACCAATATTGCATTTGAATACAAGGAATCAATCGTAAGCGTATTTCTAGTTATCGAATGTATGTATAAAACTCGAAAAATTTACTGAAGCACTCTCTGCAAGAACCAAATATGATAATAACAATTGGCTAGAACACATGCTACTAAACCGCATTATCCTCAGCCTCACTGGGAGACGAAACAGTCCGAAAGAAAGGGAACAGTCCGCACAGGTATCCCACAGGGGAGTATAATATATCCTCCTCTATAGGTGCTTGTAATGGACGACCTTATAAAAACACTAGAGGGAACCTGCGCCAAATGTGTGGCATATGCAAATGATCTTGCCGTACTAATAAAAGGAGAGGATCTGAATATTATAGGGGAGCTTATGCATAACACTCTCAGACCCATAAATATATGGGCGGAGAAAAGAAGTAAACCTAAATAAAACTGAATTAGTCCTATTTACGAAGAAAATCAAAACTAGTGACTTTCACATTCCGCAACTGGAAGGAGCACCATTACAACACCGAAACAGGACATATGGTGGCCAATATAAGACAAAACAAAAATGTAAGAGATTTGCTAACAAATTCCTTCCTTGGGAATCACAGCAGCACAATCGTCAATCCCAACTGCGGCCATGGTCGCGATCTTAAATATATTACCAGTGCACATAGAAGCGAAAAGAATCACCGGCTTCTCACCAGGATAACAGTGTACACCGACGGTTCTAATATATCAGGGGAATCAGGAGCTGGCATCTTTTGTGCTAACCCGCCGCGCCGTTTGAACTTGCTTTTCATCTAGAGCCATTCGATACGGTGTTCCAAGCAGAAGTTTTTCCATTACTGAAGGCAATCGAGGCACTGTCCGAAGGCAAATCGACATCTGCTCGAAAAGCAAAGCAGCAATAAGCGCTATTACAAACTCCATGTCAAAATCGTGACTACTAAGGGAGCGCAAAATTAAACTTAATTCACTTGCCAACCGTAACAAAATCCGTCTCTCGTGGGTATCTGGGCATGAATGTGTACTAGGCATCGATAACGAAGATGTATTAAAAAGGCAAGGAGCATATAACAGAGAACTGAATCCTGAAAAGACAATAGGTATCCTCCTGACAACTATTAAAACTATAACACAGGTCTACAGTGGTTTTGGTGCGGGAAAGACTAAAACCGTTTTTGAGTATGCCCCTTATACTGATTCTAACGGTATATATTTTTTCATAAAACTAAGTGCAGTTTTGAGATATGCTACTTTAAAAAAAATTTTTTTTTTTCATATTTTTAACCGTTTATTTATTTGTTTGAACGTGGAAAAAGCTGCTTTTTCGGGATTTCTTGGAGTAAGTTTACTCAAGACACTCACGTTTGATACTCTAGCAGTTATTAGTGATCATATGTTCATCTCATCGACCCTGGTACCGTTCTTCTATATGTTTTAGGTCCTGATGATATCGCTCGCCTTGTCCCTCACTGTAAAAGCCAACATTTTCATGAAATCTATCCAAATGATTGTGGAGATAGTAGACATTGATGCTCATATTACAACTAAGTATTCTAAAAGGTCAAGGTCCTTGATAAGGTCACTTAAAGCGGTTTGAGTAAAAAGTATAGGTTTTGATTATGTTGCTTCAAAATCACTGTCTTTCTTGTAGCTAGTACTGTTTTTGCTACGTTCGAATGTATTTGATTCGGTGCTTGAAAGATGTTAAAGGTCACCTAAGGTAGGAACAGGGACATCTCCTGAATGATAGAGACAGGTCTCTTAGCAGATTTCAGATCGGGGTACGTCATTTTTTGTCGGTTAACACCACCCAGATCGACTAAGGAAAAAAAGCAGTCATCATGGTTCCTTCGGTTCCTTCCAAACTATAGGCACACCAAACTTCAAATTAAGTTTTTTTTTCCTTACATCCACTGTCTTAAATGCTGACAATTTGCAAACATCGTTTGTGGAATCCAAGGTTTGTCAACGTCTTTAATTGTCATGTTGAGATAAGCGAAATAAACACTTTGCACAAATTCAGATATACATAGGTCTTCGACACATTTTTATCGTGTATTCGCCACAAACATAACAAAATATATCAGGATCGTTTAAACAAGATCGTCTTGACAAAAACATCTCAAAGATCTTATTTATGAACGTTTTTAATCATACAAACAACACCAATAAATATATGAAACCCGTACAGCAAAAAAATATTATTGATGTGGGTAACTCAAAAACTGTACGTAGTTTTGATGGATTAATATTACTGATAGTTTTGGCAGATACTATGTGTTCAAATTACGTTTAAGTTTCAGCGGCACCAATTTTTTTTTTATTTTGTAGACCTGTGTAATCAGCACATAGATACGACAGGAGTTCAACAATTACTGGGCGAATCGTACAAAGTGGCCAGATCTGTAATGAAAAAACAGAGTAACAACACAAAAAAACGAGCTCTAAACTCAAGCAGAACACATGTGCGACTGATGGTGAGACTCATAACAGGCCACATCAATCTGAACAAACACTCGTTCAGACTTGGACTATCTGAAACAACAATCTGCGTCAACTGTGAGGAGGAGAAGGAGGAATATGTAGAACACTTCCTCTGCCACTGTCCTGCAAAAGCGAGGTTTAGACAAAATATACTGGGATCCTCAGCGATACCAGATCTAACGTACCTCAGAAAGATAAAAATCGGCGACATATTAGAATTTGCCAGGCGAGCGAGATGCCTTCCTGATGATTATACATAGTGAACATTACACTCCCATGATCCCAGCACCTGTACATATTGTAGTACGTCCCCTCGCCACATCATAATAACTAATCCTAACAGTTGAATAAACTAGGGGAATACAATGCGCCCAAAATAGAGAAGA
Source organism: Xylota sylvarum (assembly GCA_905220385.1). Lineage (NCBI taxonomy): Eukaryota > Metazoa > Arthropoda > Insecta > Diptera > Syrphidae > Xylota > Xylota sylvarum. The sequence goes on from LR999958.1 coordinate 40,221,180, forward strand.
GCGCAAGCCTACCCTGTTAAACCAATCAACCACAAAACCAATAAAAGATCATAAAATATTCAAACATCTTGTAGTCGGCTTATGTTAGATGTGAATGAAATGCCGGAGGTTGGATGAAGAATATTCCGGACCCGAAAAGAGCGAAAATTAAATGAAGAAGTTCCTTCTTGTTTGTAAGACCGCACAAGCTCAATGATGTGCTCAACTAGGTGACATTGTCAAGGGCATCCTAAAAAGTAGAGGAAAGTGAAAAATAAACTTAACAACTAATTTGCTCAAAGACTTCCCGGCATCCACTTGGCGTTTATCTGATTAAAAATGAGTCCCATTGCTATGCTATGTGAAATGTGGGAGAGCTAGCTAGGACTTAGCTATTTTTTGGACGGATCCTGAAAATTATTCAGGATAGCAACCCTTACCTGCCAATTCGAAATGGAAAGATGCTCGACCTCAAGCAACTAAAATGAGACTTTAGTAGTGCAGTCATTTTTATCAATTCTTTTATCATTTTTTGTTCCTCTGGCTGATATAGATCCACAAATGATCCAGTGCATCAGAGTTACATATATAGAAAGTAGATGAGGGGGTTTTTAATGACGAAGAGTTTAATTCTTTCACATCCGTCTCGATCATACTCGATTGTAATATACTACTTTAAAAGTTACGACAGAGAAGGATGTGAAGGAATGTGATTACGAACTACGAACAGGCTCTTTATCCTCTTTAAGTTCGGGAATACATGCATAAGGACAGCCTAGCTCCTTCGGATCTGGATCTCTTCAGTAACACTTCTTCTCTAAAGAAAACGATTGCGGACGCAGTGAGGCCTAATTCTCTACTCTTCTGTACCGACATCAACGAAAAAGGTGAGTAACTTTTCAATTGCGGATTAAACTCTAACCTCATTCTCTGTAATATCGATTTCGGACCCGCCTTCGACACTAGTAATAAACAGAAAATTTTCGATATAACCGTTGTCTCCGACAATATATCACACAAGATTAATGATTGGAACGTAATCAGTCAGCACGCGGTTTCTGACCATAATCTTCCCAGAATCAATGAATTCTTAGAAATTATAGGAAGATAGATTGGTTCATTGTAGATACATCATACATAGTTCTATAAAGTAATTAAAGGCTACATTTATCTTCTTCGCAATAATTGATCCTAGAGGCAAACTCAGACTTTCTTAGTAGAACAAGGAAATTGTATTTAAAATTTTAAAGTTGTGACCTAGTCGTTTATCTTGAATTAAGTTCAAGGTATATGAGTGACTGCTGCTTCTCCAGAATATATTATATTTTGACCATAAGCATCGCAACATAGGACTATTTCAATTTCCATAGAACCAAGGTACCTGGTCCAATAGTCTTATCACTTGTGGTCACAGCAATCAAATGCTGAGCACAAACTTTGTCACGCAAGTTCGGTGCAGTTGAACAATAGAATCGTGATGCCATGAAAACCGCCGAAACCACTGATCTCTTCGTTACTTAACCACGAGAAATTGTCATCCTCGTTTATCCAACTCACCTCCATTAACCAATGAATTAAGAATCTCAACAATAGTGCGTGCGAACATCATAATTCTTCCTAACAAGTGCATACCGTGATCAATAAAGCAAAACAACTCCTCTATATTATCACCAGTAAATGTCATACATCACGACTTCCTGGTTTAAAAATGACAGCTCCGTCTGTGATTGAATAACTTTTTCTGACAGTACTACACCATAAAACTGGAACTGTATATCGATAGCAAGATGTTTACTGAACGCTTAGCGGATAATAGATATTGCATTGGATTTTCATCCATTGCTGCGCATCCAAACACTTCGACATGCTGTCCCATTCAATTTACTCAAAGCCAATCTTCTTATAAGAAATAAAAATAAATCGTCTGCGCTTTTCATTTCAACACTTCGCATCGGTTCGTTGCGGTGCATCTATTCAGTCAACCACCTGAGTTGCTGCACCCATCTTCACGTATGTAGCTCCAAGTAGCTACGTACGTATATACGTACTTACCACATAAGCAGGCGCACATTTCTCAGCTAAAGTTTCGTTATAGCAATACCTCAGCGGCTTGTAGCATTATTATATTTTTCATGTGCAAGTTCAATGGCGCAATTTTCGCATTTGTGACGGAAACTATATATTCTCGTTAACCGTTAACTGGCTAAGTTATTCCCTACATACGAACACGATCGCATACCAATTGATTTACCAGTGTACACATATTTGGAATGTGAATAGAGCGCAGCAGCAGCATTATCCAGAGGTGAATAGGTGTGCGTGGTTGGTGAGGTTTATTTATTGCATAACATGCGCCAACGTTCCAGGCTAACCGCGGTCTCTCTGGCATGGTTATGCTTCGAATAGATTGAAAAGAGGCACGGCTCTATTATGACACGGAAAGGGTATTCAAGTTGAGCATTAGTATAGGCAATGGGCTGAAATTGCCGGCTATTATGCGCAGCAAAATGAGAGTGCATGCGCAATTTTGTTATTATAAATTGAATGCAAATCCGCATCGCCACATTGCTGCATGTGCGGTGAGAGAGTTTAGCTTAATTAAATTTGCATGCGAGTGCCTAAGAGGAGGTGATGAGCAAGTTAACAAATTAAACCGGCAGGAGGTGAATCTCCAAGAAGACAAGAAAGAAACAAATTATGCGGAAGTGAAATTCATTATGACTGAGGTGTTCTTTTGTGCACATTAGCGTCATCAACCCAAGTCAGGAGTTGTTTTTTTTTTTGTTTTTTTGTTTTTTGTTTGTAGTGAAGTGCCGAAAGGAAGACTCATTTGTATATGGATTTGAGTTTTTGTAACAGGGTGCTACAGATATGTTCTGTGCTGTGTTAACCGACGGTAAAGCTATTCAGAATTTAATTGATTTAACTCAGAGTATCACTCGATATTAGTTACTCTGTTGTTTTATTATTTCAGATTAATCTTGTTTAGATCAAATATTGCCGGTAATTTAAAAAACACACAGCGATTGAATCAATTTGAAATCAACTTTTGATCTTGTAAGTATGCATATAAAAGAGTTGAATAGCGAACTGCAACATATAAAAATGGGGTAATCTCATTATGCCAATGAAATCGTTGCATATCTTGAATATCTTAAATCTAACTAAACTTAATCCTATTCCAAAAAGCAAATATAAAAAAAGTCCACCCACAAATTTTTGGTTGAAGTCGTGACTTCATATGCATTACGAATTGTTCGAAATTGATTGAACCTCGTCTTCGTTGTTAAGATTGCTTTGACGCACAAGATCGAAAACACCCACAAAACTATTAGGACTGTGAAATGGCTAAAGAGCTTCAAAAAAGGTGTGATGTCCTTTAACAATTCTTACGCTCTGAAAAATTGCATATTATTTACTTACTTAACTAGCGCCCGATCCGTGTAGAGTCTCTGTCTGAGAGAGGACAGTCGTCTATCATTTCCGCTCCAGAGCACGTTGCTTCCAATTTTCTAAAGCAAGCGCCCGGCATCTGTTACCGCTTAGTCACCTTTGAACTGAAGGTTAGTTCTTTCTTTTCATCTTAAACCTGACGGCTGTGATTCTAAGATCTTCTTGGCTTGGCGAAGTTGTGGCTATCAACAGTGACATTTTGTCCTAGGTGGTGGATTGATGGTACTGTGTTTGTTGATAGTAGTATTTTGTTTTGTCCTCAACTCGTTACGCCTGTTCATCAATTGCCATGAAATTCTCTGAAACGGCACACTGGGAGCGATTAATGATGTTCACATCATTTGCCTATCCCAGCAGTTGGGCCGATTTGTTGAAGATAGTAGTTCTTGTCCTACATACCATCTGGTTTAGCATAAGACTGAAGAAGTCCTATTATAGCGCAACTACTTGCCGAAATCCGATGCATATTTGGAAAAGGTCAAAAGAGCTCCTTCCAAGCTGCCCGCTGCATTATGTGTTCTCCAGCGTGACGCAATAGAGTTGAATACATTTTGCCTGGATTCAAAGTTCAGCCATCGGGTCGTAGAGTTCTAGACTAGCATATGCAGCTTTTAAAGTCGACGAATAGGTGGTGAGTCTGGACTTGAAATTCGTTGGCCTTTTCCAGAATTGTTTTAGTCGATCTACCAGTCCTGAAGTCCCACTGGTACTTACCGTTTATTTTATTGATGGAAGGCTTGAATAGGATATTATTCATGCTATTTAGCACTGATATGACTTGAAAGTTTATAATAGACATAGGGTATAGGGCACTCCACAAAATGAATGGAATAACCAGTTGTTGTTTCAGATTTCGGATTTCTTGTCTAAGAGGAAATGATAATGGTTCTAATAATATTCAGGTTTTAGTTGATGCTCAAAGGAGTGATCTTCTACCCTGTGTACCATTTGTAGGTGAGCAAGTAGTTCTTTACTTGAAATTGAAACTCTTGTGACAGTTGGACAGTTAAAGTACACTTTGTTCTGACTAATATATCATTAAAACTCGGCTTTATTTACAGAAACAAATTTGAAGAGTCAACATTGTCAATGGTTCTATGCAATAAACCAAGAATCATTTTATGAAAAAAGCATTCGGTTTGTTTGGTTGGACCATTGATTTTAGCAATCATAGAGCAATACTTCGAGTACAGGTCTCCGCTACATATACTGTTTTTCAGCTTCGAGAAGGGTTTCGACAGATTGAATTGAAATGCTCTCCGATTAGCCTTGCATCTCAAACGAGAGGCATCTCAAAAAAATTCATAGCTATTAACAAGGCTATGTCCAAGTCCAAGTTTTAATGATAATGACAATGTTTGTCTACTGTCACATCGGATAATGGATCTTCATCTGACAACCCAAAATGTAGAAGCTGATGCAATCAAAAGGAAAAAAAAAACCCTTAGCTCTTCTAATAACCGTACTCAACTCAATATTGCTGGACAGGATGTCGAAGAAGTAGAAAACTTTCTATATTGCGTGCGGTCTCGACTTATAGCACTCCCATCGAACTGAATGTAAGCAACAGAATTTTTAAGGCAAAATTGCATTCAGATTACTATTCGAAGTCTAGAGAAGCAATGTTCTCAGCATAAGAACCAAGTTGGGTCTGTTCCATTCTAACGTAGGATCAGTACTGCTATATGTGTACATTACTTAGAATGTGGATACCACTAGCATGATGATGTCTCAGCTGTCTGAGAATCATTTTGTGGATATTTTGGTCCAACTTTACCAGAGGACGGGTCAAAAATCTATATTCCAACAATGTGAAAGAGGAGAAAGTGGCACTGCCTTCGACACACTCTATGGCGCGGAGACAACCCCATTGCGAAATATGCCATGCAGAGGAATCCGTCATCATCATTTCTGCCACCGCAATTTTTTCCAACTGACCCAATTTCAATTTAACATAGATACGTATTTACCAAACTTCCACATTGTATCAACACGTACAATTATCAAATACTTACTAATTACTTAAACTGACGAATAAAGTGTTAACAAAAACCATGACCTATCTCAAATGCAAAATTTCTTCTTACCACTGACTTCGTAATTTTTTTCAATCATTCTTCATTTACATCAAAATAAATACAAAACATTAAATAAAAATTCATAAATTACTTTCCATCGTTATGTACATAAACAGGTGTTGTCCAGGTTTGCCTTAATCCAAGGTATAAATTTACTGACTCTTGTGTATACGCCTGGGTATCCTTCGCGTCCGCATCCAACGCCCCACGAAACAATTCCCACAATATAGAACTTCACTCCGTTCGATAGCAGGAGTGGTCCACCACTGTCGCCTTGACAAGAGTCCATTTTGGGTTTCCCCGCACACAACATACTCGAAGTTATCCGAGTACTTTTGTACTTTTGATTTCTGCATTCGGTTATCGTTAGGATTGGCACCTTCACCTGATTGACAATTGCAGGTAGTTCACCACCCTCTGAGGTACGTCCCCAACCGACGACTGTTCCAATACGACCTGTAATATGAGAAAAGTTAGTTTTTCTTTTTTCAAATGAAAATCTTTAATTTGTCTAATGGTCACCAGCTGGATCGTAGTTATGCCTTGGCAAGCATATTGGCTTCATGATCTTCGAAAAGGTAATTGGTTTTCTTAGTCGCAGCAGGGCAATGTCGTTGTTGTATGTATCTGGATCGAAACTTCGGTGTTTAACAATGGCGGTAACTGCTCGTTGTATGGCCTTTGACTCTGATGTTATGTGCTGATCATGATCACCGAATATTACACGAATTTTCGATCGACGGAGCTTCTTCACACAATGCGCTGCTGTAATGACGTAGTCCTTGGTAAGAAGGGAACCGCCACAATGAAATTTACCATCATACACTATGCGAGCCATCCATGGGTATTGATTGACGCCTGTGGGCTTACCACCAACAATTCGTATTTCTTCGTTTGAATATCCACAATCTGAAATTGGAGAAAAGAGAAGGAGATACATTTAAATAAGAGCCAACAAGTATGCAACTATTTTTGTGTGTGGAATGTATTCACTTTAGTTGTGGGCAAGTGAAATCACTCAAACAAATGGAGTGAAAGAAATTGCTCACATGTAGGTTGTGTAGATGTGTGTATTGATATTAAATAAAGAATTAAAGACAATTTAACTATTGACTGACTGTTTAGATATCATATGCATATGGAGCTGTATCAATTTAATGAAGATTCTTAGTAAAATTTCAAAGTTAGTCTTGCGCATGAATATAGACTGTATACCTTCTAAAGCTATCACTAATTACTTTTACAAATAATTTTGTTTTACCTTTCTTATGGGGGTTTTATACTTGTATCGATCCAACAAAATCTCTTATTATACAAATCCAAAATCATTAACACGGATTAGACACGATTAACACTATTTGTTTGACTGATTGACTTGGATATGAAACCATTAAGAGAATAAGACCTGCCAATATGAAACTCTTGAAGGGTTATAAAGTTTGTATTTATAAACTCGACCTTTTCAAAATTAACCAGGCTTTACAAACGATTGCACAATGCAGAGTTTCAGCTTCAACAAACAACTTTTGGTCGCTTTTTCGTAGCCCATTTCCCGAATTTCCCAAAAAAATTCTTGTTACTGTATCTGAGATGAATGGCGACGACTAATATTTTTCAATGTGAAGCTCAAGATTGTGTGCAAGTTTTGAAATCTCAGCTTACATAGAGAGACAATGTTGGAAAAGGAATGAGGACCTTTGGAAAAAGACGAGGTATGCAAAGCAAAGCTAGGTTGGATTAAATTAATTGCCAGTAAAAGGCAACACACTTAGATCAATGAATGGTTCATTGCGATACCACATGGATCGTGCCAAAATTTTCCTTACCTGCATGTTAATCCAATATCAGCTTCTGATGAAGCATCATAAAAACAGAATCTATTTCACACCAGGAAGACTCGTAGTCAAACTTATGGTCTGTGGATCTATCAATTGAACTCTTATTATTTTTTCAGAAAAAGTAAAGATTAGAAGAGAAAACCTTAAACCAACTTAAACATTATGGTAGCAAATATGTTCCCTATATCTTTGCCAAAGTGGCAATATTGATAAAGTTTTCCTGATTTAAAAAGTGATAAAAAAATTTTTCCCATAGGCCAGGGCATTCACAAAGGAAGTAGCTTACTTCCTGTAGTTCATTCTTCTACGTCGGTATCGTCACAGCAAAGGTTATCTGTATTTAGTCGCATTCTTCTTAGATGGGCCTCCTAAGAATTAGGATATGCCTAGGTTTAGTTTTGTCGTATTTTATGTGTTTTAGGTTTCAGAGTTTTCTAGAAATGGTTCGTGGGATCCACTAGAGTGTTTTATTGTGATTCACTGTGAGCATTTGGAAGTCCTCACGGCAATGTTTCACGAGATTAGAAGTTACAACCATGAATGAGAGCTTTAATACCGGCTTGGTTCTCGATGTAGATATCGACCACCATCCTAAAGTGTAGTTTTATGAATAATTCTTTTGCCGCTTCTGCGATTACTAGAACTTCTGCTTGTAACACACTACCATGGTTTGGAAGTCTTAGTGACCCTGCAATTTCGGATTCAGACGAGAAGATACCAGAGCCAACTACTTCATCCGTTTTTGACCCGTCAATGTAGATTGATATTCTATTCGGGTTAATGGCCCTACCATTTGCCCAATCCTCTCTTGAGGGGAAGATTTTTTGAACGTTTAGGTAGAAGTGCGGAGATGGTGTGGTGTACTTTGTACCCATATGTGCACATCTAGCAATAGTGCGATGGCCCATGTCGCCCTTCTTTCAAAAGTTTCATTGTTTACAATAGAAGGGCATTCCATGACGTGACGCAAGTATAGTTTCAACGGATCTAGTTCATATAGTTCTAATGCTACTGCTTATGTCTATGCATGCTGCTCTTTGGATCGTGATCAGTTCCCTGAGGTACGTAACCTGTAGACAATCGAACTAGCCATTTATAGAATAGAATGGGCCTGATGGCGACTGTTTACATCCAGTGGATCTTTTCGCTCGTTTGTAAAAGTTATTGTGGATGAATTGTAAAGGGTTTTGAATAAGGACTTAACAATTTTGTATTTAAATGAAATACAGAATAATTGAGGTATCGGGCTGAAATTTATTCCAGGTCTAGTACACATGTTAGATTTAAGTATGGAATTCGATCTCATTCATTTAATCACCGCGAGAATGTTTTCAACAATTCTTTGGAGCCAATTTTACATTGGCAATTTCGTGTTCGATATTGTTCCTGAGGTCCTCTCGGCTTGTTTGCATAAACCAATGACTTACCTTAACTCCGGAGGATTTCTCGAGATAACGCGATTATCGAACTTCATCTTCAATAGATCAATTGTTTGATCAACTTTGTTGGAACTACATACATATCACTGGTGTCAAGTCCATCCAATTTTGGCAAAAAGTAGTCTTTCAAAATGGCACGATAGCGAAATCCATTGACCGTACCATGACGATCATTTTCATCGACGTCAAAATACGATCCAATCACACCTCCAGCATGATATCCACACCACACGGTCATTTTTTGTGGATACAATGGAGTCTCTTGAAACACATGTGGGTTTGTTGCCAAAAATGAGCTTCATCGCTAAAAATGATTTTTCGATGAAATTCAGGATTTTCTTCAAAGTTTAGCAGCGTCCAATCGGAGAAGTTTCGGCGTATCAAATGATCAAGAGACTTCAGTTCTTGAGTTAATTTGATCCTGTAAGAGTATAGGCCAAGATCTTTAAGCAAAATTCATCACAATGTGGAATAAGAAAATGGGGAATGGGGATTCAACTGAAGCATTTATAGTTGTGATATTTTCGGTACCTCGACCGGTACGTTGTCTCACTGACACAGAAGCAGTTAATAAAGAATATATTGACTCGAATTTGTGCACTATAGTACGCACAGCCTGTCTGGTGGGACGATTATTGCGACTGAAAATTGGAGTAAGCGCTCTTAAAGTTCCGACTACTCAGAATTTCGGTAGTAATTATTAATAATTTTCAAACGTTGCTCGTTCGTACCCTTCACCATTATGAAAATGTAAACCATGGCTGAAATTTTGACATCAACAAATAAAATACAATATTGTTATGTCACTATTGAAAAACTCTTTCGTAGTTTGGTGATGGTGGGCAGGAACTTGCCTGTCGCCATTATGACAACATCGTTCACATATGCTACAATTTGGACCCCACTGTGTTCTATTTTGATAAAAATTTCATTTGCGATCCGTATGCTTAGTTGAGTAGATAGAACTTCTCCTTGTGAAGTTCCTCTCGAGGTCAGTCCCTGTACTTGGTTGTCTCAATTCTGAGTTAATATGTCTCGTTTTGAGCATGCATTCAACCGAGTCTGAGATTACTGTGTTTACGCTTTGTTGGTTTAACTTTTCACTATTTATTGCTAAAAATTCGTAGATAATATCAGTCAAAAGATTTGTTAAATATGTAGAATGTGGAAGGATAGAAAAGAGCTTCCTTTCAATTCAGTAATACTGTGTCCGAAGGGACTTGTTTTTTTAAAAAGTTATATTCTAAGACATTTATTAAACGATCATAAAACATGGGACCGTAAAAAAGCTTTTGTTGTCGTTTGGGAATCGAACTCCGATCAGTTGGTTGATACACTTTGAGCCATAGCCCATAAAAGAAGAGAGTTTGGCTTTTAAGTTATGAAAAATTTATAAACCTACATCATAGAGAAATAAGTACATACGATCCCAGTTTATATTTTTACATTTCATATTTTTAGGAAACCCCTTACATAAAAATATATAGGGAGGCCTCGATATACGTCCTTTTCGGGAAAGAAAATGTGACGTAAATCGAAACAACGTTTATCGAAAATCAAATCATCCAATATAAGTGCCCTGAACTGGCGAGATATGCATTTTGAGACGTAAATCGAAATCACGTTGATGGAAATGGGGAAGTAAAAATCCGGACAACGTAGATCGAGGTTATGTAAATCGAGGCCTTCCTGTATTGGAAAGTAGCTATATTTCTTCTTTGGTTAAGATAATTTTCTGGTAAAGCATTAAAAATAAAATGCAAAACTATGTGGCACATACATATGTATGTACTTGCATCTTTACAAACTACTTAGGATTAAAAATGGAGCAAAATCGCTCACATGACAATAATTAAAAACATAGACAATTCAAAATACTTTTCAAAGTGCATTATGGCCTATGCCTCTTTTTTTGATCCAGCCGGCCCTACTAAAGTTGGCATGGCATTCTGTATTTTTGATGGCATTAGTACTTAAATTTCTAACTCAATTTTTATTTGGGAAATTTCACCAAAATTAGTGTTTTAAAAAAAAAAAAAAACTCCCTCAAAAATTGGGCGTGACTCTATATAATGTTCAATAAAATTATAGAAGACTTCAAAACCATAAATTTAATATTGAAAATTAGTTCCTTGACGCAAATCGAACTAGCTTCAAAATACGTTTAAATATGAGTTAACTTACTAGACTATTAATATCGATCATTTACTTTTGCACTTCTAAGGGTCGGAGTTCATTAAGTTAAAACTTTGCATTAAATTGAATACACAAACGACACAGCCTCAGATTTAACTACAGCAGCGAACACAGAAATTGTAACTATCATCGCTCTTAGAAGAACCCTTATGTCTAACATTTTTAGTCCATCGACTAACTAACACCACGTGACAAAAATGGCAGTTGGGAAAATTTGCCAGCGAATTACAAAAAAAAAAAAAAAACATAAGCACCACTGAGTGGAAAAGAAAGCAACTAAAAGGATTTTCAAGGCAAGTGTAACAGGAAGATCGTTTTCTACAACACATTTCATTAAACAACCAATCAATTCAATATCCACAAGGGTAAATGTTATCATAAGAACTAAAAGGGGATTTAGCCAAATACTAAACATCGAAACTAGATATTTAGACTGATACTCAATAGTTAAAAGTTTTGTGCCTATCCAAGTGTTCTTTGTGTAAAAAAGAGAGGTGCCCATTTCATCCTTCCATTTCCAGAAATCATTTTTCTATAATACTCTCCCACCAAAGTTCCGTCAGGAAAACAAAATATCAAAAGTGTCACAAAAGTGACCTCGGACTAGAACGGTGGCATTTTGCAGTTGGTTAAAGTATTAAGATAGCAAAATATTTATTTGTTTTAACTTTATTTTAGCAATTCAATATATTCCTGAATTTTGCATTAAAGAAGTACATAAATAGATTTGTATAAACATTTATATCTGCTGTTATCAAATACATAAGTAAGGACATGAATTGTGAACTGGCTCAGCGGGGAAGAAAAGCCTTCTATATATTACGTATGAATTCACCAGTTCTTGGATGTTATTAATAATCATACCGCGAATGGAAAGCCATCCGGTTTCGGCGATGCAAGTGGCATTCCATGATATACATAATAGAAGAGAGTTTAATTTACTATTGAGCGACAGAATACAGTATTTATTTTAAAGTAATAAATTTAAATTCAATGCCGAATTCACGCATTGTTCAAAGAGCTGATAGTTGGAATTTCGTTGTGATCTAGCGTCGAGGTGGATTGACTAAAAATGTCTACTACTTTGGGACAATGTAGGATTTTTTTGCTCAATTTTTGTTCATAGTAGAATTTTACACAACGAATGAGAATATTACACTCATTTCTAGTTTTATTTGATTTATTTCCAATTTTGGTCAGTGGTCTTTCCGGCTTTTTAAGACTGTAAACTTAACTCCGTCAATCTGGTAGCCACTTTACTGAACGATAATATGTGTACATTACATACATATGTAAGTGATAGATCTAAAAAAATGAAGTGTTTTAAGTGTTCTTATAAATTCGGATTAGAGGTGTTAATCTATATCTTTTGTCATCAAATAAAAAAAAAAAAATTTATTTTAATTTGTTTGAGGGACTCCATGAAAATATGTATATGTAGTATAGTACTACCGACTGAATTAGCAAACTTTTTTTTGTATGCATAAGCATATCTTTTCTCTCCATAGATAGAATATCCAAATGAGTTCTAAACTAACTCTAGGGTTGAACGGATATTAGAATACACATGTAAGCTAATTAAATTTTGAAAGGCACTTGATCATAATTTACTTTTCGAAATAGTTTACATATCAATATTTCAATGCAGGTTACCTCAGTTAATATGAACGGCCGGGAATCATCGAATGAGGATTTTTTGCTCATAGTTTGTTGTTTTGTGAGTGCCGTGGCTCAAGTGGTTAGTGCTTTGGACTACAGAGCGACGGGTTCCAGGTTCAATCACCAGACAACACCTATAATTTCTTCCAAGAAAAAGCTTCTCAAAACAATAAATTGCTTTACGGATACGGCATTAAACAGTAGGCTTCTTCCATTCGTGTAACGAATATAACTTGCACGACATGGATGGTTGTGACAAGCTATGGACCTGTCGCGACAAAAATTTGTATTTTTTTTTTTTTTTTTAAGTTTGTTGTTTTAAATTATGTTGCAGCAATTACAAGTATCATTTAAAACACAAGTAAAAATCTGTATACTCATTGAAAGTTTTATTACTGATAGATTACACTTGAAACGTGGAAAAGAAAGCAACTAAAAGGATTTTCAAGGCAAGTGTAACAGGAAGATCGTTTTCTACAACACATTTCATTAAACAACCAATCAATTCAATATCCACAAGGGTAAATGTTATCATAAGAACTAAAAGGGGATTTAGCCAAATACTAAACATCGAAACTAGATATTTAGACTGATACTCAATAGTTAAAAGTTTTGTGCCTATCCAAGTGTTCTTTGTGTAAAAAAGAGAGGTGCCCATTTCATCCTTCCATTTCCAGAAATCATTTTTCTATAATACTCTCCCACCAAAGTTCCGTCAGGAAAACAAAATATCAAAAGTGTCACAAAAGTGACCTCGGACTAGAACGGTGGCATTTTGCAGTTGGTTAAAGTATTAAGATAGCAAAATATTTATTTGTTTTAACTTTATTTTAGCAATTCAATATATTCCTGAATTTTGCATTAAAGAAGTACATAAATAGATTTGTATAAACATTTATATCTGCTGTTATCAAATACATAAGTAAGGACATGAATTGTGAACTGGCTCAGCGGGGAAGAAAAGCCTTCTATATATTACGTATGAATTCACCAGTTCTTGGATGTTATTAATAATCATACCGCGAATGGAAAGCCATCCGGTTTCGGCGATGCAAGTGGCATTCCATGATATACATAATAGAAGAGAGTTTAATTTACTATTGAGCGACAGAATACAGTATTTATTTTAAAGTAATAAATTTAAATTCAATGCCGAATTCACGCATTGTTCAAAGAGCTGATAGTTGGAATTTCGTTGTGATCTAGCGTCGAGGTGGATTGACTAAAAATGTCTACTACTTTGGGACAATGTAGGATTTTTTTGCTCAATTTTTGTTCATAGTAGAATTTTACACAACGAATGAGAATATTACACTCATTTCTAGTTTTATTTGATTTATTTCCAATTTTGGTCAGTGGTCTTTCCGGCTTTTTAAGACTGTAAACTTAACTCCGTCAATCTGGTAGCCACTTTACTGAACGATAATATGTGTACATTACATACATATGTAAGTGATAGATCTAAAAAAATGAAGTGTTTTAAGTGTTCTTATAAATTCGGATTAGAGGTGTTAATCTATATCTTTTGTCATCAAATAAAAAAAAAAAAATTTATTTTAATTTGTTTGAGGGACTCCATGAAAATATGTATATGTAGTATAGTACTACCGACTGAATTAGCAAACTTTTTTTTGTATGCATAAGCATATCTTTTCTCTCCATAGATAGAATATCCAAATGAGTTCTAAACTAACTCTAGGGTTGAACGGATATTAGAATACACATGTAAGCTAATTAAATTTTGAAAGGCACTTGATCATAATTTACTTTTCGAAATAGTTTACATATCAATATTTCAATGCAGGTTACCTCAGTTAATATGAACGGCCGGGAATCATCGAATGAGGATTTTTTGCTCATAGTTTGTTGTTTTGTGAGTGCCGTGGCTCAAGTGGTTAGTGCTTTGGACTACAGAGCGACGGGTTCCAGGTTCAATCACCAGACAACACCTATAATTTCTTCCAAGAAAAAGCTTCTCAAAACAATAAATTGCTTTACGGATACGGCATTAAACAGTAGGCTTCTTCCATTCGTGTAACGAATATAACTTGCACGACATGGATGGTTGTGACAAGCTATGGACCTGTCGCGACAAAAATTTGTATTTTTTTTTTTTTTTTTAAGTTTGTTGTTTTAAATTATGTTGCAGCAATTACAAGTATCATTTAAAACACAAGTAAAAATCTGTATACTCATTGAAAGTTTTATTACTGATAGATTACACTTGAAACGGGATCGCAAATCGTTTACTTTCGTGCCTACTTCATTTTAAATTAATCTAATTTAATGCTGTTTAAAAACAACACAGATAAATTTTTACTTTCACTGGGTGTTCAGAATTTCTAATCCACATATTCATATATGATGAAATCTATATAATTCTGTCATATACCACATATTTTCTTGCAAAGCAGTCTATCGGTTTTCATTCCTTTCCTTTTCTTATCACTCTATCACTAAATATGTTAGTCAACCTGGTATACATATCTTGTTGAATGTAAGATGTCACTGTTTGTTTCACTTATTCATAAAGCAGTATCAATCACTGATTCAGAACTGATTACATATTATTCAAAACAATACAGAGCTCATAGCTCTGTAATCAATTTAATCACTCACCACAGTCACATGTTTTAACATGACTCTCCGCTGCAGCATCCTCATCGCCTTCCTCGTATCCAAATGCACTGCTCAACCCAGTTCCAATACGAAAAATCGCATCGAACAGGAATCTCCCCGATCTGTTAGTTTCCGGCGTTCTCGTATCATATTCCCATTCATAAGTTGAATTAAATGCAGATATCACAGAAAACTTATAAAACACTATGAGAACAATTAATAAACAACACCAGTTTACACTGCGGCAAATAGTACTCAGCATTTTTTCCAAATTGTCTAAACAATTTTTTCTTTTTCTTCTTATTTTTCTATTTTAACGGTTCCAATGAAAGACAAAAAACAAAAAAAAAAAAAAATCAACGAATTATCATATGATTTACCTCCAAGTAATTGGCCACCACTTGACATTCACATTGAATAGATGCATTACACCTCAAGTAATACACGCACACAAGTGCATCTTCATTCAATAATAATTACAAAATCATTTTCATTATTAAATTGACAATTACTACATAACGTCTACTTTTCAATTTCAACCAGAAAGTAAATACGACACCAAAACGGCCACTCATCAAAGAAGAATAAATAATAATGAGCCACCTCAACCGACAACCGACAGGCAACTGCAGCAACAACAATTCAAACTTAACTACACGCACACTTACACTTTGTCCGAATGTTTCGATAGTTACCACCGAACTGGATGTCTTGACCAGAGCGGTACGATACCGTAAGCGTTCACTATTACTTTCGTTGGATTGGGCGGTGGCGGTGACGGTGGCGGCGGATCTCTACCACAACCGACCGGACACAATAGGTGGTTTCGCTTATGAATACGGACTACGAGTTAGCTCGTTCGCTCACCGCAAAACCGCACTCTGGTAAATGCGCAATCTTTAATTTCACTTTCGTTTACCGGTAATGACTCGCTTGGTACCCACTTGATGGACAGTGTTAAAGTGTATGTCTGCGTTGAGATTTCGTATCCATAATAGCCCCACACTCTTGTCTGGTTGCTGTTGCTGTTGAGTAATCTTTAACAACTTCTTTTCACTTTTCAATTTGTGCAGCAACACTGAGTGCAGTAATTAAGTAAAATCTATGCTGCACTGGGTATGGTTCATTCAACCGAGATTGTTGGTTTGGTTCGATTTATGACAGTAATGTGGTTAGACGGCGAAGTTAGTTCACTGGTTTGACAAAACAAAAGAGTTGAATAGCGAACTCGATTTGGTGACACGCTCCGATTTGATGAATCTATTTCCATTCATTCGATCTTGTCGTATAAATTCCTACGACGAGCCACAGCACACACAATTTCTCTTTCTCCTTCAAGCTTAAAATGCAAATAAAACAAAAATTTGAACATGGAAATTTTCACTTTTATTTAATGACGTCAACGCGGGCCCAACGAACGAGTTCTTTCTTTCACTTAAAATTAAGATAACAATCCGAGGTAGGAACTTCCTTGTGATTAACTTATTGCTTATATTGAATGGATTTGTATTATCTATGCACCTGCTGCAACACTGAGTTAATAACACTAGCAGCAACAGTAACAAATGTCTTTGCCGACGAACCAAAAGACATTACGGGCCTTGACCATGGCCTGCGCTGTCCACCAAGTTGAGACTATCTACGGAGAGACCAACTTGAAATTATCATCTCAGCTGATTGTGGTGGTGAAAGAAACAAAAGAAACACTTGTTTAGCCATCTTAGAGAGCTGCCGAGAGCAGCATAAATGGTTAGCAGTAGCGGCAAGAAAATCATACATATTAGCGACCACTTAGGTAACCCATTTGGCAAATTCTTATAGATCGCTCTTTTTTCTTCGTTTGCTTTGCTACTTTGGTGTCAGGCATTTCTTTTTGAATATTTAGTAATATTATTAGCGAAACGATTAGTCCAAAAGTGGAATATAGAAATCTTTTCCGTTTCTTATTTATTTTCCCTTCAAAACCAACCCTCGGTCAACACACATTCGCTTGCGTGTATGTTTTGTGGCTTCCGTTTGAGCCATGCATGACACAAAAGAAATATGTCAAGTCTTTGCCATTTTTTTTTTTTGTTTCTGTAATTAACAACGCGTCCCACTCAGTTTGGCCCAAAAATGAATAACAGAAACAATGACGAATAAAAAACAAGAGTATAGTGAAACGAAAAACAAAAAAAAAAAAAAACTTTCGCTTGCTCACTCGTGGACATGGGCCTTGTTATCAAGTGAAAGTAAATTGGTTGTTTAACTCCTCAAGCTGCGACCACATACCAAAATGGGAGACGCAGAATAAATTTTTGGTATAAACCCAGCACTTATGTGAGTGTCGTCGTCTTTGTCGTTGTCGTTGCCGTTGTTGTCCAAAAGGGAGAATTGATGTATTACCTTATATTTATTTGTTAATTTCATTTGGTTTGGTAATAGTCAAGAAATTGATTACTAATGTAAGCAAGTGCTGAAAAGCAAACAATAAAATCCAACTTTGAGCAGAAGTGTTGGGATTTCTGCATTTTAATGGACAGACAGGCCTTATTCTTGCTGAGTTTTATGGTTCTTTGATTGATGATTGGATAAAAATGATAACCGAACCTTCTTTCTTTATTTGTTTGGGAATTTCATTGCTGTGAATTTGGGCATTTTTAAGTAGGTGACAATTCGAGGATGGGTTTTCTGGTGTTTTTGAAAGTTTTACCGTTTACGGTAGCAGTTTTATGTCTTTTGTGCCATGAAATTTAAAATGCAAGCAGATTAACCCAATAACTAAGAATCAGATAAAAATAAAGAGAAGTTAGAGCCCAGGTGGGTTTTGATGTGAAATCAGTGTTTAAGTTCAGCTTTTTTGGATTTAATATGTATTTCATGTTGATATGGTATGAATTTGGATAAAATCTTATCACTGACTTTCTGCTAAGCATACTGGATAGATACCTGATCATCATCAATGACCGATGTTGATAGAAAGTGAATTTTAGACCGAAGAAATGCAGCAGAGGAATTAGAAATCATATACGAGAGTTGTCTCTTAATGTCAGCATTGGTTCACAAATTCATTAAGTGGGCTATCATTTTAACCGGCAGAGCAACATTTTTGCTGTTTAAAGAAAATGTCAGTTACGAAACGAATGCAATTTGATGACAACAATCTAGATGACCACAGAATATGGAATGAGGATAATAACACTCAACTCCCTGGACTTCCATTGTCTTATTGCATTAAAAGCATTATTAGTAAAGCCAGTAAAGCATTATTAGAAAAGTCATAGTCGACGAAATACTTTTGAGAAATACCGAGGAGAAAGCCTATTGGCTTTAATGTCTTTCAACTTTTAATTGAGTTCATTGCCAAGAGCATCAAGTGCAGAAAGGCATTTTTATTGCCAGGAATTTTTCAGCAAATGTATTAAAAGAAATGGATAGTTTGCCAGAAATTGTCAACGACGCTGAAAAGAAATACGAGATGGTATCCCTTTTCCAGTATAAGAGACCAATGTGTAGTTCTTTCTCTAATAAATTCATATCTAAACCATTAGACATTATATGTCATCTGAAGTCCATAGACATATCAGCAAACAAAAGCGACTGCTTTTTGATCCTAAATCCACTAACCTTCACATATGATAACACCTAAAACACCCCAACGAAACTGAGATATTATCATAACAACCACTGAGCGTTGGATTGAGATTCAGTTCACTTCTATTGAAAATATCTCTTTCCAGTTTCCAAATAACTATGATACATTTAAGGTTGAAATAATGAAGGCAGCCACTGAAATCCAAGACCTTCCCATCATTTTGAGGATCTAGAGTTCAATCCCTTGATCTTGCATCTCCCTGTGAAAATTGCAAGTTCAGTTATAGGAAAATTGGAACCTAAAATATAGTATACTTGCCAGTGGACAAATTTTAACAAATCTGTGATATTAGCTCTTTAATGGTTGTCATATTTACCTGATACTATCGGCTGTAAATTGCTGTTTTCCAGTACTAAAGGGTTTTACTTTAATCCGAATCAACACAAAATGCATTTTTTTCTAAAAACTACAAGTTAAATGACGATTGGCACACGTTGGACTGATTCGAGGTAAGAGCGCCCCATTTTGGTTTTTAAATAAAACTACTTCTGTTTGAGGTATTAAAAAAATAAATGTTCTTGTTAAAGGCCCATCGATGATATTAATTATGAAATAAATACATCATCCGAATGTCCTCCACGAAAAGGTCTGCAGACTTTTCTTCATAAATTGGGCGCTGTTCTGCAATTCGGTATTCGGTGTTGTCTTAAAGTCTCTGACGTATTGGCATTGATCATTGACTTGGCATGGATCCAAAGAAAAGAGTCCAGAGGTGTTAAATTACGTGAATAAGGCGGATTGACTGGTTCATTTCTAAAGATAACATGGTCACCGAACTTCGACTTCAATAACTCGATTGGATCAGATTTGTGGAATGTGGTGCCGTCTTACTGAAACCACATATAGTCATCGTCCTCCAATTTATCCCAAAAATTGTCCATCAACATGGTTCGGTAGCGATCTCCATTGACTATAACTGTAGTTCCAGGATCATTGAAGAAGAAGTGTGAAATGGCTTTGGGATATTGACTTGCCCAAATGTAACAGTTTTGCGTTAATGTTAAAGAACCCTTTGAGCCAGAAACCGGATCGTTTTCGTGCTGAAGTTACATCGCATCTGATGGTCATTCAATTTATTTTCTTAAGTCAAAGCTATCTTATAGAGACGCAGGTACAAGTCCTTGCGCGAAATTTGGCACTAACTGGTCACAGAGTGCGCAATTCCTCAGATCAACGCGAAATCGACAAATTTGTGTCCTCACTTACACTCCCTCCTGCAGCTGGAATATTCTCGGTAGTTCTTGCGTTTCTTAATCTTGTTAGCGCGGAAACATTATGGAGTGTAAATGTTGACTCAAATTCTCCCAGAAGTTCACTTGTTCGGTTACCTGGACGAGTACGACCACCGAAAATTTGAGTTAGTACAAGTAAAGTTCTCACAACCGAACACGATATTTAAAAAATTATTTGAATGGTTTGTAAACGTTTTTGAAGTATGTACTTGACTATGGTTAAATGGCAAGTATGGGCGAGTTGAAACATCAAAGAAACAGCAGCTAACTTTCTGGTTTTAATTGTGCTTATTTTCACTTTGCTTTGCTTTGCATGGAAGGCCTCGATTGAACTCTATTTATGTAGGAAGGCCTTAGGCCCAAACTGGGGTCTGGTGGAGGCTGATCGCGGCTAAAGCAGCACTATGATTTAGGGAATACTTGCAACTGGCCCGTGGAAATATGGGCCACGCAATCATCCTAAACGGCCATAATACTATTCCATGCACTTGTCCTGCTCTATCTGTCTCGAGAAGGAAAACCTTAGGCGATAACTTCTTCGAAGATCTAAACGATCTAGTCAAACTGGACTTAGGCAATATAAAAAGTTTTGTCACCTTGCTTTTCTACAGCGGTATCATAATGAACCTTCTTTTTGGTCTATATGCGTCACTGCTCAGCGGGGACAACCACCCAACCCATCCCCAACCCTAGCTCGGGAAATATTATTTTTAATGATTGGCACAGTTGAGCCGTTTGGGTAAGCTGAAGTTAAAGGCTAAATATTATAAACTACTCATTAAATTCTGGTTTAGTTCGTTATGTGCATGACTTCCTGGCAATCATTATCTATGGAATAAAATACGCCCGAAAATTAGCGAAAATTCACCATACCATATTTACATCTGTTTTAATCTACAAGTGTTTAGTCTAGCCCACTACAAATATCTGAAGGAAATCAACAAGATCCAACGAGTTAAATGCATAAAAAGGATCGGCTTCATTAGACTGTTACTAATAGACCTTGGATCTCCAAAAGCAATAAGAAGAAACAAAAGATATTCTTGCACACAATAGACCCGGGGGATATCTTTTTTTTTTGTGGAAATGTGTAAGAGTATAGAAAACGAAGGCGTCCCTCGAGGATTATCATTTCAAAGACCTGGGTGAACAGCAAAGCTTCCTTACGTTATTCACTCATTCAAGTTGCACTCTTCTTTCTGGTTTTTTGTCGTTATTTTTGTTTGGGTTAATTAGAGGTCAGTTTTAGCAGAGATGATCATTCGTATGGCAAGCAATGTTAGTGACTGGCTAAGGATAACCCAGCATCCTTTGGTACTGCTTCTTAGGCAATCCGACGATTATAATATCATATACTCGAATCGGCTTACTACGAATCAGATAGACAACAGTTTGAATTGTACCGAGTCACGCAGTTAGTGTCCTTTGGATGAACTTTAACCACTAATTCTATGAAGTATTTGGAAGTCTTGAAAACTGCATATTATTTTCAGAAGACCAGATATGAGATTTTATCATTTTTGTTCAAAATTAAAAGCTCGAAAAGTGCTGAAATTCGGATTAATGGAGGGGCATTGATCATTTCACTATTGATACTAATCACGAATATGTATGGTTTATAGAATATATCTGAACTATTTTTCAATGTTACAAACTATATGTATGTATATCAAATTTAATATATATTAGGAGTGTAAATAGCATTTTCTGAGAATTCGAGTGGGTCACAGAGCTCGCTACTTACAAGAAATACCATTCAGTAGTTCTTGTACTTCGACCGTATTTCCTATTCTTAATGGAAAAAATCAGACTACCAACTACTTCTCGAAACCAATACAAACTATGTACCAAGAACTTGTCAGTCCCTACCTCTCTTAATCGCTCCGTTCCTTCATGTCAAAAATTTTCAAGCATCAGCTGTTCCATTAACTGAGGCAGTAGTGTGTTGTAAATCGGTGGCTACTCTTAGTATCATGCAAGTATGACATATCTCTGATTTCATCAGATGGGCCATCTCCACACAAAAGCCATACAATGCACCAGTTAGCGAGGGATTTTTGCTGCCTACATACATACTACATAGAATCGAATGGCTGTCTTTAGTTCCAGCTATGACCTTAGCTACATCCCGATAACTTAGAGAGAATTTAATCAGTCTCACCTCAGGATTCTTAAAGATGAAGAAAGAATTATCGATCTTCACATTAGAAATATTTCCCTAACAGATCCTCAAAAGAATTTCGCTGCTATCCTCACCGGCAGTATGCACCTCGGAGTTCGGGCTGAAAAGAATCAATCTCTATCGCCACTTCATTGGGATAATGCTCAAATCCCGCTCAATTGATACAAGAATTTTCGGCTACTACTACAACTACAACTACAAATTATCTTGGTTATTTGTAGTTGTAGTTGTAGTAGTAGCCATTCTACTTCTATCTTCCAAACAGAGGTTTTCACTATCGAGCACCATGCCAAAGAATCTATCAGACGAAATCTCCGACAATCATGTGTAAATATTTTATTTGATAGTCAACCAGCACTAAAAGCTGTCATGTCCTTTGACTTTGAGTCTAAGCTGGTTTGGAAGTGTCTGCAAACCTCCTACAGTTTGCTGTCCACAAAAAAATCACATTAAAATGGGTCCTAGGGCATAAGCATTTTGGCAACTTTCCAGATGCGCGATGCCCAATCTCCGGCCTGAACCTTTCTGTGAACCTTTTAGCAAGATAAAAAAAAGAGCTAAATCACTGTCATGAAAAAGCTTCTCACAACAAAAATTGTCCTTCCCATTGAAATGGTCAGATTCTGACTGACCAATTAAAATACTCATTGTTCTCTCAAATTCCACTTCAAAAAATTGAAACTGAAACTGCCGAACATATTTTATGTGAATGTTCCGCCATTGCTAGATTCCAACACTTCCATCAACGATTTAACAAAAAAATTATTTCAGTAAGTAGTCGAAACAAAAGAAAAAAAACTAACTTATAATGAATTTCAATACCTAAACATTTAATTGTGATAAATACAAGATCATTTAGCAGCAGAAACTTTCTGAACACGATTTTTTAATTTCCTCCAAATCAGCAAGTACATGCATCTGCAGTATTTCTTCGAATCCATGTAGAGTAGCTTGCAACCTTGGTATAGACTCCTGGTCGCCTTGGGCCACCACAACCGATTCCCCATGACACAATCCCTAAAATAATCAGCATATGACAACTTTATAGTATGACTTCATGGAAACAGTATGTATAGGTACATACCTGCTTGAGTGAATTTCGAGCCACTAAGGACATGGAATGGACCACCGCTATCGCCCTATAAAAATTTATATGAAAACTAATACTTATATCATAACTGCCATCTACCTGACAAGAATCCTTTCCACCCTGCGGCAAACCTGCACACAACATACTTGTTGTCACCTTCAATCCATAATCGCGACATTGCTTATTCGTAATGACAGGTACTGTGACTTCTTGCAATTGTGTGGATGTCTTTCCATTTTCTCGTAGGGTACCCCAACCGATGGCAATTCCCTGGTGAACAGAAGAATGATTGAAATACATACTCATATCTCCTTTCCCATATTCATCCTTACATTTTTTCCAGTATAGGAACTAGTTGCCGTCGGAAGGCATACAGGACGTATCTTGTCGTTAAATTGAACTGATTGACTTAACTTCAGCAATGCGATGTCATTCTCTAAAGTTCGAGAGTTGTAATTCGGATGCACGATTACTTGACTTATCTAAGTATGAGCAGAACGTACATAATTTTAATCACATTTTACAGGACACCAGTTTACCTTTCTGCTAATTGTCATGGAAAGAGTTGCATCTAGTCGATTCTGCAAAAAGTGAACCTCGTAGCTCGATACTTGTGAAGGACTAACACAGTGAGCAGCAGTTAGGACATATTTATTGTTTATCAAGGAACCACCACAGGTAAAATATCCTCGTGATAGAAGCATCGCCATCCAGGGATACTTATTTATATCCGAATCAGTACCACCAACGATTCGATTGTTATTTGAGACTCCACAAGCTGTTTGGGGAAACATACTTGGGATATGACGATTATGTAATCTAAAGATACTTACAACATGACTGGCAATCCGCAGGCGTGTTTACTATCCGTCTGGATGGACGAATAGGCGCTATCTCGTGAGTAGTATTTGTAGCCTGCGATTTAAAGTGGTTTGAATTTATAACGATTTTTGTTTTATAAAAGTCTTACTTCAGTTGACTGGATCAGAATCATCAACAATATTGGTAGTATCCATTGTAATGCTGTCATATCGTATCAATGTAAAATCTAGAATAAACTTCGAAATACAAATTGAAATTTGTTAAGTAAATACGAATAAATAAATGAATACGGACGGTGATTAGATATAATTTTGAAAATTGCTTTCCATTGATGAAAGATACTCATTGTGGATGCAATGGAATTTATTTGCAATGACTATTGCATGTTGTATTCTATGACTGAAAGTGAAATCAGTCGGATTTCCTGTCGGTAGTGCAATAGAGGGTAATGTACAGTGTATACGTACATTGGGAATGTCCCATTTTCTCAATAGAGTTTCTCGACTTTGCGTGCACCTATCCGAGGTTTGTTTGACGTTTCAAGCTATTTGTCACTCATCGTTTTACAAAGAAGTTCTTTGCCAAAACACGTCCATCTGAATTCGATCCTTCGGATTCTATACATACCTGACTGAAGAGCAATGAAAACTTATGTTGTCGTGATCTATGAAAACGCGAACACCACCACTTTTGACTCGTTATGAAGTCTTCGGTAAAATGTCGGCTTTAGTCTATTCGTGTCGTGGTACCGCCCCTGACCAAAGGCAGTCTTGAAAGCCATGAAAGCCGACTTTAAATTTGCATAGTAGTCAAAGTTCTGATGTTACAGATGAGATACCTGTTAGACCAGGGTCATAAGACAATCACAAAAAAATGATGCGCCAAGTCCATATGAGACCCAGAGTCTAGCTTTCCACAATCATTTGAGCTAATGACGTTTCTGAAGGGTAATCAAGCCTTTTCATGGCAATTGGAATCTCAAACGATCGGGAATTGCTGGACCGTAAATGAACTTTTTGGTGCTGGCTGGAAATCGAATCTAGAACCTCCCGTTCAGTAAACCGATGCACTAGCCAGACAGCAATGGCGCAGACTGCTAGTGCATGCCATAATATAAGTATCAAGACATGGTATACATACTATATAGTAGTACATCTAGAGCAGTGCCAGATGAGTTTGAAAAAGTTCCTGTGTAGCCAAGGCAGTTTTATTCGTTTTGGCAGTCAGATATTTAAAATAGAAAGCAATCTCTAGATCCAGAGGACCTTCCCATGGCAGAGTCAGTCAGATCATAATCCATTTTTTCGTAGAGAAAACAACCACAGGTCTTAAAGCATGGACAGAAGGTCCAACCCTATTTCGCCAATTATTAGTCATTTCAAGAGCCATATGTTCCGGTCATACCTATAGGTATATATTTATAACCAGGACGACAGTTCCAATTGCACGGTGACTGTTGTGCAAAGATCGTATAAAATATGCACATCACTAAGGTGTAAATGCTAGTTCTACATTAGGGTGCATTACGCTAAGTAGAGGAGCCTCAGCCCTTCACCAGAGTACAGGCATGGGATGTATCCGATGTGGCTTTCCAGAACTGAAATTTATTCCGATAAAAGCTGGTAAGAGCAGGTTAAACCTGGTTCACTATGGACGCGCTCATTACTTGCTTGGGTAAACGAAGCACAATAGAAAATAGATACCCAGGCCCCCATGGGAAGTAATTATTAGGGGACAGAAGAAGAGTACGGATATACTTACATCTTTTTTAATTTCCCACCCCTCAGTGCCTCGAGTCTAAGTTTCGAGTTTGAAATTTTTTACGAAACCAATAGTTGGTATATGTTAGGTATAGATGTAAGTTAAAATTAATACAACACGGATTACCACAGGAAGGGGTGTTATCACCACCACTCTAGTTTCTTAGATAGAATACTTATCGTCTTAGAAAAGTAGTTCGTCACTGTACAATACCCTTCCACTAGACTTAAACTTATGGAATCAGCTCAGCCGAAGTAGTTTGAGAAATGTGGAATTGATCAAAACCCCGCAAAAATAGACCTAGAGCCCTTGCTGACTAGGCGTTAGTGGGAACCTAAAAATTTCAACATTAAACGACTGCCACACAGATTTGTGTATGAATCTCAGGAGTTTGTTTGGCTCAATATTTTGTAGTTCACCTATCTCTGAAACGAAGTGACTACCAAGAGTTGGATTTCTTTTATGGACGAACAGCAGTTGGTGGATCAACTCTATTTCTTCTTCGCCCAATTTCTGGATCAAGATGCCCACAGTAGAAGGAATGTCCTTGCAGCTACAGTATATTGATGGACCTCTTCTTATCGTAGACTACGTAGACTACTACAGCGTTTGTTAGGATTTTCAAGAGACTACTTATGTATGTCAATTTCCTAGTGTAATGTACAATACTAAGCGAGGTATTGGGATCAACTAGAGTCTGCAGTGGTGTATATCCGACCTTTTCAAAATTGGGTGACAGCCACTTAAAGGTCTTTGCCTCCAGAGGCATGCCACAAGGAGAAACTGTCTCTCACTTGGTGTGGGTTCTAGCCATCAACGAAATACTTCTGAAACTGGAAAACATAAGATAGTTGCCTATGCAGACGATATAGTTCTGCTGAAAAGAGAAAAATTCCGAACTAATGCTATTCAAACTACCAGCTATTAAGGGAGTATCCCTAAGGATATCTGATAGTGCAAGGTACCTAAGAGTCATACTAGACAGAATACTTCAATAGCTGAATGTCAATGAAAGAGTTAAAAAGGCAGCGATCGCGTTCAACACTTGCAACCGAATCTTGGGCAGAAAGTGGGAATCAAAGCCTATGATAATTCTGTGGATGTACATATGATATTGTATGAGAATTGTGAGACTATTATTCACGTATGGGAACGTAGTCTGGTGGCGAGCTGCATATAAGCAACCAATCTTGAAGCAATGACTAAAATATAGAAGCTTACATTATAGAGACAACGAAAGCGATAAGTACAACGCCGATAGCTGGGTCGGAAACAATCTGTCCGCTAGACTTGTACATGCAAGAGTATGCTACCAAGAGTGCCTTGAAAATTAGAGAATTAGCCTTGAACTCAAACCTCGAACGACATACACAGAACCTAAAGAACATCGTAGATGAAGACGTAAACAGCGACTACACGTCACTATACCTCGACTTTGAAAAACCATTCTCTAGCATTATTCCAAGTATAGAAGAATGGAAAACCAAGAAACCAACAAGGAAAAATCTATATCTATGTACACAGACCCGTCGAAGATGGATATAGGAACGGGAGCCAGTATATTTTCCATGGAACTAAACATACACAGCTCGATCAGACTTCCTAACTACAGCAGTATTTTCCAAGCGGAGGTCCTGGCAGTAACAAAAACAGTCAGTATGGTATCAATGATTTTTATTGACAGTCAGGGGGCCATTAAAATAATTTTTGCTACAGCGATCATGTCCAAGCTAATCCGACGCTATCGCGAGGAACTTAAGGTTCTTGGTTCACAGCAGAATATAAATCTGTACTAGGTCCCTGGTCACAAGGATATAACCGGGAATAAGATAGCTGACGAACTTGTAAGAAAATGGTCTACAATGGACCATTCAATGGATCATGCCTCCACTCTCCAACCCCAACGAGCGAATCGAACGTAAGATCCATATGACAGCCATCAGTAGGTGGAAATCGCTTACCACATGTGATATATGAAGGAAGCTCTGTGCACGATACTTCAAAGCCACAACCAACAAACTTCTAAAAAATGACAGGAAAACGCCAGCAATATTGGTAGGTGCACTCACTGGCCATAGTCTTTTACGGAACCATACACTGAAACATAAACTCAATGATGGCAACATACGCAGAAGATACGGGGACGAAGAGGTTCACGAGGATACACGGCACTACCTGTGTCATTGCCCAAACCTGGGTCAATTCAGGAACAGAATTCTAGGAAAATATTACTTCCAGGATTTGCAAGAACTATCTGATGTCTCACTTTACAATCTTTCGAGGTTTCTGAGGACAACCGCGATGGTTGCAGACCTTGTTATAAAACCCAGTATAAGAACTGGAACCAAATCCCCCATTGGACGCATCACAATGGGTCCACAAGGACCTAAGTATGATGAGGTGGAGCCTTACTCCCGTCATCAACTCACAACTCACTCACTCGGCTGGCAGAGTTTTCGAATCCAACCCCAGAGGACAATGCAGTAGAAAAGACATCGTCTTAGGTGGCGCGCACAAGTAGGACCGGACCTCAACCTACTTGGAGTGTACACCAGGCACGGATAGGCTTGTTAGTTGAGGCAAGGGTTCTCGCTGAACTGAATCGCTACCTGCATAAGTAAGTACGTAAGTAAGTCCACTGTATAGTTTTGTCCAATATGTATCAATACGCAGTACAGTGACCTTTCATATGGATCATATGCAAACAGCTATGAAATGTAATTGAAAGGACAATCAAAAGTAAGTTTAAGGACTCCGATTCCTTTTTCAAAGACCTTTTAGTCTACCAATTATTTTAGAAACATCCACTTAAGCGGAAAACTCTTTTCGATTTCGATTCCAACATCTGTTGTATGCAAATGTCCCTCATCTGCATTCAAGTAAATAGTCAGCAGCATCGCCTAACCAAACCGCACATCCATCAAATCCAAATGAAATTCAACAGCTGAAACCTACACCTTCCTATGTATCTGTACCTACCTAGTTCAAATAAGGAAATAGATGCCAAATAACTGGCAGACCCAATTACATTCAAGCAAATATTTATGCCCCTCAAATATTTACTTTGACAGGGCCCCACTATCGCAGACATATGTACGAACGTATGTATGTTTAACGGCACTGGATGTTGTTAAGCGTTAAGCCCCCAAGCCCAGCATTTACTCAAAAAACCAGTTCCGATGATATTCAAATTTCTTCCGCAAAAAAAAGTGTAAAAATGAAAAAAAAAAAAAAAAACTTCAATATGTAAATCATTTGACAATATTTGGGTCGAATACAAGCAAACTCCCGTAAAGCACACAAGGTCATGGATTTATTTTTCCTTCTTCGATCCGCAAGCTGCGACGCAGTACGGATACATTTACATAAAATGTATTTCATCAAACATAAAACACATTTCGGAAATAGCATTGACAATGAAAAAGTCGATAGCGTGTGCCACCTGACTCACAACAACCCGGACAGTCAGAGTCGCACCCCAAATTGCAGAACATTGTGTAAAGGCTTTAGAATTCTCGCCGAAAAAAAAAAAAACCCAAAAATTCTCCTTGTATTCATGGACTCAGAAATGCCATCGCCGCCACTGGCACTATAGGGGCTCCTCGTATTTATATATCCCACTGTAGCACGTACTTTGCTAATTAAAATCCATTATGAGGCAACCTTACGAGATGTGAGACGAAAACCGATGCCATTTGGGTAACCTAGACAATAGCCCTGTGTGGCTCGTTCATCTGAGGTGATGACAGTCATAATTTCGCGTCTAAATGCGAACGACGCCAAAAATTTATCATCGATCTGAACTTGGCCTGTTTCAGGTCGATGGCACGTGCATTCAAAGCTTTGGCATCATAGCCATTCGGTGGTGATAATACTCTACCTGGTGCTTAGCGCTGCTTGGTTTGCTGATAAGGTGCGTTTTGGGAGTTTCCTCGGTTAAGGTTCAGAAAATCTGATGACCGATAGTGTAAGACTTTGTCATTGGCTGTATCAGTGATGATGTTAGAATGCAACCTTCGTGAGTTACTATTGTTTGTCAACTGTGGAGTTATCTTTTGTTTGTGAAAATATGTTTGCACTCAACTTGAGTCTACAGGAGAGGTTCGGCGAACTTTCAATGACGCTTTGTTGACTCATTGTGGTTTAGAAAGTTATCTTTAATAAGTAGTTTGAATTTTGGATAGCAGATGTGGTCTTTTGTTCATATTTGTTAATATTCATATTCAGAAAAGTATGTATCTATTGACGGGGGATGAGTCTTTAGCTGTGCATTTTAGGAGTATGTTTTCTTGTAATACATATAAAATGATTGTAGTAGTCGCAGCTAAAGGAACTGAACTTAGATTAGGAGGCTTTCCTCCATATCCGATAGAGTTCATTTAGGTTGGAGAAGATACAGATTCCAGACAATTGTAATAGGTTGGACATAGGTTAAGATTATAGTGGCAGGCCGCGTTTGTAGCCACACTTAAACCAGTAAAAGTCCATCCTCTGAAATCCTCAATTAATACTACACTAGGAACCAGCAAGGGGTTAAAATAAAACGTTGGGGGCTATTGATGTTGGCGTCGCAAAAGTGCAATCTTCTACGAACGAAGAGAACTTGGCATGTACGGAGAAGATGAAGTTCTACAAATGTTATTAGCGAGGAGGCTCAGTCTAAGTAAGACTGCCGATACTGCAGAGACTTTTTCTGCCTAATCAGACTGTTGCATCGTTTTTGATCCAGCATTGTGCTTAAGCAACAGTTTAACTATAGCAAGTGATGCGCAGATAAAATCAGTAAGATACCCAGCCTGGTGAGCTCGTCGGTCAGAAACTTCCCTGGAATATCACTGTCATCCGGCACGTAAATAAGGTGAATGTTGAATTATTCAGAGTTTTGAAATTAAATGTGGAAGATTTCAGAGATTTCATCGTAAAAATATCAGATATATGTAATATCGGGTCATGCCTACAGACTGTCAGTGCTAATGCACAGATAGCCCTAGATATGGTCGATGAATGGAGCACTAGGAATGGGCTTTCGGTCCTTTCCTTGGAAAACTGAGGTTGTTCTCTTTACGAGAAGGATACAATGATCCAGTGTAACTCAGTCAGTGCTAAAAGGCGTCACTATTCAGATCTCCGATGAATCGAAATATCTGGTAGTGATCCTGGATAAGAAAATTCTTTGGGCAGAGCATGTCAAGGCGAAGACATCCAAGGCTCTCTCAGTTTTTTGGGAGTGTAAGGGTGCTTTTGGCAAGAATTTAGGCTTATCACCGAGAAGATCCTCGGCATTTATACCTTTTCTAGCCTATGCATCAGTTGTTTGGCTTTTGCCTTCGTTTGGCCTCGAAGGAACGGCCTTTCTCGACTGCACGAAAGCTTTCCTGAGTACGCATGGCTCTGCTTGATTCACCTCCGGTGTTGGATGCAGTTTGTGGAAACCGACAAGGTGATGGGTCGGAGTATCTGCGTCTGTAGCGATAGTCAGGCTGCAGTGAAAGCCGTGCTCGACACTGTAACCCGTGCCAAAATAGTTCAAGAATGCAAACTCTTGTATTCGGTCGCAAGGATGAACTCTTTGACTCTTGTCTGGGTTCAAGGTCAAACTGTAGAAAATGAGATCTCTGATGACTTTTTTTTTTTTATTAAGACCCTTGCCCATATGGCTGACACTGCGACCTAAGAAGATCTATTGCATCAAAGGGTAATACTAAGCCAAAAGTCGTTCCACCTTCCTTATGAAGGATAGTACGTCCTTAGCAGCGGAGTATCTCATCTCTGCTGAAGAACATATTTCTTTATGGAAAATACGCCTCCTTACCCAATGTAATGCTCGGAGGATTCGTCATCTTCTAAACAGAACCTACATTCCGTTTCTGGGCACAAATTGATTTTGTTAAGGTGGTAGCGCAGGCTACAGTGGCCTGTGAGAAAGCTCACCAGCTTCCTAATGCTTTCCTTATCTCGATTAAGGATTTCCTTGTAGGAAAAAGGCCTGATTAATCTCTTGGATTGTCTCAGCCCCGGAACATTTTTCCAGTGAGCCAGACGAATTTTATGTTCACAAATATTGATCAACGCTGTGGCAGTAGCCCAGTTGACACCACAGTAAAGTTCAGGTCCTATGAACGCAGATTCTGATCCAGCCCTAGCTAGTTCATCTGCAATTTCGTTGCCTACAATTCCTTGATGACCAGGGACCCAACCAAGTTTCACCCTGTTGTGTCTGGCAAGAGATTGTAGTGTATTGTAGCAGCATTTAACTGATAAAGAGTCCATTAAGTTGGACGACAGCGCTTTAAGCGCTGCCTGGCTATCTGAAAAGATATATATCCAAGCGCCTTTAATACCTGTATCCAGGTTTATCTTAGCGCAGATCTCAACGGCATGGAGTTCAGCCTGGAAAACCGTGGGACACATTCCCATAGGTATTGAGACCTTGGTGTTGGGTCCAAAGACAACAGCACCAACTCCAGTTTCCATCTTTGATCCGTCTGTGTACCAGATCAGACCTCTAGGGTCCAGTGTAGGAACACCATTAGACCAGTTTGCACGGTCCAATATCTCTACCTGAAATAACCTTCCAAAACAGTACTCCCTGACCATAATATCGGGGATAGTACAGAACAAGTCCTTTTTGGGAATTGAGACAAGAATTTTCAAGTGTACATGGTCGCCCGATTTATACTTGTATTCTCGTTGCAGTTTGATAGCGCATCTAGCGGCCGTCTTCCTAATGAAGATTTCTCTGATGATATTGCTAAGCAAGGCTAAGAGATTGACTTCTCAGGACCTGAACCTGTCTTCCCGGTCATGGCCTCAATTGACAATTGGATTTCCTATGAACATAATTGTGTGTGGCACGACTCTCCAGGATGCAGGCAGACTAAACGTACGCTCCCGAAAGTCTGTAAGATATCAGCGCCATTCTTGCTGTCTCTCAGCAGAAAAGACTTTAGACAACTTATTGACGTTCTTATGGGACACCTTCCTTCCGCCAAGTATCTTAGTGTGCTAGGCTTAAGAGACACCACTGTCTGGAACGCTTGTGGAGAGGGCAACGATAATTCGGATCACATCCTTTGTTATTGTCCTGCCTTGCTCGGATCAGGTGTCAGATGTGGTGAGTGCTGATACTGTAAGCTGCTCATTAGTCGAAGAAATTCCAGTAAAATGGATAATACTGGATTGAGCTTCGGATAGTATAATGGACCAGTTGCATCTCCAGGTGAGTGTTTCCTAACCCGAAAAAAAAACAAGTCTTTCCGAAGGAATTCAAGGTTGTTAACAACAGAGGAACGTTCAGTACATAGACTATACCACTGAGGTATATCCTTCAAACGAGTGGAGGTGCACAGCACTTGTCTGCTATGGATTTCTAAAGGTGGCAAGTGAAACTAAATATCCAGAGTTGTTCTGTGCAAGGCCTAATGATAGATACGTAGAGCCAATATGTAATTTGTAATAGCAACGTTTCATATGTTTGAACCCATCACCTTTCCAAGTTTATGAAAGAGATAACTTTCTAGATGGAGCAACTTCTATGCGGAAGGTCCGAAAGATCAGGCTACATGGCCTACAGTTATGACTTGGCGATATTAAAAACATAGAAAAAGAAGACTGGTCAATCAAGGACCTATCACCATCAAAGGCTCTTTTTTAGTTTATTCCACTGAGCTTAACTTTATCAGAGTCATTCTTAACAAACTTAGCTCATCAAGTCCACCATCGACTGTGCCACAAGGGCCATGTGGGTCAGTAGACGGCTTTACGGGAGAACTTGGGGTCTACATCCAAAAAAGATACATTGACTGTATATAAAGGTGGTGCGACCATCGTTTGGTTGCCGAAACTTCTTGAACGGTCAACGACAACTAAACTTCAGAAGATTTAGAGAATTGCCCGACGGCAACATTAGAAGCTGTTGCTCGGCTTTCACCCCTTCAAATCTTCATTAGGAAGACGGCCGTTAGATGCGCTATTAAGCTGAAGCTACAATACAAGTATAAAACAGGTGACCATGTGGGACTACTGCAAATTATTCACTCACTTCCTAGAAGGGACATGTTTTCTATTATCCCCGACATCATAGTCATGGAGTACTGTATCGGTACGTTATTTCAGGTAGAAATATTGGACCGTGCAAACTGGTCTAATAGTGTTCCGGCAATCAACCCTAGAAGCTTGCTGTGGTTCCCAGACGTATCGAACATGAAATCTGGCATTGGAGCTGGTGTCTTTGGACCCAACACCACAGTTTTAATACCCTTGGAAATGTTGCCTTATCACTCTTTCTGATGCGCATTAAGTAGCTGCTGGAAATGCTTATTCGCTGTGCTTCAGTGTAGGTCTTCTTCGCTGTTTCGAAGAGCCTGCGTTCCGGGCGTGAAGCTAGCTGTCAATTGCTGGGCTTTCCTAAAAAAAACATCCAGATGTAATTTCTATCTTCCAACTCTTCGATCGCCTTGAGCTGGAAGACTGCGTAGGTCCTTTTCTTTTTACGGAGGATCTCCTTTTCCTTCTGACTCGTTACTCTTCCCTCGCTTCTCTTGTTTTGCTCTACATCGCTTGCATTGCTTAGGCTAATCTAACCCTTTTGACAGAATAGGTCTTTTAGGTCGCAGTGTCAGCCATATGGGTAAGGCCTTTCTTAAAACAAAAAAAATCAGAATGGGTTAGTTCCCCTCTATTTTACTCTTTTTCCACCCGAAAAAAGGCATTCACAATAGATTTTTAGGTCTTTTCATGAAGGTGATTTATCACATAAACTTTCAAAACCTAACCTAACCAAAGAATGTGAATTATCAATGAGAAAACCAACGGCTTCTCAAATGTTTTGTGTGCGCTTTCCATATTTAATCTATTCCCTAACCCCTACTTCCTATGCAAAAGCATTAACTAAGCTTACACAAGAGTTGTTAATTTTTATATTTTTTTTTTTTCAATATACCACTTATAGAGTTGACAGCATCTAACACCTAACACTCAAATTTATTGCATCAGACACACCTCCTTTCCCGTTTCCCTACACTGTTCCAATTGCATATATAATCACATACAGAACTAACACGCATAAATTTCTAACTGCAATTTGTCATATTACCGAGTAATGAAATCATTTATTAAATAGAAACATTGACGCGCAAAACTGTGTCATCGCCTATTGTTATGATGGCCTACTGTGCCCGGCACTTCATTGGCAATCCGATTGTGGAGGCGCCCTAACATCTGTTCATGGATTCATAAATGTGACACGCTTTTTCTTAACTTCATCGACAAACTGACATTATTCATCGGCTACTGTCATCTGTCAAATACCTACTATTATGCTAATCAAATCGAATTTTATTTTGGCCATAAGGTTTCACTTCCTATGTATCTCTTAACATGGTCAGCTTGTTAACAAAATATGGAATAATATCCAAACACAGTGCTGACAGCCTCCTCAGTTGACCATAATCATGCGACTGGCGGCGGATTAGAGTGACAGATTGTGTGTTTGCCTAGTAAATAAAGTTCAACTTGTACAATCAAAAGTAGAAAAGTAAAGTTATTGCAATTAACAATTTTGTGGAGATTATTTATTTTACAAAAAGCGCATGGCATTTTGAATGTCACACTCAATCTGTTTGTATTTGCATAAAAATTGCATCATTCACGTGTGCCCAGAACGTTTCATAGTGGTGTGGTGTGGTGAGGGTGCGCTCCCTCTCGGTTCGGTCTGTCGAACCAAATTAAAGTGATTAATGAGTTTGGTAAGTAGGTAATCTCTTTGCGACGCAACATTTTAAAGGTTACAAATAATATGTAATAATAATAACAATGGAAAATGAAAACAAATAATTGTTTGTAGACTGAAAGGGGATTAAGTGCATTAATCATTTTGTACCTATACAACATGCAAACTCACACCGAGTTATTGCTGAATATACTTTGCAAGGATCATTGCTTTTTTTTTTGGTAAACAAATTTCTAAAAGCTAACATTGTGTGTAATTTAATTCCATTAACAGCGAGACATAAATGAACAGAACATTCACTCAATTGATTTATACAAATTTTATTTTATCAAAGTCCTTTATTGTGTCGGTGACGAATTGCCGAAGGTATTTAGATACACATCTCTACATATGAAGAGTGTATGGATACGTTCATACAATGTAGGGTATTCAATAAAGAATGTCCTTTCTTTGGGGATAGGTTTTAAAGTAAAGGCAAATAAATTAAGTGAATTTTAGGGTAGTCGTTCATACACCATAATGCCTTTTTCATATGAACATTTCTATGGCCACTGCTACAAATTTGAGTTTTATGAAAGATTGGATGTTATTGAAGGTTTGGAAAACCCTTTCTTTAGTTATTTCCACTTCATTCAATTTAATGATTCCTTTTTCCTATCATCTGTATGGTTCACATAAACACGTACATATATACTGTAACACGCCAACACAATATGTGAAATTTGAATATTTCAGAATAATTCGTTAAGATAAGACGGTTTTAAAATATATATAATGGGTTATTCAACGTTAACGTAACTCCAACGGCGTTAAATCGCATAAGCGAGGTGGCCATTCGACCGGACCATTTCTCGAGATTACAAGATTACGAACTTTCACTTCAATAGATCAATTGTGTGACCAGCTTTATAGAATGTGGCTTGTGGCCCATATATCACTGATGTCAAGTCCATCCAATTTTGGCCAAAAATAATATTTCAA
Organism: Xylota sylvarum; assembly: GCA_905220385.1. Lineage (NCBI taxonomy): Eukaryota > Metazoa > Arthropoda > Insecta > Diptera > Syrphidae > Xylota > Xylota sylvarum. The sequence continues at coordinate 40,257,873 of LR999958.1, forward strand.
CTTGGCACGATAGCGAACTCCATTGACCATAACAAAAGTCCAATCCACACCACACGGTCACTTTTTGTGAATGCAATGGAGTATCTTGAAGCGAATGTTTGTTTGCTGTCCAAGAACTTATATTTTGCTTAATGACAAAGCCATTAGGTTGAAAATGAGCTTCATCGCCGAAGAAGATTTTTCCCGTGCATCCTAAAGACTTTCGTCCGGTCAGCCTATCCTCCTTTCTATTAAAGACTTTGAAAAGGCTAATCGACGTAAATTTAAATAGTAATCTCTAATCGGTATCCCAGCACATTGGGATTGTAGGGGAACATCGATAGAGACTGCCCTGAACTGGTTGTTAGGAATTATTGAGGAATCTTTTAAACACACTATGGTGTCATTCCTTGATATTGAAGAAGCTTTCAACTTTAACGTTGACAACCATCTTTGCTATTGGATCGAGCAAATGCTTAAAAGCAGGATTATCCATTCTGACCTGGGGTGCAGTCTAACCAGAAGATTGGTGTACAGGGGTAACTCCGAAGGGCGGAGTATTATCACCACTATCTTACACCTGACGGAGTCTGCCTTAAATAAACTCGCAAAGTGGTGGACAGGTAGTGTCGATCTCGGAGGTAATCCGTTCAAGAATGAACTAGTATCACTCACAAGAAGGTATAAAATACCATACTCAATGGTATTGAAGTGCAATTTCCAGAGCATGCCAGATACTTGGGGGTTATTTTCGATAAAAAAAAACTCAATTCGAAACTCAATATGCAAGACCGTTCTTAGAATCCCTAGAGATCCCTCTATTCATGTAGGAAGGCTATATGCCCAAACTGGAGTCTCAAGCCCTGGATTATTCACTATATAACCACGGCAATCGTCAGATTCATCCTTATATATGGAGTACTACTCTGGTAGACTACTCCTATAGCTGCAATAGAAACTATGCTCCATCTTCTCCCTGTTGATATCTTTAGGAAGTTGATAACGACTAAAACAACATTACGATTTAAGGAATCCTAACCGGTCATAGCTTTACTCTTACTAATTCGGACTACATTGTTCCTTATCTGGACTGTAATGTCAAGTGTACAACCAGGATTCCTAGTAGAAGTGCTTGCGAAGAATTTAGAAACATTTTAAACGAAACGACGCCACACATTTACAAAAACAGATCCAAGACAGCATCTTTAATAGGCGTGGGACTCCAGTCCACTGGATATTTGTATTACCACACGACTGCCGGATCACTGTAGTGTATTTCAAGCAAAAGTCACAGCAGTTCATGAAGCCGCGACTTGGCCTTCGTCTATAGTCGATAAAGTCCACGATTACTGTTTTTTACATAGCTAGTCAAGCTGCGATAAAAGCCTAGGAATCGCCAATACTTTGATCCAAGTTGGTAACACTATGCCACGGATCTCTTAACGAGACCTCTGTCAGATGCAACGTGCTGGGTTCCAAGGCGCAGGTATATTCCAGGCAATTGCAAAGCAGACGACCGAGCTAAAGATGGTGCAGACCGGAATCTTCCTGACTATAGGAGGGAACCCACCAGATTGTAACGTCGTGATTTGCTATGAGTTTCATGAGCTTTCGCAGCATCCTTTCAAAAGTTTGGATTAAACGACCGTGGATGAGATGGCTTTTATAACAGATTGGGTGTCGATGTAGATATCAATCGCCTTCCTGGAGTGTAGTTTCATGGGTAAATCTTGTACTGCTTCTTGAATGGGTGTGACTTTCGCTTGGAACACACTACCTTTGGAAGTCTTAATAAGTGTGCAGATGAGTAAATTCTAGATCCAACTCCTACATCAGTTATTAATCATTTATTAGGCCATCCGTGCAGTGTATTGGGTGCGGATTTTAGTAGTTTGGTGATAGTGGACAGCAACTTGTTTGTCGCCATTATGATAACATCTAGTTTCATTAGAATCTCGTTTGAGTATCGATATCCATAGTAAAGGAAATCGAAATCCTCTAGAGACTTACCCGTCTCCCAATTCTGATGTTAATGTGTCTCGTCTTGAGCATGCATTCAACTCAGTTTGAGATGCTAGTCTTTTAAAGTCACTTTGTTGAAGGCTCTTAATATAGGGATGTCATTGTGGGAACATAACTATGAATATCCTGTGCATAGGACTTAGTTTGGAGCAAATGTGTAAATCTGAAGTGCAAGCTATTGCACTGTTTCACTCCGCTGCGTTTCGCCTCGATATTCCGTTCGACTTATATTATAGAAGGTACTGGCTGCTAGTTTGACCGAAATTGGAACTCCTGGAGATAAAATGAATGGAACAGCACAGCGATAGTTCTTCCCTGTTACATGAAATCGCTAGATGAGATGACAAACAGACCGAGAGAATGAATTGGTGGACCTACTTTTGCGATAATATATCAAGGCTAGAAAGCCCTGCAAAAACGAACAAAGGAATGTGGTAGTGGAACCGTAGTTGATGTAGGGTATTTGAACGAGCAACTCTTGCAGGCAATCTGGACAAACATCCCGCTGCTAGACAACAATGAATCAGACCCTTGCAATTTTAGTCCTCGTCTATGGCGAGTATTACTGAGATGACAAGATGACAACATCCTCAGACGAAAATATTTTTCTCATCAAACCTTTTGAAGGCTTTTTCAAAGCATCTCCAAAAGTCTGTGGGTGATCAGAAAGTTTCGAAATGAAAATAGATAGGGACTATTACTAACTAGGAGTCAGGTACGAATAGTCACATGATTTCCTACTGGACACTGATGGAACTGTAGAATGTGCGATGAAAACGAATAATAAATCAGAGAAACATATTTTTTGACACTGCCACTTGTTTGAACTCAACCAAAGACATATGTACTTGGATTTCTAATATAGACTTTTGGATCAATGGGAAGTATAAGAAGCTGAATTTCTACCTGATCCAGATGGTTCAGATCATACCTCCACAGGTTTAAACACGATGACAACCCCTTTTGCGTAACGTGCACGAAAGCAATTGAAGATGTGGGATACATTATGTTATATTGTCCAGGATATTATGAAGAATGGCACATGCTGGTGAGCAAATTGGGTGCGGACCTGAACCCAGACAGATGACGAGCATGGAAGAGGCTTGGAGACCAGTTAGCGATACTGTGGTATCAATTATGAAGGAGCAGTGAAGACAAGAGCGATAATGAAATGCAGAGCAGCAGGATGTCAATACGAATGAGTCGAGTACATAAGGCTGGCAATGAAATGTGGGATTACGAGGGATGGTGAGTTTAGTGGGTGGAAATCTCACTGTCACTGTTTCCGGGCTCAGTTTCGACACACAAAAAAGAAAATCCTGGAAAGTTGTGCAGTCTATGCATTAGCTAGCCCTTGCTCACTCGATGTAGGCAAGCGGCACTTATTCAATATGACTGCCCCAATGTCATTCGTTAAGAGGTTGCCTCATGCAGATGCAGTGAATAAAGCTAGATATACATATGTACATAGACGGACAAATTCTGGCTACTGCGACTTCCAGAAGCAGAACTAAATTCTTAATGCGATACCGTGGAAGCACCTCATCTAAATTAAGTAATGTTAAGATTAGAGTCTGGACATTGTTAGAAATGACTTCTGCAGAAGCTGCAGAAAAGGATATCTATCTAAGCAATAAGAGACAACCGTTCACTTTCTCTGGAAAGTCCAGGAGTAGATTGAAATCTCTGCTTTATAGCGCATCTCATCGAGAACTGCAGGTGAATTTTTAAAACTCAAAGCATTAAGCACTGAGTAGGTATCTGATAACCTTGCATATCCTCATTACGAAATAATTCCTTAAGTAAGAACGCTTTACTTTGATATTTACAACTTCCATGGATTACAAGGAGTTCCCCACACTCGTGAGTTGCCCAGTCATTTTTGTCCATCAATACGCCTACACAATGCCTTCAACTAAATGCCAGAATTCGAATACTATAAATCAATGTGTAAACAAATCGATGATATAAAATTTTTTTACCACTCTGTCCTACTTAAGTAGGCTCTTGCGTAACACTTCTTCACATCAAGATGCATCGCAAAACTTGAAATTCACTTTTAATCGATTGAATATTTCTTTAACGAGAATTGCATAATTTCCGGATTTCAGATGCAGATCAACCTACATCCTCCCCCCATTATGACTCCTCATCAAAGATCTGATGTAATATTCATCTCATCTCCTGTGAGATGCTGGCCATTACGAAATCAATAAAAAATCGACTTGTTAAGTACCACAAAACATCTTGAACTTTCACCTATTTATTCTCGACTTAAGGTTTATTTAGCACTCAAGCTTGTAAATGCATATTATACCAGCATTCGTGAGATCCTTGAATACGATGCCGAAACGAAACTCCTTGAATGAAATTTTCCCTGACCCAAATTCACGGCGTAAGCCATTCAGAACCAGCCTTCTTTTAGTGCAGTCTGCAATACCAAGAAAAAAATAAATTATGTCAAAGTCACTGGAAATTGCATTTCCCTGTGACAGTTTGCAACCCTCAATGATGGGCAAACTAATTAAGCCCCAACTCATCATTATAACAAGTGTCCTTCGACTTCGATTTTTTATTTATTTTTTTTTTACAACAAATTTGACCGACAAACGGAACACACGCCTACACCACCTACCCTAAGAGCTGTCGTCTCTCGCAAAATACCTATGCTTTGCCATACATCACAAAACGCAAAAAAAAAAAAAATACAACAAGCTACCATGAGGGAGTAAGGTGACACATATAAATGTATCTCGATACAGAGCGAAAAAATACAATCAAAACTAAATAATAAACAAAACAAAGTTCATCGCGCATAGTGGGCACATCTAGCGGCTGCGGCGCGGCGCATAGTGCTAGTGTGACTCTAAAAAGCCAAGGACACCCCTAACACAATGGAATACACGTTTTTTTTTTTGTTTTTTTTTTAAATCTGTATCTCACTCTTGCGCACTTATCGCAGTGCATGTCGCCCGTTGATGTTTAACGCGCGACAGATACACTATGAATTCAGTTTTGCTAGTGTGACACGTATGTATGTGTGAAAATGGTTTTTATTTTCGTTGAAGTTTAAATGGTTTTAACCGCCAAATTCAGTTGAACATAAGTAACAATATTTAATCCATATAAAAGTCAATTCGATTTGTGATTTTAAACAGTGAGGATCTCATTGCACATCCAAAAGATACACACTCTACACACTGTAGATACATTTTTAACGAAGAATCCCTACAATTGAGATCCTCTCACTAAAGGAATATTTGTACCTACAACCTACATAACCAGCCAGTGTCAAAGTGTTTTACTATTTTCTTAAAGTGAATAAATTTAATTTAATTTAGAGACTTACTGTGAGACTGTGAACCGGTGAAATGTTTACTAGATCACAGATCGCTCTTGTATTTCTAACCTTTGGGGTTATCAGCGTGTTCGCGTTGCCGTCGTCGCGTTTGGTTAACCCATGCAATTGTGGTACGTTTTATTTAATTTATTCAAAAAATTTGAATATTTTTTATCTTATGTTTTTTTTATAATTTGTCAAACAATCAATCAGTTAATAGTTTAGTGAGTGTTGCACTGATGGAATGACATTAAAAAGTAATTAAGTTCGGATGTAATAGCTTTTCAAGGTTAAGGTGGCGAATTTTGACCGTTTTTTTTTCGTTACGTTTTTTTTTTTGAAAATGTTATGTGTTGTGACAAATGTTGTCATTGGGAAATGCAAATTTTTTGTGTAAAATGTTGCAATCTATGTAGTAATACTAGACTAATGAGAAGTGGGAGGAACAAGTAATTCAAATTCTTGATTTGAAGTAAGCCACTTGTTGGTCATTCAAGTTAGGTAATTGCGAATAATTTCCATGCGTAACAGAAGAGGACTGTCAACAGAAATTTGTCAAAAAATGATATAAACAACTTATATGGGTCTTTATAGAATAATCAGTGCGACCAATTTAACATCAAAAGAGAGCACTTCTGGTTTTATCATAGTCCACAGCCCGTCACAGTAGATTGAGGTATATCCTAACCTATCCATTTCCTCATTTTTGGCTAAGCCCCACAGATTTTATGATAGACCCTACTTTTTAGCTTTGTGACCGTAGGACCTACATACATACATATAAAGAACAAACTTTTGAATTTCATGAATGAAAATATTTTAAAATATGAAGGTGTGCGGAACTTCGAGCAACTGTGGTGGAAATATCGGTATAGAACCAATAAACATTCAATATTCCGACGGTGTTTTAGCGAAGGGTTTCAATTTGGCAAATTGACTGGTTATCGATCAATCTACATGCCTGATACTAAATGCGATCAAATAAACTCAAACAAGTTGCGAGAGCTTCAGCCCAAACATGTGTGTTATATTACCAAATCTGCAGGAGTAAGGAATCCGAACCACACAGTGCCACTTTTCTCAGCTTCAAAAATCTGATGATGCCAACAAAGGTCTGGGGTAACTTGCATGCCAAGCATTGACAAGTCATTAGGTTCCTTAATATCAGTTCCATTAATTTTAAGTTTGGCTACACTAGTGTCCAGCTTTAGAGACAATTGAATTGATTAATTGAACTAAACGCGATTTTTCGTATCACAATTGATAGTTGGATCAATATTGGAGCTGAACTCGATGGACCTTCGCCGCCGGTGAGACTCCACAGTCCCTATACTTGGTCTTTAAGTCGTGCAGCCGTTCAAAAATATGTCGAACCGAATCGACGAAGTCAAATTTTCAGCCAAGAAGCTGGTTCCCTAAATTCAGACTCAATCCTCGCAGAAAACAGTGTAAATAGGATTATCAGGATTTCACAATCCATTTATAGTCAGTTGTCCAAGATGTTCGAGCTTACCAGTTTCGACAATCAAATTTTGTATTTCTAAGGATCATTTCATTATATTCCTTGAAAGATTTCGAATATCATTGACCAAATTCAAATTCTCTTCCTAAGTGCCTTAGATAATATCTAACAAAGCCTTTTATGTACCTCCTTATTGGAGTATAAGCTCCCTACAGATACTGTCGACTTCCTGCTGAAAATGGGTTCTAGGATCAATCCTGCTGCTCTTGGTTTGATGGCTCACAGCACTAAGAATGTATTTATGTACGTTTGTTAGTTTAATTTTTAGTGTAGCCTCGGGAGGATCCTTCGATGTGTAATACTTTCTTTCTGTCATTTTGAAGTTTGGTCGTGAAAGCAGTGCTGCCAGCGTTTTGTCAAGAAAACAAGAAAGTAAAACCACCATTCATTGAAATGGGATAAAACAGTGATAGTACCATTCTTCACATAGAATAGTGTCTCTTAAGGCAAAGTAAATCTGACTTTTCATCGATGCTATGCAGGTATAACCTTTGACAAAATATTAAACAATTAATGCATCTAGCTCTGTTGATGAATGTATCATATAGTAGGACATGTGGTCTATTGATCAAAGAAATCGTATCATATACAGACTTACAGCTTACTCCCATACTTAGAGTGCGTATCACAGTTGATCCACAAAATTTGAAGACCATGTATTCTGGGACAACTGCCGAATACGTAAATACTTTGGTCATTCTCGAACTTAATCCTTAAGACTGTCTGCATTGATTAAAACATTGATGTAAGGTTTTTAGATCACTTAACTTAAGCAAGCGAGCGTCTGGTAATCGATCTTAAAGAATGTAATAAAAATGTCGCTGAACTGCCCAAATGGAAAATGCCTAATTTGTAAACAAGAAGATATTTAAAACTTATTCCTTATTTCCAATTTAATTAATTTTAAAACAAAACTATTCCAAAAAATTAATATAGTTCTTGGCAGCACTATTTTATCGATTACACATTTTATAACGTAGTATTCACTATTCGATAAATGATTTCATATTTGCTTGCGTAGACCTTTAAGTTTTGCTTATTTTTGAAACATAAGATCAAATCATCTTTTCTCAAGATACATAGATGAGTCTATGGGACGGAGCCACGATATTCTAGCAAATAGCTGCTGATACTGCTAAAGATTGAGATATCCTGCTAAATTGTCTCCTAGATGCACTGCTTGTGCCATAATAAACCGAAATTTGGTAGAGAAATGTGGTCCCTGTCCCTGAAATAAGGTGTCTTGATATCCTGTCTAGTGGCTCGTTGAAATTCAATTCTAGGAATTATTCCATTGAGATCGTCGGGACATCTGCTATAGCAGTATCTTTAGTATAGTATGAACTAACAAGACTCATTCGATATGCAAGTTTTGGAAGCTGGAAGTAAGTGCAAGTTCATTTCTGGATGCTGTCGAGTAGACTTAAATTAAGATTTGGTACCGGTCTTACTGACATTTTGTATAACAGAAAGATATGCCCCAATATGAAGCATCCTATTCTTCTGAAGAGGTTGCTTGATTTCATAGAAGCTCATGTTATACCAGAGTTGACTGTGACACCTAGTATGGTAGTCGTATTCTTTTCGTAAAAGCTTGCGTGTTGTGTTTTCTCTGCATTGAAGTTCGCTTTTTCCAATTGCAATATTTTCTGACGATCTTCATTTAATGTGAGGATTTAATCGCATCTCTGACTATGAAATGAGTCTTAAGTTCACCCCAAACTGTAATTCCACCCAAGTAAGGCTAGGAAATGTATGGGCTCGTTGTTCAAGCAAGAGACCCGTCCTAAGAAAATGAAAATCTTTTTATTTTTCTCATAGTAGATCGCTGATACAGAGAACAAAAAAAGTAGATGTGAGAATCGAACCCTGAGGCATACCTCCATTAATACTAAATGTATTCAAAGAGACACAAACTTCACCTCAGAAATCGTTGTATGCATTTTCGATAAATTTTGATCAAAAGGCACGTGATCCGTTGGGACACTGGAAAACTTTGTTGGCAATTCTCTAATTATGTTTTTTTTCTCGCATTTCCTTTGCGAGTTAAAAAATTTACCTCCTCTGTGTTCTTTTGTTTTGCAACTTGACTTCGTGTAGGCTCTGTTTTTAGAGACAAGGGCTTGCTTATATGAATTGCAATATTACTTGTAAAAATGACAAACTCGTTATGGTATGCCACTTTGTCATCTATTGTAGAATGCTTGCTTCGAACAAGCTCCACTCCTACACAGTACTACTTAAAAGAACTTGCGAAGAAGAATGGGTCTTATAGCTGAACCCTTCTGTGTTTTAATAACAACTTGACCGAAAGGCTTCATACTACAGTTTTGTAAGTAGATATGTAGGTATATAAACCAACTTTGTAAATGACGAAGGTAGTTAGATCATATCCCAGTGCATCCATCAGATTTGGATTCAGCATAGTATTTAAATCATAGGTCTTATTGTAAAAATAAATTCTTAGAATATCAGTCTAACACAGCCTAACAAGCATTTCAATTTGACTGTGTTCTCCAGGGTTTACATTGCGCCCAATAGTTTTTGAATGGTACCAACCTGAGCAAACCTATGCATTCTAGAAAATCTACAATATTCATTCCTTATATTCAGCCTTAAGAAGTTAAGATTAGAGGAAGATGGCAACACTGGACGAAATTTTGCCTATACCTTCATAAATAGTCAGAAATGTCATTTAGTTCATTCTTATCTTCTAGTTAACCATAAGTCTACTTAGTGAGACCCAGCCAAGGTTTGTCTCTGCAATCGCTACGAGTTTTATGTTTATTTTGATAGCAAAGTAGCAAGCCGTAGCAAATTCTGTACAATCCCACTAAAGTGGCAAGACTACCTTTGTTTTTTTACGAATAAAACAAAGTTCGAAAGCTTACTAATCCAAGTGGCTAAAACGCATTTACCTCTTACCACCGTCATAATAAAGTTCGGTAACATTCGTATCATTTGTTCAATCAGGCACAAAACTACGTACATACTAGTGGTTAACCATCTCAATGAATTTCACAGTAAAATTTCGCACTGTTTCAGTTCAACTTTGGACACGCAATGATTTTCAATTTACTTTTTATGGGATCACCAAAGAAAAAAAAAATCTGTGATCTTAGTTAACCAGACTGTAAACAATTACTTGCGTATCGAGATTTATAACTCGGCCTCCTTGGGAATACTTAATTTCTGTGCAATCATCTGGAGGTACTTTGATTCGTAGTGTACCCTGTAAGCAAAAGAAAAAGTCATAAAGGTTTCGGGGATGATCGTGAAAATAATTGAAATCAAGTTTTTGAAGATATGAACTCGAACACTTGCTTAACATGTTCTGTGGCTCATGTCCCAGGTAGTATCTAGTTTTGGTTGAATTCGGGGTCACAAAACTATCCAAATACATATTTGCTCCCTTATGCCAATGGGCCACACTGTTTGCACTGCCACTTTCGATGCAACTATACCCTGTTCGTTTCCGCCTTCGGTAGAGGCTATACTACCAAGATATTGAGTACCACTAATTACTTTAGCTGATGAAACATCTTTAAAGCTCTACTGTCATTTGGTGGAGATCTATGGATTCTATAGGAAGCACACAGTGTCAGGGTATACCAGAAGTTTTACTCCTCCGTGTTCTATCCATAAACCAGTGTGAATCACAGTTTCAATCGCCACAGGAGTAACGATCGCTATTCATCGCATTGCTTAATGATGATCTGCAAAGTTTTGATCCGGTCTACGTAGGAGGATCTAGTGTGGAATCTGCATATTGGCTCCAGAATAGCTTCAGTCATTATTTTAGCAACTACGTACATGGATCACGCAAATTAGAGTATTCACTGGGTATGGGCCATCGTTCACCGATTCTCTTCCAGGCTTCTACCAGTTTGTTAACTTAAAATTATCACATACGCCAGGAGTGCATCCACAACGTTCATATCTATAGTCTAACTGGGTCACCTGGTGGTAATGTTACTGCAGCTTTTGGTGGCTTTAAATTACCACCAAACTTCGTTGCATCAACGTTTAGAATACTGAGGATAATTACGAAAAATTGTGGATGTAACAGCCCAAAGTATGGCTTAAGACTTAGGTTAGCACAACCTATAGCTTAACGCAGTTTTTTCTTTTAAATGACAGTAAAAAAAACTTTTAGGAATATTCGAACTTAGAATGGTGTCGAAGAAGATGACTGCTGAACCCAGAATATCTAATTTTTTTCACATAAGTACTTTAAATAGTAAATACCAACTCAGATACTTTTCTACGAGAACACGTTTGTACTCACCCTTCACAACGAGGTTAGGTTTGGTATGATGTCCACAGCTCCGCAGGTCCACGTCTAAGACCTGAGCCTAATCAAATCCCTGAAAGACTTTGAGCACTCATCGCTAGATACTTAAAATCTATCTCACCACTCGACACACACCTTGAAAATGTAAATGTAACTGACTATGATTAATTGGGCTCCCAGCTCAGACGTACCAATTAATCATAACTGATTCATGATGCAAAAAAAAAACTAAATAAATAAATCTGTCCCACCACCAAACACCGAGGAATGGAAATTCCCTCTCATGAACTCCATTGAACCCCCGAAAATATTTACAATCTCTGTTTTGGTGACATTTTTTCTGTGCCAATAGCACTTGTATCACGTAATCACCTTTTAAATGGGGGTGATCCCCAACCACCGCCGGCGAAGTCATTTGTCAATTTCATTCGTTTCGCTACTTGAGGCGAAACAGAAACAAAAAACAAAAATAACAAAAGAAAAAAGTATCTTTTTCTCGTATTGCGTTAATCTACGATTACAATTAACCTTACAACGTGCGCAATACATTGAAGTTGAAATTTTGTTTCTCTCGCCATTTGTGTGTTTTTTTTTCGGTCCACACCTATGTATCTCAAGTTTCAAACAGTGGCTCAGGCAATCTTCAATGTGTATAACCTTGCACTTGACTCTAGTTATTGTGGTAACACATGGTGTGGGGCACTGCTACACAGGTATAGATACTTTCAGCGATTGAAACCGTAGTCTACTGAGCGATGACACATTCGAAGAGATAATAGTAAAGTTTGCAATTCAATGTATAACATATTTTGTGTTTTTTGTATCTTTTACAGTTTGTGGAGTTCGGGGACGTTCAAATCGTGTCGTGGGTGGAAAGGTTTCACCACCACACGATCAACCTTGGCTAGCTGGACTATGGCGTCAGGGAAAACTCTACTGTGGTGCTGCGGTAATTTCTCGCAATTTCTTGATAACGGCTGCTCATTGTGTGTATAGCTTTAGTCCGAAAGAAATTCGGGTCTACCTTGGAGGACACGAAATCTCCAAGGACTACACAGAGATACGTCGGATTAAGGCCGTCTACGATCATGAATACTTTGATGTTGTGTCGTTTAATAATGACATTGCGCTGATTGAGTTGGATCGGCCGATACAATTCGGACCGAAAGTACAACCCGTGTGTTTGCCAAGTGGTGGTGAGTACTACTAGTTACATGGCTGTAATCCGAGAGTTGGATTAAAGTTTAATTTTCGTTTAGGTGAATCTGACTATACTGGAGTCTTGGGATTAGTTGCTGGTTGGGGTAAGACCGGGGAGAAGGAGAAAACTTCAAATATCCTCCGATCGGTGTCGGTGCCAGTTTGGTCCCAGGAACAATGCAGAGATGCTGGATATGGCAAGAAACGCATCACGGACAATATGATGTGTGCTGGTTATCATGATGGAAAAATTGACGCTTGCCAGGTGAGTAGAAAATACACGACCAAAGTAATTTGCACAGAACTAAGCATCGTCCGACATTTTCAGGGTGATAGTGGCGGTCCAATGTTGCGCGAAGGTGTATCTGGTAGCACCGAAATCATCGGAGTAGTATCATGGGGTCGAGGATGTGCTAGACCAAATTTCCCTGGTATTTATACAAAACTTGTTAACTATCTGCCGTGGTTAAAGCGCAAGCTAGCCGACGAGTGCTTGTGTACACAGAAGAACGCCCAAAACAATTACGTCGATTACATAATGCAGCACTGGATCTGAGCTTCCAGGGAACATTTGTGAATGAATTTAGCCAAATGTAGGATTAAGCAGATACAATTTCTTGTATTCTAGTCAAACTGTTTCACATTTCAGTTTAGTTTAAGTCATCATCGATCGCATTTAATGTAAATCATTTTAGAAAGATATAGTTGATCTCTAAGTACAGTATAACCAATGCATCTACTAGATAGTCCCGGAAAATGCGTTGTATTTCACTTGTTATATTATTTTTAAGATTTCGTTGCATACAGTACTAAACATCACCGTATAATAGTTACCATTTTAGTTGTATACAACATACATAGCTATAAGGATTACAAATCAATAAACTGCATATTAATGAAATCTCTTATTTTTTACTCCTTGTCGGCGTTATTTCATTTCATAAATATTTTCGTGCTTGCTGGGACCATGAACTTCACATTGACTTTTATTTATTTTAGCTGAATGTTCATAAACAAACTTAATATTCGTAAAGCGTGTCTAACAACCACGGAAAAAATGCTTAGAAATTTCTGAAGGAAACGTGTCATAAACTAAGCTCATTGACTGCCATCACCGTACAGGGCCATTACACTTGTTTCATTATGTATCTCACCGGCAATGTTGACCAGATGTTCTGTGGAGGAGTCGATTCATATTGCATTGCTACAGGAGCTTTGAATCTTCAAAGGAAGGATTAGAAGTCTTCCTGAACGTATTGCCACTTGACACTATGTACGATCTGGCGAAAGAGTTAGGTCTTATGTACTGGTAAGCCACGGAGTTGATGCGGTTATGATATCGCAACTACCTATATGTCCCCCTGACCTTGTGGCTTTGCGAGTAGGAGCAGTTGCAGGCAGTTTTGTCATGGCATCTGCATACCTGCCGTATGACTCCCTAGAGCCTCCCCCAACAAAAGAGGTAGAGTCTCTAGTGAATGTATGCAGTGATAGGGGCGAAGATCTAATGATGGGTCGCGATTCTAATGCATACAGAACAGTGTGGGGAAGCACCAACGATAACTACAAAGGAGAAGCTTTATTCGAGTTTGTAGTTTGCAAAGAGCTAACTACATATTATCATCAGACGAACATAACCGACCTTTGTGAATGCAAGACCAAGCGGAGGTATTGACGTGACTCTGTGTAGTAACAGAATGCTTGATGGAATATCAAATTGGAAGGTAATGGATTAGACAATGATGTCGGAATACAGGAATACAGACAAAGTAAAGTACATACCAAGAAGTGTTACGGGTTAAACTCATTGGGAGGGTAATCAAAATACTGAAAACCACTTGGAATGTAGAGTCGCACCTGTATATATATTTTCAATCAGCTGTTGAGAATGCATACCAAGAATCATGCCATGAGAAGGGATGATCCTGAATCATGGAATGAGCATAAAGCAAAGAAATTAAGCTAAAAGCAACTCTGCGATGACGTTTAAAGGAGTCGTGGAGGGAATTTTGCTGAAATATGGGGAGCACATCTGAAGTCTATTGATGAGGTCAGGGATCTAGTTTCCAAAGTCGGACTCATTCGTGATGCGTCAAAACGAAGTCATTCAGACTGGTCATCCTAACATCATTTCTATTGAAAACAATGGTAAGAATTGTGATGGACCATATGGAGAGCACGGTGCTGAAAGCGTGTCCTTTGAGTAGTAGACAACATGCATACGGAGCTGTATACACCAGGTGGTATGCATAGCTGTAGTTGAGATATATATTGCAAGCATTGCAATGACCATAATGCCATAATGACCAAGTGCCTTCGATAAAATATGCTTCGAAAATCTGAGAGTAGACTCAGAAGAACGAAGGGTTATGTGGTGAGATGGGTGGACAATATGCTGAAAGATAGGGCGATAAATATTCAGACGGGAATTTCAAGACTTAGAGGAAGGTTTAGCAGACGTTGCCCGCAAGGAGGAGTTTTGTCACCTACTCTGTAGAATATAATTGTGGACTCTCTCCTGAGAAGACTTGAAGAGACTGGCACCCACACTTTGGGATATGCCGATGATATAGCAATAATCACAAGACTCAAATTTATGAATCTCACAGCAGATACCATGAGAAGTGCTCTCCGAATAGTAAAGCGGTGGTGTCAGGAACAAGGGTTCTCCATTAATGCGGAAAGACAGATTTAATCATCTTCACAAGGAAGAGGAGAGATCTGGAATTTCAGACCTAGGCACTTTCGAGATAAGGGAGTTGAATATGCCCATGGATGACATAAAGAGAGTGCGTGTTACCGAAAGGTATCACAAAACTCTCATTGGAGATGGAACACTTCCGGAAAAAAAGATTGGTGATAAAATCATCCTTACGAATGTGTCTATGATGGATGACAGAGCGGGGGCAGGTATCTTCTCAGAAGAACTGGAACTAGCCTGTCATAGTGTGGGGAAATATACCCCATCTCTATCAAGCCGAGATGATTGCTTTGTTGCATGAGTGGGATCACCTGAAAGAAGGTCAGGTTGCGGGTAAAAATATTATTATAGCACTGGACAACCAATCAGTGATTAGATGCATCAAACAGATATCAATACATCACTGGCATTGAAATGAGTTCATATACTCAATGAGTGCTCATATCGAAATGAGATGACTCTGCTCTGAGTGAGAGGGTACGTAGGGATTGAGGGCAACGGAGATGCTGACTCTCTAGCAAACCAAGGGTCAACCTCGGTATTATCTGTGGTAGAATCATATTCTGCAATTGACAGAGGAATGGTAGAGCACATAATTAACACCTGTGCCGCGGCGGAACACCAGGGAGGAAGGTGGCAGGCAGGCGAAAATGGCTATTAAAATGCCTGTAAAAATTAATACTCATAGAGAAGGTTAAAGCTTAGGGCATATGGACATATATATTATGCATCTCACCATTTAAGATTGCAGATTCATCTTTAGGAACCAGCTGCAGTCATGTCATTGACTTGAAGCTCATACTCGACCGCTTTGTGTAATGAACATCAAGGCTTAGTTGTACAGTATTAGCCTTACACATAAGTATGTATTGATGGCGCTACCGAACAAGCAGAAAATCCTATCAAGGAGGAGTAATATTATGTCCTGAACGGAGTTTTCGCTACTTGTCCCCATGTCAAATTTGTGTTGAACAACTTTAATGCTAAAATTGGTAAGGCGGTCATATTTAGTGAGATAGTCACACCTTCAGGGGTGAACTTCAACTCGAACAATCTTTTAATCATTGCCAACTAGCTGGTCTATCACACGAGAATAAAACTCGATCCACTCTAAGCACACCAGGAAGAGCCAGAACTTACAGAGAGCGATTGAGCAAAAAACTCGGCACCATCCCTTCACCTGGTACAAATGCCAATGACCAATGGCTGCATTGCCGTATATGCGTCAAAGGAAAAGATTAAATGGAGCCTCCCAGGTCAGGGACATTAAGGATTCTCGTGACAAAAACGTGGTCCAGAATTTTTACAAGCAAGTCAAGCAACTGGCTGTTGCTTCAAGTCTTCAAATCTGGAATTTCGGAATTTCGACTCTTCGAAATAGTGTATGGATCCTAGTCACTGACACATAGGGAATTATGGATGTATTTAAGGAGCACTTTCAGCAGCTACTGAATGGATGAGGTTGGAATAGCTTGTCTGATGAGAAGCGTACGTAATATCAGTAGTAAAGTATTAGAACCTGAAAGCATATCGGACATCTGGAATGTCAGCTCTGTAGTCTGTAGGTACATATATGCCCTATTTACATAAAAAACGATCCAATGTCCTGCGACTAAAAGCAATGCGTATCCCTGTTAAATGTCGCATATCCTTTCTAGTGTACTGTGTGAACGTTTTAAGCCGTTCTTCACGACATTTACTAATGCGGCTTCTGGCCCGGCAGATCGACTATAGGCCATTTCTTCACGCTAAGACAAATTTTGGAAAAGGCCAACGAACTTCAATACGAAACAAACCATTTGGTTATGGAGCTTAAAGCCGCTTGTAACAACATTCTGGAGCTTTGCAATGCGTTGTCCGAAATGAAGAATGATACCCAACATATAACACTTAGGTTACATCTAGAGAATGGACGACAGTGCTCCAATCAAGTGAATCTTCGAATCCCAGACGTCAGATTCGAGACGACAGGGTACACCGAATCTCTGTTCTAAGGATCAAGTAATCGCGGATGCCAGGATGCTTGATCTTTATGGAGAGAGTTCTTTTGCTTATTAGCTGTCTTGGTAGTTCTTTAGTCTGCTTCATGTATGAGAATGGAAGGCGTCTGTCTGACAACAATATTATCGCGCATACCTGTGTGTCCTTATTTTGCATTCTTGTATCGGGAGGATCACAATGACTAGATTTTATTTGGTTACATTAAGAAGGTTTTTTTTCCTACTGTGATTTACCTCACATGTGCCGAAAACATACATAAGTTAAAATTACCTTAGAACAGAGGTAAGAATTCTAGGCGTACTTGGATGTTCCATAAAAAATTGATACGTTAAGTCTGGCTGCCATTTGTGTATACCTCATGACGCTCTTTTATTTAGCACCTACTACCTATTCCCAAAAGTTATATTTCCAGGTGAGTATCTGTACCCCACCACCACTTCGATAGCCTAACCAATTTATTATTCTCTCTCATTGTGAAATATTTAAATTTAATTTGCCAAAGGGCAGACGTTTCAAACGTGCTTAGCATATACCTATGTATGTATGTACGTTTATTTATTTTTTTTTAACAAACTTTCCTCTACGACTACCGATTGAATTTTTCATTTAGCGTTAATCCCAACGTTAGACAATCGTGACTTGCATTTCTATTACATTGCACTCGTCTTTAATCCGTCCACACACCACGAACTGCAGGCGGTATCCTTTAATGCATTAAACTCTCCAACTTGTTTTAGGAATCTGGAGCACTTACAGTTCTTATCACTGCCTCCATTGGGAATGCAAAGATCGTATTTGCTCTGCATCTATGCGATAAGTATCTTCAACTCCAAAAGAAACATGTATACCCAACATCTTCTCTCTTGACCATCCGATCCGTAGCAATCGATCTTGCAATCATCGTACACATCGCGTACTGCTGGCATTCAATTATCCAATTTATCTAGGTTAACTCATATGATCACGCCTCACCTCAGAGAGCCTAACCAGCCGAGTATGACTGTCCAACCAACTGCCAACTTATTTTGCATTCAAATGATCGATCGTGCGTGAAAGTTGTATCCGCGGAACGTTTTTTTTTTTGTATCTTTGTATGCTTCTTGGCTATATATTGTTGCCTCACCACCACCTCATTCGATTAAGCGCGAGGAAGAAATACACTTCATTTGCATATGTATACGGGGAAGACCGTAGAGGAAATAAATAAAAAAAAAAAAACCTTAACCGATACTGTATGTATAAAACTTTCGCGCCTGTAAAGATTTATTTCTTCGGATCGGTGGCGTGAAGCACCTCTTCAGCGTCTCAGTGTTGCTAGGAAGTCTTATTCTAACGCGTCAACCTTGGTAAACGCTCGCGCCTTATACTCAAATTAATATGGATTACTGAGTGGTTTTTCTCGAAAACTAAAGTGTTGAAGTTCGATTTTTGAATTTTTCAAAACAAAGTTCCGTGTTTAGTTGGAGAAAATGCACAAGTCACGAAAACTAGCTACAGCTGCAATTTGCATCGTCGTTCTTTGTGGATTAACTAGCTCTGCTGAGGTATGCTATACTGCTCAAGTGTGTAACAAAAGTTTGGTGATTTTTTTCCAATTCCTATTGTAAACTAAATGCCGATGGATACATGGCACTGGCGGGCTACCGCCCACTGTAATTACCAGTGGTTAAATCGCGTGAATAGTGATTTGAGGTCAAGAGTGTGAACATGACTTGAAGTTTGAAATGTTTTTTGTAGAAATTTTTACACACATACGTAGTTCTTCGTTGACCTTGCATCCTTAAATGGGAAACGAAGGTCTAGTGTTAATCGTTGTTTGTGAATAGTTGACATATTTTAAGCAATCTATGCTTTTACCCAGTGACAAGTATGATAGATTGACGGTGCTAGCTCTTTTGATGATTTTGTGTTTTTTTTTGTTTTTTAGCAGAGATGTAGTACAAAACGAAATTTCAGACCGGTACGAAACTCACTTGTCTACAAATAGAGTCGTATCCGCTGATCCGAAACTAAGTTGCATTTCGTACCATTATGTGAACCGATATGTGTGTAGTTTACCATCGGTTCGGTACCTTTTTCATACCAAGTTCCATACATCTCTCCTACCGAATTTCGTTCCACTTACGTACCGACTATCGTACCAACTTTCGTACCACAGTGAATCTTAAAATAGGAGGACATAACTGACTGACTTATTGTCAAAGATTTACAGAAATAAAATGTGTTTTATGAATCATGATTCACTAAACCGAACTGAAATGATACTTCATGGCATTAGTTTCGTTCTATCGTACCTTTATCATACCGATTTCAGATCAGTGGTTTTGTGAACCGACACTATTTCGGATCGTATCTTTTCGTTCTATTTAGTTTCGGATCACATTGATCGTTCACGTTTGAGATGCGGCAAGGTTCGAGTATCTGGTAAACGGAAGGATTTTGATACATTTAAGTAATTAGCTGAGAAAATGCCTGCGCCTACGCAACAGTCCATTTTCGAAACGTGCGTATAGATGGCTGCATCAGGGTCTTTGATTACTTTTTCGTTTTTTCCATTCTGTTCTGGTTGGGAAAGAAACTGAAGCAGACTTCCTGAAATACAAAGTGGGAGTTTTAGTTTTAAAAGCATCCTTTAAGTTTTTTCCGAATTTGAACCGAATTCGTGGCCCAAGTGAGCACGGTTGCCACTTTAGTAATTTTTTACCAAATCTTTTAGTTTTTTTTTGTCGGTTTGACAATTTTTGGTATTTTGGTAGTTTTTATCTTGATTTGGTAACTTTTTTTGAACAAAAGCACAAAAAAAAAGTTATTCAAAAATTAAGAAGGAGCCGTTCTTCATGATTTCGTGGACAATGCAACATAATGTGTTCCGTATCTTTCACTGCTTCCGTGCCTATTGGACAATAGGGGTTGTCGTCGTGTCCAAACCTATGCAGCTAAGCTCTGAAGCATTCACAGCCAGTAAGCACCTGGGTCAGATAGAATTTCAGCTCCCCATCCTTTCTTTTAATCCAATAGTCTATATTGAGGATCAATCTCTGCGTCCATCTGCCTTTGTCAGAGTGATATCATCTCTTCTGCCATTCTTCCAAAATTGTGATCCTTCCACATTGTAAGCTGCCTCAGTCTTATCTCTGTGTGATTTCGTCTTCATGGCACTAGCGCGTATTTGGGAGCTGTAGAGCATTATCGAAGGCGCAACTATTGCTAAGAGCAATCGTACCCTGTGCTTTGGTCAGCCGATATTTGGCATGATCCTCGCCAGGGCAGCTGTTGCCTTTACTCCCTTTTTCACCTGTATGCTGCAGGTGTTGCTTAATGGCTAGCCTTGCATCTAAAGTAATACCAAAGTACTTTAACTCTGGTTTGGACACTATAACGTGATCGCCCACGGTTACTCTTGCACATAGTTTCCATGACTCGCCTGCTGCTGATGAGCACTACTTCTGCCGTTGCTTCTGCAAGTTGTAGACCCATGCATACTAGCCCGACCTGGACCATCCCGATAGCCATGCTCTAACTTCGGAGTTGGTCACTACAACGATTGCTAAGTCGTCGGCGAAGACAAATATTTTGGAAAATCTCGGGTTTCCAAGTCTGAAACGTCATCGTACATTAGATGTGACAGTAGCGGACCTGTGACGTTATACTGCCTCGTTCCATCGTCTTTGTCATAGAGCAGTATCCTATTTCTAAAATAGTCTGTCATTATCTTCTGCAAGTACTCTGGTACTCTCTTAGCGGTAAAGGCTCGCAGGATGTTTCTCCAGTTTGCGGTGTTGAAAGCGTTCTCGAAGTGTGATAATTGAGCAGTACTGTATTATGTGGTACTGGGAAGAAGTATGTATATGCCAGTGTGTAGCAGCTGAAGAAGTATATGCCATTTACTTTGGCTCACACGAAGCCAGCCTGGCGCGTCGTCATTTTCTCTTCGAATAATCGTTTACCGCATATCCAAATAGCTGCTTTGCCAGAAGTATCCACTATCCGCAATTGAGAGTAAAGTAAAAGCATATTACGATTCGTTCAAACGATCTATATATTTTTGTTATGTTTATAGCTCTAAAATTTGTTGGTAATTTTCTGTGTCGTTTGGTAACTTTTTTTCAATATTTGTTTGGAATTCTGTCTTCAAGTGGCAGACAGACCCTGGCAACCACCCTGACCTCATTTCTGTCCAACAGTGAGTTGAGTTGCTATTTCCTAGTGTTGATTGAATTATTTGAATTCTTAGTATGAATCTCTGTAAATATTCTATTGAGATACACGTGTATAGAGTTGGACAGTGCTGATCTCTGCAAGTTTTCATGGATATAGTTTTCTAGGATACGTTCCATAATTTTTAATACGATAGAGGTCAGACTAATAGACCTAGAATAATTTGTAGATTTACTTTTCTGCAGCGGCCTACACCCATTTCCAAGAAAGGATTTAAAAATATGCAGCTCGTATAAATCGGTATTGTCTTTATAGACAATAAATATTCACTGAGGAGTCTGCTTGTTCTGATCTATACAATAATAATCCGATCCCCTTCTATCCATTTCATAGGCCTTTTCATTACTTAGGGTATATTAAGTTGACTATCTCATTATATGTAGCTTAGCTCTGCCCAAGGGAAGGGGCTATAGAGCTATTTGAACATTTTTTGGCTCGAATCTAGTCCCAAACGAAAAGTGAAGTAAGACATTTTTTTTTTGTTTCAATCGATCATGCAAGTAAGTGTCAGCTTAGTCGTAGATTCTAAAACCAACCAACTCAGTAGACCTCAGTAAATATTTACCCACAAGATACTATCACATGTGATGTAATCTCCAGACAAGTCCATGAGAGATACATATTCATACATATGAATAAGTGGCCACAAATGGCTGTAAATCCTTCTAGTGTAACTCAGAGATAACAAAGTCATCTGGAAAAGCAAGTGCCTGATCCCTAAGTTTCTCCATTAGAGACGCCCACGACTGCCAGACACAATTTCAATAGTGTAAAGAATGAATGGTCCTAAATAGGAAATGTTTGATAGTGTAGATAGACTCAAGTGTTCTCAGGTACAATTCGGAGATAAAATTTCTGGTTGGAAGTGCTTCTGTCAGGGCGACCTGAAAAGGTTTAACATATCATAATCGCTTTAGATTGGCTTATCACAAAAGGTTGCTGATATTATTGAAACAAGTTCAGCGCTGTCCAGTGACTTGAAACATAATGTCATATTAACCATAAGATTTAGCCCTCTCCTGGATATAATCGCTACTTTGTCCTTGGAAATGTGAAGATAGTTCCTTATGCAGTCCACTTGCTCCCAGTTGGTTTTCTTGTAGGATCTATATGTAGGGATAAGGCTTGTATAAGCTTTTGGATTGCTGGAACATTTGGTCTAAAGCAAGACAATATTGATGTTTTTGGCTGAGAAGATATTCAGGATTCACTTCCTGAACTTTCATTCTCCTAAACATATACACATTCATTAACTACTGAAAATCCTTCATACTTGAAACGGATTTCCTTCATTTTGATCTTACTTTGGTGCTTTCTACATATTTTCTGGCGCTCGTAGGCATACTTAGATGTCCAACATTGACTCTTGTTTTCTGGGTTGGTTGCCTATTTTGCTCGTTGGTTAATTACTCTCTGAATCTAACTTCTACGAAATATATGGTCATCCAGCAAGAGGTGTCATTTTAAATTTTACTCTGTTGTTGAACTGTCAACATTCGGCTATCATTGCTATAACTTTTAATAAGCAAAAACTCAGAGGTTATTAAATATATGAATAAATATATGAATATGACTTAAATTTGCCCTTTTTTGGAGTATTTACTGACCGAAGATATTATTTATGAGAGATTCAATTGAAAACTCATATCTATGACTTCATTTCGAAGACTGTGCTTATATAGTTGACACTTAATCTGAAGCCCAATTTAAATAATTATCAAAAAGGGCTAAGTACCCAATATAAGGCCCCATCAAAACTCGAAATATGCAGACAGACTGACATGATTATTTGGACTACCGCATTTACTTCTACTTATACATATCTTAACTGAAACCTATACTATGTCTATCATAATATCTAATTTAAAGAAAACTTTTGAAATTAGTGTATTTAAGTAAAAAAAAAAATACTAATATAAATCTAAAGATAAATAAATGTTTACCGATTTATTTTTATATGGTCATCCAATTAGTCCCTAAATTTGCCTTCAAAATTACCCTAAATCCCAAGTAAAAAATAAATACAGTCATGTCCCTAAAAGTTCGACAAACCAAAATTCCACTTCACATACTTATTGGGTGATTCAATGTTCGGTTATTAATAACCATTGCATAAGCGTAGGAGTTAAGTTAGACTTGACTCGCGGCTTAAAAGTCTGCAAACCTACCTACATATTACCAAATAAATTTTGTCTTAAAGACGGCATCGAATGAATCTGTTGAAATCAAAACAACAAATAACCTGATACGTGCCTCACAGGGACAATTCATCGAATGGGTACTCTCGCTCATAAGTCAACGTCCACCCTTTGGCGGTACGACCACGACCACAACAACCACAACTGAAACGCCCAGTACGATGATAACAGCGACCACAGCAGCCCCAGAACGAAATTGTACTGATTGTGGTGAGTTATCCTTTTGATTGTCCTTGGTGGTAGAAATTTATTTCCTGTGTACAAATTACAGTTTGCGGCATAGCAAACAAAAAGAAAAGGATTGTCGGTGGCCAGGAGACGGAAGTCAACCAATACCCTTGGATGGCGTTGCTGATGTATAGAACCCGTTTCTACTGTGCGGCGAGTTTGATTAATGACCTTTATGTGATGACAGCTTCTCATTGTATTCAGGGCTTTAAAAAGGACCTCATTACGGTCCGCCTGCTGGACCACAGCCGGAGTATGAATGATCCGAACAAGATTGACAGGAAGGTTGTATAAATGGATTTTCTTTTGGAAGCTACCCGTGTTGGTAATAGAATCAATTTGTCATTACAGGTGGCCGAGGCTATTGTACATCCAAAGTATAATTCGAGAAACTTTGACAGTGACATTGCGCTCTTGAAGTTAAGTGAACCCGTGGAGATTAAGGACAGGCTAAGGCCGGTGTGTTTGCCTACGCCAGGGAAGGATTTCGCCGGAGAAACTGTATGTATTCGGTGGGTTTTCGAAAAAAAAAAGTTTCCACTGTTTTGTGATGTAGGGAATAGTGACAGGATGGGGAGCAACGGCTGAAGGTGGGCCTATATCGGACACATTGCAGGAGGTGCATGTGCCGATTCTATCCGCGGATCAGTGCAGAGGCAGTAAATATGGTTCGTCAAGGATTTCCGAAAATATGCTTTGTGCTGGATTTGATGAAGGGAAGAAGGACTCATGTCAGGTGAGACATCTATTCAAAATAATTCGAAATGAAATGACTTGACTTTCATATCTTCAGGGTGACAGTGGAGGCCCGCTGCATATTGTGGATGGTGAAGAGCATCAAATTGCCGGTGAGTTGGTTAATTACACATATTGGCATTCAAACTTCCTAAAAAATTGTTTTTTTTGTATATGTGTAGGTGTTGTATCTTGGGGTGAAGGTTGCGCAAAACCAAACTATCCAGGAGTTTATGCTCGGGTCAATCGTTTTGGATCGTGGGTTAAGAGTAAGACAGAGGATGCATGCACGTGTCACTCGGAAGTGAAGAAACTTAAATTATTATAAGACTATACAGTGTTCAATATGTATTAAGTAATTTATTCTGCAGTTTAAGGCAATACAAATATAGATCTTCAGAAAGAGAATAGTTTTTCTTAGTGAAGGTACCTTACCAAACTTTGCAATGACCTCTAAAATAAGCAATAAACTTTCTTAAAAATGTACAACTCAAAGCCTGGCTAGAAGTCACTTCAACACCAACTGCAGCTATAGAAGCGCTTCTAAATATCACCTTTATGTTTGACGAAGATGAAAGGGAAGGACATCGAAAGATCAGTGTAATAAGGGAGGCGATGGCATTGATCGATAGTCTGATCGATATTGTTGACAAATGATATTTCAAAACAACTTTCCTAACAAGAGGATCGACAATTTCGAATTCCCCTGACAGCTTTCCTCTATGTAGAGCGTGATATATGTATGTACATATGTATGTTTGTCTGGTATGTCCCTCCTGCACAAGGGAGTTGACTTTCCTCTGTTGACGTTGTCAAATGCCTTTTCGAAATCGATGAACACCAGGTGGAACTGTGGTCTATTTTCCAGTCCGGAAAACTGCTTCCTCGGGGTCGAGAGTGTCTTAAAGATGAACTTTTATTCCCTACAGGATTAGTTTTTCTGTTTTTTTTTTTTTGCAACTGTAGGCAGCACATAAATTCCTCACCATTTTTCGGACTTCCTCAGACTTTCTATCTTAGTAAGCTGGATGACGACGGTTTTCTTTCACTCTTTAGAAAAAGACAGCTTTGCCGACTTTCTTTACCAGTGGATGTACGACCACCGAAGATGCTGCTAATCTTGGCTGGTGGTAGAGATGTGGGTACGGAAAGTTATTAGGGCAGCTCATTTTGTAGAATACAGGACTTAGAACCATACCGAAATATTCCTTCCATCTTTTGCGTTGATACTCATCTGAAATGAGAACAGAGAACCATCTAAGGCTTTCACCGGATGCTGTCTAGAGTTCTGATCACCTGTTCTGATCACCTCTTCGATCATTCTGTAAAGACGTTCTGAAAACGGTTCTGCTTTCACATCTATTTGCTGATGCTTCTGCTTCTGCGACCAACCCGTTGATGTTATTGAGAGTATCCATCGCACACTACGCTGAGCTTCCTTCATTTTCATTCAGTTTTTTGACACTTACTGCTCTGGATTCTTCGAGTTCTTAGGGCTTTTCGTTCCCCGATCACCCTCCCAGTATCTTGAGAACAACACGTATTCTGTCTTCCCTTCAATTTTCTAATCTGACCAGTACTTCGAAAGAGACAACGGGCTTTTCAATTGACTATGCGGGTTCAGGGCAAATGAAGCAAATAAAACCCTTTTCTAAGAAATAGAAGAAGAACTGTAAAAGTATAAAATAACAGGAAAAGTTCCACAGGGATCAGTTCTAGGCCCAGTGTTGTTGAATATCATGTATGAGGAGTACTACGTAATAGACCAGAAGGAGTATACATAATCGGGTACGCTGATGATATCGCGGTGAGGTGATGGTAGTGGCCAAAACCCTAGAAGATATATGTATACATATCCATGCCTTTGCTGATCCGCCTATCCTAATTAGAAGCCTTAAAAGAGTGTTTTAGCAAACTTATGGAATCGTACATAACGTGTAGTACGGGCTATCGCGTTTTCATAAAGAATTTCACACCTCCAGCAGTCTTTTTCCAAAAATGTCGCCGCCTTTGTGTGTTTCTCTCATTCTACCCAACCAGGTATTCCTTGAAGTTCATACTTTTTCCTATGTATACCTGTCCAATAAACATGGCTTATATCCGCTTATAAGAAATACTCAAGATACTTTGTTAAAGCCGTCACAGGTGGTCATTTTCTGGTACGTAGACATGCCAGCAGATTGGGTGTTTCAGATCGGTATCTTTACTTTGATCCAACCACAGGAACAGTTAGATAAAGAATACCTGTTGGCATACTAGATCGAAAGTTAAACTGAAAAAATTATATAGGTACTTGATCGCGTAAAGAAAGCTTCGATAGCTTTTTACGCATACAGCAACATTTTCAGCAAAAGACGCAGGACCAAACCAGCCACAATCCACTGGATGTAGACTGCCATCGAAAGACCGTTCCTCATATACGATATCTTGGTTTGGTGGCTTTCTATTAAAAACGTTACAAATCTGAACACATTTACAAGGATTGAACGCCGCCTTCGAAGTCCTGCTCAGGCTATGCCCACTGGATATCCTCACTAAAGAAGTAATGGCAAAAGCGACAGGTCCCTCCGACAAGCCAGTGTGTATAGAAATCACCCAACCGAACTCTGTACCATCGCCAAGAAAAATGAGATTTAATAAAGCCCACTTCCATATCCATCCTCACCGATGAGTCAACAAAATACAAGAGTATAGGCTCAGGAATATATTCAAAGGAATTATCCATAGACTGGTCCATAAAATTTCTCAACCACGCAAATGTATTCCATGGGGAAATATATGGAATCGCCTAGGACTGCCGGGACCGATGCACTCTGTCAAAGTTATCGAAGCCATCACATCCATAACAATCAAATTTTATTTGTTGTAGTTGTGAAATGTAAAGATGAACTTAAATCCCGGCCCATCTTAGAAAAATGTGAATCAGTTCCATAGACCAATCCACAAGCTGTTGGAGAAGTAATTCATTGTTTCACAATGGATCCGTTGAGATCCGAGTGAGTAATATATGTAAGACTACATTCCAAAGGATTCCAGGGCCGAATAACAGAAAACACAAAAATGTTTTCTTTTATGGATAACCCTTGGTAAACGTCTGACAAACATCTAAGAGTACAATTGTCCTAAGATAGCTTCTTAAGAAAAAAAACTGCATTCCTGCAAAAAAATAAATAAAACGCACAACAGGATGCCTGGCCTTGGGCCCACGCAACGCGCGTAATTTATGTATGTAGTAGCAGGGGTTGTGAAAGAGCATAGACAAGGGTTCTACATAAATTTACAAAAAATAAAAACACATCTGTTTCTGAAATGGAGTTTGAAGTTCCATCAGGAACTCTTTCCAATCTTCCACTATTCCTTTGGCTTCAAGTTTTGTGATGATACAGTCAGTACTCATCGAAGTGGCTAAATGGGATACAAAACGAATAATTTAAACCATCTTCGAATAAATTTCAGTAACAATACACAGTAACATATCCTTTTACCAATTTTCTAGTTCATTCCTGCGTAAAACATCAAAGTACCTTCTACCCTTCATCATAATGAATTCGGCATTAATATCTCCCACTAGTCATCACAGCATCCTTTCATCAATGAATATGTTTGTCATGATCATGAAGTTCAATTTTCCTTTTTTATTTACAATTTTAAAAGATTCTTCTAAATATTTGACTTTGAATAATGGATTTTTCCCCGAATCACACGAACAATCATCCATATGATCCATGACAAGGATAACATTGGGCCACCGCCGCCGTGCCGTATGAACGAATTGACGTATGTAAATTGTCCTGTGATGCATAAAATCTGAAAAAATACTCACGAATGACTATAAAATGTAATCCGGGGATAATTTGAATTGAACGAAGTGAACGTGGATGATTCCGCATTATGTGTGCGCATACAAAACTCGTAAAAGTAAAGAGCCATAAAAAATGAATTAAAGTACGCGAAACAGGAATACGGCCCTGCCATTGACACATTTGATGGATTCGTTTCCGTTGAGTTAGTTGAACTGCGATGCGCGATGGTATTTCCGCAAGATGGATGTTTACTAACTTTTAATGATGCTGTAACAATTAATTGCTCATAATGCGAAGTCAGAAAATCTGATTTTTCACATCTTAAAGACTTTTTGTTGTTAATTTGGGAATTTTTTAAGTGTTAACAAAAAAAATTGCCTTTATGGGGAATGAATGGAGGAAAGGCTAAGGAAGTGTTTATGGATGTTTCTGTACTTGTGTATGAGGCAGATAATGCTTCTAACAAACGTTATTTTTATTTTTACAGTTTAGAATATAAAAAAATGTCAAGAAAATCATTTTAGGTTAAGCGTTAGTAAATTTGTGGCAAAAAAAATGTATGGTATACAAATCAAACCCTGTCATATGACAGTGCTAGGCAGTATGAGAGCTACAAGCTAGAGATACTGCAGAAAATTCGCCTGTCAGAAAGGGCTAACATAAACTACTTCTTGGTCAACCAGATTGTAGACGAACATCAAATCAATTAGGCAATCGACTCTTTCGTCGCTTTTAAACCACTCTGCCTCGACAGTATATACCACAAGATGCAAGGAGTATATGAGTCCCCGGCTATTGATCATATTCCCCGGTGTGCCATATATGTAGACACCTATAGCCTGGAGAGAAGCCGAGCTTTCATACCTAAACCCAAAGACTTTATTTGGGTTTGGAAAGGCAAATAGATTTACACATTCACTCTAACTACTATATGTACATACATATGTTCTTGGGACATGGTCCCAGCCCAATATGCCTATACTATAGGCCGGTCTGTTGAGACAGCCTTGTATGAAATGGTAGCAACAATCAGAAGTTCATTCTACAACAAGGAATTCATGCTAGCGGCCATCCTTAACATAGGAGGAAACTTCTACGATGTGAAGTCCGACTCCTTACGACTAGCACTGGACCAACAAAGCATAAGATCAGTAATCTGAGACTGCACTGAATGCATACTCAAGATGAGACATGTTAACTCAAAACAGCTGAGTACATTAATTGGTCTCTAGAGTAACCTCGTAAGGAGGGATCCATCTCATTCAATATGGATACTGGTCACAAACGAGATTTTAGAGGCACTATTAGCATCATTAGAACCACACCAACTGCAGTGCTTCAAACTATACTTTCACTGATTCGATTCGACTTGCACCTAAAGGAATCAGCTTAGAAGAGTACTTTACGTCTAAAAAAAATCCAACTTTTGGAAAGAGGGTGATGTGGCCACCGCACTATTGGGAAATGAACCTACATATGTAAGTACCGCCACAGATTAGCTGACACTATCCCCTGACTTTAGCTTAAACGTAAGGGAAGACGGAAGAGGCATTAAACCGAATAGAATCTGGAAATATACGGATATGTCTGAATACAAGATTGCACACTCAATAAAACTTCCAAACCACGGTAGTGTGATCCAAGTGGACGTCTTAGAAATCATAGCAAGAATTATCCTCGAACCTACACTGTAGGATGGTCGTATAGGTATCATTACATCCTCGATCGAAGGTCGACATCTGCAGAGGATGTGGTGATACCCATCCAGAAGCAGGAAAGCAGCCCTCAGCGAATACCATCAACCACCAAAGTCACCATCAACCATCCGAAAATTTATAACAATCTTGAGATGGTTCAGTGAGGCAGCACAGTCACCTTAAAGTCAGTAATAAATTTCTTCTTCTTTTCCCATTTATGTAGGCTCCACGACAGTGGTACACAATGGATCTATTGTAGATCTGAGAGTTAGCTGCCTAACTAGCCAAAATGAAGAGGAAATTCAACACAGAGAAGGTGGTAGTAGCGGCAATGCTAGGCAAGTTAATAAATCTCTTATAGATGACTCTCAGGAATGACTGCGTAGATGAATCAAATAAATACACTCTAAAATTGCCTTTAATGTCTAAATTTTCTCGAAGGTCTTGCATCCATGAATAAGGTTTCCATAGTCTAAATTCCAGGACATGATGGTTTCAATACAAATGAATAAGCTGACTGAGAAGGATTCAGGGCCAACGAGTGGAGCGATTATGACTTTACATAAAATAAATCCCACAACGTTAAATCGCATGAGCAAGGTGGCCAGCCATTCCACCGGACCATTTCTCGAGATTACACGATTACCCAACTTCCCTTTCAATAGATCAATTATTTGATCAGCTGTGTGGCATGTAGAACCACATATCACTGATGTCAAGTTCTTCCAATTCTCGTCAAAAATAGTCTTCTAACATGGCACGTCCAATCGGAGTCAGGACCTCTATACAGCATTCATTGGCAGATAATCTACTATTCAGAAACTATTTAGGAACACGTTTTAGTAATAAAGTTTGACCTGTTAAAGTGTGTCCCAATAAATATTTAATAACAATTCAAATTATATAGTCATATGGGTTATAGTAAATTTTATTGGTACAATGATCTGCTAATACCAATTAAGAATAATTAACAAGGTATAGAACTCTTTTAATTTATTATATGACTCGTAAACTCCTGATAGTATTAATTTTGGAATCATTTAGGGACGATTGTTATTTTATTACGAACAAATGACCACTTAAAATAAATATGCATAAATTCAAGGGCAATGAATTCTGCTTCTTATTTGTGTAACGACAACAATTATGATCATTGAACTTTCTGTCATGGAAAAAACTGATTGTATGGTGAAAGTTACAGAAAAAGGTTTTTATATACTCGTCATTTAAACCCCTTGACGGCATGACTTACAAGGCATATTCTTTGAGAGCGTAGGCATTACTTACCGGTGTTAAAATAGCCCATATAATATCACTAATAAAGAATAAGAAGAGTAGTAGTATTAATATACAAACTTGTCTTATTCCCTTTTGGACTGAAAAGTTCTGTGACACTTTGTCTTCATGCAAATCAACACCTTGAGGGAATCTACACTGACCATGCTATGTAAATCATTAGACAACATTCCGTCATAGGGAAAATAGGCCAAAGAGTTTAAAAGTGTAAATTGTCATTGCGGTTCTGAAACCAGAAAAAGCAGCTTAAAGACCCAAATCTACCTCCAATTGGCTGGATCTCCCAAGTGTTTACTATAAAGTTCAAGAACCCCTGATCTAAAACAGAATGAAATATAATAATTAATCAACATAATCACTGCTACAAGTTGGCTTTCGGACAGGGCGTTGCTACATCAACCAAGTATTCGAGCAAACAACTTTCATAGACGACATGATGTTGTACATTGAAAAACTATATCGACACTGATTAATATCGTCATGAGTAATAGTGTCTTCCTAGAGTTCCTCAACCACGGGGAAAGTATAACAAACACAGGGAATAACTGGCTCCACTCGATATACTAGACACAGTGTCCAACAAATTTGCAGACTATCTTGCCCTCAATTGAGAGCACGCTCACGACAGAACCTAACGCTCTCGGGGAGTTCTTAAAAAGCTGAAGTCTAACACCCAGCATAACTGAGGTCAAATCGATCTACTTCCCCAATCTGAAAAGCCGAGTAGAGTTCCATTGTTACAATCATAGCCAATACGGAGCACCCATCTGGTCAACTAAATATTGGAATGGGTCTAGTCTCTGGCATGATATCCACGCATTTCAATTGCTCCCTGTCCTGAACATCCTTGCATCACCATGACTTAGGGGTAAGAAGGCATTTATCACAGAAGTCGTAACATTAAAAATCGATCAACCAATAAACTGAAAGGAGTAGTAAGGGTAGTACACTGTTCCACTATAGTTTCCACAGTGCTGTAGCTCATTATCTGCCTTGGAATACTGTTTTGGCCTATGTTCTTACTTATTTTCTTCAACAGCAGATATAGATCCTCATCATACCTCGGACAATAGAACATCTGTATGGGCTTTCATCGTACCCTAACCTTTAGAGTTAGGCCGTGAAAATTCCATTAGCTTTAAACATTTAGGTCGAAAAGAAGTAAACCTGGTATGGAACCTTGCGAATTGGCAGTAGCTCATTTTTCTAGACTTGTCCTTGTTGGTACCTCAGTATTACTTCAACTCGTCGCGGTTGTCATTGTCCTGCAAGCAAGGTATTGCTGTTCTACTTCTATAGCAAGAAGGCCTATTGGTAGCACACCGGACAGTACACATGCCGCATCGTAGGAGGTTGTTCGGAAGGCGCTTCATATTTTCAACGGGTTCATTCTGTAAACTGCCTCCGTTTTTTTTTTTTGCAAGACTTCCAGCCCATATTTGGGAGCCATATAGCATTATCGGTCCCTCACCTCTTGTTGATAGCATCATAATCGCAGGTTTTGCTTTCCCTATTTGCCTGGCTTTCCCCTTTATCCAGTTCGGTCCCGTCATCAGTTGAGACAATACTCCCAAGGTATTGGAAACTCTTTACTCTCTCAACCGTTTGTCCAATATGCATATATGAGTTAATGAGTTCGGTCCTAGGCTGATCATTTTTGTTTTTGCCGAGTTAATTTTCAGCTTCCCTCTCCACATTTGCTCTCATTTGGTGAAGGTCCATTATTCTGTGAGACAGTAGGCATACATCGTCGGCGTAGTCGAGGTGTTTGAGTTCGGATGTAAGAGTCCATCGAATTCCTCCATTTCCCGTCGGTAAAGCCGCATTTAGCACATCGCTTATCACCAATAGAAACAATATTGGGGAAAGAATGTTGCCTTGCCGAACCCCACTTTGGACTTCGAATTCCTCAGACAACCTTCCTCTGTGCAAAACGTGACATGTGGATCCATCGTATGTGGCCTTGATAATAGCTATTAATTTATCAGGAATGTCTCTCCTGCGCAAGGCAAGCCAAATACATTCCCGATTGACACTATCAAACGCCTTTTCGAATACGATGAACAGCAGGTGTAGTGGTGATCGATATTATAGTCGACACAGGAGAATCCAGAGCAAAAACCTGCTTGTTTAGCGTCGAGTGTGGCTTCGAGATGTTCCTTGATTTGCTCCAGGATAATTCTAGCTATTACTTTAGCCACAGCAGGTAGCACGCAGATACTTCTCTAGTTTTCGCACTGCATTATACATATATGTAGTGCTCGCCTGCTGCTGCACTACCACTACTTTCGTCTTCTCCTCTGCAAGTTATGAATCCACCCGATAGTTTCGCTGGAGTCATTCATGGCTCAACTTTTAAGGAATTTGGTCAGTACGATTACTATGTCGTCGGTGAATCCAATTATTTTCGTACACCTTGAAACTTTAAGTCTGAGGACGTCATCATACATTAGATTCACACATAAAGATTCCACAGTAGCGGAGCTAGTACTGAGCCTTGATGAACACCGCCTCTGACGTTCTGCCTCGTTCCATCGTCGGTGTCGTAGTAAAGCATTCTCTTTCTAAAATAGTCCGTCATTATCTTCTGCAGGTAGTCTGGTACTCTCTTGGCAGTATGTGATCGCAGGTCATTTCCTCAGTTAGCGGTGTTGAAGGCGTTCTAGGCATCCTGTGTGATAATGGCCTAATACTGTTTACTCCCGCCCTTCCAAAATATTTCTTCAATGGCTTTTCTCACCGTATTCACAACTTCGTGGACTACGTCGACCGTAAAGCGTGTATTACGGAAACTATACTGACGACCTGTAAGGTCTCTGGCCTCATCGCTTGAAAGTCAGTTCGCTCTCGAAGTTAAAGAAGAGATCTATGTCTAACGATGCAAATGCTTCCAGGAGTGTTCTTCCTCTATAGTGCTGCGTGAACCCCACATCCGACCACATATTCATATCGGCGTTTTGCTGAAGTGTCCGCTGTCCATATACCCTCATTCAGCTGCTTGTACGGGTAGCTGAGACTTGCGATATCCACATCGTACTCTCAGATTATTTGTGTAAGTAAGAACTCCCTCGCAATGGTTGAAATCCTAGGAACCATTCACCGCGAGGTGTAATGCAGTGCATCTTATGCTTCTAGTACTGTTCTTAGCACTGTGTCCAATTCCTTCACAAAGCATAGATTCTGACTCTAAAAAGCAATCCTTAGCCTTGCGACTCTTTCCACCATGCCCTCAATCCTAACTTCAGTACGGTTCACTACCTATGTTTTCTCAAGACGATAATATAAGAAGACTTGCTACCACTTTCTCCTGAACCACCCAATCAACATCATATCACCATCACATCTCAAATACCTTGTTCTACAAATAGTTTCATGTAATTTATTACCACTGATTAGTCTTTCGCAAATTAATCGATGCTGACAGCCGTAACCGATTAAAAAGCACTTATCTCAGATACATAACAATTCCTTGTAATAGAAAACGTGCTGACTAATTTCATAGTTCGCCTGCCCATCAATATATCAATAAAGTGGTCCGACAAGTTACCATCATAGAAATAGCCAAAACATTCTATGGCCAAAATGAGGACAACCCATGTACGATGCCAACGACAAAGTCTCCAGTCGCACACAAAACGATCAATTAAAGATATTTCGGTTGACCCAAATAAATATTTTAGTCTCCCAGCAATTGCGTTCTTGATGGTCCATTGCTATTTTGGCCAAACCAGAAAAAACAAAAAAAAAAAGAAATCGAAAAAGACAAAACGAAAAAAATAAGCCAATAACCTTTCGAACGATAATCCATTAAATTCGCGAGCTCATTAAGGAAACGTTTTTTTTTTTTATTTTGGATACAAACTCACGCCGAGACCTGTCAATCCAGGTACAGAATATTCGTTTTTACAACATTAAGGTATAATTAAATGACGTCTAACGAACCCGGTGGGACCGTAAAAATTTAAATGTTTCCCCAGAGACTATATTGGTTGGTTTGGTTGGTGGGCTCATTCAAATTTTTTAATCAATTAAGTATAAGAAGAGTTCTCGCCAATAAACGGTTTTACAAGTTTTTCGTTCCCAATTCTCTGCGGGGAAGATACATATTATAAATTCCTTTTCTCATCAGAATAAGTATAGGCCGTCTTGGGATTCTGTCAACCAGTGATACCCGAAACACTAGACGCTACAGTTGCAATCGGGATCGAATTTTAGTGAACACCAAGTAAAACAAAAAAAAATATTTGTATCTCAAAATGAAGTGTTGGATTATCTTAGGTCTTGCCTTGTGTGCTGTCTATCAGTGTGTCGATGCGGTAAGATCTATTCTAGTGTAACTCTAGCTTTATAAAGTAAAACCTTCATGTACTTCTGTAGGGTAACGGATACGTCTATAACCCACCAGCAAAGAGAACTGAAACCCCGGTTGGTGTCCAGAATGACTTTGACATCAACGAATTTATAACTTCCCAGAAGGAGGATATCTTTGCATCAATTGCCCCGAAGAATGGCAAGCAATGTGCTCAGTGCAGTTAGTATTTGATGGGTGGATGTTCCAAAGGACTATTTCTAACTTTTCTGTTTTTAAGGTTGCGGAGTACAAAATGCAAATAGAATTGTCGGTGGTTCACAAGTCCGTTCCAACAAATACCCGTGGATGGCTCAACTGATTATGGGTGCCAAACGCCTCTTCTGTGGCGGTACTCTGATCAATGATCGCTACGTTATAACAGCGGCTCATTGTATCCACAAGATGAACTGGCAGGCTATGTCAATTCGAGTCCAACAGTACGACCGAAACTCAGCATCTGTGCCTGGAATTACCCGAAAGGTAAGACGAATGGAACTATGGAACTAAGGGTGGATTATAAAGAATCTTTGTCATTTCAGGTCATCAAAGCCATTGTACATGAAGCCTATAATCCAACAACTATTGTGAATGATATTGCTTTGCTGAAATTGGATTCTCCTATTCCATTGAGCGATACAATGAAACCAATTTGCTTACCATCAGCTACTCTAAACGTTGATGGCAAACAGGTAAGTGAAGTGGAACTTATTTTATCTTCTTTAAGTCGTGAGTTGTGGATAGGCAATACACCTTGTCATACAAATACACCTAATCTAGCCTTGTTGTACCTCATGGTCGAGAAATAGGAATGTAGCAGATCTGAAGCTGGAAATATCTAGGGTGTTCTTGCGGATCTATATGCAAAGGCGTTACCTTTTACAAGCTCTTCTTTTCTTTAAAGAAGTTCTTTACTTCCTCAAACGATAGACAACTGAAAGGTTTCTGACACTTGGCACATTTTCTTGTCAAAGTGGTTCTAAAGTCCGCGTGATTCAGAACCCCATTCTCACAACCAAAAATTCTTAAAATATCTTCATCCAATGTGCTGTCTTTGCTCAGTGGGTTTGATTTACATATAAAACCGAAGTGGGGTACTTCTTCCTAAGTCCTCCTTCATAGTCACTTACACGCTACAGTGGCCATCAATCTTTCTCCCATAACTGATGTCGAACCCTGTTCATTTCTTTCCATTAAAATCAAGACGACTATCTAAAACTATCTAACTATCTGTCATTTAAAGGACTAAAGTCCCCTTCTACTCGTAGGCGACATTTAAGCCGACGTCATCCATTACTCTCTACTCGTATCTAAAATAATAAGAATATCATGAGCCCAGTGCTCAGTGGCTCAGTAATAAGTGCTTCGGACAAGGAAGTGTTCTTGCAAACATCTATTAATTTTATTCCACTATTTGTGACAAGTATAAACTTAAACGCTTCCACTAAATTTTTAAGACTGCTCTGCCAACCATAGCTTCAGCTGCAGTACCTTTTAAGGTCATGGAATGCATCAAAAATTTCCGTATTGTGAGCTATTTACAACGAAACCATTGATAACTGCAACAGCGGTCCACAGAAGAGTTAATGTCTTTAAATAGATTAGATATTTCAAATACTTTCTCCACTAATGCTGATGTACCCCAGGGCTCTGTGCTTTCACCGATACTTTTTATACTCTATTCTGACGTAAGAGGTTAATTAAGTTTGATACGCAGTTTGCAACCTATAAAAATAATTGAGATAGACTTCATATATTCGTAATCCGTATTCAAAGGCGAGTCGATTGAGGCATGGAAGTCCGTTTATCCATCCGTCGATCTTGAAATTCATGGATTTGGTAAAGAGGAATTTACTTGTTGGTTGGTTGAATGGTTGTAGAGGGTGAACTTGGACTCCATTGGACTGTTGTATTTAGTTGCCTTAAGGTTTACGGATAGGTCTTGTGCTGTGGGTTGTGTATTACCGAGGATTTGGGTGTTGGAAAACCTTCTTACATATCCAGTACGATCTTTTGCCTGTCCTTCTCTTTCTTCCGGATTCTACCTTCTTGTATTCTATGTATTATGCCAAGTTACTTAACGTTGCGTCGAAGTTGAAGTTGGACTTCTCCTGTTTCGGGAATATGGAAGTCACTAGTTTCCTCAGTCTAGTTTCGTTTTGTTTGGATTCAGTATTAGTCCATTTTCCTATGTCCACTTGGTCTGCCTCGTTTAGCTTGGATTTTATCCCACCGTTGTCGGGCGAGTTTTCTAATTTTCCAAAGATTGCGCGTCCACTATCTTTCCTTTCTTATTCTGGACATCATTCTTAGTGGACAGGCACCATCTTATCATTTTACGATACACGTTTGTATTTTTAGGACCCTTCTGTTTGATGCATTAATGTCAGTGGAATTACTTGCAGCCTGGGTTACCCCTAGCTGTGTGCGAAGATTTCCTAAAAACACGGACAAGTTTGTTTATTATTGTAAACCATCATCTCAAGGAGGTTGGTTCCCACATCCCCATACAACTTCGTATGCCAACTTCGGGGCATCACCTTAAAGATGATGCCCCTCTTTGATGCCATAGCGCGGTCTACGAAGCCTTGCGGTAGAGTTGGTCACTTAGACTCTTCATTCAGCATGTTGTGTAGCCCTTGTTGTGTTATCTGTACAGACTGTCGGTCTTTTGTTGTAGAATTGCACTCTTTAGTCGCTATTTGGACATGGGGTTTGTGATGGTACATATAGCTGCCTTACTGTCTGAAGAAATATAAATTTGATACGGTTTTCTGCATTTTACATTTTTGGCAAAATTACATTTTACTATGCCAAAGACCTCTGGTTAAAACACGGCTACTTATGGATCTAAGTGGATAGCGAATGCGATTGATCGAACCCAGGTCTTCTTATGTTCGATCCGTCTATCCATCTATGCTTGTCTTACTTCGTTAGGTTATGAGATTGTTTTGTTGGGAAATATATACATACATATTTATTTTGATGTCACTTGGACTATCTACTAATGACTTCACTCCTTTATTTTCTAGAGATGATCTTTAAAAGTACTAAGCATGTACCTTTCAAGCTTGCTTCCTTCCTTAGACTGCGAAACAGTATTGCGTACTATACATAGATATATAGGCAATATCGGTCTAAAATTTAAAGAAAAAACCTTTAACCTAAAATATTGCTTATACTTATAATTAATCGTAAACTTGACTTTTGTTTTTAAGGCTACCGTTGCTGGTTGGGGACTTACGAAAGAATTCGGATCCGTTTCGACTATTTTACAAGAAGTTCTTGTGCCAATTATTACCAATACCCAATGCAGGGCCACTCAATACAAATCAATGATCACTGAGAATATGTTATGTGCTGGTGTTGTGGCTACTGGAGGAAAGGACGCTTGCCAGGTAAGATACACATGAAATTTTCTTTAATTACTATTTTATTTAACTTATTCCAATTTTCCTTATAGGGTGACAGTGGTGGTCCACTGAAAATATTAGATTCAACTCACAAACTAGTCGGTATGTATCCTTAAACGTTTAATTTTGATCGAATTTAATACCATAATCTTATAGGAATTGTATCATTTGGATATGGCTGTGCCAAACCAAATGCCCCTGGAGTATACACACGTGTTAGCAAATACTTGAGTTGGATCTACAAGAACACCGCTGATGGATGTTATTGTAACAAATAAATCTATTATAGTAAAAAAAAAATGACAACAAATGTATTGGGAAAGTGTTTCTCACAATAAAATATTTTTTTTTTTCTGAAAATTGATAAATGGTTTTAAATTTTTGTAGCCACAATTCTAATGGACATGTTGAACGATGGTACTTAAAATATGGCAAGACATTCATAAACAAGTGAGCAGATGGGGCCTGACTGATTTCTATTTCTGGAATTTCTTTTGCTTCCTGATCGTTGCAAAGTCACATGTGTAGGGTGTTCTTTAGAGCTATTCGTGATTCAAGGTATACATACTGACACCTCTTCGTTAGTAAAGCACTTTGTACAGAACTTAAAGGAACCCTTTCGGATCTTGCTCCAAGTCATCCTCTTCCAATGTATGGCAAAAATAGTCAGTCCATTGGCTCTGATTATGTTACCAGCATCACTAAAGAAGAAGTGTGAGCAAACGACCCCTCCAGCATGAAACCCGAATCAAACAGTCGTAATGGCATTTCGTGATTGGCTTCGAGTTGCCGACCTCAGCGAATGCGACGTCAGCTGTAGTCATTGTGGAGTACCCTGAGAAAGACCACTTGAGTACCAGTACCAATGGCACAGTGCTGGATAATGGTGCCGGGGACTGTCTGTGACTCACTGCAATGAAGCATAACCAGAGAAACGTTCTCCTTTTATTACAGGTCGGCCAAAGGTTCCTAGCCTTTGCTCACGCATTCAAATGGGACCTACAACTTGTCAACAGAATTTTAATCGAGCTGAGGGAAATTTGTACAAAAGGGAGAGCCTGTGAAATATGTTTTTTTTTTTATAATTCACGCCCGCTCAAGTGTTTATTGCTACCCTTTCAATGTAGTGCCGACCATTCCTTTCAAGTTCATCAGCTCTATTATTATTACCTAAGATGCCCTGGTATTCAACATAGGATCAGCGTATTGGTTATAGATATCTTATGTAGTTACTGCTTACAGATCTTCAATATCCTAGATTTAATTACTGCAGAGTCTAGCCCCTTTAAGGCTACTTGCCTGTCAATATAATTATTCTTCCGATAATACTGTTTTCGAATGCGATTTTCGAAAGGACACTGCAGTAGTTATTTATCTTGAAAAGGTGGTTGACTCCTAAGATTTTACCCTAAACTCCAGTTTGAGTACCGACTTACAACTTTCCTTCATTAGTGACTTGTCGAATTGCACTCGAATTGTTAATTAGTAAGAATGCATTAAAGGCAGAAATTGACGAAAGTTAAATGGTTGTCCTGCGTGTTGGTAATGGGCGCATTTAGACCCACTTCTACAATAACACCAATCGCCAATAACCATGCTGGTTAGGCAATGC
The DNA here is from genome assembly GCA_905220385.1 of Xylota sylvarum. Lineage (NCBI taxonomy): Eukaryota > Metazoa > Arthropoda > Insecta > Diptera > Syrphidae > Xylota > Xylota sylvarum. The sequence continues at coordinate 40,298,480 of LR999958.1, forward strand.
CCCAGATCTCTTAGCGAGATCGCTGTCAGATGCGACATATCCCTGTGATTTTAAGCCACAGCGATGTTTCGGACCAATTGGAACATGGACTAAGGCAAGTGCAGGCTAGATTGTAAAAAAAATAAGAGGCTTATCTTCATTGGTAGGAGAATTCTAACAAACATTGGTTAGAGCCCTTAGGGGGCATTGTCTGGAAGGCAGACATGCCAGAAGGCCTGGGTGCTTCAACGTTTTCTGTAGAATCTGTAGAGACGAGAAAGAGGAAAATACTATAAACCATTTTTTGTACATCTGTCCTGTTCGCTCAAAAGCGCCAGTTAAGAGCTGGATAAGGTAGAAATCTACTTCTCCGTGTTGCAGTTTATCCATTTTTGGATATCCGGTATAAATCAATGGGTTCATCTTCCGTTTGAAGACAGGTTCCATCTCTTCTGTCCGTCGCTGTCTTTCTTCCAGATTGATATCTTTGACTGAAGCTTAGGGTTCCTGAATTTTGGCATCGTAGCCACTGTGTAGTTCGCTAGCTAAGATATTTGCTAGTAGCAGTCCGAAAAGCACAGCATACTCTCAGCACACATAGTCTGTTGCCACGAGTTTATCCTTCTTGCGTTAGACTTAATTGTCATTGATTTGGCTCATATGGCTCATGAATGGGGCATATATAAGGATGCATTGCACCACCCTTAACAGAATAAGTCTCCTTTGTTGTTAAGGTCCTCCAATATTTATCCTTATTCTTGACAAGACACCACGCACCTAAGCCACTTTGTCGCACATACTTTTAAGGTGTTCCTTGTAAGTGATCGTTGATCATCACACCAGTTTTGATGTTGTGTAATGATCCCTTACCCTGACGATGATTGTTTGTCTTTTGTTGCGACTTCTTACTAGCAATTGGCATTTCGAATCAATTGCATATGATTCGGTCCAGTATTTTACCCATTGTGTCTAACAGGCATATTGGACGGTATGAAGAGGGCTCATCTTGTGGTTTTTTCCTTTAAGGCAGCAGCACCAAGTGTTGCTTTTTCCATTGTTCAGGAAAAACTCCTTTTGTTAGAGATTTGTTGTAGAGTTCCACAAATGGTTGTATAATTGCTAATTTAAGGGCCTTGTCCGTTATGCCATCTGATCCAGGTGACTTAGTATCCTCGAATCGTATACATCCAAGAGTTCCCTTTGCATAACTGTTGAAATATTTTGTTTTTCTTGAATTGGCTGTACACACTCTATAGGGTATAGGGTGCCCTAGAGCCTTTAAGTTTTGCCATGACTGTTCTGTAGACGGTATCCCAAGAATTAACATCTGCTTGCTCGCAAAGTTCCTTAAAGCTATTGCTTTTACATCTGTGGATAGCTAGTTTCAGCTCCCTTCGTTACCTTTGAATTGTATCTGTATAGGTAGATCCTGATGGAAGTGCAAACCTCTGAATCGCTGGAATACTCTTCTGGCTCTATTGCACTTATTGCGTAGCTCTGCTATCTCTTAGTTCTACCAGTACAGGGCAAAAGTGTCTTCGTCCATTGTGCTTATTTTCCACCCCATTCATTGTGCCTTCCTTAAAGGACGTTCCTGGGTTGTTCTCCTTGCTTGTACTTCAAACAGGATGGCCAGGTGGTCGCTGTGAGTATATTGATAACTGACTCTCCACTTAGTGCCTCTCGATAGGGAACTTGTTGCAAATGTGATGTCACCTATGCAGCCTACCCTATCTATGGTAAAAGTTAGCTCACTTCCCGCATTAAGCAGTATTAGGTCTAGTGACGATATGGATTTTTGTAGAGCCTCTTCCTTCTATGTATTCGTACGCTGTCTCAATCAGTGGCCCATGCATTGAAGTCCCCAGCTTTAATTGTTGGGCTACGACCTCTAGTGTCATCCACTGGCATACCTAGTCAACTCCTCATGCTATTGGATGATTTTATAGGCCATAGAATGCTAGTCTATCAAGCATACCTTGGAACTCCTCAAAGGAGCTGTTTGGAGATGCATAATAGCTATCTGTATTCCATTGACCTTTCTCGCACGAAGCCTATTTCGGGTGTCATCATTTTTTCCTCCACAGGCCCAAATAGCAGCTCTTTTTGAGTGATCCACTACCTAAACTGTATCATCTGGATTTTTGTACTGCTTCCATAATGCGGCAACATCTATCTTGACAACAGGAGGTCCTGTGCCGCTTCGCACTAGTTTATGTAAGTTTAGTTGCAACACTTTCATATTCTTCTTGCGACTTTTGTAGCTTCTCGGTACATTGGTACATTGCCACGTGTTTGATATTGTTACTTCCTTTTTTTCGCAAAGGACGCACCTTGCATCATTGCTGCAATTCTTGGATAAATGACCTTTCTGTCCACACGTGATGCAATCCTCACTACTATCCAACGCGTTTTTACACGCCTTTTGTAAATGCCAGTATTTAAGACATCTTGGTTACACAATGTAGCTACGTACTGTGTCTCTATCTGAACAGGGTCAACTACTTAACCTAAGACTGCGCCCAATATATGTATCAAACTTTCTACCATGCCCAGTGGTAATGGTTATATATTTTATGTTTTCCACTAATGCTCAGGGCATTGCAATAACCGATAGCAATGAAAACTAGTCTCAGAAAATTGACAAAAATATTTTCGATATCTTAAGATAAAAGGAGATAGAACTCCTCATTGGGGGCTATCTCTATCTGCAGCTACAGACATGGTTACATTACTCCACTATCCCACATGACTCATATTCATTGGTAGGTCCTCCCTTCGAATCTACTGCTACTGATTGTCGTTGTTATCGAATTGTTGTCAAATAGTTGTCAATCACTCCATTCCTACCATAAATATCTTTGAATTCTTTCAAGTCCTAACTCTTGAAGGCATGTTGAGTTTTGAGTCCCATAAATATTCATTTAACTGGAATCCTCCACCAAACGTCTTATTTATATTATTCCTCTATTTTAAACATGGTAGGTAGGGCGGTATAAGGCAGACAGATTAAAATAGCTTTTCACTATTCCAAGATAATAATTTACATTACATCGCGTTCGTAACGATTGCCACCCCCACCACCCACCATCGTCTTAACGCTTCTACAAATTCTTCCAGAAATTCAATCAAAGACAAATTTTACGTGAACAGTTACCCCTCCTCATTACCAAGACAAATTCCAGCAAAATTCAATTTCAAGCGCAAACATAACTTTCAAACTGCCCCAGGCACCGTTCCGTCATTTATCCACGTGTAAGTTGATGTATCTACAGCCGCGCCGCTTAATTAATAAAAGTTATTCTTTGCGCGCAAAAAAATAAAGGTGAACTGGAAAAAAAAATGATTACACTAGATTTATTCTTAGAGTACCTATGTACACGGTCATTGACTGCCATTATAGTAGAATACGAGTAAGAGCTCGTCTTCCATTGAACTCTCAAGTGGTTTCAGTCAACCATTGCCTAAGGGATTTACCCTAAATTATGGAGAAGCTTTGCCGTACCCAGGAAAGTTTGAGTTTACCAGTTTAGTTTGGATTGTCCGGTGGCAAAGACGTGTCGGTGAATTACGAGGATCCGATAGATTGACCGAGAATAGTGTTTTTTTTTTAACGAAATGAACATTGTTCGTTTCTTCCTTGTCGCCAGTTTGGTACTGGTGGCAGGAGCAACTCCGCAGGTACCTACTTTACAAAAAAAAAAAAAAAAACATCCCTTGTTGATTGATTGTGTTTTGTTTTGAAAGGATTTCAATGATTTATTCTCGGCATTTACTGGAAACTTGAACACATCTGGTCGACAATACTATGCGATTAAGTATCTGGGAGATGCCCCACAGTCGATTCCATCGAATTACAGTACGAACGAAGATGATCCTGACTTTGAAGGCGGCGATGATTTTATGGACGATGGCGATGATGACGATGGCATGGAGGACTTCTTTTATGAGAATGGTTTCGTAGAAATCAGCAACGATGATGTATATGACTACTCATACTTACCAAACAGTTCCGCCAACGTAACATCAATACCCGAGCAAGATACTACCGATGTTGATGAAAAAACTGAAGGGGATATCTTTGAACAAACCCAGGATGACGAAGAGGATAATGCTGATGTTGATCAGCCAGCGCCGGCAACAAACCAATCCACCTCGACACCTGAGCCAACTACTCAGAAGCCTCTCCTAGTTGAGGACGCAGATAGTACAGTCCAAGATCCCGAGAATGGAACTGTCTATGACAATAGTTTGAATCCAGATTTAATGGATCATATTATACCAGCATTTGTACATCCCATCAATAGACCAAGTAATGAGTGGCCATTAGATGCCACACAGATTGGAAACCCGACCAACCAAAATATTCCTAAGCCAGTGAAACGACCACCAAACCGTCGTCGCCGTCCTCAAGGCAATCGGCGACCACAGCAAGGTGGAAGGCCCCAGAAGAAGCGCAGGCGAAGGCGTAAGCCTCAGAAGGGCAATCGACGACCACTTAGCGGACAAAACAACAAACAGAAGAGGAGGCGCTACAAGAAGAGGCCCCAAGTCAGCATTCCGCCAAGCGATCCAAATTTTGATAGTATTCACAAGTACTTCGCTTCTAGGTCCTGTGGGGAATGCCGTAAGTTAAAGTGTTTTCTTAATCTCAAATAGACAAGTTACTTTTCTTAATTCATAATATTTTAAACCATAACATTTCAAATTTCACATGTAAGGCACTTTATTTTGTCCTACCATGTACGAGCCGGCATTAATCGAACGTATACCATCAAGATTTACTGTCAATCAAGTGGTGCCAATGATTATTTGTCCAGGTCCTAGATGCTCCTAAAATGTGCAGTGCGACTTCTTGTTCCTTAAAAAAGCTTAAGATCTGCACGCATGAGCATCAGTATCATATAACCTCTTCACGCTACGCATCACGGTACCCATTTAAGTCAAACTTTGTTGCGACTATCAAGGAAGCCCAAACGTTGTACTTACAATTGTCCTCCAAATATGACTTTGACGGATTTTTTATGACCAACCCAATAGCACCTTTCTATGGCTCTAGTGCACCTTTCTTTGGCTCTTTTGGACGTGTATAGTGCCATAGATGCTTTTTTTAATATCTTCATGTACGCGCAGTTTACATGCGGGTTTCGTGTCGCATATAAGACCTAAGTGTTTGGCATATTCGGAAAAACTTAGCTGAAATCCTTTCAGCCTCTCCATAGTCGTTAAAATTAAAGAAGATAGGTTGATGGGTCTAACGACTTTCTGAGTGATGTGTGAGGCTTTCCCAGTCGTGTCGGTATGAAAGCTACCTACCATGGGTTTAGTGAAATCTTTCAAGACCAGCTTCGCTCTAAGCCCATGGCCGAATCGATTCACCCGGTGACGAAGTTTTTTATTTTGCCCAAGTCTAGTCTAACTAGATCGTTAAGATTCTCGAAGAAGTTCTCGCCAGGGGACTGATACACAGAAGATGTGTCATGGGTTCCCGCACTTCCTTATCTCTATAGCTTCTAAAGAAAGCGGTGAAGGGAGCACCAAGCCTAGCAAGTCTGCCTACCAGACTGTGCCCTGTGAAGACGCCGACTATTTTTCTCAGATCCAGCCAGATCTGTTTAGAAAAGAGACATATACTGATATTGTTACACCTACTCTTTACCATTTTAATAGCTGCGTTATCTAATTGGAATTTTATCGATTTAGTAGGTGCTGACGGTTCCTCCTATTGTCAGGAAGGTTCCGGTTTGCACGCTCTTTAGCTAGTTCGTCCGCTTTGCAATTGCCTGGAACCCAGCACAGGGATACGTCGCACATGACAGCGATCTCGGTATTGCTTTACCAACTTGAATAGAATTATTGGCGATTCCAAAGCTTATGTCGCTTCCTGACTATCTATGTAAAAAACAGTAGTTGTGCACTTTATCGAATTAATTAAATGAAGTACACTACAGTGGTCCTACAGTCGAGTGGCGATACAAATATTCAGTGCACTGGAGTAAACTCCAGCACCTGTTCCAGGTGTTGTCTTGAATCCGTCTGCGTAAATCTCTATCGCAGATTCGTTTACAATTTTGCCCGATTCCCAAGCACTTCTGCTAGAAATCCCGGTTTTATCTTCACGTTAAAGTTCAGATGGGGGACAATGTAGTCTGAATTACTAGGAATAGTGTTATGGCCATTTAGGATGCTTGCGTGGCCCATATTTTCGTGAGCCAGTTAAAAGGATTTCCTAAGCCGTAGTGTTGGTTGCGTGGCCCATATTTCCACGAGCCAGTTGCAAGGGTTCTGTTAGCCGTAATACTGATTTAGCCGCCATCAGCTTCTCAAAGATATAAACAAGAAGAAGATGGGGCACAGTAGGAGTGGTTCTAAGGGCGCCTGTTATACAGACATACATACATATATGTGTATAGGATAACCTTTGAACCCTCTTAAGTATTACAATGTTGCTTTTCTTGTCTAGTGCCGTCTATCACCGTGTATATCTAGGTCTCTAGTTGGAGACCTCAGGGGTACCCCTGTACACCGGCCTTCTGGTTAGACAGCACCCCAGTTCAGCATGGATAAGCATGCTTTTAACCATTTGCTCGATCCAATAGCATAGATAGTTGTCAACTTTCAAGTCAAGCAGTGAAGCAGATACAGCATCTGTTTTGACATTGTTGAAAGCTCCTTCAATATAAAGGAAGGACACGTAGAGAAATCTTTGTTCTCAAAAGATTTCTCAATTATTCCTACCAACGATAGTAGGGCAGTCTCTACCGATGTTTCCTTGAGATACTCCTATTGCGTTACCGATTGGAGATTACTATTTAAATTTGTTCTAATGTGGACGTCGATCAGCCTTTTCAAAGTCTTTAATATAAAGGAGGATAGGCTGATCGGAGGGAAGTCTTCAGGGGATGCGTGGAAGGTCTTACTGGCTTTCGGTATAAAAACGTTTTTGGCCCTCTTCCAGAATCTAGAAGTGTAGTCGCAGTTTATATAACTCCTAAAGATAATGTGAAGCCAAGAACTTAAAGTCCTCTGGCACTATAAATTGGGCTATTTTATAGGTTTCTACAGAATGTATCTACTGTCTTTATTTTAATGCAATCTAAGACACTTAAATGTAGATATTTTTTATCAGAACATGTACAAGACCATTACTGAAGGACATGACAAGAACATAATGACTGCATAAAATAGTAGACGACCTCCCATCATGTCTTGTTGTCTACTTACGTAGAATGAGCATATTATACATGAAGACAACTTCCAAGAAACAAATTGGGACGCATCCCGTATTTACGTTTCAGGACCTTAACTGACTCTAAGTCTATTCCCAAAATAAGGAATTATTGTTGTGTGGTAATATTCAAGTCAAAATCTAGTATCCAGTCATTTATTCTGAGACAAGAGGAAGCCATAAATCCATAAGATTTCTCTCATTTGCCCTAACCAAGCTATGTAGGCTACTACTTTCTTTGATAACAAATTCGCAGCTCTTACACGGTGGAATTTCTACATGGCACTGTAAGGGTTCGGTCATTTATAAATAAGAACCAGTCGATGCTCCTCGCCGGGTAGTACAGCAGCGTTTTTTTTCCCAACTCAGCATTAGGCTCCCCACTGATCTGCGATTGGAAGATAAATCTGTCCAGGGTTTGCTTATAATTCTCAACCTGTAGCTGCGTGCCACTCTGACTACTGCTGGCCATCGTAGTCATAATAGTTATTGCTTGATGACCTTTCCCAAGACAGTTATACTCTCGGATGTTTGTCAGACGCTCGCTAGAGTTTTCTTTTATGATCCGTGGTGTGATCTAGTTATTTTTTAATTTTTTATTCCTCAGAATGTGGTGTAACAACAACTCGACGTATAGTGGGTGGAACAGTAGCAGCCGTCAACGAATTCCCTTGGTTAGCACTGATTGCCTACAATGGAACAATCCAATGTGGTGGCACCTTAATCAATGATCGATATATACTAACAGCAGCACATTGTGTTCGTGGTTTTGCTATACAACAATTTCAAATTCGGTTCCTGGAGTACAATCGTGCAATAAGCTCGGAGACAACTTTAGTGATCAGAAGGGTAAGCCAACTAATTCTATACTCATCACTTATACAAACGTTTTCTCATTGTAGGCTGCTAAAATATTTTCCTTGAATAACTATAATGCGAGGTCTGCTGACAACGATGTGGCCCTAATCAGACTATCGAGACCGATTGCATTCGACACTACTACAGTGCGTCCCATCTGTCTTCCCGCTATGGGATCGAATTTCGTCGGGCTCACTGTAAGTTTTCTCAAGATAACACCACGAGTGACATCCTAAACCTTCAAATTATTTCAGGGAACAGTTGCAGGATGGGGAGCTACTAAGGAAAATGGTCGCCTATCCAATATCCTTCGAAAAGTTAAAGTTCCAATTATTAGTAATCCACAATGCCAACTGGCTGGTATGAGTATAACAAATAATATGCTTTGTGCTGGACGCCTGCTGGAAGGTGGAGTTGATGCCTGTCAGGGTGACAGTGGTGGACCTCTTATGATAATTCAAGATAAGCGATACTATTTGGCAGGTAAGCATGGACAGATTATCATCTAAAGGCAAAGATAAATACTATGTGACTGTTAAAGGTGTGGTGTCCTGGGGCGATGGATGTGCTAAACCGAAGAAACCGGGTGTATACGCTCGTGTGACACGATATTTGCCATGGATTAGGCGAATATCAACTGGATCCTGTTTGTGTAATTAAATGGGATTATCTAATATGTATGTGCCTTTTAAATTATTTTTTGAATAAAGATGCGATTTTACGCAATAAATGGAATTTTTCTTAAGGTAAGGTAGAATTAAATCATCCAACAAAATAGGGTTCGGTTTGAGCGACTACTTTTATACAGATAGATATTGTTTGACAGCAGTCATAAGTTATGTATCCTAAAAGCCTGTAAAAGCCTGGAAAAGCCTGCCAACTCATGTAGGTATTGTCAATAATCTGCACTCCAAGAGGTGAATGAAAATTGGGTTTTAAGACCAGTTTACCAATAAGGGGCAGGTACTCCTCGGGGATTGTTAAATCAACAGAAAAGACACAGGCAGATACTAAAATTTCGCAGGACAGCATATCCAAATTTTCTAAATGTAATGAGATCCGCCATATTGATCAATATGCAGGCTAAGCCTGAGCACAATCTGACAAGTATAGCAGAGATGCCAAACCTAGAAATGGCTCTTTATAGCTCGTCTCTATAAATGCTGTCATATGCGTCCTTAAAATCGATAAAATAAGGTAAGTATCGATTTCGATTTCTCGGGTTTTCTCCGGGATCTGCCGCAGTGTGAATATTTGGTTGGTTGTGAACTTACCGGCCCCTAAACCGCACTGGTAATGGCGAATCAGCTCCTTGACAAATGGTTTCAAGCGCTCACACAGTACGGCCAGATTCTGGATTTTATATGTTAAGGAGACGATACCTCTACTGTATGTGTGTTAAGAAGACTGATACCTCTGTAATTGTCGCAATTGAGAGGGTCTTCTTTCTTGTGGATCGGACAAACGATGTTAAGGTTCCATTCATCAGGCATACTTTCATCCGAACAAATCTTGGAAATGAGTTGGTGTACGCTCTCCACCAAGTTATCCCCTGCTGCCTTAAATAGCTCGGCTGGTAGGCCATCCGGTCCAGCAGTCTTGTTGGACTTGAGTTTGGATAATGCTATCCACACTTCATTCTGGTCGGGTGGAGTGAAGTCTTGGTTTTTATCGTCCAGGTTGAATAGTTCGTTCTGCTTGACAGGGGAATTTGGGTCGTCATCGCCGTTTAACAATCTGCAGAAGTGTCTTTTCCATATCCTCGATAACGACTGTGACACAAGTACAGGGTTTTCTTGTTCATCACTACAGGTCTCTGTTCGGGTGTTGTGGCCTTGGCACGATCTTTTTACCTTTTCGTAAAACTTTCGAGCTTTGTTCTTGGAGTAGAACCTCTCTAATTTCTTGATCGCGCGCTTTTCATGATCTTTTTTATTCCTCCGGAGAAGCCTATGTTTTTCCCTCCTCTTTTGTTCGTAGAGCTTCTGAGCCACTCTCATCCTGCTGTGCAGCCGCGCTACGTGGGCTAGTTGGTGTGCTGCATGTGCTTGCCGACACTCTTCATCAAACCAGGGATTTCGTGGGAGTGGTCAGGTGAAGCCCAGCACATCAGTTGCGGCGTTTCTAATGTCACATTGGCAACGATGCTACTGGTCGTTAGCATTCGATGCTGGCTGCATGACACTTCTCGAGAGGTTGAGGGATACGCTATTGGCAAAGATTCTGGTGGTTTTTCGTGATTGCAGCCGTTCAACGTAAAAGCTCTTTAGAGTATTTTTCCGTTGTTGTGGGGTCTGTTGGCTGCTAGGAATCTTCGGAGATCTAGAATACTAAAGGAGTGCCTTACTTCGACCGCAGCATGATCAGTTTGGTTGACGGTTTGATGATTTCGTAACCACCATGTTCCCTTATGAATGTTAAGGTGAGGAAACCGTGTGCTAGCTATAATGACATTACGTCTCGCAACAAAGTCAATTAGCACACGAGTATGTAAGACTATTTCCAGACGTGGTGTCGTGTAGGCTATGGTTTCCAGTGGTGCTACCAAAAATGTTCTCTTCTTCTAGTTTGACGTTAAAATCATCTAGGACGATTTTTACGTCGGAGGATAAAAATCACACCTTTTGTTTGATGACTCTATAGACTGAACTGAACGGGTGATCATGTTTTTCCTGGATGATGATCAATTCCTTACGTGCTATAGGATCGCTAATAACGATTTGGGATTGTAGGGTTTTTTTCAAGTTCGGGCGCAATGCTGGCAGATATCGTCCTCGATGAAGAGGACGATAAGTTTGATCATCCACACTTGGCGTCGGTGAACTTCTCGGGAAATTAAGGAAAACAAGCGTTGACCTACTCAACAATAAGTATTAACATCGATCTTTATCAGCCGTTCAACATCTCCTTCCAAAACTGTGTGATAGCCCTCGTCGAAGATTTTGCAAGATCCAAAGGAAATTCAGGTTCTGAACCTTGCTTTGCAATCGTTTGATGTGATGCAGCATGGCATGTATGTATGTAATTCTTAGAATATGGCTCATTGGCATTAGAATATCATAGATCTCCGACATTACACCTTCGTGGCATCCATGAGAGGTAAACTTTGTTACGAATGATGAGCAGTTTCTATTTGATGCTACTCTACCTTACCATTCGCGATTTTGACACGAGGTTTAGCACCGAACCGATCTTGATGTCATTGGGTATTTTGTAAAAGGACAATAAAGCAGTAGCTCCCTTATATACAGCCCCAATTCGAGGTACTGATATTTGGCGAATAAACCGATGCCAGTATCCATTTTACGGACGTCAGGGTAGACCATAAAAAACGTGCTCCTCCGTCATCGTCGTTATTTCAAAAATAGCGATACATTCTTGAACGCCTTTTTTCAGTCGTCTTCATGAACTAAAGCAAGCCAAAACGATTTCCGTTTGAATACTGTAACATAACTGTGTGTACATATGCATAATGTACACCCTGTATCCTTTTGAATAGGTCATATGGCAAACCCTAAAAGGCTCCATAAAACGATGAAACTTCAACAAAGGACACATTCATGATTCATTGCCATAACATACGAAATACTGTTTTCCGTTTTTTTTTACAAACCAACTCCATGTGCACTTTTATTAACATCACAATTCATGCATAAAACAACTAGGTAGGTACTATATTTTATTTTCATTTTTGCAAAGACAACGTCACTTATTCAGCTCCTTCATCCTCTGGTCCCGCCATAAGCCAAAACGTCTCCATCTCTCCCTTACCCTGTTTGAATTCACTCCATTACTAACTGCCGAAATCAAAAATGCAATTCCAGGACACTCACCTTAACCTTAACATAGCCACGCGACTCGACAATGTATCCATGTGAACGAATCTTACTCGCCGTATAATTTGAAACCTGTATCTTGTACGGTTCCCCGCTGCTTTCCATTCGAGACGCCGTATTCACAGTATCCCCAAATAAACAGTATCTCGGCACTTTAAGTCCCACCACTCCAGCAACCACTGGTCCTGAATGGATTCCTTAATGGGAAGAGACAGTTAGTTTCTTGTTCATACACCATTTGCATTAAAACCAACACAAGCAACGAACAAGGAAAAAAATATCCATAGCCTATACATAATATAAATAATATTATTCATTTACCAGTTTTTATGGCAACATCCGGAAGTCCTAATCCCTTGATTTTCTTTGTTATCCTTAAAGCCAGATCTGCAGCATGTTGCGCATGAAGCGGATTAATATCTGGTGCTCCACTGACGGCCATATAAACCTACCAAAACAACAAAAAAAAAATATAATACCGTCGCCCAAAATAAGGACAAAAATATATATATAACGGGCACGAAGTGCCTCGTTCGGTAATCTGATGCAATAAAAAGGCGCGTTATGGTGCGACGACGATGCCTTACCATTCCTACTGTTTCCACTTTGTACACCAACGGCGAAATGATTTCCTCATCAAATGCGGAGAATACCGTGTTGAGAGTATTTACGGCCGACATTGCATCCTGGATTTTATTCGAATTGGTATAAACATTCTGTGAGAGGATAACGGCAAATAAAAGAGTACGCAATTATAATAAAAAGGAGAGGCAAAAAAAAAAGGAAAGAAAAACGTCAAGGATCTGATTGGAATGCATACCATAACTTCAACAAAGATGACAGACACTTCTTCGAAGCTTTGGCATGAGGCCATTGGATCGATACCACGTCGCATACGTTCCGCAACGGGACGGGGTATCATTGAATAGAGCAATTCGTCGCCCTGCCGTTTCCATGAATCTGCCAACTCTAAGGATTTCTCTAGTTCATCGGAACGTTGTTCCTCCTTCTCGAACATTATTTCTAATTTTGAACAGTGCTGCCAGCCAGCCATCACCAGTTCTCTACTAAGGCCATGGGGGTTAAGGTCGTTCAGGTACAAACCGACACCGTGCAACTCATCAAGGTTTTCAATGCTAGAATGGGAAATTGTAAGAAATAAAAATTAAAGTTTAGTTAAGGGGTAGAACGATGTTTAAATGTACCAGAAGACAGAAGTCAGAAACATAGGTAAGGCTAATTGAATGTACTCATTATACCCTTGTAACAAAATGCGCTACCAGAAGTTCTCCATCTAAAACGCGTACGAACAAAGTTTCCCAACTCTTTCCTACATACTTTCAGTCCTTGAAACACCTCATTCATTCCCGCAATGGAATAACAAAATTGCTTTTTTGGACTACCTAGCACAATCACCTCTCCAAGGCCTTCTGAAGCTATTGCAATAAGTTTTCTTCCTTCCCATATTCAAATATAAAAATCGTTTCAGTCGTAGTCCTACTTTTGCGGATAGGCGATACTTTCAGAGAAAGATTGCTTCAGTGAGTTCCTTGACAAAAACTTTCAGCTACATCGGAAGCAGGATTATACGGGTAAAGTATAGATTGGTAAGGAGGAATATTAGAACACATATCCTTGATGTCCGATACCTCCTTTTAGCAACTACAAGAGGACCTAATTGCAATCAATACATTGTCACCTAAATTTTTCACATTATGACTGAAACGAGACACTCTTCTTGTATTTTTGAAAACCAAACCTTCCGAAGAGACAAAATATTCAGAAACATCTTTGAAAGTGAGGATTTGCCGGATTTCGCAAAACTGAAGAACTGTTATAAAGAAATTTTTGTCGCATGACTCCCATCGCAAAAGACTTCCAGAAGCAATACCGATGGCATGTTCCAAACTCTGTGGAAGTATCACAAAGGTCTTGGGTTTCTCTGGAATACCAGAACTCAACCCATGGATCTATAAACGTGTTGGCAGGCATATCCAAGTAAACAGGAAGCAGCTACGTCACCATCAATTTTTTACGCTAGTATACATAAGTACCTATGGCATAGTTTGGGACAGTATAAAAGTCCTCAGCAAGCTCCTTCAAAAAACCCGCGATTCGCAAACCCCAAATCGACGACGACTACATAGGTTTATAATGCCTTCAACACGGCTAGATGTAGCTTCATTATGAAATGGATGAGGAATATACGAATACAAGAGGAGTCTCACAAGTATTATTTCTAGGCCCAATCCTGTGGAACGTTATGGAGTTATGGAGAATGTTACGGATACGCCAATAATATCGTGGTAGTGGTAGTGGCTAAAATCCTAGAAATCCTAGAGAAAGTGACATAACACTGCAATAATACCATCAAAGTGAAGACATGGCTTCGCTTAGCAGGTCTGGCGATCATAAAACGAAGGCTCTCCTCATAAGCAGCCACAAGAAAGTTTAGAGCTTTACCATATAGGTAAGAGAACACACTATCGAGACGAAGCCTTACATAATGTACCTAAGGGTTTTGCTTCACCATAGGCTCAACTTTAAAGGGAACCTAACAGTGAAGCCCCATCGGGCTGTTGCCGCAATATCCAGGCTAATGCCAAAAATAGGAACAGCCAGGCAGCTAATAAGAAACTTGCTTGCAATAGTGAGGAAAAACATGGACCTCAAGAAGGAGAAGATTTGGTGTCAAGACCTGCTCAGGTGTCATCCGTATCTATAATGAACGGGAAGAATTTTGGCATTCGGCTTCGTGGTTTTTGAACAGGACTATCAATTTAATATTAAAAATTGAATGGGTATGGCTTGGGTTTCAACGCAGAACCTTTCATTCTTCCATGCTACTTCAATTTCGAGTTCTGCATTTGCTGTTCCTTCGTCCTTTGGGGCTTGATTTTGGTAGGTGCTCTCTCTGGCTCTATTCATTTCCAACCCCAGAGAATACTTTAGTATTATTGCTGCAATCTATTTCATCGCAAACCATATTGCGTTCAACGAGCTCTAGCCCATTGTTGCCAGTCACAGCCTAATTTAAGATTCTAAACCGTAGAAGAGCACCATGCATAATGCTCCAAAGGATAGGTCCTAATGCAGATCCTTGTGGAACTCCACCAGATATGTGATACTGCCTTACTTCATCATTGGTAAAGAAGCCTTTTCTATCTTTCGTATAGATTAGCACTTCTATCCTATGCTGATGGTGCCTGTATCATTGAGTACACTATAGGTCCCAGATGTGTATAGTTAAATGCATTCGAGGCCGAGGGGATTAAAATATCATTAAAATATCAAAATAAAATATCGCTGCCGCAGGGGACAAACAGGAGCAAACATTTAGAAGCATGTCGTCGGGCATAGTACGGGCTACAAAACGATTTTCACTCCTACCTACGACGTAAAAAAAAACTCTCATTGCCTTGTAGCATCTACTAAAGAACATCTTTTTCTGATATCATTTCAACATATTGTATCTAATTGTATGGGACAGTATAACGAAGGTACATCTAATGGTTTATTCCCTTTCCAGTCATCTGGAAATCCCCTTCTCATCATAGATACTTGTTACAAAGTTTCACAAATGCTTCTGTGTTTATTTATATTGCCAGCTTAAGGGTCTTGTTTAGTATGCCATCCAATCCAGGTGCCTACCTATGGTCGAATCATCTGCAAACACCCAGAAGTCCCATTTGCATGACAGGGATCTCCTGTATTTATGGGGTCCGTTGTTATATGCATTGGATATAGTATCGATACTATCTTACATTATATGGACGGGGAATGAGTCCTAGTGCTCTACAAATATTACCAGTGACTGTTTTGTAGGCGCTATCCAAAGGATTTATATCTTCTTGCTCACATAATTCCTTAAAGAGGGTGTTCTTGCTTAGTTTTTAGTTTCTACTTCTGTTATTGTATTACAACTGTGGCAGTGGTATCCCTTGATACCAATAGGATACTGGTAGACGACGATTTATTGATTTTTTCCTGTACTCACATTAGTTACTTATTTAGTGACGTTAAGCGTCATTGCTCCATTACTCTCCAAAAACCATGGCACTGAACTATGCTACCTTAATAGTCCTCTATAAGGAATAGATAGATGGGTCCTTGCTCAACCCAGCCACCACTATCAAAACAGCGCGAAAATGCAAGAATTCTCGCAAGACTAGGTTAGACTGAGATGTATAGGAATGAAATCTCTGCGACATTACTTGGTAATCTGGGACTTTCAGTGCTGGTCAAGGACGTAGTAGTCCGCAGTTCAATTCCAAAATAAAAAAAAAATTATGACTACTTTAATAAAAATATAACATTCTCACTAAGTTCCCCAGTGGTGCTTTAGTTGTCTAATATCCTTAAGATCCAAACTACGTTTCTATGTAAATTCCCAGGAAAACACTAAAAATTTACAAAAGATTCCTCCTCCAAATCCCCCGTTGGCATGTCTCATACGAGTACAACACAACACTAAGCTCAACTAAAGTTAACATGAAAAGCCGCAGAATATTTTAAATAAATCCATCTTAAGGCACACATCGTACGTGCTAAGTGCTAGTACATATGTCGTTGCCTAACCTTGAACAAATGAAAGCACGTTTCATCGCTTGTCTCGCAACTACACCAGGGGACTACTTTACACCACCACCCCCTGACTAAACACAAACTTTCACTTCGACACAGATAGTGTTGTGATGATATATCCTCCAAGGATGCAATAGCGATTACTGTCACAACTTTTGCAATAAATTTGATTCATAAAACAAGGATGTTGTACATCCTTTGAAACAAAAAAAAAGCACAACGATGGACTTATACAAAATGAAACAAAATATGTAAAACAGGATATACTCACAGTGGACTGCATAGGTAAATCAAAGAATCCAAATCTGTTATGTAAAACATCTGTCCCTTTAGTAAAATACTTTTCAATCCTTGTGAAACTTTTCGATCTCCCGATGGATCCTCCTCATCCTCTTCCGCACATCGCATATAGTTACACGCTTCATGCAAGGACATTTCATCGTACATATCCGATTCGGCATTCATAACAGCCGCCTGTAGATCCGACGTCTTACTCCTGCCCGTTCTTATCAGCTCCAACTCAAACAAAACCGTTCGCATATTCCTTATGACCGGCCACTCGAAGGGAGTTCCCTTGGGACGGCGACAATTGAAGTGCTGTGTAATTTTCGACCCTATAAAACTTTTCGGTGGTTTTCCCGGGTTGTGAAGGATCCACATCTCGATGACCTGGTTTCGAAAGGGGGTTGGAAATGCTAAAAATTAAAAATTAAATATTTGCCATCGTTCACCTTCTCCCCGGCGTGGGTTATATTCATGTGATGGTTCAGCACCAGCGTGAAGGGAAACAATTCGAGGAAAATGTTCAAATCAACATGGGGCAGGGTTAATTGAGAAGGATGTGCCATCACATTTACCCTGGTGGCCATCTGGAAATATTTTTGAGATTAAATTGAATTTTCTAACCACTTTTCCCACTCACATAGTCGGCGTTGTCAAAATCAAGTCGATACTTAACAATAACCGTCTTGGGGGAGTCTGTCAGTTTGATAGGTCCTGCCGTTCCGCCGGTTATGTCATTCTGGCTCTCGGTCACGTAGGCTCTTATTCTCAGACCGTAGAACTCTTCGGCGACCTCTGTCATCTGTCCAATTAGATATTTGGACATGCCAGTCCGTCCGCTTCGGTACACAATCATGGCTCCCTTCTCGTCCATGTGGGTCAACTGCATCGAGGGACTTTTCATCTTCGGATAGGTGAAACGCATCTGCAGATGGATGTTATCAATTGACTGCAAGAAGTCGCAGAAGAATCGTCCTGTAGCGCGAATCATTTTGTCGTAACTGAAAGTGGAAGGACGTGAGAAGATCCGTTTCAGTTTAAAGCTCCCCTCCCCCCCTATTCCTACCCAAAGTTGCTGAAAAATCGCACAAAACACCTGCCGTAGAAGTTCATGCACGAGTCAAAGGATTCCCCAGTGCAGGCGGAAAGGGCTGCTGCTAAATCCGGCATCAGATGATCAGGATACAACTGAAATGTAAATCAAACAATTTATTATGCATTACTTTCAATCGAGAGGATGCCACCCTCAGTGAGGCACAGCGAGTGTTCAATGTTTGCTCACCTGGTGGGTCTTGAACGAGCTGTATTTAAGGTCAGCAATCTGGCATATTTGCTTCCATATATCCATCCCATATTCAGCCTGTAAATTGAGAAAAGAATTTTTAGTAACACGGGGAGCTGGTAACAAAAGGAAATTCAATTTCACAATGATAAAGGACATTTTCGGGGCTCACTGGGAATGTACATATGTATGTACGTTGTGGGGTTACGGCAGCGTGTGCCATGCAAATTGTACATTTGTTGTGAATTGACTTTTATGTACATAACATATGACAGGTTTCTAAAATGCTATTAAATTATTGTGTGTGACAAATACACGAAGGGGATGTGCGTACGATTTCAACGAGGGCTTTTGGTAAACACTTCTTGAGTGACGTGAACAATTTTTCATTTCTTCGAGGACATTAGCTAAAAATATCTTTCGTAATAAGTAATCACTTGTTATGAATATTTTTGTTACAATGCTGTGCTGTTATATAAAGGAACTTGATAGCAGTGTAGTGGTGGTTTATATCCTGCAGATATGCCCTAAACAATGGCGGTATGCTATCGTGTGCAAAGTTTTCGGTGTATCTCAAAGTTTAGTACTAGGTCCGCTACTGTGGAATTTGATATAAGATGACATTTTTAGAATGACAATCCCGTGGTAACTATGATGCGCTAACAATATAAGAATATATATAATTTTAAACGAAAAAAACGGAAGTCATGGAGTCCAAAACGATAAATGTTAGCGACGATACCGTGACTTCTAAGCCGAAGTTATGATACATAGGCCCCATTGCAAATAAAAGTCTAAAAGTCAAAAACTAACAAGATAGGAAACGCAACTGTTGAACTGAAAAGGATCATGCCAAACATTGCTGCACTAAAATTTAGGAAGACTCTGTTCTTAACTATTTGGATCCAAATCAAAGGCTATCAGGCGACCAAAATGCTAAGGGAGAGTGGGCAGCACCTTCCGAACAACCTCAAGCATAAATGCAGTCAACATCATACGGCCACTCTGCCTAAGGCAGATAGACATGACATCATCTATGAAGGGTATGGGCCCAAAGTAGGATCTTCAGTTCCGAATAGTTCAATGGATATGACGGTACTAGACAAGAAAAGTAACATTCCAATACTCGAGAAGGTTCAAAGGCTAGCCTGCATCTGCCTTAGAATTACTCCTACAGTTGTACTAGAGACTATGATCCACTTACTTCCCATTGACATCTTTAGGAAGTTGATGGCGGTAAAGTCAGCATTAAGTCGTGGAACGAGCTTGTTAGAAAGAGTGTGGACCTTAACTTCGCTGATAAATTGATGAAGTCCCAATGGGATTCCCCAACGATCAGAATGGCAAACAGCAGGTGAAATAACATCATGTATCTCTTCTAATAAAGGCTGGTCAGAACTGAATTACAAGAAAATCAAAATACTTATCTACATTAGAAGGAAAAAACAAAGAAATGTAGTTGGAGCCCTCATAGGGCATTGTCTGGTAAGCAGACACGTCAAAAACTTGGTGATCTTTCAACGATTTCTGCAAAAGCTGCTCAAACAATGAAGAGAAAGAAGCTAAGCCTCATCTTCTGTGTTCCTGTGTACCTGTTGTCCCTTATCGACTTTGAAAAGGAGACCCTGGACGAATACTTCTTCCAAGATCTTAGTAATCTTGCCAGACATGACTTCCATAAGTAAAATAAAAAACTTTGTATGCAGCAACCTAACCCAACCCAACCCAACCAAAGCAGATACACTCACAGCATCATCCTAAAAGTAGGCAATTTAATCAACATAACGTTTTAGGATTTAAATCAACCAACATCAATCAATCTGGGGTAGAGGTGAAGATCCAGAGAACGCCATATTTCATAGCTCACGGTATGTATGTAGGTATATGTACATATACATGTACCAACTATTAGGTCCATTGTGCCCATTCTGCTTTACTCTGGGACCATACATATAATAAATTAAACGGTGACTAAATATTTCACAGATAGAATAAGGTCTTTCAGCTGAGGTCCTCCAATTCCATGAAGTGACTGCCAAGAGTCTTCATTCTCCCAATGATATGGTCCGTGTGTCAGTGAAAGAAATGAAAGAAATGCCTATTTCTCACCTTCCGTCGACCCAAATGCGTACCCCTTGTCTGCATGAACAGATGCACCGAAATAAGACTAAGTAGGCATGGTCTGCATTGCTACTCTAGGTCTCATTTGCATGGGATCCCGCTGTATTCCGTTTTTTTAGATTTTGGAAGACTTGAAATATGGTATTTCCTCTCAACTGCTCTCCACCTATAATATAGTGAACCCATATGTTAAAAAGGGTATCATAACATACAGGAGAGTCTTTTATTAATGAAAAGGACGATTTCTATCTTTGATGAGTTAACTCCCAGACCATGGATTCTGATCCAATTGTTAATTTGTAAATTAGTGGATGATGTTTTCCTGAAACCAGGATGACAACATAGTTCGCGTATGCGGTTACATTGAAGCCTATGGTCTGCCTACTATGGTCTGCATATGTAAGACATTTTCGCCTTACCCTTTGAAAGATCCTTTGCATGGCTTCTCTGAGGAAACTGAAAATTTGTTGATCTAAAGTTAGTTCCATCGTGGTAGGGCGGTAAACCCTTTCTGAAAATATGATATAATGGATGGAACATTCCAAAAAATAAGAGACAGGAATTTCGTAATGTTAATCAGGACCCTGTGAACTAGAAATTCGATCAAATCGATGTAAAAAGCTGAGCCTGGCACATACGATCAAGCCTCTATGTTGTCATAACTGCAGACTAGATAGGTAGATATAAATCGATGGTATGACTGCGATACTGATGGTTGGAAGGTTCACTCTCAGAATTTCTGATAGATTCTATTCTATTTTTTTCGAATGGGACATCCTACTAAGTTGTACTTTCGTATCCAAGGCATTTCTTACCATTTTACTGTAGATACAACTTTACTTAATTAGGACAGTTCTTATTCCATCCGGACATGGTTAAGTGAATGGAATATTTTCCTTTGGAAATTGTATAATTATGTATTAATCTGAATGTCATGGACTTTAAGCCTTAAGAGAAAGCAATTTTCCAACACTTACACAATTGAGAGTAACACCATTTTGATTGTCAAACTCACACCAAATCGCACATCAAACAGTCATTCTTTGAAGGCGACGAAGTACTTTAGGAATTAATTTAGAGTTTTCCGTTCCCCAAAATCGCAAAATCGAATATTCTGTTTGTCATACATACGCAGAAAAAAAAAGCTTATGCGCATTACTCAAAGCCTTAATTAGGAGTAATAACTTTATTATTGGCTATTATTATTTATCCAACAGCACCCAAACGTTAGGCAATAAAATGCGAAATTACATGTTCATGGTTCAACGACTATATTTTATATCCTTTATAACAACAAGGCTTTTATTTTGTATTGTATTCCATAGCTGATCCCTTATTTTCCTTTTTTTTTTATTTTAATTAACAAAAATAATCCATATTTCACTACCCGCCCAAAAGCAGGCTTATAAAAAATAAAATATGCTGCATTTATCCTCTTTTTTATTGAACAGGAATGCTTAATTGAATATACATAATTCAGTTTGTGTTTTAATTTGTTCGATGAAATAGTTATGGTGAAATCAATTAAATATGTACTGTGGGTCTTAAATATATTTTTAATGTCAACATATTGTTGCGTACCTTTAGGATGAGTAGTGGGTTTTTCTCCATATGGCAGTGGCAAATATGCATTATTTATTTTTAAAATATGAAACGATATGAATAACTTAATTTGCAAAAACAAAACTTAGACACCCTTTATTATTCGCAATTTCATCTTTCAAACCTCGCTAAGATCCAGAGGAAAGTTTGCATCTGGTTTTTAGGACTAAAAACTAACTAAAAACTATGCTCATTCCACTCAATAACTAACACTAAGCTGAGACTAAGGTAAGCATTCATGTAGCCGGATTGCCAAACTAGATAGACAGGCGCAAATCGATAGTATGACTGCGATACTGATGGTTGACAGGAGATTCAATATCAGAATTCCTGACGGATTTGATTGGTAAAGACGGCAACAAGAATTCCTTTTAACGTAATATCTAAAATCCTTCTCTATCTTCATTTGCCTTTTTACATGTACCTACGGTAAAATAAAAAGCTTCATGATACGCCAGAATCCTTTTGATGTAAATATGTGTATCATCTTTCTATCATCACCGAACACCTTCTCTCCTGGGAAGTATTTAACTCAGACATTCGTTGCTGAACAAAGTAAAGTGGATGCACTTTTTCTTTTAATCTTTACGGATGGGAGTCAGTAGACTGTATGCGTGGTGCCGTTTATCTGATTAATAATTTGGCAAATAAAAGGCAGCAGCAGTATAGTACGTATGTAAATGTAGTCGACGGAAACCGTGGACACCACCGTGATTTACTGAACTACATATATACTGAACAGGAGGTTTAAAGCTCGTGTCCCAGACAACACCAATTTCTTTTTTTTCACGGTCCCACCTCCAGCGAGCATCTAACAAACATTCGAAACTACAACTCTTATAAATAAGCTTCTCAACCAAAGTCTACCCTTCGGACATAGCATTAAGAAGGCACCACGGATAATTGAATTTCTACTTACTACCTTACAGGCAATAATTCCATTCGTTGCTATATAGGTAAATACAATCACGGTGACAGCCTCTATTGCTGAACACGTGATTTTCCAATGCTCAAGGGAAAATTCTGAGGAGAGAACTAGACGATCCACCAACCCCTAAAAATATCCACGAGAAAAATTAAAATCGCCTACTTAGCTCCGTCCAAATTGAATGGATCCACTCTTTGAATTGCCAAGGTAGATAACCACATAGCTGGATACTACCAGGATACTGTGACCATCCTGGAAACTACAAATCTGAAAAATTAGATTGAAAAGAATTCTCGGGTACTAATAGTTAAGTTCCCATAAGTCCCATCGCTAAATATATTTTTTACAACGATACACCGAATATTGCAAACCATAAAACCACCGGTACTAGGCCGGTATTTAAAAAACCATGTCTATTAGACTTCCACAAATAGGTTATACACTATTTTGAAGTGACAGTTCTGACAGAGTTGGAATGACGTGCAAAATGATAGTGTGTAGCTTGGGATAAAAAACGATGAATGAAATAATGTCGAGAATGATGAAAGTTAAAATTTTTCATGGGGATGAGGAACAAGTTTCGTCATTCGTTGTAAATTTATATAACTTGTATATTTAAGAAAAAAGTGACATTTTTGGAATGACAGTGGGTATTCTGCAATGAAATGTTGAGATATGACAGTCTAGGAATGTCAATTCAAAAATGATAGCGTGTAGCGTACGTAACATGAAAGAAAAACCCTTTCTAAACAACGCAGCATCATCACTAAATACTGTCCAATAAGCATCCATGCCCAAAGGACACGCTGAGTAATCAGCTTCTTTATCATGATGAAGTAATACTAATACAGTTCAGAGGCCTTTTGGTGCATTTTTTGTTCTTTTTGGTTCCATGAAAGAATTTCATCTGTTATGTATCTAAGTATGTAAGTGTACATTTGCAAAATGGACAAAAACTATACTTTTCAGATGCTAACGTTATAGAAAGAATCAACAATCCTCCAAAGACAATATTAATTTTGTAAGATGAATTATTGGGTGGAAGTACCCAAGTACTCTGGATAAAAAAACAGACCATGTACTCGGCAGCCTGTATACTGTTCATCAGAACAAACCCGAGAGCTAATACCTACATTTCCTACTTCACGAAGTTCGAGGGCCTACAGAACTTCGTGAAGCAGGACCTTTAGGTAACAGCACTCCTTCTCAAACTTAAAGACAGCAGCTGCTTACGTTCATTAATACTACAGTTTCCAGTGGGATTATTGAAAAACGATAAATATTGGAACAATACACTGAAAGAAGCTTCTGCCTCTGATTTATCTCATCGAGATCTGTTGACTTTTTGCCAGTTGTTGAATCCACTAATTTTTTCAAAGACGGACAGAGATAATCTGGCTGAAGATATAAAATTTCAGTTAGAAAAAAAAAGTCTGGAACTGTATAACCAACATAATATCTATGCTGTCTACAACTAATGATTGATATTGATATCGAGAATTTAGTGGTTGAGGTGGCAGATCAACTCCTTAATCAATATGAATTACCACAGTCGTTAGATTTAGGTGAAACTTCTGTCAACCTCGATTAGTTAGGAGAAACGTCATATGACATAGACGACTGACAACTGATATCAGAAGAAAGTTTATAATGAAATCATTCAAAGCTTAAACTCAACGGATGATAACATTTTCTTCTTGGACGCTCCAAGCGGAACGGGAAAAACTTTTCTCATTAACCTGTTAATTGCTAAAGTAAGAACATTGCTGTCATTTCGTCTGGAATAACTGCAACATTTTTGGAATGAGATTGCGCATTCAGCATTCAAGCAACTTTTCAATTTATACACATTTGCCAGTCTTCTTTGCGACATATTTAAGTATAAGTTGTATGCCTTAGGTGCTTCGAGAATGTAAGCTTATAGTCTGCTGTGAGTGCACTTTGTTACGAAACAACAGTATGTTCATGGCTGGAGTCACTGTACTGCTCGCTGGTGACTTCAGACAGACGTTCAGAATCTTACCAAGGGGATCAGGACCTGCCTCCATCATTTTTGCCTACTTGTAGCCAAAAATGAAGCATTTGTGTCTTAAAAATAATATGAGCGTAGATACATTTGGTATATGACGTGAGTGGCGAAAAGTTTGCGCAACTACTTTTCAATTACAACGCAAAGGGAGCGGGCTATACTAACATCAAAAAATAATGCAATCGAAATTAATGATTGACTTTCGCTTAAATTAAATGCTTTTGATATAACATCTAACTCTATGGACAAGTATATATCGAAGAAGTGGTGCATTACACTTCGGAATTCTTGGATACTCTCAACCGCTTATGTATGTATTTCTTCACACAAATTAATATAATAATAAATGTGCAATAGAACAAGATTACAGGTAAAAGCTTTCCATAAGAATCTGATAGAGGCGACAATATTTAACAACTGCGACGCAGTTGAAACTGTGTTTATAACTCGCATCCATCTTATTCCATCTGACTATCCCTTTTGTTTTAAACGACTGCAGTTTTCATTGAAGGTCTCTTTCGCGATGACAATAAATAAGATTCAGAGTCCATCCTTAAAGAAGGCTGGGTTCGATTTAAGTCTTGAGCTCCGGTGTTAGCTTAACTCGCAGTCTGCCCATTTTATAGCCTATGGGAACAGCAGAAAACATATTATATAAAGAGGTGCTAAAAAAATAAGGAAACCCGCAAATTTAAAATGTTCGTAACTTCATGGAGTAATGCGATAGCTCCAATAGATAAATAACTACCCGGGCTTAGAGAAGTAGCTGCCATCCATAAGATACCATACATAACACTAAAAACGTCTGCTTTATAAATACATACATATGTATGACCTCAAACTGAATAATATATACACATGTACATATACACATATTTACACGTACTTATACGTAGTTATACCGTTTATAAAAATATTAAAATCTCAAATATTTAAATCCCAAACTTTGTAAAGTTGCATTGGTATCAAATTTTAATTAACATGTAGACGGTATGATCCAACCGCATCTACTTAATGACTGCAGAATGGAAATCGTTGTGATTCAGACAGTTAACAAATCCTTCTCAAAATTCAAAACATCTCTTTGCTGTGTACCAGGACACTATAACTTTCCGGTGAATTGTGAAACTGAAGTACTAGCTTAGCTAGACAAAGTTATTCTGGTACAAACAGCATAGGTATAACATACATCGTGGGTCAAGTGCTATATACTGTTGAAGGAAGCCACCGTTGCGTTGCAACGTCTTCTATGCCACAAACTGAAGAATGCCTAACAATTTGAACACCTGCCACCATAATATCATGCGAGAAACTAGAAACCACTAGAAGATTTAAGTGGAATTGAGTTTTGAAGTGATTAATTTACACATACTATCTTAGTATCCTTTGCGATGACTAATATCTAGTCACATGATTGCAAGTATTTGACTTTCGACCTCATATCGCTGCGCCAAGACGCAGTATGCAAATGCGATAAACTTTCATTACATTTCCCTTTTGCATATCTCTTACAAAATCGATTTTCTTAATAAGTCATAAATTTCGATTAAACATTACAATTATTTGTCACAATAGTAGATTAATGTCTACAGATAACACTAACTTCCACTACATTAATTTCTCATAGCCACATTGCTTCTCATTCCCATTTCCATAACAATTGCTGTGTTGAAACAATAGAACTCCCTTCTAGTTCATAAAACCATTACTCTCACACGAAATTGGTAAACAATTCGCATGCCCTCCTAGGGTAGATACCATATATCTCCCACCCATAACTCAATTATATTCTCTTCATTATTCAAATGCCATCGCACTCCATCATCATCAGCCCCATTTGTGTAAAGACAAACAAAAAAAGTAGCAAAATAATAAAAATTCAAAGATAAATACGCACACTCAACCCGAATAGACATCATAGATACAACAAAAAAAACAATATAGATACATTTAATAGTCGCGTGCTTACCTGCACATAGTGCTGGACACTTTCCAAAAGCATTCCGTACATCTTGTCGCCTGTTGTTTCGACTTCCCACGCTACTGTTAGTTCTTCAATTCGTTTCTTTAATTGAATTCAATTTCAGAAATTAATAGACCTTTAGTTAATTTCGTCACGAAAGCACTCAAAACCGAGCCAGATATCCTGGGGGTTAATATCCTGCAAAGAAAGACATGAGATACATTTACTTACTTAATTATTGCTTAGCTATTGCATTGTAATAATTGTACCACCCACCCGGTCAATTAAAAATAAATTACAAATGACGACGAATGAATTACGACAAAACGAAAACAAAAAGTATCTGTATTCTGTTTCACACACTTTGGGCGATAAACGATTACTGGAGGCGACATCAAAGCACCAGATATTAACTCACTTTACCGCCTGGAAAGCAAATCCTAAAAACAAACCCCATCACACAACTTGAGGAACGTGACATCCAAGAAAAAAATAAAATATCTGCTCCAAGTAAAAATAGAAATTAAAACCGCGTATCTACGAGTAAAGTTCAGCAACAAAAATAAATATGTATGCAAGTGGGATTTTCTTAAAGAACCATTTTTTTAAGAAACGATGTCGCCCAGCATAATTATATGTATATACTATGTATTGGAAGTTTAAAGAACATAATTTGCATACTCATCAATAGAAAGAAAAAAAGAAATAAATAGATTGAAAGATACTAATTATAACATAAATTTTCTTATGGAAAAGTTTAAAGTCAATAAAATATAAAAAATTGCATTAGCAACCATTTTCGGAGGGTGACCAGATACTTTTGTACAACAGATACAATATATATGTATATTTTGCAAACAATTCCTTTTGAGTTAATCAAGTAATATGAATTCGAAGAGGGACTTGAGAAGACACCAATGAGAATCGAACGCACGTGTTCGTCATCACTTTGTTACTAAAAGATACTTATGGTGGGCGGATGTATTAACTAGAGAATCTTTGGAGTAGTACGAATAATAATCTGTTGTTTGCAAAAAAAAAAAACACTTTAAGCTATTTTTATATATTTCAATGTTAGTTCTCCAGTTAGACGGTCAATAGTCTGGCCTCGAAGTACTAGTTAGGTCAGGGCAGAGTATTGATATGTGTACTTCAAGGTTTAGAGATCGCAAGCGAATCGGTGTTTTTTTTTTTTTGCTGAAACTTTGATATTACCGAATCGACTTTAAACGTTTATCATGTCAAGTTTGTCGAAAAGAGGAATCAGAAACAAGCCATTCACCTGAAGCGAGTTTTCGAGAAAAAAAACATGCACCCTACTCTTCGATGAAGAGAAAGACAACCCGCATGGGGCGAAGATACCGTCAAAAAATACATCTTGAGAAGGCCCGATACAAAAGCAAAAACAAGCGAAAAGATATTAAAGCTTTAAAGAGAAAAAAAGGTGTAATTGGTAAAAAGAACATGGACAATCAAACTGCCAAAAGACACCAGGTTAGGTTTCAGGTTAGACTTAGGTAAGTTGTCGGAGAAGTGAGCTCCTAAATGAAGTAGCCTATTTAGGGACAAAGCTGGGCACGTACATAGGAGGTAGAGAATGGTTTCTTCCTACTCTTTATGCCTACAGCTTCTGCAGAAGTCATGTGTAAAGAGGCTCAGCATGTTAGCCTATCAGACAGTATCAAGTAAGAACACCGATAACGTGGCTGTTCAACAGGACCAACTCAATACGTTTCAGATCAAACCTAGGCCAGATCCGTTTCGTAATATTGCATATAGAGAGATATTCTCATTTACAATTGGTTTTGCTCAAGCTTGAGCTTTAATAAGAGTTTACAAGAATCGAGGGGCATACCCAGGTTCCGCCACTTCGGCAGGATTCTATGGGTCGTACCCTGTCTGATGAGCTCATCAGCTTTGCAATTCTCTGCAATGTCTCTGTTGCCTGGCACCCAGCACAGTTTAAAGTGGGTTTTGAACACCAGGTTGATCTATTAGAAGCCAATGCCGATAAGGTAGTTTCGAAAGGAATTATGCCGCGTGGCGTAGGTGAGAACCTAAGCCTACACCGAGGACGGTCGTCACTACTACGAATCTAGGAACCAAACTGGCACCAAAGTTCATAAGACAGATAAAGGTAAGGCACCGTCTTTAATGGATGACAAAATGAAGCTGTTTTCGGCTAGAAGGAAGGATTCTGACAAGAAGTCAATATCTTAGGGAAAAGTGTGATGGTCAATACGATGGTTCAGTTCAGCGGAGCTGTTCGAGATACTGGACAGCTTGATATACTAAATATCGGTAAGCCCTGTAAACAATATACCATTATACAGAGAAAGTTGTTCAAGAAAGCACCAGACAAAGCGATCTTCGATCACATTCGCGGAAATATTGGAACATTTGCTCCCACGTTCGGTCACACTGATTGGAAACGCGGAATCACCAAACCCGACATTCCCACATTTAAGCCGTGGGAGGACGCTGCACTTCGAACTGTCCCCATAGACGATGTTCCAGATGTGCCTAAAGCCAAGCTGAGGATACGATGATGGACGTTGAGAAAGACGAAATCATCAGCTTCCTAAAGGCTTAAGAAGTTATTTCGATAGAAGGCAACGTAGACGATACCGAAAGTATAATCTTCAGTATAGACGAACCCCCAGCAAATGTGAAGAATGTGAGCCACATGCGACTATTCTTCGGAGCTGGTGAGTTCTGCTTCATGATATTACCATGGTGTTGGAAAAAAGTTGGTGACGGATGAACCCTTAATGGGTCAACGACAGCGCTCGTATCCGCCGAAGTGGGCTACTGATTACAGACGATTCAGCCCCTCGTCCTAGTAGTAAAAAAAGGGAACTGGTTGGGGTTGTACGTCGGGGTAACTTCCCTACCACAGGAAAATACTATAGTTCCAAAAACAACCACAAGCCTCGGAAAAGGACAGATTTAGTGTTGACGACCCTGCAATGTGATAAAAAGCCGACGTTCTTATCTGCACGTGCAAAGTTCGGAGCATGAATAGGCCACGTGCAACCAAACAATTAATGGAAGCCCTACACTACTATGAGGCCGATATCACCGCTATCCAGGAAGTGCGATGGGCAAAAGATGGATGAAAATTGTGACATATACTACGATGATTGCTACAGAGACCAGAAACAGCGTCTATTTGGGTGCGGATGTGTTGTAAGCGGCAGACTACGGCATAAAGTCTTGAGCTTTAGACACTTCAGTGAACGTCTTATAAAAATCCACATTTAAGCTTAATTCACCAACATTAGCCTGATATGCGCTCACTCCCCCACAGAAGGAAGAGATGATGCTTCCAAAGAGTGTTTCTACGAGCTCCTCGACAAGACCTATGAACAGCGTCCTAAGCATGACGTTAAAATCGTCCTAGGTGATTTGAACGCCAAAATAGGAAAGGAGGACATCTTTGGTAGCACCATTGGATGGCATAGCCCACACGACACCACGTCTGGAAATGGACTAAGGATAATTGACTTTGCTGCGGGACGTAATGTTACTATAACTAGTTTCTTCACCAACCAAATTGATCATTTTGCGATCGACGAAAGGTACTCGTCCAGTATTCTAGATGTCAGAATATTCCGAACAGCCAACAAAGACTCGGACCATTACCTAATTGCAGTCGATGAATATCTCGGACGCCACACCAACAACCTGGCCAGAAAATAACGCATCAGTCATCTAAGATAACTCGAACATGTATAGCGACTGAATATTAACGCACCGGCGCGAAGAGTCTTCGAATCCAACTCGGAGGGACAATGCAGTAGAGGAAGACCTCGCCTCAAGTGCCGCGCACAAGTGGAAGAGTACAAGAAAACTAATTTATTGGTCACCTGCTACATGACTGTCCTGCGCTGGCCCATAAAAGTAACGATAACCTAGTAGCTACTTCATTTTAGAGCTAGATGAGATACGAACCACTCATCCTATACTTATCTGGGTTATTGAGTTAGCGGTCGATACTAATCTTTAAATTTTTAGGTTGCCTAACAGGGTTTCTCAATAATTGAGGACTATGGGACACTTTGTGGTCTAAGTGAACCGACAACGCACAGTGAGCAAGATGTAGATGTTCACCCCGAATGGCAGACCAAGAGTGTTACTAAACTTTTGAGAAGGATTCAATTCAAATGTGTTGTGTGTGTTCGAGAAAACTCCCTTGAAACCGGAGAATTTCAATATCCAGCTGACATGTTGAGCATTAGTTCGAATATGAGTTACATTCGTCCTTGCAAACTTTCTTCACAAAGATCACGTACCTATCTTTTAATAATGTGACAAGAGAGAAACAATTTTTTTTTTTTAAACCTCCTTGTACCCGTGTCGGTTACAGGTGAAAGTAAATCAAATTATGACAAACCGAACATTCTTTATCCCGACATTCGCATGTTCTACCTTCCGAATATGGTAATTCCAAGCGAAAACTTTTTTGCACGTGATGCCCCTTTTTCCCGTCATTGGGCGAATAAAAGTGAAAAATCAAAAGCAATTTAAATGATTTTTATGAATGACTAAACAGCTCAACTTTCAACTTTTGCCACAAGGTATCTAGGCAGTTCCCTGCCTTCTGCTGACAGTGACATATTCCGTCCAACAAGCACACATATGCGGCTGTGTTATCTATCTAACCCACTCTGCAAACAAGCTGCCGTAAGAACACACACCCGTACGCATCCCGGCAAGATATTATATTCCACTCACTTAATCCTGAAAATTTTCATAACATTTCACTCACGTAGTAGTCGCCCATCCCGCATGCTTGGGTTAACTAAGCGAAAACATCTCAATTATGGTGTGGAGGATTCTTTTTTAATTTTCTACCATCCACACCCGTACTCGTACCCGCACCCGCAACGGCATACACGCATGTAATTATGCGCGAGCTAAAACAAAGAACGTGACTTTCAAACTTTTCCAATTGTTACGTTCCACAAGACTGAGCAATAAATCAATTAATCCCATCCAGGCAATATCCTTGCCAGGCAACGACTGACGACGCACCAATAAAGAAAATATTTTCATCCATCAATTTGAAGCTCACGCCATTCTTCTGTGTCTTCGGGACGAAAACTTTTCAAATTCCTTTCTACACTTGATATTCCACGGATTAAGGTACTTAGCATAAGGGACCGACCGACCGGATCCTTAATACACCGAATGCCAAAGTCGAATGGAGATGATTTTCCAATAACGATGCGGTGGAACCGAAAATATGGAAATATCCTCGAGTTCCTTTGGCGCTTTTATTAAAATTTTGTAACCAGCAATTTCGATGCGTCTTAAACGGGCCAGCAGGGGGTGGAAGTTTTCCTTTACAATCTGTTGGGAGTAGGCACTTTATCATTTAATCAAATCAAGGAAATTACACTCGGGCTACAACTATACACGCATTGAGGACATTTCTGTCGGCACAAAACAATGTCAGAGAAAATTCTCGAACTTAGTTACTCTTCTCTGCCGACGAGGCGGCTATGTGGACCCCAAGGAAGGAGATGAAGTTTTTTTTTCTGCGAAATTCCTTTCCGATTCGTTTTCAATTCAAAGAAAAGAAAAAAAAAAAAGGACACGAGCGCGGGCGGTTCTCATGGATTTTTTCTTTGAATTTTTCACAAAAAGAAAAGATTTACATAAAGGTTCGACGGCGGTAGTCCTTTTGTTTTACTTGTTACGGAGGAGAATGAGTTGAATTTTGTGCTCTTTCAAGTTGAGTGCAAAATTGGGTTAAATGGCTCGAAAACCAAAAACCAGCTTAAGGACACATTCATTTATATTTCATGGGGATTATAAAGGCGAAAGGATTCGCAAGAATTAAGTTTCAATGAAAATTGTTTGTCTTTTCTCGATAATCTGTTTTACATAATGAAAATTTACGCAAGGATATTTTGTGCGAGACGAAAAGTAATTTTCCTAATAAACTGGGTAATTTCGAACTGCCAGGATATATCGAGTGAAATTGGTTTTCTTGGGCAGAAAATACTTTTATTTTTTGTTGCGTGACCAAGTTTGATGGGAGATGCTATTAAGGATTTTTTAAGGATATGATGGTTATCCAAAATTAGTTTCGACATGACCACCTAGGAAGTAGTAGGTAGTAGACTACTTAATGGAAGTGAGGAAGACAAGGACTAATTTCCTGATTATGGTAACCTTTACATTGGCAAATTGAATGGGATTGTAGAAGTTTATTTCTACAGTTTAGGGGCCAACTGTTGAAAAATTAACTACTCTACGAATTCATGTATCTATTCCATGAAGTGCTAGTATTAATATGGGAGTGGAGTGGGCACAGCATAACTCATTGTGTCCAAACCATGTATGCCTATAGGTGCACACAAAATAAATCTTGAAAAGTGAGGATCAATTTCGATAAAGTTCCTATTTGATGGGAAATCAATTGAAATTGCTCCTGCAGCAGTGCAATGAACACATAGTGCTTCCTTGGATTAAAGCAATCATCTCTGATCTAGTCTGAGTTTAGTCTTCATTCTCTAATCGTTAAAGTCGTCTTTATACCAAAAACAAATAAAATCGCATGTGAAACCTAAGGATCTCCGACCTATCTTACTGCGGAAAACACTGGAAGAGCTGAGTGATATCCAACTGAGTCAGAGCATCAATACAACTATGACCTCCACTTCCCAACATGCGTACAAGGGCAAATCAGTCAAAGCGGCCTTACATTCCCTCGTGCACATTATCGAAAGATCTCTGTTCACTAGGGAACATAGTGACTTTCCTGGACATTGATGCAGCTATTAACGAAGTCAACTTAGAAGCAATTATGGACGTACTTGCAAATCTGAAAGTGAATACATCGGAGTTTTGATCAATCCATTGCTGACAGACAGGATTATTAACACACAGCTGGGTGGTACATCAGGTAGAAGGCTTGCCATTCCTGGTGCACCTAAGATGGTGTCATGCTTTTCATCTCTGAAATTTGATAGTCAATGGACTACTAGTAGAGACTTAGAAGGGACAGGATGGCATTGTTATTGCAGTTTCAAACAAACACCGGGACACCCTGAGGGAAATTATTCAATATGCTCTCCTTTCACTCACTAGATGGGCCTCCAAATGTGAATATCCTTTAGCCATCCAGATCACTGCAGAGATCAGGGAAACCTTGTCCTGGTTGAAGTGAATTAGCAAGGATATAAGCATTTTCACCGACAGTCAAGTTTCTGGAATAGTGCTCTTTTACATCAAAGACCGCTTTAAACTGCCACTTGTCTCTTTCGGAGATGACGAAGCTATTCAACCTTCACCTTTGTTGGATGTCAGGTCAAAGACACATTCCGGAAACCTCCAAGGTTTACGAAATCGTACGACTGTAAAGGTTCTGGCGAAGTTGCAAAACCTCGAAACGGCCCTCGCTGCATGTTAAGTTGGACGCTTTCAGTAGAACCAATGGGATCCAATAGGAAAATGGCTTGACGTCAAGACAGTTCTGTTAGGACACATAAATTAAAGTTAAGTTTTTTTGTTTAAATTTATCTGTCGTAAGCTGGATCACACACGTAGTACCGGGTTGCTTATGCTAAAGCGATCACAGATCAGTTACATAATCGGTTTTTTTTGGGAATTCTCTCTGATAGACCAACTTTTCAAATGCTATCTGCAAGATCTGCAGGAGCGAAGATGGGGAGGAAACCATCCTTCACCTGCTCCATTTAGGGGCTCAATTTGTCAAAAACGTCATCGAACTGTCGTCCTTAGACGTGCGTTTCACAAGAAGCTCCGTTTGGTCTAAGTAGTGATTGGGTAGCCAAAAGTAGCCAAAGATCCATGGTATTATCCAAGGATCTCTGTAGGTCTAAGGGTGGATTTTAGTACAGACAAATACCAAAATTGCTAACTGAGCTGTGGATGTGGATTTGTCATACGCGCCAGACTTAGGCAAGAAGTCTTAAGCTTTCAACACTTAAGCGACCGACTGATGACGATCCGCATCAAGGCTAAATTTGCCATCATAATCCTTACATGCGCCCATGCCCCCACATAAGACAAGGACGACGCCACCAAAGAATGTTTCTACGAGCTGCTCGACAAAATTTATCAGTGTGGCTTCAGACCAGGAAAGTTCACAGTCAATCAAATCTTCACACTTCCGCTTGATGACGATGGAGAACACTCGCTACTCCATCAAAGTCGATAACGACCTCACTGAGACCTTTGATGTCAAAAAGGATTTAGACAAGGAGACGTTATTTGGAGATGTGATTTTTTTCAACATCATACTTGAAAGGATTCTGCGAAACTCACTCACCTCCAAGGCACAATCTTTCAAAGGTCTGTGCAACTACTATCGTATCCCGACGATATTGACATAATTGGTAGAACTTAGCGGGCTGATATTGAAACGGAAGCTGGCAAAGGGGTCAACAAAAAGGGACACACAACATCGACGAATTGGACAGAATGTCACAATCGTCAGCTATAACTTTGAGGTAGTAAGATACTTTGTCTACATTGGCTCTGCTATCAATTCTGAAAACAAAACCTCAAAAGAAATAAAATGAAGAATAACTCTTGCGAATCGTTGTTTCTTTGTGCTGAGAAGGCATTTCAATAGTAGAGCTAAGGACCGAGCTGACTGGAGAGGCTTATTAGTACAAGCCCAGGTTCACCCCGAACTGTAGCGCTACCTAAGTAACTGAGCTGTTGGACCCTAATATGTAGTAGCTAATGAATTGCTGGACTGTACCACAGTGTTGCTACTATTTTAATGTACTTGTACTTTGCAACCTGATGCTTTGGGAATTGAAGAGGATTCTCCTTTCTTTTTTAGAGTCTATGATGCCTTCGTCTTTATCCGAATCACTAGCAGTACACAGTTTACTTTATCATCCACAGCGATGCATCAACGACAACCCACTGGTTGCTCCCTGCCCGTGAGAAGGAGCCTATCTGTTCCAACGCAAGATTGAAGAAATCACATAATACCGCATCTTCTTCCGGAAAGCCGGTACTCGTTTGGAGCAGTTCGGACCAATTGTTTCCGAATTGTACATTGCACCGCATATATTTCAGAGTCATGTGGCACTGCAGGATCAGTTTTGCTGTGATCCTGAATTCAGCCATCGCCTTGTAAAACTCATAACCACGAATACTATCATATGCGACTTTGAGGTCGATCCAAAGATGGCGAGTCTTGACTTGAAACTATTGTCACTTGACTGCTGGTTTGAAACAAAATAAAAGTACTATAGTTCACTGAAGACAAGAAAAGATGCGTTTTATTTAAACAAAAATATTTGCCACATCCTTTACAAATGCTTTACTGAAGAAATCTTCTTGATAAGTCCGATTGAATAAGTATCAACAGAAATCCAGTTACTGTAGAGAACACCTAAAAATGGAACTTAGTTCATAGACTGATCATAATACAACTTCAAACTGAGATTGACGAAATTTTCAAAAAAACAACAAACCCCATGAATAAGCAACAAATCAACTTCAAACAGTCCAAGCGGTTTAATTTTATAATCCCTATGCAGAATGCGTAAGGAGAAGAAATCCATTGATTCTCTTAGTCTAACATCAGCATCAATTGCATCGGCCTTTTGCAGAATCACACCAGTTTGACGAACCTAAGAAAATGTGAATTAAGGACTCCCCAGCACTCAACACTCAATTCCTTAACTTACTTCTTTCACTTTGCTGGAACAAATGGCAGCCTGTGTGTAGATCTCCATGAACGAGATAAGCATAAACGCTGAATCTGTTACCACATTGTAATAGTCATACTCCTTTTTATTGAACAGTGTATCCGCAATACTCATGTATTGGGTGAAGAACCCGAGCATAATCCCAACCACATTGCACAGCATCGAGCTCAGCCACGGAAATGAGGCAAAGTCGACAAACTCATTTATGATGTCAATGATCGTCGAGTATATTTCATTCAGGACATCAATCTCATCGCTAAGTTCGCAGTACCTTTGCATTCGATGGTATGGTGTCTTGAGAAGCCACTCCTTGTGCGTATGCATTCGATTCACTTCGTCGACTATTTTCTGAACACGCATGTTTATCGACTGGATGAAGGACGTGCTCAATAGCAGTCCACCGTAAACACTTGTAGCCGGTGTTGTGCGGATTATGTACGGTATAAAGGAATAGATTGTCCACAAGAGGCTTCTATCCGGTTCGAAGTGGACAGCTCGTACCATAAGAGTGGTTTGCAATAGTGCTGGAAAGAGCAAAGCTTTAATGGTAACCATTATGACTTGTTGTCGATACATTTGTCCATCGTCCAAGTAGACAATGATCTCGTAGAGACGGTCCTGACAATGGTTCAGGAACCTAACATGCCGTTGATCGAATATGGTATGTGTCAAATAAGAGACTGTTCCGGCCAATATATTCATGTAGTAGTACAGTTTGCTAACATTATTGATGTCAAACTGGCCCGAGCTGATGTCGTTAATGATGTCTCTCAGGTAGAATACACAGTATATGGTTATCACTGCAATTGTGTAAATTGTAGTGATTGCAAAGGTGTCGAATCTCTTCCTCTTCAGCGAGTATCCATATGCTCCCAAACCGAGGAGGCTTTGGCCCAATATAATGATTATTATTGTACGGGTAACTAGATCCATTTCGATGGACTTAACTCTTTACACTGAGGGTTAAATTTATGTACTGTCTGTGACGCGGTATGAAATATACACATCGACTGATTGATGGAGGTAGATAAATCCATTCAATTAATTGACAATTAATGGTTGTTATTTAGTTGGTAAGTGAGGGTAGTACAATCATGCATAGATTGGTAGTATTTTTAAAGATTGGGTAGTACCTGAAGCAAGCAAATACACCTAGTTTCGACATCTATTGCCAAGATGACCTGGTCAAAACTGGTGCCGTACCATAAGTATTTGTGACACTAGACCAAATGAAGCGGGGCAAAGCGGAGCGGTACAATAATTAAATATGTAATAATAAAATAGTCTTGTCTCACTTTGCGAAAGTGACTTAAAGAAAGTCGCTTTCACGTCTGAAGTCTCTTAAATAAGAAACTGGTACAATATCACACGAATTGGGTAAGGAAGCCTGCCTAGAAGTCAATGATAGCTCTGAGAATAAATTTCATTTGAATGTGGCATTGGCATGAAAAAGAAAGCCTTTGCACTAAGGGTACAGTACAAAAATCAAAGAATTTCCTAGTCTACCTCATGCCCAATTTGTTATGAACTGAGGATGTACCACCCACTGGATTACCACTATCAGTACTTTACTATGAAGAATCGAATTTTCTACATGAGTGAGGTAGTACATGAGTTTTTCAAATATATTCATGTTTTGAGATCTGAGGAAAATCGGGATACCCACTGGTAATCAAACATTTGGCAAACCAAGCATAAATAGTGACAAAGCATGTTCCCACAATACTGATGATAAGTTGAAGGACTGTCGGTCTACCGGAACAATTCGATTGGAGGCCACAAGGCGCTTGTTGAACTAACGAAAGATCAATTGGATTGTGGATCATTGTGGTCTTCTGGAAATGTCGATACTGTGTTTCTAATGAAACACACATCTACCCCAATAGGATCTCATAGATCGCTATAATCCCATGAAGATTTCTACGCTTATGCACTCGTACGTATCCCAACTGAGGAGGATTATGGCTCCTATCTGGATTTCTATCATTACGTCTTCTGAAACTCTATAGGGACTGATAGGCGGGAATATTCTCTACAGTATTAATCCAAATCTAATGTCAGCCTTCCAGCATGCGTATAGTAAAGGAAAATCGTTAGAAACTTTCCTACATTCGCTGGTGCACATCATTGAAAATCTCTAGACTTTATGGTAACATTTCTCAATATCGACGGAGGTTTTAACAATGTTGAACCTTGGGCTACTACTCGGGCACTTGCATAAGTAGGGGCAATACCCAAGGTGGGGGGTTGCTATATCTGTTTCGGATAAACAACTCAATATGCTCTGCGACCTTTTAAAAAAAGGACTCCCAATGGACTAAAGCATGCGAACTCAGTGTCAATTCTCACAGAACAGAACTTGTCCTTTTTACTAGGAAATATAAAAATTCCGCGTTTTGATCCTCCAAAATTATGTGATACTTGCTGATAAATATTTGAGTCTCATACTCGATAAGAGACTTAGCTTGAAACCCAATATCCTTGAGCATGTTTAGAAAGTTAGTACAGCCCTGTACTGTATTGTGCTTTTGGAAAGCTTTGGAAAGAGCGGCTCTGAATATGTTTTTCCGCTTGCCACCTTTAGAAATCTATAGCAGGCAAGTGTCGGGTTGTTCAACGCCACTTGTTCGAAGGCTATGATTCAGTGGTATAGTCTAAGTACTGAGCACTCCTCTATTGTTAATAGCCTTGAATTCCTTCTGCAAGACTTCACACTTACCTGAAGGCTTCAGACGCAACTGGTCCATTGCACTACTAGGAAGCAAAATCTAGTATAACCCATTTTACTGGAATTTCTTCGACTTCCGGAGAAAGCCGAGAATGCATTCCAGCGATGAGGAGCTGATGAGGATCAGCACTCCTTACCACATCAGCACCGAAAATCTGCCACCTGATCCGAGCAAAGACAGGACAATAACAAAGGAAATGATCCGCAGTATAGTCACGCTCTCTACAAACGTCGCAGACAGCGGTGACTCTTGACACTAGCACATTAAGGTGCTTGGTGAAAGGAAAGTGTCACATAAAAATGCCAATAAGTTATCTACAGCCTTTTCTGTTGAGGGACAGCAAGAATGCTGCTGATTTCTTACAAACGTTCGGGATCATACGTTTAATTTGCCTGCATTCTTGAGAGCTGTGCCACACACAATTGTGTTTGTAGGAAATCCTATCGTCAATGGAGGACCTGGGAATAGCCAATGCAGGTTCAGGTCCTGAGATATCATCTTCTGAGCCTTTCTTAGCATTCTCATTGGAGATCTCATTTTCCGCAATCCCAGTGTCACCTGGAACTCAGACAAGAGTTAAAGTGTTCAGCCTTGCGACCAAATTCAAAGAGTTCTTGCATTCTCGAACTTTTTTTGGAACGGGCT
This sequence comes from Xylota sylvarum, assembly GCA_905220385.1. Lineage (NCBI taxonomy): Eukaryota > Metazoa > Arthropoda > Insecta > Diptera > Syrphidae > Xylota > Xylota sylvarum. Next base: position 40,338,253 of record LR999958.1, read on the forward strand.
ACAGGGTTGAGCAAGATGATACGCAGATACTCCGACCTAATCGGTAGCGAGAAGTGAAGTCTAGTGATTTCGGTTTCCACGAAGACTGCAATACCGGACTCTTGACTAGTTTTGGAACCTTCCGTGAAGATTTAACTACAGCCCAGTCCTGAACGCAAAGAAAGTCGACTCTAAATCTGCACAACATTCAAAGTTCCGGTGCCATTTCATCAGTCGGCATATCCATGGAACCAGGGTCTCAGGATAATAGTAAATAAAGGTCATCGAAACATCGTCTAAGGCGGTACACTATTTTGATAATACAGCCTATGATGAAACTATCAAGTGAAGATAAATCAAACAGAGTATCTAGAGCACAGCCAGGCATATTCGAGAAAGCACCCGTGCAGTCGATACAGGCCGTTCTTTTGAGTTTCGTGCAGGAGGCAGTCACATATTTACGCGAAAGCCCCTCCACCAAATAACCGACGCATAAGCTAGAAAAAGGTCTTATCATAGCCGGTCGAAGAACCTTTTTTGGTAGTAAGCCCCACGTCTTGCCAAAAGCACGCTTACAATTGACATGCTTTGCCTAAAGAATTTTCTTATTCAGAATCACTCCCAGATATTTCGCTTCATCGGAAATCTAGATAGTGACGCGCTGTAGCACTGGCTAAGTCAGACCGATAACAATCTTCTTTCTCGTGAAGAGAAGAACCTCAGTTTGCAATGAATTGGTCGAAAGTCAAAAACATCGGCATGCCTCTTGCTACAGTTGAACTGCTGCTTAAGCTCAATGCTATCCATTTAATCAAACGTAAATGGGCAAACTGTCACTAGTAGATAGATCTGGCTCAAACTGGATCAGAAACGCTCCAACTGTCTGATCAGACAGAAAAGGTCGCTCATAGGAATCATAGTAGATGTCATTACAGGACACTTAATTATTCGTAAGCACGCCATCAGACTGATCCTCCTCGTTAATGACATTGGAGGCTCTCTCCATTTGTAGAAGATTGCACTTAGTAACTTACTTCTTTGACAATTTGGGTGAATTGGTATTCATCTACATCATCTTTTGTGCTCCTAGAACAGTTTAAACATGAACTCGGTTGAGGAACGACTGGGCTAACGAAAAATTTCACAATTATTATAAAAGGCCAATACAATATAGTCATATCTATACCAAAGAACAGCTTGTCTACCGACCTCCCATTGTATTACCTTGGAGCGGATTCTGTTAAATGTATTTACTTACTTAAGTGGCGCTACAGTTCGGGGTAAGCCTGGGCCTCAACTAACAAGCCTCTTTAGTTAGCTCGGTCTAACTGCCTCCAGTTGCGCACTCCAAGCTTGTTCAGATCCCCTTCAACTTTTGTGCGCCACCTAAGGCGCACCACGACTGTTGAATGTGGAACCTCAAAAAAGGGCTTACGATCAACAAATGGGCAGCAGGCAGTCAGCCCTTTCATTACTCTCGAATCCTAGAATCCATGCTACGGTATCTTTGTTCATGGATGCAGGATTTTCAAGGAGATTAAGTCCCTGAGCATCTTATACCACTGTATAGGATTTAAGGCCTAAGAGTGGTGCTTAAATGTCTAAAAAGATATAAATCAGGGGTCCTTTGAACCCCCTCCTCAGGCATTCTCGTGGACATAGTTCATCCTCATTTTTTCATTCTTGGCGGTCACATACAACAATTTCAAAACTCCTGGTGAATAGAAATTTCTTAAGAATAGTATCTGGAAGCTCAAGAATTGGATCATGATCACGATTCTAATCTTCTTAAATGACCCGAATACGTCCAAAATCTAAGGTTAACAAAGTTTCTTTCTTCACCGCTAGATGTAATAGTGTTTTGAAGTCAGAATTCACGTTTCTGGAGGCTCCTGATATAAAGCGGAAAGCTGTTTTTCAATATATATACAGACATTCATAGGCTTCAGCTAGTGAAGCACTTTCTTATCGAGTTAAGAACTTTCACTACAAATCACAATCCATGACTTCGCTGGATCAGCGCTGGATCATTCAATAGCTTACACGATTCTTTTCTGATCCCTGTATCACTTCTCAAATTCAAATAAGACTTTCAAACTAGTCCTATGCGTTGAAACATGACTATAGACTCTGCTTATGAAATGAAAACGTGATTAATTCCCCAAACTCAAAATCGATAGAGTGCCATGTGTGGTTGACGATTTCCTCTATCAAATATGAATTGGAATTATTATATCTAATTGAGCATACACTCAAATAAGCATGCTCTTCGAACTTCGACTACCTTTATCCGCACGATTGCTTCCACCCTCCACACAAATGCTCCCCAAAGGAATTAAGTCCTAATTCGAAACTATAACTTCAATCATCGATTTTGATTTGATTTGGTTCATGAGCAGATGTCTCTTTGGATACAGCCCCGACCCCCCACATCACCGAAGGAATATGAAATTATTTCCGCTTTGTCTCAGAGGACTCAGCAGAAAATGAAATTCACAAAAAAAAAATGCCCAAAAGCGTTTTTTGGGAAAAAATATAATTTCGGCACAAGATACATCACGTTCCATAAATAAACCCTGGGCTCATTTCACCCTCCTCCTTCGACATTTTTTTTTTTTTTTTTAATTCCACATAAATAAACAATTTAAACGCTTTCTACCTTCGCATGCATTTCGCCTTCAATGAAATTAATCTTCCATATTGCCACTTGGCAAATATGATTTAAATTGCTGGGCTCCCTCCCCACTCGAATTCAGGATGATTTATCTGCGAATCTTTTGCGTAATTTTATTGTACTCTGAATTACATTAGCGCTGCGCGGTCTTTGCATGGCTTCTGTCACATTCCTGAAAGGATATCTCATATCAAATGACAACGCGCTTCGCTTTTGTTCAAATGGAAATCAAAAAGGAAAAAGTATCTAGAGTGTGATAAAAGGAGTCGGGGGATACATGTCATTTTTCATCGTTCACCAATTGAAAAGCATTAAGTTGTAATTTTTCTGCTCTTTGGTGAGGGAAACTTCCTGGTGGGCGCCTAATCTTGCTATTGTTACGAATAAAAGATGCTAATCCTGGGATTTCGGGCATTAATCCCCAGGAGAATCTACAAAATTCGAAGTGGTTTGAGGAAGATACAATTTGCTGGCGCAAATTGTGTCAAAAAATGTTTCCGACTTTGTCATAAGGTCCTTAAGTGAATCTGTACTTGATGTCTGTTATCCCCGCCCGTCGACGATGATGAGAAATTGTTATAAGTATGTATTTGTCACAGAATTTAGATACTTTCCTGTGGGAAGTGAATTATCTGTTCTTTTTGTGCGAAAACAATAAGAAACCAAAAAAAATAAAAAAAATTTCCTCTTAATATACTCGTACTTTCATAAATGTGATGTCAATCTCAAACGGAAAGTTCACCCTCTAACCTCGATTATGGTGGTGTAAGGACGAGTAACAACTTACAGAGTGGGTGTGTGAGCGAGTCGCTGGAGCAGGGGGTATTATTGTTTTAGTGTTTATGTGCGGCACATTATGAGATAATAATTAATATTTTGGTACATAGAAAATCGGCTACGACTACTGCTGCTGTGTTAGGGATAAAAAGGGTTATTCCAAGAAATAGTATTTCATTTTGGTTGGGTTAATGATGCGATAAGTGCTTAAAGGGTACCCTTAGGCGTTTGGATATCATTAGTGCGGATGGTGTTAATGACATCTCACTTCATTGAGCATTTGATTGATGCGGTTGTCTTATGAAGTATTCTATATAGGATTGTCTCAAAAGTCTTGAAGGATAATTCATGGAAGAGACAAATTCAAGGATATTTTTTTCGTCATTTATCATTTCATTAATTTTATCAGTTGTGGGTGTGTACTATAAATTGGTGTCCTGTGAGATCAAGCTGCGTAATCAATTTATGTATATCATAAATGTTTCAAAGTGTGCTTGAAATGGGACAAGTACTCCCGAGATCAAAGAATAAGGTAACGGATACGTACTGTAGTACCATGAAGTCAGTTATTATATCTGGTCTTTCGAAGAATGCTAAACGGATGAACTGGGACCTCAGATCGAGACAAAAGCTAAGAGCGTTTGCCAGATATCCAGTTCTCAGGAGAAGCTCTGAAATGCAGAGACTAGGTAGTCGCATCGAAATCCTTTAATTGTGTACTCAATTGAACCCCATCTTCGAAGTTATCAAACATTTAAGTCAATGCTTGGCTCCAACAATATCGAGGCTTCAATTTGATCATTTCGAGCCTGTTTATTACATTACCTGTACTTTTGGATAAGGTTCTCAAAAAGCTGTGGAACCCTTGGATGACGTGAAGTCGCCTAGCAATGGTAAAACATACACAGCTTTGTTTCAACAAGGTATAAAGCTATTTATGCCACAACTTCAACTGCTGGCTTAGCATGCATTTATCCAAGACCCTCACTAATAATAATTGTCCCTTTTCTATCTAAAGTTGGTAGAGATGACTACCAAAACCAAAAAACTCAGACCAATAACTTTGATTTCACTAGCGCTTAAAAGTATGCAATGATTGGTATTGGTATACTTTTCGTGTGCAAATTCGTTTAACACTGCGTCCTCTGTCTGAGATGAAGATATGCTGCTTAACGCAGTGACGCAATGACTATCACTCGAGTTTGTTAAATCTGTTTTCGATATTCCACACGATAAACCCTGAGTGTAAGGCTTTTTCTGTAAAAATACAAATACAAATCTTTGGCGCGACAGGTCCATGGGACTTACGGCCTAGCTTCGCACAGCTATTCGTGTTGGCCGTATTATATTCTCTACCCGAATGATGCCGTTTCCGAGAGGCAATTTTTGTTATGAGAAGCTTTTTCATGGCAGTTATAATCTCAGATGTTTGTCAGACGCTCACGAGAAGTTTTGAGTGCAGTCTGGAGATCGAACCCCTCGCTTCGTAGTCCAACGCACTAACCACTTGAGCCACGGCTCCCACAAACCTTCGAAAACTTTCCTTTTACATCTGTCTTTCAAAAAGATATCATATGTATTCTTATGCCTATGGCCTAGGTCTATCATTTACATATTTCAAGGCAACCAGCTCCCTTCGATATCTAGGATGGCGAATAAAATGAGAAATTATTTTCATCTGTTCTTTCTAGAGGCATACCTCTGATAGGATCTGTGTACAAATATTTGGTCCGACAGATCCAAACGGGACCCAGAGTCTAGCTTCTCACAGTTATTCGCTGTTTGTGTGCCCGCACTGCTCAGGATACACGATTGCATCCTGAATGTGGAACATATAAAATTGCATTGCACACGTTTTCTAAGGCCCTTGGAATATATCCAGAAAATACTCCATGTAAAATTAAAAATCACTCAAAACCCTTCCCACCAAGAAAAATAGATTTATTTTGAAATTTAAACACCCTGTATCTTGTTTGATTCATATAGGGATAGATGTGCGAAGAACTTATCAAATTGACTTCAGGGGACTTGAACGTATGTTGGGCCTTTCTTCCATTGATGATTGGATATCCTCTGAACATATGCGCGTATATCATGCTATCCAGGAAACGGACTGAATAGACAAATGATCCTTGTAAAATGCCATGGCGTTCTGTACGTCTCTCAGCAGGATAGGCGGAGGATGCGGTTCATTGTCATTAAGGCCGTAAAGGGCTAGTCTAGTATTCTTCAGTTGAATCCATTTCTAATATCCAATATCCATAATCTTCTTCTAGCGAAAGCATGAAAAAGTTTTCTATCAGATCTTTGCTTTCGAAACAGGACATAAGTAGGATCCCTACTAGTTCCTACGTTGGTCATATGACTACGAAATGTTCGTTTTGCATTCTGCGACCACCCAGACCATAGTTCGGAGGTTGATGTTCGGCAATATCAATACATTCAAAGACCACTCAACCTTAAGTTTGCTCAACTTTGTACCACTTATGTACATTTGTATAATTCCTAGATAGTCAATGTCAGTGCCAAATTGGAAATGTACCGTCAGACCATGGTTATGCACATGGCATACACGATGTCTACTTCATCTCCTCCAATTAACCTACCTCACTATATTTCCATTCTAACCTTCCAGAATACCGAACATATTGGTTGGTAAACACATAAAACTGCGCACCAGGAAGACTGCGACGGCTTCTTAAATTAACAACATTTCCACTTTTGGCCAAGTCAGTAACCCAAAGACATTCAGAAAATGCCATTAGACCCACTCTTTGATGCGGGTTTCATGCTCACACAATCACAGTCAATAGAGATCCCTACTTGACCATATTGACTGACTATGTATGAGACACATTGGAAAAAGATGACTTGGAGTATATATGGTTTCAACAGGTCGGCCCCACATGCCACACTGCTGTCCAAACAGTGATTTCATACCTCTGCGCGCCTTCTTGAGAAGCTATGTATGTCAAGTTCATGGTCACGATCAAAGACATTTGAATGATGTTCTGTTCCATAAATTAATCGCACCGATATGGGACTTCAGTCCATAAATTCTTTTTTTTTTTGTTGTGACATATAAAACACTAGCTGTTTCATAGAAAAAAATAAGGCCCTCATAAGAGGAAACCTTTTAAAAGGTCAGCAACAAAGTAATATTGGTGATTCACTCCCATAAGTGTGGCAGACAAAATACTATATCACACAAGCGACAAAACTATGTAGTTCTACGGCCTTCCTCAAGGCTCCACACTAGGTCCGCAACTATTGAACCAGATGTAGATTGATATTCTCAGATTAGGAAAATCGCGGTCATTGACTTCTCTGACAATATAGAAATCGTTATTGTAACCAACCCCGTACAGCGTTGGAGCATGACTTTAATGAACCTGTGATGATAGCTTGAAACTGGGTGGCATGCATGGACTTGTAGTTGAAAAAATCGGATGTAGTACTCATCAGCAGTAGGAAGTAGTACACATCTGATGGGTTAAATGTTGGCAATCATGCCGTGGTTTCCATGTTAGGATTTAGGCACCTTGGTATAGTTATAGATACAGCGTTGCATGCACCTAATAAGGTCACCAGGCCACACCATCAAAATTCATTTGGTTACAGAAAGAACAAACTCTGGAGTTCAATACAAGTATAAGATATTTCAGAAAATTTCAATCTCCAATAATAATTTAAGAACACAATCAACAGCCATCTCTTAGCCTCATCCATCAATTGACCTTCTCTGGAGAAAACTTCTCTACCAAAGCAATGTCACCAAAACCACCATCCGAAGCAATATCTAATCACCACCAATGGTAACAGGTTAGTTAGCATGCTGAACTAAGTGATTCAAGTCTTAACCCTGACAGTATAGCGAAGCAGATAATGTACACAGATGAGTCCAAACTAGCGTAAAATACGTATTTAGATTTCGGAGCGTGGAATCTAAGTCTTTCTTTGATTTCAAGACTTCTGTAACATTTCATGCAGAAATGACAAGAATTCAGGGGGCACAACTAGACCTTTTATTAATTACGGTGTCGTTCAGTACAGGTATCTATTAAATTCCTGTAGATGCCAATACCAAATTCAAAAGTGGTAAAATGAATTCTCACAAGTCTTTTAAACAAACTACTGAGAGTAGTGTACGACTGAATTTCTGGACAAGAACGATAATAAAGTTACCATCCGCTTCAATACAATCGATAAAATTGTATCCTGAAGCCTTAAAGACCAACGATGTTAAATCGAACTTTTTAAAGACCCGAGATGTTAAAGCCAACTTTTAAATCAACAAAACAAAAAACCTAGCATGGTGATGATGCTGAGAAAAAGAGCCTGTACACCATCAAGTAAGAAAAACAAAACTCAACATGCTCTGTCAATGTCGTAGAATGTTCAGTAAATCCTCCAACTTAAGTCGTGTAATGCTGCAATGGATTTATAAGAGCACATTAATGGTGAAATAAAAATCGATTGAATTATTTTTTTTTTTCTTTCTGTTGTTGTATTCAATCACAATCCAATAATACTCAGTCATCGTTTTGCCCTTTCCATTCGAGTGGTTTCTTCAAAGGAATTCCAATGAAAACGTAGGTCCCATTCAATTCACCCTTCATTGCATTTGGATTAAGAAAATAATGTGCACCCTCGCACAAAAATCAAATGCTTTCCTCAAATCTTTGCGGACCTGACAGTAATATCAGATACACAACACACTATCATTCACTTCCATCCTCGCAGTTGGTACGTGACACAGAGATAGATCCTACCTGCCAGTGCGATTGAGATAGTCTCTTTTTTTTTTCTTCTGGTGAAATATATCCTTCAGGACCACAGAGATACAATATCCTAGTAACACACAGCCACCGAATGTATCCAAACGGCGCGAGTACTGTGGAAGATATCGTTCTTAAAGCCACATTTGCACAGTGGTTGGTAAATATGTGATAAGTACAAAAGTGATTCGTGAAATATTTATTAGAAAAAATTTTACAAGACTTGGTCCCCGAATATCTCTGCGAGGGTGACACATTTTTCTTCTTCGCAGCAGTCGGTGGGTAGGGCGGATGGAAAATATGTTCCGCAAAATTAATTTTGATAGAACTACGGAGGAAGGGACTTTTTTCAGTTTTTCTTTTTTTTTTCGACTTTCTTTTGACGAGGAGAATGGTTTTCTTTTTAAAGCGCTGGATGGCTTTGGCTTTAAACATTCAATTTGTAGATCTTCCTTAGGATATGAAGACGAACATTATATTTGAATTAATGGAATTCGCAGTTGAAAAGATAAATTAGATACACGATATCCCAAGGTTCAATGAGTTGTTAGAAGTTTTCTTCTATTGAATAGAAGATAATTTCAGAAGTAGTTGTACAACACCAGTATACTACATGAGCAGGAATACGGATACAAGAAAACTTCGCAATGAAAAGGAAACTAAATACCTATGTACATGGGGAACTCCTATTCCAGTGTGATGAGAGATGTTGCAGTGCAAAGACCTTCCATTGAAAGGATGTGAGTCTATAGTATCGAATTTCCTCTCTAACGAGGTGAGGGATATTGAATGGAATGTTTCCTAGTTGAATATCGACAAAGATGAAGAAAATGCATTCGTAATAGGATATACATACATATACGTGTACTCCGGAATACAGAAATGGGTTTAAAAGATGGATGGTGGGTGCATGTAATTCTGATACTCTGTATTCCTGCTTCTGTATAGGTTACGCTTAACTTGATGCTTTTCTCAAAATAAAACTTGACGTCTTTTATAATAAACAACTTCTACAGAGATAATCATGGGTGGAAAAAGGATCCTAGTCAGCAGAGACGTATTTCTTCGCAAAATTGATTATTGGAAGAATTCACTAAAATTTCACACTACTGTACATAGGTAGGAACTATTACATTCAGAAGTTAAAAGCAACAGAACTAGCAATAGAAAAGATGCTTCAATTATTAATGGATTAGTGAAAACAACTTCATTAAAAAAGACGTGAAATGGTACTGTACAAGGAGACAAAAGGAAAAAGTACGACGACCTTACAAGTGAAGCGGAAGAGCCACAGAATCTAAGGATCTCAAACGAATGTAGGTAGGAGTTTCAAAAAAAATTGTAATACATATATACTTCCACTTAGAGATAAGCAAGGGTGAGCCAAATCACAGCAGTACCGCCTGGTGGTACCTGCTGGATACCTATCAGATTGCCAACGTACGATGAGATTATAGGTCTGATTGAACAGTAGTACCTGCACATGCATATGCCCTACGGTACGAGGCATCTGTTATTGACCTAATTGGCAGTTATATACATACGTCTCAGATGCCTAGAAAGAGACCCGCAAAAGGACGGCATGAAGGCTCCCAAGAAGGAGGTAATAGTGATTTCCGTAGTCAAAGTAGCGGATACTTTATTTGAGCTACTTCGACATATTCAGAGCTCAGGCCAAATACTAATGGGATCCAGGGCTTACCTTCTCACAATCATTCGTGTTGTGCGTGTTATATTCTTCACATGAATGGAAGGGACCTACTGTTGAATGCCGTTTACGAAGGACAATTTTTGTATTGAGAAGCTTTTTCATGACAGTTTGGATTAAATCTCGAACCCATCGCCCCGTAGTCCAACGCACTAACCACTTGACCCACGGTGCCCACAGAGATCAGGTCAGCAAGAATATTTTAAGACTGAGGTATGGTCTTGGCGAAAGAAAAAGGAGATGGTGGCGGAAGAAACATTAATCGACCAACGCTAGTGCTCACATCCCGAATAGGGTTACTGGCATCGATGTGTCTGGGCCCTTGTCTTAAGTGTTCCTACTACGAACCTGGCTCTTCAGGTTAGTTCTTAGTTACGAGACAACCAATAGCCTCGAATATGAATAAATAAACATGGTGGTATCCTGATTAGTCAACCATCAACCACATTGCTTACATTGCGACCGACGGACAGAATATGATGGGGACCCGAATGTTATAAGGGGCGATAATCAACTCGGACCTTTATCTTGTTGTCACAAAGGTATGGATGCGGATAAATAAAACATCGCATGGACACGGAAATACTGTGAGAAAGCTTGACATTGCACGATTACAATGACAAGAGATCATCAAACTCCTTCCATTTGAGTGTACTTCAGCCTCTCATAGGGTCCCATGCATTCCGCCAGTATCAAGTACTGCCAGAGAGCTATCATGCAGATTCTGATGTGCTGAGTTTCTGTCGATCACCACAACAAAATATGGTTCGACGAAAACTGCTGGAAAAACATTAAGCATACATAGCAACTCTGCATGAAAAATCAAAGCTGCACTCTTCCGTCCACAGGACATACATAGATAAGGTTCTTCTAATTGAATTCTAAGAGAATGCACAATGTTCTATAGGAGAAAACCTCACTGAGACCTTTGATGTCAAAAAAGGATTTAGAGAAGCCGACACGTTGTCATGCGATTTCTTCAACATAATTCTTTAAAAATTTCTTGCAATTGCTTGAATGTCCCAATGATATTCAGATAATCGAAAGGACTCAGCATGATGTCACCAAAAATTATGTCAATATGCTCTCGCTGAAGTAGAACGATGGTATACCAGTGAGGATTTCTCTGGTATCCTGTACCTTCTTATTCCAGAGAGACGAAGTACCTTGGTACTACTCTGGACACCAAATTATTCTTGAATCCACATATCGAACGAATTATTGCATTACGAACATTAGCTGCATATGAGCCTTGAATGGGGGCCTAGTTCAGTCTATGAATTTGAAATGTACACATTAGTTGTCAGACCTATTTCAACTTACATCGTAGTAGAATGCGAAAAAGGCTGGAAGGAATACAGCATCTGGCCGGGATTTGTATGATTGGCAGTCCGCAGTCCAGCCACATAGCATCTCTCAACACTATACTCGACCTGCCTGCAATTCAAGTCAATATGAGCTTACTCAAACACTTCCATCTAAAAAACCAACGCCTTTAGCACTACTTACACCTTAGAGGTCATCTGCAGCTGTCTAACTCATCGTCATTAATAAATTAATTCATCATGGCTCTAAATGACATGCCCAAGTATTGCACCAAACGAAACTACTTCATTTTTATCCCTCCAATGAATGACTGGGAAAAACTCAAACCCAAACGACTTAACTTATCACCAGAACCCACACATAGATTGTGCCTAAAGAATAATGTGATCTCCATGGATGTCTTCACAGAATCTCCTGAACATAAGAAAGCGAACCCTTTGGCTCGGTACAATAGAACTTCTCGAAAGACGCAGTGCCAGAGTAGACCCACCACCCTTCACTAATAATGTTAATATTAATTCGTCTGAAGGATATGAAGGAAAGTCGCATGCCAGAATCCTTGAAAGAACCACACCATACTTATATAGATGAATATGCCGAAATTCTATCTGCAAAATACATTTACACAATCGATTCAATAAAAGACATCCCTTGCGTAACAAGTTTTCATAATGCCTTCCCCGTTCCTTGTCTAAAAAAAAAATCTCATAAGCAACTGATTTCGCTATCTCCGACCGCGCTCCCGATATGAAACCAATAAAACTCACCACACAATCACCCTGTGAACGAAAACAAATTCATGTTGGCGTCATAAAATACAAGATCGTAAAAGGAATTAAGTGGGTGTACCCACACAATGCCGCTTAAATTCAATTTGCTGTCGTCACATACATACCATTCAATGTTTCAGTTTTATCCTTTTTTCAAAAAGAAATATTTTCGTAATAAATACACACACATACATTCCCATCCATCGGATATGCACGGAGGCGTATACTTGACGAAAAAAAGTCACGAATCAATTTAATATTTCACAGTTCATCACATGTCCTACCCTCCGGGTTAAAGATGAATGAATAGAAACCCTTATACTATTTCCTATCCTGCGCTTTAAATGTTAACTAGATATCCGTACGCATGGAAAGGATATACCACACGAATTGTAATATTTACCTCTATCACGTTGGCAATCAGAACTATGAAAGAGTAGTTATTACATGCATGATGACTTAATAAACCCATTTGTATTTAACTGCTGTAGGAAGCCCCTTCTATCCATGGGAAGGACGCTGTTACGAGTTCTATCCGTCCGTATCTTTGCAATTACATACGTTCAATAATTTAGCAAAGCCACACTGTGGTCTGTCGTAATAGGTTAAAGTTTTACATATGTAGATACATAGATGCTGAATGTATGGGGTTTACTGAGAAAATCTTTGCAATTTCCCTAATAGAAATAGTAAACCCAAATGGAGTTCTCATTATTTGCATATCAGGATATGGCGAAATTAAGGAAATCAATTTAAAGTCAGACTATTGCCATTAGAGTGGCAACTTTGTTAGGAAATAATATTCCATATTCGGTGGAAGAAAGGGATGTACCATGTTGATTCCATGCTAAAAAAATGTATCTTTCAGTAAAACTTATCAATGACACGTTAATAGGTCCTATAAGCTCTGAGATCTAGAAGGATAAAAGGAATAATATCCTCCTGGATGCCATACAGCAGATATAGAGAATATCTTCTTCTGCTTCTTTTTGCTCTTCGGAATGTCGGAAAGCATAAACTCAAACAGATGAATCTACTTTAAAGAGTATCTAGGTGAACTATTGGTATGTCCTGCTATCTAATAGTGAACTAACGATGAATGTATGCTGAATCTGAATGCCCACATAGAGTTGACCCTTAATAGACCGCGTGCAGCTGAGCAATTAACAAAGGCTCAATATCAACCCTATCCAGGAAGTGTGATAAGGTGGACCAGAGGATGATGAAACGCTGAGACATATACTAAGGTGATTGCAATAAGAAGAAGAAGGAGCGTTTATTCGGATGCGGATTTGTCATATGCGATAGAGGACATACAGACGACAAGGACGACGCCACCAAAGAGTGTTTCTATGAACTCCTTGACAAGACATATGAGCAATGTAAAATAGGAAAGGAGGACAGTAGGATAGTTGGTAAGTTCTTAGTTCGTAAATTCACGACACCACCTCTGGATATGGACTTAGGATTATTGAGTTCGAGCCAGGGCGAGCAGACAATATAGGAAGCAATATGGGACATGACGGTTTCCCTATCATAAATCGGTCAACCAAATTGATCATATTGCGATTGCCAAGATTGATCACTAAGCTGTTGCAGTCCTGGTATGGATGGAAATATCCCAAGTCCACCAGAATCTTCACAGTGTATGAGCGCATACCTCTCTGTGACTCCTATGCTATCAGCAGCAGGTGCCAAAAGGTGCCAACATGCCATTAAGTAAAAAAATCATTTCAAAGCACTAAGATCCGTCTAGAAGCCTATAGAAATGAAGAAGGAGACCTTGTAGTAGAGTCACAGCCGGTGCTGAAAATATGGAAAAACTTCTTCAGTACATATGTATACTCGGTCTTTTCTAGACAAAATTTTTTCGAAAGATATTCGGACTCGTTTTCATCATTAACAGTCGTTTAACGCACCTAGGACATGTATTCGAATCCCAGTCAGAAAGACAACGCAGTAGAGGAATACCTCGCCTTAGGTGACGTTCACGTTCAGGTTTTCAATGGGGACAATCCATTTTTTCCAACAGGATTTCTCGGCTATGCGTGTAGTTATCTGCGGTTTGTTTGACGTTTCAACATGAAGCCATTCAAGAAATGTTACTACATCCACAAAATTTTACTGTTTGATGAGGATTTCATGCTGGAGCGGTCATTGGCTTATACTTCACCTTCAATGATACTGTCAACATAGGTAGTCACATTCAGTGGAGATCCCTACCGGATGATGTTGATAGACTATTGTTGGAATAAATTATAAGAGGATGACTTGGAGCATATGTCTACTGGAAGAGATGGACAAAACTAACAAAAACTGAAATTTGTAGCCACCTGAGCTAGAGACGGATGGTTTTTGATCACCTGCCATGACACAGCAACCAAAAATTGGCTGATGTCTGCGGTAGGTAGAATCAAGCCATGTTATAACGCAAATTTTGCATATAACTCAGGGACATGAAGGTCCCAAGTTATTCACCTGCATTGTCTTCGTCCCAGAAGAAAACAAACTCATCAAGGGCGATGTCCTAGCCCGGATGGCCAAACAGAACACCCGCCTATGTACCAAGAGCTGGCACGTCCTCAATGTCATTAAGGAGAAGAGCGAAGGTGAAACCATCATATTTGCAGTGGATGCGGTTTCTAAGGATTACATCCTAAGCCAAGATTGTAAACTTTTCCTCAACATCTCACAGGTCCTGATTAGAATAAAAGGCTCATCGTGACTAGTACAGAAAACCTGGAGCCAAAACTGTGGACAGAGCGCCAGCTCATCCAAAGTTTAGTGCTCAGAAAAGACTGCTCGACGCGAGGAAAGGGAATACACTTGGAGTTGGTAAAGGCCAAAAGATGTGGCCGCAGTGATGTGTTGACATGATCTCGCCTAATACTTTTTATCTTAATCTTAATGAAAAACCCTTTAAAAGGGGATCTTAACCGACTTGTAGTGCGTAACTAGTGGCAGTTAGCTAAAAACTGCGCTAACCGAAGAGGCTTTCTAGTCGAGGCTCAGTAAGTAAGGTGGCGGTGTAAAATATAATTAGAGACCAATGAGTTGTGCATCTTGCTAGTCAATGCAGGAACTATTTGTATTTCTACTTAAGCATCTTCGTACATCACTTTCATACAGCTCTTAAGCAACCGATATGCTAAGTACATACATACCTCATTGTTTAAATCTCCCAGTGATGGACAAACTGATATCTGATATCATACAGTATACCCAGTACAAAGAAAAATTGCCACTACAACTTCAAGAGTTTTCTGATATAAATCAAATCCCTGTTGAGTGACATGTACATTTTTGAAATATTCAAATCTCTCAGTGTTATGAAACATTGTGAAAATCAAATAAATAATGTACAACGCTTTGTATTCCTTGGAAAAGCACTCGGGAGAGTGTAAGAGAAAATGTACTGCCACAGGTATGAATTCAATTTTACGTTACTTTGATTCGTTTTGGAAATGTATTTTCCCAGTTCTTGAGATCCCAGAAAGGTCCTTTTCTTTCAGATTGTATTGCAACTTATTTGCATTTCATTATTCTCTTCTGATTTCATAGTAGATAGGTGGATTACATATGAATGCATATATGGCATTCAGAAATAGTATCGCTGAAGTGGAGTGTTGGAGAGTGGATTATTGAGTGGAGTGCTAGAGAAACTATTTTGTAGAGAAATATGCTATGGCACTTATGCTTATAAAGAGTTTAAATCTTAATTATAATCGATATTTTATTCGCTTCAATACTTATATACATACAACGTGGGTTCCAAAGTAAACAGGACTATTTAAAAAAAAACGTATTTCTAGTAAGGCCTTCTATTAGCAATTCTTCATTGCTTCAGTCATCCTTCATCGACATACTGTCTAAATTTCATGACATTTGGGCGAAAAGAAGCGGAGTTATTGGGTCTGAAGTGACAGTATGTTTGTGCTGTTGGTACAAAAAGTTGACAGACTACCAAAAATTGATCAGAATTCAACATTCGAAGGACATCATTAAGGAAACAAAAAGGACAAAAGCTTTCTTTACAGCATTGTGACTGGTGATGAAACGTGGTGTTTCGTGCCGAGTGGAAGGCGCAAAACAAGCTAAAACCCAATAAATCTCATTTGGAAAAGTCAAAACTAACGACAATGTTGATTTGCCTTTACGATTCCAAGGGCATTGTCCATAAAGAGTTCGTTCCAGCGTTTGGTGAATATCGCGCAGAAGTAAGTTAGCATTTGATCGACACTGGTGACCGATTTTTTGACTAAAAGTCGCAACAAGCCTCTCAAGTTGCGTATACGGAGTTGGTGAAGGTCACCCTTTAGTTGGGCACGCCATCAGAGATGAGGTCGTTCTCTTCTCCGTAGTCTCTCAAGGGTGGAGTCGAAGATTTTTCGGGCTAGAGCATTGCTGTTCATCCTCTTCACGTGATCTAGCCATCTTAATCGTTGTACACGAATCTTTTTCGCCATATCGGTGTCACTGTACAGCTTGAAAAGTTCGTGGTTAAATCTTCTCCTCCATGATTCGTCAACGCAGGTGGAACAACCAATCAAACGTAGAACTTTTCTCTCAAAAATTCTAAGTGCGCTTTCATTAGTCTTTGACAAGGTCCTTGCTCCTGGAATCTTGTATAGGGTCTCCTTGGTTGTTTTCGATAGGACCTTGCTGGATAGTTGTCTTCTAAGGCCATTGGTGATTTCTATTCTACGTTGGATCTTCGCGCTAATATCATGGGTAGAGTTATAATATAATAATAAAGTCTAGGTAGACGGATTCCTTCACTACTGGCCGAGACGGCAGTGTTCCTTTATGATTCGAGTTCGTGAAGGACCAGTGACTGCTCGCTTTGTTCTACCGATGATGTCAATATCGTTTGCGTAACCAGGTAGTTGAACTAATTTGTGAAAAATAGTGCCTGTTGTGTTGACCTGGGAACCCCGCACTAATTTCCAGGTAGAAGAAACTGCATGATAGTGCGTTGCCCTCTTTAAAAGCTCTAGTAGTGTTGAAGCTCTCGGTGGTGTCTTACCGACATTGATGGAGCAGTGAGCGTTCTCCATCGTTAACCTCAAAGTAAACTTGGCGAAAAACAGCTCATCTCTCTTCACGCTATCATATGCCTCCTTGAAATCGGTATATATATGAGTAATAGCGATCTGGAACTGTTGAGTCTTCTCCAGGATTTGACGGAGAGTGACTATTTTGTCAATCGTCGATATTTCAGGACTTAAACCGCGCTGGTAATTCCCCACCAATCCGTCGACGTATGGTTTTAGGCGCTTCAGTATTACACTAGATAAACTTTTGTTAAAGGAACTAGTTATGCTATATCGCCTACTGTTGAATATCTTAGACAGTAAAATGGACAATACCATTCCTATTGATTTCTAACGAACAGCACAATTATATAATAAAACGTCATCTCCAAACATGTGAACATAGCAAATATTTGGGAGTCGGGGAAGTTCGTTCACATATAGTGAACACAATTGCGTTCCAAATATAGAAATACGCAAGGAGCTGGAAGAAAAGAGGACACCCTTTTCCCAAAGTCACACATTGAGGACGATCTATGCCAGAGAAGACAATTTGATGTCATTCTAAAACTTTCTATAGGGAATCAAATGATCAACCGTGTCGAACGTAACACAATTAACATCCATGACCTAGCGTATATCATCATCTACAACTACAAAAACTCCTTTGTACGAAATCCTCACTGCGCGGGACTGTGACTAAAAAGACTGCTACTAATTAGGAGCTCTTGCATCTGCTTTAAAACGTTCTCTAAATACTTCTATCGGATATTTTTCGTTTTTATTATTATAACTTTCTTACAAAGGCAATATCCCCCATGACAAGGGTGACTCTACATAACCACGATAGTCCCACATGGGATGTTGCTAGAGCATGGACTCTATCGAATTAAAATATCCTTGGTCGTATCGAGCGAGAAATTCTCCGTAAAGTGGCTTAGGAGAAAGAGGTTCGACAACATAAATAAATATCTAGAGAGATATACCTGTTCCGTGGGTTCAATGTTTAGTACATTGGTTGACTGAGTGGGAGGTTCAAAAATCGAAGTAACACAAATTTTCAGAAATTTTCAGAAATTTGTGTAAAGTTTTTATGTATATTATTACAATGTGCAAAGAAATAAAATACGATTTATGTAACTCCATCTCCACAGATATTGTTTACTCACAAGATCCATAAAACACTGAACAAACTCAGCATGAAAATTATCTAATTAAAAAAATTCGTAATCATTTTAACACAAAGCGGATGTGAGATACATAAATATACAATTGGCTGTTATTTGAAGTAGAAGTAGAAATCTACATCGATAAAAGCTTATCGATGAATCAGTACGCTTACATCAAAGACAATTCAGTTAAGCAAAAGTGGCATCACAACAACGATAGACGGGTGGATAGTAGCCGTGCTGAATTTCTGTATCTTAATTTGATTAATGAGAAAGTAAACGAACAAGACGTTAGTATGTACTTATGGGAACTAATAATTATAGTCAATTTACTATCATAAGAACTATTCATTATAGAATTTACAGAAAGCTGATAAGACTATGGCCCTCTGTAGTGGATTTTTTCATAAGAATTTACTGGCTCTATTAAGAAGATCTACAGAAATACTATCCATGCGGAGCATGGGGATGCAAACTAAGCCTCCTAAAAGGTTGTTCAGAGCATACATCAATCGAAAGTAGAATACTCTAAGAATCTTGGACAGTAACTAGATATTACATAAGCCAACCAGCTACCCGCTTGTCATTTTGAAATTCCTCAGAGATACTGGCTTAAGCAACGTATTCTATACAAGAATTGCGGTCAAACCGAAAAATCGCATATATTTCTCATCGGTCATAATTCAATGGCCACATATGTGATTCATGAAGACCTAATTATATTACCAGGAAACTCTACAGAGCAAACAAACGTTACCGAATAATTGCAGAATTCGGCACAAGAGTAAATAATAGGCAATAGGTTGATAAATATGCAGAGACTGAGACAATTCCTGGGACAATCAACTCTTAGTAGTTGAACTCATCAGGACACATGTCGACTGGTCGTTGCTAACTTTATAGCTCGACTATCAAACTAGAAAAATCTCTGCCCTAAGAGCGATTCAGCGAGAAACTCTTTAACAAACTTTAACAGCAATCACCTGCCATAACAACCAGTGGCTCCTGTATCGAGGATGTAGCCAAAATCATTATTGGCTACAAAGAATCCTCGAAAAAATTCATAGTAAGGACACGCATCGAATAAAGTTACAGAACTTATATATGTATATACAGACAGTCCAACGGAAACGAGAGCAACGCGGGAATAGTAGAGATCCAAAAATGGAGGAAAGAAAGTCCTACATAAAAGAAGAGGTTCTGTACAGCCTCCCAGCTCAAGGAAATCGAGGAGTCTTGTGACAAATACCTTAATCTAAATTTCTACAAGAAAGCCAAGGATGATGAGAATGCATTTTCTAGTTAAATATGACAGGGTTAAGGCATGCCTTATACATATATGCCCATTTACAAAAAACGTCCATTATTGAGCTATATCCCTGCTCAATTTCAGGGTGAGCCATCTGTTGGTTTCTTTTTGAATCATATATTATTTTGACACTGACAGCTCTTATGGTCTCAAAAAAATGACAAGAACTCAGTATTATATTTTCCTGGTACGAAATGGATCGATTTACGCTTGATGAATGTTGGGACATATTGCGAAGTTACTTTCAAAGTGGATGCTGAGTTGCCGTGCGAATTTTGAAAAGAAATTTTGGTCGAAATAATATATCAACTGTAGCTGATGCACGCAAGTTTGTGATGAAAATTCGTGAGACTGTTTTGTTAATTAATAACCAAACATATTCCCATGTTCGTCCTGTGCACTCAATGGAGAATACTGCAGCTATTGCCGAAAGTGTGAACCTAAACCCGAGAACTTCATTTTTCTTCAAACACGACAATGAAAGAAAAGGTACAGTCAGTGGAGAGTGCTACCGAGTCGTGGCAATTGATTTTTATGACCAAAAATTGAGGATCTGCACTTCGACGAGCTATGGTATTAGCAAGATGGGGCTACGTGCCAAATAAGCCGTCCAACAATCGGTTAATTGCACACTAAGTTGCAATAATTGTTGGTGATTTTTCTTGGCATGCAGCTCCAATTTGATCCCTTGAAACCTCTCCCCCTGTAGAAAAATATTCCGGTAGTGGGACACATAAGACACAAGGACATAGCGGAGAGTGTCACAGCATCTTCACATATGGGGGAGAATTGAGAGCGACTCATTAGATCCCTAAAAAATCCATTAAACTGTATAATGCCAAGCAAAATTCCAACAGATGTAGAGACACCTGTAAACTCTCGTCCACTAATCTACATTCTAGGATGAGCCCGAATCATTTTCCGCCTCAACAAGCGATATAAAACCAATGAGTGAAGACTGAAGTATACCACAACAATTCGGCCTTTTGGAGATGATGAGTCCAAGAGTATCAACTAACTCTTAGCACACCTCTTGAAAAAGGCGTTATTGCCATTATTGTCAATCCAAATTCTATCTGAAACTACTGGCCCAAGAGCAGAGCTATAGATACTTTCGTTGATAAGAATGAGTAAGTACAGGGCAAAAACAGCACCTGAACCTTTCTATGCATAAAAGAATAATTCAAGAGACTAAAGTAGGAAAACACGTCTAAAATCTAGAAAAACCTGAACGGTCTAAAACAAACCTAAAAACTCACAACCCAAAACAAATTTAAAACATGCATCAACCGCAGCAGACATAACTTATAAGTCCTAACAACCTCTCTAATGAGGCCTTGAAGAACATCTGACAAAACTTAGTAGGTATATTTAGCTAGACTCCAAAACACATATTAGGACAAATACCAAATTCTAAATCTGTCGATCACAACCCCGCTTCTCATTTCTCAGTAAAACTGGCTTAAAAAACGAGTTCTAGGGTGAAATATTCTGAACTCTTTTGTAGAATTCAACCAAAGGGCGAGAATACTAGGCATGCATACGTACATATAGCAACAGGTTGACAATCAAGGAGATACTACGACAGAACGAGCATTAGACCATTTCCCAGCGGAAAGCAAAAAGCATTTTCAAAAACATTATTCCTAATTCCGGTCTTCAAGCCATCTATGCCAATTACTATTGGACAACCCTTCCAGGTCCCTTTAAGTTTGCAAATTACTAAAATTTAGGTATCAACTCTTCCTAATTTTTCCAAAAAGCCAAATTGTCTCACTTTGTTTGAAATAATATTTACGAATAATGGTCCCTTAATATCTCCCAAATGACCACAGATCAGGAGTGAGTAAAAAAAAACCCTACAAACCGTATACTTAACGAGTCTGTCAGCATGTGTCCTGCCGTATATCCCTTGCTGGAAAATTCTTTTTCCCTTTTTAGTTACAACACTTTAACAAAATGTCACACACAGGATGTAACCTATCTCTGCAACATTCCTCAAATCAAACCCTACAACCATAAACCCATTACCTGTTCATGACTCCAAATAAACTAAAAACCCATCTGACTGTTGTGTGTGCAAGGATATGCTTTCCTTTCAGCAAAAAAAAAAAGGAAATAGAAAATTCCAGTGACGGGTAAAATTATTTAAAATTCCAAGAAAGTCGTTTCCCAATTCAGGCCCACAATCGAATTAGAATTTTTTTTTATTGGATCCTATCAATCGTTATACAGTATCAAACAAGTGGTTAAGGATTTAAGGTAGGTACCCAAAAACACACACTCACACACACAGGGTAAGAATATTTTATGAGATATCCCTAAGAGGCATTCAAAAATTCGTGTCACACAATATATAAGTACATAGGTACCTACACAATTGAAATTAATTAATGCACAAGGTGGTCTCCTAGTAGGTACTTATCGCCTCAGGTATCCAGAAACAAATTGATCCTTTCTTATGAGCTTATAACATACGCCCCGGGATAACGACACTTTTTCAACACCCGACACTTATGGCAGTCGTCTAACACAATTTAAGCATCACTTATCCTCCGGGTAAAAAACAAAAAACACCGAGAAAACAAACAAGACCGCACATCACCTAGAGCAACACTTTGAGGATATGAACAAGGATTCACAGAAATAAAAGGAAAAGAGAACTTCCCACGGACGACGAGCACGAAAGCAACAAATGGCCAATGTGTATGTAGGAGCCCGCACTTTGAATAGGTATCTGAATCGTTCGCGTAACAAAAGTGAACTGTTTCAGTCTGAGCGATGCGTGCACCTTTTATCCTTGTTTCGACAGTTCCGAACGATTGGTCATCAAGGACCACAAGTTTACTGCACGCGAAGCGAAACACGATAGAAGTGCTGCAACCCTCAGCACCTAGTTTTATATCTCCCACTACCCCCATGCAATGTTAGCAAACCCCATAGTCACCCAGTCAACACAACCACAGCCGAACGAACGCACCACGATTAGATTCGGGTATCAGACTCCGAGTGACGAGGCATGGAGCAACATAAAACCGAAAGAGCACCCATAAAGCATAAAAAAGCTTATTAAAGCCAATACACATACAAAACCAAAGAGAGAGAGAGAGAGAGAGCGACGAGCGAGCTACCACTCAGTCGTAACTGTTTATGGCGAGCTATTTGGAAAATCGTTCCGAGAGATGTATTCATATTCTGCTGGGGGTGCTGCTAGATATGATGGCCCCCGTTTGTTGGTATACAATCGGGGGAGTAAACCGTAAGCACGCACGCACAAGCTCTACTGGTATTGGTGGTGTTTTAACGAGCTACCTTATCGACTCGAGGTTAAAAGCACCCAAACAATCGTTCCGCACTTGTTGCATGTGCTTAGGCGATAGAATCTGTTTGTAAATAATTCTCGCCCACAAGTAGGGAATGAATTCCATCTTCTTCGATGGAATGAATGATTAGAGTTTGATAGACAGTTTTCTTAACGGACTGCTTTTGGGGTAGCATTTTCCGTAGCACGCTCACGTAGGGGATGATGGATTTAAAAGAAACTTTTCCAAGAGAAATGGGGGAGAATTGGGGGAGCTACTTTTGAGATTAAATTTTTGGGTTTCTCCTTAGGTGTGAATCTGTGGCAGCATGCCATATGGATAGACGCTGTAGGTGCGAACAGGTAGAGAAGTGATGGAAATATGACAGCACGGATAACAGTTTCATGTGGCAACAACAAGTGATGACAGTCGATATACACACAGTACTCGTGTGTCAAATGGTGTTCATTTGACATTTGACCTTTGAAAATTTATTAGAGGTAATAAAAATTCAATTGAAGAAATAACCGAAATCAATGAAGTTTTCGAAGAAGTTTTTGAGTCAACGTGAGTTGATACGATAACCTGGGGGTCAATTTCCGATCTGTGAAACTGTGAAGTGAAAATTTTTTTCATATCTTCACGCTCAATTCGATTCTCGCAATGTGAAAAATTTAAATCAAGTGTCAAAATTTTTTCACATGAAAATTCTTTTATCACAGTCATCACATTCTGTGTAAATGACTAAAGGTATCGTAGAAATGGACTCCCTACCAATAAAATGTTGGTTCACCAAAGGGGCTATCAGTTTTGAACGTAAGACATACTCTGATCTCCCCGCAGAGCCAGCTGGCGAGAGCACGATCAGCGAACACTCTACGCCAAAAACAAAAAGTTGGTTGTGGGCCTCGGAAACGGAGAAACACTACATTGACGATCTCTTACTATGTAGCGAATCAGGAACTAAGAATTATTTCTGGAACATTATTGTGCTTCTGTGCTCTAAACTACAACTACAGCTCTCAACAACCATAGTATCTTCCACTACTACCTAGGGATTAAATGAAGTTAAGAGGTGCATTTTCCGCTGGAAAATCTGCCACTCGAACTGTCGAGTTCAGTTTGAGTTTATTTCGATGACAAACAGGGATTAACATTTCAAATGCTCCCCAGGTAGGTAGGGGGGTTGGCTTAGAAGAGAAAAACCCCTCTTTACCGCAATCAGGTCAGTATAGACCCATTGTGGTGCCCATATGGCGAAAATGTGTATCCCTTAGCCCATGGAGCATTACCTCACCAGTGAAAGTTTAAGATGGAATGAGTGTTACTTACTCTGGTATACAAACCATCCTGACAATTTAATATTCCTGCAGATGTCGTTCACCGATTAGTGGGACAGTTCTTCGATATCCCGCAAGAGGTATCCTCCCGGGAATTTCTTTCTTAGGTGGCACACGCTTGGGCAATGACACGGGAAGTGGGTAGTATCTTCTTGGACATCTTTATTGGCTAAGAGTAGTTTCTTCATGTGGTACCGCAGAGTGTATCCTCCTATGAGGGTAGGTAGGGAATTCCTTTCTTTTTGAGACAGTCGGTTAGTTCATCCTTTATTAAATAGACACCACCTTTTTCTCGTTGTAGTACATGTGCTAAGAGGACTTCGTCTATTATTTGCTTGCATTAGAGGTTTATTTCCCACTTGCTACCTAAGTGTGCAAGGCGGAATGTTCACCATTCAGTCGGCTTGTTCCAGGTTCAGTGCCGAACCTTTCCTAGCCCTTTCGTTCTCTGGTATACCTTCATGACCAGCAGAGTCTTACCTTATACTGTGTTCCAAAACCCTTAAGCTCTCCTCGACAGCACTTTACAAGCTCCGATTTTATTTCTGTAGCAAATATCACTTTTATCGCTGCAGGACTGTCAATGGAAAGGGTAATATCCTCACGTGGTAGTGCCTTGGAATCCACTTAGAAAACGCTGGAAGTCTGACTGATTTAGATATGCCTAGAGCATCAGAAAATATACTTGCTTCTACACCGATGTTCATTTTGGAACCATCAGTATTAACTTCTGTAACTTCTGGGCTTGGTATTTCTCTGTTTCTCCAATCTCCTCTTCTTGGTTAGAGGGTTGTAAAAGGTATTATAAACTCAAGATAAGGCGTCATATAGTCTGTGGATTGTTACATTCCCTACATACTCCTAAAGGATCTTAGCGTAGCCTAATGCGTTCAACCTCCAGCTCTTATCGTTAGGGCCCTTGTGACTGCCGATTCTTGTATAAAAAGATCTAGCGGAAGTAGGTTAAGGATAACCTCGAGTCCTACCGTTGGTGTTGTCCTCATTGCACTGGTAGTACCAATGCACATTAGCCTTTGTACTTTCGTTATGGCCTTGGTTGGCGGCTTGAAACTATATAATGTTTCTATAAATAAGTACAGGCCTTACAATAGCCGCAGGATGATTTTGGGACTTGGCCCCCACGTTTTTCCGAAAATTCTACTACACGAATAGAAGGCTATCGTGGCTATACTATAAATCGGTTCTCGATATTCAGATTCGTTTTTTATCGAGGACTAGTCCTAGGTATTTGGCGCTGTCAGAGACTCTGAGAGGAATTCCTCCAACAGAGGGAGTTCTAAACTGCGGTACTTTCCTCTTGTTTGTAAACAGTATCAATTCTTTTTTCCAAGATCTTTAGGGATCCTTCAATTTGCTCACTAAGAATTAGAAGAAATGTTCCTGTCGCCAGCAGTACCACATCACCCGCGTAGAATGTAACTTTGCTTTCGCTGTTTCTAAGTTCTAGGAGAGTTTCGTTGAGAACGAGAGCCCATAGTAAAGGAGAGATGACTCCACCTAGAGATATGCCTCATGAGGCATATATTTCTAACTGGGTTCCTCCTAGTTCAGTTTTAATATGCCTTTGCTCTAGCACACTCACTATCTAGTTGATTAGAATATGGTCTGCGTTGAAATTTGTCGGAGTCCTATACACAGCATCTGTTTGGACATTATTGATTGCACTTTCAATGTTCAGGAGAGCGGCTAGATCGTATTCTTTGTCTTTAGACGTTTTCTCTATTGAGCCAATGACATAATGCAACGCTGCCTCCACGCTTTTGCCCTTCGTGTAAGCATATTGTGCTGAATATAGGTCTCCAGGACCGAACTTGCTACGAATGTATATGCTTACTTATCGAAAGTTTTCCGGTCGAAGGACGTGAGGCTTGTAAAGCAAGCACTCTTTGGTAGAAAGAGAAATTAAATATCAAACTCAGACAAATGAGTTACAGAAAGGATAAAGAATACATCTATAGCATTCAATATATGCAGTAAAATCTTTTGTAAAATTGGAAGCCTAAGCATGCTATCACTCACTAGATCTACACAGATCCATCATAACCTTTGAAATCTGTTTACTATTAGCTATCTATCTTCCACTCAAAGATTAGAAATCATGGGCACCGCTAGCGTCTATTAGAACCATGCCAATCAACCCTTAAAACTATACTTCCACTGATTCCATTAAATTCGTTGCTCCTCTCCTAGCACTTGTTAAATTTAACACAGTACAAAACTTCCTGAAACTGGGCGATTAGAGATGGAGCGCATTTTCATCTTGTCGTGTCTCCAGCAAACTGTGGATAAAACACAACAAAGCTGAAACCAGGCAAATCGCACGACAGGGGTACAGGGATTCACAATGGATCCATTCTAGATCTATAATGTAGATAACCCACATAATTTCGTACCTAGTGTCAGAGGGCGTATCAGACACAATAACCGACCAAGGCAACCCATCACCCTTAGAAGCCGATATAGTAACGAATAGTGTCGATCCCTCAAAGCCTTTCTTTTCTAGGTATTCGGACCACGTACATAGATATATAGAAATATATATTTGTACTTCTAAACGTCCCTTAAACGTAACTTTTTTCTAAGGCAATCCAAATCCCAGAAGACTCCGCTTCCGCCCACTGTACTTCCAGGCAGATTCCTTTTTTTAGTACAGTGGTTCGAAAAACTTTGCTCTTACTCGTTTCTCTCATATACTTTGGTGGCTGCATTTGCTGTTCCCTGACTGGGCTCGTACCTGCATAGTTCGGGTCAGAAGCAATCACACTATCCACTATACAATTGCCACCTATTAAATGTAGCATACACCTAGGCAGAAAGCAGGCATATGCCCTCATCCTTATCGTATTTGTCAAACATTGAATTGAAGTACGATTTCTAGCACTTGAATTAGACTCAATAGACATAGGTGCCTGTCTGACAAAAATAACTTATCTACCCTTAGCGGAACAACGAAGTTGCGTGAGCGTTTAAATCCACCACTTTACTAACATAATAATACAAATTTCATAGCAAAAAATATATTTTAACACCTAGATGTATGCTATTTGTATTCATTTCCGTAGGGAACGTATTGAAGTAGCATTTCTATATACAAATGTACGCATCCAGGCAGCAAGCTATCGAAATCAATAACATCACAGACATACCTGCAAAATGATTGCATTTGTGCTGAACTTTTCTATATTCTACCCACCTTCACCAAGAAGACCTACCAAAATGGATCTCATTCCGAGTTCTTTACCAGGCCAATCATCACAAGGCCAATTAAATTATTAAAAATCCGCGGTAGAAGAAAAAGCCAACTTCTCTACTTAAACAAGAGTAACTTGAATCTTTTTCTTAATTTTCTTCCATCATACTACAGAACTGGGAAGCACAATAGCCCACCTCATTGGTTTTCACTTTCCTCTAAGCAGTAGTCTCAATTCGTCTTAGGCACACTTAACGTTGCAAAATCCAAATCCAGTTCATTTCCTGCACAAAAACAAAGTGAGGCCCCTTTGACAACCCTCCCCCCCCATTCAGGTAGGTATTTCAAAAGATATCCGTTGGTATTACTTTCAGTGGTTTATTTCAGAATGAATAGATATCCTCTTCTCTTATTCCATTATCACTTCCTGAAACCCGAGTTTAAGCAGACACGTGTACCAACCCAACACCCAACTCGATTGAAAGTAAAATACTTCATCTTGAGGCAAACTTCGTAAAATCCCCTACCCGCTGGACATAAAACTATACTCGTCCTTGACGTCAGTGTCTGCTCCTCTTCTGTCTAAAGTTACCTGTCATTTATTTGAGTTATTGCCTTTCACATCGTCGAACTGTTTCACTTTGTAGATCCCAGCGAAAACAAAAAAAAAAAAATAAAAGGATTGAAAGCAACAAAAACCCTCCAATATGTTTCTATCAAGTCTTTATCTGATTGAGCTGCCTTCGAGAGTGTCCTTTCATCTGTGAGGATTTATTTGTTCAAATTCTCATTTCCATTTGTCTACACAAATGTGATCCTTTTTTTTCCTGTTCTCCCGTGTTCGATATCAGAAAGAATAAAAAACAAAATCCACAAGGATGATTGCCAAGCAGGAAGGTGGAATAAAGTCAAAGCCAGCATCGGATTTATTTGCTTTCTTTTATTTAATACTCAAAATATCTTAAATTCTACGAATAGGAATAAGTATTTCACATAACGAAATGAAAAAAAAAAAAAAAGAAAATACACATAACAAAACAAAATTAAAGGAAAAAGGCAAACAAAAAGAAAAGAAAAAACAAATATAATAAACAGTGCTAATATATAAAGTATCACAGCTTGCAATGTTCAACGTGTAATGTCGGTAACTCCTTGACTATGGCCAAGGTCTCCTGCAGGACTCTACTCTCCAGATCGTCGTCGCCCTCATTGGCATCATCGGTTGCCTTTGGTGTGTTCGTATCCATATCTGGATCAAATGCTTTATTATCGATACCATTCGGTTGTTGCTGTTGTTGAGTGGTGGTACTCTTCTCGGCGATAACCTCATTTTCACCCTGACGCGATTTATCAAAATCCCCAACCCCCTTGATGGCGATGCCATTCATTTTTGTTGCCTCGTTCATTACCGCCAGAGCGGTGGCTGTTGTACCACCCACTAGACTGCCATTAGTATGCTTCACTAGATCCTGATTAGATTTTCCTTTTTGGTCCTCTCGGATTGCGTTACGTTTGCGTTCTCTTCTATGGACATTGTACATCCAGCTATATAGAGTAAAAGAAGAAGAACAACAAAAAAAAGTGTTTATAGGCTTATGTATGTTTTTATAGCATAATTAAATATTATTATTGTGCAATCGCAAATTGAGTGCAGATTTTAGTGCCGTAATTTGCTTCCACAGGATAATTGTGTATGTACGTGATTAATTTGGTTGAAAGTCACAAATATCTAGGGAACAGTGGTTTAAGAAAAATTGTGAACGCTGACAAATTTTTATAAGTCTCTATGACGTAGGAATTTAGAAAATCAGGACCTCCATGCTATCCAAATTATGTACAACTAGATATAGCTATAGGGTCATACAACAAGAGGTGTCATTTAAAGAACGCCACGTTTTTATGAAAAGTGGTGATATTTTTAATATACACTATAGTAACTGTATATTAAGTTTTATACATAGCTTATAACGTAGAGAAATAATCGAGATAGACCCTATAAAGTATATATATTCTTGATCAGTATCAATAGCGAAAACGATTGAGCCATGTCTGTCCGTCCATCCGTTCGTATATCACCACTTTTTGGGCCTTAAATTTTGAGCTAGGATGTTGAAATTGCATGCTTTTGAGAAAGAGAACCAGTACAAGTGTACAAAATTTTGAAATCCGTCCATTACCACCCCCCTTTTTTCATAACTTCACTAAATTACATGAAATCGAAAAATTTTGTTAAGACCAAGTATTAAGATATTCACATTGTCTATAATTCACCCATACATTGTCTTTAGCTACGCTCACTTTTTAGGGGCGTTTTCATTAAAAACTGATTTTGATAAAATTTTCCAAGTAACATCCTCAAACGTTATCGAAGTTATCGTTGTAGTTCGACAAAAAAATGCAGTATGCCACGTGCACTATATTAGTTGCACAGAAAGGAGGATTGGATATCAAACAATCCATTCCAGATAGATTGTAGCTTTCCTGTATGTTTTTTTATCTAAAGTACAAACTCTAAGATTAGTTACGAAACACAATATCTGCCAAATTATAAATTTTTCGTCACGTTTCCGCATAATTACGGCTGTATTTCGCGAACAACAGCTCTGAAGCTCTTTTGTTTTTAGTGCACGTTGGTCATAAATTAACTATACTAGATGGTCAAATTCGAGGGGGTCTCTCTTTCGACCTACAAGCTGTGATCACTGGTGAGCAAGAATGTGTTAGTGATTTTGCAGGCAAATTACGCACACATTCAAATCCACTGGTGATCACAACTGACAGCTACATCTGTCACACGGGCGCAGCCATCTTCGACAATATTAAGTCAAAAACTGACGAATTTTGGAGGGGATGCTGTGTCCAATAAACAACTACCAAAATATTCTTCGTTTCGTGGTGAATCTGCTAAAAGTACGTTACATTTAAAATAGTAAAATTCAAAATGTAACGTATGTTTTAAATCATTTATACTACATAAAAAACTAAATTAAAACATACAATCATATGTATCACAGCATAAACATACATATTTTAGTTTCTTCCACTTTGTTATTTGAACAAACAACAAGTAGATACGTTTATTATAAGGTTTCGACCAGCCTTTTCATCTACACACAAAATTTGAGAACTAACAATTTATTCTCCAGTAAATAATTTTTACGTATACATATGTATATTGTGCATATATGTATGTACTTTAAATCAAACTTTTCTACAAATCAGTAAGCACGTAAGCGAAGAACAACTCAATCCTGTACGAAATTTCATACAAATGTAGAATAATAACACAACAGAATAATAATTACTTAAATAAAATAATTAAAAATCTAAATATCCATTTCCAACAATTTCGTTATTCGTTACATTACACCAATTTCTTTATTTGTGTAAGACACGTTTCATTTATTTATAAAAAAAGATATTGTTTTAACATCCTAAACTCCCCACTGCACTTCCAAACACACCCGCGGCGACCCACTGCCTTTGTTTACAATTTTTCACGACAATTTCAGAATGTTATATTTCTTAAACAGAAAAAGTGCGACAACATCTGAGTACAGATTTGAATTCAGTGCAATAAGTCGAATCGAGTGGCATAAAAAAAAGTATAAAAAGTTATCTAAAATCAAAAATATATTTACTCTTTTTTGAGCTAAAAAGTAAACAAATGGGGAAAAAGGAAAATCACCTCCATTTATGACAGCCACGTGTTTAGCCGATACAAAAAAAAGTATCGATTTACTGAAATTTGGCGAAAACTGTCAGCATAGATTCACTCCACTCTAATGCAAAATTACATGAGCTATTGTTTTGGACCTGTAGATGAGCTGATTAAACTTCAAATCTCTCATTACACGTATTCACCGATGGGAACGAAAGAGAGGATTAGGCTCCGCCCATTTGCGGGTTTTAGCGGGTTGGGGATGGAAAGTTGACTATCTAGGTATAGTTAATTTATGACGTTGGTGGAGCATTGTTGTAGACTTTATCTATAACAAAGCCCTAAAGAAAATATTCCAGTGGTGTTAAATCACATGATCTCAGCGGGCAATTGAAGTCTTCGTTTCGAGAAATCATACGTCCAGGAAATTCGTCATGCAATAGCGCTATTTTTTCACCAGCTGTGTGGCATGTAGCGCCTTTCTACTGAAAATAAAGGTGTTGCATTTTCATAGTATCAATTTCATTTAAAAAAAAAAGTCAGTCAGCATCGTTAGGTAACGCCAATCCATTCTCTAAAACGGTCGCACCAGCATCATTTTTGAAAAAAATATGGGCCAATGACACCGTCAGCCCAAAAACCGCACCAAACCGTCACTCGTTGTAGATAGAGAGGTTGTTCCACTATATCTCCTGAGTATTCAGAGCCCCAGATGCGCTAGTTTTGATCTTATGGCTTCAATTTTAATGTCAACTGCACTATATAAGCAAGTAGGCCTATGTAGATCTTTATACAAAAAACAGTGCAAAGTAGCTGCAAAGGGGCCCAACTCATGTGATCGTCTCGAAATGGACACTCCTGGGTTTTCAAACACTCTCTCAGCTACACAAGTTGGAGACTTAACATCATTGACCTGTCGGAGACGTTAAAATTTTTCGGATTAAATTCACTATAGCTGTGCGAGAAGGCGCTTGATGATGACCAAAAGTAACACCTCCAAGTATTTACTTACCAAAAGTCATCCAAAAGTCAATAATAGTTAATGGCGTGAAATTTAAAATGACACCTCTTGTTGGATGATTCTTTTTAAGGACCTGTCAAACAAGGTTATTTGTCCAAAGTAAATATTGAAGATTCTTTTGTAGAAAGATAGAAGAGATCTCTGATACATCAAGTGTCAGAAAGGTCTCAGCTTCCTTTCCTAAATTCTGCAGTCATCTGAAAAGAACGGATGGCTCTTGGACTACCCCTAGTATCAAATTTCTTGAGCTGCTATAGCTGGGCGCCGAGATTTAAGTGGTTAGTGTGTTGGACTATGGAGCGAAGGGTTCGAGGTTCAATCCACAGACAATATTATAAAATTTTTTTCACGGTCCCACCTCTCGCGAGCGTCTGACAAACATCCGAAACTTAAACTGTCATGAAAAAGCTTCTCAAATAAAAAATTGACCTGCGGACACGTCATTGATCAGTGGGCCGCTTCCATTTGTGTAAAGAATATAACACGCACGATACGAATGGTTGTGAGAAGCTAGGCCCTGGGTCTCATGAACCTGTTGCGCCAAATATTTGTACTTTTTGTGTTTGTTTCTTGTAAAAACTTCAAAACGCTCTAGCCTTGCCGTGACTAAGGTACAATATAATGTCTAATTGGCATATCACCATTTTTACTAACAGTTAAACCTGGATCATTTCTCTGGAATCTTTCATAATCAACTCAAAAACTGCTCTAAATTTTCGCATTTGGGTGCCGTGATACAACTACATTCTGACTTTTCGAGAGTGAGTGGGATGACCTAGTTGGCCGACAGCAATCACCAATATAAAGTGACAACAATGCTGTCAGAAAAAGCATTAAGCAGTATAGTGTATTGGCAACACCATGGCGGAAAGATTATTTCAGCCAGATTCCGGATTAAAGTAAGGAACATCATGATACTACATTGTTATGCCACCGAGAAAAGACGGGGAGATATAGTTACAATTTCGTCGACAATCAATGGCTTAGACATATTATCGGCAGACAAAGCCTTGAAGAGCGGAATAACAATGACAAACGATTAGTGATTTTCTGTGATCCCAACCGCCTTGGTTTAGTGGAACCATGTTTGAACACAAGGTCTCACACAAAGTTAGTTGAAATAAGATCGACGGACTTTATAGCACTGCACCTTCGGGTGCATACCCGCGGAGTTTTTAAAACCAGCGTTAGCAGCCTCTTCGGTTCTCCTACATCCACCGCTCCTACCTCAAAGAGTAGAAAAAAGGAATCATCATCAAGATTCCTAAAAAAAGGATTTCTCATGGAATTCAAAAGCTGAAGACGGATTTGGGTGCTGTCAGCAGTTTACAAAAAAATCCCAAAAGTAATTCAGTAACGAATACAAGTTCATCTTAAAGATACTGGCGAAGCCTAGCAACCAGGCTTGCGGTCTGGATACTTCACTCGAATTACACGATCACACGAACACATTACCTGCCAAGCGTGGGAGAGGCATACCAGGCATTTAAGCTATTATTAAGCCTATCAGTCATCAATCATCAGCCTTGGACCTATGTACCTCATCTTCATAAGTTAGCATTGCAAAACAACCGATGGAGAGAATAGAGTGTATCCAGTACCTTAGGAGTATCGTCTCGATCAAGGGCGGAACTGAAACAGAATATTGACAATCGAATGACCAAGACAATCCATATTACTTTATAAGTGCAGTAGCTACCAGGTAAATATCCGCTACCGGTTCCTGAATCAATATCCTCGAAAGATCTTGCTGATCTTCTGGTCTAGTCACATTGCCAACGCAGATCTCCATGAGAAGATACAATAGAGGAACTTGCTAGTCGAAAGGAGCTGGGTCATATTTTGTCATATCTTAGAAATCAAGAAAAAACTAAAGACCTACAGCAGCTCTCGATAAAGCCAAGAATAGACTTAGCAATCAGCTAGCAAACATAATATTTATATCAGTTAGGATATCGTCAAACGGGAACTATGTTTCACTCCTTATTCAGATAACAATAGTCTTGGATAGATCTGGTGAGATTATAAAACCATAAACGTCACCACAACCGGTCTATTGTACAACCAAGAATTTTTTGACTTTCAGTACGGTCAACGGTGGGTATCAGCAACCCATTTCTAGCAGAAAAACTTCATGGACGATCTTATTGCCAACCGGGTAGACCAATGTACTATATTTGGCGGAGCCTTGTTAAAGAACATGTTGATATCACCATTAATCAAGATGAAACTAGCTATGATTACATTAATTCTCTTATATATATCTTTTCCAATGGCTATTTCCGAAACTAAGAAGATCTGAATGCCTTCGCAGCAAATAAGTGAGATTCGTGTGCTCCTTTACCAGCTAGATAAAATTGTATCTTTAGAGTATGGCTGGAGCTCTTCCGAGTGTGCCTTTCACACCGTTCTGATGGCCAATTTGAGTAGAATCCAATTCGTGTCGTTTTGACGAAGAATGAGAATGTAACTCAGCAAAAGGCTATGAAGACGAAAACAACCTCCTATTCGATGGCGACCGCAAATGATATGAGTAAATGCTGTCAAGACCTCTTGAAATATTCGTATCCGTACGTATTAATATCACTTAACAAATGGTTTCTGAATAGTGTGAAGTTAGTCATTTCTATCTTCTTATTTGACAGATCAATTTAAAAGAAAAAAACGTTATCCATTATAATGCTCTATGTCATGCAAATGTATTCGTGCTATTGTTGATTTCTATAGGCCCCTTCACACTATTGAGAAATGGGCAATATAATGTAGATATTGACAATTCAGCTCTGGGTCAGCACACCGCGCACCATTTATTTGAAGTATTTATGTAACTACTTGACTATGCAGATGACATCATCATCATCTACAGAACATTAGTATCAATTTCGAAACCGTGAAGATAGGTCATGTTGTAAACAGGAATGCGATGGAGTATATACTGTCAACAAATGACGATACTTAACCGCGTATCAATCAAGGAATTTATCTGCCTTTGGTTATTACCAAAACCAGTGACAAAACAGAGAATATCTTTGAAATAATTGGATAAAGAAGGTAATATTCTGCAGACAAACAGCACAAAACTCCACTGCTCACAGATAAACCTTGTGCTATTAAAATGACCCACATTTGCTGATATAGTTCGGCCACTACTGGTCTACCCCGTCAAATGAAGACAAATCCACACATAAACCATCCCTTTATCCGATTTTGTTGTCCAATCATTTCTATAGCCACTGTACCGCCTGAACAATCAAAGATCAAGTTATCCCATAAAACCAACCTACTCCACCCATTCCTTATACTTACAAGAAAATGATGACAGCTGGTGCTGTTAATGCTCCTCCGAGTAGGAAGAATGCTCCGGGCATCGTTTTCAATGTAGCCGCATACAACGTCGTATACATCGGAGCATAGACCAGCGGCATAAGCGCTTCTGCCACACCAAACAACGAATTCACTTTGCCAAGTTCATCTTTATTAACCAATTTCGTGGCAATTGATCGCATTGCAATGAAAGACGTTCCATTGAATATCTCCACAACCCCGGCCACGTACATATGCCACGGATGTATTGCGAATGCATACACAAAACTGGAAAGGATTTTCGACATACTCGACACTACACCGACCAGTGCATCGTCGACTTTGAATAAATGCGACAGTACACCGACACAGAAAAGTGTTCCTAGGGAGAGAGAGAAATGCGTACATATAGAAGCCCATTACTTGTGATTAAACCCAAAGGAAAGTTGGCTTACCTATTAGACCGGTTACCATGGCGTATGTCGAGAATAAACTGAATTCCACTTCACTCCAGTTGAATCGGTACCGCGTAAACAAATACATTACGGACATTTCGCCTGAAAGGAAAATTTAAAGAAAATAAAAATAAATCAGAAAAAGTATTTCATGAGATTTTTCTTTTTTTTTTTGTTTGTTTGCTCCCACATGGGGAATCCATAAATAAAAAGGTTTTCTCTGTACGTTGGAGGAAACTTTTTTTACGACGATGTAATTATTAAGATTTATATGTTTTTTTTTTAGGAATTTTACATCTATTTTATTATAGATGCTTTACTGTACTTATTTATTTTTAGCTAGGTACCATTACCAGAGTGACACTGTCAATAGGTAGTAAGATAGATGTCTGGTGACTACAGTCTACCAGATTAGACATAAACTAATCTTGTGGAGATTATTTATTTGCCTGGAAACCTAAAACTCTCCCTAGTCACGTATGTAGGTACCTCTTCAAAGATGTCACAATAACGAGTAAAAGTCCACAGTTCTCTACTAATCAGAGAAAAACACTCCCAAAGCAGGTATCGAATATGAGTAGATGTCATTTCTTCTCCGTTGTTGCATTTCGTAATAATAAAGGTAATGATCCTACGAGCATTATCCCTATTAGAACTGTCATTTGAATTTTGATCAAATTTCTTGCGAGCCTTCCACCAGACATTGATATTCGAAGTGACATACGTCACGGTTACATACTTTCACCGCTTCTATTTTTGATCGTCATGAGTGCTGTGGATTTCAGTGTATTCCAAACAGCTGGACTATGCTGACGATATTTGTTCTTTTTTGAATTATGGATCCACACATAATGTTTCATAATTTGGAATCCGACGCGAGCCAAATAAAACTGCAAATAAGGGCCTGTGGACATCACTGTGGAGAAAATGACAATGATTTGGTCAAACCTTACCGAATTCATTTCAAAATAATCGTATATCATGCAGTGAAATCTAAGTCAGACCAGGGACTAGGTGGCCTCAAACCTGACATATAACAAACGTATTCAGAAATCTAACACACGATGTCAACCAGTCAAATGTAAGACTTGAAGAAGAATCGATGGACATGGTCCAAAAAATCAACCTACGGCTTTTCTGAATACTCAGGCAGTCTTCACTGGTTTAGCAATAATTCCTGCAAAGCAAATCTCAGTTACAATCTTAGTGATGGAAATGAGTCCATGTGTCAGGGTTACATACTTTCACCGCTACTATTTCTGATCGTCATGAGTGCTGAGAAATTCATTGTATTCGAATTGAGATGGTCCTCCCTAGACAGTTGTTTGGTTAAGAATAGGACCGACAGGATTATGCAAAATGATAGGAAATCCGTTTCTACCCTGATAGGAGTCATCACGGGGCATAATACTCTGCGGTACCACATGAAAAAAACTAAGACTATCGGAAAAAGAATTATGTCTTGGACGTGCAAATGAGGAAGTCAATGAGGATACAACCCACTTTCTGTGTCAGTGCCCAGGTCTTATCCACCATACTTCTTCGTGACCTAGAAGACCAGTCAATGAAATCTTGAACTACATCACATCAACTGGATAGTTTGTTAGTTCATAGAATCATACCTGGTAAACTAGGGTTAACCAAAGGTCATCTCTTCCTTATGGGTGTTACAATGGGTCTGTATTGACCTTAGTATGGCGTTGTGGATCTCTACTCGCCTACCTACGTACCTAACCTAAAGTAGGCAGGATAGCTGTGAGACCCTTCCTTACATAACTTGTCCAATGTCTATGAATATAACAAACCTTACTGAACTTTTAGTAAGAAGGGTGATTGACTTATCTTAGTACGTAGAGTGATTGGTCTTTTCAGGTTTGGAATAAAAATTACTCGAATCTTCCCCAAAGCCTTCCTCAAACCTTCCTTGAAACATAAAAAAAAAATAAAAAATTTTTGGCACGACAGGTCCATGGGACCCAGGGCCTAGCTTCTCACAACCACTCGTGCTGTGCGTGTTATATTCTTCACACGAATGGAAGAGCCTATTGTTTAATGCCGGTTCCGAACGGCAGTTTTTTTTGTTTTGAGAAGCTTTTTCATGACAGTTTTACTCTCGGATGTTTGTCAGACGCTCGCGAGAGGTGGGGCCGTGAAAGAAATTTTAGGTGTTGTTTGGGGATTGAACCTGCAACCTCTCGCTCCGTAGTCCAACGCACTAACCACTTGAGCCACGGCGCCCACTTGAAACATATCCCAGCAAAATAAATACATAGATCCACTTCTCCAATGAATTAGTAACTTCCTTTAGCTCCAGCAGCTTATCACTCCAACTGACTAAGAACTATCCTTCCTTTAGGTGAGATTAGGGTTAAGTGGTTTCATATATGCAGGCAAACTCATACTAGTGTAAGTCCATTGTGATACCACAGAGTATTTGAAATCCCCACTCTTCCCTTAGATCCACTTGGACCTGCTAACAAAGTGATGGAGGTTTCTAAGGTCTACACTTAGTTTAATTTGATAAAAAGGTTTGCTTCTGGTAGCGAGTTCAGATGGAAAGGAGATGAAGAACTGCCTTTTCTTCGTTAGAAAAAATAACAAACCGATTCGCGTTCCTGACCTGATGACCTATTAACGTGCTCATATTCAATTGTAGACTAAGGACCACCTATCGGAGACGGATTCTTCATAAGAATCTATCGAAAGGTATGTACGTCTATCAGAAGAGAAGTCATCGTATCGGGTTCGTCGCTTACTATTTATTCCAACACTTCATGAATCAAAAAGTTCTTTTTCACAAACTTTATCTTCATTTTTAGGAACCTACTGGCCTTTAGTCTAAAATTCTACGTGAGTCTCCAAAGAAGCAGGACCTGACCACATCCTCAACATTTGTTGCAAAATTCAGGTAACCTTTAGGAAACCAGGGGAAATACCAGTAACACCTAAATCTCCTGGAAAATAAGTCGCTACCAGATTATTTTAAGCCAATTCCTATCTTCCAAACTCAACATAAATCTCTCTAAAGAAAATGTTGGTCGGATTGAAGGCGCAAGAAAAAGCGTGAAGTAAACGACAGTTGGAGTCTTCGTGGACTGCCGCAGGGAAGTCTAAAAGTACCAATACTTTTCTTTACTTTTTATGATTCAGAAAACATGTATATGAAAAAAAGGGCAAGGCGTAAGCCCCTTCCATTGGTATAAAGAATATAACACACACAAAACGAATGGTTGTGAGAAGCTAGGCCCTGGGTCGCACCAAATCTTTGTTTTTTTTTTTTTGGTAATAAGGCATTGTATCCTCCTATGTTTTGCATTCTTCAAATCTCATACATACATACATATTTACATACGTATCCTATTTAAACATTTCAGTACGTAGATTCCTCAAACAACAAAGCAATTGTCAATGCCATTATCGACATCCACATCCCCATACATAGAAATTATACTTCAAATAAGGATATTCACTAATTTGTTACCAACATAAAAAGTATCCTTTGTATCTCCCTAAATATTGTATAAGCTAGGAATAAACTATATAATACAGTAACCAGTATATTTCCAAAAGAAAACCCTTTTTTTTTTTTGTGAAAACGGAAATTAGGAACATCCTTTTAGGGTTGAATGATGGCGGTCATACAAGTATGCCCTTAAATTTTCAATCAATAACACTATTAAAAGAAATATCAGACCTTTTTTCGTCTGAATTGTTTGCCTTTGGGAGTCAATCCTTTTAAGGTTTTCGATGGGAATTATACAAAGTAAAGTAAATAGGTTATATCCTTGTTTTAAATCACAATTTTGTATGATACATATTTTGTCTACATTTAGATAATTGTACATACTTTCATTTTGCGTACATTTTTACGTAGTAAAAATTTGTTTCAAAGATGAATATGGAAATTAAAAGAAAAATTTAAACGCAATGACGCTATTTTCTTAAAAAGGCAATTCTGTGGCTAAACTTGTTTAAACACCCAGTTGCAGATTTGTTTGGATAAAGAGAAGTTATCCAGCATTAACAAATCAAATATTTTAATAACTCGATGAATCAAGGTACAAATATGTAAGTTACAAATTTTCGGATTCCAAAATTCCGTATTTACGAACAGACCCAACACTTGTGGATTTTAACATCTTCGTCTTGACAGCGTATTTGTCAAAAGTGATGCCAAATTGCATGTATTCTGTGCGAAGGCTCCTTATATTCCCTAAGGTAGTTAATCAATTGTATTTTGGTAGAGTCTATAGTCCAAACTGTTTCGTAAAAAATGCCCTTCATGCGGATCGACTAGCCTGTGAGTGTTCGCAGAGAGATATGGTTCGTGGATAGTAATTAAGTTAGCTGCAGTGTCACTAAGTGGACAAGAAAGCTGTATTCGATCCATTGATCTCATGAAGTTGCTGCTGCTTTCTAGCATTCTGTGGAGTGAAACCTTACAAGAGATTGAAGGTAGTCATGTTTGCATGTTAAGCTGCTGCTAATAGTCGCTTTAGTACATCGGCACCAACTAGATTTCCGCCTGGTTAGACAGATTGGGCTCCGGCCGGTCGACATCCAGTTGCGCTTGCTTTCGTTTCACACGTTGTTGCTGAGGCTGAGGCCTAAAATATTTTTCGGTATCCTCTGTACTCGGGAGATTACAGGAACGAACAACAGCAACCGGGTTCTGAATCTATTCATCTTTAATATCATCGACCTCCATCACCACACCTCCGCCTTCTGCAAAGACTGCCATCGCCAAGCATTAATTATGCCATGGACTACTTTGAGTGCTGTAGACGACTTTGACTTCGAGTATAGCTGCTGTGGTTATCCAGGCTGTTTCCCTGTCGGAGTAACAATTGCAACACTTTATAGGAAGGGGTCTTTCCACGAGACAGACAACGGGTCCTTCACCCAATCACATGCACAGTCTGCGGGCGTTTTTCATTTGGGTCTATCCATGGATGTCCTGAGGTTGCTGTAGTAAGCGATCACCTGGCTGGGATCTACATAAAAGCAACGCCACTGAAGTGGTTAAATACCCTACCAAGGAAGAATTTTATTGCGGCCTGAATATTAAAGTCGTGCTCGGGAACTTCAATGCCAAATTTGTAAGGAAAGCATGTTCTAAACCAGCTTAGAGATAAAGATAAAAGACATCAGAACTTTTAGGGCTGATTGGGTATCTGATATCTGGCCTAAAGCTCGATAACAAAAACCTCTGCGTGGAAAATACAAGTAGATCGTAGAATTGTAGTTAGGGTCGAGAATTCCGTGACCTACTCCATTTGACATTTTTGAACCATAAGTGTACCAGTCGGATGGACGTATCGATTCAGGGTATAGCTGCGATCCGGAATGAAAACCTTTGAAGGGGCATATAGATTAATTTTTTTTCCGACATGAAGTCCGATGTGTACATATACTGCCGGCTAATAGCAGCGGATTACATTAAAGGGGATTGGACTTTACCTTGAGGGCAACTTCCAGTAGTTTTAACGAAAATCGAGAATTGTCCGAGCTTATCTGAAAAGTTTTTGTTGCTAAGCATGGAGCATGCTCGAGTACCTTCTCTGCATTGCTGTACATCTCTGTAGCCACATTTGTTGCCATCTCGTGGTCTTCGAATCAATGCCTTTGGCATCAGTAGCAAAGGTGGCTCCGGAGATGTGAAGAAAGGCAAAAAGGGAAAAATGCTCGAACATGCTGGCAAGATAATACAAGGCTGTTATTGTCGATTTACCTGATTGATATGCGAATTGGTGGTGGTCTATTAAGGCAGTTCCCTAATGTAAAGGTCGGGCAATTTTTCATTATCTTTAGGACCACTGAGGTAAGACTGAGAGGCCTAAATCCCTTTGAATCGGAGAGAGATCTGCAGCCAACTTTAAGTATGAACCCGACATTAAATTTTTTCCAAGCTATCGTGATCTAAATAAGTTAAAAATAGGCACTAGAGCTTCAATAAGAATTTCGATTCCATGTCGTATGAAATCGGCAGAAAAATTTCCTTGCCACTTTTTTGCTTTTTGTTTGGAGATGGGCCATATGATGTAATCAGGGGAAAAGATTCTCTTCGAAATGATTTGTTCTGCCTATTTGGAGGATGTTGGCCACTATACTGAACATTTGGATGTCAAAAAAGTATCTTGACATCCTTCCTTCTTTAACATCGTTATTGAAAGACTTGTGCATTGTTTATACCTCAACATCAGACGAAGTATCTTTCCTCGAATGTAATGCAAAGCGACAACGTATGTATGTAGTAGAGAAAAATGATGTTCACACTGTTCATTCGACTAAAGTAAATACGAATCATTTCTTGCGTGAAGATTTGATGACTTATTTGATGAGAGTGTACAACCCTAAAGTACTCATCTAAGATGACTCGCCAATGACTTGCGTTTAGGCTCTAATTCAGCCCAAATTATATCGCGTGTATTCATTACAAAGTTCTAGATCGCGCTTTTAGTGATCGTTCCGTACACAATTGCTCTAACAATCATATGTCTGCCTCATTATAAATACATTGTCAATAATACATGGGATTATGTGAAGAGGAGGCAGTCTAACTCCATTATCGTTCTGCGTTTCAAACTATCCACCCTAGTGGAATACCCTATTAAAAAACCAACCGTAAACACTACAATTTGTCGATTTAGCGCACTAAACGGTACTTCAACATAAAAAATTTAA
Source organism: Xylota sylvarum (assembly GCA_905220385.1). Classification (NCBI taxonomy): domain Eukaryota; kingdom Metazoa; phylum Arthropoda; class Insecta; order Diptera; family Syrphidae; genus Xylota; species Xylota sylvarum. The sequence goes on from LR999958.1 coordinate 40,380,753, forward strand.
TTAAATTTAGTACCTAATACCAAACAATGTTATTGCCCTCATAAAAAAAATCAAAAAAAAAATCTATTGACACATTTAGATACACGATAAACATCTTTGAGTATCTCTCAGTAAAATAAATTGACTTGCTCACGCGATTCTAAAAAAAAAAACGTCGCAGACATCAATTTAACTGAGTACTCAGTCAAACTGTATAATTATTTTAAAAAAAAACTAAATCCCAATTAAATTAACATTTGCATGTACGAGTATTCGCGCTTGGAATTCTAGATTTTGCAAAAAAAAATCATTTACTCAAAGCGGAAGTATCTATGTATACTTTTTGAGTTGTAGATGAATTTTGCCATGCAATTCACGTACTCTTGCGCAATCTAAAAAAAAAACAAAAAGAAGTCAATTGACATTCACAAAAATAAAAATATAATTAACTCGATGTCGACCCAATGGCCATCATTGTCTAACTACACAATTAACTGACCGATGACTCGATATCCTTATCATTATCAGCTACATACGCAATGTCATAGTACAATCGTGTTAATTGTAAATTTCAATTAAGCAACAACACTCGGACAGACGACTCAATGTCGGATTTGATTTCTTGTTTGTCCAGAGAAAATAAATTTTATTTCGCTTTTCCGTGCTCGGATTAAGTACGAATATAAGTGCACTGATCACGTGCGATTATTTAATTATGGTATGTGATGAGACAAGTTTAATTCCGTGTACTAATAGATTAGATGTTTACTCTGCTTTATTGGGGTGAACGAATTGTTTTCGGTTGATGCAGTTGGAATTTTAATAACTTTCCCTGAAAATATGTATAAATCAAGGCTGCACGTCGTACACACTGTCGGAAGTATGAGCAAGTCCAAACGGAAGGACAGGAGGAAGTATGTATCTTTAAGAAATTTTTGGATGAATACGACTACCTTGAGACTTGCCATATTCAGTCTCAAAGGCAAACAATCGAGGCGAAGAAAAGGTTATGAGATTGTTTACTAACAAAAAACTGATTGATTGGAAATTCTGGGTTCAAAGCATACATGCAACCATCATTCGACCCCAAACAGGATGTTTCTAATTTCCGTTTTCCCCAAAAATGTACACAAAAGAGTTTCCTTATGGTAGATGTCCGGTTAGGGTGCTTGTGTATACGTATTCGTGTTGTTTACTTTATAATCAGTATGCTGACGATTTATTGCCGTAGGTCCAACTGATGGTAAGATACACATGCTTCAGGGTTCATGTTATCCTTTCATTACTGTGCGTGTATTCACAAAGAATTACTGAACTGCTTTGCAAATTCTGTTTTGACAACAAAATATTTCTTTTAAGGGTGTTTCCGAGAAATGGTGGCTCGTAAGATAGTTCAAGTTTGTAAGGGGGCAGAAGTCGACTTCTTGCTGTTGAACCAGAACATGTCAAGAGGACCCATCTCTTGAAAGACTTGAATGATATTAATGTAATGCTACAATTTTGATGTTCATCACCATCACCTGTCCCTCATATAGCTAGACCCTAAGCTCCGTCCAAAGCGAATTGCCCTAGACTCTATAGGCTCAGAACTTCTCATTATACAAACTCAGCAGACTTTGTCCACAAGAGAGTTAAGCTTTTTAACTTTCGGGACTGCAGACACATTTAGACCTAAACAAGTCTATTGTGATACCAAAATTATTGAATATGTCTCAAAAATACCCGCAGAGCCTGCCTGAACTAGATATAAAGGCTCATAATCTTCATATTTGTCAAGTTACCAAAGTTAGAAGCAATATGCGAATCGAAACCGCGGTTGTTGGAGCATCGTGTCTACTAATGGAACAGTGGGCTGTGGTGACACCTACAATTGGTCTAAAATGCTTCTGATAAAAATCTAAAAGCACAGATCCATGCAGACATTCGTGCTGTGCTATTTAGAGCCTAGGTTAGGTTAGGTTAGGTTGAGTATGGTTATGAGGCATAATAACGCCTTTAACTGAAGGAACATCCTGCGAGCACTTACCGCCAAGAGAGTGCCAGAATACCTTCAGAAGATAATGATGAACTATTTTATAAACAGAATACTGCCGACGATGGAACGAGGCAGTATAACGTCACAGGGGGTATTCCTCAAGGCTCCGTATTAGACCTGCTACTGTGGAATCTGCATCCAAGACTTGGAATCCTGAGGTCTTCGTAAATAATTGGCTTCGCCGATGACATAGCAATCGATGTAGTGAACAAATTCCTTGAGGAGTTGTTGCATGACTGCAATGGAGCTATCGGGATGGTCCAAGACTGGCTAGTACGCATTGACCTACAATTTGTAGAAGAAAAAACCGAAGTAGTGCTTATCAGCAGCAGGCGAGTGATGAAGACTGTAAGAGTAACCGTGGGCGATCACGTCGTAGATTTCAAACCAGAGCTGAAGTAACTTGGCATTACCATAGATGCAAGCCTAACTTATAAGCAGCACTTGCAGCATGCAGCTGAAAAGACAGCAAAGGCAACGATAAGGATTATGCCAAATATCGGGAAACACCAAAACTAATACTAAAATACCACCAAGGACAAGTCAGAGAGAATAGCAGGAGAGATGATGTCACTCTCATGAAGGCAGATGAACTCAAAGATTGATAACCAATATAGACGCCTGAATTAGTAGGAAGCATAGGCAGCTGAATTTCTACCTGACCCAGATGCTTACTAGCCATGGTTTGGACACGACGACAACCCCTGTTATACAACGTGCATGGAAGCTGTGGAAGATGCGAAACACATCATGTTGCAATTCCCCCGATGGGAGAGGACTTAACCCCAGACAACTTCACCAGACTGATGATGTGCTCTGAAGAAGCTTGGAAAGCAATTCGCGACACTGTCATAAGCTTTATGAAAGAACAGCGAAGACAGGAGCGACAACAAAGAGCAGCGCAGCAGGCTGTCAACAAGAATGAGCCGAGAACCCAAGGCTGAAGTCCCCCTCCTTCTGAAGCCAGTACCGCGAGGATCAGGGATAGAAGGGGATGTGGGTTTACTATACATAACACTCGTACTGAGTATGGGCTCAGTTTCGTCTTTAAAAGATTCCCACCTTCCTATGTTTAAGAAAAACCATAGAGCGCCCAGCACGATCCCCAAGGAACTTTCGTGGTGAGAAATCTTAACCATTTGAACCATGAACTGAATTTCTCTGCAGAGCGTCAATAGAACATTTTGGTTTGAAGACCCAACCTCCTCTAAGTATTACAGAATTATTTTCCAAAGCTATGGCCATGAGTCCATGAACTGAATGCCTTTAAACTTCGCTGCGTCCCTGATTCCTAAACAATCAGATGATGATTTCTCAGAGCCTGAACCTGCGTTGAATCTTTTCGTGTCCTTGATACAGGTTGTAGGCTGACTAAATAAGTGCACCCTGATGTTAAATCCATTCTTGCTGAAATGGCGAGAAGATTCCTGTGTCAGTGCTGCAGTAAAGTCCTATCCTAACCCGTCTCAAAAAATAGAACCTGCAATGCTGCAGCCATTATCTCCGATTCTCTGTGCTTTTCCAAATCGGTCAGACTTCCGAGGTCCAACTGTTATTTCCTAGCGAGAACCCAAGTAGTAACAATATCTTGCCATTGAGGATGAGGGCAAAACCAATAACAGACAGCAATATATGCTACAGGCATCAAATCGAAGCTCATTAAGTGAAGAAAAGAGCTCAAGGGTCTTGGAATAGTAGAGTAAAACTCGATTGGGTTCCTGGACTTGAAGGCATACAACCGGAGAACGAAAATGGTGACAATTAAGCAAAGACTGAATCAACTCTAAACTTGGAGTACGTCGACTACTCGGTGAATATCCCGCCTTACACACTCAAGCTCGAAACAGGGAAACAGGCATTGAAGGAGTGCTAACAACAGCAGCAGTATTTAATAACAGCATAAAGAAGAAATGAGTGCACGAACATGCATTCCACTTTTTCTGCAATCGCTCGGGGCTCTACCACCTAAAGGAACAAATTTCTCGAAATTACTTGATGTATCACCTTGTACAACCATCGATGTTAAAAAGTCCAACTGTAAGTCAAAGATCCTATAATCTTTGAAATTATGTCACTCCTATTTTTTTATACGATGTCCTACACTACCTCCTCATCAGTCGCCAGCGACGCCAATAGCTTTCTGGCATTGTGGCACTAGCCTATATTCCCATATAATCAAGAAGACGACTGAAACCCCATGAACTACTTGCCACCATCCATTTAATTAGCAACTTCTTATCCCTTTTCTGCAGCAACTGATAAGCTCAAGTAAAAGTGAATGCCATTTGAATTCCATTACTCACCATGCAGAGGTCCAATGACAACCATGACGACAATCATCAGCATGATAACGCGCAGCCGACGTTTGTTTTCACCCTTTTTGAATGCCACTTTGAATGTGTCAACAACATGCTTTTTATCAAAGAAGTCCACCAGTAAATTGCTCTTCGTTGACTTGAGTAGCTCCTCCTTGGTCTTTCGTTGTGGTTCCTTCAGTATGAAGACTCCGTAGACGAAGGACATCAAGTAGAGTGTCGCTGATATGGAGAATACACCATAGAATCCAATTTGCCTGAAAAAGAAAGGAACAAAAAAAAAAACATTTTTCATAAAAAAAACAACAACATCTCCCTCTGTCAACTTACTTAAGAAGTATCCCACTGAAGGCCATTCCAAATGGTACACCCAACGAAAAGCACACATTCAGTATCCCAATCCTCAAGGTTCTCTCCTTCTCCGTTGTAATATCTGCAATATAACTGAACACACCCATCAGCATGGTGAACCAGCCACCGGTGAGACCCGGAAAGAGAGCCTCCGTGATTCCAGCCACCTCCATGGGAACATTCTCAAAGTATGTACACAAAATGAGACCGATAGCGCCCATAAATTCACCTATCACCGGTATCAGCATGCATGGTTTTCGTCTTCCATGCCGGTCGCTCCACGAGCCCCAAAATAATATCAGCAGGCATGGTAGCATACTTTGTATCACCGTTTTCCATGCGGCCATTTTGGCCACTAATTGCTGGACGGTAGCTTCTTCACTGCAACAAGGAGAAGGAAAAAAAAAATATAAATGTTATGAATTGTACAGACTCTGTGCGTGGAATAGTAATTAGATGTGACTCTTCGCGGAGCGGAGTTAAGTGACACCTAACGAGGTTCATGAACTTGCAATAAATTAGGTACTAACTGTTCCCATTGGCAGTAAATCGTGAATCATGACACTGAAGTGGCGCCCATCAATTTTCAATTCAATCATAACAGCGGGAATGGCGTTTGGCGAATGGCGAAAGTATCTGGCATTTATGGGCTCGAAATGGTGATCTGGGACTACCGACTATACACCGTGGTTAAGGTTAAGAATTCCGAAGGCTATTAATCATGTTTATCTGCACTTGGCACTGCGTTACTTTTTCATGTTTCATAAGGAGAGGGTTGTTTATAATGGAGTGGGGGTGACAGTGGGCTGATGGAGATTAGATGGATGTGCTTTTTTAATGCAAAGGGGTTGGTCTTCGTGTACTTTGTGATAGGATGTTAGGGTTGACTTTGATATATTTTGACACAGGTGACCTCTAAAAATTACGTCAGCGGCTTAAAGTGTGCACAGTTACTGCAGGCTATTAGCCATATAATCGCTCTAGGTTGCAAATGCAAATAGAATGAAAAAAAATGGAAATGACCATCAAATATCTTGGCATTGTTTGGATTGGCCTCCAGCTGATCCAAGAAATAAATTCCTTTTACTTCTATTGACGATGAAAGATTATATTTACAATAGTTTTCGTAAATGTCAGCGAAACAAGAATTTGGATCTCTTATTGTTATAGCCTGGTTATAAAGCTTCAGAGCAGTCCATGGTATATTAGACCTTTCTAACAGATTTAATAGAAACATTCACAAAGAGTTGAGAAAACCCTTAATCACAAGTTTGTCTGCCCTAATACAGTATTAGACTCAATCTATTAGTTTCTTTTTTCATATCCAGAATGGGATACACCGGCTGCCTAGTATCATACCTGGAGATTGAGTCTCAATCCGTTTAGAAGATTTTAGCAGCAACTGACAAGAAAAGCAGAAAGGCTTTCACTAAGACGTTTCTTCTTGTTTCTAGGTGGCAGCGGGTGTATTCTTTAGATTGAGTCAACGATATGGCAGTTACAGATTCTATTAGATCGAACATCTAAGCTACTCTGTCATATTCGGAACTAAAGTTAGCAAGGATTTCCAAAACTACGTAAAGGATCTGGGAAAGAAATGGTGTAGAATAAGCTCTTAATGGGCCACCGGCAGCATTCGAAGAAGGATGTAGTGGCAGGCCGCATGCGCTACCATACTTAATCCACTAAAGGTTCATTGTGGTACCACAAAATACAAATACTTGGCGTGACAGGTCCTTGGGACCCAGTTCGTAGCTTTTCATGACTACTTTGATGTTTGTCAGATGCTTGCGAAAGGTGCCGCCGTGAAAATCTGTTTTGATGATATCCGGGACTCGAACCTCGAACTTTTAGCTTAGTATTCCAAAGCACTAACCACTGAGCCACGGTGCCATGTGGTACTACATGGATCTGAAATCCTCAATTAATACTACCCTAGGAACTTAATATAAAGCGTCAAAGGCTATTGTTGTTAGAGTTAGCCAACTCGTCTAAATTGTCGAAGAAGTCCAATCCTTTACGAGTGGAAATAGCTTGACATGTACAAGGAAGATCAAGTATAGTTTCCTCCTCTTCTTTGTCCATGAAGCTTCTACAGAAGGCCCAGCCCAGGAGGCCCAGCCTAATGGCATGACTGTCGATAATACAGTGTTTCGTAATAACACCTGCTGATTGTTATGAACGACCTTTCAGACCTTTCATACAGTTGGAGCGTTTCTGATTCTGCCTGGCACAGATACGTTTTATTAAATTCACAACACTGAGCATAAGCAGCAGTTTCACTGTAACTAGAAGCATGCCATTATTTCTGAAATATTACTGTGTTCCGGCACCCTAACTAGGTGAATGTTGAATTATTCAGCCATCACGTTACGAGATAGGCGACAATTTAGGGCAATTTTTGAATTAAATTTGAAAGATTCTCGAGAGTTGATCGCACCTTGACTATCCGTAAAAATGATGATATCCCGATTATACTTCAGTCACGTCAAGGCTTCCTTGATTGTAATGATCTCCGACTAGAAAACGCTGCAGTAGTTGGGAAGACGAAAAGAGACATCTCCTCCTACTCCCGATTCCGGTTTTGATCTGTCCGTAAAGATACATATGGATCCCGTGTTTTGCAGGTGAAGACTCTCCTCCCAATCCACTCTTGAGCGGATACGTGTTTGAAAGTTCTAGTCGAACAAAAGATATTCAAGTGCGTATTCGGTGTCTTGCGGAAGGAATTCAAGATCATTAAGAATAAAGAGGTGTCCAGTACTTAGACTAGACCCTTTAGCTATAGCCTTCAAACGAGTGGCTATACAAGCTACCACTTGTCTATTATATATCTAAAGGTGGCAAGTGGAACAAAATATGTAGAGCCGCTAACACTCGACTCGAGAATCCAGATCAAAAATTATAATCTTTTAGTGCAGGCTCCGACTATGTACGTTTCTTAAATTTTTCTTACCAATCCAAATTTGGCCAAATCTGTTCAGATGAGAGATATGTACTAATGCTACTTCATCTATTCATTGCCATTCTGATGCCTGCAATATCTAGGTGGAACCTTATCGATTTCATATAGGGCCTTCAAACATCAACAAAGGGCATCCGAGATCTTTTTTGAACGGTCTTAAATATTTAGATTCCAGCAGAATTTTTTTTTACCAACAAAGGCTATGACACCTTTCTTTACTCAAGGTTCGGACTATCTCTTCAGTACCATGAGTCACTCCCCTCTGGGGGTTACCCTTCACAGCGACCTTTTTATTAGGCAGTATTCCAGCTCAATATAGATACGACAGCTCTTAAGCATTTACCTATGCAATAGGAAAGGTAGTTGTCAAAGTTCAGGTACAGCTTCTGTTTACATATTTTAGAAGGCTCCCTCAATATTACGGAAGGACACCTTTGTGAAATCCTTGTTCTCACAATATTTCTTAATTACTCCTACTAACTATTGTAGAGCAGTTGAGATACCAATAAGAGTTTACTATCCAAATTATAATTTTATGTGGACATCAATCAGTCTTTAATAGAAAGAAGAATAGGCTAATTGAACGGAAGTTCCTTGGGGATGTATAGAAGGTCGTATCAGCTGTGGAAATGAAGACCCTAGGACTGTAACAATTTAACTTATAAGATCATCATCTTTCCACTCTCAACATTCCTCTATAGAAACCTCGAACTTTTTTTAAAGAATCGAAGTCTCTTGGACTTAGTCGTTAAGAACCAGGATCTAAGACGCCTTGAGAACACTCAAAATACTCGTTGCATCTTATTTTACTGCAAAGTGTAATAAGGTAGGGTAAGCATTGCGATTATGGCTGCCACATGGGCTAGACGAACAACTTCATCTCTATATCCTTCTACACTTTAACCAAATTTATTTCAAACTTCTAGAAGTTCGTTCCAGAAAGACCTTTTAAATGGACGACAAAAGTTTTTAAAGCAATAGGTCTATAGGAATTAGGCTTACTTGTAGACTGAAAATCGCAGAAATCTATAAAGCATCACAACCACCTTTTTGGTAAAAATATTGGAAGCTTTCGATCCCCACATGGTCTAAATTAACTACCCTCTCCGAACTTAAGTGTCTTTAGTCGGTGTGAAGTTCTTATACTGATGAAGAGAGTGTACCAACACCTTAAAGACTTAAGCATCTCTTATTCGTTTCATTACTTACATTGTGTAATTTTGTGTTTCTCGGCGTGTAAGTGCATCACAAACCTCAGTACCATAACCCATGTTAACTCTGCAGGCTTTTTCCAGATTTAAATTCTGTGTTGCTAAACTCGCCAGCACACTGGGCATAATATAACACGCAAGCATTGGTTCCACGGTTATATTGCTCCAAATGTGATTTAGTTTCTCCTTCCAATGCATCTTCTTCCATTGTTTTGGTTTCTTGTCCATCGTTTTCTCCATGGCTATTGAGTTTTATCTGCAAAAAAAAAAAAAAAAAAACAAACAAAATAAATAATAAATTATACAAACGATTAAAGATCTAATAAATATACAGCGCGATGAATAAATTAAATACAGTGGAACTCAGTACCACCTATTTTTTGCATGCTAATGTATTCAAATTAATAAAAGCTTTCGAATGTTTATTTTGGCAACAACATTGTATATATTTAAATTTATTTAGTAATTTATTAAGTAATTTTATGTCGGCTCCTATCTTTCAATGATGCTTCAAGCATATTAAATAAAATCTAAGCGGGTTTATGTTCAATTGGTAAAACAAACATTTAAATTATAACGAATGTAAATGGACATGAAGATACTTACAAAAGAAGATACTCAAAATGAACTTACTGAACGTTACTTTCGAATGCACTACATTTTGGGATGTTAAAAAATGTATCCACTATGGTGGAAGAACCGTGGTGAGATGCAGACGTGTCTTAGAAGGAATACTAGGCTAATTGCCAATATTTCCTATAGGCATAAGCTGTCTCAAAATTTACGAGAAATTGATCTAGAAACCGGCTGGCTTGAATATATTGTAAGACCATTGAACCACCAAGAACTAATTCAGGTTGGGTAAGTAATTTATTAGAAAGCTTGGTGGGACTTGAGGTGTGCAAAACCTCCTCCCCGTGGCTTTCTAATAGTAAACGGACGAGAATCTGACTGTGTCTGATACATGGAGATAGATACAGCAAATATACAGCAAAACCAAGTCATGCTGTCGTCATCGAGAACTCTTCTCAATAGCTGGTTATTTGGGTTGAGAAGGCAATTGAGTAGTAAGGCCCTTTGTCGAACAATTAAGAATATTCTAAATAAGTCCTTAATCATCCAAGTCCTATTTAGAAGACCTTGCCTTAGGTGGGGCGTACAAGAACAATGGGACCTCAACTGATTTGGAATACGCAACTGGAGGCAGTTAGGACCGGGCTTAGTGGAGTGGATTATTGGTTCAGTTTTGATTTTGATTTTAACGCATTGCGGAATTGGAACGATACTGAAGGATTTTCCTAAGGATGGCTCTGCTGCAGTGAAAGTCAAACGAGTTTTCCATATTGTTAGCCAAACGAAGCATTCTAGACAAAGGTGCGTAATAATCATGCTTGATGCGATGAGTACTAAGCCTACGGGGATTGATATTAAATGAGACCGATGCAAGAGGCGCGGAGCAATCAATGTAACCATTTATTAAATGATGCAGGAAGAGGAGATCGACATTTTCTCGAGGATTTTCGTGGAACTGAAGGTTGATCAGTTTCAATCGTTCAGAGTATGGAGACAAATTGAAACTATCAACCCAAGGGAGACCGTGAAGACCGAAATCTAAAAATCTGCATTGGATGACTTCAATACGTTGGATGTGAGAGGACCAAGCTTGGCTAGCGTAATCGAGGATGAGTCTGACAAAGGTGATATAGAGTGGTTTAGTAACGTAGGGGTCTGAAAATTTCTTAAACCAACGTTTCACAATGCCAAGGAGAATTAGCTTTACTTATAATAATTGTCAATATGCGAAATGCCCAGTTTCACCCAGAACTGTAGCGCCATCGAAGTATGAATGTGTCTTGGACAAAGCTGGATTTAAAAGGATCTAAAAATTCGATTTCTCTCAATAGGTTGCATATCGACACTACAATAGGTGTCATCACTCTACACTGTCTAATAAGAAAGAATACTGCAAGGCTGGGCATTTTTGGGAACGACTTTTGTAGAATCTGCATGGATGATGAAGATGGTGAAACCATTCCTCATCACTCCTCACCTTCTGCCCAGCTCTCTCCCGCAGAAGGAAACTTCACTTAAGAGCCTTCTAAATATTATAATGATTTAGGCTCTGATAAACATAAATATCAAGATCCTCTTAAGCTTCATTAGAAGTTCAAAATGGTTTAACGAGTAGGTAGAGAGAAACTTTCTCGTATGATCCATTAACTTTAGGCATTCTGCCTAATGCTGAACAGTTCGTCACGACATCTCCTAACCGCCTTTGATTTGGATTTATACGAGTTTAAGGCTGCTTGACTGTCTACAAAGATAGTTATATCCGACGGAGGAAGGTGACTGCCATCTATGAATTTTTCAGTTTTTTCTATTGCTGGGATTGCAACTTGGAATGCACTGCATGCTTCTGGAAGTTCAAAAGATTTCTCTTTCTGGAGTGCCCCTGAGTAAAAACCTACTTCCGTATCTATATCTATTTTTGAGCCATCCATGTGGATCGTGATCCCTAGATCCTAGATCTGTACACTATTTAACTCCCACTGTACCCGGCTTGGGAATAGGATAAGAATATCAATGGTGAAGTCATTAAAGGGGACTATACAATCGTCCCGTATCCATAGGTTAGCTGTTTCCACAGATTGGATTCATTAAAAGGTTCTGCAACACAAAATGAAAAGGGATGAAGGCAAAGTTCTACTAGCTTTTGTACTTTGTAGAGTTCTGTGATACATGAAACTCTTTAGTACTGTTGCTGTTCACCAGACTAAAGACCCATAGGAGGTGATAGATCTGACTATTGCTTTGAACATTCATTAAATGATGCGCGGTTGCACTCCCCATCTTCTCCCAAAGATCCTCTTCTAAGCATAAAGTGTGTTCATTGGTATCTTTGCCTTTTCTAAAATAAATTTTTTTTTTTAAATAACTTGAAATCCAAAATGACATTTAGAATTTAGCTGCAGATGAGAGTTATATTGTGGTCCCATCTAGCTTTGATAATATAAAGGGTATCTTTCTCTTCCTAGTGAACAAGATAAGTTTGGTTTTCTAAAGATTCCGTTCCATTTTGTCCAAACAGAGAGATTTTTAAGAGCAGATTCCATTAGCTTACTGATTGCTGGCAAGAATTTGACTTAAATCAGTATGACGTCTGCATAAGCTACAATTTTAGCTCCCTTCTTAGAAATCAAAGCAGTCCGGAGAGGACTCGTCCTTATGGAATGCGTCTTGTTGGCAGTTTCCTTACAGCACTTGGCCCAATACAATTTTATGGAGGACCTGTTTACCTGTCCAATTTTGCAAGGCTTTCATTATTGAATCAGTTTTCAAATTATTGAAAGCGTCCTCAAAGTCAAAGAACGCTGGCATAGTGTATTCTTTCACATCCGGTGAATGCTTAATTTCACTGATCACACTATAAAGCGTCCTTTCCATCGATTTACCTTTAAGACAGGAAGGTTGTCCTTCAAATATGTAGGTTACTCTTTTAATATGTAGATCGTTACGTCGGTCTGGGGGTTTTCCAAAAACGATGAAACATTAATTGGCCTATAAATCTTGCCGATATATTGGTTGGATTTACCAGTTTTAGGGATGAAGAACACACTTACCTCAGGCTTAATCAATAATTTGTACCCTCTATTCGTTGTGAACATGAATTTGTTTACCACTTCCTTGTAGTTACATATGTATATTATATTTCTCCACAAGCTAACTTACATATGAAGCACCAAGGCAAATTTCAAATGGGTCATATGGTTTAAGGCAATTTTTGTAATATGCATAGACAACGTTTACAATCCCACCTGTTAAATATGCTTTCGACTGTAAAACAAATATCATGCGTGCATATTACTTACTTTGCCTTTCGGCGTTTCCGTCAATCAACCGTTTCGCCACTATTTCCATATACTTGAACACTAACATGCAAAAAAAAAATATGAAAATCAAGTGAGGTTGGTACTCGAAAGTATTTACCGTCGACCAAAGTTTCACTTTGTAAGCGATGAAGTGGATTGGAAGATTAGCACTGTAATTAACCCTTTAATAATATACTTGCGAGTTGGTATACTTGAATCTAATTTATTCTTACTATACATTCTTTCTTGATGTTATAAATTAACGATGAATAGCGCAAAACTGACGTTGATGCAATTCTTAATGACATTGTTCGGTTATTAAAGGAACAGGTTCATTGAAAATCAGAAAACTATGAGGTGTAGTTGGAGCACGCTTACATGTATATGTTACTGCTTGACACTTCTTGACATTGAGATCAAGGATATTACTAAGCCACCAAGCAGAAAATCTATCCAGGTCTTCCTGCAGTAGAAGACAGTCAAAGGAGGACGAAATATGAGCCTGAAGATCTTCATATCATCTGCGTAAACAAATAAATGTTAATTTGCAATAATATAATCAACATCATGAATTGTTAAAATAAATAATACAGCACCAAGATGGCTGCCTTGAGATACTCCGAAGGGGGCTTTAATTGGGATGGAAATCATGGTCCTAAACAGAACGTTATAAAGTCAGGATTCAATCCACTTAATAAACCTCGACTGAAAGCCAAGAGCCTAATCAAAATTTTTTGTGCGAAATTTTGGCGAAGACTTTGCTGAAATCCGTGGCGATCACATCGACTTCATTTCCACAATCTAGTGCACACAAGGTACTCGATACAAATTCAATTAAGTCGGTCGTTGCGGATCTATCTCTTAGAAATCCATGTTGATTTTGGGAGGAAATAGATTTGCAGCGGAAAAACATTGAAACGTAATTAATGCTCTTAAAGAGCTTAGGTATGCAATAGAGCTTAGCTATGTGAGATACATAGATAGTTTTAGTTTAGATAATATCTACCTTTTTTTTTTGAAAGAATATCGGGCAAACCATCGAGGCCTGCGGAGTATTCATCTTAAGGTTACTTATTATCTCTTTTACTTGTTCCAACGTAATATCCACCGAATCGAACGTAGTTTGTGGGCAATTGTTAAAATAAGACAAATAGTGTTGATCAGGCTCTTGGACGTGATTAGCCAACTTGGATCATTAGTTCAAAATTCCTAATATTCATGGGCATGATTCCTATAAGAGTTTTTTACGTATAGTAACTGAAATAGTTTACCAAGCGTAAGAGTTCTAGTTTAGACAAATATGACCCCTTGCTGATCACTACAATTTCAGCAATGTTTTGTATAGAGCCATTCAACAAGAGGTATCATTTTAACTTTCGCTCGATATACAGTCAAACAAGTGTTATAATAGTGCAATTTCACTATAAAAACGTCAGTAAAACAGTGCCACACGCCACACAGCTGATAAATCTATAGTTGTGTACCACTTGTCAGTCGATTTAATCGTACTACACGAGCGCTCTCTTCTGTATACCTCTTACTTTTAAAACCTATTTTCGGTCGCACTGTAAAATTCAGAAGCTCATTCTTCAGCCACTTTAGACATTTGTGGAATGACTATTCCTTTTCAATATTTTCACAAATTATGATTTGCAAAGATGTAAAGTCAACGCGCATAGTCGCTTAACTCTCTTTCCTTTTCCTTCAAACTTATATTTTTCCTATACACTTGTCTTTCACTCCATCCACTGGATATATAACTTTTAATAATATAAATACAACATTTTTGTAAAGTGTGGGCCATCTGTTGGCTTCTTTTTAAGATCAGCAAACCAGTCTCACGAACTTTCATCACAAACTTGCGTACACCAGCTACATTTGGTGCATTGTTTCGACCAAAAATTCTTTTTAAGACTCACACTGTTTCAGCAACACAGCATCCACTTTGGAAGTAACATTGCAATATTTTCCAACATTGTTCAAACGTAAATCTATCCATTTCGTACCGCGAAATAAAATAATACCGAGTTTCTATCAATTACAGCTGTCAGTGCCAAAATAACATATAATTCAAAAAGAAACCAATAGATGACCCACCCTTTATAAGTAAAGCTGTAGTGCAAAAGTTTAAACTATAAATTTATGTTTCAGGAAATAAGTATAACTTTTATTTCATTTCGGTAGGCCATGTTCACCTTATGCCTAAGGAACACTTAAACGTGATCTGGCTTCATAACAGTAGCCCCATTCAATGACATGCTAATAGTCTTAATAGGAGAAACCCCATTGATTGTTTGCATATATGTAGCAATGCATCTACTTAAATACGTATCTTTTCAGTTCTTCATGTATTCCCTTTCAATTATCATCTTTATTCACTTAACACTATATTAGCTGCGTCAGATAGGATATTTAGAATTCAAGCGTAGATGCATATATAAAATATTATTTAGTTTAAATGAGACTAACAAATTGACTAAAAGAGAAATGCCAACATCCGCCACTCAAATATGGAAATTTCATTTGGACATTTAGTCGAACACGTTTTGATTTAATTTTTAGCTAAAACTAAACATGTTTGCTTTCAAAGAAGTTCAATCGTGTCAGGGGTTGAAACTTAGGTGTGTGTTGGTTAGTGTCCGAGATAATTCATTTTTCTGGGACTTCTGTCGGGTATTGGAATTTAAAAACCAAACAATGCAAAATGCATTTAAAAAAAAATAACACAAACAATACAGAAATTTTTACACGTTTGAATTTAATCGTGCTTATTAAGAAAAATCACATTTTCCATTGTGTGACATTGCAAAAGTCGTATTGAAAAACGTGTCAATTGTCAACACAAATTCCAATTTCAATTAGTTTTGCTTACAAAAGAATATCTAAAGCATTTAAATGCTCCACTGATTGTATCCACATCGGTTGGGTATGAAATCATTTTCATTATCAAACTTGGTAATTATTGAAGTTCGGTAACAAGTTCAATTTAATGCGAAGTTTGAACTTGAAAAATAGATTTTTCTTTTTTTTTTCAATTTCTGAGTAACTACAATCGAGTATGTGTATGTACATACATATCTGGGGGGCAATAACATTAGCCGAACGAGAATATAGTATTTATTAGCACGACAATGTGAATTCTAAGAAAACCTTTGTATTTTCTTTAAAAATATAGATACTTACGTACATACATAGCGTTTAGTTATCAGACAGTATGTATAAAATGTATTCAACTTGGTTTCCAATTTCGATGTAAAAACAAAAAAAGCTTCAAACTCAGTCATACATAGAATAATTGCCTGCAAACAATTATCAATTTTAACAAATGAATCTCAGAGAGTACAATTTATTTTAGTAGTACTCGTATCTTACAATTGAATAATTGCTTTGAATTCCAACATTTGAGATGTGAAAGCATACCAAAGGTCTCACAAAGAAAAACGACCTTTGAGATGGAAACCGAATTGCAGGTATTGCAGTCATACTATGTTTCTTTTTTTTGTGACAGGAGCAATGTTTAGTTTAATTGTCAAATTATTTATGACGCTATTAATTCAAGGTCATAAGTTAAACATCACATTTAAGTGTAGAAAAGAGCATGTAGCAATAAATTTGGATGATTTAAGCTTCCGTCTATTGAAAGGCAAGTAGTTAGATCATTAGTCAAAGTACCGACCGTCACCAGACCGAGACAATATTCTTTCTGTTGAAGATTCGACGAAATAAGTATGAATGAAGTCTAACATGACATCTAAGCCCAAAACGTGGAGATATCCTTACTACCGGGACACTGTATATGTAGTTGGGAACGATGACTTGCTGAAGTGTCCGGTGTCCAGGATCTTGTCTATACTCTTTGAACGCAGCCCTCTGGTTTTTCACTAAGAAAGATCAACTGCTGCATTCAAAGGATCGGTAAATTTTTCAAGACCAACAGGATTCCTAAGGAGTAATCATGGATTCCCCATCAGCAACCTAGCTATCTCCCGAGGTATAGGGTCACAATCCCGAAAACCAAAATCCCGAAAAGCCAAAATCCCAAAAATCCAAAAAAAAATGGGTTGGGTACGAAATATAACAATATAACAATGTAACAAAGCATCTAATCCTTTTCGGCGCAGGGTCATAGGTCCACAGGTCATACGTCCACAATTCGATTTGTACATAAACAGTGGAGCATGTATGGGGAACCATGCTGCCCCCTGCAACCCAGCTGCTTGGAGTCACTGTTGGATTTGGAGTAGGTGCAAGGTTGGGTATATGCACAATTCCTTTATATCCATACGAAAATTTTCATTTTCCGGATTTTGGCCTTTCGGGATTATGGATTTTTGCAATTTTGGGTTTTCGGGATTTCGGGATTTCGGGATTCTGTCCGACTCCCATCTCCCGATGGTCTAACCGATAATCAAATCGCCACGTGCTAATAGATTCGCTGCACGCATGAAGAATTCTGAATGTGCACATATTCAGAGGACCAAACATCGAATCTGACCATTTTCCCGTCGCAGCAAAATTCCGAGTCCAACTGTCCAATAAAAAATAGCTGCGGATGGCCAATAATAAAGAACTACAAAAAAATAGCTAAGTGAGAGACTCTACATTGTGTACTCAGCCTCTACTGACGCCAACTCACAGTGAATTCAGTATAGCAACATCACCAAAGAGTGTAGAGGTAGAGCACAGCAATAGGCGACAGTGATAAGATAAAATACATGCTGTCAACTAACAAAGTACCAGGAGTTCTTCTAGCTCATAGTCAAAATCAACTTCTAGCGCATATCCGATGGAGAGTCACCCTTGCAAATAGGGTCAAAACTACTTACTTGAAAGACGAAATGTCCGCTCTGTCCGAACTCTAATCCTTTTAGTTATGCTATCCGTAGTCAAACTGGAAAGAGATATATTTGGGGCTTTTGACCAAAAATTTTTAGTCAAATATGAGGTTATGTTTGCGAGAACGGCGAATGGAGGAGCGAACTCTAAGTGCTGTATCAATATGTAGATGTAATCAATAAAGTGAAGATAAGATGACTACATTGGCACGGCCACATCGAGCGAATGGACACCAACCCTCCAACCAAAAGGATCTTCGATGCCAGATTAAATTGAAAGGTGAACATTGAAGATAGCAAAAAGAAAACTTCCGCAGCCTTCTACGAATGCAAGACCGCGTTCAATAGCACGGGCATCAAACCAACTATTGGTGCGTGTAGAGGTTATATGTATATAGTAATTGTGAGAAATATGGATCTACAGTATTTTAAAAGGAAGAAATATCATCTTTTCAATCACACTAGAATCCAGAGAACGGACTGCATCGGGATCTTGGGTTCCTTAAGAACAAAACCCACAGCAGTGGTGAAATGATTTTCATTAAGCGGTGTGACTGCAGAAGAGTTAGGCTTATATTGACGGAAAAATGCTTTTAGTCGTGTCTCCGTCTTGGGCCGATGGAAACTTACAAGCAGATTTCCCAGATAGATCGATAGGTCCCCAGTGAAGAAGAGGTGCAATTATACACTGACGGTTCTAAAATGGATGTCGATACTGGAAATAAAGTTTTGTCCAAAAATTTGGAGTATCAATTTTAAAAACGAAATAACAGCTTCCAAAAGCCAACTTAAAAATCAACTTTGTCGGAAGGTGTAAAAAGTTGTTAAACTCTAAAGGAAATCGATCTAGGCTAGTGATAATCTGTAAGAACTATGAGATGAGATATCAAGAGCCAACATGGTGTTCATATGCAAGGTACCATTTCATATTGATATCTCAGGTAATGAAAAAGCATATTCATAGGCTCTTCCCTTTATGAAAGATCCTCTTGCCTCTGTAAATTGTAAACAAAGCCATAAGTAAATCAAACAGACGCTAATTAAAACTCTCTTTCAGAGAAGAAAAAATAGCAATCTTGACAGTCACTTCTGTACGGAACTGGAGAGCCTACATCAAATTGAGCTGAAGATCTCCTGGGATACATATCCTTACCTGGGAAGTTCTAAAACTGCGGTCTATTCTTTGACGGTTTCCAGGGTAATTAGAATCGGCACAATGGAACCAACAAATGCAAGTGAGCAATGATCAACTTTACAAGACAACCACCATCTAGTATACCTACATACCCAGTAACAGGCAATCAAGAAAACCACGTGGTCGCCATAGGGAACTGAATTTTCACCTGTCCAGTTCCTTACAGGACATGGATTCTTCTGTTCCACTTATCTGGGTATCTGGACACTGCAATATAGAGGGCAGCAAAACTCTTAATGTACCCGCCAAACAAGGAGCAAAGATCCCACAAAGTCACACAATTGGTAGCATACATCCACCAATGATGACCACGCTCATTCAGAGGAGTATTCTCTATAGAATCATCAAATAACTAACCTAAGATGGTCCAACTTAAAAGGTCGTAGAGTATAAAAGGGCTTGTTTATTAGCGATAGGGATACTCTCTAATAATTGCATTTTGAGATAGAATGCTATGACCTTAGGATTATAGAATACGGAGCTACGCAGATACTGCAATACTGCAACCTACGCGTCTAAGACTATATCACATATCTATTCTATGACTGCCAAGGCATTGCCCGGAGTAGACTAAGCCGCATTGGAAAAAAAATACTCTTAGATATTTATCAGACGCTCGCGAGAGACAAAAACGTAAAATAAATTCTTGGTGTTGTTTGCGAATCGAACCTCAAACCTCCCGCTCAGTAGTCTGATGCACTAACTACTGAGTCACGGTACCACTTGAAAAATACTCAATAGTCTAGAGAAGGGTCTTTAAACCAAAACAATGTTTCTATTTAAATTGTGTAGGGCAGTTAGGTTCATGGGTGACATGGTTTAGGTTGCTTACGGTTAAGGATCCTTAGGGTCCGCGATGCGCTCACTATGGTGCCTAGTGCCTTATACTAACCTCATAGGCCTACTTCATCTAACTTAACCTACTTGTGGTTCAGTAAACGAACCTGTGGATACATCTACTTGATATTTTTTCAGTTTGTGTAGCTATTGCGTTGTTGCATTTATCACTCCTTCCACTACGCCATACTTCCACCATCTTTTAGCAATATTGTCTCTATTAGTAAAACGATCTATGGAAGACTTTTATTACAGAGTATGTAGGTACATATGTAAGGAACCATTTAATATACTATTTCAATAGTGGAAATGTAAAACAAACGGTACTGTTGTTGTGTAAATATTTTCAGCAATATTGTTACTTTCGTTGTCACCAAATGCAAACATAAACAAAATCCAAAACGACGTTCAAGGTCCCCCAGACATATGTTAACTCTAAATCAAATAAATACTACTAGAAGCGTCCCTCTAAAATTTAACAGCTAATTAAGATAATAATAATAATAATACCCAACTGAACCGCCCCAGCAGTCGTATCTATTGACAACATGAATTCGAGATGCCGTCAGAGGAAATTAAACTACTGTGTATACAGTTTCCATCAAACAACAACAACGAAAAATTGTGAAAAACGCGAAAAACCAAATTGGAAAATGCAAACAAGGGAAACACTAACCTCCAATTATCTCCTTCCGATCTACACATGTACAAACCTACAAACATAACAATAATGCGGCGCGACTTGCATGCGTCATGCGCTCAGATACTTTTCCAAGCCAATGCCGCCGCCGCCGCCGCCACCGCGTCGATCACTTAATTTATTATTGCATAATTCGAATTTGTGTTTGCACCAAAGAATGTTCATAGTCTTATCATATTTTTTTTCGCCAAAGAACGGGTATTTATTAAACTTTTAATTATGTGGAATGAGACGAAAAACGTGATCATAAAACTTGACACGTTCGTTGTCGGCAGATGTGTTTGGTTCCACCACACGGAATGTATCTATACATACGTCACACGTGTTATATAAAAGGTACGAGTATCGTTTCTGTTTAAAAATGCATTTTGGAATTTTTTTTCAAACATTGCACAATGCTCGGTGTGCGGTTGCACCTCATACAACGTTTAACAAAACAATTACACATTATTTCCAATTGCAGATACTTGCATAAATTTTAATAGCTACATGGTGCTTTAGGGTTAGCGGAATTGCTTTCACGTCGTGCCGTCGCCGCGCCGGCCGGCAAACCAAGGTCAGTAATAAAAAGAGATAGTGTTGCGCAATTGATGATTGTAGTGATTTTGATGATTGATTTGACATCAAGTTATAGCTACTTGCTGTACACAGACCCAGAGGTTATTGAAGGTTTGGTTTATCTGATGTACACAGACTGGAGATGGGAAAAATGTATCTGTTATACAATTACACAAATATTTGTCATCGATATTCAACAATTGGGAACTACACATAATAGTTGTTCATATAGTAAAACACATATCATAATCAAAAGTCTTTATCCCTTCCAAAAGCGCTAAATCCAGGAGGCCCCCTTGAAATATTTCTTTATGTCTTTCTTTTATGTCCATATGAAGTCCAGCCGTGGATAACCGTTAATTAAAATTTTTCTTTCAATTTGTCATTTCATGAATGAAACATGTTTAGTTTAACACCTAGTGACATAAGAAGACCAAAAGGTTTCACCTGTTCGTCATCCAACTGACATACTTTGCAAATAGCCACTAAATTAAGAAAAAATGTTTCGTCACTTGTTCCACTTTTCATAACATAAAGAGAACGACCTTTAACTGAACTGTACTGACATTGATTACGTCATTTACTGCTCACTCATACTGCAGCAAATGTATATGAGATACAATTGAATCGCGAATGACTGGAGAACTGCGTTAAGTTATCGTCTGGGAGGGAGAATTCCTCAGTGCAGCACTGATGCATATTATGTATGTAAATGCAGATCTTTGCACCTTCGATAGGAGATTGAGGTGAGCAGTCCTATTAAGTGCCGGCCACCAAACGATCACGCCATTCAGTTGTATAGGCCTGATAACGGACACGTACATCCAGCGTATGATATGAGGTTGAAAACGCCAGCTTCTACCTATGGCCTTTTTACAGGAGTATGGAACCACAGTCGCCTCCTTTACGCATTCAAGTAGATTGGCTTCCTATCCAGAATGAGACCCAAGCATTCTCTTTAAAGGAAAGACTGGTGCCATTAATCGTGGGATGGTCAATTAGTGGAACTTTATATTTCCTCGTAAAGAGGACAAGTTCTGTTTTGGGGGCGTTAACCCCTAGTTCACATTTTAATGCCCATCCGGTAATCCGTAGGAGAACACATTGGAGGATTTCCCTGAGAGTATCTGGAGGCGGATACAATGTCATCTGCATAGGCAACCACTCTGCATCTAGTGCTTTCTATGTCCAATAGGGGCCCTTTGAGCACTAGATTCCACAGAAGAGGAGACAAAACGCCACCCTGAGGAGTTCCGCAACCAACATGTCTTCTAACCGATGCGCCTTCCAGTTGCGAATTGATAATAATCCTCCGTGTGAGCAATTGGTTGATCAGTATTCAAAGCGAAGAATCGATTTTCAGGCTTGCAAGTGCATCTATGATTGACGTGGATCTGAGATTTTTAAAGGCCCCCTTGATGTCCAGGAACGCGACCATGGTAAATGCCTTGATGCTCAGTGATTTTTCAATGATGCGCACTAACGAGTGCAAGGCTGTCTCGACTGATTTGTCTTTGTAGTACACATGTTGGGACGCAGACAACATACATAGATGGGCTGATGCTCTGGCATAGGTGGATATCAAACAGTCTTTCTAGTAGTTCAATAGAAAGGAGGATCGACTCATAGGTTGGTTCTACGAGCGAACATTTGCCTGCTTTGGGTATAAAGATAACTTCAACTGTCCATCGGTCCATAGTTTGGGAATGTAGAATAGATTCAGACAACCAGACATGATGGCTTTAAGCCAAGGGAGCATTATGCCATCTGATTGCTGAAGCTCAGCCAGAATGATAACATCTGGCCTTAGGAACGTGTATGGTTTGAAACTGCGTATGGCCCAAAGTATCTTTTCAATAGTAATTATTTTCGTGGAGTTACTGCACGGTGAAGAAAATGTGGTTTCGAATTAAGAAACAGCAACTGAGGAGCTACCAGGAAAATGCGTCTGCAGTAGAGAGTCGATGGACTCCTTCCTAGTCAAGTGATTGTTTGGCTATATTAGGTGCCTGTGTATAGAGAGATTTTTAGAGAGGATTTTGCGTAGCCCTGAGGCTTCAGACGACTCTTCTATGCTTTCGCAGAAGAGTCACCAGGAACGTAGTTTCTCCAGTGAAGTTTTCTATTTCACCCACAGGTAGAAAGGCTTTAAAGTACCTAGAGAAAGCCTACCTAAAGAATTCTTCATACATTTTGGGGTAAGGCAAGGCTGCATTCTTGCTCCAATACTGTTTATACTGTCGTGTTTGCCGAACTCAAGAGTTTTTTTTCAAATGGGACGCTCCTTTTTTCCAATCAAGTTTATTGGGTTTATTTGTTTTGATGTTTCAACTCGTCTATACTTACCATTTAATCATAAGAAAGTATACGTCTCAACAACGTTTACAAATTATCCAAATTTTGTTATCAAAGTTCTCAAAGTTCTCGGTTGCGACAACTTTATATACGGTAACTCCATTCTTCGGTCGTCATACTTGTCCAGATAAATGGACAATTGAACGTCTGGTGGGGAAATTTGATTCAACCTATGCACTCTGTAATGTTTCCATTCCAACAAGACAAAGAAAAGCAAGGAGTTTCGCTCATATTGTGGTAGCAGCTGCGAGTTTAAATTGAAGTCCCAAATATGTCAAGTCCACATTGATCCCAGGAATTGGGCATCTCTGTGACCAGTTTATGGTGAATTTTTACTTGAATCTGCGTCCTTTCCCCTAAGAACTGGAACCAAATTGCCATCAGTACGACGTAGCTTCAGGCCTTGGACTGAAGAGGATCCCAATTTTCATCGTAAAATCATTTTCAGTGAGGAAGCACATTTCTCCTGGAACGACTTCGTAAATAAGCAATTAACATTTGGGCGAATGAGCAACCCGAAACCATATACCCACAAAAATTAACTGTTTGGTAAGGGTTTCATGCTGGAGGGACCATTGGCCAATCCTTTTTTAATGATGCTGGCAACACATTCAATCTAGATCGCGATGGAACCATGTTGACTGATTATAAATATTTTTGCGATAAATTGGAAGAGGATGAATTGGAGCATCCATCTGATAGTTTTTTACAAGATGGCGCCACATAGCTGACTCTTAATCAATAACACATACATATCTTTAACAGAGAATGAGCCAGAATAGGATTGGTCAGACATCTCTATGAAAAAAAGGCAATTCCATAGAATGGTCTAAGGACGAATCGCCAAAACTTTGGCTTTGAAGACACTGTACTAGTCTGTCCAAGTTGGCACATTTGTCTGGATTCCTCAGGCTTAGGTTTAGGATAGGGTGGCTCTTTGTCCCAAGATACACACACTCTTTCTTTCTATTTTAGCTACTCACGGTCTAACCGGAGTTTCTTATGAAGTGAAGGATCCTTCTGATGTCCAATGAGGCCAGTTCGCTGAGGTCATTGAAACATAGAGCCCCTAAATAGACCAGTCTTCTTTGGAAAGTTTCGTCCTCCTCTTCGTCCCTTCAACTCCTGCATAAATCATTTAGCATAGACACCATCTGTGGTTGGTCCTAGTGAATACGTCCAGCCTTAGTAGATGATTACATACATGTAGCGAGGGGCATACGCAGATTTTGCCATTCAGCCAGAATCTTTAGAGTCATATCCTTTCTACTACGCTCGTCAGCCTTGCAGTTTTTGGGAATGTTTGGATAGGATAACTTAACAAGAGCTATTTGTGAGAATGAACCACGAATAGAAGGGACTTCCAGTTTCATACCAATTCCGAGGAACGTCATTTATTATTTTATGACAATTATACTTTCGGATGTTTATGACATGTTTAACTTTTTGTGGAAATCTAGTTGAAGTAACCAATGAACCACAACACCTACAACCAAAAATATTTGTGCAGCCAAGATCTCAGTACTATGTATACTGGTAGAGCAGAAGAGGTCCATGTTGAATTAAAGCCATTAAAACTTGGTTAATACTACGTACCCACCGAACGAAATCCCAAGAATTCAGTAAATTTTTCCAAATCTGTAAGGTTTTCCCATACATTTTCGAGTTTTCGAAAGTTTATCGTGATTTCAACCAAACCTAGTTGAAATCCCTTTGAGTTCATCCATCTGTGAGAGGTTGTCAAACTGAACAAACCTAAAGCGTATTCATTTATATTGTCAATTGTAGATGTCACAATTTTTTCATTTAAATCGGACAAAGATATATTATTTAAAAAAAAAAGAAAGGAGAAGAAAACATATAAAAATTGAAATTGTTGACAATGGTTTTGTCAGCCACTTCAAAATTGACATTTGAAATGACTTCCGATTGACATGTATTGACATTTGAAATGATTTCAAATTGGTGGGAACGGCTTTCGAGGTTTCGGTAAAAGTTCATCGAAACCTCGAGTTTTGGTTTATAGGGAACATAGCATTATGGGGTGGAAAACTAATTACAGATTGTGAATAGGTATGTAGGTTGGAGTCCATTGTACCGCTGTACTCGTTCACCATTATGCAGCCTTGTCATACGCACTTGACCTCAAAGTAGAATCCTAAACATAACCCCTTTATAACGCAATAACCTCTCCTGTACAAAATAAAACCAAAAACTTCCTCAAAATGGATAAAAACTACAACCTTCTTGCCTAAGCTACTTGGGCTTATTCGGAATATTGTATGGTTCGGATATTCACAAATAAACGATGTATGTCAAGACCTATAAATTACTATTTAATGATATTTCTAGTAAATTCTTCTGTTTCTACAAATCACGTGTTGTGGTTTATGGTTCTTAAACGGATTTATGACAAACAATACACTTGGAACAGGGTATAGAAGCGATAGGTTAGTATGATGTGGTTTCAAGCACTTTAAAGTCTAAAGTCACTATACTCCTCAAATGTCATTAATATTCCAGACAGTTCGGAGAATATTTAAATAATTAATAGTATTAAAATAAAGTAAGTAAGTAAGCATTGTAAAATATTGCTACATCGTGCAATCGTGAAGATGTCGATAATTGCGACCGCATAACAAATCTGAGTGCTACTATCATTTGTAAACAGAAAACCCTTAGCAACCAATGACTTTGAGAGTGCCTTACCCTTTTCCGATCGAAATGAGACAATCAAGGTGGAAGGATTCTGTAAAATCGAAAATTAAAATTAAATTTCTTTCTAGCTGAAATTGAGATATATGTACATCTTTAGTGCAAGGACCCACACGATAAGTAATTAAGTATGGCCTCAGATTATTAGGTTCAAATCATTCCGTGTAATTTGGGGAAGCTCATTTTATTTATTAAAGTAATTGCATATTATTGTTTTTTAATTGAATTTGACTAACTCCTCAATGACGCCATTAATTGCTGTATTGTCATTGTCATCATCATTAAATTACAAAACAGATAGAACCACAGTTTTTCACAATTTTTTTTTTTTTTTTGTTAAATAAAAGGTGAAGAACACTTTTTTTTTTGAATTCATTATTATATGAATTTTCTCTTTCATGATTATACCTACCTATATAATTAAATGTGTTTTTATTTTATTTTTACTTAACACTCAATTACTATTATCATAGTGTGTCGACTATTATATAGACGAAGTCATTAATATTATAAATATATTTAATAATGATAACCACAAGAATTTGTTTAAATCGTGTGAGATTTGAATATTCATATATATATATACATATGATTGAGTTTAAACAAAAAAAAAACTATAAAAACCTACTCGGTTTGAGAAAGGTTGTAATTCATGTAACCACTGACACGTTTTAATCTTCTATTGGTGTGAGTAGTTAAATAGTTAATAACTTTTTGAAGTACTTGGGTATTTAATCTAAAAAACTGAAATCAATTCATCAAGGTTTTTTGTCTATAATAACATTAAACTATAGAATGTGATCCATTATCAAGCCCATGTATGGTCAATATGTCTGTTGGACCGCAGCGGCCCTGAAAAATGACACATACCTCTATGTTGCAGGAAAACTACAAAGAACCTTAGTAATGTGTCATTTTGATAATTTACATATTTTGATAATAAAGGGTGGGCCCTCTGTTGGTTTCTTTTTGAATCATATGTTATTTTGACACTTAGAGCAGTTCAAAATTACCGGCATTTTTGTTCAGCTATAATCCTCATCACTTAAGGGACTATTTGGGCCCGATGTATCCCCTGCTAGAAAACCTGTCTAGTAAAAGAAGGTAGGTTTAATTTAGGGAAGGAGATCAGATGGCGTTCACAGATTTGAAAAACGTTCTGCATTTATAATGAACTCCAGGTGAACTTCGAAACTTAAGCGTCTAAGAGAACTCAGCCCGGGTAGGACTTGTCTTGCCAGTTTTTGGTATCCTAAAGCTCTTGTTGGCGTGTTTTGCGGACGAGTTGCTATATACACTTCTATTGGCTCCCCACTTGGGTTTGTATAACCTGTATTATAGTGAAAGTTGTTACTTAAAAGGTTGCTCGGCTACCTTAAGAGTTTGAAGATTGTCAGTACTATATTCCAGATAGCCATGTGTCCCGTTGCAGTCAGTTGGTTGAAATAAATTAGGGTCTTAAGTCTAAAAGCATGTGAACTAATCACCTCTATCCACATAAGTCTTCCATTGGTTTGGTGCCCTTACAGCCTTTACGATAGACCTATACTTAACATTACTATGCTAGCCTCTTCTCAAACAATTTATGTAGGAACTTGTGGACAATTCCCCTTTATGTAACCTGCTAAGATTCTTAATTCATATTTGCTGAGATCGAGCAATACCTTAGCCTTATATTGGTTGGGATTGATGAACATTTTTGTTTGCCTTAGGTCCTGAAGGTTAGCCCAGTAGTTACCGTGTGTGTTGAACTTCCATTTTATTATTGTGGGAATTGTTGGTTAGTGTCCCGAAACAAGGCTCAAGTACCTGTTCTTCCAAGCTAGTCAAAAGGTGCATTATGCTCAAATTCTTTAAGGCCTGGAATCTAGGCTACGGTAACCTTGTTATCGATACAAGACGTTCGAGAAAATTAAGATAGTCCCAGACACACTTAGACCCCCTTTTCGTAAAACTGTCCAAGATAAGACTTTTCTGGTCCAACGTTAAGTTTGTGATATATGGATGCAGCACACGAAAAGTGACTACTACCATCATGGGGAATCAGCAAACGTTCGTTAACAGGTGCCTATACAACATTTTAAGGATTTTCTAGACAAACCGTATCTCTAACTTCTTTACCAGAAAATGGATGAGGAGTGGATTAGAAAACAGTAACCGGAGTGGATTAGTCACAAGTGATGATAGGTCAGTAGCTAACCTAGGAAGATCTGGCGGTTCAAGAAAAACATGGCGTATTAAGAGCAGCATTCTCTGGTATTTTGATTTTGGAAGTTCTTGATCTTATTTACTCTACGCCGGAATACGTCAGACAAGTCGAGCTTAAAATAAGCCAACAATAAACTTAAAAAACTATTTTTCAAGACCTGTACCTATTGGTTCTTCTGATTGACGACGGCTTAATCACTGAAACGCAAGCTCGACTTTCTTCGAAAAACGAGAAAGATTCAGAAAAGAACAGGGTATGCTTTCTGGTAATACAATGGACCAATTCAGCCCTAAATCTCTTTAGACTCATCTGACACCTACACATACCAAGTATCATGCCAAGTTCAACAGAAGAACTTCGAAATTCTCGTACTCGAAAATTAAGATACTTCACTTCGGTGCATGACAAGCCAAGTAAAGTGAGGTGCTGACCTAATAAAAATACCCTGCATTAACTTGAAAATTAAGGAAAACTTGCAAGACTGATAATTGTATCAGAGCGAGCCATAGAGGATGCTTTAGTTGTACAATGGAAGAGTTGTACGGCTTGGTACGTTAATGGAGTTTTTCAAACCCTGAAAAAGATATGTACCCCCTATAAGTCTGTTACACTACATCCTCTTTTATCTAAATTTTGAAACAGCCTACTTATTATCCCAATAAACCTTCAAAACGATGACAGCATGATTCAGTAAAATTAAGAACTGGTGATAAGAGCTGTTCTTTGTTTTTTTTTTTTTTGTCATCCATGGGTAATTTCAAAGTCAACAAATCATCCCTCTAATAATTTCCAGTCAAATAAACCCCCTTATGTTTAGATAAAGCTATTATCATTATTTCGCATGCATTGGAAAATTGGTTGTAAAACATGTGCGTTAATTTAATTAATTGAGTCATTTGAAGTGTGAAATCCTAGTCTATAACATCAATAGAAATGCTCGCCAACTGGTACTGATAAATATTAAATCCGGGAGTTTTTAGCAGTATACCAACTAATTTAACATTCATTAAAAAAAAAAAAACGAAAAAAAACTCACAAAACAAACAAATACCAGTCATGGAAGCATCAGATAATAGTTTTAGTTAATTAGTCGGAACGGAAATATGATTAAAATTGACAGAAACACTCAGTGTTTGACTATATAAATGTGCAGTGATTTGGTTTTCGATTAAACTTAAAATTATATACATATTGTTTATTTAATTAAAGATTTTTGATGTACAAAAGGAGATTATAGCTACCACTCCATAGTACTGTCATTTATTTAGAACACAAAATTTGATTCAATGATTTGGGTACAGGTTGCCAATCAAGTTTTTCATTGGAAAAACCGCGAAAAATTACAAACGCACGCGGTTTAACAGCGTCAATGCAAAACTGTATCTATAGGTATAACCCATTATACAAGTACTAAGTTGGAGTTGGGTAATTCGTAAGCAAACATTACTTACGCAAGAAAATAAAATTCAAAGATACACAACAACGTCATGTCAGTGAACTCCAGTTCGCATGTTTATGCTCACAAGAAGAACAGGTAAACGCAGCCAGACCAGTATTGTGCATTTGTTTACGAGTTTGGTACTTAATCTTGCAGAGCCGACATTGAGTTGGTTACCCATAAATAACTGAAAGAAGTTTGAATGCGAAACTCTAAGCTAGAAGAAGGTTGCAGTTCTTTTTTTGTAGTGGTTGTTTATTTCGAGGACAACAGAGCAACGAAATGTAGAAATCTGGTATTTAACCACAGACTAAGGCCAGAGAAATGGTAGGGAGGCCTTTGACAACGGTAGAGTGTGTTCCATCATCGACCTGACATTTACCAGCGCATTAATAGCGCGAAAGATATAATGGTATGTCTTATATACGTATATGAACAGTGACAACTAGGCATATCTGATATAGAAAGTAAAGTGCGAATCCAGCACCGCAAACACCCTCCAAAGGTCCAAAAGTTGGACGTGAGTGCACACTAAGCACCATGGACATGGCAATGAACGTAACAGAATAACAAGCTAAGCGACGAAGTCCCTATCTCGAGATTATAACGCAGCCATGCCACAAAATTGTAAAGGAAATGGCAGAACGTCTGAATGTTGGTGGAACGACGATATATACAATCTACGTGCAGGCTGCCTGAGGATGAGTAGAAGACAGAGAGCTAGAAGTAGAGAACAGGAGATTATGACGTACTTGGAGAAGAATTTTGAAAGGAAGAGAAAACAGCTGCCCGAGATCAAAATAAGCAAACAGGAACATTTTCAGGCACTCCGGGATGAACTACAATACAAACCGTGGAGAAAAGCGTACGAAATAGTCAAAATGGCACAGCAGCTGCAGCGACATGCCCGAGCATCGTGCACTCAATTGTTGGCGCCCTATTCCCAAAGAAAGACGAAGCCTCCTTACACTACCGAGAAGCGCTATAGATGTAGACTAACCAGGAACCAGGAATTGAAGGTATCTCAAACTTCCTTCTGAAGAAAGTCCAGAGTCTACATCAAAACAAATCCAGAGGTCTTCACATTTTTCTACAGCAGCGATTTTTTAAAAACAGCGTTCGGTCCTCATCCCAAAGGACAACAAAACAACTCACCATCCGTCGTGTTATAGGGCGCTATCCACGACACATGGACTAAAGTTCTTAAAAAAGTCTTACGTGCAAGACTAAAACTATACACCGAAGTAGATTCCGGATTTCCTAATCAACAGTTCGGCTTCAAAATGAATTGAAGCACTATACAGGCAATAAAGCCAGTGTGCGACATTGCGCGAGAGGCAATCAGTGGACGAAGATGGCTAGAAGAGACAAAGCAGTACTGTGCCGTAGTAACACTCGACGTAAAGAATGCATTTAACTCAATCACCTAAAACTGCATAGCAAGAGCGTTAAGCAACCTGCAGACACCCAACTATCTACTGAGAATAATAGCCAGTTGCCTCAAGGATAGGACCTTTCACTATGACCCTGCTCTTTTAGTATCGTGTTAGCGGAAAAGATAAACGTAATTTCGGGTAGAACGCCTAGCAAAACGTGGGTCAAACCCAGATAAAAGACAAACCACCGCCGAAGCCACACAAGCGGGGTGGCAACACAGATGGAACACAACAACCAAAGGAAGATGTACATATACATTGATGCTCAACATAGGGGAATGGACTAGCAGAGGACACGGAGAACTGAACTATTACCTGACACAATTTCTAATGACGAATGGACACAAGACATTGTCACCAATGTTTGTATTATTGGGATGTATGCTCTGTAACGAGACTTCTGATGTCAAAAAACGATGTAAACAAGGTGACGCGCGGTCATGTGACTTCTTTAAACATCAGCACAATATATATGTCTAAATAGCGAACCATACATCTTTGGCATGGGTTTAAACCAATACTGGTTGCCCTGCCTCCCGTCCCATTGAAAAATCTCCATGTAGGTCTCCTGTGCTGGTAATCCGGATTTTCGATAGTGATATCACAATGGACCATATTTTTGATCTAAGCGTGTCCCTGCTGAGCGGGGACAACCAACCAACCCATCCAGCTCAATATTTCAAAGGCCTGGGTAACTACTATCATACGCCGACGATGTTGACGCAATTGACAGAACTCAGCGGGCTGTCACTTGTTAGGGATACACAACATCGACGAATTTGACAGAACGTCACAGTCGACAGCTATAGCTTTGAGGTAGTAAGAGACGTTGTTTACCTTGGCCCTGCTATCAATTGTGACAACAATACCTAAGCAGAAATAAAGCAAGGTAATTAATTAGTAAAGCCAAACAACTAAGGAGATCCTATACATATATGCAAGACTTGATCAGCCCAGTTCTGCTTTGTAGCACAGAAGCATGAAACTTCTCGGGCGTTTCGAGAAAAGATCTTCGTAAGATTGCATTGACGCTCTACCTACTATATTAGATTGACGGGCTACCCTACCTCAATAATTCTACTAAAATATTTATCAAAAACGATTAGAGAAAACATCTGCTAAACAATCGGCTCTCGTAATTTAAAACTTTATAGCTTTCAGCTAGCGATTGCAATTAATTGGTCTATAATCTGTCAAACTTGTACATGTTTTATTTGGTTACAAAATTGATTGCTTTCTGTTATAGATACGGCCGGAATTACAACTCACTTGATGACGTCTATACCTAATATTTAAAGCTAATTCATAAAAAACAAAACAAAAGCTAAGGTAAGTGTACCTAATACAGTCAAGACTAAAGGTTACCATAGATGATGAATCTGTTTGGAAACAAAGTTGCCCAACACAATAAAATGAACACCAATTTGAAAAAAAAAAAACTATATAAACGATTCTACATAATAGTTTAGACACCGACCATTGTGTACTAAAACCAAACACTACTCGAGTTTCAAACCATTAGATCATTTGATCTGTCTTTTTCCCCCCCCTCTCTCTGTCTATACATACATATATGCGTGTATGTTGAAAATCCTCCTAAGTATGGCTTCTAATTCCATGTGACTCCAGAAAGGGTCTTCATCTATCTACTTTATATACCAAAGTCGTTGCAAATATTTGATCGTCTATTGGCGGCCTTAGAAACTCCATGGAAGAAATCATCACCTATAATTAGTGGTTTGGTTCTATTATATTTTTTTTTTTTCTACTTTTTATTACCACAGTTGAGGTCTTAGAGTCATGCTCTAATAAATGCTTTAACTGCTGCCTCTTTAAACACTTTTAACGTAATTTGTAAATTGAATTAATAAATTTTATATTAATTAAATGAATTAGCTTCTTTTGTTGCTCTTGACATATTCTTAATTTATTTATACAAATTTCCATTTTTATTATTTTTTATCAAATATTGTTCCGTTTTTATTTCTCAGAATTAAATCGAAATTAAATTATCATCTACATCAGAAACAAATATATTTAATTAGCAAAATAAAATTAAAAAAGATTGATCCAATTTACTGTGTTAAAATAGACAATTCAAATACGTAAACACTTATTGATGCGGTGAAGCCTGTTTTTTTTTATTTAATTGGAAATCAATATGTGTATCTATGTATGTAGGAATTGGAATTATTTAAAATAATTTATAGCTTACAATGTGACATACTTTTTGTCAGAATTTTTAAATGATAAGGATTGCTAAGCCAACGATTACAAGATACATGTGGTTTGGTGAATACCAGCAATCTAGTCTTACTAAATTACAAGCGTGAGTCGATTGGCAAGTTTTATGAAAAATGGTTTAAACAAACTGGAAGTTGTAATTGCTCTATAGACACTACAATTAGTCGTTCCATTTCAGGAGTCACACACGTGATTAGGAAAGTTATGTGCACGTTATCTTAGATCCAGTTGACAGATTAGACAGTGTGTAAGCGACCTCCCTGAACCAATCCTATATTGTTATAAATTTCAGGATGGTTAGTGGTGGCTTTTCTGACAGGTCGCACAGGTCTTCGAAGTGGTATTTGCCGAGAGCCATTTTCTAGTTCTGTACAGGCTTGGACATTCACGTAGGAAGTGAGATGTGCTCTCTTCTGCATGCGTGTCGCCACAGCCTGAAGATTTTCTTATAAACAAAAGTAAGGCTGCCCGCTGGCTAATCTCTTTGAAACTATGCCAAATGTATGAGAGGCAAGGCATAGTTGAATGCAACTAATGACTAAGGTAGAACCCAGGGACTATGAAAGGCATTCAGGAAACTTCTGATTCGATCACTCAAGACAAATTTAGATTTTGTCGAAAAATACTTCTTATAGCAACTAACACGCTTATTCAAGTCCTCAAAAGGTATAAAGAAATCTAAGTTTAAGCTTATCCTTATCTTAGACTGTCTTAGAGCATATAATGAATTTGTTAATATGAAACCTCACCTGTGGCCTATTAAAGATTTACCTAAGTTAAAAATTTTTTTGTAGGACTAAGGCTTGATTAATTTCTTGGATTCTAAGCCCGGGAATATTTCCCCAGTGAACCATCCGAAGCTGATATTCCCAAATATTAACACAGTAAAGTTGCAGTCCTATGAATACGGATTCTCAGTTCATTCGCACATTCATTGCCTATAAATCCCCGGTGACCAGGGACCTAACCAAGTTTTACCTTGTTAGAAGTATGTCTAGCAAGAGATGATAGCACATTATACGAGTACCAACACTTGACTGACATGGCTTCCACTACATTGGATGCTAGTGTTTTAACCCTGCCTGGAAAGATATGTAACTTTTCCAAAGTTTAACTTAGCGCGGATCTCAATAGATTGGACTTCTGCCTGAAACACAGTGGAATACATATCACAGACACAAAGACTTTGATTTTACATTTTCGATCCATTGGTCAACCAGATCAGACTTCTAGGGTCCAGTACCAGAATTCTATTAGACCAGTTTTGACGGTCCAATATTTCTGCCTCAAATAACATTCGAAAACAGTATTCCATAACCATAATCTCGGGCATAGTCCAAATTATGTCCCTTCTAGAAATAGGGTCAAGAATTTTGAAATAGGCACAAGATCTCCTGAATTTTACCGTCTTCCTAATGAAAATTTGTAGTAAGAGTCCCATAATAGCTTCTTCTCCTCCCTTAGGGCAAGTGCGCACCTGTAATACCAAGCCAACTTACATAGAGCTTAGTTCCCGTTGTCCGTTCAAGAACTTACGACCACCAGACAATGCCCACGTACGTGAATTCCTATTCGGTTGAAACCAAAGTACTTTATTTCACTGAAGTTGACTAATGTGGGACCTTTGATACCTTTCAAGATTGAAAAGCCTTATTTTTTTAAACCCCATTAGAACGGGCTGACTTTTGGTACATTGCGTTCTGGAGTTTTGATGACCTAATGCTACTATACCGGTTGCATGAATACTGAAGATACTGCGTAGGTACCTATTAACAATCGTTTGCAGCTTTTTCGTGATAGTAGCGGTTACTCTCCAAGTTCACGTTAAAATGGAACAGTCGTAGCTTGGTGTTTAAGCTAATTGCATTACTTCGCCAAATTTAGGAAAGCATTCCAAACGCCATTCGTCGGCTATATCCAGTTCGGTTCCGCCATCGGTTGAGACAATACTCCCAAGACATTGGAAGCCCTCTTCTATCTCAACCGTTTGTCCAGCAATGCATATATAAACTGAATAAACTCGATCCCAGGCTGATCGTTTTTATTTTTGGCGAATTAATTTTCAGCCCAACGACAACTGATTCCCTTCCACATTCGCTATCATTTGGTAAAGGTCCATTTTCCTGTGAAAGAGTAGGCATACATCGTAAGCGTCGTCGAGGAGTGTAAGTTCGGATGTAAGACTCAATCGAATTCCTCTATTTTTCGTTGAAGCAGCTAATCATCAATAAAAACAGTATTGATGAACCCCTTTGAGGCTCGAATTCTTTAAACAGCGTTCCTCAGTGCAAAACGTAACATATGGGCCCATCGTATGTAGTCTTGATAATTTCCAACAATTTATCTGGAATACAGGGCAGGGCGCGCCAAATAAATTCCCGATTGACACTGTCAAACTCCATTTTAAAATCGATGAACAGCAAGTGAATTGGTGATCGATATTGAACGCACTGCTCGTTGGTTACCCGCAGGGTGTTGATGTGGTTGACACAAGAGTATCCAGAGCGGTAACCTGCATCAAATCTATCTGCGATTTCCTTTTTTAGGAAACTTGATGTTCATTCCCTTCTTCCAGTCATCTGGGTAGACCATGCTCTCATAACAACTAGATGCAGTAAATCGGTGATCCGCAGGGTGTTGGTGTGGTTGACATAGGAGTATCCAGAGCGGAAACCTGCATCAAGTCTATCCAGCAGACAGCAAAGTTTAGATTTCCGTTTTTAGGAAGCTTGATGTTCATTCCCTTGTTCCTGACATTTGGATAGGCCTCCCATGCTCTCCTAACAACTGGGCACAGTAGATCGGCCGACCCAATTGACGCTTCTCGAAATATCCCAGTTATGCAATCAAGTCCTGCCGCCTTGTTGCTTTTCAGTGCTTTCATCGTGATAATGATCTCATCCCTACTGGAGGTTGT
This sequence comes from Xylota sylvarum, assembly GCA_905220385.1. Taxonomy (NCBI): domain Eukaryota; kingdom Metazoa; phylum Arthropoda; class Insecta; order Diptera; family Syrphidae; genus Xylota; species Xylota sylvarum. The sequence goes on from LR999958.1 coordinate 40,416,917, forward strand.
GGGGCCTCCATTTCTTACCGCGGACAACTCAACTTCTTTAGTTGATTCTCATTCAACATAAGTAAAAAACCGTCTATGTAACCGTATGTATGTAGCTACGACCACCTATCACTTCTTCAGTGATTCTGTAAATTATCGCATTGATATAATTCCGCTTGTAGCGCAATATAGGGACAATCCCCGCTGCTCTAAGGTGTTTTCATTCATCGACTTTTCTCCAGGTATCGTCTGAGAGCCGTGGCCTATATTTTTCCTTCGATCGGACCATACAACGACGGGAGTGGCGTAGTCGGGCGATGCAATGGCACCTTTAACTCAGAATAGCAAAATATGTGGTGATCCTAGAAACACATGGCGCAAAATAGTCGAGAAAGAGCTACAACAATTGGGAAGGAGTTGGGGAGAGCTAAGCCAGAAACCCCACACGATGGCGCGTAGCCATTATGGAGACCCTAGGACCCATACATAAGTGAGTAATGTAAAGTGAAGTGTGTATATAACAGCTTGCAATTTTCAAGCCGAGATTATGTATTAAGGTCGATAGTACGGTATGTGTATGAAACTCTAGTTTCAATATACACTTAGTACGAGTATACTCAGAGCTAAGCTTAAATAATGCAAATTCAGAAGTTGCTTAGCCTCTTAACTAAACTGCTTACATTATTGTTGACAAATCCTCTATCCTTAACCTACCTCAAAAATAACATCATTAGATATTCGACATACTTCCGACAGATAAAATGATTAAAATACGGAATACTAATCCCAGATATAAATAGGTACACAAATATTCATGGTCTTGCAAAATTTGATTGATTTTTCATTCAAAAATTGTCGACACAAAACCGGTTAAATTTTGCAAATTCACTGATGGATGATTAATTTTAGAAATAAACGCAGTTCTTGCATAACTTTAAGACAGATACCAAACCATGATTAATTTAAGTACAAAATAAGTATTTTAAGACAATGAGATACGAGATAGTACTTATATTTCAGATCCGCAAACATCACACTTGTTAAGAGAGAAGCAATCAACTGATCCAACAACCTTTACAAAAATAATGCTGCACTGCAGCTGCGATAAGGTATAATTAAGACTGACATCCATGCATGAACAATGGACAGTAAATCCGCACACCATCCGAACCCATGACATGAATATTAAAATGATCATAATGCTCGGATTGATAATGGATAGGAAGCAGCTACTCGTAGACAAAATAAAAACGAATATCCCTCATTACAACGTAGCCTATAGCACTCCATTGAGATACATTTTTATATTCGTTTAAATAATTCTGTAAACAAATTTAATCAACAATTAAATTGCAGGCATTCAGGCTTATTTTTTTCTCGACGAGAAATCGCCAAAGTCATTAACCGATACGTGTACGAAACGAACATTCGTTTGGTTATAGATACATAATGTTCTTGAGAGAAACATTTCCTCACGTATTCGTATTGTTTGGCGAATTAACGTTGCAATCACCTTGATATTTAAAGAAAGAAAAAAAAAATTTGCAATTCTCATGAGGTAGGTTTATACCTTGTCTAATTGTAAAATGATTTTTACTACCGACCATGCCGAGAGCACTTCACCTGTTGCCTAATGCCGCGGATACTTAAGAGTGCCGCATCTTTTGCTGCCAGAGCTTGACATGTGATGATGTCTTTAAATCCATCATCTTGAGAAGCTAGATCTTTTAATGACTTGAAGCCAAGGCTTGCTACTGAACTGAGTGCACTTAGTATCTACAGCCGGTAATGTGAGCGGCGAGTTGAAATTCGAGAATGCCAATAGGGGCGCATACACTGTGATCAGTGGCGCACGACTCCAATTGATCGTATTTCACATTTGCATAACGAACGGGTAGTATACGAGTATTATGGAAAGTTACTATAATGTCGGGAATCCGCATCACATTGGCATACAATTAGATGACATAGGTGGGCATGGATGGATGCTTCTTTTATACCGATCAGATTCAGTTGGTCATTAGGCTTTTAGTACAATCATTTGGCTGGGACTTTCGATTTGCATTATTTGTAATACTTAAACTACAGTCAATGGCGATTTGTTTATATCCGGGGCTGGGTGCGGTGTGGATGGTTTGGGGGAACAGTATTTAGCTGGAACAGATTGCGGTGGTTGAAGTTCAAACTTTGTGATTTAGAGTAAGCTTATTCCTGGCAAAGAGATACAGACCAATTACAACAAACTTTGGATAGGATTTGTCATTAGCACATCAGATCAAACGTACCCACCTCTTCTCTGAGCATCAACCAACATGCTTGTACCAAAGAGAAGTTCGGGGAAAGAGTTCTCACTTCCGTAATGCGATGATGTCCTCTAGTATAAAGAAGCAGTTCTCAGCGTCTTCCTGGATATTGAGGGAGTCTTCAGAACCATCAAGCTTGGGGACATTATTGCTCCAGGTGCAGCAAGAGGAAGGTAACAAATAACTTTATTCAACACATGCTATCTAACCTGAAAGGTAGAGTCCAGAACAGGACCCCTAAGGGCGGATTATTTCTCTAAATACACTGGGTGGGCTCATGGAATCGCCACTATACATCACGAAAAGTTGAACAGACCGCTGCGGCGCAAAGAAGATATAAGCTAGAGGTATTCAGAGTCACGCTTGTTGGGGTGTAAAGTTAGACCTAAAAAAACGAGTAAAATATCTTAGAAGCGAAACCTAGAAAACAGAATCATGAAAGCTAGAAGGACGTACTGGATATGCCGAAAGGATTTTGGTAAGACGAGGGGTTTGAAACCGAAGCAAAACTACTAGATTTACACTCTGTGGAGTGTTTCCATAGTGGCCGATAGTAGAAAGGTATTACGTCCTTTCACTACTATCGTATATCCAACGTATGACTTGCCTAGAATTTACTGGATCCCAAACCAGTACACCCACAGAATCCATGGAGACAATCTTGAACTTACTCCCTATAGGACTTGAGATGAAAATATCTGCCTAATTGACTGCTCTTAAACTCAAAACTTTAGGATATTTCAACCAACGTACCACAACGGGACATAGGGCTACCTAGAAGGAAGTACAGGGGGCCTCTAGACTCGTAAGCGAGCGACCTTTTAGGTAAGGAATACAATTTCGACACAATTTAAACAGTTCGATTTCCCAGACGGTAATGGAATAGAAGTGTACACGGATTTCGATGACATTAAATCCACTTTTGGCTTAATTTTCCAGAAATTTGAGTGGATTCAGGCAAGGTTAGCCTAAAAACTTATGCCGCATTTTCTCAGATCAATCGAGCTTTACACAACCGGTTCTTATAAAAGGACATCTGCTCTATTTAGTCGATTGAGACAACTATCACCTGACAGCAGTAGCCAGTTGACGGATTTGACTTTATTGACGACCGATGCGGGTGGTCTTTGATTTGGGACTCGGTTTGTATCCGGTGCTTAGGCAATGACAGCTTTAGCTTTGGCTACTTTTTTATCCAAACAGCTCTGACATGGCTCTAAAGGTGTCAACAAGAGTTCATGTATCAGAATCAAAAGTGGTGGAGATTACTCCCATTTCTCCAATTTTTACCATCCAGTCAAAAAAATGTTTAACTTCCAGTCCTCAGATTCGAAGCGAAAGGGAAGACCGAGCCTCCACTATAAGAATCAAGTAATCGCGGATGCTTAGAAAATCTTTATCTTAAGACCTATAACTACCAACAACAACTAGATGTCTGTGAACCATCCGTACATAAGGAAATTTAAAGAACACCCAATAACACCCCAAAACCACCACCACCGTTAGCATGATTCCTTATAGAGGGAATGATGGCTCTATTATTCAGAAGATCATTATCTAGAGGAAGTTTTAGAATTTTATCACTCGACAGTGCATTTACGGTCTGTTTTCTTAAAAAAGGTAGGCATAGATGGAGACTTGTAGAAGTCAAACTTCTTAAGTTGACCTTATATCTTGTAAGGTTTTCTCCTTGAAAAACGCATAGAATGCACAGTGAAAACAATAAATTAAATTGCTTATTCAATTGCAATCCAAAACAACAAATTTTGTGAAAAAACTTGCACTTCTAACATTTTGAGAGCGGCAACGCGGTTCATAAACCATCACTGCTATTTCCTATTCCTATGTATTTACATACCGCTTAGAAGTAAAATGCTGAAATTGCAAAATTCCTGCGTCTGCTATGCAATCTTCATTGGAAAATCAAGTATCAAATGTCAAAGATATTTTCTCCGATTGAAAATAATAAAGAAATCGTAATGGAATCTGTTTTTAAGAAATCATGGTGATCTTCAACGCGAAATTATAAAAAGTTCCTACCAAGAAGGTTATACACAGAGGGGAGGTAGATAAGGAATATTTGGCCAATAGAATGTCATGGAAATCTGTACAATAACCCATACCACATCCATCATGACCAGGCACCTAATAACATTCGAATAGACTTATTGGCGATGTTATAGCCACTTAAGATTAATTGATTTGCTTAAAGCGTTAGCATTTCTGGATAAACTTTCACCCAATGCTTTCGATTTTATAGTTCTTTTTTGGATCATTTAAATATTTGCAAATCTTGATGTTTATTTGAATTATTTAGTTGCGAATTTATTTATATATTATGTGCTTGCTCTACTATCGTTTTTAGAATGAGGAATTAATTTAAGTAGGTTTAAGTAATTAAAGTGCCAATTTGTCCTAAATTTTTTACAAATTCTTTAATACTTAGATACGGGACGCACAATAAACTATACCCTCTAGAGAGGATAAAAGACATACTTACCAATAAGCCTTTGGGCTATTTGACCCACTAGCAACAAACTCGCTAAACGAGTACAGGTTTCCAACAAAACACTCTAAAGATTGATGATGTAGCTTTAAACGGCACACATCATCCATCATCAAACATTGTTCAAACTCGTGGTATCGGAGACAGTAATCGGTTGCAATTATGTAAATTTGGAGGAAGGCATGAAACACGTACTGAACAGTAAGAGCCAAGCTAAGAAAAAACAACTAGATCTGTTGTACATCAAACAGACAGGATGTCTTAACAGACAACCTTATGATCATAAAAGCGAAAACTTTGTTCTCCAAACATCTTTCAGCAGGACTAATGGAGTCCTAATTGAAGAGCGATGAACTCCACCAACCAGAGTGCCCTTCTAAGAAAGAAGGCAACTACATAAGGAACGACAATGAAGAATCGGTGGAGCCTACAGCTAAGATTATGCTCGATAGGATCATCAATATGGCTGAACTAAATAGGTATATCTCAAGAGGACATAGCTGTCTAAAGCCTTGCGGTCTATGTTAGATCGGAAAAAATCTGAGGAAATAATGAAACTAAACAGATCGCGGTTAAGAATGGTATACCGGGCGTAAGTCACCTGATACTGTCTTATATATCGACGATATCTTAATTGGGAACATTTCTGCTGCTTCTGTTGTTTCCTCTGGGGAAGTTTGGATCAAACAACCCGTAACCTTGGGTAGATTAGCTACTATCATTCAGGCAGAGATTATTGTGACCGCTACCACAACGCGCATACCTTTAAATAAAAAAATAAGAATGAAACCTCATTCATCTACTGGAAAGTCAAAGTTTAGGTTAAGATGGGTGTCTGCATCAAGATACACACACATTTAGACCAGAAGAGGTCCTTTGCGTCACTCTGGCTACCCAGAGACTTATAAAACCAACCAGACCTTCTGTTGAAGCAAAGTATGCCCATGACCTCTGAGAAGAGAACCCTTATATAAAGCAATGTTCTTTAAGACAAGTACAAACAGGTGGACAGGACCTGAAGGTTGGTTTCTTTTTCCTGTTAGTTCCTGCAACTTATGCAGAAGAATGATGCGTATATTGGCATAGAAATTTGAAGAGGCTAATAGCAAAGAGAAGGCAGAACTATCTTTTCGCACTGAATCTGGCTTAAGAACCTTAGTGGGTCTCGCTGTAGGTTTCAGCTTCCTAAATGAGCATCTCAACCCTATTGATATAAGATCCTCAGGGCTATGTCGAGTCCATTTGGAGTTCAAAATTTTGCGACGCTACTTTGCTACAAAAGTTGTTTTCTTTGTGGCATCACACTAAAAACGCTAGTTCGCAAAGATCGTTGAAAGAGATTCTCTAGTTGAAGCAGTCTTCGTTGAAACCGGGCTAGATAGGCGGAAGGCGCTAAAAGGTATTAGCGAAGAGGCCTAGTCTTTAGCATGCTGACATACGACAGATTTGTCTCAAAATATAGCATATCGAGCCATTTATAGTTAGTTTCATCGATAACGTCCAGCTTTAACAAATATTTACATATAACGAGAAGTCGAGTTGCTCAGCTTTGCTTTTCCCTAAAAGTCTCTGTTACCTGACAAGGTTTTCTTCATCATTTGTTTTTTCTCTTAAAGAGGTTCTCTATAGTTTTGTGACTGAAACTCCCAGTCCTGATTTCGAGTTTCATTTGGAAAGTAGGAAGACGGGTTATTAGAGGCTTCGTTTTAGAAATTTTAGGTGCTGAGAGATACTTGCAAAAAGGTTTGATATGTTGTCATTCTTTTTTCCAAAGCGCATACTTAGAACACATAAGCTGGTCTCCAAACGATATAGGCAGAAGCTTAGAAATTCTAAAAAAGTGAGAAGCTCTGCAAAACAAAGCTTTCAAACATAAAACCTGCCTGAAACCGAAACAGCATCAACATCGTAAAAGTTATTTGTAAACTGGCATTCCTCAGATTTAGTAAAGAGCATCCATCAACTATCTGCTAAATATGGTCAAATAGAATTATGTCGAATAGAAGTTTATCCGAAATTTAAGAAGAAAGATTGTAAGTTGCTTGCAAATCACTACCAAACTCTAAGTCGACGAAGTGATCGTAAATTATCATTATTTTTCTAGACCGAACTTTGAGCCAAAACTTAGTAATGAGTTAAGAATATTTACTCTATTACTCACCACCTATAAAGTCTAACGTCCGAATTCGGATCTTAGAATGTTGGGATCATGCATTGTATGACTTTTGAACTTATAAAACGTCTTTACGTCGCCAAACACCTTGTGACTGTTCATTTCTTTTCCGTGCTGTACTTTGGGCTCATTTTATATCATCACGAGACATCCTTCCAGTCTAATCTTTTAATCAGAAAATTCTATAAAATGAAACACCTTTACAAAAACTAGCTTGAGTCAAGTTCATTGTACCACGTTAACCAACATTATAAATACACTCATCTCATGAGTAAATAGTAATTTGCGTACAACCAAATTTTGTAAGTGTAAATGACACATTCCCGCCGTATAACCTAGGTATGCATATAGGCATAAAAACAGGTAGTATACATCCAAACAAACATAATAATCCCGTAATAAAGTACAGTATCTAGCCTACTATAAAAGATTGCACTCTCGCTATTATATGAACTCATACAGGTGCATATAACCATCTTAAATAAAACATACAGAAAATGTTATGATACGTCTGGAACGAATCGCATATTAATTTTTAGCAAATATTTGAACCAACAAATAGAGACAGACGGGCAGATATAGACAACGGAAATCAATTTGGTGTATGCTTAAGAAAGACTCGAAAAATATTCTGAAATCTCATTCAGGAAATGCCATTACACCCACAAAAACTGACTGTTTCATATAGGAGGGGTTATTAGCCCATACTTCTTCCTCAATAATGCTGGACGCACTGTCAGAGTCAATGGAGATCGTTACCGAACCATGCTGACTGATTGTTTTTGGGATAAATTGGAAGACGATGACTATATGTGGTTTCAACAAGACGGCGCCGCATTCTGCAAAGCTGACAAAACAATCGAGTTATTGAAATGAAAGTACTTCGGTCATCGTATTATCCTCAAAATGGATAAATCAATTGGCCTTCACATTCGCGTGATTTGACCTCTCTAGACTTTTTTCTTTGGGGCTTAGTCAAGTCTGTAATCTATGTCAATAAACCAGAGACCTTCGACGACCATCATTGAATGTTAAATTTCCGGCATATCGGCTGATTTATGCTGGTGTTCTACAGGGATCTATTCTTTTCATGTTGGCAGGGCACTTTTTAACCAATCAAATCAAACGTTCTGAGAACCCTCTTGACTAATATCTCTATGAGAACAGTCTTAGGAAGGAAGGATTTACAAAGGGCCTCGAAGAATCTTTTCTGTGAAAATATAGAAAAATAAATTATTCGCCTCGGACTAGAACGGACATGACCAGGAAGGAAGCCTTGCACACTTCTTTACTTCTAATGGACACCCATTTTCATGGTAATAAAACACAGATAGAGCATTCTATACAAAATAAGAGTGCCCAATTTCTTGTGCCAGATGATGTTGTCACCTCAAAGATATTACAATCTGCAGCTTCCTCCCGTATAAATCCCCTGTTCTCGATGGTATCTTCGCAGAGGCATTACAACAACTGACTCCACATTTTATAGGCGCTGTTTAAACTTTGGCTACACCCCTGAATTCTGGAGTTAGAAAACCAGGCTCTCATGTATACTTGGAGCATTCACGGACTAATTGTCTGGTTGGAAGTTATGCCAAAAGGCTGGGTGCTCCCTTCAACGATTTCTGCAGAAGATTAGACATATTTTTTTAAAAATCTATTGCCACTCATTGTTAAGGGCACAAAACAAATATGTCTCATGATCAAGAAAGTGTGGTTTATAAAAAAAATAATGGATTGTTGAAAATTAAATTCAAAATGATTTTAAATGCATAAAAATGACATCATCGCACAATCTGATTATTACATACCGATAACACGAACCCACCTTATTTTACCAGGCTGAGCACGTGCACAATGGCCATCAATGCAATCATTGAAAGGATGCGTTGTCACTTTTTGTCTGTTATGCAATTATTTTAATAAAGGAACTAATTGGCAATATTTTGTGAAGAGAAAATAAATTATGGCTCCTTAAGGAAAATTGTAATTTTAATTCGATCGATAACTATGGATTTGCGATTGTTTTGAACCGCCTTTCTACTTTCTGAGTTGTATATGGTCTTATTAACTAATATGGTTGTAACTACAAAACCAGGACCCACTTAACCGAAAGTTAGGTGCACAGTAACTCCCCATAGGTACCACAAAAGCATCTTAGCTTTGCTGAATACCGAGTAAGGGTCATTGCACGCGAACATCTTGCAGCTCTGTTCGTAAAAGCAACGAATTTCGAATGATAGAGAACGATCCCCTGCACCACAAGTCATGTGTTGGTTGGTCTGTCCATAAAAACTATAAAAAACCTATAAATAACCTAGACTATAAAAACCCAGAAACGGAAACAATTGACCCGAATACTGACGAATAATTTGTTGACAACCTTTGCCTATCGACCACGAAAAACGACAGCATTCTGGAATATCAAGACTTTTATAGATTACTAAAAGAAGGTTCCTAAAACTCCAGATCCAACTTAAGCAGTAATTCATGCAGTACCAACTTGGCATCTTAGGACCCAGCGAATTAAGCGAAACTCTATCTCGCTATAGCCGGGAAAACCAGCTAGAAATTCCAATTGCATGCAAAAACGTCATATCGTGGAAGCACCCTAGTAACAGGATATTGGTGACTAGATTTCCAATGACGCTACGGAAGATACAAAGCAACGCTGTCCACAATCTGGCATCCAATTTAGACATCGTCATTTCAATGGAGTATTTCAATGAAAACAAAAGGTAACCACCGACAACAAAACCCTCGAATATGTGATAACAGAGAAGGTTTTCTGGATGTCAACCATCTCGTCATTGGAGCCAGCTTGTTTGAGCACAAGTGCTACCAGAAGATCACCTGTGTTTCAACTGAAACAATGCGAAGGAAAGACCGTTTATGAAATCAAAAAGAACTGATAGCTGGTCACAGTTCCCAACTATATCGTATGGAGATTCTGACCTCGGATGAGGATCAGCTCAGAAGAGGAAAAATATTTCGCCATGGTTTTAAACCGTTTAAATGTTAATGTCGCTAGGTTCACATTCTAATGCGCAGCCCGAACCAAAAAACATCCGAATTATCAGCAGCAGATATACTAAGATCTTAATTGTTTTCAAAGCACTCAAGGAAAATAAAACGTTGGGATTTGACGTGCAGCGTTTTACAAGGAACAAACCAGGAGAAGATTTGGAACAGCAAAACAAAAACGGAATGCTAGTCAAGATTCCAAAGAAAGGCAATTTAACAGAGTGTACTCTCTAAAATGAACAAGCAGGTTTCCGTTCTCGATCATCCTACATTGATCACATTATGTACATATTAGCGTGCGTATCATCTTATCACAAGTAACAACTTGTCACAGTGGGACAAGAAAGCTTCAAACTTTTGTAACGCAGGCCTAAGAACCGTGGAAATGTTTCCATTGTATTGAATGAAGTTTAACCGCATCCCCAAGACTTAAGACTTACAGGATTTAAGTACATAAGTAGGCAGGTAAGTATCAAGTTCTTTATTAAGCGTGACAATAGAGTCTTGTGAGCCGAAGTCTGTACGGGATTTTGTAGTCTCAGTTCCAAAAATTTCAACGAGAAGAACGAAAGCTGCCTGCAGTGGTACTATATAATTCAGAAGATCGAAAACTAACTCCCGTTTTGTAGAGAAATTTATGCGGAATATATTCGATTTAAAACCATCCATGTATAGCTTTTTCTTTTTCTTAATCCCTTTACTGACGTATGCAGTACTGAAGTAGAAGGAATTAAAGGAACTTCGTCTGAATTTATTGAATGTCCAGTTATCAATGTAGAATAGAAGAGATCCCGTAAAAAATCATGAGCTGAGATCTCAGTGAATTCATAAACCATTACAGTATTTGGAGAAGCGAAAATCTGCAAGAGGTGCACCAGAAATAATGCATGCTTCAACTGCCAGATTTAATTTATGTCAATAATTCACAATCACAATTTTGAAATACCATTACCGCTATACAGGTCTTACAAAATTTTATCAAAAGAACGCACAAAACATAAAAAACATAAAATTCACAATTTTTAGGCAAAGAAACGTAACGTATTTGTCGTGACTCTGTGATTAGTAGAAATTCGAGGTTCGATTCCCAGATAACATAAAATTTTTTCCCCGGTCCTACTTCTCGAGGACCTCTGACAAACATCTAATAAATAATACAGCTGTCTTCAAAAGCTTCGAAAAACTATCCTTCGACACGGCATTATATCCATAGTAGGTCCCGTCCACAGGAATGGTTTTGAAAATCTAGGTTCAGGATCCCGTACAGACCTGTCGAGTAAATCTACCTCGTCGAGCAAACGCGCGTATGTCCTCAAAATTTTGAACTTTGAAACTTCACTTGTTAGGCAAACCCAAATTTGTTGCCTAAAGAAGATACGTATAAAAATCTCACAGATACGTATTTTACTTTCCATTTCCACAAACAAATTTAATTTTAGTACGTGTACACCCACTGTTAGCCAATTCCCGAAAAACCATTCACATCATTCTCTATATTCCCATTGTATTGCTTGTGTCCACTTAGTAGGCTATCCAAATAAATTTTTCGTTGTGGATGGACACAATAAATATTTTACGATCGAAATCTAAAGAAACTACTCATCCGAAAAAATAACACACATGTAGGAGGAGTATAGGTGTACAAAATTTTTACATACCGTCTGACCAAAAGCAATCCAGCTGAGGTCTAATCTGATAAATCAGGAGGAGACTAATTTGTGGAATACGGCTACTTTGACTGGACTACGACAACGTCAACGACAACAACGACGACGGCGACGACGACGATAACGACGCGAGTTGGTCCCCCGAAAACACCCGCAATACGAGTAATAACTCAATCTTTTCTAATTCGATTGCGGAAAACTAAATTCAATTGAGTCCGCCGTTGGACTCCCCATATAACATCCAAGTGTCCGCACTTGAATGGGAATTCCGATCAGAGTGATTAGATTCTTCCCTCACAGGTTCACGGTGTGGTTAAGTTCACTTGTCGACGGTGAAACGATACACAAAGGGTGTTTCGTCGTGTCGATCACAGAATTTCGATCTTCTTTCCGCATTCACATCCGTTTCACATTAAAACCGAAATTGAAATTGGAATCTCTCGTAGTAGCGAAATTGGCCTCCCCCACAGTACCGTATTCAATTAAATAGATTTTTTTTTTTTTGTTTAAGAACGCTTTATAGTAATATCTACTGTTTGTGTGCAATGAATTCACCACCGTGTGTACATGGAATTATAGTAAAGCTATCCCGCTGCGGCTATTATATTGTCAACCGTTTTGTGTCGCACCTAATCGCGGACTGAAAGTTTTGCCGAAAACCAATTTGAAAACTCAGTACCGGTGGGGGCTGTGTTTGTCGTGTGGGCCATCAATCTAAGCCCCCCCTCAACGTTCATATAGATGCGCGATCCGTGTGTGTATCTACTACTGTAGAGCACAGGCACAAGTGGAAAACGAAGCGTGAATCTCTGAAAGATCCTAGGTTTTTCGCCGGAGCTTTTCTTCTTATCCGCACGACGACTAAGACAACGACGACGACTACGAAGATGATAATCCAGGGTTCGAGGGGTGCTTTCGGTGTACTACAACCTTTTTGTTTGGTTTTTGTTGAGTCGTCTGTTTTACTCTTCTGTTTGTGGTTGATTTTCTTTTGTTTTGTAGGAAGTTCCATGGCAAATTGAGAATGTGTGTGCGGGGCACGGATTGGACTGGTATCGTGGGGAGTGGAAGTGCGAAAATTGACAAATTTGCATGCGGAAAGATTAGGGACGCGGCTATTGCCTGGTCTGGGGTCATCCATTAACAATGAGAGTCGATGTGATTATTGCATCAAAGCGTGGCAAGTTAAATGTGAGATGTTGGCTTACCTTTTTCGTAAAAAAAAAGTAAACGTTAGTTTGTTTTTTGTATTTTATTACACTGTTGCATATTTAAACGATTTTACGATATTGATATTTAGATGACATCGACATAACAATCAATTATACATTGCTCTGTGGCTGTGCCCTGTGTAACCTACAGAGTAAGTTGTTATATTCTTTGGATAGTTCCACAGTAGATCGCCATACCGAAACGGTCGGGAGGAAACAATAATGTTGAAAGGTTACAGATTAAATTGGTTCTTGTCATTGATCAGGACCACTAGAGCCGCCAGTTATTGATGGTAATAGATTCCTTGATCCATTCCGAGCTCAAAACCAATGTTAAGATCGTTTTTGATTATATCATTTCGAGATGGCTCAGAAAAAGTTATTGACGACCACTTTTGACAAAAATATCGGCATTTAGTAGGCTTTATGGTTACTTACAAAGGTCGATCTGTAGAGAGCCAGATTAAATAGAAGAAGCTGCGGTGGGTTCCTTGGCCCAGTTGTTAGAGTAGAAAGATGGGATAGAGATTGTTGTGTAGTGGTTTGAAACTTATTAGAATTAGATTTCAGAGGTTCACTTCCACTTGTGCATATGACTAAAGTTGAAACGTTTTGTACTTAGGCTCGAAGTGAACCTGAACCTCACCCAATAAACCTCTCCAGTTAGCCCGGTTCTTAGCTAACATCCTACAGTTGCACACTTCTAAGGCTAGACCTTTTTCTATTACGTCTTCCGGTTATAATTAGTAGCCTGTGTAGGTAATATTGTTGATATTCAGTTTAAATATCCTCGCTACCTCAAACGACTAAAGCGTAGTTTTTTTTAACTAAATCGATGTTAGCTTGTATATCTCCTTAATGCTCTAATTATAAAATTCTGAGTCTTCTTCAGTTGAGTCAAGCTAGTTCCCTAATGTCTCACTCTCAAGTATGGACAATAGCCGTTCCAACGAAGATTGGCATTTCTACTGCACTGAGAATTTGGCTTTCGCTAAGAATGCCTTGAAGCCCATAGCTGTTCACCAGTTTTGCTTTGATCGCTTCCGAAGTTCAGAACGAAGTTATAGATTCCCTCAATATCTGCTGTCTTGTTTGGAATTTCTACTGTGACTTCTAAAACTTCCTCAGTTGTGAATGGTAGTAATACAGCTGTTACTTCTGTTGGTCCTCACTATCCTGTAGTGACACATCTTTCATAGGCAATGATGTTCAGGTGATGTACAGACTTACGTTCTCTTCCATTGAAATTGGTATCGCGATACCTCATAATATTTGGTACCTTTATCCCTGGCTTGAGATAATTCCTTTCAGTTACACCTAACTTGAATTTTGGTAAACGACGAAAAGCATGTCATGAATGGACAGCATTTCTATGATTGGAATTTAGAAAGAATACCGTGACTTATTTTTTTATGTTAAGATATACATACACAGGAGTGGAATATTAAGTAACATCTGATGCTTTGGAAGTTGTTATTTTGGCACTCACGATGAATGCACAAGCAGGACATTTTAGGTTTTATGCCTTTCTTGCCCAGGTTTTCGGTTGCTGCATGTGTAATAAATTGATATTGCTATATATGTACATACATATGTATGTATGTTTACTTTTGGACATACATACATACATACATAGTCTTCAGATTTGTCAAGTAAGTAGTTAGAATCCCATGTTAATTTACTCTGAGAATTTAATTATTTTACCGAAGAGTAATGATCAAATTCATCCCTCTTTGGAGTTTACATTAAGACCTTTGCTGATTGATTATAGATAGGTATTGCTTTCATCAAGATCCATCCACATGATTTTGTCAAAATCGGATCTCCAGCACGCTTGATATGAGTTCCTTACAAATACAAATTTTTGGCACAACAGGTCTATGGAATCCAGGTCCTAGCTTCCCACAACCATTCGTATTGTGCGTGTTATATTCTTTACACGAATGGAAAAGGCCTACTGTTTAATGCCCTATCCGAAGGCCAATTTTTGTTTTGAGAAGCTTTTTCATGGAAGTTTTACTGTCGGATGTTTGTCACTAACCACTTGAGCGTTGCACCTGCAGTTTATTTATTTCGAATAAGCAAAAGTCGAGAGATTGAAGAACATGCGTTACCTTAGGAATACCGTCTCGATTAGCATATCTAAAGCTAAAGCTGCATTTGGCTTTTGTAAAATAAGGTGCAGCAATGCAATCAGCGTAAACAATCGATTTACTGTGAGTTTTCGTTTTAAAAACTTTAAATACCTAGTTAAAATCTTCTTGAAAAAATAAGACAAACCAAAGACAATTATAAGTATTACATTTATTTGAATTTTCATTCATTTCTCTTTTTCAAAAAAATATTTACATTTTTACAAAGGTTTATGTTTTCTTTTTTTTTTTTGTAACAATTTTATTTAACCTTGTAAAGTTGCAACATAAAGAAATTATAGAGAAAATAGTTTCAAAAATATTTTAGTCTTAAAAAAAGTAAAAAAGAAAATATTTCAAAAATAAACAAAATTTTTTTAAATTAAAGAAGGGAAACAAAAGTCTAAAAATTATTTTTTTAAATATAAATTAAAACACATTTCTAATAAATTAAATTGTTTTACATTGCTATTTGAATTCAGTTATTTTTTTCTTCTTTTTGGTTAAGGATTAGATTTTGAGAATTTCTTTATACTTTCTATTTCATTTTTAACCCATTATCGATGGCAGTCATCAAGTATGATTAAAATCATTTTAAAGGGCAACCATCGTTGATGAGTTAATAAAATCAGTTGTGATTTTGTTTAAACAAAATATTTAAAGAATATTTGTGTATAAAATAATATAAAAGATATGTGATATGTTGAAGTTAAAACGATTAATACGATAAAAGAAAATAGATTTTACATCACAATAGAACAACTCATAGCTCCTACCTAACAATGCATTAAATCAATGTGATATTGCTGTGGGTTTTGAAAAAATTCTAGACTAGTTTTACAAGTTTAAAATCAATGGTAACTATTTCAAGATGGATTTAGTGATGTCTTCAAATTTTGTGTTCATGATCTACATATGAGCCGTTTTTACTTCGATGAAGAAATGTTTGGTTATTGTTTTCAAGGATAATACAGAGGTGTCTTGCATCATTGGAAATAGTTTCAATCAATATTATCAAATATAGAAAAACAAATATGTATTGTGTTATAATCCACATATCATGCACATGCAGGCGAACTCTTTTCCTTATTAAAATCATACCATTAACCTCGTTTATTTTTGTTTTGGAAAATATAAATAAAAGTAATATATTAATTTCTTAATTTAAGACAAAAAAAAAACAAACACTTTACAAGGGGGAAGTCGAAAATCTTCAACTGTAAGGTGGTTTTCAGTCAATAAATACAGCCATTCTCATTTACATGTGGCAAAACTGCATTATTAATTCATTTTCGAAAAAAGTGGACATAAAACAATTCGCTTTTCGCTGACGTTTCGTTACGTTTCAGATTTCAATTTATGCCTGAGGTTGAAAGAATATGTTTTAAATCGAACAAATTATGTATTACAATCAATGCTATTTGTTGCCACAGTCGTTTCACGCAAAACATTAGGCGTCAGGTACATATGTATTTCTATTTCCAGAATATGAATAACATTTTGAATGTGGTACTAGACTCACATTTGAAATTTTGATATTTCTAGTGCCTGGCTACATTATAAATTGAATTTGGAACTGTGCACAACTGCAATGGTTACATGGCCACGCGAATACACCCTAGCGTTGCGTTAAATATGGCTGCTTTCCCAAATGCAGCATTACCTTTGTGTATCAGCAACGATTAATAAATGCAAACTCAAATGATGACTCAACGTTTTACGTTTCGAGATGCATTGTGAACGAATATACTGCGCTAACAAAAGCAAGCAGCGCATCATGAACTAGCACGACACGAATGACATTTGTTGTTACAGTTTCTGCTTATCTTCAAAATGTGTTTCATGAATATTTTATTGGCACCCGTAGCAAAAATACAAATACAAATTTTTGGCGCGACAGGTGCATGGGACACAGGGCAGGGCTTGCAAAATTCCAAAAAGAAACTATAAGCATCGTATAACATTCCAAAACGTCATGATTCACAGCGGAACAGTTTGCGCAATGCAATGTGAAAGCATCGTGTTTGCATCACTGATGCAAAATGCACATTTCGTTTGAATTTTGGAAAGCCTATACTATCTGTTGCTAGAATTGTGGATGTCACTGCTAATAAATTAAATGTATACCGCATCTGTTAAAATTGCTTTCAATCAAATGACAACATTTTTTCTTTATATCCACGACATTCATGGGCATGATTTTCATTGGAAGGCCAAACACAAAAGATGTAAAAATGAACATTGTACGGCTAAATCTTTGCGGCTTTGCTCCATTTTCTAGTTTTTCCACATTTATATTCGCAGTTGTAGACAGGTACGGAAACAGAACCTACATACATATGTAATCTATTTTGGTTTTGGTATTTTTTTATTTGGTATATGGAATGCCATTAACCTGCATATTTTCCAGTAAATTCCGAAACGAGACACGTACAGCGCAAGTTGTTAACAACTCAAATGCATTGCTTGACGTTTCAAAACATTAAAATAAAAGGCAACAGAAAAGCATGCAGTCACGATGTACAATTTGTTTGACTTTTAACAACATAGTCATAGATTTTTGCAATTTTACGAATTTTAGTGGAAACAGACTTAATGAGAAGATCAACTTCAAGAAGTACGAGATTTGCTTAGAACTATCGAGAATGAAGGACCCGATACGATACTCATATCTTATAGCTTCACTCTCTTGACAGCCAATTGTAAACTAGTAGTCTATACCTTATGTAGTCTATGATCTTATCGCAGGTCTATAAATGACACACCCACATATGTTTAACTGTAGAGCCCCTACATATATTGAATACCCCTGACTTGAAAACCGCCCAAAGTCAAGGCAAATTAACGAAATACTGATCATTTTCCTGTTATGGCGGTTTCAGAGAATCAATAGAAATCCACCTCACAGTTGAAGATTTTTCTATCATAACATGTTGGGTTTTTTAATTTTTTGATTTCCTTTTTTTTTTTTTAGAAATTCATGGTAAGGCCAAACTTTGGAGATATTTTTTTCTTCTGTTCTAAACTACAACTAATTAAATTTAGATATTATTTTCTTTTTACTTTTGTTTTACTTTAAATTATTACATTTAGTTTTTTCATTGTGTTTTTGTTATTTAAATGTTCTTTTTTACTGCTTTTAAAAATTGTTTTTTTTTTTCTTACAAATTACCATTAGATATTTACATAAAAATGTGTAAATTTGATTTACAAAAATTTCTTGTCTCACATGCAATTGTATTTGATTTGAATTTGGTTTTTTTTACTGGTATCATGCAGGTCATTGTCAGTGGAGACATTTGTTTTTTTTATCATCGGTAACAACTTACATTTAAAAAGTGTTCATTACTTCTAAAGCCTTAATTGCTAACTTATGACGCTAGTTCAAAAAGAAAATGAAAGGAAAAAATAATAAACAAAACTATTTGTTGTGTGTTGTTTTTGCTTTTACAGTTTTGGATTATCAAACATGGGTCCCCGTTGAACTAAGATATCGGCATATGGTTCCGATTGAGTAATGCTTAAAGCACGGAATTTCTTAAGTACCAGGAGTGAGTAGAACTTTTGTGCAGCCTTGTTTTTTGAAAAATAAAATTATGTTATATACACGAATAAGTAAAAATGGATTGTTGAGAGTAGTACCTGCTTCCTACTGTTCCTGTGTGTCATATCTGATAACATTAAAGTGTCATTCTTTTGCAGGCGAGTGCGTACAGAAACGAACATTTGCGCAGCTCTTTTGTTAAGAACACGCTCCTCAAATTGTTCGTCTGTTTCATTTTCCATTTGCTCATCACCAGGTTGCTGAAATAGTAAATAAATAAATTAGAAAATTAAAACAAAATATCAACGACATTAACGACATTGAAGAAAACTACATATTATGGAAAGTATGTATGTATTTTATTGTCTTCTTGGGAAGCTTACAGAACTCGGATGCAAAAAAACAAACATTCATGTTCTCACCCAAGAACGAATAAAGAAATAAGTAATCGCGTTTCTTATATCCAGTAAAATTGTAGCAGAAAATGGGACGGAAAACCAGTGAAAATTCACTGACCTATGAATGCTAACCGCGAAAAGTCACATAATTGACCAATATCCAAACAAAACAAACTGATCACATCAGCACCTTTGTTGATCCAGCGTCATTGCATCAGTCATTCATCGATCCTCGATTGGAAAAAAATCCCAAAGGGAGTTCGAGATACAAATTAGCTTGAATATACTTGAGAGTAATGGATTCCCAATATATCGGAACTATTGGTCCGACGGATGGTGGAACTAAACAAGATAACGAACCCAACAAGATTAACGAATCTGTAAAGCAAGGACTAAACAACAAACTATGGCTGCTCCGATCCAGCTATAATTTGCAAATCGTTGTTCGATTTAAGCGCTATCAACGAACAGTCCAAGAGTCAGCCACTATCATCTTTCATCGACAGATTGGATTGTTCGTCCTGACAGTTCTGTGGCAAAAAATGATAATTAGACTGAAATTGCCTGCTACGAAAGGTTCTAAACGATGTATGTATGTGTTTTGTGTAAGAACATAAGAACCCGTAAAAAGTAATAAATGAAGAGATCACGTCTATATTTACAACGAGGATATTGAAGTTAGCTAGAAAAATCCTACACCAACTTCGCTTGGACTCCGTGTGAAATTCCCTTAACAATTATGAAAACTTTTTTTTTTAAAAAAACAAACAATACTCACATGTACGCCTACTGAATGTGGGAAATCATAGTCATTCCAGTCGGATGCAAGTTCAGCTGATTTATTCGCTGGTGCAACCAAAGTCAAATCTCCCAAGTCCAAGTTGTCAGGCATATTCTCAGCCTCGCTCAGTATCGACGAAACTTGATCGGCCGGCAGATTTGGCAAAGTGTCAATGTTCTCCATACTCGAATGATGTGGCGTCATACCTCCGTGATGCAGATCGGCTGGCGTCAGGCCACTGTGATGGAAATCATCGTGAATGTCAACCATGCCATGTGCCAAATTGCCAGGCGTCATTGGAACACCACCCAGTGGTGTCATAGGATCCAATCCGCTCAATTCTGGCATCGGGAACATATGTCCAGGACTTCGCAGTGAATCAAATCCTGGTGTTGGTGGGGGAGGCATTAACGAGTCATTTGGATTGAAATCCAACGACACTGCAGAATCACGTGGGTTAAGTTCAGCATCTCGTACAAGATCCGGCTCGCCGAAACTATGTCCCATTGTATCGTGCACAGGCACAGCAGCAGGTGGTGGCATAAGTGTAGGCTGAACCTCAGTTTGCATGGGACCCTTGCGTTTGCGACCACGCTTATTTGTCGCCGTCGTCGGTGAATCATGCTCCTGTTGAATTTGGTCAAGTGCCAGCAGATCAGCTGGACCAAGAACTGAAAAGTCCTCTAATACGCCCAACCGTGAGATAAGATGTCGCTGATAATTTGCGAACAGACCTCTCGCTGGGATATCACGTGAAGGCAGGGAAAACAGTTTCTCAACACCACCCGTCTCTTTCCAGTACATCAACCTAAATGGGGGAGAAAAATGGAATACATAGGCACATTAGCAAGGTTAACTTCATTCTATAGATAATTCACAGATGATTCACCACCTCTTCGTCGGGGGCGCCAGGTCTAATGTTGTGACGATGTCCGATGTGTTCGCCAATTGAGCTTTCATCTCTTCACCGGAAATATTCTTAACCTCATCAACAATGAGTTTTCGTTTCCTTTTTGCTTTTGTAACACCACGGTATGCTGACGCATCAACCGGTGCCAAAGCGAAACTCTCTTCTTCGTTGTGCAGTAACGTCGATTGTTCGACGCCACCGTCTTCATGGTGTTCATCGTCGTGATGCGCTTCGGCTAAATGGTCATTATTGCCGTGATGTTCGCGGTGAGGTGATGATGGTTGGTGTTGTATCGTTGATGGCGCCCTCAGATTGTCCTGTCCTAAAACTGATGGCGGTCTTGATCCCACTGAACTTGGCATCGGTGACGGTGCCCCCGTATCGAAATGATCCATATCATCGTCCGAGTTATCCTCATTGGCAGGTAAATTGGCACTTGCTTCCGCTGTTGCTGCGAGAGGTGGCTCACCGAAAAGGTCTCCTTCAAACAGACCAACGGCAGGTTCTGGAAATTATTTAAGCATTTAGTTAAAGTTTTTACGTTAAAGATTTACTCTGCAGAATATTTAGCCTTTAGGATTGAACGTGGATAATAAGGGAAGAGGTTCGGAGGTGGGTTGGTGTGACTGTGCCCTACTCTACTCTGGAAAATGTAGCAGTATCTAGTGAGGGTAATGTGAGGTACACACGATCCTTGATATGGGCCAGCAAGTATATTTTAAAGATTTTCACCGTCAGGCGCCAAATGTGGACTAGAGGTAAGCTGCTCCACAAAATCAAGCAAATAATATTAAATATCTGATCACGATCAAGAAACTTTGCTAAATACTACTGAGCGGTTTTTTTATCTACCATCAAACGAATAGAAAAAAGCCAAATCAGACGCCAAATCATTGTAAGCACCCTGTCGTTATGCACAGTCGTCTTTAAGATCCTTGTTTGGCCTGTATATCCTAGAGAGGGCTACTAAGTGAAGCCATAAATAACTAGTTTTACCCCAAAATGAGAAGAAAATATTCTTTGGCTGCCTTCGAGTAGATTTTATAAAACCGAGGACTGCGCGTTCATCGAACTAAAGATCTACTGGAAATGTTTGTTACGCGTAACAAATATGGTTCTTCACAGCTCGCCTGCTATCGTTAAAATAACTTAACTAGAAGTTCTTGTACAGCGTTTATTAAAGAAATTTGTTCTTTTCTGACTACAAAACTAGATTCACTACTGCTATCATGAACAAAACCCCCCTTTCATCCTCCGGAAAAAAAACAAGGATAATTCAATATTAGGACAATATTATATGAAAAATATGATAGCGTTACAAACAAATCACTCACGTCCAAACTCGTCGCCAAAGCCATCACCATCCAAATTGGGATCATTTATGTCGTCAGAAATATCACGCGAAGTTCCAGCCACAGGTTCCTTTGTCTGATCAATGTCCTTTCCAAGTTCTTCGGCAAATAGGTGTTCCTATTTACAAAGACATCATGTAATGATTTTCTTCTCTTTTCAAATTTAAAAGTTAACAACTTACATCAATATTAGGATCCATTCCGTCTCTCACAAGATCAGGAGTATCAGCATCGAAACCCATATCACCGAATCCATCGTCATGCAATGACATTGACATACTTCCGTAATCTTCGCGCATTGTGATTTCGTCCGCTCTTGATTGGTTAATGGAAAATTGCGCCTCAATGTCAATGTCATTCAATTCTGGTAATGCCGTGTCGAAATCATGAAACACCTCGGGCAATGTAATAGCATTTACTGCCGCCTCTCGATGTCCCTCTGGCAAATCCACCATTCCAGGGCGGAATGCCATCTATTCATGGATGATATGGATTTTAGTTTTGAAATTTTTTATATGACAGGAGTACCTACATATGTATGTGGGTTTGATTAACAATAATATGTATGAAATGCAAATGAAGTTGTGTCGAGATGCGAAATTTTGTTTCCCCGACCTAATCATTGTTTTCAAGGAATAGGTGTACATGGAGACAACCACTTTATATGACTACTTAAAACAGAATGGCAAATCGCAGGGTAATATCAACTATTTTCCACGTTCTGCTTTCGGGACTGCACAGAAATATGACCGAAAAGGGTCAACCTCAAACAAATTTAGTGCTACTCAGACGATGGCTTGTATGCTAAGCACGCTTGGTACACAGAACCAACCAAATCATAATCGCTTCATACAACAAGATTGTTATGATACAGACACTAACTCACGAGTATTTCGATGGAATAAATACAATCCTTGCTTGAGTCAAAAGCTGTTGCGCATAATTAGGACAACTTTTTCTTTACCAATGAGAGTTGTTTTCCAAATAAATGAAACTGCTTTCTCGAAGGGAGACGGAGGAATTCGTAGGACACTTAGGTTAGGTAAATTGGTGTCCTTGTTGACGTTGTCAACGGATCACTTAGACTAGCAGAGTCCATTGTGCCCACGATGAACTCTTACAGCACAACTTAAACACATGTACTATGCTGACGACGTATGCTTACATACTATTCCATAAGATCTCTGCAAATATCTCCCCTGGTATTCAATTTCAGCGATTGGTCGTAACAAACGGAGTTTTGGTAGAGATGTTCGCGTAGTTACCAGTTGAACATGGTTATGGTGTCACCTTGTGGATACAATGAAACCCAGGTTTTGAAGATAATGTTTCAGAATTTTCATCCCCTATTCAATGATCAGGGACCTGGATCCGCAGATGTGATCAGTAAACTCACAGTGATCACATGGCAATATTGTGTCATTCATAAGACACTTAGTAAGGACAAGACCGATTAACTAGTGTTGAGGACTTGCCACTTTAGACAATTGGTTATCGCTAATAATTGAGAACATTTACAATAGTTATGCCGAAATAGAAACAAACCAATGGGAAGGCCGCCTACAGGGTAGTCATGACGAAATCGGAAAAGCCTTACCATCCACCAGTTGAACGGGTAGATGCAGTACATACCTATAAGCGTTTTGCAGCTTATAGACTCACGAGGGAAAGGGAACATACTCTGCTTACATAATTTACGTCCCATTAGCATAAGAATCGAGTTCCTCGCCTAAGTAGACTGCGACCTGTAGAGCGAATGAATATAAATATATACAAATCTACCCTGTGCAGACAACGCAACTTAAGAGCCGCAGCGAAATTTACAATTTTCTGCAAAGGATGTAATAAATGAAGCAAGTGCAATCTTTCAACAAAACTTCATTTCCATATTCAGTGCATAGTAGTAAAATTCTAAACAAAACGATCCCACTTACCTTAATTTTGACGAACGCTTCATTACAATCCGCCAACAGGTACTTAGCCTTGCGCGAATAGATGCGCACAACGCCCAACAGCAAATGACCAGACGTGCGAAGCGCCAGCTTCACCTTTGGCTGCATGATACCATCGACAGATTGCTCAATGTTTGTCTCAAACACATGAGCCTTCGTCAGTTTCTTGTCCCAATGGGCCGCCAGCCAAATTCTGGCCAACGGCCCCTTCTTCGCCAATACAATATGGGCGTAGAACATTGTGTTACTCTCTTATCACTTAATACACTTTACAAAAAAAAATTATTTAAAACAAAACAAAAAGTGAAAAAAAAAAAACGAAAAAAAAAATATTCGTTTTGCCGCTCTACTCCCCAAAACAGTACACAATTACATATTTATCGCGCAGAGTTTCACTATATCTGCTGCGACAATTGTATATTGGGGAATTTTCTCTTCTTTTTGCTTGGCTGGTGGTAAATGAAGGCGACCTGGCTTTGGCTGCTCTTCCTATAGTCGTCAACGTTGCTTTGTGTAAAGAAATTAAACGGGAAAAAATGAAATTTATCCAATACTGCACTGATTATCTGCATTGCTTGGGTCCCGCGGCAGACCCTGATTTAGAAATGTTCATGTATAGTTTTCGTGTCTTGTAGGTGATTGCTCGGGAACTGGGACACAAAAATGTTGATTTTTTCCGTCGAGTATTGGCGCCCAAACACACAAGCGATGGGAATTTGTATAAATTTCGCGCGATATCTGTTAGTTTCACAAAATATATTTTATTTAATGCGTGCTGGATTGTTTTGTGAAGGTTTTGAACTAATTTTTGATTTGTTTTATGATGATATATGGGTAAAATAATTTAAAATAACTTGCGACCGATTTCTAGTGAATGGTAATAAATTTTTCTATTCTTTCAAAATGGCGTCGCTGAGTATTGAGAAAAAGTTGTACACTCAACAAGGAAAAAACAGGCGTCACTTTTTAACAGTCAGCATTAGTACAGTGCTCGACGATAGATGGCGCATTTTTATCTTGGGAATGTGTTACATTTGTATAATACTCGTTTTTCTTTTTATTTAAAATAATGCCATCGTAACAGATTTCGTTTGCACATATATGGACACGTAGATTTTACGAATTTTGATTAATAATTCTAACTAGTTGGCGAAGAAAAAGAAAATGCTTGATCTTAAGACCGAGTTGGGCCTGAGCCTTAGATAAGCAGATTCTCCCCTTCGCGTTTTGCTTGCCAAACAGGAACTCATCCCACCATATTCCGTGTTATCGATCTGAGTTAAATCCCTGTGGTCCGAAGTGTGGATATCCATTTGATTTACAGACTCTAGTCACTATGCAGCCAGTATAGTTCATCATTGAATCTTCTCCTCGATATTCCGTCGAAGCAGATGATTCAAAAAAAAAAATATTGTTTGGGCTAAACCAAGGGTATTTGCATCAGCCATTGATAAGAATAACGTCTATACCGTATATTTTCTTCGTTTTCGTCGTTCCCATCTCTTCTGCTGGTGAAGATTGCGAACAACTCTCACTGTGTATGTCACTTATTTTGTTTTATTTGCTTTTCGACCCCGATATAGGAGTTTCGCTGTGTTAGTGGAACACAAACGAAATTTATTTTCTAAAAGATTATTGACTGGTCCTAAGTACAAGGCGCGATATTTTTGAGATAGACGACTTAATCTGAGCTTAATCTGAGCGACTTAATCTTCCTAGTAATTTTCTCAGCCTTTCATTCAATCCTTTATAACTAGGGACCCACCAGAACACTTCGTTTCAAGAACATTTTACTGTTCTCGATAGCATTTAACAAGCTACATATATTAATTTCTAGATCTAATTTCTGTGGTATTTCCTTAACGGAAGCCTCTCTCCAGGATAGGAGAGCCTGGGGATTAACGCAGGCTCTCCTATCCTGGATGACCATTTTCGACTCCTCTCTGTACACAACTATGAACTACATATGTACCTACATACTTGGTGTCTTTATTGTTATTAAACTTCCACCTATTAGACAAATTGATGCTTTGGAGCTAGGTAGTTTGGTTTGGGGGATATTGCAACTTTAACGGATGTGTAGCCTGACTCGGATCTCATTGTGGTCCGCGGTGTGGGATACCAGAAAATAGTGAACAAGACAATTAGTCAAATACTTAATCCATGACGGCTATTCCGTTTTAATAATGAATTTTAGAGTAGGTTTCGGTGGCGTGTTTGCTAGTTCGCCGAGGTCATTGAAAGATACTTTTCCCAGGGTTGATTATGTGGTTCTATTGAGGCCTAGGCATTCGGTGGGGAAATGTGTTGTGTGTTCCTCTACCACTATATTGCCACAGCCACTCCAAAGGTCTGGGGTGCAGATTCTCATTCTTCTAAGATGGACTGCCATTGAGTTGTGAGAATACCTATGAGGAGGGTTCATATTCTGTGGTCTATTTAGCAATAAAAGTTCTCTGGTCTTATTTTTTGTCGTATTGGGTTGAAAGTTTTCTAGTGACGTGACATGAGCAGACTCTACTCCACCTTACGCTGGCCATGTTGTGACAGTTCGAGGTGATTTTGGATCTGAAAAGACTGATGGGACCGAGTAATCTGCTGTTAGGTTTTTTGATTATGACGCTTTTCTCTCTAGCTCATTGTGCATTTCATTCCAGTGGAAGCCCATATGGCCCGGAATCTAGCAGACCGTTATGATGTGCTTTGACAGTTTGCTTTCTACCTGTTTTGGAGCGGGGCTTGCTCTCTTCCATGACCCTAATCTTGAGTATATCGGAGATTGGACTCTTTTCCGAATCTCTACGAGTGTTTCTGATCCTTTGTGCTGTACTCTCTTAAGGGCCTATTTGTATTAGAAGACGCGTGAATAACGCAGTATAAAATTTTAGTATATGTACAAGTGAAAACCATTAGATTAGATTTTGCTGGCGGCTTCCCAAGTAAAGCAATGCTTCCGTACCCCAATGGATAGTGCATTGGACTATTGAGAGATAATTCGAGGTTTAACTCCCAAACAACAGTGTTTTGTTTTTTCTTCACGGTTCCATCTCTTGTGGACGTTATTCACCAAGCAGGTCAACCTGATCTGTGATCGCCAAGGTTGATTCCATTGCACTAAATTCAGTGTCTATTTGACTTGGTATAATCTTATCTTAAAGAATACACATTGTTTGCTATATAAATTAAAAAAAATGTGATTTATTTGCTTAACCTTATCTAAATATACACGAATACAAACATCAATTACGTCTTCTCAATAATTTACTTAAATTATCGCCTGCAGTCTTTGACTTCGGATCAAACTTAATGGCAGTTTGGTAGCTCTTGATGGCTAGGTTAGTTTTACCCCAACGATGATAGAGAACACCCAAATTAGTATGGTATAACGCATTCAATGGTTCCGCCTCAATTACCCGCTTATATAGCTCCTCTGCTTCCACATAGTGCCTCATTTTGCCATAAACGTTTGCTCTGATAAACACAATCGAAGTTTCATTTGGCAGGTACTTCAGTGCTCGATTGGATAATCGAATTGCATCATCATAGAGTCCCTGGTTATCCAAAAGTGTTAAAATATTCGCCCATGCCTTTGGTTGATTAGGTTTTAGTGCCACCGATTCTTGCCAGTGTTTAATTGCCTCGGAGTACTCCTGGATTTCAAGATATAAATTTCCCATGTTGTAGTAACACACCGGATAGTGCCTGCGGTACTTTAAAGCGTTACGATAACTTTGCAACGCATCAGTGTATTTTTTCCTTGACGCCTGTACAATTCCCAGATTCATCCAAGCCGCGGGAAATTCCTCTAGTACATTAAGTGAATTCTTAATATACATCTCCGCAGTTTGGTAGTCGCCGATTTCTCTATAAAGATTGCCAAGATTCATTAATGCGGCTTCGTATTCAGTGTATAAGCTGATCGCCTTGTGGTAGTGATGGAATGCTTTCTTCTTGTCTCCTTTATCGGTTGCTAAACGTGCGATGTTATAGTGTACTTTTGCATTGTTCGGACAAACAGATAGAGCCGATGAGAACAAAATATCTTCTGTCATCCATTCTGTGGCTCTTTGCCTTGTACGGAGTATGAACACGACCATCAGGGCTATCAGTGCTATATGCATTACTATTCTATATTTGAATAGCCTGTCTGTGATGTAGTAGAATGACGCGGCTACCATAAGACACATACCGATCGAAGGGACATATAACACTCGCTCAGCAATAACAAATCCAACTTTTACAATACCACTGGCCGGGAGGAATGGTATGACTAGGAAACCAAGCCCAATCAAAAAAGTCTTTGACTTTGTTGCGACTATTTTATAAATAAATATATAGACTAGAATAATGCCAAGAATACGATGGTCAGTTGGAGACCGAACAAGCCTAATTGAACCCAATGCCCAATCAAAACTCAGCCACATAGGACAGACAACAATCCAGCAATTCAGTGCGTAGAGGAAGTTCTGCGAAAGAGTTCTGATCAAGAGGCTGTCGCTTGCGGCAATTGGATTATCCATTTCTTTAAAATTGGGACTTTCAAAGTTCTGCATCCAGAGTCGAAGATACAATAAAAGTCCAGTTATAACTGCAAATACTATATAAATCCCTTGCAGCAAAGCACTTAAATCAAATTGAAGCCTTCTCTTGCAGCATCTTCTCTTAATGAAGTCATAGAATACACAACTGGGAAGAATGGTTATGGCGTTTTCTTTACACATAAGACCCACCACTGAAAGAGCAATAATTCCGAAATATTTAAGACTATTCACAGTACTATCGACGTCGTGTCTGATGGAATCCATTAAAAGAATCGCCAGCAAGAAACACAAGCAAAATAGCAATTCCGCCCTTCCAACTACTCCACATACTGCTTCCGTGTGAACTGGATGTATGGCGAAGAGTGCAGCTCCAACGAGTGATGTAAATTTATTGCCAGTAATTTTATGAAATAAACTGAGCACCAGCAAACTATTGATACAATGAATCCCCAAATTTACGATTTTCATGTGATAACTCCGAAAGTCAAGCGTGTTGTATTCTAGATGAAATAGTAGAATTGTTAGGGGACGGTAGGACTTGTGGCTTTCGGGATCTGTGAGATTGGCGCCCCAGAAGTCATGGTTAAACACGGAATGAATGGAGAGCGGTGACTTAATCACATCGATGTTTTTCACGATAGCTACTGTATCATCGAAGACAAATGTCCCGCGGAGGGAGTGATAGTAGGATATTAAGCAACAAATTATCAACAAGCACGCGTAGTGAATTAAATTATACTCCATTCTGACATATTCACAAACAATTTGGAAGTTTTAATTCAATAAAACAAAAATAAACATAAAATCGGACGATGTAAACAAAAGTGAAAAACTAAAATCGATGCAAAATCAAAATGTCAATGGGATTAGGTTCTGTTTGTTTGATAAATAAATATTCCATCAGTCAGGAGTCCCAGATCGTCAAAATGGATTCAGAAAAGTACAATGTGCGATCGATAAAATTGATAAAGTCGTCAGGGCGGAGAGGGAACCAAAAAAAAAAAAAGAAAACGATACAAGGGTAGGAGTATGCAATACTCCTCCATTGTTACACTGCACGTCAAAAACTAGTAAGTAAGTAAGTAAGTACATAAGAATTGAAGAAACACCCTGAGGTCAATGACCATCAAAATAGTGCCGGACTATCAACCATAGATTATGATAGACTAATTTTAAAATAGGGTTCTGCTATAAAACAACGACGGTGGGACAAGGCAGTACAACGTCAAAGGCAGATTGTACCAGGTACGCTATTGAGTTTGTACTCTACACCAACATTCAGTGTTGTTTCTTGGACAGTACATAGTTCACTGAAGAATTGTTTTCTTTTTAATGGCTCCCTTGTGAGTAAAGGAGTCACTAAAAGTTTTCGAAGCTAAATATGGCGCCGTTCGTGCTAGAAGCAAGCTTATTTCAGACTAAATACTGCCTCTGTATAATCTTCCAAACAGTGCTGCTTGTTGGTGAATTGAATTCACTGTTTTCAAACCATTTTACTTCATTTTAATTCAAAATCTTAATTTGGAGCTGTGAACTCGTGTTCTCATTGTCGAAGTCTTGCAATATGAGTCTCCGATCCAAAATCGAAGACGTTTTAAAGTTCCAGAAAACAATCGGAGTCCTCATTCGACAAACAAACTTTATTAAAGAAGTTTTCGTCCAATTTTGAAGCCTTGTATTATTACTTAAAACAACTCACAATTATTCCAAAATAAAATCTTCTACTCCTTATCGCATTGACCCTACGAGTGCCTGCTGGTAATTTTATCGCACTTATATGTCAAACACAACCAGTCAAAATAACAATTACGTTTTAGACCAATTCCACAAAACAAACGGGACAAAAAGTTATTAGCAGCTGATACTTGTCATCTTTGTTTATAAAAATTTTTATACTACTACCACCGGTGTGATGGTGGAAACTTATATTTCCAATCTAAAAAAAAATAGTTATCGTTTAATTAGAAAGTAATGGCAGAGCCAAATAATTGTCCAAAGTGCAAAAATGAACTAACAAGCCGCAATCGTCTCATAACCGAGAACTGTGGTCACTCAAAGTGTCGTGAATGTCTGATATCCGAAGAAAATGGCTGTGAGGAATGTAAACAAAGTGAACAGCCAACGATAAGAAACTACAATGTTGTGGAAAAGATTAATATTATTGAAGATAAATACCTGCCATTAAATATTCCAAATACTCAGCCGGAAAAACCTAAAATCGGGCGTACGACATTTCCATTGCACATAGTAAAGGAATGCACAGACAACAAAATAGTATATTTTTGCACGATCTGTGATAAACGCTTCAACAGTCGAACCCAACAGTATTACCATTTGTTTTGTAATAATTCCTCCAATAAGCCATATAAATGCAAAGAATGTCTTAAGGTAAGAAAAGCACGTTAAATACGTATGTACGTCTTCCAAAATCAATGTAAATACTTCCAGACTTTTGCCACATCATCGCATTTGAAATATCACATGGATGGCCATTTACAAAAGTCCTTCTCGTGCTCGGTTTGTAGTAAAACCTTCTCAAAAGTGCAAATTCTAAGAAAACATGAAAAGTTACATACAACAGTCGCTCAACAATGTACAGAATGTGGGGTTAAACTTAAGAATAAAGTTGCTTTCACAGCTCACTTGAGGAAACACAAAAACATAATCCCATACAGTTGCAACATGTGCGAGAAGAAATTTTCTTTGAAATCTACGCTGCGAATACATAAGACTGTTCATGATGGTAAGTTGTGTATCTCTAGATTTATATTTTAATTCAACTCCATGAGATACAGAGTCCAGTTTGTCAAAATCATTTGTGTTCTATACAATGAAAGGGTCCTACTCTGTATTGCCGTGACCGAAGGGCAATTTTTTATTTGAGAAACTTCTTCATGACAATTATATTCTCGGATGCTTCTCAAACACTTGCGATAGGAGCCGTAAAAGATCTTTTTAGATGTTGTCTGGGGAAATAGGAACCTCGAACACCTCGCTCCTTAGTCCAATCCACTAACCACTTGAGCCACGGCGCCCATGTACATATGTCTAGATAGTAAGAAAAATGAGTCTAGCAGCATGATGTAAAAGTTTGAGCGTATTGAGTTCAATTAATTTGTGCTATCATACTAAAAAGGCATCGTGCCGAGTTCCCATCATACGTTTCGTATATTTGTAATATGAACGTGTGCTAGAGGTAGATAGAAAATCTTAGTGAAGTCGTAAGCGAAGGTCCGTCTAAGCTGATCGTCTAATAATAGTTCTGCCTCTGTCCTTGCTTTTACACATATCAACTTGTTCCTCTGGTTCTTCTAATAGCGTCTATTACTATTTCCCTTATTTTCGTGAGATGTTGGGTCTCCAAGTCCAGAGTTAGCTGTTTACGCTATTTGGTGCGTCTCCAGCCATCTGCGAAAACGCAAGTGCTGTACTTTATCTTCGGTTTATTACCGAGGACGTTTTTTTTTTATCTTTTAAGAAGCTTTCTAAGAACTCTTATACTCACGGATGTTCGCGTGTCAGGTGTTCGCGAGACACCCCTAAACGAGGTACATGGAGTTCAAAAAGTCTTTATTGATACGCTTACCTGTGTTGAAAAAATTAAGGTATGTACATCCTTTTATTCATTCCTTTTTATTGTTCCTTTAATCATTCGCGTCTTTATCGAGATCATCCTTTTATTAGAACTAAATTTTGTTTGTAACTTGGACTTTGAAGCTTATTTAATCTAATTTATTTCAGGAACCAAGCAATTCAGATGTGCCCAATGTGACAAAAAGTTTGATAGAAACTCAACTCTAAAACTACACACATTGCGGCACTCCAAATTGAAAAAGTACGATTGCTCGGAATGTTTTAAACAATTCATTGACATGAAGTCCTTAATGCGGCATAGTAAAATTCACATCGGTAAGTAGAGACTACTACTACTCTTAATTTCAATAAATAATCAATTATTCCAGGAACATCCAAATATAAATGCACCCTTTGTGATACCACTAGTATCCGAAAGGATAATATTACCAGACATATAAGAAATATTCATCCGAATGAGAATAAGAATAGCATCGAAGTAGTTAATGAAGAGATAGAGACACCAGACATAGTTAGCCAACCTGAAGATGTTTCCTTGCACCAGCCACCAGGAACAAGTGGATCTAGTGCCCGTGAAAATAAAAGTGATGTGCCCATAACTGTGGCCAATAGTTCTGTCATCAGATGTATTGGAAATGTTCAACCTGTGATAATTCCTCGAGAAAATCAAACAGAAAGAAATACAAATGAAAACGTAACACCGCTGGTTATTCACCCAGCAGCTGCAACGCATAAAAAACTGAAAAAGAAATACGATCCACACGAAATATATCGTAAGATTCTGTTAGACGATGATAGCACAACGGAGAATGATACTAATAGCATGAGCGAGACTACAAACCAAACGACTGATCAAACAAAACTTGTACAGGAATCGACATTGTACAATGGACAGCAATCGAATTTCTCTGAGACACACTGGCGAAAGAATTTTAAATACACTTATCAAATACAATTCGATTAATGTATTATGCATGCATGCAAATAAAGTATGTACTTTTTGTATACGGAAAAGTTGTATACGCTATACACATTCCTACTTCATTTAATAACATGGGATAAATAATGTTTATGCCTGTTTGGGGAAATGTTCTTTTCATGGTGAAAAAACAGGAAATAAAAGCCAGTTCTCACGCCCTTGACAATTACACGATCCGTACCAAATCTAAATTTAGACTAACCACCTCTACATTTTTGTCCGTAATTATGATTAATTGATAAGACACACAGCGATTCCAACGTTACGTGGACAATGGTAAAGAAAAAGCTTCTTATTTATAGACCATAGCAAATACGCAAGCATTGGCGTCAATTATTTCTCTTATAAGGGACATGAGACAAAAAATAATTCATTATCAAATAACCTGAACAAAATATCTTTGGCAGCTACCCAATTCCTCTTAGGTCTTATGTTCGTCAACGTCATCCAACTAGTATGGTTTGAATTCTAGTCACCCCTAAAGCGCCAACACGATGGCGCATTACGTTAGCAATGTTTGAAAATTCATTTGAGGAGGAACTACGAGTTCTAACAGCCGCAAAAAAATGGCAAGGAGTTCTCAAGCTAAGTGAATCGCTATCATTGGAGAAGAAAAACAAATACCTATGGACATGGCCAACAAGAGAGGCATTGGAGAATATAAAAAACACTCTACATGAATTGAAAATAAATAACGTGCTAAGTGTTGGCTGTGGAACTGGCCTCCTCGAGTGGATTATTCAAGAAAGCATCGGTAAGAGGTGGTGAATTGCATTCAGTGTTACGTATGTATTTGTTTCCATTTAAGGGCTCTCCGTGTATGGCCTTGAAGTCGACAGATCATGGTGGGAGAGTAACTATTCTCCAATCAGTTTTATCAAGTTGAATTTCATTGAAAACGGTTGCATGCAAGGGGATTTTTTGCAAAAATGCTGTGATACGCAACAATGGGACTTTGCGCTGCTCTTTTGTTTCTTCAATAATGGAAAAGCTTTTCAAGAGTACCTCCGCCTGTACAAAGGATCAACTGTGATAATAATTGGCCCCGCGCCAAATGTTAGCATACACACTGATCCGGCACCACTGAATCCCGGTTTTAGCGATCATAGGTGGAAGCTGTGGAGGCACTTTAGCATATCCAAAGATGACATAATAGCATTTTATACGTTAAGCTGAAATAGAAGTTTTAATTTTTTATTTTATTGTAACAGCGCGGTGGAAAATATATCCGAAAACTTAATTCTAATTTAATTTTACTTGGACGTGAAATTTACACGAAGGAATGGATTGCACTTCCGCGGTGACTGTGCTGTTGATGCCTAAGTTGGCCAAGGCGCCTCTCACCAGGCCACATGTGAAAGCGACGAACTGAAATGTATAGTATATCTTCAATGCTATTCAGTTTTTTAAATGGTTGCCATTACCTTGGGAGCATGCTCCAACTGTTTGGTGCCAGGCGATATCCGGGTTAGGAAACGAAATGCCTTGTCCTGCAGTACGTAGACGCCTTGGTGATTTGTTCTTAAGTTATCCACTTGTTTCTTGTAAATTAAGGTCCAGAAATCAGTGCAGATGAACTTCATTGTTTCTAACTCATCTTTGAATCGGGGCCACTCGCGCGTCAGTCGCTCGATGAGACGATAGCCAGTGGAATAGCCGATGTACTCCAGAGTGGAGAAATCATTTACCTGCGAAAAGATGTGAATAATGCGGATACTGGAGAGTATTTCGTTTAATTTTACTTTGTTATCCAACAGACAGTAGTTAACAATTTCAGAATGTAAGCAATCGAATATAATTTCCTCAGACATCGCCAGTCTTTTTATAATTATTTTCTACTTTGTTGAGTTTTTTTACGACTACCTATCAAAATATTCGCCAAAACAAATTTTGACAGCTGCAATTTGACTTTTCTTTTGTAGAGTTGTTCGATTACGATTGAACTCTGTTTCTGATAAGGGCGAACATACACCGTAAAAGTGAAAAAAGATGTCCGAGGTTTTATCTTCTCTAAGTACGTTTTTTCATTTCATCATTTTGATTAGCCATTTCTTGATTTAGGGACCGTCGCATTATATTTCATATCAATATTTCAAATGTAGGTCAAATGTGTTGAAAGCTTAAAACCTTGCTCCTTCTATCTAAGCCTGTCCTGAGAACGGTGTTGAAATCGGCATGCATCAAACATTTTGGATATGGGCACTCTCACGGGGGCAAATGTCAGCACGGATAATTTTTTTGTCTTCGGTAACTTTAGAGCTCTACTATTAAACGGGACGAACTCTCGGTCGGATCTGAAGAGAAAATTCAAAAAAAGATTGAGAGAGAGCAAGGAATTCCCCAACATCCCAATCGTACTGGGCGATTTTAACATCCAGATAGGAATGGATCTTTGATGGGACAATTGGCAAGCACAGCCTCCACGAAAGCACGTCCGGAAACAGACTTAGGCTTATTGACTTCGGTGATATAGCAAGCAGACGGCTTCCTCATCTCAATATCCACAAGGGGACATGGCAATCTCCTAATCATCAAACGGTCAATCAAATTGATCATATTGCGATTGAAATAAGGCATGCCTTCAGTCATCCGAACTTTCGGACGAATCAACATCTCTCGGATCATTACCTTGTTGCAGCCACAGTTATCACTAGCGGAACAACTAAGAGGAAATACTGTAAGAAGATATAAAGTCGAAAAGCTGCAAACGCAATAGACCGTTAGAACTTGCTTCGAACGCGTATCTCGAAATCTCGCTACGGCTCCTATCTTGCCGGGTTAAAATGCGGAGGACCAATGGCAACACTGCTAATATGCGATTAGAAACGTTGCAACTGATGTCGTCCGACCACCACCAAGAAACCCATGGTTTGACGAAGAATGCCGGCAAGCAACTGCAACTAAGCAAGAGGCATACAAAGCGAGAGTGGCTCACGAGCTCTGTGAGCAAAGAAACGGCAATAACATCGCATAGGATAGACGATAGATAGTCCACCTGACCATAACGAAGTAAGAATATCATTATCCAAGCTTAAGTCCAATACGACTACTAAACCTGACGGTAGAGAGCATACACCAACTTATTTCTAAAATTTGATCAGAAGAGTGTATGCCTGATGAATGGAATTTCAGTACCGTTTGCCCGATCCACAAGCAAGGATCGCAATTGCGCCAATTACAGAGGTATCAGTCTCCTCAACATTTGTACAAGATACTATCTGCCATATTGAGTGAACGTCTGAAACTCTTCGTCAACAACCGGATTGGCCAATATCAGTATGGTCTTAGACCAGGAAAAGTCCACAATCGATCAAATTTTCCAACTTCGGCAGATTCTGGAAAAAAACTCAAGTTCGATACCCACTATCTTTTTTTCTAATCCAAGGCCGCATATGACAGCATTTATAAAGACGAACTATATAGAGCCATGTCCAATTTACACATCTCTGACAAACTCGTTCGCCTGTGCAGGATGACGATGGAGAATGCTCTCTGGTCCATCAACTCACCGAGACATTTGATGTCCAAAAAGGACTTAGACTTAGGTAGTGCGCTGTCTTGTGATTTTTTCAACATCATACTTGAAAGGATTTGCGAATCTCACAAGTCAACATCGGATGCACAATCTTACAAAAGTCTGTGCAACTACTAGCGTATGCCGACGAAATTGACATAATTGGTACAACACAGCGGGCTGTTCGCTATTATTGCAACGGAGGTTGCCGAAATGTGTACAGCGTTAAACGAGAGCAAAGCTAAGTATACATTGTCAAACAGAAGGGACTGACAACGAATTGGACAGAACGTCACAATCCACAGCTACAACTTCGAGGTAGTAAGGGACTTTCTGTACCTCGGCTCTGCTATGAACTCTGATAATAACACCCCAGCAGAAATTAAACGAAAAATAACTCTTGCCAATTGCTGTTTCTTTGGGCTGAGGAGGCAATTGAGTAGTAGAGCCCTATCCCGAACAACTAAAGATATTCTGTAAGACCTTCATCATCCCAGTCCTGCTTTATGGCGCTTAAGCTTGGGCTCTATCTAAAGCGGATAAAGATAACTAGATAAGGGTAGAAGGCAACCTCAACAAACTTGGAGTGTGCAACTGGAGGCAGTTAGCTAAGGACTGGAGAGGCTTGTTAATGGAGGCCCATGTTCACTCCGAACTGTAGCGCCACCTAAGTAAGTATGTATATGTATGTAAGTAGTAAGTTAAGTACATCATACTTTCTGGTTTGGGTAAGTAGTGCACTACGGCCGATGACTTATTTTATGCATATTTTCAATCTATACACCAACAATTGATTTCCCATCCCTCCCTCTATTACAATTTTTACCAGGCTTTATAAAGTAGTCGACAAACGAATGTTTTCTTCATTGAAAATCTTCCGATTTCAGTTCGACACTCTTCAAAATGGAACAAAGCTAAAGATCTAGGGAAAACCCAAGCTAGTTCGATTGACGGAAACGGAAATTGAATAAGATTCCGCAGAATCGAAAGCGGCTATGAAATTCCGTTACATGCTAGTGCACCTTACTATTCACAATCTTTACGAATGCCAATGCATAGTCCGACAGAGGTGGCTTTAATAGTCGCCATACTAGATTCAACAAGAATAGTAAATCGAACGATTTTTCGACTAGAATGTATCCCTTGTAGCAGAGCTTCAACTCAAGGCCAGTTTAAAATTTTTACTATACACACATACATATAGTATGTACATATACACGTGAAAATTAGGAGTCAAAATAAAACCAAGAATTACTCGTAATCAATTACATTATTTATTCATTGAATCACTTTTACTATTAATCTACTTGAAGAGGAACCTTTTGTAATATCTCATCTCCTCGATACTCTCCTTGATGTCATCTAGAGACCTGTGCGCTAGCTTCTTTTTGGGAGCACCGGCCGCAACATTTGGATTCCATCTTCTGCATAACTCCTTTACCGTCGAAACATCAATTATCCTATAGTGCATGTAATTATCTAACCGTGGCATGTGTTGATTTACAAACAACCTGTCCATATACACAGAATTCCCAGCCAGTGGACACTTGCCTCTTGGTATATTACTTTCTAAGAATTTAAGTACCATATCTTCAGCTTGTTCCAGGGAAATAGTCGAATTCTTACATCTCTCCACGAGTTTACTCTCGTTGTGGTGCTTCATACACCATTCGTTCATGTTGTCGAGCACTTCATTGGGTTGAAAGATTACGATGTCTGGACCTTCGGCAACTATATTGAGGTCTTTATCGGTTATTAAGCAAGAAAGTTCAAGTATTTTGTCCCGGCTTACGTCTAATCCGGTCATTTCTAAATCCAACCAC
Source organism: Xylota sylvarum (assembly GCA_905220385.1). Lineage (NCBI taxonomy): Eukaryota > Metazoa > Arthropoda > Insecta > Diptera > Syrphidae > Xylota > Xylota sylvarum. The sequence goes on from LR999958.1 coordinate 40,455,300, forward strand.
ACTATCGATGTTTCCCTTCCCATGATCGTCGTTGAAGTAGTTGTAGACAAATTACGTATTGATTGCTGTATATGAATTTGATTTACTACAAACAATCGCTTAATACTATGCGAGAATAATTGAGTGATTGAACTTAACATTAGGCAAGAAGTTTTGAATAATTAAATAATTTAATAATCTCGCGCGAAAAAAACCACAAGCGAGCACATTATTATGTTAAGATGGAATGTCACTTAAAACACCTGTCAGTTTTATAATGAATCGTATTTCCAAGTTCTGTTTGATTTGGCATGAATTCGAAAGTTAGAGTTGTTGGGTAGGTATTTGAATTACTGAACTAATAAACCTAATTAATTAATTGGGTTTTTTTCTGATCTTTATTTCTCGTCTTAATTAAAGGTGTCTTTTAAGTGTGAAACTCAGTTCGTAGCATTAACGTAGCATGAAATTTTACTTCACCAAGTCTACAGTTGATCTAGGTTAGGTTTCATTAGTAAGAATTAAATGGTAGGTCCATAGGCCCTAAGGTATAAGGTTGCTGGTCAATCGTTGCACTTGCCGTCTAGAGCTATTGATTAATAATGAGATTTAGTGAGTTGACTAGCTTCAATTCACTTACTGAGTCATGTGATTGAATACAATATTGTAATTGTGAGAATGTGAGCCTATGAAATTTTAATGCGAAGGAAAATACCTCATTTTTGATTACTCATCTCCTTAGTATTACCATCGATTCGGGAATTATGTCGCTAGTAAAATCTGGGCTTGAGTATTGTTGTCTCTCTTGAAGCTCAAGCTTAAAACATCGTCTAAAATAAGCCGATAGTTTCTAGAAAAAAACGCTGTAAGGCATGCATTACCACATTAAAGCAGATATTATCGTCATCCAATATGTCCAATGGAACAGACCGGGTAGAAGGAGAAAAAGAGATAGGATATCTACTACGGCGATTCCTATCGATAAAAGAAGCTGCGCCTACTTGGATGCGGATTCATTATTGCAGAATCCCCTCACGTTTGCATAGAAGACAAAGATGACCATACTAAGATGACGATATCAAAGACAGCTTCAACGTGCTCCTGGACAAAAGTCTTAAGATCAAATACTAAAGATCAGTGACTACACTGTCAAGAGACATTAAGGATGTCGCCTCGAGCATTCTGCTTTTTTCTCGACCACCACAATGAAACACCTGATCTGTGAAAAAATACTGACAAGTAAATGAAAAAAGAAAGATACAAGGAACAGTGCTGCTCGTGAGTTCAACGAGCAGAAAAGTAGGTCTGCACACCGGTTTCTCAAACGGAAAAAGAACGAGCGCTCAATCGAGGAAATAGAGAGATGCTATTGCATAAGCATGGCATTGTAATGGGCATCCATTAAATTGCTATATTATGCGAACGCTCAGAACCGTTGTCCTCAACCAACTTCTCGTGCAAAACTGGCTGGTGAGCTGGCTAGAGATGCAATTCCTGCAATTCATGAGCAGAACCGACAACCATCTCTTACCATCATGGGGTAACACTTGCTTCTCCTTATAAGTTGTCGCATTGCGATTTTCAAGAACTGCCTTAGTTGCTCTTATTTGCAACCTCATTGGTCCTTTATACTCCGACTTTTGGCTAGGAAAGTTCAGTCTAGACTTGGCATCCGCACCAAACGACCTGTTTCTCATGTCCGATCTGCCATCAATAAAAATTTAAAATTGGGATTGACACCATTGCCAAGTAGTCTAATAAATTTTATTCATATGCTTATATATACGATTTAAGCTCTCGTGACTTGTCAAGATAAGCGAGGAACTTATATAAATCCTTTCTAACCCTTTGAGATCTGAAAAAGAAATAAAGAAATCAAACATTTATCCAGCTCAAATACCATTGCAAAGACTTACTGATTACCAGTCAAAGCTGAAACAATAGTGAAGCCCAAATGACTAACTAAGCCAGGACGAAAAGTATACAAATGCACCATCATCCCAGTGCCGAATAATATAAACAATCGATTAAATGGAAATGTTTCAAGAAACTTCACGAATTTATTATCACTTTCGAATTTATGTCGCTGGAATAGTTTCCAAATTATTTCGATACAAATTGCAACTCCATAGCCAAGCATTGTTAAACGAGGTACAAAACAGAAAGAGATTCCTCCAAAAAATGCTGCTAGTACATGCTTCAATTGTTGATTGCCATTCACGAGACGAGTTAGCAGGCATGATGAAAGCTAAAATGTTATGAAACCTCTGAACTTCTGAAAGATTAACTTCTAAATACTACTTACCCTGTAAATTCCGGCATACGACAAGAGAAACAAAGTGTTCGGAAAGTCCAGCCTGAGGACTTTCTTTATTAGCGCACTTTTGAGACTACTTCTTCGACTCCCAGAGAAAGTTTTAAATAAATCAAGGGGAATGCTAAATAGTAAGATATTTCCAAATGCATCCAACCAGGACCTTAAGCATGATCCATCATGGCCGCATTGATTAGTTTCATGTGGCCTTGGACTACGAAGGGCTTTAACAAACCAGAAAAATTTGAGACCATATTTTTGATTTGCGTGCAGTATAAATGCACTGCACATCATGAATAATGTTGTTTGTACTGGTATTGATCGGTGTAGTGTTCGCAAGACTGCAGCTTTTTCGCTGCGTATCAGTGCCTCCAACATCTAGAAGAAAAAATATTTTAATTGTGTTTTTTTTTTGTTAAAATTTTATGTTTTAAGGTGTTGAAAGCACTGAAGTAAATTGAAGTAACCAGAAAGAAAGCCCAATGTAAGAATGTCTAAACTGAATAAAGTAGGAACTAAAAGCCAACAAGAGGATAAGCCACTGAAGATCCTAGTCTACGTCTAGAACGTCCAAGAAATCTTGAATCAGGCCCAAAAAAATTTTCGAGAATGTCAAAACCAAAGTTTGACATGAACCATCGTTTGGTCAAGTCAAAGCATTTTTTGCTGACATTTGAACAAATCTGTACATTGAGTCTGATAAGGCAAAAGAAGCTCCGCATCAGCCTTCAAATGTAATGGGATCAGAAAAGGAACTCATAAGAAAAAAGCTTCTACACCAAGAGGCTCAGATCAAATAATGACATCCTGTTCAAAATGACGATGAAATCAAAGTACTTCATCTTGCCACAAAGCTATGGTGCCCCGAACTATAAGCTCATCACTGCACTGATAAACGCGTAGGCAACAAGTGGAGAGGCGTGTGACTGCTTAACTGGGTTGTAGTTGAAAACCTTCGAAAAAAAATTTCAGAACGCTCTGTGGAAGGCTTTATCCACAATGGAGAATACCAATCTTCAAACAAAGCTGCTGACTGAGGCTGCTGACGGAATATAACGTCATTGGTTTATTTAAGTGCCACGCCATGGTTCAGTGGTCAGTGCGTGGGTATGCACTCCGTGGGTTGTGTCCGTATTCAGCGGATTTGTTGCCAATTACTGCATTCAGGTCTGAATTTCTAGTGGAGTGCTTCTCTTTGGCAACGGTATTACACAGGTCCCTTCGATTCGTGTAAAGAATATAACAACAAATACTTATATTCATCTCACCACTTGAAAGATCGATGTTGCAAATAAATGTGCAACTCTGTCGGTTGTAAAAAACACCGGCCAAGCTACCAACACATGCGGTATAAATATGATGTTAACAGCGTCATATCCTCCAGACAGTGCTCTGAAATAAAGATACTGATTAAAGCACTGAGGACCAATTCAAACTATTCATTCACCTCGTTAAACACAAAGCTATCGGCCAACTTTGCGAAATGAAGTATCCCGTAACAAATGTTTCAACGTAATACGTCAACACATCCCTGATGTGCAGATTCTTTCGTTTGCTTAATAATGGGACCTTCAAATAAACATAGATACACTTTTAGGATAATTTGCTGCTTAAAACGTAATTCGCGGCCTTACTACGACAAGCGGTAGAAAGTACTTCATAGCCGTGGTGAGGAAAATAAAAGATTTTTTAAAATGAAACGCAGAGCAAGATCTTCCCGGATGATATACATCTTGGCACGATGCATGTCTGAGACCTTGATCTAAGAGTTTACTAAACGAAACCATTGCGTGGCTTATTTGTATCGAAACTGCACTTTGCGATAGTTAGACGAGAACTGGCTGCAATTAATAATAATTGTGAAAATATACGTTTATGGCGATGTTAATGCTGTTCAATATTTAAATTTATGGGTTTGACGATCGGGAGAAATTGTGGCATTGTGTTTATAGGCCATTTGAATCGCAAATATGGTGTTTTTTTTTTGTTTTAAATGTAAGGCACAATGAACTGTATTAAAGGCACGCCCATGGGGTCAAGTATGTTGTGATGAGGTGCTTAGGTGACTATGAAGTGAAGTCAAAAATTTAGAAATCTGATTTTTATACAATCACATGCTATTTACATATGTGTGTACATACATATAGGTCCATATCATTAAAGGTGGATGCATCTGCTTTGAAATGATGCAGCATCACGACTTTTCCACACCGTTTGGAGAACATTTCAGTCCATATTTAGAAATCTGATGGCTAATGGGCATAAATCTCAACTGGAATCCGCTTGGTTTTGAAAAATACGCGTAGCAGGTACAAACTTTGGTACGCCATATCCTTCCTGAAAGATTAATGTTAAACCAAATCGCTGAAGAAATAGACGAGAACTTGCGAATTTTTAAAATTACCGTTATACGTACATATGTACGAATTTTTCGCGAAGAACGTGGTATGCCAGCTAATGACATATGTACATATGTATTATGTTTTCAAACTTACCTAAATATGAAGATTTATTAAGAAGTTAGAATGAAAATTTCGATTGTACCTCAAATTGTGACTGTGATATAAAGTTGGAAGGAAGACAGACAGAATTGGCGGAACCATTTAGCTGATGTGGTGCTGAAGGTTTTCCAGGATCTATTCAATTTGTACATAGCTTCTAGCTGCAGCAACCAAATTTTGATCCAAGCTTAGTCACTAAGAGACAGTTCGGTACAACTAAGCAACTTCTTTCAGATCCTTTGTCACTGTAACTCTTCGAAACCAAAGAAGCGTTTGTTCTATACTGAATAGCTGTGATGTGAGACTTAAATTATTCTCAAATTTGGAAAGGAATACTACTACTAACACCTACTACTATATTTGGGTACATATGTACATACATATCCAAGCCATAGACCTACCCTAAAGATTTTAGTTAGAGCATTATAAAGGGTGTCTGATTCTGTCCCTTTCTGAAGTAGGTAGATATGGAAAGTATTTCATCAGTGCACACATGAAGAAGAGGGACAAGAAGATCAAAATTTTTTTTACCTACAATGTAAACGCTTCCACGAACGTTGGCGTACCTACACTTTTTTTTTAAAAAGTCGGACAATACTATATACTCTCCTTTTGTTCTCATTCAGGTTATTGTATAAAGATCTTGATAAGAGTAAACAAACAGAATTGATAAGTTCGACAAGATTCAGACATTTCAAGATCAACAGTGCCCATTGCCCACTCTATTTGTCAAGACCACAAGAAGTAAACAACCAATTTGGCAAAAATTGTTTAAGGTTATGTAAATAAGTTTTGCAAATATACAAATGAATAATGTTTAGCAATGAGTATTAAATTAAAAATCAGAATTCTTTTTCTTCTGCTTCATTTATTGTCTTATCGGAACGCTTTCTCCTCATTCGCATTATGTAAGTTTCTTATAAGTATGAGGGCATTCGTGTTACGTGACAGACCCTTAGTGATCGTGTAAGCCTTATATATTTGGGGCTGTTCTAATAGTATTTGATAGTTATGGCTAATGAAATCTCCGACCAATTAAGACATTTGCTATCTCCGATCCTCAACTTCAACTGATACTGTTCATGATCATGATTGTGACCATTTTTAATCATTTCTTCTGTCACGGCTTATCAGTTTGTATCTTCGCCTAATTTAATTCGAATTCCCACATATACTTCTAGCACGAGATTACAATCAGCTGACACAGTTCTACCAAACAACAAGGTTCACAGTACCAAAATGGGCTAGAAAACACATAGCTTTTGAAGCCATCAAACCGATGATTCCCTATTCCTTGTTCAATGAGTTCGAAGAAAAGCCTAAAGCTACAAAATTAAATGCACAAACTGTGTACACCAATAGTAAAGAGGAAGGAGCCTTCTGCCGCCGGAGCTTTGATAATCGAAGTGGATACTGCATTCTGGCCTATCAATGCTTGCACGTAATACGGGAATATCGCCTACATGGCACCAAAATCGATATTTGTACATATCGTAAGAATATTCCAATTATTTGTTGCCCCCTTGCTGACAAGGATATCGAGGATCCACACACTAAGAGAATAAGTGCAAGGAGTAAGTAAATGCAGTAGTTTATGTATACATTGGTTCGCATGCGTTGTTTTCGTAGAGTGTGAGGAGTATCATGAAGCTGCTAAGGGCACCCGATTCGGATCGGTACGAAGTTTTTCAGATAAATTTTGCGTACAAAGTATTCCGATGATCGTCGGTGGAGAGGTTACACATAGAGGAGAGTATCCACACATGGTAAGGGTAGTCGCGCCGCTATTTTCAAAGAAATATAATTTTTGATTTCTAATTTATTTAGGCCGCTCTAGGTTGGTCTCAAGATTCCGAGGAGCCCAAATGGGCTTGTGGAGGTGCCTTAATCAGTGAAAAGTATGTCCTCACAGCAGCACATTGCACAGATTCAGGTGGGTAGGTAACATAACGACTCACAATCATCAAATTAAATAAAAATAATGTTATCCACAGGAAACCTCCCAACATTGTTCGCCTTGGTACTCAGAATCTCAACAGCCCGACTGATCAAAAAGTGGACATTACAATCACGATCATAATCTTGCATCCCAAATATAGAGCCTCAATGTACTACCATGACATCGCTCTGGTGAAACTGTCAAGATCTGTAAAATTCACAGACCAAGTACAACCTGCATGCCTCTGGCAGTTGCCAAGTCTAGATATTCCTCGATCAATAGCAGCTGGGTGGGGTCGAACAGAATTCATGGGCTCTAAATCCGATGATCTGCAGAAGGTTGATCTCGATATTATCGATCAGAAAATTTGTCGGGATATCTATCGAACTGAAAGAAGGCTGCCACGAGGTATAATTGATGAGCAATTTTGTGCTGGTCATATGGAGGGTGGAAAGGATACTTGTCAGGGTGATTCCGGAGGACCTTTGCACGCCGAAGTACCAGAGTTTAATTGTGTGAAGTTTTTAATTGGAATAACCTCGTTTGGTAAATTCTGTGCTGCTGCAAATGCACCTGGGGTATATACTAAAATCTATGCGTACTTGGATTGGATAGAAAAGATTGTATTCAAATGAAATGCAAATATCAAGACATTGGGTTCCGGTTACGGGTATCTAGTGGGAGTCCTTAGTGTAATGTTTTTGTCCTTAAATTTGACTAAATATTGAACAATTTGACGGAATACAAAAAATAAAAATTAAAATCTCTATGACTATTGATTTCTATTAGTTTCTGTTTATTAATTTTTGGATGTGGTTCGCGTGTCTTTTAACCCAGTATGTACGAAGAAATGGCTAGCTTTGGGATATTGCCAAACTTTTTTCTTGTTCAGGGAATCCAGGGCCTTTGTAATATTTTGTTACAACTGCTTGGTACATTTGCTTATTCTGGCTTCCACTAATCATCAAAAATATTCATTGAAATCATGATGTAAGTATTCAACATACGAGCAACACTAATAATTTTCTTATTTTCTAAGTAAACAAACTTTCGAAACTATTGGTAAATGTTTCCGAAACCATAGATATCGAAGTGAATCATAGTTTGTTTAATCAATTACCTATAGTGAAGTAAGTATTTCATTCTTAATTCTTAGCAAAAATGGCTGGAAAAGGTAAAAAGAAACGTAATAGCAAAGATTCATCAGCTCAACCGACCGGAAATGGTGAACCCAAGAAGAAAGGTGGCAAGAAAAAAGGAGCTTCCAAGGGGAAATCCTTTCATTGTGACATATTTAACGATGCGGCTATGGAGAATGCTTACTATGTTTGTCACAATGTTCAAGTTAGTAATAGATATATTAATATTTTAAAAATTTAACTCAAGAACACATTACATTTCAGGATGTACTTAAATCACGAGGATTTGCATGGCCTGAAGCACAAAAGAAAAAGAAGAAGGGAAAGCGTTAAATTTGAACCTTATCAATGATTTTATATTGTTTTAAGTGAATAAACTGGACATACAGACCTCCAATATAGTAGTTTCTGGAAAAACTATGATATTACATCACATCACATCACATTACTTAACTTATCCACATGTATTGTAGTAGGTTTGTGTCTTTATACAACCTTAGGTGAGGTCCTTTGCGTCGGAGTGATTCTTAGTAGAAGAAATACAAATTGGTTATTTGGTGTCTCTTTACAATTTACTGTGGATCCAAGGTCAGTAAAATCTTTGACAATTTGAATACTGCAGATGTGCATTGTCATATTATCTCTAAATACCCTGAATTGCAACATACACTGTACACACCCGGTGCTGCTCAAAAACTTGAATCTGTCCTTACGCGATACAAGGCAGGCGCCTGGCTGTGATCCGCATCAAGGTAACATTTTAAAACATCAGCAAATTATGTGCACGCGCCTCTACCGACAAAACTGAAGGCTCTATCAAGGAGTTTTATAACCTCCTGAACGGAGCCTGTCCGGAGTATGATGTCAAAATCATACTCGGAGACTTCAGTGCCAAAATCGGTAAGGAAAACATCTTTGACGGATTTGCTGGAAAGCCGAGCCTCCACGATAAGTAGCACTAATCCTAGTGATAAGTAGCACTAAGTTTCCAAGACTACGAATCCACACAGCAATCTGGCGCTCTCCAGATGGTCGAAATGCAAACCTAATCGACTACATGCTAATAGATGCGAGGCACGCATCCAATATTCTGAATGTTCAATCTTTCAGAGGGGCAAACGTCAACTCTGACTATATTCATCCTGCAGCCAAATTTAGAGCTCCACTATTCAACGAGAAGAAGCTGCAAACCGCTCAGAAAAAGAAATTCAACGTTGGAAACCTTAGCACCACTGGAGTAACCAGGGCCTACAGACAGCGCCTGAGCGCTCCTCCTCTGTACATTTACCATCTACAAACGTCAACAATCTGTGGAACGAGTATCGCGACGTTAACAAAGAGGTAGTAGAAACCACCATGAGCGCTTGGTATGATGATGAATACAAGGGCAGTGAGAGAAGAGTATCGAGCTAGAAGAAGGGAGGTTAAGAAGATCCTGCGTAAAAAGAAAAGGGCACAGCCCAGCTTAAGGATATCAAAGAGTCTCCCGATAGGTATAACATTCGAAATTTTTCTAGGAAAGCCAAGCACCTGGCAGGTGGCTTCAAGCCCGGAACGCAGGGTTTTTGCAACCTAGTCACCGAAGCACAGGGAATAGTAGATGTGTTTAAGTACCATTTCTGCATTTCTACTTCGGGATCCCGGCTAAAATGATACAGCTGTATCACGTGACGCTGGAAAGCACGCGGTGCAACGTGCAATTCGGAAGTAGTTCCTCCGAACTATTCCCAACATGTACCGGTTTTCGGCAAGTAGATGCGCTATCATGTGGCTTCTTCAATCTCGTGTTGGAATCGATAGTAGCAGGGCAGGTGTTAACACGGAAGGCACTTTCTTTAACAAATCTGTCCAGCTGTTGGGATACGGAAACGACATCGACATTATCGACCTGTCTTAGAGGCTCTTATGGCAATTGCAGAACAGGCGAACGAGTTGGCCTTCAAGTGAATGAAGACAAAACCAAGTAAACAAAGAAACATCTGTCCATCACCGAGGACAAAACGTCACTGTGGGAAACAGTAACTTCGATGTGGTTAAGGAGTTTACCCATCTCGGTAGAGATTCAATGAAGATTTACCTTAGGAAACCGCTGATACTTCGGTTTAGCGAAACAAATGGGTTCAAAACTCTTCACTCGGAAGGATGTTCTACCTGATGGCTCTCCTAGTTCTGCTGAACGATAAGTAGGATAGCAAAGCGGATATTGAACACTCTCGAGAGAAAGATTCTTCGTCGAATATTCGGTCCCGTATATGAGGAGCGCGAATGGAGAAAAATATACAACCGCAAACTCTATGAGCTGTACCAAGATGTGGATGTAGACCAAAAAGCCAAAATACCTCGACTACACTGGTTCGGCCACATCGAGCGAATAAACAATAATGCTCCAGCAGAGAGAATCTTGGAATCACAGTCCCCAGGTTAGAGACGACAAGGAAGACCGAACATCCATTTTAAGGATCAATCCATGGCGGATGCCAGAGCGCTTGGTCTAGACAACTGGAAGCAGCTTGCCCGGGTTCGAAGAAACCGTCCCAGTTTAATAACCTCTTGATCGCATTTCAATGATCGTTACGATATGACCTCTATCCTCGATCTTCCTCTCATGTCGCTCAAATTCATTTATCAAAACAAGTCCGTCTGCCAATCTGTGATAGGAATGACTAAAGTATTTCCTCCTTCTCCATTTTTACACACCTTTTACAGTAAAGTAAGACATTCCACAGCAATGGAATTCAACAGACTTCTAGCGGGCGTGTGAAAATCCTAAAATAGACCCCAATCGATATAAAAAAAAAGCCAAATCATATAAACAGACAAAAATATCTCGAATGCGAATGTGAATAATCTTACATTGATGACATCATGGAATCTCAGCACTTTTCTCGTATTTTCCATTTTATTAATAATAACCCATTTTTGTCCGAAGACATGCGTACATATGTACATATGTAGCACCTTGCACTGACTCGGCCTTCACTCTCCTCCCAGCCCAAGTGGTTTTTTGATTAATTCTTTTCGAATAAATATTGAGCAAAATTCGAAAAAGCGATTTTCTGTTCTTCATTATGGTTTCGGTGGAAAAAGACGATCGTCTCGCATACATGCACACATCCATCCACAAAATATGTTCAATTTTCCATGGCAGATACAAAATCTTTATTCGCGAAACCAAACAATTAGCCCGCGACTATTCTCCCCCACCTATGGGGTATATTTTTCCAAACATAAAATGCACAATTTCGCTTGACTAGATACTTAGTTGAGTTGCGCAATCTATTGCAGACGGACGGTGCTCGAGTAAATTTATTCGTTTCAGATACTGTATCTAGATTTAAAAATTTTTTTTTTTCATTTTCTTTCTAATACGGAGTGGTCTAGGAAATACTGTCGTGGATAAAATCGAGTGATACTAATCACAGTTGGCTCACAATTAAAATTGACAAGTAAAGGCAATTAAATTGAAGTTCGTTCGAAATTCTTTTTTTTTTACACAAAAATACATACTTTTGGAAAATTGCTCTTAAATCGTTGCGGAGATACATAAGTGATCTATAAGTGATTAGTGACTGTCTGGAGTTTTGTTTTTTTATTTATTTTGGAAGAAACTATTTCATTTTTGATCAAAAATGGGGAAGATTCCAGCAATTGGTATCGATTTGGGTACTACGTACTCGTGTGTTGGAGTCTGGCAACACAGTAAGGTGGAGATCATTGCTAACGATCAGGGTAATCGTACTACCCCTAGTTATGTGGCATTTAATGACACGGAACGGCTTATTGGCGATGCTGCTAAAAATCAGGTAAGATGGTTATTTTAAAATATCGTAATTTTGTTTTTTTTTTTTATAGTTGATGGGGATTGTGGGTGTAGATATGGATCTGCACATATTTATGAGAGTAATTGGTCGAGTGTATTCCAGCTCTTAATATGAAAAATTTTGAGAGAGTCACCATTGCCAAAATCTTGTAATACGAATAACTCAAACTTCCTAGTTAGAATATTAACACAGCAATTTTCTGTCATTGTCGTATATTGGCTATCCGAAAAAATTTTTGAGCCGGAGGCACCTGGTCTTGTAAACCATGTTACTTGTTACCAGGCCAACGATTGGGTCTGTTTTTTATTCGTTAATGGTGAACGTTCATTCTGTTAAATTTTTTCTGAGCGAGATCAGTCTTAACATAAGCATCAGTCTCAACTATGTCCTGTTTAGTAAAATCATTCCATATCGTTGCCGATATCGGATATGGTTTAGATTACTATTACTTTCTTGGCAGCGGGAAGTGATGTGACTTACCGTTTCTGAGGATCTCCATAGTTGCAGACTGTTTGAGTTTTTGAAATTTTTGGTGAATTTTCTGGCGAGTAAAATTTTGCGTCAAAGCGATAGTGGAACAAAGTTATACAAGACTTTCTATTTAGACATATTGTTCAGTCCTAGGATCGTGGAACGAAGGGATCCGAGTGATGATTCCCAGGGTCTTGACAACAATTTTGGTGGAAGGTATTTCTGGTCTAGTGTTGTCACAATACTGTTTAAAAATTAAAGAACTGTTAACCCAGGGTACTGAGAATTATTGCTACATCGAAAGAAAAAAAAAAAAAAAATACAAATTTTTGCGCGTAAGGTCCACGGGACCCAGGGTCTGGCTTCTCACAACAATTCGTATTGAAAGATTTAATTCTGTGTCCGAAGGGCAATTTTTGGTTTTGAGAAGCTTTTTCACGACAGTTTTACTGTCGGATGTTTGTCAGACGCTCGCGAGAGGTGGGACCGTGAAAGACATTTTAGGTGTTGCCAGGGGATCGAACCTTGAACCTATCGCTCCGTAATCCAACGCACTAACCACTTGAGCCACGGCGCGAATGGGAAAGGATAGTACGGCTAAATATATGTACCTTGCAAGCTTGCTGATCAAATGAAATAATCTGTCTCGGTCTTATTAGGGGCTCTATATAATCATCTAGTTTTTGAAGTTTCTTTCAAGTTACAATTGTGTGAATATACTTGTGTTGTATATCATGGAGGAACAAGTTAAAGAGAACTGAGTCCAGGACCGACCCTTGTTGAACCATTTTAGAGATGGCTGGGTTTGCTCCCACTGCCATTGAAGAACACTTGAAAGAAGTAATTACTTCACATATTACTGATCGCAGTTGCTACCGTTCTGCAAAGCATCACGTTCAGGAGATTATAGATCTAGAGTTCCATAAAATGTGATCTTTTACTTCACATCCCACTCTAAACATATTTTCTTTAGGCATTCACGCCTTTGAGCACCAATATTGGTTTTAGGTTTGGTTGAAATGTGCTAGGAGTACCATTTGTGTGCTAGTCCTGAGAGCTCCTTCAAACTTTTGGAACTCTTTCTTCATCTCGGATGATGCATGAGTCTGGTTCTATGAAAGGGATTGTTGTTAAGCCAGTCTATCAGATTAGATATTGGGAAGTCTCTCTCTCATTTGATGTGATTCTCATGTTTTTCTTGTGATAGTTCTTCTCGGGGCTTGTTCCAGTTCTCTCAAGTTTGTTTTAAGCTGAGTGCTATTTGTTTTCCGTTTGCTGTCAAACTTACTTCACTTCGGGTCTTAACAAAATATAATACACCACTTTTTTCCTGAAGGTATACCTCTACCAACTTCACCACTGAACTCCTTTGACTTGCTACTCTACTGGAAAACATTCATTTCAGCAAAAATATTTGGCGCTACTGGAAGGACTTCAGCAGGAATGTTATCTTTTCCAACAAATTCGTTGTGTTTTAATTCTCTGATTGGTGTGTGTTGATAAGAGATTCGCTGCGAATTGGGAAATTCCTTGCTAGGATTCGATACCGTACGGATACCGTCCAGGTGGTTTAATACGAGAGCAAATGTACTCGGCAACTTCCGAATTTCACAGGTTTTTACTTCATCAAAGTCTGTTCCTTTACGGTACTGTACAAATGCGATTTCTCCGATTCCGCTTTCCGTTTCTCAAGTCACTATGCTTAAATTTGTTAAGAATTCAATCTCATTCCTCTCGTTAGTTAGCTGCAATTAAACCTTAACGTATAGCGAGGAGTATATCCAGTTTTTGCCATTTACGCAGAATGTTTAGAGTCGCACTCTTTCTGGCGAGCTCATCAGCCTTGCAGCCTTCCTGGAATGCAACAGAGGTTAGCCTTGAACTCCTGTAGATATTCAAGTTACTGAAAATGCTAATATTCCTGTCAGATATTACATTACATTTCAACCAGGACAATTTTTCCATGATCGCCATAATTTCCGCCTGAAAAACGCTACAGTGATCTGAGAAGAGGAAGGAGATGTTTAGATACGGACTGGGAAAGCTTAGGTGATACATTCTAGAATCTTCTCAAACATTCAACAGTAGAATTAACAAGTATTAAGGGCGTTATTTAAGCATTATACAAAGATTTACTTGTACATACATATGTACTGACATTCCTTGCTAGCACAAAGCCATGAGACGATGATACTACATCTTCGTCAATCAATTATCTGTGAAACTTATTTCACACATTACATCTACTTAATCGAATCAAGATTCGCACCTAATTCTGTAACCTAACAAAATGTCCAAAATCCAATTCAAATCCGATTGTCAGATTTTCAATTAAACGTAATAAATTGTGACTGCTTGGCCAAGTTCAGTCAACGATCAGCATTTTCATATCTTTCGAATGCTGCAATCAAAAAATTCTCTCCACAATCGAATGAAAAAAGAACTAAAAAGTAAAATTAATTTGAGAAAACATTTACACTTTTCCCAAAAAAGGAGTCGCGTTAAAACCTTTACAATCTCTAGACATGCGTTTACACCATGTTGCTGCAGTGGCTAACAACCAATGTGGCATTGCATGGTGCAGCTCTTTTGGTCCGATGCACTTATTGATGTGGTGCTGCTGGTGTTCTCCAAGTGATTCAGCTTGAGCACATATGGAACTGGAAAACCAAATATGCGAGAAATATGAGTTGAAACAAACAGCACCCTGTTGCCCAAAGATGGGTTCACATCGTCGAATGAAAATGACTAATGTCAACAACAATAAACGATTCAATAAATCATGCTGATCATTGGCTATAGGTATATTTTTTTTTGCTTAAACTTAATTGTGTAATTATGTTTGGGAGTTTTTTTTTTTTTTTTAATCTTAATAAAATTTTGGCACATACTTTTATAACAAGCGTGGGTGTGGAAAAGTAATTCATTCACATAATGTTTTGAATAAAGTGTCACAAAATGGAAAAAAAAATAATTTTAATTTTAAAAATAGAAAATGCATATTTATGTGATGATCTTAAATGTGAGAGTGTTTTTAGAATTATAGAATCAGGCGAATGTGAATGATATTGCAGTTTGAATATAGAACTTTTGTTGACATTTCAATGTTAAAAGATGCAAAAATGTCTACAAAGTTTCAAGATCAGACGATGACATAAATCAGATTTTTATGGGTAATCCATTAGGAAAGAATTTCTAAATTAAATGCATCATAATATTTTTGTTTCAGTTTAAAGTAAACGCTAACCTTTAAAATAATGTGTCTTCCATGACTCTGGTTGTACAACTGCATTGATACGGTTTTGCGCAGGGATGTGCAAATATAAAAATAACATATGTAGTTCACAAAATTGTTTGTGGTTTACTGGTATAAACCATGATTGCATTAAAGTTTACAATATTTAGTTTCGCATTGCGTCAAATACCATGTTCTTCCGCGGCTCAGAAAGTTCAGACATTCAGAATACGATCTTTTTCAACGTTTATAATCAGGAGCTGCTACGCCCTCTTGTGAATATTCACATAAGGAAACCGTGCGATTGCTAAAGTAACTTTTCTTTGCAAAGTTAGACAACCAAGTTCGTTGCAAGAGATGTTTTCCTGTCAAATATATCGTTCTTTCCTATTCTGACGTTCAAATCATCCAACATGATTCGAACGTCAAACCTAGGATTTTGTTCACACATTTTTGTTCTTTTTTTTAAGATAATTGAACTGATGGGCATTGAAATAGCCTTAAGAAGCAATACGACCTCATAGAGATCTTTTGTGTTATCCCCTTAAAGACGTTATTTGGTTGGATGAGAAAATAAAAAGTGGTTTCCAATTTACATTATATGTATTTTTATTTTTACGTATGATTAGTTATTGTTTAAATAAAATACCACCAAAATGAAACCCCTGGTTCGATGAATTATGTTGGCAAGTAAATGCAGAAAAATAAATGAATAGATACAAAGCGACGCTGCATGAGAAGCGAGCGATTGAAAAAATAGAGAGATGCTATTGCAGGAATGAGGTTCGGAAGTTTCATCATGTCAAGGCTACAAAGCCAGAACGAACAAGTAAACCTAGTAGTGGAATTTCAGTCGATGTTGATAGAAAGATCACTTCTGCAAACCGTATAACTCCCTCTGTCAGGCAGAACGAAAAATTCAATCTGGACGATGATAACCAACATTTCCGTCCAACCAAACTGGATAAAGTTAAGATAACGATATCTAAGCTGAAATTCAATAAAGCTGCTGGAGCTGATAGCCTGATTGCCGAGCTAATTAAAGTAGCAGGGGAAAGGAGCATGCACTCATTTGCAAGACATGGTCGAATGAAAGTATGCATGACGAATGGAACTTCAGCATTGTTTGCCCGATCCTCAAAAAGGGAGACCCTCAGTAACAGCATCCCCCTATGGCAGCATCTATCAGAGTCATGTCTAATTTTGGCATCCCTGCCAATTTCGTCTGGTAGTGCAGGATGACGATGAAGAATGTACGCTGCTCCATCAAGGTCGGGAAAAACCGTACGGATACCTTTGATGTCAAAAAAAGATTCAGATAAGGTCACGCGCTGTCATGCGATTTCTTTAACATCGTTCTTGAAAGGCACAATCTTTCAAAAGCCCGTGCAACTGCTCGCATATGTCAATGATATTAACATAATCGGAAGAGCAAAGCGTGATATCAGTAGTGGTTTTTGAGCTTTGAGACGGAAGTGGCTAAGATGGGTTTAACAGTTAATCGAGTGCAAAACAAAGTACATGCTGTGAACAAAAAAGGACATACAACACCGACAGATATAACTTTGGAGTAGTTAAGGATTTTGTTTATCTAAGATCCACTATAAATTGAGATATTGGTGCCAACGCTGAGATCGAACGGAGATTAACTTTTGCTAATCGCTGCTTCTTTGGGCTAAGAGGGCAACTGAGTAGCAAAGTCCTCTCTCGAATAACTAAAGTAATCCTATATGAGACCCTGATCATCCCAGTCCTTGTCTACGGCTCAGGGGCATGGACTATGTCAAGAATGGATGAGGCCGCTATCGTTTGTTATGAGAGAAAAATTTTTGGATTGTGGAGATTTTTGATCCTGTCTGTAAACGGAGAGTGGAGAAAAACATAAAGCCATGAGCTATACGAGCTGTAAAGCAACATCGTTGTCCATCGGCCATGTAGATCGGATGGACAACAATGTTCCGGTTCGGAGACTCTTCGAATCCACCACAGAGGGGTCTCCAGGGTCTGACGAAGTGTAAAAATTTGATCGCTTTCGGACTTTCACGGTCTGAAACCACACTTATAGCAGTGATCGAATAATTTAAGGTAATTTGGTTCGTAAGATCTTTTAAGCATCATCTCCAGTTGCTTTAAAGAGACCAGCAGTTAGGCCAGTCGCTCCTTCAGCAATAGTAGATCCCAAAAATAATCTATATACCTTTCCAACTGCACACAATAACTTAAATTAATGAATATCTTATCTTTATTTTCAGGTTGCAATGAATGCTATAAACACTGTCTTCGATGCTAAACGTCTAATAGGCCGTAAGTTTGACGATCAGAAAATTAAGGAAGACATGAAACATTGGCCATTCCTTGTTATCAACGACGGGGGAAAACCAAAAATCGAGGTCGAATTCAAGGGTGAAAAGAAACGGTTCGCCCCCGAGGAAATAAGTTCGATGGTCTTAGTTAAGATGAAAGAAGTCGCCGAGGTATATTTGGGTGGAAAGGTCACCGATGCTGTCATTACTGTGCCAGCCTACTTCAATGACTCCCAACGTCAGGCCACCAAAGATGCCGGTTCAATTGCTGGCCTTAATGTATTGCGTATCATCAATGAGCCAACTGCTGCTGCTTTGGCCTACGGATTGGATAAAAACCTTAAAGGTGAAAAGAATGTCCTTATCTTTGATTTAGGTGGTGGCACTTTTGATGTGTCGATTCTGTCCATTGATGAGGGCTCACTGTTCGAAGTTAAGTCCACTGCTGGTGACACACATTTGGGTGGCGAAGATTTCGACAATCGCCTTGTTAATCACTTTGTGGAGGAATTCAAGCGAAAACACAAACGAAACTTGGAGGGAAATTTCCGTGCTCTGCGTAGATTGCGAACAGCAGTAGAGCGAGCAAAACGAACTCTATCGTCCAGCACTGAGGCTTCAATAGAGATTGACGCTCTCCACGATGGTATTGATTTTTATTCAAAGATTAGCCGAGCTCGTTTCGAGGAGTTAAACATGGACCTGTTCAAGTCGACTTTGCAGCCAGTCGAACGGGCACTTAATGACGCCAAACTAGATAAAGGAGCAATCAATGATGTAGTTTTAGTTGGAGGCTCGACACGCATTCCCAAGATTCAGAAATTACTTCAAGATTTCTTCAATGGCAAGCAGCTTAATTTATCAATTAATCCCGACGAAGCTGTGGCTTATGGTGCCGCGGTACAGGCTGCTATTCTAACAGGGGTCGGAAGCTCCCAGATTCAGGATGTGCTGTTGGTTGATGTGACACCATTGTCTTTGGGTATTGAAACTGCCGGGGGTATTATGACCAAATTGATCGAAAGGAATGCCAGAATTCCATGCAAACAGCAACAGACATTCACAACATATAGTGACAACCAAAACGCTGTCACTATTCAGGTTTATGAAGGTGAGCGTGCCATGACCAAAGACAATAACTTACTTGGTACATTCAACTTGACTGGTATACCACCGGCACCAAGAGGTGTGCCAAAAATTGAAGTTACCTTCGATTTGAATGCCGATGGTATCCTTAATGTATCGGCAAAGGATAACAGTACTGGAAAGTCCGAGAAGATTACCATTACCAATGACAAGGGCAGACTAACAAAGGCAGAAATCGATAAGATGCTCTCTGAGGCGGATCGATACAAGGAAGAAGATAACCGGCAAAAGCTAAGGATCGGCTCCAAAAATGCACTGGAGAGTTACATCTTTACCTGCAAGCAGGTATGGTATTTGTGGGTTAGCAGATGAACGAGTCTAATTTGTGTTTTATTTAAAGGTAGCGGATGATGCCCCTGCAGACAAGTTGACAGAAGTGGACAAGTCTACAGTGCGCGATAAATGCACATCGGAAACTTCCTGGTTGGACCGTAACGCACTGGCAGAAAAGGAGGAATACGATGATCATCTAAAGGATTGTCAACGCGTTATTGGGCCAATTATGGCTAAAATGCATGGACAACCTGCTGGAAGTTGTGGCCAGCAGAGCGCTCCGGGTGCCACCGCAACGGGGCCTACTGTCGAAGAAGTTGACTAAATTTTTTAACAGTAATTTCACCGAATGCAGCTCATAAATTTGTATTATTTTTTCAGTTAAATATTAAACCTTTATTAATTTTTATTGTTGGTATGAATTTATTTGTTAAAAACCGGCATCTGTCCAGCGACATATTCACTTAGTCTTTACCGGATACTGCTATGCATTTTTGGCAGACAAGTCGAATTAATAACTTGAAAGTTACAGAGAGATACTCTACGATTCCTATTAATGAAAGTCTTTCTTTATCTTTGATCAGTTTTCTCGTTTGGGCAGATATTTTTAGACGAGAGGTATCTACTAATATTGTTCAATCTACTGTTTCACATTCTATTGGCACACTTCTTATAAAAGATCCATCTTCTCGGTCTGCTGTAATCTCTGTTTGAAATACACTATCATGATCCGTCAATCGTGTAATGTCCAATGCGCTGGAGAACACTTCTGTACCAAGCGCTGTCTTGGATCCATCTATGTTTATCTCACTGTTGACGACCATAGTAATCGAAACACGGACAATTGACCGTTTAGTCGGACCATTGGGTGATTTTAATGCCAAGATAAGAAAGGAGGACATTTGTGAGAAGACATAACGTCCAAAAGTTGCAATCGCAAGCGACCGTCAAAACCTTTATTGAACGCGTATTTCGAAATCTCGTTACGGTTCCTATGCCCCCAGCATCAAATGCCGAAGACCAATGGCAACGCTGCTAACATGCCATCAAAAATGGCACAACTGATGTACTGGGTTTCGCCCAACCAACTTCAAGAAACCCATGGTTTGACAAAGAATGCCGGGAAGCAAATGCAGGTTAACAAGAGCCATACAAAGCGGCGCTGCAAAGAAGGACGAAAGCGGCTCGCTCTACGTGGAAAAGAGATGGGACGAACATCGCGTTCTCCAAAACAAGAAGTGCGCGATCGAAGATATTGAGAGGTTATACTCCAGGAATAATGTACGGAAGTTTTACCAACAGATAATAAAAACATGTTAAGCCAATAAAACCCCTACAGAAACCTGTAGAGATGGGGAAGGAAACCTCGTAGTAAAAACACAGTCGGTGCTGAGAATATGTAAAAACTGCTTCTGCAGGCTGTATAAGGAGTGTATAACAATCTAGACGATGATAGCCAAAATTTCCGTCTATCTGACCAAAACCAAGTGAGGATAGCAATATCCAAGCTTAAATAAAACAAGCTGCTGGACCTGACAGCTTACCAGCCGAGCTGTTCAAAGCTGATGGAAATAACATGGTAGACAGCATACACCAACTCATTTCTAAAATTTGGTCAGACGAGAGTATGCCTGATGAATGGAACCTCATCATCGTTTGCCCAATACCCAAGAAAGAAGACTTTCTCAATTGCTCCAACTACAGAGGTGTCAGTCTCCTCAACATCTCGTACAAGATCCTATCAGCCATGTTATGTTAACGTCTGAAACCCTTCGCCAAGGACCTGATTAGCCCCTATCAGTGTGGTTTTAACCAGGAAAGTCCACAATCGATCAAATTTTCCCACTTCGGCAGATACTAAAAAAAACCCAAGAAGTCCAAATCGATACCCACTATCTTTTTATATATTGCAAGGCCGCATATAATAGCATTTATAAAGACGAGCTGTATAGAGCCATGTCCAAACTCTTAAGATTCTACAAAATGATGATGGAGAACGCTCGCTGCTCCATCAACTCACTGAGATCTTTCATGTCAAAAAAGGATTCAGACAAGGTGACGCACAGTCATGTGATTTTGTCAACATCATACTTGAAAGGAAATTCATAAGCCAACACTGGAAGCACAATCTTTCAAAAGTTTGTGTAACTATTTACTAGCGTACGCCGACGATATTGACATAATTGGTCGAACTCAGCGGGCTGTCACCGGTACGTTCACTGGTATTGAAACGAAAGCTGCCAAAATGGGTTTATCGGTAAACGAGGGCAAAAGCAAGTATATGCTGTCAACAAGAAGGGACACATAACATAGACGAATTGGACAGAATGTCACATTCCACAGCTATAACTTTCAGGTAGTAAGGGACTTTATCTACCTCGGCTCTGCTATAAACTCTGATAATAACATTTCAACAGAAATTGAACGAGGAATAACTCTTGCCAATGTTTCTTTGAGCAGTTAGCTCCTGTCCCGAACAACTAAGGAGATTCTGTATAAGATCCCAGTTCTGCTTTGTGGTGCTGAAGATTGGACTCTATCTAAAGCGGAGAGAAAGATTTGGTAAATATTTACAAAAGTGGCCTCCACCTCGATTTTGATACAATTTTAGTATATAGAGGGAGGCCCGTTTTGCAAATATTTACCAAAGATTCTTCGCAAAATGTTCGGTTCCGTTTGCATTGACACTTTAGTTTAGATATTTCTCTTCCTCCTAACAATTAAATTTATTTTAGGATTTCAAGATTTCAAAATGCGCCTATAGGCGTTTTTCTTTTTTAGTTCAGAACAGAGCTCTGAACAGAGCCTGTACATGTCAAGCGCGCTCTGAACGGAGCACGCACTACACGCTCTGATTTATTTAAGAAACACGATTGAGCATTACCTGTCATATGACTGCAAAATTAATCGAAGATTCATTCGGTTTTTTCTTCTTAAACACTGAAATAGCGTTTATACACAAAAGCAAAATTGAAAACAAATGAAGTGGAGTTCGAGGCTTTGTTACTTATATCGTCGATCATTTATATCTTCGCATAAGTTTTGAACACACTCTTCTAAATGCTAAAATTCTTTATAACTATGCAAGCGCCACAGTTACAACTCATCACCTTGCAATAGCGGCAAATTTTCGTTTTTAGAGGTGTGTTTAGTCATTCCTGGGATAAATTACATTTTTTGTAATAAATACATTGTTTTGTATTTAAATAAATATATGATATCGTCTGGTAAAGTATTAGTGTCTAAAATCACCAAACTCTTCGATGTAAAGTCGAAGAGAAAATCCAGAAATTCACTCGGAAATCTGTTCACAACCACTTTTTGCACAACTAATAATAAAAAACAAGAATTTTCGGAAAAGTAGTAAATAAAATAGCGCAACACTTGCGATTTTGGATTTAAAGATGTGAGTCTCGGTATTGTAGTGAAATTGACGATCTATGGAGATGTTCCCTAATGAATTTAATTTTATTTAATTTTTTTTTTTTCAGAGGAATACTGACAAAAAGAAAAAAAATAATTTGCGACAAAAACAGGATGGTTGGTGTGGATGGAGATGCAATGTTGACCTTGTATGTTGACATCCTTGTTGGGTTTTCGATGGATTTATGATTTTTTTTTGTTTCTGTTACAGTAAAGACGATATGTTTAATAATTCTCCATTAATGTACGATTTGCCCTTGACAGGATCGTAAGTATATTCTGATGTTCTTTTGTTGTATGATGATTGCATCATACAACTTCTCCGGTTAATTTTCCCATACCTGATGAAGATGATTAGGCTGTGGCTAAGTGGGTACAGCGTAATCGTGTAGCAATTGAAAAAATTGTCTTAAAACGACCGAGGATATCTATCCGCTTTCGATAGAGTCATGCTTCAGCACTGTAAAGTAGCACTGGAATATCAGTCTTATACAAAATCTCCTAAATTGTTTGGGTATGCGCTTTACTATTCGATTGCCTTCTACAGCCCAAAGAAACAACGATTGGCAAGAGTTATTATTTGGTGTACTTCTACGGAGCTGTTTCCACAATTGTTAGCAGAGCCAAGGCAAACAAAGTTCCTAACTGCGTCAACGTTATACCAGTCGACTGTAACGCTCTGTACAATTCGTCGATGTTTGTGTGTTCCTTCTTGCTGTTCAATACTAGCAAACGCCCCGTTGACAGCCTGTGGTAGTAGTTGCATAGACTTCGGAAAAAATGTGTTTTCGGTCTTGGCTTGTGAGCTTTGCACAGTTCTTTCAAGTATGATGTTGAAGAAGTCTCATCATAGCGTCAATCATTTCGATATTGATGGAGCAGCGAGAGTTCTGTATTGTCATTCTGCGCAAACGGACGATTTTGGCAGGTATTCCAAAACTATCTCACCCGAATAATAGCATTTTTTTTGAGAATTTTACACGGTTACTCTGTACCACAGCCATTAAAATATTACTGCTGATTGTGATACAATATTATATGAATATTCTATTTTACAACAGGCAATCGCTAGGGTTCGATTTGCATAATATACAAGTAAGTGTTTGCATGCAATTTTGTAGAGCCATTGACTTATATTTGATCTTTCTTTTGCAGTCAGAAGACTTGTTATTTGGAACAGAAGATGTAAGTTTTTGTAGTAATAAGATTATAATATTTACAGTACAAAATAATGGAATGCAATGCTAACAGCATATAAATATATATGTAAGCAAGTCCAATTTGAGTAGGATTTATTTTAAATTCCTTTATGAGGATTGTTAAGTGTCACCTTTACGTGCATGGGGTGCTTCTGTTTTTTTTTTTTTGATAAACTGGCTAGGGAATGTCTTACTGTGTACCGCTGTTATGAATCATATTTATATACTGTATGTCACTAACTACTTATTATTGATTCTTAGGCGAAAATGGTTATTAAAATTCCGATTGGCACCATAGAGAAGTTCTAAGCTTAGGGCGAAGAACACTGAAATGGGTGGTAGCGTTATCTATAGGTTATGGAAATTGTGGGTATCACCTAAAGAAGATGGGTGTTTTGGAGGATGACACCTATGAACTATGCCTGGAGGAAGCCTGGAGGAAGCCTGGACGGCAGCGCATATATTGTGTCAATATCCGGCGCTAGTTAGAAGAAGAAGGGAGGTAATGGGGACCCACTGGGGCCTAAGATCCGATCATTCTTTAAGCTGGACCATTATTGTGGCCGTGACTGGCAATGTAAATGATGCGATTTAGATTGTTGGATCATATTCAGATCTTGGTGGGCGCCGTGGCTCAGTGGTGAGTGGTTCGAGTTTCGATTTGTAGACCACACCAAAAAGTTCTTCCACGAACGCACCTCAAGCGAGCGTCTGACGAACATCCGAGAGTATAACTTTCATGAAAAGTTTCTCAAACTTAAATTGATCTCCGGATTCAGAATTAATCCCTGCTTCGAGCTTCAGTGACCAAGGCGGGATGAGCACCGAGGTGTCTGAACCTCTTCTGGCCAATTCGTCGGCCTTCTCAATACTTGTAATATTTTCATGTCCAGGGACCCACTAGAGCGTAACCTTGTAGAAGTCGCTTTTACACCTGTCTGGCTGTCGATGAAAAAGGAGATACCTTCCTGTGGTATTGCCTTCAACGCAGACTCGCGGGCGGCTTTTGTCACTGGTAGAACCTCCGCTTGGAAAACACTGCTATGGTTCGGGAGACGGACTGATTTGGATATATCCAGTGGTTCAGAAAAGATACCTGAGCCTACACCTACATCCATCTTCGATCCATCCGTGAAGACAATTTCAATTCTTCCCTGCTCGGGAAAGACCTTGTGAAAGTTCTCTTTAAATTTAGGTACGGAGTCAGGTAATCCGTGGTGGGAACATTTCCTAGATATTTATTCAGGATCATGGAATGATCCGTTGTATTTGGTCTCCAACTATTTGACTGACTTATTCTTAGAGCGCTAATAACTGCCGAGGCTTTAACGAAGATATCCAGCGGAAGAAGATTGAGCATAGTCTCCAGTCCTGCAGTAGGTGTGGTTCTCATGGCACTGATGGTGCCAATTAAAGCCAATTTCTGTATCTTCGTGAGAGCCGCTAAGTTGGTGGTTTTGCTTGGCGGATTGCTGCCACCATACAAGAGCACCATAAGTCAGAATATGTCTTACTGTAGCTGTATGCATCCATAGTATAATTTTGGGTTTTGGTCCCCAGGTTTTTCCAAGTATTCTACTGGATGTATAGAACGCAATTGCGGTTTTTTTGATTCTTTTATTAATGTTAGGCCTTCAGTTTAGTTTTTTGACAAGTACGTGGTCAATGTCCAAGAATGCAGTCAAAGTGTATTCTTTATATTTTAACGATTTCTAGCGCTACACTAGCGCCTAGTAACAGTTTTTTTTCTTTTGTGTTAGGCATAATTAGCTGTGCAATACTTAGCGCTGGTTGTTGCTGGTTGTGGCTTACTCCGATCATACTTTCATACTGGTAATGCAAAATTGATTCTTGACCGTCGTTGAAGTGAGTCAGCGGTTCCGGTTAACGCGAAATGTCGTGAGCGTCTGAGTAGTAGGAAGAAGATTAAATGAGATATGTAGGTGTAAGGGCATTTAGGTCGAGGAACAGGACCGCCCATGGGTTTGCCCATGATCCAAGCACATGAAAGCAGAGTTGGTTTTCGAGTTGCATATTGATGAGAACGAGTGTGAAGCGTGAGGGGAGCGGTTTTACCCATCACTTCTCGTTAGACGGTCAGTTTACACGACTGCCTGTTATGGTCTGGGGAGGCGTATGTTCAATGACTCGTATAGAGCTTGTAATCATTGATGGATCGCTGAATGCTACGTAGTACATTAAAGAGAGAATATAATGCCCGTAATGAAAGGTAGTGAAAGCTAGCCAAAACCTTCCAGAGACTATTGAAAAAAACTTCAATAATCACCCTTATTCCGCGTGGCGTTTTACTAAAACGCCTATTGTCGTTTTTTAAGACTTCGTTTTGAAGAGTTATTCCAGAAATTGAGCGCAACAAAACGCCTTCGTAGGTAAGTAGGTATACACTCCACATAAGATCATCTCTTAAAAAACGAAAAATCTTAAAGAATGACAATCGGCATTTTACGGCGTTTTAATAAAACACCACGCGGAATAATGGTGATTGGCTATTTGGCAGGAAATTCCGTGTATGCCAGGATGTACATATACAAGTAATTGACTTGTAATTTCCTAGTCTTTACACTCGAGTGCGCTTATGTTTCTACACAGAATATATTACTCCCGAGTCTCGAGTGATTTAACCATTTTCAAAGCAATGGTTCGGCTAAGAGAAAGTACATCTACATATGTACAAATGTCTAAAAAATGTATTTGATTGTAAAGGAGAAACTTGACATTTCATTTTATTTTATCAACGAATTCTTCCTCAATGAAAAACAGAAAAAAGTAAAATGATAAATTTGGTTCGTTGGAAATTAAGATTTGAAAAATCAGTGAACGAAATTGTTTTGGTTCACTATAAATGAACTAGACGTGACTCAACGATGACTCATGCAGTTCATTGTTTTTACATTGAATCGCTGATAAATATGTAATCTCTTTTGAATTAAGAGTTATCATGCTCGGACGTGTTTTTCACCCCTCCAATGCAGTTAAAACTATTTCACCCCATTTGAAATCGGATGATACATATTTGAAATATCACAACCCCTCGATTGTGAACAGTATTAAAGTATCCATCATGGTGGTAGGTCAAATGGTAGGCCAATGCTTTTATTTTTATTTTAACTCTGTTGTAATAAATTTTCAATTTTCAGACACAGCCCTTGGATGTGTTAATCCAACAGGACGACGATAATAAAGTAAGAACGGTTTGTAAAGTTAACGTTATATGTACATATAACCTAAAACCGTCTATAATTTTACAGGAAAAACATGTGCTTCAATTACATGAGGTTTTACCAAATTTGGATGAGCATGACAAGGGTAAGACAGGTTTTCAAGTAATTTTCCAGTCAAGTAACAAACAAAATTGGTACCGTGCACCAAATTCAAAGAAGATTTACACGAAGACAAATGATATCCTTAATGCTCAAGTGCAATACATTTCTTCATTGCTTCCCGGATCTTTCAAGTTACGTATGATGATGGTACACGATAAAGAACTCAGTGAGCCAGTTGTACGCTGTGAAAATCACAGTAGCAAGGATCCAGGTAATAAAAAATTTTCCCCAACTGTCTAAGTATATCAAACACAATGCGATTTATGTACAAACAGCTAAAGAGAAAAACATCAAACATAGCATATTACGCTGTGAAAATCCAAAAGCTGTCTATCTCGGAACTGTTGAGGGAAAAAATATCAGCGATCGCTTGTCCATACTCTTGCCTTTGTGTCATACTGATCCAAATAAGGATTATATGGTTAACCAAACGGTTGCATTGAAGTTTGTCTGTCAGAATTCATGTGTTTCACGTCGAGATACTTCGATCATTTTTTGTCTAGAAAATAATAAGTAAGTCATTTAAAATCCTCCATTATATGAATTTGATTAATAGCTTTATGTTTAGATGTGAGGTTCTCTCCAAGCAGGTAGTTCCAGTCAAAATATGTAGCTGCCCAAAGCGTGACATGAAAAAGGAGACAGAGCCTCCAAGGAAAAGGACAAATAATGGTAAACTAGAAATAATAAATTAGGGAGTGTATACACATATAGCTGTGAATTTGTTTTTAGCTTTAGATGAATGCCCAAAAGGGAAGAAAATTATGAAACTAGAAAGTGAGATAAAACTTGAAACCGGGAACGAGAATGAAGATGAGGAAGCATTGGAAACAAATGATGTACTTGTCACAACCAATGGTGTGAAACTGTCTTTGGAGTTGCCGAATATAGAAGCGGCTCGCCACGTGGTGAGGTGTGCATTCAATGCAGTAGCCGGGCAAGCGTTAACAAATCCAGATAATAAGGACTTGTTAAAGCACTTGAAGCTCTTGAAGAAGTTATTAGGTAAGTACACACCTAATAGTAAAGTAAAGTACGTATATACATATATACATGTAAGTTCCTAGTCTTAATCAGTTATTACCCTTTCGAATAGTGCAGAGTCTCGAGCCATGAGACTACAGACTTTTACCGTACTTTAATTTGATTTAGACCAAGATTTGTGGTAACCACCATCACTTGGTTTGGATTTGGTTTTCCTCGTCGTCTTCAACTTGGGGACTTGAAAATGGTGTGACTTCGTATAATCTTGCTGAAATTCGCTTCACCTAAGTGTAAAACTTGAAATTCGTTGGTTTTTTCTGAATTTGGCCCCAGCTTGAAAATTTTGTAAATTTTTTATCTCTTCAGATAAAAACACTGTTCTCGATACGCTTTTCGAATGTCAGGAGTTTAGAGACTCTTCTTGATGTTTAATTTTCGTTCTTCGTCTTTAGCGGGTCTATTTGCATGTACGGTATGAAAGCGCAAACTTCCTTCTTACTACTCAATTCCGCAATGCGACTGTAATGGAATATTGCGTGCTCCATGTCTTTTTTTTTATCGGATCACTCTGGGAAAAGAGTCTTAACGTTTGTAGTGTTATCTGACGTGACGTGGATTGTGACTATTGTTACCCAAGGCTGTCGTAAGCCACATTGATGTTCTGTCAATCCTCCTTGCAATTTTGGAATTTTGCAAGCCAAATCCAAAGGTTCTCCAGCGTTAATATATATCACCTGACTGTTACATGAATGTGTTTTTTTTTTATTCTCATTTCACTCATTAATTTTCTATGAAGCACGTAACGTGCTATAGAGGTGCTAACAAGAGTAAGATCTATGACAGACGCTACACCATTCTTAAAGTTGATCTCATTATTATTGTTGATAAGGATTACTTCTAGAGACCTCCAATACTTTCTTTTATTTTTCATTTTTTGACCACTGAATCGAAAGGCTTATGTGTTGAATTCATCGTCTACTACCACAGCGCTTCGATCTCTCTGACGGCGATAATGTATCATGGCCAATAAAATATTACATGCATAGCGTCTCTATGGTTTCTATACAGGTTTGGACCGTGAGGATTACTGTACCTTGATGCATTAACTTCGATGTTGGGTAATGTCTGAATAAGAACTATAAATATTTTCTTTCTGCGCGTCTAAAGCGTGAACTTTAAGATTTTGTGCCATAGTTCCTAAACATTCTGCGTCGTGTTGCCATTTACTATTATACGGGGCTTGTGTTTCATAACTAGAGTTGGAAATTTATATTGCATCGAATCTTTGAATCAATTATTTACAATGCGAATACTTATAGCCCGGGGTCCACATTTTTCTTTTTTACTAATTAGTGCCTCTTTTTTTTTTTTATTTACAGGAAAGTCGGAGAAACTAAAAGAATAATCTAAAGGAATACGACTCATCTAAGATACAATCTTAGATTTGACTTCGTACCTCAACTACGGTTATGATTATATTTTTCTATTTCTTCCAGTATATTGTTAGGTTCTTTTTTCGCAATTATTTGTTTAAATGTTTTAAGACGCACACATACTATATACATATGTGTATTTATTAAGAACAATCAACTTTACTTAATTTTTTTTTTGTTCTTTAAGTAGAAAGTAATTTGGTTTGTTGTCTGTGCAGGTTCGCTTAATATAAAACACAAAACTTAAACAAAAATATGATCAATTTAAATGCCATGCATTGGAGTTAGAAGAGACGGAGTTAACAAAGATTTGTTTTTTTCTTTTTTATTTGTTTTATTTTATGTTTACATTCATTTATTCTTTTTCTTATTTTTGTTAAATTTATCCGTTAAATGTAAAAAAGCGTGGGTATAGTCTGTCGTTGCCTAAAACAGTCTATCTAATGATGTATCAGTTAAATTTGTCTCTTCAAAAAGCACGTTTATTATTATGGCCCCAGCCATAAAAAGTACAAATTAAAAAAAAAAAAACATATTTTTTTATAAATAAAACATCAACACACAAATAAAATTAAAACAGAAACAAAATTCAATGTGCCTTTTTAAGATACTAAGTACATAATAGAAATTTGTAAGTTGTGAACCAATAAATATAAAATTATATGCATTAATATACATATGTACTTTGTACAACCAATTTGTTTGTGTTCTTATGTTTTTTGTCGTGAAAAATTGCAGATGACTGGACAAGATTGTAGCCAGAAAATTGTGTTTTTACGAACTGGCCTTGTCCAAAATATGATGGTGAGATTGTTTAAGGAAGTTGCTAAGCATAAGCAGGGATTTTTCATTTTAACATTCACAGGAGGACATGGCAATATGTTTCTAGAATTTAGTTGTTTTTTTTTTTATTGAGAAAGGAAACACCACTGGAGCACTGAAACACAACGTTTACAGTGTACTACCAGAAAGCATAGCTTTGTTTACCAATTGTATGGAAATTTTCTCATCTTCCCTAGAAATTGGAGATAACGCTTCAGTGGTGAAAAGCTTACGGATATGCCACTTGGAACGAGCGAAGACAGGAGAAATTAAAAAGTTTATATTTACTTTTAAATGTCGCCTCTCCACAAGCGCCGCAAACTCTAGTTTCACTTAGACCTAGCACATTGAGATGCTTCCCCATCGGCAATCATAATAATAAATCTATCCAATCCCTTTCCTATCTGTGATAAGCTCAAATTTTTATTGTGACGAACAACAGTATTGTAATAAGATCCGGAAGCACAACTCAAACTCAAGACTGACGACCGCCTTATTCTAGGTCATCAGTTAATTCACATCAACTGGGCTCCTACATATGAATATTTCGAAGGAAATACACAATTCCAATTTCTTCCATCCTCAACAAAGAAATTCCCAACAGACTTGCTATTAACTAACTGCGTCCTTTGTAGTAAAAGAACAACCTGGGGAACGGATGTGTTGCTGAATCACAATTACCATCGAACGTGTCAGTGACTTTCTAGTCTCAAAAAAAAAGTATGCAGGCATTTCGACAAAGCAGACTGACTCTGTTTCATGGACGACGAAAATTACAATTTTAAAAACCAACAACCACCGACCAATGCAATGCTAACGCTATCCAGAACTTAGGATAACAAAAATAAAACCAAAAATTTCCACCCCCGCTGGAAAGAAACGACCTAGGAAAGCGTATGATGCGCTTTTGATAAAGTCCACGCTCCAGCACCATAAACTACGACTGGGATCAAGGTTTTATACCGCATCTCCTTAGTTGTTGGGGGTAGGGCCTTGCTACTTAGGCCTTCCCAGCTTAAAGAATCAGCGATTGACAAGAGTTATTCTTAATTTTAGTTCTGCTGAGGGTCAAGAAGCCCTAGTCTACAATAACAGTCCTTTGAAACCCATGTTTGATGAATCACTAACGACAACACCGCGATTACTTTCAGTAGAAATCCTAAAGACCCTGAGAAATATTCCAAGCAGTCCAAACAACAATGCAACGAACATTCAACAAACAACAACCATACTTAGCAAACACCTTCACCTATCAATGGACGAAGAAGCAGGAACCTTAACCCAGACCTAACTCAAACAAGGCCATGTCATATGGCGGTAACAGTAGCTCTAGATCTGTTAAAAAGTCTTTTAGGTAGTAAAATACGCCAAAATTGTGGTTAGCGAAGTATCTCAGTGGCCGACAAACATTCCAGGAATGTCGAGAAGCGAGCTCGAAGTAAACACAGAACAATGAAACATGAAGTTCATCAAGGGAGTGTGCTATGCTAGACATTAACAGACTGGAAATACGCACATCTGTGAACGTATTCTTAAGTAATCTAAAATTATTTTTCGAACACCCCAACCTATAGTTGTCAACTGTTTAGATGCTGGATGAAAGAGATAAAATTTAATTTACGATTGTAAAACTCTTAAGGCGTTGCCTTCGACAATAATATCATTTTCTGAACACACGCCTCTTATAAACATCCAAATCCATGTCATAACACGTTACAGTTATCAAGTCACAAGACGGCAACTCATGGGAAACTGATAAGTAAATTCTGTTTACCACCTACAAATAAATTGATCCATCGGTGTTGAAGTACATATATTGCAACGGATACCATCAACTGAATGATGCTTCTCGTAACAAAGCAATGCGAGTTATCACTAGGTATCACCTTATGTCGCAAGACAGACAAAGAGTCCAGAAAATCATGCTCTGCTCACAAGAACATTTTTTCTGGTCTAACTACACCACCACTTAATATTTGCAGATGTATTCTTAACTTTCAATAGCCACCCTTCAATATTGAGCGATTGAGCGGCAACAGCAATGGTTTTTCGATTGATGTTCTATACCAAAAACCATAGACTACAATCAAGACCTATGGTTTTTAAGCAGATCAGAAAATGGGTTCTTAAAGGGATCCCGCAAAGTCAAAGATGGCTATCCAATTACGAAGCGTAATGTGTTTCCGTAGTGTGTGTCCAATCCACTGTCACTTTCTTCTTTGTATAGTAACGTCTATAGATTCTTGATCCGTTCTCTGGTAAAGTTGTTCGAGATACGATAAGGCCAAAAAATTATCAAGATGATTCAAGACATTTAATTACAAAGGTTTGTAGCTTGCGTGTTTTAGTGGTATCTACCTTCCGAATATTGCTGGTACATAGCAGTAGATACTGATTCAGTCGCAGCTTGGTTATTGTGCTAAGAACATGGTTTCTCTAGATTTTGGAAATTACTACGAACGCAACTTTTGCTGTCTCGATTTTGCTGCACATATCCATTTCGGTACCACCGCGGTAAGTCGAGACCACACTGCCTATATATAGAAAATTGTCTACTGTCTCGACTTCCTGTGCGGCAATGGTGAGTTGCGTTCGGGTGTTAGAAGTGCTTAGGGCTTCTGTATCGGTTGTGTTTATTTTAAGCCCCACTTTGTTTCTTTCAGCTTTTAGATTGTGGGCCATTTGAAGGTCCATTATCCGATGTGAATGTAGGCAAACATCGTCAGTATAGTCGAGGTGTTTAAGTTAAGATAAGGTAAGTCCATCGAATTACAAGATTCGACAATGCTGCATGGAGTACATCGCTGATGACAACCAAGAGTGGCAAGATTATGCACCACTGACGTACTCCACTTTGAACTTACTACCCTTGCATGTAGTCTTGATAATAAGTATGATAGCAAGCCCGACCTGATAGCATCTTGATTCAAGGTACCTTTTCGAAGTCGATAAACAGCAGATGAAGCAGAGACCTGTAAGGTGTTTACTTGGTCGATCCACCTCGAACGCCTGCCTGTTCGTCGTCGAGAGTTGAATCTAAATGTTGCCTCATCCGTTATGTTGGCTACGGCCGGGAGAACATATGTATATATATGCATACATTTTTACCTGTCCAGTTTACACACCAGATTTCTCTTTTTCGAATTATCCTCCCTAAGACCTCCCTTTTGTCCAGCATCTCATCGATACAATTATGCTTACCACGAACCTACGCACATATGTCAAGAAGGCTGCGCAAAGTTATTAGACGGAATTGATGCTACATAAGAGAGGTTTTACACAAGATAAAACGTCTTTAACATTATTCTCAAGAGAATCGAACACAACTCAAACATCACGAGAGGTAGTAGGTATTTTAGCTACTTGCTATGTTGACGGATGATGTCAACAATTCGGAAAACAGTTCGCACTGTCAAAATGTACATATACATATAGGTACGTTCGGATTCCATACCTAAGCTAGGGGTACGTACGTTAAATTTTCCCTTATTTTCCTAACGACCACCGGCTTAAGGCTGTCAAAGTACCATTTGTTTTTCATTCTCTTTTGTAAGGAGAGAGACTAACAACTCAACTTTCACTGAATTATTTGAATAAAAAACGATTACAAATAATTACGAATGATTCAAATGAGATTAAGATTCTAATTAATTTTTAACTCAGTTGCAATTTTTCCACGGTGTAAGATGGTCCTAAGTCAATAGACATAATTGCTTACTACTAAAGTTTTATTTTAAATTTTATTTCCGAATGAAACTTCACTTCACTACTCTTGTTTCAATTATAGTTTGCAATAAGAAATTTAAATTTCCCATCTAGCTACTGCATTTGACGTATAAAAAGTGGGCAAAATTTCTTTGATTCCGCGTTCGTTTACTTTTACGTAATTTTATCTCTCTCTCTGAGAGAATTTTACCCCCACTCCTTGAAATTTTACAATCTATGAATTTTGGTACAGAAAGATCGCGAACAGATCTAGTTAGGGAACTTTGAGAGGTCAAGTGCGCCAAGACGTTTTTCCTCATACATGACATTTCAGTAGTGTGCCGGTTTTGCTGTTCGATGCGTTCCCTAACTTTCTTGAAATTTTCATCATTTAATTAGAGAATTATCCTCCACTCTTAGAAATTTGTGATTTTACAATTTCCGCACTAAAAAAATGTAAAGGAACAGACCTACTATGTATGACAATTAAAACATAGAAATCGTACATGACACTTCATTATACCAACTGTCATTCTTCTTACCACAAATACACACATGTCTTACGCTAGGTACTTTGATGCACTTGCAAGAGACTTAAATACATTGCTCCCGGAAGTCCCCATCAAGGTTTCTGCGGAAGTTTTTATTCTTTTCCAGAATGAAATGTCAAACAATATTAGGAAATCGTTGCCTTCACACAATTTCGATAAGTTGACACTCAATCCGTACTCTGCCATTGAAGTCAATACCTGTTTTGTTTTCATAAACCTCCCAAATTGGAATTAAGAATAATTAAACGTTTAGTATGCGCAGCTAAGCCATATCTTTAGAACGATTTTTTTTTTTAATTTTTTTTAGCTTCTCCTGTTAGGGGTGTTGCGGCGAAGAAGAGAAAATATGAGAAATTGGGTTTGCCTTTGGAATATAAATTGATGGAATTAATAATATTTTATAATGTCAGAGCGTCTAAAAGGTTTTAGTGTCGTAGCCTTAAATCGGAAGTTATGTAATAGCTATACCTACTTCGTTTGATATTGCAGTTGAGTGTAATTAATAGAAGCACATTACTATGCGCGAACTCAAAATGATTCATTGACATTGTTATTGAAATTGATTTGGATTATGGAAGTTCGAAGTTGCTGTTTGAAGTGGGAGAAGATGAAAAGAAATTTGTGCAGATATTTAGCGATATGCATATGTATATATGTCTGGAGACAAATAGTCAAGAGGGAAACTAATCGCTTGAAGTTTAAGGACGAAAGCTTCAGTCAAAGCTTCAGTCTCTGTCATGCCAAGACACAGATGTCTTCCTACGTTATTTATGATGACGCTAATTTGGTAAAGGTCTAAGTCGGATAGGCGATTAGTCAGGAGAACTTTCTGATTGGCACTGATCATCTGACTAAGTTCGTTGCAGATATGAGACACTGGAATTATCCAGAATTACATATAACGTTCATCCTCCGAATCAACGGCGTCGAACCGAGAGTCAACCACATTAATTGTTAGTTGATAGGCCTTAGTTGGTCGGAAAGGACGAGTGTAGTAGTAAATATTTAAAAAAAAATGCTCCAAAATGTTAATTTTTAAACATGTACAAACAAAAAAGAAAAAGAAACCACCACCCACTGACCCATACTCACATGTGGCTGTCTGGTCTAGTGGCCTGCTGCCGCAAAAGCCACAGATCTGAAAACCCTCACAAGGATCCAATGTCTAACGTGTATAGGTACGACCAGCGTTATTAGGCCAACACCTACCGACGACCTGAAACCCATGTTCAACCTTTGCCCACTTAACCTCACTAAAGAAATAGCGTCATAAAGCGCCCTATGCCTCCGACAAATCTGGATGTTGAAAAGTACCCAAATCCGACACAACAACATCACCAAGTAGTCAAACGTGAGTGCTCCTTCTGACTTTCTTACCAGCCCCAACCTCTAATCCAAATTTCTTTCTTGAGCGATCTGGACAAAAGGTGAGGTCATAAATTCCGCTTCCATATCCAACTTTACGGATGGGTCGAAAATGGAAGAAGCTACCGTCAGTGTCTTTAAGGATGAATTCTAGTTTCTTTAGAATACACATGTGACCAGTTCGGAAACTGGTCCACAAAAGAATTATTTTTATGCGAATAGCGCCGCATTTGGTGCCACTTGTTTGGAATAGATATCAAGTCGAAGCATATGAAACAGTGTGTCCATAGTCGCAGTTGGAGTAGTTCTCAGAGCTTCACTAATGGAAACGCATGCCGATCTTTGCACATGACTGAGGAAGTTGTAGTGAATCCAGCCTAGTCCATAAGTAAGTATGCGCCTGATAACGGATACATAGAGCCAACATGTAATTCGAGGCTAAAGTCCCCACTTACTTCCAAGAGCTTTCTTACAGCAGTGCAGAGTCCAGGATGTTGGGTTCATAGCTTAATTTACTGTCTAGGACTACGCCTTACATGGCCGTATTTGTGAGTACTGGGGAGTGCCATTTGGAACCGTCAGTGTACAGATTGAGGTATCAATTCTGAGATTTAAGGATTACCCCAATAACTATGATTTGAAAGGCGGTGTATTCTATCGATCATTCCTGATCGACGAGGTTCATCGTTTAGGCATTATGATTTGTCAGACTCTGATAAGTATTATTTTTGTAATTCATGGATGTGAGCAAGTCTTGATCTATTAAGGATTCAGGTAAAAAATGCTGTCATGTACCGGAGTATCCGTGAGCTGGAGACGTCTTCGTGTTGTGTTTATTCCAAAAGCTGGAAAGCGTGGACATGAATCCACAAATGATTTCAGATCAATTACCTTATCCTCTATCCTTTTAAAGACGTTGAAACATATCTTAGACACATAGATACGAAATACCCTACAACAATCCCTTCTGTCCAAATCCCAGCATGCGTATACACTCCATGAAGTTATGCGAACGACAGAAAAGACATTTCACTACAAACAATATACCTTAGCTACCTTTTTAGACGTTGAAGGTGCCTTCAATAACGTCAGCAC
The DNA here is from genome assembly GCA_905220385.1 of Xylota sylvarum. Classification (NCBI taxonomy): domain Eukaryota; kingdom Metazoa; phylum Arthropoda; class Insecta; order Diptera; family Syrphidae; genus Xylota; species Xylota sylvarum. Next base: position 40,492,342 of record LR999958.1, read on the forward strand.
TGAATCGATTTAGAAAGCTCTGATCCAATTGGGTGTGAAAGAGTTTATTACCAGATGGATAGTGACTATGCTAAAAACTAGAATTATTCAATCGACCATCGATAACAGCCGTTCTACCATATCTGTCGCAATAGGAACTCCTCTGGGTGGGGTCATATCTCCTCTTCTTTGGCTAATGGTATTCAACAAAATCCTGTGTAGGCTTGACAGAGTTGGAGTCAAGGTTGTCGCGTATGCGGATGATGTCGTAATACTGGTATCAGGGATGTTTTCTTCAGTAATCAGAGAGATTATGGAAGGTGCCTTCGACAAGATTAGCAAATGGGCCACTGGATGTGGACTCAGCGTTAACCCAAGCTAAACTGAACTGATGCTCTTTACCCTAAAAACCAAAATACCGACCTTTACGCTTCCACGGCTAAACAACCATCTACTCTCCTTATCATCCAGTGCCAAGTACATATGTAGGTATGGTACCATATGTACCGTATGTTACCACGAGACTTGGTAGAAGTTACCTGCTTCCCAGATTACCTTGTCAACTGATTAACACACTCCTAGTGCATATGCCAACCACAGAAAGGAAATCGGGAAACTATGAAGCCGGACCCGATGGAATCCAATTCAATTCAATCTCCCTCTCTTTCGTTTTTTTTTTTGTTTTAATCCTGTAATCTTTCAGCAAGTTCCATAAGTGTAAGTGCGATGGAAATAAATCGGAAATGGGAAAAACAAAAAATCGTCCGACCTTTAATCCATTAGCCTTTATTGCTAATGGCCTTTGAGAGAGTGCAGAAAAGCGAACTTCTCAACACGTGTTCCCTGTGCAATCTCATTAATATGATATCTCACCCGTGATTTTAATTCCCATTTGCTTTGCGCTCGATCTGTATCTCTGATGTGCGCTTCTGGGCATGCACATGTGCTGGAACCCATCACCAGAATCTGGATAACATCTTGTCGATGTGAGTTTCTGCCTCTGTGTTGCTTTTTTTTTTTGTTTTATTCGCTTTGTCCGGATCGCAGCATCATTGCGGAATTAATGTATCCAGATCTCATTGCAGATATCGCGCGAATGACACAAGGGACATTCGCAACACAAGATGTTCTCCATTGGGATAGGCCATGGATATCATGTATAACTTTTACTTCGTGTGACACAACATCGTCCAGGAACATATGCGCGCGGTATCCGAAGCCCAGAAGCGCATTCGACCGCAGAGATGGGAGAGAACCGAAGGACTGTGAAGCGGATCTTAGGCTTTACATAGCTTCAGCATACCGGCATCAGCATCTGTTCTGTCTTTTGGATGACGTTGATGGGCGCAATATGCGCGCATGCAAATTGGTTTTTGTGTTTCGCATAAGGATACACAGTGTGTGTAGCCACTTTAATGCGTGCGCTTGCGTTTTACTTCTAGCGTTATATTTATGGATTTTTTGTGGTCCAGAATCCCGCGGGAATCTATTATAAATGAGTTCATTGACTGGAGCGCATGTGCGAATTGCTTTCGCATGGCATTAGATTCTCTGTGTGGCAGCATCCATGAGCATGACATGTTATGATTCTGTTGCGGCTGTGTTGTTTAGTTTACATCTGCATCTGGAAGGAGTGTCATCCGTTCCATGCGATGGAGTGCAATTTGTGAGGTCATTAGCATCGTTGGATGTGTACCATATGTGGCGATCATTGGTGTTTAATGAATGGAAGTGCAAAAAAGTCGCTTTAAGCAATATTCAATAATACTTAGATCGGAAACTGACCTAATTACCAATGAATAGCCGGTTTAGGATTGTTCTATAGTTTTAAGGTTTTGTACTGTTTTGCTACAAAACGTAGCGAATCTTTGTGTTTTCCAATTTGTACGAATGATGAACATACGACTGACTTGATGAATTCCAGTGATCGTATGCAAGTGGCAATGTTAAAGGAATGTACGTTTTCGATTAACTCCATGTTATCCTGTTGGGTACTGCGAACAAAAAGAATCCAATTATATGGTCCCATTACTAGCTGTTGACAGAAAGGAATGCATCATCTTTCTATGCACGTGCTGTATACTTGTCAATATTAGAAAGGTTATTCCAGGGAAATACTTTAATGCGAAGTAGCATGCTTTTGGAGCATACTTTTGGACTAAGTGTACCTACTTCATCGAAGGTATTCAGAGCCTTCAAACCAATGTTCTCCCATTTAAGTAGTGGGCGTTACGTATTTCAATCAGTTGAGCCCAGTTGTGGAATCCACCTAGAGACCTAACTTTCTATGGTAAATTGGGCTGGAACACCACTGCCCGTGGGAAATGGGTTGCTCACAATCTTTATTGAACCATGGTTTGTTTAGGGCTTCAGGATATGCAGCTCAATTCTAAGAATAATAACATCTGTGAAGGAGATTTTGGTGTCGAAACTCCTAAAGCATTGTAGTTCAAGATTAGGTAATGATGACTCTGTTTCCTTATCATTGGAGTTAATCCAAATTTCCAAAAGTCAAAAGGACTAAAAAGTTTCTAAAGTTCTTTGGATTATTTGGAACATTTGTGGGTAAACTCGCACGAATACCTTTACTATGTGCCTGCTGGGAACATACAGCAATTTAATAATGAGAAATTGGCCTCAACTCCAAAAATTTGTTGAAGATAGCTGAGCTCATTAGTAAATGAGCACCAAAGTCATCAAGATCAAGTCCCAAAAAACTATCAAGAGATACCGCCTTTAATGTGTCGGGTTTCTCTCGACCACCACAATGCAACTCGTGGTTTGATGAAAAACGCCGACATCTAGGACAGGAGGCATATAGTCCTGGAATGGGGATACCGATACTCAACGATGGAGAATGCTCGCTGCTCCATTAGGATCGGTAACGACTCGGTGAGGTCTCAAGCTAACTTCTTGAATATCATACTTCTGACTTTACTTAACAGTTAAGAGTATCTGCCCGACACAGGGCAGTCACCCACTCTCTTCGATCCTGGGCACTTTATTTCCAGTTGTCTTGACCAAGCGCTCTGGCATCTAGCTTGTAATCTTGATCCTACCTTGTCGTTTCGAATCTAGGGGCTAGCCGAGTCAGTGTAGTCACGTGTTTTGGCTCTTGACTATCTTCATATCTTGATACAGCTCGTAAAGTTCGCGGTTGTATATATTCAGTAGTTTTTGCAATTGTACAACGTTACGCAATTTTAGAAATTTGGTTCCTAAATTATGGTTCTGTGCGTCAAACTTATGGAGCACTTGCACCATATTACACCCAACATAGTCAAACATCTGAGACCGCTATTCACTGTATTGTTGACCGTTTTCGAACAAAAATTTCTTTGCAAGATGAAGTGGTACTGAAGAGAATATTGCATTCGTTCAGGAGAATGTTGAAGAAGATCCAAATTTATCGATTCGGCGTCGTTCACAACAGTTTGGTCTTTGTCCTTCCACTTTATGGAAAATTTTACGCAAAGATCTTGCTTTGAAGGCTTACAAGATCAATGGGTCAATGGGTAAGCAAAATTGTCACATTTGAAGCAAAGATAATCCATATGAGATTATCGAAACGTCATTACATCTCGAAAAATGCACAATTTGGTGCGGTCTGTGGGCTGGTGGAGTCATCGGACCATTTTTTTTTTTTTTTTTTCAAAAAATGAGCCTAATCAGCGTGTTATGGTCAATGGTATTCGCTGTAGAGCCATGATTAAAGACTTCAACTTCAACTAACAATCAACTTATTGAAGGAAACATTCGATGAACGCATAATATCGCGTAGTAAACCTGTAAATTGGCCTCCAAGGTCTTGTGATTTGACGCCTTTTGATTATTTTCTCTGGGGATACGTAAAGTTTCTAGTCTACGCTGACAAACTAACAACAATCAACCCATTGGAAGCCAATATTATTCGTGTTATTGAGGATATACGGTAACAAATGCTTGAAAAAGTGGTCGAAAACTTTATCTCCCGGATGATATTCATCAGATCCAGCCGTAGTGGGCATATGCCCGATTTGTATTTAGAAAATAATTGCAGAATGTATTCTCTCGATTGAACACAAATAAATTTCATGTATTTTATTCAAACTCAAAGTTACTACTGGCTTAAAAAACACCCTTTAAAAGAGGATCTCAACTTGTAGTGTGCAACTGGAGGTTCACCCTGAATTGCAGCGTCACCTAAATAATGTGTATGTACATACCTACGTTTTCCATGTGAATGCAGTTCATACTACATAGATACAAAGTGGTTAAGGGAGAGGTTAGGATGAGTTACATATAAAGAACTAATCGATTTGACTGTAGGTACAAACATACATCTGTATATCACCTAACCTAACCTAAATGATATGAACTATCGAAGATTATGAAAAGCCATTGATCACTCAAGCATTAACCACATTCTGTCTACTTGACGCAAGACAAATTTTATAATGAGACATTATAACTACTTCCACGCGCAAAAAAATATTCCCAGGTATGACCCGATAAATCTTATACAATGACAAACCCATACATCGAATATAAACATCTGCATTTGTATAACCTTAACTAGACGTGTGAACATGATGCTGGATTCATTTAAATATGCTAACAATGCCCAAGCTAGCTCTCAACACTCTATCGTTATCTACAAGTATCATTAGATACAAAACTATCTCAGAGAACAAAAAGCATCCACAGCTCTCGCGCATCTATAACTTAATTACGATGAAAATTAGAATTTTTTTTTTTTTATCTTTTCTCCCAAAGCAAACAAACCACTGTGCGTCTGTTGTCGAGTCTCGATGAGATACATGGTGCTCCCCACCCCCTCAGCAGCACAAAATGTGCATACATATCAACTTTGGAAGTTACGTTGCGTGTTGTGAATCTTTAGGTCTTTTTGTTTTTGGTTAGAGCTCTACCTCACTGCCCTCCCTCGGATACCTTGAGTTAGTTCGTCATCGCCTCCAAAACTGGCTTCTCCCCGCTTTTCTGTTTTATGAATTAGCCAAGCAGTCAGTATAGCAGTTGATATTGCGCGTCTCCCAAGTCAAACGTCGATCAAGTCAGTATTTTCTTCGATCAGTTGGTTTCCGTGTGTATTGCCGAACGAAACAACGAAACGAACACCTGCGTTCATCTTTTCTCATCGGTTTCTGTTATCGGTTCCGAGTATCTAGATACAAAGATAAAAAAAAATAGTTATAACAAAAAAAACAAAAAAAAAAACAAATCATTACAATATGGTTGAAGCACAACCAAGTGAAAATCGCCAAAGATTGATCTTCAACTTGAAGATCTTACTGTGCCTGCTACTATTGCCAATTATTTTATTTGCCGTGGCATTGAAACACCTCCTGGATTACCTGTTTGGTGTCAAGGAGAAGGATGTTAAGGGCAAAGTTGTTTTGGTGAGTTTTTGTGTTTTTTTTTTGTGCCAAAGTGCTGATATAAATTAATTTTGTTTTTTTGCGGTGAATGTGTTAACAATCGTAGGACAATTCTATGTGTCGCTGTTAAACAACTAAAAAGCATTCCAGTGTATCTAAATGAGAAAAAATTGTTTCGTTTTATCTATAGAAACGTTGGAGAATGCGTTTTTCCGTTATAAATACTAGTACTCCTATAATTTTCCGGTTTTATAAGTTTCTGGGTGTGGGCACACCACACTGTATACGGTGAGCGTATAGTCAATAAGTTTTCTTCTGAAGATTCGATGTCAACGCAGCTTGTATTACCATTTCTAGGTATCTCGATACTTTTGTGCCAAATCCCAATGTTGTGTGACCGTTTCTGTGCCCATATTTGGGTCAATGATAATGTTTGTAGGAGCAGAGCTGTGATGATAATATTATTACAAAAATCTGTTTAAGCGGGGGTGTGGGTTGGAATAAGATGTAAGGATGTGATTCATAGGTGTTACTGACATTATTTGAAAACTGTCCCCATAGCATTCGGAAATCTGTGTCATGTTTGACTAGGGACAGAATGTCTGGAACAAACTGCAGCTACATAGATATGCCGCCGGTGGTAGGTGTGGTTGTTGAATTAATTAAAAAAAATTTGCATTAGTTGTTGACTGCATTTTATGTGATAGCAGCTTAAGAATATGCCTGGGCGCATCGAACTGAACCTTGTGACGTTTTTGGATATGGGACCATTATTTGGGTTGCTAAACGCACCTACAGGAATTAATGATCCAACATAACAATGCCAAACAATTAAATTTAGGTATATGTTCTCCTGCCTCTGTTGCTTTTGTACATTATAATTTAATTGTCGAATATGGCTGGATATGTCTGTAAAGGGTGATCCATCTGTGGGTTTCTTTTTGAATCACATGTTGTTTTGACACTGACAGTTCTTATGTGCTCAAAAATTTAACAGAATCTCAGTATTATATTTTCACGGAACGAAATGGATCGATTTACGCTTGAACAACGTTCCAAAGTGGATGTTGCCGAAACAGTGCGAAATTTGAAAAGAAATTTCTGTCGAAATAAGGCTGGTGTACGCAAGTTAGACCTTAATATTGGTAGATTCTAAGAAGAGTTCTAATCTAATAGGACTATAGGTTTAAAGTAGGTATTATGTTAATATGGCAGGCTTAAACTCTAAGCTAAGGATCTAAAATCCCCGTAAGATGAACTACCCTAAGAGCCAGTGGGACTTCCTAAGAGCAATCTTCTATAAGCGAAGAGAGCTTGGCACGTAGGTCGTAGGTGGAAAGGAGGTCAAGTACAGTTACCTCGTCTTCATTAGCAATAAGGGCCAGCGCAATGACGTGCTTAACCGTACACTAACCACTTGAGCCACGGCGTGGCGCCTACAACTGTAGCGAGAGGCATGTTGATTTTCACCTTATCTGATAAGATCGATAGGGTAGTACCCTGCCTGGCGAGTTCGGCAGCCATGCAATACTCTGTGAAGTTTCTGATTAGGTGAACATAGAATTGTTTAGACATCTCGTTAAGTCAATTTAGGGCAGTTTTTGAGTTAAATGGCAAATATTCCAGAGATTTGATCGCGGACTAATTGATCACGTCAGCCATGATCTCGGCCTGTCAGACACTATAGGGATTGGGAAGACAGAAAGAGATATGTATTTATATTTTGAACGTTGGAGAAGGCACCTAAATCCTACTCCTTCTTCAGTTTTGTATCCGTCAGTTTAGAAGCATATGGATCTCATGTTTTGTAACCCCAGATCCTCATCAGAAAAAAAAATCTAGAATTCAAGATCGTTACTTATAGAGAAATGTCCTGAACTTAGACTAGACCACTAAATGGCATCAAACCCACTTGTGTTTCCAGAGACTCCATTGCATCCACAAAAAGTGACCGTGTGGTGTGGATTGCGTGCCGGAGGTGTGATTGGACCGTATTTTTTCGTCGATGAAAATGATCGGTCAATGTTACGGTCAATGGAGTTCGCTTTCGTACAATGTTGGAAGACTATTTTTTGCCAGAATTGAATGGACGTCACATCAGTGTTATGTGGTTCCAACAAGATGGTGCCACATGCCACACAGCTGGCCAAACAATTGATCTATTGAGGGAGAAGTTTGGTAATCGTGTAATCTCGAGAAATGGTCCGGTCGAATGGATTTTACGCCATTGGATTTCTTTTTATTGTGTTACGTTAAGTCGATGTTTACGTCAACAAGCCAACAACTTTAGAGGAGTTCAGGAACAATATCGAACACGTAATTGGCAACGTTCGGGGCCGATATGAATCGGGTTTTTGAAGTCGACGTTGAGTGATTCTGTCATCGCCAGAAATGGATAATTGGTTGTCGCGTATGTGTAATTTGACGCATCTGGACATTTTTCTTCTGGGCTATGGCAAGTCTATGTTTTACGCTATTAAGTTGGAAATTTCAGAAGGTCTAAGGACCAACGTTGAAAGTCTAATTATCGACATATCGCCCAATCCATTAAAAAACTTCAATTGGCAAACTATACGAACTTAAGGTCGCCTGAGTAGAAGCTTTATTTCAACCTACCCTGTGCAATGGAAATCGACTTAAATAACATTTACATACAAGTTTACATACATTGTAGAAAGATGAAATGAATTCCAAGCCTTATTTACATTTGAATTAGATTCTGTATAAAGAAATATTCCTGAACTACGAGTATTCGTATGTTTTCTTTATAAATCCATTTTAATGTATGTAAATTGATTGAAAGCATATGGCAAGCAAATGAACAAACCGTGGCCATCCATACTTTTAAATAAATAGATAGACATGATTTACTCTTTGATTAACGATTTTATTTGTCGAAATATTTATGTTAAATTATTTTTGGTAACAACAACAATGTTATGAAGCATTAACTCTCAGTTCGATGTTCATTGTAACGGGATTATGTTGATGGAAATTTTGTCATAGCCATTATCACTTCAAATTGGAATTGGAATGTCTTCTAAAATCCTATCAAATGAAAGTTAAAAATGTCGTTCCTTTATTTAGAATAGCATTTTTTTTATGTTTTCAAAATTGCCTCCATAAATAACTTGACACGCTTTATATTGAGAATAATTTGACGAGTGCGTGCCTATGTGTTACAGGGACGGGAAGTATCTGAAAGACTAAAAATAAATTCATAAAAACATATGTGTCGCTAATGATTTAAAGTTAACCAAATTAGTATTCTCAAGATGTGACGCTATTAGTTTGTGATTTCCCCAGATTTTTCGTTTTTTGTTTTTTTTAATTATTATGTTTATTATTTTAAAGATTATCTCTTTAATTATTTTGATTGTGATATCATCGACATTTTTTGTTGATTGCTAGATATGTGCAATTTTTGTTAAAAGAACAATCGATAACATTCTCATCATGTAATGAAAGTCATCGATTTTAATGCACGACTGATAATAATTATTAGTACACTCAGCCAAGATCGCTACACCTGCCTGTAGCGTTCGCAAAACGAAAGGGATTAGGGTAGATTAAAACCCAGTAAGTGCAATGTCAAACCGTTTTATCTGGGTCAAGGTACCTTAATTATTTACTTACTTATGCAGCGCTACAGCCCGGTGTGGACCTGGGGATACAGGACTGTAGTCGCTAAAACCTGGGCTTCAAATATTAAATCTTTCCAGCATACTCGATCGTTAGCCAGCTACTTCCCGAGTTGTTTGAAGTCTCTTTCCACTTGAGTGTGTTACAATCGATGAGAAACAATCGACTCGGTTCGATTTTAATTCAAATAATTCGAATTGAGAGGACAATCGAATTATTCGATTGTTTTTATTCGCAATTGCCTATCGCTAGTGGCAGAGTGACTTACAGTAGCATCAGTGCTTTTTTTTTGACATCTTGTTTGAACCGGTATCGTAGTGAAAGATTAAGCAATTCTAAACTACATACCACCTGTTATTAGTCCCAAGAAGCTGAATCTTTCTTCAAAAAGAACGTTTACGAAGTCTTAACCGTAAAAGCCAAATATGTGCCAGCACTTAATAAAACACATGAAATACTTGGACAGTGCATGACACACTCTAGACATCATTGGTTGATTCATTTTGTCTTGGACCCAATGAGATACTATGTTCATACATACATACCTAGTATTTTGATACTCATTCAATTTATAGTTGTTTATACTAAAAAACAACTCGTTTACTGATTTATGATGGGAAGTCATAAGCCTAACACCTTATTACTCATACGAGTATATATTTATGTATCTATATATGTATCTTTCATGTTTGGATTATAGATTATTATTATTTGCGGAATTTGGTGAAATTATCAATGAAAAGATTTTGTTAAAGTAGGTAGGTACTCGTAGTTACTCGTTTTCAATAAAAAGCTTGGCAGGAGACTGAAAAGTAAAAGGGTTAACCAACTGCTCATGAGATTTGGAAGCAAATATGTCACGAGGTTAACATTTACTATCATGGAGCTAAAACTCAGCTACCAAAGAATATACTAGAATAAATTTATCGTGACCCAATCCGCATGATTCCAGATACCAACAAATTTCGATTCTCCAGCAGTTTCGAAGTTGTTATGTATATGTATGTAGGTGACAGCAGCGAATGGAGAACTTAAGTTATCATAACACTATCATCTAATTCCCAAATCTGGTATACCGATGGTTCCAAATTGGAAAATTGCGACACTGGTCCCGGGGTAAACGATCTAGTTTCTACCGCGTGACAGCACTTAGGAAGTCATCAACAATATTTCAAGCAGAAGAATGTACATGCTATTGAACTATGTGAACGAGAATGCCAATTATAGGAGCCCGCATCGATCGATCTCAACAAAGGCGACATAAAATACTTAACGAACTATCTATCAGAATATTGTCCGCTTAGATACCATCTGATGTATGAACATATTCCTTGCTTATGTCCAGGAGCCAGAAAGAAGAGATTTCTCCATTTGGAGCGGGGGTCTGTCAGTCCAGTAGAAATTCAGGGCCTGGAACCTAAAATTATACAGTGGTTTATTAATATAAAAAATCGAATAGGTTGCAGTGATTGGTATATTCACGTCGAAACCTAATGACCGCTCTGACGCCATTTCAAAACCACGATGTGCGTTAAATTGATCCGTATCTTCTTATAGGCCAGTGACCTGAACTAATTGCGTATCCTGTTTTGCAGATCTTGTCTCCTGGATAACATGTAGTTGGGTCACATGTGCCTCAATATGAAACAGTTCGGAAACCCGTGCTACATGGTGTTAGAGTGTTAAAGTGTGAAAGGATTTCTCTCTTGACAACTCACCCACGTGAAAAGCCAATGCAGGGATCTATTAAATGCTGAACTCTGCTTCGTCAGTTCAACGGTTATTCTCCTCCTTTTTTTAGTGTGCCCCGGAGTCTGATCTTGAAGCAAAGTCCTAATAAAGGGAGTTCCTCTTTGTACTGTTCCACTAGTTTAGAGGACGACGTATTTCATTGATGGGAGTAAGGGTGTCAACAAGGATAGCGATACTTTGGAAGGGTTAGAATTCGGCTTAAAAGGCAACAAAGGGATTTTCTGAATCTCCTCCTATGTACTTGGCGCTGTAGGATAAAGAAAGCAGTTGGTTATTTAGCCAAAGAGGCGTGAAGGCGCGACTACTTTGACTCCGTCTGTGGCAAGTTGGGTCCCTCTTCCACGATCCATCTTAGTAGCCCGAGACACTCTCTAGATTGCTCCAGAGTTTCTCTTTGGTTTGGATTACTCGTGTTAACGCCAGCATTTGTTTAACAGAAAACTGGTTAATCTTCTGGTTTTCTACCCAGTGGCTCCCCAAGATCGCCCTTCTTCTACTAGCTAGTGCCGGACATTGACACAATATATGTGCTGCCGTCCCGATTTTCTCCAGGCATAGTTTACAGCTGTCGTCCTTCAGAAGACCCATCTTCTTTGGGTGATACCCGGAATTTCCATGATCTGTAGATAATGTTACCACCCATTTCAGTGTTCTACGCCTTAAGCTTAGAACTTCGCTGCGAGAGGTGCCAATCGGCATTTTAATAGCCATTTTCGCCTGCTGGCTACCTTCCACGGTCGACCAGCTGCCAGGTGTTCTGCTGCGGCCCAGTTGCTAATTAGGTATTCTACCATCCCTCTGCCAATTGCAGCGAATGGTTCCAGACCAGAGAGCGCCGAGGTTGACCCTTGCCTTGCCAGAGAGTACGCCTTTTCATTCCCATCAGTCCATACGTGCATTCTCACCCAGAGCAGCGTCATCTCATTTCGAGATGAGCACTCATTGAGTTTATGAACACATTCCAATGCCAGTGGTGTATTGATATCTGTTTGGTCCATGCGTCTAATCACTGATGGATTGTCCAGTGCTATGGTAACGTTTCTAACTGACCCCAGATCCTCTTTCAGGTGATCCAACGCATGCAACAGAGCAGTAATCTCGGCTTGATAGACAGAGGTATATTTTTTAATATGACAGGATAATTCTAGTTCTTCTGAAAAGATACCTGCCCCCGCTCTGCCATCCATCATGGACCCATCCGTAAAGATGATTATATCACCAATCTTCTTTTCCGGAAGTGTTCCATCCCCGATAAGTGTTTTGTGATACCTTTCGGTAACACGCATTCTCTTTATTCCATCCATGGGCATATTCAACTCAATAATCTCGTTATTCATGAGATGCAGGAGTTTCCTATGACCATAGGTAGTACCGCACCAGTGCCAGTTGGCATCCCGGTGCAGACAAAGTGCCGTCGATGCGCCCGCTTTCTTAATAAATATGTCCAGCGGCAGAATACATAGGATCACTAGCATTGCGCATGTTGGTGTCATTCATATTATACCGTCGATCAACAAACATGTCAGACGTAGGATCCTGTCTAATTGCTTCTTTACAGTTTTCTAGGATGATATACATACATCCAAAATGCTGATCTCGGGTATATTCCCCACCTTTGTTGATATATGTACCTGTTTGCACTGATGAAGTTTTTGCCATATGGAAGTTCCAAGTTAGTCCAGCATCTAGGTACAAATCCAAATACTTAACCTTCCTGGTCACATGTAGCTCCGATCCGAAAAGTGTGAAGGGCTGAAATTCCAGATCTCTCCTCTTCCTTGTGAAGATGATCAGATCTGTTTTTTCCGCCCTTATTCCTGACGTCAACGGTCCACCAGTCGGAGAGGATGTGGAGGAGAATTTATGAATGTCACATGGTATCTGCTGTTACATTCATGAATTCGCCTTTTGACATTATTTCTATATTGTCGGCATATTCCACAGTGTGGATGCCAATCTCTTCAAGTCTTTTCAGCAGAGAGTCCAGAGTTATATTCCACAGAGTTGGTGATAAAACTCCTCCGTACGGGTAACCTCTGCTAACCCTTCCTTTAAGTCTTGAAGTTCCCGTCTGAATATTTATCGTCCTATTTTTCAGCATATTGTCCACCCATCTCAATCCTGCGTTCTTCTAAGGCTATTCTCAGACTTTCGAAGCATAGCTTATCGAAGGCACCTTCAATTTTCATTATTATGGTCATTGTGATGCCTCCGGTATTCATCTCCTCTTCCACAACGCTTACCACCTGGTGTAGCGTTGTTTCCGTAGACCTGCCAGCTCTGTATGCAAGTTGTTTTCCCGGTTTTGGAAGAAACACTGCATTTGTTTCTCTCCATGTTACCGCTAGGCATGTAACGTATATAGCTCTTAGCCTTGGTACTATGAGGTCTGCACTCCATTGCATTAAGGCTGGGAAGATACCATCCGGTCCCCTTTGTAAAGGGAAAAAGTTTCTATCGCCCTACTGACCGCTTCAGGTGTTACTATCGTTTCGCTTCTGCCCAATCCATCCTGTTCGCTCTTTGCTTCCTCAGAGCCCAACCTGACCAGACTTAAGGCTTCTCGGAAAGTGTATTCCCATGAGGACCCCATTTGTACATACGATCCAGTGTCTCAACAATCTCCTCCGTTCTATCATGAATGAGTCCCCGACTTTGAAAATTGGATCCCTGGAGACGATTTCTAGAAGTCGATTGACCTCATATCTGCGCCTTGTATTCGAGTAAAATTCTCCCCACGACTCCCTTTTACAATTCCTTAACTAAATATGAGTATAGTCAGGACAGTTATTCACATCCATTGGTATATCTATGATTCCTGTTTCAAGACCATCATAGCCTGTATAGGGTATTTAATCAAATCATTTGCGGTTCCAAGCTTGGAATATATTAAAATTAGCACAAGATTCAAACGCTATTGACTGAAATAGAATACCCAGAGACTGCTCTGTGTACTGACCCCAAAAGTCACAACCGCACCCCAAGTTTAGTACTACAGTTCATCTTTTTACAAACGCACTTAACAAAGATACAATAGAGTAATTGTCTAATTAAAGTCGTGTTTCAAAAAAAAAAAAAAAAAAATCAACTTTCGCCAACCCACTTAGGTCTTCTCATTCAGTGTTCTGCATTAATTCAGAATTCACAGGTCAAAAGGGTTAATTATGAGTAAATGCCATTCGGCGGGAATGTCCCCTACATTTGCTGTCATTCGCCATTGACTCCATTCATCTGTAGGTACTCATTCCAACGCAACTGGGATGACTGCAGATACAATATCTATGACCGAAGCTCGCTCGTGTGTACGAGTATTTGTGTGTACAATCAAATTTAATATAATTACACATGAGAGGGCACATAACCCCCGGGGGTATTCAATATCAAAGACATAAAAGCTTCAATTTAATGGATCTAATAAATTATTTCGAACCGTTTAAAAGTATCCTCTTCTTCTTCGTCTTCTCATAGATAACCGGAGGTGGAAGTGGCCTGGGCAAGGAGATGGCCATTCTTCTCGCAAAGAAGGGCTGTAAAATCGCCGTTGTCGATGTAAACGCCAAGGCGGGCAATGAAACAATCGAAATAATATCGAAGATACCCGGCGCCATTGCCAAGACCTACAGGGTAAGTGTGTGCGCGCAAAGCATTAATACAATTTCAATGTAATTTCCGATCCGTTCCGACATTACTCGACAGTTATTCGTTTAATCTTTAGACCGACGTCTCTTCCTATAGGGAAATTCAAGTGTTGGCGGTTAAAATTGAAAAGGATCTCGGTCCAGTGGACATACTAATTAACAATGCGGCCCTAATGAGTTTGAATTCGACGCCCAACTTAAAGGCTGAGGAAATCGAAAGGATAATACTTGTAAATTTGGGCTCGTATATTTTGGTAAGTTTTATATGAGACCGGGAGACTGGCATCTACTTCCTTTACATCCTGAATTTATGATTTATCTTCTGTTTTTCTTTTTTTTTTTTCTTTTTTTGTTCTCCTTGCGACGCGACGGTGGGGGTTATAGACAACAAAAGAGTTTCTACCAAAGATGATTATCAGAAAGACGGGCCATATTGTTGCGGTTTCATCCTTGGCTGGTATACAAATTTTTGTTGAGATTATGTAATTTTTGGTTTTTTTTTTAAAGGATAATATTTTGCTTTGGTTTTTGTAGGACTAATCGCTTTGCCAGGAGCTGGAATTTATTCGGCAACGAAGTACGCAATAATCGGATTCATGGATTGCTTGAGGGCCGAATTACGGTTGTCAGATTGTGATTTCATAAGAACAACAACTGCTCATCCGTATTTCATGAAGACAAACGCCGAGGTTTATGAGACTCTCAATGATTTGGGGTAAGTGGAAACTAATTTGAGAATTAATTATGAATGGCCAGAGATGGAATTGTGTTCTGGTAATGTTTTGTGGGAATAATAAATTTGATGGATGCGGCCTGTTTGATGAGTTCTCCGCTGGAGGTGGTTTGAATTTTTTTCTATTTTTTGTTTGTTTGTGTCTTTCATTGAATACAGTATGACATACATATACTGAATTGTCATAGCCTATGTAGGGATGGTAGACTGTGCTCTCATTGGAGTACCTGTATTGTGTTTTAAATCAATCGTTCGAAACCTAAAGGTCTTAAAGAAAATTTATAGAATTTTATTTTTGAAGTGGGACACCCAATTTTTCTTAAAGAGGTTTCTCGGCTATGCTTGAAGTCAGCTGCAGTTTCTTTGACGTTGACTGATGTAAAATGAAAGACGTCACCACGTGCGACACAGCCAGCAAAGCAATCGAGTTATTGAGGAGTTTGGTGACTGTGTTATCTCCAGAAATGACACAGACAATTGGCCGCATCGTGTGGTTTGACACCCCTGAACTTTTATCTTTAGGTTATGTCAACTACATGGTCTATTCCAAGAAGTCAGAGACTTCAGACAACCTCAGAACATCATCTGAAAGTCAAATTGCCGGCGGTTTTGTGAGAGAAATTTGAATGATGTTGTATTCCAAGAATCCATCAATATCAACGAAATAATTTCAAACCATAATAATTTCATCAAACAAAATGAGACGTTCTTAATGAAAACTCCTTGAGAAAAAAACCTATTTCCTCCACGACTCTTTAACGTCATAGATTCCTCAGAACTACGATGGTGATTTGTATATATATAGGACCAGTCAGATAGGTGGGTCATGGCCTTCCACAGGTTTGACATAAAGCAGTCTAGTGTATCTCCAGCATTAGTACTTTTCCAAATCGCATATTGTATGGTCTTTCAATGAGAACGTCGGATCTACATATGTATTAAGACTCTGCACTGTAAAGCCGACCGAGGCATGTCATTGCCGAAAAATCCTTACTGTCGCATTACTAAAGAATCTATTCCACTTTCTCTAACAGCTTAGCAGTAACGATGATGGCGGTCGCACTATGCTATCATACATGATATTCCACAGCAGCAGTCCAAGTACAGAACCTTGTGGTACACCGCCAGTGATATTGCATTTTTTTGGGATGTCGCCGCTATTGTCAAAATCATAGTACACTTAAAGTAATCAGCTACAATTCTAATAAGACAGGTCGGTACCTGCATGTATTTTAGTAAGTCTACAAATAATTCCAATTGGGAAAGTTGAATGCATTCGTGTTGGATGTGTCTTCTGCATCTTCTTCCCTGTTAAGTCTCATTTAGCATTTTAATTACAAAGTTAATTGCATTTGTTGTCGAGCATGAATTTTGATAGTCCTCTGGTGTTTTCAATTGCAGATCGTGTGTCCTAAAATCTTCTACATCTTATCTTTGTCTAGGATACAAATCGGACGATATAATGAGCTTTCGTCTGGGGGTGTGTTCCCTTTGAGAAGGAGTACTAATTTTTGTCGTTTCCACTAATCTAGGAAGACTCATTTCTAGGCATGCCTTGATTATCGTGTTGAGAGCTATATTTCGAATGTCGTTAGATCCCGGTGCGTTTCTGTCTGCAGTCGTCTTGCATATCTCAAGTATTTCAGCCGTGGTTATCGCAGGGATGTTATGTGGTTCTAAGTGATTTTCATCTACAAAGGAGGTTTCCCGTTGACGCTGGGCTGCCATCTTTTTAACTCCTCGATGGCCACCAAGTAGGCTATATACCAAATATTTTTGATATTTCAATAAAAAATTTGCGCATATTTCTGTATGGCTGCTTTGAGTTCCTTGCGTGGTCATTTGTAGCACTCATCCGCTGCTCTAGGGGGGATTCTTGCTCAGAATTGCATGTACAATCTCTGTATACTGTGGTACTTTGTACAAAGTTGTACTATTATTCTTATTTCACCATAAGACGGTTGCTGGTAATCAGTAGTCCTCCTCCTTGTCATATAAGTCACCTCAATTATGGCTTGTAGTGCCCCGCAGGTCCTGTCATTACTGCATTTCTAAAGAAGACAAATGGAAAACAACTCTTCATCGAAGGAGTACAGGCCACATTGAGGTCACACCCTCTATTCAATACATAGAAATATACGAATTAAAAAAAGTAAATAGTTAGTTTTAGTGCCCTTGCATTTATCCCTTCCTCACGAATAAACTCCAGTGCACTATAGACCACAAGTGTTCTATGTTGAACAGGGGTTTAGATAAACGTGCACTGGACCCCATATGGAACTGTCGAGCCTGCCTTGAATGATAAATTTTCAATGTTCTATTCAGAATTACACACCATTGTGCCAGGGAATGTTATCAGAAGTCACCTCCAGAGAAAGCTCATAGTTTTGAATTCTTCGAAAAAAAAAAAGGTATTCCTTCTCAAAGTCGATAGGACAGGACAAGTGCACAGAATGCACCTCATCTCTACAGCTTCTACAAAAATCGTTGATGGGAATACCCAACCTAGGCACGTTTCTGCCCACCACTAATTGAATACTCTGCCCATGAATTGGGGGAGCTGCTGTACAGCTCGTATAGTTCGTCGTTGAATCTCCTCCTCCAAGGCCCATCAACGCAAACGGGACCGAACATTTTACGAAGAATCTTTGGATATCTTAATCCGTCAAAGCTATAAAGCAGGACTGGGATTGATCAAGGTCTTATACAGAGTTTCCTAAAAAGAAATAGTGCTCCTTAATACTCTCTACCAACTGCGATACCACTATTAGATTTCGTTGTATCTTTGTAAAGTTTGTAAAGAGAGAGGTTTTATGAGCCTCTTGTCTTACTGCCTCATGTGTTGCAAGGAACTTAGCACAGGATGTTGTTTTATTTCTAATTTTTGAATCAATCAGGAGTCTTCCGCCAATGTTGGTTAAGGGTATTTAAATGACTTTCAAAACAATGGTGTTACGTTCACTCAGAGACGATTCTAGACTTCTTGGAACTTATGAAGAGATGACACTGTATTTTGGGGTAGATTTTGACTTTTCCAGTCGATCGTCATTCTAAATTCTGACTAGGGATAACCATCAAATTAATAAAAGACTAATTAAATGACTCAGAGTGAAATGGTAAATGATGAGCCGAAGCTACCTATCGAGTAAACTATCGTACAAACATTAAAGTTAAATAGGGTACCCAGGGAATCGGGAGCTTTCCTTTACAGAATAAGTCTTAAGATGGTAACCCCATCCCTCCATTAAATTGTATCTTTGTACGTCATCGGCGAAGGAAACAAAAGAAGGCCGGGTGGGCTCACAACCTTTTAGGTTGAGCAGCAGATCCTTTTTGGTCAGTGGAGGATATTTTTAACCTCTTGGTGAAATCTCTCTCTTGGATAGGATCAGGATAAGTCATTGTATTTGGACTCTTCTGAATAAATTAAAGTCGCTGTATATATAAGGTTTACACCTGATGATTGTATCTTCACCTCTTCAGCCGACGTTTATACATGCGGGACTGAAGAGTTTTTCTCTCAAAACAACCGGGTACGACCTCATTCAGAGACAAAGAACGTGTGGAGTGATCCTAGTTTTTTGAAGGCATACTTTGCTATCCAGTTGCCTTTTTAAACTAGAAATTGACAACGGCTCTTCGTTCTTTGAGTTATGATTAATAGTGGAGTTTAGGTACATCAAATCTCCAACTCCCACAAAGTAAGATGACTTATAGTTGGTTCTTATCTTTGCTAAGGATTCATCAGGCATACTTTTGTCTAACCATACTTTACCCGCCCTGCCTTAAAGAGTCCCGCAGTAAGACCTTCTTTAAATAAATAAACATATGGTACCGTCGTATAATAAATATTCATTCATTTATAACAATATTTTTCATTTAATACTTTCTATTGAAAAATAAAAATAGAATACATTTTAAAGTAAATTTTAAATTTTCTTTCATTTTGAAAAACAGCGTTCTCAGTCGATATCCTTGTATGTCGGGATCCTATACAGCTGAGCAAATCGTTAAAGGAATATTGCGCAACGAACGTATGGTTTATGTACCAAAAATGTTCGCACTCGTTGTCTGGTTACACAGGTAAGCGTTTTCCAATTATATACTTCCCAACGCGTTGATTGTTGAACACTGCGCTAAATCCTTTTTTTACAGGTTATTACCAGTGAAATGGCAGGATTACACTCTGTTGCATTTTTATGACAGCACTTCAAATAAGTTGGCACAATTCTACTGGAAATGATTTAGTTCACTATGCTGTAGGAGTATAACATTTTTTTTAGTTTAAGCAGATCAAATATGTATTTTACAATTAATATAAAAATATCTTTTAAATTTTTACTGAAACATTGAATTTTGGTTTTTTATTTCTTTGGATTTTTTCAGGGTGAGACTTATGTGCTTTTAAATATATGCTTGTCGTTGAAAATAAGATAAAAAGTAGGACTGGGAATGTTCATATGTATTAAAATGTACTTTTTTTTCAAAATTAGGCTGTGCTACTTAGGATATGGGTTGCTTTAGGTAACTGACTTTCTTGTAATCTACTCTTAAGTGAAGCAGTGAGTAGCTTGATCAGTGTAGTAGTCGATTTCGATCGAAAATTAAACCAGTATATTGGGTTAACTTTCTTTGATCTTTACGCCCGTTTGATCGTCAGAATTCTTTCCATATTTTCACTACTGACTTCTCTTTTTGTCCCAAAACATATTGATTCAAGTTAACTTGGGTTAGTTAAAAAGGTTTTGGAATGGTTTAAAGCTTGAAGATTTATTACGAATCCTTCTACGTCTTAGCGAATCTTTTCTCGTTTCTTATTAATTCGTAAACCCGATTGGTCCTGAATTAAAGGAAAACTTCTGAATACGTGGATGTCCTTCTTGTGAATGAGGCAGTAGCGTAGTATCACTATCCACCAATGTGCCTATTTATGAACATGGGAAGAACAATCCTGGGTCCTTTCTCTAGCTTCAAGATTTCTGCCTGAATGATACTGGAATCCTATAAATCTATCACTCAAACATCATTCGGCCTTAACACTATGGAAAGATCCATTGATGTTCATATTAGAGGCCGGTTAGATCTATCAACTGCTTTGCACTCGGGATAGTATGTGTACAGAAGAGTCAAGCTTTTCACCATTTCGTCAAAAACACAGAAGGACCACTTTTCAAAGATTGCCTTCCTAAACATCGAGAGTGCAAGTTCAATTGGTAGTAGATGTATTGAATATTCGACTAACCAATGGACGAGTCCTTTCTCCCCTTTTATGGTCTATTAACCGACAATCTTGGGTTCAAATCTCCTAATTCGCAGCGAGAGACGAGTATCGAGCCAGAAGAAGGGAGGAGAAGAAGATCCTGCGTAAGAAGAAAAAGGCCCACGCAGTCTCTCAGCTCAAGGATATCGAAGAGTCCCGCGATAGGAACAACATCCGGATGTTTTTTTAGGAAAGCTGGTTTCAAGCCCGGAACGCCGGGTCTTCGAAACAGTGAAAGAAACCTATTCACCGAAGTACAGGGAATAGTAGATGTGTTTAAACAGCTACTTAATGGTCCTCAGGTAGAGAGAGTGATAGGGCAAGAAGAGAACCCGCATCCAGTCAATGAAGAATCCATCCCCCCTCCCAGTTTTGAATAGGTCGGCTCAGCTATCAAAAAGCTGAAGAACAACAAGGCCGCCGGCTCTGATGGTCTACCAGCAGAGCTTTTCAAATATGGTTTTGATGTTTTGGTAGGGTGCATGCACCAAATCATTAACCAAGTATGGGTGGATGAAGTCATGCCCGATGACTGGACTATCAGCTCTATATGCCCCATCTTCAAGAAAGACGATCCTATGTTTTGTAAGTACTACCGAGGCGTATCCCTGCTTAATGTCGCATATAAGATCCTATCCAACGTACTGTGTGAACGTCTGAACCCTTTCTGCAGCACACTAATCGGCAAGTACCAGTGTGGCTTCCGGCCCGGCAGATTGACGATCGACTAAATTTTCAAATTTTCACACCAGATCCTGGAAAAGACCGACGACTTTCAAGTCGAGACTCACCATCTCTTCATCGACTTTAAAGCCGCATAAGATAGCATTCATCGTCTTGACCTCTATAAGGCGATGGGATCCCGGCTAAACTGATTCAGCTGTACCGCGGGACGCTAGAAAATACGCGGTGCAACGTGCAATTCGGAAACACTTCCTCTGAACTATTCCAAACATGCACCGGATTTCGGCAAGGAGATGCGCTATCATGTGATTTCTTCAATCTTGTGCTGGAACAGATAGTGCGTAGGGCAGGTGTGAGCACGGAAGGCACTATCTTTAACAAATTTGTCCAGCTGCTGGGATACGCAAACGACATCGACATCATCGGTCGCTCCCAACGCGCCGCGTTAGAGGCTTTTACGGCAATCGAAGAACAGGCGAAACGAGTTGGCCTTGAAGTGAATGACGACAAAACCAAGTACATGTTGTCAACAAACAAAGAAGCATCTGTCCACCGCCTAGGACAGAACGTCACTGTTGGCCTCGAAGTGGTTAAGGAGTTTATCTACCTCGGAGTAATTATCAACTCCATGAATGACACCTTAGTGGAGATTCGACGAAGACTTACCCTTGGAAACCGCTGCTACTTCGGTTTGGCCAAACAAATGGGGTCAAAACTCCTAACTCGGAAGACGAAATGCATGCTCTACAAAACTTTGATACTGACATTTCTGCTGTATGGAGCCGAGTGTTGGACGATAAGCAGGAAAGCAGAGCAGATATTGAACACTTTCGAAAGAAAATCTCTTCGTCGGATATTCGGTCCCGTATGCGAGGAGGGCGAATGAAGGAGAAGATACAACCGCGAACTCTATGAGCTTTACCAAGATGTGGATGTAGTCCAAAAAGCCAAAACACGTCGACTACACTGGCTCGGCGACATCGAGCGAATGGACAATAATGCTCCAGTAAAGAGGATCTTCGAATCACAGCCCCCAGGTTTGAGACGACAAGGAAGACCGAACCTCCGTTTTAAGGATCAAGCTATCGCGGATACCAGACCGCTTGGTATAGATACATAACCAGAAGCAAAGTGCCCGGGATCGAAGAGAGTGAAAGGCTGCCGTGTCTCAGGCAGAGACTTTTCACGGGTCGGGAGCCCGTTAAGGAAGTAAGTATAGGAACGTGTCTCAGATCTGTGCTGAGTAAAATTTTGGAAACGTACATGTAAAGGGTCCTAGAAATGCCCCGCATTACATTAGCTAAGAATTCCGTTTGGTAGTGTAACTTCACCCTTGATACAATCGATCTTTTTGGTCGCAGTGTCAGGCATGTGGGCAAGGGACTCGAACCTTAAACAATCACTTTCACTTGAAATTAACTTACATAAGTGTACTATCAATTCATGTTACACAATAGTTGTGGTAGTGGATAAATTTACAGCTTGCAGTCTTGCCTGAAGTGGTACCTCTGGATCCTTTCGCAGTCAGTAATCCATCAGATAAAATCATTACTCATCTCGACACCTCATTTTGTAAAAAAAAGAAAATGTATATATAAACAACCGTAGGTACTTAATGAAGACTGAAATTTTGTTCACATGTGTGCTCTTCAATCAGCATCCTTGCGTACACCAATTAATTTTCATTTGTCGATTATGGAATAAAATGAATACGAAAAATCCGTTAATTGAACATTTCCATAATTCTCATATTTGTTGGTTAAACGGAAAATACAATAATAATTAAAAAGAAAAAAAATATATACAGTATATATGCATACACCTACATACAACTAGTTGGACAGCTTGAGTCATAATTTAAAAAGGACGAGAGGAAGGAGAATTAAATGGAAAATTTAATGAATTTTATTCATACATGGTCATAAAGTTCAATTAACATAATCCGATGTCCAGTAGTTAATCTGATGGTATAACCACATGAAGGAACTTTTTTTTTTTCCGCCTGTGATACCACAGGAAACCGGTTCTCCCTGAAGTGATTTTATTTAAATTTTTATCGATAATTTTCCTTAATAGGTCGTATATGTGACTTGCATTTCCATTACTGCTAAAAGTAATTTAATTTATTTGTCATTACTGTATGAATGCAGATTTTTTTTTTTAATTAAAAAAAAACGTTTAAGATTTGTTAATTAAATTCGTGTTTGCATATGTTGGTTTTATACAGGAACTGCTGCATAACGTGGCCAAGGTTGTCACCAGTCACCAACTATGCATCTCTTAGCTTTAAGCAAATATGTAGCGTAACCAAGGATTATTATTTGCCTGATCTCATTGTTGGTGTCACTTTTTCAGAATATGGTAAAGTCTTGGTTGATAAAGTTGAAGTGTTGCGATTGTTGGGCTGTTTCCTTTCTTCCTAGTTGGGCTGTATGCAAAGCTAATATCCCCGGACGAAATACTTTCCTAGTGCTCCTCAAATTATACCGACTTCCGCATTTCAGTCGCACCAGTTCATGTTTTTTCATTCTATCTCAAGGATTCTGTACACATTCATGTCTGTCCAATGCATCGTTCTGATCTGTTGCTGTAAGGTTTGCTGCCGAAAGGCGTAATTCGCCTCCATATATCAGTGTTGCCAGAGTTACTCCCGTGTACGTATGATAGACGATCCGCGAAGGTCTGACTGGTTTGATAGTGGTCTCAGTCATTCAATTTTTTAGACCAAATCTATAGCGTACACTATTCAACGTAGCGGAGCGTGCTGAAGACTTGCAGGGCTGCAGAATGGCTCTGACCTTCTATAACAAAGAAATAAAGAAGGCGAAACGAGAAAGCTTCAGGAAGTAAGACAATTGCGAATATTCCTACTGCGACCAGATTGCACAAGGTGCTAGCAAAGACGGGAGGAATACAAACGTCTCTAAGACAACCGGATTGCAGCTTCACCGAAAATGAGGGACTGAGAGCACGACTTCTATTAGAAACTCATTTTCCTGGCAGTCTTCCGATCACAGACAATAGGAGCAGGACCAACATACCAAGACCTCCGAAAGAGTACTGGAAAATAGCGACAAAAATCGACAAAAGGGCACTTAGAATGGGCAACTGGCTCCTTTCAGTCTCTCAAGTCACCAGTGGTGGATGGTATTACACCAATCCCATTACAAAAAGCCAAGGCAAACTACTTCCACAACATGATGCAATGATATTAAAAGTAGTCTGACACTGGGCAATATACCGAACTAGTAATGGTCGCATTGGAATGAAAGAATCGATTACAATCGATTATGCAAATGTATCGAGATATCTCGATTCTTCTTACAAAATCATTCGAATGATTTCTCGTATGTACATGTATCGTTTCGTATGGCCTTTAAATTTCTGTATACCGAATGATCTCGTATTTCGAATGATCATACGATTCTTCAAATCATTCGAATAATAATGTCTCGATTCTTCAAGTGATTTGATTATTACTATACCGATCGAGTGGAGACGGCTGAAGGCAGTGTTCATTCCAAAAAAGAAGAAGAAAGACCCAAATCTAGCGAAGTCATATAGACCGATCATCCTAACATTGTTCCTTCTCAAAACAATGGAAAAAGCTGTGGACGGTTATTTCAAAGAGGATGTACCACGTATTTCTCCTCTTCACCACTTGATCCCTACAGAGCGGGCAGATCCACAGAGACTGCTCTGTAACAGCTGACTAAAACTATCCAAAGCGCTGTTGATACTAAAGGGATAGTATTGCGTGCCTTCTTGGACACCGAATGGCAATTCGGTAATACATAGCATGAAGCAATTGTACGAGCTCTAGATAGAAAAGTCTTAAGCAACACAGTATCAAAGTGGGTGTACGAACTTCTTAACACAATATCAGCGGAGACTCATACATCAGAAGGTATCATCAAGGTCAGCACAGCAAGAGGATGCCCATAAGGAGCAGCTCTATCTCCTCTGGCATATGCTGATGAAATAGTTTGCCAGAGGTACATTTGAGGAAACCCTATGTGATATTATACAAAGCTGACTTGCAATAACTCGAGATTGGTATTTGACGGATGGTCAAGCCTAAGCCCGACAAAAAGTACAGTAGCACCCTTCATGAGGTAAGGAACTTGAACTTGAACGACGGAGGGCGATAAGGCTGCCGGGTACAATACTGACACCAGCCAAGGAAGTTAAATATCTGGGACTGAACCTAGACAGTAAACTCATATGGAAAAAACAAGCAGAAGGGATAAAGAGAAAAGCCACGCGGGCTCTAATAATTTGCCGAAGCTTAGCGCGTAAATCCTGATAGACCTCAAATAGATGTATGTTACTATTGGGAGACCAATTATTACAAAAAGAACCTATCTGGCTACAACGAGCAAGGCAATAAGGTGGAAAGACTAGCCTGCATCTGTATTTCAGGGGCCATGAGAACTTGCCCAACTGCAGCGATGGAGGTACTACTGGAACTGACTCCTTTGCACCTTGTGATTGAGGAATGTATAAGTAAAACCGTTCTAGGAATGATCACAGAAGGAATAGGAAGAGATAAGTGCATAAAATCGAATTCGATGCACTACTCCAAAAACTACCACTCCAGACTTTTCCTAGAGACGATATCATTAGGAGCTGCGGAATGAGGAACAAAGAAAACTTAATCGTCACTCATGTGTTCTAATAAAACAAAAATCTTTTCAAGGCTAATGAAGCAGTTTCAGTTCGTCAATGCTAGCCAAGTCTGTACTTATGTACCTTACACACAATCACATATTGTAGGATTCCTGCAGCTTTCTCTCCTGATTGATACCTGCAGATCTGGAATTCGAGATCATCTTGAACCTGGGGTTGAAATTCCAATATATTTGACGAGTTTCATGGTTTTGGACTGCAAATCGTTGAGTTCAAGGGTATATCTGCATCTCTATTCGAACTCTTCGCATATTTATCACCAGTTGACACCGTACATTATCTAGTAGTAGTACAGGGACGGACTTGTTAAACATAGTTCCCAAGGAGTTGACACCTGTCCTGTGGACTATTATTCCGAAATTCGATTACTGTTTTGAAAGTGTTTCGAAGAGACACTTCAGTGTACAAATTTAGTCTGTTATGGATCCATTGGACTGAAGGGCTTGGGACTCTAATTCTAACTGCCAATTACCAAGCCTTTTTCTAAAACTCCCTATCGTTCCTAAGACCCCCTATTATTATCCTAATTAATTTTTTTAAAAAGAAGCTGGTTATCTTTCGGTCAAATTTTATACAACAAGTCATGGACTAGGTTTCAGTAAGATTCAGCTTCTAATCTCAATACAATTCGTGAATCCAACACACCTACATAAGTGATTCACCTTGCAACCATACGTTAGACGTCTGTCTAAAGTGTGTACTACCGAAACTCAAAAATATCATATTCCCACGACACGAACAGATACTACCCAGCAATTAGAAAACCCATTTTTCAAAAATTCAAAATTCCCTAACATGTGTTCACCCAACTGCATTTCTACGTATCACGTCATAGAAACACAAAATTTCAAAATGACACACACCCCTTTTCCACTTTTGTGGCATTTTGACACGCGGTGCCCCTCACGTCCATTGCATACACTCTACATCTAGATACAAAAAAAAAAATACCCCTTATGGAGCAGAACAACTCCACTCATTTCAAATGCACACACATTCAAATCTCCATTCAAACTGTCACCCTATTCCAGAACGCATCACGATGCAATTATCCAGAATTTAAAAGGTAAAGAACCCAACCGATGCACTTGTCAAAGCCTCCTCCTCCTCCTCCTTTGCTGCCACAGTGCTGCACAAAAAAAATATAAAGATCCCGATCGCAATAAAACCCAAACAAGTTCAACACAACAAATGTCATCATGCGCGCACAGAGCCCATAAACACAGATCGTAAATTATCTGACAGATAAAAACGATATTCGAAATCTTCATTCGAGTTAGTGTAAATAGCATTGCCTTGCAACTGAAGTTGCATATTCCGGTACTAGAGAGTTGAAGAGAAATCTAATTACGGTGACTCTCGAGCGTAGATGATGTCAAATGAAGCATCCATTCTATTGCGTCAGGAGGACCCCCAGCACCTCTATTGCCAGGCATTGAGTGTGCGCTGCATGGACTAAAAATAGATCCTTCTTGGTTTGACCCCAAATAAAAATTGTATGAACCGACGAACGAATGCATACCGAATACTAAAAAGGGGAAAGAATGCACCCCAAGGGTGCTGTTTTGTTTACCATCAATTCGAGGCGTTACTTCGGTTTCTTTTTTTTCTGTGACTTTTCTATAAATATTTTCAATCCTGTATCCAATTGAATATAAACAGAGATTGGTTGTAGGTTGGCTTTGCAGGATTAAATGGCGAACATTTTCGAGGGTTGGCTATGGAAATAGATATCTTATTCATGTAAATACTAGAGGAAGCACTACCAACTAGGATTGTTCTTCACAGTCCACCACTACAGATTAATAACGCTTTAGTTGCAAAATAATCATCCCTTAAGCTTTCATCGACAGACAAAGAGGCCTTGAAACTATTAAAGAGAGGATGCATCCTTGTTATAAACTGGAACTTGACTACAATCATTGGATCTTAAAAATGTATCTAGTGTAATGAGACATAGTTTAGAAACTTGCATTAGATCAAAAAACTTGGGTGTATCTCGGAACACAGAATAGAACGTCTTACGAAGATTAACAATAAGAACAACTTAGGCGTATTCACAGTTTAGAAAAAGGAGGAAGGAACTGGTGCTTAAATATTTGACCAGAGATCGCGGCTGTCTGAGTCCGTGGGTACTAGTATAGACAAATGAATCGAAATCCTTTTTTGTAAACAAAATGTTAAACAGTCAAGCATCCATTTATGTACGTTGTTAACTGAATGAACTCAACGAATCGGGCAGGAAAAGCAGAAAGCAAACGGAAGCTAATGTCATAATTTTGCGTTAAATTTTTGTCAGTGTGTATGTGAACGGAGACGATTGTCAGAGAATGGATTGTGACAGTCAAGTCACACTCTACTCCTAGATAAAGTAGAGAACTCTTTTTTCGGACAGAACTGGCACGTACTTACATTGGAGGTGGAGGATGGTTTCCTCGTCTTCCTTTTGGTATGTTGGCCTATCAGACAGTGTCGAATAAGAACACCAACAACATGGCTGATCTGTGATCGCTTCAACTGGATCAACTCAGCACTACATTTCAGATCAAGTCTGGGTTAGATCTGTCCGATAATGTTACTAGTAAAGAGATTTTATGATCTACAGTTGGTTTTGCTAAAAGCGTCCAGCATAAGAGTTTACAAGTAGCTAGGGGCATACCTAAGTTCCGCCATTTCGGCAGGATCCTATGGGTCGTACCCTGTCTAGCGAGCCCGTCTGCCTTGCAATTCCCTGCAATGTCTCTGTGGCCTGGCACCCAGCAAAGGTGAATGTAGAACAGCTCAGTCATCTCCAGAAGAGACAAATGGCAGTTTAAAGCGGGCTTTGAAGTTAAGGAGCATGATTTCAGGGATTTGATTGCCGCTAGACTGTCACTGAAAATGCTAATATCCTTGACAGATAATGAATTACATTTCAGCTAGGTCAAGGCTTCGTTGATGGCCCTGATTTCCTCCTGAAAAAAGTCACAATAATCTGGGAGGCGGAAAGAGATGCTCGGATTGAGTTTATCGGAGAAGACACCACAACCCACCCCCTCATCAGTCTTGGAGCCGTTCGTGTAGAAGTGGATTGAACTGTTCTCAGGAGAGGAAGCATTGATCCATTCACTTCGGTCAGATATGCTCGTGCGGAATTTTTGGTCAAATAACTGGGTCGGCGGGGTGTAGTCGGTGTCTTCTGGGTTATAATTGACGAGATCCATGATCGAGGAGTGGCCCTAGTGACTCGCAGCCAATTGCCTGCCAAGAATATCTAAAGGGTGCAGGTGGATCCAGCGTCATTGAAGTTGAAGTTCCCAGTGCACCACTCATGCATATGTATACATAATCATGCGGATCTTTGCACCTTAAAAAAAGATTGAGGTGAGCAGCCCTGTTAAGAGCTGGCCAAGCACTAGTATAGGCCTGATAATGGATACGTGCATCCGGCGTATATGAGGTTGAAAACTCCAGGTTTTACCTATGGCCTTGGAGTTCCGCAACTGACAAGTGTTTTCCTAATGCGCCGCCCAGCTGCGAATTGATAATAATGCGTTTGAACAATTCATTGATCAATAATCCAAGCGAAGAAGAATCGACTTTCAAGCTTGCAAGTGCATCTATGATTGCGGTCGATCTGACATTGTTAAAGGCTCCTTGATGTCCAGGAACGTGGTCATGGTAAATTTCTTGATGCTCAGTGCAAGGCTGTCTCGACTGATTTGCCTTTGTAGTACACATGTTGGGACGCAGAGTGCATAGATGGGCTAATGCTCTGGCGTAGGTGGATATCAATCAGTCTTATACCCACTACTTTAGGTATAAGGACAACTTTAACATCGGTACTTAGTTGAGTACTGTAGACCAGATTCAGATAACCAAATAAAATGGCTTTAAACCAAGGGAGCACTATGTCTTCTGATTGCCGAATCTCAGCCGGAATGATACTTGGTCGTCACCCAAATAGGCAGATACCAGCCTCTAAAACGGGGTTAAGATGTGTCTTCGCAAGGATGCATGATTTAGATTTACCTTAAGTCCTTACGCAGATGAGAGTGTAGTTAGGGGTTTTGAGTCCACATACGTGATGGCTGACTACCCAGGGCTCCAGAATCTGAAACAAGACTATGTCCTCTCCGTCTTTTTGGAGTGGTACAGGTGAATCTGGAAGAACCGAAGCATTAGACCTACTTTTCGTTTCAGATACCATTACAATGGTGTCGTTGGCATTATCTAAAGTTGATGACAAGAGGCCATACTCAAGTGAGGATTACTATCCATCTCCATATCTGTCAACCTAAAGTCTACCCCCAGGAGAGATCGCATAGGTGATGGAGGCCCAGATGGAACTAGTTTTTCAGGGGCACTGTCCATTTCCGTGTCCGTCGACAAGGAAGGAGAGACATAATGGATGAAGAGGGCGCCGGTTCATTGTCAGCTTCAGTTGGCTTTTAGGCTAATTGAACCGAAGTCGTAACTAATTACCCATTCAGAGGATGCCAGGACAATACGGTAGTCTCCTTTCGGCTCATCCATCTTGGCAATCGTCCACTTGTGAGTGGGTAACGAGGCATTGCTGGTTTTAGGATCTCCAAAATAACCTTGAAATCAGCAGCCGGAATCATGGCACAGGGATAGATATATATGAGTCAAAGCTCTGCCAAACACCAAACGTGGTAGTAAGTCCATTCGAAGAAACAAACTCCAAGGTATCATGCAAAATCGAACGAGATAAGAAAGCCTTCCTACTTGATGGAACGAAAACTCATCCAATATCAGAAGGATGATTAGGGTCTTTAACATATGCATTCTTCCAATAATGCTCCGAAATTTTGCAACACACTCCCTGTTTACTAGCAAGGAAACAACTTATCCAAGAAACAAAAAACCTTTAATAGCTATAGCTTGCAGCATTTTTACGGCCGAGACCATCAAGCATGACTTTCTTCTGCAAAGCTATTGGTAACAACCTGCAATAAATTATTTCAAGTTATGTACAATCGTACAAGTTTTTTTTATGAATTTCTTACTCCAAAAGCCTGTAAAGTAGCGCACCAAATCCTGGAATATAGACTCTCATTTTATTTGTAATTATTCCTTCGACAACAGCTTCTGCAGCCTCCTCACCGGAGATACTGGGATATAGTCTTTGAATTATTCTGAAAGCAAGTGATTTTGAATAAAACTAGATTTATGTTGAAATTCACATCTTTACCCAGCTTTTTGGACCAGATCTTGAACCTTTGCGTTGGTTTTTAAGAAAAAGGGAAAAACAGTTGTAGTCTTTATAAAATCAGCATTGATGGCGTAAAGCTCTCCGCGAAAAGCATCCATATATCCACGAACTCCATATTTTGTTGCTGTGTATTCCATATGACGAGGACAAGGGAGGATACCTAAGAAATAATGGATGAAGTTTTGAAGGTACAGCGCAACAAAAAAAAAAAAATATTTACCTGCCACTGAAGAAATCGCAACTATGTGTCCTTTGCCAATTTCTCTCATCTTATCCAGGAAAACGCGTAAAGTCTACAAAAAAACAAGGTTATGTCCGTTAACAGCTTAAGGCACTTGCAACGTTACCCATATGTGTGCCGTAATATTTGTGTTAATCATGTTTTGGATTTCCGATGGCGGAGGATTCAGAAATGATGAAAAGGTCATAATGCCAGCATTGTTTACCAGAATCGTGACTGGACCCAATTGCTTTTCAACATTCTGGGACAGGACCTTAACTTCCTCGAACTGTGTGATGTCAGCCTGAAAAAGGAGATTTTTATCGGTCCAACACGTTTTTTATTGAGATAATGTTATAAAGACAATGACAACCACCTTGAACGCTTTAGCTTTAACGTTGTATCTCTCATTCAAAAGTCTGGCTGTAGTTGTGGCTGCCTCTTCATTGATATCAACAACGGCTATGTGACATCCTTTCGCTGCAAGTTTGATTGCGATCTCTTTGCCTAATCCATTGGCACTGCCGGTAATCTGGTAATTAAGGACATTTCAAGTTAAAATGGGTATGATGGGGTTTTCTAATGTATTCCCACATATGGGTCTACATGTCTCCATACAAAGAACATCTCAAAACTTCTAACTAAATACCAATTGCTGGTCCAATAAAGTTATAAACAAAAGTGGAGACAAATAGGCGGGGGATATTGAATTTCGCAGTTTCTGACTTAGAATTGAAGGATTATGGCCTATAGATGTCCTTGGAGTCCGACAGTTTTTAAGACTTGAGGGCTTCTTTTCCAAATTTGTGAAAAATTACTCACACTGAGCGACACTGTCGGTGAACATAACTAAAGAAGCAGACTAGCCGTTCGACCAAACTGTAGGGATTTTCAATAAGGTGAAGGAGTTAGTCACCAACAATCGACTCGGAGTATACATATACATATGTACAAAGAGTGTTTCTACGAGCTCCTCGACAAGACATATGAGCAATGTCGTAAGTATAACGTCAAAATCGCCCTCAACCTCTTGAGAAGTCCTATACAGCAGGAAGTGCTGAAGACCAGTGGCATCGTTAACAAGAAGCCATCAGAAACGCCGCAACTGATGTGCTGGGTAAGCAGATGCAGCAAGACAACTCGCCGATGAAGCGGCGCTGCATAGGAGGACGGAAGCATTGCGTGAGCTCTACGAACAAAAAAGGAGGGAAGAACATCGGCTTCTCCGCAGGAAAATGAAGGATTATGAGAAGTGCGCGATCTAGGAAGAATACATGTTCTACTCCAGAAGATGAAAGGAACGTTTCAAGGCAACAAGACCCGAATAGAAACCTGTAGAAATGAACTAGGATATGGAAAACCACTTCTGCAGACTGTTAAACGGCGACGCCGCGAATTCCTCTGTCAGGCAGAACGAACTATTCAACCTGGACGATGAAAATCAAGACTTTCGTCCACTTGATCAGAATGAATAATATTCGTCCAAACTCAAGTCCAGCATCGTCCATGGACGGTGGAGAGCACACACAGACTCATTTCCAAGATTTGATCGGAAGAAAGTATGCCTCAGCATATCGTTTGCCCGATCCACAAGAAAACATACTCCCTAAACCGCACCAACTATAGAGGCATCAGTTTCTTTAACATTGCGTAGAAGACCCTGTCAGCCGTACTGTGTGAGCGCCTGAAACCATTTGTCAACGATATGAATGGCCCCTATCAGTGCGGTTTTACGTTCGATAAGTCCACAAACGACCAAATATTTATATTAAGGCAGATCCTTAAGAAAACCAGATCACTCACCATCTTTTCATCGATTTTAAGGCGGCATTTGCCAGAATTTATAGAGACGAACTATACAGAGCCATGTCTAGTTTTGGCATCCCTGCCGTACTCGTTCTCCTGTGCAGAATCACGATGCAGAAGGCTCGCTGTTCTATAAAGGTCGGAAACAATCTCACGAAGACTTTGGTTGTCAAAAAAGGATTCAGACAAGGTGATGACTATCATGTGACTTTTTCAACATCATACATCCAACACCGGAGGCACAATCTTTCAAAAGTCTGTACAATTACTTGCATACGCTGTTGACATTGACACACAACACTGACGAATCGGACAGAACATCACAATAGATAGCTATAAATTTGAGGTACTTAGGGACTTTGTCTACCTTGGCTCCGCTATAAACTCTCACAAAAACATCATATCAGATATCAAATGAAGAGTTACACTTGCCAATCGCTGTTTCTTTGATCTAAGAAGACAATTGAGTGACAAGGCCTTGTCAAGAAACACTAAAGACACTCTATATAAGACCATCATCATCCCAGACCTGATGTATGGTGCAAAGGCATGGATGTTAACGAAGGCGGATGAAGATATCCTTGGTCGTTTTGAATGCAAAATTCTTTTTGGGTTGACTGGATTTGGAGAAGCAGATTTAACAGCGACCTCTCCGAGCTGAACAGCGACATCGACCTGGTCAGAAAAGTACGAATTAGTCGTCTAAAATAGCTAGGACACTTAAACCGAATGGACATTAACGCTCCGGCCCGAAGAGTCTTCGAATCCAACCCGAAGGGACAACGCAGTAGAGGAAGACATCGCCTTAGTTGGCGCACAGAAGTGGAAGAAAACCTCAATCAACTTGAAGTGTGCAACTGGAGGTAGTTAGCCAAAGATCGCGCTAACTGGAGAGGCTTGTTTGTTGAGTCTCAGGTCAGTAAGGGTCAAAACATGCCAAAATACGAACTCGGCCACATCAAGCAAATAGACAACGATACGGGAGGATCTAGTAATGAAAAACGAACATCCTTTAGACTAGATTAGATGATAGTGAATACCACAGATCTAGCTGTAGCATGAATAGATAGACAAGGATGCTTCTGTATCAATACAGGATGGCTATACGGATTGGCCTTGAGTAAGTTCAGTAATAATAAATTGTGAAAAGTCCCTTCATGGAGAGTTGTACTTCCAACATAAATATATATTTGTGTCCATCTGATCTATTTAGTGGAATATATGCACAGGGTGATCTAACAAAAGGTGTCATTTTATATCCATGGCGCCATTGTTGAATTTTCAACATTCAAGTATTACTGTGATGACTTTTGATAATTTAAAACTAAGAGAATATTAAATGTGGATCAATACATACTCGCACAATGTGTTGAAATAGTGAAAATTCACTACGAAAACCGTGAAAATATGTGCCAAATAACGCCTCTAGGCGTGAAAAATTTCCTAGACGTGTGATTTCTCGAAATGGAGACCTCAATTGGTCGCCGAGGTGATGAAATTTAACATCATTAAACTTTTTCTTTTTGGGGCTATGTTAAAGATAGAGTTTACAGCAATGTTCCAATAATGATACATGAACTAAAAGTAAAATTCGCGAAATACAGCAGCAATTATGCGAAAACGTGATGAAAAAATTCATAAAAGATTCACTATTTGTAGGCAGAGTCAAGGTGAACCTTTGGCAGATATTATATTTCATTACTAACCTCAGAGTTCATACTTTAGATAAAAATGAAAATATGACCATGTTCCATAAAAGTTTAGTGTTTTTCTATTGATTTAAAATGTCACCTCTTGTTGGATGATCCCATACTTAGCATGCAATGTGCATTTTTACACTTTATAGTATACTTTTAGGCATATTTATTGGTACTTGTAACGATTAATGCTTTTCAAGTCTTTTTCGAATCAATATTTCACCAACTTGAATCAGTTGCCTTTGACAATTGTCATATCAGTTTAATGTATTACACTACTCGTCTGAAGTAGAATTTTCATTTAAACGCACTTAAAAATTGCAAACGTTACAATGAACTTTATTGCAGCTCTCCACATACTTAAACTTGACATCAATTCACTATTGTATTGCTTTAATTTTTCCATAAAATAAAGTTTTGCAACACAGTTTCCTCAGGTCATAACACTTAAACTTAAAAACTGTTTGCAAATAAGTACGTCAACATCACTATCGCAATCAAAATATACGACTTATCAGTTTTTGTACAAAACAAACGAAATCTATAAACACCTCCTGTGGTTGCGATTAAATAAAAATATACACGTTCAAATGTTCTTCGATAAGAAAGCTTTGACCTTAGATAGATTTAAAAAAAAAAAAAAAACAAAATCACTTAGTAAGTATTTAGGGAATTACCAATGCAACTTCACCCGCAATATTCTTCCTCGTTCTATGGATACTTTGCAATATCAGATGAATGAGACCCACGAACAGAAGTGTTGGGTACAATAAAAGTGCAAACGTTAGCAAAATCCAGGTGCGAATTTTTATAACTTGTTCACTCAGCATTTTTAATTTTCTTTTTTTTTTTATTTATTAAAAAATGATGTACATACAACGTCCGATTCTGGTTGCTTCTTAGACGGATGAAGATCGACTGCGTTTGCCTTCGATTAAATGAAATTGTGTTGATTACTAAAATTATTTTGCTTGACTATTAGATTGCAAATAAAAGACTTTGTAGCTGGGCACTAATGTACATGTATTACTCGGGATGATAGTAAATAGCTGTTATTTATAATGAACAATAAATTATATACCCAAATGGTTTAAATGAATACTTAATCACTTGACAACTAAACATACAGTAATACAAAACCAGATCTAAGAACCAGATCCCGAATAAATTGTAAATAATACAGGTATTGCACATTGCACATATTTGGTTGATATCTACATTGTGGTTCGAAATACTTTCAAGAGAGTAACTTGTCGACTATGAGATAATAGTAATTGATATCGCATCTGAGGAGATGTGATAGTACATTTATACATTGTACATATACTAAACTGGTAGTATATGTAGCTGTACCTATTATTAAGTCTGAATGTATTTATGACCTCTCGCAACGATTTGTTGACATTAGTAGTTTCACATTATCATAATTTCTCTGGATGAATGCACTGGTGGATCGTAACAAAATGATGTCCACAAACTCGTCTAAATCTGGTATCAAACAGACGAATTAAAAGGCAATGTAATGTCAATACGTAGAAGCCGAGGGTCAAGTGGTTAGTGCGTTGGACTATGGACTATGGGAATGTTTCGCATAAACTCGATTGAGGCTTCTAATATACTTGAGTACATTATTGAGCTTACAAAAAGTACATGTTGGGCACAGGGAATACATTCCTGAAGATGTTTCTTCTCAGACCCAAAGGGTAAGGTTTCTAGGTAGAGAAACCAAAGGAATAGAGGGGTGTCGTTGTATCCATTTATATATATACATCCCTAGATAGTCTACACTTGTTGAAGAACCACAATCTGCTGTGAAATATGGCGATCAAAAGAGGAAACCCAAAATCCCAGATATTGACCGACCATAGGCATTGAATGAGTGGCACTCTATTAGTCGACCTACGGTTTTAAATAGCCCTTTCGACAACACTAAGGATTGCACACCAAAGCAAAGTTAAACCAAGTTAAACCAAGTCAAACCTGAGGCCAGACAGGACTTTTCAACCTTTTGCAGAAAGGTTACCTTTAAGGGTATTTTTTTTATTTTGGGAGACCGTATGACCGCCAGATAATACCGTCAAAAGGAGGACAATCACAACAAGGTCAATTCCAAGAACAACTAGCCCCGTTTTGTAGCACACCCTAAGCTTAGGCTGGTCTGTGGC
Organism: Xylota sylvarum; assembly: GCA_905220385.1. NCBI lineage: Eukaryota > Metazoa > Arthropoda > Insecta > Diptera > Syrphidae > Xylota > Xylota sylvarum. Next base: position 40,529,200 of record LR999958.1, read on the forward strand.
AAAGTGAGGGATTTACTAAACCCCAGATGCTCGGGTACACTTTTGAATCTAGCTGTCGTGTTTATACTTGCAGATTCAAATCCACGGGGCACTACCTCAAGACATAAGTAGTCCATAATGTACCCATGGAAGGATGTCCAAATGGAAGCTAAGGATAAGGGAGAAGGTATTATCGTCCTCGTCCTCTTACGGCAAATCTATGTTTGGAGTCTTCTTCCTCATTTAAAGGCAGAAGAAAGAACTCGAATAGGTGATTGGAGAGTCATAAATATGGTTACGGCTCTGCGAAAGAATTTAAGGCTGAAACCCATGTCTGCATGTTGACAATTAGTTGCGACAGTAAAAACGTGATCAATGACAGGCAATGAGGCAAAACTTAGCCTAACAGCACTACATCTGACAATACCGAAGGAAGCTATTCTGATTGCTTTCTGGTTGCCTCAGATCCTATTATATTCGATTCCATTAACGCTATCTTTGCTGTTCCACAAGGGAGTCATTTGGAACCATAGTTATTTATTTTTACATTTATTGACATCGAGTCTGTCATTATGGATTATGATTTGTTTTTGTTCGTCGATTAAATGAAAATTTTCAAACTTCATGCGCATTCTCAGAGACTTTTGGAGTCGAGAGATGCTTTCCTGATTGGAAAAGTTATATAGCAAAGTGGTGCGCTTATAATTGCATATAAAGCTAGGCAAATGGACTTGGCTTTTATTGAAAGGCTGCAGGTCTCTTGAAATGGAATGATGGGCTGCTAATTGGCTTTTATTTAGTTCACCGATTGAATTGCGCTGCGATGTTACATTGAAGGATTGTCCGACCTCAGGCAGATATTCTTGTTGATGTGGAATAAGGCTGATTGTTGAAGAATTGAGATTGTGATGTGTGAGTTACTATCTGCCGGTCTTTGAGTGGAGGTGGCAGTTACCAGTGGAATCGATGTCCTGAATCTGGTCGCATGGCTGGCTACATAGCCATTTGCTGTTTGATCTCTCTTCGTCGTTGCTGTTGTCGCTGATCAGATATCTTGGTGCCAGGACATAACTTGCTAACATTCAACTGTAGGTTCCGTACGGTAGATTTTGGGTCGAACTGCAAAGTTCCTCCATCTACAATCAATTGTACTGCTGCGTTTCTTTAGCCGGGATCGACATCTTCGTCGCCAGCAAAGGAAGAACATTCCTCTTCTGTTTGGCATAGAAGTAAATATTGCTTGTGGTGGCTTTGCATAAGCAGAGGCACTAGACTGCTATAAAGCAGATATTATCGCCATCCAGGAAATGCGATGAGAAGGGCCGGGCAAAAGGAGGATGAAAAACTGTGGCACCTACTATGGTGATTACTATAGAGAGCAGAAACAGCGCTTATTCGGATGTGGATTTGGCATAAGCGGCAGACTTAGGCAAGAAGTCTTAAGATTTTAACATATGAGCGAGCATTTTATGACAACTCGCATCAAGGCCAAATTCGCGCACCTAAGCTCTACATGTGCTCATGCTCCCACCGAAGAAAATGATGACGCTACCAAAGAATGTTTCTACGAGCCCCTCGACAAAACTTACGAGTGATGTCCTAAATATGACGTAATGGATGATTTTAACGCCAAGATAGGGAATCGGAACATCTTTGGTAGGACAATTAGCAAGCACAGCCTCCCCACACCATATCCGGAAACGGACTTAAGCTTATTGACTTCGCTGCGGGGCGAAACGTCACTATAGCAAGGACAAAGTTTCCTCATCTCAATATCCACAAGAGGACATGGCGATCTTCTGATCATCAAACGGGCAACCAAATTGATCATATCGCTGCGATCGACGTAAGACATGCCTCCAGTACTCTGGAAGTACGGATCTTCCGAGAAGCCAACATCGACTAGGGTCACTACGTTGTTGCAACCAAGGTATGAAAACGTCACAATAAAGAAGAAATACTGTGAGAAGGTATAACGTCGAAAAACTGTAATCGCAAGAGACTGCCAGAATCTGTGACGAACGCGTATCCCGAAATCTCACTACGATTCTTATGCCGCCAGCATCAAAGCCAAGCACCAATTGCAATGCTGCCAACATGCTATCAGAAGTGCCGCAACTGATTTACTGGGTTTCACCCGACCTCCACCAAGAAATACCTGGTTTGACGAAGAATGCCGGCTAGCAATGCAGCTAAACAAGAGGCATACAAAGCGGTCCTGCAAGGAAGAACGAGCGTAATTCCTGGGCTATACAAGCAGAAGAGACGGAAAGAAGATCGGCTTCTCCGAAGGAAGAAAAAAGAGCACGAGCACTGCGCGATCGAAGATATTGAGAGATTATGCTCCAGGAACAATGTACGGAAGTTGTACCGACGCACAAAAGCCAGTAGAGATGAAGGAAACCTCGTTGTACAATTACAGTCGGTGCTGAGGATATGGAAAAATTTATTTTGCGGACTGTATAAGGGCGAATGATAATCAAAACTTCGGTTCACCTGGTCAAAACGAAGTTTCGAAATCAGTTTTTTTTAAAATGGCTAGGACATATAGAGTGGATGGACACAAATGCTCCGGAACATAGAGACTTCGAATCGAACTGAAGAACAACGCAATAGAGGAAGACCTCGACTTCCTTGACCGTCTTAGCGCGCGCTATAAGAAGGGGACCTCAACCGACTAGGAGTGCGCAACTGGAGGCAGTTAGCTAAAGACCGGGCTAACTGAAGAGGCTTGTTAGTGGATGGCCAGGTTCACCCCGAACTGTAGCGCCTAAGTAAGTAAGATTTTGCAGTCATTTGTGATACCTTCGAGCTCTTACGGGCCTAACAATCTTGAAGCGAACGAGTTCCACTTTGCACGGAGAAGTATGAGTAAAAGAAATTTTTAAGTTGTTAAAAATAATAGCCATTTAATAATTTTTAATGCTATGATACATGTAAGTACATATTTTTATTTGGACGATAAGTACTTCGTTGACAAGATTTAGTAGTCATGCAGTACATGCGATCACCGCATGCATTGGTCATCGTGTTGACCCACTGAGCATGATGTAGGAATTTTTATGACATCTCATTATTATATCGCATTATAAAATATGCGACTTTTTGAACAAGTATGTCCGTAGAGACATCTTACTTACCACATCAACCTATGTACTTAGCTAGCCAACAAGTCTCAGGGATAGCAAATTAAAACAAGCGCTCTTAAGATAATGCCCAATAAAAGGTCCGATAAAATAAAAGTGCAAATCCCATTGTCTCCCGTATTAAGGAGAGAATGTGACTATTTAAATTAAAACTTAAAAATAATTCATAATAGCTCGACAAAAACAGCAAAACACTATAACAATTCAAAGATGTCTTGGCAAGACTCTCAACACGTGTTTAAATGCTTTGCGCGCGTAAATTCATATGTACTCGCTAAATGCATTCGATCACAACACGTGCATGAAGTGTGCGCGGGTTTTATCCTCGGAATAAAATTTCAAATTTATATTTATATCTTAATACTGATATAAAAAAACGTCGACTCCGCATAACACAAAAGATCAGAAAAAAAAAGAAGAAAATCCTAGCGGTGGTACGCAGTTTTTATTTTTTGTTTGTTGTCGCTCCTCCATCCTGTGCAGATGTATTTAACGCTCAATTCAGCATTCGATTTTAGGATTCTTCATCATAATTTAGTAAAAAAGGAACAATCAGGAAAAAACAACCAACCAAAGGGCACTTGAATTACTGCAAAAGCAAATGACACAACATAATTTGTTGTCACTTTGTTCAAATAGGCTTTATTTTTGTTTCACCCGAGAGATGCAATAAATTAAAAGAAAAACATGACGAGCGAGGAGAAAACTCGGAAAAACCAAAGAAAAATAAATGGAGAGACTAGAGTGGATGACAGGGATTTGGATATACCCTGTGATGGCAGTGGAGTGCAATGTATAAGTCGAATTCTTTTTTTAGAATTGAGACATATAATATTAACGACGATACCCAAAAGAGTATCGAATAACTTGCGCAATTCCGCAAGGTTAAGGTTTAGGTCCACTACTGTCGTGCCTATATGCTTACAAGCCAGAGACAGGGATGAAGAGAAATTCTGTAATCATCTCGCAGCCTTAATCTGATAGCTGATGATAATGATAGATACAAGAATATAATACAAACTAGAGTAGCAAACTCTATCAATTTGACTCTATAAGACAAGCATTTGACCAACGAAACGTATGCCCAGTAATCTCAAACCAAGTTGAATTCATGCTCAAAACTAGATGTATTAGTTTAGAGTTAGGTGATAGCTAGGTACGTGCGCTGACCCCAAGAGGTTCTTCTAAGGAGCCCTCCTATCTTCTCTACTATATATAATGGTCGCAAAACGAAAGTTTAATGAAACTAAGGCTAAGTAGTCATACTGACGACATGCAAGTTCCTGCACACCATCACCAAACCTCAAAACCCTACCCAAATGGACGAAAAGATGAGGATTAAACGTTAACCCCTTAAAACAGAGGAAAACTTCTACACTAACAAGAGAACAATACCACAAATAAGGCACTTGAGACTCCACTCCAGATACTTCGGTTGCATACTCGACCAAAAGCTTACTTGAAAAGAGAACACCTCATAAAATATAAGGAAGGCATCTATAGACTTTTATACATGCAGTGAAATCTTTAATAAAAAATGGGGCCGTAAGACTGCCATCATTTACTGGATGTACACAGTAGTCGTCAGACTCATTCTTTTCTATGGATTCCTAGTCTAAAGGCCTGAGGCAGCTAAGGTCACTTACCTCAAGGAACTGACTAAGATCGAAAGATTAGCATGGATAGGCACTATTAGCGTCATTAGAACTACATCAACTGCGGCTCTTGAAACTATACTGTCACTGCTTCCAAAAGAATTGTATTTAAAGGAATTTTGAATGAGAGCGACATACTACACTATTACGAGATGGACACACCTGGGTACCGACATACAAAGATTATCTTACACTATTTGCTGATTCCCTGACTTCAGCTCAAACGTTAAAACAATCTTCCCCTCAAGAAAGGATTAGGCAAACGGTAGGGGCATCAATTCGAATAGAATCTCGATCTACACGAATGACGGGTCAAAATCGATGTAGGAGTGGGTTCTACATAGAATTTACTCCTCTGAACCCGAAATTGCACGTACACTAAGCTTCCAAGTCACGGTAGTGTGTTCCAAGTGGAAGTTTGTTCCGTGGAAGAATCATCCATGAACGGCATCTCATCAACAGTTGTAAGATATGTATAAACTTCTGAAAGTTTGCTGCGATGAACTCAAAATACTTTCAAAATGCTCTCTTCATCTGCAAGAGGACAGCGGGAAAAAAGTGGGGCCTGAAACCGACAATGATGCACTGGCTATACATTATGGCAGTCAGACCCATTCTAACATATGGGGCTCTTGTTTGGTGGAAGGCCACGATCAAAAAGAACACAACGGATATGTTGACCGAGGTACAAAGAATACCCTGCATTGATTTTATGTATCTTCTACCATTGGATCTATAGTTAAAATTACAGGCAGGTAACAGTGCGATTCGTCTCACTAACACAGGGTTCTTCAAATCTAGCTATACCGGACATAGCTCTATTCTTCAGGGATCATTCCCCAACATCCCTGACGAAACGGATGAAAGTCTTGGTACACTTGTACACCCCACGAAGTAATGTACCCAGATAGGGAAGATTGGCAAAGGAAGGAAGTTTCGATCGAAAACGAAATCTCAATATATACGGATGGTTCCAAAACTAGAGAGGATATACGGGGTCAGGAGTATATTCGAGAGATATAGTCCTACATGTGGCTCTGAAACTTCCGAACACATGTGTTGCAGGCAGAGGTTCTGGCTGTACTCAAGCTACTTGAGATGGGATCAATATCCAACAAGAATATCGCCATCTACATTGATAGTCAGGCTGCGCTGAAAGCGCAGGAGTCCTACATCATTAAATCTGAACTAGTCAGGTGTTGCCGCACAATGCTTAGGGCATTATTTTGACAGAACCGAGTCAGATTATGTTGGGTTCCTGGACACTGTGACATAGAGGGTAACGAAAATGCCGATGTACTGGCCAAAAAAGGAGCAGAACTCCCGGTAAGTAATATACTAGAAGGCATGGCCGTGGCTAAGAGAATTATTCTCGAAAAAATTATCAATACGGACGACCTAAGATGGTCAAACTTAAAAGGGCACAGAGTCTCTAAGGCTTTGTGGCCTAAGTTAAATCGGAAAATTTCTGGGGAATTGAAAAGCTAAGGACAGCGATAGGGATACTCTCTGGCCATTGCCTTCTGAGGAAGCACACCATGAGATTAGGCTTAACAAACACGGACACATGCAGGTATTGTGAGGAGCTACATGTCACAGAGGACATCACTCACATATTATGTGAATGTCAAGCCATTGCTAGGAACAGAGCAAAGTACCTCGGAAGATACTTTTTCAACAATCTGGATGAAGTTGGTTCACTGACCAAATTTGAGGACATAACTAGATTCTGTGGGGAAATTAAATCTATGGGCAAATTGGTGTAAGGTTTCCTACCGTGAAGGTCCCCTAGGGGTCGCGATGGGCCCACTATGGTGCCTAGTGTCTTATGACAAACTCATAAACCTACTCAACCTAACTTAAACTCAAAACAGTTACAGCAAATCACAACGTAACATTCTGATGGGTTCCAGGATATTCCGGTATCCTAGGGAATGAATTGCGCTATGGATTAGCAAGAAAGGAATATGAACAGGACTTGACAATGATCTTAAACTCTGTTCGTCCCCTAACGCTTGTTAAACCCAACATAGCTCAAAATTCCTGAGACTAGTCTATGAGAGACGAAGCGCAGTCTCATCTTGTTGGGTCTATAGAAAACAAAATACGATAGAACTAGAACCAGGCAAATCCTAGCTCTTAATAGAACGCACTTAGAACTCTTTAAAGGACTTATTACCGACCACTATATCTTGGCGACTCACATAAGAATAATTCTACTAAATACAGATGCCCTCTGCAGAGGCTGTGGCGGTAACTCACTTCCTTTGCGAATGCCCGTGCCCAAGCAGAATCAGGAAGACGGCCTACGGCGAATACTATTTTAGAGACCTTGGTAATCTGTCAACTAACTATCTTAAAATTTATAACATTTATAAAATAACTTTCAGAAAAAATCTGCACTGGATGGTTCCTGACAGAACACTCTATCTAATGCAACATTGATATCCCAATTGGAAAGAATTCAGACACCATCCTTGCTTTGAGTCCTTTGACACTTCCCGTGCAGCTCTTGTTCTGGCTGCAGCGCCTTTCGATGTGCATCTTCTGACATCTCTTTCCGGTATTTGCAAACATCATCATACCACGAACATCTCTTCGGGAGTGGTTAGTATCCCAAGGTGAATTCAGCTACCTCTTTGGTGATGTTGGGATACTGAGTTCACTGTGTGTTGGGCATCAGTGTAGTCCATTCTTTTTGGACATTCACAGCTTCGGGCTCTGATTTGGCTGCGATGACGAAAAACTTTTTCTGTTCTGAATGTGTCAACATTAAGATTCCTTGAAGTCTCGCATCTATTAGTTCGTTGTCAATTTGGTTGGCGATTCGGAGATGGCCAGGTTGCTGTGTGGATTCGAAGTTTTGAAAACCTGGCACAACTTATCACCGTATTACTAGCTGCTGCAATGTTTGTTAGTTGGTAGTCATTGTCTGTTGTCATCGCTGTCAATGTCAATCTCTCTGCTGAAAAAGTATCAAATTATTAGCTTTGGAAAGAGCCTAAAGGGATGCGGAAACTTCAAATGCAGGCGCCACCAATTCAGAAAAACGATAGAAACTGGACCAAGAGCGACAAAGAAAAAGCGGTGTCACAGTGGTGCTGTACTTTCAATCTAACCCGATAAAGATGTATTCCCTGCTGATTTTGCCATTACTATAAAATTTTAACATCATACTACGTTCAGGGTCATAGACAGGTTCCTGCTTGATAGGGTCTTCTTTCCCATCGGTAGTGCCGTGTGCAAATATTAGACTGATGTTGTAGAACGTGGCTCTGAAGCGAATTACAGCCAGGCGATTGCTTATAGGCTTAAAGTCGAGAACTCTTGACCTTAGCCGATTTTGCATGCAAATTCCCCATCTTTACATACCGAGCATCCTTTTGTGGCAGCTGCAACATATCTCGCAATTCTTTCTTTTCTTCATACCTGATCCTATTTATCCTATCTACTAGATCGCGGTTGTATCTGCCTTGTATCACGCGAGGAAAGATTCAAGATTTTAAGTGCACCAGGAGTGTACAATGTGCTCAGATTCCAGTTGCATACTTGTAGGTCATATGCCGTGGATGTTTCGAGTCGATTTGCCATTTGTGGAAATTGATTATTTCAGGCTGTTGTTCATCTCATAACCGGGACTTCTTACGTGGTACGGAAATTACTCTTTCAACACCACCTCCAACATGGAAGAACAGTTCAATTTTATTGCCCCTAGGACTCGGGGCCGGGTATTCCACTGTCAGTAGTACACTAAGGGAATGTGAGTGCTGTCATCGGGTTTTTTTTGAGCTCATCTGCCACCACCTCTATTCCAAAAGCCTGACTAGTCCTGAAAAGTTCTTATAATTCTGTGTTTCGATTACGCTATATGGTTGAGACTGACTGGCTTTGTAGATTGAGCAGCTTTGAAAGGACTTAATTTTTTGAGTATCCGGCGAAAGATACGGAGATTCTTTGTGCTTAATATCTCACTTGCAAGACCCTTCACCTTCAGCAGTTTCAAGGCCAATTGAGACCAATTGGGACATTTGTATCTATTCAACAACTCTTTCATAATGGCCAACAGATTCTCTATTCAACAAGTATTGAAACTATCTCAACACACCCTATACGAATGCATTAAACGATTTCATGCCTCGTACCACAGAATATGTGTATCTACATCATGTATCTCGAAAACACTTGCAAGACAAGACTTCAATGATGTCGGCTACGCTAGAAACTCTCACTTCCTTTGATTGCCTTCGTCTTATTTTACTTTATACGGTTTGTCATCTGGTCCGATACGAAATTATTATGATAGGCTGCAGGAGGTGAGTTTTTATAGAGAATGACATGGCAGCACTTTAAAAATGTATTTTTATAAAAATACGATCCGGTGTTTTGTCTTTTTATTATTTTTTTTTCTTCTTCTTCTGATTTACTTATCATGGATTTCCAATTGGGTGTGCAGTGACTTGGAGGAAGGAGGCATACATAGATATTGTACGCTGGGCTTGTGACAAGTTGTTCTATACATAGAAATGAGTTTGTTTGCACGAATTTAATGTAATTTATAGCGAACTCGGATGGCTGTCCTTTTGTACAGTTTGTTTCTTCCAAGCCATTGAGGATGCACTTCCAGTGATGTATGGTGTTTCCTTTTTGTGGTAAATTATAAAATTAATGGACGTTGAAAATTGATTTCGGAGTCGTTACTTAAAAATTGTCATAATTTTTTTTTTGTTTATAATGGAGTACAGAGAAAGAAAACATTGAGTTCACAGGATGAGGAAATATACTATTACTCGCACATCCAACAATAATGTAAAGTTGGTAATGAATAATATTGCATTGCAATTAAATTTATCGCTGAATCTCATTCCCATTGGACCCCAACATACCGCTTATGGTTTTTGTCTTAACAGAGGTGGTGGTGATTTTTTTGAGAATAGAATGTACCAAGAGAATCAATACCACCCACTCGGATAGTACTTCCTTTTTGTATTTACTCACTATCAGTTGAATGAGAATTAATTAATTAAATTTCCTTTGCTCGCAGACAAATTGGAATACAATGCATCCAAGGAGAGGATTTTCATCTTGACCAATCACGCATCCGTGGTTTTTGCGGTTAATTGTGGTGCACAAGTTAAAATTGAGTTTAAATTGCATTCAGAAGGGTATTCGAGAAACTTCGGTATCCTCTGGTACTTTATTATTGGATTGGTTTGGATGCCAAAGAAGAAAATCAAACCGAAGAGTCATTTGGGGTGGATATAATTATATTGTTCTATATCTGTGCAGTTTTACAATGTAATCATAAGAGTAAACGTATGTTGCCTGAGTAGCAAATTTGTCCTTTAAAAGAAAATATCATTTAGTCTACAATATAATTTAAGATTGAAGACTGAGCTCTTGTAATATCTAGGATAGGGATTATTTGATATATTGACGTAGTATTTTAGAAACAGGATACTGCTCTACGACACCGATGATGGAACGAGCCAGTATAACGTCACAGGTGGTGTTCCTTAAAATTTCCTACCAGGTCCGATACTGTGGAACCTAAGTTTGTTCCCCGGTAACTCGTAAGGCGATCAACATGCACAATCTTAGATTTAGATCGCGGTTAGAATCTCTATGATCCGATAAGGTCCATTCCAATCCGACTGGAGTTTAAGACAAACTTTTACTCGCCTTTTTGGATTGTGGAACCAAACGAAGTCTCCCACCTGGAATTTGAAAAGATTCGAACTTATCTTGGTTTTCATTCGCCGCACGGATCGTTGCATTTCTTCTCTGGTTCGGTCATGCATACGTCGCAGTTGGTCTTGCAGCAAGTGGTACTCCAAAACGACAGAAAACTTCCTGGACTCAGGGGTCTTAGCAACAGTATTGGCAGTTTGGTCTGGGAGAAATAGTCCATCAGCACGAATACGTTCTTGTTCGAGCCAAAGTGTGCACCAACTGCTGTGTAGTGATACATCTTTATGAACTCGTTAGTAAGGGACCGAGGGATGATTGGGAATAGCCGTTTTGGACGTGCGGTTGGAACCCATTTCTTGCATAAAAATGATTTTTTAGGCTAAGAGACGCGAACTGAGCCCAATATGCTTTGAGATGGCCCCCTTCACCCGATATGTTGTTCCAGTGCAGACGAACGGTCTTCTCTTGGTCATTAGGATGCACCTCTACTTGCCAGTATCCTGATTGACTATATATGGTGCTGCACCATACCGAATCGGCAACAGAATCTAAGGTGTCAATCTATCTTGGGCAACGGGAAGGAATCTTTGATGGTCACAGAGTTTAAACGGCGATAATCCACGCAAACCTTGTGGATCCTTTTTCTTTATCATCACGATTGGTGATGCCCAAGGACTCGAACAGGGTTCGATGATATTTCGATGTAGCATGTCGTCAATAATCCTTCGAGATTCTTTTTGCTTCGCTCATGGTAATCTGAGTGGATGCTGATTAACTGGTTTGGCTGCGCCTACATCTATCCGGTGCTGGACGGTGCTGGACGGCGCTGGTTTTGCCCAAATCGTTAGGTCCATTGGAGAATACATCTACGAATTCTCGCAGCAATTCTTCGGCAGAATGTTGCTGAGCTAGCTCAAGGTGTTCTTTTGACCGTAAGAAAAGATCTGACACGAACAGCTGATGAAATGCTTGACGGCAATGGCGCAATGATTAGAATGGAAGGAGGGTTTACTACGTGGAAACCTCACACTATTACTGAGTAGGGCCTCAGTGTCGTCTTTGAAAGGTTTCCACTGCGTGATACCCTCCGATGCCCCGGTCTAAGGTACACTCTAGGACAATAGGATATAGGGACAAAGGAATACTCGGTAACCGACGACGTTCCACATTGACATTGTTAAAGGCGCCTTCTACATCAAGGAAGACAACCATCGCGTACTCGTTATGAAACAGGATATTCGCCTTTGCAGTATGTTTGGGTATGTTGGGCCGCTGACAATAGTTTTGTATCAATACTGTTGTTGGCTCTACCCCACTTTGGATATTAATTTATCGTCGTCAGCTCTCCTGCGGAAGGTGAGACAACGTTGACACTGTTGGATAACTCCCCAAAGTCGATGAACAACAGTTGAAGTCACGATCATTGTTCAAGGCACTGCTCGATAATAATCCGACGGTGTTTTTGACAATGGAGGATCCAGGGCGGTATCATATTTGTAGTTGAAAGAGTCTGGGACTTTGAGGTCATTCCCTTTAATCATTAATTATCCTCGGCGTATAATGTGGGTCTCAGTAGCGATACAATGCAGGGCATAACAGCTGCAGAAGTGGGTACCATGTACATATTTTAGGTCTGACGAAGTAAGTGTGCTTCCTATCAATTTCTTGAAAAGGGGGCTTTCCACACATCCAGATCTGTTAGGTTCATTATCTATAGTTCGTTTAGTATAGCTACCTCAATTCATTGTTCATGTACGGATTGTGATAGTAGTTCTTGAACCGCTTGAAAGTAATTTAGATTAAGCTGCAGCATAGATTTATCCGTTCACCCGTTCACCCGTTCACCCGTTCACCCGATTCATACAGCGAAAGTGAAGCACTTGTCCTCGAAATAATTCCAGCTTTTCTATTAGTTTGAGTGAATTTCAGACATATGACGACTAAAAAACATACAAGATTGAAGATGTCTATGATTTCCATCCTCAGCACTTTAGTCAGTCAAAACGTGTCTGTTTCGCTATTTCAATACCGAAAATATTTTAAGGTGATGGATCTCATTGTATTCTTAAGAAATCTGACGTTCTGAATCCTATATGAAGACATGTGCATCCTACACCTTAATTTGACCCAATTACCATACTCATTTAAAAGTTTCAGTCAATCTATGAACCAACGCATTGCATCCTTACAAATAATTTCCATAGACATTATTCAATTCATTTTGTGACTTTGACACATACTCACGTACTTTTCACAAAGTTAAGCATTAAATTTCTTGTAGCGAACTGACGGAGCGAAAGAAGAAAGAACTGTACGTGTTCCGTAATCGCAAACATTGCAACGCCCACTCAAGTACTTGACACGAACATAAAAAAGGACGATGGTCATTTCAACAAAAGCAATACAAGTGTTGTCGACAGGGTATGCACTTGAGGCACGCCTTCATTCTTTTCAATGATTTTGCAATTCTCTAGATCCGGTGCATGATGGTGTGTGTGTGTGTTAAGGAGAAGAATGAAACCTCCTGTACTATCAACAGTTTGCGTTAAGCTACGAAAGTTTAGTTGGAAATTGTTAAAAAGTAACCTCGACAACCTTCAACATCCTTATGGAGGTGTAAATATTCCGAATTGGGTAGTTTCTAGCTTTGTGATGTTTCTCGAACTAGTTAATTGTTTGATGGCCAAGGTAAGAAGAAAAATACGTTGGGTGGGTCATGACGTTTGAATAGTGTGCATTCAAGTCGTAGAAGGACTTTAATTACATAGTTTCATGCAACAGCGTTGCAATGGACAAGGAAAGCATTGGTTCAGCTATTTGAAAAATGGAATCAGTATCACATGTAGAATGAAATGAAAAGTTAGAGAGTTTTAGGTTGGAGGTCTATCAAGAGGGTTTTATGTAGCGTCCTTAAAGTGTGGTACATTGTTGAAGTGTTCTAACAGAGTACAAGTACAGAGTACTCCAAGTCTACTGCCTTGAATTGTTGGGGGTCTAACAAGAGTTAGACAATGGCCTGACGTTTATAATTTTTACTCATATCCCTTTGTCATATTTTACAAAAAATATGTCTTTATGTCTAAAAGTATGACGAATAGTGTCTATACATTCTTAGCGCGACAGGTCCAAGAGGAACCCAGGGCCTAGCTTTCTCGTCGTCGTGGAAGAATACTTTCTCTCTGGCAAGAACATCTTTCATAATAATTAGGGTTAAAGGGAATGCGAATGTATTTACCTTTACTAGATGAGGTTATCTGAGTACTAGGCCATCTAAACAGATTTCTTCTTGTGACAGCTTAGGCGGATTGATGGGTAATCTCTGCTCACAGCTCACAAGCACCTGGTTATCGCTGCAAACACAAATACACCGGCCTTTCTATCTATTCCTTACAACATAGCTCATATCCAATAGGATAGCATATGTCACTGCTTGCGAGGCAGATGCACGCTTGCCCAACAAGTGGTGAAGCCTTATGTTGTGGCCATTCCCCAATACATCATTTGACTAGGCCGATTTTCAAGCCATCAGTAGAAAATCAATTAAAATTCATTGCTGACCTAGATTCTTGAAGTTGAGTCCTGCAGGAAGTCACATATAACAAACAAACGACGCTAAGCTAGAAACGGTCTTATCACAGCGATATAGATCCATACAAAAGCGAAATATCTGGGAGTGATCCTGGTTAAAGAACTTCTTTAGGCAAAGCATGTCAAATCGAAGAGCATGTCAAATCCAAAGCGCTCTCAGTTTTCTGGCAGTGTAAGGGTGCTTTTGGCAAGACATGGGGCTTATCACTGTTTTTTTTATAGACTGACGGTTCTTCTTAATAAATGAAGCAAGGATGTACTCATACTTCTATAATTTGTCTTTATTAGAGCTTACGGTGGAATGTTCACTATGATGTCGGGTTAACCCAGGTCGAGTACCGAGGATTCCATAGTCAGTTCATCGGCTATCTTATTTCCTGGTAAACTTTCATGGCCATGGATCTTTATGTTGCGCGAGCTCCAATGTCCATCTACGACCCATCAGTGTAAACTTCTAAGGCTTGTTCGCTTACTATTTCTCTGTTTTCCATTCTTCTTTACACAGATAGCAGCTTGTAAAAATTCTTGTAAAGACCAGATATGGCGTTATATAACCGCTTATTGCTTCACTGCCTATATATTCCTGTAGGGTCATAGTATGTCAAAATGTGTTCAGCCTCTATCTATCTGATTGGCTGATCTTAAGGCTTATAGCCACCGATCACTCCGACTTAAGGTGTGTATCTGAAGGTTTATACTCTAAATGGCATTCTACTAGTTCCGTTTTAATGCAGCTATACTTTAGCATGCTCACTTTTGAGTTGATTAGAATGTTATCAACTTTGAGGTTTGTTAAGGTCCTACAAATCGCTCCTTCGATGTCCAGGGAAGCGGCGGTGTGTCTTTGCCTTTCAGCGTTCTTCCAATTTCTATTCTTTTACCTGGAAATATGTAGGTCTGGAGGCCAAAACCAACTACATATGTATATGCTTACTAACCGTTCGATAGTTTTCAGAACCAAGGACGTAAGTCTTATTGGTCTAAAGTCTTTCCCGGTATTGTCCCATGCTTTACCGGCCTTTGGTATGAAGACAGACTTAACCTACCTCCTTATTCTTAGTATGTGTCACCTTCTGAGACTACTAAGGGAAAGGTCTTCAAGTACAGGAATGATTGTAGTTACATTTTACATTTTGCAACATGCAATCCAATCCCGGTGATTTAAAGCGATTTTTTTAATCTTCCTTCTCTGACTGAACTATTTACTGAAAATCACCCAATTTTTCGAACTCTGTTAAATCGTTTACTGATCGCGATCCTGAACCTGATCATTGATCATAAATCAAATCTTACTTGGAACAACTCCTTCCCTTATTTCCTGCCTGACACACTGCGTCCTTCCAATCCGTTCGATCCCGTGTTCACGCTCCTGCTAGTTAGTCAGATTAAACATCCTCGGAACCGCGATTTTTTGATCCTTATATTATCCTTGAAGGTTCAGTCTTTTTTGACATCTTGAACATTTTGTCTATTCGCTCGATGTGATCTACGTGTTTTGGGACTCCAAAGTCATGGTACACTCTCCTCAATTCGTCCACCTAGCATATGGGACCGAATATTCGGGCACTTCAGACATTCCTTTCATAGAGTATTAGGCTTACCCTATAGGTTACCCCGCACACATTCACCGTCATCACTAACAAAGATCACTTACAATACCAGGATTAACACTTACCCAAACCAGAATTCCTGTATATGATCATATGGTAGGCGCATCGTAACATATTTAAATATGTCACTCCCTCTCGTAACATCGCTCTCGATAAATCACTTGTAAGTCTCTCTAGGATAATTTCAACGGATTTCTTGAAAATTTTTCCCAAAACTAATTCAATCCAGAAATTAACATAATTTGTCGCAGGAATATTTGAAAACATGTTTTCCATTATCCTCTTAACTCATCCAACAAAGCGAAGAAAAAAAAACATGTCCTTAGAGATTTACTAACTACATATCCACCTACAAGAAGCCAATCACTGGATGTAGAGCAAAAAAAAAAAAAAACCAAAAAAAAGGACATTGAACTTGACATAATGAGAAGAAGAAGAAGAAAGAAAAAAAATATAACGTCCCTCATCCATATCCTTCTGCCATACGATACCAACTGTTGCCCGTAACCGGGTCTACCACTAAAAAGAAAACCACAAATCCTTCCTCATTCGTCCTTGTTCACGACCAGTAGTAGTTCATGTGTATTAAAAAGTGTCATCTTCTCCACTGAGTCTCATCGTGTTTATCCACTGCTCGTCGGGTAAATTATGACATTTAACATGTCATTTCGAACGCTTCGTATCCTCTGAGAAGTGTGGGAATACAGAAAAAAATCGAAAAACTAACCATGCTAGCTACTGGTACGAGTATACCCAGGTCCTTGTTCTATTACAGTAACAAAGAGAAGACTATGATTAACATGTGTATGTACATGTGTAACTTCTTGCGGAGCTGCTAGCAGTTCAGTAGTTGCATACTCCTTCAACCTGTGATGTCGATTATGTGAGCCAAAGGACACTTGTTTCTTCATAAACGAACGAAGAGATGCAGTTTCTGTTTTTTTTTTTTTTTTCTGTTTACATATTTCATAACCATCACTTTGCTCACCATCTGGACACAATCGATTCCATTAGAAGATTGTCCTTCTCAAGTGCGTTGCAGCGTTGTTGTCGGTTGTTCGCTAGGAGTTACTCTCTAGCTGCTGTGGTTGTGTGTCTGCTCCTGCTGCTGTTGCTGAAATCACTTAGGATGTGTGATGACAGATTAATGAAAAATGACAAAAAATTAAATTGACTTCGGGATGAAATTGGAAAACCATAAAAAAAACAAAAACACAACAACACTGCATTAAGTTGGTGGGAATTTCTGTGTGTGCCACACGGTCTCCATCACTGTGGTAAGGAAACGGATTGATCCGGGATTGCAAGGAATAGAAGAGTGTTTGTAACGACTACGCCCTTTGTTAGGCATTCAATGTCGTTGCGTAATATACTGTGAAGATGATTGATTGTTATTGTAGACTTTCTGGATTCCATAGTTGATGTGGGATGTGTGTGTGTGACCTTAAGGCATACGCAAGGAGGTCAGGCTACGTGCCGGTGTGAGATGGATTTCATAAAGTTAATTTATGGCAGATTGATGAAGTCGGAACGAACGAAAAAATGCGTCACTAGAAGTGATTTTATTAAAATCGTTTTCATGAGGTCTACAACATTGACTTTGGCTAACCTTTAGATACTTTGAAAAGTCGTTTAAATAAGGATACACTGTTCACATAAAAAAGATGTAATTTTGTTGCATATCTGTGTTTTATCAGTTTAGCATCAATTCAACGGATATCTAGACGAATATTCATGCTCCATGGTGTTATAGATAGGTGGCAGTCCTGTGGCTCTCGACTCGATTGTTCATACCGCAACATTAGAGTTGAGTCTGGTAGACGACTATACTTAGCTAACGGGCTTCCAACCCCGTGTACAGTACTCCCTGAGATACAGCAGGCTTTTATTATTATCAATACCGAGCAAGCTGCCTCCAGTTTTATAAACCCAACTCTTTAGTATCACTTGGTCTTAATGCCGGTGATTTGGTCCTCCTTTACTCCTTTCTCTCGATGTTGCCATGTCAATGTGATTTGGACTGTATCCACATTTCGGTACAGCTCAGCGGCTTTTAATATTATTCGCACTAAAGTTTTAATGACCTTGTGTGACATTTATCCTACAATCCCTGTTCCATGGATACGTCTTCTGATGCAATAAAACCCAAGATTCTGTTGTAATGTAAAGTCGACATTCCTTCCGATCACGACTAGCTCCGGCCGGAGTCCGAGCCTAGACTCGACTGGAGTCTAGTTTTCAATCGAGTTAGTTTTATCAAACGGTCAAGGGTCCGGTGCTGGTATTTTCATGGATACCGACAGCACTAGACTTTACTACTTCGTACTACGCCTTTATTTTCCAAGTGGACGCTTATGCTATCCTAATGCCCATAGACTATATTGTGAAAAATAGTTGGAAGGGTTGGAGGGTCAGCGTCTGTAGTAATAGCCAATCTGCGCTTAAAATTTTTTTCAATCCTTAGCCAGTTTCAAAATAGTTGAAGACTGCTTGAAATTCTTGGATTTCATCACAAGGCTGAATTATTTAAAGAAACGTGTTCCGGGTCTTTATCGCAAGACAATGACATCCGCATCGTACTCTCGAACCATATCGGTAAGGACATTCAGATCTGCTTTACAGTAATTGAGGTTTAGTGGAACGACTTTCATATCCTTCATGTTCTGGTAAGCTTCTAACGCGAGGTAGAGGGCAAGGCATCTTATGCTTTAGGTTTAGAATCTGGCGTCCTTCCAGATCTGAGAAGCTGTTCTTTGGCATGTGCCATTTTTTTGTGCATACCCGAGTAGTCGGTAGGATCTTTGGAGGTTGGTCTTTTCCAAGAGGATTCTCAATATTTTGATACAATCTATCATCTCGGCAAAGCAAGGGCTGTCCAAAATCGGTCGAGTCTATGAATATTTCTTCGATGCATGAGGAAAGCATGGTAGGTTAATAAAATAAGACATAAGTAGCCTTTTCTCGTTCAGAGATACACGGAATCGCTTTTATTTATTAATACCATGTGCTCCACCAACCAACTGTCATTCTACTCCACATCCAGATGCAGAACTCCACTATCCCGTCGTCGGTCGTAGAGATACCAATTAAATGAATCATTGTGATGCAATCGATTTAAGTCGCATCTCTCCGTTTCAGAGTTCTTTTTCTATTTTTTTTTTTAATATCGTCCAAGTGTTCCAAATCGAAGATAGTAAAAAATTATTGTTTAAAAATACCCCAAAACGATTTCGTTTATTTTTTTTATTCATCCTCATGATTCCTATAATTTTCTTTCAACTTGTCAAACGCCGAAATGGAATAAATTTATGATCTCTCGTTAGTTGAGGCAACAAGATTTCAAGAAAAAAAAAAAAAGGAAAAATCCTAAAAATACACTTTTTCACCCCATACAAGGATTCCGTGGATCATCATCCACTATTTGCTAGAAGTTCATGCACTTGTTCCAACCAAATCGATCGTAAATAGTTCATAACGCATCGTGTGCACATGTAAAACGAAAGGGTTTCCCAATATGTAGCACCAGGAGGAGGGCACACAAACCGAATAGAAAACAAGACGAACGAGATGACTTTTTGATGATGACAATGATGATGGGTTTATAATAAGCATATAGCAATAAATAAATAGAGTCTCGTTGCCTAATAATGTTCCACATGTGCTCTGCACTTTTGATACCTCTCGTCGTCGTTTGACATCGCCCCTTGAGAATGTGATGATATGAAATTTTCAAAACTAATTTCAATATCGTGTGAAATTTTCAAAAACTCTCGCTCTCTCGCTGATCCACCCTAAACAAAAAGGGTGGCATGCGGAGGTGGTAACAAGAGGAAATCCTAAATGTTTTCGTTTCGCTTCAACTCGCCCAAGAGACCAACAACGATGGCTGGGCAACGAATTAACGCGGCGCACATCTCGAAATGTCACGTTTTACGTCTCGTTTAAGTCATTTAAAAGCCATTTTCATCGTTGCTACTCCCGTTAGATATTCAAATTCTTTTTATCCAAATGGGAAATTAAGTGGTACTTCCATTATCAGTGAACCGTGCACTATACTGCTGCTGTACTGCACTGAAAAGAGAGCAAGCGCCCGGAGAGCAATCAAACTCACTCAAAAATATAAAAAAAAAAAAAATGTGGAAACTCAAAAACCCCTTTCCTTTTTGAAGTGCGGTTTAGTGGGTACCGCTCACCACCGACCGAACCACGCACACAGACACACTAAAAGCCAACACCAGTGTCAATGGGGGCAAAATTGTTTGCAGGCACTTAAGAGCGATTATCGATTGTCTGCAGAACAATTCTCCCATATCGCGTAGATAGAGAGAGAAAGTGTACCACTCAAGGAAGTTTTTTTTTTCTTCTTGTTTCTTCTTAATCCTTTTATGGAAAAGTGTTAGCAAAAAATAAAAATCCTTTGTGAAAGGAACTTTTATTGATATCACCGACGCTGTACAACCATACTCTCATCCACTGAAAGATACATTGACCTCGTCGAACGGGTGGTGGTGGAGTCTGCTAAAACATCAACCTTTGCTATCCTGGAAAGGATATGTGAAGTCATTTTCTTTAACGAGCGTTAACAATGGATCCTCCAATGAGCAAGCACGTTTTTTGGTGATATGGACGCAGTTGCCGAAATAGCATGAGTGCAAGGGGTTCTTACCGGTCAACCCATTGATATCAAATTAATTGCAGTTCAAATGTCCTTGGATTGATCGTTTTCCACTATTGCGACTGATGCCCATACTATTGAGAGTCGATGAGGGGTGAAGAAAGGGTGGTTTACGTGGTTTGTTTCTGTTAGAGTTGATTTGGGTAAGTTAGTACGAAACAGGAGGTTACTCAAAGAGTCAGGAAGGGAGTCGAGCCTAGGTAGATCACTAAGATCTTATAAAGAGAATTCGCCAAGGGTTTTCCTTCTCAAAGCCGATAGTGAAGGCAGGTGTTTACACAAAAGTTGGGTCATGGTCCTTGTCTCTAGAGCATCTACAGAAACTGTTGAAGGAAGCACCCAGCGTTATGGTTGCCATTCTGATGGCTGTATGTGTCTGGCTGGCTCAGAGAATCTGAGTGCTGGACTGCTAAACCGAATGGACACTGTAGGATCTTTGTTTTCAACTGATTACATGATACCAACCCTCAATTTTACAAAACTCTGTTCAGTTAAACCAGAGAAGAATGGGAGAATGGAGGCTTTATCAGCCACTATGATATATGTAGTTATAAGGGTCGTTCACACTCACACAATTTTTCATCAAATCGGCTTGAAAAACCATCCGACTCTGTGGTCACATTCATCAAATCTAGAGTCATCATACCGATTTGGGGAAGAATTTGGTCAGTGTGAACCCTCTTATATACACGGATCGGACGGTTCCAAGATGAACTGCAGAGTTAACGCAGGCATCTTCTCTGATCAACGAAAAATATCGAAACCATTTCGTCTCCCAGACTCTGCCAGTGTTTTACAAGCGGATCTTCTTGCGATTCGGGAAGCCTGCCGTTTGCTAAACGATCTCCTTACATTCAGTCACAATATCGCTATCTTTTCAGACAGCCAATCTCCTATCGAAGACACCACATCCTTTAAACTGGTAGAGCAATGCCGGTTCGAAATTAATCACGTAAGTGCCAACTCAACAATTACACTCATCTGGGTTCTGGGGTATAATAATTATGAAGATAATGAACGTAATGACGGGCTGGCGAGGGTCGCCTCACTAGCAGGAACAGATATTTCGCTAGGTGCCGTTAAGGGTAATATTCATCTTCACTTTCTCCAGCTTGCCAATCACGGGTGGAACGGCCTGACTAGTTGCGTCATATCAAGAAAGACATGGCCTGATTACTACAAACCTAAGTGAAATGAGCTACTTGGTAAATCAAGACCAGATATTGCCAGAATTGCAGCCATTATCACAGGCCATTGGCCAATCGGGGACCATGGACTCAAGCTTGGTATCCCTCACAATACCTTTTGCAGAAGCTGCAAGGATACTAATGAAAAAGAATGTCTACATCACTTCCTTTGCTGCTTGACTGTTTATATAAAGAACAATAGCGCTGCAATCTGCTGAGTTAATTGAAATCCAAGCAGCAGTGGTCGGGCAATCGTATGGTAGTAGAAATGTCTGGTAAGCTGGATGAGACTACCGCACCTATACTAAACGCTGTCTTGGATCCGTCTGTGTACACCTTCATTGCAGACTTATCGAGAATTGATAAAGTTTCCCAAACACTTCTGCTAGGAATGCTGGTTTTATACTTGAGGTTTAAGTTCAAATAAGGAACAATATACCTATAGTCTTAATTACTATTTTTTTTTTGTGTCCTTAGGCGCAACAGCTTTTGAGAAGCTTTTTATGACAGTGTACTCTTGGATGTTTGTCAGACGCTCGCGAGAGGTGGGGCCGTGAAAGAAATTTTAGGTGTTTTCTGGGAATTGGTCTCGAACCCTTCACACCATAGTCCAACTCACTAACCACTTGAGCCATGGCGCCCACGTATTATTACGTACAGACGGAGTAACCCCGAGATTAACATTCGTAAGAGCAGACTCCATCAAGGTTCTGCCAGTAAGAATGAACTTTCCTGATATAACTATAGTATTACAATGTCATCTACATAGGCTATGACAGTGAATCCTTCTTTTCTGAAGGTTAGGAGTATCTTATTCAGTACCATGAGACACAGTAGGAGTGATAGTACTCCACCCTATGAGGTACCCCTAAACAGGGACCTTTTAGTTAGATAGCACTCTAGCTTAGCATAGATAAGCCAGGTACTCGGACCTTTAAGTCAGATAGTGTCCTAGCTCAGCATAGATGAGCCAGGTTTTAAGCACTTGCTTTATCCAATAGCAAAGATTGTTGTCAACCTTCAGCTTCTGTTTTGACATTGTTGAAAGATCCCTTAATCTCAAGGACACCGTAGTGAAGTCCTTGTTCTCAAAAGATTTCTCAATGATCCATACCCACGAAGGCAGGGCAGGCGTTACCAATTTTTCCTTCCTATATGCATGTTGGGATACCGATAGGAGCTCCAAATTTATTCTTATATGGCCATCGATCAATCTTCGTAGAGTCTTTAATAGAAAGAAGGATAATCTGATAGGACTGAAGTCTTTAGGGGATAGGTCTTATTTGCTATTGGTATGAAGGCTACTTTCATTCTTCTTCAGGATCAAGAGATAATGTGAAGAATTCTCTAAGAACAGGCGAAATGAGTTGGCCTTGAAATAAATGAGGAGAAACCCTAAAACTAACATCCAGACTACAGACTACAGGGTAGAATGTGTCGAAGAACCCATTGAAATTGTCCCTATAAATCTCTGGAACTATCTTCGGGCGTTCAACCAGACCTTTATTTGACCTTCCAACAATGTCAAAACAGAAGCTAGAAACATCTGTTGCACTTCTTAGCCTCATGATTGTTGACCTTGCTAATGGATCGATGAAATGCTAAAGAACAGACTTATCCCATCTGAGCTGGATGTATAGGAGTACCCGCGAGGATGGTGCACTATAACCACATTCTTCTTCTTCTAACAATAAGAGGCCTGATGATGTTGGTCTCAGGGCTAACCCCCCTAGGATCGAATTGGTTTTATTCTTAAGAAAGTATAAAGCCCCATGTATGACGCTCTCGAAACTGAAGGTCATAGACCTTCGACGATTGGGCCCGTTGTGTTCCCCTCTAGAGAAACTGTGTGGTAAAAGGAGGGATGTAGGTGGAGAGAAAGTTTGATTTGGGGATGTAGAGTTGGATGTGATTCACTGTTTCGAGAAACGTCTTATATTTCTGACGAACTTCAGGATTTTTTTAAACCTGTAACGTCTAAGATACTTCGGCCCGTGCAGGTGATTGTGCCTTAGTGCCCCTAATGCGGAGCATTTGCAGACGAAGCGCTCGACGCTTTCTTCCTCTTTCTCACACCCTTGGGAAGTGCTAGATATCTCCCGTCCCAGTCTGAATGCGTGTTTGTTCAGGTTAATGTCACCGGAGTATAGACCGACCATCTGTCTTAATTGACTCTTGCCTAGATCAAGCGCCGTTTTTGTTTGCCAGTTTGCAGATTTGCAGTCCTCTCCACATGTTTTCGTGGTGTTTTGCGACTGATCTGCTGCATGCGGTTTCAAAAACCTTTAAGGCTATTTCTAAGGTTGCAACCGTAGAGGTGTCTATGGCCCTCCCCCTTCACCACCAATCCATCCGCAGCTTCGTTCCTTGGTATATTCCAGTGACCACATACCCAATTCAGGTTGATCTGGGAGGAGGTTGCCAAGATATTAAATTGTTCCTCACATTTATTCATCAATTTCAAGTTGCTTTTTGGATTTGCTAGGATTTGCCCCTTTAGGGCTGCCTGATTGTCCGAGCGCAGAAATTAATGCAGTTGACTTGGGTTCCGGTACGAAGTAGTAGTTTCGCATCACGAATTGTTCCAGATGAACTGCTTGATTAAGAGATACCGTTCAGCAGTAGACTTGCTTCGGTTTCAAACCCCATGTATTACCAAAAGTCCTGCGGCATATCCAGTACGACCTTCTGGTTTAGGGGGAGAGGGGAAAGGGAGATAGAAGCAAGAAATATCTTTTAAATTATCTAGAAAAGGAATAGAAATTCTTTAAATAGGTTAGGTTAGGTTCCTAGAGAACACAATCGAAAATGGCATGACTAATGGGGGTGTGTTTAGATTCTCATTGTCTGTGTAAACGGTTCGGAACTCTTGCTACATTCTGACAGAAAAGACCGCAAACAACTAAGTCCTTGTCAAGGATCAACATGTTCCAAATAGAAACAGGCAGATCTTCGAAGCAGATGTGGTGAGTGCTGTTGACTTAAGTTCCCCTTTACTGCGCCGTTAGTATGAATGATGAAAAAACACGCACTAAACTATACCTTGCAATACAATGGACAAATTCCTGAGTTTTCCAGTGTTTAAGGAAACTTCCAAACTGTATAAATGAAAGTATAAATTAAATATACCAATGGCTTGTTGGTTAAGACCTAGGTCTCCACTACACTTCACCTTCATTGAAGTAAGCAAATATATGTATGTACGTACCATCCCTGAACTAAAACTGCTTCCATTTGCATGTTTCACAGCCTTAATCCAACTTGGAGGTAAAAAAAAAACCAAAAAAACATAATATTGCCTTTCCTTCAGTTGGAATTACCTTCAGGCAAAAATCAGCGTACCGCTTTCTATTGTTCTCCATTCCGCACTTTATAAAAACAACGACAGCCAATTTCTGGTTTTTCGTCTGGCAGTCATTCACAACCGACATGAAGATCTCCTTCTAAAGCTTCAGTGTAGCCCCAGCGCCAGCAAACTCCCGACAACTATTTTCATTTCAATTTCGAGAAGAAAAACAATGACCGAAAGAAAAATACACGCGCGCCCCCGTTGCTCGTCGGAGAATATATATTTTTATAGGTCGCGGATTTAAAATTTCATTAAATCTCATCTGTTGAACCCCGTGCGCACCGAAAAGATGCCAAAACAATAAAAGTTTTCATCTCCTGCTACCGATATGCTCTTCTAGCCCCCATCTATCCATCCAGCTTTGGTTTCATCAACTTTTCACATAGTTTCTGGCGTGCGGTAGCCGAGCAGCATCCCTGTATCTGTAGCTCTACTCTATACTCACGTCAACTGAAAATGTTTTTCGCGCAGCATTCCCTGATACGGAGCTGCGGTGCTGCTGCTGATGCTGCTGATGCAAACACGAGCCTTTGTTTGCATATCCTTTTCAAATACTCCACATGCATGCACACTCATTTAAAACAAAAAAAAAAAAAAAAACATTTTAATAATTTGTTGAAGAATATAGAAATGGAGGGAGTCCGCCCCGCTACAATAAAAAAAATGGAATAAGAAAACGCTGATGTGGTTACGAAGGGTGTACTACACTCGGAGGATGAAGCTCTACCCATTTTCGTGGTAAGGGCTGAGTTTAATAAAAGAAAACTGCATGCTGAGTGGTCGGTTATTCTGCTCGTTTCGGAGCAGCCCGCAGGATAGCAAATCTGGATTTTATTTGTGTTGCAGAAATGAAATTATTTGCTCATAGAATTTAGAGCTAGATAGTGTTTTTCGAATAACAGGTAGCGTCATAATTGAAGGTTTATGTTGCTGATTTCGGGTACTCAGGTCAAGAGTGTTCTCAAGTTTTAGGAACAACTGCTGCGGATATTGTTTTTGCATGGGTTTTATTATTTTCAACTTTTCCACATAAAATTAATTTCCCTTAGGACATGTTTCTGAAAACTAAACCTTATGATCCGCTCGAAAGGAGGGGTTTCGAACCTGTACTTTAATGACCAACATTGTGTGGTACTTGTTCTTGGAAATTTGATTTTATAGTTCCTTGGAGCTGCCATGAAACTGTCTTGGATGAGCAGATTGGAGATAAAATGTGTGGAATCTTCTGCTTGTCTTCCGTGCTTAGGTCTTATTCAAAAGTTAAAAATAATACATAAGTTTGAATATGAAGTATCTCTACATAGGAAGCTCAATTGAACAACACTTGATCATACAAGGGTGGCATAGCAGTAGGAACAAACTGAAATGAAACATCAAATGCAGTAGCTCTTAAAATTTTAATAGTACGGTGACTTGGTATCACTAAAGAGTAATGACAGATTTTTTGTGTTGTGTCGGTCTGTCAAAAACATTGTTTTGTTCCTTTGCAACATGCTGGTGAAGTCTTGTTTGATATATATTAATAAAGTAATCTTAAACTGACCATTAAACATTTTTCGTAATAAAATACATAAACTACTCAATGACACTTTTCAACAAATGTTAGTTGGTACTACTGATAAAGTAATGTATGTAGGTTCCTAGCGCTTTATTCGCAAATTCACATAAATTTGGAAAGAAAAGCTCCTAGCTAGAGTTAGACAGGTGCAGATTGTGTCATTCACTTCTTTGTCCATATAGATTCTCCAAAAGTCCTTAGAAAATATGCCGACCCACAGTGAAATCGAGTGCAATGATGACAAGTGCATCAGAACTAGTAGTCCTGAGTGGGTCACTAGTTGATTGAAATGTACAATTGTAGTGAGGGTTACCTTTAGACAATCAGGGCTCTCATATCTTGGAAGAAGCTATTCAGGGCAAAAGATGGAGAGGCGGTGCAAAGAAATATGGTGTCGTAATAACATTGAGCGTCAAATATGCGTTTAACTCTGCAAACTGGGGACTTATACTGCAATCGCTTAGGTCAATGAAAAAATGAAAAAAATAATGGTAAGCTACTGCCAGAAATAGGCAAGAAGTGCTGTACATCACCCTTGCCTCCGATAACATCGCTGAACGCAAGTGGAATTGGAAGGTATTAACTGAACACTCTTTCTCCGATCACAGGTATCTCCAATATTCATTACATGTAGATTCTATTAGCCCGCCAGTTTTGAGATTGGCTCAATTATAGGGCGACTTTAAGTAATTTAGGTACCTCCTTAACCCCCCAGCAACCCTCAAGAACTTGATCGCTTAGTTGAGGATTTAACCTCAACCCTCAATAAAGCGATGGCTTCCTCCTATGCTTTCATTCAACTCCGAGGCAAGAAAAAGCCACATTGGTGGTCTGCTGATCTAGGTCCTCTAAGAAACAATTTTAGAAAGCTGTTCAATAATGCCAAAAGTACAAAAGAAGCGCTGGACTTGAACTTGTACAAGGTATCCTTAAATATATACAAAAAAGGAAAGCCAAACGTAATTATTGGAGACTCTTGTGTGATAAAATAGAAAAAGCCTCTGAAGCTTCTAGGCTAAAGAAAATTCTCTCTTCAAATCCAATAACACCCAGCTTAAGAAACCTGATGTGTCCTGGACGACCTCCTGCGATGTCTGGCTAAATTGACATTTATTTCCCAGGTAGTTCCCAAATGGTTTGTAATATGGTTTTTACTAGTCCATCTGCACGCATAACCATCCCCTTTAACCTGATTACACAGAACAAACTGCATCGGGCTATTCATAGCTTCAAACTATACAAATCAGCGGGACCTGAGAGCATAATATCTGCCGTGTTGCAGATGGCATCGGACATAATATTTCCGATGCTCGAGACAATTTTAAAAAATTGTCTATTTTTGTATTCATTCCGAAAGTGGGCAAATGGTCTCACACAAATCCAAAAGATTTCAGACCAATTATTAGTCTATCATCATTCCTCTTAAAAACCTTAGAATGTTTGATTGATATCCACTTACGCAACAGTATTGATAAGAAACTACTGTCAGCTGCACAACATGCGTACTGCAAAGACAAATCAGTGGAGACGACATTATACTCACTAGTGCTTAATATCGAATATCCTGATTTATAAAGGGTACAGGATGGTTGTCTTCCTTTAACAATGTCAATACATCAGCGATAGCAGATGGACTATGAGAACGGAAGGTCGACAGCTCAATTGATTAATCTATTGCTAAATGGCCGGACTATCAATTCCAAGCTTGGTGGGACCCCTACTAGAAGATTTGTCAGTAGAGGCACTCCGCAAAGAGGCGTTCTATCCACTCTTCTTTGGAATTTGGTAATACATGTACTATTGACAATCCTGGAAGGCGAGGTATGTACATGCAGATGATGTTGCAGGAAAGCACCTAAATACTCTAAAAGAACTACTACAAAACGCCTTAAATAAGCTAGCCAGTTGGGCGTTTCGGTGTGGTTTGGGTATATATCCCCACAAAACTGAACTAGTACTCTTCTCCAGAAAATATAAAATTCTGTCAATCGACCTTCCCCTTCTCAATGGTATCAGCTTAACTTTCTCTGACAAAGCAAAATATTTGGGTCTTATCATGGATAGGAAGCTGAACTGGAAACCTAACATTCAAGAAGGGCTCAAGAAAGCCACACTTTTCTCTTCTGACAAAGCTGTTGGAAATAGATGGGGTCTGCAATCTTGATACTTCTTGATCATTAAAACCGATAGTCACATACGATGTGATTGTTTGATGGACAGCCTTAGGAAAAGCTATAAACCGCGACTATCTAAGTATGGTCCAGCGTACGACCTGTCTGTGCATAAGCGGTGCTCTACGCACAACTCCCTCTGGAACACTGGACATTATGTTTCATCTGATATCTCTGAATATATTTATCAAGCAAATGGCAGCAAGTGCCGGCGTTCGTCCCGAAGCTACCCGACAGTGGTCAAGAAAAGAATTTGTCCACGCCTCCATTCCGAATAATTTTAAAACCTTTCCCGAAAACATGGACAATACCATCCCACGTCTAGATTTTATTAAGAACATCGTCACCATCCCTTCCAGATCACTCTGGAATGAAGGAGTACTTTGAAAATGTGTCGATTCACTTCTACACTGACGGTTCAAAAACCAAAGATGGAGTTGGTGGAGGTGTTTTCTCCAACAGTCCTAATCTTAAGCTCTCCTTCCGTCTTCGAAATGATTGTAGCACGTTCCAGGGTAGAAATTATGGCGATCGAAGCTAGAGATATCTCCATCTTTTCGGACAACAAAGCAGTTATTAAATCCTTGAAAGCGATCCCAATAAATTCTCTAGTAGCTCTAGACTGTCGATTGTCTCTCCCGGAAATGGCTGAGCAGTTCTATATTCACCTTTCTTGGGTGCCGGCGCATATTGATATTCCAGGGAACTGTAAGGACGATGAACTCACTAGAATATGAACATCTTTTCTCCTTTTGCCGGACAAAGGCATCTTAGGTATACCAAAAGCTACTTGCAAACTAAATTTCAAGCTGGATGCTAACGAGAGTACAAATCTTAGGTGGACAAGTGAATCAACATGTCCAGCGTCAAAACAAATTTGAGCAAAGCTGGATTTGAAAGGTATCATCACTGGGTATTGTACAATAGGCAAGCTTGCCACAAGTCTGAACCTTTTTGTAAACGACTATTGTAGAAGCCATTCATAAGCCATACATATGTAAGTAGAAACCATTCCTCACTTTCTTTGTTTCTACCCAGCTTTCTCCCGCAGAATGAAGCTTCACTTAGGAGCCTTCTATTATAATGACTTAGGCGATCTGACAAATACAGGTATCAAGAGCCTTTTACGCTTCATCAGAAGTTCAAAATGGTTTAACGACTAAGTAGGGAAAAACTTTCTCCATGTGGTATCACAATAGACCTATTGTTGGTCTAAGCGTGTTAGCGTTTCTGAGCTGGCAGCCACTTCAACCAAACCAAACCAGGGGATTCAGAAGTCTGTCGGAGTTATATCTGCTAACTCGAAGCAAATTTGAGCGGTTGCTCTTGACGGATGCAGTACAAATGCATGTAATGCCTAACATAAGATGATGGTCGCGGCGACATGCCGATATCGGCTTTATTGGCAAAGTAGTTTGACGTTCTCTGCCTTTCATATGAGGCCTAACTGATCTTATAGCAGGCCTTGTGCTCGAACAGAGTGCCTCCAATGTCTAGCCGGTTGGTATTGCAGAAATTTATAAACCGTTCCCATTACGATTACGATATTCCCGTTGACTATTAAAATTGTCCTTTTAGTCCTCAGTCGCGGCTTCCGTCTAGATGATGGTAATTTTTCTTACCCTACTCTGAAATCTGGCAGTCAGTATCCGGCCACTTTATGGTTTCCAAGACATGAGGCTGCTTCTTGCCGTTGGTGTTAGCATCAGTCTTGTGCTTTTTGTAAGCGAGTGGTATTCCCAAAGGATCCAACTATCCTATCACGCTCAGTCCCAAAATGTCCATTTTATATCGTGAGAACTCTGGCTTAAGTTGGAGGAATCTGGCATTCTGACGACCTTCGTCTCGTGAGTCGAGGAATGTCTTAATATTCCCGAATCCTATCGTTGTCGTCAACAAAATATCAGTCAGCATCCAAGGCTTGTTGTGGCGTTTCGGAGCAATATCTTTTTTTACTGTTGCGGCTCGGCCACAAACCCTCATTTCATTCATGTCCCCTCCATTTCATAATTTCACAAGAAATTCCCAGATGGCGCTGCGAGGAGGCGTGGAGTAAGGCTTGCTAACAGAGCTACAAGATGTAGGACTATAGAGGTTTCTATATTCTCCACATATGCAATTGACTCAGGAATTGAAGCTTTCAGACTATCAACAGCCAAACACAAAAGACAACTGTCAGACTCAGACAATATCAAAGTGTTATGCATATTTCATAATCCCACCTTCCGTGAACCACTGACCAACATCCGAGAGTATAATTGTCGTAAAAAAGTTTCTCAAACAAAAATTGCCGTTTAGAAACGGCATTAAGCAACAAGCCCCTTCGCAAAATCTTGGAATATTATGACTGGTATTATCCTCTCTGTTCAGCACTGAAAATCCTTAAAAAAAACAATATGTTGTGGACTTAATCCTGGGTTCATTCGTCTACTAAAAACAATTTGGATCCAAAGAGCTATTAAATGCTTCCACTGATTGAGAAGCGTGAGAAAGACAATAAAACAGAAAACATCCATAATACATTGCACTGACACCTTAACCCAATAAAATATAATTCCAACTCAATCGTAAACCCTTGTACCAAAACCCAATACTGTACTCAAATAAAAAGCAGACAAAAATAAAAACAAAAAAAAAATTAAAAAAAAAACAAAACCAATCCAATGAAAACAAATACGAGTATACGAACTCAGTCACTCCCAGGCGTTTCCAGTTCAGCACAGTACACACATTTTCACTCCTGAAGTAGCTGTGATCGCTGAAATAACAAATAATTAAGTAGCTCCAAAAGTCATAGAGATACATAGAGATAGATACGATACGAGTAGATACTAAAACCACCAAAACGAAATAAACCCAAAGATACACAAATGCACGGAGTCATGCACGTTGTTTACTCACATGGCAATCAACGACCGAAACCCAAACATCAGAAATTATTTCATTTCTTTTCGAAAACCTCGGTGATGTTGTAATTTGAGACTTCTCTCAGTTCTGTGTCCTGTCAGGATCGACGTCACACGACAGACGAACGAAACAAAAAATAAAAAAAAAAGGATGAATTTGTTGAAATATCCTTGTACACATGAGTGCAACACATTCCCGGATAGGATACTCCAATTTCCCAATGTTTTCCTAAATTTATACTCCTGTAGGAGTACATATAATGTATTTATTTTTTTTTTATGTGAAGGATTTCACTTTTCTCTTGTTTGTCAGATTGGAGAAGGAATTTTGACAATTTTCAGGATTTTTTTTTCTTATTTTGTGGCGGTGTGGAGGTGCGGGAGTATGACCTTTTGACACATAGCAGACATCAATTTAAATTGACAGCCTGTCTGCCCTAGTCATACGTAGCTGGCAGGCTCTACTACATTCTGTTTCCTTGTGTTCGTCCTTTTTTTATGAAACAAAATGATAATGCGAGTTGAATGTGGGTTTGGGGAGGACTTCTGTAAGTCATAAAGTTGCTGCCGGATTGGTCATTACGGTGTGGGTTGTTGTATATCCCTGTGGATAGTAAAATTTAATGAGGTAGAATGTGGACGATGTCTTATTTTTTTTTTTCGACTTTTTTTTTTGGTGGTGGTGTCTTCTTTTGCTGTCAGTTGCGGGTAATATAATTTTCTTTTATTGCTTTATCCTTTTTTTATGTGTTAATCCATATGTGCGTACTAATAAGTGATCTTAGTGTCATTTGAGAATGTGATTCATTCGATGGGGGGTATCGCATGCATGCGTGGTGGTGGTGTTTGTTTAAATTACATCCCTGTGCCTGGTGGAGTTTCAAACACAAATAGATTTCATCGGGTGTATAACGTTTTCTATTGATGAAATTTATTGATTTACTTAAAGGCAGTCGCACGTGATATATACATAGTTGCTGTCCGAACCATCAGAGCATGTCAGAATTGATTTGGGTAGTGATTAGTATAAATGATAGTATAGCAGTATAAATGGTTATAGTAAGTGATTTGATAAATCTGAAATAGAGTGAATCGAAACTTATCCTGTTTAGAAGGGAGATTTCGTTATGATCACATTTTTAAGGGATGCACATGTATCTGCATAAATCTGCAACTATGTACATACTTCGTTTATAAGACCTTTTCGTCGACCTTTCTTTACACAAACTTTGAAACACACTCAACTTCCATTTATGGTTTGATTTGCTATACTGTCGTCGTCCTTTTAAATTGCCAATATGGCCAGGCACTCCATTAATTCGGATGATTTTCAGGCTGGTGAGCTGTACATAATTACATTTGTATCGTATAGTGATAAGTACACTGTACTTCACTATTGGGTTGCTTGTAGAAAGGCGACAGATAGAGCTTAGAAGACGTTGGAGACTTTGGTATATGTACGTATACGTAGCGCCTATGCCGTCATACAGCATTATAAGTGAGTAGATATCACTTGCGTTGCTATGTCAGACTAGGGCTTTAGGCTTCGAAATAGTTTTAGGCATGTCAGAAGATCAGACTCTTTCCCTTTTCTAAGTCCATATTAGACTCCAAGATCTCTTAGGAACAACAGATCTAACTTTGAAAGCATAGCGATCACGCGGTACAAAAGTGCTACAAAATCAGCTGTAGGAGGTGATGTTCATAGTAACACTCTTTTACCGGTGACGGGGAGAAGGTTCGGTACTGCAACCGAAACTGACTAACATCTAGGACTCAAAGCTCCCTCTTGATGGAATTGTCTATATTTTTGGTTGTAAACTTTCAGACAGGTGGCAATATCTGCTTTCAAAATCTTTGACAAGTGGGTGTTGTAAGGTCTTAAGGTTCGGGCATTGGAGGACAGACATTTTTAGAGGGCGTTTCTCTCGGTGGACGAGTGCGCCCAATAGATGTCCGTGCCCTTGTATTTAATGTCTGAATTTCACACAGATTAACCTACACCCCTCCAAGGCTCCTTTAAGTAAAGGACTTTATACGATCTTACATCCCACATAACAACTATTCAGAAGCAGTGAGTGATCAGTGGCATTGATAGTGGGATCATACTCTGTGACAAGCGATCGGACAAGCCGAGTTTCATCTCCGTGAAAACTCGCGAAAAATCAATTTCGTAAGCTTTAACAAAGAGCTAGCCAATTCCGTCAAAACTCCTACATAATTTAGAATAAGATGGATGGTTGAGGATGCTGTTGAAAATTTGACTAGTTTCCTCATCAGATGTTATGAACTGACATATTGGGTTCTGATAGCCTGCTGCAGTTCGCCAAATTCCCTGATGAAACTCAGAACTGCAGAGATTAAGAATGAAACTAACAAAACTCCTAAATAGATAATTTAAGGTATGTGGGTACTGCCATCTTTTCCAATTAAATTTCCTTTTTGAAGATCGAAACACTTTGACCACGGAGTTAGTCAAAGTTTTCAAAAGCGTCAAACCAACCAAACCGAAAGAAAAAAAAAATAAATCCGATGATACTTTCTCTGAGATATAAACGAAGAATTTCCGCATTCTTTAAGAAATCAATTTTCTAGGTAACCATTCCGGAATAGATCACAGTTTGGTCCGCTCACATATGTAGGCTCACGTAGGTGGTATCAAAATATGCTGTTGCATCATTCGACAGTCTCAAAGCGTCTAGTACCGATGGAGTAGAACCATCCTTGCGGTCAACTCTGAAGAGAACATTCATTAACATCCTTGCGAACTGCTTATACCAAAAGTTGGTAAAGATAGGTACTCAATCGCAAAGAGTCTCAGGCCCATAAGTGTGTTTGTGTTCAAGACTGACTTCGGCCAGAAATGGGTTGTATGTACATTTTCACATATGGCTCCGAAACTAGTCAATGTTCCTGTGTTGGTGTCTTTGTGGAGGATAACAACATAATAATTCACAACTTAATAGGCAAGTATACAGCTCTTTATAAAACAGAGATCTGAGCTATCCTAGTTGTTACGGACTGTGGAAGGGTTGAAGTATCTGTGTCTTGAGTCACAGCTAGGCTGAGCTTAACATTGCTTAACCCTTTGAACAGTTCCAAAACAGTTCACATATTAAAAAATTGTCTCAATTTGTGTCGGAAGGCTGAGTTCCTTGGCATTTGTTTGGGTCCAAGGCCATACTGGGGTTTCTGGGAATAAGATAAGACTGCTAGTCAAGGATTTAAACCTGCATTGGATCTTCACACGTTATCTGTCAGGGCCTCTATTGGACGATTGAATTTTCTTCAAATAGAAGTGAATGTGAGCAAATATTGAACACTTTCGAAAGAAAAATTCTTCGTCGGATATTCGGTCCCGTATGCGAGGAGGGCGAATGGATTAGAAGATATAACCGCGAACTCTATGAGCTGTACTAAGTTGTGAATGTAGTCCAACAAGCCAAAACACTTCGACTACACTGGCTCGGCCACATCGAGCGAATGGACAATAATGTTCCATCAAAGAGGATCTTCGACTTACAGTCCCCAGGTTCGAGACGACAAGGAAGACCGAACCTCCGTTTTAAGCATCAAGCTATCGCGGATGCCAGAGCGCTTGGTCTAGATAAGTGGGAGCAGCGTGCCCCGGGATTGAAGAGAGTGGAAGGCTGCCGTGTCTCAGGCAGAGACTCTTCACGGGTCGGGAGCCCGTTAAGTAAGTAAGTAAGTAGAATTGTATGTAGTATGGTTCTCAAGAATGCTCCCAGACGTCTCTAAGAAATCAGTGACATTCTTGTTTTCTCAGCGAAAAAAGATTGCAAACATCTTATTGGAAGTTTGCTTAGCATTTCAAAGTGCTGGTTTGGATATTGATACCTCATTTGGATTGACCAAGTGGACGGAAGTTTTGGGGCTTTTCATTTAGATCGAATGTGGGCGCCGTCAGATTTGAGTGCCTCTAATAACTGAGTGCGAGATTTCCACGGTCGTCCTTCGCCCAAATCGAGAGTGTAACTGTCATGAAAATGCACCTCGAACAAAAATTGGATCTTAACATGGCTCCTTCCTTTTTTATAAAGAATATAACATGCACACCATGAGTGCTGGTGAGGACCTACAGGCCCTGAGTCCTGTACGAATCTTAATTACTTACGTACTTAGGTGGCCCTACAGGCCTTCGAATATGGCCTTCGCTCAAAAAGCCTCTCTAGTTAACCCTGTTCTTACCTGCCTGTTTCTTCTAGTTTCGGACTCCAAGTAGATTAAGGTCCCATTCTAATTATGCGCGTCACCTAAGATGAGGTCTTCCTCTTCTGCATTGTCCCCCAGTGGTTTGATTAGAATATTTTGCTGGTCAGAGCGCTATTGTCGATTCACTCTACCATGTCTTTACCATCTTAGACATTTGATACGTATCATTTTTGACTATGCACTGTATAGTTCGTATATGCCTGACTAGAGTACCTCATGCTAAACTTCTCCATAAAATCACTACTTATTCCAAGTAATATGGTTTTCGCAAACGCTATAGCCCTTTCTTGGCTCTAAACATCATTTCAAAGCAGATCAACAGCCGTCTTAACCAAAGACAACCATACCAGAGGATATATGTATTTGTCGTGATCCTTGATCTGTCAAAAGTATATGACACGATGCATAATGGCACAACTGGAGTCTTCGCTATCGAACT
The DNA here is from genome assembly GCA_905220385.1 of Xylota sylvarum. Lineage (NCBI taxonomy): Eukaryota > Metazoa > Arthropoda > Insecta > Diptera > Syrphidae > Xylota > Xylota sylvarum. Next base: position 40,565,384 of record LR999958.1, read on the forward strand.
TTAATAAACTCTTTCTGAACCCGGTGAAGTAATGCGAAAGAAAGTGAAACATGGAGTCCAGCACCCTCTCGTCGATAGCTGTCTTTGAAAAGTTTTTTTTAACAACTGCAACAACTACATCTACAGACCCACTTTTGCTGTCCTGACTAAAGGAAGTGAAGCTACAGTCAAAACTTTTGTTGTCAATTTTGATAGTAACCTGATTTTTTCGCACACGCAAGTCTTTGCTGGCAGTTCAGGGGGACGCTGCTAACCAAAGAAACGCTCATAACCACCTATGAAGCCATTGTCCGACCCAGCATAAAATACGTTATATACAACAACCAAGCAATCCAAAGTTGAGAAATCCCCAAGCTTAGTACAACTCAACCATTGTAGTCATCATTAGCTGCCACCACCTGATGCGGAAACTAAAATGTCAATCAAATAGCGGATCATCATGCTCTGCCAACAGTTTCTCTTGGCTTCTCACCTGTAAGAACACTCCAACTACTGTCTAAGAATGCTGCAACATCCTTTTTGTGATATCCGCAATAACCTAAAAACATGCCAAAGATACATCGATACTTACACTCAACTTCAGGACTCCCACCTTCAGCTTTACAAGGAGCTCTCAAAAACATTCACTGGACTGCGGTATCTAATGTCGTAGGAACATATCGCTTGAACCCAGTCCTAGGTGGTCTTTCTCTTCCTATACCCAATGAGGAATGTTGTCTACCTCGTCAAACCAAGATAACCTCATCATCAGCTATCAATCGCGTCTTCGTATATGTCCAGTATTCGTATATGTCCTTTTTTTGATCATGGGTGTATATTAGATATATCTTCTGTATTATTACAGGTCTGAGCATTGCAGCTGCAAATGTGGTTATCAGTGTCCTCATTTCATATTCGAGTCTCAGTGTACCAAAGCCCTTATGTTAACAAGGATCATCGAGGTAAGGCATAAAATTGTTATCAACTTGTAATATTGGGCTACTGGTCTAAATTTTGTTTGGGACATTCCGTCGTTTCTCACTGTCAGCGTATAAAACTGTTTGAACACTTGTGGAGCAGAAAATTTATATGTTTAGCTCTTTTTTTTGTTTTCAAAAAATCACTGGTAGCCAAATGTGACCAAAAATTGGGTCATGTTTTTCGATACCAATCTATTCACTCTAATTGATGGTATTGCATCAGGCCAATAAAATTAAAAATAAAAAAAAGAGAAATATCACATTTCTAATCGCCACAAATCGACTAAAACTCTCGTCCACACAGATTTTTAATTGAACCACAACATCCTATTCACCGCACACACTGGAGTGTACTATTAATTATCGATCTAATTTGTTTATAGCTCTCGAAAGCAGAATTTAATTTACCATTCACATCTGCCGCACTCGGTGTAGCTGCCGCTAAAACAAACACAAATAAAATATTTATCAACTTCAATTAATGACAGTGTGAAATCCTGTCACCCACCCCACCGCCAAGCCATGCACATGTCCAATTTAAATTAAAAAATAATTTCATAAACCCCATACGAGATCCTGCGGCATGTACTCATACACCCTGGTGCTGGCAGTTTTTTGTAATTTGTCACTTGTTTTCTAATTCCGTAGCTGCGTTCACAAAGGCTGCCCCCCGACCAAAAGAAACCGGGACCCGTTTCATGACGCATATCGTTTCGCACCTCATAATGACAGTGTTTATTTCCCAAACGATTCCGTGCACTAAATGCCACGACGCACAGCAACTCGTAAAATCAAATAAAAATGTTTCACCGCGGCATCGTCATTTGAAAGCGGTTTGTTTAATTAAGCAGACGATCGTTTTCAATCCACAACTTATGTAAACATTGCATCCTCGAGTTCCAGATTGTCCCAATATCGAGGAAAATCAATCATGGCAACATGCAGTATGGGGGCATGTTCAATGTTCATCAATTACTTGCACTTTTATTATTATCACGATGTCGATGTCATTAAAGTTTTGAAAATTGAATACAACTCAGCGTGAAAGAAACGACCGGTCCCCGATGCATGGAAATCGATGGTCAGGACCTTTGTGACTGGAATGCGACACACAACACATGTGCAACACGATTTTGGGAATATGTACTATGTTGGGTGTGTTCTTGTGGAATGGCACTTGATTCTCGTTCGAAAATCATAATTTCGTGTTTTACAGGGACGACACGGAGGGAAGCATGAAATTGTAAACTAAACAATATGCTGCGCCGGAGCCATATGTGCTGGCTATGATGATGCATGTGTTTACATATTGTTTGTTGTTGTTGCTGAATGTCGAACAGAGAAACAGTTTTTCGAAGACCAAAAGTGTGAGCTGAAAGTGCGTTGCGCGTGTTTTTCCCTGTGTCAAGTGTTGAAGGGGCGGGTTAGGACACTCTTGGCAAAATTTCAAACTTGTGCCGGTACCTGGTGTGCAATAAGCAGTTGATGTGCAGATGGTTCTGTCCTGACAGATATTGATTTCTGAAGAGGAACAGAGTACCTTGACCTTTGTTGGTGGTTGTTATTTTTATCATTTCACTGCGCTGATAAGTGCACTGAACTGTGGAGATACGAGTATGGGGGATTTTTCTAATGTATGCAACTTCATACATTTTTCAGAAGAAAATGGTCCAGAATTGTGGATAAAGAAGATCATTAATGCATTCCTTTACCAACGGTGTTTCGGACAAAAGATTTTATAGTTATCCTATCGGAGTGCTTTCATCGATGACGAAGTTCATTAAATACTTGGTTGCGAGATGAACCTGGTGGATGGGTGAGGACCAATTTTGCCGAAACTAAAATACATAAGGTATCTTATGTTATTAAGTTGGGTTACGAGTTCGTCATAAGACCGAGGCACCATAGTGGGTGCCTAGGGAACCTTCATGTTCAAAAACCTATACTAATTCGCCCATACATTTAATTTCCCTACAGAACCTCCTCCAAATTGTTGAAAAAGTATCCTTCAAGGCACTTTACTCTACTTCGTGCAATGACTTGACAATCACAGGGTAGATGAGAAATATTCTCTGCAACATTTAGGTCAAGCTTAGGCAATTTGAGTGGTGATATCTTGTACTTCGTGGTAAAGAGTACTAGCTTCCCAAACTTATTAATGGCTGATTCCATCATTTCGCTAAAAAAAGGTTGCTGGTGCGAATTCTTTATGTTGAAGGTTGCTTTCTAATATGGCTACTACTGATTTATTCTTTACATATGCTTTGCATAAATATCCGTTGCAACACTTGCTTCTTATATGAATTTCGAGAAGCCTTTCAAGTGTCTTGAGGAGAAATGACGAGAGACTAATGGGTCTATAGTTTTTCTGGCGCCTTGAATGGTAGGAAGGATATTATAGTTCATCGCAGTTTCTTCCATGTGGTGAGATGATCTACCTCTTCCTCTATTGACAAGCTGACGTTATTAAAATGCACATAAGTTGTGCATTTGGTGTTCTACTTCCTGGGAAATGAGCTGCAAATAATATTTCTAAAACTACGTCACTAATTTCTGCCCACGATCCGTCAAATGGTCACTTATTTTGGGGAGTCTAGAAGCTTTGAAGCTAGTGTCTGTAATCGATTAACAGAATTGTTTCCAAGATTTTCTTTTAGATTGCCTGATCAAATATTAGAATACTCTCTTGCACAGTTTATATTCCTCACATGTGATATCATCTGGAAAACAAATATCTGACCTGCTTTCTCTTGGAGTTTATCTCCTGGTTCTACCACGGATACACAGGTTTTTTGCAAGAAACTGCTACCAGGTCTCCATAACTGAGATTTTTCAAACGAAATCCTTTTATATTGTTTTTTGGTAAAATGCATGGCCAGGTTTTACTTTTATCGGCCTTAAAGAACAATGTGGAATTCCTCGTATTGAATTCCTGGATACGGTTGTTATAGTTAATCCAGGGCTTTTGTATCAGTACGACTGAAACGTCATGCTTGATTCTACGTAATTAATCAAGCACGCCTTTGCAGTCCTACTGTGATGCATGATTATTTGCATCGTTTCCATCATCATGGGGTTCTACCTCCTCTGCGTCCTTGGTCAGGACCTTAAACATGACCTTCCTCACGCTGTATCGCACCATTCCGTTGGTCGTTTCAAGGTATCGAATCGAATCCCGATTTAGGCTCAGTAAGAAGTGCTGCCCGAACTGCATTTTGGGCCCTGTTTTCAACACTCGCCAAGTCTTCGCCTTCATCTCCTTGTTTCTTATCTGAAGGAGACCGAGTAACTTTTCTAGGAACTTGTATAGAAGCGGAACTCAGGCTCAAGCTTTAGGCGGAGTGTACGTAGCCAACTCGGCTAAAGTCACACACTTGATTAGAGACCTGGTCCACACTTCGCTAACTCTGAGGAAGTCAACAGAGGCTCTAATCGCACATGCAACAACTTTGTGGCCTCCATCCCAGCCAGCGCTATCAAATTGAAGATCACTATTCTCTGTGGAAGACATATTCTTTCACAGAGAATCTTGAAACTTCTCCTTGATGGTTATCCACAGGTCAATGGTCAGGCGACCGCAGGGCTTCCGCTTGTTGACTAAAGCAACAAGGAGTTCGTCCTTTGGTCGTATATCGGGTGCACCGAAGGCGGAATACCAGTCTTCACCTTCTTCGCTGCTCTCGGCTTGATGAACGTCATCGGATCTACCCTTTTTGGTTTGGAAAGTTTCTTTGACCTCCCCAGCTGAACCCTCCTCCTCACCTAACGATTCCTGGCTTTTCTTCCTAGACCCTGATCCACTCGTGGAAGCCTGGCTTGATTCCCCATATTCTCTGCCTACTTGAGCTACCGATTTTTTGACAGTCTCCACGGCCAAGAATTCCTTGGCACCTTCAAGCAGCGTCGTATTCCACGCGCTAAGTAAATTTACGTCACACCCCCTGGCTGCCGATATTTTATTTTTTTTTTCGTAAGAATGTGGAAGGCATCGAAAGCCTGTGTTTGGGACTTTAATCCACTAAAACCACCTCATGCTTCTGGTTCCTGGTCCTATTGGTACCACTGTAAGCAGTTCATGATGGAGTGGACTTCAGTCCTAGCTTTTCCTCTCCTTCGTACGCGTTTTCTAAGTGTGAAGTGTCCTGACGTCTGGGTGTCGACTATTATTAGGAAGCGGAATCAGTAGGTACAATCAGGGAACACTTAAGCCCATACTCACCCCTGTAACCCATTCCAAATTAGTGCGAGAATGCAAGAGCAGTTTGAATTCGGTTACAAGGCTAAACTCTTTGACTCGTGTCTGGTCAATTGCTAAACAACGCTCAGAGATGATTTCTCAGGACCTGAACCTGAGTTGGGTCTTCCTACGTCTTCTGTCAGGGCCTCCATTGACGATTGGGTTTCCTACGAATGCTCCCGATCGTCTGTCAGTAAGAAATCAGCGGCTGTCTCGCAGTAAAAAGACTGTAGACAGCTTATTCGCGTTTTTACGCGATGTTTTCCTGATTTCAATCATCTTAGTGTGCTAGGCGTAAGAGGCACCACAATTTGCGACGCTTATGGAGAGGGTGACAATATTTCGGATTACTTCCTTGGTTATTGTCGGATCCTTTGGTCGGATCAGGTGGCAGATTTTCAATACTGATGTTGTAAGTGCTTATACTGTAAGCCATTCATCAGCATTCGCAGCCTTCTACGAAAGTTGAAGAAATTCTGGTAAAATAGGTGATACTGGGTCTTGTTTCCTGGTCGTACAATGATGTTTCCTAACTCGGTGAAAAAAATAACAATGCGCTACGCTTCAAGAGAGCTCTAGACTTCTAGTATTTTTATCAAAGTTAGTTTTAAATTTTGGGTGCCGTGGCTCAGGACATTGTGCATCGGACTACTAAGCCGGTGTTTGGGATTCCATTCAAAACAATCTAGAGCTTAAGTAAAAGTAAGCCGTCTGCACTTATAAGTATTATCTGGGGCGTATGGACCAAATTGACTTGACGCCATCTTCTTTAGAGAACGTTAGCAACCGGCTATTTCAAAATGTGGAAGACGCCAACTACTTAGTTCTTAAAGGTGGAATTGCTCTAATAGCTTCCTCAGCCCCAACGAAGGTTTGAGATGAAGTTCCTTTCGAGATCCTTTTTTTCAGCAGTAAGTTACGTAAGCAGTGGCATTGCTTGGGGATGAAAATAAATGTCCTTCTTTCACTTCGCCATCGGTTGTTCAATTCTCAAAAGAAATAACTCAACTCATACATAGTTAAGATGAGCAGTAAACATTTTTTTTACGCGATATCCGGCATTACGACTTGAAAAATTATCTAAGAAAACTCTGTAGGCAAACATATAAAGTGACATCTTCCCTCACCAACCATTGTCACCATAGACTCTTCAAAATAAATTTATCAAATCAGCAACTCCACTTCACTTGCCCTATAGTCCACCCTATTCTATGCAAATCAATCTTCACACATACAAATTTTACACTAAATTAAAAACACATTGTCACTCTCAATTATACGAAATTAAAAATAGCCAACAACAATAACAAACCAAAGTAAAATCCTATTCGCCTGATCTCCTCTAACCTCATGCCGCATCCATAGATACAAAAAAAAAAAAGGAACTTCATAATTTTTTTTTTCCTCAAAACTCCGTACACCGTAACGTACGGAAAATATGTTCAATTCAACACACTTGCATCATATGTGCTACTCCTTGGGCATCAGCATCACCACCACCACCAACAACAACAACGACAACCATCTATCCAAAACGGAAAATCCACATCACACGAAAATGCCTGTTTTTAAAGAATCTTTCCTTCGTTTTTGTATTTTTTTTTTTTTTTGAAAGAGTATCTTCCTTCTTAGTTTAAATACTGTGCATCATGATGTCGTATAGTTTATTATAAGTACAACTGTTGTGCGTACAACAACGCACCCTCAACCTCAACGCAACTGCAACAATCTTAAGAACGGTTCTAAGTAGCCGAGTATCTTTCGGTTTCGTGGTGTGACACATAAGTTCAAAAATAAGTTGAAAACACTGCAAAAAAAAAGAAAAAAAAAAACCCAAAAACAGTTTAGTGAATTTTTCGTGAAAGAAAACGCGGATCACTCTTGGATCTCGGCCTAGTTGAGTGCTGCTCCATCCGACAAAAAGATACATCAATTAACGGGGGAGACCTAAAATAGACGACTTCTTGAGTCATAGGGTTTTCCCGCGTGCGATTTTCGATTCGCGTGTATAGTGTTTCTTGTGTTTTAGAATCCGGACGCTTGTGTATACATATATTTCGGGACGACGCATATCCCATTCAGATTTTTTTTTTTTTTTTGTTTTTGCCATTCGCAACCATAACAATGTCGAGAGGTTGTGTCTCTAGTCAGTAAACGGGCGCGTGTTAGTCAGTGAGTATGTCAATCGCATCAGTATCGCCAACAAGTAATCATCACAGAAACATTCCCGTCAAGCAAATTGAAATGTTTGGACAGCCGCCCACGACCGTCCAGTCACCAGTCGCGCCGCCGCCAACCCAGACGTCGAATATTCTAACGCCAACATCGCCATACACGACTTTTCAATACAACAGCAACAATAATTCCATATATCCTCTGAACAGTCAGGAGCTAGTGACCAATCTCGATATGAAGACCTTCACAAGTCCGTATTCGGACTTTACCGATCCATTCCCATCGTGCGCCGAGACACCCAGTTCGGTGTTTAGTGACACCTGCACACCCAGCGGCTACAACACAAATGACGTTGTATTTCGAGAGGATGTCTTTCGCTTCGAGCCAGAGGACATCGAGCGACTGACCAAGACGTGTCACTATAGTGAGAACATCTCCAATCAACCATCCACGACGATTTCAGCAGCAACGACCGCATCTATAAACTTCGACATCGAGTACTTTAATTATGATGAAATCAATTGCCAATCGAAGAATCAGTCGCCATGTTCATCGCCACAACTGATGGATCCTTGGATGACACTGAATCTGCGTGACACCTACACAGTGCCAAAACTCAGCAACACCAACCACAATAGTCAGCATCCGAGCTTCGCATACAGCTTTGGGCATCAGCAGCAGGTGCATTTTCAAGCTCCACAATATCATCCCTCGTCCGTGGACGCAATGAAGCTAAAGGACGAATATTCCTCCATCATTGTCGTCGAAGATGACAGCCGAGTGAAACGGGAGGAGAAATTTATTCTTCAGTCGTACAGCAAATTGCCATCGATGAATGGCGTTGGCACGTTTGTAACGACTGCTGAATACTCACCGACACCGAGGACGTCTTCCTGTTCGCAACTGCACGTGGAAACCATTGCTTATGATGAATTGACATCACCGCATCAGCAGCACTCGGACTATAGTCCAAAAAGTGACGAATGCAATGATTCCTATGAACACCTGCCGGAGAACTACAATAGCAGCGAACTCATGATGCATGAGAAACCGAATCGAGAGCATAAGGACATTTGGACAATTGATGAAATCAAGGGGGAGGATGAGCTCGAGGAGATTGTCATCACCTCATTCTCATCGTCAACAGGACCAAAAGGAGCAACAACACCAGTGGACTATGACAACAATGACGATTGTGATGACGATAATACTCCCAATGGTGTTCCTGCTGCTACCATCACCACCGTCGATGGTGATGACGATGATAATGATGATGATGATGATGATGGTAGTCGTGGAGGTGGTGGTGGTGTTCAAGCCGGTCAAGGTGGCCACGGTGTCGATGGAGATATTGATGATGATGACGATTCAGTGTTTATGGAAATCCAAGAAACGCCTTACAATACAACAGTTAGTGCGGCAAGGACTAATAGCCAGGCGGACGATGGACAATCGTCAGTGAATCAATTGGAATGCCAATGGACCGATTGCAATGAGGTGTTTCCCAATCAGGAAGAGTTTGTGGCGCACATCGAGAAGCGACATGTTGACGTAAAGAAAGGCGAGGATTTCTCTTGCTTCTGGGTGGATTGTCCGAGGAGATATAAGCCATTTAATGCCAGATACAAATTGCTAATACATATGCGAGTGCACAGTGGAGAGAAACCGAATAAATGTCCGGTGAGTTGTTTTTTTTCTTTTTTTTTCTTTTATTGAATCCTTTTTTTGTTTTGTTTGGTTTTGCGGGGTGACATGGAACAATGGAGATAGGAATTGATTGCTAATTGGAATTTTATTAGGGCGGAGATTTGCCGATGAAGAATTTTTAATTTCTTTGTGCAGTTCTGCATGCCAAGGATAGGGAGGAAAATATGACAAAAGGGACCTGTGTTCATGGAAATAAGGCTTAAGGTTGCTGGCATTTAGTGATTACTATTGCTGTCGGACGACTTTAATGGAGTTCTAGATACATCCGATTTGACTTTATTATGGTGACTGTAAACTTCATTGCAACTCTGATTAACCAATCTCGATAAATTTTGGCATTTTAAATACATTAGATACATTTTGAATGAAATCCTTTTACCGTGGACACTCTAAAACTACTTTGCTCTATTATAAGGCAAAGCTTGTATCTATTCTCTGCTATAAATGTTTGTAAAAGTTTCAGAATCTTTAATTTCAAGGATGACACACTGATGGATATGGGTTCTCTTTTAGTATTTATCTGAGTTTCAATAGAGTTTTAATTCTTACCCTTCGACAGCATCAGTGTGTTATCAGAACTAAAAGTTGGTACCAATTCGATATTGACTTTAGTAAAACTTTGATTTCGTGAATCAGAAGAATGAAATACTTTGGATTAACCTCAGTAATACTGCATTGAGTTTCTGTATTTCTAAAGTTAGTCGGGTCCAAAAATCTAACTCGGATAACAGCTATTCAAGAATAGTTTGTTATATTTCTGGTGTTCTACAAGAAAGTCTGTTGGGTCCTCTGCTTTTTATATTTATATTATCAAAGATATTGTCTAATGCATACAAGTCTGTGACTACTTATTATATGAAGGTAAACATACATATGTATGCCATAATACGGAGTAATATTAGCAATTCAGGAGCATAGATACCTAAAAGGATCTTAAGCTTAGCTTAGAAGTTTAAGTGTAATATAGACCCAATGATTGAAAATCAGAGGCTAAAGATTTTTCGTATAAATTATATTTTTGGTTTTACTAACGATTTTGATTATTGATTGAATTCCAATTCTGTACAATTTGCATTCCATTCCACTTAACTTACAATCATTGAAGTATCTGCTCGGTTTGACATACTCGTAGTAAGTAAGTTGATATCTGGATGAGAGTAATGAGATTGTCACAACTGCAAGTCAATTGCATTGATTCCTAGAGAAACGGGCAGTGATTGTTTTGTCACGAACAACGCAGTATAGTCTTTAAAGGTCAATTAAAATAGTCACTTGATCCTTGATAATTCTGTTGATAGATATCGTTGGTCCTAATGTTGTTTAAATCTTCTTAAAGTCAACAAAGGCCGCTTCAGCTACTTTGGTTGTAGATGTAGACATGATTTTGGCATAAGAAATGGTAAAGTAGGGCACACTTGTGGATAATTTTTGAAAATGAAATTATTTTGAAAACCATTTTAAGAATAACTTTCAACGTTCCAGTGGGAGCCATTTTCATTGCATTTGGAGTGCATATACAAGCTAGTCTTAGATGTTTGTGGAGCCTGTCTTGTGTTTAGTGTTTATTACCACTATACCGATTCCAGTTCCTACCAATAAGACTTCTAGTCCATAAGGAGATCCTGACTTTGTCTATGGTTTTCGTGAAATGATAGTTCCAAGTGAATTTTTCGCCTAGAGCTAGGCCTAGATATTTGACTTCTTTTGAGAACTCTATTGGTTCACCGAACAGAGTAGATTCCCGTCGCTCTTCCTGATTTACTCTTTTTGTGAAAATAATTATCGTGCTTTTTTTGGAGGTTGACGTTTAGACCAACTTTCTGGCACCAGTCAACAACAATGTTGAGTATTTTCTGGAGGAGCACAGAGACTGTTGCGTCAAATTCAACTCTGATTAGGATCACAATATCATCAGTGTATCCTTGGACATAAAATCCGTCATTGGTGTGCCTATTTCACTTCATAGCTCATTAACAGCCTTAACGCTGATTCTGTCATTGCATAGTGTTATATTGAAAGTACTTTGTTTATGCTTATGTTTTTTTAAAGTTACATGTAGTGTTATTTACAAGTGTGCCCTGGATGCATCTGTTTTTCTATCTAGGTATATTCGGGGCTATCGAAAGCACCTTTGATGTCAACGAAAGAACCCATAGTCTCTGATGGATTTGATAGCATGCCTGCTTGATAAATATATTAGGTTTCGGGTTGTGGATTCATCCTTGATTTGGCACGTAGCCTCATCTTGCTGGAAGCATAGTTCGCCCAAGTTCAAATCCTCAATTTCTGGCCATAAAAAATCGATTATCATGCCTCGGTAGCTCGGTAAAAAACCTACAAAAAGCTGCAATATTCTTAGTAGAGCGCACAGGACGAACATGGGTATATGTTCGGTTATCAATCAGCAAACCAGTCTCACGAATTTTCATCACAAACTTGCGTACACTAGCTGCAGTTGGTGCATTATTTTGACCGAAATTTTTTTTTCCAAATTCGCACTGTTTCGGCAACACAGCATCCACTTAGGAAGTCGCTTTGCAATATTTTCCAACGTTGTTCAAGCATAAATCGATCCATTTTGTACCGCAAAAATATAATACTGAGTTTCTGTTTCTTTGGAGCGCGTAAGAGCTGTCAGTGTCAAAATAACATATGTTTCAAAAAGAAACCAACAGATGGCCCCCACATATATTCTTCATTTTTCAATACTGGTAGAAAATGGGGGAATCTTCTTGTCAGTACTACGTTCAGCTTTATATTTGATAGCGGTACGATTTCTACATTAAACTTTGGTACCTATACTTGGTATGAATCCTAGTCGCATCAAATCTGACAATGCGATATAACGAAAAAAATGTTCATGTCGGCTTGTTAGTTATCGACCCTCAATATTCAGTTGAATGACAACTGACCTCATTCTTTAAGCCATCATACCATTCTAAGTTCCAATAGTTCAAACTAAGTTTGGTACCAGCAACAGTAGTAAAATTATGATGATCGAAAATTTGCGTGATGGATAACTTTTTGAAGACATTGTTCTTAAAGGGTGTTCCAATAAGAACTGGAATTTTAAAATAAATACAAAATATTAACTTTTTTCGTAATACTGTACACATTTCAATGAAATCATTTAGGCAATACATTTTAGCATAAAATTTATACTTTTAATTCCCGAGTTTGGGCAAATTTTGTACATACATACATATGTAAGTACATGTAAGACATTTCAAAAAATTAAAGAGTATAAGTCCCAAAGTGTCAAAATCGCACGTTTTTGGTGCCCAAAAAGTGAAAATAAGGGATGTGTTCCTGAGAGTTGGTAGCACTATCTTGTTGAAACAATATGCTCTTTGTATCGATATCTTCAATAGCACCAACATAATTTTCGAAAAAATATCCAATCACATCTCCAAAAACCAAATATCAAAAATATACCAATCACATCTCCGGTCCAAAGCGCACACCAAAGAGTAACTTTACGAATGCATTGCTTGTTTAATAGTGGAGCGGAGATTGATTCCCCCAAAAGTGCCAAGATTTTGCTTGTAAATGGAACCATTCAATGATAAGGATGAGTTGATTTTGAAATTTATCGTCGGATTTGCTCTGTTCCATAAGTTCCATATATCGTGACATTTGAAAAAGGCTTCCACTTGTTGTCTGTCAAATCTGGCAGCTTGACAGTTGACATTTCGAATATGACGCAAAGTTAAAATGTTTTGCTCTTCATGTGTCTAATTTGAAAAAAATGTGCAATCCTTATGGGACACCCTTTATTACTTACCTATGTATATGATGCACAAATGAAAGATTCATCATCGTCCATCTAGTTTGATTGTCATTAAATTCTGAATAAATCACATAACAATGAGTCTTGTAATGAGTGCTTCACAGACCAATACTTGTTTGAAGTTTGTCCAACTATTCTCCAGAAATTTTAATTGCATCCATCCCAGAGTTAAAAAAAAAAAACAAAACAGATTCCATTTAAAACATTGTGTCATTATAAAAAAAAAAAAAGAAAAATCTCTTAATTACTCGACCAGCAAATTAAACAATAAAGTATCCTTTTAGCGTTAATTATAAGTATAAGCGAGCAATCCTCTCCTTCAATGGGGGGAATATTTTCTCAAAACTATCATCACAGACATTCAGTTCCGTTTTTCTTTTACATTCCATTTATATTACTTTTCTCTTCCTCTTGTTTTTTTTCTTTCTTTTCTAAAAATAAACGAACAAGAAAAGAGAAAAAAAAAAAAAAAAACAAATGCTAATTACTAAGGAAGTTTACTAGGTTACGCTGCCATTTCGTAATCCTTCGTAAAAGAATTGCAAACAAACCAGGTAAATTTGCTATTGTTTCGTTTACAGTTATGAGCATACTTGAACAGAAATGAAAGCATGATTTAATTAGATACCAAGCCTTGCAAAACGAGCAAAGTATACTATACATAGAGGCCATATTTTCCCAACTGCAAGTGGGAGGATAAAACTTTATGTAAGGCAACAGGGGCAACATAAAAAAAAAAAAAACAAAAGTAACAAACTTTATGAAGAACCTTCAGCAACAGGAATTTCAAGAATTCAATGCCAAAACAGAATAAGATACAGAAAATAAAAAAAAGAAAAACCGCTCTGCAAACGAAGTATTCCTCATTAAAGGGTCTGTGAATGTTGCCCTTCAACCTTTTAAGTGAAAATTTATGCATGTTCATCCCCACACAGTCAAACAGTCAAAGAACTTGTGGTTTACTCATTAAAACATCGTTCTTTCAATTATGAGATACATTAGCGTATATCCTCCTCATTTGCAAGTCATGTTTAATATTTTTGAATTTTTTTTTTGCATTTCAGTTCTCTGGCTGCAATAAGGCGTTTTCACGTTTGGAAAACTTAAAAATCCACCAACGTTCGCATACTGGTGAACGACCATACGGATGCCAATACAAAGGCTGCATCAAGGCGTTCAGTAATAGCTCGGATCGAGCGAAACATCAAAGGACACATTACGATACGGTAAGTGCAAAACTCTATCTCTTTCTATTGCCATCGCTATTGCCCTCTATCACTGTCATTCATATTTTATGCATTTTCCACGAGTGTGTAATTATCCTTGAAGTTCATCCTAAATGAATTCGAAAATTGAAGATGCCAGCCAGCCAACTCTGCACATGTGCCATCCGAGAGAGAGCACTTGAATCGAGGTGTCCAGCTGTCCGCCCTATTCAAGTGGTGCGCGGTTATAGTATGGTTCGACGATACAACGAGTGCGTGTATAGTACACGTTTGCTAAATGTGACACTTTAGCCACATGTTCCTCGCAATAAATCAGTCAGGAGGAGAATGCGCGCGTAGTCATCGTGTACAGTACAGAGCGAGACATAGTACATATAGTGTAGGGAATGGAAGAGGACATTTATCTGGCGAAAATGCGAAACAATAAAAAACGAAGCAAAGGACTGATGGCCATGGTTGGCGTTTCCATTTCACGCTACATAAAATTATTCCATGAATAACTGAAAACGAAAAAAAAAAAACCTTCAAAGATACAAAAAATCAAATTGGGCGCCGCCGTCACTTTTGTTTTCCGGTTTTCGAAAGTATATTCGTATCTTTTGGAGGACACAGGGAGTGTAGACTATTTTTGGAGAGATATGTATATAGTTGATGCGGGTTCGAATCTCATAAGCTGATCGTAAGGATATGAACCATAAATCGGAAGTTAAAAAAAACGTGAACTAAAGGGTTTTCAAATAGGACGGTTCCAATGCTGTTTGAAGTTGGCAGCGGTTTGATTGACATTTCAATTCGCGTATATTTCCCATTGTATCATGAAGAAGTACTCGTCTCAAGAACGTTTGCAAATTAATAAAAAAAAAATTTATCAAATCTCTCGTTTGGTTGTGAAAACTTTACGTGTGCTAACTCCAATTTTTGTTCATCCTAGTCGTCCAGATCAATGTCTAGTGCGAACATTTGCGGTAACTTTTAAATTGCATACTGTTCTCTTGCCAACAAGATGAAGAAACACAAGAAGTGCTGAGAATATTGCGACTGTAGCCTCAAATGTCAATGAGTTCGATTTCGCGACAACCTCTTCAATTGGACGTCTCTGTGACTAGTCTGTGCCGAATTTTTCGCAAGGACTTGGACCTGCATCCCTATAAGATCACTTTGACCCAAGAGCTAAGAACTGACAACAATCAGTTGCTAAGATTCTAAACGACTCCGGCACCACATTCCACACAACTTGCCAAACACTCAAGTTAATAATGTCGAAGTTCGGCGGTGGTTATCTTTGCGTTTTTCGTCCGGATTGACGCTTCTGGACTTTCTCATTTGAGCTATGTCAAGTCCATGGTCTATTCCAATAAGCCAGAAACTTTATACGACATCAGGACCAACATCGAATGCTAATTTGCGGGCATATTGCCCGATTAATGCGAAAAAGTCATGAAAAATTGGGTTCAAGTATTTTCTTGCAGCTTGACTCGCCAATGCCTGTTCACAATTACTTTGGACGCGTTTGCTGCGTTGTACTTCAAAATCTTTTTTCAAAGCTAGTCTTCCATCGATAAGATGGTACCTTAACGCTGTGTTTTTCGATCCCATGTACTGGAATTTCATTGGTTTCCATGAGGTCTATAGATTGTCAATCACGCGGTGCACCACTACAGCAGTGTCAGCGACAACAATAGTACCAGTATGCCATCGTACATTGCATTCTAAAGTAGAGGACCAAAAAGTAAACCCTATGGAATTTCGTCTGTATTGTATTTGTATTTCACTGCAATCGGTTTTAAAAGCAACTTTATACCATTTCTTCAAAACCCTTGATCCTTGGCCGTGTTGATGGTATTTTGAATGTCTTGATGCTTCGATGCTGCTTTCATCGTACTTCTTCAAAAGCTTGCTGGGCTATGTGCCACCTACACGATTAAGTTTATCGCTTGCTTGCGTAGCCAGTCCCGCTGCATGTCTGAAAGCAATCTCAACCTATGAATGATTATCTACGAATTTTTATGTTTTGAAGACTAGTACGATTCCTAGCATTGGACTAAGAGTCCATCCATACCTAGGGATTTTTGTTATTCCTTTCACAACAGATTGTGATTACTTTTTCAAATAGTCGTTATTTCTAAATGGCTAGCTAGTGGGATGAATCTTTATTTATTAAAAGGTATTAGGGCACTATGCGCTGCGACCAAATAGCCTATATTGCGCCTCATACTAGTACCCCTTGGATCAGTCTTAGCAAGGGAACTAGGGCGCATTTTCTAATAAAGTTCTGTTGTATATTATCTGATGCCTTTAGATTGGATCAGTACCTCGCAAGTTTCCACAATCCTCAATTCGCACTCAAGCTAGGACTCAGGTTTTGATACCTATTTCAGTCTTGAAGACGTATATAAGTTGGTCTATAGGTTTGAAGTATTCTGTTCTATGACAGTGGTTGCCATGTACGGAGTAATGAAGACGTAATCCAGTTCATGAACTTTATTAGTTGCCACTCTGTCCGCACTGGCAATACAGAGAATGCTCGACCTACACCCCAGGATTCATAGTTCTGCTTATAAGATTCTAGGTAGGTAGGTAGCGCTAAAGTGGAGTTTTGAATGACACAGCTTAACTGACCTAGGTTGTCAGAATGTATTGACTAATTTCGCAGGGAGCCTTATTCTTAAATTCATCGTGTAACGTTGAAGGAATTGCAAATTATCAAAGGCAGACGTGGAAGTGTTTTCTTTCTCCGTTACATCCTTACAGCTGTAACAGCTTCAAGACGACGAATTCTTGCAGCTTTAAAGTCTCTGAAGTTCGCTAATCTTTTTCAGAGAATATTCGTATGATGGACCGCATTCCACACTGGTATGTGATCGTGATGCTGACGGGTTCGAGATGTTCTGAAAACACTTTGGATATACATATATGTATGTACCTTGAAAGATCTTGCATGAAATCATTAGTCATCAGATTTAATTGTGCCCACCCATACAAAAAGTTCACATTTGAGAGGGTCCTCAGGTTGGGCGCCAGATATGGCAGTTCTAACGTTTTCCAACTTACCGAATCTGCACCAAAATTTTTCTGAACTGTGAGTGTATTCTGTTTCTCCTTGGCTGGAACTTGGTTTATATTCTTGTCTGATTCGATTTTTGCTCCCATCTGGCTATGGGATTACTGGATCTGTTGGGTGGACTTGCTTCCATCGAAAAATAGCACAAGCTCTTCCACATTCCTGCAATTCACAAATCCAATCGAATCGCCTTGAAATACCGCCTTAATGACAACTTTTGGCAATCTATGCATACCAAGCAGACCAGGTTTCTGGTCAGGTTTTGTTAGAACGTAGGTCTAATGCAGTATTTAGTAGGGGAATACGAGATTTTGTTTGATGTACTTAAGCTTATTCATTAGCATTTCCCATCATAAACATAAACAACCACACTGCGACACGGTCTGTTGTTCTCAGATTTGGCAACACAAATTTGCACTCTATTCCCTATATGCAAGCACTAATTCTACCTCTTCCTCCTCATTAAGCCTCTAGACACCTTATTAATCTAATTTACCATCCCTATGTACACATACTCGTATGTATTTATAATTTATTTCGTCTTTCCATTACAGAAACCATATGCGTGCCAAATAACCGGGTGTACCAAACGATACACAGATCCTTCCAGTCTGCGAAAACACGTAAAAAATCACTCACTGCGTAATGGTAACATAAATGGCCGCCGGAAATCCTCTATCTCATCCATAAATAATCCAATAACCACAACATCAGCACGGCTTCAATCGAAACTACGCCGTCATTCCGAGTCATCCCTACCAGTAGGCGCTGCAAAAGTGATGACATCAACGTTGACGGCGACGAAACCGTCGACCACGCAGGACACAAATTCCGCCACCGCATCAATGATCTCATCAAACATTCAATACAATAAGCCCAGCAGTAATCAGCACCAGCGTCAGCAACACTGCCAAAATCATTTCAGTCAACAACATGACCACCAGCACCCGCCGCACCACCCCCTCCATCCATTACACGAACCGGATGATTTTTTCCAAAGTGATTACCTGCTCTTTGACGATGCATTCGCCGTGGGCAAGAATAACAATTCGTCCTCAGCGACGACGACGGTCCGCGTTGAAAATGTAAAAACCGCCACGGAGACTGCATTCAACAGCAGCTACAACGGCAGCCACAGTGATTATGCAACAACCATTAGCGAGCATTACCCGATTGGGGACATTAAATTACATCCACCTTACAGTCATCATCATGAGAAGCAACAGCATCAATACGACGGCACTAGCCCACCCACAATGAAGGTATCCTTCTCATCAGCACCATCACCATCGGTCGCGACCACGACAACGACCATTCTAAGCAACCCATCAGCGGTGGCTACAGCCCCAGCAAACAACAATTCAATGAACTTTAATGAGCTGTCTAATTGCATCGTTACAATCGAAAGTAATCAGAACGAGAATTCGATTGATGGATGCCAGATAGAATCGGCTTATGTTGCCATGTACCATCAGGACATCGACGAGGCAGGTCCTTCAGCGGGCGCCAACTGCGGTGGCCAGTCATCATCGCCAGCGGTGGCGGTCGAACATGCAAATGCGACGACCGGTGTCGATGTCGATGTCGATTGTAATGAATTCGTCTCATTTGAATATGTCAAAAAGCTTCTGTCAGATACATTCGATTACGTCGATGCCAATGGCCATCGCAGCACTGGTGGCACTGGTGACAACGCCGCCGCCTGCATTGCCGATGATGATGAGGATCTCGAGAATAATTTCGATATGGAATATTTGAATAATTTCATTTGAATTTCATGTGCCATATCTCGAAAACATGTGCAATTAACCAGAAAAATAATTAAAAAATGTTTCGTTTAAGCCCGTCTTCCGATATACTATGTACATAAATGTGGGACAAAGTCATTTCCAAAAACAAAATGCTTACCTACTGTGTAGGTCAGGCATGGTTCAAGAAACTGCCAAGCTTTGAACTTCAATCTAGAAATAAGGATTCTTTAAAAGACGGTTTTGTTTTGTATAAGTTTAGCCGTAGTGCCAGTAACGATTGTCTTCGATATCGTCCTGTAAGGATGCAAAAATGGTTTTTAAGTAGCTTTAAATATTTTTTTTTAGTTTTAGTTTTTATAAATATTTTTATATAGCGTATTTTAAGTCTTTTGTTTTGCATATATACCACATAATTACAATAAAAATGTTAAAAATAAACAAAAATGTGTTCTTAATGTTTCTAAAGGATTGCTTCCAGTAAAGCTAAGTCCTACTCGCAAACTACGTGGGATTAAGGGATATTCTTGGTTGAATGCTAGTTTCGGTTTTCTCAGGAAAAAGTCTCTTTTATTTGGCGATAGAAACAAGATACAATGTATAGATACAGTGATTGTAACCAGGACACGTCTTCGGTTGACAGCCTGTTGAACGGGATATGTTCAATGGTTTGTATAGAAGTTTCACATAGGCAGGAATTTGGGCACATTTAGTTAAGGTGCCATCTTATCTCTCAGTCCATATCATTGGTAGTCCATATCCGGTTTAGGTTGTTAATTCTAAATATTGGACTTTATCTGTGAGAATTTGGTGCGACAGATCCATCGGAACCAAGGCCTATATTCTCACAACCATTTGTGTTGTGGGTGTTATATTCTTTATACGAATGGAAGGGGCCAACTCTTTAATGACAATTTTGTGTTTGAGAAGCTTTTTCATGACAGATATACTTTCGGATGTCTTGTGATAGGTGGGGCCGTGAAAGAAAGGTCTGGGATCCAACCTCGAACCACTCGCTAAGTAGTACAACCCACTAACTTCTTGAGTCACAGCGTCCACAAGAAGATGAATAAGAATTTTTTAAGCGAGACGTTTTCAACAATCAACTTTTGGGAGTTCTCCAGAGAGGTGGCGTTTCCAACGTCTGTACAGACTGGAACTCTCGATTTTCCTTGGGTCTTTTGCAATCTTAGCCTTGTTTGTTTTTTAGTTCGAGTGGAGTTATCTTGCAAAAGATGCAGAGCCATACAATTGGGATTGGCCTTGTTATTGCATTGATTGTTAAAGCAGACTGGAGCTCCATATTATGTAGTTCAACAAACCTGGAAGAGAACAGAACCACTTAGGGAAAGGTACCCCAGGAGATGCTTGACAATATTCGGATCACGTTGATGCCTTGTTCTTATAATTTGTGAGGCCTTGGATAGATACAACTTATACATACGAGTTTAGGTGATATCTAAATAAATGGGAAGGTGGAAAGCATCGAAAGCCTGCGTGTGAGACTTTAACCATAGCTAAAACCGCTTCTGCATCCAAACTCATGTCGCCACG
This sequence comes from Xylota sylvarum, assembly GCA_905220385.1. Lineage (NCBI taxonomy): Eukaryota > Metazoa > Arthropoda > Insecta > Diptera > Syrphidae > Xylota > Xylota sylvarum. Next base: position 40,585,841 of record LR999958.1, read on the forward strand.
GTACTGCTCTTCAGTATTTTCGTTATACGTTGCTCTGATAACTTTATTTGTAGTCTAACCTTTCTTGGGTTTTTGGATGTACATATGTCAACATTATGTACAGAATTCCACGGGGCTTAGTGCTCGGTCCATTACTCTTTTTTTTTTGTACGTAGGAAGGTGAGAATCTTTTAGAGATAAAACTAAACCCGTACTCACTAATAGGGAGGGATTTCTACCCACTAAACCCACCTCCCATTCTACCTTTGGTTTTAGCGGCACTGCTCTGAGGTTTTATCGCTTTTCATCGTGAGGGAGGACTTCAGCTTTCCGTACTTGGCTCAATCGTGTTCGCAGCCTGCTGCACTGCATTTCATTGTCACTCCTGTCTTCGCTGCTTCTTCATAATGATTTTTACAGTGTCGCTAACTGTTTCCCAAGCGTCTTAGCTGCTCATCAGTTCTCTAGGGTTTAATCCTCTACCAGTTGGTTTTTTTTTTTTTTTTTTAGTTGGTTCACCAGCAGGTCCCCTACTACCTAATATCATGGGCAGTGAAACATGATGTGTTCCGCATCCTCCACTGCTTCCTTGTACGTTGTACAATAGGGGTTATCGTCGTATCCCAACCTATACAGGTATCGATTCTGAAGCATCTGGCTAGTAAGCATTTAGATTTTGTAGAAATTCAGCTACCCATGCTTCCTATTCTTCATATGCTTCCCAGGCGTCTATATTGGGTATCAGTCTCTGCGCCCACCTGCCTTTATCGGAGTGATACCATCTCTTCTGGTACTCTTCCACACTTGTCCTTGGTGGTAATTCAGTATTACTTTGACACGTTGCTATTGCTGTTGTTCTGCTGGTACAATATTTCCGCTGAATTTCCTTAGCAAGAAGGTCTATTGGTACCATTGGTTGTTTGGAAGGCGCTACATATTCTCAGCGCGTTGGTTCTGTAAACTGTCTCAGTCTTCTTCCTGTATGATTTCGTCTTCATGGCAACAGCCCATATTTGGCAGCCGTAGAGCTTTATTGATGCATCAACTCTCGCTAAGAGTAATCTCTTCTTGTGTTTCGGTCTTTCGATATGTGGCATAATCCTTGCCAGTGCAGCCGTTGCCTTTGCTGCCTTTTCAGCTGCATGCTGCAGGTGCTGCTTATAAGTTAGTCTTGCATCTATGGTAATGCCGAGGTACTTCAGTGCTGCTTTGGAAGGTACAATGTAATCGCCCACGGTTACTCCATGACTCACTTGCTGCTTATGAGCACTACTTCGGTCTTTTTTTTTGTAAGTTGTAGCCGCATGCGTACTAACCAGTTCTGCACCATCCCGATAGCTAAATTGCAGTCATGCTTCAACTTCTCAAAGAGTTTGCCAATTATTTTCGAAGACCTCGGGATTTCAAATCTGAGGACGTCGTCATACATTAGATTCCACAGTAGCGGACCTAATACGAAGCCTTGAGGAACGCCTTCTGTGAAGTTATAACGGCTTATTTCATCGTCGGTGTCGTAGTGCAGTATCCTATTTCTAAAATAGTTCGTCATTATCTTCTGCAGGTATTCTGGTACTATCTTGCCGGTAAGAGCTCGGAGGATGTTTCTCCAGTTTGATCTTGAAGGCGTTCTTGATCATCACGCTGGATGATGATTGCGTAGTACATTTTACTCCCGCTCTTCCATCCTCTTCCTTCTACTGCTTTGTTGATGATATTCACGACTTCGTCGATCGCGTTGATCGTAGACCGTGCCTAACGGAAACCATACTGGTGATCTGAACATCGAAGCCCCACATAAAATATCTCGGAGTCGTACTAGATACGAAGTTCACCTTAAGTACGTGGGTCACAAAGCATCCAATTCCAGTGCTGCCGTCGCACGAATCATGCCTAATAAAGTAGACCCAAGGTACGACTCACGGCCAGAGTGTTAGAATCCATGATCTCCCAATCTGCGAGAGATCTATGATGGTTAGGGGAAACAGGACCAATACTGCCTTAGTGCAGCTAATTAAAAAAACACCCTGCGATGCAATTCCAAGAAAGCGGTACCGCATTAAGCAAGAGTAAAAAGTAAGAAGAAGTTAGTGGCAACATAAATCCTACTACTCCCGGCAGCATCCATCGTCTACAGAAGTAATGTTTCTCATGCCTTGGTTAATTCGACATTGGGTCCCCATTGCATCATGTAGTTCAGAGATTTTTCGTCTGTGCCTCTTGATGGTGTCCCTACCTTCTTTATTTATCCTGGAATCCGATGTTCCACTGATCGTTTTTCCTTTTGCTTTGGTAGTGTCCAAGTGCGTAGTAATCGCTCTTCTTTAAACTGGTTAAGACGATGACTAGGGAACTAGTTCCACTGTCGATTACCTTTTTTATTGTGGGGGATTCAGGTCCCTCCATGGTCCTAGGTGATGCTCCCGCTTGGACAAATGGTCACATCGTCATCTTGGAACTGCTCAAAAAGGGGTTCAGGAATTTTTATTTGCTCAACAGTGCAGTAGTCTGCTGTTAGATCCACGAAACAAAACACAATTTTTCGCTTTCCGATTGAAATCATTTTCCTTTTGAAATCATAAAGTTTGTGTGCAACAGGACTTGATTGGTGGAGCTTCTGGAGTTCCTAAAATCGGTTTACTATCCGACATTGATTTTTGAATATTAGTATCTTCCTATTAGGTCCAGTATCATGTGTTCAAGGATTTTCAGGGGAGGAGATAGGAGGGTAATTGGGCGGTAGGGCGGAAGCCATTTGCAGGGCCGATGATTTAGAATTTTATGAAGTAGGTACCTACATAGGAACCTTTACAGAATGCAGCTTCAAAAATTCCATCCGCTTTGGCTGGCTGGGCCATATTTACATATGGAAATGAGGGCAGTAGTCCACACCATACGTGAACATACGTCCACCATTACAAACAAATGCCAGTACCTACATATTTAAACGTCATGCCTGCCTTGTTAAAGGCTCCATGGTGCTGGACACACTTTGTAGACAAATTGGTCAACAGTCTTGGTAAGTCGAATGACTAGCCTTCTAGCACCGCGACATCAGTAAAGTTAGGCCCATATCGGGTTATTAGAATACCAAGTGTTTTTCTGTTACCAACACTTCTCTTTATTGAGGACGACAAGACTGTTCCGTGCTTGTCCAATCATTTGAATGCCGATCAACCTGCGCTAATCCAATATAAGTTATCCATCAAACAACGCAATTAGCACAAGCAATTAACTACAGACTTTACACACATTTGCGAGAAATTCATTAGCGTGACAGCTTGTCATAACCGTGTCATGTTCCCGTCAAACTATCTTCTAACACAATTCGATGACATTATCACCCATTCGTGTCCACATAATTAATACCAAACACACATCGAACAATCTATTTGCCACCCCATCATCAACCCTCGGAGAAACAAATCTAATTAAAATAAATCATAATGTTGTTCACACACACACACGAATGACACATCGCCTCGACTATACGCAAACTATGTACATCCTTCATCCGACAAAGAGTTGAACAACACCAATTAACAACTCGTTCTCAAGCCCACATTCCCTGCGAGGAATTGAAAAATATGCGCACCCCTGCTCTGACGACAAGCTAAATATTTGTTAGCCTGGTCAGAGGGGAAACTTTTCCTAATCTCGTCCTGGTAACTATGACATTGATCAAAAAATGCCATGCAATAGGGAACAACTGAAATAGTTGTAGTATCGCCTCGAGTGACTACCGCCACCACAAAAAAAAAGAAAAAAACTTTCCACGATGACCGTCACAGCTTAGCCATACTTAGCCTTTCTTCATTGTTCTGATGTCTGCACCACCGCCCTTCGGTTGGAATTTGCCAAGCGCAGCCCCTTGTATTTCGTAGAAGCACACATCACTTCTCCGTTTGACTTTTGTCCAACGACAAGCAATCCTGGCCTGTATGTGTATGCTAGTGTGCGTACTGTGCATTCAGCGAACAAATTGCTCCCAACCGCCCATAAATTCCCGACAATTGTGATAAATCAAGACGATGAACTTCTTGCTGCTATCACGTTGAGCTTTAGCCACTTTTTTTCTGTGTGTACACTCCTTCTGCAAGGAAGGATATGTGCGAACGGTGCGCGGAGCGGTGAATGTGTGTGAACATGAACGAAGAAGACGAGTAGGAAAAAAGGACCTGCACAATCCTGTGTCACAGATGATGGACGATAATGCACCGTTTTCGTTTCCGGAACTCAGCTTAGTTACGCCATGTCTATAGATGCACACGAAGTTCACATACACACACACACACACAAAAAGGTTTCGGGAAATTGGACAAAGAACTGAGTGACTGATTCCTTATCGTTGGAATCGGTGACAAATGATTGAGTCACGTGGAGGATTTTTTTTTCTTCCTCCGGACTTAATTTAAGGGAATGTTGAATGCATGTTTAGTGAGCTTGTATAGTCGTACGTTTGCTTTTTTTTTTTTTTGGTGACATAATGTATTGGATTGTGAGGAATTTTTACAGGTAGGTGAAGGAAATAACACAGTTCAGGATATAATTGTTTCCGTGGTGGGTAATGTTAGGGGGTGTGCACTATGAAAGGTGCTCATAACGTTCGCATACGGGGAAGACAAATTTACAGATTTGATGATCTCCATCTTGCCTTATTCTTAACAGTTACTGCAGTAATAAGATACTGCATTTGTGGTGGTCTCAAGACCTTGAATCCACAGAATGCAAACATCTACTAAACTTTAAATAGTAAGAATAGTACCGAACTTACAATACCTCCTTGTGGAACACCAGTTTCATGTGTCAAAGAGACAGTAATACTATTTACTTCGAAGACGCTGTTCTTATACATTTTTAAAAAAATACATTAAAGTATCACCAAGGCATAGGCATTTTGAAGTATTCTCAGTTCGACAGCTCCCTTATCCCTATCGACAGCGAGTCAATCACTTCGGGTATAAAGAAACGCATTAAAGCCAGTACGTCGGAATATAGGAGACGTAGGTCTACTATCCACAACCTGAAACGAGTTGAGGAAAAAGGTAGGAGCAATTGGGAAGACAACGACTCTAGAACTTTCGAGCGGAGGTCCAAGGTAGTTGAGGAGTGGAAGAGTCAATCCAAAAGGGGACCTTCTACAAGAGGCCACGATCTTAAGGCGATCCGCCGGCCACTTCAAAGAAGACTAGTGGCAACGTTTCGGTAACCAAGCCTCTCAATGAAGTGGTAAAGGATCATCTGATCATGGCGATCATCGATCATGGCCACGAAGAAAGCAGGGTAAGTCGGGAGCATAGGAGAGTTGTGGAATGTAAGCCAGAATGCCTCAGCCTTCTCTCTCTTTGTAAAACGGACCCTTCCAAGTCTATTCCATCATTTAGGGATAGGGGCTGGCACCATGGAGGCTGCAAACTAATCGCTTGCGATGATGATTTTATTAAGTCCACTGTTGCCGACGCAAGGGAGCTGTGGGTGGGTATTAAGCTTGAGACTGTGAGCAGGGATGTTATCTCACTCAGGTCAAGGGCCTGCGTCTGGGTTACCATGGAGCCCAGGGATCGTCAGGTTATTCTGCTTCTGCTTCAGAGACAGTATCCTGAAACTAAAATTTCAGCCAGTAACTGAAAAGTAGTCAAGTTGCTTAGCGGCTAAATAGACTTAAAATGATGAGAGGTCACCAGAATCTTCACTGCAGGCGTTTCTTGAAATCTTTTAGGAAAGATTTAAAAGGAAACCTCGTAGTAAAGTCACAAAATATATTTAGAATACGGAAAACTACTTCTGCGGACTTTATACGTACTACTCAACCTAGATAATAGACAAAATATTCGTCAATCTGACCAAAATGAATATTCAAGCCTAAATCCAACAAGGCTGCTGAATCTGATGACTTAGGCGCACAAGACGATCAACAAGTTGTCAAAATCTGCAGACACCCTAAAGAAATTGGCAAACGTGTTATCATCATCATTTCATCTATGTTGTCAAAACTGCTACAGACGTGTAAGTCAGTTGACAAACCAATGCGACTCCAACCATTCGACTAGAAATTTAGATTACAGGCTATCTACAATGCTTTCATTATAGATATTAACATTCCACGTTGACAATTTGCTTCATAACCAAGTGAATAGTTTGTAGGGCGCTTTACCCAATGAGTTTTTAAATCTATTCTTAAGATGCCTTGACAAGGAGCATAAGTACACCAATTTGTTTAGAAGCTTTGCTGATGAATAATGAATCGATTCTCAGCATCGTTAATGCCCGATTCAAACGAGAGATGACCCTTTCAACCATTTCCCAGGTTCATCTATTTATGCATTTCATACATAGCTGAACGATGACTATAGGGTCGGCATTGCTAGTACAGTGAATAGTTTATCTGGGAAAATTTGTAGTCAGATGAAGTTAAATAGGCGGTAGGCTCTTTCAAACCATTCAAAGCTCCTGGCAGAGATGATCTTTTCCAGCGCTTCTTCAAAACATAATAGATCTCATTCTGCCGGGAATGATCTCCCGCAGCTGGAAATAGGTAAAGGTAACTTTCATTCCCAAGCGAGGCTATAGGCCTAGTCAGCTGCCTAAATCTTATAGACCTATATATGGAGAGACCCATTGGCGTTCATATCAGAGGTTGGTTAGATCTGTATACGCCTTTGCACTGGAATCAAAAAGATAAAAGGAGCATTCCGCTCCACGGATAACGCTTATGTACGTTCCAAGACATAAAGGACACTTTCGATGCTTTCGGATGCATTCCTTATCTAGAGAAATGATTTCTTTTTTGATTAATCGTTTGGATTGTCTAAGCCCTGGGATACTTTCAATCCAGTTAATGCCACAGTAGGGCTATGTTCATATGAATTTAGATTCTGAACCAGCCCAAGCTAGTTCATATGTAGATTCGTTGCTTACAATTCTCTGGTGACCAGAGACCTAACCTAATTTTACTTTGATATATCTAATAAGAAATTGTAACCACATTTTACTTACATTGAGTCCACTGACTGACGAAAGGGCTTAAGTGATGACTGACTATCGGAGAAGGTGCCCTTAATACTTTTTCGAAGATGCATATCAGCCTGAAACATAGTAAGATAGGTTCGAGATTGACATGTCTCCTTTTTGTAAGAGGGACTAAAAAGGTATTGAAAGGATTGCTGGAGCGTCTTTCTTTGCTGCACCACTCTAACACGTGTAATAAAGCACCCTGCATAGCACTAGAGACGATCGTGCTGTGTTTCCGATTAATGAAGATCGCCAAGTCATCAGCATAACCAATGGCGATGTAGCCTAATCTCTGTAGATCAACTAGAACATCGTAGATGACTATGGAAAATATGTACATATACTACCATTTTACAACAAACAACAACACTGGACTAAAGGAGGATGGATTAGGTGGCTGGCCCCGCTTAAGTAGGGCCGTAGAGTCTTCGAATCAGACGCGAAGGGACAACGCAGTAGAGGACGGACCTTAACCGACTTGGAGTGCGCAACTTGAGCCAGTTAGCTAAGAACCGGGCTGATTGGAGGGGCTTGTTGGTTGAAGCCCAGGTTCACTCCGACCTATAGCGCCACCTAAGTACGTAAGTAAGTGAGGAGATTTAACAACGAACTCTGCGAGCTGTACAGCAAAATCGAAATGGTCTGAAAAGAACGCATCAGTCGCCTAAGATGGCTAGGACATGTAGAGCGAATGGACAGCAACGTTCCGGTTCGAAGAGTTCTCGAATACAACCCGGACGGACAACGCAGTAGAGGAAGACTTCGTCTTAGGTGGCGCGCACAAGTGAAAGAGGACATCAATCAACTTGGAGTGCGCAACTCAAGATAGTTAGCCAAAGATCTCGTTAACTGGAGAGGCTTATTAGTTGAGTCCCACATCCTCCCCGGAGTAAGTAAATAAGCTCCAGGCTGTTATCCATGCACTTGAGATTTGTGCTGATTGTCATCAGCCTTCGAAAAGGTATTAAGGGGCGAATTCGCTAATGCTGAGTGAGCGCTGGATCGGTAAGATCTTTGAAGAAGTACTCGGATTTTCTTTCTCATAGCCGATAGGGCAGGATAGGTACAGAAAAGGTGTGTCATGTCAATTTCTACAGAAATCGTTGAAGGAGCATCACGCCTTCTCGCATTTGGTCTACCAGATAATGCCCCATTAGTCCCCCAACTATATCTCTCACATTTATCCTTTTATCGGAGATATGTCTTCTGGTTTTCGTATAATCTGGTTCTAGACAGTTTTGTTTAGAAGAGAGACATGTACTAATGTTATTCTAACCACTGTTTGCCATTCTGAGTGGTGTGGTATTTATCTCGAACTTCAGCGATTTAATAGGTGCTGATGGTTCCCCCTATTGTCAGGGAAGTTGCGGTCTAGATCCTTTTTAGCTAGTTCATCCGCTTTGCAATTGATTGGAATATCCCTACGGCCTGTATTCCAGCACAAGGATATGTTGCATCTGACTGTGATCTCGTTAAAAGACCTGCGGCATTGCTTTACCAACTTGGATAGAATTAGGGGAAAATAATAGTGATGCACTCTACTAAGTTAATTGAAAGTTAAGCCGCAGCTGACTTCAGCTTGAAGTACACTACAGTGGTCCGGCAAATGTGTTGTGATGCAAATGTCTTGTGCACTGGCATAGACCCTGCTTACCAGACCCCATCTTGGAACCGTATATGTATGTATATAAAATTTGTCTCCATTCCCAAGCATTTCAGCAAGGAGTCCTGGTTTTTACTTCACTTTAAAGTCCAAACAGGGGGCAATATAGTCCGAATCACTAGGAATATTGTTATGGACGTCTAGGATACTTGCGTGGGCCGTATTTGCAAGTATTTCTCAACTCGTAATGCTGGCTTAACCGCCATCAGCTTGTTAAAGATGTCAACGGAAAGAAGATGGAGTATAGTTTCTAGTGCATCTATAGGAGTAGTAGCTTGTCCGGTGCCGTTCATCAGAATAGTACCTCGTACATGAAGACGACTGCCGTATATATGCAGTGAAAAATCCGGGGCCTACATGAATAAAGAGGAATCAATGCCTTCCTAGCATGATCCTGAATATTAAGACTGAAGGAGACGAACAAATAATACCTATTCCGAAACCGACTCAGATTCTTCAGCCAACTTCTTTAATGTTTCCGTATCGCAGTGACTGTACCAATTTGCAATGATTTCAATTATAAGACATTGCTTCTTTGTGTGGTGGTCCAAGATCAAGAAATCACAGCGACAATAGGGCCGCCAACCTTAGAAAAAAAAACAATGCAACTGAATGGAAATCGTGATAGTACATATGTAAATCCTTTTCTCGCCCAAAGCCATTACTAGTCGCTTACGATTCAAGTACAGAAAGACATTTACGACTCAGGTCACTGAAAATGTATTAAAATTAGCTAACCAGAATAATAAACTAAACTTTAGAATGTTGCAACCTAAATGACATTTATCGGGAAGGGGTTGGACCTACAAAACAAAACCCCAGACATGGTTATTACTTTTCGAGTCTTTATTTTACGATAAACTAAAAAATAACACCTTTCAACAAGCAAGTACATAACAATTAACAATTAACACAAAACATCATTAAACTTATTTGGTTCTCGAACTCGGATACTAATTTTCCTGACAGACCTCTAGACTTGTCAGTTTCTGACGTAGAACTCAACCAAAACAAAACTTCGCCGCAATTGACAACAAATTAAATATTATTTACAATTTACTCATTGTTTACACTATATTTACTTAAGTATGACTCTTTGTATTAATGTCGCGCTATTTTTATTCGCCTTCCATCGAATCGATGAGCAATCGTAATAAACATTAAAAAAAAAAAAAAGAAATTCAGGTGTAAATTGATCAAGAATGACACCCGACTTATTTGTACACTAACAACCAATCATTGTGTAGATAAACAATTAAGATACAAATTAGTTAACAATAAAATATACAAGTTCATTGACTAAGTCACTTTTTTTTTCCATACAAAGCAACACCTTCATTATCACACAACCAACCATTTCTCACTTCCATTTGCAGGAGCAGTTATCACCGGTGGCGTGTCCTTCCGTACTCGATGCTTGATGATAATTTCCAGCAAAAGATTCCGATAATCCGTTGCTTCGCCAAAAGTCATTCGTATATTTTCTCGATTATATAAAACACCGCTACGTTTTTCTGCAACTCCTGTGCAGCTACTAGAAGGATACGTATCATCCCATGTTGTCACCATCATTGAACGAACAATTGACCTCGTTATCAGTTCCCGCTCGAGTATCCCATCATCTACATCGATGCTGTTGACGACAACGACATCAACGGCATCGTTGTCATCATCTTGGCCTTTACCGATTCGATTTCTTAATCGAGTTTCCATCATAAAATCGGAACTTTCATCCTCAGATCCTTGAAGAAGTGCTGAGGCGGTAATGCTACCCTCACTGTAGACGTGCAACGAAAAAAAAGAAAATTGTTAAAAAAAAAGAAAATTGTTCAAAAAAAAGAAAAAAAAAAAAATGAAAGAGAGTAAGTTAGCAGAGGAAAATAGAGAAAAAAAAATGCATCTCACAGGAATAAAGGACGACTCATTCTGGTTAGCAACATGTACTCGTCCCCATTCTACGAAACGCACATACACACACACACACACACACAAACACACAGAGAGAAAAACCCTAAGTGTACACAAACAAGTGTAGAGAAAGGATAATCGAATCAAGGAGCAAAAGTCATTACATTACCCATGTGTCCTTAATTTTATCCAGAAATCCTTGCCATCGCACATCAGAAGTACTGACGCTCCATCGAGTGGTGCTCTCAAAGGCAAAGAGAGTTCAGCACTTGAACTGCCATAGCATAAAATTGGTGCACAGTGATCCACTTTGACATGCTGCTGTAGTCTTAATCCTGTAACGGGTAACGTTAGGTATAAGAGGAACGAGCACATTAAAACCAATGCTTTGCCTTAACTTTCAAATCTCACTCACCACTAAATTGATTGCCACAATTGCACGGACAAAGGTATAAGACGCTGTCGCGTTGCTCCTCTAAGCAACAGGATATTTGTATCCTTGGCACCGGGGAACGTACAACCGGTGTAATCTGTAATCCATTCTCTTGGTGTATCGCCGTTGCTACGCATTCAATTGAAGTACTCAACGAAGCACAAGGTCTCCTTCGGTCCAGTCCTCTATGGGGCATGGGCGGTGGTGTTATTATTGGCTGGAGCACCATTTGGAACTGCGAATGGAGTGAATTACGCTTCGACCGAAGGTAATGTAGGCGATTCATAGAAGGACAACGCTCAATGGCTATTAGGCCGTCGTTATCCTTTTTTGATAAATCGTGTGCCGATAAGGAGAACTGCTTCGATATGGTACGGGGTGGCAGCCTATATCCCGGAGTGTGTAGATTTCCAAGTTCCGATTGTTCATCGAAATTGTCGTTGACGCTATTGCCTTTGCCATCTTCATCGCCTTCGCCTTCATCGTCGTCGTCGTCGTCGCCGCCAACGATACCACCCAACCGAGTTGTTGCGCTTTTCATAGACGACAATGGCATCGGTCGGGATGAACTCGTGCTAAGGTTATCCATTGAGTAAGCTTTGCCCAGCAATTTGGCAAGGAATTTATTGCTCGTTGCCTGTGCCCCGAATTTATTGACTTCATGCAGAGGCTTTAGACTGCCGCCGCCACCGACGCCGTTGTGCTGTTGCTTTTCGCGTCGTTGTTCGTCCTTTGTCGACCTTTTGTATTTGGCTCCGAAGAGTTTCTCTCGCAATTTGTCCTGGTTGCGTAAATTAAATGTGTCCGTGATGGAATTGTAAATCTGTTCGGCTATTAACGATCGACCCGGGTAGAAGCGTTGCCTGCAAATCGGGCAAGTCTGCGCGAGGATACGACATTTTACGCATAGAATATGACCATTCTGGCACTGCAGCACCGGTGGTGCTATTGTGTCCAAGCAGACGGGGCATTCGATTATTGTTAGGATTGTTTGCATGCATGCCGAGAGGCGTTCTAAATTCAAAGGCATTGGTCCGCAACATAGGCTCTGCGAAGGGATAATAAGAGATGGTAGATTGGACATCGTCCTCAACAGGCTTGGTATAATTTAAATGGTCAGTCGAGGGCGAAACACAGTCAGGTTTATGGGGATTTTGCAATACATACATACCTCTGGATTACATTTAGTGTCACATCCAGCACTCCATAGCAGAAGGGAAACACAGTCGACGGTGTCAGATTTGACTAATTTGGCTATATCGGATATGCGTAGTCCAAGGACATCTTCACCATTGACCTGCAAGAGGAGAAAGTTGTAAAAGATTAATTTCAAATTAATTTGTATGAAATAAGGTTCTCTCTAAGTGAGTGATTTGAAAGGTTTTCGATACTGCTACTGTAATCAGTTGAATAAATACCTAGTTGTTCCATTTGTCATTTAGCTTGACAGGCTTGACTAATGCATCCGGTATGAGGGTGATTAATATTTTATAGCTGCATATTGCTTTAACCTTGTTGAATCTTATTAAAAGCTCGATATGCAAATTTAGTGAAATGCATTTTAAGAACCTACTTGATGCGCATCTAGTGGTTGTTTTGTGAGATATATACAGTGTAGCTTTTCTGACACGTCTCAAGGGTGTTTGAGTATAGGTTGTTGTATCCTATAAGCTTAGTGTACTAGTGACTCTTTAATTCCATTTGAGATGGGCTACAGGGTCAAAGATTCACAGCAAATATCTTACAATACTAAATCTGTTTGTAATGATGATGAAAAAGCTCTAAAGCTATAACAAAAGACAACAATCGAATGCCCCAAAGAGAGTTACTTGCATCCATCTATACGGTCCCTTGTCCTGAGAGATCATATGAAGCATGTAGCCCTCCAGATTAAGGATCTGCGTCGAAGTAATATCTTCTACAATAGGGCTCCGGTGCAGATGATTCAACTGTCAACAACCTCTGGAAATGTAATAAGTGTAACGAGTTTCATATCTACATGTGGAATGCTAGGATTTCGAAACATGCAGCCGAAAAATTTGTAGAGGCCCTGAACTGCTGTAAGGGGGACATTACTGCTAGAAAGCAAGAAAGCCATCTCAATTAGGACAAAAATACAAATACAAATTTTTGGCGTAACAGGTCCATGGGACCCAGGGCCTAGCTACACAAATGAAAGAGGCCTACTGTTTAATGCCGTGTCCGAAGGGCAATTTTTGTTTTAAGAAGCTTTTTCATGACAGTTTTACTCTCGGATGTTTGTCAAACGCTCGTGAGAGGTGGGGCCATGAAATAAAATGTTGGTGTTGTCTGGGGATTAATCGTGGAACCCCTCACCACAGCGCCGACGATCAAGTAGGACTATTGGAAAGTATAATTTGCATACGACACCTCATGCAACATGTCTAGGGAAATCAACTTTGGGTAATCTTGTCTTGTGTTAGCTATACGTGTCAATCTCATATATTGATGTTTACTATTGAACATGACGGTCTTCTGATGAGTAAACCATCAGTCACCATTGACCACATTACGATCAACGCAAGGCTTACTCTTCAAGTGTGGTTTATGTCCGAAGACGAACACGGACTCCGACCAACACCTAATTGAGGAAGTTTGAAGTCAGATGACTACAATCGCAAGAGATAGTCTGATCCTTGTGCTCAAGGAAGAAAATCCTCTTATGTCGCTTATAAGATGTTGTTTGTTGTGTTGTGTAAACACTTAAAACTCAGTCAACTGTCAGTCTATTAGTGGGGTGCTAGGCCTAAAAAGTCCACATTCGAGCAAAATTTCCCAAGTCTTCGAAAAAAACCCAGGAATCTCAATTCGATCTTGTCACATTTTTATTGATTGCAAGGCCGCTCAAGACAGCATTTAGAGAGACAATCCCTCGAATAGTAAAAATAAATATTCATTGCTTTTCAGAAACGGCATTAAAGAGTAGGTCCCTTTCATTGGTACAAGGGATACAACGAGCGCAATATGAATGGTTGTTAGAAGCTGAGCCGTGAGTCCCATACGGAGCTGTCCTGCCTAATATTTGTAGTTTTTACTTGTTATTCGATTATTATTAGCACCCTCATAGGCCAGAAATGTGATATTCCAACTGCACTGATGCATCCTTCGAGCCATCCAACTCTGTTAAACGACAAGCATATAGGAAAACTCTTCAAGGAGAGTTGTCGCTTACGTAGACAAAACTCAAACCCAAAACCAACCAACCATCCAAAATGTTCACAAGAAAACTAAAAATCCTCTCTATCCCAATCCTGTCAAAAATTTTGAATCAAAACTGAATATCTGGGGCCTATTTCATAAAACTACAACACTAATAATTATTTATGAATTCACTTGTAACTTGTAAATTATGTGCAAATTTTTATTTCAGAAAGAATGCCAGTTCACTAATAACTACAAGTATGCCAGGCCTTTAACTACAAGTGAATTTACAACTGCGGCAAGTTTTTCTGTTTCATAAAAGTATTTGCGCAAAAAATTATTAGCGACGGACTTGTAACTACAAGTGGATTTTTTACAAGAGTAGAGAGACTAATAAAATCACGTACTGTGATCGCTTAACTGTGAAGTATAACCGCAGTTCTTCGCAAATAATTGTTAACTTATAGACTTGTAGCATTTTGATCGCTACACTTATAATTTGAATTTGCCGCGCTACAAGTGCTGGAAAATGTTTATGGAATACAAAATTACAACTCCATACTTTATTTGTGCTTATAATTACAAGTTTACAAGTACAACACTTGTAGTTTTTTGAAATAGGCCCCTGGTCTGGTTGTACTGTACAAGTGGTGGACTCTAGTTACGCCGATACTCTTATACGGTGTAATAGTGAATAGTGACTGTGGAGAGAATTTCCAATCTAAAATTATTGAAAAAAAAAAAATTCATCGAGTTGTTTGTCTCATCATCTCCGGTGCACTAAGAACCTATACCACAGCGGCACTAGAGATCATGCACCATCTCTGTATTGATATTTTCGGCAAATAAACTCCCTCTTCGGGTTCTTAAAGGATGAATCTAGTTCATGACTCTCTCATTTTAAAATCAGGACAAAATTCATCTAACTTCTGAATCAGTTTTCTGAACAGTTTATTTGTAGAATTGAGAGTCCTTATGCAAGATTCTGTGGATATGAACTTTACTGTGAGACAGAGGGCAATACATTTCGTTCGATACGCGCAAAGCAGTGACACTAAACTGGCAAAACGGTGTCAAATTAAAGGTAAAATGCGAAACATTTTCAAAATTGTACATAACCTGTCATCGATTGCCGAGTAACTAGAACTTCCAATTCCAATACTGTATTGTAAAAGGATGGCAATCTCAGAGAACCTGTTTTCGAAAGTCTAGGTATTTTAAATTTAATTTTGAGTTTACTTGAATACAATTCTTAGTTTTCTTAAGCAAAATTAAATTTAAACTGAAAATTGTTTGCCTTGTAGTCTATAATATTAAGTTTTAGAATAAAATTGAAACTCCCTCGAACACAAGAAAAAAATCCTTTTCTTTGTTTTTCAAAAACTTTTTAAATTGGTTTTTGAGACATACCTACATACCTAGTGTTTGCTACAAGTTTGTTCATAAATATGTACATATGTCTCTGCTACGAATATTCCATTTGGATTGGAGCTATGTATATTTGAAAAACTTTAGTTTTTTTTTCCAATGGAACGTGTTTTCTTCACATTTACAACATTTTACTCATAAAACTTGTAAACAATATATAAGTATAGGTACAGTTCAGTACAAAACCTCTCTGGATTTGTTTAACAAATTAGTTCTTAGAGATTAGATAGATATTCCGGGAAAGTTATACTTTACTTAATAGAAAACAGACGAATAAATTAAATTTATTGTTTTTTCAATTCTCATTTGCATGCAAATGCATGTGTGTTGTCAGTTTTTGTTTGTTTATATTGTTCGAATTTATAATTAAGCGTCACACGTGTGTTTATTTAACAGACAAGTGTTTTGTGTCATTGGCATTGAGAAGAAGAATTGAAAATTTTATATTTTTGAAAATAATTTAATCATAATTCCTTTTGAAATGAACCGTGCTATTTGTACATATGTTTGTACATACGTACATATGTACATAGGGAGTTCAAATATCTGTATCACATGTGCTTCGGTGTTAATAGGTTTGTTTGGTTTTGGGAAGTGTAAGTAAACATTTCATTTCAAACTTTTATTCTACAATTCTTTAAAAATTTCAATTGTCAAATTGTAGTAAAAATATATTTAGTTCGGATACTACCTATGACTTACCTAAGTTTCAAACCACTACATAAGATTGTGCATACACTTCGTCACCGTTTTTTCTTGGAAATATTGCATCAACGCTAAGATACTCAAATCTGACTTTGGAGTAAAATAAGAAACAATGGAATCAGTTCTAAATATTTACAAATGAAAGTCCTAAAGAGGGCTACTTGCATCCACCTATACGGTCCCTTGTTCTAAGAGTTCATATGAAGCACGTAGCCCTCCAGATTAAGGATCTGCGCTGGAGTAACATCTTCTACAATAGGGCTCCGGTGCAAATGATTTCTAGGTAGGTATCTGATTAGGTTAATCATGTCTAATCAAAGACATCCAAGCAATCAAAAAGAGTAATTCACTCTAGGCTCAATTTCCAGTTACCTTAGGAGGAGAGAAAGTTAAGCTAGAGTCCCGAATACCGCGTGAAGAGAAAAAAACTTCAACATGGAGTGAGTCGTGACAAACGAATTCGCCTTAACATCCCTGCTTTACAAACTGAGGAAGGACCAAGTAGATAGGACATTAGGACATTAGTATCAAGTTTCTGAAGAGACTGAACAGTACTGACTTAGGATCAGGATCAACTCAAATTTGGATAGAGCATATTACCATGTATCTAAACCATTTAGAGTTAGATAGAGGTGCTTCCTTATACCCAAACGAGCTATTCGTGTTGACAAATATTCGTATTCGCATCGATCTAGCAAGCATTAAAAGACTCAAGAACACTAAGGCGGTGGAACTTTCAATATTCTCGCCAAATATATCGGCAGCTCTCTTACAACCAAGAACATCTAGCTGGATGAAGACAACTGAATCTGCAAAGCTGCGTTAGGAATGATATCTAAAACGTGAAGGAGTTAAGCTCAGCACCAAAATCTAGCTTAGCTAGTTCGGAGACCAACAGTTTTATACGAGAACGGGTTAGGGGGGTTCCGTCTGACGACGGAAATGGTATTAAATTGGTCTGATTTTAGAACGCGAACAAATTAGGCATAAAAGTGTGTCATCCAAGGCAAACGTGACGCCGAAAATTTGAAGAGGAGTCTAGAGCCTTGTGAATGAGTTAAAGAAAGTAGAAGCGCATCCCTTTCTGACGCCCAATGTCCCAATGGCCCAATAAGGGAAGAAAAAATATCCTTTTGGCAAGTTCAAAAGGCTCCAGTACCAGTTAAGTAATACAATACATGCAAACATGCATCTGTATTGCAAGTGGGTTCGTATGCTATTGTAATGGTCATGCAGTATATTGTAAGAAATAGGGATAGCCCGGCTTCCCTCAAGGCCTTACTCTACTCTTAAACCACAAAACGAGGTCTCTACATGTGGATCAAGATTACGCTATGAACACTGAGATCAGCATAAGAACAGTCAGAGCAAGTTAAAAAAATTAAACACAAAGAGCCCCACTCACGGCAGCGCTTTTGCGACGACATTAAGGGAACAACAGAATCTGCGAAACTAAGGAATATCCTTTCCAGACAAACTACGGCTATGGGATCACTCGAAGATCCCGACGCAAATTGAACTGAATTGACGGTTACTGATAAGTACGCACTTCCCAGGAAGTGTAACCCGATCTATGGACAACACCGGAGTTAGTAAGAGCACGGAATATGAATTACCAGCGGATTTGATGTCAGGGGAGAGATTTGAGTGGGCAATTAGATTGTTCTGCCCTTACAAATCGCCATTACTGGACGGTATAATCCCGATCATGCTACAGAGCACTGTGAGCACGATTATTCTGGTAGGTACTCAAGAAACTACTTACTAGTAGACTCATACGAAGACATATCCCACGAACATGGAGAGGAGTTAAAGTGGTATTCATACCCAAGGCTGGTAAAGCAAGACATTCCACCGCAAAAGACTCAGGACAATCAGTCTTTATATTAAAAACTTTTGAGAGACTAGACGTCATTCGCATTCGCAGTCAATTACGCCCCGGGGATACATCCACTGCCCAACATGCCTACACCAAAAGAAAAAGTGTCGAGATGGCTTTGCACTATATGGTTAGCCTAATCGGGAAATCGTTAAAAGATAAAGAGTACACTTTAGCTGCATTCTTAGACATTGGAGGAACGTTTAACAATGTTTAAACGGACGTGGTGCATGGAACACTCACAAATCTCAATATCCACAATACCCTGACCAATTGGATTGTGGAAATTCTTGAGGAAAGACGTTATAACGGAGCACGAGGACACGAAGTTGAAAGCGTGCGCCTTTAGAGGTACCAATCAAGGCGGAATAATCTCCCCACTCCTAGGGGTCATTGTACTAAATGAGGTATTCCTACAACTCAGGTATAGTGGTGTCAAGGCCATCGCTTATGCGGTTGACGTTATTTTTATGTCTACGGTAAAATTCGCCCTTACCCTTAGTGAACAACTGGAAGGTAACTTGAATACCCTAGACACCTGAACCAAGGTGATGGATTTGGTTGGACTAGCTCTCAATACTCAGAAGACCGAGCTGGTATTATTTACTACCTTACCAGCCATAGGGGCACTCCTCTTACAATTTTAGACAGCCCTAGATATCTAGGCCTCATACTTGACATGAAACTCAATTGGAGGCCTAACATTAATGAATTAAGAAAACCACTATTGCGTTCTATACATACAGTAGAATGTTTGGGAAAAACTGGGGCTATAGTTAGCCCTATTCTGATCTATGGCTGTCTTATACGGTGGCCGTCCGCCGGCGAGTCCACCAACTTAGCGGCTCTCATGAAGATACAGAGATTGGCACTACTAGTGCCATGAGAGCCACACCACTGCAGGACTGGAGGCTATCCCCAATCTACTTCCGTTGGATATATTCGTTCAAGCCTGGGCAGCTATTGCCATAGCACTGCTTTCCAAGCGGAGGTCCTAGCAGTGACAATAGCCGATGGTGAAACTGCGTTGAAGGCAAACCACCTTTTCCATCGACGGTCAGGCAGCAATAACAGCGATTTCTGCTATCGAAATAAAATCCAAGCTTGTCAAGTGCTGTTATGAAGAGCTTAAGGTTCTTGAAACACAGCCCAAGGTTACGCTCTGTTGGGCCACTGGACAAGAATATATTTCAGGTAATGAGAAAGCTGACGGATTGGCCAGGAGAGGTTCAGAATCTAACTCTTATTAAGTATCCACCTAAGATTTAAATTTCTCGAGCGACACTTCTTCCGTGATCTAGAAGAATTATCCAGCAGACCAGTCAGTGATTAACTTTGCTAGTTCATAGGAGCCATATGTATTTGTAGAACTAGGGTTAACCAAGGCAAGGGACATATCTCCCGTATGGGTATCACAATGGGTCTGTATTGACCTGAATGTGGCGTTGTGGATTCTTCCACTCGTCTACCCACGTACCTAATCTAACCTTTTTACTGACAGCAGTAGTTTCCTAACTCTTGCCTGATTCTTGAAGATAAGGTGAACGGACCAGCGAAGTATTGCAGTTATTGAAGCGAATCTATTTTTCAATAGTAATAGTTGCTTCCTGTAGAATACTGTAGAATACTTATTCCTTTGGAATTCTGCCCTTGCACTTAGCTTTTCTTATAAAGTGAGTCATAAGTAATTCTTGGTTCTCATGGGCCATAGTTCACAACCTTGGGATTGGGGCTGTACACTTATGGCTCACCAATGGCACACTTTAGCTATTTAGTTTACGATCAAGCTGGATGGGTCATTATTCCATCCAATTCCAAGATTGTTCAAACATTCAGGCAAAATAATGGTTCAGGTACAAAATAATTCATGCTTCTAATTATAGTACTTTGCTGTAACAACAGATTTCCCTAAGAATAGTCTTTCACCCAAGATTTTTCTAGGTAAGATACTTGTCCCATCATGGTAGGCAGTCAAATTCTTTATTCCTTTAAAGAGATATCAAATGTCGTAGATATTGGATAGTTGGATTCATGTATAGTGTAGGATGGGCCATCTTGTTGGAACCATAGCTCGCCCAAGTCCAAATCTTTAATTTTTGGCCATAAAAAATCAATTATTATGCCTCGGTAGCGATCTCCATGGACTGGAACGTTTCTTCCATTGTATTCAATTTTTTGAGCGCATAAGAGCTGTCAGTGTCAAAATAACATAAGATTCAAAAAGAAACCAAAAGATTACTTACCCTATATAACACATAGTTCGGACAACAACCTCACTGAGACACATGTCATAGTTCTTGTACTTGCGCTGTAGATAGAAATAACTTTACATTCGAAATCTATTTTAAATGCATTGGACGGTTTGACCTTTCACAACCTAAATGACAATACACTCTGCGTTGGCACTATGTATCACAGAAATCTTAGTAGTCATCGCCGATTGTCTAATATAATTATCATCAAGCAAAATGCCTTAACCACAACAACTAATAAAATCTTATAAGCACTTGATTAGATTTTATGTTTGCCAATGTAATAAAGTGGGTGTTCGCTATTTACAGACTCATCAAATTAAACGTACTGTTAATATGTTTAGTTTGATTGAGATTAGCGCTCCCAAGTTGGAAAATTTTCCACACACTGTACGCCTATTAGTCGTAAACCCAGTGTCAGCCTCGAATAATTGCCTCTTCCCAATTCATCACTTCATAAACACCTACTTGCAATTACGGGATGTTGGAAATGGCTGGTATTTATAAATGTGTCATAGCAGTCCCGTGCATTGTGCCTAGGTATCTCGTAAATCGGAATGGTCACCTTTATGAGACACGAATGTTTGATGATAAAATCAGAACCTATTAATCAGTATGTCTGGAGGAATTTATAATTTCTCTCAAAAATCTGCAGAAAAGGGAAAATTAATTCGAGGTGTGATTAAGGTTGTTTTTATTTTTTTTTTCATATTGATCCAGAAAAAGCTTTATTTTTGTTCGTTCTTTAGAGCTACGGTTGTCATTGGCTGCGTACTTAGGGGCAATCCGGCGAAGAGTGAGCTAATTTTTTTAGTAAAAGGTACAGAATTCCAGAGATTCTCGTAACACCACCAAAAATGAGGGAAATTCAATTAGGTTTCCCCAATCATTCCAAATGCTTGGATTTTGTAGTAGACAGGAAACTGAACATACATGAACGCATTAAGCAGGCCACTGCGGCAGTATACGATTGCAAACGAGCCATAGGGCGCAAATGGGGAGTCTGTCCGAAAACAATGCACTGGAAATATACAGCCAGGTTATATAGGGTTATGAGTTCGTCATAGAGCATTAGCCACCATAGTGGCCTCATTGCGTTCCTTAGAGAACCTTTAAGGTCGTAAAGCTAAACCAATTCGCTCACACACTTAATGTCCCTACAGAATATGGTCTCAGTTTCGTTGAAGGAACCAACCCCCTCTAAATTATTGCAAAAGTACCGTCCAAAGTATGCACTTTACCCTAATCCGAGTAATGGCATGATAAGCATAGAGTAGATGAGTAATGTCCTCTACGACGTGTACCTGCATGTGTCTGTGTTCGTTTAACCTAATCTCATGGTGTGCTTCCTCAGAAGGCAATGGCCAGAGAGAATCCCTATCGCTATTCTTAACTTCACTCTGATGAGTTTTATTAATTCTCCAGATTTGTTCCGATCTAACACAGGCCACAAGCCCTTTAAAACCCCTGTGTCCTTCTAAGTTTGACCATCTTTGGGCGGTCATATTGATTGGTGGTTTTATGCCTTCAGTTACATCATTTACCGGGAGGTCTGCTCTTTTTTTGGCCAGTATGTCGGCACCTACGTTACCCTCTATATTACAGTGTCTAGGTACCCAAAATAATCTGACTTGGTTCTGCGAACATAATGTCCTTAGCATTGTGCGGCAACTCCTAACTAGTTCAGATTTAGTGATGTAGGAGTCTAGAGCCTTTAGCTCAGCCTGACTATCAATGAAGATTTTGTTGTGTATTGATTACATCTCAAGTAGCTCCGCAACTTTGAGTACCCTTTGCCTGAAATACGCTTCATGTGCCCGGAAGTTTCAGAGTCACATGTAGGTCTATATCCATCAAATATGTATATGTCTGACCTCATACCATCACTAGTTTTGGTACCATCCGTATAATGCCAATCCTCTCTATCAGGGTACATTACTTCGTAGGGTGTGTCGAAGTCGAGTCTACCAAGATTTTCATCTGCTTTGTCAGTATAATTGGGGAATGATCCCTGAAGGGCTCTGCATTAGTGAGACGAAACGCACTGGTGTGAGCTTCTAATTTTATTTGAAGATCGAGTGGTAAAAGCTACATAAATGCCTCCAGTGGAGGCGTAGTGCGTAGAGCACAAGTGATGACAATGCAGGCTGTTTTTTGTACCCTGGTCAACATATACCGTGTATTCTTCTTCATTGTAGACTTCCACCAAACAAGATCGCCATATATATGTAAAAATAGGTTGAATATATATGTAAAAATAAGTTTAAGATTTCAAGGCCCACTTCTTTTCCGCTGTCCTTTTGGAAAGGAAGAGAGCATTGTAACGTGAAGTTTCCATTTAAGTTTTCTATCTAGAACCGTACCAAGATATCTTGCGATATCCGAGAGTTAAAGCTCCACTTCAGCACGCTTAGGCATCTTGTAGGGTGGTATCTTGTATTTCCTCCTAAAGAGTACTAATACTGTTTTTTCCGGGTTGACATGGAGTCCACACTCCTCAGCCCGTTCTCCGAGCCTATTAAGGGCTGATTCCATCTTTCCATTAATGTGTCTACAAAATTTTCTCTGAACTAAAATCATCACGTCATCCGCAAAAGCAGTGACGCTAAACCCTGCGTTGAATAGGTCTAGAACAGGTCGTTTATGACAAGAACACAGAGAAGGGGAGCACCTCTAGTAACCGATTTGCTTATTGAACTGTGTCCGAGAGTGGAATTGATATTTATCATGACGAGCATCTTGCAAAGCCCGTCCATACGAGAAGCTAGGCCCTGGTTTCGGGAACGTACCATCAAATTAGTTTTTACTTACACGGTGTGTACTAAGAACCCGAGGGCTATCGACTATGGAAAATTAATCGGCATGGACTATGCAGGATTACTTTATTGCGGAGCTGCATACTCGTATAACGTAGCCAGTGTACACTCTATACAATTAGCGAGTATAGAGTACGTACATAAGCTATATTGTTGCTTAATCCACCTCATGCGTGGAATCACTGCAGAAGTATACTTTCCAGATCTGTACCGCTCCATTTGTGAAAAATCTCGAATTAGCTTAGAAAAGTGGTTCCAACAGATCTCTACGATCGGTCGACTGAAATTTACACACTAAGGTAGATCTTGGAAAACACCAACGAATTTCAAGTCGAGACTCACCATATCTTCATCGCCTTGAGCTCTTCAAGGCGATATGCCCGAATTCGACACATATACCAGATTTCGGAAAGGAGATGCGGTATCATATGACATTCATTCTGCAATCTCGTAATGAAACAGATAGTGCGTAGGGCAGGTGTTAACACGGAAGGCACTATCTTCAACAAATCTCTTCAGTTGTTGTGATAAGTAGACGACATCGACATCATCGGTCACTCCTAGTGCGCCGTCTTAGAGGCTTTCACGTAATTTATGTGAAACGAGTTGGGCTTGAAAAAAATGAGGACAAAACCAAGTACATGTTGTCAACAAACAAAGAAGTATCTGTTCACCGCCTAGCACAAATTCGTAACTCAATAAGCAGGAAAGCTGAGCAGAGAAAAAATTATTCGTCAAATATTCGGTCCAGTATGCGAGAAGGGCGAATGGAGTAGAAGATTTAACCGCGAACTCTATGAGCTTTACCAAGATGTGGATGTAGTCCAAAAAGGCAAAACACGTCGACTACACTGGCTCGGCGACATCGAGCGAATGGACAATAATGCTCCAGCAAAGAGGATCTTCGAATCACAGCTCCCAGGTTCGAGACGACAAGGAGGACCGAATCTTCAAGCTATCGTTGATGCCAGACCACTTGGTCTAGACAACTGGAGGCAGCGTGCCTATGATCGAAGAGAGTGGAAGGCGGCTGCGTCTCAAGAAGAGACTCTCCACGGGTTGGAAGCCGGTTAAGTAAGTAAGTAAGTAGTACTATAATTTTTCTGTTTCTGTATACATTATATACTTTCCATAATGAGTTGGTGTAAAGCAACGCTCCTGAATTTTGTAGCATTTGGACCACACTGCAATTTTTTTTTCCAACTTTTCTATATATCACGCCCGAATCACCCTCTTCAATTTAGGTTAGACACATTACCGAACTTGTATAACCATACTAATATTATATTTAACTTTTTCAAACTAACAATCAGAGGATCACAATTCTGTGTTCCAATACAGACAACACAAAGCAAAGCTATGGAAAACATTTTTCTAAAACGCAATTCGATTCATTTTGATTAAATTATGATGATTAAGAATTTTAACATGATAACCGAAAATATTTATTCACTTCCTTAAACATTTTAAGCATTTCTAAAATATCAAAAATGTTAATCACATTAACCGCAGAACCATGAGTTCTGACTTCGTTTGGTACAAACGCGCCGGATGAAAACGTGATTTATCACTTGACACATTGGTATTGAGTTGAATTTTTAAAGCAAATAACAAGACTTTTTGACAAAGAAGTAAGCTTAATAAAAAAAAACTTCCATATTTGTCAAAGATATATGTATTCATATATTTTCGTTTAAGTCGACTTGACTTAAACTTAATCAGAGATTAATTTTCTTTTTTCGCACTTTTTTTTCTCTAAATGTGATACAATTAGTTGTCATAAGTTTTATGAGTTTATTTATTTTTAAACTAATTGTTAATTGTTAGTATTAAGTTTTATTTGACGGATGTCTTTGGTTATGTAAGAGAATTTTCAAGTTTTTGGCTTTTGGACTACAAGTACAAATCACCTGGTATATCGATGTTATCTTACTAATGGAATTACGGCAAGGTTTTGATACTATAAGCCATTGGCTCCGCATTATCTCTAGGAGTTGTTTAAACTTGGGCTACACCCCTAGATCCTGAAGAATGGCCAAAGTGGTCTTTATACCGAAAGATGGAAGTAGACGCTAGAAGGTCGCAATGGAACAACCAGCCAACCCAATCATCAAATATGTATAACACTTCATGCATTCATAGGTTAAGAACTGTCAACGTAAAGCTTCGATATAAGATACTCAACAATTTTCTGTCAACACATTTGAAGGTCAGTAGAGGTAGGTAACCAAAGCCTTACTTTAGTTTCGCTTTGGAATTTTTTTTAAATTTACAATTATTTACATTTTCCGACTTGAACACGGTATAACAGTATGTAATAGTTCATGGTTGATTATAAATTAAATGAAAATTATTACTTAGAATGAATTGATTACCTAACTTTAAAGACTACACTGGTATGTAATAACTAGTAATTTGTTACTAATTATATATTTGTTACTTCAATTCTGATGTAAATATTTTCATACCCAGACTGCACTGTGGCACTTAATTGCAAGTGTAATGAAAACATTTAAGGTTTTGTTTTTGCACCGCAATTTTCTAAACAATGGCACCCTTCCTCTTCGAAACTTATAATGTTGCCAGAACGACTAAAAAGTTACTTAAGGTTCAGGCGTAAATTCATGTCCATGCTGGAAAGTCGAGTAATTAAAGTGTTGGTATCTATAACTGCAAGGAGAAAGAGTCTCTTCTCTTTGCTGATCAGTAGTTATTGACAATCTTCTAGTTGTTTCACACCGATGAAGCTAAAACGTTGTTAGTAATGTTGATAACTTGGCGATTGTTTTTTAATGGTAAATATAGTACGACAAGCTCCAGTGACATACAGGAAAATTAAGCTTGAGAACTGTGCAACGACTGCAAGGACTTTTCATCAATTCTTAGAAGATCATTCAAGTGCCTTTCGAGAGAAAGAAGATTGGTTAATCCTGTTCCTATTATCAATCAAAGGTACCAAATAAGTCTACTCAAGGGAGTTAAAAAGTCTCTGACTTATTGGCATCGACCATGGACTTGACATACATAGCTTAAAAGAAAAAGGTCAGAATGCATCAAATCACACGAGCTAGGCCAGCTGTTACAACTCGATTGTTTGGCCACCTGTATAGCATGTGGTGCCGCCTTATTGAAACCACATATCATCCAAGTCATCCACATTCAATGTATCCAAATATAGTTACTCAACATGGACCGGCAGCGATCACTATTAACTGTGATGTGACTGTGTTGCCAGTATAATTGAAGAAAAAGTATGGGACAATGACCATGAAACTCGCACCAAAAAGTTAATTTTTGTGGATGTAATGGCATTTCGTGAATGGTTTCGGATTGGTGACTTCCCCAAATGCAACAATTTGATTTACTAACAAAGCCTTTAGGCTAGATATGGGTCTCATCGCTGAGAACGATTTTTAGATGAAGATCGTGCTTCAATTCAGCCGCTTACATAAGAACAAATATTACACACTCTGACCTTTAACTATAAAGGGTGTGACCTTTAAATGGTAGAACGAGCAGTCTAGATGTTAGATGTTGAAAGGCCTGTGTTTAATTTTACCCTGCAAACTGTCCTTTCTGTCTTTAGTCGAGACCTTCGTCTGAGTATTATACTAAATGTTTGGGGAGTTTCTCTTTTATGCTTCGATAGACCATAGTAGCCTGTTCATACTATTTAACGCCCCTATGTGGATAAATTACTCAACGAGGGACATTGGTGCTTCGATGTCTTATGCTGTTGGTCCCAGCAGATTAGCTTTGCATTTTAGTGTGATGTGACAGTTTACTTAGCAAAGGACGAGGTTATACTGCCTGGCTATTAAAAGATCTTAGATCTTGAAGTTGGTGTCTTAATGCTGAGCTGGTAAAAATTGTTCTAGTGTGACGGTGATACTGATAAAAACCGGAGGAGTCCACCGTAACATAAAATATCATAAAAGAGTATCTACCTAACTAACAATGCCTGAAACCAGTGCGTTATGTATAGTTGAAAATCTTTACCTCCTTCTTACAAGTACAATGCGATACAAGTACAATACGATCAGCGATTGGTAGAGTTTTAGTCCTAAATAGCTTGAACTATTGCAGATTTCAAGAACGAATCTACTTAATTTGGGGGAGTAAAATAGTGAATAGTTCATTGACAGCCGACTGTAAGATTGCAAGGGTCTGCCGGTATTTATTTCATATAAAGATTGCAACCACACTTACATAAGCAATTACTTGGCATCGAGGCCTT
This sequence comes from Xylota sylvarum, assembly GCA_905220385.1. Lineage (NCBI taxonomy): Eukaryota > Metazoa > Arthropoda > Insecta > Diptera > Syrphidae > Xylota > Xylota sylvarum. The sequence continues at coordinate 40,613,311 of LR999958.1, forward strand.
TTTATATACAGAAAAGATTAAAGACTTCAGATTAAGTTCCAAAGCAGAGAAAAAGTGCTCCCTCTTAGGAAATTCTTGACAAAGGTGCTTGGTGCATGGTGGTCTCCTTCTTCAGACAATACCTGAAATTTCTTTCACTGCCCCACTTCTCGCGAGCATCTGACAAACATCCGAGGGTAAGACAGTCATGAAAAAGCTTTTCTAAACAAAAATATCCCTTCAGATACAACATTAAACAGCAAGCCCCTTACTTTCATGTAAAGTATATAACACGCATAAACATGAATGGTGGTGAGAAGCTAAGCCCTGGGTCCATAGACCTGTCACGCCAAAAATGTGTATTTTTTTTTGTATGGCGGTCTCCTGATCATGAAACGAACAACCAAATCGATCATATCGCGATCGACGTAAGGCCTCTAATATTACGGATGTTCGAATCTTCCGAACAGTCAACATCGACTCGAATCACTACCTTGTTGCATCCAAGGTACGAACACGGATATCCCAAGCGCCACAACCAAGAAGAACTTCTAAGACAAGATGTAACGTCGAAAAGCTGCAATCGCAAGAGACCCTCAGAATCTTTGCAGAACGCATATTCCGAAACCTCTAAACGATTCCTATGCCGTCAGAATTAAGTGGCGAAGACCAGTGGCAACGCTGCTAAGACACCAGAAGAAGGTGTGCGAAGTTTCACCCGATCATCACCAATAGACCCCTGATTTGACGAAAGAGTGTAGGCAAAAACATGCAGCTAAACAAGAGGCATACAAAGCGGCGGCTCTGCAATGAAGGACGAGGGCTGCTTGTCAGCTCTATGAGCAGAAGTATGGAATGGAATGACAATCTTACCAAAAAGGTGTCAAGACAACAATACCCATACAGAAGACTGCAGAGATGAAGAAGGATTCCTTGTGGTAGAGTCAGGGTCGGTGCTTAGAATATGGAAAACTTTATAATGGCTACGAAGTCCAGCATCCCGCTGTCTCAATTTAACTCCTACGCTTATCAGCCCAGCTATTCAAAGTATCTCTAGAGCACAGATAAATGAAATATTAGCATCGTTTGCCCGATCCATAAGGAAGGATGCCTCCTTACTTACAGAGGTATCTTCATCTCCCATATTGTGCGAACGTCTTCGACCTGAACCTGATGGACCCCTATCAGTGTGGTTCCCAGCCAGGAAAGTTCATAATCTACCAACATTTTATACTTCTGCAGATCCTGTAGAAAACTTAAGAAGTCCAAATCAATATCAAACATCTCTTCATCGATTTTAAAACCGCGTATGACAGCATTTATTGAGACGAGCTATGCAGGGCCATGTCTAGTTTTGGTATTTGGTAACTCGTCCGTTTGTGCGGAATGACGATGGAGAATCCGCTCTTTTTCATCAAGGTCAGAAACGATCTCATTGAAACACTGAAGGATTTAAGGTGACGCGCTGTCATTTGACTTGTTTAACATCATATGTACTTGAGATTATTGTACGAAACTCACACGCTAACACCGGATGCACAATCTTTCAAAAGTTTGTACAACTACTAGTGTATGTCGATGATAGTGTCATTATTGGCAGAATACAATGGGCTGTCAGTGATGCGTTCGCTTGTATTCAAACGAAAGCTGTCAAAAAAGGTTTAGCGATAATGACGGCAAAACCAAGAAGAAATGGTCAAGAAGAGGAGACACACAACATCAACGAATTGGACAGAAAGACACAATCGACAGCTATATTTTTGAGGTAGTAAGGGACCTTATCTACCTCGGTTCTGCTATAAATTCTGATAACAATATCTATCTATCTCAGCGTCAAATTAAACGAAGAATAACTATTGGCGATTGGCGCTGTTTTTTTGGACTGAGAAGGCAATTGTATGATGGCGCGCACAAATGAAAGAGAACCTCAAAAGACTTGAAGTGTGGAACTGGAGGCAGTTAGTTAAGGACCGGGCTAACTGAAGAGGCTTGTTAGTTGAGGCCCAGGTTTACCAAGAACTATAGCGCCTCCTAGTGAGGTATATTCGGAAATACTTTATGCGGTTAATGGCTGTTTCCAATTTGTTTACCAAAGAAAATTCAGAGACCAATGTACAAGGTACTAGACCAAGGCTCTTTTTAGGTACTGAAAAGGACCTAGTGACAACGAACCATCTAACTATCGTACTCAGAGTTTAATTCAGTTCTAAAGTATCTACATATGTATACGGCTATTGCTCGAGTTAGGGAAATTTTGGAGACCTTTGTCCCGGGAGCTGATAAGGACGGTTGTCCCTAATCGATGGCAATAGTTTTCCAAGCAAATATCAATCCGCATCCGACGCGATCACATCCAATATGGAATTTTTAAAGCAACTCCCAGAGGATACCACGAATCCTCTATCACGAAAAAGGTGGAATAGATACTATACCTAGCAGCCTTAAAAAGCCTTAAAAAGCTCTTTTATTATTTTTAACTTATTACGAGCCACAACCGCTAAATCGTTAATCTCAACAGAAAGGGGTAAGTACACGTCTGTTAAGACACTACGTAGATACAGAAGTACAGACACGTCAACCTCAGATTAACGAGGCAGTCTCGTATAACTTATAAAAATTGCTAAGCAAATTATTGAAAGAGAATCCAAAGTCCATTCCGAATTTCATTCCTAAAGACTAATCGTTCTCTAATATCCTTGTATGACCTTGTGTGCGTTAGCAACTGACCATTCTTAGTGAAAGTAAATAGCATTTTCATTAGTCAGCGAAACAGTAAAATTGTTTACCAAAAATATTTTTTTAAAAATAAATCAGCCCAGTGCAAGCTAAAGACCAACATGCTAACCAAATTCCAAATTAGGTACCAATCGCAACATAGTTCCTCTGACTTTATAAAAACCAACTAACTTCACACTATCTCAGCGAAAAGTGGAATTAATATAACCTGTTGTAGTCTACAGAAACTTGCCACTAATAGTAGACAGACATTCGGTAATTTCAGCTGAAAACCGGTGTGGCCTCAGGAATAGACCAACAATCATAAAAAACGTCATTGGATCGCTGGTTTTTTTTTTTTTTTGTCATTCCCCGGCATAGTTTCGGAACATTTATAACTATGTATATTTCCATGATTCCCGCTCATGGAATTAACACGTCCAACGGGTGATCATGCTAATTATTTTTTTCTTCGCCCCATCGGTTATTTTTGGAAAATCACGACTTGTTTAACTATTCGCAAATACGGAAGAACACTATCTGTTTGGTGCATCAATTGCAAATACCATCACCTCTTGAGTGAGGCCAGGAAGTAGCGTCTGTCAGCGCACCCCCTAACACATCGCTCACGATCAATCTCGCTGATGAGTGGGTTCAAGAGCTACACAAGTATCTGATCAAAATGAAATCACGTTTCCACTTAATTGCCATTCGAATGTGTACCGTGTCAATATGTGTCGAATCAATTAGATAGTGTTTCCCTTACACACTGAAGCTGAAGTGAAAATGACCTTTCCCCACACACACCTTGTACCGAACAAAGGTTGACTAATCCGCATTGGGTGTCACAAAGAGTTCGCAGATATTTCGCAATGGATTATAGTTGGAATGGAATTGAAAAAATAAAAATAAAACTAGCACTGACCTCTAAAACACAGTCTCCAGCCTTCAAGCCTTTGTGCTTGGCCGGGGTATGTACATCCACTGCACTGACCTGCAATAAAATTTACACTTCATTGATAGAAAGCACTTAACACTGATTAAGACGGTTATTAAGATATGCACCCATGGATACGGATCCCATTTGCTGCGGGTCAAATGAAAGCCCAATGAACCGTGCGTTGATCTCGGTATCTGTATCAGACGTAGCGAGGGATTGTAATGATCTGGCGATGAAGTACCGTCTGCGTTACAGCCAGAACTGCTTACTTCACTACCTAGCACCGTCGTGCTGCTAGTCGATTCACGACGATCGTAAAATCTCTCGCTATCAACTTTCCGCTTATACATCACCGGTGCCGTGTCTTTAGTCGTACAGGTCTGCGAATCAACTGAATGCCGAGTATTTTCTTTTCCATTTTCAAAATTGATATGTGTCTCTTCATGATCTCTGAGATACTGTAGCCAAAGCTTTCAAATGGCTTGACTGACCTTCACCTAAATAGCGATTCATAGATAGATAGACAGAGAGGGATGGATGATTTGATGTCTAAAGCAAAACACAGCTGCTGGGTATTACTTAACACCTCAGAGCCGGCTACGGTAGCTGCATTGGCGTTAAGGGTATTTTATTGGTACATCACTGTATCGGTGTAAGATGTATCTTAGACATGAAAACCGGGTGATTATGGTAATATTTTTATGGCGATACATTTATGTAATATCTCACATGTAGACCGAATTCAGTAGGAGAGTCTACTAGTCAGGGGACAGCAATAGATACACCCTATTTGAAATGAAAAGTCTATATCGATAGATGATTAGAATTGTGCATTTGTCTTGAAGCCTAGAAGGGAAGCTAACGCCTTGGTGTCCTCGTATCTATAGCTTCTATGGAAGTCATTGGAGAATACTTTCGTTCATCTAGCATACCCTTAACAATTTCCTTCGATGCCGTTTCAATGGATCAAAGGCTTCAATGACTGTCTTTCCTACCCAACTAGTATCTTCTTCAACTATTTGAACCAACTGCCTTGTTGGATTGGTTTGGTTGAGTTGGGTGGTTGTCCCCGCTCAGCAGGGAAACAAAGATCAAACAACAACAAGATCAAAAAGAAGGTCCATTGTGATAAAATTATGGAAAAATCGGAGACTTACATGGTGGCTTCCCAAATGGGACAAGAGGCATGGCAACCAGTTTCGGTGTGAACCCATTACGAAAGTATGGTTCGCCGTTTAGGCATTAAACCAGTTTGATCCGATCGGTGATACAACTCTCTTGTAGTTACTTGGAATAACTGCACGACCTGGTACTTATGATGGAAATGAGTCTTCTACTTTTCTTCAAATCCAAGTTTGGCCAGCTCGGCTTAGATGAGGAATACGAACGCATAATGTGGGAGCCGTGGCTCAAGTGGTTAGTGTGTTGGACTACAGAGTGAGGGATTCAAGGTTCAATCCTTAGATAACACCTAAAAGTTTTTTAACGGCCCCACCTCTCGCGAGCGCTTGACAAATATCCGAGAGTATATCTGCCATGAAAACCTTCTCAAACAATAAATAATTGGACTTCGGACACGGCTCTAAGCAGTAAGCCCCTTCCATTCGTGTAAGGAATATAACACGTACAACACGAATGGTTGTGAGAAGCTAAGCTAAACTATTGAAACGATCCTGTCACAGTTTGGTTCTTAAGCTAGGTTTTAGGTTTTAAGTTAGCCGTTAACAGTAGGATACGCTTGGACCAGGAAAGAACCATTGTATTAGCACATGAACTGACCACTTCCGTTGCTCTTGGAGCTATTTTTCGGACGAGCTTCCAGATTTTATTGATATCCTAATCGGAAAGCTCCATGAAGAAGTATCCTCCCAGAATTTGCTTTCTTGATGAGTATAACGCAGGGCATCTGCAGAGAAGATGAAGCGGTGATTCTTTCTCTTCTTCATCCATACAGCTGCGGTAGATATCGTTGACCGGGATTCCAAGCCTAAAAGCAATACAGAGACTTGAACTCGGTTCCATAATACCCTCTCCACAGCGGTAGGTGCAATGAAAACAGACCCTAGTCTGTCGATATCATACCGGGTTCGTCGAAGCTTGGTGATATTGCTTTTATAGACAAATGCAATTCAACGGTGTATGTTAGCTAGCATTAGATGGTAAACTCATTCTAGTGCAATGTCGGTTTCACGTTGGTTTTGGTTATTCACGAGAGAACCCCTAAACAACCGACTGATAGGAAAAACTTTGTCCGGACACGACAGCACGATAAAAAGTTGTCAACGATTGATCAGTTCTTATCCGAGGCAGAATAACTACTTCATTTTCAGAAGCGAAGGATACTAGCCCACCACTCGCAATTGAAGTTTTAGCCTACATATGCGGTTTTAGGGACCACCTCGAGGAGGTAAAGGCAGTCAGTAAAGCAGTGTTCTAGGCAGTCAATAGTTTTCCGACCAATCGAAGTCTGGTTTCTAATTCGGATTCCTGACGGGACAGCTTTGTTACGATCAAGTGCAAATCCTTTCCCATTCGTCATTCATTCTGGCTGGGGACTCAGCTGGGAGTCCTGCGATAACTCTTAAGCTTGGTTTTTCCTGGTAAAATCGTCCATCCTATGGATGTATTGTCTGATAGAGATTTGGTCTTGATCATTTAGAAAACTACTGACGTGGAAGTTATCCTTATCAGTCATATTGATTCTCTGTCGCAGCCGTTTCCAAAGGCTTATAACATTCAATTACTACGACTTCATGTCAAGTGTGCAGGTCATGTAGATGCACATCACTGTCCAAATAAATGATGTAGGCCCATCTCAACTGAGTGATAGCATTTCTCATACACACGGTCCATTTGAATCCACCTACTCTCGCTCGACCACTCCGTACATGATGCGGAACCAACAATAGATTCTCGTTCTAGTTTGACAAGGAAATAAAGTTCACCAACACTTGTATCACATTGACTATCAATCCACCTGCAGATGCATTTACCTAAATTGTAATTACAAATTACAGAGTAACGACTGTGCATTTAGTTAACACACCCACCTGATGGCAAGGCAAACAGAACCGAAAACCAATGGACATTTGCTTTGAAAGCACACTCGGCACTTACGGCATCACATTCCGACCGGCTCACATCCCCAGTCATGAAGCATTGTCATTTAAATGAATGCCTGACTCAGCAACCGTATGTCCAGTCCATCATTGAACGAGAACCAGTAATTTTCGAATGAATGACACTTTGCGGTCCGGTCCGCAAATATAAACGCAAATGATGTGTTCACTTTGGAAAATAATTTATGCCCAGCAGCTTTATTTAAAATATTTACATTCCATTTTGGAGTTTTAATTTCCTGTCTGTCTTCTACTTCTATGTAGGTGCGAATCCTTTACCGCTACGAAAGTTAATTAATTACGTTTTGTCCCCGTTGTCCTGCGCCTTGGTTTGACCGATTGTTTGCAATGCAACGTGAAAAAAAGTTAAGCATTCCATTAGGCAACACATACACACCGTACCGCAGACGACGGCTTCAAGACTCCTCCCGACAAGTCGTTTCAGTTCAGATATAGAGAGACCACTCAACTTGGAAAATCCTTAAAGCCCAGCCCATGTCCAGTAGATTTAATGGACAGGCAAGCACACAAAAACTGTCGACCGGTTGAATGGGTAAAACACACTCGACATCATCGTTGCATTGTCCTCGTAGAATGGAATGGTGCCGTATTTGATATTTGCATAATTCAGCAGCCAAACAGTCGACGAGGGTGGTGCTTTATCTTTGCTCGTTTTAATCGTATTCTCACCTTTGTGCAAACAACATACATACATCGACCGTATTTGGGAACAATGAGCCACCAGCCAGGTGGGTTCTATGATCAGAATGCAACAGCAACTACTGCGGCGCTTGCCATTTTGCCAGGAATTCAGCATTCATGAGAGTGAATAACGCATAGGGGCTGTGCAGGAACAAATTCAATCCGAAAAGTCAACTGAAATTGAAAGCAGCCGCAGCCTCTCTGTGTGTACCTATAGTATTTAGGTATGAATTGACGCTATGCGGAATACCATGCCTTGAGAATGCTGATGGAATTTTATGCATGGGATCAGATGATGGATCTCGTTGCGTTTTTCGATAAACACCTTTAAAAGTGACTGTGGCGCTGTGGTTTGGTACACAATTCCATTTGCAGAGTTATGAACAGTCAAATCCTGAAATAGTAGAATAATCGAAACTCCGAGGGATGGAACATGATATAAAAGAAGAAATGGAACGCAATACAAACGTCAATGAGCATCTAACTTCAAAGGAAAAAAAGTCCATTCAAAAATCGACCCCATCGTTCCCTTGACTACAAACTGTAAAGTAGGCTCCGGTATAAGGATATCCTCTTGAAGTTAAATGGCTTAAGCTGTACCTAAACTCACGAGTTTTTCGTGTTGCCTTGAACGCTCATCTACTATGACATATAATACAGACTATTGAGAAATTTATCTGGAAGCTCGATTTAACAGCAGAAAGCCAAAATTATTGTCGACGGCGACTTCAAATATTGTAACCTACGTTACTTACGTCAAAAGAACTGAAGACTCAGACAGAGGAACTCAAGATTAACAACCTTTTTAAATTTGAAGCTAAGCCACATTTTGACTAAAGAAGGCACAGACCGATAACAGTTTATATTTGCATCTTTCTGGTGTTAACTTCGAGCCTTGGTATGTTGTGCCATTTTCTTAAATATTTTTGGACAAACCTAAAGAAATCCCAATGTAAATCTTGGAGACTTTTCTGTGAAAAAGAAGAATAGATCTCTGAGGCAACAAAGATCAGAAAGTTTCTGTCCATCTTTCCTAAAACCCCAAGCTTTCTGAAAAGAACTGATGGCTCCTGGATCACCTCTAGTACCTCTAGTACCTTCAGCTGCTAAAGGATTCTCACATTTCTAACTACAATATTATAGTGCATCCTATAGTAACCAGTGCAGTGGCCAGTGCCATGCAGCTCATCTAATCTTAATAATGAGAGCAAAATTCATTGGCCAATACGCAGTTGTAAACCATTTAAGTCAACGAAATAATTTCAATAACAAACTGTGCATCTTGAACAAAGCATCTTGAATGCATATCTGAATTTAGTAAACATTTTAACAGGTATGTCTAGTTCTTCCCTAAGGTATATCCATTTGGTTATCCAGCAAAGTTATAGCTTTGCACTCGACAAGAAATGCGATATGAATACGATCTGACTTTAAGAGATCCGGACGAAGCATTCAGCTTGTAATCAGCCTGAAGCACATAATAGATACCATCACGTTATTCACATTCTTCCTTCTGTCTGTAACCAAAGTTGAACGATAGTCAACATTGTTAATAGCCATGGGAAATATTATCAAGGATATATATTCCAGGACGACGTCACCAAAAAACGTTTCTACGAGCTCCTCGACAAGACGTATGAGCAATGCCTTAAGAATGACGCCAAATTCGTGCTAGGCGATTTTAACGCCAAGATAGGAAAGGAGGATATCTTTGATAGGACAGTTGGCAAGGATAGCCTACATGACACTACGTCTGACAACGGACTTAGGCTTATTGACTTTGCAGAGGGGCGTAACATCACTGTAGAAAGCACACGGTTTCCTCGTCAAAATATTCACAAGGGGACATGGCGGTCTCCTGATCATGAGACCGTAAGGCACGCATCCAGTATTTTGGATGTCCGAACCTTCCGAGCAGCCAACATCGACTCGTATCACTACCTAGTGACAATAAAAGTACGAATGCGGATATCCCAGATCAGAAGCAACTGATCTCTTGGGTTTCACCCGATCACCACCAAGAGACCCCTGGTTTAACGAAGAATGCCGTCAAGCACATGCAAGAGGGAAACAAAGCGGGCGCTGCAAAATAGGACGAAGGCTGCTCTTGAGTTCTATGAGCAGAAAATACAGGATGAACATCGGCACGGTGGGATATACTGAGATATTATACTCCAGTAACAATGTTTTACCAAAAGGTAAAAAGAACGTGTTAAAGTAACAAAATCCGTACAGAAGCCTGTAGATATGAAGAAGGAAATCTTGTAATAGAGTTATAGACTTTTCTGCTGACTATATAACGACAACGAAGACCAGTATCCGGCTGTCAGGCAGAATGAAACATTTAATCTAGACGAAGATAGCCAAAACTTCTGTCCACCTGATCAAAACGAAGTGAGGATAGCAATATCCAAGCCTATGTCCAACCAGGCTGCTGGACCGGCTAATAAACCAAGCTGTTTAAATCAGCTGAAAATGACCAACTCATTTCTAAGATTGAGATGAGTGTAAGCCTGAAGAATGGAATCTCAGCACCGTTTGCCCGATCCACAATAAAGGAGACTCCCTCAATTGGACGAATTACAGAGGTATCAGTCTCCTCAATATTGCGTACAAGATCCTATCTGCCATATTGTACGAACGTCTACAACCCTTCATCAATAACCTGATTAGTCAATGTGTGGTTTTAGACTAGGAAAGTCCATATTCGATCATATCTTCACACTTCGGCAGATCCTGGAAAAAATCAAAAAGTCGAAAACGATACCCAACATCTTTTCATCAATTTTAAGGCCGATCATAACAGCATCTATAGAGTCAAGCTATACAGAGCCATGCCTAGTTTTGGCATCCCTTCCAAACTCGTCAGATTGTGCAGAATGACAATGGAGAATGACAATCTCACAGACACTTTGGATGTCAAAAAACGATTCAGACAAGGTAACGCGCTGTCATGTGACTTCTTCAACCTCATACTTGTGCGAAACTCACAAACCATAACCAGAGGTACATTCTTTGAAAAGTCTGTGCAAGTACTAGCGTACACCGACGATACAAAAATACAAATTTTTGGCTTGACAGGTTCATGGGACCCAAGACCTGGCATCTCACAACCATTCGTGAGAAGCCATTATATTCTTTAAACGAATCTAAGGGGCCTACTGTTAAATGCCGTATCTGAAGGGCAATTTTTCTTTTGAGAAGCTTTTGCATGACAGACGCTCGAGAGAGGTGGGGCCGTGAAAGAAATTTTAGGTGTTGTCTGGGGATTGAACCTCGAAATCGAGGTTCATACTTCTTCTTCAATGTACATAGAGATCGCTACCCGACCATGTTGACTGATTATTTTTAGGATGAATTGGAAAACGATGAGTACATGTGGTTTCAATAAGACAGTGCCACATTTCAACAATTGAGTTTTTGAACTCCAAATTTAGTGACCGTGTTAATGGATGTAATTTGACTTTATTTCTGGGGCTGTGTCAAGGTCCATGGGTATTTGCGTAGTTTATGTATCTACATTGTTAGCCGACATTCTGTCAAGCTACTGTTTAAGCAAAAATTAATACATATGACCTTTTACTACTGTTACTGACGTTTCGATCGTTATACGATGCACTTAAACCAAACGAGGTTCAATGGATTTCCGTATGAGCCAACCATATCTGAATACAAGACGGCGGACTTAATAAAGCCAACTGTAGTATCGTCTGTATAAGGCGACTAGCTTGAGGGGGTCATGATATCAAGTTATGTATTTCCTTGAATGATGACAATGGACTAGAAAATTCATTTTGCACAGGACGATCTTGTCCTTCTGAACCTTCCCAATCCTCTCGGATGATTTTTCTGTCCGAAAGGTGATTTTATAATCTCCATGATCAGATGATGCTTCTTTTTTTTAGGTGTGTGAAGGATTTTCTTCGACCGACGTTTGTTAGGGGAAGGTTTCCTGAGTCAACTCATTCATACTTTGCTGTTTTGGTTCTGTTCTTGGTGGTTGCCTTACCAAGACCTTGATATCTCAATTATCCTAACCCGGCTGCTCAACTTGGTTCAGATAATTGAATACCGATTGAAGCTTTCTATATTCGTTAGTACAGACCCTGATACGTTTCCTAGTTTCTTGTTAGAAAATAGTCGAAAAATGCTTATTTCTCAGTATACAGTCGTTTTGAAACCGCTCTGTTTTTGAATTCAGTTGCGTTCGGTAGCCAATGTCTTGGTTTTGTTCTGTTGTATCTGTTTGTTTATCCTGTCTATCTTAAGGTTTATGCCTCGAAGATAGTTTTGATTTTGTATTATCTTCATTTGTCAGATTCAAGTTTGAACATTTGTTGCTTTCAGAATATGGTCCCACGAGTATACCAAGAAATATGTATTTCAAGCCGATCCGGTTTATCCTTCAACCAGTTATTCTTTAGCACGATTTACTATCGCAAGTGTTTCGATTCCAAGCCATCTTAGACTAGCGATACATATATGTTTCGATATATGATTCGACAACCCTTGTAGCAACCCATTCTAAGCCAACCTAGATGAGAATTCTTGAAAATCATCTTGAAAAACACTACAGCAGTTACCCTACAGAAAGTTGTAAGTTCCTCAGCATATATCACAGAAAAAGATACAACCTACCATTCACGGAAAAATAAAAGCTGCAAAGCATACAAAAGTATGCAACAATGTGATCCACCAAGTCAACCTTTCATAAACCTATGACAAAACCGAAAAAGCTTAAATCCACAGGTAACCCATTAACCGATCACAAAACTGGTTTCGACAACTAGAGCACTGGCACAGGCTGCGACTCCACTCAGTTTCGTTCCACTCATATGTTGGTTAATCCCAAAACCATGGCTCAAGCTACGAGTATTTTCTTTGTATCCATGCAATCCGTGTACTTTTGGCAAATGTATCTACAACCGAAGTCAGACGAATCTAAGATCTCGTAGAGCACGGGTGTAGCCGCACACTCTGGACACTTGAACTCGCATGGTATCGCGCGAGTCAAACAAAACGTTCGGATGTAATACTCCACGCAACGACCGGGGCTTAAAGCGGAATTGAATTCAAGTGAAGTGGGATTACAAGAGTAGTGACGGTAGTGCGGTTGCGGGCGTGTTATTCAGGTTATTGCTAGCGGTAGTGATGAAATAACGAGATACACAGTCTCCAGGCCACCAGCACCAGCACCAGCGGCAGCAGCAGCCGCAACAGACAACTCATATCATAAGTTGGTCCGGGTTTCATTCATTTGTGTCCGCATGCCGAACTGGACCTGAAGTCGGTTTGTTTGTTTTTTTTTTTTTGTTTTCTGTGCTCTCTTGTCGGTTTTTGTCTGGCTTTGTGATGCAATCGGAGCTGTTGCTGAAATCGAAAGCTTTGTTCGTATTGGTTATGTTTGTTTTGCTTTCTGTGGTTTTTTTCTGATTTTTTTTTTGCATTTTTAACTGAAAACTAGTCACGGCAGTTGGTTTGCTGTTATTTTAAGATTTCAAACGGTAATCGGTCATAAGAGAGGTTTCGCGAGTGTTTGGTTATTCCCGCACCCATTTGGTGTGTGTTAGCGGGTCATCATTGGAGTTGGTTGATATTTTGAAATCGGATTTCACGATAAAAGGATTACCTGGAAGGGGGTCTCTATAATTGCTGTGAAACGGTAAGTCTGTTCGATTTGTATGAAATTTATATTAAACCGAACTCATAAGCCGCAGTTCTGAGTAATCCGCGATTAGCATTATTTCCGTCAAGTGAAGGGTATCTCCAAACAGGTTATGAGAATTTCCAATCAATAAGAATTAAACCGGAACTAAGGTTAAGAACAAAGAAACTGAGGTTGCAAATCACAAAGCGTGTAAGTGGTTTATCGTGTTGTGGTAATAGATACTAAAGTAGTTACAGATGAATGCAAGTATTAGATGGATTGTGGCTCGTTTTGGCGATAAAATTATTCCAGTAAAGCAGGTTGTCTCTCTACTTTGGAATAACTAAGTTTTTTTTTTTAGTTTTTCTGTGCTAAAGGACTTTTCCATAAATTTCTCCACTTTAGATACATTTTAGATATTTCTTACAGACGGACGGTTTTTGAAAGTTTTGCTTCATTAGTTGCGAAAAGTTGGACACAAGTTCTTGCAGATAAAGATGTAGTCTATACCTAGTACTGCCCGAGGAGACTATGGTATGAGGTACTGATGGAGAAATACTAGTCTTTGTAACAGCGTCACCACTTTTCTATTTAAATGGATTCTTTTGTGGGAAAACAGATGACGTTTGTTTGATTTTCCGGGTAAAACCGTTGTAGGGAAAACCTTAAATGGTTGCGCACCGTCATAAAGTTAAGTTTGCGGACAGTAAATTCGATCTTATGGTTTCGCACCTAACCTGTTGTGGTTGTGGGGTTTGCTCCACTAGGTTTAGGTTTAGATTAATGTGGCTGTTTGCACAAGTGTGTAGACACACTTAGACCAATAAAGGTCCATTGTGATGCCATGGATAGCACCATTTGGCTACCCGGGACTAATTTAACCAACCGTGGGTTTAAGTAAAGGGAAGGAGGCTCGTGACTCTTAATTACGCCAGTTCGCCTAGGCTGTCAAAGAAGGGAGGTTCTATATGAAGTCGTGTTTTTTTTTGAGACATACATAGCTGGCACGTGTATATTAGGTGGATAATGGTTTCTTCCTCTTCCTCATCCCTACTGCTTCTGCAGAAGTCATGTGAAAATAGGCCCAGTCATTGGGCATGTTGGTCTATCAGACAATGTCCACTAAGAACACCGATAACGTGGCTCATCTGTATTCAGCCTTCAACAGAACCAACTTGTCATTGCGTTTCACATCAAGCCTAGGCCAGATCTGACTCGAAATGCTGCAAGTAGAGAGATTTCCGCCCATTGCAGCTGGTTTTGCTAAAAGAATCCAGCTTTAGTAAGAGTTTACAAGAAGCGAGGGGCATGCCCAGCTAGGATCCTAAGGATTATAACTTTTGTTCCACTAAGATATATTTCTCTCCCAAGTCGCTATGAAGGTCATCCCACCCACAGTCGTTAAATTCAAACTTGTCAAAAGATAACACTCACTTTTGGTTTCCAGGACACAACAGTATCCAAGCGAGTGAACTGGCGGACCTGTGTAGGTTATACGGGCGTAATGCGTACCAGTCCGGCTGGTGCCCTGAAAGTCCTTCAAGACCATTCCTGCCGAAAATAATCAAATTTTATCACTCTTTCAAGGTTATGAGGGTGACACTTTCGCTGCCTTCTGTATAGGTAAACATGGAGTTGATTCCAAAGTCTTGGCTGGAGATCAAAGTGGTTTGTGGTGGTCTCTCATCATTTTTTCTGCAAACTCTGGAAAAATTGATTAACCTAAGCTACTGTCAGCCTCCTAGCATGCGTATACCAAAGGGAAATCTGTAGAAACGGCTTTGAACTCGCTGATGCGCATCATTGAAAAATCTCTAGATTACAGAAAATACACCTTGGTACCATTTCTCGATATCGCAGGAGCTTTTAACTACGTTGAGACTAGAGCTAATACGTCGGCACTTTCGAACCTTAGAATTGTCGCCTTGGTTAGCCAACTGTTGACAAACAGAGTTATCAAAGCTGGGCCAAGCCATAGTTCAGAGGTTCGAAGGTACACCTACTGCAAGGCAGGCCAGTTACTACATAGTTTCAAGGCTACATCTCAATGGTCTAAGTCTATTCTTAATTATCTCGTGTCCCTTTCACAAGACACCGCCTACGTACTTCCACAACTTTTGTTCGACAATTCGAAACCTAGATCCCCTCAGGAGCGAATTGGAAAGAGGATGTTATGTTTCTTCACAGACAGATTAAAAACAGAATCAGGAGTCGGACCAGGTGTCTTATTCAACGATCTAAATATAAGTGTCGCTCCCAACGACTGCAGCGTCTTCCAAGTGGAGATCATGGTGATAAAGGAAGCCTTGATGTGACAGAAGTATAATGTTATATCCAATCGGGATATCTTCATTTTTACGGATAGTCAAGCCCGCGATTAAGTCTCTGGAATCTGTCGTGTTAACTTCAAAAAGTGTCCTAAAGTGTCGTGAATTTAACTAATAGTAGATGGGCAGACGCAACTACGTGCCTCATTACTAGAAAGATCTGACCCAAACTGGAAGAAGTTCTCAGTGGACCACTGATGCCGATCTTAGCACCTTAGATAGGAGATTGAGGTGAAAAACCCTATTAAGAGCCGGCTACCAGACGATCACTCTGGTTAGTAAGGGGAACTTTATATTTCCCCGCAAAGAGGACAACCCTAGGAGGTTAAACCCTAGCCCTTATTTTGAGGCCCATCTGGGAAGCCGTAGGAGAGCACATTGGGGGATTTTCCTAAGTGTGGGTGTTTTCCAGAGGCATCCAGTACTTTCTATGTCCAATAGCAGCCCGTTGACCACGAGATTCTACAGAAGAGGGGATAGAACGCTACTCTGAGGAATTCCACAACTAACAAGTCTGTCGATGCCGATGCGCCGCCTAGCTGTGAATTGATAATCCTGCTTGTGGACAATTGATTGATCGATACTCCAAGCGGGGAATGGACTTTCAGGCTTGCAAGTAGATCTGGCATTATTAAAAGGCACCTCGATGCGAGCATGGTAAATTCCTTGATGCTCAGTGATTTGCCTTTGTAGTACGCATGTTGGGACGCAGAGAAAATAGATGCGATGATAATCAGCCTTTGTAGTGTTTTCAATAGAAAGGACGATAGGCTAATAGGTTGGTTCCACGAGCATTTTCTGCTTTGGGTATAAAGACAACTTTAACATCTACCCATAGTTTGGGAATCAAAACCAGATTCAGACAACCAGACGTGATGGATTAAGTCAAGTGAGCACTATGTCTTCTGATTGCTAAAGCTCAGCCGGAATGACACCATCTGGCCCTGGGGCTTGTATGGTTTGATACTGCACATGACCTAAAGAATCTTTTCAGTAGTAATTATTTTCGTGGGGTTGCTGCACTATGTTTTCGCAGAAGACTATCCAGGAACGTTGTTTCCCCTTCCTCAGTGAAGTTTTGTATTTCCTAAAAGACAGCTTGTCGGCATTCCAATCAGCGGCCTCACGACAGGTTTTATCTAGGTTAAGTAAGAGCCTACTTTCGTTCTTAAGAACAGTAGCATTCCACTAAAGTGATTTCTTCTTGCCTCGAGGTTTGCGAGGAGGACAGGCTAACGACAAAGCGTTATTTAGTGCCGATGTAAGGACATGGACCATACAGGCAAGCTTCTTAGTGTTAGTAGGTTCCATAGGCAAAATGGGGGGTAAAAACCTTGTCAAATGTTCCATAAAGATACTCCAATTGGTCTTTTTGTAGTTTTTGAAAAGTTTTTGTCTTGGAAAGTGTGCATCTAGTGCACCATTGGTAACAATGGTCTGAAAAAGCGTCCTCATCAGAGACTCTCTAGTCCTTTACCTTGTAAAGTAGATTCTCGGAGATCAGAGTTAAGTCCAGGACTTCTTGTCGATTACGGCTAATAAAGGTGGATTTAGAATCCAAATTACTAATTAAGAGGTTAGTACTAAGAATATAAACTAAAAGTTGTTTACCTCGTTCGTTTATTTCGAAAGCCAATGATGAGGTCAGTTTTAAGACTCTCCGCTTCCGCAACCAAGCTCCCCAAGCATGATCTCGGTTTACTTTCAGTCCTTGCGCAGTACATATATGTAGTTATAGGTCTTGAGTCTACATACAAAACTATGTCTTCTCGCCCTTTTGTGAGTCGGAGAATAAGGGCAGTGGTGCAGTCGTTAATCTGAACGATTCGCAGCATTAGTGCTACTTGTCGGTTCAGAGTTAAGAGGAAAGACTCCTAGACAAGATTCTTGGTAGTATAGAAATTGTTGAACTGAAATGGCTCCTTAAACTCATATCGTTTTACGGGCCGTTCTAACTCAATGGGTATAACTGAATAGTATCTACGCAGGTATAAGTACCAAAGTCAAAGGTGTGATGATCGAATCAAACCAACAGGGGACTCTCAAGTTTTGCTCTAATCTCAACAACCTTTCAGATATGTTTAAGTATGTACCTTACCCCACCGTGATAAGCATCAGTTTTTCAGCATGACGAATACACAAAACCATTCATCTAATAATGTCACGCCTCTGTTATGCTTTGAATACCAAATTAAAGTACAACCAGCTTATACGTCCACAGTGCCCTTGAAAGACAAGCTCACATGACGTAATACTCACTTACCCCGCTCGACAACATTTCGATGGAATGTTACTTCATGTCATGACATTAGCTTGTCACGCGAATATTCCGCTAACTCTTCTTTCGTTATTCGATAATTAATAATCGCACAATCAAATGAAATCAAAACAAACAAACCGCATAATACGTGTGGACATCTCACAAATACTCTGTGAAGCAGTCAACCAAGGCTATAATCATATAACTGGACTATTGTCTGCGGCCTGTCATCGAATCAATACCATTTGAAACCTTCCCAAAACCCAATGGACCAACTCCAAAACTACCGTCCATTGCACCCGTGCCATTGAAACCCAAATCCATCTGTTATGCTTGTTTCGATAAATATGTACATATATACACCGTCACCGGTTGTGTGGTAAATTATCTCAATCACCTTGCTTGCCGAGTTCATCGATTTGTCATACATAGCCCCTAACATGGCTAATTAAATCACAAACAAATCTGCATACGGTTCCAACCTCAGAAGCACCTCTTCTGCCTACAGCCTACAGCCACACAACAACTATAATAATCGATCTCACTTAATGCTTCCATTTCGATTTGGAAAATCTTCGCTTCGGCTGAGGAGGTGTTTCAATTAATGTGAACGCAGACCCAATAAATTGATACAATCCTCAAAGGCTCCCTCACTCCCCGCCAATCGATTGATATGTACACTAAGAGGTTAAGAGGAAACCTAATCAGATGATAAACAACCCGAAACTACTACAAAGCCCATCATACAGGGAGCAATCATACGGAGCACACGTAGCATTATGTTCGCTATAATGATGACAACATAGCCCTCACCAACATCAGCCACATCATCATTAACATCCACATCATCATCATCATCATTATAGTTCGTCGTGTGTCAATATTTCTGTCATCGGCGTCTCATCTCCTTGTTATGGCCAAGAACTTGAAAGTTTCCCATCAATGCTAATTCGGGAATAAATTTTGTGTGTGCGTGTGTATTCGGGTGGTGGCGACTGGTGCCCAAACAAGTTAGTTCGATGTTTTTTGAAAGTAGTGATCCCCGCATCGCGGGTAAAGGGGTTTCAACACTTTAATTACCATTTAGAGGAGTTTGCAGTTGGCCACCACGAGGAGGAGGCGGAGGAGTAGATACGTTGAAGTAGAGTATCTCAACGTCATCACCCACTCAAGAATAATTTAATATCCGCATAGAATGCAAATAAGAATAAGAGAATTGCTTTTCGGTTGAATTTTCGAACCGGATTGTTGCCGATGTTGGCTGGCCTTGACAGTGCGACGAGACGTTCATTGTGTGCCGTGCGGTGGTTGGGAGCACCTATTGGAGAATCGAAACGTTGGCTTTGGCGCAAGTGTGTATCTTTTTTATGATTTTTCATTCTCGATTCCGTAAAACGTGACGATTCAAACGATTCAATTGGAATTCCATTTCGTTCACATTGCCTCGGGGTGTTTATGAGTTGTGCTGCCAGATGAGATCGGTTAGATACATTCGAGAGTAGACACTTGAGTGTGTTAACTAACTAACAGCCGGTGTGGTGCGTATCAATGATTTTTATGTAATTAGCTTTGGCTATCCGCTTGTTGGTTTCCTGAAGCCTTAGGGCACTCAACTTTGTTTCATGAATAAATTGTCAGGTCGTGTTCCGTGTGCCGATATATATGATCGTGGTACACGTATACATACATACGTATGTATCCGCGATCAAAGGTAGGTGTATCTGAAAACAGGTTTCGTGTATGTGACCATTATTAGGCAAGTCAGTCGGAACAAGTTTTCTTGTTTCCGTCTCCGATGTAACGAGATTTGTAAGCTGATGTTGCTGATGTTGCAGGTGCTTGTGTTAGGTTTTTTTTTATTATTTGCATTTAGGTATCCATATTCATACATATGTAGCCTTGTTGAAATAAATTACATAAATGTTTACGTGACAGCGGGCTTGAGATGCGTGAAAAGTTTTTGAAGCGTCTCAGGAGAAAAAGTCTCAGTAGGTCACAGAGGAGAGGTGTTGTGGAGTAAGTCCCGAATTCAGAGGGTTTCATATGGCTTTATTTGTGACTGCTCCAAGTCATTATGTCACTCTCGTCTTATTTACTTTGACTGAGGATACATTGCGTTGTTAATTGCTTTTGAGGTGTGTATCCGGTCTACATGACCTAACCACCATAAGAGATGGAAGCTACAAAGCCGTACAGTTAGTAGGTTCTTCGATCCTATCTGACATGGCTATATTGAAGAGGCGGATTCAGACCTGCTTGTACTGTCTTGATATCATCCGTGATTATTGCGGATCTGCATGATAGAAACAGGTGAGTATAAACGAAGAAAGACCCTACTATAGGATCTACGATATGGTCCTACTTGCTTCTTTTGTAGTCATCTAATCTTAGATCGATGGATTCTAACCACCAATATAGACTAGTATTATATTACTGCTGATAACTCTTTCCAGTAGTTTTGAAACTAAAACTGTGACATTGTCGGTAAAACCGATCCAATTGGCTGCTTCTGATATAGAAAGTCGGAAGCATACAAAAGTTCGGTGAAGAAGGAGCAACGCCTATCCTGGTGACTCTTATGTGACACTATTGAATACTCCTCAGACGCTTTAAGATTACGAAGAATAGTCTCCAAAAACCTTACAGCACCTAGTTACTTGATCGCTTGACCACTTGATTGCGCTAGAGTCCTACATCACATAATCTGATATAGTCTGGAATTGCCGCACATGGGCGACATGTACATATATGCAGATTATGCTGGGTACCTGGACACTGCAATATAGAGGGGACACTACCAAGTAGAACTCCTGCAAAGTGACACAATTGGAGGCATGAAAGCAATAATTTGGGTGGCCAAGAGGATTATTCTTGATAGGATCATCAACATGACTGAACTAAGATGTAGTAATACTATGCAGATTACGGATAGTGATTTGGATAGTATCTGGTCATTGCCTTCTGAGGAAACACCTTATGAGACTAGGATTATTGAATACGGATATATGCAAGTACTGCAATGACATACACGTCTCAAAGGATTTTACGCATCCACTCTGTAACAGGTGGCATAACCTGGAGTAGACTATAATTGGAAAATACAGAGGAGGTTGGGTCTTTAAAATTAATGAGTTATTCAAATTCTGTAGGGATATTACCGCAAAGGTTCTCTAGGGATTACGGAGTGCTCACTATGGTGCTTATTGTTCTATGATATTCTGTTCTAACCTAATCTAACTTACTCACTTCCCTGGTAGCTCCCCTATTGCTGTGCTTCAAATTGAAAACACTTTCGCTCTACTGTCCATTAACTCCTTGACTATAGTAGCTACAGAGAAGATCCTCTGTAACATTCCCTATTCACCAATCCGGCAAAGTGTTTCTAGGTTTGGTGTACATTCCCAAACTATGAACTAAGAATAAAATAGTATTCACGCATAGGCAGCGAGATCGCATATGTAAGGAAAGGATCACAAACCTATCCGTGTATCAACCTTTCTACTGAAAACGACGGAAGGGCTGATTGGCAACATTGATCTCTGTGTCTCAAGACGGTCAAGAAGGTCAATCAGCTGAGACAGCCTTACATTAAGGCTAACGCCATGGTAGCTTTCATTGACATTGAGGGAGATATAAACAATTTTCAATCAGATGTAATCACGGACGGACTTTCATGGCTGAAAGTGGATCTTTCGCTTGGGGTGTTAATCAAGCAATTGCTTACAGGCAGGAGAGCCACGGCGCCCACTAATATTAACACACAGCTGGGCGATATATTGACTAGAAAACTTGCCAGTAACGAAACACCCCGAAATGGTGTCTTATTTACTCTTCTCTGGAATCTAATAGTTAATGGGATAGTAGTAGACCTAGAAAGGACAGGATTTAAAGTAATTGGCTGTGCAGATGACATTGCTTTATAGCCTAGTAAACTCTCCGATAGTCTCAGGGAAATCCTCTAATTTCATCTCTTCCTGTTTGTATGTCATGTTTCTTAGATCTATCTGACATACAAAGGGCTGTCAGTATAGTCATCCGATAAAACCTTCTCACAGCTGGCAAATATGCGAACATTGACATATGGCTACACATATGGCTCCTAGACCTAAAGTAGGTTGGGTTGTGGTGTCTGCTCCGTGAATCTCAATCTAAGCATTCCTTTCCGCCTCCCAGATCACTGCAGCGTTTTTCAGGTGGAAATGATGGCGATCAACGAAGCCTTGTTGTGGTGGAATTTTAATACAATATCTGTCAGGAACATTAGCATCTACATATACTGACAGTCAAGGGGCAACCAAGTCTCTGGAATCGTGGTCTTTCACGTTAAAGGCCGCTTTAGACTGCTATTTGTCTCTCTTGAAGATGACGGAGTAGTTCCACATTTACCTATTCTACCAATTCATAGGATATTCTGGATAACTCCGAGTTGGACGAGGTCGCCAGAAAGGGTACGAATTTAAGGATTCTGTTTAAATGGCAAAACCTGAGATTGCCCTTCACTACGTGTAGACATCTGCTGAAGCTGGATGCTTTCAGTATATTTCGAGGCAGATCTGATCTGGATCAGCGACATAGTTTAACCGACCACAGATCGGTTTCTTAGCTGGACACTGTCTGAAAGGTGAATTTGCTAAAAATTTGGGCAGAAGGTGTACAGACGAAGAAGAGGGAAAGACCATGCTTCACCTCCTATGCACCAGTCCGGATCCAAAGAAGACTGCTCTATCTAGGAACTCTTTTTTTGAATAACCTCAGCGAACTGGTGCCCTTAGACGACACCACCAAACTACGCTTGATTAAATCCTCTGCTTGGTGTAATCAGTCCCTGGGTAGCCAAAGTGGAACGCGCCATCGTGTCACAAAGGACTTATTCTGGTCTATATATCTGTATTCTGGTACAGACAGCTACCCCAGCCTTTTCTTACTTAAAGGCACCACTGTAGTATCGATAGTTGAACACCACTTCTGTGTGACTCTGTTTCAAATAATTTCGGAAATTGTTTCCTTAAATTTCCTTTTAGCTGTGATTCCATTCCATTCCGTTCGCGTATCCCCTAAAGTCTATGGCGGCATTCATCAGTTCTTCCAGCATACTATTTGGTACTAGACCTGTATCTCAGTAGTTCCAGTTTCGAAAACTCTTCCGATAACTTTGGAAGGGTAAAATCGAAACCTTCGACAAGAGCATTTTGGATCAACCCTGTTGATTATGGTGGAAGAATATTCTTTCGAGAACCATTGTTAGTATGTAGTCATGACCTTCTCAAATAGTTTCACTATGACTGAGGTCAAACTAAAGGGTGTAAAGAATTTTGGAAATTTGATGTCACTTTTCCCTTCAGTAGATCAATTGTTTGACCAGTTGTGTGGCATGTGGCACCATCTTATTGGAACCACATATAACTGACGTCAAGTTCATCCAATTCTGGTCAAAAAATAGTCTTCGAACACGGCACGATCTCTATTGACTGTAACATGGCGATCATGATCATTTTCATCGACGGAAAAATACGGTCCAATCAAACCTCCGGCATGAAATCTACACCACATCAGGATTTTCTTCAAACTTTTGCAGAGACCAATAGGAGGAGTTTCAGCGCTTCAAATGATCAAGGGGTTCCAGTTCTTGAGTTATGAAATTTGATCCTGTAAGGGTGTATGCCAAGATCCTTACGCAAAATTCGCCACAATGTGGACTGAGAGATTCCCAATTCCTATGAACGGCTTGGAATCGACTGATTTGGTTCATTTTGAACTGAAGCACTTACGGCTGTGATATTTTCGGTACTACGACCGGTGCGTTGTGTCACTGCTACTGGAACATTCAATAGTGAATATGATAATTTGAATTTATCCACTGTTCCACGCACAGCCTGTCTGGTGGGACGATTATTACGATCGAAAATTGGAGTAAACGCCTTTAAAGTAGCGACCACCGACTAAGAATTTCGGTAGTAATTTTGAATAATTTCCAAACGTTGCTCGTTCGTGAACTTTATCATGATAAAAACGTAAACCTTGACTGACGTTTTGACATTGACAGATCATAAAAAAAGTTTAAGTGTGCGTTTGTATTAAAATACAGAATTGTTATATCCTTATTGAAAAACCCTTAATGACTACCCAATAAAGCTGGTATAAGCTCGACTATAAAATCGTGAAATTAAAATGATCGAAAGTTTTATTCTTAACCCTTTCTTGTATGATACCTATACACATAGATCAAGGACACTAATTTCCAAAAGTCATTAAATTCTATAAATATTAAAAAAAAAGAATAGTTAATCAGATGCATATTGCCTCGTTGAGGACAACCATACCAACAGAGACTCATTAATTTTTTTTTTCTAATTAAAACTCGTTTCACAAACCATTGACGACCTTCATTAAAACCAAAACTGTTATCTCAGCTCCATTAGCTGTAATTAAGCAGAGCACGCATCACCTTGCTCATGAAAAGAACTGCTAATGGTGGTGCTGCTCTTTTTTTTGCCTCTAAAACATGTTATTATTGTATTTTATTTGAACTTGAAAAAGTGTTAAAAAAAATTCCAAATTGTATCTCAAAGAGATCCGCAATAGATACTATAACATACTCATACTATAAGAACCTTGCACATCAAAGGTACCGTCTATCTCTCTCATTAAATTAACTTGTTATAGTTCAAAATTCAATCTTCTACTTCCACTTTCTTCATGTGTCCTTGAATGACTGTGCAAAAGGAAATTACCCGTATCCTTGCTTGCATTTCAAAATTGCAATTCAAAAAGTGAATGGCTTTAAAACGAGATGAAAAAAAACTAAAAAGCAAAAGAAGAAGAAGAAGAAGAAGAAGAAGAATCTAATCAAAGCGTTTCCTTTCACTTCGTGCATTCATCTTCATACGTTTCATGTTTTATCTCCCTCATGGCGGTTTAAAACGCTGTGCACAGAGTATACTCATGGCTCATGGATTGTAGCCTTTTTTCGGTTAAAGAAAATAAATTGTGTTATTTTTTTCAATGAAAAGGATTCGTGAAGGATTTTTTTTTTTCTTTTTCATAAAAGAGAGTCATTCAACGCTTCTCTGTTACCCAAGTGAATACTTTAGATGGGTTTTGGTTTGCTTTCATTGAATGTGCATATTGAGATTTATATTTGAAACTATGTGTGTAACTTTAAAAGAGTAATAAGATTAAATTATGATTAAATTTTGATAACAAATGGAGAGTGTGCTTAAGGAAATAAAGTGTAATAAACGGAGGAACTATGGAGGAATGAACGAGTGTGGATCAATCAGTGGAGGATATAATGAAACGATTATGTTGTCTGGGAGTTTCCGAACACCTATTGTGTTTTATATTTATAAAATGGACGTAAGCTAATGCCAGTATTTTAAATTTATATCCTCTTTTCCATAGCTATACTGCATACTTACTTTCTTAAGTGCCGCTACAGTTCGGGATGAAGCTGGGCCTCAACCAACATGTCTCTCTAGTTAGCCATGTCCTTAGCTTCAGTTGAGAACTCCTTCTACTCATGTCCGCCATTTAAGGCGAGGTCTTCCTCTAATGCATTGTCACTGCGGATTGGATTCTGAAACCCTGTGGATCGGAGAGCTGGTGTCCACCATTCGTGTTGGCAGTCTACGGTGCTGCATTTCGTTGTCGCTCCTGTCTTCGCTTCTCCTTCATAACGTTTGTCACAGTGTCGCTAATTGCTTTCCAAACCTCTTGCTTGCTCATCATCTGTCTGGTAATGTTGTCTGGGGTTATGTTCTCAACCAGTTTATTCACCAGAAAGTGCCGTTCTTCATGACTTTGTGGACAATGGAACATAATATGTTTCGCACATTGGGCAATATGTGTTGTCGTCGTATCCAAACCTATGCAGGTAGGGTCTGAAGCATTCATGGCCAGGAAGCATCTGTGCCAGGTAGATATTCAGCTCCCCACGCTTCCTATTAAGACAAGCGTCTATGTTGGCGATCAATCTTTGCGACCACCTGCCTTTATCAGAGTCATACCATCTCTCCTGCCATTCTTTCAGAATTGTCCTTGATGGTACCTTAGTATCAATTCCAATCGTCGCTGAAGCCGTTGTCCTGCTTCCACGGTATTCCCGTTGAGCTTCTTTAGCAAGAAGGTCTATTGGTACCATGCCACTAAATAGGTATGTACATACATGCCGCATCGTATGAAGTTGTTTGGAAGGCGCTGCATACTCTCAATGCGTTTAATCGCCCTGTACGATTTCGTCTTCATGGCACCAGCCCATATTTGTGAGTCGTAGAGCATTATCGGTGCCACAATTCTTGCAAAGAACAATCTCTTCCTGTGGTTTGGTCCGCCGATATTTGGCATGATCTTTCCCAGGACCGTTGCCTTTGCTGCCTTTTCAGCTGTATGCTCCAGGTATTGGTTAAAGGGTAGCTTTGCGTCTAAACTAATGTCAAAGTACTTCAACTCTGCTTTGGTATCTACAACGTGATCGCCTACGGTTACTCTAGTCTCCCTGACGTGCTTGCTACTGATGAATACTACTTCTGTCTTTTCTTCTGCAAGTTGTAACTCCATGCATACGAGCCAGTCCTGGACTATTTCGATAGCTTCATCGCAGTCATACTCGAACTCGTCAAGGAGTTTGGTCACTATAACGCTCAACGTTTTCTAGAAACGCTGAGGACGTAGAGCGAGGGTTTTAAGCCACTCTTCATCATCACCACCCGATAGGCTGTTCACACGGAGCTTCTCCTATTACTGTCTTTAATTGCAGTTTTTAGGTTTCTCCGGGTGGTTATGAATCTCTCAAAGAGTTATCCATTGCTGCTGTGTTCTCTGGAACGCTGGTAAAGTCGACACGCAGTGTGGCACTCCTCGCAGTCTGGCGATCTCATCGTTCCACTAGTATACAGTATAGGTGGCCGTTGCGCGTTTGCTGTTTTCTGTAGCATGGATGCATCACAGGCTTTTGTCAATCCTCTAATGAGCTGAATCGCCTTGTCGGCAGCTGATCCACGAAGGGATATATCTTTCATCATTAGCTGGAGGACTTTAACGTCCAGAGTGTATGGTTCCATCCCCTTTTACTGAAGATGCCTTCTATGGTACATATCTTCTATTTTCAATGGGCCTGGGCTGTAGCTGGAACTTGATTGCTTGGTGGTCGCTGTGCGTATTCCACGCAGTATTTCTTTCCAAACACGTGATTACAAAGGTGATGCCTATCATTGACCCTCTTCCGTTTTTGTAAAAAGAGAGCTCGCTTCCGGAATTCACGACAACATTTTGGTCAGGTTGACGGAAGTCTTTGTTAGGTTGAATAGGGGCAACGGGATGTTGGTCATCGTCGTCATTATGTAGTCTGCAGAGGAAGTTTTCCATATTCTCAGCTCCGACTGTGAGTCTACCACAAGCTTTCCATCTTTATCTCTTCAGGCTTTTATAAGGCTCTTAGTGTAGCTCTTATTGCATGTGCAATGGTCGGGTGAAACCTAGCAAATCAGTTGTGGACCTTCGAATGGTGTTTTGGCAGCTTTGCGTCGCGTTAGTCTTTGGCATTGATGCTGCCGGGATAGGAGTCGTAGAGAGATCGACTCCTCGGACAAGATTATGGTGATCTTTACAATTTGCAGCTTTTCGACGTTATATCTTCTCAAAGTACTTCCTTGTGTTGTTGTGGCGTTTGGGATATCCGCATTCGGCCTTGGTAGTGATCAGAGTGATCAAAGTCAATATTTTCTGCTTGGAAGGTTCAGACATCCAGAATCGCAATCTGATCAATGTGGTTCATCGCTTCATGATCAGAAGACCGCCATATCCTGTTTAGGGTGCAAATATTCGACGTGGAGATCCAAAGGTCATTGTCTCTATTCCATTTGCTGGGGTCGTCAACAGTTAGTTCATGCATCTCCGAGGCAGGTCACACGTTATTACTCAGTTTCTCAGTTTTAGGGAAGTTGCCCCACGTATAACCTTCCACCTGGGGACCAAGGCACCAAGCCCTAGAAGAATATAGCCGCAGCAGTAGCTTTATTCATGGATACGATTGCTGATGTTGCTGATGTCTATTAAAGGCTCCTCCATTACCATCTTTTTTTTTTGAAGAACCTGCTTCAGACTTTATTGACTTGAACAGCCTAACCTAAACGTCGAAGTAGGTCAATGAGGCTGTCGCTAGTCTGACTGTGAACGTCACAGTAAATATCATCGAAATAATTCTCCCTTTGCTCGTCCTCCTTCTGAGGACCTTTAGCTAGACATCTGAAACACATTTTGCTACGAGTCAAGTCAAAGACAGATGTCTCGCTAACCTAGGTATGTTGCCTCAGATCAGAATGGTCAGATCCACGTGTTCAGTCAGACTTAGAATGAGCTTAGCACCGCGAGGAGGTAATGACGCGATTTTGCCCAAAAGATACGTTGGTCCAGAGGGGAAAGTTGAAAGAGTCCATATGTCAGGCTTACCCACATAGCAACTGTAGCTGCTACCTTTGAATTCGACTCAGTTTAGTGACGCTGAACGCTTTGATTAAGGTAGACCACCATAGTAGGTACCCTTAGGTGAGGATAGGATGAGCTGTTGTATACAAACTTTTCATACCGGCTATTTCCCCTTTAACTTCTAGTTGAGTCTAGAATCTAGAAAGACGCTGAAATACTAAGCACTGAGTGGTACCGATAGTGGGTAGTTGAAGAGTCGTGAAAGATCCGTGTTAAAAAAAAATACCTTTTACGTCTAGGAATTTGTCTAACGTACATTGCGTATAGTAAATAGATTTCTTCATCGGCAGTATGAGAGCTTCCTATGGAGCTGTCTTCTTGGATTTTTCTTTGAAGAATACATGTTAAAATTTTATACAGATAGTAGAGTTCAGCTCAAAATCTCACAAGTTTTGATGTCAAGAATACATATTAAGGTTTGGATCAGAAAAGATGATAGTCTGATCGGTCTTTCGCATATTCCCTCTTTACCCACCTTTAGTATGAGTACAACTTTGACTTTTCTGCAGGTCTGGAGGATACTGTTGAGCCATATGAGGCTTAAGTAAATTGTCAATAGCCAGAATAGTAATTTCTCCAAGCTTTAGAAGTAAGATCGTCTTAAAATTTTTTTTTCGTCAGTGATGATTGACTTAATATCATCCCACGGTGTATGCTGCGTATTATCGGAGGTAGTACTACTAGGGCACTGTTCTCTGTTAATAGTGATTTTGCAACTGAATATGTCTAGAACTTATCCTTTCGCCTGATAATCGACTGAGTAAAGTGTGTTTCCATAAGGTGTGCTCATTATTCTTTAAGCATAAGCTATAGGTAGGGTCCGTTGATAAGTTAGATGGAGGGTTACTGTTTCCCCTTTGTTTGCCCATCATCTGCAAAAATGGAGAATCCACTTAATCATCTCGAATCTCCTTTTAACAAAGACATTGGCGATTTGTACCGCATCAGTGTTCGGGTAGACCATCTTATCAAAAGAGGCAAAAGGAACATTCTAACCAGCTCACCTCCCTCAACAACACCCCTTAGTACTTTCTGTCTTAAAAACCTTCAATCCCTTCAACAAAAAGGTAGTCTACAGCTTACTACTCACAAAATTCCAATTCAATAACTTAATGCGAAAAGTTTCTCACAATAATGTATGTAGGTCAACCATGTACTAATCCCCCATCAAGAGCAATCCACTAACCACCTTAATGTCAGCCATCAACACCTCCTAACCTGCATTCATTTGAAACATTATAACCCGCCAGATTAACTCATGCCATGTAGCACACCTAATTCATCAGCTGAACTATATATTTCGTCGGAGTTCGACCTCTCTCATCCCATAAGGTAATAAACAGCCTTTAACTGAACTGTTGAAATACAGCTCTCGTCAAGGTTACCGCCACCCGCCAACCATAAAACCGGGCTGCTTGCCAAATTGCTCACATTACAAAACCATTAGTATTCCTCGACGGTAGTTTTCGCGTACCCCTGGTTCACCCATCCCATCGTACTCAGCTGTCTGTCTGCAACTAACTTGGTCGTAAACTACCAGAACCTAAGTACTCACCACTTGGTATCTTTAAAGTTTCATATGCGTAGTGATGGCGGCGGCGGCGTAGTCACGTATGACTACCTCAG
Source organism: Xylota sylvarum (assembly GCA_905220385.1). Lineage (NCBI taxonomy): Eukaryota > Metazoa > Arthropoda > Insecta > Diptera > Syrphidae > Xylota > Xylota sylvarum. The sequence continues at coordinate 40,643,108 of LR999958.1, forward strand.
ATGTATGTACGTATAAATTTTCCCTCTTGCCATGGCATGGATACACAAGTTCGAGTTGCGTAGCTTGCCGTAGTTGAAGTTTTCAAAACATGGAAATACCAATAAATATAGACTTACTCATGACTTGTTAGTTGAAGTGTTAAAAGCGATAGTACACAAGTTTACTGATTTCGTTGCCATTATAATGAGTTGCATTTAATTTTTTTCATTTTAGGCTGTAGAGTGCTGCAACTGCGGTACTCATATGCACACGGAGAGTAGCTGTGATTGAAGCATATAGCGACGTGCAATGCTCAAATTGTGTAAGATACATGCTTGCCCGAATGGAACGCTTGGTCTACATCTGAGTCGCGCTCCATGGGATCCGTATCCTTGGGTGAGTGGCGTACTAGACGGTTCAAATGCGTACCAGGCTGGTGTGCGTAGTGGTGATACGGTTCTGGAACTAAACGGATGCGATGTACTGGGACAGAAAATCTCCGAACTGGCGGCGAAGATTCAAAATCATTGGGAACGAGGCGGTAACTTTGTAACTGTGCTGATCTGGCGGAATAAGACTGAAAATAGTGTAAGTATACATACATACATACATACATTCTTATGAATATTTAAATTTAAAGTGGCCTTAGGTGTTTCCCTACAAAATACCATCTAGTTGTTAGGTCTAATGTAAAAATTACTGGGAAATCAATAAGACTACTGTCTGGTCCCCAAATGTTAGTAATCTCTTTTAAAACGAAGTTGATGCTGTCAGACAGTCTTTCCCAGCATCTTTATCCTTTGGAAGTCTATCCAATCAGCCGATAGGATTCTCAAATTTTGGAAAGGAGGGGAGCATGCAAGGAGTTGTTGCGTTTCTGTTTCTCTGGTTCCTCGCGACTGGTCTCCTCTATAATAAATTGTGTTAAATTGTACGATAGACCTTCTCCAGGTAAGTTCTGCCACAAAGAAGCCAGGTTGGAGGCAATTTGTTTATTTTCAAATGCTGTCTTAAAGTCTTAAATCTTCCTTGAGTAGTTGTAGAGTAGAAGTTCTCTAGCTGTTATGCGCCACCAAGCACGTTTATGACACGTTCAGATGCTGGACATCCGATATACGAACAAACATTGGAAACGGATATTTGGTAACAGTATAGTGGAATAGTGCTAGGACAAAACAAAGGTACGCTAGAGGTCTTTACTAGCCTCGATCTAGTGCTACTAAACAGCAAAAGTAAGAACACCTTTGACAATGGTAGTGCTTGTTCCATCATCAAAACAGGAAGGTTCAGAAAGTTTCATATTTCAAACAAAGAGTAATGGGTAACTCCAGCACCACTCTGAAAATGCCAAATTAGGTATGAAAATCAAGCGACTTAGACACTGAAATACTTCACTATACGCAAGGCGGACAGAAGAAGAACAAGCCAGATCGGCGATCGACGATCGACGATCGACCAAATCTTCACATTAAGGCAGTCCCTGGAAAAGATCAACAAATTTCAAATAGAGACTAACTATCTCTTCATAGATTTCACATATGATAGCATTCATCGTCTTGAGCTCTATAAAACAATGGCCAAATGGCAAAAGTGATCCAGGTGTGCCGCGTGACGCTGGAAAATACGCGGTTCAACGTGCAATTCGGAGACAGTTTCCCTGAACTATTCCAAACATGTACTGGATTTCGGAAAGGAAATGTGCTATCATGTGACTTCTTCAATCTCGTGCTGGAACAGGTAGTGCGCAGGGCAGGTGCGAACACGGAAAGCATTATCTTTAACAAATCTGTCCAGGTGCTAGAATACGTAGACGTTATCGCTAGAATACGCTTTTACGTTAACTAAAGAACACGTGAAACGAACTTCAATTGGTCGCTGAACTCGTACTTCCTTTGGGGGTATGTTAAAGATAAAGTCCACGTTAATGCTCCACCAACGATTCACGCAATTAAAAAAAAATATCAGGGTTGTTATTCGCGAAATGCATTTGCAATTATGCGAAAACGTGATAAAACATTTCATCAAAAGAATGATTTTGTATTAGGCAGATTCAAGCGGATATTTGGCAGATATTCTATTCCATTACTAACCTCAGAGTTTGTACTTTAAATTTTAATAAAAATTCTACCACTTTTCATAAAAATGTTAGGTTTTTCTATAAGTTTAAAATGACACCTCTTGTTGGATGACTCTACATGTTACTTCAATTAGACAGTTTATATCCTGTACTTCCTGTTGGTTGCAGGTGATGCATCCCAGGATTTTGACGGTCTTATTCAGTATTTGTGTAAGCTTTATAAATGAACCTATCCTTATCTGTTTATAGAACGAAAATTCCCACCCGCTATCATAATCTAATCTCTATGTACTTACGTTTCTTGTATTTTCCATTTCAGGCTATAAATCAGCAATCACTGCAAAAGTTTGCAAAATGCCTGCAGCACATCGCTCAATTATTGGAATGTCCTGTCTGCCTGGAGGTAAAATTTAATCCAAAAATTTATGTTTATTTTCTCATTCATTACATGTCTGGTTGGCAAGGGTGCATTTGCCATTTGCCATCCAGTCAAGTCCGTAAGCTTCTTAGTAATGGTAAACATCATTGTTGCAATCGCCGCATGTCTCCCTCTCTCGGTACCTCGTATAAAGTTCATAAAATAAACCTCATGAGTTGAATACTGCAACACTAACTAGACCCTTTTAACCCAAATCCTTATGGTTATTCGTGTACCCAGTATATTGCAACAACGGACGACCGATGTCAAAATTCCTAAAGGGCACTAGTACTCATTGTAACAAAAGTGTTATTCCAATAAACCCACAGAAACACACAGACACATAGAGAGACCCATCGAGTGATTTAGAGTATTTTCGGTTACACGGACGGAAGAATCAAGGATACCACCGAAGCAGCAAAGTGTCATTACAAACTCGTTGAACTGTTGTTGGTCCATCCGGTACTGGGTTGGTTGGTGTGTTAAGTTATGTGAATCGCCCCGCAGGAGATTTGTGAAAATTGCGGATTGGCTTTTAGAAAAATAATTTTAGTTGTGAAAATTTATTACCGGACATTTAATGAATTTAAGGCAATATTTGGCTGGCGACGATATGGTCTTACACCCCCGCATGGGGTAGTTGGAACGCATGGCAAATAAAGATGGCAGATAGTGACCTATAAAAATGAAATTGGAAACCGCAGGAGTATCTAAGAAATGCAGAATGGTCCTTGTTTGGTTTGACCGAATGCGAACAAAGTTAATTTTTTTATGGCAGAGGCGTCTGTCATCGCCCTGACTTTTGTGGATATAAAATTTTTATTTTTTCGAAAGTAAAATGAATCATATCGGAGCCTTTTATGAAGCGAAGGATGCTTATGATATGTATAGCGGTTAGTTTGCTGGGGGGTACTACTAGATCCTATTATCCTTTGTACTGGGATTTCTTAGACTTTCGGAAAAGCTGTGAATGCACTTCAGTTATGAGAAGCTTATAGGATTAGCACTCACCACATTAGCACCGAGGTTTCGAAGTATCGTCGCCCTTTCCACAAGCGTCCCAGACTGTGGCATCTCTTAAGCCTTAGCACACTAAGATGCTTAACAAATGGAAAGGAGCATTAGTACAGTCTGCCTGCGGAGGATTAACAAATGAAGCGTCTTGAACTCAAACCTTGAAGGGCATCCACAGATCCTTAAGTTCGACTGCATGTGACCCTACCTCAACTTTGAAACACCTTTCTACTGTATTTTTTTAAGTAGAGAAGAATGGGAAACCAAGGAACCAGCAGGAGACAAATCTATTTTTACCCACGCAGACCGGTCAAAGGTGGATACTTAACTTACGCAGCTAGTGTCTTCCAAGTAGAGGTCCTGGCAGTGACAAAGTCAGTCAGAATGGTCGCAATACAATGGTATCACAATTTTTATTGACAGTAAGGCGTACATAAAAGCACATTTTGCTGATGCTGTCGCGAAGAACTTATAGTTCTTGGGTCAAAACACAATACAAATCTCTGCTGGCTTTCTGGTTACAGGGATATAACTGGGGATGAGATAACTGACTTCAATTGATCAAGTCTCCACTCTCTAAACTTAGGGAGTGAGTGGAACGTAAGATCCTAATGACAGCCTGGGATATATCAAGCCATCTCTGGCCATGATACGACAAAGTCAGAACCAGCAAACTCCTACAGGATGACAGGAAATCGCAGTCCATAGTGGTAGGTGTGAACTCACTGGCCATAATCTCTTAAGGAACCATCAATGAAACTTAAACTCAAAGATGACAACATATGCTGAGGATGTGGCGACGACGATATTTATGAGGATACACCCGACTACATGTCACTGTCGAAGTCTATTTCACTGGAGGAACAGATACTAATACTGTTCCTGGGAAGGTAGAAGGAAGATACTACTTCCAGGACCGACAAGAGCAATTTGATGTCACACTTTACAATCTTTCGAGGTTTCTGCGGACATCACGAAGGTTGGAGACCCTGTTCACTAACGAGATGTAAGAACAAATCTAGTATAGGAACTGGGACCAATGGGTCCACAAAGACCTAAATATGATGAGATTGGAGCCTTGCTCTCTTAATCAATTCACCTGCATGCTGAAGCAGACGCATAGGTCCAGCTCGATCATTCCTCATAACTCCAGTGTTACCTGGACTGGAGTCAAGTAGTTCATCCTTCCAAATTCAAAGAGTTATTGCATTCTCCAACTATTTTGAAACGAGTTATAGGGTAGAGCTAGACCTTTGCTTGGTGGCCATTAGGATAGCATAAGTAGGCCTCCGCTTAGAATAGAGACGTGCAGCATACAAAAGACAAGTCCAGGCTGAGACACTGGTATAAAAAAAAGGCAGAAACACTCACCTAGACCACTCAGACGCAACTGGTCCATTGTACTACCAGGAAGCAAGATCCGGTCTAATTAATTTTACTGGAATATCTTCGATTTTCGGAGAAATGCCGAGAGGAGCTTATAGTATCTGCACTCACCACATCAGCACCAAAGATCTGCTACCTAATCTGAGGAACAATGTTTATTTAGTTTTTATCCGAGCAGGACATTAACAAAGGAAATGATCCGAAGTATCGTCGCCCTCTCCATAAGCGTCGCAGACAGTGGTGTCTTTTAAGCCTAGCACACTAAGATGCTTGGCAAAACAGTCTTTTCTGCTGAGAGATAGCAAGAATGCCACTTCCACAGACAATTGTGTTCCTAGAAAACCTTATCGTCAATAGAGGCCTGACGCGGGAAGATCCAATGCAGGTCTAGGTCCTGAGAAATCATCCTCTGAGCCGTGCTTAGCAATCTCATCGGAGATCTCATTTCACGGAATCCCAGTGTGACCTGGAACCCAGACAAGAGTCAATGAGTTCAGCCTTGCGACCGAATTCAAAGAGTTCTTGCATTCTCGAACTATTTTGGAACGGGTTGTAGGGTTGAGCAAGTCCTTAAGCGCAGCCTGACTGTCACTACAGACGCAGATACTCCGACCCTGACACCCATTCTTAACAATATAGTCGGTAGGAATTAAGATAGCATAGATCTCCGCTTGAAAAACAGAGGCATGCTTGCCTAACGAGTAGTGAAGTATAGTGCTGTCTGTCTCCACGATTAGTTTTGGAGCCATCTGTTAAGATTCGACCACAGCCCAGTCCAGGCTCAGGCTCTAGCCGAAGACAGTCCTGAACGCAAGAAAAGTCGACTGTAAATTTGTACAGCAGCTCAAGTTCTAGTGTCATTGCATCAGACGGCATAACCATGTGTCGCGCAAGGCTATTGAAACTCCAGAGCGGATGATAACAAAAGCCACCGCGTCTAAGGTAGTAGACTGTTTTGATAGTACAGCCTATGATGAAAGTATTAAGGTGAGATAAATCAAACAGAGCATCTAGAGCACAGTCAAGCCTACTTGGAAAAGCTCGCGTGCATCCGAGACAGGCCGTTTTTTGGAAATTTGTGCAGAAGGCAGTCCACTTTTATACCAAACCCATATGTACAGTCCTGAAAACATCTTTACCATAACGCAAGCATCAGCAAAACCCCTCCTTAGGATTGTCAGTATAAGAACATCGTCATACATTACGTTCCACAGTAGGGGACCTAGCACGAAACCTTAAGGAACACCATTTATGATCGTGCGTTGCATTGTTCCATTCTTAGTTTCGTAAAGCAACACTCTGTATCTCAAGTAGTCAATTAATAACTTCTAAATGTATCCCTTGGCACAAAAGATGTCTACTACACTACAGGTTCAAGTGGACGGCAATCAAGTCGAAATTTCTGTTACAAGGAGCAGAGGAGTCTATAATTTGCTTTACCCCTCATGGTTGCAGACAACGTAGTTTTAGCCAAAAACTCGGAATCCATTGTCTATTCCAATCACCATGATAGTCTACGATTATCTATCTTTCTTTTGTTCATCCTATCGAACGTTTGAATAGAATTGTTCAAATGAGCTGCAGAACTATAAGCAACCAGAGTACAATAGTATCCATGGAAAACATTCGCTTTAAAGGACGCACACGTCTACTTCAGAAGATGACCTTCCACCTTTTCAATCCGTTCGTACCATCGTCGGTTGGTAGCTCACTACCATATAACCCAAAAGTCAAACAACACCATGTGACATTTAAACCTACACACAACATCCGCGTTAGCATAAAATCCCATTGTAATTTACTCATGACCAGGGAATAATACAACTTTTTCAGCAAATAACGTTTTTTTTTTCGGTCATGTTTCCTTATACATATTTCTCTTTTTTTTTTTGTTTTGTGCCCAAATAGGTCGTTAAACCACCCGGATGGCAGTGCTGTAATGGACACGTACTCTGCAATAGTTGTCGAGGTCGTACAGTCAAATGTCCCATTTGTCGAGTCACACTTGGACCACGAGGAAGATGTCTGCTCTCCGATAAATTGTTCACATTACTTGCCGAGAGCTTTCCCTGCGATGGAGGTATGTATACACATGCATATGTATTTGTCTGTATTTAAGGATCCCCCTTTAACGTTATCTGCAAAAGCATAAAGTGTGTTCTTTATGTGTGCACAATGCTATTGCATGAGCTATGTCATGTTTTCGATAGTAAACACGTAGTTCGGACACTGAGCTCGGTATGCTTCTGGCTCAAACCCCAGTCGGTGTGTGGTGGCAATAAAAATGTCCTGTGGGATTTCAATCATTAATTTATCTCTCTTTTGGTAAAATAACATTAGGCAGAGAGATACCAAAGAGTATGGCAAATACTATACTCGTGCTAGGTGCATGCGAAAGTGTAGAGAAATCTTTTCCTATCGTGTGTCGTATAAAGTCAAAGGTAGTGGAGCGCATAGCATAGTTGTTGTACCGAAAAGCTTTTAGGATCTGTAATTCGACCAAAAGGTTTTTGCCAGGCTAAAACAAAGAGATGTACATACACACACAGAGAGAGAGAGAAAGACATAGAGAACATGTGAAGGAGATTGAAGTTAATGTGTGTTTCGATGGCAAATCGGATTTGTCTTTAACTCTTTCATTCGGACTTCCAATCCAAATGACCATGGCAGATGGTGGGCCACATTATGCCATTCGCAGACTTTTCGGAAAGATATCCTTTCACAAATGGGCTTGTGCACTTAACTAATGGAGTGTGCAAAATGGACTGCTTTTTGTGTACTATACATCATACCATAAAAAAATTGTTCTCTTTCGCTGAAGTACGTATATTTTTTTTGTGATCCGACAATGATGACCACGAAACATGTTGACAAAGGCAGTCGTTTTTGTAGAGAGTTGTTGTGGTCTGACTATACCCACTATATAGACACATTGATCCACTTAGAGAGATAAGCCGGGAGCTTATGGTCCTAATAGAAGTGAATACACTATCTGTATCCATCAAACTATTAGCCACGCTTTGATGTGCTGGAAGCTGTTGCCCTCTATAGGAGTGGTAGTATGATAACGATGTTAAAAATATATCAGAGATGCCACATCTTTGGGGTTTTTCTCGGCAACCATAACGAAACCTCTGAAACAAGGGAATTACAGTCCAACCCTTAATGGAAAAACTAGGGCTACTGACAAACCCTGCAAGTATAAGGCCTCTCGGAAAAAATAGCATGAAAAGTATATAATCGAGGCGGAATAGCGAATTACTGTCGCAAGAATATGGTTTGTAAGGGCTACTAAGCCAATACGGTATAATCACAGGATCCACAAAAACATGAAGTCGTGGAACCACAGTCGACCCTTAAGAATAGACCAAGTTATTCAAAGCAGCAGAAGATAACTTTGTAAGGGACATGGAACAGGTTATATGGTTTGACAGAGTATGGAATTATGTTTTCTATACTACTTGGTCGAACGTGGGCTGGCGGTACACCCTGAAGAAACTGCCTGACGAATAAAATGAAGGTACTTCCACTATTTGCACCATTTGTTGGAGGTATTCCTCTTAGAATATTTGGGATCTAGTGCTCGATAAAAAAAAGGAAATTCAATAAAGCCATGTTAGTCTTTTACTCATACAGACTATTCGGAACCAAGTTATTCTATGTTTGTACTACCAACCTAGTAGCTTGCAAGAAGGCATTGCGGTGTTAGCGTGCATTGATGCCATTAATGCAATGAGAACCACGCCAACGATAGGACCCAAGGCCATCATATGCTAAGTAAAAGATATGCACATACATACGTATAATCGTATTAGGACAAAGTGAGAATTGACTATCACAGTACCTTTATCTGGACTTTGTAAGACCATTTACAAGCTTTTACCCGAAGAAGACGCAGTTATACTAGTCACCCGCGAGAGTGGAATGAGGGTAGTACCACGAGTGAATATCACATTTTTCATCGACAGACAGTTAACAATGAAAGTTTAAAGAAAGACTGTACTGGGTCCCTGGTTAGGAAGGCGTGCCAAGTACCACGAAGGAGGATGAATTAACAAGTACAGAATTAGCACTAACCCGGCCGAGTACTGGGTAAATATTATCACTCTTGCAAACAAATTTAAACTTAATGGAGGCTAACAATAGATGGCGTTCTTTGAACACTTGCATACTCACAAAAAATTCTGGCAGTTGAATTTGGATGAGAATCATACCTCGGATTCCCTCGGTAACCCCATGAATTAGCCACTGAATCTACCGAAAATGCAGTTAGACTCTGGAAGAATGTACTCACAGTAAGTCCACGAGTAAGTACGGCTAACACTTGTCTTTTCCTGGACAACCAAATTGTGGACGAACAAAAGATCAACGAGGCATGCGATTCCTTCGCCCCTTTCAAACAGCTATCCGTGAGTGTATATTTCTAATTATACTCGAAACAACAAGGATTATGTCAGTCCGTGGCTGGCATATATTATCGACAGGTACCTCAAGCCTGGACAAAAGTCAAGGTCATTTTTATACCCAAGGCAGGCAAACCTTCACACACGAGCCTCAAAAGTCTTAGGTCAACAACCCTAACCTTGTTCTTGCTCAACAGCTCTGCATAAAGTGATAGCAACGTTTGTAAGTTCACTCTACCACAAAAAATTTACCTTAGCGGCTTTCCTAGACATAGTAGGAGCCTTTAACAGAAAAGTCGAGGGAAAGCACTGGCGTCTAAAGTAATCAGGTGTCTATCTCCTCTATTATGGATACACAGTCGGGTCCTAGTTGTTGCATATGCGGAAGATATGTTCATACTAGCGACAGGCAAGTTCCTACCCACAATCGCGGAACTGCTACAATCTGCCGTCCATACCCTACACAAATGGGCGGAGAGGTGTGGATTAAACGTTAAGTCCCTAAAAACAGAGGGATAATACCACCAATTGGGCCCTTGAGACTCAATGGTATACCACTCCAAATCTCAGAAAAAGTGAAATACTTGAATTGTATACTCAACTGAAAGCTAACTTGGAAAGATATTCTCTTTATTCTACCAGAAAGAATAAAGGGCATCTATAGTCTTCTAAACATACAGTAAAATCTTTGATGAAACATTGGGGCCTAAGCCTCCCATCATCCTTCGTCAGACCTTAGGGAACTGACCTTAGGAATCCAAAGATTATCATGCACAGGCACAGGTACTACTAACGCCATTAGAACCACGTCATTAGCAGCCCTTACTACTATAGTTCTAGTGCTTCAAATAGACTTCCATCTAAAAGGAACAGCTGGGAAGAGTGCCCTGCATTAAATGCAATCGATTTTTGGAAAGACGTAGACTACTGCACTAATGCTAGATGGACACTCCTAGATGCCAGCACAGACTATCTAATAGCATTCCTTGACGCCACCTTAAGCATTAAAACAATCTCAACGTCAAGAGAGGATTGACCAAACGGTATGAACATAAGCCCGAATAGACTCTCGATCTTCACGATGAAGGAATGCGCTCTGGTATTTACTTGTCTAAACCTAAAATTGTACGCTCCCTAAGAAAAAGCAAAAGTCTTCGCAGTCACTACACTTTAGGATGGCGATCAATATCTTCATCGAAAGCCAAGCCGCTATAAGAACCCGCTATTTAGAACCCACGGTTCTAAAATTCAAGCGTGTGCGGGTTTCAGGACACTATGATATCTAAGAATTACCACCAAAGGGGTCTTCTCTAGCACTTGTTAAGTCCAGCATAGCTGAAGATTTCAAGAGACTATCCAATGAGGGATGGAGCGTACTCTCATTTTGTCATGTCTGAAGACAACTCTGGACAAACCATGACAATACTAAAATCGAGCAAATCCTTGCACTTAAACGAACATATAGGTACATAGCGCCCTTCAAAGGGATCATTACCGGGCACAATCTCTTGGTGGCCCACCTAAGAAGAATGCGATTAAATACAGATGACCTCTGCAAATTCTGCAGCGATACAGACGCAGACAGCTCGCTTCGTATGCGATAGCCCTAGTTTATGCAGAAGCTTCGGGGACTACCATTTCGATAGTGTAGACAAGCTGTCAGGAAAACCACCATCAACCATCCTAAAATTTATAACAATTCCTCATGACCTTGCAAAGTGATCTTCTTGGCATACCTTCTATGTTCCCTTCTGAATGCCAAAACACAGAGACAGCATATAGAGTTTATCTCATCACAAAGTCAATTATCCTGATCTCGTTTTGGGGGCTTCAGGGCTTTACTTTCCGACTAGACTAAACTTCTAAAGATATAACAGTGACGCTCGCTGCTTCATGGCAATTGGGGGTGTCTATCCTAATTGTTTGCTTGGTATCATCATGCAGGCAGGTCAGTAGGAATTTATCCATATTTGGGACTTTTTGGTTATTTTATAACCGGCTAGGGTAGTTTGACAAAACAGCCTCTGATCTAGAGAAACAGTTCCATAATTGAAACCCTTTGGACAACTAACACATTTAAATGATGTGAGCACTTCAGTTGGTCTATCAAAGCCTCAATCACCGTTTCTGTTTTAAGATTCTAAATCGGTCGTAAAAATCCAGGATGATCTTAGCTATACTATGAAATTTCAAAGTATCGAATAGAGGCTGTGCAGCCTGCGTCGAAGTTTAGATGCTGCATCATCAACTGAATTCAGCTGACGCCCTTTGGATCGGATATTGCTTCAGTGGGAAGGTAGCCCTGCTACTCAGTTTCGTATTCAAGTAGTCAAATTTGATGGACCCTTGACTGCCAATTGAACTCCTGAATCTACTTATATACTAATCGTAGGAAGTTCCACAAGCAAATTCGTTTACCCACTACTTCCCATCGTCCCACGTAAAGTTCTGTCCAACTTAAAGTGATAGACTTCGGATAACAAGCCCTCAAAAGCATCTGGTATGTCACCGCATCAACCCCTAATATAATTTTAATTTCAATCTCACCCCTGCAGGATAAAAACTTTCTTCATAACTCAAGTCCTTGCTGAAAAGTCATTATAAAGAAATTACTCCATTAATGCAAACAGCATTAATGCTTGTGGTAGCATTTGTGGTTGTATATACAATCCTCCAAGCCACCAAAATTCTTTCTTAAAACTTATAGATACATATACATATATGTATGTATATTTAAACTCCCAACTCATTGTGTAGATTAATTATATTTTACTTTTATTTTCAGTCCGAAATGGCAATTCATCGTCCGACTGCCCGGAAGATTACAATGACTGTCATGAGACACCACTCATCAGTACAAAAATCGACAGCCCACCATCATCTGCATCGTCATCGCCAACTCTGGACAAAGTCCATCAACGGAAGCAGCTGCTAGAGGGGAAGAATACAATTTTAGAACATCTCAAGAAACCAGACGGCAACGACGATGACAACAATCAACTTGCTGCCGATGGTAACTCACTCGACGACAACATTGTCGTCCTTAAACTCAATCTAAAGTCAAAGAAGAAAAACGATTTTCTTGAGCATGGCTCTCCTTGCCAACATCGCCATCATCATCATCATCATTATCAACATCAACAACAACAACAACAACAACAGGAACACCAACTTCCCCATCGCACGCAGTACACCCAACAACCCCGGCCACTGTTTGGCCAACAGCAGAGAACTTTTCATTGTCCAACTGGGAAATCATCATGCTCCTTGCTGCAAAATGCCACCAATGCCGTCGCCACCACCATCATTGCAAGCAATAACTCAGGACCTGACCCCGATGATGTCAAGACGTTGGATTGTATCTGGACACAAGATGTCAGCCGTAAACCAAAAGGTGAAGAAAAGATTGAAACTTTGGGAGAATTTATTACCGAATGGGATGTGATGTCCCATCTGACCCGGGTTCATCAAATTTCTGTTGCACAGCACTATGCGACATTCGGCCAAGTGGTGCGGCTGCAGTTGCTGAATACCAAGTCGATTCCGTGCATTACGATTCAATCGGAACAAACCTGGAATCAGAATAAGGAGAACTTCAAGAATAATGTTAATGTGTCAGTTGGTGATGAAAAAGTCCAAGGACACAATTCGGAAAGAAGATATAAAAATTCCAGGACGACAAGTGCTCCCAAGAATGTCCAACGGTTGAATACAGATCTTTTCTTTGTTGCATGTATACCAATGGACGCTGAGGACGAGGACGACGATGACCAGGAAGAGGATGAGGCAATGGAAACTGAAGGTGACCGGGAAGAGGAAGGACTACAGAATGAAATGAATGACGTGAATGCAGATACTCGAGGCGATACACTGCCACCTTTATGCCTGCAACCTGAATTTGATGACTGTCGTGCTGTTGTTGCTGCTGATACTGCTGGAGCTGTACCAGTTTTTGTTGGTTTCCCCAACGGACCGTGCACTGGGGTCATCGAAATGGCAAAGAAATCAAAATCTACCAGGAATAGTACCTATAGTCAAACCATCGGCCATTTGATTCAGGATCCCAGATCAGAGTTCTGTTCCACCACCACTGCCACCTTGGAAGCACGGGTCAATGTTGAACGTTCTCCTGCCAGCACTCGCAGCAGTTGCACGACGAATCGCCCCAAGGTTGATGCTTGTACATGGCGCAATACATCCTCGTCGTCATCCTCTTCCTCATCATCCTCCTCATCGTCATCGTCATCGTCGTCCACATCATCCTTTTCAATGTCCAGCTCGAGCTATCGTTGTTGTTCTAACACGGTGACCCGACAGCATGCAATTTTCATTTGGTATTTCGGCAGCGAATGCGATGTGAAAAACTTCCAAACTGTGATCGAATGCAAACGTACCGGACTTCAATGGACAGGCTGTGTACACCCACTGACGGAGAGTTGGTCGTCGATACGCCGACGACGACGACGAGGACTACAACAGCCAGACGAACAACAGCCACGGCACATGAACCAATTCCTTGTACTGAACTCCGTGCCAGATGGTGGCGACAATTTTTTCGATATTGTCATCAAAATTAAATAGTATCTACATACATACATACCTCTCTCCTGCTCTGTCTCGCTTTCGATTGGAATTCACCTTTAGCCTTGGTGCTGGTCTGCTGGGTATCTCTCAGATACTAGTTGTGTGTGTCAGGAAAGAAGAAAGACGAAACAAAAATACACCCAAACACAACACAACGACAGTCCTTGGAATTGGTAAAAACGGAAGAGAACGAGAACAAGGGTCCTAGTTGTACTTTTTGAGAAGAAACTCTTCGAGGACTGTACCCGCCCACCTGATGGCGCCCACTTTCAATCAACACTGCTACAGAAAAAGGACATGGAACAAGAAACTACTATTACATTTTTTTTTGTTTTGTTTGCTCTGTTCCTTGTTTTGTTGGAGGTGTATCTTCTCACGTGTAGTGACGTATTTTTTTTTCCTTGCTCCTGGTTTATTTTTTTCGATTTGGATTGAATTCAAAATTGGGATTGGGATTCTTTTTGTTTTTAACAGTTTTTATCCGAGGAAAGTCCTCTGCCCTGGGACAGTGGATAGACAATTGATCATGGTTTGAGGATTTCCCACAGGAGACTCCCAGTAAACAGAGTGGAGGGGCGGGTAGTGAAATTGGTTTGTTGTCGGTGGCACAAGTTGTTTTGATGATAGGCTTAGTGGGTCGTTTTAAGGTTAATTGGTATACCTACCTTACCTACTATCGGTTTATTTTAGCAGAAATCTTCTCGCAGAGTGAGTTCGATTTATTTGTTTATTTTTTTTTTGAAGGACGAATTTCGATTTTATTGCATCTTAATATACATATTTACATACGTAGGAGTTTAAGTTTTTATTTTTAATTTTATTTGTGTTAAGAAAAATTGTTTGATATGTGAGAAGAATAAATATGTTTTACCAAAGAAGCTACCTACTGTGTTGTGTGCGTTGTCTGTTAAGGACTGATCTAGGTAAGGTAAGTAGTATGGCGGGACACGGAGTACTTTAGTCTTCTTATTTAAGGAAGATTAATGTTAAATTTCAATGGTTCATGATCGTATATGGAATAGAAATTTCTACTTAGGCAATGACGGATAGACAGTCATCTTATGCGATTAAGTCATATGTTGGTTCATATACATCTCCAGATATTTAGGCATCATATTGTTTGAAGAAGGAGGAACTGACACAGGTAAGAAAAAGGTAAGAGGAGCGTTGGGCTTAGAGACAAAAGGCAAGCTCACCATAGAGTTATTAAAGGGTCATCCAACAAAAGGTGTCATTTTAAATTTCGCGCCATTTCTGAAAGTACAAACTAGGAGGTTATTAAGTAAGGATCAATACATATTCGCACAATATGTTAAAATAGTGAAAATTCACTACAAAATGGATGAAAATATCGCGAAAACGTGTCGTAAAGCTCGTACTGCTTTTAGTGATCATCAATCGCCTTCTCGTACACGTATAGTGAATTTAATCGATAAATTTGAACGTCTCAGACAGGTTAGTAATGTGAAGACTCCAAGTCGTGTTTGTCCGGTATGTTCAGCTGAAAAAATCACCGCCAAAGTTGAGAATATGACTGAAAACCCAGGTGTGTCCACTCCGAGACGATCACACGAATTGCGCGTATCCGCAACCACTTTGGCCCGCATTTTGGATACAGGTCTGGGCCTACATGGATATAAGGTCTTTTATTTTCAAAAGCACGCCGCATGCCACACAGCTGGTGAAACAATGACTCTATTGCTTGACAAATTTTCTGGACCCGTGATTTCTCGAAATGCAGACTTTATTTGGCCGCCGAGATTGTATGATTTAACACCATTAGACTTCTTCCTTTGGAGCTATGTAAAACATAAAGTCCACTTAGCACACACAAGTCCACCACCACCACGGAAAACCTGGATTACCAGCACCAGAGACCTACATACATACATGGATACTTTCCAAATGGGACAGGAGGAACTGCAACCAGTTTTGGTGTAAACCCATGCCGAGGAAGTATGGTTCGCCATTTAAACATTAAACCAATTCGACCTGCTGATAAGACTTCTTATTTTGCTTAAGTGTAGTCTAGCTAGATCGTTGAGATCCTCGAAGAAGTACTCGCCTAGGGTTTTCCTTCTAAGACTTATAGAGCAGGATAAGTACACAGAAGATGTGTCATGGTTTTCTCCTCTTGCTTGTCTCTGCAACTTCTATAGAAATCGTCGAAGGGAGCACCAAGCCTTGTGCCATGTCTGGCTACCAGATAGTTCCCTAGGAGGGGGGCGAACTATATTTCTTAGATTTATCCTATTGAATGAAATATATCTGCTGGTTTTCTTACAATCCAGTTTTGGCCAAATTTGTTTAGAAGAGAGACATGTGCTAATAGCGTTCCACCTACTGTTTGTTATTCTTGTGGTTGCGGTATGTAATTGGAAGTTTATCGATTTAATAGGTGCTGACGGTTCTTACTATTTTTAGGGAAGTTCAGGTCTGCACCCTCCTTAGCTAGCTCGTACGCTTTGCAATTGCCTAGGATATCCTTGTGGCTTGGAACATATCACAGGGATACGTCGCACTTGACAGGGATCTCGTTAAAAGAACCGCGCCATTGCTTTACCATCTTGGATCGAATTACTGGCGATTCCAAGGCTTTTATCGCAGCTTGACTATCTATGTAGAAAACAATAGCGCTGCACTCGATAGCTTTTTGGTCTTCTTTGGGATGTCTTGGAGGCCGGATCCATTCTGGCTTCAGAACTGGTTGAGAGCCGTACCGATTCGAACCGGCTCCTTCACCTCATATTAATTGAGAGCCTTCCCGTAACAACAGGCAACCTTCCTTTTTCGAATAGCAGCCCCTCGAACAATGGCCTGGAAGGAGTGGAATGAAGGGCCGAGCTCTCACAAAAGTGCCCTCCTGGCTACTCACGTCGTCGAGAAAAGCTCTCCCGCAACTGGCAGGCTTTCGCTTATCCTCATCCCAGTTTGCTTTTCCCTTCTCCAATAGAGGCTTTCAGACGTACTTTGCCAAATTACGTTTCTTGTACGCCTTCAGCAGTTCGCCTATTGGCAGATGTGATTACTGTTGCAACTCCCGAAACAGAAGTCGCCACCGAATCGGAATCCGTGTCAGTGATGATGAAGAAACCGTCAGTATTATCGTCAATACTTAGCTAAACTACCTCTTCGTCCTTGTGACACACCTGGTTCGTTCAGTCGTTGATGTCAATATCGTCGTTGCTGGGTTCGGTTGAGGGCTAGCCTCGGAATTTTCTTGTGTTTTTCTGGTTTGCTTGGTTTGTTTTTTAAAGTTTCATGTTGGTTTCACGAGTAAGCCGGTAAGAAATGGTCCATCCTCAGCATAGTCAGGCATTTTTAAGACAAGCCCTGTCAAAGCACTTGAAGGAGCTCATTAGAAACTGATTTAACCCTTAGCCTTGCATCTTTGCGCATGTTTTGCCAGCGCTGGAATCAGGTTGACTATTCATTAGCTTGGACCCTCTTCCAAAGACATTACAGCATGGGTGACCCTACAGCAATCGGTCCTTGGAATCAGAAGATCGTACTGAGGATCTCCATCGCAGCAAGGTAAATAGTCAAAGAAGAAGTAACAAGTCAGTAAGTTCGTCGAAGTAGGAAAGAGGTACTGCCAATCTTAAATTTGATAGAAATGATCGTAACAGA
Organism: Xylota sylvarum; assembly: GCA_905220385.1. NCBI lineage: Eukaryota > Metazoa > Arthropoda > Insecta > Diptera > Syrphidae > Xylota > Xylota sylvarum. The sequence goes on from LR999958.1 coordinate 40,660,600, forward strand.
AAAATTGCACTTATACCAGAAAATCAAGTTGCTATCGCAGATTTAAGTCTTTAGGAACGCTTATTTGAAATGGTATTGGAATGTGTGAAAAAACATAAAAAAAATGATGAAATAAGTAGAAACCGCCTCGCAGCAGAAACAGATCTTTCAAAAATAGCAATAGATAGAGAGAGATAGATTTGCCATCTTATAACCTAATGCAGGCTCTTTCGTTCCTAAGAAAATCCACAGTGCTCCAAGCCCCACTATATGCCAGTTATATGTAGCATATCTTGTATCGGAATTATAACACGAGACTGAATATTATATACATATCTGTCTAGACCAGCATAATAGTCTACAATCAATCCCTTTTACGCCTCCTAGTTATCTCTTCTTTATTTGTAAGTGATCACCACAGGGTAACGCTAAGGGTCCACAAAGGTTTTTGTGAACTGAAACTACAACTAAGTACTTCGACAACTGTCCAATCCAGTGTTCCATTTGTGATAGGTACCAAGAGTAGCTCACAGTTATTACAAATGTTAGACCTATCTTCAAGCTGCACCTTTGTTAATTAATCAACTCTAGATAAAGTTCCGTTCATAAAGTTGAATCATTTTAATTTAGCAGCCGTTCAAGTATCAGTATAACAATTTTTGTTGAACTTGTTCATCCAACAAAAGTATTATAACAGTTTTATTTGGAATGAAAATTTTTAATTGCATAGTTTCTGTCAAAAACCATTTATTTCAGCCTCAAGTTATGCAACATATCTGTCATTATTATACGCGAAGAGTAAACCACTGATCAAAATTTTTCAGTGTTTTGTGAAATTTAATTTAAATATTATTTGAAAATATATACTATTTTATTGCAATTAAAATGTGTTCAGATGATTCATCCTCTTCCAGACAAAAACCGACACAATGTCACTGGGCACAGATTTAATGTGTTAAGATGGTGCCTAAAGCGGCAGTGGTCTGTGCGAAGGAAAAGGAATTGGGATTAAGACCCACAGTTTTGCCATACAGACAGACGCCAACTTGCCAATGGCAGTCTCAGTGACGGACTTGATTTACTTGACAACGTGGACATATCTTACCTCACTTGAGTAGAATATTGCAGTGTCTTTGGTAATGATAGAGTGAATATTGTAAAGGGCACTAGAATGGATTGATGGATAATCCCTTTTTTCCTCCGTAGGCCCCTCTGTATGACGGTAGATAAAGATCGCCAAGTCACCAGCATAAGGAATGACGATGTCGCCTAAACTCTGTAGATCGACTAGAAGATTGTCGATGACTAGTGACTATAAAAGGGAAGAGAGCGCTCCTCCTTTGGGATAGCCTTTAACTGCGGCTGCAGACAGAAAATCTTACGGAGGAGGCACATTTTCGACTTTCGACATATGTCGCCTTCAACAACTTCAGTACATCCGCAATGTACTATCAGATATGAAGGTAGATTGCCCAATTAGCGAATTGATCAATCTCCTGGTTACCGATCGTATTATCAACTGAAATCTGGATGGGGTATCCGCTAGAAGAGCTGTTAGTAAATGTACCCAGCAAGGAGGCATCCTAACCTTTCTTCCTTAAAATTTGGTGGCCAATGATTGGTTAAGGGATGTATAGTGATTGCTAATGCAGATTGCTTGAAATCGGACACAGTTCGGCAGATCTTTTTACAGTAATTTCAAGATTGTTCTGTGGGTGTCCTGGATTGGGATTTGGTGATTCTTAAGCTGTTCATGCAGCCAGCACTCGGATTACCTATGGTTCCATTTTGAACCCCTGTCGTGGATAAACTAAATAACGAAGACAAAAGTTGGTTTATAGCTTTGGGATAGCTAAGCGGCCTCCCTGAACCCACCCCCCCTAATTGTTATAAATTACAGGATGGTTAATGGTGACTTTCTTGACAGGTCACCCGGGTCTTCGGTCACCCGGTATTCGCCAAGAGCCGTTTTCCTACAGTTTTGAGCATTCGCATAGGAAGCGAGATGTGCTAGCTCTATATTGGATTTAACAAGAGCTTTGGGCGGTAGAATAGAGGTAACGACCATCGTCAGGTCCTGCCCGGACCCTTAACTTGCTAAATCGTCTGTTCGTTGCCCTAAATGCCGGTGTGTCCTGACATTCAAAGGAATGTAACGTCGTAGTTTACTATGAGTGCTGTGAGTTCTTCACGGCAACGTTTCACCAGTTTGGATCTGACGACTGTGGGTGAAATAACTTTCATCATCTTTCTTGAGTGCATTTTCGTGGATAGTTCTCGTGGCACTTCTGTGATTGCTAATACTTCCGCTTGGAACACACTGCTTGAAAGTCTGAGAGAGCGAATAATTTTGGATTAAGATGAGTAATGCCAGAGTCTACTTCTTCGTTAATTTTTGAGCCGTCCGTGAAAATCGAGATATAATTCGGGTTAATGGCAATGCCATTTATCCAATCCTCTCTTGAGGGAAGATCGTTTTAACGATTAGGCTGAAGTCATGGGATGGATATATATAATCTTCCTTGGTACCCAAGAGCGCCCATCTCGCAGGTTGGATTGCTACAAGCATAGGGCACTCTTTTAAGCTGTTTTCTTAAGGTATAGGTCTAGTGGGATCACTGCTAGTATGATTTCAAGGTCTGCAGTCGGCATTGTTCTGAGTAGTAGTCCATCCGTGGTAGTCCGTTTACAAGTTAATCTTTGTGTCCTGGCCAGAGTTCTAAGGAGCTACCAGACAAGCACCCATAGGATAGAATGGATCTGACGATGGTATTATATATCTAGTGGATGATAGCGGCCTAGGGCCCCTATTTTCTACCAAAGATTTTGCTGCATGTATAGAATGCTATGGATGCTTTTTTTATCCTGTTTTTCTCTGTGTTCTTTCCAAGTCAGTTTGCGGTCGACTATACAACCCAAGTATCTCGCCTTATCTGAGATTTGAAAAGATGTGCCTTTGAGTCTTAAGGGCGCGATCTGTGGGATTGTTTCCTTATTAGTGAAGAAGAACACCTCTATTTTCAAGGGGTTAACATGTAGTCCACATTTTTCCGCCCATTTATGTAGGGTATTGAGGGCGGATTGCAGTATTTTGGTGATGGTGGATATGAACTTACCTGCCGCAATTATGACAACAGCATCCGCTTATGCGACAATTTTGACCTTACTTACTTAGGTGGCGCTACAGTTCGGGGTGAACCTGGGCCTCAACTAACAAGCCTCTCCATTTAACTCGTTTTATTTTCTTTTAGATTTCGTTCACGACCAGTATCCATAGTAGAGCGGATAGGACCACACCGTGCGGAGTGCCTCTTCGGTCAGTGCATGTACGTACTTGTCAGTCACCCAGTTTTGAGTTGATGTATCTCGTCTTGAGCAGGCATTTACCCCAGTCCGAGATTACTGTGTCTATGTTTTCTTGGTCCAGTTCTAGTCTCACAAATTCAGATTTTACATTTTTGGAGCCTCCTTTTATATCCAGGAAGACCGCTATTGTGAATCCTTTGTGGTGGAGTGAACTTTCGATCTTTGTTAGTACTTACTATAAAAGAGGCTCCAGTCCGTGCTTCTGGGATTTCTAACTACTACTTCTATTATGTGTCCTTCGGCAAAGTCTGAAGTTCTCCATCTATGGTTGGAGATGAAGATCTCGTTTAAAATCTTCCGATTCTATGTAAAGTAGATCACGTCTCATGTTGCAAAAGTGATGCCTAACATCTCCCTTATAATAATACCGCTCCAATAGGTGTTATTATTAAGCTTCCACGATGGCTTAGCATATACTCAAACGATCTCTGTAGAAGCTGTATATGTAATTAAAATTATTCTTCACCTTCCTGGTACCTATCCGACTCCCTACCATAAATGAAAAGTGGATCTAATAAACAGAGATACATATGTATTAAAAGTCACCTACGTTACATCAGACATTTTCTTAAAGATCCTTGTGGTATCAAAATGGACCTGTATCAACTCTAAATGTGTTGGATATACGTACCAGAAACTTCACTACCTACCATCCATAGCATGGTATCTTTTCAAATGCATAGCTTCTTTCCAAATTTATAATGAAGTGTATGGATTCTAGAAAGGTGATACATCCCTCTTCTTTCTCATAAAAAAAAGTATCTCAGTTATTTTGTCAACACGTAAGTTCTATTCATCTCCCGTATTCAAAATAACCCCATAAATTATCCCACGCTTCGATTCAACACCCACCTTCAATGCCATCGGATTTAAATTAAAAATAATTAATACATCACAGGACTTGCCACCTCTTCAAACTTTTCCAATAATCCCGAAGTAAAAAAACAAAAAAAAAAAAACCAGCCCTGTCACGAAAATACGCACCATTCAACCCATGGATGTTGAAACTTCATTTAAAGTTACAAATTCATAAGAATTGTAATTAGTGCACAGATGGACTCGTTTCTATTTCCATCAGAACTAATGGAAAACTTTAAACAAAAAATAAAACCTTTTTGAACATGAAATTAATTTCTCCAACTTTTGAGAAACAAAACGAGAAAAAAAAAGTTACTCATACGCTCCCCGTAATCGATCTAAAAATCATTTTCTTTTCACTTCCGTTTTTCGTTCAATCGGAACTCAAAATGGAATAACCATCACTTGGCATCTCGTATACAACGCCATATTCTCAGGGATATAGCGATTCGGGAACGAAAAATCTCTTTTTGAATGCGACATTGACAAATAAAAAGAAAATCGAGAATGAAATGCAATTTTTCAATTTGCCGAAACCACTGGATTTCATTTCACAAAGCGAAAACCGAAAGCAAACTGATAGCATCCTATTGACATGCCATTAAATATTCTCTCCCTACTGCAAGCATGCAAGTGCGCGGAATTAATTTCGAAAAGAAGTTGCAATGTATTCTGAATGCTGAAACTAAAAAAGTTCGCTCATCTGCAGGATTCTTTCCCAAGGACACCAACTGTGCGTTGCGGTTTGCTTCATAGCCTTGCGAGGGTGCTCCATCGAGGATAAACTATCTGAATCAGGAATCCGCGACTTAATCATTTCACTTTAGAAGAATAAAGACTCAAATGCAAAAAAAAAACAAAAAAAAAAAAAGAAAATCCATTTGCCAGAGAGACATTTCAATATTCCATGTCAAAGTGCAAGGATAAGACTTCGCCGGCAAATAATTCACCAGCACACCAGTTATCCTTGCTGCCTCGTACATCGTGTAACGATAACTTCTTTTATCTGACAGCCATTATAAAGGACAGCTTCATTTGTTTTTTTCTGTTTTTTTTTTTGTTTTCTGTTTTGTTGCCTTGTGTGTGAAACGAGTCCTTGTCGTTGTCACACGTGTATATCCGTACGTACCTGATGAAACAATGTATATTCGTATCTTTTCATAAAATAAAAATTAATCTTTCTCCATATGGTAACCGGACAAACCCATTATATTGCCCTGGCTAGCTGAGAGAGGGATCATTGTATTTTTTTTTGTTTCACGTTGTTTATCGTAGGGTGTGGCAGCTATTGTTTGTCCTTTTTAAACAGGAAATGCAACACAGTATTTGTTTGGTTAATGCAATGACTTTGCAGATGTCATCCGAGATGTTTGCAGATGTTCTTTTGGACAGTTTCAGTTGGTTTCCTGGGAGTGAGGTCCAAAGTTTGCTTGTCTTGTAACCAAAAGAATTTTGATAGAGAGACATTCGTTTGGGTACCGGATAACCGTTTGGTACCTACGTCTGTCATGGTATTGTATGCAATATAAACATAGATCTGCTTCTCATCATCAATGAGAGTTGCAGATTTGATGTTACTGAGGAACTTTCTCTAAGACGAACAGCTCATCGGCATTTGCTACCGAATGAGTATAGAGAATGTTGTGGAACTGAGCTCCAAGACCAGCAACAATATTCAGATCCTTGCCCAACGTGTGATTTGTAGATGTACTATTTATTTCCAACATATTGTGGTAAAGGTGCTTAATATGACATATCCTAGTTATCACACAATTACAGCAGGTCCTTCTATTCTGAGTTGTCTCTGTTGGAAGGATATGTGCTTTAGTGAGAGTGTAAACCTGTAATAACGACGCAAAGTTAAGGGATAAACCAATCGCTGACAAATCCATCTTTGTTAGTGCTTGACTTTCTTTTCTTGATTACTCTTAGAATCATTCACTCCTTTAATCAAAATTTCCAACATAATGCTAGGTGGCGGACTCTGGTTGATAGGAATCTTTTTAAGGCTAGTACTTTCGAATATAGAAGGAGTCCTTCGGTATTCCATTATCTAAATTAATTTTAGCAAAATGGAAAGTATAACAAGGATATCAAAGTTTTAGCTGGGTAAACAGAATTATAGAAGTAGTAGTAGTCCTCCTAAAAAGTTACCTTATGATAAGATGACGTTTGCAAGAAGATCTCCATCCACTCCAAAGAAAAATAAAGCTTTCGATTTTGCGTCAAAACTTCTAAACGAAATCACATTATCACCCAACAGGCACGGGTGCTGCATAGATTGATATATTGCAACTGCATAGGTGCAGTCCTGCTAGGATTTCAACGGATCAATTGTTTTGCCCGGTGTGGGATACCTGAAAATAGTGATCAAGACAATTAGTCCAATCATTAGTCTATGGCGGAAGCAGCCCTCCTGAACCAGCCCGTTTCCATAATTAATTTAATATAATTCGCAGAGGAAATGTGTTAAGTCTTCCTCTATCTCTGTATCGCCACAGTCTCTGCATAGGTCTATAGAGATAATTCTCATTCTTCTGAGATGGTCCGCCACTGAGTTGTGGTCCGTGAGGATACCTATGAGGAGGAACGTGAGCTGTGGTTTTTCGAAGTTGATGGGCGTTTCTGAGCCTATTCTAGCTAGCTCATCGGTCATTTCATTCCCGCGGAAGCCCAAATGTCCCATAATCCAGGAGAGTGTGATGCTGTGTCGCGAGCAAAGGAATTTGAGTTCCTCTTTACATCACTTGACCAGTTTTGAATTGGTTGTGATGGAAGTAAAGGCTTTGATGGCTGCTTAGCTGTCTATGTAGATATCTATAGGACTGTTGCTATTCGGAGTGGATAGGTCCTGACAGGCTTCGGTTATTCCATATATTTCTGCTTGGAACATTCCGTGGTTGGGAAGCATTACAGACCAGGCCTCTAGTACCTCTGACAATATTCCTGAGCCAGTAGCTTCGTCCATTTTTGACTCAACCGTGAAGATGGATATGGAGGCGGTGTTAATGATTTCACTCTTTAGAGCTATCTCTAAAGGGAAATTTAGAGTTGAGGTTGAGACTGAAGTTTGCGCGGGGTGAGGTAGTCAGAAGGCGCATTGACGTTTCACCCCTTAGTGATGGTGTTGTATCCAATTTGGTAACTTTTTCATATCCAGGTTTGTCGGGCGCTTTTTGCCGCAATTCTTTAGTGAAGAGGTTCAGTGGGCAAAGCCCAACCATGGCTTCAAGGGCGGCGGTAGGTACTGTCCTAATAGCGCTGGTGGTACATATGTATACACGCTAGACGTTGGATCCTTGAGAGGCTGTTTCGGTTTGTGGCTTTTACGGCTTTTGCGGCAGCAGCCCACCAAACCAGACAGCTGTATGTGAGGATAGGTCTAACGATGACGCAGTACATCCAGTGTATTGTTTCCTGGTTTCGGGTCCCATTTTTTTTTCGAAGATTCTTCTGCATATGTAAAAAGCAGTCGAGACCTTCTTTGTACGTTCAAGTATATTGTCTTTCAAGTTCAATTTTCGATCTAATATTCACCCTAGATATTTTGCTTTATCTGATATTTGGAGTTGGGTTCCATTCCGTCTAGGTGGCTCGAAGTCGGGTATTTTCGTCTTATTTGTGAAGAGAACTCGGCGGTTTTTTGTTGATTAAGACCAAGTTTGCAGCGTTTGGCCCAGTTATTCAAGGTGTTCGACGCTGTTTGTGTTGACCTGCTACAATTGTGGGCAGGATGAGAGATAATAAGAATGCTATTAATTTCTTACAAATGTTCGGGAGCATTCTTTTCTACTGCCCTAGTCGCAGGAAGACCTATCGCAGGCGCAGGCTTTCGAAAACAGTTTGTCTAACAAATTCATTGCTGATCTCATTTCCCGGGATCCCAGTGTAACCTGGGACCTAGACCAGAGTAAAAGAGTTTAGCATTATGACCAAATTCAATGCCATATTGCATTTTTTAATTATTTTGAAATGGCTTAGGGGTTGAGCAAGGACTTAAGCACTCCCTGACTATCGCTACATACGCAGACACTTTGATTCCTCCATCTATTTTTTACAATATAGGTAATCGGCACCACTAATTTAGGATAACATATGTAGGTCTGCGCTTGGAAAATGGAGGTATGCTTGCCTAACGATTAATAAAATCTAGTAACTTTGGTTGGTCGGTTTTGCCCTCAAAGAAAATTTGACTACAGCCCAGTATAGGCTCATACTCTGGTTGAATGCAGTGCTGAACGAAATGTAAACTTAATTTAAATTTCCACGGCAGCCAAACTGGATACCTATGGAACCAGGTTCGTAGGATAAGTGTCGCTAGGGGTCATCAATGCAGATGGTACTTAAAGCCACCTCGTCTAAGACAGTATATTACTTTGATAGTTCAGGCCATGATACATGTAAGTACCAAAGCAGGGTAAATCAAGCAGAGCATATGATAGAAAAGGTCGTATAGCCGTATAGATACAAACGATCTTTTTCGGTGTTAAGCCACATGCTTTGTCAAAAGTTTCCTTACACCGCCAGAAAATTGAGCGCCTTGGATGTGGACGACTTGACATGCTTTAGCTAAAGAAGTTGTTTTATTCAGGATCACTCTCAGATATTTCGCATCCTTGAATACCTGAGTAGTGATGCCCTTTAGCATTGCCTGAGTTAGACCTGTTATAATCCTTCTTCGCATAAGTAGGAAAACCTCAGTTTTTTTTAGGATTGACGGAAAACCGACTACATGTGCACCATTTATTGATTACTATGCAACAAGTCGTGCAAAAGGAGGACGAAGAAGCGTCTCACAACCATTTTTATTGCCAGCATTAGTCTCTATGATGTTCAAATTGTGCTGGATGATTTTATTGGAACGGTAGGATGGAAGGACAACTTTGTCAATTTTGCCCGAAAGTATAGTCTGCACGATACTACCTCCAATAAAAGATTCAGACTAATAGTCTCTGTGCAGATCAAAATCTTGTCGTAGCTTGCATGCTATCCACATTTAAGCATTCACAAGGGGACATGGAGGTTCAGTCAATCGTCAACCAAATTGACCACGTTGCGATCGACGCAATATACTCCTCCAGTATGATAGATGTCCAAACGTTTCGAGTAGCGAACATCGAGCATTATTTTGTTGTGGCAAAGTATGAATACAGATATCCGTAATATTGCAAGGACATAGGAAGACTGTGAGAAAGATTGAATTTGGACAGCAAGTAATCGCTTTTCCGATCCATTGACCCCTAATCTTTTTAAGAGGTCCATCAGGATCAAGTACTGAGGAGTAGTAGCTTGAGTTTTTCTTGACTACCACAATAAAACCTCTTGTTTGACGAAAAATACCGGAAAGTGAATGCAAAAATAAAGGAGACGTGTTCCAGAGAGACACTTCATTGAAGAACCAGAGCTCCTCATGAGTACTACGAATAAAAGGGAAGGAGTACCACTGGCTTCTTAAAAGCAAAAAAAGATGAAGCATGAGAGCACGCGATCGAGGAAATATAAAATTATTATTGCATGAATGAGGTTTGGAAGCTTTACGTGGATAATCTAACGACGCTGTTAAAGGTGATGAGCTGACTAACGAGCTATTCAGAGCAGCGGGGGATTTTGTGTTTGCACTGGGCGGCAAAAATCCTTAAAGGAATCCTCAATACTTTAATTATGTAGTGCATTGCTGAATCCCAAGCCTCCTCTTGACGGTTGGCATAAATTTGCTTAAATCAAAGCAAATAAATCGTTCATTTTGGATACCATTCACATTCCTTGCTCTATGTATTTGAGCGGGACATTTGACACAGTATTTTGGAACACAGGACTCGTAAGACATGCGAGGGATCGTTAAAGTAAGGAATACAATTTTAGTACAAAGTACACAGTGCAATTCCCCAAACGCAAAGATTGGCGGCAGGGCATTGCCTTTCCAAACAAGGATAGAATACATAGAAGTGTACATAAATGGATCACACCTCGATGGAGCATCAGTACGGCTGTCGAACGCGGCTGCCGAACGCCACCTCTCAATCACGGAGTTCATTTGGAACAATTTGTGACTGTCTTTCAGGCAAAGGTAGAGAGAGAAATATATGAAGATATGACTACGGTTAAAACCTTAGGAATAGCCTTAAGGGTTGGTAAAACAGCATACAGCGAAAAGAAAGTTAAATGGAAAGAATTGCAAAACTGCAATATTGCTAAGGCCATGACTGAGGCATAGCGGCTCGATCTAGGCAGAAGACAATTAAGATGGATGACCGGTCTATACACTAGATATATCAACTTGAACAAACACGCATACAGACTGGGACTTATGACATCTAGCACTTGCCTGGGATATGAGATAGAAAAAGAAAGCCTCGAGCACTTCCTCTGCGACCGCCCTACATAAGGGGCTCTAAGATACAATCACCTAGAAAGACTCGTCCTGCTCATGCTGATTTCTCTTAGACTTTGTAGTTTTGGAAAAATCTTGGGCTTCGTCAGAAATACAGCACGTTTCAGTGAACCTCAACCAACTCTCCATCCCCAAATTAGAGCCCCATTACCTACATCATCCCTTTTACCCTTCTATACCACACAGTTCCTCTAGAGTAAAACACAATGGGACCAATCGGCGGCCTACGTGATAAAGATATAACCCTTCCAAACCAATTAACCATCGGACTTTTGAGGATTCTGTTAGTTGCAAATGCTTATAGTGGCTTGTTTCCTCACATAGCCAGTTCCTAAGGCTAGATATGTGGAGTATTCGTTGAACCTTGTGTCTATAAGTCTTACTTGTTTCCACTTTTGGGGCAAAAATCACCCGAACATAGGAAGGTTGGAACTTTTTTAAATGCCTAATCGTGAAGGTTATGTTTGCCAACTATCCTGCCTATGATGGTCCAACTTACAAAAGTCGCATTCCGTGACTAGACCATTGCTCATAGGTTTAGTCGAATAGGTCGTAGATATGGTCGTAATATCCATCCTCAGTAAGGACATGCGCCCATATAAGGCCTAAATTTTATATCAAAACCAAAAAGATAGTTTAGCCTTAGAGTAAATAGTTATATACATACATACATTTTAGCAGTAGGAGTATAGCCGAGATGTTGAACTTCGGTTATTAGAAAAGAAAAGAGTTAACATCTTCAAAGGACCAGGAGGAATGAGAATAGGGTACAATCCAACAACTCCCAGGTGACTTACAGTCTTATAGGATACCTTTCCATTCATTTTATTCAGTAGAAAACAATTTAACAAACGATATTGATGCGTGTTTATTGTGAAATTGGTATTTTTGCGGATCCTGCACATTTATCGAACGTTGAACGTTTTCCACGTTTTTTTGGTTTTTATTTTTTTATTTTTTTTTGATATTCTCGCAAAATAATTTTAACGTAGAGTTTTCGTATCGATTTCTGCTGATGAAAGCATTTTTGTATTCGAGATAAAACAACATTGAGGCGTTTAATTAAACATCAGACGGTGTAGGTATGGCAGAAAGGGAGAATTTAATTGGACAGGGTTATGTTAAAGGTTGTTTGCAATGCTTTTATGCAAATTATTCGCTAATAGTTACAATTTATGTCAAGCAAACAAAAAGCTTAACTCTACTTAATAAAAACAAAAAATAACAATGTGTACAAAGCAAATTAAAAAATAATTAAATTTTTGCTGTCAGGATTCAAGGATTTGTATGTTGTGTAGGAATCTAATGAATTCATTTGACATACATTTGAAAAATACAATGATTTGTAAGCAACGCACAGTATACTTATAATATTGAGGAAAAGATAAATTCATAGAATTTCGAAATGAATTTTGAAATAAATTTTGAAAGTAGGGTATGATTCTACTCTTTTGCAGGGCTATACCTTTGTATGTAGATAATTTCAAATCACAACATTTGTCACTGCACACACAAGCTAATGTACACCGGCATGCGCTTATATATGTCAGTGGGTCAGAATTTATTTTAGATTTGGGACTTTGCAATAGCGATATGTCATACCTAGTTTCGCATGTTCTTCGATCGGCCAGTATCCCGTGCAAATCATTATTATTCTGGTGGTATCTGGTCGCATTCTATTCTAATTTATTTTTTTGATTTGACATAGTTTTAAAGCCTGGTCTATCTGAGACTAGCTTTAAGAAGGAAATTTAAGAAAATGTTTGCCTTAACTGCTTCGAGATGAACTACTTCTATGGTAGAGAGATGCGACTTGCTTAAATGTTGTAGCGTCATCCTATCGATTTTGCCATTTTGCTATTGAGATCGTTCTTTCTTCTGCTTTTTATAAATATTTTAGAGAGATTTTGAACCAGACCACAGCATTGCGTCCCTTTTGGTCTCTCTTACACGATCCATCTTAGCTTGAGAGACTTCATAGATTTCTCCACAATTCCTCTCTGGCTTTGATTCCTTTCGCGGTTGACCACCTTCTTTGGTGTTTCGCCGCAGCCCAGTTGAGCACTCATTGAGTTTATGAACACCGTTTGCACTGATGAAGCACCCTTTTCGTCTTTCTGATCTCTTCTTTCACATGGAAGTTCCAAGTTAGTCGACTATCTAGGTATACACCCTAAGTATTTTTCTGGTCACTTGTAGCTTCGATTCAAAAAGTGTCAAGGGCTGAAATTCCAGATCTCTCCTCTTCCTTGTAAAGATGATCAGATCTGTCTTTTCCGCATTAATAGAGAGCCCTTCTTACTGACACCACTGCTACTGTAGCCTCTCGCTGGGCATGTAACGTATATACCCCTAAGCCTTGGTGCAATGAGATCTGCACCCCATTGTATTAATGCCGGGAATATACCATCCGGTCCTGCGGTCTTGCAAGGGGAAAATATTTTTATCGCCCCACTGACCCCTTCTGGAGTTACTATCCGTTCTGCTTCCGCCTTATCCATCCTTTTTACTCCTTGTTTCCTCAGAGCCCAGGGCTGATCTGACTTCAGGATTCTCGGAAAGTGTATTTCCATGAAGACCTCATTTGTACGATCCAGTGTCTCAACAATCTACCCCGTTCTATCGTGAATGAGTCAGACTTTGGAAATTAGATCCCTCGAGAAAATTTTCTGAAGTCTATTCACCTCAGCTGTGCTTCTCATATTCGAGCAAAATTCCCTCCACGACTCCTTCTTAAGTCGTCGCAGAGTTGCTTTGCCTTATACTTGCCTTATATCCCATGATTCAGGATCATCCCTTCTCACGGCATGATTTTCAAGTTCCCTACACCACCAAGGCATCGGGTCCTTTTCATCTACCAAAGTATGTAGGTGTACACGCCTCTTGGTACGCATTTTCAGCAGCTGATTGTAAATGCGTCAGCCGCGACTCTACATCCTAAGTGGTTTTCGGAACTTTAGGTACACTGCCATTCAGTTTATCCCGTAACACTTCCTGGTATTTTACTATGTCCGTGTTCCTGGGAATCCTTTCTTCTTTTTAGATCCGTATCGAACATCAAATGAGATGGCTCTATGGTCCGACATCATTGTCTGATCCATTACCTTCCAATTTGATATTATATCAAGCATTCTATTACTGCACAGACTCACATCAATCACTTCCCTTCGTCTCACATCCACTAAGGTCGGTTCTGTTCCTCTGTTGAGAAGAGTTAGCTCTTTGCACACTACAAACTCGAATAAAGCTTCTCTTCTGTAGTTGTCATTGGTGCTTCCCCATCCCTATCCCTGGAGATATTCACTAGAGACTCTACCTCTTTTGTTGGAGGAGGCTCTAGGGACAGGTACGCAGATGCCGTGACAAAACTGTTTGCACCTGCTCCTACTCGCACAGCGACAAGGTCAGGGGCACATAGTTGCGGCAGCATAAGCGATTTAACTCCGTGCCTCACAAGTACACAAGATCTAACTTTTTCGCCAGATCGCACATAGTGTAAAGTAGCAATACTTTCAGGTAGACCTCTAGTCCCTCCTTTGAAGATCCAAGGCTCCTGCAGCAAGGCAATATCAATCGACTCTGATGCAGCTTTGCTGTGGTGAAGATTCAATTGAATCGCCGTAAGTTTTTCCTGGTGTGGTTCGGGTTGACTGACCTTCTGTTTCCTGGTTTGTCCATCAGCCTTTCCACTTTCACGTGTTCTTGATTGATTAACATTCCCGGACACAGGTTCCGCTTTCTACCTCCATCACCCTGGCTTTAGCTGCACTGAAGATCTCGGTAGATCAGTTCCAAGATCTAGAGGTCTTGCCTCTTCTGGGGTAGTTTCGGCTAAATTAGCATTATCATTGACCGATATGTCAATATTTCCCGAGACAGAGCCTGCCAATGGCAACCTCAAGGAAATAAACATGCTATCTATCGATGAAGCAAACAAATGTTGATAGGGAACTAGATACATGCATCACAACAAAATCGACATAGCCAGTGTCATAAGAGGAGATCCATGAATTTAATGAAAATTAATCGTAAAAAATTCGAATTTCTGCCGACATTTTGACTGATGACGTAGAGATGAAGAAGATATATTGGATAGCGTTTCGTTGGCATGCATTCATCATCAAAAGAGACTCGACTCTTGGGACTAACTTCGTTTCAGGACTAAATGAGCTACGAAACTTTGGCTTAAACAAACCGCTGAGGTTCATGTTTTTATGAGATGAAAGAAAGGTTCTAGATAAATTGGACCCAGTGTTCTCTACTAGTTTTAAATGAGCCGTTAACATTTTTCGCCAAGAAGGACACATACAGGACAAAAATTGATGACTTCCTTACTGTCTCTGGTATCCAACGATATGAAATTCTTTAAGCCATACATACTTCATCTAATTCTGTACGACTTTGATGATGCAAAGAATACACACATTATGTCAACTAAATTCCAATTCCATCACTCAAATCCATGTCATGCCTGGATTTCATAAATGTTTTAAAACCAAATGAATGAAGTTTGAAAACAAACATATTTTCATCAATGACTTTCACTCATCCTGCAAAAGATGCAAATAATCGGATACACCAAAGTCATTCACTCATTGGTATTCCTACAAGTATGTAGGTACAGATAACTGAAGCCATTTCGATAAGATAAGATATTTTATGTACTAACAATGCAATAGAGAATCCTTCCATACTTTATGTATTATCCGTAGAATGCTTGTTAATGCCAATAACGTTCCAATCTAGCCTTCCATCCAGGCGCACCCTTAGCCGACAAAGAAAACCATAAAGACCATGAGGACCTTCCTCCGATAACCATTAATATTCGAAAATTTTATGGTGTCGAATTCGGAGCAGATAAAGTCATGCACAGAACTGTCCGTATATATGTACGTAGGTACAGGGATTGGATTGCATATTGTGATGACTACGCTTCAGCAGTTTTCGATGTCGTCGTGAGAAATTCAAGCTTTCTCTCCCTCTCTGTCAGAGGATGTGGTATATCTTAATTAATTCCTTTTCTATTCATCTTAACACAATTCAAAGATACGCTAAGGATAGATTCAATGTGGACATGGATGCTTGAGTCGGGGATGAGTAGCACACAGGAAATCCATCCATCGAGTTTGGTTTGGTTTTTTTTTTTTGTTTTCCTCTCCTTTTCAGTTGTCTCCCTTAGTGATAGTGATTCTCTTTCTTCTATCCTTTAAGGAGACGAATGCATAATGTGACACGTAATGACTGAAAGGAGAGAAGCAGTAGCCTAGTCGGGGAAACTGTTTGTTGCCCTAATTTCTAATGCAATCTAAGTTTTCGTCTATGGAGTGCGGGAAACTGTTACGGTAATCCCATGCAGGATATAAACGTGTCCTGAAATCGATCGTAGATTGGCTTGTTGGGAAAGGATTCTTTTCTAATGGATTCAAATGAATTACTTTAGTTGCAGCACACTAGAGGGATTACCATTCAAAAAGTTTGTCCGTCGGTCTAATTTCGGTCTCTGCGGACCCACCCATCTTTAAGTCTCACATAAAGAGAGAGAGAGAGAGAGAGAGGGAGACAGAAAGAAATAGAGTCATCTAGATTGCTGGACATTGATAGTTTTGAATTCTTAATTTCTTCCTTAGTAATTTCATTATTTACGTTACGAATGTTTGTGGATAAAATTTATTCTGACAAATAAGGAGACTGACCGGATGTTCATTTTGGGACTTTTTTTTTCTTTCTTTCTACGTTTCTCTCTCTTTCTTTTTGTCTGGTTCTTCCTTTTTCTTCCAATTTAGTTGGGCTCTACGGGATAGAGTTAGTAGTTTAATGGACTTCGTTTGTCTATTTGGGATGAATATTAAATAGTTTAATGGTAGTCGTTGGCGGTAGGGATAGCATGAGTTCAGGGGTGTTTGCTTTTAATTCTATATCAATGGAGTTTCTGATTATCCTTGTTATCATTTATCATCGTTTATCCATTTAGTTGAACAGAAAGTTTTTGGAACTTTAAGCTGATTATTTGGTTGATACAGAGGGGCACGTTTTTAATTATACTTTATAAGGATACCGGCCACAACAATGGACTCTATGTCCTTGAACTGCTACAATATGTTATTTGAGATGTGATCACTTTGAATTTGAAATTGCTGAGGGAATCATTTATTTTATATGGAACCAGAAGAAAGACAGTTTTGCAGTGCGTATGCACAGCCTAGTTTTTGGCAGTAACGCGTTTCATGTTCAGTAGGTAGAGTCCTGGTTGAAGACAGCAATTTAGCAGAGGCAGTTCTAATCACCAGCTGCAAAGCAGTTGAACATACGCATATAGTTTGTAAGGAAAAATGTGTCGCTACTACAACTATCGCTAGCGAGGATATTGCCAAAACGTTGGTAGACTCAGATATAGTCGTAGAGTCGTATTGTTCAGAGTAGTGTGTGCTAATGCTATGGCAACACGAGAATCCAGACGGAAACTGAAGTCTATTTACAGACTAGGTGCTCTAATGCGTCATTACGCCTATAGAACAGTGTCAGAAGAAGCCACATGTCCCCTAGCCGGGACTCGATCAGGATATCGACGAAATGAAACGGGTATACATCAATAAAATCGAAAATCGACAGCATGGAGGAGCTATTAAAACAGACGAAACGTGTCGATTGAATAGTAGACAACATGCATATACAACCGGAAGGTCTACGGAAATAGTGCTACACCAAGTGGTACGCGTTGGGGAGGAAGAGATATATATCGGAGGCATTGCAATGACCACAATAATGGACATTGAAGATGCCTTCGATAAAATATGCTTCGAAAGTCTGAGAGTAGCCTTAGAAGATCGCAGGGTTAACCCATTGGTGGTGAGATGGGTGGACAATATGCTGAAAAATAGGGCGATAAGTATTCAGACGGGATCTTCAAGACTTAGAGGAAGGGTTAGCAGAGGTTGCTCGCAGGGAGGAGTTTTATCACTTTCTGCACTCTCTCATGAGAAGATTTGAAAAGACTGACATCCATACTTTGGGATATGCCGATGACCAGCAATAATGACAAAAGGCACATTCATGAACTTTACAGCATATATCATGATGATGATGCTCCCCGAGTAGTGGAGCGGTGGTGTCAGGAACAAGGGCTCTCCATTAATGCGGAAAAGACAGACCTAATCATATTCACGAGGAAGAGGAGAGATCTGAAATTTCAGCCCTTGGCAGGTTGGTTAAGTATCTGGGTGTATTCCTAGATGCTGGAAAAACTTTAAACCCCAATTTGGAACGGAGGATCAGAAAGATGAAAAGAGTGTAAATAGTGTTCATAAATTCAATGAGTGCTCATCTCGAAATGAGATGAAGCAGCTCTGGGTGAGAGGTCAGGTACGGACTGAGCGCAACGAAAGGTGGACTCTCTAGCAAAGCAAGGGTCAACCTCGGAGCTCTCTGGTCCGGAACCATTCGCTGCAATTGGCAAGGGGATTGTAGAACACCTAATTACCAACAGGGCCACGGCGGAACACCAGAAAAAGTGGGCAACCGTGGAAGGTTGCAGGCAGGCCAAAATGGCTATTAACATATCGATTGGCACCACTCATAGAGAACTTCTAAGCTTGGGGCGAAGAACACTGAAATGGGTGGTAGCGTTATGTACAGGTCGTGGACATTTCGAGTATCACCTAAAGAAGATGGGTCTTCCGGAGAATGACACCTGTGGAAGCGAGACGAAAAGGGACCCAACACTGTGGTCTGGTTCAAAATCTCTCTAATGTATATACACATATATAATACCTTCAATGGTAAAAATTATGTAGCACATGTTTGTATTATTGAATGTATCATATACTTCAAGTTGTAAATTGAAAAAAATAATTATCTACCTGATCATTCCAACTTTAGCAAATTACAGTCATTTACTACTCACGCCCTACTCTTCCCTACAGTAAGTCCGGGAAGTGTTAACGTTATACAACTTTAAACTCGTGCTTGGTCTAAACGATACCACATCTGGACACGATCTCCGTAACTCGATATTCATAAACGATCTGAAATTCTCGGAAACATTAATTACCAATCTTTGCAATAGTCATCGGATGGTTCAAGTAAACCTCAGCTCTCTACTAAATCGTTGAACTCCTTTCAAAGGGGTGGATAGTAACTGAAAAATGTCGAAATACGTGCTTGTCTATCCATCAATCCCCCAAATAAAACAAATGTATATACACGTTCTACCCACAGATAGATACATAGATACAAATTATAGCGTTCGCCATGGCTCCGTTTATAATAATAACGGACAGACGACAAATGCATACATTCGACTGATTGATTTGCTAATGATACGCTAATAGGAATTTCAAGTGCATTAACACCGGTACTACCTATAGAGCATGATAGGCAACAACTATGTAGGTATGTAAGTACGCAATTACCCTATTTTACATAGATTGATAAGTATTTGTTACTTTTGTGTTAGTAAATTTAGTCCAACTCTACCTGTTAATGACTTTTGGAAATGTGCTAATCAATAATTTTATTTAATTATCATTTCCTGGTCTTATCATCAATTTCTACGTCATTAGTGACTGCTTAACGAACTCGTTATCATTGTCGATAAATTAAAGGTGTACCCACTGCACCTGTACATGTGGTATACTATTCGTATCTGTAATGTCATAATTACATACATATATACATATATGGATGCCAATAAAACCAATTAGAGAACCATCGCTCATAAATCAAATGTGTGGTGAGTAATCAATAATTTGTGTGGTTAATTTTTTTGTTAATACGAGTAACAAATAAAAAACAAAAAAATATGTAAATTGAAATAAAATAAATAGTGGTTTTCAGTCCGAGGTAGTTAAATTAACGTAAATTATATTATTACTAGCCACCAGATAATTCGATGGGGATTAATGGTTTGGAGTGTGTCACTTTGTTGTCCTTAAGGTTTCTACAGGACTCATCTTTGCTCAGTGGAAGTCTTAGCTTACTTACTTGTATACGCATATCTATCCAAATTTAATTCAGCTGCTGATGACAGTAGTGTCTATTTAGGTGAAGTTAAGCACCTACCTCATTTGATGTATTCCTCTTTGATTGGAAGAAGAATTTTCATAATATTCTTAGAGAACAAGGAATCAATACCATAAGACACAACTAAGAAGGTTTCAATCTCTAGCAATTCAAGATAAGACTCAATAGTCATCTGCTAGCATCTCGGGGGCTGTCTCAGCATTCCAATTTGCGAAATATCACGATCGGTTGTTCTCTTTAACTTCATGAGAGTGCCATATGCCTCATCTTCAAGAAATTTGTTCCTATGTCTTTAGAGAACTATCGAGACTTATATTTAGCACAGAAGATTCTGTGTTATACATATGTACCAGTTGCGTGGAGTAGACGAAATCTTATATAAATCCTGGTGATAAAGGTAGTGAGGATACCCTTATCGATTCTAAAGCTGCGGATGATAGCATTCATCGTTTGGAGCACTACAAAGAGATGGCTGATTCCGGCAAACTGATTCAGCTGTGTCGCGTAATTCTGGAGAAAATGTGATGCACCGACAAGGTAGTGGGCTATCATGTAATTTTTTCAATCTCATGTTTTAGCGGATAATGCGTAGGGTAAGTGTTAACACGAATGGAACTATCTTTAACAAATCCATCTAGCTACTGGGATAGGCAGACAATATAGACATCATTGATCGCTTCAAACGTACCCCTTTAGAGGTTTTCATAGAAATCGACGAACAGGCGGAACGAAGACGAGAAAAAATACATGATGTCAACAAGTAAAGTACCAGCAGTCCAACACGTTGAACATAATGTCAGTGTTGAATCTAATCCTTTCAGTTCTGTTAGATGGAGCTGAGAGCTGGTAAATAAGGCAGAGTGGACATTGAGGACTTTCGAATGAAAAATTCTTCATCGAATAGTTGGTCCTCTTTGCAAGGAGAACATACAACCGTGAACTCTACGAGCTGAACCAAGATATGGATCTAGTCTAAAAGGATCTAGATTACACTGGCTCGGCCAGATCGTTCCCATGAAGGCAGAAAACGGCCGGAAAGTCTATGTCAATGGTATTTACTCGCATAATTCCAAGGCTGCTATAGCTCTTCTAAGAAGTTTACTTCCGTACATAGAACAGCAATACAGGAAACGTAAGTGCCTCTGTGGATTCGGAGGTTTTCGGAGTACCATTGTACTCTGTGATGAGTGGATTGAGAATTGCGATGCTAATAGTCAGTATATAGTCTGAGGAGGAATTCGGGAAAAAATAACTAGATACGCTTTAGACTTGTCCTAAACTAGACGAGAAGGTGAGGATGCTGCTGCTTCCGAGATGACGAGTACTCTTTGAATTTAGTTTTCACGGCTGAAATCTTTGACTCTTGTCTAGATCTCAGCTATGCTCCTATTGTATAAAATGAAATCTCCTATTAACTTGTTGAAAAATATCCATCACTTGCGACTCGTCTGAAGAAAGAGACGGACCCGCAGCACCGAACAGATCAAGGATAAATTTTTGGAGCTAATACATATGTACATGATTTGTCATAAGTTCCTTGTCACTGATACACGATACTGACCAGTATCTACTGCCTGCAATTGCTTCAGAGTAGGTTTTCTTACTTCCAGAACTAAGTGCAAATATTTGGATCGACAAGTCCGTACGGGACCTAGAGTGTATCTTCTCACAACCATTCGTGTTGTGAGTGTTATATTCTCCATACGAATGGAAGGGGTCTGCTAGTTAATGTCGTGCCCGAAAGGTAATTTTCGTTTGAAAAGCTTTTTCATGACTCTAGGACTTTTGTCATACCCCCGCCAGAGGTGAGACCTTGAAAAATAGAAAAAAAACATTGGTGTTGTGTGGGAATCAAACTTCCAACTAGTGCTCAGTAGACCGACGCATTAATTACCACTTCGCCGACTACTTTTCCTAATTTTTAAAACCAATGTCATTGGAGTACACTGACATCCAGTATTAGAGGTTGAAGTACGATGGAACATTGTGAAAATCCCAAAACGCAGTCGAATACTCATTTACTAATCTTATAAGATACACACTATCTGCGTCTACTACTCTACTAATGAAATCACTCACATCATAGATACGAGTATGAACATACTTAAGTTTGTGCTCAAACAAGAAATTTTTAATTTATTCATTAATTCAACTCATGGCGCTACACACAAGAACAGCTGATAGTGTGTTTTTGAGTGAAATTCCTTGCCCAACTGACAGCTTATAATGAGTGATGATTACGTACCTATAGCTGACCATTACGGCACAAAAACACACGAATAAATAGCTGAGATTCATCGACACAAAAAACTACAGATAACGAGATACAAATATGCTCAACAAAATGCCGCGATAAAGCACAATTATTCGAATAAAAAAAAAAACACTCAGCTCCGGGACGAAGTACACTTTGCTTTCATTCGAAGTTCACCCCACCAATTGTACATACTATTCGGCACGCGGTCCAATCGATACCCCCTCCAGTAAATACATAGACTTCCAGTGCTCGGAATAGAAACAGCATGTTAACAAAACAATTTTAATTAGTCAGCGTCGAGTGCCATTTAATAACGACGAGCAATAAAACAATCGTGAAACTGTGCTCCGTGCATGAGAGCCGACATTATTGTGTCGATTGAGTGTTATTTCAAGTTCGACACAATTGACTACGAAATTGAACGAAGAAAGTCCAATTCCCCATTCCGCCGCCCCGTCTAATAAAAAAAAGAAAAGTAAAATGAGCAATAACTCAAATTCCAATCGAACAGGTAAACAGTGCGATGAAGTATGCTTTTGCGTGCGTTTTTTTTTTTCTTTTTTGCATTTGGAGGGCTTTTCTCCTTGTTTCACTCCGGCTTTTACAATATTCAAATAGCTAAAGCGACTAAGGCGCAATCATTGAAATCCCCCCCCCTATCTCTTTGTGTTTTCATATTTTTGCATTCATAGTTGTTACTGATGGAAGCGACTGTGGTGGGGCACCCGGTGACAATGTTGATGGCTTCGACTCGGGAGGAGGAAACACTGTGAAGCACTCAAATGGAAATGAGCCTCTTGACGGTGAAGAGTTGGAACTTTTGCTAAAGGGGCAACAGCAGCAGCCGCAATGCTCTCGCGTCAATTTTCAAGAGCAGAAGCCTTCGACGAAGAAGCAACAGGGTGAGTGGTTTCTTTTTTTTCCTTTTTTTTTGGTTAAGGCACTTGTTGTGGTAACTTTTTGTGAGTGTTGTTACTGTTTTGTTGAATCTGAATGAAGAAGCAGCAGAAGAGTAATTGTCTGCACTGGGAACAAGTGGTATTCATGTAAATTTTTTGAAGATGTATTAGATGGGTTGACTGTGTGTGCGAGGGGGTGGGATCATGGATTAAAAGGATTAAAGCATTTCAGTTGGTTTGTTGTACTACTTAGGTCACGAACGTAGTGTGTAAGAAAGATAATCCAGCTATCCAGGACTATCTGTCGTTGGTACTTATCCAACACCCTTAGGAGTAATAGGAAAGCCTAAAGTAATAGGAAAGCGTGATAAAGGAGGTTGTTATGTTTATGAATTGAAAATGTAAAAAAAATTTATATGCAGTTGATCCGAGTTTGCATTTTTTTTTATAGGAAAACGAATGTATTAATGGGTTTTTCAATAAGGAAATAACAATTTTGTATTTAAATAAAACAATTATTGAGATATCGGACTGAAATTCAATCCAGGTATAGTACACATTAGTGTACATTTGAATATGAAATTCGATTTCGTTCATATGACCACCGCGAGCACGTTTGCAGCGATCGATTCTTTAAAGCCAATTTTCCACCACTCTTCCACACATATCGTCCGGAACGTTGGCAATTTCGCTTTCTACCTATATTTTTCCTGAGCTCGTCTATCGTTGTTGGCTTGTTGGCATACATATGCCAATGACTTAATGTAGCGCCGTAAAAAGAAATCCAACGGCGCTAAATCGCATGAGCGAGGACCATTTCTACAGATCACACGATTACCGAATTACCCCTTCAATAGATCAATTGTTTGACCAGTTGTGTGGCATGTGGCACCGTCTTGTTGGGACCATATATCACTGATGTCGATTTCATCCAATTTTTGCCAAAAATAGTCTTTTAACATTACAACAAACTATACTGACCGTAACATGGCGATTATGATCACTTTCATCGACGAAAAAGTATGTCCTCCGGCATGAAATCCACACCACACGGTCACTCTTTCTGGATGCAATGGAGTCTCTTGAAGCATATGTATGTGGGTTTCTTGCTGTCGTTTAACGCATATTTCGCTTATTGGCAAAGCCATTGAGGAAAAAATGAGCTTCATCGCTGAAGATGATTTTTTGATGAAAGTCACGATTTTCTTCAATCTTTTGCAGAGCCCAATCGGAGAAGACGCTTTAAATGATCAAGAGGCTTGAGTTCTTCAGTTAATATGATCTTGTTAGGGTGTAGGACAAGATCTTTACGCCAAGTTCGCCACAATGTGGTCTGAGAGATTTCTAATTCCTGTGAACGGCGTGGGATCGACTGATTCGGCTCATTTTAAAATGAAGCACTTAAGGCTACCGTATTTTTGGCACTTTGATCAGTTCGTTGTCTTACTCGCACAGGAACATTCAATAGTGAATATGATAACTTGAATTTATCCACACAGCATATCTGGTGGGACGTTTATTACGACCGTAATAAATTCCGTAAATTGGAGTAAGCACTCTTAAATTTGCGACTAAAAATAAAAATACAAATATTAAGCGCGACAGTTCTATGGGACCCAGGGCCATTCATGTTGTGCGTGTTATATTTTTCACACGAATAGAAGGAACCTACTGTTTAATGTCGTTTCCGGAGGGCAATTTGAAAAGCTTGTACTCTCGGATATTTGTCATGAAAGGTCTTGCCTAGGGATTGAACCTCGAACGCACTAACCACTTGAGCCAGTTGCGAACAGCGACACAGAATTTCCGTAGTAATTTTTAATAATTTCCAAACGTTCCTCGTTCGTGAACTTCACCAAGTTAAAGATATAAACTTTGACAACGTTTTGTCGTAAGAAAAGTTTAAGAGCGCGTTTGTATTAAAATACAAAATTGTTATGTCCCCATTGAAAAACCATTTATATCAGTGGACTCAAGTCTCCTGAAACCTCAGGATAAACAATGTAGACTCTGAATTAGGTAGGTATGCAGGTAGGTGCGAGTCGCAGGATGCGTTATTTTGATACTTGATTATTTGTGCATATTAAAACTAACCAGTAAAGTCCAGAAAAAGGATGAGTTCTCCAATCTTATTATCAGATATCTTTTTAAGGTTGAAAAAGATTCACATTGTTTGCTCCTCGGTGTGGGCGGATACCTGTAGAGAAGGGGAATTAGGGATTCCTTCTCGTTATTTTCTCGTTTTGTTTTTTCTTGAACTATGACAGAATGTGTTGTGTAGCTTGGCTGCATGGACTCCTATTAGCCAGTGGTCTGTCCTACTATTCTTGCAGTATCTGATCTTGATCTAGCTTTTATGTCTTTGATTTGGTAAAGGTAGATGGATCATATCTCTCGTTACACAACATAGTTCATAAGATTGACCACCTGTAAAAAGTAATATTGTATATTGCTCTAAGCGACTTCCAGCAGGTCATTGACCTTTTCCGTTAGAGACACGTTAACGAAGGACCCTGGGCTAGCCAACTCATCTGCTTGTTCATTTCTCTCCTCAGATCTTATTCGTTATTGATTTTGCACCCAATTAATTGAGTTCCTTTTGACATTGTTCGACCAGTCTGGATGACGTGTTGTTTATTAGTAACGACGGCAGTATTTTGGGTGGTAGTCGGGAAAAGCTCCACCTGGAAGACACTGGTAGAATTTGGAAGGCGTAAAGACATATTTCTCCACATTCATTTTATTTGAAAAATTAGTTGTCCATGTTGACTTTTCTATACTTCCATTTTTCTTTGGTCGGTGACTTTACTGAAAACAAAAAAAATGTTTGGTGAGGGTATTCGGTTATGTAGTCAGTCGGAGTAGAAATCAGCTCGACTTAGTTCTGGTTCAGCATCCAGATTCCCTAAGTCAGACTACGCTGTAAGTTGAAGGATTTCAGGTAAAGGATTACAGCATTTATTTCAATAAATATAGTATGTATATAATCAGTTAAACGCAATAGAGGAGACATAACGCCATCCTGGAAGCTCCATCGATTACAGCATAATCAGTAAACAGGTCTGTCCTTTTTTCTCTCTAAATCTTTCGGATAACAGTGAACACTAAAAGAAGATAAATTTCCAACCCTTTTGCTGTTACCCACATCCAGTTGACATTTGACTCTAGTAAAAGTGCTCTTCTCCGTGTGGCCGGTTTATTCATATCTTAAGATTTTTAATCAGATGAAAGATCCTTTCTTTGAGGCAACGTTGTTATACTTTGCTCCATTTTTTCGTTTCAGCGGTCTTGCTAAAAAAAACTAGTCTACTAGTGCCGCCCTAATAATTATGACCCTTGATCGTTTTTGATTGATTCTGTAATTCATAAAATTCTATAGGTTACATAGCTACGATTTTTTAATCTCAATGCTTAAGTGCGTGCTTAGCTTAACTTAAGTTGAGTAAGAACGCTATCATAATATCTCTTGATTCAAGCTTTAGTCACTCAACGATGGATAAACTAGACCTCCGTAGTTGAGCGTAGGCTACCTCCTTTTTGGCCTACACAACCTAAGTATGGAGCCTAAGACTTTTGTCCGAAAGTCTAAATTAGGAATGAATGTACAACACTCTCTTCATAATCCAAATCTGATTTCTCTACTACCCCACACTAAAATTCTGTGGCTAAATAGCAGCAGTAGGCGCACGAATTTTGTACTCCGCTGGTAGTTGCACAGACTTTTGAAAGATTGTATCTTCGGTGTTGACTTGTGAATTTCGCACAATCCTTTCAAAGTATGATGTTGAAAAAATCACATGACAGTGCGTCTCCTTGTCTAAATCCGTTTTTGACACCAAAGGTCTCGTTACCGACCTTGATGGAGCAACAAACGTTCTCCATCGTCATCTTGCACAATCTGACGAATTTGACAGGGATGCCAAGACTAGGCAAAGCTCTGTATAGCTCATCTCTATAATTGCTGTCATATGCTACCTTCAAATCGATGAAAAGATGGTGGGTATCGATTTGGAGTTATTGGGTTTTTTTTCCAGGATCTGCCAAAAGTGGGAAGATTTGATCGACTATGGACTTTCCTGCTCTAAAACCATACTGATAGGGGCTAATCAGGTTGTTGACGAAGGGTTTCAGACGTTTACACAATATCGCAGATAGGATCTTGGACGCGATGTTGAAGAGACTGATACCTCTGTAATTGGAGCAATTGAGTGAATCTCCTTTCTTGTGGATTGGGCATGCTTTTTCCTAGTACTACTATCAGTGTTTTACAAGATATTTGCTTGTTGCCATACCTGCAGCAATGGAAATGTACTTCGTCACTTATGACTAATTTTGAATAAAGATCCTTTTGATCCTTTTGATCAACCATTGATGTTCTATAATAAACTTTCTGTATTTCAGAGGGGTTTTGGTGTACTGTGGGTAACAGCTGAGTTTACGAAATCATCTTCAAAAATAATAGTAATATAATAATAAATGCCCAGTTGTGCATCCCTTCGTCTCGCTGATGTTCCTGGGCACTCTTCCACATCCTCCTACACACCATCAATTCGGTGATGAATCTCTCTTAGAGACATGCGACTAGTTATCGAATTGTGTGACTAATCGGTGCCAAAATGGACAAATTCATTTCTCGTTCTTCAGGAGTATGCATTTCCATTGTTCTTCGTCGTATTTTTCGGATCTGTTTATTTTGTAGACGCCATCGTAGACAATTCGTATGGAGTCGTCTCTTTTGTATCACTTTGTGTATCTACATACATGCCGGACTTTGTTGCTAAAGGATCTAATCACAAGAATTCTGAGTAATTGAGGGATAAGGCTTCTGTTTGGGGAGTTAATGAGTGTATCTTCATAATCTGCGTCGTTTCGAATGCTGGGCCTTCCTTACCAGGTCACTTTCGTCATGCTGTCAGATTCAGTTACTTTGTAGCTTTTCGGTGAGTCGACATATTCAGTATTTCTACTCTCACTTCATCCAAATACAAACTTTTAACGATGCGCGATCCTAGGACAGCAATGGGAATGTCTTCTCTTAATCTAACAAGCTCTCGATGCGTTTGACGTCAAGCTATCTTGTCACGAATATTCTTTACTACTCTCATTATAGAATTCATGACAAGATACACTCAAATGTCCTCTTAATACAAAAGGAAAATGTCCTGAGAGTTATAGGTAATTGGCAGCTGAAAATAGCTTTTTAATTTCCCGAAAATCGTGGTTTATTTTATTCTCTTTGGATTTCAGAAAACACACTTGAAATAGTCACACAACTACAACAACCAGTGTCAGATATCACCTACCACAATCTCGATAGTTTTATTTAAGTCAGATACCTCTAAGGCAGTTTGTCAGCTGTGACTTTTATTAATACTCTTCACCTACTTCGGAGTTAAAACCATAAAATTTTCAGGAAAGCTGATGTATCCTTTTATATATGTACATAAAAATGTGAGAATGCAATATTTCTTTAACAGCCACACACATTTTATATGACAGTATGTCCAGTCGAATATCCTTTTCTGGCATATCTTTAAAAAATCCGATAGCCATTCCCATAGATGTCATAATAATAATGACCCGATCCTTTATTTTCTTCTTTTTGTCGTAAAATATCTCAAAAAATCGTAAGAGGAAGAGGAAGTAGTTATTACTTACATACATACTTACATATATAATACTCGTACGTATGTGAGTGTGCAGCACAAAACCCCTTCAGTTAAATTGCTATTAAAATTTGTGTTTACTGCCATTACTTCTTCAATTCTGGTTGTGTTCCTTCCGCTTAAGCTTTTGAAGCAAACGCGAAAATGTCAGTAATATCAAAAATTCGAAAACACAAAGACTACAAAGGATTTCTGCAAGGCGCAAAGCGCAGCGCCCAAAGGACGCCGTCACCGTCCGTTTCGTAGTTCAAATTACGTATTTTCCTTTGGCACTGGCACATTGTACATCGGTTTATTCCTGCAATTGCATGGTTGAGACCATTTGGAAGGATTTTTTCAATCGGAAATATTTTTCTGTTATTGGAACGTCATATCCGTGTGAAATGTTTTGATACTGAAATTTTACGAGCATATACCTTCTCTTCACTGACGGCCGCTGCTGTTGATGGTATTTTTAGTTCGGTAGTAGTAGTGCCATTGTCCTTTGTCGTCGTTAAGTTGCACAAACACCGAGTATTTTATAATGTTATGTGTTTGAGTTAATAATCCTTACGATAAGATCGAGTTGTGTAATACCATCGAATGGAAGGTAAGCGCTTTATCGCTTAGAAATGGATGGGAAACTATTGTGCTTAGTAACTAGGCATCTAGATCTTTAGGTTAGGCATAATGCCTGTTTCGGTACTGCCCAATCACGTTAAAAATTGTGTGTTTTGAAGGAAACAAAAGTTATATGGTCGATTGCAAAGATGACGACCTTCAGAAATTTACATGTGCTATGGGTACAAGCTCTGGATACAAGCCAGAAGACAAATTTGCCTACAATTTTTTTTTGACGCACATTTGTTTTTAGCAATGAAAATGCATGCAAGTAGTCTTGACCTTGTTAACCTTACTCCAGTCTGATAACACATCTCACAGAGATTAAGGGTCACGCAATCAAAAAATTGGAGACAACGCCATGATTGAAAATATTGTTGACAAGTACAGCAAAGCATTCTAGATATATATATTGCTCTATAAAAGCAATCTTAGGAGATTTAAGTTAGATAATAGGAAATAAGTACCTCGACAAGAGAATGCTGATATAGGATACCGATATATTGACGAAATAGTACTTTGTAACCGCTGCCATTCCACCAGGTTGCGTACTTGATTACGATGAAACATTTAGACGAGTTAAGACTGAATGCCATCGGGACCATTGCATCTGCCAAACAAAGGCTACAGTCAAAGGGTCTAGCTTTAGCAGATCACAAGACGAATACATTACACTCCAAAAAATGCCTTAATGTAGGATTGTTAATACCAAGACGTTATAGTAGATGACAGACTAAACTTTAGTACACGTATGAAGTACATATCAAAGAAGGCATCAAATGTGTACTCGGCGGTTTGTAGAATGCTGCCAAATATGTGGACCCAAGAATCACTAGGCAAATACTACTATTTAGAGTCCTGAAGAGCACATCCGAATTTTGTTGAAAGGCATCATGAAGTTAGGTACTCACATCTAGTGAAACGATGCTCCATACTAAGTGTTAGGCTTCGTTTTTCAATAGGTAGTCGAAATATTGCTTTCATTGCATCCAGCTGAACAGGCATCATTAACAAATGTGCGAGAATGTTCAGTCATTCCTAATTAGACTTTACATTTTAGAAAAGATGTGTTGAGCTGTGCCTTGTTTCGATCTCTATGTAATCAGGACACAGTCATGTCTCCTTGTAAATATTGAGACAAGGGAAACCGTTCTCTTGCTTGACAACGATAAAGCTTAAACAAAGAAGGATGAGACAATATGGTTTTAGGTATTTTCTCTGTAAAGACCGGGTGCATATTTCTTCGATAATTTGTGCTAACTTCAATACCAAAAGCCTCCACCCTTTAATATTAAGCTCCTGCTGGTTCCTGCGTAATATTAATTAAGGATTTCAGATCCATATGAGATCACAAGCGACTGGTTTATGTGTGGCTGCACACGCGATCTGCCACTTCAACCTATCCCTATGTCTAGGTAGGTATCTATCTTCATTAGTTCACTATGTTACACATTATGTGCGAAAAATTACCTCCTTCATGTGGAATAAAAATAATGTACCCAACACATAGTGTAAGGGTAATACCATTTATTGAAAAAAAAAAAAAACTTTTTCTTTACATCCCATCGGCAAAGACATTCCCCACATTTTCTAGCCGTTCAACAGCCATTCAACTTTAAAACCCTGCCCCCATTTAGTAGGTAACCACCACATGCAGAGAAAAATTTCCTTCGGCACTTGTATTATTCCATTTGTAATGCTTTCACCAGAAACGGGTATTCCCACTTTAAAGAGAAAGACCTCAGTAAGTCATCTGTTCCCGAGGATTTCCATTTGAAATGATGCCATGCCCTTAAATGATCACTTTGCAGAAATGCTTTTGAGAGTTCACGCTGAATAGCATCAGCAGTAGTAGCAGTAGCAAAACAGAAAAAAAAAAAGATGTACGACTCTTCTGTGCAAATAAAATGTTTACAGTATCTAGATAGCTTCCATTCGTTTACCTACCCCACCTCTGGTTGTCATTCTTTTCATACCTTTGCGCGCGGAAATTTCTATAGAAACCACCTACCACCACCCCCTACCTATAGAGACAAAGTCAAACATCTGACTCGGTAGACGGTCCAATGAATTATAAAACGACACCCATGCGGAGATATACAAACCTCTTCACGTGATGATATGTGGTTGCTTGTAGGGTATCTAAAGAGCGGTTTCGGTATTAGCCTCGAAACGAGTAAATACATTTTCCATTCTAACATTTCAATAGGTTATGTCATTTGAGGAGGAGATGTGCTTGAATTGTGAGGCTTAACAGTTATGTATCCCTTCTGTGGTGGAATCCAGTTCCAGTTCCTATTTGCATAGGTAAATCACGCACACACATAGATAGGTTGGCAAATAAAGAAAAAAAAAGGAGTCACTGAAATGAGTTCACGAGATTACGAATATTAAAACGGATATAAATGAGTGCTTTTGAGAATGCATTCAGCACAGGATACACTCTCACTGTGTGTATGCTCCAACCTATTTGACGCTGTTAAAACTTTTCCATTTCCTTTTCATTTTATCCTCCGAGTAGTGTATTTTTCTTTCTTTTTGCATTCTAGCCTCCAATTCCCTTTTCTGTGAATTGAAATGGAAACATTCCCTCTATGGTATTAAATGTTCTCGTTTTTGAAAAGAGATACATGGAGATGGGGGTGGGCCACCCCCACCCGTCGTGGGTGGTTGAGTATTTGTTTTAAGGTTATGTTTTTTTTGTATCTTTTCCAATGCGTTCAGTAATGAAGCGCAAGTAACGTGTTATAAATTTTGCTTGATGCAAGATAGGAAAGGTTTTTTCTCGTATTTTAGGGATGGGGGGCTTTTGACGAGCTCTAGCATCATGTGCCTCAAAGCTAAGAGATGCCATTGAAAGATTAAAACGTTAACAAGTCAAACCGTGATGCGACATCTATGAATGGTTAGCTTTTCCCGTCTGCCACATGATAAATTTGAGAATAGTTTTTTGCTAATTTATAAAAGAACGTCAACGGGGAATATTTAGAGTGCCTGAGGTTTGTGAGGGTGTCTCTTAAGTGGGGTTTTTTTTTTTTTTGAAGAAAATGTTCGTGTTCAGAACATAGACATGAGCAATTCATGGAGACTGTCTATCAACTCCTACTCTAACCTCATCGCAGTTGAGCTCAGTTGCCTAGTAACTTAACTAAAGATTGGATTTCAATTGCTTGGAAGATTGTTGGTAAAAGCAAGCGAGTGAGTGGTGGAAGGCACTTTTCAACAGTTCAACTATTTAATTAGTGTAGGCCATTTCGACATCTTCGGAGCTTAGGCGGAGTTAAGTATAAGGAGTTTCAAAACTTGTATATTTTGCACAAGGACTTTAGTAAAGCTTTTGATAAAATCATCCTTCTTAACCTTAAAGGACTTGGTTGTTAGCCGTTGCGTGCTTTAGATTTTTAGAATCGAACCCAATTAAAGTGACATTGGGAGTACCACATGGCAGTATAGTTGGACCAATGATTTTCATTCATGACAAACTGTCATTAAAGTGACGTCTGTATATTTTTCGGAAGTCGCATACAAGTAATTTAGGGTGTAGTACACGCTTCTTATAGGTCAAGGTTACTGTGTAAATGTCATGTAATTACGTTCTATCGAGTAAACTGCGAGTAGAGAGAAGAACGATTTTTAATAGAGCTCAAGATTCACGGGATTGGGTTCAGTATAAGGCAAGTCTTAAAGCAAATCTGAGAAAGGCATGGCGTCTTTTCTGTGAAAGATGTAGAGAAAAACAGCGACTCTTTCAAGAAGAGAAAAGTACTATCCAATTGCGCATATTGCCAACCAGAGTGTACCTAGGCCTGGCCGAGTGAGAATAATTTAGAAACACTTTTAGAAACTGACTTTCTGGTTAATAGTTCATTCCATACTCTTCAATGATTTTTTCATTCCTGATAGAATTGCCTGATCTCATCTTTCGAAGCTAGGAGTAGATTTATTTGCAGAGTACCTCAGCAAGGGGGAGTACCTATATCACCGCTTCTATAAATTTTAATAGTGAATAAGGTACTCGTCGTTCTGCAAAACTAAGGAAGTAAAGTTATAGCTTATGCGGATGACAGTAGCTGCAGCAATAGCCATCTGATGGAATTAACCCCAATACCTTCGTGAAGTGGATGAAAACAGTTCTGCAGAAGTTGTGTGAAAAGAGGCTCAGCCTTTTGCCATCTTGGTCTTTCAGGCAGTGTCCAGTAAGAACACCGATAACGAGGCTTATCTGTGATCGCTCCAACAGGGACAACTCAACACTATATTTCAGATCAAGCATAGGCCAGATCTGTTTCGAAATGTTGCAAGTAGAGAAAGAAAGCGTCTACCTTTAGCAAGAGTTTACAAACAACGAGGGACATACTGGGTATGGGGATCTACCACATCGACAGGATCCTATGGATCCTACAGTTTAGCTTCCTATCTAAAAAGAGACTCAAGCCTTTTGCATTATCTTTAAAGGAGAGGCTGGTACTATGGTCAATAAGAGGAACTTTATATTTCCTCGTAAAGAGGACAAGTTCTGTTTTGAGGGGGTTACTCCTAGAACGCATTTTGAGGCCCATCTGGTAAGCTGTAGAAGAGCTCATTGGACATTTCCCCTGAGAGTGTCAGGGTGTTTTCTGGAGGCAGCGATAGCAATGCCACTCTGCATTCTGTCTTTGCTGTGGCCAATAGTAGCCCTTTGATCACTAGATTCCACCAAAATGCCACCTAAGGAATTTCGCAATTAACAAGTCTTCTAGTCGATGAGCCGCCCAGCTGGGAATTGATAATCCTTGCGTTTGTGTAATTGATTGATCAATACGCCACTAAGATGCGCCACTAACGAGTGCATGACTGTCTCGACTGCTTTGCCTTTGTAGTACGCATGTTGGGACGCAGAGAGGATAGATGGGGTGATGCACTGGCTTAGGTGGATATCAATCAGTTTTTCTAGTGTTTTCTTTAGAAAGGACGATATGCTGATAGGTAAGATATCCTTTGGGTCCACGTGTGAACATTTTCCTGCTCTAGGTATAAATACAACTTAAACCTCGGTCCATAGCTTGGGAATGTAGACCAAATTCAGACAATCAGACTTGGCTTTAAGCCAAGGGATCAATATGTCTTCTGATTGCTGAAGGTCAGTAGAAATGATACCATCTGGCCCTGGAGGCTTGTATGGTTTGAAACAGCGCATGACCCAAAGGATCTTCTCAGCAATAATTATTTTCGTTGAGTTGCTGCTTCGCATTGTGGTTGGTGGTTTCGAATTGGGGTACAGCAACTGAGGAGGTACCAGGAACATACGTGTACAGAAGAAAGTCGATGTCCATGTCCATGACCATCTTCCTGCATTAGGTGGCTGGATATGGATGGATTTTTGAAGACGGTTTTCCGTAGCCTTGAGGCTTCGGAGGATTCATCTATGCTTTCGCAGAAGAATCTCCAGGAACATCTTTTCTCCTTCCTCAGTGAAGTGTTGTATTTTCTAAGAGACAGCTTGTAGGCATCGTAATTAGTCGTCCCACGAGAGCTTTTAGCTATGTCAAAAAGGAGCCTACTTTCCTTGCTAAGAATACCGAGAGTAGTATTCCACCAAAATGGTGTCATTGTCGTTAAGTTAAGTCAACGTCGAAAGGTTAGGAAGCTACATATTTAATAAATCCAAGCGGCTTATCCCTGGAAGTAATATAGGCTCTCTATACCTCTGCTATTGGAAAATTCAAAAACTGACATAAAGAATTTTTGCGAGAGCATTTATGATCTCTCATTAGACATTACGGTACAACAAGTTCTCTCTGAAAACCATAGGAATGGAATTGGTTTCTACAAAAATCTGATGGCAGGTTCACAAATAAATCGAAACGCTAGAACTGCTACTGCAAGTTCATATTCCTGATGCACAGATTAGAATCCACTCGTACCTCCTTCCTTGAATTTGCATTGCAATCAGGAAAATCAACAGTAACAAGCTTGCATCATCTTGTTACCATGATTAAAAAAATCTCTATCAAAGAAAGAAATTACACTTTGTGCCTTTTTGGACATCTCCTGACCCTTCAATCCATCAGAACTTCATGATACTGCCTAAGATACGGTCCATGATATGATCTGCTAAGCTTGGATAATTTTCGATTTCCGTCAAAACGACTAAAAGTTATTCTCAAGGTAGTCTCTCCTATTCTCCCTATTATGATCCATCATAGTAGATATAGTTCTAAAGGACCTAAAAAATGCCGGATTCCTAACTCAAGGCTATGGTGATGCAGACTTGTCATAATAGTAAGGGACAAATAAGAATCCAGTATTAATGAACAAATGCTAAATGTCCCTAACAAAATGTTCCAGACGCTAACACTAAATGGTGAACAACTCGGCCACAAACTGAATTGGATACCTTATCAAGACAGAACCACTGAAAAGGTAACTAAAGCCTTCGATCGTGTTTTGGACTTTTCGAAAAAATGGGGTTTCAAACCAAAGGTAATAACCAACGCATCGCTCGTATGGAGCGAGCCTACACTCGTTCCAACTTACAAAAGGTACAAAGACTGGCCTGTGCAGGTATTATGGGTACATTACATCCCTGTTCGATTACTGAGCTGAGAGTCCTTCTTCTGATGCACTCTCTGGCACAGAGGTCGCAAAAAATCCCCTAAGATCAGACATGTCCTTTAAATTGGGGTATAGTTTGATACTTCAAACCCTCCTCCTGCTAGCTGTACACAATAAAATTATACTAATATGGTTTGGTTCGCAAGACCTAAGGGCATCCCTGGTTCACCCGACAACGTTTTTAAGGGAACAGTACAAAAGATGTCTATGAGGACGTACTGTTCTTGAGGCAATTTCATAGCCCATCACCCCAATTAACTTTTTTTCTTTTTTTATAAAAAAAAGGGTTGGTGTACATAACCATGAAAGGTGTCCATAACCAACTCTTCACTAATTGGTGTGAAAAAATAGTTCCCTTGGAAAAATTTTGCCTCTGTTAATAGTTACGAGTTAATAGATACATAGTTACGACATTCGAGTCAATATTGTCGAAGTTTTGAAAATCCTTCAACTCCAGGTTTGTCAGTAAGGCTTACGCATTGTTCGACAAGTTTAAACATCGGCCCTACTAGAGTCCTTTCTGTCGTCAAACTGGTGTATCGTCTACCATTGTTAGATACATGCCTTGTAAGGGAAACGCATAAGTTTGCCTACCGTACCGACTGTTATAAATAATGTAATAGGTATCTATATATGTATAGTCAACATATATACTTATAAGGTTTCTGTATTGGACAAAAGAAAATTATTTCAAAAGTAAACACCATCACATCTCATTTGAATCTGCAACTTTATCGTCATCCTGGCATTTCTTAATCCACACACGTGAAATTTATAAACGCATTTAATGAAATCCCGCTAATTACGACCAATTAGTAAATGAATACATACAGAGAAGATACACAGTAAGTTTTACCCGTACTGCTCGGCCCAAAAGAAAAGAGTCCTTAAACAACAAGTCAAAGCCCAAGGATGCTAATAATGTTGCGCCCATGTAACACAGAGGAAGAGAACCAAAATGCTATAAGTACGTGCGCTGGATATTCCAGAAGCAAAACGACAGCAGCATTCCAAGGCACACGGCATATTTATCTTTGTAAATATTTTACAATGTTTGTGTTTGGAAAATTCAATTACCGACTTTGGAATTAGTTAGTATAGCCGAGGAGTGTCAGTGCAAGTGTACAGGGGTTGTAGGCGGCGTGTATTTGATGAAGCCGGCTAATTAAAATTACCACCGTTTCGCATCAGACGCATAGCGAACAAATTGTGTTAATCCAAAACGATAAACGGTTGATTGTCGGTATGGTTAAACGATGGAGCGCCTTCGTCGAGGTGTTGCTGCATTCGTTTAACTTACGTACATACATATGTATCTCGAAGTACAAAATTTTAAATTATGTTTGCTAATAACTTTACAACCATAAATTTTGTATAAATAGTCGTGGCGCGGTAGGGTTTTGTTGGATTTCACATTTTCGAAGGAAATTCTTTCGCATAATTAACAAAGTCCACAAAACAAGTGGCGATGTTTTATTGAGTTTTTTTTTTGTTTTCGGCTTTACGAGGACGTCCTTGGGCTAAGAGTTTGCTTACATGGTTAAATGAAAGTAAAAGTTTTAGGTAGGTACATCGAACTTTGGAGCCCCACGGAATTGCTATACCAAGGATAATATTGAGCATAAGGGTTCCTTAATGCTCAAAATTCTGTTGGACGTTTAGTATGCTCTGGCTATTGTAAGAATTGGCCCTAAATAACTTAGACCATTTCGCACAAACTTTTGAAAGTTGAGTTGACTTTTTTTAGACGAGTATTATTTTTATTATTTGAAGAAGGGGTATTTTGCACCTAACACCTTGGAGAGGTATATTCTCTCATTCCCTTCGCATTAAGATTACTTTCGAAACCGGTTTTGAGGGTCCATCCGAGCTCTAATCCAATTTACTTTAAGAATCTAAGGATGATAGTTGACTTTTCTCAATTTGCCCAAACATATTACTCTTTTGTAGGTCAGTGCCCCACAGGATCCCAGCACATGTTTTGGGATTTCACTGGAATCACCGCAGAATGTGCAGAGACGATCTTCAGATATAACTAGTTTGCTCCTTAAGTGTACAATGCCACATTAGAAAGCATGTTAGTACACGATAGATATTCAAAGCTGATGCATCCTCCGAATCTTTTTCGGTTATCTTGCCCTAGAAGTTTCTTGGCTTGCCTCATATTCTGAGCATTTTTCTAGGTTCTACCCCAGTATTCCTTGTTTAGTTTCCTGAATTTTTCTTTAAGTGTATGATTCCCTATTCCGCAGAATGTTTCAGGACCTATGAAGGTTACTGATGCTCTTTTTTTTTGCTAGAGTGTCGGCTATTCCATTACCCTCTATTCCTATATGACCAAGTATCCAATATATGATCAACCAATTCATTAAGTTTTTACTGGCATTCCCACACAAGTTAAGACTTAATGACTTAAGGAGTCAAGTACCATGATAGCAGCTTGGCTATCGGACATTATAGCTATGTCACAATAGGAGTGGTTTCTCTCGAAATTGATTTGGATACATGTATCTTTGGCATAAATTTCAGCCTGAAAGATGCTAGTACTTTCGTCTATGGATTCAAAGTATTTGGTTCTAGGCCCGAATACTCCTGCTACAGTTCCTTCATTAGTTCTTGACTAATCTGTGTATCACTTAGTTATGTGATTATGGAGCTTGATAACAAAGTTCCTTTAAACTATTCTTGGTCATCCTTAGAATCATTTTACTTGCACATTTCTCAACTTCAGGGTGCAAAGGAGTTAATTCCAATAGTATCTCCATGGCTGTAGTTCGGCAAGTTCTCATGGCCCCTGTATTACAGAGGAAAGTCAGTTTTTGGACCTCATTGAGTGTCTCCCTCGTGGTGGTTAGATTGGTTACCTATGGAATTGCTCCATATGTGATCATTGGTCTCACAGTAGCAATATAACTCCATCTAAGGATGGTCGGCCTACATTCCCAGAATTTGCCCACTAGCCTCCGCCAATAGCCTTATCGGCCCCAGTCGCGGTTTTTCTTGTAAAGGGTACCAAAAGGGACAAACACCATTTTTGAGTTAATTCAAGTCCCCTTTGTATAAAATTTACAAAAAATACAAAATACAAATATTTGGCGCAACAGGGCCTAATGTTTCACGCCGTGTCCGAAGGGCAATTTGTTATTTGAGAAGCTTTTCCATGACGATTATACTCTCGGATGTTTGTCAGATGCTCGCGAGAGGTGGAAAGAAATTTTAGGTGTTGTCTGGGGATTGAACCTCGAACCCTTCGCTACGTAGTCCAATACTCGAACCACTTGAGCCGCGGAGTCCACTACATAAAATTTACCTCTGAGAATAATAACTATATCATCAGCATATGCCTGACAGTTGATGCCATGAGCTCGTACAAGTGCCTCGTGCTTTGCTTCCCAAAAGGCTATAGACAAGTATCGTGAAGGTACATTAAAATTGATTGATAGTTGGCGTACATGGTTCTCAAACTCCTAACCCAAGACTATACAGGTTGGGCCCAGTCAAATTGTAACTATACAGGTTGGGACAAGTTGTTGTAGGGAAATGTTTTAAGCCTTCCCTAAAGGCTTGTGTTTGTGCATGACATGGAAGGGCCGTAAGTGTAAGTTACAATTTGAAGTTACTATATTATGAATTCTGTGTAAGGTGTCCCATGTTCAGTGCTATGCTACGTGTTGCACTGGTTCACTCTGTTACGTCTTAGAATAATAGTAGGTAGTAAGGTATATCGACAAAGCACATTATCCTTAAAAATTTAAGAAATCGAATGCCAGAGCATTTCCTTGCCGAAATCCTTCGCATTTCAGTAAAAGTTCCAAAAAATTAACTTTTAAGCTGAACTTCACACCGGTGTCTCGTGCCTTGTGAAGATTTGGTCTATAGTCGATCTGCCGAAAAGGAATACATATTGGTACTTGCCTTGATAAATATGGTGCAGAACAGCTACTGATCCGATGCATGCGCTTGATCAGGGACCCGCCTTCATGATTGAAAATTTTCGGCGATAAGTCAATAAAGCCGGCGTTTGTGTTGTTCTTATAATAGCTATGCCAACTTCCTTCAAATTACTACTTTATCGACTGCCTGTGAGATCTCTTCTTGCGGTGTTACTCTTTCTATTTGATACCCACATCCTAGGTTATCTTCTTTATTTCTAACATACTTGGTGCCGGGTTTGAATAAAATTTGCAGCCAGTTGCTTGACTTCTTTGTACAAATGTTGGATCAGATCTATGCCACGAAGGTCCTTGATATTCTTGACCTTAGAGGCTGTGCAAGCCCTCATTTTTCTATGCAGGATCTTCTTTTCCTCCGCCACCACTTGCGCTGCTCTTGTTTGCCACATCAATACCTGTATCGTTTGTTACATTTTTCTAACGCATGCATATCAAGAATTTTTTTCAGAGGTGCTTTTTAGTCTATGGTAGCTTCGGCTACATCCTTAATGGTGCGACAAGGGAGCCTCTGGTATTTGGCGGTTGTAGCAGGCGCTGGGATGGTAAAAAATTTCTCGATTAATCTATATTTAGGCAATACCTAAGCAATATATAGACTTAAAGCCTTAGTCCTATATCCACTTTGAAATTGTTGTCACGAGTTTTCCACATAAGATAAAGAACAAAAATTTTAGAGGCCTGAATCAGGATGGGGTTTGCCAGAGTCCTCTGTTAGTGCTTCGCTTGATGTCTTAACATGACTCATTATACCAACATCTGAGGGAAATCCGCAGCACTTCCGACAACTTCTTTGCAATTTTGCAGTTTATTTTGCCATTGTTAAGCAGCTTACGATGATATGGCTCATAGTTTATGTGGCTTTTGGTCACTATAGTGCTAAAAGGTTTTTATTCTGTTAAGTAAAGGGTTTTCGCGGCTATATATACGCCATTACACTTATACAAATTTACTGTATCCTTACTTCTTCTTCAATGATGCTGACAACTGTCACTGTCACAATCAATGAAGATTGCTACCGGTCCTTGCTGACTAACTATTTTTGGGATTTTGGGACTGGAAGAGAATGACTTGGAACATATATACATACATATGTGGTTTCAACAAGATGGAGCCACATACCATAAAGCTGCCCAAACAATCGAGTTATTGAAGTCGAAGTTTAGTGACCGTGTTATCTCTAGAAATGGACCAATTGACCACCTGGTTCTGAATTTTATTCTTTGGGGATATGTCAAGTCATTCTACGACATATGTCAAGTCATTCTACGACATTCTAAACCAGAGACTTTGCATGACCTCAGGACCAACATCGAAAGTCAAAGAACTGGCATATCGCCCAATTTATGCAGATAGGTCATGGAAAATTGGGTTCAACGAATTCACTAGTCCAAACATTTTCATGGAGGATATTTGAATAATGTTTTATTGCATAATTAATAATTGTACTTTAACCAAAAATATCGATATATAAAAATGGGACATTCTTAATGAAAAACCCATTATATGTCCTAAACAAGAACGGACATAAAAGTTCATCCAACAAGAGGTGTCATTTTAAATTTCGCGCCATTGTCGAAATGTCAACAACTAAATACTATTGTGATGACTAGGAGGTTATTAATTATGGATCGAAACATACTCGCACAACGTCTTGAAATACTGAAAGGTCACTACAAAAATGGTAAAACATCGCATCGATAAATTTAATCGATTAAATTGAATGTCTTGGACGGATTAGTGATGTGAAGACTCCAAATTGTGTTCCTCCGGTAAGGTCAGCTGAAAATATCGCCGACATAGTTGAGAGTATGACTGAAAAGCTAAGTGTGTCCACTTCGAGAAGATCACAGAAATTGGGCCTAACCGCAATCACTTTGTACTGCATTTTGGTCCACATGCTTATAATGCCCAGTTAGCATAAGAATCGAAGCCACCAGATCACGTATAATGTCGTACTTTGGCTAATTGGATGCTGGGAATGAATGAACAAGATTATGATTTTCTACACAAAATTATTCTGAGTGAGGCTCATTTCCATTTGTACGTACAAGAGAAATACTGAAACAACCTCTTCATCTATAATAAGTGACAGTTTGGAGCTGATTTTGGACTGGATGGCAGTGTCATTAGAGCAAATATTCGTGAAAGACAGCCGCAATTATGTGAAAACTGGATGAAAAATTTCAGCAAAAGAATGACTATTTGTAGTCAGAGCCGAGGTACATATTTGGCAAATATTGTATTCCACTACTAACTTCAGAGTTTTTTCTTTAGATTAAAATAAGAATATCACTACTTTTCATAAAAATGTTGCACTTTTCTGTTAATTTAAAATGACACCTCTTGTTGGATGACCCTTTATAATGGACATAAATTTAACCGCTTTAGCTGGGACTTAAACCAGCTTGACAATACTCTCAACATAGTGTCCACTTCTAGTCTTCTATTCTACTTATGACTTATGACTTCAGGCTTCCACTCAGATACTAAAATCCCTACAACTGTTAATGGCATATCACCTGCTACCCAAAGGTCCTGCATTTAATTCAAAGACATACCCCCACACACACACGCAAGGTTATTAATTAAATTAAATATGGGTATTTCGCAAAATTGCCACTTTATTTGAAATTTATTACAAAAGTTTTGCCTGTCATAACAATATTGCGCCCAACGAGGACGTTAGAGACACTATACACTGCCAGTGTGGGGTTGGAAAACCGCACGAACCCTCCCGTTGCATCCTATACCAACCAGAGTCTACTGTTTCTGTATCTGCAACTACAGGCACGACAGCCGCAACAAAACGAAATTTCGGTTGTCAGAATTTGTTTTAATGAAACCGGCAATTTAACTTTGCAAACATTAGGTGGCAAAAGGGGTTGGCGGCGGGGTAAAGGACGACCCCGAACGAACGAAAGAACTACAACGAAGGCCAAGTTGCCACAACTTTTCTGCAAAATTTTATATATTCCTTCGGTATGTTAACATTCACACATGCATACGCCTAGACAAAGGAGCTACTGCCACTGAAACAAATGCATGCCTCAATCTCTCCAACTACGAGTACATACATACATACTGTGGGGGTTGGTGCACTCAAAGTTTCTTAATTGAAATGAACTTAGAAGAATCCCCATGAGTTACAGCCAGTAGCGGTCCATCTGCGAGGAGTGCATATACGTTAGTGAATCTGCATTTGTCTGTCGGATGGGTATCTTTTCATAGAGTAAAGTTTCCTTTCGCCTTGTCGTCATCAGCAGCATTGTCGGTATCATTATGTTGACTTCCATCCGCACACTCTATGTATATATACTCGTAGTCATATCCATGAAAAGATAAAGAAAGACGTTCTGGTGAATGAATGTGCCTCCACAGTGGTCGTTCCGAATATACTATATAGACACTGACGTAATTTTAAGAAGAGTCCGTTCTGATGGATGAGCATGTCAGAGAAGGTGGATAAGTCTAAGGTATGAGAACACTTGCACCGCAGATTTATTTAAGGTTGAACAAATATTCTCCGAGCTGTACACAAATATCGGCGAAGAGTTTCCGCAGGATACGATATGTCTGTGGATATAAGAGATAATGCTTGCACTCATTTAAGTTATGATGAAATCCAGTTATGACAAACAAAAATGTACATTTCTCCGGCAGGATATGAATTCACACAGAAGGCGGGTGGAGTTGGTCTGGTTAGTGGAATGTGCTGTATGCTACGTCCGTTCTGTAATTGAATATGTCTAGTCTGGGTATTATATGATGTGTATTGGATTCTGCCATCACTCTCAAGTGAATTGAATGAAGTGGAGAGTTGTGAAGACAATTGAAATGGAATGATATCTAAGTAGATTAGGTGTGAAGGAAGTACCTACAGTGGAACGTGTACGAATCACTTATGACTAAGGTATCAATGCGTTGCTATAGTTAATTCGGATGGGGTCCGAACAATGGGTTTTCAAAATATCGATTAGTTGTCGTTTTAAAAATTTGTCTTTCGGACGAGTGGAATAGATGGGGATCGGACATAGGA
This sequence comes from Xylota sylvarum, assembly GCA_905220385.1. NCBI lineage: Eukaryota > Metazoa > Arthropoda > Insecta > Diptera > Syrphidae > Xylota > Xylota sylvarum. The sequence continues at coordinate 40,704,217 of LR999958.1, forward strand.
GATTGGACATTTTACATCTACCCTACATCTTCCGAAGGTCCAAATTCAACATCGAGATAGAAGACTATGAGACCCATTACCTGCGATCCTCAGGATTAATGGTGAGCTACGGAAACTTAGATCAGAAACATTTGGTGGCTCACGGAAGAAATGTGGTTAACGAAAGATACTTTGAGGACCATCACCGGCCATAAACAAACAAACGTATGCATTGCATCTATCCCGGCAGTGCAGGGCAGGAGAATGCCAATATCGTATGAATATGCAATACTCCACTCGTTGCTAACACAAGCAATAAATGTCCTCCGCTTAGTACGGACATCAACCCCTCAGTACATAATGAAACCTGATAACAGCTGAGTTTCAGACCACTACACCTGATAATAACCAAACAACCAGTAGATATGCAGACTGACCCATTGGAGCAGTTTTATGTTCAGCTAAGGACATGCTCGGTGTTGCTGAGACAATACTTCCTCGGTTATGGCTTTCGTGAACTTTCTTAACCTGGCGTTCAGCTAAATGTACGGTGGAATCCTTAACAATGAGTTCTTTAGTATTGGTTTTGCATAGGGTCATCCAACAAGAGGTGTCGTTTTATATTAACAGAAAAACGCACCATTTTTATAAAAAGGGGTGACATTTTTATGTTAATCTAAAGTATAAACTCTAAGGCTATTAATGAAATACAAAATCTGCCAAATGTCTGCCTCGGCTCTGTCTACAAATAGTCATTGTTTTGATGAAATTTTTCATCACAATTTCGCATAATTACGACTGTATCTTTCAGTGCATGAATCGTTGGTGGAGAGTTGGTAAAGACTTTATCTTTAACATTAAGCCGCAAAGGAAAATGTTAAATCGCACGATTTCGAGAAATCACACGTCCAGGAAATTCGTCACGCAATAGAGCCATTGTTTTACCAGATGTGTGGCATGTGGCATTATCCTGCTGACGTTTTTTTCGTGAATTTTCACGATTTCAACACGTTGTTTGAGTGCGTATTGCTCCATATTTAATAACAACCTAGTGTTTACGTATCAAAAGTCATCACAATGATAGTTGAATGTTGATATTTCAACAATCGGGCGAAATTTAAAGAGACGTCTCTTGTTGGATGAGAGCATAATGCATAGCATAATGCAAACTTTTAAGGTAATACGTCATTGTATACTGCTGTTATTCACCGTCAATGCTATATCAAGAACGTTGCTAGCTATAAACAAAAATAATAGTGGTGAAAGCATTGAGCCCTGTAACACCCCACAGTGAACTTGAAAATCGGACATCGGACACCGTTGTGTGACGTGACATGTTTGGCATCTTACGAGGGTGCATTGAAGTAGTAAAGAGTATAATTGCTCTCCTTAATTTTGAAATTGAAAGACTTCTCGAAGTTCATAAACAATAGATGAAAGAGTTCTATATATGAACCTTAGTTCTATAATAATCTATAAGCTGTTTATGAGATCGATGCAGGAGGATTCCTTACGGGGACATTGTTAGGCCCTTTTAAACATCGAGAGTTGAATACGAGGGTTCTTTGACTTAAGCGAAAATTACCTTATTTATTCTTTTTAATGTCCCTAGAGGCATGTTGCGCCATTTTGTTGAAACAACAAGTCATCCCCGTCTAATTTATCCCAAAAATAGTCAGTCCCCATGGTCTGCTCGTGATCTCCATTGACTGTGACTGTGTTGTCAGTAGCATTGGGGAAGAAGTATGGGCCAATGATGCCTTTAGCATGAAACCAAAACCAAGGAGTCAATTTTTGTCGGTATAATGGACTTCAGTATGTAGATGGACTTGAAAAAACCGGAACATTTATAACAGAAAGGGAAACCATCCCACCCTCCATATCCTTCCTTCAAAGTAACTTCTGCTTTTGATGAATCTTCTTTCTTTCGCTATACAATTCGGGTTGCGCCCAATCCTATCTGCTGTTGTTTACGCCAAGATGGTTCTGTCCATGCACTCTATACATACATACATATGTCATAGCCATCTCAAACGACCTAATGCCCAATTTTTTTTATAGCTTCTCCTCCATAGCCCATGAATGCAAAAGGGACCGAAAATTTTACGAAAAATATTTCTCTCGAATCGACTGAGAATTTATTCATCCGCTTTCGATAGACTCCAAGCTTCAGGGCCAAAAATGAGGACTTAGTTTTTCAGGATAGGGCTCTACTACTCAAATAACTTTTCAGCCCAAAGAAACAGCGATTGACAAGAGTTATTCTTCGTTGAATTTCTGCTGAAATGTTGTTGTCAGAGTTTATAGCAGAGCCGAGGTAGACAAAGTGCCTTACTATCGCAAAGTTACAGCTGTCGATTGTGATGTTCTGTCCAATTCGTTGATGTTGTGTGTCCCTTCTTGGTAACAGCATATACTTAGTTTTGTGTGCGTTCACCACTAAACCCCTTTTGGCAGCTTTTGTTTCAATACTATCCAATGCACCGGTGACAGCCCGCTGTATTCTGCCAATAACGTCAATATCGTCGGCGTATGCTAGTATCATAGTAGCACAGACGTTTTGAAAGATTGTGCCTCTGGAATGTGAAAGATTGTGAGTTTCGGACAATTCTTTCAAGTATGATGTTAAGAAAGTCATATGACAACGCGTCTCCTAGTCTAAATCCTTTTTTGACCTCAAAGGTCTCGGTGAGATCGTTACCTACATTGATGGAGCAGCGAGAATTCTCCATCGTTATTCTGCACAGTCTGACGAGTTTGGCAGGGATACCAAAACTAGGCATGGCTCTGTATAGCTCGTCTCTATAGATGCTGTCATATGCGACCTTTAAATCGATGAAAAGATAGTGGATATGGATTTGGACTTCTTGGGTTTTTTCCAGGATCTGCCGAAGTGTGAAGATTTGATGGATTGTGAACTTTTCTGGTCTGAAACACTGATAGGGAACAATCAGATTATTGACGAAGGGTTTCAGAAGTTCACACACAGGATGGCAGATAAAATCTTGTGCAATTGAGGGGATCTCCTTTCTTGTGGATTGGGCAAACGATTCTGAGATTCAATTCATTACCCATACATTCATCTAACCAAATTTTAGAAATAAAATGGTGTATGCTCTCTACCAAGTCATCTCCAGTTGCTTTAAACAACTCGGCCTGTAAGCCATCAGGTTCAGCAGCCTTGTTGGATTCTCAGCTCGTTTTGGTCAGATGGTTATCAATGTCTAATTCGTCGACGTTACACAGTCTGCAGAAGAAGTTTTTCCATATTCTCGGCACCGACTGTGACTCTACTACAAGGTTTCCTTTTGCATCTCTACAGGCTTTTGGACGGATCTTATTGGATAGACACGATCTTTTTACGTCTTCGTTAAACTTTCGTACATTGTTCCTGGAGTATACAAAAATACAAATTTTTGGCGCAACAGGTCCATGGGACCCAGGGCCTAGCTTCTCACAACCATTCGTGTTGTGCGTGTTATATTCTTCACATGAATGGAAGGGGCCTACTGTTTAATGCCGGATCCGAACGGCAATTTTGAGAAGCTTTTTCATGACAGTTTTACTCTCGGATGTTTGTCAGACGCTCGCGAGAGGTGGGGCCGTGAAATAAATTTTAGGTATTGTCTGGGGATTGAACCTGGAACCCCTTGCTCCGTAGTCCAACGCACTAACCACTTGAGCCACGGCGCCCGTTCCTGGAGTATAATCTCTCAATATCTACGATCACGCGCTTCTCGTGCCATTATTTCTTTTTTCGGAAAAGCCAATCTTCCAGTCTCTTCTGCTCGTAGAGCTCAAGAGGGGTTTTTGGCAGGTGGAGGAGTGAAACCCAATACATCAGTCATAGTATTTCAGATAGCCTACTGGCACTACTGCCTACATTCTTCTACACACGCTGTTGCTATTGTTACAGGATTTTTTGAGATCTCAAGGGACGCAGGCGATTGCAGTCTTTTAACCTTGACCCTCCTCACAGTGGTAGTTCTTGTCCTAACTTCATTGGATACTCACATCCGCACCTTTGCTGCAATAAGATAGTCGTTTTACTTTAGTCAGTGTCGTGCAAATCTCCAACCAAACAGCCATGGTTGGTGCTTTTTCGACACCAGGCTGATCCTATCTGACATCCTGGAAAGTAGTCCAGCTATTAGTAGTCCGCTAATTCATTCGCTGCAGGTGGCCGGTTTAGTGTACGCACATCCTAAATCGCAGTCCTTAAAACATTTACTGTGTTAGTCAACAGTTCTAGTTTCAGTTGTTTGTTTCGCGGTCGCCAAGTGAAGTCTACACACAACTTAAAGTGGATCTCCAGCCGTTTTTTTTTTGGTATATTTCCTTGCTCAGTCCCCTACTTCCTTGAGAATAGAATTCTGCTAGTGTATCCCGGAGGTGACGATGCGTTTTTACCCCTCTTTTGATAAACAATCTCAAAGCTATCTGATTTCTCACTTTATTTACAGATGCACAACAACACCAGGCCCCATTGGGCATCTCAATGTAATAAATTTATATGCGTTCCACACAATCATATTCGTTGTGTGTGCGGTATGATGCATCTCGTTGAGATGTATTTTATCAAACAATGTGTATCTATTCAAGTATTTATACAAGATAGATTGTAAGAAAAGAAGATTTTTACATAGATATGTTCGTCATTATCATACATAAAAATAAAAATGCTAAGTGTTGGCTTTTCCTCAAGCAAACAGGTTTCGTTTGTGAAACACAGTAGCTAGCCAATTATTGGAACGGGCCATTTGTATCTATTTAATTCTGAGTCAATCTCCAACCATTTTAACCTTCACAAAAAAAATTTATTTACTGATTTGCATTAAGTAAAATTATTTCTCGATTAACAATTTCGTGCTAATTCCAATAATTTAATTACTTTACACCTTCCATTCGTGACTTATACTGGCGATGGGAGAGAGAAAAAACGAAGGGTGTTTCTGAAACTTCCTCCCTAACCCGTTTATCAGGATCATAACTTTTGCCCTTTCGAGTAAATTAACTTCAACAAAATTTCGCCTCCGTTATTCACCTTAGCATCATAGCTCATTGCACACACATTACATCCGACATTGAAAAGTAAATAAAAAAAAATAAAAAAACACAAAGTTCTAGAAACGTTTTTAAAATATGACCAACATACACTACACAGAAGCGAAGGAAATCTTATCTCGTTTCTTGCCTTTGAGAAGTTTTGGTCGTGTCTGTCGGTCGGTTGGTGTGCCGTGTGCTCCTTTAGCGTTATGCATGATGAACTTCCGTTTCCTAGCTGCTACCACACTGTGGCTACTTCATATACAATAACTTTCCAAGAGAGCTCCGCTCTGCCACAAGAACTTGAAATATTTTTGTTAATAATTTATATCACCTGAAACTTGGATAGTATTTCAATTTGGTGTTGCTCGTGTGTTGTGTGTTACTATCAATGCAGGTCATCCATTGCACGCCATTAGGTCGAGTACACCTTTGCTTCCGTTCAATGAAGGCGGCGGCGATGAGGGGCCTGGCTATGTGCATGTGAAAGAGAGTTTTGAAATTTCAACAAATTACTTGGAAAGTCAAGGATCGGGTTTGTTTACGGGGGTGGGGATGGGGGTGTTATCAGCCAGAGAATATTTTCCTCAATATAATGTAGTCGAGACGATTTGTTATGTAGGTAGTCAAGTACAGACACTTCTCATGTATGGTAGCCCCTACCATAAGCCACAAATTTTATTACACATGCCAAAATAAATCCTGTGTGAGAAGTGGCAAACTGGTAAACTTTCATCAATGATTTGTTTTGATTAAATTTGGATATCAAATTGGAATAAAGTGTTTTAAGAATTTATCGGATGTAAGATGCTTGCAAATAAATTATGAATAATTCACAAGAATACATCCTTGGCATCTGCATGAACATAAAGGAGCACTATGTGGGTGTAAAATTGAAGGCAATAAGTCAATGATGAAGCTTTTGATGCTAAGAGGTATTAAATCCCCGTATAAATTGATACGTTAGTTCGAATAATGAGTTTTAGTTCACACAATTTGTATCAAGAATAAATTCGCCAACATAAGCCTTATATGTTTGCCCTCATGCCCCACAGAAGATGAGGATGACGTTTGTCCTAAATATGATGTTAAAATCGTATAGGGTAATATTAACGTCAAAATAGTAAAGGCGGACATCTTTGGTAGGACGACTGGTAAGCACAGACTTCACGACACCACGTTCTAAAACGGACTTCGACTTATTGTCCAGCAAGCACACGGTTTCCTCACATCAATATTCACAAGGGGACATGGTGGTCTATCGATCATCAAACGGTCAACCATAAAGCCAACGTAAGGCATGCCTCCAGTATTCTGGATGTCCGAACTATACGAGCAGTCAACATCGACTCGGATCACTACCTTGTAATCCTTGGTTAGATTAATGTATGCCTGATGAATGGAATCTCAGCACCGTTTGTCCGATGCACAAGAAAGGAGTCCCACTCAATTGCGCCAATTACAGAGGTATCAGTCTCCTCAACATCGCGTACAAGATCCTATCTGCCATATTGTGTGAGCGTCTGAAACCATTCGTCTGGTTTCAGATCGACCAGGAAAGTGCACAATCGATCAACCATCCATCCATCTTTTATCGTCCGAATTCGATATTAAGGCCGCATATGACAGCATCTATAGACACGAGCTATACAGAGCCATGTCTAGTTTTGGCATCGCTGCCAAACTCGTCAGATTGTGCAGAATAACGATGGAGGACGCTGGCTGCTCCATCAAGGTCGGTAACGATCTCACCGAGACCTTTGATGTCAAAAGAGGATTAAGACAAGGTGAAGATCTGTCATGTGACTTCTTTAAAACCTTTAATTTTTTTTTTGTCGGGTTAGGAAACACTCCACTGGAGCACTCAGACATAACTGGTTCATTATACTACCAGGAAGCAATATCCAGTATTACCCATTTTACTGGAATTTCTTCGACTTCGGAGAAAGCCGAGAATGCATTTCAGTGATAAGGAGCCTACAGTATCAGCACTCACCACATCAGCGCCGAAGATCTGCCACCTGATCCGAGGAAAGGCAGGGCAATAACAAAGGATATGATCCGAAGTATCGTCGCCTTCTCCACAAGCGTCGCAGACAGAGGTATCTCTTAAGCCTAGCGCACTAAGACGTTTAGCAAAAGGAAAGTGCCCCGTAAGAACGCCAATAAGTTGTCTGCAGTCTTTTCTGTTGAGAGACAGCAAGAATGCCGCTGATTTCTTACAGACGTTCGGGAGCATACGTTTAGTCTGCCTGAATCCAGGAGAGCCGTGCCACACACGATTGTGCTCGTAGGAGATTCAATCGTCAATGGAGGCCCTGACCGAGGACGCTGGAAGACCCAACGCAGGTTCAGGTCCTGAGAAATCAACCTTTGAGCCTAGCTTAGCAATCTCATCGGAGATCTCATTTCTCGCAATCTCAGTGTGACCTGGGACCCAGACAAGAGTCAATGAGTTCAGCCTTGCGACCGAATTCATAGAATTTTTACATTCTCGAACTATTTGGGAACGGGTTACAGGGTTCAGCAAGGCCTTAAGCGCAGCCTGATCGTCACTACAGACGCAGATACTTCGACCTCGCCACTTAATCTTAACAATATTGTCGACATCCATTAGGACAGCAAAGATCTCCGCTTGGAAAACAGAGGTATGCTTGCCTAACGAATAGTGAAGTCTAGTGTTGTCGGTCTCCACGAAGACACCAGCACCGGCCTCTTGACTAGTTTTGGAGCCATCCGTGAAGATTCGACTACATCCCAGTCCAGACTCAGACTCTGGCCGAAGCCAGTCCTGAACGCAAGTAAAGTCGACTCGAAATTTACACAGGAGTCGAAGTTCCGGTGGCATTGCATCAGACGGCATATCCATGGAACTAGGGTCGTAGGATAAGTGTCGCGCAAGGTCATCGAAACTCCAGTGCGGATGATACCAAAAACCACCCGTCTAAGATGATAGATTGCTTTGATAGTACAGTCCATGATAAAAGTATCAAGGGGAGGTAAATCAAGCAGAGCATCTAGAGCAGAGCCAGGCGTACTCGGGAAAGCTCCCGTGCAGCCGAGACAGGGCGTTCCTTGAAGTTTGATGCAGAAGGCAGTCACATACTCACGCGAAAGCCTTCTCCACCAAACAACCGACGCATAAGCTAGAAAAAGTCTTACCATAGCCGTATAGATCCAGAGGACCTTTTTCGGTGATAAGTCCCTTGTTGTCTTGCCAAAAGCACCCTTACACTGCCAGAAAACTGAGCGCGCCTTGGATGTCTTCGACTTGACATGCTTTACCCAAAGAAGTTTCTTATCCAGGATCACTCCCAGATATTTCGCTTCATCGGAGATCTGGATGGTGACGCCTCTTAGCACTGGCTGACTCAGACCGGTCACAATCCTTCTTCTCGTAAAGAGAACAACCTCAGTTTTCAAAGGATTGACCGAAAGCCCATTCCTGGTGCACCATTCATCGACAGTCTGTAGGCATGACCCGACAGAAAGTATGGTAACATCATTCGCGTATGCCTGAGCGTAGACGTTTGAACTATTGAGAGTATGCAACCTTGAGGGCAGCCTCTGTTAACACCTGCCATAACATGGCGGCCACAGTCCGCATATACAACCAAAGTTCTATGCATCAGCATTGCCCTAATCCACAATACCAATACCTCGGCTCTGGTATAAACTCTGACAACAACATCTCAGCAGAAATTAAACTCTTGTCAATCTCTGTTTCTTTGGGCTGTGAAGGCAATTGAGTAGTAAGGCCCTATCCCGAACAACTAAGAATACTCTATAAAAGACCTTGATCATCCCAGTCCCACTTTATGGCGCTGAAGCTTGGACTCTATCTAAAGCGAATGAAGATATGCTCGGTCATTTCGAGAGACAGATTCTTCGTAAAATTTTCGGTCCCATTTGCGTTGAAGAGCTTTGGTGTTAGAAGATACAACGACGTACCATATGAGCTGTATAGCGACATCGACCTAGCCAAAAAATTGCGCATCAATCGTTTGAGATGCCTAAGACATGTAGAGCAGTTTGAACTCTTTTACTAGTTCCCAGGATAACAAATGATGTCACACAAAGGTCACCTATATACGAGTACCAACCACCTGCATTCAGAAGAAAACTAATTCCTCTATTCTAACAACATGTCTTAGCAGTGCTTACTAGCGCATTAGCCACTTCAGATACTTTTTCTTGATCACTCAATCAATTTACTGGAAGCACATCGACTGTTGCACGATCTTAGATAATATTTCAACGACTATACCGTGAATTCCTCTGAATAAAACAAAGCGCGCGAACTCAAACAACAAATAGATTCATCTAAATATAGATTCACGCGTGTTGGAGTATAGCCTGTCTGTTCTGAGAATCCATGAAATTCGAAGAGAAATACCCCGCAGCCTTATAGTAAACATATATTCAACGCACAGCACAGCGCATGCCGCAACAAACCACCACAAGAGTCACAAATGTCAAGTGAAGTGAATTGAATCCCAAGACGTTTCGTTGTCGTAACTTCGATACTTAATTTATTTGTTTTATAAACAATTATATTTTGTTTTTATTTTTTTTTTTTGTTTTCGGTGCCGATTAGTCGCGCGCGATAAAGAACTCAGTGGATAAAAATTAACCCCCATGTGGTGGACATTGGACGACAGAAGAAAATATCTAAAAGTGGTGAGTAACCGCAAACTGTCACTCCTCTCAAAAAAGACATTCAATGTCATGACGTCATGTTTGTGTATTTTTGCGGGAATCCGTGTGAGACCGAGTATTTGTGTAACACGTTGTCTCGCAACAGTTTGAATAGCGCGTCAAGTGTAAACATTCACCGATAAGACACAGAACACACAGAAATCTTCTTATCACATAGGGTAGGCGGTTCTATGTTTGGCCCCAGTCAATAGTATAATCCAACACGCGGAGTATTAATTAGTATTTAATTAGTACAACGTCTTCCGAATCACATGCTTGTTTTTTAAGATTATTTCTCGATTTAGGTTTAATTAAATTGCCGCGCCAATTTGCACCATACCACTGGCATTTGAGTGGTAAAAAAAAAGGAAGTTCCACGAGATACACGAGATACCTTGGTTGTTCATATAGCACATGCATTTAATTAATTTATCTTAATTTCGTACCGCCACTACTGTGGGCAATCATGTACCAACACACCGTAGCACGGAAGGAACCACATCATTTAAGATAACAAATAGCAACTCTATTAGAAAAACACTGTCGTCGAGGTGCTAACACCAGCCAAAATATTTATCTACAAGATGAACGATCTGTGTTTATCTGTTGGATAGTATGTAGTAGGTATTTGCTTAATTCATTTGCTGTGTGTTTTTTTTTTTTTATTGTTTATTAATTAGCACCGCGAATTGAATTCCTCGATTCGATGGCAGGTTGGGGGGATGAGTTTGTTGTGCTGGAAAATGTTATTGTAGTCCGTTTGCAGTTTCCGATACGAGCTAAACGCGAGGAGAGTAGTATGGATTTTTGTTTGCTTTGATTGTCGGATTTATTTAAATTTCAACTACTTGTGGTTATTTATTGTTTTGTTTTGTGTGTTTTTTGTGAATGAAATCAAGTACCCGGTTTGTGTGGATACACTTCAAAGAGATTTTAAGCCAAATAGCCCTTAAGTTGAGCACAAGTGCAGTTGAATTGAAATTTATGCGTGTAAGTGTGCTGATGGTGTTAAATCAAATTGGACCGTTAAAAACTCTTGAATTATGGCCTTCTGGATATTGATTGATAAATTAAGTACGTTACAAATAAAGTGACTAGATATACATACTTTAAAATACTCATAAAGTACAATATTTATTGGAATGAGAGATCTGTTAGGTTATGTTCTCTTATAAATTAGTTACTCCCTGTGGCGGCTATACTCGTCGAGTGGCAAATGATAGTCGACCGCAAATTGGTTTGTAAATGTGCAAATATTTAATTGTACTAGATACGACCAACTTAACAACAAACTTGGAGTGCGCAACTTGATGCTCGCGTTAGCTCGCGACCGGGCAAACTGGAGATGATTGTTAGTGGAGGGGATACCCAGGTTCACCCCGAACTGTAGCGCCACATAAGAAGATACAACCATATGTCTAATGAACTGCTTTGCAAAGAATGTGCTCCAAACCCTTCCTCCTTTTTGAAGAACCATTTTCTTTGAAACGCGGTTTCTTCCTATCTTTCAGAGAATGACAAAATGTTCTCTGTTTCCTCCAGCTTCTTAACTGGAGTTGAAATTTGATACCAATATTGTCTGATTACGACTTCTCCTTCATTGTCTTATCCTTTCTTTTTTAAGATCTATTCTTCTTGTTCTAAGCGTTTCAAGTTCTTTTATCTTGTGGTGTTTTCTCTGAGTCTGTGTAATGCCTTAGGATCAGGCGATCCTTTCCTTTTTTCTTCTTGTCTTGCGGTAATTCTTTACGCCGCAATTAAAGGGTATTTTTCTAAGCCAGTACCCTAGTAACTTTGATTTTGAACAAAACACATGAAATTTCATTTAATAGCCATTTATTTATATTCAGTCGAGATGATACATTCTAAAATTAATTGTTAAACACAACACCGAGAATATGTCCACCATGGCTGGACCTGATGAATGTCATCCCAGAGAGAATGTTTTCGACCACTCTTCAAGAATTTTGCTTATTAACATACCCATTGAGCCAAAAATGAGCCTCATCGCTGAATACAATTTTTCGATAAATCAGAGGATCCAATGCCAGTTGATTTTGGGCCCATTAATTGAAATTTCGACGCAAACGATGGTCATTCGGGTTCAATTCTTGCACGAGGTGCAAGTAAGCCTTCACACCAAGAGATGAGTGACGATTATTCAGATTCACCCCGTTACATTGAGGAAACTAATGATATCCACAATGCTAATCGCCGTTAACTCTTCTAGGTTGTTAAATAAGAGTTTACCTAGTATGTGCTGCCTGGCCCTGCCTAGAGCTGGACACTTTCAGAGGAAGTGTTGTATTTATCCTTTCTCGTTTGCGATATTGCAGCTGCGACAATGTGTATTAAACGGAATGGCGTATTCTGGCCGCATGAACCCCGATGAACCAGTGGTCAGTACTAATGGCCAGAACTCTTGCGATATCTGCAAGATTTCTACTTAAAAGTTCTTGTGATCTATTCGAGTGGCGTTTGGGCCGAATCTGCCTGAATATGACACAGTTCCTTATCATCGAGGTACTTGGTGATAAGGAGAGTAGATGGTTGTTTAGCCGTGGAGGCGTGAAGGTCGGTATTGTGGTTTTTAGGGTTAAGAGCATCAGTTCAGTTTTGCTTGGGTTGACTCTGAGTCAATATGGTGTCCCATTTGATAATTTTGTTCAAGGCACCTTCCATAATCTCACTGATAACTGAAGGAAACATTCCTGATACCAGTATTACCACATCATCCGCATACGCGACAACCTTGACTCCTTCTCTGTCTAGCCTACACAGGATTTTGTTCATTACCATAAGTCAAAAAAGAGGAGCTAAGACCCCACCCGGAACTGCAGTTACCGAGGGTCGATTGAATGATTCTGGTTTTTGGCATAGTCACTATCCATTTGCTTATAAACTTTTCCACACCCAGTTGGATCAGAGCTTCCTGAATCGATTCAGTGCTGACATTATTGAAGGTGCCTTCAACGTCTAAAAAGGTAGCTATGGTATATTGTTTGTAGTGAATATTGTCTTTTCTATCGTTCGCACAACTTCGTGGAGTGTTGTCTCTGTCGCTGAAAGTTAGATAAAAGGGATTGATCTAGGGTATTTCGTATATGCATGTCTAAGATGCGTTCCAGCGTTTAGAAGGATGGAGGATCAGCTGATGGGTTTAAAATACTTTGCGGATTCACGTCCACGCGTCCCAACTTTCGGGATGAACACAATATGAAGACGTCGCCAATTCAGGGGAACGTGGTTGAGGAAGATACAGCCTCTATAGATAGGTACCAGCCACGTGATTACCTGGTCCAATGTTTTCTGCAGCATAACCGGAATAATTCCGTCAGGGCCAGCCGATTTATAGGAAGAAAAACTGTTAACAGCCCAAATGGTATTAACTTTTGAAATTGTTGTCTTAATGTCATTCCAGGATGAGAATTGCGCGGCCTGAGGCACCGGTGCATGGGCAATCACATTTTTACATCCTGGAAAGTATATTTGCATTTAAAGTTCAAGGGATTCTTTAAAAGAGTTCATCCACGTCCCATCCAGCCTTTTAATAAAAGACGGGCTGCAGTGCTCCTTGGACAGGATTTTACTCAGTCTGTCAGAGTTTTTTATGGTTTCAATGCACTGACAGTAGTCCGTCCAAGCTAGAGATTTGGCTCTTTTAATAGATTACCTGTATTGTTTGAAGCAGTCCTTATATGATTGTCAAAACACGTGTTTAAAGCAGATATTGAAGATATCTGTGGTAATCTTCCTAAGATTAGATAGATCTTCATTCCACTAAGGGAATTTTTCTTGCTGTATTTGATAGGACACGAAACCTTAAAAGTCTCACCCATCTAGGGTCCTAATTTTGGATCGGGCAAACAATGTTGAGGTTCCATTCATCAGTAATGCTTTCTTCCAACCAAATCTTGGAAATGAGTTAGTCTATGCTGGTAGGCCGTCTGGTCCAGCAACTTTGTTGGACTTAAGTTTGGATATGGCTATCCTCACTTCATTCTGCTCGGGTGAACGGAAGTCTTGGAATCTTGACAGTAGAATTTGGGTCATCGTCGTGGATTCGGGAGGGGTTTTTCCATATCGTCAGCACCGACTGTAACTCAATTACAAGGTTTCCATATTCATCTCGGGTCTTGTTCCCAAACCGGCCCTCTTCATCAAACCAGGGTATTCGTGGGGGTGGTCGTTGAAAACCAGCACATCAGTTGCGGTGTTTCTGATGGCTTCTTAGCAACGATGCCACTGGTCTTCAGCACTTGATGCTGGCTGCATAGGACTTCTCGAGAGATTGAGGGATACGTGATCGATTAAAAATGTTGGTGGTTTGTTGCACTAGCAGCCGTTCAACTTGAAATTTCCTCACACTATTTTTTCGTTGTTGTGGATTTTGACATATCCGTAAAAGTACCCTGGCTGCAACTAGGTAGTGTTTTAAGTCTATGTTGGCCGCTCGGAAAAGTTCGGATATTTAGAATACTGGAGGAGTGCCTTACGTTGATCGTAACATGATCAATTTGGTTGACGGTTAAACCGGGTGCTAGCTATAGTAACATTACGTCCCGCAGCAAAGTCAATTAGCCTCAGTCCGTTTTCAGACGTTGTGTCGTGTAGGCTATGCTTACCAAAGATGCTACCCAAGATGTTCTCTTTTCTATTTTGACGTTGAAACCACTTATGACAAATTCAACGTCATATTCAGGACGTGCCTCATATGTTTTGTCGAAGAGCTCTTGGAAACACTCTTTGATAGCATCATCTCTATTCTTACGTGAGCACATATCACGCTAATGTTGGAAAATTCAGCCTTGATGCAGATTGTTATAAGGGGTTCACTGACGTACCTAAAGTTCAAGACTTAATGCCGAAGTTTGCCGCTTGCAACAAATCCACACCCAAAGAGACGCTGCTTCTGTTCTCTATATAGTACTTTAGTATTCCAGCCCACCGCACTTCCTGGATGGCGGTAATATCTGCCTTATATCAGTCTCCACTAATTGTTGAGTTGCACTTGCCCTGTTCATGGGCCAAACATGACGTGTACAAACTTTGTAGTCCTTTTTTTGTTTTGCAGAGTCGTTAACAGTGAATTCGTCCTATTCCGAGGCTTTTATTTGTTTCGGAACTAGAGTGTTTTTCCGTGGTAGGGAAGTTACCCCGACGCACAACCCCCAACCTGGAGGACCAATTCTCTTTTCATACCCTTAGGCTAAGGGTAAGCTCCTTGCTTATCTTCACTCCTCAGAAAGCCAAAGAGCGTCTAGTGGTCAGCACTAGACACCTGATTCCTCTGTCTGGAGTCTTCTCTTGTTTACTTGATATAAAAACTACCACTAGAGTTCTGGATTACTTATTTAGGTTCTATATCCCCTTATAGGTCTTATGACCTCCTTATGTTTGGTCTCTTGAAATATATCACAGCTCTCACCAACTGCTTTCTACTGCTGCTGCTGCGACTCCTCTTATGTATGCTGCTGCTGTGCGCCATGTGTTTCTCGGTCGACCCGCTCTACTTCCATCTTAGGTTAGCGAGTTCCATCGCATGACAAGCAATGTGGCTTGCCTCCTCTGTAGGAGTCCATTATCCTAATTTACAACAAGGATATGCCATCACGTATTCGAGGTTTTTGAGTATAGATTTTGAATTGCTTCGGTTCCCTGACAAGTTCAGGTAGCATACAAATCCTTCTCGAGTTTTTGATCATCAGGAGTTCCGTTGTTAAGTTCATGATGACTACTTTTTCCACTCTTTCATCTCTCAAGTTGATCCTCAATCGAAATAAAGCTATGTTCACCTGTCAGATCTTTGGTGTTTTAGGTTCTGCTATCACACATATTTGGTGTTGCTTCTGCTTCTATGACTCTTTCTTTCGTCGATCTGTCTCCAGGGATCTTCTGAAAGTCATGTGCTCTACCTTCCTTGCGATATGCCAACAATATCTTCTGTATCAAGTAAGTAAAATCATTTTCACATCATTACAATCTTCTTGGACTGATGGTGACACTCGGGTGTTGGCTGTTTCCGTTCTTCGCCAAAAATTTTCGCCTGATTGTTGGCCATAAAGGGGTACTTTAGTCGGTCGATGTTGTACTACTGATGTATGGTAGTACGTGATGTGAAAGTGGCTAACATAAGGTGGTGGTTAAGTGCTCTTTCCATGTCCTCTCACTATCTGTCTCGGATGTCCATGCGAGAGCTTCTCAAACGGCGTCTCATCGCAAAAAGATCAAGTTTTTCGAATGCCCGTCAGGTGAAACATAACTGACATTGTGGCAGGCCTAGTGCTCAATGACAAAGCGGATGGCGTTGGATAAATTCACAAATCGTTGTTATTTCACTCTCCGATGCCTTATTTGCATATCACATCTCTCAGCCCTTGGTTTCCGATGCTTATCTAAGGCTCCCATCACCATAACGATGTCTTCGTTCGATACTGCAATAGTGGCGGTGCTCAGATTGTTGTAGAAATTGTCTATTACGTCCTTAGTTGCAAGATTTGTTGGGGCGTTTATTTGCTCTAGTCCAGAATTCAACTAAAAGAATCCAATTGCCAAGGTGCTGACAATTTACTAGACTCCCTTAGGCTATTTTCGACAGCATCAGCCTACTCCGTAATTATGGCGGCTATCGTGTTCTCCGGAATAAAGAAGGATAGTGCTACTACTTCATTTCACTCACTCCCAACAAACCGTTCAAACTCACGTTCCAGTTGGATATCTGGAAGAACGCATTGCATTCTATCCACCTTAGGTCGACTACTCAAGATTGGTTACGTGTGAAGACTAATAGATACCATGCGTCCGGTGTCGATAATGTGTGAAACGTTTCACGAAACCGCTGGATTGAACAACATCAAGCCAAGAAGTAAAAACCAGTTTCCATACGACAATTGATTTCACCTTTATCGGTAATCAGTTCCCAGCACCTCCCTCCCTTTCCCGAAATACGCGAATCTTTAATTTAACATGAGTCACATCGAATGCCAGACAGATCTCTGACACACTGGCAAGGACAAACCCGATTTACCCGAATTATAGTCTCCGCATTTCATCATGTAATTAAATATACCAGATTGTGAAATTATTACATCCCACGTGACTGTTATCAAGAATCTCGTTTTTCTGTCCCCTTGTCATCGTTTCGCAAAATGATTAACAACAATTCCCCAGCTATAAGGTGCGAATTAAAAAAATTACTGCCCACTAGGCAGCAACAAATCAATATTCTTTCAGCAAATATTTGTCCATCAGTTTTCATTTGAATGCCATCCATCACTTATCACGTAGATAATTGAGAACAAACGAAAGTATCTACACTATAATTGTCATCATCGTCAACCCGCCCGGTGCGGGACACTACCAAAGCATCCTCCTTTACGACGATTCCGAGCGACGACTGGGAAAAATAGTTCATTTTCGCGAATAACGAGTTAAGGTGTGCTCATCACCTAATTTCCGCTCCATGGAAACTCTCTAGAACGGAATTCGTTTAGCCACTTTGGGTTTATATTTCAATTTCTTCCGTCGAGCAGTGGAGTCGGTTGAAGCTCTGCAACTATTATTATCGTCTTCTAAGGAGTCTCACTGTTTTTTTTTGTTTTTGTGACTCTTTTGCAGATAAAAGCGACAGAGAAATGACAACATACAGCCCTCACAAGTCTCAACTGAGGCATCAAAAGTCGGGCTTGCAATTAGATGCTTTAGGGTCTCCGGGCCGGTTGCACAACAGCGATGACGAACAAACAACCGGCGTCGATGAAACCAACCGAGAGCTGAAGACATTCACCGATGCGAATGGTAAAACTACAATTACTCTGATGTCGCCTTCATTAAATTCAGCATCACACCACCCACACGGCAACTTACCGAACCATGGTTACGACAACGAGGAGTACAAAGGACCAAGGATGTAAGTAAGACGTCGACGACGTCGACGATGCCATCTCGTGGTAGTGTGAAACCCAGTTGTCTGCGAGATGCTACCAAGTGATTGTTCTTTGGTGATCCTTTGGTGAATACACCACCTAAGGTGCATCTCGAAGAATTCACGCAATGCAATGAGGGTGAGCACGGCCAGAAGGAATGTCGCAGCTCACTTTCTCGCTTTGTCTGGGATTCACAGAACGATATGCATCCGTGGTTAGATTCAATTTAATTGTATTATCACTTCTTTCTTTTTTTTCTTTCTTTATCCTTCGTACCTACCCGTGGTTCATTGCGCACGTGGTTTGCAACAGATGGAGGAACTTTGTTAGGGATTGGCCAATTATTTCCCAGCCCCTGGCAATACTGGTTATATTTCTGCTCCTTTGGATGATGGGATATGCTCAGGCACCAAAGTATGCGGTACCCGAGACGACAATTATGAGGATTGCATTTTTGTTTGTCGGTGCACAGATCTCTGGAATTCTGGTGACATTCTTGCATTTGCCCGATATGCTTGGAATGCTATTCTTTGGTGTCCTCTACACAAATATGGGTTGGGCGGATTTCACGGGATACGAAGAGTTGGAGGCGGTTTTAAGGTAAGAAATACTTTCGCAGCCGATTTAATATGTGAATGACCACATCTTTACCGCGTTTTTAGAGAGTTGGCTCTTATCAACATCATGCTGCTGGCTGGCTTTGGGCTCGATGGATCGGCTTTCAAGAAACTTTGGTTCATAATTTTACGACTGACATTGGCGCCGACGGTTCTCGAAGTTGCTGTTATCTGCGTGCTGTCTCATTATTTATTGGCAATGCCTTGGTTTTGGGGGCTTCTATTGGGGTGAGTACCTAATCTAAATAAGTATCTATACATCTTAGATAGAGGTTTCAAAAGAAACCTCTTGTTCGACAGCCATTCTGAAGAGTATCGGAAGGTTGGGAATTCTCTAAAGACTCGATAGCAGGCAGATTTTCAATGGCGACGGCTTCATTGTCAAAGAAATGTATTCTCTTGAGGGGATTTTGGGCATAGTCTACATTTTAGATCAGCTGAAGAATACTTAAGCGTCTTCTGCCTGTTGATACTTTGGAGAGTGAAAGGTTCTTACAGAGTTTTTAGAGTAGCTGTCTTCGTTAAAAGGTTTAGAGACTTCCTTAGTCAAAGGGGTCATCTGTTTCGTAACTAGAGTAAGAACCATAAGCTGTAAACAAGTGCGGAGTGATGTGCGTGCCGTGGCTGAGGTGTCAGATTGCGTCGCTTACAAAATCGTATCTGTTGTATTGTGTGAGACCTTAAAACCAGAGCCTTCCGTCTTCATAGATGTGAACTGTGATAACTACGTACATATGTAAGTATATATATATATCGACATCGAACTAGTTAGAAAAGTACGACGGCTGAGCGGATGGGGACCAAATCTTCGGCCCGGAGAGTAGCTGAATTTACCATGAAAGGACGTCGCAGTAAAGAAAAACCTTACCTTTAGAAGCTCGCTCAAGTAGAAAGTGTCCTCAACCAACTTGAAGCTCAAACCGGAGGCAACTGGAGAACGATCGATTTAGCTGTCCAGGTTTTCGCCAAACACGTAGTAGGACGTACGTATGTCAAGTGCTGCCAGAGCTACCGTTTCATGCCCCCAAATTTTGCAAGGGTTGGCTAAGTCTTTTCATGTCCCTATTTTAATTTGAACCCTTAACTAGGTAAAGTCTTTAAGAATGGGATAATGTCAAAAGATCTTAGCCGAAGTCATTTTTTCGAGGAAAAGATATCAGTGATGTTAATTTATTGCTTAGACTGACTTACCTTTCCAGCTTCCATTTCCGACAGGATCGGCTAATATACTCACGATACCATAAGGCCATTGGAAGCTTACAGATCCGAATTTAGAGAGGGCTCTCAAACTGTGACTGAAATACAGCAGCCTTCCATTCGCTAGATTTTTGGGCCTAGAGCTCTGGCATCTACGATCACTTAGTTTCTTCTTCTTTTATCGATCGGTTAGTATGTAACGCAGGTTTTTGTTAAACTAAAAAACTCATAAATTTTTCTAACATTTGAGTATATAAAAACTCCTATCATAGAGCAAGTGCAACGACCTCCAAAGAGACTTCTATACCGACCATTGCATTCTCAATTCCCATTCTCAAACATATAGTAGTTGCCCCTAAAGATCATCACTAGACTCATGATAATAATACTCTGCGGTCCAGACTTGTGAGGATGAGGAAGTTTATGAGAACACAACCAACTTTCCCTGTCACTGCCAATATCTCATCCACTTTCGGAATAAATTCTTCGGGCGACACTTATCCCAGGACCTCGAAGATATATCAAGTATGTAAACCAGCGAACGACACTTTGAACTACGTCAAATCCAATAGATGGGTTGCAAGATCATCACAAAAAGAAGAATGTAGACTATAGCAATAGAATAAGGTTAAACAATGGGCCAGTTAAAACTTTCCTTTACATATGTGTATCATAAATACCTAATACAAAGCTGTTGGTGCAATGCCCTGCACAATACAGCATAGAAGAAAGGAGGTGCATCTCATTTCACTTCCCAAGTTATTGCTGCATTTTTCCAGTTACGCCATAGACTTTAGGTCAGAAGCTCAGAAAACACTCTACCACTCGACTTGTGACTTCTCTAAAGTCTTCCAGCCAAACTGATGTTGGTACCTTGAAATACTTGCAACCATTTCAATAAATGTTTATCTGATTTCGACAGCAAAGCTATAACTCTCAAGAACTCCTTAATCTTAAGCATATCAGATCCTTCCAAGAAAATCGAAAAGTTTAAAAACCTCGTCCAACTTAACATGCATGGCAGACCAACTCCAATTCCAAAGGATATTCGCGTGCACTGTACGGAGGCTCCTCATTGAAGCGAAACATTAAAGCAACGCACTATATTGCAATATCTAAAAGAAGACATTCAAAACACACAAATTCCTGCTAAGGACTGTCCAAAGGAAAACTTATAGTTCACCAAATAGTCTTTTAGAGATTTCGAGGCCTTTTATAACCACCCAAAAAGTCTGACCAACCCTAACTAAAATATTTATTGAAATCAACGATCTCCACCATTACAAAATTACACTACCCTTCCTTACATTCCATATGGGAAATGTTCATGTAGATCCTGATGTTGGTAATCCGGATATTTCCTTTATGTTATCACAATGGACCTTCATGCAAAGTTGTACCACATTTAACACAATCATAAGACTTCAACGCAACTCAAAATCGTCTCATTTCAGAAACGATTACCCTTTAGGTACTTAGCTTCAAAATTTTTAAGTCCATGAGGTCAGAAAGGATAATAATTACGTACATGCACTTATCACAAATCTATGATCCATTCCACACAATATAGGCTACACCTTAGTTAAATTTACATTTAAGAACAATTTCGAGACCATTGACAATTAGCAGTCATGTCACATCATAGGTACCTACGATCCTTAGAACTCTAAGGATGATGAGCTCCCTAAAGCCTTATATCCTTTAGATGAACTTTAGAAGCAATATAGATAAATTTGTCTATTCTAATGGAATAATGCTTTCGTATAAGGACAACGATGAGGAGATAAATAGGTTGTGCAACTCACGCTGTTAAGTACCAGGATTTGAGACCGACAAGGCACCTCCGGTACTTACAACAATCGTCGACATCGAAGCACTAATGTCTAATACCTTATTCATGTCAAAGCAATGAATACTATGAATTATCAGTGGAACACCGCTAAGGAATTGCATATGCCCAGTATTACATAACAGGACATAGATATGTATTCGACTATTGGCACATACAAAAGAAATCCTCTCTACACTAACCAACATCATCACTAGACATTATTCAATAGACTGCGATATCCATAGGGTTGGTTAGGTAGATGGATGCCCTTGTTCGCATGAAGTTGTCAACGGTTCATCTTGATATCAATGAGTCCATTGTGCCCATTTGTTAGATCCCTAAGAAAGTAATTTTAGTCTTCGACAGATGAACTAAACCAACCAGATACGTGCATGAATCTCAGAAGTTTGTTCAGCTCAATATTTCCTCCAGTTCCGCAAGGAAATAGCTCCCAACAGTGTCTTCCTTTTGATGACTAGCGCTGGACAATCACATAGCCAGTGAGGAATGGATTCTATTTCCACTTCGTGTCTGCAGTTTCTACAGAAGTCGTTATGGGACAGTCCTAGCCGGGCTGCATGGTTTTCTATCACGTGGTGACCTGTCACAACACCAACAACTGTCCAAAAATCTCTGCGATTGAGTTTCATGAGATCTACAGATCAATTTTTGTCGTGGAAGATTTGCTACAACGATTTGACTGAAGGCCATGCATGTATTAGATCGCTTGTTAGACTCCTTGTTGGATTCGATATCTATTTCTCTGTTCAAAGTACTAAGCGATGTACTAGCCTCAGGAAGGGTTTCAGTGGAGCTTGGATGTGACCTTCCCTTTGGTCGTTTACTCGCCTTTACTTTACCTTTTTCTTCACATTTTCCTTTTGATGTATATTTTAACGAGTTTGGACCTTACCGATGCTGACTTCAACTCTTTAATAGATGCATGACTGTCAACATAGATAATGATTATCTTACCACAAAATGTTTCCCTCGATAATCATGTCCACAGTTTATTTTATTGCAGTGACTTCGTCTTGAAAAACACTGCAAACGTCATTAAGTCTGAACGACCAGCTTGTATTTCGAGACTAGCAGTAGACACCTACACCAGTATCTATTTGGATCTGTATGTTCAGATAGCTAGCTCATTCTCGGTACAGACTATACCATCGTATCACTTCTTTTTGTGATGGAGATTTATCCGTATCCCTTCAATGGGTCCCTTTGGGGGGTGGTTCTTCTATAGCCTTGTCCATGAGTTAGGTCAGAACTTGTCGCATTTTTCCGGGTATTGTTTTGATTCCGAATTGTAAAGGTCCAGCCTTCATAAGCCTCTATAATGTCAATAGTTATTTTGAGTCCAAGCTAGTATAATTCTGTAACAAATATTTGAAGGAATTCGTGTCCTTTGACAAAGTTTTATTGTTTTCGGTATTGTTTAGGATATCAAACCACGAAACAACATGCAAGACTTGATAAACATATGTACCTGAGTCCTAGTTTCTTCTGTGATCTACGTATCTACTTTCCAAATAGTAGAGGACGACTGTGTGGACTGTGTGGAGCTATGAGCATGTGCAGCATATAGCTTTTTATGGGCTTCACCTTCCCAAAAAGATCGCTAAAACCGACTGGTTTTTTCATGAGACCTTATATTACCCATTTTCCAAACAAAACTTCCCTAATTTCCTCATTTAATTTAAATTACTACAAACGGTAGTGACCACACATTATTACTCGTACATCCTTCATAAATTGAATTTAAAAAAAACAATTTTACCAAAAAATCGTGTACAATTCTGGCCGCACCCGTCAAGTTCAAAAGTCAAACACAATTTCAAAACTCCATTTCGTATTGATTTTACAATTTCACTTCTAATATTTATTTATTTGCTCATATGTACACAATATCCTTTGGAAAAAGCGCGCAACCACAACCTCAGTCATTTCAGTTTCGATACATGCCATCGACCGCATTGAACTTTAATTACTTTCGAAATAACTGCAACTCTACTCCCACATCGAATTCTATGAATTAATCCAATAAAATATATGTACTCGTACTATTGCCACCAACCGAACACTAGAAGGTCGGAGCCGAAGTTCGACAATTCAATTATCCTGGGGAGCAATCAATTGTACAAAACAAAATTAATAAATTTAGCCGGAAATTACAATTAAACTAAATTAAACAAAACTGCGCACAGTTGTACCTGGATTGAGAGGACCTGCAGGGTTTACACTCTAACCAATGAGAAATAAATTTGCGAAAAATCCAAATCACAAATAAATAAATGGCAAACAACTTTTTTAATGTAAACAAAAAAGTTTGGCAATATTTTTTGGCCGACTTGACTTTGCAATGAAGCATAGTTAAGCGAAGAGTTTTCTCGAGTGCAGTTGGTACAGTGGAATTGTACGTTGCAACCGAAGTAAATCGTGTACACTGTAAGAATTTCTTGTATATAAAAGAAAAGGATCCAACAGGATGTCTGTAATTTAAGCTGCTTGACATAGAAAGTTGATATTTTCCACAAATGATTGGTTGGTGTTGGTTTGAACTGGTCCTCGATCGCGGGTGGACATACTCCAGAACAAGGACCATTTGGGCACAATAGCAACATACCCATAATAATAAAGGACCATTGTGCTGCCACTAAGTAGCCTCAGATGGATCACACTGCCTAGTTCTGGTATAAGCTTTTAAGGATAAACACGTTTATTTTCGGCGTTGTCCAGATCGCTCAGAACAGTGGAGAAATATTCGCCTAGTGTATCCTTTGCAATGTTGGCAATGGTCGTATTGTGACATCTCTGGAAATCCGTCGTAAAGGGTAAAGTTATACTATCGATCTTATAGACAGTCTTTCGCATACCTTAGACCTTATTGTGTTAAATGGAGTGAATTTGATGGTGTTGTGACTTGAGCGACTAAAGGAGAGGTGAATATCTAGGCCACCAGAGAAGCACCGATTCTGTCCTTAGTTCTGGATCGATGTCTAAAAATTTACAGCATGTCATTGAATAGGAATATCGCTGTCCGTTCACTCTAATTTGTCCGGCAACGGATATCTGTGGCCCGTATTATGTAAAATCTATTTCGATCAGGTTGTCGTTGATGTTTCAATTGTAACGCGACACAGAATCATTAAGTCCTTATGCTGATGATGGTAATTTGCTGATGACGTCGATAGAGAAAAAGTATTAAGTTGAGCTAGCAAGCCATAATACTACTGGGGCCTATTTCATAAAACTACAACACTAATAAATATTTGTGAATTTACTTGTAACTTGTAAATTATTGCAAATTTTTGTTTCATAAAGAATGCAACTACAAGTATGCCAGGCCTGTAACTACAAGTGAATTTACAACTGCGGCGAGCTTTTCTATTTCATAAAAGTATTTGCGCAAAAAATTATTAGCGACGGACCTGTAACTACAAGTGAATTTCTTACAAGAATAGAGAGACTAATCAAATCACGTACTGTGATCGCTTAACTGTGAAGTATAGCCGCAGACTCGTAGTTCTTCGCAAATAATTTTTAATTTGTAGGTACAGACTTGTAGACTTGTAGCATTTTGATCGCTACACTTATAATTTGAATTTGCCGCGCTACAAGTGGTAAAAAAAGTTTATGGAACACAAAATTACAACTCCATACTTTATTTGTGCTTGTAGTTACAAGTTTACACGTACAACACTTGTAGTTTTATGAAATAGGCCCCTGATGTGTATAATCCGTGGATTGTGTTTGGTTGCAGATTTCATATGAAACTTTCCGGCTTTGTTAAAGTGTGTCTTATTTTAATTCATAAAATATACACTTCTTGGCACCTTATCCTTTGGAGCACTTCAGTACGTTGAAACGATTTGACGATGTCATTGGTTTCAACGGCTGCATTTTCGTACAAAATAGTGATAATCCTTACGGATTACATGTGTCTTTGCAGCTTTCATTAACGGACCACTCCAATTAGAATACGGCTACCAACCATCACATTACCAATGAAGGGACACTTCTTGTCTATGTAGGTGCTAAGGATGGCCTCATGCGGGGTCTTAAAGCCAAAGCCAATTTTTCGACTATGACTTCTTTTTAGTCAAGCTAGGCTTGTTTTTCGGTTTCAGTTGATACCAAACTCGTTTTGAGTTGATGGCCATTCTGATCGGCCATATTGTCCGAAAAGAAAAAAGTGTCTAGTGGGTCTATACAGAATTTAAGAGCGGATCCCTTAAGCTTGGGGATACAATGTATCATTGTCAGCCAGAGTAACTTATAGCATCCAATCTACATAAGTCTTACAACCTCTAAGACTGCCGATATCCTTCACCTTGCATCTCTCTGTTGAGATTGAAACCACAAGGTTCTATACCGCATTTGGTTAGGTTAGCTCATCACGTCCACTCGGAGACTTAAAGGTCCATTGTGAATGCCCTTTTAAAAATATAGATGAAATGAGATCTAAAGTTATACCAATAAACCAAAAATCTATCGCCTTACTGGCAGGGTTGGGAACCAGTTGGTTCTCTTGATGGAATGGAGGGGATCCGATATCTGGAAGCCTGCTAACTCTGCGGTGATTGCGAAGAACTTGGAACCTGCACTATGAAAGCGTCGTTTTTTCAAAGCGGGATAGTAGTAAAAAAGATGTTGGATTGACTCCACTTCTTCCTCGTCTCCGCAGCTTCTGCATAAATCGTTAGACTCTACCCTCCATTTACGCAGCATGATTCCGATGGTGCAGTGTCCTGTGATTATACCAGTAGGGATACGGATAGAGGATGGATTTAGTGCCAGAAGGCTCTTTATTTTCTTTTACCTAATTTCGGCCATAACGTGTGAGCGGTGGCACAGTCCTCCCTAGATAGCCAGAACGAGTTGGCCTCTTTCTCTATTATGTCGTCAATTATAGATGTGTCCGCTTCACTGATGTTCATTTCCGATCCCATTCTTGTTAGAGCATCTGCCTTCTCGTTACCTTCAATACTGCTGTGTCCAATCGTAATCAGTGGATCACGGCATTTTCTAACCTTTCATTTGATTGTATTAGATTTAAATGATTTTGGAGCTGTTTGACTGTCAACGAAGTTGGTTATATCCGACGGGGGACGTGACTATCTTCTACGCATCCTGTTTTTTTCAGTGCTTCGGAGTAAAATCCTGCTCCCGTAGCTATCTCCATTATTAAGTCTATGCTGTTGGACTTCCACTCTGCTCGGCTTGGGAATAGGATTGGGATATCAAAATTAAATTCGTTGTAGGGGACTGTATATATAATCCGATGTAGCTGTGAAGCATTCGGAGTTATATTTCCTGTCCATTGTCTTTGTTGCGTTTTCTTGTTGCATAGGTGGTGTCTTTCCACAGGATTCTCTCAATCTGTGAGTTCCTTCTGTGGCAGAACCTTTGATGAACAAGTTCAGTGGAAGAATGTGAAGAATCATATCCAAACCTGCTTGTGGTGCACTTCTCACAACTCCAATAGTGCGAGTCTTTGTACTTTGTAGAGTTCTTTCATATATGTAGCTCTTTATACCCGTTTCTGTCCATCAGACTAAGGATCCATAGGAGATGATGGGCCTGATAATTGCTTTGTATATTCAGTGAATGATTAATGATGCGCGATTGCAATCCCAACCTTCTTCCAAAGGCCCTCTTACAAGCATGGAGAGACCCCGCAATAACATCTAACATCCAACATACAAGAAGAGACCATTTAAATATTCGCGAAGTTGGTAAACGAATATATTGTTATCCTCGATCCCTAAAGGGGATGTGTCGGAAAAAAATGTGATGCCTTGACTGGGATCCAGCAGAGTCTTACCTTATGCTGTGTTCCAAGAACCTCAAGCTTCGATTTTTGCTATTTGGTAGCTAGGACCTCCGCTTGAAAAACGCTGCTGTAGTTCGAAGTCTGACTGATTTAGATATACCTAGTGAATTAGAAAATATACCTGCTCCTACACCGATATCCATTTTGGTCTCATCGGTATAAACTTCTGGGCTTGGTATTTTTCTGTTTTACCATTCCTCTCTACTTGGATAGAGGATGGTAAAAGATCTTATAAATTCAAGAAGGCGTCATATAGTCTATTCGTATTACATTCCCTGAAGGATGATGCGTTCGACCTCCAGGTGTCCATTTGAATTATTCTAAGGGGCTTGTGGATACCGATTCTTGTATAAAAAGGTCTAGCGGGAGTGGGTTGAGGATGAGCTCGAGTCCTGCCATTGGTGTTGGTTTCATTGCACTGGTAGTACCAATGCACGCTAGACTTGTACTTTCGTGTTGGCCTTTATGTTGGTGGTCTTGATGGCGGCAGGTCACTATGCATGGTTCCTAGTTCCCATAGATACGTCTTACAATAGGATTCTAAACACCGCATCTGTTCCGACATTATTAAAGGCTCCTTCAATGTCCAGGAAGGCGGCTAGCGTGTATTCTTTGTTTTTGAAGATTTTTCTCAATTGACCCAACGACCCAATGCAGCGCTGCATTGTGCGATATATAGTTGCTCGATGACTGTGGTAAATGACATAGCATAGAAGGTTGCACAGTGGTTGAACGGTTGAACGGTGCCACCGAAACCAAGTCTACCGCCAGTCGTTTGTTAGTCGATACCACCCGAGAAATATTTGACTTCTGCCTCTTGGATGTCTTTGGTTTGGTTCGATGGTGCCAAATTGGGGTGCACTTGAGTCCTTTATGATGCACGCAATTATCAAAAATTTTGGCTTATGACTCTTAGTTACTTAATCAAAAAAAAAAAGCCCAGAACCTTAAACTTTTCAGTAAATTGCAAAAAAGTGGAAAAAACAAATTTTAATTTGCATATTTCACATTCATCCTCCCGACACGCCGACAGGGCGTACATCCTTAAAATACTCAAAACTTTTGCCACAGTGTACCACTCTCAGATCCATTTGCATGGCACCAAAAGAAATTACGTACAATTGAATGTGGAGTACAATCAGAGCTGTTCGCTTCGTTAAGTGTAATATAGTTTTCCATGGAACACAGAGGACATCAACTAATACACCTCGTTTTCTAACTCCCCCTCCCACTCACCCCACTATAGAGAGACGAATGTTAGGAAAAAGGAAGAAGCGCCCGCCTCTCGTCGCTGTACTCAAAAACTTCAGCGCGATTTATATGTGCAGATGTGTGTGTGTGTACATAATGCAGGAAGGTGCATAAATCAGCATAAAATTTTAACTTGGAAATTGTACTCAACACATACGTACATACACACATGAACATACAGGATGACTCGAAATACCGGTGAGTGAGGTCGTTCTCTTTCCCGTGTTTTGGTTGTACAACACGATTGTGTGTACATATGTACATTGGAAGGTGCATTGTATGCGATGCTTGCTTTGATTTTAAATTATAAAGAGAAACAGGAATTTACCTTAATCCTGGCTGCCTCCCAGAGGAAACTTTAAATCAGTAAACCTCAAACGAAGTCGTTATAGGAAAAAGGAATAATATTCTCTCGTCATCGTCATCGTCGTCGTTGGTTGGTCGTCCGGAAATAAAAAAAAAAAAAAAAACGACAAGTAAAATCCATGTGCAGGTGGTAAGCACTCCTGATTTCGCCTTCGTCCTTTCGTATCCTTTTGGTAGAACCTTAGAATGTTTTTTTTTTTAAATTAAGCTATTATAGTGGCCGCATGGCTACTGAACTGGCTCTCTACATACTCGTACTAGTGCGCATAGAACAGATCCTAACTGGGCCAGCAGTGTGGTGGTGCGGATTTTCACCACACACACTATCATTAATGCACATATATGCAACACTTAAAGCAGATTCATTAGTTGTTGCTGCAGGTAGCTTGCACCAAGCGTGGAATTAAATGCACGATGCCAAATGGAAATGTTGCTGTATGTAGTGTGTATATACATAGTTTGGTTGCACCGGCATCCCTTCTATAACACTTCGTTGACGGCAGCCCGAGGGACGAGCTTAAGCACTTTTTTTCACTCTCTTCTTGGGTTACTTTTTTGCGTTCTTTGAAACTTTGTTCTGTCTGTATTGCGGTTAAATCTTTGGTGGCAATTTTGTCCTGGTATTGCATAGTTTTGTTTTTTTTTTTTAGTTTTTACTTTTCGTCCTTTGTAGCTAGAACGATTCTTCATCTATGGAGAAGTTTTTTTTTTTTCTTGTAAAGAGGGAGAGACTATGGAACAATGAGAAAGGACTTGTGGTTGGTTTAAGGACAGAACATATGGCAGGATGAGAACTGTTACAATGCTTAAACATGCCTCGAGGAGGGTTAAATGCTTTAATCCTTGTATAGTTGTTGCAGCGGATAAGTAGGTAGGTGGCAGTGGAATGGCAGGCAGCAGCACCATGTGTGAGAATAGTTTTGTAAATTATTCAATTAAATTTAAGCGCGCAACTGTGGAAGGAGCTACTAAATTGTGGTTTATGATGAGTGCTCGCTAGGATTTTTTTTCTTTTCTTTCTTTTATGTATGTAGTTTCCGTTGGAGCTTTGTTTCATTGTTAAGCATTAAGAGATTCTTTTTCATTTAAGAAGCTTTGTACAGTAATGCGCTGTCCTGGGGGTTTGTAGGTTAAAATAGTTAAGAACACTTTTACTTTCAGTTTTATCTGCTTCGACTAAGGTTGATGTTTTACGCCATATAGCAAGACTTACTGTAGAGGGTGAAGGTCTATAAAAAGAAAAAACATTCTGAACTCAAGAAAACAATAAGTCTAATCCATCAAATACAGTGGTGGACTATGTCTTCAAGATGTAGCTACCTACGTAGATATTTTGTCCAAGTCATTGGTATCACATTGATATGTATGTAAGTAGTTGGAACTGAAAGTGAT
Source organism: Xylota sylvarum (assembly GCA_905220385.1). Lineage (NCBI taxonomy): Eukaryota > Metazoa > Arthropoda > Insecta > Diptera > Syrphidae > Xylota > Xylota sylvarum. The sequence goes on from LR999958.1 coordinate 40,734,355, forward strand.
TGTTACAGGGCATCATGCTGGGAACAAATTGGGGCTGGATCACCGCTTTGAATACCATAACCTTTTATATTGTCAGGGTGTGTTTTTTCTTAATCCATTCTGTTGCATCTAAAACTTTACTTCATTTCTTGCACTCCTTGAGCATTATAGAGCGTCAACAATGCCTGCGTCTTGCTCGGAGTACTACAATGTATTTGAGCTGTTTTCAACTCATTCGCAAAGATCTTGATTCTTCCTCAACTGGTCTGCGCCATATTTGCCTGCCTGGGTGAGTGGATTCTACTGCATGGTATATTTCGCAATAGAGTTGTCTTCGTGCCATAGGGTGTGTCCAATTCATTGCCACTTTCTCCTTTGTATAGTAATATCTTTAGGTTCTTGCCCTGTTTTCTGGTAAAGTGATTTGTTGGAGACACGATTGAGCCAATGAATCCTGAAGATTGCTTTTAGACATCTATTTACGAAGGTCTGCAGCTTGTTTATGTTGGTGGTATTCACCCTCCAAGAACTGAACCCATAGAACACTACAAAGGACCCTTCCTTATCCGAAATGAAATTTGGCAAACATCGTCAGCATATCGTTTAAGGTAAAATGTCATAATATATCGATTTCTATGGCTATCCTCTGACAATGCTGGGGGGAGTACATCGCTAATGACCAACATAAACAATAGCGGGGACAGTATGCACCCTTGAGGTACTTCACTTTGGAATTCAAAATCCCTCCTACTTGCTATCCTTTCATGTACCGGATCGTGGAGTTTTAAAAAACTATTGATAATTCTGTTCCCTGAGATTTAATTGTTTTATGTCTGGCTTGGCTCAGCCCTGGATATCCACAGAGGAATTGGAAAAGTGTTTCCCTCTCCTGAGTGTGAAAAGGGATGTCCAGTCACAACATCTTCACGAGCTGTGCTTTAAAGTTCATGCGTTCTCTTCAAATTCTAGTTCAGTCCTATCTTCCTGAATAGGTCAGAGTTCTGCAATCTGTTCTACATGTTGTTGACCTTTGCCAGAAATTTAATACTGAAGTTACGTTGCATATGGTTGTATCGCGTGTGTTCGCAGCGATTTCGCCTGGAGGACTTTAAATGACTGTGGGAAGCATTAGTACATTGATTTTTTCAGTATTCCGGAGAACACGCACACCACGATCCAACAAGCTATATTTGAACCGTCCGTATGCATTCTTGTGTCCGATTTCCTTATCCCATCTTCACTATTTTCTGCTGGGTTGCTTTTAAGCCTAGCAAAAGAAAAGTCTCCTGTAAAAATGCCAATAGGTTGTCTACAGTCTTTTCTGCTGAGAGACAGCAAGAATGCCGCTGCCGTGCCACCTGTGCAACACAAAATCGTGTTCGTATGAAACCAAATTGTCTAGGCCCTGACCGAGTAAGCGGGAAATCTCACCGAAGGTTCAGCTCTTGATAAATCATCCTCTAAGCCTTGCTTGGAAATCTCATCGGAGTTCTCATTTCCCGCAATCCCAGAGTGACCTAGAACCCAGGCAAAAGTCAAAAAGATAGATCAGAAAGAAGCTTAGCGACCGAATCCAAAGAGTTCTTGCTTTCTCAAACTATTTTGGTTACAGGGTTGAGCAAGATCTTAAACGCAGCCTGACTATCGCTGTACACGCAGAACTATTCTTAACAATATAGTCGACAGCTATTCGGATAGCATAGATCTCCGCTTGAAAAACAAAGGCATACTTGTGTAAAGTAGTGAAGTCTAGTGTTGTCGATCTCCACGAAGACACCAGCACCGGACCCTTAACTAGTTTTGGAGCCAACCGTGACGAATCGACTACAGCCCAGTTTAGGCTTAGGTTCTAGCCGAAGTCAGTTCTGAACGCAAGGAAAGTCGACTCTAAGTTTTCATAGCAGCCAAAGTCCCGATGTTATTGCATTAGACGGCATATCTATGGAACCAGAGCCGTAGGATAAGTATCGCGCAAGATCATCAAAATTCCAATGCGGATAATACCAAAAGCCACTCCGTCTAAGACAGTAGATTATTTTGACAGTACAGTCTATGATGAAAGTATCAAGGAGAGGTAAATCAAGCACAGCACCAAGAGCAGAGCTAGGTGTACTCGCTAGGTGTGCTCCCGTGCAGCCGAGATAGGCCATTCTTTGAAGTTTCATGTAGAAGGCAGTCATATAATTTCGCGAAAGCCCCCTCCACCAAAAAAGGTCTTATCATAACCGTATAGAGCCAGAGGACTTTTTTGGGTGATAAGTCCCATGTCTTGCCAAAAGCACGATTACACTGTAGGTCTTGACATGCTTAGTCCAAAGAATTTTCTTATCCACGGCGAATGCAGTATACCACCTACGCCAAGGCTTGCGACTTAGATCAAGCTCAACCTGTACCGGCAGGCTAAGCTGTGACTCAATCGTTATCTGGGAAGACTAAAAGTCGCCGTCAGGTTTTCTAAGCAACTCCGGCTTGATTGGTTTGCCTCTACTGGTTACACCTTAAGGTCTCGATCTTTTTACAAAAATCTTTATAGGAAGCATTTTCCACTGACGTTCTACAAAGACGATTTCTTCTTACTTCGGTGAGGACAATCCATCGACATAGTGTTTTTAAATGCCCACTTTCTTTCCATACGAATATAAATTACCCAGTTATTTAGTCCCTTAAGGTCACCCACAGTTCCTGTGACCAAGAGAATGTTTTTCTCCTCTTTGCTTATCCGGAGAATAAGGGCGGACAAAGCCGTTGTGGAGTGGTGCACTCTAATCAGAAGGATTCACATCATTAAAGCTTGATTCAGTATCAGATACTATTACCACGGTAGAACTATTTATATCCAGTGACAGAATTGAAAGAAATGCTTGCCGTTGCTATTTTGGATCTCCGCTCTATGCATCTGACTTCCCGACCTTGTGTACGGTCTTTAACTTTACCTTCATGAGATTCTCAACCACAATACAGTCATCACTGTTGAACGGATTAAAAATTATTTCTATAGGTGGTGCAGCCAGGCATATGAGCTTCTTCTTAGGTAGCGCTACAGTTCGGAGTGAACCTGGGCCTGGGTATATGAGCTTAAACATCTAGTAAACTGAAACTACTTGAGAAATGTCCAAAAGTTTTCTAGTCAAACTTCACATACAAGGGTTTACCCATGATGTACATGGGTATGTATGTCCTTGTAAAACAGTCGATTAATTTAATATCTGGCAAATGATGTTGCAACATATACAAGATTTGTCCTCGCGCAATAAAGTCAAATCCTTTTTTAGCCTTTATGCTGAATTTAAGACTCTCCTTCCAAGACCAGGCTATCTATGAAACTTTTGCCTACCTTAAAGCTGTAGTCGAAGATGCTTGCTATTTCAGCCCAATTTCCTTAGCCGCAGATCAAAATTACAGGTCAATTGAGAGAAATACTCCTACTTTAAGCACGTTGAATAGCTTTGGGTTGTCATACATATATACATACATTGTCCTTCGCAGGATATACATACATCTGTATACGATTTCACTCTCATTCTTAGTTACTAAACTTCCAGCTAACTTCTGGAAGCATGGCAGGTATAAATAATTAAATTGCAAATTACTCATTACCATATCCAACTCCATGCGTCACATAAAAAGTCATCTCAAGTTTTCCCCCAGGGTACTCGTACAACATCATTGGAAGGTTACCCCGTGTTTGAACCCACCATATACCTATACACTACTTCACCGGCAATTTCATTACACGCGGCATGCCCTTCGCGGAATTTCTATGCAATTTAATTAGCTCCTGCTAATAACTTGAATTTAATTCCCACACGAAAATTCCGTTCCTCTACAATTGCAGTGTAGCGCCCTTCAAAAGTGTACCCACCAGCCAGCCGCCGCCGCACAACTTAACCTGACATTCGCATTTAAATTCACAGCGAAAAGAACTGAAAAACAACTTAACTTTCAGCTCACAATCGTGTCGTAAGCTAAGTCTACACTCTGTGTAATTGCTTGCGTGCAGATAGCAGCAGTTCATCATCAGGACTATCTAACTTGTTCTCTTCTTTTGACTTTTTGATACAAAACAACACAAAAAAAAAAAACTGAAAAGAAATACGAAAAACTTTGCGTCGCTCCTGCCGTTTAAATTTTTTTTATTTTTTTTTGTTTTGAACTAAAGTTCCTTTAGTGGCACATAGCCACGTATAACTTTTCGACACTAACACTAATAAGAGATAAACTCATTAAACAACAAAATGCCTTAAAATTGTATTTTCCGTGTCCTTTATCCTTACGTTGCATCACCATCATCATCATCTTGAATATTCTAGTGCTGACGTATTCTTGTGTTTTTCTTAAAACTTTTTTTTTGTTTTTTAGCCTCGTGATCACAGCCGTATCCCCCAATGTGGTTGTTACCGTAATGCTTAAACTGAAGGAGGAGAAACTTGGCCTTAACAATGGCATTCACACTTTAATCTATGCGATGACAACTTGCAACGATGTTGTGTCGATATTCACGTTTGGCGTCATTCTAGGAGTCATCTTCAACCAAGGTGAGTTCACAATTGAATTCAATGAAAATGAGATAAAGGATATTTTAATTGACGAGCTTGTGGTTTTACTTTTGTTGTACCTATATAGGTAAATTTTCGGATCAAGTATTGCAAGGACCTGTTGGTATTGTCGTTGGTGTCGTTTATGGTTACCTCTTTGGATTGACACTGGTGTACTTGCCCTCTAGAAAATCGGTAAGTGGGAATTGTTACATTGGTTTTCTGTTTCCTGCAGTTTGTAGTACAAGTATATTTGAAAGGATGTGGTGTGGACGATGTTAATTAATTTGAAATAAGTATAAGGTAGTGATAGAAGCTACAAAAATCGAACGTTTTTAATTGCTGCATCTCTTGTGGTGCATCTGAGGAGCATCAGAAAGTTTGATTGGCTCGATAAAGGTTCTACAAAATATTCTTGAAAATTTCGTCCTCAAATGACCTGTGTGTGACTATAGTGTTTGAATCCGTTTTCGACCCTCGTACCATGGACCTGCCACGACAATTATTTTTTATTTCTTTTGACAATATATGTATTACAAGACGTGGAAGCAGTTTGCAGAAGTCACCAACAATTGATGCCTTTCCAAAGTTTTTAACGTGATAATGTGTTACAATTCGGCTTGTCGGTAGAACTGCAGGCTAAAAAATTTATGTAACGAAATTCAGTGGTATTTTCAAGCTTTCGTGTCACAGGAAGTTATTCATGGATTTCGTTCATTTCGGCATCAATTTGTGGGGAATATCCTACGCTGGGATTAGGTTTAACATAGGGGACAGGTGCCGGTGGCGCAGGATGAATCAGCACAATAAACGTTGAGAAGGGACTATGGCTACATGCGATGTCCGATTTAGTTGCAATAAATGACGTTCGTTTGCTAAAGAAACTTTCTTTTTGACAGATGAATAGTGATATTTAAATAGTAATTTTTGGCGTGAATGTAGTGAGTGTATGAAAACAAATTTTAATTCAAAATTAGTGCAGACTCGAAAACAAATGCTCAAACCGAAAGAACATGGCAAAAAGCCTTGAAAAAGTCCTTTATGAGCTTAGAACCAGTTCGCGGAGACCACTCAGTCTGATGGTCCTTCTACCATTCCTATATCCTAAAATGATATGATCAACAGAGTAGATCTCATGGGGAATCGAAAAAGGTGGCAAGCAGCTGTACTTTGAGGTAAGATAGGTGAAGAGAATGTCAGAAAGATAGTCAATACTAGTAGTTGCGGCTCTAAAATAATTTTTTCTAACTTTCAAATAATTCTGAGGCTTAAACTCGCCCCTTAGGCCCAGGTTCACCCCGAACTGTAGCGCCACCTAAAAAGAGAAAAAGAAACACTTCCCTTACTACTGCAAGAATAGATGTAATGCGAGTTTTCAGTTATTTATTGAAAATGTTGAAAGTCTAAGGTGATGCCATCTCTGAGCCCTGTATAGAATGCCATCTGTTGAGGGGCGTAAGCATTCCGAACGCACTACCAGACTAAACTTAGGAAACCTGACTGTTGGTTGGGTTGGGTGGTTGTCCCCGCTCAGCGGAGACACACTTAAAAAGTGATGCCCCAATGGAAAAACTGGATTACCAGTACCGAAGACCGACATCGAGACTTTCCGAATGGGACAGGAGGCAGGGTAACCCATTTCGGTGTAAACCCATGCCGAAGAAGTAAGGTTTGCCATTTAGGCAATAATTGACGGGGTAACAATGCTTTTAATTTTAGTTAACTCACGTCTAGCTAGATCGGTAAGATCTTTAAAGAAGTACTCGCCTAGGCTTTTTCTCAAGACCGATAGGGCATACATACATATATGCCATGGTTTCCTTGTCCTGCTTATCTCTAGGGCTTCTACAGAAATCACTAAAGGGATCACCAAGCCTTCCGGCGTGTCTGCCTACCAGACAGTGCCCTGTGAAGGCGCAGACTATTTTTCTCAGATTTGTCCTATTGACGGAAATATGTCTACTGGTTTTCCTACAATCCAGATTTATTTAATAGAGAGTCATATGCTGATATTGTTCCATTCTAATGGCTGCGGTATCTAATTAAAATTTTATCGATTTAATAGGTGCTCACGGTTCCCTCTATTGTCAGGGAGATTCCAATCTGCACCCTCCTTAGCTATATCGTCCGCTTTGCAATTGCTGGGATACTTCGCATCTGACAACGATCTCGTTATGAGATCTGCGCCATTGCTTTACCAAATTGGATTTAATTATTGGCGATAACCTAACGGTATTGTGACTAACTTCTAAGAGGAGGAAATTCACTTCTTAATGGACATGTACTCCCTTGGCAGTAGCGTGACAACAGGTCGATGTGCGTGCTCTTACTAAAGTAAAGCTACTACTGAGCATTGACAGGGAGTAGAACGTGTCGTAAAGAGAAAGAAGAGGAGATCAAAGCGTTGTCCTATTTTTCTTACAAATTTTCCGGGCCTGACGATATTTATCTTCTACTCCTGCAAAAGGGTGTAGGATGTATGAAGCTAGGAAGGGTATCGGTCTGCCCTATACTGCTTTATAGTGGAGGAGAGCTTTGGGGATTTTTATCTCTATACCAGGGAAGGCGTTAGGATCTGTAAACCATCTTCATTTTTGCTAAAGTGTACTGAGAAACCGATTTATGAACACCTTAAGCAGGATACTCCTGGATATTGAGGGAAAATTTGACAAACCCATCTTCAATCAACCAATTGTCCGCCTTTGTCCGCTGGTGATGTTTCATTTTAACGTACCTCATCTGTGTGTCATGAGCAGACATTATCCAAAGCTACTACCAGCTTCTACTGAAGACACAAAGGTAAGAGCATCGAAGAGTGCAAATATCCCTCACATTCCACCTCGTTGTAGAAATTGAAGTCAAAATGTTCCATACCGCATAAATATAGAGCTCGGAAGGCGGTAGAACGGGGATCTCTTCTTTAACATATTTGACTCTGTATGTCGAAGACATTTTCTGAATCGTATCGCGATCGTCTTACTAACCTCCGAGAATACTGTCCTTCGAATGTTTGTGGGAAGTTAGCCTCGTACGTTCTTGTCTCACCAAGTATTTGCACTTTTTTAAGTTCAGGATGTCGAATGTTCAGTAGTTGCCTTCATTGACCTACAAGCTTCTATGAGTTACAACTCATGGCGTAACATTTCTTCACTTAGTTTCTACATTACTAGGACTACGTATGTTCGCATGCCTGATAGATGAAGTAAAAAATTTTAAGATGAGCTATCTGTTTGGACTAAACAGACTTGGTTTGAGTGTGAGAACTTAGTGGGTGTCGTGACGGATTTCAGTTCCTTAAAAAAGCATTTTGAAACCATTTATAAAAAAAGTCATATAAGTTCTGTTTTAAGGCGGATCAAACAGCTTGATATTTCTTCTGCAAATGTCCTATTTCATCCTTTAAGCCCCTCTTAAGTATGCCTTAAGCAAACACTTCCGCTTGGAAGGCGGGGTCATTGATTTCAGCATTACCAGTATCCTACTTTTTGATTCTGACAGATTCGATGCACAATTACTGTCAATGGACAATAGACCGTCTACAAGTTTTCTTGTCTTCGGTTAAGACCCTGTCAAAAATGTATAATACTGAGTGAAATAGCTGTGGAAGGACATGTAAAAGGTGGTCCCTTCACAATTGACCCACTGGGGTATACCTTGTTAGGTCGATATTAAGACTAGACTCTCAGACGCTCGAATAGATTTTTTGAATGGATTCAAATAGGTATGTGATCAATGTGGTTAGATGTTGCTTGCCTGCCGGTAAATATGATAGAGACCCTTTGGAGAATATCTTTGAGAATGCGAAGTCGATTCCTAAAGCAGGATTTACTTCTATTTCGCAGCAGACTTCCAGAATTTGTTTGTCTTAATGCACTTGTTAATTACTTTTTTAATCATTCCTAGGCATCAGCTGCTTCGTCTTTCTAAAACTTCATTGTGTTTGAGGATGATCTATTTATCTTGAATCCTTTAGTGATCATTTCTTCTAAAGGAATGTAGCCCTCTATGTCAGTTTCCCATAGCTTCCTTCTTTTTGAAGATGCAAAACACTTTGTTCACTCTACGTTGGGATACTCTTGTTGTGCTAACTTTTGCTACTAACCTGAAAATTACGAGTCTAAGTATAATATTTATACAGTCCCATCTACCCCATGTTATGAACTTTGACAATGAATCTTAGCCCCAGGCGATAGCCCTTCTCTTTATAGTCGTCCTTTTTCTATACTCCTCAGGTTTGATTTTCTACTCAACCTTCTCCTCAGTTAAGGTGAAAAGTTTGTACGAACCTGGTACCCTCTAATAGATCCTGTCATCGACTTCTTTTATATTCTTTTCCACTACGTATAGAATTTGTTTAACTCCCAACTGGTCATTAGTTTATTTTAAATCTTCCCTCTGTTATCCAAACTCTTTGACCTTAACGTCCAGTTTTAAAACGCAAAGGTAAAAAGCTACTAAAAATGGAATTTTTTACACTTAGCACTCAATTCCATGGTAACGAGTGCTGATTCATCAAGTATCAAGTATTTCAGTTGAATTCCTTTGGTGGTATCCATAAAAGTGAAATAAATCCTTTTATTTTGCTCTGCACACCCAACCCCCACCAGTGTCATGGTTATGCAGAATATGCAGATGGATTCCTACTCTGTCGACTGCATAATTTATTCCGAAAAACACCTCCACTTCCATCACTATCATTCCCTATTTCACTGAAAAGCCAGCGACCTGGAACACCTTCACAACTCGTTTCAAAACGGTGTGAAGTGAAGGATCTCACCTTCCAGCAGAGCATCATCTGCTGCATTCACCCCTCTTGCTGCTGTTGCTGCTGCTGCTGCTGCTGATGGTACTGGTGCGTTCATTTATGGAACACAGTAGAGCCACAAAACGTCAACGATGCCGACATGGACGAATAGATATTTGCCTTGGGGATTTCACTTGATAGAACGCTGGAGTATTTATTAGTCAGTTCACAGGGAGTTTGAGTTGTGAATATGTCCTCAGGAGCTGGCGAACGGTATCCTCTTATTAAATATTATTTATTATTCACTAGTAAACAGGTACAGGAGGTCCAAACAACACACTATATTCGTACAATACTGACGCACATATGTACTTCATCGGAGTAATAAATAAAATCCATAAAATATGCGAACAAAGGCAGTCAAAAAGATCAGCTGGCATTTCAGCAGAATGGAGTGGTTGCTGGATGGCAAATTCTATTGTGGTAGCAAACTGCAGAGATTATATGGAGTCATCAGTACATTGAATTCATCGTACTCTCGTCTCTGAGGTTGTTTTGAGGTTAAAAAGGAATTTAACTGAATGGTGTCAGTCGTTGAGGTGTATTTGGATTGTTTTGTATTCCAGTGGGACAAAGTAGAACATCATGCAGACAAACACTTTGGGTATCTATGTATGTATGTACATGAGAAAGGGTTTTGAACTTTACTTCGTTTATTGTTATTCATCTAAGAGTGTGTAATAATATATTTTAACCTATCGACAAACAAAAGAATCAACATGTATGCGTACATCTTCACAGTGGTATACATATGTACATATGATAAGCCAGACTAAACTTGCTTTTGGAGTAAAAATTTCGGACCCAATGTGTTTTGGCACTTCTTACGTATGTACATATATAAGTAAAGAAGCTAGTAGTTGAATATATGTAATGTATTCATTTGGATTATATTGTATTACTTGTGGAGTTTTCAATCCCTGTACCATGTAGTCCTTGTCTGAAAGTTTGCAGTCTTCATTTATCCCCAATTCCGGTCAAATCGTTGCTAGATCTTTAGATCAAACTTCTGGACTTCCCGATGGTTTTACCAACTTTCAACCATATTCATATAGTTTAACTTTCAATCTTCCATTCCATTCGGACTTCTCCCAAATTGGACGAAGTATTTTTACCGTTATACACTGCCATATACTGGACCCTATGCTTTGCTTAATGTCCAGAACTTGGCATCATATTATAGAGCTAGAAGGGTCATCGTTTATGGACTGTGTACAGCAGTACTTAATTATTAGGCACCCATATTGTATAAATTTGTCCATGGCTGTACATATATGTTTAGAACCCAACAGTACCGGCTCCCTAAAAAGTTTAATATCGTCTACGTATCCCAGCACCTAATGTTCGTTTTGAAAATAGTGCCGACCATGCGTCCTATCTACGCCAATACGAGGTTGATGAAGTCGTCGAATATCGAAGGACCTAGGTTGTCAAAGAAATTGGCTGGACGTTCACGTAGGAGGTAGAGAATGGGTTCTTCCTCTTCCTCGTCCCTACAGCTTCTGCTGACGTCGTGTGAAAAAAGGTCCCGGCTTTTGGCATTTCGGCCTATCAGACAGTGTCTAGTAAGAACACCGATAACGTGACTGATCTGTGATCGATTCAACAGGACCAACTCAGCACTACTTTTCGGATCAAGCCTGGGTCAGATCTGTCTTGAAACGTTGCAAGTAGATAGATTTTCCCATCTAGAGTTGGGTGAAAGCGTCCAGCTTTAGTAAGAGTCTGCAAGTATCGATGGCCATACCCAGGTTCCGCCACCTCGGTAGGATTCTATGGATTGTTCCCTGTCTGGCGAGCTCATCAGCCTTGCAATTCACAGGAATATCACTATAGCTTGGCACCCAGCAAAGGTGAATGTTGAACTGCTCAGTCATCTTCAGAAGAGACAAACAGCAGCGGGGAGCTTAAAGAGGATCACTTGGATACGACGCATTAGCTTAAAAGCCAGTCGTCGACGATTACATGAGTTCTTGGCATGGTCAGTCACGAAAAGGGAATTGAGAATGTGATAAAGATCCTTCGGAGAGGAGGGAGCAGCTTGCCGCGAGTTTGAAACCAAACAGCTAGTTGCCCCTGAAGATATATATTTAAGTTGGGGGTTAAACCCTCGCGTCCCATTACATAGACTTCGGTTCAGACCAGGTAATGAAACCATTATCATTGCCGCCGGCATTCTAGTTGCGCATTCAGCAGTTGCTCGCAAAGCTAGTGCCAGGTTTCAAAACCAATTCGCTGGGCGGTGGTTTTTAAGAGGGCCGTCATCTTTCTAATTTGTAGTTTTTTGTTTTTTGTTTGAGTTCATAGTTGGACCCTCGAGTAGCGGAGAATGGAAGGTCGATGTGCACAGAAATCCGCATTCTGCAGTCAAGGCTAGCTTATCCGAAAGACGTCAGGTATCCGGATACTCCGTTTGCGACTGACCTATTTGATTGGGCTTCCAGTCTAGTAGATCATCGTTTGACATCTTAATTCAGCCCAAGAAGGGAAAGAAAGGGGAAGGAGGGAGGATGGAGAGGGATAAGATACAGAGATGGTAAGGGAAGGGAAAGGGTCAGTAGGGGGAGAGACCCATAAGTTACTAAAGATATTTTTCTTACCGATTTTGAAATAATAGTCGCCAAACAAGTCCTTCTTAAGCCATCTGTATTCCATCTCATTAAAATTAACTCAGGAATATTTCAAGGCAATCATCTAGAATCTATGTCTAGGACTCCTTAAACGATGCAAGGAATACCTTACCTCCTTCGATCTGGCTGAGATTTATAAGGCTGCATAGATAAGAATAGCAATCGTTTTTATATCTGCTCTACAAGGGGAAGGAATGCTTTCTCTAGGTCTAATTGTGTGCATTGATACTTGTATATTGGACGAAAGTGCGTTAAAAGTCAAGCGAACTTCCATTAAAACATGGACCACATGGTCTTCAGGCTAAGTTTTGAAAAAAAAACGTTCAAGTTACTTTCCCTTCCAGGTCAGGAAGTATTTTTCATGTCTTTTTTTTTTTTTGGGTTAGACACTGAAGCTTTCGGGTGCATTGTGCTACCAGGAAGCAAGAACCATGCACTTCAGTGATGAGGGGCCTTACAGTGTCAGCACTCACCACAACAGCACAGAAGATCCTAACCTAATTCTAATCCTAATAGTCACAAAGGAATAATTCGAAATATTGTAGCCCCCTTTAGAAGCATGGCAGACAGAAGTTTCACTTAAGCTTATCTCATTGAGATGCTTAACACCAATCATTTGTCTATCTGCTGAGAAACATCTCCCTACATCCTAGAGAACCATGGCCCACGCAATAGTGTTCGTAAGATATCCAATCATTTAAAGAGTAGACGTGGGAAGATCCAACAATGAGGGATTCAATATAGGTTATCCAGCAATCTGATCTCCGTGTGACCTGGAACCCAGATAAGACAGAGATTTCAGCTTTGCGATCACATGCAGAGAGCTCTCTCTATTCTCGAGCTATTTTGGAACTGGTTAGTAGGATCTTAACTATAGCCTGGTTATCGCAACGCGTCAACCTATTCAATAGTGAAGTCCCGTGTTATCGGTCTCAACGAATACACTAGTACCAGACCCTTGGCTGGTTGTCCCAATCCAGGCTCAGACCTCAGCCAATCCTAAACGCTTGCAAAGTCGCAAGATCATCGAAACTCCAGTACAGATACTACCAGAAACCGTCTAGTCTAACACTACAGGCTTTAATATTAAAATCCATGACTTACATGTAAGCTCCCTCCACCAATCAACCGATATGTAAGCTAAAAGCCATAACCGCATAGTTGCAAATGACCTTTTTCGGTGATAAGCCACATTTTTAACCCCCGACACTGTTAACAACTGGGAACACCTTGAATTTCTCGGACTTGATTAGATAATTCATTGGAGATCTGGATAGTGGTGACGCTCCTTAGCGCTGGATGATACATTCCGACCATGAACGTCATTCTTCTAAGGAGTTCCACCTGAGTTTTGACCAGGACCTCATTTCTAGTAGGTGCATCGATCATGCATCGATCACGTTCAGTGCCATCTGCGTATTAACGTACTCTACGAAGAGTATGGTGGCAACCATTTCTAATTTCGATAAAAGTTGTATGTACATACACACATACTGCGTTTTATTTTATTTTTTATTTTTTTTTGTATATTTTCAGAAATTTGTTGACGGACTGAGATTCACAATGACTGTGCTGGGCGGATGCGTTTCAGTTATGGGCAGCAGAGCGATGGGATACCCGTCAGCTGGAGCTCTAGGATGTGTTACAGTAGCATTCTGTGCGGGTACCCTTTGGAGAAAACAACAAAAGGGAAACGGACATGTAAGTTACATATAAAATGTTTGAAGGAAGTGATCAAAAGGGAGGGAAAAATAGTTCTGTCAGCACAACTATGTATATCCTTTCTCGGCAAAACTTTGCAAAGTCATAGTATAGGGGAAGGCATAGAAGTAGCCCATTTATTGACTTAAATAACGAATCCCTTTTCTATTTTCAGCTAACAGTCAGTAATCGCCTCGATTTGATGTGGAAATTCCTAAAGCCCGTGTCGTTCGCACTCATTGGTAAGGAAATTAATTTTTCCGTTTTGGATGGCAAAATTGTTGGATATGGTCTCATTGTAATTGCAGTTGGTTCTTTGGTACGTTTAGCAATTAGTTTATCCTTTGACAGGATTTTAATTATTTTTCATTATCTAAACTGTAGGTCCGTTTGAGTGCGGCATATTTATCAACTGCAGGAGCTGAGTTGTCGTTTAGAGAACGGGCTTATATAACGATATCTAGTTTTCCAAAAGCAACAGTACAAGTAAGTTTTTCAAAATAAGTGTTTTTGAGTTTGTTTTGGTGCAAAGTTGAATTGGATTTGGCAAGTACTTGTGTTCGGGTATTCGAACGTAGGGCTTAAATATGCATGTAGATACGTGTTGGATGAGAAGTAGTAGAACGGAATTGTTTCGGAAGACTTGTGAAATGACATATACAGATGCTATTGGAAATATATTTGAGTCTTATGACTTGTTCCTTAGGAAGCTAAGTGCCATGGTGTCATAATGTGTTATACGTTCTTGTAGTGAGAGAAGAGAAGTATGTATCTTCTAATGGTAGTGCCCTAAGTCTGCAGAGCGCGCCAGGACACGCAGAAAACTCTTGCACTCTTGAATCTTTTACGGATGGTCTCTAAATCGTTGTAGAGGACATTGCGGTGCCTCCACTCATTTCCTAAAGTGGCAGTTATTCACTGACTTTAGGAAAATTACGATTTATCGATCGACTCTGGCGTCTTAGACTTAAAGCGAGCAGCCAGTTGTTTGCCAATAATTTTGACTGGAAGTTGCAGCAACTTTGTTACCGAAGACTTAAATAGTAATCTGCGATGACTATCACTAAGACCCCTTTTGAACGCCAGTCTCCGAATTCGAGAACAGAAATCTTGAATTTTTTAAAAAAAAGAACAATCTTTTCATTGAAACCCTATTTTCGAGTTTGGTGAAGACTGTGCTTGCACCCTCTTATATCACTGGATGGCGTCTCGTGAGCTCACTTTTTCCTGAGCCCTAAGGATCTTGGATAATCATTTGTATGGCATACAAATATGGACTCTATTAAAAAAGAATGAAGATATCCTTCGTTGCTTTAAGACAAAAAGAAGAGAGTTACATACATAGCTTAGGACTTGTAGCCTTACACGTACTGAAGTAATTAAGTAAGTTGAACGATATTTGGGGATATAAGTTAATATCCATCCAACTTTATGGCGAATACACAAGCGCCGTCATGATGACCTATTCTGTGTTCAGTTTCATTTATCAGCTTTTTAGGGAGACTCACTCATCGAACTCATGATAGGTTTGTTGGTCCTTTAATAGTCCCTTAATAATGGATTTGAACTGCGACATATGCATGGATAGATCTACGCTGCAAGAAACTACTATCGTCGTGAGGCATCAGATGCAACGACAGTTCACTATCTAGTCACTCGAGTCGAGCAACGCGTGATTTCGACAGGAGTAGAATAAGATGCCTTGCTTTCGAGGAAGTCAGTAGCATTTAAATTCCCAAAAAGTTAATTTTGAGAGCGAAAATGTACTTTCGTGGCCATGACTGGTCAGGGCTTAAGATAATTTTTGGAAGCCGTCTTGAATACCAAAATTGTAGATCAAGCTCTGGAGAGTATGTGGTTTCATCAAAACGGTGTACAAAATACCTGTATGTGGCAAGTTGTCTTGACTCACCTCCAACCAAATACAACTTCCTCTCATACAAATCCCCTGGTTACAATATTAAAGAAGGGTTCAGTGTCATAGTTTCTTCCTACAGTTAGAGACCTGATGGAGCTTGCTCTAAAAAGATTCGTGAAATTTGTGGATAAAGTCGGTTTCGGAATGCTAGGAAGGCCTTGATTTTCCTTTATACAGGCAAGAAGGCTATAAACCCAAACTGGGGTCTTCAACCACAGATTGTCCACTGGATATACTCGACAGTCGTCGAACCTATCCTCATAGACAGAGTACTAGTTTGATGGACGGCACTGGAGAACAAAAGCAACATTGCAATACTTGAGAAGGTACAAAGACTATCTTACGTCTGCATAACGGACGCTCTTAGAACCACTCCTAAAGCTGCACTAGAAACTATGATTCACCTTCTTCCCGTTGAATAGCTTTGGGAAGTTGATGGAGGCTAAAGGAGCATTACGGCTTAGGGAATCCTTGCAACTGGCTCGTGGAAATATGTGCCACGCAAGCATCCTAAACGGCCATGACACTATTCCTAGTAATTCGAACTACATTGTCCCCTATCTGGATTTTAACGTCAAGTATAAAACCAGGATGCCTAGCAGAAGTGCTTTGAAATCGGGAGAAATTTTAAATGAATCTCCGACAGAGGTTTATACATACGGAACTAAGACAGCGTCTGGAATAGGTGCGAGAGTTTACTCCAGTGTACTGGATATTTGTATCACCACACGACTGCCGGACCACTGTAGTGTATTTCAAGCAGAAGTCACATCAATCCGAGAAGCTGCGGCCTGGCTTTCATTTAACTCGATAGAGCGCAGCGCTATTGCTTTATCTACAGTTAGTCAAGCTTCGATAAACGCCTTGCAATCGCAAATAATTCGATCCAATTTGGTAACACAATGCCGCGAATCTGTGAAGTTCGACGTATTCCTGTGATAGATTCCAGGCCACAGGGATATTCTAAGCAATTGCAAAGTGGACGAGCTAGCTGAAAGAAGAATTTATAGTTCGGGGTGAACCTGAGCCTCTACTAACAAGTATCTCCAGCTAGCCCTGTTCTTAGGTAACTGCCTCCAAGGGGTACCGTTAGCACCTTATTAAATCGATAAAATTTCAATTAGATACCGCTGCCATCAGAGTGGCAAACAGTAGATGGAGCAATATCAACACATGTCTCTCTTCGAAGACATGTAAGCGCCGTGGGTCAAATGGTTATTGCGTTGGACTACCAAGTTAGGTTCGATCCCCGGACAACATTTTATTGTTTTTTTTTCCTGGTTCTGTTCTAAACAAGTCTAGCTAGTGCTGGACTTGTTGCTCTCTTCAACGATTTCTGTAGAAGCTATAGACACGAGGAAGATGAAGAAACCATGACATACCTTCTGTGTACCTGTGGTGTCCTATCGGCTTTGAGAAGGAAAATTCTAGGAGAGTATTTCAACAAAGATCTTAGCGATCTAGACTCGACCTAAGTAAAATAAAAAGCTAACTTAGTCCCTAAAGGCGAATTATACATATTTCTTCTGTAAGGGTTCACACCAAAACTGGATGGCTTGCCTCTTGTCCGATATGAAAAGTCTCCATGTAGGTCCCGGTGCTGGTATTCCGGTTTTCTTCCACAGTGGCATCACAATGGATCTTCCTTTGGTCTAAGTGTATTTCTGCTGACCGGAGGCAGCCACATAACCCAACTCCAATCTTCACTCACCTATTGAGGATGGTATTGACTGCAGAGATTCAGACTTCTCTTCGTTGGACTATTTGAAATTATCCCTGTCATCTTTAGACGGCATTTTAATCTGTAATACTGAATGGTGGCGACCGGTCGTATTCTATTCCATCTTCAAACTGTTGTCTTTCAGTAGGTAATCTCTCATGCAAGTTGAAGGAAGCTGTCTTTGTTGATATCGTCTTTTCTAAAGTATAGAACACATCTCGTCTTTCAAGGACCATCTTTATCCAGTTTCGAAAGTCTGTAAATTTCCGTGAACTTATACTTATTATTGGTAGTCCTGGTTCACAATTGAGGCACTAAAACGCTCGTATGAGCATTAGAAAATTTTGTCTGCATAGGCTGTAGGTACAATTCCAGTCCTTCCCATTTTTATTAGAAGCGCCTTTTGACTAACCAATCGGTCATATACATGCATACATATGTATTTCTGATGTAACTACATTCCTTCTCTGGCGCTTCGGTTGTGACATTATTCCAGAATTATTGATTTTACTTACTATTTACCGCGCAACTATCCCTTGTACGGTTGTCTGTTAAATTTATTCTTCTAAAAATCAAAAATAACATCCCCCACGCTGTCAAAAATTCCTACATAATCCTTCGAGTATATCCTTGAATTTACTGTAATTCATAAAATTTCATAACTGAAATTGAAATTAACCCACGCAGTAATTTATCGTATTTGATTATCCCAATCTTCCAGGAACTAATTGAATATGCCAATTTACCTTAATGAAACTATTTCCGCCCACATGTCTATCCAATGTATGCGATGTGCCTTTCCACACCCAGGAATGAAATTGAAATTGTTGATCTCTATCCAACCTACCTACATATATCCTTGCTCTACCTCATTGTGCACTGATCCGTTGTACACTTCATTAAGTACAAAAAGAAGAAGAAACAGAATATAAACAAGGACCTTGCCAAAAACAAGCCTCCAATCTTCCTATTTTCCCATCACCTCTTTGTTGCGTATCCTTATTATCACTAAAAATAAACTCAATGTTGTAACACTATGCGATGAAAGTTAAGATATAGCTTTGTATTGTGATGACATGTCGTGGCCTTTGAACACTGTCGATAGGTTTGTTTCTTTTTTTAACAATAACAATGAATAAAGTCCTTGAGAGGTACGCCCTTTACCTCAAAGGCAACCGAAGTATCATCCTTTCTTTTAACCCTGACTGTGAGAAAAGAAGGAAAGACTCTCTTTTAATGACTTTCAAGAGTCCATCATACTCAAACCCCCTAAACAATGCGACGATGGGTTCTCTTAGATAATAACCGCTCGCACAATTTAAAAAAGGACTTCTAACATAACCGAGAGGACAATGAAAAAAAAAAAAAGAAAAAAAAAAACCCGCTCTGTTCCGCACAAAGAAGGACTTCAACACGAGAGGACATATTTTATTTTAATCTACAGATAAACACTGGAATCATTTAATTTATTTCTATGACTGTTTTTATTATCCTTTTGTCCTGTTTTTGTTATTTTTTTGTACATTTTTCTCATTTTCTTCTCTCTCGCTCTCTCTCTTTTTGTATTTTAGGCAGCACTTGGCCCCATCGCACTGGATTTAGCCAGACAATTAAAAATGGGACCAGAAATCCTTTCACTGGCTAGCAGTGTCCTTGTGATTTCCGTAATCGCCATTATATTCACAGCACCACTAGGCGCTATCTTAATGATACGATTAGCTCCGGTTTGCCTAAAACGTGGCGATCCACCAGAAGAATTTCGAATGAACCAAACACCCAGACAATCACAAGATGACATCGCCATCATCACAGTTGGAGATAATAGAAATGTGATGGATTCAGCGCACACTAACAATGGTTTCGACCATACCAACAACGGTGGCAGATAATGTCGTCTACCAAGGAAAGTAGGCGCACGCGGCAAAGGACTAGCAGTAGTGATTGCAATTTGTCAGATGCCATGATGCCTAATTAAGTACTTAGAGAAGGAGACAACGATGAAGACGATTGTACAATAGTTATTGTAGAGAGAAGTAAATGTTTTCCTATGCAAACGAGTCCTTGAATTCGGATACACCAAGATGATGGAAGGGAGAAGAGTTGTTGTTTTTTTTTTGTTTTTTTAAGTGTAACATAAAACGTTTTGGATTCCTTTTGTTTTTATTTTTTTGAAATTTGTTTTGTTTGTACTTAAACACGTTGTCGTCGTCCTTTTGGTTTTGTTTCCATTTTGAATTAATTGTAATTTATATACAGGAAAACTTTTGCAATTGATTGTTTACAATCTGTCTTTTTGTCTTTTTGAGTAAAAATAAAACTTTTTTTTATTGTACAAGTAACTGAACGGATTTGCATTTTACTGAAGGAAAGAAGGATGAAGCGAAAAAAGTTCAACAGAAGTTGGTTTATTATCCTTTCTCAATACGATCGCTGAAACGTTCAAGTTTCAGATGCGACAGTTGCTGCAGGCATTTCAATAAAGTCGGAAACACATTATCTATGACGACTAGAGCCGAGGGGTGTGTTCTTTTAGGACTATAAAGTCGAAGGAAGAATCTATTAAGGGAGGTTATTTTCGGCTGACTTCAAAGGCACGCGAGTTCTTCTTTACTGATAGATTAAATGGCCTCATGACTATCAATGAAGACGATAGGCCTCTCGAATTCAACTGGAAGCCCAATATTCATCTTTGAACTGTTTGTGTGAATCTATAGTTGATATGGTGTAGATGTTACGGTTGGACATGACCACATGATATATAATAAGGAAGGAGGGGCCCAGAATTTCGGAAAGATTTAACTATATTCGAGCTGGCGAGACGTGAGCTTAAAAAGTCCATCAAAAAGGGCAAGGCAAGATGCTTCAGACTGAATCATGGAAACTCCAGCAAATGATGTTGCTTTCTAAAAGGAAACAAGCCACCCAGAGAACCTTTATCGTATTCTCTACTATGGCTGCTAGATACAATTAGAAAGTTTCTGAAACATATCATATACGGCAGACTGTTCGCGATGATAGAGGATAGAGAAGATTTGCCAGAAGATTAGTAAGGTATTAGAAAATCGCGTTCTACCATCGATGCCATGAAGATGGTATCAGATACAGTAACTGAAGGGATACTACAGATGTAGGTTGAAGAGGGCAACGGGACACATAGAAAATTGGAACGCTTGACGTTAAAATGCCTTTAACTCGTCGAACTGGTCATACATCCGGAACCAGAACGAACACACCATACTACCTACTGAAGATAGTCATGAACTAGTTCACCAACAGGAATATCAGGTACCAGAACTGACGGTGTCATTCAGTACCACATATTTTACGGCGGGAGTCCCATAGTGGTCGGTCCTTGAACCTCTCCTGTGGAACGTAATATATGACTGAGCTCTACGACTAGCGCTGCCACAAGGAGTTTAGGAGATTTGCTGACTTTATCGCTGTTGTTACCGTGGCCAAACACAGCCCAGAGATAGAGTCACCCCGGATGAAGAAGTCGCCAGGACAAAAAATTGGTTAGAGTTTGCCGGCCTAGAACTAGCTGACCATAAGGCCAGGGCTATTCTAATAACCATCCGAAAGCCTGTGGAAAACGCAAACTTCTTTGGGAACCAAACCATGAGGTCTTAAGAGCCATTAAAATACATAGGAGTAATGTTGGATAATGCATCTCCAGTATCCTAGTATTGTTGCCAAACATGGATAAGCCTGTGTACACGCTAGGATAATCCTGCTATCCAAAGTGCTACCCTCAATCCTTCTTTACGCTGCTCTGGTCTGAGGGGGAGCACTTAGAACAAATTAAACAAGAAGGATCCCTTATCTGTATACATGCATTCTCTCCACAATTAGAACAATAAGCGGTTGCTGAATTATTTTGGATGAAGCAGCTTGTGGTCGACATTCTTGCAAATGATATGCAAAAGGTTTACTTTAGGCAAACCACGAACCAACAAAAGGCAAGCATTACCAGAGGAGGATAAGAGGAAATGAAAGGACAAACCATTTGAGATAACACATCAAAAGACAAATAGACCCATTAGCTGATTTCCACCATCCAGGTCTGGACGAAAAGAGCACTCGGGGACTGTAACTATCACCTTACACAGTTCCTGTCCTGGGCACTGCAGCTTTCGAAAAAATCACAACAGAATTGGACTTGACTTGCACTTATACCCAAAAACCATGCAATTGTCTACTGTAGGTGCTACGCAGAGTGAAGAATGTATTTGCCAAGTCCGCAGATTCTAATAAGCCATATAACAAAGCCAGAGGACGACTATTTGGAGATTTGTTCCTTCACAACTAGCATCCAAAATAAGATGAAAAGAGTCCAAAGAATAAGAAAAGTAACACATATGTACGTAAATCCAGTTCCGCCGGGAGACTGTTAAAAGTGTGCAGGGAGTGAATTAGCCCTGGCTACTAGTATCTTTAGAAGATTATCAGACCCATTAGCGAACCTGAAATAGGACAGTGCGTACTACAATGAGCGGGTAAGACCATCTGCAGCCTTATCTGCTTACCAAAGGTAATCAGTGTCCTTAAGGGACCTATTATGGTAGATCAACATGCTAGAAGGTTGGACGTCTTTTCTGAGGACTTCTGTAGGACTTGCAAGGGTTAAGAGCAGAAGGAATCCATCTTTCATCTACCAAGCATGTGTCCAGCTCTGTCCAAAATAAGACTGCTTCATTTAGGGGATTTTTTTTTATGACCTAAGTCAACTGACATTCTTAGACTTTAAGGTAATATATTAGAATCCTTCGTTTCTAATAAAAATAATTACAAAGGTCAGTAGATTTGTCAAGCAAAAATACAGAAGAGAATTAATTAAGTTTGAGGAGACACCTAGCCTGCTGGGATGCCTTTTCTATGAGACAGTACCCTCTGATGACAAAATGAAAGCAAAAGCAGGAGCAGGAACATAAGTCCCATTTTTTTCTTTTGGGACCTATGTCCCACTTAACTGGGACATAAGACCCAAATTGAATTAGGGACTTATGTTCCACCCCATCGGAACATAAGTCCAACATTTTTTTGCCAAAAATGGTACATACATAAGTCCCAAATTCTAGCAATTGGCCTTATAACACTTTGATGGAGCGACATTAGGCAAATTTAGCTTTATGTCACTTATGTGCATAAACAGTGGAATATCTATGGGGGGCATGCTGTCCCCCTGCTTGGGGTCACTGTTGGATTTGGGGTAGGTGCGAGGTTGGGTATATGCAGAGTTTCTTTATATCCATGTTTCGTATGAATTTAAAGAAACTTTCCACATACTCAATCTCGCACCTACACCAAATCCAACAGTTACCACAAGCAGTTGGTATTTAGAGAGACGATAGGTCCATCGGCCTTTGGTTGACAGGTTCTAACATTGCTGCCATTCTTTCGAACTCCTCATTGCCTTCTCGTAGTGCACTACTACATTTTCCTGGCGGGTCTTCCCGTATTTTCTTTGAAGTTCTTCGGCCAGTATGTCTATTTGTGTTATTCCTACAATGACACAGATAGTATCGCCGGAAGTTGTGCGAAAAGCGCTGCTCACTCTCAGTGCAATTAGGCGCCTATTAGACATTGTATCCATGGCTCGCGCCCATACTGATGATCCATATAGTATTACAGACGTAACAACCAAGTAGTAGCCTATCACTGTGTCTTGGTAGTCTGATATTTGGCATGAGTAATGTGAGCGCCATAGTCACTAATGAAACCTTTTTATTTGCGTACTCCAGATGCTCCTTAAAGGAGAGTCTCCAATCAATCATAACTCCTAGGTATTTGATGGATGATTTAGATGGTATCTCATGCCCACCTACCATAAGTGTAATGGTTTGTTTTTTCTTCTGTTTTGTGTTAAGCTAATTTTAGCCCAATTGTTTCAAGCCAGCCTCTGTTAGAGGCTTCTATTACTATTTCTCTTGCTGCCAGGGTAATCACTTTCGAATCTACCAGTATTTCACATTCAATATCACTCATTGTTGTCTTGAAAATATTGCTTCCACGATGTTAAGTAGCATATCTGGGCGCATGGGGGTTGGTGCCCGAAAGGCCCTCAGCTTCATCATCACCACCTGGCATGCTATACACCAGGAATTTCCAGCAGCTCCATTACACAGTTCGGTGAAGCTTCTGCTTTTTCTGAGTGAAATTGCTTTTAAAGGTCTTTTCGAGCTGTTTGGCCTTGGAGTCCAGTAAAGGTGTTTCTCCCTCTCGACCATTGGAAAAGCCTCCTTGCGAGATAACATATAACTCGTAATTGCACAATTTCATCATTTCACCAATAGATGGAAGCATATATGCGAGTCGCCATTCTCCTGGGCTTAGATGCAACGCACGCTCTAACAATGTGGGCCATAATATGTTTCGACTTTTCAGTTGTCGTAGCATCTCTGACCACAAGGAAGAAAAAATCCTTATCGAAGGCTCTTGCCTGCCATCCTTTTTTGTGCGTTTTATTTTCAAGTGCATTTTCTCTACGGTTTGGTTCAGAATTGATTTCGAGAATTATAACCTGATGGTCACGTTGTTTCCACGTTGTCCTGTGGGCTATGACGCTACTTACAAATGCGAAGTCGATGATATAACCTACACCATTTTTACTGAAAGTGTGTTCGTTACTTTGGATTAATAGCACTACATCTAAGGATGCAAATGCCTTTAACAGGCTGCTTCCCCTTCTGTTTGTTCTTGGACATCCCCAATCTATGGCCCATGCATTGAAGTCTGATCTTGTCTACCCTGGTATATCCTCACTTGTAATTTGGTATTAGATCGAAAGTAGATGGAATTTTCGATACACTTACTTGCTTTCTATCCTAATTCCTTTGAGACCCATTCCCTTAAGCGTACCTTATCTGAAGGGATGTAGTATCATCACAGATTCCCATCAAAGATTGAAGATTCTTATGTATTGGATTTTATTTTCATAATTGCGACCGATGACTCTATCTACTAAAAGGCTAATAGGCACTTTCTATTCTAATTATGCTTCCTTCACCTTAAATCCTTTTTCATCTTGCAAAAGAAAAGGAAATGCCATCTCAAAGAGAAAATAAAAGCAAAAATGGAAAAAAAAACAAATTCAAATCCCAACCGATATCTTGTTCAACTTTAGTGTGAACAGAAAAAAAAAATTGTTTGTCCTTTTTTTCACTTCAATGGGTTTTTGATCCCGCAGCCAATTCCGACACATAAAACTCAATCGCAGGCATCCTCCTATACCGAACATCCTGCAACTGATATATAAATTCATTTTACATAAATCTTATCCCCATTCGGCGGATGTACTCTCGAACACAAAAGGATACGAACCGTCCAAAAGGGAAATGTACAGGCACATTAGTCTCCCGAGACCGAATACGTTCCACTTTGAATTTTCATCCGGTTTCGAAAGGACTTCCTTGAGAAAATGTGTAACCCAAGAACACAAAAATACACAGAAAGCTATAGAAAAAAAAAAGAAGAAAAAGAAAACCAGAAGAAAGGTCCTTGATAAGAAACTAATAATAATAAGAACTATAGTCTTTCACAGGCTCCCCGAGGAACATCGGTTAACACACAAGTATACAAGACGAAAGAGGATTGCATCGTGAAGTCGTCGTCGTCGTCGTCGTCCTTGTCGGTCGTAACAAAAGGAACTCCAGGAAAATAATAATACCAAAGGATATAATAAGGGAATGATATTTTCTCTGGTTGAACACGGAAACCGATGTTAAACCCATTGGCAAGGAAGTTGTGTGTCAGGGCGTTTCATTTGTTTGGGATGCACAATGTGTTTACATGGCCTGACTATCCTGGCCAACACTATTCATTTTTCTTCCTCAGCGACCTTAAGAATCCTGTGTAAAACACATCGATGAGTATACATATCATGTGGATCTACATGGGGAACGATTATTTATATGAACAATGGGAAACGAGCCGTACGAGAACATTGGAGCCTTGAGTGTATCGGGGAAACTTTTCAATTCTATGGGGGATGTACCCGAATGCTAATGGATAATCTGTGGGTAGTTTCCAGAGGTTGGCTTTAGTTGTCAACTATGGACTTAAAAAGAAAAGCAAAAAGGGCAAAAACTCCATGGTCTCAGAAAATCCGTAAATAAATTAATATCAGCCCAACGGATACATGAACTGAAACTATATAATGTGCGCTAACCTTAATTAGTTTCTGATTTTATGGCATAGAACTACTTTGATCGGAAAAAAGAGAGTACTGCCCTGGCTCCGTGGGGACGTTCTCCATATATGTACATTAAACATAATAAATTTTACAGATACACTCAGACTGGTGTGTAGGTACTAAAAAACTTTAATTAAAATCGGATCAATGGACGGAATGGGGTGATAAACAAGGGTTTGCATAGTTTCGAGGTTTAGGAAAGGTGATGCTTAAAGCCACTGGAGGGAAGATGTAAGGTTTTTATGCATTTGCGGGGATCTATGCATATAACTAGTGTTTCGTTTACAGATTTTTCGAGAATCCGAGATATGGAGATACAAAATGTAACTTACTTACGTTATGGGCTCGTCAAGAGTCAACCTTCTATTCTCTTTCATCACGAGCACGCCGTTTCTAGTTGCCTATACCAAGCGATAGCTTGGTTCCTAAAACAGAAGTGCAGTCTTCCTTATCGTTTCGAACCTAGGGGCTATGATTCGAAGATCCTCTTTGCTGCAGCGATCCAGTGTAAGTCTTCGCTGAATCTCCCCTAAGGTGCCTTCGTGGAATTGATATTTATTCAAGGCCAACTCGTTTCTGCAATTGCCATAAAAAGTTCTGTGACAGCTCGTTGGGAGCAACCGATGATGTTGGTGTCGGGCGCGTATACCAACAACTGGACAGATTTTTTGAAGATAGTGCCTTCCGATACACTCTACGCACTATTTGTTCCAGCATGAGTCACATGAAGGCGGATCTCGCTTGCCAAAATCAGGTAGGTAGACTATTGCAATACGTTTTGCACCACGTGTTTTCCAGCGTGACGCAGAACAGCTGGATCAGTTTTACTGGGATCCTGGATTCGCCCTGTAGAGCTGAAGTCGACGAATGCTATCATATAAGGCTTTGAGACCGAAGAACAAATTGTGAATCTCGACTTGAAATTGGTCTTTTCAAGGACCCGCCACAAATTGTTCATAACATATTCATTCATGTCCTGTTCAGGCGACTATAACGTCCTAAGAACCCACCGAAAACAACGGCCATTATTACTTGGAAGGATCCGATTGTATGCAGTTTTACTTGAGAAAAACTGAAAAGAAAATATTTTGACTGAATGCAGTGTCACAGAAAGCACGTACACGCATTTTTCATTTTAAACAAAAGCCAAGCAGTCAAACTAACCCACAAACATAGTATTTCTAAACACCTACTCCGTAAAAAGTTATGCATTCTGAAAGGCAGCATAAACATTCTGTTTAAATGTTACAGCGTAGGCCTTGAACGTAAACGTAAACCCTTTGAGACTAAACTAGTTTGCATTACTGGTTTACAGTGAACCTATGCAAGTGAATACATGCGTAGCTGTGGTAAAAGAACCTCATTTCGCTTGAAATGCTCAGAATAACGCCTGAAAACTCTTTGCGAAGCATTGGATTCATTTTAGCGCGCTGCAAACTAGGTCATGGTTAGATGCGGAATTGTAAATGTAATCCTAGCGTGGGCGGTTCATTCAACGAAGTGCATAACTTTATTTTATAGATGTCCTATTGATTTGACTTGGGGAAAAATAAGTTGATTTCAGAACTACCACTGATGGTCTATTAGATGCATATCTATAGATACATATGCGAGCATACCTACAGGGCGAGAATGTATTTAACTTATTGAATGGTACAATTAAAAAGGAAATACCCTCACTCCTCGAATGTCCTTGAAAGAACATTAATCTGCTTTATAATGACACTAACCTTTTAGAGGCGGGTCTAAAGTATGATTCAAGGTGCCATAGGATAGTTGATAACCCCTTCCCTGGTTATTTATGGGATCATATTAAGAGAAGACTACAAATGGCCCAATAACTTGTATCCCTAGCTAACGAGAAGAGGCACCATGAGTCGGCATCCGTCACTACTGCGGCAGAATCCGTGTCAACTCTGTCTAAGGCCTTTAAACAGCCACTTACGTCAAGCCCACAACCTGGATCAAGGACACCGTCGACAAAGTGTCACTTCACTGTAGCTCCAAATCTCTTCAGCTGCCCAATTACCAAAGCGGTTGCCGAAACTGTGGAACGAAGATAAAGTTCAGCGAAGACGGTAACGCTGAAGAAACCCGGTACACTCAGCTTGAAAAGAGCCTGTTATGACTATACCACAAACCTTCTGTTGATAACCAGCTAAAGGTTGGGTCACCCTCGTCGAGTTTTTAAAAGATTAATGGTGAACAGTTCGGAGCAAAAACTCGCAGACTACCCATGAGCGTCAGTGGCAGCGTCGTTGACCAACTGTATGATCAATCCAACTAACAGCTCCATCAATACCACTATTCGTGCAATTAACAGCGATTAAAGGATTAAGAATTCTGGAGTTCTAGGACAAGTTTACCCTTAAGTGGCTCACGAAGACACTCGCAGGACTGGATGTGAGTCTTCCAACGAAAAGAAATAGCATCCACCAAAGACGCGACTAGACTCCGGAAGATCCTACCACAATTGTCCTGACGGATAAACTCTAACACTGCAGTAAGTCCACAAGACACAACAGCTAACATAAAGCACTTCCTGGGCCACCAGATTGTGGAAGAAGATCAACTTCTTTTCGCCTTTTAAAGCAGCCGGCCTAGATTCCCCATACCCAAAGCGCGGTAAAACTTTACAAACGAACCCAAGGAATTTAGACAGTTAAGACTTGTATCCTGCTGAAGACATTGGAAAGGCTAATAGATTTGGACATTCACTCCAAACTAGGTAAGTAGGTAGGTATGTAGGTGGGTTGACTAAGAGGAGAGAAACCCCTGTATACCGCATTCAGGTCAATATGGACCTATTCTGTTGCCCTTAGGGGAATTCCTTAGCTCATGGAGCATTACCTAATCAATAATAGCTTAAGATGGAATGTGTGCTACTTACTGCATCTGGTTACAAGCCATCCTGTCGATTTAATACAGATGTCGTTCATCGGTTTATCGGACAATTCTTCGATGTCCAGGAAGAAGTATCCATCCATGAATTTCTTTCTGGCAGAGGCTTGAGCAATGACACAGGAAGTGGGTAGTATCTTCTTGGACATGACACCGGAAGTGGGTAGTATCTTCTTGGACATTCTCATCATCGCAGCATCAACAAAGATCTTCATTGATCAATCGTAGTTTGTTCATGTGGTACCGCAGAGTTTTGTGTCTCATGATATCTTCTAGATAGGGAATTCCTTTCTTCCTTTCTTGCCAGATGTTCATTTTGGACCCATCAGTTTGGACCCATATTCTTCTCTACTTGGATAAAATTTTAAAAAAGGTCTTATAAAACCAAGATAAGCTGTCATGTAGTCTGTTGTTGATACATTCCCTACATACTCCTGAAGGAACTTATTGTGGATTGAGTCGTTCGGCATCCGATAGACTTATCCTTAGGGCGCTTGTTACTGCCGATTCTTGTATAAAATGGTACAGCGGGAGTAGGTTAAGGATGACCTCGAGTCCTGCCGTACTGCTAACCTTTGTACTTTCGTGATGGCCTTTAGATTGATGGTCTTGCTGGCCTGATAAGTTTAGGCCTTACAATAGCCTTATACATCACAGGATGATTTGGGGACTTGGCCCCTACGTTTTTCCGAAAATTCTACTACACGATTAGAAGGCTATCGTGGCTTGGTTAATTCCTTCCTCGATATTCGTCTTCCAATTTAGTTTTTTTTAGAAGACTAGTCCCAAGTACTTGGCGCTGTCAGAGATTCTGAGATTTCCTCCAACAGAGGGAGTTTTAAACTGCCGTATTTTCCTCTTGTTTTTGAACAATACCAGTTTAATACTCCAAACTAAGTACTAAAGGTATGTATATTAGGCTGGGGCCAACCGCAATAATCTAAAGAGCATTCTATCACAAATAGACATTCTTACATAGAAGGACACTCAACAACGACTCTATAACTCTATTAGATTGGCAGTTGACCAACAAAGTGTAAGCCCAGTAATCTCGAGCTGCATTGGATGCATGCTCAAGACAGGACACATTAACTCAGTCCTGGGTGATGCCTAAGTACTTGCACTAGTCTCAAGAGATATCCCCCTCTACCATGCATACTGATTGCAAACGAAATTTCAATGAAATTAAAACACAGTGGGCTCCGGGTTGTTACATATGCGGAGGTTGTTGTCATACCTGCCCACCATCACCGAGGTATTAAATTCCGCCCTCAATAACCTACAGAAATGGATGGAAAAATGTGTACTAAGCCTTAACCCCATGAAAACAGGGGTGGTGACCTCTTCACTAAAAAGAGAACAATACCACGAATAGTGCCTTCCGCATTCAACGGTATGCCACTCCAAATCTCAGATAAGACGAAACACTTGGGCATACTTGACAGAAAAGTGAACTGGAAAGACAACAGGTCAGTAAGGATAAAGAGGGCAGTTGTAGCTTGGTAGAAAAGGGGGGTTAAGCTTACCATCATCCAGTCAATGTACGCAGCGGTCGTCAGACCCATCCTAACCTATGGATCTCTAGTCTGACGTCCTGCAGCAGGTAAGGTCATCTAGCTCAAACAACTGAAGAAATATTCATAGATTAGCATGCACAGGCTGCACTAGCAACATTAACTCAAAATAAGCTCAAAACACTCATAGCAAAGCATAACGTAACACTCTGATGGGTTCCAGGACGATAGGGTTCCAAGACGACCATCGATGAATATCATTTTGGCACAGGCTCCAGGATACGATAACAGACAACGACTTCCGGCTAATTGATATTGCAGCTGCTCATTATACGGTAATAAGTAGCACTAGGTTTCCAACACTACCACTATCCTGGCGCTCTCCAGATGGTCCAACTGCCAACCAAATCGATTACATGCTAATAGATGCATCCAATATCCAGATAAAGAAGAACAACAAAAAAGCCACCAAAGGCGCATGGAAAACAAGATACAACCGCGAACTCTATAAGCTGTACCTAGATATGGATGTAGTCCAAAAAGCCAAAACACGTCGACTCGGCTACATCGAGTTAATGGACAATAATGCTCCAGCAAGAAGGATCTCCGAATCACAGCCCCCATGTTTGAGGCGACAAGGAACACCAAATCTCCGATCAAGCTATCTTGGATGCCAGAGCACTTGTTCTAGACAACTGAAAGCAGCGTGACCAGGATCGAAAAAAGTGGAATGCTGGTGTGTCTCAGGTAGAGACTTTTCACGGGTCGGGAGCCCGTTAAGTAAGTAAGTATTGTAGGTTTGAGATAGAAATTTTAGAATCCATTGGTGTTTTTATTTATCTCCCGGCAAAACATTCATTCCACAACCAGCTTACGTGTACTTCTTTAAGTCTACCTACATATGTGTTTACATAAATTCTTATGCCTCATCAGTCACATGAAGCGACACACAAAGCTGGAACGGATTTATAACAATTTCAGTTCACTCTTTTCAATTTAACAGCAAACAAGCCGTACTAAATTAAACAATTAAAAGTCCTTGTAAATGCATTTTAAAACCGCTAATGAAACAACAAACAACCGGCACTCATCCCTATTGCTTAAAACTCAATTTATATTCAGTAATTGCGTGTCCAACATCATCACAACGGCCACGGTACGTAACATCACACACCAGTTAAGTTTGATAAGTT
Organism: Xylota sylvarum; assembly: GCA_905220385.1. Classification (NCBI taxonomy): domain Eukaryota; kingdom Metazoa; phylum Arthropoda; class Insecta; order Diptera; family Syrphidae; genus Xylota; species Xylota sylvarum. The sequence goes on from LR999958.1 coordinate 40,765,441, forward strand.
TTAATGTTGAAAATTAATTTAATGCCATCTGCCATAATTATTGCGTCTCGCCCCAATGCCGCACACACATCCGCCGAACAGAGGCAGAAGCTCACGCCGTGCTTCCAAAATGTACTCTTTCGTTATTTTGAAATTAATCCTTGAAAAGGCCTACTCCCTACAAATGAACTCTGATCTGGGACTTCAATTAAATAAAGCACTTCGTCGGGATAATGATTTGTCGAATGCGGCCTAGTGAGTTCGTGTGTATCTCATGTGCATTTTAACCGATGCACACAGAGCACTTATGCCTCCATCCCGTCCCAGCTCTCTATCGCACTTAGTGTTGGAACGCAAATTGTATCCAATGTCATCGACATGTGGTCGTTGCGAATGGCGTTTTCGTGGAAATCCCACGGAGTTTCAGTTCCACGCACGCACACATCACTGAGACAAATAGACCAACCTATTGGCATTTTGGTCTAGTGATGATCACAATACGGCCAACACCAGACCAAAACGCAAAACGGATTTGCCTTCCATGCTACCATTATTGTTCAGTCCAAGCGAATGCTGGAAGCTAATTTTCAAAGCCAATCTAGTGAAGTGTACAGGGATTGCCTGTTAGGCCGCGCGGCTCTGTGGGAAGTAATCAATTTTTAAAATCTAAACGCGCATAGGATTGAAAACTGTTGCATTAGATGTACTATTCGAGTGATGGTGCCAAGCTTATGGAATGATGCGAATATCGAATATCCAACTGATTTTGCAACATACATACATACATACGTATCGTTAGGTTGAAATGATGTCCTTACACGTTGGTACGTTGATACAGTGTGATGGCCCTCAGAGTTTATGACTTTTGATTACGCATTCATCAGGAGTCCTTCTAGTGGTTTTGATAATACAGAAATTCAATATGAAAGTGCAAGTATAGTCTCGATTCTGGTAGCATGAACTTGCTCTCTAAAATATGTAATAGAACTGATGAAGGGTTATTCTCTGTCCAACGTACTCAACCACAGCCTTCCGATTATGAATGAAATTTATTTTCTCCAATGAAACGGACCCAAGTGATGAAGAGAACTGTGATAGAGGACGCTTTTACTATTTAAGCTGATAAAGGCTTTGAATTTCTGAGATTATAGATTTGACATAAAAGTTAGGAGGGTTCTTGCCTTTCGCCCGTTGCTAAGTGTGGACGTGGTAGACTGCACTATATGTAGCTTCAGTTAGACCAATGAAGATCCATGGTATTATCCATGTTCTTGGATCAATATATTCAAGAACTATCCACAGAACGACTAGGAGCTTATGTATAGCTCTGAAAGTCACTGATGTTTGAGTTAGCTAGCTCAGCAAGGTTGTAAAAGAAAAAGGGTCCTAAATGCAATTTCCTATGAGCTTATAGACCTTTGCATGCAACAAGATGGTGAAGTATGGTTTCCTATTTTCCTTCGTCCATGGATTCTCTATAAAAGTCATTTGCGAGAAGGCCTAGCCTAGCTAATGAAACGTACTGTATTTGAAATGAGCGACCTCTTTCGTCAAATAAGGCAGTTCGGGCATTTCTAAACCAGCTTACACCAGATCTGTTGAGTAATGAGTGACTTACATTGTCTAGGATTTGTTAAGTTGATGGCATCGAGCTTAAGCAGCAAATCCAATAGTAGCGAGAGGCATACCGATAGTTACCCTTGCCGATAGAATCGATAGAATTTCCTGGAATGCCTCTGTGTCCCGCCAGCTAAATAAGGAGCTATGATGGTTAAAGCCATTTCATTAAGAGGCTAAGTCAGTTTTTGAGTTGAAGGTGACAGATATGAGGGATTCTATTGGGGCTTGGCTATCAGTTAAAATCTTGATATCGCACTTAGGTATCGCATAGTACTTTAGCCACATCAAGACTTACTTTATAGCTATGATCTTCGCTTGGAAAACGTTACAGTGACTGGAAGGGCGGAGAGAGATACTTATATTTAGATTTTTGGAGAAGCGTATGTAGTCCCGAATCGTCTTCCCAATCAAGTTTGGAGTGGATACGGGTTTTAAAGGTTTATTTCAAACAGAGGTTGTGGAAGTACGCAATTGGTGTCTTGTGGAAGAAAGTCGTTAAGAATAAATAAGTGTCCGGTACTTAAACAAGACCTCTAAGATATGACTCTATTGTGAAGCAATGTCGTGGACAACCAAAAATAAAAACGAAGACAAAAGTTGGTCTGTAGCTTTGAAATAGCTAGGACCGCCAGGAGGTTGTGACCGGTAATAATAACCATGAAAAGCGCTAGATTGGGTCTGTTAAGCACTAAAATTTGCTTGATCTTCGAATTGTCACGTTTTGTCCAGAGTTTTCCGGACACATGACACGTTGAGAGGTCGTTTCGTCTCTCATCAATTAGTCTCGCTATATTGAATTTAACCAGAGTTACGGGCGGTATAACAGAGGTAACGACCATTGTCAGGTCCTGTCCGGATCCCTTTCTTGCTAAATCGTCCGCCCGTTCGTTTCCCTTAATGCTGCTGTGTTCTGCAACCCAAAGGAGTGTAACTTCGTGGTTTTCTATGAGTGCCATGAGTTCTTCACGTCATCGTTTCACCGTACCAGTTTGGATTTGACTACTGTGGATGAGATAGCTTTCATGGCAGCTTGGCTATCGGAGTGCATATGTATATGTCGATTATCTTTCTAGAGTGCAGTTTCGTGGATAGTGCCGCTTCTGCGATTGCTAATACTTCCGCTTAGAACACACTGCCATGGTTTGGAAGTATCAGAGAAAGAACAATTTCGAGGTTAGATGAGTATATGGCAAAGCCTACTTCTTCGTCAGGTTTTGACCCATCGAGATGTTATTTGGGTTGATGGCACTACCATTATTCCAATCATCTCTTGAGGGGAAGATTGTTTTAACGATTTGATTCAAGTCGTGGGATGGAGATATATAATCTGTCTCGGTACCTAAGTGTGCCCATCTCGCAATAGTACGGTGGCCCGTGTCACCCTCTTTTCAAAGGTTGGATTGCTTCAAGCGTAGGGCACTCTTAGGTGTAAGTCTAAAGAGATCAGTGTTAGTATGGTTCCAATGGGTGCAGTCAGCGTGGTTCTGATGGTGCTGGTAGTTTTTATACATGTTAATCTTTGTATCCGGGTCAGTGCTCTGAGGGACGTGGTCTTATCTGCTACGGGCTACCAGAATAGGCACTCATAGGATAGAATGGGTCTGACGATGGCTGTGTACATCCTGCGCATGAAGGCGGATTTGGGTTCCCATTTTTTACCAAAGATTTTACTGCATGTATAGAAGGCTATGGATGCTTTCTTTATCCATTCTGACGTGTTTTCTTTCCAAGTCTGCTTACGGTCGAGTATACAGCCCAAGTATCTTGCCTTATTTGAGATTTGTAGGGGTCTCCCGTTGAGCCTTAAGGGCCCGATCTGTGGGACTGTTCTCTTGTTAGTAAAGAGGACAACCCCTGTTTTTAACATTTAATCCACATCTATCCGCCCAATTGTGTGCGGTATTGAGGGTGACGGGTTAAAGTATTTTGGTGATGATGGGTATGAACTTACCTGTCGCCATTATAACGACATCATCCGCATATGCAACAACTTTGATTCCACTTCATTCTAATTTCTTTGAGATTCCATTCACGACCAGTATCCGTAATAGATACGATAGAACCCACCTTGCCTCTAGGGGCCAGAACATGTACTTTGCAGTCACCCAGTTCTGCGTTGATGTGTCTCGCCTTGAGCATGCATTCAACCCAATCTAAGATTACTGGGTCTATGTTCTGTTGGTTCAGTGCTTGTCGTATAAATTCAGATTTTACATTGTTGAAGGCTGCCCCTCCTATATCCAGGAAGGCCGCTAGCGTAAATTCTTTGTGGTGGAGTGAACTTTCGATCGTTGTTATCACCTCATGCAGGGCTGTCTCAACAGATCGCTCTTTAGTATAGGTGTGTTGGGCTGCGGACACATCCCTAGGATTTAGTTTGGATCCATTCTCCAAGAAATATCATCCCGAACCAGATACTCCAGAATCTTCAAAAGAAATGACGTCTCAGATTTTTGGGACTATCATTCTATCGACCTGCCAACTGCCTTCGGTCCTAAAAACCATTCAAACCCTTGACTTCCTTTTAATATATATGGCTGTCAATGAAATCCAAGCAACTTTTGAAGACTACAGTCAGCCAGGGATAAGGTTCAAAGATTGATAGATTTCAGCGGGAATTAAACCGTCCGGTCCTACAAATTTAAATGGTTCTTAGCTGCATTAAGTGGCTCAAGGAATTTTGTTCTTAGTAATATGATGGAGCTGCATGGTATAAAAACTGGAGACATTGTTGTATCATGCACTATATCATTGCAGCAGCTATTGAAGAAAAAATCCATTACGAACTCAAGGGGCATAATGCTAAAGGTGCTTCAGGAACCATTTGTTGTCTTCATTTGCCTAGAACCTTTCTCAGGTTTGATGCGCCTGAAATTTCTTTTATTTGTTTAACAATATAGTTTCCAAAATTAGCGTTGGGTCTTCCTTGGTTTTAAGAGTTTTGAGAGCTTCTTTGTTCAGGGTCAAGAGTATTGAGGGTCAAGAGAAACGCCTTGGGGGTGTGTATTGCTCTTATCGAGGATTTGTCTTAGTGTCAAAATTTGGTCAGTAGTCCTGATGGAAGCCACTTTAGAACGTACCGATCAATGTGGTGCAGAACGGGTTAAGACGGTCAAAGAGTACACTGGATGGGGTACACTCGTAGCCTCAGCCATGCTTTCTTCATCCCAACTTTATAAATGATCTGATACATGCTCCTCATCAGAATATGAGTCCATATTTAATGAACTCTGGTTGTAGGTATGGCCATCGGGTTCGGCGACTCTGTTGTACTTTAGATTTTTAATTTTTCCTCCAAACTGGGAGGCTTTTCACGACTGGCTGTGAGAACGCTCTTATTGCGTTGCTACTCTCTCTGCTTGATGCCTATTAGAGTTGCTACTGAAAATGCTCCTTAAACACAAGTTCATGCACTTTTTCGAGGAGTGTGTGTTTTGGATTTGCCGCTCGCAGCCAGTTGCTTGACTTTTTTTTGTAGAAATTCCACATAACTTTTCGGTTATGATATATCCTTGAGTTGTATAGGTTACAAAGGCTCTTTTTCTACACAGTCCTTTCGTCTTTTCTCTGTGGCAAATCAAGTAAGATAAAAGTCAACTTACTGTGTTTTCCTATCCAAGGCAGGATTTTAGGTATAAGTTGGTGAGCTGCTTTTGTTATAGATATTCCAACTATCTATTCTCTCTCCTATACTATTAGTGTTTCTGATATCTGCCGGTTTTCACCACCTGGAAAAGTTTCATCTTCCCTAAGACACAGCTTTTAAGTTTTCTTCTTCTGCAAGAATATTTACGACTCTTGAGATAGTTCAGAATACAAAACATGGTCTTAACGGATATATTCGATATATTGCCGCAATTTGTAGTCTATATGAATCGATCGCCGTAATACGAAGTAGTGGACCCACTACAGAGCGTTGTGGTACGTCGTTTATAACCTTGTATTATCTTTCCTTACAATTGAGGCTGTAGAGTGTTACTTCAGAGCCCGCAATCATAATTTCAATAATCTCTCCAGAATGCATCTGGTATCTGCAAATCCGGTCAATCAGTTCCTCACTCACTTAATGCTTGTATATTCGAGAGTTTAGGACTATTTCCTATGGGATTATTATGAAGCACAGTTTACAAATAGAGTACTATTCAAAAACCAGTGAAACAAATATTCTTGTAAACCATTTCAAAGCATCTAACATCGAGCGTTTTCTATACATACGTATATACATTGATATAAATCATAACTCTCTATTATCATACATCTATCCTTCGAGTCCCATAAAGCCAAACAAAAAAATTATCCTTAACAGAATAAGATCTGACTCGTTTCGCAAACCGTTTACCACCATCACATCAAATAATCAGAATCAGTTTACTTCATAAGTCCCATCGACAGCCTATTGACAAGGCAGCATTTAAGCTCCTAGTTGAAATCGAACAAATCTCTGCTGATATCCTTCTATCTGCAGTTTCAAATATCTATCCCCAAGTACGTTCCATTTTAATCCAGTCAATGTTTAAAGACACCCAAACCCCTACCCTACCCAGAGAGAACAAGGGAAACTAAACCCTCAGCCTGATAAAGGGGAACAGATGCAGAAGTACAGAGCAAAGCAGTACAAAAATGAACAAATCTACTTACAAACCAAGTTGACCATTTTTGCAACTATCGCTCCTCCGTATTTGGCATACAACACAACACAAGGATGCGACATCTTTGATCCCCTTATTGCGTATGTTTGACAGCGCAAGCAGCACATACGACTATACCACTGACCAGCAACGAAATCAGCTTATTTTGTGGTCTTTTGTTAAATTTTGTAGAAAATGCACAATCGCCCCAAAAGGGACAATATCGCAGGCACAGCACAGCGCACACACATACAATGCCGCAAATGTACACACTAACACACGCGTAAACAAGCGGAGTTCCGGTGGACATGGAATTATTGTGAAACACTCGACCGCACATAAACACGAAAACTTCCAACCAAGCTGTGTGTACCCATGGTGCTATATACAGTTATTTCTTTGGAAACGCTACAACTGTGACTGTGACTGTGACCATTATCCTTGTTGCAGTCGGATTGCGTGCAGTTTTCTCCAAAATTTTCGAACAAAATTCAGAGAGGGTGGTGTCGGTGTGTGTCCAGTTGTTTTTCAGAGGGGCAGCATTTTGGAAAATTATATGTGGCATACTGGAACAGCTCAACGGTATGGAATGAAAATGGCAACTTGGGACCATTTCCGTTAAAACAGGATGTGACCGTATTTTCCTTTGGCATTTCGAGAGAATATTAAAGGACCAGATACTTTATTGTTGTTATGATGATTATAAGTTTCAGACCCTGGGCTGTTGTTATCGTTTCGGGTTGCATTGGGAACGTGTCTTCAACTGTGGTTTCTGCTTTTCTTTTATCTAGTTTCATTTTGGGCGGGATGAGTGGGTGTAGCTAGGAACTATATTTACAGTTCTACGTGCTAGGGACCGGGTTGCATTTTCGTTGGTTTTCCTAAAGAAATATATTTTCGATACAAACGATGGTCTGGCTGTTTGCCGGGAAATTGACTATCTTGTCTTCACAAAATGTTGATTGGGGTGAGTTTAGGTTGGAGTTTCTTATCAAAGAGGCCTACGTACATACGGGTTATTCGTTTTCGGCTTTTGTAGACAATGGGATGACTCAGTTTAGGATAAGACGTGAAACCCGAGGAGGGCGTTAGTTTTCTTTAGTTTCGATTTGTTTATTTCGTAGATAGTTAACCGGAAATAACCCTTGGTTTAGCGTTTTCCATTTGTTTGTATGCATATGCCTTAATGGTGTGTATTCGACTTTCTTGGTTGCTGCTGTAATTTTAGGACCAGATGGCAAGACAACAGGCAACTTCAAGGTGCCTACATGCATATCTAACTAACATGGAGTTTTAAATACTCCACATCCGTCTTAGATAATTCATTTTGAGTCAGAATTCATTCTAAGCCTTAAAGATGCAACTAATTCATTGGCTAAAATTCTCCAAGACCATGACTAATTACAGAGCCCTCGAGAGTCCTACTCGTGCACCGTAAAATTAGGCATAAATTCAATTGAAAGGCTGCAATGTCCCAAACGTACTGAATGCATTGAAAGAACGCAGTTCCTTTCATACAACGCAACGTGTGTATGAGATGTGTCACCGTCTAGAAAAAGTAACTTGACAGCAGATGGTTGTAAAGACTATTCCCCAACATGAACACTTAGACCTACATAGAGAAAAAATCTTAACATATTGCCACAGCTTAGCATAAGAGACCTAAGTATCATCAAATTGGAGTATGGAGAAAAGATGGGGACCGGCAAAAGTATTTTGCTGACACCACCACCAAGTGCAGAGCTGATTGAACTCGTAAAATAGGCGAAAACCAAAGGGGACGGCATCATTGCTCTTTGTGGGAGCAAATACCATCGCACACCATCCGATACCAACACGAACCCAAGAAGTAAGTCTGTTCTTGGTATCTTAAATGTAGATAATCTCGTAGTACTCTACGTAGGTTGTAGCCCTGATTTAGAAGGGTGGATTAGGCATAACCTTCGCGGCAACAAACATGATTTATTCTATGTTAAACTATAGAGCGTTTCAAAATGAGACATCCATCTCATAACTTTAGACCTTGCCATAGGATACAAGACAAACATCATAGTTAGGAGGTCTAGAAGCACATACTGGAGCCTATATAGTAGATTATAAAATATAGTACATTATAAAATGAAATGGGATTAATGTGCCAGTGTACAGACAGGACAATAACAAACGAAATGATCTGAAGTATCGTCATCCTCTCCACAGGCGTCGCAGGCAGTGATGCCTCTTAAGTCTAGCACACTAATATGCTTGGTAAAAGGAAAGTATCCCGTAAACACGCCAATAAGTTGTCCACATTTCTTTCTGCTGAGAGACAGCAAGAATGCCACTGATTTCTTATAGACATTCGGGAGCATACGCTCAGTTTGCCTGTATCCTAGAGAGTCGTGCCACACACAATTGTGTTCGTAGAAAACCCATTCGTCAATGGAGGCCGTAACCGAGGACGTGGGAAGTCCCAACGTAGGTTCAGGATCTGAGAAATCATTCTCATTTCTCGCAATCCCAGTGTAACCTGGAACCCAGACAAGAGTCAAAGAGTTCAGTCTTGCGATCGAATTTAAAGTATTCTTGCATTCTTGAACTATTTTGGACTATGTTACAAGGTTCAGCAAGGCCTTAAGCGCAGCCTGAGTGTCACTACAGACGCAGATACTCTGACCCCACCACCTATTCTTAACAATATAGTCGACAGCCATTAGGTTAGCAATAAAAACAGAGACATGCTTGTGTGAAGTAGTGAAGTCTAGTGTTGTCGGTCTCCACGAGGAGACCAGCACCAGGACCCTTGACTAGTTTTGGAGCCATCCGTAAAGATTCGACTACAGCCAAGTTCAAGCTGAGACTCTGGCTGAAGCCAGTCTTGAACGCAATGAAACAAAGAAGTTTCTTATCCAGGATCACACCCAGATATTTCGCTTCATCGGAGATCTGGATAGTAACGCCTTTTAGCACTCGCTATTGCACATAGCAAATCTTTCACAAATCCTTGAAGACATGGTGGAAAAGCTTCATTGTAAAGCAAGCTGCTGCTCAGGCAAAAAGGGCGCTCAATCTGGGAAGAAGGTAAGTAAGACAAATGGTCATCTGTACAGCGGACATAAACATGCCTACAGCATGGGGGATGGAAGGAGAATAATGAAAGTCTCAAGTACTTCCTTTTGGTTCAGTTTGAAAAAAAAAGGAGATCACTACATACATAAGACGGTTTCGGATCTGTGAGTTTCATCCAATCCTTTCACCTCTACATCACCTTATATCCTCCCCAAACAATTTGTGTCTTTCTAATCTTTCCTAGAAACATACGTAAAATAGATCAGGACGACTTCTAGTTTTATAGTGTGTCTCAACAAGAAATTTAATTTCGAATTGGATTGTTGTCCTGACTGACTTTAATGACATTTAATTCACTTAAACGCCGCCGCACTTTGTGTATGTACACATCTAATAGCTCGCCCTTAAACTATTTCCAACAAAAGTCCTTCGGGCTGATCCTTTGGCGAATAATCACAAAAGTAAACATCCAGCATTCTCGCATCATGAAGCTCTCTTCGTGAAAACTTAACAAAATGTCAAGAAACAAAGTTAAATCTATCAAAAGGCAACAGTAAACTCAGGTGTATACACAAGCGTGGTGCTGCATAGACCATAAAAGATGCACACAACTGATGGTTTAATATTTACCCTACCGGATCGCGGTACTCTGATTGTTTAGTTTTGTGCGCCCTCATGCAGAACCACGGACCGCCAGAGCCACTGTCACCAGAGGACATATACAGTTGACATATTGGCCATGTTTTATAATTATTTCGCTCGTAATTAGCTGAAGACCGATGTGCAGACACAGGACAAACATAACCATATATGTACGTCCGTATGTGGGGGGGGGGGGGATCCTGAAATATATCTGCACGTACATTTACCCCAACTACCATGCGCAACCACCACCACCGGCAATTACGAATTCCTTTGGTGCATTGCAAAGTAGGACGAAAGGATGACAAGGACGATGATGATGATGGTAATAACGGTGATCACATCTGTACGGAGTGTGTGTGGGTTAGTGGAACGCAAACGTTCGTGCTTCCAGTTATTTTTATGAATCGGAGTTAGTTTGTGCATCCACCTTCTCCCTCTGCATGGTAGTAAACCAACTACATACATTCATATATATTAACTGTATTGTACCGAGTACTATGGTGAGCTTAGAAATGTGGCTTCACTCTGGGATATGGACATACATATGTTCATGTGTGCATCCAGATACGTGATTATTATTTGGATGTATAATGCAGTTTAGAGGGCGGATAATTACCTTAATAATTATGTTGACACAGTGTAGCAAATACATTGCTTCGCGGACAGATATTACGTGTGACATGAGAAATTTTACGAGTCGAGTTCGTCCTTATTTACTTGCACTTGTACTTACAGGGCAAGTATTGGATTCCTGTAAAATTTTCTTTTTAACATAAAAAAATTAGTACTTAAGGACGATTTCCATAGAAATAGATTCTCGTGAAAACGGCTCCAAGGATGGGTTAGTCTAACTATATCCTAACTGATGACATATCACGTTTATTTTTAAGGAAAAAGTATTAACTGTGAGATAACTAGGTATTTGGCATATCAAGTTTTGAAAAATTTTCAGCAGCCACGCCCCTTTAAAAAAAATATATAATTTTTTCGATATTAGAAATCGAAAAAAATTATAAATTTTGAAGTCACAATTCGCTGGAATATTTTATACCTGTTTGCATGTACCTACTTTTTGAAGGCGTTTTCTTTAAAAAAAACGCCGATTGTGATGACATCTCTTAAATAGTATTCAAAAATGTCGAATGTCACGCCTACTCCTAGCAGATGCAAAAGGTGGCGGCACATCCTTTCACTGAAGGATACTAACTCATAAGTATCTTTAATAACTGTTGCTTTTCAACATTTCCCTTTAATTTGTAAACATAGGTACGTACCTATCGCATAAGGGTGCAAGTTCATACAACCCTGACGTCCACTTTATTTTTTTTCGATTTCGCTTTGTATTGTTAGACAAACAAGGATTACGTGCAAAGGGTTTTGGCAATTAGTTTTTAGATTAAAAGGATACCCTCACTTGGCATGACAGCAGTTTGGTATAGTTAGCCAGTGTAATTCGTTGAATAGCACGCTGTAAGGACACGATATGGGGATATGAACCTTAAGAGTAATGTTGTACTAAACAGATCCGGAAGTCGTGCTTTAGTTGGAGTTCAATTCAATTTGTACTTTAGTATAGGAAGGCGATCGGTCGTTGAAAAAACGTCGGCTTGATCCTAAAAGAAACAATTTTCTTTTACAGAATCTTTGATGCCCAGTTAAGCCTAAGTCTGTTGTCCGACCTGGTATCATGTAGGCCATGCTAATATAAATCTGAACGACATGACCAAAATTAATTGACTATGAAACCAATAGAAGAAGCGCCCATTTAATTTATAGCATCCACAGTAATCAAGTTGGACTCGGGCCGGAGCTGGATGGGAGGAGTTAAGTGCAGTCATTCTAAACCACTCTGGAGCAGTATGGTATAATCCGAGGTAGAACTGTCAACAAGGACACTAATATGCAATAAAATTTATACTAGACTTTACCCAAAACATAGTTAATCACTGGACACCCTTCTCTTCTTTTAATTTCAAAATTTTTATCCTACTAATGGGTGATACAGTTGATCCACAAAAATGGAATAGTCACTCCAAAAACCTAACCTGAACTATGACGCTCATCCAAGTTGGGTGGGCGACAGTATTCAGCAAAATCTTGAAGCCCTGGGAACCACTAAGCACCTAACTAATCTACCTAGATAGCATATTAAGCTTACTTACTTACTTACTTACTTAGGTGACCCTACAGACCGGGTTGGACCTGGGTCTCAACCAACAAGCCTATCCAGTTAGCGCAATCTTTGACTAGCTGCCTTCAGTTGCGCACTACAAGTTAGTTGAGTTCCTCTTTTACTTCTGCGCGTCACCTAACGCGAGGTCTTCCTCTACTGCGTTGTCCCTACGGGTTGGTTTTAAAGACTCTTCGGGGCGGAGCGTTGATGTGCCTCTATAGTTGGCGCAGTTTAGGAGGTTACCTTTCTTGGTATGGTGATGCTGAGGTTCTATTCATCAGGCATACTTTCCTCCGACCAAATTTTGGAAATGGTATGCTCTCCACCAAATCATCCCCCGCTGCCTTAAATAGCTCGGCTGGAAGGTCGTCCGGCCCAGGTATGACTTGAGTTTTTATATTGCTATCCTCGTTTTATTCTGGTCAGGTGGACGGAAATCTTGGTTTCATCGTTCAGGTTGAATGGTTCGTTCTGCCTGACAGCGGAATTTGGGTCGTCTACGCCGTTTAACAGTCTGCAGAAGCGGTTTCTCCATATCATCAGCACCGTTCATCTCTACAGGTCTCTGTTTGGGTCTTGTAGCCTTCCGAACTTCCGAACAGTGTTCCTGGAGTAGAACCTCTCTAATTCCTCGATCGTGCGCTTTTCGTGCTTTTTAATTTTTCTCTGGAGAAATCCATGTTCTTTTTTTCGTCCTCTTGTGCCGCGCCGCTCCGTAGACCAGTTGTTTTGATGCATGTCCTTGCTGACACTCATCATCAAACCAAGGGTTTCCTGAGGATGGTCGAGTGAAACCCAGCACATCAGTGGCGGCGATTCTGAAAGCTTCTTGGCAACGATGCCACTGGTCTTCAGCACTTGAAGCTGGCTGCATAGGACTTCTCGAGAGGTTGAGGGATACGCGATCGGCAAAGATTCTGGCGGATTGTTGCGATTGCAGCCGTTCAACGTTAAATCTCCTCCTTGTCAGATATCCGTAGACTTGGCTGCAACTAGGTAGTGGTACGAGTCTATGCTGGACGCTGGAGGAGTGCCTTACATCGGTCGCAGCATGATCAATTAAATTGACGGTTTGATGATCTAGTGACCACCATGTCAGTCCGTTTACAGACGTGGTGTCGTGTAGGCTATATTTTTCAAAGTCTATGTGCTACCAAAGATGTCCTCTATTCCTATTTTTGCGTGAAAATCACCTAAGTCGGTTTTAACGCCGTACTAAGAACATTGCTTATAAGTCTTGTCGTGAAGCTCGTAGAAACACTCTTTGGTAGCATCATCTATCGTGGCTAATCATCTATCACGCAAAAATGGTGAATTTAGGCTTGTTGTGGATTGTAATAAGGCATTCACTTACTTACTTACTTAACGGGCTCCCGACCCGTGAAGAGTCTCTGCCTGAGACACAGCAGCCTTCCACTCTCTTCGATCCCGGGCACGCTGCTTCCAGTTATCTAGACCAAGCGCTCTGGCATCCGCGATAGCTTGATCCTTAAAACGGAGGTTCGGTCTTCCTTGTCTTCTCGAACCTGGGGGCTGTGATTCGAAGATCCTCTTTGCTGGAGCATTATTGTCCATTCGCTCGATGTGGCCGAGCCAGTGTAGTCGACGTGTTTTGGCTTTTTGGACTACATCCACATCCTGGTACAGCTCATAGAGTTCGCGGTTATATCTTCTCCTCCATTCGCCCTCCTCGCATACGGGACCGAATATCCGACGAAGAATTTTTCTTTCGAAAGTGTTCAGTATTTGCTCTGCTTTCCTGCTTATCGTCCAGCACTCGGCTCCATACAGCAGAACTGGCAGGATCAAAGTTTTGTAGAGCATACATTTCGTCTTTCGAGTTAGGAGTTTTGACCCCATTTGTTTCGCCAAACCGAAGTAGCAGCGGTTTCCTAGGGTAAGTCTTCGTCGAATCTCCACTAAGTTGTCATTCGTGGAGTTGATATTTACTCCGAGGTAGGTAAACTCCTTAACCACTTCGAAGTTACTGTTGCCAACAGTGACGTTTTGTCCTAGGCGGTGGACAGATGCTTCTTTGTTTGTTGACAACATGTATTTGGTTTTGTCCTCATTCACTTCAAGGCCAACACGTTTCGCCTCTTCTTCAATTGCCGTAAAAGCCTCTAACACGGCGCGCTGGGAGCGACCGATGATGTCGATGTCGTCTGCGTATCCCAGCAACTGGACAGATTTGTTGAAGATAGTGCCTTCCGTGTTTACACCTGCCCTGCGCACTATCTGTTCCAGCACAAGATTGAAGAAGTCACATGATAGCGCATCCCCTTGCCGAAATCCGGTGCATGTTTGGAATAGTTCAGAGGAACTGTTGCCGAATTGCACGTTGCACCGCGTGTTATCCAGCGTCACGCGGCACAGCTGGATCAGTTTAGCCGGGATCCCGAATTCGGCCATCGCCTTGTAGAGCTCAAGACGATGAATGCTATCATATGCGGCTTTAAAGTCGATGAAGAGATGGTGAGTCTCGACTTGAAATTCGTTGGTCTTTTCCAGGATTTGCCTTAGTGTGAAAATTTGGTCGATCGTCGATCTGCCGGGCCGGAAGCCACACTGGTACGTGCCGATTAGTGTGCTGCAGAAAGGCTTCAGACGTTCACACAGTACGTTGGATAGGATCTTATATGCGACATTAAGCAGGGATATGCCTCGGTAGTTCTTACAAGACATAGGATCGCCTTTCTTGAAGATGGGGCATATAGAGCTGATAGTCCAGTCATCGGGCATGACTTCATCCACCCACACTTGGTTGATGACTTGGTGCATGCACCCCACCAAAGCATCACCACCATGTTTGAAAAGCTCTGCTGGTAGACCATCAGAGCCGGCGGCCTTGTTGTTCTTCAGCTTTTTGATAGCTGAGCCGACCTCTTCAAAACTAGGAGGGGGAATGGATTCTTCATTGACTGGATGCGGGTTCTCTTCTTGCCCTATCACTCTCTCTACCTGCCCATTAAGTAGCTGCTGGAAATGCTGCTTAAATACATCTACTATTCCCTGTGCTTCGGTGACTAGGTTTCCTTCACTGTTTCGAAGAGCCTGCGTTCCGGGCTTGAAGCCAGCTGCCAGTTGCTTGGCTTTCCTGAAAAACATCCGGATGTTGTTCCTATCGCGGGACTCTTCGATATCCTTGAGCTGGGAGGCTGCGTGGGCCCTTTTCTTCTTACGCAGTATCTTCTTCTCCTCCCTTCTTCTGGTTCGATACTCTTCTCTCGCTGCCCTTGTTTTGCGTTGCAGCGCTTGCAAGTGTGCATTTTCTGTCACCTTTTTCCGGCGTACGCATTCATCATCATACCAAGGGCTCTTTTTGGGTGGTGGCTGGTAGCCTATGGTGGTCTCTGCTACCCCTTTGATGATGTCGCGATACTGGTTCCACAGATTGTTGGCGTTTGTGGATGGTGAATGCACAGCGGAGAGTCTCTCACTCAGGCGCTCCCTGTAGGCTCTGGCTACTCCAGACGTGCTAAGGCTTCCAACGTTGAATTTCTTTTTCTGGGCGGTCTGCAGCTTCTTCTCATTGGATAGTCGAGCTCTGAACTTAGCTGCAACAAGAAAATGGTCAGAGTCGACGTTTGCCCCTCTGAACGTTTGCACATTCAGAATGTTGGATGCGTGCCTCGCATCTATTAGCACGTGGTCGATTTGGTTGGCGGTTCGACCATCTGGAGAGCGCCAGGTTGCTGTGTGGATTCGTAGTCTTGGAAACCTAGTGCTACTTATCACCGTATTACGAGCTGCTGCAAAATCGATTAGCCGGAAGCCGTTGTCTGTTGTCGTGTCGTGGAGGCTGTGCTTTCCAACTAATCCGCCGAAGATGTTTTCCTTACCGATTTTGGCATTGAAGTCCCCGAGTATGATTTTGACATCATACTCCGGACAGGCTCCGTAGGCTCCGTCCAGGAGGTCATAAAACTCCTCCTTGATAGAGTCTTCAGCTTCGTCGGTAGGGGCGTGTGCACATATTATGCTGATGTTTTGAAATGTAGCCTTGATGCGGATCACAGCCAGGCGATCCGCATCAAGGCGATAAAATAAGGCATTCACTAAAGTGTCTAAAGCTCAAGACTTCATGCCGGAGTCTGCCGCGTACAACAAATCCGCATCCAAATAGACTCTGCTTCTGTTTTCTGTAGCAATCACCATTATATATGTGGGTACATATGACAAAGTTTTTCATCCTTTTTTTGTCCGGCCCATCCCACCGCACTTCCTGGATGGCAGTGATATCTGCATTATAGCAGTCTATGGCCTCCGCTAATTGTTAGGCTGCACGTGGCCTGTTTATGGTCCGAACATTCCACGTGCAGATCCGAAAGTCGTTGTCCTTTTTTTGTTTTTCAGGGTCGTCCACATTAAATCCGTTCTATTCCGAGGTTTGTGATTGTTTCGGAACTAATCTGTTTTTCCATGGTAAGGAAGTTGCCCCTACGTACAACCCCGAACCTGAAGAACCAGTTCCCTTTTATAACCCTAGAACGAGGGGCCGCATCTTCCGGAGTCAGTAATCCACTTCGGAATATGAGCGAAACAGTTGGCCCATTAAAGGTTCATCCGCCACCATCTCTTTTTCAACACCCTGGATCAGTTTTTTAGATCCCTACAGATCTGGGATTCAAGTCTGTCGAAGCAACTCATATAGAGATAACAATAATAGTTCGGCCTGACTGGAACTGTAGACGCCACCGTGGATTCCATCTAGGAAATTCGTTCGCCTGTCGCCTGGAGCAAGAGGACAGAGAGCTTTAGTTGGGACAAATAATTCGTTAGAGGCGTCTTTCTACACAGCTAAGGTAGTTTGGTTAACTGTTACCATGAAGGTATTGACGGTTCTAAGGTTAAGATATTTATTGGTATCCATTATTGTTTTCTTTTGATTTGCACACTGGCTAGTAAGTTCCTTGGATACTACTTATCTGTTACTGGCCATCATAGTACTACACAGATCAACTCCCTTAGCTGTGATTAGAGATTTTCTCTCAGATTCTTCATTCAAGCCAGTTTGCAGTCTGTTAAATTCTACAAACCAATTGCTAAAAGGAACACAGTATATTCAAGAAATTTGATATTTCAATCGAGACAGTTGGCGGTTCAATTAGATCACATGTCAAACCTCACGTCACGTATATGGCTTTATGATTTTTGTTCAAGGAACAAGTAAACTTTTGGGCCACATTTTCAGGATACATGCAGTCACTCACATTCCAGCAAACTTTCCACGACAAAAAGAAAGTCATGGTTAACCTTTCAATTATTTTAATATTTTTCTTTTGTAACAATGACTTCAAGTTATTCAAAAAAAAAAACTTTAAAAACAATGCCTTTACAATCAACCCTGAAAGTTCAAGAGCGACCATTTTTATAGGTTGTCCCACTTTGAGTGTGAGTGACTGTATATAACTTCAAAGCCTTACTATTCAGGTTCAATCGAGATCTTATTGAAGTGGGGAAATTCCACCCTCTTTCACTAAGAGCTGCGAGTATCCACCCTGTATAAGTCAATACTATGAAGCCTTCCCACAGATCTTAGCTTGGAATCACAAGGTTTTCACTTAACGTCTCTACTCTGAAATTCTCCATGGCCACCTGAGTCTACCTGTCCTCGATTGGACCCCAGATAGGTACGTTTTTCATTCTCATCCTTCGATTAAGTTATAAATAACCCCAGACACAGAATCCTGACCTACAAGCCACATATAAATAAAAGAAGGAGCCCCAGTCTCACTGAAAAAAACAAAACAAAAATATATCTCTCGACAACTGCGGTCAGGAAACTTTTCGCCAATGTCAACTAATTAATTATTAATATTTTACCGAGGGAAGAAAATAAAAAAATAAAAAAAAATGAGAAATGATAAATATTTCCCCTAATTATGTTTTTCCTTAAATTCAATTTAATGTGCACAAATAAAGAACAGTAGTCCTTTGGCCCCATGAAGCATCTCAGGCCCCCATTAAATATATTTTATTTATATATTTATTTTCTCAGTGCTTTCATGACTTTTTTCCCCGAAACAGGAACAGTAAAAACCACAAAAAGCCAGTGCCAACAATGTTGGTCCCGGACCATCAATAAATATCGACTAATGGATTTTTAATGTTTTTCTCATTATTTCCAATGGAATCGGATGGTCCTGGCCTGGTATTTCATTATGGCTTGCACGAAGTTCTCGTATCCTCCCCGAAATGAAACCCTTTATGATACTAAAGGAGTTTATGCGTATGCGGCGGGTCCTTCGTGTGTGTATGCCGGGTGGAATGGTATTTTATGGATACGATTGCAGTTCATCAAGTTGGTTTGCCGGAATCATTTTCAATTTTACTGAAGCATGTGTGATGCGCAGCTCGAAGACTTTTATGTTTCGGAAGTCGCAATGAATTTTACTCATTAAAAAGGATATAATATGAGAGGAGTTGGAGTTGCGAATATTTTAAGCAATGATTGTAATTCATAATGATTGAGTGTTTATTTTATGCAAACACTTTGTTTTTAAAGAAAATTCTGTTCGAAATGAATTTTGTCTTCGACTGATGAATGGTGTCCTTTAAGATATGAAAATTGAAGTGTTTGACTGAAGCTGGAGAATGGAATAAACTTTAGTTCTTAGTTAGTTAGTTAACCAGCTCGATAGTCTCTAGTTTAGCTCTGAAAGTTAGTTAGCACTAAAGCGTCCTTCCCGGTTGGATTGGAAGGTTTTTATAGTGGGAGTGAACTGCACGAACAGGTCGATTTGATCCCTTCTGACAAGGTTCATGTTTGTATACTTTCACTCTGCAGATGGATTCGAAGGTCACACGAAGAATTTTTCTGTCAAAACAAACGAGAGCGACCTTATCCACTTGAAATGAGGTGGATGCCCTTAAATCAGAACTGCGAATCAAGGACACTTGATTTACTACCTGAATGTGAGTAAATCATTACCAAAGATATACTAGGAAGAACAGGAAAGTAGCCGCACCGATGCATTGGTGATAAAGGTACAAGTCACCATTCTTATGCGGACTTGTTGAGTCCTGAAAAGTCTGCCTGAAAGCTGATCCTGAACTGAAGGAACTATGTAGAAGAAAACATAAACCACGTTAGAAAGACGACGCAAAGAAAACATTAGACAGCTGAAACATCGAAGGTCCTTCCAGAATGCACTTCCAGAATGCAGAATACGGACAAAATATTTGAAGAGAAAACCGAGTGACATAATGAAGTCATAATAGAGGTAAAAGGATCTGGATTATATTACGACCAAAGTTACAGTTTATGTGGACCTCTCAAAGTATTTTGTGCAACAAATTAGGAAACGCCTACACCTCGGTTATGGTCATCTCGTAAAGGATTACAAGTGTGTAAAGGGACACATAATAAATAGCTCTAACATTCTAACATGCTCTTAAACGTAAGATGCCCTACGTTCCACATCGAGCTGAAAGGTTCCCAGAAATTCATATAGGGGACTCTGCAATAGTAATTCACCTAACGCGAGGCAGCTGTTAATATATTTAACCAGATCGATGCGAAACTTAGTGAGCCCTTAAAACAACTGGACGAGTGGACTTTACAGGCACAGCCACAATATGAATATGCGCATGGCCATACGTCAAGCAGGCTTCATGTGGGCCAAAATAACTGCCGTATACTGCACGTATCTCCATGCAAATGAGTTTCTGGCAAGGCCAGACAGCTAAGATGCGGCGAATAATAAAGAAAGTGCATCTGAGACTATGTAGTGTACCAGGCGAGTGTAGCAACCATCCAGGGATGAAATCTCCAAAATCCTCAAAAGATTCAAATTCGTTAAAAAAAATCTTCAAAAGACGCCAAGTCTGCAGAAGCCGACCGAAACTCATAAGGCAAAGCATACCAAGTATCTGAACCGACGCCGAACTGGGGACTGCGACCGATGAGACAGGAAGCTTCATACATAGATTATCAATATGGATTCTGGATCACCGTTTGTTCCATGATTGACGCCATCGATGAAGTGGAACGTATGTACGCTGAGAAAGGTGACGACGAAAGGCCATGGAGGGCAGAAGTAAACAGTATTATACACATTGCACTGGATGTTGTAGTCTTACAGCTAAAATAGTGGTAGATGGTCTGAGGAAGATTATGAAGCATTAGTTGATGGAGTGCGCAACTGGAGGCAATGAGCTACCGACCGAGCTAACTGAAGAGGCTTGTTGGTTGAGGCCCAGGTTCACCCCGAATTCTAGCGCCACCTAAGTAAGTAAGTAAGTTGATGAATTGAGTAAGTACCTCAAGGTTCTGCATTCGGTCGACTACTTTGAAACCTGATGTACCTACACACATACTATTATGGTATTCTTGGGTTGACAATCCTGAGGTCACGAGAGATAACTAACTTCAAGATACATTAGTTTACATCTGGCAGAGGATAACTCTGAAACAACAACCGCAACGTACAACTTAGGAAACAATATAATGAACTACTGCTTTAGCAAGGATTCTACCAAAAATTGGAGTGGCAAATATCGTGAGGCATCTTATTTAAACATACGTGTAGGCCTCAATAATGCTCTACAATAGGGAGGAGGAATCAAGCGGAACCAAGGCATTGAGAGTATACAGTGCTTATCACATAATAGCTTCATCAAGAAGAAAAAACTAGAATGGAGCAACAATGAAATGCATAGATACTATCGAGTAGATACTATTTTGACCGAAGTCCCTTAAGTCGACAGTGGAGAAACTGGTCCTACTGTCAAGAGATTTCTAATCACTATTTACAGAGTTTCATACCAGAACAAGGTGAGGAACGAAGTCGACAATATATTAATTCCCGAATAGTTGATGCAGCTTTGAAGTACATGATGATGGATTGCAGACTAGATTTCCTGCTTTACACTGGTGATCCCTCTCCAAATCTGGCATGAAGATTTGTAAGAGCTAGACCCAACACCCAACGACAGAGTTTAAAGCAAACGTAGGACAAATGTCACTATGATGGCAAGTGGGGCATTTTTTTCAAGCTGAATTGACGAGGTCTCTTAAAGTGCCTTCAACTGGCAAACAATTGCCAGATACCGGATAAGGTATGACCATTGACCATTTTTTAGTGAAGACTAGAAGTTAGTTGGACCATAAGTTGGTACTGAATTTTGAGCGACGAGATGATAAAGCGCTTGAGGACCTTTCGACGACTACGATTCCATTAACTGAGCTCTTTCACAAGTTTAGACGATGTTGGCTATATGGGTACCCTTCGTTGTTTCGACTTGACCAGAACCGCGAAAGAAGAAGCAATGTCATTCAACTATTGATTGAAGTGCTGCATCTCAGAGATAAGCCGATGCTCTTCCATGTGAAAGAAGTTATATATGTATATTTCAGATCCAACAATGAAACTAACTTCTATTGAGCGGAGGCGCCTTAAAAATGCTTTCCTCAGCGGTGAAGTGTGGAAAACTGCAGTCCGCATAAAACCGAATGTAAAGCGAGCTACCAAAACACTAAATTCCACCTACATCGGAGCCAAAATGGTCAAGGCAAGTCCATCACTTGGATATTTAACTTTCAGTCAATTGTCTAGTGCAGTAAGTAGTTAGGAGTTGTCTCAATCGATTTGAGAAACCAAACCGCGGCTTTGTACATATCGATTCAGTTCATTAACTTTGGCATTTGGACCTATTTCTAAGCGTTTCATTAAAAATCGGGATCTTAGATTCTTAGGTTGTATTTGGGTATGAGTTCCTTATAAGCATTAGCTACCATAGTGGACCCATCGCGGTCCCTAGTACAAATCGGAATAGTTTGTCCTGATTTTCTAAGACTGTGCCATTGCTAGGTATATGCGCTTAATCTATAAAAAAATCTAAACTAAGTCCAAAAGCCGACTGAATGCTGGAAGAGGATTCCTTGCAAAAAACGGAATATCGTGTTTGGGTTAACCTCTCAAATCAATGTACTATAGCTACTACTGAAGCTCAGAGTGGTTGTGAGAAGCTAGGCAATGGCTCCCATGGACCTGTCGTACCAAACAATTTTTTTTATTGAAGTTGAATAAGTATACACTACTTAACCTTTGTTCTAGTTCTTGACGATGCTATAGGTTAAGCTGATCCTTAAGAGACCGAAATGGTTTTAGTTTAGGAACTCTGACTAAGAGTTCCACCAAGTTGGCCTAGTCTGACAGCTTGACAGCTTCTCCAACAAGCTAGATTTTTCAAGTAAGGTCAATGCGGTTGGGGGACTATGCGCAGACTTCCATGATTTTAATTTATCACCCTAGCCTGGTTACTTAACTCTTTCAAATGCCAGTTAATTTCGCATACCAACATGCACAAGAGTGATCTTTAAAAAAAAAAGCCAACTTCTTCGTGAACTACCATAAAATTCTGCAAATTATTGTCTATCCACAACATCAATTGGCAATTCAATCAATGTATTGATACAGCCTCAGCAAATGAAGCTAATTAGGTGGACCCCTTTACCCTCGCAACGGCCTCATTCGAATTGGAAATTGAAAATCATCCCATCTTTCCAAAAAATGTTTATTTATGCTAAAACTTATTAATGTCTGACATGGAAATCAACATAAACTCAAATCAAAGCCAAAGGACTACGACACGATGTCCTTTCGAAAGCCGCCGCCGCCCCCGCCCCCGCCTAGGGAACATAATTGGAATTCAATTTTTTTTTGTGTTGCTCTTCACTGGTTGTTAATTAATTAACACCCTCAACGTCTACGTTGGATGCCTCACTTAACAATCTATTGATTCCAATTCAAGGAGGCAACTGGCGGGCGTCCGCTTGCCCCCATAGCGAGCCATAATTGGAAAAGATGTATTGACTCAATAAGGATATTTTTGGGACTTGCCAATCTAAAGAGTTTTAAATTAAATCGATTTTCTTCTTCTTCTTGTTCTCGGAATTTTTGGCTAAAACAAAATAAAATCCTTTTTGCATCCCCAAACGAAAAGCGCTCTTAATTGCGATTGCCAGTGCCTCATCAGCTAACCTCACCCTTCCTTATGCAAATGAATATTTCGAAAGGTTCAATAGACACCACAAAATACAAAAAAAAAATACAAAAAAAAATCCTTAGGTGATGGCTATGGTTGAGACCCTTTTTTGTTGATGATTTTGCCTCCTGTCTATCAGCGGATAACGTGCTGTATCTCATTTTTGTGCCAAACAAATTTGCAAGACAAAACGCAAAAAAACAGAAAAAAAAAAAAAAAATACAAAACCGAAAAGTATCTCTGGCGGAGGAGGTGAAAGTTGAAAACCCAAAATTGAACCACATCAATCGTGCTGGAGCTTTTTGCATAATTCATGCTGATTGAGCATCCCTTTTATCTGCCTATTTTCAATCGCATAAATCGCTGCGCCGCCATTTCACCTGAGTGAATGAAATGGTGAATAGCGGTTACGCCACGCCGACAGGGGTAGCTGAGGTTTGAAATGCCTCTAACCCTCTATACAATATAGGTATAGGTACAGGTAGAGAGCACAAGGAAATTTGAAAGTAAAATGTTTTAGGATACGAATGTATCTGAATCTGCCCCAAAAAAGGATGAAAAGAATATTATAGATGTGTGTGTGGGGAGGGGGTCTGAAATTCGATAATCGAATTTTGTGGGCTGGGAATACAAGTGATTGCCAAAATTGGTCGAAAGTTGTTAATGTTAATAATATGTATGAGGATTTACCTAACCGAGGGTGTGGGGTTGTTTATTTGTAAACATTTTGTAAACACACTCGTATGATTTTATAAATAATACAAAAGAGGAGAGAGACCTTGAAGATAAACGAGTTGAGTATTGGATTAGTGACGACAGAGAAGGTGTTCGTTCGACAGTCCTTGATCTTAAACACCTTCTTTTGCTGAATGTAATGAATTACTTTTGTGGGTTTACCCACATAGGACTGGTCTATCTAGTGACCAAAGGGGCACTATAGTGATTCTTCTTCGATTTATCGTTGTCTTGCTACAATTGACAATCATAGTGACCTTCTGTCGAAGGTGTTAGTTATGATAGGTTTGTGGACAGAACCTTGTTGTTTTCGTCATTAACTGAAGGAGACCGGACTTCGTTCTCAAGACAATAGATAGACCACTGAATCGGGACTGTATCAGTTGACGGATATTATTCTGGGTCTTTCTAAACAACGAAAGGGCATTTAACAACATTTCACCGAAAGCTTTCAAATGAGTATAAAAGAATGTACGATTTACTGAGCTCATCATCAACGAAGACTCAAACTTCTCTAAGATTTAATAAGGTCAACGCTAGAAGATGTCCCCAAAGGAAAGGACTAGGTAACCATTCCGCTGAAGTTCAGCAGATGTAATCCCTTCTGGCTTGAAGCTTATTGCCCAAAAAATGTTGCTCTTTGTGACAAGATAGGAGGGGCTGTTTAACATTAAGCTTGTCGAGATTACAGATGGATCCGAAATGGCATTGCAGATGTTTAGGAAGTTAGAATCTAGTAATAGGTTCAGGTATTCCGCGCTAGAGGTGGTCTACGAGCCATCTGTTATTTTAATATAGCTGGCATTCTGGGGGTGCCTACTACTAATGCCTACTACTACTGCAGCTACTAGTTCTTCAGGAGTTCTATGTCTGGAAGCGGGCACAGAGACAGTACTTATGACTCCTTGATCGGCCCCATTGAAAAGGCAGGGTTGGTGGTAGCAAGTTCTTTAAATATAGCTAGGCATTCTGGGGGTGCCTAGGAGGATCTTTCGGAGGTTGCATGCTTCAGAGATCTCTTTTTTTATCTATAGAAGAGTCTCCAAGATTTCCGTTGAGCTTTTCTGATGTTCATTTTATAAGTCTTGAGGACCTCTTCATATGAGATCCAATCGATGCCCTCGCAAGAACGCTTGGCCTGGTTATACAGCTGCCTGCATGTTTTGTGGAGAGAAAGAATCCCCTGATTCCACCAAGGTGGTCTAGACTTGTCATTTGGCTTGTTTAATGAACATGCGATAAACATTGCACGGTTGAGAACCTTCGTTAGTTCCTCTACCTACATGTCTAATTCGTGAGTGGTAGTTGGTAGGTACTGTTTTTTACTGAAGATTCCACACTATATTTGGACCAGCCCGGCTTCCTAAAATTCCTAAAGACAGGTTGGGCCTGAGGGAGGTAGTTTATACCAAATTGAATGTATCTACATATGATCTGAGAAGGAGTGTTCGCTAGAAACTTTACAATCTTTGGCCAAGATGATAAATGCTCTCAGAGACCAGGGTGATATCTAGTATATCCTGTCCCACAACCATAGGACTAGTTTAGTTCTAATTAGGTAATCAAAAATTCGCTCACCTCTTTCGTTAATATCGGAACTGCCCCACACTGTGTGATGCGCATTTGCATCACATTCCAGGATAAGTGTAGCTTTGTGCCTCTCAACGTCAGCAACCATCCTCCCCAATAGAGTCGCAGAAAGGCGTAAGTCGAAAGGTAGGTACACCGAAGTCAACCAAATTTTCCTTAGTCCGACTTCAAGGCTGACTGTCACGGTGTGATGATCGCTGTAATTAGAGAGTAGCAAACTATTTAGTTTGCTCTTCGCGAGGATGCAGATTCTTGGAGTACTTTCGTTCCCCACGTAGATAATTTTATAGTTAGGAGTCCTGAGTCCGTACACTAGGTCACTAATGACTCAAGGCTCTTGAATCAGGACAAAATCTTCCGGGTTTTTAGATAGTCACAAAAAAAGGGAGGCCGAAGCAAATATAGGGTGATGGAAGTTAATCTGAAGTAATCGCAGCATCATCTCCACAATTGACCCTAAACTCCACCACGATCGTAATATTCGCTTCATGCATATCCGATACCGGGAATGGGTCAGATATAGATGAGCTAAGCTGTCCAAATCTCTCCTTAAAACAGTGGGTTGAGTTTCAGGGGATTGCAATCCTCCACAGTCGCCTTTTCTATTAAGGTGACCGGTATACTACTGACCATTTCAGTGCCAGCAAATCAAATGATTGTGGTCCTTCTTTGATCAGGTCCTCCTCATCTTTGTTATACACACGGAGAGTTATGGCTCCAAAGCCATAGCTAATCTGCCCTTCTGTTGCGCCAATGGAGCCAGGATTTCCATGTTGACCACGATAACTTCTTATCTTCTATTTCCTTTGGCTCTTCCAGCTTGGCAACTTTTCAGTTGCTAGTAGGGAGATGAGCGTTACTAACCCGAATAATTTTAATGATTGTTGAAGGATCGGAGGGTTCAACAAGGATCCAGGAGCGAGTTCTTGGTCTGCCAGAAATTTCTGTCCTGCTTACGACCTCAAGTCAAGACGAAACAGCTACTCTGAAGAGATCTGCAGACGTGGAATCAGATTCACATAGCCCTGATGCCATCTGCCGTCGTGACAGGAGCGTTGAGGACCTGGCTGGCTATCAAAGACACGGAGGAAGTTTATTGCCAGTTGAACTTCCACATTACTTATCAGGAATAACGCTGGCATTTATATCGCCTTTGTCTATTACAGCAAACACAGGTGCTCTTTGAGCAAATCGCTGAAAGGCCTATTATTTGAGACAGGGAATGACTAACTTTTAGCTTCGGTCTTCTCTGAGGAGTTGAGTCCCGAAAGTCTTGGACTACCGCGCCATGGTAGACAGTCTCGTAAGAGCGTGCTTACCGAAACAGTCCTGAGAATGTGGATCGATATGGGTGCATATTTCTATTGCGAGACCAATGATTAGCTATTGATGAAAATGATGAAGTATAAATACTGGTGTGCCTCCACGTTACTGAGGACATGAACACTTATCCAAACTCTGTCATGAATGTGCTTCTGTCACCTTGTGGCAAAAACAAGAACAATAATAACAAAGGAAAGATCCAAAGTATCGTCGTCCTCTTTATCAATGTCGCTGGCGGTAGTGTCACTTAAGACGTTTAGCAAAAGTAAAGTATTTCGTTAGAATACCAGAAAGTTGTCTACTGCCATGTGTCCTGAAAGACAGCTGGTTTCTTACCAACATTTGGAAAGATTTCTTTAGTCTGCCTGCATGCTGGAGAGTTATACAAAACCCTATTGACTTTGTAAGATACCCAAGCGTCAATGGAAACCCTAACACAGGACGCGCAATGATTCAACGCAGGTCCTGAGAAATCATTCTTTGAACCTGAGCATATCTCATTTTCCGCGATCCCAATATGAATTGGGACCCTCACAAGAGTCAACGAGTTCAGCCTTGCGACAAAATTCAGAGAGTTCTTACACTTACTCCGACTCCTTCACTTATTTTTAACAATATAGTCCACGGTCCTTACGAGGATAAGATAAGACTGCGCTTGGAAAACCGAGCCATACTCGCACTGATCTAGCATCTAGACCAGTGCGAGGCATTCTCGGAAAAACTCCCGTGCAGCCGAGACAGGCAGTTCTTTGAATTGTAGTGAAGAACCCACGCCAAACATACATACTTATGTGGCAGTCCTCTTCACCAAACGGATAAGCTATAAACGGTTTGAGCATAGCCTGTAGATCTAAATGACCTTTACTGATGATAAGCTCCATGTCTTACCAAAGCCAATGCCAATAAAGCTCCTGACGAACCTGTCAGATCCAGTGTCCAGTCTTCATTTCTTGTCCTCGAACTCTGTTGTCTACTATGTAGTCCGATGTTGCTGTCAAGTTTCCGGAGTTATTTATATTTTCTACCCGCGGCCATTGGTGAACTGTTTCCACACCTTCTCACACCTTCTGTGGTGCAAAGTGTTGCTAGTCTTTGCCCGGTTCTTTCATAGTATAATCGACATCAACCGCCTTCAATACAGCTTGTTGTTAGAAAACCTTGTACCAATATCAAAATCTAATTTTATCAAAAGATTCGTTTCTATTTTAATTTTCCTTGAAACTGGTTCAAAAATAAATATTCATATTCTCGTAGTGCATACTTGAAAATCCTTATAGCATTTTTTAAAAACTCTTGTCGTCCTTGAATCACATTCACAGTACCTTGTCCCGTTTACGCCAAATTAGGCAAAACATTGTTTCCGCGTAGAAATTTAATGAAATTTGATGAATTTTTAAGGGTAATCTCAAGTAGCTCCTTCATACTTACTTAGGCAACAGAGCATGTGATAATTTATGCCTTTAAAGGAGCCTTGATAACTAGGTCATGTCATATTAGATGAGATGTCAAGGAGATTCATACACTTTGCCGAGTATGAGATGAAATCCAAATTTTTTCTCACTTAATCAAACACCGAACAAAGCACACAGAAGAACCGAACTAAATCCTTTTTCAAAACATACGCTATAAAGGACTCCTAAATCAGATCAATGCAATAAACAAACAATTATTATTCATGTCGTGCCAACAGATGGTCATGGAATTTCCCTTGTCCTTCCAAACCCAATATGAAATATATACCAATAATCATGGCACTCAGCAAGGACATGTATTTAATTACAACGCATAGATAAGATGAAAAGGATAAAAATGATCAACAATAATGCCACAATAGTAGTAGGCGAAAAGAAACATAATAATCAATCAATGCAATAACAATTCACATCATTGTTCCTTGCTCCTTGATGAAGGACGCACACGTCTTGTAAACGCTTACTTCTGGGCTTAACTGGTAAAAGTCCTTGGATGTTATGCGGGCAGATAAGAGGTTATAATGGTATTATGAATACTACTATTCTTATGATTGTCAGAGTTGTTCCTTTTGTTTTGCTTTCCTTAAAGGAGACGATTTTAGGAGAACTCTCCAAGGGTATTCAATTAATTTCTTGAATAGAATTTAATGAAGCAGAACGGATCTCTGATATAAGATGAAACAATATTGAAAGTTATTAGTTAAGTAAGGTCAAATGGAAGATGTAAAGCAGAACTGTTTTAGAACTTTCTCAAGATGACGTTCTATTGTATAAACAATCTTCTTGGCTGAAGGGTATTAATAACTAATGAATTATGATTGATAGATTGGGTATCATAAGTCTCGTATTAAGAATGAAAACATGAGAAGTGACGAGATGTAAGGCAAATGGGATCAACAGGTTTTAAATACTTTTGTATTGTAGAGAGAGGGTTATGAATGGTAATCCAGACTTAAGGTGGTTATGAAGATACGTTTTGTTTTCGACAAAAGGACCTGTAGAGCAAAAGAACTATAGGAGGAGTGTATTGGATCTGTGCTAAGTGTATTGGTTTTTTACGTGCCATATGATCGAGACCTTCCTCTCTATTGGCATCAAGATGGGATAGATCTTTCTCGAAATTGTTTGTACCCTGTTCAAGCCATATTTTTGTTGCGTGAACACCAATAGATAGACTACCAGAACACCTTACGACACAAACTCACTCTGCCCTGATGGGTAGACTACAGCAGAGACTACAGAGACCGATTCAGCGAGGAGCTCTCCAAAATGGCATCACCATATGCTACAAATTACTCTAAAATAAAGTCCGTGGTACGATGATGAGTGCACACTGTGGAAAGAGATGGCAGAAGTGCCATATCTTCAGGCATTGCAACAGAAGACCATATGCCTGGTGCAAACTATCGAAGCATATACCCACTCAATGTGAATGGAGGTCTTGCAGATCACCGGTATGGTTTCCGTAAGGCACGGTCTACGATCGAAGTAATAGACGAAGTCGTGAATATCGCGCAAAAGTCCATAAATGGAAGACTATGGAAGGGCGGGAGTAAACAGTACTGCGCAATCATCACACTGATGTTAAGAACGCCTTCAATACCGCAAACTGAATAAACATCCTGCGACCATTTACCGCCAAGAGAGTACCAAAATACTTGCAGAAGATAATGACGGGCTATTTTAGAAACAGGATACTACTCTACAACTCCAACAATCGAACGAGGCAGTATAACGTCACAGGCGACGTTCCTCAAGGCTCTGTATTAGATCCGCAACTGTGGAATCTAATGTATGGTCCCACCAAGAGCGTACCAATATACCTGTAGAAGATAATGACGGACTATTCTGGAAATAGGATACTGCTTTACAACTCCTAAGATGGAACGAAGCAGTATAACGTCACAGGCGACTCCTCAAGTTCCTCAAGACTACGTATTAGGTCCGTTACTGCGGAACCTAATGTATGATGACGTCCTCAGA
Source organism: Xylota sylvarum (assembly GCA_905220385.1). Taxonomy (NCBI): domain Eukaryota; kingdom Metazoa; phylum Arthropoda; class Insecta; order Diptera; family Syrphidae; genus Xylota; species Xylota sylvarum. The sequence continues at coordinate 40,795,629 of LR999958.1, forward strand.
CTTGGAATCCCGAGGTCTTCGAAAATAATTGGGTTCGCTTATAACATAGCAATCGTTGTAGTGAACAAATTCCTTGAAGCATGACTGCATTGAAGTTATCTACATGGTCCCGGACAGGCTGGCACGCATGGGCCTGACTTGCAGTATAAAAGACAGAAGAAGTAGTGTTCATCAGCAGCAGGCGAGTGATGAAAACTATAAGAGTTACCGTTGGCGATCACGTCGTAGCTTCCAAATCAAAGCTGAAGTACCTTGGCATTACCATAGATGCAATGCTAACTTATAAGCCGCACTTGCAACATGCAGCTGGTAAGGAGGCAAATGCAACGGCTGCACTGGCAAGGATTATACATACATAATATCGGGTGACCGAAAAAAAAGAAGAGATTCCTCTTAGTGGGAGTTGCCGGTGCCATTAAGACGAAATCATGCAGAAAAACGACTGAGACATCTTACAGAACATCTTAGACATCTTAGCTTTGTACGAATGAGATAAAAATAAGGACACCAATTAGCCAGTAAGATTATACATATTAACACCATTTGACTTCGAATATTGTCATTAAAGAATCTTAGCATCCACAATATCTGATAGTGTGCAAAATGTCCAATTAAAGGGAATCTGAAACACTCAACATTATTTGCATTAAACATCCAATACAATTATAAAATTAATTCTTCCTTTTAAATTGATTAAGCTGCTTTAATTGAAAAAAAAAAAATTGTTTGTTGAATGAAGTCTTTTATAGCCCTTAAACCTATTAACCACATCTCATTAAAATAAGTTCAACTTATGCCGAATAGCTCATTCCTGAAAGCATCCAATATAATATAAACTCATGACTCATTTAAAGTTTTGCTGAAATAATTTACTGAATATTCCTGGAAAGGAAATTATATCCTGAAATTCCGCCACCTACATACATTAATGCACACACGTAACCAGAGTTTTCAATCCCCGGTTTGACTTGCAATTTCATAAATATCCTGGCCATTGATTTCTGATTTCAGGTTAAATCAAAATTATTCTCATTGCAGTTAACGCATCATGGAAGTGCTGGTAAACCTTTTTGTTTTTAAAAATTGTAGGTCGTTCACCAATTTTATGGGTAGATCATGTTTGCCCATTGAAATTGAATTGACAGTATAAATGCTTGAGGAAAACTGTGATTTTTATTGATGTTACTTTATTCGGCATCCATAAAAGTAGGTACAAGAAAGGATTCTCTCGACCGAGGATATCTTCATTCGACTTTTGATAGAGCCCATGCATCAATGCCATATAACACTATGATTATGTAGAGATTTGGGTAAATCATTAGGTTAGACTGAGTAGGGCTATGAGGTAATCATAAGACACTGTGCAATATAGTGGGTTCATCGCGATACCTAGGAAGCCTTGACAGTAAAAAAAAAAAACCATAAGCCATTTCACCCATGCTCAAAGTTCAAAAAGCCAAACCTCCTCTAGGTTATTAAAGAAGTATTGTCCAAAGTGTTTCAGTCTACTCTGGGCAATGCGTTGGTCCTCAGAAAGCAATGACCAGAGAGTATCCCTATTGTTAGCCTTAACATTACTTACTTGCCTATATGTATGTCCTGTCTACGGGCCATCGTGTGTGGTTTCTAGAAATGTACCTTAGCTTTCTTCAGCTCTTTCCCAGTTACCGTGTTTGTTTTCCTTCTGTTCTGCGCTATGTGTTTCTAGGACTGCTGCGTATCCTGCCATCCTAAGTTAGCGGGTTCCATTGCATTGCGTGGTTAATTATGGATCAGTCAACTTTTCGGAAAGTGTGTCTACTCCACTGCCATCGTTCCGTCGTTGTATCCTTTCACCTTCACCAATAAAAGCAATACAGTGCTACGGGTCAGGAGGCCGTTTAGAAAACATACCTGAACCTACGTTTACATCCATCTGTAACGACAGAGATGGATTGAGTATTGGTTAGCCGACAGCTTTTCCATTCATCTCTGCTCGGGAATGTGCTTGTGAGGCGTATGGTGTAGGGTAGTACAATTCCTAGGAATTCCCAGATTCTGAGGAGAATGCCCCCTTTAGAAGGTGTGGTAGAAACTCTGGTATTTTCGTTTTGTTTGTCCGTTTTCTGGCGGTCAACCTCCAGATTTTTTGGTCCAGGTGCCTAAGGTCTTCAGCGCTCTTTCCAATTCTTCACTAAGGATCGGGAGGAGTTTGCTTGAAGCCATCAGTTTGACTTTATTTGCATAAAGTACTGCAGCGTGATAGGTATAATGCCGTCGAGTCCTGGCGATATTTGAGTGGAGAACGATCTAATTATCAAAATAGTCAATTTTCTTCTCCATGATAAAATTCACTGGTAACTTAAACTGACAAATTGATTTTCACTTCCTGGGAAGTGCGTGTTTATTTTTATTTTTTTTTGTAGACTCTTGCCCATATGGCTGACTCTAATGAAGGATAGTACGTCCTTAGCAGCAGAATTCCTCAACTTCGCTGACGAACATATTTGTTTATGGTTAATACCTCCTCCTTTACCAATATAATGCTGGGCATCCACTCTCAAGATTTGTCATCTTCCGAGCAGAACCTACATTCCGTTCCTGGATACAGATTGAGCTTGTTAAGGTGATATCGCAGGTCACAGTGACTTTTGAGAAAGTTCACCAGCTTTCTTATACTGTCCTTGTCTAGATTAAGGTTTTCCCTGTAAGAATAGGGCCTGATTAATCTCTTGCATTGTCTCAGCCCCAAGACAGTTTCCCAGTTGGCCAGAAGAAGTTTCTGTTCCCAATCGTTAATGAGCAGTGTGCGGGCAGTCCATTTGACACCACAGTAGGGTTCAGGCCCTTTCAACGCAATTCCTGAGATAGCCCTACCTAGCTCATGCAGATGCGGCCTGTAATTCCCTGATGACCAGGGACCAGTGCATCAGTGCATCGTAGCAGCACTTAACTGATATGAAGTGCTTTAAATTGGACGACAGCACTTTAAGTGCTGTCTGGCTATCTGAAAAGTTATATATCCTAGCGCCCTTAATACCTTTTTTTAACCTGGCGCAGATCACAATGCCATGAAATTCAGCCTGGAAAATCGTGAGACAAATTCCCATAGGTATCGAGACTTTGGTCTTGAGTCCAAAGATGCCAGCTCTAACTTCAGTTTCCATTCTTCGATCCGTTTGTGAACCAGACCAGTCCTCTAGGATCCAGTGTCGAAACACCATTAGACCAGTTTATACGGTTCAATATTTCTACCTCAAATAACCTACCGAAACAGTTCTTCCTGACCATGATGTCGGGGATAGTGCGAAACATGTACTTTTTGGGAATTGTATAGCCCATCTAGCGGCCGTCTTCCTAATGAAGATTTGTAGGGTAGAAAGTCCAACAACAGCTTCTAATTCTGCCGTAGGGTAGGTACGCATGGCTTCTGACTTTAAGAGCTTCTGAAGTTTGCCGTTGTCTGTTTAAGAACTTTCGGCCACTAAACGATGTAGCCTGATCTATGTACATAGATCGACTAGAAGATTGTCGATGACTAGTGAACACAGAAGGGAAGAAAGGACTATTCCCTGTAGTCTTTAACTGCGGTCACAGACACTCCTCCAGAACAGAAAGTAATAATTTGATTTGCAAGCATGGCCCTTATCCATTGGTTGATACCTCTGCTACTAATTGCTCTTGCTTCTGAGTTGTAGCCAGTGTTATCGAATTCACCCTCAATGTCAAGGAATGCACACAGAGCTATTTCTTTGGAACGAAGCATTCCTTCTATCTTCTTCACAAGGTAGTGAAGAGCACCTTCTGTGGATTTACCGAGTGCGTGTTTAGCAATAGCCTCTGTGAATCTAATCAAAATTCAGTCCCACTACCGTCGGGATCTTTGAGTGATGCTATAGCCGTGGAGGTCTTCCTTAATCTCGCAGATTCGGTTATTCTTTTAATGTCGTTGCCATGAGCGACATTTAGCTCTTTGCGCTTCTTTTTTGAACTTCCTCTGACTGGTTTCATATAGTTTCCAGTCTGTATTCGAATTTTGTCCTCTTGGCCATATTAAGAAAATTTCTTATTACTCTTCTGTCTGCCAGCTCTTTACTTCTGTTTTTTTTTTTGGTCACCGGACATACTAAGTTGATGCTAGGTATTGCGGTCGATGTCTGCAGGACTTAGGTATGAATATAGCCCTCATTTCCCTCCATACTACTGGTATGTAGCCTAGCCTTATACAATGTTTGAAAATTTCCCTAAGCCTCTTTGAAATGTTGACTGAAGGTTTCTGCACCCTAGCTGCTCAAATGCCATCATAGCATGTCGTTTTGAACTGTGCCAATGACATGATAGTCCTATGGAGGTGCCATGAAGATACTGGTAGGTCAATACTACTCAAAGGATCAGAGATTAGATATTGCTATCTTCACTTTGTTTTTGGTAGATGGACAGTATCAAAATTTAACTAAAACATGTTGTCTTTGAAATGGAGTCATGTTTACGTTATAATACTCCAGTGTCCATCAAATTGCCTTTAAGAATATGCATCCACCACACGTAACTACCTCTCATTCTTTAAATAAATGACTGAAGGAACTACCACCATCTAGTCCATGTCCACTGCAAACAAATTGAATTTGTCTAAAGCTAAACCTGATGTTACAAAAAGTTTTGTTCCAGTTGTTACATCCAACAAATTACAATGGTTTCCCTTTTGGTAAAATGACGGTGTCACTTGTAATATCTCAATTTAAAGAAAACGAAGTGCAATACATTTTTGTTTGCATATTTCGAAATTTCACACATCAAGGATGATGAAAATGCATTCACAATGTTGAAGGAAGAAAAAAAAAACGAAAGAAGAAGGTCACATTGCTTGTCCTCAACGAGTAGTATTGTTGGGAAAAAAAATTGCTCATTCAATTTATATCCTGAACGTTGCATTTCCGTAGTGACTTCCTCTCGTTCGTGGAACGACGAATCTTGCTACAGCTACAGCCAACGTATACCTAGTTCCGACGTCTTTCTCCTTTCCCAGTTAAAATATGTAACATGCTGCAGTGGTAACTTTGGATTTGTAGAATGAATCCTTAGAAATATGTGTATGAATATGCGTTCAAGAAATTCCTTCACTTTAAAGTAGCTAACAGAAAAAAGATAGGATACACTTTCATATATCTCACAGATGTGCATATGTACATGTGTAACGTGCTCGAAACCATCTGATGTGGGTGGCGCATTACACAACAACATTCTGCACTGAATTCTATCAGTTGTATGTACATATATAAATTCCAAAGATAGTTTCGCATTTGGAGGAGAAAGTTGTAAAAGGTATTGCGCGGATTTTTATTTAATTTTTTTTAAACAATTTTCCTTCTGACACAACATGGGATTTTTGAAAACGATTTGGCGGCTATTCTTCGAAGTCACATGTCAGATGACAATTTCTATTTTTGTCTCTAAAGATGTATAGATACATACATACATACATATGTATGTATGTATGTATATCCTTCCGAGTCAGTTGCTATGATTTTGATTTCAATGTCATGGATGAACAAAAATTTGATTTTCTTGACGTTGTGCATTTCAAAAGGAATTCAATAAATTCAATTTGAAAGAATTCGATTTACGTATGATTTATCCGGGAGCCTAAGCCTCGCAATTTCGTTCAATTGAAGTTCAATTTAGAATTTATTTTTTAAGCTCTAATATGATAGGCTTTGTATCTTATTGTACAAAGCTCGTAGTCAATCAAACACAAAGCAGATAAGTACCCAATGGATTTAAGGTCTGTTTTGACTAGTCACAGTTTCTTAGGTGTTCGAGCCCATACGAGATTTTAAGTAGGTACTCCAATAACGTTTGGAAATGAGTGACTCATTCCATTCGGAGTTGTGCCATATCTGACAGACAATCATATGAAGCAAACCGTTTCTACCTTGAGCAAAGAACAAATGCCATATTTTTTTGCCTCCTACCACGGATACAAGATTTACTGACAACCCTCCATCATACAATAGACTATACACCTAATAGCTGGAAAGTGATTAGGGCGGTTTGAAAACCGAAACTGGCGAAGCAGGTGGAACAATTCTTTTATCCTTAAAAGAGAAAATTGTCGATTGCTACATAAGAGATACGTTCCTTACTTGTGATCCTCTGCACCCGAACCAGTTTGCCTCTCAACCTTGAAAGTCTACTAAGACAGTCAATTCACAGCCTAGTATCACATATCGATAAAACAACGACTACACAAGGAACTGGCCACTGTACCTTAAACGCTATTGGAGTAACTTATAGCCATCAGACAATGCCTGCCAGTGGGTCTCTCCGGTTATGAACAAACTTCTAAAGCTACTTACAAAGTCGGGTTATAGAGTGGAAGGTTATCCAGAAGATGTTGTCATCAGCGTTCCGAGTTAATTCGTGACATCGTATCAGAAATGACGCAAAATGCCCTTAACCTAACTTCGAAGTGGTGCAGGACTATGGGCCTGAGCATGAAAACCCAGAGAAACTGTTCTCTGAGCATCACCTATAACTAGGTGATAGGAGCAGTGCTTGGTCTCCGGACCCTACATTTAGCGGTGCAGAAAGAAGCTTAAAGAATTCGAGATTTTGATTCTCCAGAAGATTTTGATTCTCTATGACAGGGAAAGGAGAAATCCTCAAGTCTAGTAACCGGCGTATGTAGACCACATCAAAGTTTTCGACTATATGTCTAGCCGATGTCCATGCTATTGAACTTTTAAACTGAAGCAACCCTCATATAAATATATCTTTTCAGGTAGCAAAGCAGCACTATTGCCAATTCGGTCTACACGGTCGGGTATACACTAGGCTTGGATTGTATCAATCACTTCGAAAGTCTTGCATGTATACGGTAGCTTAGATGTCAGTTCATGAAGGTTTTCAGTGTTACGTTATGATGCAACACTATAAGAAGTAGATCGACAGACACACTGAGTTCACATTATCAATGTTGGACTGATATTCCTAGACTGTCAGTTCTCAACATTTTAATGCAGACCCATCATTCTCGACATCATTCCAAGCTTTTGCATGTCAACCAACTCTTGGTCTAAAACTGATAGTGTATACCCTACTTAAGGCTAAAACTTAACTGGTTCTCAACGAAGGCATAGAAACAATCGCCGTAGGCTCAAAAACGTGTCGTGGCTCATTTGGATCATTTGTTTTCCTGAAAGTCTGAAAGTGACACACTCGCCTCTGTCTAGCAACTGTAGCTCTCATCTCCACGTGGTGAAGCTCGGGATTGTAGTACCTCAACTGGAGATTGGGTTCTAACACCTTAAGAAGATTTTGACGGTAGCAAAAGAGAATTGAATGGTAATGTATGGTACTCCGGGGGTAGCTCAAAAACTTGAAGCAGTTCTCACGTAGTATCAGATATTTTACATTATTGTTATCCAGGAGATACGTTCGACAGGATCTGAGATAATGAAAAGCAAAGTTGCGACATTTATTACAGCTACCACAATGGCTGGACATTTTGGGATGCGGATTCATTGTTGGAAATGGTCTGCAGTCAAGGGTCATTGAGTTTAAGTCCATAAACGTTATCAGGGTAAAAGAAGATATTTGGCGGGGTACTTGGAAAACACAGCCTGCACGACATATATAGCATCATCATGCGCACCTTCAGTGGGCCAAATGTCGACTCGGACCATCTTCTAGTCATCACTAATTTTAGCTACAACTTCAAGTTAGTTAAGGGGTTCACCAACCTTGGAGCAAATGTTATCACCCTGGCAAACCAACTGGGTTCAACACTCCTAACAACGATAAAAGTGATGCTCTACGGAAGATTAATCCTGCCAGTCTAGCTAGCTTAACAGAGTGTTTGACGATAAGTAGGAGACGGTAAAAGCGGAGTAGATCTTGAGCTCCTTCGAAAGAACTATATTTTGTCATATATTCGCTCCCATATGAGACGAGGATGAATAGAGGAAAGGTGCAACCGAAAACTCCATGAGCTGTACCAAGATATGGATGTAGTCTAGAAAGTTAAAACAGGTCGAGTACATTGGCTGGAATGGACGACATTGTTCCCACTAAGACAGTCTTTCAGTACCTACTCTCGGGTTCCAGGCAACAAGGAAGACCGAACCTCCATTATAAGTATGAAATATGTAATAGTGGATGTCAGAATGCTTGCTCTCAGCATTCGGCAGCATCGTACCCGAGACCGAAGGGGATTGAGGGCCGCAGTGTCTCAGGCAGAAACTCTTCATGGGTCGGAACTGCTATAAGTTTTTTTTTACTGCTGAGATTCATAAGGAAATTCTTTTAAAATTTAAATATCCTAGGTATGTGCTATCATCGTTAGTGATTGCTAGTAAGGAAAACTTCTTTCTGCATCGGGTTCTTTTGATCCAAAAGCACCTCTTCTTCTTTTGACAATCTTAGGATGAGTCTCTTCGGCTAAGCCATGAGAAGAAAAGGAAGAAATTCCACAAATTTCTTCCAGACAGAGTACAGTTTAGGTAAGTACAGCCGTGCAAGTCTGCATACCTCATTGAATTAATCCTTTGACTGGTGTGAGTATTTTGTCCCATTGGCTTGAGTTGATCTTCACTTTTCTCGTGAATGTTGTTATTTTTTTTATCAAAGTCATGTTAAACCCGATTATAGCTAGAAACACATTTCTAATGCTCCTTCCTTTGATCAGAGAAGGTGGAGGTCGACTTAATCTTGCCAAGGCTTTGTGGTGTTTATCCGTGGCAGAAGAACATGCGATTATCTCACAGAATTTACTGAAGCTATCTTGTGTAGATTCCCGGAGATTATTTCTCTATTGTAGTTTGTAGGTACCACTGTCTAGTAGTACTGTAAACACCTTGTAAGTCTCACACATTAGGGAAGTTGCTAATCCACCATGGCCACGTCTTTTCTATATCTATTCGATGGTGGCTCAAACTACAGGAGTTCGACTACGATACGGTTGATCAACCTAAGAAGAGGGCTTCACACGTCAACTGGTGGAAGAAACATCTGCTTTGATACTGAACATCCACATATCAGACGAGGATTGGGTGGGAACTATACAGTGGCAGGACCAGAAGCTGTTGGACATAATATCCACGCTAAAGGCAGCCTAGATGACGTCAGGGAAGAAACAGCTCTAAAAAGACTACACCGTGAGGCGATATCGTCTCTTTCGTAAGTTAGACGAGAAGTGGGTAGTCTCTAAGACGATACTGTGAAGGATTTTGACTGCATACGTCGGAGAAGGTGGTAGACTTAACTACCCACCGACAAGCAGTGCAATGAGAACTGAACACTGTTCGAAATTGCACAACGAAGGCGAGTCCACACGAACTTCCATTCACATATACACCGAGGAGTATTTTGACTGAAAGGTTGCTGGTGGAGCTGTGAGAGCAGGCTAGGGTTGAAGCCAAAGAGATGATATAATGGCGAGACGAGGCACTGGTCAATATCGAGCAGCTTATCTTCTGAAAGATAAGATTCGATGCCAAATATAATCCGCCCATGTTGATGTAGAACGAGCCAGTCAGGGAAGCCATTAATGTTCTCACGCCTCAAGAACTTAGTCCGAGCTTGGGTCTTTTTTTTAGCAATGTATCAGTCACAAATCTAAACCAATTGTACGCAGTAATAGATAGTCCTACAATGCCAATGTAGCCTATGGAAAATTCTGAACCAAGAAAGGCGGCTGATGAGTCCATTTTGGCAATTAAATCAGATTGCTTAGTACTATGAAAAGCAGTGTATTCAGGAACCAAATTGAATTACCTCTTCGATGTATGTGTACTGTACCGAACAGGCCTTGAAAGCGACTTGGGTATCAGATCAGATGTACAAAGTTTAACCCTTTACTTTTTACTTTCAAAGAATGTGCAATATCGATGGTATCGAAAAGTCAGTAAATAATCTATCCAAGACTGAGAATTAGCTCCTCAAAAACAGAACCAGTATCTAAGCTAGTACCACATTTCTAAAAGTCAATCCAAGCCTCTCTGTAGTGAGTACATATTGTGTCCCTGAACTCCTTGTTGAGATTGATAGGCGTTATCGGTTCTTACAAGAGTTACACACCATGGGTAAAATGTAATGGAATATCTGTCAAGGATATTAGTATTTTCACGAACAGTCAAGCGACAATCCAAGACATCGTCCTCATTCACTTCAAAGTTACCTTAAACTGTCGTTTGTCTCTTTTGGAGATGACTGAGCAGTTCAACCTTTACATATGCTGGGTGCCATTCTACAGAGATATTGTAGGAGCTCGCCAGACAGAGTACAACCCAAAGGAATTTACCGAAATGGCGGAGTACCCTTGCTACTTGTAAACTCTTACTAAAGCTTGAGGTTTTTAGTAGATCCAGCTGTAGATGGAAAAATATCTATACTCGCAGCATTTCATGGTAGATCTGGCCTAGGCTGGATCTGAAACAGAGTGCCGACTAGTTTTTGTTGAAACGGTCACAGATCAGCCACGTTATCTGTGTTCTTATTGGGCACCCTCTGATAGGCCAACATGCCAAAAGGCTAGGCCTCTTTTCAAATTACTTCTGCAGAAGCTCTAGGGAGGAGGAGGGTAAATCCATTCTCCACTTCCAAAGATTACTTTATCTAGGAGCTCTCTTTTTTGACCATCTAGGCGAACTGTCGTCATTAGGCGTCACGAGTCTTCTTTGCTTTATTAAAACCTCCGAATGGTTTAATTACTCCAAAGTAGCCAAGTGGAGCGATCCTTGGCATCACAACTGACCTTTATTGATCCAAGTGTGTCTGGATACTTGTACTCTAACCACAACGTTCTTTAGTCAACCCGGTTACCTAACCCAATGTACATTGGCAGAGACTGGGTGAACCCACTTATAATTTCTATATTTTTATAAACTCACTTTCTTATGCTGAAGATATGCCTTGTCCCCCTTAAAATCTGAAGGTACATGTGACCTAGTCGTGCACTTTTATTTCCTTTACCTAGGACATACTCAACTCATATTTGCGTGCTTAAAGCGAACATGTCAAATTCGCAATTAGTTATTATTTTTATGTAAACATTTGACATTATCAGGATAGCGTGAGTGCTCCATACCCCATTACCTACCCTAAAGATTGCGTTTTACTTCATAGCCGTACTATGTTCCGAACCTGATATCGCATCTTAAACAAATTTAATTTCAACTTTAATAAATTGTTGAAACTGTATAAGGTCCTTTTTTGTTTTTATCGACATTACCACAGCAAACTGAAAATACTTTATAGCGCAACCCTTAAATTTATTTAGATGCGATAACAGATTGCATTTTTGTTGACACAATCTACCCTTTAGACGGAGTCAAAGCATACTTTCTCAAAAGCTTGTAAAATATTTTTGATATCCTTTACAAATTAACTGGACATTTTTATGCCGTTCACGACCTTGTTAGAGTGGTGTTGATAAATAAGTAGGGAAAGTGTGTAAGTATATGTTTGTTTGTATATCAACCCCATTCGCATCACACCACTTCATTGTCGCCACAATAAAATGTTTCAAAAAAAGTTTCATTTTATTTCTTTTATCTCACACACATTCGCAACTCCTTCATTTCGCACCAAAGGACGTGTAGACGCGATTTCCTAAAAGAAAAAAAATATTATTCCCAAGCTTAGGGTCATTGAGAGGAAACAAATGGCGCCAGAGAGTTGCGAAAAGATGATAATCCAAACTACTATGTAAACAGCAGTGACCGAATATAGCTCTCCATCTCATGCGGGTCACAGACCTTGAATTCGCCTTTGGTTTTTTTTCCTCTGACATGGTCGTAAAAATTGCGCTTTGCTTTGAGTTAGATGCTTTTATTGTGATTTGAAGCTAAAAAAAGAGAATACCTACATGAATACATGGCTGGGAGTTTTAAATTCAATTGAGTCTTTGACAGGACGAACCCCAATTTAGTCTGTGTCCGGTGGGTGAAATTGTAGCAACTGTCATCCATAAGTCTTACTTAGGTAACGCTACAGTTCGGGATAAACCTGCGTCTCAAACAACAAGTCTCTGTAGCTAACTGCCTCCAGTTGCGCACTACAAGTCGGTTAAGGTCCCTTTCTACCAATACGCGACTTCTAAGGCGAGCGCTTCCTCTACTGCGTTGTCCCTCTAGGTTGGATTCACATATCCTGTGGACCGAAACGCTGGTGTCCATTCGATCTACTTATCCTAGATATCTCAAACGACTATAGCGCATTGTTTTTTTTTGACTACGTCGATGATGCTATATACATATGTAGCTCGTATAGTTCGTTGTTAAATCTCCTCCTCCAAGGCCCGTCAACGCATATCTTACGACGAATTTTTCGATAGAGTCCATGCTCATGGAGTTCATGGAGTAGAACTGTGATGATCAGGGTCTTATACAGAAATATTCTTTATGATTGATAGCAGAGCCAAGGTAGACAAAGTCCAATTCTTAGAAGTTGTGTGTCCCTTCTTGTTAACAGCAGATACTTGAATTTGCCCTCTTTTACCGCTAAACCCATTGGGCAGCTTCCATTTCAATACTTGCGAACGCATCGGTGACAGCCCGCTGAGTTCTTCCAATAATGTCTATATCGTCGGCGTACATATGGTAGTAGTTGCCCAGACTTTTGAAAGATTGTACCTCAGGGATTGACCAAAGGCTACATAGATGAGTAGATGGTCGGCAACGTATTGGAATTCTTGAGTGTTCGCCAGGATATGTCGAAGTCTGAACTGTCCCGTAACTACACTGATAAGGACCAGTAAGGTTGTTGGCGAAGGGTTTCAGACGTTCACACATTATGGGAGATAAGGTCTTGTACGAGTTGTTAAGGAGACTGATACCTTTTCTTTTTTTTTTTTTTTTTTGCGTTGGAAGGTGGAAATTTGGTAAAGATGAAACTGAGACCATAGTCAGTAACACTCTTGGATTTCCACCCACTAAACCCACCTCCCCTCCCCTCCTACTCAGGTCTTCACGACACTGCCGTAAAGTATTTCGTAACGAGAGGGGACTTCAGCCGTAGATACTCGGCTCATTCGTGTTGGCAACCTGCTCCCTGCTTCTTCATAATGTTTGTTACAGTGTCGCCAACTGCTTCCCAAGCTTCTAGACTGCTCATCGTCTGTCTGGTGATATTGTCTTGGGTTATGTTCTCACCTAGTTTATTCAGCAGCAGCTGCTGTAGTCAATCTCAATAGTCGTAGATCATAATGCGTTCCGCATCTTTCACTGTTTCCATGCACGTTGGGTGTTGTCGTCGTGTCCAAACCTATGCAGGTACGCTCTGATGCATTCATGCCCAGTAAGTATCTGGGTCAGTGAAAAATTCAGCTTCCCATGCTTTCTATTAATCCAAGCGTCTATATTGGGAATCAATCTCTCCGTCCACCTGCTTTTGTCAGAGTGATACCATCTCTCCTGCCATTCTTCCAAAATTCTCCTTGGTGGTGCCTCAATATCATATGGACTCGTCGCTGTAGCTACGTCCTACTGGCACATTATATCTGTTGCGCTTCATTAGCGAGAAGGTCTATTGGTACCATGTTATCCACTGCACAGTCACGTCGTAGGAGGTTGTTCGGAGGGCGTTCCATACTCTCAACACGTTTATTCTGTAAGCTGCCTCAGTCTTCTTCCTATACAATTCCGTCCTCATGGCAACAGCCCATATTTGGGAGCCGTAGAGCATTATTGATGCCGCAACTCCTGCTAAGAGTAATCTATTCCTGTGCTTTGGTCCGCCGATATTTGGCATGATCCTTGCCAGAGTAGCCGTGGTCTTTGCTGCCTTTTCAGCTGTATGTTGCACGTGTTGCTTAAAGATGAGCTTTGGATCTAAAGTAATGCCGAGGTACTTCAACTCTGGTTTGGAAACTGTAACCTGATCGCCCACGGTTACTCTTATAGTCTCCATGACTCGCCTGCTGTTGATGATCTGTCTTTTCTACTGCAAGTTGTAGACCCATGCGTACTAGTCAGTCCTGGACCACCTAGATAGCTTCAATGCAGTCATGCTCCAAGGGGTTTGTTCACTACAACCATTGCTATGTCATCGGCGAACCCAATTAGTTTCAAAGACCTCTGGATTCCAAGTCTGAGGACGTCATCATACGTAAAATTCCACAGTATCAGACCTAGTACGGAACCTTGAGGAACGCCGCCTGTGACGTTATATAGCCTCGTTGCATCGTCGGTATTGCAGAGCATTATCCTATTTCTAAAATAGTCCGTCATTATCATCTGATGGTACTCTGGTACTCTCTAGGATGTAAGAGCTCGCAGGATGTTCCACCAATTTATGGTGTTGAAGGTGTTCTTGACATCCAGCGCCATAATTGCGTAGTACTGTTTACTACCGGCTACCTTACTGCCTCATGGATTGCAGTCTCCAAAATGTCATTTATGATGCGCTGCAGTATTTTCTCTACGGTGTTCCAGTATTTTCTCTAAGTCCAATGTAAAAGATTCTGTAAAATAAATGAAATGAAATGAAATGTCCAGAGGTCTGTACGATGAAGAATCCTGCCGTGCTTTATTACATTTTGGAAGGAGGACCAGTCTTTGTTCTTTCCACTGACCGGGACATACTCCTTCTTTGAGACAAGTGTTGTATATATTTGAGAAAAAGTGTGGGCGCCAATTGATTGCTGCTTTTAAGGCAATGTTTGGGATTCCATCGATACCAGGCGCCTTTGGTCCTTGATGTTTGCCAAGATTTGCAAATCATATTCTGCGCTGACGAGGGTTATTGGTAATACCCCCGTCATATTTACACTCTCCGCGTGTTCTTCCATTCCCTGTTGTTCAGGTAAAAGTACAGTCACCACGTTTTCTAGAAACGCTGTGGACGTAGGCGAGGATTTGCGCCCACCTTTCAACTTCATCATCACCAATTTGTTAGGTTTTTTCTATGGATTTTGTTCGGCTTTGTTGCACAGTTCGACGAAGCTTCTCTGTTTACTGTCTTAAATTGCAGTTTTAGATTTATCCAGGCGGTTATGAATCTCTCATAGAGTTCTCCGTGCTTGCTGTGTCCTTTGGAGCGTTGGTACAATCGGCGCGTCCTGTGCCACTCTGCGCCCAGTCTAATGATCTTATCGTTCCGTTGCGCCTTTGCTGTATTCTTTTGCATTGATGCATTACAGGCACTTGGCAATCCTCCTTGTGAGCTGATTCGCTTTGTCGGCGACTGATACACAAAGGAATATATCTTCCATCATCAGCTGAAGTACTTAAACGTCCAGAGTGTGTCGTTTCCAACCCCTTTTCAGTGGCTGCCTTCTCTGCAGTCTTCTATTTTTAATGGGACTAGATCGACTAGATCCACGCAGCATTTCTTTAGAGTACATGCCATTTACTTCGGCCCACGCGAAGCCTGCCTGGTGCCTCTGTAATAGGCGCAATTGAGGGGGTCTCCTTTCTTGGGGATCGGGCAAACGATGCTGAGAATCCAGTCATCAGACACTCATCTGACCGAATTTTAGAGATGATTTGGTGTATGCTCTCTACCAAGTCACCTCCAGCTATTTTGAACAACTTGGTATGTAGGCCGTCAGGTCAAGCAGTCTTGTTGGATTTAAACCTGGATATAGCTAGGCTCAGGTCGGATTGTCCATAATGGTTGGCAGTGAGATGTTGGTCTTCGTCGCCACTCTACAGTCTGCAGAAAAACTGTTTTTTTGATAAACTATCAAACAGAGGAGAATCACTTGAGCTCTGAACATCCTACGCAACATCCTTTAAGATCATAAATCCACAAACAAGACTATTGTACCTTGGGTATACAGGGTTTTGAGAATTGAACGTGGTGGCTCGTTGTTCACAATTAGTGTCCCACTATAGTAAAGTATCTTGTACTCATGAACGACTATTGTGGATTAAAAATGGAGGACATTTCATTTTCTTTGACTGGTATGCGGTTGATATACATACCGTCGTCATACATATTATCCAATTCTCATCACGGAGTATTGAGTTGGAACCCAAAAGGACTAGAGTGCTAGAAGTCCTCAATATTTTATTATGGATAGTTTTGGATCACTGCAATGATCAGCAAATGGTTGATTCTAAATTAATAGGTGCTTCTATGGTTTCTCATTTTAGAAGCCTCAGTTTAGAAGGTGTGTTTCTCTTTGTAATAACCAAGTGAGCCCGTAGTGGAGACATCCACAATAGTAACCTACATATTTAAATGCTACCCTGCTTTGAAAAGATGACTTCACTGATTCATGATGCAGTCTTGTGTCTGTTAAAGACCCAGCAACCACTTCTGGAAAATAAACTTATTATGAGACACTTGCTGAAGATAAATCCAATTAAATTAGAAAGCTCCGTTTTAAGAAGAAGAAATCTTTTGACCTATAGAACGTCCAGAGGCCGCCAAGGAAGAAGCCCACAATCAAATGAGAAAAAAAAAACAAAAACAAATACGCCAAACAAATAAACGCCACTTTCTGACCAGTTTGTGTCCCTAATGTGGTTTATTCAAAACACAAACAGAATAACTTCCGTCGCCACTTAATCCCTGTTACACGCAACGAACCGCGCGCCGTGCGTCTGCAAATTATCCAAATTGCTTTCGTCGTTAACTTTTCCACGGGTTCCCACAGTAGTCGCCCTCGGTTTTTTTTTTTTTTCCACTAATTTTTCTTCCCGTTGCTCCCGATATAAATATTTTATTAGCCCTACGTGCGTCCACTGGCACACAACAAATCCTCACATCTGTAAATGCCATTCGAAAATTACCACAGATTAGTTCGCACATAAATTTAAGGACACACAAGCGAGTGGAATAAAAAAACAAAAAAAAAAAAAAGAAGAGAAATCAGCACACTAACCTACAAAATCTCTGTCCTTTCTAACACAAACAGATGGAAGAAAAGCCGCAAGGACACACGACTAGCATGCATGCATGGTGGGGGACCTGTGGGGCGGTGTGACATGATGGAAAAAGCCCACCAAGCTTCCGCCCACTGCGCTCCGCGCTGCCACAGGTTCAGTGATTTCACAGACCACAAAATACTGCCAGCGAGAGTTCTGTTCGTGGCGGCAGCCAGGTCCTTACGCTTCAGGACTAGGCAGACAGATGATAGCAACTTCATCGCGCAAGAGATACAGGAAGCAAACACAAAAAAAAAATGGAACTTTTTACCCAAAAGCCCTCTGGCAGAGGTAAACCGGATTCCTGCAACTCAATCGAAGGGAATCTGCGGTGCGTGGGTGTGTGTGTGGGTGGGTGTGCGAGTTATTGCGAGACAAATAAAAGCCGATAGAGGCCGGGATTCAATAGGAATGATTAAGAATTTTGCAGGAGGTTGTCCCATTTTTACGGGTTTTTCAATCTGAGATTATTTTTTGTTTATCACCGAGGTGGCAATCCGAAGTGCCACATAAGGAGGATCAGCATCAATTTAGACGCCTTAACAGTAGTGGCTTGGAGCGATTTGCGATTAAATTGCACAGCGGCAAGCACATTTCGTCGTTTTTTGTTTATGTGTGTGCGACAGTGACAGCGCCAAACACTCGAATTGTGTTCCGTAAATTGTTAACTATTCCGCTGGAGGATACTTCTCGTACCCGGAGCTGGAATTTAAAGTTACATTCCCCACGACGAGGAGTCAAACAACTGTTATTCCGTTAAGTACACATTTGTTAACCATTGTGAATTGAAATTGTATTTTAGCAGGACGTACATACCGGTAGGTAGGTATTACACCCTCTGGTTCGGTGGTTGGAAGTTAGAATTGTGTGTGGCATTGGTGTGGCTATGGAAGTTTCAAAGTTACAAGGGCGGCGGCAGAGAGCTAAATGAAGTTTTCCTCAAGGGATCGCAATGAAATTATCGAATGAGTGGCGGGAAGTGAGGTCATGGAATTAAGGAAGTGTACTCGTTAGCTGTACGTTTTGCGGTTGAATCTCTTTTATATTAGGACTACCGCCTAAGGATTGCCGTCATGGGTGTTATAATGCGCGTTTGTGCGCAAAAAAAAAGGTGTTAGCAAAATGAGCCCCCCGGGCGGGTTATGGGGGGTGAAATAGACATTTATTGGTATTTGGTTAGGATAGACTTTTATAATAAGGATGTTAGACAAACGAAATCATATTCTTATTACGATGAAGTTTTTGTTATGCATCTTTAAACTAAAGCGACCGAAAACCTTCGAGAAAAACCGCAGAATATGAAAGTTTGAGTGCAAAGTCCTTTGGCACATAGTTCTTCATTTGACTTCATTTATGGGAAAGTGGTTCAGGTTCCAAGCATACGAATACATACCTAAATCCCATTAAAGTCTTGTAGGTGGTTTATATCGAAGCAAACTTCTAAGTTCGGTTACTGTGCCGATTGTTGCCTTCATATCGTCGTTGTTTCAGCTCTGGAATATCTGCAGATTGAGAGATTCAGCAAATACTTCTCCTTGGAATGTATTGGATTCAGCTTTTCTGTCATCTAATATGTTAAAGATTTGCCCGATCTATGCGGGCATACTTATGACTAAAAGGCATATCTCCAGCGATAAAATATTCCTTAAGTTGTCTACAGCTCAGTCATTGTTCGAAGGCGATAATGAATATCTTACTTAAATCAAAGTATATATCTCCAAACAGTATTTGACCGAGCACCGAACAAAAGGAGTGATAGGGTCAGAAGAAGTCCCAATTTCAGTCTTTTGAATTGAGATTGAGATGTTCTATTATCCTATTTGGAAGACGTTAAAAAGTTTGTAGAACAATATAGCTAGGTCCTGACTACTTCCCATTGAAACTTTTCTAATACTTATAGTGGTCAAGGTTTGGTCATAAGTGGATGGACTAAACCCACTTTGCCATGACTTACCCGTATAAATCGGACTTGATAAAGCCCCAAAGACAAATGTTCAGAGGCGACAAATCACACAAAATAGGTGCCCAATTGAGTGATCTATTTCTGGAGATAACACGGTCATCGAACTTGGACTTTATTAACTCGATTGTTTGGTAAGGTGTATGGTATGTGGCTCACTTGTTTGTACATACGTAGGTAGGTAACGGATTGAAAAAGAACCCAATTATCTCTACAGTCCGCCATTTTTATACCACAAACTCGTGCAAAAAACCTGAATAAAAGAGTCTGTAATAGTTGTACAGAGGGTGATGGAGTTAAACCCAACCCGTGCAATTCAGATAGAGACTCAGTTTTCCAATCCTATATTTTGTTACCTCTCTGAGATCCTCTAGGAAGGGTTGAGTAGTCTGGTACTCGCTAGAGCCAAACATCTACAGAGGAGTGATAATAGCTACAATTTTTGCAATATTTGGTCTTGATCCGCCGACTTAGGTTTCTTGTTATGGCGCAGCTAGGAAGACTGTTCCACCGCGATTTGATAGCTAAAGGAAGTGAAGATGTATAAGCCTCAAGAGCATATCCACCACATATCCTCCAAATCAATCATAAATTCTCCAATTTATGTCGAAAATTCTCAGTTTTTCAGGCAGAATGCATCATTTAATCTAAAGGATGATAACCAAGACGAAAGTCCACCTGATCAAAATGAAGTGAGGCTAGCAACATCCAGGCTTAAATCCAAGAAGGTTGCCGGACCTGACGGCCTATCAGTCGAGCTCTTCTAATCAGCTGGAACACTAACACATTTCTAAGATTTGGTCAAACTAGGGTATGCCGGATGACTGGATTTTCAGCATCGTTTGCTCTATCCACAAGAAAGAGATCCCTTCATTTGTGCGAAATATAGAGGTATCAGTCTCCTCAATATCGCGTACAAGATCTACCATATTGAGTGAACATCTAAAACCCTTCGTCAACAACCTGACTGGCTCCTATCAGTCTGGTTTCAGGAAAAAAGTCCACAATCGATCATATTTTCACACTCTGACAGATCCTGTAGAAAACTCGAGAAGCATAGGACAACATCTATAGTTTTGGCATGCCTGCTAAGCTCGTCCGTTTGCGTAGAAAGACGATGAAGAACGCTCACTGCTTTGTCACGGTCGGTAATGACTTCACCGAGACCTTTGATGTCAAAAAAGGATTTAGACAAAGCGACGTCATGTGACTTCTTTAACTTTCTTAAAAGAATTGTGCGAAACTCACAAGCCAACAACGGATACAATCTTTCAAAAGTCTGTGAAACTACTAGCCTACGCCGACGATATTGACATAGTTGGTAGAACTCAATGGGCTGTCACCGGTGCTTTCGCTAGTATTGAAATGGAAGCTGGCCAAAATGGGTCTAGTGGTAAATGAGAGCATAACCAAATATGTATATACTGTCAACAAGAACGAACACGCAATTGTAGAGAATGTGACAGTCGGCAGCTATAACTTTGAGGTATTAAGGGACCTTAGCTCTACTATCAATTCTGACAGCAGCACCTCGGCAGAAATTAAACGAAGAATAACTCTCTCCAATCGGTGTTTCTTCGGACTGAAAAGGCCGTATCCCAAACTTAGCTTAGGAGGTTCTATATAAGACTTTGATTTATTTTCTTTTTTGTAGACCCTTGTCTGAATCTAGGTCTAGATCTAGATCTAGGTCTAGGAGATAAAGGTATCATTAAACCAAGAGTTATACCACCTCCGTAATGAAGGATAGTACATCCTTAGCAGCAGAATTTCTCAACTCTGTTGACGGTGCATGCTCAGAAGATTCGTCACCTTCCGAGCAGAACCTACATTCCGTTTCTGGGCATAGATTGAGTTTGTTAAAGTGATATCGCAGGCCACAGGGACCTATGAGAAAGCTCCCAAGCTTTCTAATACAATCCTTGTCTAGATTGAGGATTTCCTTGTAGGAATAACGCCTGATTAATCGCTTGGATTGTCTCAGCCCCGAAACATGTTCCTAGTGGGCCAGACAAAGTTTAACTTCCCAGTCGTTAATCAGCGCTGTGCCGGCGGCCCAGTTGACACCATAGTGTGTTAGTGCAAAACATGTACTTTCTGAGAATTAAGTCAAGAATTTTTAGGTGTCCCACATGGTCACCTAGCTTGCACTTATATTCTAGCTGCACATTAATAGCCCATCCAGCGGCCGTCTTCCTAACAAAGATTTGTAGGGTAGAAAGCCCAACAAGAGGCTAATGCTGCCGCAGGGCAAGTACGCATGGCACCCGTGATACCCAGACAGGCAATTCTCTGGATCTTCTGAAGCTTAGTTGCCGTTGTCCATTCAAGGACTTTTGGCCACCAAACAATGGCCCCGTACGTGATAATGGGTTTCACCATCATTGTATACATCCAATGTATCATTTTTGTATTTAAACCCCAAGTTCTGCCACAAAGGCGTTTACCGACCTACATGAACCTAGTGGCGCGCTCGATGACGGACTTGATATGAGAATTTCAGCTAAGCCGTTTATCAAGGATGACACCGAGATATTTAACCTCACTAAAGTAGAGCCCGTGATGGTGATAGATCCTAGATTAACCAGTTTTCTTTTTGTATAAGGTACTCGAACGGTTTCCTTCTACTTCTCTGCTGCACCATTCTAACACTTGTAGTAGGGCACCTCGTGTGACACTAGCCAATGGCGAAGTAGCCTGATCTCTGTAGATCGACTATAAAATTGTCGATGACTAGTAACGACAAAAGGGGAGAAAGGACACCTCCCTGGGGACAGCATTTAACTGTGGTCACAAATACCGACATTCCTACAGAGGATGAAGTAATAATTCGACTTTGAAGCATGGACGTATCCATTGCTTGATCGAATCTTCTATAACTCTGCTACTAATTGCTCTTGCTATTGGGTCATAGCCAGTGTTATCAAATGAGTCCTCAATCTCAATGAATATAAGTACACACAGCTATTTCCTTGGAACGGACAGTTCCTTTTATCTTCTTCACAAGATAGTGAAAGCACATTTCTTGTATGCAAACTGTATGCAAACTGACTTGAGTGCAGAGGGATAGACTTATAGTTCTATAAGATTTAGGCAGCTCACTAGGTCTATTGCCTGATTTGAGGATAAAGATTATATACCTGTCTCCAGGTAGTCGGGATGTAGCATCAGTTGTAGCTGGCTTTAAATAGAGCAATCATACCTGCCAGGATGAGATCAATTATCTTATGTAAAAGCGCTGGAAATATACCATCATCACAGGGGCCTTTGAATGGTTTGAAGGAGCCTACAACCCATTCAACCTTATCCGGATTAAAAATTTTATCGGATAAACTATTTACTCTACCAGCAATGCAGATCCTATGGTCAGATGCGTTCGGGTACGTGTGAAGTACACGAGTAAACAAGCCTGGAGAGTGAACCTGAAGTAAGGTCCTAAGAGTATCCATACGGTCCGACCGACTTCGGACCTTTTCGGTCTTTTTTAGCAGGCCTACACAATTTACATGATCTTCAACGAGTGCCTTATGAATTCGTGCCGCTACTGGCATGTCAGCAATGTTTTCGCAGCATTTCCTCCATATAGAACGTCGAGATCGTCTCAGTTCTAAATTGACACAACTGTTGTGATAGGAAGTAAGCAAGTCATCATTCAATTGGTATGCTACTTCATCTAGGTCCTCTGTGGACTCGATATATGTAACAAGTATATCTCACTTAGAGAGGACAAGTCTTCGATACAGTTTCCAGTCCGTGGACTTGGGTTCATATCTAGGAGAAGCATGTGGCAATTGTACGGGAATAACGAATCTGATGGTTGATGGTTAGACAGCGAGGCTTCCTCAGACACTTGTCAATTTTCAACAATGTTGGAAATAAATGAACTGGCGAGTGTGAGGTCAAGTATCTCTTCGCGAATCGGATTTATGAAGACTACGAAGTAGATATTCTAAAAGACACTCAGTCTTCTTGATGCGCATTGGCATCGCAACCTATGATGTAGTGGAGGTTGCTGTCTTAGCAGTGTCGAATTACATAGTTCCTGGATTTCTATGGACGAAATGTTCTCGTCGTCGCCAGGGAAATATATACGATGTTTCACTTTCAGTCTGAACCTCTACTAGTAGGGCCACCAAGTCTTTCGTCATGAAATCTAAAATTGGAAGAAAGTGCTGATTAGGCAGGTCGCCATTCGCACTGCTGGCTCCCCGGATTAAAAAATTAACTTACTATGATGTTGCTCATTAGTTCTCTTTGGAGGATCTAGCTTGCCTGAGTAATTGAAATTTTTAGGGCCCTTTCCCCTACAGCAAGCAGTCGGGTTAGGACGAATGGTTTGTTCTTAACCGACTCGTCTTTTCTTCGATAAGCGTGACCAGTGGCGCCGCCAGGGGCTAGGAGTTAGTTAAGGTATTTAAATCGGGATTATTTAAAGGGATTCAGTTACCTTAGATCGTAGTAAGGTTTAGTTAGGGCAGTTCGCAATCTTTTTTCTACTCCTTTCCTGGGTACAGGAAAAAGTTCCGCGTTTGCTTCGTTTTGAGTCAAGAACCAGAAATATCCGTCTACCTTATCCGTGCAACCTCAAGGGTGCCACCGTCCTTCTCCTCCACAGAGAGGTCACCTCCGTGGCCCCTGAATCACAATAAGAATATAACATGCACAACTCGAATAGATGTGAGAAGCTAGCTCCTAGGTTTCGAACTGACTTATCGCTCCAAATAGGTGTGTACCAAGTAAATAGAACGAAGTTTTTGAAGTTCCAATGATGAAGTTCTCTGGCTATTTATACTTCCACCCATACATATATACATGGAATACAATATTCAAGCCCCCAAACAGTGGTCGTAGAGTATCGCTTTTTGTACAAGGCTCCATCAGTAATGTTATTCAAAATTTTTCGACTTCTCGCCATAAGCTTCCATCATATCTACATACTTATTACCAATTGAATTCTAATTCATAATCAAACTTTTCCCAACAAAAAATACATATTTCCATTCTTATACAGACTTTGTTATTTCCCAATGAAAACTTTGTCTGCCTTACCATAAGAGATACAATCGAAGCCATAAAAAACTGTCGTATGTATGGTAAATACGGCATTTAGTCAAAATGCTAATAAACACATAATTCTTTCCCAGCAAAAATACAAAAAAAAATACAAAAAAATACCAAAAATAACAGGAGACAAGCAATTTGATTCGATTTCTATTAAACGTATTTCAGATATCACATCCTTTGTCAGTGATAAGAGCATACAACAAAAAAAAAACGAAAATATGAAACTTTTTTCATGAACGATGTATCGCTGGCGGAACGACGACGTCCTTCACGTATAAACACACATACAAATACACACAGAGTGTGTGTATTCTCTGAGTAATAGCTTTGCTACTCCTCCTTCATCCGTGGAAAGTAATTGAATATATTATTTCATGTTTTTCAGTCGTTTAGCTATCATAAAAAAAATATGCCATCGAAAAAGAAAAAAAAAACTGAAAACCTCTGTTAACATATTTCATTGAAGATACACTCCTTGCAGGATGGGTGGGCGTACATACATACATACTACTATATATCTACTATATAAAGATGTGCCCTGCAAAATGTACGTTGAACTTTGATAGTTAGATACTTTCTATCGGAAATATCTATAAAACAGTCCGACGCCATCGACAATGGTCTTACAATGTAGAGTTAATGGAATGATATTTTAATGGCGAGTTTATGAATTCTTTTTTCGTCCTTTTTTTGTCCAAAAGTTTATTCTTTAATATACGCAATGTCAGTGAAAGAGGATATGTAGCGGATGTCCGGGAGAGAAAAATATCTGTACAACTATGAAAAGTTACAGAATGAAAATATAATTTATGTTGATCGGGTGATTACCCTTTCTAAGCAAAAAAAAAAGTCAATAGACTCGTGCAGATTGTAACCTATTCCTAGGCAGTGGTCTCACATTATCCCTTTTATGTTTTTAAGCTATCTCATGTTCCAGTACAATGAAAAGTCTCGAGTTTTTGTATGACAAGGGCTGAATGGGTAACATCACATCCACCCACATGATGCCAGCTGAGAGATGAACACTTAAACCTTAGAAGATGTGGAAATCCGAAGGTCATTGTCCTTGTTTCGTTTGCTGCGGTCGTCAACAGAAGGATCTAGAGAATTAGTCCGCTGCCGCCTAGATCAAGATGAAGTGCCTTAGATGAGGATTTTAGCCATAGAGCGTAGCTTTCTGAGGATACCTGGAGAAGGATCGACGAGCGAAAACAGCTAACAGCTCAAATTGCAGCAACTCCAGCAGCAGGGAGGATCGAGCTAGAGTCCCTATATCGAATGAAGATGAGAGAAGTGCAGCGTAGCGTGCGACGTGACAAGGCTACGAAAGCAGAAGAAACAGCAGCCAGGTGCAACAGCAGAACCGTTTATAGAATCACCAAAGAGCTAATAGGTGGCCGAAGCTCTACTCAACACCCAGTGAAAGACTTAGACGGTTCGTTGCTAATATCGGATGAGGATCAGCTCAAGAGATGGAAGCAGCATTTTGCTTCAGTTTTGAACAGAGTATTCGCCAGCAATATGCACCCAAGTCAGATTGAAGTATCCGTGGTAAGAAATTCCCGAATTCGCGCCTCAAGTCCCAGTAAAGAAGAGATCATTACCGCGATCAAAGCACTGAAAACTAATAAGGCGGTAGGTCTTGATGGCCTACCTGCGGAGCTTTTTCGAACTGCGCCAACTGCATCGGCTGAGCTACTGTTTCCACTTGTTGGGAAAACCTGGGAAGCCGAGAGTTTTCCGGATGAGTGGAAGAAGGGAATGATCGTCAAGCTCCCTAAAAAAGGCAACCTAATGCAGTGCGAAAACTGGAGAGGTATCTGCGTGCTACCTGCTGTGGCTAAAGTAATAGCACACCTCGAAGACACACTCGACCGGATCCTCCTGTGTCGACCACATCAACACCCTGCGGATCATCATCGAGCAATTCGTTGAATATCGATCACAACTACACCTGCTGTTCATCGATTTCGAAAAGGCGTTTGATAGTGTCAATCGGGAATGTATTTGAGGCATTCCTGATAAATTAATAGCTAGTACATACAGTGGATCGACATGTGACGTTTTGTACAGAGGAAGGCTGTCTGAGGAATTCGAAGTCCAAAGTGGGGTTCGGCAAGGCTGCATTCTTTCACCAATATTGTTTCTATTGGTGATAAGCGACGTGCTAAATGCGGCTTTATCGACGGGAAATGGAGGAATTCGATGGACTCTTACATCCGAACTCAAACACCTCGAGTACGCCGACGATGTATGCCTACTGTCTCACAGAATAATGGACCTTCACCAAATGACAGCAAAAGTGGAGAGGGAAGCTGACATCGTTGGGCTGAAAATTAACTCGGCAAAAACAAAAATGATCAGCCTAGGACCGAACTCATCAACTCATACATGCAATGCTAGACGGAATGGTTGAGAGAGTAGAGAGTTTCCATTACCTTGAAAATATTGTCTCAACTGATGGCGGAACCGAACTGGATATAGCAAGCTGAATAGGGAAAGCAAAATCTACGTTTAGGATGCTATCCACAATTTGGCGTAGTAATGCAATTATCTTAATTGTTCCGTTCCAACGTTGAATCCGTTCTGCTATATGGATGTGGTACCTGGAGAGTGATCGCTACTATCACGAAGAAGCTGCAAACGTTCGTTAATAGGTGCCTACGCAACATCTTAAGGCTTTTCTGGCCACACCGTATCTCTAACGAACAGCTTTATTAGAGAACGGATCATGAACCTATAGGCACAACCATACAACGATGACAGTGGTAGTGGATTGGTCACACTCTCCGAAAAGGTGACAGGTCCATGACTAACCACACGATGCAATGGAATGCGCTTACTCAGGATGGCAGAATACGCAGCGGTTCCAGAAGTACATGGCGCAGAACAGTCGAGAAGGAAGCATGGCAATTGGGAAAGAGTTGTGGAGAGCTGAGGCACATTGCCAGAAACCGCACACGATGGCGCGTAGGCGTTGTAGGAGCCCTAGGATCCACAAGTGGATACAGGACATACGTTTTTAAAGTCTAGTGAGGATCCACCTCCGCTTCATCAAAAGATCCAATTCGTTTAGCAAATGAAACTATTCAAGATGCATATGGTACCACAATGGACCTACATATGTATATCAGGACTAACTGTTTTGGCTATAGCATGCATCCATTTCAATCTATCAATGGTAATATCCCGCACTAGATAAACTTTATGTGAATTGTGTGATTGACAATGAATTTTTGACCTTCATCTTTGAATAAGTCCGATGTTCATTCAAGCATATGGTGGAATTAAATTTGATGGTATCACAAATTGATGTTGACGTTATGGTTTTTAGATACACATACAAATCTGCTTTAATCGTCTATTGACAAACAAAAACAAATTGATATCCAATTTGTCCTTTGTTTTATTGCAATTTTATGCCTTGAGGCGTCCTTCATATCTTGTCATAAATTGAAAGCAGAATTATTGTATATTATGTAACTAATTTCCATTTCGATTAATTGAGATATAAATCTACAAGTCCCCATACCCGACGGTTGTATTGATTAACTATTTAAACACCACGCTTAATATAGTAGGTACTGCCTCTTCCCTCAACTATTGTGACTAATTCTCTTTGACAAAAACTTCGACAGACACGTATCGATGAGATTGCAACAGACAGAATAGCAAATCTAGCTTTGTGTACATAGTATGTAAACACAAAGTCGTGGTTAAAAAATTTATATAGAGCAACGCAGCGAGTTCACGAGGTGCCTGAAGGAAAAACTTTAAAACAGCTGTTGCAACCAGTTCACGAAGAAGCCTTCAGGTAATACTTGCACAAGCTATACACGACACCATTCCATTTCTTTACTCATGCTACCCTTAACAGAATGAAACAACGTGTCGGGGCGGCAGCGCGCGTTTGTATGTTTTGATGCAATAAGGATACCTCCCCGAGGAATATACCAATACCTAAACGTATTTATGTACATAAACTTATTCGAAACGAAGGTACGGTGTTTATTACTCTGCAAAAAATATAATATTCGCATGTTCATCGATTAATAAACAACCCTTACCCATTCCTACCCGATCTACTTATTTAAGCAAAAAACATAAGTCTTGTACCAAAAAAAAAAAAAAAGGAGACAAGAACAAAAATTGAGTATACCTTCGTATCCCTCGCGGTGTACTCGTATATGGCAAGAATTTCAATAGTAAACTGTGTCCTTCCTTAGGAGAAAAAAAAAAAGTAGAAAAATATGCAAAGAACTAAAGTTTCAAGTAACTTTCTTCATCCAGGTCTCGACAACTTGAAAGTTTATTACAAATATTATGCGCAAACTACGTGCACCTTTGCGTTATCAATATTTATAGAGTATCTACAGTATCCGTCAAAGGTATGCTCATATGTATGTACAGAGATACGTTAGGTTATCTTATTTTAAATGACATACATACATCTATGGTTATGATGATAGAGGTGATGCACTCGTAACAGGGTTTGTGAACATACAAGTTTGCCTGACTAGTCAGTTTTCAATACAGTCTTGGGCCTCGACTCAACTGTACTTTTGCAAAAACTTAAGGATATACCCCCATAACATAGGCAGTAGCAGTCCATCAGCCAACCGAAGGTCGTATCCAGTTTAGGTTGTACCATGCAAGAAGTTTTCAGCAATCAACGTTTCTGCAAATTCTATTGGAGGGTGCCTTGAGTGCTGTCTCAGAGTGGTATTGTTTCCAATGTCTGCACAGAGTGGGATCCTTGTGTATCCTAGGATTGCGTGGTAGACTTTGATCATGGCCTGCTTTCTTCTTATGTCACTTGGGCTATCTTTCAAAGCATGGGGAGCTGTTGAACTGGGGTAAGTCTTAGTTTGCTTATTGATCTCATGATGGTGTTCAGTTAAGGGTCGATCATGTTGTTATGTGAACTGTTTAGCGAAACGTGGTTTGCATATTCTGTAGTTGAATAATCCAACAAGATAGCAGACTTAGGCAGTTTGTGAGACTTTGGTTAAATGGGACTTATACGTCAGAGATTCGTCTAAGGTGATACCAATTAGTTCGAAGTAAAGTTGTAGCTTAGAAGAATATAAACATACAGGACTTGCAGTTCTTTTGGGACTCTCTCTCTCTCTCTCTCTGGTTAAGGTAACAGTTTTCAGATTCTTGTAATATGGTCACTGATGGTTCAGTTCGGTTACCACTACCTGTTCCAAGGAATCAACTCACTTTTGTTGGAACGTAAATGCCATGCCTGCATAGTCCAATTCCTGGGAGGAATAAGTTGCTGGTAGACATACATACATGGTTGGTTGGGTTGTTTTGGATGGTTGCTGAGCAGGGACACACTTAGCCTAAAAACAAGGTCCATTGTGATAACTCTTCCGAAAAACTGAATTACCAGAACCGGAAACTTCCCAAATGGGACAGGAAGTAGGCCAACCAGTGTAAGCCCCTGCTGAAGAAGTGTGGTTCGCCGTTTAGACATTAAACCAGTTTGACAAGGTGACAAAGCTTTTTATTTTGCTTAAGTCTGATCGTTAAGATCCTCGAAGAAGTACTCGCCTAGGGTTTTACTTCTCAAGACCGACACAGAAGATGTGTCATGGCTTTCTTCTTTTCCTCGGCTCTATAGCTTCTATAGAAATTATTAAATAGAGCACCAAGCCTTTTGGCATATCTGGCTACCAGACAGTGCGCTAACTACCTGCTGATTTTCCTACAAATCAGGACTGGACAGATTTGTTTAGAAGAGAGGCATGTACTGATATTGTTCCACCCACTGTTTGCCATTCTTTTGGCTGCGGTATCTGATTGGAATTTCATCGATTTAATAGGTGCTCACGGTCAGGGAGGTTCCGATCTGCACCCTTCTTAGCTAGCTCGTGCACCTTGCAATTGCCTGGAATATTCCTGTGGTATGGAACACAACACATGGATTCGTCACACCTGACAGCGAACTATTGCCGATTCCAAGACTTTTATCGCAGCTTGACTATCTATATAGAAAACAATAGCGGTGCACTCTATTGAGTAAATCGAAAGCCAGGTTGCGACTTCACGGACTGCTGTGATTTTTGCTTAAAATATACTACAGTGGTCCGGCAGTCCATATTCAAATATCCAATGCACAGGACTAAACTCCTGCACAAATTCCAGACTCTTTGATTCGTCTGTGTAAATCTTTGCCGCAGATTCGTTTAAAATTTCTCCTGACTACCAAGCACTTTTGCTAGGAATTCTGGTTTTATAATTGACGTTAAAGCCCAGATAGGAGACAATGTAGTCCGAATTACTAGGAATAGTGTTATGGCCGTTTAGGATGCTGCATGGCCCATATTTCCACTAGCCGCTTATGTCCTTAACAAAATCATAAGTCTCGTACATTAAGATTTGCTGCTGCATTTGTAAGGTAGATTCGGTATCGTAGTGATCTACTAGGCATCACTACGAGGTACTTGGGTTCGGACTGTGATTCGGCAGGACTCCATTGTTAATCACCATCTATTTATCGCTGGTATAGAGTTCAGATTGAAACAGCAAAGCTAGGGCTTTAACAAGTTTGAGCATAATCGTTATCTACTATATGTTACCTATGCTATGACCGCGCGCCGAAAAACTTTCTACATACAGTCTTGGGTATATCGTTGATGTACTAGTTGGATAGATATAGAGCGAGTACGCATTGTATGTCTATGTAGTTGGACTAGAGCGGTAGATAAGATAGTGCCTCCATTCTGTGGCATACGCAATGAATAACCATCGTCAGGGCCTATTTCTGGTCCGTACAGCACTGAAGTCCTTGATTTTACAAACAAAAAAAAAGCAATGCCAGCCATCCCAGAGTGCTATGTCCAGGGTATTTCAAAAACTTGTAGTATACGTTCTCGGGACAGGCTGCTTTATCAGTGTTCACAAAAGGCACTGGGAGGTCCTGCGCCAAGAATCGCTGTCAATTTTTACGGACGGGTCTATGACCGCGAACGGAGTCATGCTGGAGTCTTCTCAGAAGACCTGGATATCCGCCCCTCCTTTACCCTTCCAAACTATTCCAGAGCTTTTCAAACCGAAGTCACTGTCATTCGTCAAGCAGCTGACTGGCTGGCAGTTAATACAGTATCAGCTTTGGATGTTGGCATATGCAGCCACAGTCAGGCAGCCATTAAATACCTTGCATCCAGCACAACTCTGATGGACTTTAAATAAAACAGGGTCCATTGGACTCCTAAAACATAAGAGATCAAACCTGTCAATGAAAGGTAATACCCTCACCGGACACTGTACTATAGGAAGACATGCTCAAGGATTGGGCTTTCGCTACAATGACTTCTGTAGAAGCTGTACGGACGAAGAGGAAGAGGAGACCATTAGTCACCTCCGAAGCATGCGTCTTGCGCTCGCAAGGCTACAAAAAAAGCTACATTAGGGGAATACCTCTTCAATTATCTAAATGATCTCATCAACGCCTGCGTAGCTAAGATTATTTCCTTCATACAAAGGAGTAAATAGTTCCCAGAGGGTGATCCACCCATCTTACATATCGACAGTAGAATGGACCTTCTTTTGGTCTAAATGCATCCACATCTAAAGCCGGCTTCAACCAACCAACTAACCTGGTACGTTCTTATTTTTGAGGGTCTTATTACATATATCTATGTTACAATCTATACTCGAAAATGAATGTACCCTAATGATGTGGGGTGAAAAAAGAGTCCTGATGCAAGCTGCCATCAACTGATTGTGAATTACCCTGTGAAGTTCTTTTATCATATTTATATGTATACTCCTATCTGCAGCACTGTTTGACTTCTAATAATGAAATTTTCTCTTATCACGACTTCCATTACCCTCAACTTCACACCTCTCTATGTGATCCCTTACAGCATTCCAGCCAACTATTCGAGTCATTCGAAAAATTTTTACGAAACCCGAAAACATTTTTTGTCCTGCACTGTATTTAATAATTTTTCTCTGTGTGGAAGGTGGAGACGAAGTTTACAAAATATGCATTCAATTCATGGGCCCGGAGTCCTTGTCCTTCTTCGGGGACAAACCCTGGCAGACCATATCGAGTGCTGTTTTTTTTTTTGTCTACTCCTGTGCAGCTTTATACTGATACAGTTACGTGCCTTTCATTGTTTAAGGTTCGTCCGATAAGCGAAAATTCTGAAACTTTTTTTTTCCCCCAATTTTGGTCCTTGTACTCGTATTTTGAATCATGTTTGATTTTTTTCTTTTTTTTTGCCATCTTTCCCCCATTTTTGTATGCAACGCAAAAGTCTCTGAGTATTAGTAGTGAACTTTTCCTTGAAAGTTAATAAAGGCCAAAGCAGTGGACTGTCGTACAGTTGCACAGTTGAAAGAAGACAAAAGGAAAGAAAAAGCAGTATAAGAAAATATCATAGAAAAGTTAACAAAAAAAAAAAAAAGAAAGTAAAGTGAACGAAGACCGATAGAAGCACGAACGGATGGTAGGTAGGTAGGTAGTCGAGAAC
The DNA here is from genome assembly GCA_905220385.1 of Xylota sylvarum. Lineage (NCBI taxonomy): Eukaryota > Metazoa > Arthropoda > Insecta > Diptera > Syrphidae > Xylota > Xylota sylvarum. The sequence goes on from LR999958.1 coordinate 40,827,998, forward strand.
CTACAAGGATGCGTTTTACGTTGCTTATACCCTTTTCCAGTGAACGGAGTTTAAAAGTGTCAAGTGGACGTTATTTATGCCTCATTTATAAAAATAATCTAAAATTTTCCAGATAAATAAACTTTATTAAATGCGAAAGAGCCAAGCCAAGCGATGGGACAGTTCAGGCGTTATAGAACCATAGGACACAACTACAACGAGTGGAGAGAACAAAAGTTACTTGACACACAGTGTGCCCACCATAGTGGGTGGCGATGAGGGGGGGGGGAAGGACATCCAGAAACGAGTGGAAGTAGTTAACTTTTATGCAGACAATTTTGATCCTTTTAAATTTAAAGGTGGTAATCTTAATGTCGTGAAGTTTTCTGATTTTATGGTTTCTTTTATGTGTCCACTGGGCTTGTTACATTCCTCATGATGTCAGCAACATCTATGCACATACATATGTATTTATGTAGTGGTGTCCTGTTTGTTGTATTGCAAGAGTGCACGACGCGGCCTTCTGTGTCTGCTGTGGGCGGCTATAAAGTGTACTATTATTATTACTGTTATTATTATGACACTTGACTATGTGCAAAGGAGAGTCCAGGTTGGTCTGAAGTGTATATTTTGCACCGCAACTCATTCCGATTCAGTGCGCTCCTTCATCGTTGTCGACGTTAATATTACAATGGAGTGTGAAAGTGTTGTTGAGATATTATCCTGCATAAATGCTATTCGTGCGAGTTATGTCCTGCAATAAAATAGATGTGATGTGCGGAACAGAAGAGTGGTCGGTGTCTATGCAGTTTTGAATGGAACAAAGGAGGCAATTGCACAAAGGCTTGGCTGTATAATTTCCTGTGCTTAGTTAGGCATGATGGTTGCTAGGGTCATCATCTGTTCCTGTTTTTAATCGCTATCTCTGCAAGTTTTTTAATCTTAATTTTTGAGCAGGAAAGCATTTACGTGTATTACTATGAACATTCTATTATAGCACGATAAAGTGTGCCGCTATTAAGAAGACACAAGAAGGATTCCCTAAGATACATTCATGTTATAGCCAGATTACAAGGCACTAGTTAAAGGTAAGGAAATCAGCGAGTAGACTACTAAATCAGGCTTTGCCTACTTTGGCTCCATTATCAACTCCAACAATGAATCGAAAAATAATTCTTGCCAATCGCTCCTTTCTTTGGTTGAGAAGGCAATGGAGTAGTAAGATCCTATTCCGAATAACTATGGAGACTCTACATAGGATCTTGATCAACCCAGTCCTACTTTATGGCTCTAAATCAAGGATTCAATCGAAAGCTTAGTCGTTTCGAGAGAAAAATTGTTCATTAGTGCTACAACTGCTTTTGTGTAGATTTTTTGTATTATATATGGACATATGTATGTATATACGTATATATGTACATAAATGGATAATACGCATTAAATGTCCATTAAAAAAAAATTTGTGAAATGATTTCAATAAAAGATAATCAGCTTAAAGATTTAACACAATTTTTAGTTAAAAAATAAAAAAAATTAATTAATGCTAATTATATTCAATAGCTAATTACAAAAATACGTTTGTATATGAATTAATAACCAGAACTTCAGGATTGAAATTCTGTAAATAATTGGTAATTTGATTCGTTCACAAATCATAAGTTAATTTTAAAATGAAAATACGCACATAATATGAGACAATTAGATCAGTGCATCCTTAATGCTATTAAATCATCTGTTGTTCGTGTGAAAAAAACATCTGAGAGGAGTTTGGTACTACTTTTAATTAAAGTACACTTTTTTTTATGAATATAGTTACTTACTTAAGTGGCACTACAGTAGCCCGATGCTTGGCTAACTGGCTCCAGTTGCACAGTTGCACCATTCGAAGCCCCCGGCGGTGATGGTATATTTCCAGTGCTTTTACAGAACGTAATTGATCTTATCCTGTCGGGTACGATTGCTTTATTTAGAGCTAGCTACAGCTGGGGCTACTTCCCGAATGCCTGGAGACAGGTAAATGTAATCTTTATCAAAGGCAATAGGCCTAGTAAGCTGCCTAAATCTTCTGTACTCAAGTCAGTTTGCATACAGGAAAGGTAAATCCACAGAACGGGCTCTTAACTTTCTTGTGAAAAAGATAGAAGGAACTTTACGTTCCAAGGAAATAGCTCTGTATGTATTCTTTGACATTGAGGGCGCATTCGACAACACTGGCTATGTCTCAACAGCAAAAGCAATTAGTAGCAGATGTATCGAGGATTCGATCAACCAGTGGATAGGTCCATGCTTCAAAGTCGAATAATTACTTCCTCCTCTGGAAGAGTGTCAGTGTCTGTGACCGCAGTTAAGGGCCCCAGTGATGAGTCCTTTCTTTCCTGCTGTGGTCACTACTCATCGACAATCAGAGATCAGGCTATACCGCCATTGGTTATACGCATGACCTGGCGATGTTTAATAATGGTAATCGCAGCACGACCATTTTTAGTGTCATGCTAGGTGCTTTACTACATGTGTTAGAATGGTGCAGCAAAGAAGGACTATCCATCAATCCTTGCAAAACCGTTCTAGTGCCTTTTACTAAAAGAAGACTGATCAATCTAGGACCTATCACCATCAAACTTCACTTTAGTTTATTCCAGTGAGGTTAAATATCTCGGTGTTATCGTTGATAAACGGCTTAGCTGAAATTGTCTTTCCAATTCCGCCATTGAGCGCGCCACTAGGCCCATGTAGAACTTGGGGTCTAAATCTAAAAATGATACATTGGATGTATATAATAAAGGTGAGACCCATTATCACGTACGTGGCCATCAATTCCTAAAAAGGACATGTTTTGCACTATCCCCGACATCATGGTCAGGGAGTACTGTTTCGGTAGGTTATTTGAAATAGAAATATTGAACCGTGCAAGCTGGTCTAATGGTGTTTCGGCTTTGGATCCTAGAGGTCTGGTGTAGGTCACAGACGGATCGAAGATGAAAACTGGAGTTGGAACTGACATCTGTGGAACCAAAGTCTCGATAGCTATGGGAATGTGTCCCACGAGTTTCCAGGCTGAACTCTGTGCCATTGAGATCTGCACTAGGATAAATCTTGGTAAAGGCATTGAGGGCGCTAGGATATCTATCTTTCCAGATAGTCAGGCACCACTAAATGCGCTGTCGTCCAATTTGATGAACTCTATATCAGTTAAATCTTTTATAACGCATAACAGTGTGCAACTCGGTTGGGTCCCTGGCCATCAAGGAATTACAGGAAACAAATCTGAAGATGAATTAGCTAGGGCTGGCTCAGAATCTGCGTTCATAGGACCTGAAGCTTACTACGAATGGGATCAACTGGGCCGCCGCCACAGCATATGGGAACACAAACTTCGCCTGGCCCTCTGGTGAGCTTTCTCATAGGTCACTGTGGCCTCCGGTATCATCTTAACAAGCTCAATCTGTGCCCAGAAATGGAATACAGGTTCTGCTCGGAGGATGACAAATCTTTTGAGTACATTCTCTGTGAATGCCCAGCATTACATTGGTTAAGCAGGCGTATTTTCCATAAAGAAATATGTTCGTTAGCGGAGTTGAGAAATTCTGCTGCTAAGGATGTAAGATCCTTACATTAGGGAGGTGGTATGACTCTTGGTTTAATGATACGTGTACTGATACAATAGATCTCTAAGGTCACAGTGTCAGTCATATGGGCAAGGGTCTGCAGATAAAAAAGGTACATTCTCCTTCCCGACATCTCTCCCCGATATATGGAGGCTCGTCTCATCCTGATAATGGCACCGGCTTGCCCAACTCACCTTTATGTCTTAACACATTTATGGCTATCTTCATGGTCGATGTTTTCCAGCGATACTCCCGTCATATTCAGTCAGTAATATGCTACAGTCACGCCTGATTGGGAAGGTTGGCTTTCTCTAACGATGACAGGACGATGACAGAATAAGACAATACAAAATATGACGACAGAACGTGATGACTAACATCCGGGGTCGTTTACTTAGATTATGACTGGAGGGGATACATTGAGGGACTATCTCTCACAATACTCGACCAGAGAGATAGCATTTGGCTTGTGTCGCAAGATACGGCTAACCTTTGCCGATAATATCAGGCATACCATGGGTTCATCATAGACCTTTGTCTTGGAAAGACAAGGAAACCGTGTAGGGTAAGGGACGTTAGTTTTAAGGTAGCTTTGGTGTAGTTTGAGGCTTATTGAAAAATCTTGAATTTACTTAAGTGGCGATATAGTTCGGAGTGTATCTGGGTCTCTTGGATTTAGTTTGGTAAAAAGGGGGACATGCATGCATTAGAACCAAAATGCACCAACTGCAACCCTTGAAACTATACTCTCACTGATACTGAGTGGCATACGTTTCAAAACATCCAACATAGTAACATGGGTCACCGAACTATTGCGAGATGGGAACACCTGGGTATCGACGCATACTATCTGACACCATTCCCTGACTTCACTCTCAACATTAAAACAATCTTCCACCCAAGAGAGGATTGGGTAAATCTCGATCTTCACAGACGGATCCAATGACCGATGTAGAAGAGGGCTCGTCTGAACCCAATCGCAATCGCAGAAGCGCCAGAAGAATTATCCACAAAACACTTTAGGAAGATGGTCGATATATACTTATGTATATAGACAGTCTCTTGGCGGCTCACCTAAGAAGAATGCGACTAAGAGTAGATGGCTCTAGTAGAGACTGTAGCAATAAAGAAACAAAAAAAAGCATGATTCACTTCCTGTGAGAATATCCTAGCCAATGCAGAATCGCTAAGCGGTTCCTATGAGAGTGCACTAGTTAAGCTACTTTAGCTCAGGGGTGGAGACTAGAGTATAGTCACCCACTGTTATCATTGCCATGTTGGTTATCCATCTACCGTTGGCGAGTACTACTTCCCTTAAGGTTCAGCAATTCGCATACGGTTCCAATACACTCATTGCTGTCGTACTCTATCCTTTCTCGGCAATGTCATCAGTGAAGCCAATCATATTGGCATACCTAGCTTAAGGACGTCGTCATATATTATGTTCCACAGCAATGAACGTAGCGTGGTCACCTGTAATGCTGTATTGTATTGTCCCATCCTCTGCATCTTAGAATAGCATCCACTTCGCGAAACCATTCCTAAAGTCCATCAAAACCTATGCCTTCCAAAGCAGACTAACGAGACATGAATCGTATTCATAATAAAAGTATGTCATCCAGATGAAGGTCAAGCAGTCCTTGGGAATGCAATTCTTCCAGAAGAGGCTGATGAGATGAGAAAGACAAGAAAACCAATTGTGGGCCATGAGTGTTTTGCAGGACTTCCACTGCAAATCTCCGAATCAATGCCAATAATTGGAGCATATACTTTTGATTAGCTTAGTTTCCAGGACACGAAACTAGTCCTTGTTGATTGTAAAGTACAAGTACCTGCGGATTCGTTAAATGTACCACTGCAACTCGAAATCAATCTGGATGATGTAAACTTTTCCGAAGGATTCTACACTTTCTCAGATGATGACCTCTCATTGCATTGATTCCTAATGAGGTAGAAACTATTCCTCAAGTACAAATAAGTTTTTTTTTGTTTTTCTCAACTTTATTTTTATTTTTTCAAAACTTCAAAGGATATCCCTGCAGCACCCGTATGTGAGAGTATATACATCCATGTGGGTGCAAAACATTCTTAGTCTCTGTAAATAAAATCTTTTCTGAAGTAATTCATATCAGTCCGCCATCAACTTTTCGCGAAGAAATACACACTTACTCGCCGTGCCTCATGTGACGCAGAAAATGCGATCCAAAGTGAAAGTAGTTAAAGAGAAAGCAGCACACAAACATTCATCTCCTATACCAGCATCCAATCCCATTCCAATGTATCTGCACTCTACGTTCAAGTTGTGCAAATAGAAGACACTGCTGCAGAAAGCTAGTTACACAAAAATCCCATCCATCGCTTCTCTTGGCGTTTGCTATGCATACATACATACATATGTATATCCTGGAAACGGAATCACCGCAAAGTCATTTGCTACATGAAGTGAAAAGGATTCAATGACAGATAGACGACGACGACGACGACTACGAGTAGGTAGGTGGTGGGTAGTGATGTGGGTACTACTGGCTGGCAGTATCTAAACTGAGTGACTGTGTGTAACCAATATTCGGATGGAGACGCACCTTTTACTCCTTACATCGACATCTACTTTTACGTCTTCATTTTCTTCTCGTGATCCTTTCTTTTTTTATATATATTTTTGTTTGGCTTTTATTTGTGTACTTTTACCCATGGTACACATTAAGGGAATTGTCGATATGGGGGTTTCTTCCTGTGCGATCCTGATATCCCTACACACATCCTGTTATATGTGTGTATGTGTGTGTATCAATGCTATCATCGAAAAGTACTTCAATCAAAAAATCAAACGTCAACAATCAGCCAAAAGGTATATTTCCTCTCCCCAATCTCTTGGTATTTTGAGACCAAAATTGTCCCACCATCGTCCTTTCGTCCTCCTTGTGTCCTTGCACATTGCTCTTGCTGCTTTAGAAAAGCATCACTAAATGGAAGGAAAATTTGTAAGAAAACAGAGAAAAAAAAAAGAAAAGAGAAATCGTGAAAAAAAGGAAAGAAAAAAAAAACTTTTGTCAGCACGATACATTTCTCAAGGGTCTATCAGCACTCATAGGGATAATGAATATACTTTTGACTCCGGCGGTTTTTTTTTTGTTTTTTTGTTTGGTTGTATGTGGTTGGTGTGGGCCATGCGGCTGAACCACCCGCATGACGCTCAATAAATCTGAAATGACTTGCTATTGGATTCCTGTTTCTTCCGTTTTACTTTTTTTTTTTTTTTATATCATCCTTGCCGTCCTTCGGAGTGTCATTTTTCCTTTGAATATGGGGTTGATAAACATTTGAATTTACTCGACGAAAAGAAGTCGTGTTAGCATGAGGGTTATTGAGTTAAAGGTTTCGAGGACAGTTGAGATAGGGTTAAGGTATAAGCATGTGGTCGGGTCTTACGGGTTAAATTTTGCGTAAAAATACGTTCGTATTGTCATTCTTTTGTATTGAAGAGGAGGGAGTCTTCTTTTGTTCTCCTCCTTGAGTGCGTACTCGTCCTTAAAGTTACGGTCGTGTAAATTTTCTGGCAAATGCAAAACGTTTAATAAAAAATTAGGCTATGTAATTGCTTTGGGTCTACGATGTATTAAAAATTTATGGAAATTCTTTATTGCTTTTAGTCTGGTGCTGGATTATGTTGGATACCTATTAGGGTTTTCGAAATGGCAACATCCCTATTAAAGGCTTTAAAATGTGGCTGTGTAAACAAGATTTATCGGTTAATGGTCTTCGGGTCTTGACATATTGGAAAAGCTCTTCGAAAATTGAATTGTAATCTTCTTTGCCTTGGAGAAAACGTTCTAACCGCTTTTTGAAGCTCTTAGACATATGCAAATTCTGAAAAACCTATCTATAGGAGTCATTGGGTCTTTATGGAAATGCTTGCTTATGTAGGTATACATTGAAAATTGCTAAATTGGTATTTTCATGTGCTTAATGGTATTGAGACAAATGGATTCACAAGAAGAATTTTTCATGAAATATCACAACTGCAGAGATGAGGTCAAAAATTTCATAAAAAAAAGATCTAAAGACTGACGTACTGAGTTCTATAAAGTGCATTATTTACTTATGTACTTACTTAACGAGTCCTTACCTGAAACACGGCAGCCTTCCACCTTCTTCGATCCCAGGCGCGCTGCTTTCAGTTGCCTAGACTAAGCGCTCTGACATCCGCGACAGCTTGATTCTTAAAACGGAGGTTCGGTCTTCCTTGTCGTCTCGAACCTGCTGGCTGTGATTCGAAGCCCTGGGCCCTGAGGAAACAAGGAGCAAACAAAATGGATAGCGGTCAGTGGTGCGATAAAAATGTTTTCTCCTTACAAGACCGCAGGACTGGATGGTATTTTCTCAGCTTTAATGCAATGGGGTGCAGACCTCATAGTACCAAGGCTTAGGGGTATAGATGTACGTTACATGCTTAGCGATAGGCTACATACCGGTAACATGGAGAGAAACAAATGTGGTGTTTCTCCCCAAAACCGGGAAAAATGGACTACACCGAAGCGAAGTCCTTCAGACCGGTCAGCTTAACATCATTTTTGTTGAAAACGATGGAAAGAATTGTGGTGGATTATATGGAGAGCACGGCGCTTAGCTGACAGAGCTGACAGGTCTAGGGAAACAGCGCTACACCAGGTGGTACGCGTTGTGTCATTGCGCCTTCGATAAGATATGCTTCTCAAATCTGAGAGTAGCCTTAGAAGAATGCAGCTTTAACCCATTGGTGCTGAGATGGGTGGACAATATGCTGAGAAATAGGGCGATAAGTATTCAGACGGGAACTTCAAGACTTAGATGAAGGATTAGCAGAGGTTGCCGCAGGGAGATGTTTTATCACCTATTCTGTGACAAAATATGTAACTGTGGACTCTCTCCTGACAAGACTTGAAGAGACATCCACACTGTGGAATATGCAGATGAGATAGCAATAAGGGCAAGAGATACATTCATGAACGTCACAGCAGATACCATGAGAAATGCTCTCAGAGTGATGGAGCGGTGGTGTCAGGAACAAGGAATCTCCATTAATGCGGAAAAGACAGATCTGATCATCTTCACAAGGAAGAGAAGAGATCTGGAATTTCAGCCCTTGAAACTTTTCGGATCGGAGCGGCATATGACCAGGAAGGTTAAGTAACTGGGTGTATTCCTAGATGCTGGACTAACTTTGAACTTCCATGTAGAAGAGAAGATCTCGGACTCTCTAGCAAAGCAAGGGTAACCTCGAAGCTCTCTAGTCCGGAACCATTCGCTGCAATTGGTAGAGGGATGGTAGAATGCCTAATTAGCAACTGGGCCGCGACGGAACACCAGAGAAGATGGTCAACCGTGGAAGGTTGCAGGCAGGCGAAAATGGCTATTAAAATGCGAATTGACATCACTCATAGAGAAGTTCTAAACTTGGGGCGAAGAACACTGCAATGGGTGGTAGCGTTATCTACAGATCATGGAAATTTCGGGTATCACCTAAAGAAGATTGATCTTCTGGAGGATGACACCTGTGAACTATACCTGGAGGAAGTCGGGACGGCAGCACGTATATTGTGTCAATGTCTGGCGCTAGCTAGCAGAAGAAGGGAGGTCCTGGGGAGCCACTGAATCTGATTTCGGTTAAACAGATTCTAGCGTGGACACGAGGAATCAAAGCCAGAGAGGAATTGTAGAGAAATTCTGAGAGACTCTCGGGCTAAGATGGATCGTGGAAGAGAGACGAAAAGAGACACAACACTGTGGTCTGGTTCGAAATCTCTCTAAAATATGCACATATACACCGAGGTACGTAGATAAACTCCTTAACCACTTCGGAGGTACTGTTGCCAACAGCAATTTTTTGTCCTAGACGGTGGACAGATGTTTCTTTGTTTGTTGACAACATGTACTTGGTTTTGACCTCATTCACTTCAAGGCCAACTCGTTTCGCCTGTTCTTCAATTCACGTAAAAGCCTTTAAGACGGTGCTATGGAACCGATCGATGATGTTGATGTCGTCTGCGTATCCCAGCAGCTTGAACAGATTTGTTAAGGATGTGCCTTTTGTGTTTATACCTGCCCTGCGCACTATCTGTTCCAACTCAAGATTGAAGAAGTCACATGATAGCGCATCTCCTTGTCGAAATCCGGTACATGTTTGGAATAGTTCGGAGGAACTGTTGCTGAATTGCAAGTTGCACCGCGTGTTTTCCAGCGTCACGCGGCACATCAGTTTAGTCGGGATCCCGAATTCGACCATCGCCTTTATCATATGCGACTTTAAAGTTGATGAAGAGATGGTGAGTCTCGACTTGAAATTCGTTGGTCTTTTTCAGGATCTGTCTTAGTGTGAAAATTTGGGCGATCGCCGATCTACCGGGCCGGGAGTTACATTGATACGTGCCGATTAGTGTGCTGCAGAAAGGCTTCACACGTTCACACAGTACATTGGATAGGATTTTATATGCGACATTTAGCAGTGATATGTCTCGATAGCTCTTACAAGACATAGGATCGCCTTTCTTGAAGAGCTTTCTACGGAGCTGATAGTCCAGTCATCGAGCATATTATCGTCCACCCATGCTTAGTTGATGATTTGGTGCATGCACTCTACCAAAGCATCATCACTATATTTGAAGAGATCTGAAAGATTTGAATGGATTTGAAGATTTGGATGGTTGCTGATAGCCTATGGTGATCTCTGCTGCCTCTTTGATGATATGGCGATACTGGTTCAACAGATTTTTGGCGTTTGTGGATGGTGAATTGGTGAATTCGTAGCGGCGAGTCTCTCGCTTAGGCGATCTTTGTAGGCTCTGGCTACTCCAGTCGGGCTAAGTCTTTCAAAGTTGATTTTCTTTCTTTGGTTGGTTTGCAGCTTATTCTCGTTGGATAGTTGAGCTCGGAATTCAGCTACAACAAGAAAATGGTCAGAGTCGTCATTTGCCCCTCTGAAAGTTTGAACATTTAGAATGTTGGATAGCACATGGTCGATTTGGTTAGCGGTTCGACCATCCGCATTCCTATCGGAAAGAAACCCTCTCTTATCGGTAGGATACACAAAACTGCGACGATTTCTCAAGATTCAAAGACTAAATAGCCACGGAATGTCCGGAGTTCTGCAACGTCATGTGAAGAAGACATCTATTTACGAATGATATTCGATATTCATATTGCACGTACTGTTCCCATATATTAAGCGCACGCTGGTGCTGTAAGGTGCTGTGAACATTACTCTTCCATATCCTTCTGGTTTAAACCAAAACCAGGTTACCAACTCTTAAGGGGTTTTATAACCACAAGAGCTACTTATGAGGAGTGTTACTAAAATTGCAAAGCATTGGTCGTAAATTACCACAAACTTGTGGTACTCTTAACTATTTAAGAGTGCCATTGAGGTTTCATGCTAGATACTCCAATGGCAGACTTTATCGATGGCAACGCACCTATTTAACTTAAGTTCCACAATGCATATGTATATATTTGCATCAGCAAAGCCAACTCTATTTCATTCTCTCTATTCGTAGCGAATTAGCGAAGGGAAATAATATGTCCTAGCTAATGCCATCCAAATCCCATACAGCTTAGCATGACAGAAAGCCATCAGGACTAACAAAAGCGACAAACGAACGAAGGAATCCGATTTCTTTAAATCGAACAAGTTGCACAATCAACGAAATTCTATCTTCGCTTCTATTCCAAGTCAATCATCATTCAAGGATTAGGTGTAACGAACGTCACATCGACAGACGCCATCCAGCCAGTTCAATTCATATAACGATCCGCGCGCCGAGGTGAAATCAATTTTTGTCGCTACATCCTTTCAAATTTCACTCACTATCTACAATTGTCTCTCGTGCATTCACAGAATAAATGGCTTCTGTGCATGTGGCTCTTTTGTCTGTCAATATTCTCATGCCACCGACTGACGACGACCGACCGACGCGACGCGACTGTTTTGTTTCGTTTTGGCTTTTTGAAGTCGGTTTTGGTTAGTTTTTTATTTATTTTTTTTTTTTTTTATGCTTGGGTTCAAAGCTTTTAGCACAATGGGGGGGAGGGTGTTGTGTTTTGCATGTTTTTTTGTTATTGTATATCTTCTGATTGAATGTGCAAGTGAACAGGACACGCAAAAGGCGGTAGGTAGCAGTATCCTTTACCGCGGCAAAGAAGAGCAACCATCAGTGCAACCTCTGCAAATCAAACCGAAAACTGTGCATTTTGAGGATTTTCAGAGTTTTTTTTTTATTTTTTCGTCCTTTCTGCTGTACCTACAGCCAGGCGATTTTGCATGCAGCATGTATCCTTTCGAATTCGTTGTATAAAATTGAAACCTACTTGGGGGGTGGGTGTTGGATTTTCTACGAAATCACTAGTATTGATTTGTAGCTTTTATTACGGTGTATCCTCATGCAATAACGGTTTTTTTTCCCCCGAATTGTACACCTGCCTTATAGCTGGTACTGAGGTTAACCAAAACGATTGCTAAGGTGCCTTACACATACATATGTACATACATACATAGGGAGTATCCCTATGGTGTGGCTATGGCTTTGGTGTTTGGGTACTACACGATACTCTGTATCGTATTTCATTGGAGCACTTTATGATTACTCCATTCGTCCTTAGTGTAATTATCTTTGAATCGAACCGAGTGCAATTGGCTGTAGTAGATTGAGAGCGAAAAAAAAAAAAAAAGTGTTTCCAATTTTATGACAAAGCCGACCTGTGTGCTGGTAACGCTTTGTACCGATTGCGCCTTTGAATTGAATTGTTGGGTAATATGGCGGTATATCCCGATTCGAGGTGAGATTGTCGTTTGACTCGCACGGTGTATTACTTTTTAGGATCAATTAAATTCAAATGAAGCAATGTAGTAGGTGTGTATAGGGAGATTGCAAACGAAACGATTGGTTAAGCTCGCGTGGTGTTTCAACATACGTTACAGGGAATAGGTTTTTCTATGATGGTTACTTTGTTTCATTTGAGTTATAGACTTTTATTGGAAAGTTCTTGTTATGACTTGGGTACTACTAGTACTAAATTTCAGCCTAGTGCTAAGACAAAAGAAATTCAGGCTGTAACCGTACCTTTTGCTCATTGACTGCAGACTGATTGTAAGTAGGAAGCTTCTTACTTACTGGGCTTCGGACCTTTGAAGAATGTTCAGTAGAAGAACTCCAGGCTATAAAGAAACCTGTTAGTAAAAAGGATAAGAGATGTCGAACCTACCTATACCTAAAAAGGAATAGTTCTTTGAGATGGAAGCATCATATGTCAATGGTTGAGCCGGCTTGAAAGTCCGTAAGGAATTTTAGGTAATCATAGTTTAAGAAAATAAATTCTGTGATCTCTTCTTCTATAACAAAATTAAGTTAAGTTGTTTGTGATAGGTTCAGGATCAATGAAAAAAATTTGAAACCCATCAATACCATCACATTCAAGTACGCTCCACCTATTGTATTCAAAATCTGCGAGTAAAATGGAGGTTTTGAACAATCCTTTCAAGTATGATGTTGAAAAAATCGTATGAGAGCGTGTCACATTGTCTAAATCGTTTTTTGACATCAAAGGTCTCGGTAGGATCGTTACCGACCTTGATGATGTAGCGAGAATTCTGCATCGTCATGTTACACAGGAGAACGAGTTTGTCAGGAATGCTAAAACTAGACATGGCTCTGTATAGCTTGTCTCTATAAATGCTGTCATATGCGGTCTTAAAATCGATGAAAAGATGGTGGGTATCGATTTGGATATGTTGAGTTTTTTCCAGGATTTTCCGAAGTGTGAAGATTTGATCGGTTGTGGACTTTCTTGATCTGAAACCACACTGATAGGCGCCAATCAGGTTGTTGATGAAGGGTTTTAGAAGTTCACACAATATGGCAGATAGGGTCTTATACGCGATGTTGAGGAGACTGATGCCTCTGTAATTGGCGCAATTGAGGGAGTCTCCTTTCTTGTGGATCGGCAAACGGTGATGAGATTCCATTCATCAGGCATACACTCATCTGACCAAATTTTAGAAATGAATTGGTGTATGTTTTCCAGATCATATCCAGCTGCTTTTAATACCTCGACTGGTCCAGCAGCCTTCTTGGCCTTAAGTTTGGATATTGCTATCCTCACTTCGTTTTGGTCAGGTGGACAGAAGTTTTGGTTATCACCGCCTAGATTGACTGGTTCATTCTGTCTCACAGCGCGGTGTTGGTCTTCGTCGCCGTTGTACAGTCTGCAGGAGAAGTTTTTCCATATTCTCAGCACCGACTATGACTCTACTACGATGTTTCCTTCTTCAACTCTAGAGGATTCTGCTGAAACTCTCTCAAGATCTTGGATCACACACTTCTCGTGCTATTTTTTCTTCTTTCAGAGAAGCTGATGTTCCTCCTGTCTGTTCTGCTCGTAGAGCTCATGAGCAGCTCTCGTCCTTATATGCCTTTTGTTCAGCTGGATGTGCTTCTTCGTCAAATCAGGGGTTTCTTAGTGGTACTCGGCAGTTTTGATGGCACCTTGGCAGCGTTGGCACTGGTCTTCGGCACTTGATACTGGCGGTGTTACGAGTCGTTGAGAGATTTCGGGATACGCGTTCAGCGAATATTCTGGTGATCTCTTGCGTTATACCTCTTCACAATAATTCTTCTTTGTGGTGGCGTTTGGGATATCCCCATTCATACCCTGGCTAGAACAGGGTAGTCGAGTTGGCTGCTCGGAAGGTTCGAACATCCAGTATACTGGAGGCATGTCTAAAGTCGATCGCAATATGATCCATTTGGTTGACTGTTTGATGATTAGGAGACCGCCATGCTCCCTTATGAAAATTGAGATGAAGAAACCGTGTGCTTGGTATAGTAACGCTTCACCCCGCAGCGAAGTCCATTTTAAAACGCGGTGTCGTGACGGCTGTGCTTGCCAATCGTCCCACCAAAGATGTACTCCTTTCTTAAATCACCCAATACTATTTTAACGTCATATATAGGACATTGCTCGTAAGTTTTGTGGAGGAGCTAGTAGAAACATTCTTTTTTAGCGTCGTCCGCAATATGTTCAATTCCTTATTATACACCTAAGAGGAGGGTTCGGATTCTCCTGAGTTAGTAACCCACTTCGGGAATATGAGCACTGCCGTTCGCCCATTAAGGGTTCACTCGCCACCAACTCCCAACACACTTCCAACACCCTGGCTAAGTAATGAAGATCCCCATAGGCCTGGTATTCGAATATCTCGAAGCAGCTCATATAGGGATGATACTTGATAGTTCGGCCTAACTGGACCTGTAGACGCCACTGCTGATTTCATCTAGAGTATCTGGATTAAGAGGAAGTGCTCTAGCATGAAAAACATTCCTTCCCCCTCTCAGGCTACCACCAACGACCTTTCACAGGGGTAGGTTACCCAATCTCCAGTCGAGATAGGAGAGTTCCTCTGCACTTACATATGCGTTAGATCGTATCCGTCTTTGTCCAGTTTTTTGGTCCCATTTGGACGGTTTACAACTTGTACTGCATTCCATTAGTAAAACATAGGCAGTTTCATCACCTACCAAAACTTTGTGTGTTCATCATTTTGAAAAAAATGCCATATCTATGACACTTCATCAAGGATATGGTAAACGTCGAAAAAAAAAGCTGTAAATTGACACCCTCTTACACCAAGAGAAACCAGATTAACTTTCAAGTGTTCCATAATCAAGATGCACACTTGTGCCTTTCTATAAATACATGTTGGCTTGATTTAATAGCCTTTTCCTCATTTACTCGTATCAACACACAAATACCCTTCACTAAATAAACAACCATACCTTCCCAGTTCCCACTGTGATTTCCGTTGACACAGAGAGAGAGAGAGCGAGTGCGTCAAATAAAGAGCACCCCTCACTGTGTTACGAAATTACATCTTCCTCATTGACAAAAGCCGTACACAACGACGACGACAACAACAACAACAACAACAACAACAGGAGCAGCAGCAAAAATATCCTGAAGTGCAAAGGAATACACCAACCAAAGGAACATACCAATTCCTGTTCATATCATAAACAAACCCCCAGGAATTTTCTTCCTTTTTTTTTTCTGTGTCGTTGCTTCCAACTTCCATCGTCGGGGTGTTACGAAACCCGACAGCATTGTCCTAAGAACGAAATGAGAATCAACCAAAGTGATGAACGAAAGGTAGGGCTAAGGAGTTGGACCCAACGCTGGCTGGCTGGGTGTTAAGGAAGGATTCTATCCTCGACGAGAACAGTGATTGTGTTTTTGGTTTTCTATAGCATTCCATGCGCCACACGACAATAGTATCCTTGATGATGGTAATTTCTGAAATTAAGATGAAAGCGAACGCTGGCGTGCTCGTTTTATGTTGGATGTACTTTGCAATTTCTTGCTTTTTTTTGTTTTTTTTTTTTTCAGTCCATGCCCTGAGGTGTACAATATCGAAGAAATAAGTTTTACAATGGATTCACTTCCCTCTGGTTTTTGTTCTTCGATGCTATTGTCTTCACCATATCGTCCTTCGGAGCACCAAAGGGAGAGACAGAGAGAGAGAGAGAGTGATGTCTCATCTTTGATAATAAAGTCATAGATCCCCCATAGCTTAATGAAAAATATGTTCCTAGGAGCCGAGCGCAAACGATAGAGAGCTGGAGATAAGGGAAGGCGATTATACGAGAAGATAAATTTATTTGCGTGGTGGCGCAACCGACAAGCCCTCGACTTTGGAAATCTGATTTAAAGCAGCATCAACACGCACGTTCCTGAGTACATCGCCCAACATTAACCAACGCGAAGGGAATACGGATATACGAACAAGAAAAAAAAAATAAAAGGATACACCAAACGGGCGGGGAGTAATCTTTCGTTTTCGTTTTTTTTTCTGCCTTGAAGTTCCAAGATTACAATATCCTGGAATCTACACACAGAGAGGGCAACATCTTTGCAGACGTTATTTATAATCAGCTGCGTATAACGCCTCAAGGTGAATCCGCGTATTAGGTTGATTAATACGGCTCCTTCGGTTTTCCTTATTATAAAGTTGTTGATGTGTTTGTGTTTACTTTGTCCCCGGGACATGATTCGAATCGGGGATCCCTTTTTCATAGGAGGAGAGAGTGGGGGTAGAGATTGAATATAACAAACATGCGTGTGCAGATTTGAAGTGTGTATCTTCGGGGCATTTAAGTTAGTTTGTCAACTTTGTGCATAGAGGGTGATTTGATTTGAAAATTCACATCGAGATAAAGAGAAAAGGGACTTTGATTGAGTTTGTGTTTGATTTTCGGGTTTGTTCGGCGACGATTTCAATAGAAAATAGAAACACACACAAATATTTACTTTCGAGACATTTGATGTTGTTGAACGTATACAAAAACAGTTTGAATGGCACAGACGAGTGTAGCACTTGTGTAAGTCTAGGAAATTTGATTGTTATAAGACCATCGATAACACCTGACAGACTACTCAGTTTTCGATTCAATCGTTAAAGATTCTGGGTCCTTTGAACTTTTGTGTTTGTAAGTCATCAGACATGCAGATGGTTGAGTATCCTTTGTATCGTGTACCCCGCAGTGAGACTAATTGTATCGCAAGACGATAGAAGCAATCATAAACACTAACAAGATATGTCGCCGATAGGCATCCTGACAAAAGGAGTAGCAACGTCAGTGTTGGAATAACCATCATGAATCAGAATCAAAAAAATCTTTAACTAATAAAAATGTGAAGCTTAGAAAATGGGAAGAATGCTAGGATGCTTTTGAGAAAAGCCGGTCCAAACACCGGCTTTTAATTGTAATTTAGACATGTCTAGGTGGATTGTCCAAGAAGGGACACACAACATCGACGAATTGGGTAGAGCCCAACAATCGACAGCTATAACTTTAAGGTGGTAAGGGACTATGTCTAACTCGGCTAAGCTATAAATTCTTATAATAACATCTCAGCAAAAACTTAACGAAGAATAACCCCTGGTCAATCGCTCTTTCTTTGGAGCATTGCATTGAGGAGCTTTGGAGGACGAGATTTAACGACGTATAAGATGGCTAGGACATGTAGAGCGGATGGACACAAATGCTCCGGGTCGTAGAGCCTTCTAATCCGGAGGCTCAACTCGGGGAAGACCTCGCTTTAGGTGGCGCGCCAAAGTAGAAGGTGACCTCATGAAACTTGGAATGCGCAAGTGGAGGCAGCTACCTAAGGACCGAAGATTCACCTCGAATGCCACCTAAGTAAGTAAGAAACTTAAAATCTTTTACATAGAGGTTGTACAGATAAAATCAGGAGCCTGAATGTAACTAACATCAGGTTTAGAGTAAACAGCCCGGATAAGATTAAATGGTCGGCATACTGATCCATTTATTTATTTAATGGGAATATATTCCATTAACTTGGATCTTGAAAAAGTGATCTTCTGATTTTACAGACCTATTAGTCTTACATTCTGGTGCCCGGTTAGAATTAATTGCGTTGACCCTTGAGTCATGCATAGGTACATAAAATCCAAAGCCTGTAGCGTCCCGGAGTTCTGCCAATCGACTGCCACTTTCTACTTCGCATAGTAATGACTATTGGTCCTTTCTCTGTTAAAGTAGTTCATTGGAGATACAAGTTGAAAATCCTTCATGATGATTCTTAGATACATTTTTTTTTCAAAGGTAGCGCTGCAATAGAGAAATTAGGCGAAGGAAATAGGAGATATTGATGCACATTGGTTTTAAATGTTTGTGGACAAGTAGTGCGGTTAAGAAAGGAGTCTCTATACTCGACGGTACATCCAAAGATAGGCTTGAGGTTAAACTGATGAGCATTGAAGAGTGATGGGTGTTGCGTAAAAACTGTTGACGGGCTGAAATGCAAAAGCCCTATTCTCTGAAGCCCTGTTGGTGAAAGAATCGGTACAAAATGGAAGACAGGATACATTTCTGCGCCGTTTGAATGAGTTTATTGACTCCGCTATTCTTCTGTCTCCTATTAGTATTGAAGCTCGATTTTAAATTCTACATAGCAGGTGCAAAGAAGTTTTAGGTACACCGAACCACCCATGAGCATTATACTCTAGGTAAGAGCGGATGTATGCCGTATATATTGCCGTATCAGAGGGGGTAATGTCATCAGCCAAGGAATGTATTGGATTAGAAGAGATTTTTAATGAAAACAGGAAAGAAAGTCGGTGACAAAAGGGAACCTTGGGGTATGCCATCATTTATATGGTGGTGAACGTTTCGAAAGGTGTTTTCTAATCCATTGAAGAAGAGATTCACCGATGATAAATGCACATATTTTCGACAAAAGAGCTTAATGACAAACTCTGTCAAATGTACGCAGCTTTTACCTTCCCGATTCTGCTACACACATCCAGTTAGTTGCCATCGCGGATAGTCGAAACCACACTTCCATGATATACAAAGTTGTCTACTCTTCTCGACTTCCTGAAATGGTCAGGGATTTTGTTTTGGTTGTGTTTAGTTTAAGCCCCACTTTATTTGCCTCAGTTGTGGGACATTGGATGACATTAGATGAACAGCGCAGTCGATGTGTTTAGGCTGTTATATGTTATAGTCCGTCGAATTTTATGGATACTTCCCCTCAATAGTGCATGGAGTACATCGCTATTGACCACCAAGAACAACAGCTTACTGTCAAAGCAGCTCTAACTTTTTCCACTTTTGACTATAAAATCTGCTGACATCCTATTATTCTATAAGACGTCACACTTACTACCCTGGTATGTAACCTTGGTTACAGCTTTTGGTATGTATCTCCTGCGTAATACCGACCAGATAGTATCTCGATTCAAGCTGTCGAAAGCCTTCTCGAAGTCTATAAAGTAAAGAGAATTAATAATAGGGCAATTGAAAGTTCGTTCAGCCAAAGGATAAAGCCCACATTGACTGGTAAGTGGAACTATTACTTTTCTGTCAGGAAAGTGTACCAAATTTTAACTGCGGTAAAAGCTATCCCTTAGGGGAAATTATCTCTCCTCTTTAAGTGGAATTTGAGTCAATCAAACACTGTTTGGATTTGAATTCAATCAGTTACCAGACACAACAAGGTTAAACTTGATTAGGTTCTTAGTCCCCAAGGAATTACTCGCAACGAGCCGACTGATGAACTGTCTGAAGCTGGTTCTTAGAAAAGGCATCTTTGTTTGGCATCAACTGGGTAAATTCTACAGCCTTGAGGAACAAATAAATTAAAGGTTTGGCGAAATAAGAATGTTTGGAAGCCTAAGTTTAGAGTGAATTAATTCATTTCTACGAGAAAATACTTAACCTAGACAATGGATGTATTAGGAAGCTAATGGGCTTCATTATAGATCATTAAGATACAATGAACAAGTTGTTCAGAGACAGAGTACTGGGTTTATATGCTGATTGTTTGGGACTGCACTGGTTATAAGACTAGTGGAGTTTTACTGGATCTTGGTGTTCAAGTCGTTTGAAAAATGTCTCCATCAGGCTTTCAGAAAAGTCCATCTAGGGCTGGTCACTAGTAGAATTCTTTTGATGATGACTGGACGGTATTAGCTGTGTGAAAATTTGGTGGTAACATTTTTTCTTGTTGCAATAGGGCTGAAGTTAAGGGTAGCTGTTAGTAACCTAGTTGCCATCAGCCAGAGTGGAAAGTGTCTCAGTCTTTTGCATCGAAAATTCAAGACAAACCATTAGCAGATATTAAAAGTATCTGTGATTCCGGCAAGTGTTGCGTTTTCTATTGAAGATTTTAAACAGGTTCCTAGTACGCTTCCAGAATTGCATAGTCACTTAATTATTCGCATGATAGCAAGATCTCCTCATTGTATAAATTGAAGGACAAGAAAGTCAATGTTATATGCTTCAAGTGGTTAGGTGTAGATTTACACATACCTTTGCTATTGTATTGGCAGTTACGACTTGATGGACAGCCCTCTAGTCATAGAGCACTCAGAAGTGCTGGTTCCTGAATACTTGGTTTTGCGATAGAACATACTTTGTCAAGAGTGCAGAGGGTTTCAGATGATCAATTCTTCTTCACTTGCGATAGACTTTCTACCGGTTTTGTGCAAAGGACCCCCAAGGAAGGTTGCTGTTATTAGTGTGAGCTAATAATGCAAAGTATCTTCTGTAGATCTGTGTTTCCAGTAAGTATATTGACTTGGATCCGGAAGTATAGATATTTCAAGAATATGTACATACATCTAATATGAACAGACTATGTCCAGTAATCTTAAAAAAAAAGTAATGCTGATTGAACCGTATAATTTAAATAGCTTACATAGCCTCGGCGTATGCAGTTCCACCTTAGCTTCCGACTCTTCATATGACCTAATATCTGACTATAAGTTAACAGCTGAACTCTGGATACCAGAAAGTGATGATTCTCTCATCATTATTATCCCTGATTAATTTAGCTGCAAGATATCAGAAACCTTAGCTTAAAAAAACACAGTAAACGTCAATTGTCTAGATTTACAGAATCCAGCCACAACCGAAATATTAATTTTATGTTCGACTTCATCTTCAAGCATGAATCAATCATGAACGCAGCTGCCGACCAAAACCGCTTCCTTAAGCCAGGGTTTAGTCTTTGTAGATCTGCTGTTGCAATAGTGATTTAAGTAGATCGGATTTGACGTAGTCTTCAGTACTGATGTAGGTATCAATCGGAGAGATCCAGTCATAGTTTGTTGGAAGAAACTTTTGTATTTTGGTCAGACTAGAAAGGTGGCACTTTTTATCCAGCATCTTCATTGCTTGACTCACACTCACGGGTCAATCGAATGCTCATTGCCATGTTTTCTTCGTATACTGCTGAATTGCTGAATATAACATAATGCTTATCTTAAAATTTTATGGTTTATCCTCCGCATGCTAGATATTTTAACTTGAATATAGACCTATTTCCGATTCCACAGCTAGGACTATCACCTCTGAGTGTATCTATAGGATGCTTAGTTTTCCTAGAGTTGAAAATGAAGATAACCCCAACAGAACAACCATGGTAGTATTTTCATATTCAAGGTTTCCCTGAAATACTGACTCAGCAGTCTTCCGACCGAACCTCCAAACCCTACCATAAACAAGAACAAGATGGTTGGTAGGTGCCTCCCACTCATTTATCGCTCATTAGTTTATGGGCTAAGCAATTTAACTGTATCATGGATGAAATTAACTGCACCTAAATAGCTGTTATAAAAACTCACATTAACAACCAAAACATGAAATACATAATCCCTCTAATGTCCGAAAGAGTCACCGCCTTCTTTTGCCCAAACCAAAGGGGCACACAAAGACCATTCCCCCCCTCGTTCATAGGTACAAGATTACTGATTAATTGATTACAGTCTGAATCCTTACCTGGTAAATAATTTACCCAGCAAAATTATAACTTATCGCCTTAGGACTACATTGGAATTACAATAGCACGCTTTCAGAGCAAAGCCACGGCAAGCAAGTGTAACTAACTCGCTGGCTGGCATTCCCATTGTATTTGTGTGTGTGCCTCCAGGTGAGCACTTAATGGCAGAGGTCACTCGTTAGCTATTTCCTTAGAAATTCTTGGATCATGTTCTCGCCTGATAAAGGCGCATTGTAGTCCTCCAGTTAACGTTTTGATTTTTTTTTTCTGTTTTTTTTTGTTTATGACTACAATTTGTTTGACGATAAATTAGCCACCACAGTACCACTGACTGTTAGCTCTGGAAAGCCACACTGAATTACCTGTGCAAAAGGGGATGTGTAGAGCAGGACCCTCTCTAGAAACACACAAAACGGCGCGCAGTAGCGAGTCGCTGCTTAGATTTATTAATTGTTGGGCAAAGTCAACCTTGTGTTATCCTTAAACATAAATCGTTCGTCGCACACGTTGCGTGTCACGCTCGCTCAAAGGGATTCGTCGCTCGCACGAAGGCGAACAGTGTCGAATTGGAACTTTTTTTTTTCTTTCTTCCTTTTTGGACTAATGGGTGCGTTTAATAGCATATTACAGGTTTACTATTAAGATTTGGTAACATTTGGTCATTACTCACGCGGTAAGTAAAGGCGAGATTGGTGTGATTGATTAGAAGTGAAATTGATTTCTTGTTATATTTTCGTTTGATTGTGGTTGTGACTTTTTGTTTATTTTTAGGAGATTCCTTTGAGGAAACGTACTGAGATAATGACTGTAATGAACTTAGCATTAAGCTATAATTCGTATATGACTGATGAGAGACAATTGCCGTTTTGCATGATTGCTTAAATTACTAACAGAGACCTTTGACATTTACTGAGTGCAGGTCCTGTGTCGTACGTAGCCATAACGTCGTCGCTTGCAGTCTCATCTCCCAAAAAACCCAAGTTTTCAAATAGAAATTGGATAGTTAATCGTAAACTTCTAAACTTATCTAAATGCAAATCGGTATCAACCTTATATTATCCAATAGCATAGGTTACGTACTCCTTCGGATCCTTAATGGACTACAGTGTGAGAAGAATGCGATCTGGCTGATCTGACGATTAAATTGACAGACAGGCGGGGACACAACTATAGATTTCATCCGAGCAATTGCGGTGGAAATATAGGTACAGGGCCGATAAGGATCCAACATTCCGACGATGCTCTAGCGAAGGAATTAGGTTGCAAATTGATAGCTCACTGATCATTTTACATGGCTGACGCTGGACACCATCTAATAAACTCAGACAAGTTATGAGAGCTCCCCCCAAAACATGTCAGCAATGCAATCTTTATAGATAGTAGCCAAGACTGCAGGATTGAATAAACTTTTACACGTCTTGAGGAATCCGAGGCATCAAACGCCACTTTTCGGAGTTTCAGAAATCTGATGAATTCAGCAAAGGTCTGGGGTAACTGGCATGACAAGCATTGACAATCCATCAGCTTCCTCAATAAAGTGTCCCGCTTTAGATACAGGAGACAGCACTGGGTTTTTTAAGAATTGAGTTCAACTCGGCTTTTCTCACCCCAGTTGATGCATAAATCTCGGAGTTGAACTCGATAGAGATTCGCAGCTTGGGGTCTCAGCCGTGGAGATGCCAAAGAATAAGCCAAGTCGAGAGTACCGTCATCCGTAAAGGAATGGATTGGATTGGAATATTTAAAGCAGGAACGGAGAGAGGACTGAGGCCTGGGGTACCCCAGCATTGGTTGAAAATTGAAATATTGACCGATTACTCAGAAAGCTTGCAATCCATGATGAGAAGATGCTACCAACACTATAAGCTGAGATTTTACTTAAGAGGGCACACTCTATCGAAAACTTTAAAGACATGAAGGTTATTCAGCGTGAGGGTGAATACTTCGGTTCCATTTTTCTGTTAGGTACCCTCGTCGAATGTTGTTGAAGGAAACCGTACGGACGGTCATTTAGAAGACGGTTTCTTTCGAGATATCTCATGAGATGAAAATTAACAATGCTTTCCATGACCTTCGGGACCACTGATGTTAGGGCTATATATCAGTAGTTTGATAGGGAGGTTTTATCGCCCTTTTAGGGATCGGCTGGACATGCGCGACTTTCCACCTACATATGTATCTGCAAAGATGCCTATAGAGTATGACGAGTGGAAGAGCTTACGTAGAAGTTTATCCAGGGTAGAAGAACACCTCTTCAAAACAAGTGGAGGGATCCCATCTGGACCTGACGATTTGTTTCTGTTGAGATCTTTTAGGACACGAGCTACTAAGCAAGTTCGGGTTCTGGTGTTTAATTTTACTCTTCGCAAAGTCGACAAACAACTGCTTTAGACAGACTTATGTATTTATTTAAGTAATTGGAGTAGAATATTTGACCCAGTCTTTAGCAAAGCTGCCTACTGCCTATTTCCCATTCTCATATTTTCTGTTAGAGTGCGTATTGTGGGCGATCACTGGTTAGTGGGTCGGACTATCAAGTGGGAGTTTAACGTTTGATCCCAGAAACAATTTTCTCATTTTTCCAGTCCTACTTCCCGCGAACCTTGGTGAAGCATTCCATGTACATAAAGCTTGGAGAGTACCTTAAAGATGGACGCTGTTTGTTAATGATCACAAAATGGGTTTCTCTACTTCACTGATTGCCAATAGCATGCCAGAATTAAAAGAAGCTGACATAGAGTTTTTCGGAAAGTTTTTGGGAGTCAATCGTCAGAAATCTGAACTTCTTCTGTTCGTCAGGAGAAGAAAGATACAAAGCTAGATGGCACCACTATAATTCTCTTATCTGAAGCGAAATATTTCGGCGTCATACCAGACTCCAAGTTATCCTGGAAAAGAAATATTTGAGAAAGGACAAAGAAAGAATTGAATTCTCTCTATGCTTGTAAGACACCCTTTTTTGAGAAAGTGGGGATTGCAATCGCGAATCATTTACTGGATGTGCAAAGCAATTATCAGACCCATCATCTCCTATGGGTCCATAGTCTGGTGAACAGCAACGAGTATAAAGAGCTATATGAAAGAACTCTACAAGGTGCAAAGGCTTGCAGCACTCTGCACCACTGGAGTTGTAAGAAGCTCGCCGTAAACAGGTTTATATATAATTCTCCATATTCTTCCCTTGACTTGTTCATCAAAGGCTCTGCCACGAAAGGAGCTCTCAGATTGAGAGAATCCAACCAACGCAACAAAGACAATGGGCAACAAATATAACTCCGAATGCTTCACATCGGATTATATAGTCCCCTACAACGACTTTAATTTTGATATCCCAATCCTATTCCCAAATCGAGAAGAGTGGGAGTCCAAGAGTATAGACAACAATCTAGGTATAACAGTCTAGACGGATGGCTCAAAAATGGAGATAGGTATGGAAGCACGATTTTACTCGGAAGGACTGCAAACACAGGAATCTTTCAGATTACCAAAAGCGTATAGTGTATTCCAAGCTGAAATCCTGGCAATAGAAAAAGCTGCTAGATGCATAAAAGACATATAACTACCTTTGTTGAAAGTTAAGCAGCTCTAAAATTGATTAAATCTAATACAATCAAATCAAAGGCAGTTAGGAAATTCTGTGATTCAATTATCACTATTGGACACCATTCGGTCAAACTCTGCTGGGTTCCTAGACATAGCAATATTGAAGGTAATGAGAAGGCGGATGCTCTGGCAAGAATGGGGTTGGAAATGAACATCAGTGAAGCGGACACATCCATATAGCCACCGATTGGAAAATTGTATAGTATAATTGACGGCATAATAGAGAAAGAGGCCAACTCGTTCTGGTTATCTAGGGAGGACTGTGCCACCACAGCCGAAATTAGATAAAAAGAAATCAAAGAGCCTTCTGACACTAAATCGATCCTCTATCCGTATCCTTACTGGTATAATCACAGTACACGACTCCATATGAGTCATGCTCTATAAGTGGTAGGTAGAGACTAACGATTTCATCAGCAACAACATCTTCTTTGCATGATTCTTTGCTTCGTACTCTAGGTTCCAGGTTCTTCGCAAGCACCGCATAGTTAGCAGGCTTCCAGATATCGGATCTTCTCCACTTTATCAAAAGCACCAACTGGTTCCCAACCCAACCAATGATGTGATAGGTTCCTGACTTGACAGCACAAAGTTTTGTTTTTTAATCGATGGTAGTCAGTATGAAATTATACTTACGTGAAACTTTCTATATATGTAGGATTCCCATGGGTAGGTAGGTAGGTAGAAGGTGCAGCCAGCACTCGGATCACCAATGAATCCATTGTGAACCCCTGTCGTGGATAACCTAAAACGAAGACAAAAAATGGATTGACGCTTTGGGATAACTAAGCGGCCTCCCTGAACCAACCCGATAATGTTATAAATCTCAGAATTGTTAATGGTGGCTTTTGTGACAGGTCGTCCAGGTTTTCGTAATGGTATTCGCCGAGAGCCGTTTTCCTTTTTCTGCATAGGCTTGGGCATTCGCATAGGAAGTAAGATGTGCTCCCCTCTGCATCTATGTTGGCGTAGCATCGGCAGAGGTCATCAATGCTAATTGCATTCTTCTCCGGTGAACCGCCAGGAGGTTGTGGCCGGTAATAATCCCCATGTTTTAACGATTAGTCGTGTGATGATGATATATAATCTCGGTACCCAAGTGTGCCCCTCTCGCTATAGTGCCGGTAGGCCGTGTTACCTTCCCTACAAAGTTTGGATTGTTTTAAGCGTAGGCACGTACATAGGTATGAATACCAATACACACAGATGGATTTTCTCTCCGTTCTTAATAAATTTTTAAGCCACAGATCCATATCCCTAATCATCTGACTGTACTTTTCCGACGTCGGCGTTCTCAGTATGGCATACTTCACACGAATGAAATATTTAAGAAGTTTTCTTCCGCACAGTTAAACTCTCGGATGTTTGTCTGAAGTTCAAAATAGGTGGAACCTATAAATATTAAAAAAAAAACATTATTGATGTCTGGGAATTGAATCCCATGCGCCTATACTATAGTTTGACGAGCTAACCACTGAACAACAGCTCAGCTTTATTTCTCAGAACTGGGCCTAAGTCTGATTCTTGTGGAATCTCGTGATTTTGTAAGTCTTTAGCCCCTCTTCCATGTCGTCGAAAAGTTTTGTCAACCTTGCTCAGCTGTGGCAGGATATGCCATGAAGAGTAGAGAGCTGTGAAGATTGGTGGTCTAGCTTTGAACATTTCATTTAGAATGAAGTTGTATCTTTTACAGTTGTGGTATTGCCTCTGTTAATTCTGACTGAAGCCATTTTTCTTTGCAAGTAGGGTACTGACAATTGAGTACATCGTATTTGAATGTATAGTTTTTTCATGACTACTTGGTAGGCGCCTCCTTATGGGTTTTGTTGCAGTTCTTTAAGGGCAGCGAAATATCGCTTTTGCTGATCTTACGTGGTTGCGTTCTTGTCCACTTGTTTAGTAACACTCTGTAACACCGAAATTGGTACGAGCTCCCAACTGTTCAAGACCTAATCTGCTAAGCGTGTATGGGAATGGGGGCTTAGATTTGGGCCAGACTAACGCACAGTGGCAATTTTGTTCATAAGACTGAACACAATAGGTATGCACAGGTGATGGTTGATCTGGAACACAACGTATGTATGTCGGTGTTAACAATTTGCTGAATTTTGACTCCAAGTGGTCAATCAGCTGGAGCCTTAATTCCTTGTACAGGCCGTAAAGGTTGTCCAACCACTCCTTGTGGAAAGTTCGTTACAACAATACGACGTGTTGGAGAAACTTAAGGGAGGGTTCACCCTATTGTGGCTACATTGCGACGTAGTTTAGCTGACTCATGTA
Source organism: Xylota sylvarum (assembly GCA_905220385.1). NCBI lineage: Eukaryota > Metazoa > Arthropoda > Insecta > Diptera > Syrphidae > Xylota > Xylota sylvarum. The sequence goes on from LR999958.1 coordinate 40,855,798, forward strand.
AGTCTCCTACTTTCTACGGCCTCCTTCCAGATCGAAGAACCGATAAAAATATCCAAAACAAAACACAAAAATAAATTTAAATAAAAATGTCCTTCAGAACCACACATTCTGTGCTCGTTTCTGACACATGCTTCAAGAAATCAGTTATTCACAGAAGACAAAAAAAATGTATTCCTCCATCCACCCCAGTTGTTATGGGAAGCAATTTGCCAAGTTGTTCGGAACGAAAACATATTTTCGCTCGAGACTCTATAATTGACCAAGATAAGCATGCTTCTGAATTGTGGAACGCGTCCGGAAAACAAAGGAATTTAAATTATTGGAAAAAAATCCATAATCTTCAGGACATTAGGTGGGCTACTCGTCGTCGGCTCAGGCACTTGTTATTATTTTTATTATTATTTTTTTTTTTTGTTCCAGCTGCCAGTTAACCCACCCGCAACACGAGGATAATTTTAAAATTTATGCGTCACGACACAATGGTGGCTGCTGCCTGCGCTCTCTGTTTGGTGGAAATAGAGTCATAAATCCGCCCCGGGATAGCAAGCCAGAAACATCAAATTATGTAAGCAGGCATTTTAACATAATAACTTTGTAATAAAAATAAGAAGCCCTCAAATGCCAACTATCATGACGGCGGGCCATAAAGGCCGCCTCGGAATGTGGACGTGGGGCGGTATTTCATCGTTGACTTGCTTCCTTGGTTTCTTTTTGTTCTTATCGCGGAATAGTCCTTGTTTTTTTATAAACATACAAGTATATATGTATGTATGTATATTTTTTTGTTGGTATGATGGTGTGGTGTTTTGTAGTTTAGTTTTGCTTTGTTTATTTAATTCGCTTTCGAAGAAAAAAAGAGTGGGCGCCGAAAGTGGGTAAACGGAACATATTTCTTTCGTGTTAATGACTTATTTTATTATTTGACATCGTGGGTTGACAGTTATGGCCCGGTCCCCAGCTAGGAATATTTACGTCTTTTAGATTAGCTAATGTAATAACAAAAAGGTGACTCTTGTTGAGTTTGATGGTTTATGGGAGCGCAAATAAAGAAAACAGGACGTGCTGGGGTGATTATTAGTTGAGGCCATTACCGGTGGGAATTTCTTGAAAAAAAAAAAAAAATGTAAAATAACATGAAACTTAAGGTGTAGACTGTGTTATGCCGGAGACGCCATTGTATTGGTTCCGTAACGTATGCCGTAAATTAACAATAGCCTCCATTGTTAAGAAGGCTATAAAGGAATGGTATTTATTTTTTTATTGACATTAAACAGAGGTAAGTTATTCGCATAGGTACAACGAAACTTAATTCCCTCCGTGCTTCGGGTCAATCCGAAACAAGGAATTTCACCTATTATTCAACTAGAGGGTGAATGTTCTTTCCACCGTCCCAGACTCCACCACTTGCATATGGAACTTCATGAATGGCTTCGAATCTGAAAAAAATCTTTTGTAGCAAGATTAAAACCACCTGCCAGACTCAGAAAATCTTGTCCAAGGTTCAAATAATTTCGGGGTTCCTTAGAAAAGAGAACGGCACTTGGACTGACTCCTGTTCTTACACCTTGAAAGGACTTATCTACAGTAATTTTCCTGGCTGCTCCTGGCTTATCCAACTCACAACCCCCAGAGAGGGTCAATACCTTAATGACACCAAAATAGAATACAATCGGCCGTTCAAATTATTGGCGAAAGGAAAGTAGCATGACACCTTCTCCTCCTACAAATCGCCGGGACCCGACGGCATTATTCCCATGATGCTGCAAAGGTTAAAGGCATATTCCGTGCCATGGCTCGTGCCACGGATAGGCAGCTTAACCTGCACCTATGCACCTCAATCATGCAGTGACGTCATTTTTATCCCCACTCACACCGCTGTTCCCGTCATAGACTAATTATTGGACTAATTGTCTTGTTTCGCGTACAAGGCTGCATCTCCGTTGAAGTTGCAGTCACGATTAAGAACCATCCAAAATATGACACTATTCTCAGGGTGCCTTTCAGCTCAATTTCGGATACATATATGGATTTCTTCCAAATCCATGAAAAACTGACTGTCAAGAGTCCTCATTCTGCTGTCCAATGAACAGATTCAAACGAATTACAGAAGCCACAGAGACGAGGAAGGGTATCTGTGGCTTCTGCAAATGTCGTTAGGAGGTATCCCTAGACGCTTTGCATTCATATCAATGGCACAGTACCCGGTAATGATTCTAGATACAGTCACCGACTTAGTCTAACTAGGGTAAGCGTTATCCTAATGTCATAGGCTGGCTATAGCCTGTATTCAAAGAGGTCCAAGGATTGTAGGAATTTCCGAATGTCTCGTCGTCGAAAAGGCTGTTTAGCTAAGATATATTTTTTAAGAGGAGAGAGTCTGTAAATTGTGTACCAAGCATAAAGTCACCGTATTTGTCCTAAATATTCCATCTAGATAGCGCTTCCAAATTCTTACCAGCCTAGCTGTCAATAAATACATTAATAGCCCATCTCTCTATATTGCTTACGAAGACGGTTTTTGCGGCTTGTAGGATGTAATTTCGGCTTGAAAGACACTGCATTCGTTATTTATCTTCAAAGAGTAGTCGAACCATAGGGTTTTTCAGTAAACTCCAGATAGATTTCTCTCTTTCATCAGTGGCCTATTTATTCAATCATTCAGGTCTGACAGAAATGCTGTAAATGAACCTCCAGATAAGCTTAAGTATCGGGATACATTATGTTTCAGTCTGCTTGTTTGTAGCCTCCCAAGAAAAAGGCGTGACAATCCATTTCAATCAATCTATATGATGTTTTTGCCGTGGAACTATTATAGTAGAGATACAGAGGAATGAACGGAAGCATGTTCCCCATTGCCCTTGTAGGAACTGCTTCAAATATTTTGGCAGGGCTTGTCGCTTTTCCCAGGGAAACCGACGCTGCTGTTAATGGATCCCTTCATATCGGCTTACTAGAGGGAATAAGACATGAACATCACCCCTCATATTGAGACGATGAACAATGCAACGACAATAACTAGGCTTGACACAAAGACGAAATAGTTTTTTAAGCTGAATCTTGACGGCTCTATAGTTCTAATGGAGACTGATTCTGTCTCCTGTAGGAGGCGATAAGGTATTTTTCAAAAAGGCGTGATAATCGCGTAAAAGCGTAGATCCACCAAATTTTTACTTTGGGGCAACTGAAAGGAATATTTAGGGTGACAGGTCCGTAAGGAACCCATTCATGTTTGCATGTTAGATATATGTATGTATTCTTCACACAGATGTAAGGGGCCTCCTGTTTAATGACGTGTTTGAATGATAATTTTTATTTGAGATGCTTTTCAATGACAGTTATACTCTCGGATGTTTGTCAAACGCTCGCAAGAGGTGGAACCGTGAAGAAATCTTTCTCAGTTTTCGGAAAGTCAGTAGTCACTTTACTGACTAGAGTCAGTATCACTGATGCCACTCTTATGGAAATGTAGCAGATTAGTCTAATAAAGCCAGGCAGCTACTTGGAACTGGATTGTCTTATAAAGGAAGGACCTCCGACTATCAAAAAACCGCGTTAGTCCACAATGGTAACCAATTCGGGATCTTTGCAGTGTAGGCAGAGATTTTAGCAGACCGCAAACCCGTGGCCATTAGCATTTAGTTGGGGGCCTCACAGAACACTGTAGGTATGCTAGTGTGTTGGTTTAGTGGGTTTAGTGCTCCCTCAACGATTTCTGTGAAAGCCGTAGAGATGATCAAGAGGAAGAAATTATCACCCATATTCAGTCCACATGTCTAACCCTATTTGCATTGAGCAGAAAAACCCTTTTAAAGCCTAAAGTCTCTGGTTCAAATTGGCTTCGTGCTCAAACGGCGTAGGTTGACATTAAAATTGATTACCCTACTCTTATAATTCCATATGGGAAGACCTCTATGTTCCTGGTGCTGTTAATATAATTTCTCCCTTTCCTCGTCCTGGATCTCTATTCTTTACTATATCTACCAGTATCATACCTTACTTCGCCAACTTGTCACTGAACTTTTCTGTGTGTGTGCCTCAGTCGTAACACGTAATAAAGCATTGCTACGTATGATACTCAGTCAAAGTGATACTCACTTCAGTGCATCCTTTGCTAAATATTTAAACTCAAATGAACCCTTTAGCCGGTGGTAATTTCTGTACCACGACTATCCAAAGAGCTCTCCTCTAACATCAAACAAATAATTCATATTCAAAATGAAATGGATTTTTTGTCGAAATTGTTTTTTAAAACTGTTTTCCACTCTCATATTCCCCATATTCCACTCCTTTTTACACACACTTCTGGCAACCAACCTATTCGGAATTCACTTGTACCCATGTAGCCGTTACTGATGCTATTAAACAGACACTTCTTTGATTTATAGCGGTTTGTACACTTTATTGTTTTTTATGTTCCAGCCTGTAGTCGAATCCTTTTTTATTTATTTTTATTGAAACGACCGACGACCGTGAGTCATTCGAATAAAAACACCGAGCAAACATTTTCGACTAACTAATGGCTGCATTCAATGCAATAAATACGATTTTATTGTTTGCCATCTATCCTGCGGAGTCGAGAGTCCGTTTTATACGCTGCAATTTATCCCCACAAAAAGTGATTGTGCCCAGCCGCATTTGTCGGAAATAATGTGTCATATAATGAAGTGAAATTTTGCTCAGTGCAATTAAATTTTATTGATTAATTGAGGGATCATTTGTAGTTTATGGAGGAGAGTGCGGCCACAGCACCCGTGTTCGAGTGGAATAAGAGTGGCCGCCGCCCACTCGTGGCGTGTGAACTAGTTACTTTGAAGTACAAAACAATTACGGCCACATGGGATCGAGTGGGCCAAGCAGTTAGTACCTGCAAAAAAATGTCCTCGGTGTGTATAAAACTCTCAGACCGGGCCAGGCTGCAGGTTAGAATTCAAGTATAAATGAAGTGGAGCTGCACTCATGCAATATTTGCATATTTTGATTTGTTATGCTGCGCGATAATTCATGGTCGATTCGCATGTTTAGGTGAATTAATAATTGTTGGATTGTAAATTACTCTTATCGGAGGGTTGAATTTTTTCTTTTCGGTTGTTTGCGGTCACGAAACGTCAAGGAATGCTAAACGTTACAGAATTTCATTTCTAAAATGGTGACTAAGGACAACTACTACCTAGTGAAAGATATGTGGTAGGTATGGCTTAGAGTAGAGGTATCTGAGGGTGATTATAGATACTTACTGATTAATGTAAATTAGTCTTGTGTACCATAGAGAGGGTATCATCTTAGAAGAAGATGGCTACAACTACAGTAGGCGATTGCATCCTACGAGGGGACCCTCTGGCGCGACTATCCACTTTTTCGTGGTGACAGAACTTTGTAATCACTTATTATACTTTGTAATCACTTCGAACGTGCTTCCACTTCAAATATATATTACAGAGGCCTATTTCATAAAACTACGACACTAATAATTATTTGTGAATTAACTTGTAACTTGTAAATTAGGTGCAAATTTTTGTATCATACAAAATGCCAATTCACTAATAACTACAAGTATGCCAGGCCTGTAACTACAAGTGCATTTACAGCGGCGGCAAGCTTTTCTGTTTCATAAAAGTATTATTAGTATTATTAGCGATGGACTTGTAACTACAAGTGAATTTCTTACAAGAGTAGGAAGACTAATAAAATCACGTACTGTGATTGCTTAACTGTGAAGTATAGCCGCAGACTCGTAGTTCTTCGCAAACTAGCAGTTACAAGAATACTAAGTCTTTAATAGAAGTTTGACAGTCTAGATACACAAAGATACATATTTATTTATGAGATGTACAGTACACTCAACTCTTCGTGCTAGAGATTGTTCTTGAAAAATTCTCCATGAGTTTAGTAGCATACACCTGCTCCCAAATGTCCATCTTTCTTTCAGGATGTAGGCCCGGTTTTTGTCAGAGTATTAACAATACGTCTCAAGCCTCTAGACTACGCAAAGTCTTTTCTAAAACACCAACCGTGCCGAGTGTCCCCATGATTTGCAATGAATTATAGGTAGAATCTGATAAAGCATCGTTTAACCTGTTTATGTAGACTTGCTTTCCCGGCTGTACGCCTATCCCTAGCGATGGCCCTGCTCTGGTAAATATTGCACACCCACCACCACCTCTCGAACTTATCAGCGAGGATAAACTGAATTAACCGATTGCCAATTTCGAGCCTTTTAAGTAGTCGGTGCCGGACGGCATTTATCCGGCACAAATCCAGGCGGTTTTCAGCATAATAGCTCATAACCTGTCCTGTATTCTGAAGGGTTGCCTAGAGCTAGGAACAATACCGGACGCCTGGACCGAGTCTTTATACCCAAAGTAGCAAAAAATTACATACCCTTCCAAAAGACCTTAGACCAATAAGACTATGAATCTCCAAATAATGGAAGGAGCAACACAATGGACATGCACGAATGCTATCGATGCATCGTCATCTTCCATAGGTCGCCGACCACCTTCCCTGAACACAACTTCAATATGGGCTACAAATTCTTAATATCAAACAGAACTGAGTGGACACACCGGGAGGTTCTGCACCAAGAATCACTGTTAATTTTTACGGATGAGTCCATGACCGCGGACGGAGTCATGCTAGAGTCTTCGCAGAAGATCTGGATATCCACCTCTCCTTTAACCTTCCCAACTATTGCAAGGCTTTTCAATCCGAAGTCACTACCATTTGTCGCAGCGGACTGGCTGGCGGTTAATGCAGTATCAGCATCGGATGTCATATATAGTACATCGACAGCCAGACAACCATCAAATCCCTTGCATCCAGCATAACAAGAACCAATGCAGTGAAAGACTGCCGCGTATCTCTTAACGAGATAGTAGGACAGTACAACCTTACCCTTTGCTGGGTACCAGGTCACTGCAACATACCAGGGATTTGTGAGGCTGACTAAGTGGCTAGGCGAGGCTCCTCTGGTTTAAATAGTATAAGCGTCACCGACTTATGCTAAATACCTCATCAACGATCAATGCAACACCGCTATGCTGCTTTGGCCGATTCTAAATAAGGCCAGGTCCAGCGGACTTCTAAAACAACAAGAGAGGAACCCTTTCCGAAATAGTTGATTTCCTCACCGGACACTGTGCTAGGTATAGCAAGACATGTTCAAAGATTGGGCATTCCCTACAACGACTTCTGTTGAAGGCGTACAGATGAAGAGGAAGAGAAGACCATAAGTCACCTCCTATGCACGTACCCATACAATCGCCAACATTATTATTAGGTTGAATACCTCTTCAATGGCCTATGTATGTATATAAACTCAGCAACGCCTGCACATCTAAGATTAGCTCCTTCATACAAAGGACTAAATGGTACCCAGAGTAAGAGGGTGATCCACCTGCCTTGCATATCGGCAGCACAATGGACCTTCTTCTGGTCTAAGTGCTTTCTCATCGAGGGCCGGTTTCAACCAACCAACGAACCATGATAAATTCATTCTCAATCCTTGAACCTACTCCACTATAAGCCTGTAACGAAACTACTCTTTTCATTCGGTTTCAAGATTAAATGCATAAAGTCTTGGTTGGGTTTCAGGTCACAAGGGAATTGCGGGAAATCAGATGCCTTAGCGGAGAAGTTCTTCTGCGGTGCAGACTAAATGAATGCTCCTAGCTGAGTTCAAAAATCACGGCATTCTTGTTGTCTTTCAGCCGAAAAAAGAACAGCAGACAACATACAGGTACATACTGGCATTGCTACAAGCCACAAAAACAAATCATCCCTTTCAGACATTAAAGCGAATAACTTTTTCGGCGATTATCCTTTGCTCGTATCAGGTTACATATTATACGAATCATTGTGGTAAATGCTAAAGTTGGGTTTAGGTTTCCTATTTTTGAGAGAAAATACTAGCGACTCAAATAAAATAGAATGAGTGTTCACTTCAGTTCTTAGAGAACTCTTATTCAACGATTTCCACGAAGTGTCAAAAAAATCATCGAGGACGATTTTAAGGAGGTGAACCAAAGTGACCTCATTATTAAATGACAAATGACCTAGCCTACCATCCAAGTAAATCTCTGCTTATTTATAAAATATCTCTTCCTTGAATCCTGTTTAACGGGTTGTCTTAACAAATCCCTTAAATCCCCCAGTAATAGGCCATTAAGTTGTGGCTTCTTCGAGTCCTATCGGTGGTATTTTTCAAATAGTCCTTCAAAATCTACTCATAAATGTAACTTATGGTTCGTAGTTTTATATACCATCTGAGGCTTCAAGCAGGATATGCCATTCTAACGTTGATAGGTATACTTATCATATGCCTGACGCCTGCTATCAATTTTTAAGAAAATAGCCCAACTAAATTGCCAGTTTTCGAAAAAAAAAACTTGCAAACGCCCTGAGCATGAATGAGCATGCAAGAATGCATTCACCTTAGAGCATCATTATTTGCTTTTACAAAAACACAATGCGGAACATCTCGAAGGGTTAGGTTAGAAAACATGCACTACCCACATAAGAATCCACTTATAACTTCATGAGCAAACAACCTCATCAATTTGAACTGCGAGCCTAGATTCTCTCTCTGCGAAACCCTAACACAACAAACACAGAAAATATTATTTGTATTCCCACGAGGTATTCCGGCTAATTGAAAACTTTTGCAATCCCCTGAGGTATACAACTGATATTCCACAGTGTTTTCTCAGCTAACATTTTTCGAATGAATACCGGATTTAACCTCAAAATAGTTCGCGGAACTGTGTGCGCGCGGGTGCTTCCGATGATGAAATTAAAAAATAAACTAAAAAACTGGTTCAACTGGAAAACTTTTCCCTCAATTCCCAGTCGGACTTATTTTCAATCGAGAAACTAGTACGCCAACTGATGACGAATCAAATAAGGACAATTATCATGATGACGAGAGTTAACTGACATCCTTCAGCCATATCGCCGATATGTACTTCGGTACAAGGATGGATGCCATTGTGGTGATTGGGTGGAATACATGTAAAATTTAGCCAAAGGCTGTTTGCACAACTGTTAATTATTATTGACCGCATTAATTGGATATCCTTTCGCAAGGATTTTTTTTTTGAGACAAAATGTCCGGTATTTCCTGACTTGACAATAAGATCAGATAAGGATTTTTGGTGGTGTGACGACTTCATGGCTTCTTTGTGATGATAAATCACGTTCACTGACACCATTAATCTTTCAGTGTACGTTTCCGGAGGACATAACCGGATATGTGGGTGTGTGTTTGCTTGTGATCCGAGGAATGTGCAGAAATTGTGGCGTGGTTGAATTGAAAAGGCGTAAGTATCCTTGGGCTTCTGGTTGACAATCAATTCCGGAGCACACTGAGAAAGTTTCTCTTTGGATGGATGGGTAATATTTGATTTCACAGACGATTTGAAAAGTTTCAAGGATGTGCGTGAAGGCTGGATTGGTTGTTGATATTAATTCGGCTGCGAAATATTTTAGCTAACCTACTGTTTGTGGCTGAACGTTTGGTTGAAATAGGATTCGTTTTTCCTATTCAGGTGACATTAAGGTAGTAGGGGAAGAGGAGAGTGGAATAATAAAATTTTTTATTTATCTAGGATAATCAATTTTCTACCAGGCAAGGAAGTGACCTTTAGGTATTTTCTCCTAAATGTTGCTGCTTATAATAGAGTCATGATAGAATTGGTATTTAAAAACTTCGCCTGCAGATATTTAGGGATCGAAGAGTATACTCTGTTTGCTGATCTATTTATAAGTAAAAGTCCTTAGAAGTTCGAATAAGAGTGGGTTTGCTTAAATGTTATCATGCTTATTTTTAAGAAGTATTCGATAATAAGTTTTTTAATTAGCATCCTTGAAGAACCATTAAAGAAAATTATCAGTCTACTTTGGATGCGTTTTAAGGGAAGAGTGAAGCGTTATTGCACTATAAAGTCCCCCAGTGGACGTTTTATTTAATCGAAAAGGTGACTATTATCACTTTACTAAAAAGGTAAAATGTGGAAAGGTTAATCAGTTGATACAGGTGTCTTTGTAGACAAAACTCAATAAGGGCTGATGACGTTTGATTTTAAGGAACCTACACAGACCTAAGGCCCTTGACATAAGATTGGACTGATGCTCATGTGGCGTATATACACTGAACGTTAGAAGCCCTAAAAAGGAGATGGGGAGTTAGTCGGGGAACACCTCAAGGGGTCCTCTTAGTCATTTTTATGGTCGAAGATATTTTAAAAAGAATTGACATCGACTTGATGACAAAGTTGTCTTCCTGATATTTCGTCCTTTTCAAAGTAGTGATATTCAATTACACCCTACTACTTACTACTTAGATCACATAACTCTCTGATCATATACCTTAGAACAGCCTAAGATTCAGCTTTTCATATTCATATCGCTGTTGAGATACTTCAACTCTTCGATCCACTGCCACCTACATACGTATTTGAATTGTCATGTTCTCTCAAGGAACTCCGCGTTGGATATGTGGTTAAACCAGAAGATCAGCAAAATTTGTAGACACCGATTCAAGTATCGGCTTTGATAGAGATCATCAGAGTATTGGATGTTTATACTTAGATGTTTAAGTTCATCGATTTACTCTGTGACGCACACCACTTTCGATTTCGAGTTAGTCAATGTTTACATAGATTTTAAAAGGATTGCAATGTTTTCCTAGAATTTCTTTAAAAGAATTCGCATTTAAAGTAGAATTCGCTTTGCATGGCTAGGGAGTACTAATCTTGACCAATATCCTTATGACATAATGGATACATTTGTTGCAACTTCGCTAAATTGCTCGTAATACGTTTGTCAATTCGACTTATGCAATACATTAACAGGTCTTGGAGGACTGTGAGTTCCAAAGCATACAGCGATAATATGGCGTATTGTCCCCAAAGAAAAAAAACCGTGCTTAGTGGCACAAATGGTTTGACATCGAAAAGCTGCTGCAATCTTAAGAAAAGCTGCAATCGCAAGAGATCGCCATAATCTTCGCCGAACGCGTATTCCGAAATCTCTCAACACCTATGCCACCAGCATCTAGTGCCTAAGACCAGTGGCAACGCTGCCGACAAGTCATCAGAAGTGCCGCAACTAATGTGCTGGGTTTTACCCGACCACCACCTAGAAATCCCTGGTTTGACGAAGAATGCCGGTAAGCACATGCAGCTAAACAAGAAGCATACAAAGCGGCACTGCAAAAAGGACGAAGAATGATGCTTGTGAGCTCTACGAGCAGAAGAGATGGGAAGTACATCGGCTTCTCCAAAAGAAGAAAAAAGAGCATGAGAAGTGCGCGATCGAAGATATTGAGAGATTATACTCCAGGAATAATGTACGGAAGTTTTACCAGGTAAAACGAACGTGTGAAGCCAACAAGACCCGTACAGAAGCCTATAGAGATGAGGAAGGAAACCTCGTAGTAGAGTCACACTCGATGCTGAAAATATTTATAAAATATCTTTTGCAGAGTGTATAATGGTGACGAAGAGCAACATCGCGCTATCAGGCAGAATGAGCCATTCAACATAGATGATGCTAGCCAAAACTTCCGTCCACTTGACCAAAACGAAGTAAGGATAGCAATATACAAGCTTAAGTCCAACAAGGCTGTTGAACCTGACGGCTTACCAGCCGCGTTGTTCGAAGCAATTGGAAATGATCTGGTAGAGAGCATACACCAACTCATTTCTATAATTTGTTCAGATGAGTATATGCCTGGTGAATGGAATCTCAGCACCGTTTGCCTGATCCACAAGAAAGGAGATCCCCTCAATTGCGCCAATTACAGAGGTATCAGTCTCCTCAACATCGCGTATAAGATTCTATCTGTCATATTGTGTGAACGTCTGAAACCCTTCGTCAACAACCTGATTGGGTCCTATCAGTGTGGTTTCAGACCAGGAAAGTCCACAACCGATCAAATCTTCACACTTCGGCAGATCCTGGAAAAAACTCAAGACGTCCAAATTGATACTCACCAACTCTTTATTAATTTCAAAGCCGCATATGTCAGCAGGACGATATGTCATATATGTCAATAAAGGATTTAGGTAAGGTGATTTTCCAAAAGTCTGTGCAACTACTTGCATACGCTGACGACATGGACGAGTTGTCACTGGTGCATTTGAAAGTATTGGAGCAGAAGCAACGTTTAGTTGTGAATGAGGGAAAAACCAAGTATATGCTGTCAACAAGAATAGATAAACAACATCGACGAATTGGGTAGAACGTCACAATCGACAACTATAACTTTGAGGTAGCAAGGGACTTTGGCTATCTGGGCTGCGCCATAAACTCTGACAACAACATCACATCAGAAATCAAACGAAAGAATAACACTTGCCATTCGCTGTTTCTTCGGTCTATGAAGGCTGTTGAGTAACAAGGCCTTTTCAAAAAACACTAAGGCGACTCTATATAAGACCTTCATCATCCCAGTCTTGCTGTATGGCGCAAAGGCATGGACGTTAACGAAGGCGAATAGAGATATCCTTGGTCGTTTTGAACGCACAATTCTTCAAATTATTTTCGAAGTTCTCTCTCCACAGAAATTCTTTATGGGTTTTACAATTGTTTGCAGATGCCACTGTCTACCAGTTGCTGATGGAAGGACTGATTTCATAACTGGTACACGAACTTATTGACAATACAGTATAAAATTGCTGTTATCCTTAAACATGCAAGCAGTACTGTCCGCATTACCTTTTACTGCACTTATAGTGTTGTTCTCTTTGTGTCAACTTTGCGCTTACAATGGCTGATGATGGAAATAGGGTATTCAACTTTGGTGGTATTCGACCTTTCAAAACAATGTTCTCGAAATGCTCATGTACTGCAAGTGCTCATTACACCTGTGATTCCAAGAAACCCTTGGATAGATACACATATCTATTTACAATACACTCAGAGTCCACTCTTTGCTTTTAAATTTCTTTTGTCTTTGCCAACAAATTTTATGTCTTCTATTCATTTCTGTCTTTCTTTTCTAAAAAGACATTTCAGCACTTTTGTGAAACACAGAAAAAAAAAAATAAATAAATCTCATGAAAGTCGCGCAAAGGAAATTGGAGTCTGACAAAAATGGTTCTTCCTCGAGCCAGAAACCACTTCATGGGTGAGGGTAAGACTTCCAACTTTTTCTCCATCTATCTACGTTTATGCGACCAAGTTTTTCAATTGATTTATATTCCTGTTCAAAGTTAAAGATGACGAAGACGACAACGAGGCCACAAAAAAAAGACTACTACGACGATGACAACGACGACGACGACGACGAAGGCGATGTTCATCCTAGATTGGGATAACTTCATTGAATTCAGCGCGACTTTCCTAGTCTAAAGTTGAGAACTGCATGCATAGAATGGGGTATGCGTATCCATTTGCTAAAAAAAAAGGGAAGAACTCCAAAAACAAAAGTGAATATAATTTCGTAAAAATTAAATAAAAAAAACAAAAAAAAAAACACGAACTGAAGAAATACAAAAGACAAAAGGCGAGGGTGGTCCTTGCATTTGGTAACTTTTCGAAGAAAGTTTAAAATTGTCATCCATTATTCGAAAACTGTTGGAAAGGGGCCGATCAAGCTTAAAGGACTTTGAGTCTTTTTTCCTATTTTTTTTAACAGTCACTTTGTACTAGAAAAATTTAATAATCATAAAAGCCATGGTTGTCCTACTTTTAAAATTATTAAACTCCTTTAGGAAACCAATTTGAGTATAGCTGCAAGCTTACAAGGTATTACTGTAGTACTTCATGAAAAATTAGGTCTTATCGTATGATATTGAGGAAAGACATTTAGCACATGGGAAGAAAACTGGACGAGGACTGGAAAGCTTATGAAACGAGCAAATAAAGTTTTAAAACCTTGACCAAGAGAGCCAGTAGAAACTCATGGAAAAATGGCTATAGTGGCCGCAGATACATCGCGATTCAAGAAGATTTTCTCAAGGAAGCAGACCTAACCAGATCTTCTTTTAGTCAACGGTGGAGGAGCGCCGGCGAATCTTCGTATTCATCCTACACAAAGCTGGAGAAGAAGCTGACAACATTATAAACTCCTGAAAAGGTAATCGGTCCAGTAGAGTGGAATGGCCTAATCCCTCTGAAAAGACCGATATACTCGCAGTATTCTTCATGAAAAGATACAAAGTAGAGGACTTATGGGTCTCAGGGCGTAAAATTGGAACCAGAAAAAGAGGTGAACTATCTAGAGGACATTCTAGTCAAGCTAACTTTGAGAAGAGATCTGGCAAAACAGAATCCCAAAAGCCATAAAGGCATACTGGATATGATGTAGATCTTTGGGTAATGTTGTGAACGTATGATCTGCTTGAGAACAACTGGATATCAATACAACACCTTCACACCAGCCATGGAGACAATCTTGAGGTGAAAAGAACATTTGGAATGGCTGTTGTCAGACTCAAGGCATTACTTCATTTCAATGAATGGACCGCAACGTGGGTGCCGTGGCTCAGTGGTTTGTGCATCGGACCTCCTTTTGAGAGACTTGCCGACATTCATATTCGCAGTAAACTACAACCCGAGGACATATCCATAAATTCCTCCCTACCCTTAGTGAACAGTTGGAAGGTGCGCTGAGGACCCTTGACTCCTAGACCAAGAAATGTGGACTAGCTTTCAATGGCCAGAAAACCGAGCTGGTATTATTTATTAACAAAAGAATAATTCCCAGGTTTACATTACCTTCTAGGCCTTATACTTGACAAGAAAATCAACTGAAGACCTAACTTTAATGAAAGAATTAAGAAAGCCACTATTCCGTTCTATACATTCAGTAGAATGTTTGGAAAAACCTGGGGACCAAAACCCAAAACTATACACATGGATGGCTATATTAAGACCTATTCTGACTTATGGCTGTCTTGCATGGTGGCAGTCCGCCAGGAAGACCACCAACTTAGCGGCTCTCACGAAGATACAGAAATTAGCTTGTATGGGCACCACTAGTGCCATGAGAACCACACCTACTGCAGGAATGGAGGCTATCCTCAATCTACTTCCGCTGGATGTCTTCGTTCAACCCTCAGCAACTATTCGTGTCAAAAAGAATGAGTCAGTCAAATAGTTGGAAACAAACAATACAATGGGTCATTCCATGATCCTGAATAAATATCTAGGAAAGTTCCAATCAAGGATTACCTGACTCCGTAGCTAGATAGATAGGGGCATAACACTCTGCGGTACCATATGAAAAAGCAAAGACTAACGGAAGAAGCCATATATCGTGGATCACGATGACGAAGTCAATGAGGATATTACACACTTTTTCTGTCACTATACAGGTCTTACCCAGCTAAAATTTAAATTTCTCGGGGGACACCTGGAAGATTTATCCAGCAGACCAGTCAATGACATCTTGAACTATATCAAATCAACTGGATGGTTTGCTAGTTCATAGGAAACATGTATGAAGAACTAGGTTTAACCAATGGGTTAGAGGCATCTCTCCCTGAGTGTGGCATTGTGAATTCTTTCACTCGCATACCCACGTACCTAAACTGAAGGTTTGTGGTTTGAATCACAGACAACATAAAACAATTTTTTTTCACGGTCCCACCTCTCGCGAGCGTCTGACAAACATCCGAGAGTAAAACTGTCATGAAAAAGCTTCTCAAAACAAAAATCGTCCTTCGGATACGGCATTAAACAGTAGGACCCTTACATTCATGTGAAAATATAACACGCATAATGCGAATGGTTGTGCGAAGCTAGGGCCTGAAAGAAAGTACTGACGATCCTAGGATTCATAGGGCATCCTCTTAAGTAAGGAATAGTACTTTGATACAGGCTATACTCGATTCCCTGAATGAGAGGAATGGCAGCAGACCACTTCTGCAAATGAAAAGGGAGTAGATACATATGAATACTGATGGATCACACATCTATGGATAATCGGAAACTTGAAAAGGTGACTGAGCGCCCTTGTTCGCTCCTGGTAAAGAGTGTGCTCGATCAGCGTAGAAAGCAATCAGGCCAGATAGATTGCCCGGTATGCGAGCTGGATAAAGAAGGTCTTGACCACTTCCTCTGCGAATGCACTGTAACAGGGATGCTTAGACGCAAATACCTGAGAAGTCATGTCCTGACCGTGCCGAATGCACTTATGACGTTTTAGTTTCGAAAAAAATCTGAATTTCATTTGAAATATAGGACGTTTCTCGGATCTGTGAAAACCATTCAACTCTCCATCCAACCAACCATGACATTGAGATAAGAGAAGGGTTTTAATAACAGCTTCTAGTAGAGCATAATTTAGAAGCATCCATAGTGAAGATGTAATTAATAAACACGCTACAGGAGTTGCAGAAGTCGCAAAATTTCGGACGAAAGTAGTTCATATCTGCAATGAAATTGTTCGGCTGGATCTGGCTGAACATATTCAACCTGGAACAGCGTTTCTGATCCAGCTTAGGCCAGATTTGTCCGGATATGTGACACGTCGAACTGGTTTCCGTCTGTGTTTGGTCCTGCTGAAAGCGTTAGGCTTCAGTAGATGTTTAGATCTAGCGAGGGGCATACCCAGGCTCAATATTCACAATATTCCTTAATGCTAAGATATCTTTGAATAATGTACACGAGCGAATGTGAGGCTATCGCGACTGATTTGTCTTTGCAGTTATCATGTCGAGACACAGAGCTAATTGATGGATTGATGTTCTGTCAAAGACGGCTATCAATCAGCATATCGATTGTTTTCAGCAGAAAGGAAGATAGACTTAGCCTTAGGTATGAACACGGCTTCAATCTTAGTCCACAGTTAAGGATTGTAGACCAGATTCACTATGTCTGTCTGACCAGAAGCACTACGTCTTCAGATTGCTGAATTTTAGCAGGAATGATATCGTCATGTCCTGGGGACTTAAGGGGTTAAAAAATATGCATGGCCTGGTGTAGCCTTTCTGTTAAAAAAAAAGTTAGGGAGTCGCTGTACGATGCAGTTTGAAGCCAACAGCCAACAGGTATCGCGAAAGTGAGTATACAGTAAAAGATCATTGGACTCCTTATTAGTGGTCATCTGGATCCATCAGGTAGCTGGGTGTTGATAGGTTTTTGGAGAAGATTTCTTGCAGCGGGGCAATTTTTGAAGACATATCACTCCTATACCAGAAGATTCTTCAGGATCGACGTTGTTTCTTTTACAGTGAGAGACACTTTATAGGCTTCCCGATCAGGACGGCATCTCAAAAAAAAAACGGACTAACTGGAAAGGCTTATTGGTTCAGATCCGATTTACCCCGAACTACAATGGCACCAATAGTGTCTCAGTGTTTCAGTGAAGAGTTTCTGTTTTCAATAAAACAAATTTTACTGACCAGGAAGCTGTTCGTTCCGTTTCGCAATTGGAAACCATTTGATCTGTGATCAAGGCAAACTATAATATGGTAAATCGGAAACGGACAAGGTTGCATCTTGTCACCACTATTGTTTTTATTTGATATAATTGTTTATAAACAGGTTTGATAGGGAGTACGAAGAAATTCGATGGACTCTAACAACCCAACTATAACATTTAGACTTTATTCTATCTAGCCTAGGATACAACATAGGTACCTAATAAATGATATTTCGTTCAAATTCAAAACGATCTACTTGCGCGACTAATTAAAATTTCCATAAGCCATCAAAGACTGGCACTGTCTAAAGAAATTAAATTGATTTTAATGAAACACTCATCAAGTTCTTAAATAATCCAAGAAGCAAACAAAAGTTTTTATCACATAGTTCGAAAAAAAGCAAGGAAAATCTTAAATTAACTTTAATTGTCATGTCCTTCCATCTGGACTATCACTCCACCGGAAAACCTTTCTGAAAAAAAAAAAAAAAAAACATCAAAGCCAAAAACTTACGATAAAACTTCAAACAGATATGTCACTCCCCCTCGCAGAGTAGAAAAAAAAATGTATGTATACTATAGAGTTCTCCCCATTTAATGACCCAAATAATTAATGCAAAACAACAAAAGCTTCTCAAATAATTACACAACCCGAGCCAAGGACTAAAAAGTTTCTTCGAATTCTTTTCGCGAGCGAGCGTTTCACAAAAAGCGAATGCAAACTTGCGATAGAAGAAAAATCCCGACAATAGAACTCTAATGGACGACGAAGATGAAAATTCAGTCAGAGGTCCTTTTACTCCTTATCCATTCGGCGGCAAAAGAAAAACGAAACTACAACGATCTTCTTCTTCTTCTTCTTCTTCTTCCACTTGGACCAACAATGTGAAACCAAGGATGGCTTAAAAGTGGAGCGCAGTTCCTATGAATCTACTCCTCCCCCTTCCCGTCAGCGTCATCCACTCTCTTTCTGTCGTGGAGTTCACACAGAGCAATCGAAAGATAAAGGACGAGAGAGATGGACCAGAAAAAAAAAGAGAAAAGAAAAGAAAAGAAAAACCATAACACAACGTCTAATTACATAGTAATTTATCTTCCGTGAAAGACTGCCTTGTTAAAGGGACTCTGAGAAAAGGAACCAAGGACATCCATACTTACATACATACGAACGTAGTAGATAGTAGTTTGCACATGAAATGTACGCGATGGGGCGTTAGAAAATGCCAGAATAGCAGTAATAACTGCTGCAACAGCATAGCCAACGCTTAAAGTTCAACTTGTTAATGTTTAAACAGGCAATTATCCTTTACTTAAGCCACCATCACCAGCGTGTTTATGTTGTACGCCATTTATCTCGCAGCTTAGTGGCGCGGTCCATATTCGTCCCTCAAATGGTCTCTCGGTGGGATGCATCCTTTGGCTTCGGCCAGGTTTTCAGTCTTAACTTCTTCTGTCTTTCGTTCTTTCGTTTCTTCTGAGAGAATGGCAGTCCATCCGATTCGAAAGGATGATTTCATTGAGAGAATTGAATCCCTCTTTTCATTTCATATTCTAGAATAATTATTATTCAGCTGAAAGTCCTTGCATTGTGTGGGATAGGTCGGTCGGTCGGGTGGTAGGTGAATGTATTATCAAGAACTTACTCTACTATAACTGCGTTGTGTTCGTGCGTTCTTTTATTTCATCCTGTTAGAGCGCGCATCGTAATTTCTTTTATTTTGTTCCGTTCAAAATTTATAAAGAACCATTATTCTGAACTTTGCATTTGCGGTGCTACGGTACGGTCTGTGAAAGTTTTCGCTGCTCATCGCTGCAGTGTTGTAGAATTGCGATGTGGAACGACAGCGAAACGAATAGATTATATGCAGCAAAAATTACACAGGAAGAATGGAGCAAGTTAGAGGAATGTCTGGCTGTCTGTTGAAGAGAAGAACTTAAAGAAAACGTGCGGATGGGTGGAAAAAAATAAAAAAAAATTCAAATTAAAAGAAAGGAAACTTGAAGCAGCCTGTTGTCCTGCAAGGACATGCGAGTTTTAAGAAAATGCGTTTAAATTGGAATTTAAATTGAAATTAAGAAAACGTTTTCTTCTCATTTTTTTTCTCTTAATGCAAACTTAATTCTTTGTTCAGGTACAGGTAGTGTGGTTGGCTACGAACTAGTATGATGACTTGAATTTTTTAGTCCTTTTAACATTTTTTTTTCTTCTTGTATTAGCATGTCTTTTCTTCTTATCCATTCAGGGAAGGTAAAGCTATTAAGTGGTGTAAAAGAATGACCGAATGCGGTATGTACATATTTAGAGATGGGTGGGGTTATTAATCCTGGGAGTTATATTCCCTGATGTGAAACCAGTAATTAGCATCTAATCAAGGGAAGGAAGGAATCATAAACTATATGACAATTTGGGATATTAAGTTAAAAAGAGGGCGGTTTTAGAGAAATTCTGTTTAACATTCCTAGTCACTGCATGGTTTCCGTCTTTTCCATTTGTATTTTTGTTTTCGAAAAAACATTTAAGGGCTTCTCCCAACCCAAACACATATTCATAGGCGAAACTAGAGCACGTCTCACAGTGAAATTGTGTCGCAGCTTACATTTATATGTAGTAATCTGCACTCTATTCGGGTGAGACATGATACATGTCTAATCTACCTTGCATCCTGGAGATTCATACCATACGCAATAATATTGATAAAAATATAATACTCAACGTTGTGAGACATATGCAGGATCAAATAGTTAATAAGAATACACAGAGCGACTTGTAGTGAACTCGATTTAGGGGGAAAGGGCCTTGACGTTATGGCTCATTATGGTGTTCTCATAAATAGTAATTTAAACATGTACCGCACAGTTCTAAACAATGCACTATTCCTCTGTAACAATGACTATATGATCCCGGTCCTGAAGCTTATTTGGTGATTCCCTTTCAGAATCCATGATAGACTAGAATGTATGAACCTACAACTTAACCACAAATAAGAACTAGCATTTTACACTAATGGTTCCAAAATGTATACTTTTACACATTTTTCTTGATTTAAATTCGATGACAGAAGAATAAGGATTAGTGTAGTTGAGGACTAGAGTAAAATTGTGTTGAAAAACCTTATAAGGTCCTGCACTTATCTAAGACAACCTTTAAAAAAATTTGCACATTGTCGGGTGTTTCATCGAGCATAAAAAGAAATTATATGTCTTTTTCGTCGATTTCAAGGCAGCATTTGATAACATCGATTGAAGAGCCCTATTTTTTAAGTTTTACAATGCCGGAATGAGTCAAAAGTTTGGTAGAGTTCTCGAAAATATTTATAAAAATAACCAATCAGCTGTATGGAATGGAATCGAGACTTCGGAAAGGTTCGAAACAATATCCGGGGTAAGGCAAGGTTGTGCACTCAGTCCGAATCTCTTTGCCATGTATATAGATGACCTTATCGAATTTCTTCCTGGGGGAATCGAGATTGCTGGAATAGTAATAAAGGCTCTTCTGTTCGCAGACGATGTGGTTGTCCTTGCATACTCACCAGAATCCCTACAACTTATGATTAACGGTCTCCATTTGTACTGCCAATTGTGGTACCTTACGATGAACCTTGAAAAATCAAAAACAATGATTTATAGAAAGGGAGCTGATGGCAGATTATTTAGAAACGAGAACTGGCATTTCAACGGATGACCCATTGAGACTGTGAAACAGTACAAATATCTTGGAGTGATAATAACTAGCAATCTTAATATGGAAATTCATATGAATGACAGATTAATAAAAGCGAAAAGTGCCATAGGTGCGACCTGAAAGGAATGTTTTGCAAATAAATCTCATCGACCATCGTGTGAAGTACAAAGTCTTTCAAGCAGTAGCGGAGTCAATAATGATGTATGAAACATAATCTTGGGGATACAACCAGCACGAAACCGTGGAGAAACTGTTAAGGTATTTCATCAAAAGAATATTTAGTTTAACGAGTACAACGGACAATTATATGATCACCATAGAAACAGGATTATCACCACTGTTCATCAAAACCTTGAAACTGCATGCGGACTATCTCATTAAAGTACTAGAGATGCCTGACGGCAGACTTCCAAAAATAATTCTAATGGGGACAATTGAAAGGAGAAACCTATGGTATAAAAAATTAAAGGACCTTGCAAGATGATACTGGAAGATACTCCAAAGAAGTGCTCTATAATCTCATTGCACAAATAGACGAACGATACAGAGCAGAGTGCCTAGATATGACTACTGCATCAGTACACAGAGCTACGTACAGCATTCTAAAGCACAATTTATGTGAGAAGAATTACTTCATCAATAACAACAGCAAAGAAGTTATATTGGCTCTATTTAAAATGAGGGGAGAACTTTTTTTTTACGGCTTAATTATATCCCGCATCGTCCTGACCTACTAATATACTGCAGCCTTTGTAACCTTTCAGAAAGGGAGGATGTAATCTATTTTATTGGTAGATGCCCTATCTTCAAAGAAATACGAAGACACTTCTTAGGTAGCGACACAATATCAAACGAAGAAGTTTTAGTCCTCCTCAATTGCGAAAGTGAAAAACTATTTTATTATTATTAGTCAGCAATAACGTATAGAAATAAAATTATTAGTGAAAACTGTTAGTTATATAATATTAAAAACCAAGCAAAGTAGGTACACTTAATTTGAAATGTTTAATCTATCTATCTATCCACTTATGTAAGAGGTTCTTATATTATTATTTTTTTCGCAGGGTGTTTAAATGGACACAAAGTATCTATTAATCATCAAATGGTCTAAATAAGAAGTCACCATCGCCATGTTCACAAGAAATGCTACACTTAAAGGATTTTCTGTACACGGGATGATCGGTGACGTGAGTTTCGGTTTAAATTCTGAAAAAAAACGTGCACTTAGCCTTGTCAAACAATCCTCTGGTAGGTCTACAAGAGTCCAGGAGTTAAGCTTTGCAGACTAATTAAAAAAGTAGTACGGGTAGATATCACGTCTACGGCTTTAATAGTATTGTCCATGATATACTTACATAGATAAACATCAATAATAGTGTGTCTAGAACATCTCCAGGTATATTCGGAAAAACTTCGTCCAGCCGAGGCAGACAATTCTTAGAAGTTAGGTAGATATGGCAGACACATATTTAAAAGTCAGTCTTATAGGTCAAAAGGATGAACTTTAGGCCTTGAAATAAGCATCTTTATACAGCTGAAAAACTGAGTCTAAGTTTAGGTTAGATTAGGGTGACTTGCTCACTTAGACCAACAGGATTGGGTCCATTGTGCCCAACTATTTAACCCAGGAAACGCTGAAAAGAAAATCACTATATTAGAATCACCCTGATAGTGATATGAATTGCAGGAGGCCCTCCAAGTCACTGAAGAAGTAACTACCGAGTGTTCTCATTCTTCTGACAGATAGGGCAGATTCTGACAGATTCAATTTCTTCCCTGTTCCTGCAACTTCTGCAATAGTCGTTGTGTAGTACACCTATGCGCTCCGCATGAATATCAACTCATATCAGAGTGCCCACTAATTATGCCAGAGAGGACCCGTGTATTGCTTCATCAGAGAAACAGATTTCTTTTTATTTAGCCCTCTGGCCGTTGCACATGTGTCTATCATCGATTGGCTCGACCAATGATTCCATCCTCTAATTTCTTTTTTAAGGAACATATTGGGAAGGTAACAAAAGGGAGAGCTTGCGATACATGCAACGCCGAACCTTTTCTTGCAAGCTCATCAGCCCTTTCCTAAGATATCTATGTACATATATTCCCTGTTACGCAGCAGAGGGTAATTTTATTGATATATTGTTCAGGACTTTCGATCTAATTACCGCAGAGCTGTATATATAGCCAATTGTAGTTTTGCCAAAATAATATACCTTGGTTTCGGCTTGAAAAACACTACAATCGCCATCTATTCTAAAGGAAGGATTTATTTTTAGAATTTCACAATAGACCCCTGTGCCAATGTTCACCTTAACCAAATCTCCTTTCCAATACAAGCATCGGATTTATGCGATCAGTTGCCGTCGATCCGTTGGTGGCCACCTATCGAGAAAGTATCTATGCGTCGCTATGAGGGTTCGATGACTATATTTGTACTGCGTTCAGTCTAACAGCAGTTTTGGGTGCCAGACTGCTGCAGTACAAATCCAGCGGAATGAGACTGAGCATGGTCTCTATTGCCGCTGTCAGGGTTACTCGTAGTAATCCCATTATACCGATGCAAGCTGCCCTCTGTATTTGTGTAAAGTTGGCAAGTGCCATACTAATAACTATAAGTAAGAATGGGTCTTACAATCGCCGTGTACAGTTAGTATACCACGGCTGGTTTGAAGCCCCACTTATTACGGAACGCCTTTTTACAAGAGTACAAAGCAACGTTTGCTTTCCTTATCCGTTCATCGATGTCCTTCCAGTTTAATTTGGAATCTAGAATTACGCCCAATATCGCGCCGATATCACCAATCATCTACATATGTATTAGACGTTCTAATGTTTTCAGCAGAAAGGACAACAGACTGATTGGTCTAAAATACTTTGAGGTCGTGTGACTTTGTTTCCCAGCCTTGGGAAGGAACATGATACGCACGTTTTACCATAAGCATTCGGAGTATAACCTAGCTTAAGGCAGCCTGTGGAAATTTACTTAGACCATGGAATAACGATATCTTCTGACTCGAGCAGCATCACAGGTTGAATGTTATCCATTCCTGAAGCCTTTGATGCCCTTTTCTTCATCTATTATGTTCATTACTTCATCTTCGCTCATTCCCGACAACGTCTCTGGAATGATGGGTATATCATCTCCAATCGTGAAAGTGATATGTCCAAGGTTTCCTCTTGCGACTCCGTCCATGTAACATCGCACTTTTTGATATTTGAGGCCGACTTTAATGTCTTGGCTAGCATCTTTTAGAAATGCTATGCTTCGTTGATAGATTCCATAGAAAAGTCTCCAGGAGCTTCTTTTCGCATATCTATATTTTTTTCTTCAGTAGGTTCCAGCCTTCTCTTGAGATACGAATGATTTCCGCTTTTTCATCGACGCTTTTTCCCGCTGTGCCTATTGATCAGACAGGATCCTTCGAACGATCGCGTGAGGCAACCGTTTAATGCATCGACTGCATAATCAACTACTACAATATAGGAGAGGTTCTCATTGGAGTGGAGTTCCAATGATCTCCTTATCTCTCTTTTGAATTTAGGCCAGTTGGCCCTTCGCGGATTTCTGAAAATTCACTTCTCGCAAGTAGTTTGTTGCAGTTTGAAGAATATCTAACTCCAACATGGATGTCGGTGCTACCACATAAGGTATGATGGGCATTAGCATCACATCCTAGGCGAGTCTTGGTTGTCCTTGAAGTACTTTTTCAATGCATATCTGTTTTGAGTGTATCGACCGAAGTCCATTTGTAATACCTACCATCAACCACTTATAGGACTATTTGTCCATTAGGATAGACCGTCAAAGGGCATGATCCGGTATAATTCGCATATGCATCAGCGTAAACGTTGAAAGCATCAAACACCAAAAACAGAACACCATCTTGCAGACAGTCCAAGATTGCCCTTGCAGTGAAACATTGTCCACAATTTGCATCCAGAGTACTAATGCTTCGTCTACGCTATGTTCTCTATCAGTCGAGATCAGTCAGAAGTGGAATCGACGTCTATAAAAATGCCATGACGGAGGTTGAAGGTCTATGAGGAGAGCTTTGCATTTTCTTGTGAAAAAAACTGTAATAAGAAAATACAAGGATATGTAGATTTTTACGTAGAAAACGTCAGTAGAGTGAACGGAGTTACAAGAGAAACCCTTCAAGGAGGTGTTCTCTCCTTGTGGTCGACGCTAGCATTTTTAAAAAATTGTGACTTTACCTTGACACCGATATTGTTATTTTAAAAATAAGTCAATTGCCAGAAGAACCTAGTCAGTTACCCGAAGTCAGCTGTAGTCCATTAGAAGTGCCAATGAAAAAACATCAAAAAAAGGACGAATTTTTACTTAGAAACTACCCCACTCGTTAAGAATAGACGGAAACCTACAAAGTCAATTACATAGTCCGACTATAATAACTCAAAATAATATAAAAACCTAATACCCGTCCATCTAGACCCATAAATCCTTTAATAGCTCAAAAATATGCGTTTATCCGCAAACAATTTCTTAACCCCAAACCTATAACTCTAAAGCGGTCATCGTCAGTTCTGAAACAGCCATCATCACATTTATGATTACCATGCCGACAATTTTAATCTACAGCTGGTGATGGTTATAAAAGAAACAAAGCGGCAATACACAACAACAACAGGACCGCCAGGACAACCGGCGCGTCCGATACGCGTTTATGGCTTTCTCTTTGCAGTAAATGCATATAACACTCACACATACACCAAACAGCTCGGATACCAACTATTCCTTTATTGCTACGATAATGGCCGAGGATAATCAAGTCATAAATCTTGAATTAAAATTAATTTTGCAGCAAAACATGCCGCTCATGAAAGGATAACGCCTTATAGTGCGCCCGTCCAGTGCCATCAGCATAAATTGAGTTCATTAAAATTGTTTTCTCCTGATGCCATCGTCAGTCTACTCGTATACCACACCGACTTGGTCCGCCTTCAGACTTCCAGCGAAAAGCTGCTATGGTGCACTCAAAAGCTACTAGTGGTGTCTGTGGCTCCACAGATGCCCGCTGGTCTGGTCCTGCTGTGATGGTTGTTGTGGCAGTTGCCAGGATGTTGATTTGTTTTATACTCTACGAGTTTTTTTTTTTTTTTTTCTCTTTAAGAAATTTTTAATCGAATTGACGGAATGGAAAAGAAAGCGAGTATAGGAGAAAATTAAACCTGCAACTATAGGCTAGGATATTGGTATCGCTAAGGATCTCCGAAGAAAGGATTTATGGGGGTATATGTACATGAAGGTATATGACTGCGGTTGATTGCTAGGTTACGAATGGGTTTGCGGTATGCCGTATGCCCCATCTCTCTTTTGCTTCACCAAGTAAGAGTTATTGAAAGAAAAAGAGCAAATTTCTTTCCCTTCCAGGATCTGTGGTCCCGGTACTGCCGGTACTACTTGTGGGTGGACGAACTTGCTGTTGTCTCTTTTAATGGCATTTTAAGTGCCATTTTCCTGTGAGTTTGTCCGGCGAGTAATATTGTTGTGCCGACGTGGTGTGGTTTCTTGGATGTGAACCATTTGGAACGATTATAGTGTACTTAAATTAAGCGACTTCGTCGACATAAAAAACGGGATGCAGATAAAAAAAAAAGGAAATTCAAGCGGTATCAGGTCTTAAAGGATGCGTAAGGGGAGGGTTCATGAATCTCTAAAAAATCATTTATGTCTTTATAACAATCCTTCCGTAGATAACTCTGCCTGGTTAAATCCTTACCTCGAAAGAATTAGAGTGTTTGAGAGTATAGAGACATACTTCAAGAAGAGATGATGATCTGCGAAAGGATCGACTCATAGCGGCGAAATCTTACAGCGGTGCATGCGAAGAAGATCCGAAGTAGATGCCGATGCCGCATCTACACAGAGTGCACACATAAATTTCAGACAGATGTGTTGTCCGGTAGGATGACAACCGTAAAGCTGATTACAAATTAAGCTAGGTACCACTTGTACAGCTGAACTTTTTGGGCCAGGGCTTCAAGGACTTCACGGACTAAAAAGCTGTCGCAAGTAGCATGAAGCCGAAGCTAATTACTCCAGTAGGACCTTTTCCACCATACTGTCAACTTTAATTATATTTTTAATTTAAGTCTTCATATTCTTTTTTAAAATTTTGAGCAAGCCCAGGTAGCTCTCAAACTGCTAGCTGCTTATTGAGCCTTCGAGGCCACTACGATGCACTTCCGTCCTCTTCCCACGATATTGGCCTTCTAACTCGGGTTTCTCTACTGCTGTGGCATACACTGCAATCCGAGCCCTAAGTGAAATACGCTCATTGATCCATCTCCTGGTATCTGCTGAAAGCCGTGTGCTGTGACTTTTGTGGCTGTTACTGAAGTAGGCAACTGCTTCAGATACAAAAATATTTTTCACAGCACTCCAATGGTGATTCATGTATTTATGCGTTGAACTGCTGACTGATTCTGCTTCTGTGGCAAGATGGTTCCTGAGTTGTTAGCGCACTAGGGAATCCCGAAGTCTGTCGGTATTGTACCTGTTAATTCGAAGCAAGTTGGAACGGTTGCTGTTGGCGGATGCAGTATGAAGGCGTATAGTGGTTAACATAAGATGATGGTTGCCCGGTATTCCGATATCGGTTTGTTTAGGACGTTTATGACAAAATGGTCAATTTCTTTTTTTCAGTTTGACGTTCGTGGCCTGTTAGATGAGACTCTACTCACCTTGTAGCAGGCCTTGTACTCGAACAGAGTGCCTCCAATGACTAGCCGATTGCTTTTGCAGAAATATACAAGCCGTTTCCCATTATCATTGCTATCTCTGAGGCCGTGAACTTCCATCAAGTGTTCGATCACTGTCGTTGGCGTTGAAATCTTCCATTACGACCAGGATGTCCTCGTTAGGTGTTAAGTTGTAAGCGGCTCCAAGTTGACTGCAAAAATTGTCATTTTCGTCCCCAGTCATGGCTTCCGTTGGCACTGGATGCTGGTGATTTTTCTTACCCTACTTTGAAATTTGGCCGTAAATATTCTTCGACTCTGCGGTTTCTAAGACATGAGGCTGCTTTTGCTTTTGGTGTTAGCATCAGTCCTACGCCGTACTCTCGAGTGCTTCTGGCTGGTTTTCCAGAGTAGAGCAAGACAGTGCTTTTTGTGGGCGAATGGAATTCGTCAACATCCAACCATCTTATCCCGCTCAGTCC
This sequence comes from Xylota sylvarum, assembly GCA_905220385.1. Lineage (NCBI taxonomy): Eukaryota > Metazoa > Arthropoda > Insecta > Diptera > Syrphidae > Xylota > Xylota sylvarum. The sequence goes on from LR999958.1 coordinate 40,884,032, forward strand.
CAAGATGTCCATATCATATCGTGAGAACTCTCGATTAAATTGGAAGAATCTGGCATTCTGAGGAACTTCGTTCCGTGAGTCGAGGAGGGTCTTAACATTTCAGAATCCTGCCGTTGCTCGTAGTCGATAGCCAAAGGTTATCTACAAAAAATCTGTGCGAATCCGAGGCTTGTTGTGGCGTTCCGAAGCAATACATATTTTTACGGTTGCGGCTCGCTATTTTGTGGCGCAGGAAGCTCGCTATTTGTCCCCTTCTCTTCGCAATATCCGAAGAAACTCCCAGATGGCACCGCGAGGAGGCGTAGAGTAGGGCTTGAAAACAGAGCTACAAGATATTCTATCTCGTTATTTGGCGAACCAACTTATGCCGGAAGATGCTACTTCTACGAGGCGCAACGTTAGCCGTTGCCATTCTACAGACGAACCAATCTCCAATCTTTGTCGGAAAGGAAGGCCGGCAACGTTGAGTATAAGCGCAAGTGACGAAGGTTGTACAAACTAGCTTTTACATCGATTTCGCAGCCTTCTTCAAATCCAAACAGCGCCTAAGAAACAAATTTTGTTAAGTTGGTGGTTGTCGATCTATCATTGAGGAAACCATGTTGGTTAGTAGAAAAACTATATCTTACCCAACCCAAACTAAACCATTGCTATGAGTGATGGAAGATCATGTTCCAAAAAGGTTTCCATGAGAGTCTTCTTCCTAATAAGAGAATAATGTATACATTTTTTTTAAGAGATTTCGAACCAGACCGCAGTGTTGGGTCCCTTTTCGTCTCTCTTCCATGATCCATATTAGCCCGAGAGTCTCTCTGGATTTCTCGACAGTTCCTCTCTGGCTTTGATTCCTCGTGTCAACGCTAGCATCTGTTTAAAAGAAATCTGGTTCATCCTCTGGGTATCTACCCAGTGGCTCCCAAGGACCTCCGTTCTTCTGCTATCTAACGCCGGGACATTGACACTATATACTGACACTGCCGTCCCGACTTCCTCCAGGCATAGTTCATAGGTATCATCCTCCAAAAGACCCATCTTCTTTAGGTGATATACGGAATTGCCATGACCTCTAGATAACGCTACCACCCATTTCAGTGTTCTTCGCCCTAAGCTTAGAACTTCTCTGTGAGTGGTGCCAATCGGCATTTTAATAGCCATTTTCGGCTGCCTGCAACCTTCCACGGTCGACCACCTTCTCTCGTGTCCCGCCGCGGCCCAGTTGCTAATCAGGTGTTCTACCATCCCCCTGCCAATTGAAGCGAATGGTTCCGGACCGGAGAACTCCAAGGTTGATACATAGAGTCCGTCTTTCTTTGCCCTCAGTCCCTACGTCCCCTATCATCCAGAGCAGCGTCATCTCATTTCGAGATGAGCACTCGTTGACTTTATAAACACATTCCAATGCCAGTGATGTATTGATATCTGTTTGCTCTATGCGTCTAATCACTGATAGATTGTCCAGTGCTATGGTAATATTTCTACCCTCAACTTGATCCTCTTTCAGGTGATCCAACGCATGCAACATAGCAATTATTTCGGTTTAATAGACTGAGGTATATTTCCCCAGACTAATATGACAGGCTAGTTCCAGTTCTTCTGAGAAGATACCTGCCCCCGCTTTGCCATCCATCACGGGCCCATCCGTGAAGATGACTATATCACCAATCTTCTTTTCGGAAGTATTCCATCTCCAATAAGAATTTTGTGATACCTTTCGGTAACACGCATTCTCTTTATTCCATTCATGGGCATATTCAACTCCCTACTCTCGTTTTTCACGCGATCCAGGATTTTCCTATGACCATATTTAGTACCGTGCCAGTGCCAGTTGGCATACCGGTGCAGACGAAGTGCCGTCAAAGCCGCCACTTTCTTAATAAATAAGTCCAGCGGCAGACTACCTAGGATCACTTCCATTGCGCATGTTGGTGTCGTCCGAATTGCATCCGCGATCCCCAAACATGCCAGACGTCGGACCCTATCTAATTGCTTCTTTACAGTTTTCTGGGTGGCTTCCTGCCACCGTACAACTGACGCATATGTGATAATCGGTCTAACTATCATCGTGTACATCCAGTATGCTGACCTCGGCGAGATTCCCCACCTTAGTCCACATACCCGTTTGCACTGATGAAGCACCCTTTTCGCCTTTCTGATCTTCTCTTCCACATGGAAGTTCCAAGTTAGTCCAGCATCTAGGTATACACTCAGATACTTAACCCTCCTGGTCACACGTAGTTCCAATCCAAAAAGTGTCAAGGGCTGAAATTCCAGATATCTCCTCTTCCTTGTGAAAATGATTAGATTTGTCCTTCCCGCATTAATGGAGAACCCTTGTTCCTGACACCACCGCTCTACCACTCTGAGAGCATTTCTCATGATATCTGCTGTGATATTTATGAATTTACCTCTTGTCATTATTGCTATATCGGCATATTCCACAGTGTGGATGCCAGTCTCTTCCAGCCTTCTCAGGAGAGAGTCCACAGTTATATTCCACAGAGTAGGTGAAAACTCCTCCTTGCGGGCAACCTCTGCTAACCCTTCCTCTAAGTCTTGAAGTTCCCGATCGCCCTATTTTTCAGCATATTGTCCACCCATCTCACCACCAATGGGTTACTCTCAGACTTTCGAAGCATATCTTATCGAAGGAACCTTCAATGTCCATGATTATGGATATGGACAATGCGATGTCTCTTCCACAACGCGTACCAACAGGTGTAGCCCTGTTTCCGTAGACCTGCCAGCTCTGTATGCATGTTGTCTACTACTCAAAGGACACGCTTTCAGCGCCTAGCCACCACAATTCTTTCCATTGTTTTCAACAGAAATGATGTTAGGCTGATCGGTCTGAAGGACTTCGCTTCGATGTAGTCCTTTTTCCCGGTTTTGGAAGAAACACCATGTAACCTACCATGCTAGACATGTAACCTACATATATACCCCTTAGCCTTGGTACAGTGAGATTTGCACCCCATTGCATTAAAGCTGGGAATACAATATCAAGTCCTGCGGTCTTGTAAGGGGAAAACGTTTTTATCGCCCCACTGACCCTATCCATCCTATTTGCTCCTTGTTTCCTCAGAGCCCAGGGCTGATCTGACTTAAGGCTGCCCGGAAAGTGAATTTCCATGAGGACCTCATTTGTACGATTCAGTGTCTCAATCATCTCCCCCGTTCTATCGCAAATGAGTCCGACTTTAGAAACTGGATCCCTTGAGACAATTTTCTGAAGTCTATTGATCTCAGCTGTGCTTCTCATATTCGAGCAAAATTTCCTCCACAACTCCCTTTTACGTCGTCGCAGAGTTGCTTTTAGCTCTTTCTTCTTTGCCTTGTACTCATCCCATGATTCAGGATCATCCCTTCTCATAGCATGATTAAGGGCTTTTCTCAGCTCCTCCTTTAGAAATTCAAGTTCCCTACACCACCAAGGTGTGGGGTCCTTTTCATCTACGAAAGAGTTGTACACGCCTCTAAGTATAATTGTTCAATAGCTGATTGTAAATGCTTCAGCTGCGACTCTACATTCCAAGTGGTTTTCGGTATTTTGGGTACCCTCCCATTCAGTTTATCCCGCAACACTTCCTGGTATTTTACTATGTCCACGTTCCTGGGAATCCTGACATATTTTCGATCTTTTTTCCTTTTAGATCCGGAGAGTAATATCATAGAACGTAGAAGCTATCTTATACTCCATGACATGCACCATTTACTTTGATTTAGTTTTAAGTTGCCGAGCTCATTGGTCAACGGTTAGTAGCATCACTTTCGCTTTAAATCTTCATGATAGGATGAACATTTTGAAGTATTTTGGCTTTTCGGACAAGAACGAAGACCATTTAAAAAAAAAAAAACATTTAAAACGTAAAGTCGTCTATGCAAGCTGACGGCAAATTTTGTTTTTGAATTTTCATTCTGTTTTTTCAAACCACTCAATCATAAAGAAAAAGTAACATACTTATATCGTTTTTCTTGAGTTATCCTAGCAAACTATACTCTGCAGGGAATACACTTTTTTTCTGCATTTTCATGGATCCAAATAAAAGCACTAAACTTTCCAGAATAATAACATTACACGCTCATAACTTAAAATTTGAAACGAAGTCTACTTCGAAAAAGTGCACCTCTCTCTGACTTTATAAATATGCACATGCTGCTGGAACGGGAACACATCCCCCTTTTGTTTTTTTATTTATTTAAAACCTAGCCTCAGTTTAAATGTTGGTCATTGTATCTCATTACAGGAAGCAAAGTCTGCCGTTATTCATTACTTTTTCTTTTCCAAAAAAATAATGAAAACGTGTGGACCACTTTTTTGTGAAAACCTATTAATTGCATGGCATAGTGTTTATCTTTACCCGTTGCAGACCCCATCAGCAAAGTTTTTGAATATTCAAATGAAATTATTATAAATTTTTTAAAGTTTTATGGATGTCAAAAAAAAACAGAAAAAAAAAGTGGCAAATGATATGACTCTTCATGTGAAGTATCAAAAATCTTAGGGCGATTCATCTAAACCGACAAATGATAGTATCATGCATCCTTTCGAATAGAACGAACTCCTTTACGGATTTACATAACTGCTTCGTTTACTGGGAATAGAGGAAACCCCAGCCTTGTGCTCTAATTGTTTTATTTCACGACAGTTACAGATGATGATAAACGATGTAAGTTTAAATAGTTGAATGAAAAATTATAAAGAGCTCAGCCACATCCTTTTTGGTTGGGGCGCACAAACTATACTACACTACCATCACACGATATGCGGGGCGGAAAAAAAAAACGAAGCTATACAGGACGAGAGACGTTTCGCACAATATACGAATATGTGTGGTAGGTACACACACTCGGGCGGATACACAACATTCGTACATTTTATTACAATTACAAGTTCTGACTTAGGGTGAGCTGTCGTATAAGGAGGTATGGGATTTTATTTTTTTTTTTTTTGATGGGAGTATGAGACTTAAAGCGTTATCGTGACAGGATTTTTATGGCACACAAAATACTTGTGAATGTGGGTTAATATGATTTATGGAAATTGTCAGATTAACATTTTTAACATGAAATCTTACATGGAACGATAACAAAAGGAACTCCTGTCATTCTTGGGAATAGCGCAAACATAGAATCTACTACCTACTCTAACCCGACATTTAGGGTTGGCTGCCGTGTTTGTATAACAGAGAAATATTGTATTACAGTATATTGGTGTAGATTTGTGGGAGTGTGTGTGTTGTTTTTTGGCTGACAATTGGAGCTTGCTCTTAAGTTTTCCTTTTCTGCCATTTTTCACTGTTTATTTGTCTATACACTCGTTCGTATAATAAATAACCTCAGGTTATGATTGCGCTCTCGATGGATGGAAGGAAGCGTGTGCGTGTGTGCGTGTTTTTGAGGCAAATGAAATTTATTTCTATGTAGAAGGATATTCGGGTGGTGGTTAACAGCATTAAGCTCTTATCATTTATTATGATGCCACCGGATTAGGCATGATGTGAATTTCAAAATTAAGTTCAATTATAAGGTTTATATGTGAGCGTTACCACAGCACAGGCAAAATAATACAATAGAGTGGACAAGCCTTTAGAGGAATTTGGAATTCGTGTAGTGTAGGTAGTTTGAAGTTATATGACGACAGAGTCTTTTAAATTGTCTAAACCTGTGATAGCACACTTTAGTGGGCATTACGTGAAAAGATCCTAGCACAGAAGTCCTTATTCTAAAGTACAGATTCTATTCGACTTGGGCGGGTCAATTCATTGGATCTGTTTCTAGAGACGTTACTGCTTATTCTAACGTGTTGGCCATTTCTTTGTCAATACTATCGCTGTGGACAAAGATTTTTGGAAGAATCTACATATGTTGACGGTATCAAGTTTATTTGTTATATGCTTGACTGTCGGTAAGCAGAATCGCATCAATACCTCCTCGAGGTGTCTGCAGGATAGCTATCTAATAGTGAACTAACGTTAAGAGTATACTGAGTCTGACTGCAAATTTGAACCTACGTCACCATATTGGGGTTAACTCCAGCACACATGTTCCAGGTGAGTCATCTATTGTTGAACTGATTGCCAACTAACATGTGTCTCAACTGGCTAGCAAACCGTTTTCAGAAGGAAGATGTGTAGCGGAGGAATTTGTTAGACAGAATCAACGATAATATCAATAGCTATTGAACAGAACTCAGGTCAATAAATCTTTTAACACTAAGGCCGATATTATTAGAAGGTCCAACTTTCAAAAGAACCATGTTACCAAGCTCATCAAAATAAAGAGTTAAACCAATGAATCTACAATCTACCCACTGAGCAATCACAAAACAAAGTGTTACACAGATGGGCCAAGAACTGATGAAGGAATTGGAGCAGGAGTATTCAGGCCTAGAAACAAATACTCTGAATCCTTGCCCACAAATAGCATAATCAGGCTGAGATCTCATGCCATAGATAGAAGTGCCCAAATCAGTCTCGACAGACACCACGTCAATTGTGATATACAGAGCTATAATGTCAGATAGCCAAGCTGCCATCATGCCACTTGATTCTCGTCTCATTAAGTCTAAACTTGTGTGTTTAGAATTGTTGCGGGAATGACAGCAAACATTTAATGAACTGGGTAGAAGAAACAAGGCGACCTTCTGTTGGATACCTGTTCATGTGGGAATACTTACTTACTTACTTATGTCCTGTATCCCCTTGTGGGTCCTAGAGCCTCTACAATGCCTACGCGCCATCGTGTGGGGTTTCTGGCAATGTGCCTCAGCTCCCCCCAACTCTTTCCCAATTGCCGTGCTTCCTTCTCGACTGTTCTGCGCCATGTACTTCTGGGACCGCCGCGTATTCAACCATCCTGAGTAAGCGGGTTCCATTGCGTGGTTGGCTATGGACCTGTCACCTTTTCAGAGTGTGTGGCCACTGCCATTTTCGTCGTTGTATGGTTGTGCCTAAAGGTTCACGACCCATTCTTTGATAAAGCTGTTCGTTAGAGATACGGTGTTGCCAAAAAATCCTTAAGATGTTGCGTAGGCACCTATTAACGAACGTTTGCATCTTCCTCATGATAGTAGAGGTCACAGGTCACTCTTGAGGTACCACATTCATATAGCAGCACGGATTCAACGTTGAAACGGAATAGTTAAGCTAATTGCATTACTACGCCAAATTGTGGATAGCATCCTAAACGCAGATTTTGGTTTCCCTATTCGGCTGGCTATATCCAGTTCGGTCCCGCCATGAGTTGAGACAATACTCCCAAGGTATTGAAAACTCTCTACTCTCTCAACCGTTTGTCCAGCAGTGCATATACATATGTGTTGATGAGTTCGATCATAGGCTGATCATTTTTGTTTTTGCCGAGTTCATTTTCAGCCCAACGATGTCAGCTTCCCTCTCCACATTTGCTGTCCTTTGGTGAAGGTCCATTATTCTGTGAGACAGTAGGCATACATCGTCGGCGTAGTCGAGGTGTTTGAGTTCGGGTGTAAGAGTCTATCGAATTCCTCCATTTCCCGTCGATAAAGCCGCATTTAACACATCGCTTATCACCAATAGAAACAATATTGGTGAAAGAATGCAGCCTTACCGAACCCCACTTTGGACTTCGAATTCCTCAGACAGCCTTCCTCTGTGCAAAACGTGACATGTGGATTCATTGTATGTAGCCTTGATAGTAGCTATTAATTTATCAGGAATGACCCTTCCGCCCAAGGCAAGCCAATTGACACTATCACCCGATTGACACTATCAAATCGATGAACAGCAGGTATAGTGGTGATCGATATTCAACGCATTGCTCGATGATGATTCGCAGGGTGTTGATGTGGAAGGATTCAGAGCGGAAACCTACTTGTACAGCGTCGAGTGTGTCTTCGAGGTGTTCTTTGATTCGCTCCAGGATAATTCTAGCTATTACTTTAGCCACAGCAGGTAGCACGCAAATACCTCTCCAGTTTTCGCACTGCATTAGGTTGCCTTTTTTATGGAGCTTGGCGATCATTCCCTTCTTCCTTATTCCCGTTGTTTTCCCCTCGTTTATACGACTGTTGGAATTAGTTAATAAGATGTGGGGATTGTGTTGAAAGCGAACGTAGTGTAGGTGTTGGGATCATGGGAGTGTAAGGTGCACTATGTCGTACAGTCATCGGGAAGACATCTTGTTCGCCTGACAAATTCTAATATGTCACCGATTCCTATATTTCTAAGGCGTGCTAGATTTGGTATCGCGGAGACCCCAGTATCTTTTGTCTTAACCTCGCTGTTGCAGGATAGTGGCAGAAGAAGTGTTCTCTATCTTCCTCCTCCTCCTCACAGTTGGCGCAGATTCTTGTTTCAGATAGTCTAACTAACTAGTGTTTGTTGAGATTGATGTAGCCTGTTATGAGTCCCACTATGTATCAATCTCACCTCTGTTCTACTTGAGTTTAGAGCTCGTTTTGTTGTGTTGTTACTCGGTTTCTTTATTACAGATCTGTCCACTTTGCACGTATCTAGATTCGCCTAGTAGTTCTTGAACTCCTGTCGTATCTGTGTATTGATTATAGTTTTAATAATTGTCAGGGAGACACCTATTTTCTTTTCTGGATTCAATTCTCTGTTTCGTGTTCCTTGTATTGCCAATTTATCTGTCATGCTCCGGTACCCACGAGAGATGGATTTTTTAGAATTTGCAAGTGAATTAAGTTTAAATTTGCATTCCCTTACTAGTTGTAAATTCGACATGGGATTTGTAATAGCGCTTATTGCTGCTTTGCTATCCGAGCAGATATCGATTTGCCTATCTATGCTGGAGTCTTCTGACAGTATCTCGACAGCCTTCAGTATTGCAAAGACCTCTGCTTGGAACACCGTTAGGTATGGCTCTTGAACAGCAAGTTCAATCGGCGGGCTAGCATAAAAGATGACAGCCCTTGATTTCCCTGATATATTAGAACCGTCTGTGTACATTGTTACCCTATAAGAGTTACTTGTCATCCTTTCCAAGATTCACTTGTAGGGGAAAATGTTTCAAAGTTGTTGGCAAAGATATAAGATTTTTAAAGGTTTTGACGGTTTTGCTTGCCAAGGAACTCCACTTTGACTTGAGTACATTGTCCCTGGGAACTGGTACGACCGAGAACTTTAATAACGCGGGCCAAAACAACTGGTTTATCCATGCTTATTCAATAAATTCGGTGATTTTCTGCAGAGAAATTCACGTGTGTCAAACACTCAAAGTGACAGCCGGAAGCAGTGTGGATAGAAGATTATGGACGCAGTTACTCTGGCCAAAGTAAACTTCGACTGTGTCTAGGGCCTCCTGTGTTAGGCTGCTTTGTGACTGATACACTTGAGGTGTTCTTGGAAGGACAGCCTCGTATCTAATAATATTACTCTGAGGTATCTTATGTAGGGTTTGATGTTATTACTTGTTTGCACCTTCTTTTTGCTGCTTATAAGAACCGCTTCCGTTTTGTGTTCCGCAAGTGTGAGGCCAGTCGGAGTTAACCAGTTTCGTACGGTCCTTATTGTGGAGGTCCACCTCTGTCAGTAATTTGCTAGTCACGACGATTTGCTCCGCCGGTGATCTTATATTAGTTGGGTGCACTGTCTGTGTTGTACTTTAAGATTCTGCGCCTGATGTAGCTCGACACGATGTTAATGAGATACCCTGGAACTCGAGAGTCTATGAGTGACTGTAGTATATGGCTCCAATTTGGAGTGTTCAATGTATTTCTTGGTACCCGCTTTCCACATCTTGACTTCTATCCATTTTTTTTGCTATTTTAAGTACTAACCTGATTGGATCTACTGTTGAGCGAGTCTTCCGGAAACTATATTAGTGTTCCGATATCCTACCTGCTGTTTTTATGGCTGCTTCCAATCTGTTGCAGATAATTTGTTCCAGAACTTTTCCCATCGTATCTAGCACACACAGGCGATGGTATGATGATGGTTCTCCTGGTGGCTTATGCCCTTTGGGGATTAGTACCAGACTCTGCCTTTTTGATTGACATTAGAAAACTCCTTCTTTCAGGCATGCCACAACTGATGTGCTGTATTTCACTCAACCACAACCAAAAAACCATTAGTTTGACGAATAATGCCGGAAAGCAGATGCATCTAAACAACTGGCATACTAAGCGGGAATCCAAAAAGGCCGAGGGCTGCTCGTACACTTTAACAGCGAAAGAGACGGATGATTGAAGATGTTGAGACTTTATATTACTAAAACAATGTACGGAATAACCAGATCTGTAGGGACAGAAGCCTCTAGGGACGAAGTTGGAATTGACATTGTCTGTTTTATTTTTTTGAACTGAGAAGCCAAGGGTCCATCTAGAACAAACTAAGAAGACTCTTTATACTTAAGACCGTGATCATCCCAGTTCACGCTATGGTGCTGAATTATGGACTTTATCGAAAGCTGGTGATGATGATATTCGCAGACCTTAACGGGCTGTGGTAAAGGAGAATCAACGTCGAAATAAACGACCTGGAAAGCGACATTGACATTTATAGTATTAACCCTCTGAGATGGTTAGGACATACAGATAGAATGAACATCAGCAATCCAGCAATGCAGAGTGTTCGATTTTAAAAGGTTGGTATCATTAAAAATTATTCAGTATGGCCTGTATGTATGTACATATCTAAATATATCTAAGTTCGATATTTGTGTTCAATTCTTACATCAATTTATAATAAGTGAAGAAACATGTCCTTTCCTTTTAAAGGAAACTTCCAAAGCACAAATTATTATAGTACACCTCTTCTTAGATAAAAAAAAAGTACTCTTTTCGGACAATGGGAATGGCTACTGTCCCCCTCCTCCTAAGTGAACTAATGCAAATGCGAACGACTGTTTTGGACACCCTGTCACTTTGTGAAATGACTTCCGCTACCAGATGGATTTCCATTAGAAGATATTGGTGAGGAGTTTTTCTTCGAAAATGTATGAATTATTCACTTTTTCTTCAATTTTAATTCGTTCTTATTCCGAAGACAATAGCAAAAATAAAGAGAAAAAGGAAGAAAGGAATATAAAAAAAAAAAAATAAAACTTTTTTGACTTTGCCTTTGAGTGTAGAAATTTGTAAGACGAATTTCTCAGCAGTTAGAGGATGGCATCGTACTTTTATCCCAGAAAATACTCGTACAGATGAGGAAAAAGTTTTTTACTTTCCAAATCGTTATTTCTGTGCGTGGGGTGGGGGGAGTAAAATTTGTTTGATGTCAATCCAAATGCTAAAACATGAAGTTTGGTCACTTAATTTGTTTTTCTTTGAATTACTTTTCTTAAAAATTTTTTCTTTCTTTTGTTTTGTTTAGGACTATAACAAGACCGGCATCTGGCTGTGTTTTAGAACAATGCAGTACATTAGGCATGGATGTTCTATAGTGAGTAGGAGTACTAAGTAGGAGCGGGAGTCAGAAACGGATTGTAGTCTTAAATTTTGATTTTGTTTTTCCCTAAAATGTAGTATAAAGTTCATGTCTAATATTAGACATGATGTTTCTTTTTTTTGTTTACCTGTGTATTGCAAGCACAGAAATAGCTTAGGGACATAATGATATGGTATACAAAATTGATGTCCAATTGACGGATGTTTTTTTTTGACCGAGGGGATAGGTACCATTCTGTATCATTAAAAATAGTAGATATGCAAATGAGAGTGTAAGGCCGTTTATGACTGAAAATGATACTATAGATCTACAGGCACCTTCGTGGGCAATCCTTCGTCTTAGATGATATGGGTTTAGATCCAGTCCACTCTGGATGATGGATTTGTAGTACACTTGTACTATGACTCCCATCTTATTAAAATGCATTAATCTTTTAAGCAGAGACTAGTGTTTTCAAAGGAACTGTGAGGATCAAACGATAGGGAAAAAGGCATTGCTCAACGTTAACTCATTTCCAATTTAGTTTAAGTACTCTTTACATTCGAACGATAAGTTGAAATCAGTTACACATACCTAGATTCCAAGTTGCAGTGGAATATCAAGAAATCTAATATTCGAAGAATTTGATGGTAGACTAGGCTCAATAGACCAATTCTCCTCAGGAACTAAAGATACGATTAGTCTGCTTTGGTCCTTGATTAAGGTTTATGTTGATAGCTGGGTTTCCTCTAAATGAAATCGTGCTTCATTATTCGCAAAAAGGCATATACACGAAATGGATGTTTCCGCTTTTATCAAGTAGGTCACATTGTGAGTACACAAGGATTCTACTTTATCTCCTACCTAGGAGCAGAATTTTGGAACTTTTGTGCTAAATACTGCTTTGTAAAATTTAGATGTCTAAAGTCTCTATTCATCTTCCTAAAAAATATTGAAAAAACTTATGGTTTTTTGGTTTCTGGTATACCTACAATGTACCAATGTACAGTCAGAGTACTCTATGGGGATTGACACTACGGTTTGTCAAACCTGGGCCTTGACACATGTTGGTCTAAACTCAACAGAGTCTCTATCTAGGTGCTTCATGTTTTATACACCAACTATCAATAGATTCTTGCCTTCAGTAAGGTCCAAAGCAGTAAGACTCAGACTTGGTAAGCAAGGTTTTGACATTTGAAGTCTTTGGCTTCACATTATCTTTAGGAGTTGTTTAATCTTTGGCTACACCCCTACGTCCTGAAACAGGACCAAAGTGGTCTTTATACCGAATCCCCTAAAGATTTCTGTCCGATCAGCCTGATCGACGTCCACATTAGAACAAAATTAGATAGTAACCTTCTATCGGTATCCCAACACGCGTATCGCAAAGGAAAATCGATAGAGACTGCCCTGCACTCGTTGGTAGGAATCATTGAGAAATCTTCTGAGAACAAGGATTTCGCTATGGTGTCCTTCCTTGATATTGATGTAGCTTTTAACAATGTCAAAACAAAAGCAATATCTGCTGCACTTCTTGACTTGAAGGTTGACAACTATCTTTGCTATTGAATAGAGGAAATGGTTTAAAGTAAACTTATCCATGCTGAGCTCAGGTGCTGTCTAACCAGAAGTTTGGTGTACACGTGGGTGTCTTATCACCACTATTGTAGCTCATGATAGTGAATGATAGGCTCCTAATCTTGGGTAAAGACGGGTTCAATGTCATAGCCCATGAGGACGGCGATATCAGAGAAGTTCCTTCTTACAGTTAGAGACCCTATGCAGTCTGACCGATATTGTCGGTCTCGGAGTTAATCCGTCCAAGACTAAACTAGTATTGTTCACAAGAAGGTATAAAATACCATATATAAGGTATAACTCCTCCAACTCAAAGATATTGAATTCAAATTTGCAGATCATGCCAGATACTTGGGGGTAAGCCGAAGTCTCAGCAGTCCGTCAAGACGCGACCTGGCTTTCGATTAACTGGATAGAATGCAGCGCTATCATTTTCTATATATGTAGGTAGTCAAGCTGAGATAAAAGCCTTGATATTGCCAATAATTCGATCCAATTTGGTAAAGCAATGCCTAAGATCTCTTAACATGATTGCTGCCAAGTGTGATGTATCCCTGTGCAGGGTTCCAGGCTACGGTGATATTCTAGCTAATTGCAAAGCGGGTGAGCTAGCTAAGGAGCTATAAATCGGAACTTCTCTGACAAAAGGGAAGAGCCGTAAGCACCTAAAAAATCGATAAAATTCCAATTAGATACGGCAGCCATAAGAATGGCAAACAGTATGTGGAATATCAGCACATGTCTCTCTTCTAAACAAATCTGGCCAGAGCTGGTTTTATATGAAAACTAGCAGATTTAGGATAAAACTGAGATGGATAGTTGGAGCCCTTACTGGGCACTCTCTGGGAGGCAGACATGCCAGAAACCTTGGTGTTCCTGTCCTGCTTTATCGGTTTTGAGAGGGAAAACCCTAGGCGAGTACTTCTTCGAGGATCTTAACGAACTAGTTAGACCCAGACTTTGGCAAAATAAAAGGCTTAATCGCCGAGTCGAACTGATTTAATGTCTAAATGGCGAACTATTCTTCTTTGGCATGGGTTTACACCGATACTGGTTATCCTGCCTCCTGTCCTAGGATGCAGGTCTCTGATGCTGGTAATCCGATTTTTCCATAGTAGTAATACAATAGACCTTCTTTTTGGTCTAATTGTTTCCCTGTTAAGCGGGGACAACCACCTAACCCAACCCGATCAATCAACATAATTCCTATATTTGATCTAGAGGAGACTGATGATTGGCTAGGTGACGGTGTTTACAGATACTCTTTTCTTGAGGATCGAATTGGCAATAGTAATCATGTTAAAGAAGTCACAAGAAGCGTCTCCTTGCCTAAATTTTTTTTGACATCAAAAGTCTCTCGAAGCAGCGAGCGTTCTCTATTCGTCACAGACGGACGAGTTGGCAAGGATAACTCGTCTCTATAAATTCTGTCACATGTGGTCTTCTTGAGTTTTCTTGTGGATTTTGCTTGGCTGAAACCAGCTAGAATCAATCAGGTTATTGAGAGAGGTTCTGATACAAATCATAGAAATAGTACGATGGGGGTATACTTCGACAGATTTCAAAACTGCTAACCTGAGATAAATAAAGTAAAATGGTTGATAATTCTTAATAATAGTGGAAACCATCCATTAAAACAACCACAAATCAAGAGTTGATAATTTTTGATTAGCTCATTGGAATATATACTTATGTACGTTAGTACTGGTCTATTGAATTATAAATTTTCCTATGAACACGTTGAAATGACTGCAAATTCTTTATCAATTCATACTTCATTGATTTGTATCGATTTTGTAACAGAGTCACGTTGTAATAGATACATAGGTATATCGACTCAAAAAATAATAGTATCATACTTGACGTTGTTCTTCGATAGCAGCTGCATATTTTTCTCATGCAAATTGGCTTCCAGGAAATGATTACAATTTCTATCCATAAATACATACACATGTGCATATGTAGATACAAACTTTCGTATATTACTTCAACGTATCGATGTATCATATCAATTATTCATAGATAAGTTGTTATACTTAGTAACCTCAACTTATTATCCTCTTTAATCCGATTATTGTTGAAGTATTGTTATGAATTAACTAGAATCAGGACGTGTATAATTGCATGTTACATGAGGAAGAATTTCCTGGAATCATTTTATTTCAAGATGCATACCTATCATTCAATGTTGAATATATGTACATACGTAAGTATTTTAAGGAAAGTTAGGTAGTTAGTAAATTGCAAGCTGGTCATAGGACAGTTGACACAGAAAATATGTTGAGGAGGGTCAATGGTTTGAGTATAACGAGTAACTTCATTTTTTAAAGCTTAAACGGACTAAGATGGCAATACCGAATGTATTACCTTTTTGAACGACCAGACAGCCAGGCAGATATATGATTTCTGCAATTGAAATAAAATCCAAACTTGTGAAGTGTTGAGGAGAAGAGTTTATGGTTCTTGGAACTCAGCACAATGTTCCGCTCTGCTGGTGCCTCAAATACACAGACATATTTGGCAAAAGGATACGAAATCCCTTTCTACTCCGATTTGAGTCATCATCGATGAAGAATGAACCCATCTGAATCAGAAATTCCACCTTCATTTAGACTTCCAAAATCACGTTAGTGTGTTCGAAGTACTCGAGGAAGTTGTTTAGCATCCCTTTAGCTCATGTTCTCATGATGGAATGATATTTTGAAAACCTTAGTAGGTACTCCCAACAAAAATAGGAGTCCTGGTCACTAATTGATATACATATGTAAGGTTGTTAAAACTCAATTTATCTCACAAGGTCATATTCATCTAGCTAACTAGGTAAAAGTGTTTTCGCATCAAAAACGTATCCTGACACTACCTTAGGTACCTACAGTCTGCCTACTGACAGAGGTACTATATATGTACGTACATATGTACATCCAATCCAATTTCGAATTCCCCCATGCAAGAAACTTTGCTCTCTAACATAGCGGAACAAACTTTTCTTTGCAATTTAATTAGCCCCGAGAACAATACAAACTGGATAAAACCGTTGCCAATCAACATCATTTGTGCAACTTGATGTTGCCACCCTACTGTTGGTTGTCCTGGAGGAGGGCGAAAAAAAAAAAAATAAAAAAAAAAATATTTCGAAATAAATTGCTCGTTTAGTTAGCAGTTCTCTGTTCCGCGTCCGTCCTCGTTCACTCTTGACGAGCAGGCAGGATAATTAATAGCGAAGGACATCATAAGTTTGCTCGTGTAAATCCAAATATTGAATCGCATCGGGTAGCGAGTAAATTTATTTGCAATCATGGGATCCATTTATTAAAACAATATTTTTCGCTGTCGGTTTTTTTTTTTATGATTTTATAGCGGAGCTTGCGCTACGAAGCGGACATCAGAAATGACAATAGTAAATCATGTGGGGCTGTCAAGTCAATATGCGGCCAATTCGATGTCGCCAACAATATGCGAGTCCTAGTAAGAGTAAGTACATAGGATTCGCGTGTGAATACCAACTGTCGGGTAGACGTGTTGTGGGTGCGTTCACACAGATTCACCTCCACTTTCTGGGTTTGGGGGTGCCAACCGACGTGTGGGGGTGGTGGAAATGAATAAACGATTCGGGGGAGGATATAACAAACAAATCGAGTGTTATTCCCGTTAATTGGTGGTTGACCTGTTGTGGCACATACAGGAGTCCATCACGGCATGATGTGGTATTTACTCTTGCGACTCTGTTCGATGTAATGAATTGCATTTCTCATATTTGTGGTTAAATGGAGGGCACAAGCTGCACACAAGGGTTGTTAAGCACTTTTTTTAATAAGCCGAGAGGGAATTATAACATAAATACGGATGTCTATAGGAATTTAATTGCACTTCGATGTTGGCTGGACATGGTGGAGAGGTTTACGAAAGAGAACAACTGAATGGATTCTTAAAAAGTTCATTCATGAGAAATGGGGATCAGTTTGGTGGTCCTAGAAGGAGATCATCACATTGGATACGATAGGAATTAAGGCTCTACTCAAAGACCAAAAGACAGAGGTTCCGTTGAGTCTGACTAGCTCCCTAAGATCTTCCTAAGATCTTGGAAAAGATATTCACTAGGGTTTTCCTTCTCAAAGCCAGTAGGGTACGACAGGTACAAAGAAGGTGTGTAATGGTTTCTTATATGGACGTCGATCAGCGTAGAACAAGGACAGCGAGAGAAGAGTATGGAGCCAGAAGAAGAGAGGAAAAGAAGATCCTGCGTAAGAAAAAAAGGCCCACGCAGTCTCCCAGTTCAAGGATTTTAAAGAGTTCCGCGATAGGAACAACATCCGGATGTTTTTTTAAGAAAGCCAACAACTGGCAGCTGGTTTCAAGCCCGGACAGCAGGCTCTTCGATACAGTGAAGGGAACGTAGTCACCGAGACACAGAGAATAGTAGATGTGCTTAAGCAACACTTCCAGCTGCTACTTAATAGGCATCAGGTAGAGAGAGTGATAGGGCAAGAAGAGAACCCGCATCCAGTCAATGAAGAGTCCACCCCCTCCCACTACACTGGCTCGGCCAGCAAAGAGGATCTTCGAATCACAGTCCCCAAGTTCGAAACGACAAGGCAGTCCGAACCTCCGTTTTAAGAATCAAGCTATCGCGGCTGCCGTGTCTCAGGCAGAGACTCTTCATGGGTCGGGAGCCCGTTAAGTAAGTAAGTAAACAAGCGCCGTCTTGCACAGCTTTAGTGAATGTAATCTATAAATTTGAACCCCTCGAACAGGTTAATGATGTGAAGACTCTAACTCGTATTCGTCCTGAAAAATTAGCTCAAAATATCGCTGCCGTAGCTGAGAGTATGACTGAAAGTCTAGGTGCTTTCATTTCAAAACGATCACACGAATTGGTCCTATCCGCAAACACTTTGAGACGTATTTTGCATCAAGATCTTGTTTTAAAAGGTCAAGTTAGCACAGAAGCCGTACTTTCGTTGATTGGGTGCTGGAAATGAATGAACAATGATGAAGCTCAGCACTCAGAACAATTTTATGTAAAAAATCATGAACTTGCTCATTCATTTTCAGAATCCAATCAACGAAACTATGGCTGCAATCTGCTGGGTACGTAAAAAAATTGAACTGTCTGATCTGATGAAAACTATAGAAAAATAGGGTAACAACCTCTCCATCCACAACGAGTGACAGTTTGGTGCGATTTTTGGGCTGGCGGTGTCATTGGGGCAGATTTTTTCGAAAATGATGCTGTTGCGACCAGCATGACTTTTTATAAAAAGTAGAGCTTTTCTATTGATTTAAAATGACATCTCTTGTTGGATGACTCTATACGTTTGAAATCAAAACGATTCCTTCAAAGGCAATTATTGGCTCATCAAAGACTGGCAGTAGGCTCGTGTTTCTGTTATAGAATAGTCATTCAACTCAACCTTGAGTAAAAGGATTTCATAAAAAAGAACTGAGCAAACAAATTAAATTAAGTTCAACTACGAAAATTAAATTAAATATCCTCATACCAGGACTGAGGTAGCATTTCAAACTTAATTAGTCACTAGATATTATCAGTGGAAAGTCTCGGCAAATATACACCACCTGTCGTCGGCGAAAGTCCTACCATTCGCCAGGCTTCACTTACAGCCCCGCAGTTATGTATTCGTCCGACTTAATCAAAATTCTATTTCGAGCTCATCATTATCCAATACAGGTACTTGTATAGTAGGTACCTACTCTACAAAAGAAGAAAGTGCTTAAGTTTTCCATTCAACTGAAGTGGAACACTCTTATCTCCATCTGCCCAACCCAATAGCGTAACGTACATCATGTTGTTTGTACTTGGAGCCAAAGAATGACTCTATAATTTCGTTACAAAATTTCTTCTTACTTATTATACACACACACTATATAGGTAGATAGACAAAATTTTGTCAACATCCTGGCAAAAAGTATACGAACCGTAGAAAGACCAACACAGAGATGAATTCGGATTAAACTTTTCTTTCTTCAAATTATGTTGATTCTTTGCGCTATTAAGATCTCTAAAGGACATCCGTTGCCGCCATTCATTGAAATATGTACTCTATGCCATTCTGTGCTTTCTAGCGTGTTGCTTGCTTCCTTTTAAACTGAGAGAGAGAGAGAGAGGTAAAATTTAATTTAAATTTAAAACAAAGTTGAAACTTAAATTTCGCTCTCTCTTAATGTATCTTGTATAATGTCCTTTCTTTTTGCGAAATGAGCTTGCAATGCATTTTTATTGTATATGAGTATTTTTTTTTTTTTTTATTTCGAATTTTTGTTGTCCTGCCTTTCATTGGGAGATATTGCGAAAGAGGTCCGAAAATTAATTTTCCATTTATACAAAATGTGATTTATTTAATTAAGTTTCACATGTCAAGTTGGGCACATGGTGATTTCGTATGAAATTCGTTTTTTTTTTATGTCCATAAAGTTTGGCCTCTCGACGGGATGCGTGTGCGTAATTGTGGGTTGATCGGTGAACTGGGATACACCGGTCCGATGTTGGCTCTTGGATACAACCGAGAGAAGCGTGAATTATTTTAAACTTTCAATTTAATTTTCATTAAATAGTGGATGGATTACAGGGCTGGATCGAAAGGACATGACACCAATATTTATAATTTCTTTTATACCGTCAACTGTATAGCAATCGTTTCTACATTTAGAGTGTTTCCTTGGTACTGGTATATATTTCCACAACACCTGGCGAATGGTTCCAGTTGCTCTTATACGGAGAAATAGTAGAGATGAGTACTTTCTCGACAAGAATTCCAGATTTTATAAGTCTGTCTTCTTTCCTGCTGAATAGTCTGGAGAGACTCCTCGACATTCACATAAGAAGGATCAGCCTAAGGATGCATGGTCTATCTGAGATACAATTGAAATATGATTAGTAGAGAGAATACGTCTTACGCATTTTCATCGACATAGAAGGCCGCGTATCTGTGAAAGAGATGTTGTATAATTGATGAGTGAGATCACTCTGTGCTGGATTTCTGGTCACTCAGACGAGAGAAGCAGACGATCTAGCCATAAGTGGCACTAAACTGCCGAAGGGGAGCTTCACTTACCCATTGTAATAGCAAGATACAATATCTCTACATTAGTTCTGATAATAAAAAGTAATATTGACACGTTCCATCATGCAAGGCAGATGTTTCCACAGTTAAGAAGACCCAAGACTACAAGTCCGCTAATCTTCAGCAGACCTGGTCGTACTATTGATGGGTCATTGTGGTTTAGGAAGGCACGCCTTGTGGATTGGTATTCCGGCCAACGACTTCTTCTTCTGGATGAAGAAGAGGAAGAATCACCATTTCAACTACACTGCGACTGCCCTGCCTTATTCTCCGCAAGAAAGCAGAGTATGGGTGAAAATTTCTTCGAGGAACTTGTCGATATAAAATCGGGAAGCTAGCCCAAAAAAAATGGATTCAAAAGTAGCGGAAGCAATGGATCTCTCCTAGTTGAAGTGCATCCTACCGTGAGCGGAGGATAGCCAGCTAGCTTTAACCTCGAAGCTGCTTTCGACATTACGACCTTTGACTGAATGCGTGACTCTGCTACATACTACCGGGTAGATGAGGTATTGTGGATCAAGTAGTTGTGACTATGGCCGATATGTTATGGCAGGTGATAAACAGAGGCGCAAACTGGCGTTCTGTCTCCACTGCTATGTTGCATGGTGATTGACATTCTGTTGGATACTCTAAATAGATCAAACGTCTACGATCATGTACATATATGCGGATGATGTTGCTATACTTTCTATCCGATAATGACTAAAGACTGTTTGTGCTACCGCGCAGATGGCCCAAGACGTAATCGATGAAATTTCTGGGAGTAATCATGGATAAGAAATTTCTTTGGGAGAAGCATGCTGAGTTGATGACATTCAAGGCGCTCTCAGTTTTCTGGTATTATAAGGATAATTTGACAAGACGTGGGGACTAGCTATCACCGAATAAGTTCCTTTGAATACCTATATCTATAAAGCTTATGCGTCGGTTGTTTGGTATAAGGGCTTGCTCATAAGTATGTGACTGGCATAGGGTCTGTTCAGAGTACGACTGGTGCTGTTATCTGTGGATGTTCTGCTTGATTGACCTCCCCATTGGTTTTGATAAAACCAATCTACATATTGTCTTAGATAGGATGGCTTCTGGTTACCTTCGCACTAGAGTTTTAAACATTTTCTTACGAACCTGGTTCCATGAATATGATGTCTAATGTAATGATTCCGGAACTTCGGTTACTGTATAATATCAAAGCGATTTTCTTTGCATGTCGCTCTGGCTAGAGTATGAGTCTTTTGAATTCTCAAGTCGAACACAGAACTTCACTTGTCGTTAGGCAAGTACATATGTCTCTGTTTTTCAAACGGGGACCTTCGATCTAGTGCCCAAGGATTATATTCCAAAGAAGAGGTGAAGGGGTTTGAGTATCTGCATCTGTAGAGCATGCCCAATCTATGAACTAGTTCCAATAACTGTTGAAATTTAGTAGCAAAGCTGAATTCCATGATTCTTGCCTCAGTCCCAGCTCACACTGGGAATGAGATCCCCGATGAAATTGGTAGGCACGACTTAGAGGAAGATTTTTCAGGAAACACGACACTTGAAGAAAGGACTTTGTGAGGAGAATTAGATGACTGATGCTCGGCAAGCATTGTCAAGCCATTAGAATCCTCAATATCAGCTGCATTAATTTTTAGTTTGGCTACATAAGTATCCCGCTTTAGAGACAGGGGACAGCACTGGCTTTTTGACGAATTCAACTCGGTTTTTCGCACCCCAATTGATGATTGTATAAATATCAGAGTAGAACCCGGTAGACATTCGATGGCGGTGAGACACAGCTTGGGGTATTAGCCGTGGAGTCGTTAAAGAATAAGCGAGGGCTAGAGTACCTACTGTCATCCGTAAAGGAATGGATTGGATTGCGAGTGAAAGAGAGAAGGTCATTAATAAATATTAGAAACAGGGTCGGAGAAAGGACTGAGCCCTGGGGTACACCAGCATTAGTTGAGAATGAGGTAGAACTACATATATCCGTCCAATACAACTGGTATTGACCGAATACTGGAAAAGCTTACAATCCATAATGAGAAGATGCTACCAACACCGTAGGCTGGGAATTTGCTTAAGAGGACACTGTGTCACACTTTATCGAAAGACTTAGAGATATAAAGGGCAACTACAAGGCATTCACCGTGATGGTGAATACCTTAGTTCCATTTATCCTTATGGTATAAGGTCCCCTGTGGAACGTTGTTGACGGAAACGGTACTGGCAATCATTTAGAAGACTGTTTCTTTCAAGACATCCCATAAGATGGAAATTTGCAATGCTTTCCATGACCTTAGAGAGCACTGATGTTAGGGCTATGGGTCAGTAGTTTAAAGGGAAGGTTTTGTGGCCCTCTCTAGGGCTTGGCGGAATGTACTGGACGCACGCAAGTACAGAGCTATTGTCCTTACGAATCATATGGGACTTTGGTCATTTGAATATTTTGCCTTAAATTCTGAAAGCATTCTCTCATAAAAGTGTTCATTAGAGTTACAGTTCGGCCAGAAAATCCTCAAAATATTTCATAATCAACGATTGAGAAACTATCTCAGTTTTCTGGTGATAGGGGCGGTTACTGCCTACATACCAAAATTAAACATTGGAACGGAACAGTCAGTACCATAATTTCATTATTTTGCTTCAATTACTACAAAAAAATAATAATATAAGCCACAACGTTGTCGGACTCTGAATACATAAAATCTATCGCAAATTGGCTTCATAATAGGCACTAATATAAAACACACAGAATCAAGAAGTAGGACTAATAGTAGGTGCTTCAAACTAGTGAAAATTTTAGATGGCTTTGTTTTAAATTCGAATAATGATCAACTCAGGAGATGGTGTGAACATGAGGTCAGTGAACCATTTGGAAGACAATCCAATGGACGAGCACTGGGATGGACGATGAACCGGAGAATTTGATTTCTTTTGACGAAAGACCAAAAAGATTTACTGCCTTTAGGAAATTGCTGCATTTTTTGTCTCACCTTTAGGCTTTAGGTCTATTGCCAAACATACCATGCAATGGAATCAGCTTATCCAATCATGCAGAAGAGTAGGTCATCAAATGGCATCTGATTATGTATAAACAGCAACATCCTTCTGAATTTTGGGGAGCAACTTTGGACGACTCACATAATCAGCAACGGTCTCTCTATTGTAATTTCTACTCATAAATACCAAATGCGGCCCTGATTTTTTTTTTTTGGTACACAAATATAAGCTCAGTTTATTGCAGGAAGGTATACATGTATACGAACACTTTACATGCATTTTCTGCTGTGTGTACATTTGTCTCGTTTCGGTACGGGAGCATACAGAAAATTAATTTATTGTCACATTGATAAAAGATTTTAATTAAGCCATGCGAGTAAAATGACAGAAAAACGACGTGTGTTCACGTATAAATCAGAACAGTGGACATCCCACCTATGCATGAGGTTGTAGGTAGGTATTCTCTGTATTGAAATGGTGTCGCTTTTGTACTTGATGTTATTGAATCTATAAAGAGTTCAGATCAGCATTGTAGTTAGGTTTCATCAAAGGGATAGTCAATACCTGCTGGCAGCTATAATTTTTTCAACTCAAATCTCGACTTAAATAGAAGAGAAAAGAGTTTTAAATTTTTAAATAAAGGTAATTTTTCAAAGTCGCGACGATTTATTAGCCAATCTCCAAAAAGAGCTATTAAACCTCCTTCTAACTACTGACCCGTAGCCTTAACATCAGTGCTCTCTGACAGTATGGCTATGGTGAATCTGTCGAAAACATGAAACGAAAGTACTGACAAGCACGATAAGGCCTGAATAATTGCATCCGCTATATTGAAAACTATCGATAGGACAGTGTCCAGTGACACAAGATTCAAGCTCATAATGTCAGCAACACACTGTCTGCATTGCATTGATTTACTCGTACTTCTACCCTATTATCAACTAATGCTGGTGTAACCCAGGGGTCAGTACTTTCTTCTACCTTATTTTTAATATTCTTTAATGATCATCTTTCTCTCTCACTGGTAACCCAATTCGTTCCTTTGGGAGCGATACTTTATCCTGAAAGTAGGATTCTTAGACATGAATCAAACTTCATAGGAAATGATCACCGACATTGACCCCTAGTCAAAAAAATGTGCATCAGTCGCTTCAGATGGCGACGACATGTAGAAGCGCAATCAACTTCAATCTTATCGTTCCAAAATATATTACATTCTGATAGAGGGACGGGTGAATGGACATGGTATATTCTCCACGACTGTTGATATTGATCATTTACATAAGTATACAATATTACGTCAAGTGTTTGAGTTATCAAAATTATTCGAACGTATTGAGATAAGGTATAGTACGACACAAAACAAATCTGTGATTACATTGACAACAAATTACTTTTAAAATATTCTCTTGAATAAAATTGAGTTATAAATAGCAACATTAGACAATTGTTACTGAAATGAAAAAGTTCGGAGACATGTCTCGACGAAAAATAAAAATTGATAAGGGCTTATATCAACCGAACAATTAGAAGAGGCCCTTGATTGCTAAAATGCCGACATGACTGCCATCCAGGAAGTACTATGGGCTACGATGACGTATGATGATTGCTATAGGGAGCAGAAGGAGTGCTTATTCGCATGTGGATTCGTCTTAGGCGACAGACTAAGGCAAACATTTTTGAGTTTTCGAGATGTGAGCGACCATCTTATGACAATCCGCATCAAGGCTTAATTCGCGAACATGACCCTAATATACGCTCATGGCCCCACAGAGGACAAAGACGACACCAACAAAAAGCTACGAGCTCCTCGACAAAGCATATGAGCAATGTCCTAAGTATGACGTTAGAAACGTACTAGGCGATAGGAAAGGTGGACATCTTTGGAAGGACTGTTGGCAAGCATAGCCTACATGACACCACATCTGGAAACGGATTTAGGCTCATTGATTTTGCGGCTGTGCGTAACGTCTCTATAGAAAGCACACGGTTTTCACATCTCAATATCCATACGGGGACATGATGGTCTCCTGGTCATGAAATTGTCATCAAAATTGATCACACTGCGATCGATGCAAGGCATGTCTCCATTCTGGATGTCCGAACCTTCCAAGCTGCTAACATCGACTCGGATTACTACGTAAGGTATCCCAAACGCCACAACAATGAAGAACTACTGTAAGATGACTTAACGTCGAAAGCTGCAATCGCAAGAGAATCTTCGCTGGACACATACTCCGAAATCTCGAAACGACTCCTAGGCCACCAGCATGTCGTGGCATGGCGGAGACCAGTGGCATCATTCCATCAGAAGTGCCGCAATTGATGTTCTTCGTTCCACCCGACCATCACCGAGAAACTCCTGGTTTGGCGAAGAATGCCGGTAAGCACATGTAGCTAAACCAGAGATATACAAAGTAGCACTGCAAAGAAGGATAAGGGCAACCCTGAGCTCTACGAGCAGAAGAGACGGGAAGAACATTGGCTTCCCCGAAAGAAGAAAAATAGCATCGATCAAATATTTACACTTCAGCCGATTCTGGAGAAAACTCAAGAAGTCCAAATCGATACCCACCATCTTTTCATCAATTTTAAGGCCGCATATGACAGCATCTATAGAGACAAGCTATACAGAACCATGTCTAATTTTTGCAACCCTGCCAAACTCGTAAGATTGTGCAGAATGACGATGGAGAATTCTCGCTGCTCCATCAAGGTCGGTAATGATCTTACCGAGACTTTTGATGTTAAAAAAGGATTTAGACAAGTGACAGCTATAGTTTTGAGGTTGTAAAGGACTTTGTCTACCTTGGCTCTGCTATCAATTCTGACAATAACACCTCAGCAGAAATAAAACGAAGAATAACTCTTGCAAATCGCTGTTTCTTTGGGTTGAGAAGGCAATTGAGAAGTAAGGTCCTATTCTGAATAACTAGGGAGACTCTATATAAGAACTTGATCATCCCAGTCCTGCTTTATGGTGTTGAAGCATTGACTTTATTGAAAGCGGATGAAGATATCCTCGGTAGCTTCGAGAGAAAGATTCTTCGTAAAATTTTCGGTTCCGTTTGCGTTGAGGGGCCTTGGGGGACGAGATTCAACGACGAACTATACGAGCTGTACAGCGACATCGACCTAGTCAAAAAATTGCCCATCAGACGTTTGAGATGGCTAGGACATGTATAGCGAATGGACACCAGCTCTCCGGCCCGTAGAGTCTTCAAATCAAACCCGGAGGGACAACGCAGTAGACCTGACCTTTGGTGGAGTACTTCGGACTTGGACTACGCAATTGGAGGCTGTTAGCTAAGGAACGGGCTAACTGAAGAGGTTTGTTAGTGGAGGCAATTTGGCGTACGATTTTGGTCCTGAGGTCGTCTAAAGTCTCTCGCTTATTGGTATAGAATCTATACTATAGACCATGGACTTGAGATAGCCCCATAAAATAGAATCCAGAAGCGTTAAAAAAACACGAACCAGGTGGTTAATTGACTCGTTCATTTCTGGAGATAAAACGGCCACTGAACTTCGACTTCACTAACTCGATTGCTGGGCCAGGTGTGTGGATTGTGGCACCGTCTTCTTGAAACCACATGTACTACAAAGTCATCTTCCCAAATTAACCTAAAAATAGTCCGCCAAGATGAACCGTGACTGTGTTGCAGGCATCATTGAAGAAGAAGTTTGTCCCAATCAACTTTCTAGTATGACACCAGAATGAAACAGTGCGTGTAATGGTATTTGGATAGCTGACTTGCTCCAATGGTACAATTTTGATTACTAATGGAGCCGTGGAAAGCTGAGAATTATTTTCCGATGAAAGTTGTCTCAAGAAATGCGAAAATGGTCTCGAAGAAGGAGTATAACCAAATGCCGGTTGTTCTATGCTCCAATTAGTAGCAACCGTAAAAAAACATATTGTTCCGAAACGGACTGATAACTTGATGATGAATTTTGGTTATCGCCTACGAACAGCGGTAGGATTCTGGAACGTCAACTCTCCTGGACTCGCGGAAAGATGACATTTTAGAACTGCTCTACTCTGGAAAACCAACTGAAAGCTTCTAAATCTGGTGTGGGACTGCTGTGAAAGAAGAAAAAGACGACAGCTTGGATTCCCAATACCGCATGAAGAGGAAAGAGGTACAGCATAGTGTGAGACGCATTAATGTATGAAGGGCATGGGAAAATGAAGGTTTCCCTGAATTGGAATGATCATCATCCCAAAGAAAGGAAACCTAACAAAGAGCGATACTTGGAGAGGTTTTTTCGACATTCAAGGGGTTTCCAAAATAATAGCTAAAATATTTCTGCTCGAAATCCTCCTGTATCGACTACACTATCACCCTGTGGATCATCATAGACCAATACATCGAGTATCTATAATATGTATGTAGGTAGGTCTCCGCTTCAACCCAAGGAGGACATTGCTGATGAGCAGGTCAAGAAGGATGACAACTTTCTTTATGTAGGGAGTATTGTCCCGGCCCATGGTGGCACCCAACTCGATGCGGATTGCTATTTGGGTGCAGCACTTGGATAATCTCCACAATTGTCATTCGTAAACTGTAACCTCCCATAAAATTCCTTTGTCGAACACGTCATGCAATGGGATTCACTTACTTAATCTGGCAGGAAAGTGGGTCACTCTAGGCGTCTATGACATTGGGAATGTGTTGAAGAGAACTGAAACGCATTGTAGATGGATTGTTGATACCCCCTATGCTCCATTAGCGGGTAAGTGGACCTAAATAAGTAAGTAAGTAAGTAAGTAAGTAAGTAAGTAAGTAAGTAAGTAAGTAAGTAAGTAAGTAAGTAAGTAAGTAAGTAAGTAAGTAAGTAAGTAAGTAAGTAAGTAAGTAAGTAAGTAAGTAAGTAAGTAAGTAAGTAAGTAAGTAAGTAAGTAAGTAAGTAAGTAAGTAAGTAAGTAAGTAAGTAAGTAAGTAAGTAAGTAAGTAAGTAAGTAAGTAAGTAAGTAAGTAAGTAAGTAAGTAAGTAAGTAAGTAAGTAAGTAAGTAAGTAAGTAAGTAAGTAAGTAAGTAAGTAAGTAAGTAACACTTCAAGATTAAATGTAGAACTTTTGTATGCACTTACAAATATCTATAAAAAAACACTTTCGGACGAAAGATGTTCTTGTTGAATGCAAAAACTTGGACTTCTCTATTCTGAATGGTTTTCTGGGACTAGAGCTAAAATATGGTTACAAGTTGCTTTTCATTTATTGGCTAAACGCACATTTGGCAACCAATTGTTGAGTCCGAAAACGATTAAGTTTTGTAATTTTTCTGAAAATGATTCGCCACTTATGGCGGTTCTGTATAAATAAGAAATTGTGAAAAATGCTAGCAAACAAATAAGAAATGCGTATATTCATCATAACATTACAGTGACGTGTGCAGATTTTATCAATAATGATTGCCCAGTCCACCAAGCTTTCTCTTTCTTGTTGTACCAATAGAAAAGTGGGACAAAGTTTATTTGCTTTACTATAAGACAAATAAAAACTTCTATAGACCAATTTTGAGATACATATGTCACCCAACATCTCTCACCACAATGAGTTGAACTTCACAGCAAATTTGAATGAATTTCAAAACAAAAATATGTAGATACTCTTCAAAGTCAAAATATTATCTCCTGAAACTCTTTCAACAAAACTGACAAATGCTGATCAGTGGCAGTCGCCAATCGATCGTTCGTCCAATCATAACAAAATGTCTAAGCAACTGCTAGTGTTTGTCATTTTCTCTTTAATTTTGAGACTTGCTGTTTACTGCCAGTCAACGGTTTCACCTCAATCAAATCACAAAATGACCACTACTACAACCACCATTGAACCATGGCTGGAGAATAGAATTCCAAAAATCACTGATGGCTGCATTGCTCGCTATAGTTGTCAGGAAAAAGTCAACAGTGGAACCAGAAGAGATTGTATAAAGTACTGTCTCAGTAAAGTCCTTTGTCCATCTAATATTGCTGGTGTACCAGCAACAATTGATCCAAACTGGTGTGTACACCTAAACCCAGATGCGGTGGATGAAACCACAGGTTATTCGGTGATGCAAGTGAATATGATTGATTTTCCATGTCGACCGGGTTACTTGCCCGATAGAAGGGGCAGATGCAGGATCGTCTGGTAATTTGTTTTTTGAATTTATATTTGAAAAATACAAAATAAATATTAGAATTAAAATATCCAAACTTTGTTTGTTTGCATTTAAGTGTGTGATTTGGATTTTTGACAGGCATAGCCGGTTTAAAAGATGATGTATCTGTCTGAGTGTCAACGAAGATGGCGGTGTTTTTTTTAAAGGGTATATAAGTGACAAGTCTTGAGTTTTATCAAAAATTCTTGCATCGACCTAGCTATCCTTCTTCTCCTTTCTCAGCTAACAATGGTCGAAAATTGCTCCCAAAAATTACTGTAATACTTTGTAATATTTTTTGAGATACAGTTCAAGAAGGAAACGATTTATTTAGAAGAAACTTCTTGATTTAGATAATCACTCCTACTGGTTCAAGACCCCGCATTTGGTGCTCTTAGTGGAAAATCGTGGTTCCTTTTTGTATGTAGACCACGATTTCGACAACCAACCTGACATGATCCAGCATGTGATTAAAAACTGAAGTTTTGGGCGATGTTATGATCGAGCCAATTTACCACTCCTCCACTCTTCTACATCTATCGGCCGGAGCATTGGTAATGTCGCATTCGATATTGTTCCTGAGCTCATCTAATGTTGTTGGCTTGTTGGCATAAACAAACGACTTAACATAACCCTATTGAGACCTATCAGTCTGTCGTCTTTTACTATCTATCTGAATCACAACATGCATACATCCGCGGTAGGTCGGTAGATACAGCCCTCCACAGGTTCGTATCAAGCATAGAAAAATCCCTCCACTTCAAGGAATTCACTCTTGGGGCGTTCCTAGCCATTGAAGGGACGTTACACACAGCTCGGCTGAGCATCGGTTTCTCCGCAAGAAGATGTAACTATCAGGAGAAGCGTCTGCAAAACCCCCCCAATGAGGAGTCTTATCCCCTCTAATATGGCTCCTTGTAGTGGGTGAGATCTTGGTAATATTGAAGGAAAACGGCTTCAACGTGACGACCTATGCCGACGACGTGGTTATCCTGGTTTCGGGGAAATTCTCTTCAGTCCTAAGCGAAAGACTCAATCTCGCACTGCAACTAGTGGAGAATTGGGTTAGCAGCAAAGGGCTAGGAGTGAACCCTTCAAAGACAGAGGTAGTTCTCTTCACTAGGAAGAGATCAATTCCTGCCTTCAGACCCCCAAGTATCAGTGCTACTGAACTAAGTATCTCAGGTTCAGCCCGATGTAATTCTAGATTCCAAACTAAATTGGAAGGATAACACTGCTGAATGGGTCAAAAAAGCAAGCTTAGCCTTCCACTCTTAGCTGTGTTGTACTGGATATACACGGCGGTCGTAAGACCCATTCTTACATATGGTTCACTGGAATGGTGGACGGTACTGGAGAAGCAATATCAGCTTTCTAACCTGAACCAAATCCAGAGGGCAGCGTGCATCGGAGTCATGGGATCAATGAAGACAATACCAACAGCGGCAATGGAAACCATGCTTAGTTTCATTCCGTTTGACATATACTGTGGCAGGCTGGCAGCTAAAACTGCTGCAAGACTGAGGGAAGGCCGAATGTGGTAATCGAGCCTGTACGGCCATGCCTCAATTTTGTCCCGATGGGGAACTACCAGCTGTTTGTCAGAAACTGATCACATGACCCCCACGCTAGCATTTGAAAGGAGATTCGCTATATGAATTCCTGACAGAATGTACTGGAAGTGCCGAAGAACCATGAAGAAGAAGGAGCTGGCGTTCTATACCGACGGTACGTTGGCACGGGAGCCGAAGTTTATTGTAAAGCCCTAGGAATAAACAACTCCTTTAGAATAAACGATGATTGCAGCGTCTTTCAGGCCGAAGTCACAGCCATCATACAGGCTGCTAAGATTATAAGTGAGAGACTGTGTATATAGAGAGCCAGGCAGCCGTTAAGGCTCTGGACTCCGCTATAATCAGATCAAGGCTTGTGAAGTTGTGAGGGTCGTTTCAGGGATAATTACTGGTCATTGTGCCATTGGCTTCCACGCGGAGTGACTGGGTGTACTGCATAATGACTTCTGTAGAAGTTGCAGGGACGAAGAAGAAATTGAGTCAGTTCGTCACCTGCTGTGCGACTGTCCTACCCTATCCGTCAGAAGAATAAGGACTCTTGGCAGTTACTTCTTCTCGGATTTGGAGGACTTGGGTAACGTAGAGCTGACGGACCTCCTGAGATTCATATCATTATCTGGGTGATTCCAATAGCGGACTTTATAGATTTCCAGGGTTAAATGATTGGGCACAATGGACCCGAACTGTGGTCTAAGTGAGCAGTGACACTGTCATAAGGTACCCATTTACCTAACCATACCTAACCTAACATAACCCTATAAAAAGAAATCTAAAGGCGTTAAATTGCATAAGCGAGGTGGCCATTCGACTGGACCATTTCTTAAGATTACACGATTGACGAACTTCCCGTTCACTAGATTAATTGTTTGACTTACTGTATGGTTTGTGGCACCATCTTGATGGAACCACATATCACTGATGTCTGGCCAAAAATAGTTCGCCAACATGGTACGATAGCGAACTCCATTGACTGTAACATGGCCTAACATACGACCCAATCACACCTCCGGCATGAAATCCACACCAAACGGACACTCTTTTTGGATGCAATGGAGTCTCTTCAAGCACATGTGGATTTCTTGCTGTCCTATAATGCATATTTTGCCATTGAGCCAAAAATGAGCTCCATCGCTGAAGATGATTTTTCGATGAAATTCAGGATTTTCTTCAAACATTCGCAGAGTCCAATCGGAGTAGTTTCGGCGCTGATCAAGGGCTTGAGGTCTTGAGTTGATTTGATCTTGTAAACGTGTAGTCGTTCATCCTATGCCCGCATTATTGCGTCGTATTGGGGTGCGGAACAGTACCTATAGTTTCACACTTTGCTCCGTTTATTTTAAGCTTTCACTTTGCGCAGACAGTCTGTAGTCTTGTTATTCCAATAGAACGATGGGATTCCCCATTTGCTTTAAAACAAATAAAAACTACTACGAGCCCGTTTTGAGATATTTCTATCACCAAACATCTCTCACCCCGATTATGAGTTGAACTTCATAGCAAGTCAACCGAATTTCAAAACAAAAATACACTTCAAAGTCAACAGATTATCTCTTAAAGCTTTTCCAACAAATCGCCAAATGCTAATCACTGCCAGTCGCCAATTGAACGTTCGTACAATCATAACAGCGCGGCACAATGTCTAACCAACTGCTAGTGTTTGGCATCTGCTCTATTATTTTGAGCCTTGCTGTCTTGTCAACGGCGTTACCCGGATTAAATTTATTTGGTCGCAGAACGACAACTACTACAACAACCACTGAGCCACCCACAACAAAATCTTCCCTTGCCATATGGGTGGACAATGGAATTCCAAAAATTGCTGATGGCTGCACTGGTCACTATATTTGTAAGAAAAAAATCAAACATGGAACCGGAACGGAAAGAGTCTGTGTCAAGTACTGTCTCAAGAAGGTCGAGTGTCCAGCTAATGTTGCTGGTGTACCAGCAACTATTGATCCAAACTGGTGTGTACACCTAAACCCGGATGCGTTGGATGAGACCGTAGCAAGTGAAGGACCTCATCCTGTGAAGCAAGTGAATATGATTGATTTTCCTTGTCAACCTGGTTACTTGCCCGATAGCAGGGGCAGATGCAGGGAGGTGTGGTGAATTATATTTTATATTCGAAATATAGAAAATAAATTTTAAAATGAAAATAGTTTGTTTGCATTTGATTGTGAGTGAAGTGAGCGATTTGGATTTTCGACAAACATGTGTGCTCTGTGACATGAGCAGCGATAATGGGTTCAAGTTCTCGAGCGATAACACTGATTTGCGTAATATTGGCTCGTGTCGTGGATTTTTGTTTTCTTAGATGAGTATTGGAAGAAGTGCCTACTTTTTAATGCAATAATAGGTTTTGGTTACTTAGTCGAATGTGAAATGGGTCTATCACAAGCAAACAAAAAATATTTTGGAGTGTTGCGACGTACTAGATACCTGCTATACTATCACTTATATGCTCATGATGTGATATGTTCAAGGCGATTTGAATGTGACAAAATAGGACAACATTATGGGATATGTTCTTTGGATACGACACCGCTTATTCGATTAATGAAGGAGAATGGCATTGCAATTATCCCATGGTCGTCGACTACAATTATCCCAGGGTAGTCGACGACTTTGAAGGTGTTACTGTTAATATTTCTTGTCATGTGCGTACTAATGTGCCTTTTAACAAAATATGTGTCTCAACAAATGTGTCAAATAAAATGAGGCAGTCGGTATTATTCTCTATTTTCCAACACCATGTACTTAGGAGTCGCTATCGACCCAAAGCTGAACTAGAAACTTAATATAGAGCAGAGAACGAATAAAGCATTCATAGTCTGATACACCTTCGGTAGGTACGTGGATCGGCGACAGACCCATTGTGATAAAATTACGCCTTCAGTAAGTACGGATTTCAGGCAAAGATGTATAAGCTGATATTTCTCCTAAAAAAGTGAGAGTGCAATACCGCCGCAATGTTCTCATCACTCTTCTAGGACGCATATCATGCCTCATGGTTTCTAAGCATTTTACCAGCGATGCATTAGGGTATTGGTGACTCGCTAAGTTTGGCCCTACCTTGGATATTCTCGGAAAATCTGATGTTCAGTGTTTTCAATGCAGTCCTTATATTGAATATTTCTCCTTATTTTCCTGAATTTCTTTTTTAAATCAAAACGTGCGAAACAAAACCACGCTATAACGACAAGATAAAAGAATGACAGATGATCGGCCATTGATGATAAGCACGTCTAGCGGGCGCTGAACACTGCACTTGATATGTTTGTTATTGATGTTCCAGATAGCGCGTGGTTCCAATCTTGGACTTCCTGCCCCGTCAGACCATCAGGTTCGAAAGATTCTATTAAGCGACACAATTTCTGGACTGCTCGAGTGTACCTACATACATTCCTTGGGAGGTTTCTAACGTTGCGTTGCGGATCAACCTATCTCTGCCCATATGAACTTCTATGATTCAATCGCTAGTAAGTGGAAAATAGATTTCCACGCCTCACCAAATCACAAAATCACTAACTCGTAGATCACAGATTCGTCACTCCACCTTTGCCAGAAATGTTGATGAACTTGTTGCAACCACTGCCAGAGCTTAAGTCGATTTCGAGAAACATCAGAGATAGTTGGTTCTGAAACTGCTATAAGATGGACTCCAATAATGAAGTGAGGACTCCAATAAAGAGTTAGGGTTAAAACATAATCTGGATCGTCATAAACCGGTATGAGTGGACGCGAAATCAGGTAGGGCTCGATGTGTGCTGACTTGTCTGCAGTTGACTGTATCACAAAGTTTAAACACCGACTTACCGGACCAGATCGTTTCGACGACTTCACTGCAGTCTCCCATAGTACACCTTGATGAGGAGCACTGGATGTAATAAAATGCCAATTTGTGCCCTTACTTGCCAAGTACTGTTGATCACTGCACAAAGTTGCCAAGTCCTCTTGAAGAAGGCGGTTCACATGAACAAAAGCTATGCCGTTGTCGCTGTACAAATCTCGGCAGGGTCCACGTCAAATGATGAATTGTGTAAAGGTCAGTGGAATGATTCTACCATCGCTCCAATGCTTTGTAAGTTTAAGAAGGCACGCAAGGACATTCGTTCTTCATTCTGCACAGCAAAGAATTCATACTTCTTAAGCTGGTGACTGCTGCCTGCGCTGACTGGCTCTTCCACCAACTACTCTGGAGTCTTGACCATACAACCACAACCGATGCCTTAAAAGTTCATAGGCTCCAATGCCACGACTGGCACAATCTGTAGAATCATCGATCGAGTGCTGTAAGTTCCTGTATATGGGTGACTTTGTTTGAGACGTAGGGTTTTAGCGTTGTAGGAGATTTGGGCAACGAACATAACACAATGTTGGAGTCCTGCCACAAGTAACACGCTGTGTTTTCTAGTCCCAACGCACCGCGAACATTCTGAAAAGTCAGAGCTAAGAAGCGTGCAGCGCACAGCTCCAATCGAGGAATTGTTGCACTCTTAACTCGACCAACTTTTGTGAGAGCGGTAAGTAGCGAAACATGAGCGAGGCCTTTCGGACGATATGCCTTCGTGAACTGGCAACGCAGAAGCCTAGAATTGTTGTTACCCCACTGTCTACCATGCCCAACCACCGGGGTATACGGAACTGGTTGAGTGCATGAAGTCTATTTCGAAATGGTAGCCATGTATCTGCCAGCTCTGTAGGAAGTAGGATATCCTAAGTAAAATCCGCTGGCCAGAATGATGTATAAAGATCTTCGCAGTGACTACGACTGGTACAAGCAAGACTGTGGTTTCAAACAGCTGGGCCACTTCGCTGAGCAGAATCTCCTTTTCGTTGGCGATTTGGCTGATTGCGCTAGATTTTCGATTTTTATCGGTCACCTCGCCTATGCGAGTGAATCGATGTCATTCCATTCGAATCACCAGTAACCTCTTCGAGTTTCCAGGGTCAGGATTGTGCGGAAGGATGACTTTAATGTGGTTGCTGTTAAAGCTGGACCAAAAATAACCCATCCAAATTGGGTTCGTTGTGCAACGTTGCGACTAACCCTCACACATAACATCGATACTACCAGGTGTACCGAAATGTGGACCTACCAAATGAAGACCGAATAAATCCTCCCAATGATGGAGCTTGATGCTGCCATTTGTACGGGTATGACTTAATGTGCCAATACCTACGACATCTACCTTACATTTTCTTCTGCGGAGATTTAAATAATTAGCTAGACGAGCCGATAAAAAACTCTCCTGAGACCCAGGATCGCATATGATACGAGCGAGGAGTTGCTTATTAAGACTTCCAAGAGCAACAGTTTGCGCTGTTGCCAGCAATATAATTAGTTCGTTCTCCTCAGGTAAGGCAAGTTAATATGGAGTCGGCTAGTCATAAAGGTGATTGGATTGGATTGGCTCCCTGGATTGTGAGCGACAGGTTCTCTGCAGAAGATCATATGGTGCTTACGACTGCACTACCGGCAGCCACATAATCGGCATTGTTTCGAAGCGTGCTCTTTCTTCAAACAGTTGAGACACAAACCAGAATTCTTCAAGTTTTCGAAGCTCTGCTCCGGTCATAGTCAACAGTGATTGACACCACAAAATCCTGAGCGATCCCTGGCAATAAGGGCATCTTGTACAATTTCCTGAAGTCAAACAGGACTTAACTTGTTGATTCCAATGTTGCTGTATGGTTGCTTGACGTTCTGGCCGCTGTAAAACTCGAACTACCTCCGTGGAGAGACTATGTGCTCTCTTTTCCATAAATATGAGAAGTTTGTTTATCGTCGGAATCTTGTTAGAGCCACAACTGATGCAACATTCCCGTTGAGTACTAGTAAGGGAGAAACAATGATTTGCACAGCTAATGCATCCCATTGGTCTACCGGAAGCTCCATCCCCCTTAACGCTCTAAGTGACTCCGGGACTATATCGGCAATAAGGTGCTAGTAAAGCTTACACCATCTCGGATACATGCAGCTTAGCCAAATCTTTGGGTTGTCGAATCGGCTCTTCAACGGTGCCCACACCTCTTCATAGCCGCCCATATACATTCCAGCAATCAGAGGCACAGTTGTGGCCCTAACAGCCTGTCGGAATTTGCACAACTTATAGGCCACCGTAAAAGCCAGTTGGTGTAAGATCCATCAAAAATCGTTACAGGATGTAATTTTATATCAAAATTTAGCCGAATTGAATGCATCGTTTGGTGACAAACTGATGCGCTCCATCAGTTTTCGATTCAGTACCACACAGGTCTCGTGCTCCTCCAGTGCATCATGTGAAGATAGTTCCTCGAGCTTGACTGCACCGACTAACACTTCCTGATGGTGTACTCGTATAAAGTGGTCATAGCTCCATGTAATTGACTTCAACTCATGTTGCAGTTGGGGAACAATACATGATGCAAAATCAGCGCCACGTTCGTGTATCCTATTAATAGCCATTTCCGCCAACATGCGGAGGTCTACCTCAGTCATGGTCGTATGCAATAATCCTCTTGTGTTAAGAATACGTGGTATACGTCTTCGGTGGACTCGCCGCAGTTTAAACACTCTTTGGAGACTCTTTTATACCAAGCCTATTCAAGTACGCTCGAAAGCAGCCATGTCCGGTTAGGAACTGGCTTAAGTAGACATCTTCTTCTCCGTTGTCTCGGTCCATCCATTTATGGACATCTGGTATGAGTCGATGGGTCCATCTCACTTGCCATGCTCTCATACTGCGTTGTTTCTCTTCTAGCTGGATATCTCTGACTGAAGCATGGGAATCCTGAATTTTGGCATCGTAGGTCCTCTGTAGCTCGGTGGCCAGGATATCCGCTGGTAGCAATCCCGCGATGACACATATAGCATCCTCTGATACTGTTCGGTATGCACAGCAAACCCTCAATGCACACAGTCGGTTGACTGAGTTTATTCTTTTTGGGTACGACTTGACTGTCATAACCTTGGCCCATATTTGTGCGGCATACATTATGATGGACTGCACCACTCTTGATAGGATTAGTCTCCTTTGTTGTCTAGGTCCTCCTTACTCACCTTTGCAGCTTTATAGCACGTTCTTTCAAGGTGCTCCTTGTAAGCGAGTCTAGCATCGATCATTACACCTAGGTATCTGATAGCCGGTTTTGACATTATATCATGATCACCTACTTTGATTGTTTTGTAGTCAGTAGTAGTAGTAGTTGTAGTTTGATTTCTGTTTTGTGCTCTGAGCGCTCTAGTCCAGCTGTTGACATCCATCGCTTTACTTGACGAATACATTCATTAGCCATGTCCTCTATCTCTTCCAGGTGTTTCGCTACCACCTACCACAATTGCTATGTCATCGGCAAAGCCTAAGATTTTCGCCTCATTAGGAATTTCAAGTCTTAGAACCGTATTGTACATAATGTTCCATAGAATGGGTGCTAGTACCGATCCTTGTGGAACTCCCCCTGATATGTGGTACTGCCTTACTCCATCATCGGTATCGTAGAACAGAAACCGTAATGGGTAATATGGGACTGTTTTCGTACTTATGTAGGTACGAACGTAAGCGTCCGCTTCCTGTGTATTTATGGCATCTAGTTTGCCGTGTATCATTCGTCCATGGGTGGATATGGGGTAAGGGCCGATGTGTCCACCTGCCTCTCTGCAATGCATCGCAGCGTTCTAACCATATTCGTAAACCCTCTAGTCTCTCTGGGTGAAGGTGGCTTTGTCATGTTTACTTGTTTTTTCGGAAGAGATCATGTTTTGGTGTGATGTGGGATTCCATCGTCGATGTCCCACTTAGTAGTTTGATATACATTACACGAATGTATTCAAAGTCCTTATTCGATTATAAGTTTCCACCACGCCTATATGTAGATTGCGTAGCCAACTACAATTGATTCAAAAACCTACTCTCGTAAAGCGTAATCAACAAATTCCAAATATTGTTAATAAATTTATCCCATGCAACGCAGCTATTCATTTGTGGAACAATTCCAACGAATAAATTAAATTAGTGCCTTCGTTTGGTTAATTCTAGAGCAGTTCCGCTTTGTATCTCGATAATTGCAAATATTGTATATCAGTTTCGAAACACCCATCTGAAAATTATTCATGAATTATTCTAATTCATAAATTAATTTCACTCCGGTGAGTGTGCGTGCGGTTTGTTTGTCAAAAACCGTCTACCGCATGATGGTATCTGTAAACTTCGAGGCGTTTCTACGCTACGCGACGTAATAACGCAAATACAAATCATACGAAACGTATTAGCTAACTATAAATGCATTTTATCAAATTTACAATTTCAATCATGATAATAAAATTTTATAATTTATGCACAATTGCCCCTATGAGGTATGTACTCGCACCTACTATTCTACTGCCCCGGTATGCAGATACTTGCAGTTATAACACAATACTTTGGACCGGAAGTGACTGTGTCGAGCGTTTTATTGCAGGACAATAAATTCGCGTATCAGTTTGTTGCAAATTGCATTTGCCAGAACGAGGTGAGAGCACACCCGGAACGTGAGCAAATATTTATCTGAATTTTATGAGATATTTTAACTGCATTGGGTAGTACCTAGTACCTACATGTTCGGAATATGTATTTCGAAATGCAACCATGGATTGGAGTATTTTTTTTTTTTTGAGGATTGGGCGGAGAGTTTTTGAGTTGTTTTGTTGTCTCTAATCAAGTACTTTTTTTTTTTTTTTGGTTTTAGATATTCTCCTGCTTTACGCATATTTAATTCAGTTTAGTCGAGCAGCGCAACGTGTGGGGAAATTTGAGAAATTTTCAAATATTATTTCGGTTATGCTAATTTGTCGGTGGCAGCAATGCTGGTAGAAATTAGTGTTTTTGTTTGAATATTTTGTAATTTTAACCGCACCATGGGACTGGATGTGGATTCTTTTAAAAAGCAGCATTTTGAAGTAGCTAGTGCCAATTTGATTTAATTTGTTATGAACAAACAATGGCGAAAAATTTATAATTACGAAGAGAGTTTTGTTAAATCAGCGAAATAATTTGTGGACAATAAATATTGTACTACGCTGGTATGTATGTATGTTTGTAAATTAAATATAATTACTCTTAGGTAAATAGGAAATTCAGTTTTCGTTGAACTCGGAAGTAGTATATAGATATGTATGCACGTTAGGTTAGATAGGTCCTTGTGGACACCTTAAGTTTTTCAATTGGGGGTTGGTCCCAGTTCCTGTACTGGGTCTCCTCCTTACTGCTTCCTTACTGCTCATTGATGAATAGAGTCTTCAACCATCGAGATGACGGCTTAAGAGCCGTCAATTCACTGCAAACTGCCGTTTGCACTGGCGGTTCTAATATGGAATTGGTTTTACTACAAAAAACTAAAAAAAGTGGATGCCATGGCTCAGTAGTCAGTGCATCGAACTGCTGAGCGGGAAGTACGGGGTTCATTTCCCAGACAACACCAAAGTTTTTTCACGGTCCCACTTCTCACAAATGTCTGATAAACATCCGAGAGTATAACTGTCGTGATAAAGCTTCTCAAACAGTAATGGTTATGAGAAGCTAGAGCGTAAATACCTTACAGACCTGTTGCGCTAAATATTAGTAATTGTTTGTTTTTAACTAAAGCCTTCATCCACGATCCAAAAACAGGCAACAGGCCCTTGGTTTTAGAGAACCCACTGAAGTTAGATATCAAATGTAGTACTGGCTACTGGGGCTTATTAATGTCTGAAGGCGTACGGGTGAGGACGTTAGCTCTCATGTAAAGCATTTTGGACATTTTCGCAAGCACTACTGCAGAGGCTTAAAGATGGATGTATGTAGACAGAAATGGGGACTCCTGACAGGTATTTAGAGAACTTAAGGAACTAATACGCATTTTTCACAATGATGGGCGTTAGGCGGTTGATGGACTATACTTCTTGCGAAACTAATACCAAATGCACAAATCCTTTAACCCATCGATGCTAAGTGCACGTTTACCTATTAATTTATCAGAGGACTCTTCGAAGGATTGTAGTACAGAAGTATTTAAATTGGAGTTACTATCGGATGTTGATATTACTTACTGAACTTACTTACTATGTGTACTCTGGACATCCATAAGATAGCTTGTAAGATATCAATTGATCGTCTTTATTATAATATTACTTTAGGTACTCAGTTTCAATTCATCGTCACCACAAAGACAAAAACCCCTTTAAGCCCATACTGGGGATGAATGGAGATGGATATAGCTCTCGAAAGCAACAATAATACCTAAGATCAGGTATTTTGAGATAAAAATACCATCACTCATCACAAAAGTCTCAGCAATAGCTGCTCCACGTCTAATTTCATACTCTTCAGTTTGTCAGCATCCTCCAGGCGATGGGTATTCAAACTAGTGAAGACGCCTTGGTATCAACTGTTTTAGGAACTGCTACGACTCTGAGAAGTTAAACTCTCCATCTAGATTTTACAAAACCATTCGTTACCTTTTTTCCCAGTAGAGAATAGTGCCACGAAAATCAACAGCTGCTGGTTCTTGGCGCGGAACATAAGGTAATACACTACTAGGTTCCTGGACACAAATGTATGAAAGAGCCTGATGAGCTGACAAGATAAGGACCTTGAACTAAACCAGACAGATACTACAAAATAGGTTCCACTCTGTAATATTGGTCAAGTGATTAGAGACAAAACACTAGTAGCAGAAAATTAGAGATGGTTTGCGCACGGCTTTTGTGCTATAATCAGGCCACTGTACAACAAAAAACAAAAACTTTTAGAATCTACCAAATGAACAAATCCTTGTCCTCTCTGTTGGGTGTTATCACCGAACATAACGTCCTGAGATATCAAACAATCACAATGAAACTCAGCACAATTAACCTACATATGTATTTAGATCAGTTCTCACTGTTTAGCACTCTGACACATTATAAATAAAATTCTTGGAAGAAGTGTGGCGGTGTGCCTCGAAAATCCATAAGTTTTCATAGGTTCTACGGTATACGAGTCATAACTTCAAAGGCTTAATCTACATTGACCTAAGTGTGACAGGTGCAAGATTCTTTTGTCCCATCAACCCCTTACACTAACCTTACCTACACTAGTCTGGCATAGATTAGAATTAGTACAAGCTTACCTCACGGTAATGAAAGTTCCACACTATGGGCATCGTAATGATTTCAGTGTGACCGGAAAAAATTGCCATCATCTGGGAGCTGTGATTCAAGTACCCGCTTTGCTGAAGAAAAGTGTGGACTATATCTACATCTTGATCTAATAGAGTTCGCGATTGTGTCTTCTTCTCCATTCGCAGTCCTCGCATGCGAGATCAAATATTCGATGAAGAATTTGTTATCAATATCTGCCCTGATTTCTTGCCTTTTGTCTAGCACTCTGCTCCATATACCAGAACTGGGAGGGTCAATGTTTTGTAGAGGATACATTTCATTTTCGATTGTCGTTCTAACAATCTCTCTAACTGATGCCTATCAATTAGTTGCTGGGAGAGATGCTTAAACACTTCTACTATTCCCTGAGCTGAGGTGATTAGGTTTCCTACACTGTTTCTAAGAGAATGTGCAAAAACCAATAAAGTGATCGGAGTCTATTCAGAATGTTTGTTTCGATATGGACCTGGTTAATTTAGTTGGTAGTTTGACCATCTGGAAAGCGCCAGGTTGATGTATGGATTCACAGTCTTGCAAAATCATCACCATTTATCAAGGTGTTACGAGCTGCTGCAAATTCGATTAGCGGGAATCCATAATCTCTTGTCATATCGCGAAGGATATCCTTTAGAAATGTGAATTACAATACGCTAAAATGGATCAAACAGATAGAGAGATTTTCATGGACTTACGGATGTCAGACACCAGTGTCAAATACGCTTGGTTATATCCTGTTGGGTGGATATCCTGTACTTTACATTGTCATATTTCCAACATACCTCCTTGGTACAAGACTTGGATTAAAGCAGATAACCACAAATCCTTTATTCTTCAGCCAAAAATATACTGACATTCCTCTCATTATATGAGACATCCCTTCAGTTTAAATCCACTCAATTACAAGCCGCCTTCTATGACGCCCTCATTTTATAAGTAAGTATGTATGTATGTAGGTATATATTTTTTCACCAACCACGTCGTCCTTATAATCATTAAATTCTCGGGAATTCGTGTTAGCCACATAAAACTGTAGCAGTTAAATCATGACAATTTATTGCTTCTGCCCACAACATGCAATTACAAAAGGATTTTCAATTCAAAAGGAAACAATTATTACACAAAAACCCCCAACAAGAACCCACTTAAATATCCATTACCCAACAAGACGACATTCACCGGGAAATGTCCTCTTCAAAGGCGACGTCGTCCTCGTCGTCGACGACGACGACACCAACAACGCCAGCAACAAAGAAGACGAAGTCAATCCTTGAGTCCTTAGAAAGGCATTCGCTTCCGAAAATAAGCCAACCCCAATCCAATAAAGTGCTTTGCATGCCGATGCCGATAACTGGAAACGTTGTAATAAAGAAACATCCATAAAATGGAATAAGAATCACCCACTCACCGATGAGGGTCTTTTGTTGCCCCTCCATTGAGAAGGTTTGACATCCTTACAGCTAACAACGTCATCATACTGCTGCCGCCGCCTCGCCATGCCACTCTGAATGGAAATCACGAATCGTTCATAATTCGAAGGGTTCCTCCATCGACAAACGGGCTAGATTACAAAACACATATACGTGTCTATATAATTATTGCCTTGTTCTGTAACAATATCTATCGGCAAACTGCTTCCAGGCCATAAAATCCCAGTTTGTACAGGGCACGGAACACAGGACACGGGTTTGCATGTCGAACATCAATTTCACAAGTGAATAAGTATCTATACAACAATCGCGCCTCGGATTTCTTTTGTAACAGAGAAGTGCTGAAAAGCGAATCAGAAAATTACAATTTTTGTCCAACTATACACATACACATAGACACACAGATACACTCCCATATGGATAGAACGGGAAAAGGATGTGGGATTTAAAATATGTTGAGGCGGGTTCTGACGGTTAATGGTGGTTTACTGGTAGTTTCCAATGCGGCCAAGCCGACACGATCAAATTCAATAAACCAAACACTGTGCCGCCGCCGCCGCCGACGGCACCTTATACTGCCTCCGGGGCGCGATGGGTAATAAAATTGAAACGAAAAGCAATTTTAGGGAACTTTTTTTTTTTATGAGCTCTTTGATTGATACTTTATGTGTCAGCGACAGCTTTCGATGTCCGGAATCAATGGAAAGGCACGGGATTACTAGCGAAGCTGCCGTGACAACAAACAATGGTGCGGCTAATTGCAAGTGTACAGCTCAATTTTGAATTGAAATTCGAATAGAAAATGAAAAACGCGCTTGCAACAGAGTAACTGCTCTGCGGACTGAAACTTTTATGGTAATATTGCACTATGGGATGACGATGATTCAAAAAACCATTTCGACAACAAAAATTTATGGTTCAGATGATTTTCATTAAATTCAAATTGATATTGGAGGCAACTTTTATCATTTGAATTGCAATCAAGCTGGTTTATATTGGGATACAAATCACGGTTTAGAGTATCACTGGTTGGTTGGGTTGTAGGGTACCATAAGACACTAGCCACCTTTACGGTAACAAAACTACACCATTTCATTCATCCATGGTTCGAAAACCCAACCTTTTCTACTTACTTATGTAATGTATCCGCTTGTGGGTCCTAAGACCTCTACAACGGCTGCGCGCCATCGTGTACGATTTCTGGCAATGTGCCTCAGCTCTCCCCAACTCTTTCCCAATTGCCGTGCTTCCTTCTCGACTGTTCTGCGCCATGTACTTCCGGGACCGCCGCGTATTCTGCCATCCTGAGTAAGCGGGTTCCATTGCATCGCGTGGTTAGCTATGGACTTGTCACCTTTTCGGAGAGTGTGACCAATCCACTGCCACTTTCGTCGTTGTATGGTTGTGCCTATAGGTTCATGACACGTTCTCTGATAAACCTGTTCGTTAGAGATACGGTTTGGCCAGAAAATCCTTAAGATGCTGCGTAGGCACCTATTAACGAACGTTTGCAGCTTCCTCGTGATAGTAGCGGTCACTCTCCAGGTACCACATATGGATGGAACCTTATCTAGGTTATTAGAGAAATATGGTGTTTTAGTCTATGTACTCCCAGTTATTCCTTGGCGTA
Source organism: Xylota sylvarum (assembly GCA_905220385.1). Taxonomy (NCBI): domain Eukaryota; kingdom Metazoa; phylum Arthropoda; class Insecta; order Diptera; family Syrphidae; genus Xylota; species Xylota sylvarum. The sequence goes on from LR999958.1 coordinate 40,928,954, forward strand.
GATGTGTAAATTCCTTTATGACGTGTGGGTGAGTATCTGCATACATTCGAATTTACATTAGATTTTTCCGATCTAACACTAACCACAAGACACTCTTCCACTGCCCTCCTAAGTTCGACCATCAGTCATGTTGATGACTCTATCGAGAATAATCCTCTTGGCAACGCAGATTGGTGGTTTTATCCTTCCAAATGCGTCAGTTTGTGCAAGCTCTGCTCCTTTTTTTGGTCAGTATGTCGGCGGTTTCGTAATAATCTGACAGTGTTCTGACACGGTCCATCGTACATAAATCTCAATTCATTCCACGGCCACTCCTGACTATTTCAGGTTCAGCAACGTAGGACTGTAGTGTCCTTAGCGCAGGCTGACTGTGAATGTATACGACGATAATTTTACCGGATAGTGAACCCATTTCAAGTAACTCAGCAGCTTAGGGCACATGTGTCGAAAAGTCACAGAACCACGTCTAGGATCATATTTCTCGAATATCTACCATCTGTTTATATTGAAATTTTATTTTGGAAAGAGACTGCCTTTGTTTGCCAATTCTTCCTCTCAGGGTACATTACTCCGAATGGTGTATCGAAGGCGAGAGTACTAAGTATTTCATACGATTCGTAAAGGATATCGGGAAATGATTTCTTTAAAATAGAGCTATGGCCCACATTGCTGGTTTTAAAGAGCCCTACTGTCAAAACTCCTTCTAAACTCAGAAGGAGACGGTAGGTCGAGGATGCTGCTCAAACCCTGACTAGTGTCATAACCAGATGTTTCGAACTGACGTGCCTTGTTATGAAATATTCCTATAAATCGCCAGTGCTCTGGTGGAGCCCAGAAGAGCAGAGACTAAGCAAGAAAGCCAGGAAACTTCTAAATCGGTCACTCAAGACAAATTTATATGGAGACTGAGACCCTTGCCGATCCAAACAAAAAGAATGTAAGAAGTTAATTCGCCGTTCTTCCTATGAAGATTTTTGTGAAAAGGTGAAGCCAGTAGATTGGTTAAAGTTCTCAAAAGAGATAAACCAATCAAACCAGAGTCACTTAAAAAACCTGACGGTACCTACACTGTGACGAAAGCGGAGACTTTTAGTCTTCTGCTGGAAACTGACTTTCCGGTAAAAAGATTGTGTCACAGCTTATCCCGCTTGTGCAGGTTGAGCTTGATCCAAGTCGCAAAACTCAGCATAGCTGATATACTGCATCGGCCGTGGCAAAAGATGAGGCTCAGATCAGATATGCTGTATCTTTTGATGGCTTCAAATCTCCTGGTACCGATGGAGTGTACCCAGCCTTGCTGCAATAGGGTATAAACCAGTTGCTGCCAACTCTAAAGAGAATCTTCTTTGCGTGTCTGGCCCTGGTATATATTCCTATAGCGGTTCGAGTGGCTTTTATACCAAAAATTGGTAGAAATGACTACTACCTCGCTAAGAATTTCAGATCGCTAAATCTGTCTTCCTTCTTGCTGAAAAGTTTGGAGAGACCAGTCGAGATTCATGCGTAGGTCTGCACTGAGGATGCACCCTCTATCTGAGATGCAACATGCACACCAGCGTGAAAAATCCTGTGAGACTACGCTTCAAAATGTAGTTACTAGAATGGAATGCGCATTCGATAGGAAGGAATACGCCGTGGGCATTTTCATTGACATAGAGAGTACTTTCGATACCCAATAGTTCAAAAGTCTACCCTAAGGTATACGCGGATAATGTTGCCATTCTTTCTGTTGGGTGATGCCCACAGACTGTCTATGCTAACGCGCAGATGCCCTTAGACATGGTCTATGAATGGTGGACTAGGAATGGGCTTTCGGTCAATCCGTTGAAAGCTGAGGTTATTCTCTTTACTACTTATAAGGAGGATTGTGACCGGTCGACTCAACCAGTATTAAAAGGCGTCACTATTCAGATCTCCGGTAAAGCGAAAGACATCCAAAGCGCCCTCAGTTTTCTGGCAGTGTAAGGGTGCTTTTGGCACCATGAGGCTTGAACGAAGTCTGAAGGAAGTACTCTGGATTTATACGACTATGATAAGACCTTTTGGCTGTTTTTGGAGGAGGCTTCCGCCGGTATGTGACTGCCTTCTCCATGAAACTCCAACGATCGGCCTGTCTCGGCTGCACGGGAGCTTTCCCGCGTACGTCTGACTCTGCTATAGATGAACTGCTTGATTTACATATACTTGTTACTTTCATCATGGGCTATCAAAGCAATCTATCGTCTTATACGTGGGGGCTTTAGGTATCGTCCACATTGGAGTTTCGATAACCTTGCGCGATACTTATCCTACAGCCCTGGTTCTATGCATATGCCGTCTGATGCAATGACATCGAAACGTAGAGTTTCCCTGCATTCAGGACTGGCATGGGCCAGAGTCTACACCTGGGCTGGGCTGTAGTCGAATCTTCACGGATGGCTCCAAAACTAGTTAAGGGTCCAGTGCTAGTGTCTTCGTGGAGACCGTAACACCAGTCTTCACTATTCATTAGTCACACATGCCTCTGTTTTTCAAGCGGAGATCTATGCTTTCCTAGTGGCTGCCGACTATATTGTTAAGAATAGGTGGCGGGGTCGGAGTATCTGCGTCTGTAGTGACAATCAGGCTGCGCTTAAGGCCTTGCTCAATCTTGTAACTAGTTCCAAAATAGATCGAGAATGCAAGACTAAGCTCCTTGACTCTTGTCTGGGTTCCAGGTCATACTATGATTACGGGAAATGATATCATCAATGAGATTGCTAAGCAAGGCTCAGAGGGTGATTTCTCAGGACCTGAACCTGCGTTGGGTCTTCCCGCGTCCTCCATTGACAATTTGGTTTCCGACGAATACAATTGCGTGTAGCACGGCTCCCCATGATGCAGGCAGACTAAACGTATGCTCCTGAACGTCTGTCAGAAATCAGCGGCATTCTTGATTTGTCTCAGTAAAAAAAACACTTTCCTTTTGCCACGCATCTAAGTGTGCTAGGCTTAAGAGACACCACTGTGTACGACGCCTCTGGAAAAGGCAACGATACTTTGGATCATTTCCTTTGTTATTGTCCTGCCTTTGCCCGGATCAAGTGGCGGATCTTCGGTGCTGATGTGGTGGGTGCTGATACTGTAAGCTCCTCATCGCTGAAATGCATTCTCGGCTTTCTCCAAAAGTTGTAGAAATTCCAGTAAAATGGGTAATACTGGATTTTGTACCCTGGTAGTACAATGGACCAGTTGCATCTGAGTGCTCCAGGTGAGTGTTTCCTAACCAAACAAAAAAAAATTTCCAGATTTAGATTGTCAGTTCAAGGGATGCGAATGATTCGGTAAGGTTAACACACCAGAATCTTGTGTCTTAACAGCCCTGTTGCATAGGTATGGCAGTTTAGGTATTCCACGTCTTTCATTTCATTCTCACGAATGTTTGATGTTTGAATAGATTGATGTGCCTTTGCCTTGTAATTAGTCGCACCAACAATCTTGCCCATATTTTCCCTTATCGTTGATGTTTTTTTTGGCTTCTTTATAATTGATCTAGCTACTTTGTATATTTCTAGATCTAGCAACGTCTTTAATTTCAATGTATACAGTTGCAAAATAAATACCTACTATCATTAAGCAATATAGTTACATATACATTTCCAGCGCGTTCACGTTATTATGGTTTGGGATGCTACTTGGAGTTATGTTGCTTTCCAATCAGGTGTCGATATGTCTTTCTTAGATGAGGTATTGTGTTAGTATTTTATTTATTTTCAATATACCCAAAGACTTTGCTAAAAATGTGCCCCAATGTTTTCAAATGAGTGATAAGGCTAAAGAGCAAAGATACCCCTTATACGCTTCTTAGATACCTTGTATCTGTACCTTTGCCAAATTGCTCAAGGACTTTAAGCTTTTTTGGGGAAAAGTTGCGCATTTTGCTTTACGATAGCTAAACAAATTAATTGTATTCCTGTCACTTGTTCAAAATTTGCAGTTGTATCAGTTTCCAAACCCAGCAAGATGCCCTCATCTTTGTTATAATTCTTCCAACCTTTCACATCGTCCCCACTAATAAAATAAAATAGCTTCTTGTGGTTTACATCTAAGTTCATTTTTATTTTCTTAATGATTCATGTTTACTTTTTACATACTATATGAATTTTTGCATTTTTTTTTTGTTTGGTTTTTATATAATAATAATATTGTATAAACTAATTAAGGTACATCCATATAAAAAGTATTTTTTTTTTATCATTATGTTGTTTTTCGATCAGTAAACAAAATTAATAAATTTCCAAATATTTAAAATAAATAAGTATTTTTTTTTGTGTGGGGTTTTTCTTCTTTTTTTTTGGAAATTTAAATTAAAATAATATTAAATTCTTAATTATGTAGTTGCATATATAATTTGTTTGCTTTAAAGTTTCACTGAGTAACGCTTATGATGTTTTTTTTTTTTTGTATTTTTACTTTATATTTATATATATAATATATACTTTCATATTTAATCTTAACTACATTACATAATTTTATAATATCATTTTTAAAATTTGTTTATTTTGCTCTTGTGATAGAACACAAACATTATGTGTATTATTATTATTATTTCTAATATTTAATTAGTTTTATTTACAATAATATGAGACACAGAGGCTATAGGGAGAGAGAGAAAACTCTGCATGTAGACACACATTTGAAGTATATTTTATATTTAATAACTAATTTACAGTTTTTATTTATTTTTATTTTTTTATTATTTTTATGAAATTTTATAGAATATGGAAGGGAACACAAGGTGTTAGTGACTTCTTTTCGGAATATCTGTTTTGATGGGAATATGTTTGGAGTTTTGCAAAGATCTGCCTCATTAAATTGACTGTTTAAATCCAACCTCATGCATGCCCATAAGAAGCAGCATCAGTGTTACTATAACTCTCATGGTGAAGTCAAAGATATTCCCTTCCTTAAGTGCTTTTAAATTGAAACTTATAAAAATTCTAAAACTTTTTTTTTCCATGTTTTTAAACTTTTTTTACGATTGGTGGTATATTGCGTTTTGTTTTTTTTTTTTCTTTTGTGAAACTTAAAACAAATTTTACATATTTATTTATTTATTTATCGAATAATATAGATTTTGTGTGTACAAAATGTATTTACAATAAATAATTAAAAAGTGTTGTGTTTATTATTTGTATTTTATATTTTACTTTTAAATTACGTAGTGGTCGATGTATTTACATTTTAAATTTTCCTTCAACAGAATGTAATTAAAAAAAAAATAAAATATTTTCATGTAAGGATAGGATGTCTTCATGTGTCGGCTACGAGCATATGTTTGAATTATTGAATTTCGTGCTGATCAGTTCAAAACTAATTTGCTTTTCAGAGAAATATTTCAAGTGAACTCAAAAACACTGTTTATTTATCTATCACTCGGTATTACTGTGAATACAATGTCCTGTACATGTTATTTCAGTTTACAACAAATGCATGTAATGGAATATCATGTACAGACTATGATTCAAGATATTTATTTATATTTTTTTTTATTTAGTTTTTAACACTTTTTGTAGTGTTCTTGCTCTTACAATACCTACGTACATACATATATCTAACATAAACTATTCTCAATACGTCCCTATTTTTAAATATTATTTAATTCTTTTTTTACCATTTTTATTTTTATTATTTTTGTTTTTATTTTTTTTTTGTTTATGATTATGCATCTTTTTTTGAAGAAATATATTTTTTTTAAGTTTTTCTTTGTTTTGGTTCGAAGGCAAATTAAAAAAAAAAATATATTTATATAAGAATATCAAGAAATAGAGAGACAGATACTTTAAAAAACAAAAGAAAATTAAAAATAAAATTACCCTACGTGAAATTGTTTCATTCGTAATAATAACATCGTAAATACAAGCGATACTCCAAATACAATCGATTGCTGGCTACACAGTTGAGATGCAGAATTACTGCGAGATTTTGAACTCGCTACCACTTCAGCATCTTCGGGTGGTAATTCAACGTTGTTGTTCGCAACAATGAACTGGAAAATGTCACTGACCTGGAAGGATAGGTAAGGTTATACGTATATATAGACTATAATGAAAAGTAAATATTTATCAAGAGAGGGACAGTATTGTAGCAAGATAAATCAACCACCTACTTGACAAAAAAGGGAACTGAAAAGGTGTGTTTTTTGTCTGCTTAAGGTAGCATGAAGGGATAAACTAGTCCTGGATTATGGAGCTCTGGAATATTCATGTGGTGAAGGGTAAAGTTATGTGTGCGGAAAATTTGTGGGTTTTTTCCTTAGATACTTTCGGTTTCAGAATTAGGGAAGAAAATGCAAACAAGCGAATGCTTAGTTTTTGAATTATCGATTTTATCTTTTGCGTTTCATGAATGTTTGGTTTATTGGTAACAATCCTACCTATAGTACCTCGTTGGGACCGCAAAAACTATGAATCAACAGTGTCATTTAATTTGTAAATTTTTATAAAATTCCCAGGAAATTTGTTTAAGCATATAACAACGGCCTGTTTTATCGTTCTTATTTATTTTGCACCTTTTAAGTTTCTACTCTGCATTAGCCCCAAAAATTCAATGTGGTCTAAGTTTCAAATATCAAATATCTTCTGTGGAAAGAAATTAGTTAAGAGGCGTCAAATCATAAGGTCTTGAAGGTCAGTTCATCGAAATTATGCGATCATCGAATGTTATCCTTCAATAAGTCAATTATTTCATTTAATGTATGGCATGTAGCGCCATCCTGCTGGAACCACATCTCTTTCACATTCATGCCATTCAATCGGCGAACGAAAAAGTCATTAATCATGGATCGTAACAAGCTGATTCGACTCATTTTTGAAAAAATATGGCCCACAGACCGCACTAAACGTTGCATTTTTCAGGATATAATGGCATTTCGATAATTTCATGTGGATTATCTTGGCTTCAAATGCAACCATGTAGCTTATGTAGCTTATACTCATACATAAATGAACCTCATCGCTGAACACAATTTTTAGATAAAACAGCGGATCCAATGCCAGTCAATTATGGGCCCATTCGCCGAAAATTCAACGCAAAGGATGGTCATTTGGCAAGAGATGCATCTTGTAAACCTTGAAACCAAGTGGTCGGACAAAGACCAAGCTATTGTGAACGACGTCGAATCGATAAATTTGGATCTTCTTCAACACTCTCCTGAACGGATGCATTATTCTCTTCAGTACGCACTCGTCTTATGCGGTCTCAGATAGTCTATTTTGTGGGGTGTAATAGGGTGCAAGTGCTCTATAAGTTTGTCGCACAGAACCATAGTTTTGGAACCAAATTTCGAAAAATTGGTAATGTTGTTGAAGCGTGTGGGTGGTCCCTACGATAAAATTGTGTGTCCCTACTGAATAAAAATGAAACTGACAGTTTGCAATCTGACAATTGATTTGACAGACATATCAAATAAGCACTGGTTTTCCAAAAAGGCAGATATCCTTTGCCGTTGATTTTTTCATAGGCGACAGTCAACACAGCATGATCCATCTCATATAATCGTTTCTCGGAATCAGGTTGATAGTTTACAACTCGACACCAAAATTAGGACCCTAGAAATGGCCATGGTTTTCGTGTCCTATCAAATACAGCAAGAAAAAATTCACTCCTTGGTGGAACGGAGAACTATCTAATCTTAGGAAGATTACCAGAGATATCTTAAATATCTGCTTTAGACACAAGTTTTGAATACCATATAAGGACTGCCTCAAAAAATACAAGAAATCCATTAAAAGAGCCAAATTTCTGGCTTCGATGGACTACTGTCAATCCATTGAAACCATAAAAGACTCCGCCAGACTGAGTAAGATCCTTTACAATGAACACCCCACCTCGTCCTTTATTAAAAGGCGGGATGGGACACGGACGGACTCCTCTAAAGGGTCGTTGGAGCTTTAAATGCAAACACACTTTTCAGGATGTAAAAATGTGATTGCTCATGCATCGATGCCTCATGCCGCGCATTCCTCATCCTAGAATTACATTAAGACAACAATTAGAGAAGTTAATACCTCCTGGGGTATTAATAGTTTTTCTCCCTATAAATCGACTGGCCCTGATGGAATTCTTTCGGTTATGCTGCAGAAAACATTGGATCTGGTGATCCCATGGCTAGTACCTATGTATCTATAGAGGCTTTATCTTCCACAACAATGTTGCCCTGAGTTCGAGACGTGTTCGTGTTGTGTTCACCCCGAAAGTTGGGAAACGTGGGCATGACACCGCAAAGGATTTCAAACCAATCAGCTTCTAAAGACCGTCAACCGCATCTTAGACATACATATACGAAAGACTCTAGATCAATCCATTCTATCCAAACCCCAGCGTGCGTATACTAAGTGGCGATTGACAGAGACGGCACTCCACGAAGTTGTGCGAACGATAGAAAAGACAATTCACTTCAAACAATATACCGTAGCTACCATCTTAGACGCTGAAGGTGCCTTCAATAACGTCAATACTGAATCGATTCAGGAAGCTCTGATTGAGCTGGGTGTGGAGTTTTTTAGCAATTGGATAGTGACGGTGCTAAAAACCAGAATCATTCAATCGACCCTCGGTAACAGCAGTTCCACCATATCTGCCTTAAGATGAACTCCTCAGGATGGGGTCATATCTTCTCTTCTTTGGCTTATGGTAATCAACAAAATCCTGTTTAGGCTCGACAGAGATGGACTCGAGGTTGTCAAGGTCGTATGCGGATGATATAGTAGTACTGGTATCAGGGATGTTTCCTTCATTAATCAGTGAGATTATGGATGGTGCCTTGAACAAGATTGGCAAATGAATGTGGTCTCAGCGTCAACCCAAGCAAAACTGAACGGATGCTTTTTACCACAAAAACCAAAATATCGACCTTCACGCCTCCACGACTAAAGAACCAATTAGTCTCCTTCTCATCCAGTGCTAAGTACCAAGGTGTGGTACTTGACCCAAAACTTAGCTGGAAACTAAACATTGAACAGCAGGCAAAGATAGATTGTTTGTCCTTTCATGCTTTCAGTAAAACCTTCAGTAAGAGGTGGGTCATTGCCCAAAGATGGTCATATGGATGTACACAACTGTGGTGCGTCCGATGCTCTCCTAGTCTAGTGGCCTGCGTTAAGGAAAGAATACAACATCAAACTTATCAACAAAGTGCAAAGAACTGCGGCGCTAGGAGCAACAGGGGCCATGAGAACAAATCCAACCGAGCGAGGCCTTAAAGGTAATATTGCCCTTCTACCACTAGACCTTCACATTATGTTCCTATCTACATGCAGTGCGGTCAGATTAAGAGAAATAGGATGCTGGTGTACCAAACCCTATGGTCACAACAGCATCCTGAATCTGTTTTCATGAGACTTGGTAGCTAATTCAACCGACTATATATGTACGTAACTCCCAGAGTGAACTTCAGAAACGACGCGGAGTGGGAATCAGGCGTAGTGACAAATAAGTTCGAAACAACAACAGGGGCGGGAATATTCTCTCAACATTTCCAAGTCTTACCGGCTTCCTGACTCGTGCAGCGTCTTCCTGGCAGAAGTTCTTGCTATACGCGAGGCCGCCGCCAACTCAAGCAAGCCACCACACCCCTTAACACCATAGCCATCCTAATTGACAGCCAGGCCGCTATCAAGGCTATTATATCTGCCACCACATCTTCGAAGCTCGTAGAACAATGAAAAGAGAAGCTTGCCTCTCTTGGACATCGGTTCGGAATTAGTCTTCTTTGGGTGCCGGGTCATAGTAACAGGCAATGAGCGAGCTGATGAACTCGCAAGGCGGGGATCTGCCCTTGATGGTCCCCTGGCGGAGACGGTGAACGTCCCGCTGAGGCTCCTTATGGGTAGAACTTTCTATTAAAAGCTGACAGCAGATGGCAGGGGTGAGGAACTGTACCATATCCAGGCAGATGTGGCCTAATTAGTATCGGAGTAGCTCACAAGAAATTTTAAATAGAAACCGTGCAGATATCGCAAGAGTTTTGGCAATTAGTACTGGCCACTGGCCCATCGGGGTTCATGCGGCCAAAATAGGCATTCCGTTTAATGCACATTGTCGCAGCTGCAATATCGCTGACGAGAAAGAGACATTACTACACTTTCTATGCAAGTGTCCAGCACTAGGCAGGGCCAGACAGCGCACACTAGGTAAACACTTCTTGAACAACCTAGAAGAGTTAATGGCGACTAGCATTGGAGATATCATTAGTTTCCTCAATGTAACTGGGTGGATCCAAATAATCGTCATCTCTTTTAACCCTTTTAGTAGACATCCTTTTATATCCAATAGGTCACTTGAATTTATGTTTACCTCGGGTAGGCTTGATTGGATTTCGATTCTGTTCTCAGAGGTATTATTGACTTGTAAGCAGGTTTCCTTACTGAATTATTGTGAGTACGAAACCTTCTAGGTTTAGGGTGATGTCGACTTCGGATAAGTTTATTATATTGGAATCTGCATGCAGAGTGTTGCTACCGTCAGCAGGCCACGTGGGGCTGAATAATTAGTGCTGGTCCTAACTCCTTCAGAGGTTCGAGTGGTTTCCTCTGCTTTGAGAGCAGACACACTTAGGACAGTGCAAGTCTGATGTAAACCACAGGATTTAAGAAATATCTTTATCACTTGGATGTGGGGGTACCGACTATCAATAAATTTACAAACTTCGCTCGTGCTTGAGGCTAGTTTTAGATAGAATCTTTGCCAAGCACGATTTGCAGTCGAATTATCACAGATGCCTACAAAACCAGTCAAGAGACCGGTGCTGCTTTCTTCAGTAAGCCTAATGGGCAACTGTATTCCAAACGAAGAGCCATCACACTCTAATGGTCATAAGCTATATTGTAAGGAGAAAAGTGGAAGTGCATGTTTTACTTGGTAGTTCAACAGACAGCTATCCCAGTCGAAAGGAAGTACTATGACATATAACATGGGTGGGGCACACAGTTGAAAAAGGACTTCAACCAACTTAATCAGCTCGCTGCTGGGGAGGCTTTCATTTCGTCAACTAAAGTGTACTAAGCATACCCAGAAGCAAATTTTCTCCCAATTTACCCTTACAAATCCCTCAATCCTGTAAAAATTTTAAATTAAAACTTAATTACGTACACATACACTCACCTCATTCCAACCATATCTGTTCTTAGCCTGTACAATCGCCTCATAGTACGCGCCAGGATGTAGATTCTTTATTGTGTACGACATAATGTGTGTCAATGGTTCTGAAGCTGGTCTATGCTCTGGTGTAAGGATAAAGTCATGCCATCGTCCGGGCTGTTGAAATGTGTCATTCATCTGAAAAATTACAAAATAGAATTTTCATTACATATACTCTACATACACACTCAGAGAGACGTATGAGTATAAGTGTTAAATGGACAACGTTAACGAGGAAATTATTTTTCTCCTGCACACAGGCACATGTATGTACATACTGCACAATGGCCTGTTTGCTGTAAATGGGATAATGGATGCATGCACTCGACAAATTGAGAATAATTACATCAGTCTCCCGAAATAGGACCCAGAAGAGTATGTTTAATGATACTAAAAAGTAAAGTTATCCGAAGTGGGATAGGTGGATGAATTGAAATAAATACCGATGCGCGCGTGAAGGATAATAAAATGAAAAATGAAATCAAAACCAGGAGTGCAGCTCGCGTTCTGTTTAAATCTCCATCTTCAGATACTTAATGAAGCACGTGATTAAAATCGCATTTATATTCTTACCCTTAATTAAAAGGGAACGATGTTTTTAATGAGATCTTAGCGTGAGCTATACTAAGGGTGTTGACGCAGTTGGGTAGGAATAGGGAGCTTGTTCAGCAACTGAAAAGATTTCGATTTCAAATAAATTAATGGATGCTACTCGGATGCAGTTTGGTAGGCTTGCCAGGATTTTATGATATTACATCCACATTGTGGAAAAATCGAACAATAGTGTATGAGTGCAAGATATTTATTTAACCAAACGTCTGCAGATGCAGTGAAATACATACTGTGTGCGCCTAACTTTTTATCATTAACATGCACACAAATTTGAACTCGAATTTTGCCAACCTGGCAATCCTATTCTTCGATTCTCCTTCTTCGTTTTTCTAAAACTTACAAAGCAAACGAGTAGTAGATACTGTCTGCTCTCAATCCCAATTACTTGAAAAATTATAGCTGCAAAACCTATCCACATTCCATCCTCATCAAAGGAGTTTTCTATCCATTCATCCTTTCTCACCTAAGCTGGTACTGGTAATCAATTAACGTACGAGTCCATATAAACATCGTAACGTAAATAACTCAATTGCGAATTTCAAGGATTTAAAGTAATTCCTTTTATGTGATGGAAAAAAATAAAATAAAACATAGTAAAATCAGCACTCCATCGATCCTTTCCCGGTGAGAGAACCACCCCTTTGCAATAGTGAAGCTGTTAGAATGTAATGGGTGCATCATTAATTTGCCGAACGTTGGATAGTCCTGTCGACACAGGAATAAACACAGAGCAGTAACGTGATTATACGTTTTCGATTGCAAGAGATATTGGTGAAATGTTTGTACTTGATTTTTGTATTAATTATTTTTTTTTCGTCAATAGTTTCACAGTAATGAGGTATTTGGGTCAAGCTTTGCAGGATGGCCTTTGAGAGTAAATAATTTTGTTGAATCGTTAGAGTCATTTGAAAATGAGAGTGAGATTTCCTTAGGTGTCAGCCAACGATGATTTTTTTCGAAATGGGATCAAGGAGTACCTCTCTGTTAGTTTTTGCAAATAAGCACGAGGAAGTCCTTGCTACAAAAACATGTCAAATTAAGGTATATGATAATTTATGTACCGAATTTTAACTTGAGGGATATCAAGATACGTTGTCCTTATCAACAGTACCTACCGAAGTCAAAATCGAGCGACTCATCTATGAGTCAGTTTGTGGCAGAATTGACTAATGAGTCGCAAAGTCCTTAAGCAAAAGGAAGATGAAAAACTGCAACATTTACTACGATGATTGCTATAGAGAACAGAAGCAGCATTTTTCGGATGCGGATTTGTCATACGAGGGAAACTTACGCAAGAAGTCTTGAGCTTTTGACACGTGAGCGAACGTCTTATGACAATTCGCATAGAGGCTAAATTCTTCAACATAAGCCTAATATGCGCTCATGCCCGTACAGAGGACAAGGACGACGCAACCAATGAATATTTTGACAAACTCCTCGACGTATGACCAATGCTCTGTGTATCTTGTCAAAATCGTGTTAGGCAATTTTAACGCCAAAATAGGAAAGGAGGACATCTTTAGTAGGACAGTTGATTAACACAGCCTACAGGACACCACGTCTGGCAACGGACTTAGGTTTATTGACTTTGCTAAACGTCACTATATAGCAACCACGTGGTTTCCTCATCTCAATATCCACAAGTGGATATGGCGTTCTTCTGATCATGAAACGGTTAACCAAAGTATTCTAAATGTTCGAACCTTCCGAGCGGCCAATATCGACTGGGATAACTACCTTATTGCAGCCAAGGTACGAATGCATATGTCCCCAATGCCACAACATATAGGCACTAAGAATGCAATCAGAAGTACTACAACTGATGTGCTGTGTTTCACCCAACTACCTCCAAGAAAATCCTGGTTTGATGAAGAATGCCAGCAAGAACATGCGGGTAAGCAACATGCTTAGCGGTGCTGTAAAGAAGGACGAGGGCTGCTCGTGAGCTCTACGAGCAGAAGAGACGGGAAGAACATCGGCTTCTCCAAAAAGAAGAAAGAAGAGCACGAGAACCGCGCGGCGAAGATATTAAGAAATTATATTCCAGGAACAATGTACAGAAGTTTTATCAACGGGTTAAAAGAACGTATCAAGCCATTAAGGCCCGTGAATGCCTGTAAAGATAAAGAAGGAAACCTCATAGTAGAGTCAGTCGTTTCTGAGAATAAGGAACAACTTCTTCTGCAGACTGTATGTGTAATGGTGACGAAGAACTATCCCGCTGTCAGGCTGAATGAACTATTGAATCTAGATGATGATAACCAAACCTTCCGTCTACCTGACCAAAACGAAGTTAGGATAGCAATATCCAAATTTAAATCCAACAAGGCTGCTGGACCAGACGACTTACCAGCTGAGCTGCTTAAAGTAGCTGGAATTGACCTGGTAGAGAGTATGAATGAACTCATTTTTAAGATTTGGTTAGATGAGCGTATGCCTGATGAATGGAATCTCAGCACCGTTTGTCCGATACACAAGAAAGGAGATCCCCTCAATTGCGTCTCCTCCAGAGGTATCAATCTCCTCAACATCGCTTACAAGATCCTATCTGTCATATTGTGTGAACGTCTGAAACTCTTCGTCAACAACCTATCAGTGTGGTTTCAGACCAGGAAAGTCCACAATCGATCAAATCTTTACACTTCGGCAGATTCTGGAAAAAACTCAAGACGTAGAAATCGATACCCCCATCTCTTCATCAATTTTAAGGCCGCATATGACAGCATGTATAGAGACAAGCTATACAGAGCCATGTTTAGTTTTTGTATCCCTGCCAAATTCGTTCGTCAGTGCAGGATAACGATGACGAATGCTCGCTACTCCATCAAGGTTGGTAGCGATCTCACCGAGACCTTTGATGTCGAAAAAGGATTTAGACAAGGTGACGCGCTGTCATGCGAGTTCTTTAATATCATACTTGAAAGAATTGTGCTATCTATACAGAAACTGTGCATCAGTCATTTGAGATGGTTAGGACACGTAGAGTGAATGAACACCAGTTCTCCGACCCGTAGAGTCTTCGAGTCCACCCTGAAGGGACAACGCAGTAGACGAAGACCTCACCTTTGGTGGCACGCGCAGGAGAAAGAGGACCTCAACCAACTTGGAGTAAACAACCAGAGGGAGTTAGCCAAAACACACGCTAACTGAAGGGTTTCTTGGTTGTTTAATAGATGTATATATAAGAAACGTGATTGGTGATAACTATCTATTTGAATCACAACATGCATACATCTGTGGTAGGTCGGTAGATACAGCCCTAAACAGGATCGTATCAAGCATAGAAAGATCCCTCAACTTCAAGGAATTCACTCTTGGGACGTTCCTAAACATTGAAGGGGCGTTTAACAATGTAAGCATCGATGCGATTCTGGGCAGCTTACACAGAGCTCGGCTGAGTATCGGTCTCTGCAATTGGATTGCTCAGATGCTTCAATCGAGAGTTATATCTTCATCGCAAGGAGACGTAACTATCAGGAGAAGCGTTTGCAGAGGAACCCCCCAAGGAGGAGTCTTATCCCCTCTAATATGGCTCCTTGTAGTGGATGAGATCTTGGTAATATTGAAGGAAAACGGCTTCAACGTGACGACCTATGCCGACGACGTGGTTATCTTGGCTAGGGGAAATTCCCATCAGTCCTAAGCGAAAGACTCAATCTCGCACTACAACTAGATAGTGGAGAACTGGGTTAGCAATAAAGGGCTAGGAGTGAGCCCTTCAAGGACTTAGGTAGTTCTCTTCACTAGGAAGAGATCAATTCCTGCCTTCAGACCCCCAAGTATCAGTGCTACTGAACTAAGTATCTCAGGTTCAGCCCGATGTAATTCTAGATTCCAAACTAAATTGGAAGGATAACACTGCTGAATGGGTCAAAAAAGCAAGCTTAGCCTTCCACTCTTGCAAAAAGGCACTCAGTAACACGTAGGGTCTTAGGCCAGCTGTGTTGTACTGGATATACACGGCGGTCATAAGACCCATTCTTACATATAGTTCACTGGTATGGTAGCTCTCTAACCTCACCAAAAACCAGAGGGCAGAGTGCATCGGACTCATGGGATCAATGAAGACAACACCAACAGCGGCAATGGAAACCATGCTTAGTTTCATTCCGCTTGACATATACTGTGGCAGGCTGGCAGCTAAACAAGACTGAGGGAAGGCCGAATGTGGTAATCAAACCTGTACGGCCATGCCTCAATTTTGTCCCGATGGGGAACTACCAGCTGTTTGTCAGAAACTGATCACATAACCCCCACGCTAGCATTTGAAAGGATATTCGCTGTAAGAATTCCTGACAGAATATACTGGAAGTGCCGAAGAACCATGAAGAAGAAGGAACTGGCGTTCTATACCGACGGTTCTAAGATGGACGTTGGTACCGGATCGAAGTTTATTGTGAAGCACAAGGAATAAACAACTCCTTTAGAATAAATGATGATTGCAGCGTCTTTCAGGCCGAAGTCACAGCCATCATACAGGCTGCTACGATTATAAGTGAGAGACTGTGTATATAGACAGCCAGGCAGCCGTTAAGGCTCTGGACACCGCTATAATCAGATCAAGGCTTGTGAAGATCTGGAAACCGCTTTTGAAGGAGATATCTAGAGCAAATACAGTGACCCTCTGTTAGGTGCCAGGGCATATGGACATCGTAGGAAACGAAAGGGCTGACGAACTTGCAAGCAAAGGGTCGGTCGGTCGCTGCAGTTATCGCGGGCCTTCCGTTTTGTAGTAACCCCAATCAGTTCCTTACGGAAGAATATAGAGGGTTCATCTGGAAACATGCGCAACAGCCAGGGCCCTATGGCCGGGAATCAGCAAGAAGAGATCAACTTCTCTGGTGAAACTGAGTCGTTATAAAGCACGGGTCGTTTCAGGGATAATTACTGGTCATTGTGCCATTGGCGTCCACGCGGAGCGACTCGGTGTACTACATAATGACTTCTGTAGAAATTGCAGGGACGAAGAAGAAATTGAGTCAGTTCGTCACCTGCTGTGCGACTGTCCTGCTCTATCCGTCAGAAGAATGAGGACTCTTGGCAGTTACTTCTTCTCGGATTTGGACCACTTGGGTAACGTAGAGCTCATGGACCTCCTGAGATTCACATCATTATCTGGGTGGTTCCAATAGCGGACTTTATAGGTTTCCAGGGTTAAATGATTGGGCACAATGTACCCGAACTGTGGTCTAAGTGAGCAGTGACACTGTCACAAGGTACCCATTTACCTAACCATACCTAACCTACTCTTATTGGTTAAGACGACGAATGCAGGAGAAGATAAATAACAACTCGATGGATAATGGCGATCCTGTTAAGAGAATCCTAAAACGCCAGTTCTTAAGTTCGGCAATAATTCATCCCATGATGTTGTGACTAACAAACTTTCAGAAAAATATTCGAAATCAGAATTGATACTCTATACGAACCAGAACCCTATTAAGCAGGTAGTACTCTCTGGCATACGTTAATGCAAATGCAAAAAAAAATCAGTACCATCGAATGCATTGTTTTATTTTTAAAACAAAATCCTTTTGTACATAAGTACATATGTAAACACCTTCAGCATCAAATAATTGGGTACTTGTTTATTAATTCTTAATGATTATTTGAAAAAAATTAAACACCGCTGAAATGCACACCACTAATTATTCTACCCTATGAATCATATTAATTGGCTTCCAAACAAAATTAATCCATTTAATCAATTGAACCATATACACTACAGGATGGCCCACTGTTCCATTAAAAAAAAAACACAACTCCATCCTCGGATTGCTCAGCCAGTTAAATGTGTAATTTACGCATTGAAAACTCAAATAAAAGCAAATATTTTCCGGATAAATAATAAACTGAATAAATGTATTAATTTGCAAGAATATACGAGGAGCAACAAAAAAAAAAGGACTCTCTCCCGCACTTCATAAAGGTATGAAAGCACATACAAAGAAAAACCGTGAATGCCCGCAAAATATACAAAAAATATGGAAAAAATGAAATCAAATTAAATTCTGTGTCCCCCGTGTATCGACAAATATCGAACAAATCATTCAGCACCGCTTCGACAGCAATTAAATTACTTCCCATCTGATAGACATTCATCAAGGATGCAATGAAAAAAAAAAAAAAAAACCCAATCAAGTTTATATCGAAAATTTAATCGAAAATCCAAACGATCCTGGAGGAAGCAACAGAAAAAAAAGACATGCTATTGGACACACACTAACAGCACAAACAACTTTTCTTATTCAGGACTGAAAAATTAAATTTTGCACCGGGTTATTCGGATTTGGATTCGGACATCCTTGTCCTGGTTTTTGTCTACACATGACGCCCGTACAAGTCAAATTCACCCGCTTCAATCGAATTTCAAATTATATTCGTGTACAGTTTGTAAAAAGAACACCGAGGACTGAATTCAAAAGGACAAGTGTAGGTACACAAATATTATCCTTGTACCTCTGGAGAGAAACTGCCACTGCTACATTTTATATGGCATAGTAGCTGTGAAACGGGAAAACAAATTAAATCTAACCCCGCCAAGATGGAGAGCTGTGTGCTTAACCTAGAAGTTTTCAAAAAGCGCCAGCTGCAGCAGCAATAAATTGACCACACCACTCAAAGGACGAGAAAGGACGTCGAAAATAAAAATTAGAAACAAACATAAAAAAAACAGAGACTTGGAAATAATGGCCGAGCGAAGTAAGCATAAACACTGGCACAAGGACACACTTGTAGTAGTCATTGCATTAGGGATGTACACTTAATGGATTCTTGCTTACCAGAACTCTGCGATAGAGAAGGCGAACTTCCTCCAGCGGCGGGTAGCTATCAATTTTCCATGTGAGGTTGTAACTGTCCGCCGAACGTCCCCATTTCGGTGAGTAGAATTCAGCTGGTCCAGGGCGGCCAGAAAGTTCCATGTATTTTCTAGATCGTCCCAATGAGTTATCAGCAACACAACTGCAATTAAAAAATGGAAACAAATTAGTTGCTGCATGAATTTTACAAGAAAGTATAAAAATAATGGAAAGTGAGAGATTAATAAAAGTCAGTTGGGTCAAAGAACACAGATCAAGGAATCAATTCATTGTTTAAAGGATACAGTGCACACCGATGCACAGTAGTGCTAACTATACGATAAATACCCTCCAGTCTTATTTTGCTTCTTAACTGGCTCCCGGCTAGTGTGCTAATACACCACAGCTTTCCGTCCTCACCGATGACGGTCACAATGGTGGACCAAAAATCCTGCTTCAAAGATCAAGCACTGATTATTCTCCTCGATTGCTCTAAACCTCAAGCCTGCGAGTTGAAAATACTATTGGATTCGTGCGGATGCGACTGAGCTAAAGGACTCAAAGTAACATAGCTTTTCGAACTTTGTTTGCATCAAGATATATGGTTATGTCGTCTTTATACTACTCGCAAATAGGACTGCATATTCGACAAAGTACATATGTGCCCAGTATCGGCTCTCTCGTCCTGGTAATCCTAGAGCACTCGGCATCATATATTAGAACTGACAGTATCATTGTTTTGTTCCATGGTTGAGGAGTTCAATAGGACCATGGTACAAGTATCATATAGGAAATTTATGTCGGAGTACCAGTTTAAAGCTACAGCTACTTATAGTCGCAGGTAAACGTGAAAACGCGGAAACGCAGAAAACGTGGGAAGATATCAAGGAGCGCACGTCTTTTATAGAAATTCTAACCATATCTACATATTTGAGAAAGTCGATAACATGCTTCTAAACTACACGATCTAGGACATCTTATCCAAAGTAAAGGAGGATTTCAAATTTTGGTATTGATGTGAACTGTTCTATGCGATAATTTCTGTCATACATATGTATATGCCTTTAACATTGGAAGCCTTAGCTTGACTGAAGTAGGCAGAGCCTATAGATAGCGCCAGATTGAAAGACTCTCCGCGGTAGATTTACCATCCACAAACGCCAATAATGGAACCAGTATCGCGACATCATTAAAGAAGTAGCCGAGGCCATCATAGGGTACCAGCCACCACCCAAATAGAGCTCTTGGTATGATGATGAATGCGTACGGCAGAAAAAGGTGACAGAAATGTGTCCATCACATGTGCTGCAGCGCAAAACAAGGGCAGCGCGAGGGAGGAGAAGAAGATCCTGTGTAAAAAGAAAAGGGCCTCCGTAGTCTGCCAGCTCAAGGATATCGAAGAGTTCCGTGATAGGAACAATATCCGAATGTTTTTTTTAGAAAAGCCAAGCAACTGGCAGCTGACTTCAAGCCCAGAACACAGGCTCTTTGGAACAGTAAAGGAAACGAAGCACAGGGAATAATAGATGTGTTTAAGCATTTCCAGCAGCTACATATTTAATGGACATCAGGTAGAGATAGTGATAGGGCAAGAAGAGAACCCGCTTCCAGTCAAAGATGAACCCAATAACCCATCCCCTTCCAGTTTTGAAGAGGTTGGCTCACCTATCAACAACCTGAAGGACAACAAGGCTGCGGATTCTCATGGTCTACCAGCGAAGCTTTTCAAACATGGTGGTGATGCTTTGGTAGGTTGCATGCACCAAGTCATCAACAAAGTATGGGTGGATGTCATGCCCGATGACTGGACTATCAGCTCTATATGCCCCATCTTCAAGAGAGGCATATCCCTGCTTAATGTCGCATATAGGACCCTATCCCACGTACTGAGTGAACGTCTGATGCGTTTCTGTAGCATACTAACCGGGACGTATTAGTATGACTTCCGACCCGGCAGATCGATGATCGATCAAATCTACACACTAAGGCAGAACCTGGAAAAGACCAACGAATTTCAAGTCGAAACCTACAACAACAAATCTGTCCAGCTGCTGGCAGAAGATATCGACAATTGAAGAACAGGCGAAACGAGTTGGCCTTGAAGTCAATTAGGACAAAACCAAGTACATGTTGTCAACAAACAAAGAAGTATCTGTCCACCGCCTAGGACAAAACATCACTGTTGGCAACAGTAACTTCGAAGTGGTTAAGGAGTTTACTTACCTCAGAGCAAATGTCAACCCCAATAATGACACCTTAGTGGAGATTCGGCGAAGACTTACCTTATGAAATCGCTGCTACTTCCGTTTAGCGAAACAAATGGGTTCAAAACTCCTAACTCGGATGATGAAATGCATGCTCTACAAAACTTTGATCCTGCCCGTTCTGCTATATTGAGCCGGCTGCTGGACGATATGCAAGACAGCAGAGCTGATATTCAACACTTTCGAGAGAAAAATTCTTCGTCGGTTATTCGGTCACGTATGCGAGAAGGGAGAATGGAGAAGAAGATACAACCACGAACTCTATGAGCTGTACTAAGATGTGGATATAGTCCAAAAAGCCAAAACACGTCGACTACACTGGCTCGGTTACAGCGAATGTACAATAATGCTCCAACAAAGAGGATGTTCAAATCTCAGCCCCCAAGTTCGAGACGACAACTACGCTCCAGCTTATTCTAGCTAGAATGTCTTTCTCCGATCTTGGAGATTTATTAGACAGATTGCACATTAGGTGCAAGGTGGAACTGTGAAAAGTATATGATTTGGATGAATATCCTTTCAGTGTGGCAACTATCGTTTATGGAATAAGTTTCATGTACGTGCCTCTATGACTTTTTTAACTTCTAAATTCCTTTAACCAACAAATCTAATTCCTCATTTCCCCTTCTGTCTGCCTGAACATAGCATAAATAATTAGTTTAAAATTCATCTAATTGTTCACAAGTAAAATATATGAGCTAATTTTTGACAAAGGAAGGCCTGGATGATTAGGTATACAATGTTGCCTAATTTACATTTACATACATTTATATCAAGTTTCAACTAATTAGCAACAATTTACCATGCACGAAAAGTCGCACTCAACTTCATTGACTTTAAAACTCGATGAAAATATTTCCAGTGTTTCTGACGTACCTACTTACATATGTGGATACATATGTATGTACATGTCATGTACCTATACACACATTCTGGGTGGTTTTTGGAATGTAATCCTTGTATTATTTTGATAGTAGTGGCAATCCGTTAAAGAATTTACCCGTCATTCCTACCCAGAACGAGATGCATAAAATGTGAAATTTCACTTATGTACCTGTAGTTGCCGAAATCCTCCTGTTGGATGTGTCGCACAGTCAGTGTATGCCGGTTTCCTCTTGATGACATAATTCTCCTATCTGTCGTTTGGATGGGGAATGAATTTTGATACCACGATACCTGAGTAAAGAGAAAAAAACATTTTTTTAAATGGAATATGCTTTTGTGAGATATAAAGTTTCTGTACTACATACATATATAAAAAGGACTGTGGTTTTGGTTTTTTTTTTGTTTTTTGTTTTTGTGAGATAAATGTGTTCCTGTTTTAGGGATAAATGAGACAAAAAATAATGGGAGGTAGGGTAGGTACATAAGAGTATGTGGGATAAAGTTTCCAGTGGGATTTCTAAGAATACCAGGCATTCAACTAAGCACATACATACATATGTATGTGTGAGCCTACACTGGATACTCTTTAAAGGATGCTGTATCAAAAAAAGCGTGTTTTGTTTGCTCAACTAGTGAGTATAAGGTAGCAAAATACGAAGTCAACTAAAGCTGGTTTTAGATAACATAACTGACCTACTTTGGCTATAAAAGATACCGACGATCAATGCCTAGGCCTACCTACGACGCCTTACTATTATACATAGCTGACTAATTTAAATTTGTTAATATGTTTTACAATATCATCACGTCCACGAACTTGGGAGTAGTAAAAGTATGTATCTGAGAGCATCAACCAACTCTGCTTAAAACTCTAAGATATCAGGGAGGATTCTCACAAGACTTGCCATAATATGGTCTATATCCACCTTTCGATCACTTCCTTAACTATTGCAGCAGACCTAGAAGCGAATTGACTGCTAAGTCGTATACGTAACCTTGTTATGCAGTCCAGAAGACTCTCCTTAAAACGAATCGAATAAACCTGCGCTGTCAAAATAAATAATAAAGGATGAAGATAGCTGCCTTGAGGTACTCCAGAGGAGGTTATGATGGAAATCATGGACCTAAAAAGAACGTTATAGAGTGGGTTGTTGAGTTTGTCAAAGTCTGCTCTATGGAAATTAAATCTATAAGACTCACATGTAGTACTTTTAAGACAGTTGTCATACGAAAGTGTGAGAGGAGGAGATGGGTGGTAATTGGCCAATTTAAATAGAAGATGGCTGTAAGAATTTGTGGTGTATTAGGAACAATAGTACATAGTTCCTAAAATTGGAACGCTTTTTTGGTGTAACATACGTTTCAATATTACGTAAGAAGCGAATGAGGAAAGATCATTAGCAACATGAGCAGGAGTAATGTCGAGATTCTCATGGAAGCCAACGAAAAGATATCTACTGTTACAAAACAGTAGCCTGTATAAAACGGGCTCAATATATGCACAGTCCAGATATCTGATAGAGTACTGTCTCTAAAACTGCACTCTCTATTCATCTAGGCATGCTGATAAAATCAACCTGTCTAGGCGTTATTGGCACACTCCGGATCACTCAGGACGCAATCAATGCAACCTCAGGTCACACAACTCAAAACATCTTGAAGAAAGAAAGAGGAATTCTTCATTTTTGTAAAAAAAAAGGTATGAACTTGTGTTCAGTCATCATTCAGGAATCATACATACATACATAAGTCCATAATGGTACAGGGACTTACATATATATGTCAACCTTTCACTACCAAGAGCTTTAATTACGAACTTTGGGTTGGGTTGGGTTGGGTTAAGTGGACGTAAGGGTGATACCACTATGGGAAAATCGGATTACCAGCACCGGAGACCTACATAAAAACTGCCCAGATGGGACAGGAGGCAGGGCAACCATTTTCGGTGTAAACCCATGCTCTAGTGTATACCGGTGACAAAACTTTTAATCTTGCCTAAGTCTGGTCTGGATAGATCGTTTAGATCTTCGAAGAAGTACTCGCATAGGGTTTTCCTTCTCAAGACCGATAGAGCAGGATAAGTGCACAGAAGATGTGTCATGGATTCCTCCTCTTCCTAGTCTCTACACTTTCTACAGAAATCGTTGAAGAGGGCGCCAAGCCTTCTAGTATGTCTGCCTACCAGACAGTGCCCTGTCAGGGCGCCAAGAATCATTCTAAGATTTATCCTATTGCTGGAAATAAGACTACTGGTTTTCCTACAATCCAGCTCTGCCCAGTTTTGTTTAGAAGAGACACATGTGCTGATATTGTACCACGTACTGTTTGCCATACTCATGGCTGCGGTATCTAGTTGGGATTTTATATATTCTGACAGTTCCTCCCTATTGTCATGGAGGTCCTGGTCTGCACCCTCTTTAGCTAGCTCGTCCGCTCTGCAATTGTATGGAATATTCCTATGGTCTGGAACTAAGCACAAGGATACGCCGCAACTGACAGCGATCTCGTTAAAAGGTCCCCAGCATTACTTTACCAACTTGGATCGAATTATTGGCGATTCCAAGGCTTTTATCGTTTCTCTAAGCCGTAGTGCTGCTTTAGCTGCCATCAGCCTCCCAAAGATATCAACAGGCAGAAGATGGAGCATAGTTTCTAGTGCAGCTGTAGGGGTGGTTCTAAGGGCGCACATTATGCAGACGCAGGATAACCTTTGAACTTTCTCGTGTATTACAATGTTGCCTTTCTTGTCCAGTGCCATCCACTAGACTAGTACTCCATATATAATGATGGGCCTGACGATTACCATGTATATCCAGTGAACGATCCGGCGCTGGAGAAGCCAGTTTGGGCCTAAGGCCTTCCTAGCACGGTCTTGTATATTCAATTTCCAACTGAGTTTGCGAATTGTAGTTCAATACCTTTGAGTTTTGGAGGAGTTATATGTTGTATTTTATGCTTTCTTGTGAACAATACTAGTTCAGTCTTCGACGGATTAAGTCCGAGACCGACACTATCCGTCCACTTTGCTAGTCGTGAATCCCACGTTATATAAGATTGAAGTATCTCATTCACTACCATGAGTCACAATAGTGGTGTTAATACTCCACCCTGGAGGTACCCCTGTACACCGATCTTCTGGTTAGACAGCACCCTAGCTCAGCATGGATAAGCCTGCTTTTAAGCATCTTCTCGATCCAATAGCAAAGATAGTTGTCAACCTTCAGGTCAAGAAGTGCAGCAAATTTATGAACCTTTCTTTTGAACAAATTTAGGTGGACTGGCTTTTTAACATGAAATTGAGAGGCGTACTTAGGTACTTATACATATTTCGCTTGTCTATTATGGCAATAGTTAAAGAGGACATTTTATATAATCCTTTAACTTCGAAGAACAACATGTAGTATGTAGGTATGCATCTCTAGTTTGTCTTAACCTAGAAAAATGTGTATACCTACATCTGTGTGAATGTATTTAGCTAGAACCACGCAGTCTGCTTAATATTTTGTTTTAAACTCGTCCTTTGAAAACTCGTCCTTTGAAAACTCTAAAACAAGCAATACAAGAATGCAAGTAATAAAAATACTTGTAGTAATAACAAAAAAAAAAGCGTAGAGATGTCTTGAATTAGTCTAGGATCCTCTTTCATTGCCCATCCCTATAGAGCAAGTGATTTTTATTACTATGTGGCACTCTTCATCATTGCAATTATTAAACAGGGATCAAGGGACCATCGTAAAAAATAAACCAACTTTCATGCCGGAGTAAAGAAACAAATCCACCAAGCCAAACCCGAAGTGACAATTTCATAGGATAACATTGGGCAGAGCACAATGCTCATCCTTTTTTCGGGGTTTTATTGTCCTTTTTTTCGTTTTACACGCTCTCCCGCTCGGGTGTTGATGATGATGATGAAGTCTGAATGAGTGATGGTGCACTTGAAATAGGACGAAAAGCGCTAGAAATAACTAAGATTCGCGTTGGGTAATAAATTGACTTTAGAATTATTGGATAATAGGATGCCATTGCTGTATCCTTGTCCGAATTGGTTTGGTACTGGCTTAATGTTAGAGAAACGATGAGCACCGTATCATGTTTCGCAATCGGGAATTGGTGATAAACAATTTTATTTACTTTTATTTGGGTTTTGGTTTTTAGTGGAAAATGTATCTATTCCTTTGTTCCTTTGGAGGGGAAATAGGATTACATAATAAAACTTGTGTTACAGGAGAGTTAAGTCAGAATGGATTTTTATGGGATCTTTTAAAGGATATGTTGGACTAGGTCACACTGGTAATTTAGATTAAGAGTTTGATACTCGTATGTTTACTCTATCTATCAGAAATTATTTCAGCAATAGTTTCAAGTGCGTTTTAAAGAATTTATGCATTTTGTAGTACTTTTGTAGACGTTTTCAAAGAAATAAAAGGACGTTATGGTGCTGCGATTGTTATGTTACATGTTATACACGAGTACATAAGTAACCAACTTTAGTTAATTTCTTAATTTCACTTGATCCAGGCTACGGTAGTATTGAAACAGTTTCAGACAAGCTTGGTTTCAACTATAGGATTTAAGCGATTTTAGATTCGGGTTACATTAGTCCTTCTCAGCAGAAGTTCTCGTATTCTGTTTGTTGAAGATTTCCGAGCACTCTTCCACGTAGAAATCTGGTTTGAATGCCTCAACTTGAGAGCACATAGCTAAGATTAAGATTGATCATCATTTTATCATCAATTCTTTATGAAGTCAGTCTAGACTTCCTGTCTGTAGGGGAATGAGAATACCCTCCAACCTAATTAGTTCCACTGCGGGGATATGAGTGCGGCCGTTGGCCCATTAAGGGCTCATCCGCCACCAACTCTTTTCCAACACCCTGGCTCAGTGTTGGAGAACCCTATAGATCTGGGATCCGAATAAGTCAGAGCAGCTCATATAGGGATTACACTAGAAAGTTCGGCCAGACTCGAACTGTGGGCGCCACTGTTGATTCCATTTGGAGAATTCGTCCGCTGCCGTCCAGATCAAGAGGAAGTGCCTTAGTGAGAAAACACCCCTCTTCGTTGCTACCACCAACGACCTTCCAAATGGGTTGTTTATCCAATCTCCAGCCGAGGTACTAGGCACCCAGTAAGTTGAGTTGATAGTGAGAGGCTAAGGTGAGAATGCTTGTGTCCATTATACATATATTGCGCATCACCATCCTTTGGCCACCTTAAATTAAAGTTGCCTTTGTTAAAACGACTGGTTTAGAATGCCATCAGGACAGGAAGTGCGTTAGATAGTAGTTTAGCTCTCTGGTGTTCTCTACTAATCCACTCTTCTATGTTGGGGATCAAAGCATATGTCCATCTTCCTTTAGTGGTAGTGTGTCACCTGCGTTGCCACTCTGCCTTAACGATGCGATTCTGTGTGCCACGTTCATCTGCCTCATGTATATTTTGACTTTCGTTGCTGGTGCTCGTATGGGAGACGCATACATTAGCATCGATTTTCTCACGGTTGCTAGCAGATTTCCAGTTGTTGCCTTGGTCCTCCAATGTTTGGCATTATCCTAGACAGTGCCGCTACTGCCCGGGAGGCTTTTTCACCTGCTTACCTTATGAAATTGAGCCTGTAGTCTAGCAGCCTTTCCAGGAATCTGATGTAGGGCTGAACTCAATGGCATGTATGCTCACTGACCTGTATATTGAGGTGTTCTACTCTTGTCCTGCTGCTTATTAACACTGCTCCTGTCTTGTGGTCTGCCAGTTCCAGATCTGATGTCTGTAGCCAGCATCTGACATCTCTGATGACGTGGTTACATTTCATGGACATTTCTTCCAGCGTTTTGACCACAACAACTACAGTAATATCCCATAGCCGATTATACATATGTACTCCACTCGGCTTCGGTATTCTTAGGATCCCATCGTACAGTATGTTCCATAGCACTGGGCCAAGCAGTGACCTTTGAGGAACTCCTCCTGTAATGTTATACTTCTAGCCCTTCTTCTGTGTCGTAGTGAAGGCTCCTGTCCTTGAAGTAGCTGTCAATTGTCCTCATTAAGTAGTTAGGTTTCTGCATGCTAAAGTTCGGACCCTTACAATTTAGGGTCTGTAAAATTTCGACAACTTTTATATAGTATCTTGACCCTTAACCTGGGGTTCAGTGCGATGCACAAACAAAACTTGCGTAAATAATTTTTAAACTATGAAACGCACGATGGCTCCATTTAAGGTATGACCAACTTTACCTGCCAATCTCCAGGTTCGCCTCGGAGATAAAAAAAGAAACGGCCATACGTTGAGTCCAATCCTGCTGTAACTACGAAAAAAAGTTGGGCAATCTGTCCAAGGGAAACTGAAGGTCAGTTTTTAATGCAGCATTTCGCAGTGTTATAAGTAGTACATAGAATCCTCTTGACATCATGAAGGTCGATGCAGATCCTTTTCTGGCAAGTGTGTCTGCCATCTCATTGACTATATATCCGCTCTGTCCTGGCACCCATATGAGATGAACTCGTTTTGTGCTGACTAATGACATGAGTAATTGAAGGCAGTTTTGAAGTGATTTTATACGCCTTAATGGCTAAAAGCACAACTCTGCTATCAGAGAGGATATAAATAGTCTTCTTTATAGATCTGTTGATATTTTTTCTGAAACATAGTTCTATAGCAAAGATTTCCGCTTGCAATACGAAATTACACTTGTTCATACTTGTGAATGTTTTTTGTAGTCACAAAGTACACTCCAGCCCAGACTCCTTCATCCATTTTTGATCCATTTGTGCACTATATATAAGAATCGCCGGCAAATGTGGATTTGTTCTGTTCCCAGTTATAGAGGTCTGGGAAGGTAACATTGAAGTTTTGGATGAAGTCAAATTTTGGTCAACAGTTATGCGTTAAGGGAAGTGCAGGTAGTTCATATTTGCTTAATTCTACGGCAATGTTTGGGTGGACTAGCTTGAATTTGTCATTATTTTCAGATATAAGCATAAAGGCGTTAATCATGGCTTCTTTCTGTATCTGAAGATGTATGTGTAGAAGATTAAGGATAACTTCCAGCGCTGCAGTAGGAGTTATCCTCATTGCGCAAGTAGTGCATACACAAGCTACTCTATGAAGTTTATTGAGCCTGTCTTGTGTAGACTTTTGATTTGTTATTTGTCACCGGTGCTGCATATGTGCTAATTGTTGTATTTATGGCTGTGTAAAGCCACAACATATGTTGGGATTTATACCCCAGTTCTTACCTTCTGCTGGTCCATAAGGCGATCCTGGCTCTGTCTATGGTTTTCGTGAGATGAGAGTTCCAGGTCAATTTTTCGTCTTTTCGTTAGGCCCAGGAATTTGACTTCTTTTGAAAACTCTATTGCTTAACCAAACAGGGTGGGTTTTTGTTGTTTATTCTGATATCGTCTTTTAGTGAAAGCAACTATGGTGTTCTTTTGGGTTTAAGCCAACTTTTTTACACCAGTCAACAACAATTTTGACTACCCTCTGAACGAGTCCAGAGAATATTTCTTCGAACGTGCCTTTGATTACGATCGCAATGTTATAAGCGTATCCTTGAAAATAGAAACCGTCACTGCTGAGTATATTTAGCAATTCATTTACTACAATAACGACCATAACAGGGGAAGAGAATACCACCCTGTGGGTAACCTTTTGCAGCCGTAACTCTAATTCTGTCACTATCTAGAGTAGCATTGATATTTCTACCTCTAATTACGTGCTTTATCCAGTAACATGTAGTATTATCTACTACTGTGTTGTGGATGCATCTGTATATCTAGACATGTTCAGTGTTGTCGAAAGCTCCTTCAATGTCAAGGAAGTAGCCCACCGGAATTTCTGTGAGGGATTTCTCGATCCTCTTGGGAGCTCCTGAAGAGCATGCGTTGTCCTGATAAATTAATAGCTATTATCAGGGCTACATACGATGGATCCACATCTCACGTTTTGCACACAGGAAGGCTGTCTGAGGAATTTGAAGTCCAAAGTGGGGTTCGGCAAGGCTGCATTCTTTCAACAATATTGTTTCTATTGGTGATAAGCAATGTGCTAAATACTGCTTTATCGACGGGAAATGGGTGAATTCGATGGACTCTTACATCTGAACTCAAACACCTCGAGTACGCCGACGATGTATGCCTACTGTGCCACAGAATAACGTACCTTCACCAAATGAGAGCAAATGTGGAGAGGGAAGCTGACATCGTTGGGCTGAAAATTAACTCGACAAAAACAAAAATGATTAGCCTAGGACCGAACTCATCAACTCATATATGTATGCATTGCTGGACAAACGGTTGAGAGAGTAGAGAGTTTCCAATACCAATGCCGAATAGGGAAAGCAAAATCTGGTTTGAGATGCTATCCACAATTTGACGTAGTAATGCAATTAGCTTAAACACCAAGCTACGACTGTTCCGTTCCAACATTGAATCCGTGCTGCTATATGGATGTGGTGCCTGGAGAGTGACCGCTACTATCACGAGGAAGCTGCAAACGTTCGTTAATACTTAGGTGCCTACGCAACATTTTAAGGATTTTCTGGCCACACCGTATCTCTAACGAACAGATTTATCAGAGAACGGATCATGAACCTATAGGCACAACCATACAACAACGAAAGTGGCAGTGGATTGGTCACACTGCTCCATAGCTAACCACGCGATGCAATGGAACCCGCTTACTCAGGATGGCAGAATACGCGGCGGTCCCAGAAGTACATGGCGCAGAACAGTCGAGCAGGAAGCACGGCAATTGGGAAAGAGTTGGGGAGAGCTGAGACACATTGCCAGAAACCACACACGATGGCGCGTAGGCGTTGTAGAGGCCCAAGGACCCACAAGGGGATACAGGATATAAGTAAAGTAAAGTATGAAAACGTTTATTGGACCTCCAAAAATAATCTAGTTTGGACGCTCTTTCTTTTTGACAGACTTTACATAACTTTATTCTTATTAACCCCGAATTCGTTATGAGTTCTCAGTTTGACTTTCTGAACTTACACCTTGTATTCGTTCTGTCAAGACTGATGGAGACTAGGGGACAAATTTACCCCTTCCACTCCATTTGATGGGACAGAGATTATCGTATCAATAGTTGAGGTTTTCCTTGGACTGAGTCTATGATCATTCGGTATCTACGGCACTTTGTAATGAGGTAATCCACAATCCATACATATTCCTGTCAGGTCCTATCGTATTCCGAGCTACAAGTTAAATTTGATTGACCTGTGGCCTCTTTCAAACATCAATAGGTTATTTCTTCAATACCTCACTAAAGGATTTTCAATACCATGGCAATTCAACACAAGCTTCCGTTGTCCCCAGTATCCCCCTAACTTTGCTAATAAGACTTGTCCTAATTAATTTTACACCCCTGATTGTATCATAATTTCAGAAAATAGTCAATTCCAAAAATTAATTATTTCCATTTCAAGAGACGACAACCAAAACTAGTGTACCTGCTATAATATTTATATGCTTCCAGAATTTTTAAGCAGTCCCATCCCCTTTCAATTTATACAAAAAAAAATAAAAATTCGAATTATAGGCAGATCCTTAACTTTGTGAATATCTTGCATCCGATTATGTGCATAATTTCCCTAATTTCGTGTTATCCAATTTAAACAGTATCCTGTTTAAACTGATTCATTATACCCTTGTCGACATTAAAACACATCGACTTGTGCTTGCCGCCTTACTGAGAAAGGTTTTGCCAAAAAGCGTTCTGAGTCCCTCATTAAGATTCCACTCAGAGATTATAATTTTATTAATATAATTAATTTGTTATCTACGCCTGAGATAATAATAAAGATTGCTTCTTGCCTTAAAAGGATAAGCACACTGTGCGGTGTATCTTTACCAGAAATTTAGATGTCATTACCAGAATTTTTATTATCTTAACCTTAAGTAGTAGATAAGCTTCGTGTAACCGCTCACTTTATGTATCTACTTTATTCAATTTTATGAGCGCATATCGATTTATCATCAAAAAACATTTTTATTTATTCATTTACGTTGGAAACAGTCCATAAATGTGTGTGGTTCTGTTCTGGTAAGAAGTGTTCTGATGCTGTATTTCAGATTTAACAATCTGACAGAGTTGTTTACGTATTTACATACATATACTCGTAAGTTAACAAAACTTTTCCGAATGGCATCTTAAAATCGTGAATGGCGTTCTCGTAAATTCTTCACCAAATAACCCTTATTTCGAAAACTTGGATAGAAATTAGGTATTGTGTTCGGATTATAGCATTGCTATGGTGTAGTCTTTTACGATTGTGGTTGAGCTTTATTTTGTTTTCAGGGTTTTGAAAGTTGTCCTTGAACTTGATGTTGATTTTTCTGCTAAACATTAACATTAGCACTCTGTTTTTTTTTTAAACCTTTGCAGGACCATAATGTAATGTTAACATAAGGAGATACTGCTTGGACTATGCTTGGTAAGGTGTTTGCCCCAAGACTTCAGTGAAGTATACGTAGAAGCACTGGTGAATATCCGATGACTGGAGTATTAGTCCCGCCGATCTTTAGGAAAATACCAATGAATTTCACGTCGAGACTAGAATCGACGATAACGTTATCAGAACCACTAGTAGTAGGAACGATACTTTGTCAGATATTAAGTTTAGATAAGGCAAAAAGCTAAAACTTCTATTGGCTGGGTACATGGAAAGGAAGATCTTTACGACTCTGGTGCCTATAGGTTTGCGTTGGTAGAAATCCCAAATCTCTGATATCTCTGGATGACAGCACGCTTATGGTAGCTAAGCAAAATTGCAAGATATATCCTGTCAAGTAGAGTAACCATTCTTTATTTTCCTTTTGTTTAAAATTGAATGTAAACTCCTTCTATTATTCTCCTGTTCCCAGATGATCTAGAGTCGTATCTTCTACGTCGAAGTATAGATTCTGGTGTTCCAGATCTGTTGAACATGCATATGTCTCGTTTTTTTAGGTTTTGCTCGTGTGCGAGTAAGTATCGACACACTGGTGGGGTCCTATCTCTTCTACTATAGATACTGGTTGTGAATGGAATCTTAAAGAAATTAGAACAATGTGGGGTAAAGTTGTCGCATATGCGAATAATGTCATCATAATGGCGACAGGTAAATTCATACACTCCATCACCGATATACTTCAATCCGCCCTCAATACCCTACACAAATGTGCAGAAAGTTGTGGAATAAAAGTTAACCCCTTGAAAACAGAGGTGGTCCTCTTTTACTAACAAGACAACAATCCCACAAATTAGTCCCTTGAGTCTCAACGGCACACCCGTCCAAATTTCAGATAAGGCATATACTTGGGCCGTATACTCAACTCAAGAGAAAGCATCCACAGCCTTCTATAAATGCAGCAAAATTGTTTGTTAAAAATTGGGACCCAAATCCGCCATCATCCACTGGATGTACACAGCCATCGTCAGATCGATTCCAACCTATGGGTGATTAGGCTGGTGGCCGCAGCAGATAAAATCAGAGTGCTGTCCGGAATACAAAGATTTGAATGTTAAGGGACTACCAGCGCCATCAGAACAACGTTTACTACAGCCTTTGAAATCCTACTAGCACTGATCCCATTAGACCTACACCTAAAGGCAACAGATGCAAAGGGTGGCCTTCGCATGAAGCAATCCAATCTTTGGAAAGAGGGCGACACGAGCTACTATTGCGAAATAGGCACACTTGGGTACCTACCGAAAGAGATTAGATATCACTATCCCACTACTTGAACCTAATCGTTAAAACAATCTGCTCCTCAAGAGAGGATTGGATTAAGGGTAGGGCAACCAATCCGAATTATATCTCGATTTTCACGGACTGGTCAAAAAATGACGAAGGAGTAGGTTCTGGTGTATACTCATAAGATAAACTTGAAATTGCTCGCTCGCTGAGACTTCTAAACCACAGCAGTGTGTTCCAAGCGAAAGTATGTATTAGCAATCGCAGAACCTGCACGAGAACTATCCACGAAACTGCACTCAAGAAAGAGGATCGACATATATGTATGTACATCCAAAGTCAAGTCGCTATAAAAGCCATCTCTTCCACATTCGTCAAATCCAAACTTCTGAAACGATGCAGTGAATAACTCACAGCACTCACAGCAAACCACAAAGTTACATGCCTTTGGATTCCAGGACACAGCGGCATTCAGGGAAAGGAACGGATGAACGAGTTAGCAATGGTCATTACCGCCGCTAACTCTCGTTAAATCCAATATAGAGCAAACCTTCGCGAGACTAGCTAATGAGAGATGGGGCGCACTCTCATCGTGTCGTGTCTCCAGAAAACTTTTAACAAAATATAACAATGCTAAGACCAAGCATTATTACTGGCCTCAATCTTCTGGCGGTCCACCGAAGAAGAATTTGACTAGACACTGACGACCTCTGGTGAGGCTTTGGCGACACGAACACCACGAATAACCAAGTCTGTGTAGACCTGGGAAAACCGCTCATGGTTATGAGGAAAGACACCATTAACCATCCTGAAATTTGTTGGCTGCCTACCTTCTACCTACCTACCTACCTAAGTGAGTATCAACATTATTGATTGCTATCTAAGGGCAGAGACGAGGCAGAGAGAGGCAGAGATACAGCAATATGATTTTTTGGAATAATGGCAAATGCAAATGCTGTCTTTTTAATAGCATTTAGTGGAGGTAGGAGGTGCTCTGAGACTCATCGGAGATTTCATTCCTCATAATCCCAGCGTGATCTGCGACACGAATAGGAGTCAAGGAGTTGAGCCTTCCGATGGTATTCAAATAATTCTTGAATTTGTGAACTATTTTGGAAATTAAAGGCTTAAGCAAGGCTCTAAGCTTAGCATGGCTATCTCTCGAAACAGTGCCTTCCTTTTGCTTATATTCCTATAGTTCATAGCCATTCGGGTAGCACAGGTAGCAAGTAGCACTTAGCCATAAGCCTAAGCTGAAAGTTTCTGTTGTTAGTACTGGCATTGGCACACAAGGGGAAGTAAATCAAGGAAAGCTAACCTGCTGTCGGTAAAGGCTGTTCTTTGAAGTCTCATGCAAAAGATACAAATGTTACAACAGTTGCATCAGGCAACCACTACATAAGCCAGGAAAGGTTTTGTTTTAGCTATACAGAACCAACGGACATTTTTCGGAGATAAAAGTGTAAGTGGCTTAGAATTGACATGACTTCATTAGGCTTTATAGGATATCTTCAGCAGCTGCTGACATCGTCGAAACTGCAAAGAGCTCATCGGGGAAAATATTAGGTTTCTAGAAAAAAATTGGACCTTAGGTGCTTTGTTAAGCATAAAAAGGATCTATAGTGACTTTGTGGTAAGGATAAAGTGAAGTTTCTATGCTACAATCGGGTATTGTCAAGTTGAAATTGAAGAAACATTTTCAATCCGATAAGGTAAGTATTACCGGGAGTCGGACAGAATCCCAAAAATATAAAATACCGAAACGCCAAAATCCCGAATATGAAAATTTTTTGATGAATTTACAGAAATTTTGCATATACCCAACCTCGCACTTACTCCAAATCCAACAGTGAATCCAAGCAGGGGGTTGCAGGGGGGCAGCATGCCCCCCATACATATTCCACTGTTTATGCACAAATCGAATTGTGGACTTATAACCTGTGAACTTCTGATCCTGCGTCGAAAAGGATTAGATGCTTTGTTACATTGTTATATTGTTATATTTCGTACCCAACCCAATTTTTCGGGATTTTGGATTTTCGGGATTGTGACCCCAGCCCAGTATTACCACTTATTACTACTAGGAGGTACTATACTTGATTGATGCGAACGTTGTGAATGCAGTATTCTCCTCCTATGAAGAGTTCCATGCTACTGTTTCTAAGTACGAGATTCGAATTGCCTTTTGCATTCCAAGTTATCGAAGCTTTTATAAAACAATATGAGAAATGTGTTGCGGTACCATGAAAATACAAACAGTTCTAATACAAACCTTGTCGTCCACTGTTCGACTGTACATTTTATTCCATAACTACGAGATCACAAAAACGTATGTAGGTACCATCAACAGAAGTTCTTAATAAAACCACTGTAACAACGGTGCCATCTACACAATTGCAAAATCTACGAAACGGGAACACCTGCTCCTTTTCAAAATAATATACAAAGGTGCAAAAACAATGGCATCAATCTAGTTTATATTCGAAGGGATACAAGGTGTACGTTGCACATCTATGCATCTACCTACACGTACATATATGTATTTATTTAAATTGTGCAGGGAAACAGATTTATAATAGATACTATCATCCAAGGATATGTACATGTACGGTGCACTTTTGAAAAAATATTCCATAATCCTTTTATTCCATCATAAACTCTAACTACAGCCATGTTAGTTAGGATTTCACTTCTTTTTTCTTTTTTTTTTTTTAATAAAATTGAGAAACAAAAACTAAATCGAGTAAAATTGAAAATATATATTCGGTAGATCCCATCATGCGTAAAGTACAACTCATGCATTTCGTATACTATATGGATGTAGGTACACTCGGAACGATTCGATTTTCATTCCCTATTTCTTTTTTTTTCATATTGGACCCCCCACACCAAATCCTTAATACTTAATACCAAAACAAAACTATTGTACAAGTATTACCACCCAACACACTGGTGCTGACTAATAGAATATTCTACTATCTCCTACATAGTGTGAGATACAATACTATGTATGTATGTACGGCAGAAGCGTCGGAAACTGAAAGAGAGAAAACGGCTACCCCTTCCCAGGATTTCAGAAAAAAAAAATAAAGCTGTACATGTGTGTGTGTAGGAAGGAATGAAGAAATAGTTGATTTTTATTCAAATAAGAAATGAGGGAATCAACAAACCGTTGCAACTGGATCCGCAAACACAATGCACACTAGTTTCGCCTCGTATCCTTCACCGGAATGTATCCATGATTTTTCCACTTGTATATCCGGAGGATCTGCAAAGAAAAATTCACAAAAAAAAAAAAAAGAAAACACATGAATGGCTTGGAAATGAGAAAATAGCAAACAAAAAAAAAAACTTCAAATCCTTTTAGCATGCAAATATTTTGTATTTCAATGGATGTATTAGTTTTTCTTTTTTTTTTTTATTTTTCAGCCCTATGAGCCCTCGCCGCCAATGCTGGGTTGTGTACGAGAGAAAAATTCAATCTTGTTCTAAACCACATAGGAGTAGGAAAATAAAAAAAAATAAAAAGGAACCCAACCTCAACATGAATAAGATATGGTTTAATGTTTCAATTTCAGTTCATACAATGAAGAGACCGTGGGAGTACGTTAGATGGCTGACATATGCAGTGATTTATGTTCAGAGTTTTTAAATTTTTAAAGCTCACCTACAGCTGTTGCATCATGTGAACACACAGACTGAG
This sequence comes from Xylota sylvarum, assembly GCA_905220385.1. Taxonomy (NCBI): domain Eukaryota; kingdom Metazoa; phylum Arthropoda; class Insecta; order Diptera; family Syrphidae; genus Xylota; species Xylota sylvarum. The sequence continues at coordinate 40,966,058 of LR999958.1, forward strand.
ACTGAGACTGACGACACAACCAGGTTAGAGTAAAGGTTTCCTTTTTAAGGAATCACGTTAAGCTTGTTATGCAAAACCGATCAAGGGTAGTTCTTTTTAGATTAAATTTAGAACTTTGGCATTAATGGTGAAAAATTTTTTTATTCGAGATGTGAAGTGAAAATTTACGCTACCTCACGGGTACAATGGATTGAGTGTAAACCTTTTGGACATTCATACTTTGGGTTGATGTTTTGCATAGAGGGAGAAGATATGACGTACATCGTGGTAATTTGTTATAACTTCCCCTAACTGAGATGATTTGTATCTGGATTTACTTCGAATTAGGACTTAATGATCAGTAATTGGTCAGTAATTGGTCCGAAAGCCTTCTCCAGAGATCGACCTTATTTTTTGATATGGACGTACTTTCGTACCGGAATTGTCGAGGTAACTGATCTAACCAGTAATTTCTCCATTGTCATTACCACATCTAGATATTACACCATCCAGTAGCGTTAAAAAATGCATATCCCATCACATGTATATTTCGGCAGAGACTGTCCTATAAGAGCCTTATAAGCCAGTGGGCCGCCAGGTGATAAATTGTGGGGTCTTCGCACCAAGCTGGTTCGTTCGTTAGGTTGGTAAAATCTATTCAGAGGGCTAGTTGAAAATCCATAGAATCCTAGTTTACTGGCAAAATTTTCGAATAGACACGTACTATTGGTATCAAAAGTCCTATGTAGAGCTAACCTATTTACCTATATCACCACTATAAGTTGCCGGACTCTCGCCAACACAATTATGTCGTATATAATTGCAACTAGTACATAAGTAATTTTTAGATAGTAAGGGACATTGTCTAGCTTGGTTCTGTTATTAACTTTGAAACCAACTCCATAACTCGATAATCGCTGTATCTACGGACTGAAAAAGCAAAAAGGGAGTAGGAAAGATTCTATGTCAACGATTTGTGTTTGACGATTTTGTGTTTAGGGACTTTGTTTATGAATTTTAGTATCTGAACTTTAATTTGGCGATCTAGCCAACCCGTACCGTCTGTGTTGGAGAAAAAGATTCAACGACTAACTATATACATACATATACGGGATATACGTCGAGATCGATTTAGTCAGAAAACTGAACTTCTATCGTTTGAGATTAGGGATTAAGACTTGTAGATCAAATGGAAACCGACGCTCTAACCCACAGAGTCTTCGAATCTAAACCGCAGGCACAACGCAGTAAAGAAATACGTCACCTTAAATGGCACCCCCAGAGGAAGAGGGCCCTTAATCGAGTAAACAACTTGAGACAGCTTTCAAAGCTGCTGGAGTCCTATTTATGGCTTAGTTTGCTGCCATACAATCCGGTTGACAAACAAAACAAGGTCAAATTTGCTTCGAATTGGAGTCTGGTTGCCAAAGTATAATAGACAACAGGTTCAGACACTTTTAGGTAGGGAGTTGATTTTGTAGCATCCGCCAGGTCACCACTTAAGTGTTGCAAAAAATTGAACTCGACCTCCAGGTTGAGAGTTGTGCAGTCGGGGTAGCTTCGTTAAAAACAATGCTAGTTATGAAAGAGACACCAGTCTCGGATAACAACGGACCATCTCATTTAATACCACAACCCGGGATGCGGGATGTGAACGGACTATCAATTCAGAGGATCCACCTGGAACGTACGTACACTGTACACTCCGGGTGCTATTCAAAAACTTGAATCTGTCCTCACGCGGTAGAAGGCAGATATTACCACGATCCAGGAGACATGATGGACAGGATCAGCCATGCAAAAACCGAAAAATTGTGACATTTATTACAGCTGTCACAAAAGGAGGCATATTTTAGGATGCGGATTCGTCATGGGATATCGATTACGCTCAACGATAATTGACTTTAAGCCGATCAGCGATCGCCTGGCTGTGATCCGCATCAAACGAACATTCTAAAACATCAGCAGTATATGTGCACACGCCCCTACCGAAGAAACTGAAGACTCTATCAAGGAGGAGTATTTTGACCTCCTCGATGGAGCCTGTACGGAGTATGATTTGTATGATAATACTCAGTGACTTCATGCCAAAGTCGGTAAGAAAAAAATTTTTGATGGATTAGTTGGAAAGCACACCCTCCACGACATAACAACAGCTTCCGGTTAATCGATTTTGTAGCAGTTCAGAATACGGTGATAAGTAGCACTAGATTTCCAAGACTAAGAATCCACACAGCATGCTAGCACTCTCCAGATGGTCGAACCATCAGCCAAGTCGGCCACATGCTAATAAATAGATGCGAAGCACGCATCCAATGTTCTGAATATACAAACATTCAGAGGGGCAAACGTCGACTCTGATCATTTTCTTGTTGCAGCCAAATTCAGAGCCCTACTATCCAACCAGACGAAGATGCAAACTGCCCAGAAAAAGAAATTCAACGTTGGAAGCCTTAACATGACTGGAGTAGCCAGAGCCTAAAGAGAGCGCCTGAGTGAGAGACTATCCGCTGTGAATTCACCATCCACAAACGCCAACAATCTGTGGAACCAGTATCGCGACATCATCAAAGAAGTAGCCATCATAAGCTACCAACCATTACCTAAAAATAGCTCTAAAACCCTTGAAAGCGTACGTCGAAAAGAGGTGACAAAAATGCACACATACAAGTGCTGCAGCGAGAGAAGAGGGTCAAGCCAGAGCAATGGAGGAAAAGAAGATCCTGAGAAAAAGGAAATGGGCCTACGCAGTCTTTCAGCTCAAGGACATCGAAGGGTCCCATTAAAATGACGCCTAGTCACCAAAGCACAGGGAAGCAGCACTCCCAGCAGCTGCTTAATAGGCATCAGGTAGAGAGTGATAGGGCACCAACCGCATCCAATCAATGAGGAAGCCATCCTCCTCACAGTTTGGAAGAAATTGACTCAGCTATCAAAAACTTGAAGAAAAACAAGGCCGCAGGTTCTGATGGTCTTCTAGCGCAGCTTTTCAAACATGGTGGTGATGCTTTGGTACCATGCCTAATGACTGGACTATCAGCTCTATATAGGTATGCCCCATCTTTAAGGAAGGCTGTCCTATATCTTGTAGGCAGTATCGAGGCATATCCTATGTCTGAAGCCTTTCTGCAGCACACTAATCGGCACGTACATACCAGTATGGCATCCAGCCCGGCAGATCGACGATCGACCAAATTTTCACACTAAGCAGATGCTCGACGGCAATTGAAGAGCAGGCCAAATGAGTTGGCCTTGAAGTAAATGAGGACAAAACCAAGTACATGTTGTCAACAAACAAAAAAGCATCTGTCCACCCCTTGGGACAAAACGTCACTGTTGACAACAGTAACTTCGAAGTGGTTAAAAAGGAGTTTACCTACCTCCGAAAAAAAATTAAGTTCATAAATGACACCTTAGTTGAGGTTCGACCAAGACTTACCCTAGGAAGCCGCTGCTACTTCGGTTTGGCGAAACAAATGGGTTTAACACTTTTAACTCAGAAGTCGAAATCCAAGCTCTACAAAACTTTAATCCTGCCAGTTCTGCTATATGGAGCCGAGTGCTGGACGATAAGCAGGAAGCAGAGCAGATATTGAATACTTTCGAGAGAAAAATTCTTTGTCGATTATTTGATCCTATATGCGAGAGAGAAGATACAACCACGAACTCTATGAGCTGTACCAAGATGTGCATGTAGTCCAAAAAGCCAACATACGTCGACTACACTGGCTCGGCCACATCGTGTGTGAATAAAGAAAGATCTTCGAATCACAGCCCCCAGGTTCGAAACGTCAAGAAAGACCGAGTCTTCGTTTTAAGGATCAAGCTATCGCTGATGTCAGATCGCTTAGTCTAGACAACTGGAAACAGTGTGCTCTCTAGCATGAACTCTTCACGGATCGGAATCCTGTTAAGTAGAAAAGTAAGTAAGTAAGCAGCTACAGGATGGGCTGGGGATGCTATCTTGTCTAGATTATGGGTCTTTGGCAGAAAAGCACAATTCCCAGAGAATTAAAGGACGAAGAGGGCCCAAATGGGTATAGCTCTACTTACTTACTTAGGTAGATACTTTTTTTGAATAATAAGATTACCAACCAAAATTATGGATTAAGTCGTTTTTTTTTATTAAGTTTTAATAAAATTTTGGTTCATAACCTTTCCTAATATAGTTCACAGTAACAATCTACGTCATTTAATAGTCCTGCGCTCTTCTTTACCAACTTCAAGGTTGTAGCAAAAATACATGAATCCCTCCCTATTATCGATATCATTGCGCAGTCTGTATGTAATCGATTCTTCTCTGCCTTTATCCTTGATTCACTAGAATTCAGTTCCACTTCCTCACAAAAAAAAAAGCATATCATAACATATCCATATCACCTGTGACAAAGATACATAGTTTCTTGCAAATTCAAGTAGACTATGTCATGTAACTATGTATTTCAAAAAAAAAAAAATTATAATCGAAAAATGTTGTTGAGAACATTTTTCTTTTCTGCCAAAGGTAAGTAAGAAAGAAAAAAAAGGACACTTCTCATCGTATCCTTATGCCAGTGTTGTGCAAATAGAAAATCAGAGCATAATGCTTTATATCGTGGAAGAAATACCATGCCGGACATGATTGATATATTTTTATTTTCAGCTATCACTGGCTTCCCTTTCTGTCGGTTAGTTTTAATGCGGATTTCCCTTATACAATGAGATAGATGGACGGGCAACATTCCCAAGCACAACATCTTGTCGCTTGAAATCGATAAGAGATATTGGATTTAATGGGGAGGAAAATAGATTCGCTAGAAGTTGATGTTTTTTTTTTTCCCCCATTGCGAACGATGCGTCCTATTTTATGTCCGGTATCCGGTATTTCCAGTGAAATAAAGGACTTCTTTAACTCATTGCATAGAGTTCGTTCTTAAGCTTTGGTATAGAAGATGACTTACCTAACGAGTAGGGTGCTGCTTTGAGGAGTTTAACAGGATAAGACATTCGAAAGCAACGACAGGTTGTCTCATGGGAGGATGACGAAACATGTAAGTAAAGGTATCATGTCTTATCGTCTTATTCATCTTAGGTTCTGATCATATCCGATTACTGATCACAATCAAGAAAGATATAAAGACTTGACTGTAACGACAAAAATTGTAAAGAAGATTCGGTCCTTTGAAACAATGCTACAAGGAAGAGTACTTGTGCGTTATAGGAAAAATGTTACTGTAGGTCGAAGAATTAAAGTGATGCAAGGGCAAGTTGAGTTGAGAAATCTGCATAATAAGTTGAGGAGCAATGACAATGTCAGTCAAACAAAGATATGGGACTGTGTTTTTCTAGAAAGGCAATTGTTTCGGTTGATATTGTAAAGGATCAGCATCCGGTGAGACTCATTTGTGCTAAAGGGCAGACCTTCTTTGACTCTAATGGTTATGGTATATGTCATTGACCTGCATTGAGTTCTATAACTGAAATTAATTCAGACTATTAAGTCCAACATCATCACAAAGTCAAACGAAATACTATTCTCATCTAAACGAAGATAGGGTAATTGTTTCATACTATCACGGTTTTAAAGTTATGCACTGAGTACGCTCTCTTGGACATTCGGTGTCACCATCCAAGTAAACAAAAGGTGACCCACATTGTCAATCTGTTCACTGACTTAATGCCATCTGATTTAAATATAGTATGAAATTGGTTTGCAACTCATCGACATAAAACAATGCAATAAGCACATATAGGGTCAAGGATCTAGCTTCTCACTACCATTCATGTTATTCCCTGACTATGCCAGAAAGACAGAATAAGGTATAGAAGATTTTGATAGTGTCCTAGGCCGTGATCGGATTGTTAGCATAGAAGTATATTCCAGTGAACTAACTTTGCAGCGAGTTGTTGAGAATGAAACTTCAGACTTTGAGAATCTAACTACATCAGATGTTCACAGAGTTGGCAGTGACCTGCGAAGTAGCTGCAAATTGTATAAGTATTGCTCTCACTTTAGCGAAATTTTGCTTTTGTCCGCCTAAGTGCTAAGGGTTCACTAAAGATTCTTTACTTTTCTGTTCACCTTCCTAGAATTTCGTGGATATTTCCATCAATACTACCCAACCAAAAAGGACTGCCTCCTCTGTAATATCCACTCCAACGTGGCCTAGCACTCAGAAAAGAGTAGGTAACCATCATAGAGCAGATTTTGTGAAAACATTTGAATGGTAATGTCGTAACGCAGTCGGAATACCCTGCTTTCGAGAACTAGGTTGCTGGTGGTCGAATGGCTTTGGTCAACTAGCGATGGATGGGTTTAGTCTTCGAGGAATTCTGAAATTTTGAAATTTTTATCTACTTTATCTTACAAATATCTTCAACTTTTGATTTAGTCAAGTCATGCCAATGTTGATACTTAAGAAAGTTTTCCGTTGACCGAGCAAAGTAAAAAGAATTTGACTTGCTCTGTCAAAAACTTCCCTTCCTATCAGTTCCTAGGGATGATACCATCAGAAAATGCAGATTTGCAGCAACAACTGAGACACTGAAGCGCTGTATCCACAATCTATAACATGAAAAACCAGCCACACCATAAAGTTGTACTTAGACTGGTCCAGAAAGAAACTCCTTCAGTGTGTTTGGGCCAATATCGAAATACTTGGAAACTATGGGCAAAAGTCGTAGCGTCTTTTACCCCAAATCAATCTCTACATGCAGCACATCAACTGTGATATTACAATGTCAGATAGTCTGACACCCATCAGGGTTCTCACTGCTCTTGTTTTATAAAAGATGCAGAACTTTCAGCAAGTTGGATATGAATTCGATTGACGGTACGTTGTATGACTTTTTATCATATCACGACTGCATCTAGTATTTCTGCATACATGATACCACCTCTGAAAGGAGCTATACTTAATGTCAGCTCAACCGCAGAATCACAGTATATTCACTTCTACACACAATCAGATGGGCTGTATCTACACAAAGTCCTACAAAAATCTAGGCGCGAATGGAATGTTCCTTGCTCTAACGCAACATTTACTAAAATTCTTGATGGTTTCCCTCGTAGATCTTCAGATCCAGATCCGAATATTTGTACGTTACTATACGTAATTGGAAATGCGAAGAGTAAACATTGTATTTATCCAGAAAGCTGGCTTCCGATTCACAACAGATTCCAAGTCATACAGACCCACAAGTCTAACTTCCTTTTTCCTAAATGTTATTGAAAAATCACTGATCAAGGAATCTAGAGGTCTAGCCTTTCAAAAAACTATCTTCGCTTAAAATTATTCAGACGAGTAAGTCAACCATCACTGCCCTAAACCAGTTAGTAAACAATATCGTAGAACATTGATGATAAAATAATTAGCATCCTGGTTAAAGAATGTCCGCAATAGGCATTCTGTCTGCTCTGTTATGATCTATTGTTGTGACAGGTGGTGACCATACATATGTCCTTAGAGGCAACCATAAGGCACTTTTCATTGATTTTATGCATTAGACTGCAATCAGAGCCTAAGATTGGAACCAACTCTAAGAGCTAAGCCTTTTAATAATTGCCCATGTAGATGCCATGTGCCATGCGCTCTTGTGCAAGTAAGTCTGTAGCAACAGTCTTTAAGGACGTCTGGGATTAACTTAATAACAACGTCTGGGGTAAAGCTAATAAAATTATATCAAAGAGGCTAAAAGGCCTCGGTTTGAAGCCACCAACGTGTCTTGAATTGCTCCGAAAAATAGTTGAGATCCAATTTCCACGTCAAAAAAGAAGAAAGGTGACTAGTCAAAGCATTCACGATAGTGCATGCAATCCTATGATAACACGAGATGAATTATTCGAAACTTGTAAGAAGGTAAGCGGTGGAAATGCTCCGGGACTGGATGGAGCTCCAAATAGAGCCCTTAAAGTAGCTATTAAAACTAAACTCGACTTATTTGCAAAAATGTCTAACAACTGTGGGGCCGAAAGGGGAGCCCAAACGTCTATCGTCTTCTTTATTTGCTCCACACGGTCGGAAAAATCACTGAGCAAATAATTTATAATAGGCTTTTGGCAACTATTGAAACAGCAGGAGGCCTCTCAGACCACCAATTTGGTTTTCGAAAGCCATACTCATGGCAAGACGCAATAAACGCGGTAATATCGAGAACCCGAACCGCTATTGAAGGCAGACGTTAGAAAGGTGGTGCTAAGAAATACTGCGCTATTATAACCCTGGATCTAAAAAACGATTTTAACTCGGCGAACTGGGAACGCATTATGAGACGTCTTTTATCGGATTGAAATACCGGACAACATAATAAAATAGTAAGGAGCTATTTTGCAAAAGGGTAGTGATGCGAATATATGTCAGCACAAGCACTCTCACGCTAACCTCTCACTATCTATAGGGATCAGGTCTATAGGGATCTTCAACACTGAATCAGGGTTTTGGAAAAGAGTTGGTGGCGGTTGAACCCTTAATGTGCCAAAGGCAGCGCTCATATTCCCGAACCGGGTTATTGATTCCGGAAAACCGGTCGTCCTAGGGGTATAAAAGGGAAATGGTTGTCTAGATTGGAGGTCGTGCGTCGGGGCAACTTCCCAATCATAAAAAAAAACATTAGTTGCGAAAATTCCAATCGCTTCTAATAAGGAAGATTCAACTTTTGACGACCCCAGCAAACGTGATAAGGACAATGACTTTAGGATTTGCACGTGGAATGTTAGGTTCCTTAATAGACCATGTGCAGCCGAACTATTAGCGGAGGCCCTTCGCTACTGTAAAGCAGACATTACCCCCATCCAAGAAGTGCGATGGAATGGGACGTGCAAAAGAAGGATGAAAAACTGCGATATCTACTACGGCGATTGGTATTGACAACAACGATTCGTACCGAAAGCAGCGCCTATTTGGTTGCGGGTTTGGTATTGGAGACAGACTTAGGCAATAAGTCTTGAGTTTCAGGTATGTGAACGAGAGTCTCGTAGCAATTCACATCAAGGCTAAAACCGTAAACATTAGCCTGATATGCACTCATGCACTCTCCAGATCGACGCAAGGCACTCTTGCAGTATGATGGATGTCCAAAACTTCGGAGGAGCGAACATTGATTCGGATCACTATCTTGTTGTAGCCAAAGTAAGGATGCGGATATTCAGAACATCCCGAAGACAAGGAAAAAATGTGAGGATGTCTGACGTCGAAAGACTACAATCACAAGAGATCAGCCAGAGCATTTTCCTGAGTATACCGATCGAGTATCCCTTAATCTCTCAAGAGTCCTATGTCGCCATGATCAAGTAGTGAAAACCAGTAGCTACACTGCCAAAAAGCCATCAAGGATGCCGCATTTGATGTGCTGGGTTTCTCTCGACCACCATAATGAAACCCCTGGTTCGAACGAAGAATACCGCCAAGCAAATATAGGAAAACAGATGACATACTAAGCGGCGCTGCATAGAGAAGGGATGAGCATCAGCTTCTCAGAAGAAAAAACAAGGAGCATAAGAAGCGCTCAATTGAGGAGGATGCTATTGCAGGAATGAGGTTTGGAAGTTTTACCAGAAGGTAAAAAGAACATGTCAAAACTACAAAGCCATAACTGTTGGGGACGGACAAGGAAACTCAGTAGTTGAGGATATGGAAAGATCACTTCTTCATAATGTATAACGGCGACGCTGACCAAAATTCCACTTTCAGGCAGAATGACCCATTCAATCTGGACGATGATAATCAACATTTCCGTCTACCCGACCTGGATGAAGTTAAGATAGCAATATCTGAGCTGAAATCCAATAAAGCTGCTGCAACTAATGGCCTGCCTGCCGAGCTATTCAAAGCTGCGGGAGATAACTTGGTAAGGAGCATTCACCAACTTATTTGCAAAATAGAATCGGACGAAAGTATGCCCGATGAATGGAACCTCAGCATTTTTGCTCGATCCTCAAGAAAGCCCCTTTAAACTGCGCCCAACTATAGAGGAATAAGTCCCCTCAACGTCGCCTACAAGATCTTATCTGCTCTTCTGTGTGAGCGCTTAAAACCTTTTGTCAGCAATCTGATTGGTCCATATCAGTGTGATTTAATGCCAGGAAAGACCACCATCGACCAAATTTTCACACTTCGGCAAATCTTGGGAAAAAGGAATTTCAAATCGATACTCACCACCTTTTACCGATTTTACGCTGCCTTTGACAGCATCTATAGAGAAGAACTATATAGAGCTATGTCTAGTTTTGGCATCCATGTCAAACTCGTCCGGATATGCAAAATGATGTTGGAGAATGCACGCTGCTGCATCAAGGTCGGGAACGACCTCACCGAGACTTTTGATGCCAAGAAAGGATTCAGACAACATCGTTTTTGAAACACCCCAACATCAGAGACACAATCCGTGCAACTGTTCGCATATACCGATGATATTGACATAATCGGTAGAACATCGCCCGATGTCAGTAGTGCTTTGTGCTTTGAGACGGAAGGCGCTAAGATGAGTTTAACAGTCCTCTTGGTCCTGAAAGCAATCGCATATGCAGTAAAACTTTATGCAGAGAAAAGTTGAAGTATCCGCAGTGCTCAAATCAACGTATTTTCAAACAGTAAAATCCTTAATGTCGAACAACTCAACACCTTGAAGAAACTTGCTGCCTTCCATGCACCAGGTGGCTATCAACGGCAACGGCTGAACTTATGAGAATACAAACAAGCGAGCAGCACGGGAGATACATATTAAGGTGCACCAACAGTACAGGATAGTGTTGCATAGTAGAAACAATTTATTCTTTAGGTTTTTTTTCTTCCACTTCCGTCTTGAAGAAGTCCTCAATAGCTGGTCAGTGCTGTAAATCACATCTGTCAAATTGAAGTATGATTCACATAAGATACTTTTTTTAAACTCTAAAATCCACGATAACGAAATGTCTGTCAAAAGCCTTAAATCTTTACGACAGTGTATAAGCCAGAGAGATGCAATGCAATGTTCCTTTGCAATCAATCTGACATACACTTACATAGTACAATAGATGCAGTCACAAAATTGAAAAACTCAAACCAAAAGCAAAACAATAATCCACTCTCGTACACAATATGTTTTCCGGCTTTGACTCATCAATATTCTCTTCAACTTCAACTTCATCGCCATTGGACCAAATAAATTGAATCCCTTCTGGCAATGGTCATCATCTACAAAACACTTGTACGGGTGTCATGCTCTTTTATGAATTTCAATTGAATAACAATTCAATTTGAATCTTTTTACAGAAAAAAATTAAATCATAAAACGCCCCCAGAAATGCCTCCCATCTATGTATCTACAGTAAAACACTTACATAGAACATCAAGCCGCATATCGACTGTAACCGGATCACCGACTCCATTGTCTGCTGTACACTGATACACTCCGGCCTGTTGACGTTCCAATTTTTCCAAAGTCAGTATTGGACCGTCGCCAATACGAGCTGATGATTTTCCAGCGCCGCTCTGTAAGGATAAACAAGAAAAGGAAGAAAAATTTTTGTTTATGAAGAAAACTTATCGAAAAATATTCATACATACACACACACCCAAAACGGATGGGTTGAAGAAAACAAAAAAAAAAAAAAAAAGGACGAAAACTTGAAAGAAAAGAAAATAAAGAAGAAAACAAAACGCCTTTTGTCTTACCCTTGCCTCTCCAGTCACCATAAATCTTGATAATAATTTTAAGTTTACCCTTACCCGCCTTTCCAACAGGATTTGCATCAAAGAACCACCACACATACCGCCGCCACCGCCGTCGCCGCTGCCGCCGTTCCGGATACAACGACGTCGGCAGAGTTTGCAACTATCAACTGCATTATGCAAGGACTCATACAGCAGCACAACCCAAATCGCATTTTATTAAGAGCCAGCAACTCGTTTGAGGCATTATAGACGGGTAGAGGGAGTCAGTTTCATCGGTAAACGAGACGCAAGAGCTCCTGACAGTCGACAGTATGCATGATATGTTGCACCTTTACAAAAGAGTGCACCATGAGGAGAGGGAGATAGTACAGTACACACATAGGTAGGTAGGAGTATACGCGAGTACAGTCTTAAGTGTAATTTATGTTAAACACGTCTTGAATGCACATTACGGGCACGTTTTGCGGTTCTTTGGCAGTGCTCGTCTATTCACCATAAAATCCTTTTACTTGAGCGAGCCCAGCCAAGGATACTCTTGCATTCACTCCACCACTGCTGTGCCACTTGACGGCACAGCACAGCGAAGAACAGCGCCAATGCCAGTACCAGTACCAGTGCTAGTATGAGTAGAGTAACGCTACACGCTTGTCTGTTTGTGCTTCTATCGGGAAGCTCATATATTAGTCTCCTAAAAAGCGGGACACACACATCAGAGAAGGATAATATTTATGCAGAATTTAGGCAGAGCTACCTCCATTTCGTCGGTACTCGGTGCCTGATCCCCATATTTTATGCTCTAAGGAGCGAACAGAAGCGAACATAGCGAACCGGCAAAGGAACAACGAAAATGGCAGCATAAATCTTAAACTTAACATGCACGGGCGTTAGGACGACGACGACGACGACGCTCGGAAGCTCTGTTCTCATCAACTTGCTCGTCGGGCGCGGGCCTTTGGCTGCCATTTCGAATTGATTCATTTGTTTTCTGCCCCCACATACACACACACCCTTCAGGATGTACGACGTATAGCAATCAAATTTTTGAAATGCGACCTCGGCCAGAAGATGCCAGCAGCTCCCCGAAAACTGGGCAGAACAAGTTCAACAAAGGGTGCAGCAGAATTAATTACGCCGCATAATGGTCGGTAGAGAGGTCGAGCGGGAAGCGAGTGTATATGTATGTACATGTGCCCCTCTAAATTAATGCCACACGGTTCGAAATGGACATTTTGATTCGCTAAGGGCCACAAGGACTGAGTTGTAGGCCAACATATTTGAGTGGGTGAAGCAGCAGCAAAGTTTTCCGTTCAAATACTCTGTTCCCGGGAACATTTTTTTCCCACCCCCCAAATTTCTTTTTTTGTGTATTTTTTTGCCTTTTTCTATGCCGACAACTTCGGGAATTGATTTATGACCATTTTGGGGATGCATGCATGTATGTATGTGTGTGTGTGTGGGGAGAATGATTTAATGTGTTTCACGTACTATGACAGATTGAACATGCGGATATGTTTGGTGCAGACGACGAGAGTCATTGGTGTTTTATGTTTCTACTACTGTTGGGACTATTCGGGTAAGTTTTGGTATCGTTGATCCTTTTTTTAGGGAGTTTGTGCGGGCACCATATGACCAATTAATTTTTGGGTGAATACTAGCATGGAGGGCCCCCCAGCCTCGGTGGAGCTATTGAAGTTTTGATCGATTAAAGTTGTCGGTTTGTTCGTGGTTAGTCCAAATTAAGTGGCAGTTATTGATGGTCGTTCTGAGATGTGTATAAATTGAATGACGCGGCAGCAGAGTGCAGAAAAGTTTTCATAGAAAGTTTTTTTTTTTTTTTTTTTATTATGTAGACTTAAGGGAATGTGGTTAAAATTCGCAGGAGTCATTTGGGTTACTAGTGCATTAAGCGCTTGGAATTCCGGAGTTTATGGGGAGTGGTTCATACTAAAGGAGTTTAGAATGACGTCTGTTTATGATGGTGGTGTTTGAGTACCTACTTAAAAGAATGCTTAATTTCGATGAATCTCAATGGAGTGCTATGTCAAGTACCTAGATGAGACTGATATGTTTAAGAAAATCGATTGGTGGGTTAATTATTTGAAAAAAAAAAAAAAACAGAAATAGGCGTCGTACTGACCAAGATGTCAATGGCATAGAACTGCAAGTTATCATCGGACTACTAGGTTCCACAAGAGACCGGAGAGATATTAATGGTCCTTGCTCTGTCTTAGCTGCTTAGCCTTAGCTTTGGTAGGTTGGAGCAGGAAATCTGAGAAATCTGAGATGAATGGTTTTCTCACGCGGATACGCAGAGAAAGTCCTTGGAACCTGAAGGAACTAAGCAGAGTTTTGAAACTGCAGGGATCTTTCTTTACTAATTTTAAAGCTAGGCTTGACGGATTTGGGAGTTATACCAGAATTATTTTGATCAACACCCAATTGGGAGTACATAGGTATTTGATAGAATGGAGAAGTAGAGCCACTAGTGAGCTTATGAAAGAAGCCATCTCCTTTCTTTCTCCATTGCAAGTCCTCTGCTCCTGAAAGCATTTGTCCGGTACCTACTTCTATTAAACAGTCTTCATTTTTGCTAGGATATTCTGCCACCTTCAAGTTACTCATGCCAGCCAGTAGACCGTCAGTGACCGCCGGACTAGGGTATGTACATACTACGTGAAGTAAAATCTATACTTTTGCAGTTCCCTTGGACATTGAGAGCACATTTGACAACCCCACCTTCTGCAGTATAAAGTCTGCCTTGAGATCAGAGGCCATCAACACCATGTCAATGTAATGGAGGTATGGCTTAGACAACTTTGTGGAACAATTGATTCTCTGTTGCATAAGACTTAACAGGGAATGGTAGCATTGTCACCTGAATTATGTAATTTACTGTTTCTGTACTACTTATGTATCTGCATGAGAGGACAGAGATGGGATTATCCGTCAACCTACGTAGGTGATGCATTTAGTTTACTCTATCCAATAAAGTTAAGTAACTGGGTATCCTATTGGACAAAGAACTTGACTTTACTAGTAAAAGAAACTCTTAGACCACAAGAATTTCCTTGCAATGCCATGGGATTTTCAGTAAAATCTGGACACCCCTATATTTGTGCACAGGATATTCACGTTTAATGTTAGTTAGACTGTATCTAGCATATGTATATACAAATGTATGTACATATATATAATGGAGTTGCTTGATGACCAAGATCTTCTTCCCTTAAGAGCCTTCTGTATTAGATTCCACATTACAGCAACTGCTAGTGCTGCCACTGAAGTATTGTTTTGCGTACCTCCCTTGCATCTCTGTGAAAATCCTTATGAGTGCTTAGATGGTGGATTAGTATCAGGAGCAGTACAAGTTTAAATGCCCATCCTGATTAGTATAAGGAGCAGCCCAAATCTGATGAATCATTTTGACACCTATCGAGCACCGATTCTGTAGCTTTCTGCCGTGCAGTTCGGACAAGAAAAGTGAGACATAGATGAGTTTTTATCCAGGAGTATGTCTTCTGGAGTTAACTCTAGGAATGTTTGGATCATATAATTCGCTGGACAGAGATCAGTGGTTTTAAATCAGAGATCAGAGATCTTTGCGATTGCCTGTGCAGCCCTCATCCTTTTGAGGAGGCAGCCAAAGGCAACGAAGCTTTAATGATTGCCTCAACAATCAAGGAGGATAAACTGATCTTGCCAGGAAAAGCTACAGACTTGTACATACTTGTTGATTCACTAATTTGAAGAGGTTGACAGAGAAGCAAAAAACAAAGGCCAAGGCTAAGTATCTGGTCGATCTGAATACGTGGATGGAGAATCCCTCAAATGAGCTTCTTAAATTCATTAAAACTCAGAGCAATTTCTTGAAGTGGGTGGAATGACCTTACATGACGATACTCAATCTTTCCGTCTCGGCCTAAGCTGACGCACAAATGGCTCTAGGCATGAAGTCATTGTTAGGGAGATTAAAACACTCAAGACTGAATTTGACAGCCTTTCTATTGCATACTTTCAAAATTCGGGCAAAGAATCTGCAGACCTATTGCTTCCATTAGTGCAAAATGCTAGGAACAGTGAAACCCTCGCTAAAGAATTAAGGACATGAATTCTTGGCAAGCTCTCAAAGAAAGGTGAAAGTGTAACAGAGTGTGAAAATTGGAGAGGCATCTGCATAGTTTGACCAAATCGTGAGGAGGTTGATGCCCTAAGACCCAGAAGGAGATGCATGATCTAAGTGGGTCCGTAACTGATCGAATATATCCACACAAGCACCAGTATTAAATATTATCAATGTCTTTTTTGGGCGAATAGTTGACAACATCGCAACCACCGCAAGAGGAAGAATGGAGTTCACATACCACAAATGCTCCTGGAGGCGTTCGCATCGTTGAACAGAGTTTTCGCGAAAGGAGCTGACTTTCAGCAAAAACGGAAGAGCGTTAATAATAGATACATATCACCTTTATGACCATGTGTTTGGCAAGGAATGCTGCATGGACAGTATTCACCATGTATAAGCACAGCGACCACTAGGTGATCAAGTTCCAGCTACGATCCAGTCCCGTTGAAAATAGAAAAGAGTAGAAAAGGCAGTCGATGATGGACGTTGAAATACTTCAGTTGATGATGGAAGATATATTCCTTTATGGACCAGCCGCCAACGAATCAGCTCAGAAGAGGATTAGCAAGAGCCTGTGGTGCATCCATGCAACAGTAAACCAGCAGTATACTGGTGGAACAATTAGATCGCCAAGTTTGAGCAAAAATCAAGGACCAAAAGGTGACTGTTTCCTTCACTAGAAAAAACATTTTTCGTTGCCTTTGTAGCGATCCTGATAAATGTATTGATATCTTGACTGGAAGCAAAATCAGCAGACAACGAAAACGTGAAGTTAAATGTTAACTACCTGCAAAAGGTTTACTATCGCACACTTACTGTTCAAATCCTCTTCAAAAAATAATTACTAATAACAATTACCAAAGTCGACTGTCTTTATGTAGCCCTCATAAAGTTTTCTCTTATCCTTTCTTTTTTTTTGTCTGCCAGCGCAACACCTAATCGAAAGTAAATCTATTAATTTCCCCCCATCAACATTTACGAGGAAAGAAAATAAAAATAAAATAAAAAAAAAAAAACACAAACTTTCACCATTAAGTCCTTTTTCCGAATAGTCATCATTATCATCTATACAAAATCTTCTCATTCATCCTATTCAATCCTTTAACCCGTAGCATTCAAATCCAATTCAAAACTTCTTCTCCATTCACTCCCCATGCTCTAGACAGAAAATCCCCTAACTTGATCCCCTAATCCCAATTAAGACAGAAATAAAATACAAAAGAAATACACAAAAAAAAAAAACAAAAAAACAAAATGAAACTGTATAACAAAATCAAACAGAAAATACACAAACCTTCTTAGTCCAGTATATTGATGGGACAGGATTTCCTGAGCCTTTGCACTCCAACGTAATCGGTCCACCCTTTCGCGCCTGCAATTGTCCTGATGTTGGTATCGCTCGTACACTTGGTGGAACTATACAAAACAAATAAAACGAAATTCGAAATAAATGACAAAGTTGAAAGTTTAATCCTTGATAATTATTCAAAAGGATAAACACACACAAGTTAGATAGATAGATTTCTTCCAAACAATAAGGACTCTAGCAAAAAGAACAAAGGGACATTTAATCAAAAGGAGTTGGATAACAAAACAACACAGAGTACAGTGTTAACAGAGGTTCCTTGCTTCAGGATTTGGGATTATTATACAAACGGATAGCGGCGGCGGGTGGCATTATTATGATGATGATCATTTCACTTACCCAAAATTTCAACTGTGTGCACTTGGTCCCTGTTCACTTTGTCACTGATTTGACACACATAATCTCCGGCATCCTGTGGCTCCAAATCAGATATTTCTAAATTATATCCATCTATCAGTCTTATTCTTTCATCCCTTGTCACCATAATATTCGAGGCTGTGAGCACATTTATACCGCGTCGCCAAAGTAACACAAAGTTGCCTGCAAAGAAAAAAACAGTTGAACGTGTAACAAACATCCAGGACTAAGGAAATGAATTTCGTCTTAGTGCTAAATAAATAAATCACTTTAGATTGTCACAAAAGTTCCCGTTCGTCTAATTTCAAATTTATTATACCGAACCGGGGACATTTCGAGTCGGCCAAGTGTAATGTTGATGAGGTTTTTACGGTACGCACTTTGCTCCTTTTTTTTTCTTCTCTCCCTGTGAACAGGAAAAGTTTTTCTCGCGATTTGCTTGTCACTTTCATTGTTTTTGTTTTTTTTCGTTCCTCTCCGTTGTCCTACTTTAAAGCTGAAGGGACATTTAAATGTGTGCCGGAATAGTCATCTAAGTCAATGAGACGACTTCCGCACTCCATCTTTGTGGCCCCATTATCATGTAAATAATTTTTAAACATTTATTTTCATTTTTATTGCCGTCCTGGCTGCAAGGATACGTCGTATGATACGAGATACTTTTGTTGTGTGTGTGTGTGTTTATTTTGTAGGGATTACTGAAAGGAAAATCAAAGTCACGTGTACGTTGGTTGGTTGGTGAAAACTTATCCCTCACCCTCCATGCTAGTGAGAATGAAATTTTGTGCGAAAGGACACACAGAGACTCAGGTGTTGAAAAGCTGTCGGCATGAATTTAAAGGAATGTCTTTCAATTAATTTCAGAATTTACCTTGTCAAGGAATATTTTTCACACACAAGGGATTATTTCAAAGGACCGAAGGGGTAGAAGAACCCATTTTCGATCAAAAAAGTGTAATAAATACCATTCACATGCAGATAAGCGAATAAACAAACAGATTAAGTAATTATTCTTCTTCTTATTCAATTTTTTTTTTTTTTGATTCTTAAGAAATAAATGAATAAAAAAGTCCTTGATGCCGTTTCCTGTCAACAACATATTTTATGTACTTGCTAAAATGGAATTCCATCCATCTCCAACGATTTGAAAATGGTAAAAGTATACGTATACCGAAAACTGTTGAAAAAGTTATTGACCGAGAAGCAATTTCCAAAAACATGGCAATTTTCGAAAGTCCATTCCGCCTTTGTTATGGATAAGTTTGAAGAGGAAATTGTGTTCCGTTTTTAAATTGATTTTTATTGCTTTCGGAAATATTTGGTATGACAACAACCAACACTATATAGACGCGTCGACATAAGTTTTTTTTTAAAATTTAATTTATGTATTTTAAAATCATACTAAGTTGGACATTGGGGTGAATGTGTGATTTGAGGACTTTCTCGGTTTTACAATTCGTCAGTTCTGTACCTCTTATCCTAATCTAGTATAGTGGTGTAGTAGGTTCAGGGAAAGAACTCCAAGGAAATATGCATAACATGGGAGTTCATATTTGGTGGTGGAACCATTCAAACTCGGTGGAAACGGTCTATTTCCAGATTTGTTTACAACATATAATCGATCTTATTCTGCCGCATGTGATCGCTTTGTTAAGAGCAAGTTACAACATCTGGAGACAGGATAATATGATTTTAATCCCTAAGCCGCAAATAGCCCAAGTGAACCAGTGGATAATGGCTATTTTGGAAAGTGGAATTATTATTTCCTTCTTCGAAAGAGTGCTGGTGCCTGTAACTGCAGTTTAAGACTGCCCCAGATCAGCCCTGGGCTCTGACAAAACAAGGAGCAAACAGGATGGATAGGGCTGAAGCGGAACGAATAGTTACTCCAGAAGCGGTCAGTGGAGCGATAAAAACGTTTTCCCCTTACAAGACCGCAGCACCGGATGGTATATTGCCAGCTTTAATGCATTGGGGTGCAGATCTCATTGTACCAAGGCTTAGGGGTATATACGCATATGCATGCCTAGCAATAGGCTACATAACATGAAGAGAAAAAAAATGTGGTGTTTCACAAAACCGGGAAAAAAGGACTACACCGAAGCGAAGTCTTTCAGACCGGTCAACCTAACATCATTTTTATTGAAAAAAATGGAAAGAAGTGTGGTGGACCATATGGAGAGCACGGCGCTGAAAGTGTGTCCTTTGAGTAGTAGACAACATGCGTAGAGATCTGGCAGGTCTATGGAAACAGCGCTAGGAGCTGAATACCGGAGGCATCGAAATAACCATAATAATGGACATTGAAGGTGCCTTCGATAAGATATGCTTCGAAAGTCTGAGAGTAGCCTTAGAAGACCGCAGGGTTAACCCATTGGTGGTGAGATGGGTGGACAAAATGCTGAAAAATAGGGCGATCGGGAACAAAACAGACAGAGTAGTAGAGCGGTGGTGTCACGAACAAGGGTTTTCCATTAATGCAGAAAAGACAGATCTGATCATCTGAAGAGGAAAGATCTGGAATTTCAGCCCTTGACACTTTTCGGATCGGAAACCAGGAAGGTTAAATATCTGGGTGTATACCTAGATGCTAGAGTAACTTGGAACATCCATGTAGAAGAAAAGTTTAGAAAGACGAAAAGATTGCTTCATCAGTGCAAACGGATATGTGGACTAAGGTGGGGAATCTCGCCGAGGTCAGCATACTGGATGTACACGATGATGGTTGATGGTGGCTAAAGCCACCCAGAAAACTGTAAAGAAGCAATTAGATAGGGTCCAACGTCTGGCATGTTTAGAGATCGCGGGTGCAATACGAACGACACCAACATGCGCAATGGAAGTGATACTAGGTATTCTACCGCTGGACTTATTTACTAAGAAAGCGGCGGCTTCGACGGCACTTCGTCTGTACCGGGATGCCAACTGACACTGGCGGGGTACTATCTATGGTCAAAGGAAAATCCTGGATCTCGTGAATAACGAGATTATTAAATTGAATATGCCCATGGATGGAATAAAGAGAATGCATGTTACCGAAAAGTGTCACAAAATCTAATCGGATATGGAACACTTCCGGAAAAGAAGATTGGTGATATAGTCATCTTTACGCATGTGTCCATAATGGATGGCAGAACGGGGGCAGGTATGTTCTTAGAATAAATGGAACTAGCTTGTCATATTAATAGTAACCAAAGCAACGAAAAGGCGAACTCTCTACCAAAGCAATGGTCAATCTTGGAGTTCTCTGGTCCGGAACCATTCGCTGCAATTGGCATAGGGATTGTAGAACACCTGATTAGCAACTGAGCCGCGGCGGAACACCAGAGAAGGTGGTCAACCATGGAAGGTTGCAGGCAGGCGAAAATGATTATTAAAATGCCGATTGGCACCACTCACAGAGAAGTTCTAAGCTTAGGGCGAAGAACACTGAAATGGGTGGTAGCGTTATCTACAGGTCATGGGAATTTCGGGTATCACCTAAAGAAGATGGGTCTTCTGGAGAATGACACCTGTGAACTATACCTGGAGGAAGTCGGGACGGCAGCGTATATATTGTGTCAATGTCCGGCGCTAGCTAGCAGAAGAAGGGAGGTCCTGGGGAGCCACTGGGTAGATACCCAGAGGATGAACAAGATTTCTGTTAAACAGATGCTAGCTTTGGCAAGAGGAATCAAAGCCAGAGAGGAACTGTGGAGAAATTCAGAGAGACTCTCGGGCTAAGATAGATTGTGGAAGAGAGTTGAAAAGAGACTCAACTCTGTAGTCTGGTTCGAAAACTTTCTAAAATATATATGTAAGGCTGACCCAAGGAGGAGTGAATCTTGATATAAAATATCTCGACGTCATCCTAAACAAAAGCCTTAACTGGAATACACACATCAAATGAGTAGGTATGCCACAGTGGGCTTGTGGGCCAGTAGCCGCCGAAACGGCAGAGCTTGGTGTCCCTGTCCCAAAATGATACACTGGTTTTGTATGATGACTGTTAGACCAATTATTACGTACGCGGCAATTGTCTGATGGACTACGGTAACTAAGGTACAGAAGCTTCAGAGAATTACCCTGGGTGGTGTTACAAGTGTTATACGGCAGAGGTAGAAGCTAGAAATCTTCATAGGGAAGACAGCTGCGAACTTCGGTACTAGACTCCAAAAGTTTGGTCTGGTTCATCAACTGACAAACCGAAAATGCAAACTGGAGTTGGAGCTAGCATCTTGGGACCCAACACCAAAGTCTCACTACTTATGGGAACGGATCCCACTGTATTTCAGGACGAAGTCTATACCATTAACATTTGTGCTAGGTTGAATCTTGCTAAAAAAAAAGAAGGTATTTAGGGCCCTAGAATACATATCTCTGCATAAAGCCAGACTGAGCTCAAATTACTACTATCCAACTGAAAGGATATCTCGGTAAAAGGTAAACGAGTATGTGGACAAACTACATAGAGTAGGCTCAGAATCCGCGTTCATAGGAGCAGGATTCAGAACCTTAGCCGACGTTAGGTGGTTGAGATGGTGCATATAGGATGGGAGGGCGCTCGGATATTTATAGTAAATTTCTGGTGTCAACTTGGAGAATGCTTAAAAATGTCCATACATCGCATTACAATGGCCGAGTCACCTAAGTCGAAATCGATAAGACCTACCTTCAAAGCAGATCTAGAAAATTGGGAGAAGTCGGAGCGAAAAAAAAAACCGGCCACCCAGGAACCACGTAACTCAACTGGCGAAGGAGAAAAGAGCAAAAAGAACTCGTAGTTCCTATTAGAGTCACTAATACAGAAGATAGAAGCGAAATTGAGTTCCAATACTCTTGGGTCCCACTTGATCAGGATTGAATAGCGGGGTGGCTACATATGTACATACCTATAATGAAAACATACCCTACTTCACAATATTTTGGCGGCAGAAGCTAGTAGGATTCAGTGGAGTCTTAAATCTATCTTAAAGAACATAAGTGCGAATACATATTTGTGCACTTTCGCATAAGCTAAGGAAGATCAACTGAGCGCCCATTCCTAGTGCACCAATCATCTGTGCATTTGCTTAAACCCTGTATGTGTACATTTGCATAGGTTTGACCAAACGGTGTAAACTTATTGAGTGCCATAGCAGAAGAGACAAGATACGACCTTAGGATAGTACCTCTTTATTCGTGCCACAACATAGCAACCACAATCCGCGTTTAAGCCTAAGGTTATGTTTATTAGCATTGCCTTGATCCAATGTACGTACAGTGCTACTTAAGACTGGACTTTTACAACAATGCACTAGTTTTTATGTAAACCATTGTGACAACGTCTACATTCATTTGACGCACTGAATCGACTAGTCTTCCTCACTGCAAAGTTTTTGTTTGTCTTGAGGATAATGATAGAACTGCTCACCTTGATACCTACCTAAAAGTTGGTTCACATACCCATGAGCAATCCATAATATAAAATGAAACCGAAAAACTGATTTGTAATGGAAGCCCCTTAGGGACACACAATCAACATTAGATCAACATTTACCATTATCTACAAAGAAAATTACAACAATTACTGCATCCATTCGCTCCAACCTGGCAATTTCCCATTCGGGATTAACACATTACACCCTATCCGCAAACAGGGCAACCAATAACCATTTGCCAGCAAACAGTAATCTCAAATTACTTCTACTTCTTCCGGCTTCAAAGCGGAAAGCAAACGACAAAAAAAAATGCGAACAAAGCTAAACGACAAACTTAATTTAAGGATGCACAATACACATACTACCCCCAGAACTGGCTAGTTCACCTTCTTGCCTTCACCAGAATTAAAAAGAAAAATTGAAAAAAAATATAGAGAATAGAGTAAAAAAATATCCTGAATAGGAAAACCCAACCAAGTGACCGGAAAATTTATATTAAAAATCCCACAGCTGTCGCACTAAACCACAGGCGATAACTCGCATGACTCCCGACTTTCTCCTTTGACTTGGTGGTGGTGGTGCATCGGTGCCTGCTACCTGCACATCGCTGTGTAATATCGTGATAAAGCTTCCACCCCCTACCACCGCTTCCCGTGAACATTGTCTCAATGCCCGTAAGCCATGTCATGCATTGCAGGTGATGGTGCTGTGTAAGGTAAAAATTCTACGACGGGTTGGCTGGATACCAAACAAAAGGGGAATACAGAAAAAAAAAAAACAGAAAAAAACAGGAAAAGTCAAATCTCTAAGTACAGATAATGCCGGAAGTCAATTGTTGTAGATGTGAGTGCATGTGTGCGCCTTGTGGGGCTTCTTCAGAGACATAGAATCCACGTTCGATACGTTCCCCTTTTCACAATGGCAACAACGGAAAGAATAAGCCCTTAAATCTAAATCTTTCTACTTCGTTTTTTCATACCTAATTTCGTGTCCCAATAAATGTCACTTAATTCCGATTACCCAGGTGTGCGAAGTCGAAAGAAATCCCATTAAAACACATTGCCGGCGTTGCGGGGGCTGGTGGAGCGCAATGACAACGGCAAAGGATATATGAGATACCAAGAAAAAAAAATAAAGCAACTAGATACATACAAGAAATATCGAAAGAAGAGGAAAACATGAAAGCAAAGCATCGCTTCGCGTGTCACGCTTAAGGGCATAATAGTGCTACCAAAGTCGTGGTGTATTTCCCGTCCCATTTACCTTGGAATCCAACGAACGAGGGAGACTTTACTACCGCGCACGGAATTTAAAGCCATGAATGCACCCGGGCGAAAGAGAAAAACAAAAATATCAGCAAACTATAAAACACGTCACGTAGCCTGACAAAAAAAAAAAAAAAAGGCGAACGCAGTAGTTTTGCAGTAAGGGAAATGCGTCGCCTGATCTATGCAGCTTCCGTTTCATTCCAAAGTGTTCATAAAAATTCTACACCAGCCACCGTAAAAGTTTAAGATGCGCCATCAACTTTAGACAGATAAATCTCAGAAGAATGAAACGACAAATCCTTTTAATGAAAGCACAAATGGAACCACTTCGACTTGGTAGCGAGGACACATAAACTTGGTAATCGGGGGCACGATTGCAGCAATACCCTTAGCTCTGGGGTAGCAGCAATGAATTTCAACGAAAAAGAGGATAATTACGATTCGAGTAAATGCAATTGACAAGGCTAAGTGGTATTCGATTATTTCTAGAGAAAATAAACTGATTGCTGATTCCGATTCCGAGAGAAAAGGATTTCGATGGTTGATGTTTCTAATTGGTTAAATTGGATTGGACGCCATCAAGACTATTTGAAAGATAAGTACGATTAAATCACTTCGCTCGAAGCCATTCAAAGTGCAATTTATGATTTATTTTTATCGTCTTATCCCAAAAAAAAATCTACTTATCAACCGTCCATGTCTAGAATATACTTCCTTCGTCAAGGGAATTTTTGGAAGTCAGAAGATTGATTGCGCGAAATTGTATGAGGTACCAATAAACGAACGTTGAACCTACCCTGAGTCTGACTGAGGAGATAAAACGGAACACCCTGTTCAAACAAACAAAACAAACACATACATATGGTAAACATGTGCCAGATGAAACAGCTCTTGTTGACCTGACTCGTTTTAGAAAGTGGTCTGGCAAATGTTTGTTAAAAGCAGGACATACAGTGGCGGGAGCTGTGGATCTTATTTGAACTCTACATATATACAGCGTCATACTCAGAGCTAAGAAGGATTTTTTAAGCCTGAGTCAGGATATTGCAAAAAAAGTGATGTATCTTTAGTGACTCAACGACAGCTCTCATATCAGTACACATCAGAATATCCGAAACCACGTTCTAGAGTCTAAACTATGGGTTTGGCCTTAAGGTGGGGGTTGTGGCGATAGACTAACTGCCCTACCACGTTTATAACATATAACTCATATGTAAAGGGTTTTTTAATAGGGACATAACAATTTTACATATATTTTAGTACAAACGTATCGTTGAACTTTTTTATGATCTGTCAATGTCAAAACGTCAGTCAAAGTTTAAATTTTTATGATGGTGAACTACAAATGAACAACGTTTGAAATTGAATGAAAATTACTATCGAACCTCTGAATCGGTGGTCGTAACTTTAAGAGCGCTTACTCCGATTTTCAGTTGCAATAATCGTCCCAACAGACAGCCTATACGTGCTATATTGGATAAATTCGAGTCACCATATTCACTATTGAATGTTCCTGTGCCAGTGAGGCAACGCACCGATCGAAGTGACGAAAATATCGCAGCCGTAAGTGCTTCAGTTCAAAATGAGCCAAATCATTCGATTCCACGCCGTTCACAGAAATTGGACAACTCTCAGTCCACATTATGGCGAATTTTGCGTAAAGATCAAAATAACTTAAGAACGGAAGCGTCATGATCATTTGAAGTGCCGAAACTATTCCGATTGGGCTTTGCAAAAGTTTGAAGAAAATCCTGAATTTCGTCGAAAAATCATCTTCAACGATGAACCTCATTTTTGGCTTAATGGCTTTGTCAGTAAGCAAAATATACGTTATAACCAATCCTATTGTGCTTCAAGAGACTCCATTGCATCCAGAAAGAGTGAGCGTGTGGTGTGGATTTCATGCCGGAGGTGTGATTGGACCGTATTTTTTCTTCGATGAAATGATCGTCGAAAATGATATGTAGAAGACTATTTTTGGCCAGAATTGGATGGACTTAACATCAATGATATGTGGTCCCAACAAGACACAGCTGGTCAAACAATTGATCTATTGAAGGGGAAGTTCGATAATCGTGTAATCTCGAGACAGGGTCCTGTCAAATGGCCACCTCGATCATCATGCCATTTAACGCAGTTGGATTTCTTTTTTTGGAATTACGATAAGTCGTTGGTTTATGCCACCAAAGCCAACAACCTTAGAGGAGCTCGGGAACTATATCGAACGCGAAATTGCCAACGTTAGACCCGATTATACTTATATTAAGCATGTGTACTACACCTCAATTATTTGGTATTTGATTTTAATACAAAATTTTTATCTCCTTAATAAAAAGCTCTTTTATTTCACAAACTGTGTAGGGGGCCACTACTATCAGATTTATATGAGAAAGGCTCTAGACATCATTGCGACCCTATGGGACACAAAAAGTATAAGAAACTACGACACCACTGCGACGACTATTACACCAATGAACATAAATTGTCGCCAATGTGTATGGCAAGGGTAAACAGAAGCTGTCCGCAAGGTAGCTTTCTCCGTCCACTACTTTTTTGGGTGGTTGTTAATTTTCTGTTGTATTTTTTAATATCTGTTGGCTAGAGATATGAACAATAATTGGTAAAGCCCAGTCATTGGCCTTGAGTTAACACTCTCCAAATTGATATTGTTTCCTTAACGAAAACTAGAATTTTTACTGACTGGACTTAGACAGTTTTAAAAAGGATTTACTCCAGGTAGTATGGTGCTCGAGTCCCAAAGACTGTCTGGTTTTTTAGGAATAAGACGCGATGGAGGATGATGTAGAGTAGGCTTTTGAAACCATGGTATATAATACGTGAAACTCACTTACTGTGGTCATCGGCCCTCGAAGAGGATGCACTTAAATCAGAAGAATGTCCATTTTGCCGAGTGCCTCTTTCTCTTGTTCCCTACAGCTTCTACAGAAGTCATTGCAGGGAATGATCAATCTTTGAGCATGTTTCCTACAGCATATTGTCTGATGAGGGTATTAACTATCTTGGAGAGGGTTTTTCTTTCAGGAGTCCGCTGGACCTGGTCTTATTAAGAGTCGGCCAGAGTAGCCTAGTGGTATTCCATTGGTTAAGTTGATCACATCGATGATTGGACGTACTCACCGCTTCGGCGTTAAAAAGGTACTTAGCGTAAGACGTTGGGCGTCGTGGCTCAAGTGGTTAGTGCGTTGGACTATGGAGCGAGGGGCTCCAGTTTCAATCCTCGGAGAACACTTAAAATTTCTTTCACGGCCCCACCTCTCGCGAGCGTCTGACAAACATCCGATAGTAAAAACTGTCTTGAAAAAGTTTCTCAAAAAAAAAAAAAAAAGCCGCTTGGATCCGGCATTAAGCAGTAGGCCCCTTTCATTCCTGTAAAGAATATAGCACGCACAACACGAATGGTTGTGAGAAGCTAGGCCCTGGGTCCCATGGACCTGTCGCGCTAAAAAATTTTGTTTTTTTTTTAAGACGTCGTTGGGGCCTCGATGTCGGTGACACTTGTAGTATTTAAACCAGAGGAGCCCCGTCTAGCCAGAAACGATTTCCTGGTATGTTACAGTGACCTGGTCAGTAAAGAGTGAGTCAGGTAGTGACTTCTGCTTGAAAAACGTTGTAATAGTTTGGAACATTAAAGGAGGGGTGGATATGCAGGTCTTCTGAGAAGACAGCAGCACTGACTCCGTCCTTGGTTTTGGATCCATCCATAAAAATTGACAGCAATTAATGGTACAGGACATCCCGGTGTGTCCATTCAGTTGTTTTTGGTATTGAGAATTTATAGCCATTGAAGTTGTGTTCAGTGGGCAGGTTGTCGGTAACCTGTAGAAGATGACGATGCATCGATAGTACTCGTATTCTGGCATGTTCAGTGTGTTGCTCCTTCCATTGTTTGGAGCTTCTTAGTCTTATTCCTGAGCCAGCATAAGTGGAGCATGGTTTGTAGCACCAAGCTGTGCATAATGTTTGGTTGTAGACCCAAAGTGGGACCTGCTGCCTTGCATATGTATAGGGCAGCCAGGGATGATATGGATATAAGGCGTGCTTCGGTGTACAAGTCGTTTGACAGTGCTGCCGAAAGATGCAATGATTACCCTGCTTTTGGGCATATACAGCTACAGATAGTTTCGCAGATGTTGACCCTTTGTAAGGCATCGGTTATCAAATTGGTCTTTATTAAGGCGAGCTCTAAATACCACATTGTCACACTGGAACGGATTCATACACTCTGCGGACCTCAATCGACTGCTTCTATTGACCAGACTTTCTGGGACGGACTCACAAAAAATTGAAATATTTATAACCCGCTTCTCATTCTTAGATTGCTCATAGATACTGAATTAGAGAAGACGGTGTAAAATACCCTTTGCAAGTAATATTAATAATACGAGGATACCAAATTTCAGGATAGTCGGAACAATATAAAGTGTGATACCACAAGGTTACAAGCTTCAGTCACTTTTATTTTAGCCGTAACCAGTGGTGCTATTCATGCAGCCCTGATGAAGAAAGAAAGTGATGTAAGGTCCTACGTTGAGAATGTGGACTATATTGACACTGTTTAGATGTTTTCGAACATATTTTTTGGCGCATGAATAGGGTATTGTCTTGACAGAGGGTGATATCGAGCTTCATGTTAGTATCTGCTAGAGATCTGGAAGTGCAATATTCCACTCTAATATTGCATCTATACTGTTGAACGTTGGCAGCATCATTAGGAAGTTCGTTGAAATCAAACACAATCAAAAGAAGCTCAGTGTTCACAGATCGAAATACAATAGCACACAGGTATTGTTATAGTCCCATGGCGGTACTTAAATAAGTAAATTTAAAACCATTGTCCGAGTTTCTTACCCCCAAGTTCTGGAACTCTGGTTAAAATATTGATACCAACTCTATTAAATCCAGTAAATCGGAAAAAGCGCAAAATACAAGTGAACAAATAAACAAAATACTAATCTTAAATTTTCTCTATAGGCATATCTAGCCTATCTTGCTCGAGCAAACCCTATAAAGCCGTCAGCTGCACACGCTCTCTAAGACATATGTATTTATCTAAGCCTTTCATGACTATTGTATGCAGCAATGTGATAGCACCCTTGCCATACTTTCAGAGCTGTGTGGAAAAAAAAAATAGCTTAGCTTGCCTATAACATGATATAACAGACATTCAACGAAGAACTCCATATTTTTTGCCTAGAATACATCTGTAGAAGCTTTAGTAATGCAATATCCTTGCTGCATTCATACAGGATTATATCAGACTCGATTTGTTTGACGCATGAATAGCATCAAACACGACTGTGCTTACAATACCCTGGAGCACATAAAGCATATCCCCAAATCAACAGCATGCCTATGTATTAACGTACATGACTCTAAAAGGCCAGGTCCACTGTAAGACATCTACAAAACGTTAGACAGATACATGAGTCCATGCCATCCAAACACATTATTTTATTTTCATCCACTCGTTGAGGCAGATTGCGCTCCCAGGATGCTAATTAACTTGCGTTTTTTTTTTTTTTCTTACAACAAGCCTTCAACCAACCGGAAGCATGTCTGTCACTGTTTAACTAGCCCTATGGCGGCGATCCACGGCGTAGTTAGTAAGCCTAGAAAGACGACACTTTCCAAAAAAAAAATAAAAAAAAATTTAAAATTCATCCCAACACAGCAGCTGCCTTTGAAAGCCTTCTGACATATTCTGACAGCATATCCCATACAAACCAATACATTCTCCAAAGGATATAAGTATACAAGCAAAGTGACGGACATATTCGATGAAAGTGCATTAGAGCGCTGGAGCGCGTGAAGAACACAGTCCTCCCCCTGCTATTGTGTGCATATATGATTAGCAGGAAGCGGTGTAAGATGCCTGCTGGCATTGCGACAGGTACTCGTATACATATCTCACTTATCAACGAGAAATTGCAGTATTTTTTCGTGTTATCCTTTTGTCTTTTGCAAGCCCCGTCGCATTCCATCATATCGCAATGGTAGTGGACACGAAAGCGATTCCATTTTCAAAAGAGGATGAGAAAATGTCCTGCCCTGCAGGCAACAATGCACAGAGGGGACGGATGATGATGAAATTGAGATGGAAGAACATGTCGTTGGTTGTCACGGTGATGGAGGTGACAGAGGATGTATAAAACAAGGCTGACGTTAAGAATGAAATGTCTCGTCGTAAAAAAAATGAAAAAAAAAAAAATGGAAAATGCACACTACCACGGAAAATGCTGTGAGCAATTTAATTTATTTAAATAAAAGTATCCTTCGTCCTTTTTTTTCATTTTTTTTTTCTTTTTGCTTTTAACAGACGGATTCAACTCGAATTTCGCAAGAATTGACAGATGAGTGAAATGTTAAATTTCGGCTGACGCGACGGCGATGAATTTCTTTGCTCGGATGAATTTTTTTCTCAAAAAAAAAAATCACTTAGATGTTTGGATACCTATGTATCTCGGTTAGGGTGCATTTCTAAATTTAACGAAGCCTATCATGTTCGTTTGAGTGTTGAGATTCATTTAATTTAAATGTAAGTAAACAAAGCCATCAAACCTCAATGCAGACAGAAGGTAAAAAAGTGCGCCATGGTTACGCGTTATGAGCATTTTGTTCAGATACCATGTCTTGAAGGACATATCAGAGAATGAAAAGAAACGTCTGTTTGCTGACTGAAAAGCAAACCAAGTACAAAAGTGACGCATCTGTTGCAAGGGGTGGAACCAATCAGTAATTCTGTGGAGTCATACGAAAAAGTTGGTGTTTGGAACTTTCATAAGATACGAATCCATCAATAAAGATTTTGTTCATTTAGGTATCAACATGTGGGGTTTATATCTTTCTATGGCACTAGGTAAGGCCAGGTGGAAGAGGTTTCGCACATGAGGTAAGTAGACGCGTGGATATCTACATAAGTCGAATTCGGGATACATATTAAATTGAGAGAACTGAAGGTGATATTTTAGTGGATGTACTGGCCTGGGTTTTGAAATGTGAAAATATAGAAAAGAGCAGTGATTCATCTCGGATTAGGAAGATCTTATTCAAATCTCCAAATATATGGTACCTGGGCTATGACCAGCGAGGAAACCTTAAATGTTCTTTTGGTTTCCCATTTTCCGGGTGGTAAAACAGAGGCAGTACATTCTGTAGAAAACCAGAAGAGAGCCCTATTTACAGTGCCAGAGAACGTTATCACCCCCGAGGAAAATACAGTGTGCAGTGCACAACTTCCTCCCGTACAAATCCATGGTCCCGATGGTATATTAACAGTCAAATTACAGCAAGGTTTAGATACTTTAAGTCCTTGACTCCACATTATCTTTAAGAGTTTTTTAAACTTTGGTTACACCCCTAGATCCTGGAGGAATGACAAAATCTTTATACCGAAAGCCGGTAAGACCTTCCACGCATCCCCTAAAGACTCCTTTAGCTCGGATCTATTAAAGACTTCGAAAGAATGATCAACGTTGACATTAGAACAAAATTAGGTAATAATCTCCTATCGGTATCCCAACACGCAAGAGAAAATCAGTACACTGCCCTGCACTCGTTGGGAAATCTTTTGAAAACAAGGATTTCACTTCCTTGATATTGAAGGAGCTTTCAACAATGTCAAAACAGAAGCTATATCTGCTGCACTTCTTGACTTGAAGGTTGACAAATATGTTTGCTATTGGCTCGAGCAAATGGTTAAAATCAAGCTTATCCATGCTGAGCTGAGGTGCTGTCTAACCAGAATGTCAGTGTACAGGGGGTTATTATCACGACGATTGTGGCTCATGGTAGTAAATGAGATATTCCTAATCTTGAGTAAAGAGATGTTCAGTGTCATATCCTACGTGAAGGACATTGCGATAGCGATATTAGGAAAGTTCCTTCTAATATTTTGGAGACTTGATGGAGTCTGCTCTAAATAAAATCGCAAAGTGGACGAATAGTGTCGGTTTGGGACACGGCAGTCGTGAGGCCCATCCTTGTATGTATATGGAGTACTAGTCTGGTGGACTGCACTAGACAAGAAAAGAAACATTGCAATACTTGAGAACCACTCCTACAGCTGCACTAAAAACTATGCTCCATCTTCTTCTTATTGATATCTTTGGGAAGCTGATGACGGCTAAAGTACCATTTCGGCTTAGGGAATCCTTGCAACTGGCTCGTGGAAATATGGGCCACGAAACATCCCAAATGGCCATAACATATTGATAGATCCAAGACAGCGTCTGGAAGAGGTGCGCGAGTTTACTCCAATGCACTGGATATTTGTATCACTACACGATTGCCGAACGACTGTAGTGTAGTTCAAGTAGAAGTCACAGCAGTCTGTGAAGCCGCGATATGGCTTTCGGTTAACTCGATAGAGCGCTATTGTTTTTTACATACATAGATAGACAAGCTACGTTAAAAGCCTTGGAATCGCCTATAATTCGATCCATGTTGGTAAAGCAATAACCAGGATCTCTTAAACGAGATCACTATCAGGTGCGACGTATACTTATCCTGGGTTCCAGGCCAAGCGGATACTCCAGGCAATTGCAAAGCGGAACCCCTAACAATAGGGGGAACATATTAAATTGAAAAAATTGCAATTAGATAGGGCAGCAATAAAAATGGCAAACAGTAGGTTGAACAATATCAGCACATGTCTCTCTTCTAAACCAATTTAGCCAGAGCTGGAGTGTAGGAAAACTAGCAGACTTATTTCCGTCCATAGGATAAATCTGAGAAACATAGTTAGCGCCCTCAAAAGGTGCCGTTTGGTAGGCAGACATACCAAAAGGCTTGGTGCTCCCTTCAACGATTTCTGTAGAAGCTGTGGAGCTGAGGAAACCATAACACATCTTCTGTGTATCGTCTGCAAACCTTAACAAAATCAGGCGATATGACTTTAGGCAATACCCGGTAAAAGCTTTTTATGGCGCTATGCACCCAAATCTGAATATATTTTCAGAGAAACCAATTACCCAAATTCTCAATAAGGACGAGATCACTACCGTAATCAAAGTATTGAAGAACAACAAGGCAACAAGCTTTTGTGAGAGATTTATAGAGAGACCCTAAGAAGCAATAAATGGAAATAGGGAACTATTATCTAGCTTCCTAATAAAGGAAGTCTTGTGGTGTGAGACAGGAATTTGTGTTCCCTGCAGTATGAAATACCAAATGTTCCCTGCAGTTGCCAAAGTAAAGTTATTCTGGAACGGTACAAAACAAGCATGTCTTCGAACTGCATCTCAAACTTCCAGGCTAAACTAAGGAAGATTGTCAGATTACGGCAACAACAAGAGCACTTAGTCGTACAAACTCTGCTTCTGTCGTGTAACTAATTGTAATTTTAACTGTATCATAGGCAGTTTTGTACAGCCTTAATAGTTACGAGCTTTGTTGAAGGTAGATTCAAAAATATGAAGAAATGCATTAAGGGTACAAAGTGTTTCTAGAGGCACTTTCACTTGTGCAAACTCCGGCTACTTCATGCAATCCATACTATAGTATTTATACATATACTCGAATGTAGGTAAATCCTGGTAAGCAATTGTCAAATACGTGAAAGTCTTTCTCAGGTTGTATGTCCCGATAATTCAACATTTTCAAAACGCATGTGAATCATGTGCTGACCACATAAGCTTATAAATAGGTGGGCAATAAGCTTATTTTTAATAAGGTCCTGTTTCGTCAAGCTAATCAGTACGTCTAATGTCCCTAGAAAGGTGAAATGGTACATCTCCAAATGAAAGAGTTTGGTGAAAATCGCTTTTACTTCTTCGGTTCTGACACAAGATGAGAGAATCGATGGGGTTTTCATATGGAAACGCATTTCGCAATTTTTGAATGGTTGATGAACAATTGACAGAGAAGATAAGATCGAATTGTGCACTACAATATCACTAGAAGCGTTTAGACAAAAAGAGGCTACCCACGACAAAACCCAAAGATCCAGAGTCCATGCTTGTCAGCAGAATCATTCAAAAGGTATAAAGACTGGCCTTACGGGTGCAATTCGCACCTATCCGACTGATATACTGGATGTTCTATTAGACCTCCTGGGCCTCCATACGATTAGTAAAAATACAGTGGCTTCCAGCAACAATCACCTCTTATGGAATAACAAAACCACTAACTTAGTTGTACAAAGATCCTTGAACAAATCCCATTGATGTCTTCATCGGCAGTATCTATGTATGTACATCCGACTACATATAAAAAAAATCCAATTTCAATCATCCCAACAAAGTTGTAGCATCTTTTAAGATAAGTCTCATATCTCTGAATTGGAACCTTACATCGACGCAAATGACATATAAGATGCGTGTCAGAATTTTCTGTCCCAACTACGAATCTTCTGCTGCTTAAGGACGATTTACTTCTGTCTTCCAAGAAGTGGTTTATGCTATCGAGCCTTTTGCCAGAGAATGTATCAGCGGAAAAGATTACATTCCATCAGATATCCAAACAGCCCTAAAATCTTTCCAATCTTTTAATTTGGGTCTAAGCTGATTCAGAACTGTCTTCAAAGTATCCGGCAGAAAGCTAAATAAAAAAAAAAAAAAATACAATTTTTTGGCGACAGTATATCGACAGGTCCATGGGACCCAGGCCTAGCGTCTCATAGCCATTCGTGTTTTGCGTGTTATACTCTTCACACGAATGGATGGAGCCTACTATTGAATGCCGTATCCGAAGGGAAGATTTTGTTTTGAGATACTTTTCAATGACAGTTTTACTTTCGGATGTTTATCAGACGCTCGCGAGAGGTGGGACCGTGAAAGAAAATCTAGGTGTTGTATGGAGATCAAACCTCGAACCCCTTGCTCCATAGTCCAATGCACTAACGACTCCAGCCACTTAAATCACACATGCAGCTAGAATTGCACTAGCCTGGGTCACAAAGATATCCCTGGTAAGTGATCGAACCCACCTGTGGTTTACCTATCGGCTAAATATAAATTGAGCTATGGAGCAGGGAACAGAAAGAAATGTCTGTATTTTGTGTGAATGTCCTCCACCTCCTCCTCAGCTTAAACAATTGTAAGCCTCACTCCTAAATTTGATTTTAGCTAGAAGGTAAAACCATATAAACAGATTCTCAAGGGGATAGTACAAAAGATCTAAGTGAGGTTGAACGGCTTCGTGAAACAAATCGGCCTCTTAGACATTCATTTACCCGGCTACGCTGGCCTAGATTAATTTTCTGGTAAAGAGATTGCTTAGTCTACGTGGCCTTTATAAACATTACTACAATGGAAGTCACAAAGTAGAGCAACTGATTTCTCTGATTAGAAAATCACCACTTAGAGGTAGTGAGCGATTCTTCATTTTACATTCCGTCAGTAATCTTACGTAATACAGATCACCTTTAGGCTTGTGTACCTCAATTTGTAATACAACTCTGATTGTAACTTAAATAAGTAAATGAGCAGCACCCTGAATATAATACACAGCCTCGAAACAAAGGATAAAAGTGAAAAATATTGACTTTAATCCAAATTAAACTACTGTTCGTCGAAAATCTCATATCGATGCCTTAAGGACAAAATTTACCTACCATCCATCAGATGGACTACGTAATAAGAAACACAAAAATTTAACTTTCTGTTAATTTCGAGAATATACATACAAACATATTTATGCGTAAATATTAGCGCCATGAAGAGAAAATTAATTATAGGGAAGCATGCCTTCCTATGATGGCAGGATGGCAGGATGGCTGCTACGCAGTTCTGCGTTGCAACGCAGTGTTGCTCATTTAATGCCTTTCGAAGTCACCCATCCAATCAAATGGAAGAGGATGCATTCATTTCAAACAGACAGACTGAATGTATCAGTAAATCCAGGATATGCGAATGAACAATCCACAGATGATTTGTGTGATAGTAGGTGTATAACTAGCTGTGTGGCACATTTCGCTTGATGACGTATCTGCTGTGTTCATTTCTGGTATTTGTTATTGGCTGTATGTTCAATTATACGTATCGTATGGGTAGGTGTACATCACATATATATTTTTTTTATAATAGATGGATGCGATGATTGACTGGATGACGGATGCATAAAATCATTTCACCGACTTTTATTTTTTTTTAGTTTGTTAATGGTGGACATACGAACGATGGTACGATGGTCTAGTACCATTAATTTCATTTAAAATTCTGTTCGTTAATTTTTTTCCAAACTATCTATAGGGGAGGTGGAATTGTTCACATTTTTAATAGTTTTTTTTTTTTTTTTAGCACGTTCCTCGTAATTGTATATCTATGGATTTCTGCTTCAATAAATCGAAAGCGTTATTATCTTGCAGTTTGTGTTTACATTAACTAATTGCTTGGCAATCGAAAATGAAAGCAATTAAAAGAACATTTATTGTCGGCACTTTGACCTATTTATTGATATGCCTTTATTTATACACTTTTAGTGGTGATAGATACATCATCTACCAACAGACTTCGCATAAAATATGAGCAGAATTTTAATGACTTTTCATTTATGTATTTATTAGCGCTAGGGGAATACATTTACGAATGACCTAGAATCTACTAGTGTACAGGAT
This sequence comes from Xylota sylvarum, assembly GCA_905220385.1. Taxonomy (NCBI): domain Eukaryota; kingdom Metazoa; phylum Arthropoda; class Insecta; order Diptera; family Syrphidae; genus Xylota; species Xylota sylvarum. Next base: position 41,002,754 of record LR999958.1, read on the forward strand.
GATTCGATGTGTAAATTTAATCTCCTGTACTTCTCTATATACAGTTGGTGATAGACACTTCATTAGCATATAACAATTTTCATGTTTATTTTATTGGTGGCATGGTTAAATTTATGTACTTATATGCAGGAGTACTAAGGGCAACCATTTTATACAATCAGACGTCCGAACTACAAATTCGATTCCTTCAAATTTAAGTGCTCTCCTTTCTGTCCACGTATTGACAGACCATCTTACAGAAACCTATATTGATTAATACTATCAATACTCTCTCTATTCGTTACAGATACGGGTACTTGACCATTGACCAAGACTGTCACTCGTATTCGTGAAAGACTTTCATCTCTTAGATGTTTCCTGGAGGAAAAACCTGAAGGAAAAATACAAAAAAAAAACACCATAAAATAGTTTCGAAAAATCCAACGTTTCTATTTTAAAAAAGAAATTTTAAAAAGTAAGTACCACTACACTGCTGAAGTTTTCAATGAAGCAACTTCAATTTGGTTTCAAGTCATGGGGCGACTCTATCATCAACCAAACTCGTTGTGAACTTCTGAACATACACACAACAGAGCAGGAGCATTTGGGCCAACAAAACTCTTTAAACTCACAATACACTGCATCCTGTACATATTTTCAAGTTTTGTGAATTTCTCACATACGCGTACACATTTCTCCATCCGTGCAGTTTGTGCAGCAGTGTTGTAACCAATCTATAGAAACAGTTTTCTGTGTCGAATCGCTTTACTGCCTTTCAGAGTGGCGGGAAACTCTTTACGATAACCTAGCTAAAGGCAGGAGTTAAGTTTTTTTTTGTTGTACCTAGTATTGATATTAGCTTTTCCTGGGAACGACCTTGTTGAAAAGTGCTCAAAGTACGTGACCAAATCCTTTGAATCAAAATACAGACGGAATTTAAAAAAAAATAAAAATATGTCATACAGGGTGAGCAAGTTTTTAACAATTCAAAGCAGAAATGAGTTTCAAAAAAAAAGGTTCACTCGCGATATCGTGATGCCTATTGGCTGAAAAACCAATTCGGGCAAACGAACAGAATTCAATCAAGTTTTTCATTTGAATTTGAACTGATGAATGGGCTCAGCAGCGGATTCCACTGTCTTCTTCAAAACTGATCACCTCGGGGTCAACATTTTTTCGAAAATTCTATTTATTCAAAGCCATTCATGTGAACAGATCTGTGAAACATCTGATGTATCAAGGATACCCAAAGCCCACGAGTTTGCCTTTAGCACCCTTTAAGGTATACGTGAACTAGGTAGTGTACTCCATACCTTAAGGTCAAAACGCAAAGAATGCTGCTGTTTTTAGGAACACATGGAAAAGTCAGACTTGCCATGATATGTACAATCATGACTTGAGCGATAAGGATACGTTACATACATATAGCATGTTCGTCATATTTGAAAATGATTGTGATAGGAACTTTAACAATGGATCAGAGTCTCTGAAGATCTAGAGTTTTCTTCTGCAGACTGTATAACGGCGACAAAGACCAACATCCCGCTGTCAGGCAGAATGAACCATCATCAATCTAGACGATGATAGCCAAAACTTTCGTCCACCTGAGCAAAACGAAGTGAGGCTTGCAATATCTATGTTCTAGTTTCAATCCATCAAGGTCGGTAGCGATCTCACCGAGACCTTTGATGTCAAAAAAGGATTTAGACAAGGTGACGCGCTGACATGTGACTTCTTTAACATCATACGGAATTGTACGATACTCACAAGCCAACACCGGAGGCACTATCTTTTAAAAGTCTGTGCAACTACGAGCGTTCGTCGACGATATCGACATAATTGGCATATCTCAGCAGGCTATTCTGTAGTGCCCTATTCTGACGAACTAAGGAGACTCTGTATAAGACCTTGACCATCCCAGTCCTCCTTTATGATGCTGAAGGATGGACTTTATCGAAAACGGATGAAGATATCCTCGGTCGTTTCGAGAGAAAGGTTCTTCGCAAAATATTCGGTCCCGTTTGCGTTGACGGGCTTTGGAAGAGAAAATTCAACAACGAACTATGTACATATACGAGCTATTCAGCGACATCGACCTAGTAAAAAAATTGACATGTAGAGCGAAAGGCCCGCAAAGTCTTCGAGTCGAATCCAGAGGTTCTTAGATGGCGCATACAAGTAGAAGAGGATCTCAACCAACTTGGAGTGTGCAACTGGAGGCAGTTACATAGCTAAGGACCGGGCTAACTGGAGAGGGTTGTTTGATGAGGCCTAGGTTCACACCGAATTGTATCGTCACCTACATAAGTAAATAAGTAGAGAAAGAGGTTCAAGAAAGATCCTAAGTATGACAGATAAAGAATCGGTTTAGATCGTCTTGGAGAAAGCGAGAGTCGGTGGTGGAAGATATGAATTTAAAGATTTTCATGTCATCGGAATAGATGGAGAGATAGGAGTCTTTCACAATACGGTGGACATCATTGGTGGTAAGGACGAAAATTAAGAGACCCAGGTGGCTGCCTTGAGGGACGTCTGATGTGGCAATGAAGGGGTTAGCGACAGAAGATCTAAATAAATTTCTTCCAAGGCGGAGGGAAATATTCTTGACAAATAGACATCAGAAAAAGTGACGCAAAGGGTTGCGCTAAGTATGTCATTCATTTTTTTAAAGACAATAGCGGGCAATCCATCGGGACCGCGGGAGTCATCCTTAAGTTTGTTAATCTTATCTGCGACAAGTTGCGAGGTGATATTGATCGAGACAAAGGATGTTTGAACGCAGTTATCCATGTAGGAGAAGTTGTCAAGGTCAGGCTCGGTGATGCGATCAGTAAAAGACTGGCTAAAAAAGTGAGCAAATAGGTTTGCAACAATTTTAGGGTCCGACGCGAGCTATCAGATTTACGTTTCGCATTTATGAAATGATAAAAACGCTTAGGGTCAGTGATTAGATTGGATTTCATACGGACAAGGTAATCTTGGTAAAGTACCTCACTTAGTTCAGCAATGTGAGTATGTGTGTGCTGGTAAAGGGAGTAGTCAGAGTAAGCGCGAGATTTAAGGTATGCCCTTCAAAGTTTGTTCCTCTTATTACGAAGGGTCTTAATTGCCGCTTGACTTTCAGTGAAAATACTAGTATGAAGCCGTCTGTGTAAAAGGAAGCTGCACAAAGTGACATCCTTGTCCCATTCACTGCGAGTAGAGATACTCATTCGATTTTTACAGTCAAATCTCAAGTTTGGCATAACCCATAGATACTTTTCGAAACAAAACCTGAAAGTCGTCCTTCACGATTTTAAGGTCGGGATTTTACAAAAGATCAAGCTGACCAATCTTGCGTTGACGCAAAACATCATTGTGTGTATTGAATGATTTTTTAATCAGTGGTTTGCCGCTGTCTATATAGCGCAAGAGCCTTCATAGATGGATAGGATCTGCGTTTGATTCACTATTTAAAGCAGATATAATAACCCCTTGTCAATATTCCAAGAAAGATCAAATATTTACGTTGGAACAGATTATGGAGAAAACTCAGGAATACATTTTAAAGTCTCATATACTAAGGAGAAGAATTATGTATATATGACAACGTGTAGTCTTAGCATCCGACCCAAGATTGACGAACTATATAGAGAAAGGGTCGGGGATGGGAATAGCACCGCCAAGAACTAGAATATCAGAAATCGACTAAGTCGAGGCGGCTGCCTTTTTTCATATTAGACTTGCAATGACATCCCAAGAAAAAATTTCAGACGTACGATAAACCAGTTTTTATTTTAAACCAGCTATAGATGCCTAATTGCGTTTTTCTAAGTGGTAGCATCTAAGGAGTCAATATCAATATTAAAATAGACAAACTTGTGGAAGTTATTCAGAGCGCAGCGTGAAAAAAACACTTCTTTCCGGAAGACAGCAACACGGAATAAAAAAGTCAAATACCAGTCTGATATCGAAGACGAGAAAAGTGGAAAGTCCACAAGAGATGGGTATCTCGCCAAATCTCCCGGGATAAAACTTATCTTAACCATCTTTGCAACTCAAAAATGTGCTGCAGGATTTAGGAAATCGTAAGACTTTCACTTACCTCGAGGCCTTGACCGCTGATAAGTATTCAAATTACTCTCTATGGAAAGACTTGAAGTCTATAAGGAAACTCATAATGCACTTGCCCGCAATAAGGAGACAAAGACGTTCAAGCCGTTCGATGGACAACCATTGATTAAAGATACAAAAGAACTTCCAATTAAAAACCGTATCCTTGTCCAAACTTCGAATGACAATAAGAAAATTAAAAAATAACAAGGCTCCAGGAAACGACTTAATTTCTGGCGAATTTTTGAAAGAACTACCGAAGAAATTGTTAGTTAAGTTGGTCTTCATTATAAATGGTTTTTTGAGACTTTTATGTGTCCTGAGGCAATGGAAAGTCGCCGAAGTTACTATGTTTCCGAAACGATATCTCCAAACGACAAGAAATCACATAAATCCATATCGCTTTTGCCGATAATATCAAAATCCTTCGAGAAACTTCTGTTAAACCGATTGCACCCAGTAATTGAATCAAATTCGACTTTCGTTTCAAACATTCCAATCGATTATGTGTATCGAATGTCGAATGAAATTGTAAAAGCCCCAGAAGGAAAAAAAACATATGCTATAGCACTTTTCTCGCTGTATCGCAAGCCTTCGACAAGGTATGGCACGAAGCCCTAAAATCATACCTTGATAACAGACTCTTTCGTGTTAGATACAGTACTGAATACTCAGAATTCAAAGAAATCCACCCTGGTGTTCCGCAAGGAAGAGTTCTAGGCCCAATTCTGTTCCTGGTATATGCAAGAGATATACCACAAGATGCAGGGACGTTCGCAACAACACGGCTATCCTCGCAACGGATGTGTCTGCCAATTCATCAACTGGAAAACTCCAAGGGATCTAAGCAAAGTATGCAAATGGACAAAGACCTGGCGAATTGTCCTTAACGAGACCAAGTCAACGCATGTCAATTTTAGGTACAAACTAAGAGAAAAGCTGCAATCCAACTTTTTTTCCAGCTGCTATCAATCATATTCAAGTATAAGAATTGCAGGTTATTTAACTTCAATGATTATAATGACAAATACTTCAATGACTTCACTGAGTTCAGATCATGTAAACAAATCCAAGGAATTTCTTCGTTGATCTCAAACTTTTAATAGTCGACTGTTTGAATTTGACTGTAACTCAAGTTTGGTAAGTTGTCTTGAAGGTATTGAACTAGGCACATACTGAGGACCTCAATCCAGAACCGATGCATTACATTTACGTAATTCTAAAAAATTCACAGTGTCACCCTGTCTATTTGTTTAAAGTTTCCTAACAATCCATCCTCATCGACAACCGACGACCGACGTAACGTAGTAAAGTTTACCACACGCTCCTATTAAACAAGAGTGAAGAGGTTGTAGAATAAATCGACTCGTATTCGTACCTTGAACGCAAACCGCATTTGTGGCTGAGTTTTAGCAAACAAAAATAAAAATAAAATTGAAAAGGAATAAAAGTGGTTATTTTTCCTCTTCCAGTGAGTGAGTGGTTTGTGTGATGTTGGAACATCGCGTCCCGCATCCGGATTGCAATTCAAAAAAACTAAAAAATTAAAACTTTTAGTTTCATTTGGCATTGTCGTTTAGGTTTTATTCATTCGTGTTTTTTTTTTTTTTGTTTCTGACTCTTTTTTCGCATGTCCTACATTCATTAATGTTTCCATATCCTTGCGACTGGTTTTGGACCAGAAAAAAAAAAAACAGTAAAACGAACGATTCTCCCATATTTTTTTTTTTCAGAGCCATTAGTATGTCAAGGCTTTTGACCCAATTACCACAAATTAAAAAGGATGCGAAGAGCAAAACGAGTTTCATTGTTAAAAAAAAAAAAAAAATAAAAAATAAAAATATATTACGCGCTGCGATACAAGAAGACATGGGTGGGGGGGGGGGGGAAATTGTAAATGTATCTCAATGTAGAGGCAAATACAATTGACATTGCATTCCTACAGCTACAGTATCGTATTCAAGAATAAAAATTACAGCAGATGGAATGCAATTTAAAATCATTTGGAATGACCCATCTCTCCTTTTAATGCTTGAAGAATAGTAGGCGAATTTGTGGGTGGATAGTGGATGTTACTTTCCATTATTGATTTTTCTTTGCTTTGTAGTAACGCATCTAAACAGAAATTCGTACAAAAGATACTGCACTCTGTTATTAGATGTTTTGAAATTCATCAACTTTTACAAGATACAATTCCTTAATTCCATCATATCAAGCAATCGAACAACAATGGCGTCAGGATTATCCTAAACAATGAAATCTCCATAATAGAAATTCAATTAATTTCCTTCACCATTGAACAAAGATTTTGATCTCTATCTACTTCCAGTAACACATATTTATAAACCTTGATGAAGTTATGATTAGATCTTCTAGATCGGTGACGAATAGTCATTCTGTTACGAGTTGGGTTGGGTTGGGAGGTTGTCTCCGTTCAGCAGGTACACACTTAGACCAAAAAGAAGGTCCACTGTGATACCACTATGGAAAAACCGGACTATCAGCACCGGAGATCTACATGGCGAACTTCCAATGGGATAGGAGCAGGGCAACCAGTTGCGGTGTAAACCCATGCCGATGAAATATGATTCGTTGTTTAGACATTAAACCAGTTTGCCCCGGTCTAGTCTGGCTAGATCGTTAATATCCTCGAGAAGTACTCGCCTATGGTTTTCCTTCTCAAGACCGGTAGACCAGGACTGGTACCCAGAAAATGTGTTATGGTTTCCTCCCCTTCTTCGTCTCTACAGTTTATACAAAAATCATTGAAGGCAGCACCACGTCTTTTGGCATGTTTGCCTACCAAACAGTACCCTGTAAGGGCGCCTGCTATATTTCTCAGATATACGCTATTAATGGAAAAAAGTCTACTGGTTTTCCTACAAACCAGCTCTGACCAGATTTGGTTTGAAGAGAGACATGTGATAATATTGTTTCACATACTGCGGTATCTAATTGGAATTTTATCGATTTAATAGGTGCTAATAGTTCCGCCCTATTGTCACGGAGGTTCCGGTCTGCTTTTGTAATTGCCTGGAATATCCCTGTAGCCTGGAACCCAGCACAGGGATACTTCGCACTTGACAGCGATCTCGTTAAGAGATCTGCAGCATTGCTTTACCAACTTAGATCGTATTATTGGCGATTCCAAGGCTTTTATCGCAGCTTGACTGTCAGTGTAGAAAACAATAGCGTTGCACTCTATCGAGTTAATCGAACGCCAGGTCGCTGCTTTACAGACTGCTGTGACTTCTGCTTGAAGTACACTGCAGTGGTCTAGCAGTACACTGGAGTAGACCTGAGCACCTGTTCCAGACACTGTCTTAGATCCGCCTGTGTAAATCTCTGTCGCAGATTGGTTTAAAATTTCTCTCGTTTCCCAAGCACCTTAAGTCCAGAAATGGGACAATCTAATTGAAATTACTAGGATAAGTGTTCTAGCCGTTAAGGCTGCTTGCGTGGCCTTTATTTCCTTTAGCCGCCATCAGATTCCCAAAGATATCAACAGGAAGAAGATAGAGCATAGTTTCTAGTGCAGCTGTAGTAGTAGTTCGAAGGGGGTCCGTTGTACAGACCCAGGATAACCTTTGAACCTTTTCAAGTATATCAATATTGCTTTTCGTATCTAGTGGCATCCACCAGATTAGTACTCCTTACATAAGGATGCATCTGACTACCGCCCTGTATATCCAGTGAACCAGAGACCCAGAAACCTCAGTTTAGCCTAAGGCCATTCTACATGAATAGAGGGCAATCGAGACTTTCCTAGCACGGTCCTGAATATTTAGTTTCCAAATGAGTTTCTTATAGCGAACAACCCCAAATATAGTTACAACGGACATGTTCCTATGAAGTGAACAGTAAGATGAGCTTTTTAAGTCATTAAAACCATGCGACCATGGAATTTCAGTTAACTCCTTCGAGAGACAACTATTCAACATGATATTGTACTGGAACTTGATTAGGGCCAACGATTCCATTCGGGACCGATTCCCAGCACATCTCGAATTAACATGGACTTTTGCCAAATCTGAGAGTTTGTGAAAGCAAGGTCACCCATGATGTTGTTACAAAAAAAAAAAAAAAAATTCGATGTCGCTAAGGCAGGTTTACGGCAAGTGACATACAGCCATATGTATATGTATAAGACAGCATCTGAAAGAATACACAAGACTGCCGTGGGTAAGAGAGAGGATTTCGCATCCTAAGTTGGTCAGAGTTGTAAGAATCTATTTAAAAGGATGAATCCCTTTAAAAGGATAAAATTTCAGTCAGTCAAAGTCGATTTCAGGAAGGCAAGCAGCCAAAAAGACTCTGACTAGAGAAGTCGTAGACCTCTTTCGAACGGTCAACTGAATCGTAGGTTACTCCGAACTCCGAAGACCAGTCATCGCATGAATTTGTGAAGTTTGCAATTTCAGAGCATGACACTTTGGGAGAGGATTCGCCTTCAATTGATTTAATGAGTTGGGAAATTCTTGAAGAGGTATAAGCCACGAATGGTTTGAAACCTCTTTTCTTAATATTCAACTGCCCTATGAAACTGAAGGGGTTACTCTGGTTCAGGAAAATGTCACAGGTTGCTGAAACATCCAAGACGACCGCGGCTATGGATGAAAAGATTACAACAACAATGTATATATGTTGTATATATACAATCTACGTGTATATATATATATCAATCTATCAATATATCAATCTACAGACTATATCATAGTTCAGCTGCCTTTGACGATTTGAAGGTTTTTTTTCGCATGGACGACCTCTCCTTAATCAAGGAACCGACTGCTTTGGAAATAGTAATCTTACGTCGATACCTACCCCACGATGACGACATAAACAGTACGCCTATCATACCTTGAGTAAAGGTGTCAATAATTTTTCAAAATCTAAGATTTTCATATGCACTAGAGAAAAAGGCAACGGCTGGTGTTAACAAATAAAGTCATGCGCCTACCTATGTTGTGGAAGGCATAGTCGGCAAACTTTTAGAGAGGCTACTGAAGACACTAATTTCTTTCTTTTATCAGATGACCTCAACATGGATTTCCGAAAAAAAAATATTCTAGAATAGGCGCAGAATAAGAAGTTTGAACGTAACAGAAGCTTACAACTAAAGGGCTCCTCTCCTGGATGTTAGTGCACTTAGCGATATAGAAAACTGAAATACTTTTGCTCACTAGGATCAAGACTCTCATTAGTTTCAATGGAGATGTGGTTTCCAATTATAAAAGAAGTGTAACGATCCTCAAGAGAAAAACATGTTTCAGAAAGAAAAACCAATGGCGAAATTGTTCGGCCTTTTTGAAGGAAAGTCCTGGCCAGGCTTCCAGGAGAATCGATGATGCCTGAATTAACTCGCAAACGCTGTAAACGCTTGATATTTTATAAATACACATCATTTACTTGGCTGTTCGGAGGCCTTCATTCTATTGATTTGAGATTTCTCCAACTTTATACTAGTATCTGTGATTAAATTTAATTGGTACCGAAGGTTAATATCATAAACCCAAAGTTGGAAACAGCAGGAGGGGATTTAGCAGGAATACGGACATAGATTTTTCTACATAGAAGCCAAGTACTGGAAGTTAACCATACAAAAATAAAGACCAGCCTCCTACTCGTCTAGGTGGCCATTTATTAATGGATAGGATCTTAAATCATCTGTTAGAACCATTCTATATAACATGTGGTTCAATAGTCTAGTTGGAGGCATTTGAGAAGACTACTGTCAACAACACCGAAGCGAAAACTCAACCCAGGCTGAGAGGAAGGAGACTATGGTTATACATTGACTTTGCAAACTCTGTCGAAAATGACGAGGCCCTGAAGTTTTCAAAATAGAAGATGGAGCCATGTATTGCTCTAGGATAAGCAAATATTCAGCCATAATCCGGGCTTAAACGTTCATAATGAACGACAACATCGTCGGCACGCATAGTAAGAGTCTGCAAGGACATCCAAATGTAATACAGTAACCACTTTATGGGCATATGGATTTCCTAATTTTGGTCCAAGAAAGTCACGAACCTACATAGATATAGGGATGCATACAAAATTGAATGCTTTCGCAGGATTAGTCAGTATCGATTCACAGAGCGTAGGACGCATTGATTTGTGTACGTAGTTGGCTGTTTTAAATAAATTCTTGTACTACTCTGGAATGTAGAGTTGGAAAAATGCTAAAGTGTGTCAAAACCGATGGACTGGAGACTGTAATGTATACGACAGTGGGTCTCGCACATGGGCAATATGAATTTTGAAAAAACAGTCCCACGATCGATTAAAAATCAAAAAAAGTCATAGAAGACTATAAAGGGTCGGCAATGATTTGTACTACACCATCGTCATACCGCCGACTGGAGAAACATTTTGAGAGTACTCACCATCAATAGATACAAGGCTACAGATGACAAGGTTTCAATAGTTCCCGCTGAAATGGTAAGGTTCATGCCAAATAAAGACCCAAATGCAAGAGTATGCACCTTTTAATAAAAGTTTCGGCATCAATAATATTCGGGTGTCCCAAGTAGGGTTTGCAGTGATAGAATCCTTCCGACACAATATGTCCGCATCAATAAAAAACATGGACAGCTAGACAACTATCTAATTGCTAACAGTCATGTAGATTTTGCTATATAGCCCAACGATGCAGTCGAAGATACGGTTCACATCCAAATCTCCCCCATACGACGAAGGCAGACATCTGCTAGTGTCGTTACTGGGAAGAGACTTAACCTCAGGGATTGGCTTAGAAGATGGTTGGTATGCGATTAACGACACTGCAGCAAAACATCACGGAAAAACGTCTTGAACCAGAGAAAAGGATTTTGTATTTGCTATAGTGGTTTGGAACATAGGTAGTGCCTGAACTCATGGTGAAAAATTGTTACCCTCCACTTTGCGATCATCTCAAGAACGTTATACTCAGCCGTGTTTTATGTCATCTAAAGAGCTATGTACATCATATGATATAGCGTCAGTGAAATGCACCATCCCATCCGTATCTGTCGGCCACTCTGTCAACACAAAACCCAACAACAGGCATGTCCACAAGGAGTTATTTTTTGTTCACCTTTCCGAATCCCACATTCGTATGTGTGAACATGACAATAAAACATGAAGTAACACGAAAATTGTGTACAACGAATTTTAGTTAATTAAAAAACACTCAACACACATAACAACAATTTTTATTCAACTTTTTTCGGTTTTTTTTTTGTTAAACATTAGCAAAACGTGATTTCTCTCTAATGTCCTGTGTCACCAAGCTCGTATGGCACTCTGTACATATGTATATATATTTATTTATTTATTTACTGTACACCATTGTTTGGATAACTTTGACAAAGCATCAGGTGAGAATAATGCTTCAATTGGGGTTTTTAATTTACCTTCAGGGGGAGCGGCGCGATAGATGGGTGACAGAGGGTGAATGAGTGTATTCATTTGCCCGTTGTTTGTCGTTTAAATTAAATTTGTTGGGGGGGATGAGCTGGAAAAAGTTGGGTGGTTTAGTAGAGTTTTTCTTTTCGCAGCTCTCTTTTCATTGTTGAAAAATATTGTAATGAGGTTTTGTAATTAAACGTAGAATGAAGCAAACGCCAACGTAAAATATCATGGGACAGGGGCGGACTGACTGACTGAGTAGTGTAACATTACATAATTGCAGTCCATTCCCCACTTGTTACCACTGGCACCGCCACCGCCGCCGCCGCCGCAGCTGATGGTATCACATTTTGTTATGTCAATTTATGAGATTGTTTGCTGTGATGAATGTTTTTCCATAAAGCAAAATGAAGTCATTAAAATAATTATTTTGAAATTGTTGCTGTGGCAGCCAGCAGCGGTACGATACGACTTGAAGGAATTTAATTGACAATCTCTTGGCAACTTTGTGCTGGTGCATGATATTTTTTTTCCAAAGAAAAGGAGCAATTAATGGGTGTAGTCCTTTAAATACATAGATGTGCACCAAAGAGAGTTTTCTTTTTTTTTTTTTTGTTACTTTGAGTGGGTGCTTCTCGTTGGGTTTTTGAAAGTCAATCGTTTTGATGGCGTAAACGTAAAACCCTACAATTAGATCGATGAGTTGAGGTTGTAGGAGGTTTTATATTTCATTTAGCATCAAGTACAGACATACTTTGTTAAAATGAAAGGTTTCTTTGAAATTAAATTGCTTGCCATCATAATATAGGTATGTAGGTATATGTTTTGAGATGGTTGCAAAGAAGTTAAAATTTGAGTTTCTTTGAGTTTTTAGCAATTACTTCGACTGGAAAACCAGAGGAAGTAAGTTCTCGATCTTTCTACATGACACTATAAATGGACCCTATCTATTTTTACCATACATTACTATACATTCACACAATCAGGCGAAAAGCACATCCTTCCTCTTTTGGAAGTAACAACTGATTCCCTCTAATTCTGATTCTAGGTTATTCTACGTGACTGAATTTTTTAGGGGAATAAAGGTTTTGTAACAACATTCGTAAGCTTTGTATTGTAGAACTGTCAAGTGAACATTATCGAGACACGGTTTAAGTTTAAGTTTGAGTGGCTGCCTGCACCAAGATACAGACAAACTTAGACCAGAAGAGGTCTAAAGACGCTGAGGTCATAAAAAAATCTAGTCACCGTTCCAATCAACGTCCAAGAAGAAATCAAAACTATGCAACTCGCGGAACTTCAAGCTTAGTTATGGCAATCGCTCCAGAGCCGCGAAACGCTCAGCCGTCAGTGCCAAGGGACCAATGCTGACGAATTTAAACAATCCCAAAATGTGTAATATCCTCTTTGACAAGCAGTCGACTGGCTGTCCCTAGTTCTTGGTATCGTTCCTTGTCAGCTGCTTGTCGATACTGTATCAACGGTAACATTGGTCAATCGATACCCGAAATACGCATCTTCAAAGTTCACGTGGTCGATTTTGTCCTTCCCACCTTTAGTTAGGGTATTCTCGGAATGGATATTTTGAGAGCTTCTAAAAGCATTCCGGATTTTTCTTAGAATCATATTTCGATTGGTAATAATTGAATCTCTCTTCATAATGAGGTTAATACTACCTCAAGTAATCAACTGGGTGATCCGAGCCACAGATTCCTGTCTTATTCCTCGCCGCGTTGAAAAATTTATCGTCACTAACACATACTATGTAGCCCCTGTTGAAGGCGTTGTTTCTCCTCTTGGGGATGGTCTTCCAAAAGGAATTTTAGTAGGAAAGTCTATGACCTTTAGTCGAGACAGTGCCATGCTGGTTCGTATTATACTCCTGTCGCTACCTTCGAAGCGGTTGAGTGCCCCGATGTAAAAACTTTAAAGTAATGCGCCGTACCAAATTACTTGTATAATCTTTTTTCGTAGATAGCAAGAGCACATTGAACCAACGCAGTACAACACAGTTCAGTAGCTACTATTGGAGTATGTTGATATTTTCCCCAGCAGTCCCGATAATTCGGGAAGAACGAGCGCCGCCGCTCAGCATAAAATTGATGTAGGTCCTGCGAAGCCAATTAAGCAACCACCACCTATGTACGTTTTTATTGGGTTGGACCCAGAAAAGATGTGCAGCAATACTGTTCCGAATGCGATACCTGCAAGTCCAAAAGTGGTCCAAAGAACAGAACCAGAGGAGAACTAAAAATTTACCTTTCTGGTGAGCCATTCCAACGCGCCGCAGTGGATATTTTGGGACAATTACCATCAACGAAACTGGGAAATAAATATGCCTTAGTCTTCATGGATTATTTCACCAAGTGGGTGGTAAGCATCTATTATTTGTAAATAATTGAATGACTTAGCAAGAAAGGGCTCCGAACAGGATTTGACAATGGTAGTTACTTCTGTTCTACCGCCCCTAGCACTTTTAAATCTAATATAGAACAGGCTTTCGTGAGACTAGCACTCTGTACTTGTCATATCCCTAGAAAATTCTGGACAAAACACGACAATACCAAAACGCTTTATAGAACCAACTTAGCGTTCTTTATAGGGATTATTACCGACCTGGCCGCCCACCGAAGAAGAATGCGACTAAACACAGATGACTTCTGCAGAGGCTGTGGCGATACAGATGCGGAAAAGAACACATCTCACTTCATATGTGAATGCCCAAGCCTGTCAAGAAAGCCACCATTCCAAACCCCTAAATTTATAAGAATCTTGGGTTGGTCCAGGAAAGCCGCTTAACTATCTCAAATCCACAAACAAACTTTTGTCTTTTTTTTTTTAGGTTACTCTTCGACAGAGGGTCTCAATGGATCTATTGGTAATCCGAGTGCTAGCTTCATACGCAGACACCCCTTTTAACTAACCGTTTACCTACCTACTTACATGTAGCGCGCGGCATTCCCACACTAACCCAGTACGGCAGAATCCTTAGAGTTGTACCCTTTCTAGCGACTTCCTTCCATTTTTTCGGAATGTCTCTGTGATCTGACACTCAGCAAAGGTGAATGATGAACTTCTCCGTCATCTCCGGGGACTTGATTTCCGCTTGACTGTGAGTGAAACAGTTAATATCCCTGACATATATTTCACTACATTTCAACCAGGACAAGACTTCCTCGATCACCAAAATTTCTGCCTGAAACACTGCAGAATGAGATTTTGAGAGAAAGCAGTACAAACTACCCCACTTTCGGTCTCAGCTATCATCCAATATGGCACAATTGTCCCATTCACTGCGGGCAGAGATGCTCGTTCGGAAGTTAAAGTCAAATCTCAGTTTGGGTGGCGTGAAGTCGTTGTTTTCATGGGTAAAGTCTAATAGATCGAGGATCGAGGACCACTCCAAAGAGCCTTTAAGATGGATGGCCACAGTGGTAGCCATCTGTGTGGTGGATATGTTGATACGCAATATCCGCAAATTTCTGTATCTTCATAGTTTCCTCAAGTCTTTATGAGTTTGCAGCGCTCGCTAGAAAGCTTGTTAGAATTGGCAAACTGCTTTTATTTAGGCTGATACTAGTTTTAAATCTTTTTTGATTGTAGTTCGTTGCCTGAAAATGTGAAGCTTTTTTCAGGTTCAAACCCTGTTTAATCTCCCCACTGTTTAGAATTGTTCCTTTAAATTATGACCGTATGATGGGTTTTACAATCTCTTTGTTTTTCTAATGTATATTCTGCTCGTTGTTTTTTTGCATAATGGTCTGGCATCCACAAAAGGGTTACCTAAGTACAGCAGGTTACCTAAGTAGAACCAAATTAGCACTAGGTGCCATAATTCACAAATTTTTAAAGACATGCTACGAAATTTTATGGACACTCTTGCACTTGAAAACAGAGACTTACTTTTAAAAATGTATCTTCCGAGGTACTTTATTCTACTCCTAGCAATGGCTTGACATTCACATAGTATATGAGTAATATCCTCTGCGACATGTAGGTCATCACAATACCTGCATGTGTTCGCCTAATCTTATGGCGTACTTCCTCATTAGGTAATGGCCAGAGAGTATCCCTATCGTTGTTTTTAGCTTTTCAATTCTACAGATTTTTTCCGATTTAACTTAGGCTACAAAGCCTTAGAGACCCTGTGCCCTTCTAAGTTTGACCATCTTAGGTCGGCCATATTGATAATTTTTTCGAGAATAATTCTCTTAGCTACGGCCATTGGTTGTCTAATGCCTTCAAGTATATCACTTACCGGGAGCTCTGCTCCTTTTTTGACCAGTATATCGGCATTTTCGTTACCCTCTATATCACAGTGTCCAGGAACTCAACATAATATGTGCGGCGACTCCTGACTAGATCAGATTTACATGACGTAGGACTCTAGCGCTTTCAGCGCAGCCTGACTATGAATGTAGATGGCGATATTTTTGTTGGATATTGATCCCATCTGCAGTAGTTCCGAAGCTTTGTACCACCAGAACCTCTTCCTGGAACACACTCTTGAATATACGCCTGACCCCGTACCCTCGCTAGTTTTGGAACCATCCGTATAAATTGAGATTTCGTTTTCGATCGAAATTTTTTTCCTTTGCCAATCCTCCGTATCAGGGTACATTACTTCGAAGGGTGTATCGAAGTCGAGTGTACCGAAACTTGGCGAATGGAGATGTTGGAGAATGATCCCTGAAAAATAGAGTTATATCTGATATTGCTAGATTTGAAGAGCCATGCGTTAGTGAAACGAATCGCACTATTATCTGCCGGTAATTCTATTTGTAGATCCAGTGATAAAAGATACATAAAAGCCTCTAGTGCAGCCGTGGGCGTAGTGCTTAAAGCGCCAGTAATGGTAATACAGGCTGTTCTTTGTAACAAGAGCCCCATATGTTAGAATGGGTCTGACTACCATAATGTATAGCCAGCGTTTCATTGTCGGTTTCATGCCCCACTTTTTTCCCGCTGTCCTATTGCAGATGAAGAGAGCATTCTGACCACAGTCTCACTATGTGATATTATTGCATTATGGATTTATTTTAAATCTATTGGTGTCATTTGAAAATTTAAATTTTAGTTTCTATTTGTATGTCAACGCATCCCATCTATGATATCCCATCTGTCGATGACCCATCACAGCATAACAAACCCTGCTTGACAAATTAATTTGACCTAATTCTTCTACTCCAATAGAAGTCCACATCTCTCGTTATAGCTTTCACCTCCAATAACATAAATAATAAACATCTCTCTCTCAAAAATTAAATTCACTGTACAGTGTACACCAATAAAATGGGCGCCGTGACTCGGTGGTTAGTGAGTCGGTCTACTGAACGGGAGGTTCCAGGTTCCATTCGCTTCCCTTCGTGGCAGGAATATAATAAACAGAACACGAATGATTGTGGGAAGCTAGGCTGTGGGCCCCATACGAACCTGTCGCGCTAAATATTTGTATCTATATTATTTGTGTACCAAAATAGAAAATTTCATTTGAATCTGATATTGGAATACACCCCACTATTTTATTTAGGGAATTTTCCAGGAATCGCCCACCTACATATGTACATAGATACGACTACTATTAAAGAGAAGACTAAAATAACTTCAGGTTCCATAGTTGTATAACCCCGTCCAGATGTTGTGATTATAATTAAATTAAAAAAACAAAATAATTAAAATCATGTTTAATTAGGTTTTCTTTCACAACGCTAATTATAATATGATTCGATCAGCATTATTATGGAGACAATGCCTACATAGGGTAATTCAATTGTGCACGCACACAATAACCAGCTTAAATCAATTGTTCTGCGAAATGTAAATAACTATTAATTGCTTCATTACTGAAGGCACAACAAATCAAAATTAAATCCGTAACCGCTGTTGATATTCACAACAAATTATATTATTTTTGTAAGGCTTACCTAAATTTTCCACCTGACATGGCAGGACTAATGTGTCGCCCACAACCGCTCGATATGTATGGCCACGGGATAGAAATCGTGGCAATGGTCCGACAGCTGGTGATGTTGCCATTGGTCTGGTTGCTGAACCTGAAATTACAAAATAAAATTTGTTTTACTTTTGTATTCTTATTGTTTTGATTAATGACATTGGCTGGACTAGAAAATTTTGCTTAAAGAAAAGGTCGTCATCGATTGAAGTGTTGTTCTTTGCACGAGGATGTTATAATATGTACATAGAAGGCGATGATGGGGAAATTGCAAAGGAAAACGAATTAGATGCGATGGAATGGGGGAAAATTGGTAGGATGCACTGTTTACACCTCATCGACTCCCCTCAATGCCAAAGTAGACAGTGACAACATCTATCACAAACATCTTATGGAATGTAATGGCCTTTGAAAATGCAATAAGAATTATAAGTAATGTTGTTTGGGACAAAAGATCAGATGGATCACAAGCAACATACTAGATGTTGCCTTCTCGACTTGCTACCAACTTATATATCTGTGTATGTATATCAGCCCGCCAACAACGCAGGAAGCAGAGGAGAAAAGACTTCGAAATTAGAAGAACCAGCAAATAGAAGGGCCTGCAAACCGTCTATAGAATCACCCAGAAACTGATAGATAGTTAAAGCTCCAAACAACACCCTGTGAAGAGCTTTGATGGTTGTCTGCTTGTCTGGATCAGCTTAAAAGATGGAAAAAAGATTTGGAGTTTTGACCTTAATGATGTCATATCGTGTTTTAATTTGACTTTAAAGTGGCGTTCTAGAGTGAATATTCACCTACTAGGTGGTGGTGAGAAAATTAAAGATTTGAATGTCCTTACTACTCTATTACTATACGCACAGGTCTATCTCTGACTGACAGAAGACTGCGTTTAGCAGGGATGCCAAAACTAGACATGGCTCTGTATACCTCGTCTCTATAAATGCTGTCATATGCGGGCTTAAAATCGATGAAAAGATGCTGGGCATCGGTCTGAAACTACACTGATAGGGGTCAATCAGGTTGTTTACGAAGGGTTTCAGACGTTCACACAGAATGGCAGATAAGATCTTGTACGCGATGTTAAGGAGACTAACACCTTTATAATTAGCACAATTCAGGGTATCTCCTTTCTTATAGATCGGAGAAACGATGCTGAGATTCTACTCATTAGGCACATACTCGTCTAACCAAATTTTAGTGATGAGTTGGCGTATGCTCTCTACCAGGTCAATTTCAGCTACTTTGAACAGCTCGGTTGGAAAGCGTCAGGTCCAGCAGCCTTGATGGATTTAAGCTTGGATATTGCTATCCTCACTTCAGTTTGGTTAGGTAGACGGAAGTTTTGCCTATCATCGTCCAGATTGAATGGTTCATTCTGCCTGACAGGGGTATGTTGGTCTTCGTCGCCGTTATACACTCTGCAGAAGAAGTTTTTCCATATTCTCAGCACCAACTGTGTTTCCTATCTCATCTCTACAGGCTTCTTTACGGGTCTTGTTGCCTTGATGCGTTCTTTTTCTTTCTTTTGGAGAAGCCGATATTTTTCCTGTCTTTTTGCTCGTAGCTCTCGTCCTTCTTTGCAGCGCAGCTTTGTATGCCCCTTGTGTAGCTGCATTTGCCGCTCGGCATTCGGCATTCGGCATTCTTCGTTAAACCCTTCGTTAAAGCCCTTCTTGGCTACAACAAGATGGTGATTCGAGTCGATGTTGGCTGCTCGGAATGTTCGGACATCTAGAACACTGGAGGCATGCCTTTTGTCGATCACAATGAGATCAATTTGGTTCACCATTTCATGATCAGGAGATCGTTTCTTTTCCTATCTTGGAGTTAAAATGACGTAATATGACTTTAACGTCACATTTAGGACATTGCTCGTAAATTTTGTCGAGGAGCTCATAGAAACATTCTTTTACATCCAAATAAGCGCTGTTTCTGTAATAGATGTCACAGTTTCTCATCCTTCTTTTGCCCGATTCATATCATCGCACTTCCTGGATGGCGGTGATTTTTGCTTTATAGCAGTCTAAGGCCTCACGCTGTCTGTTCGAACATTCCACGTGCAGATCCGAATGTTTTTGTCCGTCTTTCGATTGCTAGAGTCGTCAACAGTAGAGGCATCCTTATCCGAGGCTTGTTCCCCGGGAATTGGGTGTATATTCTAGCTAAATGCTGCTTGACTTAAGAGCAAAATATGTCCACTGACTCTTCCAAGAAGCAATTCATTGTATACCAAATCACTGTGTATCGAAAGTGTTCCCGACCATCAACTTGACAGTTGAAGTGTCGCCATATTCACTGCCCATTAGTTAGTTAGTTAGTTTAATGGACTATTTATTTTATAAAAAAAAAAGAAGATTACAATTTTAGATTCCTAGTCTATATAGTATGGTAATATCGTCTACGAATAATGCCACTGCCCACTCTGTGGCATCATCCCATTCCAAACTTTCTAAACTTGTCTGTATTTAAATACTACTTAACATACCTAACAAACTTATACAGGCTGGTGAATATTTAGGTCAGGGTTATCCCTTAAAAGTTACGATGCCTCCACTGAAATTTATTCGAACAGAACCTGCATAAGTTACCTATTGAAAAAGAGATAAATACAATCTCTTTGAATTATCCCAGTTTAATCCTTGCAACGCCTTGTCCATATTAAAGAAGATATGGCTCCTTTCTTATAAACCTTTTGTATACAAGCTGCAGTTTCACTTAAATTGAAAATATTCTAACCCGTTTATAATACCTACTTCCTAGAAATATTTTACACATTCCATTCAAAGACAGAATATCTGAAAAGCAGAATTGGGTACGATTATTCTCCAAATATCCTAAAAACGAAATAGAAGGCCAAACATATATGTATTTCTTTCATAATTCCAAATAACCTTCACGTCAAAAGCCCTAATACTCACCTCAAAACCCAAGACTTCTACACATTCTAAGTCCCCTTTCGGTATGATGAAGGTAATTTCTTCTTTTTTTTTTTTTTGTGTGTGTTTCCCCAAAACACCTATAACACGCCCCAATATACAACACAAACTACCAACACGCGCACACACATGCCAACAGGATACTCTCCTGCCTGCAGTCGTGTTAGAATTCGTAGAATTAACATTCGTATAAATTTTTCCCAGGAACGAATTTAAATTTCACAAAATTTCCATTTACACCCTTCACATGCTTTTGCTTCTCTTGACAAAGAGCATAACATCCTTCGACAGAGCAGGAATGCCTTAGACTTCATCAACTTTGGCACTAGGTACTTGGCTGCTTTTGCTGTATCTACACGAAAATGTGTTGAATGCCGAATGGAGTGCGTAGAGTACAATTTGCGTTTAGGAAACCGTACCGTTTTCAATTTGCTCCCTACTTGTTTTATTGAGAAAACTTGTTCACACCACCACCACCACGCAGTAGCAGCCTTCAACCCCTGCCACCCAACCACCAAAAAAAAAAAAAAAATGGAAAATAATGCCACACGATCCTTCTCTGAATTTTACAACGCTCTCTCGTTCTCGTTCTGTTTTTCGCCCTGACCTTCGTCGGTTTTAGATACTTGTAGATATTCCGATTAGGAGGCAATACCAGCGAATGGCATTCATCGTCCTCGAGACCAGCATAGCATATCCTGTGCCGCCGCGTTGTCATGTAACTGAGAAACAAATTTGACTGCGAATACGTTTATGCTCGCACCGGGACCATTGCATGGCTATTTTTATGTTAATTGAAACCAATTCAGATGGAAGCAAATTGATTTTCATAAAAAAAAAAAAAAAATGTAACACAACTCGTAGCTTATATCGAAAAAGGAAGGAATATTGTGAATTTTCCAACGATGTATTGGAAAATACTGCTTCAATACAATTTTCAATTTGAATGGAATTTGTTTTCCCTTTCTATTCTCTCCGGTTGGGGGTGGCATTTCATGACTTTGTATTGTAAGTCAAATTATTTTTTACCCGAAGGTGAGACCGGAAGAGACGGGGTTATTGCTGATGTCTAAATGCTTGGTTTGGGGTGTTTATCGACTGTTGGATATTTTTATGATAATTGGCAAAGGATACTGTTTGTCATTTGCAAAAAAAAAATAGAGAATCATTTGGGTCATGAAAGTTCTCTAGAGAAGACCGTTATTGATATTATTCTCATAGACGCAATGTATCTAGAACAATTTTGAATAATGGGCATTTGCAGTAGTTTTAGTTCTGTCTTCGAGGTTTGACTACAGAGTACTTTTATTTGAATTCTACATCTAAGAAGACAGTTTTCTGCAATAATTTTCTAGTGTAGCCAGCCCAAACATCAGAGTTGATTCGTTGAAAAAACTCACAAAGTTGTAAGCCTGAAGTAAGACTTTAACACGAATCTCTTTCCCGATAATCCTATATATTTATAAGTGTCTAAGTGCAAGAAAGGTAGATTTGGTTGACGCACTTTTAATTTAACCACCCCAAGGCGAATTTTAGTATTCCACAAGGTTGATCATTTACACCGATATTAGTTCTTACTATTGTGATGCTCTCTGTATTTTGTACAAACTCTAAAACAATTATATACTTTGTGGGTAATAGGGCAACATAGTAGAAGGAACGCACAAACGAAATGTCTACTGGAACACTATCTCCAACAGGGAATGGTTTAAAAAAAATTCTAGTTATGATTAATACGTTACAAATTGTACAAGCCAGAACCTAAAAGTAATCAAGAGATGTCAACCCGCATGATTTTAGACGTCAATCGATAGGTGCAGTTCTCGAAATCATCTTATCGCCAAATTGTGATTTCAATAAGTCCAAGGGTTTTGGTCATCTTATAGTATGAAATGGTATCCTTGATGAAATGAAGTCAGATGATGCCATAGCGTGGAAACGACACCAAAATGTTTCTTATTCTGGATTAAATGTGGTCTGCAGGGTCTCTTTTGGAATGGTACCTCTCCATATGATAAGTTTACTAATAAATACAGCCGTCAGTCTTGCCATAAAACAGCGGGTCAGCTTGCAATTGATCTAAGAAAAATTAGAACGCAAATGGTGATCTGGTAACAAAATTGCCTACGACAAAAAGCAAAAAACTTTTCGCAGGGTGTGGACTCTTAAAAATGGATCTTAATGGATCGGCTAGTGAGTGTTAACGTAGACTCTGTTCATGATACCTGGGTGAAGATTCGGCGAAGAATAATTCTAGTATGTACCTACTTTGCTGGCTGTGGATGAAAAGCATTATATTTATCCGTGATTACCCCCATCGCAGCCTTACAGGAAGATGGATGACTGCTTCGGACACTATTGTGTTTCGAAACTCTGACCGAGCATTCCTGCCTATATCTACCTTGTGATCAATCAATGTAAATGGCTGAGATTGCATGCTACTTTGCAGTTTTCCTCCATTTCTTCTCTTTGGATAGAAGCTTAGTATAGAACTTTTCTAAGACTTACAAAGTAAGTGGCTTTGAACCATATGGAGATCTACTGTAAGAAGGTTTAAAATGCCCTTGAGTTGGTTTTGTGGTCCTTGTACTAGTAGACTCATTTTCGTGATAGTTTAGTCGGATGCCTACCTTTACAACTTTCTGCCGTAAATGGGAATGTTTTGGTGTGTTTAGGTCACTGAATTTCGACCGATCTATTGCCATTATCTTCATAGTATAGTAAGGTCTATAGGCTGACAAAGGCTTCCATTTTTACCACACAAGTACAGTATTAAGTTGTACTGACACCACATTTGAATTGAACAGTGACAGACCAGTTCTTGTGCTAAAACCTTGGTTTTTCATATTTTTGACAGCATACCAAATTTATGTTTTAGTTTCCTATCCCGAAGGATTGTGAGAGGCTGAGTACTTGTTCTTTACGAACATTTCGCTGCGTCATTGTCAGGCTGGGATTGCTTAATGTGAAAAATTGTCTGTTTGTCATCGGAGCTTGAACCTAGGTGCTTCTTCATTCTTTTAAATACTAATTGGAACAGTACTTGAAAAACACAAATTCCTTATTTGCCTCTGTACAGCAGAAAGTTACTTTTTTAGAAGCTTGAAGATCTACTGGATTACGGCGAAGTCCAACAGCTTGTGGTTCTTTTTAGAAATCAATTAATAGCATTGTTAGAATGGTTCTAGTGTTTCTCGAATCCTTGCAAAACAAAATTTACTAAGTTCAAAACCTTCTAAAGAAATCATAGAAAAACACAGAAATACTTTGAATATCTATATAAATGCAAAGTATTTTTATTGAATCTTTTGTATTCATGAAGGTTTCACCGCAAAGTCATCGCCTTTTGTGACTTATGTTCCTGTGACGACGAACACCAACATCCTGCTGTCTGGCAGAATGAACCAATTAATGTAAACGATGACAGCCAAAACGTCCGTGCACTTGACCAAAACGAAGTAAGGATAGAAATATCCAACCCTAACTCCTACAAGATAAGGCTAGGCCTGATGGCTTACCAGCAGCTGGAAATGATCTGGTAGAGAGCATACATCAACACATTTCTAAGATTTGATCAAACGAGTGTATGCCTGATGAATGAAATCTCAGCATCGTTAACAGCGGCATCAGTCTTATCAATATCGCGCACAAGATCCTATCTGCCATATTGTCTGAACGTCTGAAACCCATCGTCAACAATCTAATTAGAGCCTATCAGTGTGGTTTTAGTCCAGGAAAGTCAATAGTGGATCAAATGTTCACACTTTGGCAGATCCTGGAGAAAACTCAAGAAGTCCAAATCAATAACCACCATCTTTCCATCGATTTTAAGCCCGCACATGACAGCATTTATAGAGACGAGGTATACAGAGCCATATCTAGTTTTGGCATTCCTGCCAATCTAGTCAGATTATGCAGAATGACGATGGAGAATCGCTGCTCCATCAAGGTTGGTAACGATCTCACCGAGACCTTTGTTATCAAAAAAGATTTGGACAAGGTGATGCGTTGTCATATGATTTTTTTCAAGATCATACGTGAAAGGATTGTGCGAAACTTACAAGTCAACACCGAAAGCACAATCTTTTAATAGACTGTGCAACTACTAGCCTATACCGACGATATTGGTATTATTAGCAGAAGACAGCGGGATGTCACTGGTGTGTTCGTTAGTATTCAAAACCAAGTATATGCTGTCAACCAGAAGGGACACGCAACATCGACGAATTGGACAGAACGTCACAATCGAAAGCTATAACTTTGAGGTAGTAAGGGACTTTGTTAAACGCGGCTCTGCTATACACTCTTACAACAACACCACGGCAGAAATGAAACGAAGAATTACTCTTGCCAATCGCTGTTCCCTTGGGCTGAGAAGGCAATTGATTAGTAGAGCTCTATCCCAAACAACTAAGGAGATACAAAATCTAGATCACCCCTGTTCTGCTTTATGGGGCTAAAGCTTAGACTCGGGATTCCGTTTGCGTTGACGAGCTTTAAAGGAGTAGATTCAACGACGAACTATACGAGTTCTACAGTGACTTGGACCTAGTCAAAAAATTGCGCATTAGTCGTCTAAGATGGCTAGGACCTGTAGAGCAAATGGACACCAGTGCTCTGCCCGTAGAGTGTTCGAAACTTATCCAGAGAGACAACGCAGTAAAGGAAGCACTTTGGTACTTCGGGCAGTTCATGTTAAATTGCATGTATATCGCTGGCACATACTTCTCCTCATCCTAAATGAGCATAGAACCGTCTAATACTTTCATCGGGATTATCGATTATTATAAGCGATCTTCCGCTTCAGAGTTGAAAACATTTTTCACATCATTTCGATGTTCTCGGATGGTTGGTGGAGCTACATATGTATGTTACTGATTGCTTTTATTCATCTCGAAAGATGTCCCTCTAGCTCACAGTGGTGTACTACATTGTACAGTGTACCTGAGTATCCTAATGAGCTTTCTTAATTATGCAGTTCTTAGTTCGAGAGTCCCTAACATAAGGTGGTGGTCACACGCTATACCCATGTTTCAAGGACTACTGATGCATATAATACTTTCTCGGGAACAGATCACATGGTCTACCATTCACATACCGACAACTCTACATGGCTTATATGGCGAGGAACAAGGTTATATACATACATAAGTGAGGTTCAGTAGGTATAAGTGTGTTTCTATTAATTTTGAATGAAAAAATCAGCAAAATGTAAAAAATGCATATATGTACATATTTCAATACTGTTATAAACATAATTAACATATTACATATAAAATCAAAAAAACCCACGCTATTCAATCGATTTGATTATGTAAAGATGCAATTTACTTTTATAAATATTAACAAACTCCGATAACGAATTTACATAACATCAGCCAGTTTCCTTTAATTATTTTTAATTCTATATTCCCTTATTTATATAAAACCGTAAAAGCAAATTAAAATGAAAATACAAACTGAAAAAAAAATTAATCTATCGGATACCGAGCACTAGATTTTCGTTTGTTTTTCCTCTAAGGCAATTTTTATTTTTTTCAAATCAAAAACATAGAAACGACTTTTTTTTGTTTTCGCAAAGTTTAAACGGTTTGTTTTCTATCTGTTAGGGAGAAAAATCCATTTCCCAGAATTTTAATGTTCTCAGGCATAGATTTTTATCGTCAAAACCCTTTCACTATTGCATACCATGTAAATTGGTGACCACCATAGAGTGGCCATAGAGAGCTGATCTACAAAGTTCCCATTTTTACTATTTCAGAATTCTAGATGAAAATATTTTTTAACTCGAAATGGTTATAAACCCGACTGAGAGTAACAAGGCTAGAGTAGGAGGCAGTTCTAATCTATCTGATGGGAATTCTAAAACAAAACAGAAAAAGAAAAAAAAAAATTGTAATAGGTTTGGAATGGTGTAATTCAACTCGGAGTGTTTTGGTCATAAGTACTGGATTTAGAACGGATATTGTGAATAGTTCATTTTTTTTTGTAGTAGTAGTAGTATCGGATACCCTTTCTCGTTACTCGACCGTGATGTTTTGTACTCGGCGCAGTGGAATTAATTATTAAAGTATCCAACCTAGCTAATTGGTGAAGCGTATGTGAAACAAATTGAAATTGAGGCAGAGAACTGAATAGAAATAGGATTCATGTAATGTTATTTTTTTTTTCAGATTTTAGTTTTTTGATAAACGATTTTTTCCAGTTCAGGAAACGTTGGGTGGACTACCAACTGACGGTAGAATTTTATATGATTTTCGATTGAGTATTTGAAACGTCACGGCCCAATGAAATATTCAGCAGGAGAAATTGTGCTTTTATCAGTTTTCAATAAAATGAACGCGTCATGATTGTTTCAATGGTTTTTTTTTTGTTTTTTTTTCATACCAATTATTTCAATTTATAATGAGTTGCATTTGAATGCATAAGGATGTATATGTACATATATCGAAGTGCATAAATCATAGAGCATCATTTATGTTAGCTTTTTAGTTGCTACACGTTGTGGGAGTCGAGATGACAACGTCAAAATCCTGTCAATCTTGGATCCTATGCTATCTGTGCATTTGCAATATTGAAACGTCGCTTATTAGATACTGGAGCAATTAAAAATCGAATTCAATTTCTGTCAATATAACCTACAAAGTTTATTTATTAAAACTAAATTCCGGGAATCCAAGGCGTCCGAGGTATCAGAAAACAATAACTTGAACTATGGCTTTTAAGCGAAAGACTCAATCTCGCACTACAACTAGTGGAGAATTGGGTTAGCATCAAAGGGCTCGGAGTGAACCCTTCAAAGACGGAGGTAGTTCTCTTCACTAGGAAGAGATCAATTCCTGCCTTCAGACCCCCAAGTATCAGTGGAACTGAACTAATTATCTCAGGTTCAGCCCGATACCTGGATGTAATTCTAGATTCCACACTAAATTGGAAGGTTAACACTGCTGAACGCGTCAGAAAAGCAAGCGTAGCTTTCTACTCTTGCAAAAAGGCATTCAGTAACACGTGGGGTTTTAGGCCAGCTGTGGTGTACTGGATATACACGGCGGTCGTAAGACCCATTCTTACGTATGGTTCACTGGTATGGTGGACGGTACTGGAGAAGCAATACCAGTTCTCTAACCTTACCGAAATCCAGAGGGCAGCGTGCATCGAAGTCATGGGATCAATGAAGACAACACCAACAGTGGTAATGGAAACCATGCTTAGTTTCATTCCGCTTGATATATACTGTGGCAGTCTGGACGCTAAAACCGCTGCAAGACTGAGGGAAGGCCGAATGTGGTCATCGAGCCTGTACGGCCATGCCTCAATTTTGTCCCGATGGGGAACTACCAGCTCTTTGTCAGAAACTGATCACATGACCCCACGCTAGCATTTGAAAGGGATTCGCTATAAGAATTCCTGACAGAATGTACTGGAAGTGCCGAGGAACCATGAAGAAGAAGGAGCTGGCGTTCTATACCGACGGTTCTAAGATGGACGTTGGCACTTAAGCCGGAGTTTATTATGAGGCCCTAGGAATAAACAGCTCCTTTAGAATAAATGATGATTGCAGCGTCTTTCAGGCCGAAGTCACAGCCATCATACAGGCTGCTAAGATTATAAGCGAGCGCAATATCGTTGGCAGAACGATTACTGTGTATGTAGACAGCCATGCAGCCGTTAAGGCTCTGGACTCCGCTATAATCAGATCGAGGCTTGTGAAGATCTGCAAATCACTCTTGAATGAGATATCTAGAGCTAATGCGGTGACCATCTGTTGGTTGCCAGGGCATATGGATATCGAAGGAAACGAAAATGCTGACGAACTTGCTAGGAAAGGGTCGGCGCTGCACTTATCGCTGGCCCTCCCTTTTGTAGTAACCCCAATCAGTTCCTTACGGAAGAAAATAGAGGATGAAGCCATCGGTCGAGCAAATAGTCGCTGGGTTCATCGGGAAATATGCGCAACAGCCAGGGCCCTATGGCCGGGCATCAGCAAGAAGAGATCAACTTCTCTGGTGAAACTGAGTCGTTATAAAGCACGGGTCGTTTCAGGGATAATTACTGGTCATTGTGCCATAGGCGTCCACGTGGAGCGACTCGGTGTACTACATAATGACTTCTGTAGAAGTTGCAGGGACGAAAAAGAAATTGAGTCAGTTCGTCACCTGCTGTGCGCTATCCATCAGAAGAATAAGGACTCTTAGCAGTTACTTCTTCTCGGAGCACTTGGGTAACGTAGAGCTGACGGACCTCCTGAGGTTCATATCATTATCTGGATGATTCCAATAGCGGACTTTATAGGTTTCCAGAGTTAAATGATTGGGCACAATCGACCCGAACTGTGGTCTAAGTGAGCAGTGACACTGTCACAAGGCATTTACATAGATAACCTAACCTAACCTAACCTAAAGAAAGGGAAAGAACTAATGCTAATAAAGGATTAGTAAGTATTGTGGAGTGTTTACGAATATCTATAAGTATCTTTATCCTCTGTTAAGGAACTCCTAAGCTCAAAATTGCAGCAGGGAGAACAAACGTTCCCCAAATGCTTATGTAGGCGATATAGCCGCAAACACAGTGAGATGAGTATGTACTTCCTAAACCCAATTCACATTGAATGCACTCAGTTGGGAGGCCCTTCAAATCAATTCACAGGTCTTATGTATCCAATTTGTTGCGATTACCTGATTAGTGATGATAATGGTTCATATTTGAAACCTACCAAGCAGATAACCATAATTTGCCATAATTGTTCGATTAAATACTACACTCTCTTAAGACTCCTATCTAAGCTATCTAACGTTTCTGAATTCATCTCTAAAAACTAACTCACAAACCACTGTTAATTAAATTGAAAATCCAACACAAGTGTTTCGAAGGCTAATCGTTCACTTTAAACTAAGTCGAGACAGTTCTTTTTTACTAAATACCTTTCCTTCTTTCTTAAGTTTTAATTACAAAATTACACAAATTACTTTAATATTGATTTCTTGTTGCATATTTTAATTAAAAGTTTAATACCAATAAATATGTACACATACTGATGTCCTGATTCGAAACTCTCCATGGAAATAACACGACACACTTGCGAGTTAAACGAACCCAAGCGGCGGAGGCGAGACTAGCTGTGCAGGATGTGTGATTACTTAAACCTTAAATTAAAACCGCATACTCGTGTTTTGAAGGAACTATACTATTCACACAAGCAACATCAATAATAATGTAGAATAATAATTAGTGTTGCGTGTGGTTGTTCGCTGCGGGTTAGTGCGTGTGGTAAAATTTAACACTAAATCTAGTTAAAGGGTTGCCATAGGCAGACCGCTTAGCTTCCGGATTAAATTTTACATGTGTACGTATGGTACATAGGTTGAATGGGTATCCTTGTGGAATTTTTAGAAGAATTCTAGTTTTAGAAGAATCCGTAGATACCCAAAACAAATGGTGAAACTCTAGGTAGATTCTGTGATAAGTGAGAGTATGGTAGTTACAGGTCCTTTTTATTTCGTCCTGCATAAATAAATGCCACTTCAATTTTCTGTCCAGAATTTTTATACGATACTTTGCGAAATTCGAGGGGGATTGGGCCATCCCAGTTGTCGAAACAGTTCCACAACTTTTCTTAACGTATCTAGGAATGTTAGCTGAACTATGATTAAGCACTGACGCCTACATTCATGAAGGACAATTTTTAAAGGCATACGCCTATCTTATATACATTCCATTACTTACATACCTTCGACCGATCAATTGAAAGTCTTGTACGAGTCTCATATTTTTAACTCAAATAACTTCTCAGTCCCAACGCCGAGTTAAATGCTGACAATAATGTTCATAAATAAGGAGTGGACTATGCAGGATGGATTGCAAAATACACTGATACCCATAGGGAGAGATGTCCCTTGTCTATTGGTTAACCATAGTTCTACAAATATGGTTCCTATAACTAGTAAACCATCCAGTTGATTTGATGTAGTTCAGGATGTCATTGGCTGGTCTGCTGTATAATTCTTCAGTGTCGCCCGAAAAATTTAAATTAAAGGTGGATAAAACCTGGACAATGACAAAGAAAGGGTTGTATCCTCAATGACTTCCTCATCTCCACATTCACGACATGATGTTAGTCTTAGTTTTTCATGTGGTATCGCAAAGTGTTATACCCCGCGCTGACATCTATCAGGGTAGAAAGGGATATCCTATAGTTTTGCATGATTTTGTCGGTCATACGCTTATCGAAACAAAGTCATATACTTCTTGTGATAACACAATTATCTAAGGGGGACTATCTGATGTTAGCCTTCGTACGGGCCTTAATCCCTGCTTCAAGCTTCAGTATGCAACGCGAGATGAGCACCGAGTTTTCGATCTGTTCTGATGTATGCAGATTCTGAACCTCTTCTGATCAGCCTTCTCAATACCTCGAATTTTTCATGTTCAGGAACCCAGCAGTTCCAAGAAACTTAAGCTCTTCACGACAGCTCCTCACAAGCTTGGATTTCATTTTGATAGCAGAAATTGTTTTTATTGATGCCCGGCCGTCGATGAAAAAGGTGATACCTTCTTGTGATATTGCCTTCATCGCAGTCTCAAAGGCGTTTATTGTCAATGCTAGGACCTCCGCTTGGAAATTGAAAAACACTGCTATGGTTCTGGAGGCGGCCTAATTTGGATGCACCCAGTGGCTCAGAACAGATACCTGAAGATACCTGCTTTTCCAGTCTTCTCTGCTGGGGAACGAGCTTGTGAAGGATCTCTTGAAATCTAGGTACGGAGTCTGGTAATCCATGATAGGAATATTTTCTGGATATTTATTCAGGATCATAAAATGACCCGTTTTATTTTGTCTCCAACTATTTGACTGATTTATTCTTAGGGCGGTAATAGCTGCCGAGACTTGAAAGAAAATATCCAGCGGAAGAAAGTGGAGGATAGCCTCCAGTCTTGCAGTAGGTATGGTTCTTATGTCACTTGTGGTGCCAATGCAAGCCAATCTCTGTATCTTCGTGACAGCCGGTAAGTTGGTGGTCTTACTGGTGGACTGCTACCATTCAAGACAGCTTAGAATAGGTCTTACTATAGCCGCATATGTCCTTAGTATAATTTTGGGCTTTGGTCCCCAGGTTTTTCCAAATATTCTACTGCATGTATAGAACTCAATAGTGGCTTTCTTGATTCTTTCAGTAAGGTTAGACCTTCAGTTCAATTCCTTATAAAGTACGAGGCCTAGATATCTGGCGCTATCCGAGATTCTAAGAGGAATGCCCTCTATGGAAGGTAATGTTGACTCAGCAATTTTTCATTTGTTTGTAAATAATACCAGCTCCGTCGTCTAAGGGTTGGCGCTAGTCCGCATTTCTTGGTCCAGGTGTCTAGAGTTCTCAACGCACCTGCCAATTGTTCACCAAGGGTAGGGAAGAATTTGCCCGTAGCCATCAATAAGACGTCACCCGCATAAGCTATGTTCTTGACATCATTATACCTGAGTTGTCTGAGTACCTACATACTTCATTTAATACAATGACCCATAGTAGTGGGAAGATTACTCCGCTTTGAGGGAAACTTCTAGAGGCATAAGCTAAGCATGTTGGGCCGTAGTTATATCCTCAGGGTATAGTCTACTGCGAATGTGAATGTCGGCTAGTGTCTCAAATGTTTTCTAGTATAACTGAGGTAAGGCTAATTGCCGTGAAGTCTTTGCGGTGGAATGACTTGCTTTATCATCCTTGGGTATAAATACCACCTTGGTCTCTATAAGACTACTAGTAAATAGTTCCTTGAGTTCCAGAATAATCGTGTTCACAGTGCACTGTAGCATAATCATGGTGCTACCGTCCAGTCCTGGCGATTTGTAAGTGGAGATCGATCTAATTGCCCACTCAATTCTCTTCTCTGATATCAAATCCGCTGGTAATTCATAATCCGTGCTCGTACTATCTCTGATGTGGTCGACAGATTGGGTTAGACTTCCTGGGAAGTGCGAACTTATCAGTAACTTCAGTGAATCTGAGTAATATTCAGTCCTATTTCCGTCGGGATCTTTGAGTGACCCTATAGCCGTAGTTTGTCTGGAGAGGATCTTCCTTAGTTTCGCAGATTCTGTTGTTCCCTTAATGTCGTCTCAAAAAAGCTGAAGTTCATTTTTGAACTTCCTCTGACTGGTCTTATACTGATTCCAGTCTATGTTTGATTTAGTCCTTTTGGCCACATTAAGGAGGTTTCTGGTTACTCTCCTAATGTCTGCCAGCTCTTTACTCTACCACGGTGATTTTTTGTTCTTTCTTTCAGTCTACGGATATGGTAGGTCGAAAGCCTCTTTGAAGACAGTAGTGAGGACTTTGCAAGCCACATTCTTGCAACTTTTACACAATTCCTTACTGAAGACATCCCAATAAACGCTCCTGGGATTCCTATATGGTTTAGGAGAATCACAGGTACTACTTACGAAAAAGTCAATAATTTTATGATCAGAGTACGATTCGACCATCAAAATTTTCCATGTTAAGAATTCTAGAATCACTTGCTATAACCCTAGTCTAAAACTTCTGGTCTATTTCTAACTACAAAAGTAGGTTCTCTACCCCTATTACCTACAATAGGGTTATTTTAGATGACAGATTCAAATAAGGACTCATCACGGGTGTTCTTTCTTAGCCTTTTTTTTACCAGGGAGCAGATTATTGCGGATGGGGGAATAACTGGCGTGGTAAGGCATATACAGGCTAATAAAATCAGTGAGGAAATCCTCCTCCGGTAGACAGAAGAAATACGTTAATATGTTTCCTGGCTACTACACGTGTTCTGTATTACATTACATTTCGCGTTTAGCAAAAGTCCTTACTGCTAATGCAAATATCTAAGCAATACTCCATCGTATTGGGAAGTATGCTATACTTTTGACTGTGAGACTTGTGAGATCTAAATATTTTACTGGCCCAATGAATTAATAAAAAGATGCATTAAGGATCTTGATCAGTGAACCTCACTGATTGGGTCCCACGCTAGGTGAAGTAACTAAATCAAAAAAATACTTCTTGCTTAATTTATATTCTAATCCTCGAATGTCAAGATATACCTATTGTGC
Source organism: Xylota sylvarum (assembly GCA_905220385.1). Classification (NCBI taxonomy): domain Eukaryota; kingdom Metazoa; phylum Arthropoda; class Insecta; order Diptera; family Syrphidae; genus Xylota; species Xylota sylvarum. The sequence goes on from LR999958.1 coordinate 41,036,181, forward strand.
TGCAAAGGAAAGGAAAGCATTAGAACTATTCACATAAGCCATTGGATGACTTGTGTCGGACAAAATTTCGCCCAATAAATTGCAGCCCAGTAGCGTCTGCTCCAGTCAGTACCTACACACCTACCCACCATCTATCACAAGAACCCCTCCCATATTTTCTGACACCATTAACTTAACAAACTGAAATTCAAGACTCCTGCCAGATTTTCTAAATCCCTGGCGTAACCTTATCCTGCAAATGATTTTCACTATAAATTGAAATTGCATTGAACCCGAACAGGTCGATTGGACTGCATTGCAGTATCCAAATCAATCCTTTCCCAAACAAACTGTCCCATTATACTCGTTCAACCCTTATTTGTCCTTCTATCAAGAAGTCTTACAAAATCAATCGGATTATAGTCCTGTCACCGGAGCTGAAAAACAACAAATAAATCTCTCTTCATCATTCACAGTTCAAAAAGGGCTATCAACCCCTATTTGACATTTTGCAAGTTTAACAAAAAAAAAAAGGAGGAAAAAAAAACTCCGTCCTAAATCGTCTCTCACATCGTTTTCACGAGTCGTTTTCCCTTTCAAGAGGATACCCAAGTGTTCATGTAGAAAACACAACATAAACACACTTTAGCCTCTGCGCAGTGATTTGAATTCAAATCGAATAATAGGATTTAATGCTTCGATGATTTTCATCGATGAAAAATATCTAACCGTGTAATGGCGGTATCATCAGCTGAAAGTACTTTTAAGCTACACACTATCTTTTCAGACTATGTTTTGTAATTTTTTTTTCTGTTTTTTTTTTGTCCTTAAAATTCCTCCAATAAAAATCCCACATGAATTTCAAGAGGGGTTTTCGAGAGATATCCTTTGAGCAGGAGAGCACCCTGCTCGCGTTTGAGTGGCATAGCCAAGTAGCTTTAGTTTGGCAGACTGCCATGCGAAATCACCTTATCCAGATGTTGAATTGATATTATCGTAGATACACTAGTTTGTATAGTAGATGATTGGAGCGATGAGCGTGCTCTAAGGGGAATGGAAAATTTTGTTAGTTTTTGATGGTATCTTTTCGTCTATCACTTTTGCGGTGAAGAAAATGGTGTTGCCAAAAATTACTTAAAAGAAGGATGAAGTGAAGGAATATAAATCGATTAGGTGGATGTGGGATGTAGGGAAAGAAGGAAGGTTTTTTTTGTCCCAAAATGAGACTGTTTTAAAATTGATAGGAATGACTTGAATAAGGATTTGAGACAAAAGGGTCTATTATAAGAATGCAATGCAATCTACAATGACCACCTGGCTGAGTTTCGAATCATCGTCACTTAAGTGATCATCTGGCCACTGTCTGCTGACAGTACGACTCTAGAAAAGAAAAGAAAGAGTCCTCGGCAGAAAGACACTAGTAAGCTGTATAAAGCATATCCATTGACTGGTAAATAACAGCAGCTACATATCTGTTCTCCAGGTAGAATAATGCGGCCATTAAGCTAGCTACCCCCACAGCCGTTTAAGTCATCAAAGATAGATAACATTATACCAGGCCTTTGCAAAAAGCGCAAGGACATTACTATCCCACGTAGTTAAAATGACTAAAAGCTCTGTGATACATTAGGACATATCGAACTAGTGGATAAAAGGCCCTCGCTAGCATTACTTGAAAAGGTTGTAGATAGCTATTGAAGAGATTAAGTGCTTAAAATATGTCTTCACTACTCGCAACATGTACCACTGAAACTGCACTGGACCAGCTGACAAAATCGATTCAAAGAGCTATTCATGCTAATGGGTAGTACTCTGTGCCTTTCTAGACATCAAAAAGTCATTTGATAACACTTGTTGGGAGCGCTGCGGTTCCAACCGAATACTTTAAGGTTTTAGATTATTTCATTGAAGCTGTAAGAGGTACGATGGATCGATAGTTAGAAGGCACAAGGGCATCGTAAGTTACGGGAGTTAGTGTTGAAGAAACGAACAATTGATGGAACCTGGGAGGAGTCGATGAAAGAAGAATATGTCTCTGCGGTCTTGACAGGAAGGGTCTTACCAAGATAGAACTCGAAGAGGAAATCGAAGAAAATGATGTTGAATGTTCTCGATTCTGTACACTCGAAGGAGTATCGCGATTGTGTGACGTAATATAGGAGTGGGTTCACGAGGGATTCGATGACGTGACGGTGAATTCAACCGAAATTGAGCTCCCTGACACAGTATATGCAAAGACCGGGTAGAGATTGAACGAGAGATATACATTGGTTGACCCCAGGATTAAGGCAAACCCGGAGAGGGGAGCGATATCACTAACATGACAAGCTAATAGATTGGAATTTGACGATTTTTAGTATTAGCTGTAAGCAATATCAAATTGAGAAACTATCGAGGACTTGTTGAAGGAGACTAGGGTATTGTGGGGAAGAAATGGCTTTGAAAAATCTGGTATCCTCAGTGTATAGGATGAAAAGAAGGGGACCTAGATGGTATTGTAAAACACCAGAACATTTCCGAGAAAGCAGCCAAGACGGCGGACCCGAACTGTATACAAGTAGAAACTATTGAAGACATTATATGTCATATTCAATTGCCGCACGCTACAGAAAGTTTATGGAACACAAAACTACAACTCCATACTTTATTTGTGCTTGTAGTTGCAAGTTTACAAGTACAACACTTGTAGTTTTATGAAATAGGCCCCAGATCACCACCATTGGGATCTAATGGTAATCCAAGAAGAGTAAAAAGTACTGCGCCATCATCACACTGGAAGTTAAAAATTGGTTTAATACCACGCACTGGAGGAATATGTGCTCACCGTCACTCACCGCAAAAAGAGTGGCGGTATACCTTCAAAAGATTCTGATGGACTACTATTTTATGACACCGACAATAGCACAAAGTGCGACATACTGACATGTGGCGTCCCTCAAGGCTCTGCATTGGGTCCAGCATTTTGGAACCTTATGTCTTTCGACTGCGAATTCCAAGATCATCAAAACTAAATGGCTTTTTGGAGGACATGGCCATCATCGTAGTGGCAAAATTCTTAAAAGAACTGAAGCACACCTGCAATGAAGCTATAAGGACAGTCCAAGACTGGCTAACAACCATGGGCTTAAAGCTCGCTGAAGAAAGAATGGAAATAGTACTTCTAAGCAGCAGACAAGTAACAGAGACTATAAACGTAACCGTAGGCGACTACGTGGTGACTTAAGTCAGAATTGAAGTACCTTGGCATAGTCATAGATGCACGGCTTACCTTCATCCAACACCTACAGCACGCAGTTCGCAATGGGCCGCTACATAAGAAAAGATTGCTGCTACCAATAGTCGTGTCATCAATAATGCTGTATGGGTCCCAAATATGGGCCAAGGCTAAGGGAAAAGACTATTTAAATAAATGCTCTGAGAGTAAGTAGCGCTTTCCGAACGACTTCTTATGACGCAGCGACTGTTGTGCCTTCGCGCAAGAAAAGTACCTCCGCAGAAGATCATTAACGACAACGCCAATAGACAGCCAGACTCCATCAAGAGCGGAAGCTAAATAAAATAGCAACAGAGATGGGACTGTTCTGAAAAAGGACGTTGGATGCATAAAATTAAATTCAAAATCGAAGTGTCGATCAACAGAAAGTATGCAGGTTTGAATTTCTATCTGACGCAGATTCTCACAGGATATGGATGCTTTAGGGCATATCTTTATAGGTTTAGACTACCTACTCGGAACAACTATTCTCCTACGAAGCAGTTTTAACTCCAGAAAATATGATTAGCCAGACGAATAGCTCGGAAGATAGTTGAAACGCCATCAGCGACATAGCGTCGATAATTATGATGAAGCAGCGACAAAAGGAACGACAACGGAGTGTACTGTAGGAGCCTGCAACTGCTAATATGTAAATCTAGACAAGCAGACACACTCTGAGAAAGCCAGTTCCGCGAAGTAATACTTAACGGCGGTACCGCAGTAAGAGTGGTTGAAGTGTGTAGGCGTAGGGTGTGCGTTAGTACGTAGGCGTATTCTGGCATATTCCTCGCATCCATTATTTTGGTTTCGGTTACCAGTATCTTTTAGAAGATTACACATCCTTTGGAACAACCAATAAAAACCTTATATGTCAATTTCTTTCTTGCCGAATGCACATTCAATTCAAGAAACTAGATTTAGCAGCATTGCATTGCCATGTTTACCAGGCTGATAATTCAGCCTCTGCATCTCAGACAGAGGGTGGAGGCATAGAACGAGTTTATACAAGTGAATTCCAACCAGCCTTTCAATGTTTTTCAGCAGGACCCAAGGCAGACTAATAAGTTTGAAACTCTTAGCAAGTGATTAGTCAAGCCAAGTCAAAACCACTCTAACTTTTCTCTGGGGTGTAGGAATATGCATATGTGAATCAATGCCAAACTCACAGTGCTATAACTTATTTTTAAAGTATTATAGAAATACTTATATACAATACACAGTATCTGTGATACAGACAGAGTAGCATTTTAGCATTTTGTACAAACCTTTAGGCAAGGCTCTCGGAATGACTAGTTGCATCATCGATCATCCTTAGAATACCTACTCATAGCGTTACAATAATTTTCAGTAATCCGTAAGATTTCCTCATTGCACATTCATGGTACGTAGATACATATGGATAAATCTCCTTTGAATTGAATCCATTCCGAAGCCATTGACACATGCCACTCAGTTGATGAAACTAATATAAAACAAATCCTCAGCTCTCTTGTCTATGTAAAATGCATTTGCATGCATTTCTCTCAAAGGACTCAATTCCTTTTCAACTCAAAAGTTATCAAACTGCAAATGACACCACAGAGTGCACAGATGCTTTTATAAAACTCCAAAAACAGCACAAAACAAACATAAATATCTGCTGACATGTCTCCCTGCTACACTTCCTTTGCCACCGCACACAAACACCCTTAGATACACACAAACACTGACTTCATCTGCAATTTAAGTGCATTCATCAACATCTTTGTCGTCAGAGATTCGTTCCATACGCGATGTGGGAAAAAGAATTTTCCCATTCATTACGACACCAGTGTCGGAGGGCGACGGGGGTGTATTTTCAGTGGTAAATTCTATCGCATACACTTTGCATAATATTATTATTTTCTGTTTATAGGTGATAGCAAGGAAGACAGGACTCTCCGTCTTGTCAACCCGTATCCGCTGTCAATTTTTTTTTTCTTACTCTGAGAAAAAGTTGCATCAAAGACGCTCTACACGTACACACACACACCACCAGTCCATTCATTGTCTAATTTTGTCAGACATCCATCGCTTATGATACTTGAGCAAAAGGATACATCACAGGAGATACTCATAACATATAAGGAGGAGCGGTGAAGTGCATTCGAAATAATATCCTTCTTCTGTCAGCAGAAAATCCCTTCATAAATCCATAATAGGATATGCTACGTTGCACAATTATGCACATAAATATGCATACATCCAACGATGTCCTTCCGAAATATTAAATTGTTCAACTTCAACTTTTTTTTTTCCAAAAAAAAAAAACCATACTCCCTTGTACCTTGATGTAGTTGTATAAATTTTGTTTATCATGCAGGAGTTTCTTGTTTTTTTTTTTTTTTACAGCCAAAAGAATGAGTGAGAGAGCATAAAATCGTCCTTCCTTACCGAAGTAGTTTGCTCTGAATATTGCAGGCAAATCGACGCAAGTCGCCTTTGTGTGTGGCATAACTCAAGGAAATTGCTGTAGGAAGCACCAACAAGGATTCGCAGTTCACTTCGAGTTTACTGTGCCAGGCAGCAGAGCAACATAAAATATCGAATTGTATTTCAATTTCCTCTCAATATCATTTTCGGTTATAAATTATTATTAGCTGTGTGTAACACAAAATGGCAGGACATGACGGCGACAACGACAACGACTATAGCACATACGCCAAAATGGCAAACCGAAGCAGGTGAAACTACTGTCAGGCCAGGCACAAATGCAGTCAGTAATCTCCTTATTCACATTTTCTAAAGTGGAGGGCGTGGCACATAGGGCGGCAGGTACATTGTGTTAGCTCTGCGGTTAGGTGCATAACACACAAAAGTGATGTCTTCTGTAGTGGGTACCTACCACCAGAGTGCAGGTAGTCAATATGTAAAACGAGAATACATTTTGCCAAGATGAACACACACTCAGGATATTGCCAGTGTTATTGAGTGGCAGTGCATTTCGATACTCCGGGACCCATTGCGGTGAGAGGTGGTTCTTTTTTATTTTCCGCATAGTATTCTCTGTCCTGGATTCCTGGTTGGTACTTGCATAAATTATATCTACTACCACTGATATTGGCAGTGAAGTGTTTTTCAGATTTTTTTTTTATTTTTTATTTTGTTGCTGGCGCTACTTTATTTTGCGGATGGGTGGTGGTCGTTTGTCGTCGTGTATGGTATGTTACGTAAAGTGTTACTTAACACTTTTCGACGGAAATCCCAATGGTATGGTGGAAGTGTCAAGTCTCTCTTTGTTGTCACAAGAGTCGGCTGCTACTGCTTCTGGTGCTGTAAGTGAGTGTTGTTGGTATTTTCGCAGTTGAGTTGGAAGGATTGAAGTAGAAATCTGGAACGGAAGTAAGTTTTCATCGGTTGATGCTCTACTATTGCGACGAGTATTGCAAAATTTAACCAACACAACATCCTTACAGTTGATTGGAGGGAGGAGTTGCTGTTGACTTGTGTTAAGGAGTTATACAGCACATACATGATGAACATACAGTTGTTGTCGTTTTCAGAGTGACACTGAGCGACCTAATATGGAAAAGTTTCTGTAAATGTGTCTGCTAAACTTGAGATGCGATAAATTTAAGTTAAAGTTTGATATAAGAATGTCTTAGACATTTGCGTTGAAAGTATCGTAATATAATGAAGTTGCTGAATGAGAAGGAAATGAATAAATTCATGGTGTTGAATGCTCGTCTCTGGTGGTGAGATAAAGGTAAATCTACTGTGTAATAGAAGACAACAATTATGCTCATATTGCACAGACCAATCTGCATCGAGTGAAAATGATTCCAGCCGTAATAGCAAGGAAATTCACCAAAGGACATTTGGACTTGTACAGATGCCTATGTTCATAAGGCACAGGTAGCAGGTCAAACATAAAAATGCAGGTCAAACAGCAAAAAAAAAGACTAAAAAAACGCTTATGAGCCATTAACTGCAATTAAGTTCAAACAGAGACATATTAATTTCAGACAGGATATGCCTGCTTTATGCAGCACTAGAGCTAATAGTTGGATCTTTATATATACTGAGCGAAAATCTATCCAAATCCATAGCGCTTCTGGAACTCCTGAGAGATGGCATGAGAGAAATTCGTACGCAATGCTGAGCAATAAAAGCGAGTGTGACAACATACAATAAAATGGCACATTCATACATAGATGGATAAAACACTTTCTCACTTATCCTAGTAAGTGTGTATGAATCCTGAAATAGATATTCGGAGTCTCCTGGAATTTTCCCAAACATCTTTCAAGCAAAGGTTCATGGAATTAAAATCTGCATCCAATTCAACATTGGCAGCAGACAACAATCTTGACTATCTAACAGCTAATTAAATTTATGCTGTTATGGGAGTACCTAAGTAACACCAACGGATTGGACCAATCTAACAAAGTCACCCTCTAATGGTAACCAAGCCGCGTAGAGTTACGTCTCCGTCCTGTGTTCTAATAATTAAATCTCAAAGATACAACTTAATGACTTAAACTTTGCATAGAAATCGCTAATTTCATTCTACGTACATATGTAACAGAATTTGCAGTAATAGATCCACATTGGATATATTCGGCTATCATAATGCCCATCCTGACATGTTCTTGCCTAGTTTAGTGGTTAGCTGGAAGAGAAATTACTAACCTAAAGAAATGTTTAATGATCCGACGTCTATGAGAATGCAAAGGCGATGCCATTTAGAATCATGTGAACCCCTGCACTAACAGTCATCAATCAGAACATAAACGAAATGTAATATGTAAATACTGATTCAACATTCCAAGAGTCATACAATTTTTGGAACACAGCACATGGTTACGCTCTGCTAGGTCACTGTATATGCCAGATGATGACAAGTCCGACGAATTGGCTAGAAGAAGTTCGGAGTCAAGATCAGAACAAATCGACTCCTCGGTGAATATCCCGTCTTGAACATTGAAACTCAAAGGAGCGATTAAGACCCTAAAGGAAGTAAAAAATAGATGAACACTTGTGTGACATCACGAAGTATATGGAAATTCCTTTTTAATCCTTACAGATGCATTCCGAGGTACCACGTGGAAAAACTAAAGAACATGCATATGACGAGTATATGGTTATGAGCAAGTCAACGAGTACACAAACCACTTTCTCTGTCACTGTCCAGGTCTCATCCATCTCAGATATAAATGTCTCGGTCAACACTTCTTCCAGGAACTAGAAGACATATCCAGTGATGTAGCAGTGAACTACATCAAATCTACTGGAGGGTTTCCAATTCCATCACAGTAAGAATTTGAACCATTGTTGTAGATCAAGGTTCACCAAGACGCCTCTCTTCCTTATAAATAGGTATCACAAAGGGTCTATATTGACGAGAGTATGACGTTGTGGATCAGTTCCACGTCGCCTACTTACATCACTTACTGAACGTAAGCCTTTTGTAATACTTTATTGGGTATCGAGACATAGAAGTTAGACAATTCTTCTAAAAAGAAGCATTCAATGAAAATTCGGAAAAACTATCGGAAGTAGAGCAATCCAGCAAGGGACGACCACTATCATCAATAGATCTTCTAAGATCTATCAATGCTTGGAACTTTTGAAAAAAAAATAAAAAAAAATGTAATGGAGTACAGACATTTTAACTGGTCACGTGTTGGCGGTCCAAATAAAAGGATAGTGTTTAAGGTCCACAGGCCTACCCAAACTCCAAAGTCGCCATTAATTCGGAGATTGGCGATGATTCAGAGAGGCCAGCACTGACTATTTTCTTACAAAAATGGCAGCTCTTAGGAATCCTACGCGGGAAAATCAAAGAGATCCGTAAAGATTCAAATAATACGTACAACTTTACCACCACGACAGTTCCTACAAAGAACTCATTGAAATGATTGTCAAATGAAGCACATTTGGACGTCAAATTATCGTAATACTTGAGGGCGACCAATGCTTACAAGACCGTGAATGAAGGAAAAGTTAAACAAGCAGTTAGGATTTCAACAGTCCTGCAACTGCATACTTATATTGGACCTCAAATTTGCCCAATTTAGGTGGACGGAAAATCTGTTGATCATAGTCAAAAATGAAGGATTAATTCTGAATGGTAACCTAATATAGTTCTTCTTATACATATATCCGTAATATCGGTGCGACACTTAGACATGTTCCTTTTATTTTCTGTTAAACAAAAAAAACATGTATATATATATGTAGGATTACTCCTTTATTAATTAAAGACAAATCCTTTTGTATTTACTTTATTCACTTATTCAATATAAATATTAACTGGCTTGGCGGCCTTATCGTGCGCAGACAACTTATTTGTTCGAATGTTCTCAATCGACTGACTTAAACAATGCAAAAAAAAAAGAAAAGGGAATAGCGAGAATGCGGTTTGGCTGTCAGTGCGTCCGCTAATCGGTTCGTTCGTTGTGTGTGTATGTAAGGGTTTCGTCTGGTTGTCTGTTTGTAGAGTGATATATTTTTTGTTTGGTCTGATCCTACATATATATATGGCGTGATAGGTCTATGCGATCCAGGACCTATCTTCTCACAATCATTCGTGTTGTTCGTGTTATATTCTTTACAGGAATGGAAGGGGCCTTCTGTTTAATACGGTTTCCGAAGGGTAATCTTTTATTACTTTGTTTAGAAGCTTTTTCATGACCGTAATACTCTCGAGCTCTCGCGAGAGGTTAGACTATGAAAGAAACTTTAGGTGTTGTCTGAAGATTGAACTTCGAACCCCTTGCACCATACGCACTTATCACATGGGCCCGGGCGCCATTTTTTATAAACATTTAACTTCATTTCTGTAATAGAAACTCTATTTATTTCTCTTCCTCGCAGGACTTTTGTAATGTCTTTTTCTGCAAGCGGTTTGTTAGGGTATCCAACATTTTACGTTGGGTATCTCTACTAAGTCTGGCCTTATTTAAGGGTAGGTCATGACATGGTATTTGTAGCAGGTACACCAATGGTACAACCCCGAACTTGAAGGGCCAGAGCCCGAAAATAAGGCCGACGTTAACGCATTAAGGATTCATATGCGAATTCTTTTTTCAAAGTTCAAAAGCCTTGACGTTGCTACTATTGATCAAATGCTTGCCAGATCGGAGTACAGTATACACTCGTCATTCGTTCATCATCAGATGGATGTCTAAGGATGTGATTTTTTAAGATGGGTCATAAATCTCATAACCCATTTGTTTAATGAGTTCTGTGCCTTTGCACCTTTAGTGTTACAAAACTATCGACTTTAAAACCTTTGGATTTTCAAAATCATTTCTATATTTCTTTCTTCTATTCAAGGGTATTCTTAAAGACCTTCTTCCTGTTGAACTTCTCATTCCGTTGTGCATTGGGAGTAAAATTGCTGTGGGGTTTCGCCATCACCCATATTCCCAGTTCAGGAGTACAAAGAGATATTCATTCACTTTATAGCATACCACGACCATCTGCAGCTGATTCCACTTCACCCAATTACATACGACATCTCAAGTAAAGTGAGAGTAATCACAAGTGTACAATAAAACCCTCTTAAATCTTAAAATTCGCACACAAGTCGACACAAAGGTCTCTCGGCGGGATATGTTTTCACTTATTATGCTTTTAGTGCAACAATAATGTATAAAGCATCCTGTGCACTGCAACCCAACTGAATTGTGGAATCCTTTCCTCCACACACACGCAAACACACACTTACATTCGTATGAGTAGAAGAAACTATCTTTCGTACAAAGAGATAAGAATTTCATTTGTAAGATGGATACAGAGAAAATTGTATTCCTTCCACTTTTCTCATTGCCCGTTGGTTGCTTTATAGTTTTCCTTAAACACAATTTCGCGAACAGAAAAGAAAATATTGTTTACCCTTAGGGCAACAGCCAGCCAAGCCATACACTGTCGTCGCTTACCTGTAGCGCACAGAGGTGTAGAATTCATTTAGTGCCTTGGAGTCTGGTTCTGTTTATTCTCAATCATACTTTTGGCAGCGTGTAGGTGTGTTTTTCTTCGTTCTACTTAGTTGCACTTTGATGGAATACAATAAAATGCGCTTTTCATACATACATTCGTATGGTTTCAAGACGTGCGTACATACATATGTATACCCATCATCGTGCTCTCACTTACGTTGAAAACCACCTGTCTAAGGATTCTACACAACTGAAACGTTATCTGCACTCGTGTTGCAACTCAGAAGAACGACGAACCAGCCAACCGACTAACCGATGCACGACGGGAAGGAAAAGATGACAAATGAGTCCTTTCGTCGCATTGTTTTCACTTGAAATCCTTCTCTTGTGTTGAATTCCTTTTATGTTTTCTTTTATTTTCTTCTTGATTTTTTTTTTTTTATTTTTTGTTTGTCCTCACTGCAAGGAATCAAAAGCGTTGGAGATGAACTTTTTTTATTTTTTTGGTTTTTTTTTTGTGTGTTCTTCTAGTACACCACCAGGAGTCCTGTGTAAAATTCTCAAAGGGGCTATTATGCGTCACTGCAACTGTGTGGTATTTGTGGATGGATATAAAAGCGAATGTGTACTATAAAATAGGAAATATCCTTAAAGGATTTCTCTTCTTTTTTTTTTTGGGTTGGAATAGCATTTGTTGGCATGCACTGCTGTGCGCTTATAATCTTTTAGAGCGACGGGTGTGTATCATTGAAGGAAGTACCATCGATTTGGTAAAATGATTTAAAAATATGTAATATCGATTTAGTTGTAGAAAATGAAACTATATATATACATAGTTCAGAAGTGCTTCTTTCATCTCAAGAGAAAGGATTGAATGCTGTACTTTGAAATGTAAGTGGGAAATGGATTGTACTAATTGAATTCAATTGATTGGAGAGGAGCTTGCTTACAGGAGCTACTTGGATTGGAAGTGTTGTATAGTTTCAATTTGGATTAAGTTTCGATTTGATATATCAATTGAATTGAAAACAATCAAATAAAAATCAATAATAAAGGAAGTGGATGTTCTAGGAAACATTTGCTACAAGTTACATGTGGATGCATGTATGTATGCTTTGTATGTCAGAGAGAAATTTCAGAAATGTTACGTATACGCCCCGTATGGTAGTAAATGTTGTTTTCTTGGAATATTTGGTTCACTTTTGAATGGCAATATTCAAAAATTGTATTTCTTCTTATTGCCTTGAAGGGTTCTCAAATATAAGTGGTCAACATTGTTGGAAAATGGCATTTATCCTCATCTAAGACATGTAATGCATTAGATAAAACTATGCTATAGTACTAAAGGGTTTTTCAATCAGAATGCCCCAGTTTTGCAATAGGGTTTTCCGGCTATGGGTCGTCTACCTATATATTGATAAATGATCACTTTCGATTGAGGTAACTTCACGTCCGGGTTTTTTTCGTTCATCATCGCAAAATCATACTCAGCAGTGAAGCCCATTTCTGGGTCAATGGCTTGGTTAGTAAGGAAAATTGTCCCATTTTGGCAAGTCAGCGACTGATTTGGGTCTTATGCTGAAGGGATCATTGGCCTATACTTCTCCTTCAATGATGTTGCCAAGACAGTCACAGTGAATTGAGATAGCTACCGGACCATATTCACTGACTACTTTTGGGCTAAATTGAAAGGGAATGACTTGGATCATTAGTGGTTTCAACAAAACTTAGACACATGCCACACGTCTTGTCAAATAATCGTGTTATTGAAGTCGAAGTTCAAAGACCATTTATATCCAGAAATAGACTAGTCAATTGGTCGGCTCATTCGCATTATATGAAGCATGTGAACTTTTTCCCTTGAGTCTATGATAAGTCCACAATCTATGCTAAAGCCAGGGACTCTAAATGTCCTAAAGACCAACATTGAACAACAAATTGCCGGAATATCGAACAATTTATGCAAAAACTCGTGACTAATTGGGTTCAGCGTATTTACAAGGGTCTAGCTTTTCACAACAATTCGTGTTGTGCGTAGTATATTCTTCGAAGGCCGGTGGTGGGTGTATACGCCTCCCAAGTCCTAGTCACATTATTTATAAATTCTGTTAGCAGTGCTCTAGCTATGATGTTAAAATATTGTCCTGGTCGGAATGCATAGCCTGCGCGACACCACCTTCGATAAGGGATTAAGGCTAATTGACTTTGCAGTGGGACTAAATCTTGTAGTAGCTAGCACGCGATTTCCGCATCTCAATATTTGCACATGAACATGGAGATCGCCGGATATGTCAAGCAGATTGACCATATTGTGATCGACGTAAGGCACTCTTCCAAAATGATGGATGTGCGAACGTACATCGACTAGGACCACTATCTTGTTGTAGGCAAGGTATGGATGCTGCAATCGCAAAAGATCACCAGAGCCTTTTCCGATCTAGTGTCCCTTAATCTCTCAAGTCCTATGCCAGCAGTATCAAGTACTGAAAAACAGTGGCTACAATGCCAAAAAGCCATTAGAAATGCCGCATCTGAATTGCTGAGTTTCTCTCGACCACCACAAGAAAACCCCGGTTAAATGAAAAATGCCGGCAAGCAAATGCAACAAAAAGGTGGCAAAGCGGCACTGCATAGATGAACCAGAACTGCTCGGGAACTGTACGAGCAAAAGGGTCACTTCTGCAGACTGTACAACGGCGACGATGACCTGCATTCCGGTGTTAGGCAGAAATAACCATTCAATCTGCGCGATGATAACCAAAATTTTCATCCACCCGACCTGGATGAAGTTAAGATAACGATATCTAAGCTGAAATGCAATACAGCTGCTGAAACTAACGGCCTTACTCATGACAATAACACTAGCGCTGAGAACAACCGAAGATTACCTCTTGCCAATCGCTGCTTCTTTGTACTACGAAGGCAATTGTGCAGTAAAGCCCTCTCTTGAACAACTAAAGTATCCCTATATAAGACCTTGATCATCCCAGTCCTGCTCTACGGCGCAGAGGCATGGACTATGTCAAGAATGGATTAGGGCGCTCTCGGTTGTTATGAGAGAAATGCATAGACGGATCTTGGAGAAGAAGATACAATCATGAGCCTTAGAATCGATTTAGTGACATCGACGACATCGACCTAGTCCAAAGAGTTCGAATACAACGACTAAGAAGTTTGGGTCATTTTTAGCGGATGGACAACAATGCTTCAGCCCGGAGAGTCTTCGAATCAACCCCAGAGAAACGACTCAGTAGAGGAAAACCTTTCAAATGGAATGGGTTGCGCCCCGTGTCCACCCCGAACTGTAGCACCACCTACCACCAAGTAAGTAAGTTAGCTTAAATGAGAAGGTGATCAATATGCATAGTAGCAATATAGTAGTAGCTGAATCTCGACGTCGTTCTTCGTACGTTAATAATAAGGATGAAAGCTTGGTTGATACCTGTTCATATGAAATAAACCAGCCTTATGAGTAATAAAGCCTGCAAAATAATACCAGTCAAGTTAGCCTATGTATGTAAGTGGTTTTCTAGTATCAGAACGGTGACAAATGAAACGAACGGTCAAAGATGAAACGAAGATTAGATGCTAGTATGCTCAACGAATGAGCTTAAAGCTGCTATGTTTATTAAGACTTGGTGGAAGTAACTATTTAGCCATCTATGCGGCAGCAAAAGTATGGTAGAGAAGTAAAACTTTCAACTTAATGTCCACTAAAGGCAGAGATTGAAAGACCCGGGTTTATAATTTCTTTAAGTTTCAGTTCTCCTTTCAAAATTCGAGCATCTTTCGTAAATGACAACTACTCAAGTTCTTAGCCCTACAACCTCACGCTTACTTCAGCACCTTGTTGGGGTGTCTGGTAATAATATCCTTAGATACCTAGAAAAGTAAAAGATGAGTCCTCTTTGGACAAAAAAAACTACGTATCACTAGTCTCTACTAATGGGGTACATACCTACCATACCTTACTTGTTGATTCTCGTCAGAGTGGCTGACCCTTCAGGTTCGCACAAACGAAACTTAGACTTTTTCCCCAAGGGTTTCGTCAAAGGCTAATTTACTTGTTGTGCTTTAAAATTACAGTTTAACGAGAAGAGTTCTTGTCTAACTGCAAAATCTTGGAGAATGAATGAATATGGCCACACAAAGATCCTTGATAGTGTCCAGTGTATCAATGATAGTGGCAATCCCCGAGAAGTCTTTCATAAGTTCACACTGGAAGACCAGCGACGAGTTAGGGAGATGGCAAGAATCCAATATTTACTCAGTTTCTGAGCAAATTTTCGAACGAACCAAGATTCCACTTGCAGTCAATAGAAAAGCCTGTAGTGTTCAGCATCTAACGGAGCGGAATCCGCACGATATTTCTTCTGACGTTTCCTATACATTAAGGTCCATCTGGTTTCAGTCAAAGCAGACATTCCTGGATTTCTTAAAGGGGTTCTATCCACTTAAACACATTTCCTCAATTTTGACTTGATTGACTCGAGAATGATCAATGACTGATTCTACTCCTGACAAATGCAACTAATATGTTCGTGAGCTCGAGCTGAAGTTGGATGGACTTTAGCGTTGATAAGGACGAAGACCCCCCAAAACTTTACTGAATTAAAGCCCTCTCTTAAGATGCCTTAATATTGTGATAATTCTGACATGACTCTGCAGGACACTTTAAAAAAATCAACCAAACTCCAAATGGCTTTACTTCGCAAATACGCATCCCCATAAATCATTGACAACCCCAACGACATTTCTCATCAAACTTTCCACGAAGGATTGAATTAAATTGCAAGAGGCCATTACCAACTAATGGAGTCACATTTCAACTGGCAAAGTATCTCCACAAAAAAAAAAATAAAAAAATGTGTATATTAGCTCACCCAACACAACAAAACAATATTATCCCTGCAATCAGCACAACATTAGCATGGCTATATCCTTTTTTTTTTTTCATTCCTCATTCTCATTTCTTTTCACAAAAAAAAAAAAAAAAACAAAAACATAAATAAATATCCCGTAATAACAGACCACGGAAAGCGTCCTAATGCCTTGCAATTTACCCCGTCGTTGTCGTCCTAGCTAGTCGTCATCATCATCGCGCGTCAAAATTGAAAAATGCGCTAATTTGAGGGTAATTTCTGTACAAACTTCCAAATCGAAGAGGACACGGTAGGGGGATGATACGCGGCAATAGGGTTCTCAGATTTTTACTGTGTGTAGGATTTGTGTGTGTTGTCGGTTCCAGCTAACGCTCTAATGGGTCGCGAACGCGTTAACAACTCGATGATTGATATCCTACTGGGGTTGTATGACCTCCACAAGGTGGTGGCGGATTAATCCCCCAAGCGAGGACAAAAAAAAAAAAAAACCATGCTCAACCCGAATGGGGTGGCAGCAGTCGCGGTTAATTGATTTTGTTATTTAGGTCTAAATCCTAATTGCGGCACAATTTACGTGGTGGTGTTGGTTAGCAGGTAGAAGCCACACGGTGTGGATTGATGGGTGATGGCTTTGGCTCATTTTCCTTCACCATCGCGTCCTCTTGTTTAAGCCCATTAACTCTGAAATGGCTTTTGCCGTTGTTATTCATTCAGTTACACCATCTTTTTTTTTTCTCTCCCTCTCGGGGTTTTTTCTTTTTTTTGTTTTGCCGTCTTTTATTCAATTTTTAATGAAACCTTGATGACGCAGTAAATTAAAATAATGACGACGAAGAAGGCGGAGGAAGGAGCAGCATAGGATAATAGCACCGGAAAGTGCGCTCATGAAATTGAAGTCTCAGCGCCTGATTCTGATTCTCTTGTCCATCGTCGTCGTCGTTGTACGTACTGGCTCTGCAAATGGAAATGTATAAATCCCAGCCCAGACATAATTATCGTCGAGTAATGGACGAATAGAGACTGACGGGCGAACGGAGCAATCTTTTAATTTTGTTGTTTTTTTTTATGAAAATATCATGTCCCGGTGTGGTTAGTATAGTATCCTGCTGCGTAGCAAAACAGAGCAAAGCAATTAACTGCATAGAATGGTAGCGATCGCGCGAGTCGTGTCGTCGGTTCGCATTTACAAGGGCCATGCGAGAGGACTCCTTTTGTGCGAGAAATCATTGGTTCCAAGGACTTTCAGATGAAAAGCTTCTGGCGCGGCTAGGATTGCACTTAATACCCGCGCACGGAACACTCTTAATCACTGAAAATCGCACACCAAACACACAAACGTATCCTGGACCTGTTTTCCGCTCGGCACAAGGCAGGTATTATTTCGAAAATTGCACCCCCGAGAGTTGAAAATTATTCTCTGTGTGTGTGTTTGTGTGTGTGTGGTTTGTTGTCCCAAGCTCCCAAACAGTGGAATAAGAGTCGCAGAAAGGAGAGGATTTTTCATATCATACCGCTTTTGTTGTTATTGTGCGAGGCATTGTGCGAGAAGCCACAACAGAGCCGCATACATACACACACACACACAAAATCCCAACAACTAATGGTCACAGCTAATTACGATCATTTATTTGCAGCATTAATGTTTGCGTTTATGGCCGCTTTATGGTACGGCAGCGCATTGTGTTTCGGTACTGGGCTGGCCTGGGCTGGGGTAGTAGGTATTCCTGTTCTAAAAACATCACACAACTGAGATTTTACGAGTTTTGTATATCAATTGCCCGAGAACTTTGTCCATGGAACGGATTGAGTGGGTGGCTGATGGTAATGGGCCTCCTTATGGCCATGGTCATCGGCTTTGGTTTGGTGGGTGGGGTGGGTTGAGGTGGGGTGGGGTGTGGGGTTGGTAATCAAAACCTGCCTGAGAGATAGGGTATTACAACAGTATAATTAGGCTACACTGGATGGGTATATTGCGGAGCTAGGTTTTTTTTTTTTTGAACATTTTGGGTGTGGCTCTTGTGATATTAAATGTAAGGTGTTAAGTGATGCTCAAGGTCGGATGCTCTTGATTAATGGGCGCACGAGGCTGAAAAGTTGTGGTTAAGGGAATTATTTTCGGTTGGAACTGGGATAACAATTGTGCCATTTGAATGGGAGTAGTACATTGTTTTTCCTTCTATTTGAACAAATGACCGACTCCTTGGTAGCGCATGTAGCATTAGAGAACAATGGAAGGAAACTTTCATAAAAACAAATGAGAGCTCATAACTGTTTATGTACTTAATCCATAAAATTTAAGACTTTCTTGCCGTTGAACTATGTAGGTATGCGGGCTTGTTTTTTGTGTTTAACGTAAATAATATGATCTATCACGATTAGCTGCTGATGTGTAGTAGATGGACAACTTGGAACGTGAAGAGGCCTTTAGGGGGTATTAAACAAGCAAGGTATACAAGTTAAAGTGCGTGGGAGTAAACGATTAGAATGGCAAATCTAATTGTTATAATTCCAGGGTGGTCATATTTTTTTTAACACCTACTGTAACAGTAGAAGATATAAGCCTCTTGTTGAAATTCACCTTGAGAAACTTTTTATGTTTTAACTTAATTGACACTGAGAAAGGATCCAGTGTTAAATTGTAATAAAGGTGATCTTCGAAAATAGTGGTCACATAGGAATAGCATGAGTCGGGATTCTAAGGTGAAGGGGTTATAATAGGATAATAGAACACCGATTCCAGCTAGTAAATCAGTTATTCAATATTGTCCTTACGACCTTCAATGTAATAAATATTTGCTTGCTAGTATGTAAACTCTTCCCGGCTTTATTTCGATTCGTATTCCTTGTCTGATGAGTTGAATGAAATTTTGTCATCGATGTTCAACTAGGTTTGTATACTTAGTGATGGCCTCTGTCAGATATTTTATCGATAATTTCAGTCACTGTCCATACTGCTGCTTGCTATCGTCGAACGTACATAGTCTGAAGACGTTTTGAGGGTTATTCCTTAAAGGATAGAAAAAACATAACATTTGGTTAGATGTTGGGATAGTTGAACGTGATTAAGCCCAGTCGAACCCCTATGGTTATGTGAGCTTGCAAATGAACTAGTCCGGGAATAGTTCAGCACACTGATCTCGTCTAGACGTGGTATTTGTTTAGCTATCCATCCGTAATCGCTTCTAATTCCTACGAATGTTCAAACATTTACAGAAAGCAAACGTCGACTTTGACCATTTTCTTGTTGCAGCTAAATTCAGAATTCGACTATCCAACGAGAAGAAGCTACAAACTGCCCAGAAAAAGAAATTCAACGTTCGCGCAAAACATGCGCAACAAGAGAAGAGTACCAAGCCAGAACAAGGGAGAAGAAAAGGGCCTACGCAATCTCCCAGCTGAAGGATATCGAAGAATCCCGCGATAGAAACAACATCTGGATGTTTTTTAGGAAAGCCAAGCCACTGGCTGGCCCAGGTTCACCCCGAACTGTAGCGCCACCTAAGTAAGTAAGCCACTGGCTGCTGCTTTCAAGCCAGGAACAGTGAAGGAAGTACCACCGAAGCACAGGGAATAGTAGATCTGTTTAAGTAATATACGAAGCCAATGAAGCCATCCCCACTCAAAACTAGAAGGTTTGAAGAAGTTGGTTCACACATGAAAAGTTGAAGAACAACAAGACCGATGGCTTTGATGGTCTACCAGCGGAGCTTTTTAAACATGCTGATGCTTTGGTAGGTAGGGTGTATGCCACAAATCATCAACCAAGAATGGGTGGATGAAGCCATGCTCGATTACCTGACTATCAGCTCTGCATGCACTATCTTCAAGAAAAGCAATTCTATGTCTTGTAAGAACTATCGAGGCATATCCCTGCTTACTTTCGCATATGAGATCCTATCCAACGTACTGTGTGAAAGTCTGAAGCTTCTGCAGCACACTAATCGGCATTTATCAGTATGGCTTCGAGCCCGGCAAATCCTGGAAAAGTCACGCAGTACAACGTGCAATTCGGAAACAATTCCTCTGAAATACTCCAAACATTTACCGGATCTCGGCAAGGAGATGCGCTATCATGTGACTTTTTCAATCTCGTGCTGTAACAGATAGTGCACAGGGCAGGGATATGCACACGACATCGACATCATCGGTCGCTCTCGACTTAGAGGCTTCGAAGTGATTAAAGACTTTACCTACCTCGGAGTAAATATCAACTCCACGAATGACAACTTAGCGGAGATGCGACGAAGACTTACCGTAGGAAACCGCTGCTACTTCGGTTTGGCAAAACAAATGGGTTCGAAACTTTGATCCTGCCAGTTCTGCTATATGAAGCCGAGAGCTGGACAATAAGCAGAACAGCAGAGCAAATATTGAACACTTTCGAGAGAAAAGTTGTTCGTCGAATATTCGGTCCTATATGCGAGGAGGTCGAATGGAGAAGAAGATACAATCGCGAGCTCTATACATCTGTACCCACATGTGGATGTAGTTCAAAAAGTCAAAACACGCTGCCTTACTTTTTCGTAAGGGCACAGCAGGTGGTCTAACTGAGCAGTGACAACATCACATGTGACCTAAGTAGCATCTTGCAAAAAGGTAGAATGCTCTATGGGGTTGGTATTGAGTACAGATACGATATCCATTCGACGGGCAAACCGACTTACTAGCAAGCCGATACTTCGAAAATAGCTTACCTGATCGATTTTTTCGTTGTGAAAGGAATATCTATTGTCTGATCATTCCCCAGTTATTTTGACATTGAGCGATACTAGTCCATAACCTAGACCCAGCGAGAGTATCAGCTGGTACAACTAACTGGTTAGGTTTTAGGAAGGGTATAAACTTGTAGTTGAAGGTGATCGATTCGTTAGTAACGTCAAAGTAAAAAGGTCAAAGAAAAAAGGAAAGCGCGTAAAAAATGGCAACAGAGTCGTTCTCCGCAACATAAAGTAGAAGACTATTAAGGATTTTAAGAATCGTGCGACAGGCTCTTACCTTGAAAGTCTTCCAGCGAAGAAATACTCCAATTATTCACTTTGGAAAGCTTTAAAAGGCACCAAAAGGCTCAAAATCTTCTATATTAGACATGCAAGCGAATACTCGGAGCTTAAAGAAATTTCGATCGGGCTACCGCAAGGAAGCGTTGGACCGCTTCTCTATCTGTTATGTACTCGTGATATACTGAAAGAAGATGGCACTGGTCCGATTTTGATTGACTGACGTTAAAGACAGTGGTCTACTGAAAGTTCTTATGTAAAAACCTCAAGTTCGTGAGGTAACTTTACTTGTTTTTTTTTGACTTTCCAGACTTCCCATCTGTAGCAAATACGATTAAAAATGTCCGCATCAAGGAATTGTCCAAACACATCCTCTGCAACCTCATTCCTTGTTCCTTAATAATTGAACGCACCACTGTTCAATTACACCGCAGTAAAAAGAAAATAAAAAAAAAAAACAAAAAAAACATCAACACCCAGCAAACACCGTTGTTTATTCAACATCCAAACCGTGTGTTGTTGTAAGCCTATCTGCAGCATCAGTCCTTCGAAGGACATAAAGGCTACAAATTATAATTTTCCACACCATAAATCTTGGTATTGTGTGCGCCGCGCGCCTCCTCTCACTCTGTTTGAATTACAATGCGAAATGCAAACAAACGTTCCACAATAAACTTTATGCTTTGTAGTGTGAACAAAACGAAAATAAAAAACACCACACACACATACAGAAAATAAAGTCCTCTTTTCCGTTCCCAAGAAGTAACTTGGAAAATTCCCAAATCTCATTGCAACTTGATCTCCTCTGCATTTCGCTTTGGCTGTACAACACTTATCCCCAAGTGACTCTCTGGATGCAAACTCTATTTTGAAATTCTTTTATACAAATCTCATTCCTACTTGTGTTTTCGTCCTTTCATCAGACATATACACGAGTTCATCCGTTCATGCTGTTTGTTGGTTTACAACACAAAAAAAAAAAAAATAATGAAAAAAAAAAACATATCCTTTTTTTTGCAAATCAAGTTCTCAAGGCTCCCCTGTGAGCCTATCATCAAATTTACACCAGTGAATAAATTTATTTTTCTTTGTAAAATGAAAAGCAAGAAAGGAGAAAAAAATAAAACACTTAAAGGATGAATAAGGATAAGGCATGGAAATCCAAGAGAGAGAGAGAGAGAGTCTAAGGGCATTCCTTTCCGCTTCATAATCTTTTAATGGCGTCACATAGGTCGCACAGCGGTCCTTCACTCGCTCAGCAAGCACAACTACTTAATTATTATTAATTATTGAGACTCCCTGGTTGGCTGGTCTGAGCCATCACCGCTTTTAACACTGCGAATAGGCCGGAAAGGAAATTGTTAACAAGAGCCATGTTTGTCGTCGTAGTCGTTTACGTCGTCCTTTCCTTTTTGTCATCAGGTGGTCATGGATTTTTGGTGACCATTCCCAGTGGGTCGTTACGAACGTCGACACGACTCTGCCGCAGTCTGTAGCTGACGACTTTTGACGCGCGCCATACATTTTGGTTAGCTATCCATGCGGCTTTTTTGAAGGTTCACCGCTCAACAGGGAGCACGGGGTGTGGTTTTTGGCTATAATTTAAGGATCACTGGGCTTAAACAAAAAAAAAACCAAAACACTGAGAATGGAAAACGACTCTGACATCGTTCGTTGTTATGTCATAACACAAGCCAAGGGTGGTCGTTGTTACACCCTCTGAGGACTCTTTACGAAACGATAAAATTGCTTATACTTACCATACCGTGTCCCGATTTCATTTACTTCTCAACGGGAGTAATGATTAATTGTTAGTGTGCGAGGTTAAGCTGTGATATAACACAGTCAGTGGTGCTGCTGGGGTTGCGGGTTAAAATTGTTTATTATAAGAGAGCATGATGTTGTAAGCTACAACCTGGAGATGGCCTTAAAATATTGAGGTTCGTGGAGAGACACGAAACTGGTTTTGTGGTGAAAATTGGCAAACTGGACATTGCATTTTGTAGTTCGGTGTGGTCGGTATGTACTTGCATATGAATGTGTGAAATGGTAGGGTTTTCCAAATTCAGATGCAACCCTATCCTGAGATGAGTGTCTATGAACGGAAAAAAAAGAAGTATGCATTCGCTTAGAAAAAGACTGGGCAAGGAGTTGTTTAGTGACCTTAAAGGCTGACGAAGAGGACGAGAATAAATCGTTAGAAAAAGTCTAAAATCGAAAGGCAAAATCAACAATCTTGGTAATATTTGATACAAGGATAGTTCACTTGCTGCAGATGAATTTAACTGATCAGGAGAAAGTAATGGAAGCGATATAACTACAAACGTTTGGAACGAGACATGCAAAATTGTGTGAAGTGCGAATATTTGAGCAATTTACTGTGACATTGCATTCGATAGAGTGTATCATAAGTACTTATTTCCCTCAAAAGGTCAAAAAGGAAAAGATAAATGAACTTCTAACAAATTGAACTAACGTTTTTTATGCAAAGGGCTGGTGGACTTGAAGCTGACTGGTATAAAAAGATCAAATTCTCATGTACTCTGCGTGACTATCAACCTTCAGACTGAAGGCTTCATCGTATTTGAAAAGCAATTTGTAGAAATACCTACTAGCCTTAATAAACTTAACATATCACTCGAAGATATTTCTAGAATATAGAGCTTTCCAATAGAATAGGGGCATAGACTGCAGGATAAACAGATAAATAAATATCTGACTTCTCTATCGCAGCCGATAATCTAGCGAGTATTTTACACTGCATCTACTCCTCTAGAGTAAAAAGGATTAAAAGGATGATCGATCTAATTATGTGACATACTCATTCGAATCATTGTGTATCCTGTTTGTAGGTCTGGCAGTAAAAGTGGGGATATGCAAGATGGGCCAAAAGTAATGTCATAATGTGAATGTGCCATCAAATGCCATTGTGCTGTGACATTTATGTTGTAGACAGACAGTGTATTAGTTGACAACAACCAATGGAGCAATACACAGCTGAAGAACGCGGAATTATTGTTATTGTTACTGATTATTTGGCAAAAATTGCAGCCAATTCAAATTGTGACATTACTTTTGCCCCTTCTTGTATGTATAACGAAACACTATCTTCACCAATACTCTGCTTTTGCAAAAGCAAGGTTACCCATCTTGGCCCATTGGTTGCATATTTTCTTTTTTCTCACGAGCTTGTGGTCCTCACTGTGCGTAAGTAACTAATACCCTCATTTCACTGTAGTTTTGGAATGTGAGTCGGCTCCTTAACTTCTTAGGAAGTACAGTAGACCAACAGGTCTATTTGACTAATAGAAATAAAGCGCACGACTGGGTCGTACGTACTTGCTACCTTAATGCTATTAGTTTATAATCGTATAAGCACTGAATTTCAAGTTTTTTTTGTAAAAACGCCATAAAAAAGTGGGCGTGTCTATATATGTTGTTAAGGTAAATTATAGAGATTTTCAAAGCCTATGAATTATGTTTTAACAATTTTTTTCGATTTCTAGTAAAAATTTTGAAAAAGTAAAATTTTTTAAAAGTAGGCGTGACAGTTCCAAAACTTGGTATATTATAATTTTGCATTTAGCATATCCACCTCAGATATTGATTTTAAGCCCAATCGCTGTAGAAATAGATGAGAAACAGTCAATTTGTAAAATTACCGTTATACGCATTTTTCGCGCAAAACGTGGTATGTCACCTAATAGCAAATACCCAAACTAACTCACATATGAAATTTTATCAAAATCGTTAGAGCCGTTTTCGAGAAAATCCATTTTTAGTAAAATCGGCCTTAAGTAAACTACCCTTAATTTTGAGGTTAGCATGAAAATTCGAATTTCGCCTCTAGGGATTATCCCACAGACCCCAGATATGAAGTTTGAAGCAAATCCGTCCAGCCGTTTGGACTGCAGTCGAATATACAGACAGACAGACAGACAGACAGACGGACAGACAGACAGACAGACAGATAGACAGACAGACAGACAGACGGAATTTGGGGACCCACTTTTTTGGACTTCTCCATCATAGTAATGTCAAGTTTGATTAAAATCTCGAGTTCGAAATTTTTCACGAAACCAATACTTGCCCTATAGGTATAGGTGCAAGTAAAAAAAATTTTGGTGTGCCCCATGGATTAGTTTAAGGTCCTCTATTGTTTTCGTTATATGAAAACAACCTTCTACGCACTGGAAAAGTATACTCATATGCCGTCTAATGATAGACGTTCTCAATATCTCAATACCAGATCATCTCAATAACGCAAGTTGGTTTCAGAGTTGTCATCTTGAACCCTACGTTAGGTTAGGTTTTAATGCGTTTGTTACTTACCCATATGATAGATTTATTAATTAGTAATGCAGTTTAAATAGACATACCTGAAAGGAGAAAAAGAAGAAAGAAATACATATAAACAGTTCTAGATGCATAGTTGATTTATTTTTTATTACATCAATACCTAATGTTGAAAGTTTATAAATAGCATTGGAAACTAAAGAACATATCGTTCGGTAATCCCAACAAAAAAATCTCAATTGATTACCATAGTCTGACTGTCGATACAGATGCAGATACTCCGACTCCATCACATATTCTTAACAATATAGTCGGCAGCCATTAGAATAGCATAGACCTCCGCTTGAAAACCAGAGGCAATCATGCCTAACGAGTAGTGAAATGTAGTGTTGTTGGTCTCCACAAAGATATCACGATCTATTTGGAGTCATCAATGACGATTTGACTACAGTCCAGTTCGGGCTCAGACTCTGGCCGAAGTCAGTCCTGAACGCAAGGAAATTTGACTGTGAATTTGCAAAGCAGCCGAAGTTCTGTTCTCATTGCATCAGACGTCATATCCATAAAACCAGGGTCGTAGGATAAGTGTCGCCCAAGGTCATCGAAACGCCAGTGCGGATGATATCAAAAGTCACTCCGTCTAAGATGGTAGAGTGCCTTTATAGTGCAGGCCAAGTATCAAAGGGAGGTGAATTAAGCAGAGTATCTAGAGCAGAGCCAGGCGTATTCGGGAAAGTTTCCGTGCAATTCTTTGGAGTTTCGTACAGAAGGCTGTCTCATATGTATTTACGCGAAGGCCCCCCCAACAAACAACCGACCCATAAGCTAGAAAAGGTCTTATCATTGCCGCATAGATCCAGAAGACCTTTTTCGGTGATAAACCCCATGTCTTGTCAAGAACACCCTTAGGATGCGAGAAAAATAAGAGCGTCTTGGATGTCTTCGACTTAACATGCTTTGCCCAATTTCTTATCCAGGATCACCCCCAAATACCTCTCTTCATCGGAGATCTGGATAATGACGTCTTTTAACAATGACTGAATCAGACTGGTCACAATGCTCCTTTTCGTGAAGAGAACAACCTCAGTTTGCAAAGGATTGACCGAAAGTCCATTCTTAGTGCACCATTCACCGACCATGTCTATGGCTATCTGCGCGCATTTAATTCAATTCTAGCAGCTAGATTTTAAAGCGCAGTCTCACAGGATTTTCCACGCCTGTATGCATGTTGCATTTCATATAGAGGGTGCTACCTCATGTCATTACGGATACTATGCAACCTAGACCTCTAGGCCTCAGTAAGGCTTTATGATAACCACGAACAATAAATTGAAAAGGATTTAAGGAAATACCTTGGTAATCCCTTCAAAAGATACCCACATCTCTAATCCAGATAAGTGGGCAACTAAGGATGCACTGGAAATTATAGAAATTTTCAGAACAAACATTTAATGGACAGATTGTGTATGGGTGACGGGACTATCAGGCAGCTCTGGAGACTGTACTGAATCTTGCACTTTTAGACATGTATTGTCAAAGCTCAGACAGAAACAGACTACATCCTTCCACTCTCAGTTTATAGCAGAGAAGAATGGGATGGGGATAGAGTCTTCCCGTCTGGCAAATCCTTAAAAAGATCAACGAATTTCAAGTTGAGACTCATCAGCTTTACATCGACTTCAAAGCCGTTCCTTCGAATTATTCTAAACATCTGCCGGATCTGGACAAGGAGATACACTATTATGTGACTTCTTCAATCTCGTGCTGGAAACGGTAGTGCTCATGGCAAGTGTTAACACAGAAGACAGTATCTTCACAGCAGATGACATCGACATCACGATCGTTCCCAGCGTTTCGTCATAGAGGCTTCTACGGCAATCGAAGTACAGAAGGACAAAACCAAATACATGTTAGCAACAAACAAAAAGGCATCAACTCCACGATTCTGCGATAAGTCCAGTGAAATTTTAGAACATGCCGACTACCAAAATACGTCGACTATCCTCGACTACATCGAACGAATGGACAATAATGCTCCAGTAAAGAGGATTTTAGAAGACCTTAAGATAAGGAAGACCGAACCTTCCTTTCAAAGAGCAAGCTTTCACGAATGCAAGAGCTCTTGGTAACAGCATGCTTGGGATCGAAGAGAGTGGAAGACTGTCGTGTTGCAAGCAGACACTCTTCAGGTCGTTTGCATGTTAAAAATAAAGTAAGCAAGGACTCTACGTAATCTAAGTAAGGCACCCTTGTGAATAATGGCAACCAAATATGCATCTAGCCTAACACATGCATTCAATGTCTTGTCTATGTAGCATATAGGGGTTCCTGAAAGGTATTGTATGGTCCATGTTATCAACGTCCAGTGTTCAACATATAAGTGGTTTCAAAATGCAGTAGAAAATCACACCAGTAATGAAGGGGTCCTTGAAGTGATTAGTTTGAGATCAGAGTTCGACTCAATTATGTGCAAGCATCTTAAAACTTCATTAACAAGACACCAATCAATTACCAGCTATGGAATCGACACCAAAAACATTAACATTACGAAATTGATGATGTCCTTCGCCAGGAAACTCCGAACTCAAAGCAATTTCAATGAATTACTACGAAAAATACCTTTAGGTGACAAATGCCTCGTGAATAAAAAACACATTCCATAGAAGACAATAAAAATCGAGTAATTACATTCCAAAGCCATTCTGGCTTAAATGACCGCTTCCTGCTTCGCCATCTTTACTGCCATTTCTTGCTTCTTCTTCTTTTTTTTTTGTTTCCCCCTCCTTTCGCCACTCATTATTCCATTGCGATAGAATGGAAAATTGCTTTTCATTTCTTCTTTCAGAAGAAGAAATGTTTTGCTTCTCTCTGCCATTTTTCGGGGTCATGAGGCTGAATAAGAAAACGCAGACAAGAAAAAGGACTCTAAGGAAGAAAATAAAAAAAAAAAAAAAAAAAACTCCTAATGGCATATAATTATATTTAATTCAACAGAAAATAATGGTACAACTATTTGCGGTAAATCTCTCCACGGCTGTCGTGTGCTTCTCCCGCTCTCCATGTTTCTCTGTGTGTATGTGTGTTGTATCTCTGAAAGTCCTTGTGCTACTTAAGAATTCAACTGCATAAGGCAAAGTACAGGCGAAACAAAGAAAACGACATTGCGCGTAATAAAACGAAAGAAAAAATTTTTGCACTACGAATGGAATTTTTTGAGCTTCGCCGCTCGAAAAATCCAATGAAAGTGCCAGGAAGGAACCAGCGCGCCGCCAAAGGAGGAACTTTTGCATTTAATTTAATGAAAACTTGGTTTTTTTTTTTTTTTTGTTTTTTGTTCTTTTATTTCAGTGAATGGACTTTTCTGCGCACCCACACTCATACGCGCGCAATACTATTATCCTTGGGCGCGCGATGATGGTATGCTTAGGCGGCGAATAGTGTCCCTTAGCGTAAGGACAAAACGAATTAACGAAAAAAATAGAAAACCCACTCACTACTACTGCTGAGTGGGTGGAGGCGATATTCAATTCAATTTGTTATGGTATTATCCTGCACGGGACACATTGAGTTGAACAAGTGTTTTTCTTCCTTTTTTTTTCTGATCCTAGTCTACGTATTGGACATTCTCGTTTACAGATTTCTTTTTGCCTTATCCATGTGGAGATGACGTCGCACAGAATTTACACAATTTAATTCTGTTACTCGGATTTAGTTTGTTATACTTTCTGTTCTATGCATTTTCGTAGAAGTGTTGGTGTGGTGGCATGGACTTAAGTGAAAATAAAAAATGCAGAAATGTAATTAAATTTTAATTCGCAGTTTATGCACTTGTGGCGGGGATAATGGGCTTTCTGTTATTTCAAGGAGAAACAGTTTAATGCGCGACTGTAAGAATGTGTGAAAGCAACTGGTTGAATGGGATCTTTAGAGTAATTCTGAAGAAAATATCCTTTTGCGAGCATATCTCGTAAGAAGAGGATTATTTTCATAATTGGATTATTTAACAAGAACAAAGCAAGAGCACTTATCGTAAATGATTTCATAATGGGACAAGAAGAAGAAACTGAGGACGCCTCCGCAAGAATTGTGTAAGACAGGCTTTTTATTTCGAATTGTACATTTATTAACAAAATGTCTTTAAAAATGACTGTGTGTATCGAGGAATGGTAATCTGAGTAGAATATCCTTGTGTGGGATGAGTATAATTTTACAAAATCCAAGAAATTAAGTTGAGTAATGATAAACTGATATATGAACATAATTGAAGGTTATCTTGATCCCAAGAGTGAGTCTCAAGAGCAGATCTCATATAAGCCGGCCTACAAACTTATAACTCTAATCAACTTTCGAACACTAGTGCTAGTCCAAAACACAGTCATTTATGGAACCTTACCAGAGAAACATTCGAGTGATAGAAGTTCTAAAACAAAATGCAACAGAGACCCCTGACAGTCTCCATCCGTAAAGTAACACTGAAGCCAGAACTATTCATCTGGAGAAGTAAGAAGATGATCTTCAAAGAACTGTTGTGATAGTGACGAGAACCTTCTCACCTTACAGCGTGAAACTTATGCAAAAATTGGTAATATGACCATTTCCTCTGCAGAACCAGCCATATGAACTCACCATTTGCAGGACCCAAATAGCATACATACATACTGAAAGTATCCAAACTATTTTGTGGCAGCAAAGCAGCTGAAGTAGAAAACTAAACAAAACTCTCAAACCAAGTGTAAACGTTATGCTCGCTAGAGACAGTATGCCTTGGCAATGTGATGTGAACAAGACAAGGTATGGATGCAGATATTCAAAACATTGCATAGACACTGAAATGTTGTGAGAAAATTTGATGTCAAAGCCATTTCCGATCGAGTTCTAATCTCTCAAGATGTCCTATCCCACCAACATCAAGAAATGAAGACCAGTGGCTACACTGTCAAAAGCTACCAGCTTAGATAGGGTGGGCCATCTGTTGGTTTTTTTTGAATCATTTGTTATTTTGACACTGACAGCTCTTATGTGATCAAAAGATTGACAAAAATTCAGTAGTTTATTTTCGCGGTACGAAATAAATCGATTTACGCTTGAACAACGTTGGAAAATATAGCAAAAAGACTTCCAAAGTGGATGCTGTGTTGCTGAAACAGTGCGAATTTTGAAAATAAATTTCGGTCGAAATAATGCACCAACTACTCCAGATGACCATGTGGGACACCTGACAATTCCCAAAAAGGGCATGTTTTGCACTATACCCGACATCATGGTCAGAGAATACTGTTTCGGTAGGTTATTTGAGGTGGAAATATTTAACCTTGCAAACTGGTCTAATGGTGTTCCGGAACTGAATCCTAGAGGTCTGGTTTGGTTCACAGACGAATCGAAGATGGAAACTGGAATTGGAGCGAAAGTCTCGATATCCATGGGAATGTGTCCCACAGTTTTGCAGGCTGAACTCCATGCCATGAAGATCTGCGCTAGGATTGAACCTTAGTAAAGGTATTAAAAGGATATATGTATGTATGTATATCTTTTAAGATATATTTGTATCCCACCAAAAACCAACGCCGATGCCGCTGACTGACACCAGTCAAAGAAGTTAAATATTAGAGACTAAACCTAGACAGTAAACTCATCAGCAAAAAACACACAGAAGAGATAACCAGAAAAGCCACGCGTACTCTGATGATTTGTCGAAGCCTAGCGGGCAAATCCTGGGGATCATTCTTAGGTGGATGTATATTGCTATTGTGAGACCAATAATCACATATGGAGCGATTGCATGGGCAAAAAGAACCAATCTGGTCACCACGAGGAAGACACTCATTATGGTGCGAAGACTGGCATGCCTCTGTATCACAGAGCCCATGACAACTTGTTCAACTGCAGCCATGGAGGTACTATTGGAATCGACTCCTTTACATCTTGTGGTTGAGGAATGTGCAAATAAAACTATCCTAAGGATGACCAAGGAAGGAATAGGAAGAGATAATCGAGGCAATTCGATGCACTGCTAAAAAAAAACTACCACTCCTAGCCATTCCTAGAGATGATATCATTAGAAGGTTTAACTTCCAAAATAACTTTGCTGCCAAGCTCAGTAACAAAAAAAGTTGTAGCAATGTATCTACTATCTACAAACTGAGCAATCATATAACAAAGTGGTACACAGATGGATCAAGAACTGATGAAGGAACTGGAGCAGGAGTATTCGGGGCAGAATCAAATACTATGAATCCATCGGCAAAAGCACTAGTATCTTTCAGGCTGAAACCTATGCCATAGATATATGTGCCCAAATCAATCTTGATAGAAATCATGTCAACTGTGATATAACTTTAATGTCAGATAGCCAAGCTGCTGTCATGGCACTTGACTCCTATATCATTGGGTGGCCACGGTGTAGTGGTAATGCGTTCGTCTATTGAATGGAAGGTTGTGCGCTCAAATTCGAACCATACCCATTCAATATTTGCAGTATTTACATTAAAATGTCACGCCCCTCAATTCCATCTAGAGTAGCCTCGTGCATACTCGAAAAAAAAAAAAAAATACTGTGAATTATGACGAATGCAAAAATTCGCAACAACTCCCCGCTTAGTGCGTAAGTCAAAAACTTCCGCTCGCGCTGTGTCTTAACACTTTAAGGGTAATCATAACCCCTTGAGCGCAAGCTAGTTATAAAAAAAAAAAAAAAAAAAATTAAGTCCAAACTTGAGTGGGAATGCCTGCCAAAACTTAATAAACTAGGTAGTAGAAACAAGGTGACCCTCTGTTGGATACCTGGCCATGTGGGAATAGAGGGTAATGAAATGGCCGAGTCCCTAGCAAGAAAAGAAGCATCAGAATCCTTCATAGGTCCTGAACCATTCTGGGAAATAGGGGATCATACCCTCAAAGAAGAATTCAGAAAACAAGAGAGGAATAACAGGGCAAGAACCTGGAATAATGCGGCACTACAACCGAAAAAGATTCGACGCATGTATCAGCATGAGCAAGAATAACCTTCGTACCCTAACGGGCTTCCTAACCTAAGGAAACTAGGTAAAACTGAAGAAGGTCTCTGCAGATTCTGCAATGAGTCCAGTGAAATCCCAAAACATATGCTGGGATCTGTTGGGACACTGACCCACAAAAGACTGAAATACTTGGGAAAGTACCAATTATCAGATGAGGAAATACCGTCACTAGATCCAACTCACATCGTTAGCTTCTTAAAGGAAACTGGATTAGAAGGAGGGCTCTTGGACAGATATCTTCCGCCAAGGCGTAGTAAGAGTGCATTACCCTCACAATGATATCCAAAGGCAAGGCGAACTCTACTGAGGGCATGTACCTCCCCAAGATGTTAGCTGGGAGCACAATAGACCAACAGGTCGCAATGCAACATACCGCATCTTCAAATAATAATCTTTTCAGATAGCCAGGCAGCACTTAAATCACTGTCGTTCAATTTAATTGACTCCATATCAGTTAAATGCTGCTACGATGCAATAGAAACTTTTGCCAGATATTGAACTAGGCCGGGTTCCTGGTCATCAAGCTATTTCTGTCAATTCGCTATAATTGACTCAGAATCTGCGTTCATAGGACCTGAATCCTGTGGCGTCAACTGGTCTGATTAACAAATTTCGTCCGGCCTATTGAGAAAATGTCTCGGGGCTGAGACAGTGGCAGTCATCAAGGGCATCAAACATTTCCAACCGTATCTGATTGTGGGTTCTTTCATCGTCCGTAGCGACTATGCTTCTTTGCGATGGTTTTTAAACTTTAAAGAGCCCAAAGGTCAAGTGGCTCTATGGATTGAGTTTTTAGCGTCTTTTGAGTTTACAATTCAACACGGGAATGCAGTCCAACAACAGTCAACACTGCATGCGACGAGAAGAACAAGACCATATGCAGGTAAATGTTGTTAAGATTGTAGATGACATGTCAACGAGCCAAAGAGATGATGCTGTTTGATGGGAATAGGCCAGCTAAGCAAGAAATACGGCACTTGCACCCAGATGTCAAGGCTTACTGGACCATGGGGGAGACTCTCCTTATTCAGGATGGAGTTATATGCCGAAAATTCTTTAAAAAAAAGTCTATAGTTCTACAAATCCTAGTTCTTTTTGAAAGTCGAAATGCTATTCTGATGCATGATCACGGAAACCCTGCTGGAGGACATTAAAACGTTGAGGAAACTGAAGAGTGCCTTTTACTGGATTGGCTGTTCGGAAGATGTACATATGTACGTATTTGGTGCGATAACTGCTTGATATGTCAAGCTAGAAAAGGTCCAACCATGCGAACTCCACTGCAACGTCATCAGTGCTCCGTTCGAAAGAGTCGCGATCGATGTCCTGG
The DNA here is from genome assembly GCA_905220385.1 of Xylota sylvarum. NCBI lineage: Eukaryota > Metazoa > Arthropoda > Insecta > Diptera > Syrphidae > Xylota > Xylota sylvarum. The sequence goes on from LR999958.1 coordinate 41,069,842, forward strand.
GTCCACTACCAAGATCTGACTGGGGAAATCGATACATTTCGGATTATTTTACAAAGTGACCGGAGTGTTTCGCGATTTCTGACCAAACCGCCGAAACAGTTGCCAGTATCTTAGTTGGCAAAGTTTTCTCTCGCACTTACACAGCAACCAAGGCCGAAATTTCGAGTCGCATCTATTTCAAGAGGTAATTCAATAGGACAATTTTGAACTAATTATCAAAATTTTGTGATCTGAATCAGCGTGATTGGGATAGGCACTTACCGCTTCTAATGCTCGCTTATCGAACCTTGATTCATGAAACTATTTGGGAGACGCCGGTAATGATGATGGATGTGTGGACGCGAAATACGGCTTGCGGTTGAAGCCTTTATGGGAGTCAGCTTGGGAAATACATCTAGTTCTAGTGGGTACGTTGCAAAACTTAGAGAAACTCTTCGAATCATACATGAGCTAGCTTCGACCAAATCTCTATCTAATACGCTACGACCTGGGAACAAAAGCAATGGAGTACAACACGAGGGATCGAGTTTGGTTGTACAACCCTAAAAGAAGAAAGGGATTTAGTCCCAAACTGGAAGCTGACTGGAATGGCCGCTATTGTGGATAGGATTTCGCAGGTAGTGGACAAGATTCGCTCATCTCACATGAAACACATTGACTATGCTGATAAAGTGTGTCTACTCTCTCACAAGATTATGGATCTCTAAAAAAAAGAAAAAGCTGCAAACGTTTGAAAATCCCTGACTACGAAACATTCTAAGGATTTCCACGTATACGAACTGTATCTCAAATGAACAGTTCTCCACAGTTTCACTAGAGAATGGGTCAGAAACATATAGGCACCACCATTTAGCGACGGACGGATATAAGTAAAAAGCGAAAGCGAAAACGGTGATGCAGTATATAAGTAAGTAAGTAAGTAAGTAAATACACGAGGATACCTTTGGATTGTGCCTAGAGAGTGACAAGATGGTCTTCGAGACTATCGTGGAGTATTGTCTTTAAATTGAGGATTGGTCAGATCTGTTACAGCTACACATCACATACATATATCAGATACTCGTACAGATATTACTCCGTCTGCTGTTTACCAATCTATTGGAATTAAAGTGCATCAGGCCTTCTATCTATCTTGAAATATCAAACCCACCACAGATATTTCTCTCATCAAATTCAAATAGTTTCAACGTACACGCAAACATTCCAAAGCATATCTGACTTACACTCTACACCTTACACGCATTTGCCGAACTAATTTCATTTGGTCCGATATGAGACGCGCATCCAAAGGAAGAAATTAATTTGATCCTTTACTTAAATACCATTGCATTAGGAAGAACTCGTCGATAGGATACCTAAACGTATCTCTTTGGTTCATCTAAAATGGGATTCTATGTCAAAAACCTACATAAGCAGTTAACCTTTATTAAGTGATAACCATTTAGTGCGTACGGGTTGCCCTCCAATCGGCATTCACATACGAGTATCTGAGTATCTGTATACGCCGCACCACACGCCTACGCAATTCCAATTATTCCCGGTGAATCGAGAATAATAACGACCTCCATTTTGGCTCCTCCGTGGAAGCATTTCTAATAAACATTTAGCGCTACCGCGTGCTTCGAAAATTGCTCTCAGGCTCAAGTTTATAAACAAAATATTTCCAGGGTTACAGATAAATTAATTGAATCTGTGAGCTTTCACACACAAGATACATAAGCGCGTATGTGTGAGTGTAAAAGCCTTGGAATGAAATGAAATTTGATCGTCTCATTCTAGGGTGGAAAACTACACTTGATGATGCCTGGTGAAATTCCATTCTTTTGTAATGAAAACTTCTTTTCAGGATATACACCTAACACACACACACACACACACTCACTAACAGAAGGAGCGGTAACCCATGCGGGGAAAGTAATTGTTAGGATACGGCACTGAAACTGTGTGAGGTGTATTGTGGTATTTCGGAATTTGTGGATGATGTGGTGTCGATGGTTTAGCACTGATGAATACATTGTGGTACATCCATAGTCACATTTAGAGCATTCCGCTGGGATAATAAGAAAATCCCTTCAATGCGATTGTATTATTCTTGGAATTGGTGTTTGGGTTTGGGGTTACTTACATACATACATACATACATAACATACATGTGTATGGTTTTGGTATTGTTATGCACATGTACCCTGGCTTCGGTAATTTTGATTTTATTTACCTTAACATTTTTAGAAATAGAAGAATATGTGTGTAGATACATGCATACATACATTTTGGGGAGAGGTGGTAAATGTACATACCATTTTTATGGTAGAATGCTACCCTCATGGAGATTGAGTTGGTTCTATCAGGAAGCATGCCTGACTGGTGGACTGGAAATAGTTTTAGCTTGGAACAACAATGTGTGAACATAAAAAAAAGAGGAGTGTTTCTATAAAGGATATCATCAAATAAGAATAAAAACGAAAATTGAAATAGGTTAGTTCTCTTCTTCGAGTTTTCTGGAAAGAACGGTGGCCACATGTGAATATATCCTAATAAAGCAATGAAAAGAAATTGAAATGTAGGTCGGTACTTTGTTTGACTGGATAAAGTTTTTCATAAGCTCGGCGACTACGTCTGATTAATTCAAAACGACATTGTGTACAGCGGTGTACAAATATGAATTTTCAAAGGAACTGAAAGGCTGAAGAAGTCGCCAGCTACAACATGACTTGACATACTTATTAAAATCAAAACAATATCATTTAGTTTACCAAATGTTTACCCAATTTGGTATTTGGTTTCCTGAATGTTCGTTTAATCATTGCACATGAATAGGTATGGATGAGACCGGTTCGTGTGGTAACACAATAGATCTTTTTTTGTTCCAAGTGTACCCTACCGTAAGAGTGTACCCTACTGTGAACGGAGGATAGCCACCTAACCTAAACCTAAACCAAATAGGCCTGAATTTTTCTTACACATTTGTTTCTGCAAAGAGGGAGTGGAAACACGGCTTAACCTTCTACCTACTTTTCTTTCATTCTTAGAAAACAATGCCAACTATGCAATGCCAACTATCGGGGTAGATGTCTGTGATCAATGTCGCGTATAAGATCCTGTTCGGTAAGGCTGGAACTTGATCTAATCTTAGTCAGGTTTTTGGAAAAGAAATGGTGGCGGATGAGCCACCAGATTAGCGATCGCCTGACTGTGATCCGCATCAAGGCAACATTCCAAGACATCAGCATAATATGTGCACACGCCCCTACCGACGAAGCTGAAGACTCTATCAAGGAGGAGTTTTATGACCTTCTGGACGGAGCCTACGGAGCCTGTCCGGAGTATGTGGTCAAAATCATACTCGGGGACTTCAATGCCAAAATCGGTAAGGAAAACATCTTCGGTGGATTAGTTGGAAATCACAGCCTGCACGAAATGACAACAGACAACGGCTTTCGGAATCGATTTCGCAGCAGCTCGTAATACGGTAATAAGTAGCACTAGGTCTACGAATCCACACAGCAACCTGGAGCTCTCCAGACAGTCGAACCGCCAACCACATCGACCACGTGCTAATAGATGCGAGGCACGCATCCAACATTTTGAATACGCAGACGTTCAGAGGGGCAAACGTCGACTCTGACCATTTTCTTGTTGCAGCTAAGTTCAGAGCTCGACTATGAAATGAGAAGAAGCTGCAAACCGCCCTGAAAAAGAAATTCAACGTTGGAAGCTTTAGCACGTCTAGAGTAGCCAGAGCCTACAAAGAGCGCCTGAGTGAGAGACTCTTTGCTGTGCATTCACCATCCACAAACGCCAACAATCTGTCGAACCAGTATCGCGACATCATCAAAGAAGTAGCCAAGACCACCATAGGCTACCATCCACTACCGAAAAAGAGCACTTGGTATGATTACAAATGTGTGAACCGGGAAAAGGTGACAGAAACCGCACATGTACAAGCACTGCAGCGCAAAACAATAGCAGCGAGAATAGAGTATCGATCCTGCGTAAGAAGAAAAGGGCCCACGCAGTCTCCCAGCTCAAGGATATCGACGAGTTCCGCGATAGGAACAATATCCGGATGCTTTTTAGGAAAGCCAAGCAGCTGGCAGCTGGCTTCAAGCCCGAAACAGTGAAGGAAACTTAGTCACCGAAGCACAAGGAATAGTAGATGTTTGGAAGCAGCTACTTAATGGGCATCAGGTGGAGAGAGTGATATGGCAAGAAGACAACCCGCATCCAGTCAATAAAGAATCTATCCCACTTCCCAGTTTTGAAGAGGTCGGCTCAACTATTAAAAAGCTGAAGAAGAACAAGGCAGCCGGCTCTTATGGTCTACCAGCAGAGCTTTTTAAACATGGTGGTGAGGTTTTGGTAGGATGCATGCACCAAGTCATCAACCAAGTATTGGTGGTTGAAGTCATGCCCGATGAATGGACTATCAGCTCTATGTGCCCCATCTTCAAGAAAGGCGATCCTATGTCTTGTAAGAACTACCGACGCATATCCCTGCTTAATGTGGCATATAGGATGCTATTCAAAGTACTGTGTGAACGTCTGAAGCCTTTCTGAAGCACACTAATCGGCACGTACCACCGTGGCTTCCGGCCCGGCAGATCGACGATCGACCAAATTTTCACACTAAGGCAGATCCTGGAAAAGACCAACGAATTTCAATTCGAGACTCACCATCTCTTCATCGACTTTAAAGCCGCATATGATAGCATTCATCGTCTTGAGCTCTATAAGGCGATGGCCGAATTCGGGATCCCGGCTAAACTGATCCAGCAACCGGCTAAACTGAGTTTACCTACCTCGGAGTAAATATCAACTCCACGAATGACAACTTAGTGGAGATTCGACGAAGACTTACCCTAGGAAAACGCTGCTACTTCGGTTTGGCGAAACAAATGGGGTCAAAACTCCTAAGACGAAATGTATGCTCTACAAAATTTTGATCCTGCCAGTTCTGCTGTATGGAGCCGAGTGTTGGATATACGGTCCCGTATTCGAGGAGGGCGAATAGAGAAAAAGATACAACCGGGAACTCTGAGCTGCATCAAGTTGAGGATTTAGTCCAAAAAGCCAAAACACGTCGACTACACTGGCTCGGCCACATCGAGTGAATGGACAATAATGCTCCAGCAAAGAGGATCTTCGAATCACAGCCCCCAGGTTCGAGACGACAAGGAAGACCGAACCTCCGTTTTAAGGATCAATCTATCGCAGATGCCAGAGCGCTTCGTCTAGATAACTGGAAGCAGCGTGCCCGGGATCGAAGAGAGTGGAAGGCTGCCGTGTCTCAGGCAGAGACTCTTCACGGGTCGGGAGCCCATTAAGTAAGTAAGTAGTATGCTAATACCAGACTTGAAGTCAACGGAGAATGTGTATCATATTATATTGCTTCTTTTCATCAGCATTGGTGACAATTTTTAAATTATGCAGTAGTTCCAGCTCCTAGCCAATATTCATAAAAATATTTATTCCTATTGCCATACATACATATAATCAACGTCACATATTTCATATACATACATATATCCTCTTCTTGATTGATTTTCCATAAATCAAAAGCACAACACAGACCCATATGCCCGAAAGCCAGATGTAATCTTTCTTTTCAACCACTTCGTTAAATCAGATTACTTTTGCATATGAAAGCTGGCTTAAATTTCCATCCATCCTTCACAATATGTTTGATAACAAAACAAAAAAAAAATAAAAAACAACCCCCAATCGAAATAAAAACAAAAGAGAAAACTCACTTTCGATTGCGTCGTGTATATGCGTGGGAATTTTGTATCCTTTCACAAATTGTTTTACCCTTTTTGACTCTTATTATAAAATTCTAATTTACGACAATTGCCTTGGCGTGTCATTTAAATGAAAACTGTTTATGCGATATGTGTTTTCCATTTCTGGAAAATTGCCTTTCTAGGCATGTAGCCATTCCCCCTTTGAATTAAAAAAAAAAAAAAAAAAAAACTCACACCCTTGACGACAGGTCCTTTTGTTTTTTTTGTCAATTTATTTGCATATCATATATTTCTTGTTTTTTTTTTCTGTTTTGCTATTCTCTCTGCTCATATTTCCATATATGTATGTACGACAAAGTATAATACACTCCTTATCATTGTGTATAAGGAAAAATGAAATCTCTCAGAAATACGAGCATAGCTTTAGAATTACATACATGTGGGTCCCCCAACCCGCCGCAAATGAAGTGAGAGTATGAGTATATCTTCTACTGAATGTACACAGAGCGGAAGACAAACTGCTCGTTCGTCGTGTGGCGCAAATCTTCCAAGTCTCCATCTCGATTTCCTGACAATGGCTTGTCATTCTAGATAAGACACGAAATAACGTTGAATCCTTATTCAGAATTTATAATGAATTGAGTTTCTACTCCTCATGATAGCATCATCTTAGCACACGACCACGCATACACAGCAACATGCGACATCTTATTTAAGTTTTTTTTTTTTTCCTTCGTTTCATGTATTTTTTTTTTTTTTTTTGTATTTTTTACTTCATCTTCCTTTATTAGAGAGAATCTGGTTTTTTTTTTTGTTAACAAAAAAAAAAAATGTTAAAAATGAAAGGAAAAGAAAAAAACACATCGTTTCGATAATAAATTATCCTCCATCTTATTATCCCGCCCTTTTTTGCACGATGAATAGAGAATTTTTGGATTTTAATAAGATCCACTTGTCTGTTTTATCATGTTTAGAGGGATGGAGCAGCAGGAAGGAAGGACGAACAAAAAACAAAAAAAAAAAAAAAGAACGCGAAATGTAAGAAATTAGGGAGAAAAAAATAACGTTCGCTGGCCTTCTGGATACAATTTTACGGTCGACGGATACAAGACCATGAAAACTTCTACTGACCTACACATCCGTAAAGTGTGTGCTAATCTTAAAGTATCTTGTTTCTCTTCAAAAAAAATAAAAATTGGAATGGGAGATACATATTGCTTCATTCCGGAAGTGATGAAACGTGAAATTCAATGGAATGGTGTTTTTTTTTTTTTTTTTTGAAAATGGGTATACCTATGTATGTATATTTAAAAGATTAATTAGGGCGTGGCATGAGGATTTACGTACATTTTTTCAGAGAGCACGGTCTTCGGTGGTAATACAAAAATAGAAGTGGACGCATTAACTAGCTGAGATGATTTAAAAGTTCAGTCTACGTCTTGTAGAATATCAGTGGTTTAAGTGTCGATTGATTCTTTTGACATAAACTGAGTAAACTACTATATATTCTGACAGTCAGCAAGGGATAAATAGATAAAGGCAGAACCAATAGTTTGTTTAACACATTAATTTTAATTTAAATAGATATCAGGATAGGTAGATATAAGGATTTTTTCGAATCATTTAGCTGTAGCCCTAATGCAGTCACTCAATCATGGATTTGGATTGTTGAAACAAGAACTTTTGAACAAGGAAACAAGAACTTTGGGGAGTTAAAGTAATCCGAAAATCCTTGAAGAACACTTAACATGATAACGTGTTGTAGTTGCCTATCTATGTTTCCCGAAAGGCGACAATATAAAACGGTGTGCATGTGCTATTTTCCAATTACAAAAATACAAATTTTTGGCGCAACAGGTCCATGGGACCTACACCCTGGGTCCTCCTCACAACCATTCGTTTTGTGCGTGTTATATTCTTCACATGAATGGAAGGGGCCTAATGTTTTAATGCTGAACGGCAATTTTGAGAAGCTTTTTCATGACAGTTTTACTCTCGGATGTTTGTCAGACGCTCGCGAGAGGTGGGGCCGTGAAAGAAATTTTAGGTGTTGTCTGGGGATTGAACCTGGAACCCCTTGCTCCGTAGTCCAACGCACTAACCACTTGAGCCACGGCGTCCACTTATTTTCCAATTATACACTTTATATAAGGTCATCCAACAAAAGGTGTCATTTTAAATCAATGAAACGGCGCCGACGGCCATAATTCTTCTGTCAGGCAGAATGAACCATTCCAACTGGATAATGAAAACAAATAATATCGTCCACCTGACTAGAATGAAGTGAGGGTAGCAATACCCAGGCTATACTCCAACAAAGCTCCTGGACCGAACAGCCTACTACCCGATCTGTTTAAGGCAGCGGGGAATGACTTGGTGGAGAGCATACACCAACTTATTTCCAGGATTTGGTCGGAAGTAAGAATGCCTGATGAATGGAACCTCAGAGCATCGTTTGCCCGATCCTTCGCCAGCACCATATAGAGACATCAGTCTCCTTAACCTTGCATACAAGATCGTATCGCCCGTAGTGTGTGAGCACCATTTGTCAACGATTGGCCGCTATGAGTACGGTTTTAGGCATGAAAAGTCCACAACCGACCAAATATTCACACTACTGCAGATCCTGGAGAAAACTCAAGAAATTCAAATAGATACCCACCATCTTTTTATCGATTTTAAGGCTGCAGATTCTGTATATAGAATCTATTGAAACGAGCTATACAGAGCCATGTTTAGTTTTGGCATCCTTGCCAAACTTGGCAGATTGTGCAGATTGACGACGGAGAATGCTCGATGCTCCATAAACGTCGGAAACAATTTCACCGAGACCTTTGATGTTATAAAAGGATTCAGACAAGGTGACGCGTTGTCATGTGATTTTTTCAACATCATAATCGAGAAAATTGTGCGAAGTTCGAAAGCCAACACCAGAGGCACAATTTTCCAAAAGTCTTTCCAATAACGTGCATACGCTGATGATATTGACATCATCGATAGAACACAGCGAGTTGTCACCGGAGGGTTTGCAATTACATAAGCTTGCAAGTAAGAACAGAAGGGCTAAAAATGGGCTTAGTTGTGAATAAGGGTAAAACCAAGTACATATATGCTATCAACAAGAAGGGACACACAACATTGACGAATCGGATAAAACGTCACAATAGATAGCTACAACTTTGAGGTAGTTAAGGACTTTGTCTACCTCACCTCTGCTATAAGCTCTGTCAATAACATCACATCAAAAATCAAACGAAGAGTTACATCTGCCAATCGCTTTTTCTTTGGTCTAAGAACGCAATTGAGTGACAAGGCCTTGTCAAGAAACACTAAGGGGACTCTATAGATGTAGAACCCTCATCATCCCAATCCTGCTGTGTGGATCAGCGGCATGGACGTTAACGAAGGCCACTGAAGATATCCTTGGTCGTTTTGAACGCAAAATCCTTTGGATAATGTTCGGTCCCATTTGCATTGACGGAATTTGGAGGAGGAAATTAAATAGCGAACCTTACGAGCTGTACAACAACATTGACCTGGTCAGAAAAGTGTGCATCAGCCGTCTAAGATGGCTAAGACATGTAGAGCAACTTGGAGTGCGCAACTGGAGGCAGTTAGATAAAGATCGCGCTAACTGGAGAGGTTTGTTGGTTGAAGCCCAGATCCACCTCAGACTGTAGCGTCACCTATATATACATATATTTTTGAGAGATTTCGAACCAGACCACAGTGTTGGGTTCCTTTTCGTCTCTCTTCCACGATCCATCTTAGCCCGAGAATCTCTCTGGATTTCTCCACAGTTCTTCTCCGGCTTTGCTTTCTCGTATCAACGCTAGCATCTGTTTAACAGAAATCTGGTTCATCCTCTGGGTATCTACCCAGTGGCTCCGCAGGACTTCCCTTTTTCTGCTAGCTAGCGCCGGACATTGACACAATATATGCGCGGCATAGTTCATAGGTATCATTCTCCAGAAGACCCATCTTCTTTAGGTGATACCTGAAATTTCCATGACCTGTAGATAACCTGTAGCGATAACGGTAGGTGTTCCTTTGAGGCCCAGTTGCTAATTAGGCGTTCTACCATCCCTCTGCCAATTTCAGCGAATGGTTCCGGACCAGAAAACTCCAAGGTTGACCCTTGCTTTGCTAGAGAGTCCGCATTTCATTGCTCTCAGTCCCTACGTCCCCTTTCATCCAGAGCAGCGTCATCTCATTTCGAGATGAACACTTATTGAGTTAATGAACACATTCCAATGCCAGTGGTGTATTGTTCCAGTTCCAGTTCTTCTGAAAAAATACCTGCCCCCCTCTGTGTTCCATCCGTCCGTAAAAATGATTATATCATCCGGAAGTGTTTACTCTCCAATAAGAGTTTTATGATACCTTTCGGTAACACACATTCTCTTTATTACATCAATGGGCATATTTAACTCACTAATCTCGTTTTTAAGAGATCCATAATTTTCCTATGACTTTAGATAGTACCGCGCTAGTACCAGTTGGCATCCGGTGCAGACGAAGTGCAGTCGAAGCCACCGTTTTCTTAATAATTAAGTTTAGCGGCAGAATACCTAGGACCACTTCCTGGGTCCTAGTCCTTTTGGGTAGCTTTTTGCTACCATACAACTGACACATACATATATGATAATCGGTCTAACTATCCTCGTGTACATCTAGTATGCTAACCTCGGCGAGATTCCACACCTTAGTCCACTTATCTATTTGCACTGATGAAGCATCCTTTTCGCTTTTATGGTCTTCTCTTCCACATGGAAGTTCCAAGTTCATCGAGATACTTAACCTTCCTGGTCACATGTAGTTCTGATCCGAAAAGTGTCAAGGGCTGAAATTCCAGATCTCTCCTCTTCCTTGTGAAGATGAATAGATTTGTGTTTTCCGCATTAATGGAGAGCCCTTGTTCCTGACACCACCGCTCCACCACTCTGAGAGCATTTCTCATGCTATCTGCTGTGATGTTCATGAATTTACCTCTTGCCATTATTGCTATATCATCGGCATTTCTCACAATGAGGATGCCAGTCTTTTCAAGTCTTCTCAGGAGAGAGTCACCTGTTATATTCCACAGAGTAAATGACAAAACTCCTTCTAGCCGGCAACCTCTGCTGGCCCTTTCTCTAAGTCTTGATGTGCCCTATTTTTCAGCATATTGTCCACCCATCTCACCACCAATGGGTTAACCCTGCGTTCTTCTAAGGCTACTCTCAGACTTTCGAAGCATATCTTATCGAAGGCACCTTCAATGTCCATTATTATGGTCATTGCGATGCCTGCGGTATTCATCTCCTCTTCCGCCACCACCTGGTCTAGATCTGTAGCGTCACCTAAGTAAGTAAGTAATCCGATTTTCCTTCCTAAGCTAGAGATGAGTACCTTAAACCTTTCGAACGATCAGCCTATCCTCATTCATGCTGTCTGGTCTTGAAAACCGTATAGCCTTAGCATGACATTCTGTTTCCACTGGGTGATTATGACATCCATGCTAGACTATAAAATAATCTACGAAGAAGGCATTGTTAGAGTTGATAGCAAGAGCGCGTAGTGAACCTGACTTTTATGTCTATCCTCCTTTAATTGGACATTCAGGAAGCATTTGACATTTGACATTGATAGGGCCATTTAACTCCATCTTTACAAAATTGAGTCTGTGTTGACCAATGATCCTTGAACCGATCTTAGTGGAATGAATACACTGCTCTAACTCCCCTTCCCTATGTGAGCGTATATGGTGAGCAGACATGCATTAACCGATCTTAAACTGAAATAATAGTGTTCACAAAAAGAAGAAATTGGCCAAGTAACCAGGTACCACTATCCCTATCTAGTAAAATAGTTGTATTTGGGCATTTTTTGGATCCAAAACTTATCTATCCTAAAGATTTATAGGCATGAACCTCTGGTAATGCCGTCTAGGTTCCAGATTATTACACACACGGTTGTTTGGTGACTGAGACCCCACATACTGTCATACATAAAATACAAGATCTCCCAACATCCCTGCTAGTATGGACGTTTTTCTCTGATTATCTTCTTAGTATATGTATCTTTGTTTGAAGTGACGCCAGAAAGGCATCATAATCTGGACGACTAATCTCAGAGAAGAGCCCAAAGGTAGAATGTTAGATGATCTCAGTAGCATGTCGAATTGTAAGGTGGTTCTCTTGATAATATATGCTCAAAAGTGCTTTTAATTGTCCATTTTGCTGTGAGTTGTGAATTGGCTTTATTTTAGTATCTTTCAAGCAGAGATCCTTGCGTTTGCAGGCCACATCATTTAGAGATCTGTTTTAATAGCCTTCTATTAAAATCGTGGACACGGAGGTAGTTCAGAGCTGATAAACTGACCAAAAATGGCAGGACTACGTATGTATTTGCTTGGATTGGACATTTGTAGATATGCAACTTGAGAACCCTTGTGGGAGAAGAACAGCAATCATACCAAACCTCGCTATGAGTTGGAATATTTAAGGAAAACCCTGACAAAAAACTTATAAGATATTTAGATTTAAGAGTATGTTATCCCACTCTGTAACACGTTACACTTTTCAACGCAAAAAATGACCCAGAAGTTAAACTAGGTAATCAGAAGAAAATATCGTTATACAGGACCAACCAACCAATACTTGAAGGCAACTTTTTTAAAACTGTTAAAGAGATAAAGACATTTTCAAAGACTTAATAATCTCTTTTAAACACCAACCAACTGTTGCTACCTTTCTGTATAATTTCTACAACCCTCTTGCAAAATGTCACTTGTCTAAACAACAAAAAGTAAAAAAAAAAAAAAAACTTTACACTCTATCCCTTAAGTAAACTCAACAAAAACATTGCAGTGAACTTTCAATGAAAAAACAAAAAAGAAAAATCGAACGATTTCCTTTTAAAAATCTATTTCCATCCCCACCTCCGACTAATTTTACAGATCATTGTTCCCGGGGTAAGTGGGAATACCACCATCAAATGAAAACAGCAAACCTAAGATCAAATTAAGACCACACACAGGAACAACACACACTTCTGTCTCTCTATTCACATCTTTGTTCGTTTTAACCATTCCGTTCATTCTTATTGCAAATTCAATTGGAGAATAAAACCGAAATGAAGCATCCTGAAATTGTTCTTCAAATTGTTATGCGGCACGAATCCTGAGAGGACGAAAGAGAAAAAAAAAAACCAAAGACCGAAAAAAAAAAATAAATTCAACCGAAACAAAAAGGAAAACTAAATAAAGAAACCGATGAGAAAAGTTTTCTAATTTCTTCTCTCCTCCTTCGTGGGAAGAAAACCAATATCGGGGTCTCGGTATACGATGGAACATCGAATTGAACTGAAAATTCATTAGGGAATTAGATTCTCTACTTTCTACCGTAAAAGAGTCCATCCTCATCCATCAGGCTGTTAGGAGAAGTTTCCCTTTTTATTTTTATTTTTTCGGTTCAGGCACTCTTCACACCACAATTCTCACACCCTCATTTGGATGGATGCTTTGGCAAGATCAAACAACCGTACATTTGGTCCAGTCCAACAAAAAAAAAAAAATAAGAGATAGGTAAGCAAACCACAATCCCTCAGCAGAACAGTACAACAAATCTACATGTATTTGTATATGTATAGACAGGACAGGAAAACCAAGAGAGAATAGAATAAAACAAAAAAAAAAAAAAGTAACAACTCTGAAATCACTCGTGCAACAAGGCAAGATGCCCAACGAAATAAATAATACATTTATCTAATGCGCTCGGGTGTACACGACGGGTCACATTCAGGGGTTCCTTTCCTTTTTTAGGGGTAATAAGGGCAGCGGCGGTAACGCCATCACCAACAGCAATAGTTGCTACACTGGCTACTGAAACAATACCAGGGTGGACATGGCCGTCGTTGGATGCCTTTGCGCCTTGCTATCTTTCTATCAGACTAATATCCTTCAGACTATAAAGAGAAAGGACCCTCGTAAGTACATCCTGCATGAGATCCATGATGAACGGTTACGAGCTTACAAAGTGTACAGACAGAATCCATACTAGAAGTAGAAGATACTGATGTCTGACCTTCTCTAGATATGGTAGAAGAATCCTTTAACACTACTTCCCCGGAAACCGACATTTTAAGTCAGTTCCAAAGTGAATGAGTAGGTACTGTGCTTAGGTACAAGAACTGATACGATACTCGTAGAACAAAATACATTTAAGAATAGAATAGCAATGTCGCCAATGAGAAACTGATATCATGTCACTTTTAAGCTCCTTGATAGTTTAACAAATAGCTGATCGCTGATAGAATTGTTTCTGTACAAAACTAGGCAACATGGGATTTGTAATTCCCGCCGTTTGTTGACAAATTTGTGAACGGCTCACTTTTTGGGGTTTTCTTCCCCACTATGAGTAGGAAACGTACTTACAGGCACATAAGTTTAGTTTAGCCGGCAAGAAAAAAGATTGGTATAGAAACATAACTTGAATGTGCTAGAGTTTCTGCTACATAACGTCCATCAAACCAGCGAAGACCTGGGTCTAAAAAAATATTCCTGCCACATCTAGAAAGTACAATGAAACTATTTTGTACAGCAAACGGAATAAGACAAAAAGAAAGGAGCAAAGCCAGTAGAACCATCATGGTTAACAAGGATCTTGTAGATAAAGTCTTGGAATATACACATCTACATAGTCGCAGCGTTCTGCGCTCGATGGTGAGACTTATATGGCTTGAGTCAAGAGATTTAAGCTTAAAGCGATGAAGATATTAAGACGACCACCTTACATCATATGCATGTCATCAGCAATGAGGTCGTACCCAAACACAAGACCGGAAAAAGCTAAGACCGGTCAGCCTAACATCATTTCTGTTGAAAAGAATGGAAAGAATTGTGGTGTGGTGGTGTGGAATATGGAGAGCACGGCGCTGAAAGCGTGTTCTTTGAGTAGTAGGGCAACATGCATACAGAGCTGGCAGGTCCACGGAAACAGCACTAAAGCAGGTGGTACGCGTTGCTGAAGAGGAGATAAATTTCAAAAGTCTGAAAGAAGCCTTAAAAGAACGCATGGTTAACCCATTGGTGCACTGGTAGTGTCAGGAACAAGCGCTCTCCATTAATGCGGAAAAGACAGATCTGATCATCTTCACAAGGAAGAGGAGAGATTTGGAATTTCAGCCCTTGACACTTTTCGGGTCGGAACTGCAGGTGACCAGGAAGGTTAAGTATCTGGGTGTATACCTAGCTGCTGAACTAACTTGGAACTTCCATGTGGAAGAGAAGATCAGAAAGGCGAAAAGGGTGCTTCATCAGTGCAAGCGAGTATGTGGACTAAGGTGGGGAATCTCGCCGAGGTCAGCATATTGGATGTACACGATGATAGTTAGACCGATTATCACATATGCGTCAGTTGTATGGTGGCAGAGAGCCATCCAGAAAACTGTAAAGAAGCAATTAGATAGGGTCCAACGTCTGGTATGTTTAGGGATCGCCGGTGCAATACGAACGATACCAACATGGGCAATGGAAGTGATCCTAGGTATTCTGTTGCTGGACTTATTTATTAAGAGAGCGGCGGCTTCGACGGCACTTCATCTGCACCGGGATGCAATTAGCAACTGGGCTGAACATCAGAGAAGATGGTCAACCGTGGAAGGTTGCCGGCAGGCAAAAATGGCTATTAAAATGCCGATTGGCACCACACCACTCTTAGAATACTGACATGGGTGGTAGTGTTTTTTTTTTTTTTTTTTTTTTTTTTTATCAGAGGACCAAGATGGCTACCTTGTGGGACTCCGGAAGTTGCAGTTATGGGGTCGGAGATGGAAGACCTAAAGAGGACATTGTATTGCCGCTCTTTAAGGTATGAAGTAATCCAAGATATGAAACGGGGCTGAAATCCGAGAGCTACAAGTTATCTACAGGTCATGGAAATTTCGGGTATTACCTAAAGAAGATGGGTCTTCTGGAGGACGACACCTGTGAGCTATGCCTGGAGGAGGTCGGGACGTCAGCACATATATTGTATCAATGTCCGGCGGTAGCTAGCAGAAGAAGGGAGGTCCTGGGGAGCCACTGGGTAGATACCCAGAGGATGAACCAGATTTCTGTTAAACAGATGCTAGCGTTGACACGTGGAATCAAAGCCAGAGAGGAACTGTGGAGAAATCTATAGAGACTCTCGGGCCAAGATGGATCCTGGAAGAGCGACGAAAAGGGACGAAAAGGGAAGAGTACTTCACTTCTATAACCGAGGTAGACCTTCTTAAAGAACTTCATCACGATATTGATCAACGGATAACAAATCTACGATCTTGTCATCAATCACCACACCACACCAGTAATGATAGATTGGATTGGGCAGATCATATGGAACGTGGGCTGGAGTACCAGAAAGTTAAACCAGATTTCAAGGCAAAGATAACTTGGTGGAAGTCAAATTTGAAAGTCCTAAACTTTTACTGAACAAAAGATGGTAAGGGTCAAGAGAGCGTCAAAAAGTAGAAAGAAACCAAAGCTTAACGAATTGGCAGCAAAGATGGAACCTTTCACAAAGGACGAAGAATTTATTGACTCGTAAAGTAATTTAGAAATGAAAATAAATCGCGCTCATAGATAAGAGAACTTTTATCTGAACTAAACTTAAGCTGGACAATGTTGCTTTTAGGGCTATCTGCACCTATCGACTGCAATGAGAGCGAGGAAAGATATGAAACAAAATGTTATCCACTGCCTCCACAAGAGGATCATTTTAGATCTGGGATGCAGTTAAAATTGTATCAGCAACAATAATGAAGGAACTTCGGATAGTCCCCTAAAAATAAGATCGAAGGCAAGCTTAAGACAGCAAACAATAAATATCAAAAAAATCAGCTGAATTGAGTTACTCTGGGAACGTATAACGTACACTTCACTTGACCAAGTTTGACAAGGCTTAAGGTTACTTCCGTTCGCCGTAGATAGAAAAGATACTTCACTTCTGTCCAATGCGTTTATTTTCACATATGTACATAGCTCCACTAGCGTCTAAGATGGCTAGGACATGTAGAGCGGACGAGTAGGTACTTCAAAAATGAGCTTCTTGTACATTTTCGCAAAAGACGGAGTTGAAATTCTTTTTTATAGAAGGACGAGGTCGTGAAGAAAAAACCTATACTTGTAACTTGAACTAATCTACTACTTCTACCATCTGAAGATTTGAAGAGTATCAATTCTAGAAAACAAGCTCAATTTTCATTCAAGCCGAATGCGATCATTGCAAAGATCTATGTATGACCATCTAGGTCGACTTAAAAATGAACACTGATGGAAAAAATAACCCCAAAGAGCTCCACTCCTCCACTACTCCACTATTCTAGGAGTTTCAGTTAAATTCTTGACGTCTAAGTGGCCTAATTCCATCACATCCTGCTCTGAATGGCTTCAGCTTTTAGAGGCTAGAACTTCAAAGGCATATTCTTTCAACGCCTTATGTTGTTCTACAGAGATCTCAGACAAGAGTAAATATATCTGTACGTGCATTGCTAGACCGTACCTAATATATGAAGCGATAATATGTACATATGTATATGGTGCCTGAGTGACTTTATCATGAAGGGGGATCTGTGCAAGTAAGGTCCTAGAGGAGGAGTCTATCTATAGATAGTTTTCTCAGTTGCAGAAATTTCCGAATTCGACGCCTTCCCCTAAGCCAGGCTAAAATAATAATTATAATAATAATCCAGGCTACGCTATTTTATATCGACAGGGGTTCCCTATTGACGATCTTTTTCGAGTCAAAAATTAGGCTACGAATATTTGTATTAAACAGTCTATGACTTGTGGTAGACTATGGATGTTACGTTTCAAGTGGAGCTTCTTTCGAACTCAAGTCGATTTCAAAGTTTCGTTGCAAAAAACATCAGCGAGGAATTTATCTTTAAGCTTAAGGGTCTAAAGCGATGAAGCTACATCACGTTAATCTGAGTCCTTGGCTTCACGGGTATTCAGGGTAATAAGAGAGCCGATTCTCTTTCGAGGAATTAACAAGCTTCCTTAATAGGTTCATAATTTTCTAATTGGTACTGATATTCAATTGACAGTACGAAAAGACTTTTAGACATACAAGAAGACCAGGCTTAAACTTGGTGCTTGATCTGAAGTGATTTACTATCTTTAGCCCCTTAACTTTAGATAGTTATTCGATAACTATCAAGTCTACGTGCTGGCTGTTTTGGGCTAGACGGAGAAAAAGATGGTCCACCAAGGAACCTCAAAAAATACTGAGCCCCACAGAATTCCACAGCTGATTAGTCTTGCCGTTCAGCAAAGTAAGTGGGTCCTTTACTAGTCGCATTAGATTAGATAGAAATATGGCTCGATGGAAGTTTTCAGACTCGATAAATTGGACAGGCATACTTTTAGATACACAATTTATTCACTAGACATATGTATATTTAAAAATTAAAGCGCCCCAAACGCCTATGCATCTTTACCCCTAATCAAGCCCTGCACACCAAAAACAGCAGAATATTCGAGTTCATCTGGGACTCCCGAATATATTTTCCAACCACCAGTCATACATACATTCATGGGCAATAAAAACACAATAGTGACCCTTGCAAATTGCCTTGGAGTTTATACCATCCGCACAACATCATCGCAGACGAACATGGTCCCATACACGAGTGTACGGGCGGATTCTCTCCAAGGATATGTGTCGAGTCGAGTATGGTGGCGGCAGCGATGGCATGTCAACGAAACGCCATGATTAGGATTGCGCCACAAAACAACGACTCTGCCCTCTAAACGGGTCACGAACTTTTGGATTTCTCGCTTTTTTTTTGTTTTTGGTTTTGTGCGGCCAGTTGTGGTTTATCTGCAAATACATTAGCGCCAACCGAACGTGATTAGTGCATCCTTACGGGACGACCGACCTTAAAACTCCCACAAATTAATTATTCGCAGGAAAAAAAAAAAAAAGAAGATGTTTAATTAATTCGCTATCAGAGTATTCCCCATTGCGCGTATCCCAATGAGTACAATCAATCAATCAATCCGCAGGACGTGCGGATACACTGAACACCCACAAGCGTACTCGCCGAGGTTAATATTAAAACAGGATGTAATGGTCGAACAAATATTCGCACTTTAGTTTGAATTACACAAATAAATTAAAATACATTGACTGTACTGGAAGGGGATGAGGTGATGATGTGGATCGTAGTCACCTTCTGCTGCCGTTAAACCAGATTCTATTATGTGCAACATTGCCTCTTCACATCGGTCGGCCGGAACAAATAAGTTTCAACTATACCGCACACTCACATCCTCTCACAGGATAATGGTGTTCGAAACACTTAATTGTTGGTTCATGGCAATGTTTATTGTCCAATTAGAGAGCCGCACAGATCACAGTCAGGATATTTTAGCGAAGTCTCTCTCTCTTCATTGCCACCAGTCAAGGTGGGCAGATAGTAAATTCCAATTTACGATACCCGTACCAAGTATCCGGATGCAGCAGGATGAACGACGACAACGACAACAGCTACGAAACGGAATGCCAAATTCTACAGATACAACAGTAGTAGCAGTGAGTTAGAGAAGAGAGAAGGACTAATTGAAGTTTAATAGATTGCCGAGTTGTGATGCCCAATGTTTTGTTTGCTGCGATGGAATTTCCACAGCGCACCGTAATGGACATCGCAGCCGGAGAGATTGTCAATTGGAGCCACTCATTGCGAAGAGAATCGAATGGAATTTCGTTCATCTAGATAGAATGCCTCTACGTGTGAGATGACAATTTACTTAACAATTTGCTTTCAGCACCATAAATATTCCAGTTGCTGCTTTGAAAGACTCAAACAAGTATATAGGTACCAATACCAACCAAGCGATGTCCTTTTATGGCTAAAAGTTTTGTGCTGTCACTTAAGATGACTAACAAATAGAAGAGGCCGACACAATAAGACCCTGATAGATAATACGTCTAAGATATTAATCTTGTCACTGAAAGCCAGCATCTTAGTCGAGTCGATGTGTACAAAATTCAGGTCATGGCGAAGTTAAAATAGTTCTCGTCTCGGTCTCGTCTTTGGAGTAGGCATCCCTACTCCCAGAAGGAGATACGAAAACTTATTACTCCATAAGAATGTTGGCTCGTTAGTTGAATGTGACGGAGGCATGGGGTGAAGTTCCGCAAGATTGGATGGTAGTAGCTATGGGTATGGATTTTCGATTGATGCTCATGTGAGCGGGTTCTATATGGCAGGAGTGAAGGAGGCAAAAGGATGCCGAGAACAGATGACGCAAGGATGTGTATGTGCATGTATGTGTATAAATAAATGTTTGAAAGAGCAAAGGCTGAGGAGAAAATTAATTTCACTTTGATATTGAATGTTGATTGGCAGTGAAAGGGTCATAGTTGAGGAATATCAATTATCATAGGGGTTGTTTATTGATGGGGAAGATGGCAAAATGTATCTTATAGATTGGTTCATTGAATTTTATGGTTTTGTGAGTCCTTAAAATTGGCACAAGTGCCACTGCGGGTTTAGGTGGTGTATCTGTACCTACTTTTTTTTATTTGGCTACGGGTTTAGATGGTTTTGAGAGAAGAAACCTTTTCGACTTTGCATTTCAATTTGAATTTGGGTACCTATGCATCTGAAATTTGCAAAAAAAAATTAAACTGTTTTCGTCTGAGGGTTTTAAAGCTTCGAATTCAGTACATATCATAGGTGCCCTAGATGTGAATAATAATTCTTTAAATTCTTTCCTCTATTTGTGGCTTGGGTATTCATTGGAGATTCATGTAGAATCTTGAACATCCTTTCAAAGGGATGGATTCACATCAAGCTCGCTTGTGTGACCAATTTACTACTACTTTGTTTCTCTCTGAACCATCTGACTAAAGTCACAAAGGTTTGAGTTGGTTATTTGATCCTGAATAGGATTGTTTTATGATCCCTTTGGCAGTCGATTTGAGATACTTTTGAATAATATCAAATTTGTTTTACTTATTTAAATATATTGACGGATATAGACTAATAGTAGATTAAACAGGTATCAACATCGCAAGGAGGATTAATGTTAATCCTTCTGATAGCAAGATTTGGGTAAACCAATCTAATTTATGGAAAGTATGTAAGTCCAGGTATACAGGAAGAAACCAGACAGAAACAGATGCGAAAAGTATCTTAATCACACTACCAATACAAGAGATAATCCTCTTGGTGTTCTTAAACAAAACGTATACCACTTTCTCAGGAGGGCTCATGTTACTTGTATATAAGACTTAATGTAGTAGGTACTATTTACACGTTTGAAGTTGAGTCTCAAGACATTCTCTACATATACATCACATCACAAATACTACCAAGGTGGACTTCGTGACTCTATAGTTAATGCCTTGGAGTTCGAATATCAGTTTTCAAAGTAAGCAACTGACAAACTTTCGAGAGTATTGAAAAAAGTTTCTCAAGTTCCATGGCATGGCATTAAACAGTAGATTCCTTCCATTAGTTTTAAAGAATAGAAAACGGGGAACACAAATAGTTTGGAGAAGCTAGAGAGCCTAACAAGGGTCTCGGTCATGGTTGCCACTTAGGAAAAATATTTGCGACCATAATTGAAAAAAAAAGTTACCAAATGAAGTAAAAAATTACCAAATCATTCTAAAGTCGAAAACGTTGATAAAGTAGGGAGTATTAGCGAACTCACTTTTTTAAACTTCTCCCTCATAGTAATTTCAAGTTTGACGTTGGTCGGTCGTCACATTCACTGAAATACCTACTTATTTAGCCATCATTTACATAAGGCGACTCCGTTCGTATGCAATCAATTAGACATAATTCAAAATAATGAAATTCATTCAATTCTCGACTAACGTTCTTTAATCTGGTCTTGTTCAAAAATGTTAACAAATCCAGCTAAAAATTACTAAATTACCAAAACTTCCGAAACCAAAAAAAAAAATTACCAAATTTGGTAAAAAGTTACCAAAGTGGCAACCGTGGTCTCTGTTGGACCTGTCGCGATAAATATTTGAATCTTTATTTTTTCCACCACTAAGGTCCTTTACCAAAATGAGTAATCTTTAAAACTGGAAGTTTGAAGTGTAGACGAGTGCTTTATATAAACACAAAACCTATTTTACTTAGCCTCTATCTCTCAGTTTCTACACTCACCTCGGGCATGGTGAACCCTGGAAGGTTTTGGTGGCAGTCATTGAGAGAAGGGGAACACTCACATAGACATATCTCTTATTGTTGAGTTGACCATGGCGTCTACAGTTCCAGTCATGTCAGACATATTGAACAAGTTATGATACTTGAGGTTTTCTACTATATTCCAAGCTGAGGTGTCAGAAACATTATCGTTAATGAAGCAATGTTTGCACTTGAATCCACCCAGTGAGTTACTGAGGTTGTTCCAGAAGCTTTACGCATCTTGGGAGCTGTGGCGACACAACAAGGATTCTAAAGAAGTGTACCCTTGAAGATGTAGAAACTTGCAATCGTCCTGGATTGATATGGTCTAGAAACTACAACTGTCATAAAGGTAAAGAAATTGTGGGGTATTGATGAAGTGGAAGTTGGATTTGAGGTTGGAGAGTTGGGTGGGGTTCACTGTTCCGGGCAGCGTCCTGCGTTTCTGATGAACTCCAGAATCTTTCCGAAACTGAAACTTCTGAGATAACTCAGTCCAGGCAGTACGTATTCCCAGGTATTCGTATCTTAGCCCCTTAGTGCTGGATATTCGCAGAGGAAGTGCTCGAGGCTTTCTTCCTCTTCCTCGCATCCCGGGCAGGTGCTTGATGTCACCAGTCCCAGTCTGTATGCGCGTTTATTCAGGTTGATGTGTCCGGTGTATAGACCGACCATCCGTCTTTATTGTAACCTGAGCTCGCTCTCTTCGCCTGACGGTTGAAGTGGCGCTTAGTCATGGCTTTGGCAGCTTTACAGGTTTGCAGTCCTTTCCATATATTTAAGTGGTGTTTTGCGAACGAGCTGCTGTATGCGGTTTTAACAACCTTTTAGGCTACTCCTAAGGTTGTAACCGTAGGTATATCTATATTTTCCGCCCCCTTCCTAGCCAGTTCATTCGCAGCCAGATTAAGTCCAGATACTATCGCGAATTCTGTAAGTTCTTGGATATAGTCTCATAAAACCAAAACACGACGACTACATTAACTTGGACATAGAGGGCATAGGCAACAATCTTTCAGTCAGAGGCACGTTTGAGTCCCAGCCCCTGAATTCGAGATGACAAGGATGGTCAAACCTTGTGTACGTCACGAGTCTCAGAGCTCTAGGTTTAGAAAACTGGAAGAAACGTCCTTGCATTCAACGAGACTGCTGAATCTTTGGCACATTTTAGTCTTTTAGTGTTCTGGAGCCATTTAGCAGTAAGTTTACTTTAGAATATATTTCAAAATTTGTCCTCTAAACTACGAGATTTAATTTTTGTGAGTTCTACGAACAAAAGAGGGGGAAAGAACATCGCCTTCTCCAGAAAAATTAGAGAGGCAACAAGACCCGAACAGAGCCCTGTAGAGATGAACAAGGAAAATTTGTAGTTGACGATATGGAAAAACCACTTCTGCAGACTGTCAGCAGAACGAACCACTTCACCTGGATGATAAAAACCAAGACTACCGTCCATCTAACCAGAATGAAGTGAGGATAGCAATATCCAAACTCAAATCCAACAAGGCTGCTGGACTGGACGGCCTACCAGTCGATATATGTCATGCAGCGGGTGATAAATTGGTGGACCTCATACACCAGCTCATTTCCAACATTTGGTCGGAGGAAGGTATGCCTGAGGTAAGCCTGATGGAACCTCAGCATTGTTTGCCACAAGAAAGAAAACCCTCTAAACTGCACCAACTATAGGGGCATTGCATACAAGATCCATACTGTGTGAGCGCCATTTGTCAACAAGCTGATTGGACCCGTGCGGTTTTAGACCCGGTATGTCCACTACCAATTAAATATTCACTCTACGGCGGATCCTAGAAAAAACGAGGAGTCTTCGAATCCAATCAGGAGGGACAACGCAATAGAGGAAGACCTCGCCTTAGGTGGCGCTCGCAAGTGGAAGAGTACCTTAACCAACTTGGATTGTGTAATTGGAGGCAGTTCGCCAAAGACCGCGCTAACTGGAGAGGCTTGTTGGTTGAGGCTCAAGTACATCCCATACTGTAGCATTACCTAAGTAAGTAAGTAAGTAAATGTGAGGAGCATTGTAAAGAGTAATAATAAACGTAAATAGAAAATACGTACCTAATGATCGGAAAACACTATATTATTTGATGACCTTACCTGAAATAGAAAAAGGATTATGGTTAAGATTCACTGTATGTATAAATGATTAATTTGTTTTTTAAGTTCTGATAGCAATATAGCACAATTCAGAGGAAGTTAGGGAAACTGCCATTTTCATCAGCAAATAACACATATAAACATAGTCCGAAAGGAAAAAGTCTAATGGTGTTAAATCGCATGATCTCGGCGGCTAATTGAAATCTCCAAATCACGCATTCAGGAATTTGTCATGTAATAGAGCCATCAGCTGTGTTGCATATGACGAGAGATTCTTACCGTTTTTGTAGTATTTTCATCTTTTTCAACACATTATGCTACTATGTACCGATTCATATTGAATAACCTCCTAATTTTTACTTATCAAAATTCATCGCAAAGACAGTTGAATATTGACAGTTCAACAATGACACGAAATTTAAATTGACACCTCTTGTTGGACAACCCTATAGCTCTGCCATCAACGAAAGGGTAGTTTTCTGTTTGTAGTCGCAAACAATCTATGCAGTGCTGTGCTTGAAAATGGGCAGCAACATCAACAAGACGAAAAGCGTCGGAAATTAGCATTAGAACAATATCTGGGTAAGTCCTCATTTCGAAAACAGTTGACTTATCGGCTTCTTGCCAGAAATTATTAACATGAACTTCAAAAAAAAAAAAAACGACAAACTCATTATGATGTCGCTGTTCACTTATATCAACAGGATTGGGTCCATTATACGCAATTACTTAACCCAGGAAACGCTGGAAAGAAAACCGTTGTATTAGAACCACCCCGATAGTGATGTGAATCAGAGGAGGTCCATCAGCTTGACATTAACCACGTCCTTCAGGTCAATAAAGAGGTAACTACCGAGAATTCTCATTCTTCTGGCAGATATGGTAGGACAGTCACATAGCAGGTTTCGGACAGATTCAATTTCTTCCTCGTCCTTGTAAGTTCTGCAATAGTCGTTGTGTGCATGAATACCAATGCCAGAGAGAACCCGTGTATTGCGACGACTGAGCTTCACCAGAGAAACAGATGTTTTCTTGTTTAGTGCCGGTCATAGCGCCCTGGCTGTTGAATAAGTGTCTAGATGTAAATGAGTCCATCGTCGATTAGCTCGACCAGTAGCTTCATCCTCTAATTTTTTCTTTAAATATCATATTAGGATTGGAATCCAGAATTACGCCCAGATATCGCAACTTCGCTAATCTTGGAGGGAGTAAAGGTTAGGATCGATCTCTTCCTAGTGAAGATCAATACCTCTGTCTTCGACGGGTTGACTCCGATTCATTTGCTGGCAGTCCACTGGTTGTAATGCGAGATTAAGCCTTTCACTTAGGAGTGGAAGGAGCTTTCCTGAGGCTAGGATGAGTACATTATCAGCATGGGCTGACACGATGAAGCCAATTTCCTTCAATCTTACGAAGATCTCGTCAACTAAGAGAAGCCATATTAGGGGACAGGGGACTCCGCCTTAGGACGTTCCTCTGCAAACCCTCTTCCGAATAGTTGTATCTCCCAGTGTTGAGTGTATGGTTCATAATCTGAGCATTAGTGCAATCCAGATGCAGAGGCCGATGTGCAGTTTTATCCTGCGTAAGCTGTCCAGGATCGCATCGGGGCTTATATTGTTGAACGCTCCTTCAATGTCAAGAATGCTTCCAGAGTAAATTCTTTGAAGTGGAGGGATCTTTCCATAGTTGACACAACCCTGTGGAGAGCTGTGTCTATCGATCCACAGGTGCAGGCATGTTGTGATTTGGATAGGTAGTTATCGCCAATCACACTTCTTATGCTACGTTCCAATGTTTTCAGCAGAAAGGATGATAGACTGATTGGTTTAAAGGCCTTTAAGGTCGTGTGACTTGGTTCCTAGGCATGGGAATGAATATGACGTGCACGTCTCACCATGCCTTCGGAACATAACCTAGCTTAAGGCAGCCGGTGGAAATTTGCTTGGGCCATGGAATAATAATATCTTCTGACTCGAGTAGTAAATGATTTGATTCCAAGCTTTCATTTCTTCATCAATTATGTTCACTACTTCATCTTCGTTCATTTTCGGCAATGTCTGCGGAATGATGGGTATGTCATCTCCAGCGACTAGCGCGCAACCGGGAAAGTGGGAATTCAGTAGTATGTGCAGCGTTGACTACAATCTTTCCGAAGCTCGATGCTTCGTCGGTTGATTCATTGTACTATAGTACCCAAACTTGTGCAACAAGATCCTAAATCACAAATGGGATATTAACGTCTGCCCTAGGTAGGAATGCAGCTCTCCAATTTATCGGCTTATGTACATATGTATGTACATAATATTGATATTGGGTAAGATTTCGTGTGCCCATCTACCTATTCAGTGGAGTTTACTCTTCGCTCAATCTTCATTAGAGTGGTTACCCTTGCTTATGGCCGGATACTGATTAGTGTTGTTACTGATATCATTTTATAATTCTGGGTTTCACTTGCTAGATTGTCAATAGCTGAGTCCACACTCATCAAATTGGTCGCAAATCGGTATGATGACCCTAGATTCTATGAATATGAACGGAAATTTACTTCAGTCGGATGGTTTGTCAAGCAGATTTGACAACCTTCAGATTGAGCATTGTACTCTATGGGCATTTAACTTTAACATTTAACTTTAACACTTAACTTCGATTTAAAATTCTTTTGCAAGGCGAAAAGAAAATTCAATCCTCTCCTATATGACTCTTGCCGTAGGTGTCTTAAAAAAAAGAATCCATGGCTATTCCTAAAAGATCCAGATTTTACGACGCTATAAACCAAACCTTATATTTTGTTTCCCTCGATATTTACGTGCGAATAAACATTTCTCGCTACGGTCGATGAATATTGAGGTCAGACTGAATTGAATGAACAATATAAATTCCCTATAGAATACGAATATAATATCCAATCCTCCCTGCAAATACTGTGAACAATGCATCATCTTATCAAACACTCATAGAAGGACACTCTTTCATACTACATATATGTATGTATGTATGTATACTTATGTATTAAATAATCCATATCTCGTTTCAAACTCGATATCCAATTCATTTTGAATTGATTCGTCGTCGCACTCTCTGCCCACAAAAACCAATAAATTTCCATCAAAAAGGACCAAAACAGGATATATACTTATTTGAATAAAATCTGCAAAACATACTAACAACATATGTACGTATCCATCATCGTAATCATATCCGTCCTTCTAGCACAATCAAATCAGATGTCAATATCTAACACAGAAGCCATAGTGTTCCACATCGTATCCCGATGGAATACAAATGGACTCTGGCTGGTACTAAAATTTCCTCAGTCATCCGCAGCCTTTGGGCCCGGAATCAATAATTTATTATTTGACCAAAAAAGAATAAAAAATTCCATGTCCTTGATTGAAAGGAGGATATTTGAATGTCAAACGAGAAAAGAGAAATTAAAAGTTTTCCCCAACCTTTTTATCCCTTGACAACCGAGCGGGATCAATTAATTTTTGTCTTTTCTTCCTTCTTCTTCAATGTTTTTTATTTCTTTCGCGTTGAATAGAATTAAAACCAAAAAGTTCAAAAGCACGTGAAACGAATCCCAATGTAAAGCAAAAGAGAGAGAGAGAAAGGAAGAGAGAATAAACATTTTATTTTACTCAAACCTTGACGGGAAGGACAATTATTACACAGGTATCCTTTGACAGTCTTTGTTTTGAAATTTTCTTTATGTCCTATGACAGGTGGCGGTATGTTGTTTTTTTTTTAAAGAAGTGTTTGCATTTCGCATCCTTTCTCCATGACACGTGTATATTATGAGCCTTAAGTCAAAGATTTTGCCTAAGGATACACCAGCGGAACAATAGCGGATTCATGGGATTGTGTAATAATCACAACAATAAGAACAATACAATAAATGAAACAATTATTCTTACAACATCGTCTACAGGTAGGTTGAGAATAGGCATAGAAAAATGGCCCGGACTTCTCATTATAATATGTATACATATATCCTTTTCATGCTTTCTAAAAAAAATAGTGAATCATTTTTTTTCCTTATGACTGCCTTAAGGTAACATACTCGAACAGCAACACGTAGTATGAGGCAGACTTTACTTTGTTCTTGAAATCATTCAGCCATCCACACATTGTTCAAAGTTATATTGTTTGCAAATGATGTCGCATATTTAATCTGAAGGATAACAGTGATGATTTCGTCTCAAGGGTTCCTTTTAGGCAAATACAATTGGATAGAGTGATGATTCTCGAAGTGTTTATAATCGGTTAGGATCCGAATACCTAGTGGAATAGTATGATTTATTTGGACGTATTGTAGAAGAAAGGACTGCTATTGATTCCTTAGTATTTCAGAGGAAAAAAATAATTCAAAGGGATACGAATACAGGTCGATTGTTCTTTTAAATGTGTTAGAGATACTTAATATTGATTGTTCTAAGTTTCTTGGTTCCCTCTTCTGACGGAGGCTTAGATCTGGAAGCTGTACAGAGGACCTTGTATTGGAGATCAACAATGTAAATGTCCTTAAAGGAGTTGACAAAGATGCACAGAGTCCTCCATCATCTCTCGGTTCCAAACAAAAGTCCACTGCGGTCCAGTTTATATCCAAAAGTTCGCCGAAAAAATTCGATTGCCAACACTTAAACCAAAAATTCACTCGAAATGGAACTATGTTGTCAGTATGGCGCATTTTCATGGGAATTAACCGATTTTGAATCTCAATAAACTCATAATTGCTGTTATTATTGAAAAATTTAAGAAATCTGACAGCACAATTAAGTCATGAATATGAACTTGGTTCATGGAAATGGTGGTGGTTAAAAAATTAACCAATTAGGGCCTGGTTGGGACGTTTGTAACCTTTTAGTTTGAGCGTGTTGTTGGTAGATAAACCATATTAATATGAAGAAAAGAATTAGAGCTCCCGTTGGTAGATACGAGTACATATCTCTTCTAGGTCGTGGACGGACGTTGCTTAGCACAGCCCTGTTGCAAAGCAAATAAATTATTGTCCTTGTCACTACGACAACAAGTGTTTGGAGGGATACCTAGCTTGACGTTCATGGTCTCGTATAGTTAATACCTTGGTGGTGGCAAAG
This sequence comes from Xylota sylvarum, assembly GCA_905220385.1. Taxonomy (NCBI): domain Eukaryota; kingdom Metazoa; phylum Arthropoda; class Insecta; order Diptera; family Syrphidae; genus Xylota; species Xylota sylvarum. Next base: position 41,098,976 of record LR999958.1, read on the forward strand.
TATCATTACAGTTTTACCCGGAATTATCTTGAGACCACAGCTGATAGAAGCACGATTACTACGTCGTCTGCATTCAATAATGCAACCATCTTAAACCTCATCCTGTTTAGTTGCTTCAAGATTTTCTTCATGACACACTATAGTACTCTGTAATGAACGAATCTCAAAGATCAAGAGCTTGTCTAATGAACTTTTTCTCAATCTTTGACAATTCTATAGTCAAAATTTGGTTATTCCATCTATACGCTCTGAAACGATTGGAGAATGGAAAAAGTTCATCGATGTGTCTGTTTAATTTCCCTATGATTCAATAGTGGCTCCTGCCAAGGGTAGAACTCAAGAATATTGTGATTCTAGAGAAAAAGGACGAGGGTTCGCTAATGGTAAACTTATGTATCAGAAAAACTCCTACTGCACTTTAAATGAAAGAGGTGGTTGCTGCCCAAAACCTGACTAGTATACTGATCAAATGTTTTGAAGTATCCAAATTTCTGGTGGAACCCTAAAATGCAGAGGAAGCCGGATGACTTATAAAACACGACGGTAGAACTACCATCCATACTAACTCGGTCTTTAGCTACAAGAGTGATAAGTCAGAGTTGGGACCTACTGATGAGATGCGATGCGATGCTAACTCACAACGTGCACAATGGGGTAGCGGAGTGTTCAAAGTGTTCAAAGTGAGTCATTGTTTGAATTTCTTAAAGAACGTAACAGGAGATAGATATAACCTTAACCAACAACTCTAACACCCTGCGAATCAATGTTGGAAACTATGAGGAAAGAATCCTATTCAGATCGCTGGTTAATTGAATTTTATTTAAAAAGTAGCCAAGATCCACCAAAACCACGCAGAAATCCTAGCAAACCGCACAGAAATCCTTTACGAAAAGGTCTTATGATAGGATCACTCGACATTGATCGGTAAGTTGAGATGATAACATCCATCTTTAAAGAGGCGTATGATGAGGCATACGCCTCAGAACTAAGTTGTCACCTCCTTGGTGGACTAAAGAACTAACTAGCATTACGAAAAGAACTAGACAACTTATCAATGCAGCCAAAAGAACGAGGTCAAATGAATTTAAAAAAAAACGAAGAACAGAGAGCAAAACGCTGCTCAAAGCAGCACATCTGTAACGAAATCACAGGTACAACTGAATTTGCAAGATTAAGAAAATACCTCTCTAGAGAACTAACACCTCTAGGACAGCTCAAGGATTACAATGGAAACTGGACTGAATCCTGCTTAGACGCATTAAGACTGTTGTTCGACAAGCATTTTCTGGGGTGTACTGCATAGCGAATCCAATTGGAATGATTACAGAAGAGAGGATTGAATGGGCCATCAAATCGTTCTTTACCTTCAAATCACTGGGACTGGATGATATTTTTCAGATGTTACAAAAAACTGTAACTACAATTACTCTATTACTGCGAGAACTATTCTTCAGTAGTCTTCGATGGGGATGTATGGAGTCTTCGATGGGGATTCTAGAAGAACATGGAGAGGTTAAGGTTATTTTCATAGCGAGGGCTGGTAAATCAAGCCACACAACAGCAAAAGACTTTAGACCAATAAGTGTCACATCCTTCGTTCTGAAAACCTTCGAACGGTAAGTAGACATATATATTCGTAGAAAGTTCCGTCTTGGAGACCTATCATCAGCACAACATACTTACACGAATTGTAAACGCATGGATACAGCGCTGCATTGTATCGGCAACTTAACTGAGAAAACGCAGAAAGACAAAGAATTCACACTAGTCGCCTTCCTGGACATTGAAGGAGCCTTTAATAATGTCAGAACAGATGCGGTGTGTAGGATCCAGACAAATCTCTACATGGACCATATCCTAAACAACTGGATAGTGAGTATGCTTGAGCAAAGGCATATTTAAACTGAACTAGGAGAAACCCAGTTAGAACTACATATATGCCTCCAGAGATACATCTCAAGGTGGAGTCATCTCCCCTTTACTATGCGTTCTCGTTCTCAATGAGACACTCCTAAAACTTAGACACAGTAGAACCAAAGTTAAAGCTTACGCGGATAATGTGGTGCTGCTAGCGACAGGTAAATTTCTCCCAACACTTAGTGACCAAATTGAAGGAACTCTAAAGATCTTGGACACCTGGACCAGGAAATTAAATTGGGAAAATACCGCTGTTTCAAACTCCCTCTGTTGGAGGAATTCCTCTCAGAATCTGTGAAAGCCCCAAATACCTCGGACTAGTGCTCGATAAAAAAATTATTTGGAAACTGAATATCGCGGAACGAATTAAGAAAGCCACGATAGCCTTCTACTAGTGTAGCAGAATTTTCGGAAAAATGTGAGGGTCCCAAAATCTTTCTGTGGATGTATAAGGCTAGTGTAAGGCCTATAATTATCTATGGGAACTTGTATGCAGCATCAGGCCACACTAAAATCCTTCAGGAGTATGTAGGTAATGTAACATCAACAGACTACATGACAACTTATCTTGACTTTATAAGACCTTTTACAACCCTCTATCCAAATAGAGAGGAATGGAAAAACAGAGAAATACCAAGCCCATGAGTTACAGAAGTTTATACTGATGGATCTATTGTATCATTTTGCAGATGGAAGTCCTAGCAGTGACAATAGCTGCCCGTGAGATTGCGATGAATGATATCACCTTTTTCATTGACAGGAAGGCGGCGATTAAAGCAATATCTGCTACAGAAATAAAGTCGAAATTAGTGAAGTCCTGTATAGAAGAGCTTAAAGTTCTTGGAGCTCATCGTAAGGTAAGACTTTGCTGGATCCCTGGTCATAAAGATACATATAATAGGGAATGAAAGGGTTGATCAATTGGCTAGAAAAGGCTCTTCACTGAACCTGTAGCAAGCCGACTGTACGGTGAACATTCCCCATTGCACACTTAGGCACGAAGGAGTAAGTAAAGCTCTAATAAAAGCAAAGATGGAGTTCTCTTAGCATATGTGCTACAATGAGAAAAATGTGGCCTATAGGAAAAAAGGAAGGGCACAATACATGAAGAAACTACAATTAACCAATGAAGATCTTTGTAGAGGCTGCTATGATGAGGATGTCCAAGAAGATACTACCCACTTCTTGTATCATTGCCCGACCCTCTGCCACCTAAGAAAGAAATTTTTGGGAGGATACTTCTTCAAGGACATCGAAGAACTGTTTGACAAAAGAGTGAACGACATCTGCAGCTATATTATATCAACTGAATGATTTTTATCAGCACACATTCCATCTTAAGCTATTATTGGTTAGGTAATGTTCCATGAGCTAAGGAGCTCTATGGGCAATACAATGGAACCATACTGATCTAAGTGCGTTAAAGAGTGGTTTTTCTCCTTTTAGTCAACCTACCTAACCTACCTATTCAAATGGAGACTTTAATCGTTTCTCTTCTAAGCAAATGAATATAAGAAGTCAATTTGCTTGTTGAACTTGAAACTTCTAATAATAAGGTCAGAAGTGGGTCCGCTCAAACAGACGGACTATATCGTAAAGCATGGTTTGGCTGGTATACTGGTATACTGGATCGGTGTGGACACAGAGGTGACTATTAATTATGCTTTGGTATCGATTGATAGTGTCAAATCGCCTGGTACTGATGGACTGTACCCACTTTACTGCAATAGTTGGTGTCAACAACTATGCGTTTGGTGCTGACATATATTCTGACATCCTGCCAAATGGTTTTAATGACTACATCTTTTTATACCAAAAAAAAGTAAACATTACTATTCATTCGCCAAGACTTTCAGACCAATAAGACTGTCTTTCTTCCTGTTGGTAAGCAAGGAAAGGCGCAATTTTGATACATCCTCTATCTGAAATGCGGAAATCCTTTGAGATTGCGCTTCAAAATTTAATTTCTGGAATTGACTAGGTGCTTGAGACGAGGCTGTTCTGATCCTGTACTAATGTACACTAGAACTAGGATTTTGGTGCTGTTCTCTTTACGAGAGTTCTCCGATGAAGCCAAATATGAAGGAGTGATCCTGGTTAAAAAAGTTCTTTAGGCCAAGCATGTTAAGTCGGAGACATACCTACAATCATGCCAGACGTCTATAAGAAATTCGTGACATTTTGCTGTCTCCCACCAAAAAAGACAGAAAGGGAGACTAAATATTTCAATGCGCCAAGCTTAGGTGACTCTACTGTCTGTAATTGTCCAGCCTTTGCTGATCAGGTGGTAGATGTGTTGATGTGGTGAGTGCTTAGATAGTAAATTTTCCATCACTGAAGCGACTTTTTGGCTTTCTCTGAAAGATGAGGAAATTTCAGTCAAACGTCTCAAAATGAGTCCTGCTTCCTGTCTTGCTTTATAATAGACCAGATGCGAAGTCGAAAAAGAAAGAAAGTACAATCCATTGTTGAATATCTAACTCAGTAAGAGATTCTGGTGTTCTTGACGCACTACATCATGAAGAGTCGTATGTATTCCATTAAGATGTGCGTGTTGAGACTTGAAAAACAATGATTTTCCTATAATTTCACGGTTTTCAATATCCAGATTTTGTTCATAAGTTTTTAATACGAAAGAGGTCAGATTCATGTCCTTATCAGCACACATAGCACGTGCGGTAATAGCTCATGATAGAGATGAGTATCTAATTGAGTACATAATGGAAGCTAACGTTGCTGTATGTAATACGGAAACTAAGTTGAAGTTCATCTTTGCGAAACTGTGGTATCGATCATGAGAGACACTATTGACAATAATATCGCAAAAGGGTTGCCAATATAATATTTAAGTAGCAATTTTATGCAGATTCTGAATATATTTCTCATCATTTAATTCTTTCTTGAAGTAGACTACCGTGTAGTTATTTCCCAGCACCGTAGAAGAAAAGGCTCAAGTCTACCAAGTTGACAAAAATATGGACACAAAATCAAACTATTTTTTGTACATAAAAGGGGAAACCTAGATTCATTGGGGATTTGGCAAAATGCAAAGTCTGTCTATGTATCTTATCGTGTATATTTGTATCTACAAATAAATTTTTCATAGTCTAGCAACCGTAAGTGCTATTAAATGGCTTTTAATCTCCCCTCTGACCGAAAATCATACAATGAGACTTTAGGACAAGTTGTTGTAAATTTAAAACGAATAAAGTCTACACCTCTTGGGATACCATAATGGACTTTTCAAAAAGTGTCCCCCTCTCCGTACATAATCCTGTCTAACCATACCAAATCCTCTTCACTTTTTTTGCATTATGTCTACCAAAACATATGGCAATTCATTCTTTGACATACGCACCACACAGCATACAATTCATGACCACTGATATCTTGTATCTTACCATATCGAATCGCAATCATTCAGACGTAATGCTCACTGACAAGAGCATTTGTAATCGGTAAATATTTTATAATACCTTCGAATATAATTCCTCCCAAGGGTATGCCATCAACCAGACACAGATACAGAAGTAACACAGAGAGGTAATGGCCAGACGGCACAAGGACAAATCCATTTGTTTCAGTTGACTTGTTATCAAATATTAAATGCGAGAAGCTTTTCACGCAAAATACGATTACGATTTATCATTCCCAGCCAGATTATCCCCTGCAGCGAGATTGGCTAGCTAGAGTGTGAGCCCCATAATATCTCACAGCTAAATGAGCAATCGATTGTCGGAAAAAGAGTGATATTCATAATGCACAGTAAATCATTCGCCATACTCGGATGGGCAATTGGAATTTTAGTGTAATGTCTTAAGGAAATCATATCTAATCGCATTTTGCTACATACAAATGTGTATAGATACACCAAACGTTCACAGGGATTAAAGCAGAAAATTTACGGTCGGAACGGCACAAGTACTCGTACACTACTGCAGCCGATTACAAGGACAAAAGGAAATTCGATTCTTATCGTAATAATATGCACATCAAGTAGTGGTGCTTAGGCAATTTCACCATAATGTCTACTGTACTTCCTTTAGAATATATAAAGGATCGTACGCCTGCTAATCGCAGATAGAAGGCAAATCTTCGGGCTCTGTATATCTATTGGATTTAGGAAATTTAGCAAAGACTTCTCTTTGAAGATACACCAACCTAAGAAAGTGTATCTTTTGCTTTAAGATTCGTATCATAATAAATTCCGCTTAAAGAGTTTACTTCCTTTTTGTACCAAAAAGGACGAGAGTTCTCTTGTTTTTTTTTTTTATTTTTATTTGAGATTTCTTTTGTGTGTATATTTTCCATTAGAAATGCCTTTGACCCGATTGCCAGAGAAGGGCTTGAAAGGGTGAAATTCTATGGAATCTGTTGAAACACTTTGATCTTTAGTGCCGGAGTGCAAATGCTCTGTCTCTCTGTTGCTGCTTATTTGAGGCAAGGGCAATACTGTTAGTCCTTTATAATTAAATATTTCAAAGAATCCTTTTTATTTCTCAAGAGAATGGAAATAAAATTTCGTTGAATATCTGCAGTTTAATTTGTTTCGGACAAGGACGAGATGGTAGAAAACGAGTGAATGGTTGGAATTGGTGTGCGTCCTTAATTTTATTAGAATGAATATACGCTGTTGGTTTGACCCTTATTGCGCGTGCAGTGGTTACAGTTAGCACATGAGCACATTCTTTATATTGTAGGAGCTTTTCTCGCTTTAAAAGTGCAGAAAGGGTTGACTGCTTTAAAATAGCACTTCGGGCGGATACCACGTGTGCATGTATGATAGTAGGGGCGATTTTAATTAGGGGTGCTTTAGGGAGCGAGAAATTCTTTTGGATTTCTTGTAATCATACGAGTATAGGTTGACATTGTACACGTGTAGGTACTCGCAAAAGGGGTTGAAAGGCGCAATGGATTAACATTTTCCTGGAAATCATTTCATGAGACAAATTTGATTAAGTGTAAAGTAAGAACAAACAAAATTAGTAGAGGCTCAAGACAAAGGATATGATATCCCGTACTCTCCACTTATAGCTTAACTGGGTGACAGACGAAAAGGGCTGATTCTACTTTCAAGAAGCAGGCATTATATTAATTGTTTGGGAAAAATCGGTGGCTTCTGAAGATTTGGAAATCTTGAAAGTATCGTATCCCATAGTAACAGTCATGTACAAGCTGGAACTTACCAAAATCTCTTGAATCCATGATTACTTCAAACTTAGCTTTTCAAGGACAAAGTTGTGTTGTTGTTTGTGACGTTTAGAGTTTTGATTCGATTCTATGCAGGCATAAACAAGACTAATAGTAAGCATCGGATGTTATCGTGGAACATGGCCAATGACAATGACGAAAGGTTTGTTGATTTCTGTAGAACCAACCGCCTTGTGATGGGTGACACAATGTTTCAACACAAGACCCGGCCGTTTTAGAAGTAGTCTCCTGCACTTCCGAAATAGACGAAGAGCATCTTATGATAGCTACTCTGTAACTATGCACTGCAGCAGTTCGAGGATCCTTCGAAAACATAAAAATACACAGGTTCAACATAGAAATACCAAGTGATCTTACAGTAGACCAACAAGGGTTCATCCTTGTCAGCACAATCAGCAGGTCACTGATAGCCACCATATAAGACCATAAGTGTGCTGTAAGAACTATTTTTACATCTAGTGGCAAAATATTTGTCGGTCGGTCGTACCTTGGACACAGGACGTGGCTTTCCTAGAATATCTGGAGACACATCGACTAAACAAAACATTTGAAAGCTATCATTGCAGCTGTTCCAGTAGTAGAGAGGAGCCAGCTAGGACCCCTTTTTGCATTAAGATGAGAGAAGTACAGCGTACCGTGCGATAGACGTGACAAGTAAAACTACATGAACAAGCTGGCAATAGAAGCAGATGAATCTCTAAGCAGGAGCGACACCAAGACCATGTACGGAGTCACCAAAGAGCTTATAAATGCTCACAGTTTGAACGATGTTTTGTTTATTTTGGTTGAGAACCAGATTAAGGGATGGCATCAGCATGTGCATTCGCCAGTGATATACGGAGGTATCCGAGGTAGAAAATACCCAAATAGACACCACTACTCGCAATAAGGATGAGATCACAACCGTAGTAAAAAGTAAAAAGTAAGTAATCGGTAGGACTTGACGGTATACCAATAGAGCTCTTATGAGCAGCACCATCAACTGAGGTGCGACAGCAAAACCGTTTATAGAATCACCAAAGAGCTATTAGGTGGCCGAAGCTCTACTCTACACTCAGTGAAAGGCTTAGACGGTTCGTTGCTAATATCTGATGAGGATCAACTCAAGAGATGGAAGGAGCATTTTGCTTCAGTTTTGAACAGAGTATTCGCCAGCAATATGCATCTAAGTCAGACTGAAGTATCCGTGGTAACAAATTCCCGAATTCGCACCTCAACCCCCAGTAAAGAAGGGATCATTACCACGATCAAAGCACTGAAAACAAATAAGGCGGTAGGACAACTGCATCAGCTGAGCTACTGTTTCCACTTGTTGTGAAAACCTAGGAAGCCGAGAGTTTTCCGGATGAGTGGAAGAAGGAAATGATCGTCAAGCTATCTAAAAAAGGCACCCTAATGCAGTGCGAAAACTGGAGAGGCATCTGCGTGCTACCTGCTGTGGCTAGAGTAATAGCTACAATTATCCTGGAGCGAATCAAAGAACATCTCGAAGACACACTCGAAGCTGAACAAGCAGGTTTCCACTCTGGATCCTCCTGTGTCGACCACATCAACACCCTACGGATCATCATCGAGCAATGCGTTGAATATCGATCACCACTACACCTGCTGTTCATCGATTTCGAAAAAGCGTTTGATAGTGTCAATCGGGAATTTATTTGGCTTGCCTTGCGCAGAAGAGGCATTCCTGATAAATTAATAGCTATTATCCATACGATGGATCAACATATCACGTTTTGCACAGAGGAAGGCTGTCTGAGGAATTCGAAGTCCAAAGTGGGGTTCGGCAAGGCTGCATTCTTTCACCAATATTGTTTCTATTGGTGATAAGCGATGTACTAAATGCGGCTTTATCGACGGGAAATGGAGAAATTCGATGAACTCTTATATCCGAACTCAAACACCTCGACTACGCCGATGATGTATGCCTACTGTCTTACAGAATAATGGACCTTTACCAAATGACGGCAAATGTGGAGAGGGAAGCTGTCATCGTTGGGCTGAAAATTAATTCGGCAAAAACAAAAATTATCAGCCTAGGACCGAACTCATCAACTCATAGCATTGCTGGACAAACGGTTGAGAGAGTTTCCAATACCTTGGGAGTATTATCTCAACTGATGGCGGAACCGAACTGGATATAGCCAGCCGAATAGGGAAAGCAAAATCTGCGTTTGGGCTATCCACAATTTGGCGTAGTAATGCAATTAGCTCAAACTACGGCTGTTCCGTTCCAACGTTGAATCCGTGCTGCTATATAAATGTGGTACATGGAGAGTGACCGCTTCTATCACGAGGAAGCTGCAAACGTTCGTTAACAGGTGCCTACGCAACATCTTAAGGATTTTCTGGCCACACCGTATCTCTAACGAACAGTTTTAACAGCGAACGGTTCATGAACCTATAGGCACAACCATACAACGACGAAAGTGGCAGTGGATTGGTCACACTCTCCGAAAGGTGACCACGTTGTGACCAGTTAACCACGCGATGCAATGAACGCGCTTACTTACGATGGCAGAATACGCGGCGGTGCCAGAAGTACATGGCGCAGAACAGTCGAGAAGGAAGCACGGCAATTGGGAAAGAGTTGGGGAGAGCTGAGGCACATTGCCAGAAACTGCACACGATGTGCGGGCAGGCGTTGTAGAGGCCCAAGGACCCACAAGGGGATACAGGACATAAGTCAAAAGTAAGTAACGCCCCGAGGATACATCCACGGCTCAACATGCCTACACCAAAGGAAAAACTGTCGATACGGCTCTGCGCTGTGTGGTTACCTCAATCGAGAAATCGTTCAAGAACACATTGTCGGTCCATTCTTAGACAGACATTGAAGGAGCATTTAACAGTGTCAGAACGGTCGCCTTTGTTCCAAGGATCAAGCTATCGTGGATGCCAAAGCGCTTGGTCTAGACGATAGTCGTGCTGGTCGTGTCTCAGGCAGAGAGCTTGTGAGTGAGTGGGAGTGCACAGTCCTCTATAAAAACAATGCTCATATTCTTTGGTCAACATTACTTCAAAACCTTCAAATAGCTGGTATATGTAAAAAAAAAAACCATTATGAAACACTAGTCTGTGGCTAAATAAATTCCACAATTAAGTGTTTGAAGTATCACCACTCACCGCACATTTGTATAAAGCACCCTTTACCTCGATGCTACCTAGTATCAAAAAAAATTTTCCTAAAAAAATCGAGTCCTTTGCACAATTTATTGGTTTCCTGTTTAAACCTCCCCCGGCCGGATGTAATGCCAATCAAATCCATGCGCACCTACGTGGGTGCAATGCAAACATCCTACTTTAGTCTAAAAATAAGTCCAGCCAATGGCCTCCCTCCCCCCAATTGTTTTAACATAAAATCTCTCTCTGCAACAGAGAATAACAACTTTTTAGGCAGGACACTTAAAACACGGTAATCCCTTTCAAAATGGATCGACGAACAAAAAACAAAAAAAAAAAAAAAAACTGTATTCACGTCATGTGCTCAAGCAAAATTAATTCACTTTAAACAAAAAAAAAAAAACAAAAAAAAAATCTCAACAATATTGTCCAATCAAAGAGAACCCCTTTATCCTTTTTTTTCTTCGTCGTCTCCTTACTGTCTTAGTGAGTAAATGGGTCAAATCGAAAAATCACCTTGGTACACAATAAACGAATTAAGTCATATTGGTGTACGAAAAATTTTGTACTTTTCCCATTATATTAAGGACTTTCCTTCCAGTGTCCAGAGCGTAAGAGGGTAGGATGAGGATTGAAAAGAGGAACTGTTTTTTTAAAAAAAAAGGAAAAAAGAACGTGCTTTGACTTTTGAAAAAGGTCTCAGTACCTTCAAAACAGCATAGCGAAGCATTTTTCAATATTTTTGCGGTTCGTTTGACCTTTTTTTTCCCTCTTTCCTTTTTTTTTTTTACTCTGTATTGTATGCGAGTCCATCGGCACTAAGGACAGGTACTTGAGTGTTTACTTGGTGAAAACCTCTTGACAGTTTTGTGCCAGGAAAAGCTTAGTCCTTTTAACGAATTATCCAAAGTGATTTATGGTTACCCCGTTTTTTCTTGATTCATATTAATTGGCTAATTAAGTTTTTTCGTCCTTTTTTGAACTGACGTTTGTCATGTGGGTGGATACGCTAATTGGGATTGGGTGGCAGGTCAGTTTGGATGGATAATAATAACCGCAAGGATTAATTTGCGTAACGCAATTGTCTACGGTCATTTTGTTCTCCTTTTTTGTTTTTTGTGTGTCTTTGTTGACCGTATTGCTAGTATAGTCAAATTGGTCAAAGGGTGATGAACAAAACAGATGGTAAGCATTAGATAAGGTTTCCTATGAGGATAATGGTGACAGGAATTTGTAGGTAATTGTGAAATTTATTATGGTCGACGTTATAATAATTGCAGGACATTTTTCTACTGCGGTGACTGGATGTACGATAACGCACCTCATTAGCCCTTGAGCAAGGTAATAGATGATAGTGGATTTCAAACACTTTTCGAACGCAAATTAGAGAAAAAAAATACCTTACCAACTTATTGGATATGAAGATAGGAAATGGAAATGGAAAGCACTTTAAAAACTATACTCATCCTAAATTTACGGCAAGACATAGTCAATCACTGGCGAAAGAGGCTATTCTATATGATTTTCCAAAAGGATTGATGGGCCTTTTGGAAAACTGTTGGTGGCATTCTTCACCATGATCGTGCACTCGTACCTACGTAAATGAATAACATATACAATTTGTAGTAACTTATGGCATCTTGCAGGGCAAGACTTACCCTACATACACCAAAAGAAGAGGTTTTAGTCAATGTAATTCAGGTACTCATCACAAGACCTATTTGTTAGACCTTTAGTCAAAAGGAACGGATCACAAATATGGTTTCAGATAAAGTGCTGACTTCAATCACCTAGCATAGGACACACTAAGCCATATACCTTCCTCTGGATTATCTTCTCTATGGACTGTCATCTAATCATTTCAAGTTGCTGTTAATACTGGGGTTCCACAGGGTTCTGCTCTTTCATTCACTTTATTTTTGTTTTCTTATCAATGACCTATGATGATCAACAAACAACAACAAACGAGTTGGCCTCTTTCTCTATTAGGCCGTGAAGAGTAATAAGCCACAGCCACATATCCAACATCGTAAAATCAGATTCCATGAAATAAAGCTACTTATTCAGAGCAAAGAGATACTTCACGTCGGAGGAGCAAAGTGCAATTAACACTGGAACTAGAGGACTGTTCTCACACTTTAAGCTCGCCCCCAAAACTTTGCTAAAATCCACTCGATTGTATTTTGAAACCGGCTTATATCAAACCTCCAAACACTGACAACTCGAAGCCAGTATAGCACAGATACTACAATAGCAAATGTTCCGAAAAACTTAATGAAATTGTATGATATTTGGCCGACATATCAGATAGGCCAATAAGGCAGACCACATCTATGTTCAACTCCGAAATTCATCGCCTAGACAAACATATGTTTGTATATCCAGAAGGCTTTAATATAGATATCGATTGAAGAGCGCGGAGCTACCGCATTATTCCAGATGGAGATCGACTGTAAACCCACGGACTCTGCGATTAATGATGTTAAGAACTCGATTGCAAAAACTTCACACTAAACTTTTCAATGAGCTTGAAGATGACTTTGTAGTAAATGTAAGTGTAAATGTAAAAGTAAATGGAATATCAGTATCAAAAGAAGACAATCTAATCTGACGTCCACAACTGCATTACAGCGCGTCGCCTTGTCTGAATACTTTTTTGACACCAAAGGTTTCGGTTAGATCATTCCTGACCTTAATGGAGCAGCGTGTATTCTCCATCGTCATCCTGCATAATTGGACAAGTTTGGCAGAGATACCAAAACTAGGCATAGCTCTATGTAGCTCTTCTCTATGCTGTCATAGGCGGCCTAAAAATCGGTAAAAAGGTGGTGTGTATCGATTTGAAATTCCTGGGTTTTTTTCTTCCAAGATTTACGTAATGTGGAAGCCCAGCATATCAGAGGCGGCATCCCTTAGAGCTTTTTGACAGTGAAGCCTCTTGTCCTAAAATCACAGCGCCCAGGTTCGAGACGACAAGGAAGACCGAACCTCCGTTTTAAGTATCAAGTTGTCGCGGATGCCTTTTCGATTGGAAAAGGCTCTGGCGATCTCTTGCCATTGTCTTCTGACTTCCTCACACTTTTTCCTGGTCGATGTTCGCTCCTCGGACATCCATCATACTGGAAGTGTGCCTTGCGTTGACCACAATGTGATCAATCCGGTTGACGGTTGACTGATCAGGAGATCTACATGTTCCTTTCTTTTTTCTCAGAAGAATAGCAAAGTATTTTGTAGAAAGGTGAATGTAGGTTAGTTTAGATTACAGAAATATCCCCTTTTTCGAAAGGGATCAGAAGATCTCCATGCTCCTTTGTGAATATTGACTTATTGAGATGTTAGAACCGCGTACTAGCTACGACTAGATTTTGCTCCCGTGTAAAGTCGGTTAGCCTATATCCTTATATCGAAGGTGATGTCGTGCAGGATATGCTTTCCGACAGTACTACCAAAGATGCCTCCCCATCCTAGCTATGCGTTAAAACCGTCCTCTTAGAAGCTGTCTTTGGGGGCATGAGTGCATATCAGGCTAGTGGTGGCGAATTGTTCCGAGACGTTCATTCACATACCGGAAACTCAAGACTTCTTGCCTAAGTCTGTCTTCAATAAGAAATCCGCATCCAAATGAAAGAAGCAGCACCTTCTGTTGTCGGCAGCAATCACTGAAGTAGATATCGCAGTTTTTATTTTTCTTTAAATCCGAAAGTCATTGTCCTTATCACGTTTGTTGGGGTCGTCAACAGTTGAATAATCACTATCCGAGGCGGTTGGTCTCTTCGCAATTAATGGTTCTTTCTATAGTAGGAAAGTTACCCCGACGAACAACTTCCAAGTTGGAGGACCAGTTCCATGTTGCAAGCCAGATTTTCCGGACACTAGCAACGCTGCTAGTGATCAATATACTCATATGTATCGTAGTGTTGGCTTCAAAAAAAACCAGCAAGTGAGACAAGAGGTGTAGTCGGCCTCATGGATTTCCACAATAATTGGGATACCATCAACTTCCAGAGAAAGCTAATCTGTTGGAATCACCATTACCGAACCTAGTCCAATATTCTTCAAAAAAAGTAATTTTCCGAACGAAGTAGGTCGAGTCCTTATATACTTTACCTTTAGCAGATCTTCAGGTCAAATTTAGATCCCTCCTCATGTTTTAAGAGATGGTCATCTAGTCGGATGGACATTAAGGTGTTCCCATCTATCGGAAAAATCGAACCGAGTAGTCACCTTCGATATATCTAAGGCTTTCGATCGAGTGTGGCACTGAGGCTTTTTAAACAAAGATCCATTGATGATGGATTGCAAAAATCTGAGTGTAAACTCATAATATACCCAATACTACCACCTCCTTAAAACAGGAGACTAACGTAGTCAAACTAAGAATGAATGTGGCTGATATTGAGTCATCAATAACTGGCATGAAAGTTCCCCTCGACTTTCGGTGGAATCGTTAGACTTTTAAAGGTCTAGATACCACGGATTCCTCAAAAAGCTGTATATTCCTGCCGCCTTGGCTGCTATATAAGTGTATATTCAAAGGTTAAGCGGGTGCTCAAACTCTTGAAAAAGGCTGTACAATAGTCAAGAGAAAGGCCTAAAGCCCTGTGTTCATTTAGGAACTGAAAATAGAAAAAAACTGACACGGATGTGCTAAGTGTGACCTGAAGAAAATGATGTTCTCCTGATGGATGAATCTGTTACATGTATGTTTACAATAAAACCAATTAAAACCGTAGAGGCACACAAAAACCGGTGAACTGTATTCATTCACTTGAAAAGGATAACCAGATCCTACCTACAGCACTATAAAAATGTGTCAAAATAATATCTCAATCAAATGTCACAATATAATTGCCATATCGATGGACCAAAGCACAGGGTTCGTATATGTCAAATCAGTTTCAATGTATCCAGACAGTAAGGACCTTGTTCATGACATTTATCATGGACGAATGAATTTGCCAAAAATTTTGTTTAGACTGAATGCCTTTAATGTGTAACCAATATAATATGTCACCGCCGCCGCCAAAAACATTCCCATTGTGTGTGCGTCGCATAAAATTGAATAAAATTGTTGGAAACCGTGTAACCTCTATACAGACAACGGGGAGTCATATCTTTTTATAACAGACGACAGTGGGAGACAATATACATAATATTGACATTCTCATCAAACAGACGCATATATTTATCGGCGGCGGTGGGTTACTTACATCGATTGTGACAAAACACAGTCACACACATACACATCCCACCTCCCTGGATGAGGCGGTTCCGTCCTTTTTGGTTTTGTTTACGATTCCAATTTTGGACAGGATAAAAATATACATTTCCTCTTCCCGATAGGAGGCCATTTATCGATATTGGCATATGAGTATTGTTATTATTATCATTCTCATTGTTATTGTCATTGGAACATTTTTGTCTTCGCTATTGTTGTTGTTGGTGTGTGTCCTTACACTACTTTTTGTTTTGTTTTGTTTCTTTTATTTTTATTTCTACATTTTTTTTTTATTGTGATTATTTCCTTGAGAATTGTTGGAGCTTGATAATGGTTATTATAATATTGCCCCTACGGGTCGTTAGATTCCGATGTGATATTGAGGAATGTACAGAACGGAAGCTCGTGGGCGGTACTAATGAACTTAATGGAAAAAAATCTAATGCAGTCCTTTTTGTTTCGATAAACTTGTTGAGAATATTCAACAAAAAGGAGAGGGACCGGCAACTGAGAAGTTCATTTAAGTACAGCGTCTCCATGTATCTATATCTGAACATACATAGCGCTAAGATTAAAAAGGAATTATGAAAACGTTTGGCAGTTTGGAGTATAACCAACACCAAACTGTTTAGGTAAAATTATGTGATGCTTCAGAGCCTTTCTGGATTTTCCCTTAAAAAAAATATTTTTTTTTTATCGTTTACTTAATATTTTATACAAATATTTGTATCGAAAATGTTTTATGTCCTCTGAAGAGGCACTTTTGTGGTAGGTATCCATGGAGAATATGAAAGACAGACATACCGAAAAAGGGACTATTCATGTGAACAAGTTTGAAAGGCTTATGAAGATTTTGGTTTTTTTTTTTTTTTTCCGGTATAAAAATAAAAATGTTAATCCTCCCCTTTTGCGTTCCTTATTCGGGAAACATTTCTCAATTTTAAGGGATTATGGAGCTTAGCCCGTAATGGAATTGGTATGTTCTTGTTCGACCATAAAAGCAGGAATTTGCATATCAAGTGCTCGTCAAACATTACAGAGCAACAAATATTTAAAATTTTGTCTGATAGAGGTATACCATGTAGCTATTAGATAAATTTTAAGAGAATCTGATGGGAACCTTACATATACATACATATGTATGTGATGATGTGGCAGAGATGCTCTAAAAAAGGGTGTTTTGATTTGCATGATGTTTGCGATTTATTGTTAAGGGAATTTTCCTGTTTGGGTTGTGGTTTGATTTAGTTCGAGGGTCTATTAAAGGATTATTAATTTGTACATCATTATTTTTAATTTTTTATTTTTGTTGAGTGCTTTCATTGTTTAGTTCACACAGTTCTCTGTTCATTAGGGCATTTTATGATATTTCTATTCCTCACCTGCTAATGGTTTTAGAGGAAGTTGTTTCTATTGAGAGGATACTTAAGAGTTATGCATGAACTGAAACCTGTATCTTTAAGTAGTTGATAATATTATATTGGCATTTCCAATAGCACAGCTTTGGAATATATATATAAAAGGAGTTACCTGATATTCAGGAAAATTGATTTCACTTAATTACCTTACCTGAAATTAAAAAAAGAATTATGGGTTAATACAATATAGAATTGCTTAAGTTTAAAATGTTGACAAGATAACAAGATAATGGATATAAAACTTTTATGATTATTTTGTATTTAAGGTTTTTTATTAAGAGCGCGTTTTAAATAAAACAACTAGCTTCATACACTTATCCTTAAAAAAACAAAATAAATTTCGGTTTAAAGTACAATCGATGCCATACTTTATGGAACACAACATTGTTTTCCACGAAAACGCCTGCATGAGTGGACGACATAAAACTACTATTCCATACCTTTCCACATAAACTGGCCGGCAATTTGGGGTTCCATGTTGGACCCCCATGTTGGCTTATTGTCTTAGACCATGAACTTGAAATAGCCTCAAAGAAAAAAAGTCCAGAGGCCACAAATGACACAAACGACGTGACCAATGAACTGGTCCATTTCTGGAGATTTACAAAATTGGGGGAAATTGGGTGGTTTTTCTTTACAAAATTAAGGTGAAGGACCTTGAAGTAGCCTCTCAAAGGCTATATGTAATGTATGTTCATCTTTTCTACTATGTAGGTATCTCCTTAAAGACGTTGAATTATTTTGCCTACTAGCTGAAATCAAGTTCATGAATGAAGAGTATTGCGTAGGATTGAGGTGACATCAGAAGACAAGGTAATACCTTTATTGAAACATTTAACCCTAGTCCGAGCAATGGTGGGACATTCACATATACACATATATGTTTGAGATAGTAAGGGACTTTATCGACCTTGGCTCGTCTATCAATTCTGAAAACAACACCTCAGCAGAAATAAAACAAAGAACAACTCTTGCCAATCGCTATTTCTTTGGGCTGAGAAGGCAATTGAGTAGTAAGGCCCTATCCTGAACAACTAAGGAAACTCTATATAAGACTTTGATCATACCATTTCTCCCAGATGAAGATATCCTCGATCGTTTCAAGAGAAAAATTCTTTGTAAAATATTCGGTTCCATTTGCGATGACGAGCTTTGGAAGAGGAGATTCAACGACGAACTATACGAGGTCTACAGCAACATCGACCTAGTCAATAAACTGCCCATCAGTCGTTTGAGATGAGTAGGGCATGTAGAGCGAATGGACATCAGCGATACGGCCCCCAAAGCCATCAAATCAAACGTGGAGTAGAGGAAGACCTCGCCTTAGGTGGCGCGCATAAGTAGAAGGGGACCTCAGCCAACTTAGAGTAAGCAACTAGAGGCAGTTAACTAAGGACCGAGCTAACTGGAGAGGGTTGTCCGTTGAGCCCCAGGTTCACCCCGAACTGCAGCGCTACCTAAGTAAGTTAGTAAGTAAGTACATGTTCAGTAGTTTCAGTGTCCTCAATGGATGTGTCTGATTGGCTAATACCAATTATTTTGAGGTGGTACTTGCGAAAACAATGACTAGTAAGAAAGTTCGTCAGGATCTTAGTATTATATGTGGTCATTGCTAGAATCTCACATTGGATCTGTCAAGTTCATCATCACCTACATTGTCAGTAGCTCGAGTCCTAACATATCTCAACAGTCTTCAAATCTTTAGGTCTAGATGGGATCCCTTCCCTTGTTATACTCTTGAGGCATCTTTAAAAAAAAAACAAATATTTGGCGCAACAGTTCCATGGGACCGAGGGCCTATCTTCTCAAAAATCAGTCGTGTTGTACATTATATTCTTTACACGACTAGAAGTGACCTACTGTTTAATGCCCTGTCCGCGAAATTTAAATTGAGAAGCTTTTTCTTGACAGTTTTACTCTCGGATGTTTGTCAGACGCTCGCGAGAAGTGGGGCCGTGGAAGAAATTTTAGGTGTTGTCTAAGGATCGAACCGCGAATCCCTTGCTCCGCAGTCCAACGCATTAACCACTTGAGCCATGGCGCTCAGGCATCTTTCTAGATAGGTAGAAACTCGCGCACGTTCAGCCGAGCCCTAAGGAGGGCTACAAAACCTCACCTTCAAACTACCGACCCATAGCCCTAACATCAGTGCTCTCTAAGGTCATGGGAAGCATTATAAGTTTCCATTTTATGGGATATCTTAAAAGAAACCGCCTTCTAAATGGCCATTAGGACGGTTTCCGTCAACAACCTTCTACAGGGGACCTTATGGTGAACTTTACAGAAAAATGGAACAGAAAAATGGAAAGTATTCACCATCACAGTGATTGCCGAGTAGTTGCCCTTGATATCTCTTACGGTATCGCCAGCATCTTCTCATCATGGATTGCACGCTTTTTGAGTAATCGGTTGTATTGGACAGATATAACAGGTAGAAGCTTATTCACAACGAATGCTGGTGTACCTCAGGGCTCAGTCCTCTCTCCGACCTTGTTTTTCATATTAATTGACGACCTTCTCTCTCTTACTCGCAATCCAATCCATTCCTTGGCGGATGACAGTACTCTTGACTTAGCTTATTCCTTGGTGACTCCACAGCTCCAAGCTGTGGAGTCTCACCGGCAGTAAATGTCTACCCAGTTCAACTTCGATATTAATGCAATCAGCAACTGGGGTGCGAAAAACCGAGTTTAGTTTAATTCGTCAAAAACCTAGTATCCTGCCTCTGAAGTGGAATATTAATGAAGCCAAACTAAAAAGGAATGGAGCTGATATTGAGGAATCTAATGTATTGTCAATGCCCAAGACCTTCGCTGGAATCATCAGATTTCCGAAGCTCCGAAAAGTGACGCTAGTTGCCTCGGATTCGTCAAGAAATATAAGCGGTTTTCTCAGTCCTGCAGACTTGGCTTACATTCGTCCGAAACTCGAAAACAACTTGCATGTTTGGGCGAGAGCCTCCCGTAACTTGTTTGAGTTTATTAAATCGTGTCAAGCTCAGATATACATATACATACATAGATTGATCGGTGACCTATCAATTTGTTCAGTACGTCCCGAGCAATTAAGAGCCATTAATACAGGATGTGAATGCAACTACATATCCTTGGTGACGCCACGTAACTTTCTTCGATATACCTTATGAATCTTGCTGATGGCAGGCGAATGTACTTGACGTTGTCGAAGGGTTGATGAGGGAAGAAAAGCTAGATCCTTGTGGACTCATTAAAATGTTCAATAGGTAGTTGGTCCCACTTGCTGATTTGTATTTCTTCCTTACTGGCCGTCCTTACAGGTCTCCAACCATCATGATATCCTCAGAAACATAGAAAGATTGTATAGTGAAACATCAGATAATTCTTGTAAGTCCTGGAAGTACCTAATGCCTGCCAAGTGTTTTGTTTCTCATGTCACATAGGCTTGGCCAATAGCTAATTAAGTGACCTGTATCCTTGTGAACCTCTTCGTGACTACAGCCCCTTTATACATAAAATTGTCATCGTTGTGTCTAAGTTTTATTGTGTGGTTCCTTAAAAGGCTATGGCCACTGAGTACGTCTGTCAACATTGACAGCGATTTCAGAAGACAGAAGTTTGTCGGTTCTCATAAAACATGAGGTTATAGAGTCTATGCTTAATCCATTTCCATTACTTCCTACCGGCAGGGTCGAACTAACTTGGACTTGATTTCAGTAGGATTTCAGAAGAAATGCTTTTATGACCGTCTGACTGTCAATAAGTATGGTCATATAATCTCATGGTATTGTCATCATTGATGCCATACTGGCTACCACTACCAGGACTCCTGAATGAAAGGCACTCCTGTAGCTAGGATCTCTGATTGAGGTATGTATATATTTTTAGTTTCTCGGAGAATATACCGGGCCCGTTGCGGTATCATTTTTGGCCCATAAGTATGTGTAGATAGACTTGTCTTTTGTTGCTTTCTTGGTTGCCCATTTTTCTCTACTTGGGAAGGCGTAGGTTTTGCAAAGTCCAGTCATGGTGACTTTTTATGCCTTCACCTACGAGTTTCTTTAGAATCTGTGCACGCCCTTCAGGATTTAAGTACCATATGCCATCTAAAGACATCATAGAGTTTGAGTATCCTCACTGATATATCAAAACTTAGGATAAAGGATTTCAAAGATATCGTCAATCCTTATAACACAAATGGACAAAACGAAATGAAATCTCATCTCCAATCTTCCAAGCCTCGAAATTATTCAAAAAAGCCCAGCCCAGTGACCATGAAACACTGAACTAATTCTGGTAGAAATTCAACACCATATTTCACCGAAAACAATTCAATCTCGCCAGCAATGAGATTACACCACCAGATTCTGCCATCTAACTGCCCTATAAATCTCCACTAATCACCTCCACATTTTATAAAAAGAAAAAAAAAAAAAACCATTGCTCCCGCGTGTCGGTCTCTCTTAATTATGTCCTTCAATACGAGAATCCAGAGAAGCTGAAAACTTTCCACCTAAATCAAATGGTATTTGTCTTTCAAACTGCAATCTTTGACAATTCTTAGCGGGCAATTAAGCAAGTCTTCTCCTCCTCCTTCACGGGCACTCTCGTACCTCAGTCATTCCATTTTGTGTCGTGGCAATCAAGAGGGGTCAAGTAAAAATTTATGACCAGTAACGAATACTTTATCCGCTTGGCATCACCCTCTCTCCTCCGCCGCCGGTTCAGTGTCACAGACAATAACACTTCTAATGACAAAACTTCCTCCTGTGAATGTGAAGGAAAATTACCATCCGCTCTCGGAAATGGAGAATCCTTACAAACGTTAATATGCGACCGGCAAAAGCACACACAATTACACTTTCTCATGACAAAAAATAAACATAATTATGATTTTTATATCGTCATGTTGCTTCAACTGTTGTTGTTGCTGTTTTTGTTGTTTACGGGATGTTTAAGGACACGCCTATTTCAAAAACAACAACAATAACAACAACACAACTCGTTGTTAGCGTTGTTCTTCTTCATCATTTAACCGTTGAGCGTTTTAATTTTTAATTTTATTCCTTTTTGCCTGTTAAAATTCTCGCCCCGGCCAGGAACATGAAAGGACTCTCTCGCTCATTGGAACTATGTGTGCTTTTGGGAAAATTATTATGCCTGTCGGCGATAACGATATTTACTACAAGTACCCCAATCAGACAGAGCCCCCCTGCACCTTGTTCGGGAAAAAGAGAATTGGCTTTAATATGAGAAAATTTTCGCTAACGACCGTTGGTCTTAGTCCTTCTTTTCGTCGGCAACCCAACCAGGCCCACCAGGCCCCCCCAACAGGCATATTTTGCTTTTCTGTTTGGCTGAATTCTATTTGAAGTGGAAACAAGTTAGCGCATTGTAATTACACACATTTCAAGGAAAACTCCAAGGAAGCACCACAAGCACCCCTACCGTCGGTCGTCCCGAAAGACCAGTGTGACCGTGTTGGTGGTGAACGGACAGGATATTCTCTCTCTGTTGCAAAATAATAATAACTGTTTTGACTTGCAGATTTTCAATGGTCGTCGTTTCTTTCGGTTCAGTGTTTCATTCATTTTTTTTTTTTTTTTTTTTCTTTTTTCTTGGAACACAGAAGTTTGTTATTGATTTTCCACACGGTGACCTGTCGAAGGACGAAGGCCGGCAGTAGTAGTTGTTAGCAGCTGTTAACAGTTAATGGAGCATATAAGAGGGTATTCTATGCTTTTTTTCTATTTTTTTTTTTTTTGCCCTGTCAACCCTTTTGGGGTTTGGATGGTAAATATTCAATTTGTTGGACATTGGACGAGTTGATAGGAGTGTCCTTGTACGGTTTGATGGGTTTAATTTGTAAGGCAAAGTACTTACATAGTTGTTATCCTTTCATATAGATACGTATGATTGCATGAAATTTGTTTGAATTTACAGGGATGAGGGAGAAGTAGAAAAAAGAGTCCTGCTGTAGTAAATCGTAGCAATTAATTGGATTGAATGGAGTGGTTAACAGTTGTAGGGCACTGGGCACCTAAATACATATGTACATATAATGTCATAATGGTTGAGTGAGTATCGATCTGTGAATTGCAATTGCAGATGTTGTGAATGTAATGGCAATCATCGTTCGTCAATTCCAGCTATGCCAAGGTAAATATAGGAATGATATAGTTTTCATGCTGAGACCCCCTGGTCTGAATATGTAGCTCCAGTAAATTTATCTCAGTTTCCGGGGAGAAATATTGTTACACTATGTATTCTAGATGTCGTTGAACTCTTGAATTGTGTGCCTTGTCGAAAGTGGATAGAAAGCTTTTCATTTATATGACCAACATCTTAAACCGCAACAAATTCAACTATATGAACCAATTGCCTCTAAAGGCTCTAGAGTTACTGAGAGATACACCCTGTTATTTCGTTACTTAATTCCACTAGTCAAAAACAACTGCCAAGTGGAGTTGGAATTCTTTGGAGTTGGAAGGCTTTGTGAGCAAGGAAAGTGGAAGTATCGTGAAAGTATGTATCCACCAAGAGTGTGCCCTGTGGATGAGGGTAGTGTAAAAATCGTTTGAAGGAAATCAAAAGACTTAGAGTATATCAATTTCGTTCTGGTAAAAAAAGTAAATGAGAAGGCAAGTGACCATGTGGCTGCAATCCGCATTAGTACAACATTTCTTAATGTCAGCACATGTCTCTACGGATGAGGCAGATGAGTTTACGAATGACCTCCTATCCATAGTCTGTACAGTTTGCCCTAGGTATGAGTTTTGAATCGTAGATACTCGGCAACTTTAATGCCAATACGATAAGACAGACAACATTATTTGGATATCACAGCCTCCACAATAGCGAAACAAAAGGGCTAATAATCTTAACCGCTTACGATTCCATATACCCGCGTCCGTAAACAGTAAACTGGTTTTATTCAGATGCTTGAATTGTCAACCAGATCGCTCGTATGCTAATTGATACAGGGCATTCATTTGTAGTCCTGGATGTACGAACATTTAAGAGAGGACGTGACTGAGGAATACTTGTTGGCATCAGATCGTTTTGACATTGTTCAACAGACAGCAGCACCGATGACCCTTTAATTGGAAAACTTACACCGTAGCCTTAGTCTACGATTTCTTCAAGAGCAGACATTAACATCTGAAATCCGATATTCAACAACTATGAAGGTGATATTGTCAAATACCTAATATCGACATTTATCAAAACGGAGGCCTCTTTTATAAACATTTACCAGCCGAACTAAGAGCTTTCACATCGTTTTAGAATAAGGCAAAGCGAGTTAACCTTCAAATCAATCACTCAATCGATATGGACTGTTGACAGCCTTAAGAGCCTGTTCAGACAGGCGGAAACCGCGCGTATTCAAACCATGCGATTTGAACTACAAAAAAAAATATACACTCATTTCAGTGCAAATATTATACTAACTCGGAAAGCGTTAAGGACTTGTCCACACTTTTATTCGGCGTCAAACTGGGGCATGCACTAATTGTCCACTCAATTAAGAAGGCAAGAGAACCAGGTAACCACGGATGTCAACAAATTTTTGGTGAAATGAAGAAGAATGAAGATGAACCGAGAACTTACTTAGTA
This sequence comes from Xylota sylvarum, assembly GCA_905220385.1. NCBI lineage: Eukaryota > Metazoa > Arthropoda > Insecta > Diptera > Syrphidae > Xylota > Xylota sylvarum. The sequence continues at coordinate 41,123,455 of LR999958.1, forward strand.
GCAAGGAGGAACCAACATATTTTTTTTTTGTAAAGCCTCTGGTTACCTTTATATCCTATGAACACGCACATTTGTGGTTAATGTGAGTGTTTTCACATATCTCCACAGAGTGGATGACTTTAAACACGCAGCTGTGGATCGAGTTACTGGCAAAGTTTGCCGGATATCACCAGCTAATAATATTAAGGCGCCACCAAAGAGCCGTTGATTTCCTTTCATCCTTCATTGTACCATTGAATGCCTCCAATGATCTCTTGCAGGCCATAGGACATTCATCCCACACGACAATTTCACACTGTTGCAACACTTTGGTCATTCCTGACGTTTTGGTAATGTTGCATGTTGGATTTTCGTTGAAGTTCATGTCCAAAGGCAACTTCAGCGCAGAATGTGCTGTTCTGCCGCTGTCCAACAACGTCGCCGCGATTCCAGATGATGCGATTGGTGGCTAATATTGTTGATGATTATCGCAAATAGTGTACGAATCTGATGAGGCTGTGCAATAATTGACGATTCAGTGAGCGTAGAATCGCAGTGAGCATCGTCCTCGAGCAAATGTAAGCGACGGCATGCCCAATAAGTTGGCCACTCTAATCCATCTACTGTTTTCAAATTTGCAAAGGATGCTGGGCCACGAACGTTGATTAATAGAAGAAGAAATAAAAACACTCGTCATGTCTCGGATGAATTGTATAAAGTCTTCCTTATGCATCGGTTTGAAATACATTTTGATGACCTGGAACTGGCTTCTGCGGTACTGCGGGACTTCCGTGTATAATAATTAACTGGCAAATGTGTCACTTTGGCATAAAGCAAAAAAAGCAGTCAATGTAGTGACTGCTCTTTGCAATGCAGTTGAACTTGTAAAATAAACACGTTGACCCTCTAGATTGTCACACGTCTCTTGATGAAGTGACTCAACAATTATCGTGGTGTAGGTGAGGGATTTTAAGCTCCTGTGGTATTACAATGGGCTTACACTTGTGCGATTGTCCTACACGCCTGTAAAGACTCTTGGCACATAGTGAGGTCTTTAGCATTGAAAAAGGGCAGTAAAACTTATCCTAATGCACTCGGCGCATGTTTGGTGGCCAATACTAGGCAAAGCAAAGCAATGCTATACTTCTCGATCGAAATTAAAAGGTCGGTATGTATCTGAATAACACATGCGATTAGAACTCGAATTTTAATTAAATCTGCTTCACCTTCTTAAACTTGACATCTTCGAAAAAAGTTTACTCCATGAGAGCAAATTTAAGAATAAGAGAACTACAACAATTGTTAATAACAAGTCCAAATCACTTGCGAGTTCTGGTCATCTAGGCAGATCATAGGAATAGTTTTAGTATCACAACAAGCGAATTTTTAGATTAAATATGGCCTAACTATAGCTGGTATGTACATAATATCCTTCTTATTTGTAGATGACTTAGATTACTTTCATAGGCAACACGACAAACTTTGTTACCTACCTAAGTCGGTAATTACAACAATATCGGTTGATAAAATGTATCCCTGAGGCACTCTTGTGTTATAAAAGCTTTTAGTTGCTAGAAGTCAATACGAAGCTAGCTAGCTTGCTTACATAAAGCAATGTATTTCGATTCCATGCTTGGCCTTCTTTGCGCGTTACCTACAACATATGTACATAGTGAGGTCTACAAATAAGGGCCCATCCAACCAGAGGTGCCAATTTAATCAACTTTCTTTGATAGGGTGCTGGAAATGAATGAGCAAAATCATGATTTTTTACATAATATTTTCTGATAAGCCTCATTTCCATTTGTCTGGATTGGGTTGTCCGAAAACCCAATAGAAATAGTGGAATAGCCACGAGTGAAAACCTACAAAGAGTGTCAGTTTGGTGCAGGTTTTCAGATGGCGGTATCATTGTGCTATATTTTTTCGAAAATGATTCTAGTGCGACCATTTCAGTGAATTAAATAACTTTTTTTTGCTTGAAATTAATGCTATGGACTTGGACGATGTTGAAAAAATTCATCATAGAATGACTAATTGTAGACAGAGTTGAGACAGACATTTGGCAGATATTGATACTATTCTCAGAGTTTTTACTAAAAATTTAATTAAAATACCATAACTTTCTATAAAAATGTTGTACTTTTCTATTGATTTACCTGAATGACACCTCTTGTTGGATGACCGCTCCTACTCGCAAATTTTAATTCAATTTTTCGGCGTCCCATCAACAGGTACATTTTTACCACACCACAGTGCTAAACTATTCAGTGGGGAGATATGAATTTTTTCCCCACATTCATTTGGGTGTCATTAAAAGTTTTCGATTTATCTTTCCCTTCACAGATTCCACGAATCCAAAAACATAATCCACTTCAACAAAAAAAAAGGATTGAATGTAGAACTTTGTTCTAGCATTTCGGGAAGTAAAAACGACAAATTTTTGAAATATGCACCCACTTAGAGCGTTCAATAGATCTAAGTATCTACAAAACGAACTTCATCCCGGAAGTTAATGCTAGATAGATTCTCGACTGGAAAAAGTCTCATCTATAAATCAACTCCTTAACGTTAATAAATAAATGGAAATCAATTACGCTACACTTTGCTCTTCTATATCCTTCCCACACAAAATGAAAAAAAAAAATGAAGGAAAATACACGATAAATTCCGCTCGAAGAAACTTTTACGAAAATAGGCGCAACTCTCGCACCACAACGACGACGACGACGACGACGACGACGAATCCAATTCAATTCAAAGAAACTTTTCCTGCATTTGGTTCCTACTACCCCTACCCTACCAGTCATCATCAACACCACCACCACCTGTGAGTAGGGAAAATTCCATGGAATAAATTTCCAAAAGTACGGATTAAATCAATATTGATTGAAAAGTTGGCTTTTTAAAAAAGTCCACGTGGAAATACACACTCTTCGGCGGTAAGGAGATGTGGTTGGTTCCTTCATACCACTCTCGCATCACCGAATTCTTCAGTATTTTTTATTTTTTTGTTGTAGTCGAAAAGCCTGGTTAACAGGGATATTCTCAACCCACCCCATACACTGTATAGTATATGTATGCGTATGTACTCCGTCTCTAACAACAGCAACTCAAATAAGTTATGATGTGATTGAAGCGAAATCAGCAAAATTTCAACATTACAAAATCAACAAACAAACTCGTCGAACATTTATGTTAGTCTTCTCCACCTCCTGGAGCATAGTCCCGGATTTCGAAGCACCCACCATCCTGACTGGTTGCATGCAAGAGGAATTTGAGTGAGTGTGTGCTTAAATCCGAGCTTCTTGAGAAGACGGGATACAATTGGTATTTGAGTTAGCATTAGACAAACATCCTTGACAGAGTATGTTTGTGAGGGAGAAAAGTTTCTTGCTCAACACTCTAAGTGTGTGACGTTCGTGTGAGTAAGGGGTTCGCAATCAAGGAGAAGATTGATTCTGCTAAGGCAAGACTTTCTTTCTTTCTCCGAAAACGTTATGTGATACAAATAAAAATTATTTCGATTTTTGAAAGTACTTTCGGGTGGTTGATGGTATGGTGCTGCGTGGTATGGTTCCTTCCCCCATTAAAACCTCAGAAAGTGAATTTTGATGATAACGACAGAAGACACAGGAACTTAACGAACATTAAACTCTTCAACTCGTTCCGGGAGAGAGATACGACAAATACATACATACATATGTACATCCATACAACCCAAACATAATACTAAGTAGGGAAGGGAAAAACTTATCCCTTAGCACGCCGCTCCGCGTCAACGTCTCTCTGCTGGTGGTGCTCCCGTTGCTGTTTTTCTAATGAGTTGCACACAAAGTTTTTGTGCTTTAGTGTTTTGAAGAGGAGCAGCAGCGTTAGCTCCTTGAAGTTGTTTTCCTGTGTGTTGTTCTTTCTCATGCTACACTTTGTACATTTCATTCATCCATTCAGTCATTCAGAAGCGACATAATAAATCAGTTGGGGTGGATGCAATTAAAGAATAATTTCACTCAGTTATTCTGCAAACAAATTTCTTGGCATTTGGCATAAGGGTTGTTGTTTATCTGAAGTGGGGTGCTGTCGGTTGTTGTCTTTCCTTGGAAATCATTAATCTCCACACAAGGCGAAAGAAGCTCACTCTCTACTACCCGTTTACCCCGTTTGATTTATGAATTCAAATATTTTATATTTGCAAATAAATTTCGCGTACTCGGGGGTCGGTCGGGGGGAGTGCATATATTTTCTGTTTGAATGTGAAATAGTTTTGGGATTTAGATTTCGCCAGACAAATTGGGGGCGACGGCAAGGGAGATTAATTGCCCTAAATCTTCATTTAAGTTCTGGAATGGGGGTACGGAGCAACCGGCTAACTGTTTGTTTTATGAATGTGTGAGATAAGTGACGACGACGCCACTTCGAGTGGCTTATGTGAGATTCTAGTTTTGCAATTTAATCTAATAAATTTATTGCAAATAGTTTTGCAGTTAAACTAAGATTTGTGTCCGGAAGTTTGCAATGAATCACCGAGTCAATTATTTTCTCTCTGTGGAAACGGATTTGAATAGTATGGTACTACTATAGTAGATACACCACACACTCCTGGTGGTGTGACGATAAGAGCCATGGTTAAATGCGTGACTGATGTACTTTGGAGTTTTAAACCTTTCGCATGTTTGAGAGAAAATTGTTTTAAAATTCAGATTTTTATGAAAGTAGAGAGTTAAAGTTAAATAGAGGAAGTCATCAGGGTCAACGATGATAGTTTAGACCCATTATGAATTACATATGTCAGGGAGGTTATATAGTATGTCTTACTCTGGACAGGCATTTCGAACAAATTGGTATTATGAAGGTGCTGCATAGGCGTAGGTTGTCGGAAGCATTTGAATTCTGCAAGATTGGATACTGTCTACTTTTTCTAATGGTGTTCTATAGGCTATCTCAAACATCTCAACTATGCTGACGATGTTTGCCTAATATCGCCCATAATCATATACCTGGATCAAATGACCACTGGTTTGGTAGTAGAGCCAAACTTTGTAAGACTGAGGATTAACTCCGCCAAAACTAAAATCCTTTGTCTTCCCTCGAACTCGCCATAAACTCATTCAAGCATTTCAAGACAGCAGGTAGAGAGAGTAGATAACTTCCGTAACCTTGAAAGTATTGTCTTGATTGACGGTGATACCAAATTAAACCTTAGCAGCCACATATCTGAAGCTAAGTCTGCATTCAGTATGTTGTCTAAAATATGGCAAAGCAATACAATAGCGTGGAAACGGGGCTGCTTAAGAAACATTTTACGATTGTTTTGGCCAAATTGCATCTGAAATGAACAATTTTATAAGAAAATGGACCAAGAGCGTATAGATGTGATTATACGAAAGCGAAAATGGCAATAGATTGGTCACATCCCACACAATTGCGAATCTCGTCAATTGGGAAAAAGCTGGACACAGTTGAACACACACTTGTAGGTGTGTTTGATGTCCTAAAACCTACAAGGATCTAAGTAAGTATTAAGGCCTATGTCGGGGTGATAGAGTAATAAGTTTAGCATGATCCTGAGGGCATTTTGAAACCACGACTATAATGGTACTTGCACTTTTATCTAATGCCTGCCTTAGCTTTTAGTCCAGACACACTTAGACCAGTGTGTTGGCTTTTAAAACAAATTCTACTTTTACCTAACTTTCTAACGAAGAGACTCCTAACACTCCTAAGTAAAATTTTCTTCTGATGGAAAATTCTGAACAAGTAAGTATACCTATAGAGATGACGAAGAAGACTATTGTTTTTCCTCATCCATACAGCTACCCTTAAAAAATATTTAAAAGATATGAAGTCATTTTAGTGCTTGCCAAAGAGTCAGTGTCTGGAGAGTACACATTATATTATGCTAATATGCAAGACAATAACATCTTTCTTGAGGTCTTAGTTGGTATAATCCTTGCTATGATTTCCAGGATATTTTTTTACAAATATTTAAACAGACTTGAAACACCCTTTCAAGCTCTTGAATGATACACTGAAATTAAATTATCATGTTTGGCGAGTAATTAAGATGTTGATGCAGACTGGCTCAGATACATATGTATTTCTTGAAGCGAAAAAATTTTCAAAACGTAGGCTAGGTACTAAAAAATTATAAAGGATTTTTTGTACAAAGTTAAAGTTCAAAGTAAGGACTCTATGACGAAGCAATTGGAAAGCGTTGATGTGGAGATACCATCTCTACAAAATAACAAGATAAAGTACCACCTATTTCGGAAACGCGACACTAATTAGTTAGGTTGGGTTGGATGGCAATCCTCGCTCAGTCAAAGGCAGACTTAGGCCGAAATAAAAGAACAGTGTGATATAAAAAAGACTGGTAGACTTCTGATATAGGATAAAAGGAAGGGTAACCAGATTCGGTTTTATCGTACGATCATTTACCATTTAGGCATGAGACAAAGCTTAAAGACAAAACTTGCCAAATCTAGAGTCTGGCTAGATGATGGTTTTCTTTTTCATAGCCAAGATTGCAGGACAAGTGCATAGGAGGTCAACCAACGTGTCTTACTCTTCTTTATCCCTACATTTTCTACAAAAATAGATGAATGGAGCACAAAAAGCACTGCCATATCTGTCTACCAGACGATGCACTATGAGGCCTCCAAATAAGTGTTGAAAATTAACCCTACTTACAGAAATAAATCTTATTGTTTTCTTTTAATCCAGGTGCGGACAGATCTATTGTTTGTCTGCTTTTATCGGATGACAACCAATTTGAAAAAGTCACCCGACCTTGGTGGATTGAACTGCTGAGATCTCAAAAGAATGCCCATTTTGCTAAATGTCATCCTGTGCCTCGCTATAGTATCTATCAGAAGCCGTAATTACGGTGAATGTCTCCTCACTAGAGGCTGTCATCGAATCAGTATATTATCCCTCAGAGAAGAAAATATTTAGAGACCTTGCATTCCAAATCATAATAATTAAGTCAAAGCTTCCTTAATGTTTCAAAGTGAAAATTTCTTCGTCTTGCTTTATAGTACAAGTCTCATAACTAAGTGGAGATTTTATTGTTTGATCAGACAGCTTACTCTCTATTCTAAGGTATATTTTTCTCCCGCTAGTTCATCAGTTGCTTCATTTACTAATATGCTCCTCAGCAGATCCACCCACCTGAGAAACACCTTTTCTAATGCTCTAGATTAGGCAAAGGATGCCGCTAGTTGTATACTCAGTGAAATAAATCGAAGAACCGCTTGCCCTCATAGTACACCTAGATGTGGACGAATACCTGATACCTGATCGACGTCTATGGGCCCTAGTATGCTGGACATGGCTTGAAAGGTACTGAAAAGGATATTGAAGCCTCAAAGCACCATAGATTCAAAAAAGAAGATCCACCATCAAACAGCAGCAGTGCAGTAGGTAGGTATTTACATGGGTCGAAGTTGTTCAACGTTCCATGAGGAGGCTTATTATGATAATGATTGTCAACGTTTTTGACAAAAAAAAAACAACGGCGAATGGACAAAAGGTGACAAAGAAAATGCCGAAATCCAAAGAAAAATCTAGAAGAAACATTTGAGCCATTTGATGGACAAACATTGATAGACGACAATAGAGGTATGACATTGAGATTTGATAACTTTAGAATAAAATGTGTGTCGTTAACGAAACTTTGCAAAATAATAAAAAAAAATTAAAAATAATAAAAATAAAAAGACCCTGGCTATGATTTATTAACCGGACGAATCCTTAAGCAATTGCCACAAAAACACTAAACTTCTACATCTCATATATGCTTCGCTTATACGTTCCAGACAGGAAAGTGGCAGAACTGATGATGGTTCCCAAACTGGGAAAATCTCCTAACGATCGTACAAATCGGTAACGCTTCTAGCAATAATATCAAAAGAATTTTAAACACTCCTATTGAATCATCATTAAAGAAAGACGCCTTATACCTGACCACCAATTTGGGTTCAAAATCAAGCATTCCACAATTGACCAGGTTTATGGAATAACCGATGAAATTTAAAAAGATTTGATCCAGCGCTTTTCTTGACGTCTCTCAGACCTTCGACAATGTTTGGAACGATGGCTTGATGTACAAGCTATGAAGAATTCTTCCGGAACACTTATATAAGATCTCAGAATCCTATTCTGAAAACTGATTATTTTGTATTAAACACGGAACTGAATACTCCGAATTCAAGGAAATCGCTGCCGAGCTTCCACAAGGTAATATCCTTGGTCCTATTTTTGACATACACTCGGGACATACCTTAAACTGATGGTACTGCAGTAGCTTCGTTCGCGGACGATACGACTATTTGTGCAGCGGAAAGCTGGATCGGGTCAGCAACTGAAAAAATTCAACAAACCTTGGATCAAATCTGCGAATTTGGATAAAAAGAGAGACGTAGCGATCGCAACCGATGACGAAATAACAAACTTGGCTCGTAAGCTCCATATTCTCCTTCATGGTCATTGCGATCATGCCATGCTCCAAACATTGGACGTGACAAACCTTGTGCGCCGATTTTAAAGAACGAAACATTTCGATTTAGCGCAATAAGAAGTAACCGAATATAATGATGGTATCAGCAGGTCCTTTGCCGAAAATCTACCTGCCTTTGTTGTAGTAAATACAAAAAAAGAAGAAAGGATGTGTTTAATTAGTAAAAATTTGACACTACTATGAGTACACGGTGTTTTTTTAAGTTTCTCACCAACCCATGCAAAAAACAAAAAAAAAAACGTTGTAAAAACCTAGAAAAAAGGAGAGGAAATCTTCTACAATCATCCAGTGGCATTAAGGTATCTGACTAGTTCGCTGAGTAGAGGAAATATTGTCGTTTTTGCAACTCGAGGGATGATGCACGTTTTTAACTCTACACCTCTAAGGTTAACGACCTCCAAGGTAACAATGGACGGCTTAATCCTCGGTTAACTCAAGTTATGAATGGGTACACTCAATCACCATTCTCCTATTAGATGGATTGATTCCCATCCACCTCCTAATAGCAGACAGCAAGTACATCAATGCGATAAGAACTGAAGTTTGAAAGGGAAATGATAACCCAGTCTCTGAGGCTTATTATGTCACTGAATTATGTAGCTGAATTGTGATTTAGGGCAGCAGTTCAAGAATCGATTGCAAACAGTTCTTACGGTGATCTGTTGGCATCGCATTATCCTTTATGTTTTCGTCGTCAAGTCATGTCAAATATTGTAAGTATTACATATTCAATTCATTAAATTTAAAATATAAATAATGTAGTAATTATTTTTCATTTTAAAAAACGACGCTAAAAGGTCATTAGATTAGTCCTTTTAAAACAAAACGAAAAAAAAAATAAATCTCGATTCTATTTATATTTTCACCCTTTCTGGTCATGATTGTACATTATAGGAATTCGTTAAAACTCCATTTTATAATTCTGTATTATCCTTTGTCCTACGAACTACACAAAACAACATGCAAAACTAGCAACTAAACTTTATTGTCTGACCGACATGTACAGCTGTTGCCCAAAGGCCGAAACAATCAATTTTCTTGTTTTCTGAATATAGTCCTGCGAATCGGTTGTACAAAACCCTTGCATGGGTTGTTTCTTCTTTTTTTTTTTGGCCTTAAGCGAGAAAATATGGCCAACAATAATTCGTCTACATTTGTTCTCATTCTTCTTTGCTCACATTTTTCCTGTACTTTTCCTTACAACACACTTACGTATGAGGAGAGGTTTCCTTATCGAACATACAAACACATGTATATTTGTAGGAAAAAGAAAAAAACTACATAATGTTAATAAAAGCTGACGTACCTACCACCCGTATATGGCAGGTGCTGTTGATATTTTCTAAAATTATAGCCAACAATTTTGAGAATAAACTGGACGTTTTCGTTTGTTATACGAAATGTGTACACACCAAGGACTAAGTTTTTTTTTTTTTTGGTACGGTAAGAGGATAACTTTTTTGCAAATGGACGTGCGGGATAATGAACATTCTGGAAAGAGGGTTTTTGGTTTGGTTTGGTTTGGTCAGTTTTATATATAGATTTTGAAAAGCATTTTAAAAAATATTGTTTTGTTCTTTTAATTTTAATGTGCAAGATTTAAAGAAGGAGGGAGCAGATTCACAAGGACTTCTGTATATACGTACATATGTATTTCGGTAGGATCTTCAGGTAACTAGATGTAGTACCGTATAGTGTTACCTTCACTATGTCTACATTTATACATATAGAGATTTCTTGTGTATATCTTCAGTGAGGTCAAGTAATTCTTCCTGGAATTCACATGACAAGTCCGCCATCGAGTGCGCCAATACGACAGAACTTGGAGTCTAAATCCAAAAATGATACATTGGATGTATACAATGATGATGAGGCCCATTATCTCAAACGCAGCCATCGAAAGTTTTTGAACAGACAACGGCAACTTAGCTTCAGAAGCTCAAGATAATTGCCTGTCTCGGTATTAGGGGTGCCATGCGTGCCTGCCCACCACAAATCTTCACTAGGACAACGCCGCAAAAGGCGTTATTAAGCTGCAACTAGAATACAAGTATAAACCAGGTGACCATGTGGAACACCTGAATATTCTTGACTCAATTCCCAAAAAGGACATGTTTTGCACTATCCCCGACATCATGGTCAGGGAGTATTGCTTCGGTAGATTATTTGAGGTAGAAATATTGGACCGTGCAAACTGGTTTAAGAGTGTTTCGGCACAGATGGATCGAAGATGGAAACTGGAGTTGGAAACTGGTGGAGCGTTGTTGGACTCAACACCAAAGTATAGGTATCGAGACTGTGTCCCACGGTTTTCCAGGCTGAATTCCATGCCATTGAGATCTGCGCCAGGATAAACCTTAGTAAAGGTATTAAGGACACTAGGTTATATGTACGTATGTATATCTTTTCAGGTAGCCAGGCAGCACTTAAAGAGCTGTTGTCCAATTTAATGGACTCTGTATTAGTTAAATGTAGCACTACAATCTCTTGCCAGACATAACAGGGTGAAACTCGGTTGGGTCCCTAGTCATCAAGGAATTACAGGCAATGAACCTGCAGATGAACTAGCTAATGCTGGTTCAGAATCGCCGTTCATGTGGGCTGTCGCCACAACGCTGATGAACGACTGGGAACATGAACCTCGTCCGGTCCACTGTGAAAATGTCCCGAGGCTGAAACAATCCAAGCGATTAATCAGGCCTTTTTCCTATTCGTACAAGCAAATCCTTAACCAACACAATGATAGTATTAGAAACCTGGTGAGCTTTCTTACAGGTCACTTAGGCCTGGGATATCACCTTAACAATTTCAATTTGTGGCCAGAAATGGAATGTAGGTTCCGTTCGGAAGATGACGAATCTTCCAGCGTAGTTGAGAAATTCTGTTGCTAATGAAGTACTATCCTTTATTAGAGAAGGGGTATGACTCTTGGTTTGAACATACCCTAATTGATACAATAGATCTTTTTAGGTTGCAGAGTCTACCATATGGGTAAGGGTCAACATACAAAAAAAAATCAAGTAATACTTACAAGGTTTTTTGGTTGCAATTTTGGCTGCTTATAGGATTGCTCCAGTTGATCTGCAATCCGAACAATTGACCAGATTGTATCAAAGAGCTGTCGAAGTGCCGGCTGACGGCACTTTGAGTATGAAGTTGAAATTGTTATTTAACAGTATCCGGCCAAATACAAGGATCTATCTACCTCAAGTGCAAAATCTTTAAAGCAAAAATCAACTGAGGCTGGAGCAAGGATTTTGAAGGCGTATTGCATCTTTGGTCTCGAAAGCAATGCATTCCACTCTGTCCCTGACTAAGAGCTAGGAGAAGAGCATTTGAAGGAAGGTGGTGATCAAGCAGCACAAGTAAAAGTTGCATCTGAGTGTTTTAGTGAAGTGTTTCCAACCACAGAAAAGCAATATCTTCTATACTGATCCACACGGCGTTTATTGGATCAATGTACGAATAGCAGTTCTCTGAACAGACTTATTTCTATTAGACATCGACAGTTGTCAATTTATCGAAAAAGGCACCCATAGCTTCCGGATGAATATATTCCAAGATTGGCCTACCAGATGGTCTGTCATTTAATTTCCTTCGATACCTATGTCCACCACATTACACATTTATCTAATTGAGTAACATGCAGAATCCTGTCTAATCCTTGCACTTTATCATTAACTGATTTGTCAGTGTTATAACGATGTTTTTCCCCATCACCTAACACACTTTCAAGTGACTTCCAATTCAGGTTCTGTGGTAACTTTCACGAAATATTTATTATCCTTTCTATAGGTATTGTACATACGCAATCATGTTAACCTATGGGTACTTATGTATTATCATACAAATACGGTCTTGATAATCACAATTCAAACCATTTATCCCTAGGAAGACTGACTGCTCTACGTACATATATGTATATTAGGTAGACTTAGAACTCTCCCGAGCACACATTCCTCGAAGGAGCAAAGATCTGTACTCAGAATCAGACGATTAGCTTGGTGGGGCAGGTTTCTAAAAACTATTTGAAGGGACAAAATTGAGATTCCTATAAGAAGATCCTCAAAAAATATAAACTCACACTGGGGAAAGTTCGAAAGACGTCTTCTGGAGCTTTAAGGATTTGACAGTGAAAAAAAAAAAAAAACCAATTCAACTATTCCCCGCTACGTAAAGAACGAATACGAAACTTTTTACAAAGACCCTACACTGTATGGTACCACCCTAATTTTCAGAGGGTCGACCGACCAGCGCAAGGATATGGCCGTTTAACCTTCCTTTTCCATTAACCTCTCAGCATTACGTAGCGCCACTTTTTAGGATTCGCCTTCTTTTTGATGATCAACTCCTTTCGAGGTAGTTTAGGTTAGGTTAATGGGTTGACGGGAGAAGAGAAACTTGCACCCGTCACACTTAGGGGTTATCCCTCCCATACTATAGAACCTATGAAAAACCTATGCATCCTCAAGCCATCCCGTGGCGATTATGAATTTATGCAAATCTTTTAAAGACTTGTCGAAAAGCTCTTCTAAATCCTGGAAGAAATGTCTTCCCAGAATTTTGTTTCTAATTTGACAGAGTGCTAGGCAATGACAGAGGAAAGGTGGAGTATCCTCATGCCGCTCCTCGTCACCACAGCAACCACTGCATAGGTCGTCCATGCCAAATCTCATCTTCTTTGTGTGATATTTCAGCAAGTTATGTCCCAGAGAGGACAAGGATTTTTTACTCATTTGTAAGATTCTCTTGGTTTTTTGTTTGTTGTATGTAGAGTGGTCACATTTTCCTAGTTGTAACACAGGAGTCGAGCCTGCTCCATCTCTCATTTGCTGCTACTAGTGTTTTGTTTCCAAGCGCTTGTCTAATATTACAGGGTGGGTTTTTTATGGGTGGGTGCCAAAAAGCCGCAGCTCTTCGTGACGGCGACTTACAAGCTTCGATTTTATATCAATGAAGAAGGTAATATCAGCGTGTGGTAATGACCTCATTGCAACCTGTTCAGCAGCTGTTGTCACTGCCAGGACCTCAGGTCGAAAAACACAGTTGTAGGATTCCAGAAAGAAATCTGCGCCAATGCCGGTGTCCATCTTGGAGTGTAGATGGGTATAAATAATAAATAATTTCAATTGAATTCACTGACTTCAGCTGATTTCAAGTGAATTCACTACTGACTTCAACGAAATGTGTGAATTCACTACTGACTTCAACTTACATCTAGTGAATTCAATTGACTTCCAAAATGATTTCAATTCAGTGATTGCTAAATATAGAATGCATAAATCACTGACTTCAAAAGAATGGTAGACTACGTTTTTTAAAACCCAATTTTTTCATAAAAAAGACTTCAAATCATTTCTAGATGAATTCAATAGAATTAACCTCCCAAAATATTTACAACTCTGGTTTCCAGCTTCTAGTTGGCTTATTCGAAGAGCACTAATTGCGGCGGATTCTTGTACAAAAGGTTTAGGGGTTTTAGGTTGAATAATGTTTCCAGCCCCATTCTTTGAATTTTGGTCATAATCTTAAGGTTGGTGGCTTTTTCCATCGCTTGCCACCAGACCAAGTTGCCATATGTCAATATCGGCCTTACTACCACCGTGTAAAGCCAAATGATGATTTTAGGGCTTGGACCCCAGGTTTTGCCGAATATCCTGGTGCAAGATTGATATGATATTATTCCTTTTTTTGCCCTTTCCTTTATGTTGAGGCTCCAGTTTAGTTTTCTATCCAGGACGACACCCAGGTATTTGACGTAGTCAGAAACTTTTAGCTGAGTCGTCTCAGATTCCCGGCATTGTCCTTTTGTTTGTAAAAAGAATCAATTCTGTCTTCTGTGGATTGTATATAAGTCTGCAATTCTTGCTCCAGGTACTGACCATGGATAAAGCGTTTTCTATTTGAACACAAAGAGTGGACAGAAATTTTCCTATCACTAGCAGTGCTAAGTCGTCTGCATATGCTACTGCTTTAACTCTACTAAATTTTAGCTTAACACTTCGTTTATCACGAGGACCCAGAGAAGGGGTGATAATACACCACCTTGAGGAGTGCCTCTAGATGCTGGCATCGTGATCTGTGCACCACCTAGTTCTAAACTGATTTGTCTGTTTTTTAACATGCACATAATCCAGTTGATAATGCTGTTGTTCACATTAAGGTTTACTAAAACTCTCTTTATTGCATCGGTTTGGACATTATTGAAGGTTCCTTCGATATCTAGGAAAGCAGCTAGAGTGCATTCTTTGTTATTTAGTGTTTTCTCCACGATACTGACGACACTGTAGAGTGTCTGTAGCTGTTTCTACACTTTTTCCTTTGGTATAAGCATGTTGAGTCTGAGATATGACCTCCAACTTGAGTTTGCTTCGAATGTAAATGTCAATTAACCTTTCAAATGTTTTCAGAGCCCAACTTATCCACTCTTCCGTTATCATTACCGCTGGAACTGTGTGTTCCATATAGTACTTATTTCGGTCGGTAATTCCATAGGACGTGCTACCCGGAAAGTGAGTGTTCATTAAGAGCTCAAGCGTTTCGTTGCATGATTCTGTCCAGTGGCCGTTTGAGTCTTTAAGAGAGTCCAGTACGATGGATTCCTTGGCAAGAACTTTTCTAAGCCTAGCCGATACAGTAGTGCTCTCCACCTCATTACAGAAGGTTCTCCATGAACAACGTTTTGCTCGTTGAATCTCTGTCTTAAATTTTCTTTGACTGGATTGGTTTTGCTCCCAGTCCCTATCCGTTTTTAAATATTTTGCAACATTGAAAAGTCTTCTGGTTTCTTTCCTAATGTTGTATATGAATTATGGCACTCAAAATGTCCCAAAATATATTTCCATCTTCCGAATAAGTAATAGTTCGTGACTACTAAAAACAACTATCAACCGAAAATCCAACCCTCTTTACATAGAAGACTTCTAATTTGTAATATCTTTCTGTCTACCCTCCCTGATATAATGAACTTAAAAAATGTCAGTATAACAAGAAAAGGAAAACCAAACCTCACCTACAATTACTACTTATCGCCTCGTTGTTAAGGAATATTCATCGGAAACCATACAACATTCAAGTATACCCTTAATGGCAGATGATAGCACACAATCTAGGTTAAATAAACTTTAACATCGAACCGCTAAAGTATTTCCCCCATTCTCACATATCTTCTTCCATTACCAGTTAATGTATGAGCTCCACTCGAAAAAGGATCTCCAAAGTATCATAAAATTAAAAAATCATTAAACACATGTTAAATTCCTTATTTTACCCATTTGAACTGACATTTTGGGGGAGGCAACCAACGGCGGC
Source organism: Xylota sylvarum (assembly GCA_905220385.1). Taxonomy (NCBI): domain Eukaryota; kingdom Metazoa; phylum Arthropoda; class Insecta; order Diptera; family Syrphidae; genus Xylota; species Xylota sylvarum. Next base: position 41,139,263 of record LR999958.1, read on the forward strand.
ACAAGGATACTTACCAAGCACTTATCTGTGCATTACGGGAATTTAATTAAAAAACCAATTTGTTTCCTCCCAAAAGGAGCATCAGCAAAAAAAATACGGCAAAAAAAGGAGAAAAACACAGCCATAAACCCGAAAACCCGAAAATTCCTCATCGTAAATGAATTAATTTCCACAGAATAAAATATCACCATGTCATTTCCGTTTCCAGTTCTTTTACCCCCTGACATTCACATCCTCCTCGGTATCTATAGGCTCATGCCTCATACATATAAGTATTTGATTTTATTTTTTTTTAACGTCAAAAATTATTTCCGCTTAATTAAAAAAATATTAACTGGCTGACTTTTTTTTTTCTTTTTGTTGAATGGCGCCTTTAGTCGATTTGGCAGTTTTTTTTTTTGGTCCTTTTAACCTTTTTTTTTATGCATTGCTTTGGTCTGTTTGGGCATCGTTTCTAAATTATGTACTAGAAATTCTATTACAGCAGAAAATCATTTATCTTCTTGCAGGACATAACAAATAAATTTTGGGTTGGAACCACAGCAAAAGGATTAAGTGGATTGGGTGGCCTCAAGTGAGCAAGATGGGGAGTGATGGGAGGAGGCAAATTGAGAAAACCCCAAAAACTCATTCCTTTCTAACCGACATTATCCTTTTAATCAGTGTTTAATACAAACAGCAGGAGTAAAGGCACAAAAAATGATGATGATGGCGTGTTATTTCTGCGTATTTGTTGCGCAGAGAGAAACCGAATTTTTTCACCCGTAGTCGCCTACATTTTCTTGGAAAAATTCTCGGGATACACTTTTTTCCCTTTTTGGTATGTAATACTGGTGTTTGGTTGCCGCTGAAAGACAAGAACACTTCCCGGAAACCGCAGTTAAAAAACACGGTCAAAAGAATCCTTTTTCATGATATACCCGCAGTTTACTTGCAATCATCTTTTTTTTCTTCTCCTTTTTTTTTTTGCGATTGTGGGTGATCCTTTGTAGTTATCCCTTTTTTTTGTGCCCTGATTTTTAGCCTTGAAGCGTTTATGCTTGTGGCAAATTCCCACGAAACAAGATGGGGGGGATGTACGAGGGACGATAATTAATTCCCAGAAAAGAAATCCCCCATCGCCATTGGATACGACGTGAAACGCTGTCTGTCTGTTGTTGGGATTTTTGGTTTTTTCCCTTTTTTTTTTTTGCTTAATTGAAAAAGGATTGATGGATGTTTCGCAAATGCAATGAGCTATTGGAATCTATAATGAGAATTACGTCAACAGAATGCCAGCATAAAGCAAAAAGGACTGATAGTTGTGCGGGAGTGTTGATGTTTTAAGCTTTTTTTTTTTGAATGGAGAGTTAAATATCTGAAATGACCTTAACAGGACTATCTGCATATTTATATATGTACATAGGTATGTTGTTACTGAATTTGATGAACTATTCACCTCTGTTCTATCCATTTTTGTAGTGAATTTCCATTATTTGAACACATTGTTCGGTGTGTATCGATCCATATTTAGTCACCTCCTAGTTTTTACTTAACAAAATTCATTGCAATTATAGTTGAATGTTGACAGTTCATCAATGACTTTAAAAAGAAACCTCTTGTTGGATGACCCTATACATATACGGGTAATTTCCACATAGGACAAGACAACGTCAGAAAAGTTCCTAACAGATAACTAAACAGTCTCCTAAGTGGCCTTTGAGAGGTCCTGCTCTCTAAAACCCTTTTATAAAATCAACCATATTCGACTGCATACTAGTATGTATGGTAAGATAGTACCTAGTTTAGATAAAAGTATATGAATCAATCCACTACACCTATCGCTGCCATACAAGCGATACTAACCATTTCGCCAGAATCAATAAGTAGGGCAATTTTTAAAGAAAACGATACTACATACTTGTCTACTCTCGAAATGATTTTGTTACTAAAATCGAAAGCAGTTTTGCCAACAAGACGATAAGGGTCAAAGTCGAATAAATAACAATAAGAAACCCGAATAGAGCAACATAGTCATCTTCAGATGCCCCAAATATTTCAAGGGTAATAGGGGCTGGAATTCAGTGTTGCAAGCAGGGATTTTTGGCTAATTTATGGAAGTATTCACTACTCCAAAGGAAGCAGCAATAATCAAGGATCAAATAGTGCCTGGTATCGAGGGAATCCCCAACATTGCCTTAAAAACAGCAATAAATTGGCGGCGACACATCTTCGCAGATATATTCAATACTTGTCTCAAAGAAGGAATATTCCCCAGCCAGTGGAAGAAACAAAGACTGGTCGCCTTACCAAAAGGTAATGAACTACCGCAGGATCCCTCATCGTATAGGCCTTGAAGCTTGTTGGACACCATGAAGAAAATAGTGGAGTGCATCATAAGTGACATATTGAGTGCAATCGATGAGGCTGGTGGCCTTGCAGATCGCCAGTACGATTTTCGCAAGGCTTGCTCTTCGATCGACACCATCGACGAAGCCGTGAATACCGCGAAAAAACCATCAAAGGAAAACGATGAAAGGGCGGGAGTAAACAGCACTGCGCAATTATCACGCTTAATGTTAAGAATGCCTTCAAGACCGCAAACTGGAGAAACATCCTGTGATCTCTTATCTCCAAGAGAGTCCCAGAATAACTGCAGATTTGATAATGACGGACTATTTTGGAAATAGCCACCGACGATGGAACGAGGCAGTATAACATCAAGACGGCGTTCCTCAAGGCTCCCTACTAGGTCCGCTACTGTAGAATCTAATGTACAATAACGTTTTCAAACTTGGAATCCCTAGATCTTCCAAAATAATTGGCTTCGTCGACGACATAGCAGTCGATGTAGTGGAAAAAAACTCCTTGAGGAGTTGGACCATGACTGCAATGAAGTTATCGGGATGGTGCAGGACTGGCTAGTATTCATGAGTCTACAACTTGCAGAAGAAATACAGAAGTAGTGCTCATGAGCAGCAGGCGAGTCATGGAGACTATAAGAGTAACCGTTGGTGATCACGTTACAATGCTAACCTTTAAGTAATACCTACAGCATACAGCTAAAAAGGCAGCATAAGCAACGGCTGTCTTGCAAGAATCATGTCAAATATCGCCGGACCAAGCCGCAGAAAGAGATTGTTCTTAGCAAGAGTTGTGGCATTGAAAAACGCCAAATATGAGTTGGTGGCTGACAGCTTACGAAATCAATGCGTTGAAAGTATGCAATGCCTTCCGAACAACCTCCTACGACGTTGTATTTATAGTGGCTGCCATGGTATTAATAGACTTTCTTGCTAAAGAAGCGAAAGGGAAATACCGCGCCAGCAAGACAACGGCTTAGGCGGCGAATTGAAGTGATACTGAGGTACCACCAAGGACAATTCTGGAAGAATGGCAAGAGAGATGGTGTCAATCTGATAAAGACATAGGCACTTTAATTAATAGGAAGCATGGGGAGCTAAGCTTCTACCTGTCCCAGATGCTTATTGGCCATGGATGCTTCAGAGCCCACCTGAATATGTTTGTGCACGACGACAACCCATATTGCCCAACGTGCACGGAAACAGTGGAAGATGCGGAACACATTATGATCCATTGTCCATATCACGAAAAACAACACCTCCTGGTGAATAAATTGGGTGGGCACATAACCAGACATATGATCAGGAGGGAAGAGGCTTGGGAAGCAGTTAGTGACACTGTGAAAAACATTATAAAGGAGTAGTGAAGACTGGAGTAGGCTACCAACGCGAATGAGCCGAGCACCTACGACTGAAGTACAGCCTCGGGATTAAATGCTTGACGCCAGTACCGCGAAGACCAGAGTTAGAAAGGGAGGTGGGTTTTAGTGGGTGGAAATCCCGCACTGTTTCTGAGTACGGGCTTCAGTTTCATCTTTGAAAGATTCCTACATTCCAACGCAAAAAAAAACAATAAGCTCCATAACAAACCTGAAACAAAAATCATTTTTGGTAAGGCAGGGAGTGACCAACTTCCTTCCCAGGCACTACAAACTTTGTATCACATGAGTACGAAGGTCAATTTTAGTTCGAAAAACTTTTTATGAGAGTTATACTCTCGAATGTTTGTCAGACACTCGGAAACATGAAGATGTAACGAAAATTGCGAAGGCTGATCATGGTCATTTCCTGATGTACTTGGGTAGGAAATGATAAGTTGGCTATCTCATTATGCCTTATCTCCAACCCAGTACATCAGTTGCAAGATTTCTGATGGACCTTTGATGCTGCCGGAATTAAAGTGAAATATTTCGGAACAACCGATCAACCAAAATTCTGGCAGTCCTTTACCACTTCATTATTTCTTCTTTCAGTGATTCTTCTGTGGTGTGGCGCTTTTGATACTTGCCTTTGTACTTAACCTGAAACAAGACTACAATCTGTAATGTGGACTTAAATTTTAGCATCTCTTACAGGATAACTATATACCCTCGGATACTTGTCTGGCGTTCAAAAAAGGTGGAACTGTGACGAGATGCTTGGTCAACTTTGTATAACTAAGCATGACATTTCAGTCGTACTGGTAGAAGGACCTTGGATTACTAACAACAACTACATCTAGGAACTCAATATCAAGGATTGCACATTGTTCCACAAGGACGAAGGTAAAATCAGAGCATGCATAGTATTTAAAAACAACATGAGGGTTTTTCTTTTGAATAATTTCAGTGATGGAGTCTTGGTAGCAGTATCCTGCGAAACAGAGGGAAGAAACCGCTGTGTCTGGTGACAGACTATCTCCCATATCAGATGTCAGAGATCCCAAGGCCAGGCCAGAGTCAAGTGGATTTACACCTTGGGGTGCGATGAAGGAGGAGGACATCAACCAAATTAACGTCTATTACTGAAGGGGAATCTTCTGGTTTTGTTTCTCTTCAAAATATCCGCAAACATTGAATTTAGAAAAAAGCCGATACTTTGGTGCCTACTTCACTTCAAAGGAGAAATTCTACGTTGGATCATTTCTAATGGTTTCAATGAAAGAGAAGATACAAAATTGAATTTTATGATCTGTATGGATTTGCTGATGAAGTCCAAACTCCAAAATGTGATCGTATAGGCTGCGAAACGTTCATTCAATCGATGATGATGCTTAAGCTATTATCGTTTTGAACTCACCGCCTTTTTGAAGTTGGCTGTAGTTCCGAAGCTTTCGATTTCCAATTGTACGAAGGTTGCAATCACCTACAACAAAGTCGACGAAGAGCTATCAAAACATCCTGCCTGGTGGGTAAGTCTTTAACTCAGGGCTCTGACTATTAGCAATTCCTGGAGGTTTTCTAAAAATTCAATAGAAAAGCGAAAATCTCCTCCTTACCGAAGGTAAATGCAACAACGTCCTTCCTTCAGCAGAAATATACAATTTACTTGGTACGTCCGTGCCAGATGTAATACAAACTTCTTCCCAAAACATGTATTCAAAACAGGAAGTCCACTTTAAACTTTACGCTAGAGTTAGCAACACAAGTATACTTATTTTCCTTTCAACCGATACAACGTACACACAATGTAAACCAATTATACAAACTTCTTGTGTACCCACTACTATACCCAAAACCGCACCGCATCCGACGGTTTACAAAATCTAATCCCCTAAATTGCCCTCCCACTCGCGGTATTCAGTTCTTCGTTTCGAAAAAAAAACTAGAAAATTGCACACGCTTCAAGAAAGGACCGAAACCTTCCAAAGAAGTGGCATCTATCAATGAACCCAACAACCTACACCGAACTTGTAAGACATGACTACGACTCCATAAGGAAAGGAAAAAATCCTTTAGCCAATGATTTTTACCATTCCGTATTTGTGTAAAGGGAATTAATCGAATTAGAAAATTGAGGTTATTTAGAGGGAAATTAAGTGAACCTCGATAATTGAATTTTCATGGTAGTTTATTCGATGTGCAAGGACTCCGTAGAGCGCAAGCACACTCCGTATGGAAAAAGCACCAGAACCCAAAGGAAAACAAAAAAAAAAAAAAAGGTGAAAGGGTGAAGTTAACATTTAATGCCTCTCACTTCACTTCAGTCATCCGTCACCGAGACGAGAGAATCTTTTACGCCATCTCCTCTTCGTTTTCCGGTTTTTGTCATGAAGGGTGTCCTCGCCGATATCATCAGTTCGTCGCTTAGTTTCAGAGCTTCTTCCTTCAACACAAGGAGACTGATTGAATCTTAATTTTGCGCGAAGTGTTTTTTTTTTTCCACAAGGCCACCACAATGAATAAAAGCTTTGAATTGAAGAAGAATTCTTCCTAATTAAATGGAAATTAATAGGTAAAAGAAAAAAAAAACAAAAAATTGTAGGAATTTAATAAACATTGGCATACAAAAAAAAAGGACCTGGTTTAAGGAGGCACATTTCGAAAAGTATTTTTCTTCTTTTTTCTTTTTGCGGTGGTTGTGGCGAAAAAGTGAAAAGTTTTCTATGGATTTTTAATTGAATTCGGTTGGCAATGCTGAAAGGACTTTCATCGAAATTTCATCCTTTGTGATAATTTTTTTCTGCTCTCAACTTATTTAACGGTTCAATGGATGGAAATACTTTACTCAAGCCGCTATTGGTTCGTGTCGGCTTTGAGATTAAGTGAAATTCAAAGTTTGAGCGTACGCTTGTGGTTTTAAATTAAAGTCGCATAAGTTTCAATTGCAGTGGCAGCCACACTCTTGGCTTGAGTATCATAAAAAAAAAATATACAACCCATTGTTCATAGACGCTTAAAGAAAACTTGTAATTCTTGCGATCCTTTTTGGTACCGAGTGGGATTGGATTTGAATTTTACGGCGTTCCAGTCCTTTAATTCCAAATGCTCCATAGGTTTTCCTTATATTTTCAACGACAGTAGATAAGCGGTAGTAACCGCTAGAAGTCATTCAGATAGCCAGGTAATCACATGATCACACTGTACCGCCCCCTATTGATAGGCATCGCTAACAACGGTCACGCAAATACTTATCGGTAGGCTGGACTAGGCCCTATTATCGAAATCACCGTTGGGAATAACTCCATCCTCAAAACTATAAAGTGGAGGATCAGTGAGAAATACTCACACAGCGACCACTAAGTGATAAAACTGGAAACAAAAAAAAAGAAACCAGTGCTGCCCCCAAACGGGTCCAAAATGAAGCGATAGAACATTCGATAAGGATACATTCGAAGAGATGTTGAACAGCGCTTAAACCCTAATCGGAACAGCAGAGGTCACCATCACCACCATGTGCGATGCATCAATGCCTAGGAGAACAAACAGTAGTATGGGATCACCATGTTACTGGTTGACCGATGAAATAAGGATACTTCGGACAAGATGCTTACGAGCCCTCTATGACTCCTCCAATAACATGTACCATAATCCTGCGATCCTTACTAGAGCACATTTTTCCTCAAATACCATCTATTATGTGCAACATCGTAAGAGAGGTCACTCCAGCGGATATTCCACTAATAACTCTGGAGGAGCTACTTAAGGCATGTAGCAAGATTGGCGACAACAAGGCGCTCGGACCTAATGGAATCCTGATTAAGGAAATAAAGGAAGCAGGCCTTGAAGAAGGAATCTTTCCCGAAAAATAGAAAATTCAACATTTAGTCTTGCTACTTAAAGGAAAGAAGCCTCTAGGAGAATCATCGTCCTATCGTTCAATATGTCCACTGAACACCATGGGAAAGATCCTCGAAAAGATAATCTACAAAAGATTACTCACAGTAACAGACAAGAGAAGAGCTCTTTCAGAACCCCAATTTTGCTTCAGACAAAATACGATCTACCTTTGATGCTATACGAGCGGTAACTGACAATCGCAAAAGCTGCCATCAATGGAGAAAGGTATGACTCTACGACACAAAGAAGTACTGTGCAGTAGTAACGTTGGACTAAAAAACGCGTTTAATTCTGCGAACTGGTCGTTCATTAGAAGATCACTTGCCAGGATGGATACGAAATATTATCTGCTGCGTGTAGTGACAAACTATTTAACAACACGACGTTAAGATACAATACAATTAAAGGAATAAAGTATATATTACAATGTCATAACGGGAGTTCCACAGGGATCGGTCCTAGGACCATTATTGTGGAATATAATGTTGGTTAACCCTACTACTACAAATTCCTATGAACTAACAAACCAACCAGTTTTGATTTGATGTACATAGTTCAAAATGTCATTGACTGGTCTACTGGATAATTTTTCTAGGTCACGGAAGAAGTGTCGCCCGAGGAATTTAAATCTATGGTGGATATGACCTGGGTAGTGACAGAGAAAGTGGGGTGTATCCTCATTAATTTCCTCATCACCACATCCACGACATATGTCTTCTGCTGTTGGTCCTAGTTTTTTCATGTGATACCGCAGAGTGTTATGACCCGTGGTAACTCCTATCAGGGTGGAAAGGGGTTTCCTATCCTTTTGTACAATTCTGTCGGTCTTACTCTTATCAAAGCAGGGCCATATGCTTCTTGTGATGACACAAGTGTCTAGGGAGGACCATTTATGCCGGCATCCATCAGTTCTTGCAATAGACTGTCTGGTATCAGGCAAATCTAGCTACAAAGCACAATATTATGCCAATTCTCGTCCGTATATCGTATCAGTATCTGTACTGTACTAAGTATCTGAGGCCTACTCGGAAAAGTTACCGTGCAGCCAAGACCGTTCATTAAAGTTAAGTGAAAAAGTAGAGAGCCTTTTAAGGTTTTTACTGTAAAATAACAGACATAATCGGCTTGAAAGTATGCATATCTTCTATATTCCTGACAGATGCTATAACGTACATTTATTCTGCATGTGATTGTCGAGAAATAATTATTATTCTATACTTGAAGGACTAGTTTTCGCTTAAGAAAATTATGTAAAACAACTAAGCGCTATAGACAGCCATCTTTGAAACTATTTGACGTACTAAACTCTCCCTTACGTCAAATACGCCCTTAAAGTAAACTCTATGTTGATCATTAAAGAAGACAAAGAACCCTTGTTTCTACCTACCTGATTGACTGATGTATTCTAACAACCCTATGGGCACAATAGCGGGCTTAAAAAATGTCCATCAAAGCTAAGTCTTTGACCTTTTGTATTATCAATTAAGAGGACACAAAATCATAGATTCAAGGGTAAATTAAAAAAGCCTTAGGCTTTCTTTTTAATTGCCACGAACCCAAGACCATTCACCATAGAAGGGATAATAGAATTACCCGAAATGAAAAGCTACACACAAACAAAAAAAGAAAAAAAAAGGGACGAGGAAAAGTTCAATCATTCACCCAAATCAACAATCGAATTCAATGTTTTATTGACCAAAATGCCACCACCACCACCACCACCACCACCACCACTAGCACTAGCAAGCAACCAACCAACGAAAGCAAAACAAAAAGGATGAACACAATCAATATACAACTCCTTTTCGGCCGCCTCATTGACAATTCAAATAGCACAAACGAAGCGAAACATTAATGCCCAATACAACGATGCTTTTTCAAATAAACGACTATGTATCTATAATTTGGGTCATCGAAGACCCGTCATCAATCAGTTGCAGAAAAAAAAAAAAAAAAAAAAAAAAAAAAGAAGAAAAATAGGACCCTCCGAACTGTGAACGGGAGTAAAAAGCATTTTAAATGTTTCCTTTGTCGTTAGTCCTTCCGATCAAGTCCTTTCCAAATGTCACACAGTTTGTCTTCGTACGCCTTGGCACCCAGAGTAAAGTGAAACCGATGATGAAGAAATAGACTCAAATCCCCCCCCACCCCCACCCAGCTGACCCAACAAAATGGGGACATTTAATTATAAAATTAACTTATCGTTCAGACCGGCCGTATAGAATCAAAAGTTCGAAGTGGATCGGGCTGGAAAATTAACCCAAATTGGACTTTCACTCAATCAAGTCTTCAGGCTAATAAACATGCCATGGCATTCGGAAGACATTCGACAAAGGTTATCAATCGAAGACCGTGTACCCAGGCGTATACAGTATGGTTCATCAGCCAGATAATTACATTTTGTGAGGATGAGAGGCTTCTAGGTGAATGCTTCTTCAAGAAAAGGCTGCAATTATCAAAATTGCACAAATTGCTGATGGGTCTTTGCCAAACATGCAATTTTAATATGAAATGTGAAAATTGACTGGAATTTCTGATGCGGAAATATCCTTTTTCCAACCAGCAACCAACACTGGGTTCCTTCGTATGATGTGGTTTCATTTATTCAGAACCAATTAAGCTTGCAGATGTTATAGAATTCCTATTAAAATTTATAGTTTTTTGAATGAGGCCTGTGCGGGTGTGAAGGTAGTTCAGTCAATATGGACTCGAACCATTGCAGGTTGTGAATGCGGATACGTTTTGACATTGAACGACAGCTGCAATTTGAGACGTATCTATGGAACTTAGTGCAGCGTGTTTTGCTATCTTTTAGGGTAAAGTATATTGAGTGGTAGGTATACTCTATAAAATGCTTACTGACATCCCATGGAATGACTATTGAAACTAGCGGTGTGGTAGCGCAGCTGCGATTTGACAACTTTGGACTTTTTTTTTTGTAGGATGCATTTTTGGTGCCATAAGGTATGACCGATCCAATATTTACTTGGGCTGGCAGCTTGCAAGTGATAGCGATGGTGACTTTTCATGTACTACACCCTTACAATAGTTCTGCCTTCATGTTCCAGCGGAACAGTTGGTTGTTGAGTACTCTTCCATATCTTGGACAACATACCTTTTGATTTCCTGACTTTGTTTCCCACATCAAGTTCGGCACCACCACCGGTCGAAACCATACTTTTTAGTTAAAGGAAGTTGTCAATTTTCTTGACGGTCTACCCAGCAATTAACTAGTTGAGCGTCAGAATTTAAAAAGCTCAAGACCGTATTTATTTTCTTCACCTTTGGGTGCCCCATTTGATATATTGTAGGTCCATAATCCTACGCGATAAAAAACAGATATCATCAGGGTAGTCAAAACGTTTTAGATTGAATTCCTCGGCTAAAACATCACTGATGACCACACGAAATAGCAGTAGGAAAAGTATGCAACCTTATCTTACTCCGTTTAAGATTTCTAATTCTTTTGGTTCAAAGTTAAGAAAAAAAAACAAATAACATACCGAAAAGGTACAATCCATCTGGAAAGGATCTATGATAGCATGTCCTCCTTCTAATGTTTCTGCTACGTCTGCTAACATATCATAACAGATCACGAGGGTACGAAGTTGGAAGATTATACCTCTAGAGGTACACCTCAAGGCGGAGTAATCTCCCCACTACTATGGGTCATTGTACTACAACTCAGGTATAGTGAGGTTAAGACCATCGCTTGTGCGGATGACGTCATTTTGATGACTACAGGCTGATTCCTCCCTATCTTTAGTGAACAATTGGAAGGTGCGTTGGGGACTCTAGACACCTGGACCAACAAATGTGGACTAGCAGTCAATCCACAAAAAAAACAGAGCTGGTATTATTTACTAACAAAAGGAAAATTCCTGAGTTTGCATTACCTTCCATAGGGGACACTCCCCTTAGAATCTCAGACAGTGCCAGATATCTAGGCCTCGTACTTGACAAGAAATTCAACTGGAGCCCTAACATTAATGAAAGAACTAAGAAATCCACTATTGCGTTCTATAGATGCATGTAGAATGTTTGGGAAAACCTGGAGACTAAAACCCAAAAAAACCCAACGGCTATAGTAAGACCTACTCTGACCACTAGTGTACCTATGGTACCACTAGTGCCATGTGAACCACACCTACTGTAGGAGTGGAGTCTATCCTCAATCTACTTCTGCTGGATATCTTCGTTTAAGCCTCGGCAGCTATTAGTGCCCTAAGAATAAACCAGTCAAATAGTTAGACACAAAATACAACGACTCATTGTAAGTTCCTGAACAAATATCTAGGAAATGTTCCCACCACGGATTATCTGATTCCGTACCTAGATTTAAAGAGACCCTTCACAACCTTGTTTCCGAACAGAGAAGACTGGAAAAGCAAGTATCTACAGGTAACTTTTCTGAACCACTGGGTGCATCTAAATTAGTCCGCCTAAAGAAACATAGCAGTGTTTTCCAATTTCCAAGCGGACGTCCTAGCAGTGACAATAAACGCCCTTGAGACTGCGATGAAGGCAATATCACAAGAAGGTATCACCTTTTTCATCGGCAGAATGAAAGCAATAAAAGCGATTTTTGCTATCGCTAAGCCTAAGGTTTTTGGAACACACTCTTATTTCGATAAGAGTAAGACCGATAGAATTATGCAAAAGGATAGGAAATCCCTTTCTACTCTGATAGGAGTCGTCACGGGTCATAACACTCTGCGTTACCACATGAAAAAACTAAGCCTAACGGAGGAAGATACATATGTATATATCGTGGATGTGGTGATGAGAAAGTTAATGAGGATACAACCCACTTTCTCTGTCACTGTCCAGAACTCATTTTATATTAAAATTTCTAGGACGTGCTTCTTTCGTGACCTAGAAGAATTAAACTGCAGACCAGTCAATGGTTTACTTAAAGTACTTAACCTAACCTATGATCACAAGACTGGAGCAGACTACCAAAGTCACATTTTACCAAGTATCAGGCAATTTAGTACCTACTAGAGGCATATATAGCCGTAGGAAACCACATTCTTGAGATCAGAATCTATTTGCGGGTGTAGACGAAAAAAGAGCAAATGGATCAAACTTTGGGATGACATCCCCCTACTGAAACAGGCCAAATTGCTTCTGAGAAAATGCAATCAAAAAGGAGTAACACCTGCCTAAGGTTAAGCAAAAACAAACTATGGATTTCAAAAGGGATGTTAACATGGCACTGTAGACTTAGGAAACATTTGAGGAAACTGAGAATAGAAGTAATGCACTCTGAAGATTCGGCATAAACTACGATGAAACACCACTGAACCACTAATTCACACAAGAAGCAACGATCTATGTAGGTTACTATTTTATTTCAGAGACGGATCTGACTTCGGACTTCTGATCCGGTTCATCAAAGCTGTTGAATTCAACGAGGTACTTCAACTCGAATATCGAATACATTAGAGCAATAGTTCTGGAACACAATAGGTCTGTCAATATCGCTATACTCCTGCACCCTGTTACCATCTACAGAAATGTGTTTTTTTTAACCGAGTACTAACTTCAGATAGTTATATCTGTCAAAACAATTGTCAGATTGCAAACTGCAATTTTATCGTGATGACATAAATTCTTCAACAACGTTACTATTAAAACTTATTCTTTGTAAGCTAAACATAAAGGTTTTCCCTTGGAATTTCATACTATTTTCTAAGTGTTACTCCTTGATACTGAATTGATTTAGTCCTTAAGTTTGGCTGAAAAATTAAATTATTCGCATCGACTGTTCATTTGCAGTAAATGCTGGAGTACCTCAGGGATCTGACCTACGTGTTAGTACTGATTTCTACTAAAAGTTACCACTTTTTATTCACTTCTATCCGACAGCATTCACAAGAGATGAGTATTTCATATTGAAATCTATATCCCAATTCGACTGTCACCTACATGTTTCTTATAAGGATGGCTATCCCTTTTGAAAGCATACAGCGTGTTAACTTAAAAGGCGAAACATGCATACATTTTTCTTAAACAAGTCTAACTGGGTGACCTTTCGAACGATAGTACCTCACATTAGAGGACCTACTACCTAAGCAACCTCGAAGGTTAAGTCCAATTCTTTAAAGCATTTCTTTACAAAGAACTAACCAACAATATGCATAATGGTACAAAGTTTAAATACCACCCTGTCACGCCCTTCATTTAATTAGCATCTTTGTTGGTTATTTTCTCCTCAAAAGTCCTTAAGAACAATATCCACATAATTTCATAAATTATTTATCTACACACCGGAACCATGTATGCGCGCAGAATACCCACAGAAAGCGAGGTAAAAAAAAATTAAACCGCCAGCATCCGCCTTATTCATTAGACAATAAGCACTCGGTAGTAGAAAAATAAAAAATAAAAAAAAAAAGTGAAAAGAATATAATTATACAATATGTACCTATGCAAGGCTGTATGTGTGTCTGTGCATTAAAGTACCGCAAACCGGTAAAATGGTGGTTCACTGGCTTAACCAAGGATGCTTCCTCTGCATAGTGAAAAACAATTAACAATGCCATAACGATTCTAAAGCAAATATAATGAGAATAAGTAACAAAAAAAAAATAAAAAAATTTGCTCTTGGTAGAGACAGTGTTGGATGAAGCACCAGATGTGGGTTAAACATTTACTTAGTACCTTTTGTAATGTGCAGCACAGCGACTAGGGAATGCATTAGGAGTAAGGACACGGAATAATACAAAATAAACGACATATAGGCGTCAACTCTCAAAGATGACGGAAGATGGTTAGAAAAAAAAAAAGAAAGAAAAATAAATATTTTCCTAGCATTAAGTTGAATTGTATGATTTTCTTTTGTTCATCAAATGCCCTTAGATCCTTCGCTGCATGTTTGCCATCCCATCCTAACTTCAAAACGTGGTATACATATATGCTGGGGAACTTTCAGCTATTAACAGGATTGTTGACCTCCTTCGCAAGGCATTGGCAATTCTTAAATAAATAAGAAACAATGTTCCTACCAGTGGACCAGTCCAAATACCTACATACTATTGAATGTATCAATTCTTCATCAAAATGTAGATGGAAAAGTAGTCTCGGTTACAGGGTATAGCGATCCACAAGTATTTATTACTGGTATTCCACAGGGCTGTGTTCTTGGGCAGACAAAGTTTTCAATTAACATTTCTCTTACATACCTTACAGTCTAAGCAACATGCATAAAGACTGAGTTTGTCGAAGGAAATATCTGTTAAAGAGGTTTAGTACTTATACATAATGTATCGCAATCACGGATACTAAAGCTACTTTCGTAAAATATGATCCAGGAGTCTTGAACTCACTTGGAGATACAGACTTAGAGATAATTCACTGATTGTAGGCTGATCGAACATTATGCTCAAAACCAGAGCCATGCATTTTTTGACAGGACATATAGGCTGGGTCAGTACATGAAAGTTGCTTTAAAATAAAAAAATAAATATTTGGCTCAAAAGGTCCATGGGACCGAGGGCCTTAGACTAGCTTCTCACAACAATTCCTGTTGTGTGTTATATTCTTTACACGAGTGGAAGGGGCTTGATGTTTAATGCCGTGTCCGAAGGTCAATTTATTTTTTATTTGAGAAGGTTTTTCATGATATTTATACTACACTGGATGTTTGTCAGATGCTCGCGAGACGTGGGGCCGTGAAAGAAATATAGGTGTTTTGTAGGGATTGAACCTCGAACCCGCTTCATAGTCCAACGCACTAACCGTTTGAGCCATGGTGCCAAAGTTGCTTTAGCAAGATGTAAACTTGAATAGGGTACAATGTTTAACAAGTATAGCAAGAGCTAGACCATTCAATATCGTACAGATGCGAGGTACACAGCCGCTGAATTTATTCACAAAGAATATGATGAACGGGGAAGGTTAGATCAGGGTGGAAACGAGGATAAATACAATCTTGAACAACATGAAGTACACTATGATGCTGCAGACCTATCACAACTTCCATGTTATCCAAGGTTTATTTGAACCGACCGAAGGTTTTTATAAAGACGTTGTCGAAAAAAGAGCTTCTAAATGGTGCACATTTTTCGAAAGAGGGCCGGATAGGTATAAATAAGATGGTCGGTCCTTTACTTCTCCCTTTCGTTTCCACAGCTCCTCCAGAAATCGTTTGAAAAGATACCTAACTCATTTTGGCAATTAAGTCTGGTGTACGGGCTGCATACTTACACCGTTGTTATTCCTGGTGGTCATCAGCGATGTACTTCTGGCAATACTAACATAAGGAAACCAAGGATTGAGATTGGACAATGACATCTTACCTCAATGCGCTGATGAAGTTTGCCACCTCTCACATAAAATAATGGATCTCCACCAAAAGGCTCAAAATGTGCAAACTTAGGCAAAACGAGAAAACCGAAGGCCCTGACCATTTTAAACTCCGACGCTCAACTCAACATTATCGTACAACAGGTTGAGAAAATTGAAAACTTTTTATATTTAGGAAGCATCGTCTTGGACTACCGACCGCGACGGTGGTACCGAACTCTACGTGAACAGCAGATGGACAGCAAAGCTAAAGCTGCGTTTAGGATGCTATCGTAAATCTGGAAAAGCAATGTTCTCAACTGTGTTGAGATTGTGAAGATCCAATGTAGGATCAGTACTACTATAAGGGTGTAGTAGTTGGAAGGTTACCAACACTGTCACTCGAAGGCTGCAATAGATGTCTACGTAACATCTTAAAAAATGTTTGGCCAAACCGTTTCTCCAACTAACAGCTCTATCTGAAAACGGGTCGAGAACCTATAGACGTCAATGGATTGGTTACACATTACGGCGTGAAAGCAGCCCTATTGCGCAATATGCAATGCAGTGCAGTCCACTGCAGTAGAGTGGGGCACCCTGAGCTAACATGATGAAGAATAGTCGAGGAGGAATCAAGACTACTGGGAAAAAGCTGGAGTGAATTGAAAGGTATTGGAGAGATCCAACAAGATGGCGCGCACTCGTTGTTGACGTCCTATGCTGCTCGAGGGGTGACAGGATTTAGGTTAGCTTAGGTTAGGTTATGAAAGGGTGTGTTAGGAACCAGTTGGTGCTCTTGATGAAGTGGAGGAGATCCGATATCTGGAAGCCTGCTAACTCTGCGGTGCTTGTAGAGAACCTGAAACCTACAGTGCGAAGGCGTCGTTCTTGCAAAGCAGATATTTAATTGACTCCACCTCTTCCTCGCCTTCGCAGCTTCTGCATAAGTCGTCGAACTCTACTCTCCATTTACGGAGCATGATTCCAATGGCGCAGTGTCCTGTAATTATACCAGTTAGGATAAGGATAGAGGATCGATTTAGTGCCAGAAGGCGCTTTGTTTTCTTTTTACCTAATTGCGGCCATACCGGGCGAGAGATTGCACAGTCCTCTCTAGATACGCAGGACAAGTTGGCCTCTTTCTCTATTATACTATTAATTATGCTACACAATTTTCTAATCGGTGTCAATATGAATGTATCCGCTTCCCATTCTTGCCAGAACATCCGCCTTTTCGTTACCTTCGACGTATGTCCAGGAACCCATCAGAGTTTGACCAAATGGTCCGCAATCGTGATCAGTACGACATTTCCTAACTGCCTTTGATTGTATTAGATTTTAATCGATTTTAGAGATGCTTGACTGGCAACGAAAATGATTATATTCGATGCAGGAAGATGACTATCTTCTATGCATCTAGCAGCTTTTTCTGTTGCCAGGATTTCAGCTTGGAATACACTACACAAGTTTCTGGTAATCGAAAAGATTCCGGTTTTTGCAGTGCTTCCGATTAGAATCCTGCTCCCGTGCCTATCTGCATTTTAAAACCATCCGTGTAGACTGTAATCCCTACATCGTTGTCTTTGCTGCTAGACTCCGACTCTGCTCGGCTTGGCAATAGGATTGGGATATCAAAGTTGAAGCTGTTGCAGGGGACTATATAATCCAATGTGGCTTTGAAGCATTCGCGTGTTAATAGGTGGTCTATTTCTACAGATTGGATTCTCTCAATCTGACAGCTCCTTTCGTGGCAGAACCTTGGATTAGCAAGTTCAGAGGAAGGATACCATATGACAACTCCCGTGTAGAGTTCTTTCATATAAATCTTTATACCTGTTGCTGTTTACCAGACTAAGAATCCATAGGAGATGATGGGTCCGATAATTGCTTTGTATAGCCAGTGAATGATGTGCAGTTGCAATCCCCATCTTCTCCCAAAGGCCCTCTTACATGCATAGAAAGCATTCATTCCTCTCTTTGTTCTTTCTTCAACATTTCTTTTCCAGGATAACTTGGAGTCTAGAATGACTTCGAGATATTTTGCTCAAATGAGAGATCTGGTAATATCTAGTTTTGGTAGTGTAAAGTCGGGTAACTTTCTTCCACTAGTAAACAGAACAACTTCAGTTTTCTAAGGATTAATCCCCAAACCGTTCTATTTTGCCCACGCAGAAGACTCTTTTACGTTTAATCAGTATTACGAAGTCATCTGCATAAGCTACAATTTTGATTCTCTTCTCTGTGAAGATTCTTAGGATTTTGTTGACGGTAAGGAGTAAAAGTAGTGGAGAGAGGACTCCTCCTTGAGGCATGCCTTATCTTGTCATTTTTCTTACAGAACTAAGCCCGACAGCTGAGTTGATGATCCTGCAGTTAAGAATGTCTTCAATCTAGTTTATGGCGGTCATGTTTACTGTCAAATCTTCCAAAGCTTCCTCAATGTCAAGGAACGCTGCCTAATGTATTCTTTCGCATCCAGAGAATGCGCAATTTCCCTGACCACTTTATTGAGAGCAGTTTAAACCGATTTACCTTTAAGATAAGGTTACATAAGTTTTGGGACAGGATTTAAGTAAGAGTAGTAAAAAGTCGTCTAAAGATCGTTTACTTTGGAGTCCGGATTCTATCGGAACCATAAAGTGCTTTGTAAAAGGCCCTGACGAAAGCATTAATAAATCCCTTTTTAGTCTGAGTAGGATGACCGTGGTAATCACGGCAATATGGTGATCATTGTGGATTCTATTGTAAGACTTGTGTCAATAGCAATTGTATGGTATCATGGGAATGGACTCGATCTTCATCTCATCTTGATATTCTGTGATACATATGTTAAAGTACAGTGGACTAAATGCTAAGGACAAACTAACGTATACTCTTTTTGATTAATATCGATTGTCCTTAAGTTTGCAAATATTTTCACAGGTTGATGACCAGTAGATAGATACTTTATTTAACAACTTTCCATGTAGAAACCATCATTGTTTTCTAAATACATTCATATGTAAGTCTTCAAACTAACCCCATTGTACGAGTACTTTGCAAAAAAAAAAAAAAAAAACGAGGATTAAGCCAGTCTAAACCATCTCTTGACAAGGTAAAAACGAATGTTGACCACTAAGCTCCTTGCACGGTACCGTACCGAATTAAAAGCACAGGTACTCTTTTTCTTTAATACTACATAACACTCACACTTCGCTGGATTACTTTTATGCCATCATGTATAGTATGTATATCCCCTTAAATCCCCACCCCCTTGGCACAGTGACAGTGCCTCATCCCAACGCTGTGTGTCTTCAAATTAGAGAAAATAAAGTATGCCGGCAACAAATAATTTACAACATGTAATGTGCATCAGCGAAGGAGGTACTTACCTCGATTTGAAATGGCTCCCTCTGCTGACGTTAGCAAAAGTCCTAGATGCAGAAAGCAACTGAAGCTAATTACGATTAAAATGGGACAATTCATTCTCGCAGATACCGCTGTGGCTGTTGCTCTTGCTGTTGCTGCCGCCGTACTTCTTGTCGTTGATGTTGCAGTTGTAGTTGTTGCAGGTTTTGTTGATGGGTTTCTTTTAGACGTTGCTGCTACCATTTTGCGTGGAAAAATGCTCATTGTGGCTCAGAAAAAAAAAAAAACCAAACCGAAAACGAAAACGAAAAATAAATACGTTTTATCTCGTACCACCACTTTTCTCGGGCTTTTACCTTATGCTGTTTACACCAACCCTTAACCGCACATACACGCGCGAATTGAATTTCTGATTCGATTTTTTTTTTCTATAATTTCCTCGTTACTCTTTGGTTAAAGTCTTTTTACGTGAATTGTGGTGGATTTTCCTGACCCGTTTTTTTCTGTTTTTTTAAAACAATTACTTTTAATTGGAATTTAATACCATAAACCGCACACACGCACTTGTTGTCTCTGTTTATAGTGCGCACTTATTTTCTTAACTTTAATTACTATTATGAAATAATTTGTAAATTAAGCAGTTTTTTTTACTGGTGTTGCGCAAACATTACGCGGAGCGGTTAATTAATATTCATAACTGTTATGATTGTGTAATTTGATCGCGGATATATATTTTTTAATGATGTTTTTAATCAAAATCAACAGCACTGATTATTGGCTGGGGTCTGGTGTGTGTTTTGAGCGTTATCCTGCGTAAATAGCGCCCGAATGTGATACTGTTTATGTTGTCAAGGCTGGCAATGGTCATTTAACGCAAGGTTGCGTAACTTAATTGATAGGATCTGAAAATAGTTTGCAAAAATTATAACATTTTTAATTTGTTTTAGTAAATTTTGTGAAGAACATGTAATTTTTAATTATACAAACATACATTGGCGATATGTACACATAATTGGGGGTTTGAAGTTAGCCCATGAAGTAATTATAACATTAACACGTGATGTCTGTTTTAATAAGGTTTTTGTGCCTAAAATTGATTAAGGCTTAATATGGTATATAATTAGATTTAGGATTTATAAACCATTCATAGGTATAACCCTGCACTCTCGCTTAATTTTTTGCTATCATACCATCAAGTGAATTAATTTGGATGTATTGTACGTAGAATTTCGTTTAATGGAACGCGTATCTAACAATATAGAAAATGCAATACTTAATCGACACAAAATGGCACAAAATAACATGAATATTGATGAAGTTGTAGAAAGGGTTTCAAAAGCAATTCCTTCAAATAAAATGTTGGAAATTCAAAGCGAGTGGGATACATACTAGATTAACTTGAATATCGAGCTAAGTTGGAGGTTAGGCAATCGGAAAACGGTCTCGCGGCATTTTTTCTCTACAAATATGGAAAGGAATTTTTTGTCAGATTAGTAAAATATTATCAAAATCTCCAAACATTCCTTGTAAGAATATTCCTTCTACCACCTGGAAACTGGGCCACGTCCAACAAGGACGCCTTGCAACTTCTCCCATTTTACTGGAAACAAAACAAAGATAGAAAACCATAAGACAGTCCAGTTTCTAGAGCCAGATAATATTTCCATCCACAAGAAACTATAGTGTGTAGTGCACAGATTCATCACATACTAAGCCCCTGCTCTCGATAGTCATTGATAATGAAAACTGGTAAGATTACCAGTGGAACTTCAACAAGGTTTCAATACATTAAGTCCCTGACACCTATTTGTCCTAAGAAGCTCTAGGTAAATCCCTAGATCCTGATAGAGGGTAAAAATAGTCTTCATATCGAAACCCGGTAGGACCTTTAACACCCGATCAGCCTATCCTTCTTTGTAGAAATTCTGATAGACGAACATATAACAAAAAAAAAAATACATAATCCACAATCCGTGCATATAAGAAATCGGTAGAGACCGCCCTGCAATCGTTGGTATGAATCATTGAGAAATCTTTTGAGAACAAGGACTTCACTATGGTGTCCTTTCTTAATATTCATAGGGTTTTCAACAATGTTAAAGCAATGTCAAAGCTGCAATTCTAAATTTCGACAACTATCTCTGCTGAACTGTGTCTACAAAAAGGTGATTTGGACTCAACGTGATTGAAACACCTTCGACGTCTTGGGTGCATGTATTTTTTTAACAATTCTTTTCTGCAAATAATCCTTTTCTTTATGCGAGTTCTGATTTAAATAATGAAGATCTTTGAGAGTCTTCCAAATACATTTGCGAACATATGTTCACCCTATCCTGTTATAGGGATAAATACTATTCGAAAGGATCGTCAACTTTGCTGGTCGTAGTTTAGTACCTACTTACATAAAGGGCTCCCGACTCGTGAAAAGTCTCTGCCTGAGACAAGGCAGCCGTCATTGTCCTTCGATATTAGGCACGCTGCTTCCAGTTGTCTAGACCAAGCGCTCTGGCATCCGCTCTGGCATCCTTAAAACCAAGATTCGGTCTTCTTTGTCGTCTCGCACCTGGGGGCTGTGATTCGAAGATCCTCTATGTTGGAGCATTATTATTCATTCACTCGATGTGGTGGAGCCAGTGTAGTCGACATGCATTGGTTTTTTGGACTACATCCATATTTTGGTACAGCTCATAGAGTTCACGGTTGTATCTTCTCCTCCATTTGTCTTCCTCGGATACGGAACCGAATATTCGACAAAAAATTTTTCTCTCCAAAGAGTTCAATATTTGCACTTGTACTTATCCTCCAGTACTCGGTTCCATATAGCAGAATTGGCAGAATCAAAATTTTGTAGGGCATGCATTTTGTCTTCCGAGTTAGAACTCTTTAACCACTTCGAAGCCAACAGTGACGTTTCGTCCTAGGCGGTGGACAGACGCTTCTTTATTTGTTGACAACATGTATTTGGTTTTGTTGTCATTTTGTTGTAAAAGCCTCTAACATGGAGCGCTGGGAACGACCAATGATGTTGATGTCGTCTGCGTATCCCAACAGCTGAACAGATTTGTTAAAGCTAGTGCCTTTCGTGTTCACACCTGCACTGCGCACTATCTGTTCCAACAGAAGATTGAAGAAGTCACATGATATCGCATCTTCTTGCCGAAATTCGGTGCATGAGTTCGGAGGAACTGTTTCCGAATTGCACGCTGCACCGCGTGTTTTCCAGGGTCACGAATTCGGTCATCGCCTTATAGAGCTCAAGACGATGCTGTCATATGCGGCTTTGAAGTCAATAAAGAGATGGTGAGGTTCGATTTGAAATTCGTTGGTTTTTTTCAGGATTAGCCTTAGTGTGAAAATTTGGTCGATTGTCGATCTGCCGGGCTGGAAGCCATACTGGTACGTGCCGATTAGTGTGCTGCAGAAAGGCTTCAGACATTCACAGAGTACATTGGATAAGATCTTATATGCTACATTTAGCAGGGATGTGCCTCGATAGTTCTTACAAGACATAGGATCGCCTTTCTTGAAGATGGGGCATACAGTTCAGTCATCGGGCATGGCTTCATTCATCCACACTTAGTTGATGATTTGGTTCCTGCACCATACCAAAGCATCACCACTATGTTCGAAAAGCTCCGCTGGTAGACCATCAGAGCCTGTGGCTTTGTTGTTCTTCAGCTTTTTGATAGCTAAGTCAACCTATTCAAAACTGGGAGGGGGAATGGCTTTTTAATGACTGTATGCGGGTTCACTTTTTGCCCAATCACTCTCTCAACCTGATGTCCATTAAGTAGCTGCAAACACGTCTACTATTCCCTGTACTTCGAAGACTATATTTCCTTCAGTGTTTCGAAGAGCCTGCGTTGCGGGGTTGAAGTCAGTTGCTTGGCTTTCCTGAAAAACATCCGGATGTTGTTCCTATCGGACTCTTCGCTGGGAGACTACGTGAATCCTTTTTTTTACGCAAAATCTTCTTCTCCTCCCTTCTTCTGGCTCGATACTATTCCCTCGCTTCCATTATTTTGCGCTGAAGAGCTAGTAATCATACCAAAGGCTCTTTTTGGGAGGTGACTGTTACCCTTTGGTGGTCTCGGCTACTTCTTTGATGATGTTGCTATACTGGTTCCACAGATTGTTGGCGTTTGTGGATGGTGAATGCACAGCAGAAAGTTTCTCGCTCAGGCACTCCCTATAGGCTCTGGCTACTCCAGTGGTGCTAGGGTTCCAACGTTGAACTTCTCGTTCTGGGCAGTTTGCAGCTTCTTCTCGTTGGATAGTCGAGCACTAAATCGATGTGGATTCAGGCAAACTTAAAACAAATCGTCAATATCCATTAAAACTTACTTTCGTCTTATAATGGGCGTTCGAATAAAGGATTAACCCTAGATGGTGTGAAAACGGCAAAACTATTAAATTTGGGTTGATCCCAATGTGAGCTGGCTATGAGCTGATTCCACTAAGTCTATTATTCTTGGCTATCATGCTGTTCATACTTAGACTAGATATTTTCATTCCTTTCTCTTCCAGATATTGAGTGCTTCATTCACCTCCAGAAGCTATACCAAAGATGATAATTCGAGTACCTACTCCACCTTGTTCTCTGTACATAGACTATCTAACTAGGCACCTTCCATGCAATGTCAGTTGTAAATCTTTAGATACACCTAACATAACCCAACCTAACCCTCTTCGGTATCCATATGAACTATTAATAGTTCCCATTGAGTTATCTAATTACGATAAATAATGCACTCCACATACATATATAAGTCGAGTGTCATTCAAAGCGCAACATCGGTATTCGTTTTCGAAAATCAAAATAGTTTGAATCCTAGCAAATTACATTCATACATGCACAATCAGGATACATAAGGAGAAAATATTTAAAATTCATTTTATACGTCACTCTAGCTATACTCATACTATATACAAACGTATCCATCACAATAGAAAATATTTTCGCTCCGAAGAGCTTAATGCTACTACATCATCATCATCGTGCACTCCTTTCGGTGCGCTCCTTGAATCGATACATAGGTACTCTATAGTCAGGCGTAAAATCGATTTCTAGAAATTGATTTCCCTGCTGAGTTAAGTTGAACGGAATGTTCAAGAGTTCAAGAATCAAGGCATGATGTACTTCACAAACGAGTATGTTATGCAATGAACTTACCAAAGGATTACGAAAACATGTTTTGGTTAATTGAAAAGGATAACCAAAATAGTATCTCTAAGTGGATCATATGTCGCTCGCCTATGACTTGATTGTTGTGCACGTTTATGCATTTTAAATACAAATGCTCGTACAGTATCTCACAACATATGTAGAGTTGGTAGAAAGCTTGTCTGTAATTTACCATCTGGTCTGCAATTATTGTATAAATTTTATAACTAATCTAGAGAGGTGCCTATGCAGATCAAGACGAGGAGATTTTTGATTGAAAATTCATTTAGAAATGTGTAAGGTTTTGTATCATTTACTCGTAATTGGAGAATATTTATATTTTCAGAACAAAATAGAAGTCTCAGGTCCGATGGAGAATTTAATCTGGAAAATAGAAAACTTTGTGGGGTAACATACCCGTACTTCCTTAATCCTTTCATCACCATCTGCTCCTGAAAGTGTAAACGTATATTTATTTGCCTTTCCTTTAATCAAATTTCCTCTGAATGTGTGTACTCAGTACTATATGACACAAGTCACTGTGTTGAGTTTAATTACCATCCGACAGCGAATGTAATAATTCGTAACAGTTAGTTCGGACATCACCAATGGAATGATAATATGTATCACGAATAGAAGATAGCTGCGGAACCACGTTAATACCTAAAAGATCTTCGTTAAAAAATGCGTTGAGAAAGCTGTACATGGTGTTCATGTTGTTAAAAAAAAACCTTAGCGTGTGTAGACGGAGATACCATCTCTGACGTGGTTTATGCAGGACAAGCATGCCCACCGAAATGGGAACTATTAAGTAAGTTATTAAGGTGTGAAAATTGCTCTTCGGATACGGCATTCCATTCCCGTGAAGAATGTAAAACGAAGAAAGCGGATGGTTCTGAAAAGTTAGGCCTTGGACTCTAGGACAAAATGTATCTATCTGCATCTCTTTTGGGAAATGTACATATTTCCTGTCGTCTATTTGATCATGTATTCGGCGAAAGTGAATAGAGCTGAAAGTATAACTAGACAGCACTGCCAGTAAATAGCGACTGTACATAGTTCGATACATTAACTCGGTATTTATATTCCCAAAACTTCAATCTCTTTGTTACATTGTGAGTCCTGTCTGAAAGTTAACTTCAATTGAATTCACTTTTGTTAAAGTTAATTGCAACCGTTCGCTCAGTTTCCAACTTCAACAAAACTTGTTGCGAAAAAAAAAAATAAAAAATTTGGAGGAAAATCCTTTCATCTGTTTTCGGTTATTTGACCAATTCTGCTTTAAATTACCAATTTGGAATTTATATTTATTTTTTTCGTTTTCGAGAAGTAAACTTTCAACAACTCTCATTATCTATTTCAATATCCTTGGATCCATTCATCTCCAGACAAGATATTTTAACCCCACCACGTTTCGCTTAATATCTCATTCCCTTTTGCGACTACATCTCGAACTATGTTCAAAACAAAGAGCTCAACTTTCCGACAGACTCATTCTGCCATTACATGGTGAGCGAAAGAAAGTTCTAAACACAAATTGAAAATTATAAAATTTTACAAAACTAATTTTCAACAAATAACTTTGTTGTATGCTCACAATAACCGACATGATCTTTCTCTCTCTCTGCCTGTACATAATATCCTCTGCCAGTTCTAGCGTTTCTAATCTAATTTTTTTTTTGTCCCTTTAGTCCTGAGAGAGAGATTGTATTGTGCAAAAGCGGACGCACGGGGAGAAAGTATCTTTAAATTTGAAAGTAAAAAAAAAAAAAAAATTAAAATGTTCGTACTGTGCGATGAAATCAATGAACGAAAAATAATAATAAAGTTCATTTCATTATCGTCCTGCCCTCCTGTAGATACTTGTACTCTTTGTCGAACGGGGGATGTCTGAGTATTTATTGAAGGACAAAGAGTTTTACAATGCCAGCCACTGTGCATCGATAGTGATGTCCTGTGGATATCACAACTCCACTCAACTGATATCCTGTAACATAAACTTTCATTCTATTCGAAGGATATGTGTCTCTATATATATATTTTTTATTTGAATTGAAATGCTCTGCCTGGGTTGCATGTCTCTCTGATACTTCCTGGCATGATGCTTGTCTATATGGTGGAAAAAATAGAGGTTACACGCCTCGTCACCGCACGTAACTCATTCTGTTTTATTAGCAATTTTCTCCTACGAGAGGGCTTTTTTTTGTTGTACCTTCTGACGTCCTTCTGTGTTACTCCTTCTGCTTGCTTTTGTTTCCCATTCTTCAGGAAAGTTTTTACATTAGACGAACTATGGGGAGTGGCAATGGAAACTACGAACCCGGCTTAATCCAGAGAATTCTATAATATTGTTGCTTAGATGGATAAGGAGTCCTTCAAAAACCCACCACTGACGACGACAGGTCGTAGTGAGGGTAGGAAGTTTTATAAGATAGACGGTTACATGGCAATAAACAGGACTTAAACGGTGAATGCTTTCATATACTCGTATCTTCTCATATGCGGTGAGTTAATAGCAGAATGAAGTTTTTTAATGAATTTTAGCTGCAGTTATTATGACTAACGTCTACAAGTGGTGCGTGTGTGCATCCTTTTTGCTATAGTAAGCGAAAATTAATTATAACAACGCGCGCGGTAGTGGTGGTAGACCAATGCGTGGATGTAAGGCTTGAGGTGTGAGTATTTCAAATTAATTAATTTAATTTCTTTGTTTAAGATATAATGTAATAAAAAAAAATTATTCGCTGAATATCCTGCTTAAAAATTCAGGTACAGTGCCTTTCATCTTTGGATTCTGCACATTGCGCTCGTCCACCATGTTCACAATTTTTACTCAATTTACTCAACCCCATTAAATTAAAGAGTTAAGGTTACTTTTTTGCATATTTTTATGTTCTGTATATCCGTTAATCCACCCGACTGTTCCTATGTGACTACCAATGCGGTAAAAGGGTTTATAAGTACATTGAGTTATATTGTGCTGGCACTTTATTCCTGACTCAATGTTTCATATGTTGACAAGGCTTGTTATAGCCTTCAACAAGTAAAGTATTCAAGAGCTCTTGCTTGAGTTGATAGACCAAAGAAACGTGAAGAAGACATCTGAGGTCAGCACAATGTATGAGGAGATCTCACTGATTTTGGAAACCATTTGCTTGCCGACTCCTAAAACAGGCTTGCAGAGACAACCCAAAGCTATGAGAAAACTCAGCTAAAACATACATGAGATGAAAGATCTCATTATGTTCTCCGATAAAGAAAAGGACAATTCGAATAGACCAAAGGAACCATCCAAAAAGATTGTCTAACGAGATCGGAAAATGATAAGGTGGACTAGGTAATGCTAGGTCCAACTCACGTTAAAAACTGAACTTCATAACTTGTAACAGAGAAGAAGTCTTGGACATTACATCTGTCTTTCTTTATTTTTTTTACGTACATACATATATACATACATACATAGATACATATGAATGTATGTGGTACAGGACTGAAAAGTTTCCGAAAAGCGCAGATTTGCAGTCCTACGTTACTTCTTCCGAAAATTCTTTAAAAAAAAAGCGCTAATACCTGATGAATCCATAAGCCCATTGGACCATCTCTAGCGTGGAGGCAAAAGTCAGAATACATCGAGCAATTGGTCGAGTATATGGCCGAACTACCTCAATACTGCTGAAACTCAGCAATCTAAGGATATAGTACTTTTCTCACTTAAAGTGATCATGATGGGTTTTCTGAATCCAGCCCACATTTTCAATCCGTTGACTGGGGTATTATCTCTCTTCATATCTAAAGCAGGAAAAGGTTGACATATGTACATATAAACCAAAGGATCTCTGACATATATGTACCTAAACTTGCCTTGTTTCACTGAAAACATGGTAAAACATGGTATCTGCTCATAGTCGCTATCTGCGTGCCAACATGTAGCCCTAGTCTAGGAACCCTGGAACAGTGGTGGCAGGATCTACGGACTGAACTGCAAAGATAATAACTTGTTCTTTGAAAATGACCAAAACATATTGGGTCATCACAAAAAATAGCCAAGAAGTCGTGGATGTAACTTTGACGCTAAACTCTCAGTCTATGGTAGGCAAAGACTGTAAAGTGTTCAATTCTGTCTTCAATCTCACAGCCTAACCCACTTTGAGATTGACCGTGAGGTGAAAACAACTCTCTATTCAGCCTTTTTTAGGTCCTGTCCCATTTTCAGGGGCAAGACGAAGCCCAACCCTGTGGTGATCAGCTTAGCTTTCGACCCTGCGGACAAATGCTCTGAAGCTATACAACGTAGCCAAACACACAAAAGATCACACTGACTGAGACCGCTACAAGGAAAGCAAAGGTGTTTTCAAGAAAAAGACAATCTATGCCGAGGAGGGCTTCTGGAGCGAGTTCTGCAATGAAATAGAGTCCACTAGAGATGCAGTTAGACTCCGGAAAATCCTTTCAAAGGTACCCATAGTCCCAAGCTTCATCAGAAAACCAGATGGATCCTGGATAGAATCATACTCTGAGACCCTAGAACTCCTCTTTAGGACACATTTTTGAGGGTGCAAAATCCTAACATCTGACACTGCAGTAAGCCCTTATGACAGAACAGCCAACACAAGCCATAGGCTGGACAACCAGATTATAGACGAAAAAATATCAACTGACAATTGAGTCCTTCGCCCCCTTCAAAGCACCCGGCCCTGACGATACTTTCCCCATGATGCTACAAAGCTACAAGGAGAATAGTAGTGAATATTCCTCGAGACTGGAGAGAAGTCAAAGTTATTTTCATACCCAAAGCGGGTAAAACCTCACATACTAGTTCAAAGACTTTAGGCCGATTAGCCTTACCTCGTTCCTACTTAAGACATTTGAAAGATTAAGAGATCTATACATTCACTCCAAGCTAAGTTCAACGGATATGGGCCCAGCTCAACAGGCCTATACTAAAGGCCGATCTATTGATACAACTCTGCATGAAGTGGTAAGAAGGATCGAAAGTTCACTCCACAACAAAAAATTCACGCTAGTGGCCTTCCTGGATATAGAAGAAGCTTTCAACAAGGTAAAATCTGAATCTATACGACTAGTACTGAACCAACAAAACGTAAACTGGGTTGAATGCATGCTCAAGACGAGACACATCAACTCAGAACTAGGTGACTGCCAAGTACATGCACTGGCCTCTAGAGGCACTCCCAAGGTAGAGTCCTATTCCCTCTACTATGGATACTGGTCGCGAAAAGTATTTTAAAGAAATTGGAACAAAGTGGGGTCAAAGATGTCTCATATGCGTATGAGCTGTCATAATGGCGACAGGTAAGTTCATACCCACCATCACAGAAATATTTCAATCCGCCCTCAAAACGCTATACAAAAGGGGGGAAAGATGTGGATTAAACGTTAACCCCTTGAAAATAGGGGTGGTCCTCTTCACTAACAAGACAATAATCTCACAGATCGGGCTCTTGAGACTCAACAGCACACCACTCCAAACCTCAAATAAGGCGAGATGCCTTGGGCTGTATACTCGACCATAAGTTGACTTGGAACGAAAACACGTCAGTAATGATAAGGAAGGCATTCATAGATTTCTATACATGCAGCAAAAACTTTGGCAAGAGATGCCGAGATGCACAAGCCCGTCATCATCCACTGGATGTACACAGCCATCGCCAGACCCATTCTATCTTATGGGTGCCTAGTCTGGTGGCTTGCACCTGGTAAGACCTTAAGACACTGATAAAAAGATTATCATATACCGGAACTACCAGTGCCATCAGAACAACGCCGACTGCAGCCTTTGAAACCATACTGGCACTGATTCTATCAGACCCACAACTTAAGGAAACAGCTGCAAAGAGTGCCCTACGCTTAAAACAGTACAATCTTTGGAAAGAGGGCGATACGGGACACCATACTGTTGCGAGGTGGGCACACTTGGGTACCGAAACAGATTATATATCACCGTCCCACAACTCCAGCCTAAACTGACGAAGGAGTAGGAGTAGGCTCTGGCATATACTCATCTGAGCCCGAGTTTGCTCGCTCTCTGAGTGAAAGTATTGACAATCGCGGAAGTGGCACGAGAAAGAACTCACAGCCGGTTCGGTTTGGTTTGGTGTTAAGTGTTAATTGGCTGCCAGCTCAGAAACGCCACATGACGACAGGGGTTCACAATGGATCCATTCGTGATCCGAGTACTGGCTCCATGTCCAGCCCCATTCTACCCAGTTCAGAAAGCCTTAGCAATGTCAAATCAGAAACAATTACTGACGTACTTGCAAGTTTAAAATTTAATACTTTGCTCGGGCGTCAATCATGCAATAGGTCAGAGACAGGATTGTTAACACACGGGTAGAGGATTACTCCAGGGCGGTGTCTTGTACCCTCATCTTTGCAATCTTGTAGTTAAGGACTATTCTTCGGTCTGAAAAGGACATGATGGAACGTGATGATTTCTCTTCGATCGGAGGTTTCCCTTACTTTTCTAAAAACTGTATCCCCACACGATGCTACAATTTATTAATTTTCACACTTCCCAAGTCAATGTCACTTAAAGAACAGAACACTAGAAAGCCATTACTTCCAGGACTTACAAGAACTATCTGATGCCTTGCTATATGTATAAGCTTTACTAATTTCTGAAACACGATGGTTGGGGACCCTATTCACCACTGAGGAACCAATAAGAAAGAAACCCAATACAGGAACTGGGACAAAACCCCTATTCAGCATCTTCCTCCCTTTATCAACGCACCTGCCTAGGTAGTAAAGTACCTAAGTTAAGTAGATTAGTTTTCCTAAAGAACTGATGGAAAGGTTGTGTCTGGCTGGTGGCTTCATCCAAAAGATCACCGATCCATCTCTTTGAATACTTTTCTACCTCCCTTCGTAGAAAATATACTTGAATGATAAGATTTAAGCTCGATCGAAATCACTGATATTTTGACAGTGATTTTAATGTAGCAGTCAATGGAAGTCCGTCCACTGTTCATCCCATCAATCTAAAAGCATATTTTTTTTTAAGCACTTTCATCTCTTACTTCGTAACTCGAAGACCAATAAAATAATCATAGCACCATATTTTATGACAAAGAAGAAAGACAGACTGACACGAACGAAAGTCCTTCAGAAATGAAATGAATGCGATTTAGTTAACCATAGCTCATCAATATTCAGAAGGAACAAATTTAATATTATAAATCATTAAAAGCAACTCCATAAAACTGAAGTATTCATCTAGATGATGTATCGCGAGTGTAAAACCAACTTTGCCTGATTTATCCTTTCATCCATTTCATCTGATCGCCAAATATATCTCTGGATGGAACCACCACCCACCACCACCATCGTCATTTCAGTATACCACTATCTCTTGGCCCCTCGCTGAGTAGAAACCATTCAATATCTGTCTGCAAATCAACATAAAACATTTATCACACTTTGTCATATTGGTTTCCCGTTTGAAAATTGATAAAATCAATATCCTTTGCATTAGCGTCCGGAGATTTATGTGGGCGACAACATCAATGGCACACCAACTACACAGATTCTGGTGTTTCCTATGGAATTGGATTGATTTATGACCTCTCCTCCCTGGCCCCGAATGCCACTGTCATTATTATAATATATGCAAACAAAGGACGACGAAAAAAAAAATGTGTATACATATACATATTCAAATCCTAGTCATGTATTCTGACAGAGCATATGCCGATGGTCGGAATGTCCTTGACGGGTGAAACTTTTACATTAAAACAATTTAATTTGACTCAACGTCGTTGCTGATATTGTGTTTGTGTGTGAGTTTGTGCTTGTCCTGTGCCTGCTCTCTGTTGGCTTCCAGTAAATATTGACTTTAGCTATACGGTGTCACTTTTTTCCTCTCGTTTTCTCATTTCCTTTGGCCATCTTCTGCATCCTGGCAGATCATGAAGGGACATACCCCAGCGTACGGTAGCAGCGCTCAGTACACCATTAATTATAGTGACAAGTTCATTTGGACGTGTAGCATAAGTCATTAACTTTACGTCATCTGATTTACACTTAGAAAGACGAAGCGCAAAGGAGCGAATTAAGATGCCGCCGCTGCTGTTGCGTAGGTGTCGGTGTTCTATTTTGTTCCTTTCATCAGAGACTGAGACGGAGACTGTATTGGCATTCCTTACACCTACACCGTTAGCGGAATTAATTTCTAATTAATAGTTCCAACTGTGTTTGTCCTGTTGCGCCTTCTCATTTTGCTGTGTAATTACTGTGTAAACTTTTTTGTATACTTAATTTGCGCTCGGCATTGGGGCTTTTTTTTCTTCCTTACACTTCCTTCAAAAGGACTTTGAATAATTTTTCTCATAATTTTTTTTTTTTCGTTCTTTTTTTTATGTTTGCCAACAATCGAATCGCATGAGTGGGACGGATGGAGAGACAAACACTGAACGCCATCGTCAGGACTATGTTAGTCCATTGGGAGAAATGATGGTAAATTAACACATTTTTCATTTTATCCAGTTTGCAAGAGACCATCCAAAGGATAAAAGTGTGAAAAAAAAAACGAGAAACTCCTTATCCTGGGGACTTTGAGTAATTGCTTTTGTTCAGATTAAGAAGCGTTTTATTACTCTCTCGGGTATGTCTGGGAATAATTATTACACACTCTGTTGATTCGGTGTCCTTCCTGGGGAGTGGGTGGTGCTAATGCAAAAGAGGTGGAACATAATATATCTATTGGAATGACTTTGAGGGATTAATAAGGAAATGTCCTTGAGAATTTAGGAAATTACCATTTTTTTTTCTTTCAGTATTCGGACAAGTGATGTATCAATTTGAATGAGGTGGTAGGTAGAGAGAGAGCGGGCCTAATTGCCAAGGTCTGATATACCGCCATACCTCCAATACGTCATAATTTGGTCAAAGGAATATCTGAAGCTGTTAAGCAGATTTGAAAGACTCATTAGGCATAAATATACTTACATGCGGTCTAACTCAGAGATGGCGTTATGATCGGATAATCTTTGGGTTATTGAAGTGAGACAAAATTTGAGATACAAACCTACGATTTTTTTAAACAAAAAAAAATAGTAACGTGCTGTGATAAAATTTTAGACAAAAGACGGGAAAGCACCGACAAAAGCCTATAAGACCTTCTAAGCTATTTATGGGATCAAAGTTCCTCCATTTGAATTACAGTTATAGCTTTTCTAATTGTAGCCCTCGCTTGACAGGGAGGTACTGGATAACTATTATATCCGGGCTAAACTGACTGTATATGTGATACAAAACTATATGGCTTTCTTGGAAAAATTTGGAGACCTCATCATAGGGAGCAATTGGTTTCGTGAAAAACTGTTGACCGAGATGTCAAATAGGAATGGATCTCAATTGAAAGCTAATGTACATACCTATTAGTTCACAAAGGGTCTGACCTTCATTTTGCTATTTCTAAAAGATGTGTAACCACACAAGCTATTCTACAATTCTTCTGATAAGGTCAATTGAATACAAATATGTAAACTGGGGCCATAACAGCCCACATTGACTGGGATATTTAAGTAGAACTCTTGATGGAAAGACAGGCGTTACCTCAAAACACTTGGTTGAAGTACCCACACGGTTTCTATCCGATTCAAGCTTTTTCTCATCCCCCTTTTCAGAGCCAAAAAATTACACAGTAAAATTGTTTGGACTATGTGAGGTATATGAGTTCCTTAAAACGTTGGTCACTACTCACTACTTAGAACATCTGTTGCACCATTTCTAATTATTTTGAAAATCTTTAACAACTAGACCACTGATTAAGAGCTTCTCAGATAAAATAAGAATCTCACGAGATTGGTTTGGTTTGGTTCGGTTTAGCACTAGGTCCATTGTGATACCACATGGATCATGAGAGAAAGTTTATCTCTATCTACTCGTTAAACCATTTTGAACTCCTGATGAAGAGTAAGAGGCTTGTGATATCTACGTTTATCAGATTGGCTAGATCATTATAATAGAAGGCTAGGCTTCACTTAGCTTTATTCTGCAGGAAAGAGCTGGTCAGAAACAAAGAAGATGAGGAACGGTTTCATCCTCTTATTCATCCATGCAGTTTCTACAAAAGTCCTTCGCAAAAAGGCCCAGGCTTTTATATAGCATGCTTACCTATTAGACAGTGTCTAGTGATGACACTTATTGTAGCGCCGATATGCAATCCATTGAAAGAAATAACATTTTTAGAGCGTCTTAAATCCAGAGTTGTTTTGTCTCTAGACATGTTGGTCCACTTGTCCACCTTAGATTTGTACTCTCGATAGCATCCAGATTGAATTGCATGTACCGATTGGTATGCCTTAAGTACCTTTGCCGACAAATGGGTAACGTTGATCCTATTCTGGGGAGTTCATCTGCCTTACAGTTCCCTTGAATATCACTATGCCCGGCACCCAAACTTATCTTCTAAAAGTGCTTCCTCATTCCAGAGTGATCTAGAAGGGATGGTTACGAAAAAGTTCTTAACAAAATTTTGACGTGGGATGGTGAAGTCCGTGCTTTCGGGAGAGATTTTGAAATTATTTAGATTGGAGGTTCGGCCAAATTCTTTTCTTGACCACTGTAGGGTAGTTTCGAGGTGAACAGTTGCACTTGCTAGCTATCTCAAGAGATATTTTAATGAAGTTTTTTTTAAGTCTTGCAACTCGTGGAGATGTGATTGTTTAGAGGTCTCATTCTCCTCCCAGCGATGGTAAGACAGAGTCACATTATCTGAAGAAGTCTTTGTCAGTACTAATGGCACAGTGGCTAGCAATGATGCCGTGGATGTCAAAACTATGCATATCTCTGTATAGCTTGTCTCTAAATGCTGTCCTAGTCGATATCGATAGATAGCGGGTATGAATTTGAATTTTTCTAGATTTTTCCAGGATCTACAAAAGTGTGCAAATTTACTAGTAGAGACCAATCTGGTTGTTGACGAAGGAGTTCTGGCATTGATAGAGTACCCTTTCGTGTAAATCAAGCAAAATTATAACGATTTTGATATCAGACATGCCATAAGGTATATTGTGTGACCAAATCTTAATTCATTTGCGTTTGCGTCATGAGACGATTGAGGCATATCTGTCCGTCCGTAAATCACCACTTTTTTGACGTTAAATTTTGAACTAGGAGGATAAAGTGAATATCGGGGCTTTTGAGAAGGAGTACCTACAAGAATAAAAAAATTTTAAATTCACTGCCGCCGTTTCATAGCTTCAATATTTTACATGAAATCGAAAAATTTTGTTAAGACCAAATATTTAGATATTCAGATTGTCTTCAGTTCATCCATACCTTGTCTTTATCCACGCCCACTTTTTGGGGTCGTTTTCATTAAAAAACCGATTTCGAAGAAATGTTTCATATAACATCCTTAAACGTTCGGAGTTATCGTCGTAATTCGAGAAAAAATGCAGTATGCCACGCCCATTTAATCACAGTTTATGGAAAGGAAGAAGGTATAAAACGATCCGTTCCAATCGGACCATAGCTTTCCTGTATGTTTTTTTATGTTTTTTGAGAAACTAATCCTTTCTATACTTGTAGAACTTGTGAACAGCTCTTGTTTTTTTTTTGTTTTGTAGCGTCCCAAGACACGGCTTTTGTTTAGATGCTCTTGCATGCTGGCAATTTTTCTCAGGTGCTTCTAAGTAAAAATTCGAAACAAGTATTGCTCGATATTTAGTCAGACCATAAGACTTGGTGTATATTCCAGCCATATCTGTAAAAGCTGCAGGGACGACGAGAAGGAAGAAATCACTCACCTTTGGTACAAACGTCCAGCGACATCCTCATTGTGAAGAAAAATTTTACGAGTATTTAAAATTTCTGCCTGACTGGAATCTATGAGGTCATTAGAATTGTTACTCTAAGGATAAGGTCGCAACAATTATCCATTTCTATTTTTGAATGGCGGCGGATTGCTTGGTAAAAAGCAAACGAGTATCTGACAAGCATTCAATAGTATAATTGTCAAAAAAAATTCTTCTACAAAAAGTATATTTGCTCTTTGGATACACTATTAAACAGTGATTGCGAGAAGTTATTCCCCGGATCCCATATGTACTTGTTGTACTGAATTTTTGTATTTTTTGTATAATAAGTATCTAGTTACATCCCTGCTCATTATCTTCGTCTTTCATACTGGAAGATCACTTGCTCTAGGTATGTCTGACTTAAACTAAGTGAATCCTTAACGATTCATGATTTGTTCCATCGGTTACCATTATGGCGGATGCGTTATCGTTACAGAAACTATCAGTATTTTTGAGTATGGCATATTCCCTCCTGTGCTAATATTCAAGTATGCTGTTAGTAGTTTCCGATGGCCTTGAATCTCAAACAATATTCAAACACAATACATATGTATGTCAGATGTACTTGTTTTGAAATGAAACGCTTTGTACATTCTTTCTGTTTTACCCGCTATAATTCAAACTATGAAATAACCATTCAAAAACCGATATGCACCATAGTATGTCGACAACTATGTATTTCAACAAGAACCATTCTTGCCAGTAAATTATTGCCTTGAGCTGTAACCAACAATGAAACAGAATATAGCTGGCATTATTATTATTTCGAGTTTTAAGCTACGCAATGTACACAGTACCGATAGATAGAATGTAAAACATTTCAGGGTTCCCCCACCCCATCCCACCCAATCCAGTTTAGTCCTTCTCAATATTTTCCTTTATCAAGTAATTGGCAAGGAATTACAAGCGTATGCCTGTACTAAATTATCCGATTTTCAATTATAATTTCCAATTAACATGGCCTACAGTTTTCCGAGACACACCTGAATAAACTGGAATTTCCATTTTGCAAATAAATGCCAATCAAAAGAGATTCACAAGAGATACCAGTACAGAGATACTCGTACAAGTAATAATTTGTAGGTTGATACTTGTATGGATGTCGAAATCATAATATTATTAGTATTGCCTCTCAAGTGCGCACATGCAAATTATTATCCTTAATGCCAGGATAACGGTGAAACTATTATATATAATACCAACCCTAATGCAGCTTAGTCCCCAACGATATGAATTCGGCAGCACACCGAGTGTCTATTGTGTTTTGTAATTATAGTATAATTATGTTTCATGCAAATTTAATGCGAGCCCACTACACATTTCGTTCAACGGGAGTTGGTATTTAACACGCCACCATCACGAGGATGGTTTGCTTAAGCCCGAAGTACCTGCGGCTTATTCCACATCAATGCCAAAGCTTAAATGCTCCACCGGGCTATACAGCCAAATTTTAACCCTAGTGATTGCCGTAAGACGTTTTTACAGATACACACGCGGGGGAGCTGCTGTAGTGTTGTTTCGAAAATCGAATTACAGGAGGCGAGTCTTTTCTCAAGAGGATTAGTCCTGTGCTTACCGTGTTCCATGGGATAAATTACAAATTTTCGACAAATGACTTTGTTTTGTTTTGCATAATGAGGTCCTTGAATGCCGTCGTTGCTGTCGGACAGCCAGAAGGCTACAAGGTAATTCAAAGAATATTTTCTTTTTGCTCATTTTATGATGTTTACCCAGCGTGGGAGGTGGGAGGGAAAAAGGTTATACAATATCATATGTTTGCATTTTGATTGCGTAGCATAATGGCAAAATTGTGGAAGCAATAGGGGGTGGGTTTGTATACATACATGTCATGCCAAGAATACAAAATACTTGCAGAAGGACATTTGTATCTGTTCAAATTGACAGGATGTTCTTATGACAAGCTATTGCCAATTCAGGGGGAACAATGTGTCACTTTGATTTGTTGGCATATAAAGTGCTCATTCAATATCCAATGAAATGATTTGGCATAATAATGGAAAGCAATTCGACATTGTATAAGAGAGCCGGTAAATTTAATAAAATGACATATTCATTGGGGTCAGATGGTGCTCGAATTAAATGAAGTTGGAGATACTTTGATATACATATGTATGTACCACGAGAGTAAGAAAAATGTCACACAATTACGAGTTGTACGAATCCCAATAGACGGTCGCATACAGACGACTACCATCTCCCTATCTCTCCCAGAAAAGTACCCTCGCCAGTGTTAAGTTTCTATGTTGCTTGCATAGTAAGGACCTACTGTCATAGTTACTCCCTAAAGACGAATAATATTCCCACTTAAATGCCAACGAGTAAAATTGATGAACTGCTATGAGTATCTTTCAAGCAAATGGAACTATCTTCAGCATTGACCCAGTTAAGGTACTTTGAACTCACTACAGTGCGGGTTTTATAGTACAGGAAGGAAAAAAAATGTGACATTGGTACATTAACTTATGGAGGAGTAATTACCTAGAGAAAGGTCTTACAAAAAAAATTGGCCAAGTGGTATCCTCCGAAGATAAATCGGTGGAACCTATCATCAACTGCGAGTCAGCTGAAGAAATATGAGACAGTAATCTCCATGGGGAAGGCTAGGAATTTTGTGTTGGATTTTCTCAGAACCTGCCATTTATTGTTGCTGTTAAAGTTTCTACATTTTTTACAAACAACTTGGGTAAAGTTCCAATTATGCAGCTCTTTGAGCTGCCATGAGTTGACTTTTCACTGCAGAAAACTGCTAGAAAGTAGCAAAAGGTAATAGTGGAGATTTTCTCACAATCATCGATATCCTGATGTCCGAGTACCAAAGACAGTGGGACCTTGTTCAGTTGAAAGAACTGAGGGGAATTGGGTACCAGAGTTAGAAGATCAGAGGGAAACTACTAGCTAAAAGCTGGGAACGTAGATTCCACACTCTCCTTTAAGACTATCAGAGTATCTTTAAGAATTTCAGTAGGTAGGAGTACCTTGCTTCTAAGTACTGCTTCTCTGAGTGATGGAAGCTTATGAATCTGGACATGAAGTTGGAGGTCTAGTAAGAGATGATGTAAGATTAGCATTTAATTCTTCCGAAATCGTGAAAAATCTATCAAAGTGTGAAACGAAACTGACCGCAGGAATCCCATTAATCAAAAGGGATCGAATGTCGTTCTGTCTGGAACTACATTCTTTTGTGCCATTGAAAGTATCATAGAATAATACTCTGTACCTCAAGTAATCAGTCACCCGGTTCTGGTTGGAAATCACTGGTGATCTGGGAGTAGGTATGCTGCACAGGCATAATCAGTGAAAGAGAACAAACAGCTCTGTCAGATGGCAAACAAATCGTGGAATTGAAATGTTTCAAACGAGTGTACTTATTCCCATACTTTAAAACCAAGTTCTCAACAAGGTTCTTCTGAAAATGTAAAAGACCGAACTCCAATCTAAACCTACTGCACTCTGAGCCATGCTGTACCTTCTCCGTAATAAAATTATCGGCAAAGAACTGACTACCAACTCACCATTATGACTGAAAGACATCAAGAAATGGAATTAACAGCAGATGGTGGTTCCAGAATTCTTTCCATGAACCATATTTCGAATGTATAGTGGTCGCAATGTAATGTCGTACAAAATGAAGGGCATCTATAAGGATCCGTCCAAAACCAAGAACGAAATCATATCTTTCAAACCTCCCAAGTCACTGTAGCATTTTTCAAGTCAATCTTACCTGTTAATACTGAATCGCAGTCAGATATTGTTATATATACTTGAATGTAGGTAGTTATAAAACCAGAATACTCGAGACCGATTTGAAAATCTGAAAGAGCTAGACTCGGCTAGACTCAGAAATTTTTCAAACAGTTGTTTGTGTTATAAACCATCGTTCCATTTATTGGAAGTATCAGAAAGTCCATCTCTTAAATACACTGAACATTTTCAATTTCTGTGCAAAGCATAACAGCTTAACTCCTTTATTTGTACATAGACACTAAGACGTACTGAAACCACATTCATAGTAGAAACTTAATATTTGAATAGATTTAGTCCTTACCATAGATTTTGAGTTGATAGTTATACATTTTTAGAAATTAGAAAAAGGTAAAATACCACTTAAGTGGTTGGAGTTTCAATACAATCTGAAATGAAAATTTTCTTAGAATGGGAGAGCCCACAGAGAATGGGAGAACTATCGAAAACCAACTACTATTGGTTGATAGTTCGTAGATAGTTTTACTTACTTTTCGTAAGTTGTGGCTCATAATATGGTTGGTTTTTTGTACCATTTGGATATACAGGCAACTTTTAGTGAAGTATCGTATACACCTACATAAAAACTGTGATATAGGCTTATGGATAAGGACGATGATATTTACAGGATTAGTACAAACCTCATTTGAAATAGAAGTAGGTATCTCTACTCTCATCAAACCTGTAGTTAAAAATCTGAAAATCTGGAATCTGGAACAGCACTCTTTCAGCTTTCCATCTCACAGGGAATTCAGCACAGAACCTGATAAAACTCTTACATAACTTCCTTCCGCAAGAAAGGTCGTAAGAATAAAATCCCTAATTATCGACCCTTACCTAAGCTCTCCTTCATACCTAAGCCCTTTCAGAGCATTATTTACGACTCAATGTTTTTCCACTGAAAATCTATTTTCTTCCAAAACAACAACCAACTTAACTGAATTCCTGTCGAGTACTTTGCGTGCAGAATATGGAACTGAAATCGAAATAATAGCCACGGATTTCAGCAAAGCCTTCGACAAAATCTCGCACAAAAATATTGTTATTTAATTAAAGGCTCTTGGCTTTCAACCGAGGTTTATTAAGTTTATTGAATCCTATTTCGAAAACCGACTTTATAAAGTTCTGTTTAGGTCGATGATTTCCATCCCAATTAAAGCCTCCTCTGGAGTACCTTAAGGCAGCTATCTTGGTTCTTTATTATTTATTTTGACAATTTATTGATGTTGAACATGTCATTGTAAATACAAACATTTATCTATTTACGCAGATGGTATGAAGATCTTCAGGCATATGTATATTGATCTCCTCTTAAGGTTTTCTACTGCAGGATAGATTTTCCACTGTGTGTCTTAGTAATTTCCTTGAGCTCAATGTCAATAAGTGTCAAGCAATACCATACATGTACACGTAGGCGTGCTACAACTACACTTTCGTAGTTATCTGATTTTCAATGAATCCGTTCCCTTACTAACTGCAATGCTAGGTGTTATCTGTGACAGAGAACTCAGTTTCTGTTCACATATCGATAAAATTATAATGAAAGCCAACTCTTCCCTTAGCTTTATCAAGCAAGAAATTCCCTAGTCCTTATGTCACTAAATCCCTTTATATAACCTTTGTTCAAACCCCTCCTTAAAACTCCTTCAAGTTTTAGCAAGTAACTTTGATAGTCCCTCTCTATTGGCAACACTAACTCGAGTAATCTCAGATTTTTACCTCTTTTTCAAGTCAATACGCACCGAAGAAATTACGAGTACCAAGAGCCAATGCCTAGAATGCTACGTGAATCCAAGGATGTTCACCTTCTCTTTGACTTTCAGGTTAACAAACTGCTCTCACCTTTAAGGAACCTTATTAGTTTTAAGTGTGTGCTTGTACTACGCTTTAATAAATGTCCTGGATTTATCAGGGCTTCAAATTTGTAGTAGTGGACATAATTATCCTCGTAGAGTAAAATTCTTTCCACAGCGTGAACAAGCAAGCATCCCACGTTCAGAATAAGTAAGTATCTCATATCACAAGGACATCACCATGACCTTAACAATTTAAGTTATCGAACTATTTATAGAGTTCCAGATTCATTAAGTGGATTCTGATTTTTCACAGAACTCTAATGAGCATTTCTAAAAAATACAAATAGAGATAGAGCAATAAACCACTACCTACTTAGATACATACTTTCAGTTCTAAGAGTTGCCTAACATGTTAGGGAATTTGTGTGGTCTGTATTGAATGAAATGAATTCGCTTTGGTTTCAACAATGAATTCGCAATGAAGTTCAAAGTTCGATGAACACTTTCAGATACCATTAGATCAATTTGCCTCCAGGAACTTTCGATTTGATTCGGATGTAGATAAAGATTTCTTCCTTTAAGGATTCTCTTCAGATTCTCGATGAAAATATCAGCGAATAGTTTCAATATGTATCATCAGTTGAATGTGAAGTTTTAGTCATTCTTGTGGGCACAATGGTTTCACATCAAATCTTTCCAGATTCACAGACTGACTTATTCACAAACAAGTGTTGCTACAACAAGTCATATATCAGTTACCTACGTACAAACATCCTTCTACTGGAAAGTATAATTCTTTTAGTTTTTATACAACAGTAGGGTCGCTTACATAGTACCATCCCATTGTATGGTCGAATTTCCAGAATTTCTCGCATGGTTCATTCTCATTCACTACAATTGAATTTTCTCTGTTATATTTTCATCTTACCGCCGAGGAGAAAAATGTATCCTATAATCAAACTCATAATACAATCTTGTATCTATGCGACAATTCTATCTATCCGACAATCCGACAATTTGCATATTTAAATGCTTAAAAGTCGGATCTGAATATGTATAATTAAATCCGTTTATAAGCTTGAGTATTCAATGAAATGAACCTGTGGCCAGCTTAAAAGAGATTTAGTGTTCAATACCCCTCTTGTCTACTGCAGTAAAATAAAGGTTGGTGAACAACCCTTCAGTATGTCATACTCATGCCATAGATTTCAATGATTAGTATTGTTTATTTTTCTTTCTTTCTGTTGTGTTCTCTACACGGAAATAAAACTAAAAAAAAGTTCAACATAAGAACTTCCTGTATAAATATTGATTTTTATATAAATATACATGACTCAGTATTACATTTTGCTTATTAAATATTAAAATGGAAATTTAATTTTAAAAAAATATTTCCTATTTTTATAGAAAAATAAAATACTATTAAAACAATCAGGCACTATTGAATTTGGTGCTGTCACAGAGTCTTTTATTCGTCGTGGTAAACTCTTTTACCATTGTGAACCATTTCAGAACTTTGTACAATTAACGTTGTAAATTATTTAAAAACAAAATGCAAAAAGGTTTTATATTTAACTTTTATTTTTTTTGTTATTTAACAAGTATGACGTGGTTAACATTATTCAAAATGATTCGAATATTTTTAGTACATTTTCCTAATTTGGTATAGTTTTCCATTACGTGAGGCATGAAAATATGCACGGGTTTCGAGGTAAAATGCTGCAGATTTAAGGACTTACATAGAGAGAGAAGTTAAAGTTAAGTTCCTCTTAAAGATCTTAGAACGATTGATTTTTATGATGTCCACTTATGCAAGAGTATTGATAAAAAACTACTGTCAGCGACCCAACATGCATACTACAAAGGCACGTCTAGAAGATCCGTCAGTAAAGGCACTTCGCAAGGAGGTGTTCTATCCCGTATTCTATTCATAATCCTGGAAGGCGAGTGATGCACAGCGATCGCTAATGCAGATGATGTTGCTTTAGCTGTCTCAGGAAAGCACTAATATACTCTAAAAACCTTCTACAAAACGCTTTAAATAAGCTAACCAGCTGGACGGTTCGGGGTGGTTGTGGTCTAAACCCCCACAAAACTCAACTCGTACTCTTCTCCAGAAAATATAAAATTCCATTAGTCGAGCCTCCCTCTCTCAAAGATACCAGCTTAACTTTCTCTGGCAAAGCAAAATATTTGGGTCTTATTCTGGATAGGGAGCTAAGCTGGAAGTACAACATTCAAGAAAGCCGTAGTAGCACTTTTCTCTTGCAAAAAGCTATTGGAAATAGATGGGATCTATAACTACGTATAACTCACTGACTCTACATCTCCGTCATAAGACCGATACTCACATACGGGGTGACTATTTGGTGGACTGCCTTAGAAAAACCTATAAACCGCGATTATCTAGGAAAGTTCCCGCGTACAGCTTGTCTGTGCATTAGCGGTAATCTACGCCCTCTGCGGCACTGGATATTATGTTTCACTTGATACCACTGCATATATTTAGCAAGCAAATGGCAGCAAGTTCGACTCGAAGCTACCCTACAGTGGTCAAGAAAAAAATGTTGCCATGCCTCATTCTGAATAATTTCAATACCTCTCCCGAAAACACAGACTACACCACCCCACGTCTATATTTTAATAAAAATTTCATCGTCACCATCCCTTCCAGATAGCTCTGGAATGAGGAAGCAGT
Source organism: Xylota sylvarum (assembly GCA_905220385.1). NCBI lineage: Eukaryota > Metazoa > Arthropoda > Insecta > Diptera > Syrphidae > Xylota > Xylota sylvarum. Next base: position 41,183,745 of record LR999958.1, read on the forward strand.
TTTAGAAGATGAGTCGATTCATTTCTATCCTAATGGCTGAAAAAAAACAAAGTTGGAGTCGGTAGAGATGTCTTAATCTTAAGCTCTCCTTCTGTCTTCCAAATCATTGTAGCGTGTTCCTGGCGGAAGTTATGTCGATTAAAGAAGTGTTATCTTGGCTTAAGGAAAACGTGATATTAGTTAGGAATACCAACATCTTTTCGGACATCTGTATTGACGAACAAACACACCCTAGTGTCTTAGTGTCTTAGGTGGACAAGTGGATCAACATGTCTAGCAACAAAATAAACTTGGCCAAAGCTGGATATAAAACGCTCTAAGAATTAGATTTCCCTTAACAGGTACCATGCCGGCGCTACAATAGGCGTCATTACAGGACATTGTCTAATAGGCATGCATGCTACAAGGCTGGGCCTTTTTGCGAACTATTTTGTAGAAGCTGCATGAATGAAAAAGGTAATGAAACTATTCCTCACCTTCTTTGTTTCCGGCCAGCTCTTTCTCGCACAAGGAAGCCTCCCATTATATTGATTTAGGCATAGATATCAAGAGCCTCTTACGCTTCATCAGAAGTTCAAAATGGTTTAACGAGTAGGTAGAGAGAAACTTTCTTCTGTGATCCATATGATATCGCAATGGACTTATTGCTGGTCTAAGTGTGTTGGCGTTTCTGAGCTGGCAGCCACTTCAACCAAACCACACCCAAACCAAGGGCTTACATATCTTTCATCGTTTTCGAATATTTACAGATGAATTGGTCATATTGGTGGAAGATATTTAGTGGATATTTTAAGGTAATTTTTGTGGGCCATCTGTTGGTTTCTTTTTTTGAGAAAAGTATACCTTCCAATAAGGCCAAGCAACATTACCAAAACAACAGATTACGCGGTTATTGAACTTAGTGTTCAATAAATCGATTGTCTGACGGCTTGTGTGGCATGTACATATGTAGCTCCATCTTGCTGGAACCATAGCTCGCCCAAGTCAAAATCCTCAATTTTTGGCCATAAAAATCGGTTATGATGCCTTGGTAGCGCTCTCCATTGACTGCAACGTTTCTTTCATTGTCGGCTTGGAACAAAAAGATGCAATATTCTTCGTTAAGCGCACAGTACGAACACGGGAATATGTTCGGTTATCAATCAACAATTCAGTCTCACGAACTTTCATCACAAACTTGCTTATACCAGCTGCAGATGGTGCCTTATTTCAACCGAAATTTCTTTTCAAAATTCGCACTATTTCGGCAACATTCTTTTGAAGTAAATATGCAAAAATATAATACTGAGTTTCTGTCAGATTTTGACTGCATAAGAGCTGTCAGTGTCAAAATAACATATAGTTCAAAAAGAAACTAACAGATGGCCCACCCTTGCCTGGAAAGTTCTTATAAACGAGAGAATGAAAGGAACTTAATTTTTAATGCAGTTCGAATGGCAATTTTTTATTTGAGAAGCTTTTTCATAACAATTTTGTGTTGAGATGTCTACCAAAATTCATACCATACTTTATCAAGTAAAAATCTGATAGAACAAACATATTTATGATCGTTTAGAAACCCCTCAATCTTTTAGGGCAACCAGTGTAAGTTGGCAAAGCCAGCACAAAGGCTTAGGGTCACGCTAGTATCTTAAACCACAGTACTATTTCTAGTAATTCAGAAAATATTGTTCCTTATTTGGACTCCAATCTCAAGTAAAAACTAGATTTAGTAGCAGAAGTGCTTGAGAATCTAGAGTAATTTTGGATGACTTTCCGATATACATATGTAGGTATACACAAATGGATCCAAGGCAATTGATTACATTTGCATTTACTCAAAATACAATGTATGTTTGGAGAAATTATCTCAAATATGCTTTTTGATTTTTCATTAATTCAAGAATGCATTCGATTCTATAAGACCTCTCTTGAAGAGATTTCAACCCTAATGCTGAAGTCTTGGTTGTTTAAGAAAATCTACGAATTTATTGGAGATAGTCTCAACTGAATTTTATAATATTTTGAAACTTGGAACATATTCAGTATTGACAGACGGCGGCACCACAATACTAAAGTTTAGACAAATTTGATGTGATATCGAACAGTTTAGACTCTGAAGGAGTAGTCCGACATCCTACAAGACTGCAACAGTTTAACAGGAACTGCATCGTGAAAAATTAAGAAGACAAATGCAGAACTATAAAAGTATAATGCTGAGCTTGATTTAGCTTGCACCAAAAAACTAGAAATACCTTCATTTAGCATCCAGTATTCCAGAAGGAATACGCAGCTTAACTTTGCTCAAATATCAGTGTCTTACTTACGGACGTATGAACATATGTAAGTCAATCGAAAAGTCATAGCTCAATGCAGACATTAGATATCTATAGATAGAAACTGACATTTTTAGCTTATCTACATTCGAGTTTTGAAAACCGAATTACCGATATGTGTTCTCGACAATGAAATTTATATTTTGGACCATCTGAATTAAATGCTGAATACTTTTGATGAACTCATAATTGTTGTCTCAAAACAATCCGAATATACATATGTATGTAAGGCGATTTTGAAAAATAAGTAAATCTAAGATTTTCATCGAAGCCTACTTTAAATATACGTAGGAGGGTAGAAAAGTATTCGACTCGACATATGGATTCGAGGGGAATCTTCTTGTTTTCATAAAAAAAGGTGTTGGTTTCTTTTAAAAAAAACTGTTAAAACAACACTGCTCAATATGTTACAACGATTGTTGCTTTATTGAAAAGAATGAAAAGAGTAAAACTTAATTATTACTAAATTAATTTGGAATGTTGTTTCATTCAAATAATGACTGCCTCGGCTGGCTTGACAATAGGCCATCCTGTCAACCCAATTTTTCAATACACTTTCGATAGTTTCGGCCCCTATTTCACGAACTTCACGAATATTGTTCTTGAGTGCCTGAATCGTCATTCAGAATTTGTTCAAGCGCAAATCGATCCATTTCGTACCACAAAAATATAATACTGAATTTCTGCCAATTTTTAGAGCGCATAAGATCTGTCAGTGTCAAAATAACATATGATTCAAAAAGAAACCAATAGATGGCCCATTCTCTACAATCGAGCACAAAAGGAAACGTTCATCAGGTTCAAACTTGAGCACTGGTAAGATCATGGCCTCTGTTTTCTGGGATGCGGAGAGTGTACCTATGTATGTATATATTATTGATTGATTATTTGCCACACAAAACCGCCATTACGGACACCTACTGTGGCAGCCTACTCGAAAATTTGCGCAACAACATTCTTCAGAAAAAAAAACATGGATTCATCGGGCGTAGTGTACTCTTTTTGCATGACAGTGAAAGATTGAAGCAACAATATTCAACCAACCATAGTATCCTTCAAGTCTGGTTCCAACGATCTTTTTTCGAAGGATCGCAGCATTGAGGTAGCGGTATGAAAAGTGTAATAAAGTTTGAGAAAATTATATCGACAAAATCAAGTTTTGACAAAACCATTATCTTTCACTCTTAGGTGGAAAGTTTTTCTACCTATTCTTTAACTTTCAATTAGACCCCACTCTTTCCTTAGATTCAAGGAACTAAAAAACATTAACAAATATTTGGTGCAACAGGATTACGTAGAGATGTATGTACACATGTAGATTCTGTGGCCTATTTTCTCTGAACAGTTTGTGTTGTACGTGTTTAATGCAAACTGCCACATGACAATTTTAAGTATTATATGTAAGTACTTGCTGTTGGATGTTTTTTCGACACATGTGAGAGGTAGAGCGGCGGAATCTACTGAGGTTTGAACCTTGATACACCAAAAGGGACTAAGGCTAGCGTATTAAGGTCTCCGTCAAGTTAAATAAACTGTGGTAACGAAAATGTGGTAGATTCAACGTTTAGCGTGGTAGAGTTCTACAAACTAGAGAAATTGGTAATCCTATTGCATTCTAATAGAATTGAGATCCAAATTTGCACAAAAAAACCGCCAAGCGCAATTTCACCAAGGACTCAGTTCTTAGGAATAACAAAGAATTTGGCTACTTTCGTGATTTTGTCAAACGCTTGGAAGAGGTGGGACCATTGGAAGCCCTTTAGAGTTGTCTGGAAATTGAACTACGAACTCCCACTCAGTATTCCAACGCACTAACCAGTGAGCCACGACGATCAAACATTATACCACATCCATGAATCATAACTTTAGTTAGCTGATCATATTGACCCCAGATTTCCTGCAACGCTTGGCGAATTAAAAGCGCGAAAAAGTGAAAAACAGGTAACAGTTGCGCAGTTAAGAATGTAGTAGGTACTTCTGTTCAGAAAAGACAGTAAATGATTTTCTAAGTTTTGGTACAATCGGTTTTGAAAGATCTACTGCACTTTTTTATAAATCATTCAATAACAGTTTTTACAATTTATGTTCATGGATATATTTATAGTTACTTGTGTATCACAAGAGCGATGACCTTTGAATTAATGACCAAACTCCCATCAATCGGAGAAGAGAACCAGCCTTAGAAATCCCTATTGGGTCATCAATCCAGATACCTGTCAAGCAACTTAGAAATAGCATAATATCCTTGTATGTATATTTAAAATGAATTCAAACTAAAAATTGTTGTCTTAATCCCCAGGGAGATGGGATGCCTCAGGAAATTAAATGTACTCATACGTCACATATGTTTCTTGAGCAACATTAACATTGAAGTCAACAGATCTATATAATTTCCAAACCCATGGAAATTTATCTTCACGACTGCCTACTAAATTACGCTTATCCTCTTAGATAGTCAGGTTGCTCTTAAAAAAATAAAATCTAACATCATACAGAGCTAGAATATAGAATAAAACAAAATATTGAATGAAAGCAGTCCAGAAAAAAAGGACATTTGTTGGACCCTTTTGTAAAATATAACAGAAGCACTTGTATACTTTACCATCAGAGACTGTGAAGGGCTTGATAGAAGCAAGGAGATTTTATAACCCAAATTCAAGAAAGAACAACACTGTCCTCTCTCTCGGATATTGCCACCAAAGAATAGGAGTCTTTGAAGACTGTTTGCGGCAAGGCCTTGGGACTATTTCGTAGTAGTTAAAAAAGAAGACCACTCCCCACCCAAAGGTTTCATCTGAGACTCAAAGTAACACTTGTATTTAAAAACAGCTTCAAGACTATTTTGGGTTAAACTATACGTCAGAGTACTTATCCATTGAAGTATTACCAAGCCCCTTTTTCGGTATAATCATACAATCCTTTAACAATCAAGAAACTGTATATTTTCACTAATCCCTTGTTCCCTAAGGATTAGACTGACATTATACACCAGAGCCATCTCAAACTTCTGAAAAACCATTTTTAGAATACTTCCTAAATATCCCCTTTTTAAACATTTCGCCTTTCTCAGTTGTTTGGGTTGACCTATTTAAAAGCCTCGTCAATTGAGTAAACATAAGACTACGTCCCACTTTACAGTTTTCCTATCTCAGCTTGTCTAACAAAACCACATCGTAGATATTCATAAATAAATCAAATACGAAGATAGACCGTACCTAACTCAAAGATACTTTTATTTTCAGTTCAACAGAATCGAACAATGTATCTTCTTGCAACTGAAGAAAAATAAGAAAAAGAAAAAGAATGTCGTTCAAGACATTTATTTTCCTTTTAGCAAAAACGAAATAGGACAAAGACGAGCAGATACATATGTAGATACACACAAAACCTTAGATATGTATCAATTGATTTTCATTTAATAGAAATCGACCAAATGGTGTAGACAATTTGATTAGTCCTGTCATCGACACTCGACAGTTTGAATGGCAGTTGGCATTTAAGATATGTACACACCGCAAGAGCCTTCTTTTACAGCCTAATGCCTAATTGCCAACAACATGGAATTAGTACTTCTAAATAAGCTAACTCAACCTCAATTAATTGCAATTTGAGAACACTTACCATTAATCACCTTCCACCTCCAATGTTCCGCTTTGCAAGCACAACAGAAACAACTCAATTGGTAATCCTAAATCCTTGCTGTTGGTCGATAACAAATTTCCATTCACTACACACACACACACTCTCATCCGTATTATCCAACTAGTACCAATTATTTTCGATTTTTTATTTTTTATTTTTTTTTATTCTTCCTTGTATCTATCTATCTCTATTTTTTTTTTGTTGTTTGGAACACCAGATACGGTGAGGGCTTAACCTCGTTTTTTTTTTTTTTTAAATTTTATCTGGAAAAAGCCACTTCACTAAAGTGCCACAAATAAAACGAAGAAACAAGAAAAAAAAAAACACTAAAAATGGAAAACTGTTGCAAGGATAACAACAACAGGACGTTGTACAAAGAAAAAACTATAAACAAGAGTGAAAAACATTTAAATCCACTAAGTACTATTGCAAGCAACCCTTTTCCTGTCACAGGATGGCTAAGGCTTCTTCTCTGCAAAACCGATCAAACACACAGACAGAGAGAGAGAATCTCCACTCTTATCAGTATTCACTGGCGCAACACACTTAATGCGAGACCGCACAAATCCCCATCATAATATTGAAATCATCTTGAGTCCTTGATAGATAAACAGAAATCCATTAGGTGGCGCATATTCAATGAGAAGCACCCACAGGAAAACGAAAAAAACAAAAAAACACTAAACGAACGAAAAGAGATAAAGGCGATGACAACGAATGATGATGATGACGATGGTACACACGGTATGCAGGATCTGAGCAATCAGTGGTGGAGCTATCACTTGGAGCAACAGAGGATGCAGATATGCAGCAGCATACCACACACTAAGACCGAACTTTAATCCTTTTTTGGGGGTGGTACAGTGGATGGATGTTAAATGGATGCAAGAGCATTCAGTTGGAAATCTTTTTTTTTTTTTTTTGTTTTTTTTTTTTTTTGTGAGGATCCACACGCGAATTGTTTTACGAGAGAGGGAATGATGTATTTCTTTGGATTTAGTCCTACGGCGGGGACTTACAACTTAATCACTTTGAATGTTGAATCCGTTTATCCTCTTATAGGGAATTTATGTAAATGTATTGAGCGCGAAACTCGGCCACTAGTTAACCGATCTGTACACGATTGTTTGTGTATACATACATATATTGAAAATAGCTATTTAAAAAAAATTTACAAAAAATCTCTGAACTTCAACCCCGCTATCTGCAGTGGGTCGGGAGAACGCGTCGATTTAGCCGGAAAGTCTGTTTTCAACTAAACACTGATAGGAAAAAATAACCCCGACAATGTCGACATTTTTCCTATCTGCTGGCATTATACCCGGCGAATTGGGGGAGAGGAAAAAAACAAACGAAACGAAAAACTTTCGCCAGGGGTTGATGACGATGAGTATTATTCGTCAGCGAATAAAGTATATTCGCCTTTTTCTCGACCGGAAAAACTTCGCCTCGTGTCTGCAAAGTGTCGAGGAGAATTCAGTAATTCACCATACAACCGTTGAACCATCCCCTATCTATCTATCAGTCAGACTGGGGAAATGTTTCGTTTCCGAAAGAAAATTCCCATTCGGAATGCGCTAGGGGGTTGAAATGTTGCGCAACATTGTTGCCAACGTCAAAGAAGTGTTTGGCTTTCAGACTTTTCTCGCCCCCCTTACCATCCCCTAACTTGTGCGGGGAAAATAAGAAGAAAAAAAAAAAAAAAAAAGAAAGAAAGAAAGTATCTATCGTTTGATTGCAGCAATCAAAAGGTACTCATTTCACATTTACAACTCATGGGGAAAGGTTGTGTTATTGTGCATTTGTCTCTCTGGTGAATTGGCTGGAGTTGATAAGATTGTGGGTGGGGGTGGTCGGTGGTTGGACGGTCGGTCGGTTGGATTGGATGAGCTCAATAAAAAGATAATAAATCTAAGTCATGAAGCAAGTGACTAAATGGGGTTGCACGGAGGGTACCTGCTGATCTTTGGACACACTGCAAAATACCATTTAAAGACATGTGCGCTTTAGGTTTTGTTTTTTTCTGCTCTTCCGGGTGAAGTAGGAGACAGGATACGAAGAAGGAAGAGCTCTCATAAAATTCTTCGACGAAAAACAGCAATAATATTGAACGGCTATTTCGCTCCTTTAGATGTTTTTTGTTTTTTTTTTTTCTTTCGTTTTTTGTTTGTTGTTATTGCAGTGCCAATTTGTGTAGGTATGGGACGACACGCAGAGGGAAAGAGAAATGATATCGTTGTTTGTTGGTCGTAATTTAAGTTAAACGCCAACGACCTTATCGTAAAAACGTCGTCGAATAGCAAAGCGGAATACCGGGCATAAAATGAGATCGAGAAAATGCAATTGAGTATAATTGGTGAGCTTACACTCGGTTTGTTAAGGGGAAAATGCGTTTGATATTTCAGTTCGTTTTTTTTTTATATATTTTTTGTGGTTCCTTGACATAAATAATAAATTTTTTATTTCGATGAGATTATTGGAAAGTCGAATGTAAGACACATGTACATTGTGATTGGTTAATGGGATTAGTCCTTTAAATAGCCAGTCGTAATCGCAGAGTTTATAAATTGATTTGAGAAGTGTTTCAAATTAGTTTTAAAGGCGGAAGTATAATATAATGGACTTCTATTATATTTGGAACAAATCAATTCGGAAAATTTCTGTCTATTCAGGCCAGTATTATATTGTATTGGCTACGCTTTTGCAGTAAACCTAGTGCCTAGTCGATCATTGAGTGGTAGGTTGCTAGTTCAAGTCCTAATCATAACCACTCAATTTTCCTGCTTTATTGCAACCCACCTGACAGAAAAAATTCATAGAATTTCTCTTTGCTTTCTGCGATATGCGATGAACACCACAGTATTTTCTATCTATCGTTGATATTTTGACCTTCATATGATACGAAGATCATACTCTAAATAAATAATTCAGGAAAACGAAAAAAAACCTGAAAAACCTTTTATATTCGAGAGGCACTCTGATGACACTATGTAAAGGGTAGGCCATCTGTTGGTTTCTTTTTGAATCATATGTTATTTTAACACTGACAGAAATATTGCAAAGTTACTTCCAAAATGAATGCTGTGTTGCCGAAACAGTGCGAATTTTGAAATGCAATTTCGGTCGAAATAATGCACTAACTACAGCTGGTGTACCCAAGTTTGTGATGAAAGTTCCTGAGACTAGTTTACGGATTGACAACCAAACATATTCCCGTATTCGTCCTGTGCGCTAAAACGAGAATATGCAGCTGTTACTATACTGTGTGCCTAGTCCCGAAAACTATTTTTTTTCCAACACGACAAAGGATGAAACGTTACCGTCAATAGAGAGTGCTACTAAAGCATGATAACCGATTTTTTTTGGCCGCAAATTAAGGAATTCGACTTGGGCAAGCTATGGTTCCAGCTAGATGGGGCTATGGGGCTATGTGCCACACAAGCCGTCCAACAATCGATTTATTGCACACTAAGTTCAATAATAGTGTACTCAGTCGTTTTGGTGATGTTGCTTGGCCGGCATGGAGCTGCAGTCATTTTTATGAAATAATATTCCATAATTAATCGAAGAATGTTTGCTCTTTTCACTAAAGCAACAATTGTTGCAAAATATTGAACAGTATTTTTTGTTATAGCCTCTTTAAAAAAAGCCACAGGAGGCCCTTTATAACAAATGAAAAATAAATAAAAAGGACTAATCAATATGGATCAAAAGAAACGGGGAATTGCAAACTCAAGACCTACCTAAGGAATAAGACTTAGTAAAGGAACATATCACAATGGGTCTGTATTGACCCGAGTATGGCGTTATGTATTCCTCCACTCTCCGGCCCACGTACCTCTGCAGATTTTCGAATAATACCCGTGAGAGTCTGGAATATCGTGAGGCCCCAAAAGAATGAAATATATGAATAAGTTCCACATATCCGAAATCTCAGAGAAACTGGGTATACGTACCAAGCGACTTTACTAGAGTAGGAGGTACTCAGTTTCGAAAAATTTAAGTCCAATAGGCAATGGATTCCAGAGGTCGCAGGTCGAAATACATATTCACAAGTTATATGGGGGACTATACTAAACCCAACATGGCATAAATACTACTCTTCTGTGAAACGCAATGGTATCAACTTTGCCAAGAAATTATGCAACTTCAGAGATCCAACAATCAAAACTACAAACCTATGCATATTTACACACAACAGGAACAGCAGAAACCCTCATCGTATACGCCACTATGTATGTTGGACACCATGGGGAAAATATTGGAGCGCATCATAAGTAACATATCGGACAGTGCAATTGATGAGACCGGGCGCCTTGCAGACCATCAGTATGGATTCCGTAAGGAATGCTCTGCGATCGCCATCGGCGAAGTAAAAGGAAGACAATGGAAGTGCAGGAGTAAACAGTACTGCGCAATCATCACGCTGGATGTCAAGAAAGCCTTCCCGCCGCAAACTTTAGAAACATACTGCGAGCGCATACCGCCAAGAGAGTACCAGAATACCTGAAGAAGATAATGACGGACTATTTGAGAAATAGGATACTGCTCTATGACGATGGAACGAGACAGTATAACGTTCTAGATCCGTTCTAGGTCCGCTACAGTGGAGTCGAATGTATGATGATATCCTCAGACTTGAAATCCCGAGGTCTTTGAAAATAATTGAGGAGTTGGACCATGACTGCAATAAAGCTATCATTATGGTCCAGAAATAGCTAGTATGCCTGTGTCAATAACTTGCAGAAGAAAAGACCGATGTAGTGTTCATCAGCAGCAGGCGAGTCATGGAGACTATAACAGTAACCGTAGGCGATCATGTCGTAGCTTCCAAACCAGAGCTGAAGTACATTGATATTACCGTAGATGCAAGGCTAACTTTAAAGCAGTACCTGCAGCATACACCTGAAAAGGCAGGTAAGGCAACGGCTGCACTGGCAAGGATTATGCCAATTATCGGAAGACTAAAACACAAGAAGAGAATACTCTTAGCGAAAGTTGCGGCATAAATAATGCTGCTCCCAAATATGGGCTGGTGCTATGAATACGAAATCATACAGGAAGAAGATTCTAACAGCTTACAGAACTAACGTGTTGAGTGTATGCACCGCCTTCCGAACAATTTCCTACGGCACGGCATGTGTAGTGGCTGGCTTAGTACTAATAGACTTTCTTGCTAAAGAAGCACAACAGAAATACCATGACAGCAGGACAACGACGAGTCGAAGTAATACTGAAGGACCACCAAGGATAAGTCTGGAAAAATGGCAGGAGAGATGGTGTCACTCTGACAAAGGCAGTTTAACGCAGAGATTGATACTCAATATAAACGCCTGGATTAATTGGAAGCATGGCGAGCTTAATTTCTATCTGACCCAGATGCTTACTGGTTATGGATGCTTTTAGATCTAACCTGCATAAATTTTCACACGACGACAACCCCTATTGTCTAAAGTGCACGGAAGCATTGGAGAATGCTAAATATATCATGTTCCTCTGCCCACGATTAATAGAACTGTACCTGTTGGTATACTAACTAGGCAAGGACTTAATCCCAGACAACTTTAGCAGACAGATGATGAGAAGCGAAGAGGCTTGGCAAGGATTATTAGATAGCAGCGAAAACAGGAGCAACAACGAAGCCCAACGCAGAAGGCTGCCTCGCTATGAAATGCTTGACGGCCGGGCTGCTAGGACCAGGGGTAAAATGGATGATGGGTTTCGCCTCAATTTCGTCATTTAAAGATTCCCATCATCCTACCAAAAATTTAAAAAAAAAAAAATTCAGAACGAACACTAAAGCCGTAACACCAAAGTCTCCCATCGTCTATAATAAGAACTGCTCCCTATCTAGATACTTCCATTTTGAGTGCACGGTAAATTTATTTATGGGAAGCCTGATGGTTGCCGCTTTATTTAGCATAAACTCGCTATGATTTGAACAAATTGTTGTGCAGCTAATCAGCAATATAATGAACAAAAGGTCAGATTAGATGTTCGTCCTTGGTCCGCGTCCAATCAGCACTAGTGATGCAGTGAGAAAATTTGAAGAATTCGTTTATTAACATTGAACTTCTGAACAACCCAAGCAAATCTGGAAACATGCATTTGTTTCTCTTTCCAAAAGCAGGCGTCTACACCATAAATGTGTTAAATTTTATGTTAATAGTAGAGTAACATCTACAACATAGATCAATGAACGGACGATAGGATCACCATCATTTGCTATGCTGCAGAATTCTTGTGTCTTATTTATAGAGCAAACATGATACTCCATTGCCACTATCAAGGTTATTATAGATTGTACCTTAAATGATATCCTGTCCGACCTCTTATGGTCTATTTTTAAAAACGAACTCCTAGATGACTTAAAGTCATCTTACTTTATCTGTCTATTTGAAAAAAAAAATCTAGCATAGCTCTTTATCAATACTAAAACTAGACTCGTAACATCAACATTAAATGAATTTTGTTACAGAACGAGTTAACCTTGGAATCCACTTCAAGGAGACATATTCATATCCAAGTGTCTAGTCTCCACCAATTCAAGAAAGGAGTCAACAAACATCTTCAGTATATTATTTATGTGTTGGCAAATATTGCCACCTTTAGAAAACGAGTCTTCATGTCCTTTAACTCCAAAGGGAGTCTCAAAATTTATATTCAGCATCAGAAAATATATTAAATGTCTTAGCCAAAACCTTTCCATACAACCATCATCACCATTCATAGAATTGAATGCCATTTGAATGTCAGACTTTGGATAAGAACAAGGTAAACCAACCTACACAGTTCCGAAAGTCAAAGGAGTCTCACCATTTTTTTTTTTTTTTTTGCATGTAGATTGAATTTTTTTTTTGTTTGTTTGTTAAGGAGCCCATAGGGTGTATAAAAGTCTCTTTCGGTATGCCGTGTCACCTTTAGCTTTAATACCTAATCCTACCATAAATGCTTCTATTGTCGTTGTCTTTCTTGTCGTCGCTCATAAATCAAGGACACTTTCATTTTTGTCTGTAAAAGAGATTGTGCTCCACTGCTCTTATCGGCGTTAAATTCGACTCAAAGAATAGAGTACAAGAATAGATCGAAAACGTGAGGAGATGAATATCAGAAATGCCGACAGGGAGGTAGAAATAAGAATACATTGACATTGAATTGTAAGTCAGTGCAATGGGCAAGGATTTACTAAATCATTTCGATGGCTGAGATTTGAAGAAGATAATGTAATGTAGAAATCGTTTGGATCTATGTGTGAGTAATTCTAATTTGATGTAAGATGGATGTGCACTAAAGCAAGATACTAAGCACTACTACTGGGCAATATGTGTACTGACTCATGGACATGATGTCTTTGAAAATTTTTGTTTGAATTATTAAATGAGATGTTCCTTTCAAGTCGGTGTTGTTCCTGCACAAGTGCTGCTATAAGGCCGCTGTGTTGACGGCTGATAGGTCTAAGTGCAGCATGATGTCTCTAGTTGGCCCTGAGATTGGTTGTCGTCAATTTGCAGCCCACAGACGTACATAGTTTCTCAGGACCGACTGTGACTTTCTTCATGATGGTAAAGCTTCTTTAGACTGTTCCTGGATTGGAATCTCTCAATATCTAACACGATTTCGTGTTCTTGCTTCTTCTCTTGGAGATGCCAATATCCTCTCCTTTGCTTGTTGAGATCTTGATTTTCTTTACAGTGCCATTTTCTACGCCTCTTTTTTAACTGTCTGTACTTTTCGGGAGTCTCTGAATACTTACGTATTGTTATGTTGATGTTTCGCAAGAAAACGTAAAAACAAGACCTGACATCTTTATAGATGTCATGCAGAATTTCTTAGCAGAAGGGATATTTCCAGATCACTGGAAGCTACAGCATATAGTGCTGCTCCTCAAGGGAAATGAACCCCCTGGAGCACCTTCATCATATCACCCCATTTGTCTACTGAGTACGATGGGGAAAATATTGAAGAAAATTACATATATGCAATAGGATCTCTCAGAATACTAGTTTGGGATCCATAAAGCCCGGTCGACAGAACACGCTATCAAATTGTTGGTAGATATCGTTGCCTGGAGTTAGCGGAGCAGAAGCCGGAAGCAGTTCTAGTGGCAAGCCTTAAAGCAACGGAATATGTGAATGTGCACGTAGGAGACCTAGTTATTACATTTTAGGGATAATGATAGATAATAGGCTAATCTTTAAGCATTTAAGACTCTAGGTGTGTCTGTAGAAAAAAGGCGACGATACTACAAACATCGTTAGCGAGGATACTGCCAAACGTCAGTGAACCTAGATATAGTTTTAGAGTCCAATTGACAAGAGAATCAAGACGAAAACTCTGGAGTGTCCACAGACTCAGCGCTCGAAGAACAATTTGCGCCTATACAACACTGTCGGAGGAAGCGGCATATGTCGTAGCTTGCATAGTACCCATCCTGGTCGATGAGATGGAGCGGGAATATATCAGAAAACTCGTTAATCGACAACATGGAGGAGTTATTAAAGGAAAAGGAAGATCGATCTCAATGGAAAAATGGCCAAATTCATAGGATGTCGGAACAACAGGAAGATGGATACATAAACTCATCACCAACATAGAAACTTCGGCGAAAGGAAAAGTAGGAAAGGTGAACTATAATATCACTCGGTTCCTAACCAGTCATGGTAGATACAGAAAGTATCTACACAGGCTCGGGCACGACAGCTCGCCACTCTGTTCGTACTGCGAAATGCACCGCGCTTTACGCCAAGAGATACAAACTTTCTGGACTCCAGACAGCTAATAGGAGATATGATTCAGTCGGAAGAGATACTGATACCAAGTAAATATATATGTGATCAACGTCCAGGTCGAACTCATGAGAATCGAGCGCCTAAAAATAGGGAACGGCGAAGAACAGAGAAGAACCTCAAAGACTACCTTACGGTAGTCCCGTGAGAGTCTGGTAAAAGAGTGTAGAGTGTAGATTAGTCCTGGTATCGAATATTTAGGCTAGCGAATCGTGCATGCTATTAGTGAAAATATAGAAAAGACTGGTGATTCAGCTTGGATTAGGAAGATCTTAACCACATCCCCAACTATTCCTAGTTATATTAAGAAACCAGATAATAACTGGACTATGACTATTTTTGTTGAATCAAGTAAATGCTTAAGAGCCGGCTTATCCATGCTGAGCAGGGTAGCTGTCTAACCAGAAAGTCGGTGAACAAGGGTACCTCCACAGCGGAGTATTATCACAACTATCGTGTCTCATGGTAGTGAATGAGATACTCCTAACCTTCGATAAAGAGGGGTTCAGTGTGATAGCCTACGAGGAAACGAAAGTTCCTTCTTTCAGTTAGAGATCTGATGGAGTCTGGCTTAAACAAACTCGCAAAGTGGACGGATAAATCCATTCAAGACTTAGAATGGATTAAATTGGACTTAAACTTAGAACCAATCCTACAGCTGCACTAAAAATTATGCTCCATCTTCTGCCTGTTGATATCTTTGGAAAGCTGATGACGACTAAAGCAGTATTATGGCTTAGGGAATCCTTGCCACGCAAGTATCCTAAACAGCCATAACACTATTCGTAGTAATTCGGACTACATTGTCCCCTATCTGGACCTTAACGTCAAGTATAAAACCAGATTTCCTATCGAAAGTGCTTGGGAATCGGGAGATATTTTAAAGGAATCTATGACAGAGATTTACACAGGTGGACAAGGTAGGGCCTGGAGCAAGTGCGGGAGTTTACTCCAGTACACTGGATATTTGTATCACCAATCGACTGTCGGACCACTATAATTTATTTCAAGATGAAGTCACAGCAGTTCGTGAAACCGAGACCTGGCTCGGTTTCGATTAACTAGATAGCGTGCAGCGCTATTGCTTTCTACATTCATAGATAGTCAAGCTTCGTTGAAAGCCTTGGAATCGTCAATAATTCCATCCAAGTTCTATAGCAATGCCTTGTATCTCTTCACAAGATCGCTGTCAGGTGCGTCATATGCCTTTACTGGGTTCCAGGCCACAGGGATATTCCAGGCAATTGGAAAGCGGACGAGCTAAGTTGCTAAGGAGAGTGCAGAACCTACCTGACAATAAGGGAAACCATCAGCACCTATTAAATCGATAAAATTCCAATTAGATACCCCAGCCTTGAGAATGGTAGACAGTATGTGGAGCAATACCAGCACATGCCTCTCTTTTTAACAAATCTGGCCAAAGCTGGATTGTAGGAAAACCAGCAGACTTATATTCGTCAATAGGATAAATTTGAAACAGATAGTTGGAGCAAGGGGGCGCCGTGGCTCAAGTGGTTAGTGCGTTGGACTACTAGCAAGGGGTTCCAGGTTCAATCCCCAGACAACACCTAAAAATTTCATTCACGGCCCCACCTCTCGCGAGCGTCTGACAAACATCCGAGAGTAAAACTGTCATGAAAAAGCTTCTCAAAATTGCCGTTCGGATCCGGCATTAAACAGTAGGCCCCTTCCATTCATGTGAAGAATATAACACGTACAACACGAATGGTCGTGAGAAGCTAGGCCCTGGGTCCCATGGACCTGTTGCGCCAAAAATTTGTATTTGTAGTTGGAGCACTGTCTGGTAGGCAGACATACAGGTATAAACTGTAGAGATGTGGAAGAGGGGGAAACCATGACACATCTTCTGTGTACCTGTCATGCTCTATCGGTCTTAAGAAGGAAAACCCTATGCGACTACTTCTTTGAAGATTTAAACGATCTATCTAAACTAGACTTAGGCAAATTCAAAAGCTTTGTCACTGGGTCAAACTGGTTTAATGTCTCAACGACGAACCATACTTCTTCGGCATATGGATTTACACCAACACTGGTTGTCCTGTATCCTGTCCTATTGGGAAGCCTCCATGTAGGTCTACGGTGCTGGTAATTCGGTTTTACCAAAGTGATGTCACAATGGACCTTCTTTTTGGTCTAAGTGTGCAATGCTGAGTCATGACTGTTTGGTAGACGGTATCCCAATGATTAACGTATGTTTGCTCGCAGAGTTCCTACACTAATATTGTAATCCAACTGAAGATAATGTAAAGAGGCGAAATGTCTGGATGGCTGAGCTAATCTTTTAGCTGTGGAGATCTGTACACTCATGGTCTCATCAGTATAGTGGCCGGTAAATTGTCTTCGGGACGGTAGATGCTTCACAATCCCTAGTTACTTGTTTAGTAGCGACATCGACCTCATCTATGGATCCGTGTGTTTCAGTCGACTTTGATGTTGAAGTTGGTAACCAACAAAATCTATAACCACATCTCGAATGGCTGGTGTCAGGAGGTCACAACGAGGAACTTCTCTTGTCGTCAGAAAAGGCGCACATTGGATCGTTGCTGTAATTTTCGAATACATGGTCTTCCTTTTCACTCTTGGTTCTAGCCACTGAAGGCATCTACAATATTATAGTGGTAGATCTTTTCCCCTATTCGGCATACAGTTCATCCAATTTTTATTCTTTCCACTGCCAGAACTTTTTTGACAGTTTTTATCGTAAGATCATCAACTGCTTTTTTAATGCTTCATCAACACCTATATGTCTATACCTATTAATGCATGTTAGACCTTGAAATATAAGCGCAAACGACTAGGTATAGACGTCTCCTTCAACAGGTTTACCGTCTTCAACAAAATTATAGATCCACCATCTGTCTCTGTAGACGCTCCGCACATTAATATCCCCAAAGCCATTCGATCTTCCCAGATTACCCCAAACACAAACAATTACCAAGAACCTGTTTCTCCTATGTATACCTCCCCCTTCCACCGCATTGTCACGAAACAGCATATTTAGGGTATTAAATGCCCTTGTCATTAAGTCAAACAAACCCAACCCCTCTGGGCCAGCAACCAGCAACGTATTCGAATACAAATCTCAGTCAACTCTGAACCCAATCCGGTTTATTCTGTCTCTCGAAATCCCTCGGAAGCTCTTTAAATTTGTTGCTTTCCGCAGAAAACGAAAAAAAAAAAAAACAAATGAAGCACACACAGAGAAGAAAAAAATAAAAATAAAAATAATAAAAACCGCCACACTATCAAATCTCGAAAAAGGAGATTTATAGCCCTGGGAAACGCCTTCTAGCCCCTTTCTCTGACGACACTCTCCACCCGGTCGGTCGGGCAGTGATAGCCTTTCAAATATTGAATAACTAATCCCAACGAGCGACGTCCAAAGTATCACCAAAAAGGGTCGGGGGATTATACTGTATAAATATTAAAAACCACCGAGTTTGTTTCATTGTTTGAATTCGTCCTTTTCCCTGCATTACAGGACAATCCCGAGGATTTCCCTCAAGCACACCACATGCACGCATACACACATCCACACACAGTAGTCCACAAATGCAAAATGTTCACAACCTAGGAAAGCAGGTCACCACAGGCGGACAAATCCGAACACGTGGGTAACTCTGTCTCTCTAAGCAGGAGCAGGAACAGCCAGCCAGACCGTACCAGTCCTGCTGCAATAGTGCTGTGGCAGTAAAGGACATCTAACGCTTAACCTTTGCCATGACAGTTTGTTTTGTTTGTGTCGTCGTCGTCGTGTTTGTTGGTGGTCTGCCGACAGCGGCGATATTGTGCGTTTTTCTTCAACCCCCGTCCTTCTATCACTACAGGACGTGAGGGTGACAGGGAATTTCATATGCACCCTCTCTGTGTTTTATTTTTGGGGGGGGGGGGGGGGGGGAATTTCGCCTTGACATGGTCCTGCGAACTTACATTTGAATATGTGAAAGGATAATTGGAAATGCGATAAAAGGCAATATATTTCGGTTTTGTTACGATGATACATACAAGGGTGGGATTTTCTTTTTTGCTGCTTTCATGTATTGCCACCAGTTAGAGTCCTTTTTTTCTTCGTAAATTATTTATGATACCTCTGTACCAATCAGCGAGCATCCCTGATTTTGAAATGCTGTGATTTGACGCTACACACCATCCGAAAAGTAAATCCTTTTATACGCATTACCAACCACTTTGGTTGTTCTCGAGTTCAGGTTTGTTTACTTTTTCTACCCCACAAGCCTGACAATGACGGCTGATGTATAAATGTCCTTACTACGTTGTACACTTCCTCACTACTGTGTGAACATGTCCTGGGGACGGATGAGTGTAAATCAATTAATTGTATTTACCATTGTTGCATTTATCACGCAGTGTGTGGTGTCGGTGTGCGCATGGAATTTTAGGGTAAGTGCAATGGGATTTTCCAGTTCATCCTGATCTGTGAAGTCAGGACATGATGTGATGTGTGCGCGATGGGATAAAAGGAATGGGACAACATTTTTCAATTTGTTTTATGTTAATTTTCTGAAAAATGGCAAATATAAGAGGATTCCATTGAAGGGGATAAGCGGAAAATTAATTGCTTCTCCGTTTGTTGGCATTTAAATGGACAAATGAGTTGAGAGAGACCGAGGCTTGTTTTCCGTTGTACCTTATTGACAAAGGAGGTTTTTGTTATTGTTTTTTTATTTTTTTTATTTTAGGGATTACGTGAATGATAGATGCTCATTTTTATGCGAACATTACTGCGAGAGTTATTGTGTTTTATATTCATGCGATGTAATGAAAGTTATTTCGCGTGTTAGTGTGGGGTACCCTTTTACCGAAGTAGGGAGAGAAACGTCAAGGGATAAGTATCATCATGAATTACCTTCGGCGTTATTTTTACATCGTACATCATTGATTCACACGATCTTGCTGGCTAATAGTGTAAGGACAAGGACTGGATATCGCTTTTGCAATAAATAAATTGTTTTCACATACATGTAGCCTATGTAATATAATCCCTCTAAGACTAGACTAAATGTTATCAAGGTTCTTACGGTATGGACCACATCGGTCAAGAAATTTCGTTATTTTCGAAAAAAATATTGCCGAACCAAATCCCTGCAGCAGACTCCTTCCCCATATAGTGACGCATCGTGGATGTATTGAACTCTCATCGACAACTTGAGGGTTCTATGTGACCTGGATTTGACAAATTTTGTTTGTCCATGAAGTCTTTTTTACTGAAGACACAAAATCATCTTCTTCCTCTTGATTTTGAAAACCAAACCCAAACTGAAATTCTGTCTCCACTTAGAATACTCTGCTGGCTTATACTGGTACACAGCCCCTATGTATGTAGCATAAGGCATTAATAAGAAGTTTTCATCATTGACTGTATTGAGACAATAGTCGCAGATCCCCCAGTCTTTTGCAGGTAGCACGGTTTTGCTAGCCCCCTTTGTCCTTTTGGGCTCCTTAAACATCTTAATTTGAAAACAAGAACCGCTCCAAGATGCTGGTGTTGTTGGTTTTTTACCCTCTTACTTCTCAATTCGGCAACAGGGATTGTTCTCGTACCCAAACTAGTGGAGATAGGCACTATAGCATATGTAGTAAGGATTTGAGTTTCTACTGTAGTTAGCCTCTAGTTCCATCATTGATGCCTTTCTTCTGAAAGAAAACGAAATATTTGACACAACAGTGGAGAGACCTAGGCTTAATTCTCATAATTATTCGTATTGTTCTCACAAATGGAAAGGATCTTCAGTTTGATGGTGTATCCAAACTTTTGATAAGCTTTCTTGTGAGACATGTACTTACGAAAGTTTGTCAACCGTCAAACGTTCTTTTCTGGTATTCGAACCTCGAAAGCCGCTCAGTAGCCCGATACTATTTCTAAAATAATTCATCGCGATTTGCTGGAGGTAAACCGACATAGTCAGCGCCGTGGTTAAGTGGTTACTGCATCGGGCGACTTAACAGGGGGTTCGAGTTTATATTTCCATACCACACCGATGATTTTTTTCTTGAATGGTTCCACCTACAGCGAGCATCTGACAAACATGTAAGAGTATAACTGTCATGAAAAACTTGCTGATACCAATATTTCTCTTCCGACACGGCATTAAAAACAGTACGCCCCTTCCATTCATTTGAGGAATATAACACGTATCTACAACATTAAAGGTTATGAGGAGCTAGATCCTGGGTGCCTTACGGACCTGCTGAGCCAAATATTTATATATTTAGTTGTAAACCAGCACATTCATCTTAAAGATTCTGCTCTAATTCTGTCTAAGTACCAACACAATTTTTCGACTCTCTCGACTAGACGACCATCTATCTTTTAAGGAATTCGTCTGAATGGTCTTGGCAACGGATCGACGGTAAATGATCAGGTGAACTCGATGCTTGTATTTAAAAGCAAATTTGCTATACGAATTCCGGACAGAGGCTACTGGAAACACCATAGAACCGACAATAAAAAGAAACTGGCCTTGACGTTCCTTTAGAATAAATGACGATTGCAGTGCCTTTCAAGCTGAAATCACAGCCGTTACTCAGGCTGCTTAAATTATACGTGAGAGCTGTATTGTTAGCAAAACGATTACTGTCTGCATACTCGTAGACAGCCAAACAAATGTTAAGGCTCTGGGTTCTGTGTTAATTAGATCGAAGCTTGCAAATCACTCCTGAACAATATATCCAAAGCCAATAAGGTAACCCACTGCTGGTTACCAGGGGATATGGACATCTTAGAAAACGAAAGGGTTGATGTGTTTAAGTCTATTTCAAGTTTTGCCTTGGCCGTGAAAATGGCTGCAGTTTCGGCATATACATATGTATATCCGTATTTGACAATCCTAGTCTCATGGCATGCGTCCTCAGAAGTCAATGACCAGAGAGAATCCATACAGCTATTCTTAACCGAGACCTGATTAGTTTCATTATTTCCACAGATTTTTTCCGATCTAACATACTTAGGCCACAAGGCCTTAGACACCCTATGTCCTCCTACGTTCGACCATTTTAGGTCAGCCATATTGATGATCCTATCGAGACTAATCTTCTTAGCCACGCATATTGCTGGTTTTACTCCTCTAACTGTATCGCTTTGTGGAAGCTCTGATCTCTACTTGGCCAGTACGTTTGTCCTTTCGTTCCCCTCTGTATCACAGCGTCCAGCTACCCAGCATAATCGGACACGGTTATGCGTACATAATGCCCTAACCATTGTGTTCCTGACTAATTCAGATTTTATGATGTTGGATTCTAACGCCTTAAGTGCGACCTGAATATCTATGTAGATCTTTAGATGCAATTGCAGAGCGGACGAGTTAGATAAGGAGGGTACAAACCGGGACCTATATCTTTCCTTTCTATATCTAGGAAGTATGGTCTCGGCTAACTGCGGTGGCACCGAACTGGATGTGTGCAGCAGAATCGGGAAGGCAAAAGCTGCGTTCGGAATGCTATCCAAAGTCTGGAGAAGCAATGTTCTCAGTACAAAAACCAAGCTGCGACTGTTCCGCTCCAACGTGAAATCAGTACTGCTATATGGGTGCAATACTTGGAAGGTGGATACCACTAATATACGCAAGCTGCAGACCTTCATAAATAAATGTCTAAGAATTATCTTGAGCATTTTTTGGCCCAATCGGTTATCCAACGAACAACTTTATGAGAGAACGGGCCAAGAACCTATAGGCATTACTATACGAAGGAGAAAATGGCAGTGGATTGGACACACACTACGGCGTGAAGACAACTCCATTGCGAAATATGCCATGCAGTGGAATCCGCTCACCCAAGCAGGCACAACTTCGGGACGCCCTAGGCAGACGTGGCGAAGAACAGTTAAGGAGGAATCAAGCTCTTTGGGAATGAGTTGGAGGCAGCTCAAACACGTTGCAGAACTCCGAACAAGGTGAAAGGATTTAACTAACTAACTAACTAAACCGGGACCTCCCTGACAATAGGGAGGTACCGCCAGCACCTATAAAGTCGATAAAATTCCAATTATATACCGCAGCCATGAGTATGGCAAACAATAGTTGGAACAATATCAATACATGTCTGACTTCTAGACAAATCTGGACAGAGCGGGACTGTAGAAAACCAATAGACTTATTTCTAGCAATAGGATAAATCTTAGAAAGATAGTTATCGTCCTCACAGGACACTGGCTGGTAGGCAGATATGCTAGAAGACTTGATGCTCCCTTCAACGATTTCTGTAGAAACTGTAAAGAGAGGAAGAGGAGGAAACCATGACACATTTTCTGTCTTGGGAAGGCGAATACTTCTTCGAAGATCTGAACGATCTAGCCAGACTAGACTTATGCAAGATTAGGAGCTTTGTCACCGGGTCAAACTATTTTAATGACTAAACAACGAACCACACATCTTTGGCATGGGTTTACACCGAAAATCGTTGCCCTGTCTCCTGTCCCATCTGGGAAGTTTCATTGTAGGTCTTCGGTACTGGTTATCCGGTTTTCCATAGTGGTATCACAATGGACCTTCCTTTTAGTCTAAGTGCGACCCTGCTAAGCGGGGAGAACCACCCAACCCAACCCCAACCAACCCGTCTATGTAGATGGCGATATTCTTGTCAGATGTTGATTCCATCTCTAGTAATTCCGCATTAAGCCCAGCTAGAGCCTCTGCTTGGAATACACTGCATATGTTCGGAGTATATACCTGACCTGGTTTTGGAACCATCTGTGTAACTTGCAATCTCACTTTGTTGCGAGACGAGATGCCCACTCTTCCTTTCCGGGTATATTATTTCGTACGGTGTATCGAAGTCAAGGGTACCGAGGACGTCATGACATTTCAACAATACCAGATCGACTTCACTATACTATATGTATGTAGCTCGGACAGCTCATATTTTTATGTTCTTCTCCAATTACCATCTATCCCACCGGAATATCACCAGAAATAATCTTTTCATATGCATAGGTACTCAAAATCAACTGGGTTCGTCCCTTCTCTTCTATTTGTAGCATCTAGCGACCAGCTCTGATCTTTCTATGCAGCGCCGCCGATTTGTATGCCTTCCGTTTATCTGCAGTTGCCAGTCAGCATTCTTCGTCGAACCAGAGGTTTCATAGTGGAGATCGAAAAACATTCAGCATATCAGAGACGGAATCCCAAATAGCTTTTTGGCAGTGTAGCTACCGGTCTTCAGTAGGTACATCATGTTGGCGGTATAGAGCCTCGTTAGTTATGAAGGACACTTAACATCAATGGCTCTGGCGACCTCTTCCGATTGTTGTCGTCAGACGTCAAACTTTCTGTATCTGCGATGATCTCGATATCCACACTTCCCGTTTCGGAAGGTTGGAACGTCCAGTATGCTGGAGGAGTGCCTCAACGTGATCACTGGTCGCAACTTATCATAATTGCTTCTATTTGTGTACCGGACAATACGAGGAGTATCCGGGTTACCCCTTACACAAAATTATATTCAATAAAGCCGCAATAATGAAATACCCTCATTCTAACACAGATTACATAGCAGAAGGTCATTGAAGGCCCCTTTCTTTACAATATCTACATCCTCAAAGTAGCCACACCTTTTCCCAATTTTCTTATTCTATAATCCCAAGCAATTACCTATCATTCCCGTGCAAAGAAAAAAAAAAAAAAAAAAAAAACAAGGATAATGGATAATAAATAGCCCCACCCCCCTTAAGACACGCGCATCAACAATAAACTAAATAAATCATTCGGTCCACTGAAAGAATAATGATTCCCGCTAACAAAAAACTCCAAATACCCGTATAATCAATCATCGCATACCCATCCATTGTTACTTTAAAGCGAAAAGTGCCAATAATCTCCTACAAAAAGAAGCACACCAGCAGCAGCAGCAGCGCCAAAGGATTCTCCTCCAAATAGATTCAATCATTGACCTTAATTCACATCCCGACCACGACCTCCATCAGCGAGAGACTCTATCGGGACTCTACACAAAAGCGGCGGCGGTCTTCCAGCAAAAGGAAAAAATAAAAAAAAATAAATAAAAGGATTAAATTAAAGGGCGTTGATACTGATAATCTAACACCGTCCGTACGATTCTTTGTGTTTCCTGCTCCTGAATTCGTAAGGAAGAGAGAATATGAAAAATGATGATGTAATAATCTAACACACGCACACCAATACTTCGAAACGCACACTCCAAAGAACACACAAACAAACGAACAGAAGATTCGCATTACCATTTGGAGAATAGGATTTAATTTACATTTGGATTAGCAGGAAAATTGAATTTGCTATCTCGCCCAGCAGTTGTGTCCAATTCCGAAGCTCTTGAGTTTGCACCCTTGATCCACGTAGCCAGTCATCACTTCTCCATCAGCGTCCTTCGGACGGTCGACTGTAGTGGTGGTACTCCTCTCCTTCATCATTCGTCATAATCTTCAATAAACAGAGGGAATATTTGTGAACTTCCATGACCATGATAGCAGTCATAATCCTCCCGCTGCCCTTGGGATTTTCCTGCGTTCGGATGCCAGGATGTGTGTATATGTATGTGTTTGTAACCATTTCCTCCTTCATTTTTTTTTTATTTTTTTTTTTTACTAATTAGACACAAAACTCATCAAGGTCCTGTGAGAAAGGTAATAAGCGGAGAGTGGATGATGGAGGCATTGGACTGTGCGTCCGGCTTATTGGCATGCTGCCCACCACCACCACCACTAACGTCGGGAAATTCCATTTGCATTGCCAAGGCAACACGGAGTCCTATAATCAAGAAATCCAATTAATCTCCATAATTTTGAGAGGGCGAATAATAAGGAGCGTGTCCCTTTGGTCATTCTTTCGTTTTCTCGTTGGCCCGTGTGTTCCATCGACATTTTATCTTGTTGGCCATTGGACTTTATTTTTTCGTCATTTCTCTGGTTCTCACCCCGGATGAGTGTGGGTATACAAACAAGCAACATCTATCGCAGCATATTGTGTCCCGTTTTTTTTGTTTTTAATTGATTACCCTCTGTCATCATTGATTTAAGTTGCGTGCCGCTAGTACCATACTCCGGTGAGCACCCCCTATGGTGATGTTCGAGGAGAGTGATTTGGTTCAGTCATGACACACAGGGTCGTTCAATATTTCATCGTTTAAGAGGGTTTCAGCGATTAGTTTGGCTTGGTTTTGGGTAAAGCGATGGCGTTAATTAATTTTGTTTGCCTTTCGGTGTGTGTGTGTGTGTTTACATTTTATAATGTCGTTGGTAAATACATATGTATGTTTAATCGTGCCTAATGATCTGAGGGTGCAACTCTTGACCCCTTCGATAAACATTTCATTTTGTAGGTAATTAAAAGATCAGGGAACCGTGAAAATTTGTGCATTATGAAATGTCTCATGCATTGGGCGCCACTATCAATCACACTTGCAGTAGGCAAATGGATTGGATGGCGTTTTGTGCGACTGACAGCAGATGTCATTGTAATTCGAGTGGAACCTCCCAAACTCGGTTATGTCCACATGTGTACTGCATTCGATTTGAATTAATGACGAAAACGACTTCAAGAGTGCAATGACCTGAGAGGTGAGATTATTCCTCATCACAAAGAAAATGTTCCAAGGTGTCATCAATCTCTCCATAAGTATCGCAGATTGTAGTTTAGCATATTGAGACGCTTGGCAAAAGTGTTGTGGTGCGGTAAGACTCAAATAAGTTGTATGCAAGTCTCTTACAACCGTCCACGTGCATCCTGGAGAGTCATCCAGTGAAACCATACTCTGAGCATTGTCTCATTCCTTGCGAATAAATTCATAGAGCATTCCTGGACGGTGCTCTGGACTAGGACCTCCAGGTTGGGGGTTGTGCCGTCCGGGTAACTTCCTTACCACGTAAAAAAACATTAGCTATGAGAGAGACACAAGCTCCGGATTATGGACATCCCACATTTAATATCACGACACGGAACGTCCACGGACTACGACTTAAGAGTATGCACCTAGAACGTACGTACACTGTACACTCCAGGTTCTATTCAAAAACTTGTATCTATCCTCAAGCGGACAAGGCAAATATTACCCCGATCCAACGTGCACTAGATCAGGTGCACGTGAATCATATCGTCTCAGATTGAAAAGAATGTATGCTCAAAGCACGAAATATTAAATCTGTATCCAAGCTCATGCTATGGCCTCGCGCGGTAGGAATTTCTTTAATCCCATAAACTTCATATCCATCTTCATGGATGCGTCAAAATTGGACGAAGGTACGGCTCCGGAATTTTCTCAGAGGAGTCACCAAATGCCCGGTCCATGAAACTCCCCAACCACTCAAGTGTGTTTTAAGCGAAAAAATATGGTATAACCGAGGCCTGCCGGGACCTTAAATCTATCCACTCTGAATTACAACAAACACATCGACATCTATATAGACAGCCAAGCAGCCATCAAAGACATCACCTCCATCGCAACCAACTCTAAATTGGTCAAGAGATGTAAAAAGGAATTCAAATCCCTCAGCTCAAAGCACAACATCACGCTCTGCTGGATTTTGGGGCACATGGGCTTCCACGGGAATGAAATGGCCGGTGAGCTAGCGAGAAAAAGGATCAGATCACTCAGTCCTAACACCCATCAGTCTCCTTATGTCCAAAATCACCTCGGACTTTCTTAACATGGCCAACATAAGGTGGAGAACTCTCTCCTCATGCCGAGTTTTGAGAAAACTTTGGGCCCATTGCAACAGAAGAAGGACTAGAGAACTTCTATCGCTGAATAAACCACAGCTGAGTCTCCTAATATGTATTCTCAGAAGAATGAGAATCAACACCACAGACCTATACAGGCAAGAAACATTTGCTATACGAATGCCCAAACCTCAACAGAACAAGATACTCGACCCTGGGAAAGGTATTTTTTAATGACCTCAACCAATGCACATGTAGATTGTTATTAACATGATGTCCTTCTGAGAGCAAAGTGGAATACAAATTTATCTCTGAAAATTTACGGTTGACGGTTTCTAGTTACACCGTTCCAGTATGTCAAGCTTTGAAACGTGATCATTATTATTTCATGGAGCTCAAGACTGAATGCCACAGAAGTGGGCCACTATCTACCACCTTTTTCAATCAACCAAATACAAATCACAGAATCCATCTAACAGATGCTATGTAATTATTCTGCATATTCCATTTTGATTACCCTCAGATTATTTTAATCCAATCGTTGTAGGATAAATTTTGTTAATAAGCATAGATTTACACAAATTTAACTCAAATTTTGCGCAATCGATACATAAATTTTCATATGCATGCTATAATCTGATACAAGATGCAAGAACATCAGCAGCCATCGACAAACAGACAGAGACTTAGTGTTTTAGGCAAACTCATCTCACGACAAAATCCTTACACTTGGTGGGTGTGTGTGTGTGTGGCTACACTTCGTCGTCATCTCTGTATTCGTATTGAGAGGAGCATTTGTTTGCTTTCTGCACCACCACTACCACCCGAAGAGTTTACACTCGCAATTTGCTTGCATGTTGGTTATATCTTGGTTCCTGGCAGTCGGTAATAGTTGCTGTTTACGAAGGATTTGCTTATAATCTACACAGGAAATCTCATTAATATTCATATGCCAAGGTGAGAAGATGAAGATGCACTCGTCTGGAATTATTGCTCCTTTTTGCTTCCCGGCAAAATGTATCTAATGGATCAAATTGTCAAACAAACAGGAGTGCCCGCCCATGTAGTACTCATCATAGGTATACGCACATTGACGTGTGTTTCGGAATTTGCATATTACACAAGGATCAACATTGCAGCATGTGTGTGGTAAGCAATGCTAAGAAGAGGCGAGGCACTTTTCGCCGAATCTGAACCCAAGAAACCATGTGGTTTCGGTACACCTTCGCTTTGGTAATAATTATTCTATGGCCATTGGGCTGAGATATTTACAACAAACAGTAATTTGTGGCAGCAATAGTGGGCCAACCGATGGAAAGGATAACTGGCGCAAAGTGAACAAATTAACACATTGAGTGTAGTGTAGGTAGATAAGAAAATGTGAAAATAGGTATAGTTTGATGGATTCACACATACATTTGTACTAATCCATTTGGCCATTTACTAATCAAATAATTGAGGCTATCCTGCAGATACTTCACTCAATTAACATGTGTTGTTGATAGAAAGAAAGGGGCAGTCCACACAATAAATAGATAAACTACAGTTGATCCGTATCTGTGCATGACATGTTTTAGTTAAACATTTGGATAGTGCTGATTGGGTGGACTATTTTGAATTTACAATGGTTTGCAGGATAAAAGGGATATGGATATGGGATCGATTTAGTAAATTCAAATAAACTCTACTACAGTCCGATATACGAAGGTGTTTACTTTCTTTGTGGCAAAGTGATCCAACCTCGATCTTACAGACTCTGATCAAAAATACTTAAAAATCTTTGTCATACAAGACTCAAGACTCGACTGTCTTCTGTTAATCCATTAAAATTTTCAAAGAATTCCTAAGAGCCAGTAAGATCCTGTCTTCAGAGCAAACCAACCTTTAATTTCCAATATCTTTGACTGGGACTGTATTCATAGCATCACTGAAGAAGAAGTACGTGCTAATGAACCATCCAGCATGAAACTTCCACCAAACAGTACTCGCATTTCGTGAATGGCTTAGGTAGTTATTGTAGGGTTATGAGTTTTTTAGAAGACACTAGGCACCATAATAAGCCCATCGCGATCCCTAGAGAACCATTAAGGTAACAAACCTAAACCTAAACCATCTCTTCCACGCATTTGATCTCCCTACTTTCACTTACTTACTTACTTAGGTGGCGCTACAGTTCGGTTTGAACCTGGGCCTCAACTAACACGCCTCTCTAGTTAGCTCGTTCCGTAGATAACTGCCTCCAGTTGCGCACTCCAAGCTTGTTTAGGTTCCCTTCTACTTGTGCGCGCCAACTAAGTCGCTAAGTCGCTAAGTCGCCTAAGGCTAATTTTACTATCTTAAAAATTTTGTTCGCAGACCCAACTTGTCAAAGAAGTACTTTCCTTTACATTCAAAGTGTAGATGTGTGATGTGCTCCAAAACGTGAAGGTCAGTGCAGTATTTGCATATATACATACTTGACAATCTCAAACCCCTGGCACAGGTTAATGCATAGGCTAGGAGCCTCCTTAAAAGCCAATCACTAGAGAGAATCCCTACCGCTATTCTTAACCGCGACCTGCTTAGTTTAATTATTTTCGCAGATTTTTTTCGATCTAGCCACAAGGTCTTAGATACCCTATGTTCTCATAGGATAGACCATTTTAGGTCAGCCATATTGATGATCCTATCAGGAATAATCTTCTTAGCCACGCATATCGCTGGTTTTACTTCTATAACTGGAACGCTTTGTGGAAGCTCTGATACTTTCTTGGCCAGTACGTCCGCCCTTTCATTCTCCTCTATATCGCAGGTACGCAGCATAATCTGACACGTGCTGCGTTCATAATACCCTGACCATTATGCCCCAATTCCTCACTAATTCATATTTTATGATGTTCGATTCTAACCCCTTAAGCGCAGCCTTACTATCAATGTATGTAGATGGCAATATTTTTGTCAAATATTGATCCCATCTTTAGTAATTCAGCATCTCTGAGGACAACTAGAACCTCTACTTGGAACACATTGCATGTGTCCAGAAGTCTCAGAGCAACTTACTTACTTACTTAAAGGGCTCCAGACCCGTGAAGAGTCACTGCCTGAGACACGGCAGCCTTCCACTATCTTCGATCTCGGACACGCTGCTTCCAGTTGTCTAGACCAAGCGCCCTGGCATCCGCGATAGCTTGATCCTCAAAACGGAGATTCGGTCTTCCTTGTCGTCTCGAACCTGAAGGTTGTGATTCGAAGATCCTCTTTGCTGGAGCATTACTGTCCATTCGCTCGATGTGGCCGAGCCAGTGTAGTCGACGTGTTTTGGCTTTTTGGACTACATCCACATCTTGGTACAGCTCATAGAGTTTGCGGTTATATCTCTTCCTTCATTCGCCCTCCTCGCATACGGGACCGAATATCCGACGAAGAATTTTTCTTTCGAAAATGTTCAATATCTCGTCTGCTTTCCTGCTTATCGTCCAGCACTCGGCTCCATATAGCAGAACTGGCAGGATCAAAGGTTTGTAGAGCATGCACTTCGTCTTCTGAGTTAGAAGAGTTGAACCCATTTATTTCGCCCATCCGAAGCAGCAGTATAGGGTAAGTCTTCGTCGAATCTCCACTACGGTCTCATTCGTGGAGTTGATATTTACTCCGAGGTAGGTAAATTACTTAGCAACTTCGAAGTTACTGTTGCCAACAGTGACGTTTTGTGCTAGGCGGTGGACAGATGCTTCTTTCTTTGCTGACTTCAGTACTTGGTTTTGTCCTCATTCACTTCAAGGCGAACTCGTTTCGTCTGTTCTTCAATTACCGTAAAAGCCTTTAACACGGCGCGCTGGGAGTGATCGATGATGTTGATGTCGTCTACGTATCGCAACAGAAGGACAGATTTGTTAAAGATAGTGCCTTCCGGGTTCACACCTGCGCTATATCTGTTCCAGCACGAGATTGAAGAAGTCACATGATAGCGATCTCCTTGCCGAAATCCGGTTCATGTTTGGAATAGTTCAGAGGAACTGTTTCCGATTGCACGTTGCACCGCGTATTTTCCAGGGTCACTCTGCACAGCTGGATCAGTTTAGCCGGGATCCCGAATTTGGCCATCGCCTTGTAGAGTTCAAGATGATAAATGCTATCATACGCAGCTTTGAAGTCGATGAAGAGATGGTGAGTTTTGACTTGAAATTTGTTGGTCTTTTCTAGGATCAACCCTAGTGTGAAAATTTGGTCGATCGTCGATCTGCCGGGCCGGAATCCACGCTAGTACGTGCCGATTAGTGTGTTGCAGAAAGGATTCACACAGTACGTTGGATAGGATCTTATATGCGACATTAAGCAGGGATATGTCTCTATAGTACTTACAAGACATAGGATAGCCTTTGTTGAAAATGGGGCATACAGAGCCGATAGTCCAGTCATCAGGCATTGCTTCGTCCACACCTACTTATTTGATGCTTTGGTGCATGCACCCTACCAAACCATCACCACCATGTTTGAAAAGTTCCGCCGCTAGACCATCGGAGCCGACATCCATGTTGTTCTTCAGCCTATTGATAGCTCAGCCAACCTCTTCAAAACTAGAAGGGAGCATTGCGTCTTCATTGACCGGATGAGGGATTACTTCTTCCCATATCACTCTCTCTACCTGATACCCATTAAGTAGGTGCTTTAAATGATGCTTAAACACATCTATTATTCCGTGTACTTGGATGACTAGGTTTCCTTCACTTTTTCGAAGAGCCTACGCTCACATAGTAGAAAATATATCCTTCAGATTCATACCAAAATAAAAGAAGTATTGTATCGTGTTATTGATGGAATCTGTCGTCTTGGGGTCACTATATTGCAGATTCGAGAAGTCAATCATAGCCAAAGGTCGGCCACAGTGTACCCTTCCATATTCGAGGCATTGTCTTGTGCTTCAAGACTTGCGAAGTAACCCACCAAACCAACTGAAATTTAGCCTTTTTTTTGCCACAGAATGCTTGCCATTCGTCCTTTGATAGCTCTAAACGTAGGATTTACTAACAAACGTTCGACTGCAGTTGTTCTTTTCTTTACTTAGCGATCGGGAGATTCTAGACAAAAACTTTTGTATCCAAAAAGTCATAATGCAGTCCACTTTCAAGATTTCCTAACGCAATCTACATACCTACCTTAATACCACTCCTGACAGTCTGTTATTTCTCATGTCCTAGTGCCAAATCTAACACAAGTCCCTCTATTCATAACCGAACACCATCAAATCTCAGTATAACTCAGTTAAATTGTCAAATGCACATCATGATATTAAATTCATCTCAAGAGATTTATGTTGCGGAAACTGACTACTCCTGGTGCCACAGGACGCCCGTATATCTCCTCATAACTCGATTACGAGCTCCGACAAACTCAACAAGAAGTATTCTACCCCTAAAAATGTTTATGTCCGACCATATGTCACTTTAATGTCGCTTCATGTGATGTCAAGGCACAACTTGAAATAAAAGAAAAAAAGAACCAAACGAACAGAAACGAAACGAAACCCAAAAAGGACTATGAAGAGGAAAAAATCTTACACAACAAATATAAATAGCATTCTACAATTGCCAAAACATTATGATTACCGCCACTAAACATTCACCCGAGCAGGAGAAACCAGCCGACCAAACGGGCTGTTTCCTTTCTTCGGCTTTGGCAAAAAAAAAAAGAAAGTCCCACCCCGCTCAGACTCTTTAGAGAACCACAAAAACTTTGTCCACTCCATCCATCCACCGCAGGTTTCTGAAAGTTCTTCCGCGCTTAAACAAATCCAGAAAGGCATACACAACATTCAACGCACAATCAGCCTTGTAGCTGCGGTAAGACTTTTTCGGGATCTGCTTTCAGGATTTTTTTTCGTTCCCTTGCACTCTTTCCTGTTTTTATATCACTCTGTTGGTCAAGACAACTACATACACAAGGATAATTTGGGCCGAGAGAGAGGGATCTTTGAGAAAGATTTCCCACCATCCCCTCCAAACGCCTGTGCAATGATTTCTACTCTGTCCGTTGGTTTTTTTTTTTGTTTCGGTTTCGGTTTCCATTCCGTTTGACTGCTGTTGTTTTATTTTCCTGGCACTTTTGGTCCTGGTGATAATCATAAAACCATAGAAAAAGGCCAGACACATACACACATACGGGGAGAGACATAAGAAATGAGATTCACACCACCACCCAGTACCTTTCTACATTACATCCAAGGGGCATCCCTTCTTAAAGACAGCACACACACACAGCACGGGAAGAATCCAGTGAATCCTTGAATCCTTGAATCCTTGAATGCTTGTTGGTGGAAATTGCCATTTTTGTGGTTTGTATTTTATCGAACAATAAAAATATCTTCAGATGAACTATTATGGTAATGTATGTGTGCGCTCGGTGCAGGAGAGGGCAAATATTATGTATTAAGGACGAAATTATTGCTTCGTAATTTATGTAGAGTTTTGTTGTTTTTTTTTTTCTTTTTTTTCTTTTTGCTTTCGTTTCGTTTTTATCCTTTCATTGTGGGATATTATATTTGATTCTTATATGCACACACATTTATGTATATTTTTTTTTAACACAGCAAGGACTTATAAGTGACAGGCTTCGGAGTCAGATTGGTATAATCGAAGCGAAAAACTGTACTGCGTGTGGTCAACAGGCTTTGTTTGAATAAGAAATGCGAGGGTGGAAGTGACGCAGGGATTACGTAGTTTTGTTATGTGATGAGGGGCACCCTTTTTTTTTGGAGAAAACTTAATTTTCAGTGGGATTTAGAAGTGATTTCATTTTGAAGGTCCAGAAAGATGGGAAACGTAATAAGTAGACAATGATACTGCACAAAAGTTAGGGGGATGGCGAGAATAGCTTATGGTGGTTGTATGTGTCTAAGAATGTTTGTATAGACACCCTAAAACGATAAAACTCATTACTCCTCGATGTTATTTTTGAGTAGGTTGTTACATTGGCAGGTTTCCTTTGGGCTTGTAGTCAATTGCTGCAATTTTGGTTCTTTAAGGAACCTTAGGGAACCTAGAGTTCGAGTGATTTTGGACTAAAGGCAAATAAATACGAGTCTCCGTTGGAAAGTTATCGATTTTTTCACAGTGAGTTCACCGAGATGGAGTTCGATTTTACGTATATATTCCCTCAGATGCTAGAAGCGAGCTGCGTTTGGTCTCCTTTCCGTGGACACTGATTACTTCCTAAGGTGTGACTGATCGTGTTGTGTTTACTGTCCCTCCGGGTTTGATTCGAAGACTCTTCGGGCCGGAGTACTGGTGACCATTCGCTCTACGTGTCCTAACCATCTTAAACGACTGATGAGCAATTTTTTGACTAGGTCGATGTCGCTGTACAGCTCGTATAGTTCGTCGTTGAATCTCTTCCTCCAAAGCCCGTCAATGCAAACGGAACCAAACATTTTACGAAGAATCTTTCTTTCGAAGCGACTGAGATCCTCTTTTCTCTTCATCCACTTCAAATAGTCCAAGCTTCAGCGCCATAAAGCAAGAATGGGATGATCAAGGTCTTATCAAGGTCTCCTTAGTTCTTCAGGATGGGGCTATACTACTAGGGCTATGCCTTCTCAACCCAAAGAAACAGCGATTGGCAAGAGTTATTTTCGTTTAACTTCTGCTGAGATGTTGTTTTCAGAGTGTATAGCAGAGCCGAGGTAGACAAGGTCTCTTACTACCTCAAAGTTATAGCTGCCGATTGTGACATTCTGTCCAATTCGTCGATGTTAAGTACCCCTTCTTGTTGACAGCATATACCTGGTTTTGTCCTCGTTTACCGCTAAACCCATTTTGGTAGCTTCCATTTCAATACTAGGACAGCCCGCTGAGTTCTACCAATTATGTCAATATCGTCGACGTACACTAGTAGTTGCACAAACTTTTGAAAATTGTGCCTCCGGTGTTGGCTTGTAAGTTTCGCACAATTCATTCAAGTAAGTCACATGACAGCGCGTCTCCTTCTTTAAACCTTTTTTTGACATCAGAGGGTTTGGTGAGATCGTTACGCACCTTAATGGAGCAGCGAAAATTTTCCATCGTCATCCTGCACAGGCTAACGAGTTTGGAAGGATGCCAAAACTAGACGAGGTTCTGTATAGCTTGTCTCTATAAATGCTGTCAAATGGGTCCTTAAAATCGATGAAAAGATGGTGGGTATCGATTTGGCCTTCTTGAAATTTCTCCAGGATCGGCCTAAGTGTGAAAATTTGATCGATTGTGGACTTTTCTGTTCTAAAACCACACTGATAGGGGCCAATCATCAGTGGCAATCATTTCTTGTGGATGGGCAAACGATGCTGATGCTCCATTCATCAGGCATACACTCATCTGACCAAATCTTGGAAATGAGTTGGTGTATGCTCTCTACCAGGCCATTTCCAGCTGCTTTGAACAGCCTGGCATGTTGGACTTAATTCTCAGCACCGACTGTGACTCTACCACGAGGTTTCCTTTTTCATTTCGATAGGTCTCTGTGCGGGTCTTGTTGGCCTGACACGTTGTTTGAAAGTTTTCGTTTCGACTTCTGTGACAATCCCTTAGAATTCGTGGACTCTTAACAGTGTCGTAGAAGACTTCAGAATTTGAGAATACCACCAACTTCATCAGGAGTAGACAGATCCTTGAGTTTTGTCGGCATACTCTTTGATAGTAGTTTTAGCTACTCAGTCGAAACGTCTACATTTAGATAGCTCCCATGGAATCTCAGAATCATAAACTCTTAAGCCAATCCTCCAAGATGAGGTTATTTGGAAAAAGGTTTCATCAGGAGGAAAAGATACAAAGTATCTGTTGAAATTATTGGCAATATCCAATGGATTAGAAATAACTTTTTGTTCGACTTGCAGTAGTAGTAGAGTAAGAAAACTACAGTCTTCTGCTTTTCCCATCACCTTCTTATAACTGTTATGTGGTTTTCGTGCATCACTCCATATTGTCCTTTTTCTAAGTACAACTCTGCGGTTTTTACCTCAACCTCCAATAAATTTTTTGACTCACTTCATTAAGGGGTCACTGCTCCGTTAAATATTTTCTCTGCTGCAATGTACTTTTCATTAGCCAACCGCTAACAACAACCACAACAAAACCACATTTGTTCATTATTGATTCGCTGCAACATGACAGACATTTTGTTTAATATCAACCTGCTGACATGGCGTAATCACAACCGCATACGCACACCATATGCCTACGAAATCCTTTCACTTGCAGTGCAACCATGCAAAGCGATATCACCTAAAACCAACAATTAGAATGCGCACATCATCGTAAGTTCTTCATTGCCATGCCAACAATCGACAGTCTACCCTCAGCACGAGAGATTAATTAATTCAAACACAATGCAATTGAAATCAAGCATTCAATCAAAATTCAATAACACCGCAAAATTAGTTTATTTGAAGTAAACAATTCAACGGCATGGACTCTTAGCTGTGGGACATAACATCAGAGGAGTATCCATGCGGTGTGGACAACAGAGAATGCGAGTATCTACGAACGGATTGTACGAGTATGGACTCCTTGATGGATTACAATAAATAACCCCTAAAATTTGGATTCATCTATCAATCACTTTGAAGGCAGTATGCCTGCTCGCCTGTTGTGTGAGAGAGTGTATGTGTGAGGATATATATTCAATGCCGATGTTAACAACCATAATGTTGTCTTAAATGGACAAGTTTGCAATGAGGATAATTAAATTAGGACAGATTTTGGTCCTGATTTGTTGTTACCCCTTTGTGAATTGATTAATTACGTGTTTACGCAGCAAATTAACCGCATTTGCCATGAAACTAAGAGGGAGTGTCGATTGGTTTCGATGTCGATGTCGATGTCGATGTCGATGTCGATGTCGATGTCGCATACCTAACCCCCTGGTGTATAGATAAATGCGTCATGTTTACCCACATTTTCTCTGGAAATGATTTCATTTGTGTATTTGGATGTGGTCATTTCTATTAGCCTATTTGTGACATGTTTAGATATCTAGGGTATGGATGATTTATT
The DNA here is from genome assembly GCA_905220385.1 of Xylota sylvarum. Classification (NCBI taxonomy): domain Eukaryota; kingdom Metazoa; phylum Arthropoda; class Insecta; order Diptera; family Syrphidae; genus Xylota; species Xylota sylvarum. The sequence goes on from LR999958.1 coordinate 41,221,160, forward strand.
CACGTTGTTTTAATACCACTGTAGGCACATGTGGTCACTTTACTGATCCAATATACGAGTAGGTATCTACAGAAGTCTCCGTAGTACCTATTTCTGGAATATTGAGTGAAAAATCTAGTTATGTGTTTAAGTCATATCACAAGTGACTCCGAACGTGGTCGTGTCGGTTGGAGAATCAATAAATCCATTTGTCGCCGAGAGTAGGCATGTTTGAAAGATCAAATTTTTAGAAGCAACACGAAGCTTTTATTATGGTAACTCTGTCAGTTTGCATTGTTGCTCTTCATTCTATTATTCAAGAGCAGTCCACGTTAAATCTGTGGAACCAGTATCGCGACATCATCAAAGGGCTAGCCGAGACCACCATATGGTACCCGCCACTACCCAAAAATAGCTCTTGGTATGAAGATGAATGTGTGCGTCTCTTGAAAGTATTCAAAATCGACTGTGCTTTCCTGCTTATTGTCCAGCATTCGGCTCCATATACCAAAACTGGCAGGACCAAAGTTTTGTAGAGCATGCATTTCGTCATCCGAGTTAGGAGTTTTGAACCCATTTGTTTCGCCAAACCGAAGTAGCAGCGGTTTCCTAGGGTAAGTCCTTGTCGAATCTCCACTAAGGTGTCATTCGTGGAATTGATATCTACTCTGAGGTAGGTAAACTCCTTAACTACTTTGAAGTGACTGTTGCCAAGAGTGACGTTTTGTCCTAGGCGGTGGACAGATGCTTCTTTGTTTGTTGACAACATGCACTTGGTTTTGCCCTCATTTACTTCAAGGCTAACTCGTTTCGCCTGTTCTTCAATTGTCGTAAAGGCCTCTAACACGGCGCGCTGGTAGCGACCGATGATGTCGATGTCGTCTGCGTATCCCAACAGCTGTAGAGATTTGTTAAAGATAGTGCCTTCCGTGTTCACACCCGCCCTGCGCACTATCTGTTCCAGCACAAGATTGAAGAACTCACATGATAGCACATCTCCTTGCCGAAATCCGGTAAATGTGTGGAATAGTTCGGAGGAACTGTTCCCGAATTGCACGATGCACCGCGTGTTTTCTAGCGTCACGCGGCACAACTTGATCAGTTTAGCCGAGATCCTGAATTCGGGCATCGCTCAAGAAGATAAATGCTATCATATGCGTCTTTGAAGTCGATGAAGAGATGGTAAGTCTCGACTTGAATTTCGTTGGTCTTTTCCAGGATCTGTCTTAGGATATGCCTCGATAGTTCTTACAAGACATACGATCGCCTTTCTTGAAGATGGGGCATACAGAGTCCATAGCCCAGTCATCAGGCATTGCTACGTCCACCCCTACTTGGTTGATTATTTGGTGCTTGCACCCTACCAAGGCAGGGTGATGTTGGTAGACCTTCAGAGCCGGCGGCCTTGTTATTCTTCAGCTCTTTGATAGCTGAGCCAACCTCTTCAAAACATTGAAGTAGCTGCTGGAAGTGCTGCTTAAACACATCTACTATTATCTGTGCTTCGGTGACTAGGTTTCCTTCATTGTTTCGAAAAGCCTGCGTTCCGGGTTTGCAGTCAGCTGCCAGTTGCTCGGCTTTCCTAAAAAAACATCCGGATATTGTTCCTATCGCGGGACTCTTCGATATCCTTGAGCTGGGAGACTGCATGGCCCTTTTCTTCTTACACAGGATCTTCTTCTCCTCCCTCGGGCCAAGGGACTCTTCTCTCGTTGCCCTTGTTTTTCGCTGCAGCGCTTAAGTATGTATGTACATATGTGCATTTTTTGTCACCTTATCTGGTGTACGCATCCATCATCACACCAGAGTCCTTGGTATGGGTGGTGGCTGGTAGCCTATAGTGGTCTTTGCTACCCCTTTGATGATGTCGCGATACTGGTTCCACAGATTGTTGGCGTTTATAGATGGTGAATGCACAGCGGATAGTCTCTCGCTCAGACGATCTCTGTAGGCTCTACCTACTCCAGTCATGGTAAGGCTTCCAACGTTGAATTTCTTTTTCGGGGTGGTTTGCAGCTTCTTCTCGTTGGATAGTTGAGCTCTAAATTTGGCTGCAATAAGAAAATGATCAGAGTCGACGTTTGCCCTTTTTAAAGTTGGAACATTCAGAATATTGGATGCGTGACTCGCATCTATTAGCACGTGGTCGAATTGGTTGGCGGTTCGACCATCTGTAGAGCGCCAGGTTGCTGCGTGGATTCGTAGTCTTGGGAACCTAGTGCTATTTATCACCATATTACAAGCTGCTACAAAATCGATTAGCCGGAAGCCGTTGTCTGTTGTCGTGTCATTGAGGCTGTGCTTTCCGAGTAATCCGCCGAAAATGTTTTCCTTACCGATTTTGGCATTGAAGGCCCCGAGTATGATTTTGATATAATACTCCGAACAGGCTCCGAAGGTTCCATTTAGGAGGTCATAAAACTCCTCCTTGATAGAGTCTTCAATTTCGGGACGTGTGCACTTACATATTATTTACATATTGCTGATCAGCTTAAAGCCAATTATCATTGATAGCACCAGGAGTGCACATTGTACATAAAGGTCGGTTGTTATCCGAGGCTGGTGTCTCTGTCATAATTAGTTTCTTTTTTACCTGTTAAGGAAGATGGCACAACCCCAACCTGGAGGGCTAGTTCCATTTTTTTTAAACCTCAAGGTCGAAGCGCTGGTTTTAAACCGTTGCGAACGAGCGTTGCCTTCGCTGCCATCTCTTTTCCAGAAACCTGACTTATTTTTGGAAATCCTTCTCGGTCTGAGCTCCGAATATGTCAAAATAGACCAGATAAAGTGTACTTATGCTTCCGTTTGAATCTGTGATGCCACCGTTGACTGCATCGAGAGAGTTCGTCTGCTGTCGTATTTATAGTGCGTTATTTACTCTTTTTCAAAACTCGCGCTTATAAGTTCAGCAAGTCGAGTGCAGATGAACACCAACCAGTACCCGATGGCTACCCAAGCTTCTTACACGTTTTACTTGCTATTGTTACCATCGGCGATGCATTTGTTCATGAAGCATTTTGAACAAGCTACATTGATGACCGTTTTTGACTTCAACAGTTTTTTCTTAAGATACTTCTTCATAAATTATATTTGCAGTGTGATGCACTTCCCTCTCAGCCGTCTTTTGAATATCATCATTCGGGACTTGTTCAAATTAACCAATGACCATTGTCCTTCTGATAATCCTTGTGGTTGCTGGTAGAGTTAAGATTATCGACGATTAAAACGTTCTGTATCTTATTTTCTAAAACAAAAAGAAGGCAACGCGACTTTGACCGTAAATCCCTAGAATATCATGATCCATTCGAGTAATAATTTTCATCTAAAACTTATTCACAAATTCGCTCATGTCCTTTTGCAATTTGTCTTCATGAAACTAATATCGATACTAATCGCACATAAATACGGAGCTCATAAATCAAAAATTTCGCACATCTGTTGTTTAACACTCTGCCAGTTCGGTCCATTGCGCCCAGCACCACCGGCGGACTGTGATCAACCGAAACGAAAATCGTCCAATCATACGCCATAGGCATTGTCGCAGCAAAAACCAAAAAAAAGAAAAAAATTCCTAAAATTAATCACAATAAATATATACGACGCGACGAAGCAAAAAGGACACGTCGGCGGCGCTCACCAAACAACTAACAGCATGGGCATTTTTGTGGTGAGGCATTTTATTACCTTTTAATCCGCGAAAATCCTTTTTATATCCGCTGCTGACAGTCAGAATGCATTATTTTGTGTCTCCCACCTACGGCCACACCGCCACAGGAAAACTAGGATTATCCGACAGAGTGCAGAAAGAACAACAGCCATTCGCTCCCCCCCATCACGTCCTGGAAAGAAACCATATTTTCGGTTTGCCACTCTCTGTGGTGGCAACTAAGAGTTCGGAGCTAGAATACATTCAATTTGCGTCCACCCACATATGCGGAAAGCAGTCCCGATGCTAAAAGGTACACTCACATGGTCTCTTCCATTGGGCAGGAGGAAATTCTTCAAAGCGACTCTCGGTGCTATTTTATTATTTATGATTATGGGCGCCCTATATTGTCCTAATGGGCTTCAATTAGGATTAGAAGAAGGCCGCGCCCAAACTAAATCGTAGAATGATTGCATTTGCACGTTGTTATGTGTGAATGTGGTATTAGGACACACAATCAGGAAGAAGAAGAACACGATGACGATGACGACGACGACGACGACGGACGGGACGTTGTTTGCGCCTTGGCTGGCAAATTGATGGTGGTGATAAATGAAATGAATATTTGATGCTGCGGGTGGTGAGCGTAACCAATGTAGTGCCGTTGTAATTGCGAATATCCTGCCGACCATTAATGTCATCAGAAATGAGCGAGGGGCATTTATTCTTATTAATTTCCATTTCCATGTAATCGTTACTTTTTGATTGTGATAAACAGAGGGTTTGTGATAGATGTCTGGGTGGTAGGAACGTGAGAAACAATCCCGTGGATGGACATCCACATTGTGGAACCATGAAGGCAATTAGAAAGGAGTTTCATTTAATGAAAAAACAATGCACAACCAAGGCAGCTGCTATACGCAAGGTAGCGCGCGATAGAAGATATTGAGAGATTGGTCCACCTGACCAAAACGAAGTGAGGATAGCAATATCCAAGCTTAAGTCCAACATGCTGGGCTGTTCAAAGCAGCTGTAAATGGCCTGGTAGAGGGCATACACCAACTCATTTCCAAGATTTGGTCAGATGAGTGTTGAATGGAGCATCAGCATCGTTTGACCATCCACAAGAAATGATGGCCACTGATGATTGGCCCCTATCAGTGTGCTTTCAATACAGGAAAGTCCACAATCGATCAAATTTTTACACTTAGGCCGATCCTGGAGAAATTTCAAGAAATGAAAATCGATACCCACCATCTGTTCATGGATTTTAAGGACCCATTGGACAGTATCGTCTAGTTTTGGATTCCTTACAAACTCGTACGGCTATGCAGGATGACGATGGAGAATTCTCGCTGCTCCATCAAGGTCGGTAACGATCTCACCGAGACCTTTGATGTCAAAAAAGGTTTTAGACAAGGTGATGCGCTGTCATGTGATTTTTTTAACATCGTTCTTAAAAGAATTGTGCGAAACTCACAAGCCAACACCGGAGGCACAATCTTTCAAAAGTCTGTGCAACTACTAGCTTACCCCGACGACATTGACATTATTGGAAGAACACAGCGGGCTGTCACCGGTGCGTTCGCTAGTATTGAAACAGAAGCTACCAAAATGGGCTTAACGGTAAACGAGGCCAAAACCAAGTATGTATATGCTGTCAACAAGAAGGGACACGCAACATCGACGAATTGGATAGAACGTCACAATCGACAGCTGTAAGTTTGAGGTAGTAAGGGACTTTGTCTGCCTCGGCCCTGCTATAAACTCTTATAATAACATCTCAGCAGAAACTGTTTCTTTGGGCTGAGAAGGCAATTGAGTAGTAAAGCCCTATCCCGAACAACTAAGAAGACTCCCGAACTTGATCATCGCAGTCCTGCTTTATGGCGCTGAAGCTTGGACTCTATCAAAAGCGGATAATTATATCTTCGGTCGCTTCGAGAGAAAGATTCTTCGTAAAATGTTTGGTCCCGTTTGCGTTGACAGGCTTTGGAGGAGGAGATTTAACGACGAACTATATGAGCAATAAGGCGACATTGACCTATTCAAAAAAAAATTGCTCATCTGTCGTTTAAGATGACTGGGACATGTAGAACAGATGGACACAAATGTTCCGACCTGTTAAGTCTTCGAATCCAATCCAGAGGGGCAACGCAGTAGATGCCTAGCTTCTTTACACGAATGAAAGGGGCCTACTGTTTAATGCCGGATCCGAAAGGCAGTTTTATGTTTTGAGAAGCTTTTTCATGACAGTTATACTCTCGGATGCTAGCTCAGACACTAGCGAGAGGTGGGGACATGAAAGAACTTTTAAATGTTGCCTGACGATCGAGCTTCGAAACCCTCGCTCCGTAGTCCACTTGAGCCGTGTCGCCCACTTGAGGAAGAAGACAGATATTTTGGGGCTATTTTCGTCAAAAGTACTGAATATTTTAGACTATAGCAGGAATACCTCGATTGCCCTTTATTTATGTAGGTAGGTCTTTTGGCTAAAATGGAACCAAATACGTCAAATATGACGTATTCTTATGATGTACTCCAGGCCACCAGGCTCTCCCGGATGAGTTGGCTAAGGAACGTACAAACCGTAACATTCCTGATTCTGTGGAAGGACCATCAACCACTATGGAATCGACCAACGAATGGGTGATCTTTTGTGATAATCCTTTGGCAGATTTTCTATTGGATATTCCTAGAACTAAACCTCTCGTTACCATTTATTTTAGATAGAACCTCGAGGCATATGTTGATATGGAGCAGTCGCATGATACAAAGATATATCCTTTGTTCCATAAAATTGTGCAATCATAAGAAAACTCAGTAACTCTTTCATTACTCCCATAATGGCTTAAGAAAACAAAATTTTGCATTAGGGATAATTCATTTCATATATTTTACTCTCAAGCGGATAACTCAAGAATTACCCGAACGTGAATTGCATCCGTAAAAATTAACATAAAAAACTCATATCGCCGCACCTTTAAGCTCCTTGGTGTCTAATTAATGCCAGCATATATCCACGCTGTTAAAAGTAACTCACAATTTCGATGGTGTGCTCTCTGCAAGGACGAGCATTCCATGCTGCTAACCCAGCTATTTGATAGTCCTCTTTGCGCACTGCATGCTCCAAATATAATTATAATTATTATTATGATTATTTGCGAAATAAACAAAACGCGTCGGTGGGGAAAAACACATCCCTGTTTGTGTGCTGCTCCTGGGGGGTGGGCACCGGATGAAATTTAATTTTATTATTCCCAACACAGCAGTTTTCGTTTTCGCAATTCCTCGCAAACACACACACAATACACAGCCAGACACAGATATAAACAGCAACCGGCAAAAAAAGACGCAGGAATCCAAACAAAAAGTAAAAAAAATAAAATTCTGGTATTATCCTGCGTCATCTTAAAATTCAAAATATTTAAAAATTAATTAAAACGGTAAAATGTTTAGGTGGCGAAAAAGACAGTCCCCGCCGGCCCCGTAGATCCTTCAGTCAGGCATGCGATAAGTCGTCGGTGTGGATGATGCTAGGGGAAGGCAGAACGTGATATTGATATATTAATTGCTCTTCCTTATTTCATTTGGAATTCTTTTATATTAGTCTGCGGAGGATAGCGCTGTGTGTGAGTGTGTCCTTGCCGGTTCGTTTACAATGTAAATCCACTTTCCGGTGTTTGCAACCCTCATAATGGTACTCATTGTTCAATTATAATCATTGAGTTCCGGCGGCGCGGCGGTGGTGGTGATGCTCCGGTTGTGTGCGTTGAATCGGAGTCGGAGATGGCATTCAAGGTTATGTAGACTTGCTCGTTTTCATCTGGGACTTTTCAAAAGTTTTTCCGCTCTAATTTGCATTTTCATTCAAAGTTAATTTTCAATTTATATTTAGGGGATGACTTTTCAGGTTTTCTTCGTGTCGTCTGCTTTGCTCGTATTTTCCGGACTCTCTTCATTAAGTGATTTATTGCCCCTTAAGTTCCGATGAGAGAGTGGTTTTGGTTATGCAATATTGCAGGATTATTTCGTGTGAAAAGTATGATGTGCGCTTTTGGGGGTGTTTTTCTATTTAAAAGTATTTGAATTATAGAATCTCAGTTAAAAATAAAATCCTTTGGAAGGTTACATTGTCATGACTGACAATCAGAAAAATTCAGAGCTGCCCTAAGGAGTTAATTGAAATTCGGACGCAATTGTACATACATATGTATCCAGGGAAGACAGAGACTAAATGCGTAACAAAAGAAAAATTATGAAGTCCTGCGAGTTGTCTATCAGTCACTTACATAGGTGCAACTAGTTCATTGTACTACTAACAATGAAGCAAACTCTGCTTTGCACATTTTACTGGATGTACAGCTTACACTACATGTAAGTACTCAACATATGGCTACCGAAGATCGCCGACCCGATACGAGCAAAAACAGGACAATCGCAAGGAACTTATTTCGAAATGTCGTCGTTATGTCACTTAGAATACTAAGATGGTTATCTAATGCGTTTTTTCGAAACTTCAATGTTGCCGGTAGTATTCAATTTTTGTAAAAAAAAACTCACTCCTAAACTAAAGCCTTCTTAAGGATACGGGAAGACCTTACGCAGACTTATGTACATAGGTGACAGGAAAATGTATTCTGAGTATTCTCATTCCCCGTGATCGCAGTATAGTGGAAGTAAGGATTAAAGTATAGCCTAGCTGCAGACATGTACTTTTACTTATTCCCTACTATAGCTTGGAAGTAGGATGTATGTATACTTGCCTAACAAATTGTAAAGTCTTACGTTGCCGTCCTCCACGAAAACCGCAGCACCTCACTCTTGACTGATTTTGAAACAGAATTTGACTAGAGGCCCTTCCTGACTCAGATTCTTACCGAACCTAGTCGTAAATTTAAGGAAACTCAAATTTGTGCAACAGTCATAATTCTGGTATCATTGCGTCAGGTGGTGTATTCATGAGAGCGAAGTCGTAGAATAGGTAACTCATAGGAACTCCAGTGCGGATTACAAAGCTACTCCGCCCATGACGATGGTTTGGTTTGTTAGGAGAAGGTGGTTATACATTCCAAAGGAATGCTAGGCATACAAGTGGTATAGTGCTAAAGAGCCTTTGTGAATGCTACAATTTAAGTGACGTGAGAACAGAGACTGTGATCTGACAACCTAACTTTAGGAGTTGATCTTTGATTTGTTCTACTAGCTTGCAGAATGATTTAGCCACATTTGGAATTATTATAATTGGGAGGCATCGCTTACTTACTTACTTACTTAGGTGGCGCTACAGTTCGGGGTGAATCTGGGCCTTCATTAACAAGTATCTCCAGTTGCGCACTCCAAGTTCGTTTAAGTCCTATTCAACTTGTCCGCGTCAACTTGTCCGCGTCAACTTGTCTAAATCCTTTTTTTGACATCAAAGATCTCGGTGAGATCTGCACAGGCAACCGAGTTTGGGAGTGATGCCAAAACTAGACATGGCTCTATATACATACAATAGCTCGTCCCTATAAATGCTGTCATATGCGACCTTGAAATCGATAAAAAGATGGTCGGTATCAATATGGACTTCTTGGGTTTTTTCCAGGATCTGCCGAAGTGTGAAGATTTGATTGATTGTGGACTTTCTTGGACTGAAACCACACTGATAGGGCCCAATCAGGTTGTTGAAGGAGGGTTTCAGACGTTCACACAATATGGCAGATAGGATCTTGTACGCGATGTTGAGGAGACTGATTTCTTTGTAATAAGCGCAATGGAGGAGGTCTCCTTAATCAACGTAAATAAAACTACTTTTAATCAGTTGGTCTCCAGATTAAGGCCACTATTGATAGCATTCTACTATCCACGTCACATGCCTATTAGAATGATAATTCTATTGAAACCCATCGAAAAATCTCTCTCAATCAAGGAGTTCTAATTAGTGTCTTTCCTAGCCAAGGAGCTTTTTGCAACGTTGAAACCAATTTGATAACTAATGACCTACTAAGGCTCAACATCAACTAGTACCAGTAACCCAGGCATAAAGCTTGACCGCAAGCTTCTATAGAGAGACAACGTAGTTTAACGTGCCAAGAAATCCCTGGCTACCCTATACGTATCCAAAAAAGTAATAGGTTCCACTTGGAGCCTACAACCAAAATTTCGTACTGGCTATACACTTTGGTAATAAAACCAATTCTCATGTATGGAGTACTGGTTTCGTATGTCGCCCTGACTGACTGGCTGACGGTTAATGCATCGGATATTGTTTTATACGTCGACAGTCAGGCAGCTATCAGATCCTTTAAATCCAGCATACGACATTAACGACAGTAAAACACTACCGCGTATCTCTTAACAAGATAGTTGGACAGTACAACCTCACCTTTCGGTGGGTACCAGGGAATTGTGAGGTTGACGAACTGGCTAGACGAAGGTCCTCGGGTTTAAATAGTATAATAGTCTTCGACATCGAGCCGCCAACTTTTTAAGGTACAAAATACCTTATCAACGTAGAGTGAGGTCAAACATCGATGGCATCAACTCAACCAATGCAACACCACCAGGCTGCTCCGGCCGACTCTGAATAAGACCAGGTCCAGCAGACTCCTAAAACATAACAGAGGAATCCTCTCCAAGATAGTTAATACCATCACCGGACACTATGCTATAGGAATAAATGCTCAAAGATTGGGCATTTCCTACCAGGAGACCATTACTCACCTCCTTTGTACGTGCCCTGCACTCACCAACATCAGGAAGGCTACATTAGGTGAACACCTAGTCATTGATCTAAACGATCCCAGCAACGCCTGCACGGCTAAGATGAGTTCCCTCATGCAAAGGGGTAAATGGTTCCTAGAGTAAGAAAGTGATCCATCCCACTTACACATCGGCAGGACCTTCTTCTGGTCTAAGTACATTCTCATCGAGGCCCGGTTTCAACTAACCAACGAACCAACCAATGAAACAATCAATCAATTGGTCGATTCAATAGCTAAAACAGTCGTTATTAATACCAAAGCAACGAACCATATGAGGAGGCTCATTGCTCGGAGGTACTTAGGGAATGTGTGAGAAGTCTTACCCGCTTTTCGTATGAAAACTCCTTTGATTCTCATCCAGGATCTAGTTTAATCAGCTCCTAAAGATAGTGTGAAGATAGTTTCTTAATATATTAAATGCTTGTTGTAGTTCCACTGGTAAAATACCATCGAGACCTTAAATTCTCTTCCAATCCGATACTGTATCTGTCGGCTATCAGCTGCAGAATTCATCCTTTTTTGGGCGCTTCAATATGCGAGGACCTCGTTTAAATTTCAAGTAATAATAATTCCTGATTTGAATTATTTGAGGATTAAGAACAGAGTCGATGAATCTGATTCAACTCTTTTGATGGAAATAAATAAAAAGCCAAGCTGTGCTGTATAGCTACTACGTATAAGTTGCTGCCTGTTGAAAACATTATGCTTACTGTTGCTGTTTGCTTGGTATTAAATTTAGTCCTAGCACGCCCCTCCCAAAAAATCTTTTCCAATAAATTATCTGCGCCTTTGTAGACATTCCCAAATAAATCATCAAGTAATGCTTTTCTATCTGAAAGGTAAGGGATGAGGGTAAAAAATTACTCTATACACTTCCTCACAACGGTGTATATATGTATGTATGTATGTATACCGAAAACTAATAACAAAATTTACCACGTCCATGGTATATATCATCCTTTTCCCAACAATAAACAAAAACCAACACACGATCCTTTACCATTCCAATGGATCATTTGATTAAACTAACTTCAACAGTACAACCACCCAACATACGCCTGCCGTTGTTTACACATCCTCATTAAATCCAAACAAATGCATAGGTCACCGATTCGTCGATTTGAGTCCTGGTTCGTGTGTATATATATTTTTTTTTAATCATAACCACTCTCTTGGCGATGTAATTAAATTTCAACCTCCCCCATGCTGGGATTCCATAAATCAAATATCATTTGTACATCTCGTTCGTCCTTCGAAAACAGCCCAAAATCCAAATCGAAATAGAAATCTCTATTCGAATCCTGGAATAAAATGTTCGTCTCGAATTAATGTTATTTTTTTGGTACCGCCGCGCCAGTGCAACGATAAAGACCGCACGTGCCCGACGTGTGTCGTCGTTTCTCGATTTCAATGTTATCCTTCCTCCCGCCACGCCCCTAAAAATAATATAATCAACCAAGACGCGTAGACAAAAACAAGGAAATGCGTACAAACAAGAAAAAGGCAAACGTTATTCATGGGATTAACAAATTATTTCTCGATATGATTTATATTTGGCAGACGCCACCCCTTTTCACAGAGGCTGGGTGTAAGAGTATATATGTAGATCCTGTGCAACCCTTTCAGGATACACACAGCGATATTATCGGTCGGTATTTTAGACTATCTACTTCGATGAGATGAGAATGATGATGCAATCGAACGGATAATGGACCGTCGAATGCTTAGAGTGGGGGGGCGCAGTCTAAGGACTAAGAAAGAGCACACTCATGTCCTGTGAAATAAGTACACAAGAAGGGGCGCAACTCCCAGTGTGAATATAAATCAGAGATGAAATTTCAAATTCCAAATGAGATTGTACTTATCTCTTGACATTGGCCATCGTCTCGACTCGACGACGTCCTTTATAATTTTCATGAAACGAAATGGACTCACAAGGGCTGGGTGTGGGCTGTGAATGACGACGCGACGTTGAAGAGCTCTTAAGCCGAGTTCACATCGCTCTCTCATTACAGAAAACACGTTTAATGTGGGGTTCTTTGAATGTCCTTTTCAATGTAATTGTCATTTTCGAAAAAGGACGTCAGCGCGTACTTCTTCAGATATACTCGTACTTACTACATATAACAAGTAGTAGGTATGCGGCTGGTTTTTTTTTTTGTTTTTTCTCAGTGAATACGAAATTTTCGAGAGGGTAGTTGGAAACAATAGAAGCATGAATTAATTAGAGCAATTAAAAGTGTAATTAAGTTGTTGCGTGAGCAGGCCGTTGCTCGTGTCTAATGACCGATTAAAGGATCTTTTTGGGCGGAAAACTTTACACGTGACATTCGTTGTGAGTGTTTCACTTGAAAGCCAATTATATTGGCGAAAGTTTGCTTGTTTTTCCGTGAATAATTGGATTGTAATGGAGAATCGTTCATATTTAAATAGGGGGCGGGGGTGGTTAATTAATTGCTGACGTCTGTTTAGATTGTTATATATGATTTGTAATTTAAGGTACAGTGGGTGTTTCATAAAACCGATATGTATGTAGGTACTCACATAAGTACCTCTTGGGCATGAGTCCTTTTGGTGACATCAGGTAACTTAAACACCTCTGAAGAGACGTGGTGCATATGTACATATGTATATGATTTTGAAGTAAAAGAAAACCACAACTATCGAAGGAAGAGATATTTCCTTGCTCGGTAAGCGATGTTGCTTGCGAACTTCTTAATTTCAAAACGAGATTCCAGATGCTATTCAGTGATTCTTTGACATTCTGGATGAAATGTTATTACAGGATAATCAGCTTTCTAACTTTTTTTTAAAATTATTAGAGCCTTGTCCACCAGGGCATATCGCAATTGGTAGCTTTCGTTAAAATTTCTTTCACGGCCCCACACCTCTCGCGAGCGTCTGACAAACATCCGAGAGTATAACTGTCATGCCAAAGCTTTTCAAATTAAAAATTGCCCTTCTGGTAGTATTGAACAGTAGGATCCTTCCATTCGTGTAAAGAATATAACAACACGAATGGTTGTGAGAAGCTAGGCCACGGGTCCCATGGACCTGTTGCGCCAAATATTTGTATTTTTATTGGTATACGCCTTTTGAAAGGAGAAAGCTGATTTTAATATTTACAAGAATGGCAACTCAGATAGGACACACATTTTACCTCTTTGAAGTGCGTAGCTATGATTCCTCTATTGGGAGGTGCACGGTACAGGTTTATTTGCGGATGATTTAGTGGTCTATTCATTAAAATTTTTTGTTAGAGGTATAGTCCAGGAGCGCTTTTATATATTTTTGTATGGCTTTCTGTTCTAACATTGAGCTCTACTAGGAACAACCTTGAAGGGCTGTTTTAGTTACTTGATTAAGCATTGAGGAGGGTCAATCCATTGTACGACTTCTGAAGAGATCCCAGATGGACCTGGGCTAGATATTCCTTTTGCCACAAGTATGTCATTAGTCATGAGTCAGAAGAAGAATGAACAGGAGTAGGATTTAAGGTTGTAGCTGTCTGTGTGTTGATTGAGACCTACATTGCTTTCCTTAGAGAGCATTCTTTGATGTTTCTAGGGGTGAATGTGGGACATTAGGTAATGCAGGTTGTTAATCTTTTGATAATCGAAATATTGCACATTTACCCGAATCAAAAGTTCTGATTTGGGGTCTACGGAGAAGAGCACCAAAGAGACCCTCTTATTACTCATTTTATAACTCGCCATTCGAAGACCAGAAGATCCATATGCTGGGCGCCAATTAGTCCTCGTTTCCAAATGATGAATTCACGGGAAAGTGTCCCACAAGAAATTAGTCCCAGTAGGATACTACACACAATACTCTTTGACCAGTCTGCCGTAGACCTGTCTTTGCAGTTCATGATGAGCCATCCTGGTCGGATAATTGCATATTTCCCATTGGGGCTATAGATGTGGCTTCTTAGTTCAATATATCGTTATCAGGCAAATTCTAGAATTTTTTTTGTTGTTTTCATCATTCCCCATGATCCCAGTGTGATCTATGATGCAAATTAGAAACAAAAGGATCAGGCTTGCCATGGCATTCAATAAGTTTTTGAATACCTGAACTATTTTGAAACTGGTTAAGGGGTTCAGCAAGCCCTGTGGCACAGTTTGACTACAACATTGTCTATGGCTGTTAGGATCTTTCAAAACAGAAGCTCATTTGCCTAAGTAGGTAGGTGGGAGGGTTGATGAGGGGAGTAAAGTTTAGATCCTGGTGGACTCATCGTGATGCCCAATGGGGGGTTTGGTCCCAGTTCCTATATTGGGTTTTTCCTAATTGTTTCCTTATTGCTCGTTGGTGAATAGGGTCTCCGGCCATTGTGATGTCCGTATAAACCGGAAAAGATTTTGAAGCGAGACATCAGATACATTCATAGTTATTGCAAGTCCTGGAAGTTATGTCTTCCTAGTGTTCTGTTCATCAATTGACATAGGCTTGGGCAGTGACAGAATTAGTGCGGTGTATCCTCCTGAACCTCTTCATCATCGCATCCTCTGCATATGTTGTCATCGTTGAGCTTAAGTTTCATTATGGGGTTCCTTAGAAGATTATAGCCATTGACAGGGTCTTCCTGTCGTTTTGTAGGAGTTTGTTGGTTCTGCCTTTGTCATATCGTGGTCAGAGCTTCCTTGATATATCACATGTAGTAAGCGATTTCCACCTATCATGTGGATCTTACGGTCGATTCGCTCCCTGAAGTTGGAGAATGGAGGTTTGATCCATTGAAGTGCCTGATTTTGGTCCATTGCAGACGCTTTTCTTGCAAAGTCGTCAGCTATCTCATTCCCGATTATATCCTTCTGAGGACCCAGCAGGGATTTATATTGTTCTGTGAGCCAAGAACCTTAAGTTCTTCGCGATTTTTGTAGCAAAATTGCTTTAATGGCCGCCTGTCTGTTATTAAAAGTGGTTGATCATCATTGATACCATATTGGCTGCCTTTGTCATTGCCAAGACCTCCGCTTGGAAGACACTGCTGTAGTCAGGAAGTCTGATCGAGCTGTGTTTGTTTCCATGGAGAATATGCCGTTCATATATCCATCTTTGACCCGTCTGTGTAGATGGATATAGATTTGTCTTTTATTGGATTCTTGATTTCTCAGTCTTCTCTACTCGGAATAATGCTAGAGAAACGTGTAGTCGCTGTTTACGTCTTCTCACACGAGGTGCTTTAGGATCTGTGTATCCCCTTCGAGGTTTGAGTTCAACCCATTTGATTGGCTTATCCTCAAGACGCTGTTAGCGACAGACTCTTGCATGTACTGCATTGCACTGATTTAGGGTCTATGGAGGGGATCATTGGAAGACGAGAAGATCCTTATTTTGGACGCCAATTGGGTCTCGTTTCCAAATGAAAAATTCACGGGAAAGTGTCCCAATTCGAGACTAAAGAAGAAAATCATCCTCCTCGACTGCCTTCAGCGATTTTGTTACCGCCAAAGCAACATCCAAACTTGTGTTGTCGCTTTGACTAGGGGTATATCCCGGGAAGTGTGTATGCAACAGAAGGTTCTGGGTTTCTGAGCAGGACTATGTCCCGATCCTATTGATATCTTCACGTTATCCTGATGTAGCAGGTTTTTTATAAACGATTTTCCTAAGTTTAGCTGATTCCTTTGTGCTTGCTATGGCCATGCAGAAGGCACGCCAGGAGGTGCGTTTGACACTGTTTACTGCACTTTTGAATTTTTCTTTGATCGGCTTTGTAAGTCCCAGTCACTAGGTGAATTGGTGGACTTTGCCGCTCTAAAGAGGGCCCTAGTTTTCTTCCCGATTTCGAAGAGATCTTTAGTGCACTCTCGCCAACAGTCTAACCTTGCAGCACGTAATTCCCATGCGAAGCTTAAAGATTGGTCTCCGGAGCAGTGGCTGAGCAATACAACAACGTGCATACAATTATCAATATGCTCTCCTGCTTCAATGACTTTCTAATTCCTATTCGGAAGTCGGTTCTCGGTTCAGGTACTGTATGTTGGGCTCTATCCTCTCTGGTATGGTCACTGGATGTGAATGCGACCTTTCGTTCTGGTGAAATCTGTAAATCACTGTCCCTCCTACAGTGCAGAGGTGGGCATTTGGCCATGGTGCAACCTTATACGCTACGAATCTTTTCAGCCATTCATGGGTGTCCTTACTGTCGCATTTATTTGCCTAACGAGCAATGGAGTGTTATGCCATCGTCCTCCAGAAGGCACCAGAACTGGACCCTTGATTGAAGCCGGTTCTAAGCGCAAGGAAAGATAACTCTAAATTTGTACAGCAGCTGAAGTTGGAGTATCAATGCATCAGATGGGATGTCTATGAAGTCATGAACATAGGATAAGTGAACGAACACCTTCGAAATTACAGATACACTTGCTGCGCCTAAAACGAACAGATGTAGGGGAGTGTACGAGCCACCGAATGTCTGACACTGCCACTGACACTGACGCTAAAGTTAAAGAGGCTTTAAAGCAAATTTGTCCTTGAATTAAGATTTACTTTAAGCTTTGCTCTACATTTGTGGGAGGTTCTTACATGCCCAGGGATGGGCACCACGGATAGCAACGTTAATCAACATGTTTGTTGCAGTCCGAACCCATTCCAGTTCCCTCTTATACCATAAATATGACACAAACTACATTAATCCGTCGCAGATACCTACATACATACATATGTATATGTCACTGTAAAAATCGTCCTTTTTTTCTTCGTGACATTAAATCCTTTTAACAGCTTACCGAGCACACACCTATAACACAGCAACAACGACATTAAATGACAGCCATATAACACTCGCACTACAGCCACACCACATATACGCACATATCCTTGCTAAAAAGTAAAATTTATAAAATGTTCCCGCAATCTGCATAATGATGTCAAATGGAAGCAATATTCATTTTTTACAATTTTCATGTTTCGAAGTCGTGTCGGTACCCAACATGCCCATTCTGTGAAGGCATTTGACAAACTGTTCAATATGGCAACGGCACAGAGGAGCCGTGTGTACCTGCTGTCATCAGGTCCACTGAATGCGGGCCTATACACATTATGCCACATCTGTCGCATCGAAAGCGTCTCTCATTCAGAAGTGGGACACAAAAGTCAAGGAATCTCGTTCCAAAGACAGAATGCGCCAGTGATATGAGTGCCAACATCACCTCTAATTTATTCGATTACATTTCGCCAAGGCGGCGGCGGCGGAGCGACGACAAGACAAGGCAAGTCAGGCAAGGACGATTGCAATGACGACAAGGACATGCCATTTTCGGTGTAATAAAATGATAAAAATGTCTACTTTTCAGTTGGTTGAGTTCGTCGTTCTTGGTCCTCCTTCCTTCGTCCTTCAAGTCGTCCTGCTCGGCGTTTATATGTCATTTTTCTTTGCACACACTTTCATTAGCATTAAAACTTAATATCACCTTCAACTCAACACACAACTCGAAAAGAGTGCTATACTTTGCGCGAAGGAGTAAGTCTTGAGGAAAATCAATGTCAGTGAGAGCATGAAGTGACATTGAAATTTATCACCACTCGAGTGCTTCACGGAAAGTTCCTTTTCTACTTCTTTTTCTTTTTTTTTTTCTCGTTACCCTATGACTGTGCAGTGGAATTCAGAAAAAAAGGGATATTATGTAGAAGTCCTGTGTGCTGTGTAGCGCGCCTGTAAAGATGGCAAAGTAAGGACTATACTATAGAGCCAGCATTAGAATCTAATACAAGGGGAATTTAAGTTTCAAAGGTAGCACTCGGTAAATGGGCTTAAATTAAATGCCGAGGTTATAATACACCTTTTGAAGAAGAAGGGCGAGGCGGATTTTTATTTAAATTTTGTCCTTACAACTGTTACGAAATGTTATCCTGTAATATTCATGCATACTTGAACATGAAGTTGAAATTTGGTAGTAGGTACGTGAAAGTTTCGCAAAAAGTTTCCCGTAATAGAAAATTTATTTAAAGAAAAGGATTTCAGCTCCTGTGCCTGTGGATGGTGAAAGTGTTTTTTTTTTTTTCTTCAAGTTATTTAAACGTTATTCCTTGAAGTCATTGACGTGTTCAAGTGACAGCAGGCGCTTAGTTTGAGCCAAATCCACTTGGGATCATATTTATTTTAAAACGAAATAAAAATGAAGGTGTTTCGTATAACATACTCCTCAAAGACAGCTTACAATAGATTGTAGACTTTGTCACAAATTAAAGGAAAAAGGATGTACTTGAGCAGCTGGATATATACTTAGATATATTGTCAACTAAACAGTTTGCAGGCTGATTGACAGCGTAGAGTGTTTGATGTGGATCCTAAGACTAGGTACTGGCGTGATAGAAATGTAATCAGAGACTGCTGCGACGACAGATACTGCTGCTGAGAGACAGCAAGAAATCCCCTCATTTTTTACAAATGTTCGGGAGCATACGTCTAGTCTGCACACACAATTGTGTTCGTTGGAAACCATATCGTCAATGGAAGGCCTGACCGAGGATGTGGAAAGACCCAACGCAGGTCCTAAACAATTGTCTTCTGAGTCTTCCCCAGCAATCACATAGCAGATCTCATTTCCAGCAATCCTAGTGTGACCTGGGACTCAGACAAGTGTCAAAAAGTTCAGTCTTGCGATAGAATTCATAGAGTTCTTTCATTCTCGAATTATTTGGGAACGAGTTACTGAGTTGAGCAACGTCTTAAGCGCAGCCTGACTATCAATACAAACGCAGACACTAGGCCCTGGGTTCCATGACCCTGTCGCGCCAATATTTGTATTTGTATATGTAGTTGGCAGACATTAATGGAGCATCTTCGTTTGAAAAACAGAGCGGTGCTTGCCTAAGTAGTGAGTCTAGTCTTAGTTTTGGTGCCATCCGCGAAGATTCGACTACAGTCCAGTCCGGGCTCAGACTCTGGCCGAAACCAGTTTTAAACGCAAGGAAAGTCGTCATGAAATTTGCACAGAAGTCGAAGTTCCGGTGCCATTGCATCAGATGGCATATCCATGGAACTAGGGGCGTAGGATAAGTGTCGCGCAAGGATCTAAACACGAGTGTGGATGATACCCAAAGCCACCCAGTGTAAGACGAAAGATTGCTTTGATAGTACTGTTCATGACGAAAGTATCAAGGGGAGGTAAATAAAGCAAAATTTCTAGAGCAGAGGCAGGCGAACTCGGCAGCTGAGACAGGCCGTTCTTTTGATTTGCGCGCTCAAGGGCGCAGTCACCCCCTTCCACCAAACTACTAACGCCTAAGTTAGTAAAAGTTATATCATAGCCGTTTAGATCCAGAGTTTTGCCAAAAGCACCCTTAAACTACCAGAAAAGTGATCACCATATCCTTGGGCTAGTCCTAGAGTCATTCATACATATTTGACCACTATTGCTTCCTAGCTGAAACTGTAGTCCTGATCGCGAATGGTAGTGGATGTCATATCTATTAGTACCAATATATATTTTAGAGAGATTTCGAACCAAACCACAGTATTGGGTCCCTTTTCGTCTTTCTTCCACGATCCATCTTAGCTCGAGTCTCTCTGGATTTCTACACAGTTCCTCTCTCGCTTTGATACCTCTGGGTATCTACCCACTGGCTCCCCAGGACGTCCCTTCTTCTGCAAGCTAGCGCGGGACATTGACAGAATATTTGCGCTGCCGTTCCGACTTCCTCCAGGCATAGTCTACAGGTGTCATCCTCCAGAAGACCCATCTTCTTTAGGTGATACTCGAAATTCCCATGACCTGTAGATAATGCTACTACCCATTTCAGTGTTCTTCGCCCTAAGCTTAGAATTTTTCTGTAGGTGGTGCCAATCGGCATTTTAATAGCCATTTTCGCCTACCTGCAACCTTCCACGGCTGACCACCTTCTCTGGTGTTCCGCCGCATCCCAATTGGTAATTAGGTGTTTTACCATCCTATTCTACTATCACTCTGCCAATTGCAGCAAATGGTTCCGGACCAGAGAGCTCCCAGGGTGACCCTTGCTTTGCTAGAGAGTCCGCCTTTTCGTTGCCCTCAGTCCCTCTAGCCCAGAGCAACGTCATTTCATTTCGAGATGAGCACTCATTGAGTTTATGAACATATTCGAATGCCAGTGATGTATTGATATCTGTTTGCTCCAAGCACTAATTGATTGTCCAGTGCTATGGTAACGTTCCTACCCTCAACCTGACGCTCTTTCAGGTGATCCAACGCATGCAACAGAGCAATCAACTTCACTTAATAGACTGACGTATATTTCCCCAGACTAATATGACAGGCTAGTAAAGATGATTATATCACCAATTTTCTTTCCGGAAGTGTTCTATCTCCAATAAGAGTTTTGTGATACCTTTCGGCAACACGCATTCTCTTTATTCCATCCATGGGCATATTCAACACCCTAATCTCGTTTTTCACGATATCCAGGACCAATGATATCTATCCTATGCCCATAGATAGTACCGCGCCTTCCTGGTCACATGTAGTTCTGATCCGAAAAATGTCAAGGGCTGACATTCCAGATCTCTCCTCTTCCTTGTGAAGATGAATAGATTTGTGTTTTCCGCATTAATGGAGAACCCTTGTTTCTGACACCACCGCTCCACCACTCTGAAAGCATTTCTCATGGTATCTGCCATTATTGCTATGTCATAGGCATATTCCACAACGTGGATACCAGTCTCTTCAAGTCTTCTCAGGAGAGAGTTCATTCCACAGAGTAGGTGACAAAACTCCTCCTTGCAGGCAACCTCTGCAACCCTTCTTTTAATTCTTGAAGTTCCCGTCTGAATATTTATCGCCCTATTTTTCAGCATATTGTCCACCCATCTCACCACCAATGGATTAACCCTGCGTTCTTCTAAGGCTACTCTCAGACTTTCGAAGCATATCTTATCGAAGGCACCTTCAATGTCCATTGTTATGGTTATTGCGATGCCTCCGGTATTAATCTCCTCTTCCGCAACGCGTACCACCTGGTGTAGCGCTGTTTTCATAGACCTGCCAGCTCTGTATGCATGTTGTCTACTACTCAAAGGACACGCTTTCAGCGCGGTGCTCTCCATATGGTCCACCACAATTCTTTCCATCGCTTTCAACAGAAACCATGTTAGGCTGACCGGTCTTAAGGACTTCGCTTCGGTGTAGTCCTTTTTTCCCAGTTTTGGAAGAAACACCACATTTGTTTCTCTCCATGTTACCGGTATGTAGCCTATTGCTAGGCATGTAACGAACATATACACCTCTAAGCCTTGGTACAATGAGATCTGCACCCCATTGAATTAAAGCTGGGAATATACCATCCGGTCCTGCGGTCTTGTAAGGGGAAAACGGTGATATCGTCCCACTGACCGCTTCTGGAGTTACTATCCGTTCCGCTTCTGTTCTATCCATCCTGTTTGCTCCTTGTTTCCTCAGAGCCCAGGGCTGATCTGTCTTCAGGCTTCCCGGAAAGTGTATTTCCATGAGGACCTCATGTGTACGATCCAGTGTCTCAACAATCTCCTTCGTTCTATCGCAAATGAGTCCGACTTTGGAAACTGGATCCCTGGAGACAATTTTCTGAAGTCTATTGACCTCTGCTGTGCTGCTCATATTCGAGAAAAATTCCGTCCATGACTCCTTTTTACGTCGTCGCAGAGTTGCTTTTAGCTATTTTTTCTTTACCTATACTCATCCCATGATTCAGGATCATCAAAGCTTTTCTCACCTCCTTCTTTAGATTTTCAAGTGGGGACACCATCAAGACGTGGGATCCTTTTCATCTACCAAAGTAGGTGTACATAAATAGGTACACACTCGATGAAGATGTCGGTCTCATTCACGAATAGAAGAATGCAAGTCAGTCTCCATATTTTTCCAGAGATTTTTGTTCGTTGTGTCTAGCCTAGTTCTCATGAACCATAGATGACGTACATTCGTTGTTCTTGATCCAAACTCATCTGCTCACGCACCAGTATGAGGGTAGTTACTACCTAGAAAGTTGTGTAAAGATTCCATAAGCCCTAAGCAATTCTCTATAAGCTATCATAAACCGTTCCATTGAAAATCCTTCTTGAAATATCCTTTTTAGAAGGATCCCAACTCATCAGTTCATATCAATTTGCAAATTGAATTCAATGAATCGTCAGATTAACCTGCAAGCAATTAGCAAACAAATTCCTAATCCCATCTCTCCGTTGGAAGAACAAAAACTTTTTCCGGAAACAAAAAACACAATCAAGTCGGATAAATTGATTTCAAATCGACACAAAACGAGATATAAACGCAGCACTAAGATTAATTACGAGTGTCGCCCCCGTTGTCATGAGCATTAATAAATAAGGAAATAATTCTGCTTCATCCGCCTCCTGATTCGATTGTCATGCCCCCGTGTGTCCCTAACAAGAATACGGGAAAAAAAAAAACGAACGATAATCGCCAGTCGAGTAATTTGTCTTACTTTCCCGTCACATATCCCTTCGAAGGATACCATTAGTTATCCGAGGCAGTGTATTCATAGAACTATTGTCGGAGAACAAGATGCTGAATGTCCTCCAGCACCAGCACCAGCAACAGCAGCAGGATACCACCCCGAGACCCTACACTACACAACTTGATGAGTGAATTGCTGATCCAATTAATTTTCCCTACACCCAGGAACAACACACAGCAGCAGCAGCAGTACATGACCGAGAACAACGGTGTACCAGAAATATGCAAACAAAACAAGCCGCCCAGACGAGGAACAGCACCAGCAATTGAACACCCCAACAACAAAAACAATTCGGAAAATCTACGTAATTTCATTACATGAATGCTTGAGTCTCGGGATCCTTTTCGGGATTACAGACGGACAGAGGGTCAGACATGGGGTATTTCAGAATCGGGACACATCATTCAGACTCTCATCGTCTGACGTAGACAGAGGTGTAGACGATGACGACGATGGGTGGATGTTATTGTGGGCGGTTGGCCAGAGGATTTTTACTATCCTGACGTTTAAGTTTTAGTCCTGGGGATGTTCTTTCTCAGCCGCCTGCAATCGCATTTCAAGTGTCAGTCTTTCGATTGTGTGTGCGTCGTATTGTAAAGGGGGAATACTTAAATCGATCGACATTTTATGTGTGCCACACCACACATAACTAATTAATTACTTACGGCAAGGATTAGGCCGAAGAGAATCCTCAGCACGTGGAATGTGTATGCTTTTCGGTGAGTAAGTTTGTCTAAGCAATGGAACAATGGCACGCCAGAGCCTGGGGGTGTTCCATTGCTCGTAAATAATGATGCCAAACAGGACTTAGGCTTTTGCTCAGGACCTTTGAGGGTAAATTTTCGGTTAAGTGTTGTGGGGAAATCACCTTTAATGGGATTTTAAGAAGTGTCGTTAGCCGATGTGGAAGTAATCTTATTTGCTTAACATTCTCAAGCTTTGTGGTCGAGCTGTGAATATCCAATTTGTACACTGGGGGGACAAGGTTGGTGTCTATCTTATTGTTGGATGATAAGTGTTTGGAAGGAATATATTTCCTTGGCCTTGTTTACACCGATATGTTATTCAGTGTACAATCAGGACTCATATAAATTAAACTTTACTGTGTGTGCATTCATTTGTAAAGTGCGGCAAGTAGGACACGTTCGTTTTGGTTGATGGAGATGGTTGTCTGTATTATGTAAAGGGGTTTTCGGTAAGAGTGACCCATTTTGGTTTTTTTTTAATAAAATAGCTTACGTTTGAAATATCGAAAAAAAATTTAATTGTGGTTAAGGTACCATTCAAGCGATTAATTAAAGATACGTCTTCGATGAAAACGTCTGCCCGTTTAATATTGATTGAGCGAGCAATTTGGCATTTGATGAGGTTACCCAAAATCTCTGGCTTATTGACGTAGAACATGGACTTGACATAGCTTCAGAGAAAGAAGTTCAGAGGCCTCAAATCACACGAGCTAGGCGTAACACGGTCACCGAACTTTGATTTCAATAGCTCGATTGTTTTACGAGCTGTGTGGCATGCATGTTAGTACCATATACATATGCTACAATTTATCGTCTTTTTATTTATCCCAAAAAAAAGTCAATCTACATGGTTCGAGAGCAATCTCCATTTGACTGTATTGGCAGCATCACTAAAGAAGAAATGTGGGCCAATGACCCCTTCAGTATGAAATCCACACAAAACAGTCAATTTGCCGAATTGTGGGTCCAATGGCATTTCATTACAAGTAGTAGCTTAGACGAAACTACCCCTGTCCTCATCACGTACAGTGATCAGCACATTTCTCGTACTCTGATCTTGTTGTACTTCTGCCCGAATATTTGTTTGCAATCGGTTCCACTGGTCGATGACTTTTTATAAAAATTGTGAGATTATTCGTATTATTTCCAAAGGAATCAAGACTATGTACTCTCCCATAGGATCAGACAAATGCTAACCCTCGACACCCTTTTGGTACTATTATTAGAAGATGATTTTCGCAAGATGACTATCAAAGAACAAGACTATCTTTCACATGGGTGCAGGTAGTCTTAGTAAGTGACAAGCCTCACGAGAGCTATGGTAACGTTTCTACCCTCGACCTGACCCTCTTTCAGGTGATCCAATGCATGCAACAGAGCAATCATCTCGGCTTAATAGACTGAGGTATATTTCCCCAGACTAATATGACAGGCTAGTTCCAGTTGTTCTGAGTAGATACCTACCCCCGCTCTGCCATCCATCATGGACCCATCCGTAAAGATGATTAGTGTTCCATTCCCAGTATGAGTTTTGTGATACCTTTCGGTAACCATCCATGGGCAGATTTTACTATGACCACAGATAGTACCGCACCAGTGCCAGTTGTAATCCCGGTGCAATCCAAGTGCCGTCGAGGTCGCCGCTTTCTTAATAAATAAGTCGAGCGGCAGAATACCTAGGATCACTTCCATTGCGCATATTGGTGTCGTCCGTATTGCACCCGCGATCCCTAAACATGCCTCTTGGCGGACTTACTTACTTACTTATACGATACTACAGTTCGTGGTGAACCTGGGCCTCAACCAACAAGCCTCTCCAGTTAGTCCGGTCCTTCGCACTCCAAGTCGGTTGAGGCCCCCTTCTATTTGTGAGCGCCACCTAAGGCGAGGTCTTCCTCTACTACTTTGTCCTTCCGGCATTGCTTCGAAGACTCTGCAGGCCGGAGCACTGGTCTCCATTCGTTCTACATGTCCTAGCCATCTTAAACGACTAATGCCAACTAATGCAGACTTGACCGAACATTTTACGAAGAATCTTTCTTTCGAAGCGACTGAGGATATTGTCATCGGATTTAAAAAGAGTCCCAGCTTCAGCGCCATAAAGCAGGACTGCGGTGATCAATTGAATTTTTAGCCGAAAGAAACAGCCCATGCTCAGCGTCCTTGTTGGACTTAAGTTTTGGAAGTTTTGGCTGTCATCGTCATGATTGAGTGGTTCATTCTGCCTGACAGCGGGATGTTGGTCTTCGTCACCGTGACTCTATTACGATGTTTCCTTCTTCATCTCTACAGGCTTCTGTACGGGTTTTGTTGGCTTGACACGTTCGTTTTACCTGTTGGTAAAACTTCCGTACATTAGTCCTGGAGTATAATCTCTCAATATTTTCCATTGCGCGCTTCTCATGCTCTTTTTCTTCTTTCAGAGAAGCCTCTTATATTGCTAGAGCTCACGAGCAACCCTCGTCCTTCTTAGCAGCGCCGCTTTGTATGCTTCTTATTTAGCTGGATGTGCTTGCCGGCACTCTTCGTCATACCAGGGCTTTCCAGGACATCAATTGCGGCACTTCTGATGGCTTGTTGGCAGCATTGCCACTGGTCTGCGGCACTTGATACTGGCGGCATAGGAGTCGTTGAGAGATTTCGGGATACGCGTTCGGCGAGGGTTCTGGCTATCTCTTGAGATTGCAGCTTTTCGACGTCAAATCTTCTCACAGTAGTTCTTCTTAGTTGTGGCGTTTGGGATATCCACATTCGTACCTTGGCTGCAAGAAGGTAGTGATCCGAGTCGATGTTGACTGTTCGGAAGGTTCGGACATCCGGAATACTGGAGGAATGCCTTGACTCTATCACAATGTGGTCAATTCGTGATCAATTGACCGTTGCATGATAAGGAGACCACCATGTCCCCTTGTGGGTATTGAGATCAGGAAACCGTGTGCTTGCTATAGTGACGTTACGCCCCACCGCAAAGTCAATAAGCCTAAGTCCGTTGCCAGACGTGGTGTCGTGTAGGCTATGCTTGCCAACTGTCCTACCAAAGATGTCCTTCTTTCCTATCTTAGCGTCCAGTACGATTTTAACGTTGTATTTAGAACATTGCTCGTAAGTTTTGTCGAGGAGCTCGTAGAAACACTCGTTGGTGACGTCGTCCTTGTCCTCTGTGGGGCTTGAGCGCAAATTAGGATTATGTTTACCTTTGATGCGGATTTTCATAAGACGCTCGTTCACCTGTCGAGAGCTCAAGACTTCTTCCCTAAGTTTGTCGCGTATGACGAATTCACATCCGAATAAGCACTGCTTCTGCTCCCTAACGCAATTACCATACTATACGTCACAGTTTTTCATCTTACTTTTGCCCGGCCCATCCCATCGCACTTCCTAGATGGCGGTGATGTCTGCATTGCAACAGTCTAGAGCCTCTACTAATTGCTCAGCTTCACGTGGCCTGTTAAGATTCCGAATATTTCATTTGCAAGTTCCAAGGTCTTTGTTGTGGTTTCGTTTACTGGTATCGTCATTTGCAGGTTTATCCTTATCCTAGACTCTTTTCCAACACCCTGCCTCAGTATTGGAGATTCTTATAGAACTGGGATTCAAATATGTATGTATGTCGAAGCAGCTCATATAGGGATAACACTAACAGTTCGACCTGAATGGTAGACGCCATCGTTGATTTCATGTAGGACACTCATTCGCTGCCACCTGGATCAAGAGGAAGTGGTTTAGTGAGAAAACACTCCCACCCACTCTTTCATCCGCTACCACCAACGACCTTCCATAGGGGATAGTTATCCAATCTCCAGTCGAGGTACTATGTATGTACATACTAAATACCAGACTTGCCCTCAAAAGACATAGCTTGGAATATGGCAAATTCTCTCATTATTTAGCGCAGGATCAGAAGGATTGACTAAAGTGTTACCACTTTGGGTTGCTACACGCTAGGGATTATGATTAGGGATAATATTTTACATACCTATTAGTTTCTGGCGCATATGTAGGAACCTTCGATAAGTTTGATTCAAATATAAGCAGACATTGCAACGTAATAACGTTAGTAAGTCAGAAACCAGATCACTTTCATACATCACTGATTCATATAACCCCATCCTGTATACAAAACAGCCCCCATTCATAATATTAACAGGAAATATCCATTCAGAATATATTTGCTTGTCCACTCGATAAATCTCAAAAAAACATACATTCAGCTACTATATGTACGTAAGGATACATTACTCGTACATAATAAACAACGCGGCTGCTAGCTGCTCAACTACCCCCCCACTACCCTGATTGTTGCCGTACAAAACAAATTTTCACAAAACTTTTGGCAAATCTCTCCCCTATCGCGCAAGGATACATTCAATTGAATTCACAAAAAAAAAAAAAAAACAACGAAAAACACATAAAATAATATTTCGCAGACGGTAAAATTTTCTGCCACATTCCACATGAGTTCCGCAAATGTTGTTCCATCATAGTAATTGAATTCCATATCCATACATGCGATATGCCTGCGCCACATTATAAATCACACAAGAAATGCGAATGCAAAAACGAGCAAAAATTTCAATAAACTTTAAATAACGACAGGACGACGACGAGCGCAACACACACAACACCCGAACCAAATCCGGTTCGCGCTGCAAGCAAAATCACCCTTATCGCCCGACCGACCGTATTGCATGCGTAAAATTATTATTTCATATTTTATTTTCTTGTTTATTTCGGCACAAAGCCGACCCCTTCTGTTTTGATACGAACCCTATCAGTCCCCCATTAGCAGATGGAAACATATTCGCAAGGAGATCAAATAAATCTTCTCAACCCCCGGGGGCGAGAAAATTATTTCGTTTCTTGTGAATTCTTGTTATTAAAATTTGTTTTGACCGAAACAAGACGGAGAACTCGGAAAAGGAGCGGGGTGCTCAACCCTGAACACCCCAGGAAACGATGCACCATGAATAGATACAGCACGAGGGTCGTTTGTGCAGTTTAGATACACGTAGAATGTCAGCCCAGCCGGATACTTGTGTCGACGGCAACGGCACTTAGCAGACTACACTCGTAGAAACAAAAGACCTTAACAATGCCAATGTGAAGAGGTCTGTCGATCCTGAATTTCTCATACAACCCTCCCATCGGTAAAATAACATTTGGTAGTTCAGCGAACAATACGAAGTACCATCGAGTGACACGAATTCTTATCGAGGACATCCTCACGCTATTATCAAATCCTTAAGGGTTATCGCTGACATTGCCCTGCTGTGCGACATACACATACCCGGTTTGGAGTTTAACTCGCGTAAAGATTAATGACCCCCAACCCAAAAAAAAAAAAAATGCCGTAAACGAGGATAATATCCTTCGCGCAGGACAATCATTAGAATTGAATGGTCAAAGGAACCATTCAACGACTCATGGGACATATGCAAGCGGTTTCGCTTGAGCGGCGACTGGTCTTGCATTTTAGGGAAACATTTTCCACCCGCTCTGGCCGCTCTGGAAGGAGTTTTCCTTTCGATAATGCAAGTATCACATCCGGACAAATTGGATTTATAGCATTCTCCATCCACCGACGAAATGGGACATTACTTGGTTTATGTGTTGGAAAAGTGCATGAACCGCACACATAAGTTAGCCTGCGTGCGTATGCAATTAGCTAATGTCATGTCATACAGAGGCAATAAACAAGGAGCACTTATGCCACTATACGAGCCAGAGATAACAATCGAAAATTGTTTTATTGAAAAGCCAAGGAAGCGTGGATAATCTGACTGCACTTGGAATTTTATGAATTTTCCTAACGTCGCGGATGGGGTGGCATTTGTATCTTAGTTTTATGGGAACATTTAAGCCGAAGAGATTTATGCGATAACAGTTGACAGCATGTACTACGTAATTGGATACATGGTCTTGAAGGATTTTTCAATGAATTTTTTTTTCTTTGTTCTGGAAAAGGATAAATTGGATAGGATTGTTATAAAATAAAAAGGCATAAGGATGGTGTGCGTGTTTGATGATACTTTTGCGAATAGATTTTGCAGTGAAGATAAACATCTGGCGGTGATTGAATCACTTTTCTGTCTGTAATGGGTGAAGTGATCGAATGGATGAATCAGGAAGAGGACGTGTCAAAAGCGAGATAATAATTTCTGATAAGAGAATTGAAAACATTGCAAAATGTTATGTCAAGGGTCGCGAATTCAATTCAATTCACATTGAGATTTGATGCAGCAGTTAAGTATTCAGTCGACAGACAGTTGTGAGGCCTTACAGGCGTGCAAACTGGGGGTGTTGATTAAAATCTGATTCACGCTTGTGTGGGAGTCCTTTGACACATAACACACTAGATGTAGATCTCCATTTAAGATGCCCTGAATTTGTAGGTATTCTTGCTATTACTGATATTTAGAATTTTACTCTTTGCATAGTAGGTTTTAGTCGAAGATTTATACCTATTCGTAGAACGTTTTCCCATAGGTTCAGTCGGGATTCTTCCAACTTCATATCTGATGCGCTCAAGCTTTTATACACATACGCACGTCTGAACTGTAGCGCAACCCTATATAATAGATTTGGTTGATTAAGGGATCAATATTTAGTTTATATCCTTCCCTACGTGAGGTAGGGGAACGTGCAGCGAAGGAGTCCCTAGATGGAATCAACGTTGACATGCATAGCCATACTGGCAGATGCCTTATTTGAGCTAATTCGATGTACTCGAAGCTCAGGTCAATAAGGTAGGGTCTTGAAAAGGAGATGGTGCCAGAGGAGACAGCAGCAGTACTCGAATCCTCGAAGTGTGATACTGACATCGGTAAATCCGACCCTTGTCCTCGGGACTTGAAATTAAAGAGTGGATCTCCAGGTGGGACGTTGTGCGCTGTGCCTCGGGTAAGGATAATTAAACGATTGACGACTCCGGGATACGAAACAAAACCAACGACTTTTGGATCTGTACATCGAATGATAATCCGCGTCAAGGCGAAATTCGTTAAACTTTAGCCTAATATGCGCTCATTCTCTACAGAGGACATGGACAAGGACGAAGGCAGAAAGACTGTTTTAAAATATGACGCTTAGATCGTGTTAGACGACTTGAACGTTAAGATGGGAAAGAAGGAAATCTTTGGTATGTTAGTTGGGAAGCAAGGCATACACGATATCATGTCTGGGAACGAACTTCGCCTTATTAACTTTGCGGTAGGGTAAAACTTCACTTTAGCAAGCACACGGTTTCCTCAGCTCAATATACACAAGAGGACATAACAATCTCCGGACTATGAAACAATCAACCAAATTGATCACATTGGGATTAACGCAAGGTATTCCTTCAGAGCAGTCAACATCTACTCAGATCGCTACCTTGTTGCAGCCAAGATACAAATGAGGATATCCCAAGCCCCACAACAAAGAAGAGATGATGTGAGAAGATATAACGTCGATAAGTTGCAATCGTAAGGGATTGCGAGAATCCTCACCGAATTCGTATCAAGAACTCTGTCTTTGCTGCCAGCATCAAATGTCGAAGGCCATTGGCAAAGCTGCCAGTATGCCTTCAGAAGTGGCATATGGTTGGATTTTACCTAACTGCCTTTAAGAAAGTCCTGGTTTGATGAAAAAGTGATTGACTTGACGTTATCTAACCGGTACTTCAAGACGATTACAAACTGGAGTCTTTGTCGGATCATAGGTACATTACCTTCCAAATCAAATGCGGGAGAGAAGGAATTCGCGAAGAACTAACTGAATACGCTTTTAAGAAGAGCTAGACAAGTCTGTCAAAACTCCTTCTAAACTCAGAACGTGACGGAAGGTCGAGGATGCTGCTCAAAACCTGACTAGTATTCTAATCAAATGTTTCGAACTGACGTGTCCGGCTATAAAAACATCCTGAAGATCGCCAGTTCCCTGGTAGAACCCAAAACTGCTAAGAGTAAGAAAGGAAGCTAGAAAACTTCCAAATCGGTGACTCAAGACAAATTTAGATGGAAACTGGAACCTTTTCCCATCCAAACAAAAAGAATAGGAAGTTACTTCGCCTGTTGAAACGTGCTTCCTTTAAAGAAGCTAGGTGATACCAATGTTCTCAAAAGAAGCAAACTAATCAAACCAGAGTCTAGTTTAGTTTTCTGCTGGAATCTCACTTTCCGGGTAACCAGATAACGATTGGGTCACAACTTAGCCCGCCTTTGCATAGCTGATTTACTGCATAGATCGTGGCAACAGATGAAGCTATCAAATATGTTGTAGCGTCTATTGATAGCTTCGAATTGTCTGGTAACGATGGAGTGTACCCAGCCTTGCTGGGTATAAACTACTTGCTGTCAACTCTGAAGAGAATCTTCATTCCATGTCCTATACCCTGACGTATGGTTCGGGTAGCTTTTATACCTAAAATTGGTTGAGATGACTACTCCCTCGCTAAGAGTTTCAAACCTATAAGTCCATCTCCCTACTTGCTGAAAAGCTTGGAGAGACTAATCGAGCTTCACATCCATAGATCTGCATTGAGGATGCACCCTCTATCGGAGATGCAACATGCATATTCACTATTGACTGCATGCGTGACTCTGCTAGACAAGATGGCATTCTTTCTCCACTTCTATGGTGCATGGTAGTTGACTCTCTGATGCATGCAATAGTTTAAACGTCTAGGCTCAGGTAAATATATGCGGATGATGATGCCATACTTTCTTTCGCGGATGATGATGCCTGCAGTACAGACTGTCTGTGTTAACGCACCAATAGCCTTAGATATGGTCAATGATAATGCACTCCTGGTTTCAATCCCTTGAAACCTAAGGTTTTTCTCTTCGCGAGAAGGAAGAAAGATGACTATCACGATCTGCGATGAAGCGAAATATCTGGAACTGGTCCTGGATAAGAAACTTCTTTGGGCAAAGCATGTCAAGTCAAAGACATCCAAAGCCAAGTTCTCTGGCAGTGTTAGGGTGCTTCAGGAAAGACAGGAGGCTTATCACCGGAATATGTCTTCTGGATCTATACGGCTTTTATAAGACCTTTTCTAGCTTATGCGTCAATTGTTTGGTGGTAGGCGATTACGCGTAAGTATGTGATTACCTTCGGCACGAACCTTCAAAGAACGGTCTGTCTCGGCTGCACAGGATCTTTCCCGAGTATGCCTGGCTCTGCTTGATTTACCTCTTTTGATACTTTCATCGTAGGCTGTCCTGTCAAAGCCATCTACCGTCTTAGGCGGGGTGGCTTTTGGTATCATCTGCACTGGAGTTTCGATGAACTTGTGCGACACTTATCCCACCACCTTGGTTCCATGGATATGCCGTCTGATGCAATGACAACAGAACTTCGGGTGCTGTCGACTTTCCTTGCATTCAGGACTGGCTCTAACTAGAGTCTGAGCCTGAACTGGGTTGTAGTCGAATCTTCACGAATGGCTCCAAAACAAATCCAGGCTCCGGTGCTAGTGTCTTCGTGGAGACCGCAACACTAGACTTCACTACTCGTACGGCAAGCATGCCTCTGTTTTTTAAGCGGAGACCTATGCCTAATGGCTGTCGACTTTATTGTTAAGAATAGGTGGCGGGGTCGGAGTATCTGCGTCTGTATCGGCAGTTAGGCTGGGCTTAAGGCCTTTCTCAACCCTGTAACCCATTTCAAAATAGTTCGAGAATGCAAGAACTCTTTAAATTTGATCACAAGACTGAACACTTTGACTCTTGTCTGGGTTCCAGATGACGCTGGAATTGCGCGAAATGAAATCTTCGATGAGATTGGTGGATGATGATTTCTCAGGACTTGAACCTGCGTTGGGTCTTCCCGCGTACCCGGTCAGGTCTTCCATTGAAGATTGAGTTTCCTACGAACACAATTGTGTGGGACGGGTCTCCAGGATACATTGGCGTTTCTTTTTCCAAGCATATTAGTGTGCTAAGCATAAATTAAATCACAGTCTTCGACGCTTGTGAAGAGGGCGATGATACTTGGAATTATTTGTTATTGTCCTGCCTTTTCTCGGATCAGGTGGCGGTTCTTCGGTGCTGATGTGGTGAGTGGTGATACTATAAGCTCCATTTTTAAACAATACTCAACCTTGCATGGGATAAAAAAAAATACAAATTTTTGGCGCGACCTAGCTTCTCACAACAACTCTCGCTGTGCGTCCTATATTCTCCACACGAATGGAAGGGGCCTACTATTTAATGCCGGATCCGAGCGGCAGTTTTTTGTTTTCAGAAGCTTTTTCATGACTCTCGGATGTTTGTCAGACGCTCGCGAGAGGTGGGCCCGTGAAATAAATTTTGGGTGTTGTTTGGGGATTGAACATGGAACCCCTCGCTCCGTAGTGCAACGCATTAACCACTTGAGCCACAGTGCCCACATTACATTTAAGGCGTCGTAAATTATAAAAAAAAATATATAAGCTTAATAAGTAATTGTGTTTCATTTCAAATGTAGGGTCTAAGTAAGTATCATACTGGTAAGATGTACGTTAGGAAAATTAATGAATACTATGGCTATAGGGTTCCTTATATAACACGCTCTAGCCTCCTATTTGCATTTGAAATCTTAATCCCAATTTCTAAATAGAACACCCTTCAGACTTAATTTTCCGAAACATTTTCAATTAATGACACCATTAACATTCCTTTGTATGCCAAAAAATACTAAAACCAAACCATCATATTCAATGACATAGGTGATAATCCCGTCCCCAATCCACCACCCAACACCCACCATCCACCATCAAACATCAAACCATTCTCCAGAGAAATGACACGAAAATCCAAAAGATGAGAAATAAAATATAAAATGAATTTCCAACATTGGAAATCCCGGCGTTTATGTTGCCAAAAGATTAACTCGATTGAGACAATGATACGCAGCGACAGGATATAAATTATGAGGCTCGTAAAGGCAATCGTTTCATATACATGTGAGCAAGATACATAGATACACACGCAACCAGACATCACGGCGAATCATTCAGGTGCGATTTGATAAATGTTGAGCCTTATACTCAGATTTGATTGAAGGGATGTATCACTGGATTATTCAACACTGTTTGGAACTCGGTAAGATGAATGCCAGCGATTATGAGAGATGGAATTCAGAATGCGTGCGGTGTGTGCGTTCGTTTTGGGGGCTGCTGCCAAACGACCAAAATTAACATGGGTTCTGATGGTAGGAATTCCGAAAATGGATGGATGGATGGACTTTTCTTCTTCATAAAACTTTCTGGCAGAAATCATAGCAAGGTATAGGAATAGATTGACAGTTATATAAATAATTTACGCTGGGAAATATTAAATGACGTCTATACGTTAAGGAAGTGATTTTTCACAATGAACATCGATGGAGGGTTGTGCGGTTAGGTTATGCAGTTAATCTCTTGTTAAGTGTTGTGGAAGGATGGGTGAATCACATGGAATATAGGGTTAATACTAAATTGACTGCTTCGAGAGCAGGAAGGGTAATCGTGTATGACTGTCACACCGTTTGGTAGTCAATAAGTATTGAATGTCATTGGCATACAGGACTGCAGTCATGTAATACCAAATCTTTGTATAGTGTAATTATTGCTAAGGAGGGTTCTAAGCATAAAGATAGATTGGTACAAATAAACATCAATTACAGTCACGACCTACTCCAAACGAAATACATACATATTTAGTTATTGGGTGCCTTTCCCGTGAAGAGTTTCTGCTTGAGACACTGCGGCCCTTCGGTCCCAAACATCTTGATATCCGCAATTGTTTGAGACTTATAATACTAACAACTTGTGGGAAGGGGACTTTCAGAAATCCGCGACGGGCCAACTGGCCTAAATTCAAGAGAGAGATGAGGAAATCATTGGAGCTCCACTGAGAATCTCTCCTCTATTGTAGCAGCAGACTATGCAGTCGATGCACTAGCCGGTTGCCTCACTTCCTAGATCCTTTGAAGGATGAAAAAATGTCAACCATGGTGGAGCGATAAAATAGCGTAGCTCATTCGTATCACAAGAGCAGGTTGGATCCTCGTCAGAGATGGGATCATTGATGGTCCATCTGCAAAGAAAGCGTGAAACTCATCAAGAAGGAAATTAGATATACGAAAAGAAACTCCTGGAGACTTTTCTTTAAATTTATGGAATCGACCAAGGAAGCACCGCGCCTCAGAAAGATTCTAGCCAAGACACCAAAGCCGTCCTCAAATATCAGAAAAAGCGATGGTACATACATGGTCGGAGTCGCAGGAGGAAACACTGGACATACTACTGAATACTCACTGCTCGAATTAGAAGATATCGTTATTCCATAGTTCAAGCAAATTTTCACAAGCTGCCCGAATCCTAGGTTATGTTCCGAAAGTATGGCGAGAGGTGCATGTCATATTCATTCCCAAGACTGTGCAAGCAAGTTACACGACCTCAAAGGACTGTAGACCAATCAGTCAATCGTCCTTTCTGTTGAAAACATTAGAAGGTCTAATAGATGTATACATTAGCGATAACATCCTATATAAATCACAATATGCATAGATCAGTGGCAGATCGGTAGACACAGCTCTTGTGTCAATCATAGAAAGATCCCTCCACTGCAACGAATTTTTTTCTGGAAGCATTCATAGAAATTGAAGGAGCGTTCAACAATGTGAGCGCCCATGCGATCTTGGACAGCTTACGCAGGACAGAACTAAACACCGGACCCTGCAACTCGATTGCACTGATGTTCAGATCGAGAACTATACACTCAACACTGAGATGGTTTGCCCTAATATAGCTCCTCGTGGTTGGCGTGATCTAGGGAAGATTGAAGGAAGATGACTTCATCGGCCTATGTGGTGATGTTCCTTACAATCTTTTGTGAAAGGCTCAATTTCTCATTAAAACTAATGGACGACTGGCCTACCAGCAAAGGACTGGGAGTCAACCGTTGTAAACGGAGGTAGTGCTCTTCATTAGGAAGAGATCGATCTCTACCCTTAGCACCCCCTAGATTAGAGTAGTTTCGATATCTAGTAGTTCTGGATTCCAAATTAAACTAGAAGGACAACATCGATGAACGTATCAGGAAAGCAAGCGTAGCTTTTTTGCTTTTGTAAAAAGGCGTTCCGTAATCCGTGGAGCTTGAAACCAACCGTGGTATACTGGCTATACATGTCGATTGTAAGACCCATTCTTACTTATGGTTCCCTAGAATGATGGAAGGCACGTGAGAAGCAATATCAGCTTTTAAACCTTACAAAAAATGCAGAGGGTAGCTTGGATCGGTATCATGTGATCACTACGAACAACACCGACAGCGACAATGGAGACCAAGCTCATTCTCATTCCGCTGAATTTTTTTCTGCAGCAATCTGGCGGCCAAAACTGCTATAAGACTGAAGGCAGTACGATCATGGGCATTGAACCCTCATGGCCGCAGATCGATATTTTCTCGATGGGAGGCCAACAACGGATCATGAACCCGATGCTTGTATTTGAAATGAGATTTGCTATACGAATTCCAGACAGAGCCTACTAGAACCGACAATAAAAAAGAACAGGCCTTCTACATATGACGGTTCTAAAATGGACATTGGCATAAGGGCTGGGGTCTATTGCGAAAATAGATTAAAATAGACCATTCCAAGGAGCTGTTAAGTCTCTGGGCTCTTAGATCGAAGCTTGTTAGCATCTGCAACTTACTCCTGAACAATATATCCAGAGACAATACGGTGACCATCTGCTGGGTACCAGGACATATCTTAGAAAACGAAAAGGCTGATGAACTTGCAAGAATAGTGTCGGCGCTGTATGTATCGTAGGCCCTTTGTTGCAATTCCAATATGATCCTTAAAGAAAAGATAGAGGAGGTCAAGCCAATCGATGATGGACTCATCTAGAAACATGTGCCACGGCCAGGGCGCTATGGCCAGCCCTCAACAAAAAGAGATGTGTACCTCTGGTGAAGCTCAGTCGCCATAATACACGGACTTTCTTTGGCATTACTGAGCACTGTGCCTCCATGGTGATGATGTGACACTCAAGCCACTGATCGTTGGTGTATGTGGCAGGTTATGGCTTGTTGTATGGTTTCTCGTACAATCGCTATCTGTAGGACTTTCTTTGGCATTACCGAGCACTGTGCCATTGGTATTCATCCGAAGCGGCTCGATATACTACACAACGACTATTGCAAAAGTTGCAGGGATGGGGAATCTGTTCGAACTAATGAGAATTCTCGGTAGTTACTACTTCACTGACTTGGATGACTTGGGTAATGTCGAGCTGATGGACCTCCTGCGATTCATATCACTATCGGAGTGGTTCTAATACAGCGGCCCTCTTTTCTGCGTTTCCTTGGATAAATAATTGGTCACAATGGACCCAATTCTGTTGGTTTAAGTGAGCAGAGACCTCCACCGGTCGCAAGGTACCCATAAACATAACCTTCGATCCTTGGGATTTACGGTTTGATAGGGTTATTCTTTATCAGACCTCAACTAAAGTGTCATTTGTAGAGTTAATATTGTAGTTACTGCGGGATAGTTGTACTCCTTAGCTACCTTGACGTTGTAGCTATCGATAATGACGATAGTCCTAAGCGGTGGACAGATGTTTGCTTATACTGTCTGCTGTAGCACTACATTGAAGAAGTCGAAGGCTCTGTCATCACCTTGTCGAAAGCCGGATCGGTTTTTCGGAATCCCGAATTCACCCATAATCTGGTGGCCTTTCCATCTGAGGGCGAGAATTTGCTTTATAGTCGATTTGCCCTGGCGAAATCTACAATGGTCCGTACGGATTGATATGATGCAGAACGGCAAAAAAGGTTCACACAGAACGCTGGCTAGGGTCTTATATGCGACGTTGAGCAGGGATATGATTCGATAGTCGGTACAAGGCATATTATCTTCTTTTTTGTAGTATGGGCATATAGAACTGACACTCTAGTCATCAGCATCATCAGCTAACCTGACAACCTCCACCAAACTGGGAGGAAGGACTATTTTATCGACAAATCTATTCTTGCGGAGTCACTCTCTATGTTTGATACATACAAATTCATTAGCTACCGAAAGACACATCTAGAATCCCTTGTCAGTAGGGGAATAGAAAAGCCCCCGATATCCTTGAGCTAGGTGGCTGCATAGGCCCTCTTCTTTCTTCATAGGGTTTTCTTTCCTCCGGTATCTTTTTTACCATTGTAAGGCCTGTAGATATGCGGCTTCTATTACCATTTTCCGAAGCGAGCACTCATCAGCATACCACAGATTTTTCGAAGCTGCTTTGAAGCTTATAGTGATTTTGGCTACCTCCATGGTGATGATGTGACACTCAAGCCACTGATCGTTGGTGTATGTTGCAAGTTATGGCTTGTTGTATTTATGGTTTCTCGTACAATCGCTATCTGTAGTATCTGGTTGATGTGGTTATGCTCTCGATGTTGTATGTCATCTTCAGGAAGAGCCGAAGTTTCTTCTCATTTGAAAGTTGAGCTCTGAAATTGGCGATGACTGGAAAATGGTTCGAATTGACATTTGCCCCACGGAAGGTAGTCTAGGCACATTCAAAATGTTTGAAGCATGTCTCTAACATCAGACTAGTGTATGCTGAATTCAACAGGACTTGCTGTCACGTCTTTTGTGAGATCGTATCAAGTTGTTTTAAGGGTCTACCTATTCTCAACATTTTAGGACCTGTAGAGCATTATCAATGCCGAACGTGTTATTTAGAGTCATCTCCTTCTATATTTTGGTTTAGCTAATGTTTGGCAATATCCTTACCTGCAGAAGATACTTTTACTACGTTCGAAAGTTTGCTTATATCTAGACCAATAAGAAGAAGGTCCTAATTCCGGCTTAAAAACCACGGTTTTGATCACAGACATATCATGCATATAAGCTAGCCCTAGACTATCTGTATGACTTCATTGCAGTTGTGCTCCGACTTTTATAGGGGCTTGCCTGCCACAGCGATTGATAGGTAGTTACATCTTCAGCAAATGAGATTATTTTTATAAGTAGCTACCATCTAAGAATGTCATCATACATCAGGTACCACAGCTTCGGACATACTACGGAGACTTGAGGAACGACTCTTTGACGGTGTACTGCCTAGTTCCATCGATGGTATCCTAAAGTCTCACTTGCTCTCTGAAAGGATACAGATGCAAGAAGCATTAGTTTTTCTCATGAGAAACTCTTGTACTCAGTTCAATACCGTAAAGTTCAGCATACAAGATGCGACTTGAAACATACCACAAAGACACCAACTTGGTTCGATCCATTGTTCGAACTATCTGCGTAACAGACTAAGCAGTACTATGAGGCATCTTAAAGGATCT
Source organism: Xylota sylvarum (assembly GCA_905220385.1). NCBI lineage: Eukaryota > Metazoa > Arthropoda > Insecta > Diptera > Syrphidae > Xylota > Xylota sylvarum. The sequence goes on from LR999958.1 coordinate 41,261,019, forward strand.
AAGCATCTCTAACGTTAGTACCATCTATATCTACATAATTATATTTAACTCAAAAGCGGATTTTATGGCGCTTCGTAGTGAATTCAATTAAACAAAAAACCCCCACATAGATAGGTAATCCAAAATCAATCAAATCCAATCACCCAACATAGGATGTTCTACAAACTGCTGTTCATCTATGTAGGTCAACATGCACTCTAAGACAAACGTTACCTGTAAACGATATACTCTGTACTTTATGTACAAATTGTATTCACTCAATAAATTTAAAATTATTTCCTTTCCAAATGTCTTTGCGCACAAACACCTCATTCGTGTGCCTCTCCGCCCTTATCTATTTGAGATACTATTGGAGCACATTTATTTCTTAATCTGCTTCGTATAAATTAACATTACGTGTTCATCTGCCACCCTGTCGCTTTACCAACAACCCTCGCCATGGAGGTGATAATATATTTCCCATCTGTTCAGTAAATACACATTATAAATCCTTCTCAGATGCGAAAGAGTCCTAGAACTGTCATTCTAATCTGAGGAAAGTACTGCAAGGCAGATATAGAATCGCTTACACTGCTAACTGCTATCTATGAGTTAAAGCTTTTTGCATAATGAAAGGCATTCATCCATGGTGTAGAGGTAGAGGTAAAGAGACGCTTTTCAAGTACACCACCAAGTCCTTCAACGCACCTACATACATCCGTACATATGTACATGGCAGAAGGGAGATGAGTTTATTTATTTTTTTTTTTTTAAATAAATTTATTTACCATGGTAACGTGCATTGCAGACAAGAATACAGGAAGTATAGAAAAGCTGCCACCACCGGAAAGGAAGTATACGTGATTGTATGTTATTTTTTATTTTTTGTTTTCATTTCAAGTACATATTTCGTTTAGACACTTTTCCAAACACCTATGTACATAGCAAAAGGACTCGTGAAGGAAATAAAGAGAGTTACACTAACTCTAGAGGAATACAAAAGAATCCAAGAAGAACTTTTGATCCGGAAAGAATTCCTGCTTGTTTTACCTTGAAAAATACAACAAAAAAAAAACGGTTTAAAAACCAAAAATAAAGGATACACCTGTGTCGTACGTACGTAGGTATTGGTATCTAGGAATATATGTAGGCTTACAACTGACTCAGATTTGAAGTAAAATTTTATTAAAAGTCATTTAAATATACTTTGGTATGTTGTATGTTGTATTTTAGGTAAGGTAAGCCTTAAGGTAACGGGTTATAAGGAATTGTTATAACATAGTCTCTTTACAATCTTGAAAGTCTGACCTTCAAATAAATCGAAGTTGCATGCAATAGATTTTTTATTAAGAGTGCCTGCATTTGTTGTTTAAATCGAATAATTTAAATTTAAGATATCGAAAAAAAAGTATTTGGAGAACGATTATTGAATACAATATCATTCAAATGTCCTACACAGGATAGGTCTCCACGAGTGAATGCTCTGCATCCAATTTTTCACGACATATTCGCATAAATCGGTCGATATGCCAGCAATTTGGCGTTCGATCTTAGTACCGAGGTTATCCCAAGAGTCTCTGTTATTATCATAGAACTTGAACTTAGCATAGCACCAAACAAAATATTGCAGAGGCATTAAATCACATGAGGCGCCCAATTAACTGGTGCGTTTCTGAAGATATCAGAGTTCGAGTTCAAAAATCAATTGTTTGGCCAGGTATGTGGCATATGGCGCCATTTTGTTGAAACCACCGTTGCTCTAAGTTACCCTCCTCCAACTTTTCCCAAAAATAGTCACTCAACATGACTCCATTGATTGTGACTCTGTTTCCAGAAGTATGGGCCAATGAACCCATTCAGTTCGCAACCCGTCAAGCAGTCAATTTCTCAGTAATGGCGTGAAAATGGTCTATTTTCTTGTTGCACCCAAATTCAGAGCTATCCAACGAGAAGAAGCTGCAAACCGTCCAGAAAAGAAATTTAAAATTGGAAGCCTTAACATGACAGGGGTAGCCCAGAGGCTACCACCCACCACCCGAAAAGAGTATGATGATGAAACCTGGCAGGTGGCTTCAAGCCCGAAACGCAAGCTCTTCGAAATAGTGGAGCACAGGGAATAGTAGATGTGTTTAAGCAGCATTAATGGGCATCTGGTAGAGAGAGTGATGGGGCAAGAAGAGAACCTATATCCAGTCAATGAAGAAACCATGCCGCCTCCCAGTTTTCAATACGTTCGCTCAGCTATCAAAAAACTAAAGAACAACAAGGTCGCAGGCTCTGATGCCCTATCAACGAAGGTTTTAAAACATGGTGGTGATGCTTTCGTAGGGTGGATGAAGCCATGCCCAATGAGTGGATGCCCCATTCTCAAGAAAGGCGATCCTATGTCATGTAAGAACTATCGAGGCATATCACTGCTTAATGTCGCATATAAGATCTTATCCAATGTACTGTGTGAACGTCTGAAGCCTTTCTGCAGCACACTAATCAGCACGTACCAGTGTGGCTTCCGGCCCGGCAGATCGACAATCGACCAAATTTTCACACTAAGGCCAATCCTGGAAAAGACCAACGAATTTCAAGTCGAAACTCACCATCTCTTCATCGACTTTAAAGCCGCATATGACAGCATTCATCGTCTTGAGCTTTACAAGGCGATGGCCGAATTCGGGATCCCGGCTAAACTGATCCAGCTGTGCGCGTGACGCTGGATAACACGCGGTGCAACGTGCAATTCGGCAACAGTTCCTCTGAACTATTCCAAACATGCACCGGATTTCGGCAAGGGGATGCGCTATCATTTGACTTCTTCAATCTTGTGCTGGAACAGATAGTGCGCAGAGCAGGTGTGAACACAGCAGAGCAGGTGTGAACACAGCGCGCCGTGTTAGAGACTTTTACGGCAATTGAAAAAGAGGCGAAACGAGTTGGCCTTGAAGTGAATGAGGACAAAACCAAGTACATGTTGTCAACAAACAAAAAATCATCTGTCCACCGCATACGACAAAACGTCACTATTGGCAACAGTAACTTCGAAGTGGTTAAGGAGTTTACCTACCTCGGAGCAAATATCAACTCCACGAATGACACGTTAGTGGAGATTCGACGAAGACTTACCCTAGGAAACCGCTCCTACTTCGGTTTGGAAAAACAAATGGGTTCAAATCTCCTAACTCGGAAGACGAAATACATGGTCTACAAAACTTTGATCCTAACAGTTCTTTGATCCTATGGATCCGAGTGCTTGACGATAAACAGGAAAGCAGAGCAGATATTGAACACTTTGCAGAGAAAAATTCTTCGTCAAATATTCAGTCTCGTATGCGAGAAGGACAATTGGAGCAGAAATAACAACCGTTAACTCTATGAACTGTGCTTAATTGTAGAAAAAGTTCAAAAGGCAAAACACGTCGACTACACTGGCTCTCCCACATCGAGGAAATGGACTATCCATCCTCCGGCAAAGAGGATCTTCGAATCACAGCCACCAGGTTCGAAACAATAAGGAAGACCAAACCTCCATTTTACGAATCAAGCTGTCCTGGATGTCAGGGCGCTTAGTCTAAACAACTGAAAGCAGCGTGCCGGAGATCGAAAAAAGTGGAAGACTGCCATGTCTCAGCCAGGGACTTTTCATGGGTCGGAAGCCCGTTAAGTAAGTAAGTACTAAATATGTAGGTAATGGAAAATTTTTGAAAAAAAAGTGAAAAAAGTGGTTTTATATATAAAGTTGCAGTTAGTTAATACATAATCGCTTCGGGGGTTAGTCAACCCTGCGTACCTACTATCTAAACCAATTTCTCCATCTTTCAAGAAGTAATAAAACACTTACGACCCCAAATCAACCCCCTTATCGCGTTCATTCTTAAATACAAAACTACTCTTTAAATCCAATCACTGCCTATGGTCTATAAAAAAGCGATTTTGTGTTCCACCAAAAAATATCAAACATTTGCCTCAGCAAATTGCTGGCATTCCTCCATTTCACAGTCGTACGTGTTCTGTTGATTTTGTCATATATTTTCATCTTCCAATTTAAGAAAGAAAAAAAAATTCCCACACTCAACCACCCACCACCCCCCTCAGAGTGCCAGATGCTATCTTTCAGTCGTATAGATCCTTTACGATTTTAGTCACGAAAATCCCATCAAAGAACTTAATGTTCCTCTCACCGTGTCTTCATCCGCTGCCTATGGAGGAACAACAAAAAAATCTCATAAAACATAGATACATATCCTGCTTGGCAAAGAGCAAGAAAAGGAAAAAAAAAAAAAACGAACGACTCAGTAAAGCACTGCTGCAGGATAAAGTGACTCCGAGTCCATTCAATCAAAATGCCAGCAAATTTCGAGTCCATCAAATGGCAGGAAACATCCTCAATCCACTGCAGAACTTATAGTCAGTACGCAGAAAAATGCAAATTCTCTCTCTCTCTCTCTCTTTTATTGGATTTTCATTAGAGTATAAGTTAGGGAGGGGGTTGGCCTAAGCATCATGTCCGTGAAATTTACTTTATCTGATCCTTGCAGGTCTTGTACTAAATATAGGCGCGCATTTATCTCTCGAATTGCCGTGTCTTTCCGATGGGAATTAGGAGCGTAAATTTAAATATACGTACACCTACCTAATTGGTGCGTTGGAGTTTGGCTTTTCGAAGGCAAAGCAGTATTGAAACTCTGACGAACGTCGAGTGTGTTTTGAAAACTTCAGGAAACCCACCCCACTGAGGTGGTTTTCAAACAATTTCTCTCTCTCTATCTCGTACTTTCTCTGTGTATCTTTGGCCAGAATTCTTTGAATCTAAAAATCAATTTTTCGAAAATGGTTTCCACAGAAAATCAATCCTCCAGCAACTGTGCCAGCATAATTGATTACGTGCTGAGTGATCCAGTGGGATTTTGTTTTTCACGTTTAGCATAAAATCGAAAGAAAAACAAAAAAACTTCAACTCATACCATTCTAGGTATTGACTGGATGCTGTTGAATTTTGAAGGATAATGTACCTCCTAGCGCTGGGGCTAGTTCATTTCTCCAGAAGCAATTTAAGTCGAACGGAAGAAGGAAACATCACAAAAGAAGTGTAATCTTACGAAAAAGAAGAAACGAAAACCAAGAAAACCCTTGCAATTGGAGGCCGAGAGTGAGAGTCAAAGGATGCTTAAGGACGTGTATCATTTTGTTTCAAAGGAATGGTAATACTTGGCCCTAACCGTCGAAATTGGAAAATTGCATTTAAGGGGCTGGAAATTAACTCAATCGAATTTCGCAATAGATTGGGTAAGTTAAGGACACTGAATTTAATTTAGACAGGAAATTGTTCGCGTTGTATCTGTTGTTTTAAAAACAGGGGAGGCGATAGCCAAATTTGACTGGCAGGTTAGAAACGTTGATAGTTTGATGGAATATTGATGCTTTTTGTTTCCTGGAATGAAAGGACTCTACTATGTAAAATCGTCGTTATAAAAAGCAGCGAGTGAAGTGAGCTCTGTCACTCGTAAGCTACAAATCCTGAACATACTGAACATTTTGAAGTGAAAATGTCTTTCAATTCGTTATGCCAGTAGAGGTATAGGCTAGAAAAGTTGGTGTAACTTCAATCCTTCGTACAATAGGCTGATGGATTTCGTTCATTTAGACATCAAGATGTGGGGGATATTTATCACTGCAGGACTAAGAATGTTCAATGGGTAGGACGATGGCGTGAGAATGGCTGGAGTAAGTTTCAGAGAAAGCACTACGATTACACGCATTGTTCAATTTAAACTAAGGAAGGACGTTAAAATCCATAAAGCGGATGAAGAAACGAAAAAAAATCCAATACCAGTGGACCTACTTAAACCGACCAAACAGTGCATGGACTACTACAAATTCCGGAGTGGTAAATAAACTAGAGAATAACTAAAAACCTGCATCATTTCAAAGTTGAATTTGAATCTATTTTTACTGCCTTTTACTGGCTGACTGATGGGTGATGTGTATGTCAGCTTGGCTATCAACAAAGCTACAAGGAACTCCTGTCCTATAATCAGGATCCAAACTAAAACATTACCATCTAGTTATGCGCAGAGCAGAAGTCCTAACAGATGATTATGGTTAGAGAACTTAAGCACTCCTATTAAGCTGATAAATAATGATTGTGGTTCAAACCTCAGATGACTGGGCTAGTCCTATTGAATAAGGAATATAAGGTTCCTCTCTGCATGGAATTAGCTACGTATTTTTTGATGGAAAACGGTGTTGGTAACCCAAAGTATCCTTGAACTCAAGGTATACTGTCTCATTGTCTGGTCATGTAAAACAATTTGGCATCTTTTGAAATTACTTTTACAAAAGTTCCTCCTTCTAGGAAGAAGGTGGATCTCAACAAGCAATCATATCAATAGAGCTTGTGTTTAGAGATCTCCCGCAACAAGTCTGAATTTAAGCAAATACTTCAAGGATTTTGAACAAAAGCAAACTCTTAATGCAAACCCGAACATGCACATAACTTTCATGCTCCTTGTTTCCAGTGAATGAAAGTGTAACTAGGTGTTCCAGAACTTTAATTTGTCAGCGATTATGTTCACTGCTGCTGTTTTTTGACGTGCTGGAGGAGTGAATACCTTTAGGTCGTGTTACGAGTTATGCCCGACTCCATGCTCCTCTAAACATGTCCTGATTCCCTGTACGACGCCGTCAGTTATGGCATTCCTTCCTGGGGGCAGGTTTGAAGATCATGTTGTCTCCTTCTTATGATCCAGGGTTTTCTTCCTCTTGGCCTTTCATGCTTGCAACGATACTTTTGTCGGTGCCGCATGGATCCCTCGTTGGGACGCTTGGTGTCTTTGGCAATATTTGGCAATAGCCTGGATATTGCCCTAGATATTCACGCTTGTATATGTTATGTGCTCCCTTAAGTTGAGTGTATGGTCGAGCAGTATAGGGCTATACCTTATGTATGGCTGTGATTTGAAAGAGTGTTCTTCTACTTATGTTACCAGGCCCTCAACTTTTTTCCGACTGCTTATTAGGACAGCTTCAGTTTTGTGGTCCGCTGATTCCAGACTTCTTGGGCTAAGCCATGTCTTCACGTCTTTAATGGTGTTATTGGAGTTTCGCGTCACCTCCTCTAAGGTTTGGATACTACCACCTCCTCGATGGTATCCGCGATGGTATCCGCATAAGTAGTAAATACTTCATCTTACATAATGTTCCACAGAGCAGGGCCTAGAACTGATCCCTGTGGAACCCCTGCTGTAACTTTATATCTTTTTAGGCCTTCGTCCGAGTCATAGAAGAGGGTTCTGTCTTATTCGCAGTAGGCTTATTGGCACTCGAATATTCTTCAGCGCACTTATAATGAAGTTCCAGCTGTCGGCCGAGTTGAACGCATTTTTTTTTTGCGTCGAACTTAACTAACTACATCTCATCTGGTCCCAAATAGGGCTTCACGTGCAATTTCACAAACTGCTTGTATCGCATGGGTGGTGCTTCGTTTCTTCCTGAACCCGTATTATCGAGTGAAAAGCCCATTGTGTCCTTCTATATACTAGTCAATTCTGTCGCGGATAACTCTTTCCAGCTCTTTGCCTGGCGATGTGACCGTACTCAAGACATTTGAAATATCTTATCGGTGTGATGTGCTCATGTACTCTGGACCTAACCCATCCGATCTTAATACGCCCTGCAGCAAGAAGTTTATTGGATGCGTCAGCAATTCCAGGTTAAGATAAGGTTACGTGTATCCCCTGTTGACAACGTATCAACTGCTCACTTAGACCATGTAGAGCCTATGTACATATATGCCCAAATATTGAGAAACCCTGGGTATATTTATCTCAGGAACTTGTTTAGCTCTAAAACGAAGTAATTGGCAAGAGCTGACTTGGCCACTATGGTACGTATCCTTACTACGGTAAATGATTTCGTCCATTTTTGGGTCTGACAGGGTCTGAATTTCCATTCTATCGATGTTGGTGGTCTCACTTGGGCAGTCACTATATTAGTCGCTATACGCCTAATTATGTACATTGTCCGCTCCCAATGAGGATAATACGTTAATAAAATTTGGTCCTTAGCAGCTCTAGTTTATACTATGTATAATTGCAACCGCCTTTGTGATCAAATTATTCTGGCCAAACGCTTATTAAATGAGCAACTACGGATTATGCATGCTTATGCGATTGTCAAACCTTTAGATCAATACCCATCTATACACACATCCTTTTGTATTCAATGTTGTGGCAGGATACTGTGTATACACTGGCACTTTCAGCTTGTGGATGCTTAAACTGAGCACTGTGACAACAAAGTCATTGTACTTCCTGGACAACAACTTGTTGGTGTCGTATGCGTCAATGTGACTAACACCCTATTTGCGCTATCCACCTTCGATTATATTGTGCAATGCTAATGGTGTTGTTGGTTCTACTGCAAGCCACTGTACGAAGCCGATGAAACGCCATGACGCTGACTACATTAACACGAATCCTTCTTATATCGATGGATTATGTTAATGACAACATTAAATCATGGTGCGCTGCACCCATTGTCTTGTCATTACTAATTATTTAAAGTTAATTAATTTATATTGAATGTCGATGGCAGTCTATCGGCGTTATTGTTGGATGGATGCTAGTTAATTGATTTTCTGCACCCAGAACAGGAGAATAGGAATAGGACGGGGCGGGGATATCTAAACTCATTAATTCTACTCGCTGTGGAAGGACATTTTATGGCATGTGGGCAGTTTTGAGAGCTTCATGAATTCTTGCTGGAAAGGTGGTAGGAATGATTTGGTTCAGGCAATGTTACATATAGATAGATACTTTAAGAAAGTCGTCAGAAGAGAACGATCTTTTTGAATCTAGATTTTTGTTTTGATGGAGTTAATCCAAAGCTAGCCTCTATCAGCAAACCAGTCATTGGTCGTTTGGTGCAGGTTCATAGTTCTTTGCGATAGTAGGCAAACATCATCGTCATAATCCAGGTATTTGAGATTTGTATCTTCTATGATGTAAGGCTCCAATAAATTCCGACACTTCTTGGGCAAAAGAGCGCTCTGTAAAAATTGGAATACGGAAGGCACTCTTTTCAAAGAAAGAGTAGTGGTAATAGTAAGTAACCCTGCGTCGCACATGACACTTTGCAGCTTCATAACTTTATTTTATAATAGTCACCTCTTCTGCGTAAGGTATCTCGAACACTTTTTTACAATGAGTGAATTCTTCGACTAATATCCGTGAGGTATTCATGAGTTCGAAGCAGGAATATCCACAACAACCTTTCTCCAATCATCTGGGAAAGTTGCTCTGTTTCAATCAAACCTCAAACCTTCTTCAGTAATGACAAGCAGTAGACGTGCAGTTACTGACGCCGAAGTCCTATAGAGCTCGGTGGAAGATCGTCAAGTCCAGCGTCCTTGCTGGGATTAATAATTTTAACATTCGTGCATGTTTCTTCCTTACTGGGAGGCGTGATGCTTCTTCATCTAGTTTAGTCAGATGACATTTCTTCTGTCATGGACTTCTCTGCGCTCTGACATCCGCGTTAGCTTGATCCTTACAACGGAGGTTCAGACAGGAAGGTTAAAATCTGTGTCTGTCGGCAAAGTAAAGCCAGAAAAAACTAATTTCCAAAGAAACTTCGAAGATTACAAACCACAACCCCCACAGATAATTTTGGTTTATTTACCGGCAATTCTTTCTTCCACAAGTTTCTTCTGGACCAATGGGTAGGTACTTGGACAATCCCTGTAAGCTACGTGCATATACAAATGTAACATTATCAAGTTTTGCTCCTAAGATGCATTCATGTCACGATCCACTCCCGACCACAAATGAGGTGTAACACTCCATCACAACTCTCAAGAATCAACCGAAGATTTAACAATTTTTATAAATTGCTAAACAATAGCAATAGGAGTGTGCCTCATCAAAACCGAAGACCAAAGACCGACAAAAGTCTGTAAATTATTTTACTACACCCTTCTCGTACAATTCCTTCCAGTTTCGAACAGGACGAAACGATAGAAAACTTTTGCAGACTTGCCTCTCTTGGGCGATCATATCATTCCACTTCACGGTTTGCATTATGAAATCTCATTCCTTGCCTCGTCCTGGTTGAATAAATAAGATTCGCTCTTGTGCAGTAACCCTGTTGAGTTTCACCTGCAACTCGAGGAAAGGTGGGAAAGATTGTTTTGTATCTAAATTTCGAATCTGATAGCAGTGGCAAAGTGGAGGGCTCTTCTCTGTTGCACACTTACATTTGAGGGCGCATCATCGCCATCGTTCTTTGGAGAAGTCTTGCTTACTTGGGTGGTGTATGGTTGTATGGTGCGGCTGGTGCGGATTCACTCATTCACTCTGAAGCTGCCAAGTGCCACATCCGCTGTACATTATTGGCTATTGCGGTACCTTGTGGAAAATTGTAAAAGAGAGTGATGGCGGTAGCAAGGATAGCACACTGCGGCTGTATTGGAAGTGAGGAGTTTTGCATTTGAATTTTATTTTTTCTTTTTTTTATTTTATTTTTGTTTATGGGTTTTGGTTTTATACCACAGCTTGCACCACCCACATGGTGGCAGCATTAGTTTTGTAACACTCGTTGTTTATGCTCGAAACGAACTTGGTGAAGGAGTTTTTGGATTTAAGTTTTGCTCTTGTCCAGCTGGGTACGTTCGAGGTTACCTTGCGAACATGTAGCACAGCAAATGCATAGAGTAGGTCAGTGGATTTTTTTTATGAGAATATTTTGTATTAGTCCACGTTTATTCACGTACAGAACGACCGACCGACGTTGGGAGGGAATCAAAGTTTATGCAACGGAAACTGTAAAAATAAAAAGGATACTCGTACCTACCTCATTTGCTGAAACAAAAATTTAAATTTACAACCGAATGTCATGATTGGTGAGGAAATTAAGTTTGGTGTTAAATTGCTTTTGTACATAAATTTGAGGTATTTTTAGTTTTCACGTATCGCTACTGGGTTAAGGCGAAACTATTTTTCTAAAGTTAAGTAATACCTTTAGATAATTGTGTATGAAAATACAAGCTGTCCCATTATGAATATAAATTACCACCCTCGTTTTCCAGGCTTCCTGCGCTAATACTACAACTGTTGACATTTCCAGTTGATGTATACGTCTTGTTGAGATTGAGATAGTACTCTTGGGAGACTTATTGTCACTGCTGGCACTAGCGAAGCAAAGTCGCTGATAGATATGGAGGATACAGAAATAGTCCTTTCCTAGAATTGAAAAACTTCAGGATAGCCAAGTCAAGTTTGGTAGCGAATGGTGTGCAGAAGACTCTGAAAGTATGATACTTTGTCGTTGATTGTAGAGCTTTAGCTTACTTTCTTCACTTTCTCTCCAATGAACCCATTGTGTTCCACTTGATTCTAAGGACTGAGGACTAATTTGATAATGTAGATGGAATATGGAAGTGCGATTGGTCCAAAAAATCCCTAAGATATTACTTAGCCAGCTTTGTACTCACTCTTCGTATGGTACATCCATACAACAGCATAGACTCTGCGTTGTAGTGGTTCAGTATTAACTGGGTACTTAAGCTAATTGCATTGTTTCGTCATGTTTGCTTTCAGGACCCGTGACCTAAAATGATCTATTTTTTCAAATTAGGATATGATACGAACCTAGAGTCGTACCACCTACCTAATGAAGGATAGTACGTTCTTAGCAGCAGAATTTCTGAACTCTGCTGGCGAACATTTTTCTTTATGGAAAATGCGCCTCTTTAAACAAAGTAATGCATTCACAGAAAATGTGCCCAGAAGATTCGTCATCTTTTGAGCAGAACCTGCATTCCGTTTGTGGGCACAGAGTGAGCTTGTTAAGGTGATATCGCAGGGCACATTGACCTGCGGCCAAGCTCACTAGCTTTCTAATTTTATCCTTGTCTAGATTAAGGATTTCCTTGTAGGAATAAGGCCTGATTAATCGCTTAAATTATATCAGCCCCGAGACATTTTCCCAGTGGGCCAAACGAAGTTTGTTTTCCTAATCATTAATCAGCATTAATCATTAAATTGGACGACAGCGCTTTATCTGAAAAGATATAAGGTTTATCCCAGCGCAAATATCAATGGAATGGAGTTCAACTTGGCACATTCCCATAGGTATCGAGAATTTGGTGTTGAGTCCAAAGACGCCAGCTCCAACTCCAGTTTCCATCTTCAATCCGGCTGTAGAGCTGACCAGACCGCTAGGATCCAATGCCGGAACATCATTAGACCAGTATGCACGGTCTAATATTTCTACTTCAAATGACCTATCGATTCAGTACTTCCTGACCATGATGTCGGCGATGGTGCAAAACATGTCCTTTTTGGGAATTTTCAGGTGTCCCACATGGTCCCCTGGCTTATACTTGTATTGTATCTGCAGCTTAATAGCGCATCTATCGGCCATTTTCCCAATGAAGATGTGTATGGGAGAAAGCAGAACAACAACTCTTCGTGTATTTAACATGGTTGAAGAGTTTTCAACAGTCTTCCTAAGTTTGGCAAGCTGGTCATTCGACGAAGAAACTTCACGTTTATACAGACTGGTTTAATGGACACAATAGTCGTGATAAGAAGTAAACAACACACCATTCAATTGCATTGCTACATCGATAGATGTAACAAGCATATTTAATTCTGTGAGGACAAGTCCCCGATACAGATTCCAGTGCGTGAACTCAGAATCATATCTAGGACAAGCATGTGACACTTTGCCGAGAATGTCGAACCTGATGTGTTGATGCACAAACAGCACGGGTTCGTTAGACACATGCCAATTTTCAACAAAGTTGGAGATAATTAGACTGGCGATTGTGAGGAAGAGTACCTCCTTCGTGAATCGAATTTATGAAAGTAGGTTTAGAGCCTTTATTCAAAATATCTACACGACTACTAACAAGGTATTCTAAAAGTCTGTCACCCCCTTCTATTGATGGCACCACTGTACCAGACCTCATGATGCGCATTGGCATCGCAGCCTATGATGTAGTGGAGGTTGCTGTCTTGGCAGTGTCGAATAAGTTCCTGAATCTCTACGGGCGGAATGTTGTCGTCATCGCTAGGGAAGTATCCCGAGGCACACACTATGTTCTGTGGAACTTCTACCAGTAGGCCCACAGGGTAGCGGACCCTGACGGTGTTCATTAATCCTCTTTGAACGATTTAGCTTGCCGGAGTAATTGAGATTTTTCAGTGCCCTTTCCCATACTGCAAGGAATCGGGTTAGGGCGACCCAATGCCCGGTTCTTAACCGACTCGTCTTTCTGTCGATAAGCGTGTCCAGTGGCGAGGTTTGTTGAAAGGCATGAACCGGCCATATTACTGGACGTACAGGGCTTTAAGTTTGCACCACCCTTACGGTAGTGATCCGCAGATCTAGCTATCGTTTGTTTAGCTCTGCTTCCAGAACCGCTGAAACCTGCATGTCTAGTGGCGCTGCTTATCGAAGACGCTGGTCGTGTAGCCTGTTTAGTGGAGATTGTTCTGCATTCGCTGCGACAAACATGCCCCAGTAGCCCAGTGGAACCTGCAAAGTGGACATACATATTTCCGCCATCAGGTGGAGGTCCGACTTAGTTTTAATCAGAGGTACCGCGACAAGAAACTAAAACCTTTTCGGTGCTCCTAAAGATCAGCTTAAGCTGGCCAAAGCGGTAGCATATTTTACCTTTACAAGTGTTGAGCCATTTCATGGAGGTATCTTCTATCGCCAACACGAGGTGGAGGAACGCACCTTTCTTCTCAATCTATACGACTCTGCATGAATTAGCCTGTAAGTCGACATTTTGAGCAGAAATTGTGGGTAAAATCTACTCTGAGGAGACTTTGGAAAAAATCGGCTTACGACGTGTGGCTTAGAGAAAGATCCCTCTTTCACCAGCGTCACGCTTAGTCCTCTCTTGGCTCTAATCCTCTCGAAGTTCGTGCGCATCCACCCAACGATTTGAGATGCAAGACGGAAAAATACGCTGGTATTGCTCATCTCAATCGACCACCTTTTGAAAAAGTGCCATTTGCTTAGTTGAGAGGGATTGAGTCGACAAGTCGATCAGGACAACAGCACAAGTCACTTGGCTAAAAGTGGGTACATCAGGTATAGGTCCTGCCTTGACCATTCTGATGGCTGAAATACCCAAAAATAGCAAGTATAGAACAACATATAACATTTAATTGTCAATTGGCGTCTGATCCTCAGATCTAACACGCTTGGCTTCGCGCTGCATGGAAAGGATAAAAAGCGACAACGCTGGCAAAAGCGACAACGCTTGCTCTACTTTTGCCTATGCGTAAAGCATATTTGAAATGCCCTCTTTCCATCGAATTCAACTTAATGAATCCAACTTACATCTTCCCAATGGAAGAGCATCCACATTATAACACTAAAGGTATCCACAAGCATGGAAACGTCAGTGGCCCGTATGGCAATGCTTTCTGAAGTTTCAGGAGATTTCGGCTGCTCAAAAGCAGACTGAGAAGTTGAAGCCGAAGGTCGCCAGGTATTCAGAGTTCGCATACTAACGTCTAAGCACCCTCTTAGTTATGCATCCATAGGCATACGCTGTTCTACTTTCGATTATGGATTTGAAAAAATCTTTACCCGACTCTCATGCTGTTTCTGCAATTGGCCATTCGGGACGACTGAGAGGCACACAGCCAGTAGCTAGTTTCCCGATTGGAGGGTGACCGGCGGCCGCCACGAGAAGGCAGTGAGTCTTCTTAAAGCATTTGCTGTAATGATTGTCCAATGACTTTGCCCTGAATGTACGCAACTCGCCACCGAGATTATGTAGATTGAAGGTCTTTCATCGCATGCATGACAATACTTTCAGCCATGAATCCACTCAAAGTGCAACGAAAGGGCAAGTAACCAGGATTTAACCCAAACTTTGATTTTTCAACAACAAAGCACTCCACGAGAATAGGTCCAAATCTTTGTTACTATCTGCTAATTCCAGTATACTTCGGTCTTCAATAAGTTCGGGCAAAGACTGCACTGCTTAAAGTGTAAACTTTGATTGCAAATATTATCACAAAGGCGTCGCTTCAATCAATGTCACCATCATGAATTGTGTATGGCTATGGCTATGTAAATATATTCATATTTCGATGAATAGTATCGGTCCCAACAGTAAAACTTTAGGAATACCACTGTTTTGCCGTCTAAATTGGGTTATGACTATCGCTTGAAGAACTTTAGCTGATTTATAACCACTTCCCGGTTATAAGTTGTGCTACTATTAAATACAGGAAGGCTTTCAGTAATTTGGGTACAAATACCTTGCCCTTGCTATGTCATGTATGCAGACGAGCTAGAAATCTTCAAGCGATTCTGGAAACTAGCGTCAATGTATGATACTTCGATAGGAATAGAGGTTGATGTGTGAACGGTATCCTAGCATGGAGACCACAAGAAAAAATCGGTAGAGACTGTACATAAAGGTCCTTAACCACCTCAACATTGTTGCTGGTGATAGTAAAATGTTGTCTATCAATCTGTAGATTGGTTAAATACACCTTTTGCTCGGCCATCGGTTCAGTAAGCTCCGAATAATATTAAGCCTTTTATTGACTGTTTTGCAGTCGACGAGAATGTTGTGGATTTCTTCTTGAAAATCGTTGGTCTTTGCAAGGATTTAAAACCTTAGAGGAAACATTTGGTCTATCGGAAGCTACGATAATACGGCACGACCAGTGTGGCGCAGAAAAGATACGTCGGGCTGAATCCTGTACGCAACATTGTAATGGACAATGCCTCAACAGTTGTTACAAACTTCTTGTAGATGGGACTGATATTCGAGTCTTCATTCACTTTGGATGATGGTTTGATGCACACTCAGTACCAGGACTAACCAACGCCATTCTGTTCAAAGCCAAACGAGAGAAATATATTTTTTTTCCAGACCTAATCCAAACCTCATTCATTAGTTTTTTTTTCCCAAAAATCTTTTGATTCCATTGCAATTTCGCACAAACCGTGTAATCAAAATGCTACATTGCTCCCAAAGCAGACACAACATCAATTAGGTTTTCCGTAATTGAGATATTCCTCCTCAGGACCCGGTTATGTCCAGGTGTGCCGACATAGGGATGTACACCGAGTCACGTGAACTAATAAAAACACACAAGCGAAACTGGAATATTATCTTGAGTTCTAATAACCCCCTCTACACCCCAGTCAGGCATACACACATAAAACCTAAGGACACGACTCTCGAAAGGAAAACATACCCGAAACTATGCTACACTTGGTGAAGAACTCTCTTCTGCCGTTAATTGCGTTTCCATGTATCTACTCTTCGGGTGAAAGAAACCCAACTGCCCGACGATATTCATACACAAAGTGTAATTACAATTACACCAACTAATGGATCCCCCCGGACCGAATACGTAATGGTGTAATAATACCTTAGGGCGGCGCGCAGCAACCGCATCTCTGGTTCTATGAAGAAAATTAAGTAGCCAGTCAAGCTTTTTACAAATCACACTCAGCAACACAACTTGCTGCTGTGGCGTAGGGAAAATAGGAACGTAATATAACTATTATCGGGTTGACAGGATCCTTATCACATGAACGATTCTCATATTTGGTGTTAGTGCTTGTCGAGAGATGATTTTGCAAGTAGTATCAATGATGCTGGGGCAACAGATACATATATGTATCTGCATGTGATGTCCTTTTACTTCGAACGAAGAAAAAAACCAACCGTTCGCAGGACACTCATAAATTATTTATCAAAGTCAAATCCTTTCCTGGCTTGCGGTCGTTTCGTTGGCTTGTCTCAGAGTCCTATTTCGGGATATTTATCACTCTATTCGGTGTAGTGATGTGTGCACATGTTGCAGAGCCTTCTGACAGATTCATATCATTCCTGCTGTTTCAACCAGGACGACGAACGGAGAACATGGGCTATAAACGCTTACGATACCCAACAACCAACAACCACCGACGACGACGACGATGACGTCCTGCTGTTAAAATAATTTCGGGATTTTTCCAAAAAGGCATGACAACAGAATACGATTCCATGCGAATTGAGTGGGAATGCCAGCGTTAACTAGTGTTGTGGTAGTATGCAGACGGGGGCCAGGGGACGGCAGTACGTCAGCATTTGAGACGACATCTCTAGTATGTTTGTCTTCGTCTTGGTAATAGCAAGTATGTGCTGTCAATCTCGTAAAAGTTTATTCATCATATAATCTTTGGCAAGAATGTGGCTTCTTTAGATTGCTAGTGTAACTGTTGCCATAATGGGGTGGCGGCGGTGAACATTGACATTCATGCGCGAAATTAATTTTCAGCTACACTCCTTCGGTGTGTGTGTGTGTGTGTTTTTGGGGACTAGAACCCGATTTCGTATCGGGGGCGCACAGATAAATGTTTGTTTAATATTTAATATTCAAATGTCGAGGGGATAGAACGTTTTGTTATTCATAAGTGAAACAGGATGTTATGACATTTTAAACGTCATGAATTGTAATACGGACGTTTGGGTGCACAATTCATAATTGAACACCTCTGCGAGTTGCTGGTATTCATAGTTCATTCAGCTCGTGGGCAGATGGAGGAGATTTATTTCTATTTTGAGAACACGAATTCGAGTTGTGATACGTGGCTTTCCATGAAGGGTTGTTGCAGAAGAAAAAACCTATACTTAGCTTGTTGTAGATTCAAGATATCTGAACTCAAATTATGAAATTTAAGACAAATATTAGGTCTCCTATCTGTGTCTACTGAGTCTCTTTTAGATAACCGAGAAATGAGTCTTCACTAGGTATAGGCACCTGCAATGAAATGAACCACACTGCTACTTTGACCTCCATCTTGATAGGCATTCCACTTGTTGAATCCTCCGATACCATCGCGAGAAGGGACTTCCGCGATAGTTAGTTGGCTCATTCATGTTGGCAGTCTGCTGCGCTGCTTATGGTTGTCGCTCCTGTCTTCGCTGCTCCTTCATAATGTTTGTCACAGTTTCGCTCAGTGCTTCCCAAACCTCTTACCTGCTCCTCATCTGTCTGGTGATGTTGCCTGCGGTTATGTTCCCAGATACCATCTATCTTTCCATTCTTCCAGAATTGTCCTTGGTGGTACTGCAATATCGCTTTGACTCATCACTGTAGCCATGTTCCTGCTGGTAAGATATTTCTGTAGCGCTTCTTTAGTAAGAAGGCCTATTGGTATCATGCCAGCCACTATACATGCCACGTCGTAGGAGATTGTTCGAAAGGCACTCCTTACTCTTAACGAATTGATTCTGTAAGCTGTCTCAGTCTTCATTTCGTTTTCATGGGACCAGCTCATATTTGGGAGCCGCAGAGCATTATCGAGCAATCTCTTCCTGTGGCTCGGTCCGCCGATATTTGGGATGATCCTTGCCAGGACAGCCATTGCCTTTGCTGCATTTTCAGCTGTCTGCTGCAGGTGTTGGTTAAAGGTTTGTCTTGCACCTACAGTAATACCATGGTACTTCAATTTCGTTTGGAAGCTACGAAGTTACGGTTACGCTTATAGTCTCCATGACTCGCCTGCAGCTGATGTGCACTACCCATGCGTACTAGCCAGTCCTGGACCATCCCGATAGATTCATTGTAGTTATGCTTCAACTCCGCAAGGAGTTTGGTCACTAACACATTTGCTATATCGTCGGCGAAGTCAGTTATTTTGGAAGATCTTGGGAATTCAAGTCTTAGAACGTCATCGTACATTAGATTCTTAGTACGGAGCCTTGTTTCTATGTTTCTCCGGGCGGTTATGAATCTCTCGTGGAGTTCTTCGTTGGTATTGTGTTCTCTAGAGCGCTGGTTCAATCGACGCGCTCTGTGGCACTCTTCGCACAGTCTGACATTTGCTATTTTCTGTTACCTGTATGCATGGATGCATCAAAGGCTGCTGTCAACCCTCTTGTTATCTGATTCGCCTTTTCGGCGGGTGATCCACAAAGGGATGTATCTTCCATCATTAGCTGGGTACTTCAACGTCCAGAGTGTGAGGTTTCCATTGTCTTTTCTGTGGCCCCCTTCCCTACTACCTTCTATTCTCAATGGAACTGAACCGTAGCTAGAAATTAATTGCCTGATGGTCGGTCTGCGTATACATGGTGCATACTTTCCACGCAGCATTTCGTGCCAAACACGTACTCACATAGGTAATGTCTATACATATATATATATGACCCTCTTCTGTTTTTGTAAAATCTAAGCCCCATCCGGGAATTCGAGAGAACTATGTCCAACGATGCAAACACCTTCAGGAGCGTTCTTCCTCTGGCGTTTGTGAAACGCGAACCCCATTCTACTGCCCACACGCATTGACATCAACAGCAATGGCAACGCGATTTCTTCCTCTTGCAGTCGTTGTGATGTTGTCAACTATTTGTCCAAATTCTTCCTTTGTGATACTGAGAGGTGCATAGCATCTGAAGAAGTATATGCCATTAACTTTAGCCCAGACGAGCCTGACTGGCGCGTCGTCCTTTTCTCTTCGAATGGTCGTTGGCCGCATATCGCTGCTTTGCTAGAAGTATGCGCTGTCCACTGACCCTCATTTAACTGCTTGTAGGGTTAGCTGAGTATTGCGACATCCGCATTATACTCTCGGACCGTCTGTGACAGTAGGTCTGACCTGTCTCGCAATGGTTGGAGTTTTGTTAAATAACTTTTATGTTCGCTTCTGGGGAGCATTCAGCGCAACCTGGAATGCTGAGCATCTTAGGTTTCCAGTACTGGGAGAATGCATTTCAGCTCTGAGGAGCAATCCTTTGCTTTCCACCGCATCTGTAGCAGTGTTCGGACAGGTGTTTGCTTTTGCACGGTGGCCATACCCTAGGTACCGATAACATCTTTTCAGGTTCAGTTTTTCTCTTAATCGGCAATTTATCTAAAAGATTTTGATTTTTTCGACTGCTAACACTTTGTTGGCGATGCTTGCTGGCAGACTTACTACTGCTGTCTGCGTCCCGGAATAGGTAATCCTCAAAGTCTTCTTTTTCGATTTCGGGTACAGGCTTTTTCTGTTCGAACTGCTCCGAGAGTGCTAGAGCGACCTTATCCTGCACCTCTATTGTGACCCCATGTAGCATGGTTTTGACTTCGATTTTTCTTTCCAGGATCTTCTCCACTTGTTGTTGGAAGTCCGAAGTTTGGTTGAATGCTGTTTTCTTCAACTGCAGCAATAAGTCTTCCTTCGCGGTATTCCGGCCGTGGTCAACATGTTCTCTCGGCTCCTTCTGCATGTCAGCATAAGACAGATCGCATGTTGCCTTTATCACAAACGCTACAGGATGGGTTAGTTTTCTTCTCTGTCTTTAAAGACCTGCGTCCATTCCTGCTTCTTTGTTGGCCCTTCACTCATCGTCGTTATTCGTTCTGGGTCCGCGTTCGCCGATCCCTGGTGTCTCCGATTTTTTTCTTTTTTGGCAGAAGCAAGTTTCGTTTTTGTGGGCTGGCTTCCCTTTTTGGGTTGGGAGTTTGCTGCTGTTGCCTGCTTTTCGGGATTCTGCGCGATAGAGCTAGTGCTATCCTTGCCAATCCTAAAGGTGATACTGCGGCTTACTTCCTCCGTCTGGGTACTTTGGTACGAGAGTTCTGACTGTCGATCGCAATTTACGGTTGGAAAATGCTACTGTGACTGATTTTGACATGCCCAGTGAATTGGAAAATAAACCTGCGTCTTCACCAATGTCTATGTTGAACTCATCAGTGTAAGCTTCCATAGATTCTGCGTTTTTTATTCCTATCCTTTTGGGATTGATTACCCAAGATCTTTACGGTGCCTTTCATTTGCTCTCTAAGAGTTGGAAAGAACCACATCATCTCCATAGGCTTTGATTCTATCTATTTATAAGTTTGTCAGTACGCTTCTCTTGGTAAAGAAACATCTAGGGGTGACATGGACAACTAACCAGCTTGTTCATTACTCTCAATGGTACTGTATTCTCGGACTCAGGTTCAGGGACAAAAGTGGCTATCAATTAAGACAGTGGCATTGTAGATGGGTGTTGATCGATAACCACTTGGTAATTGCTTGGAATGCTTGACGATCACTCCCTTTATTCATTTGTCAGAAAACTTTGAGCTACTGCTTTGAGGTTATTGACTCTATTCGTAAGAGTTTGATGCGTAGAATGTGAAGTCCTACCGTCTTGCTACTTTTCTTTGCTTTGATGGCGGTAGTGGTCTCATCCTTACTGGAGGTTGTGATGTGTATTATTCAGGTATCCCTTAACCTTTTGCTAGAGCTACGACTGCGTGTCAGCTCTTTGGTGATTCACAAACAAACACTACTCTCGCGTCTGCCTGCAGCTTCTCCTATTTCTGTAGTCAGCAAATTTTCCTTGACATTTCAACATTATCCTTGCCCTTGCCACTTCGTATGCTACACTCATCCTTATGGAATATAGCAGCTCTACCTAGATTCGCTGTGCTTCTGGAGTATGCAACCTTTTAGAAGTTTCCATTCATCAATATGTTACCAGGTATCCTCGCCGAAGGACAATTTTTTATTTGAGAAGCTTAGGCCCTATCACGTCGTCGGTGTAAGCACTCGATATTCCCGCCGGTTCTCAGATGGTCTTCCGGAATAGGGCAGTGCAGGATTACGCCTTGCCTCTCACCATTTCTGGAGAAATGTTTAAGGCAACTGAAGATAACCTGGTAGACTGTACTCGCTAGATCGATTGTAAAGTAAGAATGTAACTTAAACATCATTTATCTGATTCTAAAGAAAGGTGACATCCTTTAAGGAAACCTAATTGATTCTTACCATTATGATTCAAGAGGAGTATATTCAACAGGTCAGATGGATCCAAGTCCATTATCTCAGACTATTCGTGAACTATGTAAGTATTTCAAATTGCAGAGCAGAGAGCTAGTATCAAGTACCCCAAAACAACACCTCTGCATATTAATAAAATATCTTTTTTTTTTTTTTTTATTATATAAGTATTCACGAGATAGTTTGAAAAGTTTCAAAAGAGATCTGGACACATACTCCAGTCCTGAGTTTGTTTATGCTTCCAGTATGTTCCTTTGTAAGTGTATACCGCTTTCTCGCCATTTCCCATTTGTTTATTAAACCACAGCGGTGCATATGGCTCATATGTTTCTCCTGCAGCTTCTGCAATGCTGGACTCCTCCGATTGAGCTCGGTTTTTGGCACGCTGTTTCTCTTCCAATCGTGCCTTTTCCAAGTTACTCTCGTCCCATAGACCTTGTTCCATTAATCGTTGGTCTGGCCTTAAACGAGAATCTGTTGGAGCAACTCCATCTTCCATTTCATTTAATTGACACGCCAGCACCGAAAAATTGTAATACTTTTCACTGTCTTCGGCAGGTAGACGTCTGTTCCAGACTGTAAGGAATGCATCTGTCTCTGGGATACAAGTGCATGGTAGGTTTGAATTGGAAACACAAGCAATTTGTACTTTTTCATCCCAATTGGCACGTATTAGCCATCTGGGCTCGTTATCCTGATTTGTAACGACACCGTTCACCTTTCGTTGCTTCTCTCTACTGAAGTATGAGTAGGGGTAATATGTTAAGGTACATTTGAGACCTTCGGCCTTGTCATGGCCAATGATCTCTGTATCTCCGTAGTGATCTATCCAAAGTTTACCAACTATAATATTATGGACTGTAGTGTTGACCTTTGTCCAAGAGTACTTATGACCAGAGGAGAACTCTACGAAAGCGTCTCCGCATGCTGATAATTGAAGGTCCTTTCCTCTAAATTTACTAGCGACATTAATATCCTGCCAGGACTTCCAGTCTTTACCTTCACAGAATATTGCTGTTATCGGTGGGTGATGGGAAACTTGTTCGGCTATTAGACGCCAGCCTAGATCGTCCGTTCGATCGAATTCGAAGGTTTCCCCCAACAAGGGATTGAAAGGCTTTCCACATCGATTGGCCGTTGTCGAGTAACTAGATATAGTGAATGCTGCCACATATGCCAGCTGTTCATAGGGATCACGGCACTCAGCAGCTGTATGCAGCAAATCAGCGTATTCATAGTCTTCAGCTAACCGCTGTAGCATAGAAATAGGTTCATTAAAACTCACTGGCATTGATATCTTCCAGAGGTCCTTGCCAACACATTTCTTGAGAATCGCCCACAAATCTGTTTGATAATATGGCTTCTCAGGAACTGTTTCCCGCCGTTTTTTTTCCGCCCTTGAACCGTATTGTTTTACTGGGGCAAGACCTTCGTGTAAGGATGGAAGGTCAAAAATACTACGTGGCAGCAGATCGTCGATTCTTGCATGTTCATCCGGTCCGTAGGATTCAATTTGGATATCTGTTGTAGAGACAATATGATGGGCAGTCTGTTCCAGTGAGGTATGTTGCTTCGCCAACTGTTCAACCATTTCTTCTAGTCTCTGGCTATTGGTACGTTCACGTTGAAGGGCCTTTGTCCATTTTTGCTCCTGCATTTCAGCTGTTTTTATATACTGAGTACAAGAAGCAATCATAACATCGGCAGAAATACGCAACAAGGTGACATGTTCAATGAGGCTTTTATTTGAAGCTGATTTATTGCGACTTTCCAAATTGGCCAATTGACGTTGCAGTTCCCGACCATGCGTTGTTAGGTTTTCTAAGCAGGTGCGAAGATTATCCAAACAGGCGTCGTCTTCGGTGCTAATCACAGAAAAGTCCTCATCAGTCATTGAGGGTGAGAAGGATTTTGAACTTTTGATATTTAGACTTGGCTATTGGGTGGTCCTGTGGTCCAGGTGTACTAGAATTTAGCATTCAGTTTCAGTAAATATGAAATCTGTTGTTTTGTTTTGGTTATTTTGGTTAATCCTTTTTTTTGTTTAATCAATTATGACATTTGGAAAAAAAAGGAAACTGTCAACTTGACTGAAGATACATTTCATTCGTTGACTTCAGAGATAAATTGATCAAATCTTGAGTGGGTATGTATAGCGAATGTATAACTATTGGACGAATGAATGAATGAATGTCCCGACAAACAACTGAAAATATATTCAACATGAGGAAGGAACTACTTTGCTTACTAAATTTCTTGAATGTATACCCACCTCTTGAGCATAGAATTACACCGTCATTTAGTGTGATATCTTGAACTCGCCTTGGCTTGTCAATCCTCCGGATGGTGTTCGTTAACTCCTGGGGTACGACAATAATTTAGTGATTGCTGCAGCGATTTTGTAGGTGGACTCTTTGGTCTAAGAATTGACTTTAGAGTAGTTATCTATCGGCTTGACGTTGTTTCCTCTAAGTTTTGAGGAACCCTCTGGTTCTATAATCTGACTTTCAGAAACAAGGTGTCGTAGGAAAAGAAAGTTGTACAATGCCTGGTCATAGCCGATGTAGACAAAATCCCTAACTATCTCAAAGTTGTAGATAACTATTGTGACGTTCTGTCCAAAGCGGCGATGTTGTGTGTCCCTTCTTGTTGACAGCTAATACTTGGTTTTTTCCTCATTCATAACTAAACCCAGTTTTGCCACTTTTGTTCCAATACTTGCAAACGCACCAATACTTGAAAGCTTGCTGTGTTCTGCAGATGATGGCAATGTCATCAACGTATACAAGCAATTGCACAGACTTTTGGAAAATTGTGCTTCTGGTGTCGGCTTACTTTCTCAAGTATGATGTTGAAAAAGTCACATGACAGCGCATCACCTTGTCTGAATCCTTTTTTGACATCAAAGGTCTCAGTGAAATTGTTTCCGACCTGTATGGAGCAGCTAGTGTTCTTCATCGTCATTCTGCATAATATGACGAGTTTGGCAGAGATGCCACAACTAGACATTTCTCTGTATAGCTCGTCTCTATAGATGCTGTCATATGCGGCCTTAAATTCGATGAAGAGATGGTGGGTATCGATTTGGAAGTCTTGAGTTTTTCCAGGATCTTCCGAAATGTGAAGCTTTGATCGATTGTGGACTTTACTGGTCTAAAACCGCACTGTTAGGAGCCCATCAGCTGGTTGACCAATGGTTTCAGGCGCTTCCACAGTACGGCCAACAGGATCTTGCATGCAATGTTAAGGAGACTGATGCCTCTATAGTTGATGCAGTTTAGAGGGCCTCTTTTATTGTTAATCAGGCCAACGATGCTGAGGTTCCATTTACCAGATATATGTACTTTCCTCCGACCAAATCTTGGAAATGAGTTGAGTTGAGTTGAGTTAATTCGCCATGTCCAGCAGTCTTGTTGTACCTGAGTTTGGATATTGCTACCTCCACTTCATTCTGGTCGGATGGACGGAAGTCTTGGTTTACGTCATCCAGATTGAATGGTTCGTTCTGCCTGACGGCGAAATTTGGAACGTCGCGTCGTCGTCGTTTAACAGACTGCAGAAGTGGTTTTTCCATATCCTCAGCACAGACTGTGAGTCAACTACAAGGTTTCATTGTTCATCTCTACAGGTTTCTGTTCGGGTCTTGTTGCCTTGTTTCTGGAGTAGAACCTCTCTAATTCCTCGACAGCGCGCTTCTCGTGCTCTTTTTTTTCCCTCATCCAGCTAAAGAGCCGCTCTCGTCCTCCTGTGCAGCGCCGATTCTTAAGCGAGTTATTTTGTTGAGTGTGCTTGCCGGAATTCTTCATCAAACCAGGGGTTTTGTGGGGTAGTTGCGGCGTTTCTGATGGCTTCTTGGTAACCATGCCATTGGTCTACAAATGACTTCTCGAGAGGTTGAGGGATACGTGATCGGCAAAGATTCTGGGAGTTTCCTGCGATTGCAGCTGTTCAACGCTTTATCTTCTTGAGATATCCGTAGACGTATCTTGGCTGCAACTAGGTAGTGGTCCGAGTCTGTTTTGGCCGCTCGGAATGTTTGGACATTTCGAATACTGGAGGTTGACAGTTTCATGATCTGGTGACCGGCATGTTCCCTTACGAATGTTGAGGTGAGGAAACCTGTGTACTAGTTGTAGTAACATTACGTCCAGCAGCAAGCACAATTAACCTAAGTCCGTTTCCAGACATGGTGTCATGTTGACTATACTTTCCAATGGCGCTATCAAACACGTCCTTTCTCCTATTTTGGTTTTAAAATCACCCAGGACGATTTTAACTTCATATTTAGGACATTGCTTACATGTCTTGCCCACGAGCTAGTAGAAACACTCTTTGGTAGCATCACCGCTTTCCTCTGTGCAGCGTGAGTGCATATCAGGCGAATTTTCCCTTGATGCGGATTGTTATAAGGCATTCACTGACGTGTCTAAAGCTCAAGACTTCATGCCAAAGTCTTACCACAAATCCGCACCCAAGTAGACGCTGCTTCTGTTCTCTGTATGTTTCACAGTTTTTCATCCTTCTTCTTGCCTACTCACCGATTATTAGCAACCAGTTTGTCAATTAATTGTTTGTCTTGTCTTGCATATAAATCTTGTCTTGTCATGTCTTGCGCTACAGTTCGAGGTAAATCTGGACCTCAACCAGTTAGCCCGGTCCTTAGCTGACTGCCTCCAGTTGCGCTCTCCAAATTGATTGAGGCCCTCTTCTACTTATGCGCACCACTCAAGGCGAGGTCTGCCTCTACTGTGTTGTCCCTCCGGGTTTGATTCGAAAACTTTCAACAGTGAGATCATCCTTTTCCGCGGCCATTGGTTGCTTCGCAACTATTTGTTTTTTTTTTTTTTTTTGTGGTAGGGAAGATATCCCGACGTACCTGGAGGGGGTTAAACGAAATCAAGAGTTTCGGAATTCCGGAGTCCCAAGACGAATGCAAATTACATATTTACATATTTGGCGAAACAGATCCATGGGATCCGGTGTCTAGCTTCTCACAACCGTTCGCGTTGAGAGTGCCAGGATAAGTTCACCCAAAAGTGGCTCATGGAAACTTTAAGCAAATCCGGCACCAGGACCGGACTAGTACGGTCTATCTCATAATTTTTCCAAGATAATGTTGAAAAGATCTAATGTTTATGGTTTCCAGTCCCTCCTGCGTTATGTGTTCTTATTCATGCCTGAGTTAGAAAAATATGTAACGCTAATCTAAGGTGCAACTTCCTCAAAAATTATTGACACAGAGGACTCTAGTGAGGTAACAAACCCCATCCAGGACAAAATAAAGTAAAACATAATAAAGGATGTACGCTGTTTCACCTTTGCTTCAGTCAAAGGTACTCCAGTCAAGTATTCTATCCCCATTCCAACATTGTTCTAATAACTGCAAGGAGTTTAGTTTATTATACCCAAACTGCAGTAAGTCTTATTCTCGTCCGGAAACTTTATCCTAAGAGACCACACCTGCTCACCAGTCGCAAACCCAGTGTGACTTTGTCTAAAAGTGTTTCAAAAGCCCAACCAAAATTGCAAATAATCGGTACGTACGACAAATTTGTAACAAAATCCTCTCATTAACTAGAACTACCATAACCCTAATCCATCCACAAAGGGTTTTCCAACTGCCAGACAGGAATCAACACCACTCGAATAGTAGCTCGGTGCCTATTCTAATTAACCCTTACAATCCCACCCCACCACCCACCCCTTTGTCCCTGTGGCTATCATAACTTGATGTTTGTCACATTCGGCGAAAGCCTTGATGTACAATATAACTCCTTTAGCACTATCGCCCATCAACACACACACGCAGACACCATACATACGGCCCGAAACAACAACAAGCATCACTTTATCGCTGGAAGATACAAATTGCGACATTTCAAAGGAGCAATTACCAGCAAGGGTGTTGGATCCGGCCAAATGCTCAGATAATGGAAAATCCTAATTGCCACACTGACATCGAATCACAGTTGACAGATGATGATGGTGATGACGTTGCTCTGATGGTTACTTAGTTACGTATGAAGATGACGATGATGATGCCTTGTGGGTGTTTATCCAACAAATGTTCCTCGGCTTTGTGTAGTTTTTCATAAGAAATTTTTTTTTGAAAATCCCATTACATATCCATTGAGGGTGGCATTGGGATTGAATTCAAATTTGTGTCAGTTTAAAAAAAAAGTAAAAAAAAAATTTAATTTTGCTTTAGAGCGCACTGAATGACAAATTGCAACACCACCGCCGCCGCCGGGGGGTGAGTGAGAATTATGATTGCAACCCCGCCCATAACCGTAATCGTGTTCCAAACTTATCCATTAGGCTAAAGATATTTAGCATTCACTTAGAACTCCAACTCTGGCTGACATCAGATATGGTTATCCAGAAATAGAAACGTCGTCGCGACGAAGTCGTCAATCCCCTGCACGTGGAGGGTGGAAGTGGAATGGATGTGTGCTAGAATGCCCTGTCGGCATCGCAGATTGAAAATTTAATTGTTTGTTTGTTATTTGCATATAAATTTGGCATATGGCCGGATATTTGAAAAGGGATCGGAACAAGCGACCGACGATGATGATGACGACGACGGCGGCGGCGACTCAAAATAACCACCCCCAAGCAATGTGTGTAGACGTGTTCTGTTTAGCTCCTTAGCCGTTAAAGTGGTGGAAATTTTGAAAATGTTTTGGGGTCGGTCCATTGTGCGGCCGGAATATTTTTGCGTAATCTTTGGCCGAGTGGAAAACGTGGCATCATGAAATATGCTAACGAATTATTTATCAACAGTAAACAGATCATCCGTTTCGCGTCCTTTTTACATATGCCTGCGGACTTAGCACAGCCCAACGATATGGTGATGATGTCGATGGTGGGGTACAGCAGACAGCACCGACACGACGACGTTTTAATTTGTACTTGGAAAAATATTTGCACTCGAATAATGATGAGAGGGATGATAATTCAATTATCCTTGTGATTTTTTTTTCTAAAGTTCATTCCCCTACTCTTAGTTAAATGGGCGATGGGGTGAGTGCACATTGGCCAGATTAGTTCCACAACAACCGCCCCCGCTCTTGAGGTATGAGTTTAGAATGGAAACCAGTGTTTTTGAAGGGTCTGGCTGGATGACTGTCTGCGATAGCGAAACTGTATGAGGATTTACTTTTAATTCGAATATCGAATTATTGCCAGGATGAGTAGGTACATACATACATATGTATATTTTTTGATTTTGAAATTGAAAAGTATATGCAAACAGAGACAGACGTTGCAAACGTACACATGTCCTCGGAAGATGGAGAGGAAGGCTCTTCAAAGTTCGCTGTATTGTGAGTCCTTACTCATGCGTTTGGTCCTTTTGTGCATGGGGATTAATTTGAATTGACCCGAATACGAATTTTTTGCTTGGAATGTCTGGCTTGGGCTGTAACCGCACCGTAAAGAGATATGTTTTTTCGGGTTAATGCTTTTCAATTGAGTTGGTGACAAGTTGATTTATTTGTCAGACGGATGAGGCACTTTTCTTGAGAATTAAGCTATCTGAAGTAGGTGAAGTGCGAATTTGTTTTTTACGTATTGGAGGCGTTGTTATGTTCTTTAAATCCTTAATGTCAAATGCAGCTTAGGGATTGAACATAAATGAATATTTGTAGATGGTATGGAAGGTAATTTCGCTCGAAAGTGGGGGAATTTAACCCAATTCCTACGGTAGGTACAGCTTGTTTAATACTAGAATTTTCTACAAATCCCTCCCCTGTCGTAAAGAATGTTTTTAAAAAACGTCCATGACTACCAACATAATAGTTAAACAAACAATGATGGGTATGACCGAAAATATCACGACCAGTTAGGAACTGGTCGATGAGATAGAGTTAGGAAATGGTAGCCACCGATGGACCGTGAGAAATCGTACCCCTGCTGTGAAAATCATCCACATCATCATCAATATATGTACATATTGTCCATTATCTTGAAAGAAATCATAGACAGGCACCCAGAGTGAATGTGACTAAACACAGATGTTCTCAGGACAGTAGATGCTAATACGACAGGCGTGCGATGATTTCATGACTCGTGGGAAAGGTAAAACGATCGGACATAACCTATGTATAAGGTGCTAACAAGGATCGAAAGTTCACTCCACTACAATGAATTCACTGCCTTCTTTAATATAGAAGGAGCCTTCAACAATGTAAAATCTGAATCTATACGACTAGCACTGAACTAACAAAACATAGACCCAATTAATTACAGACTGGGTTGAATGCATGCTCAAAACGAGACACATGAACGCAGAACTGGGTGACTACCAAATACTTGCACTGACCTCTAGAGGCACCCCACAAAGTCACAAAGTGGGGTCCTATGCCCTCTACTATGGATGTTGGTTGCGATCAGAATCTTAAAGAAATTAGTACGAAATTGAGTCAAAATTGTCGCATATGCGATAATGTTTTAATAATGGCTACAGGTAAGTCTATGCCCACCATCACCGAAATACTTTAAACCACCTTCGATACCCTACACAAACGGGTGGAAAGATGTGGATTAAACATTAACTCCTTGAAAACAGAGGTGATCCTCTTTACTAACAAGAGAACAATCCCACATATCTGGCCCTTTAGACTCAACGGCATACCCTTCCAAATTTCAGATATGGTGAGATACCTACTTGGGCCATATACTCGACCGTAACCCGGAAGAAAACACGTCAGAAAGGATAAGAAAGACATCCGCAGCCTT
This sequence comes from Xylota sylvarum, assembly GCA_905220385.1. NCBI lineage: Eukaryota > Metazoa > Arthropoda > Insecta > Diptera > Syrphidae > Xylota > Xylota sylvarum. The sequence goes on from LR999958.1 coordinate 41,291,517, forward strand.
CTATACATGCAACAAAACCTTTGGTAAGAGATGCCCAAGTCTGCCATCATCCAGTGGATGTACACAGCCATTGTCAGACCCATTCTATACTGCCTAGTCTGGTGGTCTGCAGCAAAGAACACCACGTACTTCAGAGCACTGATCAGGATACAAAAATTAGCATATATAGGGAATACCAGCGCAATCAGAGCCAAGCCATCAATATAATACTAGCACCTATCCCATTAGACCTACGGTTCAAGGAAACAGCTGCAAAGAGTTCCCTTCGCTTGAAGCAGTCCGACCTTTGGAAAGAGGGCGACACAGCCAAGATGGGCACACTTGGCCATCGAGACAGATTATATATCATCATCCTACGACTTAAGCCTAATCGTTAAGACAATCTTTTCCTCAAGAGAGGATTGGTTTAACGGTGAGGCCATCAACTCGAATAATACCTCGATCATCACAGACGGGTCAAAACTAACGAAGGAGTGCTCTATAGTATATACTCATCTGAACCCGAAATTGCTCGCTTTCTGAGACTTTCAGACCATCGCAGTGGATTTCAAGCGGAAGTATTATCAATCGCAGGAGCGGCATGAGAACTATCCACGAAACTGCACTCTCATCTTGTCGTGTCTCCAGAAAACTCTGGATAAAACATAGCAATGCGAAGACCAAGCAAATTTTAGTACTTAGACCCAACTTGGAGCTCTTTACGGAAATTATTACCGGGCAGAACCTCCTGGCGGCCCACCGAAGAAGAATGCCATTCAGTGTTTACTCTGATGATCTCTACCGAGGTTGTGGCGACACGGATGCAGAAGAGAGTACATCGCACTTCTTATGCGAATGCCCAAGCCTGTGCAGAACTAGGAACACGGCCCTCGGTTAATACCACCTCGAAGATCTGGGCGACCTCTCAGAAAAGCCACCATTAACCATCCTGAAATTTATAACAATATCGGGTTGTTCAAGGAAGCCGCTTAGCTATCCTACAGACCAAAATTTGTCTTCGTGCTTTTTTTTCTATGTTATCCGCGACAGGGGTTCACAATGGATCCATTAGTGATCCGAGTGCGAGCTGCTTGTGCAACCACCCCTTCTATCTACCTACCTAACCTATGTAAAAAAATGATACCCATAACTGAGGCGCAAAGCTATAATGGGGATGGGAAGGAACTTAAAATCGAATAAAGGATTAAAGGTCGAATAAAAGATTAAAAAGGCAAAAAATGAAAGAATCTACAACATGAAGTCAATACGGATACCTGTGGATGCAGGATACGTGAGGACGCGGTCATGTGTAAGCAGATGTCAGGTCCAGTTCTAAACCAAACAAATATGAGGAATATCGGGCAAGAGATGTATTCGAGATACAGGATACTAGGCGAACTATCCACCAGGCAACTCCATACATAAGAAACGCTTTTAACTCTCCCGTGTGGACCGATATTCTTAATGACTCAGAAAATACCTTCGGGTGCCATAATACTTCTTTGGCTGGTGAAAGAAAAAAAGGCCCTTTGTGCATTAACACAGATAATCTCTAGAGCTACAAGGGCAGTTAGCCTGGTCCTTAGCTAACTCCCTCCAGACAAAAGTCCCTTACTACCTTAAAGAAACTTACTTATGTCCTGTACTATAGTACCTGTATGTTGTGGGTCCTATGGCATCCACAACGCTTAAGCGCCATTCTGTGCGGTTTCTGCCAATGTGCTTCAGCTCTCTTAACACTTTTCCAGTTGCCATGATTCCTTCTCTACTGTTTTGCGCCGCCGCGTATCCTTCTATCCTGAGTTATCGGATTACATTCCATCGTTTGGTTAGCTATGGCCCTGTCACCTTGTCGGAAAGTAGTGGATTGAACAACTTTCACTTCCGTCGTTGTATAGTTATGATGCCTATTAGTTCATGGCTCGTTCTTCGATAAAGCTGTTCGTTGGAAATACGATTTGGCCAGAAAAGGTAGATTACTATCCAAGTACTACATTCAAATAGCAACACAGACTCAACGTTGAAACGGAACAGTCGTAGCTTTGTTTAAGCTAGTGACATTACTACACCAAATGTTGGTTAACATCTCAAACGCAGACTTTGCTTTCCCTATTCGGCTGGCTATATCCAGCTCGGTTCCATCATTGTTTGAGACAATACTCCCAAGATATTGGAATCTCTCTACTCTTTCAACTGTTTGTCCACTAATGCATATATGTATGAGCTGATGAGTTCGCATCCCAGGATTCAGAAGGATCCAGAACGTAAACCTGCTTGTTCGGCATCTAGTGTATCTTCGATAAGTTCTTTGTTGATGTGTCCGGGATGTTGATGTTGCATATCCTTTTCTTCTGCAAGCAGTTGCACAGCCTTTTGAAAGATAGTGGCTCTAATGTTGAAGTGCGATTTCTGAACAATTCTTTCTTTCTAAATCCTTTTTGATATCAAGAGTCTATTATGAGATAAGTTCCGAACTTGTTGCGAAACTGGATGAGTTTGTCAGGAATGTTAAAACATGGCTCTATATAGTTCGCCTCTATAAGTGCTGTCAGAGGCGGTCTTCGAAAGCTAACGTAGTACCAAAAGTTGAAAAGTTGAATCATTCGTATTCAAGACTATTGTTTATCTCGTAACTGTTTGCTTTTTCCACTGACACACAACCCCCAACTTGAAGGGTCAGGTTCTTGGTAGAAAGTCTTAGTGCAAGACGTCAGATACACCAATCCTAATAACCAGTTCTACTACGGTATAATTTAAACCCTAAACCTTATCATTGAAAAAGCTTCACTAGACCCAATTAATTGCTTGTATCAATGTGTATCAATTTAATACAATTAAAGGACATCTTCCTAATACGTCAAATACAAATGCTTTCTTCATTCGTATACATATATGTATGTATGTACTTGTACTATCCGAATCGATCCAAGTTACGGGTAACCACTTTGTAATAATTTATCATTTCTTCAAGTCCTACCACCTACCCAATGACATATATAAAATCATTTTCCTTCGTACATCCTTATTTCATTTACCAGCAAACTGTATACCATGTTCACTACCAATGAGCAACACACAGCCCATAAAATGCCAAGAATGTGTTTATAAAATTCTTATTACCTACCTGACTCATTATATTTGAGTCCTTTGAACAAATTTACAAAATTAATTACTAGACGTTGGCTTAGCAACATTGCATCTGCACTTCGACTTATTGTTGTTCGAAAGCAGTTGTGCTTTCGCTTGTTAACCTCATGAGCGGTACTTTGTGAACGTTCTTATTTTGCCCAAGTATAGTACCGACTGTGTGCCTTAATTGCACATATTCTAAAACAAAACAAAAAAAACCTTTATAATTGTGATTTTTTAATTAGTCCTGCTAGGGTTGCACCCCTTCTTTGAGACGGTACTTGGGTGTATGTAGTTTCCTCTGGGTTAACAAAGTAAGCACGATGACGACGAAACTTGTTACTAGCAATAAGTATGTTAGTTAATGCATACACAAGAGAAGTATATAATTAGAATGTTCACTTATTGCAATTAATACTTGCCATAACGTGTTACTTTTTGAGACATGAACAGGTCCTTCTAAGAGCCTTTTTGTTTTTGTGTAGGGTTGCAGTTGTAGATGATGATTATAGAGATCGCCTGCAAGTTAAACGGATGAGGTGCAGTTAATTAGTAGAAATGTTTTGTCCTTAACTAATCAGTTTGGCGGTCTAGAAAATACCTGAAATTCTGAGACGGGAAGGTATAAGTGTTAAATTGGATGGAGATGCAGTTTAAGGATAATGTGCAACATGTGGGTCAAGTATAATAAATAGTGCAGCGTTATACATTTCTGTTTGGACTATTATCCATTGTCCAAGTGTGTGACAGATTATTATCTACAGGACATTACCCTAGATATTGTCAGCTTCACTTTATCCTGAAAATTTACCATCCTGCACATACGTAGATTAGAGAGATTATATGAATTAGGCGGGGGTATGTCACCACAACACTGCGGCCACAGATGGGCCTATTGTGAATTTCTCCAATTAGGGTTCGCTCATGATACGCGAGTTAGTGATAAATCCAAGTAAATCTTTGAGTAAATTAGCGGAATGATTAAACAGTTGCACGATTAGGATTACGGGAGGCCCTAGACTGCTATAAGGCAGATATCACCGCAATCCAAGAAGTGCGGTGGGATGTCACGTACACTATGGTGATTGAAAGAAAAGAAGCAGAGTCTATTTTGGTGCGGATTTGTTATAAGCGGCAGACTTCGGCTTAAAGTCTTGAGCTTTAGACACGTCAATAAACGCCTTATAACCATCCATGAAGGCTAAATTCGCCAACATTAGCCTGATATGCACTCACGCCAAACAGAGGAAAGACATGATGCTGCCAAACAGTGTTTCTACGAGCTCCTCGACAAGACATATAAGGAATGTCGTAAGTATGCCTTTAAAATCATCCTAGTTGATTTTAACGTCAAAAAAGGAAAGGAGGACATCTTTGATACGACCATTGGAAAGCATAGCGTACACGACACCTGATAGAGTCCACAGAATGGTCTTGGCATCATAAAGGTCGAAGCAGATCCTTTGCTGGCTAGTATGGCTGCCTTCTTATTGCCTATATGTCCGCTGTGTTCTTTAGAACATCAAGATTGTTTTTACAAATGAATTCTAGAAGTGATTCAACTCTTTTGCTGCTATTTGAGCAGTCCCAGTTGGTATGATGGGCGTTTGCAGTGTCTCCTTTTGCCACAGTAGTCCATACGACCTTGCAATGGCAGAAAGTCCAGGTCAGAGGAGTTGTACGCCAGGTAAATTGAGCATATTACAGCGTCTGTTTTACCACCTTCAGTGGGTAGCTCAACTATTGCCACGGCCATGTCTTTATTGATGTGTTCTGGAATTGGAATAGCGTTTACATTCTGATTTAACAAAATACAAGCGCTAGGTCTTCCTTCAATCAATCGTATAGTAACTCACCTGAGAGACCTTGATCCTGATCCTTGTATATACATATACGGCTCCTGGATAAAATGGTATAGATTAACTTAGATACTTTATTCCATAGTTGAGACTATTGTAGAGATATGCTGGCAGGACTGCCAACATTTTTAGTTTCGCCAGTGGTCTGGCTAGGCGTTGAGGACAAGTCTACTGGCGCCTTCGACTTTTGAGGCTTTCCATTAGTCATCGCTGCTATGCTACTAGCTTCAGATGTGATAAGTTCAGCTGCCTGGTGGGTCTTTTGGGGCTTATCAGCTTATCTTATCAAGTGGATTCCCCTTCCTCGCGTCAAACAGGTTTTGGTGAGTACTAAACTTTGTATGACCAGGCGTTCTGTCGTCAGTCTTTAGATTCTTCACTCTGGACTGGTCTGAAGCCAACTCAAGCCAAGGTCTCGATGATCCTTTTATTCTAGTCAGAACCTGCGAGAAGTTGATGAAAAGTTTACAACCTTGACTTAGGATGTAATCCTTAGAAACCCCATTCACTGGCAATGTGATGGTTTCACCTCTGATCTTCTCCTTAGTGATCCTCACGGTTCATTAGTGATTCTGAACATTCTTGGTAAGGTGGTCTGCTTCTGGAATGAAGACAACGAATAATAATAATAACTTGGGAACCTCATGTCCTTGAGTTATACGGAAATTTGCGTTTTGAGTCAATTTTTGGTCGCTGGTCGACTGTGGCCTCTAGCTGAGGTGGCTACAAATCTCAGGATGGGACAGTTTTTATCAGTTTTGTCCATCTTTTCCAGTAGTCTCTTCCTCACTATCTTAATCTCCTGATCCGTAACTATCTGCTCTGGGTGCATGATTGCAACCTTACATTGGGCCATAGCATTCCTATAGGATAAATCTTACGCGTTAGGTAGCTCCTGTGCAGTCTCCAATCCGCCCTACCTTTTAGACATGCTTTCTTTTATTTTCCCTCCACTTTGCTGTTGATCGCATCTGAGTAGGATTTTGGAGTAGACTTTTGGTGTTTAGCATCTTCTTTAGGCGTACCTGCCTGTGTGTCTTTACGTGACTCTGTGTGTGGTCTATGTTTCTTCGTACTTTCTGCCGCGAGAGAGCTATTTCAGAAAACAGTGGTCAATTCTTTGGGCATACTGGACGTTTTGGGAAGTTCTCATCTCTAAAACACTCATCTCTTCATCAATCTCGTTGAAGAATCCTATGATTTTGCAAGAAGAAAAGTATCCGATCATCTTTGGACAGGAGCACCCCTGTTATACTCCCTTCACACCATTCTTCACCAATAAACCACTGACCTTAAATTTCACTTTACAAAAAATTTAAAAAAAAATAAAATAGTTTCTATATCTAGTCGTAATTTTTGATTTTTGATTCAAAATTTTTCATTCCGGTTACAAACTCTTAACATAAACGACTTTAAAAAACTTTTCGATTTTCTCTTCAAATTAAAATTGTTTGTGAAAAAAAAAATTTAACAAAATCCGCAATGAATACTCTTCTTAACTTCAACCGCTTTCTTCAAGTGCAACGTGGTGCCATCAACCTATTTAACAGCTTTCGCTATGCTAGTTGCGCGAAAGACTCGAACCGATGCCCAAAGGCCAAAATCCGTACATCTCCATGCAAGGATAACAAACCGGAAGTAGCACCACGTAAGCCACAAAAAAAGGACGTATTCAAATCGATGTGGGAGAGTGCGAAATGCGATCGTTCGGTTGCCAAGTGCCCGGCAGCTAGATTCGACAAGTTGTACTATAAACCATCGAATAAAGCGAAACGTATATACCAACAGACTTGGGTGGAATGTCCTAAACGTAAGATTAAGCCGAAAGTTGTATGTGAATACCCCAAAGACAAATATCCACCGCTGGAGCGTAGACAACGTAAAGCTAAGGCAGACACAGCTAGATGCCAAGGATCGTCAGACTTAATGTCCTGCAAAAGGGGCGGTGACCTGAAACAAAACACAAAATGCCTTAAAATTAGTTTACCCGGCTGCCGTAGTGTACGCTCGAGTATCAAGTGCAGGGTTATAAGGAAGCCCGCTGATTGTAAGGCGCCAAAATGCCCTTATCCGTCCTTTTCCGAATGCACTAAGCCGAAAATTAAGCCAAAACGTCCAAACGAATGTGAGTGCTTGAAGATACGCTCGATGTGTGAAGTTTGGACCATTCTAAGAAGAAAGGCCGTACTCTAAAAAAAAAGAAAGTAACCTAATTTGCAAATTTGTAACCTCTTTGGCTGTTTATTTTTTGACTACATATAAAATTGATGAGCGTCAGGTATAAACATAAAGCACTTTGTATGAATTAATACAATAAAACTACATATATCATTTTGTGTAAAAGTCGCCTTGTTCTGAAAAGTTTTTTTCTCTTTTTGCAATTGTCTGTTATACGAAAATTTTTAATAAAAATCCTGTCCATTTTCGTATTTTTTTTTTTAATTAACTGCTGATGGCTGCTTTCCTCAATTCAACTAAAATGCGCATTGTGACTGCACATCGCATCGGTGCTGCAAACACACGAAGCTGTCACGATGCGATGCACATTCTGTTGCGTTGTGAATCATGATGTTTTGGAATCTTGTGCTAAGCGTATAACTTGGGCGAGTTCCAAAATGTGTATTATGTGCTTTTTAGCTAAATTTCGGGTCCTGGAGAAAATCGAAAATTTTGCTGTCTAGGGATTTTCAAGCAACGAGCCCTCTTTCATTTCAAATACCTCATTGGCTGCCAAATGCCACATATCCTGCAACAAAGTTGCCTATGTTTTAGATCATCCGATTGTAGGTCTTTTGGTTCAACCCTTTTATTCTCTGTTGCCCATTTCACCCAGATGATCAAGGGAAAGTCGTTATATGTCATTTTTATCTAAATTTTGGGTCCTGGAAAAAATCGAAAATTTTGCTGTCTAGGGATTTTCAAGCAACGAGTCCCTCTTTCATTTCAAATGCCTTATTGGATGCCAAATGCCACATATCCTGCAACAAAGTTGCCTATGTTTTAGATCATCCGATTGTTGGTCTTTTGGTTCAACCCTTTTATTCTCTGTTGCCCATTTCACCCAGATGATCAAGGGAAAGTCGTTATATGTCATTTTTATCTAAATTTTGGGTCCTGGAGAAAATCGAAAATTTTGCTGTCTAGGGATTTTCAAGCAACGAGTCCCTCTTTCATTTCAAATGCCTTATTGGATGCCAAATGCCACATATCCTGCAACAAAGTTGCCTATGTTTTAGATCATCCGATTGTTGGTCTTTTGGTTCAACCCTTTTATTCTCTGTTGCCCATTTCACCCAGATGATCAAGGGAAAGTCGTTATATGTCATTTTTATCTAAATTTTGGGTCCTGGAGAAAATCGAAAATTTTGCTGTCTAGGGATTTTCAAGCAACGAGCCCTCTTTCATTTCAAATACCTCATTGGCTGCCAAATGCCACATATCCTGCAACAAAGTTGCCTATGTTTTAGATCATCCGATTGTAGGTCTTTTGGTTCAACCCTTTTATTCTCTGTTGCCCATTTCACCCAGATGATCAAGGGAAAGTCGTTATATGTCATTTTTATCTAAATTTTGGGTCCTGGAAAAAATCGAAAATTTTGCTGTCTAGGGATTTTCAAGCAACGAGTCCCTCTTTCATTTCAAATGCCTTATTGGATGCCAAATGCCACATATCCTGCAACAAAGTTGCCTATGTTTTAGATCATCCGATTGTAGGTCTTTTGGTTCAACCCTTTTATTCTCTGTTGCCCATTTCACCCAGATGATCAAGGGAAAGTCGTTATATGTCATTTTTATCTAAATTTTGGGTCCTGGAAAAAATCGAAAATTTTGCTGTCTAGGGATTTTCAAGCAACGAGTCCCTCTTTCATTTCAAATGCCTTATTGGATGCCAAATGCCACATATCCTGCAACAAAGTTGCCTATGTTTTAGATCATCCGATTGTTGGTCTTTTGGTTCAACCCTTTTATTCTCTGTTGCCCATTTCACCCAGATGATCAAGGGAAAGTCGTTATATGTCATTTTTATCTAAATTTTGGGTCCTGGAGAAAATCGAAAATTTTGCTGTCTAGGGATTTTCAAGCAACGAGCCCTCTTTCATTTCAAATGCCTTATTGGATGCCAAATGCCACATATCTTGCAACAAAGTTGCCTATGTTTTAGATCATCCGATTGTAGGACTTTTGGTTTAACCCTTTTATTCTCTGCTACCCATTTCACCCAGATGATCAAGGCAAGGTCGTTATATGTCATTTTTATCTAAATTTTGGGTCCTGGAAAAAATCGAAAATTTTGCTGTCTAGGGATTTTCAAGCAACGAGTCCCTCTTTCATTTCAAATGCCTTATTGGATGCCAAATGCCACATATCTTGCAACAAAGTTGCCTATGTTTTAGATCATCCGATTGTAGGACTTTTGGTGCAACCCTTTTATTCTCTGTTGCCCATTTCACCCAGATGATCAAGGGAAAGTCGTTATATGTCATTTTTATTTAAATTTTGGGTCCTGGAAAAAATTGAAAATTTTGCTGTCTAGGGATTTTCAAGCAACTAGTCGATCTTTCATTTCAAATGCCTTATTGGATGCCAAATGCCACATATCTTGCAACAAAGTTGCCTATGTTTTAGATCATCCGATTGTAGGTCTTTTGGTTCAACCCTTTTATTCTCTGTTGCCCATTTCACCCAGATGATCAAGGGAAAGTCGTTATATGTCATTTTTATCTCAATTTTGGGTCCTGGAAAAAATCGAAAATTTTGCTGTCTAGGGATTTTCAAGCAACGAGTCCCTCTTTCATTTCAAATGCCTTATTGGATGCCAAATGCCACATGTCTTGCAACAAAGTTGCCTATGTTTTAGATCATCCGATTGTAGGTCTTTTGGTTTAACCCTTTTATTCTCTGCTGCCCATTTCACCCAGATGATCAAGGCAAGGTCGTTATATGTCATTTTTACCTAAATCTTGGGTCCTGAAGAAAATCGAAAATTTTGCTGGATAAGGTTTTTCAAGCAACTAGTCCCTCTTTCATTTCAAATGCCTTATTGGATGCCAAATGCCACATATCCTGCAACAAAGTTGCCTATGTTTTAGATCATCCGATTGTAGGTCTTTTGATTCAACCCTTTTATTCTCTGTTGCCCATTTCACCCAGATGATCAAGGGAAAGTCGTTATATATCATTTTTACCTAAATCTTGGGTCCTGAAGAAAATCGAAAATTTCGCTGGATAAGGTTTTTCAAGCAACTAGTCCCTCTTTCATTTCAAATGCCTTATTGGATGCCAAATGCCACATATCCTGCAACAAAGTTGCCTATGTCTTAGATCATCCGATTGTAGGTCTTTTGGTTCAACCCTTTTATTCTCTGTTGCCCATTTCACCCAGATGATCAAGGGAAAGTCGTTATATGTCATTTTTACCTAAATCTTGGGTCCTGAAGAAAATCGAAAATTTTGCTGTCTAGGGATTTTCAAGCAACTAGTCCCTCTTTCATTTCAAATGCCTTATTGGATGCCAAATGCCACATATCCTGCAACAAAGTTGCCTATGTTTCAGATCATCGGATTGTAGGTCTTTTGGTTCAACCCTTTTATTCTCTGTTGCCCATTTCACCCAGATGATCGAGGGAAAGTCGTTATATGTCATTTTTACCTAAATTTTGGGTCCTGGAGAAAATCGAAAATTTTGCTATATAAGGTTTTTCAAGCAACTAGTCCCTCTTTCATTTCATATGCCTTATTGGCTGCCAAATGAAACATATCTTACAACAAAGTTGCCTATGTTTTAGATCATCCGATTGTAGGTCTTTCGGTTCAACCCTTTTATTCTCTGTTGCCCATTTCACCCAGATGATCCAGGGAAGGTCGTAATATGTGATTTTTAGCTAAATTTCGGGTCCTGGAAAAAATCGAAAATTTTGCTGTCTAGGGATTTTCAAGCAACTAGTCCCTCTTTCATTTCATATGCCTTATTGGATGCCAAATGCCACATATCTTGCAACAAAGTTGCCTGTGTTTTAGATCATCCGATTGTAGGTCTTTCGTTTCAACCCTTTTATTCTCTGTTGCCCATTTCACCCAGATGATCAAGGGAAAGTCGTTATATGCCATTTTTACCTAAATCTTGGGTCCTGAAGAAAATCGAAAATTTTGCTGGATAAGGTTTTTCAAGCAACTAGTCCCTCTTTCATTTCAAATGCCTTATTGGATGCCAAATGCCACATATCCTGCAACAAAGTTGCCTATGTTTTAGATCATCCGATTGTAGGTCTTTCGTTTCAACCCTTTTATTCTCTGTTGCCCATTTCACCCAGATGATCAAGGGAAAGTCGTTATATGACATTTTTACCTAAATCTTGGGTCCTGAAGAAAATCGAAAATTTTGCTGGATAAGGTTTTTCAAGCAACTAGTCCCTCTTTCATTTCAAATGCCTTATTGGATGCCAAATGCCATATATCCTGCAACAAAGTTGCCTATGTTTTAGATCATCCGATTGTAGGTCTTTCGTTTCAACCCTTTTATTCTCTGTTGCCCATTTCACCCAGATGATCAAGCGAAAGTCGTTATATGTCATTTTTATCTAAATTTTGGGTCCTGGAAAAAATCGAAAATTTTGCTGTCTAGGGATTTTCAAGCAACGAGTCCCTCTTTCATTTCAAATGCCTTATGGGATGCCAAATGCCACATATCTTGCAACAAAGTTGCCTATGTTTTAGATCATCCGATTGTAGGTCTTTTGGTGCAACCCTTTTATTCTCTGCTGCCCATTTCACCCAGATGATCAAGGCAAGGTCGTAATATGTGATTTTTAGCTAAATTTCAGATCTTGGAAAAAATCGAAAATTTTGCTGTCTAGGGATTTTCAAGCAACGAGTCCCTCTTTCATTTCAAATGCCTTATTGGATGCCAAATGCCACATATCTTGCAACAAAGTTGCCTATGTTTTAGATCATCCGATTGTAGGTCTTTTGGTTCAACCCTTTTATTCTCTGTTGCCCATTTCACCCAGATGATCAAGGGAAAGTCGTTATATGTCATTTTTATCTAAATTTTGGGTCCTGGAAAAAATCGAAAATTTTGCTGTCTAGGGATTTTCAAGCAACGAGTCCCTCTTTCATTTCAAATGCCTTATGGGATGCCAAATGCCACATATCTTGCAACAAAGTTGTATATGTTTTAGATCATCCGATTGTAGGTCTTTTGCTTCAACCCTTTTATTCTCTGCTGCCCATTTCACCCAGATGATCAAGGCAAGGTCGTAATATGTGATTTTTAGCTAAATTTCAGATCTTGGAAAAAATCGAAAATTTTGCTGTCTAGGGATTTTCAAGCAACGAGTTCCTCTTTCATTTCAAATGCCTTATTCGATGCCAAATGCCACATATCTTGCAACAAAGTTGCCTATGTTTTAGATCATCCGATTGTAGGTCTTTTGCTTCAACCCTTTTATTCTCTGCTGCCCATTTCACCCAGATGATCAAGGCAAGGTCGTAATATGTGATTTTTAGCTAAATTTCAGATCTTGGAAAAAATCGAAAATTTTGCTGTCTAGGGATTTTCAAGCAACGAGTCCCTCTTTCATTTCAAATGCCTTATTGGATGCCAAATGCCACATATCTTGCAACAAAGTTGCCTATGTTTTAGATCATCCGATTGTAGGTCTTTTGGTTCAACCCTTTTATTCTCTGTTGCCCATTTCACCCAGATGATCAAGGGAAAGTCGTTATATGTCATTTTTATCTAAATTTTGGGTCCTGGAAAAAATCGAAAATTTTGCTGTCTAGGGATTTTCAAGCAACGAGTCCCTCTTTCATTTCAAATGCCTTATGGGATGCCAAATGCCACATATCTTGCAACAAAGTTGTATATGTTTTAGATCATCCGATTGTAGGTCTTTTGCTTCAACCCTTTTATTCTCTGCTGCCCATTTCACCCAGATGATCAAGGCAAGGTCGTAATATGTGATTTTTAGCTAAATTTCAGATCTTGGAAAAAATCGAAAATTTTGCTGTCTAGGGATTTTCAAGCAACGAGTCCCTCTTTCATTTCAAATGCCTTATTGGATGCCAAATGCCACATATCTTGCAACAAAGTTGCCTATGTTTTAGATCATCCGATTGTAGGTCTTTTGGTTCAACCCTTTTATTCTCTGTTGCCCATTTCACCCAGATGATCAAGGGAAAGTCGTTATATGTCATTTTTATCTAAATTTTGGGTCCTGGAAAAAATCGAAAATTTTGCTGTCTAGGGATTTTCAAGCAACGAGTTCCTCTTTCATTTCAAATGCCTTATTGGATGCCAAATGCCACATATCTTGCAACAAAGTTGCCTATGTTTTAGATCATCCGATTGTAGGTCTTTTGCTTCAACCCTTTTATTCTCTGCTGCCCATTTCACCCAGATGATCAAGGCAAGGTCGTAATATGTGATTTTTAGCTAAATTTCAGATCTTGGAAAAAATCGAAAATTTTGCTGTCTAATGATTTTCAAGCAACGAGTCCCTCTTTCATTTCAAATGCCTTATTGGATGCCAAATGCCACATATCTTGCAACAAAGTTGCCTATGTTTTAGATCATCCGATTGTAGGTCTTTTGGTTCAACCCTTTTATTCTCTGTTGCCCATTTCACCCAGATGATCAAGGGAAAGTCGTTATATGTCATTTTTATCTAAATTTTGGGTCCTGGAAAAAATCGAAAATTTTGCTGTCTAGGGATTTTCAAGCAACGAGTTCCTCTTTCATTTCAAATGCCTTATTGGATGCCAAATGCCACATATCTTGCAACAAAGTTGCCTATGTTTTAGATCATCCGATTGTAGGTCTTTTGCTTCAACCCTTTTATTCTCTGCTGCCCATTTCACCCAGATGATCAAGGCAAGGTCGTAATATGTGATTTTTAGCTAAATTTCAGATCTTGGAAAAAATCGAAAATTTTGCTGTCTAGGGATTTTCAAGCAACGAGTCCCTCTTTCATTTCAAATGCCTTATTGGATGCCAAATGCCACATATCTTGCAACAAAGTTGCCTATGTTTTAGATCATCCGATTGTAGGTCTTTTGGTTCAACCCTTTTATTCTCTGTTGCCCATTTCAACCAGATGATCAAGGGAAAGTCGTTATATGTCATTTTTATCTAAATTTTGGGTCCTGGAGAAAATCGAAAATTTTGCTGTCTAGGGATTTTCAAGCAACGAGTCCCTCTTTCATTTCAAATGCCTTATTGGATGCCAAATGCCACATATCTTGCAACAAAGTTGCCTATGTTTTAGATCATCCGATTGTAGGTCTTTTGCTTCAACCCTTTTATTCTCTGCTGCCCATTTCACCCAGATGATCAAGGCAAGGTCGTAATATGTGATTTTTAGCTAAATTTCAGATCTTGGAAAAAATCGAAAATTTTGCTGTCTAGGGATTTTCAAGCAACGAGTCCCTCTTTCATTTCAAATGCCTTATTGGATGCCAAATGCCACATATCTTGCAACAAAGTTGCCTATGTTTTAGATCATCCGATTGTATTACTTTTGGTGCAACCCTTTTATTCTCTGTTGCCCATTTCACCCAGATGATCAAGGGAAAGTCGTTATATGTCATTTTTATCTAAATTTTGGGTCCTGGAAAAAATCGAAAATTTTGCTGTCTAGGGATTTTCAAGCAACGAGTCCCTCTTTCATTTCAAATGCCTTATGGGATGCCAAATGCCACATATCTTGCAACAAAGTTGCCTATGTTTTAGATCATCCGATTGTAGGTCTTTTGCTTCAACCCTTTTATTCTCTGCTGCCCATTTCACCCAGATGATCAAGGCAAGGTCGTAATATGTGATTTTTAGCTAAATTTCAGATCTTGGAAAAAATCGAAAATTTTGCTGTCTAGGGATTTTCAAGCAACGAGTCCCTCTTTCATTTCAAATGCCTTATTGGATGCCAAATGCCACATATCTTGCAACAAAGTTGCCTATGTTTTAGATCATCCGATTGTAGGTCTTTTGCTTCAACCCTTTTATTCTCTGCTGCCCATTTCACCCAGATGATCAAGGCAAGGTCGTAATATGTCATTTTTATCTAAATTTTGGGTCCTGGAAAAAATCGAAAATTTTGCTGTCTAGGGATTTTCAAGCAACGAGTCCCTCTTTCATTTCAAATGCCTTATGGGATGCCAAATGCCACATATCTTGCAACAAAGTTGCCTATGTTTTAGATCATCCGATTGTAGGTCTTTTGCTTCAACCCTTTTATTCTCTGCTGCCCATTTCACCCAGATGATCAAGGCAAGGTCGTAATATGTGATTTTTAGCTAAATTTCAGATCTTGGAAAAAATCGAAAATTTTGCTGTCTAGGGATTTTCAAGCAACGAGTCCCTCTTTCATTTCAAATGCCTTATTGGATGCCAAATGCCACATATCTTGCAACAAAGTTGCCTATGTTTTAGATCATCCGATTGTAGGTCTTTTGGTTCAACCCTTTTATTCTCTGTTGCCCATTTCACCCAGATGATCAAGGAAAGTCGTTATATGTCATTTTTACCTAAATTTTGGGTCCTGGAGAAAATCGAAAATTTTGCTGTCTAGGGATTTTCAAGCAACGAGTCCCTCTTTCATTTCAAATGCCTTATGGGATGCCAAATGCCACATATCTTGCAACAAAGTTGCCTATGTTTTAGATCATCCGATTGTAGGTCTTTTGGTTCAACCCTTTTATTCTCTGCTGCCCATTTCACCCAGATGATCAAGGGAAAGTCGTTATATGTCATTTTTATCTAAATTTTGGGTAATGGAGAAAATCGAAAATTTTGCTGTCTAGGGATTTTCAAGCAACGAGTCCCTCTTTCATTTCAAATGCCTTATTGGATGCCAAATGCCACATATCTTGCAACAAAGTTGCCTATGTTTTAGATCATCCGATTGTAGGTCTCTTGCTTCAACCCTTTTATTCTCTGCTGCCCATTTCACCCAGATGATCAAGGCAAGGTCGTAATATGTGATTTTTAGCTAAATTTCAGATCTTGGAAAAAATCGAAAATTTTGCTGTCTAGGGATTTTCAAGCAACGAGTCCCTCTTTCATTTCAAATGCCTTATTGGATGCCAAATGCCACATATCTTGCAACAAAGTTGCCTATGTTTTAGATCATCCGATTGTAGGACTTTTGGTGCAACCCTTTTATTCTCTGTTGCCCATTTCAAGCAGATGATCAAGGGAAAGTCGTTATATGTCATTTTTATCTAAATTTTGGGTCCTGGAAAAAATCGAAAATTTTGCTGTCTAGGGATTTTCAAGCAACGAGTCCCTCTTTCATTTCAAATGCCTTATGGGATGCCAAATGCCACATATCTTGCAACAAAGTTGCCTATGTTTTAGATCATCCGATTGTAGGTCTTTTGCTTCAACCCTTTTATTCTCTGCTGCCCATTTCACCCAGATGATCAAGGCAAGGTCGTAATATGTGATTTTTAGCTAAATTTCAGATCTTGGAAAAAATCGAAAATTTTGCTGTCTAGGGATTTTCAAGCAACGAGTCCCTCTTTCATTTCAAATGCCTTATGGGATGCCAAATGCCACATATCTTGCAACAAAGTTGCCTATGTTTTAGATCATCCGATTGTAGGTCTTTTGCTTCAACCCTTTTATTCTCTGCTGCCCATTTCACCCAGATGATCAAGGGAAAGTCGTTATATGTCATTTTTATCTAAATTTTGGGTCCTGGAAAAAATCGAAAATTTTGCTGTCTAGGGATTTTCAAGCAACGAGTCCCTCTTTCATTTCAAATGCCTTATGGGATGCCAAATGCCACATATCTTGCAACAAAGTTGCCTATGTTTTAGATCATCCGATTGTAGGTCTTTTGCTTCAACCCTTTTATTCTCTGCTGCCCATTTCACCCAGATGATCAAGGCAAGGTCGTAATATGTGATTTTTAGCTAAATTTCAGATCTTGGAAAAAATCGAAAATTTTGCTGTCTAGGGATTTTCAAGCAACGAGTCCCTCTTTCATTTCAAATGCCTTATTGGATGCCAAATGCCACATATCTTGCAACAAAGTTGCCTATGTTTTAGATCATCCGATTGTAGGTCTTTTGGTTCAACCCTTTTATTCTCTGTTGCCCATTTCACCCAGATGATCAAGGGAAAGTCGTTATATGTCATTTTTACCTAAATTTTGGGTCCTGGAGAAAATCGAAAATTTTGCTGTCTAGGGATTTTCAAGCAACGAGTCCCTCTTTCATTTCAAATGCCTTATGGGATGCCAAATGCCACATATCTTGCAACAAAGTTGCCTATGTTTTAGATCATCCGATTGTAGGTCTTTTGCTTCAACCCTTTTATTCTCTGCTGCCCATTTCACCCAGATGATCAAGGGAAAGTCGTTATATGTCATTTTTATCTAAATTTTGGGTCCTGGAAAAAATCGAAAATTTTGCTGTCTAGGGATTTTCAAGCAACGAGTCCCTCTTTCATTTCAAATGCCTTATTGGATGCCAAATGCCACATATCCTGCAACAAAGTTGCCTATGTTTTAGATCATCCGATTGTAGGTCTTTTGGTTCAACCCTTTTATTCTCTGTTGCCCATTTCACCCAGATGATCAAGGGAAAGTCGTTATATGTCATTTTTACCTAAATTTTGGGTCCTGGAGAAAATCGAAAATTTTGCTGTCTAGGGATTTTCAAGCAACGAGTCCCTCTTTCATTTCAAATGCCTTATGGGATGCCAAATGCCACATATCTTGCAACAAAGTTGCCTATGTTTTAGATCATCCGATTGTAGGTCTTTTGCTTCAACCCTTTTATTCTCTGCTGCCCATTTCACCCAGATGATCAAGGGAAAGTCGTTATATGTCATTTTTATCTAAATTTTGGGTCCTGGAAAAAATCGAAAATTTTGCTGTCTAGGGATTTTCAAGCAACGAGTCCCTCTTTCATTTCAATGCCTTATGGGATGCCAAATGCCACATATCTTGCAACAAAGTTGCCTATGTTTTAGATCATCCGATTGTAGGTCTTTTGCTTCAACCCTTTTATTCTCTGCTGCCCATTTCACCCAGATGATCAAGGCAAGGTCGTAATATGTGATTTTTAGCTGAATTTCAGATCTTGGAAAAAATCGAAAATTTTGCTGTCTAGGGATTTTCAAGCAACGAGTCCCTCTTTCATTTCAAATGCCTTATTGGATGCCAAATGCCACATATCCTGCAACAAAGTTGCCTATGTTTTAGATCATCCGATTGTAGGTCTTTTGGTTCAACCCTTTTATTCTCTGTTGCCCATTTCACCCAGATGATCAAGGGAAAGTCGTTATATGTCATTTTTACCTAAATTTTGGGTCCTGGAGAAAATCGAAAATTTTGCTGTCTAGGGATTTTCAAGCAACGAGTCCCTCTTTCATTTCAAATGCCTTATTGGATGCCAAATGCCACATATCTTGCAACAAAGTTGCCTATGTTTTAGATCATCCGATTGTAGGTCTTTTGGTTCAACCCTTTTATTCTCTGTTGCCCATTTCACCCAGATGATCAAGGGAAAGTCGTTATATGTCATTTTTATCTAAATTTTGGGTCCTGGAGAAAATCGAAAATTTTGCTGTCTAGGGATTTTCAAGCAACGAGTCCCTCTTTCATTTCAAATGCCTTATTGGATGCCAAATGCCACATATCTTGCAACAAAGTTGCCTATGTTTTAGATCATCCGATTGTAGGACTTTTGGTGCAACCCTTTTATTCTCTGTTGCCCATTTCACCCAGATGATCAAGGGAAAGTCGTTATATGTCATTTTTATCTAAATTTTGGGTCCTGGAAAAAATCGAAAATTTTGCTGTCTAGGGATTTTCAAGCAACGAGTCCCTCTTTCATTTCAAATGCCTTATGGGATGCCAAATGCCACATATCTTGCAACAAAGTTGCCTATGTTTTAGATCATCCGATTGTAGGTCTTTTGGTTCAACCCTTTTATTCTCTGTTGCCCATTTCACCCAGATGATCAAGGGAAAGTCGTTATATGTCATTTTTACCTAAATTTTGGGTCCTGGAGAAAATCGAAAATTTTGCTGGATAAGGTTTTTCAAGCAACGAGTCCCTCTTTCATTTCAAATGCCTTATGGGATGCCAAATGCCACATATCTTGCAACAAAGTTGCCTATGTTTTAGATCATCCGATTGTAGGTCTTTTGCTTCAACCCTTTTATTCTCTGCTGCCCATTTCACCCAGATGATCAAGGGAAAGTCGTTATATGTCATTTTTATCTAAATTTTGGGTCCTGGAAAAAATCGAAAATTTTGCTGTCTAGGGATTTTTAAGCAACGAGTCCCTCTTTCATTTCAAATGCCTTATGGGATGCCAAATGCCACATATCTTGCAACAAAGTTGCCTATGTTTTAGATCATCCGATTGTAGGTCTTTTGCTTCAACCCTTTTATTCTCTGCTGCCCATTTCACCCAGATGATCAAGGCAAGGTCGTAATATGTGATTTTTAGCTAAATTTCAGATCTTGGAAAAAATCGAAAATTTTGCTGTCTAGGGATTTTCAAGCAACGAGTCCCTCTTTCATTTCAAATGCCTTATTGGATGCCAAATGCCACATATCTTGCAACAAAGTTGCCTATGTTTTAGATCATCCGATTGTAGGACTTTTGGTGCAACCCTTTTATTCTCTGTTGCCCATTTCACCCAGATGATCAAGGGAAAGTCGTTATATGTCATTTTTATCTAAATTTTGGGTCCTGGAAAAAATCGAAAATTTTGCTGTCTAGGGATTTTCAAGCAACGAGTCCCTCTTTCATTTCAAATGCCTTATGGGATGCCAAATGCCACATATCTTGCAACAAAGTTGCCTATGTTTTAGATCATCCGATTGTAGGTCTTTTGCTTCAACCCTTTTATTCTCTGCTGCCCATTTCACCCAGATGATCAAGGCAAGGTCGTAATATGTGATTTTTAGCTAAATTTCAGATCTTGGAAAAAATCGAAAATTTTGCTGTCTAGGGATTTTCAAGCAACGAGTCCCTCTTTTATTTCAAATGCCTTATTGGATGCCAAATGCCACATACCTTGCAACAAAGTTGCCTATGTTTTAGATCATCCGATTGTAGGTCTTTTGGTTCAACCCTTTTATTCTCTGTTGCCCATTTCACCCAGATGATCAAGGGAAAGTCGTTATATGTCATTTTTATCTAAATTTTGGGTCCTGGAAAAAATCGAAAATTTTGCTGTCTAGGGATTTTCAAGCAACGAGTTCCTCTTTCATTTCAAATGCCTTATTGGATGCCAAATGCCACATATCTTGCAACAAAGTTGCCTATGTTTTAGATCATCCGATTGTAGGTCTTTTGCTTCAACCCTTTTATTCTCTGCTGCCCATTTCACCCAGATGATCAAGGCAAGGTCGTAATATGTGATTTTTAGCTAAATTTCAGATCTTGGAAAAAATCGAAAATTTTGCTGTCTAGGGATTTTCAAGCAACGAGTCCCTCTTTCATTTGAAATGCCTTATTGGATGCCAAATGCCACATATCTAACAAAGTTGCCTATGTTTTAGATCATCCGATTGTAGGTCTTTTGCTTCAACCCTTTTATTCTCTGCTGCCCATTTCACCCAGATGATCAAGGCAAGGTCGTAATATGTCATTTTTATCTAAATTTTGGGTCCTGGAAAAAATCGAAAATTTTGCTGTCTAGGGATTTTCAAGCAACGAGTCCCTCTTTCATTTCAAATGCCTTATGGGATGCCAAATGCCACATATCTTGCAACAAAGTTGCCTATGTTTTAGATCATCCGATTGTAGGTCTTTTGCTTCAACCCTTTTATTCTCTGCTGCCCATTTCACCCAGATGATCAAGGCAAGGTCGTAATATGTGATTTTTAGCTAAATTTCAGATCTTGGAAAAAATCGAAAATTTTGCTGTCTAGGGATTTTCAAGCAACGAGTCCCTCTTTCATTTCAAATGCCTTATTGGATGCCAAATGCCACATATCTTGCAACAAAGTTGCCTATGTTTTAGATCATCCGATTGTAGGTCTTTTGGTTCAACCCTTTTATTCTCTGTTGCCCATTTCACCCAGATGATCAAGGGAAAGTCGTTATATGTCATTTTTACCTAAATTTTGGGTCCTGGAGAAAATCGAAAATTTTGCTGTCTAGGGATTTTCAAGCAACGAGTCCCTCTTTCATTTCAAATGCCTTATGGGATGCCAAATGCCACATATCTTGCAACAAAGTTGCCTATGTTTTAGATCATCCGATTGTAGGTCTTTTGGTGCAACCCTTTTATTCTCTGCTGCCCATTTCACCCAGATGATCAAGGCAAGGTCGTAATATGTGATTTTTAGCTAAATTTCAGATCTTGGAAAAAATCGAAAATTTTGCTGTCTAGGGATTTTCAAGCAACGAGTCCCTCTTTCATTTCAAATGCCTTATGGGATGCCAAATGCCACATATCTTGCAACAAAGTTGCCTATGTTTTAGATCATCCGATTGTAGGACTTTTGGTGCAACCCTTTTATTCTCTGTTGCCCATTTCACCCAGATGATCAAGGGAAAGTCGTTATATGTCATTTTTATCTAAATTTTGGGTCCTGGAAAAAATCGAAAATTTTGCTGTCTAGGGATTTTCAAGCAACGAGTCCCTCTTTCATTTCAAATGCCTTATGGGATGCCAAATGCCACATATCTTGCAACAAAGTTGCCTATGTTTTAGATCATCCGATTGTAGGTCTTTTGGTTCAACCCTTTTATTCTCTGTTGCCCATTTCACCCAGATGATCAAGGGAAAGTCGTTATATGTCATTTTTACCTAAATTTTGGGTCCTGGAGAAAATCGAAAATTTTGCTGGATAAGGTTTTTCAAGCAACGAGTCCCTCTTTCATTTCAAATGCCTTATGGGATGCCAAATGCCACATATCTTGCAACAAAGTTGCCTATGTTTTAGATCATCCGATTGTAGGTCTTTTGCTTCAACCCTTTTATTCTCTGCTGCCCATTTCACCCAGATGATCAAGGGAAAGTCGTTATATGTCATTTTTATCTAAATTTTGGGTCCTGGAAAAAATCGAAAATTTTGCTGTCTAGGGATTTTTAAGCAACGAGTCCCTCTTTCATTTCAAATGCCTTATGGGATGCCAAATGCCACATATCTTGCAACAAAGTTGCCTATGTTTTAGATCATCCGATTGTAGGTCTTTTGCTTCAACCCTTTTATTCTCTGCTGCCCATTTCACCCAGATGATCAAGGCAAGGTCGTAATATGTGATTTTTAGCTAAATTTCAGATCTTGGAAAAAATCGAAAATTTTGCTGTCTAGGGATTTTCAAGCAACGAGTCCCTCTTTCATTTCAAATGCCTTATTGGATGCCAAATGCCACATATCTTGCAACAAAGTTGCCTATGTTTTAGATCATCCGATTGTAGGACTTTTGGTGCAACCCTTTTATTCTCTGTTGCCCATTTCACCCAGATGATCAAGGGAAAGTCGTTATATGTCATTTTTATCTAAATTTTGGGTCCTGGAAAAAATCGAAAATTTTGCTGTCTAGGGATTTTCAAGCAACGAGTCCCTCTTTCATTTCAAATGCCTTATGGGATGCCAAATGCCACATATCTTGCAACAAAGTTGTATATGTTTTAGATCATCCGATTGTAGGTCTTTTGCTTCAACCCTTTTATTCTCTGCTGCCCATTTCACCCAGATGATCAAGGCAAGGTCGTAATATGTGATTTTTAGCTAAATTTCAGATCTTGGAAAAAATCGAAAATTTTGCTGTCTAGGGATTTTCAAGCAACGAGTTCCTCTTTCATTTCAAATGCCTTATTCGATGCCAAATGCCACATATCTTGCAACAAAGTTGCCTATGTTTTAGATCATCCGATTGTAGGTCTTTTGCTTCAACCCTTTTATTCTCTGCTGCCCATTTCACCCAGATGATCAAGGCAAGGTCGTAATATGTGATTTTTAGCTAAATTTCAGATCTTGGAAAAAATCGAAAATTTTGCTGTCTAGGGATTTTCAAGCAACGAGTCCCTCTTTCATTTCAAATGCCTTATTGGATGCCAAATGCCACATATCTTGCAACAAAGTTGCCTATGTTTTAGATCATCCGATTGTAGGTCTTTTGGTTCAACCCTTTTATTCTCTGTTGCCCATTTCACCCAGATGATCAAGGGAAAGTCGTTATATGTCATTTTTATCTAAATTTTGGGTCCTGGAAAAAATCGAAAATTTTGCTGTCTAGGGATTTTCAAGCAACGAGTCCCTCTTTCATTTCAAATGCCTTATGGGATGCCAAATGCCACATATCTTGCAACAAAGTTGTATATGTTTTAGATCATCCGATTGTAGGTCTTTTGCTTCAACCCTTTTATTCTCTGCTGCCCATTTCACCCAGATGATCAAGGCAAGGTCGTAATATGTGATTTTTAGCTAAATTTCAGATCTTGGAAAAAATCGAAAATTTTGCTGTCTAGGGATTTTCAAGCAACGAGTTCCTCTTTCATTTCAAATGCCTTATTGGATGCCAAATGCCACATATCTTGCAACAAAGTTGCCTATGTTTTAGATCATCCGATTGTAGGTCTTTTGCTTCAACCCTTTTATTCTCTGCTGCCCATTTCACCCAGATGATCAAGGCAAGGTCGTAATATGTGATTTTTAGCTAAATTTCAGATCTTGGAAAAAATCGAAAATTTTGCTGTCTAATGATTCTCAAGCAACGAGTCCCTCTTTCATTTCAAATGCCTTATTGGATGCCAAATGCCACATATCTTGCAACAAAGTTGCCTATGTTTTAGATCATCCGATTGTAGGTCTTTTGGTTCAACCCTTTTATTCTCTGTTGCCCATTTCACCCAGATGATCAAGGGAAAGTCGTTATATGTCATTTTTATCTAAATTTTGGGTCCTGGAAAAAATCGAAAATTTTGCTGTCTAGGGATTTTCAAGCAACGAGTTCCTCTTTCATTTCAAATGCCTTATTGGATGCCAAATGCCACATATCTTGCAACAAAGTTGCCTATGTTTTAGATCATCCGATTGTAGGTCTTTTGCTTCAACCCTTTTATTCTCTGCTGCCCATTTCACCCAGATGATCAAGGCAAGGTCGTAATATGTGATTTTTAGCTAAATTTCAGATCTTGGAAAAAATCGAAAATTTTGCTGTCTAGGGATTTTCAAGCAACGAGTTCCTCTTTCATTTCAAATGCCTTATTGGATGCCAAATGCCACATATCTTGCAACAAAGTTGCCTATGTTTTAGATCATCCGATTGTAGGTCTTTTGCTTCAACCCTTTTATTCTCTGCTGCCCATTTCACCCAGATGATCAAGGCAAGGTCGTAATATGTGATTTTTAGCTAAATTTCAGATCTTGGAAAAAATCGAAAATTTTGCTGTCTAATGATTCTCAAGCAACGAGTCCCTCTTTCATTTCAAATGCCTTATTGGATGCCAAATGCCACATATCTTGCAACAAAGTTGCCTATGTTTTAGATCATCCGATTGTAGGTCTTTTGGTTCAACCCTTTTATTCTCTGTTGCCCATTTCACCCAGATGATCAAGGGAAAGTCGTTATATGTCATTTTTATCTAAATTTTGGGTCCTGGAAAAAATCGAAAATTTTGCTGTCTAGGGATTTTCAAGCAACGAGTTCCTCTTTCATTTCAAATGCCTTATTGGATGCCAAATGCCACATATCTTGCAACAAAGTTGCCTATGTTTTAGATCATCCGATTGTAGGTCTTTTGGTTCAACCCTTTTATTCTCTGTTGCCCATTTCAACCAGATGATCAAGGGAAAGTCGTTATATGTCATTTTTATCTAAATTTTGGGTCCTGGAGAAAATCGAAAATTTTGCTGTCTAGGGATTTTCAAGCAACGAGTCCCTCTTTCATTTCAAATGCCTTATTGGATGCCAAATGCCACATATCTTGCAACAAAGTTGCCTATGTTTTAGATCATCCGATTGTAGGTCTTTTGCTTCAACCCTTTTATTCTCTGCTGCCCATTTCACCCAGATGATCAAGGCAAGGTCGTAATATGTGATTTTTAGCTAAATTTCAGATCTTGGAAAAAATCGAAAATTTTGCTGTCTAGGGATTTTCAAGCAACGAGTCCCTCTTTCATTTCAAATGCCTTATTGGATGCCAAATGCCACATATCTTGCAACAAAGTTGCCTATGTTGATCATCCGATTGTAGGACTTTTGGTGCAACCCTTTTATTCTCTGTTGCCCATTTCACCCAGATGATCAAGGGAAAGTCGTTATATGTCATTTTTATCTAAATTTTGGGTCCTGGAAAAAATCGAAAATTTTGCTGTCTAGGGATTTTCAAGCAACGAGTCCCTCTTTCATTTCAAATGCCTTATGGGATGCCAAATGCCACATATCTTGCAACAAAGTTGCCTATGTTTTAGATCATCCGATTGTAGGTCTTTTGCTTCAACCCTTTTATTCTCTGCTGCCCATTTCACCCAGATGATCAAGGCAAGGTCGTAATATGTGATTTTTAGCTAAATTTCAGATCTTGGAAAAAATCGAAAATTTTGCTGTCTAGGGATTTTCAAGCAACGAGTTCCTCTTTCATTTCAAATGCCTTATTGGATGCCAAATGCCACATATCTTGCAACAAAGTTGCCTATGTTTTAGATCATCCGATTGTAGGTCTTTTGCTTCAACCCTTTTATTCTCTGCTGCCCATTTCACCCAGATGATCAAGGCAAGGTCGTAATATGTGATTTTTAGCTAAATTTCAGATCTTGGAAAAAATCGAAAATTTTGCTGTCTAGGGATTTTCAAGCAACGAGTCCCTCTTTCATTTCAAATGCCTTATTGGATGCCAAATGCCACATATCTTGCAACAAAGTTGCCTATGTTTTAGATCATCCGATTGTAGGTCTTTTGGTTCAACCCTTTTATTCTCTGTTGCCCATTTCACCCAGATGATCAAGGGAAAGTCGTTATATGTCATTTTTATCTAAATTTTGGGTAATGGAGAAAATCGAAAATTTTGCTGTCTAGGGATTTTCAAGCAACGAGTCCCTCTTTCATTTCAAATGCCTTATTGGATGCCAAATGCCACATATCTTGCAACAAAGTTGCCTATGTTTTAGATCATCCGATTGTAGGTCTTTTGGTTCAACCCTTTTATTCTCTGTTGCCCATTTCACCCAGATGATCAAGGCAAGGTCGTAATATGTGATTTTTAGCTAAATTTCAGATCTTGGAAAAAATCGAAAATTTTGCTGTCTAGGGATTTTCAAGCAACGAGTCCCTCTTTCATTTCAAATGCCTTATTGGATGCCAAATGCCACATATCTTGCAACAAAGTTGCCTATGTTTTAGATCATCCGATTGTAGGACTTTTGGTGCAACCCTTTTATTCTCTGTTGCCCATTTCACCCAGATGATCAAGGGAAAGTCGTTATATGTCATTTTTATCTAAATTTTGGGTCCTGGAAAAAATCGAAAATTTTGCTGTCTAGGGATTTTCAAGCAACGAGTCCCTCTTTCATTTCAAATGCCTTATGGGATGCCAAATGCCACATATCTTGCAACAAAGTTGCCTATGTTTTAGATCATCCGATTGTAGGTCTTTTGCTTCAACCCTTTTATTCTCTGCTGCCCATTTCACCCAGATGATCAAGGCAAGGTCGTAATATGTGATTTTTAGCTAAATTTCAGATCTTGGAAAAAATCGAAAATTTTGCTGTCTAGGGATTTTCAAGCAACGAGTCCCTCTTTCATTTCAAATGCCTTATTGGATGCCAAATGCCACATATCTTGCAACAAAGTTGCCTATGTTTTAGATCATCCGATTGTAGGTCTTTTGCTTCAACCCTTTTATTCTCTGCTGCCCATTTCACCCAGATGATCAAGGCAAGGTCGTAATATGTCATTTTTATCTAAATTTTGGGTCCTGGAAAAAATCGAAAATTTTGCTGTCTAGGGATTTTCAAGCAACGAGTCCCTCTTTCATTTCAAATGCCTTATGGGATGCCAAATGCCACATATCTTGCAACAAAGTTGCCTATGTTTTAGATCATCCGATTGTAGGTCTTTTGCTTCAACCCTTTTATTCTCTGCTGCCCATTTCACCCAGATGATCAAGGCAAGGTCGTAATATGTGATTTTTAGCTAAATTTCAGATCTTGGAAAAAATCGAAAATTTTGCTGTCTAGGGATTTTCAAGCAACGAGTCCCTCTTTCATTTCAAATGCCTTATTGGATGCCAAATGCCACATATCTTGCAACAAAGTTGCCTATGTTTTAGATCATCCGATTGTAGGTCTTTTGGTTCAACCCTTTTATTCTCTGTTGCCCATTTCACCCAGATGATCAAGGGAAAGTCGTTATATGTCATTTTTACCTAAATTTTGGGTCCTGGAGAAAATCGAAAATTTTGCTGTCTAGGGATTTTCAAGCAACGAGTCCCTCTTTCATTTCAAATGCCTTATGGGATGCCAAATGCCACATATCTTGCAACAAAGTTGCCTATGTTTTAGATCATCCGATTGTAGGTCTTTTGGTTCAACCCTTTTATTCTCTGCTGCCCATTTCACCCAGATGATCAAGGGAAAGTCGTTATATGTCATTTTTATCTAAATTTTGGGTAATGGAGAAAATCGAAAATTTTGCTGTCTAGGGATTTTCAAGCAACGAGTCCCTCTTTCATTTCAAATGCCTTATTGGATGCCAAATGCCACATATCTTGCAACAAAGTTGCCTATGTTTTAGATCATCCGATTGTAGGTCTCTTGCTTCAACCCTTTTATTCTCTGCTGCCCATTTCACCCAGATGATCAAGGCAAGGTCGTAATATGTGATTTTTAGCTAAATTTCAGATCTTGGAAAAAATCGAAAATTTTGCTGTCTAGGGATTTTCAAGCAACGAGTCCCTCTTTCATTTCAAATGCCTTATTGGATGCCAAATGCCACATATCTTGCAACAAAGTTGCCTATGTTTTAGATCATCCGATTGTAGGACTTTTGGTGCAACCCTTTTATTCTCTGTTGCCCATTTCAAGCAGATGATCAAGGGAAAGTCGTTATATGTCATTTTTATCTAAATTTTGGGTCCTGGAAAAAATCGAAAATTTTGCTGTCTAGGGATTTTCAAGCAACGAGTCCCTCTTTCATTTCAAATGCCTTATGGGATGCCAAATGCCACATATCTTGCAACAAAGTTGCCTATGTTTTAGATCATCCGATTGTAGGTCTTTTGCTTCAACCCTTTTATTCTCTGCTGCCCATTTCACCCAGATGATCAAGGCAAGGTCGTAATATGTGATTTTTAGCTAAATTTCAGATCTTGGAAAAAATCGAAAATTTTGCTGTCTAGGGATTTTCAAGCAACGAGTCCCTCTTTCATTTCAAATGCCTTATGGGATGCCAAATGCCACATATCTTGCAACAAAGTTGCCTATGTTTTAGATCATCCGATTGTAGGTCTTTTGCTTCAACCCTTTTATTCTCTGCTGCCCATTTCACCCAGATGATCAAGGGAAAGTCGTTATATGTCATTTTTATCTAAATTTTGGGTCCTGGAAAAAATCGAAAATTTTGCTGTCTAGGGATTTTCAAGCAACGAGTCCCTCTTTCATTTCAAATGCCTTATTGGATGCCAAATGCCACATATCCTGCAACAAAGTTGCCTATGTTTTAGATCATCCGATTGTAGGTCTTTTGGTTCAACCCTTTTATTCTCTGTTGCCCATTTCACCCAGATGATCAAGGGAAAGTCGTTATATGTCATTTTTACCTAAATTTTGGGTCCTGGAGAAAATCGAAAATTTTGCTGTCTAGGGATTTTCAAGCAACGAGTCCCTCTTTCATTTCAAATGCCTTATGGGATGCCAAATGCCACATATCTTGCAACAAAGTTGCCTATGTTTTAGATCATCCGATTGTAGGTCTTTTGCTTCAACCCTTTTATTCTCTGCTGCCCATTTCACCCAGATGATCAAGGGAAAGTCGTTATATGTCATTTTTATCTAAATTTTGGGTCCTGGAAAAAATCGAAAATTTTGCTGTCTAGGGATTTTCAAGCAACGAGTCCCTCTTTCATTTCAATGCCTTATGGGATGCCAAATGCCACATATCTTGCAACAAAGTTGCCTATGTTTTAGATCATCCGATTGTAGGTCTTTTGCTTCAACCCTTTTATTCTCTGCTGCCCATTTCACCCAGATGATCAAGGCAAGGTCGTAATATGTGATTTTTAGCTGAATTTCAGATCTTGGAGAAAATCGAAAATTTTGCTGTCTAGGGATTTTCAAGCAACGAGTCCCTCTTTCATTTCAAATGCCTTATTGGATGCCAAATGCCACATATCTTGCAACAAAGTTGCCTATGTTTTAGATCATCCGATTGTAGGTCTTTTGCTTCAACCCTTTTATTCTCTGTTGCCCATTTCACCCAGATGATCAAGGGAAAGTCGTTATATGTCATTTTTATCTAAATTTTGGGTCCTGGAGAAAATCGAAAATTTTGCTGTCTAGGGATTTTCAAGCAACGAGTCCCTCTTTCATTTCAAATGCCTTATTGGATGCCAAATGCCACATATCTTGCAACAAAGTTGCCTATGTTTTAGATCATCCGATTGTAGGACTTTTGGTGCAACCCTTTTATTCTCTGTTGCCCATTTCACCCAGATGATCAAGGGAAAGTCGTTATATGTCATTTTTATCTAAATTTTGGGTCCTGGAAAAAATCGAAAATTTTGCTGTCTAGGGATTTTCAAGCAACGAGTCCCTCTTTCATTTCAAATGCCTTATGGGATGCCAAATGCCACATATCTTGCAACAAAGTTGCCTATGTTTTAGATCATCCGATTGTAGGTCTTTTGGTTCAACCCTTTTATTCTCTGTTGCCCATTTCACCCAGATGATCAAGGGAAAGTCGTTATATGTCATTTTTACCTAAATTTTGGGTCCTGGAGAAAATCGAAAATTTTGCTGGATAAGGTTTTTCAAGCAACGAGTCCCTCTTTCATTTCAAATGCCTTATGGGATGCCAAATGCCACATATCTTGCAACAAAGTTGCCTATGTTTTAGATCATCCGATTGTAGGTCTTTTGCTTCAACCCTTTTATTCTCTGCTGCCCATTTCACCCAGATGATCAAGGGAAAGTCGTTATATGTCATTTTTATCTAAATTTTGGGTCCTGGAAAAAATCGAAAATTTTGCTGTCTAGGGATTTTCAAGCAACGAGTCCCTCTTTCATTTCAAATGCCTTATGGGATGCCAAATGCCACATATCTTGCAACAAAGTTGCCTATGTTTTAGATCATCCGATTGTAGGTCTTTTGCTTCAACCCTTTTATTCTCTGCTGCCCATTTCACCCAGATGATCAAGGCAAGGTCGTAATATGTGATTTTTAGCTAAATTTCAGATCTTGGAAAAAATCGAAAATTTTGCTGTCTAGGGATTTTCAAGCAACGAGTCCCTCTTTCATTTCAAATGCCTTATTGGATGCCAAATGCCACATATCTTGCAACAAAGTTGCCTATGTTTTAGATCATCCGATTGTAGGACTTTTGGTGCAACCCTTTTATTCTCTGTTGCCCATTTCACCCAGATGATCAAGGGAAAGTCGTTATATGTCATTTTTATCTAAATTTTGGGTCCTGGAAAAAATCGAAAATTTTGCTGTCTAGGGATTTTCAAGCAACGAGTCCCTCTTTCATTTCAAATGCCTTATGGGATGCCAAATGCCACATATCTTGCAACAAAGTTGCCTATGTTTTAGATCATCCGATTGTAGGTCTTTCGCTTCAACCCTTTTATTCTCTGCTGCCCATTTCACCCAGATGATCAAGGCAAGGTCGTAATATGTGATTTTTAGCTAAATTTCAGATCTTGGAAAAAATCGAAAATTTTGCTGTCTAGGGATTTTCAAGCAACGAGTCCCTCTTTCATTTCAAATGCCTTATTGGATGCCAAATGCCACATACCTTGCAACAAAGTTGCCTATGTTTTAGATCATCCGATTGTAGGTCTTTTGGTTCAACCCTTTTATTCTCTGTTGCCCATTTCACCCAGATGATCAAGGGAAAGTCGTTATATGTCATTTTTATCTAAATTTTGGGTCCTGGAAAAAATCGAAAATTTTGCTGTCTAGGGATTTTCAAGCAACGAGTTCCTCTTTCATTTCAAATGCCTTATTGGATGCCAAATGCCACATATCTTGCAACAAAGTTGCCTATGTTTTAGATCATCCGATTGTAGGTCTTTTGCTTCAACCCTTTTATTCTCTGTTGCCCATTTCACCCAGATGATCAAGGGAAAGTCGTTATATGTCATTTTTATCTAAATTTTGGGTCCTGGAAAAAATCGAAAATTTTGCTGTGTAGGGATTTTCAAGCAACGAGTCCCTCTTTCATTTCAAATGCCTTATGGGATGCCAAATGCCACATATCTTGCAACAAAGTTGCCTATGTTTTAGATCATCCGACTGTAGGTCTTTTGCTTCAACCCTTTTATTCTCTGCTGCCCATTTCACCCAGATGATCAAGGCAAGGTCGTAATATGTGATTTTTAGCTAAATTTCAGATCTTGGAAAAAATCGAAAATTTTGCTGTCTAGGGATTTTCAAGCAACGAGTCCCTCTTTCATTTCAAATGCCTTATTGGATGCCAAATGCCACATATCCTGCAACAAAGTTGCCTATGTTTTAGATCATCCGATTGTAGGTCTTTTGGTTCAACCCTTTTATTCTCTGTTGCCCATTTCACCCAGATGATCAAGGGAAAGTCGTTATATGTCATTTTTACCTAAATTTTGGGTCCTGGAGAAAATCGAAAATTTTGCTGGATAAGGTTTTTCAAGCAACGAGCCCTCTTTCATTTCAAATGCCTTATTGGATGCCAAATGCCACATACCTTGCAACAAAGTTGCCTATGTTTTAGATCATCCGATTGTAGGTCTTTTGGTTCAACCCTTTTATTCTCTGTTGCCCATTTCACCCAGATGATCAAGGGAAAGTCGTTATATGTCATTTTTATCTAAATTTTGGGTCCTGGAAAAAATCGAAAATTTTGCTGTCTAGGGATTTTCAAGCAACGAGTCCCTCTTTCATTTCAAATGCCTTATGGGATGCCAAATGCCACATATCTTGCAACAAAGTTGCCTATGTTTTAGATCATCCGATTGTAGGTCTTTTGCTTCAACCCTTTTATTCTCTGCTGCCCATTTCACCCAGATGATCAAGGCAAGGTCGTAATATGTGATTTTTAGCTAAATTTCAGATCTTGGAAAAAATCGAAAATTTTGCTGTCTAGGGATTTTCAAGCAACGAGTCCCTCTTTCATTTCAAATGCCTTATGGGATGCCAAATGCCACATATCTTGCAACAAAGTTGCCTATGTTTTAGATCATCCGACTGTAGGTCTTTTGCTTCAACCCTTTTATTCTCTGCTGCCCATTTCACCCAGATGATCAAGGCAAGGTCGTAATATGTGATTTTTAGCTAAATTTCAGATCTTGGAAAAAATCGAAAATTTTGCTGTCTAGGGATTTTCAAGCAACGAGTCCCTCTTTCATTTCAAATGCCTTATTGGATGCCAAATGCCACATACCTTGCAACAAAGTTGCCTATGTTTTAGATCATCCGATTGTAGGTCTTTTGGTTCAACCCTTTTATTCTCTGTTGCCCATTTCACCCAGATGATCAAGGGAAAGTCGTTATATGTCATTTTTATCTAAATTTTGGGTCCTGGAAAAAATCGAAAATTTTGCTGTCTAGGGATTTTCAAGCAACGAGTCCCTCTTTCATTTCAAATGCCTTATGGGATGCCAAATGCCACATATCTTGCAACAAAGTTGCCTATGTTTTAGATCATCCGATTGTAGGTCTTTTGCTTCAACCCTTTTATTCTCTGCTGCCCATTTCACCCAGATGATCAAGGCAAGGTCGTAATATGTGATTTTTAGCTAAATTTCAGATCTTGGAAAAAATCGAAAATTTTGCTGTCTAGGGATTTTCAAGCAACGAGTCCCTCTTTCATTTCAAATGCCTTATTGGATGCCAAATGCCACATACCTTGCAACAAAGTTGCCTATGTTTTAGATCATCCGATTGTAGGTCTCTTGCTTCAACCCTTTTATTCTCTGTTGCCCATTTCACCCAGATGATCAGGGGAAAGTCGTTATATGTCATTTTTATCTAAATTTTGGGTCCTGGAAAAAATCGAAAATTTTGCTGTCTAGGGATTTTCAAGCAACGAGTCCCTCTTTCATTTCAAATGCCTTATGGGATGCCAAATGCCACATATCTTGCAACAAAGTTGCCTATGTTTTAGATCATCCGATTGTAGGTCTTTTGGTTCAACCCTTTTATTCTCTGTTGCCCATTTCACCCAGATGATCAAGGGAAAGTCGTTATATGTCATTTTTATCTAAATTTTGGGTCCTGGAGAAAATCGAAAATTTTGCTGTCTAGGGATTTTCAAGCAACGAGTCCCTCTTTCATTTCAAATGCCTTATTGGATGCCAAATGCCACATATCTTGCAACAAAGTTGCCTATGTTTTAGATCATCCGATTGTAGGTCTTTTGGTTCAACCCTTTTATTCTCTGTTGCCCATTTCACCCAGATGATCAAGGGAAAGTCGTTATATGTCATTTTTATCTAAATTTTGGGTCCTGGAAAAAATCGAAAATTTTGCTGTCTAGGGATTTTCAAGCAACGAGTCCCTCTTTCATTTCAAATGCCTTATTGGATGCCAAATGCCACATATCTTGCAACAAAGTTGCCTATGTTTTAGATCATCCGATTGTAGGTCTTTTGGTTCAACCCTCTTATTCTCTGTTGCCCATTTCACCCAGATGATCAAGATAAAGTCGTTATATGTCATTTTTATCTCAATTTTGGGTCCTGGAAAAAATCGAAAATTTTGCTGTCTAGGGATTTTCAAGCAACGAGTCCCTCTTTCATTTCAAATGCCTTATGGGATGCCAAATGCCACATATCTTGCAACAAAGTTGCCTATGTTTTAGATCATCCGATTGTAGGTCTTTTGGTTCAACCCTTTTATTCTCTGTTGCCCATTTCACCCAGATGATCAAGGGAAAGTCGTTATATGTCATTTTTATCTAAATTTTGGATCCTGGAGAAAATCGAAAATTTTGCTGTCTAGGGATTTTCAAGCAACGAGTCCCTCTTTCATTTCAAATGCCTTATGGGATGCCAAATGCCACATATCTTGCAACAAAGTTGCCTATGTTTTAGATCATCCGATTGTAGGTCTTTTGCTTCAACCCTTTTATTCTCTGCTGCCCATTTCACCCAGATGATCAAGGCAAGGTCGTAATATGTGATTTTTAGCTAAATTTCGGGTCCTGGAAAAAATCGAAAATTTTGCTGTCTAGGGATTTTCAAGCAACGAGTCCCTCTTTCATTTCAAATGCCTTATTGGATGCCAAATGCCACATATCTTGCAACAAAGTTGCCTATGTTTTAGATCATCCGATTGTAGGACTTTTGGTGCAACCCTTTTATTCTCTGTTGCCCATTTCACCCAGATGATCAAGGGAAAGTCGTTATATGTCATTTTTATCTAAATTTTGGGTCCTGGAAAAAATCGAAAATTTTGCTGTCTAGGGATTTTCAAGCAACGAGTCCCTCTTTCATTTAAAATGCCTTATTGGATGCCAAATGCCACATATCTTGCAACAAAGTTGCCTATGTTTTAGATCATCCGATTGTAGGACTTTCGTTTCAACCCTTTTATTCTCTGTTGCCCATTTCACCCAGATGATCAAGGGAAAGTCGTTATATGTCATTTTTATCTAAATTTTGGGTCCTGGAAAAAATCGAAAATTTTGCTGTCTAGGGATTTTCAAGCAACGAGTCCCTCTTTCATTTCAAATGCCTTATGGGATGCCAAATGCCACATATCTTGCAACAAAGTTGCCTATGTTTTAGATCATCCGATTGTAGGTCTTTCGCTTCAACCCTTTTATTCTCTGCTGCCCATTTCACCCAGATGATCAAGGCAAGGTCGTAATATGTGATTTTTAGCTAAATTTCAGATCTTGGAAAAAATCGAAAATTTTGCTGTCTAGGGATTTTCAAGCAACGAGTCCCTCTTTCATTTCAAATGCCTTATTGGATGCCAAATGCCACATACCTTGCAACAAAGTTGCCTATGTTTTAGATCATCCGATTGTAGGTCTTTTGGTTCAACCCTTTTATTCTCTGTTGCCCATTTCACCCAGATGATCAAGGGAAAGTCGTTATATGTCATTTTTATCTAAATTTTGGGTCCTGGAAAAAATCGAAAATTTTGCTGTCTAGGGATTTTCAAGCAACGAGTTCCTCTTTCATTTCAAATGCCTTATTGGATGCCAAATGCCACATATCTTGCAACAAAGTTGCCTATGTTTTAGATCATCCGATTGTAGGTCTTTTGCTTCAACCCTTTTATTCTCTGCTGCCCATTTCACCCAGATGATCAAGGCAAGGTCGTAATATGTGATTTTTAGCTAAATTTCAGATCTTGGAAAAAATCGAAAATTTTGCTGTCTAGGGATTTTCAAGCAACGAGTCCCTCTTTCATTTCAAATGCCTTATTGGATGCCAAATGCCACATATCTTGCAACAAAGTTGCCTATGTTTTAGATCATCCGATTGCAGGACTTTTGGTGCAACCCTTTTATTCTCTGTTGCCCATTTCACCCAGATGATCAAGGGAAAGTCGTTATATGTCATTTTTACCTAAATTTTGGGTCCTGGAGAAAATCGAAAATTTTGCTGGATAAGGTTTTTCAAGCAACGAACCCTCTTTCATTTCAAATGCCTCATTGGCTGCCAAATGCCACATATCCTGCAACAAAGTTGCCTATGTTTTAGATCATCCGATTGTAGGTCTTTTGGTTCAACCCTTTTATTCTCTGTTGCCCATTTCACCCAGATGATCAAGGGAAAGTCGTTATATGTCATTTTTATCTAAATTTTGGGTCCTGGAAAAAATCGAAAATTTTGCTGTCTAGGGATTTTCAAGCAACGAGTCCCTCTTTCATTTCAAATGCCTTATGGGATGCCAAATGCCACATATCTTGCAACAAAGTTGCCTATGTTTTAGATCATCCGATTGTAGGTCTTTTGCTTCAACCCTTTTATTCTCTGCTGCCCATTTCACCCAGATGATCAAGGCAAGGTCGTAATATGTGATTTTTAGCTAAATTTCAGATCTTGTAAAAAATCGAAAATTTTGCTGTCTAGGGATTTTCAAGCAACGAGTCCCTCTTTAATTTCAAATGCCTTATTGGATGCCAAATGCCACATATCTTGCAACAAAGTTGCCTATGTTTTAGATCATCCGATTGTAGGTCTTTTGGTTCAACCCTTTTATTCTCTGTTGCCCATTTCACTCAGATGATCAAGGGAAAGTCGTTATATGTCATTTTTATCTAAATTTTGGGTCCTGGAAAAAATCGAAAATTTTGCTGTCTAGGGATTTTCAAGCAACGAGTCCCTCTTTCATTTCAAATGCCTTATTGGATGCCAAATGCCACATATCTTGCAACAAAGTTGCCTATGTTTTAGATCATCCGATTGTAGGTCTTTTGGTTCAACCCTTTTATTCTCTGTTGCCCATTTCACCCAGATGATCAAGGGAAAGTCGTTATATGTCATTTTTATCTAAATTTTGGGTTATGGAAAAAATCGAAAATTTTGCTGTCTAGGGATTTTCAAGCAACGAGTCCCTCTTTCATTTCAAATGCCTTATGGGATGCCAAATGCCACATATCTTGCAACAAAGTTGCCTATGTTTTAGATCATCCGATTGTAGGTCTTTTGCTTCAACCCTTTTATTCTCTGCTGCCCATTTCACCCAGATGATCAAGGCAAGGTCGTAATATGTGATTTTTAGCTAAATTTCGGGTCCTGGAAAAAATCGAAAATTTTGCTGTCTAGGGATTTTCAAGCAACGAGTCCCTCTTTCAATTCAAATGAATCTTTTTCTTCCAAATGCCACATATCTTGCAACAAAGTTGCCTATGTTTTAGATCATCCGATTGTAGGTCTTTTGGTTTAACCCTTTTTTTCTCTGCTGCCCATTTCACCCAGATGATCAAGGCAAGGTCGTAATATGTGATTTTTAGCTAAATTTCAGATCTTGGAAAAAATCGAAAATTTTTCTGGATAGAGTTTTTCATGCAACTAGTCCCTCTTTCATTTCAAATGAATCTTTTTCTTCCAAATGCCACATGTCTTGCAACAAAGTTGCCTATGTTTTAGATCATCCGATTGTAGGTCTTTTGGTTTAACCCTTTTATTCTTTGTTGCCCATTTCACCCAGATGATCAAGGCAAGGTCGTAATATGTGATTTTTAGCTAAATTTCGGGTCCTGGAAAAAATCGAAAATTTTGCTGTCTAGGGATTTTCAAGCAACGAGTCCCTCTTTCATTTCAAATGCCTTATTGGATGCCAAATGCCACATATCTTGCAACAAAGTTGCCTGTGTTTTAGATCATCCGATTGTAGGTCTTTCGTTTCAACCCTTTTATTCTCTGTTGCCCATTTCACCCAGATGATCAAGGGAAAGTCGTTATATGTCATTTTTACCTAAATCTTGGGTCCTGGAGAAAATCGAAAATTTTGCTGGATAAGGTTTTTCAAGCAACTAGTCCCTCTTTCATTTCAAATGCCTTATTGGATGCCAAATGCCACATGTCCTGCAACAAAGTTGCCTATGTTTTAGATCATCCGATTGTAGGTCTTTCGTTTCAACCCTTTTATTCTCTGTTGCCCATTTCACCCAGATGATCAAGGGAAAGTCGTTATATGTCATTTTTACCTAAATCTTGGGTCCTGGAGAAAATCGAAAATTTTGCTGGATAAGGTTTTTCAAGCAACTAGTCCCTCTTTCATTTCAAATGCCTTATTGGATGCCAAATGCCACATGTCCTGCAACAAAGTTGCCTATGTTTTAGATCATCCGATTGTAGGTCTTTTGCTTCAATCCTTTTATTCTCTGTTACCCATTTCACCCAGATGATCGAGGGAAAGTCGTTATATGTCATTTTTACCTAAATTTTGGGTCCTGGAGAAAATCGAAAATTTTGCTGGATAAGGTTTTTCAAGCAACTAGTCCCTCTTTCATTTCAAATGCCTTATTGGATGCCAAATGCCACATGTCCTGCAACAAAGTTGCCTATGTTTTAGATCATCCGATTGTAGGTCTTTTGGTTCAACCCTTTTATTCTCTGTTGCCCATTTCACCCAGATGATCAAGGGAAAGTCGTTATATGTCATTTTTATCTAAATTTTGGGTCCTGGAAAAAATCGAAAATTTTGCTGTCTAGGGATTTTCAAGCAACGAGTCCCTCTTTCATTTCAAATGCCTTATTGGATGCCAAATGCCACATATCTTGCAACAAAGTTGCCTGTGTTTTAGATCATCCGATTGTAGGTCTTTCGTTTCAACCCTTTTATTCTCTGTTGCCCATTTCACCCAGATGATCAAGGGAAAGTCGTTATATGTCATTTTTACCTAAATTTTGGGTCCTGGAGAAAATCGAAAATTTTGCTGGATAAGGTTTTTCAAGCAACTAGTCCCTCTTTCATTTCAAATGCCTTATTGGATGCCAAATGCCACATGTCCTGCAACAAAGTTGCCTATGTTTTAGATCATCCGATTGTAGGTCTTTTGCTTCAACCCTTTTATTCTCTGTTGCCCATTTCACCCAGATGATCAAGGGAAAGTCGTTATATGTCATTTTTATCTAAATTTTGGGTGCTGGAGAAAATCGAAAATTTTGCTGGATAGAGTTTTTCAAGCAAATAGTCCCTCTTTCATTTCAAATACCTCATTGGCTGCCAAATACCACATATCCTGCAACAAAGTTGCCTATGTTTTAGATCATCCGATTGTAGGTCTTTTGCTTCAACCCTTTTATTCTCTGTTGTCCATTTCACCTAGATGATCAAGGGAAAGTCGTTATATGTCATTTTTACCAAAATTTTGGGTCCTGGAGAAAACCGAAAATTTTGCTGGATAGGGTTTTTCAAGCAACTAGTCCCTTTTTCATTTCAAATACCTCATTGGCTGCCAAATGCCACATATCCTGCAACAAAGTTGCCTATGTTTTAGGTCATCCGATTGTAGGTCTTTCGTTTCAACCCTTTTATTCTCTGTTGCCCATTTCACCCAGATGATCAAGGGAAAGTCGTTATATGTCATTTTTACCTAAATTTTGGGTCCTGGAGAAAATCGAAAATTTTGCTGGATAAGGTTTTTCAAGCAACTAGTCCCTCTTTCATTTCAAATGCCTTATTGGATGCCAAATGCCACATGTCCTGCAACAAAGTTGCCTATGTTTTAGATCATCCGATTGTAGGTCTTTTGCTTCAACCCTTTTATTCTCTGTTGCCCATTTCACCCAGATGATCAAGGGAAAGTCGTTATATGTCATTTTTATCTAAATTTTGGGTGCTGGAGA
Organism: Xylota sylvarum; assembly: GCA_905220385.1. Lineage (NCBI taxonomy): Eukaryota > Metazoa > Arthropoda > Insecta > Diptera > Syrphidae > Xylota > Xylota sylvarum. Next base: position 41,330,912 of record LR999958.1, read on the forward strand.
AAATCGAAAATTTTGCTGGATAGAGTTTTTCAAGCAAATAGTCCCTCTTTCATTTCAAATACCTCATTGGCTGCCAAATACCACATATCCTGCAACAAAGTTGCCTATGTTTTAGATCATCCGATTGTAGGTCTTTTGCTTCAACCCTTTTATTCTCTGTTGTCCATTTCACCTAGATGATCAAGGGAAAGTCGTTATATGTCATTTTTACCAAAATTTTGGGTCCTGGAGAAAACCGAAAATTTTGCTGGATAGGGTTTTTCAAGCAACTAGTCCCTTTTTCATTTCAAATACCTCATTGGCTGCCAAATGCCACATATCCTGCAACAAAGTTGCCTATGTTTTAGGTCATCCGATTGTAGGTCTTTTGGTTCAACCCTTTTATTCTCTGTTGCCCATTTCACCCAGATGATCGAGGGAAAGTCGTTATATGTCATTTTTAAATAAATTTTGGGTGCTGGAGAAAATCGAAAATTTTGCTGGATAAGATTTTTCAAGCAACTAGTCCCTCTTTCATTTCATATGCCTTATTGGCTGCCAAATGCCACATATCTTGCAACAAAGTTGCCTAGGTTTTAGATCATCCGATTGTAGGTCTTTTGGTTCAACCCTTTTATTCTTTGTTGCCCATTTCACCCAGATGATCAAGGGAAGGTCGTAATATGTGATTTTTAGCTAAATTTCAGGTCCTGGAGAAAATCGAAAATTTTGCTGGATAGAGTTTTTCAAGCAACGAGTCCCTCTTTCATTTCAAATACCTCATTGGCTGCCAAATGCCACATATCCTGCAACAAAGTTGCCTATGTTTTAGGTCATCCGATTGTAGGTCTTTTGGTTCAACCCTTTTATTCTCTGCTGCCCATTTCACCCAGATGATCGAGGGAAAGTCGTTATATGTCATTTTTATCTAAATTTTGGGTCCTGGAAAAAATCGAAAATTTTGCTGGATAAGGTTTTTCAAGCAACGAGCCCTCTTTCATTTCAAATGCCTCATTGGCTGCCAAATGCCACATATCCTGCAACAAAGTTGCCTATGTTTTAGATCATCCGATTGTAGGTCTTTTGATTCAACCCTTTTATTCTCTGCTGCCCATTTCACCCAGATGATCAAGGGAAAGTCGTTATATGTCATTTTTACCTAAATTTTGGGTCCTGGAGAAAATCGAAAATTTTGCTGGATAGAGTTTTTCAAGCAACGAGTCCCTCTTTCATTTCAAATACCTCATTGGCTGCCAAATGCCACATATCCTGCAACAAAGTTGCCTATGTTTTAGGTCATCCGATTGTAGGTCTTTTGGTTCAACCCTTTTATTCTCTGCTGCCCATTTCACCCAGATGATCAAGGGAAAGTCGTTATATGTCATTTTTACCTAAATTTTGGGTCCCGGAGAAAATCGAAAACTTTGCTGGATAGGGTTTTTCAAGCAACTAGTCCCTTTTTCATTTCAAATACCTCATTGGCTGCCAAATGCCACATATCTTGCAACAAAGTTGCCCAGGTTTTAGGTCATCCGATTGTAGGTCTTTTGGTTCAACCCTTTTATTTTCTGTTGCCCATTTCACCCAGATGATCGAGGGAAAGTCGTTATATGTCATTTTAACCTAAATTTTGGGTCCTGGAGAAAATCGAAAATTTTGCTGGATAGGGTTTTTCAAGCAACGAGCCCTCTTTCATTTCAAATGCCTCATTGGCTGCCAATGCCACATATCCTGCAACAAAGTTGCCTATGTTTTAGGTCATCCGATTGTAGGTCTTTTGGTTCAACCCTTTTATTCTCTGCTGCCCATTTCACCCAGATGATCAAGGGAAAGTCGTTATATGTCATTTTAACCTAAATTTTGGGTCCTGGAGAAAATCGAAAACTTTGCTGGATAGGGTTTTTCAAGCAACTAGTCCCTTTTTCATTTCAAATACCTCATTGGCTGCCAAATGCCACATATCTTGCAACAAAGTTGCCCAGGTTTTAGGTCATCCGATTGTAGGTCTTTTGGTTCAACCCTTTTATTTTCTGTTGCCCATTTCACCCAGATGATCGAGGGAAAGTCGTTATATGTCATTTTAACCTAAATTTTGGGTCCTGGAGAAAATCGAAAATTTTGCTGTCTAGGGTTTTTCAAGCAACGAGCCCTCTTTCATTTCAAATGCCTCATTGGCTGCCAAATGCCACATATCCTGCAACAAAGTTGCCTATGTTTTAGATCATCCGATTGTAGGTCTTCTGGTTCAACCCTTTTATTCTCTGTTGTCCATTTCACCCAGATGATCGAGGGAAAGTCGTTATATGTCATTTTTACCTAAATTTTGGGTGCTGGAGAAAATCGAAAATTTTGCTGGATAAGATTTTTCAAGCAACTAGTCCCTCTTTCATTTCATATGCCTTATTGGCGGCCAAATGCCACATATCTTGCAACGAAGTTGCCTATGTTTTAGATCATCCGATTGAAGGCTTTTGGTTCAACCCTTTTATTCTCTGTTGCCCATTTCACCCAGATGATCGACGGAAAGTCGTTATATGTCATTTTAACCTAAATTTTGGGTCCTGGAAAAAATTGAAAATTTTGCTGGATAGGGTTTTTCAAGCAACGAGTCCCTCTTTCATTTCAAATACCTCATTGGCTGCCAAATGCCACATATCCTGCAACAAAGTTGCCTATGTTTTAGGTCATCCGATTGTAGGTCTTTTGGTTCAACCCTTTTATTCTCTGTTGCCCATTTCACCCAGATGATCAAGGGAAAGTCGTTATATGTCATTTTTACCTAAATTTTGGGTGCTGGAGAAAATCGAAAATTTTGCTGGATAAGATTTTTCAAGCAACTAGTCCCTCTTTCATTTCAAATACCTTATTGGCGGCCAAATGCCACATATCTTGCAACGAAGTTGCCTATGTTTTAGATCATCCGATTGAAGGCTTTTGGTTCAACCCTTTTATTCTCTGTTGCCCATTTCACCCAGATGATCGACGGAAAGTCGTTATATGTCATTTTAACCTAAATTTTGGGTCCTGGAGAAAATCGAAAATTTTGCTGGATAGGGTTTTTCAAGCAACGAGTCCCTCTTTCATTTCAAATACCTTATTGGCGGCCAAATGCCACATATCTTGCAACGAAGTTGCCTATGTTTTAGATCATCCGATTGAAGGCTTTTGGTTCAACCCTTTTATTCTCTGTTGCCCATTTCACCCAGATGATCGACGGAAAGTCGTTATATGTCATTTTAACCTAAATTTTGGGTCCTGGAGAAAATCGAAAATTTTGCTGTCTAGGGTTTTTCAAGCAACTAGTCCCTCTTTCATTTCAAATACCTCATTGGCTGCCAAATGCCACATATCCTGCAACAAAGTTGCCTATGTTTTAGATCATCCGATTGTAGGTCTTTCGGTTCAACCCTTTTATTCTTTGTTGCCCATTTCACCCAGATGATCAAGGGAAAGTCGTTATATGTCATTTTTACCTAAATTTTGGGTCCTGGAGAAAATCGAAAATTTTGCTGGATAAGGTTTTTCAAGCAACGAGCCCTCTTTCATTTCAAATGCCTCATTGGCTGCCAAATGCCACATATCTTGCAACGAAGTTGCCTATGTTTTAGATCATCCGATTGAAGGCTTTTGGTTCAACCCTTTTATTCTCTGTTGCCCATTTCACCCAGATGATCGACGGAAAGTCGTTATATGTCATTTTAACCTAAATTTTGGGTCCTGGAGAAAATCGAAAATTTTGCTGGATAGGGTTTTTCAAGCAACGAGTCCCTCTTTCATTTCAAATACCTTATTGGCGGCCAAATGCCACATATCTTGCAACGAAGTTGCCTATGTTTTAGATCATCCGATTGAAGGCTTTTGGTTCAACCCTTTTATTCTCTGTTGCCCATTTCACCCAGATGATCGACGGAAAGTCGCTATATGTCATTTTAACCTAAATTTTGGGTCCTGGAGAAAATCGAAAATTTTGCTGTCTAGGGTTTTTCAAGCAACTAGTCCCTCTTTCATTTCAAATACCTCATTGGCTGCCAAATGCCACATATCCTGCAACAAAGTTGCCTATGTTTTAGATCATCCGATTGTAGGTCTTTCGGTTCAACCCTTTTATTCTTTGTTGCCCATTTCACCCAGATGATCAAGGGAAAGTCGTTATATGTCATTTTTACCTAAATTTTGGGTCCTGGAGAAAATCGAAAATTTTGCTGGATAAGGTTTTTCAAGCAACGAGCCCTCTTTCATTTCAAATGCCTCATTGGCTGCCAAATGCCACATATCTTGCAACAAAGTTGCCTATGTTTTAGATCATCCGATTGAAGGCTTTTGGTTCAACCCTTTTATTCTCTGTTGCCCATTTCACCCAGATGATCAAGGGAAAGTCGTTATATGTCATTTTAACCTAAATTTTGGGTCCTGGAAAAAATTGAAAATTTTGCTGGATAGGGTTTTTCAAGCAACGAGTCCCTCTTTCATTTCAAATACCTTATTGGCGGCCAAATGCCACATATCTTGCAACGAAGTTGCCTATGTTTTAGATCATCCGATTGAAGGCTTTTGGTTCAACCCTTTTATTCTCTGTTGCCCATTTCACCCAGATGATCGACGGAAAGTCGTTATATGTCATTTTAACCTAAATTTTGGGTCCTGGAGAAAATCGAAAATTTTGCTGGATAGGGTTTTTCAAGCAACTAGTCCCTCTTTCATTTCAAATACCTCATAGGCTGCCAAATGCCACATATCCTGCAACAAAGTTGCCTATGTTTTAGATCATCCGATTGTAGGTCTTTCGGTTCAACCCTTTTATTCTTTGTTGCCCATTTCACCCAGATGATCAAGGGAAAGTCGTTATATGTCATTTTTACCTAAATTTTGGGTCCTGGAGAAAATCGAAAATTTTGCTGGATAAGGTTTTTCAAGCAACGAGCCCTCTTTCATTTCAAATGCCTCATTGGCTGCCAAATGCCACATATCTTGCAACAAAGTTGCCTATGTTTTAGATCATCCGATTGAAGGCTTTTGGTTCAACCCTTTTATTCTCTGTTGCCCATTTCACCCAGATGATCGACGGAAAGTCGTTATATGTCATTTTAACCTAAATTTTGGGTCCTGGAGAAAATCGAAAATTTTGCTGTCTAGGGTTTTTCAAGCAACTAGTCCCTCTTTCATTTCAAATACCTCATTGGCTGCCAAATGCCACATATCCTGCAACAAAGTTGCCTATGTTTTAGATCATCCGATTGTAGGTCTTTCAGTTCAACCCTTTTATTCTTTGTTGCCCATTTCACCCAGATGATCAAGGGAAAGTCGTTATATGTCATTTTTACCTAAATTTTGGGTGCTGGAGAAAATCGAAAATTTTGCTGGATAAGATTTTTCAAGCAACTAGTCCCTCTTTCATTTCATATGCCTTATTGGCGGCCAAATGCCACATATCTTGCAACGAAGTTGCCTATGTTTTAGATCATCCGATTGAAGGCTTTTGGTTCAACCCTTTTATTCTCTGTTGCCCATTTCACCCAGATGATCGACGGAAAGTCGTTATATGTCATTTTAACCTAAATTTTGGGTCCTGGAGAAAATCGAAAATTTTGCTGTCTAGGGTTTTTCAAGCAACTAGTCCCTCTTTCATTTCAAATACCTCATTGGCTGCCAAATGCCACATATCCTGCAACAAAGTTGCCTATGTTTTAGATCATCCGATTGTAGGTCTTTCGGTTCAACCCTTTTATTCTTTGTTGCCCATTTCACCCAGATGATCAAGGGAAAGTCGTTATATGTCATTTTTACCTAAATTTTGGGTCCTGGAGAAAATCGAAAATTTTGCTGGATAAGGTTTTTCAAGCAACGAGCCCTCTTTCATTTCAAATGCCTCATTGGCTGCCAAATGCCACATATCTTGCAACAAAGTTGCCTATGTTTTAGATCATCCGATTGAAGGCTTTTGGTTCAACCCTTTTATTCTCTGTTGCCCTTTTCACCCAGATGATCAAGGGAAGGTCGTAATATGTGATTTTTAGCTAAATTTCGGGTCCTGGAAAAAATCGAAAATTTTGCTGTCTAGGGATTTTCAAGCAACGAGTCCCTCTTTCATTTCAGATGCCTTATTGGATGCCACAAGCCACATATCTTGCAACAAAGTTGCCTATGTTTTAGATCATCCGATTGAAGGCTTTTGGTTCAACCCTTTTATTCTCTGTTGCCCATTTCACCCAGATGATCAAGGGAAAGTCGTTATATGTCATTTTTACCTAAATTTTGGGTCCTGGAAAAAATCGAAAATTTTGCTGGATAGGGTTTTTCAAGCAACTAGTCCCTTTTTCATTTCAAATACCTCATTGGCTGCCAAATGCCACATATCCTGCAACAAAGTTGCCTATGTTTTAGGTCATCCGATTGTAGGTCTTTTGGTTCAACCCTTTTATTCTCTGTTGCCCATTTCACCCAGATGATCAAGGGAAAGTCGTTATATGTCATTTTTACCTAAATTTTGGGTCCTGGAGAAAATCGAAAATTTTGCTGGATAGGGTTTTTCAAGCAACTAGTCCCTTTTTCATTTCAAATACCTCATTGGCTGCCAAATGCCACATATCCTGCAACAAAGTTGCCTATGTTTTAGGTCATCCGATTGTAGGTCTTTTGGTTCAACCCTTTTATTCTCTGTTGCCCATTTCACCCAGATGATCGAGGGAAAGTCGTTATATGTCATTTTTAGCTAAATTTTGGGTGCTGGAGAAAATCGAAAATTTTGCTGGATAGAGTTTTTCAAGCAAATAGTCCCTCTTTCATTTCAAATACCTCATTGGCTGCCAAATGCCACATATCCTGCAACAAAGTTGCCTATGTTTTAGATCATCCGATTGTAGGTCTTTTGGTTCAACCCTTTTATTCTCTGTTGTCCATTTCACCCAGATGATCGAGGGAAAGTCGTTATATGTCATTTTTACCTAAATTTTGGGTGCTGGAGAAAATCGAAAATTTTGCTGGATAAGATTTTTCAAGCAACTAGTCCCTCTTTCATTTCATATGCCTTATTGGCGGCCAAATGCCACATATCTTGCAACGAAGTTGCCTATGTTTTAGATCATCCGATTGAAGGCTTTTGGTTCAACCCTTTTATTCTCTGTTGCCCATTTCACCCAGATGATCGACGGAAAGTCGTTATATGTCATTTTAACCTAAATTTTGGGTCCTGGAAAAAATCGAAAATTTTGCTGGATAGGGTTTTTCAAGCAACGAGTCCCTCTTTCATTTCAAATACCTCATTGGCTGCCAAATGCCACATATCCTGCAACAAAGTTGCCTATGTTTTAGGTCATCCGATTGTAGGTCTTTTGGTTCAACCCTTTTATTCTCTGTTGCCCATTTCACCCAGATGATCGACGGAAAGTCGTTATATGTCATTTTTACCTAAATTTTGGGTGCTGGAGAAAATCGAAAATTTTGCTGGATAAGATTTTTCAAGCAACTAGTCCCTCTTTCATTTCATATGCCTTATTGGCGGCCAAATGCCACATATCTTGCAACGAAGTTGCCTATGTTTTAGATCATCCGATTGAAGGCTTTTGGTTCAACCCTTTTATTCTCTGTTGCCCATTTCACCCAGATGATCGAGGGAAAGTCGTTATATGTCATTTTTAGCTAAATTTTGGGTGCTGGAGAAAATCGAAAATTTTGCTGGATAAGATTTTTCAAGCAACTAGTCCCTCTTTCATTTCATATGCCTTATTGGCGGCCAAATGCCACATATCTTGCAACGAAGTTGCCTATGTTTTAGATCATCCGATTGTAGGTCTTTTAGTTCAACCCTTTTATTCTCTGTTGCCCATTTCACCCAGATGATCAAGGGAAAGTCGTTATATGTCATTTTTATCTAAATTTTGGGTCCTGGAAAAAATCGAAAATTTTGCTGTCTAGGGATTTTCAAGCAACGAGCCCTCTTTCATTTCAAATGCCTCATTGGCTGCCAAATGCCACATATCCTGCAACAAAGTTGCCTATGTTTTAGGTCATCCGATTGTAGGTCTTTTGGTTCAACCCTTTTATTCTCTGCTGCCCATTTCACCCAGATGATCAAGGGAAAGTCGTTATATGTCATTTTTACCTAAATTTTGGGTCCTGGAGAAAATCGAAAATTTTGCTGGATAGGGTTTTTCAAGCAACTAGTCCCTTTTTCATTTCAAATACCTCATTGGCTGCCAAATGCCACATATCCTGCAACAAAGTTGCCTATGTTTTAGGTCATCCGATTGTAGGTCTTTCGGTTCAACCCTTTTATTCTCTGCTGCCCATTTCACCCAGATGATCAAGGGAAAGTCGTTATATGTCATTTTTACCTAAATTTTGGGTGCTGGAGAAAATCGAAAATTTTGCTGGATAGGGTTTTTCAAGCAACTAGTCCCTTTTTCATTTCAAATACCTCATTGGCTGCCAAATGCCACATATCCTGCAACAAAGTTGCCTATGGTTTAGGTCATCCGATTGTAGGTCTTTCGGTTCAACCCTTTTATTCTCTGTTGCCCATTTCACCCAGATGATCAAGGGAAAGTCGTTATATGTCATTTTTACCTAAATTTTGGGTCCTGGAGAAAATCGAAAATTTTGCTGGATAGAGTTTTTCAAGCAACTAGTCCCTCTTTCATTTCAAATACCTCATTGGCTGCCAAATGCCACATATCCTGCAACAAATATGTTGCCTATGTTTTAGATCATCCGATTGTAGGTCTTTCGGTTCAACCCTTTTATTCTTTGTTGCCCATTTCACCCAGATGATCAAGGGAAGGTCGTTATATGTCATTTTTACCTAAATTTTGGGTCCTGGAGAAAATCGAAAATTTTGCTGGATAGGGTTTTTCAAGCAACTAGTCCCTTTTTCATTTCAAATACCTCATTGGCTGCCAAATGCCACATATCCTGCAACAAAGTTGCCTATGTTTTAGATCATCCGATTGTAGGTCTTTGGGTTCAACCCTTTTATTCTCTGTTGCCCATTTCACCCAGATGATCGAGGGAAAGTCGTTATATGTCATTTTTAGCTAAATTTTGGGTGCTGGAGAAAATCGAAAATTTTGCTGGATAAGGTTTTTCAAGCAACGAGCCCTCTTTCATTTCAAATGCCTCATTGGCTGCCAAATGCCACATATCCTGCAACAAAGTTGCCTATGTTTTAGGTCATCCGATTGTAGGTCTTTTGGTTCAACCCTTCTATTCTCTGTTGCCCATTTCACCCAGATGATCAAGGGAAAGTCGTTATATGTCATTTTTACCTAAATTTCGGGTCCTGGAGAAAATCGAAAATTTTGCTGTCTAGGGATTTTCAAGCAACGAGTCCCTCTTTCATTTCAAATGCCTTATTGGATGCCAAATGCCACATATCCTGCAACAAAGTTGCCTATGTTTTAGGTCATCCGATTGTAGGTCTTTTGGTTCAACCCTTCTATTCTCTGTTGCCCATTTCACCCAGATGATCAAGGGAAAGTCGTTATATGTCATTTTTACCTAAATTTCGGGTGCTGGAGAAAATCGAAAATTTTGCTGGATAAGGTTTTTCAAGCAACGAGCCCTCTTTCATTTCAAATGCCTCATTGGCTGCCAAATGCCACATATCCTGCAACAAAGTTGCCTATGTTTTAGATCATCCGATTGTAGGTCTTTTGGTTCAACCCTTTTATTCTCTGTTGCCCATTTCACCCAGATGATCAAGGGAAAGTCGTTATATGTCATTTTTACCTAAATTTTGGGTCCTGGAGAAAATCGAAAATTTTGCTGGATAGGGTTTTTCAAGCAACTAGTCCCTCTTTCATTTCAAATACCTCATTGGCTGCCAAATGCCACATATCCTGCAACAAAGTTGCCTATGTTTTAGATCATCCGATTGTAGGTCTTTCGGTTCAACCCTTTTATTCTCTGTTGCCCATTTCACCCAGATGATCGAGGGAAAGTCGTTATATGTCATTTTTAGCTAAATTTTGGGTGCTGGAGAAAATCGAAAATTTTGCTGGATAAGGTTTTTCAAGCAACGAGCCCTCTTTCATTTCAAATGCCTCATTGGCTGCCAAATGCCACATATCCTGCAACAAAGTTGCCTATGTTTTAGGTCATCCGATTGTAGGTCTTTTGGTTCAACCCTTCTATTCTCTGTTGCCCATTTCACCCAGATGATCAAGGGAAAGTCGTTATATGTCATTTTTACCTAAATTTCGGGTCCTGGAGAAAATCGAAAATTTTGCTGGATAGAGTTTTTCAAGCAACTAGTCCCTCTTTCATTTCAAATACCTCATTGGCTGCCAAATGCCACATATCCTGCAACAAAGTTGCCTAGGTTTTAGATCATCCGATTGTAGGTCTTTTGCTTCAACCCTTTTATTCTCTGTTGCCCATTTCACCCAGATGATCAAGGGAAAGTCGTTATATATCATTTTTATCTAAATTTTGGGTGCTGGAAAAAATCGAAAATTTTGCTGTCTAGGGATTTTCAAGCAACGAGTCCCTCTTTCATTTCAAATGCCTTATTGGATGCCAAATGCCACATATCCTGCAACAAAGTTGCCTATGTTTTAGATCATCCGATTGTAGGTCTTTTGGTTCAACCCTTTTATTCTCTGTTGCCCATTTCACCCAGATGATCAAGGGAAAGTCGTTATATGTAATTTTTACCTAAATTTTGGGTCCTGGAGAAAATCGAAAATTTTGCTGGATAGAGTTTTTCAAGCAACTAGTCCCTCTTTCATTTCAAATACCTCATTGGCTGCCAAATGCCACATATCCTGCAACAAAGTTGCCTAGGTTTTAGATCATCCGATTGTAGGTCTTTTGCTTCAACCCTTTTATTCTCTGTTGCCCATTTCACCCAGATGATCAAGGGAAAGTCGTTATATATCATTTTTATCTAAATTTTGGGTGCTGGAAAAAATCGAAAATTTTGCTGTCTAGGGATTTTCAAGCAACGAGTCCCTCTTTCATTTCAGATGCCTTATTGGATGCCACAAGCCACATATCTTGCAACAAAGTTGCCTATGTTTTAGATCATCCGATTGAAGGCTTTCGGTTCAACCCTTTTATTCTCTGTTGCCCATTTCACCCAGATGATCAAGGGAAAGTCGTTATATGTCATTTTTACCTAAATTTTGGGTCCTGGAGAAAATCGAAAATTTTGCTGGATAGGGTTTTTCAAGCAACTAGTCCCTTTTTCATTTCAAATACCTCATTGGCTGCCAAATGCCACATATCCTGCAACAAAGTTGCCTATGTTTTAGATCACCCGATTGTAGGTCTTTCGGTTCAACCCTTTTATTCTCTGTTGCCCATTTCACCCAGATGATCGAGGGAAAGTCGTTATATGTCATTTTTAGCTAAATTTTGGGTCCTGGAGAAAATCGAAAATTTTGCTGTCTAGGGTTTTTCAAGCAACTAGTCCCTCTTTCATTTCAAATACCTCATTGGCTGCCAAATGCCACATATCCTGCAACAAAGTTGCCTAGGTTTTAGATCATCCGATTGTAGGTCTTTTGGTTCAACCCTTTTATTCTCTGTTGCCCATTTCACCCAGATGATCAAGGGAAAGTCGTTATATGTCATTTTTACCTAAATTTTGGGTCCTGGAGAAAATCGAAAATTTTGCTGGATAAGGTTTTTCAAGCAACGAGCCCTCTTTCATTTCAAATGCCTCATTGGCTGCCAAATGCCACATATCTTGCAACAAAGTTGCCTATGTTTTAGATCATCCGATTGTAGGTCTTTTGGTTCAACCCTTTTATTCTCTGTTGCCCATTTCACCCAGATGATCAAGGGAAAGTCGTTATATGTCATTTTTATCTAAATTTTGGGTGCTGGAAAAAATCGAAAATTTTGCTGTCTAGGGATTTTCAAGCAACGAGTCCCTCTTTCATTTCAAATGCCTTATTGGATGCCAAATGCCACATGTCTTGCAAAAAAGTTGCCTATGTTTTAGATCATCCGATTGTAGGTCTTTTGCTTCAACCGTTTTATTCTCTGTTGCCCATTTCACCCAGATGATCAAGGGAAAGTCGTTATATATCATTTTTATCTAAATTTTGGGTGCTGGAAAAAATCGAAAATTTTGCTGTCTAGGGATTTTCAAGCAACGAGTCCCTCTTTCATTTCAAATGCCTTATTGGATGCCCAATGCCACATATCTTGCAACAAAGTTGCCTATGTTTTAGATCATCCGATTGTAGGTCTTTTGGTTCAACCCTTTTATTCTCTGTTGCCCATTTCACCCAGATGATCAAGGGAAAGTCGTTATATGTCATTTTTATCTAAATTTTGGGTGCTGGAAAAAATCGAAAATTTTGCTGTCTAGGGATTTTCAAGCAACGAGCCCTCTTTCATTTCAAATGCCTTATTGGATGCCAAATGCCACATATCTTGCAACAAAGTTGCCTATGTTTTAGATCATCCGATTGTAGGTCTTTTGGTTCAACCCTTTTATTCTCTGTTGCCCATTTCACCCAGATGATCAAGGGAAAGTCGTTATATATCATTTTTATCTAAATTTTGGGTGCTGGAAAAAATCGAAAATTTTGCTGTCTAGGGATTTTCAAGCAACGAGTCCCTCTTTCATTTCAAATGCCTTATTGGATGCCAAATGCCACATGTCTTGCAAAAAAGTTGCCTATGTTTTAGATCATCCGATTGTAGGTCTTTTGCTTCAACCGTTTTATTCTCTGTTGCCCATTTCACCCAGATGATCAAGGGAAAGTCGTTATATATCATTTTTATCTAAATTTTGGGTGCTGGAAAAAATCGAAAATTTTGCTGTCTAGGGATTTTCAAGCAACGAGTCCCTCTTTCATTTCAAATGCCTTATTGGATGCCAAATGCCACATGTCTTGCAAAAAAGTTGCCTATGTTTTAGATCATCCGATTGTAGGTCTTTTGCTTCAACCGTTTTATTCTCTGTTGCCCATTTCACCCAGATGATCAAGGGAAAGTCGTTATATATCATTTTTATCTAAATTTTGGGTGCTGGAAAAAATCGAAAATTTTGCTGTCTAGGGATTTTCAAGCAACGAGTCCCTCTTTCATTTCAAATGCCTTATTGGATGCCCAATGCCACATATCTTGCAACAAAGTTGCCTATGTTTTAGATCATCCGATTGTAGGTCTTTTGGTTCAACCCTTTTATTCTCTGTTGCCCATTTCACCCAGATGATCAAGGGAAAGTCGTTATATATCATTTTTATCTAAATTTTGGGTGCTGGAAAAAATCGAAAATTTTGCTGTCTAGGGATTTTCAAGCAACGAGCCCTCTTTCATTTCAAATGCCTTATTGGATGCCAAATGCCACATATCTTGCAACAAAGTTGCCTATGTTTTAGATCATCCGATTGTAGGTCTTTTGGTTCAACCCTTTTATTCTCTGTTGCCCATTTCACCCAGATGATCAAGGGAAAGTCGTTATATATCATTTTTATCTAAATTTTGGGTGCTGGAAAAAATCGAAAATTTTGCTGTCTAGGGATTTTCAAGCAACGAGTCCCTCTTTCATTTCAAATGCCTTATTGGATGCCAAATGCCACATGTCTTGCAAAAAAGTTGCCTATGTTTTAGATCATCCGATTGTAGGTCTTTTGCTTCAACCCTTTTATTCTCTGTTGCCCATTTCACCTAGATGATCAAGGGAAAGTCGTTACATATCATTTTTATCTAAATTTTGGGTGCTGGAAAAAATCGAAAATTTTGCTGTCTAGGGATTTTCAAGCAACGACCCCTCTTTCATTTCAAATGCCTTATTGGATGCCAAATGCCACATGTCTTGCAAAAAAGTTGCCTATGCAAAAAAGTTGCCAATCATCCGATTGTAGGTCTTTTGGTTCAACCCTTTTATTCTCTGTTGCCCATTTCACCCAGATGATCAAGGGAAAGTCGTTATATGTCATTTTTATCTAAATTTTGGGTGCTGGAAAAAATCGAAAATTTTGCTGTCTAGGGATTTTCAAGCAACGACCCCTCTTTCATTTCAAATGCCTTATTGGATGCCAAATGCCACATATCTTGCAACAAAGTTGCCTATGTTTTAGATCATCCGATTGTGGGTCTTTCGGTTCAACCCTTTTATTCTTTGTTGCCCATTTCACCCAGATTATCAAGGGAAGGTCTTAATATGTGATTTTTAGCTAAATTTTGGGTCCTGGAAAAAATCGAAAATTTTGCTGGATAGGGTTTTTCAAGCAACTAGTCCCTTTTTCATTTCAAATACCTCATTGGCTGCCAAATGCCACATATCCTGCAACAAAGTTGCCTATGTTTTAGATCATCCGATTGTAGGTCTTTTGGTTCAACCCTTTTATTCTCTGTTGCCCATTTCACCCAGATGATCGAGGGAAAGTCGTTATATGTCATTTTAACCTAAATTTTGGGTCCTGGAGAAAATCGAAAATTTTGCTGGATAGGGTTTTTCAAGCAACTAGTCCCTTTTTCATTTCATATGCCTTATTGGATGCCAAATGCCACATATCTTGCAACAAAGTTGCCTATGTTTTAGATCATCCGATTGTGGGTCTTTCGGTTCAACCCTTTTATTCTTTGTTGCCCATTTCACCCAGATGATCAAGGGAAGGTCGTAATATGTAATTTTTAGCTAAATTTTGGGTCCTGGAAAAAATCGAAAATTTTGCTGGATAGGGTTTTTCAAGCAACTAGTCCCTTTTTCATTTCAAATACCTCATTGGCTGCCAAATGCCACATATCCTGCAACAAAGTTGCCTATGTTTTAGATCATCCGATTGTAGGTCTTTTGGTTCAACCCTTTTATTCTCTGTTGCCCATTTCACCCAGATGATCGAGGGAAAGTCGTTATATGTCATTTTAACCTAAATTTTGGGTCCTGGAGAAAATCGAAAATTTTGCTGGATAAGGTTTTTCAAGCAACGAGCCCTCTTTCATTTCAAATGCCTCATTGGCTGCCAAATGCCACATATCCTGCAACAAAGTTGCCTATGTTTTAGATCATCCGATTGTAGGTCTTTTGGTTCAACCCTTTTATTCTCTGTTGCCCATTTCACCCAGATGATCAAGGGAAAGTCGTTATATATCATTTTTATCTAAATTTTGGGTGCTGGAAAAAATCGAAAATTTTGCTGTCTAGGGATTTTCAAGCAACGAGCCCTCTTTCATTTCAAATGCCTTATTGGATGCCAAATGCCACATATCTTGCAACAAAGTTGCCTATGTTTTAGATCATCCGATTGTAGGTCTTTTGGTTCAACCCTTTTATTCTCTGTTGCCCATTTCACCCAGATGATCAAGGGAAAGTCGTTATATATCATTTTTATCTAAATTTTGGGTGCTGGAAAAAATCGAAAATTTTGCTGTCTAGGGATTTTCAAGCAACGAGTCCCTCTTTCATTTCAAATGCCTTATTGGATGCCCAATGCCACATGTCTTGCAAAAAAGTTGCCTATGTTTTAGATCATCCGATTGTAGGTCTTTTGGTTCAACCCTTTTATTCTCTGTTGCCCATTTCACCTAGATGATCAAGGGAAAGTCGTTACATATCATTTTTATCTAAATTTTGGGTGCTGGAAAAAATCGAAAATTTTGCTGTCTAGGGATTTTCAAGCAACGACCCCTCTTTCATTTCAAATGCCTTATTGGATGCCAAATGCCACATGTCTTGCAAAAAAGTTGCCTATGCAAAAAAGTTGCCAATCATCCGATTGTAGGTCTTTTGGTTCAACCCTTTTATTCTCTGTTGCCCATTTCACCCAGATGATCAAGGGAAAGTCGTTATATGTCATTTTTATCTAAATTTTGGGTGCTGGAAAAAATCGAAAATTTTGCTGTCTAGGGATTTTCAAGCAACGACCCCTCTTTCATTTCAAATGCCTTATTGGATGCCAAATGCCACATATCTTGCAACAAAGTTGCCTATGTTTTAGATCATCCGATTGTGGGTCTTTCGGTTCAACCCTTTTATTCTTTGTTGCCCATTTCACCCAGATTATCAAGGGAAGGTCTTAATATGTGATTTTTAGCTAAATTTTGGGTCCTGGAAAAAATCGAAAATTTTGCTGGATAGGGTTTTTCAAGCAACTAGTCCCTTTTTCATTTCAAATACCTCATTGGCTGCCAAATGCCACATATCCTGCAACAAAGTTGCCTATGTTTTAGATCATCCGATTGTAGGTCTTTTGGTTCAACCCTTTTATTCTCTGTTGCCCATTTCACCCAGATGATCGAGGGAAAGTCGTTATATGTCATTTTAACCTAAATTTTGGGTCCTGGAGAAAATCGAAAATTTTGCTGGATAGGGTTTTTCAAGCAACTAGTCCCTTTTTCATTTCATATGCCTTATTGGATGCCAAATGCCACATATCTTGCAACAAAGTTGCCTATGTTTTAGATCATCCGATTGTGGGTCTTTCGGTTCAACCCTTTTATTCTTTGTTGCCCATTTCACCCAGATGATCAAGGGAAGGTCGTAATATGTAATTTTTAGCTAAATTTTGGGTCCTGGAAAAAATCGAAAATTTTGCTGGATAGGGTTTTTCAAGCAACTAGTCCCTTTTTCATTTCAAATACCTCATTGGCTGCCAAATGCCACATATCCTGCAACAAAGTTGCCTATGTTTTAGATCATCCGATTGTAGGTCTTTTGGTTCAACCCTTTTATTCTCTGTTGCCCATTTCACCCAGATGATCGAGGGAAAGTCGTTATATGTCATTTTAACCTAAATTTTGGGTCCTGGAGAAAATCGAAAATTTTGCTGGATAGGGTTTTTCAAGCAACTAGTCCCTTTTTCATTTCATATGCCTTATTGGATGCCAAATGCCACATATCTTGCAACAAAGTTGCCTATGTTTTAGATCATCCGATTGTAGGTCTTTTGCTTCAACCCTTTTATTCTCTGTTGCCCATTTCACCCAGATGATCAAGGGAAAGTCGTTATATATCATTTTTATCTAAATTTTGGGTCCTGGAGAAAATCGAAAATTTTGCTGGATAAGGTTTTTCAAGCAACGAGCCCTCTTTCATTTCAAATGCCTCATTGGCTGCCAAATGCCACATATCCTGCAACAAAGTTGCCTATGTTTTAGATCATCCGATTGTAGGTCTTTTGGTTCAACCCTTTTATTCTCTGTTGCCCATTTCACCCAGATGATCGAGGGAAAGTCGTTATATGTCATTTTAACCTAAATTTTGGGTCCTGGAGAAAATCGAAAATTTTGCTGGATAGGGTTTTTCAAGCAACTAGTCTAGTCCCTCTTTCATTTCAAATACCTCATTGGCTGCCAAATGCCACATATCCTGCAACAAAGTTGCCTATGTTTTAGGTCATCCGGTTGTAGGTTTTTTGTTTCAACCCTTTTATTCTCTGTTGCCCATTTCACCCAGATGATCAAGGGAAAGTCGTTATATGTCATTTTTACCTAAATTTTGGGTCCTGGAGAAAATCGAAAATTTTGCTGGATAGGGTTTTTCAAGCAACTAGTCCCTCTTTCATTTCAAATACCTCATTGGCTGCCAAATGCCACATATCCTGCAACAAAGTTGCCTATGTTTTAGATCATCCGATTGTAGGTCTTTAGGTTCAACCCTTTTATTCCTTCTTGCCCATTTCACCCAGATGATCAAGGGAAGGTCGTAATATGTGATTTTTACCTGCCAAATGAAACATATCTTACAACAAAGTTGCCTATGGTTTAGTTCATCCGATTGTAGGTCTTTTGTTTCAACCCTTTTATTCTCTGTTGCCCATTTCACCCAGATGATCGAGGGAAAGTCGTTATATGTCATTTTTACCTAAATTTTGGGTCCTGGAAAAAATCGAAAATTTTGCTGGATAAGGTTTTTCAAGCAACGAGCCCTCTTTCATTTCAAATGCCTTATTGGGTGCCAAATGCCACATATCTTGCAACAAAGTTGCCTATGTTTTAGATCATCCGATTGTAGGTCTTTTGGTTCAACCCTTTTATTCTCTGTTGCCCATTTCACCCAGATGATCGAGGGAAAGTCGTTATATGTCATTTTTACCTAAATTTTGGGTCCTGGAAAAAATCGAAAATTTTGCTGGATAAGGTTTTTCAAGCAACGAGCCCTCTTTCATTTCAAATGCCTTATTGGGTGCCAAATGCCACATATCTTGCAACAAAGTTGCCTATGTTTTAGATCATCCGATTGTAGGTCTTTTGGTTCAACCCTTTTATTCTCTGTTGCCCATTTCACCCAGATGATCAAGGGAAAGTCGTTATATATCATTTTTATCTAAATTTTGGGTGCTGGAAAAAATCGAAAATTTTGCTGGATAAGGTTTTTCAAGCAACGAGCCCTCTTTCATTTCAAATGCCTTATTGGGTGCCAAATGCCACATATCTTGCAACAAAGTTGCCTATATTTTAGATCATCCGATTGTAGGTCTTTTGGTTCAACCCTTTTATTCTCTGTTGCCCATTTCACCCAGATGATCGAGGGAAAGTCGTTATATGTCATTTTTACCTAAATTTTGGGTCCTGGAAAAAATCGAAAATTTTGCTGGATAAGGTTTTTCAAGCAACGAGCCCTCTTTCATTTCAAATGCCTTATTGGGTGCCAAATGCCACATATCTTGCAACAAAGTTGCCTATGTTTTAGATCATCCGATTGTAGGTCTTTTGGTTCAACCCTTTTATTCTCTGTTGCCCATTTCACCCAGATGATCAAGGGAAAGTCGTTATATGTCATTTTTATCTAAATTTTGGGTGCTGGAAAAAATCGAAAATTTTGCTGGATAAGGTTTTTCAAGCAACGAGCCCTCTTTCATTTCAAATGCCTTATTGGGTGCCAAATGCCACATATCTTGCAACAAAGTTGCCTATGTTTTAGATCATCCGATTGTGGGTCTTTTGGTTCAACCCTTTTATTCTCTGTTGCCCATTTCACCCAGATGATCGAGGGAAAGTCGTTATATGTCATTTTTACCTAAATTTTGGGTCCTGGAAAAAATCGAAAATTTTGCTGGATAAGGTTTTTCAAGCAACGAGCCCTCTTTCATTTCAAATGCCTTATTGGGTGCCAAATGCCACATATCTTGCAACAAAGTTGCCTATGTTTTAGATCATCCGATTGTAGGTCTTTCGGTTCAACCCTTTTATTCTCTGTTGCCCATTTCACCCAGATGATCAAGGGAAAGTCGTTATATATCATTTTTATCTAAATTTTGGGTGCTGGAAAAAATCGAAAATTTTGCTGTCTAGGGATTTTCAAGCAACGAGTCCCTCTTTCATTTCAAATGCCTTATTGGGTGCCCAATGCCACATATCTTGCAACAAAGTTGCCTATGTTTTAGATCATCCGATTGTAGGTCTTTTGGTTCAACCCTTTTATTCTCTGTTGCCCATTTCACCCAGATGATCAAGGGAAAGTCGTTATATGTCATTTTTATCTAAATTTTGGGTGCTGGAAAAAATCGAAAATTTTGCTGTCTAGGGATTTTCAAGCAACGACCCCTCTTTCATTTCAAATGCCTTATTGGATGCCAAATGCCACATATCTTGCAACAAAGTTGCCTATGTTTTAGATCATCCGATTGTAGGTCTTTCGGTTCAACCCTTTTATTCTCTGTTGCCCATTTCACCCAGATGATCAAGGGAAGTTCGTAATATGTGATTTTTAGCTAAATTTCGGGTCCTGGAAAAAATCGAAAATTTTGCTGTCTAGGGATTTTCAAGCAACGACCCCTCTTTCATTTCAAATGCCTTATTGGATGCCACAAGCCACATATCTTGCAACAAAGTTGCCTATGTTTTAGATCATCCGATTGAAGGCTTTTGGTTCAACCCTTTTATTCTCTGTTGCCCATTTCACCCAGATGATCAAGGGAAAGTCGTTATATGTCATTTTTACCTAAATTTTGGGTCCTGGAGAAAATCGAAAATTTTGCTGGATAGAGTTTTTCAAGCAACGAGTCCCTCTTTCATTTCTAATGTCTTATTTGATGCCAAATGCCACATATCTTGCAACAAAGTTGCCTATGTTTTAGATCATCCGATTGTAGGACTTTTGGTGCAACCCTTTTATTCTTTGTTGCCCATTTCACCCAGATGATCAAGGGAAGGTCGTAATATGTGATTTTTAGCTAAATTTCGGGTCCTGGAAAAAATCGAAAATTTTGCTGTCTAGGGATTTTCAAGCAACGAGTCCCTCTTTCATTTCAGATGCCTTATTGGATGCCACAAGCCACATATCTTGCAACAAAGTTGCCTATGTTTTAGATCATCCGATTGTAGGTCTTTTGGTTCAACCCTTTTATTCTCTGTTGCCCATTTCACCCAGATGATCAAGGGAAAGTCGTTATATGTCATTTTTATCTAAATTTTGGGTCCTGGAAAAAATCGAAAATTTTGCTGGATAAGGTTTTTCAAGCAACTAGTCCCTCTTTCATTTCAAATACCTCATTGGCTGCCAAATGCCACATATCCTGCAACAAAGTTGCCTATGTTTTAGATCATCCGATTGTAGGTCTTTTGGTTCAACCCTTTTATTCTCTGTTGCCCATTTCACCCAGATGATCAAGGGAAAGTCGTTATATGTCATTTTTACCTAAATTTTGGGTCCTGGAGAAAATCGAAAATTTTGCTGTCTAGGGTTTTTCAAGCAACTAGTCCCTCTTTCATTTCAAATACCTCATTGGCTGCCAAATGCCACATATCCTGCAACAAAGTTGCCTATGTTTTAGGTCATCCGATTGTAGGTCTTTTGGTTCAACCCTTTTATTCTCTGTTGCCCATTTCACCCAGATGATCAAGGGAAAGTCGTTATATGTCATTTTTACCTAAATTTTGGGTGCTGGAGAAAATCGAAAATTTTGTTGGATAAGATTTTTCAAGCAACTAGTCCCTCTTTCATTTCATATGCCTTATTGGCTGCCAAATGCCACATATCTTGCAACAAAGTTGCCTAGGTTTTAGATCATCCGATTGTAGGTCTTTCGGTTCAACCCTTTTATTCTCTGTTGCCCATTTCACCCAGATGATCAAGGGAAAGTCGTTATATGACATTTTTACCTAAATTTTGGGTCCTGGAGAAAATCGAAAATTTTGCTGGATAGAGTTTTTCAAGCAACTAGTCCCTCTTTCATTTCAAATACCTCATTGGCTGCCAAATGCCACATATCCTGCAACAAAGTTGCCTATGTTTTAGATCATCCGATTGTAGGTCTTTTGGTTCAACCCTTTTATTCTCTGTTGCCCATTTCACCCAGATGATCAAGGGAAAGTCGTTATATGTCATTTTTACCTAAATTGTGGGTCCTGGAAAAAATCGAAAATTTTGCTGGATAAGGTTTTTCAAGCAACGAGTCCCTCTTTCATTTCATATGCCTTATTGGATGCCCAATGCCACATCTCTTGCAACTCCGTGAAATCTCCCTATGAAAACACCACTAACCTCCATCCAAACTTTTCAATCGGAATTTCATTATAGACCATCACAAGTCAAATATGTATTTGTGGACGAAATTAACAATATTGCTGGCATTCAACCGCACAATATTCCTCCAATGATCTCGCCATTATTAAACCGGTTCAAGGAATTTATTGAAATATTCCCCCCAAACACATTCCAGAGCAATCAAGAATCATCAAAAATATGTACTTACCAACCGACCTCAAGGCACCAGAATGTCAAATAAACAAATTACAATATATATAACTGACCATAATTAAATGCGGCACTGTTAATATCAACTTAGACATTAGTCCAAAATAATCCATTCACATAATCACCCCCTAGTTACACTATAAAATCCCTTTTTCTAAAGAGAATACCGCACCACCGAGTTTTTAATGACCTCAACAAACAGGAGTGACCAACAAATGGACAGGACATAAAACCCTTTTGTGATATGCGCACATTTATAAATACAACATAATTGAACCCAACCCCTTCTCCAATTCCCAAATATAATTAAATGCCGTAAATCTTACGCATGTGAGTGCCTGTTACATTTGACTCTAATGAAACCGAAAAACTTTGTCGAAAACTTTGTTGACCACCTTTTGCTGGAGAGCCAACTCAAATGGGGATTCCTAGATTTTTCTTGACAAAACTGTGCACAACCTCTTCCGCATTTTGCCTCTACCACTACGTAGTGCTGACCTTTTAGATATTTCATATTTCAGGAGTAAGTATTCCGCAAAGACCTCATTAAAATTGAATGGACTCGAGTGGAAGAGTTGCAGGATATATAAATATCAAACATCATTTGAACCGCAAGCCGCAAGCACTCCCACCATCTCACACACACCGGTTCGGTATATGTATGTACTATGTTGTGTGCTGCTTTGAAGGAAGATGGTTTAATAGAACTGGACTGAAAATTCCTGAAATAAGAAGAGTTTATGACTTTCTTTTTGAGAACGACAGACAGTAACTTATTATTGTGAATAGTAACATGTACATCGTCCTTTAGATACAGTTTGTGAGTATCATGCAGGACTTTAGCACAGATGAGAGGGTTTACCGTACAAGTTGTAGGTAATCATAATGAAGGACAACAAAATTTTTGGGAATATGTATCCTCACGAATATTTTTAAAGAGTTGAGGGTCCAAGGATATACAGTGCCTTATCCTAAAAATGCAGCCTTATATGGCGAATAGTCGACAGACAATAGTCTTTGTGCAATAATGATGAATTCTTTAGATGTCGGCTATAAGGAAAGATATTCGGGTCTTCTTAAGTGGCAGACTCTTACAGACACGTACAACTCCAGGTTGTACTCGCGAAATGTAGTCCAGTAACCAGTAACGAACAGACAGAGCAACCAATCTTAAACCAATCACAGAAAATATAGAGACTTACATTCATAGGTACAACCAGCGCAATGAGAACAACTCCGACAGCAGGGCTGGATACAGTTCTCAACATGCTACCCCTACGACTTGTATATACAAGAGTCTGCCACCAAGAGTACCTTAAGAACTAGCCACTCGAACAGCTAGTACTCGAATCTCGAAGGGCATAGAGAAATTCTAAAGAAACTCTTTCGTGAATATTCTCCATTCTCTTGATTTTTTTAAGCAGAGTCTAATTGGAGCAAGCGAAAACGAGCAAACAAAATATAAGTCTATGTCTATCTACACGGATGGATATAGAATGAAAAGGAACGGCCACCTGTGTGTTCTCCGTGGAACTAAACATACACAGCTCGATCAGACTTCCTGACGACAGCAGTGTTTTCCAAGCGGAGGTCCTGGCAGTGAAAGAGGCAGCCAGTATGGTATAGTATAAATGAAGAAGGAGCTGGCGTTCTATACCGACGGTTCTAAGATGGACGTTGGCACGGGAGCCGGAGTTTATTGTGAAGCCCTAGGAATAAACATGTTTGAATGTAAGAACTTTTGGGCGTGTTTCTAGAGGTATATCTTAATAGTTATTAGTGCCCCCGCTGCAGATTCCTAACACCCCTGCTGATCAGCCAGCACCACTGCTTGTGCTTGTTCCGAGCGATGAGCACAAGTTCATACTTTTTTTTACTTTTATATAAACGGCTGCCTGCGTTAAGGCTCTGGACTCCGCTATAATCAGATCAATGCTTGTGAAGATCTGCTCTTGAATGAGATATCTAGAGCAAATGCGGTGACCATCTGTTGGGTGCCAGGGCATATGGATATCGTAGGAAACGAAAGGGCTGACGAACTTGCTAGGAAAGGGTCGGCGCTGCAGTTATCGCGGGCCTTCACTTTTGTAGTAACCCCAATCCCTTCCTTACGGAAGAAAATAGAGTATGAAGCCATCGGTCGAGCAAATAGTCGCTGGGTTCATCTGGAAACATGCGCAACAGCCAGGAAGAGATAAACTTCTCTGGTGAAACTGAGTCGTTTTAAAGCACGGATTGTTTCAGGGATAATTACTGGTCATTGTGCCATTGGCGTCCACACGGAGCGACTCGGTGTACTACATAATGACTTCTATAGAAGTTGTAGGGACGAAGAAGAAATTGAGTCATTTCGTCACCTGCTGTGCGACTATCCTGCCCTATCCGTCAGAAGAATGAGGACTCTTGCCAGTTACTTCTTCTCGGATTTGGAGGACTTGGGTAACGTAGAGCTGACGGACCTCTTGAGATTCATATCGTTATCTGGGTGGTTCCAATAGCAGGGTTAAATGATTGGGCACAATGGACCCGAACTGTGGTCTAAGTGAGCAGTGACACTGTCACAAGGTACCCTTTTACCTTCTGCGCTTCCAGTACATTCTGTCAGGAATTCTTATAGCGAATCTCCTTTCAAATGCCAGCGTGGGGGTCATGTGATCAGTTTCTGACAAAAAGCTGTTCAGCTGGTCAGCTGTTTGTCAGAACAAAATTACCTACGGGGCAAAATTGAGGCATGGCCGTACAGCTCGATGACCACATTCGGCCTTTCCTCAGTCTTACAGCGGTTTTAGCCGCCAGACTGCCACAGTATATGTCAAGCGGAAGGAAACTAAGCATGGTTTCCATTGCCGCTGTTGGTGTTGGCTTCATTGATCCCATGACTCCGATGCAGGCTGCCCTCTAGATTTTGGTGAGGTTAGTATCAGCTGTATTGCTTCGCCAGTACTGTCAACCATACCAGTGAACCATATGTAAGAATGGGTCTTACGACTGCCGTGTATATCCAGTACACCACAGCTGCCCAAGTAGAAGGCTACGCTTGCTTTTTTGACGCGTTCAGCAGTGTTATCCTTCCAATTTAGTTTGAAATCTAGAATTACACCCAGGTATCAGGCTGAACCTGAGATACTTAGTTCAGTACCACCGATACTTGGGGGTCTGAAGGCAGGAATTGAACTACCTCCGTCTTTGAAGGGTTCACTCCTAGCCCTTTGTTGCTAACCCAATTCTCCACTAGTTGTAGTGCGAGATTGGGTCTTTCGCTTAGGACTGTAGGGAATTTCCCCGAGACCAGGATAACCACGTCGTCGGCATAGGCCGTCACATTGAAGCCTTTTTCCTTCAATATTACCAAAATCTCATCCACTGCAAGGAGCCATATTAGAGGCGATAAGACTCCTCCTTGGGTGGTTCCTCTGCAGACGCTTCTCCTGATAGTTACATCTCCTTGCGATGAAGATATAACTCTCGATTGAAGCATTTAAACAAACCAATTGGAGAGACCGATGATCAGCCAAGCTCTGTGTAAGCTGCTCAGGATCGCATCGGTGCTTACGTTGTTAAACGCCCCTTCAATGTCTACAAACACCCCAAGAGTGAATTCCTTGAAGTGGAGGGATCTTTCTATGCTTGAAACGACCCTGTGGAGGGCTGTATCTACCGACCTACCGCAGATGTATGCATGTTGTGATTCAGATAGATAGTTATCACCAATCACGTTTCTTATGTATACACCTATTAAACGTTCTAAACGTTGATCGTTCATGAACTTCACCACGATAAAAACTTAAACCTTGACTGACGTTTTGACATTGATAGATCATAAAGAATGCATTTGTATTAAAATACAAAATTGTTATGTCCCTATTGAAAAATCCTTTACCTTAAACAGTTGTTTCTATAATTACTAGGGGAGATCGGGGCAAGTTGTAACGAAATTGAGTTTATCTTCAGTATTGGTAAAATTTTGCATTCATCAATAATCTAAACCATGCTTAGTTATGTCTCATATTTGCTTAACCAAAAAAAAAAACAAAATAAATAAAAATAATAAATAAATAATAAAAATAAATAAAAATAAAAAATAAATAAATAAATAAAAAAAAAAGATCAAAAGAATTTTGTTACAATCTGCCCCGGTCTAGTCTAACCTAGACCTACGTCAGTCGTCTCATTGACTAACCAAATAATACATTTTATAGAGTTAAAAAAAGTGTACGAAATTTCCAAATATTCGTGTAAGTTCTTCAAACCCACAAATTTCTTAGAATACCGGTACCATGTCTCATTGGATAAAGGTTATCAAATCCTTTAGCAAATCCAATCCGATTCAATGTTCACGATACTGAACGCCTCATAAATCTAACTCACAATAAAGAAATGATTTATAGGAACCGTTGTATTAATCAACTTTGGAATATTTTGGCTCCCTTCCCTCCAAGGATGTCCGACTAAGCGAAAACACCTCTTATGCATAATTCTGAAATTTCACTTGGTTAGGTATGTATAGGTAGATACCCGGCACCACTTCCTTTTACACAAAACTCAAGTCATCTTAACCGCATTGCATAAATTCACACCTTTATGCGTCCATTTGGATTCTCCAGCTCGGTAACAATTCAAAATTTAAATCTTCTGGAATTCACAGAGATTTCTCACCGAATTTACTGCATAATATTCAGATGAAAACATTTTTAATATTTTTCACCATTTAATAATGATCCCGTTGCCAAGTGTACGGTACAGTGTGGTAGATACTACACGAGCATAGCCATAAACCTATGTAACTCATAATGCCATTTCCAGGATAACATCGGTATTCTGAGCGCCACTTCAAAATAAAAGAAATTCACCCAACGACCCTCTGAACATGCACAGCAATAGAGTATCTATGTATATCTCTAAGTATGTATGTATACAGTATCTATGGATAGATATTTGCAATTGTGCAAAGTTCACCTACATAGATCCAAGGGCACGCCTTGAAAGAAGAAGATTTCCAACGATTGCCAATAAAAATCCTTTTAACGTGAATAAATTTTGCGTGAAAATATGAGGGAATCGGCGCGCAGGATTCCATCTCCTGCTCCTCCGTCGTTGTCGTTTCGTCTTCGTCCTGGTAAATTACGGAAGCAGAAAACATTTTCACGATCATCTTTGCAATGATTCTCGGTGTGTCGGCAATTTAATGTTATGTACATGAGGTGTAAGGAGACGATGGCATTCAAGAGCTATGGGCATAGATACAACTGCAGGAGGCATAACCTTCGAGGCCTTCCGTTGTGTGTAACACTTTAACCCCTGCGATTTCCATAATAAAATATTACATTTTGAATTTTCTCCAAGGCGCTTTGGATTACAGGTTTTTTTTTTGTTGCTCCTTCTTTTTTTTTTTTCTCGTGTTTTATTCCTTGCATGCTTTCGATGTAAGCGGTGTTGTGGGGGATGGATGTAATATTTTTGGAGATAAATATCCCCGAAGGCAGGTGGGACTAAGCCATCTCTCATCGTGTGCGTTGGAGAGTGTTCCAGTGTGCTTGGTCCTTGGGGGCCAGAGTGTGTTCATTTAAATTTGGCAGCGAAACGCCACCATAAAAAGGTCAATTTAGTTGCCTGGGAATGTTTTCGTTGTTGTTCTTCGAGCACTTAACGATTTTTTCTCACCCCAAGTGTTCGGGTGGGGTTGGTGCTAGGTATCGTTCGTGGAACTGTGTGGACAGGGGTGTTGGAAGTGAAAAGCTGTAATTGTAATTTTATTTTGATACATATTACAACGCGGCGATGGAATTTTCATTTGAAGGGTTAAAGTGTGCGAATTATGGATTTAATTGGGATTTGTCATGGAAGTAGGGTTTGCGGGTAGGGATACCTAATGCTGACTTCCGCAATTGAATTGTTTTCAAAATTGAATTAAAATTAGAGTTAATTGTTGGGGAATTTGGGGTGAGTCACTGTACGTAGAAGTTTTTGTTATGAACTAATTAAAATCGCATGTTTATGTTGATTTAATTGTTCTACTTTGAATGGTGATTCAATATGGGCTGAAACTGGTGCTTAAATAACAAGGCTTTATGGCCAGATGTTGCCATTTTAATATAATGAGTTTGATGATGTTGTAAGGAAGAGTTTGACTAGTGAACGGTAACATTCATAATCAGTGGTTAGTGCATTGGACTGTTCGATGTTCGATTCGAGGACAACATCAAAAATGGACACGTCTGCCCTTTCTGATCGAGTCGAGTCTCGAAGTAGACTCCATACTCAAAATTATAATCCACCGCGACATTTTTCCACCCAGCAGTCGCGAGATTTGCCTTATACTTCGACTTGGCGCTTGGACTAGACTATCAGTCTATCCTTATATTAGCTAAGGAGCC
This sequence comes from Xylota sylvarum, assembly GCA_905220385.1. Lineage (NCBI taxonomy): Eukaryota > Metazoa > Arthropoda > Insecta > Diptera > Syrphidae > Xylota > Xylota sylvarum. Next base: position 41,358,860 of record LR999958.1, read on the forward strand.
TTGGAAACTTATCAATGTACAGCCTGGGAGGGTGTAACCGCCACCGCTGAGTATCCAAAACAGCCAGCACGCCTCTCAAAGGAGAGTTGACGACCAGAGAGTGTAGTGCACTTGACTGTAAAATCTATAAACTCGCCGTTTTCATGAGGATTCAGGGAAGGACTATGCTTTAGTAAAAATCGAATACACATGGCTTAGTAAGGAAATCACCAGAGCGGCGCAAGCTGGTTAAAGTTTTGCACAAGGTCTTTTTTCGATATATTTCTATGATTTTTAAATCGATCTTGCAGCAGCTAGTAACACGGTGGTAAGTAGCACTAGGTTTGCAAGACAACGAATCCACACAGCAGCCTAGCGAACCGCCAACCAACATTGACCTGAATATTGAAACTTTCAGAGGGGCAAACGTCAACTCTGACCATTTTCTTGTTGCAGCCAAATTCTGAGCTCGACTATCCAACGAGAAGAAGCTACGAACCGCCCAGAAAAAGGAATTCAACGTTGGAAGCCTTAGCACGACTGGAGTAGCCAGAGCCCAATAGCTCCAGGATATTGAAGAGCCTCGCGATAGGAACAACAACTGGCAGACGGCTTCAAGGCCGGAACGCAGGCTCTTCGAAACAGTGAAGGAAACCTAGACACAGAAGCACAGGGAATAGTAGATGTTTTTAAGCAACATTTCCAGCAGCTATTTAATGGTCATCAGGTGGAGAGAGTGATTGGGCAAGAAGAGAACCCGTATCCAGTCAATGAAGAAAACATCCCCTCTCCCAGTTTTGAAGAGGTCGGCTCAGCTATCAAAAAACTGAAGACCAACAAGGCCACCGGCTCTGATGGTCTATCAGCAGAGCTTTTCAAACATGGTGGTGTTGCTTTGGTAGGGTGCATGCACTAAATCATCAACAAAGTATGGGTGGATGAAGAAAAAGCCAAAACACGTCGACTAAACTAGCTCGGCCACATCGAGCGAATGGCTCCAGCAAAGAGGATCTTCGAATCACAGCCCATAGGTTCGAGACGATAAGGAAGACCGAACCTCCGTTTTATGGATCAAGCTATCGTGGATGCCAGAGCGCTTGGTCTAGACAACTGGAAGCAGCATGCCCGGAATCGAAGAGATTCGGCTGCCATGTCTCGCACGCAGAGACTCTTCACAGGTCGGGAGCCCTTTCTACGGGGAGAGGTCTTTCTACGATTTTGTAGAACATTAACAGGATTTGATCTGTGTTGTTAGTTAACAGAGTTACTGGTTCGTACCTTGTGTATGCATTACTTGTCAACCCACCTAAGACGGTGACGGTTCTATCCAAATCAAGAAGAAAGCAAATACAAGTTAGGTGGCTTGTATTCTTGGACACTCAGTCAGCCTTATTCAGAAAATTCAGTTTTTGGGCAGCCTTGTGAACCCAAAATTAGGCTTTATTAACCATATACAGTCAATAATTCTTGACAATGACGTAGGATGTTCAGAATGAGACGTTCATTGTTAAACAGATGTTATAACATGAAATCTCATTACTGCCATGAAATTCTTGCTCTGCTCCCTCCATTGCATGCATCTTTGTTAAAAGTTAGAAGATTAGATAATAAACTGACCCTAAGCCAAGTCACAATGGCTTTTATATAGACGTTTCTCCGACTGACAGCTTTCTTCGACCTGGAGTCTATTACAAGAATGATCGGATCAAATTCATGTAGAGATCGCACAACTCTTTAATAAAAAAGGTACAGCCTTACACATCTACTTTAATAGTCAATGTTAAGCTTACATCCTTACTAGTACATCGACTGACTTGTCAGCTGTATGCTGCAGGCATTTTTTAAAAGTACTTTAACTCCAGCTTAGATCCAGCTTAGAACCGAAAGCTTGAGCACCGATTTTTACCCTTAGAGTCTATTACTCTCTTGGTATGAATTAGTACTACTACAGTTTTTTCTTCAAAAAGTTGTAGACATACGTTTGGCAGTCAGTTTCGAGCTATCTTGATGGTCTCATTGCAGAAGTTTGAATGTAAGTAAGGAAGTAAGAAGTAGGAAATGAAGAATGTCATCATACATTAGATTCGATAGTAGCGGATATAGTACGGTGCCTTGGCGAACGACGAATGTGAGGTTGAATTAAATAATTCTATAATTGGGGACGTATCATGTTTTTCAAATAGTCCATCATATTCTTCTGGTGGTAGACTGACATTCTTTTGGTGGTAAGTGCTCTCAGAATGTTTCTCCGATTCGTGGATTGAATGCGCTTTGAGTTCGAGAACTATGATGGATTCCAGAACCAATGGATAGTATTATAGATATATATAGATAGTAGAATTTCCCCCCCGGTTTCTATGTTTGTGTGAATATGCGGTGATCACTAATTTGATGTTATAAATGAAATTTCATGGTCATATCATTGTCACTCGGAGCTTTACAGATTCCGATTTTTGTGCAGATTCTCAGAACGTTTTATGTAAAAGGTATATTGTCTCATCTTCATCGACTTTCCTTACCCCAGACTACGTGATAATGTAAATTATTTTTAGAAACCAAGGCCTCTACTCTTCTTATTCTTGCACTAAATCACGAAGCTATTGTAAATCTTTTGGTTGATCACGACAAACATGAAAAAATCAAAAGTACCTTACCTACCACACAACATAGATACCATATGACACCCACATCCGACGTGCTACTGTTATACGAATGTAAATTACAAAAATACCAACCAGCAACGTGGCAAACAGCAACAACAAAAGTCATTAAATTATCAACAATTTAGTATAAAATAATGTCCTGCAAAAGACAAAGTAGACCATCCAACAAGGCCCCCTTGAGCAAGAACACACCTAGACCCCAAACATTGCCACCCAACTAAAACGTGTCGTTAGGACACTTCACTTCATTGCATCCATATTAGTATCACCTCTTCAGTTATCCTCCCATCACGGATTACACCTAAAAAACATTCACACCCCCCCAACCATTCAGGTTGTGTTTCTCAGTGCGGCGGCGGGGGTTTCCGTGAATTTTCGATTGAAATTCATAGTTAAGCCCTTCGGGCCGGAATGCCTGTGTGCGTTTGTATCACTTGCTAAACATCCATAAATACACCATACAAGCAGGATACGATGTTCATTCCAAACGTTATGAAGCAGACCACTCACATTATTTATCCTCCCCCTCCTTCATCAACTCCTAGTGATACTTTCACCCAACCGACCTCTTCTATAGTCAGAAGTCTCCGAGTCTGTTGTGTACATCTCTCTTTCAGTCTTTCGCTCCTCTGCGAAGGTACTTTAAGGAGCATAATTATTGCAATAATCGTAAATAATAGTCTGGTGAAATATCACCAGCATTACCAACAGGAAAGTCAGACCAGAGGCAGAACGTAGAAGGGGCAAGTGCTTACCTAACCCTAAGTGTCTGTCTCAACGTGCCCACCATACATGCATATGGGAGTTTGAATTATGCCAAGCATGGAGTACATAATACTTTTAGGGCAATCTTCTGCCACACCACCATCGTCTATATTGCTTCTTCATAGTTTGAGCGCCTTTCAACCAACCGAGTACAGCAACCAGGCAACCAGGCAACCAGGCTGCCAGCCATGCTCTGAAAGTCAGCCTTCTACTCCGATGTACACACTTCCATTATTTAAGATAGAATGAAAATGAAAAACGATTCGGAATACTTTAGTGAAATGAAAATCCCGTAGGCGATTGCAAAGGACTGTACATATAGTCACTCACACACACTGCCACTTAGGAAGGATAGACGGCGCGGCGCACTGAGGGTCGGAGGGGTTGAATAAATAAGGACATCACAAGTAAAGAGCACAAGATGAGGGCTAGTTTCATCCCAGGTGTTGTGTTCTGCGTGTGTCCAATGTAAATGGACAAGCGAAGATGTGGCAAATACGGTAAGCATCCTTCATTAAGTATTTGCCTAACGAAGTTAGGTGGTCTTATCGTGTGTACGGCACATATAGTCTGGTGTTAACAATGCAGAATAAGATATACTTGAATGGTTATTCAATATGGAACGAATGATTTAACGCTGGAGGTAAACTTAGCTGCCGTAGGTTGAATAAGAAGGAAGTACGCGTTCATGACTTATAATAGTTGGTGCCACAGGTCCATTGGACACAGGGTCTAGCTTCTCACAATCGTTTGTGTTGAACGTGTTATATTCTTTACACGAATGGAAAGGACCTACTGTTAATTGCCGTTTCCGAGGAGCAATGTTTTTTATTTGAGAAGTTTTTTCATAACAATTATTCTCTTGGATGTTTGTCAGACGCTCGGTGAAAAATCTCGAACGCCTTGCTTCGCAATCCAATGCAATCCAACTTTATTATCAACACATGAGTGCTTCAGATGGTGCTAACTGAGCTCAACGATTGTTTCACGACTTGCCTGAGATGTTCTTCACTTCATTATATTTTACAATCTCTTAACATAGAGAATTGAAGACTTTTGGGGGTTGAATCGTACTTTGATCATAAAATTATTGAATTTTCTTTAACAGTGCCTGTGATTCTCCTAAATCATATAGAAACCCCAGGAATACTCAAAGAGGCTTTCAACATGTCTGGTGACCAAAAGGAAGAACAAAAAATCACCGCCATGGTGGAGTAAAGGGCTGGCAGACATTAGGAGAGTAACCAGAAACCTCCTTAATTGTGGCCAAGAGGACAAAATCAGACATAGACTGGGATCAGTATAAGGCCAGTGAGACAAAATTTAAAAATAAGACGCAAAGAGCTAAACGCCGCTCATGGCAGTAGTTTTGCAACGACATCAAGGGAACATACAGATTCTGCGAGGTAAAGGAAAATCCACTCCAGATAAACGACGGATATAGGGTCACTCAAAGATCCCGACGGTAGTTAGACTAAATCTTGTTTAGACTCACTAAGATTGCTGATAAGAATGCACTTCCCAGGAAGTATACCCCAATCTGTCGATAGTATCAGAGTTAATACAACCACGGAATATGAACTACCAGCAGATTTGATCTCAGAGGAAAGAATTCAGTGGGCAATTAGATCGTTCTCCCTTTACCAATCGCCAGGATTGGATGGTATTATTCCGATCATGTTACAGAGTACTGCGAGCACGATTATTCCGGTGCTCAAGGAACTATTTACAAGTAGTCTCATACGAAGGCATATCCCTTGACTTGGAGAGAGGTCAAGGTGGTAGTTATACTCAAGGCTGGTAAAGCAAGTCATTCCACCGCAAAAGACTTCAGGCCTTCCCTTCTTTATACTGAAAACTTTTGAGAGACTAGCTGACATTCACATTCGCAGTAAGATACGCCAAACACCAAAGGAAACAGTGTTGAGACGGCTCTGCACTGTGTGGCTAGCTTAATCGATATATCGTTAAAGGATTATCTGCATTCTTAGACATTGAAGGTGCATTTACCAATGTCAGAACGGGTGCGTAGACCACTAACAAACCTCAATATCCACAATACCCTGATCAATTGGATTATGGAATTCCTTGAGGAAAGACATATTATTACATTACCTTCCATAGTGGGCACTCCCCTTAGAATCTTGGACAGCGTCAGATACCTAGGCCTCATACTTGACAAGAAACTGAACTGGAGACCTAATATTAATGAATGAATAAAGAAAGCCACTATTACGTTCTATATATGCAGCAGAATGTTTGGGAAAACCTGGGGACCAATACCCAAAATTATACTATGGATCTATACGGCTATAGTAAGACCTATTCTAATTTACGGCAGTCTTGTATGGTGGTCACCAATATAGAGATTGGCTTGCATTGGCACCACAAGCGGCATGAGAACTGCACCTACTGCAGGACTAGAGGCTATCCTCAATCTGCTTCCGCTGGATATCTTCGTTCAAGCCTCGGCAGGTATGGGCGCTTACACCTGAGAATAAGTCAAACAGCTGGAGACAAAATAAAACGGGTCATTCTATGATCCTGAATAAATGTCTAGGAAACGTTCCCACCGCAAAAGACCCTTAACAATCATATTCCCGAGCAGAGAAGAATGGAAATGACAGATCAAAGATGGATGTAGGCCTAGGCTCAGGTATCTTTTCTGAACCACTGGGCATATCCAAATCAGATCGCGTCCCGAACCATAGCAGTATTTTCCAAGCGGAGGTCCTAGCAGTAACAACAGCCGCCCGTGAGACTGTGTTGAAGGCAATATCACCTTTTTCATCGACAGCCTGGCAGCAATAAAAGCGATTTCTGCTATCCAAATAAAATCCAAGATTGTGAAGTGCTTGTGAAGGTTCTTGGAACATAGCACTCTGCTGGGTCCCTGGACATGAAAATATACCGAATAGCTGGCCAAAAGAGGTTCAGAATCTACATCAGAACAGATCGACACGTTGGCACTGAAGCAGGGATTAGGACCTGGAGGGAGGCTAGATCCCTAGATCTAGATAGATTAGATGATCCTCCCTAGACACTTGTGTCATCACAAGAAGTATATGGCCCAGTTAAAGGATAGGAAATCCTTTTCTACCCTGATAGGAGTAATCATGGGTCATTACACTCTGCGGTATCACATGAAAAAAAAACTAAGACTAACAGAAGAAGATATATGTCATGGATGTGAAAATGAGGAAGTCAATGAGGATACAACCCACTTTCTCTGTTACTGTCCAGATCTTACCCACCTTAGATTTAAATTTCTCGGGCGATTCTTCTTCCGTGATGTAGAAGAATTATCCAGTCAATGAAATTTTAAACTACATCCAATCAACTGAAGGGCTTGCTAGTTCATAAGAACCATATTTGTAGCAATAAGGTTAACCAATGGGCAAGGGACATCCCTCCCCTATGGGTATCACAATGGGTCTGTATTGACCTGAGTGTGGCGTTGTGGATTCCTCTACTCGCTGACCCACGTACCTAACCTAACCTAAATAATTACATACTGAGGAGTTCCCTTTGCTCGAAATCAATAAATAAATCTCTAAAATCAGCCTGGTCCCAACTAACTTCAACCTGTTGCGCACTCCAAGTTGTTTGGGATCCCTTTATCTAATACGTTGCCTTTCCAGGTTGCATTCGAATATTCTGCAGGCCGAAACACTCATGTCCTTATATACTTTACAAGTTTTCGAAACCTGAACACAAACGAAACCGAATTGTACAATGAATTGTCCTCTCGTAACGACCGAGGATATCTTTATACAACATTGATAGAATAGGACTGGTATGATTAACGCCTTGTACAGAATCTCGTTGTTCGAGATATAGTCTTACTACGGAACTGCCTTGACGACATTAGTCTTGAAGATCAGGTATGCAGCGTTAACACTTTGTAACCTAGAAAGAACTAATGATCCAATTCAGAGAGGGTTGTAAAGCCTTTAAATCTATTTTAGTTTTCCTACGTGCAGGGATATGGGTGTCGGTCTCGGAGTCCTCAAGATATAATTTTCAGAACTTTTTGCAATTGTTTTGAGGTGGTGCCTGAGCCATGTATGTTGGAAATATTTGTAAATTTGTTTACATATGCTAGGCCTATTTGAGCATTCCAGTATAAGGGGTTTTGTATTATGTTCCCATCTCTCTTTTTAGCTGACTTCAAGGTAAGCCTCAAAATGCCTCTGGGTGGGAAAAGAAGTTTGGGTATCTAGTCTATCTCACTAATCTGGCTTCATCAAAATGTATGTAATGTTCTGAGGTTTCTTTTCTCAAAACACTGCACTTGCACTCTTTAACATTGACCTTCATATCGCTTTCAATCCATTTACTATTTTAGCGCTGCGTCTGCGTACCGCTCATATTGATGCTCTAGCTGGGGGACTTAAGGTTTATGCCAGAAGGAACTTTCATACTTAGTAAAGCAGGGTTTAGGATGTTCAGTTGTCCAACTAAATCAGTAGTTTTGATGTTGCATGGAAGATGAAGTTTTAAGACACAAGCAACAGCAGCCTTGTATTTGAAGATTGGAAGTATACTGTTGTCCAACAAGAGGTGTCATTTTAGATTTCACGCCATTGTTGAACTTTCAATATTGAACTGTCATTGCCATGACTTTAGACAAGTAAAAACTAGTAGGTTAGTATATACGGATTGATATACAATCGAACGCGTGCAAATAGTGAAAATTCACTACAAAAACGGTGAAAACATCGCGGAAACGTTTTGTAAAGTTCGCAGTGCTTTTGGTCATCATTAAGTGCCTTCTCGCACAGCTATAGTGAAGTTAATCGATAAATTTGAATGTCTCGGACAGGTTAGTGATGTGAAGACTCAAAATCGTGTTTGTCCGGCAAGGTCAGCTGAAAATATCGCCGTCGTAGCTGAGAGTGTGACTGAAAACCTAGTTGTGCTTATTTCGAGACCATTACGGGAAGTGGGACTATCTGAAACCACTTTGGATGGCATTTTGCATGACATGACATTTGTCAGATATGATATTCCATTACTAACCCCAGAGCTAGTACTTTAGATTAAAAAAAAATAAATTTTTCAAAAAATGTTGCGTTTTCTATTGAATATGACACCTCTGTAGTAGGTACATGAGAACCTTTTGCAGCCAAAATACGAATTCTTAGAAAAAGGTGGGCTTTTTGACTTGATAACGTAGAAGAAGTCTACCAAACTTCACATCACAAAAAAAAAAAAACAAATTCTTTGCGGAAGGACTTTCTTTAGATTTCATTCTACTGTGACAGCTTTCCACCATAACAGACGTACCTATAAATGTGAACTTTCAAGGACTGCTTGAGAACCCAAAAGAACCCAGTGACCTAAAAATAAAATGCAACTCTGTTGAAGTTGAAACCGACTAGCATCGTTAGCCATAACGCTGGACGCTCCTTTGCGAAAGGACATTCCATGAACTAATTACATTAAGTAAACAATTTCAATATATGTACATACTCATAGAAAATACTTGTAATTTCACATTTAATACACTTAAACCCAATTACGTTTCGGTTTTTTCAAAATGTTTATTTAGAAAGTCCTTTATTAAATTTTCTCTCTGAAAACTAGGACATTTGTTTACATTCTCCACAATAGAGGGAAAAATAGAAAGAAGAAGAAGAAGAAGAAGAAGAAAAAAAAAATCAAAACTCATCCATCATCATGTCCTTGACAATAGAATCAGAGAAAACCCCCGGAAAATACCCAAGAGATGAAAAATAAATAGAGCGCATAGAATCAAAATGGAAGATACAAACAGTCCTGAGAGTGGTATACAAACACACATAGTATACATACATGTACCAAACAGTACCGCAGATTGCCCACTACGGGTATAGACGAAGTATGATGGGCAGCAAAGGGTTTGTCCTCTACAACTTGTCCTTAAGGATAAATAAATAACCACCATATGACTGTTATTCTAGTTTGTATGTAAAATTTGTGGTTGTCTCTGCGCTTTTTACCCCCAAAAAAAAATATAACAAACCCCATGGATGGGGTGTATCACTGTGTGTTTTCTTCCCATCGTTCTGCAACATAAGGACACAAAGGCTTTCGCTTCTATATAAGCTAGACAAGGGATAAGATTGTGTTACTCACAAAAGTTTGGGCATCGGCGTCGTCACTGTATGTTTTCATTTAATAATACTCTTCTAACGTTCCCTAGACTTGATGGTTCTTTTTTTTTTGTCTTTTCCTTTCTTTTTTTTCGAAAGCTTAATGCTCGTATAAATCCATGTCGGAATTTCTTTTTGGTTATTTTCATTAACAATGAGAAGTATGTGGGTGTACTTGGTATATAAAAAATGATTCCTTTATTGTTGAATAGGACGGTAGACGCATTGACTTCAAGTGGCGGTAATAAATCAGAGTTGAGTAAAAATTTGATGGATTCGTAGGGTGAGAAGGTTAGGGGTACATTAGAGTGAGGGTAGGTTGAAAAATTACACAATTTGGGTCTTAAAATTTTTTTCACATACATACATATGTACATATGTATATATTTAAGGTATTTAGGGATAGTTATTGTGTGAGTAATAGCAGGAAAATGGTGTAATAAAGCCTATAAGTTCAAATGACATCTAAATTAATCTTGCATATCTAACATGGGGCTTAAGGATCAACGAGAAAACCCTTAATGGACCAATAACAGTGCTGATACCCCTTAGTTGACGTTGGGTAAGTCCCATCTAGAGCCACACTTAGATCAATTGCAATACCCATCTGGAACTAATCCGAAGCTTAAATGAAGCTGCGAATGTCTTTAGGTAGATAGGATGGTAACCTGATCTGGTGTGCCTGAGGTTCAATTAGCACGTTTTGATACCACTACTCTTGGGAACCTGATTTGTGACTGGGGTTGTTGTTTAATGCTCCTTACATATGTACAATCTATGGACATTAGAATGAACAGCATATTAGAAATATTTCATGTGAATCCTTTTTTTTGTGAGAATCGGGAATTTAGAAAGGATGCGGTCGAGAGTCTCTTACTGGCTCACATCTTTGCAAATGCGACAATGAGGCTTAAATTGAATGGCCAGTCTTATTGGAAAGTTGACGAGTACAGTGATCCGTTCAGATTGCTACCAATCGAGCGAAGCCCATTTTTGGTAAGGAGGTCTCTAGTTCTAGTTCGGTTGTATGTCGGTGACAACGTCTGAAAGTTATCTAGTCCGACCCATCTTTGCTTAGCTCATCAAAAGCTTGATGGAGCACTTCCCCAGAACGATTCATTGCTTTAACACACAACTCATTGTCTTTTTATTATATATTTTATTTTTTTTGATGCACTGTAAGTGTGAAGTCCTTTATGGATACTCGGTAGCCCGTGTTCCGAATAATGCCAGACTCCGTACTCCTGCATGTTTACGTGGCTAAAACACCCTCCTATCCTGATTCGCCCTACGGCACCACTAGTTTAGATAAGGCATTCCTTCGTAGGGGCAGGTTTTGATGTCATGTCGTTTCCATCTTATGATTCAGGATTTTCATTCCTGTTTGATTTTCTCTGCATAATACTGTTGGCGGTATCCCTTGCTTCCCTCGTTAGTAGTATGACAGTCTCCTTGCCTGTCTCTTGTTCTAGAGCAATCCGCTGCCAGTTTCTATAAATGGTTCTTGCATATCCCAATATATATTGTCAGTAAGGAAACAGCAGCGTCTTTGTATGAAGCCTTCCCCACCGGGTATCCGTGAATTCAGCATCTATGTTCATCGGATTTTAGAGACGGACAACACCACTAGTAGACGCCTTTCTATCAGAAGGGCGCGCAATAGGTGAATATACGCTTCTGTCAGTAGCGGCTTTGTCTCCTACAGATAATTTCTGTCCACTAGTGCCGGAACCTTTGGAGGTCGGTCACAGTTTCACTCAGATTTTGAGCGCAGATAACTCCACCTATTGCATCAGTTGGGCTACAATAGGTACCTGACTTAAAATTCATATCTTCTGCTTTGGGTTGGTCGAGTTTGAACAATAGAAGTCGGTGTTGGGTGCTTGCGCCTTCAGCTGGTTGAGCATTCAGCGATCGACGTCTTCTCTCTTTACTTCCTCTGACTTTTAGACAGAAGCCTATCGGAGTGTCCCACTTTTGGGCCTTCACTTCAGCTCATTCAATTGATGGTTCCTGAGTCGAGATATCAATGACAGCACTACAATCAGTTGCCCGTCTATATAGAGAGCGATTAAGTTTATTTTCATGAGCGTATGGGAAAAACCACAGAAGTCTTCAGAAACGAGGGCTGTACCAAGAATTGTATCATCGCCTGAAGAGACGCATTTCATCTGCATGCTGGTTGGTTTTCAGTATACAATGCAGAAAGTCGTCGTAAAAATTTTACATGAAGTAACTGGGACTCTCTCAGACCAGGAACCAACATTACCTATAAATTAAAATTTGAACAGACAACAGGTGATCCAAAAAAAAACAAAATTAACAATAAAATTGGCATTAATAAATGAGGTATTAGGACGACGAAACTCTCCTTGGATGACACAATTACAAAACATTTTTCATCTGACAGGAACTGATGAATCTGCAACTATTTTTCCGAGACTGATAAAGTCTATCATTCATGAGTCCAATGTGGTAACTTCCATGCATCAAAATGCGAGATTGAGTAGTTCTGTATATTTTGGAGAAACAGATTATGCAAAGATAGAAGGTCTAGTGCATCACCCAAAGATCTGAAAAACACCTGGGGCAGATCTTAAAATGAATGCTGATATCGATACTTATAACGATACTTATCAACATAAGGTTCGATATGTTAACAATCCCTAAAAACTAAAAGAGGCAGTTGTACGTCCTCTACTTTTTATTTTATACACAAATGAAATTTTTTTAAAGTTATAGAAGCTATTAAAGTAAATACTTGGATGATTCCAATAAAAAAGGAATCCTCGTGATCTGTGGTTGCAAGGATATGATAGTCGTTTCAATGACAAGCTGTAGAACTGACGTGGATATCTTCGGCTTTGGATTGGGATTGCGATTACGATTATGCTTAACTTCTGGACTTTGCTGACCTAACATGTAGAATTAAGGCATCTGAGCGATTTGAACCGTCATTGGATTGTCACCGGGGTCCATGGTTATAAGTTTCTATGCTAAAGGTATTCATCATTCATCTTCTAGAGGGAGCGGGTAGTGTTCGGGAGTGACCGAGATTTCAGAAGTACTTGAAGGTATTGATGCTTTATTTAGTGAAATAGATGCCATTGGATTGGTGATGAGACTCATGCTTCAAGTTTGACCAGTCGATGACCACATCGAGGTTATCGTTGGATTGGCAAATTCAGTAATTTTATAGGAGGAAAATCCAATTCCATTTCGAAATGCTAAATGAAATAGTAAATGCACGACAATCTGCAAGGAATTATTTAATACGTAAGGATTCTTCACACTTCGACAGATCCTGGAAAAAACCCAAGAAGTCCAAATCGATACCCACCATCTTTTTATCGATTTCAAGGCCGCATATGACAGCATTTATAGAGACGAGTTATACAGAGCCATGTCTAGTTTTGGCATCCCTGCCAAACTCGTCAGATTGTGCAGAATGACGATGGAGAATTCTCGCTGCTCCATCAAGGTCGGTAACGATCTCACCGAGACCTTTGATGTCAAAAAAGGTTTTAGACAAGGTGATGCGCTGTCATGTGATTTTTTTAACATCGTTCTTGAAAGAATTGTGCGAAACTCACAAGCCAACACCGGAGGCACAATCTTTCAAAAGTCTGTGCAACTACTAGCGTATGCCGACGATATTGACATTATTGGAAGAACACCGGGCTGTCACCGGTGCGTTCGCTAGTATTGAAACAGAAGCGGCCAAAATGGGTTTAACGGTAAACGAGGGCAAAACCAAGTATATGCTGTCAACCAAAAGGGACACGCAACATCGACGAATTGGACAGAACGTCACAATCGACTATAACTTTGAGGTAGTAAGGGACTTTGTCTACCTCGGCTCTGCTATCAATTCTGAAAATAACACCTCAGCAGAAATAAAACGAAGAATAACTCTTGCCAATCGCTGTTTCTTTGGGCTGAGAAGGCAATTGAGTAGTAAGGCCCTATCCCGAACAACTAAGGAGACTCTATATAAGACCTTGATCATCCCAGTCCTACTTTATGGCGCTGAAGCTTGGACTTTATCAAAAGCGGATGAAGATATCCTCGGTCGTTTCGAGAGAAAAATTCTTCGCAAAATATTCGGTCCCGTTTGCGTTGACGGGCTTTGGAGGAGAAGATTCAACGACGAACTATACGAGCTGTACAGCGACATCGACCTAGTCAAAAAACTGCGCATTAGTCGTTTGAGATGGCTAGGACATGTAGAGCGAATGGACACCAGTGCTCCGGCCCGAAGAGTCTTCGAATCACACCCGGAGGGACAACGCAGCAGAGGAAGACCTCGCCTTAGGTAGCGCGCACAAGTTGAAGGGGACCTGAACAAGCTTGGAGTGCGCAACTGGAGGCAGTTAGCTAAGGACCGAGCTAACTGGAGAGGCTTGTTAGTTGAGGCCCAGGTTCACCCCGAACTGTAGCGCCACCTAAGTAAGTAAGTAACGATTCTGAAGTGAGATTATCACAACCTACATCAACTACTACATCTCAATACCTTATTGAGCTTCTCACAACCATTCATGTTGGGCGTGTTATATTCTTTACACGAAGAGAAGGGACCTAAAGTTTAATGCCGTTTCCGAAGGGCAGTTTGAGAAACTTTTTCATGACAATTATACCGATGTTTGTCAGATGCTCGGGAGAGGTGACAGATGAAATAGCTAAATTGACTTTGACATGACAATCTCCTGATTATAAAACGATCGATAAGAAACACCCAATTTGGACGAATTGGACAGAACTTTATAGTGGGGGCATACTTACATACATATCTATGTATATGCGTCTTTAAAAGCAACATTTGAGTGAGACTCAATCCCGAACAACTAAGGCGACTCCACAAAAGACTTAATTCATTCAATCACAGTATTTGCAGCCATTTGACTTGGTGGGCTTTGGGCATTAACTACGCTTATGCGCTATCATGTGCTTCAACTGCAACCAGCTCCTTCCCAGTTGCAGAGATTCCTTTTTGACTGTTTTGTGTCACGTCTTACGAAGACTTCTCTATATTAGCTATTGTTGTGTTAGCGTATACCATTGCATACGTCGCGTCAGCAAAACGTAATAATAATAATAGTACGCAACCTAGCCAAGTGCCACTAGATCTCAAGCTCTACCTACCCCTATGCAGGACGTCGCTCTTCGAACCTTCATCTTCGAAATCAATGAACAGCAGGTGTTCATTGTCGTGGTAATGAAGCTTAAGTAGGTTAACTAGGTAATCACGTCATAGCCAAGAGATAATCACCCTAATTTCAGTGAGGGTGTGACCACTAAAAATCATACCCAAGAATGAAATCTGTGGACGATGCGTATGATTAGGCTTACTCCGATACTCTGGGGGCTGTCGGAGCGGACGGAAGAGATTGAAATTTTTCTTAAGTCAATGGTAGACACAATTGGACAAGGGCATCTCAAAGGAGCTCTAGGAAAATTTGCTTGCCGACCTCTATGAGGCAGTTCGAAATGATGGCACGAGTGGGACGAAAAAGAAGAAAGCATTTCTGAAAGTGTGTAGAGGCTTAGAAAGCACGAGAAAACCTGAAGCGCATCCTCGAAGAAATATGAATCGCCCTGCTGTCCAATAAAGAGAGATACAAATTCACATGGGTCGAGAAGACCATCAGGAAATACCGGAAGAAGGGGAACAAGTATCAAGAAAAGTGTTAAGCCATCAATGAGAAATGAGGATTAAGAAGAACCTGAACAACAAGACTGTCAGAAATCATCATTCTAAGCTACAAGGAACCAGTTAGAGTAGAGTTACGAAGCGTAGCACCGGTCAGAAGCGTAAGACTACACCGAAGATGGTCATCGCTCAGACGAATCTGAAGTATAAAACCGGCACCGAAATCAATACGACACGAGTAAATGTAGGGCGACTACATTAACGAATGACAGAATGGCGCTAATCTCGGCGAAGGATACCAAGAAGACACCAATGTCGCAGCTAAAATCTATGGAAGGTAAGCCGCAATGACAAGGCACTACGTAATAGGTCAGCAGATAAAGGATTGAATGAATGAAAGATGTGATTGTTTTCTACCATAAGATAAACGTTAATTTTGGTAGTCACTTCTTTTCAGAACTACATGAGCTATGAAATACTGAGACAAACAACAAACTCCTGAAAATTATATGTCTATCTGGATGGGTTAGTGACTGATGTTAATTTTTCATGGTTCCCAGGGTTTCTTAATAATCAACCACAACGAACTCTCTATTTGGTCTAAGTGAGTCGGTGAGGCATAGTTAGCAAAGGGATGCACATGGGTACGTACCTAACCTAACCTTAGGTGCCTCGCGCTGGCTTCACAAGTTCTCCCTTAAAAATCAAGCAAATATCCTCTGTTTCTGAGCAGTAAAACATCCTTTGGTTCGAACTGTGACATGTTGACGTTGACAACAAGACGACAATGCAGTTTATTGTTTTCATTTTGTACCTTTTTCAAATATTTGGAGTTCCTTTAATCACCCCTGAGGTCCAAACAGGAAATCTCTAACTAAATACCTCTGCTTTGTAGGAGTACACCACCTCTCCTAGCAAATAATTCTTTGCCACACCTTCCAGCTATATCCATTCGAATATAGAGAAAAAAAAAAAACCTAACAATAATCCTTATCGAGCAGGACGTTTGCAAAAAGTTTCCATTTATTTTCCGTTTTGAATTCTAGAAATTATTGATTCCCAACACTGCAAGAAGCTAATCCCCGGATGAAGAAGCAGCAATGAACAAAACAAAAAAAAGGAACAACTAAATCCGGATTGTGGCAAATTTTGATTATTCACTGTGCAAAAAGATATCCCAACGGAAACGGGCCCTGAGCCGTGGGCTGTGGGCTGCTGTGGGCCGCCGAAGGAAGTCACATTACCTACCTCCGCAGATACGAGACTTTGTTTAATAGGTAGCCAAGCCATCGCACCTTCTCCCCAGCCAGCAGCTCGATTCAAAAGCAGCAGATGCAAGAAAACCAATTTTTATTTAGAAACACAAAATACCCCCAGAGGCGTTAGATTTATGGTATTCGGTAAGCGGAAGGAAAAACAACCTCCACCCACCACCACGGCCACCATATCGCCCGCCCAGCAAATATAACGGATGAATATTGATAAAGTATCAATTTCCTTAGATCGCTTTCGCTTCTTTTTCGTTTTTTTTTTTTTTTGGCTGTGTGCTACTTTTTCTCTTTCCTGTTCCTTTGCGCCCGAATAAACAAAACATCAACAGCAGCAGGTGAACCAGTAGAGCCAATACCTAGCGAAGTGTTGGTGGCTTCGCAGTATTGGTTCCCTGAAATTATGAAGGAGGAGTAGGTTGGCACTAACAGGAAAAAATAAAGTAGAAGAAAGTTTTGATTTCGAAAATGGTTTCCTTGATTAACTCTAACGATCTTCCCGTACTCAGGTGAGTACGTACGAGTATATGTGCCAGGATATGGAATTCAAATGCAATGCTGCAGGCACTAGGGATGCACCGGGAGAAAAAAAAAAAAGAAAACTTTTCAATTCACCGTACTTCCAATTTTGAAATTGTTGTCGTTGTTGCCTTGCTCAGCCTTTAGACGAGGTGCTTCTGCATACCTACCGACTGGTACGAGTAGGTAAGATGAAGTTGTGGATGACTCCTGAACTCATCACACCCGCCACACGGAAATTTTAATATTCCGCATAGTTCTGTGAAAATTATTTTCCTCGCCTTCCCTGAGCACGGAGTCGCTTTGGATTCACTAAAAACATCAAAGCGGATTGTGAAAGTGGAACTCATGATAGGGGTTGTTGATTTCAATCGTCTAAGTGCAATATACCCTTAGTTTCTGAGAAGGGCTACTGATACTGGAGATGCAGAGGCAATGGATGGATGCATATCCATTAAAAAATGTTAAAAAATTCTTTAATCTTTGTGGGGAATATTAACTTCTAAACTATATATGCATGTATGTTCCACATCTCACTAGTACCCAACTAGAAGAAGGCTATATACGTTACAAGATTTAAAAATATACGACTATGGCATTCTTAGAAAAAGTGGTAATGCCTTACTAACTAAAGAGGGAGGTGGATGCTTATGTTCCTACTTAGATGACGCCACAGTTCATGGTGAATAACAGGTAAGGTGCTCTTTACCTAACTGAATCCAGCTGCGCACGTTAGGTTTGTTGAGCTCTTCGTCTAATACTTCTGCGCGTCATCTTAGGCGTGGTCTGGTTCTCGGATTACACACTTATCTGTGGCCTGGTTCTACTGCGCTATCTCTCTAAAATAAATTCGCGTACCCTACAGGCCAAAGGATAGTGACGCGAATACATGACCAATCTGCAAAACTCCTACTCTACACCTTCACGTTGCTGGTTGCTGGGTGCCTAGTACCTCGGCTGCAGATTTCGGAGGTCGTTGGTGGTAGCTAACAAGAGAGTGTGGTGGAGTGTTTTCACGCTATAGCACTTCCTTTTGACCCGGACAGCAGCGGACGAGTTCTCTAGATGGAATCAACGGTGGCGTCCACAGTTCCAGTCAGGCCGAACTATCTAATGCCATCCCTATATGAGCTACTTCGACATATTCGAATCGCAGGTCTATAGGGATTTCCAAAACTGAACCAGGGTGTTGCAAAACCTGTTGGCGGCGGATAAATCCTTAATGGCTACTTACACCGGTGGGGATTATACGTCGGGGCAAATTCCCTACCACGAAAAAAATATAATAGTTCCGAAACCCACACAAGCCTCAGATAAGGATGACTCTACTGTTGAGGATCCTAGCAATCGAAACATGGACAATGACCTTCGGATCTGCCTTTAAATGTTCGAACCCTTAGCAGACCGCGTGCAGCCGAAGAATTAGCAGAGCCCCAAGACTGCTGTAAAGCAGACGTCACCGCCAGCGAGGAAGTGCGATGGAATAGGCCGGGCAAATAAAGGATGAAAAACTGTGACGTATACTATGGTGATTGCTATAGGAAGCAGAAGCAGTACTTATTCGGATCTGGATTCATCATACGCGGCAGACTTAGCTAAGAAGTCTTCACGAAAAGTCTCTTTCGACACGTGAGCGAGCGTCTTGTGATAAGATAATCCGCATCAAGGCTAAATTCGCGAACATAAACCTTATACATATGCGCTCATGCCCCCACAGAAGACAAGGACGACGCCAGCAAACAATATTTCTACGAGCTGTTCAACAAAACATATGAGTCCTACGTCCTAATTATGATGTTAAGACGATTTCTTAGGGGGTCTTAATGCCAAAAGAGGAGGACATCTTTGGTAGCATTATTAGAAAACATAGCCTACACGACACCATGTCTCAAAACGGACTTAGGCTACTTGAGTTTGCGGCGGGGCGTAACGTCACTCTAGCAAGAACTTGGTTTCCTCATCTCAATATTCATAAAGGGACATGGCGGTCTCCTGATCATGAAACGGTCAACCAATTGATCATATTACGATCGACACAAGGCATGCCTCCAGAATTCTGTATGTCCGAACGAGAAGACCAGCATCGCGCTGTTAGGCAAAGCAAGCCATTAGGACAGGATAGTCCGAATCCCCGTCCACCTGCTTAAAAAGAAGTAAGGATAGCAATATCCAAGCTTAAGTCCAACAAGGCTGTTGGCCCTGATAGCCTACAGGCCGAGCTGTTCAAAGCAGCTGGAGGTGACTTAGCGGGGAGCATACCTTAACTCATGTCTTAAATTTGGTCAGACGAAAATATGCCTGCGAAGTGAAATCTCAGCATCATTTGCCGGATGCACAAGAAAAGAGATCCTCTGAATTGTGCCAATTACAGAGGTATTAGCCTCCTTAACATTGCGTACAAGATCTAATCTGCCACACTGTGTGAACGCCTGAAACCCTTCGTCAACACCCTGATCGGCCCATATTAGTGTGGTTTCAGGCCAGGAAAGTCCACATCTTCACGCTTCGGCAGATCCCAAAAAAAACTCGGAAGCCCAAATCGATATCCGCCATCTTATTATCGATTTCAAGGCCGTATATGACAGCATTTGTAAAGACTAGCTTTACAGAGCCATGTCTAGTTTGTAAGTTCTATCTTAGCAAAATGCATTGTTTACAACTCTATTGTTCATTCAATTGTGCTTCAATGCAAAACTTTAACAAATCAATCCTAACACATTTCTATACTACAAAATAAATGTTTTAATTCATTTATATATGTACACATACTTATTTTTATTTTTCTGTCTTTTCAATTTCAAACACATTTATTTTCCCTCCAACCGCATTGTGTTCACCCCTTAGAAATCGATTCAACTGACAACTGTCAAAATATTTGCGCTACAAACAAAACGAACAAACCTGTTACCGACTAAAAAACAACTTTTGTTTGGAAAATTTTACGCGGATCAAAATTACTTGTGTTACTATATTATAAATGAAAAATAAAGACCACGTACAATGTCTCACGACCGTGACTATTTGTTGGCGCTAGAAATACAAAAAAAGTGGAACGAAGGACAGTCGGACAACGTGAGTGACATCAAAATAAAATCCTTTCCTCTTTTTTGTTTACTTGTTTCCTTCATTTTCTTTGGGTTTCCCTGCAGGATATCGAAGAAATTCCAGATGCAACGCCACCAAAAAAGGCCATACTTAAAAATAACAATTCTAAATACCGTTCCAATCAGGATGAGGATTACTTGAATCGTACAAACAATCTGGTGCATCCGCAATGGGAAGTTTTGGATCCGACTCCAGACTGCCAGGCTTTGTTCCACGCGTTCGATGATAAATTCTTTCAAAAGAGATTGAGATGCGTTACCTTAGAGTGGAGTAAACGAATGTACAGCTGTGCTGGGATTTGTTATTCACGGAGAAATGGCATGGGCATGGCCATTACGATTCGATTGAGTGAACCGCTGTTGAAGCTGCGTTCTAGGAAGGATCTAGTGGAAACGATGTTGGTAAGTGGAAGCACCACGTGGTAATTTTGTTTACATACATATATGTATGTGGTTTGTATATTTAGCATGAGATGATCCACGCCTACTGCTTTGTGTTGGGTATTCGCGAGGGAAACGGTGGCCACGGGCCGAATTTTAAGAAAATTATGCAAGGAATTAACCAAGTAGCTGGAACGAATATCACGGTGGGTTTGAAGATATTTTATATACGTTTAGGTTGTTTACGAGAAGTCTTCTCAAGGTATACCATACATTTCACGACGAGGTGAACAACTACAAGACGCATTGGTGGCGTTGCAATGGTTTGTGTCAGCATCGTTCGCCGTTTTTTGGATACGTGAAGCGTACTTGTAATCGGGCTCCCGGTCCCAATGACATTTGGTGGGGTCAGCATCATAGTTCTTGTGGTGGGACTTTCATGAAGATTAAGGAGCCCGAAAAGCCGATGAGGAAGAGCAAATCAAGTTCCAAAGCAATAGATGCTAACAATGTAAAGTCAACTGGCGGCGATTTGAGAAAATTCTTTCCTTCATCGGGACCTGCTGGTCGTTCTGGTGGTAAGTTTAAAAAAAAAAATTTTGTGACCTTAGATTGCACAACGACTCCCCTAGGTGCCGTCAAAACCAATGGTGGTGGTACATTGCTCTTGAATCCCAAAACTAGAACAGTACCTTCTGTTGAGACACCTCGTCCAGTGGAGTCAAATCGGACGACAAAACGCACAGGAGGAAGCCTATCTAATGTTGTTGGCTTTAAGGACTTAGGTAAGACAACTCACATATCATTATGAATACTATTCTGACTCCATTTCCAGGAGAAGATGGATCACCTCGCAACACGAACGCAATCCGAGACTTTTCCATGACCGGAACTGGTTATTCACTATCCAACACGACGAGCACTGCTACAGCCGACAAGGAAGTCGATAAAAATCACCTCCGTAGCGTTTGGCTATTACGATTTGGAAACGTTGCCGATAAACCTGTGAAGCAACCGCAGAAAGGTGAATCTAAGGATGGCATGGCTGGCGATGCCAAGCGTCGCAGATTGTCAGCGCAGGATGACGATAACGAAGTGACATTCGTTGCCGATGAAACTACAAACAAACCCGATTGGGTTGTCATCGATGAGGACGTCATGGTTCACGAAGTGGAGAACCACGTCATCGCGATATCTTCTTCCGACGACGACAGTGATTCGGGAGAACCCACTCGAACAAGTACTCCTAGCAAAGCAATGGTGTTTGCCGACGCTGACGCACGCCATAAGCAAATCAAAAAAGAAATTCTCGATGAGTCCAACGATTGTGTGGAGGATGATATCGTTCTTATCGACGACGAGTACAATGATGACGCCATTAATACTTCATTGGAGCTGGCAGACACCTCCTTAGTTGATGATCTTTTCGGTGAGGACACCCTTTTAAAGGAATTCAAGATGGAGAATGCCGTTGCGCCAACGTGTTCACGATACTTAAACGATCCTCGCAATGACATAACCACTTGTCCCATTTGCCAGGCGAAGATGAAGCGTGAACATTTTTCCGACCATCTGGATGGGTGTGTAGGAATATCTCAGAAAATTTTACTACCAAAGTATGGTCAGCAAAAGCCGAAAATCGCGAAGCCAAAGAATACTTTGCCTAGGAAACGCCCTGCGCCATCGTCACAGACAAGAGAGATTCTTCTCAGTGCCGGTTATACCGATGAGGATATCTCTGCCATTGCAGAAGTTAGCGATACTACCACTAATCTAAGTGATGATGATTTGAATCTCAGTGATCGACAGAGGCGTACGATGGGTTTGTACACTCCAACACGACCCTGTCCAGCATGCTGCCAAGAAGTCGAGGTTGATCACATCAATGAGCATCTTGATGAGTGCTTGAGCAAGTAATTTCTCATTGATATCAGTGTTTAGTCCTTTAATGTGTTTTCAATAAATGTCTGTTAATTTCGCTGTACATTTTTGTTGTTTTTGGACTTTTTTTTTTTTACTAGTCTGTGGACAAATATGTTGAAGGTGCTGTACATTTCGGAGTAAGAGTTATTTCTCCCCAACTTAGAGTAGTCTGTACTTTGAATGACCATTCCTTCGTGGCGCGCGCAAGTTGGGCCTCGAAACACTTGGTAAACCAAGTTAATAATCGTGGAGTCCCAACTTTGTAGTGTTTTCTAAGTAAGTATCGACTTAAGTTCACTGTTAAACTGTTTACGGCCGTTTTGTCGGGTTAGGTCATATTGAACTGCTACAGGAGGAGAACTATTTCAATCGTCATATCCTAGTATTCATGATGGTCTGTTAATAATGAAACGATTAACCAAATAGATCATACATAGCCATACAAGCCAACTTGTAGAAGAAACTTTTCATCGTTTCTTTACAGATTTTATGTCTGACTATAATAGCATCTTGAGTCTTGTTTTACGTCAGTAACGAATGAACGCACGAGCTCACAAACGCAAACTTTAAATTGCTATACCATGGTTTCAAAGTTTCACGTTTAAATTCTTTAATCAAATGAAAACGAGTTCCGAGTTCGAATTAATATAACCACTAAACCGTCATAATACCTCGATGCCACTTTCAGAGTTGCACACACTCTCTTTCAAACCGCAATCCTTGGTGTGGCAAAAAAAAAAAAAAAAAAACTTCAAAGTTTACTTCATTCCCACTGTCACAGAGAAGTAATGAAAAACTGCTTATCTAACCTCTATGGCCCGGTGGAGACTTTTGATGGCGCCATACCACTGAAGTCATAATCTGAAAACACCCTTTCTTCTTTATTGCCACCCCAAATGGCAGTCGCCCGAATCTCAATCGAAAAATAAAATTCTCAGTTCATTTCGATTTGGTTGCTCTTTTCATAGCATCCTTCCGTAATCCAATTGCCTTCGAATTGATTCCAACAGGAATTGGCCACCCTCCAACTCGTGCTACCAGTTAAAAAGCCCGCATCTTCGATGGTCGTTCGTTTCTTAACCGATTTTCACGTTGCACCTTGAAAGACTGTACATACATACATATGTATATGCAGTTCCTCTTCCTTTATTATTGCAGAGCAAATAATTGTGTCTGTTAAGCTATCACCCCTTGCTCTAAAATCGAAATTGCATTGTTATGTCTGAAGAAGTTTTATTTATTTCACTTTTTTTTTTTTTTCCTTTCGTCCTTTGCCATCCAGGTTAGGTATTTTATCGATTCCTGCAGAAATGAGGATGAGAAGGACTTGAATTTTCTTTTCACGGTACGATGTTGTTCTTTAATCTTTGGATTTTGCATTCTATTTTCGGTCTTATCACATTGGTGCGCGAAGGTGGTTAGGTTAGGGGGGATTCGAAAAGTGGCAGGATGTGAATATGTGATTTATCTTTTTGTATATTCGGACATTTAAGGTGAATTTTTAGACGGGGGATGATGGATGAACATGAGGAATAAAATGAAAAGATTGAGAATGGGAAATGTGGACTTCAACGGTCATAAGTTGAGATGAGTGGGAGGTCATATACTATGCATTTGATTATGGTATTCCAGGAGGGATAACAGATTCGAGATTTGTTTCAAAGGTTTTGAGTATTGCAATTTGACTTTGTTGGATATGTTAGTACTGTTGCAATTGATGTACGGATTATGGCGATTAGCTACTGTCAGTCTGCATCAGTCACATGACAATTATTCGCGGATGGTTAACGATGATTTTGTCCTCCTAGATTAGGTCTTCCCAACATGAAAGTCTATTATAGAACCACAAGGACGTACATTGCTACTCAGAACTACATATTCCCTGAACTAGCTGGAGCTTAGTATGAATTACGGATCACAAGGTTATCAAAGCAATAGGCTACTTTTTTTCTAATTGAGTAACCTACCCTACTTTTCTTCCTAATTTGAGTATAAATAAGATTTCATATGCAGATTCGAAAGTTGACGGGCTATGTGACATATTATGTATATACATAGCTATTAGGACCGGGTATAAACTTTGTCCATGTTTCATGGTGACTTTTCAGGAATTCTCCTGTTGATTATAAAAACCTTTCCCTAAATGGATGGCTCGGCAACCAAAAATCTGTTGTATCAATGGGTGAAATGAACCACCTCTATCACCTCCATTATGCAGGTTAGAGCGTGCTTAGTAGCAGAGGTTTTCAACTTGTCTTAACCGATGTGGTACCTCCTTCAGAGTCAGTCATAGCTTGTTCCTCCGCAGAGTCGTTACCTGCAATTTCCTGTTGGCCAGGGATATAACAAAGTTTTACCTTGTCATGTCTCCAAAACTCAGATAAAACGAGATAGTTGAGCTGTATACTAGACTGTAAGCTGCCTTGGAAAGAAAACACGTCAAAAAGGCTAAAGAAAGCATCCTTGAGTAAAAATGATGGCCTAAGCCCACCATCATCCACTAGATGTACATAGCCATCGTCAGATCCATTCTATCCTGTGGGTGCCAAGTCTGGTGGCCCGCAGCAGACAAGACCACGTATCTCAGAGCACTGACCAGGATACAAAGATTAGAATGTTTCGAAACCACCAGCACCATCAGAACCACGCTGACTAAAGCCCTTGAAACCATACTAGTACTGATCCCATTAAACCTATGCAAACAGGAAACAGTGGCAAATAGTGTCCTTCGCTTGAAGTAATCCAACCTTTGGTCCGAGGGTGACACGGGCCACCGCACTATTGCGAAATAGGCACACTTGGATACCGAGACGGATTATACATCACTGTGCCACGACTGCAGCTTAATTGTTAAGACAATCTTCCCCTTAAGAGAGGATTGAATTGGACTGTGGGCCATCAACCCGAATAATATCTCGATTTTCATGGACGGATCAAAAACTGACGAAGGAGTGGGCTCTGGTATATACTCATCTCTCTCTGAGGCTTCCAAAGCACAGCAGTGTGTTTCAAGCGGAAGTATTAGCAATCCCAGAAGCGGCACGAGAACTATCCACGAAACTGCACTCAAGAAAGAGGATCGACATATACATTGACAGTCAGGCGGCTATGAAGCCCATCTCATCCACAGTCGTCAAATCCAAACTTGTGAAACCTTGCCGTGAAGAACTCACAGCTCTCACAGCAAACCACGCAGTCACACTCCTTTGGGTTTCACGACACAGTAGGATTCGGAAAAGTGAACGGGGAGACGATTTAGCAAGAAACGGGTCCGGACAGGACCTGACAATGGTCGTTACCTCTGTTCTACCGCCCCTAACTCTTGTTAAATCCAATATAGATCAAGCCTTCGTGAGACTAGCTAATGGGAGATGTTTCTTGTCGTTTCTCCAGAAAACTCTGGACAAAACATGACAATGCCAAGACCAAGCAAATTTTAGCACTTAGCAGGCCCAATTTAGTGCTCTTCACGGGGATTATTAACGGCCACAACCTCCTGGCGTCCCACCGAAGAAGAATGCGAGTCGACACTGATGACCTCTGCCGAGGGTGTGGCGATACGAACGTGGCACACTCACTGTGCGAATGCCTAAGCATGTGCATAACTGGATAAATGGCCCTTGGTGAATACCACTTCGAAGATCAGGGCGACCTATCAGGAAAGCCACCATTAACCATCCTGAAAATTATAACAATATCGGGTTCGTTCAGGGAGATCGCTTAGCTATCCCAAAGCTATAGACCAACTTTTGTCCTCGTTTTCGGCTATCCACGACAGGGGTTCACAATGGATCCATTGGTGATCCGAGTGCTGGCTGCTTTTGCAGTCACCCCGTCTGACTACCTACCTACCTAAATATGTAGTCTAGCGCCCTTGATACCTTCGCTAAGCTCTTAGAGTATGGATTTCAGCCTGTAATACATTGGAATACAGTATTGAGGTTGTTAGATCCAAAGACGCCACCCTTTGATATTATGATGTCCTATGATGCAAATGCCTCCAAAAGGACATTTCCTGTAGTGATCGCCTCCAATAATGACCAGATTTCTTGTCAACTAGTCTGTAAGATGCTTGAAGAAGTGGACTCTGTTTTCTTTAGACTGTGCATGCTTGGTTGGTCGTATGGTTTGTATTCTCTACTCGAATGGTCGTTGGGCAGATATATTATCTGCTCGCTGTCTATTCTGATTTCCTGATTTCTCGGGCTGCTTGACACAGGACATCCTCAGTTGACTTCCAATGATTTCAGGTTAAGTTGTATCATCCTCATTATAATTCTTAAAGTGCTGATCTAAACGCATGTAAGAATGCAGGATAACTTGTGCTTTGATTACTATATTTGTCATTTGCTCGCTCTTGTAAAGAGAACAACATCAGTTTTCAGGGATTTGGCCGAACGCCAACCCCTAGAGAACCGTTTATCGATATTTAAGGTCATCGATACATATGCCTAAGCGTAGAACTAATTAAAGTCAACCGCCGTGCACCATAGCAGTGGAGACGAAATACTACCGCATGGACCCCCGTAACTTACTCAGATCCTGTTCCCATAGCAAATTTCTCTATAGTATCCTATTTAGAAGTTTTGTGGCATTATTTCGTAGTCTATGCAGTTCTGGATGCCACCAGAGAACTAGCGGTTTACAATAGGTTTTAATAACCGCTCACGTCAGTCCAACACAGCTGGTGAGTAAACTATTCAGGTTTTCAGCAGAATCCTCAACATTTCGTCTTGTTTTAAGTTTTGCAGGAGTTTTGACACAGACTTGTTAAGTTCTTCTCTAAGTTCAGTTATCTTTGTATTGATATGAAAGATTATACATGTATCTATGATCTAAAATGGACATTTCCAGCAAAACTCTCCTGTTAGTAGCCGACATAAAGTCCCGGTTAGACAATGTCAAATCAATCACTTGGTAAAGAACCTATATTCCCCAGATGATTCAGATGATAGTACAAAATCTCGGTTTTTTCCAAGATTTGATGCAGCCACATACTGTAGTTTTAGCATTAGCATCGCAACACATGAATAAACCCATTTTTCGTGAGTTAAGTGAAAGTCCAGTGACAGGCAAGAGCGTGCCAGCATACCTATAGTTCTAAGTTGTCCTCAAAGTTATGTATGCCAAGCTATCACCCTTGTGGCCATAGGTATGGAGGACCTATCAATTATCCGCCTTTGAATCAATGCAACCTCTGGAGTGACGTGATCAAAACTTTGACAGATATAACAAAAAATTGCACTCTAGAGGTGCAGCCTTCCCTAAACTGAACAATTTCATCACCGGACAGTATACTGCCAGTAGGTACGTCTAAACTTTGTAACAATCAACCCGTTGTAACCCACACTTTTCTATTTAGTGATAATCCTACGGATCTTTCTATGGTCTACGTGTACCTCATGGAGACTCAGCGTACTGGTTGACCAACCTTCATAAAATATACATATGTACAAAGAAGCTAGGAAACATTTGAAGAATCGCTCTATAATACAAAAAACTAGGCAGTGCCCACATTAAACAAAACCGACAATTCTTGTAAAATACTTGAACATATCTAGGTCTATCAAAGACTAGAAGATACTTTTCTCAAATCTGTTCCTCTTAGATTAGGAGACACATAAAACAAAGTTAATAATAATCTTCCGGAATTATTATTATTTCGCAAACTCTATTCTAGCGCCTGTAACCTAATCAACTTAATAATCCTGTCAAAACAAGTTGCCATATCTCAAACAGTGTTGACTTATCACCTATCGTCATTCTCTCATTCCTTAAGTCTTAAATGACATTTTCTACACAAGCTCATTTGTTCTACACTTACTTGTAGTCATAGGTATTATTTGGTGAATTTAACCTCGAAGAAAACTTCTTAATTAACGTCAAATTGCAGTCTGAGAAGGACACCTCGCCAAGGAAGGAAAACCACACACATGTACACAGAAAAGAATCTTTTATTTTTATTTTTTTTTTGTGTAACAATGTCTGTCAAAACTTACCTAAACAACAAAAGACACCACTACGAGATGAGTACGATTCTGACAAGTTTTCGCATAAATCCTAGAAACTTCACTTAAACTTTCCTTTTTAAGTTAATTTCATTAGTTTATGGCAAAGTTTTTCCACTCAATTCATCAATTGGTTGGTTTGCTGGAGCCATTTTGACCATCATCAAAACGAAGTGCTTCTTCCTTAAAATGAGCTACAACCAACCCCTCGCCCGCAGTTCTGACATTTGTAAGTAAACATAGTTACATTGGGACGTAAAAGGTGAGAAGGCAATTGTCGGTCCATGGTGCTATAACAAGGTACTTGATGATGAAAACAAAAGTTCCTGCTTTAGTGGATGATCATACCAAGATGTACTGCTGCGGGCTAATTTGATAGCAGATGGGCGAAAGTTTTACAGGATACTTCAAAGTTTTTCTGTATCCTCTTGAAGTTATTTTTTGTTATGATCTTGTAATGTTGGTGTTTTTGAAGTTTTTAATTTTGTGTTTTATAGCTTAAAAAGCTGTGTTTTATTATTGAATTTTTTTTGATAAGATATTAAGTGTCCAATGGTAGGAATTGTTGACAACCACTCTGGAGGAATTGGCAAAAAGTCGCATTCTGTTAGTAGACACGTAGATACCGAAAAGAATAAAAGGCATACAATTCTCCGTTTTTGAATTCTGTTTTTTACAGTGTGAAGTAATTGCAGTCTATATTAAGATTAATTCTAAAAAGCCTTTTGTGACGTTTCGTCATGTTCATGTTTCCACTGCTTAGAGTTTCTCAAGCTTTTTTTCATTTCAATGTGATGTAGGTCCCCCACTTACCTACTCTCCATTGATTTTGAGGAAGCTTTCGACAGAGTGAACCAAGATTTGAAAAAATTCTTACTTCTATTATTAAGGCCCCTTGTAAGGAAGCAAAGTGTTTTTTTTTTTAAAGACCCTTGCCCATATGGCTGACACTGCGACCTAAAAAGATCTTTTGTATCAAAGGGTAATACTAAGCCAAGAGAGCTGAGGTACTCCGCTGATGAACATATTTCTTTGTAAAAAATACGCCTCCTTAAGCAATGTAATGCTGGGCATTGACAGAGAATGTGCTCAGAGTATTCGTCATCTTCTAAGCAGAACCTACATTCCGTTTCTGGGTACAGATTGAGTTTGTTAAGGTGGTAACGCCTGTGGCCTGTGAGAAAGCTCAACAGCTTCCTAATGCTTTCCTTATCTAGATTAAGGATTTCCTTGTAGCAAAAAGGCCTGATTAAACGCCTGGATTGTCTCAGCCCCGGAACATTTTCCCAGTGGGCCAGACGAAGTTTGTGTTCACAAGTATTAATCAGCGCTGTGGCAGTAGCCCAGTTGACACCACAATAAGGTTCAAGGATGAAACCTCACTGGAATAGAAACCTCACTGGAATGATAGGTTCTAGATTGACTAGTCTTCTTTTTGTAAAAGGCACTAGAACGGTTTTGCAAGGGTTGATGGATAGTCCTTCTCTGCTGCACCATTCTAACACGTATAGTAAAGCACATTGCATGACACTAGAAGTGGCCGTACTGTGTTTATCACTGATAATAATCGCCAAGTCATCTGCATAACCAATGGCGATGTAGCCTAAGCTCTGAAGATCGATTAGGGGATTGTCGATGACTAGTGACTATAGAATAGGGGAAAAGACTCCTCCCTGGGGACATCCCTTAACTGCGGTCACAGATACTGACACTCCTCCAGAGAAGGAAGTAATAATTCGACTTTCCAGCGTATCAATTAGTTGGTCGAATACTCGATACCTCTGCTACTAATTGCTCTTGCTATTGAGTCGTAGCCAGTGTTATCGAATGCGCTCTCAGTGTCAAGGAAGGCACACAGAACTATTTCCTTGGAACGTATAGTTCCTTCTATCTTCTTCACAAGATAGTGAAGAGCACCTTCTGTTGATTTTCCTTTTCTGTGTGCAAATTGACTTGAGTGCAGAAGGGTAGACAAATCTAGCCAACCTCTAATATGAACGTCAATGAGTCTCTCCATTGTTTGAGAACAAAAGATGTTAGACTTATAGGTTTGTAAGATTTAGGCAGCTCACTAGGCCTATTGCCTGGTTTGGGGATAAGGATTACATTTACATACCTGTCTCCAAGTTGTCGGGTTGTAACCCCAATTGTAGCTGGCTTTAAATAAAGCAATCAAACCCGGCAGGATGAGATCAATTACCTTCTACAAAAACGCCGGGAATATACTATCACCACCGGGGGCCTTAAATGGTTTAAAGCACCCTACAGCCCAGTTGACCTTATCCGGACTAAAAATTTTACCGGATAAACTGTTTACTCTACTAGCGTTGTGGACCCTATGGTCAGATGTGTTCGGGTACGTGTGAGGTACACGAGTGGACAAACCTGGAAAGTGAACCTGAAGTAAGGTTCTAATAGTATCCATACGGTCCGTCGTGTAGGTACCGTCAGTCTTTTATTAGTAAAACTACACAATTAGCATGATCTTTCACAAGTGCCTTGTGAATTCAACTGCGCCAATTACAGTTTCAGTTTCCTCAACATCGCGTACAAGATCCTATCTGCCATATTGTGTGAACGTCTGAAACTCTTCGTCAACAAACTGTTTGGCTCATATCAGTGTGGTTTTAGACCAGGAAAGTCCACAATCGATCAAATTTTCACACTTTGGCAAATCCCAAAAAAAAACTCAAGAAGTCCAAATCTATACTCACCATTTTTTCATCGATTTTAAGGCCGCATATAGCAGTATCTATAGAGACGAACTATACAGAGTCATGTTTTGTCTTGGCATCAGTGCCAAACTCGTCAGATTGTGCAGATTGACGATGGAGAATTTTTGCTGCTCCCTCAAGGTAAATAAATAAATAAATAACCAAGGAATGACTCTTGCCAATCGCTGTTTCTTTGGGATAAAAAGGCATTTCAATAGTAAACCGTATCCCGAACAACTAAGGAGACTATGAATTTATAAGACCTTGACCATCCCAGTCCTGCTTTATGTCGCTGAAGCTTGGACTCTATCGAAAGCGGATAAAGATATAGTCAGTCGCTTCGAGAGAAAGATTCTTCGTAAAATTTTCGGTCCCGTTTGCTTTGTCGGGCTTTGAGGGAGGAGATTCAACGACGAACTATACGAGCTATACAGCGACATCGACCTAGTCAAAAAACTACACATTAGTCGTTTAAGATGGCTAGGTAGAGTGAATAGACACCAGTGCTCCGGCCTACAGAATCTTCGAATCAAACCCGGAGGGACAACGCAGTAGAGGAAAACCTTACCTTATTTGATGCACAGAAGTAGAAGGGGATTTCAACCGACTTGGAATGTGGAACTGGAGTCAGTTAGCTAAGGACCAGGGTAACTGGAGAGGCTTATTGGTTGATACCCAGGTCCACCCCGAACTGTAGCGTCACTTAAGTAAAAAAGTAAGTATAACAATGTTGGGTCCGTTTTCGTCTTTCTTACACGATCCATCTTAGCCCGATAGTCTCTGTGGATTTCTATACAGCTCCTCTCTGGCTTTAATTCCTCATGTCAACGCTAGCATCTGCTTAACAGAAATCTAGCTCATCCTTTGAGTTTCTACCCAGTGAGTCCCCAGGACTTCCCTTCTTCTGCTAGCTAGTGCCGTACATTGACACAATATATGTACTGCCGTCTCGAATTCCTCCAGTTCACAGGTGTCATTCTCCAGAAGACCCATATTCTTTAGGTGATACCCGAACTTTCCATGGACCTGTAGCCAATGCTACCACCCATTCCAGTGTTCTTCGTCTTAAGCTTACAACTTCTCTATAAGTGATGCCAATCGGCATTTTAATAGCCATTTTTGCTTGCATTCAACCTTTCATGGTTGACCACCTTCTCTGGTGTTCTGCCGCGGCCCAGTTGCTAATTAGGTGCTCTATCATTCCTCAGCTAATTGTAGTAAATGGTTCAGAACCAGGGAACACCGAAGTAAGTAAGTAAGTAATAGTGGACTTCCCGACAAGTTGGTCAGGCCTCCTGAGTCCGACGGTTTTGACGACGACTGTGTATATCCAATGGATGATGGCAGGCTTAGTTCCCATTTTTTCCCAATGATTTTACTGCATTTATAGAAGGCTATAGACTGACGTGTCCTCTTTCCAAGTTAGCTTTTGGTTGAGTATACAACCCAAGTACCATTGAGTCTTAAGGGAGCGAATGGTCTTGTTAGTAAACTTTTAAAGTTTAATCGGATTGTAAAACTTGTAGTTCGGTCAGAGTTGGCAGGAACTTGCCTGTACAACATCGTTCTCACATGCATCAACTTGAACCACTCTGTATCTATAGTAGAGGATGCAAGAGAAGAAGAACAAATGACTCTAAGCCTGTTCAATTCGGGGCATTTAATCCGAAATTGTTGTGAAAGTATCGCTGTTCTGTATGCTTGAAAACGAATATGATGGGAGTGGCAAGATTCTTTTGGACACACTTAAACTATGCCCAGCTGCAACGTCAGAACAAAAACACAAAGCATGTGTCCCAAGGCCTAGCTTCTCACATACATTGGTCAGACCACTCACAAAAGACGGGGCTGTGATAGAATTTTTAGGTGTTGTCCGCGGATCGAACCTCGAACGCCTCGTTTTGTAGTCGAACGCACTAACCACCTGAGCCACTGTGCCTTCAAAACGACCATATTCAACTCCCAAACGAGTTTATGTCCACTGCATAACCATATTTTTGCCTCAACACTTTGACCTGAATACAGTATCTACACAATACGTATCCCTACATACCTTGAGAGTACTTACTGTGCAATGGAAAGGAGACTTTAAAAAATAATGAAAAAAATAATCGACTCACTTAATTACAATACATAACTTATTTTTAATGAAACTCAAGAAGTCACTTCCAGCTCTCACCTGGTAAACGCGCCACGTCTGTGTGCGTATTGGCAAATTATAATTTCCGTGAAAAATTCGATTGAATAAACACATTTGCAATTAATTGTTTGGAAAATTTAAGTGCCTCGCTTTCAATACATAGCCACCGGTATTCCAAAGGAAAACTTTACCTGAAACCGTCCCTTCGAGTTTCAATTGAAACTTTGCCGTATGTGGAAAATACCCATTCAAATGTAAAGAGGAACCCATTCACGGTACGAGGAGAACTTTGCAGTTGTTGGTCCCAATTTGATAACTCAATATTTCAACTTTTCAAATTAACCGATACCCCATCCAGGACATTAATTAGCACGTCCCTTTATGAGCCATCACACCATATACAAGTGCGAGTATCGTGAAACAAACACAATTTTAAGGACATTTTCGCGTCGATGGATGTGTCAAGCACACCTCTAGTATATGTCATGTCATACGCCTGTAGGGTTGATTTTCTTATGCAAATTATGCGAAATTCTTTAGATGTCGACATACGCTTTGTTGACATAGTTAAATCAAAACCATACGTGTGACTGATTGAGTGATACAAAGTGTCAGTTTGGAATATCAATACGCTTCTGATTTTGATCATTAGGAATGCAAGGAG
Organism: Xylota sylvarum; assembly: GCA_905220385.1. Taxonomy (NCBI): domain Eukaryota; kingdom Metazoa; phylum Arthropoda; class Insecta; order Diptera; family Syrphidae; genus Xylota; species Xylota sylvarum. Next base: position 41,392,775 of record LR999958.1, read on the forward strand.
TATCTGAAGGGTTACGCGTCCTACACCTGGCCGCATTTGCATAATGCGATAAATTCTAGGGGATTTTATTACGTTATCCGCCTATGGGGGCCGTGTCAGAGTTTGATTCAATTTGCTTTCAAGATGCGAGGGTTGGTTGGTATATTTCAAAAGTAAACACTTCATCAAAGCGGAAAATGCTGCGCGAAGGAAATTTGAATGAAAATTAACGCACTCTCAGGTGATTATAATACGTGCCTGTAAAAGGGGTTAACTGGAAGGCAACTGAGGGTTAGGTATGACCAGTTTGGAGAGTCAATAAGTCATTGTTTAGTTACATGGATGGAGTTTTCGTAGTTGGATGGGGTAGTTTGTATTTGATTCCTTTGTAGCAGTGTCTCCTTTATATTCCTGACGAAAAAATTATAGAATAAATACTTAGAATTAGGGCTGTCTATTCTCATATCTATCTGTTCTTTCATTAGTAACGAGAAGTCTCAAAGTCGTAGAGTTTGCCAAGATTCCAACTTTGTATCAGTGATATAGTTCAAATATCTTTGTGGAGAGGTTCTTAGTTCGATGGCAGTTCCTATACTCATAATGTGTTGTAAGAGCCTGCGATACAGCAGCGCCGACTCTTTTCTTGCAAGCTAATCAGCCCTTTCCTTTCCTAAGATATCCACATGCCCTGGTATCCAGAAGAGGGCCACCTTATTGGCTTTGGAAATACTGTTCCGTAATGATTTGCAGGTGCTTACAAGCTTCGATAAAATTACCACAGAGCCCAGAGCCTTACAGTTATCGTTTTGCCAACAATACTGCTCTCACGTATAATTTCAGCAGCCTGAGTAACGGTCATGATTTGTGCTTGAAAGACACTACAATGGTCATTCTAAAGGAACGGTCTATTTTCAAAATTTCGTAATAAACCCCAGCCCTTGTGCCAATGTCCATCTTAGAACCGTCGGTGTAGAAGACGAGTTCCTTTTTATGGTCGGTTCTATGGTGGTTCCAGTAGCCTCTGTCAGGAATTCGTATAACAAATATGCTTTCAAATACAAGCATCGGGTTCATGTGATCAGTTACCGTCGATCCGTTGATGGCCTCTCATCGAGAAAGTATCCATGAGGTACACCTCTGCAGTATAAATCAAGTGGAAATCCACAATGCTTTGAAGCCTCACGAATTATTGATCCTGATCTGTTCATCGATGTTCTCCTTCCAGTTTCATTTGGAATCTAGAATTACGCATAGATATCACGCCGACCTTGATAGTCTGAGTTCAACGCCGCTAATCTTAGGGAGGCTTAAGGTAGGAATTGATCTCTTCCTAGTGAAGAGCACTACCTCCGTTTTCGATGGGTTGAATTCCAGTCGCTTGCTGCCAGCCCAGTCGCCCACTAGTTATAATGTGAGATTAATCCTTACACTTAGGACTGGAAGAAACGTCCCTGAGGCCAGGACGACCATATCATTAGCATAGGCCGACACGATGAAACCATTTTCCTTCCATCTTACCAAAATCGCATCAACCACGAGAAGCCATATTAGGGGAGAGAGGACTCCGCCTTAAGGTTGAGTGTATGGTTCTTGATCTGAGCATCAGTGCAATCCTGTTGCACAGTCCGGTATTTAGTTTTCTCCTGCTTAAGCTGTGCAAGATCGCATGGGCGCTAACATTGCTGACCGCTCCTACAATGTCTAGGAATGCTCCAAGAGTAAATTCCTTGAAGTCGAGGGATCTTTCTATGGTTTACACAACCCTGTGGAGAGCTGTGTCTACCGATCTACCACCGATCTATGCATGTTGTGATTTGGATAGGTAGTTATCGCGAATCACACTTCTTACGTATGTATGCTTCTATTAGACGTTCCAATGTATTCAGCAGAGAGGACGACAGACTGATCGGTCTAAAGTCCTTTGACGTCGTGTGATTTACTTTCCCAGCCTTGGGAATGAATATGACACGCACCTCTCGCCATTCTTTTGGAATATAACTTACATAGGTGAAGGCAGCTTGTGAAAATTTGCTTGTGCTATGGAATAACGATATCTTTTGACTCGAGCAGCATCACAGTCCGAATGTTATCCATTCCTGGAGCCTTATAAGGGGTAAATAATTTGATTGCCCAAACTATCTTTTCTTCAGCTTCGTTCATTCCCGACAACGTGTCTGGAATGATGGGCATATCATCTCCGGAGACCAGTGAAGAATCGGGAAAGTGAGTATTCAGTAGTATGTTCAGTGTTTCCTCCTGAACTTCGACCATGTACCATCGCTTTTTCTGACATTAGAGGCCGGTTTTGGTGTCCTGGTTATAATCTTTCAAAGGTGCGATGCGTCGTTGGTCGATTCAATAGATTCACAGAAAAGTCTCCAGGAATTTCTTTTCGCATATCTAATGTCTTTCTTAAGGAGTTTCAAGCTCTCTTTGCAGGCGGACTATTCGATGGCCCCATCTTTGCCGAGGTTCCAGCCTGCTCTTTAGATACAAATGAGCTCCGCTATTTTATCGCTCCACCGTGGTGGACGTTTTTCCCCTGTATCTACTGATCGAGTCTGTGCCTACCGATCGGACAGGATATTTCAAAGGATTGCGTGAGGTAACCGGTTAGTTAGTGCATAGTCAACTGCTTCAATAGAGTAGAGGTTCTTAGTGGAGTAGAGTTCCAATGATCTCCTTATTTCTTTTTTGAATTCAGGCCAGTTGACCATTCGCGGATTTCTGAAAATTGCCCTTCCCGCAAGTAGTTGATTGCAGTTTGAAGAGTATCCAACAGAGATCAGATATGTTTGCAGTGACGCTTTGTTCGAAACTCTCCAGTAGACAACTTCAACAGAGCTCTGTTCATACATGAACGTGACATTTAAGACTTCCCTTCTAGTTGACGTTACAAAGGTGGGGTCATTATCTCTGTTACAAATAATAAGATTGGGTTCTAAGACATAATTGAACAAAACTGCATCTCTAGTATTGATGTCGGTTTGATGGGCATCACATCCTAGAACAAAATTTTTCTTACCTTATTGAGACGATGATATGAGCTATCTCAAAGCTTCCGAGGGGACGTTGGCGCCATCATCGTAGGGTAGATACACCGCCACCGATGTACATCCTCCATAAGCCTCTCTCACCTCTACCACAGTCAAGTCGCTTAAGCTGAAATGAGACTTCATTGGTATATGATTTTTTTTTAACTACGATGCTGGTCCTAACCTTGCCAGTGTCGCTCCTATAAAATAAATTATAGTTTTTGACCTCAATCCCATCACGCGATTTTTAAAAATCAAGTCTAGCTGCTCCTCCATGAGGAGTACCCTCAGGTTATCGGAGGCGACCTTGCTATGGGGAAGGTTGATTTGCACTACCTGCATTGGTTGTCGCCAACTCATCTTCCGTACCGTCAGTCACCATGGTTGAGACCCCTTTATGAGCTTCAGAGTGATTGACTTACTTATGTATATACTTACTCACTTTATTTCAAACTACCGCTCCTACCAAGCTACCATCTGTCAAAAACTCATCTCAAAACGATCTGTTAAAGGTCTAATTAAGATATATCTTTTGGCAATTTGCCAAAAAGTCAAATCGACAGATTGATCAATTTCCCTGTCAAAAAGAAACAACTTTCCAATCGAACTTTTCCAAAAAAAAAAAAGTTATTTCCTTCGAATGCATCGAAATCCCGTAAAACGAATATCATTCGAAAGTTTAAAAAACTTCGCTTACAGCACCGTGGATATATAGTATAGTAACATGACGAAAATCATCATCAAAAAAAAAAAAAGTTCAAAAGTCAACAAGAGCAAATCAACGAGTTCAAATTGAGAATACGGTACTGCAATAGGATTACATTCCGGAGTGTACATCTAGTCCTCGTTAACCGGAGTAAAGGATCGTCCGCCGTCTCCGTTCTGTGTAGGTAGTTACCACCAAGAGAATGTTATAGGTACAAGTTTTACAAGTAACTTCCAAGAAAAGAACCAAACCGAATTGAATAGACAGTATTATCTGTGTAGGAAGAAGGAGCGACGTATACGGATACATATGTACATATGTTCTCGAATGATTTTGTTCCTTCAAAAGTTGCTCCTTGATGAAGAGCGTATTCGTGTTGCCGAAACGTTGCGCAAAAAAGACTTGAAATTGTAAACTTGAATTGTTGTATATTGAATACCTTGTATATTGATGTGTGCCTTTTTTTTTTTATCTCATGAAAGTTTTTTTTTTTTTTTCTACAGAAATTCGGAAGGAAGTGTTTTATTGAAAGGAAGAAATAAAAAAAATGACTGTAATCGGGTAAGTATAAATTTTGTTACCGTACATGTAATGTAATCATTTTTATATGCTGCAATTGGAAAGCATTTAACAGTCAAATGCATAGTGATAAGGATGTAGGGAATGTGCATGTTGAAGTGTCATGGAGAATATGCAAAGCAAACTCTTCTTGCAGTTAGATGCTATTACCAACAATATACCATTGCCTATGTGCCGTACCTAAGTAAAGAGAAGCCATCGACCTGAAGAGATGTTAACGATCCTTCAGGTATGGCCACTTCACTGATGTGAGGGCAAACTAATCATCAAAGCCGGAATGAAATTTCTGCCAAAGAAGAGCGCAAAACCCCAAATACAGAGACGGAAGCATACAAGGTCCTGCCTTACAGCTCGCACTGAAAAGTTTCAAGAACTGAATGTGAAGATTATTCAATCATTGCCAAACAATAAGGTCCTACAAACCATTGGACACCGAAAAACTACCTTCCTTCAAGCGTTTGCATCGTTCGACATTGTACTTGCAGATTCGGAAAGATTGGTTTTTATTAGAAGAGGTTCCATAGTTTATATCTTCTTGTCATTACCTGAGTGTTTGCAAGGTACGGCTGAGTTAAGAGTAAGCTCCAATTACGCACTCAGCGATCACCAGATGAAAAGGTTAGAGCTACAGCTCAGGGCCAATATATAGGAACACGAAGAAAACACACACAGAAAAGGGTATTAAAAGCCATTAAGCCTGAATGTTGCTCCACTCCAATTAATGATAGATGACGTACCTCCAACGAAACAAAGACTGTGCCTCGATGTATTTTGAAAGCCACGAGAAAAATACTGGAGCGAGTCATAAGTGATAGATTGGCGAATGCGATCGATGAAGCAGGAGAATTCTCTGATCGCCAATATGGATGGTACGGCGAGAAGAACTATAAAATGAAGATCATGCATGTCATCATAACTTTCGATGTCCTGAGAGAACTAACTACCAAAAGAGTGACAAACTAATTCCAGAAGGGTATCTAAAATTGTTTCAAAAAATAAAGCACTATTGTACATTGCTGGCGACATTCCACAAGGCTCTGCATTAGGTCTTTTACTGTTGAATCTTACGTATGATGTTGGTTGGTTGGTTTTACTAACGATATATGTAGCTTTAGTTATGGTTATCAAGCTTCTGAAGGAAGCCATTAGAGCTGTCGGAAATTTTAGGTTAGTTGGACCAAAATATTGGAGGGTATCCGGGTATCTCATTGTGGTATTATTCTTTTCTTTTGGTGTTAAACACAGTAGCTACCAGATTCATCTACTGTGGATTGACCGCAAGCTCACAGCTTTTGGTCCACTTTCTTAGTGCCTATGAAGCCCCTTCAAGTTGGTCACTATTAAATAGTAGGGAGTAATTTACTTGTAGCTAGTATGTACCAGTATATCTAGGTTTTACTAAAACGTTCATTACAAAGGCCCAGAGGAAGGTGAATAGAACACCTTGTTGTGTAGTGCTCCTTGATGTGATAATTACCTTGTTTTGGGTATCTCCGAACTCCGTCTTTCGTATGAATTCCATCTCTCGGACGTTTTTTTGTTGACGGTAGTAGAATTTGTCCCAGCCCATCCAATATAAATACAATTCATCCCATCAAGGATTTTTATTTTTGTGCAGGTTTACCGTAGTCGGCGATGCCAACATGATATCCCTTGTCTTTCGTTGAAGACGTTGTCTAGTCTTCTTTCAATACCTATGTAATCGTTGATAATATAGACTCATCATGTCTTATAATAAACCGATCTTAACAACTGAAAACCCTGAACAAATTGATTGCTATCTACATACGCTGCAGTAGTAAAAATGTCCTTCGATGTGCCAATCTCGTAACTGAAAATTCCACAATATCCAGCCGTTTCTATTGATTTACCCAAACATATATAATAGCATTGGTAGCACAATCACAAATGTCACTTAGTTTGGAGCTCCTAACATCCTATATTATGCGTAAAGGCACTAAAAATTAAGAAACGTCAACCTCCCTTATTTGAAAATTCAAACAAAATTGCGCTATCTCGTGCCTGTGGTTAGTGAATATGGTTCGGGTATTGACTACAAGAAATCGAAGTTTGGGAAGACAAAGCTTCTCAAACTGAATTTCAGTGAATATTGTATGATGCAATGATATTATGAAGGATTTGGCTTTTTACAGGACAAAGTGAGTTATAGTATAAAATTCTACAGCTCCGCGTTGGTGGCTGCTACGTGGCTAGTCTAGACTGTTGATTGTGTAACCATCCCCTTTGGAAGGTTGTTGGCGGCACCAGACAAGAGAGGGGAGAGGAGTATGACACAAATTATTAGTTCCGAAACAATCACAAGCCTCGGATAAGGACAGATTTACTGTTAACGACCTTGCAAAATGGAAAAAAGGACAACGATGTTCGGAACTCGCAGAGGCACTAGACTGCAATAATACAGATATCACCGCCATCTAGGAAGTACGGTGGGATGGACCGAGCAAAAAAAGGATGAAAAACTGTGGCATATAAATACTACGGTGGTTCTATTTGGGTGTAGATTTGTCATCTTGAGCGTTAGAGACTTTCATGAACGCCTTATAAGGATCCGCATCAAAGCTAAATTCGCCAACATTAGACTGATATGTGCTCACGATCCCCTAGAGAAAAGAGGTAATGCAACCCTTCTTCTGCTAGCTAGCGCTGGACATTGACACAATATATGCGTTGCCGTCCCGACTTCCTCCAGACATACATAGTTCACAGATGTCATCCTTTAGAAGACCCATCATCTTTAGGAAATACCCGAAATTTCCATCCCCTGTAGATAACGCTACCATCCATTTCAGTGTTCTTCGACCTAAGCTTAGAACTTCTCTGTGAGTGGTGTCAATCGGCATTTTAATAGCCCTTTTCGCCTGCCGGTAACCTTCCACGGTTGACCACCTTCTCTGGTGTTCCGTCGCGGCACAGTTGCTAATTAGGCATTCTACCATCCATCTACCAATTACAGCGGATGGTTCCGGAGAGTCCGCCTTTGCTAGAGAGTCCGCCTTTTCGTTGCCCTCAGTCCTTACGTGCCCTCTCATCCAGAGCACTCATTGAGTTTATGAACACATTCCAATGCCAGTGATGTATTTATATCTGTTTGCTTCATGCGTCTAATCACTGATTGATTGTCCAGTTTTATGGTAACGTGTCTACCCTCAACCTGACGCTCTTTCAGGTGATCCAACACATGCAAAAGAGCAATCATCTCGGCTTGATAGACTGAGGTATATTTCCCCAGACTAATACGACAGGCTGGTTCCAGTTCTTCTGAGAAGATACCTGCCTCCGCTTCGTCATCCATCATGGACCCATCCGTAAAGATGATTATATCATTAATCGTCTTTTCCGGAAGTGTTCCATTTCCAATGAGAGTTTTGCGATACCTTTCAGTAAGATGCACTCTTTATTCCATCCATGGGCATATTCAACTCCCTAATCTCGTTTTTCACGATATCCAGAACCAATGATATCTATCCTATGCCCATAGATAGTACCGCGCCTTCCTGGTCACATGTAGTTCTGATCCGAAAAATGTCAAGGGCTGACATTCCAGATCTCTCCTCTTCCTTGTGAAGATGAATAGATTTCATCGCATTAATGGAGAACCCTTGTTTCTGACACCACCGCTCCACCACTCTGAAAGCATTTCTCATGGTATCTGCCATTATTGCTATGTCATAGGCATATTCCACAACGTGGATACCAGTCTCTTCAAGTCTTCTCAGGAGAGAGTTCATTCCACAGAGTAGGTGACAAAACTCCTCCTTGCGGGCAACCTCTGCAACCCTTCTTCTAATTCTTGAAGTTCCCGTCTGAATATTTATCGCCCTATTTCTGCGTTCTTCTAGGGCTACTCTCAGACTTTCGAAGCATATCTTATCGGAGGCACCTTCAACGTTCATTATTATGGTCATTGCGATGCCTCCGGTATTCATATCCTCTTCCGCAACGCGTACCACCTGGTGTAGCGTTGTCTCCGTAAACCTGCCAGCTCTGTATGTATGTTGTATACTTTTCAAAGGACACGCTTTCAGTGTCATGATCTCCTTATGGTCCACCACAATTCTTTCCATTGTTTTCCACAGAATTGATGTTAGGCTGACTGGTCTGAAGGACTTCGCTTCGGTGTAGTTGTTTTGGGAGAAACACAACATTTGTGTCTCTCCATGTTACCGGTATGTAGCCTATGGCTAGGTATGGAACGTATATAGCTTTAAGCCTTAGTACAATGAGATCTGCACCCCATTGCATTAAAGCTGGCAATATACCATCCGGTCCTGCGGTCTTGTGAAGGGAAAATATTTTTATCGCCCCACTGACCGCTTCTGGAGTTACTATCCTATTTCCTCAGAGCCCAGAGACGTAATGTTACTATAGTTAGCATACGGTTTCCTCACCAAAATATAGACTCGGACCACTACCTAGTTGCAGCCAAGGTACGTCTACGGATATCCCAGATGCTACAGCAACGCTTACCTAATCTAACTCATACATGGTATCTGTCTTTGTATCTAGTCCAAGTCCGAGTGCTTACAGTTTTTATGCTTCGATTTGGGATGTATCTTATTGGATTTCGAAAGGTTCTCTTGTGTGAAATGATTCCAAAATTTCATCTGATTTAACCCGTCCTTCATGGCATATGATAAAGACATTGAAGGACTTCTCCAAGCATTTGACAAGTGCTACAACAAATTAGCTTTTTTCAATCAAGTCATGTTCAATATATCTTCTACATGACATGTCAAGTCTATTAGCAACTTCTATCTGTCTCCGCTTGACATTTGATTGGCAAATATCGCCAAAGGATCAAACCATTATTAACGAATTAATTAGAAGCACTTCATGTCCCAATTCAAACATCTGAATACCGAAGTTTCATAACTTACCCACCCAAACTTGACCCAACGTACCTAAGATACACACGAAAAGATAGATACTCACATACTCCGAAGCAGTGCAAAAATTCCAACTCAAACTTTTACCAAACATAACTTTTCTTACATTTTTTTTTGTTTCTCATGTTGAAAGATGGACCAGGCACCAGGGCGTGTAAGGTATGAAAGAGTAAACTCAAGAATGTCGAAGGGAGCGCTTCCCGGCTCTCCATTCGGTTCATTCGTCTTTAAGGGGGTCAACAGGGAGTGAAAAGAAAACACGACTTATACGAAGGGTAAACTTCGGGGCTTGATTTAGATTTAGATTTTGCAAATTGAATGAAATGAATACAAGGTGCGAGGGCGGGTACAAGCGGTGAAGACTACAAAACTTTTGCAACTTTGTTCCGAAATTTTTTTCATTTTTATATTTTTTCTTTTTTTTTTTTTTTCTTTTCCTTTTCTGCGTCCTATTCAATTAGGCTAAGGATCGAGGATGATATGGAGTTTTTCTTGTCTTTCCTCTTCAACATTTACACTGTTGTACTTCGTCTGATGTCCGATGGGAGAGATGGGGAGTTATTGGATGAAGATGTGTGTGTATAGCTAACCATATGTGCAAAATGGGTTCCACATATGCAGGAACGTTAGTCATGTTATAACTTTGCCATGACTACAGCTGGAGATTTGAGGTATGAGGCATTGGGAAAAAATAGTTTTGATTGTTTGTGACAAATTGATTAGCTATCACTTGACCCTTCTCATGAAGAAGAACACAAAAAAAAAAGTGTCAATCAAGTGATTCCGGGACTGTGATAGGCGATTTGGGTATAGGGTAATTTCCTTGGAATTTTTTGTTCGGAATGTTGGACAGGTTGTTTTGTGAATAACTGGTAAGTGATTGGGTACATATCAATTAGGTACTACTTGACTTGGTTCATTAAATGACTGAACATCACTTATTTGTTAAAGTATTCCAGTTTTTTTGTACAGTAGCTATGCCAAAGTAATTTCAGACCTTTCGTAGACAAGGCGTATGACAAGACCACCATCTGGACATGCGGTAACCGACCTTACCAAGAAGCAGAAAACAGTCCTGGTATTGGTTTCATTCGAGCAAAAATTTATGAGATCCACGTTTGCAGTTGTTACGCCCCAGCGGGCTTAACAATCAAAGAATTCGAAAACTTCGGAGACGAACTGAGCGTAGGTGGTAGTAGGTTGTGGGAGTGCCCAAGCTTTTGGAATTGAATTCACTTTAAGCCACATTAAGCCGCGGTCAATGAGTCCCCTAATTGCCCTGCTAGTTTTGATTAGGTGGTGCAGCCAACAATTATTGTATGATCAACAGGTTTCAAGAGAAACATGCTGAAGCTTCGCCTAAAGTCTAAGCCACGAATTGGCGCCATTCCTGTCTCAATGGAAATATTTTGGGAGCTCTCAGCTGACTTATGGTTGATTGGCTTGGGTTGGGTGGATATTCCAGCTCATCAGGGACACTTAGAATACTTAGACCAAAAGACGGTCTATTATGATACCACTATGAAAAAACCGAATGGAGACTTTCCAATGGGACATGAGACAGTGCCATCAGTTTCAGTGGAAACCCATGCCTAAGAAGTTTGGTTCGCCGTTTAGACATTAAACCAGTTTGACCCGGTGACAAAGCTTTTTATTTTGCCTAAGTCTAGCCTAGCTAGATCGTTAAGATCTTCGAAGAAGTACTCGCCTAGAGTTTTCCTTCTCAAAACCTATAGAGCAGAATAGGTACACAGATGATACGTCATGGATTCCTCCTCCCTCATCTCTAAAACTTCTACAGATATTGGAGCACCAAGCCCTCTAGCATGTCTGTCTACCAGACAGTATCCTGTAAGGATGTCAACTATCTTTGACGGAAATAAGTCTACTGGTTTTCCTACAATCCAGCTCTGGCCAGATTTGCTTGGAAGAGAGACATGTGCTGATATTGTTCCACCTACTGTTTGACATAGCTGCGGTATCAAATTCGAATTTTATCGATTTAATGGGTGCTGACGGTTTCCCCTATCAGGGAGATTTCGGTCTGAACACCCCTTAGCTAGCTCGTCCGCTTCGTAGTTGCCTGGAATATCGCTGTAGCCTGGAAATCAGCGTAGGGTTCATCGCACCATACAGCGATCTCATTAATAGATCCGAGGCATTGCTTTGCCAACTTGAATTATTGGCAATTCCAAGGTGTTTATCGCAGCTTGACTATCTATGTAGAAAACAATAGCGCTGCACTCGATCGAGTTTATCGAAAGCCAGGTGACGACTTCACCGACTGCTGTGACTTGCGCTTGTAATACACTACAGTGGTCCGGGAGTCGACCGGTGATATAAATATCCAATGCACTGGAGAAAACTCCCGCGCACCTGTTCCAGACGTTGTCATGGATCTGTTTGTGCAAATCTCTATCGCAGATTCGTTTAAAATTTCTACTGATTCCCAAGCACTTCTGCTAGGAATCCCGGTCTTATACTTGACCCTAATCTCCAGATAGGAGACAAAGTAGTCTGAATTACTAGGAAGAGTGTTATGGCCTTTTTGGATGCTTGGTTGGCCCTTATTTTCACGAGCCAGTTGCAAGAATTTTCTAAGCCGTAGTGCTGCTTTTGTCACCATCAGGGTCTCAAAGACCAAAAATGAGAAAATGTGGCATTTCTTCTAATGCAGCTGTAGGAGTGGTTCTAAGTGCACCCGTTATATAGACGCAGGATAACCTTTGAACCTTCTCAAGTATTGCAATGTTGCTTTTCTTATCTAGTGCCGTCCACCAGACTCGGCACATAAGGATGGGTCTAATGACTGCAATCAGGTGCTGGGGTCTAAGACCTTCGTACATGAATAGATGGCAACTGGGTTTTTTTTATCGAGACTAACCCCCAAGTATCTGGTGTGATCTGCAATTCAATACCCTTGAAGTTTGGAGGAGTTTTTTTTTTTATACCTTCTTATGAACAATACTAGTTCAGTCTTGGACAAATTAACTCTGAGATTGACACTATTCATCTACTTTGCGAGTTTATTTAGACCAAACTACATCAGGTCTCTAGCTATGAGAAGGAACTTCCCAGATATCGCTATCGCAATATCGTCCGCGTAAGCTATGACACTGAACCCATCTTTACCCAAGACTACGAATCATACCATAAGCCACAATTGTGGTGATAGTACTCTGCCCTGGGGGGTACACCTGTACACCGACCTTCTGGTCAGACAGCACCCTAGCTCAGCAAGGTCAAGCCTGCTTTTAAGCATATACTCGATCCCATAGCAAAGATAAGTAGTTGTCTTCAGGTCAAGAAGTGCAGCAGATATAGCTTCTGTTTTGACATTGTTGAAAGCTCCTTCAATATCAAGGAATGACACCATAGTGAACTCCTTGTTTTCAAAGGATTTCTCAAGGATTTCTACCAACAAGTGCAGGGCAGTCTCTACCGATTTTCTCTTGCGATACGCGTATTGGAATACCTATTAGAGATTACTATATAATTCTGTTCTAATGTGGACGTCAATCAGCCTTTGCAAATTCTTTAATAGAAAGGAGGATAGGGTGATCGGACGCAAGTCTGTATGGAAATGTCTTACCGGCTTTTGCTAGGAAGACTACTTTGGCCCTCCTCCACGATCTTGGCGTGCAGCCGAAGTTTAAAACCACTCCTGAAGATAATGTGGAGCGAAGTACTTAAAGTATCAAAACCTTGCTGTAATTCCACTGGTAAGATACTATCGACACTGTATTTTCTTGGGGGTGACAACTCCCTCTGGGGTCTTATTGGACTCTCATGGTTTTCTACTGAATATACTTTCTTTGTTTTCCTACCAAGAAAATGGTTCTAAGGTTTCCTTGCTGGACATAGTCCAGTTACCATCTGGTTTTTTAATGTAATTGTGATTAGTTGGAGATTCGGATAAAATCTTCCTAATCTGAGATGAACTGCTAGTCTTTTCTATATTTTGTCAGAACAGATGCCAAAAGGCCGTTTGTGATTTCCTAACCTGAAAATTAAAATTCCTAAGACTGCACTTATAGAGATCACAGTCAAGTGAGAAATCAGCTGACTGATACTCCTATTAATATGGCATCACAGAGCATCTGTGTGTGTACTCGTACAAGTATCTGCCACAAAGCACAACAAAGTGTACAACAATTGCCACCATTGCACAACACACATACATATGACCTAACTCACTCGCACTTAACTTTTATTGTCCGGCTCAACACGGTCAGAGTGCGGATAGTCCATCGAACAACGGAGACCAGGATAACATAAAAACCAACGACCAGCAGCAGCTCTCTAAATTAGCACAGAACTTGCAATTCCTGGTTCTCCACCATCAGCACTACCACCACCACCACCGCCGCCACTCGTGTTCGTACTTTCGTTTCGGTTTGGCTTCTTTCCTTGGTTTCTGGAAATAAATTTCTCATAAAAGTTTTCGCATTCACATCGAAAGTCAATTGTACAAGTCCACCCATAGACCATAAATCTATCGATAAACATTGATAGGACATCATTATTATTTATTTGAAAAAAAAAAAAGAAAGCAGAACCGAGTCCTACCGTAGTGGCAATTGCCAGTCAGGACAACAAAAAGGCTGGCTACCGAACGGGGTAGGACCTGTGACACCCACTTCTATACACACACACACATTCGCTGACCAGAGCAATGGCATCGAAAAGGAGACGCACGTGGTTGATGTAAGGATCGTGGCTGAAAGTAAAATGAAAAATCCTCTTTGAATTGAAATAAGTGGCTGGCAATTCTTTAGGGCGATACGAAACTACCGGGCAATTGGAAACGCATCAAAGGGGACTTTGTATCTTCGGGCGGTTCCCTATGTGGTGTGTGTTTTGGTTCTGTCCTTTATGTGGGTACTTTGTTTAACTGCGGTCTGGGTTTTCGAATGAAAGCTCTTTCTTCCGGAATTAGGGCGGCGATAACGATAAGTTGCGGAGAGTAGCCTTAATGGGTCTCGTAATTGGGTGTACGCAAGCATGTACATTGTTTGCTTAGTAGTAACTCGTGTAAGATTGAATTCGAATTGGTATATCTAAACTATTTGCATTGGTATACTCGTATCTATGAAAATAGAGGTATTGATGAGGTTTGCCTATTACTGATAAATGCTTAGAGATAAAGAGAAAACACTTGAACGGACAACTATTTTCGTTTTTGATGACGCACGATGGTATTAAACAAAAGGCTACAAATGAGTGACATCAACTTTTTATGAAGATTTTTATTTTTATAGGGCGTAATACAGAGATTGAAATGGACACAACCTGAATCCTAAAAAGATTTCTTCAAAAACAAAGGTAAGCAGTATTGTACCCATTGCACAGTCTGTCAGTCTGCAGTAAAATTTAGAGACACTCAAGGCTTAAAAGTTACAGAAATTCATATCCTTTTGTGTCTGTTATCAGCCTATCTTCCGTACGAGTCGACGGAAGTTCCACCCGACAAGATGAGGCAGCTGGTGGTCAGAGATAATTGGCATTTTATCGTGGGATGCGACGCTAATGCACATCATTTGGAATGGCGCAGCGGGGATACTACCACTAGAGGTGAGTGGCTGTTTGATTTTATTTTATCTACTAAGTTGACCATCTGTAATAAGGACACTACACTAACTTTCGTAGTGAGAAACAGACAGGAAGTATAAGACATCACTCTAGCTTCATCTACTGACTCCCTAACAGTAGATAAATGGAGGGTTCTAGAAGGGGCATCCCTTTCGGATCACAGATGGATTAAGCTTCAAATCTAGGGCTAGCAACACCTATAGAAACCCCAAAAGACCCAATTGGGGTAGGTTTAAATATTTCGCATTATAGGCCACTCAGATATACCAAAGCAGCTGGTTGGTTGCTTGGACTAAGTAAAATAATGAACACGTTTTGCGAAAAAGTTTGTCTCGTCAGGAAGACGGCTAAAAGATCTAGACTCCGCAAAATGATGGCAAAAGACGCGGCAGTTCCCATCTTTATTAGAAAATCTGACGGATCATAGGCAGAAAGTAGTGAGGGAGTTTTAGAAACATCAGTCGAAGCTTATTCGAAGTGGCACACCAACTGCTTTGACACATGATGTATATTCTGATAACGTCAGGTTGTCAATAGAGGAAGAGTTCAATCATCTCATCACATGGAAAAGCTACGTTGGGCTATAATGACTTTTGGTCCTTTCAAAGCGCCGGGCCCTGACGGCATTCTGCCGGCTATGCTGCAGAAGGCTCCAGCAAAGGTTGTAAGAAGGATCAGGGACATTTTTATAAATTGTCTAAGATTAGGTTAATTGCTCGTCACGAGAAATATCAATTCCACTTTTGGACTTAGTTCAATAAGAAAATCGGTAATTAGAGGCACCCCCAGGGAGGGGTTATCTCTGTCCTCCTCTGGGTTCTTGTCATAGATGATATACTTAAGGATCTATGCAACGCAAGATTTAACGTCACTACCTATGCGGATGATGTGGTGATCATAGTTAAGGAACCAGCCCTTAACAGGCTCAGAAAATGGGCTGAATAGTGCGGACTCCATGTTCATCGGGAAAGAAAAAGAACTAGTACTGTTTAGCAGGAAATATAAAATTCCACTCTTCAAACTACCTAGGCTTGATGGAGTGGAGCTTTCCCTCTCGAATCGCGCAAAGTATCTTGGTACGGTACTAGATAGAAAGCTAAGTTGGAAACTTAACGTTCAGGAAAGAGTCCGAAAGGCTCAGAATGCTCTATTCATCTGCAAGAGGACAGCGGGAAAAAAGTGGGGCCTGAAACTGGCTATCAGACCCATTCTAACATATGGGGCTCTTATTTGGTGGAAGACCACGATCAAAAAGAATACACGGGATATGTTGACCAAGGTACAAAGAACAGCCTGCATTGCCATTACTGGCGCTTTATGCACTACGGTTGCACTCGAGGCTTTTATCTATCTTCTACCATTTGATCCACAGATAAAACTACAGGCAGGTAACAGTTCGGTTCAAACATAGCTCTATACTTCAGGGATCATTCCACAACATCCCTGACGAAACGGATAAAAATCTTGGTAAACTCGACTTCAATACACCCTACGAAGTAATATACCCTGATAGGGAGGAGATACCAAAGGAAGGAAGTTTCGATCGAAAACGAAATCTCAATATATACGGATGGTTCCAAAACTAGCGAGGGTACGGGCCACGGGATCAGCGATATATTCGAGAGATATAGACCTACATGTGGCTCTGAAACTTCCGGAAACAAGCAGTGTGTTCCAGGCGGGGATTCTGGTCGTACTCAAAGCTGCGGAACTACTTGAGATGGGATCAATATCCAACAAGAATATCGCTATCTGCAGTGATAGTCAGGCTGCGCTAAAAGCGCTAGAGTCCTGCATCATTAAATCTAAACTAGTCAGGAGTTACCACACAATGCTTAGGGCATTATGTTCGCAGAACCGAGGCAGATTATGTTGGGTTCCTGGACACTGTGAACGAAAATGCCAATGTACTGGCCGAAAAAGAAGCAGATCTCCTGGTAAATGATATACTTGAAGGCACTAAACCACCTATGGCCGTGGCTAAGAGAATTATTCTCGAAAAAATCATCATTATGGCCTGAGATGGTCAAACTTAGAAGTGCACAGGGTCTCTAAGGCTTTATGGCCTAAGTTGAATCAGAAAAAATTTGGAGAATTGATAAAACTAAGCAGAACAAAGCTAAGAACATCAATAGGGATGCTCTCTGGCCATTGCCTTCTAAGGAAGCACGCCATGAGATTAGGTTTAAAAAACACGAACACATGCAGGTATTGTGAGGACCTACCTGTCGCAGAGGATATTACTCATATACTATGTGAATGTCAAGCTATTGCTAGGATTAGAGTAAAGTACCTCAGAAGATACTTTTTCAACAATCTGGATGAAATTGGTTCACTGACCAAAATTGAAGACAAAATTAGATTCTGTAGGGAAATTAAATGTATGGGCGAATTGGTTTAAGGTTTCCTACCATGAAGGTTCACTAGGGATCGCGATGGGTCCAACCTATACAACCTATAACCTATAACCTAGACTCCACTTCCATTAAAGCCGTCAAGAAGATAACCGTTGGTTAGGAATAATACCCGAAAATCGGCGCCAAAAAACTGATATGAATAAATGTTAACTATGATTTAATAGTGCACAGGTATAACCACAGTATGTATCTAAAATTTCGTCTCCATACTACGGAATGGCTAGAGAATGCTATGCTTGTATGTTCAGTATCTTTAGGCGTGTTTTTAGACCCAAAAGAATACCTAAGTTCTTAACATTGCTGGATAAGGTTAGGTTAGTGCCCAAGAACAAAATTTAACTTACAAGACCCGTTCACGGAACCACTAACTGAATCTGTTAAAAGGAGACTGCTTAAAGTCCCACAGAAATTGTAGCTTTTGTCTGCTTTAGCCATGATTTATTTGCTCTTCACCATCTCTTGGATCCATTACATCAAAATTTGATGAAAAAAGTTGTAACCCACAACAAAAAAGCAGCGTTCCACATACTACATCCCTACGGATTGAATTCGAAGCAGGCTTTGATCGTAGTTGTAGATTTGCACTGTAGTCTGAGATTAACGTACATAAATGTAAGAAGTTGTAAACGTAATATAAAGCTGTGTTCGAGATATGAAAAATGTATCTTTCCAAATGCACCTACATAAATCGGAGCGAAGTAGAGGTTCCATCCAGAAGGCATCACCATAATTAGTAGAGATCTTACTGATAAAACATTATGGAAGGGCAACACAAAAGGAGCTAAAATTATTGATATAAACCAGCTACTTGAGTCCACTGAAATGCAAAAGTCTCTAGGTTAGATTCTTGCAGACTTTCATTCAAAGAATTTTAGGGCATTTTTTGCATATTTTAATTATTATTTACGCGATATCCGCCCTACAAGCTGCTGAAATCCTCTTCGCTCATATCCCATTTCCTTTAAACTTTAGGGGGTTTTTAGGGCTTTTTGTTTTCTTCTATCGACCAGTACTTGTTGTGCTGCTTTTATGGTATTCTCCTCCCCTAATATTCAAGGAAATACTTGGGTCCATAGGAACTTCTATGTCTTTCCTTTTGATTGGACTTATTTGCTCTAAAGCCTTACCTTGTAAACTATTTCAGATATTTGTTCCTACCTTACGGATACTGAGCTTTTGTTAAACTTATTGGTAAGGCGTACAGAATGAACCATTCAACATCCTAAAGATACAAAAGCCATCCAGAACTAAAAGACGACTAAAGTACTCCTTTCCACTTCCCCTTACACTCATTACCTAATTCGATAACGATGAAAATCAAATTTGTGTCTACAATTTCCTCGTTTATGTGATTATTCAATAGGCAACATTTAATCAATCAATTTATCGGACGATGCCGACCACGTTTAACAATTTTGGTCATGCCTCAGCTGTAATTCAATTGGTTCCTAACGTAATTAAAATTTTGAATACACTTAAGATAACACTTAAGCGTTATCGATATATGTACATACGTACATCATTCCACCACCCAAGAACCAAAACCCTAGCCCCTAATCGAAGACATCCCCTCCCACTCCCACTCGCACTCCCAACTCCCAACTCCAACCAGCCAGCCAACTCAAACTAACTAACATCGGGAAGGACGTACATTTAAATCAATTCCCTGGCCATAAATCGATGCGCTGCACTCCCTTAGCTCTCAAACCGACAAATAATAAATCAGAATTAGGACAAACAATAATTGATCTATGGAATTGAATTATCTGTAGATTGGTTGAAGGGAGGAAGGGTACCATCTACCACCAACGAACGTAGTGCACTTTGCCGTAAATTTATCATTAAAATTTAGATTAATGGATACGGCGATCTTAATTAGATTCGAGTGGATAAATGTCAGAAGGACTTGCTAATTTGACGTTATGCTAATATCTGTTTGCCGTTACTCTATTCGCTAATTAACGCTGGAGACGTTCCGGACCCGAACCCGGTCTGATTTGGGAACATCTGTTGAAATGTGAACAATGAAGTACATGCTGTGGGGCTATCTCTTCTGGTATTACATCAAGTTCACCTATACTCTTCGTCTTGCGTTTGAGATTAATTACTCAAGTATGCAGTTGGATAGTAATTACGCACTGACATTCATTGAAATTAACTCATTAGCATGGAACTTTGATAGTCATCATGTCAACAGTGTGTCTTCATCTTGATTCATATCACGAAAGTCATAATGACCAAGTATCTATGTGATGAGGTTAAGTTGCTGAATGGGATTTAATAACAACTTCAGTGCGTTTGCAAGGGGAAAGGTAGGAGTTCATTGGAGTTATAGGTGCGACTGGATAGGGAGTTTGATAGATAGTTCTTTCGATGTTTTTTTTTGTGTCACAATCCCAGTAGTGTTTTTAGAGGTAGTTCTTCAAATTGCTGCATTGCTGACAGACTCGCGGTTAAGTGTATAAGGTAGAGAGGTCTTATAGGACGGTGGTGGATAGTGTGATTGCAATAAGACATACATATAATAAATCTAAGGTTGTATCGGTGATGTTATATTTAACACCAACCTGGCGAAAAGTTGTGAAGATGTGACACATATCAGCTTTCCAATCTCTTCGAACCCGATCTCGCTGCTTCCAGTTATCTAAGCGCTCTGGCATCCACGATAGCTAGATCCTTAAAACGGAGGTTCGGTCTTCCTTGTCGTCTCGAACCAAATAGTTTGGAATCACAATGATAGGAAACGTTCGGTAGACCTTTCAATAGTTTAGGATTTTTCTACTTTTCTGAATAGTAATAGGATATAGGATTCCATGCCATCCTACTATGCTGACTGAAAAAGAAAAAAAATCACCATCTACCATATTGTAATTACACTATATCACAGTCTGCCTCTGACTGTCTGTGAAATATTCAAATTAACGACCTCAACATGAAAATGTTAGATTCTGCTTGTGGTGATTGTCACACAATCTGTCTGGTCATGTGTTGTCCTATGGAAAATTTAACTCTTCATTTGGCCTAACGACAATGAGCCTCTGCTAACTAACCCGGTCAACATGTTATCTCGCTACCACAAGGCACCCACTCACATACTCGAGCACACGCACAAGTGTATGAATTTTGGAAATCGTTAAATATTCATGCGATATAAGTGCTATCCGCCCTAACAACACACCTATTCCATTATATCCCATTAATTTGAAAGTCAATGAGTGAGAATGGCACTAGAGGTGTATTGTGCCGCCAACTGAGTCTCCGGTCCAAGTTCATTTGGATTTCGAATGAAAATCATTTCGGGGTGAATTAGTTCTCCACAGTGTGTGGATGTGAGTGAGTTCGTTGACAGGATGCACACAATTCTGGGGTATGTGTCCTTCAGGTGAAAATCAAATGTTTGATTAGACTGGAATATGCAGGAGAGAAATTCCTTCAATATTAAGAGGATCCATTATTGATTGCACTCTGCGAACGATGAAGGCACTTTCAAAATTTGTGTCACACGCCTGTTGGGGCAAAATATAATTGATCGGCTCATTCGTAAGTTGGTTTTCTCACGTATATGGAAATTTCGACAATAATAACATTTTAAAATTGATGGAGTAAGGATAAGAGAGAGAGAGAGTATTTCTAGTTCCTGACAGAATTAATATTAAAAAGAACATATCTCGAGGGTGGTTTTGGTCGATGATTGAAAGCAAATTTGCGATAGGCTACTCAACTCATCCTGGGGATGAAATCCTTTAAGAGGATTTATGTCAGAAAGATGATTTATTTTTACATTCATTAATTACATTCATAAGATCTAATTAAACTAAAATCAAATAAACTCCATCAACGTGACCTGTATCTACTCGTATCTTGATGCAGTGAGTCCGAGGTTCATAGTATCTCGACGAAGGACTGGGATCCAATCCCTTTGAGGAGTCGTTCGTAGTAGAAAACGGATGAGTTGAGGGAAGAATATGGAAGTACTTTTTCATAAATTTAGGCTATAGAGGACGCACTCTTCAGATGGCATCAGTGAGAATGGTTATCCGGCTTGTCTTATCCGTGTTTCAATAAGAGTCAGGCATTCCATAAATCAGTTTCCACCAGAAATTTTAGGAATATTACCTTGGCTACACGTTCTGTTCAAGACTTCTGTGCAGCAGAAGTTATTAAAATAAAGTGACTGAAACAAAAAATTTGAAAACCAAAAAATGTGTAAAAAAAAAACAATGTTACGTATACGCCACCGACCTAGGAATTTTCTTCCTAATTCTACCTTCTGTGCTGAGACAATTAAATTTAATCATTCAGTTTCAGTGCCCCTTATGCACAAATCTGCTAAGCTACTGCCTCGTTATATAAATAAAAAATAGATAATTTCAAAACCGAAAAATCTATGCTACTCATAGCGTCAGCCATGTGGTTAGGAAAGACCCCAAGAAGCACCTTCCATTTGCCGAGCGTTGATGAACATAGATGTGTTACAGATGGTAATGGATTATCTACTTGAAAACAAAGGTGGACCTCTTTCCTATTTCGATTCAGCCAAAGTCGTCGGAAGGTATCAAGTATGAGGATCGAGTCTTTAGCGATTTCCTTACCGCCCATCACATTTAAGCTTAATCCAGCTTAGGGAATCCACAGAAATCCGATCCGATGCATATGGTTTCATAACATGTCAAATAATAATAGAAGGCTTTACAAATGTCTAAAGATCTGAAATTTAGAGAAACATTACTGGAATCTCTTACCCTGTTATCCGTAGTAAAAAATAACTCCCCAACTGATAGAATGAAGATCTGTTCAAAGTCAGGAAGATGGACGGAGGTGAGTTTCAACATCTGCTAGTTATAAATTCTGGCAGCCTTATACAATCTTTCTAACAATGTACAAAGAGTCTAAAAGGATCAGTAAAACATTGTCAAGAAGACACAACAATCTGTCTTACCTTAGTAATAGCACATATAGGTTGAACGGGTATTATTGCGGAGATCCCACTTGCAGTGGCAGAAATTAAGAGCAAGATAGTGTCAGCATCGCTAGACAGGGATCTTGACACGGTGCGAGCGTTTAAGTTATAAGGTCGCAGGACGTTTTCTGAAACTGGGACGCAGCATTATACTTACTTATTTACTTACTTAGGTGGTGCTACAGTTCGGGGTGGATCTCGGACTGAGGCCAAACAAGCCTCTCCAGTCAGCTTGATCTTCAGCTAGCTGCTTGCAGTTTCGCACACCAACTTGGTTGAGGTCTCTTTCCATTTGAACGCGCCACCTTAGGCGAGGTATTCCTCTACTGCGTCGTCCCTCTGGGGAGGATTCGAAGACTTTCCGCTCTACATAACCCAACCATCTTAGTCGTTGTATTCGAACTCTTCTGACTAGGTTTATGTCGCTATATAGTTCATACAGCTCCTGATTGTATCTTCTTTTCCACTCTTCGTCTATGCAGACGGGACCAAAAATCATCCGAAGTATTTTTCTCTCATAACAACCGAGAGCGTCCTCATCCATTCTTGACATAGTCCATGCCTTTGCGCCGCTGAACAGGACTGGAATCTTCAAGGTCTTATACAGGGTTACTTTTGTTGTTCGAGAGAGGGCTTTGCTACACAATTTCCTTTTTAGCCCAAAGAAGCAGCGATTGGGAAGACTTAATCTTCATTTGATCTCATCGCTGCTGTCTGCATTTATTGCGGATCCTAGGTAAACAAAGTCCTTAACTACCTCAAAGTTATTTCTTTCGAGTGCGACGTCCTGTGCGAATCGTCGGTGTTGTATGTCCTTTTCTGTAACAGCATATTTGTTTTGGCCTCATTAACCGTCAAACCCATCTTAGCTGCGTTCGTCTTCATGCTCACAAAAGCACTACTGACATCACACTTTATTCTACTGATTATGTCAATATCATCGGCATATGCAAGCAGTTGCAACGACTTTTAAAAGATTGTGTCTCTGATGTTGGCGTGTGTGTTCTGCACAGTTTTTTCAGAACGATGTTGAAGAAATCCCATGACACCTTGTCTGAAATCTTTTTTGACATCAAAGATCTCGGTGAGGTCTTTCCCGACCTTGATGAAGCAGCGTACATTCTTCATAGTCATCCTGCACAACGGGACAAGTTTGGCAGGGATGCCAAAACTAGACATGTCTCTGTATAGCTTGTCTCTATAAATGCTGTCATAGGCGGCCTAAAATCGATAAAAAGGTGGTGAGTATCGATTTGAAATTCCTGGGTTTTTTTCAAGATCTGCCGTAGTGTAAAAATTTGATCGATTAAGACTTTTCTGGCATAAAACCACACTGATACGGATCGATCGGATTGCTGACAAAAGGTTTTAAACGTTCACACAGAATAGCAAATAAGTTCTTATAGGCCTAAGTTTAGATGGTTTCCATTTTTGAGGATCAGGCAAATAATGCTGAGGTTCTATTCATCAGGCATACTTTCGTCAGACCATATTTTGCAAATGAGTTGGTGAATGCTCCTTTCCAAGTCATCCCCTGCTGCTTTGAATAGCTCGGCAGTCAGGCCATTAGCTTCTGCAGATTTATTGGATTTCAGCTTAGATATCGCTATCTTCACTTCATCTAGGTCGGGTGGATGGAAATGTTGGTTATCATCGTCCAGACTGAATGGTTTATTCAGCGAGATGTTGGTCATACAGTCTGCAGAAGTGATCTTTTCTATAGCCTCATCATCGACTGTGATTCTACTACCAGGTTTCCTTGTTCGTCTCTGCAGACTTCGGTTCTGGCTTTGTAGCCTGTTCTTTTTACCTTCTGTTATAACTTTCGAACGTTATTCCTGCAATTGCATCTCTCTATTTCCTCAATCGTGTGCTTCTCAGGCTCCTTCTTTTTTCTTCTGAGAGGCCATTGTTTATCCCTTCTCTTCTGCTCGTAGAGCTCGCGAGCAGCTCTGGTTCTTATATGCAGCGCCGCTTTGTATGTCATCTGTTTTTCTGCTGCATTTGCTTGCCGGCATTCTTCGTCGATCAGATGCGGTATCACTGATGGCTTTTTGGCAGTGTAGCCACTGGTTTTCAGTTCTTAATGCTGGTGGCATAGCACCCCTTGAGAGATTAAGGGACACTCGACCGGAAAAGGCTCTGGCGATCTATTGTGATTGTAGTTTTCCGACGTCAAACTTTCTCACAGTATTTCCTTGTCTTCGCGATTTTCTGGATATCCGCATCCGTACCTCGGCTACAATAAGATAATGGTCCGAGTATCGTTGCCGCACGTGCTCCTGTTAAGAAAGTCGAGTACATTAGCTGCCTTCAAACTTCCTAAAAATGTGTGAGTATTCGCATTTGTCATTTAACATTCCCTTCTTTCTATCTCTTCGACTAGTTCCCAATTTGCAGTCTTTCTAGTGTAACCCAGATGAATTGAGTCCCTCAGGTAGGTAGGTAGAGTGGTGGTTTTTTGAAGAAAGAGCACAATTAGGGGTAGGGTTCGCCTTTTTGTTACCAAAAAACTCGTGCAAAACCTAGATCATATAAATTAGACCTAACCCGTGGAGTTCAAATGACGGATTAGTTCGCCAATACTTTCTTCAGTCATCTCGCCGAGGTCCACGAAGAAGGGTTTTCATAGAGTATGTTGCCTGGTCTTCGCTAGGGCTGGGCATCTGCAAAGGTGATGTGGAGATTCATTCTCATTAGTATCCTTGCACCATCTGCAAAGGGTATTGTGAGGGATACCAAACGTGGACGCATGGTACCATGGATTGGCCAGTGGCCTGTAATAATCGGTACAATTCTGGCAATAACGACATTGTAATTGAATGTAGGCAAATCGTTCAACAAACGGCAGACTTCCCGAATCGCAAGAAGCTCTGATTGGAAAACATTAGCAGAATCTGAGAGAAGAAATGACTTCCATATATTTAGTTGGTTAGAGAGACTGTCTGCGCCGACTCCACAGTCCATCTTCGCACCATTCATGTGTACATACATACATATATCTATATTATAGTCGCTGATAACAATTCCATCCTCTCATTCTTCTCTGGTAGGTAGTTTAACTGAAAGGATTTCGTAAAGTTGAAGGTTGGTATCATGTAGTTGTAGTTAAAGACGAAACCAATTCTCATGGAATTATTTCCAAGATCCTACAGTGTCCATTCGGCCTAGCAGTCCAGCACTTAGATTGCCTGAGCCGGACAGTACTACATGTAGCTGACCCTTTTCAATGAAGTTCGGGGGAGATCAGGTGGAGGATCAGGTTGGACAGGACCTCAAAGCTCCTGTGATACATACACACGCCTATCTCTGTACTTTTTTTTAAGTTTATCGATATTGTCATTCTTGTTCATGGTAGGCCACCAAACGATGGCGCCATAGGTAAGAATTGGACGCACAACCGCTGTGTACAGTCATAGGGTCATCTTTGGCTGGAGTCCCCATATTTTACCGAATGTTTTATTACAACCATAGAGAGGTACACTTACTTTCTTCAAGTTTCCAACTAAATTTCGGATCTGATAACGTGCCAAGGAATTTTGCACTACAACATTAAGAGAGTGGCTGATCGTTTAGCTTGGAGGGAGTGAACACTGGTACTTTAGTTCGGTCATTTCTGGATTTAATCCGAGGCCACTGCTCGTGGCCCATGAGCATACCTTATCCAGAGCACTCTCCGTAAGTAGACTTATAGTGAAGAGAAACTTTCCTGACACCAGTGCCACCATCTGCGTACGAAACCACCATAAACCCCTTCTTATTAAGTCGCACTAAAATTTTGTTAATTGCCATGAGCCATAGCAAAGGAGGGATAACATCACCCTGTGGGGTGTCTTTACTGACAGTCTTATTTAGAATACTGTTGCCTAATGTTCCCTGAATTATACTAGTTCTTAGCATGGATACAATCCATTGACATTGAGTCTCCCAGAGGTATCTTGTTTTTTATAAATCAAGACTGATCCAAATAAACTATCTTCTAGTCTGTTTCTGAGACACAAATTCTTCAACGTAGCTTAAAAACCGTCCAACTCATAAAAGCTTATTTCTGTAGGCTAGTAGTCGTAACTTCAAATAAAACTTGTGACCAACTAGCCATTATAATATTAACAAACGACCCGGAACATAGCATTCCCCAGAAGTATCCTGTGCCTGCTATCAAAAACGAACAAAATACAGTGTTGCTTTGACTGACTTCAATTCCAGCTACTTTTCACCTTAAAGTCAGGCTTATATAGTATGGCACTTACCGTCGAAAATATTCACAGCTTGCTTTCGACCTTTAAAACTGCCTGGGCTGTCATATCCTTAAATCGATTTAACAAAAACTAGTATAGATGAACTTGATCCCCCAGGCACAAATAAATAAGTATCAAATTCCAAGTTTTCCATGATTAGCCTTTATCCTGATGTACACACCCAGATCTGATTGTTAAGCTACAGATATTGCGTGGAGCCTTGAAGTGAAATATTCCCACCTTTTCGCGAATTTGTGTTCTAAAAAATCAATTTGTAGTAAAAGGGGCGTGGCAAGGTACATAAATGTACTATGTTAGCACCCTAAGAGCATGATTACTATGAAATAATAAATAATCTTATTTTATTTTATATACCAAGGTATACTTGTCATCCTGAAGGATGCTACATTTACGAGGACTTTTTTCGCCATTTACTGAGTTGAAACCAAAACTTGAAATAATGTGGCGAACGTTTAATGGCGTAAATCTAAAGACCAAAAATTTCCGCCCTAAAACCTTTATTATTGAGTTCCCAGAACCAATATTCTTTAGCACCCTTTCAGTGCTTACATTTAACGCCTATTGCCATGCATTACAATTTGCAAATGCGTCCAAGAACAACTCTCATTTAGCAACACCATCGGAGGTCGTTTTTGGCAAAAATTTCCCGCCTCAGGAATAGTAAATTTGCAAGGGATACACCAAGCTGGTAGCCTACAACCGAATAACGACCCACAAAAGGGTTAAAATTCACGCATTTTCCTTTCAATCGGCCGCAACGCCATTCGACTTTGGCACCACCCCGGGAACGGGAAGTAAACCAACGCAATAACCCACAAAATTACGGTTAAGTCAACCCATTAACAACTTACTACAACAGAATTGCGCAAATTTTCTAGATAAAAATTAAAAATTAATCGGCTCTCTCCGATGGCCGTTTAAAGAGTTATAATGAACCAACCAACCACCCGTCTTCCAGTTATCTAACTTTAATGGGTTAGCAGGTGCTAAGCGAACACCAAATACCTACTCCGAACCGAAATGTTGTAACCAATGGCACTCCACTTCCGAAGCGCTATTGGTGTGATGTCCTTTGTCACTACCGCTCTCTCTCTCTTTCTCTGATATATAGCCCAGCACTCTCATTAATTCATCCCCAAAGTTTTCATAGTGCCCCATAAAGAAAGGGTTGAATCTTGGCGGGGGGGTTGGCCGCCTGCCATACAATGTATCACCCAGCACCGTTGGCAACTCATTCGGAGCGGTCTCGGACCCATACCCCATGGTCACTGGATGCGGTACCACAGGTGTTTTGAAAATCTGGAAGAGTGTTTCGGCCGAAAGTGGATGTGAAAGTGAAAAACTTATAATTACCGTTCCTGGAATCCTTTTTTGCTTTTTGGTTGATTTTTGTGCTCTCCTTTCGTTTTGCACTCTGAGATGGTGATAACCTAGAGAAAGGCTTTTGAGTTTTGGCACGGGCGGTGGTGTGGCCTGGCTCGTCCATCGTTTATTGATTGCCTTCTGGGGCCAAAGTGGGACCAAGTCTTGTTTGTACTTTATGCCAGTAGTTATCTACATACCTCCTGGCTGGATGGTGTGAGCCTTTCAGGAAATTAACGGCACGATTACCTACGACTGTAATCCGTTATAAATCTTTTATGGTGTAAAAATTATCATCGGGTAGTTGTCGTCGTCGTTGTTAGTCCTTTTTATATAGTAGGTGTATGCATCAAGGGTAGTACTCTGCAGATGTGTGAGTATAGCCATTACAGTGGTTTTGTAGTTGGTTGCCACAGATACCAGCATCACGTTCGAGCTCACCTTGTGCGTGTGCGAGCTTGGAACAGAAAACAAAATATTTTTACGGTCATTAGGGCAAATTTATGCGGTCATAGAGATTTTAGAGGCAAAATTAGTGATTACCAGTTACGCTGTTAAGTGTGTGGGGACAGCAGCGTGGATAATGTGTGTTCCTGGTGGCGAATGAGGTTAGGTTTGGGTGACCATAGCTGGAGTGTGAGTACGTGATCCACGGCAACAATTAAGTGAACCTGATCTGAATTCAATTAGGCAGGGCTTTTTGTTTGGTATAACTGACAGAGAAGTTATGGCGAAAAGTTAATTAGGAGTTGTTAAAGAGTTTATATGGATTTGTGTTCTTAATAAGTGGTACAGTTGACAGCGAAACTAATGGGGGACACCAGTAAAGTTTTGGGCATGGACTTCCGGGTAATCAGTGGTTTATTCCATTCAAAAGCTTGACAATAAGTTTTGGCATTGTTATACGTAACCACTCTGAATTTAATGGGCCAGAGAATTTGACTCAAAAGGCTCCTTTTGGTCTGAAGTTTAGAAAGGATTTTCCAAGATTGATTCAGGGTTTTAACTATTTATAAACCATGAAATCAAGTGTAATGGTAGGTCCCTCAACAGATCGCATGTAACCAAAATCCCCTTACAAATATCGACCTCTCATCACAGAAGATAGAAGAAGAGACATAAGAAAGTTACGACGAGAAGCAGTCGATTGTGAGGTTTTTCTCGCGTCAGGCAGGAAGGACGATAATAGCCAATGTTTAGGTTTAACTGGATTCAGTTCTCTTCTGTTCTTAAAACCAAATACACAAGTTGGATGACCCAATCTAGGTTCTGGCAAATCATTTTCTTAAATTTGTCTAGAAAACTTTGATTACTTCATCACAGCTGAAGAAATATCCCAGAGATAGATGACAAGAAATGTTCAGGGCCAGACAGAGTATCAAATACAGCAATCAAATTCAGTATTAAAAACGGTAGTAAAAGTAACTCGGCACTTTTTTCTAGAATAACGCAGATTTGTCTCGAAAACTGGACCTTTCGCCTAATATGGAAGATTTTGTGACTTATGGGTATTTTAAGAGGCACCATCCATTGTCTGCTCCATAAAACTTCCCAACCACGCAAGCTTGTTCCAAGTGAAAATATATGGAATAATCGAGACCTGCCGGGACCTATCCACTCTGAACACCAGCAATCCTATAGACATCTACATAGACAGCCATGTAGTCATTAAAGCCATCACTTCCATCACAACCAATTCAAAACTGGTCAAGAGATGCAAAGAGAAACTCAAATCCCTTAGCTCGAGGCACAGCATCGCGCACTGTTGGATTTCAAGGCATATGTATGGGCTTCCAAGGTAATAAAATGACCGATGAGCTAGTAAGTAAAGTATCAGAATCAAATGATCTACCACCAGATCACGCAGTATGAACGCCCGTCAGTATACTCATGTCCAAAACCATAAGATGGAGTACACTATCCTCATGTCGTGTCTCTAAAAAACTTTGAGAAAAAAAAAGGAAAGGAGTAGAAGACTTCTATCGCTAAACAGACCACTCCCGTCATAGGTCTCACAGGCCATTGGTGGCCCATCTTAGAAGAATGAGAATCAGCACTACACAGATAGAGGAAGAGGCAACACATTTTTTCTGCGAATCCCCAAGCCTCAACAGAACTAGATACTCAACTCTGGAAAAAGTAAGTTGCAACAACCTCAGCGAACTAGCAAACACTCTACCTAAAACCACCCCAAAATTCACTTAGAAATCGGGATGGCTCAGGAGGACCGCTCTCGTCATGGATGAAGTATTGGACTAATTATCATGTTCACTATTTTAAGGCATCCCACACCGGGGAACACAATGAATCTGCTGAGATCCGAGTAAGGCTGCATCTTTGTTGAAGTTGCAGTCACGCCCCAAGCTATATGACTTATTGTGCTTCTAAAGGCATGAAGCACTGACGCATCTCAAATCTTTCTTCTTGACACAGTGCAAAATATTCTCGAACCCATAATAATCAATAAATTGCTCCAAGTTACTGAATCGTCAGATAGAGTTTCTAACGGTTCTATCTACCATAGGCGCAATCAAGTGGGATCTATGGCCAAGCATACCCTTTATGATTCCAAATGGAGAAGAATCATACCCTTTATGATTCCAAATGGAGAAGGTGAAGCAGGAAATATTGTGGAGTGAGTAATCTATGTATATAAATATGTACATATGTACCCTACAATGGTGCATCACTATCCCCAAAATAAAGTACGTAATCGATAGTGGGTCAAAGAAGTAGATACTCGATTATAGCTGGGTTTGATCCTCGGATCGCTCATATGAAACTTTATGTACGATGGAATTCTAGGGCTGCTTGTCTCTGATGGAACAGAATTCGGCATAGTGGTGACAGTAGCATGTTTTGATCAACTGGAGTTATCTAGAAATCGCTGAAATCAAAGGGTCTAGCACATAGGAGAAAGATAGAAGTCATAAATGTCGAGATGGAAAATTGTACCATAGGCTCATAAAGTTTTCAATAGGCCATGGATCTCATGAACCTGTCGGGCCAAATATTAGTATTCATTTTTTTTGTTTTATGGTGGAATTCTTATGTTGCCGAATGGCGGAGGCACAAGAAGTAGCAGAAAGTGACTACTTTTTATACTATAGAGCTCTACAGTATGGCCTACGGTATCCCGAATATGGTGGTCAAAGAAGCCATCCAGAAGGTACGTAGGATAAAAGAACGCCGAGAGTACCAAATTTCTTGAACCATGGAAACTTCCACATCTGGTGTTGGTACCGAAAGGAAACGAGCCACTCGGAGAACATTTTTTGAAGAAATATACTAGGATGTATGTATGTATCTTATCTACGACTGATCACGGTGATTGAGAATAGGGAATTCGTAAAACAGTATGGTTACAGAAAATCGCTTTACTGTTGATGCCATATAGATGGTAGTAGATACATACTGCACGGAAGATAAGGACGAGAACAAAGATATAAGGTTCCAGTCTGCACCCTCCTTAGCTACCTAGCTTATACTCTTACAAAATCAGAAAACGAAGATGTAGAACGATAGTTTCCACAATTTAGTTGACAAAAACTATGTACATAGGTACATATGAGCAAGGTCCATGTTAACTGAGAGCAACACTCGACTTCAAAAAATGATTTAAATTTGGAAAACCCCGAGAGTCATGAACTACTTCACCAACAGGAAATTGAGATACCAGACTGTCGATGGCGTTAAATATTTCAACTTTAGTCCTTAGATTAACGCTCCCGCAAGATAAGAATGTTGTGGTTTCCGTAGCTAAAAACATCTACGAGATAGAGTCCGCCAAAAATTTGCTAGGATTTGCCATTCTAAAATAAGCTGACCACAAGACCAGGGCTGTTGTGATAACCGGGTTGGGAACCCAAACATGAGGTCTTAAAAAGCTTTAAAATACCTAGGTGTAATACCCAACAACAGTCAGGTCCCGGATACTGCCAAAAATCGGTACGCCAGGAGGATCCTGCTAATAGAAGTGGTTAGCTCAATTCTTTTGCTTGCTCCTCTGGTCTGGGCTTAACACTTACAACAAAGGGAACAAGAAACATACAGAAAAGCTACAATCCGTCTGGAACGGATCGTCTAATACCCTATCCTCCTCTCTATAAAGTGGGCGTGGCCAAACGAACTTTTGAGGATGTTACATGTAAAATTTTATCAAAATCTGTTTTTTGATGAAAACGCCCCCAAAAAGTGGGCGTGGCCAAAACTGTTCTATGGGTGAATTGTAGGGAATCTATATACCTAAATATTTGGACTTAACAAAATTTTTCGGTTTCATATAATTTAGTGAAGTTATAAAAAAGTAGGCGTGGCAGTGGGCGGATGTAAACAAATTTTACACTTCTACTGTATCTTTTCGTCAGAAGCCCAGATATGAAATTTCAGCGTCCTAGTTAAAAATTTAAGGCCCAAAAAGCGGTGACATACGGACGGACGGACGGACGGACGGTCATCGCTCAATCGATTTCGCTATTGATACTGATCACGAATATATATACTTTATAGGGTCTATCTCGATTATTTCTCTATGTTACAAACTATGTGTCAAACTTAATATACCCTTAGGATAGGGTATAAAAACACCCTTGTTTGCACAAGGGCTCTGCTCAATATATCCACCAACGAGATCCAAAGAGTTTACCTAAGGCGCACTGCGAACCGGTAATAGGCCAGCGTTACCAGGAGGATAAAGTAACATCAGTTGCACTATGGTTACCTAGTTGGGATAATACAACTTAAGGTAGATGGACCCATAAGCTCCACACAATTGAGGTCTAAACAAACAGAGCATGCGGAAACTGCAACTACCTGTTCCTGTTCGGACACGGCGGCTATCGAAAACATACAGAAAAGCTACAATCCGTCTGGAACGGATCGTATGATACCCTATCCTCCTCTCTATAAAGTGGGCATGGCCAAATTGCATTTTGTACTCAAATATAGCTATAATGTCGAACGTTTGAGGATGTTACATGTAAAATTTTATCAAAATAGGTTTTTTGATGATAACGCCCCCAAAAAGTGGGCGTGGCCAAAACTGTTCTATGGCTGAATTGTAGGGAATCTAAATACCCAAATATTTGGTCTTAACAAAATTTTTCGGTTTCATATAATTTAGTGAAGTTATAAAAAAGTAGGCGTGGCAGTGGGCGGATGTAAAAAATTTTTACACTTGTACTGTATCTTTTTCTTGGAAGCCCAGATATGAAATTTCAGCGTCCTAGATAAAAATTTAAGGCCAAAAAATCGGTTTTGTGATAAAAACGCCCCCAAAAAGTGGGCGTGGCCAAAACTTTTGTATGGGTGGATTGTAGGGAATCTGAATGCCTAAATATTTGATCTTAACAAAATTTTTCGGTTTCATATAATTTAGTGAAGTTATGAAAAAGTGGGCGTGGCAGTGGGCGGATTTCAAAAATTTTTACACTTGTACTGTATCTTTTTCTCAGAAGCCCAGATATGAAATTTCATCGTCCTAGCTCAAAATTTAAGGCCCAAAAAGCGGTGACATACGGACGGACGGACGGACGGACGGACGGACGGACGGACGGACGGACTGACGGACGGACGGACGGACGGACGGACGGACGGACGGACGGTCATCGCTCAATCGATTTCGCTATTGATGCTGATCACGAATATATATACTTTATAGGGTCTATCTCGATTATTTCTCTATGTTACAAACTATGTGTCAAACTTAATATACCCTTAGGATAGGGTATAAAAATATGCAAATATTTGGACACGATAGAAGAAGATGTGGAGCACACAATGTTCCACTGCAGTTACTTCATAGAGAGAAGAACCTGCCAAGCCCGTCAATAAACCATATGTTGAGGTTAGGGGACGATGGAGATACGTTCCTTTTATAATCAGCCTACAGAACGAACAGGGAAGAGTCATAACACTAAGTAGGACCGAAGCGACAGATAAAATATCATCAGTTGCTAGCTAACCCTACGAAGTAATACCTAACCACAGTCGCACCGGGAGAGTGGTGGAAGTATTCTGGATGAGGATTAGTACGTAGACGTATTTCTGGTGTGCCGGGCTATTGGTGTCCTTTGAAGATTGACCCAAATATATCAATTCGACGCCATGCGCATGAAATGGGACCTTATCCATCCACTTTTTTTTATGGATGCCCCAATGGATGTGGGCCCCTCTCAATTAAAGAGCACTGGTGTCTTTTCTAGACATTGAGGGAGCTTTCAGCAACTTCGAAACATATTCGATAATCAATGACCTACGAAGGCTTAATATTTGCGAAACTGTCTGCTGCTTTATAGAACATATGTATGCTTAAAAGCAGGGTAATCACTGCGTATTTCGGAAGCAGAAATGTTAAAGGACAATCACATCGTGGTATCCCCCAAGAGGGAGTATTGTGTCCATTACTATGGAATCTAGTTCTCAACGAAGCCCCTCTGGAAATAGAAAAAACTGAATGCAAAGTCATTGCCTATGCGGACGGCGTCGCTATACTAGTAACAGGAAAATACCCGCAGACAGTTACCGATGTCATGCAGTATGCTCTCAATAGACTGAAAGCTATGGTTTTTCTGTTTATCCTACGAAGACTGAGCTGGTCCTTTTCACAAGAACAAGCTCTGGTCTTAATAGCATAAACGTCACCGACATCAAGGCTCCTACGTCTCATGTTAAAGACTTCATCAGCGCTGACGCGGAGAAGCAGGCACACCATCGATGGCAGCAACTCGACCAATGTCACACCGCTAAGCTACTGTGGCCAACTTTCAATAAACCCAGGTCCATTGGACTCCTAAAACATAAAAGATGAACCCTCTCCAAGATAGTTAACACCCTCACTGGACACTGTGATATAGGAAGACATACTCAAAGATTGGGCATCTCCTACAACGACTTATGTAGAAGCTGTATGGGTGAAGAGGTAGAGGACACCGGAGATCAGTCACCTCCTGCGCACGTGCTCTGCACTCGCCAACACTAGGAAGGCTACATAAGGCGAATACCTTTTCAATGATCTAAACGATCTCAACACCGCCTGCACGGCTAAGATTAGCTCCTTTATACCAAGCAGTGGTTGGTTCCCAGAGTAAGAGGGTGACCCACCCACCTTACACATCGGCAGCACAATGGACCTCTTCTGGTCTAAGTGCATTTTCCCATCGAGGGCTGATCTTAACCAACCAACCAACCAATGGATGTGGGCATCCACAAAAAAAAAGTGGATGGACAAGGTTCCATTTCCTGCGCACGGCGTCGAATCCATATATTTAGGTCCTCAACGACACTAGTCTCCACAGCTGCACTATTTTCTTCAAAACGCGCAGTTCTTAATCTAGTTGATTGGTGGATGTCTAGTGGAGAGAACTGAGTGTGAACTTTATCAAGAACACGTCAAATTGCGCGCATTTCATTGGCTGATTGTTTACACCATGGTCAAGCGGATTTGAACTCAGATTTTGGAAATATATTTTCAAAAATTGAAATCGTTGTTACGTTGTTTATCTTTTCATGATGATTTGCCAGAGTATACTGAATACATACATATGTATGTCGTCTTGAATGTGAAAAATGACTGACTGAATCCGTTCATACTGGAAAAGAAGGACAGTTTAAAAAAAAAAACCCCTTTACTTTGCTGATACCTTAATGTTTTATGATAACGTTTGCTAGAGTCTTGCTAGAAGTACTTCAATTTCAGGCAGAAAGCTAGGCATCCTTCAATTTTGATAGCTTGATAGCACGAGGTAGACCACGTAAAGGTACACAAACTTTACTACAACTGGCCTACCATATTTCAACGTCAACGGTTGGATATTCGATGCTTATAGGAATATCTGTACATAGAAGTGGAATTCATTCAAGGTCGGGCCAAATATACACATTCTCAAAATTCATTTCTTTATTAGGAGAATGTGTATATTTAAATGTCCTTCAGCATGACAAGGTACTTTAAATTTATGAACTTCAACCTACTAATTTAAAAATAAGTCAAAAGAGTCCTCTAGCAATTTTGAGCGTCAAAAACAAAATGTCAAGTGAATATGAATTCTAATTACAGTACCATAGTTCTTTGAAATACCCGAACTTCAGGCTACCCTTGAAATTAAAAGCATCTCCTATGCCCTTTAATATTTCAAATATCAAGTTTTACTCGTAAGTGATTTCTTTTTCCATTTTTTTTTTCCTTCTGCATAAATCTCAGTAATGGATAATGATTACCAACCTCTCCTTACATTATGACGTACGTATTTCCATCTTTAACCACTCACACCAACCTCAAGTTCTCGTAACTTCGTTCCATCATTCGTAATTAATATTCGGCAGAGTAAAAATATTTTTCTGCTCTTCGCAAGAAGTGGGATTGAAAAACTTTTCCACTTCAAATTATTCAAAATCATTCTTCGACTCATAATGTATTTCATTCGTTCATTACTTTACCCAAGGCGAACACGGAACGGGCCATAAGCTCCTGCTCATTGCCAACAGTCAACACCCCACCTCGTGTACATGGAACTTTTTAATTTCAATCAAACCAATATAAAGTTCACCGATTCACCTCATCGTAAGTAGGCAAAGGGTAATAATTACCTCATTGCCAGAGTCACCGTTCCATCGCTCTACGGGCCCGGCAATGGGGGATCCTTTCAAAGTCATCTATTAGCCATAATTTGAAAGAAATGTTAAAAGAATCATTTGGTTCCACAATTAACCCAGAAGGTGGCGATGCGAGATTTTTTTTTTTTTTTTATTTTTCTCATCGTCTTCTACTGGAAATGTTAACACTTGGCAGGAAATGTCGTTTAATATCGCTCGGAAGAAAAAACTTTATCCATCCGCGCTGTTCTTCAAAAGATGGAGATGTTAAAGGCTACCCAGGTAGTATAGAGGCAATGAATTGATACAGGTGTAGTTAATAGAAGCATTTATCGAGCACAGGTATACCCAATTCAAGTGAGAAACTCAACTTAAAGAAGAAGAAAAAATAAAGTAGATTGGTATTGGTGCTGGATTCTGGTGTGTGTCGGGAGGATAAGTTGCGACGCAATGTTAAGACGAACTGAATTATTGAAAGAAAATCCAAT
This sequence comes from Xylota sylvarum, assembly GCA_905220385.1. Classification (NCBI taxonomy): domain Eukaryota; kingdom Metazoa; phylum Arthropoda; class Insecta; order Diptera; family Syrphidae; genus Xylota; species Xylota sylvarum. The sequence continues at coordinate 41,429,651 of LR999958.1, forward strand.
TTTTGAAAATCGCTTCAAGCTTATTGAACCATTGAAATTGCTTTTAAAAAGTTTTTACCAAAAGCAATTACATACATCAATATGGCGAAGGTGAACCGGCCACCGAAGCCGCTGCTGTAGCATAGGAACTTGATGGTGAACTTGGGACGGACGGAATTCAATGAATGACTGCAATTTTTCGACGGTATTTGGATTTCTTAAAAAGAAATTTAGCAGATACTCGTATAACGAACCTTTAAGGCTTGTTCAGCACCCCAAGATGCTTGTTGATTCAACCCTTATATATACTTACAGATTGAAGGCTTCTATGTGTCCTGGAAGCGCATTCTAAAGTGAATTCGTTCTTGACATAACTGTTATCATTTGAATTACCTCGTCGGACCATGGATCGTGGTATTATCTGTAGACTGTTTGAACCTAGTCCGAGCAATGGCAGACACTCACATAAAATATGTTCGGCAGTTTCAGTGTCCTCAAGGGATAGTCGGGACATGTCCGATTGGATAATACCAATTTTCTCGAGGAAGAATTTTAGACAATAATGGCAAGTTTGGAAGTCTGTCAGGATCTTAACGTTATAATTGGTTAATGCACTTACTCATATGTATGACTAGTAGGACTAGGTAGGTAGATAGGTAGAAGGGGTGGCTAGACAAGCAGACAGCACTTGAATCACCAATAGATCCATTGTGAACCACTGTGGGGATAACCTAACAACGAAGACAAAATTTAGTCTGTAGCTTTGGGATAGCTAAGCGGTCCTTGAACCAACCCGATATTGTTATAAAAATGGTGCCTTTCCAGATAGCTCAGCCAGATCTTCGAAGTAGTATTCATCGAGGGCAAATTTCCTAGTTCTGCAGGGGCTTGGTTGGGCATACGCATAAGAAGTGACATGTGGTCTCTTCTGCGTCAATGTCGCCAGCGCCACAGCCTCGGAGGTCATCAGTATCTAGTCACATTCTACTTCGGTGGGCCTCCAGGAGGTTGTGGCCGGTAATAATGGGTCCGTTAAGCGCTAAAATTTGCTTGGTCTTGGTATTGTAATGTTTTGTCCTGAGTTTTCTGCAGACACTACAAGATGAGTGTGCACTCCATTTCTCATTAACAAGTATAGCGGAAGCTTGCTCTACATTTGATTTAACAAGAGTTAGAGCCGGTAGAACAGAGGTAACGACCATTGTAACCCCTTTCTTGCTATATCGTCCGCCTATTCGTTTTCCTGAATGCCGCTGTGTCCTGGAACCCAAAGGAGTGTAACTTCGTCGTTTGCTGTAAGTGCTGTGAGTTCTTTACGGGATGGGCTCACAAGTTTGGATTTAACAACTGTGAGATGGCCGACGGTCGTTCCTCTTGCTTGTGTGTAGTTACGTGGATAGTTCTTGTACCGCTTCTGCGAATACTAATACTTACGCTTGGAATATACTGCCATGCTTTGGAAGTCTCAGAGAGCTTGCAATTTCGGGTTCAGATGCCAGAACCTACTCTTTCATCAGTTTTTGACTCCTCCGTGGAAATTGAGATATTATTCGGGTTGATGGCGCTATCATTAATCTAATCCTCTCTTGAGGGGAAGATTGTCTTATCGATTAGGCTGAAGAAGTGCGACCCAAGCGTGCCCATCTTGCAATAGTGCTATGGCCCGTATTGCCCTCTTAGATTGGATTGCTTCAATCGAAGAGCACTCTTTGGAACTGTTTCCTTTAGGTGTAGGTCTAATGGGATCGGTGCTAGTATGGTTTCAAGGGCTGCAGTCGGCGTGGTTCTGATGGCGCTGGTAGTCCCTAGGCATCAGACTAAGCATCCATAGGATAGAATGAGTCTGAATATGGCTGTGCATCCCCATTTTTTACCAAACCTTTGGCTGCATGTATAGAAGGCTATGGATGTTTTCTTTATCCTTTCTGACGTGTTTTCTTTCCAAGTCAGCTTACAAATACAAGATTTTGGCGCAACAGGTCCATGGGACCCAAGGACTAGCTTCTCACAACCATTCATGTTGTGCATGTTATATTCTTTACTTTTTCTTTACTCTTTTCTCAGACGCTCGCGAGAGGTTTGGCCATAAAAGAAATTTTAGGTGTTGTCTCGGGATCGAACATCGAACTCTTCGCTCCGTAGTCCAGCATACTAAACACTTGAGCAACGGCGCCCACTCAAGTCAGCTTACGGTCGAGAATACAGCACAAGTATCCCGCCTTATCTGAGATTTGAAGGGGTGTGCTGTTGAGTCTCAAGGGTTCGATCTGTTGAGTTGTTCTCTAGTTAGTGAAGAGGACCATCTCTGTTTTCAAAGGGTTAACGATTTATCCACTTCTTTCAGCCCATTTGTGTAGGGTATTGAGGGCGAATGGAAGTATTTCGCATGATGGTGGGTATGAACTTATGTACCTTTCGTCATTATGACGACATCATCCGCATATGCGACAACCCTTACACCACTTCCTTTTGACTCGGGATTCAGGATTTCATTCACAAACAGTATCCACAGTAGAGGGGATATTACCCCACCTTGCGGGGTGCCTCTAAAGTCCAGTGCATGTACTTGACAGTCACCGAGTTCTAAGTTGATGTGCCTCATCTTGAGTATGTATTCAGCCCAGTCTGAGATTGACCTCTGGCATAGACCCAGTGGTCTATGTTTTGTTGGTTCTGTGCTAGTCGTATAGATTCAGATTTTACATTGTTGAAGGCTGTTTATATATCCAGGAAGGCCGCTAGAGTGAATACTTTGTGGTGGAGTGAACTTTCGATCCTTGTTACCACCTCATGCAAGGCTGTCTCAACAGATCGGCATTTAGTATAGGAGTGCTGGGGACATATTCCTAGAACTTAGTTTGTAGCGAATGTGTAAACCTATTAACCTTTTAAATGTCTTGTGTAGGAACGAGGTAAGACTAATCGGTCTAAAGTCTTTTGGACTAGCATGTGAGAGTTTAACCCTCTATGGGTATTGAACTGACTTTGACTTCTATCCAGGCTCGAGGAATATATGCGTAATTAAGACACCCGCGAGTTGGCTAGCCGTGGACTGATATACCTACTCCTTGTGGCTTTGTAGCATCATGTGGAAAATATCCTCAGGCCGGGTGCTTTGAAGGCGCCAAGGAGTCAATTTCCGAGTTGATTGTCTTTACGTCTATAATCCGGTTGCCCAGAAGGTAGTTCTGTCACGAGGTCCCATCTATTTTTGGACTCATCTTTGACTAGGTCCATAGACGCCTCAGTAGGTGGGGGGTTCAGGTCATCGCAGGACAAGTAGAACGATGACCAGAAGACCAGGGGCTTGCCCTTGCGAACTATTTCCTTGAGCCAATTCAGGGTAAATTCGTCCTGGCGTTTTAGAATGCGGAGACCCTGAAAAGAAGTCAGCTGTCCGAATAGTGGTACCGGACCAGAAGATCTGCTGGTTGCTCTAATCAACAACATGATTGCTAGTTGCTCTAATCATGGCGTCGATTAAAGCAACCAGTGGGACGATTCCACTAGCGCCCATTGTTCGTCTGTGAGTTTTTGTTCTGGACTGTTTTCGTTGACAGCTACCTTGACGTCGTCCTTAATAATTTAAGCGAGCGTTACTGTTGGCTCGCCGGTCTTGGGTTTCTTGCTGGTTGTGGCTGAGAAAGGGGACTTGGTGTTATCGTGGCGTCTATAAGGACGTCCAACCCAGCAATCGGAGAGGTACACATTGTATCCGTAATACCTTTACAGGCCAGTATTTGCACTCTTTGTAGACCCTATACAAATCCTTGGTTATCTAGCTGATATTTTATCTGCGATCCCTCAATTTATGTATATAGGGAGCCAACAGCAATCAGTAATTTTTTGCGTATCTGTAGAATAGGACGCATTAATGGAGTTCTTGATATCCAGACCCATGATAGCATAGTACTTCCTTCTTCATCGCAATGATTCCACAGCTTTCCATGCAGTTATGATATCATGTCTGTCGCTTTAAAGGAATATGTGAAAGCCTTCAAAAAAATTAAGTTTCAATTAACCAACTAAAGAAAGCCATCAACAATCAGCCTCCTAAATAAGAATATCGATAAATCATCTCCATTGTATTATTAGAATTCGATTTTGAATTCAGGATTTATTGCATAAAATACACAAAGTCATCGTATGACGGTCGTAAATTTTAATTTAATCAAAAATCAATTTTCATTTCTAAACTAACTAGCGGAATGCACACACTCAATCAATAAATTAGTTAATTTAATTGAATGGATGACTTTGTCTACACGTGTGTGCATCTATACCGCAGGACACTTCTCTGTATGCATGGTGTATGCTCATCACCGGATAGGGGTAGGAAAGGTGATCAAATTAGGTCACTTGCATCAAGGCAAAACCACATCAATCGTCCGTATAATACGATTTTAATGGAAATTCTTCATTAATAGGACCAGCGGTTTTTCGGTGCTGACCACGCGGAGAGTGTATCAGAATTGAGATGGTGACAGTGAGCCGCTGCTGCTATATTCGTAGAATGAGGTTTATACCTACATCGTGACCGCAGTTCGTGTCATTTCCGGGTTCTTCAGTCTGGCTACGAGTAAAGTGTGCCGGTATTTTGTGTACTTGGTTAACCTCATTCATGTCATTTGTATTATAGATTTGCCATACGATGGTATCATAGATACATACATATATATGTACTTTGGTGGACTTTTCACGTGTGGACTACGTTGACACAACAAGAGATTTATTCTATTAGAAAAAAAGTATTGGTCTAAGATTTAATATGACAATGAAAGCACTTCCTACTCTGGATAGAGAGTCAACAAAGAACACATTTCCAATTATTCAATTGGCCATAAGCTGCGTGATATAATGCAGTCATGGTTTGGCAGACCATGTAGTTCAATTATCAGAAGGTTTATCTTTCTTTTCTTTGTCCCTATAGGGATGAATGAGTAGCAAGAAATCAAGGGCAGAATGATCTTCTATATGATAGTTAGGCTATCATAAGCTTGGTGCACAGGCATCAAGTCCAATCCCATAAACAAGAGAAATATCAAAGATAGACTATTCCCAGCACACCCGATCACTAAACAATTAGATTTTCGCCCGCAATAAATAGAAGTCGAAAAGCATGTTAACGGATCATTGCAGGCGTAATGAATATCTGAGGAACTTGGTTATAAAAGATGATTCAGATTCTGCATTAATCACGAAGAAGCATCAGAAACATCTTCTCATGGAATGTGGAGCTGGAGACAGAAGCTTGAGGACTTCCGTACGTCGTTTATAGGGAAATAAAACTGTACCAAAAAACGATGTAAAGTATCCTGGAGTCATCCTGGAGAAGAAGTTAACTGGGAGAAGAAATCTAGAAAACAAAATAATGAAAGCTAGAAGCGCGTACTGGATATGCCGTAGGGCTTTTGGCAAGACGCGGGGTTTGAAACCGAAGCAAGTCTATTGGATTTACATTTGCATCGTTAGGCCCACCTTATTCTATGGAGTGTTTGAATGGTGGCCGATAGTAGAGAGGAAATATGTCCTTTCACTACTATCAAACATCCAACGTATGACTTACCAGTACCCTCACAGAGGCCGTTAAATCAATCTTGAACTTACTCCCTATAGGATTAAAAGTGAAAAGGTTAGCCGAACTGGCTGCTCTTATACTCAAGACTTTAGGACATTTCAATGAACGGATTACAATAGGACGCATGACTATATGGAAGGAAGTACAGGCGGCATCTGGCCTCGTAAGAAAAGAAAGGAATACCATTTCAATACAAGGTACACACTTCGATTCCCAACGCGAAGAATGGCAGCAGTGCTCTGCCATTCCAAACTAGGATGGAATAGAAGTGTACCTGAATGGATCACCTATCGATCGAGTATCGGGGGCGGGGGTCCACTGCCGAACGCCAAATCCCAATCACGAAGCCCATCTGGAATTATTCGTGACATTCTTTTAGGCAGAGATTTTTGGTATACCGAAGGGCATAGAACTACTACTTAGTACCCAAGGCAACTGCATTAACTTCTGCTCGGACAGTCAGGCAGCCCTAAAGGCACTAGCAAATTTAAGAATCAACTCGGAATTGGTGAAGGAATGCAAGGAAAAACTCCATATCCCTCCCAGGGCAACCTGATTTGGGTACCTGGTCACTGCAATATACCAGGGAATGAAACTGCGGATGAGCTGCCGTGGAAGGAGAGAGAAAACATAGATAAGACTGCGGTTACAACCTTAGGAGTAGTCTTAAAGGTTGTTAACATCGCATACAGCAGCTCGTTCACAAAACACCACGAAGATATGTGGAAAGGACTGCAAACCTATGTGGCTACCAAAGCCATGACTAAGCACTCTGTCAGGAGACAAGTAAGGGGGATGACCGGTCTATATATCCGACACATCAACCTGAACAGACACGCATACAGACTGGGACTGGTGATATCAAGCACCTGCCCGGGATATAAGGAAGAGGAAGAAAGCCTCAAGCAATTCTTCTGCGAATGCGCCGCATTATGGGCGCTAAGATACAAACACCTGGGAATACACATCCTGCCCAGGGTGAGTTATTTTAGACGTCAAACTTCCCCTTGACCAACATACTGCACCACACAGTCTCTTTAGACCAGAACACAACGGACCCAATTGGCGGCTTACCTACCAAACCAACAAACCCCAGGCCGTGAACAAGGTAAGACACCGCATAGGGTACGCCTTGACTCTGACGTAAATTTTGTCAAACAAAAAGTAGACTAGAAAGAAATGGCCTCTAGTTGCTCTGGTTAATTCATCTCTCCTTGATATTATTATCATGGGCTGTACTATCAGAGCAATATACCGTCTTGAACGGGGTGGATTTGGCTATCATCCGTACTTGAGTTTCGATGACCACGCGCGACACTTATCCTACGACCTCGGTTCCATGGATATCCTATTTGATGCAATGGCACCGGAACTTCGGCAGCTGTGCAAATTTAGAGTCGATTTTCCTTGCATTCCAGACTATCTTCAGCCAGAGTCTAAGTCTACAATGGGCTGTAGTCGAATCTTCACAGATGACTCCAAAACTAATCAAGGGTCTAGTGCTGGTATTCTTCGTGGAGACCGACAATACTAGACTTCACTGCTCTTTAGGCAAGCATGCCTCTGTTTTTCAAGCGGAGGTCTATGGTTGTCGTCTATATTGTTAAGAATAGGTGGCGGGGTCGGAATATCTGCGTCTGGAGCGACAGTCAGTCTGCGCTTAAGGCCTTGCTCAACCCTGTAATCCGTTCCAAAATAGTTCCGAAATGCAAGAATTCTTTGAATTCGGTCACAAGGGTGAACTCTTTGACTCTTGTCTGGGTTACCCTACTATTTCAGGAAATGTGATCTCCGATGAGATTGCTAAATAAAGCAATTGAACAAAGGACTTGAACCTGCATTAGATTAGGGTAATGGAGCCTTAGTCAGGGACTCCATTGACGATTGCTTACGAACACAGTTGTGTGTGACACGACTGTCCAGGTTGCCTGCAGGGAGACTAATCGTATCCTGAACGTCTATAAGAAATCTTGCTGTGTTGCAGGAGATGGAGAAAAGACTTTAGACAACTTATTGGCATTCTTTTGGGACACTTTGCTTTTGCTAAGCAGCTTAGTTTATTAGGGTTAAAAGACACAACTGACTGCGATGCTCGTGGAGAGGGCGACGATACTATCGAACATTTCCTTTGGTATTGTCATGTCCTTGGCGGTGCTGATGTAGTGGCTGTTGATACTGTAAGCTCCTCATCGTTGAAGTCGTTCTGTGCTTTCTACGAAACGAGAAGAAACCCCAGTAAAATGGGTAATACCAGATTTTGCTTTCTGGTAGAACAATGAACCAGTTGCGTCTGAGTGGAATCCTCTTGTACCATATATTTTGCATAAATGTTCATTTCATTGTAAATCATAAGATTAACCAAACTTGAAGGCACCATTTTGGGTTCAGATACAATTTGAATGAAAATAAGACAATTGTGGCACTCTTAGTATAGTCTTAAATAATCAGCGTCCAGTTAATTATTTTTCATCCAGCCAAGTCATAGTTATTGAATCGGAGTTTCATGTCTTTGAGTTAAAAACACCAAACCCCTCCTTACCTAGGTTAGGAGTATCTTATAAACCACAAAAGTGGCGGCAGTACTCCACTCCACTCTGGGAGCTACTATTGTTTTAGTTAGCGCCCATGACTCGCTCATACTTCAAACTTAGCCAAAAAAAATTTGTAGGCATATCCTATTAACCCCTTAACCTATTTCCAAAGCACCTGGTATGCATTCACTTCCAGTATTTTGTACAATCACCCTTTTTTTTTGTGTGTCCTCTTAAATGTGCATTGGAACTTGTGGTAAACAGAATTCATAGTACACTCTCCAATGTCAATAAACCATCTCTCGTTACATACAACACTCGAATCGCATCGAATTCACCATAAATATTGACACTACCTATTTTGTACTTGAAATCATTCAATTTCCCTCCTTTCCACCACCCGCGCCGCCCTTCTGTCTGTCTGCATTCCAATCACATAAGTCAGTCACAGAGAGGAGCAAAGAAAAAAAAAACGAAAAAAAAAATCTCCTGACAAATATCGAATATAAATAATTCCGAAAACCACTTCAAGTCTATAATTCACCAATTGGTTAGCTTTCACTGCAAAAGGACACGTTCCTGGAAAGTATTTACACATTCGAAGACCCCCCTCCAGGCATTCGAAGCTACCAATGGTTTTTTTTTTCTGTTTTTTTTTTTTTGTTGTTTTTAAATTCACTTTCAGATCACGTGCCGGCAATGTGTGTAGTCCTGGGTGTAGAATCACTCAAGGACTTAGACCCACTCTGGTACAAGTGGCCAACCCGCCAGGAGGAGAAAACAAAAAAAAAAAACATTTTATTTTCTCTCGACTGCTAATACTTTACGGCGCTTTCAACTCGTAAAACAATTCATGTTGATGGCGAATCCTGTTTGCAGCGTGCGCTTGGTCCTTTGCAACTTTTTTACGATTCAAAAAAATGTTTTTTTTTTTTTCTTTACATCCACCGATGGTGAGATATGTTTTGCATGCGCCACCCTACGCCTTTCATTAGAATTGTGCGCTAAAAATTTATTTTAATTTCACATTAACAATTTACACATAAAAATAAAGGAAGCAGCGGATACGACTTGAGCTTCACCTCTTGCTAAAGTGTATGTATAAACGGAGTTTACGATTTTCATTAAGAGCCGTTGGGTTGTGTTTATTCCTTACCCCATTTAACCACTTAAAAGGAGACCCTGCCTCCCGGCAGGATATTCTACAGGCGAACACGTCACATGAATCGGTCTTACTGTGCGCTCGTAATTGCTCTCCGTGGTGCTCATTCGGTTGGTTTTACACTTCCTTGGCTAATTTGTTGTTATGGCCCAATTGCAGGGAACTCCTTGAATTAAATATTTCAAGACCTTCATTGAATTTGAATGTTGAATCGCTACTACGGAGGGCGGCACTATGGCACTGGCTTTATCCTGTTGGATGGTATAGATGCCTGCAGATGAGATCAACAATTTTAATTAAATCGCTGATGCATACAATATCCTGGTCGACACAACCCACACAGAGTCGAAGATCTACACTCAGCTCACAAATATTGCTTCGTTTAGTGCACACAGCACGACACCCTGTATGCGGGGTGACCAAATAATCATTATGCTGATGATAAGCAGCAGGTTGAAGGCGGACCGACCCAACAGAGCAAGTGTAAATTCCAACACGTACATACGTGGTTGGTGTGTGGTACAGCCATACAGCAGGAACATAATTGTAAAATTCCTAAGCCTCCTGCGGTGAAACAATTAACATGCAATAATTAAAAATGGCCGAGGAGCAGAGATTATTATCCCTACAGCATGGGCACATCATTGTGCGGCCAAGGTTGTGCGGCAGAGAGCTTCTGTTCTGGGGTAACAATGCACTGTGTCCACACCGACCGCCACCGCATGGGGTGGTGTTGTGAATCACTTTTGGGGGTGAAAGGGGTGCTGCAAATGGAAATTGGAAATTGAAAATGCGTTTTTGTCGTATCGAACAATATGTCAACAGCAGCTGAAATCTCATGAATATAAACGGGAAGGACAACCGGGCTGAGTGGAAATTAAGTTTCCCTGGGTATAAAGCCAATAGGTGTCTGTGGTTCCCCGTGAGGGGATGGGGTATCTGGATTTAGTTTTGTGGATTTTATTATTTTTAGAGGACCACCTGGTGGTTACAATTTGGAATGTTTTGTGTTGAGCCGGTCGAACAATACAACTTGTACATTGGAGTTTAGTTTGGAGCTCGGTTTTTTATGATCGGTGTTTGTTTAAAGGATTTTTCATACACCCCATACCACTGGGGGTAGTACTTTTTTGCATTGTTTAGAATATACAAAAATAATGAAGTAAGGACTGTAATTGCTACCAACCATGCCCGTTCGTCTTGATTGAATCTCAATGAACATTATTTGAATGCAAAGGGTTTTTTAGGACCTAATTCTACCCACAATCATGCCCATAATTGCTTTTGATGTAGAACAACCTCTGTATTCAGTAATGTTGTCAAAGATTTCTTCAGTCATTTTGAAACGCATCAATTGATTTGGTTATCTTCTTCATTTGGTGTGAAGGCAGTTCAATTAGGTCTATTGCCACGCCTACTTTTCTACAAAATAGAAGATTAAATCAGTATGATATATAGTAAGTTCCAGATCCCACATAAACTTTAGAACTGTATCTACATCCCCAGATTGCTTTAGTATGTATGATAAAAGTAGTGTTCATATCGAAAGAGATATCATATAATCCTTAAGGACTTCGGCATAATCAGACTATCCTCTTTTTAGTTGAAGACCTGTCATGGACCGATAATAAGTTCTATACGTCATTAGAGACTACCCTTCATCTATTGGTAGCCACCATTGAGAGATCATTTGAAAATAGCGACATCCTATCACTACCCATCTCAAATGACTGATGCGCAGTTTTGGACTAGGTCGATGTTGCTGTAGAGCTCGTACAGTTCGTCGTTGAATCTCCTATTCCAATGCCTGTTAACACGAATGGGACCGAATATCTTAAGAAGAATTTTTCTCTCGAAATGACCGAGGATAACCGGGATGATCAAGTTCTTGTATAGAGTCTTCTAAGTTCTTCGGGATAGGGCCTTACTCCTCAATTGCATTCTCAAAGAAACATCGATTGCAAAGAGGTATCCTTCCTTTTATTTCTGCTGAGATGTTATGATCAGAGTTTAGTCCCTTACTCCCTCAAAGTAATAGCTGTCAATTGCGACGTTCTGTCCAATTCGTCGATGTTGTGTGTCCCTTCCCATTGACACCATATGTGTCCCTTCTTCCTGACACGTACTCGTTTATGCCCTCGTTTACTGCAAAACCCATTTTGGCAGCTTTCCTTTCAATACCAGCTCTCTGAGTTCTCCCAATAATGTCAATATCGTCAGCATACGCCAGTAGTTGCAAAGACTTTTGAAAGATTGTGTGTTGGCTTATGAGTTTCGCACAATTCTTTTAAGTATGATGTTAAAGAAGTCACATAACAGCGTGTCACCTTGTCTAAATCCTTTTTTGGCATCAAAGGTCTCGGTGAGATCGTTACCAACTTTGTTGTAGCAACGAGAATTCTCCATCGTCATCCTGCACAGGCGAACGAGCTTGGCAGGGATGCCAAACTATACATTGCTCTGTATAGCTCATCTACATATGTAGATGCTGTCATATTCGACCTTAAAATCGTTGAAAAAATGGACTGCTTGAGTTTCTTCCAGGATCTGCCGAAGTGTGGAATTTGTATTTGATGTGGACTTTCCTGGTCTGAAACCACACTTATAGGGGCCAATCAGCTTGTTGAGGAAGGGTTTCAGACGTTCACATAGGATAGCAGATAAGATCTTGTACGGATGTTGGGGAGACTGATACCTTGGTAATTGACGCAATTGAGGGGGTCTCCTCTCTTGTGGATTGGACAAACGGTGCTGAGATTGCATTCATCAGGCATACACTCATCTGACCAAATTTTAGAAATGAGTTGGTGTATGCTCTCTACTAAGTAACCTCCAGCTGCTTTGAACAACTCGACCTGTAGACCATTGGGTCCAGCAGCCTTGTTGGACTTAAGCTTGGATATTACTATCCTCTCTTCATTTTGGTCAGGTGGATGGACATTTTGGCTACCATCGTCTAGATTAAATGGTTCATTCTGCCTGACAGCGGGGTGTTGGTTTTTGTCGCCGTAACAAAGTCTTCAGAATAAGTTTTCCTTATTCTCAGCACCGACTGTGACTCCACTATGAGGTTTCCTTCTTCATCTCTAAAGGCTTTTGTACGGGTCTTGTTGGCCTGACACGTTCATTTAACTTTTTTGTAGAACTTACGTACATATATTATGCCTGGAATATAGTCTTTCAATATCTTCGATCGTACGCTTCTTGTGCTCTTTTTCCTTCTTTCGGAGAAGCTGAAGGTCTTCTACTCATAGGGATCACGAGCAGCCTTCGTCCTTCTTCAAAGCGCCGCTTTGTTTAGCTGCATATGCTTATCGAAACTCTTCGCTAAACCAGGGGTTTCTTGGTGGTTGTGGTTGCTTGGTGGCTAGAGTGAAACCTAGCACATCAATTGCGGCGTTTCTGATGGCATCTTGGTCTACGGCACTTGATTCTGGCAGCAAAGGATCCTTGAGAGATTTCGTGATACGCGTTCAGCGAAGATTCTGGCAATCTCTTGCGATTGCAGCTTTTCGAAGTCAAATCTTCTCACAGTAGTTCTTCTTAGTTGTGGCGTTTGGAATATTCGTATTCATACCTTGACTGCAACAAGGTAGTGCTAGGAGTCGATGTTGACTGCTCGGAAAGTTCGGACATCCAGAATATGATCAATTTGGTTGACCGTTTGATGATTAGGAGACCGCCATGTCCCGTTGTGAATATTGAGATGAGACGTGGTGTCGAGCAGGCTGTTCTTACCATGCGTCCAACCAAATAAGTCTTCTTTTCCTATATTGGCGTTAAAATCGCCCAGAACGATTTTAACGTCCTCGCCTAAGTCTGCCGCGTATGACAAATCCGCATCCGAATAAGCGCTACTTCCACTCCCTATAGCAATCACCATAGTAGTCTCAGTTTTTCATCCTCCTTTTGCCCAGCCTATCGCATCGCACTTCATAGATAGCGGTAGTATCTGCATTATAGCAGTCTGTTGTCTCTACTGGTTATTCGGATGCACGCGGCCTATTAAGGGTCCTAACATTCTACGTGCACATCCAGTCGTTGTCCTTGTTCCGTTTGCTGGGGTCATCAACAGTAAGATTAACCTTTTCCAAGGCTATGGGTTGTTTCGCACCTATTTGTACTTTTTCGTGGTAGAAAACTTACCCCTACGCACATCCTCCAATCTGGAAGGCCAGTTCCCTTTAATACCATTGGCACAAGGGGCTGGATTCTCCGAAGTCAGTAACCCGCTTCGGAGATATGAGCGCTGCTGTTGGCCTATTAGGGGTTCGTCCACCATCAACTTCCAAACTCAGTACTGGAGATCACTTCTCTATAGACCTGGCATTCAAATATGTCGAAGCAGCTTGTGTAGGGATGGAACTAATAGTTCGACCTTCGACCTGACTGGAATTGGTAGACGCCATAATTGATTCCGTCTAGGGAATTCGTCCGCTGCCACCTGGAGCAAGAGGAACTGCGTTATTGAGAAAATAGTACTCTACCCTCTTTCGTTCGCTACCACCAACAACTTTGCAAAGGGGTTGGTTACCCAATGTCTAGTCGAGGTATTAGCCACCAACGTGGAGGTGTAGACTAAGAGTTAATAGCTGATCACTATCCTTTGGCCACCACCACCACTGAGACGTCTGAGTTCGTCTTTTATCGAAGACAGTATTCCGCCGCTTTGTTTGTAGACCTGACTGCCGTATACTAGGAAGACCTTCAAGCCTCTGAAAGTTGAGCAATAATATATACTGAGTACCCGCTCTTTTGAAGTATATCTCAACGGCAAGACCGACACACTTCAACAGTTCAACTACGGGCTCCGGCAAGGAGTTGCAAGAAATGCTACAAATCGGTTAATTGTTCGTATGGACTGTATAACATCAGTACCAGCACTTCAATATTCGCTTAGCTTATATACATACATACATATGACTTTAAGTTAATTACACCGTTCTTTGACATAAAAGGAATTAATTAAGGCTACGACAAAAATTGGCATCTACCTCCCCCAGAACGCCACCCTAGGGCTGGTGTGTTCAACTGGTGAATTCAGAAATATCCTTTGCACCAGTTAACTGCTGATGTCGATTATAAAACTCGAGTTTTATCTCCAGATGACATAATTATCTCTAAATATGATGTCAAGGATTAAAGAACTCCTGGCTGCTGAAAGATGTGTGTGATCCATGACACAGGTTATTAAGTTTTTCAAAATTTCTCCACCATATAACTTACTTGCATTTCTAAATTCATCGATAGTCCTACGAAAGATTAGGCAAGGATGTAAGCATCCATAAAATTCTTCCATTTTCCATCGATAACCCAGTATATGCCTTGTCAGCCGATACCAAACCAAATTGCCTACAACAGGATAACTAGAGCTTTAAACTTCCAAAGAAAGGTTTTCGAAATTCATGCTAATGACACATCCCCAACAACACCTATTATCGATCACATACGAGTATGTATGCACATGCCGTAATCTGATTTTCAGTTTGATTGGGCTTCCATTAAAGCTAAACAACAACACAGCAATACACCCAATTTCATTATTGTCCTGATTTGTAAATTGCCCCCTCCATGGTATAACCTGACAGTAGAAATCAATGCGCCCGCCACCCTCAAAAATCTTAATAGCCCAACCGACATCCTTGTTCGCTTAATTTGAAAATTCCACTCCTCTTTCAGAATGTGAAGTGGGGCATTTATTTCGACTTCAATGCCTTCGAGATTGATTGGAAGCAATCTCAACCCGAAGGCACCCTCAACATACATACCACACACACACGGAGTCAGAGATGTAGAGAGCGATCATATAAACAAACAAACTCACACTGCCTGCCAAAGCCGATGGAAAATTATTAAAAAAAAAACGTTTTAGTTAAATTTCCCAGTAGACATACATATGTAGTTTGTACAGGATTAGGTTGCAGTTCAGTGCCCCAGCCCTGACATACATACACATACGATGTCTCCCCACTTTATCGGTAGGTACACCATCCAGGGCAAAGGAACTGCAATAAATGAAAATGTTTCTCGGGAACTATCCCGATACAACTTCTACTCCTGGTAGCTAACCAATCAAAATTTATATTAAATGTGCGGTTATTCTAGTTCTAGCCACGTCGAACCAATGCGACTATAACTGGTCCTTCGTTTGACGTTCTGGGCTTCCCACGCGAAAAGAAAAATCAAAACCCGAGCTAAATCCTTTGGGAATTTATGAGTACAAAGTACACACACGGCACGTCAGGACTTTATCGTTCCTTCAAAACGATATGTGTATTAGCTCCGGTTGTTGTGTGTAAAGAGTCCTTTAAATAAACCGGTACCAACCCAGGGGGTGGATGTAAAAAAAAAAAGTAAATTAACCAAGAAAGTTGGGGAAACAAGCGTTTTTGCCAATTAAATTGATTGCCTAGCGGAATGGCAGACAACTGCGATTTCTAATTCTGATCAATCAATTTGATGATGGAGGCTGCGCCGCTGCTTCGAGATGAAAATTCAATTGGAGAAGGTAATTTGCCGAATGATTGAATCTTTTGATGATGCCAAGTGATGTGTTTGGCGCGAAGTTTCATTTGGAGATGTGCGACGTTGAGTGGCGTTTTAAGGATGTCAACCGATGTGGCAGCTGCCTCTGGGGGATGGCATGTGCAGACATTCACATGTTATGCAAATTAGCATGTCTGTGCTTTCATAGGCATTCAGTCTACATCATTTGGTTTAACTCTTTCTCTATAACTTCTCGAAAATATTAACGAAACTCATCGAAACTTCTGACAGCTTTGCCCTAAAGGACATCCATTCAAGGTTGTACACACAGCGTTTCTAATGTCTGAGGGAGATCGGGTCAGAAGTAGTGAAGATTTTATCTTAATCGTAGAAAGTCCTAGGTACCTACTACATAAAGAAGAGAAATCTATCTATCGAAATAAGTAGAAAGACTGATTGATCATGCTCTCTGTATTACAACATGCGTATTACAAATGCAAATCAGTCGAGGCAGCATGAACATCAACGAATGTACCTTGATCGGGTTCCTGGATATTGAGGGATCCTTTAATAATGTCAGATATATAGGAATCTTAGATGCACTTGCAAGCCTGAAAGTCAATTCTTCACTTGGAGTAGTGATCAATCAATTGTTCACAAGCAGGATTATCAGTTCACAGCTAAGCGGCGCATCTGCTAGAACACTTGTTAGTTTCGCAACTCTTCTTCTGTGGAAGCTAGTGCTCAACAGCCTGCTATTGGATATAGAATGTACATAGAGTGGTTGCCTATGCAGATAATATTGTTATCGCCGGCTCCAGTGATGCACTGAGAGCTACTCCCTCAGCGGCGCTGGTCATTATGTTCCACCTCAAGAATGCATCTATCTGACTCAAAGCCTCCTTACAGTGGTCTAGCTATCATAAAGAACACAACTCGATCATTGATCTCCTCAAATTTACCTTAGAAGACATCGATTACACCCCACTGAGCCTTTTATTTGACCGAAATTTAGGTAAGAGGATCCCTGACCATAGTGAATAGGTTACTGCTCCTTCTTCTGAGGACAGTTTAGTCCACTTCTACACGACCATCTCCAAGCCTGATGAGGGGTTGGGCTGTGGTATCTTCTCCGAAAAAACTCAATTTGAGTATTCCTTTCCTGCCTCCCAGATCATTGTAGGGTTTTTCAGGCGGAAATCTTGGCTTAAATGTAATGCAACCTCTGTCTGGGAAAGTTGCATTTTCGCTGACAGTCAAGCGGCAATTAAATCGCTGGAATCATGTTCCTTCACTTCAAAGTCAGTTTAAAGGAGGCCGTTTGCCTCTTTTGGAAATGATTGTGCAGTTCATCATTCACCTATGCTGGGAGCTAGGCTACAGAGACATTGCAGGAAATTATAAGGCTAACGAGCTCGCCAGGCATGGTACGACCCATAGAATTCTGCCGAAATGGTGGAGCTTGGGTATACCCCTTGCTACTTGTAGACTCTTACTAAAGCTGGAATCTTTTAGCAAACCCAAAACCTTGCAAAATTTGAGTTAGATCTGGCCTAGGCTCAGCCACGTTGTATGTATTATTACTTGACAATCTCTGATAGGACAACATGCCAAAATACTTGGCCTCTTTTTACATGGCTTCTGCAGAAGCTATAGAGGTGAGGAGGTAGAAGAGACCATTCTCCACCATTCTCCACCGCTTATGTACGTTAGGTTGGTAATCGACTAACAAAGACCTCGTTGGAGCAGCATCTCGCGATGGATGCTGGTCTCCTCAATAACGAGTAAAAGCCACTACAGTCGAAGACCTAGCAGCTTTGTTAGTAAGCCTTACTCCCAACTCCTCGTGGTGCCAGCTGGGAATTTCTTTAGAAATTACTAACAGAAGAGGATGAATGTCTGACGTCTCCTGAGCCACAAAAGAGGACAAGTGTCCATTGGTCTGTGGCCAACTGAGCCGCAACCGTAAAAAATTCAATTACTCCGAAACGGAGACTAACATCTCGGATACGAACGGATAACTTGTTGACGAATGAGGAGAACGTTAGGTTCTTGGATTGGATTCTGGAACGTTAGGTTCTTATGACGCCAGATTCTTCCAACTTGAACGCAAGTTCGCACAGTATAGGATTGCCATCCTAGGGTTGGGTCAGGGTTGGGTCAGGGTTGGGTCAGATAAAATGGCTCGATGCTGGGGAACACCACTCTCCAACAAAAAACACTGTAATGCTCTATTTTAGTAATCGAACTGGAAGTGCACGGAGGTCCGAGTAGAACTGATGCTAACTCCAGCAGCACGAATAAGCCTCATATCCTGGAAGCCTCATCGTGTAGTAAGAAGAATCACCATCATCCAGTGTTACGCTCCGACTGCAGATGGGACTGAGGACGAAAAGGGACAATTTCTATGTACCTATATAGCCAGTTAGGTTCCGCACACAACCACCTAATGGGGACATCGTAATTATGATGGGTGATTTCAACGCCAAGGTAGAGAGTTCACGGTCTTGGTGACTAGAATGACAATGGTGAGCAGTTAGTGGATTTCTGCAATACCAACCGCCTAGTCATTGGAGGTACGCTGTTTAAGCATAACATCTGCCATAACATCAGTTGAGTCGCAACTGACAAGCAACGAACATCCAACCAGATCGATCATATTGCGATCTACCCCCGCTTTAGAAATTGTCTCCTAGACGTCCAAAGATGACAACGGACAAGAACGCGATCACTATCTTATGCTAGCTCATATATGCAACAACAGCAACCGCTCAAACTTACTAAATACAACCAGGTTTAATATCGGCTCAGGGATCCCCAAGTTCTTCAACAATTCATGGACCACCTTGCCTTAAAAATACAAGGAACCAGCAGCACAATGCAGGAAAACGTGAACGTGGACGACCACTGGAACGCAGTGAAAAATGTTGTTGCAACTGCGGCAAGCACCCATGTCGGTAGAAGGCAGAAGAGTCACTGCACATGGCTTTTGACAGACTCCTGGAGACGGATCGATAAGCGTACAGCCATCGAAGCTCGGATTGCAGTCTCCTCAGCAATTGAGGAAACTGAGGTAGATGCCCAATACCGTGCGAAGAAGAAGGAAGTGCACACACTAGCTTCAATGGCGGAAGAAACCGCGGTGCGACAGTAGGACTGTCTACAACATCATCAAGGAGCTTATTGGTGGTTATTAGTGACGTACTCCGTGCGAATTCGGTGCGGAATTCGTTAGACCATGACATCTTACCTTAAACACCTTGACTACGCTGACGATATTTATCTACGTTCACATCGGATAATGGACCTTCATCTGATGGCCCACAATCTAGAAGCTGAGGCAAACAAAGTGGGGCTTAAAAAAAAACACAGCCAAAACGAAAGCCCTGAGTACTTCTGACATCAGCGACTTTCTATATCAAGGAAGTGTGGTCTCGGCTAACCGTGGTGCCACTGGATGTGCACAGCAGACTCGGGAGAGCATTTCGAATGCTATCCTAAATCTAGAGAAGCAATGTTATGAACTTAAGGACCAAGCTGCGACTATTCTGATCCAATGTGGAATCAGTACCAACTGCTTTATGGGTGCAGTACTTGGAAGGTGGACACCACTAACATATGCAAGGTGCAAGCCTTCGTAAAAAAATGTCTGAAAACCATTTTGAGGACTTTTTAACCCTATCGTATCTTGAACAAACAACTTTATCGGACAACGAGTCAAGAATCTATAGACATACGGAGCAGAAAGTGACAGTGGATCTGGCACAGTCTACGACGTGAAGACAGCTCCATTACGAACTGCATGCCAAAGCAGTTGAATCCGGTCACTCAAACAGACAGAAGACCAGGACGCCCTAGGCAAATGTGACGTAGAACAGTTAAGGAGGAATCGAGCTATCTAGGAATGAGCTGGAGGCAGCTTAAAAGGACTTAACTACTATGCACGTGCAAATGGATTGAAAGCAATCATTTCCTTATCGGTATCTGTCTACTATATCCTGAAAAAATTAAACAAGACACTAATCCAGTTTGAGACAATCAAAACCCTCACCGAACAACACTTATAATTGGACTCCTTTTTCTTTCGAATCAATATCCCTCACATCCTTGCAAAAAGGCTCAATCCTCTACATATGATTATGTACGTGTATATCTCTGCCATTGCCAAACCATTCACAACATGTTGCACACCAACGACATGAAATCCCTTTTTCTCATTTAGCCCTTAAAATCCATATCAAGGACAACAATTAAGCAATTGAATGCAAACGCAACACTGTAGCAGTATAAGCATGGTTGATGACTTTTAACTGGTACCCTACCCTACCCTACCCGTTTTGTTCAGATAAAAGCCGTTGTAATCTAAAGCCGTAACATCTGGAGCGACTCTCAGTTTTACATGCGTGAAAGAATGCTGTTTGAAACAACATTTCATTTGAACTTCCTGCCATCCCGGACACATTTAGCAGATATACGAAAGAAAAAGGAAAGCGAGTCCTTCCACTTTGGTGGCAACAGCAGCAACAGTAGCATAGCACCTCTCCGTCTCCAGCAGGCGATATTATGAATTTCTTAGACTATATGTAGGACACACATTTTTGCTTGACTCCAACCTGCTGCTACTTTAGGAGGATCGCGGCTGACATGAGCCCGAAAGGGTTCAGCGAGCATGGCACACATTCTAATTACGAAGAAAGGAGCAAAATTACAACAATCGTTTGCAGCGCAAAAGTTTATCCACTCCAACAAGCATCTTATAGTCGGGGTAACCACCCCTCTAACCACTCGTTCGCGTTCGTGGCTGTAGAAAAACCCAGCCCGAGAATTACGAAATCGGGATTAGTGGTATGGGATAGCTGGTGGCCAAAGTCATGTGTGTGTGCGCGAGGGTGCGGGAGTTTCGGGATATCATGCAGTGATTATCCACACATGATGCCGGATGAGTTATAAAGTGGAAACTTTTCCTTTCCACAAGCATCGTGTGGAAACCTAAGATGGAAATTCCGTTGTTGCCTTTTCTTTTTCATTCTTTTTCCGGTACGCGACGTTGGACTTGAGAAAAGAGCGGCACTTTTACTGCCTTTTTTGTGTCCCCTTTCGTTTGGCTGCTGCTCAACGCGAGATATTTGATATGTAGATACATATGTACGTGTGTCATGAATACATTACCCCCATGCAGTTTCGGGTTTCGCCACAGATACACCAGACCCAGCCTCAGGGTGTATTCAAGTCAAGATACATGTTGTTTTGGTAATTTAGCTAAAATTTTCCATACCCTTCCCCCCCCCTTCAAGGAAGTTGTGCAACATGCATAGTGGTGGTTAATTAATATCAAAGCTATGTACGAGTATGTGTGGGAGTCGGTGAGGGCGTGGAGCCTTACTAAACTTTTAGAGATTGTTTATAATTAAAATTAGTAATTTATTGCTTTGTTGGTTTTGAGACTTTCGAGTGGCAAATAGTTTCAACTAATTAAAGAGATAAAAAGTTTTTGCTGTTCTGTATCAGATCCAAGCAGACGATGAATGTGTTCTTGTGAAGTGGTATTTCACAATGGAAATGGTTTCTAAAATATGGTTGTTTGGGGGGAGGAATATTTTCCCCAACAGCAACAGCAGAATAAAGTGGCTTTTGTGGACAGTACTGTTTATACTGAAGTTGTTAACGAACTAATGAGGGATGCAGCTTCGTGGAGCAGAGAATAAAAGTTGTCTCTACTTTAGATTTTAATACTTCATTCTCGACTACATTCCTTAGCTATTTCAAATGCCGATCCAGTTGGACAGCTCTTCTCCTTTGAATCCCTTCAACTCAAAAGGCACATCGTTCATAGAATTTTGTCTCTCGAATCGAAAAAGGATACTTTCATTCGCTTTCGGTAGAGCCCACGGTTCAGAGGACAGGAATTAGTGATGGAAAGGCTATGTAACAAATACATTACATTTCAACCAGGATAAGTCTTCCTTTATCGGCATAATTTCATTTGAAAAAGGCTACAGTAATTGGGGAGATGTAAGGAGATTATCAGATTTAGTTTTTCAGGGAACACACCACTCCTTTCGGTCCATGATGGTATTCTTGTCCCATTCACTAGAGACAGGGATGCTCGTTTGGAAGTTATAGTCAAATCTCAATTTTAGCATGATAAAGTCGATGTTTTCATGAATAAAGTTTAGTAGATCAAGGATCAAGTAGTAGCCATCATGATAGTTGGACCACCATGAGGAGGTTTTAAGACGGATGGCCACACTGGCAGTCATCTGTTGGTTATATCACGAGAGAAAGTAGTTCTTAGAGTGAAGATCACACCATAGAGTAGTATAGGAAAGAGAGACTGGAGCCATTAATTGTAGGAGAATCTATGAGAGGAGCTTTGTATTTCCTCGTGAAGAGGACTAGTTTGATTTTGTAAGGATTTACCTATAGTCTGCATTTGAAGGTCCATCTGGTGAGCAATAGGAGGGCATATTGAAGGATTTCCCTAAAAGTGTTTGGGTGTATACCTGTAAATGTCATCTGCATCTGCAATTTTTTCCTGCATCCTGTCTTTTCTAGGTCTACTAGTACCTTACCTACAACCAGGCAGAACCAATAAATTCCTGCAAAATGACAGGAAAACACTGTCAATGTTGGTTGGTGCACTCACTGGCCATAATCTTCTAATGAACGCCACAATAAAACTTAAACTCAACGATGACAAGATACATATGTAGAGGATGCGGTGACGAAGAGGTTCACGAGTATACACCTCACCACCTCTGTCACTACGCAAGCCTATGTCAATAGAGCAACAGAACACTAGGAAGATATTACTTCCTGAACCATAAAGCCAGGTTTTGAACCTTAAAATCAGTGGCTTTACGGCAAGCGTCATGTACAGCAAAAACTTCCGCCTAAAAGACGCTGCACGAGTTAGGAAGCTGGTAAGACATGGAAATGTTGAGGTAATCAGAGAATATCCCCGCCCAACAGAGTTTAGTTTTGAACCGTTTGGTGAAAATTGTTGTTTGGAACTCATTTGTCACTTCGCCTGATTCCCATTCCGTCCTGGTTTTTCTGACCGGAACGTTTTCAGAAGTTCACCCTAGAAGTTATATAGTCGGTTAGATTAGCTACCAGGTCTCGTGGTAACAGATTCAGGATGCTGTTGTGGTCATAAGGTTCCGTACACCAGCATCCTGTTTCTCTTAATCTGACAGCACTGCATAAAGATGAGAACATAATAAGTAGGTCGAGTGGTAGAAGGTGCAATATTACGTTTAAGGCCTCGGTTGGACTTGTTCTCATAGCCCCCGTTGTGAGTAGAGCTGCAGTTCTTTGCACTTTGTTGATAGTGTGATGTTGCATTCTTTCCTTAATGCAGGCCACCACACTAGCGATCCATAGGAAAATATAGGACACACCACAGCTGTGTACCATCTTCGGTTCTGACCATGACCATCGGCGGGTTTCTTTACCCGCAGCTCAATGTTTAGTTTCCAACTAAGTTTTGGATCGAGTACCTACCACATCTAGGTACTTGACAGCGGTGGAGGCGTGGTGGTAAAGAACTCAGCGTCAACCCAAGCAAAACTGAACTGATGAGTTTTGCTTGGGTTGACGCTGAGTTCACATCCAGTAACGCATTTGCAAATCTTGTCTAAGGCACCTTCCATAATTTTACTGATTACTGAAGGAAACATCCCTGATACCAGTATTAACACACATCCGCATACGCTACAACCTTGACTCCCTCGCTGTCTAGCCTATATAGGATTTCGTTGATTACCATAAGCCAAAGAAGAGGATATAGGCCCCACCATGAGGAGTTCCTTTTTTCGACAGATATGGTGGAGCTGCTGTTACAGAGGGTCGATTGAATTATTTTAGTTTTTAGCATGGTCACTATCCAATTGCTTATAAACTCTTCCACACCCTGTTGGATCAGAGCTGTTTGAATTGATTCGGAGCTGACGTTATTGAAGGTACCTTCAACGTCTTTTCCATCGTTTGCACAACTTCATGGAGTACCGTCTTAGTCGATCGGACTTGGATAGAAGGGATTGATCTAGGGTATTTCGTATGTGTGTAACTAAGATACGTACCAACGTCTTTAAAAGGAAAGAGAATAAGCCGGTGGGTCTGAAATCCATTGCGGATTCATATCTACGCTTTTCAGGTTCCGGAATAAACATAGCACGAACACGTCTCCAGCACAGAGGAAGGTGGTTTAGTACGATACTGCCTCTATAGATAGGTTCTAGCCAAGGGACCACCTGGTCCAATGTGTTCTGCAGCATAACCAGAAATACGTCGTCAGGGCCAGCCGATTTATAGGGAGAAAAGCTGTTATAGTTGAACATAGCCCAGGAGGTATTAACTTTTGTAATCGTTGTCTTAATGTCATTCCAGGATGAGGATTGCGGGGCCTGAGGCACTGGTGCATGAGAAATAACATTTTTACATCCTGGAAAGTGTGTTTGCATTAAAAGCTTCAAATGCTCTTTAAAGGAGTTCGTTCAGATCCCATCCGGCATTTTAATAAATTTTAATAATCCTTGAACAGGATTTCACTCAATAAGGCAGAGTCTTTTATGGTTTCAATGGACTGACAGTAGTCCATCCAAGCTAGAGATTTGTTCCTTTAATGGATTTCTTGTATTCTTTGAGGGAATCCTTACTTGGTTGCCAAAACTTATGTTTAAAACAGATGTTGAAGATATCTCTGGTAGTCTCCCTAAGATTAGATATGTAGATCTTCGTTCCACCAAGGAGGGAATTTTTTCTTGCTGTATTTAATAGGACATGAAACCTTAAAAGCCTGAGGTGTCTAGTTCTTCAACTGATTAATTTTCAAGTCCGGTATTCTTCGGAGTGTTGAACCTGACCAAATTTCTTCCAGTCTTCGCTTACGGTTTCTAAAT
This sequence comes from Xylota sylvarum, assembly GCA_905220385.1. Lineage (NCBI taxonomy): Eukaryota > Metazoa > Arthropoda > Insecta > Diptera > Syrphidae > Xylota > Xylota sylvarum. The sequence continues at coordinate 41,454,290 of LR999958.1, forward strand.
GGCTTAGGAGCCTCGACCTCGAGGCTGATATTGTACAAGATGCATCTATCATATCATATTCGCGTTTCTACTCTTCAGATTTTGTATTGGTAGACAAAAGATGCTGACTGATGAATAAATAGCGAAAAAAATATCCTACAGGGAACAACAGAAGGACCAAGACATAGTTTAAGAACTATCAATATCGCATACTAGACCTAACCCATGTAACTAACCCATGTGGAAGTGTCCGAGTAAACTACTACAAATGTGTCTCATCATACTTGTAGTATGATTGTAATATCTTTTCCAACATGGCCGAAATCGCCATTTTTGAAAAATCCCTTGAGTAAAGTACTAATGTGGATCGTAGCAAAGACTATCAATTTCCATACGACATTTCGAGGACTTTTCTAGAAAACTAGTAAAAAATTGAAATGCCTCCTTTAAAGTACCAATAGCGCACCTCACACATGATTATTTGTAACATACGACTCATAAAGTTGAAACAATTTACTACCGGCCGATGATATTTTGAGGTTAACCGATTCCAATTAATCAAATTACAAATTAAGCATTCAAAGTGTCCCGCTGTGTTTGTAAACTATTTTAATTTGAATGCCACGACCACCATTGCCAGCAGCATCGCCGCCGCTTTATATGACCTCAACCACTTGGCATGACTTCAGTCCGTGGAAAATCGTTTCATTTACACAATTTCAAAATTTTGTGCTACTAACTAAAAACAGAACCGCATTCCCACTTTTGTTCGGTACACTGCACTCAACAAGTAGCGTCCGGTTCGTCCTCTACCTCCGCTCCTAGTGCCTGCTAAACCGCAGTGATTTTGGATTTTTGCCATTTTACCAGTTATGCCAATTTACAATGCGGCCGTGCCCCCGTTAGCAGGAGTAGGAGTCAATCCGCTTAACGATTTGCGCTCTACATTTGCGTTTGTATTTGTGATTTCGTGTGTTTGCAGCACTTTTAGTTGTGGCTTAGTAATTGTTATTTCTGTAATTAGGCAGAGTTCAAACTGTGTACACTTCCTTAATTGCCAAGGGATTGCGCTGAGTTTGGATTGTTGTCCTTGCGATAAAATGAAAACAGTTTGTAAAGTGTATGCATTTTGAAGACAATAACAGCGAAGTAAAATTCCCACTAACTTTGTCGACTACTCTCGTATAGCATCAAGGATGAGGAAAATTAGCTTAACAGGATATATGCAAAGGAATTTGCGTTGGTAAAATGTCAAGTTTTTTTTTTTTTGGATTAGAGTTTTATATTTATCAAGTACCTATATAAATGCAAGGATTAGGTATGCCTTGCGACATAAAGTAAAATTATTATAATTTTATATAGAACGACTTATGTTTTGGGAACCGGAAATGGTGAAGGTAGGTATACTCAAAGCGAAGAAGGCATTGGAATGTAAAAGTTTTCAGAGTGGGTACAACTGTCAGAAAAATATTACCAGTGGGATTGAGACCTACAACTACATGTATCTACTTACATAAGTACTGCCTCTAGACTTTCCACCTTGAAGTTATGGTTCCTCCCTATACTATACTTGGTTTGGTGGCTGTTTCCGTTTAGGCAAAGACACACTTAGAATAAAAGGAAGCAGGGAACCCGATAACTAGCACCAAGAACCTACAAGCAGACTTCCCTTAACAGACATAAAGCAAAGTATCACCTGTTTGATGATTTCCAGTCTAGGCGGCATATATGCAGGGGAGATCCTTTCTCCTTGCCGCATGCCAAATTCATGCACACGGAATCAGGATCTCTGAAATTGAATAGAAGAAACAGATTAAGGTTGTTCCTGCAAGCATGCAGCCTAGGTTTACTTAATCTGTAAAAAAAACAACGTATAGTTCTTTGTCCTTAATATCGCAATTGTGTATCCATCAGGACCCATGATCATGGGATGCTGCTTTTGAATGATGAAGATTAATCTGTGATAATCGAAGAACTAGTGCTGATTGGCACAGACGCTTTTTTTACTATGATGTTGTAAACCTCCGAATGAAAGGAGAGGATGACTGGTCACCACTAACTGGCTTTTCAGAAAGGTTGGACTAGAATGAATTGCCAGTATGGATATACAACTAAGCCATTTATAAGATTCTCATCTCCCTCATTGACCTTCGAAAAGAGACACTCCAGTTCATAAAAAATACTTAAACGTCTCGGACTCTCCGGGGGTCAATAGTACTAAAATCAATCCCCGGCTCCTCTGCTTTGATGACCATCCAATTGTTTGTCCAAAAGTCAGGATTTTGGATCCCTATGATCCGAAGAACATCTTTCAGGTCACTATGGTCGGGGGATATCCAAATACTGCCTCTATCTCGTTATGGATGGTCTATCATTGCTACCATACTCACAACGCCTGCAATCAATAGATCAATTGAGGTTTTAGTCCCTAAATTGTTTGCCATATAGGTATTAGTACGTAAACATTATCTTAATCGGTTTTTTGGTAACCTTTTTCAGACCTGAGTTACAAGATTGGACAAAAAATGCTGTCTGGGGGTCAATTCTCAGAAAACCGAAATAGTCTTCTTCACAAGGAAGTATAAAGTTGCCAACTTTGTTCCACCGAAAGTAAACGGCATCCCTCTAGTGCTCAGAAATACAGCCAAGTACTTACATAGGCCTAATCCTAGGGAGTAAATCAAGCTGGAAACCCAACAACCTAGCGTGAGTTAAGAAAGTCACCACCCCTCTGTATTGCTGTAAGAAAGTTCTTGGAGGTAAGTGGAGACTTCTGCCTCGAATTACATATTGGCTCTATGTATCCATTATCAGACTCATACTTACATATGACGTGATCGTCTGGTGGACTGAGTTGGATAATCCACATCCACTACAACTTCCTTAATTGTGTGCAAAAAACGGCATGCATCTGCATTACTGGAGCCCTGAGGACCACTTCAACTGCTGCTATGAACACACTGTTCCACATGCTTCTGCTCAATATCTATTGCAAACAAGTGGTAGCAAATGCAACTATTCGCATGAAAGCAATTCTTTTTTGGACCCGTCTGGAACTGGGCACTTGTCTATTCGAAACAAACTAGAATTTAACCCAAAAGATACAGATTACACCCTCCACTAGCTCCTTTTCAATAAACGGAAACGGTGTCACTGGAACGGTGACATAGGGTCTCGATATGGATTCGTCTGCTTCTAAACAGACGGGTCCAGATGGAAACAGTTGTGAGATGAGGTGTTTTCTCCCAAGATCTAAACTGAAAGATCACCCTTCGCCTTCCCAATCGTTGTAGCGTTTTCCAGGCAGAACTTATGGCGATCAGTGAGGCATTGTTGTGGCTTAGGTACAATGTTATATCCCCGAGGGTTATCACCATTAGCATCGATAGTCAAGCCACGATTAAATTCCTGGATTTAGTCACCTTCAATTCTAAAGCTGCCATTAATTGCCGCTTATCTCTTAATGAGATGGCAGAACCATTCAAAATTTACCTCATTTGAGTGCCGGCCCATAGGGACATTCCAGGAAATTGGATGGCCGACGAACTCGCCAGGCATGGCAGAACTCTGTCGATTCTACCAGAGAAGAAGAATCTGAACAGGCCTCTCGTTATATGTAAACCGTTAATTGCAATAAACGCTACTAACTGCAGGTGGTCGAACTCCATCACGTGGTCTATCACAAAACAGATCTGGCCCAAGCTGGATCTCAAACGCTCCAACAGTCTAATAAGACTGAAGAGATCCTTCAATAGTAGGTGTTTTTACGGACACTGTGTCATTGGGAGGCATGCCCTCAGGTTGGATCTCCCGGCAAACGATTTTTACAGAAACTTCATGGATGAGGAAGAGGAAGAGACTATTCTTCACCTCCTATGCACCTGCCAAGTCCTCTCAACTCGAAGAAAATTATATCTAAGATAGTACTTCTTCGACAACATTGGCGAACTAGCTCACATAATTATTAGCTGCCTCCAGCGATTAGTAATAAGATAAGTTGATTGAACAGATAGATTGAGGACACTAGATCCTGTGGTATCACAATGGGCTTATTCTGACCTAACAGTGGCTGGACTTGCGGTACCCTACCGATCTCTGGACAGATCAGTGGCTCTTTTCCCAGTCATGTTTGTTTGAAGTCATACCTTTCTGGATGTAGGTACAGCGAGAATTTTTCTGAGGTAAGTGGTCAAGCCCTTGTTCATACACGATTTTGAAGTTGGGTTAGGTTAGTTTACTCTTTAGTATCTCTTTTTTCGAATCCAGACATGATAGGTAGTTCTATAAGCTCGTCTATAACCGAAATCCATAACAGGGAGGATAACTTTCTTCATTGATGGCATCTTATTATTGTTTGAGCTTCCCTTTGCAATCCTTTTTTGTTTTGTTACAATGCAGCATGGTAGAGAGCCACTTTTTGAACAGAGGTACTTTTTGGCTATACTGGTCTTAGCTTTCTTGAAAGGTTATCCGCATAGTAGACTTTTCAGGTCAATGAATATGGAGCATAGAAATATTTGCAGGAGAAAGGAACTCACGGTAACAGGATAAAACTACAAGAGGGAAAAAAATTCCAAACTATACCTAGCCTAGTATCTGAAAGGTTTAAAGGTTGATGTAGCTCATCATATCCGTCTGAAAAGTAGCTGTGTGCTCCGCTTTCTGGTGTTCCCTGTACTTTCTGGACTGTTTAGATCCAAACATTATGAATTTCCCTTAGCTTCTGGACCTATTCTATCTGTAGATATCTAGATAGATTGTAACGCGATGTTATGCTAATTTTAGTTTACTTGGCATACAAAATTTACTCCAACTATCCGCGCGTTCCACCAGTTGTTGTTCAACACTTTACTCAGTTTATACCACTTGTTGCGTAGTGTTGACTATGCCCTGCACGCTGATATCTAAATGAAAGAAATCCATCACTTCCTATGTTAAGAAAGTGTAAAGCTCCGCCGAATTTCGTTACACCAACTTTTCAGGACTGTGCCTCTACAGGCAGACTGAATTATAAGACATTAGTACTTCAAAACTATGATATGTGCTGCCGTGAATGCTGCCATAATCTAAAGTGGCTCTATCCTTAATACTTTCACAGGCAACTCTTGCCTGTAAATGGACTCAAGCTTAACGATATAACACTGGCTATTTAAACCTCTGGGTAGTTGCAGCCAAAGTATAGAAAAGAATATAAGAAATACTATGACGTTGTGATCACCATATAGTACTCAGGAAGGACGTTAGAATGAGGAACACATCTATACGAATGAGATTAAATAGAATAAGGTCTCTGTTCTTGCTGAAGGCTGAACAAAATGTTGAGACTACCTTCATAACCAATTTTGGAAGGAAATGACATAGAAAGGATCCAGATTCGACTATCTACCAGCTCTTTCGTTATCTACGACAATTAAACGATCGTGGAAATCTTAGAAGCTACTAAGGATTGAGCTAGGTATCAGCATCACCACCGCTCTGACAACGTCTTGTATAGCCACATTTCAAATCATGTTCCACTTTTTCCCTAATGACACCATCAGCAAACTAATAGCTACCGGCTGATAGACTCAACGTAATCCTTCGATGCGCTATCATCTTCCTGGAGTCACGTACCGCTTCCCTGTCGAACCAGTAGTTACTTAACTCAGGCTAGAGATACACGTTACCGAACAAAGCCGAGTGAACGCATCGCGATGCTAAACATAATAAAACGTTGTCAATATACATATACAGACGGGTTCCAGACCAAGGACAAAGTCAGTGTTGGAGTCTGCCTCGTATTTCCTAATGAGACAATTGGAGAACATAAACGCAACGTTTGTTGAACACCATGACGAATTAGCCATACTGACATCCCTTCGCTGGTACTAGCAGCACCAGCCCCCCATCTTTGAGGGGTTAATGTTCCTCTCTAAGTACATTAACCCCGCTAATGTGATGAACGAACAATCGATGGCGTTCCTTAAACCAGTACAACATTGTTAGGCTACTATGGCCGAGGTTAAATAAAAATATGTCTGTCGAGCTTAGACATACATACGTATGTAAATGTTCATAGCGAAGGAAACTTGCACATACTATGCACAGATCTCGCTCTCATGAGAGGACTAAGCTAGGTGCATACCCCTCAATGGCCTAAGAGATCTCGAAAATGCCAGTTCTAACCACACTCCCATGGAGTGCCATTTCAAACCAACCATACGAAGGTTGAGTAAGGCCTAGTCCACGGTCATCAGAATAGCATAAGTTTCCGATTGGAAGACTGGTCCCTGCTTGACTAATGAGTAGTACTTACTTACTTACTTAGGTGGCGCTACAGTTCGGGGTGAACCTGGGCCTCAACCAAAAAGCATCTCCAGTTAGCCCAGTCCTTAGCTAAATGCCTCCACTGGCGCACTCCAAGTCGGTTGAGGTCCTATTCCACCTGTGCGCGCCACCTAAGGCGAGGTCTTCCTCTACTGCGTTGTCACTCTGGGCTTGATTCTCTCGCGGGCCGGAGGGCTGGTGTCCATTCGCTTTGGATGCCCAACAAGTAGACACTCTGAAAATTTGGCTACAATCCGCTCCCGGTTTATACTTGTACCGGAGCTAGTCCTAAATGCAAGGAGAGTTAACTTCAAATTTGCGGCTCAGCGAAGGTTGCATCAGATGGCCTATTTGTTAGACCGGCTTGGCGGTAGGTCATCAAAACTTCGCTGTGGATATATGTATGTTTCAAGAGATTCTAGATACAGAGCAGCGTCATACATACTAAGACAAATTTCTGTAAAGTCGAGCCAGGCTGTTCTTTTAAATATAGTTGAAGACGTACTCAGATGTTTATGCGAAAAACCTATTCAGTACAGTTAAATATATAAGGCCCGCATCCTCGTCGTTATACAGATATTTGAGAGGATGTAACACTCCGCTCATCTTGCCCACTACTTATGTATTTATGTCCTGTGTCATAAGGTAAAGCTATCACTCTCTGTATCACTAAAATGGCGCCCAATGCAGAACTTTGAACCATCCCCGTTCGTCGACAAAACATGTAATCATGATCATACCAACATAGAACCTCCCTCATTCGAACACTGAAGGACTCTAAAAGATCATTTCCTGCTTTTATCCCGGATCTCAGAACAAACACACACACACACATTCGTATAACTTGAACTTTATTGAAGAGGAAGTTCTCTCTGTGTAACATTTATTTTATAAATAACAATCTTAGCTTAAAGGATCTTAAAGTAAACACAAGTTAGACTAACAAACATGACTTCTGTGCAAACACGTTCCTCTCTAAACTGGGTCATAAAACTCTCTCTGAGTTTCCCGCAGTCACAATTGTATACCAGTCAACTTGGCTTCAGTCAATCGGTCGACGACAACCAGGACGACGTCGACGATGGCTGTCACCCAACTTCATTCATTCATTTCCGGTGCACATTTTGCCTAGCAACAACACCAACAACAACAACTAGACTAGAGAAACAATGAGAAAGCAAATAGAGAGATACAAAGCAAAGCAGAAATGTGTACCCCCCTCACCCAGCAATCTATGATACTACATGTGAATTCGTGGGTGGTAGTGGTGGGGAGGTAAGTGCGACTTTTTCTTGTGCAGGATTGTCCTTACCATTGGTACCTTAACCGGAAACGGATAATATATCGGTGCAGCAACTTGCTTCTCGATTTGAAATGGTACCCGTTTCTCGACGACATACGGCACCCTGTGTTCCACCGGATATGGCGTTACCTTCTCGACGGGAATTTTCACTTCCTTTACCATTGGTATAGCAACGGTTTTCGTGATAGTCGGTATCTGGAAGGGATATGGCCGAGGGATTGTGGAAATCACTGGACGGGGTATCTGGATGCGAACTGGCTTTCGGACTGGGATATGGATTTGCCTGTAAATGGGTACCGGGACGTGTTTTGTTATCTCGACATGTTTGCTGATGGGAATCGGTGCACTTGGTATGGGAAAGGACGGTAGTGGGTGGTGGTGGGCTTCGAGTTTCACTGGAGGTGATGACACTATCGGAAGTTGAACGAGATGGCTATGGAGGAGTGACGTTGACTGAGCATCATCGGCTAGATGGTTTCTGGTGCTGTCCGAAAGATCGCTATCTGCCACGTAGTACGTGCGACTTGGAGAGCTGCTTGTTAGGCGGTCACTGTTGTTGGTGACTTGCGAATCGTAATGCGCCGTGGACTGAGGTTGGTGTTCGCTTGTCCTGTGTATGTGCTGTTGATCCTGCTGATGTTGTTGCTGGTTATCATTGTCGATGTAAGGCTTTGCATTGAAGTGATGGTGGACACTCTCCTCTGCGGTTCTCGTTGGCGTTGGTGGTCTGACTGCGTTGTCCTTTGGAATTCGATCGCCAAAGAGGTATGGCAGGGAATTCACGCGACTTGAAGTCGACGGTGACACGTAATTGTTTGCTTCTATATAGTCAGCTGAGGACTGTAGGTGTTGCTGCCTGGGTGCTGAATGGTGGTGAAAGTCAGAATCCAGCGGCGGATATAGGACATCCTCAGGCGACTGATAGTTCGTTGCTTCGGATTTATTAAAATCAATATTATCGAAGGACACCGGCGACGTTCGTTCTCCATCGGTGGCTTGACGAGTACCGGGATCCTGTTCCTGGCGGAATGGCAAAAATTTTCCACCCAAATAGTCCTGATACTTTGACTGTGTTTGGTAAGAATCCTGATACGAATTCTCCTCATTGTCGACATCGAAACCTCCACCACCGCTGCTGCCATACGAAGTCGTTGCGAATTGCTGGCGCTGCTGCTGGTACGGTTCATTGGAGTATCCATTGGAAGGGTTTACCTCGCCAGGATTATCGAAATAATTCTGATTCTCATTACCATAACTGGACAAAGATTGTGAGTAATACGATTGAGGTGGGTAACTTGAATATTGTCCTGGTGCGACGACTGCATCGATAGTGTTGTTGCTGGTCAAAAGGATTCTCAGGAGTAAAGCCAGCGCCAGTTGTGTGTGTTTATCTTTGATGTTCATCTCGGTAAATGGAAGTTTAGGTGGCAAACAACCGAGAACGGTGAGAATGAGGAAAATTGAAAATCCGTTGTGGAGTTAATTGAATGCGTACGCGTGTGTCGTGTGCAGGTAACAAAATGCAAATTACGCCAACGTTATGCGTCTTTTATATGGCAACGATGATGGGAGGCTTTTGCTTAGGCATAGGTGGAGTGGATGTGCGTACAAATTGTGCCCGTGGGTGGTGGTAAGCATGTGTACAAAAGCACCACATGATGATCAACTTTCTTTTGTTATGTTGTATCAGAGAGAGAGATAGAGAGAGGGAATGGAGGGAAATTACTGTGGGGAGTGGTTTCCAGAAACGACCGTATTGCGGCCGATGTCGTAGATGAGGCTTGTCATCAGCAAATTGTCTGAAGATTAATTGAAAATTCATCGAAACTAAGATGGATGAGAATGTTTTTGAATTGGTACTGTATTGAAATTTGGTCTTAAACTTTGCTTTGCTATCTTTGACTAATACTACTAGAGATACATATGTACTTGGGAGATTAGGATGGCTTGTCAGACGGAGTGGTAGTTGATTAAATTCGACGACGTCCTCATTGTTTTGTAGCCAATGCTCGTTATGGATGGTTACATTCAAGGTCTTCCTTCACCTTTTTGGCTACACATGTGGATGACAACCAATCGGTCACAAATAATCAATTTTTGTATTCTAAGCCACAAGGTTCAGTGGAGTTGAATTGAAGATTTCCAGATCAGCACAATAGCTAGATGTAACCTTGGATTTCAAGCTAAACTGGAAGAAAAACCTCGATAAACGTAGAGAAAGCCTTCCTCATATGCAGCAGGCGATTTTAGCACCATATGAGCTTCAAACCAGTCGTGGTACATTCGCTATACACAACCCAGACGACCGACCATGGGATCAATGAGAACGAAACCTACAGCGGCAATGTAAACCACGTTAAGTCTCACTCCTACGAATGTCTACTTCAATCTCGGCGTCATCCTTGACAAACGGCTTAGTTGGAATCCTCATATCAAGTCCGCCATCGAGCGCGCCGCTAGGACTATGTATGTGGGCCAGTAGATGCCTTTACGGCCGAACTTGGGGTCCAAATCCAAAAATAATACATTGCGGGTGTCATACTTACCTGCCATACGGCAGTATTAGAAGCGGCTGTTGGGCTTTCTCCTAAGAATCTCTCTCTATTAATCTTTATTAGGAAGATGGCCGATAGATGCGCTATTAAACTGCAGCTAGAATACAAGTACAAGTTAGGTGACCATGTGGGACAACTAAAAATTCTTGACTCAATTCCCAAAAAGGACATGTTTTGCACTATCCCTCACATCATTGTCAGGGAGTACTATTTGGATAGGTTATGTGAGGTAGAACTATTGGACTGCATTCTAAAGGTCTGGTCTGGTTCACAGATGGGTCAATGATGGAAACTGGAGTTGGAGCTGTTGTCTTTGGACCCAACACCAAAGTCTCGATACCTATGGGAATGTGTCCCACGGTTTTCCAGGCTTAACTCCATGCCATTGCGATCTGCGCTAGAATAAGCTTTAGTAAAGGTATTAAGGGTACTAGGATATATTTCTTTCCAGATAGCCAGGGAGCACTTAAAGCGCTGTCGTCCAATTTAATGGACTCTATATCAGATAAATGCTGCTACTATGCACTACAATCTCTTGCCAGGTCTAACAAGGTGAAACATGTTTGGGTCGCTGGTGATCAAGGAATTGCAGGCAAAGAATCTGCAGATGAACTAGTTAGGATGTGTCAGAATCTGCGTTCATAGAACTCTACTGAACCCTACTGTGGGTTCAACTGGACAGCCGCTACACCGCTGATTGGGAACACAAACTTCGTCTGGCCCACTGGAAAATGTTTCAAGGCTGACACAATCCGAGCGATCATCCCTTATTCCTACAAGAAAATCCTTAATCTAGACAAGGATAGTATTAAAGAGCTGGTGAGCTTTCCTACAGGTGACTGTGGCCTGCGGTAACACTTTAACAAGCTCAATTTGTGCCCAAAAATGGAATGTAGGTTCTGCTCATCAGCAGAGTTGAGAAGTTCTGCTGCTAAGGACGTACTATCCTTCATTAGGAATGTGGTACGATTTTTTACTGATACAATAGATCTTTATGGTCCCAGTGTCAGCTATATGGGCAAGGGGTCTACAAAAAAAAAAAACCAAGGCTCATGGATATTTGAGGTAACGACTTTTACTTTCGTGAAAATTTCTATTAGTTCCATAAAAAAGTCTTTCGACAACGAAGGCATCAGAAGAGTTAACAGTGGCAAGGTCTTCTTGGACACATGCCGAACGACTAGGTGCGTCTGGTCGGTTAAACTTAGTCGCTGTGAAGGTTGGATCATCTCATCATTAGCGAGTACTATGCTATAGGTACTCATGCTGAGGATACCAAAAACCAATTATTGCTGAAGTTGCAGAGACGAGGAAGAAATAGAATCTGTCCACCATGTTCTTTATGTATGTCCTGTCTGACAACAGAGAATGAGGACTATTGGCAGTCACTTCTTACCGAGTTAAAGGTCCTACGGAAAATTGAGCTGACGGATTCATATTCCTATCTATGTTATTCTTAATCAGCGGCACCTCAAACCAGCAATTGATGATCATGATTGCTCGAAAGATTGGTGCCGGTAAGACCTGCGACTGCATCGTCGACTGCTGCTATAGAAGTAAGAACTTCTAAGGACTGATATCCTTGCCCTACGTGGATCCTTAGAAGTGTTTTTACTGGCAAATAAGTACTCAGTCCGACGCCTTATTGAATACTCTACAGTCAGCGACCTCAACGGAATCTTTACTAAAAATTAATATTATATCTAAGCTTTCCCTTAGATTTTCAGATAAAATGCTGGAGTCGGTACCTCTAATCGTCTTCAACAATAATATCAGTGCTACCACACAACGTATGGTGGACATTAACATCACATCCTAGACAAAGTGCTAGTTGAGTCGCTGATATGAGCATCCTAGAGCATCCCAGGGAACGTCGATGCCGTCATCGTAAGGCAGATATGCTGACGCCACAATGTAATTGTCGTTTCCCTAACTGACCTCCACCACAGCCAAATCGCGAATGCTGAAATGATTGGTTACGCTGAAGCGATCACAGATCAGCTACGAAATCGGTGTCCTCACTGGGCACTGTCTGAGTAGGCCTTTTTTCGAATAACTTCTCCAGGAAGATTAGAAGATATGTCCAGTCCTGTCCCAAGGAAGACTACTCCATCTAGCAGCTCTTTTCTTCGGTGACCTCAGTGAGAGCGGTACCCCTAGAAGTCATTAACGTCCTGTCCCAAGGAAGACTACTCCATCTAGCAGCTCTTTTCTTCGGTGACCTTAGGGAGAGCGGTATCCCTAGAAGTCATTAGCGTCCTTTGATTTATTAAAAGCGACGGTTGATTTAATTTCTTCCTGTGGAGCCTAAATAGGAATACATACATATGGTATCACAAAATTCTCTTTCTAGACTACGTGTGTCTGTATCTGTCGTAGAGAAAGCCACCCTAATCTAAATTCTAATATCTACTTCGAAGACTATATGCATTTTTGTTCAAGCTTACCATGAGGGTGAATGAAGGAGAATATACAACATTGATGAGCTATGAACTGTATGAATCTGTACTCAAATATTCCAAAGTTCAATCATTTTGCCAAGCAAGATGCATATGCAGGGCACCCATAACAGCTACAGAAGCCATGTGAATTATGTCATCTTTTGTAGGATACTTGCTATACACAATTCCGGGGAACCCTTTATTCTATTCTCTCCTTATATATGTAAATAGAACAGACTTAAACCTATCATCACATAAGCATTATTGCCTGTGCGACAAAACCCTATTCAAATTAAAGGACTAAAATCAAATAGTAAATTATAAAACTTTGAGGCATCATTAGATGAACATAATAACGCCCAACTACCATCCATTTACAGACAATTTTCTTCTTATCTTCCCAATCATCAAATTACTTCCATAACATGCAATGCATGTGCGTCAAAAGTCATAGAGAGTAACCTAAGATCTGAAAGTTCTACCCCACCCTTTACAACTTCGGAGGCAAACTTCATGCTCCATTACTTACGAACGGGCACAAGCAACAGTCTCACATCGTGCATCTACCACTACTATGTGTCTACCTTACTGCAACTGGAATTGAAAACAACATTTCGGAGTCAAGTTGCAGTTGAAAAGATGAGGAGGAAACTATATTTCAATTTCAGTTGCACTGTAGGTGCCACAAAGCCTTTCCACCAAAAGTGGCATCATATTGCAGTGACAGTCTGCGATTCCTTTTGTATCCATTGTCAATATCATGGTCTTTTATGATGACTCTTGTTCGGCAGCACTTTGATGAATTAAAAACAAAGAAAACTTGCTATCTTCATTGAGCTTGTACATAGATAGATACTTTCTTTTATTTTAATCTGGATGTGTAAGATACTCGTGTTTCTATTCAATCTACTGTCATATTTTGTAATATGCCAGCGTTGGTATCCCTTACTATTGGCATCGCCGTCATTGCACTGACTGTCACGATCACGATGATATTAGAAACCACAATTTCACTTTCAAGTCTACACGGAGAGAGATATAATGACACGACGAGACAGAAGGTCGTATTTCATAATATGTAAATTTTGTACAGTCTTTTCTCTATGTGCAGTCATATAGGCATGAACTAGAGACAAGACTAGGAGTACTGCGAAGCCATAAGGATGGCACACTAGCGCTTTTAACAGATGGCGATATTCTTGTTGTGGGCGCCGTGGCTCAGGTGGTTAGTGCGTTGGACTACGGAGCGAGGGGTTCCAGATTCAATCCCCAGACAACACCTAAAATTTCTTTTACGGCCCCACCTCTCGCGAGCGTCTGACAAAAATCCGAGAGTAAAACTGTCATGAAAAAGCTTCTCAAAACTGCCGTTCGGATCCGGCATTAAACTGTAGGCCCCTTCCATTCGTGTGAAGAATATAACACGCACAACACGAGTGATTGTGAGAAGCCCTGGGTCCCATCGACCTGTTGCGCCAAAAATTTGTATTTGTATTTGATATTCTTGTTGGATATTGATCCCATCTCAAGTAGTTCCGCAGCTTTGACTACGGCCAGAACGTCTGCCTGGAACCCACTGCATGAGTCCGGAAGTCTCAGAGCCACATGTAGGTCTATATCTCTTGAATATATGCCCCGTACCCTGGCTAGTTTTGAAACCATCCGTATAAATTGAAATTTCGTTTTCGATTGAAACTTTTTCATTTGTCAATCCTCCCTATCTGGGTACATTACTTCGTAGGGTGTATTGGAGTCGAGTGTACCAAGACTTTCATCCCTTAAAAATAGAGCTATGTCCGATATAGCTAGAGAGACGAGGCGCACTTGCTTGTAATTTTATTTGTACATCTAGTGGTAAAAGATACATAAAAGTCTCGAGTGCAGCCGTGGGCATAGTGCGTAGAGTGCCCCATGATGACAATGCAGGCTGTTCTTTGTACCCTGGTCAACATATCCTGTGTATTCTTTTTGATAGTGGCTTTCCACCAAATAAGAGCCCCATATGTTAGAATGGGTCTGAGTACCATAATGTATAACCAATGCGGTTTTAGGCTCCACTTTTTTCCCGCTGTCCTCTTGCAGATGAAGAGAGCATTCTGTGCCTTACGGCCTATTTTCTAAACGTTAAGTTTCCAACTTTCTGTCCAGTACATACCAAGATGTAAAGGAAAAGCTCCACTCCAGCAAGCCAAGGCAATTTGAAGTGTGGAATTTTGTATTTCCTGCTAAGGAGTACTAGTTCTGTTTTTTTCCGGATGGACATCAACATTTTGCAGCCCATTATTTCTTTCTGAACTAAAATCACCATATCATCGGCATAAGCAGTGACGTTAAACCCTGCATTGCATAGGTCCTTAAGTATATCGTCTATGAAAAGAATTTAGAGAAGGGGAGAGATAACCCCTGCCTGATGAGTTCCTATAGTAACCGATTTCCTTATTGAACTAAGTCCCAGGGTGGAATTCATATTTCTCATGACGAACTTCTTGCAAAGCCAGTTGGTAATGCTATGCTCGACATTTATCCGTTCCCGGGCACTTTTAATTGCCTCCTTTCTTACGTTATTAAAATCCCCTTCAATAGGTATCTAAGAAGCCAGCTAGTGCAAATTCTTTATGCTGAATGCTGCTTTCTAATTTGCCTAAGTATCCGTGCTGAGCTTTGCATAAATATCCGTTGCAACAGTTGCTTCCTATGTGAATGTTAAGAAGTCTTTTAAGTGCCTTGAGGGAAAATGTCGAAATACTAGGCCTATAGTCCAAATAATGGGTCTATAGTCTTTCGCTGAAGTGTGGCCTGGTTTACCTACTTTGGGTATAAATACCTAGTGGCTGGCATTTAAACATTAGCTTAAGTTGAGCATCATCATTCATTCCCTTGAAGTGATCGAGCCAATGAAGTAGATATTCTTTAGTTTTCTGGACTACACCACAATTTGGTGCAGGTCATAAAAGTCGCTATTAAATTTTCTTTTCCATTTACCCTCTTCGCATATGTGACGCAAACCACGGCACAAATATTAGAACTGGTAGGATCAACATTCTACACATCACATTGATTTTTTAGGTTAGGTTTTGGTTGACGTGGCAGGCTGCACTACATCCAGCTTCACGTAGGCTAGTTTAAGAGCTACACAAAGAGGCAGGAGGAGCTTATTATAAAGCGCTAGATGGCACTGATATTTGCGTCAACCAGTTCGCCAAGGTTATCAAAGAAATAGGCTCCTAGCCTAGAGAGCTTCGCACGTAGAAAGAAGGTGGAGTATGGTTTTCTCATCTTTTGCCTCCATGTAGCTTCTACAGAAATCATATGTGAGGAAGACTGATGGCGTACCTCCCAATTATGCAATGACTTGTAATGACATCTACTATATTTGAAAACAGCAACCTTTTCAGTCCAGTAAGGCAGTTGGAGCATTTCTGATCCAGCTAAGACCAAATCTGTTGTTTACATTGATACCATTGACCTTAAGCAGCAATTTAATAGTAGCAAGAGGCATATGGACATTCACCTTGTCCGGTGTAAACGATAGGGTTGTAATCCGCCTGGTGAGCTCGTCGGCCATGCAATTCCTTCGAATATCTGTGTGGACCGGTACACAAATAAGGTGAATATTAAATTATTTAGTCATCGCATTAAGACACATTACGGTGACAATTTAGGGCAGATTCCAGAGATTTAATCCATGACTGGTAGTAAAAATATTCTGCTTAGATATCGCATTGCATTTTTGCCACAACAAGGCTTCGTTTACCACAATGATATCCCCTTAAAGGGGGGGATTCTGTTTTTATCAAACAGAAATTCGTTTGATTCGTTGAGAATAGAAGCGTGTCCAGTGCAGAGAATAAACCACTAAGATATGTCCTAGCCAACACGCGGTAGATGAGACATTGGTATTGTGGATTAGGGCAATGCTGATGAATAGAACTTTGGTTATAGATGCGGACTGTGGCCGCCATGTTATGGAAGGTGTAAATGACTGCCCTCAAAGTGGCGTTCTGTCTCCACTGCTTTGGTGCATGGTAGTTGACTCTCTGTTGCATGCTCTCAATAGTTCAAACGTCTACGCTCAGGCATACGCGGATGATGTTGCCATACATTCTGTCCGGTCATGCCTACAGACTGTCTGTGCTAACGCGCAGATAGCCTTAGACTTGGTCGATGAATGGTGCACTAGGAATGGGCTTTCGGTCAATCCTTTGAAAACTGAGGTTGTTCTCTTTACGAGAATGAAGATTGTGACCGGTCTGACTCAGCCAGTGCTAAAAGGCGTCACCATCCAGTTCTCCGATGAAGCGAAATATCAACGAGTGATCCTGGATAAGAAACTTCTTTGGGCAAAGCATGTCAAGTCGAAGACATCCAAGACAAAACCATCATCAGGTGCTTTTGGCAAGACATGGGGCTTATAACCGGAAAAGACCCTCTGGATCTATACGGCTATGGTAAGACCTTTTCTATCTTATGCATCGGTTGTTTGGTGGAGAGGGCTTTCGCGTAAGTACGTGACTGCCTTCTGAACTAAACTCCAAAGAACGGCCTATCTCGGCTGCACGGGAACTTTTCCGAGAACGCCTGGCCCTGCTCTAGATGCTCTGCTTGATTTACCTCCCCTTGATACTTTTATAATGGGCTGTACTATCAAAGCAATCTACCGTCTTAGACGGGGTAGCTTTTGGTATCATCCGCATTGGAGTTTCGATGACCTTGCGCGATACTTATCCTACATCTGTGTAAATTTCTAGTCGACTTTCCTTGCGTTCAGGATTGGCTTCAACCAGAGTCTGAGCCTGGACTGGGCTGTAGTAGAATATTCACGGATGGCTCCAAAACTAGTCAAGGGGCCGGTGCTGGTGTCTTCGTGGAGACCGACAACACTAGACTTCACTATTCGTTAGGTAAGCATATCTCTGTTTTGCAAGCGGAGAACTATGCTATCCTAATGGCTGCTGACTATATTGTTAAGAATAGGTGGCGGGGTCGGAGTATCTCTGTAACCCGTTCCAAAATAGTTCGGAAATGCAAGAATTCTTTGAGTTCGGTCGCAAGGCTGAACTCATTGACTCTTGTCTGGGTCCCAGGTCACACTGGGATTGCGGGAAATGAGATCTCCGATGAGATTGCTGAGCTAGGCTCAGAGGATGATTTCTCAGGACCTGAACCTGCGTTGGGTCTTCCCGCGTCCTCGGTCAGGGTCTCCTACGAGCATTTTGTGTGGCACGGCTCTCCAGGATGCAGCCAGACTAAACGTATGCTCCCGAAAGTCTGTAAGAAATCAGCGCCATTCTTGCTGTCTCTCAGCAGAAAAGACTGCAGACAACTTATTGGAGTTGTTACGGGACACTTTCCTTTTGCTAAACATCTTAGTGTGCTAGGCTTAAGAGACACCTCTGTCTGCGACGCTTGTGGAGACGGCGACGATACTTCGGATCATTTCCTTTCTTATTGCCCTGCCTTTGCTCGGATCAGGTGGCAGATCTTCGGCGTTGATGTGGTGAGTGCTGATACTTTAAGCTCCTCATCACTGAAGTGCATTCTCGGCTCGAAGAAATTCCAGTAAAATGGGTAAAACTGTATATTGCTGCCTGGTAGTACAATGGACCAGTTGTGTCTGAGAGCTCCAGTGGAGTGTTTCCTAACCCGACAAAAAAAAAGAAGAAAGATATGTCCTCCATAATATGTCCTCTTTTCCGATGGCTCTGTATTTCGGATTGCTTGCTTTTCTGGTACAAATTCCATATCAGGTTTCTGGAACAAGACTCCTCGACATCTCCTTTGTTCCAGTTTTTTTGGTTTTGTACTCTTTTCGAGCTGCTTTCGGTTTACGCTGCAACGCCTGTAGATAAGCTACTCTGTAACATTACTCCGACGCGTATAATCATCGTCATATCAAGGATTTCTTTGTTAGTGTTTTGTAGCCTTTTTTGGTTTCGGGTACGTCCTTCATGATGGTACAAGACAGGAGCCATGCATGTAATGGCATGGAGGAGAGTTTCTCACTCTATCTTTCTTTGTTGGCTCTGAGTCCTTCTAGTGTTCTAAGCTACTATATGTTGCTTTTTTTCAGGGCAGATCGAGTTGTTTCCCATTTAATAGTCGAGCTATAAAGTTGTCGATAACTAGAATATAGTCTGAGTCGAAATTTACTCCCTGCAGATGCGCACATCAAGAATTCTTCGCATCAATAAGGACGTGGTCGATTTGGTTGGTAGTTCAATCATCTAGGAGATCCAGGTTACTGTGTGGATTAGCTTAAGAGGAAACCTAGTGCTATATATCATCGAGTCATGAGCTGCTCCAAAGTCGATATGTCAATAAATGAAAGACTGAGCTTTTCGACAACCTCGCCAAATATGTATGTTCGCCTTACAGATCTTAGCACTAAAGTCACAGGTCATAAAACTTCTTCTTAATAACGTGTTCAGCTTCTTTGGTATAACACTGACGTTGTAGAATGTACCTCTAATACGAATCACAGCTAGGTGATCGCTTATCTCCTTGAAGTCAATGATTCTTGACCGTAGTCGATTCTCAATTTGACTACCAACAAGCGCAACTCTTTTTGGCAGCTGTAATATATGTACAAATGTCGCAACTCTTTTGTTTTTTGATTATTCCAGATCCTGTCTAGCGTATTTCCTGGATCACAGTAATATCTGCACATTACTGCCAAAGGACATTTTCCAGTTTACGTAGCTAATTCAGGTGTGGATTCTCAAATCATAGCCTTTGTTTGTTTCGGTTCTCTTTGACTCTAAGAGGGGTCCATCATCTGAAACTTATGGCATCTCATCAGCATCAGTTACCCCGACCAACAATATTTAACCAAGAGGCCGGGTTCTTTTGGGTACGCCTTGGAGAGAATGGTCAGACCTTTGTGGACCTCAACTTCGGATACGTCGAAAAAGCTTGTCCAAGTTATTCACTAAGAACTTCGACTTAGAAGTTCCTCCGCTGTCGCCAAAACCGTCCCACTATCCAATTGAGGTACTAAGGACCTGAGCTTCACCGCGTGGAAGTGAGAGTAGGGCTTACTAAACAGAGTTGGGAGTGTCGAAGCTTAGAATGCGGTAGTCTACCATTTGAAAGCACTCAAGCTATTGTGACATACATTCACAAAAAAGTGTGTGGATGTCCCACTTTACCTATGTAAAGGCGCCTGCCTACCAAATTCTTACGACAATCATGAATAAGCAGCAAAGCGGAGTGGTAGCGGAGCAAGTTGTGAATTAACTTTGCTTCACTATCTTGACAAAATTTGTGGAATTATATCCCCTCCTCGAAAAAAAAAAATTGTGCACTTTTGTCCCGTTGGTGTGGGTCATAAGTCCATAACTCAATTGTGGACTTATGTATGTCTCTGCGTCTACAAAACCATAAAGCCTTAAAAAAAAAGCTCAAACCCATAAATAAATCCTTAATAAAGATACCTTACTCTGTTTTTTTTTTTTTCATTATTTCATTCTGAATCAGCAAAATGCAATTCCGGAATAAATTCGCTCCAACAACATTAAATTCACACACAAGCACCGAACACAGGATACATCGCATCGCACACCGAACTCGTAGGACAAATTAACTTTCTGCTCTTCCGAAAATTGCCAATCACATCTGAAGTGTAGCTCCCATTTAATTTCCGTTAATCAATTATTAAGTCCATCAACACACGGCCGCACAGTGCACCAGTTATACGAGTATGCAGGGCAAAAGCGGATGGCATTAATGCCGCCCCCTGTACGTTAGCATCACAATGCATTCGGTCCTGTCCGCTACCTACCCCTTAATATGCACAGACACATACATCTGACAATTAATTAATTAAAATTCATTGCCATGTTACACTATATCTGCAATAATCGGCAGTTTTACTGTTGACAACAAGTGCGCCGCCCTTGCGAAATTTATCACGATGCATGGTACATTTTATGTGCCTTCAACTCCGATCCTGATCCTGTGCGAGTGGGGTTGAATCGAAATGAAAAAAAAAGAAAATAAACATCTACGCTGTTGTGTGCATGTTTTTTTTTTAGCTTGCAATTCATTGAACAAGCCAATGCACAGAATCCACTGGCCTGGAAGCCGGCTCTAACAGTGAGAAAGTTTACAGCGTCCAGGAAGGACCTCCATGTAAAAAAGAAAAAAAAAACAAAGTGAAAGGAACGCATCTGAAAATTGCTTGCAATGTAAAATTGTTAACAACATATGTTTGGCATCGCGGGTGAAAGGGATGGTTACTGAGAATGAATGTCGGTTACGTGCAACGACTAAAATGCCAACAAGTTAAATGCTTCGCTTATTGTAGCTACTGCGATTATTCTTTCTTTTTGTACATCCTGCTTTTTTTCTAGGGGATAGTCAGGAATACAAAATTGAAAATATGGACAGTGAAATGAAAATTCTTCGAAAGGTTTTTTACACTGGCGTAGAGGGGGAGTAAGTCCATGCAAAAATAAAATCACATCCACGCAAATAGCTCATCACCGGTGACATTGACCAAACGATTCTGTGCTGATTTTGTGAGAGTGGAAGGGATTAGAGTTGCCGTGCAGGTCGTATTATGGGACTTAAGGATACCTACTACAAATAGCTCGATCTCTACATATTTGCCTTTAGTTTGGCCTCGCCAAGTTGATTGAGTTCTTCCTCCAGACAGCTCATTTTCTATCGCCTCGTCCACCTGCATTGGAATCGAAAATTCTCCACCGATATTCATTCTCAGCCCATCGACGATGATGCACGTTACTCAAAAATACTAAAAAGTAGTGGCAACAGTACGCAACCTTGTTGGGCACCGCTTTGAATCAAAAACCATCTGTGATTTGTGTTTACTTGATCTGGATGCAATATTTTCTTTTGGAGAACCTTTCTGTCAGTTATATGGTTTAAATGATCCCTTTTTAGCTCATCCTCAGTAGAGAACTGTTTAAATTTTCGGGCAAGTCTTGAAGCTCTACTCACTACAAGACTTAGGGTTTCTTAAGGTATCAACCACGTCTACGAGCCATCGTGTTCGGGTCCAGGCGATATGTTCCAATCTAATCTCGGGTTTTCTCCGTGTTGCCGAGATTCGCTTTCGACTATTCTGCGCTATTTATGCGAGGACCTCTCTGTATTAGTCTTCGTTATGTTAGCGGGCTTGTTTTTTTAAGGTTCGGTATGTGCAACCAATCTATTGGTACGTTCACTTTGAATAATCGCAACTACACTTTCCTGGTTTCCTCACATAATATGAATTGGCCAGAATATTCAGAATATATTTTTAGACAGCTTTAGTCTTTATACCAAAAGCCGGTAACACTTTCCACACATCTCCTAAAGACTTCCGTCCGATCAGTCTATCCTCCTTTCTATTAAAGACTTTATAAAGGTTGATCGACATCCACACTAGAACTAGAACTAGATAGTAATCTCCTATCGGTATCCCAACACGCGTCTCGCAAGGGAAAATCGGTCGAGACTGTTAGTAGGAATCCCTAAGAATAAGGATTTCACTATGGTGTCCTTCCTTGATATTGAAGGAGCTTTAAACAGTGTCAGAACAGAAACGATATCTGATGCCCTTTTTGACTTGAAGGTTGACAACTATCTCTGCTAATGGATGGAGCAAATGCTTATAAGCAGGCTTATCCATGTTGAGCTGGAGTGGTGTCGAACCGGAAGGTCGATGCACAGAGGTACCCCCCTGGGCAGAGTATTATTACTACTCTCATACTCAGGTTCAGTGTCATAGCCTACGTGGACGACATTGCGATAGTGAAGGGAAGTTCCTACTTTGAGACCAGTTGGAGTCTGCTCTAAATAAACTCACAAAGTGGATGGATATTGTCGGTCTTGGAGTTATTCCGCCCAAGACTAAACTAGTATTGTTCACAAGAAGGTATAAAATAACATATATAACGTCTCCAAAGCCCAAGGGCATTGATTTGCAATTTGCAGATCACGCCAGATACTTGGGGGTTATTCTAGATAAAAAAAACTCATTTGGAAACTGAATATTCAAGACCTTGCTAGGAAGCCCTCGATTGGCATTTAGAAGGACGAAGGACTTAGAGCCAAACTGGTGTCTCCAGCTCCAGATTGTTCACTGGATATACACGTCAGGTTTCAGACCCATCCTTATGTACGGACTACTAGTTTGGTGGAAGGCTCTACACAAGAAAAGCATCATTGCAATACTAGAGAAGGTTCAAAATTAATCCTGTGGCTGTATAACGGGCGCCCTTAGAACCTACACCTGCACTAGAAACTATTCTCCATCTTCGTCCTATTGATATCTTTGGGAAGCTGATGGCGGACTATTTCAGATAATTGCTAGCTAAGGAGGGTGCAGACCGGAGCTTCATAATAATAGGAGGAACCATCAGCACCCATTAAATCTATGAAGTTCCAATTAGATATCGCAGCCATAAGAATGGCAATCAGTATGTATACGTGAAACAATATCAGCACATGTCTCTCTTCTAAACAAATCTGGCCAGAGCTGGAATGTAGTAAAACCAGGAGATTTGTCGTCATTATGACAAATCTGAGGAAGATAGTTGGCGCCCTTACAGGGCACTGTCTGGTAGGCAATCACACCAGGAGGCTTGGTGCTCGCTTCAACGATTTCTGTAGAAGTTGTAAAAATGAGGAAGAGGAGGAAACCATGACACATCTTCTGTATACCTGTCCGGTTCTATCGGTCTTGAGAAGGAAAACTCTTTTCGAGGATCTCAACGATTTAACTAGACTAAGCTTAGGTAAAATAAAGAGCTTTGTTACCGCGTCAAACTGGTTTACTGTCTTCATAGCGAGCCATACCTCTTTGACATGGGTTTACGCTGAAACTGAAACATATGGGAAGTCTCCATGTTGGTCTTCGGTGCTGATATCACTATGGTCTAAGTGTGTCCATGCTATGCGGAGACAGCCACTCAACCTAACCCAACCAACCCTACATTCTTTAAACAATATTTGTGTGTACCTAAGGAGACGATACTTACAAAGAATCAGAAGCATGGCAGACGTCTTCTCTTCTTTCGAAAACTATGTACACTCGAAAATAGTCTCATACCTTAAACGCAGCTGTGTTAAAATTGTTTGTTCTTGATTTGCTATTTTTTGCCTACAGGTTGTTACAACAATCATCAAGTCCTGCAAGTGCCATTCCCTTTCGATATCTAATCCATGCTCTGACTGGACATAATCTGATCGCTGATAAATAACTCTCTCTAAGCTTGATTCTCCTTGTCTAACCATCCTTACAACAATTTATAAAAGCTTTGAATACCTTTGACTCATTGGTATCTCTTCTTCTTTTAAACTCAACTTTTTTTTCAATAAAAATAACACTCCTCCGCCTGTCCCTGTACGTTATGTCTTGTTACATTCTTCGGGTCCAACATAACAAATCCTGTCAACTTGCTGTTGGACTAATAAGTCGACTCATCTCTCTTGACGAAAACCTTATTTTTGGTGGCTATAATCGTCGGCAGCCACAGTGGAGTCCATCAGATGATCAATCCTTTCTTAAGAACTCGACTAAGGAATTTCGCTTCTTAGGTCGGCAAACAGACTCGGGTCTATGGCAAGTTGGTGTCTCAAACTAAATTATATAAAGCGACCCGTCCCATTGCTAACTACTCTCATATATCTAAACTCTTCTAAAGCATTTTATACAAAGGCCTAAGCTTTCTGTTCAAGCCTCTAATTTAGCTTAGTCAACATGGCTCCCTGAAAGAAAGGTAAACTACTACAAACCTCATTCAATGCGTATCCTGTTCCCTCGAAGATTTCAGTAAGGCCATAGAGAAAAAGACATTCTATCAATCAATGCTTTTTAAATTGTCAGTCCTTGGCTGTCCATACAGCTATACTGTTAGGTATGAAGGTAAATGCGAGCCCTTGTTGACAAAATTTGTCAACACCTCACTTAGACTAACGAATGTGCCCAATTGTAAGACCTTGAGAACCTAGTTTAAGCTATATTGTTAAAATGGAGATCTTGTTACCTGGAAAATCATCTCTGTTCCTTCTGAGCCACCTCTGGTGTTCCACAAGGCAGATATCTAGTTCCCCTCTTTTTTATTCTAAGTCTAAACGATTTTTAGACGGTCATTAAACAGGCCTCCGTCTCCCTCTACGTTGAAGACACAAAATGTATCAAAATTGTTACAGCACAAACAAGACCAAATTTCTGGTCGGATCATGCTATCGGCTCGGCATGGTATTTTATGGTATTACGCGAGGACAAAATAATCTTCAACGACTTCGCTATCTAAAAAGAAGAACACAATATCCTTATCATCATTCTCTTATAGGACAAGGATCCGGGTTCGGGAAACTTATAGAAAGTACTCGAGATGTTTCTCGTATTTTTTGACATCCTGCGTTTGCTGAGAGAATCCGATTTATTGTGTGCCTACTAGGTAGTAGCTCTGAAAAATTAGAACTTAGCTGGTATATTGGTACCTTTTGACAATAGTCACTACTCACTTAGACCAACTGTTGGATCAGTTGTGAATGGACTTTGAATGGGATGCGGAAGAAAGAATTATTGACTCAACTACATAAGTCCTACACCTGCGAGATGTATTTGCTCGCAAGCTTAATGAACCAAACAGAAATAACCACATAATCCCTGCTAGTTGTCCGGCTACTTTGGCAAAGACTATAAAAAAAAGCAAAGTTTCTAGCAAGAAGGGAGGATTAGAATCTATCCGAAGATCTCTGCGAAATACTGAATCCATACCCTGAAAGAAAGATTCTAGGTAATGATGAAGGACCTTAAAGTCCGAGGAAATATTTAGAAAAAGCTCTAGATATCATACGGATATGCCAGCAGTAGATTCGAGTCTCCTTTTCAGATTCTTCGTAGACTGGACTAGACAGATGGTTAAGACGTAGAATACCCTTGCCTAGGCTATGTCAGAGTAGGTACTATCAAACATTCCTCTAGGGAAACTCAAGGTACATATGCAATAGAGCTTGATATCGCGACATAAATGCCTCACAAAGATGGCAAAGAACCTTAAAAAAATCATATATTAGAAGGACACTATTGATCTGGTACTTACATACATATGTATGTAGCATGTACTTATGTTTAAAAAAAAATAAAGAAATCTAGGTAAAACCTAATCTTGAGTGCCCATTTGCTAAAGGTAGGTCTTGCCTTCGACAATGGCAATAAAACATTTTAAGAGACCAGCTCATGACCGACATGGGTAGAGACAATGAACCCCAAAAGCTTGTCTAGACATGAGTAGATACTAAAGGCCGCAACAAAGGCCCTTAAATACACGGTGCCCTATTCACATCAGTTTCGACAGACGAAAATTAACTCAAGTGGCATCCCTCTACTAAATAATGATTAATCAACTCGCACATGGTTGACTTGTTCTGTCGACCAGAACATAACATTGTGCGCATCCTTAGAAACAAAAATTGTAATCACTGTTCCATGCACAGGATATGAGAAAAAGACAAACCTCCTCTGTTGTGACTACTCTTCCCAGTTTAGCGCGTATGGTGTTGTATTCAAATGTGTATACTTGTAGCAGGATCCATTTTTAGACTCAATGATGTTGAACAAAAGTAATCGCTGTACAGGGATGAAGTGCAACTGACGCTTACAGATGCTAGAGATGATGGGTGGTGGTGGTGCAAACAGAGGGTGGCTACATACCATAAGGCACTCGTAACTATATCACTCGTGATGTTGTACTATTTCTCGTTTTCGGTACTCACGTTCGGTACTAAATGCGCCTTGTAATGGCGTTCAGTACTACCAACTCAAACTGTGCGTCGTCGTCGTCGACGTCATCATATCCACCATCACCACCAACACCACCATCAGCACCACCACCAGTCTGTTCACTGTTGTGTTCAGTTGGTGGGAATTATCCTCAGTCGAGTGGTTAAGGGACTGAACTTTATTTCCGAACCATTAAAAATGCGGATTTTATGTTTTGAAAAGGTTTTGCTCCTCTTTTTTTTCAATTTTTATTCCTTTTTTTTTTTATTTTTTTTATTCACCATCACCACCCTACACATGAGCATGAGTTGTGTTTGTTTTGTTGGCCGGAACATGAAAAGCTCCATACACTGCCAATTTACCCGACTGATTGAAAAGTGAATTGAATGTTTTCGAACTGAACTCGTTCGAACAGCAGCTGAGAGTGGAGTAAAATCATAGCTGGTGGTGTTACCCGAGGATTTTTGTATAACAGCTAGGTGATGGGGTGGGGGTAGTTCACCCCCACCCCGGTGGGAACTTCGTTGTAAAGCGTTGTTGAGCTCCGGGCGTTATTTGCTTTATTGTTAATTCTTACACAGTTTATTTAATTTTTATTTTTTTTTTTGTTTTTTGTTTTGTATTTATTTATATTGGGAGTTAAGTGGGATAGTGGGACACTTTATTACTGTGTCGATTCATTTATTTATCATTTATCAAAGAAACACAATCGAAGGTAACTTAATTAAGTAAATGTGTGAAAATGTAATGAAATTATTGGCGGATTTATTGTATGGAATTTTTTGTTTATATTTTGTTGTGTGGGTTAATTAATTGGAAAGTAGTTGCACTTGAGCAGGTAAATGAAGCGTGGTGTTGAATGGGGGAGGTAATCATAAAATTGTACCTTTACCTAGGGTGGGTACTGCCCATTAAACTCATAAATATTTCAAAGCTTACTTAGTTACTGAACAACAAATTAAATATGTGATTTGCAATGAATTAATGCCAGAAGATTTTATAAAACTATTAGCTTAATGCAAATAGATTTGCAGTTACTGCAGCTAATAATGGATGGAATAATAATAATGTGTTTCATGAGTACAGAGCTACTAATAGCGTTGTTAAAGTACGATAAATCTTTAATGTTAAATATCATTTAAAAACATATTAAATATTATTTGTAGGGTCTGGTTCACGATTTCATTGGGTCGAATGCGTGGAAGAGGTGCCCTTTTTATGGCAAATATTTCACCAATGATCGTTATTCTCTTTAATTGCTTCCAGTTTATTAAAGTAACCAGTGACAAAGCATTAGAACAAGAGTGGTCAACAAGAGGACCTTAGAGACGTTTATTATTTATTTATTGTTTGGAGGGTATGTTGTCCTGGAACCTTTTGATCTATTGTGCCCCCTACTAACACTTTGGAGATATATGTACATACGTGTCCCTCTTTAGAGTTCCCCTCACATTAAGATTCCCTTCAAAATCATTTTGTGGGTCACTACACTACGCCTTGGCGGAAGAAATCTGTCGTAGAGCACTCTCTAAGCCAGTTTCCTTTAAGAATCTAAGGAAGAAAGTTGGCTCTAGGTTAGGTTAAGAAAGGGTGTGTGAGGGAAAAACTCATCTTTAATTTTCAGCCCAACGATGTCAGCTTCCCTCTCCACATTTGCTGTCAGACAGTAGGCATATGTACATCGTCGGCGTAGTCGAGGTGTTTGAGTTTGGATGTAAGAGTCCATCGAATTCCTCCATTTCCCGTCGATAAAGCCGCATTTAGCATATCGCTTATCACCAATAGAAATAATATTGGTGAAAGAATGCAGCCTTGCCGAACCCCACTTTGGACTTCGAATTCCTCAGACAGCCTTCCTCTGTGCAAAACGTGACATGTGGATCCATCGTATGTAGACCTGATAATAGCTATTAATTTATCAGGAATGCATCTCATGCGCAAGGCAAGCCAAATACATTCCCGATTGACACTATCAAACGCTTTTTCGAAATCAATGAACAGCAAGTGTAGTGGTGATCGATATTCAACGCATTGCTCAATGATGATCCGCAGGGTGTTGATGTGGTTGACATAGGAGGATCCAGAGCGGAAACCTGCTTTTTCAGCGTCGAGTGCGTCTTCGAGGTGTTTTTTGATTCGCTCCAGGATAATTCTAGCTATTACTTTAGCCATAGCAGGTAGCACGCAGATACCTCTTCAGTTTTCGTACTGCATCATCTGGAAAACTCTCGGCTTCCCAGATTCTTCCAACAAGTGGAAACAGTAGCTCAGCCGATGCAGATGAGCAGATAGGACGCTTTGTAATATTTTAAATGTCTCTTTGTAAGTTTTCGGTGCCTCGTCATGGTTCCATGGCCTTCCTCCCAACCAAAGAAGCGATCAGCTTGACATCGTGGTAAGGTTAAGGCTTTTCTTAAGTATGACGCCTCAAAGCCTGTTCATCTAACGTACTTTGTTGGTTATAAGGATGGTTCGTGAAGCTGACCGTCCAGAATCAAAGATTAATAAGAAGGAGGTCGTAGAATTTGTTACCATATTGGAAACTTTACCAAAGATGGTTGCTGGAGCTGTTGAATACATAGAAACTCTATTTGGTCTACGTGCTCTGGTTCATTGTGAATCCCCTTTTAAAAATATTGATGCAATGAGATCTAAAATTATACAAATAAATCAACCAGTTGGTGTTCTTGATGAAGTGAAGGAGATCCGATATCTGGAAGCCGACTACGTCTGCGGTACTTGTGAAGAACCTGGAACCTAGAGTGCGAAGGCGCAGTTCTTGCAAAGCGGGGCAGTAACAAAGCAGATGTTGGATTGACTCCACATCTTCCAATCGGTGGTAGTATGGATGTGTCCGTTTCACTGATGTTCATTTTCGACCCTATTCTTGCCAGAGCATCGGCCTTTTCGTTACCTTCAATGTTGCTATATCCGGGAACGCAACAGAGTTTGACCGCATGGTGTCCAATCGTGATGAGTGCATAAGGGCATTTTCTAACTGACTTTGGTTTGACTATATTAGATTTCATGGATTTTAGAGGTTGGATTCTCTCAATCTGCTCCTTTCATGGCAGAACCGTTGATGAACAAGTCCAGGGGAAGAATACGAAGAATCATATCCAAAACTGATTTCGGCGCGCTTCTCACAACTCCAGTGGTGCAGAGTGCTGCGAGTTTTTGCAACTTATTGAGTGCCTCCCTCGTGGTGACCAGATTGGTTCATTTTGACCATGCAATCGCTCCATATGTGAGATCATTGGTCTCACAATAGCAATATATGTACATCCATCTAAGGATGGTCGGGTTACATCGCCAGGATTTGTCCGCTAGGCTTCGACAAATCATTAGAGCCCGCGTGGTTTTCCTGGTAACCCCTTCTGTGTATTTTTTCCAGCTGAGTTTCCTGTCTAGGTTTAGTCCCCGATATTTAACTTCTTTGACGGGTGTCAGTATTGTACCCGACAGTTTTAGCGGCCTCAATCGTTTAAGTTTTCTTTTCCTCGTGGAAGGTACTATTGTAGTTTTCTTCAGATTTATGCATCGCTCAGCCGTCAAACACCATTCGCGACCGCTCAGACTTCTCAACCACCCTTGGCTCGATACAGGAGGTGAAAAAGAGCTACTGCTTCTTTTGCCGCAAATGTCGGTTCATAACCAGGCTAAGCCATGTGTTCCTCTACTCCCTTGGTTTCTCTGGTGCAAAATCCTTTTCAAGGTAGGGAAGCTACTATCTGCTTCTCACACGGTTGAGCCTCCTTTCAAAGAGGGTCATCCTTTAACCGGGCTATGTGTCCTGGGTCAAGGCACACTTTACTTTTAGCCGCTGTTGCTGAGGACAGTGGAGTCACAAGTTTACGATGTGGGTCCTTTGCTGTCTCCGTACATTCCACTACAGCCTTGGTCAAAGGTCGAGGCTAGAGTTTGGCTCCCACAGCATTTGGGTGAACATAGGAACCTTCGAGATGGTTGTGACTTTTTGGCTGGTACTAGGTTGCACTTGCCTATTGCT
This sequence comes from Xylota sylvarum, assembly GCA_905220385.1. NCBI lineage: Eukaryota > Metazoa > Arthropoda > Insecta > Diptera > Syrphidae > Xylota > Xylota sylvarum. The sequence goes on from LR999958.1 coordinate 41,484,621, forward strand.
ACTCCCTCGGCTTGTTCTAGGTCAACAAGGCAAGTCTTCCGCACAGAGCCTTGCAGCTCACTAGTTTAGATGCGGTGTCACCCCGCAATCTGCCTAGTTCGCTCTTTAGCATTTTTTTTCCTTGTTTTTCTTTTTTGGATTCATTGCCCGCAAGTAGCGCAGGAAATGGTTGTCCGCCACATCAGAGGCTGGCAATAACGCGGTAAGGTCATGGTTAGACTCCAAGGTGGCCCCATATCGGAGAGGCTCCGTTAGAAAACAGCCGGTACACCCACTGGCTGAAAACTATCCAATGGCTCGCTTAACACCCTGGATTAGGAGGGATAGGCTTGGTTCACTGATCTCATTAACCTTCTGCCTGGGCAACCCTGCCAGGGCCATTGCTAGTGCACCAGCACCAAGCAGTGATGGCCTTTCAACAGGGCTTGTGAGTCAGTACAAGCCCTCGGCAGCCCTGCCAGAGACCATTGCTAGTGCACCAGCACCAAGCAGTTCTGGCCTTCCTACAGGCTTTGTGAGTCAGTTTAAGTTATCCATGCGAAGGAATTGGAGACGTTGAGTGGTAGGAACATTTCAAAAACGATATTGACCCAAGTATGGAGTTTCCACCACCTAAGCAAACCTCACCTTTGTCTAATGATCCCTAATATCGCATTGGATACCTGTTCCACTTCCTCTTACAATTTACCAGTAAGTATGTAATGGCGAATCCACATAACATACTCCGTGTATGGCGTCATACATGTGTTCTACAGCAGCGGGCCGAGAACAGACACTTGGGGTACGCCACATGTTAAGCTGTATTCTTTTGGTCGTTGTTGGTGTTGTATATAATGATCCTAATTTACTAATTTACTTTCTAACTTCGGGGTAAACCTGGACCTTAACCAACAAGTTTGTGCAGATAGTCCGGTTCGAATATAACTCAGTAGCGTATTCCTAGACGGTTGAGGTCCCCTTCTGTTCGTGCCCTCCACTTGAAGTAACTATGTCTTTAAGAACGGTCCCATTGCGGTGTATTCGAAGACTTTCCCTTTCTGCAATGTTCCATTTTCCGCCTACTTTTTTCCTGTAGACAAACACCAGGATCTTTAGCTTTGCCGACAAGAGTAGTCTAATAGCATCTTTCTTGAACATCATATAGTCAGAGATGTGAGACACCCGGTTTAACCTCAAAGATAATTATGGAGTTGGAGTGGTTGTAAAACACAGTAATATGTATATCCATTTTGAAGAGGCAATAGTATAAGCTTTAAAATGATTTTGAATGAATCCGCTATCAAAGATTTATAAGGCTTCCAAGCCACGCAAGTGTTTTTCGGGTAGAAGTTCTAACCATCATTGACATTTCCCTATAATATAAGTTCAGCAACTATCAAAAATGCTAAACATTGAAGTCATCTTCTACAATACCGGGTAAGACACAATAGCAAAGACAGTCTGTTTCAGAGTCATTCAAGATTCGACCAACCAGTGGATAAGTGCCATTCATAGTTCCAACTCATATGTGTTCTAGTCTGCAGTGATGGTCTTGGTTGTCAATGCATACCACTATATCATAGGTATCCAAGGCAACATCAACATCGTTAAATTTACTAAGTTTGTCAAAGAATTCGAACATCGTTTCATCCAAAATCTTCAATATTCGATCTTCGTAGCAAAAGGTTCGATCATGCTGTGCATCATTCTGTATAATTTTTGAACTTGATACCTTTGTCGAAAATGCGTGCATTTGGCATCGTTTTGCCCTTCATTTCGAAGCAAGTTAAGCGGCTTCATTTCTGCAATCGACCATATAAATGCTGTATGTACTACATCTAATCAAAAAAATTCCTTGGCTGACGACAGCACTCTTAGGTTTACCTCTTCATTTCTCTAGATTGACTGATTGATTTATTTGAATAAAATACAATTTCTAATCTCTTCCAAAGTCTTCAACAATTCCCAATAAAATTCTAATCTAATTGAATTTCAAAGAAAACACTCAAACAAACCTATTAAGCAAATCATCCTCCCAGCAACCCTACAATCTCCTGTTGAATATTTTCAAACTCCAAGTTTTTAGTTGACGTGTTGAAAGCCATTAAGCTCACTCAAACTCCTCAGCCGCCCCAGACTCTAACAGTGCTTAAGACACTTAACCCACTTAAACTTTTCACTGCTTCACCTGTGACTTGCTTCCACCTACGCCACACTATCCTGTGAATGTAAATTTGTGCAATACTAGATGAAGACCTGCAACGTCCTTGCTTTGGCATAGCACACCATTTAATCTGGCGATTGCATTCTCCCACTACACCACTACTGGAGTTATTCCTGCTAAAATACGATTAAGAAAAATAAAGTCAGTAATGTCGGAAGCATTAAGACCAACTTGGTGAGCTTAGTACACCACAGTCCATCCAACCACGCAACCCACCCCATCCCACCCCTTCACAGCAATCATCAACAGCGAAAAAAATAAAAAAAACCCGAGAGGGGGTGGTGGAAAAGAAAAACGAGTTCTTGAAAAATTCGCATGAGGAATTTTCACCGAATGGGCCGCAATGTTCATCTATGAAGTTAATGGAGTCATGCAACAATATTTACGGGCTGCTGAGTATCCACCCTTGAGCACAGTTTTGTACTTAGTGCAGTGCTTCCACCCATCAACATCATCACCACCACCACCACCACCATCCCCCAACCATCCAGCCAACTGTAACAAAACAAGTAGTTGATTACATTCCCGGGCCCTGTGGAGAAGTGCAGTCGGCAGCACCACTCTATCTCACTACAGGCAAACACTTGAGGAACTTTTAAATTAGCCTTTTGTTGAGTTTTGTACCGACCTCCCCAAGAGAACTATGCCGACGACGATTTTCAAAATACGTACCTACTTAGTAAGTGCAGTTGGGAGTGATGGCTGCTCGACCTCCCCTCCCTTACTGTATCTCTTAGCCTTTTAATTAGTTAATGGAAGTTTAAATTTTCTAGATCCTTTTTTTTTTTTTTGTGTTTTGTATGTCTATTGTTTCACTTGCTGCAATTAAATGTAATTCGCTATAGTGATTACGGGCCTGCATGGTAACTGCCACCTCCGGTGCCTAACCAATAGTCGTCCTGAGGACTTGTACTTTAGTTAACATCATTTACTTTAATTATACCCTACACTTGCACTTTCGGAAGTACTACCATTTAACTGGAATGCAGATGGTTTTATGGCAGGTGTAACTCTGCGTACATGCATATGTATGCTTTTATAAGACAATGGCACTTTCTGAAATGAGATTTTGATTCCATTAAAAGGTTTTTTTTTTTAATTTATAGGTGTTGTTGTGATTTTCTGATATTGTTGAGATTTAGGCCTCCATTGGGGTCTTGCCTTCATCTGATTGTGCTTCTGCTGTGGGCCATACTATTGTACGTCCATCTATCTTTAAAATACTACCAAGCTGCTGGCAAGTTTTGCCTGGAAATCTTTCTTCATTTAAACTATCTTATCATATCCCAAGTTACCACCAAATGTTATCGAAAATGACAATCGATGGCACACTAACAAAATCTCTAGAAAGCTCGCAAAGGAGTACAAGAAGGCTTCGCAGTCAAACACTGTGAATCCTTGTCAGAAACACCTACTCCAGACACTCTTAAGTTCTCTTTCGAATTATTCTAGAATGAGGAGACTCCGAAAGATATTATCCAAAGTCCCTGAGATATAGAATATTTTATGAAAACTGATTCTTCATGAACTGAATTCCGCCAAGAATTTGAAGAAATATTAGGTCACCTTGTTACCAGTTTTCCTGATATTTCAGTTGACAAGACAAATTTGGAAGCTGGGATTCGAGGAACCTCTTGGATGGAGTATATGTAGTTGTCTATTTGCTCGATGTGACAGAGGGAATGTAATCGAAATGGTTTAGCTTTTTGGACTACATACACATTTTGGTACAACTCATACGTATATATAGTTCCTGGTTGTATCTTCATCTCAATTCGCTCTCCACTTGTTCTATTTAATCCCACTTGTGGGTTCATATGATCAATCCACTTCAACTTTCGTCTCTGTATGATTGTGCCTATAGATTTCTGACCTGTTCTCTAATAATGTTCAGTTGGGCCAGAAAATCTTTAAGAACGTTTGAAATTTAAGCGAGACTGTCTTAGCTTGACTATAACATCCCAAAGACAGGCTTTGCTTTCCCGATTTGGCTTGCTATATCCAGTTCGATACCACCATTGGACGGGACGATACTTCAAAGATACTTCACTCTCTCTATCGATTGTCCAGCAATACTCGAGCTGATGACTAAGTTCCAAGGCTGATTGTTTTAGTTTCTGATTTATTCATTATCAACCCTACAACGTCTGCCATTTGATGGAGTTCCATAATTCTATGTCATCGAGTATAAGTCCATGCAATAGCTTCGTTTCCCGTCATCAAAACAACACATGAGCATTGCTAATCATAAATAAAAACAATATTGGTGAAAGAATGTAGCCTTGGGTTACTCCATTTTGGAACTCGAATTCCTCTGACAACATTCTTTTGCAGAGAATGTGACATTTGGAGCCATCGCTGGCGTTCATAATAGATACTAATGTATCGGGAATACTTTTCCTACTCAAGCCAAGGGAAAAAACTTCCCTGTTGAAACTATCGAACCCAGGGCGCTTGGTCTCCACAGGAAAAAGAATGTAAGAACCAGCTTGTTTGGCAACGAGTGTGTTCTCTAGATGTTGTTTTAAGTATTTCCCCCAGGACTATTTTAAGTACAACTTTGGCTACAGTAGGCAGAATGCATATACCTATAAAATTTTCGCAATGGTGGCGGGCAAGGAGCTTCTGAATCTTTCCATACCTTCCAAAATATGGTTGGTTGGTTGGTTGAAACCGACACTCGAAGAGGATGCACTTACCCCAGAAGAAAGTCTATTGTGGTAGATCACACTCTTACTCTGGGAACCATTTGATCCTTTGTATGAAAGAGCTAATTTTAGCCGCGCAGGCGTTGCTAAGATCGTTTAGATCATTGAATAGGTATTCTTCCTGATGTTGACGAGTACACGTCACGTGCATAGGTGGCGACTAATGTATTTTTCTTTTTCTTTATCCATACAGCTTCTACAGAAGTCGTTGTAAGGTATGTCTAATCTTTGAGCATGTCTTCCTATAGCATAGTGTCTGGTGAGGGTATTAACTATCTTGGAGAGGGTTCTTCTCTTATGTTTTAGGAGTTATTCAGAGTCGACCAGAGTAAGGGGTTTTATGGCTGCCTGACTGTCGATATATATGGGAATATCCGATGCCGATACTGCATTAACCGCCAGCCAGTCAGCTGCTTAAGTAATGGCAGTGACTTCGGCTTGAAAAACACTGCAATAATTTGAAAGGTTAAAGAAGAGGTGGTGAATATTTAGGTTTTCTGAGAAGACTCCAGCACCGACTCCATCCTCGATTTTTGACGGCTGGGCAGACAAACAGTTGTTTGCTGACGACGTCAATTGGAAGTAAGTGGAACATGGTAGCCGTGAGAGAAGTTCTTATTGCTCCAGTAATACTGAGATAGGTGACTCATTGAGTTTTTTCCATTGTAGATAGGGCACAATGGTCTTAATATGGTCTATTAATTGTTGATGCACTGTGGGATAACTTAGTCTGTCGTACTTGAAGATTAGCTATTATAAGATAGTTATCTCGATCTATCAACAGATCTACTCCCCGTCTATTTCAGACGTCCATAAGACTATATTCAATTCCAAGGCGACAGTTGATAGCAGAATGGTGAGTTTAATTGGAGATTGCTTGCAGTCACCCAACTTAATTTATGGAAGGTCTTATGCTCAAACATGATGTAATTCGCATTCCAAGAATTAGCATGTCTGAATCCTGCGTTCGTCTTGCCAACCTCGGTATTTAAATTGGGGCGTAACACTATAGAATGGTAATGCGTCGTACGCCAGTTCGGAATTTGACCATCAAAATTGTATTACCATGGCCCTTCGTTGATACTGGAGCAAATATTCGTGAAAGAACTTTTCGCTCATAAGATCCCAATACCAGGTCTGCCTCTTTGCTTAGGGTCCAGCATTCGGCACGGTATAGCACTACTGGTAGGATCTATACACCATACATTTTGAGTTCTGATTCCGCAGTAGCAACAGTGTTGTTGGGTAAGTCTTCGTTGAATCTCCAATACGATACCATTCATGGAGACGATGTTTACTCCAAGTTAGGTAATCTTCTTAGTTACCTCGATGATCTAGGTATCAGTAGTAATGTTCTATCTTATGCGGTGTATCAACCAACCAAACACAATGGGGGTTCGATGATGTCTATCTGAAATCAGCGTGAACCTGTTAAAGATTATGTCTTTCATGTTTATATCTTCTCCATGAACTATATGTTCCAGAATAGGTTTGAAGAAATCACATGCGTCTCATTTCGAGGAACTTTTCCTAAATGAAGCTACATGACGTCGAGTTCTCCAGTGATACGATCCGTTTTTATGGAACAGGGCAATATATTTCATAAAGAAGTTTCTCTTTCTTATAATATCTGTGATCTTATGAGATTATCTGCGGAAAGCTTGGAATTCATAATCCCGTAGTTGACGTTATTTATTTTGTGAATGAATAGCAATGGTCCCAACTGTCTGCCTTGGGGGACGCCATATACTAACAGTATTGCAAAAGCTACAAAGGCGAAGAAGAAATAGTATGTCTTGCCCTCGTCAATAGGGAAATAAGGAGACTCGGCAGTGACGCAGCAGGCCCATTGTACTACCAAGAAGCAAGACCCTTTCTTTTTATTGGAATTCTTTCGACTTTCAGAGAAAGCCGAGAATGCACTTCAGCGATGAGGAGCTTACAGTATTAACACTTACCACAGAAGCACCGAAGTTCTGCCACCTGATCCGAGCAGAGGTAGGCCAATAACAAAAGTAACGATTCAAAGTACCGTGGCTCTCTCTACAAGCAACGCAGACAGTGGTGTCTCTTAAGCCTAGCACACTTCGCAAAAGAAAAGTGTTCCGTAAGAACGCAAATAAGTTGTCTATAGAGTTTTCTGCTGAGAGACAGCAAGAATCTCGCTAATTTTTTACAGGCTTTCGGGAGCATACGTTTAGCCTGCCTGCATCTTGAAGACCTGTGCCGCACACAATTGTGTTCGGAGGAAAGCCAATCGTCAATGGAGGCCCTGATCGAGGACGCGGAAGGTCCCAACGCAGGTTCAGGTCCTGAGAAATCATCCTCTGAGCCTAGCTCAGCAATCTCATTGGAGATCTCATTTCCCGAAATCTCAGTGTGACCTGGGATCCCGACAAGAGTCAAAGAGTTCAGCCTTGTTGTAGCGAATTCAAAGAATTATTATATTCTCGAACTATTTTGGAACGGTACAGGATAGAGCAGCCAGACTGTAGCTACAGACGCAGATACTCCGACCCCGCCACCTATTCTTAACAAAATAGTTGGGAGCCATTAAGATAGCATAGATCTTCGCTTGAAAAACAGAGGCATGCTTGCCTAACGAGTAGTAAAGTCTAGTGTTGTCAGACTCCACGAAGACACCATCTGTCAAGATTCGACTACAGCCCAGTCCAGGCTCAGACTCTTGGCGAAGCCAGTCCTGAACACAGTCAAAATTTAGGTGTTATTGCATCATATGGAACCAGGGCCGTAGTGTTGCGCAAGGTCATCGAAACTCCAGTGCGGATGATACCAAAAACCATAAAAGTTGAAAGGCGAGTAAATCAAGCAGAGCATCTAGAGCAGTCCCAGGAGTACTCGGAAAAGTTCTAGTGGAGCCGAGATAGGCCGTTCTTTGGAGTTTCTTGGTCCTACCACCAAACAACTGACGCATAAGATAGAAAAGGTCTTATCATAGTCGTATGGATCTAGAGGGCCTTTTTCCGTCTTGCCAAAAGCACCATCACACTCCCCGAAAACTGAGAGCTTGACAAGATTTGCCCAAAGAAGTTTCTTATCCCTGATCACTCCCAGATATTTCGCTCCATCGGAGATCTGAATTGTGACGGCTTTTAGCATTGGCTAGGTGAGACCGGTCACAATGCTCCTTCTCATGAAGAGAACAACCTCAATTTTCAAAGGTTTGACCCAAAGCCCATTCCTAGTGCACCGTTCACCGACCATGTCTAAGGCTATATGCGCGTTATCACAGATAGTCTGTATGCATGACCCCACCTTAGCGTAAAAGTTTGAACTATTGAGAGTATGCAACTGCCATGCACCATAGTAGTGGAGACAGAACAACACCTAGCGAGCAGCCTGTGTTAACAGCTACTATACCATGGAGGCGACATTCCACATCTACAAGCAAAGTTCTGTTCGCCTACCAACCTTTCACAGACCCACCTTTTGCAAGCATTTGACAAACATCTGAGGGTATAACTGTCATGGAAAGGCTTCGCAAAATTTTCTTTTGGAATGACAGTAGACTACAGGCCCCTTTATGAAGGGTTGTTAGAAGAAAGACTTTTTATTTATTTTGTATCTCTCTCCCCTATGGCCTATGCGTGTAACTATGGGTCTGTATTGACCTGACTGTGACGTTGTGGATCTCTTCCACTCCACCCACGTACTTAGGTAACCTATCTCTTCAATGCAATGGTAAATAACAGAATCTTAAATTGTTTGCCTTAAACAGAGGTTAGGGCAAACTAAGTTATTTTTGCCTAATACTGTGTAGGTCTTATGTTAAATCCACGCAGCGAAACAAGAATTTAATTCTGCCAAACCTCATGGCCTTTGCCCCAAAAGAAAATATCCTCCAGCAAATTACACATGTCTTGCTAAGGTATATACTATACATACATCCTGTGAGTTTAATTTGTGATTCACTGCTCCTGTTCGGATAGCCTTGTTACGTAGGTGTAATGTAATAAAAAATCAATTGGTCCTAAAGCGATGGTATCTGCAAACATTTTCATGCAATTATCTTGCATCTGATACGATTATGCTCTTTCAATTTTACAACCACCATCATCCGCCCCCACTACATTCATGGCATTTCAGTTCCATTCACTTGAACTGGGAACACGATTTCTTGGCATCGATCCAATTGTGGTGCACAATCAGAAGGTAAAAGTTCAAATGTAGAAGAAGAAGGCACAAAACCTATCCATAGGCATGCATCCACATCTATGCATATGAGTATGTAGTTATTGATGTTATCGTTGAACTTGAAGCCAAAGATGTGTGTGCATTTATAAGATAATTTAATTAAACCTAATGCGGTTAAGTTTAGGTACATATACGAGTATACATATGTATTCCTTTTGCCATTTAAATTCATTGGAATAGTGATCATGTCTTGTAAACTCTTTTGAGGCATTATGGTTTGGTTATCGGTTCATTGGAGCTATAGCCTTTTATCACTTTGATAACCATTCAAATGGCAAAGAAAAGGAAACGATTTAACATATCATTGACCAATAACCATTCAAGTTAATGTGTCTAAAGGTAAACCTCATCTCTTTGGAACTTTCCCAGACAGTGGTGGTGCATATAAGTTGTGTTTTCGACAAATTTTCTATGCTGTCAATGGCTACAAGTGCTTGAATATTTGAAAGAGAGGCAAATGACGTTAGTTGTTTGATAAATGTTGATCATCAACCCCATAAAATACAATAACTGATTTCTAACAGTGATGTCTGACGTTATTATAAGCTTTTGACAGACAAATTAATTTAGATGTCATTACCATAGTACGAGTACATATCAGAAAACATATCAAAGTGACTTTTCTTTGGCTTAGATTAGTTGTCCATTGACCTAGGTATATACATACATTTCCCAGGTAGGAGTGACAAATACTCTGTTTCGTACAAATAAACTTCCTTAAACCAATATGGACAAGGTACAGTTTCGTCCCCTTTTAAGTTTCTTCATCACGAATCATGATGTTACAAGGGCTGCTTGCTAAACGTTGAACCCCACACTCGTGAACAGGGCATAAGTTATAGGGCTCGAATCTCCTGAGTACGACCTGGACACTGGTCACATATGCCTACACCTGATGCTAGCTCTCTTTCGACTGAATTATATCTCCAAATCTCCAATGAGCTGTCTGGGGTGCGCAAAGTTTGTACCTCTTCCGTCGCTGTGTCTTCTTCCTGCATTTCGCAGCACGGACAGAATGGCGAGCTGTCGTATCTATGCAGATACTTTCCGTATCCACCATTCTGAGTGGTATTATAGTTTACCTCTCCTACTTTTCTTTTCGGCCAAGTTTCTATGTGGGGATGACTTTGTGTGTCCTTGATTGAGATGGTCCTTTCTTTTCCTTTAATAACTCCTCCATGCTGTTGATTTACGAGTTCCCTGAAGTATACCCGTTTCATCTCGTCGAGCAGGTTATCGATGGGTACTATGCCAGGTACGGCATATGCCGCTTCCTCCGAGACTGTTCTATAGGCGCAAATTGTCCTTAGAGCGCTCACTCTGTAGACAGTCGACACCTTCCGTCTTGATTCCCTTGTAGCCATAGCATCAGCCCACATTGGTGATGTGTAAAGTAGTGTTGATCTTACTAGACTGGACAATAGGACAACTAGATCTACGTTGAGTAGAATCTTCGCTGACGATTTTTGTAGCAGTCGACGCCTTTTTTCCTTTAACGTTCAGCTTATTATCTCTAATTGATATCCTGTTTAGATTTAATATCTAATATCACTGCTTACGGCTTGTGATTAGAACTGCTTCCGTCTTATGCTCTGCTAACTCCAGCCCTAGTGTCTCCAACCAGGTTTTAATTTTTGAAATCGCTTCATTGGTTGCTGATTCTACCTAGTGAATATGTTTCCCAACGGTTACAACAGCAATGTCGTTCGCAAGGTCTACAACATTTGTTCTTGAGGGCACATCGTCATACATGATGTTCTACAGAAAGGCACCGATCTAACACCGATCTTTGCGGAACGCCTGCCATTGTAGTATTTGCTACCTTCATGGCTTTTATACCTTAACTTCCTATTCTCAAAGTAGCTCCACTCTCAGAATATAGTTTGGCGTAATCATTCTTTCAAGAAAACATTGTTGATGTCCAGCGTAACTACGGTGCAGTACTCCTTTGTTCTCCACCGACATCTACTTCCTTCTATAGTGGTGGCAGCGATATCTACCATCATTTTCATAGTCTCTACTGTCGATCGGAACCTTTCGATCCCAAACTAGTATTCTGTGAGAGTGCCTCTTTCCTCGGCTATTAGTAACAGCCAATTGTATATAGTTTTCACCAATATTTTCCCCATCGTACTCAGTAGACAAATGGGGCGATATGATGAAGGTGCTCCGGGGGGTTTATTTCCATTGAGAAGCAGCACCAAATGCTGTAGCTTCCAGTGATTTGGGAATATCTGTTCTCTTAGGCAATTTTGCATGACTTCTATAAAGGTGTTAGGTCTTGCCTTTACAGCTGCTGTCAAGGTTTTATTCGCGATTCCATACGGGACTGATGCTTTGCTATCTCCAAAAGCTGCACTGTCCATGTGGAGAGTGGTCGCTATGGAAACAGTGTAGGACATGTAAGATGTGGTGCTCTATGTCCTTTGAGCTTCATCATTGTGATCCTATAAGCAGTTCCCCACTGGTTTATGTCGGCTTCATCAAGTAGTTGCTTGAAGAATATTTTTTACTGTATCTGATAGCGATTTAAAGAAAAAGCCTTTTTAGCATTTTTTAATGTCACCAGTTCTTGAGTTGGTCCAGGTCTCAGGCGTTAAGTGCTTTCTGTCGAAAACAGTGTCCTCTCATTTCGGTCCTGCTAGCTTCGGAAATTACTGTCGCTTCTTGTTCTTAATTTCGATCATTATAGCCTGGTGGTCGCTCTAAGTATAGTTTTGATCCACCAGTCTGTGTTTTGGACTAGGGACCTACTCAAGACCATGCATTCTGTACCTGCCTGTCATTGGCTATATGTCCTTTGAATGGTCGAACGCACTTTTGCACTGTTGCAGATCGTACCCAGGGTGAGGTTGCCTTTTGCAGTCCTCGATCACATCCACCAGGCTTTGTATTTGGTCACCTAGCTTGTGGAAAACCGATGGTTGGGAGGCCGGTTCAACTACCGTTTTGTTACACCTGGAATACTCGCATCCGTCAGTGCTTCTCCGTGATTCTGCCGCTTGGTCATCTGGTGACCTTAATATTCTAGAACTCCTCAGAAAAGGGGTTCTTTTCCTTCTCCTTGTTGCTTAATATGTCGGTTTTTTGTTTTGTTGTAGTTCTATAAGGTGTGACTATGGGGCGCAATTTTATAAAAGCTAGTATGTCCTTAGTATCAAAGTTTTTCAACTCCTCTGACGAACATAATTCTTTATTGAAGATATGTACATCTTCTTAACCAATTTAGTTCCGACCGAGCACTCACAGAGAATAGTGTTCAGATGATTCATCCTCTTTTGGACAGAGCTAACACTTTTCCACTGGGTACAGTTTAAATTTGTTAAGTCGATACCTTTTTGATTGTTTCGGGACATTTTCCCAGTAACGCAACCGAAATAAATGCTTCTAGCCCTTAATCAAAGCTGTGACACGGGCCCAACTTACGCCACAGTAAGGTTCTGATCCTACGAATGCGGATTCCTAGCCAGGCCTAGCAATCGGATATTTGTGAGGAATTTTTCTTTTGTTCTTGTTTTTGTTAAGTTGGAGATCCGTAGGTCAGCGACTGAGTGCTGAGTTTTAAATTTGACATGAAAAATTTATACAATCACCTTTCCACAGAGGATTCCCAGACCACCGGAAGGGTGGATGGTACTAAAGTACTAAAGAGTAGTAGAGTCAATAGCAAATAAAGAGGTTTTTTCCTGGTTCAGATAGATAGATATAACATCTGATAATGATTTTTTTGATCTAGAATCTCTGGATCGATAATTTTCACTCTTAGGGTTGGTCTAGATTGTCACAAATCTCCTGGTGATATGCCGAACAAGTAAGTATTCTACTGTCCTGACTTTCGGGGCTGGTTCAGGGGTAAAGAAAAGGGAATGTTGCTATACTTCTGGACACATATGTACATCCAAACAATTATTGAAGTTGAATGAATTTTAAAATACCAACCGTAGGTAGAAAGATGACATCTAGTGTTTGAACTGACCGAGGATGGAATTTAGGGCTTTAGTTATATCGTTTCTTTTTAAAGATTCCCTATGAGGTAGTAGATTGTCTAGTAGTGTTTTTGCTGGACACTGTCTTAATGGTATGAATGCAGCTTGGAATCTTTCTCACCACTTTTGCCTAAGTTGAATGGACAAATATGCACACAGCGACTTGTGACCACCTGACCCAAGAAAGAGTGGCTTATTGAAAAATATCACTAAAAAGTCCACTAAGGCAGAGCCCCAGTCTACCATTGACGGAAAGATGATAAGTGTTCTGTGAGACACTTATCATCTTTCTACATACCCCTATCGTTACTGTGAGACCAGGGGTATGTAGACTAGATAGTGGGTAGTACGAATGTACAATGGAATCCAAGTATATACATATACTTTTAGAACCATGAAAAAATTCACAACAAACCCTATTTATTATTTTTGACAGTGAGTTGTTTTTAGCAAACACTCACCAACACTTCTTACCTCACATAAGCCTTTAACAAGCGTTATTCTGTGACAATCTCAATCACTCAACCAACCCATCCACTGCACGCATCTGGCACTACACAACGATGAGTATATTCACTCGCGTATTAGCATAAATCAAACACACTTAACACTTCAACCCAAGGTACGTTAACTCAATGAATTGGTATGCATTTGCATGGTCCCTTTCGATTATATGCCATATTTCGTAAACCATTTTCGAATACATTTCCTCAAAACAGCTCCCATAAGCCATGCACCAACACTCATAACATCCGCAATCGATTTCAAACTCAAACTTCAAAATTTTGATAAAAAGCCAAACATCCCCAATTCCAGAACCGGAACCGAAAACCCAACTGAAAAGCCAACGCTATACCGAACATTTTCCCTAAATCAAAATTCGAAAATTTAAATATTTCAAGAACCCATCCCCTCTGATTTTAGATCGAAATTTTCTGATTCCGTTTTGCGATGTGAAATGCATCCGCCGCCGCTATAACCTTAGGCCTTGGGTGTGTGTGACTACGAATTTCGATAAAACGAACGAATATCGAAGTCATCCTTCCGAATCGAATGCGCCCTCAAACGTTTATCCGCCACAACCAGTTGGGGGTAGGACAAGGACGTACACACACCGATCTGTGAACCCACCCCCCGTACAAAGTGAATGAATGTATAAGCCGTAATTGGAAACCAGAGGCTTGTAATAAAAGTTGAATAAGTAAACAACAAGAACAAGTGTCTGAAACACCATTCCACACGTATGTTTCTAATAAACTCGAGGAAATTCTTGATTTACGTATCCCAGCGGCAAATGGATGCCGAGGCACGCACAGAGAATATCTGAACTCGACTTTTAAGTGGGTATCGGCTCGGCTCTCCCAACTTTCATCTCACACTATGAATTCGAGGATGGATGGAGGAGGGTGGGTGGTACGTTTTTACATAACGCTGCAAATGCAACCAAGTAAACACACACAGGACATGGCAAGGCTCTCTTCCAGTTTGTGTAACCCGGGCCCGGGTTCCCACTCTCGATTAAAATATCGGTCGGGTTAAGTGCTCACGTCGTAAGTGTCTATTCCAATAGTACGTGTACCGCACAGCCCTGTACCAAATGCTGGGAGGGGTGGTGTTTTTCTTTTTTTTTTTTTCCTATTTCATGTGATATACCTGAGAGCAGTAGAGATTTCAAGCCTTCGTCGTATTTCCCTATCCAAAGTAAGAGAGTCTATTTATGGGAAAGCTACTGTCGGTTGCATGCATTTGTGGTGTATTCCGAAATAGGTGAACAAAAAAAAAAAAAAATAAGTAAGCACCCTTAAGCCCAATTGTGGAATTGAAGTTTCTCGTTTCCGTTTCTTAGGATATCTCATTCTGACTCACGGTCCCATCGATTCACGTGAGGTGTTCGATTGGAAAATCCTTTTTCAAGTACAAACACCTTCAGTGGGATCTGTGAAAATTTGTATCCCTGTTCGCTTACTCATCAGAGGGTGTGAGTAGATTGGTGTTCCGGAGGAAGGAATTTGTATCGCAAAATGTTACAGGAGGACATTTTTTTTTTCCTAAATACAGTCAGGGGCATGGGAATGAAGAAGTTTTTACTTTTTTCTTGTCAGTGTGTTCAGTGTCCATAAGTTCAGGTGCTCCCAAACTAAACAGAATCAGATTAGGGTTCTTAGAGATGGTTGGACTTATTCCTGGTGTGGTACAAACAATAAGTGGACCGATGTAAGGATAGACATAGCAGGAGGCACTCTACCAGACCTCTTGAAGGACAGAAACCCAATAGTAGTTATGTATACAATCGATGCAAGGTCTATAGAAAGAAATTAAGCATTCTTGGAAGAAAAACAAACATTTCTCGAAGCTTTGCGAACAGGCGGGCATAAGTTCATGGAGAAGTACGATGAACAAACTTATTAATTCCAAGACAGACCTATTCACCAAAAATATAGGTTCCTTCAGGACCCAGGGCCTAGTTTCTGACAATCATTCGTGGTATGCGTGTTGGAATGGAAGAGAAATGTTTGTTTTGAGAAGCTTTTTCAACACAATTATTCTGTCCGATGTTTGTCAGACGTTCGCGAGAGGTAGGACCTTGAGTAAACTTCAGTGTTTTCTGGGAATCGAACCTGAAACTTTCCACTAAGTAGTTCGGCACACTAACCACTGAACCGCGGTAACCACACACTGACCTGTTCTATAATAATGCGGAACAATGTCAGACTATTCCATTGGTCACCAGTGATGAGTTCTTGGAAGAATATAACACATTCTAAATTTTACCAAACTATGGACCAAAATTTGCCCAATGTCTGGAATATGAACTCCATATGCTCAATATACAAAAAAGAAAAGTTGTGTCTTGCATCAGCTATCGAGGCATATCCCTGCTAAAGCCTTTCGTCAACATCCTAATCGCCACGTACCAGTGTGAATTCTGACCTGGCAGATCGACTATAGACCAAAACTTCACACCAAGACAAATTCTGGAAAAAACCAATGCAGTTCAGGTCCTGAATCTTTACCTCTTTATCGACTTTCAAGCCGCTTTATGGTTTTGCGGTCTACGAGGCGAATCCCGTCAAAACTGATTCAACTGAGTCGCATAATACTGGAGAATACGCGATGCATACTGCATAGTTCAGTTTGGAAGCATCTCTTTTGAACTTTTTCGCCAAGGAGATGCACTGTCTTGTGATTTCTGCAGTTATGTGTTGACACAGATACTGCATATCCATCTGCTGCCATTTAGATCGCCTTGACAATCGGACGAAACAAGTTCGTTGGTATAGAAGTGTTTTTTTTTTTGTAGACCCTTATCCGTATGGCTGACACTGCGACCTAAAAAGATCTATTGTATCAGTTAGGGTATGATTAAGTCAAGAGTCGTAATACCTCCCTAATGAAGGGAGTACGTCCTTAGCAGCAGAATTTGTCAACTCAACTGACGAACATATTTCTTTTTGGAAAATACGCCTCCTTAACCAATGTAATGCTGGGCATTCATAGAGAATGTGCGCAGAATATTCTTCATCTTTTGAGCAGGACCTACATTCCGTTTCTGGGCACAGATTAAGCTTGTTAAGGTGATACCGCAGGCCACTGTGACCTGTGAGAAAACTCACCAGCTTTCCAATACTATCCTTGTCCAGATTAAGGATTTTCTTGAAGGAATAAAGCCTGATTAATCGCTTGGATTGTCTCAGCCTTAAGACATCTTCCCAGTGAGCCAGACGAAGTTTGTGTTCCCAATTGTTAATCAGCGCTGTGTCGGCAGCCCAGTTGACACCACAGTAGGATTCAGGTCCTATGAACGCAGGTTCTGGTCTAGGATCCAGTTTCTACCTCAAATAACGTACCAAAATAGTACTCCCTGACCATGATGTCGAGGATAGTGCCAAACATATCATTTTTGGGAATTGACTCAAGAATTTACAGGTGTCCCACATGGTCACCTGGTCACCTGGACTATACTTGTATTCCAGCTGCAACTTAGTAGCGCATCTAATGCCCATCTTCCTAATGAAGATTTGTAGAGGAGGAAGCCCAACAATGGCTTCTAATGCTGCCGTAGTCCAGGTACGCAAGGCACCCATAATACCGAGACAGCCAATGCTCTGGAGCCTCAAAAGCTTTGTTGTCGTTGTCCGTTTAAGAACTTTCGGCCACCAAACGATGGCTGCATACGTGATAATGGGTCTCACCATCATTGTATACATCCAATGTATCATTTTCGGATTTGGAATCCAAGTTCTCTTGTAAAGGCGTCTCTTGACCTACATGGCCCTTATGGCTCGGTCGATGGTGGACTTGATGAGAATTCTGGCTAAATTTGTTAAGAATGACGCTGACGTAGTTAACCTTACTAGAATAAATTAAAGTGGTGCCTTTGATGGTGATAGGTCCTTTCTTCTTTTTGTAAAAGCACTAGAACAGTTTTCCAAGGATTGATGGATAGTCCTTCTACAGTGTAGTAAAGCACTTTGCATGACACTAGGAGTGGTCGTGCTGTATTTACCACTAATAAAAACCGCCAAGTCATCGGCATAACCAATGGTGATGTAGTCTGATCTCTGTAGATCCACTAGAAGATTGTCGATGACTAGTGCCTACAGAAGGGGAGAAAGGACACCTCACTGGTGACACACTGACACTTGCCCAGAGTAGAAAGTCGTATCCTCGATACCTCTGCTACTAATTGCTCTTGCTATTCCTTCTATCCTCGTCACAAGATAGTGAAGAGCACCTTCTGTGGATTTACCTTTCAAAGGAATAGACAAATCTAGCCGGCCTCCAATATGAACGTAAATGAGTCTCTCCATGATTTTGAGAACAAATGATGTTAGACTTAAGATTTAGGCAGCTCACTAGACTTATTGCCTGGTTTGGGGATAAAGATTATATTTACATGACTCCAGGTAGTCGTCCCGAGTTGTAACTAGCTCTAAATAAAGCTATCATATCCAGCAGAATGAGATCAATTCCCTTCTGTAAAACCACTGGAAATATGGCATTTCCGCCGGGGGCTTTGAATGTTTTGTAGGAGCCTACAGCCCCAGCTTTATGATGATGTAGTGGAGGTTGCTGTCGAATAAGTTCCTGGACCTCTATGGGCGGAATGTTGTCATCGTCGGACGCTTGGTTTTCTCCTTCGGTCGGAATCTCTACCAGTAGAGCCACCAGGTCTTTCGTCATGAATTCTGGAATTGGAAGGAAGTTAATATATGTGTCGATTAAGCAGGCAGCCCTTTGCGCAGAGAATAAGATAATATACATGTTGTCAACAATCACAGTACCAACCGACAGACTTAAACAAAAGGTCACTGTTTATAGCCACAGCTTCGAAGAAGGTATGTAAGTAGTTCGTCTCCACCCTTAGAAACCATTGCTGCTTTGTTTTGGCAAAACAAATGGGGTGAAAAGCCCGTACTCGGAGGACGAAATGTCTGCACTACTGCACTCTAATCCTTTCAACAGGATAGTAAAATACATATTGTGGACTTACAAATGAAAGATTCTTTGTCGAATAAATTGTGCTTTTTGTCAGGAGAGCGAATTATAAACCCACAAAAACGCAAATAAGATGACTGGATTGGCTCGATCATATCCAGTAGATGGGCAAAAATATTCTAACCAAGAAGATCTTTGATTCCAAGTCCCCATGTTCGAGGCGAAAAGGAAGACCGAACCTCCGGTTCAAGGGCTAAGCGATTGTGAATACCAGGTAGCTTGGTTTAGAAAATTGGAAGAAACGGGGCCGGGACCGACGGAGTTGGGAGTCTTAGTACTATTTTAGCAACCATGAAACGGACAAGGTCCTTCAAAAAATTGCATTAAACTGATATTGTTCAATTGAGCCACTCAGGCCCCCACCAAGTTTATACAATTTTCTCATCAAAAATTCTTGGACATCCTTTTTCTTAGAGTGCGTATTTGAACGCTCCTGAGCATTCAACAAAAGTCCTACTATTCCTTACAACTCCTGGTTTATCCAAGACGGTTCTATGAAAATAACCCTCACTGTGAATTTATTTTGCTATTTGAGATAAATATTAGATACATTCGCTGTTCGTATATGAAACCTTTTATCCATCGAATATTTGATAGATAGATCCGTTTCTTATGTCGTAAAAGGCATTTGAATGTCTGACATGTTCTGTTCCGTTACGAATGTGCCACCCCTTCAATATGGAAAGAATTTTAGGGATTACTATACAGCTTCATACGGCTGTTTGCTGCTCTGCCGAACCCCATACTCATTCCACTGAAATGCTAACAGAATTAGGACGATAGGTTATGAATAACCATCAAGGTGAAGAAGCAAATATTTTTTGCGATATCCAGAAATAGGGTTTAGCCTTCAAGTGTTGGAGTAGAAAATATGGATAATAGTTGATAGGATTGAGGTACGAAGGCAATCCCGGGACTGGGATACTTTTCCGAAGCCATACAACCATACATCTATTGGTGGTTTATTTGCAGTCAATTGTGGTTGTGGTTTGGGGTAGTAGCAGGGAGCCCCCACACCGACTTATGTTTATTTATTGGGATGCCATGAGTATTGCAACGGAATTGCTGTCTTGCCTGAGCTTTGTATTTGCGCTGCGAATTTTATTTATTTCAATTGAATTCGACATAGCTGCGGGCCTGTGCCTTTGTGTGGCGGTAGTGTGAGGTCGCCAGCCACTTGCGAGTGGTATTGATTTTACCAGTTTTTGCTTTCGGGGCGCTTTGGTCGGCTTGGAAATTAAATTGATTTTGTTTGGTAATGGAAATGAAATTGGAAGATAATGTTATTTTTATATATTTTGTTTTATTTTTTTTTGTTTTTTTTTTTTTTTGTTGCGGTTCAGACTTTATGACTTTAATACTTTGTGCCTGGAGGCGCAAACAAAATATGTTAAACGTGGTGGCACCATGGATTAAAGCTGTTCGGTGTTGTAAATATCTATACATGACCTGGTTGGTAATTTAAATAAATTAATTGATTAATCGGAAGGAGGTGAGGCTTAATAATTAAAAATGTATTATTACATGTCTGCTGGTAATGAATATGAGGGGATGGGAGAGGATGGAATAATATCATGGCTATGGCGTTTCAGATTGACATGGACATTTTGTACGATAAAGAGTTCAAACAGTATTTTACAGTTTGTTTTTTGTCCGTGAGAATTCGCTTACAGTCCATTAGGGGTCCAGGCTTGGACCGGTGGTAGTCCGGAACGTCATTGCGTCAAACACGATATCCATGAGATCGCAGTTGTAAGAAGGTCATTACACTATTTCAAAAGCCATCTAGATTAATACGATAAATTGCTTTGCTTTAAGCCGAACTGGCTGTTACAGCGTGTGAAAGTGAAAAAAGATTTACCCTACCTTAATGAAAAACCTCTCGTAACAGAAATCTGTCTAGGGATGAGTCCTGCTTCGTCAGTTCGCCATTGTATAATGGAGGATTGTACAGTTTAGCTTCGCTTATTTTAAGGCCGCCTGACTATCATTGAAAGTTGCTATATTACGTAGGGAGGGTTGTGTTGTCAATTTGTCTCGAATTCATAGTAATTTTGGATGAAGATTTAAATATTTGCAGTATAGACACTAACGCTCTGATCTGTCTAAAGTAACCTCTAAAATCTGCCCTGAATGTGAGACCTACGGCGCAAAAGCTCTTAAATCACAAAATGCTGCTATGACCGCGGGTTCTACAGACGGGCATAAAATTACGACCTATGAATTATTCACTGGGATTGCAAATTCACATTTGTATTCTGTGAACAACTTAAAAATAAACATCACCGTGATTTAACAGGTTATATTCACAGTGAATGAAATATCACGTTCACATGTGAACATAAATTCACGTCTTAGCCCAACTCTAGTAGGGTTTACATACGAACATCGTCACTATATGATTATCTCTTGCATGTTTACGTGGCTAAGATACCCCTCCTAAATCTATCCTAACCTCTACGTTACCGCCAATCCAGGCATTCCTTCATAGGGGCAGGTTTGGACATCATGTCTTTATGATCCCAGGTTTTCTCCTTCTTGGGCTATTGGTGTTTGGTTTTTCAACCGTAGTTCCTGTATGATGGTTACAAGCATTCTATTGACGGTGTCCCATGCTTTCTTCGTTGATAGCATGATCGATACTGTGTTGTCCTACCTGTATGGTTAGGTCCTCGCCTTTTTTGCGGCTGCTAATGAGGACAGCCTAATGAAGACAGCCTTTCAAGTCACAAGAGTTCGAATACAACGACTAAGATGGTTGGGTCGTGTAGAGCGGATGAATAAAAATGTTCCGGCCGGAGAGTCTTCGAATCCAACCCAGAGGGACGACGCAGTTAAGGAAGACATCCGCTAAGGTAGCGCGCTCAAGTGGAAAGGGACCTCAACCGACTTGGTGTGCGAAATTTGAGGCAGTTGGCTAAAGATCGAGCTGGCTGGAGAGACATGTTGGTTGAGGCCTAGGTCCACCTCGGACTGTAGCGCCACCTAAGTAAGTAAGTAAGTTCCAGACCTGATGAGCGCAGTAATATCTTCACGTCGTTAATGGTGTTGTAGCAGTTTTATGTCACCTCCTCTAGGGTTCTAGCAACTACAACCACCGCGATATTATCGGCATTTCCGATCATGTCCACTCCTCTTTGTGTCAACATACGTAGTACTCCATCGTATACAATGTTCCGCAGGGCAGGACCTATAACTGATCTCTTTAGGACTCCTCCTGTAATTTTATGTCTTTTCGGTCCTCGTCCGTATCGTAGAAGAGGGTTTTGTCTTTAAAATAATTATGCAATGAATTTATAATAGTAGATACAAGGATTCAAATAAGAAATTAGTTGACGAAGAAAGGAACTTTTGTGGTGTAGTAGTCTTCGCTTAGCAAAATATTTCGAAGAGCGAGCTGCAGGAGGATTTCAGAACAAACAATCTATTCAGTTCTGTTCCACTACTTGAGAAGTCGAAAATTTTGAGTAAGTCCAGAATTCTTGTCCGCTAAGTGTCTGTATGGACATGATTGAATTTTTTAATGCTTTTTCTCATCGACCAGAAGTTTGCAATCAGTAGCGAGGTGGACATTTATTTTTAACACTTCTGAAGCCAATCCTGTACCTGGTTAAGGTACTCATTCATCATCTAAAATGGATTGAAATCAGCAATCAGAAGAGGCGCTAGTATATCCCGAGCCACAGACGCTAGAACCCAGATGCAATTAAAATCGTAGTCGAAACAGCAGATTGCTAGTTTAACTGCTGGTATGCCACATGTAGCCATGCTTAGCCCACTACAGTTGTATCTGAAGTTGAAGGATGATAAATCTTTTGAAGATGCAACCTTGCTTATCCTCAGTAGCAAAGTGGGATCTCCACCTATTAAACGCACATATTAAATTCATCATTCTGTCTCTAGTCCTTGCCGCATTGCTGTAATCGCGAGGTGAGCTGGAGCCTTATATCCATGGTTCGAATTTGCAATCTTTTTTCATGTTGCGGCTTCTTCATTATTATGGTCTGAGCTTTCCTGAAACCTTAGAATTTTATTGTTCTTTTCTACAGTCTTCAAGAATATAGTGTACGCTGAAGCACTCTGAATGTTCAGAACAATTACCATATAAAGCTCCTCGAAGTTCTGTTAGATCATAAGTTTATTCAGGATAATGCTAAAAATTCAAGGATCCAGACAGCCGATAAGAAACCTTCTTGCGGCGGTCAGAAAATCAATCCTGATACACGAAACTCTTATATGGGGACCTGTAACAAATTTGGAGACATATGTACATGAGAAGGATAAACTCCTTCCACAGAAGAGACTGAAAATATTCGTTACCTCAATCATTTTCCTGTATATCTATGCACACATTAAATAAACAACATGGGTCTTAACGGCTTGAATGAACTTCAACGATAAGAGTATAAGTTTCCGACTTCTGATGAAAATAATTTCGAAATTGCACTTGCCAGTGTACAGCACTTACATCACTTCCTCTAGTCTCATCGAAAATCATCTCAATCCATCCGATTTAATCATAAAGCCCCGGCCGGAAATCCTTGTCGGACAAAGTCAATTAAATCTCCTGCCCGCCCAATCGGGCACCCCATTGTTTGGATCTCTGCTCTGCTGTACTTTATTCCCCATTCTAATAAGATTCTCCTGACTTGGACTTCCTTCTTCGATTTACACAATTTGCAATTACAGAATTACTCCTCGATATAAATTCCCTAGCAAAGGAGGAAAAAAAAAAAAACTAAAAGAAATCAATTTGTATATTGGTCACGTATCCAAGTGCTCCCTTAGGGTAGCTGAGGAATTTTAATCGAACAAGGAACTTCAATTTGGCAAAAATATTGGCATTTAAATTTAACGCCGCCGCCTCATGCCATGCCTCCATTGAGATTTGATTACGCAGTTCCTGCCCCACCGCCCACCAAGGATACATATGTCTACTTGTGTTTGTTTTTTTTTTTTGAAAAATTTGGGTGCGTTTGTTTTGTCCATTACTTGGAAGCGTAATCGCAGTAATTTGTCCTTTCAGCCCATTTGCTTCGGAGATAAATGCTGTGCGAAAATGTTGAACGGGAGCAATTAATCGTAAGGATGAGCCGCTCGCAACTGGCCACAAACGTGGCAGCGCTTCCGGCAGAACACGAATCCATTTAATTGATTTGAATGACCTGCTTGAGGGGAACGACGCATGGCGGCGGCGCAGTGGTAAGGGGGACAAGTGCTTCATGAAGTCATTAATCGACAAGTCAGCTAGCAATAGGTGGGTCTTGGTCTGGTCACTGTTGATGGCCATCAATTAGAACTCGGGGCCAGTGTATTCGCTGTTGGCGCTCTGTGTTTCTCCTGTTGACTGTTTGTTTATTGTTTACTGATCGAAATGTTTCGCTGAAATCTGTTAATGACTTTGTGATGGGGCTCATTAAATCCGTTACTGATTTGTTTATTCTTGAAATTTCAGTTTGAACACTTGGAGCCATTAAATCTGTTCTGGTTGCTCCTTGCGAGATTGATTACCCCCCCACTTTTAACACCTTTGGATGAAAGTGTAAATTTTAACAGGCGTCGAGCTTCATAATGAGTGATTAAATGAAGTTATATTCCTAAGAGGGTAATCATCTTCAGGATATGTATCTACCTGTGAGGGTAGCAGATTGAACGAATTTAGCAGTAAAAGTGTTTTAAGGGTTTGGTGTTTGGTAAATACATACTCGTAAGTTTGACGGCAGAGACATGTACATTATCCAGGTCTTCCGAGCCCTATGCCTTGAATAATTCTTCAATATATTCATTGAACATAGATTCGTAACGTAAAACAAAGAGGTAGTGTTAGAATATATTACGTATGGTACTAGGTTTTTAAGTAATTTTGGATAAGACGACACCTATATAGTCTTCATTTCGAGGTAAGGCAGGACGTCAATTAGCTGTCTTCAGTTGCGTATGCTATCGAAGATGTGAACATCCTCTTCTGCTTGTTCCATGAGGATCGGATTGAAAGATTTTTCGGCCCAGAGCATTGGTCTTCATCCATTCTATTCATCGATGGATGTTTTAATCCGGCGCGACATGGGGTTGTAGTGGTCGGCTGTCCTCCATATTGAGACCATCAAACTGCCTGGCAGAGGGAATTCGGCTTCCGTCAACGATTAACACTTCGCAGAAGTTGCCTTTCCAGATTTACACAACCGGGTGTGTTACCCGTCTTTATCTTTGCTCCTGTTTATGTAAAAAAGTTTGGGTTGCCCTCTTAACCTTTTGTACAAATCCCTCAATTCTTTTCTTACGTAACATCTCTGAATCACTTCGATCTCATGTGGTTCATGTTTGTTCTTTTTCCTTGTGAACACTCGTAGAGCTGACGAGCGGCTCTAGTATAGCATAGGCGCTTACGATCCAAAGACAATTACAGTGTTCCAACGGTGAACTTTCTCACAGTTTTTGTGTCCCTTTTAGGAAGTGGTGTCCAGGCTGTGTCTTTCAATAGTCTTACGTAAGATGTTTTCTATGCCGATTTTTCGAGAAGATCTAAACGTAATATCGCGGGCATTACTAATAGGTTTTACAAGAACCTCTTAGAATACATTTTTGGTGACATCTCCTCTGTTGGAGCTTTGATGCAGATTTGCCTAAATGTACCACTGGTCCCATTTGCATTGATAGGCTGCAGAGCAAAAGATTCCAAAACGAATTATGTGAGCTACACGGCAACATTGACATTGACATTGACAACAGGAGGTCCTGACATAGAGTGTCAGCCGATATATGCCTACGTACTAGACCTCACCTTTGCAACCATTGCAACCATTCCAATGGTTGACTGCCGTATAGGTATTACTTCGCAGGGTTGGTTAGCAAATCAAGCTATTCGTCTTAAGTCACCTTCTTTTGAGGCTTCTACTGCTTTTCTTAGCCTCTCCATTCTCCGTATTTTATTTTGTAGAGTTGTTATGAAAACTCATGTTACCGTTCAATCCTCTTCCGACTGCAGCATGTGGTCGAGGATTGGGCGAGTATTGCAATAAAACACTGCATACTCCGTATTTTCACCTTCATTTGGGCATTCGGGGTAGGATGGTGAGCTGTCTTATCTATGTAAGTCGGTGAAAATACTTCCGGTAACCACCGTGGCCAGACAGGAACTGCATGAGGTTGTAGTTGCAGTCTCCATGTTTACGACTTATCCAAGCTTGAATTGTCGGTATGAGTTTGTATATCCATCTGCCTTTCATTGTATTGTCCCAACGTGCTACTGACACTGCCTTTCCTTCACTTTAGATCCTCTTGATACTATTGGTGTCGTGTTGAATCCAGGCTCTTCTGTAATAATCCCTCAACATTTCAACTGTAAGGATGCCGATGGAGACCATTCCAGGTAGAACAAAGGCAGCCTCCTCTGAAATGGTTCAAAAGCCGCTGATTGTCCGTTGTGCGCAGAGTCTGTGTGTTGGCGACAATCTCCTTTTGAGTTCTTTCATTCTTAATGTATGTGCCCAAACTGAGGCGTCATATAACAGAACTGATGTGATAAATCTCGAGAGTAGGATCCTTTTAGTGAATCAGGGTCCACCGATGTTAGGCAGTAGGTATGCGCGAGAGAACTCTCTGCATGTGCGAAGCTTTCTTGGTTAAGTAGTCTACATATGTACTAAACTGGAGATTGTTGTCCAGTATTACTCTAAGGGTTTTAACCGCTTCTTTGAAAACAATAGGGATCAAAGAAAAGGTTGCTAACCTGGAAGTTGGCAAACTCTTTTTGTTTTTCAACTGGTTGTGAAGGCAGTTTCTATTTTGTGGTCGGCTAGTTCTAGGTCGATGACTGTTAGCCAATCTTTTATCTGGGTAACTGCTTCATTTCTAGCTGATTTGACTGCATAAATCTGTTTAGCTACTGTCACTATGGCAATATCATCGCGAATCCAAATATAGTTACTCCCCCAGCGTACATGATGTTCCACAATAACTGTCCTAGGACCGATTCCTGTGGAACTCCCAACTCCCGCAGTGACGTTGTAGTACCTTACCCCCTTCATCTGTATAGTATCTCAACTTCCTGTTGTTAAAATAGTTTGTCCACTATACGCAGCAGATAATGGCGTATCCATTCTGGCAAGTGATCTTCTAATGAACGAGCATTTTGCAGATTTAAACGCGTCGTTTAAGTTCAACGTTTCTACTGCACAGTAGGTACTCCTTTGTGCCGTAGAGCCATCTTTCTCCTTTGATAGGACCTTTTGCGATATCAGTTACCGCTCCTAAGGCATCAACAGTAGATTGCAGTTTTCTGAAGCCAAATTGGTGTTCGGAAAGAGCTCCATTCCCGTCTGCTACTGCGAGTAATCTTTCGTGGATTATCTTTCCAGTGGTGTCCAGTAGCCATATTGGGCGATAGAACGATGGTTCTCCTGGAGGCTTTTTTTTGGTAGCAAGACCAAATGCTGCATTTTCCTTTATATTAGATGGAATATCTACATAGTCATTATGAAGAGGTCTGGCCTCTTTTTTACAGCCGCCTTTAGTGTCTTATTCATGATGCCATCGGGTCTAGGCGCCTTGGTTCTGCTTATCTTGCTGCAGCTCTTCCAGAGTAATTAGTGGAATATCCGCTGGACTGACCTCTCTTAAGATGTCAATGGTATTTGGGGGAATAGGTGCTCTACTATTGGACATGTTGTTGTATGGGTCCTATAACACTTCAGTTTGGTCATTACCATTGCTTGGTCATACCGAGCCCCAGGGGTTAATATCGGCTTCCTCATAGACTTGTTTGAAACATGCGGTTTTTCTCACCTTGATTGCTCTATTTAAATTGCATATTGCAAGTTTAATGGCGTCTAGCCAGAGGCTTGGAGCTCTATTTAAGCTCATTTGTGGTAGCATGTGCCTCCTATGCCACCTCTCGTACATCGCTACTCTATACGCGTCGAAACTGGAGTAATGACAGTATACGTCTTGCTGCGCGAATGGAGGGTAGAGCCCAATGATTTATGGAGAGGCTGGGCAATAAGGAAGAGGCGAAATCAATCCAACATGTGCTTTGCTATTACCTCGCCTTGCAAGAACGACGTCTATAAATCCAGGTTCTTCGTAAGCAGGTGTCAAGTTATTGCATCTCCTCCCTTCATCAAGAGTACAAACTGGTTTCCAAGTCGGCCAGAAACAAAATATGTTTTGTCCAACAAGGATAGTCACAATGGAACTTTAGTTCTCCGAGTACAAGTGAGGAGTCCTTATCCATCAAACAACCCTCCATAACCTAACCCAAGGCTTTTCTAAAGATATCCCAAAATAAAACAGCATTCGTTTCAATTTACTTCCGCGTCATGGACTTCCCACACAGATTTTGTTTAATCGCAAAATGCTACACAACTGGGTCGATTGTAATTTTCTCACCAAAGAACTCTGTCACTTGCACTCACTTTGTCATTTGTGACAGCTTACCCAATCCACCCACCCTACCCTGTGTGGCTCAAATCGCCTCCGCTTTGTATTCATAACACATTTTGACCGCATTTACCAAATCCCCCCCTGCTCTCTTTAAATATTCAAAATAGCTCATCGTAGCCATACAAACCACCCCCGCCGCCTAGCTAGCGAGGCAATTAAAACTTAACCAAGTAAACTGCCATAAAACCGCAAAGCTAATAACGAGTCAAGTTCGCCAAACGAAGATGACCAATGTTCCTCCGCAAACATTGTGCGGGTAAATTTAACGAACTGGAGATGGACAAAAATAAAGCAACTCCCCGGGAGTATTCCTCATGGGATGAAGTGCATTTAAGCCTTTTATAAAATCCAACCCCCACCGACCACCCTTCGCAGAAGAAGTTCTTTGGGAGGAAGTTCGCCCTCTAAATGAACGAAAGTCATTGTCGTTCGGTTGACAAAGTCGAGCAATTAAGAAACTCTGACTCCAATAAATATAAATTTGCGTTATACTCGTAGAGCTGGGAGTGGAAGGGAGTTTGCCATGGTCAGTTGGCCACCTCTTGCGAAACCACCTTGTGCGGACGAACGACAACGATGTTGGTCGTCGTCAGTTCGACAAACAAACAACCACAATAGGAGTTCCCTTTTGCGACAAGCGATGGCTTCTCCTTCAAAAAGTTTTTCCGTCTTCGGTTTTCCAGTTAAATGTACGTATGTATGTACACAGAGGTTTGGAGGTGTGGGGTCGCTACTTTGGCCGATGGGGTAGTGGGTGATTTATTATATCGAATATGAGGGGCGGAAAGGGTTTCTTCGAGAGATTCCCCGCTTTGTTGCCTGATACAAGGATATTACTTGGTCTCTTTTGCTGCTCTCTATGTAAGGACGACAGCGGCGGCGGCGGCGGCGGCAGTGTTGGCGGCAAACCCTTCTGGAGTTGTTACCTTATAACTTTTGGCAATTTTCTTGGCGATTTGTTAAACGAATGGATATGTACTCGCAGACTTGGAATTCATAATGGCCAGAGTATAAATTGTGATATCATTAAGGGTGATTTACAGGGGGAATGCCTTAGATGGAGGCTATGCGATAAATTTTGGCCAAATATTATTTTAACCGTTATGTAATCTATGATAATAGAACTGAACACAAAAAAGAGAACACCGTTATATAGGAGGCATAAATATTCACTTTCACTAATTGTTAGTGTTTCGGCTTGTATAGGTATAGCTGAGTGAGGAGGCCATAAAACTAATTTTGCGTAGAGCCAACTTTAGCGTTGCGCACAAAACAAAAGGTAGAGATTTATCGACAGGATACAGAATATCCTGGTATTTTGTCATTGGATTCCTAAAGTATCGGATTCCTTAAAGACGAGAGAGTAGGTTTTTACTAAAAAGGGCATGAAAGTATGTTACACGTGCCGAGGAAAAGACCTATAAACCAAAATTCTGGACAACAGCGGAACTTCAGGCAATTCTCAATCTGCTGTGTACTGATCCTGGTATAGAAACACATCTAGATACATGAAGAAATTCGCAAATAAATCTGGGAAATGAAAAGAAAACAGCACGGCTTTGGATCTTCTTGTTTCGACTATACCAATATCGAAACATTACATTCTCCTTAAGAGGAGCAACAGCAGGGAAAAATCTCGAAACGTTAATACGGACCTACTTCCCATATGGCTTCAACGATTTACTCCATGTATCGTATATACATAGGAATAGAGCGAGAGGAGCAAATTTTGGAAGAAATGGTAAATGGTAATATCATAAACCCTTACAAGATAACGTAGGTCACTAACTCATTCGCTCCGTACAGTGCAGCAGGAAAGAATAGTTCACTCCCCATCTTCCTCCAAAAGGGGCCAAGGATTTTTACCACTCACCTGGTGAGAATCTTTAGAGTATGTCTGGTCTTAAGGTACACGCCAAGTCCATGGCAGGAAATTGAGGTGGCGATTTTACCTAAACCTGGGAAGGACCTTTGTACAGCAAAGAGATATAGACCAATTAGTCTGACATCATTTTTACTAAAAACTTTGGAAAGGATTTGTGACGAACATATCAATTCAAACCTACCGACCTCATCTCTGAGTATCTACCATCACGCTTACACCAAAGGGAACTCTGTGGAATAAGCTCTCACAGACCTAGTTCACACCATCGAAGATGCCTTTAAGTACAAAGAGCTGCTCTCGGTGTCTTCCTGGATATAGAAGGAGCCTTCAATAACATCAGGCTACTGGGTATTGTGGAAGCCCTCTCCGGGTATAATAAGAGGAAGGTAATACATAATTTCATTGAATACATGCTATCCAACCGAATAATAACAACTGATCTATGTAAGTAGCGAAAGTAGGAAAGGTAGAGTCCAGAATGAGACAAGGGGAATTCTTTCTCCCTTGTTGTGGATACTGGTATTAGATGAACTTGTGAAAACACTGATGGGTTCAATTGTACAGCATATGCTGATGATCTTGCAATTTTAATTATGGGGAAACATCTGAGCACATTGAGTGCACTCTTGCAGTTGGCCCTGAACATCAAGGAAAGTTAAGCGGACCACTGCAGCCTAGGCGTCAACCTTGAAAAGACCTACATGGTACTCTTCACGAGAAGTTAAAAGCTAGAGGACTTCCGTGCACAATTTTAAGGAAGAGTAAAACTGGACCTAAAAAAAACGATATAAAGTATCTTGGGGTCATCCTGGACAACAAGTTAGCTTGAAGAAGAAATCTAGAAAACAGAATCATTAAAGCCAGAAGGACGTTCTGGATATGCCGTAGTGCTTTTGGCATGACGTGGGATTTGAAACCGAAGCAAGTCTATTGGATTTACACTTACATCGTTAGGGCCATCTTACTCTATGGACTGTTTGTATGGTGGCCGATAGTAGAGAGGAAATGCGCCCTTTCACTACTATCGAACTTTCAACGTATGGCTTGCCTAGGAATTACCGGATTCCAATCCAGTGCCCTCACAGAAGCCATGAAGACAATTTTGAATGTACACCTTATAGGACTAACCAATTCAGTTCTGCTAAACTGGTTGCTCTTAGACTCATGACTCTACTTAGGACATTTCAATAAACGAACCTAAACGGAACACAGGGGTATCTGGAAAGAAGTACAGGCTGCCTCTGGACTTATAAGGTATTCGAACGACCTTTTAAAGTAAGTAATACCATTTTAATACAAAGTGCACAGTTCAATTCCCTAAAAGCGAAGAATGGCGGCAAGGCTCTGCCGTTCCAAACGAGTATGGAATAGAAGTGTACACGGATGGATCACACATCGATGGCGTATTGTAGGCGGGGTTCTACTACCGATCGCCACTTCTCAATCACGCATTTTATCTGGAACAATTCGTGACTGTCCTTCAAGCAGAAATTTTTGCTATACTGAAGGGCGCGGAACTATAATACTACTTAGTACCGGAACCCAATGCAAATGCATCAACTTCTGCTCGGACCGTCAAGCAGCCCTAAAGGCACTAGCAAATCCAAGAATTAAGTTGAAATCGGTGTAGAATTCAGGTCAACCTGATTTGGGTACCTGATCACTGCACTGTACCAGGAAATGAAACTGCGGATGAACTGGCGAGGACGGGGGCGGGAACATAGATACACCTATGGTTTCAACCTTAAGAGTAGCCTTAAAGGTTGTTAAAACCGTAGACAGCAGTTCGTTTGCAAAACACCACGAAAATATGTGCAAAGGACTGAGGGCGCTCACTCTACGCAGCAGACTATTAAGACGGATGGTAGGTCTATACACCGGATACATTAACCTGAATAAACACGCATACAGACTGCTGTGACTAGTGACATCTATCACCTGCCCGGTATGCGAGGAAAAAGGAAAAAGCCTCCAGCACTTTTTCTTTGAATGCCCCATATTACAAGCGCTAAGATACGAACACCTGGGAATACACATTCTGCCAGGGGTCAGTTACGGTTTCGGAAAGATCCTGGAGTTCATCAGAAATACAGCCCTTGTGGCATTTTTTTCTGTGCGCTTTTTAAACTTTGGCTACATCCCTAGATCGTGGAGTTGAAACAAAGTAGTCTTTATGCTGAAAGCCGGTAAGACCTCTCACCCATCTCTGAAAAACTTCCGTCCGATCAGCCTGTCCTCCTTTCTTTTAAAAATTCTGGAAAGGCTAATAGACATCCACATTAGAACTAATTTGGACAGTAAAGGGAAATCGGTAGAGACTGCCCTGCATTCGTTGGAAGCAATCAGTGAGAAACAAGGATTTTACTATTCTATCCTTTCTTGATATTGAAGGAACTTCAGCAATATTGTAATAGAAGTTTTGTCTGCTGCATTCCTTAACCTGAAGGCTGACCAATATTTTTACTATTGGATCAAGCAAGTGCTTAAAAGCAGGTTTATCCATGCTGAACTGGGGTGTTGTTCAACCAGAAGATTGGTGTGCAGTTGGCCCCAAAGGGCGGAGTGTTATCACAACTACTGTGTGCTTGAGATACTCCTAATCTTAGGTAAAGAGGGGCTCAGTGTCATAATCTTTGGGGATGAAAGCGGAAAGTTATTTCTTACCGTTAGAAACCTAATAGAGTCTCCTCTAAATAAACTATCAAAGGGGATGGATAATGTTGGTCTCGGAGTTAATTTGTCCAAGATTGAAATATGTAATATTGTTCATAATAAGGTACAAAATAACATGTATAACTGTCTAAAAGTCAAGAACAATGAACTGTAATTTGCAGATCACGCCAGATATTTGGGGCTCAACTCAGCTCAAAACTGAATATTCAAAACTATGCTAGGAAGGCCTCGATTGGCCTTTATTCAAATAGAAAGGCTGTGGGCTGAAACTGTTGTCATTAGCCCCAGATTCTTCTCTGGATATACACGGCAGTCGTCAGACTAATCCTCACGTACACAGTACTAAGCTGGTGGCCGGTACTAGACAAAAAAAAGCAACATTGCAATACTTGAGAAGATTTACAGACTATTTTGCGTCTGCATAATGGCGCGCTTAGAACCACTCCCATATTGGCACTATGTTCTTAACTATGCTCAACTTTCTTCTCGTTGATGATGGCTAAGTCAGCTTACGACTTAAGGAATCCGACAAACTGCCTCGTGGAAATATGGGCCACGCAAGCATCCTAATTTCTTAGCAGAAATGCTTGGAAATCGGGGAAAGTTTTAAATGAGTTTGCGACAGGTACAATATACACAGGCGGATCCAGGACAGCGTCTGGTTCAAGTGTGGGAAAATACTCCAGTGCTCTAAACATTTGCAACACCACACGATTGCCGGACCACTGTAGAGTATTTCAAACAAAAGTCATCAGGCCAAGTATAAAGGTCCTTCGGACATGATATTGAAAGTACACCCCCTTCCATTGGTGTGAAGAATAAAATGCACACAACGTGAATGGCTAACCACTCGGTCCCCTACGGGCCTGTTGTGCCAAATATTTATCTCTGTATTTTTGAGTATCGATTTGAATTTGCTTTATGCAGGATTTTGAGAAATATGAAAGGTTTATCAATTCTGAACTTTCGTGCATTAAAAATCCTCTGATAAGGTCTAACAAAACCTCTTTTAAACAAATCCACTAAAATCGCGAGCAAATCTTTCTAGAGCTGTTCTAGACTTTTCCTAAAAATTGCGATTAAGGACAAAAATAATCCAATGTCTTTACCTCACCATAGTCACCACAATAATAAGTTATGTATCGCTCATATAATGGGGAAAGGCGAATGGATTCCACAGCCACTTCGATCTTCAAAAGGTGCTTCCGACAAAGGTGCCTATGTAGGTATTACGGATAGAATTCATTCCTGTCCAACTATTGTGCTTGAATTCCTTCTAAACTTACCATCCACAAATATAAGTGCAATGAAAACTGTGGCTGTAATCGCCCTAAAAGTTAACCTCATATACAAGAAGAAAACCACCAATCTTCATAGACATATGAAGATCTTTAAAAAAACATTCCGCAGCTACATACATGTCTTCACTTGCAATATCCTCGGTCTCCATCCCGAAAAGAATCAGTCTCTTCATGTCACTGGACATACCTAGAAACGAAGATGCTAATAGAATAAGCAGATCTGGTACCCAGTCTAAATTTATTGACACATAGCTCTTCTGTGGGGTAAGTTTTAGCTGGATAATGAGGGAGGTAAATCAATGGAAACAAAAAGAAGAACTCTGTTACTGAAACTCACAAACTAGCCCAAAAATTTATCAAATGCACAAAACAAAAAAAAAAAACAATAACGAAAGAGAAACCAAACTTCATTCACAAATATAAGATTGTACCTAGTGCTACTTACAAAGAACACCTCGAAAACACGAACATGAACAAGGCGGTTTCCGCTCTGGATCCTCCTATGTCGACGACATCAATACCCTTCGGATCATCATCCAGCATGGCGTTGAATATCGTTCACCACTTCACCTGCTATTCACTGATTTCAAAAAGGCGTTAGATAGTATCTATCGGGAATGTATTTGGCTTGCCTTGCGCATGAGATGCATTCCTGATAAATTAATAGCTATTATCAAGGCTATATAGTATGGATCCACATGTCACGTTTTGCACAGAGGAAAGCTGTCTGAGGAATTCGAAGTCCAAAGTGGGGTTCGGCAAGGCTGCATTCTTTCACCAATATTGTTTCTATTGGTGATAAGCGATGTGCTAAATGAGGCTTTATCGACGGGAGGAATTCGATGGACTCTTACATCCAAACTCAAACACCTCGACTACGCCGACGATGTACATATGCCTACTGTCTGACAGCAAATGTGGAGAGGGAAGCTGACATCGTTGGGCTGAAAATTAACTCGGCAAAAACAAAAATGATCAGCCTAGGACCGAACTCATCAATTCATATAGGCATTACTGGACAAACGGTTGAGAGAGTAGAGAGTTTCCAATACCTTGGGAGTATTGTCTCAACTGATGGCGGAACCGAACTGGATATAGCCAGCCGAATAGGGAGAGCAAAATCTGCGTTTGGAATGCTATCCACAATTTGGCGTAGTAATGCAATTAGCTTAAACACCAAGCTACGACTGCTCCATTCCAACGTTGAATCCGTGCTGCTATATAGATGTGGTACCTGGGGAGTGACCGCTACTATCACGAGGAAGCTGCAAACGTTCGTTAATAGGTGCCTACGTAACATCTTAAGGATTTTCTGGCCACACCGTATCTCTAACGAACAGATTTATGAGAGAACGGGTCATGAACCTATAGGCACAACCATGCAACGACGAAAGTGGCAGTGGATTGGTCACACTCTCCGAAAAGGTGACAGGTCCATAGCTAACCACGCGATGCAATGGAAACCGCTTACTCAGAATGGCAGCATACGCGGCGGTCCCAGAAGTACATGGCGCAGAACAGTCGAGAAGGAAGCACGGCAATTGGAAAAGAGTTGGGGAGAGCTGAGGCAAATTGCCAGAAACCGCACACCATGGCGCATAGGCGTTGTAGAGGCCCTAGGACCCACAAGTGGATACAGGACATCAGTAAACAAGTAGTGCTACTTGAGAAATTTTAAAAAAAATAAAGGGGCAAACTTTCGGAATCCTGAAGCGACCAACATGGCTCCGTATTTTGGCATATTAATGGCTACCTTAGCCGTTTTTGTGGATTGGCTTAGATCCTTGAATATTTCAATTTACTGAGTTGTTTGAAGTTTTTTTTAAAAACAAAAAAAAAAAACAGAAAACCTTTCACTTAAGTTATTTCATGCAGTCATAATAAACATTTTGAGCTTCAGATGCTCTCTAAAAATCTCTCCTTTTGTCCTTTCAATTCACATATCATACAATTGAAATAGTCGCCTAATCTGTCATGAAATTTCCAAATATTTTCAGTATTGGCATTTCTCGAAACGACTCTAACACAAATATCCTTTTTCACATTCAAAGAACCACACAAACCCAATTATTACTATACTTCATTCTAAAACCATATAGTGGAACTGAACACATACTCATACACACAAAACCTTCATCTGTCACAAACAAAAATATATGCGCAATTCACAATATTTATGTTTCATCAAAATTTCAATATCCAACAAAGGACTAAATACGCGCGTCCACTTTCACCACATACTGGTCGTGTGTACATCTAATAAATTGCTGCCAGCTCCAATCTAATTCCCATTCAAAGGCTCCCTGGCGCCCATAAACATTTGTGACTCGAACAGGTGAGAACTATGAACGGGGGGACCGAAACATTTGTTTTTGAATTGTTTTTGAAGGTTGTGAACGCAAAATCCTTTCTCAATGGTTTGCAAAATTATTTATACCCAGTGTAGACATTTATTTTGCTAACACACATACCAAAATGGAAACAATTAGTTGCGGTGCTAATGACAGTGATAAATAACGGTAAATGTACATACAATATGCGAAAATTACCGGGCAAATTGCATTTAATATTCGCAACTAATTGCTGCCATTAAACACTTTGCTCCTTAAAGCCAAAGCGCCAAGCATACTATTAGTTTCGAAATGCGATGTACAGATGTGAGATACACGTAGACAGTTCTTAGTATAAATATGTACGTCTATGTATGTATACGTATTAACGTCTCTCTGGGCACATTAAAGGTAGGGTTCCTGGGCATGAGGACTAAGACGTGCAAAGGAACACACATCCATGTAGTTCTGGGGCCATTATCCTCTCTCTAAGGTGCTAAATGATCTGACAGAAAATCTTTGATGCTTGCTTCCTTAAACTTTCCCCAGCAAAGCGTTATGGATAACCATATGTAATAGTTACAGCTTCATAGAGACTAAATGGAGATATATCGTCGAAATGGGTAGAGATGGGCAAAACCTTTCAAAAATGTAAACATCAAAGATTCCTCGTCCTCTCCTTCTCTCCGGTTATATGTATGTATGTATGAAAACCCGTCCGCAATTATACACTTAGATGGATTTCCTTCTATCCGTGTTGGATGGTGTAGAGAGTAAGACATCTGCTTTAGGTAAGGATGGGCGGATATTAAACGTTTTACGGGCTTTGATAGAGGTTGTGTCATTTCAGAGTCTGGTTTATGGGTAAATTATAAATGTGGGGAAGGTGACAAACGATTATCGTTTGTCGTGTGTCGTTCTTGATGATTGTGTTGGGTGGGAGTGTACTTAAAAAAAATATATATATGAGAAAGGATAACGAGTTACGTATGTAATTATTTGTGGTTTTCGAATTTTTTTTAAGTCTTCGAGATGAAACCGAGTCATTCTTCGAAACTTTATTATGATTTCATGATATCGTCCAAATGAAATGGATTACCAATTGCATGCTTTAAAGTAAATCCACTGTCTTAGCTTAAAAATTTTGGAACTATAGAGCATGGCGTATTTGCAGAGTCGGTAAGATAATAGTATGCCCTACTAATGCAGCGTCAGCACTATTTGTTGCCCTGATCCACAACGATTATCACATAAAGGACACCAATCACAGCGAAATAAGTTTTCTTTACATCGCCTACTAGATCTTAAACCACCGATTATCCACCTAACCCCTGGAGAAAACTTTTATGCTCTAGACTAAGTTCGCTCTCATATTACTCACTGCTATTACTAGGGCCATTCTCGAATCTCTGCATCGATGATTCCGTCAGCGAGTGGTCGCTTCTATCTGATGAGTTGTAATCTCATCACTGGACAAGTAACTTGAAGTTGCAGTTGCCACTTCATAGCTATAGAACACATCAATTCTCCATCCAAGGCTCACACCAATCTAATACCCGTGGCTCACTTCAAAAAAAGAAGCAAATAGGTCTCAAAACCTTTTTGGGAAGTTTTTTACTATCGGATGTTTGTTGGGGGTTCGCCAGAGTTGAGGCCTTGAAAAAAGGTATTGCTCAGGAATCAAATACACATTCACTTAGTAGTCTAGTGGACCAGGATGAATTGGCTTCAAGCCGCCATGCGCCACCGAATCCAACTAGTTGAACGAACACATCTGGGGGTCAATCGCCCAAAGAACGTATCGACTTCCAACCTCTTCGCTAGAATGGCGAAGGATAGACTTGTTGGTACGATAGTGGATTTATCCAACGACAAAGATAGGATTTCCTACAAAAAAAAAAAAATAAATAAAATAGCACCTCATCTACTTGGGTTATTTGCCTTGGGTTGGGTGGTTGTCCCGGCTCAGCAGGGACACTCTTAGACCAAAAAGAAGGTCCATTGTGATACCACAAAGAAAAACCGGACAACCAGCACCGCATACCTACATGAAAACTTACCAATGGGACAGGAGGCAGGGCAACCAGTATCGATGTAAACCCATGCCGAAGAATTACATATAGTTCGCCGTTTAGACATTCAATCAGTTTGATCCGGTGACAAAGCTTTTTATTTTGCCTTAGGCTAGTCTTCCTAGATCGTTAAGATCCTCGAAGAAGTACTAGCCAATGTTTCCCTTCTCAAGATCGATAGAGCAGTACGGGTACACAGAAGAGGTGTCATAATTTCCTCCTCTTCATCGTCTCTACAGCTTCTACAGAAATCGTTGATGGAAGCACCAAGCCATGCCAGAAGGCGTGTCAACTATCTTTCCCAGATTTATCCTATTTTCGGAAATAACTCTGCTGATTTTCCTACAATCCAGCTTTGGCCAGATTTGTTTAGAAGAGAGGCATAAGCTGATATTGTTCCACTTACTGTTTGCCAATGTCATGGATGTGGTATCTAATTGGAATTTTGTCGATTTAAGAAGTTCTGATGGTTCCCCCCTATTGTCAGGGAGGTTCTGGTCTGCATTCTCTTTAGTTAGCTCGTCTGGTTTGCAATTGCCAGTGGAGTATCAGGGATACGTCGCACTTAACAGCCATCCCAGATAAATAGAGGGCATTCAAGGTCTTCTTAGCACGATCTTGAATATTTATTTTTTAACTAAGTTTTTTTTTTTTTTTTTAACGAGAATGAACCCCCAGTATCTGGCTTGATCTGGAATTTGAAATTCAATACCCTTGGAGGAGATATACATATGTGGTATTTTATTACTTTTTTGTGAACAATACAAGTTCAGTCTTGGAATTAACTTCGTGATCGAAACTTGTCCACTTTACGAGTTTATTTAGAGCAGACTCCATCAGGTCTCTAACTGTAAGAAGAAACTTCCCTGATATCGCTATCGAAATGTCGCCCGCGTGACATTGAAACAATCTTTACCTAAAATTAAGAGTATCTCATACACTACCATAAGCCACAATACTGGTGATAACTTCGCCCTGGAGGGTACCCATGTACACCGACCTTCTGCTTAGACAGCACTCCAGCTCAGTATGGATAAGCCTGCTTTAAAGCATTTGCTCGCTCTAATAGCAGAGATAGTTGTCAACCTTCAAGTCAAGAAGTGCAGCAGATATAGCTTCATCTACTTACCCACCATAACTTACCATCCGCCTTCAAGGATGCTGGCTGACATCATGGGTTTTAACAGCATTTGTGAAATCTAACCAGAGTCATACTCAAGGTTGTAGATCGGACCTACATCTCCCATAGGCGGAGACCGAGATTCTGGGTTCCTCCCAAACTGTTTGATCTAGCTAAGATTCTCAATGTTTTAAAGAACCAATACTCTGACTAAAGCTAACCAGTGAATCAAACAGAGCGTGTTAATCCCTGTCACCTCTGTAAAGCTTACGCTGCTGTTTGCCAAGAACTATACAAAAAACTAAGCGTGAAGCTCAATTTGTGGACTGGTGCCATTTCTACTTCAAGATCAGATAATTTTCATCTGACAAGCAATGCATGAATACTTGATTGACAACTGCACCTGATCCTCCAGCATGAACCACATCAATGCCTCCTGAAAAAGAATTGCAATACGTTTAAAAAAATTGAATCGCAATACTCTTCAATTGGCCTTGGGTAGGAGAAGTACTATGTTATAAGTTACTTCTTATATGGAACGCATTCTCATCTTGCCGTATCTCCATAAAGCTCTGGAGAAAACATGACAAAACCAAGACCAACTAAAATCTAGCGCTTACGGAGATTATTACCGGCCACAACCTGCTGCAGAGGACCAGAGGACCAGAGGACCTCCACAGAGGCTGTGACCATACAGCTTATACAGACCTAGGGAATCGGCCCTCTGCTAATACTACTTCGGAGACCTGGGCGACCTGTCAGGATAGGCACCATTAACCATACTAAAATCTTTAAGAATCTCGGGCTGATTCTGCAAGCTATACCAAAGCCATTAACAAATTTTTGCCTTTTTTTTTTAGGTTACTCCACGACTGGTGTTCACAATGGATCCATTGGTGATCCAAGTGTTAGCTTTGTCCTTGTCCTATATTCACGTGTTAGTTCTACAGCCTCTACTATGCCACCCGTCATCGTGTACGGTTTATGCCAATATGTCGCCGCAACACTTCCCCAGCTGCGGTGCTTACTTCTCGACTGCTCTGCGGTATGAACTTCTCGGACTATCAGATCATTCAGCATCCTAGGTAAACTGCAATTGTATCGCGTAGTCTGTCACCTTTCTGGAATATATGACCAATTCACTGACACTTCCGTCATTGAATGGCTGTTGTTGTTGGCGGCATTTCTACTCTACTTCAGTCGGCTTTCGGATGGTCTTATGGAATAGAGCAGTAGATACGATGGTAAGCATTAAGGGCTGATACACGATCTCCAACAATCATCTTATTTCGTTTAACCCCAAAATATGTAGCTTATATCGCATGAACTCTTGTTCTTTGCATTGGTCGCTCCCCGAGTCAAAGGGCGCCTTCATATTTAAGAACCATTTGCCGGGTAAAATGTAGCTTCGGTTTTAGTAGTAATAAATATGTAGTAACGCAGGTTACTGAGCCACGTTACATAATCTCAATTAAAGTTCTATATAGCTCTTACTTTTTTTTAACCTACCTTTATAAGGGTTTATACATACAAGCACTGCATCACGGCCTTGATTCGGTGCACTACTAGGTCAGTCAAGTTTTAAACAGTCAGTAGTTTCTTGATTTCCTATTCAATATATTGTAATCTTCTAGTCTACATCTTCCAGGTGGTTTGCCGCTTTGATTTTAATACGTATCATCGACCTATTTAGGATTCCAAGCTCCAGAACATCATCAACGATTCCAAGTCCGCATTACAGTGGCTTTCACCTTTTTTGGTGGCTTTTGTAGTTTTTTGGTGATGTGAGCTTATGATTGCTTTGTTTACCTTTTTCAGAAGGTTTTCCAGTTTTAAAAGAGTGATTGCTCTTGCTGTCAGATTTTTTTTTAAAATTTCATTCATTCAAGGATTTGACGGATACATGTCCAAGTTTAGCGGTGATTTCTTTTAGGGCAAACCTTCCCTCTGAGAACTGTTCCATTAATGCTGTGATCCGACATGGATGGTTCGTTGGAAATGCAAGAAACAACAGATTTATTGTGGCAAAAAATTTCATACTTTGTACTCTCGAATGGTTAACAGACGTTCGCGGAAGGTGAGATTATGGAAAAATTGTTGGTTTTGGTTAGTAGTCGAACTTTGAATTCCTGCTACCACTAAGCCTTGATACCCACTTCAATACAAATAAACGTACGTAAGGACGTATAAAGGTAAGTGTAAGCAAACCTTATTCAATTCGATCGATTTTCTATCACCACCACAACACAAATTTAATAACGCCATCCGCCCGCGCATAAGGCCTGTCACAATCCTATGCTACAAAGACAGAATTATAATTTTCACATGAATACATATACAATACAAAATACATATACAGATACGTATATCAATTCCCAAGAAATGAAATATGAAATATTTTACATCAAAAATCCAGGACTGCTATTAATTTATCTGACAGCTTTTGTAACAATTTTTTTTTTTTTAATAAATTTGATGTTTCATAAAGGCTCTGATCTATTTTTAATTTTTTTAATTCTGATTTTATTTTATTTCCCTTGAATTCGTTGTTGGAAATCCTTTCTTCTTTTCATCTGACATGGGGTCCTTTCGAACAAAAGTTTGTGTGGGAGAAAATTCCAGATTCAGGGTGGTCTATAAATAAAATTTCCAAATATGTATAACGTATCTATAATCTAAATATAACCTGCTGTATGTATGTACATAAATATAATGTACATGTCTGAGTGTACTTTAGTTGTAGTTTTTATAATTGTACGATGTAGTAACTATTCACAAACCGCTCATAAGACACAGTTCAAAAGTTAACTTGATCCTGGAAATTAGCACGCTGCCTTGTGTTATAAGTCTTTCGTGGCATTTTGCTCAAAAGTTCATATTTACCATAATCAGTTGAACAGGGATACAACCTATGACGATGTAGATTAATGATATATCCTACTGCATTTAAAGGCAGACAATATTTTCACTTAATAGATAGAAAATGAAAAGGATATCAGCAGCGCAACGATGCATTCTTAAAGTCTGCAGATTGATCAGTTTCAGTCGATCCTCATAGTAGTAGTAGGTTCTAGTTAGCAGCTTAATAGAAGTTATGAGGCCAAAAGTTAAGCTATCCTAAGTAGCTTTCAAGTTTTTATTTCACAGAAGTAAAAGTGTCATGAATAACTAGTCGCGTAACTCCAGACAACGTTGCAGTGAGCTGGAATACATTAGTAATCATGAAGGAAGAACACCGTCAGGGGTGACAACGAAATCCAGTACAGGAAGGTGTAGTTATAAATAAATAGATCAGTTAAGGCTAAAATTAATCTCAAAGCACAAACGGCACAACGCATGTCAAATTGACAAACAATCATAGTCAAAACACCGATGGATACAATAGCTTTTGTAACGAAATTTTTTAAGCCTTTATATGACAGGCAGC
This sequence comes from Xylota sylvarum, assembly GCA_905220385.1. Lineage (NCBI taxonomy): Eukaryota > Metazoa > Arthropoda > Insecta > Diptera > Syrphidae > Xylota > Xylota sylvarum. Next base: position 41,527,481 of record LR999958.1, read on the forward strand.
TGCCCATGCATTTCGTTCATGTAAGTATCAACATATCGAGGGTGGCAGGGTGCATATAGGGCAAAGACACTGGACGATACCTGCAAACACTTTAAGAAGACATACTGCCTCTCATGCTTTAGCTGTCACCCTCCAATCGCGAACCTTACCACTGTCTGGAAAAACATGAGAGCCGTCTAAAGTGAGTAATGTGTATCAAATCCCTAATCCAAAGTGGAGCAGCGTACGCCAATGGATTTATGGCTAAGAGGATGCTTAGTCGATAGTATGCGGACTGCGAATACCTGACGACCTTTGGTTGAATCCAGCCATGTGACCTCGGAGACTCGTGGGTCCAACATATCCTTGCCAGGAAAGATACTGATGCATCTCAAATCGTGTCATCATCGGATTCTGCTGTTGAGCAACCTGTTGTATTTCTAGATGCTCTGGAGCTATCGACGGCCAACTCCATATTGGCCAAAACTTTTCGATCTGCTGTTGGGCAGCCTCTCTGTTCCTAAGCCTCTCCTCTCCTAAGCCTCTGATAAGACTTCAGAAGGCGTTGTCATACGGGCCCCGTCTGAATCTTGCGATGATGTCAGAGTCGAGGAAGTGGAATTTTTCTTCTGATTCTTACGTTTCCACGCTTGTCGATGCCTGCAGTGTCATATTGGACAAATTCGGATGCTCTTCTATTGGGAAGATGTTAGATGGACTTCAGATCCATTAACAACAAGGTAGATTCATTAAATTGAATTCGATAGAAAGTAGCCTTTACGCATAGGCAAAAGTAGAGAAAGCGCCTTCGCTTTTGCCAGAAACGCTTTTTCTGTTTCTTCCATTCAGGGCGAAGCCAAGCATATTAGCTGTGACGATCAGACGACACCAGCTGCCAAGAAGGTTAGGGCAGAACCTATACCTCACGTCCCCACTTTTAGCTAATTGGCTAGTACTGTCAGGTTACATGTTGTCCCAAATGACTTGTCGACTCAACCCTTCTCAACTGAGTAAATGGCACTTTTTCAAGAGGCGATTATTGACATCTCGATTGAGATGAGCAATTTTTCCGGCTCGCATCTCAAATCGGGATGACTAGTTTTCATCTGCTCGGACAGTGCTACTACTGGGTGGATGCGCTTGAACTTCGAGAGGATCAGAGACAAGAGTAGACTGAGCGTGACGCTGGTGGAAGAGGGATCTTTCCCTAAGCCACACATTATCAGTGGGTTCTATCCACAAAGTTTAGAGTTCTCTTCAGAGAAGGTTTTAGCGATAATTTCTGTACAAAATGCCGACTTGCAGGCTAATTCATGAAGAGCCATACAATGGGAGAAGGATCCTGCGTTCCTACACCTCATATTGGCGAGCCTCCATAAAATGACTCAACACCTGTAAAGGTAAAATTAGCTACGGCTTTGGCCAGGTTAAACTGATCCCTAGGAGCACCGACAAAGTTTCAACGTCTGGTCGCGGTACCTCTGATCAAGAGGAAGTCGGACCTCCAACTGATGTCGGAAATATATCCGCTCTGCAGGATCCACGATCCACTTCTTCGACTAACACCACATTTGGACATGTCAGTCCCGGAGGTTGACTTGGTCTTAGCCAAGAACCTTGGGTTGTCTGCGGACAAATTAAATGCAACTACATATATAGATGGGTAGATACATAGAGCATCTTCGCTGCTTTGTGATCGATTTTCAGATGGTGGAGTCGATCAGCACCGAATTTGATTCATCTTCTAGACTTTCTCATTCATCCCTGCAGGCTTCGACGTACTCTTCGTATGTACTCTTGACGATATAAGATTTTGCAATTTCTGTTTTCTTGATCCTCTGGACTAAATCCAGATAGTACTACGAAGAATGGCACCTCTTTCTAGTTTTCTCTTCCAAATCACTGCTTATAAGTTATGTTTTGTAGGATATAAAATAACTTTTTATTGTGGTTGGATGCAAATTGTCTGAAGATACTCGTTTACATGTCTGAAACTCAAGATCTCATGCCAAAGTCTGCCTCCAATAACAACTTCAAACAAATGTTGCTTCTGTTGTTGGTAGTTATAAACGTTGTAGATACTGCAGTTTTCAATCCCTATTTCATCCGGGTCTTCCCCTTGCTCTTCTTTGATGGCCTTTAGCTGATCGTTCTACGGACCGGGATCTCTTAAACCACACAGTATCCACGTATAATTTCCCGCGTTTATGGTCGGGTAGTTTCCTTAACAGCGTAATTCCAAATGATAACCCAAACGTTTTGAGGCCAGAATGAGAGCTGCCGTTGACCGTCCTAAAACTTAAGTACGTCCATCTATTTTATCAGGACTTAGTCTAGATTAAGTATTCCTTGTCTTTTTATTTACATACACATAGAGTTGACCCTACATTTTAACATGGGTATCAGTTACTCCTATTTGAAACGATAGGGCATAAAAACGTATCTTACTTAGTTTACCAAGTTGTTCTCAAACCTTTAGACTATATGAGCTCCTTAATACAGGCAGATTCAGATTCTCTTACCCTACGGCAAGCCTAATTAACTTGAGCATCACAAAGTGTATCGTACAAATGATGTCAAATAACACTTGTTAACAACAACAGGTTAGACAATCAAAAGTCTTAAACTGGTCACTTCAAACTTCGTTATGTCAATTCAACACATGTCTGGTCCAAATTTACATGAGCGGTATCTAGACATTGACTTATTATCCCTTGATGGGGTTGACTGTGTGGAATGGTTGGCCAGAAGTTTAATCATCATCGCATGTAACTTACGATTGCAGTTTACAACACACTAATGCAGTGTTGCCAGGACTGGTATAATGGTCTATATAAAAACTTTTTGGAATCCAAAATTGTAGCAGATAAATAGAAAGTAGCTCCTGATGATATGCACTTAGATCAACATACCTACATATATAAGGTTCATTGTAATACTACAATGAAGCAGGGACTTCGATTCTACCTACTCTTGAAAAAAAAGTAGTCAATCGCATGTATCGTTACCGGATATGTGTATCTAAGGGATTTTTCGTTTAAGTTTCGTTGATCCACTTTATGAAAAAAAAAATCTGTTGTTATGGTTTTGCTGACCCGGTGTAAGCTTCCTGAGAAGCGGGTTAGAGCTGACCAATCTTCTGTTTCTTCCATCTAGTTCCTGAACCCCCTTTCGTTACAAACTGTATTACATATTTATTATTATTTTACCGACAATCTGGCAACGTCTGGCTACACATTCAGACACGAATAGATTTACACAAAAATACTTTACCCGCATTCCAAGTAAAATGTTTTGCATTCGCTTATGAAATTTTAATATGCAACTGCAATACCGGCCTTCAATGGAATTCCGCAGTGGTTCTGGGCTTACAAGTTCCATATGTGTGTATGCATAAGTACGTCGAAGACGCTTTGTAAATTACAACGAATGCATACGAAGTAGAGGGCGTGGCTAGAGTGTAAGGGCGGGTAGCAGGAGGGAGTCAGTTAAGCGCTGCAGTTGTAATGGGGATGAATGGATGTCCTTTGGATTATTCTGAATAATAAGCAGGTGCAGTGTTCACTCTGAAAAGTGAAGGAAGGATGAAAAAAAAAGGATTTTTCATGAGGTAACGAAAAATTGTGTTTGGTAAGAATAACTACCATGCATGGCAATAGTTTTCAGTAGACATGTGGGCGAAAGAAATTTTCCACACTGAAGAAGGAGGACAATGGAAGGATAAAACTTTTAACAATTTGACAAGTTAATGAGGTTACAAGTTTTGTATTTGGTATTAGGTATTTTTGGTTTTGTAAAATGTGATTCACACAAAATTCTTTGAGTGATTCTTGTTTGAAATGGAGCTGAACTATGTTCCATAAAAATACTTTTTCATAGTATTACGCTTGATTTGTCCTTGTCTGACGGTCTAACTAATAAGAAGCGCCATGATGAGGTCGCTAGTCGTGCCTCTGGTCCACTTAGACCTACTCATATGGGTCTTTTCCTGGTTGTTTTGACGCGCTCTATAGGTTTAAGCACATCTTCTTCTCCAACTATGATCTAATGATTACAGTACAGCCACCAAATGTCTCTTGAGGACGGTCCAAGCCAAAGAATAGTTAACCTGACCCCAGTGGCAATATTAACGCATAGCTGTCCACAAGAGTTCAAGATTGTGGGTTAAATCAGTATTTAACAAGCTCTTTCAAGTGCTTTGGAAGGGCTTGTGGTACTATTGCCTTATCGCATCAAATCGAGCGTTGCTGTGGATGGACCCTTTCTTACTGGATTTGAGGAAAGACCTTATAAGGAATAAGACAACGACTTCTACAACTGAAAAGAGAGTTCCCAAACTGAGATGCAGATGTCTGCAATTATGCTCGCTAGGTGAGAGCTTTCATCGATCTGTTACGGGAAACCACTCTTATAAGAGCTTAGAAGATCATTCTACTAAGGTAGGGCTGCTATTCGAAAGGAGGTTGATGTCTGAAAAAGGAAATCACTTTGAATATACAAAGAGGTCAGCTTTATACGAGGAGCCCTTTAGTCGGTGTAATGCGGTGGAGACAATGCTATACGCCAGGAGTATCAACCAGTCCTGAAGTCCGAAAGTATCCTTTCTCTGAGAGACTTAATTCCCAAAAAAATTCGTCTAAAACCCTAAAGAAGGGCAAAAAACGACTCAATTTTCTCTAATCTTTGAGGCTGTAGGGATATTCCAGGCAATTGCAGAGCGGACGGGCTAGCTAAGAAAGGTGCAGACCGAGACCTCCCTGACAATAGGCTGACGGTACAGCACCTATAAAATCGATAAAATTCCAATTAGATACCGCAGCCATGAGTATGGCAAATTGTAGGAAGACCAGTAGACTTATTTCCAGCAATAGGATAAATATTAGAAATATAGTTGGCGCCCTCACAGGACATTTTCTGGTAGGCAGACATGCTAGACTAAGACTTGGTGCCCCCTTCAACGATTTTTGTAGAAACTGTAGAGACGAGGAAGGGGAGGAAACCGTGGCACATCTTCTGTGCACCTATGCTGCTCTATCGGTCTTGAGAAGGAAAACCTTAGGCGAATACTGCTTCACAGATCTGAACGATCTAGCCAGACTAGACTTTGGCAAGATTAGGAGCTTTGTCACAGGGTCAAACTGGTTTAATGACTAAACAGTGAATCAAACATCTTCGGCATAGGTCCACACCAAAAATGGTTGTTCTGCTTCCTGTCCCATCTGGGAAGATTCAATGTAGGTCTCCGGTGTTGGTAATCCTGTTTTTGGACAGTGGTATTACAATGGACCGTCTATTTGGTCTAAGTGCATCCCTGCTAAGTGAGGACAACCACCCAACCCAACCCTTGAGATCATGAACCAGAACGACGACAAATGCAGGTTCAGTGCTGAAAATTACAGGTTTTTGAAGGTAGACTTCGGGGATGCTCCCTCATTTATTAATATTGAGGAACGAATATTTAGCTGGCCCTACTGCGGTTCACCCTTGCACCAGAGTTCGGATACCTCCAGGCGCTGGTGAACTGAAAGATATTCATAAACTCATAGTAGCTCAAAATTCTGACATTCCGACGGACAATGGATAGGTCATCAATGCTGAGGAGCCAAATGACGCCCGAAAATTGGATTCATTACTGCAAAATACAAACCATAGTAACCCCCTAGCTACGAGACATGTTAAGATCTTCTGTGGGCTGGAGTCTCTCTACTTACAGGTCTAGGAGAGGGATGAAAAGTTTAATTCTAGTTTTGCCGTGAATCCGGTTAATTCATCCCGGTCTAATATTCCTGAAAATCAGATTAAAGCTGACTAGTCTTCTGATGCGAAAGATTGTAACACCACAGAGATAGTGGCGTCTATACCAAACAGCACACACCACTCACCATTCTAAACTGATTTCTTCGTTAAGGGACTAGGTACACCTAGGGACTCTCTAGGAGTGTCAAAGTAGATACCGATAGCCTGTAAGATTTCATGATAAAAATTCCATAAGGACTGTAGGACTCGCCTACACAAGATCAAATTTGAACAGTACATTCTTATCGGTATCATATCACAAGGAAACATCAGTAGAGACTGCCCTGCCCATTTCTTTGTAAGGATCTTCCGAGAATAATTATTTCACTACGTTATCCTTCCTTGATATTACAGCTTTTTTTTAAGTTCTCGACCTGAAGGTTGACAACTATCTCTCCTTTTGGGGAAAATGCCTATAAACAGACTTATCCATGGTAAGCTCTTTTGATAGCTAACAAAAAGATCGATGTACAGAGGCATCCTCCCTGAGTGGAATATTCTCACCAATTCTATACCTTATGGTAGTGAATGAGAGATAGCAGCACTTAGCATTTAGACCTATACATCAGCCTTCACTGTAGTGTTTGCTGTCTAGGAGCGTGACTTTATAACCTTGTAGGGTTCGCTAAAGGTAACGATTTCCACCAAATGTTCGCAGTTACTGCTTTATTTTCATAATTGGTCTCTCAATGCTTTTTGGAACCCTGCGGATTTGCTGCTTTCTGTGATGTGGTTGCTGTTGATATTCTGTGCGTAATGACATTCTAGACGTTCCATGCTCAAGAACGCAGGATGTGATGTGTTGTGATGTGTCCACTAGCACCACACCTATTAAGTAGATTGTCCTTTTACGTGATCTTGCTGTATGGCCGAAGTTCGAGATACGGTTGACCGAGGGGCACTGGGGTTTTCAATGAGAGATCTCCTCTTCCCATCCTCTTGAGGGCAGGATTATTTCCTTCCTGGTGCAATATTTCTGCATATAATAGACTATCCGTTTCAACCATTTTGTGGTGTTTCCACTTAAGACTTTTCCCATTTTTCAGTTTTAGATCTTATGGGGTTGCATTTGGATAGGCTTTGTCTTTTCTACCAGGACAACAGTCTTTTTTCTTCGCTGCTAGTTCGAGAGTTTGGTTTCCCGCCGGGGTTTAGGCGGTGACTATCAGTCTACTACAGAACTCGACGCCTCTATTGTCCTTAAGACTGTTGGTCAGTAGTTTAATGTTTGGTTGTATGGGGTGTATGTTGTATTTTTAAAACTTTCCATATTGAAATGAGAGACTCTAGACAAGAATTTTTTTCAAGGCCTTGGATTGAATCTAAATCAAAAATCGCATGTAATGACAGCACTTTCTCCATATCGACTGTTCATCCTGATTTTTACTCTAATTATCCGTGCATGTGCAACATGTCTCCCAATTTATACAACTAAATGCATATTGGCAGATATGACCCACAATTTGATACCTAAAAGAATAAAATCCATTACTGTCTTCCTATCATACGAAGGCTTCAAACATCCACGAAAATTCGTTACACAAATTTTTCTAGCCTACACCTCTACCGGCAGAGTGAGACATTATTACGTCGAAGCTGGTAAACTAATTTAAAAAAATCGACCCATCATTTAATGCTTAAAGTTCCTTTAAATCTTACCCTATATCCGTCAAAAAATCCAACAGATACACAAGTCGTCCTAGCTCTCCGAAACCAAACTAGACAAATGGTACTCTGTTACAACAGAAAAAGCTAATATTCTCAAGAAGCTCCTCATCAAATCATAACAGCGTAATTCTTGATAAGAAGATAATAATAAAACATCTTGAATAATTCTTGGAATCTCTGAAACGTCCTTGCTGTAAGTACCATCTTTTTGCTGAAACTCGACTACCCATTGCTGCGGGGTGTATCTGATAAATGCGAAAAAAAATTTCAACGCAAAAATACACAACAGACTATCTTCTATCGATTCCGAGGTAAATTATATGCACCCTATTTGCAGTCCATCAGGATCACAATGCATCGTGTCGAATTGTAGATTAATGATTCACCATTACCACTACCGCATAGTAGGAGCTGCAACAGCATGTTCTGCTACCGATTTCGTTTGATTTTACTGGATATGTATACATCTTGTAGCCGAAGGATGTCCTTCGAAATGAAAGTCAACCCTGCAACAACTATGTACACATACCTTATGAAAAGGGATCATGACAAACTGAGAGAAAAGGTCGCTTTCTCTCATCCAATCCTGGAAATATAGTCCTTGATGTGTACGACGATGCACCCCACCTTTCATTATTATTTATCTTTTCATGCGAAATTTTTGCAAAATTCACTTGGGTTACTCCAAAGAAATATCGAAAATATCAATATGATGCCTAGATATAGTTTTCCATGTACTATCCTGTGTCCTTCTGTGCTTCGATGCAAACGAGCTGGCATCCAGTGCTGCTGCTGCTATGAAATATCATCTCGAAATGTTCCCATTCAAATTAAATTTGGGCATTGAATGCGGTTAGAGTTGGGAACATTACACAGTATCATGAACATGTGTGCCTCCTTGTTTGGATATGACATTCGTTGGAAAGTTTTCCTTATCTCAAGTGGCGCACAGACGTTAAGCGATGCATGCTTCTGTGACCATTAGATGTGTTTGTGGTTGCTAAAGTATATCTTATACTTATATGCAAAAGTTGAGGATTCAATTTCACTACGATCTTCATCATCATTTTACCGCACATCTTTCATATTTTGTTGTCTGGGCCAACAGTTTCGAATGACATCGGTTATCGTTGCTATTTTACTGCTAGTGGTTTGACAGTTTTATATGCAGAAGTTTTGCATAAGGACATGGGACTCTATTCTTTATGTGTTATCCTTATTATTTTTGGTTTTAATTCTTCAACTGCTATTTGTAGACGGAAGTGCATGACAAGACTATGAGTAGATGGGAAGATGGCGGCATGAAGTTGAAGGAAATTAGTAATTTATTCGTGTCTATTGGCCAGGATGTATTTGGTTCATTCCTACTTATAGCGTCTTGCATCGTTCGTTAACTACTTCCCGACCATCTGTTGTTTCATCCTAAATTTTGCTTCTGTATCTCCACCAGTCGATGGAATTCTTTGCTTACCGTATGCAATGGATCATGGTATGGTCCATCTGCTTGATAGAAACGCCAATCTTAGAACGTTTTCTGTGCCTCTATAGATGCCTAGATAATTCTAAGAAATTTCTTGAAAACCAATCGACGGCCAACTACATATGTATATACTTGATGTATTAAAAAACTCAATCCTAAAAACTGCTTTGGTTGATATGCAGCTTCGAGGCTTTCAAGTCCTTAAAACCTGAAGACAGTAGATTTGCTGAAATTCACCAATCCGAAGATATAATACAACCTTAGCTTCAAGCTATCATGTTCACATTTCCAATCTGTGAATAGAGGTTGAAGTCGTTTACATTGAAGGAAATAGGATAACTTCTGGACAACGCTTTTGATAGGCCTTTTGTCTATTGAATTTTGTAGGAGCTGTAGGGATGAAGGGTTAGAAAACACGATCGTCCATCTTTCTTGACCTGTATAAAAAATTGTTCCAAACTCAACTGTCGTTTTTAGATCTCAGGAGCACCATTCGCTTTATAAAAAGCTCGAAAGTACTCCAGGCAACAGATATATCCATGGTACCAGTAAAACTGACTTTCGAAGTGCAGAGAGCTGAAAAAATATCCAAAAAAAGATTAGTGAAAAACTCTCCTCTGGTATGGACACATTATCAGAAGATACGAAACCGACGACTCATTGGAACATTACTTCAAATGCGACGTAAAGGAGTACAAGCCATAGGGTTACATCGCTACAGCCAAATTATTCCCATGTAAAGGCTACAAGAAACAATACCAAACATAGTATTGAAAGGACAAGTTGTCCTGCATTCACACACCATTTGTACAATTGAATCTCAAGCCATAGCTAAGAATCTTCTCACACAGACGGGCCGAAAATCAAGGCAAATGTTGCAATACTTAGCAAACCTCACACCACGATCAAGGCGGCAATAAGGGTATGCAGCTAACGTGCAGAGTTACACAGTTACACAAGACAACAAAACCAGTGCTCTAGAGGATAAAGTAATAGGCAAGTCAGAGGCTTAAACTTTCAGGAAGAATCCAGAAGAACATCAGCCGAGCAAACACCATGACCAAAGCCTATCAAGTCGTGATGAAAAAAAAACAAATAGCAGTTACAGACCCCTACTCATATCCGCGACGTTCCTAGAGAATGTTTTATTTCCGCTTCAAATGGGGATCCCAAAAAAGGAGCAAACACACGATAGAAAAATAAAGGATCACATTAAAGGCGACCGATTCGAAGGATCAATAGAGCTAACTGGACATTATATGTAGAAGTCCGAACTAGAGAGTTGGTGGATTATTTCACAAATAAGGTACTGCTCTACCATTCAGAGGATGGGACAATGACAATTTTTGGCTGTGGAACATGATATACATACATATGTGTGATGACATCAGCTATACTAGCACATGTAATGCCAAATGTCGGCGTAGGACATGCAAACTAAAACCTATAGATCTTCTAAAGGCTCATTGTGGTGCCACATAGATCTGAAATCCTCTAAATATAAAGCGCCGGAGGTATTCCCCCAAATTGTCGAAGAAGCATGTATCTAAGTGCAATCTTTTACGAGTGGACATAGCTTGACATGCATAGAAAAGATGAAGTATGGTTTCCTCTTCTTCCTCGTCCATGCAACTTATACAAAAGTCATTAGCGGATAAGTTCAGTCTAATGGTGTGCCTACCAATAATGCAGTGTCCCGTAATGACACCTATGTACTATAATTGGTATGAGAGACCTTTTCTGTCTAATCAGACAGTTGGAGCGTTTCTGATCCAGCTTGGGCCAGATCTGTCTAGTAACGAGGAACGTAGTCCATTTACGATTTGTTTAATTTACAACATTGAGCTTAAGTAGGCTTATCAGTACAAATCGATAAGGTTGTACACTGCCTGGTGAGTTCATCGGACATTCATTTCCCGGAATATCACTGTGTCCCGGCACCCAAATGAAGTCAATGTTGAATTGTTCAACTAACTCGTTAAGAGGCATTCGATAACTTAGGGCAGTTTTTGAATTAAATGTGAAAGATTCCAGAGATTTGACTGACGCCTGACTGTCCTTAAAAATGAGGATATCCTGATTGGGTATCATATTATACTCCAGTCATGACAAGGCTTCCTTTATCGCCATGATCTCCGCCTGGAATTCTATATTTGAAGAAGATATCGACTTCTACTCCCGATTTTCCGATTTTGATCCGTCCGTGAAGAAACATATGGATCCCGTATGTTGAAGCTGCATATCCTCCTCCCAATCCTTTCTTGAGAAGATATATGTACGTTTCAAAGTTCTTGTCGAACAGAAGTTGTGGAGGTACGTAGTCGGTGTCTTGCGGTATGAATCCAAGGTCATTGAAAATAGAGGAGTGTCCAGTACTTAGACTAGACCAGTGAGTATTTTGCTTTATCTGTAAGTGTCAAGTTAGTGGCATATAATTTTGGAGGATCGATATGAGGAATTTTTGATTTTCTAGTGAAGAAGACAAGATCTGCTTTTTTTAAATTGACCCTGAGTCCATATCCTTTCGTCCATTGAGAGAGTTTAGAGGAAGCTTTCTGTAGAAACAAATGTAACGATCCGAAGTACCGTCACCCTCTCCATAATCGTCCAAGACAGTGGTGTCTCTTAAGTCCAGCACATTAAAATGCTTGACAAAAGGAAAGTGTCCCCTAAGAACGCCACTAAGTTGTTTACAGTCCTTTCTGCTGAGAAATAACAAAAATGCCGCTGATTTCTTACAGACATTCGAGACCATACGTTTAGTCTACTGTGCTACACGCTATTTTGTTCATAGGAAATCCAATCGTCCATGGATGCCCTGACCAAGGACGCGGCAAAACCCAACGAAAGTTCAGGTCCTGAGAAATCATCCACTGAGGCTTTCTTAGCAATCTTAGCATCGGTGATCTCATTTTCCACAATCCCAGTGTGACCTGGAACACAGACAAGAGTCAAAGAGTTTCGCCTTGCGACCGAATTCGAAGAGTTCTCGCATTCTTGAATTATTTTGGAACGGGTTACAGGATTAAGCAAGGCCTTAAGCGCAAATCGAACAAAGTCATAATACGTTTCGAAAGTACAAAAGTACAATTCTTCGTAAAACAAAATTCTATCCTCTTCATATTGAACGATTTTGGATGGTAAAATTCACCGACGGACTATACATCCTGTACAGCGATATAAGCCTAGGCTCGTTTGCATCCAGGAGACCACAGAAAAACCATCTCACTTGAAGAGTACGAATACAAATTGAAATTGCATTGTTGACTCATAATAGGTGAACGCCAAAAGTTCAAAATAGTTTGCTATGCTTTGTAGGTGAACACCACTTTGAAGTTAATAGGGTTTCAGACAAGAATCCCTTTGACAAGCAAAGTGCCTTTTTGCAAAAACTCACACACAATAGCTGGATCAGAAAATCATTTCCGTTGAACAACTTTTGCAAAATGAACGGCAATAAATAAAACCATTCCTGCAAAACAATAAACCCGGCCCGGTAGAGTAGACTGACCCGTCATTCCTCTTGTGTATAAGTTCAATGTGTCGGAATCGTATCCATAACCAGTATAAAATTCTCATCCGACCGCCAAGTGCAATCCGTGAAATACATACTGCTCCCATACACATCTTGTCTTTATGGATTCGGATTCGGAATTGGAATCGCAACTCCAGTCCATTCCACTGGGGGATGGGCACAGAAAGTTCTGTTCATGAAATGTTCGTACTTTATATTTCCTGCAACATCGATTTTCACATTTAAGTCAGCTTATTTCCTGTTTACCCCGTAGAGGGAAACTACAAACAAGCAATAAAATTCCAATTGAGAAAAATGAAATTTACACGCCATAAAGCAAATCGTCGATGGCTGGATGCTGGGCTAGAACCAGTCCATCCCTTTAGCCATCCGGCGAAAGTAATAATAATAAAGGTTTATCCTTTCCTTCACCGCATTGCCGCCGTCGCCGCGCAGCTTGGAACCGGCACAACAATCCCTCCTTGGTATGTACATCGTCGCAACATTAAGAAATCCAAAAGAGTCCTTCAAATCGGTTATGGACGGGCGGATGGACATTTACATCGATACATCGCGACGAAAGTTGTTTGTCAGTCGGACGTAAAAGATATTTGTGACTCCGCCGACATCATCGTCGTTGTCCTCGTCCTCGATGTGTGGAATGTTAATGTGCATTTTATAGTTCATCGGCGGCGGTGGCGGCGGCATAGGATGAGGTGGAAATGGGGGGGCCACCTGCCACGATCCACACGATGACGCTCGTTTCGCTTTAACGTGATTTGAATAAATTACCAAGGATTACCGGATTCAAAATAAAACACATCCCCGCCGTGTGGAAAGTATCGGCAAAACGAGTTGCGGTGACTGCTAAGTGAACAATTGAATTTGGTTGGACTTTTTTTTTTTTTTGTTTTGCTCCACAACAAACCCACCCCCCCTTCCAAATGGTGGCGGTGGCACACATAACAACAATAATAACAACAATACGGGCAATAAAATAAAATAAAATAAAGTTATGTGATAAAATATTAACGATGTATGAAATTGAATTTTAAGCGCGCACTCCTACGGCAGGATGTGTCCAAAAGGATGGTCGACTTGCTGTTTTATTTTTTATTTTTTTTGTGGAGTCCCGATTGTTACAAAGTCAGTTAATATAATCAAATTGCAATCACGCGGAACGTGATTTTCAAATTGGCCAAAACCAGAGTACATTGTCAATATTTGTGGACCAGTTTTTAGTGGCGATGCTTTTTTGTGGTGCAGTTAACGTGCATTAACTCGCCCTAATCGCAGTTGGTAAGTATTCACACGAGGACCGCAACAATTTGTAATGTGACATTATTTCCGCCGTCGCCGCGCCGACACGAATGACATTCGGTGAAATTCCAAAACAAATTATTAACAAACAAAATGCATGTAGATAAAAAAATGAGTGATGTTGACCTGGTTTTGAAGTACTCGTACACTGGAGATTATGTATGTACCGTATGGTTGACATAAATTGACATTTTTGTTTGGTTTAGTATGTGACACGTGATTTAGTAATAGTGGTTGATTCAAATCAGCGACACAGCATCCTTTTGGGTTTGATTAGTAAGCTTCAAGAGTTTGAGTTCAGAGTATTGGTCCATGGTAGGTGGGCCATCTGTTGGTTTCTTTTTGAAGCATATGTTCTTTTGACACTGACAGCTCTTATGCGCTCAAAAAAGTGACAGAAACTCAGTATTATATTTTCGCGGAACGAGATGGATCGATTTATGCTTGAACAACGTTGGAAAATATTGCAAAGTTACTTCCAAAGTGGATGCTGTACTCAAAAACAATATTGATAAAGCTATTCGTGAAATAGGGGCCGTCACTAGAATCTAGAGTAATCCTGAACAAAAAGCTTACCGAAACTTGCACGTAAATAAGGTTACCAACGAAGCGACTAGGGCAATGTTCATGTACGCCTCTGCACTACGACACCGACGATGGACCGAAGCATTCTTATGTCACAGGCGCCGTTCCCCAAGTTTCCATACTAGGTCCGCTACTGTGAATTCTAATGTAGGATGACGTTCTCAGACTTCTAATCCCGAGATCGTCCAAAATAATTGGCTTCGCCGACGACTTTGAGAAGTTGGGAGCATGACTGCAATGAAGGTATCGGACTGACTCGTACGCATGAGTCTACAACTTGCAGAAGAAAGACAGAAGTATTGCTAATCAGCAGCAGGCGAGTCATGGAGCAACCGTGGGCGATCACGTTATAGTTTCCAAACTAGAGTTGAAGTACCTTGGCATTACATTAGAAGCAAGGCTAACCTTTAAGCAACACCTGCAGCATACAGCTGAATTCCTACCTGGCCCAGATGCTTACTGGCCATGGATGTTTCAGAGCCTACCTGCATAGGTTTGAACACGATGGCAACCCATATTGCCCAACTTACACGGACGCAGTGGAAGATGCGGAACATGTTATGTTCCATTGACCACGATATCATGAAGAATGGCACCTACTAGTGAATGAACTGGGTGAGAACATAGCCCCAGACAATATTACCAGACAGATGATGAGCAGGCAAGAGGCTTGGAAAGCAGTTAGCGATACAGTGCCAAACATTATGAAAAAGCAGCGAAGATAGGAGCAACAACGAAATGCAGCGATGCAGAGTGCCAACAAATTAGCCAAGTACCTACGGCTGAGTTCTCGCTGGCGATGAAGACGTGAAATAGCTCGGGTCACTCTGACCACTTCCAAGCAAAAGAAAATGGGGCAAGGTAGAGCCATGTCGGTCCATATTTTGATGGTTTTGCAACTTGCAACTTGAGAAAAAAAATCTGTCAGAACCGAAGTCATATAGACCAATCTGCCCAACATCTTTCCTTCGCGAGGCCATAGAAAAAGCTGTAGATAACTATGCTAAGCATATACTCTCTTCACCATTGTCAGAATGTGTTCCGTGTGCCTTCCTAGACTTTGAAGATACATTTGACAACACTTCCCATGAAGCCTTTAAACGAGCCCTGGATATAATAAGAGCCAATAGCACAGTGTCTAAATAGATGTGTGAGTTGCTGGCCACAAGGTTGGCCGAAACACAAATTTCCACAAGAACTATCAAAGTCAATCAAACCTCCACTAATGCTTAGCGTGGGTATCAATTGCCAAAAGTACGCTTATGGCATCCTTATATTTGCCAAAGGGGATATAATTCAGAAGAATTTGGGAATGGTACCACATGGCAGGACCGGACAAAACGACAATTATTTGTTCACACTACTGACACCGGTTAGTGAAGCAAAATATCTCCGCCTAACCTTTGGTGGAAAAAACATAGAGACGAGATCTACAGAAAAGTTGCCCGTGGCCTAGGGAGTATGTCTGGGGATGCAGATGGATGGACATTGCTTTTATGAGACCATTGATCACTTATGGAGCAATCATGTGGGAAAAACGGACCAGTCACTATGAGGAAGACACTCAATAAAGCACAAAAACAGGCATGCATATGCATATGCAATGTTTGCCTACCGTGGTTAGTGCAGACTCGATATACAAAGTTGTCTACTTTCTCGACTTCCTATCCTGCAATATTGAGTTGATCGCGGGTGGTAGAAGTGCTCATGGCTTTTGTTTTGAATTTTTCTCAACTTCAGGTTCTAGATTTCATCCCACCAGATAAAGGGCCATTATCCCTTACTTACAATACAATAAACGAAGCCTGTGAACTGTGCTGTTAACATTAGCCTGATAGGCACTCATGCCCCCACAGAGGAGAAAGATGACGATACCAAAGACAGCTTTTATGAGCTCCTAAACAGGACGTACGAGCAGTGCCCTAGATATGATGTTAAAATTGTCCTATTTTAATGCAAAACTAGGAAGGGCATCTTTGGTAGTACTGTCAGAGAGCATAACCAGCACGACATCACTTTCGATAACAAGGGTTCTCAAGGGGTCCTATGCCGCAAGCATCAAGTATTGCAGACTAGTGGCTACACTGCCAAAAAGCCATCAGGGATGTTGCATCTGATATTCTGGGTTTGTCTTGACCACCACAAAGAAAGCCCTGATTCGACGAAGAATTCCGGGAAGAAAATGCTGAACAATAGATGGCATACCAAGCGGCGCTGCATAGAAGGACCACAACTGCTCGCGAGCTCGCGTGGACACACTGAAATTTTGTGTCAACTACTCCAACTTTAACCCCTTCCAGTTCATATATAGTTTTGTGTTTTCCGTTTTATTTGGAGAAGGAACGAGCACAAAGGAACAAACACCGGCTTCTCAGAAGGAAAAAAATGACGAATAAGGAAACCTATTACTAAAATCCCAGTCAATGTTAAGGATTTGGAAAAATCACTTTTGCAGACTGTATAACTGGGACGTAGACCAAAATTCCGCTGTCTATTGACTTGGTAAAGAGTATGCACCATCTCATTTGCTAAGTATGGTCGGATATGAATGGAACCTCAGCATTGTTTGCCCGATCCTCAAGAAATGAGACCCTATAAACTGCCACAACTATAGAATCTAAGTTCTCTCAATGTCGCCTAAAAGATGTTATCCTCTATACTATGTGAACGCTTAAAACCTTTTGTCAGCAATCTGATTGGTCCATATCAGTGAGGTTTCCGACCAGAAAAGTGTCCACCATTCAGGAAAATGTTCACATCTTGGAAAAAATCTCGGAATTTCAAATCGATACTTACCAGCTTTTTATCGATTTTAAAGCCGAATATGACGGCATATATATAGAGAGAACTCGTCCGGTTGTGCAGGACGACGTTGAAGAATGCACGCTGTTTCATCAAGATCAGGAAAGACCTTACCGAACCATTGATGCTTCTGTGGGCTAAGAACGCAATTGCATAACAAAGCCCTCTCTCGAACAACTAAAGTAACCCTACATAAGACTCTGATCATCCTAGTCGTTCTCTACGGCGCAGAGGTATTAACTATGTCAAGAATGGATGAGGCCTCTCATAGCGACATCGACCTAGTCAGAAGAGTTCGAATACAACAACTAAGATGGTTGGGTCATGTGGAGCGGATGGAGAACAACGCTCCGGCCCGGAAAGTCGTCAAATCCAACCCACCACCCTCGCCTAAGGTGGCACGCACAAGGGGAAAAAGACTTCAGCCAACTTGGTGAGCGAAACTTTAGGCAGCTGTCTGAAGGTCGAGCTGGACCCTGGACTGTAGCTCCAACCAAGTAAGTAATACCTTTCTTAAGGTTTATTCTTTAGACTTTAATGACTTGCATCTTAGACTTGCCATATTGCAATTCCTTTTTCAATCTATATTCGATCAGTCTATACTTTAAATCATACCTTTCAAAACTGTTCTATAATTTCGCGGATAGTACCAAGTTATAGATAGTATAGGATATTCAAGTACCCCACAAACATGCCGGGTTTATATTTATTGTTGTGTAAACCGCTCCGTAAGGCGTTAGAAATGGTCAAACAACATTAGTATAAAGAGTGGATTGTGGCCACATTTTATGTAATGCCTCGTTCTGTTATAGATGCATTTACGTGTTTCAGCGATATGTACATATGTCCATACTACCTGCCATACTTACTAATGTTACAGCTGGGATGCGGTATGGATCTTGTATATTTCGGTGACTTTCTGCGCTGCCTAAGTGTGACGGATGTCTCCATTCTTCGCAGGGACTCGACAGTTACCCCATCTAAGTCTTTGGCTTTTCGGTCTTAAAAGCCTAAAACCTATCAAATCACCATTTCCCACGTCGGTCGTATGCCAACCTATTCGACATTGGTTAAGGTCAACAATTTGATTATAAATTCCGTTGACGGAAAAAACGTTTGGTGATCCTTTAATGAGACATCAACTTATACAAAAGATTCAAAATTAAATTATTATTTCTCTGAAAAGACAGAAAAAAAAAAATAATAATACCAACACAAATAAATCACAAACAGATAGCTTATTTAAGGACCTCCGCCTGGCAATCTATATAGTACATGCATACGACCCCATGAGGATTCGACTCACTTTTCATTCGTCTTTTACACATAATCCGTTGGATATTCGCAAAAACCAAATGAGGCTTACTACAGCATAGCAACGCAAATGACAGAGCACTCCCGCCCGCCCGAGAGTAGTAGAGCTCCAGAGCGGGCGCTTTACAAACGGAAATAAACTCAGCTTGTGAAATCTAATAAAATGCAATTTAGTCCTCACCCGCAACGACGAGTATGGCGCAGAAAATATTTTCATTTTCGCATTTTATGCAAATTGAATTGCATGAGATTTGCATTCATGGAACGTCGTTATGCCGCTCAAATCTAATATTTTGTTAAACATATTTCGTGCTCGTTGCAATGCGCGCATCCATTTGATTCGTTCAGATTTAATATTCAATTATGTATGTCCGCCGCCGCGCCGCCACACCGCCTCTTTTGGTTTGGCGGCGCGCTCTTGGTTTGGTCGTTGGATGGGTGGTTTTGTTATGATGGTGGCATGTGCCTTCAGAGTTTGTGGTTCCATGCTTTACCGGAAAATGTATCTTTTTCTACTTTTGAGCCGCTCTGCTAGCTGAGTCCAGGGAAAAAATGTTCCGAATTATTGTATTATGTTGTCCCGCTTCTTTGACCTTGTTCTGAAGGATATATCCATACGTATGTATATGTGTGGAGTGTGTGTGTTGTGTTGGATGCAAATGAGATGAATTTAAATTGGCCTTTTGGTTAAAAGGATGATTTAATCATGCGACTTAACGAGTGAAAATATGATAAATAAATGCTGTTCGCGAGGATGTAAGGACGAAATTTATTTAGTGGATAAATAAGAATGTTGCCATTTGACATGTGGGATTTCAAATGAAGAATGGATGAGATTTGTTTTTATGATGATTCCTTGATGTAGAACTATGTGAATTATTGTTGTTTACATTAAATAAGTAAAGAGGAGGTTGTGGGAATAGGAATAACAAAGTGTTTAGGGAGCAAATTCTACATCCCCTTGCCGATTTTAGAACCTCTGCTATGTCTGTGTTAGGTTTCTGGAGATGTGCCTCACCACGTTATTTATAGACCGCCAGGGTGCCATCCAGGTGCCTATTTCATAAAACTACAATACTAATAATTATTTGTGAATTCACTTGTAACTTGTAAATTATGTGCAAATTTTTGTTTCATAAAGAATGCCGATTCACTAATAACTACAAGTATGCCAGGCCTGTAACTACAAGTGAATTTACAACTGCGGCGACCTTTTTTGTTTCATAAAAGTATTTGCGCAAAAAATTACTAGCGACGGACTTGTAACTACAAGTGAATTTCTTACAAGAGTAGAGAGACTAATAAAATCACGTACTTGAAAAATGGGGCTTTTTCGCGGTTAGAATTTAGAGCTTAGGCAACGTGTGGTTAAGAAGTTTAAAATAAAAATGATCTCAAGCAGTGATGATAGTGACTACGAAGACAATCGGATACGATAACCACGAATTTTTAAAGAGCTTATCAATTTTGATATCATAAATTTAATGAAAAATTTAGAATTAACTTTTCTGCTTTCGAGGAATTACTAAGAAACATTGGACCATCACTACGACACGAAACTAAACGTAATCATGCTCTGTCAGTCAAACAGCAACTTTTACTAGCCTTGTAGTTACAGATTTGTAGACTTGTAGTTTGATCATTACACTTATAATTTGAATGTGCCGCGCTACAAGTGCTAAAAAATGTTTATGGAACACAAAATTAAAACTCCATACTTTATTTGTGCTTGTAGTTACAAGTTTACAAGTGCAACACTTGTACTTTTATGAAATAGGCCAATGGTTTCTACGGCATTGAGTGGTTAGCTACGAAACTGTCATCTTTTCGGAACGGATGACAAATCAATGCCTTTAAATTCCTGACCCGTTCTCCGGTGTTCGTCAGATATAGGTACGGTTGGGTCAAAAAATTATTAAGATGTTGCCATATTAATTTTTAGTCCGACGTTTGCCATTCTCAAATGACGTTTGCTGTCATAAATCACGTTTTCCATCGTTTTCCATAGACAAAGCAGCACGAAGCGCTATATTAATTACCAATAGGAACAATATAGGTGACAGCACGCATCCTTGTCTTACCTCATTTAAGATGTCGCCTTCCTTAGACAATCTCTCTCTCTTTGCAGCGTGCTTATCCAGAACTATTTATCCGGGATAATGTGTAATGCTGACACTATCAAACGCCTTCTTCAAATCCATGAAGAAGAGGTGAAGTAGGGATCCATACTGAACAACATTGTTCGATTGTTCGATGATCACGTGGTCAACATCGGCGTCGAGTGTACTATAATTATTATAGCTACTGTAATCTATTGCAACCAGTTTTCACACCTCATTAAAATTTCCTTTCTTAGGAAGGTTGATGCTCATACCATTCTTCTACTTTCAACCTATAAGTGAGAGAAGTAGCTCAGACGTCCGAAGTCCTACCGCTGTGTTGTTTTTCAGTGCTTTGACCGCGGTAGTGATATTTCTTTTCGGGCATCTCAGTTCGATTTAGATGCATAACCACAAAATGCTCCATCCAACTTCTAATCCAAAATAAGCAAGGAACCGGGTAAGGCTTCCCCTGGTTTTTAGTTGGAGCTACTACTAAAATAGGCCAGTTCTTTGTCTCATCTTCATGCAATGTATTGACTTTACCTCGGAAAATAGATGGAATGCGAACTTTCAGCTCTTTTCATTCGTCAATCTAAGTATTTTCAGGAATCGTCGGAAAGCCACGTCAAATGACCTCCCTCCGATCGACCCACAATTCTTTCAGCATCAGTTGTAAGAACCACTTTCACAGGACACCAATGATTTTGCCTGCCATTATAGGCAGTGAATAATTGATTGGTTCCACACCTTGCAAAAGATGCTTCTCTAATATGTTGACAGACTGCAGGAGCACTTAATTTGTTAATGTTGAACATGGGTATTCTTGTGTTGTCGTATTCAGACTGCACTCTCGGGGTTACTTCTTCATCAAGGTTTCTGCTGGCATCATTCATCGTCTCCTTTATATCATCAATTTGAATGTCCTTAGGGTTCGCATACCAGTGGCAGTGGACTTCACACGGAACCTTAGGGAATGCAGCCGTTTTACTACATACAGTGATCATCGGTATCGTACAGCAATACCCCAATCTTGTAGTATTCTATGACCATCATCTGCAGATAGTCCGGCACTCTTTTGGGAGTTTGACATCTATTGTAATGATGGTGTATCACTGCTTTCTACCACACTTTCATCATCTTCCTACGATGTGGAGGAAATCAACCAAACTTTACCCGATCCAGCAAAAATATTTGAATCCTTTAGCGGGAACTTGACTCACTTACTTCCCACCAACATAAGATTGAGCCAAACCTCATTAGCTATCGAACTGTATCTTGAGAGTCTTCAAAGCCAAATCGGATAAGATTTATACCCAATTCATAAAGAAATCACTACATGAGCTTAGAGATGTGTACCCTCAGGTGTGCCAACCTGGGAATACTCTCGTGCCTTCATCATAACTGAGCTTGAAGGAGCCATTGTCGAAATCTATCCTGAATTCATTCGAAATTGCAAAAAAGAATAATGCTAAGCCCTGGCTATGCAAATTCTTCAATGACATCCTTTCATCCGAAAACTTGCCCATAGAGTTAAAAAAGAAAAACCAGACGAAATTACAGTCAATTGCCTGTTACAAGATCCATGGAAACCCTATCTACAACAAAACTGAGGTACTGGTCCCTGTGGAACAGGCTAATTTCTTGGGGACAGCTTCGAAAATAGACTTAAGACCATAAATTAACTATATTGTTAATTTATGTTTAAGACTGACGCCGTGTGGACACTACCCCATACGACAAACACTGGGGTACTGTAATTATTTACAAACTCTTGAAAGTATTGCGTACTAATGGCAACTCTGATAAAATGCTGAGTAATCGCCCCTTTCAAGTATCCCCAAACGACAGGACAAAGAAAACCAGATACTTCAACGATGGACTCCCACAAGTGTCAGTTGTGGTTTCGCTTCTATTTAAGTTGTATATCCATAAGATGCTGAACATGAAATCCAACAAATTTTCCAGCTCTGAATAATCAAGACCAGCATATGAATTTAATCGAGGCCACACTCTCAGCAGATATCGATGATCTGAACGATTTCTTCAAGAAATGGAGGCTATTACCCATCATGGCCATAACCGAGTCCTGAATAGTCAGCTAGCTGACATTCCACTTGATGTAATTTTTAATGGCACTATACTTCGGAGTAACTACTGATAGATCTCTGACTATCAAACAACACTGCCAAGTCAAAATTATAAATAAACTGCTCCAAAGACTTTGCGTCTAGCTTCTGTGACGCACGGCTTCTTGCTGAAGTACCACATCCTCCACTGCATCGATGACGGTATTATTTTCGTCGGCAGTCGCTTTCGAGAGAACTTTATACCGACCTTTCTCTGTCGTCATCCTACAAGTATCTACCTACCTACTATGAATACTTAATGAAAGTCTTTGACTAAAAAGCAACTAAACTTGTGAAACATCAGAACGTATCTTTAGATTCGTGTGTTGTGCAACGGATTGTACCGTCGTCATGAAGTTATCCAATAACATGATGACATTACATGGTTCATCTCTTCCAAACTTCACCCAAAATATAATACACTTACGCATTGATGTTGTCTACTGCCTTTTGGAATCAATTTTCTTATTTCATTATGAAACCAACAGATGCCCCATATATGACAGGGCGGCACATACGAGTATATCGAAAGGCAAATCCTTTTACTGGCGATAAATTATAGATCACCTTCCAGAATAGATACAAATTTTAGTAAAACAAACAAAAAACCCTACTGAACCTCTGGAGGAGTAACCCTAAATTGATTTGCCAAAGCATATACTGGTACATCTAGGACATTCTTCCATCCTTGTACCTACCGTCATCAGAGAGCACAAATCGATATGCCAGTGATGAAATTACCCCCTCCTTTGAATATCCTTCGATGAATTCATTTGGAAATTTTATACATCGGCACCTTAATCGACTTGAAAATTCTGGTTTCTCGTTGTAAAGCACTTCCACTTCACCTGGCATATAGTCCGAGTAGAGACGTAAAGCAAACGATTTCTGAGTGTAGGTTACCAATTTTTCATATCCATTCTGTTGGCTGCCTCCTGGCTAAGTCTCCTTGACGTCCGTCCGAAATAATGTACTTTCGGGCCAACACATGCGGTGGTCGGGACGAACGAAGGCACTCTGGATGGTGGAAGGTGACTAGGTTCGTCCAGTCTAGGACTATGTAAATATACCAGAGAGTTTGCATCGTTGAAAAGATTGCTCCGAGCAAGTTTATTATTATCACCAGGGTTTAGGGCAGCTTACGAATGTCTAAATTATGCTAAAAGACAATCGGTAGCTTCGGTGGTAGGGGGCGAGAGTGCCAGCGTCTACTGGTACCTTGAGTCTTGATGATTTTTTTTTTATTATGTTTTGTTTTGTTTGTTCTGGATGATAGGAAAAATGGCGTAGAACATTTTTTGGCAGATTAACACCACCAGGTAGATGTGGAGGGAGAACGTCCTTGTCTGGTGGAATGGTGAGGGCGATTTACTTAAGCCGTGGGTATCTAGACGTGGAAGGATATTGATTTCATAACTTTAAATGGAGAAACAAGTGAGTTGCTATATTTTCTCGTCGAAGATGTTAGCTATGAGTCATTTGGTTTTATAGGCTATTATCCTGCCGTGTGTAATCGTAATCAAAAATAATTGTTTTATTAGCAAGAGCAAGTGAAATTGCTTCCAGTATCTTAACAGGTAACTTCATTGGCAGAGCAATCATTTGAATAAACTGTGGAGGGGGGATATTTGGAAGTGGTCCTGTCGCGTCTTGGTTTGTTGGTGTTTTCTGGTGGAAGCTTAAGAGTTTTAGTTGTTATTGCGATGTGAAATGTTTGAGATCGTTAATGGTTTAGGGGAACAACTCTCCTCGAATCCAGGTATGATTGAGTGTCGAATATGATTTCTGTAACATATCTGGTTGTTGCTCGTCATTAGGGCGAATATTTTTCGCCATCATAGCATAGGATGGCATCCATATTCTGTGCAAACTTGAACAGTACATAGGCTGACAGGAGAACTATCGGACTATGATTTCTGAGCAAGTACGCCGATGCAACTATTAATGGTTTCCTTATGGTGATTGTTCTTTACCATAACTGCACGGATGTCCTGACTATTTAAAGGAAAAATGCTTTATTCTCAAAAATGAGACTGGTACTAGGTTTACCTAAGGATGACTAGGTTTTCCACTTTAAATGGTTCAATCCCTTAGAGTAATGGTATTTAGCACAACTCTCATGACAGTCTAGATTTGATAAATTTTACTTTAAACAAACTTCATCTGGCACTACATACCTACTTTCTTTTACAAAAGGGAATCCATCCTTTGTAACCCATTTTTCTGTCGTGCTCTATGCACTACTCGGCGTTAAACATTTCTACGGTTGTTTGCGTTGGGAGCCAAAGTATATATGTATTTGTAAGTAAGGGACAAAGTCCAGAGATGCTACAACTGAAAGGCAGATCAACAGAAGGCTTTTACTGTCTGGATGCTTGTCTGGGAGTTGTTTCTTCAGTTTCAGGAAGCCGTCTTTTTAGGTGCCGATGTTTCGAAATTTAAAACATCATTTCTAGGTAAAAGTCTTGGATTAACCTGCTCAGACAGTTTCACGATAAGCGTGTAATACTATCTCCTTTTACTACATATGACCATTCGGTTGTCCTCTGGCAGAGTAATGAATAGAATAGAGCTTCGTGTCCCAAGAATTGTCAGAAAGGCATTACTATAAGAGGAACTTAATGTGTTATCTGTTACTGTTGGTAAATGGAGTCATCTTGGTTGGAGGCACTAAGCTAACCTAACGACTAGCGACTGATTCAAGATCAAATGAATCAAGTTTGCTTTCTGCCTTTTAAACATGCGTTTGCATTAAGAGTTTGGACTGTACAATTGTACATACATGTCTCCATCGATCAACATCCCATTAAGAACTTGTAGCAAATCGTCCGAACTCAATCTGAAGAAAAAAACCTTTTCTTCCGCTGACAAATGGAATATCCCCAAGTGGCTGATAGCTAGCGAAGACCTTAACATACATACATAGATGAAATCAGAAGACATTTGGTATTTAAAGTTCACCTAGTTCACCTATCGAAGCTACATTATGAGGTCTTCAACATGGTCTAAGTATAACGTTCTAAGTGCCTTCCGCCATGCATATAGCCTAACTGCGGTGAATTACGAGTACATCACTTTTGACTTGAATCGTTCTCTCCGTGTACTGACCATTTTAAGCCTCTTCGTTGATTCTTTTCAAGACTGCAAGTCTTGTCCACATTAAAAACCATTAACTGGTCTGCAACTTCATAAGTTTAAATAAAAATCTCATGAACTCAATCGACTAAAAGTCCTTGTTATCATATCCTCCATGATAACAATTATACCTCTAGATACCATCCTTATTCTTTTCTATAGCCATAATGCGACAGACATGAATTTCTTCCTTCCCCCCACCTACGAAAATAATGCTGGTGTAGTCAGCCTAGTTTTGGTTTTACTGGGTTAATGCCCATGCACTTAGTCTAGGCAGATCATTTTAGGGCAGTTCCCTACTAGAATTTGGAAGTGGGGATAATCTTTAGTCTGCTGAATCCTCGCCTCGAATTTGTGAGATGAATGTCGGAGCAGTGGCATTTACCAATATGCCTTCGAATGCTGCTTTCTTGTTCATGATCTGCTTGATCAACTTCTTATGTTCAAAGGCTGTATCTCAACTTGGCTTATCCAATATATAGTATTTTGATTACCCCTCCTTACTAATTGCCAAGGTTTTTATTTATTGGAAAAATCTTTGCATTAAGTTTCTAACTACAAGAGATCACAGGCGGCGTTCCCCAAGGATCCATTATAGGACCACTATTGTCGATTGTAATGTAAGGCGATTTTTTTAAGTTAACTATAATTTAGCTATTCGATGACACCTGAACGAAAAGTAGCACGAGGGCAATGGTAGTGCCAGGATCATGCGAGAATGCCTAGGATATACATATGTAGTGTGTTTATGTCGTACTAAGCGGTCTGTGTTTTTGTCGCAATGCCGTCTATGTAATACTTGCTACGGAAGACCAAATGATGTAAATCATCAGATGGTGCTCAGTGCAACGAAGTATATAAACAGTATAGTCCTTTGGGTTAAGTATTGGTTTTTGTTTATCAATCAGCTCTTGGAATGAGCTGAGTCCATGAAAGATGTAGATGCATGAAGACGTAGCAACTCAGCCATTTTACGTTATTGAATCAAAGACAAATAAAGGTGGCTGGTGCAGCTTTTCTGCCAACTTCATTTCTTTCTCACGAAAAAATATCTGCCTGTCCAGAAACTCAGGTCAGCCTCACAGAGTTACATGGCCTTAGCAGGTTTAGCTTAACGATGCCAATACCGGATACCCTCTCTGCTATCGGACCAGATGTATAGGGTTTCAGCCATAACACTTTTATATCTCTGCCTGATACGAGCCATTGGTATCTTTTGAAGAGGCGCAACCAAAAAAAAGAATATCTGCCTGAAAAGGAAAAGATATTTAGTCTAGTAAATGCTGTATATTGTCTTTTGAAAAAGACGCCACATGTAAACAGTTGATGGATAATATCTACTTACGGTAACACGCTGACTATTTTAAGCGCAGATCTCACTCTCTCACATAATACGATATGTCCTTCCCGGTGTCAGTGGAGCATTCATCATTACTCGTCAGCAACCCAGTGCCAGTGGGCAACTTCGATATCAAGGCTACTCAGCAGGAAACCAACCCGTAGGTTTCACAAAGTTGTTCAAAATACGTCTCTATGTGTATAGCCTTTGAAAGCTAGGAGAATCTTGGCATAGTGATTTCCCTGTAAATAAAGATTGATTGATGCCTTTTGATGTCCAGGCACACTCAATTCTGCAGACTACATGGTTGTCAAATGAGCACTCTCGCCGTAAACTCCAGCAATGCTGTATTGCCTCGTTGATAGACGTTTTGGCTATGAAAATACTTAGAAGGGGTAAAATATTTTGCATTAAGCCACAAATCAACAGTTTTTCAAATTCCATCAGCAGAAATAAGGATAATCTGATAGTCTTAAAGCTTTTTGGATCATCATAAAGCCTTCCCTTGTTTAGATATGTTAACCGGATTATCCTATCTCCAGGATAGAGGAATATATCGTAGAGCGATGCTCTGGTATCATAACCACAGCTTTTTGCAAAATAAATCCAGTGAGACTCAGCAGACTTGTAAAGATCAAAGGACAGGTTAATTGCTTTCATCTTGTTCTTCGTTATGACTCTTTATTCATGTAAGAGCACGCATGTTTAACATTGAACTACTAATGGATCTAGTAGTTAAAATACCTCCTCCTGGGAGCTGGTCAAAGTACCTTCAGTTTTCCGAGGTCCATCATTCTTAGCATTTTGATAACCACCACTTCAATTAAGTCATTTAAGTCAACGCAGTCAGTTCGACTTATTTCTAGTTTTGCTTTAAACCAATCGATCATTCCTCAGTTTAAAGGTACATATCGATTACCAGAAGCCTTTTTTTTTTCTCTCGATGCCCACCAGTCGGAGACCATATCAGACGAAGACTTACGTCCTCTGCTAATAGGCAATTGCAGGTTCATTATCACTTTTTTATGCGTCAAGCTGAGTTTAAAAGTAATTCTTCGATTTTTACCAGTATTTCCTGAACATGATACAGTCGAGCAATAACCCCCCCTCCTTTCCAGCTTAGAGTAAAACTGTCTGAGCATTTTTGAATTTCCAGTGCCACCGGTTGTGGATTTCATCGCTAACACGATCGGGAGCTTTTGGGTGTGATATCTTTCTTCTAGCAGTTTGTAGAACAACCAGTATTGTATCCTTTCCCGCAATACTA
This sequence comes from Xylota sylvarum, assembly GCA_905220385.1. Taxonomy (NCBI): domain Eukaryota; kingdom Metazoa; phylum Arthropoda; class Insecta; order Diptera; family Syrphidae; genus Xylota; species Xylota sylvarum. Next base: position 41,555,908 of record LR999958.1, read on the forward strand.
CATCCCTAGGGTCCACATACATAAAGGTCACGATTGGTTCTCCCACCACTTCCTTTTGACGTTTCCTATAACTCCTTTACAATTACAAAAATACAAACTTTTGGCGCGACGGGTCCATAGGACCTAGGGTCTAGCTTCTCACAACCATTCGTGTTGTGCATGTTTTATTTTTTACACGAATGGAAGGGGCCTACTATTTAATCCCGTATCCGAAGGGCAATTTTTGTTTTGAAAAGCTTTTTCATGACAGTTTTACTCTCGGACGTTTGTCAGAGCCACTTGAGCCGACGCCCACTATAAATCCTTTGCCATCGAATATTCGCCGTGAGATCTTCTCTGTTGATCACTTCATATGGACATATAGTTTTTGGACAAGCAAATAGTAGAAGGGACAGAACTGCTTGTATCCTACTGAGAGCTCTCTGCGAGCATTAGTTAATTGACTTCTTCTATCAGTTTACGTAATTTTCCTCAATTTCGACTTCAGTTTATCGGCCGTTGTATCGCCGTGTTCCTCACAAAATCGACCCAAAATTTTCTAATCAAATACCACTACTTGCCCGATAAAACGAACTTATTTAGCAAACGGTTGCAAAACGTTTATTATATTTAAATCGGACAACACGTGTAATTAAGTAGTTGCCTAAAGTTGCCTATATATCCGAAATTCACTTCAACAATTCGTGGACCCCTTTTGTATATTTTTTAAAGAGATTGCGAACCACACCACAGTGTTGGGTCCTTTTTCATTTCTCTTCCACGATCCATCTTAGCCCGACAGTCTCCGTTCCTCTAAGTCTTAAAGTTCCCGTCTGAATATTTATCGTCCTATTTTTCAGCATATTGTCCATTTATCTCACCACCAATGGGTTAAACCTCCGTTTTTCTAAGACTACTCTCAGACTTTCGAAGTATATCTTATCGAAGGCACCTTCAATGTCCATTATGTCCGTATGTGTGTATCTCCTCCTCCGCAACGCGTACCACCTGGTGTAGCGCTGTTTCCATAGACCTGCCAGGTCTGTATGCATGTTGTCTACTACTCGCGGACCCCCTTACCACATACTTTCCAACGCGGCATACCTTATTGCAAAGCGGATGATATGTCCTACACGCTGATACCTAAATGAACGAAAACCATCAGTATCTTCCTATCATACGAAGGCTTCAAACTTCCTCCCAATTTCGTCACATCAACTTTTTCAGTGTGCACCACTACCCGTAGACCAAATTATAAGACGTCATCACGTCAAAAAGCATCTATTTTACTCATCCTCTGGACTGTGTCCTTGTAGGCAGCAAACAATTGCTCGTCTAATCCACCTGTTCCAAGTCGACGACCACCGAAAATGAACTGAAAGTTCTTCTTTCACCACGAGAAGGTGAATAATCGCACCAAGGAGCAAAGCAATTTAGTGTGAATTCAAAGACGATTTGAAAACCTCCCCCCATCCTTGCACGTGTCCTTACTAAAAATAATTTACAAAGTTTGAATGCTGCTTCATCTTCTTTTAGAAAAAAATCACACTCAGCCTCTCTATTCAAGTTTCATTTACACACCAAAATTTTATTTTCCGAATGTGGTGACCCAAAAATTCAATTCAGCCACCATAAATGCCAGGCTCCGCTCCCTACCTTTACCAATTCAATACTATGAAGCCAATAAAATGTATAAGTACTCTCAATAAGTTCTAAAAATTTATATTTCCAATTTCAAAAATAGACATCTCGGAACACAAATTAATAAAAAGAAGTACCCGGCGCCCTCTTTTACAAAAAATTTCAAAAAATAATTTTTTTTTTCTGTAAAACTTTCGTCCTCATTCAGGACGAAAGTAAAAATAAAAATAAAAAAAAAAAAAAAAATCGCAACACAAAAACATCCCATAAAACGCTTGTACCAATAATTGAATTACACGGCGAGGACAGCTGTAAAAATGTTCCATCACGAATAAGGACAGCAAAAAAAAAAAAAAAGGACAGATCTGCTCCTTCCCCCGAGCATCGTTTAATTTACCCGAGGTCACTCCTGAAGTATGTAATCACTGAATTTTCTTACAAAATCAGTTTACATTTATCATATGTCCTTCCATCGTGTCGGTCGTCCTCGTCATCGTCGTCGTCGTCGTCGTCGTCGTCATCGCACAGCTTGACACTTAAAAATGAAAAACAATTTAACGAGCAACAAAGAAAAGGTCTCTTCTTGGCTTCCCTCTTCTCCCATTTCGCGGCAAGAGGGTGCATGAAATTAAGGATGAGAAAGGAATCCATCATCATACTCCCAATTGCCACCCTGCTCTCCGATTGGAGTGGAGTAGGCCATAAAAAATTAATAAATATATTCTTTTTTTTTTTTATACTACCTAATTTCGTAGCGATTCGAAGGCGACCGCAAAGCATTGCGCAAGCAAATCATGTCAATGTCATCTGAACGTCACAAGGACATACAATATACCGAGGGAAGATTGTTTCATCACTTGATTTCATGGTTTTCTTCTTGTGCATCTCCAACGTCCCAGAGGAGTTGATCTATCTCTTTGGAGGCATGAACTTGCAAGGATACGTACACATAGCCGAGAACTTGCGGAGACGGGGAGAGAGGGAGAGACCGTTTTTTTCTTCTATTCATTGAACTGTATGTGTCATCTTAAATAAACGGTCGTCTTTAAAGCCAAACATTGAGGGTGACTTTACTCCGAAGGGGACTGGAGCCTGTAAAGAATTCGATGAATAAGAGCCGCGGGGGATGCTTGACAGACAAGAAGGTTGTTTAAAGATTGTGATTTTTTTTTTTCCAGTTGTCTGCGTGTTCAAGTATTGTGTTGTTCTTGGAAAATCCTTCGGTTAAATAAGGACTAAAGTTCAATTGATTTTTAAAAAAAGAATTCATCAGTTACGAAGGAGGCACCAAATAAGTCTCACATGCAATCTCTGCTTTTGTTTGATTTCATAAGAATTGAGCACTCCTACAGAGGGAGAAAAAAAATCGGAGAAATATATTTTTGCCTGAAGATACAAAGCATTTGTACACAATGGATATATTTCACAAAAAAAAATCTAACTTTTTGATTGTTGTAGAAACGAAAGGCTCAAGTAGATAGTGACCTCTCCTTGAGGCTTTAAGAATGTACCCTTAAGTGCATCAAACCTGTGCTCTGAACCCCTTAAACTATGGGACCATTAAATTTTTAAGATTCTGTCGATGAAGATACTTAATATAGGATTTACTCGGACATAGTTTAAGTTTATCTTTAACTTTAGAAGTATGCGATAAATTATGAGACAGATTGCTCAGGATTAAAGAGGATGGATGTTATTCGAAGCTTTAAGAACCCTTAGAATAGCTGGTTTAGAAAGCAAAAAGAAATTTTTCTTAGATTTATGTAATAAGGCAAAGTACTTAGTTTACAAGTCATCATAAATCTGCTTTCGAAATCTTCCATAAGTTTGGGAATACTTATGGGACCCCCACCGCGTTCCTTACTTGGTTTAATAAGCGCAACTCATGTTTGAAAGAAGGAAACTTTCTTGAGCTAGGAAAATGGCAGAGTTTAATTAAATACTTATGGCTTTCCATGTACATATGCTGGCTACGGTAGGAAAGATACTAGAACATGTCCTCTCCAATCGACTGGAAGCAGCAACCGAAAATAGGGCCAATTCGTCGGGATATCCATCAGATTTCCGAATGGCATGCTCAATAGTGGATGCAATAAACATAGTTATGGGATGCCCTAATCCACGAAGAACCGTACGGCTCTGTATTGCGTCCACTGCTGATGTCCTATCGTCCTAAGACCCACAACCCCTCCAGACCAGATCCCCTCTTCTCTCCGAAAAAGAAAATAATTCCCTGACTTGGGCTATCGAAACGATAACAAAGGAAGCTCTGACGAAGCCTGTACCTAAACAGAATGCCAAAGAATGGAACCATAGAGTTCATCATCTGTCTCATTTCAGCTCAGTCGACTTGACAGTGGTAGAGGTGAAAGGGGCTAACGGAGTATGTGCAGTGGCGTCTACGTACCTGCCCTACGATGACAACACCAACGCCACCTCGGAAGCTTTGAGGTCCCTCCTATCAGAGTCTCAACAAGGTTAGAAAAATTTTGTCCTAGGATGTGATGCTAATGTCAATCATACCTTATGGGGTAGCACCGACATTAATGCTAGAGGTGAAGTTTTGTTTAAAAATATCCTAGAATCCAATCATTATATGTAATAGAGGTAATGACCCCACCATTGTAGCGTCAACTAAAAGGGAAGTCTTAGATGTCACGTTCATATCTGAACAGAACTCTATTGAAGTTGTCGAAGGATCCTGTCCGATTAGTAGACACATTCGTATCTCAAGAGCAGGCTGGAACATTGCCTAAGATGGGGTCGTCAAATGATCCACCTACAAAGAGAGCGTTAGACTTCTCCAGAAAGAAATTAGATATGCGAACAGGAACTCCTGGAGACGTTTCTGTGAATCTATGGAATTTTTCAATAAAGCATCGCGCTTTAGAAAGATTCTTGTCACGACAGCAAAGTCGGCCTCTAATATCAGAAAATCGATAGTACATGGTCGGCGTCGCAGGAAGAAACACTGGACATACTACTAAATACTCACTTTCCTGGTTGCTCACTGGTTTCCGGAGATCATATGCCCATCATTCCAGAGACGTGTTATTCCATATTTCAAGTAAACATCGGATTGTGGAACTGGATTGCACTGATATTCAGATCAAGAACCATAGACTCAACACTGGGAGATGCAACTATCCGGCAGAGCGTTTGCAGAGGAACGCCCCAAGGCAGAATTCTCTCTTCCATAATATGGCTTCTCGTGATTGACGAGATTTTCATTGTGATGTTGTCACACTGAAGGCAGTACCCTCTTGTAGGCCATTAACGTACCCTTTGGTAGGTCCTCTATGGTAGGCCATTAACGGATCGACGGTGACTGATCACATCACCTCAATACTTGTATTTGAAAAGAAATTGGCGGACAGAGCCTACTGAAAGCAGCGCATGGACATAAATCCCCGGGACATATGTAAGTCCCAAACATTTTTTTCGGGACTTATATCCCACCCCATCGGGGTATAAGTCCCAAATCGAATTAAAACAAAAAATGTTGGGTGTTATGTCTCACCAAACAATTTTTTTTTTCGTGCAGGGACATAAGTCAACAGGCCAAAGTTCCACTATGAACTTTTAACCCACCTGGGTGAGTTATAAGTCTACAAGTCGATTGTGAACTTATGACCCATTAAACCCTACAACTCCTGCATAAATCATTTAGAAAGAAGCTCAGATTTTTAGCATGTAACTGATGTGTGATAACTTTACCAGATCTGCCTACATGTTGAGCCATTTCTCATCTATGGTTGGTCCCATTGAAAGCGTCCAGCTTTCGTAGAAATTCGAAATGGACCTTAGCGTTAAATGGACACTTTCATGTCGCTAGCTGCAGCCACAGAACTCCTCTCTGATCCATCGGTGAAACAGGTCAGACTCCTTGGGTTCAGTATATGTTCTCCATTAGTCCAATACACGGTCTAATAGCTCTACCTACGTTTTACCTACGCTCTATATATTCGCCGGATATATTCGCACCCTAGCAAGTCATTCTAGTATAATGGAAAGTTTTGGGGGTCTAATCGTACTCTGATCATAAAATTATTGAATTTTTCTTAAGAAATACCTGTGGTTCTCCTAAGCCATATAGGAATCCCAGGAAGGCTAGGAAGTGAGTAAGAATTGCGGACGGCTTCAAGAATGTGACTTGCAAAGTCCATCCGAATCAATACTGTCTTCAAAGAGGCCTTCTAACTTAACATGTCCGGAGACCAAAAGGAAGAACAAACAATCACCTCTATGGTAGAGTAAAAAGCTGGCAGACATTAGGAGAGTAACCAGAAAGCTCCTTAATGTGGCCAAATGGACTAAATCAGACATAGACTGGGATCAGTACTAAGTAAGTTAGAGGATTTTCAAAAATGAGATGCAAAGAGCTAAGTGCCGCTCATGGCAGCACTTATGTGGCTCAGATTCAATGAGGTCACTGATAAGTACGCACTTCCCAGGAAGTGTAACCCAATCTGTCTAGAGCACTAGTGTTGATACGAGCATGGAATATAAATTACCAGCGGATTGGATTTCAAAGGAGAAAATCCGCACACAAATCGCCGGGACGGTATCATTCTGGTTATGCTACAGAGCACTGTGAGCACGATTATTCCGGTACTCAAGGAACTATTTACTGGAAGTCTTATACGAAGACATATCCCCACATATCCTACCGAGAAATTGTTAAAAGATAAAGAATATACTTTAGCTGTATTTTAGGCATTGAAGGAGCATTTAATAACCGTGTACTACGAACCGACGGGGTGCGTAGAACACTCACACATCTCTAAATCAACAATATCCTGACCAATTGGCTTGTGAAAATTCTTGAGGAACCCCTTAAGGCGGAGTAATCCCCCCACTACTATGGGTCATTATACTAAATTAACCATCTTTTATGCGAATTACATCATATTGATGGCTATGGGCCAAGAATTATCCAGTAGACCAGTCTATGACATCTTGAACTACAGCAAATCAAATGAATGGCTTGCTAGTTGCTAGAAGCATATTTGTAGAACTAGGGTTAACCAATGGACAAGGGACTTCTCTCCCCTATGGGTATCACAATGGGTCTGTATTGACCTGAGTGTGGCGATGTGGATTCTGCAATCTCCATCCGATACTGAAGTCTTATCTTAATTTGGTCAAAACCGATTGAGATTCCCCCTTGATGGTGAGAAGTCTATTAATGAAGGATGCCGTTCCATGAGTTGACAAAAGTAGAATCACAATATTTTCTTTCGAAAGTTCAAGGCTTTTCTGAAAGACTCTACGTACGATTTAGAGAACCACTTCTTCCACCAGCGTCATAATCTTGCCACTGTGAGGTCTAATCATCCCTAATTTTGAGTGCATCCTTCCAGCACTAGCAAACAAAGACTAGGCATCCTGAATAATGGTAGAATGATAGGTCAACTTAATCGAATTGTCTATAAATAAAATGTCATTTGCTCTGATTAGAGAGGTTTTTTTTTTCTGACAGCACGAGCACAGATACGTACCACAGATAGTACCTACCAAGGCAGATGCTTTTAAAATGTCATTTAGACGTTCACCTAATGCCCCTCATCTTCATATCCACATGGCAACTGAGAGTGAAAATTTATTTTGTTACAAAGAGATTAAAAGGATTCAAGTTTCCAGACGTATTTACGAGTAATCTCCACAAATTCAGGAAACAACTTGCATATAGCCGTTCGGACATTCTTTCATCCCTTTGAACTAAAAAATGGACGTACAACACGAATGTCTTTTTGGGACAAATTTCTTTTATTAACTCATAATTATTACCAGTATCCATCCTCATTTCATTTCATCGCTGTACAGTGTTACTTTGTTTGTTCCCTAAAAAGATTCACACTAAGTAGAAAGCAGGCACCTGCAATCGTATCCTTTAGTTGCCAAGATACTCTTTTTTATAAAATACAAAAAACAAGTCATGAACATTTTTTTGAAAATATGTCATTAAAGAAAAAAATGTCAATCATCCTTGGTGTAATAGAATATGTACTCTCCTGGAGATTTTTTCTCCCAACGAGTACACTAGACAGCCCACTGTCAATTTGGAAAAGTCCTTGAACGCTCTCACACCTAGCTTCTCTAACTCATCTCACCAGACTTTTTTTTTTTTTAAGGAATTCAATTTGAAGCAACTTCCAATTGTGATTTATACGCCAATGAAGTTGTCTTCATTAAAAAAACAAAAAAAAAAAGAAACCAAACCCCCTTGGTGGTTTTTTCATTTCACCCTGACGCTATATCGCGGTGCTGCCAAATAAATTGTCAATTTAGGACCAATTCAGCGGTAAGTAAATGCTGCCACACTGATCGGTATGCCTCATGGGGATTATGACTAATTTGATCTGAGTTGTGCCGTCTTCATCTTCGCTTGCCATTGAGGCAGTGACAGTCCCAAGATGACTCTATTCACTTGGCTCCTTAGAGCATTTATACTCCCTGTTTTGTGGATACAGCTCACAGCGAAGAGGGGGTACGAGAAAAAGCATTAAAAACTCAATTTATTCTCAAGTGTTTCTCTCTCTCTTTGGAGTTGTTGTCCTCCTTATACCTTTTCAAAAAAAAAAAAACATGGAAAATAAAAAAAAAATAAGGACATCATTGAAGCGGGTTTAAGGACTTCAGAGTCGGCATCACACCGCACATATCCACTGTGCGAATGTGCTTCGAGTGCCCTTATGCGGAATCAGGCGAACCAAAAAAAAAACCGTTGAGTACGAGATGATTATGGTGATGGCGATGACAATGATGATGATGATTATCTAAATCCATATCGGAGAGAGAGACAACATCTCGTACACTCTCACATATTGTGCAGCAAGGAATTTTTTTTTGTCAGTGTGAGTCGAGAAGGATTGTGTATCTTTATTCGCTCATTTCTCTCTAACGAGCCGGCGACTTGCTGCGAGGCGTTTGTTTGACATAAATAGACAATTTTTGTGTTGTCCTTACGCTGTCGCTTCACATTTCTTTCGTTTTCGTTTTCGTTTTAATTTTCTTTTCTTTTTTTTTTTTGTTTTCTTTGCCGTTTGGTTAAAGTGAGACTCCTTCGATGACAGTATGGTGTCTGCATTTAAATTTTAATGGGATTAGAAGCACAAAATACCGCTGTTGGCAACCAACAGTGAGTGGTATGGAGCTTTGGTCCTTGAATCGGATCCTTTTGGGGGGGATTTTATGACAGCAAAGCTCATAACAGTTAATAAGTGTGTGCGTCGTTATGGGAAGAAGGTAAGTGAAGCTCCATAACGATGATTTGTTTTATTGACTATCAATTTAATTTAGAGTTGGAAATTACGTGAAGTCAGGTGCGTTAAACTGGACGTAGTACTGGTCTGTAGTGTGACTTAAAATCAAGGACATTACAATGTAGGTATCATCGGATTTAATTATGCGTTTATGTCAAGTAAATTTTTAAGGGCAAATAAAATGGTGCAGAAGCTAATTACAAACTGTCTTACTATAAAAATTATCGTCAGCACAGTATCCTCGGATTTGTCTACTCTAGGTTGAAATCGTGACAGCGAAAGTGCAACCATGGTCTTATCGACTGCAGCTGGCGCAAGGATTCTGAAGGCCACAACCACGGTGCTAACACTCTCGTTAGTGGATGGCAATGGATTGTCATTTCGAAGATAGTTGTCTTCAATCAAGACTTTCCAGTATTGTCAGCTGGAAGGAAAACAGGCTATGAAGACAGTGATGTTGAGACAAAATCACACGTAGTTTCCGTCATGCATTAGAAAAGTATCCTAGCTTAAGGCAGCTGGGATATACGTATATGTTTCTGTTACCTTGCAGCATCACAGGCCGAATGTTGTTCATTCCTGGTGCTTTAATTGACGCAAATCATCAATTCATCTTTTGTTCTTCGAAAATCTTGTCAATATGGCAGCCAAACCCAAACGTAGTTTCTGGAATGGACAAACTATATCTGTATATACGTTCGTGCATCTACAGAAATAGGTGGTCATAAGAATGCGCAGAAGAGTCAGTCCAGGTGCCAACGACTTTCCTTGTTGTTTCAATAGAGCCTCCAAATAGAAAGAATTATCATACATACACGAATCTTGTTTCTTTCTTCGATAATAGCTTGACAAAATGATCGAGGACTTACTTCTGCGCCAGTATCACCATAGTCCTTACACAGGTCTTCTGTACTTGGTCGTATTCTCCTTAGGTCGGCCTCCAAGAGGTTGTGGACTGTAACAATACCTCCTAAGAGTGCTATGTGCGTTCTTTTAAGCACAATGATTTGCATGGTCTTATTTTCGTCGTGTTTTGTCCAGAGTTTTCTGAAAACATGAGAAGCGTTCCATATCTCATTGGCTTATCATAGGAAGCCCTGTGCTATGCTGCATTTAACAAGTACTAGAGGAGGTAGGATGACTGTAGGAATAGGGTAGACACTGACTGGCGTCAACGTGGCTATGTCCAATGTTGTAACTGTTAATGCCCTATAATTGTGCTTATTTTACCTACTAGTGTTCCCCAACATCCCTGACGAAACGGATGAAAGTCTTGGTTCACTCGACTTGGGCATACCCTACCAAGTAATGTACCCTGATAGGGAGGATTGGCAAATGAAAAAAGTTTCAATCGAAAATGAAATTTCAATTTATACGGATGGTTCCAAAACTAGCGAGGGTACGGGGTCAGATATAGACCTACATGTAGCTCTGAGACTTCCGGACACATGCAGCGGGTTTCAGAGTTTCCGGCTGTACTCAAAGCTGCGAAATTACTTGAGATGGAATCATTATCCAACAAGAATATCGCCATCCACATTGATGGATGCGCTAGAGTCCTACATCATTAAATCTAAACTAGTCAGGAGTTGCCGCACAATGCTTAGGGCATGTTGGGTTCCTGGACACTGTGATATAAAGGGTAACGAAAATGCCGATGTACTTGCCAAAAAAGAAGCAGAGCTCCCGGTAAGTAATATAATTGAAGGCATCAGACCACCAATGGCCGTGGCTAAGAGAATTATTCTCAAAAAAATCGTCATTATGGCCTGAGATGGTCAAACATAGAAGAGCACAGGGTCTCTAAAGCTTTATGGCCAAAGTTAAATCGGAATAATCTGGAGTAATCGGTCGCTCTCTTAGCTAGCTTAGTAATGAAGGATATCCCCCTCTATGGACCGTAGACGGTAGGCCACCGAACTATTTGGTGTGGGGTCCTTCCGGACACGACGTGCTGAACTTATTAGCGTGAGTGTTGAACAAGAACGCCTGTCCGGCGTATGATGTCAAAATCGTACTCGGGAACTTCATTGCCAAAATATGAGATCGGACAAGAGGGGTAAGAAGAAGATCCTGCGTAAAAAAGAACAGGGTATGCTGCAGGTAATCAGCCAAGTATGGGCAGATGAAGCCATGCCCGATGACTGGAATATCAGCTCTATATGCCCCATCTTTAAGAAAGGCGATTCTACATATATCTTGTAAGAACTACCGATGAATTTCGCATATAAAACCCTATCTAATGTACTGTGTGAACGTCTGAATCCTTTCTGCAGCACACTAATTGGAACATACCAGTGTAGCTTCCGGCCGGAATGCTATCGTGGATACCAAAGCACTTGATCTTGACAACTGGAAGCAGCGTGCCCGGAATCGAAGAGAGCGGAAGGCTGCCGTGTCTCAGGCAGGTTTCCTTTATATACAAGCCTGATAGAATCAGTTTCTAGTGATCGGTCGATAGATAGTGATCTTTCGATTAAACCTTTCCCTCCCATTTTCTTTACTTAGATTTGTTAAATAGTGGTCCAAGGAAATCTCTTACACTTACATAACCAGATCCCCTTACATTATATTTGTTCTTTGGTTTATTTTGAAACCAATCCAACTTGTACTTCAAGTCGATTACAAACTGCAGAGTCCCTGTCGGATCATAGGTAGATCGCCTTCCAATTCAAATGCGAACCTATTATTTTACAGGAGTGGAGGAATCCGCCAAAAACTAACTGGTTACGGTTTAGGAAAGAACTAGACAAATCTGTCAAAACTCCTCCTTAACTCATAAGGAGGTGGAAGGTCGAGAGTGCTGCTCAGAACCTAACTAATATCATCACCAGATGATTCGAACTGACGTACCCGGTTATGAAAACCTCCTGTAGATCGGCAGTTCCCTGTTGGAACCCAGAACTTCAGAGACTATGAAAGGACGCAAAAAAACTTCTAAATCGGTCACTTAAGGCAAATTTAAATGGAGACTGGAACCTTTTCCGATCAAAACGAAAAGAATATAACAAGTTAATTCGCCTGTGGAAAAGTGCTTCCTTTTTGTAAAAAGATAGAGACTCTAGGTGAAGCCAGTAGGTTGGTTAAAGTTCTCAAGAAAGGCAAACCAATCAAGCCGAACTCACTTAGAAAACCTGACGGTACCCACACTTAGACAAAGGTGACGACTTTCAGTCTTTCAGCCTCTGTAGGTTGATTTTGATCTAAATCGCAAAACTCGGCGTAGCTGGTATACTGCATCGGCCGTGGCAACATGCTGTAGCATATACGTTTTAAACATCTAAACTCAGGCATACGCGGGCCATACTTTCGGATCGGGTCATGCCTACAGAAACGCGCAGATGGCCCTAGATATGGTCGATGTATGCTGCACTAGGAATGGGCATTCAGTCAATCCTTTGAAAACTGAGGTTTCACTCTTCACCATAAGGAGGATTGTGACCGGTCTGACTCAGCCTGTGCTAAAAGGCTTCACTATGCAGATCTCCGATGAAGCCAAATATCTGGAAGTGATACTGGATACTTTCTTTGGGCAAAGCATGTCAAGTCGAAAACATTCAAGGCGCTCTCAGTTGTCTGGTGCTTTTGACAAACTCACAGCGCCAAAATGGTTTATCACCGAAAAAGGTCCTCTTGATCTATACGGCTATGATAAGACCTTTCCTAACTTATGCGTCGGTTGTTTGATGCAGAGAGCTTTGTAACTGCCTTCTGATCACTCATTCCAGAGCTCTAGTCATCTACATAGCTGTGGTGGAATTGTTGGAACTTTATCGGAAAACATCCCATTTTATTAATCAACGCTTCAGGCAACCAGTTAGCATAATTATTACACTATCATAATTCGCAAGTAAAAACAATATTTTTCCTTAAATGCCTTCTGCTGTAGATACAAACCAACCAACGCGAACGTAACGTTCCAATTTAATTCCCACGAAAGTGTTTCGTCCTTAATTCGAAATTAAAAGCATTGGACGACTATTTGAAATTACGATAACATCCAAAATAAACTCCATCCACAAACATCTCGACATATGTGTGGGCGTGGAAACCTTGAGTTTCCTACCCGAGATAATCAAAACATATTCCCATAAAATGATTTCATAAATTGCGACATTAAGGACTTAATTACGTTTACAAATTTGCTTCGCGTCGGAGATAATCTCCACAACGGCATATCTCCATAATAAAACACTTTATGCGCGCAATAAAAACTCCAAGTACCATGCAGGATGGCATTAAATAAATTAGGCCTAAGTTTTTGAGCACACATCCGCACTCACCCTTGGTTGCGATGAGAGGAAGCAACATGCATAAAGGGAGTCCTCGCGACGACGACGACGAAAGCGAGAGCTGATCAAAGAAAACAGCTTTGCAATCGCGTACACACTCCACTAACCATAAAAGTCGCCACTTATCCTTTCATTTCATATTTTATAAACGACTTCATTTGCAATTGCTCGCCACTTGCCAGGACATTCCGACACGCACTCACACACAAAATCCACATGAAACACACGGCGAATGAGCAGCATCATTGCATGAGGGCAGCAAAAGTTATGAATTGCCACTTGCGTGTGTGTATGTCTGAATGTATGTATGTATGTCCTTTATTGTTATGTTTATTATGATTTCTTTTATTCTCCCTTGATGATTGCTATCTTGCAAGATACTCTAGCTAGCAGGAGAATGTCCTGACTTTTCGAAGAGGCAAAGCAGAAGGATGCTGTGCAGTCAAGACACCGCATTCAAAACCACCATAAGTATAAATCTCTCATTTAAACGAAACATCTTTCCTTGTGGAATACATTTGTGTTTATGTGCAATTTCAAGGATCCCAGGATGTGGTATGCGGGTGAAATGGGAGAGGGCTCATGTGTGCGCTTTCTGTGAACTAAATTAATGTCATTCACTCGTGCTGTGTGTGTGGGTGTCTGTTTGGCGAGGAGTGAAGAAGGACATATTTCAAGCTATATGGGGTGTTTTGCGGTGTTGCTGTTGCAATTCATATCAGAAAATTAAATAACAATAAGCAGGGACACTCGATTTGTTACATTCATACACGCACCCAAGCGTCGAGGTTGGAGGATTTTCGTTTTACGTGATACGCGAGTGGGGTTTTGCTCTACTATATGGTGTGCGTTTATCTTCACTATTTTTGACAAGAACAATTGTTATGTTTTGTTTGTCGTGATAAAGCAAAGATAATGTCTTTAAGGAGTTGAAGTGGAAATTACGTGAGTATGATGTAGGAGGTATTATACTTTGGATTGAGTACATCCTATGCTTAGAGCGCTTCCTAGAGTATCTACGTCTTGGAGCGAAATAGAATCCACCAGAAGGTCCTATTAGAAGTGCCTACTGCCCAAGGAGTCATAAAAAACACTTGACGGATTCTGGAAGGAATAGTGCACCGAGACATATGATAAAATCTAATACTACAGTAATTCCAAAAGACACAACACCTGACACAAATCACTTCCTGGGTATTCCAGATAGTGGACGAATAAAAGATTATTTGCGCATTCGACCCTGTCTATCTTTTTAAAGCACCCGGCCTTGAGTGTATATTTCCCATATTGCTACGAAGCAGCAAGGAGTACATCAGTTCTTGGCTGCCGTACGTTTTCCCCCGGTGGCTTCATTGCTCGTACCTCAAGAATGGAGGATCCACAAAGAGTTTAGACCGCAATAGATTTGTATATTCGCTCCAAGCTAAGTCCTATAAGTCCTAAGGACATCCTAAGGCATCACCGTGTTACTAGTGAAACAAGAATATTAGGTCACTTCGGACAAAATGCCTACAAACGCGGGCCAAAGTCCAGCGAACAAGAAGCAGAGCAGACTTCCAACAACATCTAGACACCCTTACACAGGCGAGACAAAATTTTAATAGAGCCATCAAGGACAGCAAGTCTGTATGCTTTAAACGTCCCTGCCAAGAAGCCGACATTCATCCATGGAGCGCGGCGTACAGAATGGTGATGACGAAACTGAAGGAATATAGGAAGCCTCCAATAACATGTCCAAGAATGCTTTTCAGAGGATTCAGAGAATCAAGAGGATATTCCACTTATTACTTTGGAGGAGCTGCTAAAGGCATTCAGCAAGATAGGCGACAACAGAGCTACCGGACCCGACGGGATCCCAAGTAAAGCAGTACAGGCGGCGGTGGTACAAAGACCAGACCTCTTCATAACGACAATGCAGAAGTGTATCTAAGATACAGTACCGATGAAGGGGTAAAATATTGCTATTGAAGCATTCTAATCTCAAAAGTTACGATCCCAGTCTGGCCGCATTCACCGATGGAGACAATAAGCTTTCCAACCGGTAATACGGGTTCAGAAAGAAACGGAGCACCACCCATGCGATACAAGGAGTGAAATTGCACGAGAAACCATATTGGGCTCAGATGGAAAGGAGGAAAAAAGCAGTAGGTACTGCGCTGTAGTTACGCTCGACGTTCAACTCGGCCAGCTGGAACTTCATTATGAGAGCACTGAGGAATAGTTTAACTACCTAACCCTCATCGATACGGACGAAGAGCCAAAAAAAATAAAATTAGAGGAAGGGATCAGTTGTAGGCCCCCTGCCTTGTGGAACATTACGTATGATGGAGTACTATGTATGTGGAGACCAAGAAGAGTGGACATATCGGATACGCCAATGACATCGCGGTTGTGGTAGTGGCTAAAACACAAATTCAAAAATTCAACAACACCATCAAAACGTGAAGATATAGCTTCGCTCAAGAGGTCTAAAGTTAGCGGACCACAAAATTGAAGTTGTCCTCATAAGCAGCCGGAAGAACATTGAGGGCGTCTGCTAACACAAGTAGATGAGCACTCTTTTGAGTCAAAGCCCTACTTAAAGTACCTAGGGGTACTGCTCGACCGTAATGCCAAATGTTGGAGGACCCAGGCAGCCAATAAGGAATCTGCATGCGACAGTGAGCAAGGCAATCCTAATGTACGTAGGATGTACGTAATATGGACACTGGCAACAGTGACAACTTCGTACATGAGAAGTATAAACTTTCTCTCGGTATCGGGGGATGCAATAAGTGTGATAGCGGCGCAAATGCCTGTCGAACTAGAGGTCAAAGTAGCATCATCAACACACAATGACGAATACGCGGATAAAAAAGCCATCAGAGCAGCTGCTGAAGCATGACAGTATCATTGCAACTATCATGCAGGAACTACGGCTGGAAAATCAAACACCGAGAGCCCAAGTAGTAGAAAACTCTGGATGATAAGAAGGAGAAGACATTTTGTTAAAACCTGCCCCTACGAAGGAATGCCTTGACCGGCGCGGCCGTACCGTAGGATGAATCAGGACAGGGTTAGGGGGTGATGTAGTCACGTAAATATGCAGGGGCATGGAATCTGGCATAACTAGTAGCACGGGCTAATGAGTATCCACAAGGGATTTCTCCCCTCCAGCGCATCATCAGGATCAGGTATATGAATCGTACATGTCAATAGCACTGACTAGTGGCATCAGAGGAAGATTTCTCAACTCCCTGGTGCAAACTAGAAAGAAAAAAACAAAAAGAAAACCAAGGATATGTCCAAGCCCTAGCATGCCTATACTAAAGGCCGATCTGTTGAGACAGTTCTGTATGAAGTGGTAGCGACAATCGAAATATCTCTCTCTCTCTCTTGAAAGACTCTGTCGCAAAGAATTTACGCCAGCTGCCTTCAGATATAGACGGAGCCTTCAACAACGTAGAGTCTGATTCTATAAGATGAGTATTGGACCAACTGAACGTAAACCCAGTAATCGCAGACTGAGTTGAACGCATGTTCAAGACGAGACACATTGGCTCAGAACTAGGTGACAGCCAAGTAGGCACATGGTCTGGCCTCAAGAGGAACCTCACAAGTTAGGTCATATCTTCCATACTATGAGACTGAAACACAATGGGGTCCAAGTTGTTACATACATAAGTATATTGGCGACAGGGAAGTTGCTGCCCCAAGAACTTACCCAAATAAGCGGAAAGATGTATGTAGATTAAAAGTTAACCACCTGAAAACGGAGGTGGTCCTCTTCACAATACCACCGATCGGGTCCTTGAAACTCAATGAAACGTCATTCCAAATCTCAGATAAGGCGACATACTTGGGTTGTACACTCGACCGAAAGTTGACTTGGAAAGAGAACTCAACAGAAAGGATTCAGAAGACATCTACATATGTATATCCTTCTATACTTGCTGTAAAATCTTGGTTAAAAAATGAAGGCCTAAGCCTGTCATCATCCACTGGCTGTACACAGTCGTCATCAGACTCATCCTAACCTATGGATGCCTAGTTTGGTGTTGAAAAGCCTAAATTTTTCATAATCCAGCTGATCACCAAAGAGGTGAATTAATGTCCTCTCCTTCAGAGTTACTCTTTTGACAGATCTAAGAATAAGAAGGATGATTGAGAGTTCTAGAATTCAACAACAGACACACAATTTCCATTTTAAATCGATTCGACTTCTGAGTACCTTAGGCTCAGTCGTAGTCTTCATTCTTTAGTCCAGGCCCGTCAGTTATCGTGAAAGAAATTACATCCCGTAACGTTCAGGTTACTGACTCGCCACTCATCTGAAACCTTCACTTTTATTAGACGCAGAGTGCTTGCAATTTACCTTCACTTGTTCGCAGTATCTGGTTTGATCAGGAAAGGGGATATATCCTGTTTTGCAAGTGGAAGCTGAAAATTAAACACAAAATTAATTTCTAATTGCAATTTTTTATTAAATCCTCAAAATCAGACGATTGACAACTACTGGATGAAGGTCATCCCTCTACCACCACTGTTTGACTTTATGGACAATTGTCTTTACAACAGGCACCTTGACCGCATACGGTTTGGGCACCTTTACCGGTACATAACGCACAACGGGATAGGGAACATGCTTTTCTACCGGCACTGGTATTTGCTTCTCAACGGGATACGGCACCAACCGCTCGACCGGAATTTTAAGTTCCTTCTCGACTGGAACTTGAATTTGTTTCGTAATCGGGATGTGTATGGGCACAGGCTTGCGGACCGGAATGATGACCGCATGAGAAATTGGAATTTGCACCGGTTTCGAGTAGGGCACATGCAATTTCTTCACAACCGGATACGGCACGTAGTTAATCACATCCGTATGCTGATGCTGGGATGTGGTGAACCCAGCATGATTCTGATGATGATCAGAGTAGGACCCTTCATCGCCACTCGTTGTCGAATGGTAACCACCACCACTACCACTACCCACACCACTGACATCGGATTCATGTTCATATTGATGTGAGAAATTATTTTCCACAAACTTATCAATGTCGCTTTGATGAGGAACGTCATATGCATTCCCCGAAGCAGCAGCTGAGTGATGGTATGTCACTGGTTGATGATGATGGTATCCAGCAGAGATGTGGCTTTGTTGTTCATCACTACCGACATCGCTGCTGCCATATCGCGCCTGAGTACTACCGTCGTCAGTTCGATATTCTATTGAGTCCTGCTGATGCTGGCCAAAGTCATTCATCCCAACACCATATCCTTTCAGATAATCATTGAGTGTGTTCGCAGCTCCATTATCCTTTGTAGACGCATACTGAGCGTCATTCGTTTTCAATGCAGTGCCCGTTGCCGCAGCATAGTTGTCTGCCGTGATTCCTGCGCCATAAGCCAAAGTTGTTCCCAACTGCCATGCTAACAGCAATAACACCACCAACGGCCGTCTCTCCTGAGGGTCACAACACACATGTTAATCTCGTAAATAAAAATATTCTTTTCAACTTACAATATCCATGGTAGCACCGGAGTGAAATAGTTTCGCCATATAGTCTTGTCGTGGATGATTACTCGATAGCGGTCCTGGCTGTTGTATTGTTCTCCAGTGTTCGAGTCGCGCATTTATATGACATGTCCCCCTGAAGACACCATGGTGTGCCCAACATGAAATGAACTAAATCCCAAGTAACTAAGGCCAAAGCATCTGTGATGGCAATTATGCAGCAGTTGCCAATGCCGGGGATGCGGATGAAAGTGAATTGGGATGCTCCCCTCCTCCGTGCCGCCGGCCGCCGTTCTGCGAACAAATTCGAAAGACAAAGTTGAGTTGCGGATTTGAAAGTCCGGGGAATAGACTTTCGCCGGATTAGAAGTGCGCGCTATTCGATTTATGCAACCGAAGGTGAACGCTTCAAGTGCTGATAGATAGTCTTGCCGACTGAATGGGACCTTTTGGGTGAACGCCCAACGTCGTTGCTGCAACCTTCAATTTGGCATAAACTAGAGCGAATGGGATGTGTGCGTTGGGCAGCAGCAGCAGCAGCAGCAGCAGCGCTTCGATTTTGATTGTGCGCCAGCCAATTATGGGGAATGAATTGGCTATGATGGCAATGGAAGCCAATGTAATCGGTGCGGGCTGGCGGTGTGTGTAATTGGCGGAAGTAGCGAATTCTTGGGCCGCAGTGCCTTATTACAGATACTTATCGACTCGAGAGATGTTTAATTTGGTTTCCATTGAATCGGCATGAATGGACTTTACAATGGGCAGCTGCATGACTATTTGTTTGAAAAGTGTTAAAACTTTTGGTACGATCCCTATGGTCATACGCTGGCTGGAGTAAGCATATGTGAATGGATTGCATGCACTGATGGGTTCTCTTGGCTGAGGTTTGTTTTGTTTCGGAAGATGGGTTGCATTCCATAAGGTTTTGATGCTTCACGTAGTGACTCTTGGGTGAGCAACTAATGATGGGAGCACCTAGTGGCATTAGCATTACTTGAGAGTAGCTTGGGTCAGATATAATCAATCATGTTTCAAAATGATTTTACTTGCAGGTTAGAAGGTCGAGTTACGATTAAGAAGAATGGTAGGTATCTGCACTTAACAAGCGGCACGCAGCAATATAATAGCGGAAGTAATGGACTGTTATAAACCATAGACAGATATAGAAAAGGATTATAGTACGTACTTGGCAGAAGGATTCATTGGTTATCACTCTTAATTCCTCAATTTTTAAGTCGAATATCCGATCCCTATAGTATGTGCAGTATATTGCATTAAAAGTCCATATTTCGCGACTTAAGTGGTTAGTACGTTGGACTACGGAGCCAGGCGTTCGAGGTTCGATCCCCAAACAACATCTAAATGTTCCTTCATAGCTCCACTACTCGTGAACGTCTGACAAATATCCGAGAGTCATGAAAAAGTAAACAGTAGGCCTCTTCCATTCGTATAAAAATATAACACCCACAATACGAATGGTTGTGAGATGCTAGGCCCTGGGTCCCATGGACCTGGCGAGCAAAATAGTTGTATTTTTGTGTGGTTCATAAGCATGCTATGCTGAGTATGATTATTATGCACATAACTGCAGCTAGACACTCCAATCAGCAAATGCCAACATACCTACACCCGACGAGGGGCCGTTGTTCTGATCAGCAAAAGGATACTTCTGACAAGAATCATGGATATGTATCCTTTATCAGGGAATTCGATAAATTTGGAGTATAGGTCAATAAGAATATCCTAAACTAAGACAGGTAGTAAGAATAGAGTCTGTGTCGGAAGAGCCTTAAATTAAACGGAATCTTCCTTATACAGCGAATGGGTTACTAGCCAAATGATAAAGACCAGCATGGGGGTTATGCCGTCTTCCACGATTGTTTGGCTAAAAATCTTTGTGTTAGAGAACTATAGGAAGCTGGATTAGGTGTCAACCGTACCGAAATCAGCTTGGCTGATAGCCCAAAGGTTAAGAAAAAATAGTTAATTCACGAGCGATGTATACAGAGATAGGTCGCTAATACGCCCTGGATCAAGTTTGACTTATACATATGTGTATCAGCACATCGCATAGACAATCTTGGAACCAGTATTTCCTAACAATTCAATTCAAGGCTTGAAGGCCTCCACAAGTTTGGGAATGGAGCATCTGCAGAATCTCTGCTTCGATGATTTCATCAGTGAGCGTTCTCTTCTACTCTGCCACTATGAGCAGTACATCAACATTTAGCACAGCCACGCCAATACCTCTCCCAACACCCATATGGCCACAACAACTCTTCGATCTTGAAAAGAAGTCTTCAAGTATTAGGCAAGAGGTTTTCCTCTGAAGGCGGTAGGGTAAGTGCATAGACAGTTGGTCAGAGTTTCTTTCCCAACTTAGTCGTTCAAGTTTCTACAGAAATCGTTAAAGAGAGCACTAAACCGATTAGCATGTCTGCATATCAGGCAATGCCCTGTGAGTGATCCTCGTCTTTTGCTTTCCCTGCTGATGGCAATAAGTCTCCTTGTTTTCTTTCAATCTAAATTCGGCCAGATCTGGTAAGGCATCTACTGATATTGATACTGATACGTGGAACTTCATCGGGGTTGACGATCTCTCTCCATCATCTGATCATCTGGACGGTTACGGCTTGCAAATTCTTTAGTCATCTCGTTCGATTTGCTATACGTCGCAACTGACAGCGGTCTCAATTCCTCAGGATTATTCAAAATTGCTCCAAATTCTACTATGATTCCTAGTTTTATGACGTTAAAGTCCAAATAAGGGATAATATAGTCCGAATTGCCAGGAATAGTCATTTCGTATACTTGCGTGGCCCATATTAGCATGAGTTAGCTACAAGTCATCAGTTTCCCAAGGATATCAAATGGAAGTAGATGGAGTATAGTTTCTAGTTCAGCTGCATGAAGGTACAGGATAACCTTTGAACTTCAAGATCCACCGGATAAGTCCTCTGTGCATAGGATACACTTCTGACCAATCTATCGTGCATATTCGATGCTTCAGGCCCAGAGTCTTTTTACATGAACCAATCATAATCGAAGTCTTTCAGGTACGGTCTTGACTATTCAGTTTCCACCAGATTTCTTTATCGAGAATAATCTCCAAGTATGTGACGTTGTCCGCACTTTGCAGTTCAATGAGTTTGATAGAGCTATACAGGGTACTTAGTACCTTCTTGTGAACAATACTAATTTGGTCTTAAACGGCTTGTTGAAAGCTTTCTCAAGTTAGTGAAATAGTAAAATGCTTGTTCTGAAAAGAATCCTACCAACGAGTGCAGGTATGAATCCTTCGATGAAATTCCCCTACTTGAACCGCCTTTACTTCGCTGCTCCCTCTCAACAGGTTGAACACGAAATCCTTCCCAATTCACCCGCCTACCACTGCGCTGGGATAACTTATAGAGCCTGGTATATCTTCATGTACAGGAACCCAACAAAATGTTCCAAGAACCTTAAGGTCTTCTCTCACAAGCTTGAACGTTATTTCGATATCAGAAATCGATAATATGTACATCCCCTTGGAACACACTGCTATGGTTCCGGATGGTAGTCTACGCATATATCCATCTATGGTCCATCTGTAAGGACAGAAATGGATTGCATGTTAGTTAGCTGACCACTTTTCTAATCTTCTCTGCTTAGGAATGTGCTTTTTTAAAGGTCTCTTAAAATCTAGTTAACGGTACCAATAGTCCGTAATAGGTACATATGCTCGATTTAATCAGGATCATAGAATGACTCGTTGTATTTTGTCTCCAACTGTTTGACTGACTTCTTCTCTGGGCTCTAATTGTTGCCGAGGCTTGAAAGAAGATATCCAGCGGAAATAGATTGAGGATAGCCTCAAGTCCCGTAGTAGGTGTGGTTCTCATGGCGCTTGTGGTGCCAGTACAAGCTAATCTCTGTATCTTCGTGACAAGAAGACAGCCATAAGTCAGAATAAGTCTTACTATAGCCGTATACATACATAATACTATGGTGAAGTTTAATTTTAACAATATTTACCATTGTCTTACCTTAGCACCCGCATCCCTTATCCACCTCACTTGTCGGTCGAAGAAGGGACGGACTCTGCAGCGGGTAATCCCAGTGCGAACCTTGTTATTATACCTCCTGAGCATTGGCGTGATTTGTGATTCAAAAGAACCACGGTCTCCGTTTCAAGTTCCGAATGCTCTCCAATTTACATAACCTCCAAGTTGTCGCTAAAAAGCTCAGGATTGAGGTGACGGTAGTTTGTCTCAATCCTTTCTCTTGGAACATGAGGGCCCTGAATCAGAATGTGCCCTTTCGGTCTCATAGATTCGACCGGTCCTTCTTTTCGATTAGTCGAATGTCAGCGTTTGTCCATGGAGCCTTGTAGGACAGTTTAGAGTGAACTCGCTATCACAACAAAGAATCTGAAATCCCTTGAAGGTGGTGAGCTCCTCAAAAAAGGGATATACTTGCTCCCGGTTACTGACAATCGTGTCATGCATTTCTTTAAGAATGCGCAACTCTATCAACCTCCACTGGTCTTTGGTCAATCTTTTATCTGAATTATTATAGCCGACGATCGCCACTTGAAGGTTAGAAGAGGGGTTGACCGCTAACTTAGTTTTTTTTTTATTCTTCCTAACCTGGGGCTATGTCGACCTATCGTACCTGTCTCTTTTTGAAACGGTCTTCAAAAGGTTCAGATGAGGTGGATGACAGTTGGATTTCCATTCTCATCCCGAATAGTCTTCTGGCCGTTCCATAAGCTTTCTGCGCTGCTTTGGACAGTCCTCTACAGCCTTGGAACAGTCTGAGTGGGTTTGGGCTGTGAACCTTTACCCAGAGTTACTGTACGTGGCATGGGTACGTCTGCTATTAAGGTGGACTGCAAATGGCATTCCTTCCTCATCACAGTCGAACTCTCGCCAGTTCCTACAGCAACCCTATGTCGTAACCTATTCAAGGCTGTTGTGGAGGAACGAGAGGTCTTACAGTAGTTGAGGTGCGGACCCCTCCCCACTGGTAGTCCTCCTTCATTTTGGCCTGCGTTAATTACCCTATTGTCGACTCTATAGTTTTAGGCATATAACGGGCTCTATCCAGAGCCTCATGTTCCCTGTCCGTTAAGGACTTGGGGTCACGCTTACGGAAAGAAGCCGCCCTCTGTCTGTTACCTACTGTCGACTGCCTAGTCTCTAGCAATGGTGGGACTAGTCTCAAACCATTCATTCTAGCGCTAACAAGAGTAGCGAAGCTCTGAGCCGATGAATTCCCATTATCGATAGGGCTCACGTCACTCGGTGTAGCAAGAGCCACAGTCTCACTCTTCCGCGAGTAGCAGTGGCTTGTCGCTTTGGAGTGGTCCAGCAGCCCTGCATCTGCCTTCAGAAGCACTTCCTTCCTCAAAGGAGGGATTAACCAAGTCATCATCGAGGTAGAAGGCGAATCTGATCATGATGGCAGTGCATTCGACACGGACGACCCCCAATTGGCCGATGAGACAACCTCTTGTCCTGACTATCGATGGCTTGTCGCGGACTTGAGTAGTTCCATCAACCCCTCCACGTTTAGGTCTTCTGCAGGAGCAGTCACCTCCGGAGGGTTAGTAATTTTCTTAACCCCTGACTGTGACAACTCCTGCAAGTAGGCGCGAACATTATGGAGTCTCATCATCTCCCACTCAGATAGTTCGTCCCACTTCTTTGTCCATAATCTCTTGATGGTCAACTTGCACTTCTTAGACCGCTTGGAACTAATTGACCAGTTAGAGAAGGATCAGCTGGCGATGGAACAGCTGTCACTAAAGTCTAGGCAGAGATTTTCTAGACTAATGTTTCTTCATTCGAAACATGAAGCCGGGCTTCCTCTAACCTATCTTTTGGATCGGTTCTTAACTTCAGTGTTAATACTAGTTCTAGTGCTATCAACAGATTGGTTTTCACTTCATAGGAAGTATGTGTTTAGCAATAGCCTCTAAGAATCTGAGCAATATTCAGTCCAATTACCGTCGGGAAATTTGAGTGATCCTAGAGCTGTGGGCTGTCTGGAGACGATCTTCCTTAGTCTCGCAGATTCCGTTGTATATTTAATATCGCCATGAGTGAAGCTTAGGTTTTTGCGTCTCATTTTCAAACTCTACATTAACCACACCATCCGACGAAGCCTGACGTCCATCTTATTAACAAATAGCATCTACGCACACTTGGAATCACTTTTCAAATCTCCATTAGGCCCAACTAATTATTTAGGATTATAGCTCGATCGTAAGTTTTTTTTTGATGGAACGCACCGATGTCCTTGATTGCGCCACGAAATTTGTAAACCTATGTAACACTGATAGGATACTATAGCCGTCACGGACACTACCATATAGTGTCTATCAATTTCGTTCATTTTTTATAAGTATGTCTCAGGATAGCGATCTATCACATCTGATAGCAAATACCAATAGTTACCAAGCTGTTGCAACCATCACCTTTGGCAAGCAATTTTTCAAAACCACTGCTACCCCTAACGACTGACAAAAAAAAAGAAATGTCCTTCTAATTCCAACGGCTGTGTGGAATTCCGTTTTAATATCATACCCAAATTAAGCTCATCTACGATGGCATCTTGCAGTTATTGCTACTTCCACTGCAAACGACACATCCATCCCCATCATCCACCTTCACCCTCCCCCTGGTCACCCGCTAATTTTCAATTTTACCAGTCGCACTCCGACTGCCATAAAAAAAAAACACACACACACCGGTCTGTGTGGTTGTGTGGCTCATTTTTTGCCGTCTCTGCCGCCTGCCAGTGACAGCCAGAGTAACCTACTTGCGTGCCGCATACCTCCCCTCTTCTTGTTGTAATCTGCATAAATTTTTGGTTGCTTGTAGAACAATCCTCATGCATAAAATGTTAATTAAAATAATTTCCTCCCGGAACCGTAAAAACCTGAGCATACACATACACGTACACCATTCGGAGAACAAAGGATCTGAATCTACCATCCGCACGACATATTACCGTCGTCGACGGCACCGGCCACCGCAAAGAACTCCTGTTTTGGCACGTAACTTTAACAGTATCGAGAATAAGCCGTGAAGTCGATGGGTGGGTGGGCTTTGAAAGGACTCCCCACCCCCTTGCCAACAAGAGAAACTGGACAAATATCGAGAAGAATGTAAATTCCACTGTTCACTGGAATCAGCACCCCACCTATAGGAAATGGCTGAAGCGAGAAAAATCCCAGAGGCATTTTTTCACGCTGGCCGCAGTGCGTCCAGCCCAAGCCCAACCTCCTCGTTCGGTGTAATTCCACAAATTTTCGTATCGACAATGACCACAACACCCCGACGCAGCAGTGTGGGCTCATATGAGTGACACCCGTCTCGTATACCAGATCCCCATGACCAGTTTCGTTACCAACTTCACAACCAGGATCGCACCCAGCAGGAGGTCCGTTGAATGCATACATACATACATGTATGGTGTGGCGTGCGCTGTTTTTGTTTGTCATTCCTTTATCGCGAACATGATGTATGCTCATAATAGTTGGCTTGTATTTCATTTCCCAGCGGTTTTAGGGTAGAACGCACGCAAAGGACCCAGGACCTACCCCACCAGCATGGTTAATCTCTTACCATGGTGAAGAGGGTGAACTGTGAACAACTCGCACACGTCACCGGGGAATACAGACCCAGAGAGCCGGATCTCTGGCCGTCAGGTGCTCTTAGCCTTAATCTAATCTAAAGTTTTGTCGCGTTTTTCGTTGTTGGAGCGAATTCGTCCTTTCGTCGTGTTTTGGGTGGTTGGGCGCCTGTGCGCAAGAACAACAAGCTGCTCGATGTTTTTTGAATACCTAATTAAGATAAGTAGGTTGATTAGTGGATTCAGTGGCAGTGGATGGATGGAATTACCCGGGACTGCTGCGTGTGAGACGGTCTGTGTGAATTAATCACTTAAAAGGGTTGGTTCTCTGTTGCTTCTTGGTGGCAATGGTAGCAGGCAGGCAGGCAGTAGCGGCGGGTTAATTAGTGCGTGTCCTCCACAATTGGGATTGCACAATTTTTGTAATGGACTCGAGTGAGGAACATGTGTGCTGCGGTTCTCGACAGCGATGGTTTATTATGATGTGGTGGTGACCTGCGAGGTGTGTTAATTTTAATCAAAGACCTCTCTGTGCATATGTTAGCCTGGATGAGGGCGTGTTCGTTGGTTCATGATTTGAATAAATCAGTCGACTTTTTCGGTAGGGTGGTGCTGCAGGAAATGAATGAATAAATTGCACAGCAGCCGCTTAATGTAGGGGTTCTATGAACTTAGCAGAACACATTGTTATTGTGGTTATGTTGGAGATTTATGTAATTTATACATTAAAGTGTGGTTCCTTAACCATTGGCAACAGCATGCTAGGAATGAATTCGATCAATCAATCCCTTGTAGTGTGTTTACGACGAAAAATTCTCAGTTGTATGTAGGGTTTACCATCAGTCAACAATAGATCTTGCTTGACAAATAGTCATCAAGTTGCTTATGTAATACTGATCCATTATACTACCAAGAACCAAGACTGGTACTTCAATGATGAGGAGCTTACAGCATCAGCACTCTCCATATTAACACCAAAAATCTGTCACCTGATACCAGAGCTAGGACAATAATCCAAATTTTTGTCGCTCTCTTTATAAGCCTAACAGACACTAGTTTTAGGTAGGTAGGTAGCTGGGTTGATAAGGAAAGCACTTCGTCACATCCTCATAGGTCCTTGTGAACCCATTGCGATGCTCAATATGGGTCTAGTCCCGCTTCCTGTATTAAGTTTCCCCTGTTGCCGGCTGTCATTAGGATCTTACATTCGATCAGAAGCTTAATCCATTGAAATACTTGATATTGGTCAAGTACTTCATTTCCGGTTATATCCCTATCGCTAGGCACCCAACAGAGAGTAATATTGTCCTGCAAGTACAGAATTTTAAGTACTTCGCGACAGCGTCAAACTAGCTTGGACTTGATTTCAGTAGGAAAACTACTTTCAATGCCCTCAAATCTATACCACAAACTATTTAGTTCATTACAAAACCAATCGTCATTGAATCAGAAACAAGGACATGGAAAGATCCGACGTATTAACCTACGTTCATTCTGAGAAATCATCGTCTGAGCAGTTTCTCTCAATCTCATCCAGAATTTAATTCCCAGAGATCGCAATGTGACCTGGGACCCACACGAGATATCAAGGTTTCAGCCTTGCGACCAAATTCATAGAGCTCCTGCGTTGTCGAACCAGGCCTTAAACCTTGCCTGGCTATCGCTATAGACACAGATACATCGATTCGTCTACACCTATTATTTACGAGTTAGTAGCCATTAGGATAGCATCGGTAGAGTAGTGAAATCAAGGGATATCGGTCTCCAAAAGACACCAGCAATGAAGTCTTGACTGATTCTGGAGCCATAAGGTTAAGCATCTGCAGCAGAGTCAGGCCCTTATTTGAAACTTAGTACAGAAGGTAGTCACCTATTTACGGAAGAGTCTACTCCACCAAGTAACTCGAGTATTAGATAGAACAGTCTTATCATTGGTGTATAGATCCAAAGGACCTTTTTTGTTGATAAGCTCCGTGTCTTACCCTTACACAGTCAGAAAACTAAATATGCCGTGAAAATATCCAACTTGCCATGTCTTGTCTAAAGAAATTTTAAGCCAGAATCTTTCGTAGATCTTTGACTCACAAATACCCTGATATTGATAACTTTTGCCTCTGACTTAGCCAGACTATCATAGAGGGATCAAATCAGCTTTAATCATAGCAGAGGAAAGAGAATCCACCTTCGATATTCTGCTTCAGGTAGCAATAGGCTCTGAGAAAGCTCACCAACTTTCTGATACTATGCTTGCCTGAGTAAAGATCTCCTTGCATGAATAAGGCTTGATTAATTTTTTTGGGTTGCCTAAGCCCCGAAACATTTTTCCATTCGGCTTGCCGAAGTTAATGTTCGCTATAGTAATACTCTGAGCCAGGTCTAGATAATTCATTCACAGATACTATAAACTTTGCTTGCCTTGGTATAGAATTTCCTTGCTTTTAATCTTTTGCGTTGTCTAAGCCCGGGGACATATCCAATGTACTAGCCAAAGTTGCAGTAAAGCCACCTCTAGCTAGTCTATTCATAGCTGCGTTGCCTGCAATACCCTGTTAGCTACGATCCCAATCAAGTTTGACCTTGTAGTGTCTGGTAAGAGATTGTAGGGCATCCACTGAGTGGACTTAGTACCCACTTCGAAAATTTTCTTAACATTTACCTTACAATCTCAATGGTATGATCCTCGGCCGAAAATACAATAGGACGCGTTCCCTTTAGTACCAAGACTGGTGTTGGGTCTAAGGTCATCAGCTCCAACTACGGATTACATATTCAATCTGTCGATACGATCCAGTGTTGGTTTTACATTTGACCAGTCTCGACAGTCTAGTTCTAACTTAAATAACTTTTAAAATAGTATACCTACCCTAGCTCTAATAAATGTCATTTTTTGGAATTTTCAGATGTCCCTAGATGTCTCAGATGTTTCTAGATATTGCCTAGTTTATAGTTGTAGTTTTATAGCATATACCGCTTTCCTAAAAAATTATTGTGACTATGATGACTTGGATAGTTTAACCAAAAGCTGTGTTCAGAATATTATACTTACTCAGTTTTCCTAGCACAATTTGTAAAGCTGTTACTTTTCCTTTTTGAAGTTGAACTGTTGAAACCATCCCACTATGTGGATTTTTTGTATGATGACCGGCAATAGAAAAAAAAATGTTTTTGCTGTACTATCAAACCGCCAACGTATGGCCTGTGTGGCAATTACCGGATCTTAATCCACACCAGCCATGGAGACAAGCTTGAATTTATATACATTATTCGAGTGATTCCGAAGCAGACCACTGTGTTGGTCTACAGGCATAGTTCTCAGGTGTCACTTTCTAAATTTCTAGAAAACCCATCTTCTTTAGGTGATACCCGAAATTTCCATGACAACGCTACCACCCATTTCAGCGTTCTTCGCCCTAAGCTTAGAACCTCGCTGTGAATGGTGCCAATCGGTATTTTAATAGCCATTTTCGCCTGCCTGAAACCTTCCACGGTTGATCACCTTCTCTGGTGTTCCGCCGCAACACAGTTGCTAATGAAGTGTTGTACCATCCCTCTGCCAATTGCAACGAATGATTCCGAACCAGAGAGCTCCGAGATTGACTCTTACTCTGCCAGAGAGTCCGCCTAGCATCCTTAACCTTCCTGGTGACTTGTAGCTCCAATCCAAGGATTCATCCCATGATTCAGGATCATCCCTTCTCATAGCATGATTAAAGGCTTTCCTCACCTTCTTCTTTAAAATTTCAATTTCCCTACACCACCAAGGCGTGGGGTCCTTTTCATCTACCAAAGTAGGTGTACACGCCTCTTGGTATGCATTTTCAACAGCTGATTGTAAGTGCTTGACTCAGCTGTGACTCTACATCCCAAGTGGTTTTCGGTATTTTGGTTACCGTCCCATTCACACCGCAACACTTCCTGGTATATTACTTTGTCCATGTTCCTGGGAATCCTGACGTATTTCCAATCTTTTTTCTTTTAGATCCGTTTCGAACATCGAATGAATTGGCTCTGCTGTCCGACATTATTGCCTGATCTATTACCTTCCAATTTGATATTCTATCAATGATTCTATTACTACACGGAGTAACGTCAATAACTTCAAGTTGAAGCTTAAACTTACTCCCTATAGGAGTACCTAGACATCAGAAATACAGAGGATCAATATCCTAGGTTATTTCCACAAAAGGACTCCAGCGGGATACATAGATATCTGGTAGGAAGTATCTACAGGAGTCCTATGGACTAGTGAGGTTTCGAGCGTCATATTAAGAATTTAAAAAAAAGCTTGCAAACCCGAGATCCCACCTGACATTGGTGATGGAAGGCAAGGAAAATCTCAACAACCCAGCGACTTCCTCCCAGGTTAACCTGCTTTGTATACATTTCCACTATAACATACCATGGAACGAAGGCGCCTATGGACTGGGGAGATAGGAGGCGAGTAATATGGACACTCTTACGGTTACAACCATAGGATTATCCTTAGAGCTTGTTAAGACCACATACAGCAGCTCGTTCCAAAACACCATGAGAACATGTGAAAGGACCCGCCAACTTACAAAACTGCCAAAGCCATGAATGAATGACCCCGCTTCTGCTAGGCAGATAGTGCCCTCGATTTAGGTAGAAGACAATAATTCTGACAGATGGTCGGCCATGCCTACAGACTGGTACTGATGACGTCTAGCACTTGCCTGGGGTGTGAGAAAATACAAACCGTTTCTCTGATGTATGAACCTCACATGACTCTCCATCCGAAGATGTTCTCCATCCTCGCCACTTACGAGTGCCAATCACGCCAATTATAAAATTCAAACTGAGAACAAACCATGTCACCATTCCTACACCCTTAAGAAAAAGTAGAAGTACCTACGACCTAGACCTTTGTGAACTTCAACTTCCAACCTACACGTAATCCCTAATATTCCTCACCCAGTGTGGTAATGCTAAAATATTTTTACACCGCCTGGCATAAATTTTAACAATAACCTCAATCACCCTTTCACGACAAGCCACGAGTATGTGTGCGACACTTTGATTTGTCCCATAGGTCACATTAACTGTGCGAACTACAAGATACCATAAGATACGTTCCCTGCAACAAGGCCGTGAATCGCGATTGCGTGCCGCCAGCGACATGTCCTACAACAAGCTTTATCAAAATGATTGCCCTCTTAATTATGTACATATGTTAGCTGTTACGCCCGTGCCACGCAACGGGGGCGGCTACGCCTGAAGCCACTTAAGACCCTACCGCAAATTACAATCGCATTACGGAACCAAATGAGTTTTTAAAAATATTAAAATTGTCATCCTGCAATGTATGTACAAGGACTGTGTGCAGTTAATCTTTCCTGGAATTATCCCAGAGCCCCCGGCAATTTAAGACCTTTTTATAGTTTATCCACAGAGAGATAATCCATACATTCAGTGGTGGCCTGGCCATTATGGATTTCTTAGAATTGAGGTGCCTCCCTCGGGAATGCTATTATCCTTGTAAGGAGGGACAATGGATGGCCTGAAATCACAACATTGCCGGCCAAACGATCTATTATACATTTCTGCAATCGATATGTGAATTAATAATTTTAAACGGGTTTCGTGATCAAGGGATAAAAAAGGATACGTGCTGGCTACGTTGGGTTTGACTCGTTGTATGCTCGTGGAGCACAGTATAGCACCACCACCGCATGGGGGTGGTGTGGTGGGATTGGTTAATTTTTGATTCGATTGCGTGTTTCCAAGCGATTCCAGATAAATTCGTTTCGTTTTCTTGTGAAATCAATTATATTGCGATTCATGTTTTCTTGGGGAAATCAATCGGCAATGCCCCGGCTTTGTTGTCGGCATGCGGTGGAAGGCTATTGAATTCTACCGATTGTTGTAGGAGCGCAGGTGTTGAACTTGTTTCCGTTGTTTGAATGATGAATGGAGTTGTAAATGGGCGACAATTAATTGAAAGAAGCATGACAGAGTCAGGTGTTGAACAGACATTACCATTATTCGTTACTATAAATAGCTTAATGAACAATTAAAGTTGTATAACTAACAGCCAACAGCCAACAGCGGAAAGCTGATTTAGAGGTTATTCAGGGGAAAAGTGTTGGTATGTCTTGTTGTTTTTGCAAAGATTATATTACCCTGAGGGTGAAAAGTTACTGTGTTTTGTAACTATGTCGATCCTTGCAATGGTGAATCATCCTTTCGTACATAACGTAATGGAATCCTTTCTTGATTGATGGAGGTTATATTTATTTATTTCAATAGATAGAAGAGGGGTGTCCTTGTCAGGTCTTATACTGTCGGTTTTTGATTCAGAACATGAGATATCAATTGGGAATACTTTAGAGAAGAGCAAGGCAAATCTGTCACTAAGTTATTAACTTACTTAGGTGGGTCTTCAGTTTAGGATAGAACTGGGTCTCAGACAATAATCACCTTCAGTTACTCCAATCCTTAGTTAACTGCCTTCAGGGGCCTATTTCATAAAACTACAACACTAATATTTATTCGTGAATTCACTTTGTTTCATAAAGAATGCCAATTCACTAATAACTACAAGCATGCCTGTAACTACAAGTGAATTTACAACTGCGCCGAGCTTTTCTGTTTCATAAAAGTATTTGTGCAAAAAATTATTAGCGACGGACTTGTAACTACAAGTGAATTTCTTACAAGAGTAGAGAGACTAATAAAATCACGTACTGTTATCGCTTACCTGTGAAATATAGCCGCAGACGCAGTTCTTCGCAAATAATTTTTAACTTGTAGTTACAGACTTTCACAAAATTACAACTCCATACTTTATTTGTGCTTATAGTTACAAGCTTACAAGTACAACACTTGGAGTTTTATGAAATAGGCCCCAGTTGAACACTACAAGTTGAAAGAAGTCCCCTTCTAAGAGTGCGTGTCGCCTTCATATGTAAGGTTAGATCTCTCTCCACTGCGTTCCTCCTTTGGATCAGATTTAAACTCTGCATGCCGAAACGCTGTCGCTCTGCATGTCCTAGCTACATATGTATATCAAATGACTGATAGGCAGTTTTATAATCGTTCTTAAGGATTTCGCTCTAGAGCTCGACATAACATGAACCAGTAGCTCCAAATTTTTGTATATTTACCAGCAGAGCTACGGTAAGGGCTAATACCTCAAAGCTATAGTGTTGTTGACAGGATATGCTGGAATTTACCTTCATTGACAGTCAAACCCGTTCTCACGTTAGCCTTTCACTATCAACTAATACTTTACACCTTTGCGTTGGGGGCTGTTGGGTGGATAGAACCTCGACTGAAGATTTGGTAACTAACCCCTTTGGAAGGTCGTTGGTGGTGGCAAAAAGGATAACGATATTCGGATCTGCACGCAGAATGTTCCGACCATGAACAGGCCACGTGCGGGCGAACAATTAGCGGAGGCCCTAGACTGCTATAAAGCAGATATCACCGCCATCCAGGAAGGATGAAAAACAGTGACATATACTACGGCAACTGTTACAGAGACAATCCGCATCAAGGCTAAAAATGCGCAAGAAGGTAAAAAGAACGTGCCAAGGCAACAAAACCCGAACCGAAGGGACCGGTAGAGATGAACAAGGAAACCTTGTAGTTGAGTAACAGTCGGAGCTAAGGTCATGGAAAGACCACTCCTGCAGAGGGTTAATCTACGACGACGACCTGAATTCCGCTGTCAGGCAGAACGAACTATTCAACCTGGACGATGAAAACCAAGACTTTCGTCCAATCGACCAGAATGAAGTGAAGTGAAATATTCAAACTCCAGTCCAACGAGGCTGCTGGACGGCCTACAAGCCGAGCTATATAAGGCAGCGGGGGATGACTTGGTGGAGATCATACACCAGTTCATTTCCAAGATTTGGTCGAAGGAAAGTATGACTGATGAATGGAACTTTAGCATCGTTTGCTCGATCCATTAGAAAGTAGACACTCTGTCGGGGGTACTGTGTGAGCGCCTGAAACCAACGAGCTGATTGGCCCCTATCACTGTGGTTTTAGGCCCGGTAAGTGCACATCCGACCAAATATTCACACTACTGCAGATCCTGGAGAAAAAACAAGAAGATCAGTTGGATACTGTGTGAGCACCTGAAACCAAAGAACTGATTGGCCCCTATCACTGTGGTTTTAGGCCCGGTAAGTCCACAACCGACCAAATATTGATGAGGACCAGATCGATACTTACCATCTTTTTATCGATTTTAAGGCCGGATATGATAGCATTTATAGAGACGAGCTATACAGAGCCATGTCTAGTTTTGACATTCCTGCCAAACTCGTCCGACTGCGCAGAATGAAGATTGAGAATGCGCAATCTCACCGAGGCTTTGATGTCAAAAGAGAATTCAGACAAGTTGATGCGTTGCCATGTGACTTTTTTATCATCATACTTGAGATAATTGTGTGAAACTCCCAAGCCAGCACCAGAGGCAAAATTTTGTATAAGTCTGTGCAATGATTGCATTCGCTGATGAAGTATATGCTGTCAACAAGAAGGGATTCACAATATCGATACAGACTGAACCTCACAATAAACAGGTATAACTTTGAGGTAGTTAGGGACTTTGTCTACCTCGGCTCGACTCCGCTCCGCTGTTTCTTTCGTCTAAGAAAGCAATTAAGTAACAAGTATTAACGATCGTGGATGAAGATACTCTAGAGAACTTTACGAGCTGTACAGCGACATCGGCCTGGTCAGAAAAGTACGCATCAGTTATCTAAGATTGCTATGATATGTACAGCGAATGCACATCAACGCTCCGACCAGAAGAGTCTTCGAATCCAACCAGGAGTGACAACGCAATAGAGAAAGTCCTCGCCTTAGGTGGCGCGCACAAGTGGAAGAGGACCTCAACCAACTTGGAGTGCGCAACTGAAGGCAGTAACCCAAAGATCGCTCTAGGTGAAGAGGCTTGTTGGTTGAGGCCCTGGTTCACCCCGGACAATAGCACCATATAAGTAATAAGTTAGACTCGTCTCATGAGACAAGTGGAAGAGGACCTTAACCAACTTGCACTATGCAGCTGAAGGCAGTTAGCCAAAGATCGCTCTAGCTGAAGAGGCTTGTTAATTGAGGCTCAGGTTCATCCCGAATTGTAGCACTACCTAGACAGTTGTAAGTAAGACAGTCACACCCATTTTGATAGCCTCCTTTCCAATTCAGGCGAACGCACCGATGACAGGCCGCTGAATTCTGAAATTCCTACGCTGCATGTTCTCCTTCTGTGGACCTCTGATAGACATTAGACTGTTTGGTGCAGGTTTCATACTGGGGAAGTCATTGGACCGTACATCTTCTTCAATGATACTGGCAACTCAATCAACAGTCACACTCAATTGAGGTTGCTATCGGACCACATTGACTGACTAATTTTGGGTTAAGTTGGTAAAGGATAACTTAAAGGATTTGTGGTTTCAACAAGACGGCGCCACAGTGCGCACATTTGGCCAAACAATCGAGCTATCTTCAGAAATGGAACTGGCTTACTTATTTCCATTCAACCCTCGAGGGGTATAGGGCGTTTACAATGCTTGTCCGCCTTGATCGGGGCAATGCAGATTCCACTGCATGACATATTTCATTTTCAATGGAGTTGCTTCCACTGCCACTTTCTTTCTCATATAGTAATGTCTATAGGTTCTTGGCCCGTTCTCTGCTAAAGTTGTTTGTTGGAGATAAGTGTACAATTGCACCAAAAAATCCTCAATACGATTCCCAGACTTTTATTTACGAAGATCTGCAGCTTACGTGTGCTAGTGGCGATCACCTGCAGTAATACTGATTTTACTTTGGAGCGGAATTTGGATAGCATTCCGAACGCAAGATTTGCCTTAATTTGAGCACCGTAACATTACGTTTGTTCTGCTTACCAAAAGTGGCCCACTGGGCACAATATATCACAACCTTAACCTTCATATCAAGAAATTTTTAGTTGCACATATCCAGTTCGATGCTATCGCAGTTAGTCGACACTAGATATAGAAAGTTGTCTACTTTCTCCACTCCCTGTCCTGCAATGTTGAGTTAATAGCGAGTAGCAGAAGTGCTCAGGGCTTTCAGCTTCAGCTCTGAGCTCTCAGCCTCAGCTTATAGATTTAGATGAAGGTTCATTATCCGATGTGAAATTCAAACATTGTCAGTGTAGTCGACCTATTTAAGGTAGTCCATCTTCAAGCATAGATGATGGCCAACTTCTTCAACATCTTCCTGATGACCAACAAGAACAAAAGCGGTGGAAGTATCCATTCCTGATGCATTCCACTTCGATTTTTAAAATTCTTCGACAACCTACTGTTCTTTAAGACGTGGCACTTACAACTCTTGTATGTAGTGCTGCTAATAGCTGTGTGTTTCTGCGATACCACTCCTATATAAAACCGACCAGATAGTATCTCAATTCAATCATTTTCGAAGTGTATGAACGATAGATGTAGGGAAGATATGTACTGGACGCATTGGTCTATTGTGATCCATAAGGCGATTTTGTAGTTGATGAAGGAAGATCCAGCACAGAAGTCTGCCTTTTCGACACTATGATTATAATGTACATAAACGATCTTTAATCCATTCTGATATGATACTACCTCTTATATTGACTATGGCCGGGTGAACGCATTATCTTTCCAGTTTGCACTTGAGAAAGTGAGCAATTTTCGCAAGAATCAAAAAGAAGGGATGAATTCCTTCTTTTCGATTCTCACGTTCTCTACGAATATGAACGGGTGTAGCATTTCTTTCGATGTATCTGGTGTCGCATGAAATAGTTCGGCAGGGATGCCATTTTTATTGAAGTACTTGATTGCTTTTGTTATTTCTGTTTTACTAGGAGGTCCGAATTTCTTTGTTCATTCGGAAGACTTATTAAAGTTCGAGACCATATCGCTATCGTCAAGTAGTTAGGAACCGTGTGTGAAGTGTTCTCCCCAGTGAGGTGATCCTCATCCAAAATCAGAAGGTTACCATATAAACTCTTCAGTGGATGTTATTTGGAGTTCCGAACACCAAAGAGGTCCTTGAAGATGTTATAGACGATTTATGGGCTAAAGTCATGGAGAATGGGATTCAGTGCAGTCGCTTCCTTGAATGATGTTGTGTTCTATAATAATTTTACTCATTGATGTTATTTAATCCGAACTAATTTTCTTTTTGATATCGTAACCACAAGCTACTATGTATAATAAAAAAATAAAAAAAGAAGGCGCAGCTAATGAAAAACCCTTTAATGTACATACTCGTGTCCCTGCACACATAATCGTATTTCGAAAAAAAAAAGTTAATTATCCCACCATTCATACCTTTATAAACTCAGTTATATTATACGTGTGTTGGAAAAGTTTTATCTTTCAAATTTGTCGCGCGTCAAGAACATCATACCAACTCTGCTTCATCCTGAAAGTTTACTGCGCAGTAAATCATTTCATGTAACCACTTTATGTCCTCTTAAAGTTGCCACATATTTTCAATCAAAGTTTTCAACAACACAAATCAATTTAATTACAAACTTTTCACACTATTTTCACAGTCATCGGGGTCTCGGGCCCACACTAACTCTCTATATAGATGGGAGGTGGGTAGGTTCAGCCCGTCAGTCAAAAAAAAAAAAAAAAAACTACAAGGACTACAAAATAAAATTGAAGAACCTCCTTTGTATGTTGTTTCCATTAAATGCTACTTGTCTGTGTGCGTGCAACAATTTCAATTAATTTTCCGGGGGTATATAAGTTTTTTTTTTTTATTTCTATTTTAGTCGAAGGCTCTCCTTTCAGTTTTCTTTTTTTTGGTTTGTTGGTTGTTTCTCTGTTGGTACTGTGTTTATGTATGTATTTGTATTTTAAAAGTCTGACGTTGAAGTAAGTAAATCAGAAGTGGTACGAGTCGGGGTCGTCGTAAAATGTCCTGTTGTGTGTAGTCAGCCTGAGAGCAAGAGTGAGAGTAAAACGGGTGCCAAGGCAAAGTTGACTGTTTTTGAAATTTTCAATAAATTTACTGCGAACGATTTTCACAATGCACTCTTGTCGTACTCGTACCTACTCGCTCTCTCTTTCTGCCTTAGTGGCTGTTGCGAGGTTTTAATTAAAAAGAAATTAATTGAAGGATATACATTTTTTTATATCGCAAAGTTTCCGATGCGGTTTATCTTGAGGAGATAAAGTCTAAGGAAAAGTAGGAATATTCGGGCGAGTATAAAGTATAAAGCCAATAACTTTGTTTATGTGTATTGGAATGAATTTTCGCGATATCAAGGGACTTTTAAGGATTAATGCAAAAACGTAGAGGAAAACAAGCCTTTATCGTTGGTGCGGGTGAGTAGAACCTACGCCAAAGTACTGCAGCTGCCTTTGAGATTGGAGAATTGTAATGAGGCGCACAATATTTCTTTACCAGGCGAGTATTGATTTAGTCGTAGGAGTACCACTTGTAGTAGTAGAAGGAGTATTGATTAAAAATTTGTATTTTATTCTGATGCCAGTGAGACATCCTGCTTGTAGTTCTGTAACGCACTGTATTGGATATAGAGGCAGATTGTGTGTCAATCCCCACATCGGTAGTGGGCTTAGAAAGGTAGAAGAAACAGGCATCAAATGACTACTGAATGATGTGCAATCTACCCCTATTTTTGTTATAGTCCCACGTTGGGCGCCGCTTATAAAAATTAAGGCAGGATTGCAGCGCTTTTGTTCTACTACTTAGGTGGCGCTACATTTCGGCGTGAACCTGGCCGCTCCTGTTCCAAAAATTGGTCCAAAGCTAGAACCCGTCGAATTGTTACTAAATATGTATCATAGTACTCGGTCATGTGGTAGGAAGTTTCCGGTATATCTAATTGAAAAATTGGATGTTTACCTTCATTCAAATTTTCATCACAGATTCTGAGTCCACGGCAAGATTATTTCCACCTTTTCGTAACTCTTTCTAAAGCAGACTCTTTAAATATCTTTAATCGTCTGATGGTTTACCAGCGGAGCTCTTCAAACATGAAGGTGACATGGAGATGATCACCAGGTATTGCTGGAAGCCCCTTACTACCTCAAAGTTATAGCTGTTGATTGTGACGATATCGTCGGCGTACGCTAGTAGTTGCACAGACTTTTGACGTTGAAGAAATCACATGACAGCGCGTCAGCTTGTCTAAATCCTTTTTTGACATCAAAGGTCTCGGTTAGGTCATTACCAATCTTGATGGAGCAGCGAGCGTTCTCCATTGTCATCCTGCACAGGCGAACGCGTTTGGCAGAGATGCCAAAACTAGACGTGGCTCTGTATAGCTCATCTCTATAGATGCTGTCATATGCGGCCTTAAAATCGATGAAAAGATGGTGGGTATCGATTTGGGCTTCTTGGGTTTTCTCCAGAATCTGTCAAAGTGTGAAAATGTGATCTATTGTGGACTTTCTTGGGCTGAAACCACACTGATGTTGATAAATATAAGGGTTATGTTGTTGAATTTAGTTTTCATATTGCCTTGTTGTCATAAATCGTTCACTCACGTGTCGAAAAATTAAGACTTTTTGCCTAAGTTTGCCGAGTATGACAAATCCGCATCCGAATAAGCGCTGTTTCTGCACTCTAAAGCAATCAGTGTAATCAATGTTTTTTCATCCTCTTTTTGCCCGACCCATCCCATTGCACTTCCTGGATGACGGTTATGTCTGCTTGATAGCAGTTTATGGTCTTTGCTAATTCTTCGGCTGCAAGCGATCTGTTAAGGATTCGAACATTCCACGTGCAGATCGGAAAGTCGTTGTCTGTGTTTCAATTGCTAGGGCCGTCAACAGAGAAGTCATCTTTATCCAAGGCTTTAGTGGTTATCGGAATGTACTTTGGTTTTTTCGTGATCGTCAGTAAATCGCCTCAGGGATATGAGCGCTGCCGTTGACTTATTAAGGGTTCATCCGCCACCAACTCTTTTCCACCACCATAGTTCAATGTTGGGGATCCCTATAGACCTGGCATTCAAATAAGTCAAAGCAGCACAAATAGGGATTACACTAGGTAGTGATTGGAACTGTGTACGCCGCCATTGATTCTATTTAGAGAATTCGTCCGCTACCGTCCGGATCAAGAAGAAGTGCCCTAGCGTGAAAACACTGCTCCTTCCTCTCTCATCTGCTACCATCTACGACTTTTCAAGGGGGTTGGTTACCCAATCTTTAGTCGAGGTACTAGGCACCCAGCAGCCACTAACGCGGAGGTGTAGAGTAGGAGTATAAAGTATTTAAGTAACTGCCTCCATTGTTTCTTTTGGCGCATCTTTTCATTATTTGCCATATCCTGT
Source organism: Xylota sylvarum (assembly GCA_905220385.1). Classification (NCBI taxonomy): domain Eukaryota; kingdom Metazoa; phylum Arthropoda; class Insecta; order Diptera; family Syrphidae; genus Xylota; species Xylota sylvarum. The sequence continues at coordinate 41,596,492 of LR999958.1, forward strand.
ACAATGATCGAACCAAATATGTTTACACTCAGACACCACACATGGCCTGATTTCTACTAAAAAATGTAGTCCTTTCAAACAGTTGAATCCAGTCATTTCCAACAACTACACCATCTCACTCATCTTACTGAACTGAGATCCGTGGAATCTAATTCAATTCACATTAGAAGATAAACTCGAAAGCGTCCTTGCAAACTTTAATACAGAATGAAAAGAAACTGAGAGAAGAAAAAAATAGAAAAAATCGGATTCGATGATATTTCCAAAGGATACACTTACTAGGATGAATCTATTCAAACTTTACTGAATCATTTGTCACTCAACAAAAATTACAGATGTGCGCACTATGCTATTGCACTATTGATCTTCTGAAATTTGCAGAGTACGAGAAGAATCGACTTACGAAATACAATGCGCCGGTGTGGACATGATGCATTCCATTGGCACACATCCTTAACCTATCACAGATGACATCTTGCCCTAATTTCCTCAAATCCTATCCAGCCCATTATATGTAACCTGAACCTGTAAATACCTAGAAAGAGGATTTCGCAAATATCTACTACTTCATTCAGACGTCCTTGATGTCCACTAACCACTGAGTTGATTACATTTCCGTTTACTCATTGGTATTGAATAGTGCTGCTATGTCAGTAAAAGCCATGACAAAGAAATAAGGACATTTTTACAAAACCTAGCTATTCCCAAACTGGAACACCAAGCACCAAGCAAAGGCTTCAAAAATAGTCTGAATCATGCTCTCATCCATTCAGACAAGATCCTTAACTTTCCGAGTAGATAAAGTTACTTTAGCAAATTCTTCATTACTACCGAGATGATGGGAAGGACTATCAGTCAAGACCTCACATTTATCTGAGAAGTACAATGACCTACTAATATCTAGTCGCAGTCGATTTATAGACCTCATGCCTGGGTAAATAGAATTTAAATTTTATTCAGATTGAGATAAAAGATATCCCGCCATCGCTGCCCACAAAAAAAAAACGGAACCAGCTCATCCCAATAATAGAATCTCTGGATCAACACAGAGTGCTGGAGTAGGATAGTAAACAAATAAGATAAAATAAAGTAAGCAAAACAAATCGAAAATCTATCTGAGAGATACATAAATTCGCATTTAATGTAATCCCCAGTGGCTGTGCCACAAACCAGCTGCTACAACTGCTGCCGCGCTGCCCACAAAAACCCAAAGTCCATGTACAAGTACGAGTACTCCACAGCTCGTGTGGAACATTTCCTGCAGGTGTTCGGTACGCTCGTAATTATTGATTTTTCATTGGCATTTTCCGCACGTGAAAACTTTCCCCATTAAATTACTTTCTTTTTTCACATAATTATCAGAGGACTTTGAGTATTGCCTTCGTATGGCTTTAGTCCTTTTCCAACGATTCTTCTTCTCCATTCGTTTTGGTTTTTTTTTTGTACGTCCCAACCACAAAGGAAATCACTTCCACTGGCACATATTGGCTGGGTAGACTCCTCATAGTGGGGAACGGGGAAATGGAAAGGGTAGCATATGCCAAGGCCATCTGAGGAAGATTATCCTTGGGGACAAAGACGAATAAAATCCTTTTTCCACATAAATTTTGTTTGTGCGTATACACGCACTTACAAGGACATCATCCGCCAAAGGCAGTGAAGGGTGCGTAAGATTCTTTTTCCTTTTTTTCTGTTTTTTTTTTTTGTTTTTTTTTTTTGTTTTGAGGACAAGATCCGATTGACTATCTTATCTTGTTGACAACATGCGTTAGACTAGTTCCGTGCTCACTTTTTGCCCTTACTGACAGTGCATTAAAGTAGGTCAGTCCTTACTTCAATAGACGAGGGGTGGATAAAGATGGTTAAAAGAGAGAGTAAAAGAGATGGGCAGCTCGAGAGATTTATGAATTGAATGAAACCCCTTTTGCAGAAACGGGCGAATTGAGAGGTGAACATGCGCTCTCGAACTGGGACACCTTGATAAGGACATGGGGAAACTGGAGAATTATTTGTGGGAAATTAATTCGATTCGGAGTCTTAGAATTGAGACATTGAGTCTGAAACATTTTGCTTTGTTTTTTTTTTTTTTTCTTTCTTTTGTTTAAATGCGATTTGAATTACATCTAAGAGGGGTAGTTCCATTGTGATGTAATAGTGACGTCGAAGGATAATGCAAGAGAGAATGTATTGCATTTAGAAAGGGTTGTCGTTATATTAACTTTGGAGAAGGTTTTTTGTTTTTTTTTTTTTGGGGTTGTTAGTGCGTTCTTTTGGGATTTCAAAAGGATTGGCTTAAGGCGGATGGGTATTGTTTTCCATTCTTCTTGATTCGTTTTCATGAAACGTTTGAATAAAGCCGTAGGTTCCTTTGTAGACAATGGTACACAATACATGAATTGTGATGTATTCTATGACAAGGCTGTACATTTTGGTAATGAGCTTTTCGGTGGTTTACATGTTTACTGAACGGCCTTGTTGAGACAGTTTTGCAGTCAAGATATTGTAGTTATACTCCTTTAAAGGAACTGAAGCTAGCAGATATACTGATGCTAGAGGCTGATTATTGGATGTAATGCTTATTGCCAGCTCTCTATGGAGCGGAAATTAATGCAAAACTAGTTATGGTCTTGTTTGTCTTCTAAACAAATTGTAGCCACTAGTTGAAGAATATATGCAAGACTTTATTACAAAGTGGCTTCTTCTGAAATAGGTATCTACATATGTATCTCCCTCTATCTAACCCAATAAGAAACTCTTTAACAAGGATGTCGAAACCTATATGATGACAAAGCTTCATACAGAAGCTTGGATTCGAGCTCCAAAGTTCAGCAAACCTTTGAGAGAATGTTTGTCCAGTCGAACCGAGCAGGAAATTAAATAGGATTTGTTAGAGTTACAGATAAAAGGTGCTGTCAGCGTATCTTAGTACATAGTGAAGCTGGATATACATACGTGAAAAGTCTGATAGTTCCATAGTCGAAGCGAAGATCAATGATGCTTTACTTACGTTACCAGCAAACATCTGTAATTTTAACTCCTGGAGTGATCCCGCATTGATTTGTGTTAAAAAAGGATGTACCTTGCAATGATCCTCAAAATATAATAAAAAACCATTGACTGGAAATCCGACTTAACCACCTTTGCCAAGAAGTCGTCGAGACTAATGTTTAGGTGCCAACGCCTTTACAGTAAATCTGAGACTGGGCAAACCTAGAAAATGAAACCGAAGATCGTCTATTAGTCCTAAAGACCCATTACCAAACCAATACCATTCCAATTTAAAACGCAGGAACAGTTGAAACCACTATACCGTCTAGCTTGCCTGGGTGTCATTCGAGTTATGCAAACGTTACGAACGGTAGTAGAAGGAGCAATAATTAGCTACATACCGCTGCATCTGGTATCATATAAGACTGTTATGGACACTGGTTAACTGGTGACAATGGTGTAGTGGATAGTGTGTTTGCTTGTGACCTGAACTATGCAGGTTCGAACCCGGGCGGACAAATAGCAAACACAGGCGCCAGACCATGTAAGAGAAACGAATAAAATCAAAGTTTCTCGAACCACTGCACCAAAAAAAGGAATCTGCCTTGAAGTGCAATGAATCAATTCGAAATGTGAGTGCATCTAGGGTTTGGATTTCCTTGTATACAAAAAAAAAAGGACTCTGGTTGCAACAGACCCTGATCCTGGACTTTAAAGCCGGTGACTGGAAAATACATTCATGCTCAAGAGATTTTGGTTCTGCAAGTGAAAGTTGATATAGTTTCTAGATTTTCAAATCTGTTGGCATACTTAGACAGTCACTAGCAATCTTGCTTTGTGCACAGGAATGCTTGCGGAGAAGAGCTATAGAAGTCCACATTTAAATCTTTTATGATAGTCAAGCAGCACGACTGGCTCTAAAATCTGACATGGTTGGGTTTTAACTGTCTGAAACCTGTGGATATAAAGAACTGGGTGACCGTCGAGCGAAAATAGGCCACGTTGGTCCTGAGACTTGGTTTTGCCACCCAGCAGTGGCCAATCCACAACAATATAAGGGAAACGAACTTCCTGAACCTCGTATCGACCTTAAGGTCCTAAGCCGGACGAAAAAGTTTATCTATGAGACGTTCTATAAGACCTAATCCGATCCAATCGAGAAATTTGGAGATCGCGCTGGACAAAGTTAACTCATAGTCCACGGAATGTAGTCTTATACCACAAAAACGAAAGACATCATCCCATTGCCAGATTAAGCCAGTCTCTTTCAGACGAAGCTTCTCACAATTCGTGAGGCTTGTCGCATATTAAGAAATCTCCTGGTTTGGGTGGTTGCCCCACTCAGCAAGGATACACTTAGTTCAATAGGGGGCCCATCGTGATAAAAAATCTCCTGACTACCATCCAAAATATTTCTATCTATATAGCAAAGTCGCAATCAAAGCCATTAAGTCTGCTGCCACATCATCCAAACTGGTAGAACAGAAGGAACTTAATCTATTATACTCCCAATGAAGATCTTCACATGCATTCCAGGACACAGGATTGAATTGACACAACCTCTTTTGTTCTAAAAGGAGATCCAGTTCAGCAAAGGGACAGGTACGCATTGGATTCGAAATACCTACACAGGCGAGTCTTTGCACTTTTTGTAGGGCACAGTGGGAGTTGGTAAGTGAAAGTTATTATTGGGGTGATGATGGTGAGGTAAGTCCAGTCTTCGGTTTTAGTTCCCATTTTAACGAAAAGTCTAGAGTAGTTCCAGAAGGCTTTATTCGCATTTTCATTGGTACTGTCTAAATGAGATGTCCCATTGAAGTTTGTGGTTTAGAGCTCGAGTTGTGAACCAATTAGTGTTAGTGTCTGGATGTTTAAGTTTCTCCTCTTGGTTGATGGTATGATGACTGTTTTAGATGGATTAACTTTTAGCTCTTCTGATTGGCACTAGCCATTCATTATGCTAAGGGTATTTTCCATTTGTCCAGTAATACTGAATTCTTCATTGCTTACTTACTTAACGGGCTCACGATCTGTGAAGAGTCTCTACGTGAGATATGGCAGCTTTCCACTCTCTTCGATTCCGGGCACGCTGCTTCCAGTTCTCTAAACCAAGGCCTCTGGAATCCGCGAATCATGTCATCTCGAACCTGGGGTCTGTGATTCGAAGATCCTCATTGCTGGAGTATTATTGTCCCTTCCTTCGATGTGGCTGAACCGTTGCAATCGACGTGTTTTGGTTTTTCGAACTTCATCCACATCTTGGTGCAGCTCATAGAGTTCGCGGTTGTATCTTATCCTTCATTCGCCCTCCTTGGATACGGGACTGAATATTAGGCGAACAATTTTTCTCTCGAAAGTATTCAATATCTGCTCTACGTCCAATCTGCTCTACGTCGTCTCCATATAGCAGAACTGGCAGGATCAATGTTTTGTAGAGAATGCATTTCGTTTTCAGAGCTAGGAGTTTTGAACCCCTTTAGTTTCGGAAAAACCGAACTAGCAGTGGTTTCCTAGGGTAAATCTTCGTCGAATCTCCACTAAGGTGTCATTAGTGGAGTTAATTTTTACTCCGAGGTAGGTAAACTCCTTAACCACTCGAAGTTACTGTTGCCAACAGTGATGTTTTGTTGTAGGCGGTGGACAAATGCTTCTATGTTTGTTGACAACATGTACTTGGTTTTGTTCTCATTCACTTAAAAGCCAACTCATTTCACCTGTTCATGTACATTAAAAGCCTATAAGACGGCGCGCTAGGAACGACCGATGATATCGATGTCGTCTGCGTATCCCAACACTTGAACAGATTTGTTAAAGATACTACCTTCCGCGTTCACGCCTGCCCTACGCACTATCTGTTCCATCACGAGATTGAAGAAGTCACATGATAGCACATCTCCTTGCCGAAATTCGGTACATGTTTGGAATAGTTTGGAGTAACTGTTTCCGAATTGCACATTGCACCGCGACTCAGGTGGATCAGTTTTGCCGAGATCAGCAGCAGCTCTGAAGTGGTGGAGTGGGGATGGCTTCTTCATTGACTGGATGTGGGTTCTCCTCTTGCCCTATCACTCTCTCTACCTGATGCCCATTAAGTAGCTACTCGAAATGCTGCTTAAATTCATCTACTATTCCCTATGATTCGGTGACTAGGTTTCCTTTACTGTTTCGAAGAGCCTGCATTCCGGATTCTTCACTGCCCTTTCACTATAGTAGGACTCCACCTTAAAGACAACCTTTAGTAGTTTTAACGGAAATCGAGAATTGTCCAAGCTTATTAGAAATAATTCTGCTTCTAAGCAGAGCATATCCATCTGGTTGTCTGTGAGTCAATGTCTTTGGTATCAGCAGCAGTTCTGATGAATTAAAAATATGTATTGTCAAAGGTACATAAAAGCTCACTCACTTACTCACTTACTGCACTGTATCAAAAAAGGTCAGAAGGCAAGATAGACAAGAGAAGGAATCTCTAATTCACATCCTCTGCAGATGTCCAGCTCTAGCGAGGACGAAACAGCGTGTGTTAGGTAAACCCTATTTCGCTGACCTTAAACAAATATCTGGCAAAAGACTTGGAGAAGTCATGCTTTTCTAAAGTCAACTGATTGGTCTTGATATCGTTAAACAATCTCGCTACACGAGTTGTGGTATGTGGTGCTTATTTTGTTTTCAAAACTTTCAGTATGGCAACGTTTTTATTCCGCGAACTATTAAGGCACTCGGATTGTATCCGCAGCTATAAATGCGTAGATACATCCAAATGGTTTTATTAATTCAAAAGACTTTAAATAAAGATATACATATACTGGTACATGTTTACCTTGTCCATTAGTATTCTAGAGTTCGTTTCAAAATTTTATTTGCAGAGAATTGGAGAAAGTTAAATTTTAAATTCGTCAACACGCGATAGAACCATCTGACAGTGGTCACAAAAAAGAGACTAGTTTTGTTTTTTTTTGCCATAAATTCGACAGCCATTGATTTAGCATTTAGACATGTCTAATTAAAGATTTAAAATGGCAGCAGATATCAACCGGTCTTTATACACACATATATATGCAAATATTTTTATTCCAGGATCGACCAAAATAGTTGGCTTCTCTAATGACATTGCCATCATAATAATAGCTAAAGGTGATAGAGCACGACAGTAATAAATGTATTACAGCCGTGTGGAGATGGAATCCACACACTCTGCATGTTGAAGTACTCCAACTGATGATGGAAGATACATCCCTTTGCTGATCAGTCGGTGACAAGGCAAATCAGCTAATAAGATGATAGGCAAACAGCAATGAATTGGTGGCCACACATCTTTGCAGAAATATAGTACAACACTTGCCTCAAGAACGGAGTGGAAGAACCAATACTAGTCGTCCTACCAAAAGGTAATAAACCACCGCAGGATGCATTTTGAAAATACAGGACCAAGGGGAAAATATTGGAGCGCATCATAAGCGACAGAGTGGAGAGTGCCATTGGTAAGTCAGTAGGCCTCCCAGGTCGCGAGTATGGTTTCCATACAGCACATTATACGATCGACGCCATCGACAAAGTCGTGTATAAAAGCCATCAAAAGAAGACGGTGGAAAAGCACTTTCAACACGGCATACTGGAGACACATCTTGCGCGCACGTGCCCCCAAGAGAGTACGAGACTACCTGCAGAAGATAATAATGGACTATTTGAGAAATAGGATACTGCACTATGGCACCGGTAATGGAAAGTAGCAGTATAACGTCACAGACGATGTTTGCTAAGGCTCTGTACTAGGTCCGCTAAGTAATATAAAACCCCGAGGTATTCGAATATGATTGACTTCACCGAAGAAAAAAATCCTTAAGGATGTGGAGCAAGACTGCAATGAAGCTATCGAATTAGTTCAGGACTGACTATGCGTACAGGGCTTACAGCTTGCAGAGGAAAATACAGAAGTAAGTCATGGAGACTATAAGAGTAACCGTGGGCTATCACATTGTAGTTTCCAAAACCAGAGATGAAGTACCTTGGCATTACTGTAGATGCAAGGCTAACTTTTAAGCAACATTTACAGCATGCTGCTGAGAAGATAACAAAGGCAATCGCTGGCCTGGCAAGGATCATGCCCAATATTGGCGTACCAAAGCACAAGTAGAAATTACTCTTAGCAAGAGTTACGATATCGACATAATGTTTTATGGTTCCCAAAAATGGGTAGGCTCCATGAAGACGAAGTCATACAGAAAGAAGGCAGATGCAACTTACAGGAGCAACGCGTTGAGAGTATGTAGCGCCTTTCCAATAACCTCTTACGAAGGAGGATGTATACATGTAGATGACTGACATGACATGGTACCAATATTCCTTAGAACAGTGGCGACGAGTGGAAGTGATACTAAGGTACCGCCAAGGACAAGTCTGTAAGAATGGCAAGAGAGATGTCTCTAATAAATTGTATTGGCATTTGTAGTTGGGCCAGATTTGCATTCATATGATACCATTTCGAGACCCATGCCACCTGATGTCTCTGATAGAAAGTGGGAAAGGATTCTTCCTTTCATAAAACTGAGCTTTTCATAAAAAAGAACTGAGTCTCGTCTCACTAGCTCATCATCCTTTTTTGAGTTACTGTGTCCTGGCACTTAGAAGAGACTAATCATGAAACCATGCCCAAATGAAGCGAGTTCAACTTTGATTTGTTCCACTAGTTTAGAAGATGTCGTGTTTGATGCTGGAACCTTGATGGCAGGGTGGCTGCCAATGTGGTTACCTTATCCAAAGCACATCTCATAATATCAATATGAACTAAAGGAGTAATTCCTGACATTAAAATAACCACGCATGTCGACAGACTAGATTAAAATTCTGTTGCCAAGGGTTGATTGGATGATTCTAGTTCCTAGCATGTCTTCCGAAACAAACGTCCTTTCAAAGCGATTGGAAACCTACATGTATCCTCAGTCAAGATGCTGAGTTAGGATCTCAAAGCGAAAAGAACATAATATGGACTGTGAGGAGTGCACTATGTGTCGACACTGTATTTTCACAAGACCCTTTTGTCTATTTTATGAAAGTCCACACCCTTCACTAAGGGTTTTCAAATTCGAAGCCTAAATACGTGGCTCGAAGTTTGTTCTAGACTTGCAGAAGTAACAATAAACAAATTGGACTTACTAAACTATAGGTACCATCATCTTGTATACGTCAGGGTCTATTGTTTTGAACAACGATATATGATATGTCATAACCTCTGGCTCCAGAACGTGTCCCGAATTATACAAGAGTACTATGTATATCTTTACGAGTCTATTAAAGAATTATCCTGTGCCATATGCACATAATGAACTATTGACGCTATCAGGTATAATTCCACTAAACAACCACTCTCCCAATTTATTGCATTTAAAAAAAAAAAAAAGGAAGAAGAAAACCTGGATACTACCATGCAGTTGAACTAACTAATAGGGTGACTCAATTTAACACCAATTACCTCGATGGGTCTGGAGTTTATTTTATGGTTCATTTATGGTATCGATCCAGAGTTCACTCTCAAAGGATTGACAAAAAACGCAAGCATGGAACGAAAGTATATGAGGAATTTACAGCGCGTCATATAATTCCAGTTTTATACGCTAAAGTGAAGTGACATGTCATATTTTTATGTCTTCCTTAAATGATCCTGCAGCTGAAAGGCAACGCCAATGACACCAAGGACACATCGATGTTTAACAACTCTTCTGTTGTGAGAGGTGGCCAACTCAATTTCATATGGAAACGTGTGTATATTTGGATGGTGTGGGTGGATTTTTATGTTTTAATATCGTCCCTTGGTCACAACACATAAAATGTGGATTCAAAAACATTTCGCATGTTTTCGAGTAGCGTAGAATAAACAAGTCGCACAGGATACTCTCTAATGGTACTCAGGCCAAGAGTGCATTTGTGTGTTAAGAGTGATGTGAGTTTAGAGTGTCAATAGTTTCTGTTTTACCTAGCTATATGGAATTTTACGTATAGTGAGTGACTATCAGACTGTTGAATATTCGTCGAGTAGTTTTGCAAAGTTTTGTGATGAAGAAGGACACACATGGATGGGATAAATAAACGTTAGCTAGCACATATGTATATTCAAAGATGCAATGAATGAAATAAAATGGGACATCAAAACTGTCATTTTTGTATTCGTACTCTCTTGTGTAAGCTCTACTCAGAAAAAGGATGTGAAATGCATCAAACATTATCTGTAGACATGAATTTAAAGGCAGTGCTGAGCAGGCACATATGTGAACACATCATGATACCTGGATTCTTATCATATAGCATGTAAGAAAGGAAACTCCTTTAGGAAAGTAACTCCCATGGTAGATACTTGGTTCTGTTGGTGCATGGTCAGCACTGATAATTAAACTGGAAAAGGTTACTACTCCGAAATGACTGCTACATGACTGCTATTTATGTCATGATAAAAAGTGCACAAACTTTAAGGTCATATATCACAGAAACAAATGTCTGGTATTACAAAAATCCTTGTGAATCCTGAACTTTAAACGAAGTCCTCATCGTCAACCAACGTTGCGCATGTTATCTCTAGCGAACAGCACAAGCATATGGTGTACTAGACTCTACACGAAATGCTGTTCTAAGAATCCGTAGGAAGGGTGCCTTCCAAAGAAGCATTCAAGATGTATTCTCTCGGGTCTTCTCTAGACACACTATATTGACAGGATCAGTAAGGACTAAAGCACTTACATCCAGTTTCAAGCCAAACTTTAGTTCATCTTTGGATCATACCCTCCTAAGGCCCATCAACGCAAATGGGTCTCTCTCTTCTTTCGAAATGAACAATGATTATTTTTATCGCCAGGACCAGGACTTACATACATGACAATTTCCAATGTAGGATGAAAGGAGGGATTTCAAGTTTAAGCATGAGCCTAAACCATGAGCCTTCAACCTTGCTTAAGGCAAGTCTAGCGAAATCACTAAGATTTATGAAGATCTTCACTATCATCAAAGCCGATAGGACAGGACAAGTAAAAAGAAGGTTGTTCATCGTTTCATCCTCTTCCTCATCTCTATAGCTTCTACAGAAATCATTGAAGAGAGCGCTCAATCTACTACTATACCTGCCAATCAGACAACGTCTCCATCTTAGTGTCTTAAGTTTTCCCTATTTCCTTCAATCCAGGTTTTACCAAATCTGTTTAGACGAGAGACATGTACTGATACTATTTCACCTACTCATTGGCATTTTGTTAACTTCAGTGGAACCGAGTGGAATCTTGGTGGAACTTTATCGATTTCTTAGAATCTGACGCTCCCTCTCCATTATAAGCCAACTCGGTCGCTTTGGAATGCCCTGTGACCTGGAACGCAGTACAAGGATACGTCACAACTGATGTCTCATCTGACGAAACCTTATGCTGCTGGACTGATGACTGCCTTGTATATCCAATGGACAATGCGGGGCTGAAAGCAACAATTTGGGCTCAAGGCTTTACTACCTGATAAAGCCCGAGACCAGCAGAATCCATATGTTTATTAAGAGCAGACAGACACCGCATAGGCTATGACACTTAACCTTAAGGTTAGAAGCATCTTTTTCGAAGCAATCCCGATTGTACTCCATCCTGGGGGATATCCCTGCACATCGACCTTTTTGTTAAGTAGCACCATAGTTCAGCATGAATAAGTCTACTTTTAAACATTTAGCTTGAGAATCCTGTTCTCAGAATAATTGTTTATTTATTTCAGTGATTCCTACCAAAGAGTTCAGGGTAGTCTCCTTCGATTTCGCCTTGCTTTACTTTTCAAATGTACTTCAACACGGACTTCAATCAGTGTTTCCAAGCTCTGTGATAGCAAGGAGAATCAGCTGATTAGATGGAAGTCCTTGGGGTTGGTTGGGTTGGGTGGTTGTCCCCGCTTAGCAGGAACTCACTTAGACCAAAAGGGAGGTCCATTGTGATACTACTATAAAAAAAAACCGGATTGACAACACCGGAGACCTACATGAAGATTTCCCAGATGGGACAGGAGCCAGGGCAACCGTTTTCGGTGTAAACCCATGCCGAAGATGTATGGTTCAATGTGGCTTACAAAAGTCCTTAGAATGCCTGTGGTAGGTCTCGGTATGAAGAATACTTTGATCCTACTCCAGGATCTAAGCGTGTATTCAAAGTATAGACAGTTGCTAAAGATAGTGTGGAGTCAGGGTCTTAATATATTAAGACCCTATTGGAGTTCCATTAGTATGATACCATCGAGATCAGGAGATTTGTACGGAAGGAAGATGCACTGGGATGGGAAGTGACAAACTTCCTGTCTTATCGTTTTCTTCAGAATTCCTTGTAATTATTTTGTTACCCGGAACTTGAGTGTCCATACGAAGTTCTAAGGTTTTCTTGGTAGACGAGGTCCAGTTTTCAGTAGTTTCTAGGGTTTACAAGTGGATTATGCAAGGTACTGTGGGTTAAGGCAGCGCTGTTAAGATACTTGTTCAACTTTGTATTATAAATATCCCAATCCATTATCCTTAGATTCCTTAAAATAGGGGAGTAGGTACTAGAGTCATACCGAGTTGTATATATCGGTGATATATTTTTGTAACTCGAGACTAGGGAGCCACAGCCTGAGTATGTAGATTTGTTAGGGACTGGAGAGTATCTAGTGAGCCATCTATAACACGTGTATCACAATCAATCCAGTTAGAAACCCAAGGATGACTAACTGGGATCTCTTTGTATCGTCTCTTGAAAGTAGTCTGGAGCATATGGATATTAGGAGAGATCCAGCTCACTATTTAGAACTTGAGCACACTGTAGAGGGCATAACAGGAGCCATCACATCTGGTCCCATGGTGGAGCAACAATCTGTCAAACCTCCGATCAAAAACGCGTAAACTGTTTAACGCAGCGACTGATGAAGGAACTAGTGCAGGGGTATTCGGATCCAGAACCAAATACTCTGAATCCATGGGCAAAAGCACCAGTATCTTTCAGGCTGAAATCTATGCCATGATGTGTCCAAATCAATCTTGATAGAAACCATGTCAACTGTGATATAACTATAATGTCAGATAGCCAAGGTGCTATCATGGCACTTGACTCCTATATCATTAAGTCCAAACTTTATGAACGAGGTTGTAGAAACAAACTGAGCCTCTGTTGTATACGTGGCCATGTGGGAATAGAGGGTATGGCCGACTCCCTAGCAAGAAAAGGAGCATCAGAATCCAAAATAGGTCCTGAACCATTCTGCGGAATAGGCGATCATACCCTCAAAGAAGAATTCAGGAAACAAGAGGGGGAAAACAGGGCAAGAACCTGGAATAACGCTCATGGAATGAGGCAAGCCAAGAAACTTCTAGGGCAAAACAACCGAAAAAGATTCGACGCATGTATCACCATGAGCAAGAATAACCTCCGTATCCTAACGGACTTCCAAACGGGGTATTGTAAACTTAAGGAGCACCTAAAGAAGCTCTGCAGATTCTGCAATGAGTTCAGTGAAATCCCAGAACATGTGCTGGGATCTTGTGGGGCACTGACCCACAAAAGACTGAAATACTTGGGAAGTACCAATTATCAGATGAAGAAATACCGTCACTAGATCCAGCTCTCATCCTTAGATTCTTAAAGGAAACTGAATTAGAGAGAGTGCTCTAGGATATATTTCTTCCGCCAAGGCGTAGTAAGAGTGCTTTACCCTCAAAATGATTCCGAAAGGAATTCAAAAACGAGGGGAACTCTAATGAGGGCATGTACCTCCCCAAGGTGTTAGCTGGGGGCACAATAGACCAACAGGTCGCAATGCCACATACCTCATTCTCAAATAATAATAATATATCGGTGATCAGAAAACAACACGTCTCTAGATACCTTTCAGTTTGTAAGGAGACTTTGTGACAATGATCACATCCAACTAACTAGCCAAACTGCTTCCAAGAAGGACATCGCTTGACATGATGTCTATGGTAGTGCAATGATACAACCCGTAACATCAATGTGTTCCATATCACCCTCCCATTTGTTTACACAAAGTTTTATTAATTTTTTTTTTGCTAAACAAAAGCCAGGACCTTGAACATTAAAAAAAAAAAAAAACTTCCGCTCACGGAATCTATGCTCGTTGATTGATTTTTCATTCTCTAACTTTGGTGTAGCAAATCACCCCTTACATTTACCAAACCTTGTTGCTCCGGTTACCATCATTCTAAGGACCAAGCTAAACTACAACGTCCAAGGGTTAAACATTTTTGAATTTCAATTTAAACTTTTACCCAGCTAAATCGATGTGGCTGGGTCATTTTTCTCCATCAAAGGACTCTGGATGGCTGCTCGGTCCCCAAAAAAAACAGGATACATTCATGCTCAGCCATGCCGTATACGGACACTGTTTGAAGCACTTTTAAATATTAAATTCATGTAAGGATCATCATGAAAATGCTCAACAATGGCTATTTGTGTGTCAGACTTGAAGCCCGGTAGCCTTTGCATCATCGGCATGGCACATGACACGGACACATATGTGGACGATTTAAGGAACAACGAAAACAAAAAAAAAAAACCGCTTTCGTACAAAGGATGCTCCGTGGAAAATGTTATAAAAATGTGACAGGACACAGGACAAAACTGATATGATGATGTTTTATGAATAATCCAACAACAATACAAACAGGAGTGCACAACAAAAGCGGACCAACAGCTTAAATAAAAGAAAAACGAAAGCGAAATCATTTTTACTCGATTGATTTATGCGTTCGCTCTACATCGTCGCATGATGGACAGGAAAATAAGGACGAATATTTTTTTTTTTTTAATTTTTTTTTTTTTGATTTTATTTTCGAAAGGCGATTAAGTGGGCGAAGGGCGAGGATTTATCGACGTTTATTTTACTTTTTCCATTGTGTTGTGTGCTTTTTTTAAAGTGTGCGCCCAGCTTCAACGTCGCCATTTCCATCGCTATTGCCGTCGCCGCCATTGTTGTATTGATATCGAGGAGAATTAAATGCTGTCAATCACTTTAAATTGAGTCGATTGAGACGCTGCTGTAGTGGAGTGATAGTCCTGCACTGGAAAATGCTAAATGCTGCAGCATTAATTGTAATTGTCATCGTCGTCGTCGTCGTCCTATAAGCTATCGAAGGGAAAAAGGAAATTCACTCAGATTATCCCGAGTGTTGGCAACAATATTAAGATTTACGTTAGCTCGATGGACGGTTGCAATTGCTGCCTGCATGGCCAGAGTGGCAGCTAATGTGATTGCGACATCGTTGTGAAACAAGATTGGTAATGAAAATTGACTGTCGTCCATAAACTAATTGGCCAAATAGCAATTTTGTCATGTTTACAAATATCCCTACTATTGGCAGGATAAAATGCTTCAATCAACGAAGTTCTTGTATGTCCAAGTACATATCTGTAGACCGACCTGGATATGATTGCTAAATTAGGTGAAACCACCCCAGAAGAGGCAGGACCTAGGGAATGGTTCAAAAATGATACAGAGACCATGAGGTCAGCTAAAGGTTATGGAGGCAGAAAGTGGGAAAGGTGATGGACAGCCTGTGTCCGGGAATGTTAATCAATCAAGTACATATGAAAGTAGAAAGACTGATGGACAAACCAGGAAATAGAAGGTCAGTCAACCCGAACCGCACCAGGAAAAAGGAAAAACTTAGGGTAATTCAATTGAACTTTCACCACAGGAAAGCTGCATCAGCAATGTTGACCAGATGATTTGTGGAAGAGTCGATTGATATTGCCTTACTAAAGGAAGGATTAGAGGTCTATTTAAAAGTACTGCCACTTTACACTATGTGCGATCTAGCGATTCTAGAGCTAGATCTTG
Organism: Xylota sylvarum; assembly: GCA_905220385.1. NCBI lineage: Eukaryota > Metazoa > Arthropoda > Insecta > Diptera > Syrphidae > Xylota > Xylota sylvarum. Next base: position 41,612,308 of record LR999958.1, read on the forward strand.
TATACTGGTGAGGCACGGAGTTAAAGCGGTTATGCTGCCTCAACTATGTGCACCTGACCTTGTCGCTGTCCGAGTAGGAACTGGTGCGGGCAATGTGACTTCCTAGAGCCTCCCCCAACAAAAGAGGTAGAGTCTCTGGTAATTCACACAGTATAGTGTGGGGAAGCAATAACGATAATGTCAACAGAGGGACAGGACCGACCTTTGTGGATGCAAGACAAAGGGAAGTTAGTGACGTGACTCTGTGTAGTAATAGATTGCTTGATAGAATATCAAATTGGATGTAATGGATCAGACAATGATGTCGGACCACAGAGCCATCTCATTTGATGTTCGATGCGGATCTAAAAGAAAAAAAGATCGGAAATACTTCAGGGTACCCAGGAATACGGACAAAGTACAATACCAGGAAATGTTGGAGGATAAATTGAATGGGAGGGTACACAAAATATCAAAAACCACTTGGGATATAGACTCGCACCTGAAGCATTTGCAATCAATTGTTGAAAATGCATACCAAGAGGCTTGTACACCTGCTTTGGCAGATAAAAAGGTCCCCACGCCTTGGTGGTGTAGGGAACTTGAAATTCTAAAGAAGGAGGTGAGAAAAGCCTTTACCCATGCCATGAGAAGGGATGATCCTGAATCATGGGATGAGTATAAGGCAAAGAAGAAAGATCTAAAAGCAACTCTGCGACGACGTAAAAGGGAGACGTGGAGGGAATTTTGCTCGAATATGAGAAGCATAGCTGAGGTCAATAGACTTCAGAAAATTGTCTCTAGGGATCCAGTTTCCAAAGTCAGACTCATAGAACGGGGGAGATGGTTGAGACACTGGATCGCCCAAAAATGAGGTCATCATGGAAATACACTTTTCGGGAAGCCTTAAGTCAGATCAGCCCTGGGCTCCGAGGAAAGCTGAATGGATAGTAACGCCAAAAGCGGTCAGTTGGGCGATAGAAACCCTTTTCCCCTTACAAGACCGCACGACCGAGTGGTATATTCGCAGCTTTAATACAATGGGGTACAGACCTCATTGTACCACGGCTTAGGGCTATAAACGTGACATGCCTAGCAATGGACTACATGTGGGTAACATGGAGACAAACAAATGTGGTGTTTCTACCAAAATCGGGAAAAACGGACAGACCGCTTAGCCTAACATCATTTTGTTGTTGAAAACAGTGGAAAGAAGTATGGTGGACTATATGGAGAGTATGGCGCTGAAAGCGTGTCCCCTGAATAGTAGACAACATGCATACAAAGCTGGCAGATCTACGAAAACTGCACTACACCAGTTGGTACCCACTGCGGAAGAGGAGTTACATACCAGTCATTCCGAGGCATTGTAATGACCATAATAATGGACCTTGAAGGTGCCGCTCAAAAGTCTGAAAGCAGTTTTAAAAGAACGCGGGGTTAACCAATTTTTGGTGAGATGGGTAGACAATATGTTTTATAGTTTTAATTCGGTAGATATCATCGATATTATCAAACTTATCGAATATAAGTCTAAAGAAACGTCTTACCAGGATATCCGTATCTCCATCAAGAATTTTAAAGCCTTTGGCCCTTCATAACCTATTCTTTAGTGCATGAGAGGTGGAGTCCCCTTACTACATCGACGCATTATTCCTCAAATATGTAAATATAAATTTCGAAATTATTGTTCCTTTAAGGAGGCTATGCAACCTACTATACTAAGTTATCCTGACGACGTTTATTGGTGGCAGTAGATGAAAGCAGGGGTCCTAGACTGCTATAAACCAAATATAACTGCCATTCAGGAAATGCGATGGTATAGGCCGGGCAAAAAGCGAATGAGTTGTTCAAAGCAGCTGGTGATGAATTGGTATAGAGCATACACCAACTCGTCTCTAAAATTTGGTCAGACGAGAGTATGCCTGACAAATGGAATCCCACCATTATTTCCTCAATCCACAAGAAAGGAGATTCCCAAACTGCGCTAATTAAAGAGGCATTAGTCTCCTTAACATCGTGAACAAGATCTTATCTGCCATACTGTGTGAACATCTGTAACCCTTCGTCAACGGCCCTCTCTTTCGTACTAGGTCTTTTCTTAGTTACTCGATTCTATGTTTCGTAAACGAAGGGTAGATTACGACGACTTATGCAGAAGCTGCGTAGACGAGAACCAGGTGGGGTCAATCCAACATCTCCTTTGCTACTGTCCACTTTGAAAGAACGACGCCTTTGCACTCTATCATCCAGGCTCTTCGCAAGTACCGCAGAGTTAATAGGCTTCCAGATATCGGATCTCCTCCACTTTATCAAGAGCACCAACAGGTTCCCAAGTCAGCCAGTAACTCGACAGGTTTCGATCTATTTTTAGTTTTAGATCCCATTCTACTTTTTTGAAGCTCTCCGAATGGACGTAATGAGTTTTTCCGTCGCACACACCTTCATAACCTAACCTAACCTTACCTATGTCCTGTCTAATGTCTACCAACTAATGGACGACTACCATCCTCACTCACCCCATCAACTTCATATCTATTTCTGCTTAAATCCCAGTGTCAAACTAAACAAGGACCGCAAAAGCTCCTACCGCCCTTATGATCACATTAATTTCCCTTTAAAAATGAGGTGGACAATGCTTGTCACGTGCCCTTCATTACCTGGTAAAACGGACTTTTGTAAAATTCCTATTTTGTTAAAATCTACTCTCTTAACCGCCTATAGATAGCCAACACAGCCAGCATTCGCTAAACCCACTCTATGCATGAGTGCGCGCTGATTCCATGAAAAGTAATGACATTAGCAAGAAACTCGATTTTGCCTTCCGCCCTTCCTGTCTGTGTAGCCATATTTTGACGTATACCGCTAATAACGTTAAAATTTCCATTTCCATGCTATGCCATGAGTAGGATTGTCCATCACTTGTTCAATTTAACCATCTTAATAAAAATGGAACAGAGAGAAAAAAAAAAGCTCGGCCTGCACATGCAAAATGGACGTGATTTGCTCCGGGATTGTACTCAGCGTTCTATATGTTTCAGCTAATTGACAGGATGTGCATGAGGACGTGGTAGAATTTCCGCTTTTCCCTTTTGTCGTTCTTTGCTTTTAATTTTTGTTCCTTTATCGTTTTTTTTTTTTTGCCATGATTGAAGCGGTACTTTCAATTAGACAAGGGAATGTTTTGAGTTGACAATTTGGACTGAAATTATCGTATTTGTTGCATAATAGGAGTAATGACAGGATTTATGATATATCCTTCCTAAACGATAGAATACAAATATTTTGGGGCGATACACCTACTTTGGTGTTGCATTCTTTGCATGAATGGAACAGACCTACAATTTATTGCCGTCTTCTATTTGATGACGATTATACTCTCGGATGTTTGTCAAACGTTCGAGATAATACCATGAAAAAAAAAATATTTAGTGTTATCGGGGAAATAAAATATTGAAGAATACTGCCATCGAACTGAATACTCAATTGCCGTTTATTCATGTAGGAAGGCTATGAGAACGAAATGAGGCCTTCAGCCTCAAGTTGTACATGTACACAGATGGATCCAAGACAGGGTTTTGGTAGAAGTGTGGAAGTCTTTTGAAAGATTGTGCCTCAGGTGTTGACTTGTGAGTTTCACACAATTCTTTCAAGTATGAGGTTAAAGAAGTCAAATGACAGCGCATCACCTTGTCTAAATCCTTTTTTGACATCAAAGGTCTCGGTGACATCGTTACCGACCTTAATGGAGCAGCGAGAGTTCTCCATCGTCATCCTGATCAGACGAACGAGTTTGGAAGGGATGACAAAACTGGACATGGCTCTGTATAGCTCGTCTATATAGATGCTGTCAAATGCAGCCTTAAAATCGATAAAAAGATTGTGGGTATCGATTTGGACATCTTGAGTTTTCTCCAGGATCTGTCGAAGTGTGACGATTTGTGGACCTGGTCTGAAACCATACTGATTGGAATCAATCAGATTGTTGAAGAAGGGTTTCAGACGTTCGCAAAGTATAGTTGACAAGATCTTGTGTGTGATACTGAAGAGACTGAAACCTCTGTAATTGGCGAAATTACCACTGGAGGGGATCTCTTTTCTTGTGGATCGTCAGACCATAGAATAGTCTGACCAAATCTTAGAAATAAATTGGTGTATGCTCTCTACCAGGTCATTTCCAGCTGTTTGAATACCTCGGTTAGTAAGATGTCAGGTCCAGTAGACATGTGGATATCCTCACTCGGATCTCAGCGGATCCATTATGTTCCTCGGTATGGTATTATTTCTAAAATGTCAGAAGCGGCACTCCTGAACCAACCGGTTATCAAAATGAATTTTAGGCTGATTTTAGGTGGTGTGTTAGCTAGTTCGTTGAGATCATTGAAATGTATCTTTCCCAGGTTGAGGCTAGGGTATTCGGAGAGGAATGTGTTGTGTCTTCCTTTACCTCTGGGTCACCAAAGCCAGCCTCTGCATAGGTCTGTGGTGCTGATTCTGAGCCTTCTGAGATGGGCCGCTATTAAATTGCGGCCTTTGAGAATACCTATGAGGAGACTGAGCGGTATTCACCGAAAGAAGTCCTTCTTTTGTTGTATTGGGCCCAATATTTTCTAGAAGCGCGGCATGAGGAGAGTGTTCGTCACCTTTTATTGTTCATGTTGAGAAAGTCCGAGATGATTTTGGACATAAGAAGACTGATGGGCGTTAGGTACGTTACAGTTTCGGTAAGATCCTGAAGTTCTTCAGAAATACAGGCTCAAGGACCTCGCGGCATTTTTTCTTTGAAATATAGAAAATGTTATTGATTCATCTCGGATTAGGAAAACCTTATCCAAATATTACTAGTTGCATTAGAAACAATATGGAAACTGGACGATGTCCAGTAAGGAAACCTTAGAGCTGCTCATGGACACCCATTTTCTTGGTAGGAAAACAGGAAAACTAAGAAAGTAAGAGAGTCCAATAGGACGCCATGAAACTACAATGGGCTGTGCTCAGTTTCCTCCTCGATGGTATCTTAGCAGTGGAATTGCACCAATGTTTCGATACATTAAGTCCCTGACTCCGTATTATCTTTAGGACCTAAATAAACTTTGGCTACACCCCTAAATCCTTTAGTCTTCATACCGAAAGCCGGTGAAACCTCCCACCCATCTACGAAAAACTGCCGTACGATCTTTTAAAAATTCTGGAAAGCCTGATGGACATTTACATTAGAACAAATTTGGATAGTAATCTCCTCTCGGTATTCCAACACGTGTATCGCAAGGTAAATTGGTAATCTGCCGTGCATTCGTTAGTAGGCATCATTGAGAAATATTTTGAGATTCGGCCTATTTCACCTGCACGGTAGCCAGTCTGTCTGGCTCTGGTATAGATGCTATACTTGATTTACCTCCCTTGATACTTTAAACATAGGCTGTACTATCAAAGCAATCTACAGGATGGCTTTTGGTATCATCCGCACTGGAAATTCGGATACTTATCCTACGACCCTGGTTGCATGGATATGCCATCTAATGCAATAACACCGGAACTTCGCCTGCTGTACAGATGTAGAGTCGACTTTCCTTGCATTCAGGACTGGCTTCGGCCAGAGTTTGAGTCTGTACTAGGCTGTAGACGAATCCTCAGGGATAGCTCCAAAACTAGTCTAGGGTCCGGTGCTGGTGAGTTCGTGGAGACCAAGAATACTTGACTTAGGCAAGCACGCCTTTGTTTTTCAAGTAGATATCTATGCTATCCTAATGGCTGCCAACTACATATATTGTTAAGAATAGGTGGCTAGGTCGGAGTATCTGTGCCTGTAGCGACAGTCAGGCTGCGCTTAAGGCCTTAACCCTGTAACCCATTAAAAAATAGTTCGAGAATGCAAGAACTCTTTCACTTCTGTCTCGGTTCCACGTCACGCTGAGATTGCAGAAAATGAGATCTCCGATGAAATTGCTAAGCATGGCTCAGAGGATGATTTCTCAGGACCTGAACTTGTGTTGGGTCTTCCTGCGTCCTCAGTCTATCTTTCCATTGACGACTGATTTTCTACGAACACAATGGCGTATGGTACGGCTCCCCAGGGTGCAGGCAGACTAAACGTATGCTCCAGAACATCTGTAAGAAATCAGCGGCATTCACGCCGTCTCTCAGCAGAAAAGATTGTAGACAACGTCCTTTCCTTTTGCCAAGCGTCTTAGTGTGCTTGACCTAGGAGACACCACTGTCTGCCATGCTTCTAGAGAGGGCGACGATTAGGTGGATCTGCCTTGCTCGGATTAGGTGGCAGATCCTCGGTGCGATGTGGTTAGTGCAGATACTGTAAGCACCTCATCGCCTTTGCATCATCGCATTGTATTCTTCTGCTGTTTAGCATACTAAGTACACAGTGGACGACGTCGCTCAATAGCTATTCCATTGGATTATTGAGCGAAGATTTAAGATTCAAGCTCCAAACTACACCAACAAGTTTTTCAGGGCCCCACCTCTCGCGAGCGTCTGATAAACATCCGAGAGTACATTTAACTGTCATGAACTTCTAAAATAAAATCGCATTTCAGATATGTCATTAAACAGTAGGTTGTATAACATGAATGATTGTGAGAAGGTAGGGCTTGAGTTTGACTGACCGCGACGGTGTAAGTGATAGCTCCTCCTGTTTTCAGTTTCGCTATAAAAGCACCTCTTACTACACCTAATAGCTGGAAATAAGGTATGTACCCTAGTGTAGGGTTAGGTATCATCTAGCGTATTAGTAGATCTTATTCCTGCTGTAGGAGGCGATTTGAATGGGCTGAAGGTGGATAGAGCCCATTTAATATGGTTGCCAATGAAAATACTGCCTTATAGGCTATGACCTTCCCATATGGAAGGATTGAGAACGTAACTCTGAGCAAAGTCTGCTATTCGTTGGTTAGTTGGGAAACTTGTTATACCTTATTTTTTATTAGCATCACTAGCCAATATTTTAAACTTATTAAAAAATTATACGACGGTACAGAACACTAACAGCTTGTTGACTCAATCGTTTATTTGTTGATACAAGTCTATAAATAAACTATAAATTAGAACACAAAGTTGTGCCAACAATATTCCTAAATGTTGCTACTGTGCTTTTTGTGGTTAAAAATAGTTGCGAATCTATCTTAAAAGTGAGAGTGAGACTCAGATTAGAGGTGCTAAGTAGTAAAGTAAATAGTTTATCCGAGAATGTATCTAATGTCGCTTAAAGCTACTTTTCCCTTCTTTTTGCTAATCTGCTGTCTAAATATAATCCAAAACATTAAGATTGGTAAATTAGTTTTCAAAGGATCTGAATCTAATGGCTCATCATGTGTAATGATGATGCCTACGGTATTCGTACCAAAGCCATTTGAACTTAAACTTGAACGACAAATACGACTTCTTTAATAACATTGTTCTATGCTTGGATTTTATTTTCAGGGTTGATTGACTTTAATAGAGGTACTATCTAAAAATCAAACTAATTTTGATATTTCTCCAACAATCGGGGTAAATGGCCAGCTTACATGGCAACCAGTTATTCATCACCGAACAACAAACTCGCGATTTGTTAGATAACATTTGAATGATCCTGTCCTAATAGCCAGAAGGTATTATTATTGAATGCAAATTTATTTTTAGCTATACATGTATGTGGAAGTAAAAAAACTGAATTAATTTTGCTTAATCATTCCTCACTGGAAATGAGTGAGAATTAGTTATGCGCACAGATGGAGCGTTTCTTATACTCTTGCCGGTTGCCTGGGGTATAGCCCGGCTATAAATATCTGACTCAGTATTAAATTGCCATAATTGTTGAATGGAATTTACCATAAGTCAGATGCATTTAAATAACGTGACGGAATCTCCAATATTAGTCTATGGAAGTAAGTAATAATGAAACTGTTATTGTTACCTGATGACGTGGAGTTAAACGTTATGCGTAATGAACCTGATTTATTTGCATACTTAATGAGTTCAATTCAAGAATCGTACGATAACGTTCTATTATTATACATATTCCAGTTGAAATGAACTGTATATTAACCAGTTATTATAATTACTAGACGAGAAGTTTGATGTGGACTTGGCAAGTGTTTTAGATATAAGTTAATAAGACCAAAACGGGCATCAAACAGCTGGGCCACTGTGGACTCGCTCTTAATGAACAAAAACCGAACTAGTTCTCTTCACAAATAAGAGTAATATACCCGAATTCGAGCCACCAAGACTGAATGGATCCCAACCCTAAATATCAGACGAGGCAAGAGACCTAGGGTGCATATTAGATCGCAAATTGAACTGAAGAGACTATATACTCGAACGTACAAAGATGGCCTCGATTGCTTTCAACGCATGCAGTAGAATCTTCGGTAAGGAATGGGGTCAAACCAATCACAATCCACACGATGTACACCGCCATCGTTAGACCTATCCTTAGGTACGGCTGTCTGGTATGGTGGCGTGCTTCCATAAAAGCCACAAATCTGAACACCCTTACAAGGATCCAACGTCTAGCGTGTATGGGTACCACCAGCGTAATTAGGACAACATCCATCGCTGCCCTTGAAGCCATGCTAGAGCTTTGCCCATAGGACCTCTTCACCAAAGAAATTGGTGAACAATTCCGACAAACGTGGATGTGCGGAAAAACAACAAAATCGGACACAGAACCATCAAAAAGTGGTCAAACGTTAACTTGTCTTCTGATCACCTTTCCCCTTAGATGAACTTTAGCCTCAAACTTGACTCCAAACTACCCCCTAGAGAGAGCTGAACAAATGGTAACGTCATTAAACCCGACTCCATATCCATCTTCGCGGATGTGTCAAAAATGGACGAAGGTACGAGCTCAGGAGTTTTCTCAGTGGCACCACCAATTGCCCGGTCCATGAAATTTCCCAACCACGCAAGTGTGTTTCAGGTTTATGGTATAACCAAGACCTGCCGGGACCTATCCTATCTGAATAACAACGAAAACATAGACATCTATATAGACAGCCAAGCAGCCATCAAAGCCAACACTACCAACTCTAAAATTGGTCGAAGGATGTAAAGAGGAACTCCAATCCCTTAACTCAAGGCACAGCACCACGCTCTGCTGGATTCCGAGACATATGGGTCTCCACGGAAATGAAATGGCCGATAAGCTGGCGTAAAAAGGATCAGAATCAGAAGATCTAACAGCAGATCACTGATTCCCAAAGCCCATCAGTCTTCTTAGGTCCAAAATCACCGCGGACTTTCTCAACATGCACAATATAAGGTAGTGAACACTCTCCTTTTGTTGCGTCCCAAGATAACAACAAAAGAAGGATTAAAGAATTTCTATCGCTGAATAGACCAGAGCTGAGTCTCCTCTTAGGTATTTCAATATATCTCAGGCCACAATTCAGTGGCGGACCATCTTAGAAGAATGAGAATCAGCATCACAATACCTAGGCAGAGGTTATGGCACCCATAGGTAGAAGAAGACACAACAGATCAGAGTGAGGATATCCACATTATTAGTTGCAGTCACCCCCCCAACCTACCTTCCTAGGCTTACTGACTTCGCTGTGGGCCGAAATGTCACTATAGCAAGCACACGGTTTCCTCATTACAATATCCACAAAGGGACATGACTGTCTCCAGATAATCAAGCGGTCAACCAATTTGTTCATATTGCGATCGACATAAGACATGCCTCCAGTATACGATGATAGCCAAAACTTCTGTCCACCTGACCAAAACGAAGTCAGGATAGCTACATCCAAGCTTAAATCCAATAAGGCTACTGGACCTGACGTCTTACTAGCCGAGGTATTATTAAAAGCAGCTGGAAATGACCAGGCTGACGATTCTATGGCTGATAATCTGATGATCCACAAGAAAAGAGATCCCCTCCACTGGTAATTTCGCCAATTACAGAGGTTTCAGTATCTTCAGTATCACACACAAGATCTTGTCTACTATACTTTGCGAAAGTCTGAAACCCTTCGTCAACAACCTGATTGATTCCAATCAGTATGGTTTCAGACCAGGTCTACAAATCGTCACGCTTCGACAGATATTGGAGAAAACTCAAGATGTCCAAATCGATACCCACGATCTTTTTATCGATTTTAAGGCTGCATATGACAACATCTATATAGACGAGCTATACAGAGCCATGTCCAGTTTTGTCATCCCTTCCAAACTCGTTCGTCTGTGCAGGAAGACGATGGAGAACTCTCGCTGCTTCATCAAGGCCGGTAACGATCTCACCGAGACCTTTGATGTCAAAAAAGGATTTAGACAAGGTGACGTGCTGTCATGTGACTTTTTTAATAACATACTTGAAAGAATTGTGCGAAACTCACAAGTCAACACCTAAGGCACAATCTTTCAAAAGACTTGCACACTTCTACCAAAACCCTGTCTTGGATCCATCTGTGTACATGTACAACTTAAGGCTGAAGGCCCCATTTCGTCCTCATAGCCTTCCTACATGAATAAACGACAATTGAGGCCTTGAGGTCTTGAATCGGCGTGGATAAAGACAATGTACAGATAAATTGTAGACAATATGAATATCTAAATATTTGGTCTTAAGAAAATTTTTCGATTTCATGTAAAATTATGAAAAAGTGGGCGTGAGAGTGGGTGGATTTCAAAAATTTTACACTTGTACATTGAAATCGAGATTTTTATGAAAAACGCCCCCGAAGAGTGGGCGTGGGTAAAGACAATGTACAGATAAATTGTAGACAATATGAATATCTAAATATTTGGTCTTAAGAAAATTTTTTCGATTTCATGTAAAATTATGAAAAAGTGGGCGTGAGAGTGGGTGGATTTCAAAAATTTTACACTTGTACATTGAAATCGAGGTTTTTATGAAAAACGCCCCCGAAAAGTGGGCGTGGGTAAAGACAATGTACAGATAAATTGTAGACAATATGAATATCTAAATATTTGGTCTTAAGAAAATTTTTCGATTTCATGTAAAATTATGAAAAAGTGGGCGTGAGAGTGGGTGGATTTCAAAAATTTTACGCTTGTACTGCTTTTCTATCTCAAAAGCCCAAATATGAAATTTCAATTGTTTATAACTTTGTTAATAATAGCTTCCTCGGAAAATAGGTTTCGTGTTTCGGAAGCCATTTTAAATGGGGAAAAAAAAATATCTCAAATTTTTAGCGAGGGTGTCGTAATGGAATATCCAAAATACAAAATAAAAAAAACAGCACTTATTTTTGGCGAACACCTAAAAATTAGGTGAGTACACAATCTTATCAATTGATTTATTAACGACAGCTGATATCAAGTAGATATCAAGTAGAAAATACGACAATATTGATTCCGATAAAGACGGAAAAGCGATAAGTACTGTTCGGAGGTAATATCAAGACAGTTTCGTGTGCTTTCAGCGCGAATTTAGTTCACATTTAGATTTATTGTAACCTGTGTGGATTTTCTTTTGATTAGTCATAGCAATCCCCGAAATATTTTGTAAATTTAAATGTAAATTTACATTTGCCTTTCTATGTAGTTCAATCGATATAGAAGAAAGTATATTATAAACAGTCGATATACTATTACAACTATCCCAAACCTTTTACAAAAATGAACTGTACGGAAGTTCCATGTGCAAATGGTGACATAAGTGAGGCGATGAATAGCTATAACTGCATGGATTACCTATTACATGCAGATAAACGTGGTCTCAAGGAACTGAAACACAAATCCTTAAAACTGGCATACAAAAGTTTTGAGAGATCGTGTAGTGGAAGATCATTTCTTCTTCTAAACGAGCACCAGTTGTATGAATTCCTCTCTGGCGCTGATCTCAGAGTAGTCACCGACATAAGATTATTTCACTACCTTATCGAATGGTATAGGTATGACAGAATTAATCGTGGATACTTTATGTCCGATCTTATGTCAAAATTCATTCGAATCGAATTGTTGGAGGGCAAGCCCGTTGCATGTGAGTGGAATATGGCACACAGACCGCAAGCGAAACTAGAGAAAATAGTCGTTGTGTCGACTGAATTTAATCATAAAAAATTCAAATATCAAAGTTATAGTCTTAAGCGAAGAGAATGGTTAACCGAAAGTTGGCCAAATCTAGCAACGCATGCGCAATTTCACTGTAAATTTCACTACAATAACAAACTGATTCTATCTGGTGGCTTTGTAGTAGATACACCGACTGATATTGTTGAATATTTAGACTTAGAATCTCACGAGTGGTATGAATTACCTCCACTGAGAGGAGTTCGATGGAGTCATGTTATGGCTGAAGTTAATGGTAACTTGTATGTTTTCGGAGGTTTGAATACTCTTGATAATAATGATAAACTATTGACAGTCGAAAAATATGATTTCCGTACAAGACAATGGGAAAATGTAGCGCCGATGCCCAACAGTTGTGAAGTCCTAGCGGCAGCTACTCTGAATGGTCAGATATATGTTTCGTCGGGGGGAAATGATAGTCTACAGTGTTACAATCCCGAATCGAATAAATGGACTCAAACTGCACAGATTGGGAGTACGAAAACAGATATTGGCTATAGGATTGTTACTTTGAATGGATACCTATATGCGATTGTTGACTTAGTTCTGTGGTTGTACGATCCAGTAGTTAATAGCTGGTCAATTTCCAGCTCAGAATTCTCAACGTCACACGAAATAGAAGGGTGCATTGCCAACTTAAATGGTCGCCTTATAATTTGGACAGAGTCTTACAACAACAAACTGGAACTCAAAGAGTATTATCTGCAAAATGGCGAATGGAGGACTTTTCTTTCGGAGTGTTTGGGTTCGAATTTCGCGCAGATTCCCGCTTATGTTTTTATAACTAATTAAGAAGCAAAATTTATATTTATTAAATCAGTTTCGCACTAGAGAGTTTGAATATTATAAAGGGTTGTTTTTTTTTAAAAGATTTGATATTGAAATAAAACATACAGGTACTGGAGCACTCAGACACAAGTGGTCCATTGTACTACCAGGAAGCAATATCCAGTATTACTCATTTTACTGGAATCTCTTCGACTTTCAGAGAAAGCCGAGAATGCACTTCAGTGATGACGAGCTTACAGTATCAGCACTCACCACATCAGCGCCGAAGATCTGCCAGCTGATCCGAGCAAAGGCAGGGCAATAACAAAGGAAATGATCCGAAGTATCGTCGCCTTCTCCAGAAGCGTCGGAGACAGAGTTGTCTCATAAGCCTAGCACACTAAGATGTTTAGTTGTCTGCAGTCTTTTCTGCTGAGAGACAGCAAGAATGCCGCTGATTTCTTACAGACGTTCGGGAGCATCCTGGAGAGCCATGCCACACAAAATTGTGCTCGTAGGAGACCCTGACCGAGGACGCAGGAAGACCCAACGCAGGTTCAGGTCCTGAGAAATCATCCTCTGAGCCTAGCTCAGCAATCTCATCGGAGATCTCATTTCCCGCAATCCCAGTGTGACCTGGGACCCAGACAAGAGTCAATGAGTTCAGCCTTGCGACCGAACTCAAAGAATTCTTGCATTCTCGAGCTATTTTGCAGCGGGTTACAGGGTTGAGCAAGGCCTTAAGCGCAGCCTGACTGTCACTACAGAGGCAGATACTCCGCCCCGCCACCTATTCTTAACAATATAGTCGGCAGCCATTAGGATAGCATAGATCTCCGCTTGGAAAACAAACTAAAACAGTGTGCTTGCCTAACGAATAGTAAAGTCTATTGTTGTCGGTCTCAACAATGACACCAGTCTTGACTAGTTTTGGAGCCATCCGTCAATATTCCACTACAGCCCAGTCCAGACTCAGACTCTGGCCGAAGCCAGTCCTGAACGCAAGGAAAGTCGACTCGAAATTTACACAGCATCCGAAGTTCCGGTGGCATTGCATCAGACGGCATATCCATGGAACTAGTGTCGTAGGATAAGTGTCGCGCAAGGTCATAGAAACTCCAGTGCGGATGATACCAAAAGCCACCCCGTCTAAGACGATAGATTGCTTTGATAGTACAGCCCATGATAAAAGTATCAAGGAGAGGTAAATCAAGCAGAGCATCTAGAGCAGAGCCAGGCGTACTCGGAAAAGCTCCCGTGCAGCCGAGACAGGCCATTCTTTGGAGTTAGGTGCAGAAGGCAGTCACATACTTATGCGAAAGCCCTCTCCACCAAAAAACCGACGCATAAGCTAGAAAAGGTTTTACCATAGTCGTATAGATCCAGAAGACATTTTTCGGTGATAAGCCCCATGTCTTGCCAAAAACACTCGTACACTGCCAGAAAATTGAAAGCGCCTTGGATGTCTTCGACTTAACATGCTTTGCCCAAAGAAGTTTCTTATCCAGGATCACTCCCAGATATTTCGCTTCATCGGAGATCTGGATGGTGACGCCTTTTAGCGCTAGCTGAGTCAGACCTCAATCCTCCTTCTCGTAAAGAGAACAACCTCAGTTTTCAAAGGATTGACCGAAAGCCCATTCCTAGTGCCACCTTGAGGGCAGCCTCTGTTTACACCAGCCATAACATGGCGGCCACAGTCCGCATCTACAACCAAAGTTCTATTTATCAGCATTGCCCTAATCCACAATACCTATGTCTCATATACCCCGTGTTGTCTAGCAGAGTCACACATGCAGTAAAACGTCGCATTGTCAAAGGCGCCCTCTATGTCGATGAAAATGACCATTGCGTATTCTTTCCTATCGAACGCGCATTCAATTCTAGCAACTAGATTTTGAAGCGCTGTCTCGCAGGATTTTCCACGCTGGTATGCATTTTGCATCTCCGATAGAGGGTGCATCCTCAGTGCAGAATTGCGCACGTGAATCTCGACTAGTCTCTCCAAGCTTTTCAGCAAGAAGAAAGACAGACTTATAGGTCTGAAACTCTTAGCGATAGAGTAGTCATCTCTACCAATTCTTGATATAAAAACCACTCGAACCGTACGCCAAGGTGCAGGAATATATCCCAGTGCTGTGACCCAATCGTTATCTGGTTACCTCTTTCTAAGTGACTCCGATTTGATAGGTTTGCCTCTTTTGAGAACTTTAACCATTATTTCTGATGGCATTAAAGCTGATGAAAAATGATTTCAGCCATATCAAAACCACGGGAGCATCTCAGGAACTTCAGCTCCAATCTTCGACCAACATTAGAGGCCGTATTTCATGAATGGTGCGCTCAATGTTGGGTTCTAAGGCTGGAATCTTAGTTGTTCCATCTGCATAGACCAACGACACAGAAAATAGTCCAGCGAAGTGAAATCATCAACTATCTTGAAGGCCAGGCCACAGTAATGCTATTTGGTGAATGGCTTCGAGTTGTTGACTTTCCACAGATATGTTCAATTCCTGAAAGCGACAAATTTGGGATCTTTTCGGCACTTCTTGCCATTCATTGTCTTGTAAGCACTGGAACATTATAAAGTGTATATCCCGCCTCTCCAAAAACCTGCAAAAGCTGCAATATTCTCCTTTGAGCGCACAGGACGAATACGGGGATATATTCGGTTATCAATCAGCAAACCAGTCTCACGAACTTTCATCACAAATTCAGCTGTCAAATTGCGCACGCGGACGCAATTTGAATATCTTTAGGAATATTGTTAAGTAGCGATGTGTATATAGTGTTCTAACCTTCGTGATATTTATTTGTCCCTGCTTCTACCCAAGGCCCTGTGATCCTGTGTGTTAAGGCTTCAAGCCAAGGTGTGTGATATTCTAAGTTCCCGTTAAATTTCAGCCTCTGTTCGTTTAATTTCTTGATTTCTCGCGGCCGGTAGTGTTCGTTCGTTGTCGGATTTTCTATGGCATTCGGGTGTGATTTTCCGGCGCCAGCCTTGGATGTCTAACCTTGAACCACTATAGTGAAACAACGTATCCTGGTTTACATAGGAAGCTGCAAGCTATTCAGCAGCCGACTTTTTGACACACGATTCTTGAAAAATATATGTACATATATGTAGATAGACCTCTCAAAACTTCCATAGTTCTCAACCATTCAACTTTATAAGTCACTTTATAAGTCGGTAGAGCTTCAGTTTTGGAAGCTTTCGTCAGCATGAAAAGCGAAAGGCTGTCATAATACAGATAACTATTGCTAAGAGCCACAGTACAAAGTATTCCAAAGCAGTTTCCTAATAAAAACATCGCATTAAAGGACTTCAGTTGTATGTGTATTTTCTCCAAACTCTTGCTAGGAACACACAAGTTCCAGGTTGCGTATTAGTTCGAAAACCAACTATTACTATCAAAATAGACAGACATCACACAAATCCGCAGAGATATCTCTTTTGTGATAAAATTCAGCAAGGTAAATGCATCATCCATTCATCATCCATCATTCGTCATCCCCTATCCTGACTTCGAATACAAGAAACCAACTTTAAAGCAAAACCACCCTACTAACATGCAATCACTCCAATAAATAGCCAGAAATCGGGCAAAATTCCCAGCAATATCGTTCTCCACCTTAGACGCAACAATGAATTTAGTATTGTATTGACTTGTTGTCGTCATTCACCTCATCGGAAGCATATATGCCTTAGAATCTGCAACTGAAGACCATCTTCTTGTAAGCTTCTCTAAAGAAACAGAGGCCCCATGCAATCGCCTCAACAGCTAGCCTGAAATTAGCCACACTTCTAACTGATATCGTCTTCCCATGAATGATGCGTACTTTTCTGACCAGGTAGATGGCGCTGTACAGCTTGTAGAGTTCGCTGTTAAATCTCCTTTTCCAAATCCCGTCAACGAAAATGGGACCGAAAATCATTCGAAGAATTTTGCGTTCAAAACCACCAAGCATAACTTCATCTGTCTTTGTTAACGTCCATGCCTCTGCGGCCTACAGCAGGACTGGGATGATAATAGTGTCTTACATAGACTCTCCTTAGTGTTTCTTGACAAGACCTTGTTACTCAATTGCCTTCTTTGACCAAAGAAAACAGCAATTGGCAAGTGTAGCTCTTCGTTTGATTTCTGATGTGATGTTGTTATAAGAGTTCACAGCGGAGCCGAGGTAGACAAAGTCTCTAACTACCTCAAGGTAATAGCTATCTATTGTGACATTCTATCCGATTCGTCGAAGTTGTGTGTTCCTTCTTGTTGACACCATGTACTTGGTTTTGCCCTCATTTACAATTAAACCCATTTTTGTCGCTTCTGTTCCTATACTTGCAAACGCACCAGTGACAGGTCGCTGTATTCTGCCGATGTTGTCAGCGTATGCAAGTAGTTGCACAGACTTTTAAAAAATTGTGCCTCCGGTGTTGGCTTGTGAGTTTCGTACAATTTTCTCAAGTATGATATTAAAAAAGTCACATGACAATGCATCACCTTGTCTGAATCCTTTTTTAACATCAAAGGTCTCGGTGAGTTGCTTCCGACCTTTATGGAGCAGCGAGCGTTCTCCATCGTCCTTGTGTACTATCTGACGAGTTTGCCAGGGATGCCAAAGGTAGACATGACTCTGTAATGCTATCATATGTGACCTTAAAATCGATAAAAAGATGGTGGGTATCAACCTGAATTTCTAGGGGTTTTCTCCAGGATCTGCCATAGTGTGTGGTCGGTTGTGGACTTACTGGACCTAAAACCGCACTGATAGGGTCCAATCAGCTTATTGTCAAATGGTTTCAGGTGCTCACATGTTAAGGAGACTGATGCCTCTATAGTTGACCCAGTTTGGCGGGTCTCCTTTCTTATGGATTGGGTAAACGATGCTGAGGTTCCATTCATCAGGCATACTTCCCTCCAACCAAACCTTGGAAATGAGTTGGTGCATGGTCTCCACCAAGTCATCTCCCACTGCCTTGAATACATCGGCTTGTAGGCTGTCCGATCCAGAAGCCTTGTTGGACTTAAGTTTGAATAACGCTATCCTCACTTCATTCTGGTCGAGGAAACGGAAGTCTTGGTTTTCATAGTCCAGGTTGAAAGGTTCGTTCCCCCTGACAGCGGAATTTGGGTCTTCGTCGCCGTTTAACAGTCTTCAACTACAATGTTTCCTTGTTCATCTCTACAGATCTCTATTTGGGTCTTGTTGCCTTGACACGTTCTTTTTATCTCTAATTCCTCTAATTCCTGTGCTAAAACAGATGTCCTCCTTTCCTATTTTAACGTTAGAACCATCTAAGACGATTTTAACGTCATACTTAGGACACTGCTCATATGTCTTGTCGAGGAGCTCGTAGAATCATCTCTTTCCTCTGTTCAGCCCGTGATCTGGATGGAGAGAAAACAACAAAATACAAGAAACCTATCGCGTCACTGGTTGGGTTGGGACCCAGTTGGTGCTTTTGATAAAGTAGAGAAGATCCGATATCTGGAAGCCTGCTACCTCTGCGGTGCTTGCGAAGAACCTAGAACCTAAAGTTCGAAGACGTCGTTCTTGCAAAGCGGGCAGTAGCAAAGCAGATGTTGGATTGACTTCACCTTTTCCTCATCTCCGCAGCTTCTACATAGGTCATTGGACTCCACCCACCACCATGAGAGCTCCTTTCGTGGCAGAGCCTTTAATGAACAAGTCTAGGAGAAGAATATGAAGAATTATATCCAAACCTGCTTGCGAAGGGCTTCTCACAACTCCAGTGGTGCAGAGTGCTGCAAGCCTTTGCACTTTATAGAGTTCTCTCATATAGCTCTTTGTACTCGTTGCTGTCCACCAGACTAAGGATCCATATGAGATGATGGGCCTGATAATTGCTTTGTACATCCAGTGAATGATGCGCGGTTGCAATCCCCACCTTCTCCCAAATGCCGTCTTACAAGCATATAGAGCATTCATTCGTTTCTTTGTCCTTTCTTCAAAATTTCTTATCCAGGATAACTTCGCCTCAGATGAGAGAATTATAGTTGTGCCATCTAGCTTTGGTAATGTGAAGTCGGGTACCTTTCTTCTCCTAGTGAACAAAACAAGTTCCGTTTTCTGAGGATTGACCCCCCAAACCGTTCTGTTTTGCTCACGTAGAGAGCACTTTGAGAGCAGATTCCATTATTTCACTGACTGTTGGCAAGAATTTGCCATAAGTCATCTGCATATGCTACGATTTTGATTCTCTTCTCTGTGAAGATTCTTAGGATTTTATTGACGGTAAGAAGCCAAAGCAGTAGAGAAAGGACTCCTTCTTGTGGCGTGCCCCTTGTTGTCATCTTCCCTACAGAACTAGGTCCGATGGCTGAGTTGATGATCCTGCAGTTAAGCATGTTTTCAACCCAGTTTTCAACCCAGTTTACGACGAGCCTGTTTACTGTCAAATCTTCCAAGGCTCACTTATCACTATTGAGTTCGTTTTTACATTATTGAAAGCGCCCTCAATGTCCAGGAACGCTGCCATAGTGTATTCTTTCGCATCTAGAGAATGCTCAATTTCCCTGACCACGCTATGGAGAGCGCTATCCACCAATTTAAGGTAGACGTGCTGTGCTTTACATAGGTTTTGGGAGTTGATCAATCCTCTGATTGAAGGGCAATGAGTCAATCTAGGGTTTTTTGCAAAAACGATGAGAGACTAATTGGCCTATAGTCTTTAGCGGTAGAGTGGTTAGATTTTCCTGCTTTAGAAATGAAAACTACCCTTACCTCTCTCCATTTGCTAGGTATGTATCCCGTGCGCATACAGCTTGAGAAGGTGTAAACGAGGTGGAGTACCACCTTGCTCAGAGACTGTTGCAGCTTAGCTGGTATAATTTCGTCAGGTCCTGCAAATTTGAAGGGTTTGAACGAATTTATACCCCATGCCACTTTGTCTTCAATTATAATGTTGGATATCACTTCCTCTTCTCCGTATTCTAGAGGAACTGCAGTCCTGTAAGGGGTGGCAGTTTCAATTTCTATACAGCCGGGAAAGTGAGTATCCATTAGCAGTTCCAAAGATTCCTGGCTGGATTCTGCCCATGTACTGTCAATCTGGATATATCCGGGGGACGCAGGGGTCTTTGGATAGTATCTTTCGGAGCCTCGCAGCCTCGTTTTCATCCTCTATGTATTCACAGAATTTTTGCCATTATCTTAGTTTAGCTGCTCTAATACCGTAGTTATATTCCAGCTTTGGCCCTATTGAAAAGTTTCCTAGTTTTTATTCTAAGTTGTCGAAGCTCTGTGGATAATAGGACACGAACTATTGAACGATTCTTTCAGAGTATGTACCAAGTTGTCTACCGCATTCGTGCTTGAAGAAGCTGTGGCTGGTCCCTTCTTGGGGCCGGTCCATCCCACAGCACTTCCTGGATGGCGGTGATATCTGTGAGAACGCTTGTGTTTTCATATATGCGCATCACTACCCTTTGACCAATTATGAGCAAGAAGGATGAAATTTCATATCCTGGGTTTTTGGGAAGGAGATGCCAAAAAAAATTCACCCACTGCCACACCCTTTTTTTTTCATAACTTCTATTTATTTTTCTTTAAAATGTTATTTCACTTTCCAACAGTGCCTAAGTCCGTTCATTGCAACGAGATACTGCTGTGACTTGGTCGATTAAATGCGATAAGACACTGCATAATTTTTTTGTGATTGCATTGTTACCTTACAAATGGTTTAACACCCCATCGATTATCAACTCGTACTTAGCCCAGAATAAACATTGCATTCATCAGAGAACTTGATTTTAACCAAACTACAAGCTCATGCAGCGCTTGTAGAGCTCAAGGGCCCAGCAAAAAAGATCCCACATCTATGCCAGTTCAATTCAACTTTTAATTAAAGTTTACAAGTTTGCTAAATAAAAATTTAATTCTAAAATGTAGCGCAACCCAAAAAGTTTGCGTATCTCTGCTTGTCGAACTAAAATATGCGAGACATGTGTAAGCAATTTGTACAGACGTTAAAGTTGGAAAAAAATGACTCCAAATACGTCTGTGTAATACAGTTCAATTCAGATATTTATTATTCTATACAAAATTTCCAGTACATGGTTATTCCCACAATAGTAGATGACCTTAACTTGTCGAATATTATAATAATAATGCAAAAAAAAACCTCAATAATTGGATTTTTATTTATATCGCAACCTACAAGCAGAGCTTTTGGCATAATCCCACACTCATTCTCACCTAATTACCGTGCGCCTTCGAACTGAAAAATTAATGCCTGATCGACGATTTTACAAATGTAAATAGATATCATTAGTTTTACATATCAATATCAACATTATAGTTTGCTTAATTGCTATCCAATTATACCCAAAGCAATAACTTATTAGTTTCTTGTTTTCAATTATGTGTTAAAGAGTCTTGGACACGATAATGTATGTAAAGATAAACCTGCGCCATCGGTATGCGAACGCGGCTGGCTTCCAACGAGGGAATCCCATTCTGAAATGCTTGGCTATTAGTATTCAACATTTTATTGATTGGTTGGTTCTCCCCCAAGCCCGTGTTGTCGTCTTCGAATCCGGAAATACCTGAAAGACGCACTAAACATTTGCTCAGTTTAATAGGGTCGCCTCTTGGTTTAATGTCGTCGCCTGGCGTGGGGCTATTACACAACGGTTCTTGACGGTTTGCTCACATCTATAATGCATTAAGCAAATTAGCGTGAATTTTTGGGTAAACAGACAGCAAAAGCCAGCACCCTTGAACTTGTGAGGAAGAGAAGTTTTCTTCGAATTCCGCTTCGAGAGGTTTCGTCATTTTCGATCTGACAATCATAACGATCGGACCGGACTGCCAACATGGATCGACTTGTAGTAAGTTGCAGTGATGCGGATTTTGTATCGCGCCCGTAACACAATTGTATCTTTCAGATATTCACAGTATTGGCGGTCACCTGCAGTGCTGGACGTTTGGGATACAATTACAATTACAATTACAATAGTGACAATCTGGAATCTTATCAACCAAATGTGAACCAAGTGGAATCAACTAAGTCGTTCTATTTCTTCTCTGCTCCCGATGATGATGTACGAGTACCAGCAAGGACCACGAATCGTGTAACCTCAAATGTTAAAAATCATGTACAAGTTGTGGTCATCAAGGCTCCGGAATATAATGCATACACCAATGCAGCAGTTGACCTAGCCAAACAGGCAGTTCAAACAAAAACTCTCGTCTATGTGCTAAGTAAAGAACCGGATCTGGCCGATCTGGATAGAAGGTTCCAACAGATTCACACCACCGTTCAGAAACCAGAAGTGCGATTTGTTAAGTATAGAACAGCGGAAGATGCCAAATATGCCGAGCAGGCCATCAGGTCGCAGTATGATAATTTATCCGGAAGTTCGAGTATTTTTAATGGTGATGCTACACCGGTTTTGGATTACGCTCAAAGTTCGAGTACATCGAGTGATGATGATGAATTGTTTACCGCAAAGCGACCGCCATTCCTGCCCACTGGCATCGATGTAGTACCTGGAAGCTCGTACCTGCCGCCCAAGAGAGATTAGGCGTTTAGGTTAAGGTTATTGCAAATGAATGATGGCCGACAGACAGTGCAGCGAGTGTTCGTGCATCAACAATTACAAGTAATAAACACGTTTATTGTTTAATGACCGATGCAAATTAATTTTCGCCAAAGCATTTAGTTTGTTTATTGTTTATGTGCCTTTGAGCATGTGCCATAGAGTCATTTAGTCGTAAAACATGTTTAGAAATGAAGAAATATACATACATACATTCGAGATGTGATAAACAAGTTTGTTTGGTCGTGAATTAGTGGTGTGCTGAAGAATTTCCATGCATCGATGCAAAATCGAGGTGTTCATTGAAATGTGTGAAATTGGATTCTACTGTGGGAATATCAACGACAATCGACGATGCCTCAAGGTTTTTGTGTTCCAAATGTTAGTGGTCTGCGAAAAGTTTGAAAATCGTTTTTCGGTGTCTTTTTGTTACTCTGTGGGTGGAGTATAGTTTTTAGCAGGCGGTTAATAGAATTTAAATTAAATTTATGGACTTCACACTTATGTGGCAACAAGGAAAAACAACACAACGGAAGCGCCATACTCTTACTACTTAGTGTCATAATTTTTTTTCGTTTCATAATCTCTTACGGTTGCTCAATTATAGACGAGAAAAAAAAAAAACCTAAGACATCCCATAAGTATGTACATCTACAAAAAATCAACATAAGTTCATATACAATGACATAAGGGAATATTTTCGATAAATCTTCTGACATAATGCTTTTATGGTTCACCATTAACGCAAGTAAATGAAGGCTTATGCTGTTTGTCTGAAATTTCTTTTGATACCCTACAAAAGAACTATTTTCGAATACCGCCCTCTACCACACCGACTTCTTTATAACTTCATTATTTGACATGAAATCGAAAAAATTTTGTTAGAACCATATATTAAGAAATTTAAATTGTCTACAATTCACCCATACATTGTCTCTGGCCACGCCCACTTTTGGAGGCGTTTTCATAAAAAAAACCGATTTTGATGAAATATTGCTCGGATCGTCCTCAAACGTTCGAATTTGTCGTTGAATTTCGAGAAAAAAAGTACAGTACGCCATGCCCTCTTTATTAGAATTGCATAGAAAGGAGAATAGGGTATCTATCGATCCCTTCCATACGGACTGAAGTTTTTCTGTAAGTTTTTTTTTTTTGTGTGTGTAGCTGGATGAAAATTGTGGAAAGAGTTCAGGTGCGAGCATTGCGATGGTGTGGGACTTTAACCCACTAAAAACACCAGAAGAAGGTATGATTTATGTCATCCTTCTAATTCAGGGTGGCGGATGAACCCTTAATGGACCAACGGCACCGCTTATATCCATCCCCGAAGTGGGATAAATGACTCCGAAAAATTCGGCCCCTCGCCCTACACGATACGATCCATGGAAAAACAACTTTAGTTCTGATACCCACACGAGTCTCACGATGAGGATGAATCTACTATTGATGACCCTAACAATGGAAACACAGATAACGACTTCCGATCGGCACGTGGACTGGTGGAACCCTTAACAGACCGCGTGCAACTAAAGAATTAACAGAGGGCCTAGACTGCTGCAAAGCAGACATCACCGCCATCCAGGAAGTGCAATGGGATGGGTTGGGCAAAAAAAAGGAAGACATACTTGGCATCCATTATGATAATTGCTATAGATCTCTTATTCCGATACGGATTTGCCATACGCCGCAAACTCTGGCAAGAAGTCTTAAGCTTCGACTGAAGCCATGAAAGAAATTTTAGGTGGTCATGGAATTGAACCTCGAACCCCTCGCTTCGTAGTCCAACGCACTAATCTTTTGAGTCACGGCGCGCATTCTTCATCAAACGTTCATGGGTCCTGTATTTGGGGTGTCCAAACCTTCCGAGCAGTCAATATCGACTCGGATCACTACCTTGTTACAGCCAAGGTATGAATGCGGATATCCCAAACGCCACAATAATGAAGAAATACTGTGAGAAAATTTAACGTCGAAAGCTGCAATTGCAAGAGACTACTAGAATGCGAGACTTTGCCGAAGGCGCATCTCGAAATTTCGTTACGACTCCTATGCCGCCAGCATCAAGTACTGAAAACCAGTGGCAACGCCACCAACATGCCGCAACTGATGTACTAGGTTTTACCCAAACACCACCAAGAAACTAATGGTTTAACGAGGAATGCAGGCAAGGACATGCAACTAAACCAGAGCCAAATAAGCGGTGCTGCTAAGAAGGACGAGGGCTGCTCGTGAGCTCTATGACCAGAAGAGAAGGGAAGAACATCGGCTTCTCCGAAAGAAGAAAATAGATCGAAAATATGTATTGAGAGATTATACTCCAGGAATAATGTACGGAAGTTTTACCAACAGGCAAAAAGAACGTGACAGGCCTTACAGAAGGTTGTAGAGACGATAAAGGAAACCTCGTATTAGAGTTACAGTCGGTGCTGAGAATATAGAAAAACTTCTTCTGAAGACTATGTTACGGCGACGAATGATAGCCAAATTCCGTCCACCTGACCAAAGCGAAGTGTGTATAGCAATATCCAAGCTTAAATCCAACAAGGCTGCTGGACCTGACGGCTTACCAGTCGAGCTGTTCAAAGCAGCTGCCATATTGTGTGAACGTCTAAAACCCTTCGTCAAAAACCTGATTAGGCCCTATCAGTGTGGTTTCAGACCAGGACCACAATCGATCAAATCTTCACACTTCGGCAGATCCTGGAAAAAACCTAAGAAGTCCAAATCGATACCCACCATCTTTTCATCGATTTCAAGGCCGCATATGACAGCATCTATAGAGACGAGCTATATAGAGCCATGTCTAGTTTTTAGAGTTTTTGCGGTCTGATCAGTTTGATTTGTTTATTTTTATTCCGTACTGTACTCATGTAGTACATAATCTAAATTCATCGACGCACACAGCACAGACAACCCTCATTTCGTTCAGCCTGTTTGTGTCCATACTATTGTGAAATTTAATCTTCTGTGAGAACCACTATTCGTTAAATAGAAAACTGTTATACCAATGCTCACTGCATCCGATAGATGCGGAAAATTGGTTTGAAAGGTTTATACACTTGCTTCGTTGGGTTGTGGTTGTGGTACTGGATGGTTGACGTTCGTAAAGTCATTGTATATGAAACTTTTTTTGAACACATTTCTGTCTTACTCGACACAGCATGATGTTTGAGCGGAGTGGGTTTGTGTGTAGAGTTACTGGCTTGGGATGGGTTGGTTATTGAGGCAAAGGAGCGTAATATTTACTTTGACCGCTAGAGGCACCACCATCGAATTCCTCAAATGATAGTACCTACTATTAGTTTTATATACAATGCTTATACTCATTCCATGATTCAGGATCATCCCTTGTCATGGCATGATCAAAGGCTTTTCTCACCTCCTTCTTTAGATTTTCAAGTTCCCTACACCACCAAGACGTGGGATCGTTTTCATTGCATTGCTGATGCCTTGTCGACGGTTTGGGTTGACTGACCTTCTGTTTCCTGGTTTGTCCATCAGCCTTTCCACTTTCATGTGATCTTTGCTGATTAACGTTCCCGGAAACAGGCTGTCCATCACCTTTTTCGCTCTCCGCCTCCATCACCTCTGCTTTAGCTGAACCCAAGGTCTCGGTATAATTTCTGAACCGTTTCCTAGGTCTTGCCTCATCTGGGATGGTTTCGGCCGATGTTAAACTAGCGATTATATCAGTCAAATCATTGACCGACGTGTCGCTATTGCCCGAGACAGATTTTGCCATTGACAATTTCTGTCTCCTTCTCGCAATTTCATCTTTTGCTTAAGAATCAGGGTCTGCACCGTCATCTTTGGGTTCGGCATCCAGGACGTCGATTAATCTCTTGGCGCCTTGCAGCACCGCATTATCCATCGGCATCGACGATTGTTAAGCTAAATCCTTTGGTTTCCCTCCGGACTCCACTGTCTTCAAGAGCTCTTCCGCTGTCGATCCTACATCTTCCGGCACTTTTTTACCTCTTCGGAGCAATCCACCTTGCCTTCGGATGAATCGTTATCTTTTTGTATATTAAAAAATGGATGCGTAGTGATCCCACGAGTCGGGGAGAAATTACGGACCAGGTAGGCAGAGATCATTATTACCCTATTCAACTAACATAACAGAGGATTGAGCTGCCCCTAAGGAGTTACCACTAGCGCAACCCTGTGTTCCATCAGTATCATTACGTAAACACAGCTCCCTCGGCGTGGTGACTACCACGTTGGAGTTAAGGGTTGTTGGATCTTAGTTTTAGATTCACATTCAGCTCTGCCAAAGTAGTGGTAGCTACATGGCAGTGCTTCCTGTTCATCTAATCAAGCCACTCCACCACGACAAGGTGTCCAACATCCGGAGTGGAAATAACTAAACTAACAAAAACCCTAAACTATCAAATGTATGAAACTATTATACCGCCTATAAATCTCCGTCAGTCAGTACGGAGAAAACGTTAAGGGTAGTCCAACTTACAACTGGTCTTTAGGAGAATACCACCTCTAATCCGATCTTAGCTAATGGTTGACTATCTAATGCCTCACTAACCTAATTCCTAACTAAGTAATCTAGCTAAAAACCTATCCTAATTGCGGAATTTAGTACCGCGCGCGTTGACATTCGGCCTACCCTCCACGGTCCGTAGAGGGGGATACCCTTCCTACCTAACCCTAGCTAAAAACACACCTATCCTAATTACGGAATTTAGTACCGCGCGCATTGCCATTCGGCCTACCCTCCACGGTCCGTAGAGGGGGACATCCTTCCTACCTAACCCTAGCTAAAAAAACACCTATCCTAATTACGGAATTTAGTACCGCGCGCGTTGCCATTCGGCCTACCCTCCACTGCTCGTAGAGGGGGATATCCTTCCTACCTAACCTTAGCTAAAATCCTAACCTTACCGCGTAATAAAATATCGCAAGTATACTTCCCAACCAAAATTAGATAAAATCCTAACCTAATCGCGGGATAAAGTATCGCACGTATCCTTCCTAAAATCCTAAACCTAACCACTAACTTGATGTTGACCTAACTGAAGTTGACGAATCGGAATCATACATATACAACACAATGACATCCCGTCTGGCAATTTAATCAATTCCCGAACACTTAGTAACATTCTAACTACACTCACGTTTCATATACATACATAGTATGCCAGGAATAAAAAAATAAAAAAAAAAAAAATAAATATCCTAGAAACCTTCCCACAGTTAGCATGGAGGGAATAAAAGAACTCCTAAAAGCCTCTCTACAGTTCGCAGAGAGGGAATACAGACACCTAAAATCCTTCCAACAATTCGCTGGAAGGGAATAAGTCCTGAAACGAGAAGAAAAGAAGAAAAGAAAAAGAAATTAAAGGTCCTAGCACCCTATCAACATTCCCTTGCATGTACTAAGCCTTAAAGCTTGTTCAGACTGATAAGACTGATTAAATTAAGTTAAGCTATAGTAAGGTAATATAAAAGGATTGCTAAGCGTATAAGGGCCTTCATACAAATTGCAGTTAGGGAATAACCTAAAAGCCTCCATGCAGTTCGTAGAAATTGAATAAAAAATACCTAAAAGCCTCCATACAGTTCGTAAGGAGGGAATAGAAAGGACCTAAAATCCTCCATACAGTTCGCATGGAGGGAATAGAAAGGACCTAAAATCCTCCATACAGTTCGTAAGGAGGGAATACAAAAGAAATACTCCCTACAGTTCGCAGGGAGGTAATATTGCTGCTTTTCATTGATAGTGGCGCAGGTAAATGTAAATGTTAAATGGCAAGTATGATATGTTTTTAAAGGTAATGTGAGTGAGTAAGAGTATGAATGATCTGATGGAACTATTAATAAAAAAAATATTGTTCTCAGCTCCAAGAATTGAATCCATTTCGTTCTGATATGGTGGTTGGGAGTCGTTAGTAGATGACCACCTATCGAGTCTAGTCGCATTGGTTTTGCTCAACGTCAATCGAAGCTTCATACAATTCTCACTGCAAGAGCAGATGTGATTTGTATGGTTACACTTGTCTTGAGGTGAAGACTACAAGTAGAAGCCTATATGTATAGCCCTGGACTAAACTTCGAAAATGGAGACTGTTATGACGAATTAACTATTGCTAACACGTATTAACATTTCCGATTTTCGAAGCTATACACATAGTATGTGTATAGTCCAGGGCTATAATACATAGACTCCGACTTGCAGCTTACAACTCAAGACGTATGCAACCATATGCCATGACATAAGGCCTAGTTACACAAGGACAAATATCAAAATTTGCCCTTATGTCAGGGCACTTAAATCACATCTGCTTCTTGCAGTGACAGTTGTGCAAAGCCTCGATTAACATTGACCAAAAGCAACACGTCTAGACAAAGATAGGTGTTCGTCTACCGTCGAGCCAAACTACCAAATCAAGGCGAAAAGGATTCAATTGTTTGGAATTGAGACTATAAATATGCATAGTTCATAGAATGATTAAGTAAAGGAAACACTTTGAAAAAGGTAGAAAGAAACTAAAACCCCGAGCTAGCAATGTCAAGCAGCGATATTGGTAAATCATGAAAAAAAGAAACTAACTACAAAATATGCTCAAGCCCATCAAGAATGTATTTGTTTGTATATTGTCTTACAGATGACACTACTTGAATAGTATGTTAATGAAAGTTAATGAAAGGAGATGTAAATGATTGCATTCATGCATCTAGATTTGAGTTGGAACTTGATAGAAAAATTAGAAAATGGAATGAGATTGGAACTGTAAATTGATGTTAAAGGATGAGAATGGATATTGAATTAAGTACACTGTTTAGTTAATTTAGTTTGATATGTGAACAGTATCTGTTGGTAAAAGGGTTGAGTAAAAAAAATAATAAAAAATAACAAATGTACCTTTACTCCCTGTTTTGGTGTATGTACCTCAAGAATACCCTTTCTGCTGCTTCTTCAAAAGGGATTCTGAATTCTGCTTCTGCTCTGGAGGAATTCAAAATGCTCTACATGCTGCATACACACAATATCACACGCGACGCAGTACTGCAGTACCACACAAGTCAACAACTTACTAACTGACTGATAAACTATATGACTGATTGGCTATGGGACCCGAGAATTGTGGCAATCCACAATCCACGATCGACCACCGACAACTCACCACCAACTACAAACCGCCGACGACCGACCACCCACCACCACCCACTGCCGACCGAGCCACCTATCAGTGACGACCGATCGAGCACCCACCACCACCCACTGCCGACCGACCCACCTACCAGTGACGACCGACCGATCGACCACCTACCACCACCCACTGCCGACCGGCAACCCACCACCGACGACTGACAGACCACCCACCCACCAACCACCCACTGCCGACCGGAAACCCACCACCGACGACTGACCACCACCCACAAACCCACCCACAAACCCACCCACCAACCAACCGACCGACCGACCGACCGACCGATCGAATTATTAATATATTTAATAATTTTTTAAACGAGATCTATTCTTAATAAAATAATATATATTTACCTATTATAATTACACACACAAACTCCTGGTCACGCTTAGGCAATGAACTCGTATGGAATTGAAGCCAATGCAATTGGTTCCTCCAATTTCTTCACAAAGTGCAACTTCTTTGGTAGTGTTGGCTGACGCTTCAGATTCACCAACACTTTCTTCACCTTGGCTTCCTTCAGGAGACGTTCGTTTTCCTTGACGCGACGCAAAAAATCTTCACTGCACTTGGAGTGGTGGACATGTTCAATACGAACATTGATCCTCTTGGGGATGATGCATCCGCGAACGCGTTTATTTACGATCATACCGGCAGTATGGGGAGTCACGTTGTATACACGACCTGCCTTGTCATGATAGGCTTTGTAGGGCATACCCTTTTGCATGGCTCCGTGTCTCTTGATGTCAACGATGTCGCCATTTTTGAAGACACGCATATTGTCCAGTGCTATGGTAACGTTTCTACCCCTGACCTGACCCTCTTTCAGGCGATCCAACGCATGCAACAGAGCAATCATCTGGGCTTGATAGACTGTGGTATATTTCCCCAGACTAATATGACAGGCTAGTTCCAGTTCTTCTGAGAAGATACCTACCCCCGTGATGATGGATGGCAGCATCATGGACCCATCCGTAAAGATGATTATACCACCAATCTTCTTTTCCGGAAGTGTTCCATCTCCAATGAGAGTTTCGTGATACCTTTCAGTAACACGCACTCTCTTTATTCCATCCATGGGCATATTCAACTTCCTAATCTCGTTTTTCACGAGATCCAGGATTTTTCTATGATCAGAGATAGAACCGCGCCAATGCCGACGAAGTGCCATCGATGCTGCTGCTTTCTTAATAAATAAGTCCAGTGGCAGAATATCTATGATCACTTCCATTGCGCATGTTGCTGTCGTACGTATTGTACCGGCGATCCTAAACATGCCAGTCATTGGACCCTATCTAACTACTTCTTTACAGTTTTCTGGGTGGCTTTTAGCCACCATATGACTGACGCATATGTGGTAATCGGTCTAACTATTATCGTATACATCCATATCCTTAGTCCACATACCCCTTTGCACTAATGAAGCAAACTTTTTGCCTTAGAAATCTTCTTTTCCACGTGGAAGTTCCAAGTTAATCCAGCATCTAGGTATACACCTAGGTACTTAACTTTCCTGGTCACCTGCAGCTCCGTTCCGAAAAGTGTTAAGTGCTGAAATTCCAGATCTCTCCTCTTCCTTGTGAAGATGATCAGATCTGTCTTTTCCGCATTAATGGAGAGCCCTTGTTCCTGACACCACCGCTCCACCACTCTAAAGAGAATTTCTCATGGTATCTGCTGTGATGTTCATGAATTTACTTCTTGCCATTATTGTTATATCATTGGCATATCCCACAGTGTGGATGCCAGTCTGCTAAAGTCTTCTCAGGAGAGAGACCACCATTATATTCAGCAGATTAGGTCATAAAACACCTCCCTGCGGGCAACCACTGCTTACCCTTCCCCCAAGTCTTGAATTTCCCGTCTGAATATTTATCGCCCTATTTTTCAGCATATTGTCCACCCATCTCGCTACCAATGGGTTAACCCTGCGTTCTTCTAAGGCTATTCTCAGACTTTCGAAGCATATCTTATCAAAGGCATATTTTATATACAATGGTAAAGTATATTCGTGTGAAGTTCTATGTTAAAAAAAAAAAAAAAATTATTTTAAATTTTCGAAACAATATAAAAAACTTAAATTCATCATTTTCCAATAAAAGATTAACTTGTACAAAAAGTTCTGGCACAAGGTCCTTGTGATTGATTGGTTTGTCGGAACGCCTTTTTGGAATACTGCGATACGGTGCAGGACGGTATCTCGGTTTTGAACAATTTGATGTCTGTGCTTGACATGATGGCATATCCGCAAAAAAATTGTAAAAAAAAGTTACCATGTACATAATTCAAAAGCTAAATTTCATTTCACTTCGGCTTGTATCAATTTCAAAATGCAATCGTATGGCCTTATTCTTCGTCAGCAAAAAAAAAAACAGCCATTGAACATATGTATGCTAAACATTGAAAATCTGAGTAGATTACAGTCATCTGCATTATGTTTAAAATTTGGGATCTTTAAACATTTTAAACTGTACTTACTTTATTAGGGGAACCACCAAAAACTTGAATTATAAACGGCAGCCTGTATCAAGTACATAATGTAACAAATTTGCATGCGATAAAGATGGTTAAGTATATATAAGCATCGTTGCAAGGCGGCATCATAACATTTTAGTGTGATTTCAGTTTGAGTCTAGTTCAAGTTTAGTTTTATTGTAACCCGTGTGGGTTTTCTTTTAATTTATTATAACAACTGAGAACTATGTATATCGCCGTATCCGGCCAAGTGCGATATTTTGGTAAAATTACATGTGTAGTTCTATCGATATCTCGATGTCTCTTTTGAATACATCGAGATACAAGCCGTACTTGTATTTTATACAAGAAAGTGCTCTACAAACAGACAATCTATTACAACTAAAGTAACAATGAAGTGAATAAAGTATGTAAAGCCTTTTATAAAAAGGAATAGGTACTACAGAAGTTCCAAGTGTGAATGATGTCATACATAGATGAGTTCATGAACTCGTACAATTGCATGTACGTAGTGGAAGACCATTTCCTGTTTGCGAAGATTTTTGAGAAAAACATACAGTGTAAGTGTTTAACATTAACATTTTTGTAACATTTTGGAGATCCACCCACTGCCACTAACTTCATAACTTCACTTTATACTTGAAGTCGAAAAAAATAATTAAGACCAAATATTTAAGAAAAAAACAAAGATTAAGAAACTTTTTCAACAAGTTTTTGAATCGATATCGAAATAGCTTTTAACAATTCACAAAACCAATGTTTAGATTCGTTATCAGTCGCGTCAACACTTTTTTTTTTTCCATCACAATATACCCAAGCAATGTAAGATTTTTTATTTACTATTCATTATGACTTAACAATTTTTATATTTTTCCGCGAAGCCATAATGGCTTATCTGCAGAAGGTTACATATCAAAGTTACTTTAAATTGAGCAAAATTTAAGATTTAGTTTATTTCATTTTCATTTAAGTGAATGTATTAAGTAGTCTTTATTTTTTTTTTTTTTTTAGAATTCAACAAGAGAGTTTAAAAAGAAATGTTTACTTTTTTTCTTTCTATATTTAAAATTAGTTATATGTTTTAGATTTTCAGGTAATTCATTTAGAGCTGTAGGAACGCTATATTTCAGCTGCCTTTTACCATAGTTGTTGTAGTTTCGGGGAACTTGTTGCAGTCCCTGGGCACGTCTCCTGGTGTTGATATCGTGGTCGATTGGCCTTTTAAATCGGATGTTATCATAGTACTCAAGAATTAAGGTCATATTGAAGATATGTTGGACTGTTATCACCTTAAAACGTCTTTCATCAGGAATATCTCCGTAGTTTATAAGCCTCAACGCCGAATTTTGAAGTGTGCGAAGCTTTCTAATATGCGATTGCGATGCACTGCCCCATACAAGTATACCATACCGTAGTTTGGACTCAACAAGAGCATAGTAAACTTGCTTCAGAATTGGCGATGTGGCATGATTTCGTAAATGCGTCAGCGCAAATAGGGCCTTCTTTAGATCCAAACGTATTTTGTCGATGTGCCTGTTCCAGATAAAATGGCTGTCAATGATGACTCCCAGATATTTATAGATTTCAACGACTTCAATAGGTAGGTTAGGTGTCGAAGAACATGCATCATTTTAGAAATTTATATGTTGTTGGGTAACTCTATGATGTGGACTTCGGATATGCATCATCTTTGTTTTAGTCGCATTCATTACCAGGCCGTTGTCGTGACACCATTTTACTGCATTGTTAAACTCCTCTTGCATTATTTCAGTCGCCATCTCCAGAGATCTGTGATGAACTACTATAGCTGTATCATCAGCATAAGCAAACGGGATGCTTTTATGGAAAATTCGAAGAAGCTCATTTGTGTATAGTATAAAGAGAATTGGACCCAGTTTAGAACCCTGTGGAACCCCGTATTGAATCTGCTTACTTGTACTATACTCGTTCTTAACTTTAACAGAAAATAGCCTATTATTAAGGTAGTCATTAAGTCATTCAGCCATTGCTCCACGAATTCCGATACGCTCAAGAGCGTTTAGTAGTTTCGAGTGGTTCAGGGTATCGAACGCTTTACTAAAATCCATAAATATCACAAGTATATGATGGCTTTTATTAAGGCTCTCATTGATGCAATTTGCAAATTCTCCTAACAGAGTACCGGTGCTTTTTTTCTTCTGGAAACCATACTGACTTTGGTGAACGAGGGAGTATTTATCAATAGAGCTATGTAATCGATTAGTAAGTACATCTTCCAAGCATTTTTCTATTACTGGAAGTATAGATATGGGCCTATAATTACTTACTTGATTTTTTAAACCTGCTTTATGAATTGGTCTCACAACAGCAGTTTTGAGGGTCTTTGGGATTTTTCCTTGCAGCAAGCTTAGATTTATAAATTTGCACAAGATAGGAGCAAAAATAGCAGCGTCTAGTTTAATATCTACTACTCGAATACCATCGACTCCTGGAGATTTATTAACGCTCATGAGTCTGATTATGTTATATACCTCAGCGTTGCAAGTTTGCTTCATCTACTAATATCAAATCGTCCAAAGTTCAAATCCAGCAGAGGAAACTTTGAATTATTGTACGGCGAAATATCTAGAATAACCTCTTCCCTTTGCGATTGTTTACATGGTACGTTAGGTGCTTAGGTTGTAAAAGGTTATGAGTTATACGAACCTAAATCTTTTCTCAAATTCGTTCAGTGAACCAACCTACTTCAAATTATTGAAAAGTATCTTCAGATATACTTTACTCTACTCCGAGCTTGACATTCACATAGTAGATGAGTAATACCCCCTGCGTCATGTAGGTCATCATATTGCCTGCATGTGTCCGTATTCGTTAAACCTAATCTCATGGCGTGCCTCCTCAGTAGGCAATGGCTAGAGAGTTTCCTATCGCTGTTCTTAACTTTGATCTGCTTAGAAACCTGTGCCCTTCTAAATTTGAACATCTTAGGTCGGCCATATTGATGATTTTATCGAGAATAATTCTTTTAGCCAGGGCCATTGGTGGTCTAATGCCTTTAAGTACATACATATACCTGTCAGTTGTGAAAATTATGGCTTTAGTTTTTTTATTATTTTTATTTGTTTATTTATACTAGTTATTTATAATATTTTACAAATTTTAAACAAAGAATATGGTGTTAGAAAATCATATTCGTCTTTAGGAGGCCATTTTAAATGTAAAAACATTTTTTTTTAAATTTTTTTCGAATAGACATTAGTGGAAAGCGGCCCCCCTATTTGACATTGATTTCAGTATCTGCTCTGCTCAAGCTGCAACAATAATTATTCGTCAGCGGCAATCTTATCTCGGTTACTGTTTGGAGAAACATTAATTCATGTACATAACGTCACCTCTCTATATATATGGCAAACTTGTGAAATGCGTTCGCAGATAAAACTTTCCATATATAGTCACGATTGCTACACTTACTCAATGCTATGAGACATAAGCAACAGAAAAAGAATTTATAGGGTAACACCCAAGTGTAGCGTTTATTCACCACTCATATGGCTTTTTTTAGTGAACGAGATTTTTAAAACAGTGAAATGGCTTTAGCGTGATAACCTACATATGTATGTATGCTAATGTAATTCATCTTGGTACCTATCAATGCGTTATATACGCATTCCAGTTCTGCGAAAAGATTTTGAGAAAAAAAACTAAAGCTCACAAGTTCTGGTCGCCAGAACATGGCAGGACTGGTTTCCGAAATGTATGTGATAAGCCGGGACTTGGGCGACATCTTAACAAATTCAACCACCTCCCTGAATATCTGATACAACGAATCCGATATCAATGCATTTATCCGATAGATTTTACACGGCATTCTCCGGCTCCAGCGAGACTGAAAGACCTCTCTGAACTTGTACATCGAAAGGGTGCAATACGAAACTTGGGTAGTGGACCTTTTATTAACATATTTTAGTCTACTACGAGCAATGGCGGGACATTCGAGTGTGGCAGTTTCAAGCTCCTCAAAACAAAGTCTGCAACTGTCAGCTTCACTATTGTCAATTTTCTTCAGTTGGTATTTTATGGGCGCCGTGGCTCAAGTGGTTGGACCAGATAACACCTAAAATTTTATCCACGGCCCCACCTCTCGCAAGCGTCTGACAAACAACCGAGAGTAAAACTGTCATGAAAGAGCTTCTCAAAGCAAAAAATTGCCCTTCGGATACGGCATTAAACAGTAGGCCACTTCCATTCGTGTAAACAATATAAAACACGCACAACACGAATGATTGTGAGAAGCTAGGCCCTGGGTCCCATGGACCTGTCGCGCCAAAAATGGGTTTTTTTTTTTTTGTTTTTGAAAGGGCATTGGCCGGTAAAGAAGTCGGTTAAGGTCTTGTTGCCTGCAGTTATTATGCGAAATCCATGCAACTTTATGCCTCACATTTTTCTATTTTTCCATCATTCTCCGGGAGAGCAAGAGGATTGCCTAGAGACTGCTCCTGATACCGTCGAACAGAGAAGATTTCCAAACTTCAGACTTTGTCCAAACCAACAATAAACCAGATGTTGCCCGAAAAACGTCCAAGATGGCTAAGTGTCCATCCTAAAAATACATAGTTTTACTATTGAAGATCAAGATTTAAAAAAAAAAACAAATTGTAAAACCCCAAATCTTATGGTGATTGAAATCGAAAGTATAAAGGGTAGTTTTCGATTCCCAGGGGTTTTTCCTGGATAGGAGGAGATCGCTTTATATTTTATATGCTAACCGTCTTCAGAGGAATTGTAGTTGGTAGACGATCCTGAGAGTAGGGAAATTAGCTGTTAGCGCATCTATTTCCTTCCTTTCGATAGAGTTGTCGAAGGCACCGGATTTATCTAAAGGGCACAAAGTATTATATCTTCGTGTGATAGTGATCTTGCGATCTTACCCACCAGCAGGAGAAATACAAATTTGAGTTTGTTGAGAGTGAAGATCAAAAATATTCTCCATTATCTTTAGGAACCATTACGGTGAGGCTGACAATTTTGTGTCCGCAGCAGCTTTAGGAATAAAAACCGCCTTAAAGTTTCTCCCGGCAACGGGAATGTAATTTAATTCATAACTGCATTTGAAGATTAGGACATCCGGTCGTGTACCCACCATGAGATACAATATAAGACTGCCCACCACTTGTGGAAAAGAAATTCCCAGATGTCTTCTCCGAACAGTTCATACTTGCCAACGCTTCTCCTGGAGTACACACAGGTGCTGCATCCGACATATTAAATTTTGAAACCAATCGTTTCACATACTGCGATAGTCTAATGTGTATCGAACCGTCCTGAAATCTCCTTATCTCCAATGCCAGGAAATGTCTTGCTGAAAACACCTTTATTTCGAAATTAAGTTTGTGATGCTCAATTTCCTCTTTGATCTCACCTTTTAAAAATGCCATTTTAACATCAAATTGTTTGATATGAAATTTTTCTGATGCAGATATACCTAAAATTGTTCGGATCGAAGTGAATTTTGCTACAAGTTTCGAAGTACTCCACCCTGAATTGCTGACTCAAACCCCGAGCTACTAATCTGGCCATGTATCTTTCACCTTGGTTTTCATTTGAATTGCATACACATTGGTTATCAACCAGCTTGTAATTTGTCAGGCAATTCCATTAAAGTCCAGGTCTCGAAGCCATGAAGACATCCATATCTCTTTTCCATTTATCCACATCCTCACACTGCATGGCCTTTTCAAAGCAGTCTGGCGTATAAGACTCCGCTAAGAACGCAAAACTTTCTTGGATGCAATAGTTAACTTAGCTTTGTGTATTCTTGTTTCTGCTTCTCAATCGGTCTCTGATTGTCCTGGTCTCTTATTTTTCTGCAGCATCCATCTCGTCTCCAACAGCTTCTTCAAAAACATCATTACCATTTCACATTCAGCCAAGATCCTCCAACTGAAGTGCATCGGCCCGCACACATCAGAATGTATGTTTGCAATCAAAGAACTATTTCCTCCAGGTTCAGAAAAATTGCTATGTGATTTAATAAGTGTCTCTTCCAGAACTAACCTATCAGTAAGATGCTCCAATATCTGCTTATCAACTGCCGTCGACTGCCAAGTACTATGAAAATGGGTAAACGAAGCTGCCAAAGTCATAAGTATTTTAGTTATGACCATCGTGTCAGAAACCTTTTCTGCCACATCGGCTATCTGCTCTACAATATGTACATATAGTCTGCAACTTTGAAATGCGCAGCGTAATATAATCTTGCGGGTCCTTGCCGAAATTATAAAATTGCTGCTGAAGCATATAGTACTCTTCTTTGATATGACCTCGTAAACGAGTTTCATACAACTAGGCCCAAAACCTGTTACGATAAGTTAAAACAGTCATCTGACTTCACAAAAGGATCTGTATTATCTGTTTCACATAATGATGTCTTTGCATATCTATTGGGCTTCCTAATAGCATAATCGTAGGATTCCAATGGTTTTTATTTTTAATTCTAGTTCAATCAACACCGTACTTAATCTAACATTCATTCAAATTTTATAAGAAATTTGCAAGACTGATTACCATAGAAATTCATGCAATATCTATTTTTAGTGAATTTCCAAACTCGAGATAAGCATACGTACGTACAACCTTATCAATCGAAAAAGAAATATAAATACGATAAAAATTACATATGTCATTCGATACGATAGCCTGTGATTGATATGAGAAATCATATATAAGAACTGTTTTTGGGTGGTGCCGACACAATTTAGTTTGCTTTTGGAGTGAATCTAGTCGAAGTGTTTAATTCCTTTAAAATTTTATAACAACTAAGTAGAAACTTAATACATATGTAGTTTAATCAATAAATTGTAGTTTCTTACAGAATGTCAAGCGGAACTGGTAGTTCATCGAAGAAAAATTCCGACCAAAAGGGACAATGGACTAAAATAAATTTGACGAATCTGGGGCTGCTGAAATAATAGATACGTATGTACACTCCTAATCACTTGATTGCGGATACTTTTTTCTTGAATACGAAGAGTATACTGTTTTTCACTGCTTAGCGTTACGGTAACGTAAATTCAAATTCATATGTTAAATCCAATGTCCAAAAGTCGCACCAAAAATGCTTAGATTCCACGTATAATAACCCCCTTACAACGGAAGTGTGTTCTACCTAACCACCACAACCAAAGACAGTCGCTTGATTCTTTGTGAAATACCTCAGTAGCTCAACTATAGCTAATATCCAGGACCGGTGATCCCAAGAAATAATGGTTGAAGTATAACTAAATGCCGATAACCCTTGGCGTGGAAAGCTAGGAAAGTCACAATTATTCGCAGCGGATAAGAAGCAGGATCTTCTTTTCGCAAGTGAACATTTTGCCGGAAAACTAAGTAGCTGCGGCGAACTTTGCTGAAAGGTCACATTAATTTAACCGAATCGGATGGACAAAATTACTACATATTTCCGCTAAAAACCAGAACTATGTTTGACTACGCGCCATAGAAGATGGAGCGGTACCATGGTCTGGGAACGATTCTGTTCTTCGGATTCCAACATAATTTTTTCCATATGCGGCCCCGTTCAGTGGCGGTGTTTGTGAACCCCCTTACAACGGAAGGTTAAAAAATAGCCGCCACAGAAAGCGGTACATAAGGGAGGTTCTATTGTTTGGCAGATTTGGTCTAATAGCAACATGACCACGTCCACTAGCTCAAGATGCCTCTCCATCTTCTGTGGCGCTTAGTCAAACAAAGTTATTGTGCAGTGGAAACATTTTTTCCATCCGGCTCGGTTAAACTAATTTGACTTTTCAGCAAAGATCGCAACCATTCGTCACTCAGTTTTCTTGAACTTTGCAAAGAGGGGGTCCTGCTTGTTACCCGATTCGTATGATGGTGGTAAGACGTGTCTAAGTACAACTTAATGCCGATAACCCTTAGTGTGGAAAGCTAGGAAAGTCACAATTATTCGCAGCGGATAAGAAGCAGGATCTTCTTTTCGCAAGTGAACATTTTGCCGGAAAACTAAGTAGCTGCGGCGAACTTTGCTGAAAGGTCACATTAATTTAACCGAATCGGATGGACAAAATTACTACATATTTCCGCTAAAAACCAGAACTATGTTTGACTACGCGCCATAGAAGATGGAGCGGTACCATGGTCTGGGAACGATTCTGTTCTTCGGATTCCAACATAATTTTTTCCATATGCG
Organism: Xylota sylvarum; assembly: GCA_905220385.1. Lineage (NCBI taxonomy): Eukaryota > Metazoa > Arthropoda > Insecta > Diptera > Syrphidae > Xylota > Xylota sylvarum. Next base: position 41,652,477 of record LR999958.1, read on the forward strand.
GCCCCGTTCAGTGGCGGTGTTTGTGAACCCCCTTACAACGGAAGGTTAAAAAATAGCCGCCACTGAAAGCGGTGCATAAGGGAGATTCTATTGTGTGACAGATTTGGTCTAATAGCAACATGACCACGTCCACTAGGTCAAGATTCCTCTCCATCTTCTGTGGCGCTTAGTCAAACAAAGTTATTATTCAGTGGAAACATTTTTTCCATCCGGCTCGGTTAAACTAATTTGACTTTTCAGCAAAGATCGCAACCATTCGTCACTCAGTTTTCTTGAACTTTGCAAAGACGGGGTCCTGCTTATGACCCGATTCGTATGATGGTGGTAAGACGTGTCTAAGCACAACTTAATGCCGATAACCCTTGGCGTGGAAAGCTAGAGAAGTCACAATTATTCGCAGCGGATAAGAAGCAGGATCTTCTTTTCGCAAGTGAACATTTTGCCGGAAAACTAAGTAGCTGCGGCGAACTTTGCTGAAAGGTCACATTAATTTAACCGAATCGGATGGACAAAATTACTACATATTTCCGCTAAAAACCAGAACTATGTTTGACTACGCGCCATAGAAGATGGAGCGGTACCATGGTCTGGGAACGATTCTGTTCTTCGGATTCCAACATAATTTTTTCCATATGCGGCCCCGTTCAGTGGCGGTGTTTGTGAACCCCCTTACAACGGAAGGTTAAAAAATAGCCGCCACTGAAAGCGGTGCATAAGGGAGATTCTATTGTGTGACAGATTTGGTCTAATAGCAACATGACCACGTCCACTAGGTCAAGATTCCTCTCCATCTTCTGTGGCGCTTAGTCAAACAAAGTTATTATTCAGTGGAAACATTTTTTCCATCCGGCTCGGTTAAACTAATTTGACTTTTCAGCAAAGATCGCAACCATTCGTCACTCAGTTTTCTTGAACTTTGCAAAAAGGGGGTCCTGCTTGTTACCCGATTCGTATGATGGTGGTAAGACGTGTCTAAGTACAACTTAATGCCGATAACCCTTAGTGTGGAAAGCTAGGAAAGTCACAATTATTCGCAGCGGATAAGAAGCAGGATCTTCTTTTCGCAAGTGAACATTTTGCCGGAAAACTAAGTAGCTGCGGCGAACTTTGCTGAAAGGTCACATTAATTTAACCGAATCGGATGGACAAAATTACTACATATTTCCGCTAAAAACCAGAACTATGTTTGACTACGCGCCATAGAAGATGGAGCGGTACCATGGTCTGGGAACGATTCTGTTCTTCGGATTCCAACATAATTTTTTCCATATGCGGCCCCGTTCAGTGGCGGTGTTTGTGAACCCCCTTACAACGGAAGGTTAAAAAATAGCCGCCACTGAAAGCGGTGCATAAGGGAGATTCTATTGTGTGACAGATTTGGTCTAATAGCAACATGACCACGTCCACTAGGTCAAGATTCCTCTCCATCTTCTGTGGCGCTTAGTCAAACAAAGTTATTATTCAGTGGAAACATTTTTTCCATCCGGCTCGGTTAAACTAATTTGACTTTTCAGCAAAGATCGCAACCATTCGTCACTCAGTTTTCTTGAACTTTGCAAAAAGGGGGTCCTGCTTGTTACCCGATTCGTATGATGGTGGTAAGACGTGTCTAAGTACAACTTAATGCCGATAACCCTTAGTGTGGAAAGCTAGGAAAGTCACAATTATTCGCAGCGGATAAGAAGCAGGATCTTCTTTTCGCAAGTGAACATTTTGCCGGAAAACTAAGTAGCTGCGGCGAACTTTGCTGAAAGGTCACATTAATTTAACCGAATCGGATGGACAAAATTACTACATATTTCCGCTAAAAACCAGAACTATGTTTGACTACGCGCCATAGAAGATGGAGCGGTACCATGGTCTGGGAACGATTCTGTTCTTCGGATTCCAACATAATTTTTTCCATATGCGGCCCCGTTCAGTGGCGGTGTTTGTGAACCCCCTTACAACGGAAGGTTAAAAAATAGCCGCCACTGAAAGCGGTGCATAAGGGAGATTCTATTGTGTGACAGATTTGGTCTAATAGCAACATGACCACGTCCACTAGGTCAAGATTCCTCTCCATCTTCTGTGGCGCTTAGTCAAACAAAGTTATTATTCAGTGGAAACATTTTTTCCATCCGGCTCGGTTAAACTAATTTGACTTTTCAGCAAAGATCGCAACCATTCGTCACTCAGTTTTCTTGAACTTTGCAAAAAGGGGGTCCTGCTTATGACCCGATTCGTATGATGGTGGTAAGACGTGTCTAAGCACAACTTAATGCCGATAACCCTTGGCGTGGAAAGCTAGAGAAGTCACAATTATTCGCAGCGGATAAGAAGCAGGATCTTCTTTTCGCAAGTGAACATTTTGCCGGAAAACTAAGTAGCTGCGAACTTTGCTGAAAGGTCATATTAATTTAACCGAATCGGATGGACAAAATTACTACATATTTCCGCTAAAAACCAGAACTATGTTTGACTACGCGCCATAGAAGATGGAGCGGTACCATGGTCTGGGAACGATTCTGTTCTTCGGATTCCAACATAATTTTTTCCATATGCAGCCCCGTTCAGTGGCGGTGTTTGTGAACCCCCTTACAACGGAAGGTTAAAAAATAGCCGCCACTGAAAGCGGTGCATAAGGGAGATTCTATTGTGTGACAGATTTGGTCTAATAGCAACATGACCACGTCCACTAGGTCAAGATTCCTCTCCATCTTCTGTGGCGCTTAGTCAAACAAAGTTATTATTCAGTGGAAACATTTTTTCCATCCGGCTCGGTTAAACTAATTTGACTTTTCAGCAAAGATCGCAACCATTCGTCACTCAGTTTTCTTGAACTTTGCAAAAAGGGGGTCCTGCTTGTTACCCGATTCGTATGATGGTGGTAAGACGTGTCTAAGTACAACTTAATGCCGATAACCCTTAGTGTGGAAAGCTAGGAAAGTCACAATTATTCGCAGCGGATAAGAAGCAGGATCTTCTTCTCGCAAGTGAACATTTTGCCGGAAAACTAAGTAGCTGCGGCGAACTTTGCTGAAAGGTCACATTAATTTAACCGAATCGGATGGACAAAATTACTACATATTTCCGCTAAAAACCAGAACTATGTTTGACTACGCGCCATAGAAGATGGAGCGGTACCATGGTCTGGGAACGATTCTGTTCTTCGGATTCCAACATAATTTTTTCCATATGCGGCCCCGTTCAGTGGCGGTGTTTGTGAACCCCCTTACAACGGAAGGTTAAAAAATAGCCGCCACTGAAAGCGGTGCATAAGGGAGATTCTATTGTGTGACAGATTTGGTCTAATAGCAACATGACCACGTCCACTAGGTCAAGATTCCTCTCCATCTTCTGTGGCGCTTAGTCAAACAAAGTTATTATTCAGTGGAAACATTTTTTCCATCCGGCTCGGTTAAACTAATTTGACTTTTCAGCAAAGATCGCAACCATTCGTCACTCAGTTTTCTTGAACTTTGCAAAAAGGGGGTCCTGCTTGTTACCCGATTCGTATGATGGTGGTAAGACGTGTCTAAGTACAACTTAATGCCGATAACCCTTAGTGTGGAAAGCTAGGAAAGTCACAATTATTCGCAGCGGATAAGAAGCAGGATCTTCTTTTCGCAAGTGAACATTTTGCCGGAAAACTAAGTAGCTGCGGCGAACTTTGCTGAAAGATCACATTAATTTAACCGAATCGGATGGACAAAATTACTACATATTTCCGCTAAAAACCAGAACTATGTTTGACTACGCGCCATAGAAGATGGAGCGGTACCATGGTCTGGGAACGATTCTGTTCTTCGGATTCCAACATAATTTTTTCCATATGCGGCCCCGTTCAGTGGCGGTGTTTGTGAACCCCCTTACAACGGAAGGTTAAAAAATAGCCGCCACTGAAAGCGGTGCATAAGGGAGATTCTATTGTGTGACAGATTTGGTCTAATAGCAACATGACCACGTCCACTAGGTCAAGATTCCTCTCCATCTTCTGTGGCGCTTAGTCAAACAAAGTTATTATTCAGTGGAAACATTTTTTCCATCCGGCTCGGTTAAACTAATTTGACTTTTCAGCAAAGATCGCAACCATTCGTCACTCAGTTTTCTTGAACTTTGCAAAAAGGGGGTCCTGCTTATGACCCGATTCGTATGATGGTGGTAAGACGTGTCTAAGCACAACTTAATGCCGATAACCCTTGGCGTGGAAAGCTAGAGAAGTCACAATTATTCGCAGCGGATAAGAAGCAGGATCTTCTTTTCGCAAGTGAACATTTTGCCGGAAAACTAAGTAGCTGCGGCGAACTTTGCTGAAAGGTCACATTAATTTAACCGAATCGGATGGACAAAATTACTACATATTTCCGCTAAAAACCAGAACTATGTTTGACTACGCGCCATAGAAGATGGAGCGGTACCATGGTCTGGGAACGATTCTGTTCTTCGGATTCCAACATAATTTTTTCCATATGCAGCCCCGTTCAGTGGCGGTGTTTGTGAACCCCCTTACAACGGAAGGTTAAAAAATAGCCGCCACTGAAAGCGGTGCATAAGGGAGATTCTATTGTGTGACAGATTTGGTCTAATAGCAACATGACCACGTCCACTAGGTCAAGATTCCTCTCCATCTTCTGTGGCGCTTAGTCAAACAAAGTTATTGTGCAGTGGAAACATTTTTTCCATCCGGCTCGGTTAAACTAATTTGACTTTTCAGCAAAGATCGCAACCATTCGTCACTCAGTTTTCTTGAACTTTGCAAAAAGGGGGTCCTGCTTGTTACCCGATTCGTATGATGGTGGTAAGACGTGTCTAAGCACAACTTAATGCCGGTAACCCTTGGCGTGGAAAGCTAGAGAAGTCACAATTATTCGCAGCGGATAAGAAGCAGGATCTTCTTTTCGCAAGTGAACATTTTGCCGGAAAACTAAGTAGCTGCGGCGAACTTTGCTGAAAGGTCACATTAATTTAACCGAATCGGATGGACAAAATTACTACATATTTCCGCTAAAAACCAGAACTATGTTTGACTACGCGCCATAGAAGATGGAGCGGTACCATGGTCTGGGAACGATTCTGTTCTTCGGATTCCAACATAATTTTTTCCATATGCGCCCCGTTCAGTGGCGGTGTTTGTGAACCCCCTTACAACGGAAGGTTAAAAAATAGCCGCCACAGAAAGCGGTGCATAAGGGAGATTCTATTGTGTGACAGATTTGGTCTAATAGCAACATGACCACGTCCACTAGGTCAAGATTCCTCTCCATCTTCTGTGGCGCTTAGTCAAACAAAGTTATTATTCAGTGGAAACATTTTTTCCATCCGGCTCGGTTAAACTAATTTGACTTTTCAGCAAAGATCGCAACCATTCGTCACTCAGTTTTCTTGAACTTTGCAAAAAGGGGGTCCTGCTTGTTACCCGATTCGTATGATGGTGGTAAGACGTGTCTAAGCACAACTTAATGCCGATAACCCTTGGCGTGGAAAGCTAGAGAAGTCACAATTATTCGCAGCGGATAAGAAGCAGGATCTTCTTTTCGCAAGTGAACATTTTGCCGGAAAACTAAGTAGCTGCGAACTTTGCTGAAAGGTCACATTAATTTAACCGAATCGGATGGACAAAATTACTACATATTTCCGCTAAAAACCAGAACTATGTTTGACTACGCGCCATAGAAGATGGAGCGGTACCATGGTCTGGGAACGATTCTGTTCTTCGGATTCCAACATAATTTTTTCCATATGCGCCCCGTTCAGTGGCGGTGTTTGTGAACCCCCTTACAACGGAAGGTTAAAAAATAGCCGCCACAGAAAGCGGTGCATAAGGGAGATTCTATTGTGTGACAGATTTGGTCTAATAGCAACATGACCACGTCCACTAGGTCAAGATTCCTCTCCATCTTCTGTGGCGCTTAGTCAAACAAAGTTATTATTCAGTGGAAACATTTTTTCCATCCGGCTCGGTTAAACTAATTTGACTTTTCAGCAAAGATCGCAACCATTCGTCACTCAGTTTTCTTGGACTTTGCAAAGAGGGGGTCCTGCTTGTTACCCGATTCGTATGATGGTGGTAAGACGTGCCTAAGTACAACTTAATGCCGATAACCCTTAGTGTGGAAAGCTAGGAAAGTCACAATTATTCGCAGCGGATAAGAAGCAGGATCTTCTTTTCGCAAGTGAACATTTTGCCGGAAAACTAAGTAGCTGCGGCGAACTTTGCTGAAAGGTCACATTAATTTAACCGAATCGGATGGACAAAATTACTACATATTTCCGCTAAAAACCAGAACTATGTTTGACTACGCGCCATAGAAGATGGAGCGGTACCATGGTCTGGGAACGATTCTGTTCTTCGGATTCCAACATAATTTTTTCCATATGCGGCCCCGTTCAGTGGCGGTGTTTGTGAACCCCCTTACAACGGAAGGTTAAAAAATAGCCGCCACTGAAAGCGGTGCATAAGGGAGATTCTATTGTGTGACAGATTTGGTCTAATAGCAACATGACCACGTCCACTAGGTCAAGATTCCTCTCCATCTTCTGTGGCGCTTAGTCAAACAAAGTTATTATTCAGTGGAAACATTTTTTCCATCCGGCTCGGTTAAACTAATTTGACTTTTCAGCAAAGATCGCAACCATTCGTCACTCAGTTTTCTTGAACTTTGCAAAAAGGGGGTCCTGCTTGTTACCCGATTCGTATGATGGTGGTAAGACGTGTCTAAGTACAACTTAATGCCGATAACCCTTAGTGTGGAAAGCTAGGAAAGTCACAATTATTCGCAGCGGATAAGAAGCAGGATCTTCTTTTCGCAAGTGAACATTTTGCCGGAAAACTAAGTAGCTGCGGCGAACTTTGCTGAAAGGTCACATTAATTTAACCGAATCGGATGGACAAAATTACTACATATTTCCGCTAAAAACCAGAACTATGTTTGACTACGCGCCATAGAAGATGGAGCGGTACCATGGTCTGGGAACGATTCTGTTCTTCGGATTCCAACATAATTTTTTCCATATGCGGCCCCGTTCAGTGGCGGTGTTTGTGAACCCCCTTACAACGGAAGGTTAAAAAATAGCCGCCACTGAAAGCGGTGCATAAGGGAGATTCTATTGTGTGACAGATTTGGTCTAATAGCAACATGACCACGTCCACTAGGTCAAGATTCCTCTCCATCTTCTGTGGCGCTTAGTCAAACAAAGTTATTATTCAGTGGAAACATTTTTTCCATCCGGCTCGGTTAAACTAATTTGACTTTTCAGCAAAGATCGCAACCATTCGTCACTCAGTTTTCTTGAACTTTGCAAAAAGGGGGTCCTGCTTATGACCCGATTCGTATGATGGTGGTAAGACGTGTCTAAGCACAACTTAATGCCGATAACCCTTGGCGTGGAAAGCTAGAGAAGTCACAATTATTCGCAGCGGATAAGAAGCAGGATCTTCTTTTCGCAAGTGAACATTTTGCCGGAAAACTAAGTAGCTGCGAACTTTGCTGAAAGGTCATATTAATTTAACCGAATCGGATGGACAAAATTACTACATATTTCCGCTAAAAACCAGAACTATGTTTGACTACGCGCCATAGAAGATGGAGCGGTACCATGGTCTGGGAACGATTCTGTTCTTCGGATTCCAACATAATTTTTTCCATATGCAGCCCCGTTCAGTGGCGGTGTTTGTGAACCCCCTTACAACGGAAGGTTAAAAAATAGCCGCCACTGAAAGCGGTGCATAAGGGAGATTCTATTGTGTGACAGATTTGGTCTAATAGCAACATGACCACGTCCACTAGGTCAAGATTCCTCTCCATCTTCTGTGGCGCTTAGTCAAACAAAGTTATTATTCAGTGGAAACATTTTTTCCATCCGGCTCGGTTAAACTAATTTGACTTTTCAGCAAAGATCGCAACCATTCGTCACTCAGTTTTCTTGAACTTTGCAAAAAGGGGGTCCTGCTTGTTACCCGATTCGTATGATGGTGGTAAGACGTGTCTAAGTACAACTTAATGCCGATAACCCTTAGTGTGGAAAGCTAGGAAAGTCACAATTATTCGCAGCGGATAAGAAGCAGGATCTTCTTCTCGCAAGTGAACATTTTGCCGGAAAACTAAGTAGCTGCGGCGAACTTTGCTGAAAGGTCACATTAATTTAACCGAATCGGATGGACAAAATTACTACATATTTCCGCTAAAAACCAGAACTATGTTTGACTACGCGCCATAGAAGATGGAGCGGTACCATGGTCTGGGAACGATTCTGTTCTTCGGATTCCAACATAATTTTTTCCATATGCGGCCCCGTTCAGTGGCGGTGTTTGTGAACCCCCTTACAACGGAAGGTTAAAAAATAGCCGCCACTGAAAGCGGTGCATAAGGGAGATTCTATTGTGTGACAGATTTGGTCTAATAGCAACATGACCACGTCCACTAGGTCAAGATTCCTCTCCATCTTCTGTGGCGCTTAGTCAAACAAAGTTATTATTCAGTGGAAACATTTTTTCCATCCGGCTCGGTTAAACTAATTTGACTTTTCAGCAAAGATCGCAACCATTCGTCACTCAGTTTTCTTGAACTTTGCAAAAAGGGGGTCCTGCTTGTTACCCGATTCGTATGATGGTGGTAAGACGTGTCTAAGCACAACTTAATGCCGATAACCCTTGGCGTGGAAAGCTAGAGAAGTCACAATTATTCGCAGCGGATAAGAAGCAGGATCTTCTTTTCGCAAGTGAACATTTTGCCGGAAAACTAAGTAGCTGCGAACTTTGCTGAAAGGTCACATTAATTTAACCGAATCGGATGGACAAAATTACTACATATTTCCGCTAAAAACCAGAACTATGTTTGACTACGCGCCATAGAAGATGGAGCGGTACCATGGTCTGGGAACGATTCTGTTCTTCGGATTCCAACATAATTTTTTTCATATGCAGCCCCGTTCAGTGGCGGTGTTTGTGAACCCCCTTACAACGGAAGGTTAAAAAATAGCCGCCACTGAAAGCGGTGCATAAGGGAGATTCTATTGTGTGACAGATTTGGTCTAATAGCAACATGACCACGTCCACTAGGTCAAGATTCCTCTCCATCTTCTGTGGCGCTTAGTCAAACAAAGTTATTATTCAGTGGAAACATTTTTTCCATCCGGCTCGGTTAAACTAATTTGACTTTTCAGCAAAGATCGCAACCATTCGTCACTCAGTTTTCTTGAACTTTGCAAAAAGGGGGTCCTGCTTATGACCCGATTCGTATGATGGTGGTAAGACGTGTCTAAGCACAACTTAATGCCGATAACCCTTGGCGTGGAAAGCTAGAGAAGTCACAATTATTCGCAGCGGATAAGAAGCAGGATCTTCTTTTCGCAAGTGAACATTTTGCCGGAAAACTAAGTAGCTGCGAACTTTGCTGAAAGGTCATATTAATTTAACCGAATCGGATGGACAAAATTACTACATATTTCCGCTAAAAACCAGAACTATGTTTGACTACGCGCCATAGAAGATGGAGCGGTACCATGGTCTGGGAACGATTCTGTTCTTCGGATTCCAACATAATTTTTTCCATATGCAGCCCCGTTCAGTGGCGGTGTTTGTGAACCCCCATACAACGGAAGGTTAAAAAATAGCCGCCACTGAAAGCGGTGCATAAGGGAGATTCTATTGTGTGACAGATTTGGTCTAATAGCAACATGACCACGTCCACTAGGTCAAGATTCCTCTCCATCTTCTGTGGCGCTTAGTCAAACAAAGTTATTATTCAGTGGAAACATTTTTTCCATCCGGCTCGGTTAAACTAATTTGACTTTTCAGCAAAGATCGCAACCATTCGTCACTCAGTTTTCTTGAACTTTGCAAAAAGGGGGTCCTGCTTATGACCCGATTCGTATGATGGTGGTAAGACGTGTCTAAGCACAACTTAATGCCGATAACCCTTGGCGTGGAAAGCTAGAGAAGTCACAATTATTCGCAGCGGATAAGAAGCAGGATCTTCTTTTCGCAAGTGAACATTTTGCCGGAAAACTAAGTAGCTGCGAACTTTGCTGAAAGGTCATATTAATTTAACCGAATCGGATGGACAAAATTACTACATATTTCCGCTAAAAACCAGAACTATGTTTGACTACGCGCCATAGAAGATGGAGCGGTACCATGGTCTGGGAACGATTCTGTTCTTCGGATTCCAACATAATTTTTTCCATATGCGGCCCCGTTCAGTGGCGGTGTTTGTGAACCCCCTTACAACGGAAGGTTAAAAAATAGCCGCCACTGAAAGCGGTGCATAAGGGAGATTCTATTGTGTGACAGATTTGGTCTAATAGCAACATGACCACGTCCACTAGGTCAAGATTCCTCTCCATCTTCTGTGGCGCTTAGTCAAACAAAGTTATTATTCAGTGGAAACATTTTTTCCATCCGGCTCGGTTAAACTAATTTGACTTTTCAGCAAAGATCGCAACCATTCGTCACTCAGTTTTCTTGAACTTTGCAAAAAGGGGGTCCTGCTTGTTACCCGATTCGTATGATGGTGGTAAGACGTGTCTAAGCACAACTTAATGCCGATAACCCTTGGCGTGGAAAGCTAGAGAAGTCACAATTATTCGCAGCGGATAAGAAGCAGGATCTTCTTTTCGCAAGTGAACATTTTGCCGGAAAACTAAGTAGCTGCGAACTTTGCTGAAAGGTCATATTAATTTAACCGAATCGGATGGACAAAATTACTACATATTTCCGCTAAAAACCAGAACTATATTTGACTACGCGCCATAGAAGATGGAGCGGTACCATGGTCTGGGAACGATTCTGTTCTTCGGATTCCAACATAATTTTTTCCATATGCGCCCCGTTCAGTGGCGGTGTTTGTGAACCCCCTTACAACGGAAGGTTAAAAAATAGCCGCCACAGAAAGCGGTGCATAAGGGAGGTTCTATTGTTTGGCAGATTTGGTCTAATAGCAACATGACCACGTCCACTAGGTCAAGATTCCTCTCCATCTTCTGTGGCGCTTAGTCAAACAAAGTTATTATTCAGTGGAAACATTTTCTCCATCCGGCTCGGTTAAACTAATTTGACTTTTCAGCAAAGATCGCAACCATTCGTCACTCAGTTTTCTTGAACTTTGCAAAGAGGGGGTCCTGCTTGTTACCCGATTCGTATGATGGTGGTAAGACGTGTCTAAGCACAACTTAATGCCGATAACCCTTGGCGTGGAAAGCTAGAGAAGTCACAATTATTCGCAGCGGATAAGAAGCAGGATCTTCTTTTCGCAAGTGAACATTTTGCCGGAAAACTAAGTAGCTGCGGCGAACTTTGCTGAAAGGTCACATTAATTTAACCGAATCGGATGGACAAAATTACTACATATTTCCGCTAAAAACCAGAACTATGTTTGACTACGCGCCATAGAAGATGGAGCGGTACCATGGTCTGGGAACGATTCTGTTCTTCGGATTCCAACATAATTTTTTCCATATGCGCCCCGTTCAGTGGCGGTGTTTGTGAACCCCCTTACAACGGAAGGTTAAAAAATAGCCGCCACAGAAAGCGGTGCATAAGGGAGATTCTATTGTGTGACAGATTTGGTCTAATAGCAACATGACCACGTCCACTAGGTCAAGATTCCTCTCCATCTTCTGTGGCGCTTAGTCAAACAAAGTTATTATTCAGTGGAAACATTTTTTCCATCCGGCTCGGTTAAACTAATTTGACTTTTCAGCAAAGATCGCAACCATTCGTCACTCAGTTTTCTTGAACTTTGCAAAAAGGGGGTCCTGCTTGTTATAATTATTCTGTGTGCAAGCAAATATTTTTTGGTGCTATTCAAATATTTGAACATATGGACTTGAATTTACGTTAGCATAACGCTAAGCATAGAAAAGCGGTATTCGATTTCAACAAATAAGTATCCGCAATCAAGTGATTCGGTGTGTATGTACTTTTTCGTAAAACAAAATCGAATAACTTATTCATTTAACAGGAGAAGAATCATTTTACGAAAATGGAAGTCCCATATGTTTCATAGGAATGAGGCCGATGAACTCCCCAAAAGCAGCATGGATCATATCCAGAGAAACATGATCTTGAAAAAGTCAAATTTTGGATCTTACTTTAAGAAGACATGCAGTGGACAATCGTTACTAATTCTCTACAAAATTTCTATGGAGTTCGAGAATACTCCTGTCAAAAGGAAGACCAGGGTTGAGTTTGCAATGACTCGTGGTGTAGCTTAATAAACTCTTAGTGAACCTAAGCGGAAATTAAATCAAAGTGTCAAAAGCTATATCAGATTAAATTTATTGTAAATAAAACATAATAAAAAAAAATTATTTTTAAAAAATTACCAAATCTTGAAAATTCACACAAATAGCAAACGGTTCTCCACTATGCTGAGAAGCAAGAAACGCATTAAGCGCCGACAACTCTTTTATATGGTACTACGGATAAACCCAAAAAATGTTTAGGCTTAGGACTGTATACATGACATGCTTAGAAATATGCTACGTAACGGTGACACGGGGGTCAGCCTAACATCATTTCTGTTGAAAACTAGGAAAAGAATTGTGGTCCACCACAATATGGAGAGCACGGCGCTGAAAGGGTGTCCTTTAAACACTATGCATACAGAGCTGGTAGGTCTGCGGGAACAGCGCTACAGTAGATGGCACGCATTGCGGTAGAGGAGATACATACCGAAGGCATTGCAATGACCATAAGAATGGACTTTGAAGGTGCCATTGTCCATTCGCTCGATGTGACTACCAGTGTAGTCGGTATAGCTCATAGAGTTCGTGTCTCACTTATTTGTCGTTATAGATGCTACGATACCTTATCAACACAGATTTATTCCAATTTTCTAAGCTAATCACTTTAAAAATGCAAGGAGTGTGTGACACACTTCCACCATAAAGCGAACCGGTAGATCCATGTTTACGAACTCTATCTACATTGAACTTGGACATGGAACTTAAGATTCGCGGAGTAATTCAACCTCTGCACTACGAACATTCATACATATAAAACAAGTTCCAAGAAAATCCTTAAGTTTAGGGAAAATAAGAGGAGATTGCTTTTAAAAAATCGTTTTCCTTCAATGAAAACTTTTTAACTGATTTCAGAGAAAAAAAAATCAGTTAGTTCAAACTGTCTTAAATTCTCAGAATATCAAAACTTTGTCGGTTTTTTCTCCTTCTGTCCAAAGTGAGTACTATTTCAAAACATACGTGAACATAGCTGTTGGGTACGGTAGTGTACATATATTAGAAACAGGATATTTTTTTTAACTTCCAACGGAAAGCGTTGCGGATACAAATGCTTCTAGAATCGACGAAACGTAACAAAAAATATGCTTAGCATTTAAGGACTAGAAAGGACGCCCCTTAATAACTTCAGTACCAACAGTCATGTAAAAGTAAAAGTGGAAAAAGGACAAGACGCCACCTTTGATCACATTCAGAGAAATTATCCTCTACCGTCTGGAACAAGGAGAGATGTATTAGTGAAGAGAAGATGGTTGAGACATATGTACTCTTCAGATAAATTATTAGACACCTTGGATAAGTGTTTGTCCTTCGAACAACCACAGACGATTGGACTTTAGCCTTGAAACTGAAATCACTTCGAACTGTGTACAACAATATTGTTTGATCCCCACATCGTGTTCAACGACTTCAAATCCACCTCGCATTCCAATCTTAAATTATTCAACCTACTTCAGTGTACTTACCTAGACACCAAAAGTAACTCAATGATGTGATAAGAAGTATACTACCAAATATCTACTCCATGGCAAGCAAACTTTTCAGATAAGAACAACACAAAAGTAAGTCCTTGGTTGGTTTTAACTTCACGATTCGATATAACGTGCTCTCATAAATTTTCTCGGCAAACAACTGCCATTTTCATGTTTCACATACTAAACATGCAAAAAAGTTTCCCATTAAACTCTTCATGCATTATCTACTCATCAAAATGCAAAGGGGTGTGTCCTTGCTTTGAATAAAAGGTTTTTTAGAAAACCAGAGGAAAAAGCAAAAAAAAAAAAAAGGAGAGTCCTTTACCTTTCGGGACGTAATTTACCTCCTGCGAAGCATTCTATATGTTCCATAGGAAATCCAATCATGATCTAAGTGCAAATGTTCACTTTATTGGGTTCCATAGAACAGCACGAGGACGTTTGTCCCTAAGAAATGTCGTAGACGAAATGCGGTTCAAAAGGAAATCTGAAATAGATGGCTAATTCCATAATGTTGTCTCTTGGAAAGGTGTGTGAAATGCTTTTATCCTGTTATCCTCAAAGGTTGCTCGGTGCGCTGTTTGTCAACACTTGCTAGTCCTTGTCCTTTGTTAGTTCGCACATCGTTTCTTTATGTTTATTTAGTAACTTGTACTTACTTTTTTTTTTTTTTCTGTGTTCTCCAAAGAGTGACTATTCTTAAGGCCGTCCTTGAGGCAAGAGATGTGAGGATGAATTTGTTTTAGAGCTCTTTACGAAAATTGCTATTTCCCCTGAGTACCACTTAAGTGCCTCCTGAGAGTATCCTTGTGTGATACTTTCACAAAATAAGTTAGTTCAATATGATATCCAAAGTATTTTGCTAGAAGTTTAGTTAATGAAAAAACAACATGTTGCCTAGATAAATAAAGGGGTTCGGCGATGAGGAGTAGCCAAAATCAAGTCACATCAAGATATCGTATTACTTTAGCTTGGTGTAATATAAATCTCATATGAGGCGATGAATGGTTCATTATTTGCTTCACAAATAGTATGACGCCTTTGAACTTCAAGATATTGATGTTTTGGGTGTTGACTATTTTTTTTTTTTGATATTTCTATTAGAGATACACCTATACAACCGAAAGTCAACTTAGTTTTCTGATTTGCATAACATCTCGGTGGATGCTAGCTAGAGCAGTTGGTGTAACGAAATTAGGTAAGAGCTTGTAGCCTCCATACTATAGGAAGTTACTGTTCGAGTTTACTCCTTCAGGTATCAAATTGTGGTTCATATCTTCCACTATAAAATTATATATGTCGGGATGAAGAGATGTTGCCCACACCGAAAAGTTGGAAGACCATTTAGTCGGGTACGAGCACTGCCGGCCATTCTGATTGTAATTATAAAAAACATTTTGGTTTGCTGCGCTGGTTTACAGATAAGATGTCATCTGTCCTTTTTGCTTAGCTATCATCCTTTTGGTTCGCCAACGTGCTGGACAAGCTCTCTTCTTTTTCATCTACCAAGTTCCCCATCAAGCCTATCTGTAATACAAAAGTCAAATCGCAACAGTGTAACCTCCCGGCAGATTGACGATAAACCAAACACCTTCCAACTTCAAGCCGAAACTCATCATCTTTTTATCGATTTTAAAGAGTCTTAGTTCGAAACTGAGACGTATTATACTCGAAAACACGCTAAATCACACTACTCACTAGATTTCGAAACTAGAGCAGATAGTGTGACCGATAAGCATTAGTACCCAAAATACACTGACGGTATCGGCGATATCTGATGCTCACAGTACCGGTAATTTGAAATGACTACACAAATCACATCCTTTTGGAGATTTAGTGAAGAATTACATCAGGAAGCTCCTGCTATTTTGATGTGGCACACTAACTGGCTTAAAAACTTTGTTCTAGAGAACTCTGACCGAACCAATTGTAAATAGGATACTGAACTCTTTGTCGGAGGACTCGATAGGTGGGTGCCCTGCATCAGCATTTAATTTCCAGACGTCATGAACATCTCTGAACTATCTGACAGTCTGACTTAATTGTAGGTTCCTTCCTATCATGTGAAAAATATAACACGCATAACATGAATGGCTACAACGTGCTAGACCTTGGCACCAGAACAAGTTCTAATTGTCCAGTTTGCCTACATCCTGGAGCGCAATGCCGCGCACAACTATGTATACCCATCAAAAGATCCACTCGTCAATTCAGTTCTTGACAGAAGATGGCAGTTCAGGTCCTAAGCAATCATAGTCTAAGACCTATTTAGCAGAGTGATCGCGAAGTCACCGGAAATGGAATTCAGACAATTTTTGCATTCTAAGACTATTTTGAAAGTGGTAACATGAAGCGTAACATAACTAGACTCCGAGCCATCCAACGTCAGGCGCAATGCAGCTGTTAGTTACATGAAACCCTTCTCTGATACATAAGTAAGAAGCGGTCCTACTATAACCTTATCCAGAGGATTTGTTTTATTCTCATTAGCCCCATGTCCTGTAAGATGTACCCTTATACTGCCAAAAAACTTAGATTGCCTTTGGTAAGGTTAACTTGATACACATTGACCGAGAAAGTTATTTTTCTCCAGGATTGCTCCTCGATATTTGATTCCATTATAGATCAAGATAGTGACCCCTTTAGCACTGGTAGTCTATGAGATCGACAAAAGAATTTGACGGCGGGGGCATTACCCAACTGTAGGGAAAGCAAGTTGACATAACGACTAAGGTTTCCACAATCTTGGAATAATACAAATTAATCTTCAGGTTTCATCCTTTTTTGGAAGCATCTAAGCAAAAGTAATCGTAAGTTTTTTCCAGGACGCATGTCCACTTAGATAATGAATGGAATCTCAGCATCGTTCGCCCGATCCACAAAAAAGAAGATTCCCTCAATAGCGCCAATTACAGAGGTATCAGTCTCCTCAACATCGCGTACAAGATACTGTCTGCCATATTGTGAACGTCTGAAACGCTTCGCCAACAACCTGATTAGCCCCTATCAGTGTGGTTTTAAACCAGGAAAGTTCACAATCAATCAAATCTTCACCCTTCGACAGATCCTGGAAAAAAAAATCCAAGAAGTCCAAATCGATACCCACCATTTTTTCATCGACTTCAAGGCCGCATATGACAGTATTTATAGAGACGAGCTATACTGAGCCAAACTCGCTCGCCTGTGTAGGATGACGATGGAGAACGCTCGCTACTCCATCAAAGTCGGTAACGATCTCACCGAGACCTTTGATGTCAAAAAAGGATTTAGACAAGGTGACGCGCTGTTATGTGATTTCTTCAACATCATACTTGAAAGGATTGTGCGAAACTCACAAGCCAACTCCGGTGGCAGAATCTTTTAAAAACCTGTGTAACTACTAGATTACGCCGACGACATTGACATAAACACAGCAGGCCGTTCGTCACCGGTACGTTCGCTAGTATTGCAACGGAAGCTGTCAAAATGGGTTAAGCTGTAAACGAGGGCAAAACCAAATATATGCTGTCAACCAGAAGGGACACAGAACATCGATGTCACAATCGACAGCTATAACTTTGAGGTAGTAAGGGACTCTATCAACCTCGGCTCTACTATAAACTCTGACAACAATATCTCAGCAGAAATTACATAAACGAAGAATAACTCTTGCAAATCGCTGTTTCTTTTGGTTGAGAAGGCATTTTTGAGTAGTAGAGCCCAATCCCGAACAACAAAGGAGACTCTATATAAGACCTTGATCATCTCAGTCCTGCATTATGTCTCTGAAGCTTGGACTCTATCAAAAGTGGATGAAAATATTCTCGGTCGCTTCGCGATAAAGATTATTCGTAAAATTTTCGGTCCCGCTTGCGTTGAAGGGCTTTGAAGGAGGAGATTCAACGACGAACTATACGAACTGTACAGCGACGTCGACCTAGGACATACAGAGCAAATAAACCCAATTGCTTCGGCTCGTAGACTCCTCGAATCTAATCCGGAGGGACAACGCAGTAGGGGAAGAACTCGCCTTAGAAAGTTGAAGGGGCTGGAGGGTAGCTGGAGAGGTTTGTTGGTTGAGGCCCAGGATCACCCCAAACTGTAGCGCCACAGAAGTAAGTAAGTATGACCACTCAGATTCCATAACTTCGACGGAGCTTTTATCCTGACTCACAGCAAAAGAATAACCTTCCTCGTAGTACAAAACGACTTCTTATTCACTCGTGGCCAGGCCACGACTGTGAATCTTTTCTTAAGATTCCCCGAAGTTTAGCAAAAGGTGCGCATTCTTTCTTGAGGTCGGAGCAGAAGCAGAAAAGAAGTGGCCTTCATGCGTGACATTTCATGGCATCAAGGGTTAACTAGGATTCCAAGGAGCATTTCATCACGAAAGTTTCATACTTCGACATACTTATAGAATCCTTCACTTGAATAGAAGGATGCCACTTCGCAATCAACAAGTTGTCGATTCAGGTGGTCTTTTACTAACCTTTTGCTGGTCTTATCCGGTGTTTTGACTTGTTTTCAATATTATCCGAGAGCAGGACTAAAACTGAGCCAAACAACCGCGTGGTTTGAAGCACAATTGCAGTACAATGGACCTCCTCTGATCAAAGTGCATTTTCTAATCGAGGGCCGATCCTAACCAACAACTTTTCACGATCGTTACCTGTACATTGTACATGTTCCAGATGTTCCACAACAGAAGTTAATTTATTTACAAACACCTAAATATGATATCTGTCCCAAAAATATTACCTTCAGTGATTTGATGGGTGAACAAGATGTTGATCCCAGACAGAGTTAGAAAGTGAGAGTACAACTGCTTTAGACCAACAGGTCTTATACTTCTGTGATCAGTTATCCTTAGCTAGCTCGTCCGCTCTGCAATTGCCTGGAATATCCCTATGGCCTAGAACCCAGCACAGGGATACGTCGCACCTGACAGCGATCTCGTTAAGAGATCCGCGGCATTGCTTTACCAACTTGGATCGAATTATTGGCGATTCCAAGGCTTTTATGGCAGCTTGACTATCTGTATAGAAAACAATAGCGCTGCACTCTATCGAGTTAATCGAAAGCCAGGTCGCAGCTTCACGGACTGCTGAGACTTCTGCTTAAAAAACACTGCAGTGATCCAGACGCTGTCTTGGATCCGTCTGTGTAAATCCCTGTCGCAAATTCGTTTAAAATTTCTCTCGATTCCCAAGCACTTCTGCTGGGAATCCTGGTTCTATATTTGATATTGAAGTCCAGATAGCGGACTATGTAGTCTGAATTACTAGGAATAGTATTATAACCGTTTAGGATGCTTGCATGGCCCATATTTCCACGAACCAGTGCCTAAGTCGTAGTGCTGATTTAGCCGCCATCAGCCTCCCAAAGATATCAATAGGAAGAAGATGAAGTGAAGTCTCTAATGCAGCTATAGGAGTAGTTCTAAGGGCGCCCGTTATATAGACGCAGGATAGCCTTTGAACTTTCTCAAGTATTGCGATGTTGCTTTTCTTGTCCAGTGCCGTCCACCAGACTAGTACTCGATACATAAGGAGGGACCTAACGATTGCCGTGTATATGCGGTGGACGACTCGGGGCTGGAGACCCCATTTTGGGCCCAGGGCTTTCCTACATGAATAGAGGGCAATCGAGGCCTTTCTGGCACGGTCCTGTAAATTCAGTTTCCAACTGAGTTTTCTATCTAGAATAACTGCGAATTGCAATTCAATACCATTGAGTTTTGGAGTAGTTATATGTGGTATTTTATACTTTTTGGTGAACAATAAGAGATCAGTCTTCGATGGATTAACTCCAAGACCGACACTATCCGTCCACTTTCCAAGTTTATTTAGAGCAGACTCCATTAGGTCTCTAACTGTAAGAAGGAACTTCCCTGATATCGCTATGGCAATTTCGTCCGCATAAGCTATAACACTGAATCCCTCTTTACCCACGGTTAAGAGTATCTCATTCACTACCATGAGCCACAATAGTGGTGATAATACTCCATCCCAGTTGGTATCCCTGAACATCGACCTTCTGGCTAGACAGCACCCTAGCTCAGCATAGATAAGCTTGCTTTTAAGCATATGCTCGATCCAATAGCAAAGGTAGTTGTCAACCTTCAGATCAAGAAGTTCAAATATAGATATAGCTTCTGTTTTGACATTGTTGAAAGCTCCTTCAATATCAAGTAAGGACACCATAGTGAACTCTTTATTTTCAAAGGATTTCTCGATGATTCCTACCAACGAATGTAAAGCAGTCTCTACCAATTTTTCCTGAGAGCTAAGCGCCAGATATGAGCCCTGGTCGACAAGGATGTAATTAGCCTCTGCAATAAAAACTGGAGACTTTGAACCAGATTTTAGTAGTGAACCTCTCGCAAGCCTCTGACAAACAGTTTAGAGTAAAACTGCCATGAAAAATCTTCTCACACAAAAATTATCCTTCGGACACGTCATTAAATAGTAGGGCCCTTCCTTTCGTGTAAAGAATATAACACGCACAACACGAATTGTTGGGAGAAGCTAGTTCCGAGGTCCTGTACGGACCTGTCAAGCCAAATACATATATTATATGTAATGCAATAGATTTATAGATACATACTACCGTCTATCTCTAAAGTACCTTCAAAAATGTTTTCCCCTTTCGTTTACCTTGACATTCAATTCATTTGGGCGTAACTATTCACATTTAGATACAAAAATAAAATTATTATTTAAAAGAAACGTTAATCACACGCCACGGCGTCATAGTCTATAAACTTTAACGACTGTCTGAATCGATATTCTGATGAAGGTATACTACACAGGTGCCAAACACATACATAGATCATAACATTTGCGTCAGGACCGAAGACTAGCATTGGAGAATTTTTCTTTCGAAAATATTTCGAACAAAGGATGAAATGTTACTCTAGCGTGTACTACGACTACCTACAACACATGTGACGCCGATAATAAATTTACGTTGTCACGAATTTGAATATCTACTGACTGCTGACGTATATCCTCCCAAGGATTACACATTATAATCTAATGGTGGATGAAATCAAAGACGTGATAAAGGAAAATGATTACTCTCCCCGGCAGTGGTAATGCTGACATTTTTACAACGGCTGTCACTCATGACTTTTTTTTTTTTTTTTTAAATAAAACGTTGCAAAGTGCTATGAATATTTGCTTTTCAAAGGATAATAGTACGTTACACCTTGTGTGAATGTGCAGAATGTATTGAGCAATAACGAAAGTCATAAAGTGACAGGAATACGAAATTTTCAAGTGAAGGTTAACCTTTACTGAATTATCATGAGAAATGGCGTACGTAGGTGCCTACATACATATATTTTCGATATATAAAACATTATTTTAATACATAACAAAAACGGGGAGATATTTAAGTTATGTGATAAAAAATTATAGGGTCGTATATACTCGTATGTAGGTACATGTGGAATGCTCATTAGTATGCGTTGTTCGCACTGTCATGGAATATTTGGAGAATTTGTCGTTAGGCGGAATAGATTATAAGCCAATTGTAACTTTGAATTGTTTAATCAACAAAGCTTGTTAGAATTTAATAGTAGTTATCAGCCTTATATGGATTCTCCATTTGTCAACCTTGATCTATACGAAGATTGTCCGAAAAATTTTCGAATATGGCAGCACTGATTCCTTTGACTTTTCTAAATATCAAAAGTCGAATTAATGAGACATTGCCCATTTGTCGCCTGATTTGTCGAGAAAAGTCACGCACAAGTGGAAGAGGACCTCAACCAACTTGGATTGCGCAACTGGAGAGGCTTGCTGCTTAAAGCCCAGTTCCATCCCGGACTGCAGCGCTAACTAAGTAAGTAAAATACTGATTTTACAGAATCTCAAGCTGAGTATGTTTGCAGAAAATTATGTCCTTTAGTCGTTTGTGACTAAATTGGACCTTCAATATCGATAAAAGGTTTTCAATTTTCCTAACACTAACGGTTACCATAATCGAATGCTCAATGAAACTCCTTGAGGCACAAAACATGCTGCAGAACTGGATGAGGAAAATTTCTCCCATCCCACCATCCACAGAAAATGGAAATGAAACATTTGCTTAAGACATAATTGGACAAAACACTATTGGTCCTTGAAAATTTATTCTACCTTAAGGTATGTAAATATACAAAAATATCTTTCTCAGTCTTAAGTTATATTTTGCTCAAGTATTCTTCAATCAAACTACCTTTGGTATAAAATCCTTTCCTGTAAAATGATTACTATCTCAACTACATATCAAAACAAACAAGAGTCCTTCATGCTATTTTTCAAGTTCCTATGATTTCCAAATACAAATGCCAAGGAGAGGAGATAGTACGAATACATGCAAGCCAATTCATTCGTCTTAAATATTTGCAAACTTCCACCAAACGAATCTACCTACACACATTCTTCAATTTGATATCTGACTACTTGGTCCTTCGATGTCCAGCCATTTTTGAGAAGGACCACTCTTGTCTACATTATGTACATAAATCCTGAAAAGAATCCATCGTCGGTTATTTGTTCCTTTCGATTGGCATTGCTCGTGTGAGGAATAAACTTGAAAGGATTAAATTTGTAAGGATTCTTGAGGTTTTCCTTTATGTTTCCTGGAATTTTTTTCATTTAATGAAAATATAAATTAAATATTCAGTGCTTCACATGAGGTTTCTTATCTGAATTGGCTGTCGAAGACTTCAAAGGAACAGCAAACACGGTAATAATATTTTACGAATGTTTATATGTACTTATGTATACATTTCTTAGAAAAATTCTAATAAATTGAGAAGAGAAGCTTAATAAAAGCAGATGGATGCCAGACCAAAAATAGCAAAGAATCACTTAGTAACAGAAAAAAAAAACTGGTACAGATTAACCGCCATCATTTCTCTTTAGCATCCGCCACGCTGAAACTCCGCTTCAATGAAAGAGGCGATATCACCCTAACCCTCATCCAGGAACCCTGGATAAGAGATGACACCGTCATGGGACTGAGGGCTCCTGACAACACACTCTACCATGCAAGGAACACAGGTAACATCAGCGTTTGTATTCTTGCCAAATGTACACTTAACCTAACCTTTCTTCCTCATCGCAGCACAAATGCACAAAACCTGGCAGTAACACTGCTCAAATCAGCGGACAACTACATCTGGCTGGCAGGATACCTACCCTAGGGAGAACCCGAATTCGTCGCATCAAAGGAGGTTAAAGTAATGGTAGAAGTAGCAAGAGGAAAAAGAGAAGAAATCGTGCTAGGGTGCGACACCAACCCGCACCATGAGGTATGGGGCAGCAACGACATCAACTCTTGAGTCACTCTTTGAATACTTAGTAGGCACCGACTTAGTAGTGTGCAATAGGGGAAGGAGTCCCATCTTCATTACAAAAATCCGGCAGGAGGTATTGGATGTCACCTTCGCTTCTATGAATAAGTATATACCATGCGATCTCTAGGTGGATTGTATCCGACAGTCACTCATTTTTCGATCATCCCTATCTGGAATATGAACTAGAATCAAGCGGCAACTCTACACCACCAATTTTCCGTAATCTACGGAGAACTGACTGGTCAAAACATAACAACATTCTTACAGCTAAACTATACAATAGTGTGCACACGATACGAACCACACAATTGGTACTAAATAAGCTCAACACTGTTCTTACCTCCGCCCTAAACTCGGCACCTCCGGCCTAAACTCAGCACTAAATGAGTCTTGTCCTATTACGACAAGAAAAGTAGGCCATCGTCCGCCATGTTGGAATGCAGAACTTAACAAAGCCAAATCAACAAAGCTACTCACGGACTGAGGCATCTACAAACAAAGCCTGAAGAAGTTCAAAGCTGAAGTTCGGAAAGCCCAACCTATATCCTGGCGTAGTTTCTGCCAGAGTATTGACAATACGGTTCAAGCCTCCTGACTTCGCAAAGTCCTCTCCAAAACACCAACCGTGCCGATTGTCCTCATGAACCCAAATGGATCATGGGCGGAATCTGATGAAGCATCGCTCAACCTGCTTATGGACACTCACTTCCCTGGCTATACGTAGAGCTCCTGCTCTGATAAATATCGCACGCCCACCGCTACCTCCTGAACTCATCAATGAAGATAAACTGAAATGGACGGTGACCAGTTCCGAGCCTTTTAAGTCCCCCTAGCCGGACGGCATCTTACTGGCACAAATCCAGGCGGCATTCAGTATTATAGCGCATACCATGTCCTGTATCCTGAAGGAACAATGCCAAGGTAAAACTGATATTTATATATTATTTCAAAAGACCTTACACCAATCAGAATAACATCTTCCCTTTCAAGATTCTTGAAAGAATCCTAGATCTTCACATCAAGGCCACCATTGATAGCACCCTACTATCCAGGTCACAACAGCCTATCAAAGAGGTAAATCTGTGAAACGGTCCTGCACTCAATCATCAAACCTATCGAAAACAGTAATTCGATAAGCTCGAGTACACTATTTTCAAACTTCCACAATCAGTCCGATCATTACCAGGAAATTTTAGATTTGTAAGATCGCCAAGAACCTCATGTAGCCTTCCAAATGTTGGCGAGTGACGGGCCATTGCACAGGATGTGACTAATGGTCTCCTCTTCCTTTTCGTCCCTACAGCTTCAACAGAATTGGACAGGGAATGCCCAGTCTTTGAGCATGTCTTCTTATAGCATAGTGTTCGGTGAGGGAATTAACTAACTTGGAGAGGGTTCCTCTCTTATGTCTTAGTAGTCCACTGGACCTGGTCTTGTTTAGAGTCGGCCAGAGCAGCCCAGCGGTATTGCATTGGTCGAGTTGATGCCATCGATGATTTGGCTCACTCACAGCGTCGGCGTTGATAAGGTATTTGGCATAAGACAGAAAATCCTTCTCTAGCTAGTTCGTCAGCCTTACGATTCCCTGGTATGTTACAGTGACAGTGACAGTTCTACTATCCAACTATCTCGTTAAGAGGTTGCCTTGGATATCGTTGTGCTGGATGCAAGGGATTTGATGTCTGACTGTCGATGTACTATATATGACGATATTCGGTGCTGATACTGCATTAACCGCCAACCAAAACGCTGCAGCAGTTTGGGAGGTGAAAGGAGAGGTGGACATCTATGTAGGTTTTCTAAGAAGACTCCAGCATCGACACCGTCCTCGGTTTTGGACCCGTCCATAAAAATTGACAGCGATTCGTGGTACAGGACATCACGTTGTGTTCATTCAGTTCTGTCTGCTATTGAGAAATTGTAGCCCATGTTGTAGTTGTGTTCATTGCCCAGGTGGTCGGTGATCTGTGGAAGATGACGATGCGTCGATAGTATTCTGGCATGTCCAGTGAGTTGCTCATTCCATTGTATGGAGTTTCTCAGTGTTATTGCTGAGTAGGCAGCCAGTTGCTTCCTGACGAAGTAAGTGGAGCATGGTTTATAGCGCTACATTGGAGAAAGTTTTCAGAACACCGGTAGTACTGAGAGAAGGTTGGAATTCTATTCTTATCCAGGGCGGGCCACCAAACCAGTACTCCATACTGTTATCGGTTTTATTGCCGATTTGATTCTAGACCCCAAATGGACTACTGCCTTTTTGCATTTCCTGACACGTTCGACTATGTTTTCTCTCCAAAGAAGATTGCAGTCAAGTTTTGGGCCTTGGTAACTGGCACTCTTTGTGAGGGTAAGGGGGTGTCTCTTAGATTTGGGAGATTAAAGTCAGGCAGTTTGCGTTTTCTTGTGAACAGGACCAGCTCAATCTTCGTCACCACAGCTTTCAGTTCAGCTTGTTGGTTTATTGAGAGCAGGCTACATAATACAACGACGTCATAACTTTGCGTCCAGATATTTTTCCCATTTTCAGAAGGGCTGGCTATACTAGACATCGAAAATGGTTTCAATTCAGGAATTTGGTCATGTATGACTCTCTCTTGGAAGTATTAATTCGTTAATGTACAAAACCCTACAATATTTCAGCAGGTATTCCACAAGTATCAGTATTAGGTCCCCTTCTGTTGAACATCATGCATGACAACGTGGTCAGATTGCATATACTTCGCGGACGATATCGTTGTTGTAACCGTGTTGAAACACGTTTCCGAGGTAGAATCAGTATTCAAAAACTAAAGCCTGATTGGAAATAGCAGGTTTTGGAGGTTCAACGCATCCAACGAGCAACTCGATCCAGGCGTAAGAATAGCAAACGAGAAAAAGTTCAGTAGAGCCTAAAAGGGTAATCATCCACGCGAACTAATACCTACCGATAGTCCTGCGGACAGAGTGGCAAGAGTGTGTAGAGTATATATTTTTATTAGAACTACTAGTATGTATATAAGATACCTATACCTACATACATTTGCATTATTCCATTGAAAAACACTTCCCTTAACCTCTCACAATTCTAAGGATATTCATTCTTCACTTGGCAAAGAAATATTACTCCTTTCTCATTGCTTTATGCACATTTCCCAGAAAAAAGTATTATTTATGCGAATTCATTCCATTTGCGTTGCACAAAAGACCGTCCGGACGTCAGTAGATACAAAGAATAATACTTTAGGTCAGCAAAGTGCATACAAGATCCTGTGCTCTCCTTGTACTGGACGTGTACGCGTATATACAAACGGAACAAGTATACATAAATCAAAACAATTTCCATAATATAATTTTCATTTTATTTTTTAAATTTCAAAAAACAAAAAAAAATGTTTTTTTTTTTTTTTGTTTTTACCGGCATCACCGGGTTATGCATTTGTTGTCTTAATATGTATAGTGTTTCTTAATTTTAGTTTTTAGATTAACTTTTGTTTTTATACAGTAGATAGATATACCAAAATGATATTGGACTTACATTTGTACATACTTTTCTCTTGGTAATAAGTTAGAAATAAAGTTCAATACAATTTCTGATTACTACACCCATGTTTCATTATCCTGGATCGTTTTACGACGCAATAATTTAAAATGTTGCACGAAGACTTCATTGCGATTTATGAATAAATAACGTAGCGAATTAAATTTGATTCTGTCGAGACTTAAGAGGAGTCAACTGGATAGTGTTGAAAGGGATGTGTGAATCCTTTAAAACTATTATGGGCTAAAAGACAAGGCATAACAGGTTTAAGGGCAATAAACTAAATGGTTTTCCTTTGCTGAAAGATTAAGCCTTGTACTCTTGTCAAGAACAAGTTTAGTCGTTTTTTTTTTTCAATGTAGTTTCAGCGAACCTGACTTTGTTTACGCTAGTTTGAGTTTGAGAAATGGGGCGGTGACCAGCAGACAATATACACAAAGTAATACAAATTGACTGAAATTTTACTTATCATCAACGAAAGTACCACCAGTCTTAGGCTTCATCAAAAAACCTCACAGATCCTAGACCGAATCCCTACAACTCCTCTATAAAACAACCATTACAGGGACCGATATTGTCGTGCCTAAGAATACAGTAAGTCCAAGAGAAACAAAGGATAACACACAGCAATTCCTTGACAATCAGATAGTGGACAAACAAACAATAAACTGGACAGTCGACTTGTTTGGCCTTGGCAGTTTATTTCCCATGATACTACGAAGCTACTACGGAATATATCATTCCATGGCTGGTCATCATTTTTCGCTGGTGCCCATTTCTCATATGAACCTTTGCACAGGAGTTCTAAAGACATTAGGCCAATTTGCCTCACTACATTCTCGCTCATTACACTGGAAAAGGACGATACATAGTTTAGCACATTCTCTCCAAATAAAGTCTTAGAGATGTGTTCACAGCTCAACAATCCTATACAAAAGGCCAAACTAAACAATTCTTCGTATCACAACATGAAATCTGACTCTATAGGACTACCATTGGTAGCAACAAAACGTAAGCCAAGTTATTTAAGACTAAATCAAATGCATGCTCAAGACGTTGTACATTGGTTTAGAACTGAAAAAAATTATAGCAATGCCTACAATCGGACCTTTGACACTCAATAGTGCGGCGAGATACTTGGGTTGAATAACCTATCACCATCGACTGGACGTACACAACCATCGTCGAAACCATTCTACCCTATGGATGCCTAGTTTGGTGGTAGTAGGTAAGGTTACGTATTTCAGGGAACTGAGCTAGATCTGAAGACTAACTTGCATAGACAGAACTAGCAATATTAAAACTACGCTAAATGCAAAACTTAAAACTAGACTTACACTAATTCCATCAGACTTGCATCACGTTCAAAACAATCCAACTTTTGCGAGACACACTTGGGTATCAGATTTATCTAAAATCAACGCCGGGCTTCAGCTTCAGCCTAAACGATAGGACAATCTTGCAGTCAGATGAGGATTCGCCAAACGGTAGGGTTATTAACCCGAATAGAATCTAAAACCGATGTAGGAGTGGGCTCTGGAATCTACTCGTCTGAGCTCGAAATTACAAGCTCATGGAAACTTTCAAACCACATCCAAAACAGAGATAGAACGCCATAAGACAGAAAATGTGTTATTCCCGAAAACAACAGTGAGCGTAAACAACTTCTTTCCATTCAAACCTCCTGGATCCGACGGTATCGAACCAGTGGAACTACAACAGATTTAATTAAGACTCTGGCGCCACACTATCTATAGAAGCTTTCTTAATTTTGACTACACTCCTAAATACTAGAGGATGCCCAAAACTGTTATGACACCGAAATCCTGTAAGACTTCCTTCACATCCCCTAAGGGCTTCGGTAAAATCAGCCTATCCTCCTATATATAAAATATCTTTGAAAAACGATTCATCCTGAGATACAGATACATAATTTGTACTTGTATCGCAGTCAACTCGGTGACTTCGTAACTGGTTACCCATCCTATTAATTACATCAATGTGCTGGCTGTTGAAGCAGAAGAAGCAGCACTAGCAGAACCATTTACAGAATCACCAAAGAGCTGGTGGTCGCAGCTCTACCCTACACTCAGTGAAAGGCTTAGACGGTTCATTGCTTATTTCAGATAAAGAACAACTGAAAAGATGGAAGGAGTACTTTGCAATGGTTTTAAACCATGTATTGGCTAGTAATATGCACCGAACTCAAACTGAAATGTCCAGGATAACAAATACCCGGACTCGCACCATATCCCCCAGTAAGGATGAAATCATTACCGCGATCAAAGCACTCTAAAACAACAAGGCGGTAGGACTTGACAGCATATTCGCGGAGCTATTTCGTGCAGCTTCAACTGCATTAGCCGATCTACTGGTCCCACTTGTTGAGATAGTCTGGGAGGAACTGGCGAGGTATCTGGGTACCGCCTGTTGTGGCTAAGGTAATAGCTAGAATTATCCTTGAGCGAATCAAAGAACACCTCGTAGATACACTAGATTCCGAACAATCAGGTTGTCGTTCTGAATCCTCCTGTGTCGACCAGATCAATACCCTTTGGATCATCATCGAGCATGGCATTGAATATCGTTGATCACTTCACCTGCTATTCATCCTAAATTCTACTTTATCGATGGGAACCAGAGGAATGCGATGGACTCCTGCATCGGAACTCAAACACATCGACTACGCTGACGATGTATGTCAACTCTCTTATGGAACTTGCTAACTCAGGATGGCAGGATACGCGGCGGTCCTAGAAACACATGGCGCAGAACAGTAGAGAAGGAAGCACGGCAACTGAAAAATATCTGGGGAGAGTTGAGGCACATTGCACACTATGGTGCTTAGGGCCTCCACACTATAGGACTAATAAGGAGATAGGGGACACAAGTAAAGGTTTTTCAATAAGGACATAACAATTTTGTATTTAAATCAAATACAGAATAATAATTGAGATATTGGGCTGAAATTTATTCCAAGTGTTAGATTTCAGTATGGAGTTCAATCTCTTTCATATGACCACACCGAGCACGTTTGCAGCAATCGATTCTTTGGAGCTAATTTTTCACCACTCTTCCACATATATCGGGCGGAAGTCGTTGGCAATTTCGCGTTCGATATTGTTCCTAAGCTCAATGCTTCCCGACTTCACACTACCAAAGATAGATGGCACCACTATAATCCTCTGATCTGAAGCGAAATATCTCGGTGTCATTCTATGCTCCAAGTTATCTCGGAAAAGAAATGTTAAAGAAAGGATAAAGATAGGATTGAATGTTCTCTATGCTTGTAAGAGGGTCTTTAGGAGAAGGTGGGGATTGCAGCCTTGCATCATTCACTGGAAGTACATAGCAATTATCAGACCCATCATGTCCTATGTGTCACTAGTCTGGTGTATAGCAACGAGTATAAAGAGCTATATGAAAGAACTATACAAAGTTCAAAGACTCGCAGCATTCTGCACCACTGGAGTTGTGAGAAGCGCGCCTCAAGCAGCTATGGATACGATTCTGCATATCCTTCCCCGGGACTTGTTCATCAAATGTTCTGCCACGAAAGGAGCCCTTAGATTGAGAGAATCCAACCTGTGGAAAGAGACCACCTATGGACATGCGGTAGTATTAAAATCAATAAAGACAACAGACAGGAAATATAACTCCAATGCTTCACAGTCACATCTGATTATATAGTCCCCTAGAACGACTTTAACTTTGATCCTAATCCTATCTTATTAATCCGACAGCGATCTAGGGATCACAGCCTACACGTATGGCTCAAAAATGGATATAGGCAAGGGAACAGGATTTTACTCGGAAACACTGCAAAAATAGGAATCTTTCAGATTACCAGAAGCGTGTAGTGTATTTCAAGTTGAAATCATGGCTGCTAGATGCATAGAAGACAGTCACCTTCACCTGTCGGATATAACCATCCTTGTTGACAGTCAAGCAGTTCTAAAATCGATTTAATCTAATCCAATCAAATCAAAAGCAATTAGGAAATGCCGTGATGCACTGATCGCGATTGGGCACTGTTCGGTCAAACTCTGGTGGGTTCCCGGACATAGTAATGTCGAAGGTAACAAGAAGGCGGATGCTGTGGCAAGAATTGGATTGGAAATGAAGATCAGCCACCAATTGTATAACATAATTGAGAAGTCCTGGTTATTTAGGGAGGACTGTCCCACCTCTCGCACGTTATGACCGAAATCAGATAAAAAGAAAACAAAGAGTCTTCTGGCACTAAATCGATCGATATGTATCCTTACTGGTATAATCGCAGGACACTATGTCATCGGAGTCATGCTCCATAAATGGAGGGTAGAGTCTAACGACTTATGTAGAAGCTGCAGAGACGAATACGATGTGGAGTCAAACCAAGAACAAAGCCTTCGCACTTCGTGGGCCGGCTTTCAGATATTGAATCTCCTCCACAAGAGCACCAACAAGGCAAACAGTAACGTGATGGGTTTCGGTTTATTCTTATATTTTTAGATCTCATTCTACTTATATCTTCATTCACAATAGACCTTTAGGTGTCGGAGTGGATGTGATGAGTATTTTTCCGTCACAACTTAACCTGACCGAACCTACTCCAGAGGGATAATTCAATATAGAAGGACCTTGGGTCTATATAAATGAACCTTGATCGACTTGGAGTGCGCAACTGAAGATAGTTAAGGACCGGGCAAACTGAGGGGCCTTGTCGAACTGTAACGCCACCTAAGTAAGCAATCTAGATCTTCAGACAGTTTTTGTGGATTCTAGATGCTTGTGGTATCACATATATCTAAAGTACCTGTATCTAATAGACTAACCTAAACCAATATACTACTTATGTACTGGGCAAGGGGTAATTTTAATTTTGAAACCATTTAAAATATTAATATGGGCATAGCAATCATTAGTCGATACATTTTCATCAGATTTTATTTGAATATGTTTTTTTTTTTTTCTTTTTTTTTTGTAGGAATATGTATTGATATGATATATGTATTTTTGGGGATATATGTAAATTTCTAACATTCACAATGTAGCAGTAGGTTTACCATCAAAAATGTACAATTCTTGATATAACAATTAACTATGCATACATTTAAAATATTTTCCATAAAGTTTTCACTACGATAGAGGGTACAAATTGATTGATTTTGGTTTTCGAATTAAAGTAATATTGAACAAAAAATAAATTTTGTTTCAACTTTCACTAAAAATGTTACAAATTGTACAAAAATATTCTTTTTTTTTTTTCGCTTTTGGTTCATTTGAATGGTATTATTATAATTATATTTTATTTTTTTATTTTAAATGATTTTTTGAATTATGGACATTTTTTTTTTTAAGTTTTGTGTATGGAAGGAGTTTTACTTAACTTTATGCTATATGGTGGTATATTCTAACGAAAATGTATTTTATTTTTTTTTTTTGGTTTTTACGTTAAATATATACAGTGTATATTGAGATGATATATAGTATAAATGTAAGTAGATCTAGTTTTATCTTATAAAAGCCTCTCGAGATCTTCACTTTCTGCTTCGCTGGTAAATGAATCAGTATCGGTGAAATAATCATC
Organism: Xylota sylvarum; assembly: GCA_905220385.1. Classification (NCBI taxonomy): domain Eukaryota; kingdom Metazoa; phylum Arthropoda; class Insecta; order Diptera; family Syrphidae; genus Xylota; species Xylota sylvarum. The sequence continues at coordinate 41,684,591 of LR999958.1, forward strand.
GCCACGATTTCGACGACAGCATATCCTTCGGCTTATTTCATCGTCACTCCAATGTTCGAATTCCTCTTTGTGATGTTCAAGGAGCATTAATGATGGGAACAAGCTATCACAGCCACCGCATCTGTAAATATAAATTAAAAAATAATTTCTATAGAGGATGATTGATAAGCAACAAACAACTACTAATGACAGTTTCAGATTAAAGTGCACTCACTTAGAGTATATTTAAAATTAAAATTTAAGTGAGATCTAGGACGATTTTATTATCCTCCTAGCTCGCATCACTTTTTTTTGTTTTTTTTTTTATTGCTTGTAGTAATATAACACACCATCAATGCCTTATTAGCCAGAACGAAGAGCAAAGTTTCCACTCCTTGTAATTAAAATAACATAAAGCTCTTTTAAAAAGGAAAAATAAAAATACAAGGATGCCCTCATAAAGTGAATTAAAACATAGAATACCATACGCCGCCCCCAGCAGCGTCAGGGTAATTAAAATTTCCACTAAAATAAGGGGTTGGGGTGAGAGTGTTGCGCTAGTTTATGTTGCATGCTGTCCTGCCGCGGGGTGGCAGCTATAGCAAAATGAATACTTAATTATATCGTTGAGGTAATTTACACTTCGTCTCTGGAATAACACTCACATGAAATGAGTATACAAGCTCCATTCAGGATAGGTCTTCTTCCATGCGACTGCAGTCATTAGTACTCGTACATAGTCATAACGAGAGTAGTCGTAACCGTTCGTATAGTTATGGAAAAAGGTTGAGATTATGCAATTAGATGGGTGGTGCACGTAAGGATAATGATGAAACATTGATACGTGTTCTAAAACTGATCGCTCATGTAAAGGACATAATCCCTTTTGCAATTATAATTACATGTTGGCAGGTACATAGTTAGGATTGCGTAAATCCAAGGGGCTATGATTAACAAGGTGCATAATAGGTACCCGCCTACATGCTCCGCCATTCAATGGATTACTCTGTCAGCAGGTCTGTTGCGAATTATTACTGTTTGGCATGATTAATTAATGTATGTATCTGCATTTATAATCATGACAGCTTGTTTTGACAAGCAATAGCTGTGAGTATGGTGCATATGTATGTACGTGGTGTGGAGAATTTGTTTTTGGCGAGGAATCGGGATTACGTCGACAAATAGACTTATGATTTATGATTGGGATTACAGGATAAATGATAGCCAGGAGCCATGATATATTATAACATGCCAAAAAATTCTTTAAGGTTCATTAAAACTCAAAGATGATTCAGGAGTGGGTAATTGTATATCAAAAAAGATGGATGAGAGCGAACGATGTATTTCTGCCTCTGGGTACTGATTTAATTTGTTAAGATGATACCTTAAGGTACAGTGAACTGTTAGAAGGGTCACCAGTTTTATGATTCTGTTCTAATTTAAGTAAAAAAATGTCCTTTGAATTGACTCAGTCCCGGGATATTTGCCCAGTGAGCTAGCCATTAGTCAGTCTTGTGGCAGCAGCCCAATTAACGCTAGCCTTAGCTAGAGGCTTAGAGTCCCCTGACAGGGCTTTAAGAGCCTCTTTGGTGCCCTTAATACCTCTTCGAAAGTTAAACCTGGAGCGCAGTTAAACATCACTACCAAGGCTTTGCCAAAGTTGCCTATGATGCCACCTCCAACTCCAGGTTACATCTTCGATCCATCGGTGAAACTGACCAGTCTTCTAGGGTTCAGTTTCGAAACACCATAAGACCAGTTCATGTTCCAACTCAAAATACCTGGCCATAATATCAGGTATAGTGGAAACCCTGTCCTTTCTTGGAATGGCGTCAAGGCAGGCGATTTTCTAAGGCTTTTGTAGTTTAGTTGCCGTTGTCCATTCAAAAATTTTTAACAAACAAACGATGACGGCATACTTAGTAATGGGTCTAACAATAATTAGATACTAACTGGTGCTGTATAGGTGTCAGCTATTGGTCCACAAGGCCCTAGAGTTGCAAACCGTTCAGAAAAAGAAATTCAACGTTGAAACCCTTAGCACGACTGAAGTAGCCAGAGCCTACAGAGTGACTTTGAGCGAGAGTCTCTCTGCTGTGCATCCACCCAACACAAACGCCAACAATCTGTGGAACCAGTATTGCGGCATCAAAGACCACCATAGGCTACCAGCCACCACCCAAAATGAGCACTTGGTATGATGATGAATGCGTGCTCCGGAAAAAGATGACAGAAAATCAATACACATACAAGCGCAGAACAAGGCAGCGAGAAGAAGAAGATTTTGCGTAAAAAGAAAAGGGCCCACGCAGTCTCCCAGCTCAAGGATATCGAAGAGTCCCGCTAAGAATAGCATCCGGATGTTTTTTTTTCAATCAAGCAAATGACAGCTGATTTCAAGCCCGGAACGCAGGCTCTTCGAAACAATAAAGGAAGTGCCACCAAACCACAGGAAATAGTAGATGCGTTTAAGCAGCATTTCCAGCAGCGTTTTAATGGGCAGTGATAGGGCAAGAAGAGAACCCGCATACAGTCAATGAAGAAGCTATACCCCTACCATTTTCGAAGAGGTTGACTCAGCCATCAAAAAGCTGAAGAACAACAAGGCAGTCGGCTCCAATGGTCTACCAGCGGAGCTTTTCAAGCATGGCGGTGATGTTTTGGTAGGGTGCATGCATTAAATCACTAACCAAGTACGGATGGATGAAGCCATGCCCGATGACGGGACTATTAGCTCTGTATACACCATTTTCAAAAAGACGATCCTTTGTCTTGTAAAATCTATCGAGACATATCTCTGCCTTATGTCGGATATAAGATCCCATCCAACTTACTATGTAAACGTCTTAAGGCTTTCTGCAGAACACTAATTGGCATGTACCAGGGTGGCTTCCGCCCCGGCATATTGACGGTCGACGAAATTTTCACACTAAGGCAGATCCTGGAAAAAATCAACGAATTTCAAGTCGAGACTTACCATCTCTTCATCGTTTCAAAGTCGCATATGATACCATTCATCGTCTTGAGGTCTAGAAGACAGTTCTGCTGTATGGAGCCAAGTGCTGAACGATAAGCAGGAAAGCAGAGCAGAATACTTTCGAAAGAAAAATTCTTCATCGGATATTCGGTCCCATATGCGAGGAGGGCGAATGGAGGAGAAGATACAACCGCGAACTCTATGAGCTGTAACAAGTTAAAACACGTCGACTACATTCATTCGCTCGGCCACATCGAACGAATGGACAATAATGCTCCTGCAAAGAGGATCTTCGACAAGGTCAGGTTCAAGACGACAAGGAAGACCGAACCTCCATTTTAAGCATCTAGCTATCGCGGATACCAAAGCGCTGGGTCTAGACAACTGGAAGCAGCGTGCCTGGGAGCGAAGTGCAGAGACTCTTCACGGGTCGAGAGTCCGTTAAGTAAGTAAGTATAATAGTAATCAGCATAACCAATGTAGACTAACAAGAAGATTGGTGATTACTTGTAAGGACTAAAATGAAAGAGGGTTCGTACTCAGGGACAGCCCTTATCTGCAGATAACAAAATCGACACTGCTCTGAAGGAGGAACCAATTATTCGGCTTTCCAACACAGCCCTTATCCATTGCTTGGTCGAATCTTTGATACTTCTACTACAGTCGCAGCCAGTGGTATCGAAAGCGTTCTCGACATCTAGGGAGGTGTACCCATGTTATCCCCTTGGAGCAGGGTGAAAAGAAGAGTGCTTTCGAGCACATTTAGTGCTTGTCATGTGATAAAATGGAACCCGCTGACCTAGAACTGAAGATAGCGCGTAGGCATAGTGGAGGCCCGGGGATATAGAGCCAAAGATGTAGTAAGCACATGGATAGATAGCCAACATGCCTATAAAAGACACAAGACTGCGAAAATGGTTAGAGTTGACGTTCTAGGCAAGCAGTACCACTGATCCATAGGATCCACTGATTTACTGTCTTCATGAATTTTAATGTACCTTCTGTAGATAGAATATTTGCCTCGACAACAAAAGGCATCGAATCCTCTTGAGTGCAATACATCCTACACCTTAAGCCAGCTTTGTTAGGACTGTGCAAGTTCTTAAAGGCTTATACACAGGTTTTTTTTTTCTACCACTTTGTTGAATGGTGTTAATAGGGTTGGTTACTCTGCTATTGTATCATTGAGAGTCCAAGTAACTTGTAATCTCTAACATAGACGGTACTTGGTGTTCTTAGCAGACTTTCATCCAGCATAGTATTACACTTAGCTTCAGTACATATCCGTAGACATCAAACTAATCTTAGCGGCCCCTACAGGTCACTAAAGGCTTTAAACATTTTCTGACATTGGGGACTAAGGCCCTAATTGGTACATTGGTAAACGTTGACCATGTAAGCTTCAACAATTAGCATGTTTTTGCACTACCGCAATGGAAGCTCCTTCTCTTGTATCTCCATGTTAAAATTGAAGGCCCAAAAGGCATAAATGTAATGTTTGGATAGATCGTTTAGATAGTTTAGATAGACAGATCGATATTATTTATTCTCAATAGCATACTAGGCTATCGAGAGGGGGTCATCCGGCACAGCTCAAAATAGCTTTTACTGTTGCTCATCTGTTCACAAACGTCAAATGCTACATCATGTCTACATCTTATACCAAAGTATAAGATCGAAGGAAGCAATCAAATACCTAGGAGTAATCATCGACAATAGGCTACAATTTAAAGTGCACGTAGACTACTTGAGTAAAAAGGCGTCACTAATGCAAGCAACACTTTCCCGAATTCTGCCAAATATTGGAGGACCTGGGTATCCTAGAAGGATCTTGATATCCAGAGTAGTCAGCTCAGTCCTATTATACGCTGCCCCGGTATGGGCAAGGGCACTAGCGACGAAGGAAACGAGAAGAAAATGATCGTCAGTCTACAGACGCTGCTTTCGTCATAGCCGGAATGATCCCTATTGACATACTCGCAGACGAGATGCTAAGGATCTACAACAGGAGAACCTCGAGGCAGTTGGAAACATCAACAATCAAGAGGATCCAGGAAGAGGAAAAATCAGTCTCAATGACTGCGTGGCAAGCTAGGTGGGACAACACTTCTAAAGGCAGATGGACCTACAAGTTGATCCCGAATATCGCGTTCTGGATAAAACGAGTTCACGGTGACTGCAACTACCATCTTATGCAGTTCTTGTCCGGCCACGGTGGCTATCGGAAATATCTACATCGATTTCGATACGATAGCTCACCTTTTTGCCCCGACTGCCCAGACCAGGAAGAAGACACAGAGCATGCTGTTTTCCATTGCAGACGCTTCGTGGAATAGAGAAACAGTCTTCCAATCCCACAGTGCCTTATAGAGCGAATGCTGCGCTCAGAGGATGACTGGATGGAAATTGCTGGGTTCGTAACAAACGTTCAAACCGAGCTCAGAAGAATAGAGAAAATAAGGCGAGCTGTAACAGCAGAAACAGAGAGCATAGCATAAAGCTAACCAGCCCCCGCGAAGTAGTACCTAACGGCAGTCCCGCGGGGAGAGTGGTGGAAGAGTGCTGGGTGGGGATTAGTAAGTCGGCGCATTCCTGGCATCGAGTAATTCGGGTCTGCGAATCGTACATGCTGATAGCCCGGGCTATTAGTATCTTTAGAAGATTACCACATCCATTGGCGCAACCATAAAAAAAAAAACCAAAAACATCATGTCCACATTGGAAGAGTTTAGTTTGTTGAGTTTAGTACTTTGAGTTATAATGGAGGGTACTCCCAATCCTTTTTAATTGTCCAGCAGATTTCAGAACCAGGATTAAAAAATCCTGGATCAAGATTAAAATGCGTACAATGTCTCCCACTAAGGACAAGTATCGTATATTGAAACCATCACGTGTAACTCCTGTCCTCTCATTTGACTTGCAGATGAAGATAAATATCCATTTGACCTTATATCCACCTCATTCCATTGACATTATCATCAGTCGTAAATCCCTGTTAATACAGTGCCAAAAATCCTTTGCCTATATTTATTTGCTGCGAACTATCACGACGAATGTCTGAATGTATTTACACCCATAAATTTGCCATACACACCCTAAGGAAAGAAAGAAAAAAAAAACAAAAACCAAATAGAGCACCCCACAGGGATGTCCCGATTCTCTTTGAATAGGTGTGTCCCTGAAAATCCAAAACGTATGTCATCGAACCGAATATGAAAAATTGTTTGCACTGAGTCACAGTCACAAATATTTACCCAGATTTGCGTGCCTACTTTCGGTTACATGAAATATTCAACCTGAACATTTGGTATTTATCCTCACATATCCCAGGTGGGATATACTGTATGTATGTATGTATACACATGGTCAATCGAGTGTAAAATCTTCAATTCAGCATGTCCTTGTACGCCTGCCACACACGTTTAGTTGATGTTTAGTCGTCTCTATGATTGGCGGTTTAATTTGTTTCGAGATAATAGCTAATGACTATCTCTGTGTTTTTGGGGTTCTTAAGGATAAATTGCTTCATTAGGCATTTAGACATATGTGTATACGAAATGTTACAAACGAGACAATTGGGAAGATTTATCTAGGGAGAGCAGACGAATTGTGTGGCATTCCACATGAATGTTTTACAATAATTGGAAGGAAAGGATTTTGCAGGAGCAGTGTGCATTAAGACGAGGCAGTGTGGGTTTTGGTATTCGTAAGCAGTATCTTTTTGAGAGAAATAAATCTTTATCTTGAAGTAATTTTTGTCATTAAATGTTCATTACATTCGAAAGGATTTTAATTGAATTTTTATGTCGTATACAGTATGATTTAAGTGAATTTGGTAAACCTACAGGAGTGTACAAATTCTGAGGTAAGGTGGGCAGAGATGTATTTCAAATTTTGTTCACAATTCTTCCCACATTTGGACAGGTACTACGTTTTAGTTGCTTGGATAAAGAGGAAGAGAGTGTGTGTTCCTCAACATTTTTGGATAGTGGATACAAGTTAAACCGCAGCTGTGCCTGTGGAGAGAGAATAAGGATATTGCGTTCTATTTTTGAGATATCAGAGATCAAGTGTCATTCACAAATACGACAGGCAACATCGGATACTAAACCGGAATAAAGTGTGCCAAGGTGGCACTAAACATCCAAACACAAGGTGTTTTGGCTTTTGGTCCGACGATTTCCAAGAAAGATACGGCAACTGAACCCATTTTGAGTTCTTGTGTGGCTAAAGAGTACTTAATAGAGTCCAACAACCATCATAGTACTAGCCGTACGCCATGTCAAGTTGCCACCTAAAAATTGAGGTGAATCTAGCTCCGACATTGGTTTCGTCCATTCATTAAGTCCAATGAACAAACTTACCAACATGGACGAAGTAAGTGGTCACGCCAGCTACAGGAAAATAAATACAACGACCAGCTTCACTGCAGCAAAAGAGGCAGATAGACTGAAACCAGCCCTTAATCAGTTACTTGAAATATAATCAATCCTTTCTCCTGTGATTCATGTTTTAAGGTCTGGATGTAACCTGCTATGACCATCTAAGTAAATGGAAGAGAAAAAACCTCAAAGATGATGCTCAGATGAACAGCAACTAGGCTGATAGACCTGCTCACCGGGTTAAGGAGCGGCTCCACCGATAACACCTAAACCTATTCAGAGAAAACAACTAAAATGCTTCATTATGGAAGATATCGACCTTGTACAGGATCCAGGACCCATGGGCTCTTCGAAATTTTTGCAGGGATACAGCAATTATCCGCAGGGACACAGACTAGCTTTACTAATTTGTATATACTAATAAAATTTACTGATTGCAGATGTTAGGTTCGTCTTAATACCAAAACCATCTTAACAATGGATGGGAACGAAACCATTGGCGTTAAAAATTGAAAAGTGTCTAACCTACAGCCCCTCTCGCACCATAAATTGATACTTTTTGATATCAGTCTTCAGATAGAGACTGCTAAACCTTTTAGAAACCCAAAATGAATAAACTGGTCACACTTTAATCGTATAGTTAAGTCAAAACTAGGTAGCACGTCAAATCATAGAATCGACTCGATCTCGGAACTGGATTTAAAGGTTGAAACCTTGGAAAAAGCAATCAACTTTACTTTTAAAGTTTCGTGACCAGTCAGTTAGAATAAAAAGAAAGTCCCAATGTGATGCAATAAGGATCTGTCGAAACACAGGAAGTTGACCAGAGTGATCTTCAACATCTGCTACAATCATTTCTTCTGGCAACGCGATATGGTTTGTCCAAAAATGTATAAGGAGTCCATCAGAAACAGGGCTGGATGGATAACTGTCAATCTATCGAGTCTCTTATGAAAACGGCTCGGCTCAGTAAAATTTTGTCCAAAGGATACAGCAATCCGTCCTTCCTGAAAAATTCAGACGTAAACTCAACTGATTCTATTGCGGAATCATTGGAACTTCTTATGAGAGTAGACTTTCCCGGTTGCAGTGACAGGGATACAGAATAAGCTAGTTCCTTTAATGCACTGTCTGCAGCATGGAATAGCATTAGAAACATTATCTCTTGGTCTATAAATTTTTTTCTCACCTTATAAGACACACGGCATTGATAGCATTATGCCTATTATGCTACAGAAACTGCAAGATATAGCAATTCCCTGGCTTCTAGCGATTTATGGGAGCAGCTTATATTTAAATCATGACCCTCAGTCGTGGAAACTTGTCAAAGTCTGCTAAAGTCTATCTAAAGAAGCCTGCCATTTGCTGAACGATCTCTTTACATTCAGTTGGGTTGGGTTGGGTTGGGTTGGGTGGTTGTCCCCGCTTAGCAGGGACGCACTTACATCAAAAGGGAAGTCTATTGTGATACCACTATGGAAAACTACATTGAAACTTCCCCAATGGGACAGAAAGCAGGGCAATCATATTCGGTGTAGACCCATGCCGAGGATGTGTGGTTCGTTGTTTATTCATTAAACCAGTTTGACACGGTGACAAAGCTCCTGATCTTGCATAAGTCTAGTCTAGCTAGATCGTTCAGATCTTCGAAAAGGCATTCGTCTAAGTTTTTTCTTCTCAAGATCGATAGAGCAGGACAGGTGCACAGGAGATGTGTCATGGTTTCCTCCTCTTCCTCGTCTCTAAAGTTTCTACCGAAATCGTTGAAGGGAGCACCAAGCATCCTAGCATAACAATATCCTCTGAGGACGCCAACTATCTTCTTAAGATGTACCCTATTGCTGGAAATAAGTCTACTAGTTTTCCTACAATCCAGCTCTGGCCAGATTTGTCTAGATGTGAGACATGTACTGATATTGTTCCAACTACTGTTTGCCATACTCATGTCTGCGTTATCTAATTGGAATTTTATCGATTTAATAGGTGCTGATGGTACCTCTCTATTGTCAGGGAGGTCCTGGTCTGCACCTTCCTTACCTAGCTCATCCGCTCTGCAATTGCCTGGAACCCAGCACAAGGATACGTCGCACCTGACAGAGATCTCGTTAACAGATCCGCGGCGTTGTTTTACCAACTTGTATCGAATTATTGGCGATTCCAAGACTAATCGAAAGCCAGGTCGCGGCTTCACGGATTGCTGAGACTTCTGCTTGAAAAACACTGCAGTGATCCAGCAGTCGAGTGGCGATGCGAATGTCCAATACACTGGAGTATACTTCCGCACCTATGCCAGACACTGTCTTGGATCTGTCTGTGTAAATCTCTGTCGCAGATTCGTTTAAAATTTCTCCCGATTCCCAAGCACTTCTGCTGGGAATCCTGGTTCTATATTTAACGTTAAAGTCCAGATAGGGGACTATGTAGTCCGAATTACTAGGAATAGTATTATGGCCGTTTAGGATGCTTGCGTGGCCCATATTTCCACGAGCCAGTTGCAAGGATTCCCTAAGCCGTAGTACTGCTTTACATTCAGTAACAATATCGCTATATTTTCTGACAGCCAGGTTGCTATCAAAGCCATTGAGGCGGTCATCCAACTGGTGAACCAATGCCGGCTCGAAATTAATGACATAAGTGTCCACTCAATAATTACACTCGTATGGGTCTCAGGGCACAGTAATTATGAGGGTAATGAGCGTACTAACGAGCTGAGCAGGCGAGATTTGGTCCTTAACGGATCACTATCGGAAAGAGTTGATATTCCACTAGCGGCAGTTAAGGGCAATATACATTTTCTCTTCCTTTAGCTTGCCAATCACGGTTGTGTCATATAAAGAAAGATTTGGTAAATCAAAACCAGATATTGCCCCAGAATTGTAGCCATTATCACAGGCCACTGGCCAATACGGGGACCATGCGGCCAAGCTTGATATTCCTCACAATCTCGTTTGCAGAAGCTGCAAGGATACTAATGAGAAAAAATTTTCTACATTCCTTTCTTTGCAGATGCCTGGCCCTATCGAAGACCAGACAACACAGCCTACGAAAACCCTTCTTCGTGGCCTTCGGCGAGATAACTGAAAAAAGGATTGGAGAACTAATTCGTTACTTGAACTCCAAGGGTTGGATCTAATTTAAATCTTTTAGGTTTTGCACTAGTTTTTTGGCAGCAAAAAGGCGCACCCTAGCGCTAATTGGGTTCTTTTTACAAAAAACCGTCACTCTACCGACCTACCTACGTATAGCCAACCGAATCGAAAAAGTAAAGTCTGTTCCGTTCCAATACCGGAAGTGACAGTGATTTGTTCAAATCTTTCGGAATGATGATGATTCCATAGCTAACTACACGATGAAATAGAACTCGTTAGCCCAAGATGGCATTGAATGGTTTAATCTAGAAGAAGCCATGGGAACCATACACGATGTCATGTTGACGGCCTACTAGAAGGCATAGGACATAAGTAAAGTAAGTAAATCCTTTCGGAATACGCTAGGGAAGTCTGTTCGGCAACGGTTCATTCGTTTAAAGATTCTTTAACTTATGAATGCGATTATCTTCTAAAGCAAACACCATACATTCTGCGAATATAGAATTTATTTCATATATTTCATTCTTTGCTTCTTATGCTTATGACTTCGTAACAATGTATACTGATAGCATTAATTTTATTTCAACTAGTTATAAAAACATAAGGGGGAAGATGCCTTAAATTAATACCTAAATACGACGAAAGTTTTCCATTCACCAAAGTCTTAAATTCACCATTTTGCGGATAATACTCCTTGAGTTCCAATTCGTTGCTGTTAGGCTCCGTCACAATGATAAGACGATCATTTAAGTCGGCAGTGCACCCTTGTACTTTAAATCGAATTGTGTCCAATGTTGACCAAGTATTATTTACTGGATCATAAAACCACAGCGCCCGTTTAATAACTGCGAAAATGTATCCATTCAGAGCAGCAATATTGAAACCAATAGTTCTATCGTTACTACCAATTTGTGCAGTTTCGCTCCATTTATTGGAAGAAGGATTGTAACACTGTAAACTCTGATTGCCTCGCAAGGAAACATATACCTTACGCTCCAGTGTAACTGCCTTTAGTACTATAGATTTGTTAGGTAACAGCGCTACATCTTTCCATTGTCTTGTCTTGAAATCATATTTTTCAACTGTCAATGCTAGATTATTTTCATCAGGCAAAAGATAACCTCCAAAAACATACAAACTACCATCAACTGCTGTCATTTTATGATGGAATCGTCCTTCTCTCATTGGAGGTAATTCATACCACTCGAGGCTTTCTAAGTCCAAATATTCAACAATATTAGTCGCCTTATAATCCACAATACCACCAGATAAAATAATTTTATTATTGTAGTAAAACAAATAGGGACGACTCCTTAATGTTGGTGGGTTTGGCCAACTTTCGAATAACCATTTTTCTTGCTCACGACTATAACTTTGAAAATAGAATTCATTTTGACTAGAACTGGAAAATACAATAATGATTTTCTTTAATTCGATATGCGGTCTGTGGGACATATTCCATTCACATGCAACGGGCTTGCCCTCCAACAATTCGATTCGAATGAATTTTGACATGTGATCAGACATTAAGTATCAACGATTAAGTCTGTCATGTCTATACCATTCAGTTAGGTAGTGAAATAGTCTTATGTCTGAGACTACGCTGAGATCAGCACTAGTAAGGTATTCATACAACTGCTTATCGTTTAGAAGAAGAAATGATCTTCCACTACATGCTCTCTCAAAGTTTTTGTATGCCAGTTCCATGGACTTACCTTTGAGTTCTTTAAGACCATGTTTATATGCACGCAAAAGAAAATCTATGCAGTTATAACTATTCATCGGTTCACCTATGACATCATTCGCAGATGGAAATTCCATTTTTTTTGTCAAACACGTTTCTACTCTTGATAAATGAATATGTATCTATATGTCAGCAGTTTAGTCGTACGGATTGACTGCTTTATCGGACTCTTTAAATTTTTTTCTGTGAATTGTCTTAATATTCTGGAAGAAACAGAGAATTTTCAATAAAACTAGAAGGTAAGGTAAATTAAAAATTACCAAATAAATGCAGTTGGCAGGATATGGGTTATAATCCTCAATTGTTATGAAAGATCAAATGACAGGAACAAACCTCAACTAAAGGCACACTAAACTGTCTTGACACCAAACTGAAACAGATTTCTGTACGAGTATGCTAATCCATATCTATTACAGGGAAATTTATCGCACTATGCATACATAATTATGTACTTGTTATCATAGCGTGCAGCGACTTTCAACAATAGGTCTGTTCCTTTAGTTTCTGCAATAAAAAATCGTAAAATACCTAAATGCCGAAGATGTGGGGGGTTCCCTAAGTTAGGGAACGCATTGAATAAGAAATCCAGAGCACAACTGAAGTGTCATGTGTGAGAATGAACAAATCACGAGAAAGGCGATAGAATCTTCAGAAATCTTTAGAATTTCCAAATTAATTTGATGACTAAGAGGAAAAGAAATATGTATCTGAACTAAGACAGCCACTCGCCTAACATAACCTTCCTAATATTGATCCAATACACTTTATCTCAAGCCGACAGGTTATAATATCTGTCAAACGTATTAGTATTGACTGCTGCCGATGAAATGGCTGTTTTTGCAGATCGATAACATTGGGGACACTTTTTAATACGCAAAAACAAACAGAATAAGACAGTCGTTATAGGTCAAAATAAAGTAACAACCTTGATCTTCAAAACCTATCTTTTATTATTAATCTCTATCAATGTTTTTTTTACCAGCCAACCTGAAATAATGGATAAAAACTAACCACAGATAACGTTTATACGAGTTGAAACTTGGACACAATGCAACAGAAGTAACCAGAGATATCAATTAGGGCTGTAAAAGAATGCAATCATTGTGGAATGCATTCTTTGAAGTCATACTAAGAATTTAAGTGGAATTGTTTCAATTCAATGAGTTCAATAGTGACTTCAAGTTAAAAAAAATCAGCATTCAGTTTGAAGTCATGATTGAAGCAATCATTTTCAGTTATCAAAGTGTTGAAGTCAAAATCAATGCATTATTTTGTGAAGTCAGCTTGAAGTCACTAGCATTTACTGAATGCATTCAATTTGTTGTAGTTATGTGGAGTCTATGAAGTCATTGAAGTTATGTAGTGAATGCATTTAATTTTTTGATGTCATCAATATGGCGTTGGTTTGACAAATTTCATTCAAGATAGCCTTAAAAATGAGCCTCGATGGTTTTTGGTGGAATCTGATGGTCGTCAAACTGTCAAAATATTGCGCGACAACAAGGCTTCTACTATTCAAAATTTACTCGAGATTTCAAAGGAATTGCAAAAGTGGTAAAACTGTATAAATGGGTTCCACACGAATTGACAGACGCGTATGCCGATTGGAAGTTGCTTGCTCGCGAAGAATGAAACACCAACCCACATGTCAAACCCAAGTCTTCTCCAAAAAAATTATGTAACGGTTTGTTGAAACATCTACACACATAGATCAGTTATTTGTGAAGAAAACATATAAAAAAAACAAAGACTTCGTTGAGTCGTGGCCGTGCTTTTTCACTTCAAAACCTGATCTATACGGGCGCTTGTTCCTCATAGAGATGACAGAGAAGTCTAACATATGCCAGGACATAGAGAAATTGTGGAAAACTACAAGGCTAGTTTCATCAAAGATTGGAGCACGATGTTATGTGCCATCCAAATAGCTTTGTAATTTTGTTAAAACAAGCTCACATTAGCCGGATCTTCAGATGCCAATGCCTGATAGGTTAAGGTAAAGTTAAGCTTTTTCTCAAACGAATTTTACAGGACATCCAAGGTAGATACATGTAAGAAAGGATCCTTTATAAGATCCTCGAACGATCTTTTCTTCACATTCACTTCAGAAGTTACAAACATCATTCGCTTTAATAAGCTCAGGTCTGACTTTTCAAAAAGGCCAGTTATATGTTTTTGTCGTAGGAAAAGATTAGGTACTGCTTTATCAAAAAAATTTCTATAGATATGTATACGTAATACATATCTATAGAAATTTGTTCGGTTTTGTCACTGACAGGAAATGGTTTACTCTCTGCCGCTCTAAATTTACTTAGCGCATGGGACAGGATGCAGCTTGAACGGGACAATGAAGTCTTGGCCGTTAAGGCTATCAAAAGATCGAAATCTCAAATGGGCGAAAAAGATAAGGAATCCAGACAGGCTTCCACGAGTGGGGAGGTCAAAAAAACTTTCCAGACCAAAAGGAGCAAATCCGATGATGCCGTCGAGACGGTTGCATCGAAAAAGTGAAGCCTAGTATTTCGCCGCCTTCAGTGCACCCGATCTACCACCGTTGTTGCTATAGTCAACGAGTTGGAGCCCTGGGGTCGCCTGACCATAGACCAGTGGATAACCATGGAAGAGAAGTTTCAAGATGCTCTGTAGAAGAAGATGTCTTCCACAGAGGATCGTGACCTTCAATTCGATGGCTCTGGCTAGGATGGAGGCCGCAAAGTTGTTGTATGTGGAAATAAAACCTCTATTGACTTCCCCAGAGAGTTCATTTCGGGGATTGGCGAAGTGTGGAGCGGGTCTCTACTTAAGTGTGTAGAAGTAAGTACACTCCGCTTAAAGCTTGGGTCTGGCTTCCGCTTCTATATACATAAATAGCCAGAAAAATTTACATGCAAAACATGGAGATGAAGGCAAACACTTGGAGAGTGTTGAAGATAGGATTCAGAAGGCAGTTCGGGCAGCACTTCGTGAGGAACCGAAATAGGGAACTGCTTCCATTCCTTGAAAAGAATAAAAGAATCCTGCGACTTGTGTGTCTGGTATCTGCCTATCCTTGCACAAGATATCTTGGCACGGTACTAGATATATGTAAATCTAAATTTGAAACTTAACATTCATAACGCTCTCTTCATTTGCAAGAGGACAGCGGGAAAAAAATTGGGCCTTAAACCGGCAATGATGCATTGGCTATACATAATGGTAGTCAGAACTATTCTTATATATGAGGCTCTTGTTTGGTAAAAGGCTGCGATTAAGAAGAAGAATACCCGGGATATGTTGAACAGGGTACAAAAAACAGCCTGTATTGCCATCACTAGTGCTATGCACTACACCCACGGCTGCACTCAAGGCATTTATGTATCTTTTGCCACTGGAACTACTAATAAAATTACAAGCAGGCAATAGTGCGTTTCGTCTTACTAACGTAGGGCTCTTTAGGACTAGCTATATCGGCCATAGCTCTATTCTTAAGGGATCATTCCCCAACATCCCTCTTGGTACACTCGAATTCGAAACACCCAACGAAGTAATGTAGATTGATAGGAAGGATTAACAAAGGAAATTTCAATTTCAATTTATACGAATGCAATGGTTTAAAAACTAGCAAGGGTACGGGGTCAGGCATACATATGTTCGAAATATAGGCCTACATGTGGCTCTGAAACTTCCGGACACATGCAATGTGTTCCAGGCAGAAGTTCTGGCCATACCCAAAGCTGCGGAACTAATGATATATGTATGTACTTGAAGGCTAAGAGAATTATTCTCGATAAAATCATCAATATGACCGACCTAAGATGTTCAAATTTAGAAGGGCACAGGTTTCTAAGGCCTTGCGGCCTAAAAGTTAAGAACAGCGATAGGGATACTCTCTGGCCATTGGCTTCTGAGGAAGCACGCCATGAGATTAGGTTTAACGAATACGGACACATGCAGATATTGTGATGACCTACATACATGTTGCAGAGGATTTTACTCATCTACTCTGCTCGGAGTAAAGTATCTCGGGAGATACTTTTTAACAATTTAAAGGAGGTTGATTCATTCAGTTCTAAACTCTTATATTTCTGATAATCGCATTTACGATCTTAAACTCGATTTTAATAAGGGTGGTTATGATTCCAGAAATTCTTATTTATCTTCATTTGATTGGCAAGAAATCCTAGACACTTCGAATTTAGATGCAGCCTACACTAAGTTTGGAAACATATTAGAATTATCGATTTCCTAGTATGTGCCGGTTAAACGTTCAAAACATTCTAAAAGGCTCGTCTGGTTTAATAAAAGTTTATCGAGATTTAAAAATGCTATGCTTAAGACTCATGAAAAAAGTAAATCTATGATATCTTTGCGAGGCAATTTTTTGTCAACTGAGAAATGAATATGAATTTCTTAAGAAGTTTGTGTACAGACAGTACTTAAGGTCTATTGAATCCAAAATTAAGCATGATTCTAAAACATTTTGGTCGTTTATTAACACTAAACGTAAGTCGTTCAATATGGTTTATAATGGCATTTCCAGTGACAATAACTTGAAAGTAGTATGTGATATGTTTGCTTTATATTTTCAATCAAATTTCGTCAATGAATCAATTGACTGCAGTACGATTCCCTCTTGCAGCGAAATTACTGATATGAGCTTGATATCCATAACTGAGAAAGAAGTTTTAATGGAGTTGTCGGGTCTCAGTTCAAGTACAAGCATTCCACCTGATAATTTTCCACCCCTATTTGTAAAACTATGCAAGTGTAATATAGTGAAGCCTTTATGCATTATTTTTAACATGTCCTTGTGCCGTGGCGAATTTTTAGATTGCTGGAAAAGCTCGTTCATTACACCTATTTATAAATCTGGGTGTAAGAGATTTGTTGAAAATTATAGACCAATTGCGAAGCTTCCTTTAATTCCCAAAATATTCGAAGCTATTGTAAAAAAAAGGCAGTACAAAACCATATCTCCGAACAAAAACACGGGTTTGTGCGTGGAAGGTCCACCACAACGAATCTGGTAATTTTTTCGAATTATTGCCTTCGTAATATAAAAATGCGTTGTCAAGTTGATACGATTTATACTGATTTTGCTAAAGCATTTGATCGTGTTCAACACAATGTTCTTGTGAAGAAATTAGAAATGATTGGGTTTCATTCTAATATCTTAAGATGGATCAGTAGTTACCTAACTAATCGTAAACAGTATGTTAAAATTGTTTCTGTACTCTGAGATGAAATTTTTAACTATTCTGGAGTACCCCAAGGTAGCCATCTAGGTCCATTGCTGTTTCTTTTATTTATAAACGATTTACCTGCTTACATTTTAAATTCAAACTGTCTCTTATATGCAGACGATTTGAAAATATTTAAGGCAGTTAAGTCAATGTCGGACGTGCTAGAACTGCAAAATGACGTTCATAATGTCACAAAATGGTGTGGTGATAATGGATTGAGTTTCAATATCGATAAGTGTACAATTGCAGCATTTTCTAGATGTAGGTCTCCTATAATGTATGATTATGTGATTCTAAATTCTTGCCTGAAAAGAGTTACTAATCAGAAGGATCTAGGATGCGCAATTTACATTTTCTGTTCTTGTTGACTACATTATTTCTAAAGCAAATTCTACGATGGGTTTTTGTTTTTCGAAATTCTAAAGAATGTCAGGATCCATTTACTATAAAGTCACTTTATATTTCTTTAATTCGCCCTATCCTTGAGTACTGCTGTATAGTCTGGAATCCCTACTATCACAAGAGTGAGATACGGATTGAAAGGATTCAAAAGCGGCTTACAAGATTTGCCCTCAGAAAGCTATCGTGGGATAGTAACAACATTCCCAATTATGAAGCCAGATGTGCCTTAATCGACCTTAAGCCTCTTAAGAAAAGAAGGATTTATTATTCGGTTCTTTTTGCTCATGATGTCTTAACTGCCAATATTGATTGTCCAATGTTACTTTCATTGTTTAATATTTATGTTCCGGCACGCAGTTTGTGTCCCAGAGAAAATAATTTCTTGTATGTTTCCAGACATTGAACGAATTATGGTGCAAATGATCCAATTAGTATTACAATGAATTTGAAAAAGCCTCTGATTTTAATACAAGTAGAATTGTTAGTAAAAATGTAATCTTGAATTCAGTATAAATCTAACAATAAATAAAATAAAATTCATTCATTCTATAATTATATAATGTATATGTTTGTAGTCTAAAAAGTTTATAATACTTGGAGACGAATAAAGATAAATAAAAAAAATAAATAAACAATCGCGGAGGGATGAGGTTATTTTTTGTTAAATATTTGGTCTCAATGATTTTTTTCGACTTCAAGTATAAAGTGAAGCTACGAAAAATTGGACGTGACAGTGGGTGGATCTCGAAAATGTTACATAAATGTTAATGTGAAACACTTACACTGTATCTTTTTCTCAAAAGTCTTCTCAAACAGGAAATGGTCTTGCACTACGTACATACAATTGTACGAGTTCATGAACTCATCTGTGACATCATTCACACTTGGAACTTCTGTAGTATTCATTTTTATAAAAGGATCTACATATTTTATTTACTTCGTTATTAGGTTAGGTTAGGTAAATGGGTGCCTTGTGACAGTGTCATTGCTTACTTAGACCATAGTTCGGGTCCATTGTGCCCAATCACTTCGTTGTTACTTTAGTTGTAATAGATTCTCTGTTTGTAGAGCACTTTCTTCTATAAAAAAAGATTCTAGAAAACACTACGAGTTATCGATAGAACTACACATAAAGGCAAATGCAAGTTTACCAAAATATTGCACTTGGCCGGATACGGGGATATATATAGTTCTCAAGTGTTATAACAAATTAAAATAAAACCCATATGGGTTACAACAAAACTAAACTTGGACTAGATTCACGCTGAAACCACACTAAAATGTTATGATGTCGCCTGGGAACAATGTTTATATGCATTATGTGTCATACTTGATATCGGCTGCCGTTTATAATTCAAGTTTTTGGTGGTTCCCCTGTAGTAAGTACTGTTTAAAATGTTTTCTTGCACAAGTTGGATCTTATAAGCCTTCAACCTTCAAATTTGCTTAAAATTTTTTATTAAGTGGACGGACAAAGACCAAGCTGTTGTGAACTACATCGAATCGATAAATTTGAATCTTCTTCAACACTCTCCTGAACGGATACAATATTCTCTTCAATACGCAATCTGAATCTGAATCTGAATCTCGGTGCCTCTACGAGAGCCACTGCATCTTGTTATGAAAATGTTATGCGAAAATGGTCAATTATGTATGTCGGGTATAATATGGTGCATGTACTCTATAACCATAATTTTGGAACCAAATTTCGAAAATTTCGGTAAAGTTGCTTAAGCGTGTATGCCATCACGATAAAATTGCAAAGAGTAGTATAATATAAACTGAATAAAAATGACAGTGACAGTTTGCAGTTTGACAATTAGTTTGACAGATATAACTGTCTGAAGTTAGTACCGAGTTAAAAACACACCCTTTATATTACAATCATCAGATGATTGAATTTTCATTAGTCTAAAATAAGTTTTGCATGTGTTGGAAAATTGAGAAAAAACCTTTTTGGTTTTTTCTGCAAAATTTACCACAAGAATGCCAAAAACTAATTCAGCTCTACATTATTTTTGTTTATGTCAATTGATTAGTCTTATTGCACTGAATTGTCGGCGCGGATAATACTGTAATAAAGGAAAGATAGTTTGACTTGTTTGCAAAGCTATCCTAGAAATCCTGCATTTAGAGGTCTAGGAATAGCATGTTGAGAATTTCTTCCAACTCTACTGTTGGTGCTGGTTCATCTCACTGGTTGTCCCTTTGTATGCTAATCTCCCCAGACTATAGGTCTCACAATTACCGTGTATACACCTTTCCTGTTTGACATCTACCCCACATGCACTATCTCGTCCAGAATTAAATCGAAGAAATGAAACATCATTGATTGATTGTACCCATTTTTGTGTGACGTAGCTAGATCAGTCTTGCTGGAATCCCGAATTTGAAGCATTACCTTGTAGAGGTCAAAGCAATTAATAGGTAATAGCACTCGACTTATAATTCATTGGGTTTTTAAGGATTGATCTTGGTGCAAGAATTGAGCCTATTGTTGATTTTTTAGCCCAGATGACACACTGATTTTTACCCATTAGTATCTAGTAGAAAGGCTTGGATATGTACGGTACAATACACTACTGAGACCTTATTGCCAATATGAGTCTTCCCACAGGTTACGCTGATGCTTTCTCGAAATCTAAGGGACCATCGGACTTTGTAGAACTCCTAACGTTATGTTTATTCGACTTAAGTTTAGATAGTGCTTTTTTGGTTTATTTTTTGGGCTATGAATACCTAATTGCATAATGGCAGATGTACCCTACACGTTGATAACTACAAGAGCGAAATGCGCCAATAAATTTCTATGATACAAGGCTTCGAATGTCTACCAAATTTCGTTACACCAACTTTTTGACACTGCACTACTATCAACAGACAGAGTTATAAAACGTTAGTATGTCAAAAAGTCATTTAAAAGGACTAGAGCATAGCCTTCGAATCTGAACCAGAAGAACAATTCAGTTGAGGAAGACTTAAATGTGCCCAAGGAACTGAAATATCGTAATAAAGCTGTCAAAAACGTTTGAAGTTTATTTTACTTAAATAAATCAAAGAGACAGTATATCCCTTTATCCTTTACAATATAAGTAAGTTATAACAAAAAAGTTGTACAGTCATGGAAGTACTCTCCCTTTCCTTGAGGCAAAGAATGCATCATCTGTGGTTAACAATGAAGTCCAATGAAGCACGACAGACGTTGTGAATGTTTTTGTTTTTTTCTATCACAGACACTGAACTGGATATTAAAGATTCCACAAAGAGGATAGGAAGAGACTTATGTTTAACTCAATAAAATGCAGCTTATGCACAACAAATCATGCAAACTAAAACGTTTACGTCAAATAAGTCGTGCTTTAATAAAAGTAGGAATCAATAATAAAATTGTTGTATAATAACTAAGTACACATTCTATATGTAGGTACATATGTAACTGACAGAGGAAACCCATGCTGCCATATCCAATTCGATAAGGATATCCCGAGAAAACAGTTACATACCGCAAAATTAAGTGTAGCATTTTCCTACCATGTCCAACCCACTACCTTACATAATGAACTGACCCCACAGCAGCTTAACTGCATGCCACAGGAAACACCCATTCATGTAGTTCATTTGAATACATGCTGTTATGCATTTAAATGAACGGAATACTGCAAGTTACTTATCATTATCGATTGTTATCATCGAGGCATCAGGAGCACCTGCAGTGTGCGCATTCTATATATTATGCACCCTCCCTGTAAAGGTGTGCCTCAGCTACTTCCTCATTGCGGTGATAAATGAAAATGTTAGGAAGTCACGAATGGCAGTAAGTCTCTATTAAATATGGAAAGCAAATATTTTGACTATAATAATAGATGGGATATATAAAGTTGTCTTGTAACGAAACATATAAGGATCATATCGAATTGGTAACAGTGATAACTAAATCACCTCCGGGGGTAAAAGAAAATGAGGAATCATTGCCAACCCCTTGAGCCTTTAGCTACTAGACAGGAAACTGACATGATGGCACTATACGCTTACCAGAGAGTCATAGGCCGCACTGGCGGGTCAGCAAATAATGCACTGGCTATACCAGTACTTGTGTATGAAAGCCTACTCTGGTGGACAGAACTAAACAAAACTATCTCTCATAAGTCAGATTCAGAGAAGGGTTTCCATTTCCGTTACCAGCGTCCTTCGGACAATTCCCACGGCGGCGGCGGCTGTATATCCTTTCTGTGGATATTTATGGGAAAGAGGTTGCTGAGAGAGTCCTCTATCCCGAACTCTGAATACATAAAGATGGAAGCTACGGACTACATAACCCCGTTCCTGGACTTCAATATACAATACCACATATGTACGCATTCCCAGCCAACAGAATTGGGCAGAAAACACGATTATCAATAATTCTGCAGTGATAATCTACCCTGATGGGTCTAGGATAGGCGAGGATATAGCAGACTATTGCAGTGTATTCCAAGCAGAGTGGCACTAAAGGGGGACTTCATTTATCCATTGAAACGGCAAGATACAATATCTCTACATTAGCTCTGCATCAGGCAAATGTAAAATGGAGTAATCTTGATATTTGCAACCATGCTAGGCCACAGTTGAGCAAATCCAAGATAACATGCCTGCTACTCATCAGCAGTTGACGCATAGGGATCTTAGTTGAACTATTGACAAGTGTGTTAGGTAGGCACCTCTTGAATCTTGGAATTCCAGCCAACAACTTCGTTCGCAGCTATATGGATAAAGAACAGGAAGCATCACTATTTCCTCTTCTCTGGAGCTGCCCAGCGTTATCCTAATCAAGAAAGGAAGAACACTTCTTCGAGGAACTTAAAGATAAATGCGGATTCAGATATCAATCAAATGTGGAAGTTCGCCTACAAATCAAAATGGTTCCAAAAGTAATGGAAGCAACCGACTCGTATAGTAATACAGTGAATCTTGTTTGGTCCAAGTGATCCTCCAAATGTACGGAGGATAGTCATTTAATCTAAATCTAAAGCCTTTAACTATTTTTGTAACTCTGCTGGATTACACACTGTAAACGAATCATGGCAGTGCTAATGAACAGATCGTTGCTTGTACATAGATGCTGATTTAAAAAAAAAAGGTACTATCTACAGAGTATCTTAGTAGTTCCAACTTTTACACTCAATCATATGAAGATGATGTCATGTCATGAATAGGGACTGCGCATGCTAACAAACAAACGTGATGGAAGCAGGATTAGGCTTTGGTCAATCATCCAAAAACTGAGATACTTCGCAGTCCTAAAAGAGGAAAGAAAAATCCTGCGAAAGAAGAAGATTTGTGCGATGGGAGCAATATTTGACAGTTCTATACGAAGGTCAATCGATTGGCAGCTGGTTACAATGCGCCAACGTAGGCTCTTTGAAATAGTGAAGCTATAAAGGGTTAGTTAAAGTTACCAAAAGGGGATCTGTCTAAGAAGAAGACAAACTTCTTCATCCGACTGTGTAAATTCGATGAAGATGAGCACCGTGCTGTCAAGCAGAATGGACCATGATAGCCAAAAACTCCGTCCACCTTACCAATACGAAGAGAGGATAACAATATTCAAGCTTAAGTCCAATAAGGCTACTGGACAGGACGCCTTATCAGCCGAGCTATTCAAAGCAGCTGTAAACGTCTTGAAAGAGAGCATTCATACACCAACTCATTTCCAAGATTTGTTCAGAAGAGTATGCCAGATGAATGGAATCTTACCATTGTTTGCCAATCCACAAGGAAGGAAGTCCCTGGTGTGCTGCCCACTGTTGCTCAAACCCCCTCGATGCCAAACAAGCACGTTTCCGCTCTGGATCTCAGTTCAACTCTCGTTGAAGTGAGCTGAAAGTCAGGATGCACAAAGACAAGACATAAGTAAGTTAAGCAGTACCTATTTTACGAAGCGATTATTTGGTAGCCTAGAGCCGAAGTAGCGAAGCCACCAATTGTAAGCTAAGTGAAACTCCAACTACCGCTGTATATGTACATACATAAGCCCTGATCTGCATACCTTCCGTGCATCTATTTGTTGAATCCAAAAAGGCACTATACACACCATAAACTCAGTACTTGACTGATGGGTCAATAGTAGATAGAGGTCTTTTCAGAAGTATATCGAACTATCGAGATGGGGCACTCGACACGCTGGGGCTCTCACGACTGGCCCCTGCGCGTCAAAACAGGGGAGCACCACATCGCATTCCAATAAAAAGGAAAGCATAGGTAAAGGAATGGCAATGCCTGAGCCAACTGCTACACCACCAATTCCTGTCAAGTATAGCATCGAATCCCCTACTCTTACAGGTTTGGCCCAGGAGGCGGCGGCGATGCATAGTAAGGAGGCGATTGAGACGTCAGACACCACAGAAACTTTGACGAGTCAACACTCGTTCAGTAAAGTACGGTTGGCGGACCCATCGCCACCATGTGAAACTGGTCACAGCTGTTGTACGGTCGTCCTCCTATCTAGGGAGCTGAAACATTTCTGGCCCCCAAAGCAAAGGAAGTAGAGGATGAACGCAATGCTACAGAGGTTAACCCTACATCGAGACCAAAAGCAAGTCCCCTCAAACAGCGACCGAATGCCAAGAGACTAGTTAGGCGATTCAGCAAGTGTGATCCTGCTAAATTTACGGTAAAGAAAGTACAAGCTTTATGAAAGGCTAATGAAACAATAACTCAACGACTGGGGTAATTAGGAACAAACCTAGTGCGTCAACCTTTGAAGGAGTTAGTGAGGCCTGTTCATAGCAAGGACGGAGAGTATCTCCGCTTCAAGCAGACTCAACCCGCAACCTAAAACTGGCCGCAAAGTCATGCCTGAGCTGGAATCAGTTGCGAGTTGCTCCAAAAGATTAAGGCACGACTACACAATTTCACAACCGTCTAATAGTAGAAAGAAAGCCAAAACACCATCAGAAATCGTAAAAGAGAGTCTACGGGTCGCAGTTGCTGACTTTGAAAATCCAGAACGTAGACTCCATTGACGAATGGAAACATCTGGAAATTAGAATCCTTGACGGAGTAACTGACGCTATATTAAAGTGTCCCACTCTTCGGACACTTGACCTCCTTCAAAAGTTTCAAAATCGTTGACGCGATCACGCTTGAATAGTTGAAGAAGTTCATCGCCGATACGAAAGGGCCTTGGGTTGATGTCTACCTCCGTGTCGTCGGAAAGAAAGAACTTTCGTACATCACAAGACCTAAAGGCAAAATACTGATAACCAGACCCCGTCTCCCTAGAAAAAGTATACAAGGTAATCTCCAACATCTAACTCATCATCTTCCGAAAGTTACGTCTCCTACTAGATTAGACAGGCAAGATATTAAAACTAATTGATGACCACCTGTGCAGAGTATGCACAAAGAGGCACACGAGGACACTCCACATGTGCCATTGCACAAGTTTCTGCCACCTGAGGAATATATAACTCTAGGAAGCTACTACTTCCAGGACATTATTCAACTATCTGATGCTTCTCTGTCCAACCTTTACAGGTTTTCGAAGACAGACTGGCTAAAAATACTCAACAGGGTTCCACAAGTGTAGGAAGAATGTACTCCAGACCAAGACCACTGAAGTAACACCTGAGTGTGATAATGGAGAAGCTTCTTCTTCTTCATCAACCCACTTAGCTAAACCTAACCTAAACCAATATGCTGTCGCTCATTGGTTCACAAACTACGAATTTAGTCGTTAAAATCGCTGATAGACGAACCAAAAGTGGTCACCTATACCATTGAGAAGACTGCTTGCATTACTAGTTTCCGCTTCTCTAACAAGAATCGGAGGACTTTAAGTCCTTTGGGAAGGATATTGGCAGGTTTAATGATCACTCGAGCTGCTTTACTGAAACACATTGGTCCATTTTTGATCTACATGGTTGTCTATATGCATTCCAATACAAGCGGACATCTATAGGCCTTGAGCTTTATTAAAGGAAACAGAAGGATGTCTCCACTTAAGCACTTGCTCTGGCCCTTTACAACTTTATGAATAGATCGTGAATATGAGAACTCCCTCGTCATACTGGGATCAGGAGAAATTAGATGTCTAATGGGTTTGACGTGTACTTTGACCATTTGTGTAGGATACTATACTACTAATGGCTTTGTTTGAATACAAAGAAGAAACCCCCGACCACTAACAAAACCCACAAAACACTCACAAATACTCGTAGAATAGTATCTAAAGAAAAAACAAACAAAAGTTCAAAAGAAACCAAAGACAAAAGGAATCCTAATGACTGATGCGTCACACAATTTAAGGAAAAGAATAAGAGAATTCCGCCCCCATCCCTTCCTAGCTGCGTGTTAAAATAAATTTACAAATATATGTAATTCCGTCAGCGACACAAGAAAAAACAAAAACGCTAAAAACAAAGTTAAACCACCACACCCACATCCACCCGTAGGTCACAGTGAATTTCAAATGAAAACGACGAAGTCGCAATTATTCACGCGGCATTGTTTTCACCCAACCCCCAACAGTAATCCTGTTTTGAAAGTCAAATGGAAACATGTACCGCTCTTCAGACTCTAAATCAGATCAGGTTCTCTAAGGCTTGCATCAGAAATATGTGCCCGACCTGAGGAACAATGACAACTGCCATACGCACAGAACATTCAAATGCCTCCCCCGCGGTTGAGTTGCCACCAAACATGGGAACAGGATCAACAAAATTCAGGGGTGGTTTTGATGGCTCAGTGTAGATACAAAACCCTAAGTAAGAATCCTTGTGAGACCGTTGACAAAGAGGATTCCGACGACGACGAGTTACACTGATGTGGGTGCTGCGAAATTTCCAGCCTTATACCTACATGACGAGACAAGTGCTACAGGGAACGATGCGGGGTGGTTGGGTTGCTTTTGTGTGCAGAAATGGGAATCCCATTTGAAGATTTGCTCCCGCGGGGGAATAATAACTTAAATGTGTTTTAATAAATTTCATCGTTCCTTAAGTGCTGTCGGTGATGTTTTTTACGTTACTGCTGCTGCCAACCAGATATTAATGAAGTTTGCTGAGCTCCGAGGAATGTAATCTAATTTCGTATCCGAATGTGTGTGTGCTCACTTGAGAGATACATTCTCGCACGCAGTCTATGTCTATGTGTAGCTAATTTGATGCGCGAATTAATTTGCTGCGATATTTTCACAGAATTAAGCATTTCCTTTTTTTTTCCATGTGTAAACAAAGCGTCAATTCAGCGAAGCAATTATGTTCATATGTAAATGTACATATATGTACCTACATAGGGACTTATAAATATTAGACTTTTTAGCTGCGGGCTTCAATTGAATTTCAAGCAACACCACATGTAGATGCGAACCTAAACTGCTTGGAATTGGTATTTTAATATCTTAATCCAATATTACACGTGGTACCAATTAGCAAGTGCCTGCCCTGCTGTCTTGGAGTTAATTAAATATTAAAAGGAATTTTTATCGGTTTTAGCTGGTATACAGTGAAAGGATCTCATTTGTGTGCTGTGGATTACCATTGAGTTGGGACAGCACAAGCTGTTTAATATTCAAAATTATTAAACAATGTAGTAGGGTAGTACATAGTGACTGCACGTTTCTATGTAATTGAGTCATGAAAGTCGTTTTGTACTTATGTACTCGTATGTACGCGACTGAAAAAGTAGTCAAAGGTATTTCCAGTTGATAAAGAACAAAATGTCACGTCCATACATCTAGTTCAAATCTAGTCCTTTTAACCCACGTCTCGCCAAGAAACCAACTGGACATGAAACGACTGTGTTAGTGCCATTCACACATAAGGCGTGTAAACTAGCAGTTGAATCCCATTTGTATGGCATGTGTGTAGATGATTATGTGGTCATGAATGCTGAAATCATGGCTACACCTTTATCACAATATGTATGCGTACACGTATATCGACTGCCAACCTCGTCATGGTGTAGTGATTGGTTCGGTTTGGTTGAAGTGGCTGCCAGCTCAGAAACGCCAAAACACATAAACCGGCAATAGGTCCATTGTGATACCACATGGATCATAAGAGAAAGTTTTTCTCCACCTACTCGTTAAATCATATTGAAGTTCTGATGAAGCGTAAGAAGCCCTTGATATCTATGTTTATCAGATCGCCTTAATCAATATAATAGAAGGCTCCTAAACGAAGCTTGAAGAATGTGAGGAATGGTTTCATCCTCTCCTTCATCCATGCAGCTTCTACAAAAGTCGTTAGCAAAAAGGCCCATCCGCCAATCTGGAGGACTTTACTACGACAAAGCAAAAAATCCTGTTCAACAACCCTGCAATACCCATCTACCTCATGAATCCAGTCAGCTACTGAGCTACCTCTAGTAATGAGTTCAATAATTTCTTACTGGATACTGACTTTCCTGGTAGGTAGGTAGAAGGGGTGGCTGCAGAAGCAGCCAGCACCCCGATCACCAATGGATCCATTGTGAACCCCTGTCGTGTATAACCTAAAAACGAAGACAAAAGTTGATCTGTAGCTTTGGGATAGCTAGGTCATCAGTGTGTAGTCACATACTTCTTCGGTGGGTCGCCAGGGAGTTGAGGCCGATAATAATCCCCGTGAAGAGCGTTAAGTTGGGTCTGTAAAGCGTTAAAATTGGCTTGGTCTTGGTATTGTCATGTTTTGTTTAGAGTTTTCTGGAGACACGACAAGATGAGAATGGGCTCCATTTCTTATTAGCTAAATAGTCTCGCGAAGGCTTGATGCATATTGGATTTAACAAGAGTAGTAAAAGGCAGTAGTACAGAGGTAACGACCATTGTCAGGTCCTGTCAGGACCCTTTTCTTGCTAAACCGTCCGACCGTTCATTTCCCTCAATGAACCCAAAAGAGTGTAACTACGTGGTTTGCTGTTTGCATGGTTTCACAAGTTTGGATTTGACAACGAGATGGCCTTCATAGCGGCTTGACTGTCGATGTATATGTCGATCCTCTTTCTAGAGTGAAGTGTCGCGAATAGTTCTTGTATTGCTTCTGCGATTGCAAATACTTCCACTTGAAACACACTGCTGTGGTTTGGAAGTCTCAGAGAGGAAGCAATTTCGGGCTTAGATGAGTATATGCCAGAGCCCACTCCTTTGTCAGTTTTCGACCCGTCCGTGAAAATCAAGATATTCACCCTTATTCCTCATGGCGTTTTACTAAAACGTCGTAAAACCCTGATTGTGGTTCTTTAAGGCGTTCTGTTTTTTTAAGAGTGGATCGTATGTGGATTGTATATCTGCTTACCAACGAAGGCGTTTTGTGGCGTTCAATTTGTGGAATAACTTTTAAAAAACATAACGCCTTAAACGCCTTGCGGAATAGGGGTGATTATTCGGGTCTATGGACCTACCATTATCCAATCCTCTCTTGAGGGAAAGTTCATCTTAACAATTAGGTTGTAGTCGTGGAATGGTGATATATGTATAATCTGTCTCGATACCCAAGTGTGCTCATCTCGCAATAGTGCAATGGCCCATGTTACCCTCTTTCCAAAGGTTGGATTGCTTCAAGCAAAGGGCAGTCCTTGCAGCTGTTTTCTTAAGGCGCAGGGACTTTTCTGGTAGCTCCACTGTTGCTGTGCCTCGCTTCGAAAATACCTCCTCTTCATTGTATATCAACACCTTGAATATAGTATTTACGAAAAAATTCCTCTGAGTCCCTACGTAGCTTCAAAACCCTTCTGGTCCACAGAGACCTGATGGTATCACAGGAAAGAGGAATTTAGAAAATCGCCTTCTCACGACACTTACTCCATCGCCAGCTCATCCCTTTTGACATGTCAACTACGGTGAACCTGGTATGAAGGGGAGAGTGAAGCAGCTAAGAGAATCACACAAGTCTTTGAAGAACAAAAAAAAAAATAATCGGTTCAGTAAGCAAGACTCTTCCAATTCGTCTTCTCTACTGATGTCATCCTGGACATTGAGTGGATGGTAATTGCGGTCATGGGGAACATGTTGTGCCTTTAATCGTATATAGGTAGTTTTACCACTTCAAGGCACGAGATGACCTTACGAAATTGTATAAGCGAAACACAAATAGACTTATACGGCGGCGGAAAGAGTGTAATTCAAAGTCGGACGAAGACACAGGGATACGTCTACAACACGCTGAAGCTCAATAGGTCCACATTACATAACAAGACTGGCCCCAAAGATAAAATACTGTTCACAGCAAAAGCGGGAAGCTCAGTTCTGCTGCGAAAGGTTTTCAGCCAACAAGATCATATTATTGTTTCCATCGGAATCTGATTGCTGGCTGTTTCAAACAGAACACAACATACCCTAAGACATGCAATAACAAGAAAGAAAGTTGGGGCAGACTAAGAAAACTGGTAGAAGAACGTGCTCGTCGAGGAAGGAGAGCCAACTCCAATCCATCTCAGTCTCAACCAGACTTAAACCACTCTCAGTTAACTGAGATCCAGTCGCAAGATTTGAGTCTAAGCCGTTTGTGCACAGTTTCACGACGACCAAACCAGTGATTAGAGCGTTCAGTTAAATGAATCTGTTTAAGGTAAGATGTCGTAGTCCATCGAATATCTTGGATACTTTTGTCTATGCTGCACGAAGTACATTTCTAATGACCACCAAGAATAATAGAGGTGACAGTATGCATCCCTGATGCACTCCACGTTGAACTTCCTCCAATACTTCACCACTGTGTTGATACACTGCTTTAATAATAGCGTAATAAATTTTTCCGGGATGCCTCTCCTGCCGAAGTCTATAAATAGTAAACTTAGAGGAGACTTGTACTCGACAAATTGCTCTAATATGATCCACAAAGGGTTTACTTGGTCGTTACAGGAAGATCCAGCACGAAAGCCTACCTGTTGGACATAGAAAGTGGAGTTACCATGGAAGTATCATTCCAATTGACGGTATTCAAGCTTACCGAATTCAAGCTTACATTCGGTATGTACTTCAAATAGGGAGAAGCTGCGACTGTTCCGCTTTAACGTAGAAGTAGTGCTGTCATATAGCTGGAGTACCTAGGACGTGACCGTCAAAGGATTGGTTTTACTCTACGTAAGGACGAAAATTATATTGTCCGACAAACCATGCAAGGTCAGTGCTCGTATGAAATGGCGCATTATATTCCAAGGAATCTCGGCAACTGGGCAAGAGCTGAATGAATAATGGCGCGTATATATGGTTGATACCTTAAAACCCAAACGAAACACTGGATCTAAGTTACTAAGTAACTATCACTACATGACCGCAGATACCCACCTAACTTAACCCATAGAGTGGATTAGTACACAAAATTTTGTATCACGTTTCCGTTGCTAAATAAATTTACAACTCGACTACTTTTTTCCTGTCAAAATTAATTCGCCTCTACAATTGAATTCATTCGCCTATAAGCGAGATAAATGGGCAATGGCATTAGATTTGGAAATAAATCCACCATCGAATCCTGTTCCCAATGACCGGCTTTTATTATTTCGATTGTTCCCCCGCCCGCCTGAGGGATACGTGTTTGCGTGCTTTCAAATTGAATCGCACCAATCTGGCAATATCATTTGAATTTGAATGAAGGACAATGTATTTAATCCCTCCTTTCGGGATGATTTGCATAATCTGTCAGCAGACGATGTCGGAATGAATTCCATGACAATGCAAATTTATTTGTAAAATAATTATTTATGCATTGAGCTGAACTGTAGAAGAATTATTTTCCTGGCACTCCTGGATATTTATAAAAAAAAATCAAAAAAGCGTCATCGTATTGTACCCGCCTCAAAGTGAGGTTGCTTGTATCATTCAAATTTTATTTAAACATTCTACAACATCAGGTGTCCCTTTGTTGACCTTTTTCTGTGTCGCTTCTGGCGATGACAATCTAATGAGATTCATTTACACCATCTTCTCCGTATGGTCGAAGGATCTTATGATTTGGAATTCTACAATAAAATATGTTCCTACATTAACTCATGGTGCGGCTTGAAAAAGTTGAAGTGGTAAGGACATTGTCATGGTTATGCCGTGTCACATTAAATGAATGCGCCAACTGATGGGACCCATGTCACATGTTTGTCCTTCGAATCATTAACAACACGCGTACCAAGAAAAGAAAGTGAATATGATATCCATAATTAATGGCAAACGATTACTTTTCTCTTCGACCACAAAAGCAATCTGCTGACCATTCTTCCTCAATCGAACCACAAAACCCAATGATAATGAATTCCCTTTCATTCCATCTATCAATTTACAGGAAAATCAATTTGTCTCCCACCACACAGCTAAAAGAATTGGAAAGACTTACCCGAAATGCCGCTTTTTCTGCTGATGTGACGCCAACTGCCTATGACAATGGAAGGCTCTATCACATACATTACATGTCAAGGATTCATCTGAAAGTCAGAAAATAAGAAAAAGGAAAAGTCCTTTCCCATTAAAATACTTGATCCGATGAAATGAAAAATAAAAAAAATATACAACAATCCCTTAAATGGATGGAAAGAAATCCGAAGGAATTTCCAAAGATAATCTTCCTTGAAAACAGCTTGCGGCTTTCCTCTCCACATCATGCCACTTCTAGGCCCCACATACTTCTTGTTTAAATTTTTTATTTTTCATTTTTTTTTTTTTTTTTTAAATGAAACATTTTGTTTCATACCATAATCCTCATCGTCGGACATCGCCATCGCCTGTAATCGGCTTATAGTATTTGCGTTAATCTCCTTCTGCCGTCGAGTGGGATTCTTCGATGATGGTCCATCCAATTCCAAGTCGGAGTCATTTTCTACAAAGTTACCCTGCATATCGTGATGGTGGTGACCATCGGTTGGATGGCGTTCTCCTGTGCCACCATTATCCTTTGATGAAATCATTTCAAAGTTATCCAGATCATCGAAGGGATCATCGATATTGTTCTTCATCGATGACCCATCATCCGAGTCGACACTAAGTCTGCCATAAGCTTTACGCGGTGGTCGTTTCACATATTTATCTGAAATGAAAAACGAAATAGGAAAGCATAAGTAGGAGCGCACTCATATAATGGAAGGTGTAAGGAGCATCCTGTTACATATGGTGTGGAAAATTAGCTTTTAAGATTGGTCTTTGGGGTACTTAGATATTATCGAAGAAAAAGGACGAGAATTGAGTAAAGATAAATCCGCTAAGATACAAAATGTAAAATGGGCCGTCCACGGACGTCCGGTTTGTTAAACAAGGACACTTAGTAATAGAATCGCAGTCGATGTTGCGGATATGGAAATTTTGTTCTATCAGGCAGAATGGACCATTCAATCTGGACGATAATAATCAACATATCCGTCCACCCTGGACGGAAAAAATAGCAATGTCGAAACTTGGTCTTCAATAACATGATTGTCCGGCTAGCTGGATAGCATGTGGCACCATCTTATTGAAACCACATATACTCCAAGTCATTCTCTTCCCCTTTATTCAAAATATATTCCGTCATCTGACTGCGACTATGACTCTATTGCCAGCAGTATTGAATAAGAACTTGGGCCAATCACAATTCCAGCATGAAATCCAGCATATAATGATATTTTGGCTTAGTGCTGCTGGCTTGCCCAAATGGAACTATTTTTCTTATTTCCGAAGCCACTGAGGAAAGGGCTTCATCACTCAGAACGATTTTGCGATGAAAATGTAATCGTTTTCGTTCATGTTTAGGGCCCTATCACTGAAGTTATGTCGAAGCTGATGGTACCTCGGCTTCAGTTCTTAGGTCAAAACGGGCTTTTATGGATGCAGACCCAAGTCCTTGCGCAAAACTTGACCACAAACTGATCACAGAGATCGACGCGGAATCGACAAATTCAGAACTTCAATTACACTCGCGAATTTTCTGAGCACTTTGCTATGGCAGGCATAAATGGAGGCTGGACGCAAGGTAGCATTACGTCTCCCCTGCTATGATGTGTGATGGTTCAGACTCTATAGTGTGCACTCGAATATTTACGATGAAGCATATATACGATATAGCATATGTCTAATCATGTCTAAGGACTGTTTGTACAAATGGGCCGATGGCCTTAGATATAATCGGTGATTGGTTTCTCTTTTACGAGGAAAAGGATCATCATTGGTCTTATGCAGCCAATGGTAATTGGTAACACTATCCAAATCTAGAGTAATCTCTAAAAGAGCTCCTGGATTGGGAAGATTAGATCTTGGATCAAATAGACGACATCCAAGGTGCTTTCAGATTCCCTTTTGGTCTTCTCACCAAAAAAGATTCTTCGGTACAAGCAGATCGTTTTTACCTTATCAGTCTGCTGTTTAGTGGAGCGGCCATTCCCTTAAATAAGTTATTATTTGTACGGAGTAAGTCTGGTACGAATCTATGTAGATGTACTACTGAATTGCTGGCCTTTTGATATTCGCATCTGGCAATCAGGTCCTTGATGCCAGAACTTCGATTATTGCACAAATTTAATTCGAATTACTTCGAACTCAAGTCTGGCTATGGTCAGTGTTTTTTTTTTTTGTTTGTTTACCTAGGAAGGTGGGAATCTTTTAAAGTCGAAACTGAGCCCGTACTCAGTAACTCCACCCACTAAACCC
Organism: Xylota sylvarum; assembly: GCA_905220385.1. Classification (NCBI taxonomy): domain Eukaryota; kingdom Metazoa; phylum Arthropoda; class Insecta; order Diptera; family Syrphidae; genus Xylota; species Xylota sylvarum. The sequence goes on from LR999958.1 coordinate 41,718,947, forward strand.
ACCTCCCCTTCTACCACTTGTTCTCGCGGCACTGCCATCAAGCATTTCATCACGAGGAGGGACTTCAGCCTTATGTGCTCCGCTCATTCAAGTTGGCAACCTGCTGCGCTGCGTTTCGTTGTCACAGTGTCGCGTCCGAAGACTCTTCCCTGCTCATCATCTGTCTGGTGAAGTTGTCTGGGGTTAAATCCTCGCCCAATTGGTTTACCAGCAGGTGCCGTTCTACGCAGTATCGTGGACAGTGGAACATGATGTGTTCCGCATTCTCCACTGCTTCCCTGCACATTGGACAATAGAGGTTGTTGTCGTGTCCAAATCTGTGCAGGTAGACTCTGAAGCATCCATGGCCAGTAATCATCTGGGTCAGATAGAAATGGAGCTCCCCATGCTTCCCATTAATCCAGGCGTCTATATTGGTTATCAGTCCCTGCGTCCACCTGCCTTTGTCAGAGTGACACCATCTCTGCTGCCATTCTTCCAGACTTGTCCTTGGTCCTTGTCCTTCAGTATTACTTCTAATCGTTGCTGTTGCAGCGCATTGGTTCTGTAGACTGCCTCAGTCTTCTTTCTGTATGCCTTTGTTTTCATGGCACCAGCCCATATTTGGCAACCGTAGAGCATTGTTGATGCGGCAACTCTTGCTAAGAGTAATCTCTTCTTATGTTTCGGTCAACCCATATTCGGCATTATCCTTGATAGGGCAGCCGTTTCTTTTTCTGCCTTTTCAGCTGCATGTTGCAGGTGCTGCTTATAGGTTAGCCTTGCATCTAAGGTAATGCCAAGGTACTTCAGCTCTGGTTTGGAAGCTAGGTGATCGCCCACGGTTACTCTTATAGTCTCCATGACTCGCCTGCTACTGATGAGCAGTACTTCAAATCCTCAAGGTGTTTGTTCACTACAACGATTGCTATGTCATCGGCGAAACCATTTATTTTCGAAGACATCGGGGTTCCAAGTCTGAGGACGTCATCATACATTAGGTTCCATAGTAGCGGACCTAATAAGGAGTCTTGAGGAACGCCGCCTGTGGCGTTATACTGCCTCCTACCATCGTCGGTGTCGTAAAGCAGTATTCTATTTCTAAAATATTCTGATACTCACTTGGCGGTAAGTGCTCGTAATATGTTTCTCCAGTTTGAGGTGTTGAAAGCGTTCTTTACATATAGCGTGATGATTGCGCAGTACTGTTGCTTCCGCCTATGGTCAGTGTATGCTTTCTTCGAGGTAGCCTACACCTTCGTTACTCCTTAGGCAGATATGCATCTTCAGGGGGCTCATGTGATTAGTGCTCATCATCACTGAAAACCTTAATTTGGTTTTGAACAAAAGACATTGTACATGCAGTATGCGGATTATCCAGGGAGTACCCTGTCCAATCACTTTCATACATTATTCAAATTCAATGCAGTAAAGTATTGCATGTCCTTAGCATGTCCTTTTATGTAAAATAAATTATTTCGTAGCGCAAATACGTACCTCTCTTATGGAATCAGTTTAATAATTGCTTTATAGCGGCTCATAATATTAAGTAAACGGTAAAGTGTAACAGGTTATTGCTTTCCTTATTGCTTTGACGTGACTTCAGATTTTATCTTTTTATTTGCAAAATACCAACAGCACGTTATATCGTTTACGTATATTACCATTGTTCTCCTTTGCAAGGAATGTGGTTCCTTTTATATTTAATTGCATGTGGTTTAACATTTTTTCATGCCTAAATGCATGTTTATCCAAAAAGGAAACAGGATTCGACTTTGATTTCAATTAAGTTTTAACACTGTTTGCGCGAAATAAAACATGCGGATATCCTGAATACTTTCACCATAATCGCCAGCAAATTACCTACCGCCCGCCATGTTTCTTTGTCATTGTACATCCGGTTGAAAAGGATCTCCAAATTTAGCCAACATTCGAATAATATTTCTCCTAGATGGATCCGCCTACGTTCCATTGCCATTATGTGTGTGAAATAGATTGCCAGGACCGAATGCGAAAGTGGTTTTCTGGCTGTTTGGCCTTTTGAAAGCGGATTACTTCGGAGTGGGATATTCTTCTCTCATTTTGGATTCAATTGCATTCCATTAACTTTGACGGAAGTCCATTTATTTGTGCACAGCTAAAAGGCGTCAACCATGAATATGGATGAGCACAAACGAACGAAAAACAGACACAAATAATAAACAGAGAACTGATGAATGGTTAAGACTCGTCATGTTGGTACGTCCAAATGACAAGTTTAATCCGATTTTCCCACAGCCAGTCGTTCGTTTAAAAATGCAAATACATACATACATAGTATGTATGTTACTTAAAGTTTGTTACTTTAAAGTATTGTAAGCCTGGAGTATATAAGTGCCTCATGTAAGTATTTCAGACATGAGTAAACTAGTTCAGGATTTTTCCGTTTTTAGGGATGACATGTTGTAGGGTTAGTATCTAATGGATGCCCAGACCTTAGACAGTAATCGGTCCATTATAAAAGGGTTAGGTCCTTATTTTGCTGGAAATTCATTTTCCAGGTAACTAGATAAAATTAGGGTCAAAGTTTAGTCCGGTGGTATACACTGAGCTTGATTTAAGAAGGTGCATTGGATAATGCGACCTTTGACTGCATTTTTGACTCTGCTAGGCAACATCTTCTAGGATTATACATAAAGACTGTTTGATAGTCTCAGACGTAGTGGTAGTCTTAGACATGATCGATGAAGGGTGCACTAGAAAAGGTCTCTCAACAAAGCTTTGAAAACTAAAGTTGTTCTCTTCACGAGAAGGAGGATTGTGACCGGTCTGACTTAGCCAGTGCTAAAGGGGGTCACTATCCAGATCTTCGATAAAACGAAGTAGCTGGGAGCGATCCTAGATTTTGGGCAAAATATTAAGTTGAGGAGATCCAAGGTGCTCTCAGTCTTCTGGCAGTACGATTGGCCTTATTCCAGCTTATGCATCGGTTGTTTGGTGGAGAATTCTGTCACTTAGATATGTAACTGCTTTTGCACTAAACTCCAATGAACGGCTTGCTTCGACTGCACGAGAGCTTTTCCAGTATGCCTGGCTTTACTCAAATGCTCTGCTTGATTTATGTTGCCTTGAGACTTTTATCATGGGCGGTATTATCACAACAACCAACCTACTTGGTTTCATCCTGATTTTAGATTTGGTTCCAGGAACTTCGGCTGCAAATTAGTAGTCCACTGTCCCTGTGTTCATGACTGGCTTCAGCCAATATCTGAGCCTAGACTGGATTGTAGTCGAATCTTAATGGATGGTTCCAAATCCAGTCAAAAGTCCCATGCTGGAGTTTTGATCGAGACTTACAACACTAGACTGTACTTTTTTTTTTTTTACTGCATTTTATTGTTAAATTCATTAATTCTTACATGCTAGACAAAAGTGCTTAAAACTAGCTTAACTAACTTAACTATGTTATGACTAACTTACTGGCTCTGTATGAGCGCTCTAAGCTAAACTTAACTCTTAACCTATGTCTTTCGACGTAATCTAACTTAGTTATTACTTATTTATTTTTATTTTACTTTTAATTTTGATTTTCACAAAGAAAATGAGTTTTGGAAAAACTTTGTAAATGAATACTTTATATAAATACTATGTGTTTTTTATATAAAACTTAAAATTACTTAAACTACCTTAAAATAAATAAATAAATCTTAACCTACCTAACTATAATCATAATTAAATACAATCTTTTTTTTTGTTTTTTTTTTTATTTTTTATTTTTTTTTTTTTTTTTTTTTTTTTTTTTTTTTTTTGTTTTTTTTTTTTGTTTTTTTTTTTTTTTTGTTCCCGCTTGCTGTGTTGTATTTAGCAACAGCAAAACACAACCAGCACTTAGGCCTACCTTAAAGCTACGTAAGCCGGCCAGGTTACATATATACACCCTATAAATAAAATGGCCAGCTTGCCCTACTAACAGGGCTACCCAGGATTAAGAGGGATCGACGAGGGAGTTCCCTCTTGTACCACAAGCCACCAGAATTTCTGGTGCTGCTGTTCCACGTCTTTAATATCTCGCCCCGATACCGACCTGCTGAATCGGAGACGATCCTCGTTGCTCTGTGCTACGCCTCGATCGTAGTTGAGCCGCCTATCCACAGCATTTCTGGCGACGTGGTAGATTAACGGTGTACCCGTTCTCTCCTGTATCAGACCATGTCTATCGAAATAGAGGAATGCCTCTGGAGGAACAAAGCCGTTAAGGCGCGCACTCTCGTGGTACATATCATTGGGGTAGTAAGCCCCAAAGATCAGGCTATTAGTTGAGTTCATTGCTCTTGCAATATGACCCCGAATCAACTTCACCAGGAAATTGTCCACTCTGATCAGATTCGCTTTATTGTACAGGATCTCATTGGAGTAGAATTTTATGTACTCGGACTCTGGTGTTCGATATAAGTGAAGGCAAGCCCGAAGACAAGCCCTCTCAAACACCCGCATCCTTTCCATTAGACTTGCTCTTACGTTGAACCACACCGGACAGCCATAGGTGAGCATTGGCCTTATAAGGGCCGTGTAGCAGATGACCTTCACCCTTGCATCGAGTTGGCTGCTATAAAACAGTCTCTTTGTAAGGGCAAAAGCAACTTTGGCTCTGGCTAGAGCAGCATCTATATGTTTGTTAAAATATAGATACTGATCTAGCCAGATCCCAAGGTATCTGACTACACTTCTGCTCGCCAATGGTCGTCCGTTCGGTCCTACGATAGAGAACTTTCGCCAATTCTTTCTGGTGTCCCGTGAGGCCCCAGACAACGGCGTTCTGAACAGGATGGTTTCCGACTTCTGGAAGTTGATCTTTAACTTCCAGTCATCGCAATATCGCTGGATCTTGTCGAAGTCACGTTGCAAGAGAGCTGTAATGACCTCGACTTTAGGACCTGACCTATACGCAATCAAGTCGTCTGCGTACGCAATAGCATGGTGAAGGGAACCTATGAGATCGCTGGTGTAAATGTTGAAAAGGATAGGCGAATTAACCGCACCCTGTTGCAGACCGTTTTTAATTTGAAACGTACCAGCAGAAGTCACGTTGCCATTTTTCACAACGAACTGTCTGCTGGTGAGCATGTTAAGGAGAATGTACAGTATTGGCTTGGAGATACCCAGCCTGCTCAACTTGTAAAAGAGTCCCTCTAACCATACGGTATCGAAGGCCTTCTCCAAGTCAACCAGGCAGGCACCCGTGCATTGTTTCTTGCTTTTATTCCATTGGACGTCCGACACCAGTTTCGACGCGGCATGTAGAGTATCATGCCCCGCCTTGAAACCGAATTGGTTGTCCGGAATTATATTCCTGTCCTCAGCCCACTTATTCAGTGCGCTATGGATCACTTTTTCGAATACCTTGCTGATGTTCGGAAGGAGACTTATTGACCGGAGATTTGCCGGATTGGAGGTGTCTTTTCCCCTTTTGGGAATGGGCTGCACCACTGCTGTCTTCCAATGCGCCGGATAATGTGCATTATTCAACGCATTGTTAAACAGGGTGGTGTATATGTCCACCGCTTCTAGAGGGAGATGTCTGAGCACAATGTTAGGAATTCCGTCGATTCCCACGGATTTCTTACTTCTCAATGAGATGAAGATCGTTTGGAGTTCTACCTTCGATATGAACGGGGGGTGAGCCCTCACGTTGGCGACGGCATTGTTTGCCATGTTTCCTTCATTGAACACGGTGAAACCAGTGTTCTCGGATCGCCATTGTTGCATATCATTTCGAAGGTAGAAGTTGTGCACAAGGACGCGATTTTTCAGGTCATGGTTCGGGTGAACACTATCATTCACCTTGTACACTTCCTGGAAAGTCGCTCCTATGGCCTCTACCTTCTCCTGCGGATCTTCTATCAGAAAGAAGTCGTCATTCTCGACAGCGTTATCTGGATCTATACCTGCTGTTGTAAGTATTTGTTCATTGTAAGTCGTTCGGGGTAGTTTGAGACACGGAAGGTCGTTGAGGTTATTCCTCCGAAAAACCTTATTGATCTGCGGGAACATGCTTGGATTGTTAGCTCTTATCGCCGAAATCTTCCCGTTCCAATGCGCATTTACCGTCATTCTATAGTTCTCTTTGATCAATTTCTGGAGATTTTTGATCAACGACTTCAGTGTCCTAACCTCCGAGTTGTGTCTGTCAGCAAACTGCCTGTACAATGTTTTTAATCTTGAGAGGAGTCTGCTTTTCTGTTGGTAGAGTGCGTCGATGGTCGCGTTGCGGAAAAAGTTTGCATTGTCAGTATGTTGATACCGAGGTATCGTACTGTCCATCGTTTGTTTGATTGTCTCGTCCATTTGTTTCAGGTATCTGTCAATCTCCTCGTTTGATAGGTTCCTGTTGGTCGGTGGGTAGAGCGAGTTCGAGGAGAGTGCTCTTGTCAGTACTCTAGAGAAGCGTGTCCAGCACGTCCTACTGTAGTTGTAGGTATGCGTTTGAACAAACTCTTCCAATTCCGCAATTTCGTTTGGGATCGTTATTTCGGCACTAAGTCCGCAATGGTCGCTGTCGTACACAAAAGTGTGCAAACAGTTCATCGTTTGTCGGTCCGTGTCGGCCAGTTGTATCCGTACGTCGAACAGCATGAGATCCAGATAAGAGCCGCCCCTGGGAAAGGACGGAATATCGATAGTATAGTGGTCAGTATCCCCGCCTGTCACTAGACTGTACTCGTTAAGCAAGCATGCCTCAGTTTTTCAAGCGGAGATCTATGCTATCCTAATGTCTGCCGACTTAAGCGATAGTCTGTAGCGATAGTCAGGATGCATTTAAGGTCTTGCTCAACCCTGTACCCTGTTCGAAAATAGTTCATGAATGCAAGAACTCTTCGAATTTTATCGGAAAACTGAACTCTTGACTCTTGGTTGGGTCTTGGTCACAGTGGGATTGCGGGATCTCTGAAGAGATTGGTAAGCAACCTTAGTTGCATCTTCTCGTATTCTCGGTTAGGGCCTTCATTGACATTGGATAATACTGGATTTTGCCTTTGTAGTAATGTAGATATTTAAAAACACAAAAAATCTGTTAGGTATCATATCCAGAAACTGACTACTACACAGAAGCACAGGATATCTCTATCCTGTATTTATGTAATCTTCCCAACAAGAACATCACGACTATAGGCCAATCTTATTACTCTTTGTACATTTAAAAACACCTCATAACGATTTACAAGTTGCCACTTAGCATTTATCACAAGTCAGACTACGATAAGTACTGCCAAAGCACTTCTATTGAAGGACTCTTAATCCCTCCAAAGACACCCCTTCAATTCAAAGAACAAGAAAACCAATTGCCACAAGGCTTCACAAATATATTCTCAGACTGATGCTGCTCCCATTGAAATCCTCAAGGCAATGCTGCTCATTCTTTGAAATCACACAAAAAGCAAAAGGACATAAAGTAGCACAAGCAAAGAAGTGCACTTAAGTGTATCCTTGCCCGAATGCCTTTTGGATGATGAGTTTCTAGGTTAAGCAACACACTTCAGTGCAAATATCTCTGTCATACCTGGTGAGGTTCATTGACACGAATTTGCCACGAGTGGCAGTGCAATACACCATGTGTTTGTGTGCCAAGGATAAGTGGTTTATATCCCCAATATACGCACATGTATAAGCAGTTAATTGAATATACTCACCGGGTGCTTATTTTCATACACGGATTCATTATTAATCATAATCTCATTACGATGGAAGGAGCAATGTTGGCAACATACATAACATGGCCCACAGCATCGTGACATGAACTGCAGAGTAAAGGTAATGCAATTAATTTTGTCCTCATACCCGCCGAAGACACTCAAAGCCTTTACTGTGTATCGAGGACGAAATGTTGTGAAATATTTATGCATGTGTTAAGTGCCGCATACGAAAATGGTTCGCTAATTTCATTTCGGTTCACATTGCCATGTGTATACTATGTATGCTTGCTTGGTGTGTGGAATGCACAAGGTGTAGTGAGGATCTCTCTCATTTCATTACTTTGGAGATATTTCATTAATTTTGCTCCTTGTCGGCTTGTTGTTGCATAAGTTGTTGCTGTTTTCTTTTTTTGGACAGGAATTTAATTTCTTTGTTTTTTGGTTGAATTCCTTAGAATTAAAAACAAGAATTTCAATGTACACACGTGTAGATGTCCTTCAACGGGAATATTCCTTCCAGGGGAATGCAATCATTTTCAGAATGTATCACACAGGCAGTTTGCCAAAGTGCTACATTCTTGTCTTGAAATTAAAACCATCCATTTGTTGTGAATCTGAGTACCAACGCACACCTTCATGTACTTTGGCATATATCCTTTCAGGACTCAGTGAGTGATGGACAGGTTTTGAATTTATTCGCCAAATATCTTCCATAAGCACTTACACCTATGATTGATGTCTGCATTGGAGAATATTTCTTTAAGGATATTTGCCTTGTCAGTCATGTAGGGCATCGTCCTACGATTCAACATTTGTGCATTTTTTATAATCTACCATTCCGACGGCTTACAAAGAAGAAGCTGGGCATAACCAAATGAAATGAACTCCCAAATTCCTTTCCATAACAATGAAAATGCAAAAACCTGAAATTGAAATCGGAAGCTTTTAGGAGATTTTTTTTTTTTTTTTCTTCTCTCCTTTGCAGGATAATGTGGAAAACGAATTTAATTGAAGGTTCGTTTAAAATCTATCCATCAGTTCGACAGAAGTAACTCCAGAGGAGACCAGAATTATTATTCATCGTGAAGAGGATCTCCTTCGTATTGATGTCCTTGGTAAAGCCAAGATGGGTTGTACCTACAATTTTAGGATGTTGTTGACATCGATAAGATGAACCCAAATCGACATTATTAATGTATCTGTCAAGGTTTTTCAGTGTCATTAAAGTGATAAATTTAATGCTATAAATAACTTCTAGTCTAGTTAAAATGGACTGTAGAAATGAATGACCCTTCGCAAGTGGACATCGTTTTTCAACATCAAGTGATAGGGTTTAGGGATTTGGGTAAGGTACATTACGTGATTGCGGTGGCGGTTAAGTATTTTTTGACATTCCAATGGTAGCACACCCGGTTTTTTCTATTCTACTACAAATATTCTCATCTTTCAAAGAAAGTTAAGTACTACGTTGTGACATAAGGTATATACAAAGCCAGGATTAAAACCAAAAAATTTTAACCGAAGTATCTCCGCTTTTCTCACTAAGGATTCCTAGTACATCGAGATGTTTAGCAAAAGTTTAGTGGATGCCAATAAGTTGTCCTTTTTCTGTTCAGGGACAACAAGAATGAGGTGGTTTTTATAGCAATGAAGTCGTATACTGCTGTGTTCCGTACCAGTCACTTGTTTAAAAATGTGTGGAACTTAGCCACTTTTGAAAAAAACAAAAAGTGTGTTTCTACGAGCTCCTCGACAAGACATATGAGCTATGTGCTAAGTATGACGTTAAAATCGTCAAGTGATGCAGAATCACTGTACGAGAATTCATTGCTTTGTTGTTTTGCAATTTCACTTTTTATTGATATCCTGTGAGGAGAATGCATTCTGGAGCACTACTGGCACTGTTTCGCATAGTTATCCCCACTGTCTATCAATTCTTTTCATTATAGAAAAGTCATTATCTTACAAAACAATTAACAGATATTTGGGCTCGAATTGTACAAGATTAAGAAAAATACACCCTGCCCATGCGATTGCTACGACACTGCTAAGAACTCATTCCTTCGTATCCTTATTCGCTCAATAAAAACAGCAACTGTTTATTTATCATTTTCAGAGTCCTTTTCCTTCTTTCAACCGTCTAGCCCTCAGTATCAATTAAAGCATACTGGACGTTGTTGAAAATAATTTAAGAAAATAAAAACAAGATGTCGAGGTAGGTATAAAGTTGTAACAGGTCCTTGAACTCATAACAAAGCCATTTTGGGGTAAAATTAATTGCAATTAATCGCAACATTACATATATACACTCTGTCAGCAAACGAGACACCCAATCGTAATAAATTATTTACAAGGATAATTAAAAGTCGATGCACCGAAAGAGATACATACATATATGTTTGTATACATACTATATACATTAAAGAGCTATTAGCCATAAAGACTGATCACATCAAATCCGGTGACATTTATTAATTCCGACAAATTACTTTCACTCGCTTAAGATCCAACACCACCCACAGCGAATATAAATGCTGTCACAGTCGACTTTCGTCTGTTCATCACAGGAAACACCTAAATCGAGAATTAGTTGAAGATTTTACTGTCATCGCTCGAATGGGTTTATACACATATGAGGGAGGAAAAAAAAATAAATAGAACAAAAAATATTACATATACGCCATGTGTATCCTTATGAACATAATTTGATGACTATTCCACCTAATTTACTGTGACTTTGATGAGCTCTTTCGAGATGTTATTGTGTCATCGCATCTCTTTTAAATGTCAACGAATTTTTGTCTGCCTAATGGCTGTTGTGATGTCTTTGCTTTTCTTTTCTCTTTTAGTTTCTTATCAATTGTTTTACCGGCAATGTCCTTGCAGAGAAACGTGTTCGTATTCTCGAAATGAATCCAAGGACACACAAAGCGAGCAAGCATTTTTGTATTCATATGAGAAATTCATCTGTTCAACAGTATGGGTGTAGAGATGCCACCCCTGGTGCTTTATGTTGTGAATGTTTTACGACGCGTGAGAGATGTTTATCTGTCTGTTCTTTGAATGCGAGTTTTAGAAGAATATATGTACATGTACGGATGACTACTTGATAACCGCTTGATTGTTATAATTTATAGCGTTCGTGTGAAAATATTTCACAAAGAAAGAGCCAAGTGTAGTCAAGTTTATGACAGAACATCAAATAAAAATATTATGTTCGGACCAAGTGTGACCATGGTAGACAATAACTATTTGGGAGTGGACTGGACTTAGTGAAGTAGAAAAATGAAAAGTTTCATTTTATCTTACCGATGGCAGACCTATTAAATTGTTTATTGTTCTTGGGAATTCAGTTTGTCACATGTCAAGTGCTGATGGGGTAGTTATGGCATATTGTGACCGAATGTTCTCAAGGACAAAAATCTTTGTGGATTGTGCACGTGGTATGCTTGGACTTTTAACAGGTCTCGAGTTGCAAAAGCGATTCGATGGCCTGAATAAAAATTAAGAACTGTGGTATTTATTTAAACTTTTGACACTTGAGCGTTCATTCATTCAATGGTAATTCGCATCAAGACCGATATGCTTTCAAGTCCTCCCAAAGGACAATGAAGGAAAACGTTTACCAGAGAGTGGTCCTATGAGCTCTATCTCCGAGCCGAATCAAACCTCAAACAGATATGTCTTATTCTCTATTGGGTGATATCGTGTAATCCCTAGGACCACGTTTGGAAGCCGGACCCAACATTCTTTCGATGAGTATTGATCCCCACTCTACGTGGCTTTAGCAGCCCTTGGACCAGTTTGGGGAGCCAGGAGTTTTATTTATCAATCCAACCATGATGCCGGTAAAGATGTAACTCTCCTGCCAACTGAATAAAGCCACTTAATGGAGAAACCAAACCATAAAGTTCACACCTCGAATACAGTGGGAAATAAAATCCCTGCTGACGGAAGAAAGGTAAGGCTGACCAATTCCATACTGTTACATCTAAGTCGTATCGAAACAGGCGACAAAGTAAAGGCATTCATCGTATTCAGACATCCAATGTACTGCACGACATAGGGCAGGATCGGTGGAGACAACCTGATTGATACATTATCGACAAATTACACTCGAAGGCTATAGCATTGGGGTAATAAGGACCTGTGTCTATCTTGGGTCTGCGAATTCGACGTAGTCGAACAAATATGTGAAAAGGTCGTTTGAGATGACTTGGGCATGGAAGCTGAATGGAAACCAACGATCTGGCCTAAGAAGTCTGTAAATATAGTTTAGAATCTAACACGTATGTAGTAAAGCAAGACCTCACCTTGGGTGTGATTGGAGTGATCCAAAGTAAGTACACTGGGCTAAGAGTTAACTTCAAATGGTACTGCCACTTATATAAATAAATAAATAAATAAGAAGTGATTAGTGCGTTGGACTACGGAACGAGGGGTTCCAGGTTTAATCCCCAGACAACATCTAAAATTTCTTTTACGGCTCTACTTCCTGCGAGCATCTGATAAACAGCAGAGAGTAAGATTGTCATGAAAAAGCTTCTCAAAAAAAATTGACCTTCGGATACGGAGAACAGTAGGCCCCTTCCATTCGTTTAAAGAAAATAACACGCATAACACGAATGGTTGTGAGGCCCTGGATCCTATGGTCCTGTCGCATCAAAAATTTGTATTTTTTAGGGGAAAAAAATAGAATGGCAAATGACTAGTATTGGCTTCGTAGAATTAACATCCTCCGGCGAGGGTTGGTTCGGTAAAAAACGAGAAAGAGCCTCCCCAGCCGAACACTTTGCATCTCTACTAGTAAGTCCTACTTCATCCTCGTGGCGCCATCTTAGAGACTCTTCGGAGATTCCAAAGTGGAGAGGGCAAATGGCGAGTCTCCTGCGCTACAAAACAGGACAAGTGCCGGTCGATCTGTAGCCAAGCGAACCGCAATAATAAAACGGAAACAAACGCCTCGGATACGGACGAATACTTTGTTGATGACCCTTGGCTATCGAAGACGGACAACGATCGGATTCTGGAACGTAAAGACCCTCCTCGACTCGGGAAAAGAAGATCTTCAGAACACCAGATTCCTTCTACTGGAAAGGGGGTTCACGCGGTACAAGTTGGACATCTTGGGACTGAGTGAAATAATATAGTGAGACGCAGAAGAATACCTTTCACCAACCGGGAGCGATTCCAGATTCCAGAGTAGTATAAGAAAGGCTCGACTGAGGATGAAAAGGGCAGCTTATATGATTAATTAACTGCCGCCTACAATTTAACGCCGAATGTTGACATCGTAATAGTGATGGGAGACCTCAATGCCAAAGTAGGAAGTGACAAGACTATGCTCAGACACGTAATGGGTGTTCATGGCATTGGAGACCGAAATGACAATGGCGAGCGGTTAGGCAATCATTGCAACGCCAACCACTTAGCCATTGGAGGCACTCTGTTTGAGCACCAGACCTCCCACAAGATCAGCTGGGTCTCACCTAATAGACAGAGAACATCAAACCCACATCGCTATTAACTGGCGATTTAGAAGCTGTCTTTATGAAGTCCGTAACAACAGGCATTGGAATGGAGCGTGACCACCATCGTATGGTAGCTAATATACGATTTCGATCTGCATCCATGACTAACAATCTTGCCAACATGCTCACTATACCCAGGTACCATACCGACAGACATTGGGATCCTGCAGTACGCCAACAATTCAGGAACCATCTCAGCTTAGGAGCGGTAACAATCAACAGATCTAAGCAAATAACTGTGGATGAACACTGGAGATCTGTGAAAAATGTTTTCACAACCGGATCGCAGAGGTTTATCTGTAAAAGGCAGAGAAATCACAGCACATGGTTCCTGGAGACAGATCGTATTTCGAGAGTATTTCAGTTAAAGTTCAGATTACATCAGCCCCAGCAGCAGAGAAATCTGAACTTGAAGCCCAGTACCGTGTGAAAAGAAAGAAAGTACAAGGTAGTGTAAGACCCAATTAGCACACCCACATCAATGTGCTAGCTGCACAAAGAGACAGCAAACTGGTGCAACAGTAGGACCGTTTACACTGTTACCAAGAAGCTTACAGGGTGACGCAGCACCAAACAGCGTCCTGTAAGAAATGTGAACGGTTCCCTACTTATAGCGGATGAAGACCTATGCTATCACTGAGACTTATCATAGCTAATGCATGGGAAAATGAGCGTGTTCCGGAGAAGTGGAATCAGAGGTTGATTATGAAGCTCCAAAAAAAAGGCAATCTGATGAATCGCGGAAATTCGCGGGGGATATGCGTTCTGCCGGCAGTGGCCAACATAATAGCAAAGATAATTCTAGACAGGATCAAAGCACACTTAGACTCAACTCTCGATGGCGAACAAGGAGTCATTCACTCTGAATCCTCCTGCACTGATCATATAAGTAAGGCGGCGAGTATATGATCGGTGCATGATCCTCTCTATCTGCTTTTTATCGATGTCGAGATGGCTTTTGATAGCGTGAACTGGGAGTTTATATGGAAAGCCTAGCGCTGGAAGGGTATTCCTCCTAAAATCGTTGCTATTATAAAGGCTATGTACGAAAGTGCAAAATGTCGTGTTGTACACAATGGTAAGCTATCAGAAGCCTTTGGAGTCCAAAGCGGAGTTCGGCAGGGTTGTCCCATTCTGGTGGTAATAAACGATGTTATCTGCGCAGCGCTGTTGGAGGAAAGCAGAGGTGTTCAATAGACAATGGCATCGAAATATCTTGATTACGCTGACGATATCTACTTGCTTACACACAGCAGACATGGTGAGAACAGTTGACGAGTAGTCGAGGACACTTGGAAAGAGTTGGAGAGAGCTCAAGCACATTGCAGAAAACCGAACAAGATGGCACGCATGGGTTTTTGATGCCCTATGTACCCCGAGTGGTCGCAGGAACTAACTACCTAATTAGGAGCTGAGGAGCAATGATAGAACTTTAATAGTAAAAGATAGAGCGACACACCGACTTGTCCCACGTATCATTTAGAAAGTGACTTTATTACTTTTATTTTTCCGCACCCCAGTTGCAACGATCGAAGTGCCAAACTCCGAGATATCCCTCCACCTTTATAAAGCCAAGACAATTTACAAAGCTATATATAAAAACGTTATAAGTCTTAAAAATAATTACAATCAATGGCACATCACACAAGCGTCCTTTTTATCGCATTTTAATTAAACAAAACTTTTCTCTCAGTACATTCTCCCACTTGTGTCTTTTTTCCCTTTTTTTTGTGATCCAAGTATAAACCGTATTTAACTGGGTGACAATATTTATTATCCTGTGCACTGTTGGCAGCCATTAGCACCCTTCCAAGTATCGCTATATATTTACTTATAAACGTCCTTCCACCTTTGTGCGGCATTTTAAACAAAAAAAAAAATGCTTTAAGGATAAAAAAAAGTTTTCGCTGTCAAAGCAAAAGCGAATTTCCATAACAAATAATGCAGGTAACATTTCCAACTGGTACGAAGGACATCCCCACAAAGGAATCGTTTCACTTTAAGTAATAAAATCAGTTTCGTAATTTCGTTCACTTGAGCGTGATTTATGTGCAAATAAAATGGCAACATCAGGAACACACAACACACCGATGACGATGACGATGACGATGACGACGTCGTCGGTTGATTGCGCCAATAAAAGGCCAGCAGTCCAAATGAGATTTATTCATGTTTGTGGATGATACAACACATATACACAGAAGTTACTCAATAACCCTGCAATAGGAAATCAGGTAAACCCATTACACTCAACGGTAATGTGGTTCATGTGTGCTAAAGTGATTCGATAGAGATGTGGTTTGGTTTTGATTTACCTGAATAATCAATAAATACCACTAGGATGCAGCATATGATCGAGCATAGAAAAGGATATTTTGGATTTCAATATGTAATTAAATATAAATTGAACCTGGAAATTCATTTAAGTGTTTCATATAACTTTAATTGTTATCAAAGATGCCACATTCGAGTAGAAGTAGTTCCAGGATTGTATACTCGTATGTAAAACCTGTAAGGCAATTCTGGGTCTATTGAAACTAATGAAGGATTAAAGTTAATGGATATGGTAAGGGACTGTCGATTTCAAAATAGGTTTATTTTACTGTCGGAGTTCTTGTGATTCCTTTCGAGTGATATGAGGGTTGGGATGTTTATGTGGGCGAGGTTCAAAAATATTTACCATTTGAATTGATTAGGACATTTATATATATAAGACTCAACATTAACCAGTAAGACAGACGGTCAGGGGTGTATGTAGCTAGAAGGGATTAACATCCGGTGTTGATTGTAATCGTAGCTCCTTCCAAAGGGTTTTAGGTTGGTTAGTACGTCTACGTATTGTGTTTGTTTTGTCATATCTAACAGCCCAACGCCTTTCACTGGATATAAAATTTTATATCTAGTGGATGGGATATCAAAAAGCATACAGGAATCCAACCAGTGGCAACATTACTTAGGAAAATGTCAAAAAGGATGATTTCTGTTGGGCTTACAAAAGTGTTGAATACCTTCAAATGAAAAGAAAATTGTTTAAGATGACCTCGAGACTACCTGACCCAGACGACTGAAATAGTCTTTACTTGCCATTTAACATTGAAAAGTATATGCTTCAAAGTTTCAGTTTCTCAGCGAGTCCGCTAAATGGCCCAATTACAGCATTTGGGCCATTTAGTAACCCAAAATATCATTATATCTGCACACGAACATTGGCTGTTTAGTGCGTGTTTCATGTTGGATTGGTCATTGGCCCTTTTTGAAGATAATTGGGGTTATGGGCGTGGAGGTAGCCTCAAGAAGGACGACGATCTTAAAACATGTTGAAAGCTTTTGGCTACTAGCTGATATCAAGTCCATAAATGAACTTATTTTACTTATGTCCTGTATCCCTTCGTGGGTCCTAGGGTCGTGGGTCGTCGTTGTATGGTTGTGCCTATAGGTTCATAACCCGTTCTCTGATAAAGCTGTTCGTTAGAAATACGGTGTGGCCAGAAAATCCTTAAGATGTTGCGTAGGCTACTATTAACGAACGTTTGCAGCTTCCTCGTGATAGTAGCGGTCACTCTACAGGTACCACATCCATATAGCAGCACGGATTCAACGTTGGAACGGAACAGTCGTAGCTCGGTTCCGCCATCAGTTGAGACAATACTCCCAAGGTATTGGAAACTCTCTCAACCGTTTGTCCAACAATGCATATATGAGGTGATGAGGCTGATCATTTTTGTTTTTGCCGAGTTAATTTTCAGCCCAACGATATTAGCTTCCCTCTCCACATTTGCTGTCATTTGGTGAAGGTCCATTATTCTGTGAGACAGTAGGCATACATCGTCGGCGTAGTCGAGGTGTTTGAGTTCGGATGTAAGAGTCCATTTCCCGTCGATAAAGCCGCATTTAGCACATCGCTTAGCACTAATAGACACAATGTTGGTGAAAGAATGGAGCCTTGCCGAACCCCACTTTGGACTTCGAATTCCTCAGAAAGCCTTCCTCTGTGCAAAACGTGACATGTGGATCCATCGTATGTAGCCTTGATAATAGCTATTAATTTATCAGGAATGCCTCTCCTGCACAAGGCAAGCCAAATACATTACATTCCCGATTGACACTATCAAACGCCTATTCGAAACCGATGAACAGCAGGTGTAGTGGTGATCGATATTCAACGCATTGCTCGATGATGATCCGCAGGGTGTTGATGTGGTCGACACAGGAGGATCCAGAGCGGAAACCTGCTTGTTCAGCGTCGAGTGTGTCTTCGAGGTGTTCTTTGATTCGCTCCAGGATAATTCTAGCTACTACTTTAGCCACAGCAGATAGCACGCAAATACCTCTCCAGTTTTCGCACTGCATTAGGTTGCCTTTTTTAGGGAGCTTAACGATCATTCCCTTCTTCCACTAATCCGGAAAACTCTCGGCTTCCCGTGTTCTCCCAACAAGTGGAAATAGTAGCTCAGCCGATGCAGTTGGCGCCGCTCTAAAAAGCTCCGCGGGTATGCCATCAAGTCCTACCGCCTTATTGATTTTCAGTGCTTTGATCGCGGTAATGATCTCTTCTTTACTGGGAGTTGAGGGGGCGAATTCGGGAATTTCTTACCACGGATACTTCAGTCTGACTTAGGTCCATAAATGAAGCTTAGGATTGTTTGTGCTGAGGAGGAGATGACATCAGAAGGTGAGGTAAAACCTTTATGGAAGTATTTCAACCCAGTCGTAGCAATGGTAGGATATTCACATGAAATACATATGTACGGCAGTTTCCCTGTCCCCAAGACATGGCAGTTTTCTAGAGATGATCTTTTGGAGGGCGATGCCCAATTCCTAATTCTGTGATGATCTTTGCTCTAAATCATTGAACCTTTCTTTTTCTGATGAATGATGAAAGTTGATGAATTTCTTGACGTGTCCAAATTTCAGTAAGAGAGCTTTTCCCTTTTTTTTCTAGCTCTACCATTATCTGGCCAACAGGTAGACCACAGAAAGGTTCGGAGTCTGGCAAGTTTGTCGGCAGCTTCGGTGTATCTATGTGTCCTGAGATCCATGTTAATGTGATTTTATTGTACACAGTCTCCTGTAGAAGCGGTTTAAAGGGAGTACCAAACCAGCTTAGACTCAAAGTCAAAGGACATTATAGATATTGTCTCGAGATTTAAGTTCCTTCTTGGTGAATGGTACGATGAAAACAGTCATTGGCTTAACTTATAGCCCAGCCATTAATGTTGTTAAATACATTTGTCATGCATTTGTCCAGTAATACTGGATTCTTCTTTGTCCCTTAAGCTAGGTTAGGTAGGTTGATAGGCGAGCGGAAGAATCCACAATGCCTCACTCCGACCAATACAGACTTATTGTGATACCCATAGGGGAGAGATGTTCCTTGCCCATTGGTTAACCCTAGTTCTACAAATATGGTTCCTATGAACTAGTAAACCATTCAGTTGATTTTATGTAGTTCAAGGTGTCATTGATTGGTCTGCTGGATAATTCTTCTAGGTCAAGGAAGAAGTGTGTCCCTAGGTATTTAAATCTAAGATAGATAAGACCTGGACAGTGACTGAGAAAATGGGTTGTATCCTCATTGAATTCCTTATCTACGCATCCACGACATAAGTCTTCTTCCATTAGTCTAAGGTTCTTCATGTGGTCCCGCAGAGTGTTATGCCTCGTGATGACTCCTATCAGTATAGAAAGGGATTTCCTATCGTTTTGCATAATTCTGCCGGTCCTAGTCTTATCGAAACGAGACCCATATATGTATGTACGTACTTCTTGTGATGACAAAAGTGTCTAGGGACGACCATCTGATGTTAGCCTCCTACGGGCCCTAATCCCTTTTTCGAACTTCAGTGAGCAAGGCGGGATGAGCACTGAGGTGTTGACCTGCTCTGATGTAGATTTCGAACCTCTTCTGGCCAATTCGTCGCCCTTCTCATTACCTGGAATATTTTCATGTCCAGGGACCCAGAAGAGCGCAACTTTTTGCTGGGTTCCAAGAACCTTAAGCTCTTTACTAAAACACTTCATGAGCTTCGATTTTATTTCTGTAGCAGATATCGCTTTTACAGCTATGAGCGGCTGTTGTCGCAGCTAGAACCTACGCTTGGAAAACACTGCTATGGTTCGGGAGGCCAGAAAACATACCTGACGGAGAATATGAAGTCATGCGCATAAGCGATGGTCTTGACACCACTATGTATAACTGAGTTGTAGAAGTTCTTCATTTAGTACAATGATCCATAATAGTGGGGAAATTACTCCGTCTTTATGGGTACCTCTAGAGGCGTATGCTTCCAACTGCTTACCCTCGTGCTCCATTATGAAGTGCCTTTCCTCAAGTATTTTCACAATCCAATTGGTCAGGATATTGTGAATATTGAGGTTTGTGAGTGTTCTACGTACCGCGTCCATTCTGACATTGTTAAATGCTTTAGCACGATCGAGATGATACCGTTTAGTCCTGGCGATCTAAATCCCCACTCACTTCTCTCCTCTGTTATCAAATCTTCTAGTAATTCATATTCCGTGCACGTACTAACTTTGGTGCTGTCGACAATTTGGGTTACACTTCCTAGGAAGTGCGTACTTATCAATAATCTTAGTGAGTCTGAACAAGATTCAATCCAATTTCCATCGGGATCTTTAAGTAAACCTATAGCCGTAGTTTATCTGTAGAGGATCTTCCTTAGTCTCACAGATTCTGTCGTTCTCTTAATGTCGTCGCAAAAGTGCTGCCATGAGCGGCGCTTATCTTTTTGCGTTTCATTTTTGAACTTCCTTTGACTGGCCTTGTACTGTTCCTAGTCTGTATCTGATTTAGTCCTCTTGGCCACTGAAAGGAGGTTTCTAGTTACTCTTCTAATATCTTTATATTCCACCATGGAAGTGACTTTTGGTCTCTCTTTGGACAGGCTAGGTAGAAAGCCTCTTTAAAGACAGTAGTGATTTCCTTGACTTTGCTGTCGATATCCTAAGGACTTTGCAAGTCATATTCTTGAAGGCGTCCGCAACTCTTACTCATGTCCTTACTGAAAACATCAGAATTATGACTAAGTTATCTGTATAGTCTTGTGTTACAAATCTGGAGTTGTTTAGGGCATTTAGAAATGTATCTACTACGACGAGGACAACTAAAGGTTGCTTTTATGTTTTAATGGAAATCGAGAATTGTTAAAACTTTGCAGAAATGATTAAGGATATGTGGTTGTCTTTGAGTCAATGCCTCTGGCATCAACAGCAGTTTTGATGGATTGAAAAGACGTATTATAAGAGGCTTCGAAGATATCCAGAAAGGTCACACATTTACATAAGTCCCACCTTAACAGGAACATAATTCCACAAAAAGAGTTTGTGGCCATCTAACCTATGTTGATTTTCCTGATTGATATCCTAACTTATGGTCGTTTAAGGGATGTCCTATTGAGGCAGTATTACTGTTGTACAAATCGATAGTTTCTTCCATCACTTTTAGGAACACTAAGATGAGACGGATAGGCCTGAAAGGTATTGGATCTGTGGGGGATCTGCTCCCAGCTTTAAATATGAACTTTCCTCCAAGCTATTGCAATGTAACTAGGTTCACAGCTGGGTCTAAAGATATGCACTAGGGATTTAATAAGAGTAACTATTCCATGTTGCATGAGGGTAGCAAAAATTCTGTCGCCTCCAGGAGCTTTATGGAGATGGCCCATTTGATTGAATCGTGGAAAAGCTTCTCTTTAAAATAATCCTTGTATGCCTGTTTGGGGAGTATTGAATAAATTCATAGATATGATCAAAATTTCAACCATTAGGAAAATTAGTTTTCAATAGCAATCCTAACGTTTCGCTGTAGTTCAGTGTGAAGCTACCATCAGCTTATTGAACCCTATCGACTGATAGGAGATAATTAATATAATTTCTCCATGTTAGTATAAAAGCAAAAGTCGCAAAGCAAAATCTTTCTTATATTCACTCCAAGAAGTAGAGCATTTATATTTATTAAATAGCTTCTTATACCCAGAGGGACGACGCAGTAGAGGAAGACCTCGCCTAAGGTGGCTCGAAGGACCTCAACCAACTTGATGTGCGAAACTGGAGGCAGCTAGCTAAAGATCGAGCTGGCTGGAGATGCTTATTGTTTGAGGCCCACATCCACCCCGGACTGTAGCGCTACCTAAAGTAAAAGTATCTTTTCTTTTTAAATTTTCGAAATCATTTGGTCCACCATGAGATATCACATGGCAATCATTGGGTCATTCTTTTTCTTCAATTATGCTAGCAATACAGTCCCCATGAACCATGTTTTTGGAATAAATTGAGGAATAAATTGAAAGAGAATGACTTAGAATACACATAAGTATGTGGTTTCAACAGGACAGCGCCACATGTTACTAAAGTTCGGAGACGTTGTTATGTCCAGAAATGGATCAGTCAATTAGCTGCCTCGTTCGTGTGATTTTATTTGACACCATTGCTATTAAGGTAGGCGCAAAATAATAAAGCTCTGCACTCAGCACTTAATTATATCCTTCCGCATGAAAAAGCAAAGTGAAATTAATGCATGCAGTACTATGCTGACGTAATTGCCGCATGTTATCTGGCAAAGGCATAACCCTCAACTGCCACACATTCATCAAAAGCACCGCAGGAAAGTTCCATCAGCCCCCATTCCATCCTTTAAGCCTACCCAAGGTTTCGCACCCATTGCGTCCGCACCTATACACACACACACACACACACTACAATCTCGTTATCCTTCCGCATAGCTCCAATTGCAATTTTAATCAATTAACATGCCAATTTAATTTACCATTATTGCTCCGCATACGGGGCATACCCTCGTACGTACGTTAATCAAGAGAAACACTCTCTATCCATCTGCTGTGCATTTGTTTCGTTGTTGGCTATATATAGTTTGAGGAGAATCCTTAATTAATTTCCACAGAAACGAACAACAAAAAAAAAAACACACGAATGAACCTTTTAACGTTTGAGAAATTGGAAAGGATTAAGCAAATTAATGGACTTGTTTTGACAAATCCACTTGTTCGAAAGGGATTATAAATAATTGTCCTATTCGAGTTAATCTGTAGCAACATGCTGGTTGCAGGTATGGGCAGTTCATTTAAGTTCCAGCTGTTTAGTAGTTATAGTCCTTGTTATAATAGACGGAGATTTTAATGAGCTCATGGTCGGGTGCGGGCTCAGATGGACATAATCCCAACGATTTTGGCTAATGGTTGGGCTTATATCCTCTTTTTTTTGGACCTTGTAGGGAAACTTAATTAGAAGTGCGTGATTGATGCTCCTAATGGTCGTTTAAGTTGCCAATTCATGGAGAAACTTTGAACGCCTTGATGTTTTTTTTTTGTGGTTCACGTTCACACTCTAAGAACATTAGACCCAAGGCAATGACAATTTTATTTTCATTTAAATGCAAAACTGCCAAACTCAATTGTTTCCGTAGCTGTCAGTATCACTCAGAGGTTCTCTTTCAAGTCCTTTATCTTTTCAATTGAATCACGAAACGAATGAAAACTTATTAAAACTTCCAATCATCGTGATGAGGAATATAATACTCCCTTGGGTCTGGTTGTATCTCGAAAACTTTATCACGGGAACCACTTGACCTCGGTAGTGTATAGAATGAAAACAAAAAAAAAAAAAAAACATCCATGACACAAGAGTCATCATCAACATCATCAACTATCATCTAGTCCAAACGTTCCTTTGGCAGTAAAACGAACTTAAATTGATTTTTCAGACACACAACTGCAGGCAGTATCCTCCTCCTCTTACCACTTCAAGTTCAATCAGTTTTCAAAAAAAAAAAAAAAAAACTGTATACAAGGTATACTTACATATAGATGTATGTATGTATATATATATTAGGATTTATTCAAGCAAACCGAAGACTGAGTGCCTTAATCTGACGATCCGACGAGATGATTTAATACTTCCATTTTAGCCATCGGCTGCTCGTCTCTTGGACCGTCTTCTCACGGTATAAGTTTTCCTCGTTCCTTGCTGCACAGGAGTATGAGAGAAAGCAGCAGGAAAGAAGGATTACCAATGCCTGTTGGGGTTATCACTTCACTGCGCTCTCTGTTTTATATTCCATTAATTTCTAATAACGAATCTGTTCGCCTTCACACTCTTATGGATGATTCCAAACTAAACGATAGTGTATTGCGATGTATGGTGCTATAGTCGACTATAGAATCAAACCGCTTTGAAAACTAATTACGATGAGGTACACCATGTTTTTCTTAAAAAAAAAAAAAAACTTTTATTGTGGTTGAATAGTCATCGCAATATTTGTCTGCAGTTTGAGATACTATTGGACAGAAGTTAGACTGTATCCGAAACCATTTTGATAGCTCACTCTATGTGTACGTAGACTCTGGAGGCGCAGACCCCCATTTCACTGTTTACTACACGAACAGGAATAGATAACGTGATGAGGATGCAACCGATACTTCTCGTCCCAATAAAAGACGTCCTGCAATTGGCATCCTAAAAATTGCTTTGAAACAGAAAGCGGAGACTGGTACCACCTCGTATAAACAAAAATCTATGTTAAACATTCGAAGGAGTAGATCGTTATAATCCTTACTGGAAACTGCGATAGTAAATCTTGTGATTACCGGAGTAAGCATTACTAACAAAAGTAACCCTGTACAAAACCCTGATCATCCCAGTCCTGGTTTATGGTGCAGAGACATGAAAAGTCAACCAACAGCCGGCTAACGATTGAGGTGTCTGGAGAAGCCTTTTTGATGAGGTGAGTCTGTTTGAAGTTCAATACTGATTATCGAAAGGACGAGGAAAAGTTTAGTAAAGAAACTGAATGGCTTCTTATAAGTTAATGACACAAGGAAAGTAAAGCTGGGTTCTCTCCCGATGGATCAAGAAAAATAAGCAGCGGGTAGTACCACTGATAAACGTGACGCAAGCTCCATCACATCTTCAAAATCTTAACGTAGAGATAAGAGGTTAATCCTGTTTATTTTCGTTAACAATATGCGAACGCTCAATATAGTGACCAAAGTATGACTCCGGAAGATTCGGCCCTTCGTCCTAGGGGTCGAAGAAGAACGCTGGTCCTCTAGGTTGGGAGTAGTGCGTCGGGGTAATTTCCTTATCACGGAAAAATACTCCTGTTTCGAAACAACTACAAGCCTAGGAAAATGATAGTGAATCCGTTGACGACCCTGCAAACCAAAAAAAGGAATCTGCACTTGGAATGTTCGGACAATAAAACGGACACGTGTAGCCGAACAATTAGTGGAGGCCCTAAACTGTTATAAGGAAGATATCACTGCCATCCACAGGTACGGTGGGATGGGTCGAGAAAAAAAAGGATGATGAAAACCAAGACTTCCGTCCACCCTACCAGAATGAAGTGAAGACAGCAATATCCAAACTCAAGTCCAACAAGGCTGCCGGGACTTCATCACTATTTGCCCGAACCACAAAAAAGAACCCAACTATAGAGGCATGAGTCTCCTTAACATTGAGAGCGCCTGAAACCATTTGTCCACGAGCTGATTGGTGATGTGCTGTCACGTGACTTTTTCAGCATCATACTTGAGAAAATGTAGCAAAACTCGCAAGCCAACACCAGATGCGCAATTTTCCAAAAGTCTGTGTAATTACTTGCATACGCTGATGACATTGACATCATCGGCAGAACACAGTGAGAACTGTCACTGGTGCAGTTTGCGGTTTGGAACAGAAGCGGCAAAAATGGGTTTAGTAGTGAATTCGAGCAATACATACATATATGCTGTAGTTAAGGACTTTGTCTCCCTCGATTCCGCTATGAACTCCGACAACAACATCACATCAGATAGCAAAAGAAGAGCTACACCTTGCAATCGCTGTTTCTTTTGTCTAAGAATGCAACTGAGTAACGCCTTGTCAAGAAACACTAAGAACAGCATCGCAGTCCTTCTGTGTAGCACAGAGGCATAGATGTTAACGAAGGTGGATGAAGATATCCTTGATCGTTTTGAACGCAAAATTCTTTAGATGATTTTCGATCCCATTTGCGTTGACGTAAATTGGAGAAGAAAATTTAACAGTGAACTTTACGAGCTGTACACCGACACTGAGTTGATCCGAAAAGTACGCACCTGTTGTCCAAGATAGCTAGGACATATAGAGCGAATGAATATCAACTCTCCGGCCAGAAAAGTCTTTGAGTTCAACACGGAGGAATAACCTAACCAATTTCGGTTTCTAAAACGAAAGATGACACAACCTTGTATCTATTTGGCATGTGGATCGTAGAATTCGACTTGTGCACGTTTCCGTTTTTCCAAAATCTGACTGGATTTTGTGTGTTCGAAAGTGCAAAGATTTTTCATGACAGTTATACTCTCAAATGGTTGTCAGATGCTCGCGAGAAATGGGACCATGAAAAATTTTAAGAATAGTTGGTCTTGTCTGGGAATAGAACCTTTATTTTTCGCTGGATGCACTTTCACCTATCTTTGAGCTATGATGATGAAATTACATAAACAGAAAAGGAGAAACAGTGAATGTGGAGGATTTAGTCATCCAAATTATCTACATTTCACAAATACATTATACGCCCACTTTTTGTGGGCGTTTTCATTAAGAAATATGATCCTATTAAAATTTGGTATGTAACGTCCACTTATCCACTTACGAAGATTATAATCCAAAATTTTGGAATGTCAAGCCCACTTTATAAGTGCAAACACAGAAGAAAATTTTGTCACTTATCTGTACGTTTTATATAATAATTATCGTTCTTATGGAAACTCTAATTAATCGAAATAATTACTCAAGCGGTGAATCTTAAAATAATTCAAAGGTAAAGCACACCAAAACGTCATTAATTTCATGATAAACATTGTTATCTGATAAGACGCCTAAAAAGTCCGCCAGATATGTATGGTAATGATAGTCTTTTAGTTGCTTGAGAATGAATTTTTAATGGTATTAAATTAAGATAACAACATGTTTACAAATTAACTTCGAAACATTATTGATACAGAGTAGCGATTGAGTATCGATTTTTTATTTATTTCCCTGTTGCCTAGAGATAAGGATGGGTAGGTAGTTAGCTAAGGCTACTTATGTGCATATACCATCGGTTAGGTCTACAAAGATATTTTCTCTGACATAAAGGGTTTGGCTTTGGAGCTAATTTTTCACCACTCTTCCACACATATCGTCCGGATCGTTGCCAATTTTGCTTCGATATTGTTGAGCTTGTTGGCATAAACCAAAAAAAAAATCCAACGGCGTTAAATCGGCCATTCGACTATACGTTTACCGAACTTCCCCTTCAATAGATCAATTGTTTGCACAGATGTGTGGCATGTGGCATCATCTTGTTGGAGCCACATTTCCCTGATGTCAAGTTCATCCAATTCTGGCCAAAAATAGTCTTCCAACATGGCATGATAGCGGGCTCTTTACTTAGCAGTCTTAGTAGTACTTTGAGGTATATAGACACATGCATTACATCCATTGGATCAAAAATAAGGACCCTACCCCTTATATAACGATCACTAGAACCAGGGAAAGGTGACAGGCTGATAACTCCAAACAACTACTTGCCCTAGCTTCCACAACCATGAGTCATGACACTCATACTCTCGGAGATTCGTCAGAAGTTCATGAAAAGTAGAAACTTGTGTTGGCTAGGCTTCGAACCTCCGGCTTAATAATTTGATGCACTAATCGTTCAGAGTTTTAGACCTGTAAATCTGTGTTCCTTCTTGCTGAAAGGTTTGCAGAGATTAGTCGAGATTCATCTATAAAAGTTTGCACTGAAGATACATCCCCTATCTGAGATGCAACATGCATACCAGTATACAAAATTCTGTGATTGGACTTCGAATCCTGGATTGACCTTCGACAATGCGACCTTTGACTGCATGTGTGGCTCTGCTAGACAACACCGGGTAGATGAGACATTGGTATTGTGGATCAAGGCAGTCATAATGTTCATAAGCAGAGGTTACCCACAAGTTGGCATTATGTCTCCACTACTACACTGCATGATGGTTAACTCTCTGCTGCATACTCTTAATAGTGCAAACGTCAACGATGAGGCATACGCGGATGATCTTGCCATACTTTTTGCCTGGTGATGAATGGTACGCCAGGAATGGGAATGGTCAATTCTTTGAAAACTGAGGTTGTTTTCTTCATATTAAGGACGATTGTGACCAGTATGACTCAGCCAGTGCTAAAAGGCCTCACTTTTCAGATCTCCGATGAAGCAAAATATCTGGGAGTGATCCTGGATTAGAAACTTCTTTGGGCAAAGTATATCGAAGACATCCAAGGCGCTCTCAGCTTTCTGGCAAAGTAAGGATCTTTTTGGCAATATATGGTACTTATCATCGAAAAATGTGCTTTGGATTCACGACTATGATGAGACGATTTCGAGCTATCTGCGACTGTAGGCGCACTTAAGGCCTTGTTCAACCCTGTAACCAGTTCCAAAATGCAATGCAAAATGCACGAATGCACGAACTTTTTAGATTTGGTTGTAAGGCTGAGCTCCTTTACCTTTATTTGGGTCCGAGGTCACATTGGAAGTACAGGAAATGGGATCTACGATGAGATTGCTGAGCAAAGCTGAGAACGTGAAACTGCTTTGGGTCTTCCGGCGTTGTCGGCCTTCTTTGAGGATTGGACTTTCTACGAACATAATTGTGTGTGCCATGATTCCGCAGGATGCAGCCCGACTGGACGTATGCTTCCGAACGACTGTGAGAAATTTTTTTTCAGTATTCTGCTGCCCTTTTCCTTAAGAGACGCCACTGTCCGCCACCCCTGTGGAGAGGTCGATGAATGCTATTAATACTGGATCTTGCTTCCTGGTGATACATTGGTCCTGTTGTGTTTGAGTGTTCCAGTTTCTATCCTTAAAAACCGGGATAGCTTTCCTCTAATCAACTACAACTACTTATTTTCTCAGACAAGTAGTGATATTGAATCAAAATTTTCGAAGGATTCAAACAAGTCCATATTAAGGAAACGTGCTAAAACTGATGGAGCATGTTCAATGAACTCGGCATATGTCCGGACACATCTGGAACGATCCTAACATAATATTTACATTCAAGGCTGTCTACTGCAATGACCCTATTCTAGGTCAATAGCCAAACGCCTCCTTTAGTTTTAACTCAGCTATTTGCTCCAGCCATCTATGCTGTCCTTTTCTTAGATGCTGTGTGATTATGCTTTTGAGTTGATGGGTATCTGAAGACTGTCAATATTATCTGGAACTACAAGCAATATAGTACTATATTTTGGTCCCACACACGTTTCAAACGTCGATGATGTCCAAGGTTCAGACTTAGCTAATGTTGAATCTACCAATTTCTACTAGTGCCGAGCATAAGCAAGACGCTTGTTAACGTTTTCTTTCAAATCAAGGATGCTATAGTACCATCTTATGGTTTGATTTCATTTAACTACGGTACCGTAACCCATTTGGTTTCAGTAGATTATACTTCATTCTCTCTCTTCATCAGATAACAATGCCCCTAATAACAAATACATTCACAATAAAGGTAATGATTTATCGGTCGATTTTCCTTCATCTAACTAACC
Organism: Xylota sylvarum; assembly: GCA_905220385.1. NCBI lineage: Eukaryota > Metazoa > Arthropoda > Insecta > Diptera > Syrphidae > Xylota > Xylota sylvarum. The sequence goes on from LR999958.1 coordinate 41,747,709, forward strand.
AACAACGAAGGACAACCCTTATCCATAGCCTAGCAGCGTTGTCAATTTTTTCAATTATGGAAAAAAAATGATATCAACTAATTTAATGGGTCCACCGTCAATCAACGATTACGAAGGGTTCACAGAAACAAAGCAAAAAAAAACAACACAAAAGAACAATTTGTAAGTCGATCCTTAAAGGTCTTTCACCATACAGCTCAGACAAACCATATCAATCGGTTTTTTTTTTTTTTGTCAGATATAAGAACTCCTTGACGCAGATCGAATAAAGTATTGAAAAAGTCTTTCAAAAGCAAAGTGCCTCTTTATTTGAATTATTAAGTTCTTCACCTTTCAAATCATAAAAATGTCTTTCATACTATTAAATATGTATGTATGTATGTATTGGAAATAAGAAATCCTTTCACTCGATAGAAAACGATGATATTCATTTATCAAAGTCAGTTTCTTTCGGTGTGCTTGATATAAAACCAACACAGCAACGCTCGCGACAAAGTGCAGAGAAAAATTGAGAAAATATTATAGTCCTGGTTAAGTTCACCATTGTCCTTTTAAACTTTGCCTTTGCTTTGTGTGTGTTGAATACCTTTTTGCTGTTGTTTCAAAGGACGATGATGGTATAATAAATTTTACTTTCGCCTTAATGGGGTATTTTTCTTTTGGAACAGTTCAGTTTACAGTGGAATTCCTTGTGCTTGTGCAAATTGTAACGCTGTATGGTATGTCCTTGCTCCTGCAGTCAACAACAGCGACATGATGCGATTAATAGGTACACAGACTGGTGTATGGTTAGGGAGCAGAAGGGTACATACAGCAAACATATCTGAGAATTAATCACAGGACTCTCTCCTAGTCGCAGCTATTACTCTTGAAAGGGATGAAAGTTGACACAAGTGGAACCATTTTTTTTTTATCTCCGTTTGGATGGCAAATGTATTTCTTTTTGTCCCTTCACCCAAAATTATTATTATTTATAGCTTTTTTAAAGACGCGCACATATTTTGGGATAAAGGTTTATTTTCTCATGGAATGCTAAATTAAAATTATATTAATAAACTTGGAGTAGATATCCTCTAGTTACCATTCGAATTATCAGGATCGGATGGCATCTTTCGTTACCTCATACAAAAAGGACCAAATCGACTGATACCCTGCCTCACACATATTTTTAAATCCAGCCTGACACTAGGCTACATACCTGTTAGCTAGAAAGGGGTTAGATCAGTTTTCATACCAAGACCGGAAAACCAGGTGGTCTTAAGAAATACGTTCTTTATTCGTGATCCTCTGCAAGTAAAGCAATTTGTCTATCTATCTGGAAAGACTTCTAGGACTGTCATTTTCAGTCTAGTATCGTGTTTAATGGGTGCGATGGGCCTTCGACAACATTTCGTACCAGATTATTAGGTAGGTTGTGCTTAGGTACTTATGCTTGGATACTTACCATGCTGCAAAGGAAAAAATCCAATTACAATGCGGAGGATTGTTTAAAATATCTTGGTCCACCCGACGAGATCCACTGCTCCTAATATTGATCATAGACGAACTTTTAAAATTTGAGTATGGTAACAGAGTACAGGGATATGCAGGTGATGTTCTCATCAAGGTTAGTCAAGATTAGGAGGACTCGACCATAAATCACAGCAAAAGGGTTCAAGGAAAAGGAAACAAAACCTCAAACAAGTGTCACGGGAAACATCCCGATTGATCATCTTTCTAGAGAAGTGAAGGACCTTTGAAAAATCCTTGACCAAATGCACCTTAATGTAGTTTACAACAAGGTGACTACGACAATGTTCATGTGCTAATCGTAGTGCTTGGTGTTAACAATATTTCCAACAGCAGGATGCCTAGCTTTTCAGATTGTCAACCAACACTGTTGGCCTTAAAATCATACACAGTTCCCTGTCTAGATCTCCTCGAAAGTCTGGCTTCCATGAACAAGTCTATTGTAGCGTGGATTCTAGTTGATGAAGGTTTCGAGAGTAAAGAGTGGGCTCTGACTGCCTGCCGAGGAAGAATCGTTTGTCACCCACTAATAGTGCCCACTCCAAGATAGCACAATATGAGATCAAGAGACACGCTCACTATTGGGTCAAACTTCAGGACCTAAGAGATTGGAAATCTTGCATCAACGCCAACCAATATAGGGTCACGATTCGACTCAAAAAAAGGCTGGAAATCAGACTCTTTTCTGTTTTCAACAGACACTTAGTATTATGGGCAAGAACATGCGATGCCTTACTTATAAGAAAAAGGACCATAGATCACCCCTTTCCTCAAGCGTACTTATTACAGTAGCATTACATGTAGCCATACTCAAGAGCATACGGAAGTGCTTCAACGAATTGGAAATGGGAATCAAATGGGACCACAAGTTCCCATCTGTCCAGAGTTTCTTCACAAGAAACTTCATTCTCGACCAACTATTCGAGAGGTCACAAGTTGTCCCAGATCAGTGAAAACGACAAAGCGTAATCCATCTTCCCAAGGGGAATAAACCACCAGATGAACCATTATTATGCCGTCTACACTATGGTAGACTCCGCCGATAAAATCTTGGAACGATTCAACTGCAACAGACATTCAGAAGTTAGGAGGGAGTAGTTCAGATATGCGATTTCAAAAAGTACTCCTTTGGGCAAGACGTAGCTGCCACAGCATACTACTTCTAGCGATACATCCAGCATGGCAGCTCCAATAGGTATTCTGGTAGTAGAACAGCAACGTCATTACTGAACAAGATTGCAGGTAAAAAAATGTTCCACAGACTTAAACCCATTCAGATAAGGATAAGAATCTCAAGAGTGGCTGGCAAGAGTCCTCATTATACTGTTGATGAGGACCAGGACAGTCGTATAGAAGAAAATTAAGGCAATTTCAGTCCACTTCTTTGCAGCCTCCCATCGGTCCAAGCAAGCTTAGCCCAACTGAATATTGTCACCATTGTCTATGAGAGTGTTGTTCTCGTGGATCACCCAGGATTCTAATGAAAGCTGTTCTATAAGAAGTGTCCACAGTACTATGCTTCATTTAAAAAGCAGACACATCATGGACAGACTCGTGCAAGAAGACCCTAGAACTCCACTTTAGGATATACCCGAAGACAAGATCATTTTCAAACCCGAAGCGGGTAAATCTTCCCACAAAAGCCAAGAAGACTTTAGTCCGATAAGCCTTACCTAGAAAGGCTAACAGATTTTCTCTGAATTCCCTTAGTAGAACTACCGCTCATCTACTTCATTGAGTATCCTGAATCCTCACACTTGTTGGTTGGTTGGTTGAAACCGGCCCTCGATGAGGATGCACTTAGACCAGAAAAGGTCCATTGTGCTGCCGCGTGTAAGGTGGATGGATCACCCTCTTACTCTAGCAACCATTTGCTCATTTGTTCCTGAGATCGTTTAGATCATTGTAGTAGGATACGGACATAGAAGGTAACTAATGGTTTCCTTTTCCTCTTTCTCTCTACAGCTTCCACAGAGGTCATTGTAGGTAATGCTCAATCTTTAAGTATGTCTTCCTATAGCACAGTGTCCGGTGAGGGTATTAACTACGAGTATCTTGGAGAGGATTCCTCTCTTATGTTTTAGGAGTCCGCTGGACCTGGTCGTATTTAGAGGCGACCAGAACAGCCTAGCGGTATCGCATTGGTCAAGTTGATGACATCGATGGTTGGACTCACTCACCGCGTCGTCGTTGATAAGGAATTTAGCATACGACGTTGGCGCCTCAATGTCGGTGACACTTACACCATTATACCAGAGGAACATTGTTTAGCCAGTTTGATAGATAAACTATTTTCGGTCCGGATACATCCATACATCCTAGAAGTGAGTGGTGATTAGAATGCTTAGCGTCGATCCAGATACTATGGCCTTTCTTTATATTAGGTACCCGGTGTTGATATCTTGTCTAAAATTTTAGACTTAGACGACTGGTCTTAATTGTTGATTCTACAGAGAAAGCTGTTAGAGAATGGGCCACATCTTCTTCGACTACTTATCTTGCCGTCCTGGGAATGCTTAGTACGACCTTATGATTCCAGAGAGCGATTGCAGTAGGGCCACCCCTGATGTAATGTCTCTAGAGGAGAGTCTAAGCTAAATAGTAGTCAACCTGATTCCAAAGGAGGTGTGAGCCAAAAGCAAACCGTGCACAAGAATGCAAGGCTGAGGTTAAATCAGTCTTTAACGAGCTCCTTCAAGTGCTTTCACAAGACTTGTCGTAATAGTGCCTTATCCCTGTAAAAACCACTTCTCCCACTTCTAACCAGTTTACTCGTGGAACCAACATGAACCTTCCAAAAACAAATCAAACAAAACAAGGCAACACAACAAATTTCGAAGATAGCTATCAACCAAACATAACAACGACGACAACAGCGACTGAACGAACCAAGCTTGTCACAAGGACGGAAGAGACGGCTTTATAGGCTGAGTATTGACGATAATACTAACGGCTCCATCGTCCTCACTGACACAGATTCCGACTCGGTAGCGACTTCTGTTTTGGAAGATGCAACCATAATCACGTCTGCCAATAGACGACCTGCTGTAGCGGGTCGCCGAGATCCCTCGGTTAATAAAAAGCACAATCCCAATGCGAAGCCGTACTAGAAACGCAGACCGGCAAAGTACATCCTACAGGGTCTTCTGAGGAAGGGAGAAGCTAACTTGAACGAGCAGAAGTCTGCCAGTTGGGCGAGAGCTTTTCTCGATGACAAGAGCAACCAACCTGTTTCGGGAAGGCACTCTGTGAGAGCTCGACGGGTCATTTCACTTCTTCAGGCCACTGTTCCAGGGGCTGCCATCCGAAAAAGGAAGGCCCTCTGTTGTTGTTAAGGGAAGTCAGCTCGATACAGGAAGACTCCCAATTCATACAACAGCCAACTCGAATCGGGGCGGCCCTAAACCAGTTCTGAAGCCAGAAGGGATCCAGCCTCCAAGAGACCCAAGTCACAAGTGGATCCTTCCAAGACCCCAAAGAAGGTCAAAAAAACATCTCGGTTTCCAGGCCATTCAATGAGGTTACGAAGTATCAACTGATCTTTTGGGTCATTGACCAGAGCGACAACGAAGAACGGATCAGTGCGGAGAACTAGAGGCTTTTGAAGTTAGGCAGACATTACAGAAGGCTTCGTGCCCCCTTCAATGATTTCACCGAGGAAAAGTAGGAAACCATGACGTATCTTCTGTGTACCTGGCAAGTACTTCTTCAAGAACCTTAACGATCTAGCTAGACTAGAATTAAGCAAAATAAAAAGCTTTGACATGGGGTTAAACTGGTTGAATGTCTAAATGTCCTGTCCCCGTTGAAAAAACTTCATATAGGTCTCCGGTGCTGGGCCACATTCATTCCGAACCATAGCACCAGCTAAGGAACTAAGTGAAGCGTAGTATCACGATGGATATGCTTTCTCTTGATAATTACAATACAAAGAACTTGAACAATTTTGAGTGATATATTCAAAACATTATATTTCCATCACTATCTTAACTGTGAACTTCTTATTAAATGTTCAAGACTCACCCTCCCAACTAAAAGAATACCTCCCACCTCCTTTGGTCCCGAAACATAGTAAATTTCAAAAATATAGTCGTTTCCACAGAATAAACCTTGACAAGTTGCCAACTTTTTTTGCTTCATTTTCGTATACCAATTTATATGTGCACACCATCCTGCATGGTAGGACCCTTCTTTGTTCATCAACACAAATCAAATGGATATCAGACATTCCACAAATATTTGTTCATTCCTTTTCCGCTTCATTACCCGCCTGAGGTCATTCAAGTGAAAGGAAAATATTACCCTCAGCCCTTGGTCATACATATATGTATACCCATACAAAGAGTCCACATGAGGATATCCCTACATCAAAGCCTTTTTAATAATTTCGATTGTCGAAAAAAAAAAGAAATAAAAAATCCTCCCAAGTAGATTAAAGGAGTTCCGATAACCTACCTACGGCATCGAATCGGATCCGGGAGGGAAGTTAAAACTTCTACTAGTTCATACAGTTTCCTTGTTGTTACAACGAAGGGAAATATTTTTTCCTCACCTGGAAAGCGGAAATTAACTAGAAAATCGAATCCTTCTCCAATACATACAGAAGTGGGGTTTGCTTTGTTATATAATAACCCTACCTCTAGCCGAGGGTTTTACAATAAAATATAATCGAGAAGAAAAATATTCACATTCGAAAAAGGATATGTGGAATGGATTGCTTATTTATGGGTTCAATAGGCAGAATTTTCGTTCGTTCGCATGAGAATAGTTGTATATGATTAACGACCTATATGAGGCACTCCCAAGATGAAGGTGCAGGTATAGAAAGTTTGGGTTTGTTTATGTTTTCTAGAAAATAAGAACTATAAATATACATACTCGTATGTAGCTATATTAGGAAATACATTTATTTTTTTCAACATGAGAGGATTTTCTTTTCCACTTTCAAAACATTGATTGATGGGAAATATAATATAAAATGTTTTCTTTAAATAGCCAAGGATTCAAAGAAAATTTGTGGAATGTGTGGTTACTATACCTTGTTTTTTTTTTTTTTTGGCGAAATGAAATGAGCAGCTTGTCAATATTTGAAGGACTTACCTGAAAAAAAAGTAATTAAAATAGAAAGTTAGTATCACATGTATCTGTATATGTGTGTATATAAGAAAATACAGTAGAAGTCGCTTATAACGACAGTGAAGGGACCGAGGAATTGAGGTCGTTATATACGATGGCATTATATCCGACCGTCGAATAGGATAAAATACAATAAAAGACCAACCAAATGAAAGGAAAGTGGACATTATAAGCGACTGCTCGTGATAAGCGAAGTCGTTATAACCGATTTCCACTGTAATTATTAAAATAAAACTTATTGTTGTTACTAGACAGAGGTGGCGTTAAAATATATTCACAAAATAGCCATACAGGCTCGGCTTATTCCGCAGAAGAGGTGACAAGCCGGAAAGCTGTCAAACGCAGGGTATCAGCGGAGTTTCCGCTTGGCGTGAAGGATATTCGGTGTCATTCATCAGATGATTTTTTAAAATGACAAGGTATGATCCAGTGTTACTCCTAAATATGAATTAACAGGGCATTTAGCTAGCTGGTTATATACATGAAAACATGGAGATTCAGCGGTTTGTTCATGCTATGGCAGATCCTTTACTTTTTGAAGTAAGTACCAAGTGCGGTATGTTTTTAATCTCGAAGTCACGTTCAATGTGCTTAGGAAGCTCTACAGCTCGGGATGAATCTGGGCCTCAACCAAAAAGCCTCTCCAATTAGCCCGGTCGTTAGCTAACTGTCTCCAGTTGCGCGCTCCAAGCTGGTTAAGGTCCCCTTCTAGATCCTCAAAGGAGGATTAATGAGCACCATTAGGGTGCTACACTTAGGGTGGCGCATCCACCACCCTTAGCAAGCGGTTCGCCTATGACGATATAACCCTTGGTCTTATCCAAGAACCTTGGGTTATTTGCGGACAAATCAAAGGTCTACGGAACAAGGCAAGTAAGTTAATTGTTAAATGTGGGGAGTCAGTGCCAAGGGCGGCCTGCTTAATCAGCACAAATATTAACTTTCTTCCTATTCCAGAATTTATGAGAAGAGACCTGGTAGCCCTACTTGTTGAGGTTCCGACCGAAAGGGGAACACAAAACATCGTGTGTGCCTCGGCATATTTCCCCGGCGACGAGCTGATAAAGGTCCAGGAGCTGATAAAACATTGCCAAGACAGCAACCTATACTACATCATAGGTTGCGATGCAAAGTGTCTGTTAGAATATCTTGTGTGCTGTCATGTAGATATTTTAAATAAAGGCTCTAGACCAACCTTCATAAATGCGATTCGCGAAGACCTCACTCTCGCCAGTCCATTTATCTCAAATTTTGTTAAAAATTCGCATATGTCTGACGAGGCCTCGATGTCTGACCACCAACACATCAGGTTCGACATTCCCGGCAAATTGTCACATGCTTCTTCTAGATATGATCCCAAGTCCACGGACTGGAATCTGTATCGGGGGCTTGGCCTCTCTAAATTAGATATACTAGTTACATCTATCGAGTCCATAGGGGACCTAGATGAAGCAGCATACCAAATAAATGATGTGTTGCTTACTTCCTATCACTTCCTATTTATGGACACAGCTCATAAAACCAGTTTGTGTAAACGAAAGGTTCCCTGGTGGAATGACCAGCTTACCAAACTAAGGAAGGTTACTAAAAAAGACTGATGGTATCTACACGACGGACCGTATGGATACTATTAGAACCTTACTTCAGGTTCACTTTCCAGGTTCGTCTACATTAAGCGCGCCACTAGGGCCATGTGGGCCAGTAGACGCCTATACGGCAGGTTATTTGAGGTAGAGATATTGGACCGTGCAAACAGGTCTAATGGTGTTCCGACACTGGACCCTAGAGGTCTGATCTGGTACACAGACGGATCAAAGATGGAAACTGGAGGTGGTGCTAGTGTCTGTGGACCCAACACCAAGGTCTCAATACCTATGGGAATGTGTCCCACGGTTTTCCAGGCTGAACTCCATGACATTGAGATCTGCGCTAAGATAAACCTGGATACAGGTATTAAAGGCGCTAGGATATATATATTTTCAGATAGCCAGGCAGCGCTTAAGGCGCTGTCGTCTAACTTAATGGACTCTTTATCAGTTAAATGCTGTTACGATGCACTACAATCTCTTGCCAGACCCAACAGGGTGAAACTTGGTTGGGTCCCTTGTTCATCAAGGAATTGCAGGCAACGAAATTGCAGATGAACTAGCTAGGGCTGGCTCAGAATCTGCGTTCATAGGACCTGAACCTTACTATGGTGTCAACTGGGCTACTGCCACAGCGCTGATCAATACTGTGAACATAAACTTCGTCTGGCTTATTGGGAAAATGTTCCGCGGCTGAGACAATCCAAGAGATTAATCAGGCCTTTTTCCTACAAGGAAATCCTTAATCTACATAGATAAGGAAAGCATTAGGAGGCTGGTGAGCTTTACCACCTTAACAAAATCAATTTGTGCCCGGAAACGGAATGTAGGTTCTGTTTAGAAGATGACGAAACATGCGAGCACATTCTCTGTCAATGCCCAGCATTACATTGGTTAAGAAGGCGTATTTTCCATAAAGAAATATGTTCATCAACAGATATGAGGTACTCCGCTGCTAAGGACGTACTATCCTTCATAAGGGAGGTGGAACGTCTCTTGGCTTAGTATTACCCTTTGATACAATAGATCTTCTTAGGTCGCAGTGTCAGCCATATGGGCAAGGGTCTTTATATAAAAAAAAAAAAGATCCCCTTCTACTTGTGCGCGTCACCTAAGGTGCGGTCTTCCTGGTTCTTCACTTCTTTGATTTCCTTACAAGACGACATTGGCCCAATTACCCCACATACTTGGGATTAATCTTGATAAACAAAAAAAAAAAACTCAGCTAAAAACCGATTAATCATGTAGAAAAGCCATGTTGATCGAAGCGGATCCCTTAGCCTTGATTTATTCATTAGCATAAACGGCAGTCTTCAGACCAAACCCAATTTGAGGTGTATTAGTCTGATGGTCGGATGGCAACAATGCACCACTCGCGAAGGTTCAAATATTATCCTGCGTTTGCATAATGGATGACTTTAGAATCACTCCTAAAATTAGACCTAAATATTTTGTTGATATCTTTAGGAAGCTAAAGGCAGCATTAAGGCTAAGGGAATCCTCACAGCTGGCTCGTGATAGTATCTGTTTTATCATTATCTTGTTTTTCATGTCACAGGGATAACCCGGGAAATTACATCGCAAATGAGCTGGCCAAGAAGGTTGCAGACCCTAACCTTCTAGGAATAGTATTAATGTCTCTCGTGCGGTTTTAAGCCAGCTGTGGTGTACTGGATATACACGGCGGTCGTAAGATCCATTCTTACATATGGTTCACTGGTATGATGGACGGTACTGGAGAAGCAATATCAGCTTTCTAACCTCACCAAAATCCAGAGGGCAGCGTGCATCGGAGTCATGGGATCAATGAAGACAACACCAACAGCGACAATGGAAACCATGCTTAGTTTCATTCCGCCACAGTATAGGTAGTCTGGCGGCTAAAACCGCTGTAAGACTGAGGGAAGGCCGAATATGAGAAGTCACAGCCATCATACAGGCTGCTAAGATTATAAGTGAGAGCACTATCGTTGGCAGAACGATTACTCTGTATAAAGACAGCCAGGCAGCCGTTAAGACTCTGGACTCCGCTATAATCAGATCAAGACTTGCGAAGATCTGCAAATTGCTCTTGAATAAGATATCTAGAGCTAATGCGGTGACCATCTGTTGGGTGCCAGGGTATATGAATATCGTAGGAAACGAAAGGGCTGACGAACTTGCTAGGAAAGAGTCGGCGCTGCACTTATCGCGGTCCCTCCCTTTTGTAGTAACCCCAATCAGTTCCTTACGGAAGAAAATAGAGGATAAAGCCATCGGTCGAGCAAATAGTCGCTGGGTTCATCTGCCAACATGCGCAACAGCCAGGGCCCTATGGCCCGGGCATCAGCAAGAAGAGATCAACTTCCCTGGTCAAACTGAGTCGTTATAAAGCACGGACCGTTTCAGGGATAATTACTTGTCCTTGTGCCATTGGCGTCCACGCGGAGCGACTCGGTGTACTACATAAAAACTTCTGTAGAAGTTGCAGGGACGAAGAAAAAATTGATGCAGTTCGTCACCTGCTATGCGACTGTCCTGCCCTATCCGTCAGAAGAATGAGGACTCTTGGCAGTTACTTCTTCTCGGATTTGAAGGACTTGGGTAACGTAGAGCTGACGGACCTCCTGAGACTCATATCATTATCTGGGTGGTTCCAATAGCGGACTTTATAAGTTTCCAGGGTTAAATGATTGGGCACAATGGACCCGAACTGTGGTCTAAGTGAGCAGTGACACTGTCACAAGGCACCCATTTACCTAACCTAACCTACTGCTAGGTTAGGTAAACAGATTTCGGCATGGATTGGAAGATAATAGGAAGAATTAAAGGGCATCCGTCTGCAAATAATGCACTGCTGGTAAGAACGATTTTAATTTTAGAAATCTTAGTCTGACGAGCAGCGCTGGGTCTTTACTCTCACTTGGTCTAAGTTATCTAACCTAACCCACCTTTTGTGCTATAAGAGACTCAAATTTCTTTCCTTATTTTGTAGTCTTATATTTTTTTTACTATCCTGCACATGTTGTGATGTATGTACATATATTACTAGGGAACTTCGATATCATAGCTTATAATACCGTCCTTGATATGGTATCTGTGTATCTTAACCTCTATTTGACGATAAATTTTCAATGTATCCAAACTTCAGAGAGTCCTTAATTCAACCATTTCTCTTTTCTTAAAATTAATGATGTTGCATACTATACTCAGACGAAGGTGATGTAGCTTACATCATCTCCATGAGAATTCCAAATAATATTTCTTTACAGGATAACTACGCAGACGACCTTCATCGTTTCCGGCCTCAGGAGTTCGAAATTGCTGTGATTATGTAATAGTCACGAACCAAAGAGTTCGACGTAATATGATTTGAATGGACAAACAATTATTTTATTTATTTTTTTGCGAAAGTCATCATTTCAGGTATCCTGTCACCCATGCACACTTTGTGTCTTCAAAGTCACATTTTAAAAGTAATATCGTACCACCTTCACAGAGGACATACATAGCTAACCCCTTTTGTGTTCTGATATTCATGTCACAAACAGTGAACAGTATCCATTTATAAATTGGATTTCTGTTTCTCTGTGCAGTGAATCCTTCATTGGTAACAGACTGTTGCCTTTTGCAAGCTGCTGCCTTGACCCACCCAGTGCGGCAATCAATTTGTACTGCGAACAACTGTGCAACATTATTCTGTTTCTAATGAAGTCACGTCGCGTCATTCACCTGGACTTGGTCTCGTTTCTTTTTCATCCATTTCATAACAACCTTCAAGATGCATGCAGTTTCAAGTAAACCTGAGCACATTGGGTGGGTGTTTATACAGAAAACCTTACACTAGCTATCATTCAATTCAACGAAGACGGGGGAGTAGGTCATTATGTGATTTAAGTTGTCAACGTCTCTTATGTCATTTGAACGCGAGACGTAGTTGTGAATCCTTTCGGATACGTTACGCAAAGAATCTTCCTAGCACAGTAATTAAGGGCATGGTAAGGGAAAAAAACAAAAAAGGAATCTTAATTACCGAGCAGCAACAGGAATGTAAAACGATGGGGTCTCTGCGAATGAGTAGGACGAGGGTTTTCAGTTCGCTAGTTCCGGTTTCTTTTATTAAAGTGGTACCGGTGTTCAACGAAAATTTAGACTGACATTTAAGTTTTGTTAGCTGTTTGGGAGAAAAAAATATTTGCGGTCCTCTTGTGACATTTATTGGTTTGTTCTGAAGGGTTATTATGGACTAAGTACGTAAGTTCCATAAAATGTATGTACTTTGTCGATATTGGAAGTTTGTAACCGTCTTTGGTAGTAACTAAGTATGCCACAACACATCAGTTGCGTTCTTCTAAAGTCATGTTTAAAAGACCTATAAACACCTGAGCTCCGAATAGGTCGAAGTAGCTCAAATGGGCGCCATGGCTCACGTGATTACTGCGTTGGACTACGGAGCAAGGGGTTCCAGGTTCGATCCCCAGATACCACCTAAAATTTCTTTCACGGATGCACCTCTCGCGAGCGTCTGACAAACATCCGAGAGTAAAACTGTCATGAAAAAGCTTCTCAAAACAAAAATTGAAATTCATATCCAGTATCAGATTACTTACAATTCCTTAGGCTGCCCGTATTTTCTTCCAGATACTCCTCTACCTTGTTACGGTACCTAGGATCTTGAGCTTATCTGTATATTTAGAGTTGCTAGCCTATCCGCTTTTCGTGATACGCAGCGCCGATTACATAAGCTCCTTCAGTCTATTGAGATGTTTCATCCTTGATTGGAAGATTGGAAGGCCATCAGCATATGCTATAAATTCGAATCCATTGCCTTCCAATGATTTCAGAAGTTCATCCAGCAAGGATTTCCATTTGAAGTGTCCCATTCTGGACTCCACCTTACTACTTTTTATACCTAAGTTGACTAGTATTAACTAGTTGAGGCGTGAGAATCCTCAATCCCTTCTACAGAAAGATAGAAAGTATGTCTTTTCATCTTTCTGCTTCTTAAGGAGCGAATGATTACAAAGCGATTGCTTGATCCTTATAATGAAGATTCGGTCTTCCTTGCTATCTTGAACATGAGGCCTGGGGTTCAAAAATTCTCTTAGAATCGGGTTTTTTATTTAAGTGTACCACGCCTTTTTTTTTGAGAGTTTTTTCTCGCAATTTATCCATGTCTATGGAGATTCTGACTTCGAGTTTTAGAACAGTTTTGATACTGTCAACGAACTGTGGGCATCCGGTGATGGTTGTTTCATAGGCGTATCCCAAGCATGGATAGAGTTACTGAAGGTTGTAAGACCTAACTGTCTGGCTACATTGTGGATTGTGGCTGTTGCGGAGATTGTTCTTCGTGCTCTTTAGCCATTCGTATCTAACTTTGTTGAACAGTCAAGCTCTGCACTTAGTTGCTAAGGGACCATGTGCTTACCTCGCATCGGTTCGGATGACGGTTTAGCTATCTGTAGATAGACAGATTTTTGTTTGATACATTGAAGTACCCCTTTTGACAAACACACCACGTTTAGGACCCCAGAATAGGTATAATAAGTAAGGTGTCTGAGTTGTCAAGTTTTATTACTATGTCCCTGCTACTGTGAAAAGGAAGACGGCGACTATCAACACATCCAAAGCGACTAACACCTACACCTATTAGATGAACAAACTTTTCTTAATCATAAAAATTCTTTATTTTTCCAAATACCTAATACAAAAATACACAGTTGGTCAAGATATTCTAAAAACAGCGTTACGTTACGTTAATTTCGCAGCCTCCGACTCCTGAAGTTCATTCTCTGCATTGCAACAGACTCGAGACCATAATTTCCTCGTTTCCGGATCAAGTATAACAAAATACACAAACAACACAAATCCCTGCACCGTAGCTGTAATACAAAATAGATACGAGAATGTCACACCTGCGTTCATTGCTGACATCAGACCAAATATCCAGGAAAACCCAAACAAAAAGAACATCATCACCATTAGTCGGATATGCTGGAAAATAATATTTCTCTCGCTACGCCTTGATGAGACATCCAACGTGTGACGAATATTCCAGACGACCATCACAAAAATCACCACATTCGTCAGAATAATAAGCCCTATGGGAAGAATCACTCCAAAATGCAAGCCATTCCCAGAGGGGTAACATACCGAAGAACTCCTTTGGTTTTGATATGGTACATAGGATGCACGATCGACAGCAATCAGTATAGCTGGCGAGATGATGGGCAATCCCCAGGCCAAGATAGCCGACTTTAGTATAAAATGCGGAGGTCGTGATCCGAAGACTTGAACATACCGCTGGAATTGGAAAAACGCTATGATTAACATCCATGTGAACTCCACTAAAACGGAATATTGAAGCAGAGCTCCTATCACCACGCAGCCGGTATAGATTTCATGCTCCATCAGGTATATTGTCATGTCGTTGGTATTGACAAAACAGAAAAGAATCATCTGGAAGAGAATAGCTGTGCACATGTGCAAAAGTATCTTTGAGGACGCCTTCGATCGCCAAGACTTGAAGATAATGCCAGTGATGAAAATTCCAAATAACCCAATCATGGTTAGACCGCAGCCGACAAATGTTATGACATACAAAGCCCGCAAGTTGATAACAGTGATGACGGAATAATGAGTAAAGTCTGCATGATTGTACAGACCGCCGATTAGGTATGCAAATTGTGTCATATGGTGGGCTCCGCATGCGATTAAGCTATTGTTCGCCATGTTGTCTTGTACCAGTTCGACGCCATCACTCACCCAGGTGTCGTAGTTCCAGTAGCCACATCCTGTTTTTGAATGGCTAATAGGAGGTCTCCCATCTTGTACGCGGAAGACCATATGAATAAGTCCTTGGAAGGATCCCGTCACGCCTGGTATACTCAATGATGCAATCTTGCTGAAAACTTTTCGTGTGGTATTCAAGCGAAGTTCATTGAAAAGCGCGTCATTCGAGTATACTTTCACAATCAAACTTGCTGGATGTGACAAATTCTTTGTTAAGTTCCTCCAGAGATAATGTGGGACATATGAGGCCATTTCAAGTCCTTTTTCGTTAAGAAGATACTCGACTGTTTCATTCGGATACAAAAAGCGATAATATAAATCACCGAATGCCTCTCGTCGTATCCCTGGGTTTGAACTAGCCTGATTGTAGATGGCTATACCTGTGACATTGGCTATTTTAGGATCTATATAGAACACACTCAAGTTCTCTGCCAAGTGCGCTCGGACACCCAATGCTGGTAGATACACCCATTCAATGTGGTCTTCCGCTGGAATCACTTGCACACTTACTTCACTCGATGTTGAGTCAATACATGTCTCAAACTCCGAAACCAATTGGTTTGTTGCATTGAACACCATCGAAGCTCGCAATATCTCCCTATCAACGCCCATAAGACGATTGTAGATACTCAATAGATCCACGCAGAGATCTGGAGCCTTAACTCGGCTAACTGCCTCCTTTACGATTCTGGAAATAAAATGTACATCAGTAGGAATCAATTTAAAGTCATTTGCTTGCAGAATCCATTTTAGCTTTCGTGTCGCCTCGGGTGGTTGAGTTTTATTTCCCACGGTCACTTCGTCCACCAAATCTGCCAAAGTGTTCGTTATTAATTTTTCCCTTGTTCTCGTAACGCAAGTCTTGGGATTGAGAGAGATCTTCTCCCGAACTAGTTCTTGATTTTCATTCAATGTGAACCTGTATTTTCTAATCAACGGCAAACCATTGGTCTGCAGACAGGGCTTATTACTGATTCCAATCGTTTCTATCTCATCTTCATCCCAGTAAAGTATTGATGGGTTTGTTTCTTTAAATTGTTCAGCTGGAGGAAGGATCAACTCTTTGAAGTCTGGTCGCTGGATCTCTCTGTTATAGCTGTTACCGTAACTGACAATAGACGCAACCATTTCGATGTAAAAAAGTATAACTACGACCGTAATCAATTTGGAACACCATGACAGAGTACTAACGATAGCCATCGACTATAAGGTTTGAACAAACACTATAAACTTGCCACCAAATTCATATCAACTTCACGGCTAATACTGCCATGTGTTGTGAACGTAATTTGCGATCAATTCGTGCTGAATAATTTGTGAGTAATAACTTTTTCGACTTTAGTTTTATCATAAATGAATGAGTGATAAGATATGTTGCTCATGCATATGAGTAGCATTAGTTTACACTGGGGGAACAAAATAACTAAACTGAAGGAATGTAGACACTACTTGTCGATCATGAAAGGAAAAATAAATCAAAAAACTTTGACCAAAGATAATTTACAAATATAATGGTGATTTGAAGGACTTCCACTCGTATAATTGTGGAATGTAGCCCACTAAGGAAGGATGATCTACCAAAGGTCTTGAAGCGAGTGCCACAAATAATAGAAAACCATCCGCCAAGCAGACAGATAATCCGGTTTCGGTCACCTGCTCGCTAAAATCTCTAAGTCCATGATTCCCTATCCTTGAATGCATGGACTAGAGATGGGGTAACCAACTTCTAAGACCAATTGGATCGATGCCAACATGCAATTAGAAATGCAACAACTGATGTGTTGAGTTTCCATGACCACCTTCAAGAAACCCATGGTTTGATGAAGAATGCCTGCTAAACAAGAGACATACAAAGCGGCGCTGCAAAAAAACGATGAGACCGGCTCGCCAGCTCTACGAGCAGAATGATCCATTCACTCTAGATGAAGATAGCCAAAACTTCAGTCCACCTGACCAAAACAAAATGAGGATAGCAATATCCAAACTTAAGTCCAATAAGGCTGCATCGATTTCAAGGCCCTATATGACAGCATCAAGCTATACAGAGCCATGTCTAGTTTTCGCATCCCTGCCAAACTCGTTCGCCCGTGCAGGATGACGATGGAGAACGCCCGCTGCTCCATCAAGTGCTGACGCTTGGACTTCGAGAGAAAAATTTTCGATCCCATTTGCGTTGACAGGCTTTTGAGGATGAGATTCAAGGACGAACTATACGAGCTGTACATCGACATCGATCTAGTAAAAAAAATTGCGCATCAGTTGTCTTAGATGCCTAGGACATGTGGAGCGGATGGACATATATGCTCCGGCCCGTTGGGTCTCCGAATCTAACACGGATTCTGCGTCTCTGCGACACATAAAAGATGCAAACATAGTATCGACACTTAAAGTTAAAAATCAGTGGCAGAGTACCACAGGACCCTGTTTTCAGTCCCCTGTTTTTATTTTTATAATCCTATCTCTGTAGATGGCTACTGATTTTGCTCTTGAAATATATGTATCCCAGCAGTGAATTTCTTTTATTTTATAACAAATTCAGATTCTTGAATGTTAGATATGATGGAAGTCCAAGATAAGAAATTTCACAAATGGTGTTCCTTTGTTATAACCCTGTCTTACGTTGTCACTATAAGGGAAACACTAAATAAAGTACGAAAACCAACAGTCATTTGCATAACTAGAGCACTAAAGACCTGTACAACCTCCGCCATGGACGTGTCTCTAGAACTAGCTCCTATACAAAAAACCAACCTTAGAATGACAGAAGATCGAAATGGTAAAAAAATGAAGACTGAGTCAAAATAATTTGGTGTACTCCTTAAAAAAACCTCCGCTCCTACCAACGCCTAGGAATGGTACCATCAGGAAGCTGTAGGATGAATTTCCCTACTAAGCAAGACAACAAGAAAGCCTGCAATGAGCAGTCATACCATAAAGTTTTGCAAAGGTAGGTCAAGATTGTGAGAAGGAATTTGGATTCAATGTCACAAGAACCACCATCTTCTAGGCCAAAATGTATCATATCATTTGAAACCCAACTGATCTTGTGGCAGGTGTTATGCTTAAGCAACGTACCTCCAAAGACTAGGTGGTTGGTATTGCAGAACTTCTGATTCCCGTTTGCACAAAACAAAAGTTAGCTCCTGGCCTCTATACCGACCTATCGCGCCAAATATATATTTGTAGCGTTTTTTTTTTTTTTATTATCATTTTATGACAGTAGATGTCATGTCTTACTGGCCTTATAGTAAGGTGTCGGAGGATTTTTAAATCCAAAGTGGACTACGTTAGGAGTGGATACGCTATTGTTCTTCGTGGTCATACTCCGTGGACCAAGAACCTATAGACATTTCTACACACATGAAGGAGCAAGTGGCAATAGATTGGGCACACCCTACGGCCCGAAGACAAATCCATTTCGAAATATACCTTGCAGAAGCATCTGCTCATTTAGGCAGGCAAAAATGCATAACCCTAGGCAAACATAACACAGAACAGTTAAGGAGAAACCTGGTTCTTTGGAAATAAGTTGAAGGCAGCTCAAATCCATGGCAGTATTCCGAGCAAGATTCAACCCAGTGTTTCTTGACGCTTCTTGCCCCTCGTGAGTTGAAAGGGATAAAGTAAATAAGTAAGTAAGTAAGTAAGTGATAGTCGGACATACTAACCACTTAGTTACGGCGTCCACTTTAAAGATGATATTGTAACCCAGCTCGTTTCTACAAACCATGGAGGGAATTTGTAGAAAGGAGTAAGTCCTGCGGAATTCCCTTAAATGACCATTTGCAAGAGAAACCAAAGTAAACATATCTCAGATATCTTAATTAGAGTAAATTCTGTACTTTAAAATGAAATAAAATCCTCCAAAATTCTCCGGGAAAAAAAAAGTAGAAAACCATATATTCAAAATCATCGCACGACCCATTGCTTCTTACCCACGAATGCACAATCGGTGTACGTCTCACCAAGCATCATCATTTGACGCAAAAATTTCCACCTCAACGCCAAAACGTGTAATTTTGTTTGAAGGTGCTTCTTTCCCATTTCCGTGAGTTCTTTGTTTGAATGGGTACTGGGAATAAGTTCCTCATCATCAAATTCTAGTTTCTAAGGCAAACAGAGTATACCATTCATAAGAAGCAGTACTCTCTCAATTCAGTACATAAGCACAAGTGGTTATACTTTCAAATTACCACCTTAAAAGGATACTGTAATACCCTGTCAAAGAAGCCCCTAACGAGGATACAGCACATTGCAATAAATTAATTCATTAACCACCGGACATAAAACTATTACAAGACTCTCCAATAAACACCAACTAAGGGCAAATATACAAAGCAACTCCCCTCGCACCCGTTTGTTTAATATTTAATACCATTTTCTGTGTGTTGAAACTTTTCCCATCAGTATAATAAATCCTCTTTTACACAGAAACACCTTCACCCCCTTAAGGACCGCAATACCCATGTCGCTTGAGTGTTATAGCTGCCATCAGACTAATCCAAACTAATATGCAGGAAATAAAGGGAAACTTTCCCCTTCAATAAGAAGAAAAAAAAAAAAAAAAAAAAAAAAAAATAAAGAAAGAAAACTTTCCAAATTCATTGTCAAGGCCATTTGAATACCATTTGGCCTCCTGTGCAAGTTCCCCTCCAAGAATTAAAATAATCATCCAAGTTGAAAAGATGTCGTGCCCTGTCGCAGTTTCATCAACCGAAACGCAAATTTACCCGCCCCGCCCCGTTTGGTTTTGTTTTTTTTTTTTTTTCGGTCCAATCATCCAGACAAAGCTTATAATTCCACAGCAATTGACACATAATTATGGCAATGTTGTCAATTTGTGGTGACTTTCTGTTTCTCACTTTCGGCCAAGGCCAATGGATCAATTAGAAAAGAAATTACAAATCGATGGGTTCCACGCAATTGAGCAAGGTTGGGAACGATTGTAATGGTGTCCTTAGACGGCTTGCTTTTATCGAAAATATGTGCATTTGTCATCGATGAATCTCTTCTCCAATGGATTAGAAATTACCTTCCGGAACAGTGAATTTAAGTTGTTTTAATCGTCCAAAACAACTTTAAGACTGTTTTCCATCATATAAATGCTGGTGTACCCCAAGGTTCCGTTTTGTCTCCGACTCTCTTTGTTATTTTCGTAAATGATCTCTTGTCTGTTTCTTCTAATCCAATACATTCCTTTCCTGACGGCAGAATACTCAGATTTTCATATTCGTTCTCAAATTTAGGTCCCTGCTCTTCAGCCGTGGAATTGGAGTATGTTAAGCTCAATAAATTCCGATCTTCGAAAACCCAATGTTGTCTTCTGTCATTCAACCTTAACAGCGTCCTCGAATCACGACTGCATACTTTTTTGCATTGTATATGCTCTTCTTGACCTTTAACACTGTTATTTCTAAAGGATTTGCCTTTAGGGGATATAAATTGCTTGACGCATTCAAAGGCAGATGTAAGACATTTGTAAATGCTATCCAGAATCCAATAAGCGCATCTGTGACTTCGATACCAAAACCGATATCCCCAGCAAACAATTTGCGCTAATGAGGCAATTTCCTTCTAGAACCCTGAGCTCATGCACTGATCTACTGGATATATGTATGATCTTTCCTATCCTTTTGCATAACCCTGTCGGTCATTCTTTAATGGAAGCCAGGCCATATGCTTTTTGGGTACACAAGTGTCTAGTGACTTCCCTTAGGGCCTTAATTCCCGCTTCGAACCTCAATGTGCAAGGCGGAATGTTCACCGACGACGTGTCGACTTGTTCTAACATAAATTTCGAACCTTTTCTTACCAATTCGTCGACCAATGAGAAGGCTGAGCATATCTTCTATATCTATTGACTCAGCAGAGCGTAATCTGTATTCCAAGAACCTTCTCGACAACACATCATAACCTTTGAACTTTTTTTTTTTTTTTGCAGTAATCGCTTTCAGTCTGTATCGACAGTCTGTCTGTCGATAAAAAATCCGATATGTACTTGTGGTATTGCCTTCAACGCAGTCTCACGGGCAGTTATTATGGATCGGAAACTTAACGTTATTCTCTACGCGGGAATATGCTTGTAAAAGATATTTTGCAAACTAAGTACGGAGTCAAGTAGTCCATAATAGATACATTCCCTCGACATTTTTTTCAGGATCATGGAATGACTCTTTGTATTTAGTCTTCGGCTATCTGATTGACTTATTCCTACAGTGGGCCTAGCCTCTATGATAGCCTCTAGTCCTACAGTGGGCCTAGTTCGAGATGCACTCCTCCATTTACCTCCTATTGAAACCAATTCCATTGGCAGCCATAGTAGGTTCATCTAAGACGTTTTACTTTTGGTATTATCCGCTCGTGTAATATCCGGCAAAAAAGGGAAAATTGAATTCTCTCGCACTCAGGACTGGCTTTGGCCAAGGTCTGTGTCAGAAATGCAGTGTAGTCGAATATTTTCACGGATAGCTTCAAAACCACACAAGGGTTTCTTCGTGGCAAGTATTCATGAAAGTTGGAACCGTTTATAAGGAATAGGCGGAGAAGTCGAAGGTCTTTCTTAATTGTTTTTAGTCTCAGGTCACACTAGGATCAAGATATCCGATGAGATTGCTAGACAAAACTCAAAGGACGATTTTTCAAATTTCGAGACGAGTCGTTAGGAACAAAGTATACATATGTATATGTAGGATGTTTTATGAGGATCCTACTATCCTCTCCTCTGCAATTGGCTCGACAAAATGAAACACGACGCTTGATATGTAAATATAAATTTAGAACTGTTTATTAATTTATTTTACAACACAAGTTTGGCGACTTTTACTGTGGTGGCCGAAGGCCGATGTTCACTCTATGAGGGTTAGATCGCTACTGTCTGATTGTTCTGTCTGTTGTTCGTTCGTTACGTCATGTATGTCTGTTCTCTTTAAAAGATCCGTTCGTTGCTGTTGTTGTCTCTCGTCGTTTGTTCCCGTTGATACGGTTGTGTTTAGTGTAACGTTCGTTTGTACGGCCCAATCCCACATATATGCAATGCTTTTGGCTACCCTAATCAATTTGGAGTGCACAACTGCATTAAATTAGCTAAAAGGCGGGTTCAATGGAGAGCTTTGTTGGTTGGGATTCAAGTTAGCTCTGATTTGTAGCGCGTTTTATCCTGGTCTCCAAAGAAGTTAGGCAAGCATTTAGCTAATTAAGTGCTTCTTACACTAATGGTTATAAAATGTTGGTTTAAGACATTTAATCCTATGATTTAATCCTATCAAGTAACAAAGTAGATACTTAGCCTGATCCTCATTTGGTAATACCTGCATTGTTGAGGACAAAGGTGGATGCCAAATTGGCTCTTCCATTATCCTGAATATCTCCATGGCCGGAAATAAAGACCAGTACCATCGAGTTCCATAGCTTCAGCCGAGGTATGATCAGTAATAGTGATCTTTAAGAAGGCTTTAATAATAATTTGACGATCCTAAAATTACAAAGATCTTCTTTAGGTCTTCTTAAAGTGACCCCATAGCTTCAAATTCATTATTTAAGTAAAGAGAATAGACATTGGCTCTGAGTCGGCTGCATGATAATGTCAAACAACTCCTAGCTACTACTAGTTTGTTGAGTAAAAACTACAACATCCACCAGTACCAAATCAACCGGTTGTATGACGGCTTGGTTTTCCATGAGCCGCTTTCTGATTTTCCTTCACAGACTCAGTATTAATAAATGCCACTTCTAAGATTTTTTCTGAAATCTTGTCTCATCATCCCGCTTTGCGGACAAATAGTTCTTTGGATATAAGAAGAGTAAAAGTGCGATCCACTTTCTAGCGTTCACTGTATTCAACCTTTGATTATTTTCCCTATGTTTGTTGACTTGCTCTAGCTAGTGAATCAATTCTTGTAACGCCATGTTACGCTATTTTTCTACTAAAATTTATACACACACTGCCAACACCCACAATAACACCACTAATTTAATATATTTATTAGTCCTTGAAAAACATTTTATTTAGTAAACGACTGTCGTTTATAGTATCTAAATCTGACAAGACATCTAATTGCGGTGCTTGCTTGAAATGACTATGCCTGTGCACCCGAAATTTACTCTAGCTATCCGCGTGGTTCCCTCCACCCGATACATGACATATTTTTTTATTCGTTACATAAAATCGCTTATAGGGAGGGATATTCCCTAAACTTTGATATATAAATAAACAAAATCTATCAGAGACCGTCTATGCTACCGAATTTCGTTACACCCACGTTTTTAGCCCTCCGCAGACCGATTACACACACTCATGTTTGTCTGTCCCCTCACTTATGTTGTATCGATTTGCTGGCTTTATATTCAGTAAAAAAAGATACAAAGCAGAAGGGCACTCTTTTATTCCTATGTATCTACACCTTTGCTATAGCTCCATTACTAGGTTCTGTAACTTAAGACCTTAAGTCCTAAGGAGAATAATACAATTTCAGCAAGCAGATACCTATCTTTGCTACAAAGATACTTATAGATACGTATGTACATTTTGCCGAATAAAATTGATTTGGTTGTGTCAAATTTCTAGCATTCCAATTCGACAAACAAGATTTATACGCACATTTTCGTGGTTAATTGAAAATATCTTTCATTTCCGCAATTTTTCATCCATCACGCATCCTTCAATTCTACACTTCCATCTAATTCATTTTGATTATTTTATTGATTCTAAGGATACACAGTGTGGTGTCCGTTCACATCCTCAATTTTACACAAGGAAACCCATGTAATTGCATTGCCAGCGTCAATCAATCAATGACTCATGAGTCCAGGATCTCATTTTTTTTTTCTTTTTTTTTTTTACAGAGATAACTTTTTCTCAGACAAAAAAAAAAAACATCCAACTTTGTTGGAAAATTATTTTCTTTTCAAAATTTGTTTTTTTCTTTTTTTTTTTTGTGCAAACGTTTGATTATCTCCGGTTTACCATTTTATAAAAAAGGACAAAAAAAAACTGGAATTGATTTTGAATCTTTATCTTTCTCTTTCTCTTTTTCTTCAACTTCTGCTTTTAGTTCTTTGCGTGTGGGAGAGAAAATGTGGGGGGGGAGGTAAATAAATCAACATGGAAAGTTTTGCAAAGTTTATTATTGAAAGAGGAGAGCAATGCACTTCGTATCCTTGTAATTATCTAAAGAATTTTCTTTTTGTGTGAACTCACAAGGTGTGTACATGTATTCGAAGAATCAGTTGAAAAGGATAAAAGTTACCTCCGTAGAATGTAGATGGCATGTTGATATTTATTGGAGCAGAAAATGAGGAAAGGAAACTCAACCAGGGGTATCTTGTGTATCGCATCCTTGAAAGTAAATCCTTACTTCCTTCCTTTGCGAAAAAGATGACAAATTAAATATTTGGTTTGGTACCAACATGCTTGCAAGTGACGGGGGGTCAAGGAAATGTAATAATATGTGTTACAAGAAAAATTACACCATCAAAAAGGAAATCTGTAAAGTAGGAAAGGAGGAAAGCCGTAAGAAACTTGGTCATCCGGCCAAGAGCTGCAGTAGAGATGAACCCACTTTCGCTTTTGTCAAAAGCGAAACAAAACGAAAGGATAACAAGGTAGATAGGCGGGTAGCTGCAAAACACTCGGATGAAAGCACTGTCTATATGGATGAAATATCTAACGTCCTTTCAGTTCTAACTATAACTAGATGTGGATGTAGTCCAAAAGGCCAAAACACGTCGACTACACTGGCTTGGTCACATTCAGCGAATGGACAATAATGCTCCAACAAAGAAGATCTTTGAACCACAGCCCCCAGGTTCGAGACGACAAGGAAGACCGAACTTCCATTTTAAGGATCAAGCCATCGCGAATCTACAGCGCTATTGTTTAGACAACTGGAAGTAGCGTGCACGGGATGGAAGATAGTAGAAGGCTGCCAGATCTCAGGCAGAGACTCTTCACGGGTCGAAAGCCCGGTATGATTAACTTCGATCAGAACTTCAGAGTTTTGTGGGAATTATTTCAAAGTCTACAAGTCTCAGTACCCAATTAATTAGTAAGTCAGTTAGGACACTTTGATTGTTCTTATCTTTTATAATCACATTTCCCTAAGAGTTGTTAAGCCTGCCTCAGACTTTGAAGGTTTTCCGTGATCCTGTTTTTCTTCTACATTCTTCTGAGTTCTTCTTTCAGAGTTTGATTTCTTATTGCTAAGAATGGTTTTGCATTTTACTAAAGTGACTACTTTTTCGATGCCCTGATACGCACCCCCTACAGATGTGTCTAGTGCATTCAAAACACAGCAGCCGTTTCTAAAGAGAATCATCTTATAGACAAACCCAATTCAAACTCTCTGCCATCTCCCACGCTCTTGTGAATCTTATTCCCACGTAAATGTAAGTGGAATTCTTTGTTTAAAGTAGCCTGTCCTTGTTGAAAATAAACAAAGTAGATCCATGAACCCACTTCACACCCTAAACTCACATAGAGACAAAAAACGGGTGAAGGAAAACCTTCACCCGTTACAGGACAATCTAACAGAAAACCCCCAAACCATTCATGCTGTTCTTTTCCATTTGTGTATACGTACTCCGTGCGACACTGCCAGCAAACTTGCTGTGGTCTGTGGTTCCATTCAAATCAATGAACATCAATTACAAATACGTTTGGGTTACGGATCTACTCGGTAACCAACCCGCTGATACATCACTCCTCCTACACATTCAAGCGCTTTTTCAACGTCACTAATTAAATTGAACATTTCACAACGCGATGGGGACATATTTGCACGGTCCTTTATGGGAAGGATACCAAATGTTCCATCAAAGCCAATGAAAATAAAATGAGTTCCGTGATGAGCATTTTAATGTGGGCGGCAGCGGGCTACTATGGATTGACGCAGCTCTCGCATGTTCTTTCATTCCCGAAATAAAATCAACCAACAAGGGTTTGTGAATGTTCTGTGAATTCTATCACATTGTACACGAGTCTAGAATAGTGTCACGCTCGTCACGGATAGAAAAGGCAAACCGCGTTGCGATTGATTTGTTATTTCGTCGAGTGGTGTAGGAATTAATTCATTCCTAGGACATGATTTGGTCTGCAACCTATGTTTGAGGCGTTACACAGGTGCGAAGTGAATGACATCGGAGTTAGATTGTAATAGTTAATTTGATGGAAATTTTCCGAAACTTTTTTTTTTTGTAGTAGGCAAGTAGGCATTGTATTGGAAAATTAAAAAACCGATAAAAATATCGACTCTGGGTGATCGCATATCAACCGAATGGGGGGCATGTAGCATACGAAAATATGCACGTGGCCTTACTATTTGAGACTGGGGCCATCATAATCTCCTCATGGTGGCCACTGGTATCTATCTTTTCCAAAAAAGATTGGCCAATATGATTGGGATAGTCCTTTCTATGTAAGGGACTGACGACCACGGCAAATAAAATGTCCACTCACTGTAGAGAACATGAGTTGCACTGCACCTAATCGATCCCCTATCTGAATATAAAGCTGATAAAACAGCTATTAAAGAAATTAGATGGTGTTCTTCAAAAATAGAATATTAGATTTATTAAATCTGTCATTCGAAACACCATGTGCTCGAGGTAGTCTTCCTGGTCAGCCAAAAAACTAAATCTGCTATTATCAGTCATAACACTATAAGCGAAAGACTATCACGGACCTACGAAGGAGTGCTCTGATCACGAAAAAGAAGCATACTCCGAACACGTCCAACGATCCCTCAATGCCTGCCCAAGGTATAATGTAAAAATTGTCGTTGGAGATTTGAATCCGAAAAAAGGTCGGGAGCCGCTGTTCAGCCATGATACAGGCGTCCATAGTTTCAAGACTTGTAACTTTAAGGGATTCTGTCCTAAGTCCTAGAAACTATAAAAAAAAATATTTCAATTGAAACTTCCAATAGCATGGCTATTAATGAGCTAAATATGTTCATACACTCATGTACGAGAATCAAAAAGAAGGAACATTTCCATTTCTATCGTTTTGCATGCAACTTTAAAGTTCAAACAATTGCGACATCGTGTCGTAAAGATATCCAGAGAGCCACCCGAGTACCACTATACTCTTGGAGCTGCACATTTGTCCCTTTTTTACCAATCCATGAAGATGAATATGGCAATGAGGTTTAAAACCAGTTCTTTTGTCCAGATCTTTCGAGAGGGGAATTTGGTATTGTGATTAAGGCTGAAGTCCGTGTAGGGTTTAAGCCAGTCCGAAAGCGGATCAGTCCTTGACAACTTGCTGATGTTACAGTGCCCGGTTACGTTATTTCTCCACACGTTGTATGTCGGAAGCGTAGGGTGCTTTTTGCCGGTACTTCTTTGGCGAAGATGTTTAATGGCCATAGTGAGACTTCAAGGGCGGCAATCGATGTTGTTTTTTATTAGCACTGGTTATACCTATATACGCTTGACTTTGGATCCTTATAAGAGTGTTCCAAGCAGCAATATGTGAGGATAAGTCTTACGATTTCAGTGTACATCCAGTGGATGGTATGTATTGGCTCCAAGTCGAATATTTTTCTCTTATTTGTGAAGAGAACTAGCTCGGTTTTTTGTTCATTAAGGCCCAGCCTAATATGCGCTCATGCCCCACAGAGGACAAAGGCGAAGACACCAAAGAATTTTTTTACAAGCTCTACAAGCTTGCAAGCGGGGCGTATTAATATTCACAAGGGGACATGGCAGTCTTCTGAGCATGAAACAGTAAACCAAATTGACCACATTGCAATCACTGCAAGGCATGCCTTCACTATTCCGGATGTCTAAAGTCTAAACCTTCCGAGCAGCTAACTTCGACTCGGATGACTACCTTTTTGCAGCCAAGGAACGAATGCGGATATCCCAAACGACACACTGGTAGACGAATTACTGGTCGAAGATATAACGTCGAAAAGCTGGAATCCTAAGAATCTCCCGAAATCTGTCAACGACTCCTATACCGCCAGCATCAAGTGCCGAAGACCAGTGGCAACGCTGCCATCAGAAGTGCCCTAACTGATGTGCTGGTTTTCACTCCACTATTACCAAGAAAAAGAATGCTGCCAAGCTTATGCAGCTAAACAAGAGGCATACAAAGTGGCGCTATAAGGAAGGACGGGGGCTGCTCGTGAGCTATATGATCAGAAGAGATGGGAAGAACATCGGCTTCTCGGAAAAATAAAAAAGAACGAGAGAAGCGCGCGTTCGAATATATTAAGAGACTTCAGGAATAATGTACGGAAGTGTTAACAACAGATGAAAAGAACATGTCAAGCCAGTAAGACCTGTACAGCAACCTGTAGAGATGAAGAAGGAAGCCTCGTAGTAGAGTCGCAGTCGAACATGGAAAAACTTCTTTTGCAGAGTCTATAACAGCGACGAAGACCAACATCCCGATGTCAGACAGAATGAACCACTCAATATAGACGATGATAGCCAGAACTTCCGTCCACCTGGTGAGGATATGGATGAGGTGAGCAATATTCAAACTTGAATCTAACAAGGCTGCTGGACCTGACGGCTGAAATGACTTGGTAGAGAGCATACACCAACTCATTTCTAAGATTTGGTCAGCTGAGTGTATGCCTGATGAATGGAATCTCAGCACCTTTTGCTCGATACAGAAGAAAGGAGACCCCCGCCAATTATCAGTTGGTATCAGTGTCATAAACAACGCGTACAAGATTCTATCTGCCATATTGTGTGAACGTCTGAAACCCTTCGTCAACACCCTTATTGGCCCATATCAGTGTGGTTTCAGACCAGGAAATTTCACAACCCATCAAATCTTTACACTTCGGCAGAACGTTAAGAAAACTCAAACTTTTCATCGATTTTAACTCCGCCTATGACATTATTTATAGAGACGAGCTATACAGAGCCATTTGTGCAGAATGACGATGAAAAATTCTAGCTGCTCCATCAATGTCGGTAACGATCTCGCCGAGACCTTTGATATCAAGAAAGGATTTAGACAAGGTGACGTGTCATGTGACTTCCTTCAAATCATATTTGAAAGAATTGTGCGAAACTCACAAGCCAACACCAAATGCACAATCTTTCACAAGTCTGTGCAACTACTAGCGTGCGCCGACGATATTCACTTAATTGGTAGAACTCAGCGGGCAGTCACCAGGGCGTTCGCTAGTATTGAAAAGGAAGCTGCCGAAATGGATTTAGCGGTAAACGAGGGCAAAACCATGTATATGCTGTCAACAAGAAAGGACACACAACATCGACGAATTGGACAGAATGTCACAATCGACAACTTTGAGGTACTAAGGGACTTTTTCTACCTTAGCTCTGCTATAAGTTCTGAAAACAATACTTGCCAATCGCTGTTTCTTTGGACTGTGAAGGCAATTGAGTAAGTAGTAAGGCCCTATCACGAAGAACTAAGAGGACTCTATATAAGACTTTGATCATCCCAGTCCTTCTTTATGGCGCTAAAGCATGGACTTTATCGAAAGCGGATGAGGATGTCCTCGGTCGTTTCGAGACAAAAATTCTTAGTAAAATATTCGCTCCCGTTTGCGTTGACGAGCTTTGGAAGAGCAGATTTAACGACGAACTATACGAGATGTATAGCGACATCGACCTAGTCAAAAAATGCGCATCAGTCGTTTAAAATGGTTAGGACATGTAGAGTGAATGGACACCCGTGCTCCAGCCCATAGAGTCTTCGAATCAAACCCGGAGGGACAACAGAGTAGAGAAAAACCTCGCTGTAGGTGACGCGCAGAAGCAAAATGGGACCTCAACCAACTTGGAGTGGCACTGAGCTAAAGACCGGACTAACTGGAGTGGCTTGTTGGTTGAGGCCCAAGTTCACACCTCACTGTAGCGCTACCTAAATAAAAGTAATTACGATGATCATTGACTAATACCAGGAGCAATGGGTACCGTGGCGCAGTGCTAAGTGCGTTTTACAACTCCGTTTTCAAAGTCTTTCTTCTTTCTCAGTCACATGAAGACTTCTGACTCTTCAGATTGTTATCCCAAAAAGTACACAAAAAAAATTACAAATTCGAAGACTTACATATGTTCCTTACTTATGGATATATCCACAGCATACCAATACTTCTTTTCAAATGACCCCCAAAAAAAACCCCAATGGAATTTCAGTTAAATACAATCAAAAGTTTCTGCTTCATGTGTTCCATAAAATTTCCAATTCCGTAGACAAAAGCCATTTCATGTGTGTCAGTACACAATGGATATCGAATTCACCCCTGCCTACTGAATATTTATCTTCACGACACTTGTTTGCATGGCCATGAAATGTGTTTTGTTTTTCAAGTATCTTTGCATATATAGAGACGTTCCGATTATGTACTAGAAACATCCCAAGCCTCATCCCACTGCCATACCATCCAAAAAGTGCCACAAGACCGATTATATACTTTTTTTTTTAATTAAATTAGTGTCAATATTGAAACAAATAAAAAATACCATTGGACCTACAATAAAGAAAAGTCATGACAATTAAGCAGACAATTTGTATGGCATGTGTTATAGTCTTTTGATATTAAATTTTTCTGTTAGGGGATGCAGTGTTGTTTTTTTTGTTTTTTAATTTATTTTGCAAAATCCAATTTTGTCCGACGACATGGCAATAAAGCAAACAAACAATTAAAAAGGACACAAAATGTAACAAGTGCAAAGCAAACAAATTTTCACTTTTAGTCGATAACAGTGAGTGTGGCTGGAAGGCCTTACGAACCCCACGAGAGCAAACACTTTGTCATGTGTAAAACAGTTTAATTTTACGTCATTTTTGAAGTGAAAGTTTCACTTTAGGAGACAGGGTGATGAAGAAAATGAAACATAACTTTAACCTCATACGGTAGGGTATGTTAATTTTGACATGTACATATGTGGATTGTAACGTAGCGAAGATATGTATGAGCTGCCATGTCCTGTGGTTCAGCCGTCTGGCAGATTTTAACGATTTTCTCTTATTTTTCCAGTATTTTACATTTTTTTCCCCTTTCCAGATGCAAGTATTATCGGAAGATTACTCTAAATTCGATAAGAAAAGCCCGAAAAGCCTTTCTACTCTTCATTGGCAGATACATGAATAAGTGGATAAGGACCAACACTATCATGATCGCCTATTTGATCTAGCCCAAGAAAGAAATTGTATTCTACGAGCTAAAAACCGAAGCCTTGTGATGATGAAGTGATTATCCGTAGTATGTGATCCTGCTATAGAGCTCGAACAACTGGATAGGATCTCAACTGCAACCCCCAGTCCTGGAGAAAAGTTCGTGTTGCACTCACACCAAACACATTGGTAAATGATGTCACAAATTCGCGAAGGACTTCAGATCAATCTGTTGAATATTCCTTGCTTCCAAAAACTTAGAAAGTGTTCTAGACATTGACATTCATGAGATTTTTTTTTTTTTGCAAAACTCCAATATCGAAATCTTAACACAAATACCTTAAAGCGAGTCCTTCTCCATATTCTGCCTCGTGATATGCATATCAAGTACCTATTGTTTAGCGTTATAAGACCCGGTGAACCTGGATATTGGGCGTCCATGCTCAACGGCCATAGTAAGGATATTTGATCTACTGCTGAGAGTTCTGGCTCCGATAGTTACTATCCAAGTTCTGTCCAGAAAGAAATGGAAAAACGACGGTTCCAAGATGGAATGCGCGGTAAGGGCTTTCTAAGGTCAGCTCTACGTAAAGGACACCATACAATTGCACCATATCTAGGAATATCTGGTCAGCTTAGAAAAATTTTCACCAGAACTTACATAGTGAATGCCAAAATGGCAGCAATCAGCCCGGGATACTGGTCGATTGGAGCTCATGCTGCCAAACTAACCATCCCATTCAACATCCACGGCTACAGTTGCAAACATACAATTAAAGATAAAACAAGAAACACTGGCCAGAGCTTAGTATGGCATAACATTCTCAGACACCATTTCAGAAATCTCCGACATACAATTTTGCAACCTAATCAAGTTTCTCAAATCCACTCTAATCGGGCGCATAAGTGTTAACTGACTTTGGGCAAACCAGCCTAACATCCGCCCCTCCTACCTACTAACTGCGACCTTAAACAGTAAAATGTCTTTAACCGAAACCGAATATACCTAAAACCATTCGCAGCAAAACTTTATGACTTAAGATCCACCCTGTGGATAGTAGCTATACTCTACCTCTTCGTAAAGGCTCAAACAGCAATCGTTACCATTTCACCCCTTCAGGCATTCATCTCCTCTATAGTGTCCGTTGAAATGTCCTTTTAAAGATGGATTTATCTCGCCTCAATATTTAAATAAACATTTGCCTCCGGTCTTATGTATGTGTAGTCGTCGTCAGTCGTTGTCGTCCCTGACATCGCCTCCTACGTTGGCTTTGAACTTGCCTTTTGTGACCACATCAAATGTTTGAGTTATCCTAAATGAGAAATGGCACTCGGAAGTGACTTTACGGGAGATTTAGCAGGCATCACACAACGACGGAACTTATAACTGAGAAGTTTATTGGTTCAATAATTATGTAAAGCAATTAATTCTTCGTTATTAGGAAGGATATCGTTTTATTTGTTTTAGATTGCGGTCTGCCAATCGAAAAGGATATCTTATGGTTGGCTGAAAGTTGCCTTTTCTTTGAAATTTTGCATCTTACCCCGGATTAAAAGCAAAGAAGAAAAAAAAAACCGAAAGTCGACCGTAATTATTCTAAAAAGAAGAGAAAAAGAAAACTTTCCTTCGAAAGGAACACTTTGCTAAAGCCTTCAAGGCGTTAAAGTTTTATCTTTAAAATTGTTCAAAAGAACGGGCATTTCTTTGTCCTGTATCTGTATTCCAATCGGAGTATACAATCGAACAGTTAGCGTTCGGATGTAAAGTATTTAACTCGGGTTAATTTTTTTTATTTATTAGCCAAGCCTTTTTTTTTTTTGTTTTTGTTCTTTTCAAACTTTATCCAAAGGCAAAGTCCTTAAGACAGCAATAATTTTTACAGCGAAACTTTATTAATTTGTGTGAGTTTTAAACTCTTTGATGGACGGTCTTATTGAATTATTTTTCTGTTTTTTTTTTTTTTTTTTGGAGACCAGTGTACTCTTGAAATTAGTATTAGGATTCAATTCGGATCCAGAACTAGGAGCCACCTGATTCGATACGATTGAAGTCCATTGTACTTGTACCTCAATTATACGAAAAACTTATAAGCTACTTGCAAAAGGGAATCCACAATGATCAAGACCGAAGTGAGCATGCATAGACTTCTGTACCTTTGAGAAGATGTATACAAAGCAGTGAGACATGTATGCTGAAACACAAGTATCTTCATCAGATATTTTGAACTGACGTCTCCGATTATAAAAACTTTCTGCTGATCACCAGTTCTCTGGTGTAACCAAGAATTGCAAGGGGCTCAGGAAGGAAATCAGAAAACTTCTAAATAGGACTGTCAAAACAAATGGAGACTGGTACCTTTTCCGATCCAATAAGGTTACTGCCCATACTGAGGCAGAAAGTATTGACACATGGCTAAGAGCTGTAAAAGCTAAAAAAAAAAAAAAATAAAAAATATATCCAAAGGAATCCAAGGATCTCTACTGCATTATTGTCCATTCGCTCGATGTGACCGAGCCAGTATAGTGGACATGTTTTGACTTTTTGGACTACATCCACATTCGCGGTTGTATCTTCTCTTCCATTTGCCATCCTCGCATATGGGATGAAGAATTTTTTCTTTCAAAAGTACACAATATTTGTTCTGCTTTCGTGCTTGTCGTCCACCACTCGGCTCCATATAGCAGAAGTGACAGGATTAATGTTTTGTAAAGCATGAATTTCGTCTTCCGAGTTAGGGGTTTTGAACTCATTTGTTTCGCCAAACCGAAGTAGCAGCGGTTTGCTAGGGTAAGTCTTTGTCGAGCCTCCATAAAGGTGCCATTCGTGGAGTTGATTTTTACTCCGAGGTATGTAAACTCCTTAACCACTTTGAAGTTACTGTTGCCAACAGTGACATTTCGTCCTAGACGGTGGACAGAGCCTTCTATGTTTGTTGACAACATGTTCTTGGTTTTGTCCTCATTCACTTCAAGGCCAACTCGTTTCGCCTGTTCCAGCACAAGATTGAAGAAGTCACATGAAATCCGGTAAATGCGTGAAATAGTTCGGAGGAACTGTCCGAATTGAACGTTGCACCGCATGTTTTCCAGCGTCTCCCCATGCAGCTGGATCAGTTTATCCGGGATCCCGAATTCGGGCATCGCCTTGTAGAGTTCAAGACGATGAAGGCTATCATATGCGGCTTTAAAGTCGATGAAGAGATGGTGGGTCTCGAAACTCATTGGGGTATTCCAAGATCTGCCTTAGTGTGAACATTTGGTCGATCGTCCATCTGCCGGGCTGGAAGCTGTACGCTGTACGTTGGATAGGATCTTATACGCGATATTAAGCAGGGTTATGCCTCGATAGTTCTTACAAAATCGGGCATATAGAGCTGATAGTCCAGTCATCGGTCATTTCTTCATCCACCCAGAAATGCTCCGCAGATAGACCATCAGAGTAGACGGCCTTATTGTTCTGCACCTTTGTGATAGCTGAACCAACCACTTCAAAACTGGGAGGGAGATGGCTTCTTCATTGACTGGATGCGGTTTCTCTTCTTGCCCTATCACTCTCTATATCTGATGCCTATTAAGTAGTTCCTGGAAATGCTGCTCAAACACATCTACTATTCCCTGTGCTTTGGTAACTAGGTTTCCTTCACTATTTCGAAGAGCCTGCGTTACGGGCTTGAAGCAAGCTGCCAGTTGCTTGACTTTCCTAAAAAAAACATCCGGATGTTGTTCCAATCGTGGAACTGTTCGATATCCTTGAGCTAGGAGACAGCGTAGGCCATTTTCGTTTTACGCAGTGTCTTCTTCTCCTCCCTTCTTCTGGGTCGATACTCTTCTCTCGCTGCCCTTGTTCTGCGCTGCAACGCTTTCATATGTGCATTTTTTGTCACCATTTCCCGGCGCACGCATTCATCATCATGGTAGCCTATGGTGGTCTCTGCTACCTCTTTCATGATGTCGCGATACTGGTTCTACAGATTGTTGACGTTTGTGGATGGTAAATGCACAGCGGAGAGTCTCTCGCTTAGGCGCTCTCTGAAGGCTCTTGCTACTCCAGTCGTGCTAAGGCTTCCTACGTTGAATTTTTTTTTCTGAGTGCAGCTTCTTCTTGTTGGATAGCCGAGCTTTGGCTGCAACAAGAAAATGCTTAGAGTCGACTTTTGAACACGAAGGTAGCTGCTGTATAAACAATTAAAGAGCTGCTATTCAATCTAAGCTACTGTCACGTTGCCCAAAGTTTACTATCCCAGACTGAACGCTTTCTAGAACCACATCGTAAGACCAATAAAGAACATAGGTGTACCAATGTACATTAGAATAATTGTGAGCTACAATCTTGACACTAAACGGAGTACCACAGTGACCGGTTATTGGACCAATATTTTGGTTTGACAGCAAAGTTCATGGTAGTTGGACACGAGATAGTTGTTAAAATACGCAGCTAATGGTTGCGAAATACATAAGTGCGAGTAACAGGAGGTGGATTATGTGGATGGAAATTTCACACTCATGCCAGTTTCGATGGATTGGAATCAGCCTTAAGTCAATCCGCTCAAAACTGATGCTGTTCCCTTACCCTCCAAATATCTATGAGAGATATATGCAGATTAAAAAAAACTTGGTCAAACCATGTTAATTCAAACGCTGTCTCCATGAAGGAGTGTTTTTGGTAGCACACTAAGCTTGTTGTCCCAATATTACTATGAAACTGCATCCTCTGGTATACTGGTAATAAAGTCTCGTAATATGGCATAAAACTTATACCTATTGATCCTAAATAATTCCGCAACATGTTACCCACGCAATAATATTCTTCTTTCTATGGCAACTGTACCAGATAGAATCACCAGGATATCAACCAAAAAGCAATAACCATCAGTCATCTTCTTTTCCGTTCATTTAATTGTCTCCTTGCTTTCTGTTCATAAAACTCACAAAGAAATAAAATTTCACCAACCGCCGCCGCCGATACACACGAATAGCATTTAAGCCATCACGGGCAAAGCTTCAATTTTACAATATGAACTTCATTACCGGTTTTATTTTTACCCTCCCGCAGCATCGTCTATTCCATGAGAGAGATATTTCTCAATTTCACGTATCGCATGTCCTGCGACGACGACGATGACAAAACCGAATCGTAAAAAGAGCAACATGGTTCCTTTTTTTTTTTACCATACAATTCCATACGCACAACAAATCCCCACCAATAATAGCTGAGGTGCCGTAAATGTTACCCGTACATAAATAGATTGAACCTTAGTACGTGGATGCAAGGACGTGTGTGTAACACAAGGCAGGGAATACGATTTTTTTATTCATCTTACACACTTTATGCGGACGTGATGCGTAAATGAACCACAAAGAACGTGATATTCTGAAATAATTGCCCTTCAAGGACAATTAGGAATATATACAACAGATACAAAGACAAATCGATAAACTCAGACAGATGTGCGTATTGTGTATGGGAAGGGTAACTCCTAGAGTCTGGTAATAAATAAAAATTCACAAAACGAGAGAGATGTTGATCGGAGACATCCTTTGCCGGGGGAAATGTGAAAAATTCAAATTTAAAGAAAAAAAATTTAAATAACAAAAGACCCACTGGGGAGTAACATATGGTGTAGATGTAAGGACTAAACTGTGTCTTGTGTATATTCAACTTTTGTTATTGTCTGTCTGGGTTTGTTGTTTGAGAAACATGGGAACAAAATTGAATTAAAAATTGAATTTTCATTTTCATTCATGACCGAGGATTTCTTCATCCGGTTTAGCTAGAGTCCAAGCTTCTATGCCATAAAGCAGGACTGGGATGATCAAGGTCTTATACAGAGTCTCCTTAGTTGTTCGGGATATGGGTCTACTACTGAATTGCCTTCTCAGCCCAAAGAAACAGCGATTGGCAAGAGTTATACTTCGTTTAATTGCTGCTGAGATGTTATTGTCAGATTTTATAGCAGAGCCAAGATAGCAAAAGTCCCTTAGTACCTCAAAGTTTTATGTAGCTGTCGATTGTGACGTTTTGTCCAATTCGTCGATGTTGTGTGTCCTTTCTTGTTGACAGCATATACATGATTTTGCCCTCGTTTACCGCTAAATCCATATTGGCAACTTCCGATTGAATACTAGCGAATGCACCAGTGACAGCCGACTATGTTCTGTCAATAATGTCAATATCGTCGGCATGTTGGCAGCGTTGCCATTGATCATCGGCATTTGATGCTGGCGGCATAGAAAACGCAGCGAGATTTCAGGAAACGCATTCGGTAAAGGTATTGGCGTACCTCTGCTGCAACAAGGTAGTCATCCGAGTCGATGTTGGCTCTTTGGCCACCAATATGACATTTAAAGGTAAACTACACGCAAAGGCTTGACATTCACAGAGTAGATGAGTAATATGAGTTATAATCCTAGTCTCATATCGTGCTATACCAGAGAGTATCTTAACAAGAATTTCTCCGATCTAACTCAGCCACAAGGCTTTTGACACCCTATCCCCCTTTAAAGTTTGACCACCTTAGGTCAGACATATTGATGATGTTATCGTGAATAAATCTCTTAGCTACGCCCATTGGTGGTTATATACCTTTAATTACATCACTTTATAAGAGTTCTGCTCCTTTTGCGGACAGTACATCGAAGCTTTCGCTACTTTCTATATCGCAGTATTAAGGTACCCAACATAATCTGACCCTGATTTGACTATAGGGCAGATACAAAGGAAGAAGGATATCTTCCAGATTGTAGCTGGATGATGTAACATGCAGAAATATGTTTTTAGCTTTTTTTCGCTTCACTAGTACCGTAGTTCTTATCGGTTATCACCGTTTTAACGCATCCTTACGCTTAGATGCATCCTTACTAATACGCATTTGAATTCACAAACTATCGAAATAATAGTACAAAATGGAAAGAAGTAGTACGACTAGTACGATCTATCCGAAAATAGTACAATACCATTATAGTAATTAATACAAATGACATCACTGCTTGTGAACTGTTTTTCGTATCTGTGACAGCATACATATGTCATAATCAAAACAACCAACTTTGCAGTGAAAATTAAAATGATTATAAACATTTTATTAAAATCGCTACAATAGCGAAACAAAATTAAGAAACTTTTATAGCAACTTTTTTTTTATTAATCGATAACATAGCTTTTAACAATTCACATAGTCGCATGAACTCCACCACTGCTGCTTCATCTATTTATATCAGTTCGACTTCCCATAGAATTTTAAAGTTCCAATCCAATCAGTAATTATTTACATGATAGATTAACTATGGGGAATTTTTAAGACAAATGATAATACTTCTTGTTAATTAAGCCCGTATCAACATGGTTTGGTTTTAATGAAACAATTAGCTTGGTTCTCTTTAAAAAAAAAAAAACAGTTTCTCATACAAACAGAACTTACCAATCGTACGTCAACTCGCGCAGTTGATTACTCTGACAGTTGTTAGTGTCAAGATTTGGTTTTCTGCGCATGTTTTTGTTTATTATTATACATGTTGTCAAAACTGTGACATTTATGCTGTCACAGTCTTCTGCATGCCACACAAACGTGAATTTGTATGAAGAATCTATTAAAAGTGGAAAGAATTGTTCAATGTGCGATGTTTATAAATTATGTTTAAGTTACTTGTATGCAAATTCATAGATACAAATGTTAATAATCAGATTTAGCAATAAAATGTCGTTAAGTTGTATTTATAGTTCTTTAGTATCGCGTGAAATATTAGCTCTCCGTGTGGTTTGTGAAACATTCACATAAATATGAATGAAAGTAATCACTGATTTAGCCGACGTTTTGATAGGGACTGTTGTCTTCATTAAAGAATATTAATTATCAACTTTCTTTCAATGATAAATAAAGTGGAGTGGAAAGGTAATGTTGAACTCCACACTAAACTACTATGAATATAATTCAACAGGAATTTTATTGCTTAAACTGATAAATAACATTTGTATCCATAAATTTGAATAAAACAAACTTAAAAATATATTACAAATATCGCACATTATACAATTCCTTCCAGTTTTAATAGATATTTCATACGATTTCACGTTGTGTGTGGCTTACAGAAGTCTGTGCCAGCGTAAATGTCACAATTTTGACAAGCAGGCGAAAGGTCTATGTCGAATACGTGCGTACGGGCTCTTTATTTTTTTATTAATATTGATTTGTTTGCAAAGTTATTTCTCACATTTAAGTATTTATGTTTGTAAAACAAAAAAAAAAAAGTAATAATATTCTACTCGTTTTTCTGCGAAGAATTTGTGCATGGGGAATTTAAGGAAACAACATTGTATGCTGTCATTTTTCTAATCTCCGAATGCATAGCTGCCAGAAAGGAACATTTCGTAAAGGTATGTAACCTGCAAAAGACAAAACTCACGCACGCACAAAACATTGTGATTTGGGCATTATTATTAATTTTTTAAAGTCGTTGCTTGTTTTTTATGAACAATTAAACAACAAAAGGCAGCTGATTACAAGCATGTATACATATATACATATTGTTATACGTTTCTCTGTAATAGATATGGCTTAACATACAAAAATCAGTCAACCTGTAAATTCCCATCTGCCTTACTATCTAGTTTGATCGATAATTCTATGTTTCTCCTAGAATATTCACCGAACAAAAGAGTTCAATAAGCTGTCAATTGGTAGAACTGCATAACAAAAGAGAGAAATAATTTAACAAATCCAACGCTGCTGAAATACAGATTCAGGAGTAGAATCTTTTCACGAAAATGGAAGTTCCATCTGCGAATGATGTCATAGGTGAGCCGATGAATTCCTACAACTGTATGGATTATCTATTACATGCAGAGAAAGATGATTTTAAAGAACAAAAACGTAAGTTAGCAAGTCTCAAAGAAAACTTTAATAGATTATGTAGTGGAAGATCATTTCTTCTTCTAACCGAGCAGCAGTTGTATAAATTCCTTACTCTAGCTGATCTCAGAACGATCACAGACCTAAGACTATTTCACTACCTGACTGAATGGTATAGATATGACCCAATTGATCGCGGATACTTAATGTCCGAACTTATGTCGAAATTCATTCGAATCGAATTGTTGGAGGGCAAACCCGTTGCATGTGAGTGGAATATGTCACACAGACCACAGATCAAACTTGGGAAAACTGTTCTTGCATCCTTGGACCCTAATAGTAAGACAGGTTGCTTTAAAAGTTATAATCCCGAGCGGATGGAGTGGTTAATCGAAAGTTGGCCACAACGAGCAATGGAATCCTCCTATTCTAGTATGTTATACTACAATAACAAATTTATTCTATCTGGTGGTTTGCATGGATCTAATGTTGTTGAATATTTGAACTTAGAATCCCTTGAGTGGTATGAATTACCTCCAATGAGAGAAGGTCGTTACTTTCATGTAACGACTGCAGTTGATGGATATTTGTATATGATTAGTGGTCTGGATAAAAACGCAGCGGTAATAGTTTCAGTCGAAAAATATGATTTCCGCACAAGGGAGTGGCAAGATGTTGCGCCATTACCAGCTAAATTTATACCAGAATCTGCTACTTCTATGAATGGTTTGATATATGTTGCCTCTAAACCGAATGCAATGCTATATTGCTACGATCCCCATACCAATGGATGGACTCAAACACCACGGCGTGAGTTGGGCAGCGCACTCCATCATTTAGTTGCTCTAAATGGATACATTTACGCGCTTGACAAAGTGAATAAGAGCACAGGAATTAAATCAACAATTCAGCGATATGACGTGGCACAGGATATCTGGTCAGATGTGTCACCGTTGGAAAAATCAAGTTTAATACATACGGCCACTGCCACCTTAAAGGGTCGTCTTTTAGTTTTGGTACAAAAAGGTGAGAAATCAAAACTCAAACGGTACAGTCCTCGAACGGATACATGGACCACATTGTATTCTCACAATCGAAATCCCGGATTTGGAACATATCTTTTTCAAACTAGTTAAAGTTAAATTAATTAGTTAAAATTTGTGTATGTACATATGTTGTTGAGAAAATAAATTTTGTATATTCAGATGGTATTTAGTTTGATTTTTTTTAAAACTACGAGATTTATACATATGACCAAGTAAATCGGTCACCGTTTCACTCTACTACTGGAGAAACTATAATCCATTCGCATCCAACTATCTTATTTCACTTATTACCAAAATGTCAATCGGGTCCATCGCTTCCCGAATCTAGGAGCGTCTTCACCGGATTTAATTAGGACTCTTATTGACCTTTGTCAAGGAGAAAAAGACATTTGACTTGAGTAACCTGCGACCTGCGAGTAGCGTAGTGGTCAATATGGGAAAGAAAAGTAAACTCGCTGTCCAAGGAAAGTCCAAGGTGTTTTTTTTTTTATGAACTGGAGGGATGGAATAGGTTAGGTTAGGTAGATGGGTGACTTGTGACAGTGTCACTGCTCACTTAGACCACAAAACGGGTCCATTGTGCCCAATCATTTAACCCCGGAAACCTATAAAGTCCGCTATTGGAACCGCCCAGATAATGATATGAATCTCAGGAGGTTCGTCAGCTCTACGTTTCCCAAGTCCTTCAAATCCGAGAAGAAGTAACTACCAAGAGTCCTCATTCTTCTGACGGATAGGGCAGGACAGTCACACAGCAGGTGACGAACTGATTCAATTTCTTCTTCATCCCTGCAACTTCTACAGAAGTCATTATGTAGTACACCGAGTCGCTCCGCGTGGACACCAATGGCACAATGACCAGTAATTATCCCTGAAACGACCCGTATTTTATAACGACTCAGTTTCACCAGAGAAGTTGATCTTTTCTTGCTGATGCCCGGCCATATGGCCCTGGCTGTTGCGCATGTTTCCAGATGAACCCAGCGACTATTTGCTCGACCGATGGCTTCACACTCTATTTTCTTCTGTAAGGAACTGATTGGGGTTACTGCAAAAGGAAGAGCCCGAGATAGGTGCTGGTGCAGCCTGTATGATGGCTGTGACTTCTGCCTGAAAGACGCTGCAATCATCATTTATGCGATGGAATACTATATGGATACTCAGTAGCTCAGCTAATGCATAATTACGAAACCAAAACGGCCTCCTAACATTGTCCTGTCCATAGCTTCTCCTTCTTATGGTCCAGAGTTTCCTCCATTTTGGGCAGTTTCTGCATAGTGCTCGGTATGATACTGTTGGTATGGTCGCATGCTTCTCTCGTTGATATCGATATTAGTCTACTTGGAGTTACTACATTACCCCTCTTTCATTCCAGGGTACTCCTGCTACTTCCAACAGTTTGTTCTAGGCGTTTTGGACTTTATTTGCACTATGGAGGCAAGTTGAGTCATTTCTGATGTCGTATTTATGAAGGTATTCTCGGAAGGTTCCGTGTCCCATTAGAAACTGGGTAAGCTAAAGGTTTTTTTTTTTTTTTTTAAAGACCCTTGCCCATATGGCTGATACTGCGACCTAAGAAGATCTATTGTATCAAGAGGCTAAAGGTTTACTTCACCGTGGTTTACTTCTTCTGACTCACTCTTCTATGCTCGACAGTAATTTATTTGTCCACCGACTGTTGTCTGATGTGATCCATCGCCGTTGCAGTTTTATTTAAACTAATACTCCTAGTCTGTTGGACAACATTGAACAAGGGCGATAAGCTGCCTCAATGACTGACTCAATCCTCTCCTCCTCCTCCTCACTTGAAGGGACGATTATTTTAATGTGGAAACTGATGAATATAGTGTATCGGTTCCCATCTTGCAATTATGCATGTGATCTTAATATATGGCAGTCTGAGCACCTATTTGCAAGTCTAATGGAACCACTGTAAGAATAGTTTCAGGGGCTGAAGCTTGACTTGGTTCTAATGGCTTCGGTTGTTAGGCTATTAACGTTTAATCCACATCTTTCTCTCATTTGTGTAGGGTATTGAGGACAGGAACTTGCTTGTCGGCATTATGACAATATCGTCAGCATATCCAACAACTCAGACTCCACTGGGTTTTAGTTTCATTAAAACTTCATTTGCACCCAGTATCTACAGCAGGGCAAGTAGAACCATTCCTTGTGGTGTTCCTCTAGAAGCCAGTGCATGTACTTAACTGTTTTGAAAAACACAACATACCGAAATGTTCTTTTAAGAATTAACTCCAGACAAGCACTAGCAGGCCATTCATGATCTCCCACTCAAATCACCACCCCGGAGGAGTGGTAGATGGGATTTTCTATCACAGTACCGCTTTTCACCTTTCATCCCATACACTTGCCGTTGTGGAGAAATTTATCGCGCAGCAATGTATCTCTGAAAAATCTTCTCATTTCCTCATCATGTGACATTGTATAAACCATTTGAAATGCTTTCACGCCCTTTACGATGGAGTTAACATCTTCAAATCCCTATTAGCTATCAGTTGGAGCACTTAAAAATGGCCAACACGTGCCACAAAGTGTGTGTCCTAAGCAAAGTAATGAAGACTTTAAGTGCCCAAATCACCAAAAACACCA
Organism: Xylota sylvarum; assembly: GCA_905220385.1. Classification (NCBI taxonomy): domain Eukaryota; kingdom Metazoa; phylum Arthropoda; class Insecta; order Diptera; family Syrphidae; genus Xylota; species Xylota sylvarum. The sequence continues at coordinate 41,791,321 of LR999958.1, forward strand.
AATTAAATTCAGAAGAGAGGCAACAAAAAAAGGCTTTAATGGAACTCAAGGTCAGATATATTTATAGGCTCTGGGAATTAATTATTGTTTTAGTACATTACCAGAACAAATATTTGTTGCCTGTAGGCGGTAGAATTACCCGAGCGCCAAAGGACTGCGGGAAATCTTTTAATTTATGAGTTGACGTCAATGAAAACCAGTGTAACGCTTTATAATTTGGCTCAAGTTGCTTTGGCTTTAATTAACTTTAGAGCCAAAAACACAAACACAATGTAATTATAGGGTGGGACAAAGATGGGCATGTTAACTATGGATGCATACGGGCTCATCTGGAATCGGGCTGGATGACTCGTGAACGATTTTTTATTAACGTCTGATATATATGACCTTTGGATATATTTCTAATCTCTTATCCACCTTCTAATAAAGTTGGCTAAGGAACAAAAACTGCTGATTGTAGCTTGTGAGCGGACGAATGGGATTGTCGCATGTAGGAAGTTTCCAAATTGTGACTAGCGCTTTAAATATTGATCCCAAGCATGGTTTGACATCGTACCATCAGTGATACAAAAAAGCAAAAACACCGAGGGAAGACAGACTCTGTAAAATGCGACTTCCGTTCTATGTCCCTAGCAATGGCGAGCGTACTTCCTTCCGGTGCGAATACATATCGAAAGAGGCCCCTAAGAACTATTCGTTTTAACAATGATAATAAAACGGTCATTTGTTTACTCCAGGTGGAGTGAAAGTAAGAATCCGCCCTTAATCTTATCGACTGCGGCAATGGCAAGGATATTTGAGACACCAAACAGCAGCGTACTAACATTCCATGAATCAAAGACTTCTAAAGACTTGAGCTTCGATGAGGAGGAAATTGGCAGAAAAGTTTTATCCCATACGTCTAACCTCTACCATTACAGACAGGTGGTCTATCGAAGCGAGTTCCTTAAATGGTTCCAGTAACTGTGGACAAAAGTTATTTGACGAGAGAAGCACCACAGGTAGGGTCGCACCTCTCGTGCGTAGAATCCGGCAGAAATCCGCCTTTTCCGTTCCCTCTTTGAATTTCACTCAAGTGTACGTACACCACCGTGGGCGCCGTGGCTCAAGTGGTTAGTGCGTTGGACTACGGAGCAAGGGGTTCCAGGTTCAATCCCCAGACAACACCTAAAATTTCTTTCACGGCCCCACCTCTCGCGAGCGTCTGACAAACATCGGAGAGTAAAAACTGTCATGAAAAAGCTTCTCAAAATTGCCGTTCGGATCCGGCATTAAACAGTAGGCCCCTTCCATTCACGTGAAAAATATAACACGCACAACACGAATGGTTGCGAGAAGCTAGGCCCTGGGTCCCATGGACCTGTTGTGCCAAAAATTTGTATTTTTTTGTTTTGTACGTACACCACTCTAAAGCTGGTACTGTACGTGATGGACCAAGATTAGACAATTTTATGACTAACATTTTTTTAATCCAGCTACAGATCTAGGATCAAGTTCCAACAGATCGAAACGAGCGGAGAATGTAAAATATTCATTGTTGTGCCAGCTTACCTTCCTCATGATTCCATAATCCTTCCACAACCGATGAGACCGTGCGAAAGCAAATGTAATATACGAGGAAACCATATCCAAGATTTCATGAAGGATTTTCCAATTGGAACGTTCCATTTTGTCAAAAGCGGTTCCGGCTATATGTGAAGTTAGCTGCGATTTGTTTAACATTTCAAATAATTCAGTCACAAGTAGGAAACAAACCGTAGGTAGAGGAATACCTAAGGTTGGTGTTACCTCACCTCTTTTATTAAATAGGCCTGATCATCAAAAACATTCAATCATAACTTAACAGAGAACTACCAGCCGATATCAAGTACAGCATATAGCAGTAAGACCCTATGCTCGAAAGACTCTTCACCTTCTGCCTGGAGCTCTTGCCCTGACCGTTACTAACTATGTAACATTTAAAATGTAAGATCTTCCACCAGATTATTTCTTAGGCCAATTCTAGCTTACTAACCTAAATGGAAAGATCTGGCCACCCTAGAACAAAAATAGAACTGAGACTGCCAGTACCAATCAACATGAGTCACTGGCTGTTGCGAGTAGCAACATGAAACCTGAGACAACAAAAAACAATGAACCATTGCCAAACGACCGACGCTATCGCTTCATCACTCTCAGACTACATCGGACACCACATTCTATAGCATGACACATCAGTATCTTCATTGCACTATGTCCATGGTAATTAGACGATCGTCTCCTTGTAACCATATGCAGCCCAACAACATCAAATTTCATTCGTCGACCTCTTGTCCCAGTTTTTATTCGAATTAAGAGGCAGGACTACCGAAATATGCAACAAACTTAATCGACATGGCAAAATTATATGTCGTGTTAGCAATCGTCGGAACTTTTGGCGGTGCTATGGAAGGCGATGACCTGGTATAAAGTTTTGACGGGATTGCGCTTGACGGTGACCGTGACGAAGTGAGCAGTTGGAAATTGATCGATCACCAGAACTGATCTCCCTAAATCTTTGTAAACTCAATAAAACCTTTTTTGATATGAAAGGGTGTCTGTATTTCTTCTTTAAGATACAAAAAAAATTTTAAATATCCAGACAAAAATGGTTGTAAAAATCCAGATAAAACGGAAACCATGTTTCCTTTCATTAGGGACTGCCCAGCATTACAGCACTGTTTTAATTAAACGATTACTGTGATTCTCTTTCAAACAAAAAGTTTCTCATACGAACAGAACTTAACAAACGTACGTCAACTCGCGCAGCTGATTACTCTGACAGTTGGCAGTGTCAAGATATAGTTATCGACTCATGTTTGTGTTTTATTATTATTTAAAATGTTTGCTTTCTTTTGTCGAACAAATAAACTACAAAAGGTAGCCAATAACAAATGCATATACATAATGTGATAAGTTCCCCTATTTATGGCTTTACATATAAAAATCTCTTATCTGGTAATTTTCCATTCACCTTACTTTCTAGTTTGATCGATAATTCTCAGTTTCTTCCAGAATCTCAAGACGCATGACAATTTACCGAACAAAAATCTCAATAGTTCAATAAGCAGTCAATGCGTACGACTAAACAGCTTAACAAAAGAGAGAAATATTTTGACAAATCTAAGGCCAGCCCATACACAAGTCAATTCGATTGTAAACTGAAATGTCAACTGAATTGATACTTGACTACACACTACATAAAATGAATTGAAAGACTGCTTCTACTTCCACTGAAGCAAATTACCCGCCTTATCTACACACAATTCAACTGAGTTAAAAGACTTTCCAGTCAACTTCCAAAATTCAAAATATTTTGATTTTTCATAAACCAACTCGAAAACCGTCAAATCGATCAAATAGCTAGCTCACATACGGTGTCAACAACCGACTTAGTTAAATCGTGTATGGCTTGTTAAACGCTGCTGAAAAACTTATACATATTCCCTTATTAGGAATGGAGGTTCCATCTGCGAATGATGTCATAGGTGAGCCAATGAATTCCTACAACTGTATGGATTATCTCTTACATGCAGAGAAATATGGTCTTGAGGAACTCAAACGTAACTCATTGGAACTTGCTTACGAAAACTTTGAGAGATCATGTAGTGGAAGATCATTTCTTCTTCTAACCAAGCAGCAGTTGTATGAATTCCTTACTCTAGCTGATCTCAGAGCGGTCACAGACATAAGACTATTTCACTACCTAACTGAATGGTATAGATATGACAAAATTAATCGCGGATACTTTATGTCCGATCTTATGTCAAAATTCATTCGAATCGAATTGTTGGAGGGCAAACCCGTTGCATGTGAGTGGAATATGTCACACAGACCACAGGTCAAACTTGGGAAAATAGTTCTTGCATCCTTGGACCCTAATAGTAAGAAACGTTACTTTGAAAGTTATAATCCCGAGCGGAAGGAGTGGTTAATCGAAAGTTGGCCACAACGAGCAATTGAATCCTCCTTTCCCAGTATGTTATACTACAATAATAAATTTATTCTATCTGGTGGTGGCCAGGGATCTAATGTTGTTGAATATTTGAACTTAGAATCCCTTGAGTGGTATGAATTACCTCCAATGAGAGAATGTCGCAAATTTCATGTAATGACTGCAGTTGATGGACATTTGTATGTTATTAGTGGTCTGGATAAAAACTCAAAACCAATATTTTCAGTCGAAAAATATGATTTCCGCACAAGGCAATGGGAAGATGTTGCGCCATTACCAGCTAAATTTATACCAGAATCTGCCACTTCTCTGGATGGTTTGATTTATGTTTCCTCTAAAAAGAATCCAAGTCTATATTGCTACGATCCCCATACCGATAAATGGACCCAAACACCACGGCGTGAGTTGCGAAGATCACTCAATGACTTAGTTGCTCTAAATGGATACATATACACAATTGATAAATGGAATGAGAGCGCAGAGAATATATCAGCAATTCAGCGGTATGACGTGGCACAGGAAATATGGTCAGATGTCTCACCGTTCGAAGAATCATGTGTAATATGTACAGGCACTGCCACCTTAAAGGGTCGTCTTTTAGTTTCGGTAAACATAGATAAGAAATCGGAACTCAAAGAGTACGATCCTCGAACGAATGAATGGACCACATTGTGTTCTGACAATTGTAGTCGATGGGCCGGATGGCCACCATATATTTTTGCAACTAATTAAAGTAAAATCAATGAAATTTATGTATGTTGTTGAGAAAATAAATTCTGCATATTGTATAGTATTTAGTTTGATTTTCTATAAACTACAAAATTTATACATATAACCAAGTAAATCTGGTTATAATAAAAATTTAGCTTTTTACCAAAATATCAACCCTATATCGCATGAGCTCTTGCTTGAGTTGGAGAAATCAGGTTGTTAGTCCTTCGCTTTGCAAATCTATTAGCGTCTTCACCTTATTTAACTAGAAACTTGACTGTTACTGAACGAAGTCAAGGAAGAAAAAAGACTTGCATTACCTGCGAGTGGTGTAGTGGTAAATGATAGATCGAAAATTAAGCCCACTCTCACAGATAACACCGAAGTAGCATAGAAGGGACGTCCAAGGTGTTTGAGCCACAGCAATCTGGGCAGAAACAATGACGATTAGGGGAACCAGGACCAATATTACCTTAAAGTATCGAATCTGTACACCGAGAGTGTGCTGTGCAGCGCATTCTGTACCACTTCCAGGGATGCAGCCTTTGTGACAGTGGAAATGTTACCAATAGACGTCCTCATTCCAGAAAGGTAGCGACAGCAGACACTAACGTCTTCTGAGATTGACCTGCCCAAATAATAACCCTCTTCAATGCCCATCCGAATCACTTCAACAACCCTCCGAACAGCTCCAGAGCTGTACCCAGAGTCGTTCACGGATAGGTCAAACACCAGCTCTCCTAGGCTGTATCTCCACCGCAAAATCCCAGTGACCAACCAGACTAATAAATTCCCTTCATACTTTGCAGATGACCAGACCGATCGTGATGATCGTGTGATGGACAATATCATGTCCATCACACGATCATCAAAGATCCTTTTGTGTAGATTCCGATAGTTTTTTTCTTTTTTTTTATGTACTGGAGGGGTGAAATCCTTTATGGATACTCAGTAGCCCGTGCTACGAATTATGCGTGACTCCATTCGAAGGCATGCTTACGAGGCTAAAACGCCCTGCTAACAACCATTGTTCTGTAGCCCCCCCTGGTCGATCGTAATCAGTAATCACAGCTTAACAGACAACTACCTTCTTACCAAGTACGGCATATCTAATAAAGCAGTTAGTGACTGCACAGCATTACAAAACTACCGATGAACACTTAACTCACAGCTACACAGGATGGTTGATCAGCACTCCTTAAAAAATATAAATCGGCATCCAGGTCACGCAGGATGTGGTAGCTTTAAGGCCCACCAGCGCTAAATATGTTTCGGCGAACCTGCCTGAGAGCCATATCTACCTACCTACCGAATAGAAACGTCAGTATCTATTATATACTCGTGGTGAGAAAAATTCGCATCATCACCTTCATGTGGTTATCAAGTAGTAATCGAAGGATAAACGTATTCCTAGTCTATCTGTACAGGTGGGCCTGGACATTCGGACCTATGCAAGCATAGCTGCGTTAGCTTCTGCTTTCATATTCCAGGAATGTAACATTGGAGCTTGAAATTAAATAGTTTAAAAAAAGTATCAATAGATGCGTAATTTATTTGTCTTTGCCTCCATAGGTCACCACGCTGCCATCTACTCGGCTTTTAATGTTCGCCACTGGTTATTATATGTATGTAACAATACAATCTTACAATTATTGCCACAAGCCTTGAAATTAATATGAACGAATCAGCGGAGTGTAGCGGATCAGTGGATTGGAACGGAGTAAAGCGAAGAGGTGCAGTAATTTGTACAATTTACATAAATATGTAAGGTAATTCAGAGCCTACAGAGAGCGCTTGAGCGCCTGAGAGACTCTGCTGTGCATTCACCATCCACAAAGGCCAACAATCTGTGGAACCAGTATCGCGACATCATCAATGGGGTGGCAGAGACCCCCATAGGCAAGTAGCTGAGCGATTGGTCTAGACAACTGGAAGAAGCATGCCTAGGATCGAAGAGAGTGGAAGGCTGCCTTCACAGGTCGGGAGTCCATTAAATAAGTATATAAGGTTATTCAGGTATATTCTATTGGGAAGTGGAATGCCTTTCACGACAGTAGAGTATTCTCACGTTAAAGTGAATATTACTCACTGTCAGTTGGAAATGAATGTGTGGATTTATCTAGAGTAGATTTTCACCTCGGAACCACCCTGTCCAAAAGACAATATTTATATACCATCTCCATGACAGTAAATGTTTCGATCACTATGTGTTCCTCCCGCACAAGCTAAGGGACATACCGAAAAAACAAACTTCATCGATAAATTTAACGACCTTAACCTTGGCAGGTGTACGTAAACAAGTCACATAATTTCCAAACACATGATGTAACGTTTAATTAAACAAGCCATGAAAAGACAATTCTATCTCCCAACGGCCAGTGATCCTGGTTTCTTCTTTTTTTTTTTTCTCCTCATTAAAAGTTTACCCAACATGGGACACATTATGGCCACAAACTTCTTGCCTAACAGCTACTGCTATCGCCGTGCATAAATATTATTGAACTGATTTGGCCTTCCTATTAGAACAGAAAGAGAAGATGGTGGTCTATGCCAAACAACAGTGTAAGCCCCTAGCCATGGGTGAGGAGGAGTAGGAAACTCCTTGGGCAACTTTTTCCATTAAATATTCCAAGAGCCTGTAAAATGTTCTCAAGAAAAGCTATTTAATGGTAAAAGCATCTCCGTCTATACACTTTGTTAAATGGCCCACAGTTAGATACCATAACCGCTTGAGGGTATCATGTATTCCATCCGTAGAAGTAGGGACATTGATTTCTCCACCCTGTTTGTCCCAATCAGGACCACAAACACACACTCTCTGCTTATCTGCAATGTGCTCTCATTACATGTTTCGGTATTTGCATGTAGATACTTTTAGTGTGTACTTAAAGGTAACATTTCAGTAAGGAGATACTTTACCTAGTTAAATACGGAAACAATGGTCTTCCTTCGATAGAGTAAATATATAAATAGGATTTACCAACTTAGCAGTTCATAAATTTTAGTTTCACTTAAACAATGGCTAAAGGACTCCTGAAAGTATATGTCTAAGTTAGGTATAGGTTACCATTGAATTTCCAATAGACGCGATGAAAATTTAGAAAATTTCATGGCAGGATTCATTCTATCGAATTTTGCAATTTGAACTTTTCATTGAGATAAAAGTTGAGAAGGCAGAAAGTCCTTCGCCATTGTTAGATGGTAAGTCGATTCAAGGAAACAATAGCATTATAATGGGCGATAGAATTCAAGAACGGATTTGTGCATATGGCAATGAACTTTAATCTGTGGTTTCTTGTGTGGGAGTGTCATGAAAATAGATCACCCCAACTGGAAGGACTATTTGGGAAAAGTTCAAAAGGCAACAACGACGTTTTGCTATTTATAGAAGTTTCAGACAGATTTATAAATCAAACCATTCGGTGGAAATATTCTCGAGAGGTGAGTGAAGTATTGCTTGATTGATTTGGTAATCAAACTTTTTATTTTTTTTTCCAGTTGTCTTCTGTCAAGTTCTGTCCAATTCAGTTCCATTTTTTTTTTTTTTTTAAAGCTTATACTAGTTTACCGGTAAGCTCTACCTTAATACTCTGGAATAGGCATTAAATCTTAGCATCAAACCCAGTTAGTCAAATCTTAAAACTGAGTCAATGTATATATTCAACAACAACTGATAGCGGAATGCTGGTGACGCATGGTATTGACCTGATAACGTCTTACAATTTAGTCAGCTGATAGTGCTAGTTAGGGTTACGAAATTCGGTGGTGTAACGACATTCAGTAGTAGTTTGAAACTTTCATACGACGCTAAGTTATTTAAGAATTGCATTCATTTAGGTATTAGCGTAAGGGGGCTTATCCTCCATTATGTGACTCGGAGTACCGCATTGCAGTAGTGCTGCATATAACATCTGAATGGAGGAGTGCGTGCAACTGGATTAAATTTCTAGGTCAATAGAAATGTAATAGAATTTTTTCTCAATAGACTTAGTTTTTCGAACCAATTGTGATATTTTATCAAAATGTTTGGTAGTCTATGTCATCTCAACTCCTGGATGACGATTATATCTGCCCTTTAGGCATCTCTATCCTCTGATAGTGATTCGACTCCATGCACTTTATTAGGTACCCATATATTTCTTGTGTAGATTCGAAGGTTCTTAATAAAAGCATCTTTCATATTCAAGACTAGTGTTTGCATCGTGTTTTGTACGGCCATCCACAACAACTCCTAACCCCCAAAACCAACTCCCATGATGAAATCGATTTCTGCATTCATCCCCATTACCGATCCATTAACACCCGAAACCTTCAAAAAGTCATCAGATGTTAGCCTTTACATTCTTTAGCACATACCTATGTATATATATCAACGAAGGGAAAATGCTTTGTTTCCGGAATATTATCAAATTGAAACGTACGCCTCGTTTCCGAACGACACTCAAACAAATTTTTCATCTACAGGAATAGCTTTGGAAATTTACATAGATTTTGATAGAGAATTGAATATGCTGGACTAAAAATCAATGCCTGGGGATCCATTTGACCGAATGAGGAATGCTGATGCCGTCACTTGAATATTTGCAAAGTTTTGCATATTCTCATTCAAATTGTTGGTCCTTATCGAAATGTTTGCATTGTTCGATGGACGAGGATAGGTTCATTTGGTTTGGGTTTTTTGTTTTTTTTTTTGTTTTTGGAAAATTCAAATGTTAAATTGCTTTTCAAAGACGAAGTTATTCAGAGGTGTACAAGTGTTATCAGGATAACAAAACAAAAATTGTTTAGAGAACAGTCTGGGCGTCCTGTCATTCTTGAAGTTTCTCTGAGTGTATCTAAAGTTCAATTGACATATTTTTTTTTTTTAAATATGGCTTAGATAGAACAAGAGAACTAGTTAGACTGTCATATATCATGTGGTAGGTACTTTAAAAGGTTTTGCATTAATGGGTAGTACACGTCCTGTGAAGTGGTTCAGTCTATGATGGGTTTTGTAATTGAATGATTGTTTCCGCTTTGAGCAGTTTATTGAATGTCAGATAGTGGGAAGCATTTATATAATTGTAAGTAGTACTAGAACTCATACTTGGATTAGAGCAGAACAACATTTTAAGTATCACGTTCAAATGATTGTTAGAAAAGAAAAAGGTACGTATACGCCACCGAACGAAATGTATTCTCTTAGACAATTCAATTCAGTTAAGATCATCATTCAGTTTCTGACCATATTATTTACAAATTTGTTTAGGTGGCTCATTGGAAATGTATGTATTGGAAAAACACAAATTTGCAAACCAAAAAGTGTTTAAAAAAAAATGTTACGTATACGCCTCCGAACTAGAAATATTTTTCTTAGTTTTATCTTCTGGTAGGACGATTCAATTCCGGCATTCCCTCTGTTCATTTTTTACGTTTACTGGATAAAGGAGCCGCGCCGTGACTCAATGGTTGATGCATTGGACTACTGAACGGGAAGTTTCAGGTTCAATTCCCAGCCAACACCAAAGTTTTCGACCTCTTACGAGCGTTTAAAAAAACGCTGCAATCTGGGAGATGGAAGTAGATACTCAGATTGAGTTTTACAGAGAAGACACCTAAACTCACCCCGCTTTCATAGTGTGAGCGGTCAAGGTGGCATCATGCGGGTATCCCGTTCAGAAGATGCAGTCAGATCTCAGTTTCATATAATCAATGAATGTTTTCAAAGGTAAGGTTCAGTAGATCGAGGAGTGGCCAGTGTGTGGATGGTCGCACCAGATAAATCTAAGGCCACCAGATGAGTAATTCTTACTGCACCACTGATAAACAAAAATTATTATTTGCTAATTGAGTGATTTTATTAAGAGCTGGCACCCAACCGATCCAGTCATATCATACCATAGGTCTGGACACTTAGCCACTGTGTAATTTCCGGCTTTACACGATCCGTCCACCTCGCATTTGGAGGTTTGTAAACATTGACAATGTGGTTGTTACTAACCTTTATAACAATGTTTCTGAACTCGACTATTTCCATGTCGTTAATGTTGTATCTGACATAGGTCGATGAGTGTTGGTGTGCGCATTTGTTGGAGGCAAGTTATAAGATTGCACCTTGCTGTGTATTCCTATTACGAGTCATTCTGTTGGAAATGGGATTCGTGAACAGATGTTAAATAGTTTAAACCTCAATCCCTCTATTAAATGGACACCAATAAATACAAAACGTACCCACCTTCCGGACCATTTTAATTCCATTCACGTACACAAACATGTGATACATCTCCCAGCTAACGTCGCATGTAATTGACGTAACTTGAAGTTGTCAAAACATATTTAAATAAAAAGTTTTTTACACGCTACCTAACCTGTCTTTTTTTTTTTTTAAATGGAATTCCCTCCCTCATGCATGTCAATGGCATTCGCCTTTGACAACTCGTCCTGCTATTGTTGCTGGTGACAGGAAAATTAAGTTGGTGACTATAAAAAAAAAAAATTATACGCACAGCAACGAAAAAATACTATACAGGTTCGTGAATATCCTGTGGTTGGATTTGACACGAGTACTTTTCGCTCACCCCCCATCATCGGCTCACTCGATTTCAGGGTTCAAAGCATTTTTCTAACTTCAAACACAGACCGGTTGTGGATGAGAATGTCAGTAGCCAGGGTGACCTTCCTTTATTGTTGTTCAGTGGAATGTTTCAAGTTACTGTTTCGCCTGGAGGTGACAAAAAAAAAAGGCTCGTAGTATGAAAAGTTTTTTTTACCTACTTTGTGGTGTGGCTGGATGTACCGGCAGACAAGCAAATGGGAAAAGTTTCATTAAATTATGTGATTTCGTACTTTTAAACATTTCAACTTTGTATTTCTCTTGCTGGAAGGATTTTTTCTATTGGGCTTGGTACTTGGCAATGAGTTTTTATTTGTCCACAGCATGCAAGAAGCCATGAACTTAATTACATGAATATAACAAACTGACCGACCTGGCGGTATTCAAACTGACACAATCGATAAGACAAACTTATCTGTGACTACTTTCATTCCATTTTACTGTAAAACTTACTTCAGGAACCTCTTTTGGCATGAATTACCTTTTTCTTTAAATTCTATTTGCTTTCCTTCTATCAGTTTCAGTTAGTGGAATCCTTTTTACGCTTGACCACATTCCAGAGTTTCCCAGCATGACTTGTCGAAAACTTTGTTAACTAGCATACGGGGTTGGGCAAGAGTCAATATTGAAGATGTCGATAATGCTGATGAGGTGGTGGTAGCCATTAAACCATCGACTCCGACTGGCTTATGAGAATTTCCCTGTTGTTCTTTCTCATCACACTTGTAGACACAAAGGATAATGGAGCAGAACCCATAACTTATATATATTATTATAGGCATTGCGAACCAGGCCACAGTGTTGGGTCCCTTTTCGACTCTCTTCTACGATCCATCTTAGCCTGAGAGTCTCTCTGGATTTCTCCACAGTTCTTCTCTGGTTTTGATGCCTCGTGTCAACGGTAGCATCTGTTTAACAGAAATCTGGCTCATTTTCTGGGTTTCTGCATAGTGGCTCACCAGGACCTCCTTCATCTGCTAGCTAGTGCCGGACATTGACACGATATGTATATGCTGGCGTCCTGATTTCATCCAAGCATAGTTTACACGTGTCATCCTCCAGAAGACCCATCTTCTGAAGGTGATACCCGATATTTCCATGACCTGTAGACAAAGCTATCACCCTTTTTCAGTGTTTTTCGATTTAAGCTTAGAACTTCTCTATAAGTGGTGTCAATCGGCATTTTAATAGCCATTTTCACCTGGCGGCAACCTTCCACGGTTGACTACCTACTCTTATTGCTAATCAGGTATTTTACCATCCCTCTGCCAATTACAGCAAATGGTTCCAGATCTGAGAACTCTGAAATTGACCCTTGCTTTGCTAGAAAGTCCGCCTTTTTGTTGCCTTTTGTCCCTGCATTCACTCTCACCCAGAGCAGCATTTATTAAGCTTATGAACACATTCCAATGCCAGTGATGTATTCATATCTGTTTGGTCTATGCGTCTAATCACTGATTAATTGTCCAGTGCTATAATAATGATTTTACTCGCAACCTGACCTTCTTTCAGATGATCCAACGCATGCAATAGAACAATAATCTCGGCTTGGTAGACTGAGGTATATTTCTCCAGACTAGCCTCAATATGACAGGCTAATTCTAGTTCTTCTGAGAAGATACCTGCCCCCACTCTGCTATCCATCATGGACCCATCCGTACAAATGATTATATCACCAGTCTTCTTTTCCAGAAGTTCGAGAGTTTTGTGATTCCTTTCGGTAACACGCATTCTCTTTATTCCATCCATGGGCATATTCAACTCCCTAATCTCGTTTTTTCACGAGATTCAGGATTTTCCTATGATCAGAGATAGAATTGCGCCAGTGCCGACGAAATGCCATCGACACCGCTTCTTTCTTAACAAATAAGTCCAGCGGCAGAATACCTACATATGATCACTTCCATTGCGCATGTTGTTGTCGTTCATATTGTACCGGCGATCCATAAACATGCCAATCATTGGACCCTATCTAACTACTTCTTTACAGTTTTCTGGGTGGCTTTTCACCACCATACGACTGACGCATATGTGATAATTGGTCTAACTATAATCGTATACATCATGACCTCGGCGAGATTTCCTAACTTTGTCCACATACCCGTTTGCACTGATGCAGAACCCTTTTCGCCTTTCTGATCTTCTCTTTCACATGAAAGTTCCAAGTTAGTCCGGCAACTAGGTATACACCTAGATACTTAAACTTCCTGGTCACATGTAGCTCCGATCCGAGAAGTGTCAAGGGCTGAAATTCCAAATTTCTCCTTTTCCTTGTGAAGATGATTAGATCTGTCTTCTCCGCATTAATAAAGAGAACTTGTTCCTGACACCACCGCTCCACCATTTAGAGGGCATTTCGCATGGTATCTGCTGTGACGTTCATGAATTTGCCTCTTGCCATTATCCCACAGTGTAGATTCTAGTCTCTTCAAGTCTTCTCAGGAGAGAGTCCACAGTTATGTTCCACGGGATAGGTGATAAAACTCCTACTTGCGAGCAACATCTGCTAACCCTTCCTCTATGTCTTAAAGTTCCCGTCCGAACATTTATCGACCTATTTTTCAGCATATTATCCACCCATCTCACCACCAATGGGTTAACCCTACGTTCTTCAGACTTTGCTACTCTCAGACTTTCGAAGCATATCTTATCGAAGGCACTTTCAATATCCATTATCGTGGTCAATGCCTCCGGTATGTATCTCCTCTTCCACAACGCATACTTCCTGGTGTAGCGCTCTTTCCGTAGACCTGCCAGCTCTGTATGCATGTTGTCTACTATTCAAAGGATACGCTTTCATTGCCGTGCTCTCTACCCATAACTTACTAACCCTTTTAAAGATGATGGGAGCAGGCTTGCCGCTGAAAAATTTCAAACAGTCGCCAAAAAAGTCGCCCAGAGCATAAAAAGTATCCCCATATCTTATTAAAATATCGTTTTAAATCCTATTAACCGAAGCAATTATGGATTAAACCAATACAAACTACAAGCCACAAGAGCAAGTTCTGGCAAAGAAAATTCCAAATTATTGTCATTTTTTTACGAACATAAACTTTTGCTACTTGCTCGTCAAAAGCTATGGAATTTCCCAAACCAATAGCAGAGTTATAAAAGAATGCATTCTTTTTTAAATGAAAACTTTAATTCACTTTTGAAGTCAGTGATTATTGCATTCAATTTTGGCAATCACTGAAGTTGAAGTCAGTAGTGAATTCACATATTTCATTGAAGTTAGTAGTGAATTCAGTTGAAGTCAATGAATTTAACTGCAATAATTTTAATTCACTCGATTTCAGGTGGTGGATCATGTTGATGTTAATGCCTGTTTATAACACATTTTTCGACGAGTTTCAATTTTTGAGGTAGTAAAGATATTGTGGTGTTTGAAACGTGAAGGAGATGTTAAAACATCAAAACAAAACAGAAGAGGGTAAAATTGCTTAACCAAGATGACGAGACTCAACATCGTCTAATGACGTACATATTTTGAAACAGATACATTCGTACATATTAATGAATTCCAAAAATTTCACTGACTTCAACTGATTTTAAGTGAATTCACTACTGACTTCACCGAAATATGTGAATTCGAAGTCAATCAAAATGATTTCAATTCAGTGTTTGTTAAATATTGAATGCATTAATCCCTGACTTCAAAATAATGGCGAATTATGTTTTTTAAATAGACTTGAAATCATTTCTAGATGAATTCAATAGACTTAACCCCTCAAAAGCTTTGATTCTTTTACAACTCTGGTCCAGTAGCCAAGCAAGTAACTCGGCAGCATAATTTATAAATGAATCCTGAGAAAAGTGTCCCAAGAGTCGCCAAGATTTTGAAAAAGTGCACAATTTTGGCATTTTTCAGAAAAGTAGTCGCCTGGTGTCCCGGAAGCTAAAAAGTCGCCAAATGGAGACTTAAGTCGCCTAATGGCTACCCTGGTTGGGAGTCAGAAACACTTCTTTGATAATAATGATGATACTTCTAGGTCCCTTTCGGATCCTCCACCTTGGCTATTTCCAGTTATGTGTTTTGAAGAGATCGTCGGCATGATACTTAATTGATGATTTCATGTTGTAAGAGAATGTTCTTAGTATTCCATTTGAATAAACATACTTCTTGTAGCGATTATCCAAAAAAATGTATACATTCCACATCCGAAACTCAGCGAATACCGATAGTAAAGATTGTTTTCAGAATGAAAAAATAATTCAAATCTTCATCCGAACATATTTTCTCAAAATTAAATTTATCTACGCACCCTTGAAACCCATCATAGTCCATCATTGATAAGAGTAACCCACATTTATCCTCTGTGTTGTATAGAATTGGAGCAAAAGCTTACCTGCCTCTCTTCCAAAACATATGTATATTTATACATCCAAAACAAAATCAAGGCCAGTCATGAAAGCTATAAAATTTCATTAAAGCAGAGCCCAGTGAAGGCTCTTAACAGCCAATAAAGTAAAACATTTTTGAACTTTAAATGAATAATTTAATACAATTTTTATGAGTACCATTTTCATTTGCTTGCTTTTATTAAATTAAATATTTATGCTATGGTTTTTATCCACTTTCGTAATTTGTTCCTTTTTGTTTTTTTTTTTCTTATAAAAAAAAACAAACCACATCCTTTGTTTTTGAAAAATTATCGTTAACTTTGTGTTACTGGGGTGAAATTACCTCAGAAAAGAAAATATAAAACAACTGGATGGTCGCAATTGGAATTTTAAATATAAAAATCAATTCACGTACACGCAAACCATTTTTATTTATATTTGTATAACAATACACGTGTAAACAATTATTGATTGTTTATTCGTGTATTTTTATTTACTTAATTTTTAGAGTTTTAATCTGCGGTTTTTATAATTGCACTCATAGGTACCATGTAAAGTTTTTAATTAAAATTAAAATAAACACAGCTCCCGCATTAATAAAGGTAATTTGCATGCATTTGTATACATGATTGGATAAAAAAATATTGATGATATAGTGATTGGTGACACTGGTGACAGAATTATTCTATGATGTGGAAAAGTTTTAATAATTAATGCACTTCATTGCAAATAATTGCAAATTTAACATAAATATTAGTCCAATACTCTTCCTCTGCGTAGGTTCAATAACTGCAGTTGCGTCATCCAAGTCGATTGAGATTCCTTTCGAAAGGACCTTACATACAGTGAACTCGAATTTCTATAACTTTTTCGCATAAATCAGGCAATGTGCCGGCAATTTGTCGTTCAATGATCCTGACGTTGTCTATAGTCTCCATTATATTAGCAAGCACCATTGACTTGACATAGCCTCAAAGAAAAAAATTTAGAGGCGTCAGATCACACAAACGCCCAATTGACTGGTCCATTTTTGGAGATAACACGGTCACCGAACTTCGACTTTAATAGCTCCATTGTTTGGCGAAATGTATACCATGTGGTAGTATCTAGTTGAAACCACATAATCCTGTAAGTCTCCCTACTTAACCAACTTATCCCCAAAATAGTTAGTCACCATGGTTCGGTAGTGCTTTCCATTGACTGTGTTCTCAGTATAATTGAAAAAGAGGTATGTGCCAACATGAACCCCGCAACAAATAGTCAATGTATGCGCGTGTAATGGCATTTGGTGACACCACGTCCGCAAAACCGACTGAGGCTTATTTACCTCGAGGCAGGCCGTCACTATAACAAGTACACGGTTTCCTCATCTCAATATGGGTCGGTATCGGAGGTGGTTTCTTGATCGTCAAACAGTCAACCAAATTGATCACATTGCGATCGACGTAAGGCATGCCTCCAATATTCTGTATGTCCGAGCCAACATCGACTAGGACCACTATGTACCTTGTTACAGCTAAAGTACTAATGCGGATATTCCTAATGCCACAATAAAGAAGAATAACTTTGAGATGATTTAACGTCGAAAAACTGCAATCACAAGAGATCGGCAGAATCTTCGCCGAATGCATATCCCGAAATCTCTCCACAATTCCTATGCCGCCAGCATCAAGTGCCGAAGACCATTGGCAACGCTGCCAACATGTCATCAAAAGTGCCGCAATTGGTGTGCTGGGTTTCACTTGACCCGACTGAATGAACATTCAACATACATAAGCAACATAATAGCCACAATTTCTGTCGATTTGATCAAAACGATGTAAGGATAATAATACCCAAGCTTAAATCCAATAAAGCTGTTGGACTTGATGGCCTATAGGCCGAGTTGTTCTAAGCTGCTCATTCCTCAAAATTTTGGTAAGACGAGTGTATGTATGTATGAATGGAATTTCAGATTCGTTTGCCCGATCCACAAGAAAGGAGACCCCCTCAACTGTTTCAATTACAGAGGTATCATCTCATCAAGAACGCGTGCAATGTGATGTCTGAATGTCTGAAACCCTTCTTCAACATCCTGATTGACCCCTATCAGTGTGGTTTCAGACCAGGAAAGTTCACCATCGATCAAATCTTCACACTTCGGCAGATCCTGGAGAAAAGTCAAGTAGTCCAACGAGCTATAAAGAGCCATGTCTAGTTTCAGTATCTCTGCCGAAGTATATCCTGTCAACAAGAAGGATATTAAAGGATTTTATCTCTGATACTAATATCTCAGAAGAAATTAAACAAAGAATAACTCTTGCCAATCACTGTTTCTTTGGGCTGAGAAGGCAATTGAGTACCTTTCCCGAATAACTGACTTACTTATTTAACGAGCTCCCGACCCGTGCAGAGTCTGCCTGAGGCACGGCAGCCTTTCACTCTTTTCGCACTGTGGCATCAGCGATAGCTTGATTCTTAAAACGGAGGTTCTGTCTTCCTTGTCGTCTCGAACCTTGGGGCTGTGATTCGAAGATCCTCTTTACTGAAGCATTATTGTTCATTCGCTCGATGTGGACTACATCCACATCTTGGTACAGCTCTTAGGGTTCGCGGATGTACATATCTTCTCCTCCAATCGCCTTCCTCGCATACGGGACCGAATATCCGATAAAGAATTTTTCTCTCTAAAGTATTCAAAATCTGCTCTGCTTTCCTGCTTATCGTCCAATACTCTGGTTCATATAGCAGACCTGGCAGGATCAAAATTTTGTAGAGCATGCCTTTCGTATTCCGAGTTAGGAATTTTGAACCCATTTGTTTCGCCAAACCGAAGTAGTAGCGGTTTCCTAGAGTTACTCTTCGTCGAATCCTCCACTAAGATGTAATTCATGGAGTTGATATTTTCTTCGAGGTCGGGAAACTCCTTAATCACTTCGAAGTTACTGTTGCCAATAGTGACGTTTAGTCCTAGGCAGTGGACAGATGCTTCTTTATTTGCTCACAACATGTACTTAGTTCTGTCCTCATTCACTTCAAGGCTAACTCGTTTCGGCTATTCTTCAATTGCCATAAGAGCCTCTAATACGGCGCACTGAGAGCGACCGATGATGTCGATGTCGTCTGCATATCCTAGGGATGAAAGCACAGCAGATATTGAGATATTGAGGACGAAAAATTCTTACCCTGAAGGCATTTATGATTGCGAGGAAAAGATGACATTATTGATTCGGCCACATCGGGCAGATGGACAACAATGCTTCAGCCAAGATGATGTATGTTTAAGGCGAAAAGGAAGACTGAACCTCAATGCCAGCAACGTACTCGAGATCGACCTAGGGTGCTCTGTCTCAAGCAGTGGCAGGTCGGGAACCCAATTGGCAGGTTTTGGAAAAATGTTTATCGCATTCCATGGCACAACAAGTACACTCAAGTTCTTAAGGCTGTGAAATACTTCCCTTAAGCAGACATTTTAATTGAGTATTAACCAAAAACGTTTAGGGCCAGATGCTTGACCGAAAATCCTAGGATAAACGAAACAAATACAGTTCAAAAGGCTATCACTGGCATTACATCAGCACATGTGCTCTAAATCGAATTTGTAAACGTCATCAAAATGTTGTTAAGGACAACAACAAATGGGTCTACAAAAAAAAAACTCACATTTGCACATATATCCTTACAAACGCCCATACAAACAACCATGTGCACTTGGGTTCCAAAAAATATTTATTCATCAAATGCTAGAAAAAAAAATGCAACTTTCCGTGGTCTTCATTTACATACATACATGCTCCTCTCCACAAGGATGTCGGTGGCGGCGTTTGAGTCGTTATGCCGCCTGCCTTCATTTCCATGTAACTCAGTTCCTGTTCAGTTCTTCTACCGGAAACTTTATGGAATTTAACATCAACTGTCTTGTCACATAAGAGGAGTGTTGCCTCCTGCCGACTGTCGTCATCGTGTGACAGTGATAAAGTCAAAATTTTTGTTTTCAGTTTTTCAGAAGCAATTTCGAGAGAAATGTAAATACACTATATTGGCTTTTATGTAGAAATTTGTCTGCAATAGCTGACTGTTTCAGCGAACGTTGTCACATGTGTTTATTTCCATGGCAACACCCTATCCCACCTGAGAAAGCTAAGACAGTCAACATAAAGTAGAAAGTTTCACTTGGAATACCTACAAGGATCTCCTTCTGATGGTGTACACAACCATTATTGGGCTAGGGGTTGGTAAAACGAAATGAAAAAAAAAAAAAAAAGTCCTTTGCTTTTATTTGTTGTAAGTTAACATGGACGTGGAGCTGTTGTAATTCGTTATGAAAAATTCAATTTGCAATATGTGAACGGAATGTGAGTGAAAACTGTGTTCCCCCTTGTAAAATCCTCTTTGGGAAGGAATCAAGTTTTGACTCCCCAAGGAAAATTGTTTATTTAATCGATAAACTTCTTGTTGCAATAGCAAAGTGGTCGGGAACAGAACTTGGACTGGGGAATTCGCAGAAAAGCATATAGCTAGGTAGCGCTGTACAATTAAGCTTTGAAAAAGTAATCTCTGAAAGTATGTATGCACAGAGCTTATTGGGAATTGAGTATAATTGAAATTCCATTTGTCTACGATGGATTTTACGGTTGCTTAATTAATTTTGCTGATTTATAGTCTAAGATGCTTACATCGACTCCACCGACAGGTATTCGTTAAAGGACTTTCAATAGGTGTTCAATATTAACATTAAGGAAAGGTCAGATGATGCCTGCTGGATAACTATCCAATAGTGGAGAAACGATAAGTGTATGCTGCATCTGACTGCACAAGTAGACTTGGAAACTCGAACCTGCGTAAGTACAGCTGGTCAGTCGAGGGTTCTATCTTGTTGACCTTATTGCCCATTACATGCAGCTAATATGTCTAGTAAGAGGTGCAGTGGAGCGATTGCCTCGAAGGAGACAACGGTGACGTCCACAGCCAAACTGGCGCGTTCACAGATCTGGTCAATAAGGACCTTTCAAGACTGAGGCAGGGTCTTGAAAAGAGATGGTAGTGGTGGTGCCTTTACAAGGCCAAAGACACAACTCACATGCCCGAAGAGGGTTAATGACATTGGTTTATTCGACTTCCTGTCCTAGGAAATTTTTTCAAGGACCTGACCCTTCAACACACAATCCATCTTTATCGTCACAGATGGATATGAGCATAGGCTCAGTAGTTTTTTTTTTATCTACTTCCAGGCACCAATAAATGCGATTTTTGCTATCGAAATGAAATCCAAGCTTGTGAAGTCCTGTCGAGAAGAGTTTAAGATGTTTGGACCATAGCACAAGGTTACGCTCTATTGATTTCCTGGACATGAAGATATAGCAGGTAATGAGAATGTCGGCGAATTAGCTAGAAGAGGTGCGGAATCTAGGTCAGAACAAGTTGATACTTTGATGAAAATCCCGCTCTACACACTGAGAAGAGATTGAGGCCCTAAGCGAGGAAAACAACAGAGGGTCCACTTGTGTGACAAGAAGCTTGTGTATGGGTTTGCTTCGACAAAAGAAGGGCCGACATAATTATGCAAACGGATAGGAAAATCTTTCTACCCTTATAGGAGTCAGCAAGGGGCATCACACGATACCACATGAAAACACTAAGATAAATGGAAGATGTGGAGATGCGAAACTCAATGAGGATACAACCCCCTTTCTCTGTCACTGTCCAGGTCTCACGCAGCTGAGCTTTAAGTTTCTTGAACGACACTTCTTTCAAGACCTAGTCTTAAGTTTCAGACACATTAAGGCAGAATTCGTTAAACTGATATGCACTTACAAGGGAGAAGATAGTGATACCAAAACTATGCTCACTATTTAACCTTGTTCATAGATGCAAGACGTTCAAAGAGAGTGAGACACTAATAGAAAGGTGAGCCTACCACATAGGATTTTAGAGCCAGTAGAGCTGCTTGACCTGAAACAGTGCGTACCGCCAATTCTTAGTTTGGATTTCCGATCCAAATTCGTCGTGGGAAATCGCTCTTTGATAATTGACTCTAAGCCGATCAGCGATCGCTTGGTGATCCGCACAAGGCAAAGCAAGGCAACATTCCAAAACATAAGGAGAATATGTGCACACGCCCCTACCGACGAAACTAAAGACTCTATCAAGGAGGATTTGGAGCCTGTCCGAAGTATGATGTCAAAATCATACTCTGGGACTTCAGTGCCAAAATCGGTAAGGAAACCATCTTCGGCAGATTCACAACACGACAACAGACTCCGGCTAATCGACAGCGATAAGTATCAGTTGGTTGCCAAGACTCTCCAGATGATCGAACCGCCAAGCAAATCTAACAGATCACCACGTGATAATAGATGTGAGGCACACATCTAATATTCTGAATGTTCAAACTTACAGAGGGTCAGACGTCGACTCTGACCATTTTCTTATTGCAGCCAAATTCAGAACTCGACTATCCAACGAGAGTAGCCAGAGTCTACAAAGAGTACTTGTACGAGAGACTCTTCGCTGTGCATTCACCATCCAGAAACGCCAACAATCTGTGGAACCAAATGCAAGCGTTGCAACGCAAGACAAGAGCAGCGAAAGAACAGCATCGAGCCAGAAGAAGGGAGAAGAAGAAGATTCTACCTAAAATTATAAGGGCCTACGCAGTCTCCCAGCTCAAGAATATCGATAAGTTCCGTGATAGAATCAACATACGTTTTAAAG
This sequence comes from Xylota sylvarum, assembly GCA_905220385.1. Taxonomy (NCBI): domain Eukaryota; kingdom Metazoa; phylum Arthropoda; class Insecta; order Diptera; family Syrphidae; genus Xylota; species Xylota sylvarum. Next base: position 41,813,631 of record LR999958.1, read on the forward strand.
GAAAGCGAATGGCTTCAAAACCGGATCGCAGGCTCTTCGAAACAGTGAAACCTAGTCACCGAAACACAGGAAATGTGTTTATGAGGTAGAGATAGTTATAGGGCAAGAAAAGAACCCCCATCCAGTCAATGATGAAGCCATCTCCCCTCCCAGTTTTGAAGAGGTTGGCTCAGCTATGGTCTTTCAGCGGAGCTTTTCAAACATAATGGTGATGCTTTGGTAGGGTGCATGCACCAAATTGTCTAACAAGTATGCCTGATGACTGGACTGTGAGCTCTGCATGCCACATCTTCAAGAAAGGGGATCCTATGTCTTGTAAGAACTATGGCCGCATATCCCTGCTTAATATCGCATAAAAGTTCCTATCCAGCAGCACACTAATCTGCATGTACCAGTGTGGCTTCAGGCCCGGCAGATCGACGATCGACCAAATTTTCACACTAAGGCAGATTCTGGAATACCCCAACGAATTTCAAGTCGAGACTCACCATATCTTCATCGACTTTAAGGCCGCATATGATAGCATTCATGGTCTTGATCTCTACAAGGCGATGGCCGAATTCGGGATCCCGGCTAAGCTGATCCAGATGTGCCGCGCGAAGATGGAAAATACGAGGTGTAATGGGCAATTCGGAAACAGTTGCTCCGAACCGATTTCAGCAAGGAGATGCGCTTTCATGTGACTTCTTTGATCACGTGCTGGAACAGATAGTGCGTAGGGCAGGTGTGAGCACGAAAGGCACTATCTTAAACAAATCTGTCCAGCTGCTGAGATACGCAGATGACATCGACATCATCGGTCGCTCCCAGGCCGCAGTCTTAGTCTGTTGCCAAGTCTGCTATACGGACCCGAGTATTGGACGATAAGCAAGAAAGCAGAGCAGAATTTGAATACTTTCAACAGAAAAATTCTACGTCGAGGATCTTCGAATCACAGCCCCAGCTTCGAGACGACAAGGAAGACCGAAACTCCATTTTAAGAATCAAACTATCGCATATGCCCAAGCGATAGCTGCCAGCGGCCTCAGGCAGAGACTCTTCAGTAAAGTAAGTTTCTCTCCAAGACTCCATGGATATTGCGTCGCATCGGTCTACTGACCAGGAGTTGGAGATTCGCTTTACAGGCTACAGGTCTCCTTCTGAATGCCACTATTTATGTGTTGGGTTTTACTTTTAATGATATATCCGCACCAAGCAATACCCTAGGGCGAATGCATGCCCAAAAGGATTTTATCTCAATCCAATTTAGTCCTTTCATGGATAAATTTCCAAAAGTAACACACTCCAACCAACACAATACAACTCTTAATTTAATTAGAACTCCATTGATTGCCAACACATTAAGATCCGGAACCACCCTCCTCAATTATTCGTCTCAGTGCCGTAAAGTCAGCCTCCATACCGGCGGCGGCGGTATGAGCCTGTGCTAATGTAATTGATTGATTACAATTCTTGGAAATCTGAAATAAGTTGCCGTGTCATTGATTGACTCTCTTGTGCCAATCCAAGGAAGAAAATCCAGGAAGAAAAGTAAAAAATCTTTTTTTTTTCTCGGATTAAAGATTAATTTCTTTCACTTTAAGAACTAAATACGAAAAACTTTGCTCTTTGCTAACGAAGGACATTCTTGTTTATTTGTTTTGATAATACGCCATTCTTTCGATGGTATTGTATTTTTGTTTTGCGATTCGTTGAACATGTTTCGGTTAATTGGCCATGAAGTCACACATGTTTTTCTCGGTCAAAACAATGTTTACTTTGCTTCCATTAGAAACCTGTTACGGGGATCTATGCATACATTTACATTGTCAGGGTTAATCCAAATTTGGAAGGATACCCGGAAGGTTTTTGTCATCAAATTCAACTTTGCCACTATGTTTGTATACATAGTTGGTTTGTAATATAATCGTGAGGCGATGTATATCTTTATCTGTAGATACTATGTACCTTGGAATGGGAGTGGAATATTGCCAAAGGACTAGTATCATTTATAAGCCAATTATGCCCACATGAAAGCACGCGATTGTAATAACACGAATATTAGAATTTCTTTGATTCAATTAGGATTTGTCAGTGTGATGTAGTTTGCGGTCAGTATTTCATTAGGACATGACAATGTTTGACAAAATTTCTCTTATCTCACAAGTTTGTCAAAGTTTAAAATCTAGGAGGTCCTCACAGATATCCAACTGAGTGAGTCCTTCTTTATTATATTTTTGAACCACGAAATGTTTTCCTTCTCCATATCGGAGATTAAAATTGACTTTCCTTTCTAGTATGAACTTCAGGTTCCTGAGTTTCTGTATACCTTCGGGGATGTCCTTATTTAATTACTTTTTGCTCGATGTCGGTAACCAAATGCTTATCCAACTCCTTGTTCTTATTCCTTGCCGTGAAAGAGAAAGAGAAATATTTATCTTTTTGTGAATTTCAACAGATCAAACAAGTATTAGAGTAAGATTCCGTTCCTATAAGCCTAAACAGTGAACCCATGTCAAATCAGGATCTTTCCGAAACCGTAACCTCTAGGATGAATCAGCTTGGCTTTTCGCAGAGGAATTGCTCGAATGTTCCACATCTTTTCGTGGTGTTTTGCGAACGAGCTGTTCTATGCGGTCTTAACAACCTTTAAGTCTACTTCTAAGGTTGTAAACGCAGGTGTATCTATGTTTTCCGCCCAAATTCATCCACAGCTTCATTCTCTTGTATATTGCAGTGACTGGGTACCCTTCACCAATTTCGAGTTGATTTTTGGATATGCTAGTGCCTTTAAGGCTGCTTGACTGTCTGAGCAGTAGTTTATGCAGTTGTCTTAGGTTCAAGTGCTAAGTAGTATGTCAGGACCCTTCAGTATAGCAAAAATCTCTGCTTCAAAGATAGTCACGAATTGTACCAGATTGCGTCATTGCGAGGTGGCGTTTGGCATTGGACCCGCACCCCCGGTTCTCCATCGTGGTGTGATCTATCCGTGTACACTCCTATTCCATCCTCGTTTGGAAAGACAGAGCCCTGCCGCCATTCTTTCGCGTTTGAAAGATCTAAATGTGTATCTTGTACGAAAATGGTATTCCTTACTTAAAAGGTCTCTCGGATACTTTACGAGGTTGCCTGTACTCGTTGCAGTCCGTTCAAATATCCTAAAGTCTTGAGTGTAAGAGCAGCCAGTCTAGCTGATCTTTTCACCTCTAGTCCTATACAGTATATCCCTTATGCCCTTCTGGCTTTCGTGACTCTGTTTTCTAGATTTCTTCTCCAAGTTAACTTGTTGTCTAGAATGACCGCAAGCTCCGGTTTTACTCCATCTAAAAACGGTGCACGAAAGTCCTCTAGGTTGTAACTTCTCGTGAAGAGGTGGGATTACTATTTGAATGGCGGTGCCATGGCTTAAGCGTTGAAAGAGTTTCAAGCAATATTTTTATTTGGCGTGAGGAGGGCGACAATATTTGATATTTTTAAGGTCATACCTAAATACCTTTGAAGACGCAAATATTTAAAGAAAACTAACGATGAGGCACCTTTTGGCTTTTTTGCCATACAGTGCTTCAACTTTATATGGAAGAAAGGGCAGTATAAAGCAATCGGTGTTGTGTTAGTTAGTACCTAGCTTTCCTGGTACTCGCCGAGGGTAATGTTCATTTGCACAGGCTTAGGCATTCGCATGGAAAGTGAGATGTTCTCTCTTCTATATCTGTATCGCCATAATCTCTCCAGTGGTCGTCTGGAGGTTGTAGCCGGTAGTGAAGGCTTCTATATTACTGTTGTCAACTGTTTCCGGATAGTACACTACACCACGTATTTTAGGAGCATCCCGCGGTACAGCTAAACAACTAAATTTGACCATCGACATGTAAAGCTCAAAAATATAAAAACTATGATGTGCAGCTTTGAAGTCGACAAAAAAATGGCAAGGCTCGACTTGAAATTCGTTGATTTTTCCCAAGATATGCCTTAGTATGACTTAGAGGGCAAAAGCTACACTAGTACGTGCCTATTAATGTGCTCCAGAAAGGCTTCAAACATTTACACATTAAGAAGGCTATTCGAACTCTTAAATCTATTTTGCAGGTAGAGCCCACAAATTAGACTTTGCTTAACTAATAACGTGACTGAATGAGACCCCAGAATGAGCTTAAAATATATATAGAATAGATCGTTTTTCATCACATTTTCATAACTGAACGGTATTCCACTTTGTCACACTAAATTACCCATCAAATTCTAATTGAAGCCATCATCTTTTTCCTAACCATACTGTCCTGGATAGGAAGAATACGAGTATACATAAAGTATCTACGGTAAATAAGAAATTGAACAAAAATACTCATGTAATGGCTCTTTGATTCGTTGAACAGAAAAAAAAAAAAAACTTTTTTTATCATCATCCTATTTAAGGACTCGTAGGTATTTTTTTTTTTTTTTTGTTGATAAACTCTTAAATTTCAATTTAAATTCAATAAAAAAAATGGGGGTACTCCAGCCTTCAGCGGTCGTTTCATTTGATGTCTTCTTATGTCAATACCGGCTCAAGAGTACTCCACCCATACATACATTGATTGATATTTATTTAGCTCGTATCGTTGTGTTGTATTTTTTATTGAGACTACATGTGAGAACAGAAACGAAAAGTGTGCAGATGAAAATTGAATGGTTGAACTGTAGCTACCACCCGAATAGGGTGTAGCATTCTTCAAACCATATCCAGACGCCATCTGATAAACAATTACGTCCATTCTAAATGTGTCCTACAACCCGAGTCCAATATCTCGAAATAAAAACGAAAAATAATACAGCAAGCACTAACCTCTCTTGAGGAGCAACAGGATCAGGGTATATATTCGTGAGAACTTAACTGAAACATGATGTCCTTTATTTTCTTTTTGTTTTTTTTTTTTTTATTGGATACAAATATCTTTGTCGTTGCAAGTTATTTCCATGGAAATCGTCAATTTAATTTCGTCTGTATTGTGGATAAGATGAAAAAAAAAAAGGAAAAGGAATCCAATTAGCACTTCACTTTGAAATGCATGAAAGAATCCGCATGGCTATAATACGGGGCCAACGACTTATTTATCTGACATTGATAAATTGCTAAGATTTTCATTTTGGCGGTGTGACAATATATTTTTATTGCGATGTCCTTGAAGTAATAATTCATTTGATTTGCAGCAACTCTGGGAGTTGATAACGACAATGGAGGGGCACGTCTTTTTGGTTATTATGTGATATATTGGAAACTCAACTGAGTAGCATTCTATGTTTGGTTTTTGGACTGACGGCATGTTCGTGTACGTGTTCGAAATGTTCGTAATTCATATCACGTTTGAGATACGTTTTGCAAGCAGCATTAAGTAATAGAAATGTTGTCCTAAGTATAGTTCATAAATTGGGATTAGGAGCAAAGACATTAACTGGGTTGATTCTTTCCTAACAGAAGAGTTTTTTTTTTTTCTTTTTTGGTTTAAAAAAAAAAAGAACTGGAGAGATGAAAAGTAATTGATTGCAATACTGATTGGAATGGTTTTACTATATCGTGTCACACGAGATGAATTTAGTGATTTAATAAAAATTTAGGTTTTAGGTTTCGATTTGATTCTATTTCTATTATTAATTGGCAAGGACATGGAATTTTTTGATTTATAGATTTCAGCAATCACAATCAGAAGCGATTGAATGGCCTATAAAATGACGTAAAAATTTATAAATATAGAATTAAACTTTTGGAGATATTTGATTGTAAAGTTTTATTGCTGCAGGTTGCATTTTTGGCGGTTTGAGAGTATCTTTTACTCAGAGTTGTATAATGAACTCCATATTTTTTGGACAATTTAATTAGTTCAAGCAATGGCCTTTATAATTTTGTACGAATTTCACTTATAGAACGTAGTTTAGTTACTAAGATCAAAACATTTAAACATAGAACTGGGTGGCGCAAATTACATAAAAAAATATTTACCACATCACCTTGTACAAAATTTTAAGCATAAAAAGCAACAATAGAATTGTCTACAGAATTTCAGAAGATAAGTTACCAAAGCTCCATGCTCTTTGATGATTTCATAAGAAGCTTGTACTAATGACAGGAAGGGATGTAAGGGAACTAGAGAGATAGGAGAATACATATGGTGAAGAATCACATGTAGCACGAGGTATACCTGCTACGGCCTAACAATGGCGATTCTTAAGAGGAAAATTTGTTAAGACTCGGAATCCCAGGTACTGAACGACTGAGCCAGAGGGATAAATAGCATTCCGACAATTTATTTATTTATTTGTTATCATCATCAAAGTTCAAGACTTTCTTAGACAAAGGTAATATACAAGCACAATGAATATTATAGAAATTACAATAAGAAAAAAAAAAAACAAGAAATTTAATAATGAAGCAGTAAAATAAATTGATAAAGAAAAAAAAAAAGAAAAAAAACCAAAAAACCAAATTAAAGACATAAGAATTATGACTGCGAAATAGCTTCAAACAATTTCTTTTTTATAACATCAACCGACGAGTTAAAATCAATTAAATGGGCATTTGCATTATAAATTGTCATGTAACCGTTTATAGAAGATGAATGGCCGTAATTGGTTCGTGAGTGAGATATTTTGAAAAATCTTTGATTCCGTAAACCACTAGTTGGAATATTAATATTTAGTAGACTTAGGATTTCAGGGGAATCAATCTCTCCAATAAGTAACCTATGAAGGAAAATAGCTCTGGCCACCGTTCTTCTAACATCAAGAGATTCTAAGCTTATCAGTTTAAGTCTGGATTGGTAGGCGGGTAAGCTGTTGGCGTCAACCCAAGGAAGTCCTCTAAGGGTAAATCTCAAAAACCTCTTTTGGATGGCTTCAATTTTGGAAATATGAATTGCGTAGTAGGGATACCAGACAATTGACGCATATTCCAAAATAGATCTAACAAAAGATACATATAGCATTTTTATGACATATGGATCAGAAAATTCACAGGCATAACGCCTTATGATTCCCCATGCCCTATTAGCCTTATTCGAAATATATTCAATGTGGCTAATATATGATAGTTTTGTGTCAAGAAAAACACCCAAATCTTTTATTGTAGAGACACGAGGAATGACGTTATTATCAAGGACATAATTGTATATAAGAATTGATTTGCGACGTGAGAAGGATATGACAGAGCATTTATTAACATTTAAAGACAAGTAGTTTTTTGAACACCATAGACAAAGTTTTTGCATATTTGAATTAAGCATTTCAAAGCTTTGAATGTCTTTGCCAGATGCAAATATTTTAAAGTCATCCGCAAACATTAAAATATTACAATTAGGTAGAAATTTAACAATATCGTTAACAAACAAAATAAACAGGAGAGGACCAATGTGACTTCTTTGCGGAACGCCAGAAGTTACATTAATTTTATTTGAAAATGTATTTCTAAAATTTACAAATTGGTATCTATTACACAGATAAGAAGATAACCAATGTAAAAAGGAAGCTGGAAAACCTAATCGCTTCAGCTTGAATAGTAATAAGCTATGATTTACACGGTCAAATGCTTTACTAAAATCTGTGTAGATGGCATCAACTTGATTACCTTTACTTATTTCCGAAGCAATGAAATTAGTGAAAAGTATTAGGTTTGTTACAGTCGAACGCTGTTTCACAAAACCATGCTGATTGTTATAAATTAGGGAATTACAAAAAAAGCTTAATCGTTCAGTTACCAATTTATCAAATAATTTAGGAATTGCAGATTGTTTGCATATACCTCGGTAGTTTTCAATTTTGTTTCTCCTACCGGACTTAAAGATGGGTATTATAAATGAATTTTTCCATATTGATGGAAATGTTGACGTTTTTAAAGATAAATTAAAAATGTAACATAGAATTTTGTGTAATGGACGAGCACATTTTTTTAGAAAGGCTGGGGGCAGACCGTCCGGGCCGGAAGAAAAATTAGATTCTAACTCCAATAGAGACCCTAACGTACTATCTTCAGTAATTTCAACGTTGTTGAAAATAGGATTGCACGATTCCTGAATGTAGCAGAAGAAATTCACGTCAATGTTAGAATCACTGTTTGAATATACAGATTGGAAAAAACTACGAAAGTTATTACAAATGGTTTTTGAGGAATCTGAGGAATGACCATTGTAGGAAAGTGTGGATGGGTAACCATCACATTTATTTTTTGTGTTAATGAAGTTCCAGAATTGATTCGGCTTAGATCTAATATTATTTTCAATGTTTTTGATATATATAAGGTAAGCATGATACAGAGCTAATTTAAATTCGGATTTAAGTTTTATGTACGACATGTAGTCCTCATATAATAAACTATTACGCCATCTTCTATAAGCTCTATTCTTTTGGGTTTTTAAGAAACAAGTAATTTCATTATCCCAGGGACAAGAGTTGACCGAAGAGTTACGTACGCGGACTACAGGAACATATTTAAAGATAATTTCCTTGATAACCCGATAAAATTCGGAGCATAAAGCATTAATTTCTAGCGAATAAAAGTGTTGCCAGTCATAGTTCTCAAGTTGATCACAAATATAAGCATAATCAGCTTTTTTAAAATTAAATTTAAAAGAATCATGAAGGTAAGGCTTATTAGTATACAAATTTGAAAATAAATATAAAGATGGATGATACATATCTTCCGAGACCATTGGTGTAAGACTTCTAGAGACGAAGCTATCGTTACTGTTGTTTGTAAAAATGAGGTCTAAGGTACGATTTTGATGATTAGTTATATGATTAACTTGAAGTAGACCCAAAGATTGTAGCGTATCCACAATATCAGCTCCAGATCCTGATAAAGAATTACTTGGGCTTAGAAATGTGCAGTCCGCATCTCCTGAAGCCCATTTTATTTTAGGATGGTTGAAATCACCAAATATGTATATTTTATCCGAGACAGTAAGAAGGCTTTCAATGAAACGAAAGGCATCCAAATACCTAGTCACTACAGATGACTGGGATCTCGGTGGAATGTAGACGCATACAACATATAACTTTGAAGAGGTTGTAAGGTTAATTCTGCTACAGCATATTTCAATATCGGAGAAATTAGTCAATTCGATTTCTTTTGGCATTAGGACATCTTTCACAAATAGACAATGTGTCTATTTATCTTATGTCTTATAAAACATGTAGCCGAACACCAGTTAGAGCCTCTCAACAGCTGCAGAAAGTGAATGGACAGTTTGAATATTTTGCTATGTCAGTTGAGGGGGTTTCAGGCACTAAAGTGACGGTGACTTGTAGCCAGAAAAGAAAGAAATTCTGGAGAGATGGGTTCTGTATAGAATGGGCTCGAGATTTAACCATTGCTTTAATTAAACTTCATCAAGGAGTCAGCGATATGCTGGCATAAAATACTACAAAAAGGACGACAATGTACTGCGTGTCCACCTACAGAAATTCAGCGGTAATCACCAAAATTTGTCTCATAACGCACAACTATCCGAATACCATCTTTACGACAGACTAACTTAGGTGGATAAAAGATGCCACATTTGACAAAATTCTGCGTCAAAAAAAAAATGTTTGACGAAACCCCAGTTTCCTCGGCTCCAATTGTAAAACCGGACAGGTCTAAGGCAAAAATGGGTAATATGTAGTTATGGAAGGATGCTTGATTGAGAGCGATGGGTATTTTTCCAGAAATGATACGCCAATACAATGGTAGACTATGCAGAGTGATTAACAGGCTTTAAAAAGCAGCCATCCCCTAGTCAGCCTTACACCTTAAGAAAACAGGTGAAATCAGTTAGAGCTTCGATGCATCACTATAACGAGCCTTTAAGGTTTAACCACAATTCAGAAGCAGCAAAGTAGAAAATGAATCCAAGGTTAAACAGAAATAGAACGACGACATTGCAGCTACTCAGTGACAGAGTACTAGTACAAAGAGGCTGACAGGAGAGTTATCGAAGGCGGAAGTTCTCAACTACTTACGTGCTTAGATATGTAAGTTCGTGATAAATCTGAATCTAACTAACTGCCTCTAGTTACAAACCCCATTTTGAGGTTGAGGTCCCATTTTACGTGTGGATGGCACCTAAAGCGAGACCAAACTCTACAACGTTCTCCCGGGTTGGTATAATATGATACATACTACTGCTCTGTTTTGCTCTACTTAATTTTTTTTATTGAACTTTATATTTGAGAGCCTCAAAAATAAGCGTCTAAAATCAGCTTGATTATGCTTCTTCAGATTATGTCCACAAAGAGGTTAGCAGGCTCCACTCGACAGTCAAATGAAACAAATTACAAGGTGGGTGGCCCCAAATCACTCCCCGAAGTATAATCAACCGAATAGTTAGTCAAGAAGAGTTTTACTTCGCCACTTTCATACCAATTCGTAAAGATAATTTAATTCTAAGTTCCTTTTCCCTTAATCAGACTAACTTTTCATAACCAGTGTGTACACACAGCACACGGAACCAAACACTCTTGAACGCATACATGAAGCAAATATAAATGGAAAGAGACTCTTTCATGAAAGCACTTTCACCGGAAACAGATCTTATGTATGTATTTGTCTATCTTAAATGAGCCTTGATTATGTGTATACACGACACAGAAATGTTACACCCCAAATCGAAATTGTTTCAAACAACGTACATCTCTTCTGATGGTGCTAACAGCTTTTGAATAGATACTCCTGACCAAGTAATAAAGTTGGCCTTCGACCATAAAGTAGTCCTTCCATTTAAATTGAAAGCCCAAACGCGCACTTGTTATCTCACAAAGTCAACTCATTACGAAGAGAAGATAGATGGGGACATCCAACCATGTCGGTACGAGGCAGCGGTTTCAAAGATAATGACACTGATGTGGGTGTTGACTAGGACTCTGAAATGATTTATTACACTTTCACTTGGCTGTGATTGTGTTTGGTTACGTTTGGTAATCGTTTATTTTCTTTGGTAGAGAAATTATTGTTAACGAATTTTAATGGCTACATATTAAATAACTTGCGGTTATTATTATTCGTTACTTTGCATAGAGTGTTAAGGAGGATTTTGTGTGCGTATCCTTGAGGATAGAGCACTGACTTTGACAATAGATAAATGTTGGCATTGAAATAGGATATATTTAATTAAGAAATTTCTCTTGAAATTCACTGGGATGCGTGTCAGATACTTTGTACTTGCAGAAAATAGAGAAGCGCTTGTTTGGTGACGTCTTTCTAGTCCAGTGAGAAACGGTAGATACAAAGCATTCGAGGACTCTCATGTCGTTATTACTGCTAATTTGAAAGCCCTTCTGGTTCAATTACGCTCTGCCTAGGGCCCTAAAATGTCATTCAACACAAAACCATTAACATAGACTATGCATAGCGATATAATATCGTCGACATCAATCTCCCTACAATCACCCCAGACTTTTGACAAATGACGCTTCAGTATTCGATCCATTTGAATCAAAGTGGTTCAGAGATGATAACTCTTAGGCACTCGAGCTCTGTTTTCTAAACAGACGTTCAAGCAATCAAACTCTGTACTAGAAATCGAAACGAACCAAATGGTTCAGCTTTCCAACCAAATGCAGTCACGATCTATTTTGGAAGTGGTGACTGGTTCCGTCAATCAAACCACTTGTAAATGAAATGCTTCCAAAACACCCGGCCCTGATGGAATGTACCCCATGATGTGAAAAAGCTACAAGGAACACATATGTCCGTAGCTGGCGAATATTTTCCGCGGGTGACTTAATTGCTCGTATACACCTTAAGACTTGAAAGAAGTCATGTCAGTCATTTTCATACCCACAACGGGTATACCTTTCCATACAAACCATAACGATTTAAAACTAATAAGCCTTACCTCGTTCATGGCCAAGACATTTGGAAGGTTAATAGAAACATTCGCTGCAAACTAAGTCCTAAGGATACGTCCCCAATCGAACATGCCTATTCTAGAGGTCTATCCGTTAAAACCACCCAATTGCCTTTGGCATTAGATCTAGCATATGTTATAAAGTGGACTTATCCATGCTAAGCTGGGGTGCTGTCTTGAAGGAAAAAGTCAGAGTATAGAGGTAGAAGAAGATAGTCATAGAAGATAGTCCAACCTCTGGATAAAGAGGAGTTCAGAGTCATAGAAAATTTCCTTCTAAAAAACAAAAGCCCTGAGGGAGGCCCCTTTTAATAAACTTGCGAAATGGACAGATAGTCTTGGTCCCAGGGTCAACCCGTCTAAGACCGAATTAGTAATATATATATATAGTAAGCTAAAAGCTAAATATTCAAGACCATCGCGACCAAAATGTAAACTTCAGCCTCGAGTAATCGGTTGTTCCATTTTGTATCTTCGAGTCCTCGATACTCCAATCGCGATCTCAATGGGAAGTAAAGCTTTGCACTCAGCTCAAAAGTGTATTCCATTGAATCATTACATTACATTCAACATCACATCACGCAGGGGTTCTGGTATTTCGAAGACCTAAAACCCACGTTACATGACTCTTTTGATGACTATCCTTGTGAGTCTCATTTAAAACCTCACTAGAGGACAAAAAAGGAAAGGCTGCTACCATTCAAGGAGATGGCAGAACAGAATATAAGCTCAAGTCTATGGAAGATGCTTTTAAAGACACGTAGATCTTCGCCTACAATACAAGGAGTTCTTGAAGGAGTATCAAAGCATAGGGCATATGTTAGAAATAGATGCTAATCAAGAACAAAATGAGAAATAGATGGCCAATGATAGAAGACTTCAGAGAGTTTTTTTGAATAGCTACATCAACCGAATCGATTAGAACGAAATGGCGCTAGCGTCCTTTTTGCCAACAACACGCTTGACACAAATGGCTCAAGATAGAAGGAAGGTATTCAGAAAAGTTGTTCCTTGATAGCCAAGTACTTTTACACAAGGTATATTTCAGTGCCAACTGTAGTAGTGAGAAATCTTCAAGGGGCAGGATTCAATATTACTTGCCATGCAGTGGAATCTGGTAAGCTGCTACATTGATTTGCTAGCCTGATAGTTGCTTGAAAAGAAACTGCTGAAAGTTATTCAATGTATTCAAGGCAAGGGTCGACCTATCAAGCCCAATCCTGACTTAGTACTTATAGGTCACTATGCGTGGGTGGATGTTTGGAGTTATCAGATACCATCAACTATTCTTCGATATATTTTCCTCATCGCAAGCCCTCATCCCTTTTTACTCTTCAATTTCCATTTAATCAAAAGATCAGATAATATTAAGTAATTGTCTTTGATACTTTCCAATCTCTAAGCAAAGACCTAAAGCCAAACGGGAATACTTGTCAAAGTTTTAATTCAACCTCAAATGGCATCCAACTTCACCTTCACCCACATTAACCATCCCATTGACCTCGAAATCAACCACATTTTTATGGCTCATGCTATATATTTTCCAACCAAACTTATTGTATTGCTAAATTTATTGCCCTACATCCATTTATATGAATGTGTGTCTTTTTTTTTTTTTTTTGAAGGTCAACCAAAAGTGTGTTATCGTCTTAGCCACCATTCACACAACATGGCTATCAAAGATAAAACACAACCTTAATCCATAACCTTTTACAAAATTCCCCACATGAACTATTACAATCGAATATCCACACCATATGCCGGCAATGTTTATGGCCAATCTAACGATACCCAGAAAAGGATGCGAACCTTGGGATTAAAAAGAATATATACACATATGTATATAGAAGTGGTCTTCTACACCCTCTTATATGAAAGGTTCCATCTGATAGCAGTGAGTACGAGTACATGTGCAAAAAAAAAATACTTCTTCGGCGGGTGCTCCCTCGGGAAACGGGTCAAATTTCTCATTAAATCACATTTCTTTCGACGAATTTATTACAAATTTGCTGCGAAATGCTAGCAATTTTGCGTTTTACCAGGGATGTACTAAACGTGCCAAATGGTTTATCTATGAAAATTTTATAGGCTGCGCCATTGGCATGATTTCTGTGTTTTTTTTTTTACTGATTTATTGCTCACTTTAGCACTCAATAAATTAGTTATAGAAATATGCATTTTTTAAAATTGAAAAATTGAAAATTGCTATTCATCAAAAGCTTTCAAATTCTGGGGTTGTGACTAGAAAAAAGAACAACCCTGTGTCTTAATAGGTATTAGTGGATGGAACTTGTAGAATGGCTGTTCACTTATAATAATGGTGTGTGCTTGAAGAGGCACAAGGACACTTTGGTTAAAGATTATGAAAAAAGCACAACTAGAGGTAGATCAGCGCAGACTAGTCGTAAGGAGAGGAGAGTAGCCTGCAGAAGATACTGTAGAAGACTTGACGAAAAGAAAACGACTGAAGATACGTTTATCACAAAATGCGTAAGCACAAACCCATTTGGCTTGATTCCACTGGAGTTAAGTCAGTAACAAGTAACCGTACACTGAGTATAAGAATAAGGACCATTAAGGTTGATGGTCGGTCTATAACTAAATGATTGAGGAGAAAAAAATAACCAAGACTACTTGCTTGCATGGCAATTCAAAACAAGAATTTTAACACGAATGTAGAGTCCAACAAAAGCCATCTTATATTGCTAGGGAAAGCCTAGCCTCACATTTCAATACAGCCTTCCACTAGGTACGGATGTGGAAAATATGCATTACCTTACGTTACGAATTGTCAAGTATTATATGCTTGGCTCAACTTTTAAGGATAGGGTCATGTTCTTTTTAAAAAGGCTATAAAAAACACAATTGTTACTTTATAGAAAAGAGTAGATCTTCCGATTAATTATGGAATATTATTTCATTCAAATGACTAACTCAGAGGGCTTGGCAGTAGAACATCATGTCAACCCGATTTTCCAATTCATTTTCAATGGTTTCGGACGCCATTTTACCAATAGTTTGACCAATATTATTCCTGAGTGCCTAAATCATCTCTGGAGTGTTCGCATATCATCGATCTTTAATGGCACCCTACAAAAGAATTCAACGGTATCAAATCGCAGCTCCGTGTTGTAAGAACCTAGAAGAAGGAAGCGAGAAACCTCTACAATCATCCTGTGACTTTTAGAAAACGTTAATCTTTTTCCCCGAGATATTGTTAAGGTTGTCAAAGAAAATTTTGCTTAATATACGCCGGACACCCGCAGAGGAGATGAAATACTGTCCCTTTCTCGCTCTCATTGTTGCAGCTGCGAATGAGATGCCTAATCGGGGCGCATGTGTTCCTATGACCCAGTGACCCGTACTAATTACCACGATCCTTGCAATGTCTGTGCTAGTCCTGTTCTGTAGATCTTGTGTTCTGAACCAGTTGTATTTGGACCACATCTACCTCGATATGACACAATTCTGCAATGCGTTCCACCTGTCTCTGATAGAAAGTGTGGGTGGAATCATCCCTTGACATCTACCGAGGGGATGTGAACATACTTCGCGAGGTACCTGTCAAGATCTGAACCGCGCCTCGTCAGTTCATCATCCCGTTCATTCCTCTCTATGTTACTATGCCCTGTCACCCCGAGGAGAGTGCTCTTGAAGCGATACCCTATTGAATCGAGTTCCTCCTTGCACCGTTCCACCAGCTTGGAAGATGTCGTGTTCCATACTAGGGCCTTGATGGCAGCCTGGCTGTCAATAAGGATAGCAATGCTTCAGTTAGATGCAGGGTTGTCTTTCAAAATGCGTCAGGCTTCGAGTACTCCCACCAATTCAGGTTGGAAGATACTACATGAATCTGGGAATCGGTATAACTCAGATATTTGGAGCGCTTCCTAGAAATTACCTGCCGCTACCCCCCAGTCAATTTTTGAACCATCGGTATAAACTGTTGTTTCATATTCCTTTATTATCTCATCTTTTCCCAGTCTACTCTGGATGGAAAGCCTACTATGAAATCTTTGCTAAAGATCAGATTGGAGATGGTGTAGTCACTTAGAGTCATTGCCAAATCACTAAGTAACAGATCCAGAATGTTGCTATGACCGTACAGTTTAGCATACCAAAATCCTACATCTCAAAAGCTAACCGAGATATACGCTGATGTGTTTTTGATATGTAGATCCAGTAGTATAAGGTGCAGAAGAACATACAGGTCTTCGGTTGGACATGATCGCAGGGCATCAAGCAAGTGGCCCATATGAGATGATAAGGCGCTCCACTCCACTCCTTACCAAATTTGTCACTTTTTTTGTATGACAGTTATACTCTCGAATGTTGTGTCAGACACTCGCGAAAGGTGGGCCCGTGGAAGAACTTTTAGGTTATGTCTGGGGATCAAACCTCGAAGCCCTCCCTCCGTAGTCGAACGTACTAACCACTTGCGCTACGGCGCGAAGCAAACCTGTGCTTGGTTCCAGACCACAGGGATATTCCAGGCAATTGTAAAACGGACGATCTAGCTAAAGAGAGTGCTGTGCCGTGCCTTCCCTGGCAACAGGGGGACCGCCAGCACCTATTAAATCTATAAATTGGATACTGCGGCCATAGGAACGTGCTCTCTTTAATGATTTTTGTAAAAGCTGTAGCCACACTCGACTTAAGTAAAATAAACACCTATGTCCCTGATTCAAATTAGTATAATGGCTAAACGGCAAATCATATTACAACATGGGTTCACCCCGAAACGGCTACCCTGACTTTTATCCCATATGGTAATTCTGTATGTATTTGTATTGTGATACCACAATATACCTTCTCTTGGTCTAAGTGTGTTCCTGTCTGATCGGAAATGGCCACCTAACCTAATCCAACCCAAGCATCTTTGCAGGCCGTAAATTTTTTTAGGTTTTCTGTAACTTTTCCTCGCAATCGATCGAGATGAGTTTCAAAACTATTTATGTACGTAACCAGATAAACGAAAATGACATCACTCAGAAAAATTATAAATATAAAAAATCATGATCTTGTTCATTCATTTCCAGCACTCAATCAGTGTAAGTTTGGCGTTGTGCGTGGTCTGCTAGCTTTAATCCTTGCGTCACTGAACCTTGTAAGCATGTAGGCCAAGTTCTTTACGCCGAATGTGATGCAAAGTGGTTGTGGATAGGCCTAATTCCTGTGAACGTATCGAAATCGACACATTTGGGTTTTCAGTCACACCCTCATCTTCGGCGGTTATATTTTCAACTGACATTGCCGAACGAACACGAAGTTGGAGTCTTCACGTCACTAACCTGTCCAACGCTTTCAAAATTATCGATTAAATTCACAATAGCCTCACATTTACAAGAAGGCACTTGATGATGACCAAAACGAAACGTTTCCACGATATTTTCATCGTTTTTGTAGTGAATTTTCACTATTTCAGCACGTTGTGCGAGAGAGTATCGACCCATATTTCATAACCTCGTCGTTTTAATTATCAAAAATCATCGTAATGATAGTTCACTGTTCACAGTTCAACAATGGAACGAAATTTAAAATGACACCTCTTGTTGAATGACCGTTAATTAATACTAAAATGATTTTTCGGGTCAAGTAAAGCGTACTCTACTTTGCCGACGCAAAATTTGATCGGAGCTGTCAAAGCATGTCTAGAGTAGACGTAAAATTTGATCGGAGCTGTCAAGGCAGAAGTCTGTCAAGCATAGAAAACACGGCTGCGAATGTGATTGAATTAACGTGTTTTAAGAAAAATAGACCAACAAGTGTAGCACTACATGGATGAAAGGGCGATGATATAAAATGATTAAATATCAAACCTTTCATGTGTACCCAAAAAGCACAAATAAACTGAGAAAGGTACTTCAAGCCTACCTTATTAATATTGCCCTTCAACCCCATAATTTCAGAGATACTTGTATTTGTCTCAATAAAGCGATGCTGACATTCCAAATTGATTGGACCCTTAATTTTCGCAGATAAATATTTCATTGAGATTGACAAAGTATATCAGTCTTCTGCCATCCTAATGTAACATTAATCCGATTTAAATAGGAAAACCTTTCCCTTGGTCCCATTTAAAATGTCTCAAATGCCAAAACCAAGACCCAAGCGCTTGGTGATTAATATTTCATTTTATAAACAACATCGCCTCTTTGAAATGATAGGTAGATTCCCTGTTTCACTTAACTCTAGGAAGGAACTTAAGCGACAAAGTCTAACTTTTAATTTCTTCTCTATTCTAAGGATCTGTTAGCCGTCGGTATATTGCTACATAGTTGCTTTCGAGTACAATTTGTATACCTATGTGCAATACGGATGCACTCGATACATACTTTCCTGTTAGTGGGTGTATGCTTAACATTCTCATAAAACAAACGCACGACCATCAACCCATAACCACAAGGACTCGACTTACCGTTTGTATTGTTGTTATTCGCCTTTGATGTGCTGCAGTTGTTATTCAGTGAATTGAAAAAATTTACTGCTCCAGTTCTCCGCAATATCCAGAACATGATGTCGATATGTTATTTTCTGTATTCCTGACAATAATGATGATGAGTATGCTAATCTAACCAAGTCAATCAGCCACCTTTTTTTTTTTTTTTTGTACATATAAGGTCACACAAGCGTATTTATTCCAAAAATAGAAAAGAAAAACTTTTGTATTATCCTCGAGGATAACCACGGCACGCAATCAATTTGCCAATCAATCACACACTCACTTTATTTATTTAATTTTTTTTTCGCAAACACTACCAACACAAATTAGCAATTTTTTGATTCAAAACGATGAGAAAGTGATATAAAAGAAAAATTAAGTCCTTTCACTCAGGACATCAGAGATACGAGCAAAGTGAACAAAATTTTATCAACAACCTCTTGACATAACAATTTTAAACAATTTACCCGCCGATAAAATATGACAACCGATAACCCGAAAGGAAATCTAATTTTGCGTACAGCAAGTGATCCTTTAGCAAGATAATATCCTCCTGAGACCAGTGCAAATGGGATGTAGAAGACTCACCGCGAAGTAAAAATAAATAAAAACAAACTCGATGGAGATGAAAATAATTCGCGCGAATCCTTTACTCCATCACCGGTCGAGGACAATTCGAAACTGAGTGAGGAAGGAAATCGAACAGGTGCTTAGTATCATATAGAATGATAGACCTACTAATGGTTGTGCATGTCCTTTGCCAAAAAAACAAAAGCTTTCACAAATCATTGGAATAAAAAGAGAAAATATTTGAACGGGATATTTTCTCTTAATATTCATCAGCTGTGTGGTTTGTTCTTTTACGAAAATCCACCCTGGATCAATAGACACATATCCCAGGGACTGCACAGTTGTTGGTATGTGAATAGATAGAGAGAGGCAAAAATGGCTTGCCAAACTATACACAAGCCAAGCATATGGATATCGATATGAAATTCTTGTTTACCTGGGAATAAACTTTGTCTGAGATTCAGTTTTCATGAGAAAGATGCAGATTTTGTACAAAAGGATGCAGATAGACACTATAACAAACTATATGAAGCCAATGAGTTCCTTGCAACATTTAAGGGATGTTTTGGGAAATGCTCTGAACTGTTTCTCTCTTTGATGTGATTTCTCTTATTAGTATACCAAATCTCTTATACGTATCCTTATGTTAATAACAGAAACGAATAGTGCTTGGTCGACTCCTTTTTTGACAGTAGGTCAGCGTCGAAGTCACCACCCAAATCACTTTTAAAAGGGTTCAAACTTCCCCAATAATTCGGTATTGAAACTAATTTCTTCAACAGTGCTCATTCTCGTACAACTGCGAACCTTAATGTGACGAGTTCAGTTTCCATTTAAGAAGGTTTTTTAGAGAATGTGGGACTTCGGATAAACTGATGATAAGATTTTGAACTTGTGAAACCCTACTACATGCACATACAAAAAAGTCTTCTGGATAAGAACCAGCATGAGTGGATGTTTGAATCGGTCCATTTCCTGTGCTGTTTCTTGTACCAACTTCACCAACAGAACTGCTCCAGAGAGTTCTCCCACATTGCAGAGCAATGGTTACTAACTAAGCTATTTTTGTCTTAGATACGCTTAAATACGCGCAAATAGAGGATCGATGAGTTGACGAACTTACATCTACCTACTGTACGAGTAGATGCATTGATTCACCGACGAACTTGTACCTTCCCGATGGATGAACAATCATCACGAAACACATTACAATCCTGTTAACTCTTGCTTGATCTTGTGAAACTGTTTCATCCCACTGCAGGCCCACTCAACATAGCTTCAGCTTCATTATTTTCATCTTAATATTCTATCCTGGGTTGAATAGACCATTCCACTCCAGAAAATCAGCTGGTAATTGGCATAACGAATTTCGACTAGGATCTGGCGATACAGCTTTTTCACATGACCTGTGACACTAAAATGATATTTTGTCCATCTCAGGATAGTATCTGTGATGTTCGTCTGCACTTTAGAACCCACCATCAAAGAAGATCCAAGCACTCATTGATAGGCACTAAGTCTCTCAGTAGGAGATCCACAATCGCAGGTACATTGAGTGATGGATCCGCTAACTAGAAACAGTCCTGGTAAAACTATTTGATGGATTCAATTTTCTGGACCAGAAGAAGCTCCAGTCATGGATTTGAGTACAATGGCTTGCGAATTTGGAGGTCACTGCTGACTCTCCTCAGCCTAACATTAAATTTCAACAACTGTTCGCCTTATTTTCAAACTTAACCTTTGCATTGCTTGCACTCCCTCAACGCATATTGTTCCTTGCAATACATTCTACACCTCAGGCTCCGACTTTGCCTGTCTCGAGTATGGAACACTTGACTTTATGAACACACTTTGCTAGACCCCCAGAATCCGCTTCCTCAATTGATTCTAAACCACTGAAACGTGAGCTCAAGAATTCAAAAAATTTCCCTAAATAGGCAGCTCCTTTATACAGTCTCTGTTGGCGGTTTCCACAAAAACACCAACATCGGACTCTTGACTGGTTTTGGAGCCATCCATAAAAAAATCGACTACCGCCCAGTCCAGGCTTAGAATGCCCGAAACCAGTCCAGCAGGCAAGGTAACACAATAAGGTAAACCCTAATTTGACTGCGAACGGACTAAAAGGATAGAATAGAGTAGTAATGGCCGATGACTAATGCCAATACCCGCGAGAAAGTGGGAAAAATATGCGAGATACTAACCAAACTGAAGCTAACTATTCTGCTCTAAATCTAGAACTAAAAGTAGTCCCTAAGCTGCACCTATACTACTTTAAACCTAACCTCCCTTACTTAAAACACATTTTCTCTTTTCCATCGACTCTCCAGGATAAAGGTTCGAGAAGAATGCGAGATTTGTCCGATTTTACCAAAAAACCAATTGGTATTCTTCACTCACTTCCGTTTTTAGTGATAGACCCCTGTCACAAGTCGCATTCTGTCGTCATCGTTAGTAATCGTATCTGTAACGGAAGGCCGGCCTTCACAATTACCATCGATTCGAATCTTTGCGTATTGTCGTCTTTGGTCATTAACACGAAAGCCATTATATCCATTCAGCGTCGTTTCTATACAGCCCCACGTTGGGCGCCATTATTATGAGTAAGTCGTTGGCCACTGCCACATATTTCCTATCTTTGCAAGTTTGTTCCACGTCTAAGTAGGGTGTAATTATATGGTGGGGTTGGCAAGAACTACCAGCATGCTGCAGCCCTCCTCACCTGCACCGAAGATGCTTCTGTGGCCCGATCCTTACTCACAACACAGTGACGTCAGCTCTCTGCAGTTGAGGCGTGTCGTTCTTTGAAGCTTAGTGTAACCGGAAGTTACATGCTTCCCGTAAGCCACAAACAAACGACACTTAAGCTAGAAACGGTCTAATCATAGCCCTATGGGTCAAGATGACCATTTTCCATGACAAGCCCCTTTGCTTTCCAAAAGCACCCTTACACTGTCAGTAAACAGAGAGTAAGTCGAGACAATGCTCATTCAGAGACCTCCTAACAGCCTCTGGAGTCAATCACTTACTATATATGTACACATAGGCCGATATGGAATCTTTTGAGAGATGGCAGTGCTAGAGTAGACCAACCACTCTCCAACTGGAATATTAATGTCGTGGCAATGCCAGATGGACAAACATTCATACTTTTAGTGAGATAACCAGGCAATTACCAGGCGATTGTTAATTAGATTATGAAAGCAACACCTTTTAAAACCCCTTGAAGCAAAGTATAAATGGAGTCGCCGGTGACCCAGATTGACATTTACTTACTTATTTACTCAGGCGGCGCTACAATTCAGGGTGAACCTCTATCCTTAGCTAACTGCTTCTAGTTGCGCACTCCAAGTGTTCTCTTGCACTTGTGCTTGCCACCTAAGACAATGTCTTCCTCTTGCTTAGCAAGTGTAACTCTTCGTTTGATTTTTGATTTAATATCGTCGTCAGAGTTTATAGCGGAGCCGAGGTAGGCAAAGTCCCTAACTACCTCAAAGTCATAACTGTCGATTGTCACGTTCTGTCCGATTCGTCAATGTTGTATGCCCCTTCTTGTTGACAGCATAAACTTGGTTTTGCCCTCATGCACAACACATTCAGAACTACATATACCCATTTATGCCGCTTTTGTTCCTATATTTGCAAACGCACCAGTGACAGCATGCTGTGTTCAGCCGATGATGTCAATCTCATCAGCTCATGCAAGTAATTGCATAGACTTTTGAAAAATTGTGCCTCTGGTGTTGGCTTGAAAGGTTCGAACAATTTTCTCAAGTCATCAAGTAAAGAAGTCACATGACAGCGCATCACATTTTCTAGATCCTTTTTTGGTATCAAAGGTCTCTGTGAGATCGTTACCGATCTTGATAGAGCAACGAACTTTCTCCATTGTCATCCTGTAAAGATGATGTCATACGCGGCCTAAAGCATGAATTTCCAAAAGCTGTTTCGAAAATTTTGGATTCAGTTTTAGCCAAAGATTTCGAAGCAGGATGAATCCAGCAATTTAGGTGTCGTGGCCTCAACCAAAAAGCCTCTCCAGTTAGTGCTATCTTTGGCTGACTGCATCCAGTTGCGCACTCCAAGTTAATTGAGGTCCTCTTCCACTTGTGTGAGCCAACTAATGCTACGACTGGAGCATTAATGTCCATTCGCTCTCCATGGTCTAGCCATCTTAGACGACAGATGCATACTTTTCTAAGCAAATCCCATCAACGGAAACGTTGACCTGTGAGACCTTCATAGAGCAGCGAGAATTCTCCATCGTCATTCTGCACAATCTGGTGAGTTTGGCAGGGATGCCAAAACTAGACATAACTCTGTATAACTCGTCTCTATAGATGCTGTCTTATACGGCCTTAAAATCAATGAAAAGATGGTGGGTATCGAATTGGACTTCTTGTGTTTTCTTGTGGACTTACCAGGCCTAAAATCGCACTGATTGGGGCCAATCAATTCGTTGACAAATGGTTTCAGGCGCTCACACAGTATTGCCGACAGGATCTTGTATGCAATGTTAAGAAGACTAATTCCTCTATAGTTGACACAGTTTAGAGCGTCTCCTTACTTGTGGAACGGGCAAATGATGCTCAGGTTCCATTCATGAGGCATATTTTCCGCCGACCAAATCTTTTTAAAGGAGTTGGAATAAACTCTCCGCCAAATCATTCCCTGTTTCCTTAAATATCTCGGCTGGTAGGCCGTCCGGTCCAGCAGCCTTGTTGGACTTAAGTTTGAATATTACTATCGACACTTCATTCTGGTCGCGTGGACGGAAGTCTTGGTTTTCATCCATCAAGTTGAATGGTTCGTCGCCAATTAATAGTTTCCGGAAGTGGTTTTTCCATATCCTCAGCACCGATTGTGGCTCTACTGCGACGTTTTCTTCTTCATCTGTCTGTTCGGGTCGTGTTGCCTTGACACTTTCTTTTTGCCTTTTGGCAAAACTTTCGAACACTCAATCATCGATCGCGCATTTGTCGTGCTCTTTCTTTTTCCTCCGGAGAAGCGGATGTTCTTCCCCCATCTTTTGTTCATAAAGCTCATGAGCCCCGCTCGTCGTTCATGTACTTGCCGGCATTCTTCATCAAACCAGGGGTTTCGTGGGGTTGGTCGGGTGAAACCCAGCACATCAGTTGCGGCTTCTTGGTAACGATCCCACTGGACCTCAGCACTTGATGCTGCTGCATGGGACCAAATCGGCAAATATTCTCGCGGTATGTTAAGACATTGTCCATATCTCTTGTCGAGGAGCTCGTAGAAACACTCTTTGATAGCATCATCTCTTTCCTCTGTGGGTACGTGAGCGCATATCAGGCTAATCTTGGCGAATTTATCCTTGAAGGGTGTTGGTTTAAGACGTTTTTAATTTTTCTTTTGTACGGCCCATCCCACCCCACTCCCTGGATGGTGGTGATATCTGCCTTATAGCAGTCTAGGTCCTCTGCTAATTGTTTGGCTATATGTGGCCTGTTCATGGTCCAAACATTCCAAGTGCATATCCGAACGTCGTTGTCTTTTTTTCGATTAGCAGGGTCGTCAACAGTAAATCTGGCCTCTTCCGAGGCTTGTGGTTGTTTCGGTTGAATAGAGTACTCGAGTACAAACCCCTTGGGTTGCCCGATATTAAGCTTCTTGTAGTGAGTGAGTTAACATCACTGTTATTGGCTACACCTTTAACTAGGTTCGGGTTATCATACGGGAAGTAGGTCTATAAGAAAACCAAAAACTTGTCTTTGGACAGTTCAAGTCGGACTTATGTTTGATGTGCCTTACCAATTGTACCTTAAAAAATTCAGTCTGAATTGAAATAGAATACATACAAGTTGAGCAAAGACAATATTTTATGGCATTAACGATGAAAATTGATTTCAGGAAGTAACTGCATCATAAAGCTCCAATTTTCGACCACTTTTTCGAGCATTTGAAGGTATATCTTACGATTAGGTTGGAAAGGTTGTTACCTTGTCTGCATAGACCAACGATTTCAAAACACCTCCACAGAAAATAGTCCAGCAGCGTCAAATCACACGATCTTGGAGGCGAAGCCGCAGGACCATTTCTGGAGATAAAGTTATCATTGAACTGTTCATTCAGTAACTCGATGGTTTCGCCGGCAATATGGCATCTGGCACCATCCTGTTGAAACCAAATGTCCTGCAGACCATATTCACGCACTTTTGGAAACAAAAAATTATTGATCATGGCTCTGTAATAGTTATGGGCAATTGCGAATAAAAACGATCGAATAATTCGATTGTTCTCCCAATTCGAATTACATATTAGAATTAAAATGGACCCGAGTCGATTGTTATTCGTCGATTTTTATTCGTCCATCACCTATCGCTACTCTGCACCTGGTGCCATTGAAGGTGAAATTTTGATTTTCGAGACGGAATTGGCCTCGTCACAAACAGCGCTTTATAAACCTATTTTAATTAACAGTGATTTCGGAAATAACTTTCCACAATTTGTAAACATTGACATACAATACTGAATAAATAGATAGCGTCAAGTCAACTGTCAGATTAACTATCAGCTGCCTGGGCGCTGCCACATGAAAAAAAATACGATTTAATATAAATTTAAGCCCTACGGCAACCTAGCCGTGTAGTTAATTTGTATTTACATTCTCCCATCGCACCTAACCCTCCATCTAAACGATTCAATAAAATTATTACCTGATAAGAACGCAATCACCATTAAAATAAAAGCAAATATGTATTTCGAATGAAATTTTCCCCGAACCATTTACAAACACAAACCTATTTCCGCCTGAAATTAGTATGGCAAATCAAATTATGTATCTCCAACCTTTCCAATGTAAATAGTGGTTTCGTTGGAAATTTAGTTTTAAATACACTTCAACCCCATTACAGTACAAACTTTGGGTATTTCAACAACATTTTCATTGTGGCTAAAATGTAATTAAAATCATAAAACAATCACGCCCTTGTAGCCCGCCAACCATAGTATCGAATTTGTTCGAACAACCAACAACGGTAATGAAATTTGCCAAGAATTCATTTCCAATCAACGAAATGTAATTTTTATTCCATTCTTCTCCCTGCTCCAGGATAGTTGTTTGACTTTGGTGTACACACACACCAGCTAATTAGTTTGGCATAAATTCGAATAACGAATTTCGATGTCGATAGGCGATGGGCGATCTGTGATGTTATTTGTATAAAATAGCCCGAGGACAATAGGGTCCTTAAAATTATTCATTACGGCGAGCCTAACCTTTTTTTTTTTTAGTGTTTAGTTTTAAATGTACGTTTGCACTGAAATTCTAAATTTAGTCCTCAAAAATAGGCCACACAAAAGATTTCTTTCTTCGCATCCTTGCATAGATCCACTAGAGACCTAGACGTTTATAAACCGAAAAGGGATACTTTCTACGTCCATTCTGTGTGTGTGCACGCCCTTGAAAGGGATAAATATTCTAGTCAGGTCCTTGAGACTCTTTCGCACTTTCCTTTGGGTCTAATTGAATTCAAATTACTCAATGAGTGGAATATGAAATGAGATATTGGCGAGGAATCCTTTTGCGTGCGACCCACAAAAGAAGGGATAGTATCTTATTTGTTTACTTAAGGACGCGTGCATATCGAAAGAACGTGATTTCTAAAAGAATCGATTGGGTAGACAATATGAGTTGATGGTAAACGCGAATGGAATCGGGTAATAAGGAAAGAATACTCGTAGTATGTGCATAGTTGTAGGCAATGAATGGTAATCTCTTATTCAAGCTTCCTGCTGGAGAGGCAGAGACATGTCTTGTGTATATAACGTCGATATCACCTTCGATGTATAAAATTGTTTTTAAATAAATTTGGGATGGCCTTAGAAAATTGCTATTCTAAATCCTCCCAATAGATCTTAAAAGTTGATTAAACCAAGTTGTGTTTGAGGTATCCCATTGAGGTTAGAACTTTTAATACGAAATGCAACGTCAGACAAGCAACTTGAACAGCATGCATGCAATTGTCTATTGACATGTTAATATAAAAATCGGATCTCTGGGGAATCCGCCTTGCAATGAGCTACAGTCCAGGATGAACTAAGTCCTAAACCAACAAGTTCCCAAAGAACAAGTTGTCGTTCGTTGAGGGCGCTTACGCAAAGAGAAGAGCGCCCGATTACGGGTGGAAATTCATAGCATGGAACGCGTTTTTTTTTTGCTTCAACTCCTTACACTTGGATCATCTTACAGTGTTTCAGAGTGGACCTAACATCACTCAGTACACCATATTGCAAGCTGTAAACACCATAAACAACAGGTAAGAGCGTAACAAGCTAAGCAAACTGTCCAGCTATTTTAGAATACTGCGAGTCACTGATTGATTAATATCGGGAACGTTCGAGGAATTGTGTTAAAAGAACGGGATACAGCGCCACTGTCAGAAGAAGCACCACGAACAGCATCAGAGGAATGCAATCGAACCAATCTCTTGTATCTCAACTGTGCGGGAGATTGAACACTGTGCGATAGGTAAACATAACTAAGCTTCTTCTGTGTATCCCTAACATTTTCTCAGCTGACTTATCATAGCCTAACATCTATGAATTTGTTAGTTCTATAGTTCATTCACCAGTACGTATCAAATTTCCTGCTCTCTAAGGAACAAAGCACACGTTTCCTTTTCAAGAATCGTTTCCAAGCACTCCCACTCAACGACAACGGCACCCACTGTAGTGGAAGAAATTAAGAAAATCGAAAAATCTTCCGTGATGTCCCAAGACCTCATTAATATAAGAAACCATTATCCTGTCCCCTACCCCCCTGCCTACTGGACCCACATCTCTTATCGATTATAAGTATCTGCTAATGGTACCATCGAATCACGTTATTCTTGTCTTCCCATCATCCATTCAACGGAAAGAACAAATTAACAAATTAGTTGTTGATGGAGGTTTATCCTGGATGACGGGATGTGCTCGTGTCCTACCAAATGATGAATGCATGGCATGGGAGGGAAATTAACAAAAAGTCAATAACATGATAATGACAACTCCAATTTGACTGACTTCTAATGGCACATTAACAGTTTGTTATGTCCTTACGCAAAATAGCACTGAAAATATAGGCTTATTTCTCCCAAGGATACACTGGGGTAAGGTAACGCAAGAAGGCCAAAAATAAAATCCTTCAAAAGGTTCTGACACAATACGAAAGCACAAATGGCTTCATCAAGCCAAAAACTCGCGTTTGACGGATAAATCCGACCGAGAACAGCATATGGCTGGATAAAGATAAAAGCATGCGGCCCCGCACCCACGCAAAAGGGATGAACATAACTGTCATACTTTGATGCTGATTGATGTGTTCGTTTCAATAAATCAACACGAAATATTTGATAAATGTGTTTCTGTGTTGCCTGTGCGTTGAATGGGGTGCGAAGTGGATGCCAGCCAGGATCCAGAGTATTTCAGTTGAGCACTTAAGAGTGTTGAACGGATGCGGGGAACTCGTACGTACATAATTGCACACGCTGCGTGTGTATTTTATTCGTTTGGAGTTTGGTGGCATATCTCAGAAGAGCATCTCGACGGATGACACGGCCGGCACGTAGAGATTTATTGAGTTGAATCTGTATTTGATTGTCATTGTTTGGTTTGACACCCAATCGAGACTTGTTTAACCTTTTAATTTTATTTACAATGAAGACCCGAGAGAAGGAGAAAGAACAATCGACGAAAGGTCAATTATACAGAGTGACAGGATGGGAGAAGGTAGATTTTATTTTTGAATGATGAGTGAATTGGTAAGATAAGGTAGACGAAGTCCCTTACTGGCTCAATACTCATCACCATGTTTATTGGCGCCCAACATGGGTGCTTTGAGTAAAATAGTCGGTATACTCTTATTGTTAGGATTGTGATTATGCAAAAGGAGCTATCCCATTAGAAGAGAATTGAAATAAAATGAAAAATATTTCCAAGCTATCCGTAGCGGTTGGTTAGATTGAACTTAGACCAAAACGAGCGTCCATTGTGATACAACTGTGGAAAAACTGGATGAAGTTCCCGCACCTATTCCAGACGCTGTCTTGAATCCATCTGTGTAAATCTCTGTCATAGATTCATTTAGAATTTCTTCCGATTCCCAAGCACTTTTGCTAGGAATCCTG
Organism: Xylota sylvarum; assembly: GCA_905220385.1. Lineage (NCBI taxonomy): Eukaryota > Metazoa > Arthropoda > Insecta > Diptera > Syrphidae > Xylota > Xylota sylvarum. The sequence continues at coordinate 41,842,607 of LR999958.1, forward strand.
GTTTTATACTGGACCTTAAAGTCCAGATAGGGGACAATGTAGTCCGAATTACTAGGAATATTGTTATGACCGTTTAGGATACTTGTGTGGCCCTGAATTTTCACGAGCCAGTTGTAAGGATTCCCTAAGCCATAGTGCTGCGTTAGCACAGTCTTGTAAATACAGTTTTCAACTGAGTTTTTTATCGAGGATAATCCCCAAGTATCTGACGTGATGTGCAAATTGCTGTTCAATACCCTTAAGTTTTCCAGGAGCTATGTATGGTATTTTATACCTTCTTGTGAACAATACTAGTTCAGTCGTGGACGGACTAACTCCGAGCCCGACACTTTCCATCCACTTTGATAGTTTATTTAAAACAGACTCCATCAGGTCTCTAACCGTAAGAAGGAACTTCCCTCATATCGCTATCGCTATCTCATTCACTACCATGAACCACAGTTGTGATGATATACTTCGCCCTGTAAGGTAACCCTGTACACCGACCTTCTGGTTAGACAGCACACCAGCTCAACATGGTTAAGCCTGCTTTTAAGCATTTGTTCGATCCAATAGCAAAGATATGTAGTTGTCAACCTTCAAGACAAGAAGTGCAGTAGATATATGTAGCTTCTGTTTTGACATTGTCGAAAGCTCCTTCAATATCAAGGAAGGAGACCATAGTGAAATCTTTGTCTTCAAAAGATTTCTCAATGATTCCTACCAACAAGTGTAAGGCAGTCTCTACCGATTTACCCTTGCGATACGCGTGTTGATATACCGATAGGAGATTACTATATAATTTTGTTCTAATGTGGTCTTTAATAGAAAGGAGGATAGGCTGATCGGACGGATGTATTTCGGGGATGCGTCGAAGGTCTTAACGGCTTTCAGTATGAAGACTACTTTGGACCTCTTCTAGGATCTAGGAGTGTAGCCGAAGGGCTGAAAGTATCAAAAACTTTCTGTAATTCTACTGGTAAGATACCATCGATACCAGGGGATTTGTACAGGAGGAAGCTGTGCACTGCCCACTGTATTTTTTTAGGGGTGACAACATCCTCTGGCACTGTAAATTTAGCTCTTTTATGGTTTTCTACAGAATGCACTGTCACTGTTTTACTACCAGGAAAATGGGTATCCATTAGAAGCTCTAAGTTTTCCTTGCTGGGCATAATCCAGTTACCATCTGGTTTTTTAATGTAACTGGGAATAATTGGAAATTTGGATAAGATCTTCCTGATCTATATTGTAATATTTTCACAGAAAAAATGTCAAGGCTCTTTGTGATTTCCTAACCTGTAACTTAAAATTCATAAGACTGCTTTAATAGAGATTATAGTCAAGTGGGCCCCTAGAGTGATTTGCTTGATTACAAAATTTCCTACCTTCACGTCGAAGCTGACTTATTTTAGATTCGGCCGCCTTTTTGAACGGACGACAACCGCCTTTGAAATAGCAACCAAGCTTTGATAGCCTGACCTGCTAACCTCTCACAAGAGTGCCTTTCCGAAACAATTTGGCTAGTCTTCGCATCAAACAATGCTCTATCCAGCGAGCAAAATGGTAGTCTTTTAGAAGAAGCACCAGAATGAATTTTTCAAGTTTAATTCCCACAAGTAGTTAGTGCATTGGACTACAGAGCGCGGATTTCGAGATGCAATCCCCAGGAAACGCCTATAATTTCTTTTCCACCTCTCACGAGCGTCTGACAAACATCGGAGAGTAAAACTGTCATGAAAAAGCTTCTCAAAGAAAAAAATTGCTCTTCGGACAGGACAGTAGGACCCTTCAATAACATAAAAAATATAACACACACTACACGAATGGTTGTGAAAAGCTAGATCCTGATCCCATGGACCTGTTGCGCAACAGCAGCCGGTGAGTTTCATTCATGGCAACGCAGGTTTTGCTGAGATAAGGCACTAGTACGACAAGCCTTGTCAGAGCACTTGAAATAGCTCGTTAGAGACTGATTTGACCTTTAGCCTAACTTTCCTGGGAATCGTTTTTTTTTTATTTCACTTATATCAACACTGAAATCAGAATGACTACTCTTTAGCTTGGACCATCCTCCAGAGACCTTACAGCTTCTATAGCTCTACTGCAATACATAAGGCTGAGCCATTATTTTCAAACAAATCTTTTATTTGGTAAAGTAACAAAATAAATTACTAAATTAATTCAAGAAAAAAGTTTGATTTTTACAGCCGATTTGATCTCTCTCAAACTGACAAGTGTCAACTGTCAACAGTCAATAGCGGTAGCGTGTTAGTGATTGCATTCACTCGGCGTAATCGATCGGCTGCATTCAGCTCTGCAGCAGTAGGCACTCTCAATTTAAATATTAAAAAACACCCATCAACCTACCACTCCCATAAACCACACAACACACACCAAATGAAGGACTAAAAAAATAAAGTTGCTTCTTTCATTCTCACCTCGCTTGGTTACACACCTTACACTCCATAATCCAATTGTACCCGAAATCTCAATTTAAAATATCATCAATGTATGTAAAGCAACATCCTGCTGCCACATCCATACACACGCCCCCGAACCCTCCCAATTCCAACTGAAAATGTTATCTTTGCTCTTGAGTAATTCACTACAGCAGTTAATCCTTGATGGAACATTCTTTCAATCATGAAATTTGTGAGCAGCAACTGTTGTTGTCGTTCGTCAATAAAAAATAATAAAAAAAAAAAAATAAGTAGATGAAGAATCGATTTTTGCATTAATGCCTTGACAGGTAACATCCCTTTTGTCACACACAGACCAGCATCCTGTTCCGTCGACCTTTTTTGTGTCGTGAATTACAGGAAATACGCCAAACGCATGGCCCACTTCCTTCCACCATCTATCTACCTATCTATCCGACCGCATCTCTCTATGTGTATCTCGTTGAATTTATGGATGGAAATTTATTCATGATCGTTAGACGTGGCTTACCTTTTGCAAATCGTTTGAAGGTAAATTGAATTGAACCACAAATGAGGTCTCTATGACGCACCGCACCGCACCATTCCGCAACGGATGTATCGAGGTGGAAAAAAAAAAAATTATAATTTGTTCCTCACCCATTCCTCGGTAGTGTTGGTAGAAATTCGTTTGAATAATTTCGATTTGGTGACATCTCGCCTACCATCATCACCGCGGGGCTTAATCGCCTTAATGCGAAAAACCTGTTGGAGTACATCCCGTCCCGTACTGTCTTGTATCCTTTTACGAGCAAAATTGAGTTGAAATCAAATTTAAAATTCAACGAAAAGTAAATTAAGAAAGAACACACAAAAGGAATTAGGTCCTTACCATTGTTCTTTGTCTCGGTTCGGGACGGATACGCTCAACAAGAAGTGCGAAACGGTTCACAGGACATTTTGCGGGATCAAGGTTAATTGTGGAATCGTTGAGCGTAAATAATCGTCTAACCATAGAGTCAGGCACACAAATTTAATGGAGACGCAAAGTGGACGAATGTATGCCGATGCCGGAGTTCAAGGCACAATCTCTGGGGAATAGGTCAAGTGGAAAATTTACCAATTGGCTGTCCTTCTGTCTTAAATCGAAGGCGTCTCGTTAGGGAATTGCTGGCGGAGAAAATGGGATATCGTTTTAGATGGAATCAAGTTCACTTTTCATTAAGCGGAAACAAGGAGGAATTAGAGTGTTCCCTTGTGAGGCTTTGTGAGTTTTAATGCATGGATACGTTGCATTACTTCCTATCATATACTGTCTAATGGGGTCAGGGTTGAAAGGACTTCTTTCGCAAATAAGTACATATCCGTTGAGGCATAACTGGTTATACTTATGTATGCTAACTAATGGGTGGTGACGTAAACTACCACCTCTGGGGTTGGGGTTACCTAAGAACTTATTTCTGGGGGGATGTTCCGTTGGACTGTAATTCGTAGCATCAGCGCAATAGTAGGACGTAGGTGGTTGTCTGTGAAGGTTCCATTGTGATTCCATGGATCTAATTCCGTTTTCAGCTACCCAAAGACTACAACAAGCTGTAGGAGAGTGTGCAGACAGTCCCAAACCACCGTGGAAGCCCGAATCTGAAAATAAAACCCTGGATCATAAGAAGGAGAAGACATGATGTCAAAACTACGAACGAATGCCTTGACCGGCGGTACCGTAGACGGAATAAGGACCTGGTTAGGGTGTGTTTTAGCCAGGGAAACATGCAGGAACATGGAGTCTGGCATAACTCGTAGAACGGGCTACCGAGTATCCATGAAGGATTTAACCCCTCCAGAGCATCGAAAAAAAAAAGAAAAAATGTTCGGGATCTACATAGTAGGACCTTTGATGATGATCGTGTAATGGACGATATCATCCCAGTCTGGTCATCTGCAAAGTATGAGGGGAATTTATTAGACTGTTTGGTCACTGGAATTTTGCGGTGGAGGTAAAGCCTAGGAGAGCTGTTGTTTGACCTATCCGTAAACGCCTCTGAGTACAGCTCTGGAACTGCTTAGAGGGTTGTTGAAGTGATTCGGATGGGCGTTGAAGAGGGTTATTATTTGGGCAGGGCAATCTCAGTGCCTGAGTGTCTGCTGTCGCTACCTTTCTGGAATGAGGACGTCTATTGGTAGCATTTTCATTACCATAAAGGCTGCATCCCTGGAAGTGGTACAGTATGCGCTGCACACTCTCGATGTACAGATTCGGTACATTAAGGTAATATTGGTCCTGGTTCCCCTAATCGTCATTGTTTTTGCCCAGATTGATGCGACTCAAAGGATTATAGATACTACTACTCTGGCTAAGAGGAGTCATCGACTGTGGTTTGCACTAATTGGGCATGATTCGAGCGTTGACAGCGCTGGGGTTCACTGCTTTGTGACTTATGTACTTGAGGTGTGCCTTGAAAGAAAAACTCTTATCAAGTTTAATGATAGACCCTGGAACTCGTAAGTCTGTTGAACCACGAGGAAATCGGCTCCTGAGTTTTTTTATGACAACTTGGTAAGCCATGTCCCAAGGATCTTCATCTGATTCATTTCATAGCTCTAGGAAGCATCATTTTTCACTTTGATTAAAGGGCATTTTAAGCTTTTTACTTGCTACCTTGTATCCAACATGTAGGTCGGTGTTCCTAGCTCCACTAACTGAGGATTGGTTTCCTTTCTTTTTTCTTAACATGATAGCATCGCAAGCGTCAGTAATGATATCAGGATTTTTACGGACTGCATCGGATCACAAGGCTGTCTAAGTCTTCTTCTTCTTTCTTTAGCTTCGCTTATACCCTAAGTATTCATTTAACATATTCGAATAGAAGGTTCCACGATCAGCTCAATTTCGGGAAAGCCTTCCAATGGAAGTTCTACAATTGAAATAAAGCAATGTCTGTAATAGCTGGAATTTTACAGAGCACCAACGACCTGTAAAACCTTATGACTGAGCGTATTCCCTTCGGGTTAATGATTCTGTAATGATAGATTGATATGTAAAACGGGCAACAACTGCTCTGACTAACCACTTATTAATCAGTTGACTACTTTCGAAGAGATCCTGCCAGCCCAGCTTCGGTTCGGCCCGCCTGTGGTGCATCCCGAATTTTGCTTTCAAGTTTTTGATGAATTCTTTGGTCTTGGCTTTAGATAATTCGCGCACCTGCGACCTTGATTTGGTTTGATTAGCGTGGCAGGCTGTAGGTCCATTGGATCTTGAATCAGCAAAACTACTGGTAGCCAAAATTGCATGGCAGAAAATTCCATCACCCGTGTGACCTTACTTAACTAAACATGTAGGACCTTTCTTAGAAGTTTTTGGCTATCCACCATTATAACCTTCTATATCGGTATGGAACTTTACCATTCTTTTCATTTGCAAGTTCTTTATCCACATGGATTTGCCCTAACGACAGCGATGGTTAAACTCCCTGGATACCCTTGATATAATAGCTTCCTTCAAATGTTTGATATACTTCTCATCGGAGATTCTGGTAGTAATAGGCCGATTTCATCTCCTTTAATTTGGTTGTAACTTTATGTGTTTGTATTCGTTTTTACTTACCATAGGGTACCATCGAGAGTAACGATATTATGTGCCTGCAGTTTTGCCCTAGTCAAACAATTTCTGTCCATTATCCACAAAAGTGGCTGAGTGGTACAGCCACTAGGCTTCAACTAGGCTTTGGGTCCAGATAACGGCAACCCCATCTTAGAAGGGTCCATGTGCTATTCTCATATCTGATCTTGTATTGTTGCAGAAGTCCTGGCGACTACTTCTAATAGCGAAATATGGTACTACCTATGTACTTTAAGTCTACCTATGCCTACCTTGGCATGGAAACAATCTACAAATCGTTCAACATTGTCTATAACCATTGTCTGCTTTAGGTCCTCAGAAGTAAGCTTCTTTAGGGGTAAAACACTTAATTATAGTGACGATACACTGCAAATATCCGCCGTCAATAAGATAGAGGCCGAACTCACACGTATCTGACCATCTTACTTCACCGAACCCCAAAATTTTCTTTTTTTCAATTTCCATCCAAAACAGAATCGATTCCCAGGGGAAATTTGTTTTTTCTCGAATGTTTTCAGATTTTCTTTTGAATTCATGAAACAATTTTCAGAAACCAACTCTTGTAGCATCTGTCTTATGTTGCGCAACAAAAATTTGCACCCTAACCTAACTTTCACCAACATCACTCATCTGTGGTACTAAAACATTTCCAACCCTTATTTCCTTGTGAATTCTCTTGAGTACATTGTTACATCGAAACATGCTGCTAAGGATAAATGTGAGAATAATCCTTACCAGGATGTGGCTAGCGCTGGCAGGGTTGTAACTTCTTTCCCATTTGTCTATACAAATGTTTATAGGCACAATTCCTTCAACATGCCATCGCCCGTTCTAAAGGCGATGACTGAGTTAGTGAATAATAATATCCTTGTTTTGTTTTCGCCATTATCCTGGTAAAAACTAGAATAGAAAATTAAAACTAAATTGTTTTGTGAAGGATATGTCGAAATAGGACGATGGATGGAGTAGACAGATCTTACTATCTCCGTTGACGGTGGAATACCAGAGAAATCATGATTCTGGCCTCAGCTGCGTACAGTAATGAGCAGCAGCGGTGCAACAATAGAAACTCGATCAAAAACAAAGCAAAAGAGAGGAAGTAAATAGAAGTGAGCACATTTTGATATCCCTTGGTTGGAGTTTCTAGTGATTTGTGCTGTTTTCGTAGGATTTGCTAGAAACGCAGGTGTGTTCATTGAATATTAGTATAAGATTATAACTTTGAATTGGATTCGTATTTCTTTAGGTTCCCGATTGCAGTGGTAGCGATCTCCAGACTGGCTGAGAAAAAAGTTTGCTGCGGCGCAGTGGTGGAGGTGATTCAATGCGGCGATTGTTGGTAGCGATTGTAGTTGCACCAAGGTAAGTTCATCCATGGCATTTATGGCGCTAAAGAACGTCAAGTTTTCAAGAGGAGCTCCAAAAAACGATTAAAGTTGCACAAATAAACCTGAAAAATGCCATCAAAACAAGAAAAATAAGCAAGAACGGGTAATTTGGTTTAGTTAGCTTGTAAGGCCTGCGTTGCATGCAGCCACACTTATGCCAATCCATATGTACATTGTGCTACCACTGCGAACTAGGATCCTAAAGGCTAGCCAACGTTGAATCCTTTGGAGGTTTTGCCAAATAAGAATACTTCTATTCTATCCAATAGAAGAGTATCCAGTACCTAGACTGCCTCACTGATGGGCTTATTGCGAGAAGCCGCACTGGCTATCACATGTTTAACAAATACCTACATACATATATCTAAAGGAGGTAAGTGGAACAGTACCCGCTTTTAGGGGTACTGAACATACCGAGGTGCTTCCTTGAAACATTATCCAAATAGCGAATTATCTTGCAGCCTTCCCTGTAGTTCACTCAGTGCTAGATTTCTTAAAACGGAGAGAGCGTACCACCTTGAAGTGCACTTCCACAAAATGTCAGAAGTCCAAGGTGGCTAGGAACTTTCTGAGCCTGGATGCCTTAGAGATCTCTTCTATTTTTCCACAAAAGAAATTTCACGATTTTAGCTGGGCTTTCTTAGGTTGATCTTATAAACTCCGAGAGGTTCTTCATGGAGGGTCAAGCCTAAGCATCACGAGACTGCTTAGTCTGATTAAAGAGTCGCCTGCAGTCTTTCCGAAAGGATTTAATGTTCTATTTCCACCATGAAGATCTGGGTTTACTTATTGAATAGGATATAGACATCGCATGATAGTGAATTTATCTACAAAAGTGGCTATCTCATGGGTATTGTTGTGTAATTGAATCTATACGACTAGCACTTGATCAACAAAACATAGACCCAGTAGTCTCAGAGTAGGTTGAATGCACGCGAATGCACGCAAAGACGAGACACATCAACTCAGAACTGGATGACTGCCTAGTACATACACTGGCTTCTAGAGACATCCCGCAAGGTGGGGTCCTAACTCCTCTACTATGGATACTAGCAGCGAACGAAAGTTTGAAGAAATTAAAATATAGTGGGATCAGAGCTGTCGCATACGCAGATGAAGTTGTCATAATAGCGACAAGTAGGTTCATACCCAGCATCACCGACATATTTCAACCCACCCCCAATACCCTACACAAATCGGCAGAAAGATGTGGATTAAACGTTAAGCCCCTGAAAATAAAGGTCATCCTCTTTAGTAACAAGGGAATAATCCCACAGACTGGGCCCTTGATATTCAACGGCACACCCCCTGACCGTAAACTGACCAGGAAAGAAAAGACGTCAGAAAGGATAAGGAAGGTGCCCGTAGCCTTCTATATGTGCAGCATAATTTTTGGTAAGAGATGGGGGCCCAAGCCCGCCGTCATCCACTGGATGTACACAGCCATCGTCAGACCCTTTCTGCCTTATGGGTGCCTATTCTGCTGAGCTGTGGCAGATAAGATCACGTACCTTAAAAGACTGATCAGGATACAAAGATTAGCACGTATAGAAGCTACCAGTGCCGACTACAACCCTTGAAACTATACTGCTACTGATCGCATTAGAGCTACACCTAAAGGAAACAGCTGCAAAGCGTGTCTTGCTCTTAAAACAATCCAACCTTTGGAAAGAGTGCGACACGGGCCACCGCACTATAGTCAGAAGGGTACACTTGGGTACCGTGTCATATTATACATATATCACCATCCCACGACTTCAGCTTGAACGTTAAAATAATATTCTCTTCAAGAGAGGATTGGATAAACGGCTGAACCAGCAACTCGAATTATATATCGATTTTAACGATCGGGTCAAAAACTGACGAAAGAGTATGCTCTGGGGTATGCTCATATGAACCCGAAATTGCTCGCTCACTTAGACTTCCAAACCCCAGCAGAGTGTGTTCCAAGCGGAAGTATTAGCAATCGCAGAAGCGGCACGAGAACCATCCCCGAAACTGCACTCAAGAAAGATACATCCACAGTCAAGCCGCTATGAAGGCCGTCTCATCCACAGTCGTCAAATCCAAACTTGTAAACGATCCCGTAAAACCACCAAACCACGACGTTACTCTCCTATGGGTTCCAGGACACAGCGGCAATCAGGGAAAGGGCGAACGATTTAGCAAGAATGTGGTGCGGACAGGACCTAACAATGGTCGTTACCTCTGTTCTACCGCCCTTAACTCTTGTTAAATCCAATATAGAGCAAGCGTTCGCGAGACTAGCTAATGAGAAATAGAGTGCCGTATCTCCAGAAAACTCTGAACAAAGCATGACAATGCCAAGACCAAGCAAATTTTACCGCTTAACCGACCCAATCTAGCGCTCTTCACGAGAATTATTACCACCCACAACCTCCTGGCCGAAGAAGAATGCGACTAGACACTGATGACCACTGCCGAGGCTCTGTCGACACAGACGCAGAAGAGAGCTCATCTCAGTTCCTATGCGAATGCCAAAGACTGTACAGAACAAGGAATAAATCGGCGAATACCACTTCAAAGACCAGGGCGAACTGTCAGGAAAGCCACCATTAAATGTCCTGAATTTTATAACAATATCGGGGTGGTTCAGGGAAGCAGCTTAACTATCCCAAAGCTACAAACCAAGTTTTGTTATAACGAAGATAGGTTCGCAACTAACCTGTTTTCAAGTAACCGGTATATTGCTAGCCAATACGGTCGAGACGGATGGCTATTAGGGTTACTGACCTGAATAATTTTCAGGACTATGAAGGAATCTGAGCCTTCCGCCAGTATCCGTGATCGAGTCTTGTGCATGCTAGAGATCTAATCTCTACTCGCGATTTCTATCTAAACTTCGTCCTATATTTCAATTAATTTAGCTGCACCTATCCTGATCAGAGCAAGCAATAAGCCTATCACCATCCACTATCGCAACAAGTGGGTACAGGACTGGAATGGTTCTAAATTATAAACAAATAAACACTTTTTTTGGCATAACGCTCAAGGAGTCTAGAGACGCAGCAGGTGTAATCATTCAGTTCACTTCTACACAGATGGCTCCAAGACCGCGAACCTTCACAAAACGCCCATATCCTGTATCGGGTGTACCAGCTGTGAACTATACAGGATCGACTCAGTGTGCTCAGCTAGTGAAACCAATCTGCCCGAGTCCCTTCATTCAAATATACCATAATTGGTACACATTTGTCCACCCTTTGCAGTTATTAGAACTGCGTACGTGACTTGTAAACCTTCCCCTTTGGGTGAAAAGCCTGTGTACGCTTTCTTTTAAGATTTCACCAAAAGAAAATTCCAACAAACTTCATAATAACACATTTGTCGACTACAAAGTCTATTATTTCGACATCAAAGACAAACAGTTTTCGTTTATGGCGAACCAGCGGGAAGTCGTTCGCTCTGCAGGACTTCTAAATCGCCCTCCCTAATAACCGCACCTTATGCTTTACATTTTCAACTCAAATACTCTATTCCCCTTCTCTTAAAAGGGGAGTCTAGCCAGTCTATAAACCAACAGCACACGTCATGTTCGACAGAACCCCCACAGCATAGAGCATACAGCGTAACAACAACCAATTACCTGCTTAGCAGGAATATATACTAAAATAAAGCATATACGACAGACATCGTTTTCTTACCATGCAATCCTCAAATATCGACTCAAATGTCGTCGTTGGAAAATAGCCCACAACTACTAACAAAAGCACAAGAAAATGTGGCACCAGGGTAAATTATCCCAAATAGCAGATGTTGGCAAAAAGCAAGACGAAACAATCACTACCCCACACACCACACACCACACACCACACACACGCGTACACGAGAGTCCTTTTCGCCCAAACGAAGCAAATCCACTTGTCAAGACAAGAATTGTATCCTGCACCTCACTCCATTTCCATATAAAGGAACAGGAAACGTTAAGAGGGCTCCCAAACAACAGAGCACAGGGGTCTAGAGTGCTGTTGTTCAAATTCAACAAATCGAGTGGTTGGTTTCGGTTTCCTGACATATACGAACGGGGGAGTAATGTATGGAACAGGGACAGTAGTCGTTCGAATTTATTTCCAAAGATACTACACTTGTCCTTGAAAGACATCATTATGGTATTATGGCATTTTATGAACTGCCTACCAGCCCACATTCGGGTCAAATTCCAGAAATTATAGACAAAAGTTTTCTCCTTATACATTTATGGCCTCCCCTATGGGTTGGGGGTGAAATCAAAATTCCAGACACCACATAATCGATGAGGCACTATGCATGTATGTGGTTTATCCTTTCACCTTCGATGTTATTGTTTAGGGGTTGCACCACAGGACTATCCCCTAAAACTATAACTCCCGCCCTCGAAGGGATTCCCTTGTACAGTCGAATTCAAGTCACGTTATAATATGCTGTTAACCAGCCTGCCTACTTGGTTGGCATAAACGACGTCACACAACCATGTCAGGCCAACCGTCCTCTACTCGAACGGGTTGTGGAATTCATTAGTGGAAGTTCAGTTTGAGGGCGAAGGTATGTATTTATTATGATGGATGCCATGAGAGCTTAATAACGAATTATTTATTTTCTCCGGGCGCTACATGTGGAAAACTAATTAAGCCATCATATGGAGACCAGGTGGAATGATGAATCACCTGGGTGGCGAAAATTAAATTGAATTTTCTCTATTGTTAACTCGAATTAATCGTAACGTACCGTATACACTTTGTGTGGGTGGCGGTGCAAAGGATTTAATAGCAGTAATTAAGAATTTCACTTAGTAGATGATTTTCCATCTTGATTATGGATGCTGCAGAGGCAGCGTTGTCTTATTATCCATCCACAGGTTAGCAGACTCGAATCATGTTAACGTGTCGTACGTAAACGACTACACATGGAGGAGGACGATAAGAAGGTTTTTTTTTAAGGGAATGCTGATGAAGAGGCTCCTGAGGAACTGTGACCTTTTGTGAGATGCTATACATTGAGATCTCATTCCCTGGTATAACTTTATAAGCTGAGAAGGAACATGGTCGGTAGGAAGGTAGAAGTGATTGTATCAGCAATCCGTGCCGCAACATAATTACCGCAAAGGCGCCGCCGTTTTAATACCACAAATCGAGTGACCTATCGGATGTAAAAAGATTGTTAACTAATAGAGACAAGGAAAATGAGTGACGATTATTTAAATCCACCCCGTTACATTAAGGAAGCTGATGATATCTCCATTGTTAACTCTATCTATTAGGTTGCCAAAAACGGGTTTACCAAGTATGCGCTGTCTGGTCCTGCCTAGAGCTGGACACTTGCAGAGGAAATGTAGTATTGTTTCTTTCTCGTTAGCGATATTCCAGCTGAGACAATGTGCTTTAAACGAAATGCTTTTTCTAACCCCATGAACCCCGAAGGCCCAGTGGCCAGTACTAATTGCCAGAACTCTTAGGATATACATATGCACGGTTTCTACTTAAAAGTTCTTGTGATCTATTCCAGTGGTATTTGGGCCATATCTGCCTGTTATGACACAGTTCCTCACCCACTGCCATCTGCCGTCAGCTTTTAATAGAATAGAGCGCAAAGATTCTACCCTTACAAGCCCCCAGCGGGACGTTCACCGCCTCCGCCAGTGAACCATCAAGGGCAGATCCTCGCCTTGCTAGTTCATCAGCTCGCTCATTTTCCTAAATGTTACTGTGACCCGGAACCCAAAGGAGGCTAATCCTGACCCTGAGGCAAGTTCCTCTTTCCACTGTTCTACGAGCCTCGAAGATGTGGTGGCAGATATAATAGCCTTGATAGCTGTTTGCCTGTCAATGTGGATGACTATTGTGTTAAGGGGTGTTATCCCCGCCCTTATGGAAATCTGACCCTAACGTAATTTCGGAAGTTCACTCTGGGAGTTATATAGTCGGTTAGATTAGCTATCAGGTCTCGTGGTAACAGATTAAGGATGCTGTTGTGATCATAAGATTTGGTACACCAGCATCCTGTTTTTCTTAATCCGACCACACTGCATGAAGATAAGAACATAATGTGAAGGTTTAGTGGTAGAAGGTACAATATTACGTTTAAGGCCTCGGCTGGACTTGTTCTCATGACCCCAGTTACGCCTAGAGCACTTTGTTTGATATTGTATTCTTTCCTTAACGGAGGCCACCAGACTAGCGATCCATAGGAAAGTATAGGACGCACCACAGCTGTGTGCATACATATGACCATATTCGGGCGAAGATTTATTATTGCTGCAAGCATAGAAGGCTACGCAGGCTTTCTTTACCCGCTGCTCAATGTTTAGTTGCCATGCATAGGTACTTGGCACTGGAAAATAAGGAAAGTAGTTGGAATGTCGGTATTTTGGTTTTTGTGGTAAAGAGCATCGGTTCAGTTTTACTTGGGTTGACGCTGAGTCCATCCACATCCAGTGGACCTGTCCTTCCATAATCTCACTGATTGCTGAAGGAAATATTCCTGATACTAGTACACATCATCCGTATACGTAACAACCTTGACTCCATCTCTGTCTAGCCTACACAGAATTTTGTTGATTACCAAAGCTAAAGAAGAGTAGATATGACCCCACCCTCAGGAGTTCCTTTTACAGACAGATATGGTAAAACTGCTGTTACCGAGGGTCGATTGAATGATTCTAGTTTTTAGCATAGTCGCTATCAATTTGCTAATAAACTCTTTCATACCCAGTTGGATCAGAGCTTCTTGAATCGATTCAGTGCTGACATAGTGGATTGTCTTTTCTATCGTTCGTACAACTTCATGGAGTGCCGTCTCTACCGATCGCTACTTAGTACACTCGTGCTACGATTTGGACAGAAGGGATTGATCTAGGGTATTTCGTATGTGTATTTCTAAAATACGTTCCAACGTCTTCTTTTGCTGCATAATCGGAAGTATGCCGTCAGGACCAGCCGATTAATAGGGTAAAAAGCTGTTAATAGCACTGGAGGAATTAACTTCTGTAATTGTTGTCTTAATGTCTTTCTCGCCACAACAGAAGACGGGCAAAAGTAGTAGAATTGGAATAAAGACATCAATTCCCCAGATTTATTTACATAGATCGTGTTAAGAGGTAGATTTGCTAGCTTTTTTTATGGTTAAACGCAGAACATTCAGTCTGGAACACAGTGGAACCTCCCAAACCAGTATTGCATAACTAAAATGTCGGGAATAGTGCAAAACATGTCCTTTTTCGGAAGTGAGTCAAATACATATTTCCAGGTGCTTCAGCATATGTATGTAAAATTCAGCGTCCGCATCGCCACAATCTCTGCAGTGGTTATATATGAGGGCTGCCAAGAAGTTACAAAAATACATATATTTTGCGTGACATGTCAATGGGACCTAGCTTCTCACAACCATTCGCGTTGTATTCACATGAATCTAAGGGACGAACTATTCCACGCCATGTCTGAAGGGTAATTTTTTTATTGTGAGAAGCTTTTTCATAATAGTTTTGCTCTCGGATGTTTGTCAGATACTCGCGAGTGGATGGGCCGTGAAAAAAACTTTTTGGTGTTTTCTGAGACTCGAACGTTCAGCCTAGTAGTCCGACGAACTAACCACTGAGCCACGGCACCAGCGCCGCCAACGGTAATAATCCCTACGAAGACTCCTAAGTGCTGTCTTTTAGGTTTTAGTTTTGCCGTGCTTTGGTTCTTTGCCGTTTCCCCAGTCCTGTCTTTAGGGAAACATTATTTCAATATTTGGTCATGCAGCTGTCAGACAAGTCTTAATGACTGCATGATTGCATGATTGCTCTTGTGGAGGTTGATAAACGAATATAGGTTTCGTTGAGAATTTTGAGAATTTCGATCAAAATTTGGTTCAGTACCGCTGGCTTATCTGTAAATAATTCAACAGATTCAGTATTTAAATGATAACCATCAGCTTAATGTATTACATACACTTATTTATTTAAGAAAAAAATACATATACATATATATATTTATATAAAACTCTTTAAGCTATATCAATATTGCCGTACACTGTAATGACTTTTTATATTTATGACTAATATACATAAAATATATTATATACCTTTGCAAAGTAGACAAAAAACTGTAAATAAGAAAAAGGACAAAAAAAACATCCTAAGGCCACTTAAATTCAAAGCTCCACACCTCAGGAACCGTCTCCAGAAAGCCATCATTGTAAAACAACCGAATCACTCTGTAAATCAAACCTGGCACATTCTCCACTTGTGTAAATTTGTGATCATCAATCAGTTCGATTGCCTTTACAATCAGCATCTTTACGTCGTTGAACTTCTTGTTGGCCAGCAGCATTTTCATTTCGTTGAATGACCGAATAAACTCCTGATTTGGCAGCGTCGTATCTGAGCTGAAAGTAGACACAAACAAGCTTGAAATAAAAGCGAATTCGACCGATTTCGTTTGAGTAACTACCTTGTGTCGGGGAAGAGCGAGAAAATGATGCAAGAAATACATCTGGTGAGCACTTTTCGTCTAAAATGAAAGTCATATGCGTAACATGCGCTGTTAGAGGAAAAATTTGATCATATTACCGATTACTTATACTGTCCTTCTTGAAGCCAATTACACCGAGCAAGCCTTCACCCCAACCTTCAGTCTGTGTGGATAGTACATGGAAATGACGTGCCAACATAAGCAGTGGTTTCTTGGCATTCTCCGATTGGGAGAGAATTTTACATCCACTAGATATGATGGCACCCCAGACAATAGCTATTCGAGGTTCTGTTTCATCACTGTTTAGGAAAAACGAAAGATCAATTAGATCTTCTTCAAAAGACAAGCAGAATACATTACTTTGTTTTGACATGCTCCAACAACTGGCTGAGATCCTGTAGAAAGGTAATTTTTTCACCGGGATTGTTCAGCTTATTCATTTTATGGAGGATATATGCATGCAACGATAGGAAGTACTGAGCTCGCAGGAAAGGCATTACTTCCAACTTGTCGTAAGACATTTCGAGAGATTTTATCAGTGCCATCCACGATGGAGAGTGCTCTTCTCTGGTCACGTCTAAATGAATCCCAAGTTGGTTTAACTAGAGGGCAGATATTTAAAGCGATGACTTACCCGAAATCCGAAAATAGTTTTCGATTGTGGCCTCCAATAGGACGTAGATGCCCGCAATAAAAGCTTTGGAATGTCCGAACGCGTTTAACGTTTGGCATAGTAACGGACTGCCAGGCCTACATTTCGATTGCCAGTCGATAAGGGTGTCTATGAAGAACCTAAGTGAAGCGAGAAGTCAGTAATGAACAGCAATTCATAATACCACTTACTTTGATGTCTCTTCACTTTGTGACTGCATTGAGACGATGATCTCTATCATAAGATTCAATGCCTCCTGATTGCGTTCCTCTTTGGTTGTGCAAACACTAGATACGGTACGTTCCATCAGATCCAGGAGCTCTTTTAGCGCCGCTGAGAATGCCCTGAACCCATCCTTGGTTACAATTAGCTTTTGATATTTCGCTGCACACATTCGTAGTAAACGAACATTGGATCTGGCATAGAGGATACGTTTTGCGGTTGCATGGGTTATTATACCGGCTGCAGCTCTTTCTGGCATCATTGCCGATGCAACTTTAAGTAAGCTATTGAGAAAGAAAAATGCTATCATACAAATTCAATAGATAAACTGTTCGGAACTTACTCTAAAGCCGCTCGATCTGTGTAGTTACTTTCGGACGGCAGTTTCAACAGAATAGATGGTTCCACAGAGGACAAAATCCATTTAAACAGATTCTCAAGATCCTGATATTCTACAAGATACCAAGGATAGCTAATAGCATCCTCCAGAATCTTACTCGTATTCGTATGAATATGAATATTTGGCTCGAAGGAAATTTTCACAAAGATCGTCAGTAGACGAGATGTAATTTGCGTTTGCACTGTTGCTGGCCAATTGGAAAATACCCCCTGCATCCAGCCGTTCCAATCGATTCGAAGAAAAATGTGACCCAACAAAGCATGCGATTCAGGGATGAACTAAAATAAAAGAGAATTTTAACTGTGTTTAAGAAGAAACTGGAATTAATTCCTTACCTCTTGTAAGCTATCGAAAAGAAGGTTAATATGATTTGGAAGTGGTTTGAACAGCTCCCATGGTAGTTTAACAATTCCCTCGTGAATTGGCTTGCGCACATGTAGTTCCATATTGCTAACAGCATAATGATGGACATAGAAACTAAACGTGTGACCCAATATCGATTGAGAAACTGGAAGATTTTCCAAAACAAAAAGAATGGAATTGATGAAAGGCTGGATTATTATTCGACTTGTCTCCATGTGTACAGGACTCCAGGGATAAAGAACTTTTCCATTTGCTACTAATTGACGTATCCAATTAGGTGAGGATTGTTGAATTTCTTGTTCGGAGTACGCGATAAGCCAAGGAACGTACATCTCAATCAGGGTTGCAAATATACAATCGCTAACTGGAAAGATGAAAGCGGAGAGTTAATCGTATTATCCATCCGTTGTTCATAAAAGCTCTACTATAGTGAATGATATATGCCGCCTTTAGGAGGCTGTGAAACTGGAGGTAATCCAGTTTAATCTTCCCTATATACGTAATCATCACAGGCATGTTGATCGATTCATAAAATATACATCCAATCCCAACAAATAAGGGGGTCACTCATATTGCCTCCAAATATTTACTTTCCCACGTTTCATTATGTTTCAAAAACATTGTAAGAATACTTACTTTGATCAGCCAATAATCCAGTATATTCAACTATTGCCGTAGTAACAACAACGTGACTGAAACAAGAAAACCACATGGCAAGTGGCTTACAGTACTCCTTATGCTTTGGATATAAACCATGAAGACCATGGTGCAGTCTTTCTTTTTGGAAGTGTTTTGCGAATAACATCACAGTGTCTGTTGCCTGGTAACGATAAAAAATCAGTTCTATCCTATTGTCCTCCAAAGTCATTAACCCTTCTTACCGCTTTAAGATTGAATAGATTTTGACGTCGTGCAAACTCAGCGGAAATTGATTTCACCTTCTCTTCCTCAGTATCCACAGTCAACTGATCACAATTAAACTGTTTGAGCAATGAATTGAGCAAATCCAACAGCACTACTGGCATCAGTTTTTGTTCTGAAACACCATCCAATACGAGTTGCACTACCTCACCATAATGCTCAGGGAATTCATAGTCAAAAATATACAATAGATGACGTCGAAATAGATCCTGCAGTATGTCAGCATTCGATTGATTCCAACTCTCCAATCCGAAGAGTATCAATTTGAGAAGTTGATTTATGTCGGCCAATTTTGGTCGGAATGCTTCAAGCCAGCCAGGTATATCGAACTAAAAAAAAAGGCAACACGATTAAACAAGATCAATTTAAGGAGCATCAACATCGCTCTCACCTTGGAAAGAAGTACGAAAAGAATTTTTGTATCACAGCGTTTCATATGGGAATCAATAAGAAATTTATACATCTCGATGAAGGACTTTGGACCAGTGCGATATGGTACGAATAGATTTGATATGATTTTCAGAAGATCTGGTCGTTTTAGAGCCAACTCTAGGATGTGCAGTCCTTCACTGTCATGGTTATCTTGAATGAATACCTAAGGAGAAGAAAATTAGAGTATATTCTCGATGTATAGTGTAGGAACTTACGCCCAACTCAGATAAGAAGGTACTGCATAGATCATTGCAGGGTGGATACTTCATCATCACTTCATTCATACTCTTCACTATGTCATAGAAGAATTGTATACCAACTTTTGTTACCTCCTTGGAGTATGTTCTCACATATCCCGACTCAACTTGAGATGACACCATGAACCTAGCGATAGAGTTAAAAATTAATAAAAAAAAAATACAAAACCGACGAGTACTACTGGAATTAAAAAGGAAAACAATTTGACGCTAAGAAAGCAGCTGTCCTGCTGTTATCTGTCGTTCGAGCTACGTGTCCTGTCCATCTCCGCTTTGCTATTGCTATGCGTGTTGTTATGTCTGACACTCTTGTTCTTCTAAGTATTTCCTCTTTGAGAAGTTGGTCTCTACTCGTTATATTTAGCATTGGCCTTTCCATCGCTCTTTGTGATATCTGGAGCTTGGCAATAGTGTGTCACGTTAGGGTTAATGTTTCTGCACCATAAGTTGCCACCGGTACAACACGATTACTCGTAAGCTCTCTTCTTTAAGTGGATGGGTATGTTGCTTTTAAATATGTACTTGAGTTTCCCAAAAGCTGCTCAGCCAAGCGCAATGCTGGATTTTACGAGATTAGTTATCCCATGAGATTCGTATCTCATGCCCCAGCTACTTATACACATCGGTCCCGAGAATGTTATGATGCAATTTATCCCAAGCTGGAGATAAGATCCTTAAATATCCGAGAACAACTACACAAGAAGACATGACAAGACAAGAATTTCTTCGAAAAAAATAAAACTTTTATGGCTTCCCAATCAAATCAATATCTTTGGTAGGGCGTTCGTCTCACCAACACCTATGTATGTATCACCAAAAACCAAAAACGAACCGAAGATCACAGTATCTGTCAGTAATAGTTACCTGATAACGCTTTCGATCTTATCCATTGACATTGTTAATTGATCAACATTCTGGGCCAACATCTCAGCGGTTAATTTGTCATATCGCTCTCGGTTCATCTCCAGTTTTCTATCTACAAGCGCTTGTTTGGTTGGTATTTCATACTAAAAAGAACCACATACAATTTAACATCCACTATTAGTTACATAACAAAATAAAAAACTTACCTCAATATCAACCGCTCCCGGTCGCAAACATTGCGATTTCCGAAGTATCGACGTACATTGAACAAACGATCTCTCCGTTGCTGATAGATTCTGATAAAGCATTTGAATAAGATCTTTGAAACCCTGATTGATAGAGTTCAGTTCACAAGTGGTAAGATTAAATTTTCTGAAATGTACTCAAACTGATTAATACACACTCTCTGACAAAACAATTCAGTTAACCTACTTGGCAGAGCCATCGAGAACCTTCAAATCCTTGCGTAATTCGGTTAAGGTCGCCTGATCTACACCATTCGCCTGTCTATTAACATTCCTCGATGGGCTTAAAGAAGGCGCCTCCATACGTTTGTCATACGATTTTAAATGTGTCTTAATACGCCCTAAAGGTGTTGTTCTTGGTTTTGGTTGCAAAGCATTGCGTAAACGTTTAGTTGACTTTGATCGCAGGCACTTTCTACACCACAGCTCAGACTGATGTCTTTGTTCTTTTCGAATCCCTGGCAGGTATACTAGCTCAGTCCAATGTTGCTGCAAGTTAGTTATGAATTTCAAAATGTTAATCTTTCATCGAAGTCTACTACTTACGGTGCTGCCACTTAAAATCTCCTGCAACTTTTCTGGATTATACTGTGGCGGCATATTTGGCTGATCACTTGAAATTTTATTGATTGTGGTCTCTTCCAACCACAACGAGTAAGTCTTCATCATTCTGCAAAAAAAAAAAATAATCATCAGAAAACAAACAAGTTTACATTAAATGTTCGTAATTTATGTACATACTTGCTACAATTGTTGTAGAAATAATTCAAATCACCATCGTCGGTGACCTTTTCAGAGTAAAACGTTTCGGCAGCTTTAAGATTCGCTTTGATCTTTTTCATTAGGGATACGTTGTATTCGTAAAACTTATCCGAAACACCGTACGTACATTGGAATCTTGAAATAAACTAATAATGTAGGAAAATGTGAAACTCATTCAATCAATCAACGTACCTCTCCTCATCAGCATGCAATGGCACTCTTACAAGGAATAAAATGAAAAACTGCTGAACCAGCAATGGCAAAGCCGAATGGCTGCACTCGATGGATGATATCAAATTTGCATATTTGTAAATAACTAGATTTTGTGGCGGAAATGTTGTGAATTTTACAATCGATGAGGTTTTCTAATTAAATTTAAAACATTATGCAATTTATTGGGAAGCATTTGTTGCAGTTTACAAACCTTCATAACAGTTTCTATGTTAACTTTGCTAACATTTCCGACAGCAGCCAATTGTCGTATGAATTCTGGCCAAAATTTTGCCTCTTGCAGGTCGAATTCTAACTCCAGTAACAAAAGTGCAAACCAACCGTGATTTGTCGATATCAGATTAGGAACACGGGTTTGATTGGAGCCCAGAAACATTTTCAATGTGGATAGTTTATTGCCCTTCCAGTCGTCGCAGTCCTGAAAATAAACAAAATTAATGAGTATATAAAATTTATTTGACTTCACACGAACATCATAAGAAGACCAAGAAAAGGTTTTACTAAAAGCAATCTGTTTACAAACTCTTATCGCAGCTTCAGAGGGAATTATCGATACCGTCTTTCAGGCTAACCAACTATATCAAAACCTTGCGTAGGCTACGCGATATAACAATGTACAAAGGATTATACTCAGGAATCGAACTGATCTAAAATACTGGCCTTAAACATGGTCTGAAACCAAAACCAACTGAACATGTAGCGGTGCAAATTTATCGTGCGACAACGACTGAGGTCTATTGACTTCAAGCCCATGAGCAAGCACCTAGCGCTAAAAACGCTATGAAGGAGAATGTTTATGAACTTTTACGGAACCAATTAGCGGGAACCTGGTAATCGCTACAAATATTACAATATACAATATAGCTCATGGCTATTAGTAGAGCATAGGTCTCCAATGGTAGCGTATAGTATTGAAGCGTTATGTTGTCGGACTCTACGAGGACTAGACTGGTTGAGGAACTAGGCGACAAGAGCCCAACCCTGCCCCAGATTCTGGCCGAAGACAGTCCTGAACGCATGTAAAGTCAACTTTAAATTTGGACAGCAACTCAAATTCCAGTCTCACTGCATCAGCGACATATCCATAAGAACAGTATCATAAGAAAAGTGCCTCGTGCCCCTTTCCGTCTAAAACTATAGATACCATACCACAATACATTGCCCATAAGATTTATCGGATACCTCATAGAAAACAGACATTGGTGGCGTCGTCCCCGTCCTCTGTCATTAGCCATATTTGGTTTGCAGGGCTCGTCAACAGAGGGACCGGATGAAACTGACAACAGTAACCCAGTTCGCTTGACTGTGCTTTAGATTAGTATATTCCGACAGTAGAAATCTCGTTAATCCATTCACTCGATAGGATAGTAATTGGAAAGGATTCCGCCTCATACGACCATGATACGACTCAAGACAAAAAAATAAATCACATTACCTTATAATAAGCACGAAAGTATTCCTTTGAACTACACCATGCATCTGGGAATTGATAAGCTATTTTCAGTATTTTATCAATTAAATACACTACAATGGTATTTTGCCAATTGGGGATATTAGTCAGTGCTTGGAGCCAAACGTTCACCAGCAACAAAGGTGTTGTCAGTCCATACCTGCAAAGAAATTCAAAATTACTACTCCCACTCACACATTTCCCCTATATGTTACCCATAATAACTGATGATCTGATGTTGAATCATATTATCCAATAGCTCCAAAACTGGACCAATAGAATTCGAGAATATCATGTCCTTAGCCATTTTCAAATAAGTTCGATCGGCATTGAGCAATTGCAAGAGTATTGCCTGGAAGCTAAAAACAAAAAAAAACAAAATGAGCAGTCTTAGCAAAAATTTATTAACACTTACCCTTCACACTTTGCCAACGTTTCGGGAGCTTCCAAAAATAATGGAACAACCAACTCAATACAACGAATCACCGCCGCGTGCCGATAGTCATTCAACAATAGTCTCATCTGTTCAAATCCCTTTTGGCATATCAACGGAACTGAGTGACCCCACAGACTGACTAACATCGCTACGTACATTGCCAATGGACGACTTTCCGTCACTCCCTGATATATAACATCGACACGTTCCAAATCTGGAATAAACATCAACGGCTCTGCCGGATTTTGTAATGTATTCTTAATCGAATCTACACTCTGATCCATGAGATGAAGTCGTAATATCGATACCATATTCCAGCACCAGGTGGCGAATTGATCTTTCGTCGATTGTGCGTCAATTAAATTTGAAACTTGTCGCACACTTTCAGAGATTCCAGACTGACCAACGACTTCGGGGGCATGTTTTGTCAGTGCCTCCGATACAAGACATGCCATGCGCACATGAATATTATGCGGCAGATACAATCGACCGTCACAATCGAAGCCCCAATTCAGGTGACTTACTATAATACGTGCGATTATATTCTCTTTGGTTTTATAGTCAAAGTGTAGCAGCCAACTTGATAGAATTTCGAAACTATCCATTCCTGGTTTCCAATTCTCTAGTGGCAACGATTTAAAGAGATACGCAGCGTTCTCAATCTCCTCGAAACGAATTTTAAGTTGCAGCAGTAGGCTAGACATTAAATCCTGATAGGCGAGCGTTAAGTTGACCAACATGTCACGAGATGTTTTGTAGCAAATGTCACGCGTTTGTTCGTTGATGAAACCAATCTGGAATACAAAATTTAGTGCAGATTAGTACATTGTCAGTTAAGCTGTTCGGGATAGAAAAAATGAACTGGAAACATCTACTTACATCGAATATATGCAAACAAATCGCTTGAATTAGTTCCCAGTCTTTCATTTTGTCACGTTCATTGGCCATTTCGAAGAATGCTTGCAACAAATAGTATAGATCCTCTGCTGATGAATCGGCATTTGCTCCATTGAAATAGTTCCAAAAGTCAGTTGCATGATAACGAGCGATATAATCTAAAAAATAAACCTATGACATCATCATTCACACAATATTCAATTATTACCGTACCTTCATGTGGAGCTGGAAATTGTGTTGGAAATCCAACGTTTAGATAAAAAAACAACTGCCAGACAGTGGATGCATCGAGACTACTATACGGCAAGGACGAGAAATACTGCCATGTGGCTAGGTTACGTGTTCGATAAATATAACTGCATGCCTTTATCAAAAGCGAATTCAATTCGACATTTATTCTTTCACACAAATATGGATCCTTCGACAAATTGTTTCGTCTGGCAATGAATTAACCATAAATATAGGTACGTGAGTCACTAAAATCTAATTGTACTTACATAAACAGCTCATGATAATCGGAAACGTATTGTAAAATATGTCGAACAAGACGACCCAGCCGCTTGGCCAATTGCTTATATCGCTCCCTATTGTAGGTCAGCATTCCTTCACCGAAAATTTCGACAAGCGTCGAACAGAAACCAATAACTTTCAATATTTGATTTCCAGTAATTAAGTCTGCTTCAAGGATGTAGTCATTTGCAGTCTTTTCAACATTCAATGCATAGCTAGAAAACAAATTGTATTACATATACCTAAGCAGTTAGCTGCTTTAAAAATATGTGTGGAGACTAGACTATACGAAGATATATAGCTCTACACCGAGCACAATCTACACAATTCTTACCAAAACAACATTTCAAATGGCATTTGATCGAGCAGTGCAATTAAATCACTTTCCCTCAATCCAATGCATTCACCATTCGACGTGGTGCCCTCTTCTCCATCTGATTCGATTAATATCCAGAGATCATCTTTGACGGGATCCGAAATTTCCTTATGGGACTTTATATAAATTTAACGGATATCAATTTCCTTACAACGTATTGCACTTACCTGAGAGAATGCTTTCAGGAAATCATTACGCTTTTTTATGGGCAACAACAGTATGTATAAAATCGCTACGCAATGATTAATTTCTGGACTCGACAATGTAATCAGTTCATTATTTGTTGTGCCTGTCAATGGCAGCTGAATGAAAGATCTTGCCCAATTACCAATGCCATTCGGGCAACGTAGAACATGAAATAGAAGGAACCAATGATCTTCTCTGGTCGCAACACGAATGTGTAATGAAACTAGTTTCGTAAGCCATAGCTTAACATCATTGCTGAATGTCTATTAAAAAAAAAGAAAAACTTAACTTTTTGAACAATTGCTGGAGATAAATACTTACCGTATTAGGACTGGGCTTTCGGGTAAAACTAAATAGTATCGATATCGCTCGACGTAAGCGACTGATGCAATGTAGAGCATCAGGATCAAGAGATTTATTCAATGAAATTGGTGTTTTATTTGTAATGTGACGTACAGCTGGGTATGATATGATTTCTTCGATGATTTTGTTAATCTGTAAAAAGAAAATAATAAACAGTACAATGGTGGAACAAGGTAGATCCAGAAAAGAAGAGTTAAGTTATTTGCTGATGTTGGCAGTTTGGAGATGCAAAAATTAACGATAATGGGAGAGAGAACACCTCGAATAATCTAACTTAGCTGATGAACAAACTACCTGCGGATCTAGTTGACGTTTCTTCATTTAGTAGACTGAAATCTGATGTCTAATGTCTAGTCTAATGTCGGTAGCCTGACGGCACGGGTTAGACAAATTTAGGAAATGCATTGAATGTTGGTAATACCGATGGTTTGATGAATCTGTATTTGACCGCGTTACCTACCGCACTAACTCTAGCTCTGTCTGGTTTTAATTTCCTGATTTTGATGTGAATTGTCAAACAATTCCTTCGACATAGTACATCCACAACAAACAAATTTCTGCGAAAAGTCTCTGACATATGTATGTGATGAAATGTAAATCCATTCTGATGTTATCTACAATCACTGGATCTGGATGGACTTGTTAAAGACAGTAGCTTCTGTAGTGACTTCGGGTCGAGCACTAATTGAAGAAAGCGTATCCTCTTGCGGAAATCCGGCATATGTTTAGAAAAGTTCTGAGGAACTACTTACTTCCTACTTGCGTCGCGTATTCTCCAACGTAACGCGACACAGGTGTATCATACCCGAATTCAGTCATCGGCTTGTAGAGCAGGAGACAATAAATACTACCATAGAGCGCATTAAACTCTGTGAATTGATTGATTGATTGGTTGATTTTTTCCAAGATTATTCTAAGTGTACAAAATGTAGTCTATTGTGGATCTATCGGGCCAAAAGCAACACAATCAATCAGCCAATTAGTATATTGCAGAAAGGCTTTACATGTTCACCCAATACGTCGGATAGGATCTTACAATCGACATACTATCGCCTTTTAGTTGATGGGCCATATGGAGCTGATATTCCTGTCATTTCGAATGAACAACTGTCCTAATTCGCCGCCTGACTCAGACTCAACCAAATTACCATTTTCTTTCGCTCAAACACGAAAATGAAAGTAAAAGTAACCTGCATACATACCTTAATTTTGGTTAAACTAGAATTCACCACGTTAACGGTGTACGCATAGCAAATTAGTTGATGCAATTGATTCAATTCGTTGATGGCCAACGTCAAGTGCTGTTCGCTAATAACTGCAACTCTGTAAAAACGGAAAAAAATGTATTCATCTCCACCGGACACTTCTTTTTCAGGCAAAAACTTACTCATACGTCTTTGTGGCATAAACAGCCACATTGTCACCACAGATTGCAGTGGACTTAACAGTCTTCTGTACTCTTGTCCAGATATCACTCTTGAGCGCGTCGAATCGTGCTTTGTGATTTTCCACATCAGCCAGATTCATTGTCAATTTGCTTTGCAATTGGAAGTAATGCAGCAGAAGTACATAGAACGGATCACTGTCGCAGTTCTCCAGAAGGGAATTCATTAGGAATTCCAGTTCAAATTGTTTAACCATTTCTATATCCTGACAATAGTAGATCTCACGTAACTGTTCCGTTGTGAATGGTTTGAGGCGACTAACAGCTGCTGCTGTCGAGCTTGGCTTGTAGGTCTGATAAAAAACCTCAGTTTTTGACTCAACGCGACTCATACTTGCGAGATCGGGATACTTAACGGTGGGCTTAAAATCAAATTGTGTCACTGTTTTGGTTTCGTCTAGGATCGGTGCACTCGGTACTTCGAAATTGTGTGTCCACGGCTGTGGTGTGCCCGAGTGTACTGTTTCATCTGTAATGTTTGGCGCTGGTATGCTTAGGGGACTTGAGACGGGTGCAATCGGCTCCTCTGTGGGGGGACTCGAGATGGGTGACGCTTCATGCTGTTCCTCGATTACTGGCTCTTTTTCCACCTGCTGCACTTCTTTTTTGTGCTCTTCTTCCTTATCATCTTCCTCTGCGCTCAGTAATTCGTGATCATCCAGGGATATCTTATCAAAAAGTTGAAACTCTGCTGATACGAAGCAGTCATGACTAACGATATCGTCGCAACTTGTTGTTGGAAAATCTATATCCAACGAAATAGCCTTCGATGTGGTCGCTAGCTCGTCCTCCTCTTCAGAATCGGTAAGTAGTTTTTCTTCTTTAATCACTGGTTTCTTTGTTTTTTTCTTTTTCTGCGTAAAAACAAAAATTAAAGAAAAAAAGTTGCAAACTTGCCGATAAGAATACAAAGGAACAAGTATTCGGGGCTCCGGATGCGAGAAATGAAACTTTATTTACCTGGACCTTGGGCCTCTCCATGGTCGCCATTTTAACGGCGGACAGTTGTGTATGAATTTGTTTTGTGATTCAATTAAAATAAACAAATTTTATTATCTGCAGTGTTTTGGTTTTTCTCTTTTATTTACGCATCCATTCCTGGGATATACCTTTCTTGAAAAAATGCCACTGACAGTTATTGGGAAATTTGACATTTTCCACTCGTATGCAGTTTTGGCAGAGTGATGCCAATCCCATGAATTGAGTTTGTTTTTGTTTTCTGTTGCACCTGTTGTATAGGCAGTTGAAGGTGATTTTTTTTTCAATTTAAAATTCAAAGCACTTTCAAATATTTAAGCATGTATCGAATGCAGACCACATTTGAGACAAGTTGCAAAGGAAAAACGGCAAGATCTATTGGATGCGCATAATATGCTGCATGAGGTGTTTTCTCTAAATATAGGTACAGCCATTACGAAGCAATTAAGTTCGAGATACAGCTCAATCGTGTTGAAAATTAAGGGAAGTCAGAGAAAAGAGTCACGGAAGATGATGGATGTTTAATTTCTCTGTTGCGTCCGCCGTTACATCTCGAAAAATGCACAATTTGGTGCGGTCTTTGGGCGGTTGAGTCGTCGGACCTTTTTTTTCAAAAATGAGGCTAATCAGAGTATTACGGTGAATGGTATTGGTGCGCCCAGTGATGGCTGGTGAATTTTATTCAAGTAGGATGTAAAAGAACTCGCGTGACAGTACGTTGTGTTCCCTAAATCCTTTTTTGACATAAAAGGTCTCAAGGGAATCGTTGCCGACCTTGATCGAGCAGCCAGTATTCTTCATCGCCAAAACTAAACATCGCAAATTTTTTGAAAAAAGTAGGATCATCGTGGCTTTATTAGTTCCAGGAGAATACAAACGAAAATACAAATATTTGGTGCGGCAGGTCCATGGAATCCACGGTCTAGTTCCTCGCAACCATTCACGTTGTGCTTTTAATATTCTTCCCATGAATGGAAGTGGCCTACTCTTTGATGCAGTGTCCGAAGGATAAATTTTTATGACAGTTTTTACTCTCGAATGTTTGCCAGACGCTCGCGAGAGGTGGGGCTGGGACTGGTGTTGTCTGGGATTTTAATTTTGAGCCTCTACCTCAATAGTCCGACGCAATAATTACTGAGCCCCAGCACTTAGGTGTACACAGGGGCTGGAATGCTTACTTCATTCGAATACCACAGAGGTATAATAAAATATATGTATATAAGGTTTAATGTATAAGATTGGTGCATCCACCCTGTACCGACAAAATTTTGTATGCATGGAATCACTGACATTTTTTTCAAACGTAACGTAAAGTCACTGCACATTTTGACAGCTAACAGCTGATTTCTGGTGTCTACCAATAGAAAGTTCGTAAACAAATCCCACAAAAAAGTTAAATATTTCGTTTAATTCCAAAGTATATTATAAACAAATTTAATTAACACATTCCCAGTCATTTTCCAAATATGACAATATATAATTTATATATTTTTGATAAATACGGCACTCTACTGTACTATGGCGAGTGGAATCGATTGAAAAAATCAGGCATTACCCGCGAAGAGGTACTTTTTCCAGTTTCTGTTTTTTTTTTCTTTTGTTTTTGCTTAATTTATTGATAATTTTCAGGAAGCCAAACTAACTTATGGAATGTTATTTTCAATTAAGTCTTTTGTCGCTAAAATCTCACCCCATGATCCACGAGAGGGATTCCTTTTCTATAAGACCAACAAGTACGCCCTACATTTCCTTGAGACACCATCGGGATTGAAGTAATTATAATCAGTTTGTGGATAAATTTATAGTTAATATTGCTTCGTTTCTAGATTTGTATTGAATACTGATACGGCGGCATTAAATGTGAAAGAATTATTACAACAATTGTACAGCAAAGTTTGGGTGGAATATGTTGTTCGAGATCCGTTATGGTCGCCAAGTTCTCCAGTCACGTCTGATTTGTTTCAAACTAAACTAGATGATTTTATTAAGCAATCTGCAATATATGGTATAAGAAATATATAAACTAATGAATGGAGCTTCTGAAAATTATTTATTAAAGAGGACTGTTCCCATAGTGGTATGCACAGAGGCGGAAACTATCGGTTTTCATCTCAGTCATGTTATTATAACTAGTTAACCGTTTTTGAGAACTTTAATCAGGTTCCAGGCAGAAAATTGTTCGACTCTTTGAGTTGACGGGCGAAAAGCCATCCTTTTAAACCGCCAATTATTGCCATCACTCTTTGTCTTCCGTCTGTTCCTAGTCAGAAGCCCGCTTATCCAGGTTGTTTAGTTGTATTGGCTTCCCGAGTCAGATCATGAGCAACTACGTTTCTATAAGGGACCTGTATCGGATAAAGCCTTTGAACAACTCCCTCTTTCATTCCAACTTAAGTCTATATATATGGAGTATCGCTTCCACGACTACCACCTGGAGTAGACGAATCCTTGGGCTTTCCCAGTATTTGGTTAAATGATCATTTTAACCTCACAGTCAGACAATCTTTAACCCCTAGTCTATCACCTTACATAAGCTTAGATGAACTAGGTGTAACCGTGTTTGCATAAAATCGGAGTCCTTAAACATTTAAAATCAATACCATCATCATTTATTTTTAAATTTAACCTAGAACCATAGGTTACATGAAATTATAGCGCATGCTTCTGAACTCCCTAATCCACTTCTTTATATAGATCTGCTCTAATATCCTGGCTTCAGTCACAGATGGGGGATCCTAAAGAAAGGACAATATTACAAAGTGTATTGTTTACGGCAATACGATCGCACATCTACTAACCATTTTATTGGAATGCCTTAAGTCGATGTGGTGTGCTCCCTCGGGAATATTTATAACCAAAACCTCAGAGTTGAATGCCTTTAAAATTGAAGCGACACTCCAATAATCTCGCATGCCATTTGAAAATATGATTTTTGTTGCAGTTCTAGAAGTACTAAAGAAACAATTCAACTTGTTCGTTCGTCCTCCAAGCATTGAAAAGGTTTTCTTACTTTAAGCTATCGATACCGAAATGATTATTGATTCTATTTACAGCTATGTCAACCTCTGTGCCAAAGGTTTGCCTGCAACTCTCAATACTTTCTTCAAAAGTGTATCCACCAGGTGGAAACATATTATCATCTTCCTTATTACACATTCCGACCATAAGTTCAGTACATCTCTGATAATGCCAAGCTTCGTAATCGTTTTCCGTCATAGCTTGGGTTTTGGGAAACTCGAAACATTTCTTCTCTCCTTGAAAATTGGTATACACCTCAATTGCCTTGCGGAGAGCCTAGTGAAGTAAAAGAGGATAAGCATATAAGGACATTCTGATCACTCTATTTGAATTACCTTGACCAAGTTTCGACCATAATACTCAACATCCAGACGAGAGCAGAACTTTTTCACGGGATTCGCTGGCAACAGCGTGTAGACATTAGCTTCATATGGGTAATTCGTCATATCCATATGATAATATATTCCATCCAGTGTATCTAGGAGGAGTTGTGTAACATTAGACTTTCCCATTCCAACACTTACCTATAAAATCATTGACTGCAACGGGGCTATCCCATGGTTCACAGAAATTGAAAACTTCGTTGAAGAAATCCACGCCTCCATCGCCGAATGCAATATCCCTATTTGAAAAAGCACATTCAATATAACTTCACAATATTGGAATCTCATTGAACCTACCTTAAAACTGTCCAGGTCCTCATTACGTTCGACGTGCAATGTTTATTGTATGCAGTTTGAAAAGTTCTCGTTATACTCTTTGAATATGCATCACATGGGGTCAAATTGGAAAATGTTCTTAATGGTGCCGATGATGCTAGAGCTCCTGCCACTAGGAGTGGATATTGCATCCGAAAGAATGTAGCAAGAACACCGCCGTGTGAACCGCCAATAGCTATAGTTGGTCGGTTTCTCGTTGAGTTTTTATTTAAGTGTTCCACCAGAGCGGCAAAGTCTGCCAGTGCCTGTTCAACGGTTAGATACTTATAATAATCGGTACCGTTCAGAGAGGAATTCCCAAATGGTAAGGACTTTCCATAGTAGCGGTGCTCGGCGAATACAATAAGAGCACTGATCTCTGGTGCGAATTCCCAAATGAATCCAGTTTGTTCGGCAAAAAAATCGATTGCCGCTTCATTGCCACAGTAGAAGAGTATTGGTGCATCGGGATTACCATACGAGTATGTGTCATTTATGAGGTATCTTAAGAAACAATTGCACAAAAGAGAATTTAGTTTAAGTATAGTAGAGTGGTCTTGAGATTTCTATATCTATTATATTTGAGAATGGGTAATCCGACGATAACTAGTATGTATGTACGACATAGCAATTGTAGTGATCAAACTCCTTAAGGAGTTGAAGTATGACTGCAATGAAACTATCCGGTTTGTTTAGGACTGGTTAGTACACTTGGGTTGGGACTATAACTTACAAAAGGAAAGACAGAAGTAGTGCTCCAAAATTAACCATTCCGATCACATTGTAGTTTCCAAACTAGAGTTGAAGTAACTTGACATTACTATAGATGCAAAGCTAGATTTTAGGCAACATCTGCTGAGAAGGCAGTAAAGGTATCGGCGGATCAAAGTTCAAGAAGAAATTGTGCTTAACTAGAGTTGCGGCATCGAGAACGGATCCTAAATATGGGTTGGTATCATGTACAGAAACAAACAACAGATTTACCGTGTCAGCAGAACAACGGCACCGAATTGAAGTAAAACTGAGGTACCACCAAGGATAAGTTTGGCAAAATGGCATCTGCATCCACCTGATATAGACATTTGCTGATCCCCAATATAGACAGTTGCATGAATGTGGCAGAGAATCTTACTGGTCATGAATGCTTCAGAGCCTACATCCACAGGTTTGGACATGTCGGCTACCCCTATTGCCCAACCTGAACGTAAGAAAGGCTGGTAAATAAACTGGACAGATGATGAGCAAGGAAAAGACTTGGGAAACAATTAGCGACATTGTGGCATCCATTATGAAAGAACAGCAAAAACATGAGCGACTACGAAACGCAGTGTAACAGGGCTGCCAGCACGAATGAACTGAAAACTAGGGATAGGACAGCAGGTTTCATATTTAAAACATTATCACATTCCGAAAATAAAAGTAGTAGGTGGCTTTTTAATAAAACCTTGGAATGCAATCCTAGTCTCAAACTTTTGAAAGAAAGAATCAATCTGAATGAATCTTGTGGCACTGTCTTAAGAGTTAAGAGGTTGTAGATGGAATCAGTATCTAACAAACTACTCTAAATACCGACACCTGGCCTGCATGTCTTAGGTAAACATCTTACCGGTTGTAATCGAATCCGTCCATGCCGGATCCGTAGCAGATAAAAACAACTGTGTTATCACAAAACGCACAAATCAAATAATCCAGTATAGTCCAAAAAAAAAACGTATGACGAGACGGGTTTTACCGCCACACTTTTACCTGAGCCCACGTTTCTAATTTTTATAATTTCAAAGCTTTATGCAAGTAGGTAGATACATGTACTATATACGTCTTACTACAAAACACCGACTTACCTCATTTGAAATGTTCCTTCACTTGCGAAAGTAAATTGATTTAACGGAAGTGTAATATACTTTTCTTCATATCGATGAGACTGACCAAGCACCAAAGAACTACCACACAAAAGACTCAAAACAGCGATTACAGCTTTCAACAAATTCATTTTGGAGTCAAGAACAACAATTCACGAGACAATCAGAAAAATAACTAGCCAAGTCTATCCACTCCCACCGACTGCAAGTAACTGATTCAATTGCAATTGCCCATCGCTTGGGAGTGATTATAAAGTTATCTACACACAGCTGACCCCTGATCGGTGCAGTAGAACTATTATCGTTTTCGCACATTCCGATTCCGATGAAAGCTGGACTGGGTAATGGTGGTATGCGCAACGCAAGCACGCTCCATGGCTATGAGGTCATTATTTTTTCCCACTCCACAATCTGTTCTTATTATGGTGTTCTTTCCATTTAAATTAAAAGAAGGAGTTGTTTAGCTTCTGACGTGGACTTTAGATTGGGTATGGGGTATCATATGTGATATGGTGTATTGGGGTAAACGCACTTCTCTGGGGGATTTCCTAATTGGAACGTAAGTAAATAATTATTTAGTAAATAAGTAGTATTAAAATTATTGTTTATTGGTGGGTAATAAGTAACACAATAACAGGAGGAGATAGTAGAAGTAGGTCAGGTTAGGTTAGGAAGGGTATAATCATCAGGGACTCATCACGTTCACTCGAACACCTTTCGCCTTTTCTGGAAAATAAAGCGAAATTACTAAGTCCGGAGACGATCTGATATCTGATAACATATTACCTCTCCGTGGTTACGACGAACCCAGAATCTAGGATGGGCTGATGTAGTTCTAGCAAAGCGGAGAAGTGGCAAAGTCGATGTTGGATTGACCCCATCTTCGCAGTTTATGTATAAACCATTGGACATTTACGGAGCATAACCCCAATTACCCCAATTAAGATGCGGATAGGGGATCGATCTCGTGTCAGAAGGCTTTTTGCTTTTCTTTAGTATGGTCATAATGTACGACAGGTGCCACAGTTCTCCCTAGTTAGACAACCAGGACGAGTTGGCCTCTTATGCTATACAATTTACCAATCGGTGGCAGTATGGATTTCTATGTCCGGACATTTAGAAGAGTTCAACCGAATGTTGTCTAATGGTGATTAGTACGTCACGACAGTTCGTAACGCTTTTGATTTGATTACATTGGATTGGCTATCAATGAAGGTGACCGTCTTCTTCGAATAAAAATCTGCTCCCAGACCAATCTCCTGTGTTGGAATTGTGATCATTTAATCTTCATAGATACTATTTGACTCCCACTCTATCCGGCTGGAGAATAAGTTCGGAATATCAATTTTTAAATTACTGAAGGGGACTGTATAAACCCAAACTTAGGTTCAACAAGGTTACTGGACCTGATGGCCTACAGGCCGAGTTGTTCAAATTAGCTGGAGATGACTTGGTGTAAAGCAAACCAACTCATCTCTAAAATTTTTCTCAGACGCGTGTATGCCTGATGTGTGGAATCTCAGCATCGTTTGCCCGATCCGCAAGAAAGGAGACTCCCTCAATTGCGCCAATTACAGGAGTATCAGTTTCCTTAACATCGCGTACAACATCTTATCTGCCATCCTGTGTGAACAACCGTCAACAACCTGGTTGACCCCTATCAGTGTAGTTTTAGATCAAAAAAAAGTCCACAGTTGATCAAATCTTCACACTTCGGCAGATCCTGACGAGACGAGCTGTACAGAGCCATGTCTAGATTTGGCATCCCTGCCAAACTCGTTCGTCTGTGCAGGATGATAATGGAGAACGCTCGCTGCTCCATTAAGGTCGGTATCGACCTTACCGAGACCTTTAATGTCAAAAAAGGATTTAGATAAGGTGACGCGTTGTCATGAGACTTCTTTAACGCCATACTTGAAAAAATTATGCGAAATTCACAAGTCAACACCGGAGGCACAATATTTCAAACTAACAGGAGAAGCTGTATGAAGCTGGGTGAGCTATACGAACTGTACAGCGACATCTACCTAGTCAAAAAATTGCACATCACTCGTCTAAGATTGCTAGGACATATAGAGCG
Source organism: Xylota sylvarum (assembly GCA_905220385.1). Classification (NCBI taxonomy): domain Eukaryota; kingdom Metazoa; phylum Arthropoda; class Insecta; order Diptera; family Syrphidae; genus Xylota; species Xylota sylvarum. The sequence continues at coordinate 41,878,107 of LR999958.1, forward strand.
GATGGGCACAAATGCTCCGGCGCATAGAGTCTTGGAATATAAACCGGTGGGATAACGCAGAAGTCTTGTCCTGGCTGAAATGTAATGCAATACATACCTGTCAGGGATGTTAGCATTTTCACTGGCAGTCATGCGGCAATCAAATCTACTGCCATTCACCTATGTTGGGTGCCAGGCCACAGAGACTTTGGAAAGAATTGCAAGGCTGAAGAGGGTATCTCCCTCGCTACTTGTAAACTTTTACTAAAGCTGGACGTTTTTAGCAAAATCAACTGTAAATGGGACAATCTCTCTACTTACAACATTTCGAGACAAAATGGAAACTGAGTAAAATAAGCAAAAACCCACTCGTAGCTCCCATCTTTGACAACCTAGACGAACAGGAGTCAGTAAGCGTCACGAGCCTCCTTCGCTGTATCAAAAGCTCCGGCTGGCTTTAATTAGTCCCGGGTAGCCAAAGGGTGCAATCCCATTTTTGCCAACCCAGACGAACAGGCGTCAGTAGGCATTACGAGCCTCCATCGCTTTTTCGAAAGCTCCGGTTGATTTTAATTAGTCCCGGGTAGCCAAAGGGTGCAATCCGTGGCATCACAATGGATCGTTATTGGTCTAAGTGTGTCTGCACACTTGTTCAGACAGCCCCACTCTAACCTAAACCTAAACCTTCGTTTCGTTATCTTCTATATTGCTATGTCCGGGAACCCTGCAAAGTGTGAACACACGTTGTCAACTAATGATCAATGCGTCACGAGATTTCCTAACCGCCATTGATTTGATTATATTGGATTTCATAGATTTTCAGACTGCTTGACTATCTTCTATATATCTTGCAGCTTTTTCTTTTGCCAGTATTTCAGCTTAGAATACACTGCATGTTTCTGGTAGTCTAAATTTCGTGGTGCAAAGTGCTGCTAGCCTTCGGAATTTGTAGAGTTCTTTCATTCTACCAGTTGTTGTCCAGACTAAAAACACATAGGAGATGATATGCCTAATAATTGCTTTGTACATCCGGTGACTTATGCGCGGTTGGATTTTTCATCTTCCCCCAAAGGTCCTCTTACGGACGTATAGAGCACCCATTCCTTTCATAGTTCTTTGTTCAACATTTCTTTTCCAATATAACTAGGGGTCTAGAATGAAGCCGATATATTTCGCCTCTAATGAAAGATCTATTGTGGTGCAATCTATCTTTGGTATTGTGAAGTCAGATATCTTTTCCTCCTAGTGAACAGGATGAGTTTATTTTTCTGAGAATAAACCCCAAAACCATTTCGATCAGATTTCAATAGTTCACTTATTGTTGACAAGAATTTGCCTTTAACCGATTTTACTAAGTCGGCTGAATGAGCTACTCTCTTCTCTGTAACGATTCTTAGGATATTGTTGACGGTCTTTGGTTTCTAGGCAGTGTGGTGATAACACCTTCTGGCTTGCCTTTTGTTGTCATTTTCATTACAGAACTTGGCTCAATAGTTGATGATCATGAAATCCAGTTTATAATGAACCTGTTTACTGTCAAATCTCCCAGAGCTTTCATTATAGAATCAGTTTCAGTATTTTTGGATGTATAAGCGAAAATTTGACCACAGCCTAGTTCGAGCTTGGACTCTTGCCAAATCCACCCTTAAACAAATGGAAAGACGACTTCTTCATTGCACGTGACATGTTTATGAGACCAGGTCGTAAGATAAATATCGGACAAGGTTATCAAAGCTTCAGTATGAATAAAAACAAAAACCCGCCTCGTCTAAGATGATATAACTACATTACTTTTATAGTAGCACCTATGTATAAAAAGGTCTACTGGTGATTTGATGGTATATCTCACCGAAAAGTGGAACCACTCTCTACATCATTCTGGTGAATGTAAGATTGTTGCACTTGATATTTCAAAGGCATTTGACAGAGTTTGGCATCAAGCCCTTTTGTCGAAAATGAGTGCATTTGGCATCGATGAATCTCTTCTTCAATGGATCAGAAACTACCTTTCGGAACGTTCAATTCAAGTTGTTTTGGATGGTTTCAAGTCTGCAATCCACCATATAAATGCTGGCGTCCCCCAAGGCTCCGTTTTGTCTCCGACTCTCTTTCTTATTTTCATAAACGATCTCTTGTCTGCTACTTCTAATCCAATACATTCCTTCGCTGACCACAGCACCCTCACTTCTCATATTCGTTCCCAAACTCACGTCCCTGCTCTTCGGCCGTGGAACTGGAACGGCAGCGTATGTTAAGCTCATTAAATTCCGATCTTGGCAGCATAATTAAATGGGGTATTAACAACAGAGTGGAATTTAATGCTTCAAAAACCCAATGCTGTCAGCTGTCGCTTAAGCGTAACCTAAACCCTTTGCCATTATCAATGAATGGCAGTTGCATCGTCGAAACCGAAAAACTTTCCATTCTCGGTATATGTGTTAACGACCATCTCCGTTGGAATGACCACATATTCGAATCCGCCAAGAATGCTGCGAAATGTTTAGGATTCCTCAAACGGTGCAAGAGGTTCTTTACCCCCTCTGATCTGGCTGCAATATATAAGGCATACATCCGCCCCAAGCTCGAGTATAATTCTCATGTCTGGTCCGGTGCTCCTAAGACCTCTTTGCACCTACTGGATAGAATCCAAAATCGCGCGTTGAAACTAATAGGGAACAGAAGCATAGCGGAGTCTATTGACTCGCTCCAACATCGCAGAAATGTCTCTTGCCTTTCCTTATTCTACCGCTTTTTTCATAAACAGTGCTCCAGTGAAATAGCCAGCTGCATTCCGCCCCTTTAACAATTTCCTCGCAATACTCGTCACGCTTTGAATGCTCATCAGTATACCCTCAAGCTTATCTTCGGACGTACCGTCAAGTATAGAGATTCTTTCCTAAACCGTACAACACGAATGTGGAATGCTCTACCAAGCTCTATTTTTCCCTCGCATTATAATCCACAAACATTTAAAACCAACGTCCATCGGTATCTCCTATCTTCTTCTCTTCCTAATTTCCCTAACACCCGCGCTGTGTCTTAACATTAAAAGGGTAGTAATAATCCCTTGAGCGCGAGTGAATTATAAAAAAAAAAACCTACAAAATAAGTATTAGGTTGAGATAGATCTAGCAGAGCATCTAAATCATGCAGTCGAAAAGTTTAGGGTAGAGTCCGTTCTCATACATACAGAAAATCTCCTTCACCAAACCACCTAGAAACGGTCTTATCATTGCAGACCAAGATTCTATCAGCATTGCTGAGGAAATTCGGTATAAATATGCAAGGTATCAGCCTATCAATCTTTCAGGTCGTTCATCACAGAGTACAGTGACACTCCGTACCAAAGGTTCTTGTATAGCTGTTATATGGAGATATGGATGAACATATTTTCAGAATTTCCTTGTACACCGGTTACATGTTTTATTTTATTTATTGAAATTGAATATTTCTTGTTAACAACAATGCTTAGATTCTCCGTCTTTTTTTCAATTGCGCAGAATAGAAGTCCGATATCCATCCTTCAATAATCTTGACTTCACGTTTTCTTGCCTCACGAACTGACTGGGGATCCTATAAAAGAAAAATGTACAATAAATCAGAACAATCCTCCGTAAACTAGAAGCTAATTACCTCAGGCTTAGCAGCTCTCAAATCAATATGATGTGCTCCTTCTGGAATAATTATTATTGTAATTCCATCACTTGTTGTTTTAAGTACACCACCTCCACTCCAAGGATCCAAAAGACCGTTACTGAAGATTATGTTTGCATACGACCTGTAAAAATAGACTCAAGCTGTATCTTTGTTTATAGAAATGATTAGCTTTCATACTCAATATGTCTACCGCCAAATCGGATGAGGATCTCATCTTTTCGTGGACGAATTTTAAATTTTTTGAAGCACTTATCCGAGTAAGCTTGAAAATTCCAAGCTTGTGGTCTAAACATGTTACCGTCGTCATTAGAGCACATTGGCATAACAATTTCATTGCATGTTTGAACATCCCAAGCAGTACCGCCCAATGATGGTGCATACGCTGACTTGTAATCCAGACATTTTGATGATCCGTTGAAGTTAGCGTAAACACTCAAGGCGCTTTGTAATGCCTACGATAAGGAGAATGTAATGAGAAATATATTATAGGTATGTAGGTCGAGTGAACTTACGTCGAGAAGTTCATTATCCTTGTCATAAGAATGAGATAAGTAGAAACAAAATTGACGAACGGGGTAACCCGGCAGTGGTGCTATGAAATCATTTGCGTAAGGGTAGTTTGCCATTGCTAGGTTACCATAGACGTCCTCTAAATAATCTGGAAATAAAAGAAATGAAGGGACAAAATTAAAGTGATGACAAAATAAGACCTGAGTTTTAATTCGTTATCTACAATCCCCAGCATCTTACAAGCCATTTTGTTTGTGTATAAGCAAAACCAAATGTAACCAAATTTTGTACAATTTAGCAGGTTCTGGCAAAAACTCAAATCGATACTCTACACCCAAAGGACTTAAACTCTAAAACCCAAAGAAATACGACTATGGAGACTATAGCCCTAACCTTGGCGGGAGACTTAAATTGCATAGTAGTCTTACTCGAATGAACAAATAAACTACGGCTGGTTATCTGTGGAGGCCGAGCAGCCACCTAGGCCACCCGGCTGAAATAATCACTTGGATTATCAAACTATTGAAGGCCCCAGTTAATAAAGTTAAAACTTCGGTAATAAGAAAAATTGCAACAAGAACTAGCAGAACTTTGCAGTCTTAAAGAAATCGTATTCCTGCTCCTAAAGATAAAGACAGAACTCAAGATATCTGAAGCAGTGACCCTGCTAAAAACGGAAGTAATACTTATCAACAAGCTTGCGATAATAAGATCAAGCATGAGCGAAATGAAAGTAACTTAACAAACAAAGATCTCTTTGAGTTTCAACAACGATCAGTTAAAAAACAACCCACACGCTAAAATATCTCAGCGTAACACTAAAATGATAAATACTAAATACTAACGTTCAAGCAACTCCAGATTCGGAACAACATATTCCAAAAACGGATTACTCCGCAATTATTCCAAACAAATTTGAGGTAGCATCTACCAATCTACAAAGTACATAATCCTCCATAAAACTGAGCTCTTGACTAAACTAACATCCAACCTAACTCTACCTAGAAAAACGTGAGTTTGTCTAAGCCGACTGTGAACAATTCACAATCTGGCTACAAAACTTAGACAGGTGCCACCATGTTGGGCTACACTACTCTCGTTCAAATATCGATTAGCACACTACACCGAATGTCTGTCATTAAAAACTTATAAAACTAAGAAGGTCTGCGGAAACGCGAATGCCAATTATATTATTTTCAAGGATGGTTATGACAAGCTACAGAAGGCAGTGAGACGCTGGACAAGACCGTCAAATATTGTACCACCGCCTCACTCTATTTGAGCACTAAATAAAGAGCACAGAACTGTAAGACCAAGTCATAAACCCTTGACTGCAAAACCACTTACCCAAGAAATCATTTAAATCCTCCGGTTTGTTTAGCAGTTCGTCTTTGCAGAACTTAAATTTCGTATTCAAAATATTCCGGCCAGTGTCATTCGATGCAAAATTTCTGCAACGGAAATACAATTCAATTAAACAAATCAAACGGACAGTCTTAGTTCAGACCCACTTGAGTACATTCCATGACTTCTTAATGTTATCACTGCAATTCGAATTGAGTGACGTCTTGAACACCGATGTTACAATCTTTGTGAATATATCGCATGGTGTTAAATCTGGAAGAGAGCACTTGCATAATTATAAAAAAATCTTATGACTCACAGGCGTACTATACCATCGAACTGCCAAATGGGTGCGGATGCAGCTAAAGCTCCAGTCACATGATGCGGATACTTCATACGGAACCATGCCGCCAACATTCCTCCATATGAACCACCAATCGCAATCACTGGCCTATCATTCCGACCGCCAGTTATCTCATCCAATAGCTGAGCATAATCCGCCAGAGCCTGTTCGACAGTTAGGAAACCAAAGTGCTGTGGTCCATCGAAAGAAGAATTCCCAAATGGCAACGATTTTCCGTAGTAACGATGTTCGGCGAAAATTATCATCGCACTCAGTGCCTTTGCATTCTCCCAGATAAAGCCGGTGTTTTGGGCAAAGAGTTCAATGTCACCCTCATTGCCGCAGTAAAAGAGAATTGGACTCGCATTGTCATCGTCAGAGTACGTATCGTTGACCAGATAGCTAGAAAGAGAACGTACAAAGATACATACATTGTCATGATCAGTTCAATATGTAATATGAATGCAAAGATCGTTCTGATTACCGCAATGGGAAAGTCGTATCAGTCACGTAATTAAAATGATCTACCGGAACAGTGATGGTTTTTTCTTTCCAAATATATTTTTCATCTGTGTTATCACCAGCGGTTGCTATTGTGCCAATCAATTGGGAACACAAAACAATAATTCCGAATATTTTCAATATTCTCGCCATCGTATCCGTGCTACACAAAGCACGATCAATCCAATAAAACTGTCAAATGAGAACTGATCGTAGCTGTCGTCGCTGTCGAGTGTCGGCCGTCGTAACAAGGGGAATCTTTGTGTAGTGGACTGTGTTGATGTCATGTGTTTTATTTGTTGTTTGTGGGTCAGACAAGATGACCGCGAGAGAGAAGTATGTATGAATCAGCTGAGAGCAGGCCCGGTGGCATTCTTATCTGTTAGAAGGGATCATTCCCCAGATAATCTCCACAGTGTTTATTTTTATTTTATTTTTTACTGAAATCTAGGCGTAAATAAATACATACTATATATGTATACGTACATATTTGTTTAGTAAATAAGATGTTGTGCTGTGCAATGTTAAATTTTCCTGGATCGATTGGATTGGATCAATAGTAGTCTAGAGTTGAAGTAAACACTGAAAAGTAAAAGAGGCGTCAGCAGAATTATTTGCTTTTCCATTTTGAAAGCGATTATTTACTCCTTTGACGTGGTTTAGGATTCATTGAGTTCAAGTGCTAAAGATACAGAGAAAATAAATAGGCTTAACAATTGTGATACTTTTTTTAAAAGACTAGAGTGCAGTCTACTTAGAATGAAAACAATACTGAAGAACCATGCCATGCCATTTGTCGTGGTGAGCTCCTATCCTAAGTGGTCAACTTCCCACTAACTGCAGCCTAGCCATCTTCTGTGTTTATCGTCTGCCTGGCTATGCTGCCTGAGATTAAATCTTTACCGATTTTTTGGACCAGCAATTGTTGATCTTCATCGTATCGGTGTACTGGAACATGTTCCACATCTGTAACTAGGGGGGTCAGCAAGTTGTCATTAGCTGAATAGCATTTAAGTATGTAAATATAGGGTAGGCCATCTGATGGTTTCTTTTTACAAAGCCTGTAAAAAAAAAAAACACTGTTCAATATTTTTCAACGATTGTTGTTTTATTGAAAAGATTCTGATTAATAATGGAGTATTATTTTTATTCAAATGACTGTCTCGGCTGGCTGGGCAATAGGCCATTCTGTGAACCCAATTAGCTTGACCAATATTCTTCTTGAGTGCCTGGATCGCACCCCACAAAAAAAAAATTCAACGGTTTCAAATCACAACTTCGTTCCGGCCAAGCAACATCATCAAAACGATCTACTTATTAGACTAGCCATGATGAATGGAAATTAATAAATATTTTATGTAAGGGCCAAAGAGTTGGTGAATAAGGATGGCTTAACTGATTATAGCCAAAATGCTAACCACAATAAACTTTGAGTGTGCTAAGAGCTAAGGGATGGTTTGCTTGTAATATGTGTTCAGCTCTTTGTTTATCTTGAAGGCAGTAAGTGAGGCAGCAAGTAGGCAGTAAGTAAGCTATGTACATACATATGTAGCCCTAACTGCTATTTTTGGAAAATTTATGGCAATGTAACAGGAAAGCGGTACAGTAGAATACTAGTTTATAGTTGTTCGAATACTTACCAAAAAAATAGTTTATCCATTGGCATTCCACCATTCTTTGATAAGGCACAAACTATCACCAAGCATTGTATGCACCGAAAATTCATAGACGTTGCATCGTCGTTGCATATACATATGTACATAGTACATTCAGACTTGTATGATATTTGTATACTATTTCTCTCCGGGCAATTTTCACAGCCACTCATCCGCGTTAGCTCTCTTAGCTGGCGTGAACACTCACGTAGAAGAAAAACTTCGAAAAGGACTTCCCATTACTACACCCTCGTTAAAAATTTGAGATCTTTTTTCCCGTGTAAAACGAAATTAAAGTTATTTTAGGAAGAAACTATTATTAACAAAGTTATAATCAATTGAAGTTTTCGTAAGGACCCCTTTTTGTTTTTCCTCATACATGACATTTCAGATGTGGGATGGTTTTGTTGTTAGATGCGTTCCCTAACTTTCATGAAATATTTATCATTCTCTCAGAGAATTATACCCCACTCTTAGGTTTAGGTTAGGTTTAGGTTGAGTAGGGTTATGAGTTCGTCATAAGACATTAGGCACCATAGTGGGCCCATCGCGATCTCTACGGAACCTTCACGGTACGAAACCTTACACCAATTCGCCAATACATTTAATTTCCCTACAGAATCTAATTATGTCCTCAATTGTGGTCAGTGAACCAACTTCATCCAGATTGTTGAAAAAGTATTTTCCGAGGTACTTTGCTCTACTCCTAGCAATGGCTTGACATTCACATAATATGTGAGTGATGTCCTCTACGACATGTAGGTCCTCACAATACCTGCATGTCTCCGTGTTTGTTAAGCCTAATCGGATGTCCTGCTTCCTCAGAAGGCAAAGTCGAGAGAGTATCCCTATTACTGTTCTTTGATCTACTTACATTAATCAATTCTCCAGATTTTTTCTGATTTAGCTTAGACTATAAAGCCTTAGAGACCCTATTCCCTTCTAAGGTTGACCATCTTAGGTCGGCCATAATGATGATTTTTTCGAGAATAATTCTCTTAGCCACGGCCATTGGTGGTATGATGCCTTCAACTATATCACTTACCGGGAGCTCTGCTCCTTTTTTGCCAGAACATCGTTACCCTCTATGTCACAGTGTCCAGGAACCCAACAGAATCTGACTCGGTTCTGCGAACATAAAGCCCTAAGCATTGTGCGCCAACTCCTGACTAGTTTAGATTTAATGATGTAGGACTCTAGCGCTTTTAGTGCAGCTTGACTATCAATGTAGATTACGATATTCTTGTTGGATATTGATCCCATCTCAAGTAGTTCCGCAGCTTTGAGTACAGCCAGAACCTCTCCCTGGAACATACTGCATGTGTCCGGAAGTTTCAGAGCCACATGTAGGTCTATATCTCTCAAATGAACTCCTGACCCCGTACCCTCGATAGTTTTGGAACCATCCGTATATATTGAGATTTCGTTTTCGATCGAAACTTCCTTCTTTTGCCAATCTTCCCTATCTAGGTACATTACTTCGTAGGGTGTATCGAAGTCGAGTGTACCAAGACTTTCATCCGTTTCGTCAGGGATGTTGGGGAATGATTCCTGAAGAATAGAGCTATGTCCGATATAGCTAGCTTTAAAGAACCCTGTGTTAGTAAGACGAATCGCATTGTTACCTACCTGCAATTTTATCAATTTTATCTGTAGATCCAATGGTAGAAGATACATAAAAGCCTGGCATGCTGCGGAAAGCGCCAGTGATGGCAATGCAGGGTGTTCTTTGTACCTTGATCAACATATCCCTTGTGTTCTTTTTGATCGTGGTCTTCCATCGAACAAGAGCCCCATATGTTAGAATGGGTCTGACTACCATAATGTATAGCTAGTGCATCATTGTCGTTTTAGGCCCCACTTTTTTCCCTCTGTCCTCTTGCAGATGAAGAGAGCATTTTGAGCCTTACGCAGTGACGTTTGACCCGGCGTTGCATAGATCCTTGAGTATATCGTCTATGACAAGAACCCAGAGGAGGGGAGAGATAACCCCTCCCTGGAGTGTGCCTCTAGTTACCGATTTCTTTATTGAACTAGTCCGAGAGTGGAATTGATATTTCTTCTGGCGAGCATCCTGCAGAGCCAATTGGTAATGCTATGCTCGACATTTATCCTTTCCAGAGCACTTTTAATTGCCTCTATCTAAAAAGGCAGTTAGTGCGAATTCCTTATGCTGAAGGCTGCTTTCAATTTTTCCTACTACTTCAAGTAGAGTTGTTTCTACCGATTTACCCTTTAAGTATGTGTGCTGAGGTTGGCATAAAAAACCGTTGCCAAACTTGCTTCTTATATGAATGTCAAGAAGCCTCTCCAGATTATTGAGGAGAAAAAACGGAAGATTAATGGGTCTATGGTCTTTCGCTGAAGTGTGGCTTGGTATACCTGCTTTGGGTATAAATACCACCCGCACTTCCCTCCATACCATAGGTATATATGTAACCTAACCTTAGACAACTTATGAAGATTTCCCTGATCCTGCTTCTGATCTTCGCTGGAGCCTTCTGCAGCATAGCCGGCAGAATGCCGTCAGGGTCTGGCGCTTTGAAATGACCGAAAGACATTATAGCCCAACGTAGCTTCTTCCATGTAATGCGATGATTTAACTCTTCCTCTGTTGATAACCTGACGTTATCAGAATATACATTATGTGTCGAAGCAGTTGGTGCATCACTTTCCGGGAAGTGAGCTTCAACTAATGTTTCTAAAACTGTCTCACTACTTTCTGTCCACGATCCGTCAGATTTTCTAATGAAGCTGGGAACTGCCGCATCTTTTGCCAGCATTTATCACCCACTCTTTTACGATTTTTAGTGCAGAAAATAAAGGAACAGACCTATTATGTATTATGCACTGATAAATTGCTAAACGTAATAGAAACAAAGTATCAATAACCCTTAGCGGAGTGACGAAATCGAAAAGAGTAAAATCCCGTTTGCGAGCGATGCGAGTCATCAATCTTAAACTTGAAATACGATCGTACATCGATACAAAAATGAATTAATTAAAACAAATTCTATGTATACTTTTTGGCGTTCACGATTTTTTTGGAGTAGAAATGTTGTATACTTCTAGGATGAATTATTTTCATGCATTTCCAACAGTTATGGATATTCTGTTTCTATTACGTTTAGATAGTTAATTAGATAGATATTGAGCGATATATTAGTTGTTAGGTATTAGTAAGGTACTAGAATCTCCTGAAGAAAGGTTGTAAGAGGGACGGCCCTTAAGGTTGTCTCCATACTGACTGATAGAGATTTATCACCTGTAGGATAGGATTGTGCATTTTATAGGGTTGGTTTAGTTATTTGGGAATTTCCCCTCTAAGGCGGATGATTCTCGTTAGTTAGGTGGGGTGTAAAGATAGTTCGCCTTCACGTGGTGCACCCTGGGTTATGCTAAATGAACTATCAAACGAAGGATGCCACACTGTCTACTAGAAACCCTAACAGCTGCTGGCAGAATACATGAACGTGAACACAATTCACTGTTCCACTGACATTTCGTGATGCCATTCGACAGGGAATTTAGGACCTTCAGTTTGAAACTCAACATTGAAGGAATTAGCCTCTCAAAGTGCGACTACTTATCGAAATTTCTAATTGAAAACAAAGTAGATGTTGCGCTTATCCAAGAAACGCATACCGAAAACTAGAAACAACTATTGTGTAGATAGAGATTGGATTGAAAATCCCGATTGTTAACTCAGTCTCTCGGCCTAGATGAAATTTCAGGAAGGCAAGGTGGAAGCACGACAACTGGATGAAAATTTACGGTACAACCTATCGTAGTTTATACACGGCGGTACTTTATAGGCGCCGTGCTATATACTACAAAAAAAAAAACATGTTCTTAGAGGATATCGCAAGGAGTATATATCAGGCTGGATCCCTTGCTCTAAAAAAATCCTCACAGTAGACCGATGATCTTGCAGACGCTGTTACAAAGCTATGGCGAAGTTGCGTTCTGTAAGCATGATCAGAGGCAAACAGCGACCAACTTGGTGGTACGCGAACCCCAAGGCTATTCAAGAAAGCTGCAGATTGGAAATCCTACAGGTAGAACCATTTGCACTGAGAAAAGCCTAAAGGAAATTTCCAAAGTTGCACTCTATCTATCAAACAACCCAAGTACAGCATTAATTAACGGTCTCATTTCAGAGATGAAACTCCTTTGTATTAATTCCTTTAGACATGCAGAAGTCCTCAGACATTATATTTCCCTGGCTACCAGCTATTTTCAAGGGATGTGTGGATTTAGTCCACATACCCAGTTTGTGGGAGTGGTAAAGGTCCTCATATCAGGAAATTAATAATTCTAAGCTATTCACTTGTAAAGTAATATTTATTATTTCTTTCTTCTTTTTGTTAACACAATTTGGGTTCCTAGATGTTCACAAATCACAAATACTTACCTTTCAACAGTACTGGCCGCTAAGGAGCCCTTTCGACGGATCCCATGATAGCTACATATATAAAATGAACGTATGTCGAATAAGTTAAGTTAAGATCCGACGGTCCGATTCCATGTCGTTCGAAAGCTTACCTTTTCGTATGATTATATCACCACAGAATTAGAGAACTCCTTTTGCTTCAATTGCAATGCAAAACAGGCATTGAATTATAATAATCTGTGAACTGAATATCTCTTTTCAGACATTAATTCAAATGCAACTGTCGACGATGCCTTTCTTCTGAACTGAAATTCTCAGCACGTACACCAAATCGTTCACAAGTACCTAAGCCTCATCCTCAAAGCTTCCTTGCTTACTTCTTCAGGTAGTCATCTATCGCTTGCGTACTAGGATTTATTTAACTTCATGAATAACTGGAAACAAATCTTCCTACTTTCCGTTGTTATATCCACGGGAATAGTAGTCCAAAAGATTCACATGCTCAAGGATGTGGCTACATCTATTATACCAACCTCTCACAGCTTAATTTCAACTTTTACTCTAACTATGAAAAATATAAATATTTGGCGCAACTTGCTTCTCACAACTATTCGTGTTGTGCATTTTGATTGAGAACCTTTCTTATGTACATACAAACATACATATGTATGTATATTGACGTGGTTTGGGAATTGAACTCCAAGCTCCTCTCAGTAGTCCGCTACTCTAATCAATATTAGCCCTTCCCTTGATGTTGCTGGCATCGACGTCATCAAGACTTTCGCAAACATCTCTCTCTGAACTATTTGTAACCTAGTACCAAGAACTATGCGGGTTCTTTTCAGGTAACTATTACCTACTGTTGTGATTCTACGAAGATTGATTGAAACTGAATTAAAAAAAAACTAACAGAAATTCAGATAGCGGTCGTGGCTATGACTTATGAGGCTCCAATTACTCCAACATACTATTACTGAGACTTAAAAGTGAGGCAAACAATAATGCAATGTCCTAAAGGCAGTAAGTTTTTTTGGTCTTTCGTAAAAGCAATCAAAGGCTCCTCTCCATCATCCATCCCACCTCTTGTGCACAACGATTAAAGTATCACTGACTCCCAAGAAAAAGCCAATCTGCTAGCAGCTATGTTCGTTGCAAATTCCACCTTGACAGATACTTCTCTACCACTACTGAATCTGGTTCAATATATCCTAGGACAAATATTTTTATAAACCCTCTCAATAGCTCGAATCCTAAAAGATCTTAATAGTAACAAATCTTCCGGTTCAGAAGAATAGGGGTCCCTTCTCTTGTTTTGAAGAGGTGTTCTTTTACCCTGGCGAAACCTCTATGTAAGCTTTTTCACTTAGTGCAAGTCCAGCCGATCTCAAAAAGGGTGATAAAGTCTCACAAGCGAACTCTAAGGTCATGGAAAGCATTGTAAATTTCCATCTTATGAGATGTCTGGAAAGAAACCGTCAACAACTTTCCATAGGGGACCTTATGTTGTACCTAATGGGTAAATGGAACCAAAGTATTCACCATCACGGTGAATGGCGTGTAGTTGCCCTAGATATCTCTAAAGTTTCCATAGTCTGTGGCACAGTGCCCTCTTAAGCAAAAGCCAAGCTTACGGTGTCGGTAACATCTTCTCATCATGGATTGCAAGCTTTTCGAGTAATCGGTTAATACAAGTTGTATTGGACGGATATATTTCTACCTCATTCTCAACCAACGCTGGTGTACCTCAGGGCTGAGTCCTCTCTGCGACCTTTTTTTTTTAATATGTATTGACGACCTTCTTTCTCTCACTCGCAATCCAATCCATTACTTTGCGGATGACAGTACTTTTGACTTCGCTTATTCTTCAACGACTCCACAGCTAAGACATCAAGCTGCGGAGTCTTACCGGCAGCGAATCCCTACCGAGCTTACCTCCGATATTGATGCAATCATCAATTGGGGTGCGAAAAACCGAGTTGAGTTCAATTCATCAAAAACCCAGTGATGTCTCCTGTCTCTGAAGCGGGGTACTAATGTAGCCAAACTAAAAATGCTGATATTGAGGAATTTAATGGCGAAACTCAAATAAAACTTACATTTTGGGCGGAAGCTTCCGCAACTTGTTTGAGTTTATTAGAGAGTGTCCTGCGTCAGGTATGTACATTGATCGATGACGTTTCAATTTCCGACCAAAGAGCATCATCGAAATGTTGGGTGCTTATCGGTCCTGTACCGATACTACAATTGTTCAGATATAATCTATAGTTGTGGCTTTTCCGCACACCCTTATCTTTTAAATCCTATTTTCGGTCGCACAGTGAAATTCAGAAGCTCATTCTTCACTTTATAAATTTGTGGAATAACTTTCTCCAAATTTTGACTTACAAAGATTTAAAGACAACGAGCATCGTTGCTTGGCTCTTTTTCCTTTTCCTACCAACTTTACTCTTCCCTATACCCTTTCCTTTCACTCCATTACTGGGTTAATAACTTTAAAGGACTTTAGTCCTCTGTGATGAAATACATTTAAAAAAAATCGAAGTGATGCTGCAGAGAGTTAAAGGTTCTGGTTACACAATGTAAACAAAGCTACCATTAAATGAGATGCCGGTCAACCCAAAACGTTTCAACATATCGACAGGTAGTTCCAAAACGTGTGCCGCTGCTTCATTTCAATACTGTTTTCCACGTACACTGAAATTTACATATTCGAAGGACTGCTTCGTGTTAATGTAATTCAGTCTTCTCAGTCTAAAGTCAATCTAAACGACATGGAGTTGCTATATCCCACTTTTCCTTTAACTCATCCGTTTCAAGTCCTGCCCACAGAGTTTCTCCAACCTTAATCCTTAAAAATCAAAAACTAGCAAAATGCAAACAGAACCAACCGTTTTTTTACTATGTAAAATAAATAAAAAAAACACCCAACAACATATTTTACATTTTCTATAATTTTTTATTTAATAATTACCAATCGAACTTAATGTTATTACAATTTCAATTAAATTCTAAACATATTTATTCTCTCTCTTTTGCACCCCTTACACGTTGAATAGAAATGTATATAATATGTATATAAACTTATACGGCACACATTTAAAAAAAAAAAAAGAGAAACAAAAAGAACAATTTTCTACTCTTGTGTTATAAATTTTTTTTTTTTTACTTTATTTGAACCACTTTGTGCACTAAATGTTCTTTATTAAAAAAAACAATGATACATAAATTTATTATTGTTGTTTTGTAAAATTTGTTTTAATTCGCTCGTCCGTGTAAGAAGTTTTACAATATATATGTATGTACGTAAACTCTTTTTATTTCATTTTAAAAAGACAAAAAAAAAAATCCTAATCAAACTTAAAAAAGAAAAACAAAAGAGAATTATACTTTGAAAATTATTTAAAAAGAAACACAAATATAAGAACAGAAATTGTTGTCGGTTTGTTTATATAAATGTATGCTTATTGCTTTGTTTTTAATTTTTATTTTATTTTTATATATATTTATATATATTATTTTTTTTTTTTGTTATGTAATCATGGTTATTGCTAAGTTAAAAATCAGGAACAGTTGTAATTTAATTGGAGAAAAGAAATGAAAACGTTGTTTTGTTTTTTTGAACCCACACCAAAATTTATTATTAATACAGAAAATTAGAGAAAAAAAATGTTAAAATTAGAAAAAGTAGTTAATTTTGAAAAAAAAAGGAAAAAAGTAATTAAAAATAAAAATAAAATGAAATTTAAAAAACCGTTATACATATGTATACGTATTAGTTATGATTACAAGTTTTTTGTGTTTTTTTGTTTTTAAAGTTTTGTTTTAGTTATTCTTTAGGCAGTAAAAATTTATCTTAAACGACTAAACATTTATTTATTTTTTTTTTTGTATTTTTTTATAGATTTTTTTAATTTTTTTTTGTTATACATTTGAAAAACAATCGTTGTGTATTATGTACTACTTAATATTTTTGTATGATCAGCACTTATTTATTTCAGAAACAAGAAAAATTAAAATTAAATGCAAAATTAAAATTGAAAAAAAAAGATAAACTTGGAAATAAAACTTTGTTATATACTCGTAATTATTAAACTTTTTATACTTTAGAGTACCATAAATAAATGCTGATGTTTTATATTGTTTTTTTTTTGTAATGTTAATTTTTAAGAAAACAGAAAGAAAACTATAATTGAGTTGGATAAACAATTTTGTTTTGTTTGTAAATATAGTAAAGATTGTAGAATATAATTATTTGTTGTTTTATGTATCTTTTTTTTTTGTTTGTTTTTTATTTTAAAAAATTTGTCAAAATTTATTTATGCTAGGCCTTGTCATCGGACAAAACCATATCGTTGGTCAATTCATTTAACACTTGAACCAGATCGTTATCCTCAAGGTAGGCGCTCTCGTTCATGTTGTAGTCATCATTGCAAAGGTCCATTAAGAAGGTTGTCATCAAAGGATTGCCATTGTCCATAAACGATATGGAGGACTTTCGATGATTTCCTTTCGAAGTTGTTGCCTGTGGTTGTGGTGTGGTTGCTGAAGTGGTTCCTTGTATTTGTATGGTTGCCGTATTGGTGCGTTGGTCTACATTTGCAATGAGTACGTCTCCAGATTTGACTGCATCATTTATGATGCTAAAGTTTGGATAGAATTTCTGAGTTGCATCCGGCAAAGTATTGATGTTTTTTGTTTGAGCTTTGCTAGGAGTGCAATTCTCGTCGATGCCACTGTCACTGCTGGATTCGGTGTCAGACATTGTCAGCAAGGCCGGCGGATTGGAATCATCCGATGGAAAAGGTGGCGAGGGTAAGACACCCCTACCACCACCGATCATTGGATTTGAACGACAGCTACGCATTACTTTGGCCGTGGAAGTCTCGCAACGTATTGATGAAAAAGAGTCAGACGGCGAGAGTTGAGCAATGGAATCGTTGCTAATATCATCGGTGATCATTATTTCAGGACCGGCTCTTACAATTATATTCTATTAGAAAGGAAAGAAACGAAAACAGAAAGAGCATTAAAATTAGGTTAGGAAATGAAGTATTTAAACCGAATAGCATTAACGAAGAACTTTAATTTCGAAAGAACATACGGCGACTCAAATAAATAAAGTAATCTAAACTAGGAGCCTCGTGTTATCGAGTGAAGTTGACTGATAGTTTGTGTTTTGCTGTCTAAATCAACGAGCATGATTGTTTTTTTTTTGACGTGGCCTACCCTAGCCTAGAAAATCTACTAACTTGCACCAATTTTTAGTTGGCCAATAGTTGGTCATTATTACAAAATTGCATAGTACTAGAATGAGCTCTATTGTGAATTTGTCTTAAGAATGATATACTATTCCGGTTGTCAACTAACAGAATATTATAAATTCACTGAACATACCTGGTACATATGTACGTCAAAGATAACTCCGAATTTTTTGTTGGCCGATAGTTTGGAATTTGTAAGTGCGGGCTATAAAACACTTCAAGTCAACGAGTATGATAACCTAATCTAACCCAGAAAATCTACTATACAAGGTTGTGAATAAAGTCATCATTATGCTAGGAGCTTGCATCGATTTTTAGTTGGCCAACTGTTGATTGTTCAAATAAAGGTAGTATAGGGTTTCATAGGTACCAAAATGAGCTATTTTAGTAAATTAATCTTACTTTGTACGTGCCCTGATCTAACCTAGGAAATCTACTATCCAAGGTTCTTAATAAGCACAGCATTATGGTAATGGCTTGCACCGATTTTTAGTTGGCCAATAAATGAATATTAATTGGAAATGCAGTGAATAGTTTCATGTGTACAAAGAGAGCTTTTAGTTGGTAAATGAATCTTAAGAAAGTTACTATCAACTTTTATAGACATAATTACGGTAGAGGGACCCCTCTAAAGTTTTAGTTGACCGATAGTTTGATATTTATTAGTAAGTGCTGTAAAATTCTCTAACTCAACGAGAACGAATTCTTCTCAAAAGATCTTGCACCGATAGTTCATCGACCAATAAATTGGTTATTAATGATAAATGCAATAAAGTTTTATATGGGTACGAGCATGGGACTTTTTGAGTTAGTCCTCAGGAACAGTTAAGGTTCTTAGTTTATGGGGATAATATTGCTTCTAAAAAGAAAAATAATTACTTCCCTACAGGTAGGGACATAAATACATATGTCACATGGAGTTCTAATAGACACTTTCAGTGACAAGTTTTCATTTATATCTCATTATCACAAAAAGTATCTATTTTCATTGTCAACTTTATTTACAATAAACCTACACTACATGGTTTACCTAATTTAATGTATGCAGTCAAAATTTCTTGACACATCAAAACACAATCCTACTTACTTCGTTCTTTGAAATAATATTGAGTCTCCGCTTGTATTTTCGAATCATTTTCCAACATAATCGTCTCGAAAACATTTTCAAGTGATTTCAGTCTCTGTTAATGCTATTTTTATGTTTAGTTTATGGATAAAAATGTTTCAGAATATGTTCCTCCTGCTGTGCAATATTAGATTTCAGATTTCACGCTGAGAACAATGTGTTGTGTTCACACTTGAAGTGGTTGATAAATAAAATTATTTGAAGTACTAATAACGTACATGATGGTTTTTGAAAATGTATGCTAGAGACGTTCATTAATGAAAATTATGATACTCTTTACCAGTTATGGATTTAATATGTTTTTATAATTTTTACTTTAAAAATTTTACTTAAAACATGTATTTATGAAATCAACATTTGCACAATAGAAGTATTCTAAAACATTAAATGGTTGGGTAAGGGAAAATGATTTAAGGAATTCGTTGTTTTTGAAAATATAAAAATGATTAGGACAGGGATTTGTGTTTTTAAACGGATCGATTTTTTTTTTTCAAGATTTACAATTTATATTCATACGTATTTTTGCATTAGATACAATTTTTAGTTTTTGTTTGTACAAATATTTTGTGTATTTAATATAAAATAAGTGTTGTTAACATTTATTTAATAATATAGTATTATACTATTCGAAATTTGTTCTTCACGATTTTAGTTTAAATATTAAAGCTTATAAACTAATTAATTATGACAAAAAATAAAGTAATTTTGTAATAAAAGGTTATGGAGTTCTAAGAAATATTTAATATGAAGTTTAAGACTTAGGAACACTGATTGAAAATTCACAAGGATTTGTTGCTTTCTGTACAATTGGTAGTGTAAACAAATTGAATTTGAAAAAAAACTTGCTGCATTCATGCCTTTTCAAAACTGCGATATAACCTGGTCAATAAAACACTTTGGCACCAATGTATTCGAAACTTGTGCCCTAAATTACATTGCTGATAGAATTATTTATATTTATCGAAATGTGGAGGCCCAGGTTCATCCCGAATTGTAGCACCACCTAAAAAAGTAAGTATATTTATCTAAATAATGCTTAGGCAAGTACGCTCTGTACTTTGAGTATATGGAATTCTCAGCAATGTCTCCAAACAAAGATTTATAAATAAGCTAATCAAAATTGGTACTAGAATTCTTTTATGAATCAGTCGTTGACGATAATCCCAGTGAAAGTGAGGTGCTTGAGTACAATCCTTTCAAAAACTCTACCTACTAGGTCGTGAGTGTCAGAACTTATAGAATTTGGATTCTAAACTAAGGTTTTAGATAGAACTTGAATCCAGAGGCGATCTTCTAAGTGCGGAAATAGTATCTGCCACTCTTGGTATGCGAAGAAAATTATAAAATTAATAATGGAATCAAAACTGCTTTCTGCAAATGTCCTAAGGTGCTTTTAGAAACGATCAACAGTTGCTCTACTAACCTTTAAACAATAAATGGTAGCTACTGACGTTTCAAAGAATTGCTTTCTAAATTATACTATCTAAGTGTGCCTTGCCAGAAATTAGTACATAACACCTTATAAATGGTAGCTTCACGTTCAAAAGAACGGCCTTCGTGTAAATGAAAGAAACTTAAAAATGGTTCCAACATCTCAAATACAGCTGAAGCTGATGACATTAAAAACCTAAAGTAGCAAGATTGATTTCGTTAGGAAGATGTATTGAGGCTGTTTAACACTACCAATGATAGTTCTAATATTATTCAGGACTGCTAGACTAAACAGGTTTTCCAAATATCAATAGGTAGACATAAGTAATCTATGAAGACAAATGCGTTCTTATTCACCGTCGATCAAGTCCTATTTTCTCTTCTACGCGGTGAATCCTCGAGTGTCTAGAGTTTCTACTTATGAATAGTTTCCAATCCTTGCGAAAGGACGTTGGCCGAAGTGAAATGATTCTCCTGATGGAATCAACGGCAATATGGACAGTATATTCAGGTTGAACTTATGAATCTTACAGTGTCAGGGTATTCGTAAAAGTGGGTTAGTGCCTTCGATTTATTTCCTCTGGACATAGACGTTTTACGTAAGAAGGCGACAACATCTAAGTTGGAGCTATTCGACGGTTTAACCATGAAAGAGGATGTAGCGGATTGTAGAGCCACCTACATAAGTTAGTACGTAACAATGAAAAAAAAAAAAAAATGAAAGAAGGACAACGATCTTCGTACCTGTAAGCAAAATGTTCAGACAGTTACACCGCTTATTAGCAATGTTCCAAATCCTCGTATGACGTTAGGGTCGTGCTTAATGATTTTTGAAGACATTTTGGGCAGTACAGTTAAAAACCAAGCCTCTATGACACAACCTCCGGAAATGGACTCAGCCTGATCTACTTTCCTGTGGGTTGAGAGCTCATCGTAGCTAGAATAGCTCAGTAGTTAGAAGGGGATCTGAAAGCAGATTAATCATGTTGATACCGACACAAGATAGTGCTGATTTCTGAAGACTCGAATTCTAAATAAACAGAGTGGCTAAAAGAGGCTGCCAAAACCTTTGCCAAAGACCAGTCTTAACATTGTCTAGGTGACAAAGTATTATACAGGGGACTAGAACTTCATGCGAGGTTACATATAATCTAACTGAAGGAGAAATATAAACGGAATAACGTTTGAAACTTTTACTAGAGCTCGAGCTCAAGACTTCAGAGACAGGGAAGGCAACTTTTTAGTGAAATCACAGCCGGTGATGAAAGTAGAAAAGATCGCTTCTACAGACTGTCACGAGAATATCGATCAATAGCAAATCGTCGGATCATAAACCATTCATGTAGTCCTTCCATACAACATGAAGTACTACTCGACCAGATAGCCTAGCCAGTGACCTATTCAAATTACTGTACGACGATTAGTCAAATATGGGCGAACGAAACTATGCATGGTGAATCAGCATCGTTTACCCGATACTCAAAAAAATAGTAGTTATCTCTAATATTAACAATCACCTGAGGCACCTCAGTATAAAGAACTAAAACTTTTTGACAACAAACTGATCGCTTTAACGCTATAATCGGGCCTATTTGGGCACAGTAGCAGATTCTGGGGAAAAACCAAAGATTTCGATTTGATAGGCACCATTTCTTTATCGTTTTAAGACAACCAATGCAATGATAGGATTTATGGAAACTTGTTTTAGAGTTTCATGACAAAGCAATGGAAACTCTGCCAAACTAGTCTATCTGTGCTGGTTCATGATTCATTGTTCATTTTCGTTGCTCTATCCAATAACCCTAACGAGACGCCTGATCCCAAAAAGGGACATAGGGTGAGGCTGTCAAGTGATTTTTCACGGACTTCAGCGTCAACAAAGACTCCAAATTTCCCTCTAGAGATAGCTGGACAAATGTTGACGTATTAACCCCACCTCCATCTTCACAGATGGGTCAAAAATAGACGAAGATACGGACTCAGGAATATTCTCAGATGCACCATCAATTGCCTGGTCCATAAAACTTCCCAACCAAGCAAGCATATTATAAGCGGAAATATATAGAATAACCGAGGTCTGCCGGGATCTATCCACTCTGAATAGCAACAATCCAATAGACATCTACATACACAGTCAAGCAGCCATCGAAGACATCACAGTCAAGTTAAAACTGGTCAAGAGATGTAAAGAGGAACTCAAATCCCTTAGCTTGGAGCACAGCATCACACAACGGATTCCGAGACACGCTAGAAAAGGTTCAGAATCAAACCACCTATAATCAGACCACTCGGTCCTAAGGCTCATCAGTCTTTTTATGTCCAAAATCACCTCGAACTTTCACAACATGGTCATCTTCCATCCGCGTCTCTAGAAAACTTTGGGCTCAATACGACAAAAGAAGGACTACAGAACTTCTATCGCTGAATAGACCATAACTGAGTCTCCTCGTAGGTATTCTTAGAGGGCACAATTCAATGGCGGCCCATTTCAGTTGGTCACTGAAACCATGGAAATAGATTTAAACGACTCTCTTTCAATATCGATTCAATGAGATTAAAAGAATGGATATATGGATACGTAGATGCTCCTTCAGTGGACAAAGAACTCAGTCATCTCTACTTAACCAATTAAGGACACATACGAATGTGTACCCGTGAATTCCCAGAACTTTGTGGGTTCTTCTTCAGAATTCGTTGATTCACATCCTCATGACGAAACTCAGGTCAGAGTCTAGTATAGGTTGGACAAGTTTAAAGAATCACATATGTCCATAGGTCTCATCTCTCCATTACAATCCACAAAAACTAAACCAACATCCTAAAGATTATCAATCACGGTGCTGCTTTTAAGGAAAATCTCTCTCTCCAACTTTATGACATAAAGAATATTCCATGGATGGAAAAGAAAAGCAAAGCACATTAAAAAAAAATCCCATAGGATAACGAAGACAAAAATTATTACACCACACAGCTTGGTGGGGCATTAGCCCAGCTGCCAATAAATCATTTTTAGTGTCTGCTTAATATCTTTTTTGTATCCCTGTATCAAATCAGTTGGTATGTGCGCGCCTACTTGTTCTTTTCAGTTTTTATTTTTTTGGTTTCATTGTGTTATGCGTATCTAATCAAATTGAAAGGACTTTTTGAAAAATGTCTCAAACTCTCGAAAATGTCAAGAGTCAACCTAAAAACAACAATACAACTATGACATCATATGTATTGTAAATCGAAAGGAAAAATAAAAGTCAAAACAAAAAGAAAAATACGAGAACCTAACTCCAGATGAATATGTAATGTCCTGAACGATTGGAAAAGTTTCCAATGTCCCCAAGTTGGACATTAAGAAAGCAAATGTCTTGGAACAGTACACAACACTATCCAGACTATGACGTCGAAAGTATGAACTTTCGTTTCCTATAAAAGCAAACCAATTTCAAGGCTGTGCTTTATTTTATGGCAAAGGATATTACCAGAGAAAAGCTTTCCCATTGATTTTACCATAACAAGAGGAAAGAAAATCACTCAAAGGACATTTCTAGAGAGAGAGCAAGTAAAGTGGGTCATTTAGAATACACACACAGGAAGTTAAAACAGAAAAGGAAATACAAACAACAACAGATAAGAGAAATTCCCAGAGATAACGACGAGGATAACAAAAACGGAAAACTCACTCCTCTCGAAAAAGAAAAGTGAAAGTGAAATTGAGTATACTACATATATTTGTGTACACGTTTTCGGGGGCTCGCTCAAGGTTCCCACACCCAAGCACCATCAGGATTCTCGGGAAAAAAAAATGAGAAAATCCATATTATCGGTTTTTTTTGCGTTCATTTGTGGGATTTCTCCTTTTTTTTTTTTTTTATCCTGTTCAGCCGTCCTCCATACAACAAAAGCACTTGCCAGGGAAATGAAAATGAAACCGAGAATTTGACTTTGGAATTGGAAAATATGAAAATAAAAAATAAATGGAAATGCTTTTCTTAACAAAAAAAAAAAAGAAAAAAAAAACGAAAGGAAAAGAATTGAAATAAATGATGATGAAAATTAGATGCGATTATTCTGATGGTAGGTTGTATATATCCTGAATCCCGAGACACAATGATGAATCTTCAGATGGAGATATTAAAATATTCATTTGGGAAGTAAATATAAAAATTCTTTATGCCAAGCAATTGAGAGATGGCATCTGAGGGAAGTAACCGGAAACACGATTAATTGTACGAGGATTCTACATGTACACACAATGTCCTTGATAGACTTCGCTGGGCGGAATGAGAGCATTTTATTGCTTTTCTTGGCCTACATTGTGGTATTACAGCTGCAATTGAATAGGAAGGGTGCAAGTTTTTAAATACATGTGTGCTACTACTAGGTTTGAAATAAGCCTTTTAAAAGGAACGGGTAAAATTTTTGAACATGACGCTTTGGGGTTCCGGTACGCAGATAGAAGACTGTAGACACAAAGTAGGTATAGAACTAAATCGCATCGGAGCGTTAGGATAAGAAAGTGTAGGTCTGCCAATAAGACAATGTTTCACAAGTAATACATATCTGATCGCTTAAAGCCTTAAGGTGAAGTAAAATGGCTGCTCAAACACAAATAGACCAAAAGTCCGGTAAATTGTATTACCAATAGAAAAACCAAGTAATTCGACTTAAATTCCAGAGCACTCAAGGTTTGGAATAAGTGTATTGAACTTTCTCTTGAATCTTCGTGGCTGCTTCCCTCTTAAACTCGAACGATCTCACCGAGACCTTCGATGTCAAAAAAAAGTTTGTAGACAAAGAGACACGCTATCATGTAATTTTTAGAACATCATACTCGAAAGGATTGTCCGAAACTCACAAACCAACACCGGAGCCATATTCTTTCAAAAGTCGGTGCAGCTACTAGCGTTCGGCCAACGATATTCCTGCTTTATGGCGATGAAGCTTGGACTCTACCTAAGGCGGATGAAGATATCCTCAGTCGCTTCGAGAGAAAGATTCTTCGTAAAATTTTCAGTCCATCGACGAACTATACGAGCTGTACAGCGCCATCAACCTAGTCAAAAAAAAACTGCGCATTAGTCGTTTGAGATGGCTAGGACATGGAGAGCGAATGGACACCAGCGCATCGGCCCGCAGAATCTTCGAATCAAACCGGAAGGGACAAAGCAGTAGAGGAAGACCTCGCCTCAGGTGGACAAGTAGAGGGGGACCTCAACCGCCTTCCAGTGTGCAACAGGAGGGAGTTAGTTAAGGGCCGGATTAACTGGAGAGGCTTATTGCACCAAATGTTATTTGAAATTGAAGATCTTAACAAAATCACAACGAAAAGTAAAACCTACCAAGCCTTGTTTTGAGAAAGGTAATGCTTAGATACCAGTTCTCTAAAGTATCTAGTGACAACACGCATAGAGTTGCTAATAGAGACAATCAGCGTTCCAACAGAGAACAGCAAACACTCGGATCTACAATGGATTCATTGTTCACCCCTGTGGTGAAGAAATCTTAAAAAATAACATTTCTGCGGCTTCCCTAAACCATCATGAGTTTGATATATATTTTAGGATGCTTAATGGTGTCTTTCCTAACAGATCGCCCAAGAAGTTGTGGCAACTAATGAGCCCTATGAAGAATACTAAGTGGGTTGTTTAAACGCAAGGATTTGCCTGGTATTAGTTTTGTCGTGTTTTGGCCAGAATTATCTGGAGACACGACAAGATGAAAGTCTCAAGAAGTCTTATGTTATGCTCAATTTTACAAGAACCAGCGGAGGTAGTGCAAAGTTGACGATCATTGTCAGGTCCTGTTCAGACCCCTTTCTTGTTAATTCTTTCGTCCAGGAACCCACCACAATGTAAAGTCGTGATTTGCTGTGAGTTCAGAAGTTAATTAAAGATCAAGTTTCTTCTGGTTAATAGCCGTACCGTTTGCCCAATCCTTTCTTGAGGTGAAAATTGTCTTAACGTCAGTCGTTTAAAATACTGACTAAGACAAGCGTTCGAAAATAAACTCCGTCGTTTTGGTACATATGTATGATGAGGTTTGGATTCTCATAAGTCCCACTGAAGGACTACCGAGCTACCCACCATAATACCCACTCTGTCTGATATTGACTTTTGACAGTTTCCGAACTTTAAATCCAAACTTTTTTTCCCATGAAGCAGTACAGCAAGGAATCAAACTTATTTTTCCAAGATATCAAGGAATTGAAGAACAGGTGTGTTTCAATAAGGACACTTGTCAGTTCATTTTCTGTCTCCCTACGTGCTCCAGTTCTTGCCATTCTCCTTCGCATTAGGCATGCTTTAAAACATATGTAACAAATCAAAAAAAAAGAATTTTGATTAATTTCCTCAATTTCAGCTGAAAAACCAATTTGTAAATCTTTTTGTAAATATCCTCACCCACATTGTTTACAAACCTACTTCCACATTGTCTATTTTATAATCTCATTAGTAACCAAAAGTAAATCTAAAAAAAAAAAAAAAAATAAACACAAATCCGTAAATCTCTTCAATTCAGTCTCCAAATTGCCATCATTTAATTCCAACAATTCCCTGCCATCTGTGATATTCAGTCAACCATTCAGCTCATTCATCTCTAGAGAATCATTCAAGGATATAGTGATTGAATTCAGAGAATATTCGTCGACTAAAATTCACAAATTTATTCCATTTTGCTTGACGAGGACATCGTTTCTATTTTTCTATGCCTATCACCCATATCCCACCCTCCTATTCGTATGAGTAGGCAGAGGCAAATTTGCCATCTTTTCACACCATACACTGAAGGAAAAAAGAGTCAACTTTCAACTTTCGAAATTGGAAAACAAGTTTAATATACATGGAGGACATTCCTCATACCGCCCACCCGTCCACACCCATACAACGACAAACTGGAAGTGCTGAAGTGGCATGGCACTTACTTCCTGTATGAGTATAATGGTGAACTTTTTCCCATAAAAAAAAAAAAAAAAATACAAAATCTTGTTTGATCAACTTTAAGAAAATTAATTTTCAGCAAAACGAAAGGACCTTCACACGCCCACACCAACCACCCACCATTTTTCTATGAGAAAGGGACAAATTTATGAAATTTAAGAAATTACATCAGCACCCAAACGCGGTACTCCCTAAAGTTGGCTTTGCCCGCAGCGGGATATGACAAAAAAAAAAAAACAAAATAGAAAAGGGATGTGCCTAGGGAACTCATTTAAAGACGGAGTAGAGGCTCAAAAGAAAATCCTCAAGAATACAATTTTCTGTTAATTTGGCTGTTTTTATAATTTTCTGTGTTTATCATTCGTTTCCGTTTCCGTTTTTTTTTTAAATTTTTTTTTTTGTATTTCTTTCGTGTCCTTCAAAATTTGTTTGCCAGTTTGGAATTGCCCTTGCGAGAGAAGGGTGGATAGGCGGTGCTTTTCTTATTTTGCAATTATATCAGTTTAAAGGAAGTAAAGCAGTCGAAGGATTCTCTTTAATGGGTTGGAGTGTACCATAATGGCTTTGAAAGTCATAAAGAAATCACGTGTATTACATTACAGCACAGCTTGTGGAGTGGTCCTTGGAAGGCGTTAATAATATTGGCGGGACTGTTTAAAAATGTTAATACAAGTTAGGCTCTGAACATGTAAACACAAAGTGATATCTGATGACATAGTACCGATTGCGTATAATGGCTCTAAGAAGTAGTTAGCCCGAAATGTACCGAGATGTTCAGCCGAAAATCAGCGCAATTGCATGCCCAGTTTTGAACTTAGCTCCCGGCTTACTACTAAACGTATTACTCTTCTAAAACTGGTAGAAATTTCTGAAGTAGATATCAAACCTTAGGTATCCTGTTTACCTAGGTAAACGAAGGATAAGATGAAAGCTCTTAACTTTTCTAGAACTAAGACACTAGTATCAGGAAAACAGGTGGCAGAGGGACCCCTCAAGGGAGGCGTTTTACCACTCATTTAGCTGCTTTTAGTGAATAAAATTTTGGAACTTTTAGAGGGAAACGGTTTGTTTCTGATGGCCAACGCCATCCTGGTATTGGGTAAACAGACTCCAATTCTAAGCGAAAAACTCAATTATGCGCTACTACATACTGGTTAATAATATTTGAGTTGGAAGTCATGATCTGAGACTTAACACGTCTAAAACAGAATTCGTCCTTTCCACTAAGAAAATAACACTTTCTGTGTTTTAAGTTCCAAGCACCGAAGGAGTATCTGAGAATCACCATGATATTGGATTACAAACCTGGACGATCGCATCAAGACAGCGTATACAGTCTTCTAAGCATATAGCAGATATGCACCACATGGGGCCTCAAACCAACGCATTCTAACATATGTATGGGTCTATAGTGTGGTGGAGAAGAAATACCATCTTTCAAGAATCACGAAAATTCAGAGAACGGACTGGATCGGTAATGAAGATCATGATTAGTCTCATTCCACTGGATCTCATCTGATGCAGATCTAACGCAGATACAGAGATTGGCTTGTATTGCCATCACAAGCGCCATTAGAACTACACCTACGCGAGACTGGAGGTTATTCTGAATCTGCTTCCACTGGATATCTTCGTTCAAGCCTCGGCAACTTTAGTGCCGAGAATAGGTCAGTCAAATAGCTGGAGAAAAAATACTGAGGATCATTCTAAGATCCTGAAAAAAGATCTAGGGAATGTACAAACCACGGAGTACCTGACTCCGTACCTAGATTTTAGGAGAATGGTCAGAAGCGGTCAGCTTACCAATAGTTCTTTAGTTTTTTATTCTTTATAATTAGTCTTACACGACGACGGATCAGAGATGGTTGTAGGCCTAGGTTTAGGCATCTGACCGGTGAGTATATCCAAATCAGTTCGCTGTATTTTTCAAGCAGAGGTGAGACTGCGACGAAGGCAATACCACAAGAAGGTACCACCGTTTTCATCGAGAGCCAAGCAGCAATAATGGACAATTTCAACCGAAGCTTGTGAAGTGCTGTCATGAAGAGCTTAAGGTTCTTGAAACACATCACAAGGTTATGCTATACATCAGAACAAGTCGACACTTCGATGTTCATCCCGTCTTGCACCCTGAGGTTCGAAACAGGGATTAAGGCCTTAAGGAAGGCAAACATCAGATAGTTGTCCCTAGATACTTGTGTGACCACAAGAAGAATATGGTCTTGTTTCGGTAAGAGGCTAGGAAATCCCTTTCTTCCCTAAGAGTCATTGTGGGACATAAGAAGACCTTCGAGGATACAAACCACTTTCTTTGTCACTGTCCAGATCTCATCCACCTCAATTTTTAATTTCTCGTGAGACACTTCTTCCAGGACCTAGAAGAAATCAATGACATCTGGAACTACATCAAATCAACTGGATCGTTTGCTATTTTAAGATTGGCAATCTCTCCCCTCCCGTATCTCAAATGATCTATGTTGACCAGAGTGGGGCGTTGTGAATCTCTTCCATGCGCCTACTCACATACCTAACCTAACGTAGTATTAGACAGAAGTACTTACGTTGATTCATATGCTTCTACTAGTTTTTGGTGTAAATTAACAAGTAGGAGCTGATCTTGAAAGTGGAGTAAAAATAGGCAAGTACTCGGTAGGGTTCATACTGTTCATCCGAACGTCGAATGCTATTAACTTCGTCTTCTACTTCACGAAGTCCGAGTGCCTACATCATTCTCAGACTTAGAGACAGTAGCTGCTAACGTTTGTCCTACATTCCACTCAGTGTGTAGCGCTCTGGGAATGTTGGAAGACGATACACATTGGAACCAGATAGTTTGGTTGAAGATGTAAAAAAGCTGTTGGGAAAAGCATCCTTGGCTGGATGACCAACAGAGTACGGTCATCGAAAATATTAGTGATTGGGATGGCAAGGTAACCCCATTAGCACTATGGAATTGCATAACCTTTAGTATCAGGTGAAACTCCTTCATTTAAAAGTGTTCTTTTCAACATATCTAAGCAAAATAATATAGGTCAGATGCTTCGACCTTGTCACACAAAAGAGCAATCTAAGCACTTGATAGGACTCTTAAGGATTTACGAAGTAACACTATGCTCATAGGTGGAACCAATGTACTGCTTGCTGTTGACTTCAGGCAGACGTTGCCGGTTGTTCTAACAAGATAAGGGTCCACTTGTGGCCAAAAACGATGCAGTTGTGTCTTAAGAAGGATATGAGAGTACAAATGGGACGAGTAGGTTAAGTACATATTCCAAATGGTTTGGGTCACATTGTGAGGGACGTAAAGGCTCTGATTGAAGATATGACATGTACGTTTATATCTAATTATTCTTACGATGCACTTTCAAAACACACGATCGAAGCCGGGAGCTTCTAGAATACGTTAATGAAACAAAAAATAGGAAAAAAAAAAATAAGTTTAAGGCTTCCAATACATCAGCCTTATCCTTCGCATGAATTTTATTAGAAATTTGCCAACACGAGGCTGCGTACCATGAGTTAAAGGTATCTGCACAAAAAAAAAACAAAAGCAGTGAAAGTTTTGGCTTTCTTCAGTAAAAGTTATGCTAGTTGGGTTGAAATACAAAACTTTTCCAAATGGTGACCAAACCCCCGAAACTATTTATTCTGTTAACGTACTATTCCCATTCCCACTGTCATATATCATCAGGTACGCTGACCATCACTTTTGTTATAAAATCGATAAATTCATTTCTTTCTTCCTGAACCCGAAGTGCCATTGTGTGGTGACCTATACATATGTGACTATAATTCCTAATAGCCAGTCATATTGTCGAATACAATAATTCTTAGATATCCCATAAGGATATCACTTATCAAATTCCATTCGCTTTTCCACAGACACACACGAATACGCATTCCGTCTTCAGGGGAAATGTGTTCCCGAAAATTTACACGTGTCTGTTTAGCCCCTTTCGTTCTTCTCGTCGACTTTCAGTCGATAACACCGGGCACTTAGAAAACTATAAAAACTTGTTCACTTTGCTCCCATTTGCAGGTCGTATCAGATCAATACCCTCCAGCTTTTCCGTAAAAACAAAACAATAAACCTCTAATTGCCGATATCATTCTTCGAGATATGTTTGAACGAAAATGTCTCATTATTAGCCGCGCTATTAACATCAATAAAACAAGAATTGAGGCTGGCACCCTCCCCTCATATACAAATCATATCAATTCACCGAAGGTCAAGATCATAACCACTCCATGTTCTATTCGCCTTGATTCGTATGATAGCTAATTGATTTTGTCATATGAATTTCTGTTTGTTTCTGACACTCAATTGAATCCTGCGGTTGACATAACACACACACACACACACACACACACATTCACATATGATCTGCTTAAGAAGCGCTCACCCGCACTTGAGTAATGTAATAAATTAAATTTTTCTTCCTCTCCATTAGAGGAGCTGTCTTAATTAATTTTCCACTTCAATCAGCACCCCACCTGGAGTCGAATTCACCACCCACTTTCTCTCTATTCCTTGAGTTAATTTAATAAGGAAAGGTTTTTTTTGTTGTTCAATATTTTTCACTTTTCTTATCCTTAACACGTGCCGTAACCCTTCTCAATGCATGTGTCAGGACGAGATGTGGCTTCGTCTTTCAGCCTTAGAATTCAGAGATAAATCTACCACAATTCGCATACGGTTGTGTGAGGACAAATTATGCGTTCATCTGGCATGTCAACGTGCCATTATATCGATTTAGTGTGCCAGGATATGGAGTGCCTAACACTTTAAATCAAATCTGGTTCACCTGGTTGCCGTGGCAACTTACTCAATTTTGGCCTTTATTTGATTTCGTTGTGAAAGAAATATCCTTTACCTGTTCTGAAGTTTGTTCATAATATTGAAAAGTATTACAATGAACTCAATTAAACTCTTGAAGAAAGTGAATGACTGTTATGAGTTTCAAAGGATGTGTTTGACATTTTTTTAGAACTTTGATCAAATGCATGGTTGGCAAAGAGAATGTGGGCTATTGCACAACCATATGTAGATCAAGAACATATGCATGATTGACGCTCCTACGACGAAAGTAAATATATCAAAGAAAAAATGTTACTTAGATAGATTCATATACTGAAAGTGAGTTGTTGAATTATTGTCTTTGTAGGTGCTCTCGAGATTAAACGAAAAATATCCAAAACTACTAAAGCCATGACTGAGCGACCCTTCCGCCGTCAGGCAAAGAGGGCGCTTAATCTAGGCAGGATACAATTAAGACGGATGGTCAGTCTATACACCGGACATATCAACCTGAACAAACACGCATACATACTGGGACTGGTGACATCAAGCACCCGCCCGGGATGTGAAGATGAGTAAGAACTGATCAAGTAGTAACTTAGCTTATAAAAACGTTGAGGAACTACTTCAGGCAGAGAAAGGTATTGTAAGACACACCGGTGGCGTGCCGCAGGGATTCCTGTTAAGACCAATATAGTTAAATATGATGCATTCACTTTACGGCTTCTTATACGATGATGGCTCGATATTTGTAAGGTTGCTATGATATTGCCATAGTGGCCAATAGAAGAATAAAGATGGTTCCCTTCGGCTGATCTAATGGAAGTGGAGCTCGTAAAAAGCCCATAAGTAGTAGAAACAATAGTGAATCGATCACATTTTAAGGCAATGGTCATGAAAAGTAATGTAAATTACACAATAAATATCTAGGAGTCACGATAGATACTAAGATAATTATGAAGAATCATCTGTATGTATATACATGCAAATGTAAGCAACAACGATGTAGTTACGTATGAAATCTCATATGCGTCACTATTCTGGGTAATGATACTACAGATATGGAACGAGAAATGCAGAGTAGATATATGCAAACATGCTTGAGTCGAGTATGTTGTAATGCTTGATGACAGTGTCAGTTACTCCAAGCTTCATTTCAACAATGGAAAAATAAAGAAATTCGTATTCTGTTTCCGTATATCGATGACTGAGAATCAATAAGGAGGATCAATGATCACTAGATATGTACCCATTTAACACAATTTGCAGTCAAGTTGAAGGTGGTCATTGTCAAACTATGGTGGTTTTCTAGACATAACAATGTGAACCAAAAAATCTATACTGTCCCACCTCACGCGAACGTCTGACAAACATCTAAAAGTACAATTGTGTATAAAAATAGATACGATAGTATGAGTAGGTCCCTTCCATTTATGCGAAGTCTATAACATGTACAACTCAAATATTTGTAATATATGCCCAGGCGGACTGTGGGGGAAATCTTTGTATGCAATACAAGAACGAGTGCAGATACATATGAACTAGATCACTGATAATGGTTAAGTAACTTTGCAAGAGATCGTATATTTAATTCATACTGATAAGGAACACTTGTCATGTACGACTCACTACTTCAATGTACATACCTATCCACGCATGTTCAGGCAAATACCACAACTTAGATTTTAGAGGACGTAAATGTTTGAAATTCATATTTCCAGTGACCATGAATTCGCCAACATTTTTGAGTGATGATGGTGATTAAGACACATTCAATCCTGAACCAGTGCAAAAGACTAAGAGAGTACTTAACGTGGGATATATTTTTAAAAAAAAAGTTACTCAATTCGTATTTTATTAGACTCAAGTCTTTAAATGGAATGAGTCTTTAAAAGTACATATCTAAATATGCCTCAAGCATAGAAAGTGCTGTAAACACATACAATGTTGGACAAAAAAGTTCGAACCAAAGGAATTTATTTTACTGGTTATTATCCTTAAGAGTCAAAAGTGTTGTACTACATACCACATAAATAATGGATTTTAAAAAAATTATCAATAAAACAAATGATGTTCAAAGGTTTTTTTCAAATCGCATTTATGCTTTAATTTTTATTTAATATTGCATATATTTTGTGTATATTATTATTATTATTACTTATTATTTATTTTATTAAATAATAAAATGCTGCTTAATGATTTTTCGATTATCTCTTCTTACGTAATAGCAAGTAGTATGCCTATAGATAAACTTATAATATACATATATGGTAATTTTTTTTATGTAAATATATAAATATAAGACCATATAAATTGCTATTATTTTTTGTCTTAAACTTATGTTTTTTTTTTTTTTTCTACTAATCTCTTCTTTATCATGTTCCTTTTTATTTTTATGTAAAATAGTTCGACACTTAGATCTTTAAAAGAATTTAATTTTCAACTTAACTTTTGCCTTTCAATCCTTGAAAATTATTTTTTACGCTAAGCTTGTATATTATAAGTTAATATTTATGTAGTAAGCGTTTATTTTTAAGTTTTTACTTTATAATTTCTAAACTACATTAATTATTTTTGTTTTTTAGTAATCCTTTCACATAATTTTCTCTCTAAAATAATTAAATTTGAAACTGTTACAAGTGAAATGTGGAAGGGTTGTCTTGAGCCATAATTTACGGGGTAGGGGTATCTATGATGTCATATCGAAATGAGAGAGATAACATTTCAGTGATATTAATATCCTTTTTGGGGTGGATTATTATGAGAACACACGCCTTTCAATTTATATTCATGTTTAACGAGGGATCGTAATTATGATGGGTTTTTTTTTTTTTTTTAAAAGATACATATTTCTGATGAAAGGATGGCATTTTAACATAGAAAACCGAAAATGAATCCCACTTGAGGATGTTACAGCTCATGCATATGGATAGCGAAATGATACCATATAAGGACACAACCTCGTCGAAGGATGAGAAGGAACAAAATAGCTGAGATTTTTATTAATTCCCAGCGTTATTGTTGTGGCGAGAGAATGGAGGTTGTATCTGATGGAGATAATAATAAGGGCGTGAGATATTTTAAGATGACAAGTTGATTAATTGACTGCTTAGACAATGGTTTGTCAGCTTTTTGTTGCGAATTAATGGATGGTCTGACTTGTTGAATGCGAATAGCCCATGAATGGGGAGGATGGGAAATTAATCATTAAGGGAGGGAGTGAGCGTGAATGGGAAGGGATTTAAGTTGATGCTATGAATGCAAATTTAGTATCACGAGTTTATTGACAATGAAGGGGGTATTCATGTAGACTGCCTGTGGTTTAAGTAATGGGGAAGTGTAGAGGCATTTATAGATTCTTGAATGTTTTAGTGTGCGAGAATTATAGACAACTATGCAGAAATATCGTGGATCTACGGAGCAGATAATAATACTATTCCGTCACGGTATCAACTTCAACAAAAACATTCGAAAAGGCAACGTGTCGTAGATATTGAACTAGAATGGAATTTATTAATACAGTTCCGTCAAATTCTAGAGAAGTCAATAGAATTCAAATAACCAAACTTTATGCCTAGAAGGTTCTTGTCCAAAATGTGTGGATGGATCATATGAGCCTGTACTTTTATAAACAAACTTATTCTAAAGTGTCCACGAAAGCCTTTATTCTTTCATAAATTTTTTTATTTTTCAAATGAAAAATTAAGACTAGTTGCAGGAAAGAGAATAGTTCCTAAAATAGAACCTTGTGCTACACCAGCATTCTTTCCTTAAACGAAGAAATTAAATGTATTACAGTAATTGGAATCTAATTAGATGAGTCCGAATCCAGAGGTAGAAGGTAGATTGGTTTATGTTAAAAGACAAAATGCCTTACTGGTTGAAGAAAAAAGAACAGCAGCCAGAACGGAACCTTGTGGTACACTAGGATCAAATTAAATGTGTTGCAAGCATTGAAATTATAATACGAGTCGGGGTTCTGAGGTAGAAACCATGATTGTCTATACTTTCAAGAGTGGTAAACGATTATAGACTGTGGCACATGTTTCCGTCAGCTCTAAATAAACTTCGATGGCATCAAAGATACATTTCGAACGCTCCGACAACCACTTCCGAAATAAACATCCAAATTTACACAGTAAATTCATAAACTAAATTTTCTATCAATTTGTTTTGGTTTTTGTTTTCTTTTTTACTAAACGATATGTGTAAAACTTTTATTACTTCTTTTTTCTGGTTTGTTTTGTTGTTTTGTATCTTATTGTTTGTATTTTGGATGAAATACATCCTTGAGGTAATTTTGTCTACTCTTAGGTGTGTATGTAGGACTGGAGGTAGGGTATATAATAATTTGTCTATTTGGAGCATTGGTAAATATAATTAAACTATTATTCATTCCTTTTATCGTTATTGTGTTTATTATTTTTTTTTTTTTTTTTTCTACAAATTTTTACGGTAACTATAAATGCATTCTATAAGAAATATACATAAAGTTAATACATATACCTATAGTATTTTTTTTTTTCATTTTTAGCTTTACAATTCTATATGTACGTTTGTATTTTTGCAATAACATTGAGAGGTAGTAATGTACGACATCTATTAGGGAGGTAATCCTTTAGTGTACTATTTGTTTACAATTTGTTTTCTTTTTTTTTTTTTTAATTTAGTTATCAATAAAACTGAAATGCACTAAGAAAAATTATTGCTATTTTAATTTTTTTTTTATTTTTCTTTCACAACTCCGGTGGGGGATATTCCTGGATATGAAAATGTACACAAAACTAAAAGTTTTTTTTTTAAAAACATACATAGATTTTAAAAGTTCTAATTTAAAGCCATAAATAAACTTTTTTTTTTCATTTGCTAATAGTATACCTATTTTTCTTCTTTTTTAATCGTATCTACCGAGGGACGTTTTCTTAATTAAACAGACGCACTAGAGTTTATAATGATTTTTAACTTAATTCCTTAATTGGTAAGAGCATTTTATCTAAACAATAAGTTATTAATATTTTCTTGGGAAATATTAAGGTGACATAACATTAATTTGGTGTTTGGTATTTTTTTTTTTAATATATATATACTCTTATCGTAGGTTTTTTTTTTTAGAAATCAATTTACATACATTTAAGACTTTTCTTTAAAAGGCTAAATGAGTTAAACGTTCTCTCGCTAATTGTAAGGATTTATATTAATTTATTTTTTTCTTTTTTTCTTTTCAAAGTAAATTTTTAAGAGTGTACGCTCGCAGTCTTTCATTTATAATTATTTTACATAATTTAGTTCGTTTAATTTATTTAATTACACTATAAGAATATATATATATATGTTTATTAAGATTACTTAATAAGTTTTTGTTTATGTAATTTTTTTATCGATTACGAAGTAATTATTAACTTTTGGGAAGGAGATAAAATCGAGCAGAAAGGCTAACTTTTGCAATAGGTTGTGGTTTAGTTATTTGATGAGATAATCAGCACTAAGGAAGGGTACTGAGGATGGGTTGATTTGGTAAGCAAAGGTTCTGGTATCTAAGTTTTAAACAAGAATTTGAATACCTTACCACTGGCCTGATAAACTAGAGGGAACGTCGATTGGTGACAGGATGTTACTACCCTTATACCATTTTACGCCTTAAAATCAATCTATTATCTTAATTTCAGACTACTTGAGGCGGGTTTGACGTCAGCCTTTCGTTTCGAAACTGATACCTCCGTCTCGGATAAAATTTGATTCCATGTTGATGAGTTATGGTTCAATATCCAGTCAAAGATTGCTTTTGAAACGTGAGTGATCTAATACGACAGAAGTTGGATATCTCAGGACTGATTGGAGAAAGATGGTTAGCTACACAGAAGTTCTAATATCCAGGTGTATAACATATTTACAATGCCAAATTCGGCCTAGTATTTACCAAAACTTCTAAAAAAACACGTTTTTTTACAGAACATGAGATCTTTGAAATCCAAATTAGGACACCATAGAGATGAAAACTCTCACCACTATTATTCTTAGTGGTTATCAGTGATGTTTGACATTGACAGAGAGAGAAGTGAATGAAAAAGGCGTCACTATTAGAAAGGCAAATAAAGTGGGACTAAGAATAAATATGCGTTAAGCAAAAGGTTGGAAACTTGTTGATTTTCAACGTCTAGGAAGCACATTTTTGGTTTCAAACAGAAGAGGGGTTCGACCTTAGTAATCGTTCGCATAAAAGTCGAGAGGGTATTTATGACTTTAGGATATTCACATTGATGAGAATCGAAAAGTAGAACAATCAAAGCCTTTATGAGAGGATTTATCATATTAAAGTCTACCAGACTATGTCTGACCTATGGATCGCAAAATATCTGATCGAGTTGTACTAAATAGATGTACTGTGTAGCCTTGTAACACTCCGAAATCAACAAGATAGTGCGTCGGGCTGGAATCTATTCAATAAGTATGTAAGTCCAGGAGGTAGAGATAAACTAGGAATAGCTAAATTCGAAGACCTTCAACTAGGTGGTAACAAGTACATAATGTCGGAGAACAAACAAAAGCCTGTCCACAGTCTAGGAAAAAAAAGAAAAGTGAAGACGCTTGCCTATTTCGTCGTAAATGTATACTTAGGGGACGGAAACTTAGTGGATTCAACTACAGCTGCTTCGGTCTAACCAAACAACGAAAAAAATATATTTCTTCGTATATTTGGTCCGGCAATGGAGTGTATTTCACAAAGCTAAACAATATTGATCTCATTACCTCGGCCATAACAAACAAAACCTGAGCTCCAGTCCTCGATTCAAAAAGCAGATAATTACAGAGGGCATTAGCCATATACACAACTTGGCCGGGATCACTGTTGATTTTCATCGTACAGTTAAGAATATATCCTGATCTTAAAATTCTCGTCATTCCTGGCCAAGAAAAGTAGGGGAAACAAACGCATTATGTCCAACAGTTGCGGACATTTACAATCAATTCTTATGTGTTGATGTAGATAGGCTCGGCGTGGGTGGTTAAAGACATCACCTGCAATCGTCTACATAATTTTATACAACATTAAGTGATCATTACCTACCATTCTCCATCCTAAGATGCCAAAAGGACATTCATATTTAAACGAGACAGAGAAAGCTTTATAATAGTAATGTAAAGTAAGATAGATATGGATAGTTCCTATCCAAATTTCAGCCAAGTTTATGATCACATTTCACAGTCAGAGTCGGTTAGTAACAGCTCTAAAGCTTACCTTATACTTCAGCGCTAAATTTATGCGATTATTTGATTTTTATTTCATTTATTCAATCTATTGAATTATTTAACATTACATGCACTAGTCAGACCTTCTACTCATTATCTCCGTTTTCTCCCACCTATATAAGCTTTGATACTTATAAAGTAAACTTAACTTTATACTTGTATTAATAAGTAATTATTAGATATAATCGCTTGAAGCTTCATTGGATTTTTTTTTTGTTTAATTTAATATGGATGTTAATTAATTACTGTAATTTGTTTAAAAGTATAATCATCAATCAATGTATTATGCACGACAAGAATATGAATGAATAAAATATATCTTTACTATTTTTTTTTTTTTTTATTTATTTATTTAATTGGATTTAGTTTATTTTTGTTGTTGTGTTATGGTCATGGCTTGTTATTTCATTCAAGAGGTAGTTGTGTATTTATTTTTGTTATTTTTTTTCTTTTATTTTGAGGTAGATTGTTTTTTTGATATTTTCTTTTCGGTATGTTAATATATTTTACTAGAAGTTTTTTTTTTTTTTTTGAAATAATAAATTTTTATTGTCTTTAAATAAATAAAATTTCTTTTGTAAAATAAAATTAAATAAAAGAAAAGATAAAAGAAAATTGTTATTTATAATCAAGCAGCAGATATTACTTAACAAAAGGATGGCTACAACTATAAGTTGTTGGCTTTAACTTTTATAACAAAAAAGAAAGAAAAATTTTAAGTGTTGTTACCCTACGAAGAGGTCGGGAATTCCTGTTGATTTAGATTTTATTTGTTTCTTGTCAGGGGGTATGAGATTTATTACGAATCAGAATGGATACATTTTGTAATAAATAGTAAGAAAATATGTATGTAGTTAAAAATAAAACTAAGCGATGTACGAAAATAAATTTAGTGTGAGTGGTTAATGTATAACGATTTCTGCAAAACTTATGGAAGAACTTGGGCCTTATTTACTTCATTTTTAACAGGTTACGAGTGTATGATATTTTTTATGTGATTGACTGCACAGAACTATGTCATAATCTTTTATAAACATAGGCCTAAGTAAACATCACTGCGCTACTCCATTTGTTTGAATTCAAATGCAAATTATTTAATAGAGAAGTTTAGATCCAAGTATTTAGTATTGCGGCACTCCATTTTTGAAGTAAAAAATTCGGACTAAACGAACAACTGCTCGTAATATTTATTTAATAAAGAAGTGATACTTACGTAAGTACATAAAACGTATAAAACATTTATATGAACCTAAGTACTGAGCAAAACGCATGTGCGAAATATTTCACCTTTGAACCGTTTATAGTTTAGATTAATTACAAGCCTGTCATGTCTTAAAAAGAATACCAAGTCAAAGTAGGACTAGGTAAACCTTATGTTATTTTATTTGTTTTTATTATCCGCAAAGTAAATGAACAAATTCACATCGTAAAATATACATTTACGGTGTGTCATAGTCGAATCATTAAAATGTCAACCTAAAATGAAAAAGCATTTTTGCGGATATTATGTACTTCAGGTCGTAAAAAAATTTCACGTGACCTATAAAATAGATGTTTTTTTGTTTAAGAGTACATATCCGTAATGCAACAGATGTATATCGTAGTGGGGCGGAAATGGTTGATGTTTTTGGTGGTTAAGTAAGAAGTTACAATTTTGAAGGATAAGGTGGATGAGAATGAGTCATTGAGCTGAAAATGGGTACTGTTGGCAACATACTAGTTAAGCAAAAACACTCTACTTGTAATATTTCTATTGCATGTGGGGAGGTTTAAGAAGAGTATCGTGACTAACATGAAGTTTTGGGACAGATAAGAAGTTTCGTATACATATGTATCAAAAGAATTTTAAGTATCTCATTGTCGTCTGCCAATATGTTGACCTTTATCATCAAGGAGGGGACCAATAGAAGATGTAGCTGGAGAAAACTGTGTACCTATAGATGACTTTTTTGCCTTCATCGGCATGCAAGAAGATGCATGTACATATATTTATCTTTTAGTATCAGCCAAAGTGAAACAAGCATCTGCATTTGTATTTGGGTATGGATTACAATAAAATCGAAAAAGGATATATTTTTTGGTGGTGATTGGTGATGTACTATTTCGATCAAAAGTAGGAAGATCAATGAAGTCTTACAACGTATGTCAAATACCTTGACTACGCTTTTTCACGGCACAACTGTTCATTCTTGGTCAGCATAAACCTGCAATATCTACGAAGTATCAGTACCGATTCAGATGTACAATCAAATCTGGTCAAAGGTGAAGTCCGCGGTAGTTTGTATAACATAGACAGAGATCCTCATCTTCACTGAAAACCATATAAGTATTCTACGTTAAGCTTCTAAACAGTATCTCGAACCCGTCACCCCGTAGTCCAACACACTAACCACTTGAGTCACGGCCGACCCGACTCGAAACATAGAGACCTCAACTTTTACGTAATATTTCCTGATTGCATCAGAGTGTATCTACACATGTCGGGAACGACAAGAAAAATCCTTGCAACTCTTTACTGATAAAAAATTGAAAATTAGACTTTCGGTTACCAAGAGGACAAATTATGGTTACAAAGACTTGGTAGAATCAGTCTCCAGTTATTGTCAACCAAGAAAATCATTTCTGATGAATTATAGACAGTGGCATAGCAGCGAAAGGATGATGCAGCATTTATAAAGTAAGTCTTTCCAAATCCGTTCTCAAAAAATTAAAAAAAAATACTCAAAGGACATGCATTTTATCGCAGATATACGACAATGATATTGAAAAATACCAACGAAGCGTAACTTTCCTTAGATAATCCCAAGTAAAATAAAACAATTTACGTAAGCAGTGTTACTGAAAGGAATCGGTTATTGTCCTTACGAAATACTTCTCTCTACCAAGTCAATTCGTATTCATCAACAAAAGTTTCAACCAAGTTTCACAAAACTAGGTCAGTGATTGTGTACACACAGGCAGGCGCATAACTCTTATTCTGGTCTTTATTAAAAGAAACTATTTAAAACAATTTGTTGGATTCCTCTTGATTTTAAATGAACCAACAAACACAGACAAAGAATGTACTTTTCAGGCTCATCACGTGTACGGTGTACCAAACAAAAAGTAACACGCACTCTTATTCAGTCGTCCTTACAAGTGCTACACGAATTGAAGGAATAAAATTAAAGTTGCCCTAAGCAAATCATAAAGAAGAAAAAAAATCCATAAGGGATGAACAGAGAAAAACACACACAGCACGTGGATACCCAATTTCCGAATCCTACGCAAGGACATATTCGTACTTTTGTACACCTGATTATACCAAATATGGCAGAGGCTTCTTTTGATTGTCACAACAACAAAACACAATAAAGAAAGAATTCAAGATATCCTTTCTGATTATTGACTACGTAAGAAACTTGAGATAGCATGAAAAAAAAGAAAGTAAAAAAAAAAAAACAGAAAGGACTCCGCTATCTCCTGTCGGAGGGTGAATTAAATTGACAATCTTCTTTTGGGTCGGTTTATTATGTAAATCTTTTAGAATTCGCGAATATTGACGTTAGCTTAAAGGTATTCAAATGAATTGCATTACATTCGGTTTGGAGTGTTGGAAATAATTGGAGGCGGTTATCGGTGTGTAGGTGTGGGATAGGGAAGGGATATTTCTTAAAGACGCACAATTTCT
Source organism: Xylota sylvarum (assembly GCA_905220385.1). Classification (NCBI taxonomy): domain Eukaryota; kingdom Metazoa; phylum Arthropoda; class Insecta; order Diptera; family Syrphidae; genus Xylota; species Xylota sylvarum. The sequence continues at coordinate 41,920,952 of LR999958.1, forward strand.
TTAAGACGTCAATGATTTCACGACTCAAATGTCGGATACACATGCGAAAAGTCAAAGAAATATCACAAAAGACTGACGGGAATGGTGGGCGAGTGATAAGAAATGTTCGAGTCCTTGGAGGTGAATTGTTCTCTTGCACGCAATATGTTGATGAGAATGCGGGACGAAATAGTAGTTTCATTGCTTTTGTGTGAGCAGACATCAAGGTGTTCTTTATTTATTTGAAAATATTAAGACTTTCCGGTTAGTTCTCATTTAGAGGAAATTTATTGTGGGTTTTCAAATAAATATGGAATCACTGTTTGACTTGAAGGCCACCAGCAAGAGGTGTGGAATGAGTGAGAAGAATTACAGGAACAAAGGGTTGGAGTGATGAAATTTAAGCACGATATCAGACAGAGCGATGCGTGTTACAAGCATGCTTTTGATGGAAGTAAATACTTAGTACTCGAGAACATGACAGGATGTCTATAAGGCAGAAGAGGAAATACATAAGGAATAAATTGTTCATTCAATTATCGATATTAGAGTAGTCTCTGTGTAGGAACAATCCGGTAGTATACAGCATGAAGTTAGTTTCCCTCGTTCGTCAAAGCTGAAGGCAAGGAAGAGATTCAATTAGGGATATTGCAAGGACTACAAGAAATCAATAAACATATTGGTTGCCATAAGTCAGGATATGATGCCATTATATTTTTGTTATAAATGGAGTACCGCAACGTAAAGTAATAAGACCACTACTGTACAATATATTGAACAATCATATTCTACGTCTGAAAACACCCAGCGATACATAGTAGTTGTAGCGTTCACAAAATTGTCGAATGAATTGATGTAGCAAAGGAACTACATATGTATCTGCAACATAAAAATCAGTAATACAAAAATAATCAGACAATCCAAAAAAAATACATAATTCTGCGATGGGAGTGTTAAAAGTCGACTGTGGCCTGAGTCAAGTACACATGAGTGCTGGCAACCTTATTCGCAACCATTGGAAAGTCTATTTAATACCAGGTTTAGATATGCAATGAAGCATGAGAAGTTAAGGGATGAAATATCGCAAGGACGTCTATAAGAGAACTGAACAACCCACGAGCCTTTCTACTCTTGGAATTGAACCTACATTAAGCTCGCACATGACTATCTCGACCTATCGAGACTTCTTAGCATAGAAAGGAGTCCTCAGTTCGTCACTGCTATCTATAGCTCCTTATGGTTGATGAAATTGCAAAAATAGTAGTAGAAGATATCCAAGAGTGAGTTAGACATCTTTTTGTATAGAAAGTGATAGATATTTTGACTTATAAATATATCAATCAAAACCCGAGGTTAAGGGGTCAACTTTCGACAATCATGTGTCATTTTCATCAATAGATACTTCTACTAAAGGTCAAGAGGATACGTTCTATGAATATGAATCCCATTCATTTTCTTTCATGAGAATTCTTATATATTTCAGGTATCTATGACATTTTTACTTTAGGAAAAATTCCCCGAACACATAAAAAGATGTTGACCACTAAAAATTCTAATAAAATCATTAATCATTCTCATTGATACTCTGTATTGGATTGTTATTACCTGTTACTAGGAACGGCATCTTCCAGACAACTAAGATGTAGATTTTTCTAGTAATAATACAGAATTTGCTATTCAAAGAACCCCACATTTTTTTTACTGTTTTGAAAGTTTGTAGTCCTTCGGATAGTCAGTACTATTTACTGGTAATTTGCCAAAATAGTTTTCAACATGATCACACGTGCCACAGATACAACTTGTGTAGTGCTAAATGTACTGCATAAATTCAATACTTTTTTTTTTTTGCGAAAATCGTCAAACGATAAACATTCTTTCATGACTCGTGTACGCCTCGTGCGGCTGTACTGCATTGCATACTTGTTCTTATCACGAGTTGTCTTTTGGTCTTATTGAAACGTTAGGAGCATTTAAAAGTCCTACACGCGCAATAACAATCTCATGACTTTGCTAGACCTATGACGTCAGGGGCTTGAATGTTCGGTACCACAGGCACCTGATGCCTGATAATTCAGTCCGTATGTGTTTTGTGTAATACTTGGCGCTTTAGCCTCGTGTAGGATTTTTGTACATATTTTTAAAGAACTGTGCCAATATACATAATTTGATGTCGACCTCAAATTGTGTCAAATTGATGTTCATATTTGTTGCCTTAAGAAAGGGGAATCCGATTAAGGCCCACTGGTGATATATCTCTAAAAATGTAAGTAGTGTTGTGCCTCAATTTAGTATCTATGTTTTGAAAATTGAACCAATGGAAATTTACCACACAAGAACTCCTAGAACTGGTCCACGTAAGAACACAGAAATATCAAAAAGATAAACATAGGTATGTATCTTAAATTGTGTATGCATGTATCTTTCACACACAATGAGTACATGATAAGGACAATATACAATGGTCCACGTCGATGAAACAACTCATACCTTATTTGAGGCGGAAACAACATTCAAACCGCACATATGTATGTACATATGTAACCGATTGAGAGGACGTTGAATTGTAGAGAAGGTCCTTTGTAGATACATATATGTAGCTGGTGATTTATCATAACATAGATAGTATGCTCTATTATATTGTACTTGCAATGAGAATAAAATACAACACCTCATTTGAGGTGGGACATTGTACCATTGAATATTAAAAAAAAAAAAAGGAATTTCCTTCGACTGATTTTTATGGTTTGTGCGGATAAAATTTAACGATGGACTTCTACAAGTTTTAGAGAAAAATCGAATTCGATTTGTGTCTGTCTGACAGTACGATCTAAAGAAGGTGTAGGCTATATAGCTAAATGATTAGAATTATAGGACGGAGAAATAAGTCGTTTGCCAGTGAGTGTACAACGAGCAGTGGCGGCACTCTTGCCTATTTTTTGAGAAGTTGCATAATTAAAATGGCAATTATCAATGAATGGAATCAATAAGAAGCCAAGAGTATATCTGTTCATAAAAGTTTCTGTTACAAAAGGAGCTCTCAGATTGAGAGAAACCAACTTGTGGAAGTAAAACACCTATAGACATATGGCGATATTAACACAATAAAGACAATAGGAGGGAAAAATGACTCCGACAGCTTCACAGCTATATTGGACTATAAAGTCCAATCCACTGCTTCACTTTATAAGGAAGCACTGCAGAGGTACCATGATATCAGATATCGAATCTTTTCCACTTCTTAAAGAGTATCAACTGGTTCTCGACCAGTTACAGGATAGATTGGTTTCCCTCTATTTTAGCCTCTTTCTTTCTTTCCAAAAAGCGGATTGAAAATGGGGCATAAGGGTTCGGACTGAATGTAATGAGACCTTATGCATCATACCCTTTTATAACCTAGGGTTTCGGTTTTCCCTCCATCTAATAAAGGGTTTTTCAAGAGGGACATAACCATTTTGTACTTTAATACAAATGCACCCTAAAATTTTTTTTATGATCTATCCTCGTCAAAACGTCAGTCAAGGTTTACGTTTTTATGGTGGTGAAGTTCACGAACGAGCAACATTTGGAACTTATTCAAATTTACTACCAAAATTCTGAGTCGGTGGTCGCAACTTTAAGAGTGCTATTTAATGTTCCTATGCCAGAAAATATCGTAACCGTAAGTGCTTCAGTTGAAAATGAGCCAAATCAGTCGATTCCACGCCGTTCTCAGGAATTGGGAATCTCTGGATCCACATTGTGGCCTGATAAGATCCAAGTAAGTCAAGAACTGAAGCCTCTTGATCATTTGAAGTGCCGAAACTTCTCCCATTGGGCCCTATTTTTGTCCAGAATTGGATAAACTTGATATCAGTGATATGTGGTTTCAACAAGATGGTGCCACATGCCACACAGCTGGTCAAACAATTGATCGTCATCGTGTAAACTCGAAAAATGGTCTAATTGAATGGCCACCTTGCTCATGCGATTAAACGCATTCAGATCTCTTTTTATGGGGATACGTGGGTTTATGCCGACAAGCCAACAACGTTAGAGGAGCTTAAGAACAACGTCGAATTCGAAATTGCTAACGTTCCTGCCGATATTTGTGGAAAAGTGATGGAAAATTAGCTCAAAAGAATCGATCGCTGCAAACATGCTCGCGGTTGTCATATGAACGAAATCGAATTTCATACTTAAATTTATTATGTGTACTACACCTGGAATAAATTTCAGCCCGATATCTCAATTATTCTGTGTTTTATTTAAATTCAAAATTGTTATGTCCTTATTGAAAAACCCTTTATAAGCAAGTATCTTTGTCGCATTTGAAAAAAGGTGTAAAGCAGTCTTGAGTTTTAGATAAAATCGGCTACGATTACAAAGATTTGACTTACTGTGATTATACGATTCGCGATAAAACGAACTTAATATGACCTCTTGTGCCCCATTCGGAAGAACGTATAAAGAGAGAGATTCCTTAAAAAACGCTAACAATGGGGTGGTATTTATCATTTGAAAAAAGAACTCTAGCGCAGACCTTTAATTGGAACCTTCTTCGAAGACACACAACTGCGTAAAATGCATTCCGATTATTACGCATAAATCCTTCTATTGAACATTTCACTGACTATGGGCATACATAATAGGCAACCAAAATAAAAGAGGGTACAAGTCTACTGTGGACATATGAAAAACTGATTCCCGACACTTTACACATATTTTTAGCATCCCCAAGCTAATTTTAAATCAAATATTTAAAGATACTACCGCGTTGTTTTTTGACACCAGTGTTGTTAAATTTTTTAAATACCCAAACAACTCTTTTTTCTTTTTGGCTTTTTTTTTTTTTTTTTTTTTCAACACGATTTCAATAGACTAGGGTGTGTTTGTTGTTAAGGTATCTACTCAACCATGAACGCATACTGTACCTTGTATCTATCGTATGAATCAGACTACAGTTCAGTCTAAGACTCCCACTGATTGTCCGATTAGATACCATAAATGATTTAACCAGTGATTATAGTTATTTAAACACAAAATCATAAAATTTGTTTACCTTTATACTAAACACTTACACTTTTGGATTCAAAAAGTTCAAACGAAGTGAAACAGAAAGCAACAAAATTTATGTGGAGGGGGATTATTTATCGCTTTATGCATTGATAAGGTTTGTGTTTTGCAAAAGAGAAGAAAAAAGATATTCATTGCATTGAAGCAAAAAACAAAAAAACCAAAGAAAAACTAAATAAATAAAATAAAACAAATTTTGAAAAAAAGCAGTGTTTCTTATTTTTCTTTTATAACAATCAGTTTTTATTTTTAACTTATTATCTTCCTTCCTAAGTTTTTCATTTTCTTTACTTTATAAATTATGTTTTGTCTTGAATATAAGTGAAGAGAATAAAATAGTTTTAAAAATTAAATAAAAACACAGAGTATATTAGTTTGTTTTTCTTTCTTTAAAAAAAAAAATATTAAAATAAAATGTCTAATTTTGCTGCTTGACTTAAAAGCAACTAATTAAAGTTTTGGTCAAGAAATTAAATTTAAATTAATTCGAAATTTTCGTTTGTTTGTTTTTATGTTTAACTCGGATATACTTTGTATAGTAAAATCGTGAAGCGGCGGCGGTAAAAAAAAAATGTTTCGAAAAGAGTTTCTTTTTATGTATAAATATATTTTTTGCTTGTTTTTTTTTTTTTGTTTAAATATGTATAAATTCAATTGATCTATTTATTTACTGGTATAAATTTTGCTATTTATATAAGTTTCTTTTATCATTTAAAAATTTTCTAAAATTGTTTTAAAATTTTTAATTGTTGTGTCTTTTTCTTTGTACCGTCAGCGCTCGAATTGAATTTTTTTTTTGTTTCTTTTGTTTAAGTTTGATTTGTATATGTATATAGTTTAATTTTTTTCCAAAAAATAAAAATAAAAGAAGAAACAAACATAAATTTTTTTAAACAAAAAAACAGTTTTTATTCGATTTTTTTTTTTAACTACAATAGATTAGATAGTAATAGTAATTTTATATTTATTCTTATACTTTTTTTTTTCCTTTTGGTTTCGTGAAGATTTATTCTATAACTTATGCAAAAAAAGTTGATACTTTATTTTTAGTTATATAATATGTTTTTTTTTTTTTTATATTTAACAATAACAAAACAAAAGGAAATATCTATCACAGTAAAAAATTAAAGTCGCAATGATTTTTTTGTTTTATTTCGTTAAATTACCATTTTTTTTGTTTATATATAGATATATATATATATATATAATTTAACAGTGATGCATGGAGTAAATTTAAAATAGCCAGTTATGTAGCTATTCGAATTTATATATATATAATTATTTACAAAATAAAACAAACTAAAAACTATAAATCTAATAATAGTTCATGTTTTTTATGTGTTTTGTTTTTTTATAGCTAACAACTAACTTAACAGAAACGATAAAGTAATAATATTGTTTTAAATGATTTTTAATCATTTTTAATAATTGTTTATAAGTATTTTTATTTATATTTTTTTTTTGTTGTATGTTTTGTTTTTTAACTAACAAAAAGTTAATAATAAAATCGATCCATTTACAAAATGTAAAAATTTGTTTAGAAATTTTTTCTGTTTTGCTACGCACTGTACAAATAACAATAAAATTTGTTAAAAATTTACACTTTTTTTTTTTTTTTTTTACGTCCTAAAAATTTTTAATTTTTATGCTTAAACTTAGGTATTTTTCGCTTCCATGTGTTATGTAATTTTTTGGTAGAAAACGGTACCAAAAAATCAGTTATGGTGGCGAATGTCGCTCTAAATCATCCGTGGATTGATCCATTTCACAATTATTGTGAAATGAATTTTAAAATTGTTTTTTTTTTTTGTTTAAGGAAATAGAAAATAATTTACAACAACGCATGGTGTGTTTGGGGGTAGGCGGGATAGTTGGATTGGATGTGGGAGGTGGTGTGGGGGAGAGAGTGAGTATATGGTTTGGTTTTTGGTTTGGTTTATGCCTTTGCGAGCTTTTTCGGTCGCACAGGCACTATACAATAACCGGCACTTACATCGCATCCACTGATGAGAAGATTCTTTAGCACTGAATTCGATGATGATGACGACGAAGCCAGCGATTGATTGAGGTGATGATTGAGGTTTGAGTCTTGTTGTTGTTGTTGCTGGGTTTGTTGTTGATTACGTAACAACTGGTGTTGGTTTAGGGCACCTCCATTTTCATTAGTCCAGCGTGAAGTTGCTTGGGATTTGTCATATACTCCTCCTCCAGAAGCCGTTTTCACCACTACCCGTTGCTTTTGAGGCGCTGGAGCCATCAATTGTTGCAGTAGATGCGGTGACGTTTGAATTTCCACCGTTGAGGAATTTTTCAAACGTTTAGAGTCCAATGCTGAGGCACCTCCTGTGCTGAGGTGACGTTTATGAATATTATTATTACCCTGTTGGAGGGCTGTCAAATTGGTCGTCTGTAGTATAGTCGTCTGTTTGGGTGACGATTGATGGCGACCAATGCTATTGCCATTGGAAATTCGAATTGTGGCCGCCGTACTAGTGGTGGGTACTTTTCCTGTCAATTTTCTATTGTTTTGGATAATTTCTTCGCTTAGAATTAAACTGCCGCTGCCACATTGTTTATTGCTATTTGAATTGTTGTGGCAATTTGACGATGATAATGACAACGACAACGACAACGGCGTTGTTGCTGCTGATGATGATGATGACGATGATGAGTTTGTTGTTACTGCTGCTCCTCCTTGTGCTGTAGCGGCGGCGGCGGCGGCGGCGACGACTGATGGTGACGATGTCGTACGTTGTTGGTTCATTGAAAGATTTTTATTGTTTTGAATTGTGATTAGGGGAACGTGCAGGGTAGTGGTCGGCAGTGTCGCCGTATTTATGATTATATTCTGTTGTTTATGTGTTTGTCGCAAATCATCAACGGCGACACTTGAATCGTTTGAATTGATGTTAAGTAAATCCTCGACGACCCAACAATCTATATTTCGAGCTATTTTTTTTTTTTTTTTTTTGGTAAGGAAAGGAAAATTTAAATAGTTAGATAGTTTCTTAGAAAAAATTCTGTACAACAATATGGTTGAAAACGTTTTGCTTTGCATTTTCATAAAGAATTTACGAACGGGCGTCAAATTTGCCACACAGCCCAATTAAATTCTATTAATTTAGTTTCGGATCAGAACTGAGTGAGAAGAAGCAAAAATGTATAAACGCTATAAATTTGAACGAAAACATAAAGAGGCAACAAAGAACGATGCCACCTCGACCGTGACATTCAATTTTTATAATTCTCGAAAAATTAACAAACAAAAAAAAACGTATCGCCGTGATGTGTGGTTTCAGCGAATTGTTTTCGGCTCGTGGATGTCCATTATGCAACAAATTAAATAATATGTATATAAAAATTATTAACTTTATGTATCAGCAAACGATTTTTTTAAGAAACGCTTGAGTGAGCAGACGTAAGGACGCGTATATTATTAGAATCTGCTTCGGATAAAGACATCAATATTTATTGTTGTGTTTACTTATTTTTCCGATTTTCAGTTTTGTTATTTTTGTATTGTTATCGATGAAGCGCGACTGTCCGTGACGACCACGGGAATAAGCTGGTTTGAATTTGAAATTGGAATTTTTGAAAATAAACAAAATTATATTTAACATATATTGGCTAATGCTTTTGGATAGTGTAGCTACTTATCAGAATGATGTGTCGGACTGAACAAATCTGTCACAAATTTGACTATAGTGCTTCGATTCAAGAGTTTGTCTGTGTGTTAAAGGCGATAGTGCGTCGAAAAATTATCCAGCCACTCAAATACAGCTACAATTTAAGCCCTTAGATACAATGGGAAAAGCTATATTAAAGTTTTTTAGACCCATCAGCTTTACTTAGTTCACACTGAAAACATTCCAAAAAAGTCGTAGATACTTATTTGAAAATGAATTTGTTGGAAGCGTATACATACTTGTACGTCTGCCTCAATCAACATGTGTACCAAGTAAAAAAAATTACCGAAATCGTGATTTACCATCCAACAAATTGAAAGCAACAGCCATCTGCCCTCTTTCCTGTCCGCCAATCAGGCGGTTTTTCAAAAGGAAAAGAGTAAATCAGACCAACTTGATGTGCTGAAAACTATAATCGCTAAGATAGGGGTTAACAATGAGGAAGTTCTTGTAGAACTGAGATACCGAGATGAGATATTAATACAAAGATATCGACATAAACTAGCCCACGACATAATCATTATCGTAAGAAGGAAATTTGAAAAGCGAATGAACATTAATACTCCTCCTTGCAGAGTTTACGAAACTAACCCGGAAGCACAACATTGGGGAAAGGGTAGATTCGAGGTTCAATCCACAGAAAACAATTAAAATTTCTTTCACGGCCCCACCTGTCGCGGCCGTCTGACAAACGTTCGAGAGTATAACTGTCATGAAAAAACTTTTCAAGTTGTCCTTCGGAAACAGCATTAAATAGTAGCTCGTGTAAAGAATATAACAAACATGAATGGTTGTGAGAAGCTAGGGCCTGGATCCCATAGACGTGTCGCGGTGTGAAAAGCAGTCCCACAGAAGCTGGTAACTAGAGTACGTAAGGCTACTTGTAGGTACTCAGGATCTCCTGTAAAATTTCATAGAAATTTTAAGCCAAAGTTTTTGTGACCGACAGATAAGCTCAATATAACCTCAACAGAAATAATGCGAAGAAGAAGAAATAATGTGAAGAGGATAGACGAACTTTACGTTCCAAGGAAATAGCTCTGTGTGCATTCCTTGACATTGAGGGCGCATTCGATGACACTGGCTACGATTCAATAGCAATAGCAATTAGTAGCAGAAGTATCGAGGATTCGACCAACCAATGGATAAGGCCTGAAAGTCGAATTATTACTTCCTCCTCTGGGGAAGTGTCAGTATCTGTAACCGCAGTTAAGGGCTGTCCTCAGTGAGGAGTCCTTTCTCCCCTTTTGTGGTCACTAGTCATCGACAATCTTCTAGTCGATCTACAGAGATCAGGTTACATCGCCAATGGTTTTGCGGATGACTTGGCGATTTTTATTAGTGGTAAACACATCACGATCATTTCAAGTGTCATGTAAAGCTTGCTTTACCATTACTTCGAATGGTGCAGCAGATATGACGGAAAATTTCATATCAAGTCCGCCATGGAACGCGTCACTAGGGCCATGCAGCCAGAAGACGCCTTTAAGCCAGAATTTGGGCTCTAATGATATATTGGATGTGTACATTGATGGTGAGGCCCATTATCACGTACGCGGTCATCGTTTGGTGGCTGAAAGTTCAGCATTTGAAGCTGTTCTTGGGCTTTCTCCCCTACAAATCTTCATTAAGAAGGCGGCCGGTAGATGTGCTATTAAACTGTAGCTAGAATACAAGTATAAACCAGGTGACCTGAAAATTCTTGACTCAATTTCCAAAAACGAGTACTGTTTCTGTAGGTTATTTGAGGTAGAAATATAGGACTGTGCAAACTGGTCTAATTATGTTCCGCCACTGGATCCTAGATGTCTGGTCTGATTCACAGACGGATCGAAGATGGAAACTGGAGTTGGAGCTGGCGTTTTTAACCCAACAATAGTCTTGATACCTATTGGAATGTGTCCCACAGTTTTCCAGGCTGAACTCCATACCATTGAGATCTGCGCTATGATAAACCTTAGTAAAGGTATTAAGGGCGCTATATACCTTTTCAGATAGCCAGCCAGTCCAATTCAATGCAATCTATATCAGTTAAATGCTCTTACGATGCACTACAATGTCTTTTCAGAGATAACAGGGTGAAACCCAATTGGATCCCTGGTCATCAAGGAATTGAAGGCAAAAGCCACGAATTTGCAGATGAACTAGCTGGGCTGGCTCAGAATCTGCGTTCATAGAACCTGAAGCCTACTGTGGTATAAACTGGGCTGCCGCCACAGCACTGATTAACGATTCGAAACAAAAAACAAGCTTCGTTTCCTTAAGCTAAACATGGATAGTATTAGAAAACTAGTGAGCTTTCTCACAGGTTACTGCGATATCACCTTAACAAGCTTAATCTGTGTCCAGAAACCGAATGTAGGTTCTGCTCGGAAGATATTCCATTGTGAATGATCAGCATTACATTGGTTAAGGAATCCTATTTTTCATAAAGAAATATGTCAGCCATATGGGGAAGCGTTTATACAAAAAAAATAGGTAAAAAGATCAATATTAGTGGGCAAAACTGTATATATTGGTCCTATTTATTTCACATCGGTGTTTCGTAAAACCTTGAAGGAATATTCAAAGGTACATATTTTCTGACCATGGAACACATATCTTGAAATATTAACGACACACTATCTGATGAAGTGATGCCAGGTCACAAGTTAATAAATAAATCCCGTCAAATACGACGGAAAAGGTCAAAAATAATTAACCCAACTTTATGTCATTTTAATTTATTTCCTTCATACCCCAAAGTTCGCACTTTAATGACCAATAAAAGTGTCACTACAAAATCTTTTCCATTGTTCTGTTCTGCTCCACCCTTATGCAACATTTGTGTTCTACTGGCACAGTTCAATGGCCACATTGGTACCACACGAAATTTATATTCCAAATTTAAGTCTAGCTAAAATTAGTCTATCCATCCTCCAAATAACCTATTATCCAATCGTCAACAGACGACTTCTTCACCTAAAATGACGTAGATACCTTCTAGCTGGCGCTGTAAAAGAAAACATATGATGCAATTCTCTAAACAACCGGTGACTACAGACCTCGTGCTCTATTGGCGCTCGTGTCAATCACGAGACGCGAATCATATCTCCACTTAATAAATATTAGTAAACTAGATTTACTTGACATTTAACTACAATTGAAGGACATGACATCTACACATGGATTCATCTTGTGACTCAAACAAACAACTATTGTCTGCTCATAAAGAAGTCCAACAAATATTTAAACAATGTATCACCAGCCAGCTGACCAAAATAAATAAGATATGTACATAGATAGTCCAACCATTCAGGTGCGCATTTTACCATAACACAAAAACATATGAAAATTCTGGAAGAACACCAAACACATCCCACCCCAAATTGCCAGTATGTATTCATGTGTGAAAATAAAAGTAATTACTTATGAGAGAAGAAGAAAAAAATCGCGCACGACCAACAGGTTTAGTTTTATTCTACGATTTTTTTTTTCTTAAAAAAACAAAACGATTTTTTGTTTAAAAAAATATTTTCCATCTGTACTTTCATCAGCTTTCAAGAGCGTGTTGTCTTTGGCGTTCCTGTTCAACGCACCGCAGCGAAGGAGTAAAAATAGCATCCGCCGACAGCAGCGGCGACGTTTCTTATAGTGGCGTCGATTTTTCTCCTGATTTTTATTTTTTTATTTTTTTATTTTGTTTATGAAGTATTTTTTATGTGATTTTATTAGAAATTTTTATTTTGTAGTTAACAACACTATCATCGGTGTGCTAATGATTGACAGAAAGGGTGAAGGAGGGTGTGAGACAAAGTTTTTTTTTTTTTTTTTTCATTAAATTTAAAATTAAAGATATTTTTAAGATTATCTACTCTAATTTTAGCCACTTGATTGTATTACTTGAAGAGGAGGAAAAAAAAAAGGAAAACTTAAGCCCACATGCCTCGTAAATTACTCCATCATTCCACGGGGAGGTGACACTTAAACACAGGATATGCACATGATGAGAAATTTATCCCTCCTCCATGTTCCACCGTCACTGTCGCGACTTTTCATTCCCGACAGTGTGCTGTTAAATAAATATCTAGAAACAAAAAATACATACACATGTATGTATGTACGTATAAACGTTGTACATGGGGAATGATAGAAAGTCAGCACACAGTGTGTGGAGACAGGGACTATTCGTATCATACCAACCAACCAAATTGGAATAGCTTCGAGAATGGTAATTAAAGCCCACACAGTTGAATGTATCTCTCTAGTGTGTCACATTCTCAGAGGAGGGAAATAACAATCACGTGTCTGCGCCGACTAGAAATTAAAAAAAAAAAACTCACACATTCAATGGCGTAGAGTACCAGTACCTAAGTTTTGTGGTCACAAGTTAAGTCGTACTTGCGGTAGGACGGCAGGGAAATAAGCCAAGCGTACCGGGCACAAGTTTACGCAACTAATACTTTCGGTTAATTGTTGATGTTATTGTTGGTTCACCTGGCTAGCCTAGTAGCGCGTGATATTCGATACGTTTGACTAATACGACAGTATGTTTGTTTTTCTACCGAAAATTACTCATCTGGAGCGAAAGCAGACACTTGGAGTATTAGATGTGCGAAAAGTGACAGTGTAGCGATGTGGAGTATCTACACTTGTGTAGTTCCCGGTATTGGGTCAGTTGACATTTCGATTCAATCCATCGTATTTGATTTAGACAAGAGAGCTCAAGAAGGGTCGAAGTCACAAAGAATGTCCTCCAGTCGTGGACAGTCCAAAGTGACATCGTCCTATCCAATATCTAGACCGATAGGACACAAGAGAACACTTTGCGAAACTCAGACCCCAAATGGAGGTAAACCTTTAATAAGTTTGAACGAACAGATACTTGTAATGCCTCAATGCAGCGATACTGTCGTGAGGAACATCTGATATGAAAACAATGTTCTTCTAGTGGGACTAGGTTAGAAACAACGTTGCACAGTGTATTCAGATTCTCACCACGCGTATACATTTATATCAAGAAGTTATAGACAAATATAGAAAGATTTAGCAACGACGAAATTACACTAGAGATCCATAAAATATCTTCAAAAAAAGAATTTACTGTCGAATAAGGAGCAAATGTTCCTCAAGAGTACTATACAATCTTTAGTTTGTGGGTTGACACGGGGTAATGACAATGGGTTTGTCTAATGAATGAAAGGTTGCGTGTTGATATCACAGCGATACCCATTCAATTTGCTGAAATTGACAACCTTGTAACTCCATCTAGAGTAAAATACCGCAAACCAAGAGTCGGATGTAAAAATGTTTCCGCTTAGTACGGGTACCACCCATAGAGTACACTCTGAAACCCAATGCACTTGAGTTTCATACCACAAAATATATCCTTACGCCCTAAGAGAGTGTCGTAAAATCAAAAAATTACAATAGATGCATGGAATTTGACATTTTTAAGTAACACAATGGAAATCCTTAGATTTTCAGAGGAGTAAGTTCTATTCTACTAAGAAACTTTGCATTTTTTCACTTATCACTTTGAAAAACGTTTGCAAATGCAAATTGATTTAATTTTTTTTCCAAACAATTATTATTCATTAACTATTCGAAAGCAACACACTGGACATTCACACATTTTTAGAGGAGTAAATCCTATTCTACTAAGAAACTTAGCATCTTTTCACTTATCACTTCAAAAAGCGATTGCAAATGCAAATTCATTTAATTTTTCTTTCCAAATAATTATTCTTCATTTACTATTCGAAGACAACAGAGTGTACATCCATAAATTTTCAGAACGTAAGGCTCTATTCTACTAAGAACCTTTGCATTTTTTCACTTATCATTTCGAAAAGCGTTGGCAAATGCAAATACATTCATTTATTCTTTCTAAATAATTATTATTCATTTACTATTAGAATGCAACACACTGAACATCCATAGATTTTCACAGCGCTAGGCTCTATTCTACTAAGAACATTTGCAACTTTTCACTTATCACTTCGAAAAGCGCTTGCAAATGCAAATTCATTCATTCATTCTTTCCAAATAATTATTATTCATTTACTATTCGAAAGCAACACACTGCATATCCATAAATTTTCAGAGGAGTAAGTCCTATTCTACTAAGAAGCTTTGCAACTTTTCACTTTGAAAAGCGTTTGCAAATGCAAATTTATTCATTCATTCTTTCCAAATAATTATTCTTCATTTACTATTCGAAGACAGCAGACTGTACATCCATAGATTTTCAGAGCGTAAGGCTCTATTCTACTAAGAACCTTTGCAACTTTTCACTTATCACTTCGAGAAACGTTTGCAAATACAAATTGGTTTAATTTTTCTTGGAAAATCTTTACAATCTATTTACTGTTCAAAAGCATTGGTGGAGACCGCAATTTGCAAAGTTTTGAATGATAAGTTGCTATGTTTATTGGTAAACTGGAGCCTTAAGTGTTAAAATCCGCCAAATGAAGCACAAATTGAATTAACGAAGTACCACTATACGACAATTTCAAGTTCAAAGAGCTGAAATTAAAAGACTATTCTTAAATCCGCAACTACTTTCTGTTCCGTCCCCTCATAGGGGTAAACTTATCAATAAGTTAGCTTGCAAAACATTTTCAACCATATAACCCCTTAACATATATGTAAACCCACCCTGTGTTTCACACAAATACTTACAATCCTTGTTATACACACTGTCAAAAGCATCAATCGATTCACATAAATTCCCGCCGTCAATTTCCTTTTTACATGTCATCAAACCCAAACTGTCATTTCCAATTGACATCGGCGAATGATGTTGTTGTTGTTGCTGATGTTGATTATGACTCTGATGATGGTGTTGATGCTGCTGCTGCTGCTGCTGTTGTTGGTGGTGGTGGTGATGTTGCTGTTGTTGTTGATGCTGTTGATGTGTATGTTGCGGTGACATAGAATTTATACTACTTATGCCACTGTCACTGTCGTCAACATTCAGTGCTGAATTACCACCACCAGTACCATCACCACCACCGCTGCCGCCACCACTCGCGTTACATAACATTGCTCCACCAAAACTACTACCCTGTTGATTGTGCATCGATAACGATGAATTGGACGAACATGGTGAAGGCGATGATGCTGCCGATGACGAAGATATCGACATTGGTGAAGCTGATGGTGAAGAATTCGTCAGATTCGGTGAGCTACAATTATTATTGTTATTGTTGTTATTATTCAACAATCGATCGTTTGTTGATAAATTCATTTGTTGTTTTAATGTATTATATTGCATAGCATCGTCCTTGTGTATTGCTAAGTCTTCGGAGGTGAATCCAACACCCCACATTAGATCGTCGGTAAGCAGTGGTAGATCGTCCTGTTCGTTCATTGGAATATATGGCGCACGCATTGACAGATCGATTTCATCGTCAACGTTCATAGTCATGAACGGGAAGTCATCCTCGTGACTCAATGAATTTGGACTGCATAGCGATGGTAGACTACTGGCTTCGGGACTCTGCAAAAGGGAGAAAAGATATAAGGACGTTATTAAAGGTTGGTTGTGTTTTTAAAATACTGAGAGGGTCGATCTTAAAATTTGCAAGGTGTATGTCAGTTATTTGCGATAATCGTCACTATACTTCTAAAACATGAAATTCTGTCTCTAATACAAAAGGTAGGTACGTAGGTACATACGTATGTAAGTATGTATATGGGTACCGAAAAAACTACTTGAATTCAAGAAGAATGCAAAACGTCCCAACGATTTCCCCAAATAGTTCAGACACCATCCATACAGTAATGACATCTAACAACTCCTAAGTTTCAATCCAACTATACACAACATCCTCACTTTAGTTGATATTCCAATCAGCAGGAATATTCCGTCAAAACATTCGAGCTTGTGAGATTTATAGTGAACTGAGGATATCTCTAAGATGGATCGTTTATATCGGACATATCCTTACAACCCCACATGGGGCACATGATCATAGACATTTTATTTTGGATGTTGGATCCTTTTGATACCTCGTTTGGTGTAAATAGTATGAAACGATTTTGTTGGACGTTCGACTTGTCAGTGGGGGCCCGCCGTAAAAAAATAGACTGATAATACTTCCACCTGCTAAAATAGTACTCCATGACGCCACGTCATTCGGGAACTGAGTTAAGTATTACCAGGTGTCCGATAAGATAACCAGGTGTTCAATAGATATATTGATATTAAACTTATACTTATGAGTTTTAAGGTGAAGGTCCTCTGACATCTTTTAGTACTATTGTTGTGTAGGTTCGAATATATCTTGTAATACCAAAGCGGACATCATAATCTGTTTCTGACCCAACTTTTCAAAAACCCTATTGACATTGGATTCAATGGACAGAAGAAATATCTGTAAGGAGTCAAATCTGTGGTGACTGTTTAGAAGGCTTTGAATATATTGTCTGCCACCCTGCTGTTGAAATTAAAATAGCTCAATCTGCTTTCGCACTGATGAGGACATTAGCAACAAAACCCCTTAAAAATTGACACTACTTCACAGCAATATTGTCACAACAGAGGATTCCATAATTATTTTTCCAACACAAGAGTAAAATCAAAAGGAAATGAACTGGATTTCGCAAGGAGCGTATCTTTCAGGCCACCGCACTCCCCCAGGAAGATATTAATTACTTTTTCTTTCTCTAAAACCTTGTATGAAACCCGTTAAGGCTTGAAGATGTTACCTACTTTCTTAATTAATTAAGTTCCTTTAGTCAAGAAAGAGGTATTTACACGTGACACTATTTAAACTGACATTCACACCTGTTTAAAAATTCAAACAAAACTATGCTTACCTTTGATGTAACACTTGGCGATAGTAAATGCTGTGAGCAATTGGTGTCATTTGATTCTTCGCGATAATTAATGAACGGATCAATGTGTCCTTTATTATTTGTTGATCCAGTCGTTTGACTGCCACTATGTTGTGAGTCCAAAGAATTAATATCGTCCGGTAATAGACCTCCGTACGACATGAGTCCAGCTAGCATTTCGCCAAATGGTGTAGATTCGTCCAATGGAAGACATGCATCAACTCCAGTTGGTGCCAGATGTGCCAAGTCGTCTGGTTCTTCCTTTAGCACTGGAAATGCAAAAGAAAAAAAATATTACACAAAGATAGTTTATTTAAGACAAGTCGCATTTGTAGTTAGATACATAGATATTATATGAGGTTCTCAGTGGATGCAGTATCCCAGTGGCAGTAACAAATTTATTTAGAATCACAATGATAAATTGTTTTCAACTGCAAGCTGTTGCAGTTGATTTAATTTTGTTATTTTGTTTTGTACTGCTTCACCTCCTACAGATACAAATTGCTTCTCATTAACTCCCGCCTGATACAGAGATAATTAAGGTGTCTTCTTTGTTTGTTCTTTTTCTTTTTCTTGCTTTTCAAGCTGACTTATATGAGAATTGAACAAACACGAAAAATATGAAATAGAATTTCAGCACTATAGATACTATTACTGCGCTGCCGGTTGTAGCGCATTTGAGTGAAGTACAATGTCTGTGTCAGATGATATATCTCTGACGTTTATAATACTAGTTGAGGAGGGTTCTAGCGCAATTTTTATTATTTTTTTCTTTTCCTCTTTTTTTCGGGAACACTGTTAATTGGTTTCTTCAATTGAAGTTAATTGAAATATGAATTAGATGATTTATTTGTTATTATGGATGAAATGGAAACAAACATTTTGACACTTGATTTGAATTCTGTTCCATCTCGTTAGAGATGGTTCTGGGTGTTTCTAGGCGAGTTTGAGTTCATGGATGTCATGACGAATACAAGATACACACTCTCTTCTACCTCATAGATACATTCATATGTATAGTTATTAAATAAAATTAAAATTCCAACATTTCAGGATTTTTTGCCGTGCCTACTAATAACAATTTTTGACAGTTTTTTTTTCTGTTTTTGTTTTTTTTTTAAGAAAGAAATTAAAATAAAAAGTGTTATAGCCAAACACATAAATTTAAGTCTCCTCTAATGTCATTATAATAAATGTCTGCCTCTTCCGTTCAAATATAAAAATAAATCGAATAGGATAAATAATGAAAAAATATTATTTTAAAAATTAAAAGAGAAAACCTCACACTACAAACGGAAAAAGGTGTATCTATTTACTTTAGACACAAAATATTTGCTTTTCTCGGTTTAAAAAAAAAAAAAACAAGAAAATGTCTAGAAATACTATTCCCCCTGAGACGCGTGACTTTTTTTTTTTTGTCTCACTTTTTATAAATAGAAAAAGTGCATTCCATGTGATAATAATTAACCGAAAACACATTTCGAATACAACAGTGGTGTTCGTTGTTAATTTTGGAACACCAAAGACATCACAATGAAATTAAGTTGTCTCCAAGCAAGATTTCGGTTGTTTTTTTTCTGTGCATCTGCATGTTTTTTTTTTTTTGAAAATAATTTTTTGAAAAAAATTCAACACGAGGAGATTTTCTAAATTCTCAAGGATGCATAATTTTTATTGATAGATACAAGAAAATATAAATCTCGAGTGATGAAATCGTAAAAATAAAACAAGCATTGGAAATATTTTAATCTGGCAGTTGGTCTATTTTTTTTTGCAATAAAAAGAAAAGTAATAAAGAAAATTAGTTAAAATATATGAGTAAATAATTAATTAAAATTATTTAATCAATTCTTTTACGTTTCGTAAAAAAGATAAACTATAAAGCTGCCATTCGGAATTTTTTTAAGTACACTGGTTTTAGGTGGCAAACATCACGACAAATGTCACAGTTAATCACGATCTTCAGCGGATGCAATGACAGTATAATTATTAAAAGTTGACTTTAAGAAAAAATCTAGTTGAACTCCACTTCTGATGAATGTCTGTTTTCAAAGTGACATCCAAGGATCGTTGTCGTCTATAGTTACTCATGTAACTCGAAAACTCGTTTTTACTAAGGATTGACTGAGTAAACGAAGCAAACAAAACATGAAGTAAATTTTCAGAGTGCGCACGATCATATAAATCCAGTATCCTGCAAAAGTGCTATCTCAAAATTGAACTCGATTGCTAAATGTTTCAACAAATATGATCTTACTTAGAGTAAAGGGTGTTTTTTAACCCAGTAGTAACTTCAGACAGCTACACATATCTGTCAAACCAATTGTCAGATTGCAAACTGTCAGTGTCAGTTTTATTCAGTAGTCTTTGCAATTTTATCGTGATGACATGCACACTTCAACAATGTTACCAAATTTTAGAAATTTGGTTCCAAAATTATGGTTCTGTGCGCCAGATTTATAGAACACTTGTACCATATTACACCCGACTTAATCGACCATCTGCGACGACTATTCGCCGTATTTTTGATCGTTTTGCACAACATTTTCTTTGCAAGATACAGTGCCAAAGAAACTCATAAGAACAGTGCGAACTGAAAAGAATATTGCATCCGTTCAGGAGAGTGCTGAAGAAAATTTAAATTTATCGATTCGACGTCGTTCACAACAGCTTGAGGTTTGTCCGTCCACTTTATGGACCAATTTTACGCAAAGATTTTGCTTTGAAGGTTTACAAAATTCAACTCGTGCAAGAATTGAAGCCGTATGACCATAGTTTGCATCCAAATTTTGGTGAATCAACTAGCATTGGATCCGCTGTTTTATCGAAAAATTGTGTTCAGCGATGAAACTCATTTTTGGCTCAATGGGTATTCTCTAGATTGAACACAAATAAATGACTATTTAAGGAAATTTTATGTGTTTTGCTCTAAATCAAAGTTACTAATGGCTTAAAAAACATCGTTTATATTGGAACGTGGGTAGGTTATAAAACTGCCTGCCTCCTGTTCGATCTGGGAAGTTTCCATGTAGGCCTCCGGCCCAGAGAAAGTTGACAGAAAGGAGAGGTCATATCCATCTTCACAGGTAGATAAAAAATGGACAAGGGTTAAGGTCTCGGAATCTTGTCGCTATTGCCCGATGCATAAGGACTTCGAACTATGGACTTCCAGAAGAAAGTTCAAGCAATTGCAGATCCCATCACCAGAGGGGTGAAAACCAAATAGAGTATTTAACGTCATACCCAATTTAAATATTTTCAAGAAAGAGAATCCCTAGCAACATATTTTTTATTCGAAAATGAACGTGAGTGACGACTTTGGAATCTTTTCAGAGGAATTCGCAATTGACTGGTCAAGGCCACCTTCAGGTGTCTCAGGAAACGAGAAAGCCAATGACTTAGCTAAGAACTAGTCGAGTACTTAATTTTCACGACTTTCAAAAGCTAACTAATGAAAGAATGAGCGCGATTACATAACCACATTGTATTTGTTGCTGGATCATCCAATGACGATGACGGCCCATTGCTTGTCAACTACTGCCAACTATTGGCTGCATAGCCTTGCTAATCCGGATAAAAGTTAGATAATCACGGATAGGTATTGACAACCACTTAAACCATCTGATGGGTGCATTGTGCTCACTATCACTGATAAAGTGTAATGATGACATATATATCTTGGCCCACGATCTTTGCACTACAATGTTGTCCCTATCTTGTGGGAGAATGTCTATAGATTTGGTCAAAATTTTTAAAATTATAGAAAACCTTTGAAAATGTTTTCATAAATACCAGACCTTGACGTAAGAAATATATTTCTACACCAAAAACAATTCTGACGTACATTAGAACTGTGATTATCATTGCATACTCTTTGGTGTTTTGACTTTTAATTTCTTTTCATTGAATATGATACGTAGCAGATGACCAGCATCCATTATCCATTTTGAATGCAGTTAGTAGATATCATTACTTCATTTAGTTAGTTAGATAGGAGTACTTATAGTATGTTAATCAAAGGTAGGAATATTTAACGCCTAGAAATATATACCAATTCTTATAAACTATAAATTTTATTGCATATAACTGGGCAATTGCAGCATTAAAAATTAGGTCACATGAATAAATGAAATTCGAATTACGTGCCAAAATGTTTTCACCTTAAGAATATTGTTTACAAACGCTTTTGACTTCAGTAGCAGTTAGTTTTTTGATCATAGTAAAATTAACATTAAAGCAGAAGATAATAGATTCAAGGCACGAATTGCTAATAACCAATATGTCATCTGACTCCCCCGTCTTTATGGTATTTTATTGAATTTCTTGAAATTTATCTTAACGATCTAGTGCTAAATCGGTATGTATTATAGCAGCATATTAGTCATGGTATTAAAGTATGTTTTGAAAGAACTGTGAAGATCACATCCAGAGATTCTGATATGATTCTACTGTGTTTGAGGTACAGATGCCCACTTAACTTACACTTTTTTTTTTCTTTTTGCACAAGATGCCTCTATACTAAGGAAAAGCTCCCAGCATCAAACTACTAACACCAGCCAAATGAATTCTATCGATCCCAAACTAAGGTTCAAAGCAGTCTATTAAAGAATTTTCGGCACTAAATATGCAATTTTACTATTTTAGGAGTCATTTAATAAAAGCCCACAAACCATGTTAAACGCCATAACACCTTATAAGTTAAATTCAAGTTGCACATGACCAGTTTATCTACGCTCCAGTTGTCTCTCATAAAAGTCATTAAACGGAACGTTTTCCACTCGAATCACTGTAACGCGATACATTTTAAGTCAATCAGCTTCGCAAAAGTGAATGTCTGGCATATGTTAGGAGATTTTCTAGCTAGATCATATTCAGATATCAAAGAGAATTTCACACACACGAGTAAATTTATACCAATTACGTTTGCCAACTCGAGTATCTCTTTGATGTATAGTTAGGTCGGAGTCTACATTGCAATTGTACTATATTTTCATATGATTCGACGAGTATCCTTAGTGCAAATTGAAGACCTACTGATGGTTTTTGATTAAAGATGTATTTACACCATTGATGGTGTTCTTGATCCAGAGTTGATTAAGAAAAAGAAACCGAGTTGTCTCTGATTAAACTATAAACTACTACCAACTGTTTTATAACCCTTTACAAATATTTATAGTTATTCTTCTCTATTTTCCTAATAGTTTGTCTTTTGAAGCACGTGTGTATAGTAAATAGATGATCTGTGATTTTATAGAAGCCAGAGTAACACATTTTGCAAGATAAAACCAAACATTAAGCGTACTAATTTACGATATAGTGGGACAATAAACACATAAATTTGTTTGGCGCTCTATAACAAAAGATAGCTTTGCTATGAATATCCTCACCTAGACAAACGGAAGTGGTGACACATTATCTTTTGTGCTTCTCTGTGGGCGGAGGACTTTGGTTCATTTGTTTTTATTTGGTTTGTGTGTATTCTGTGAAATATGGAAATAAATTAGCAGAGGAAAAGGAGGGAGGCATAGATTTGTCAAGACGTGTGTATCCTTACGAGGCAATGGAGCGCATTTGGTTCATGTATAAATCCATATATAATGGCATCAAACGTACTTTTAAAATTTGTAAGAACGAATGATATACCTCGCACACAACTGATTTTATTTAGCTTGCAAGATCTATAGCTCCTTTTGACAAAAGTCATGCTAAGAGTGACCCAAAGCCCATGGCCTCGAGCGTATCTATAGCAAGAAAATTCTTACATAAATAAATTTTTTTAATACACCAACTACAGCAATAAGTAAGCTGTCATAATTCCTCATGTAAGGTATTCTAGGCGAATTCTTTCGACATACACAAGCCTTTCACAAACTGATAAAGGCAAATCTAATCGATCTTGCTCTTCCCCCAATCTAAAGATGCACCCGGCAGTGATAATCTTTGCCAATGAATCAATATAATTGTTTTCCTTTATTTATTTATAATTGATTTGTAATTTAAAAATAAAAATAAAAATAAAAAAAAAAACGACATTGCCGAGTGCGCTCGAGTAATTAACCAGCATCAGAGGCCGGGCGTCGATATCACGCCATTTCATCAGCGCACACGGCGCATTCCAATCTCAGGGTGATATGTAATTTGTTTTCGTGTTTTTCAAATGAAACTGCAATTTCCTCTACCGTCAGCAGGAGGAGATTAATGCGTTACCGCTGTACAACTAGCCAGTCAAGCTCGCCCTCTGTATATAATTTTAGTGCAAAAAAAAAACAAAAAAGAACTGATCGTAAATCAGAAAGGATTTTCCCACGGAAAATAGATTTACGATACAAACTGACAAACACCGTCTCCACCGTTTGCTAACCATGGCAACGGTAGAGTCTAAAATTAATCCTAAAACAACAAACAAAGAAATTAATTCAAAATAGCATATTTTATAGTTAATGCTAGCTAGTCCATCGAAAGCGAGAGTAATTCGAAATTAATTGACATAGCTTGGGATGTTTGAGGTTTTTTTTCTTTTTTTCGTTTTTGTTGATACCGATGGTAGTGTGTAGTTTTATTTATCATTTTTAAGTGATCTTAGGGTGACTCTTGCTTGGAATTTGGAATATTTTTATGTTTTTGTTTTCGGGGATTATCGGTTACAATTTCATTAAAACGAAATTAGTCAGTCGGGTGGTAGAGTGAGTTCGAGAAGTTAACTTTAAACAAAAAAAAAAAAAGAGTCAACATTTTGCGTGACGTATCTAGCCTGTCTGAATGGGCAGCATTCCGCAAGTACCCCATGTAGATACGTGACTGTGTTCATGTTTTGCAGTTCAAAATGTAAAAATATCCCATTTACGACGAAAATTGCAGAATAGTTTGACGCTGTCGCGCTATCGTTGTTGGTGTTGTCGGTGTCGCGTCGTTTAATTTCTTTGAAGTACGTGCAAATCCACCATATGTGTGGAATTCTCATTCAGATACAGATTTGATGACTGAAAATAGCTTTAATCGAAAAGTGCATTCATTATATATATTTTTTTTTTTTAATTCGAGGAATGGTAATAGGGTAGACGTTAGTCACTAGCAATTTTGTTTAGCTTGTGAAGCAATCATAATATATTTATCGCATATTGGGAGTGCAGAATTTTATACCATTCGGCTGTCCCATTCCAAACAAATGTACATACAGACATACATACATGCGCATCCTATCAAGAGTGCATATTTTGCAATCTGGTTTATTACCACACATCTGCAATCATAAATAGATTAGATTTGAAAATAGAATAAGTCATGACGATGAAAAGCATAACAAAATCAGGAGTGGAGTTCCATAAGGTTTAGTACTAGGTCCTCTATTGTTGACCGAAATGTGACAGCGTTTGAAAAATTGCACAAACGGCTACTGATATTATCAAAAGTGTACAACAAAACCGAAGTAAAGCGCAGCAGTAGTAGGTATAAAAATAGCTTCAGTAGGCGAGCATCGATTGACATCGAAACCATCTTTAAACTACCTAACCGAAGTTGTAGATACAAACCTGATGTTTAAACAACACTTTTTAATATGTGCTAACCAAGATCTATGTGGATCTATGGGTCTCAACTTTGCCCGACGTGTAAAAACTTTTAGAGATATGGACATTAAAACCCTATTTAAATGCTCTAAGTGTGAGGAGTATCTTCTAGAGAAGTTCTTATGATATAGCATGTTTTGTGACTGCCATCTTGCAGGTAGACATACATACATATTTACAAGGGAAGCAATAGAAACCCTAGAAGTCAGCAGTATCATAAGGATGAGGAACAAATGGAGCAATGAAGATAGACACTTAAACTAGTTCTTGAAGTCGACGAGTGTGTAAAACAGCAGCACAGTGAGTTCAACTTTTTTGAATGCAGATACTGACCATGATTTTTCACTCAAAAGTTCACACGTTGAAAAATCTCTTTCTCCAAGCTGTCAAGTGAGGATTGAAAATGGATATCAAGTAACTTTAGCATGCCTTCGATATGTGATGGTTTAGAGGTCATATTACCGATCAAGGAAAGCCCTCAATCCTCGAATTTGATGAAATGCCGTCAAGGCACTAAGGCACTCTTGTTGCATGGTTTATGGGAAAGATATCGACCATGATCATCTTGTTGGATTCTGATTTTTTCATTTATGAAGAAGTAATTTCCTCGTCTGCTGTTTGAATTCATAACCTTCTGTGCAACTAGTCAACAGACAATGTACACTAGGAGACTGTAATTTTGTAGAAGCTGATAGTGGTTAAATTACAAGAAGTCAGTTGATTATAGACAGGTAAATTCAGGTAGACCTCTAACTTCAAAGAGACTATACAAAACCTCAGATTCCCCTCACATTCATCAGATTGGCAGGAATTCCATATTAGACCCAAAAAGTTGTTAGGTTACTCAACAGGCTAGGGAATATATCAATAAATAGCTCTCAATCCTCAGTACCTATTAGAGGGCAATTTGCCAAATATTGGCAAAAATTGTCAGAAACAAATTTAGAAACAATACGGTGTATAATCACATTTCTTCAAGAATTATTTGCAGATTTTGGAACGAAGCAAGGTTTAAATAGAATAGCTTCTCAGTCTCTAAATGAAAAGCGAACCGTATGTGGACAGAATCTGATATATTCCGAATGACAATGTAGGTACATATGTACCTTGATTCTAAGTAGAACTATAGACAGTGTGTCTGAATTGTAAGCAATCAGACAGCCATACCATGATATTTTATACTTAATTGATACCCTTCGTTACCGCTGTGACACATCACGACATCATCACAAGTCGAACCTATCAGTGCCTGTAACGAAGGTCTCTATAAGTCAAAAAGGGCTCCAATCTTGAGTATGTATGATACTGTAATCTGTCAAATTCCAAATTGACGTAAAAGAAAACTCTCCATAAGATCTGCTGCATTATACCTCCGCACGTAAGCAATTACCTATTTAACAATTTGCCATTTAGTATTTTATTATCAGTACCTCCACTAGAAATGTTTAATTTGCTTTTTTTGTTTATTTTTAATATAAATCTATAATGAGATAAGCAAAATATAACTAAACAGCGACTTGCGTCACCCTAAAATGCTACTGGTAGAGTCACGTTAACATTATCAACTAAAAAAACTAAATTGAATGAAATATAATTACATCACTGCTCTGCTCATATTGTGATAAATTTATTTATACCAAAAAAAAAAAAAAATACTAATTTAATTTTGTCACCTCGAACATTACTAACGCATTTAATACAGAACCGCCCCTCCATACTAAATGACTAATAAAGTCATCTTCAGAACCAAAAACAAAAAAAAAATAATAATATATTTACTTATTCTAAGAACATTCCATTTTGACAAATAAAAATTATTTACTCACGAGATGCAATAAAATATTCTTCATTGCCGGACATGAGTTCATTAATAGCTGTTGTGTGAGGTAGAGGGCGCGCACATGAAGTATCCTCCTTAAGTGATCAAAATTTAAGATGACGAAACTAAACTGAACTGAATGTACGGGTGGTGGACACCAACAGATACAGATACTTTTACTTGTGATGACAAAAACGCGTGTGTCAACATATTTGTGAGAGTAAAAGATACTCACAAACAGGAGGTGAATTGAAATAACCCTCTTAGGCGTGTACCAACGCTAATGAAAGAAAATTGAAGTTCATTTAAAAAAAAAAAAAAAAAAGTCTCTGTTTTGAGGGCGGAATTAAGTTTTCCTTGTGAATTGTTTTAGTTTGATAGATGCATTTGTGGTTACGGGAAAGTAAATGAAATTTGGGTTTGACGTTAGGACTGATGTGGAATGCATTACCGCAGTTGGATGAGTGTGAAAGGCAGGATGACTGGATCTATTGTGAAACTTGCAAAATTGTCTAAAATGTTATTATTACGAACTTAAGTGTTCATCCAGTACAACAGCCTGTCATCGAGATATCGTTCAACTTACGTAAGTGGTTACTCAGCATCTATCCTCGATGCAACGAATATATAGGATCATAGATATGTATACACTTTTTGACTACTGCAGAATTGGTAGGATTCTGTTGTCAACCAACCCAAGACCTCAACAGGACAAAAGTTCTACTACAAGACATTGGATATAGCATCTTCACACTTATGTATGTATGAATATGCTGCGAGAATGGATATTGTAAGGGGTAACTTTACTACAATTGACTGCCATCACTGTCTTCATTTTAAGGACTATGCTGGCAGATTACTAAGTATTACATACTTCTACGTACTACTTTCTCCAATATAAATACCATTTACAAAAGGAGCTGACGTTTCCCCGAAAAGATACGCTTGCTTGTGTGCTTCAAAGAGCAACACTTTCTATGTGCTTATCTATCTAGTATAGCTTTCTTATTACAAGAGATCTTGTCACCCTGATTTAATATTCAATAGCTATTCAGTATCTCAGTTACTGGATTGGATACTTCATTGTTTATTGTGCGATTTACACGCCAGAACACATTACTGAGTACCTACGTATTTTAAACTCTCACATATACAGGGAGTCATAACAAGATTTATTTCCTCTCCAGCCATTCAAATACAAATCAAGACGAAAAATTCGGAACATAGTTATCAGAACAAAGATAGACTCAAACGTTAAACAGAATGTATCACATTCTAGATATAAGGTAAGCCTGACTAAGACTGTCATCTAAACGGTTTTGTTTCTTTTGTGTCTCTGCATCTAAACGGACAACACGTATTTTTGTGTCCGAAATTGTGTTCCAACGATCCGTGAATCCCTACATGATCTGCGCAACATCTCTCTCACTCGGTACACTTAGTCAACCAGTAGGAGATATGTTTTAAACGTTGATACTTAGATGAACTAAAACCACCAGCAACTTCCTATCATACGAAGGTATCAAATGGATACCAAAATTTGTTACATTAGCTTTTCTAGCCTCCTACTCCCCTATCGGCGAAAACAAATTATAAGACATTATCAAGTCAAAATCGCAACCTTTTCATGTCCAGTAGAGTTTATATTTCTACAGGACTTTGCGAAGACTGCAACCTTGACTTCCTATATGGTAACTGCGGTAACGAGACTGTGAATTTCTAACACGACATGAGCCAGCAACTTGGATGAGATTTGATGAAGATATTGAATGGCTTAAACAATTTGAAACCAGCTGTAATTTGGGAACTTAATTTCACTCTATTCTATTTAAAATTGTTATTTAGCAGAGTTTAACACCTTTTTGTTTCAATCAATGTAAACTTTTGTTAAAAAAGATCCTTCTACTGGTAATTTGCCCCCTAGCGGACAGCTTAATAAAAACTACACTCATCTACCTCGCAAGTCTAGTTGCCTTGATATTTTTTTGCATTTGCAACCATCTTAACAACACTATCTGAAACAGCTTCCCCTAAAGGCAAAACTATTTTGCTTTTTGTCGCCACAGGTTCCTTCGTAAGACTGTTCATTAAAAATATATTTGACACGAAACCTATTGACAGAAACTCGTAATCGATATTTAAAAAACAACATCACCTTAAGTTCTTCCGGTTCTAAATAACAAACGCTGGTTTTATATGACAGATTCGACTGTTCTTGTCCAAATAGGTGCCAGTGTTTGTCAATCCGTAGTTGCAATTTTATTTATTCTTTGATTTCTTAAAATCTTTCTTCCACTATAATTTTGGTAAATTCAATATTTGACTGAGGATCTGTTCATATAATAGGAGCCAAAGATCATCGATATAGTCGAAATTTGTGTAAAGAAGGCAGTAGTCACTAATTGGGAAAAGAAGTGGAGCAAGTATACAGCCTTGTGGGATTTCAGTTTTCTCCTGCGTTCCACACTATTGTGGACAGCTATAGAATAGAACTATGAAATGCGGAATTCATTGGACAAATATCGTAGTATTGAGGATTGTACGCATTGCGGATTCTCTAACAGCATGTTTTGTATTGGGCTGACTATTCAATAATTAAGTACCACTGCTGATGCAGAGAAAACAACTTTCCAATCTCAGCTTAGATACACTAAGTTTGTCTATGTCATTAAATCGGTCGATAATTGCTGTAAGTCTATGACTCCGTGTGATAGAGCGCAATATCATTAGTGTAGTCGAAATTTGTATTGTAAAGTTGGGTCTAGTATCGGTTGGCTAAAGTATCGGCAACAGTATACACCCTTGTGGGACACCACTTCAAATCTTAATTTGTGTTCAAAATTTGTGGGAAATTATCACATCCAGACATAGCAACCTTTCCAATCGGTAAATATCGATCAATACCCCGTACCAATATGGACTTCTACTCTGTCCTTATGCTAAAGGATTGAAAACATCCTTCGGCACCGCTACCCTACTTCGAATATTCTTATAACTTTCGTGTCTAATTCAAAATTCCCGTTATTCATTGAAATGCAAACCGAAAAAACCCACTTCGGTTAGAATGAACATTTTGCATACATTATCCATCAACTCAATTTGACCCAATTCGTCGAAAGCCAAAAAATATTTATACAAAGTCTTATCTAAATGCAAAATAATTATAAATTCCCAGCTTGTGCAAAAAATAAAAAGAAAAAAACCGAAACATGTTTTATCTCATTGCGTATGCGAACCAGACCAGAAAGTGGCAACAAAAGCTGCTGTATACCAGAAATTTCATGCCCCCCTGCAGTAGTACATTTGCCATTCATTATTCATTGAACAAAATTTACCATACATTCGTACATACATACGTACAATATAATGGAATAATAATTGTTACTCAAATGAAAAATAAAAACCAAAACCGGAATTGCACGCATTCAAAATTGATTTCCACGAAATGTTCTGATGGTGATTTTGAATCAACCGATAGGTACTATTGGGTCATATACTATAGGTCTGACCACAATCCAAAGGCAAAGGGGTATGTAAATAATTCTAGAAAATAGAGGAAAAAACCTAATTTTAGCATCTCCGAGTGTCACCAATTAATATCTCATATAAATATTTTGATGATTGTCTGTGTTATGAACTTTAGATACATTTTGTTTTTCTGTTAAACAACGACTAGATATTTTCTAACGATGGGATCTAATAAGACGTCCTATGTCGATGAACATTTATGTAGGTGTTAAAAGCAGAGTATCTGCGCGTGGAAATATTTTATTTTCGTCACAAAGAATATTTTGAAATTCTTTTATTATTTTATCTGAAATTGATTTGACAGTACCTATGTAGTAGCGACGTATCTTTTTATTATTTATGGGGGATTTATTCATTATGAAATAGATTGTTATAATGGGAGTGAATGAACAAGTGTTTATCGATTCTCTTGGACGTCTGTACTTAATTCTAAATCTCCGAAAAAAAAAACTTCCACGCCATGTAGAAGACTCTTTTAATAAAATTAAGTGACCTGCCTGTTAGGTCTTAATTGTATCTGTCTCTGACAAGATTGCATTTAAATATAATTCTTTAGGACTGACATTTAAATGGAAAAATAAAACCCCGTCAGTCTGGTTGCAAGAAGAGGCGGCAGTGGGTGAATACTTCCCCCGACACACACGTGACTGTAACCGGCCGGCGGTCATTCTACCATGTAAAACCGACTAAAATGAATCTACTTACAACTCGGAGGTGGTTACCTACTTTGTTGTTTAGTAATGCATTAAGTGTACCGCACCTTTTTATTTAATTCTTGTTATTTTTTTTTTTTTTTTATGTTTTGTATCTCTTTCTTGTTGATGTTTATATTTTTATTGCTTGTATCCCTCGTGTAGTCGGCTTGGAGAGGATGGTGGATGATTTAATGTTCTAAGCATTTAATTGTCTGTGTAATATGAGAATCTTGCTTGCGCCAATGTTGCCGGCACTTTGGATTTTGTGTGCGTCATTTGATGTGAAATTCTAATTATCTAATTTATTTTATTTTCTTGTTTTTGTTTTTTTTTGTTTTGGTTTATGGGGCTTGTTCTTGGTCTTGTAGGCTGGGTGCTACTTCGGTGCAAGAAATGCTAACATAGAAGTTCTTGTCGTTTGAATTCTGTGTAGCGGAAATGGGAAAAACCATTAGATGCATATTTGCTACAATGGAGGAGGTATCTTATTTGTGATTCCAATGAGAGGAACTCAATTTATCTGGTATTCACTACAAGGTATTACCTAACCATGCTTCATAAATATGGCACCACTGTGGAAACTAGGCATTCCCCAAGGCTCCATATTAGGTCTGCTACTATTTTGTCATCAGAGATAGTTGGTTTTACTGATGATAAAACCGTCTTTGTGGTAGTCGAATGCGGAATTACAGGGAATCAGGATTGTCTGAGATTGACTGAAAAGCAAGGATCTGCAACACCATCAACAGGAAAGTCATACTGACTATGACGTTAGACGTCAGAAATCCCTGATACCTTGGCATTACTATAGATGCAATAATGAACAAAAAAAACTGCGGCATTCAGATGATATAATAAGAATTGCTGCACTGGTAATGATCATGCCAAACATTACTTACATTACTTACTTCACGGGCTCCCGATCCGCGAAGAGTCTCTACCTGAGACACGGCACTCCACTCTTCCACTCTCTTTAATCCCGGGCACGCTGCTACCAGTTTTCTAGACCAAGCAGTCTGTCAAATATTGGCGATGAAGTTTATGTTATGTTCTATTCCAGGCGGTATTATGAAGATCAACATCAGCTAATGTAGATATTGGGCAAGGACCTATTCGAAGACAGCACTACATGGCAGATGCCGAACATAAGTAGAAGACTTATGAAGCCAGTTAGCGATACTGCCTTGAAGAAATAAAACCTATAGGAGCAACAAAAAAAGGCAGAAGAGGCTGTAAACAGGAGAGAATCGAAAAACTTAGTCTGTAGTGCAAGACCTGTTGTTCAGTATCTCTCAAAAGATATTCACCACTCAAGCCAAAAAAACAGATCAGGTAGCAAAAGATAGCATTTTCCGCTATGATAAGACGTGAAAGGAAGTCTACTGATCTTCACAGTTTAACAGCAAAGAGGAACATACGAGTATGTACATATGTAGATTGTTCGCCATCGTTTATGGAATCGAGGTAATTTTTTTGATCGTGAATCAGTACCATGATTCGGGCTTTTCTATGCAAGCCAGGCTCATGTTCCTGTTTTACTAAATTGACTTTAACCAGACTGCCTATTTCCTTAGGTTTCCGAGGTTTTGAATAGCAAATGTGATCAAGGACCAACCTTCATAGAATTATTAATTACTACGCTGTCAATGTCAAGTTCGGATTGGCGTTTGCATTTGAAGTCGTGACCCAGGTTTTCGATTAACTTAAGCCAGGTTGTCTATTTATTTCGCTGGGGATTCGGGGGGGGTTTGTGTACCAAATAGGAGTAAGACCAATCTTTATCGAATTATGGCTTTTCTCCCTGTTACCAGCGTGTACAAAAGGCTGAAACCCAGTTTTATTCAGAGAGATTTAGAAACGAAAACTTTGTGCTTTATACATAATTCTGAGTATAATCCAGAGCTTGATGGACGTTTGCTGGTTCTAAAAATGTACAGAATATCCAACTCGGTTTTTTTAGAAGCTCAAGCCGAGCTTAGATTTCGAATAGTGGGGAAGGCCTTGTCAGCACGTAGCTGTAGTGGATTTCATTGATGTATCTATTCGGAGTTTTATGAG
The DNA here is from genome assembly GCA_905220385.1 of Xylota sylvarum. NCBI lineage: Eukaryota > Metazoa > Arthropoda > Insecta > Diptera > Syrphidae > Xylota > Xylota sylvarum. The sequence continues at coordinate 41,954,157 of LR999958.1, forward strand.
ATTTAGCTCTGGTAATGACTTCAAACACTGAACTATGATCTCCCATGCTAAGGTTCAATGGTCTAAGAAAATATTTGATGCACAAGAAGATTGTCATTTTTTTGGCAATTAAAATGGATCTCATTTCTTCCTCCTTAATTTTATACAGAGTATACATATTGACTTTGTCTACCTCGGCTCTGCTATCAATTCTGAAAATAACACCTCAGCAGAAATAAAACGAAGAATAACTTTTGCCAATCGCTGTTTCTTTGGGCTGAGAAGGCAATTGAGTAGTAAGGCCCTATCCCGAACAACTAAGGAGACTCTATATAAGACCTTGATCATCCCAGTCCTGCTTTATGGCGCTGAAGCTTGGACTTTATCAAAAGCGGATGAAGATATCCTCGGTCGTTTCGAGAGAAAAATTCTTCGCAAAATATTCGGTCCCGTTTGCGTTGACGGGCTTTGGAGGAGAAGATTCAACGACGAACTATACGAGCTGTACAGCGACATCGACCTAGTCAAAAAACTGCGCATTAGTCGTTTGAGATGGCTAGGACATGTAGAGCGAATGGACACCAGTGCTCCGGCCCGAAGAGTTTTCGAATCACACCCGGAGGGACAACGCAGCAGAGGAAGACCTCGCCTTAGGTGGCGCGCACAAGTTGAAGGGGACCTGAACAAGCTTGGAGTGCGCAACTGGAGGCAGTTAGCTAAGGACCGAGCTAACTGGAGAGGCTTGTTAGTTGAGGCCCAGGTTCACCCCGAACTGTAGCGCCACCTAAGTAAGTAAGTATACATATTGATCAACTTTACTCAATCTGATATAGATAGATAGATGACACTAGTACTAGTATCTTTTTACGCTCAACTTACTGATAGGATAGATTAATCGGGTTTTGGAGATAGGCTTATTGTGGGAGGTTCAGAATCCATTCACTTTAGTGAGTATCTTCATGGGTAAAACTATAAATTTTACTAAAAGAGTTAATGTGACTCTCAAAATTAAGTCTATTCTTAAAGGTATACCAGACTGTATGCCTGTATGTCTAAACACGGCACGTGTATCCTATTACATAATCTAAACTTGCTTTCGATACAAAAATTCCTAAAAATATCTATCATACAATCTTCATCGATGCATTGCAATGAGCAATTCCATTAGGTTCCACCAATTTGGGTAGATAACCTTTTATCTGATCGCATTTTGTTAAACAAATAGCAAATCGCACAAACTTTTTGTTATCTATAGCTTGAGTGCAAATTCTCATTCAGTGTTGTTGATTCTTTTTTGTTTTTTTTTTTTTATTGGTATGCCTTATCAGCACATTTTTCATGAAATTAATTACCGATTACATGCGATTATGAAACAAAACAAAACCAATACACAACACTAGGCTGCTAATAAGTCAAATGGTTCGTTTGTTGCAGCACAGGTGTCTCGGTCTCGATCATATGAAGTAGTTGATATATTTTTTGCAGTAGCAATATCTAGTTAAAATGTTATCTCGAGATATCCCATAAATAATCACGAATCATGAAATTATATAAAAAACAAAAATGCACATCTATCCACCGAATGAGGATTTATCATCTAAGACTAGCGCGCTTGTTTATTTGATAAGCTAGAGTAATTTATTTACATTAATAAACTAGTGTACTGGGTTAGAGGGCGTGTGTGGTGCAATTGGTGTTGCATTATCGCTATACAGAGTATATAACGATTATCGTACGAGTATATTATTTTGTTCGTTTCAGATTGTGTCAACAGTTTAGAGATCAGTTATAGTGTTATCACAATGGCCTTGAGGAAAATACATTACTAGGCTATTGCACTATCGTCATTATGCACTTTGTAGGAAAATATAATTCATTTGACTTGTTACATAGTATACTCGTGATGTGTTGTGCGCAGTGGTGCGTTTTAATGCGCATGCAGGAAATAATATTGAAAACTGTACAGTGATTGTTTAAGTTAGATTATTCTAGAAATAGCCAAAAAAAAAAAATGAAATTCAATTTTTCGATAAGTTATAGACGAGGTCTTAAGTAATATATTGTTGAGGGAAGTATTTTTTATCAGGAACATGATACTACTGTTTGCAATTTGATATTGAAACATCCTAAGATCGAAGGATTAGGTGGTTCTGATGTTCAAAGATGTCGACGAATATTTCGCATACGTCGAATTTACTGCCCTAATCGAAGTCTGTTAAACTTTGTTTTTGGTTACGCAATACTGTGGTAAATGATATATAAATTATCACGTAGCTGATACTGTCGATAACAAATTGCAAAAATAGGTCAGTATTGCAAGCAGTTAGAAACCCATTGAGATATTCGTTGATATAGGTACTCATGCGGATTGTTTTTAACATGAACTAGATTTGCTTTGTTTTTTTTTTAAGTACCTTGCTTATCAGAGAAAAAAACAGTAAGCCCCTTCGTGAAAAAAAACTATATGGAAATTTTAGGGCAACATCTGGTGCCAATATAGGACCCTGGCGCTTTGCTTCAGAGCATGACCTGAAAAGAAATCAAAATCCCCGACTATGGAGACTTCGATTCAGTACAAGGAGCATTCACGACGAATGACAAAACTTTATCCATTCTATTGGAGAATCGAAATTTCGTTACGCCCGTTAGTACATCAAGACTGCATAATGAACCGCAAATGGGCAAAGTATCTAGCATTAGACAGATTAACTCGAAGATGGTTATCGCATACTGCTGTCTTTTGGGCACACTAACTCGCTTAGCTTGTTTTTTTTTTTTTGGAGCTGCATCGATGAAGATGACGCACACTAAGCTCCGACTAGTTTTAGGGATAGTCCTGCAGAATAGACATTTCTTCCTTCGCCTTTTTATCTTGAACACATTGACATCATCAGACAATTTCGTCATGTAAAGGTTTGAAAGTTTAGAGGAACATTCTCTGTAATTTGAAAAGAGTTTGAATGATGGAAATAGGTTCATTTGCCAAGGATAAAACTCCAAAACCAATCATGTAGCCTTAAAACCCTTAAAGGCGCTCACAAATTATCTGGAGATCTGAAAAGGCAAGTCAAGGAGAAGTCTAGGGGAAGAATACCGAATTCAAAGCTGCTGATGAGGCATTCATCAGTTTGAGCCTGAACTAATTGAGTTGTGCTGCGAAATGCGTAAATATTCGCATTTTTTCGGCATTCTTCCAAAAGTACACCATGTTCCGACAAAAAAACACCCGCTGTCATGGGATGTTGGAACACAAACAGTGCCCAGGGCTAATATCAACATCAGAGGCACTATATTTAACAAATCTGTTGGAATAATTGAACGATCACTTCAGATCATACTACAGACTTATCTTTTAAATGAGTAAAGCTACTGTCGACAGCTGTAATTTCGAATTTACTAAGGAGCTCCACTCTACTTCGTCCAAGTAACTATGTACAAATGTTCAAAAATTCTGATCCAAAGGAAAAAAGTTATGTACTACAAAATATCTACTGCTGAGCGTAGGGTATTAGACATTAAGCTGCATTCGAAAAAATTATATTTGACCAGATACACGGTCTTGTGTTTGATGAGGACCAACGGGGAATAAGATACAATCGCAAATTGCATGAAATATTAAGATACGTTGACTACATTAGCCTGAAAAATTCGAATACAAACAATGCCAGAGTCAAGACGTCAAGAAAGACAGAATTTTCAGTTCCAAAATCAGCGGAAAGACATAGAGACATCATTTGTCCGATAAGTGAAAGATGTTCAGGAGTATAGCAAAGTCAATAATTTTAAGACGTACATAAATTGCTTCAACACAGTATGCATAGACATGGTTTGCAAAATCTTGTTGACATATCTTGCCAATAAGGTAAATTAAATGTATAAAAAAAAAATAAATAAAAGGATAAATACGAAGAAATTTTAATGTACCAAGTCACCAGTTATAAAAAGATACATTTCAACATCTATTGTGTCTGACACCTCTACTATGAATCATTGGTATCCCAACGGAAATACAAAAAAATACACTTTCCGCGAAATGCATCACCTAAAAGCACTTTATCGACGTAAATAAACAAATGAAGCTGATAAATGGCAGCAGCCTTAAAGTCTATGTCAGAAAAATACAAATCAAAACGAACAGAAGGTACTTAAAAAAAAAAGTATCGAGACATTGGCATCACGACGTTAGTTGGTGTATTGACATTTTGGAACTCAGCCATTGTTATTATTAATTATTAAATTAAGGCTAAACAGAAAGACGCCAAGTTTTTTGCGTTGTTCTAGTTTTGAAATGCGGTTTTCCAGGAGATCGGTTTTATGACTTTCAAAGTTTTAATCATTGGATGAAATTATTTAACGAGTTTTAGATTTATCTATACTGGACTGCCGGTATCTACGCACTCTTGCAGCGACCAAATGCGTTTTATGTTTTGGGAACAAATCAGTATCAGAGTATTGTGTCTTTGCTAAAGGTTGGTTCGAAAAAGGTTGTTGCATTTACTAAAATGGTATACGCTATAGATGTTGTTCAACATATTTTAAGAAATTTAAAAAAAAACTATTGCATCACTGAAAACCCATATAAGTATATAAAAATGTATCTAGATTTTTTTTTTTTTCTAAAAAAAAAGTGTATACTCACTTGTTAGACCTGTTGTATCCTCAGCAAATGACAAGTATCCTTTATTCATCTCAACAGAACGTGACACTGCAGGCGATTGCTGTTGTTGTTGTTGTTGATTTTGTAAATTTTTCGCCGATGAAGTTTGTAAAATTTGCGATGAACGATGTAATTGTGAAATTGGTGTAAACACCGATGCTGTAACCGATTGAGCACGCGGTGCTACGTTCAATTGTGGCAAATTCGATTGATTTAATGCGATCGAATGATGACCGATATTTTGATTAATACCGGCAATTGATGACGATTTATCGGTATTATTGGCAATACGAAAAACTGATGCCGTAACTGATTTGGGACGTTTCTCTTCAATGTATTTCGATGGTGTAGTAGATCCAATCGAAGGACGTCCAGGGAATAGTTCTTGACGATGATGTTGTAAAGCACGAAATGATGTCACCGATGGTATGTACTTAACTTGATCAGTTATTGGTTTGTTAATTATATTATTATTATTATTATTGGTTGTAGTAGTAGTTATTGGTGTTGTTGTTGTTGTTGTAGTTTTTATTATTGGAATTTCACGTTTCAATGGTAAATCGGCGGCGGATGTGGATTTTTTCTCGTCGACGTCTACGCATGTCTTCTTTGAAAGTTCAGGCAATAGACTTGAATCTAAATCAACTTCAACAACAAGATCGTTTGGTTTTTTATCCTTTGGTTGTTGTTCAACTGTTTGTTGTTGTTGTTGTTGTTGCAGCTGTATGGGTTTGGGTTTGTTTTCAATTAATTCGATTGGTTGCTCTGACTGTTGCTGTTGTTGTTCTTGTTGTTTTTCTGCAGTGTTGACATTCGATTCGGTCTTCTCAAGTTGACTTGCTTCGTATTGAGCAAGGGAATAAATCTCATTGTTGTTTTCAAGATTACTGTAAGAATTTCATGTTGATGTTTTTTTTTTTGCTCACTTTTTTTTTTTTACGAATGGAATAACTTTGAAAATGAACGAGTCGCAAAAACAAAAAAAAAACAACAACTCATTCAAAACCAAAGAAACGCAATTTCTTCGTTGCACACTTTTCAAATTAACACTTGACAACTGAAGAAAAAAGCACGTGATTCTCGTTGATTTACAATAAAATGAGAGATTACACCACCACACGTTCATACGGAAAAAAAAAAAAAAATTAAAGAAGAAGAGAGAAATCAAAAAAAGGGAAGAGCGCGATAAGACGGATGAATAGTAGGAGTAGTGTGGGAGAGAATGCAATTGCAACGCACGAAGTACTTGCAATAATTCACTCAATTCACTCGAGAGAAGACGCGAATGAAAAAAAAAGCTCAAGTTGCATATATGTAGCTTTTAATTCGAACTGATCTGATACACTCTCTCTCTCTCTCTCTCTTTTCGTATTTTTGTTTTATTTCTTTTGATTCATTCACTTTTCTGACGTAAATGCTGCACTCGTAATTTATTTATTCTTCTCTTGGTGCACACTATACAATCAGAATTGATTCACGTGTGTTGGTTTTATTTACTTCTTTTTTTTTTTTTTTCGAACAAACACACTTTTATTAAAAAGTGCATTACGTATTTAAAAAAAAAAAAAAAAACATAACGCGGTTCATTTTACGTTTGCACTTCAACATTTCATTGCATTCATTTACAATCATATCACTAAAAATGTTAATGAGTAAATAAAAAAAAAAAATTTAAATAAATTGTCAGCAGGAAATTATTTTTTTTTTTAAATTCTACGCAAAAAAAATGTTTTTTTAATTTATGAACATCAAATATCAATTTGTCTGAATATGGTATGTTGCACTCTTGGTGTGAGGGTTGCTCTCACTGATTGGAATTCATTAAGACTTCGGCTTGGGTATGTGGTTTTTCACACTTAAACTGCGTCTTTAGTTGGGACGTTTGGATATTGTATACAAATCATTAGATCTTGCTCCCTGACTATGACTGTATGATAGTAGTTGATATTGTTATTGTCGTTTAATTATCACACTATTTAAAACGTAATTATAGCGTCTTTATTTTATAAAACGTGTTGAGATTATGGATACGTAGTAGAAGGAATCAAAATAGTTTTTTTTGTTTTTAATGGCACGTTTCCGGTGCCATCGTCTCTCATTTTGTGCAAATTATTTCAAGTAGCAGGTCAAAGTCTAACTTGCTGCGTAGATCCATAAATTAAATAAACAAAAAACAAATCCCTTGACTAACAATAATGATGATGACTACCTAACATTTTTTATAGCTACATTACTGAATTTATTATCAGCATTTAATGCCGTTAACACTTTATAACAAAAGCTGTTACTTAATTGCCTATCTACCTCCTATCACCATCCAAGATACGGTATGAATGATACCGGTGTACATTGCTCAAAACCCACTAGCCCTAGAAAATATAAATCCTGCAAAATGGCACACTAGCTTAGACTTAGAGTTAAACTACATAAGTAAGGATGCCGCAAGAGTTAGTATAGGGACCAACTCTATTCAACTCTTACTGAATAGAGCTCTAAGGACAACCATAAGCATTCACCGCGAATGACAAAACTTTATCCATTTTGTTACGCGCCTTAGTACATCAAGACTGCATAATGAACCGCAAATGGGCAAAGTATCTATCATTAGACAGATTTACCCGAAGTTGGATATTAAACGATATAGCACACTTTATCGCATACTGCTGTCTTTTGGGCACACTAAGACGGTAAGCTTGTTTTTTTTTTGGAGCTGCATCGACGAAGATGACGCAATGACTTAGTATATCCAGCAATTCAAACTAAGCTCAGAATACTTTTAGGGAGGAGGAATTTACTTTTCGTTTCTCTTTTTTTTTTTCGATAAAAATTTGAACTGAACGAAGCAAATATAAAACTCGAATTTCAATTCTTTTAATGCGCGAGAGATAAGCTGATATTTTAAAAATATCTGTTTAGTATCTGCTGAGTCAAATATTGGTATTTTTGTATTTATCATCAAACATTTTGTTAAGCATTCTGATTTCCTTTATTGAAAATATCACACTCAGCCGGGCCGGAGTGGATAGATTAGTGCAGTCAGATTATTTTGTATCAGTTTGTCACCAGTTTTTGGGGTTCAAGGAAGATGAAATTTCATTTCTGGACTTTAGAGAAAAAGACACAGTACAAGCGTAAACATTTTTGAAATCCACGCACTTTAACTTTACTATTTTACAAGAAATCGACAAAATATTTGGATAATCAGATTGTGTACAATTCACTCATACATTGTGCTTGGCCACGCCTACTTTTTGGGGGTGTTTTCATTAAAAAAAAAACTATTTTCATGAAATTTTTTATCTAACATCCTCAAACGTTTGAAGTTATCGTTGTAATTCGAAGGAAAAATGTTGTATGCCACACCCACTTTATAAGAGCTGCATAGAAAGGAGTATAGGGTATCAAACCATCCGTTCCCAACGGATTGTAGGAAACTAGATTCCATAGATTAACTAAGACTAAATTAGAACAAGGGTGATGTTAGTCCCATGAACCATGGACACAATCCACAAGTGAAGACGAATGCGTGAAAATATTTTAGGTGTCACTGTTAGATTAAGGTTTATGTCTTTGGTCGTATTTTAAAAATCTGAACCAAGGAAAATCTGAATGAAGGATATTGTGTTCCTGTTTTGTAAGCTGATATAGGCAACTAGCTGCAAAAAAAATTACATTAGATTCATCAGGTGGGCGTCGTGGCTCAAGTGGTTAGTGGGTTCAATGTTCGATACCCAAACAACGCCTAAAATTTATTTCACAGGCCCACCTCTCGCAAGAATTTGACAAACATCGGAGAGTAAAACTGTCTGAAAACTGAAAAAAGCTTCTCAAAAACAAAAATTACCCTTCGGATACGGCATTAAACAGTAGGCCCCTTCCATTGGTGTAAAGAATATAACACGCACAACATGAATGGTTGTGAGAAACTAGGCCCTGGGTCTCATGAACCTGTCTCGTCAAAAATTGGTATTTTTTGTTTAGGTTCATCAGGAGATTTTCCATTGGAAGAATTGAAAACCAAGTTCTCGAGCCAAGGTTCAGCAACAAGTTTGCTAGCCTACTAATTAGTGATCGGTAGAATAATTGAAATACTCTGAGAGATACTCCCAAAATTTCGTCTTGAGGATCCCTGTAAAGTTGTGATTCCTACATCTACTCCTAAGAAATCTATCGACTTATCGGCACGAATATGCATGTATTATTTATAGAGAATTTGAACGATAGATGTATCTGAATACACAGAACCGACTTTAATAGATTCCAAAGGAGGTTATCTATTCGAAAACTGTTAAAACAACTTAAAACTTTCAAACGTATACTTAATAGATACGTAAATTGTGAGACACTGTTTGTTAGCTTGACCAATCCCTTGCCTTCATGACCGCACGCCATTCATCGATTTCAAGAAATTGTGTATATTCCAATCAATCATCACCAATTACATCCCAAGCTTTCCTTACCTTCTGTCCAAAATCACCGAGCAAAACCTCAAAAAATTTCTAACTATAAATATGCCGCCAGTCGATTACATAAGAAACCCAAATAAACTTTCCAATGAGTTTCTTATCTTAAAAAAGAACATATGAACCAAGACAGATAGACAAGTCGGTGTCTATGAACTACCAGAGTGACCTCAAAAGACGTCAGCGTTCATTTAAGAATAATCCCACCACACACTGATTAGTTAGTTTAGATATACCCAACACCGCACAGATTGCTTTACTATTGATGGAGAAATAAAAAACCTCCACCTCACTTATTCAATTCCAAAGAAATGAAAAAAATAAAAAGTAAAACCAATTACGTCAAGATATTTCCATCTGTACAAAACATCCATGACTAATAGTTGATAGTTTTTGCGCTAGACTAAAGAGAAAATTTACTTTAGTTACTTTCGATGCATAGTGATTGGATTTTTTAATAGTCTTACAGGTGCATCAAATTGCAATTATCTACAAAGGCTACAGAGATTTCTCTGTAATAACATGGTGAAACGCATGATCTCTTGAACCTATTCTGATGTTTGTCTAGCCTCCTTTTGAAACCCTGAAATAAACAACGCACTATCCCCAAATCAAAGTCTTATACTAAATGTTGCGATAAGCAACTCTTGAATCTACGAGTACATTCTTTAGAGTACAAGTATCAGTAAATATTTTTCCAAATAACCCACGCGAATGGCTAAAATCAGACGACCCCTCATGGCACCCGAAGTACACCAGTGGCCATAAATAATAGGAAAATTATAAACCATAGTACACCATAAACAGATAGGAGATGCGTGGACCGCACTGTAGACGCTATGTAGTAAAGACTACAACGTCATTTGTTGTTATCTAAATTTGAAAAGTATGAACTTGAGTTCAAATTTGTGTTTTATTGCTTTAACTGAAAATATTACTGCAAGGAGGCGATAATGAAAAATAACAAACCGAAGGCTATAATTAAAATATTCCATTATGAAAGCGTCTCCAATGGAAATCTGTTTACGAACAATTTTAAATAAACTTGCCTTTCAACAAACGATCAGCAGAATTTTTTAATCAACATGCAGTTCAAAATAATCTAGAAGATACTAGAAAAGAAGGGTGTGTCCGTGTTGATTTAAGGTGATATAATAAGGGTAGAACAACAGTCAAACAAGTCCGATACGATAGAATACGATCAACAATTAAAAATGTGTAGCGATAGTACTCGTATCTATGAACGTTCTTGGCATCGTTTAGAACTACATAAGTGATAATCAAAACTTGTACAAAGCGTTAGGTCAAGGCTAGAACTCATGATGGATTTAAAAGATTTAGTCACGCATGACAATTTAAGGAACCATCGAACAGAGAATTTCAGATTTAGTAGAGCATAAATCAATAAGGATTTCTCATATTATAATCTTCTTTTAAAATGTAAAAAATGTTAAAACTAAGATCAAGCCTTGTAGATATTTAAGTGGCTCTAAGTTAAGGAACTGAAGACCTAAACATAGTTGTGCATTAAACCAGTCTGGATTAGATACATTTTAGGGCTTCGAAGAGTGGTTGGATGGTGTCTTAATACGGAAGGGGTTTCAGGATTTTCCAATAATGGGCGATTCTAAAACACAAATCATTAAACTCCATTCAGGCTTTAGAGGCTTGAAGTAGCGAGGGCTAGATAAAGTACCATATAGTCATTTCGTAAGAAGACACAAGCTACGAGATTTTATGTTGTTTCGGGTCAAGCCTCTCGTAAAAAGAAAGACCTGTAAAGTTAAGAACATCTTTAGGAACAAAACATTCTAGGACAAGACACTCACATCATTCCACAGAGGAGTCGTATATATCTACGAATGGCTTGCATTGAGATAAGCCTTCAGAAATTGAGCAGAGAATAGGGAATATGTCCAATATGGTCTATTGGATACCAAAGTTTTGTCAAATAATTTAATGCCCCTTCTGATACTGGGGAAAGTACGATTTCACTTTATTTGCAGAGAAGTCTATAGTCTATGAGTCTATAGCTACGAAGTAAGTGAATCGGAACCTTAAGAGCTAGATATATACACCCTACGGCCGTTGCATTATAAAGAGTGATAACAATGACTTCAAAACCTATTAAAAATATCAAATATTGAGTTGAAAAGCTTCGCTTTACTTAGAATCTTGCAATCTCTTCCAGTCTTCAATGTTTATGTAGATCCGTCAGACATCAGAAATTGAGCAATATTTCAATATTCGAAAGACAACGTCACCTAAAAATTTGGTTCATAGATTTGCTAAGCAAGCTCTTCTACATCTATTAGGAGATACTGCTTAAGAGGCTTTTGGGTCATTGTCGACGTCCCCTTATCCTGTTATTTGAATAATTTCACTAAATGATTCCAGGCCTTTCAATCTACAACAGACTTGTTGAAGTACGGTTCGTGCTTTTGCTATCATGAGATAGTACTTTGCAACATACTACTCCCCAGAAAGGGTGACAAAATGTTTCCAGTCACTTCAATCCACAAAAGACTTCTTTAAGAGCAGTTCATGTATTTGCTATCATGACATAGTACTTTGAAAGATATTTGCAACGTATGTACTACTGATTTAGCCCAGATAGTGTGACTAGATGTTTCCAGTTACTTCAATGCCTAAAAGTCACCAAAAACTTTGGTCACAAGATCTCAATTTGTAATCATTTAAGAAGACTTCATGTTTTCAGATTGAGTATCTAAAAGGACTTTGAAAGAGTATAACATCTCTAAGCAGCAGCTTATGGCTGCTTACCAGTGAGTTTGAACTGTGATACCAGTAAAATTATAGGTCCTACATTCCTCCTATTCTTCCCATATATTTAATGGGACTGGTAAAATGTAATAAGGAAAAGAAATGGGTGTGGTTGATATAGTATCAAGTGTCAGATCTTTTATTCACCTAAATGCAAGACCGAATATACATTACTTCGAGCCATACAGTCTGGTTCATGCATTTGATATTAGATAGATGAGTAAGCTGGTTAATGTATTGGCTATCACACCCTTAGCAAAAACAGTCCCAATGTCCATGAGACTAGTCAAATGATTCGGACAAGTTCACTACCATTACTCCGTGTATCTTCAAACACTTCCATTATTCAATTGGTAGCACTTTACAGAAAGGTCTTCTTTTACACAATAAGCCGAGGCACTTAGATATCACTTTTCACGAAAAATTGGTTTCTATTCGAGACAGAAGTTCGCTTCAGTCATTTTCGCTCTATAGTATAAGAAACTAATCAACGCATGTATCAAAAAAGACAGGTTTAAGGCTAATGCAAATTTAGAATAGTGCTCCCAAAGTTTCAAGCTGCCATGTGTAAAAGATACAGAAAATATTCAGCTAAAACTCTGGCGGAGGTACAATTCCTGATTTATTGTTCTTGCTGGTATATAACCGCTTATTTTTAGAAAATGTTATCTTAATACAAATTCTTTCTAAATCAGAGAAACTAAGTGCAAATATTCAAGTCTTTGACTCCATACATGTACCACCATCAAACTTCCACATGATTCATGCCCGTATTATTCATTGGAAGCCTATAAAACAAAAAAACCGCTACCGTGTTATTGGACTTTGATATAAATCTAGCTAAGCAAAACATAAAACTTTTTTTTTCTGATAGTAAACATTTCAAGATATCTATACATTCAAAGTTCGTATAAATAAAATATTTATAACCAAGCACCTATGGGCTGGCTGATCATTCGAAACCTCCAACCCTAAGCACAGTCTACTCTCGTTCAAATCCAGTCAACAACAACAACAGAACACAAAAAAAATAACAAATTTGTTGTTTCTTGTATTATAAACTATTTAATTTAATAATTCTATTCTCTCTTTCTCTTGGGCCTTGTTTGCACAACAGACATGCAAAAGTCAAATGCCCAAAAATGATAACCATTCACAAAGAGCAATGAATATAATAAAATTGTTTTTATTTCAGCGATAAGATAGATGTGTCGTTATGTAGATACATATATATATATATGTAGTTGTTGGTTGTTCCTTTCATGACCATGCCCCATGTCAATAAGAGTCGGCTCCCCTAATAAATGGCAGGAGACCAAAACACAACCACGAATCTAACAACTGATTGAATGGAATTAGATGGAAGTTTTCGGTTTCTTTCAGAATGTAAATCGTTCGCGTATACAAAGCGTATCTGACGTTCTGACGTGGTGTGTGCTCTTGCAAATTATTTATTATATAATTCCTGTGCTCACATAATAGTCCGCGGCTGTTCGCTCGCTTTGTGTGTGTGTATAGATACTTGTTATTCTTGTCTTCGGCTTTTTTTTTTCTTATTTTTTTTTTTTTTTTTTTTTTTTTACAACTTTCATCGGAGCACTCATTCAATAAACAACAAACAATGTGTGTGCTGTCATCGTGCCTGGCTATTAGAGTGTGGGTTGTAATCATACACGAAATAAAATGCGATATGGGGTAGGTTCGCGCATTCGCGAGGGGTGCAGCCAGAAAGCCCCAAACTGTAGGCTCTGTATCTTTTCGTCATTATCACACGGCAAACAGTCTACTAGGGAAAAGAAGATACAGACATACATATATATACGAATCGCGTGATGCTAATGTGTGTGCGCGGTGCATCTTTTTGTAGAAACAACATTCCGAAATGAGAAATTGTTTAATCACCACCGTATTCATATGGAAGAAGGCTGTGTATAAGGAAAAAGTATCTGTATCTATCTGGTGAACAAAACAGAAATGTGTTCTCTTTTTATTTGAAATTATTTAGGCATGCATCACTTTTGGTGTGCAGAGTTGCCAGTGTGGTTCTTCTGCGTTATAATTCCACACGTCAAATCTTTATCGAAATTAAAGATGAAAATACATCATATTTCCGTCAAAAATGTTTGCTAATGGGATTGGTAAATCAAAAATGCCTTTGAAATGAAATTGACATGGTTAACACACCCATAGATACTAATAGCCCCAAAGAAAATGTCCAAATACTGTTGGCTGTCAACATCTACACATGTTCTTAGTGACTGGTAGATGAGTAAGGCGTTACACTATGTGTCATATCAAATGTGTTTGGGTTAACAATATTAATAGGTTGGAGACCTTGCTGTATTGATTTAAAGTGGGATTGTCCTTGCTAAGAAAAGGTACTCTCACAAACGTCTCATCGAAACTATGTGTAGGTGAAAAAAAAATCCTCTTTGAGTCAAAGGACTTGACTTGATTTGTGACTTTTAATAACAGAGTACCACGGTATACATCATGAGTTCTCAAAGATCTATAAAACCAAGCTTCGAGCTGAGGAATATCTCCATTGCATCAGACATTGCATTACAAAAAATTTTTCCGATATTTTGAATGGCATGCATTGATTCACTTCTATATCTGATATACTCGGTTTCTCACAACAAAATCCAGTAAGTGCTGGGAATGTAGTCACTCAAGAGGATTACAAGAAGGAACAGCCTAGAACTTTCGGACGATGCTTTATCCAATGATTTGTTTAGCATTATACTTTCAAAGCAACTACTAGAGATACAATTCTACGAAGAATTCAATGAAGTAAGGAGAAGAACTAAAAACTGATAGGATACAAAATTTTAAAAATTTCTTTTGGAACAGGATGCAAAAATAAGAAGTGGACTGCATTGGTGTATTACAGATACAACTGTGGGCTTCTTGAAGTAATAACGTCAACCAATACCTAACTTCTACCAATTTCTTGAGGAGAAATGACCGTACCTATCAGTACTGTACTTCTTGTAGCTCTTTTGCTTTTTTTGCTTAATGAGTGGCACATTTTGTCGATCCGTCTATTCACTATTAATCGCAGCATTTAGGCACAACCACACATGACATGAGAAAAAGGATTGATTCGTACCCGACTTAATATCCGTCAGCTCACCTTAACGGCATTCCCAACACTTTGTGACTTTGTGGTCCATTTTTCACCGCTTATAGACTTTCAACAAGTTCCAACGATTTCACTATAGCCCGACTTAACGATCAATTTAAACTAACATTTGTTTACACCCTCAAAACACCTACAATGAATCTTCTAATTAAATATCAATACTTGTCATAGTAAACAGCAAACAAATGCAGCTTATTCCACCTAAATCCAACAGCACGTATAATCACATCGCCTTCACATGAAATTCACTCCAGCTATCTGCTCGGTATCATCAAACCGTGCACGATACTACACCAATCTGCCACACCTAGTTGCGAAGTGCGTCATATCCCTCACATGTCGATACCTACATGAAGAGTATCAGTAAGTTCCTATTCTTATAGATAGTGCTAAGGTCTCAAATTCATACTTAATTTCGTTATGTCAATTTTTGTACCTTATATCTATGTATCTATGTATCTATGTACATATGTATCTAATCTCATAGTGAGGAATATGCCCAACGCGTTGATACCTAAAAGAACGGAATTCAGAAGTAACTTCCTATTGTAAGAATGGATTATATTCCTACTGAATCTCATTACGACAATTTTTATATCTTGAAGCTTTCAACGCCACCCTCCAACCTGTACCAAACCCACAACAACACGATACATCTAGTCGCGTATTTGGGTAGTATGCCCAACACTTTAATGCCAAAATGAACGAAATCCATCAGCAACTTCCTATCCTACGAAGGCTTTTATATCCTACCGAATTTCGTTACACTTTTTTCAATTTTTCAAGCCTACATTCGGCAGACAGAATTAGCAGGCGTTATCACGAAAAAATCGAGAAAATATTTGTACTTTCGCCACGCCTCCACAAGACATTTCGTACTGTGTTTAGATGACATTTGTGCCAGAAATGTCAACAGAAGTTGACCGATAACTTGAAATGTCAGAACTAGTAGTCACGTTAATAAAAAAATTTCAAAAAATATTGTAAAAAAAAATTTGCGAATTTGCGATAGGTATGGTTTTAGCCACCAAAACTCAACGATCCCTAGATACTTTCTTAATTATTCAATTGACTACCAACAACCACAATTCACAGTCCTTCCACTCTGAGACACAAAACTGCGATCTCTATCTCAAACTCGGGTAATATTCGTACAACGTTTACACACACAAGACTAAGAGCATTATTTGTCGCACATGGATACTGTCTTTCGAGACCCAAAGTTAGTTTGGAAGTGAAAACCTGCGGTATTGCGGTAGGTTATGTTGGGTTGATGTTTGGACCTTACTCAACAAGAGCGGAAAGAACTGGTCATCATTTCCTATCTTTTTTCTAAGAAAATCAGCTGGCATCTCTAAAAATCACTAGAATTCACAATACTAAAGTTCTGAGCAAACACTATCTATGCATTCGATCTAGAAAGCCCGCCCAGCACTAGTCGCCTTATACAGTAGACTTCATCTTATACGGCTCTCCCTTCATTACACTCTAAAGGGGTTTTGGTTTGAGTAAGGACCAAATAAGTGCCATTTCAAGATACATAGATACAAAAAGCACTACCGGTCACTTGCCACAATTCAATGCTGAATTCAATTCCACACATATCGCTAAGCCCTCCAAGCCCTTCAGAGATACAAACATCACATAAAATTAAACAACTCTCACTAACGGCAAAGCAAGTAATTAATTTTATTTCTGTTCTAGATAAGGTCCTCCCTAATCCCGACTAGGCTTCTTATCACACAACCACTGGCAACACTGTCCATTACACACCCTCCTCTATGCTGTCCTTTCCCCTTTCTTGTACACTACCCCCCCATAGGCATATACTACCCTACTAACATAGTTTTTATAGATTCTCCTTCTGATTTTTCTTTGCTGCTACTGCTTCGCTGTTGCTTTTCACTGTGTGTGCTGTAATGTGCCTCACAGAATTCTTTTCTCTTATTAGATGCTATTTGTTGACGTACAACTTTTTTTTTTGTTAACTGATGCTGCACACATTCACTGGGTATATAGAAGGGGATGCTACACTGTGCCTCCTTTTTTTTTTTTTTTTTTTTTTTTCATTGAATAATTGTAACAAAATGAGAGACGACGGACGACGAAAAAAGAACGATGAAGGCAAAACACAAAACGAAAATTGTGTAATAGACAATTTAAATTGAAAAAAAAATAAAAATAAAATTGTATCTAATTGTATAACAAATGCATTTTTTTTTTCTTTCTCTCTCTTTTTTTGAATATTTTTCTCCAAAATTTGCACAAAATTTGTCACATATGTATATCTCTCTGTAGACAACGAATGGTCGGGATGGTAGATTTTTCTCATTTTATTGATATTTTTCGATTTTTCTATTTTTCTTATATAGAAAATCACTGCACTATATAACACTCGATTTGAAAAATGTGTAACATTTTCGAAACTGCCTTTTTTTTTTTCTTTTTTGATTATTATTATTCACCTCTTTGTATGAGCACTGTATAGTCGTTAGCATTTTATGTAGAACTGGCTTTCCATACAACAACACATAAAACTTGTTAAGATTTTTTTTAAATTTAAATTTAGCGTAACACTTTTCTTATATGGTTGACGAAAGAAAATTTCAAAAAAAAAAAAAAAAACTTTGCAATATATGAAGAAGAACGGGTAACAAATTTGAAGAAAAAAAAAAACGATATATGTATAGCAAAGAAGTAGAATTATAATTTATAAAACGAAAGTCGAAAAAAAAAACTAAACAAAATTATTTTTCAGCTGTTTATTTATTTTGTATTTTTTTTTTGCTTTAATTAAAATTACGCGAAATGAACGGAACGGAGCTATAGTAGCCACTAATCAAAAAGAAAAAATTAACGTGTGCGGCGCGATACAACGCGGCTAACAGAATCAGAAGATTATTTTCGAGTGCGAGTGTCGGTACTGATATATACTCAAAGAAGGTGATTTCACTCGAATTTAGGAATTTCTCTTTTGTGAGGGAAAAGAGTTGATGAAAGCTTTTCGCTTTGAGTGAAATTCATGGAACGCATGCCCGTGAGCCGCCAAACAGATGTTATTCGACTCGAAGTGATAAATAGTTAATTTTTTTTTTTTTATAGAATAGCGAGAAAAACAATTTCGTAGACGAGTCTCGAATTTCAGTATATTAAGTGAAATGACGACGCAGAAAAAATGTAAACAAAACTATTATTCTATGGAGGAGATGAATTTGAGTTTTTCACTCAGTCTAGTGTGGTGATGGTCCCACTCTTTCTTGTGTGCTGGGGAGACATCGGGATTTTACTATTTCTCTTTGATAGAGTAAGGGGAAACTTTATCTCTCGACTATCAAGTGATTTGATAAATACTGCAATTGGCTAAGTCACTGGGGCTGATTGACGGAATCGAAAAGTGGTTCTAATTGTGATAATTTTTTTTTTTTTTTTCGATTTCGATTTTTTGTCTTATCTTGAGTTGGTTGTCGTGATGTATTGGGAGGTGATACGCAATTTGATTGAGTTCTTGAAAAGATATAAAAGACCCTCCTCCTAGTAGAGAATATTTGTCACATAGTATACTTCGATCAGGAATTGCTGGATCTGTTGAATTGAATAAGTAGAATAGCTCAAATGGTTGGGTTGAATTGGGTGATTATCCCCACTCAGCAGGAACTTAGACCAGAAGAAGGTCAATTATGATACCACTATAAAAAAAATATAAAATAACAAGCACCGGAGACCTTACATGGCAACTTTCCAAATGGGACAGGAGGCAAGGCAACCAAATTCGGTGTAAAGCCATTCGGAAGAAGTATGGTTCGCCGTTTAGACATTAAACCACTTTAACCGTGTGATGAAGCTTTTAATTTGCTTAAGTCTAGTCTAGCTAGATAGTTAAGACCTTCGAAGAAGTACTCGCCTAGGGTTTTCCTTCTCAAAACCGATAGGACACAACAGATACACAGATGGCGTGTCATAGAGTTCTCTTCTTGCTCGTCTCTACAGCTTCTACAGAAATCCTTGAAGGGTGCACCAACCCTTCTCACATGTCTGCTTACCAGACCGTGAGGGCACTATTGACGGAAATAAGTCTACTGGTTTTCCTACAATCCACACAAACTGGTAGATGAATAGTATCTCATTAAATATGTAGATCGGTCTATTCTATGCATGAATGTGCACAAAAAACTGGTCCATACTCCAATACTCCATAAGGGCACCCATTGGAACGTTTACAATTCGATTCAATCGCAAGCATTGCTGCTATAAATGCAAATTCCCTTGAAATTCTTAATAAAGGGTGGGCCATCTGTTGGTTTCTTTTTGAATCATATGTTATTTTGACAGTGACAGCACTCATAAATTCATTATTATATTTTCGCGGTCCCAAATGGATCGATTAACGCTTCAACAACGTTGGAAAATATTGCAAAGTTACTTTCAAAGTGGATGCTGTGTTGCCGAAACAGTACGAATTTTGAAAAGAAATTTAGGACGAAATAATGTACCAATCGCAGCTGGTGTATGCAAGTTTGTGATGAAAGTTCATGAGACTGGTTTGCTGATGATTGGTAAACGAACATATTCCCGTGTTCGTCCTACGTACTCAATGGAGAATATTGCAGCTGTTGCCGAAAGCCCAGAGAACCTCAACTGAACATCAGACGCACCAGTCTGTGGAGAATTTTGCATAAGAATCTCGAATTATTCGCTTACAAGGTCCATCTAATTGACTTAGAAATTAAACCAAAATGACCACCCGCTTCATTATAGCTTCTCTGTTTTGGCCTCAGAGCAGCTCGAAATTGACGATAATTTTGCTCAAAAAATCATCTTTTCAGATGAGGCGCATTTCCATCTCGGGGAGCTACGTAAACACGCAAAATTGCAGTACTTGAGGCTCGGAAAATCCACACTTAGTCATAGAGAAGCCAATGCATCTTGAACGTGTGACTGTTTGGTGTGGTTTTCGGTGTGGCGGCATTATTGGCCCTTTTTTCTTCTTAGATGACAATGGAAGAAACGTAACAGTCAATGGAGAGCTCTACTGAGGCCCGATAACCGACTTTTTATGCCCAGCAATTGAGGATTTGGACTTGGGCGTGGTTCCAGCAAGATGGCGCTACGTTCCACACAAACCGTCCAACAATCGATTAATTGCACACTAAGTTCAATAATAGTGTAATCAGTCGTTTTGATGATGTTGGTTGTTTTTGTTAAAATTTTTTAAAGGAATATACCAGGCTACCCAAGCCAAGCTAATAAGTTCTTCAGAACCACCATTTGAGGGGATATTGACTCCATAGATACACGCTGCAGTAGGGCAAACATGTCGTTTACACAATCAAAAATGCATGCTATGGACAATTTATTCGTTTGCTTTAATTCCTTGCATATACACAGGATATGTTAACCAAGGTACAAAGAATAGCCTGCATTGCCGTCACTGGAGCTTTACGCACTATGCCCACGACTGCACTCGAGGCATTTTTGTATCTTTAACCACTGGATCTACAAATAGAATTACAAGCAGGTAACAGTGGGCTTCATTTCACTAACGCAGTGCTCTTCAAAACTAACTATATTGGACATAGCCCTTTATTCTTAAGGGATCATTCCCCAACAGCAGATGAAAGTCTTGGTACACTCGACTTGGGCACACCCTACCAAGTAATGTACCCTGATCGAAAACGAAATTTCAATTTATATGGATGGTTCCAAAACTAGTGAGGGTACGGGGTCAGACATATTTTCGAGAGATATAGATCTACATGTGGCTCTGAGACTTCCAGACACATGTAGTCTGCCATATGTTACAGGCAGAGGTTCTGACCGTACTCAAACCTGCAGAACTATTTGATATGGGATCAAGATCTATCAAGAATATTGCCTCTGCATTGATAGTCAAGCTGCGCTAAAGGCGCTAGAGTCCTACTAAATCTGAACTAGTCAAGAGCTGTCGCACAATGTTCAGGGCATTATGTTCGCAGAACTTAGTCAGATTATGTTGAGTTCCTTAACACTCTGATATAGAGAATAACGAAAGTGCCGACGTACTGCCCAAAGAAAGAGTAGATTTCCCGGTAAATGATATATTTGAAGGCATTAGACCACCAATGGCCGTGGCTAAGAGAATTATTCTCGAAGAGAATTATTATCAATATGGCCTACCTCCGACCTAATATGGGCATAGGGTTTCTAAGGCCACCTGGCCTGAGTTAGATAGACGCAGTAAGTATATCTAATCTACTGAATTTTAAATGTATATGTATGTACATGCACAAAACTTGAGAATACTGTAAAAACATACATATCTTAGACAAAAAACTTTTTTTTTTTTGTCAAAGAGGACACATATTTTAGGATAATCTCCAACTCAGTTGCAAATGGCAAACGTTATGCGTCATTTTAAGTCTGGAAAAGGTCTATTCACTGCAAATGATAACGTATTCTAAAAAAAAATATGCAAAGCTGTGTCAGAAAAAAGTTTCTCTTCTTAGAAAAGTGACGGAAAATCAACAAGTTCATACAGACTCCTGTCTAATCACTCATGCAACTAATCACTCCTTAGGCCACATTCTGTCATCTCTTAGACATAACATTGAACTCTGGTTGTTGGTCAAATGTCTGGAACAACACAGATTTATGTTTATTTATTCCATGACGAAGGGTGTCATTTCATAATAGCACGGAGACCAATATATTGATTTTTGGACAAGTGTTTGCTTACGTGGAAGAATCCATCCACATATAGATAATTTGTTTTTTTGAATTATCAAATCATCACAGTTTATCACAGAAATAAACTAGATAGGAAACGTTTTCCATTAAGTAGTTAACAAATAAAAATAGAATGTAAAGGGCAGGCCCTTTACAAAAAAAAAAAAAAATTTCTCTAAACAATTTATAAAGTATCTATCTATTCTTAGATACTTGTCACACGATATAAAGAATTGTCTCTTACAATAGTTTATATCAAAATGACATTGAATTTGTTTGTCGATTCTATTACGTTGGTATATAGATGACGACGCGTGTTCTTAATTATAGTTAAAGCGGCCCCTTGAAATTTTAAATAATTTATAAATATATTTATTTATGAAAGAAAATATTTATAAATCGATTGGACTTTCGATGTAGCTTACGTTTTCCCAAAAGAAAAAAAAAAAAAACGTGCCGACCTTTCATGGTTCGATAAATAAAATATTTTTCCTAACTTTAGATACAACCTACACAATACCTAGATATAATTTTTTTTTTTTTTTTTTAAAGCTGAGACCAAATTGTAACATTAACAAGTGCGTGAGGTTTGTATGTAATGTAACCTTGTGAACTATTTGTAGCAATTATTATTCTTAAGTGAGTCAGTAGCCGAATGTGCCTTTGTATTCTTCTTTCAACAAATTTAGGAAATAAAAAGATACTTAAAGAAAAAGTATTCAGGCAATTGCGTAATATGTATCTTAATTGCATGAAGTATCTTATACGCGAATACCTCTTCTTAGAATCAGCAGCAAACAGATACAACTAGTTTTGGTTTATGTATTTCTTGATCTTTTGATTGATTTTTTGTTTTACCACAACTGAGAGGTATTACTATTTATAGCAAAACACCATATTGAGTTTCGCATACAATTTGGTAAATCAGGTTTCTTCTCCAGGTAAATGGCATACAAAGAGATTTGGATGTGAGATAGAAGATTTCTGGAGTTCTTAAGATTTTACAGAGATTTGTGGTAGAAAGTTTGCCAAATGGTATACAAATCTATTGTTAGTTAGTGGCCTTAGATACTGGATGGGAAGCTACCACACGAATCATGGATCGAGAGTAATGAAAGAATTCTGAACACAGCAGTAGACAGTATTACATGCAGCCTGCAACCAAACCTTCCACAAGAAGAAGTTCTCTCCACGCTATTGTGTTGAAGTTGTCTCCACGGTATGGCAAGTGACACGAGACACTAACGTCTATTAGCTATTGTTTGGAAAAAAAGATATTGCAATAAAAAGTTGTATTTGGATGCACAAGCCTGAATTTCATAGCTTCTGGATACGCATGTTGAAAGCCATGCCCACTTTATTAAAGGTCCAACATACGTTTTTTTTGATAAAATGTAAGACATTAGTACAGCACTTGAACTAAAAATGTGAAAAGCAAGGAATGAATTAGAACGAGTAACAAGATAAGGGATGAAGTTTTAAATCATCCTCCATTCGAATGGTCATAGATTTTTCGAGGTTTACTCTTATAATTGACTGGTTCCCTCAGAAAATTCATAAAGAAAACATGGATGTCTTCTTTGACTTTGTTCAGGTATAGGGTTACAAAGCAATATCTTTAGATATGTATCTTTCGCTCAACCTTCAACTGAATCTAATCAAATCTTAGTCAGGAAGGACATAGAACACATTTCCCACAAAATGACATATTCCCTTCTACCTAATCCTAACCTAAGCAATGCCTAAGTGGGACAGAAGATATTGTATTCATTAGTTCACTGCTAATTATTACGCAACTGAGAAGGAAATCCAGTCAGAGAACTCCTCATCGACACACAAAATTTATATTTCACAACAAGTCATGAAAAATTTACTTGCATCATGGTGATCACGTACATTTTCGTTTTTATGATGAAATTTCAAATTAAAGTGTGTGTGGGAAAAAGGACATGCAGGCATAAATATTCCCAGGCATTTATTGCTACCTCATCTTATATGATTAAGCATTAAAGAATACTCGAATATGGCGTTAATAAATGTATCTATCAATGGTTTTCTAACTACAAAATCTACTATACCGTTGAGTACTTCAAAGAATTTATGCCTTCAAATAGATTTTCCAGTTGTCTACATTCAATCATCGTTAATTCGATCCAAGTTGCAAAATCATGTGTTCACATGTGTTAACATGTGTTTACGATTCGACTATGTAGAAAAAGGCTTTTTCAAAATCACTTTTCTACTCGTAGATACAGCCTCTTCTTTATTCTTAAAATGTTATCGTCTCACAGATAGAGGCTTTTCCATTTCATTAAATGTGATTTGCGAATTGAAATACAAAGATTCACGTAAAAAAGAAAAATGAAAACAATTGACATCAATTCCATTTTCAATTTTCATCTGGTCGCCGGGAAAAAAAAAACCGACAAAGATACATCTACACTGCCAGACCGACCGCCTAAAGTATTTAAAAGTTGTTTTTGCAAAAAAAAAAAAACAAAAAAACAGAAATCCGTTTGCAAAATTACGGAATAAATAACTCGAGGAAGTATTTCTCAGTCATGTGCATTAATGGTTACGCAATAAAAGAAAATCCAGTCTCGGGTCTCGCGCGAAATGTTAATATAAATTTTGTATCTATTTCCACGAAAAGAAAAATCAAAGAGCGGCACGGTTCTTAAGAAATCATGTGACAAAATTAAATCGAAATTCCTATGGGAGGGTAGTAGTAGCAGTAATCTTTTAAACAAAATTTAATGATGCTCACTTTACGTGGGTGAATTTGTTTGTTGCTTCATAGCTATTTAATAATAAATTCACATGACGTCTGCTGGGTGTATCTGTGGGGTACAGATACAAATGAAAAAAAGTAATGACAACCCTTACGTCTGTTCATCCAGGTGGGTGGTGGCATCGTGTCTATTACACACATGACGATCGAAACAAAACCACTGTGTACGATATTTGTGAATGCGTTGCATTTCTTTTTTTGTGATACAGTCGTGGGTAGCTGACAATGCAACAGTAATGGGTCTGACGAGGGTCTCGAGCTACTAACGTAATGGTTATCAATAAATTTGAAATCCACCACTGGGATTATTACGCTAATGCCAAGAACAATATGCAGACGTAGATGTGTAGACATAGACGTTGGTTTTATTTGCAGCTCTCCAGACTGGAACAGGTTGTGTGAGTGCGCATATATGGCAAGGATTTGGTTTGCGGAGGAAGCGATTTAGACGTAAGTTATAAATTTTTAGGGATATCTACTCGTACGTGAAGTTATGGAGAGAATATTTAAAGTTATGATGTAAGTAGATCCGGGGAAGTGAAAGGTGATAACTTGAACTTCAGTACAAAATCCTGGACAAGCCATGGCCTGCTCTTGCTTAAGGACAAGATCACAAGATTAGAATACTTAGCAAAGGTTCCTCAAAAAAGAAGATAATGGCTGTCATGTCATGACTGTTAATGTTATCTGAAATCAAGAAGAAAGTCATCAATGATGAAATAATCAAATACATAGATGAACGGGAAGTACAAAGTACAAAGATACTGTTCCACTGATGACTTCCTGACCTATGTAACCCTAAAAATGTTGTTTCAACATCGAACTACACGAAGAATCAAGAGTACTTTCTTGTGACATCTGAATGGCATTCACTTGTGATGTGAATAGAATTCTTCTAGCTCCAGAATATGTTTCGTCTTACACTTTTGCTGGAGTGCCTGAAGGTTCCATTCCTTGACCATATCCATTTCTTTTTTTTTCACAACTTGGAGTTGAAAAATAATAATTATAATTTTACCGATGACATTACCTTAATATCTGCTTATTCATTGTTAGATTGCTTATTCATAGAGATGTTAGTTCCACAAACCATCCTCCAGTGGGATGAAACGAACATAATTTACTTCAAAGAGAACACGATCTTATTTACTACATTTTCTATCTGCCATAACTCCAAGAAAACGACTTAATAATTTGTCTCAGGAGAGGCGTATCTAGTTTGGATAGTGCCTCTGTAATTGAAGTATCCACCGTTTAGTTGGAAGCTCCTAGAAGTCTCAGCTTCTGGGAGATAAGTCAATGCGCTTGAAAAAAAAAACCCTCCATATACATACGAATACTTTGTGTACAAAGTCGAGTAACCTATCTTATTCAAACGCCCACAATACTATCTGACAGCTTTATGGTTTTACGCCAAATCTTAACTGGTTTGAAGACAGATGGTCTAAGGGCTATCTGACAACCCATCAAAGTAAGAAATAAGAGGAGCTTTGTTGGGAACTAGAATACTATTCTAGCTAATAAAGAAATATCCGATAAAACTGAGTAAATACTTGAGTTTTTTACGAGTATTCTTGAACATGCACCAAATGAAACTAGATTGGAAGCAAGCACTAACAACTGGACGAAAATTGATGCATACAAATGAGATTATTGAGTTTTAATACTAATATTCAAGCATACTTGAGTATGCTGCAGAAATTTATATGAGAATTCACGATAAGTATAACAAAGTATACAAAGTACGGAAAAATTACATTAATTGTCTATTAAGTTACACAAGCATTTACTAAAAGATACATAGATACTACAGCATGTACTCATCATCCAGATTTAGCCTACTTTCAAGTGAGTAGAAACTATTTTCAGAATTTTTATTTTTAGCCCATTAGCTTGCATAACCCGCGCTAATTTCGACAGTAACAAGGTCTGAATAACAATTGTGTGAAATAAAAAAGTCCCCCTTCCATTACATCATCTTCGATTTCAAAACTGAAATCCCCTCACATGTGAGCCTTCGTCATGAGCACATGAGCCGCATTTAATTGCATTCTTCGCCAAACATATTGCGATTTTATTGCTAACCAATATGTACATATCTGCGATGCGTGTGTTATTTATCAACTGCATTCCACTCTCTCTACGTAGAAAATCGCATTATACTGAATGCACACTTAATGTAGGTATGTCTAGATGGCCTCCAATTCCAGCCATATTTTCGCGCAGACACTGTAATCCTCGGTAAAGTAACGGAAAAACTTTCCGAAAAGTCGATGAACCTACACATAGTACAAGTATCCCCGTGTGGAGTACCAATTCAAAAAAAAAATAAATTTACCAGCCGCCCAACGTAAGGCGATCAAAAAAAAAAAAAAAGTTCGCAACGCAAAAAAAGACACCATTCTTCACGACCATGTGGAGAAAATCCTACGCGACTAAATGCAGTCATTCCATAAAGTATCTACATGCAACAACGCATGTACACTATACAAGATACGAAGGCAGTGATCGTGCCTCGATCGTTTGAAGAGAATTTTTCTTTACCACGAATTCGATGTGTGACGCTGACGAGATACTTTTAAGAGAAACATTTGGTCAGGTTTCCATTGCATTGAGGCGGGGCAGGGAGTGCTGCAGACAGACCCCGTGGACTTGAGACCATTTTTGAGTGATTTCTCGGTCTATTCTGGAAATTGCTAGAGTATAACACAGCACCGGCAATACTCTGCTTCTACGATGTATGTGTGCTTTTATTTATTTTATCTAGATACATCCATTCGACTTCTTTGCGAAATTAGAAAACCGGTCTTGCCGGCACTTTTTGCAAACAATTTCTTGTTTCTTTCTCTTTTTACGTCTTTTGTTGGCTTTTACAATGACTTTCGTTGTGGAGTGCCTGGAAAAAGCCGGTACAAGAAATCCACAAAAAAATAATAAAAAATCGCGTTTATGTGTTTCGATTTACAGGCGAAGATTGTGTTGGTAAACGTGATGTTTTACAGGTCACAAGTGCTGATACTCTGGCTATGCCCACTCTTTCGACGTGACTAATGGTTAAGCCTTTTATTTTTTATCAGGCCGTTATTTTCCATTAGTGTTTCGTCAAAAAATTTTCGTTAGCTGTCGTGTGATTTAATGAGAGTTTGAGTGAAGTAAATTACATCATTCGAATACTAATTGCAATTAATGAATGCATCTGCGCGTATATTGATGGAATCACATACATCCATATGTACTGTGTACGTATACGCAATCCAGATGCATAGGACTGGTAACCAATGGGGATTTATTCTTTTTATTGTTATCTGCGAAATCTTGTTTCTAGAGTTGCTGTTTGTACACACGTGTATCCGTTTTTTTTTTTTTTCTGCGGATATGCCTTGTAGATACTTATGTATGTACTCAATGGATAGGTACTTTTTTTGTTTAATTTTAAATTGATTAAGACCGAGATTGTACAAACATTTATTGTAAATGGAAAAAATTAAACAAAGATTCTACGACGAAATTGTTACGCAAAGGAGTAGTGTACTCGTCGACTATTCTACGTCGCAAGAGACACGAGATACATATGTATGTATACAAACATAGATTATAATATCGTTTAATGAAAGAGATCGCCATGTGCCGCGGTTAAAGAATGAGACTATAGAAAGTGATTTATAGGCAGAAATTGAAATTGGTTGACCGGACTAAAGCGCGGAATTGAATACTTATGGAATTTGGGTTTTCTGGCAGATCTATCCTAGTTTAGATACATATCGTAGTAGCCAGGTAAGTATTGTTGAATCTCATGACGTAACTAGCACTTAAAGGACAATTGGTGAAAATATAAAGGTTTTAGCCCAATTTTTATAAAAAAAAAAATGGGCGTGGCTTTCATAATGAAAAAATTCACGAATTGTTGGTCAGTTTTTTTTTTTTCAAGGATAAGTCTTAAATCTGTCAATCTTGTCTATAAATGAGGATTTAGCACTTTTCAGGGCTGTATGCAGACTTTCGTGACTGACTGTATACATTTGTAGGAGCAAAATCTTTTTTTCTTTGCAATTAAATCCCCCTTCCTTAAAAGTGGGCGCGGCTTGACAAAATACATAGCAGAATTGCAGGGAGCGGTATTATCTATAGGAATATGTGGTTAAAATACGTGTGTGATTTATTTTCATGGGGTTTTGTGAAACGTCAGCAAACGAGGTTTGGAAACTCAAGACGGATATCCAACGCATGAAACGTAATCGAAAGTTTCATGAAAATAATCCAGATGAGCAATAAAAATGGCGACGGACGTTTGCAGAACACAGTTTACCTGTCGTCCGGAATATATTTTACTTAAGTTGTGGTTTGAACTCTTAAGAAATACTAGCTATGGGTTATCCCATTCATTACTTACTTTTCACTCGTAATAAATACGTAAACATATTATTTAATTCTCACTACCACTCGATCTCTGAATTACAAAATATTCTTTACCATCTATACACCTTTGTGGGATTGGGTGTGGTCAAACACAACTAAGCTATTCTTCTTCTATTACATAAAAAGAAAGAAATGCATTCTACTATTGGTGGGCTTTAGAAATGATAACTATATTGTTTTTCGTGTCGTTAAACTAGTTGACAATAATGGCGCCCGACGCGAGGTCTACCCTACAAGCCAGAGTTTGGGATAGAAAATCTTAAACTAAGTTAGACTGGCGTAAGTAAGAACTCGGAAATATATACTCTTGTCATGCTTACGACTCTACTGGGCCGGTTAGTATGTTAGTCATGTCAAGTAGAGCCTTTAGTCAGGTCTATCAAGGGTATAGTGAATAATTGCTTGGGAAAGTATTTTTGGGATAAAATCAACAAAAGGGTTTTGAGTAATGTATGTATGTATGTCTGAACACGGCTGTTTTAGAATCTCTAAAAAAATTATGCAAACCACGAGGACAAAAATGAGGAGTCCAATTTTTAGCGCCAGCCCTTTTTCTCAAAAGAAAAAAAAACCTAACTTGGCCTCTTTATTTCATTTAATGTTTCGATAACCCGAAACAGACATAGACTATAATATGGTTTGAGGACGACGATGTTCGCTTCAAATATTTACAAGGTTGGTGATGTAAACCTAATATGTAGTGCCAAAGTTGAATTGCAATAGTCTTGCCCTATCAAATTCTTCATCAACCTTCCATTATTTTGCAAGAAAGGAAAACGGGTTATCTTCGAATCTACGCTCAAGGGATGATCGAGTTAAATATGTACATAAGTGTGTATATAAATAGTAGATGCCACATTGCTGAGAGGCTATACACATGTCCAGTTCTACACAACTCAAAGTCCTTTAGATACATAGTAGATCAGTGATCTTGCCAGCGATTCGGGAGATTTCAGAGTTGATCTTGTGGTGACTCCATGCAAGAGGGCCGTCTATTTACTACTCTGATACATAAGTGCAAAGATTACAAATCTTCAGTTAAGATACGCTTAGCTTCAAGGTCTTCGATTGTGATGAAAAAACGATCGTGCCTCTCTATACAAAGATCACATTTGGTCATGTGAACTCAATCGCTTTATAACAATAGTAGGTTACCATAAAACAAGCCAAAGGCTTTCATAGTGTGACGGCAGAGTAAAATAAAGATCACTTTTGATTCCAGCTGAATTATTTAAAACCAAAACACGGCTACTAGTTTACTCAACTGAGTTTATGATGATTCGGCATAGAAATTGTTGTATATCCATGCCGAATGCGGGCCACCCGAGTTTATACCAGAATATTGGGCTACCGTTCTTTAAAAAAAATAAATAAACAAAATCTCTCTCTTCCTTGTGGGTATTATGGCCTAAAATAACAAAGAATTTTGTTTACCTCTCCTTTCGTTCTTGTGTTGAATGTTTTTTTTTTTTTTTTCCTTCATCGATTCATCTTCGTAATGTTTTCTTTTGGCGGAATGGGTATATCCTTTTGATGATGAATCAGGAATGAAGAAAAAGGAAAACTCCTTCAGGAAGTGTAAACAATTTTAGGAAAATTAAATAAGCATGTAATTTGATAGGCAATGCCGTCTTCATTAATGGAAACCCCCCATCGTTGCTACAAGAATATAAAGCTACGTGCTTAAATTAATCACACGCAAGCTTAACTCGCAAAATATTTAAGTCAGGTTCCATGTGACATTCCAACGACGTCATTGCGGTTAAAGATTTTCTCTAGAATCCCGAATGCCTCCAATGTCCAATTAAAAATATGCTCTAATCAACTTTCAAGGCAAATATCCCACCGAAAAGGCCAAAGTACAAACCGATGACTCGACACGTATCGATATCTTCAAAATTCCATTTAAATCATACATACATATGTACATATGTATGTATTTGCCAACGAAAAGAGCATAACAAAAAAAAAAAACCTGCTAATGCCGTCCTCAATAACAAGTTCAACGTTCGTTTATGCCATAAGTCCGCAAATAAACCCCAACCGAGCCCACATTAATTAATGACGTCGAAGAGTGCGCGCTATTATTGGAGAGAGATTGTTTGCATGTGAGCTCCGAAAAGTGAAAGAAATCCCAATCAACAATCCAACACACACACCATCACCAAGAGGCCAAGGCGCGCACAGCAACAGCAACACAAAAAGGCTTATCAATCATTTACAAGAATCAGAAAATTCGAATGCGGGCTTCCCTCGACCACAGACACCTTCCTAGACCAGAAGCACGTAGTCACTCTTTTTAACCAGTTTTACTATGCCTGGTGACGAGGTAGTAGTTGCCAGCGTCATGGTATTATTTCATCATAACTATGTTCGCCAGAGTCATCACCTGTGAAGGGTATAGCTAAAGTATCTACAGTCGTTGTAGTGTATCTAAAGTGTTGTATCCACCGCCTGTATAATGGAATTTCAACGTTATGAATGTCTCATGCAGAGCTGTATGTAAATACAGTGATGAGATACTTTCCAGTGAAGTGTTGAAATTGCATTCGTCAGCACTCAGGCAGTCGAGCTTCCAAGAATTTCCGATCAACGTGTCTCAAATCTCAGTGGAATTTGAACTATTATTTAATAACACAGTCGACGGACTTATCAAATTCGATACGATTGTGACGAAAATAAAAAAGAAAAAAAAAAAAAAATCAGCCAAACAACTGCGCAGATATCACCCAGTGTGTGCTTGAATTTTGAAATATGAACTTGAAGCCGGTATGACGTAAACTGAGTTCTCGCTTGCTTGTTGTATCTGTGCCGAGCAGAAAAAAAAAATAAAGGGGCTCGTCGTGTCGATGGTATGACTCAGTGTAATTAGGTCGTTAGTAAGGTGTGATGATGTTGTGATGGGAGCTCAGGGGGGTGGGTGTAATTAAATGGCATGCACTAGCTGCTGCCTTCCAATCGAGTGCATGTCGGAAAATTTTTTCTAGTTGCACATCAACTGTCTGAGGGGCGGGGAGTATCTATTGCGCTTTTCCTTCTTAGATTGAGCGTAGTAATTGTCTTAATTAGAATATTCATATGTAGATGTTTCCGTGTGCTAGAATGAGGTGTTTTTCAATTAAAATAAAATATATACACATACGTATTTCATTTTGCAATGCAAAATTGTTCGGACCTACTGGTATTGAAATTTTTATTTTTTCTCCAAGCAGGGGAATGTCGGGTATGGAATCATATGATTTGTCATGAACTAGGGGCGTAGATAAAATAAATAATATAATATATGCCTTTAACAGACTAGATTAGCAGTAAATTTTAGTCAGCGGGTTTATTGTATAAACTGGGCGTGGGCGTGGATGATGAATAGTTAATGCTCTTTGACATATACAATCAGTCGAGCGCTGTTGGGTGTATTTATCTTCGGAATGACGAGCAAGTTATTCAATTGTTAGGTAATTGATAGAACCCCCAAAACTTCCTCAAAACCTAGAGCGGTTTTGTATCAAAATACAAAATATTCACAGAAGTAATTTTTGGTGATAGTATCCAAGGTTATGAACTACGTCCACAACTGTTGAAATTGATTCATGGTGGCATCGTCATATTGAGTCTGATAAT
This sequence comes from Xylota sylvarum, assembly GCA_905220385.1. Classification (NCBI taxonomy): domain Eukaryota; kingdom Metazoa; phylum Arthropoda; class Insecta; order Diptera; family Syrphidae; genus Xylota; species Xylota sylvarum. The sequence goes on from LR999958.1 coordinate 41,986,712, forward strand.
TCGCTAGCTGATGACATAATAGTCGTTGTGATCACTGCAACGCGCTTTAATCCAACTAGAATTTGAACCAATCTTGGAGGCATAAGAATACCCAGACTACGTTCCTATTTCAGTGTCGAAGATGTTCGTTCACGCATTAATATTCAATAGCGACAATTTTACGTATCTACTCGAAATGAATCTAAGCTCCAGACTAAATGAAAATACGGCTGTTCTGAGTCTGATCCCATTTTACAATGAAATGTTTCACTAAGGTTGTAGACCCCGCTTTGGTTGAAGGACTTACTACTTTATTTTTTGGTTCCACTCGAGTATTAGGTCGAGTACGACTCTTAGATATCTTCTGCTGGATACAGGAGATTATTGGGTATTTAGCTGTCAAGGTGTAGTGTAAGACATCAGCTGATACATTATCCAAGGCACTCTCCAAGATTTTAGTAATCAGCGTACTCCGAATACAGCTCAAAGCAGCTCATAACAACTATACGGCTAACACGTTTTCTTAAAGCAGAGGTTGTGCATTTTGTGCATTGACCAAAGATAAGAAGAGGTCTGGCTAAGGATTAGACTTAGGACTGACCCGAATGAACTTTAATCCATTTTTAGCACCATTATCGGTATCTTTATAGGGCACTATCGTTTAGCTCGCTTTTCAAACGATTTCTGTAGGACTACTCTACACTCTTCGACAACTGATACCCATACCATTCTCATAACAAGAGCCTAAAGACCTAGGGCAATTTGCAATTAATATTCCTGTGAACATCAAAGGTTTCTCTCCCTAACAGTCCTTACATCCATAAAATAAAGAAAATTAAAAATTCATACAACATACTCGTTCTCTGGTTTAATTAAATTTTAAAATTTACCAGGCAGGACTCCCTTGGAACCCCAATCATAAATGTCAAATGCCAAAGCATGTGCTCTCCTTTCCCCCTTTTTCAAGAATCAATATTTATTTAGAACATTTCTCCACTCTTGTGCTCAAGTAATTCCAGAAACACCTCACCTTCTTAAGGATCTCGAACAAGTACAAGAGAAACAAAAAAAAAAAAAACTTTTGTTTAACCCAAAACTACTTTAAGAGAAGCAAAAATTTCCATATCCAAACAAAACCTCCTCCAAAGTGAATGTTAAACACAAGCAACGCGAAACAAATTTTATTTGGTGTTCTTGAATTTTAAGTGATTCCATGACACTTCTCCAGTCAGTCATGAGTGTACTCGTGCTTGTTGTGCTTATGTGCCTGCTCCCCCAGTATCTCGGCATTGCGTTGTTGTATGTTGATGATAATAATCGATTCACTAGTCACGAGTTAATTGAATTTTCAATGAATACAGGCTCATACACACTCACACAGAGCGGTGCTACATCACTTTAGGTTTGGTTCTATTCAATGGAAAGATACATTTGTCTGTTGAAACCACAAAAAGTAATTTACGGCAAAAAAAAAATTGAAATAAATGAATCTCCTAACCATGACCAGCTTCGTATCGGTGGCTAGTGTCGTTAGCTGTATTTGATTCAAATAAATTCGATCAATCGATCGAGATCATTAACGTTGGCCAAGCATCAACGGAGAGTGCCACCAACCATCTCACTAAACACCATCATCATCACCACCACCACCATCAACACTAGTTTCAATTGTGCTATTAGATAAATTGTAGCATTTGAGATTGTTTCGTATTTATTTGACGAGTTGAAATAAATTGACGCAGTAAAGCGCCGCGCGACCTGATTACACTAATTAAGAAAATAACAAAACAACAAAAAAAAAACATTCATTTTTTGCAATGTGATCGTTGATTGTTGCATCACTATTAAAAGAGCCGACTGGTCGCCAAAGAAAATAGGATACACGCCCGAAATCATAAAAGTTTGTGTGTTTACTTGAAATGAAATAAATTTTTAAATATAGTTGCCTGTTCATTCGAACTCATGATGTTTTGTGCCAATTAGGATATCACTGTAGATTTGCATCACAAAAAAGTTCGCCAAATAGTGACATTTATTGGAAACTAAATGCCAATTGGTCTCGGTTTTGGATAAGTGATGCAAGAAAAATTATAAATGGGTTAAGACTCTGGAGGTATTTTCTAAAAATAGAATGACTTCCATCAGTTACAGTCTTTGCCATCGTAAATAGATATTTTTAAGATTTTGTGACAAACTAGACACCCTAATAGAGACACCTTTCACAATCAAGGTAAAACTCCTCAATTGGTTGTCATATGGAAGACACGATGCAAACAAACGAAAAATGATGGTGTGCAAGTATATTTAGTATATTTGAACCAGTAGAGTGATATTTATCGGTTAGATCTAGTCTCGGTTTTATTCATACAAAAATATTCCAACTTTTCGTCACACACGGGGCCACCGAGTATAGACATCTACCATAAACGAGGTGACATTCCGAATTGGTTTCAGAATTCGATAATAATGCAAGAAAGCCGAGAAGTGGATCAAGATTTCTAATGTTAGCATATTTATTCTTCGAATGGTATCCGTCACCATGGTTATATTACTATCTACTGATATCTTATATAGAATGTTCGACATCATCATAAACTATGTAGATCATCAACCGGCGACATCTATCATAAACGAGGTCAAACCTTTTGGCTGGTTTTGGTACCAGATAAATGGAGAGGGGAAAATGAAAAATTGGTTACTACCCATCGGATTGAAGGTGGTATCTATAGTTTAGGCTAGGTAAGATATGTCTAAATCCTGAGGTATTTCGAAGAGACAAATATTGTACTTTCTTAAATTAACCTCAGGGATGCCATACTTCATCAATAAATTATAGCAGATACTAAGCATTAGGCGGAATGAAAAGTAAGCATTATGACAAGGCGTCACACGGTTATGTGATTTTGATTGTAAGAAATGGACATACAAACATACACAAAGGCTACAAACTGTTACAAACAGATCATCTCATACCTGATTCCTCGTTTTACAAAAAAAAAAAACCTTACAAAAGGGGCGTGGCATTTAGAAATTATTTGTACAAATATGTAGTTCTACTTCGAGAACACTTTTGTTGAGAGATATCAGAAAAACTATTGTGCTTTTTCCTTTTCAAAGCAGTGGGCGTGGCTGATCCTATTTATTACAAAAATGAAAAGATTTCAACGAATATACATACATATATTTCGACAAATGAAGTATCTGTGAGCGAAATTGAACAATTTGTTCTGCTATTATATTGTTTAAGGATTCAAAAACCATATGGCAAGCTATTCCGTTTTTCTAGCTTCACATGAAAGGTTTACAATAGGGGACTAGACGGCTAGACGGGAAGGTTTTAATCAATTGTTTTGTCTAAAAGCTGAAATAGGGTACAACTAGAGCTTCGAAACCGGTGGCGTGCTAAGACAAAATCAATAAAAAGGCTAAGAACTTAAGTAAGGAACATTCTCTGACCAAAATGCAGAACGTCAAGATAAAAATTTAAGATGCTCCTGAAAGAGAATTCACAAAATGAAGCAACGAGGGTTAGATTAGCTTGACACTGCTTTACAGATGTATTTTATTCATATGTATGTACAGGCGGATATCTCATACATTGTGGATAGGAAAAGTATTATTTTTTTGGGCGAAAATCTTGCAATAAAAGAAAAGGATAAAACGTTAAACAACTGCCAAGTTGCCAACTGCATTTTAAATGGTGAAAGAAGTTATCGTTAAACCTAACTAGCCAGCCCAAAGTGCAGGTCCTTAACCGCCTAGATATTAACCCACACCCAGTCGCCAAGCTGCTAGATTTACAAACATGACACAGGACAGTAAATTTTCGCCGAAATTTATATTACATTGGCATTCCAAGAGGCTAATAGATAAACCAAAAGAAGGGATTGCCCAGTATTTCCCTGAACCGAACAGAAGTGACTTGAAAACCTTAGCAGTTGTGAACAGTCGCCTAACTCATTTAAATTAATGTTGTAAGCTTGGTTCTATATTAAGGCTGTCTTGAAAATAAATTTTCTGTGAATGGGCGTACAGATGGATACCTTATGTAAAGACTTCCTCTGGGAGGATTATCAGATTGAGCTTAACCTTGCTAGTCTCCCTCCCTCTTAAGTCTTAATTTCGCCTAGTACTACCAAAAGATAAACGCACTTGTTCGAAGGATATTTCTATTAGTTTTGGAGGGACGGCGAGGTTAAGTAAGACCTATCAGAGGATGGACTGAACTATTAAAAAAGAAGCTCAAACTTTTGACAAAACAATCTTTAAATGCATGACAATCATAAAATAAAAAAAACGTCTTGTTTGATTAACAAAAATCGTCCGAAAAAATCATTAGCGAAATCTATTCCTTGCAGAAAAGCGTAAGCAAAGTAATAAAGTTCTTAGACCACAACATTGTGATAAATGGCAATGAGACGTTAAATGACTTCACTTGACACTGTCATAGACTTAACACTGTTATAGTGCGGACACGAAGTTATATAGCCAGTTACACTTTATTCCAATAATGATGTTAATTTCTCCCTCAAGCAGTCATAGAATAGTCATGTGTTACTACAGAATTTGCGATTGTTGTTTGTAAACAGAAATTGGTAAGTGTATCTAATAATTTTATTGCTGGTAAAATTAGCAAGTTTAATGCTAGCTTAGAGCGTATCTATTTAAATTGATTTTGATCATTCAATCGCATCAGTAAATCAATAAAAAAAAAAACGAAGAGATTTTGAAATCAATCTAGAGAACTCTTTTGCCAATGTTTAAGGTATCCCTTACCAAAGGTTTAAAGCAATAAAACTGCTTATTTAGAACAAAGTGGTAAAGTATCCGCCTGAGAACTCGCCTAAACTAACTTCGATGAGTCCTACAACACAAGCGATAACATGTAATCCACAAGCCAATCAAATATAGTACCAATGAATACAAAAGCAAATAATTCCCTGAACGAGGATATCCTTGACCTATTCAATTAAGACAAAAGCCTCTCTAATCATTCCAATGAGATAATTCGCCGTAATACTCATGCATGAGTATCTTTTTTTTTCCATATTCCACCAATTTAACTGCAAAAAAAGAATGTATCTCAATTCACATGTTCCTGGCATCCTGAATATATTTTGTTTTTTTTTTTCTCTGCAATCTACGAAAGAAAAAAAGAATCCTGTACATGGCAGAGGATATTTCCCGAGCATATAATGAAAAACGTGCCATAGACCCTTATCTATGGCAGAAGCTACATTCAATGCAGAAAAATATGTGCTTTACTGGCGTTCTACCCCCACCTTCTTTGATTTACTACTTCTCGTTCTGTTTAGTCCGACTCGTCGGAGGATATACAGTGTGTGGATAACATTCGGCCCCTACTTCCTGGTTGTGCCTTTTTTCCCGGCAGATTCTTTTTCTTCCCATTCAATGATGACGATGATAAATCAGGATGTCAGCTGAATATGAAATACAAATAGAATTAGATACGACTAAAAGGAGAAATTACTGTACAGAAAAATGATTCTGTCAACGCAAGTTTAATCTCCTATCCTTTGGGTCAGGACTCATGAGGCGAGGGCTTAATAATATAATTTTCCAGGTCAGATACGTTTTTTTTTTTTTTTTTTTCTGACTTCACACACGAATTGGTCATTTTGTCCGAAAAAAAAATATAGTACACGTTTTGTTCGATGTTTACCTTGAAAAAAAAAGTTTAGATAATTCTTTAGAATAAATACACGTGTCATGGAAAAGTATTAATAATTAGAGTTGCGTGACAGGAAACTTCAGAATTCGAATTCTGTATGAAGACTTATAACTCTTTCGTGTCCAAGTTATTCAATACTTACGGCATCGATTGGCTAAGTTCGAAAGTGGTCACTACTATAGCCTGCGTGGGAGTAAAAATTAAAAAAATTTTCGACTTGACTTGGTTTTGATGAATAGTAGCTTTTTTTTTGGATTATTAAATGTTTTTTTTTTTACTTCGGTGGTTACGATATTGCGTGTCAAATGACAGTTATAATTATTCTTCAAGTCAAAACAAGGTAACCGAAAAAAAAAACACATACAAACCTAGTTAATCGATTGACTGAAGGTTTTCAAAAATAACCTACTAGCTATCTAATGTTTGATGGATAACCTTTATTCTGTTTTGTAATGAATCTGTGTTGAAAGAAGGAATTATAGACCCACGCACAAGTTACAGGCATAGCCTATGATACGTAGTAAAGTGGACTACCACAAGGTTCCATGGAGTGACTTATACTTTTTTTTAGTATGAAAACTATGAGATTTTTTTTAAAGATTTCATATAATGAAGTGGAATAACCCGCTACATTCAATTGGCAGACTATTCATATAGTGCAATACATGTATAAGGATGATGTGACAAATCAAAATCCACTGTAAAGCCTAGAAAAGCACGCTCATGCTAGATTAGTGGTAAGAACCAAGAACAATAGATACACAAAACTCTAGACGTATTCAACTCACTCACTATAAATCGACGCACGCTGTTCTATCAAGCCCTATGCCGAATAATTAAAGTGACTATATAAGATATTGGGATATATATGTGATATTGGGTCTCGTCTGTATAGAGTGGATACCACCATAAGATGTACGAGGACCTTATTAAAAGAGTACAACTACGACGACTAAGGTGCAGAGATGCAGATGCAGAGCTTTCGAATCCACTCTGGAGGAACGACGTATTAGAGGAAAATTTCGTTTTACATGAGACTGGCTGTACTGCTTAAAGCTACCAAAAAGTAACTGCTAAGAGTTGTGTGATAGCCACTATGGAATATCTTGAGACGATCCGCACGAATACCAATATGGCAGTGCTCAGTTGACAAATACAGATGACCAGTGCTTCAGTGCAGCTAAGGTTAACCAGGTGCTACATATGTATCCAAGAGAGTTCAGCGGTTAGTGCAATTCCCTGCAAGCTTGTATTCTGTTTCATTACTTGTCGTTTCTACAAGCATTGTTACCTAGCTAAGGATCACTGTATTGGCTATAGATACTCCATTCAGGCTGTACATTTCAGGGCTTCAAAGGCTAACGATGTACACAGTAATTAGCTTTCTAACGACATTGTTTCTGGAAATATGTTTTTACAGGATAATCATGTACCTGATAGCGAGTTGACTACAGGATCTGAAAAAAAAGGTATTGATCATAAGGATCAAAAATCAAGAACCGGTTCGATTGAACAGTGATTTCTAAATAAAAATCACAGTAACAGTGATATTTTCGTATATTTATTATTTCACTGTGAACCACAAAAAAAATGCTACTTACGCGGTATTTATAAGTAACGAGTGAAGTTATTTGGGGAACAGAGATATGTACAGAGGCAAGTGATCTGATTTGAAAGAATGAAAATTATATAAGAACTCTCGACTTTCATTGTAAAAACACAACATGTGACTGTTGGCACGTATTAAGTGAAAGTGATAGAATTCCTAACTTACAAGCGATTGATAGTGATATTTCCTTCATACTGACATACAATAGTTCAGAAGCTACATTAACATCGTAATTTACCATTATATTATCGTTCTATTGTTAGCATGTTCTAGAATGTCTAGGAAATCAATTGCACATTAAAATCATTTTAAAACCGTTTATAAATTTATGGATGTGTAATATAATTCTAAAAGCAAAATAATGGGTGACTGAGATCACTGTTATTTTTCACAGTGATTTTAAAGTAAAAATCAGTGGAAGTGATTTAAGGTTTCATAAACTTAATTGCCTTAAAATTATTATATGGCCTCTATATACCACGAATATGGCCTCTATATACCAGAACAGAACAATGCTTTCTGACGAATGGTTACTAGTGTACCTGCATTTGATAAACCGAAGTATTATTTCTAGAACATTTGAGTTTCATTGCATTGCTTTGATCAAGCAAATCTTATAAATATTGTAGAATCAGAATACAAGTTTTAATTTTGTCGTGAAGTAAAAAAAACATATATAGATACATACATAAACCCCGGCAATCGTTTGGGCTGTAGTTTCGTACACAAATGGACTGATCGACAGAAAACACAGTTTTAGGTTTCTCAATACTAATTTCATGGAATTATATCAAAGTTTCGAAAAAATTGCCACAAAACCTATCCACAGATACATGGATGCCAATCATGACCACATGCTTTCCCTGACAGTTAAGTAAAAAAGCAACAGAAAAGTTTTAAGCTTCATTAAAAAAAAATAATCAAAAACATCACATCACTGGGAATAACTTCAACTTTACTCATGACTATTTCGCACAATACTAAGTAAAAAAAAATTGAATTCATCTTCGTGAGTAATCTCACTTAGAATCGCACAATATCTTAACCTTGCTGCCAATAAATTATATTCATAAAAATAAAATCCTATGACTATGAAACAATTTACGATCTAATTACAAAAGAAAACCCGTTTTATATCACAAAACTAAAAATTAAATGCAATTAGACGTCCCACGTTTTGTCAATTTCACAGCTAATTTGAGGGTATGCTCGAATGCAGTAACCAAACATCCCCCATACTATCCCCCATCAGAAATACCTCAGTAATTATACCATGCGGAAATATAATCCAAAAATTATATAATACTCGCGTAATTTGATAGTAAGTACCGCATTTTGGATAATTGGAATATGTTTACCTCAATTTTGAGTTACAAATTGGCTCAATTTCCAATCTCTGCAACAATTACTGGTCGTGTGGTTTATAATTTAATACTATCTCTGTTTATTTATATAAATTGTTGGATGTTAATACTGTCGATTAACGTTCACAGCCCCAGCCCCGTGTTATCAGATTACTTTTTGGGTAAATAAATAACTATAGAACCCATGCCCCACATAATGTATTTATTTAATAAACAGTATAGTTCACCCCAAAAATGAATGGTCAATCGATAGTAATACATCAAACGCAGGACGTTCGTTACGGATGGTAGGTGGGTGGGTGGGTGCCTTTGAAATTTACAAAACTAAATAATATCAACATTTTCCAATAACAATCAGTATTTGGTTTGGAAGGGGGGTTTTCCCAAGCACGACTAAGTCAACACAAGTTGAGAAGGTTACAGTAGAGCAAGCACTTGAATTAGTATGTAATTTTTGTTGGTTCGACGCTGGGTGATCCTTTTTTTGCTTTTTTTTTTTTTCAGGGATTTATCGGAGGAAAAGAAAAAAAGCGAAAAAAAAAATGAAAGAAAAGACGAAAGAAAATGATTTATTGTGATAAACTGTTTGCAATATCAACAAATCCTGTGAACAAGTTATTATGTGAATGTGTACATGGCGTTTGGATTGACAGCAGGGCGAGCGCGCGATTTGTTTTGTATGTCACAAGAACATGTGACAAGACATTTATTACCCACCCGTCGAGTTTGCTTTTGTTCAAAATTTATTGTGTAAAATTTAAAGGACAAATTGAGTTCTTTAAAATTTTAAAAAGATACAGGATATGATTGTCGGTTGTCATAAGGCTTTTGCACATGGATTGAGATATATAATTTTATCTTAAGAGATGTGTCTCTTATAAGACCCCATCATTATTATTAGCTTTCAATTTTCTTAAGGTACCACTCAAAAACCGAACTGCAAAGTCTTAACTCTTTCAAAATTGGTCTCTTTAGTTTCTCAGAAAATCGAATAAGAAAAAGTAACTGCAGGGTATATTCGTATCTGAACCCTAGTCCTAGTCATTCAATAACGAGATTTTGGAAAACGTAGTTACCAAAAGAATTAACAAATTACTAAGCAAGGCAATACAAACCAGACTTCGTAGGGTAAGACTGGATTCAAAGCTGAAAACTTTTCAACGTGTCTTAAGATTTAAGTGAATTAAAAGAGTGAGATCTGTACAAGGACAATGTAAGGAACGAAGGGCTAATCGTCTGTCTGTTGATGCTCAACAGTGGATTGTTTTTAAAGTTGTTATAAGTTCAAAACAATTTTTTATATACATATTTTAGAAAACATAGAAAAAAATTAAAATTTAAGACATTTACAAGAAGTCCGAACTGATAAGAAGATAAGATGACCACAGCCTCAAACATAAAAAAAATTACAACAGACACTACAAGCTTTAAGTGAAAATGATGCGATGATTTATCCTTCTTAACCCAACTTTTGTGTTATATAGGTAGTTTCGAAAAGCGGGTAAATTAGATGCTACAATACATTCAGAGAATATTGTTGAACTATTTTTAAAACATAGAGCTACTGCAGGTACTATACTATACTGCAGTACACCAACGTCAAAGCTGGGATTCCACAGGGCTCTGTTTTTAGACTCCTACTATTCTGCAAAAGAAAACTCTTGTATATAGATCCGTCTAAGTCTGGTGACATAGAAGTCACAGCAAAAAACGAAAGAGTTCAAGATTTTGAATACTTTTCCAAAATCGTGTAGGAATGTTGATCAGACAGACTCCGAGAGCGGGTTACAAAACTTCGCTGTTTTTACATCTTTGAAAGTTAATCCGGACAATTATACCGCAAAACTTCAGGTTTTTCTCGATATTTGCTGATTATTTGAAAGCAGTTATTTCACGACATTCCAAGATAGTGACATCTATCGGTTGGAAGGAAAAACTATGGTTTGGGTACTGGATATCATTTTAAATTGGCCCTTAAATCCCAGAAGAAAATATAATCAGTTGAAATGACAAATAAAGTAAGGCACCGTAGCATCCACTTTAGGGGGTATCGAGGGCTAGTACAAGGGGTATTTTGTCATCGACAAAGACTTAACATTTATACAGGCATCAATAGTCACCAGTTCAGTACGGCAGAACGTGGATTAGAGTCCTGAGATTAATGTTTTTGAAACTTTCCCGCATACATACTTTGCAAAAAGGTAGAACGGGCACAGGACATGGTTATAGACTGATAACTAAAGCCAAATGCAGTAGATCTTGAAACTCAGTGTCACTCAGTATCATATAAGACTTTACAAGCAAGGTGTTGCAGCAGCATCTAGAACCCTACAGATTGTTGGGCCGAAAAATCCTTGAATTCAACTCGAGATACGATGCGGATACAATTGAAAAAGAAGCTTAATCAAGTCAATCTGGAGAACTTCTTGAGTTTAAGATCAAACGGGCTGTGGAGACTTTTTGGTTTGGTCTAACTACTTGTTTTGGTCTTTGCACAGTAACAATATTGGGAGCTTGTCCATAAAATAGTCGTTCTTTTCCACTTGTATCTCTTCATTAATTTTCATATCCACCATCAGTTTAGTATGCAGATACTGCAACCTCGGACTTTGATTATCTACTTATTCATCTGGCAACCATCGAATACATCATCAAACTTTGAACAAACACACCACCCATACCCCCAATTACTTAATTTTGTTATTTTGAAGTCTAAATTCCATGTGGCACATGATAATTATTATTTGTTTACTAACCCGCCCATCACCTGACTGCTGGGATTTTTCCTACATCTCACATTAAAACCAGATCATGCTTTTCCGTATGCCATGTGACTTCAAAATAAATTAATTCGAATAAACCTCACATTAAATGTTCCTGAAAGTGTTAAATATTTTAAAAATAATAAGTTTCAAAAAAAAAACACAAAAACAACTCGAGAAGCATGTTTATTTCCACTTAGTCACACAGTCTGCCATATTATAGATACATATGTTTCTTCTCAGGAGGGAAAGGCCTTTTTATTTTATATTTATTTAATTCCTTATATTTTTTTTGCTGAAACAATTTTTTATTTCCATCACCTTGGCAATGATCCATTTAAGTTTTTTTTTACATCGACTACCCTCGTGTTTTTTGTTTTTTTTTTTTTTTTAATACACAAAAACATAAATAAGATTTAACATTTTATTTTTAATTTTAATTAAGCATCATGGGTGTCTGTGATTTGATGTGGAAGGAAAATTAAATACCAGGAGGATTCCCAACATGGCATCAGGCTTATTAACTTTGATGATAATATTTTAGAACTATACATGATGTGTGTTATAAATATCTAGATAAGATTAGTCGTAGGGGTAGACTAAGAAATTGGTTAAGACGTGCGTGGGATTTTTTTTGTGGAAGTAGTGTAGGGCAGATTGTGGCATGTGATTTACATTATTCAGTTACACATGAGAATTCATATGAGAATATTTGATAAGGAAATAACAGAAATGTCGCAGTTTATTATTTATTTAAAGAAAAGAGGACAAAAGATACATTTATAATGAAACATAGTCAAACACTTCAAGGGCGATTTGAGCAGTTGTTGACAAACAAAATTTTAGTGAAATATTAAGACTATTAGTTCTATTATTAAAAGAAACCGGAAGTCTATAATACGCGTGTGTTTTAAAAAAAAAAATTATCCCTACGGTCTTTGAGTGAAAATGATGCGTTAATCTATCAAAAGGTGCTTCCTGCTAAATTGATACGACAGGTATGATACCGAAAATGAAGATAAACAGTACAATTTTAAAGTAGACGTTCCACAAGATTGTGTTCTAGGTCCCCTACTGTTGAATCTAATGTCATATCAGAACTTAAACCCACTACCAAAAGAACCCAAATCCTAGAGCACTCACCGTCATTCTAAGTCCATTGTACTACCACCATACTGATTTCCCTTTTTAGTGTCCCACTCAAGCCAATACAGTGTCTACTAAACCATTGTCACCTCGAACATAAATTTTATTGGTCCCAAACCATTTGCAGTAATATGCTGAGGAATGGTGGAAAGCGTGGTCGATAAATAGAGGATTACTGAACCATAAATTTTGATCCATTGTAGTTATACCATTGTATACATACCGAACTCAAAATAAAACTTAAGAGATCGGAAAACAAGCTGTTTGGCAGACGTTCACGAACTAAAAAAGGCTGTGAATTCAAAAACGTCTAAATACTCTTGTAAACAAAAACTGTTTCTGGTAGATGTGGAGACAGCGTCCGTTGTGGCAATGTCCGCCATTGGATAAAAAGTAAACCGTGGTTTGAATATTGAAAGACCTCAGCAGGATCCAAGAGGCAGTAGTTACGGATCTAACAATAGCCCTGGATACAGTTTCAGTTTCCTCTATTTGAGGCTGAGAAAAAAATCCCAAAACCCCTTGAATATCGATAAGGAAACGTGCTACAACGTTGCGAACAAGCCCTTCAAAAGATTTGACAGCACACAGGACTACTGATGATAATTAGATAATTAGAACGCAAGCAAGATTTTTTATAATCAGGCCGACGACTAAGCCGATGGATTCTAGGATCTCATCGGCACCCTACACTAGCTCTTCCAAGTTGACAGTCTGTTCAACCTAGTGGGGCAAATATCGAGCTTAGCAAGTTATTGGATGGTATGTCTGGAAGAATGGACTGGAATGGAGTGGAAGACGGTCTCAAGATGTAACTGAGAAAGTTCAAAGCCCTGAATATAATCTTGTGGATTTGTATCTGAAATTTTCGGAGATTGATGTGGCGAAAGCCTGTCGACCGGACTAGCTTCAAACTCAACTGGATAATTTGTATACTTACAATCCATTACCCATGGCATATAGCTCTGGGTTTCTGACTGGCAGGGCTTCTAGAATGGGCCACTTCACTGGTTCAAAACTTTTCTGTTGTTCAAACAATTGATTTTGGAAAAGCTACAAAACAGACTTATACATGATGAAGTCCAAAAAAAATGGACTGACATTCTAAGACAAATAAAAACGTACTTGCCTAGTACACTCCCCTGCGGTATTACACCAAAAAATAATTTTTCTGAGAATTCCAATCAGAAATCGCTATAGAACTCTAACTAGTGGCCTCTGTCTGTGTAAAAGGAATATCTAGCGACTCTATCTTTTACGGGCCAAAATTGTAGAACATGTCTAGAGACTAGTTATTGAACACGTCCCTGATCAAACCATATACATACTATATATCGTGAAAGTACTATTTATTAGACTGACAGTGATGCACTGGGTACTAGTAAAGCGAATGCAGCAGATTTAAGCTCCAGCCTCTACCAAAAAGCACTTGATAGGTCCAAAGTTATACATGTGATCGCAGTGAGTCTTATTCGATTGCAATCACTTATTAAGGCTGCTTAATTGTAAATTCACTGACAGACTACACTCAAATGTTAAGAGTCCTGCACAATACCTTGTAAATTTTTACAGAAGAAGAGGAGTAGGAATACCACGCAGGACATGTGGTCATCATGAGAAAGCGGCCCAAGGTCTACAAGAAAAATAAAAGGCACCGACTCTATCCATCCGACAATTTAAACATTTAACTACTTGGGATAACCTAGTTTATAAATTTCTCTTCGCAACCCAAAACTTTCGAAGTCTAAATCACCAAAGACCTTCGAAACAAATTTCACACCCGAAAGTGTGATGAAATCCAATAGAATCGTGTGAATTTAACATTACATCATCCACCTAAAGTTTCCTTAACTCCTTTTGTAAAGATATAGACCGGTTCTCCCATCTATTTATATCTAACAAAAGAAACATGAGTCATAAGAACTTGGGTAAATACCAACCAACCAGATCCTTGAAAAGAACCTCGCTTAACAAAACATTAGAAGAGCTTATTAACTTTAACATATCCTTTATGCAAAGGAATCTCTTTTGTGACTGAATAATTAAATTCAATATCTTCCCACAATATCTCTTAATTTTTCCATGCAATGTGGTGAATCCTTAATAAGGATCTCAGAATATTTCACTCCCCCTTCCGCTGAATAGAACAACACCAGCCTTTCCTTAATGAAGTCAATATTCTTGGGAAATATTTTTGAATACATGAATTCAAAGGATGTTATCCTTTATTTTATTTTTCATTTTTTTTTTTTTTGTCTACTTCTTCCTTTTGTTTTAAGGTCAACTCAACTTGCTAAACCCTTTTATTTGATGAAAATTTTCGATGTTATCAGCGATGTTTTCTAATTTTCAAGAAAAAAAAACTCAAAACAATCAAAAAAAAAAAAAAAAAAACTCCAAACAAAACAAATACCCCACTCCAAAGGGGCAATTGCGTATTCTGCCAAAAGGATGACAAAAATAAAAATTCATCATCAAGAACAAGAAGAAGATTAAAGAATCCATTCCAACCCTGGCTGCTTTTAAAGACAACGGCGCAAATCACTCTCTTTCTCTCGCTCTTTGCCTCTTTGTGTGTCAAGCTGATGATTACATAGGAACCAAGTGGAAGTCTACCGAACCAAGCAAATTTGCCAGCATAGACATCCTGGAGGCATTTCCTTTAGTGCAGGGCGCATTTCCAGCTCCCTATCCCATGTCCCTGTGCAGAGTACACATTTCAACTTTCACTGCGGAAGGTCCTGTTGCGGGTTGAACACTAAAGCTCTCACACACTGTATTTTGAAATGTATATGAGGAAACCCACACAACTGTTTATGGCTGTAAGCATATCCGCCCGGAATTTTTCCCAAAGAATTCCAATGTGTGCGTGTGCACGCATTCTTGTAGGCCCGTAGAAAAAATGTCGTTTCCCCCCATTGAAGCCCACAGATGTTTTCGGATTTTTACGGAGTATGTGTGAACAAGTTGTCCAAACACATAGACGTACTCTCTCTCTCCTAGTGGCATGTACGAGAGTAATTCACTTCTCTAATTTCTAAGTGTGTACCGAGCATGCGGCCTTGACGAGACCTTGAACTCCACGCGGAAAACTCAGGGGTACCATGAATAGGCGATTTCTTAGAGTGTATGGGTAGGCTCAAGAGCATATAACGAAATGTAGGTCTATATCTAGGCAGTTGGTTATGTGTAGGGCGACGATTTCACTTTCATTTTCAATGGTATGGAGGCACGAACAAATGGTATTGCCAGGAGGACGTTTTTTTGAGCAGACTACAAATGTTTGGTGGTAAATTTATATTTACCTTAAAGTCACGTCCGTTATAGAATAAGAAAGTAGGTAACCATAGAAAGGAAATTCTACAACTCGAATATAAAAATTATTACGATTATTACCTTACGACTGAACTGCGTTAACCAATTTGAGTTTGAGACTTCACTAGATGATCTAAATGAAGGTTTCATTCTAAGCTAAATACGATAAAATATGACGTGAAAGCAACCAGGTTGAGTTGACAAATTTCGGATTTTAGAATGCAGTACAATACATACAATACTGAGGAAAGGACAACGTTGGTGGACGTGGTCATTAACACAAATCCAAGTCTTCTTATCGATGAATTTGTTAGAGGGACTATTTTGTTAGAGGGTAGGACCAAATGGTATGCTTTAGGAAGCGTGAAAGTTGAGCAAATATGAGCAATTGAGAATGATTCACTTTTGGATAGTCATTAAGAGAAATGTGTAGCCAGAGACATATCTCAGGGCATATCTGCTAGTTATAGATAGCCTCCTTACACAGATGACTTCATGATTATATTTCGATGAAAATATTTAAATAGTTTTAAGTAATGTCGTAGAAAATTGACCATAAAACACAAGATACCACCTCGGTATCAGTACCATGCGAACTATCATTGTATAATTCAGGACAGAAAACTGAACTGGAAGAGATCTAATTAGGAAAGACTGGAATACCCTTTTAATATTCAATTTGGCAGCATTGGTAAAGCGCATACTGAAGCTACCAATGAGACATCGGCCCTGTCCAATAATAGTCTGATGCATTATTAGTGAAAATGTCTGTTTGGTCCTGCCGCAACAATTCCGATGACAGTAGTGAAATGATTTTTTCATCTTTTGATGTTTGATCAAACTTTGAAAGGCGGAGTCAGCTCACTTAAGTCTGAAACTATCGGTTTCGTGAAGAGTCGCTCAGTTTCCAATTTCGAAAAATGATTAAAGTATTATGAAAGGTATTGACATTAGCTTATGTCTATAAATATAGCTTCAGTACGTTCGAAATTTTACTAGACAAGATCATAAGCTAAAGGTCTTTGGTTTCATACATCAAAGATACGCGCATAGCTGGTTTATCTTTAGATGGCTTTATGCAAGATCTATGACGCTTCCTTATACACGAACTAAAGTAAAAGTTAAGTGCTTTAAAGTTTTTCAACGATGACAACCCAGTCATAGCCTTGAAGTGATAGAAATGACTTAGAGATTTGGATCATTCCATTGAGTCAAGGAATTGGACTTATGCACAAAGCTACTCAGACAAAGTATCTGTCAATAAAATGAGCCGATATTAGAAGGTAGACGTCCTAGCCAGTATGAGTTCAAACACATGAATACAGACCAAAATCTAATGCAAAATCAGAAACAAGAACCAAGTGGATAAACGTGGTGTAAACCATGAAAAAACATTCATAGTTCCAGAAACACGAGGGTTTTGTGCACGAACTTAGATGAGAAGTAACCTAAAACAAACTTTAGAAATATAACGAAGCGAAATTTTTTAGCTGATCATCTGAATGCGAAGGAATATTCCTAACAGATATTTTCTGAGTTTGGAGCTCTATCCGGAGTTAAACGGACTTAATTTGGAGATGAAACCCATAAAAGAAATACTTTGGTTTTGGTACTGTGCGATGCTTTCAGTGAAGATGATATGAGAGTACTGTTCTCTCTAAAGTTAAAAAAAAAACATTTTCAGCGGACACAAACATCGCGTTTACATGAGAAATAGTGTTGGGAAAATACTGCAGCCCTGAGGTACTCTAACATTTACCGAAATCAATTGATGTAGGCAGGATTTCTTAGTTTTACCCGCAGAATCAACTGGAGTTTGATCATGAGTTTGATAATAAAGGTAACCTGGGTTAGAGAAAGAATGCTGGACACATCTAAGGAAGAAGAAAATGCACACAGGTCGTATTTATCATTTTCAATGTAAAAATTGATTCAGTTTAAGGGCTAAATGAGTTAACATGTTTAGTATGTCCGATGATTGGCTATGAATTTTGGGGCACAATGTGCCTATTTAGTGCACAGTACTGAACTCAGAGTTCAGAGAAACATGGCTAAAATTGTATCGATCAACATGAACCACATGTTCCTTAGAGATCTTGCAAGCAAACTAGGTATTTTCACAAAGCCAATCAGATCTAAGTAGTAGTATCTGTTTTTACGTACATATGTATCTACGTATGTAAGCAGCAACATTTTTTATTATATTTCATAATGAATCAATATTTCGAAGTAGCCGTCTTCCTAAGGATCTATATTTTCAAAATAAAATGCCATCCTGGTAACAAGAAAACCATCCTACAACCGGAAGCTTTTAGACAAATAATTGGCCTACCTTCACAAATATTGAATATAAACGAAACGCCAGTGAATAAGCTCTCTGCCCGAAAAAGAAGAATTTTTTTGGTCGAGAGCTTTATCAATATTTTATGTAAAACATACGTATACGTATGTATGTATCTGTACCACTACCTACCCATACTTAACGTGATTTTATTTGCCAAGGATATATTTAGCTACTGCAGTATGGTCCCCTCTTTCTGTGCGTTTGCATTAAATTCTGTGATTATATTTATTTATAGAACATTAAGGTTTGTCATGTACATACATATACATTTACACACAAATATCCGAGCAACATTAGGGGGTATATGTATGTCTCGATTTTTAAAGGGAGAAAACGTTCAGTGTTATTAAACAAAAATCAATCTGGTAATAGTGTTTTCACGTGTATAACGCATATATAGATATGAAACTCCATCGACTTTCACTTTCATTTTCATTTTCACTTTCGATTTCAATTTTGAGAGTGAAATTCTCTCAACTTTTTCATTGCCATTCGTTGGGGGGAGAGTTGAGAAAAAAAAAATATAGAAATCCTTTTTATGGAAAGGGGAAGGGAGTCAGTGAACCCCTCTTTTAGCTTTCGGCCGCTTTGAGTTCCTTCTTTTTTTTTTTCTTTATGAAGAGTGACAGTAGAGTTTATTGTCATACTACGATGTGTACACCTGGTAAGTATCTGTAGATGTACGACTACGTATAGACACACATCCTTAAATGAAGAGTAAGTCAATATAAATTATTAATAAATATTGATTCCTGTGTCATTATTTTTTGCGTTATGCCTAGATTGTCATGGAAATCTATGAGACAGAAACCGTAGATACATTTCTAAGGATGATTCGTGAGTATGGTCAGGGTTTTACCATTAAATTATTTATTTATTTATATTCCTTTCGAATGACGGTTGCGTGATAAATCCCCGATTAACACGCAAAGGTTACACACATCACCCGCAGTTGTATGTGTGTATCTAGGATTAGTTTTTGATGAAGTAATAGATTTTTTTTTTCTACGTCGTAGGTAGGATTTTTGTGTTCTCCTGTCGAACATAAAGATGGCTAAATGGCTTTACCTTCCGATATAATTAAGGCATGTATGGGTGTGTATAGATTGTTTAGATTGTTATGAGTCACGTTCTATCACAAACAAAAAAGAAAAGAAGAAAAATCTATATCCCTATCATTAAATCAAAAATTGAAATAAAATGTTCATTTTAAAGGCCAAAAGATACACAATTTATTTTATTCTGTTTTATGGCGCCTTTAAAATGTGTCGTTATGGCCACATAACAAGGACGGGGTATCGTCATAAGGACATGACACCACAAAACACACACACGCAGTCTACGGTTATAAAAATGTCCAATTTCAATAAATTTCCATGCATGAAAATGAGATGATATTGTCGGTGGAATGGGGAGGGTTTTGGGTCCATTTAAGTCTAAACTCGAATGGTCACCGAATGAAAATGTCCAATTATTCGAGATTATTCCTTGAAAAGAGGGTTGCAAATGGTAGTCGCGTTTATACTTTAATTTTTATTTTTTTTTTTTTTGCTTTTGTCGAATGCTAACGATTATTCAGGTACACAAAGAGGCCAAACACACACACGCACTTTCACTTTCATCAGGAAAGAGAGATGAAAAAATCCCTTTATTACCTCGCTTAAGGTTTTCTTTCTTATTATTATTATTTCATCATCAACCCCTGTATACACTCGCGGGATACACTTAGAATTTGCACTCGCGTTAGGCTTTTAATTCAATTAGAATTGAATACACTTCCTATTTCCGGAGGATATTAGAAAAAAATGTATTAATCCTTATTTTTGGATGAACACAAAACTTTGTACGTACGCACACAGAAGAACATCTGTTCATGATTCACCGTGAATATAGACTGAATTCGAGCAAAATTTCATGAGCACCGGGTGGAAGCTTAACACTCAGCTGCTGGTGGGGTTGTATAGGCTGGAACAATACTGAACAGAGGGTATTTACACGCATACACGCAGAGTTTGATGATAGAATACAGTGGAGGTTCGATGCGTAGAGTCATGTGAAATATTTGATAGGAAAATAGTATCTACATCATGGTATCTAGTTGTTGAAGTTGAAAAGATACACATTTTAGTCACACTTGAACTCTAATGCTGTTTTATGTATGTTTTACGTGCACTGTAACATGACTAAGTTCTCACTATTGAAGGTGTCAATATATGAAGACGGCACAGGAGGAAATTTTAACAATCCCACCTGTATTCATCAAGATTACAAATATAGTATGTACATTGATATATTTTCCTTTTCCGAATGTCCGTAACTGTTCAAGGTGAATTTACGTATTTCACTTAGGATGCTCATCCTGGATGAAACACTCGAAGTGAAGATGAAAAGTGAAATGTAGAGAATTTATACTTTTTCACTGGATGAATTCATGTCATTTTAAGCAGGATTTCGTTAATTTTTGTACTAAAACGGTAAAAATTGTTGTTTACTAATTATTATCGGATGAATAGGGAAATACTAGATTACACCAATCATATCATCCATTTCTTTCAGGACAACGGGGACTAGTTCTAATTGAATCACCGTTTCTCTTGAGTGTACACAATGGATGAAAGCCAACTTCACACATGTCACTCTGAAGAATTTTGAGGATAACACAGACTTTCGCCACGAAGCTTCTTATTATACTTTTTTCTTACAAATACCTACGAATACTTATATCAAATCTTTCACCAAAATACTCATAAAATCCACTTTAACTCAATAGCAACATTCCTTACTGTATTCTAGGGATTCTTCAAAGCCCACCACCAACTAGTACGCAACTTCGCAGTGCGTATACGACAAAATACGAGAGCACAGCTCCACGAAACACTTTCTCTGTATATAAAAACAAAATCAGCTGGGCTGACATTTTCCCAAAAAGGACACGCCGCCCCCGGCGAACAAAAAAAAAACAAAAAAAAAAATTGGGAACCATACTTCCTTGGCCTTACATAACACTGCGTCAGTGTGCGTACACGTGTTTCCAATAATCCAGCCCAACACACTCTGACATATCCTCCTCTTCTGATAAATGTCAGTTGTGTAGTTATACACGTTTGTGTGATATACGAGCTTTTTTGCCTTGGATTTTGCCTTAAGTACTAAAATGCGTACATCTTCGGGAACACACATAGTCCTGCTGCTGGTGCTCCTGTTGGCGTTGACTAAGAATGGGAATCAGAAGTTGTGGAAAGAATTTTCAGCGAACTGCGTTGAATTGTAAACATCGTGAGTAGCGGCGCAAATAAGCAAGGACCATATCTGGAGGATGTGTTCGGGGACCAAAAACTGCTAAATATTACACAATTTTTGCTCGTTATCCTTTTTTTTATTTTTTTCGTTCGTTTTGTTTGTTGGTTGGTTTTTGTTGGTATGAGAAAACAATCTCGCCCAGCGCAGCTCTAACTTTAATGGGTTAATGGGAAAATGTTTTCACCAAGGCCAGAATTCTGTGGGAGCACTTGTTTTATGTTTTTGTATGTGCATCAGGCAAGGGGTCTCAAAAACTTTGTGTTCTTGACACTCACACACAGCTTGACTGAAGTGTGTAGATGCGCGTGTGGTGGGAAATACTCATTCAATTGAAGAGGACACTTTTCAGGGTGTTTGAGTTGTAAGCGAGTAAACAGGGTTTTTTCAAATTGTTTGTCTTTAACTATGTTTTTGGCGAAGCACGCGAGAGTGGATCTGGTAATGGAGAAGTTTGGGCAGGGAGAAGTACTTAAAATTATCGTCAGACTATGCAAATATTTAAATACTGTTATTTCTAATTGAGGTCTGTTAGGCAGGGGAGCCGGAGTAATTTATTCAAAGATGTTCTTTGGTGTGATTTTGTGTATCTGAAGAAGTCCCCAAGGGTAGGCGAGTTTGGCCGCTATTAGTTTTTATTTCATTGAAAGTGCGATTGGAATTCTTTAGAGTCTACCAGGAGGTTTTGTGAGATTGTTGGAAGGAGCAAAGAAAGTATTTTAATTGAATTTAAGGACCAATTAGAGGACACAAATTTGGTGGAAGAAATAAGAACTAAAAACATGGCAGTTAGTGTAGTTTATTTAAGCAGAAACCGAATCAGAATTCAGCATTTCGGAAATTTATTTTTGATTCGTATACCAGCAGATCAAGAGGCCAAACGAAACCTACCAAAGGATCGTGCTACGTTTTTGGGTATCTTGGTCCAATTCTTTATATTAGCTTTAAGGGTGAAGGATTTTTGTGTGATTATTGAACTACACGAGAATATTCAGTTGGTATTAAGACATTAACGGCTGAAGTACGAGGGGAGAATCATCTCTAATAAAGATTGATACACGTTCATATAAAGCCTCTACAGAAGCTGATATGATGCAGAAAAAGATCAGATTTATTTTAATACGCTTTTATGTCCTAAGACCCGTCAGGCATTTTCAAAACTCCGGCACAAAAGTTTTTAAATTGACAATCAGACAATTCCAATCCATGATCCAAGCCGTATAAGTAACATCCACGACCAGAACCAATTTCATAGATCTGACACTTTCTTGTAGATGTCACTAGGAGCAGATGGATCAGTAACCAATAGAATATTAACAGGTAGAATTATGATACAAAACAAGACGGTAGTACATATTATTGTTCATTCGTTTTGTTTTCATATATGTACATATGTATGTATGTATCTGAAGAAAATACAATACAAGACTGCCTTCAAAGAAAGGCTCTGTCATCCTAGAGGTTATCAGAAGATAAGCTTGTCAAAAAGGTTATGAGTTGGAGCATAAACTGTATTGGATATGACATAGAGTTTTACTGAAAGGTAAATTCATGGCTGTGAGATAGTACAAGCACTTTGTACAACCATCTGTATTTTTTCGAAGAAGGTTTCGGACACGCTTAGACTATCCCGACTGTTTGGTTACCCAGTCACACCCTATGTCTCTGACAGGATTTCAGTAAAGTAAAGTAACTAAAGCTTGCTTCTTTCTCCTTTTTGCTGGCTATTTTGTTAACTTGAAACCGTTATATTTTAAGAAGAAATTACCATGTTTTTAGACAAAACGAAATATATTGCAAATTTGGATCGAAACAAGGTTTAGAATCTAAGAACTGCATATGTCACAACAGTGGAAGCTGTTCAGAAATTTGACAAATAGACGAGAAAACATCGAGAAAAATCATAGTACTGGACGTACTGTGCTGTCATCACGCCTTTAATACAACAAACTAGATACAAACTGGTCACTGCGAGCACTAATAGTCAAAAGAATGCAAGAATATGTAAAAAAAATTTTGGTCGAGTACCTTGCAAAAAAGGCGCAGCTACATTCGATAGAATGCAGCAGAAGATTACAATTGGCATTCCTGAAGACTCTATCATAAGTCATGTGCTGTGGAACGTAATATAGCACGACCAGGCTCCACCAAAGTAGTAATAGATATTGCGATTCTAATACCAGCCAAACACTTAGAGGAGGTAGAGCACGACAACAATGAATCTTTTAAGACCCGAAGCTAATTGATGACGCATATATATAGAAGTTATAGTCGTTAGCGGCAGAAAGGCAACGAATCATGTTGTAGTATTTAATTCAAGGATAAACTGCCTTGGCATGATCATAGATGCAAGGCAAGCACGTATAATGTCAACAATCGGTCGACCAAAATGTAGAAGAAGATTGCTCCTGACAAGAGTGACTGCCTCAATAATTTTATACGCATCCCACATCTAGACGGAAGCCATGAAAATTTAAACCTATAGAAGGAAGGCAGAGACGGTATACAGGACTAACGCAATTACTACGGTGGTGCGATGAGGAGAAGTACAAATCTAATAGAATAGCAAAATGAGGCTTATCGAATGGCAACCAGCAGATGTGTACACAAAATCCAACAACGATATGTGGATTAGCCGACAAAATAGAAGGCTAAACTTTAACATAACCCGGTTCTTAACACTCTAAGTATCATTTAGGGTAATTAATACCAGAAACAACAGAGAGTCTTATTAGACTTAGGAGATCTAGTACAAACTTAGGGTCCGAGAATAGCTTTTAATTTAAAGGACGGTAATGTTCCTCTGTCTGACAGTGAATGAAACCTTTAGCTTTAACTTTACTTCCAATAGATACTTAGAGAAAGTGTAGAACTGATAGTGATGGCCACAGAAAAAAGGAAGGAGGACGCCAAAGGATACGAGAATAGCCCTAAGTTATGAAAGTGATTTTGTTTCCCCTTATTACCCAAAGCTTACAGAACGTGGAAACTTCGAATACGCATAAACTTTCATCAACCCCAGCCCACAAAAAAAAAACGATAACCACTCAAAAAGAACTAAAACAAAAGTCAACAGGAAAAAGACTTCTCCTATCTATAAATCTTATTAATTCATTAAAATGTCACACTTATCGTTCTTCCATTTTGGGCAACAAACTAAATTGAAATTTAATTACCACTTTCGGAGGATTGGGGAAACGAACTACTCGTATTAACAAAACATCCCCCGGTAGAGGTTCACCAGAAATTGTATAATTCCGTTTGTCTATCTCTTATCTGTTTGGTCTTTTAATCCCTCATTTCGACATAAATCAACCCTTTTCAACCTTTTGTAGGCTTAAAGTTAATTAAAGGACATTTTTTCTTTCTTTGGCTGTGGTTTGAAGTTTTTCTTTATGGGCGAGAATAAAACAATCCTTTGCAAGTGAATGCATTCAAATTGACACTTTTAGTGGGACATACCACACCACTGTTATGCAATTCCATTTGCCATGTGAAATACACTTCTCATTACGAGCAATTAAAGTGTCGACAACAAATTAATTAGTGCTGGTGATGGAGGAGCAGAAGCAGCAAATTAAAACACGCATGATTGCGTGCAGTCTAATTGTGGCAGGCGAACCAATGGATTTTTCTAATTGTTCCTGACACACAGGGTGGATAACCAGAAGGAATTTTCTACTTAAAAAGAAAAGATGAATGAGTAGATAGCTTAAGTGTCCAGGAATTCTATCTATTGTGTATCTTTCAATCAATTCTGTCTATTCAATGGCGTATTCTAACTGAATTACCATTCTGGTCGTTCTTATTCGACAAATTACTGTCCTCGCACCAAGGACCTTCCGGTCATTGACAGCAATTTGCTTGGTTTTTCTTTCTTTTTTTTTTTTTCTCAAGTAGCTCCACTTATTTTAACTCACCCTATACACCGAAAAGAGGCCATATTCCAATGAAAAATCCTTGAGTATTAAGTAGCTTAAATCAATATCCTTTGTACTTAAACTTTACCGAAATTGAGGGTGAATTAATCTCTTTGAATTCCCACTTTATCGAAAATTTGAATTTTTTTTTCCCACCCTTTAAACGATAATATTGACGATCCTAATGCTAATTCCTAGTTAATCAGTAGTATTTAAAGTATTTTTTATTTTTTTTTGTAACAAAAAATCTACAAAACTGTAAGAAATTGTTTTGGCATTCTCTATCCCGACAGATGTTCAAGCGGCCGCGAATTTATTACAAAAATTCGACGTAGATACAAATTTTTCGTTTTGTCCATCAATCACTATTGTCAGTGGGGTTAATTAACGTGCACGCAAAAAAAAAAAGAAAAAAAAAGCCAAAATATATCTAAATAAATAGAATCGAAAGTGAGATTGTATTATTTATTTATTCATCTATTATTTTGTGCTTTTAGAAATCATAGTTCAACTCTGTTGTGTTTGAAAATGGGTTCTGTCATGTATCTATTGATTATACAATGGATGACAATTGATTTTTTTTTTTTTCATTACGTGTACAAAAGCTATTTACTATACAAATTAAAAAAAAAAATAAAAATAAAAGTAAAAAAAAAAAATTGGTGAAATAAAATTCACTCAAGCGCGACGATAATTGACAAGGGATAGGTGATGTTGTTTATTTATTTTTTATTTATACAAACAATACACGACAAGTGTCTGCCAAAGAGAAAAAGTGATAAATAATCGAGTAACTTTTATTATAAAAGCAAGAAAAAAAATTTATATATATCTCGAATCAGTTTGGGAATCAACAGCACGGGTTAGATACTTGCGGTATTTTTGTAGATAAATTAACAGCACGTGTATTTTTGCACGAACTTTTGTGCAAATTGTTTATGAAGATACTTTGAAATAAAAAGATAAATGCGGTTAATTTAGGCGATGTTGCCTTATACGGTTCAACGATATTTTCTATCCGATATACTTTATGTAGACCAGAAAAAATACTGTCGATACTGCTGAGATCTGATACTGATATTGTTTCAAAGTTGCATTGTTTTGTTTGTTGTATCTCGAAAATGGTTTTAATGTTATCAGAGGGACGATATCCTGCCTAGAAAAAATAAAAATTCTGACACTGTTGAGCCAATTTCATTGAGCTCAAAAATATTTCAAATATATTATCGTGGTGCGTAAAGCACTATTGGACCAGTTGCCTCAACTATTATTTTATTTTTGCAAGACCGAAGACCTTCAGTATGTAGTACAACATACACAGCTTATTCAAGCTAAGAAAGCCCAGCAAAAAAGGAATGGTGGTCCAAATTTTAAGACTGCATTTCCTATTTCCGTACTTCGATGTTTTTAGCCGAGGTTTATTCAAGCGAAAATCAGTTTTAAAAGCATAAAAAGGTCTAAAATTCTGTGACTATCTAGACACCTCTCAGTCAACTGCCGAATCTTATTTAGTCTCCTGCCTTTATTTAGATTTCGACTAGAAGAGTATCATGGCAATGAGTTTGCTGAACAAATAGTACGGTCATGCATCCATTTCGTCGGCTATCGTTCTAAAGCTTACCAATTAGCCAGAGAAAACATGAATTAAACTGCTGGGAACATCAGTGCTTAAGATGGAGGCTAAGAGGCCGATATTAGATTAGTCCTCGTTTCTGAAATGCTCGATCATAAGATATGGAACAAGGTCTTATTTTAACATTTATTTTATTTTAAGATACGTACGGACTTGCTAAAACATAAGACCTCCCCGGAGCGGAGGGACAACGCAGTAGAGGAAGACCTCGCCGTAGGTGGCGCGCAGAAATAGGAGACGCACTTGGAGTCCACAATTGGAGGCAGTTAGCTAAGGACCAGGCTAATTGGAGAGGCTTGTTGGTTGAGGCCCAGGTTCACGCCGAATTGTAGCGCCACCTAAATAAGTAGTATCTATGAAGAAACTATTCATCGTGGACATAATCCAATTTATAAGCGAATGCTTGAACCTAAACAGAAAGGAACTTCGCAAAAGAAGGCGTTTATCAACAAAATACCCAAAAGCGGTTCTAAATTTTATTCAGAACTCGAGTAGAAACATGCGAAATGGTTCACAGGAGTAGGGAACACAAGGAATATACAAAGATCCGAGTGAGATTGTACGATCTGTAGGTAGTCCTCACACAAGAGCGACGTCAAGCCGTTTTGAATCTCTGGATATAGTGTCTCTCAAATGGGCAGGAAGATATAATATAAGAGATTCTATGTGGAGAAGGGCCTAATCTTCGTATGATTCGTTTGCTTTGATGGGGTTTAGAGGAGAAGATTCAACGATAACCTACACGAGCTGTATGTCAGTCGGTTGAAACGGGTAGGACATGTAGACGAACCACTTAAGTGGACGTTTTGACGGAGTTTAGTGGAGAAGATTCAACGATAACATACACGAACTGTATATCAGTCGATTTGAGATGGTTGGGACATGTAGACCAACCACTTAAGTGGGCTTAACAGAATCTTACTAGTCACTTTTGCCTTTCTGATAACAATAATGATTTCGCCTTTCTTTTGGACGTAACAAGGTGTTAAAATTCGGTCTGCTGGCAGACGTGTAGGCTAGAAAAGTTGGTGTAACGAAATTTGGTCGGAGCTTCAAGCCTTCGTACAGCTATACGTACACTATGAGACTAGATATGTCAGGTTAAGTTGGGAACGCGTAGTAAATAGAGGAAGTAAGTTTCGCAGAGAACAACTTGTGAAAAGGTCCAGTTTATACACGCGATGTCCGATGTAGTAGTTTAATTAGAGCTCTTTTGCACTTTAGCCTAATTTGGCCTATACGTCCCACTTCGAACACTTGCGGAAGTCACTTTTTGTAGCATTGTGAATGTTCCTCATCAGCAGTTTTAGAGACTATTCTCTGTAGCAGATTCGGAGCTTCTCACCTATTACACCTTAGCCTTTGAACACTTATGTACAATCTTCGTAGGTGTTTGAAGTGGAAGAAAAAAATTATTAAAAGCTAGGTAAGTGCGATTTGGATTTTTTTTGCATTTCATGTCATGTCTAACGCCCGAATCGGTTACAGCATGAGTTTTCGAACGCCAGGTTCGTATAAATCGCTGTGACCAGAAATAGGCAGTGATGCTTATAACAAGGGAAGGCATAGTATCTATACTTGAGTTTCCCCACATTGTGAATCTAAATTTTGTTGTGGTTTGCCATATCTAAGCCGTTTGTGCACCCAACTTCATTTCTGTCTGCTAATCCTAACGATGGTCACACATTATACAAAAATAAACTGTGATGTGTCAGAAGTGAATCGACAATCTAACAGCATGACTAACCATTACGTCATGATATTTTATCCAAACTATCAATTTCTCTTTGTAGGTTGACAGTAAATACATGTGTTTTCCATGTCCCACCCTATCCAATTGCCTCGATAGGAGACAGAAATTCTATCCAATCAAAGTAATTCACTTCCCTTACAGCAAACAATATTTTGATGTAAGCACAGAGGACCTAACCAAGCAAACTATGCACAAGGCTCCTACCCAAATAAATATTCAACATATTTGCCTTTCTTCCGTAAATTAACCATTACTGTAACTAGTCCTTCACTCTGGGAAACTACTTGTACGTGGACATGCCCCAAGTCGAGAAAGAAAAACAACCCCCTCCTGGTAGTACACACAGCCGCACAACCACCGTCAATCACTGCTCTTGGGGAACCTACCCCAATCTGAAGTACGTTTCTATTTATAAAACCCACCACACCCTCCCAGCAATGTGTTGATGTCTCTCTCTATCTCTCACTCGAAGGATATCAATAAAGTATAATGTAATCTGATATATTCTAGTTAAACTTTTTCGTCTTTGGTTTTTGGGGTATTATTGACTTTTCAAAGGTTTCCTCCCTCCCACACCCCATTTAGGATGATGATTCTCTTGGGCTAATAGCGGGGTATACAATTCTACAAAAAAAAAAAAGGTCCTTACTCACACAAAATGTATGTCAAGAGTTTCGAAATTATGCCTTTTTCCCGTCCAAACTAAATTAAGACACATTTGGGAATATTTTTATCGACCTTAAGTCAAGGATTTGATTTGATTAGCCATTCGCGCTGATGATTATCCTTAAAATCCGCAGACTTTTCCCTTTTCTGTGGGACGACATCTTCGATAAAATCTTAAACTTTTGGCAACCTTCGCAGCACCTCCCTGTCATACCTATACCGAACTTAACATTAATAATCATAAAGCGGGGGAAAATTTTTACGTTTTATGATCCACATTGCTGAGTCTTCTTTTATTGAGGAGTTTTCTTCTTTTTTTTTTTTTTCCTGCCTCTAACCCAGAAATATCAAGGAAATAAAGGAAAATACGTTGAAATCCACTTTGGCCCCTAACCTAAGTGCAATTTGGTTGAGAATGAAGTTTAAATTCCTGTGGGCGGGGCGGCGGGCGGAGGCTAACGCGGATGGAGCAACAAAAAAAAGGAAAACAATTTATAAGGATTCCATTCTTTTGGTATTTTATTTTTTTTTTTTTTTTTTCACCTTTTGCCGTTGCCATGAGGCGTAGTGAAGAGAAGAACACGTGCCAACTAATCCCCAGAAGACTTCGTAATTCTTCTCTGGCTTAGTGGTATATGTAAGCGCGCCTCGATGATGGCCACTTTTACCAACAAAAAGCGCACAAACTTCAACAATTGTTTACTTTCGATTTTGCCCAATGATTCCCTTACAGGTGACCTTATAAGAAACAAAAAAATAAAATAAAAAGGGAAGCAAAATGGTGGCGATAAGATAAGGAAGGACCGAAGGACACACCCACTCACATGATTGTTGCCAATGAACCGGAAAAGATATGAGAAAGTGACGATCTGGCATTTGATGTAATGGCTACCCATGGGGTTTGTATTATGTGCGAGGTGGAATAAATAGTTGCGGGTGTGATGGGGTATTCGTCTTTGTGTTGTACCCTTTCAGGAGGGTAGATAGAAATGTCGAATGATATCTCGAATTCGAAAGGACAGACCACTTTAAAAGGATGAAAGGTTTTCCTTCGAGGTATTGATAGAAAAATTCGTAGAAAAGCGCTTTACTCACACCGACTCTTGGTGGTTTCCTGTAAAATCATAGATATTTTTAGATGTTCGAAGTGGGCTTCTGATATACACCGTATTAGGGGGTCATTGTCCGAATCAGTGTTGTGAATCTTCGGTAAGTGTAATATGCGATTTTTTGTATTTTAATTGGCAATGCTTTCCACTTCTGACAGTTTACCACTACTAAGGTGTTCGAAGTAGAAGTATGAATTATGACGTATTGAAAAGTTTGCTTCTAGTTTGAGACATTTACTTCAATCTTGTAACCGAGATAAATGAGCATTTGTACTTTAAACCTAATCAATACGTCTTAACTAGAACCTATCTTCTAAGCGCAAAAATTGATCTAGGTGTCCGATGTCCGAAGTGGACGTCCAAAATTCAACGCATTAATAAGTCATTTGATTTGGGGATTTTTTTGTGATGAGTTACATTTTTTTTTTGTTTACATATCAGGCCTAATTGGTAATGTGTTACACTTCGATCACTTGTTCAACATTCGAAGCCTTAACAGACTCCAAAGATGGGACTGATAGAAGTCGTTGCACAAGTACTTATCCATTGTTTGGACTTTTTGGATTTAGACTTTAGCCAATGCATCCCACTTCGGACACTTGCATAAAATTTTGGAAGACACTTTTCGTAACATTGTGAACGTTACTCACCATAGATGATGCCATAGAACGTCGTTGTATAATTACTTATCCATTGCTTGGACTTTTTGGATTTAGACTTTGACTGCGATTTAGTAAACGTAATTTAGCCAATGCATCCCACTTCTGACACTTGCATAAAATTTTGGAAGACACTTTTCGTAACATTGTGAACGTTACTCACCATAGATGATGCCATAGAACGTCGTTGTATAATTACTTATCCATTGCTTGGACTTTTTGGATTTAGACTTTGACTGCGATTTAGTAAACGTAATTTAGCCAATGCATCCCACTTCTGACACTTGCACCACATTGTAGAAGACACTTTTCGTAACATTGTGAACGTTACTCATCAACAGTTCTATAGTTGATTCTCAGTAGCATATTCGGATGTTTACAGTGAAAATACTTTGCAGTTCGAACAGTAACAAACTTAGTAGGTCTGAGTCTTCAGCATTTCGAGCCTAAAACTTGCACTATACTTGAAAGTCTTAAGACTGAGTACATAGATTGTTTCAAGTGGCTTGGAAATGCGGCACATAAGGAAGTCGGTACTCCGACCAGTTATATGTATATGCACGTCCATCTATCCATCAATCGCCATATTCCACCTATCTACATATGTATTCCACTTCTGACACCTGTACAATATTATGGAAATATTAAGGTTCTCACTCTGTACAGGATAGTGAATATTTTGTCGCTGCCATTTTAGAATCGAACCAGTTTTAACATAACAACTCGCCTGTTGCAAGTACCTTTGCTTTTGATTATTTACAAAACCTTGTAAGTGTTCGAAGTGGTAGGGAAAGCTACCAAGTGTTAGTTGTGGATTTTTCAAAGCAATATTAGGAAAGAAATAAGTAAATTGTATTCATATTCAAGACAAATTTCAGTCTCCTCTGCTATCAAGGGAATAAAGTCACAAACGATGCTGATACCATACCGAGTCAGCTACTCCATGGTCCAAACTAAAGTTGGGAATAGGAATATAAGTATACACTTACTCATTTCTAAACTTTGATCAATCGAGTGTATGCCTGATAAATGGTATCTCGGTAATGATCCTCAAGAAAGGCGACGCTCTCTACTGCTCAACTTACAGAGCATCAGTCACCCCAGCGTAAAATACTATATCTCAACAGTCTAATACCTTTCCTGAGCAACCTAATTGAACGCTCTTTAAATTCGAGAACATCCAGAGTCTATCCAATTCCTTGAAAAAACCCAGAAAGTCCAAATCGATACTTGACATCTTTTAAGCTAACTTAAAACCGCATACAACAGATTTTATAGAGACGACCTATTTCTAGTTTTGGTATACCTGCAAAGCCCGTCCATCTGTTTGATAACGACCTTACAGAGACTTTTGATGTCAAAAAAAGTGGAAGACTGTCGTGACGTGAATTTTTCGACGAGGCACTCGAATTGTTAGACCGCAGTGGGGTGAATACATTGGGTCCAATATTGGTTAACCGGTGAACCAAATATTTGTTGTCAACAAGAAGGAACACCCAACTTCAACGAATAGGATAGAACGCATAATGAATAGTTGCCACTTCGATGCATTAAGGGACTTCACCTGGTCACTTCTAACAACAGCATCCCATCAGAACAAGAAGTCTAAGAAAACAATTGAGACAGCGCCAGATTGATCCAGTTCATGCTGTTACTTAGATTGCTCACACTTGAGGAAAGATATGACAACAAAGTGACAGTTAGTCATAAAAGGCTGCTCGCAAGGTGGAGTTTTTTCACCCTGACTATTCATACAAGTACAGAATGTAGTATGTAAATTCACACTAGACTCTTACAACAGTGCAAAGCCCATCATTCAGTTTAAAAAAAAACAAACATTTATTTCACGATATCTACTCTCCCTCATAACAATGGATTCACAGAATAAGCTTCTTGAAAATACCACGTTGACATCTTATAGTTCGACAGGGCTTTATACAGCTCTGCGATTCTCTTCAAAATCTTCGGATCAGTAACATAGTTCAGCCCAAAGAGTTCCAAATTCGATTGCAAATTATTAAAAACAGATTTACTATTCTGAGTCACCTCCACTATGTGATAGTTTATCATCGAATTACATGGGAATGGAAATTTCTTCACCAAGGCTTGGAATAAATCCTGAGCTTTCTGAATATCACCCAGTCTCCTCTCCACCAAAGCTAGATTATAGATCGATTCATAGAACTTATCTTCCGATTCGACAGCCCTATGAAAGGCACTCCTCGCTGCATTATAGTCACCCTGTAACATTCGCCAAACGCCAAAGTTATTATATGCCTTTGCACTCGTACAATCCTGCAAAACTCTCTCCACTTCTTGGTATTTCTTCAAATTTAAGTAAACAAAGCTTAAATCGATTTTCGATCTTTCTGTCAAATTTTTGATAATCAACTCGAATTTGTCAAAATAATTAAGGGCGTCTTTGAAGTTTCTCGCCTTCATTAGATTTACTATTCGGGCGACTTCTAAATTATCCGCAATCCATGCATAGTTTGTGATTCGAATCGCATCTAGGCACCAATTGAAACCATCCTCTTCGTCGTCTTCAAGAAATGGTGCTAGAAGGAACACGAGCTTTTCGATTTGTTCAATTTGTCCAGGTTGATCGAGTTTTGGTAGAGTGAATATACCGGGAAAATATTTTCGAACCTTTGGTGCCCTTTGCAGCGCATATGCACAGAGGATGAGGTGGATGTACGCCCTCAAATCGGGACTCTCCTTTACAATGTAGGCAAAGACGAAAGCCGCTTCGGAATAGAGCTGCTGCTGTACCAAAGCTAAGCCGATGTTGTGCATTATCATGGAGTAGATGACCCTTTCGTTTTGTCCAACTTGATCCAATGCCATTTTGTAGAATTTTATGGCTAAGATGTAGTTGCCGAGTTTGAAATGCACATTGCCGAGGTTGATTTTGACACGTAACGATATATCGGGGATTTTCACAAGCGATTGGTAAATATTTAATGCCGGGCGATAGACCGATTTTGCCTCATACGATTCGGCAAGTATTAGAGCTTTATACGGCGGGGTTGAAGGACGAAAATGCGACATGACTTTATTGTAAATTTATTCAAATGACAAACTTTGTCGAATTTGGAAATGATTACTTTCTGAAATTTTTAGTAAACGTTCGAGGAAAACGAGAAGGTATTGTAAGACCCGATTTGGAGATGTCCGAAATCGGATATACGACGACAGATACACGATTTTCTCATGTATCTGATGGTCCATACTCGGCGTGCAGTTTATAGAATTTAATCAAATCGTTAATAGATATCCAGCATCATGTGTACCTGATTATCGGCAATCCGATGACGGACATCCGAGATCGGATATCCGTTTGAAGTTTGCAGAATTGCGATTGTGTACACTTATTGGACGTCAAATACAAGACGTCTGATACACGATATTTGATGATTCGATTCCGACTATACGACGTTGGATATCCGACATGAAACGTACAGAATTCAATGTGATCATGTACATTTATTCGGCATTATATACACGTCGTTGGATACATAATTTCCAGTGATCCGCTCTTAGATCTCATCATTCAACTCATACTCTAAAGGACTGCAATATTAAGTGGCGCAAATTATTTGCTTATGTACGTCGGTAAACCTTAAAATTACGTACAAGATGATTGATAGACTAACTAAAGGATAACGTGTACTTCAAACTCACGCCAATCATAAGAAAAACCCCCTCCCAATATCTCCCCCACAATTAATATGACAGATTAGAAAGTAAATCCTAATTTCTACGCAACTTTTCAGCGCCTTTAACCACGATAAACTTTAACT
Source organism: Xylota sylvarum (assembly GCA_905220385.1). NCBI lineage: Eukaryota > Metazoa > Arthropoda > Insecta > Diptera > Syrphidae > Xylota > Xylota sylvarum. The sequence continues at coordinate 42,021,763 of LR999958.1, forward strand.
CGACTTTTCGTCTGTCACTCACTTCATTCATCATTCAAATTCCATGGTGAGACATTCTTCGTTTAAGCCCCCTCCGCCATCTGCCATATCTCCCACACACTGTCTGAATGGATGGAAGGAGGGTTTAACTACATTCTGTCACACAATAGATACGAAGAGCTTAACACGAAACACCTCTCGAGATGATGATAAATAAATCAGTTAATGTCACACGAAGAGATTTACTTTTTGGATTGATTTTCTGACAGATGACAAACACACAGATACACAGATACCCGAAGCCAAAAACCGCAGGGGAAAGTTGTGAATTTAAGTGACGTTATCCTTTTCATTGTGCGCATTTATATTGAGTATGCTGTAACGTCTTACACAGCCTTGAATTCACTTGACCTGCATTGCAAACAAAATTTGTCATATAAGAGGGTGGGGATATTTTACATAAAGCCGCACCATACACAGCCACCTCAAAATACATCTTTGATTTATTTTTAACGAAAAAAAAAAAAAAACGTGTTACACTAAGAAGCTCAAGGTAAGTGCGCTCTCAAAATCTGAATTGTCTTAAAGTCAAGGCTGCAAGGCAACCAAAGAGAAAGAGCGATTCTATCATTCGCATGATTTATTAGAGAGAGAAAAATACAAGAGATTTACATAAGATTCAAAGTCTAAATTTAATATCTACGCTCTGTGTCATTGGTCATCTGCGACGGAATAGGATAATTATGATCAATTTTTTTGCATAACAAGTGCACAAACTTCCTCAAAGTTCTATTTTTATTCGTATCGCACGTAAATTGCAACGAACAAACAACAGCAACAAAGGAACGGCGAGCGAATCTCTCTTAAGTGTATCTGACAGTGCTGTTTATACAAAATGTATCTCAATTGAATGCAGGATTTTACGTAATCCCCCGCAGGTAAATTAGCATTGCATTGGCCTGCAAAAATTAAATCAGTGTAGTCGCTGTGGCGGCGTTAATTATTATCTCGCCTGACAGTAGTGTACACAAGTATCTAATAGATATTTCGAATACATTTCCCCCGCTTAACCATGACCTATCTCATTGTACGGTCAGTTAGGTTAAACTATGCATTTGCGCCAGCAACAAATGTACACACACACTTAAGTATTTTTGAGATACTTTACGTTTGTGTAGACAATTATTGTTTCTAAGAAAAGTATCTGGGTAAATGAGTTGTAATTGATGGGGGCTGAATTTTTCGGGGGAAAATTCTACAAAAATTTAAATGAACATTTTATTTTTTTTAAATTTTTTTTTTTTCGTTGAGATATCTGTTGAATTTCATTTCGACTGAGGTTAGAGAGGTTATCTGGCCAGATGGTAACAAGCAATTATTTTGAAATACTTTCAATGCAGTTGCATCGTTATCAGGGTGTTATGGCAAACATGTGCACTCGTGATGATTAAAAACAAAAGCCGAAATGATTAATTATTTGTTATGTGACTGATGTGACAACAATTTATTTTTGTTTTATTTCATTTTTTAATATTGAAAGGCGGACTGATTAACTCACTTTTAGAACAACCTAGCAACTTCAGGTTGACCGATGCTGCACTGATACCTGTTTACGTGGAACAAACTGAAGTAAAATACTTGTCTACGGTTAGTTTTTAAGGACAAGAAACTTTCCTTTACAACATCGAAGACACATGAAATCGAAGTACCCCAACAGAAAATGTATCGAAAGTAAGTGCTGTTTATAGCTTTGCATCACTATGCGTATCTATGATCCTTAAGTAAACGATAAATGCCTGTTGGAAGATTCTACAGATCAAAATTCATATCATAATCATAAATCCAAAGACAAATCAGAATAATGGCATATTTGAAAAGATCCGAATAGAGTGCATCCAAGGCAACTGGTAGCAAGAGTCACCAAATCAATATACCACAGCAATCTGGTCAAAGACATTCAAAATATATAAATATACGACGGGGTGTGTAATATTTTTACAGTCAAGTGGTAAGGACTGTACGCAGATGCTTCGAAGAATTCTATGTATTTATCGGTCGAAATTAAACATTAGGATGTACAACCAAGTAAGGCGGTAGAAATTAAAACTTGAAGCAATTTAAAGCCAAACACGGGAAGTGTTGTAAATATCTATCTCAAGTTGCTTCTTGTGAGATAAGATTATAATAACACAAGAAATATGTAAATGCCATCGACAATTGAACTTCTAAAAACCCGCAACCCAAGAACCATTTAAAGCTATATGGCGTACTTCATACATAATGAAACGAAATGTACTCTAAATGTAACTAAAATTTAAGGAGATACCTTACATGCAACTTGGATTACTGAAGTTAAAAAATCGATCACCTTTTTTTTTTTTGGAAAATCCTATTCCAAACCAGGAAATTGTCTGACTTGTATGAACTGAAACACGTTTTTTAATAAAGAACCAGAGACGTTAAATGGCAGGTGACTAGAATTATTTACAAAACTATCACGGTCTAGGCTAAATCTTGTATTAAATATCGGTGATAATAACACGACACTTATTTAACCAATATCATTTAATGATCAATCTTGCCAAATATTTCAAGGTTTCCTGAAACCTAAAATGCCTAAAGAAAGGGAACATTATACGCACCGAGAAATGAAATTTGAATATGACAGCAAGGTTTAAAAAGGCATTAGATACATCTTTAAGTAAAGTCTTCTAAACAAGCCATCAATGCAGTCAGTCAGTTTCAGAGAGCAAGACGAATTTCCTAAAATTTTCCGACTAGTTCTTATAATAAATGTTTTTTTTTTATATATAAAATATTAATGTATACAAATTATATATCAAATTCCTGCTGACAATTTCTTTAAATTCTTTCTTTATATCTAGCGTAAGCCTCATTTCAAAACTTGTCCTTCAATCGGATCGGCTACTAAATATTATATCAACATTTTGGCCCATAAATCATGTTGTTCGAGTTTGAAGATATGCAAAACAAAACAAAACAAAAATACAAAAGCCTTGAAAATGTGTCCTAAATTGTTCATTCTTCGTGAATAATGTACAAGTATTAAAAAAGTATTCGTACTTACCCGCTCTGAAAAAAAAAATATATAAAAAAAGAATAACACATCAATCCACTCCCTGGACAAACCCATAAAGAATAAAAATCGCCCCATCTAATCAACACAGCAATAAATAATCTAATATCACACATTGGCCGGGGAGAGGCATATACGTCCTCAAATCAAATCCTTAATCGTGGTGGAGCATCACTTAAATATCCTCTATGAATTCAAAGCACTTGAAAGACCCCCCCACACAATTTTAGTGTGAGTGCTAGAACAATTTTTTTTTTTTTTAATTTCCACCATGCGTTCGTAACTGAGTGGTTTTATAGCCACTGAAAGGATATTTCCACAACTTTTTGGACTCCTAAAATAGCCCCAAGGACTTTATTCACATGTGTTTGGTTTACCACAGCAAGTACGGGGTGATAGATACTACACATATTCGTATATACGCGTGCCGCACATAAGTTTTCCAAAAACCCAAAAACCAAATATGAAGCTATAAATTTTAACGATGACAAAAGAGCCTAAACGAGGGTGAAGCACAAAAAAAAAAATAAATAAATGGAGGCTGGTCCTGATTTACACCCCAATGTGTACAATCATATATTTATGGGCTGTTAACGCACGTGCGGTTAACTCGGGATTGTAGTCAAGTAATTTGTCCAATCCGCTGATGGTGGGATGCAGTATCGAGTAATAATTCTATTTTTTTTTTCTCTCTCTCTATAATTACCATCATTACGTTGGGCGGAACAATAAGCGAGGACGTATAACATCCTGTTATTGGAAAAAAGGTCCATAAATAAACTTTGACTTGGTGGGTGGAGATGGGTGTTTAGCAGGAAACATGAAGCAACTTTGGAATGTACAATTTGTTTCAACTTTGTATTAACATTTCTCAGTACCTACTACACCCACCCGACGACGACGCACCTTAGGCAGGTGCTTAAATATTTACCCGCGCTGGGTGATGATGATGCTCCATGGAGGATGATATTGGACACTGAAATTGCTACCACCCCTAAATGGAGGTCTTTCTACGCCACCATCATTCTCAATTACATCAGCAAAACAATGATGACAGATCTACCTTAAGAGCCCTCACTTTGCGGTGTGGGAGTGTATTTGAGATAGATTTGTGTAGTTATGTATCCTTATAAGGATTTTCAATGGAATCATTAAGATCGATTCGATGGTTTTTTTTTTTTTAAATAAATAATTGGACCCCCAGAGATAGTAGACAGAAATCAAAGGGAATCACTAAGTGACATAAGGCGGTGCTTGTTTGGGGATGGAAATTGGATTTTAATGAATCGACATGGATTTTTTACTCGTGGGGTAACGCTGAAGATAAATGAAGGGAACCACCTGATTTGAATAATTTCTTTAACAGAATCAGTCATTCTTTTTTTTTTTTTTCGAAAACGAGGCCAAATGTGTATGCAGATACCTTTAATGGTTTTCGCCGCTAACTTATAACATATTCAGGGTGCGTTTGAGTATTTTTATTTTTTTTTTTTATTATTTTAACTTTTGCGATGGTAATAAAACAAACTGCTGCACTATGAGTGGAAATCAAAATTCTAGCTACACCCTCAAAAGCCTTACTTACTTAAAGAATGAACAATTTATTTATCTTTTTTTATATTTTTCTTTCGTTTGAAATGAGGCGTGCATTACTCGATTAATAAGAATTCATAAAAAAAATAATAAATATATTGGTCACTTACCTTATGACATAGTTAACACAAACAACACTCTGTGGTTTTTGCTTGTCATAGACAATTGTCGCTTGAGTTAGTATCCAGCAGAAACCACCGCATTTTCCCAGGAAACGATAACGACATGTCTCACCTTGTCCCTTGCTTAGTACTGAAAAGGTAAAAAAAAAAAAACAAAAGAAAAAAAATTTAATATATTACGAAAGAAAAACAAAATCTCGATTTCAAGTTCACACAAGCAGAAAATAAAATTTGAAACCCATGTCGTGGGATGCGGTTGAGTTCAGTTTCTGGTTACATTTCAGGTAAAGTAGGCGCCAGTGTGACAACACCAATTACAAATGTATCTACATGAGGTTTTATTAAAATTTAAACATTTGTGTTGGTACACTGTTCGAAGTACATAATATAGATTGCAGTACTTAACATCAAAACATATCGCACAATCCAATTAGATAAATTGACAGAGGAGATACAATTCATAACACCTTACACTATGCAGAGGAGTCAAATCAATGTTCTACACATAAAAAGAGGGGATGGACTGTGTCGCTGTGATAACATTGAACAAGCACTGTCTACTATCAGTTGGAGGAGTTGGAACTGCAGATTTATTTAGCAAACGTATGCCATTTATTGCATTTTAATCAAACGACGAGTCTAATCACAGCGCCTTCTCAAAGTGTGGTGTACGCCCAAAATTTACACTGCTCCCGAAATTTCCTCTACCCGGCTATGTACACCGGGATATGTTCTATACATTAATACAAAAATAAACGAAGTCTATCAGTTATTTCTTATCGTACGAAAGCTTCAAACACCGAATTTCGTTACAACAATTTTCTAACCTAAAACTATCCGCGCGTCATCCCCAACCAGTGCGCGCTACTTCACCCATCCGGCACAATTAATCCTGTAGTGGGTAATGTATCCAACACGTTGACACCTAAATAAATGAAATCCATCAGTGATTTCCCATTCTACCAAGGCTTCAAATATAATTGAAGCCTTGGTAGGATGGGAAATGTAATTTTTCTGGCCTGCACCCGTACCAACAGACCGTATTATAAGACGTTCTTACATCAAAACACAAAGCCAAATCCAAATATCGAATCTTAATATCAAAGATCTAGATATTACTTCAGAAAACGCAATCTATCCGCAAAGATTGAGAACCAGAATGTGTTACATTGACATATTCCATGAGTGTCGCACTATTTTCCAGTAACTTACATACTTAGGTAGGGCTACAGTTGGGGGTGTACCTGCGACTTAACCAACAAGCCTCATCAGTTAGCCCGATCCTTAGCTAACTGCCTCCAGTTGCGCGCTCCAAGTTGGTTGAGGTTCCCTTTTACTTATGCGCGCAACCTAAGGCGAGGTCTTCCTCCACTGCGTTGTCTCTCCTGGTTTGATTTGAAGAGTCTCTAGGCCGGAGCGCTTGATTCCTTTCGCCCTACATACCCTAGCCATCTCAAACGACTAATGCGCTGTTTTTTGACTAGGTCGATGTCGCTGTACAGCTCGTATAGTTCATCGTTGAATCTCCTCCTCCAAAGTCCGTTAACGTGGTCCGGTTTACGTTGACGGACTTTGACGGACACTTTTACGAAGAATCTTTCTGTCGAAATGACCGAGGATATCTTCATCCCCTTTAGACCGAGTCCCAGCTTCAGCGCCATAAAGGAGGACTGGGATGATCTTAGAGTCTCCTCAGTTGTTCGAGATAGAGCCTTACTGCTTCATTGGATTCTTAGGCCAAAGAAACAGCGATTCTTCGTTTTATTTCTGCTGAGGTGTTGTTTTCAGAATTGATAGCAGAGCCAAGGTAGATAAAGTCCCTTACTACTTCAAAGTTATAGCTGTCGATTGTGACGTTCTGTCTAATTCGTCGATATTGTGTGTCCCTTCTTGTTGACAGTTCGCTGAGTTCTACCAATTATGTCAATATCGCCACCGTACGGTAGTAGCTGCACAGGTTTTTGAAAGATTGTTCCTTCCGATGTTGCTAGTGAGTTTCACACAATTCTTTCAAGTCACCTTGTCTAAATACTTTCTTTGACATCAAAGATCTCGGTGTGATCGTTACCGACCTTGATGGAGCAGCAAGATTTCTCCATCGTCATTCTGCACAATCTTGCGAGTTTGGCAGGGATGCCAAAACTGGACATGGCTCTGTACAGCTCGTGTCTATAGATGCTTTCCTATGCTGCCTTAAAATCGATGAAAAGATGAAGGGTATCGATTTGGACTTCTTGGGTTTTTTCCAGGATCTGCCGAAGTTTGAACATTTGATCGGTTGTGGACTTTCCTGATCTGAATCAATACTGATACCAATCATGTTGTTGACGAAGGGTGAACAGGATGGTTGGTTGGTTGGTTAGGATCGGCCCACGATGGATGAAATGCCCAATCTATAGCACAGTGTCCGGTGAGGGTGTTAACTATCTTGGAGAGGGTTCCTCTCTTATGTTTTAGTAGTCCAATTGACTTGATTTTATTTAAGGTTGGCCACAGTAGCTTGACGGTGTGACATTGGTCAAGTTGCTGCCATCGATGGTTGGCCTCTTCCTCCGCGTCCGCGTTGATAAGGTGTTTAACATAAAACGTAGGCGGCTTGATGTCGGTGACGTTTATGCTGTTATGACCAGAGGAGCCTCGTCTGGCTAGTTCGTGAACAGGATACCAGATAAGATTTTGTACGCGATGTTGAGGGGACTAATAGCTTTGTAATTGGCGCAATTGTGGGCAAATGGTGCTGAGATTCCATTCATCAGGCATGCACTCGTCTGAGCAAATCTTAGAATTTAGTTGCTGTGAGCTCTCTACAGATTATTTCCAACAGCAGCTCGGCTGGTAGACCGTCAGGTCCAGCAGCCTTGTTGGATTTAAGCTTGAATATTGCGATCGTTACTTCGTTTTGGTCAGATTGACGGAAATTTTGGCTATAACGTCTAGATTGAATGGTTCATTCTGCCTGACAGCGGGATGTTGGTTTTCGTCGCCGTAGTACAGTCTGCAGAAGAAGTTTTTCCATATTCTCAGCACTGACTGTGACTCTACTACGAGGTTTCCTTCTTCATCTCTTTAGGCTTCTGTACGGGTCTTGTTGTTATTTTTACCTTTTGGTAAAACTTCCGTACATTACTCCTGGAGTATAGACTCTCAATATCTTCGATCGCTTGCTTCTCGTGGTCTTTTTTCTTCTTTCGGAGAAGCCAATGTTTTTCCCGTCTGTTTGGAGAGCCGCTTTGTATGCCTGTTGTTTAAATGCATGTGATTGCCAGAGTTCTTCGTCAAACCAGGGCTTACTTAGTGGTGGTCAGTTGAAACCCAGCAAATCAGTTAAGGCCCTTGACAGCATTGCCACTGGTCTGCGGTACTTAATGCTGACGGCATAGGAGTCGTTGAGAGATTTCGGGATACCTGTTCGGCAAAGGTTCTGGTGGTCTCTTCCGATTGCAGCTTTTCGATGTTATATTCTTCTCAGTGATCCGAGTCGATGTTAGCTGCTCGGAAGGTTCGGACATCCAGAATACTGGAGGCATGCCTTGCGTCGATCGCAATGAGATCTATTTGGTTGACCGTTTCATAATCAGGAGACCGCCATATTCTCTTGTGAATATTGAGATGAGGAAACCGTGTATTTTCTATATTGACGTTACGCCCCGCTGCAAAATCAATAAGCCTAAGTCCGTTGCCAGACGTTGCGTCGAGTAGGGTATGTTTGCCAACTATCCCACCAAAAATGTAGTCATTTCCTATCTTCAATTGTCCTACCAAAGATGTCCTCCTTTCCTATTTTGGCGTTAAAATCGTCTAGGACAATTTTAGCATCATACTTAGGACATTGCTCATGTTTTGTCGAGGAACTCATAGAAACATATGCGACTTAAGCGCATATTAGGCTTATGTTGGCGAATTTAGCCTTGGTGGATGGATGGATTGTCATAAGATGCTCGCTCACGTGTCGAAAACTCAAGACTTCTTGCCTAAGTCTGCCGCGTATGATGAATCCATATCCGAATAAGCGCTGCTTCTGCCTCTTATAGCATTCATCATAGTATACGTCAGAGTTTTCCATCCTCCTTTTGCCCGGCCAATCCAACCGCACTTCCTGGATGGCGATGATGCACTATAGCAGTCTAGGGCCTCTGTACGTTATTGGTTATTGTTCGGCTGCACGTGGTGCAGATCCGAAGGTCGTTGTCTTTTAGCTGTATATAGTTTACATGCCATGCAATGGTAGTGTAATTATCATGCCTATATATTGATACTCTTTCAGTATATCTACGCTTTCTCCTAGTAGAATCACCTTTCGCTGCGAGAGTATCTTCCACCGTCATTTCTGAAAATCATCATCTTGAACCACGTTCAATTCACCGTCAAATTCCATCGGTTACAGTAAATGTCAAGACAATTCATAATAGATTGCATCTCTTCTACTGACTCGGACAGAAACACTATATACCGCCAAGTTCAAACCCTCATCCTACTTCTTCTTCTTTATAAATAAGATGAAGAGTATCTTGTTTAAGATGCATCCTTGTTTAAGTCCAATTTATGTTCCACATTTTTCTTTTTCTTCTTTTGAATAATGCTTCCTGAGCCCCGCTTGCTGAAGATCTTGAAGTGTTTGGAACTGCAATGATCTGGGTAGCTTCCTTTTTTTCTTTTATACACCCATAAATCCTCCACTCATCGATTGAAAGCATTTGATGAACCTCTAAAACTTAAAATGATCCCAACGGATACCTTTCCTATTTATTGGTCTCAAAACGTGCTCTCATGCTGTGTCAATAATTTCACGCTGGCATTCACCTCTCCGCAATAAATTTAATAGGTTCCACAAAAGACACCCGCCCGTAAAATTCATAATTTTTACAACACCTAACCTAAGATTTAGGGTGTGTCTAAATTTATTCCGGTCTAATTTTCTCAAAAATTTCAACTTACCCTAATTGTAGATACAATGGGCCTATAAATGTAGACACTTAAGGGCGGAACAAGGTGTTGTAAATTTAATTTTAAATGACCATTTCAAGATATAAGTCGCCATTAAAAGAAAGGGGGAAGACTATCAAATTTGTCTTTAAAAAAAAAAAAACCCAAAAAAAACAAAAGTTATGGTTAAGGAAACATATTTCGACTAAAACAAATTTAATTACAGACGTTCTGGTATTTAAACAGACATTTTTTTGTTTTTGCAATGATAATGATGAAAGTCTATCGGAATCAGAATGTTTTTTTTTTATTTGATTACGTGTTCTAAAATCACTGACCTTGAACAAACAGGAATAATAAAAATATTGATGCATTAAGTAATTAATTCCTTTTTTTTTTATTTTGATTGGAGATTGTAGAAAAAAAGAAACAAAACAAAATCTTTATCTTTTAGTCTAAAAATAAAAACAAAAAATATATTTTAGTGCAGTCTGGCACGTGGTTTGCGCAACAAATGTTTACGTTCGATTGAATTTTAAATTTGATCGAGTTTTGCCAATTAAGTACGTGACTCGGTACTTTTTATCTAAGCTGATAATTTTTCTAACAAACCTAATGTACTATCGCGTTACGTAAGGGAAACGTGAATACGAATATATTCTTTCTTAGAAAATGAATATACTTACATACAGCTGTAGGTTAATTGGCTAAAAGTGGTATGCATACTAACACCATCAAGCTGAACTATAAATTCAGGAAAATGATGTCCTTCGGACCTATTTAAAGGCCGCACAGGATGACATACCTATTCACTTAGTACCATTCGTTCGTTGTACGTAAGCGCCTATTTGAGAATGGATCTACCATCAAACATAGAATAATTAGAATGAACTTCAGCGGTGAAGAGCTTACAGTATCAGCAGTCACCATATCAGTACCGGAAGATATGCCACCTGATCCAAGCAAAGGCAGGACAATAAAAAAGGAAATGATCCGAAGTATTGTCGCCCTCTCCACAAGTGGTGTCGCTTAAGCATAAAACACTAAGATGCTTGGCAAAAGGAAAGTGTACAGTAACTACGCCAATAAGGTGTCTACAGTCTGTTCTGCTGAGAGACAGCATTTTGCCGCTGATTTCTTACAGATGTTCGGGAGCATACGTTTAGTCAGCCTGCATCCCGTGTTCGTAGGAAATCCAATCGTCAATGGAGGCCCTGACCGAGGAAGCGGGAAGACCCAACGGAGGTTCAGATCTTGAGAAATCACCATCTGAGCCTTGCTTAGCAATCTCCTGCTTAGCGTGACCTGTAACCCGAAACAAAAGTCAATGACTTCAGCCTTGCGACCGAATTCAAAGAGTTTTTGCATTCTCAAACTATTTTGCAACGGGCTACAGGTCTGTTCAAGACCAAGCGCAATCTGAATGTAGCTACAATCGCAGATATTTCGAGCCCGGCACCTACTTATTTTAAACAATATAGTCGGCAGCCATTAGAAAAGCATAGATCTTCGCTTAAAAAACAGAGGAATGCTTGCCTAACGAGGAGTGAAGTCTAATATTGTTGGTATCCACGAAAACACCAGCACCGGACCCTCGATTCGACTACAGCCCAGTCCAGGCTCAAGCTCTGGCCCAAGCCAGTCCTGAACGCAAGGAAAGTCGACTCTAAATTTGCATAGCTTGCATAGTTTAATTGTATTAGTAATTAGTTGTCATCTACGTGATTTCGTCGACTTTCCTACTTGCTGTCGACTATGATTTAATTTCCAAGTCTATTCTCCGATCTTGCAGACTACACAGATCTCATTAAAAAATTCTCGAGTTTACCGAAATTGTCAGAGGGAAGACTCCTCAGATGAAGTACGATTGACAGGCTAGAGATGTATCACATCACATTAGACTCCTTCTCCTTTTCTACTTTGTTTAGGACGTATCCAGAACTCCTTCCTTACCGTGACAGTAGTAACGTATTTGCCAAGAATAGTAGGCAACGACTTCAAAAACCAGCAACTACTCTACAATGACGACAATGGAATACAGAAGAGCAAAATCACAAAGAGTACCGCAGGGTTCAGATTTAGGTTGCTTGCTATTAAATATAATGCACGATGGCATATTTACATAGATCATATACCATTGACGAAGTCAAGATTACAGCTTATCCAGACAATATTCCAGAAATTGCAATCACAAGACAATGGCTTTCCTCGGTTGGACTTAGCCTAATCGAACTTGAAACCGAGGATGGTCTTGTAACAAGCAGATGCTGGTTTATATTCAAGTTAGGGTAGTTATCTGGACAAGGGTACAGACACACGAGGTCCGTCGTGATACCACGGACATATCCTTACTAACTAGCTGAACCAACCGGAAGTTTTTATGAATTAAAGGGTGCTCCTGACGTCTAAACACTCCAGTTTCCTAAAGTCGTCGGTGAGAGATAACTCCTTAAGTGGAGCAATATTCTTTAGGACAGAGCTTCATCGCATTTTTTTTTTGTCCCTGCAGCTCCTGCAGAAATTATTTGCCTATAAGCCTTTTAAGTGGACATGTCGAGGCATTTGTCCATCTATGGATGGTTATGCTGATAGCTTCCAGTTTTAACAAAAATTTACATATAATGAGGGCGATACCTAAGGACAGTTATTTCGGAAAAATTCTGGGAACTAATTAGTTTTGCAGTTTTCGGGAGGTCGTTGTACATTGGACGAATTCAGGACTCGTGAGTCCTACAGGCCTGGTCTGGCTTATATACAATCCAAGTGCAAGTTCTTACGTCTTCCTCCAAGCCAGTTCGTATATTCCTGCGTCTTTGTTGGTTGATCCATCAATTCTACTTCACAGATATATGTATCTATTGTTGGGGCACAGTCATTGGAATACTGGCAGGATTCTGTTAACATTTCTGTTTGAATCTCAACTTCCTAAAAAAGCAAATACATTTAAACAATTACCAGCAATCTGTCACCCAAACTGTTCCAAACTAAAAAGTCAACTTAACCCACAGTCAAGATTCTTTCAATCCTCTATATTTCCACACCACCAAGTCTCGAACAAAAGTACAGTATTGCAAAGAGTATCTCGCACAAAGGACACTACAAAACCAACAGCACGAGCCATGTATTCGTTATGATATAATAAAGACAACTGGCTTGTATCAGAAATGAAAGCAAACATTTACTCAAGATGTTGATTCTGGTTCTCCATCTTCGTTTATTTTCTTTTTTTTTCCTTCAATGGACCGCCACAAAAGTTGTATTCCTTCTTTCCAGTCTTGCCCCTGCACAGCCATGGCCACACTGTATGTATTTCTAGGAAGGAAAACTTTCATCCTTCCGCCGTGCAACGTCTTCCTATACGAGCCAGCATCAAGGGTCAGGGGTCATTGCACAAATAGTTTCCATCCACCCGACGACACACAGTCGTCTATGCACATTCATAGGTAGGTACACTTTTCCAGTTGGTTTGTCCTTTATTCAAGGACGATACCGGCATCTTCCTTAGATGTACACAAGTTTTTTACTCCTTTTTTCTTTTCGGTGGTAACAAGGATTTATGAATACAAACGAGTGTATGTGACTAGCTTCGCATAGAAGGACGGAAGGAGTTACATACACAGAGAGGAAAGAGAGATCCTAGGAAATCCTTCTTGTCTAACTGGGGGAATAATATTTCAAATATAGATTTCCAACTGGATGGGAGTATACAACTCTTACTGCCGCGTACAAATCACACATCGTTTGATTTGGCAAATCCTTGAAATCCTACACCAGCTTATACCATCTAGACAGGCAGACAGGAAGATGTAGTAGATGGTCGACGAGAGAATGGAGAACCATCCACAATCCACAGTAAAGGACATAAACGAATCATATAAATCAAGGATTTGTTTGGCATCATCTATATATAGGTAAGGTGGAGTGCACCTAGAAATGATACGATACTCCTAGAAGTGGATTGTTTCGTTTCGTCCTTGGATTCGTTTTTTTTTGGAAGGGTTAAACGATATCACGTTCGTATAAACAATGCCAACAGCACGGAGTGTGTGTAACATACTAAAGCGATATCTGTCATCTTCCTTGCAAGCGAAGGACGAAAATTGGATTCCACATGCATCCATGGATTTTACTGCAAATTGCATTCAAAGTTTTTATTGGCTGCATATGCAAATTTTCCACTAGAATTATTTTCCAGGTGAATTCAGGACGAATGACGCGTGATTGATGTAAGTGAGCATTATCATAACCTACCTCCTCGTGTGTGGGTATTCCTTATTGAATATGAAATTGCGCATCGTCTTGGAGTTATGGAAATTTGACGAAACCCTCCACGGGGGAGTTGTTTTCATGTTATATCCCCCAAAGCAATTCACACGAAACCAAATCACGGCACACATACTGAGCAGAAAGTATTGTTTCAAGTCCTTTATGGATCCTGAATGAGGCTGTGTGTCAACCTGGCAGGCGGTATTTGTTTTAACCCATAGTTGCTGGATAGTTTAGTTTTATTTTTTATTTTTTTTTTGAGTTGATGTTACGGCAATGTGCTGGAACGTGATTCGCATAAAAGGGATTCGAAGGACAAACTTCAAATGGGTGAGGATTTATTTTTGTAAGTTTTTCAAGTTGATGGCTTTTATTGGGAATCAATAGCAGAAGATATCGCTGGTTTCTTTTTGGGTGGAGGTTATTGCCGGTAGCTGTTGGCTTTGATTTTGCGTGAGAAGTGGTGTAGAGTGTTTTGCAGCGAAAATAGATGACAACGATTGGCAGTCAATTTACCTGTGTGGTGGGGTATACTTATGTATTTCACGCGGTTTAGGTTGTTGTAAATGCGCGGAAAGGGCTTCCATTTCCTTTGAAAAACTCAATGTTTGGCAAATGGGCAAATAAATTGGTATTAACGCGGATTTACGCGGGATAAATTACCATGCAATTAGGCGAAGTATCATCGCACATTCTCCTTTGATTGAGTTCCTGACCCCATCAGCCTATTCCGCGATATAAAAAGTTGGATACAAGAGTAGCCATGGACTCTATTTCAAAAAAAAAAAACTTAGAGGCGGAGATGTAGTCAGTGCAGTAAACTAAGCTGCTAACCCAAACAATATTGCTGGCCAAGGCACATCAGAATTCAACAAGCTGCCTTCCGGACCGGACAAAACCGTACAGACTTGGTACTGATCCTGACGATGGACATCGAAGCAGGATATCTGGATCAGAAGCAAGATCTACTTAACTTTCAGTCTTCTGAAAAATATACGCTGTTAAAAAGCTGTCCATCTGTGTAACCGAATATACCAAATTTGAAAGGATCAGTACCCGCGCCAGCTATATTCAATGGTGTAAGTAGAGTGCAGGTAGAGAGTTTGTATGGCATGCATTTCCATCCCACTTAGCTTAGCAACCTACCAAGCCTTTCTACTAATGTGCTGTACATGGTGAATACTTCTAACTTTTAATTCGATAAATCAGCCATGTATCCACTATACTTTGACACAAATACCTAGAAGTCAGTCGACGAACGTATGTTAAATGAAATGTGGAGTCCCACAAGGTTGTATACTATCGCCACTACTTCTTCTTGTACTGAATAGTGGCATTTTCCAGATTTCTTGTTCAAACCGATGTTATATCTGCTTTATCTATGTCTCCTATCGCATAATATAGTAGATTCACATCACTTGACGGCACAGCCAAACCGGGAAGGCTTTAAGACTCATCAATACCACAAATCAGAATTGCTGGACAACAATTCGAGAGAGAGTACAAAATTTTCGATATCTTGGAGGTATAATGGTACCCAATTGAAGAAAAGCAAATCTATCAGAATGGCAATAGTTACAATGGGTTAGTGATACATTGCGAAAGGACAACGATGGCTGTCATGTTACGCAGACTAAGGAGACCAACATAAAGAAGCACTGATGGCGCGTCGACATCAAAAACCTTGTTACAGGATATTCGATGTAGAATCACGGCAACCAAAAAAAAAATAAATATTATTTCGAGTTGAAGCGCATTTACCTATTTCGCGTAGGAGTCCTCCATTAGGGAATAGAAGACCTAAGTAAATTCATCGAATAATGAAAAAAAAAAAAATAAAAAATTCAATAACCAACCAGAAGCCCTCCTTTTGCGTTAAAGGCTTGCCTATAATTTTATGTGGGTATATCAACTTTTCTCTCTCAACTGTCGCATAAATAAACACAAAGAAAAAATTAAAAAAAAAAAAAAAAAAGAAACACTCTCCTTGCGATTAAAATTCATCGAAGGACATTTCTGCTTGAATGAAATTTATTCCACCCACACCGTATTTCAATTAATTCATTATTTTCATATCGATTGTTTCTCTTTGATTGAGTTCTATTTCTTCTTGCTCCTGGCCCCTCTATTTTTTTCTCTCTCTCTCGTCCTTCGTCTAGATCGAGGTAATTGAAAATTTAAATGTCTTCCAATCCGAAGGCGCAGTCATTGGCATTTGTCGATATCACAACAAGAGGTTGGAATATATTTTCTTTTTTTCCTGCGCAGTGAAATATTCTCAGGCAATAATGGAAATTCCGCTGATGTGCGAGATTAAATATCCTTCGTGCAATTTATAACATCGAACGAAGGAACCCAATATCAGTGCGGTGTAATTTTATAAACATGACCATGAATGTGTGCCAGGAACCGGAAGGAAGACATTCGGATCATAAAGCAACCAGATCGATACCATACACAACCCGCATTCCGATGCCCTAATCCTAAGTGGGAATTAAGAACTCTAACAAATGGAAAATCAGTATATGTACATATACACGGCGTATAATTGTTGGGAGAAATAAATTACACACAAAAGAAATGGATGTGTGGATAGAACACACATATGTCCTGGGAGAAGTACGTCTTAAGCGGCAGACCATTTATTCTCGCATTAAAGCTAACTGAAATGGCTCTCTTTCTCTCGCGATAGTTACGTATTCTCTAGGACATGTGTGGAAGGATGTGTGTGTGTATTGGATTGAAGGATTTTCATGGCCCATGAGTGTGGTAATAAAATAGGTTTCGTAATTAGTTTGTTAGGTTTACTATTAATCACGGTTCAACTGGCAGATTGAGCTTTGACAGACTACCAGAATCGTAAATGAGATTTTCGATTTTACTTTGATGTTGTAATCACGACTCGATCGAAATTGGTAGGTAATTGATTATTTATCAAATAACATGTATACACGTACCTAGACGGGGTCTTGTGCCTAAAGGCGGCGCGAAGTTGTTTGAACAGTAATACGTATAGCAAAGGATACAAATTGGTTTTTCGATGAGGAAGGAAATTAAACGACTATGATATGTTTATTTTTAGATCCAAACATATTCCTTTAAATGGAAACATGTTCAGTTGTAAAGGAGCCTCATACTGTGATAGGAATAAGCAATAGCTCATTATTGTGAGATATTGGCAAAGGTTGACGAAAAAACCGACAAAAAGGACCAAGGAAATGTTGTGCCTTTAACGTTTAAGATCTCTCTCTCTCTCCGCCATTCCCTTTCTGGTGTGGATAACATCAGTCCTTATGTATGGATACATCGTGTTGAATAGGATTGCTTAATATGGGCTGCTCACAAAGTGGTGTCCTTATGTCCCATGGAACATTAGAAATGACTTTTTAGCTTAGGATTTTCTCTGTGATTGCAACGATGCCGATGCCAAATTATCTTCAATGTGCGACGACTTCTCAGACCTCTACCACCGTCGGCAGAGTCATTTTCATAAAAAAAAATACAAATATTTGTCGCTACAGGCTTATGGGACCCAGAGCGTAGCTTCTCACATCCATTCATGTTGTGCGTGTTATATTCTTTACACGAATGGAAGGGACCTACTATTTAATGCCGTATCCGAAGCTTTTTCAGAAATTTTAGTTGTTGTCTGGTGATGGAACCTCGAATTCCTCGCTCCGTAATCCAACGCACTAACCACTTGAGCCACGGCGCCCACAAAATCTCTAAGTTTTCCAACTATTTCTAGGTGTTAAAAGCTGGTAAGAGATAATGCTGAGCAAAGAAATACTAGATTTCCTCAAATACTACCAACTCTCCACTTACATTTCTGTCAGCAAAAATGAGCCGAATTATGGACTACCACAGGGATACGATTTAGGTCCACTTCTTCATTCATCGTTTAAACGAACAATGTTTTACAAATTTTTTTTCTAAAAGTAATCCTTTTACAGACGTGTATGACATTGCGATATTATGAATAGTAAGACGAAGATCTAAGTAGCTAAGCTAAGATCTATGTAGCTATAAGGGCATGCTTACTGGAGCACTCAAACATTACTTGTCCATTGTGTTTCATCGAAATTACTGCAATTTTCACAAATTCTGTCCAAAAGTGTCGCAGACTTGGAGTTTTTTTGGTGTAGACTGGAGTTTTTTTTGGTGAAAGACAGCGAGAATAGTATTGGATCCCTTGCAGACATCTGGTAGCATTCGTTTAGTCAGCCGGCATACTGAAGAGTCCTTTCCGCTATTGACGTCTTAAGCACAATGTCTGTTCGCTACGAACTTTGCATCGGTCTCAACCGGGGACACGAAACAATCAAAATAAAGAAATAAAGAATATTAAATACATCGGCAACAAGAAGGTAAAGGGTCCTCTCCCGTCCTAAAGAGTATTCAAACTCGCCACAACAGATTTATGAGCGATCTCGTTCAGGAGGTTGTTGGTCATGAGAAGAGAAACATGGAAATGCCCATTGAAATGCTGAAGGTTTCTGAAGCGACGATTGGGAACACACATTCGCGCTTTTTCGAAGCGTGAAGAACTATCCAACATCCTCAATCAATTAAGGAATACTCAAGTTCATACTAACTAAATTTTTTAAAGAATATCGGAGCTATTAAAAGCGTATGAAACCAAATCATTAATGACTAAGAAGTCAGGAAAACTTTATGAAGGTGGAGGTCGTTCTCTAAGCCGCGACTACCAATCTCATTGGAAATTTCATTGCCCAAACAGGAGTCAAAGATTTCTGCCTTACGACCGAGTTCAGACATTCAATTCAGTACTTACATTCATGAACGGCTTCGCAAGTACTTAACAGGTTGAGCAAGGCCTTAAACCTTAGCTATGGCTTTAGACATGCATTTTTACTCGGACCGAGGGACCCAGGGCCTAGCTTCTAAAAAGTCCAAACACAGGACAGAAACCTCTTTATTGTAATTTTGACGATACAAGTACAACGATCTTTGTATCTACACGAGTACTAGGTGCTAGGTCCTTTCACAAACCGCATGCAACTGAATAATTACAATCAAAAAGGATTTATCAGTCAAAGAGATTTTTGATTGTAGTCAGACATATAGTCCAGCATGCGAACGAGAGCATTATGATAACTCAGATGCTACCGAAGATGAGGGTGATGACGAGACAAAGGACAGTTTCCACAAAATTCCAGCCAAAAAGTACGATGGTCTACTTACAAAGATCGTTTTTGCTATAAATCCCATTTAAATGATGCAACAAAGGATTTCTTCAAACCTTTGGATATAAGTACTTCAGTGTAAGCTTGACAGTTGATTCCCAGGTACTTGAGATATTCACCCTTATTCCGCGTGGCGTTTTACTAAAACACCGATTGTAGTGCTTTAAGGCTTTTTGTTTTTTTAAAAGTGGATCGTATGTGGAGTGTATACCTACTTACCGATGAAGGAGTTCTTTTTTGCGTTCAATTTCTGGAATAAGTCTTAAAAAACGAAGGGACAAACATTTTAGTAAAACGTGATGTGGAATAAGAGTGGTTGGTTAGGAATTCTAAATTTAAGAAAACCGCCATAAGCCACGTTAAATAAAAAGGGCCCGAACACAGACTCTTGCGGAACACCACCAAGTATGAGGTATTTATTCGGTTCTCAGTTTCGTTAAACAACACCCTTCACTCCAAGTGATTCTATTAGAGCAGCAGTCTATTAAATTTGAGAGTGAAGGACATTTAGTGCTATTCGTTCACCATCTCTGCAGAGATCTCTCCGGGCCTAAAGAAACGCTTCTACTAAAGACATACTTCGCTCGATTAGGACTGTGGAATGTCTCCCAGACATACAATCACCTTGATACAACAATCCTTTCTCGTCATAGTGTCATCCACTGGTCAGGGTCAAAGTATTTGATTGAAGCACATTCCTGTATTTCTGTAGAAGCTAGGTGCACTGTCTGAAGAAACTTATACGTAATCTAACCATATTAACTGCAAGGAACTCCTGAAATAACCACCACAGTTACATCGCAATAACTATAACTCCATCTTAAGTATTAAGTTTAAATCTGTATAGCTTAATGAGCACATACCGTTGATCTTAATTACTTTACCAAAAATTACATGAAAATTCAAAATACAATAAATTATCGCTTCATCGCTGCAGTTCTCGTTATTTTTTTTTTTTTTGTAAACCCTCTACCCGACTCATTCTCTCGACTTATACGCGTCGACTTCATTACAAGCATTAATGCAAACTTTAATTAAGTCAATCTAATCCAAATGATGAGACATTTCAGAAGAACGGAACGGTAGGGGCGTTGAATGATTTAGCTTAATGCCACAGCCAGGAGTGAACCAGCCTGGATAGGTAAGAAGCGGAACGTGTTGCGCCCGGATTACTACGTCTTCTCTTATTAATTTGCCAAGATGAAGAAAAGAAGAAAATTCGATTCCGGCGAACAGGTAAATTCGTCGAGATGAAAAGTACTTTCAAAGAGATGGAAAACAGTTAAAGCGGCGAACAACAGAGCCAAAAAGAAAAGTCGTATTACATGGATCATTTGTTAAGGATGTGGATTCCATAGTGGAACTCCTTCGAGTTTGTGTGTGTGTGTGTGTGTGTGTGTTTGGGTTTTACTTTGGGAATTTTAGAAAGTTACGTATACGCCATAGTGTGCAAATGAACTAACTTAACGACTGGCATTCGCTTCCATCAGTTTGCCAGCAGTTTCCCTAGCTGCCGGATGATGTTGGATGAAAAAGTTTGTCCAGGGAATATTCTTCACTATACATACGTAGTGGTGGTTTGGGCGATGTCGGGAAGGGGATTTCAAGAATTTTATTTAATTAATGCATTTCGTGGTGTAGAAGTTTTTCTGGTAATAGGTTTTGGTTTCTTTTTTTTTGTTTTTTACTTGTGTTTCACTTAAACGAGATAATTTACATGCAAGTGATTTCAGTTTTAATTTTATTACAAAGGATTACTGGAACGGAATGACGGCAATTAGTAGGTTCTCAACCCCTCATCGAGGAAATTTTGACCTTTTGATGAGAAATGAGAAGTGAATGGAGTAATTAGTGGAGAACAGTATGGTCTAGTTCCTTGTGGTCTATGTATTTAGATAGATAAAGTTTCGCCCTGGCTGTGTATCGGTATCTGTATATGTTACCAACACCCGAAGTTGGTCGATATTTGGATTATAAAGCCATAACCAGTGCTGTAGAAGGTTCCTTTGGTTTTTTTTAAAAGTGCAGGAAGAGAATGATTTTCTAGAAGTCTCCTTCATATACAGTACCAATATGGTGTATCTTAAAGCCTCACTATTGCTTTCTGAAAAAAAAAAAATTAGACAAATAGAACCCCACGATGTAGAGAACTCACAAGTTTTACCGGAGGAGAACGGCAGGGTTCGGTTTTGGGACCACTATTGTTGAACACGTCCGATTTTAAGCTTTCTATACCAGAAATATATAAAAACGTAGAATATGAGGAGCATAAGCTATTGGGGTCGCCAAGCTATTGGGGATTACTAAAACTAGCCGAGGTTAACACGGAAACAGTTTAGACAGCAGAAAGAACAGGGAGCCGTAAGCTGCTATCAAATACTTAGGTATTATGATTGACACAAGACTCATTCAAAGACGATCTGAATTAAACCAATGGTAAGGCACCAAGTAGGTACCTATGTGCGATGAGATAGGCACATATAGCTCGAAAATATTTTCAAAAGTGCGTCTTGTTTTTAAAGCCAGGAATAGACTGGGTGGTCAAATCGCAAAGTCGTCTCTAAGTGTTGCCCGCTGGATCACCAAAAGGTGAACTAAGCGTTGGATCCATGGGTTGCGACACCTGAGTTCCCTTCTCAACAACTAGGAGGAAACGAAATGATAAAGGTCTGAAGAACCAACCCCAAAAATGATCTCTGTCATGCGCAGACCTCACAAGCAGCCCATGTAAATGAAAAAACTTATTGTAATGAAACAAGTATCTGCCTCGGATGAACAAACCGATAATATTGACGGAAGACACTATTCTAACAAACTGGATGTCAGTACCTTCTAAGCAGCTAATATAGACTCTACAAGCGAAGCTTTTAAACACGCTAAATATGACCTGGTAAGGAGCATACACCAACTCATATCTAAAATATGGTCGGAGGAAAGTATGCTCCCCGATCCACAAAAAAGGACATCGCCTACTCTACACCAACTACAGAGGCATTACAAATACAAATTTTTGGCGCAACAGGTCCATGGGACCCAGGGCCTAACTTCTCACAACCATTCGTGTTGTGCGTGTTATATTCTTCACATGAATGGAAGGGCCCTACTGTTTAATGCCGGATCCGAACGGCAATTTTTTTTGAGAAGCTTTTTCATGACAGTTTTACTCTCGGATGTTTGTCAGACGCTCGCGAGAGGTGGGGCCGTGAAAGAAATTTTAGGTGTTGTCTGGGGATTGAACCTGGAACCCCTTGCTCCGTAGTCCAACGCACTAACCACTTGAGCCACGGCACCCATTGGGCATTAGCCTTTTAAAGATCGCCTATCAAATTCTGTCCAGCGTTTAATGTGAACTTATCAAGCCGTTTGCTGATGGGTCCATAACAATGCAGCTTCAGACCTGGAAAGTCTAACACCGACCAAATTTTTACATTAAGCCAGATCTTGGAAAAGACCCAAGAAATCAATATCGATACCCACAACTGTTTATCGGTTTCACAGCCGCGTATGACAGTGTGAATAGGGAAAAACTATACCGTGCCAGCTTTCATATCCCTGCTAAACTGATAAGACTTATCAGAATGACGTTGGAGAATGCTCGCTGCTCCGTCAAAATTGGAAAGGATTCGACTGTAATATCGGCACCACAGTGGGTTAAGACAAGGTGACACACTGTTATGCTGTGACTTCAATATTGTGCTAGAAAAGGTAGTACGCAACGATCAACCCAAGTATCTTTCAAAAATCCACGCAATATCTTAGTAGCGAGCAGTTACTGGTGCCTTCGCTAGCATGGAGTCAGGAGCAATCAGAAAGGGACTGGTTATCAACGAGAACAAGACGAAGTATATGCTTTCATCCATCCCACCGCAGACTCGGTCAGAACGTGACAATTGATGGTATAATTTCGAGGTAGTCAAGGATTTTGTCTATCTGAGTAAGGCTGTAAACTCGTCAAACAAGAACAGCGTGGAAATCAAACACAGAATAGCTCTTGCCAATCGCTGCTTCTTTGGGCTGAGTATGCAATTGAGGAACAAAACCCTATCGAGAAGAACCAAGGAGACGCTGTACAAAACAATCATCATCTAAGTCCTGCTCTATGGTGCAGTCGGATAAAAGCTTGCTGTATTCGAAAGAAAGGTCCTACGCACTATCCTGTTTGAATAGACGAGCAAAACAACGTCTGGGGAAGACGATACAACCGAGAGTTATACATGCTCTACAGAGACATAAGCCTAGAATATAAACGTATCTAACGCTTAA
Source organism: Xylota sylvarum (assembly GCA_905220385.1). Taxonomy (NCBI): domain Eukaryota; kingdom Metazoa; phylum Arthropoda; class Insecta; order Diptera; family Syrphidae; genus Xylota; species Xylota sylvarum. The sequence goes on from LR999958.1 coordinate 42,045,213, forward strand.
GATGGTTAAGTCATGTAGAGCGTATGAACACCGATGCTCCAGTCCGTAGAGTCTTCAACGACATACCAGAGGGATCGAGCAACTAAGGCAGACCCCACCTTCAATTACGTGTCAAGGTAGAAGGAGATCTCCGTCGACTAGGTGGGCGAGATTGGAATGGTACATCCAAATTCCGAAAATATTCACGAAAGCGACTTTTCCAAACCCTGTCCATCACATTTCACATTTAACTCCAAGACATAACTAATGAACCCTCTTCGCAAACACTAAATTCCTCACCTTAACAGTCAAAACCAAGCCAATGAAAAAAAAACCCCCCCGAAGGCAAAATTCTCACCACAGATTCTAGGTTAACGAAAACCAATTTTTCAAAAAATCTCATTTAAATGGTTTCACTTGCCACCTTAGCACGAACCCCCTGAAGTAAAACAAAAATTAATCACACAGCACGAGACCATAACAACCAAGGAAATAACTCGAAAACTCCTTGGAATCCAAGTGAGGTAAGTAAAAAAAAAAAACCCTACAGGACATATTTCCGCATGACCAAGAAGGGGAAACCAGGAATTGATATTACACCCCACTTCCAGCTGTGTTGGGCCCATATCACGTTTATACCTTTTCGAATGCCAATGGAACCTCATTTGCGGATGGACCACATTTTGCCTACACCGCAAACATAAAATACATCCTGTTTCTGTTTTTTTTTTTTTTTGTATCGCCCTTACCATAAAAGTTAAGATGAAGTAAAGTCCTTTTCAGGTTGTAATTGGATGGATAATGCCTTGAAAAAAAAAAACAGAGAGTATACGTGCGCTCGCTTGGGGGATGGAACTTCTTGACTTGAATAAATATTTCAAGTTCCACAGATGGTTGTCCTTTGAATTGTCCAGGACAATATTCAATTGAAATATTAATGAAATTAGCATGTCGGGGATTTGATAACGTGTGATATTGCCAGGGGGATAGAGGGAAGTCGAATATCGATCAGGAATGCAAAAAGGGTAATCAATTTTAATTCATTGACATGAAAAGGATTCCTACAACATGGCGTAATAATACTTTGGGCCAACCTACGCCAAACAATTTGGCAATTCAATCCACAGCACATGTTGCTAAAGGCTGATAGTAAACACCGTATCTCACATTCTACGCACGTATCCTTGGCCCACCTATGATACCACATTGATGTAACGAATCAATACGAATATTTAGAGTTAATTAAAAAGGATCATTCAGTGAGTTAAATATCAAAAGATACTTTGACAGTGATGAAGACCGGCACCCAAATCCAAGAAGACCGACATAAATTCAAACGACTGTCAACAAAAAAAAAAGGGAAAAAATCTCCAAAGCAAATCTGTTAACTCAATCTTCTAACCCAACACAATCAACCAAACGCTGAAATGAAAGAAAATCTCTAAATTGCTTCCATAAGGACACGAAATTCCAGCGCAAAAAAAAAAATATTTCTTCGTAAAACTGTCTCTTCCTTAGAAAATCGAGAGAAGAAAAGGCAAAGGAGCTTGCTCAACGATTATGCGTTTCTTTGCCTCACACCTTTTCCTCTCGTTTATCCTTTCGTTTGTTACACTAGCAGTGATGGCATGGATGCTATGCCATTGAAACGAATCCTAGTAATGGGATTAAGGCAAACATCTAAGACATCGCGCGCGCGTTTTCTACTTCACTGCAGAATGCAAAAAGAGCCGTCAATTCATGCAGTCAAGCCAAGACAGACAGCCACTGAGCCAGTGAGCTAGCAAATCCCATTGCCAGGCATTATCCTTCCGCCCGAAGGAAGAGGATAATGTGGTTGCAAACGAAAAAAAAAGGAAGCACCCACCAAATGAAATATCCCAAAGACTCCCATTCGGCCAGGATATACGATGTAACTCTCCAGGACATTCTCGTACCTATAGGTAGGTACCTTCCTTTCATTCTAGTAAAGTTTGATGTGATGATGCGCTTTCGCCTTTCTTTCGTTCTAAGACGATGACGATGACGATGACAACGACGACGACGACTACAGTGGCAATGGGTGCATTCACCTATGACATGTGTGTGATGTAAGAAGAATCGCAGCTTCACCGAAAGAAGAATGAAATTTTTTTTTTCCCTTTGATATTATTAAATGACAGAATGATATCTGCGAATGAAATGTATACTCCGTAGGAATCTTTTGACATTTTCGCCGTCAGAGTGTGACGCCCGTTCCACAGTGCCCCCGCACTACTATCACCGCCTTTGCCGCCGCCGCCGCCGTCTCATTTTTATGCTCATAGTCATATCGTTTCAACTGTGTGGAAAAATTGTCAGATAACCAGGTTCAGTCATCGTCTTGTCTAAATGAGTTGAAGTTTTTTACGATCGAATAAATTGAGTTGAATTGCAAAAGTCGGAAAAGCGTTGCAGTATGTTGCGACGATTCCCGTGTAATAGCGAAAGGGTGTGAAATTCGTTTCATTCACCAGTCAAAATAAAAAAAACACAAAACTACATAAAAGACTTGGGAATTTCTGATGATATGATATAATAATGGAGATTCGCTATTTTTTTTTTTTTCTTTCCATTTCGTGGTAGTTAATTCCAGTCAGTCATCTGAAAAGGTAATAATGTTATGCGCATGCAGTTTTTTTTTTTTTTTTTCATTGGAATTGAAATTAACTGCAGTTTTATGGTAGTAGTTGCGGTAGTTAACTTTTTATTTGTTCAGTTTATAAGTTTTGCCAAAAATGTTCATAACTTTCTTTTTTTTTTTAAACAGAAAGTGTCAATTATTAATAGTTTTAAATTAAATTTACTTTTCGATGTTTGTTAGTGTGGAGGTTCCTTATGCAAATGGATCTCTAAACTTTTGTCCAATTTACTTTTTCTTAGTATCAATGCTGCCAGACGTCAATTTTTAATGTGACCAAATCTGCATTAGTACACAATGTCACAATATCCTTTCAGATTCTCTCACTATCATAAATGCAAGGAACTTTTGCTTGACAGCCATAAAAGGCATGAATTTCTGACTACTTTACGTAATAATTCCGTAGACGATCCTTGCAAACGAAAACAATACTCCGATCCTCACAATTATATGTATCTGTAGTGTTCGAACTCTGAACAAACCATGTCCAATCGAACAGCTTAGTAAGCGCACCTTTCCCGCACTTCAACATGTACAAGAAGACATGATCATCAAACAAATCAAATTCGGAAGGCACTCCTTTACAATTATGGACGTTCCGAGTAGTCAACATAAATTCAGACCAATACCTACATAGTTGTAACAAGGTTTCCAATGTAGGTTCGTCGTACTCAAACTACCAATGCGACGCAGAAGAACGCCAATATTTTTTCCGATCTAATATCTCTTAATCTTTCGAGAATCATTAGCATCAAGTACAAAAGATATGACGCACTTAAGCATCTACGTTTCCAATGACCACCGCAATGAAACCATTCGTATGAAGAGTGCGGGCAAGTGCATACAGCAAAGCTGAACTATACTTAGAAAAGACAGCTTATAAACATCGATTATAAGATCTTATCTATCATTCTTTGCGAACATCTAAAATCATTCGTCAACAAGTGCGATTCCATACAAGAAATGACTACTATGTTGCTAAACTCAACGTCCAACTATAGTTGCATCTTTCGTATCTTCAAAAGTTTGTCTAACTACTTGCATGTCGATGACATTGACATTATGAGAAAAATATATTGTGCAGTCAGTGTCAGCTGTCATTTCCAAAAATCAAGACAGAAACGTCAGAAATTGTTCTTGAGCTAAACAACCAGAAAGAAGTATATCCGAAACCGACGATTGGGCAAAATTGCTATAATTTTGACGTGTGAACGTATTGATAACTAACTAAGCATAAAGTTGTCTGGTAAGACTGTTTAATTGAGACTCAGGTCTACCCCGGACTGCTTCACTATATAAGCCGACACGTTGCGTTTTGCATTGCGTTGACTTGAAACTTCCATGGCCTATAATGTGCGTGATGCAGAGATTTAGAAACACCATCCCCAGGATCAACAAAAATGGAAGGCTGTTTGAGTCTCATCGTAATTCAGAGGTCCGCAAGTAAATAAGTTTCATCAAGATGTCATCGCATATGACATCAAATCAAAAAGTCATTTCTCACTGAATGCATCCATTACTTTTGTTTTTTTTTAACTTGTCGGGGAATTGAGACAAAAAAAAACCTCAGCCAAATCTTTCTCTAGACCTTATACAAAAATCGGCTGTAGATGCTGGTATGAAGAACCACCTCTGAGACTCCGATGACGGTAATACCTAGAGTAGTCATCCTCTTTTACATCGACAGCTAGACAGCGTTAAAAGAAAATTTGCCACAGTTCTTAAATAAAAAGTTCGTGTGAAGTATTGTCAAAAGAAGCTTAGGGATCTTGGAACACAGCCTTAGCTAAGTGTTTGCTAAGAAATGAAAAGACTGATAATTTAGCAAGAAAAGGGACGACTCTACAGCCAGAGCAAGTCGATCGAACATAGATACGAAACAAGCAATTAAGGTCTATTGGAGACAAAGTGCTTGAGGACTTGTGCGGCAATAAGGTATGACATAAAGGTCTAAAAGTAAATAATCGAGGTAACTAATCAGGACTAAATAAAAAAGACCTTTGTGGAGTTCGGGAGGACAAAGAAATTAATAAAGATACAACCCATGTTCGTTGCCACTGCCAGGGCCTCAACAAATTCGACGATAAAAAGAAGAACATGTGAGCCTGACAAGAAGCAAATGTAGACCACCAAACGTGTCATAGTAGTATTGCCCAATCGACATCCTGGATATGGCCGATAAAATCTTAGAGCATGTCATCATTGTGATATTGAAAATAGTGATAGAAAAAACCGTCCATATCAGGAATACGATGGAAGGAAGGCTCCAAAAATATGATGCTGTAGTAATCCACGTCATTAAAAATGCTCAAGAATAAGAGGCTACCTAGTAAACATAGTTATAAATAAACAACATTGCATGCGTCCTGAAGGAGTACAGTGTGACTGGTGGAGTGCCACAGCGTTCTGTGTTTGGCCCATTGCTGTGGAACATTATACATGTGTAACGACTAGATCTGGTTCCCACATTAGTCTCCGTTTGATAACACTGCTTGGAGCTCAAACAAAATACCATTCTGTTAAGGTGACTTTCAAAAGAACTTATGAAACTTAGTTGTTATGTGTGAAAGTCCAGGGATGTTTGTTTAAATAGCATGAAACAGGTGTCGTGGAATTATTGTGTTTTGTATCTTAGATTCGGATGCCAACTCTTGGGTGGTTTTCTTTTGGGGACGGCAGCAACCCTTTAAGAAATAAGGCTGAGTTCGGCATTATTTCCATTCTGAAGTAGATGTAACGCCAAATGATATCAAATTTTTAATTTGTCTTCCCTTGCTCCACGGACCAAAGAAGCAACAAATACATGGGACGATAGCACCTTTTATTAAAAACAATATCCTGTAAACTATTTGAACATTGGAAGGAACATTTTGCTTCGGTCAAATGAACTATCGAAAATATTGAACACCGGTTCAAGGGACTCGTAGAAAATTATATCGAACTTGGCATTTTAGTTGATCTTCTTCACGCATCACCAAGTATTTTTAAATTTCAGATTTTGATGCCGCAAGATAGCATACTGTCACCACTATTATTTTCGATCACCAACAGTGATAATTCTTTATGTAGTCTTAAGTGCAAAACTCTTACAAAAAAAATCACAGCCGGCACTGTCCGTAATACGTTCCACTGTTTTGCAATTTTCTCTCACGAAGGACGAATCTCTAATGTTTAGACAGAACCCTATGGAGCCTGTATAATACTTTACGATTCTGTTTTTACTCCTTCCATGGTTCCACTCGTTCCACGGTTTACTCGTTTAGTAATAGAAGCAATATTGATCGGAATAAGTTCCCAGGGCACTAATAGATTAGTTGGTAAGGTGGACAAATTGTGTGTTTCTGAGTTTTCAAAAAGTTTATTACAGGCTAATAAGTCAAATCTGTATAAGGCTAATATTTGAAAACTCAATGGTTGTGAGAAACATTTGTTTACAGAGAGCATGTTTTAGAGTCTAACTGCACAAGCTTTCATTACTCAAAGGAGAGACGGAACTATGAAGATGACAAGTATTTCTCTGCTCTTAATAGGAAATAATGCCACGACTTAACTATGACACTGCTAACGTCATAACGAAGTCATTCGGACGTCCATTTGAAGATATGGTCCACTAGAATATTATTAATAGAAAATACAATCGAATTGTGTTTCCTTCGCAGTGAAGTCGATTATGCTTGCAGATGTTATGACATCAAGTCATTTACTGACTGTACTACAAATAGAGCCAGTGAAAGAAGAGAACCCTGCGGCAATCCATTATTTGAAGTATTAGATAACACATCAGGACATGAATTGAGATGTCCTCAACAAAATAGTTCATTCAACCTCATGGTTTTTGTGGTAAGAACAGAATTGTATGCTAAATTCGATCCAGAGAGATGGCGATAGATTGTCAGTGTTGCTGAATGGCTGATGTTCAGATGGACGGTAGTGCGTTCGTCGCATACAAGTCCTTGTTCCGTTTGCTATTTTCTGGAATTTGGAGTGCTAGTTTGTGGGAAGCATTTAATTTTGTTAAATACCTGTTTGTATCTAGAAAGTGTTGTTTATGCGTAAGTTATATCAAACATTATGGTCTTAAAAAAACTATCCGCCTTGGCTTTGAATATAGCCTTTCCTCATCACTTCTCCAATGACCAAAAGGACGAAAAACACTGCTACAGTCAAATAACCTCTACCACTCTTTGGAGTGCTTGGTTAGTGACAGAAAGCCTATGAAGCTAAACCCAAAAAAGCGAATTAAAGAGCCCAATCCGTGCATTACACAGTCAAATAAAAACTTACAAAGCAATTACTTAAAGCACTCCTTCAGCTAAAGTTAAATCAAAGCGAAAAGTTTCTCCTTCTTCCTTTAACTTTTCCCTCTCAATAAAGATACACACTGTCAATTGCATGTACTTGTACTGACAGCAACACCTTTTTAATTGTTGTTCGCGCTGGGATTAGCAGGAAAAACTTTTAACCAATTCTTTTCAAACGAACGTCTTTTCTGATTGTTTAAGTTTCTCTACAATGGTTTCTCTGCTTTTTGTTTTTTTTGCCACAAAGCAAAAAGGACCCTACCCCAGCGCCTTTAACTCTTTGATTGCACTTTGGCAAAAAGTTCTTCTTTCTCATTTCTTAAGTGTATACACTAAACTTACAAAAAAAAAAAAAAAAGAATATATAGTGTTGCAGTCAAACACTGTGTACATGGGAAATAAAAACCGACAAAAATGAAGCACAAGAACAAGACAAATTGAGTATCGCAACTGGAAGGATATTTTTACGAGGTCGTAAAAAATCGTACCAGACACGCCATTAAAATTTACTTTCCCTGATGGAAAACTATTGATTTTGAGTTTTCTATCATATTCTCTGCTTTGAATAAATTAATATCCTTTTAAGGACACTACCAACGATAGTGCAACAATAAATGCCTTGGCTTCTGTATAGGAGGAGAAACTTTTCTTTAGTTTTTAACTGACCGATTGCAATCGGTTTGTGGCGACATCACGCAAACTGTCGATTATTATTCAAATTTCAGTTTCGAACGTTGAAAATGTCAATACACCCAAAATCTAAGAACATTCGGGCTTCGCTTTTATGGTTGACCATTAAAAATCGATTAGGTAAAGGATGCGCTAATTGGACCTTTCCATCGTCACAACATACATCAGAGGTGGGAAAGGACTTTGAGTATTTTTTTTTTATTAAGGAACACGAAAGTACTTTAATATTTAAACATAAAGGAGGAGGAAACAGAACGTGGGCGGTTTGGTTCATTTCCCGAAATTACAGCACTTATGGATGGGAAGATACCTTGGCTCGGTACAAAAGGACACAATTTTGTTGACTGCCGCAATCGTGATGGGTGGGGGGTGTACAAGGACGTAATTACATTGTGATGCTGTGTCACAGAATGAATGGACCCATTTTGCTTCTGTATTCAATTATGTTCACATAACATAAGTAAGTGAAAAGGTTTTCGCAGCGCGTACACTTCAAAAGGACAAGTGGTGGTGACAACTTAAGGAGCGAGGTATGTGTCGACAGCAAAGGCCTTCAAAATTTATTAGGGATTTTCATGAATTAATATTATGCTGTGTTGGGAATTGATAATAAACTTTGAAATTAATTGCGTATTACGTAAACTATTCGAGTTAAAGTGTATCATCTACCTTTAAGGATAGTAGATACCTATGTATTTGCCTCAAGTGGATTCACACAATTTTCATTCGTCATTTAACGCAAGCTTGCAGACTCACATCCTATTCCATCTCTATTTGAATAGTAATAGCGCCCAAGTTCTGAAATATTCTGTACGAAATCATGCATTTCCCTTGAATTGACAATTTTCCAATGTGCATACGAATGTGCATCAAGGACGATAGTGGTTGGCTAAAAATCGTCTGCACACACACACATCAAGAAAGCTTAAGGTTTCAGACAGCAAATTGCCACTGCATTCATTTAGTTTTCTTTCGTACTGATAACGGGCCACGAAAAAAAAAATGAACAAAAGGACAAAACAAAAATATGTATGCAGGATACTTTCTTGTGTGTTTTGTGTTCCTTCACCCGCACCAATTGCACAGATCGAGCGATTCTCTAATTTAATGAAAATTTTCCAGTTCACCGAGAAATGAAAATTGTCGTGCATTTGAATTTAATGCCATCACACCACCAGGCTCTGGCAGAGTTGCATGTTCAGACCTAGACAAGGAACTTTTTCTTATTTTCTTTTTTTTTTTTAAATAGGAGTTTTGTGGCGGAGTTAAGGAGGATACATTCTGGTCGAGGAATACTTTCAAAATAAGAAAGAATTGTAAGATACACCCTTCCCTACTTGTCTAATCGAACGTCATTTGCTCAACATTTGACAGTTTAGGGTAAAAATTGCGTGTTAAGACCTTTTATGTAATAAAAGTGGGCGTGGCTGTCAACGTTTGTGGCCAAAATTCATGAATACTGATGAGATTTTCCATTTAAGGCTTGGGTGTCATCGTAATCAGCTATTATATAAAAATTAAGAGAGGTTTTTGAGTTGTTTTAAGATAAATTGAAAAAAGTAGGCGTGGTTGAATGATTTAGGTAGAAGAGTTATAGAGCAAATTAACATTCATTTATGAAGTTAAAGGTAAAATTTTCAGTTTCAAGAAATAATTGATACTTAAGGGTTATTTAATAAAAAAAAGTAGGCGTGTCTATGGACAGTTTCTCGCATAGTCTTGACGACGAATTAAGGTCGCCGATTTGGAAAAGAGTATAAGGTTTTGAGCGCAATGAATCCTTTGTGTCATGACTTTCGGACTGTCTTCTGCAAAGCACTTCAGCATTGAAAAGCATCATTCAAACTACTGTAGATTCTATTATTTTGCTTATGTCTTGTGTGACAATGAAAAGGACAATTTCTACAACCAGTTGTTGCTTACAATTGAGATTTTGTCTGGAAGCACAGCCTTGGCAATTCTAATAATAAAAGTCAGGATCATGTCTAATTATGTTGATTATTTAACGATGAATTGACGTTTTAGAAGGAGATTTGTGCAGATCTCAATACAAATCTTCTAAATGCCTCTTCGCCTCGATTTCAGTAATTACTGTCGCATCGAATCAGTTTTCGTTTCATTATCCTTTTCCATACAAAACTGGGGTCCCACCAAATATTTATAATTTTTTTGTTATTTGTTTCAAAAAACGTTGTACCCCAAGGTTGTATTCTGGGTCCCATTCTCTTCTCTATGTATATTAATGATTTGATTGGTTTGTAAAAATGTCTTTTTTGGTCTGTAAGCGGACTACATCTAAAATGGTCAATTAATATTTGTAGAAAAAATTACCGTGTCCAATCACAACTGCATATGATTCTGTTTGGAAGCATTTCCTAACACATATCCAAGTTTAAGGATCCCTAAGTACACAAACTGAGAAATCTATCGGTGTTCATGAATTATATTCGAAATAAAAAGACAGTTCTGTTCAAATGAAAAAGAAAACTTATGAGAGATGTACCTTGGTGGAACAGACGTCCTGTGAGCAGCTCAGGCAAAAACCCAGAAGATTGACGACAATACAACCATGCTCTAGCGTCATTTAACAAGTAACTTAGAAAATCCAAATGTTAAACTTGAAGAGTTGATTCTGAAAAAAAAAAATCACAAACTTTGCAATGGCGCAGCGCGGGCTTGCCTTCAAAAGATACTCCAACTAAGTAGCTAAGTTCCTTAAAGAAACAAAATGTTAAGCTCATGGTTGTTAGCTTGAGGAAACATGTGAATCATCACTTGACACCCAATTCCCAGGCTATATTTCTCACAATTCTGTCTGCTTGGATTCATTGCAACGTACGTAATCCCTTAACTTGGAACCATAGTCTGTCTGGTAAAATGTTCATGGGCTTCATCCACCTTCAGTTCACTAAAATCACTAGCAAGGGATGTCATTTTACCATGCTTCCTATGACAGGAACAGGATTTACTAATATCTTACCACATATGAATCTTTAGATCTAACCACATACTACTTATGCACTTAATAGCTGGAAAGATGTTAGGGTAATCTTCAGGCCGAAATCGGCAAGTAGGCTGAACAATAACCTAAATTTTACGAACTCATTATCCTGAGTACTCTCCTTACAACAATTGAGAAACTAATTCATTAGTACCTATTGGATACGTTCCTTACTCATGAGCTACTAAATCAGTTTGCATACCATTTACCAGAAATAGGGAGCAGGAAACATACCCATTGATTTGTCCAGAGAAGCCAAAGAAGCGAAGTACTTTGGAGTAATCCTGAGTAAAGCTATCAACAAGGTGACTAGGGCAAAGTTCAAGCCCTTACGGCAATAACTGTGGCATGAAACCCAGACCATTTACTGGTCGTCCAATCCCATTATCAACCTAATGGTGGCCAAAAACTCTAGAAGTTTAAACGTAGAAACGCTAGACAGACTCTATCGTCTAGCTTAGGTATTCGCAATGCAGTGCAGTGCAAAACGATACCCAACAGCAACTAAAGCAGGAATACACTGATACATCTAGCAGTGGAAGTTATGCTGAGTGCTAAAAGGCTCCCAAAGACCCTTGATCTTAAAGCCAGTGACTTCACAGATCGTCTGAGAATATATTAGAATACATTCAAAACGACCCGAATCTTAAGGTGTTAGATACCATGCTCGATTCTCTAGGAAGTTTAAGATTGTTATGGATGATCGCTACAGGAACTATTTCAAAATTGAAAATGGCAGCACTGGAGTTAAGATAAATTGTTCCAGTTTTCAACGTGATGTAGCACTCGTAGAGATCCCAAAAATATTTCAAGCAGGAATGATTGCGAAGATGAATCAAAAGAACACAGATTTATGTTTATATGCGGCCCTTAAATCCTACGTGGTAGAGTCCAAACTTGTCTGGGACTGTCTTAATCTCGTTAAACGTCGTGCAACTATCAACAAGACAAAATTTCAAATCATGAATATTTCGATTATCTTGATCCATTCTATCCATGCTTTGCTACTGAGCCCTGTTTTGGGATATCACCGGACAATGGATACTTCAAAACTCACTAAACACAGTCTGGAAAACTTACGAGTTTAAACGACTTCAGTAGGATATACATATGTATATGGACGATCCTCCATATCATCTGTATCCCTACAATCCTGTCTAAAAGAAGATTGATCCGTTTAGGGGCTTTTCTTTCCGGTGGTCTTGGCGAACCGGCATTTTCTCTTTTCATAACTATCTCTGACTGGTTTTATTTCCCCTAAGTAACTAGACACTAGTAATAGATTCTTGGCATCACAATCCACTTCCTATAGCGTACCTAATAGACTTACATGCTAACCTAATGTAACTTCTTCATTGAAAGTTTAGAGGGCTATGCATGTAACCATGGATCTATATTCGTTTTCAAATTCAACTTCTGATCAAGAATAGGCCCTAAACCTTGGCATAGTCTTGACTCTAAAAATGTGGATTTATTTCCCCCCAAATGAGGACTTAATTCCCATGTGGAGCAGATTCCCGTGGAGTCATTTCCCTGCACCGTATTTAGCACTGTGAGGTGAGGGATGGTTACTAAATACCTATACATCAATCTAGCTGCCAAGTCTATACGGCGTCTCATCTTAGTAGATCCTCCCTAAGGTAAGAGGGCTGATATTCATATTAGGGCATTCTCTTTTAAACTGAAATCCTTCGCGGTGCCGTGGTCACACGTCAATAAAAAATACTACTTTAAGTTGTGTCAACAACTGTAATACTGGCTTAGCAAGATAGAGTTCCTTAACCACGATTAGGATTATGCCCGTTTAAGCCAAGAGATTTAAGTAGAGCGTACCATTCCACAATGCAGTCTGCGGTATACTGAAATACGTACCACCTCTTCACTATGAAAAATTAACTAGTATAGTTCATTATGGAGCTGTAGAATTCCCTGGAAACCAACCAAGGTTATTTGTGTTCGGTCATCCTTTTAGATAGGATACTGAAATGTATCTTGATCAAAGAGAATAGAAAAAAACACCCAACCACTTATCCACCTCCTTTAGTATAAACTTCTGTAAGACTCCTTAATCAGGAAGATTACTGCAAAGCAAAAGTAAACTCATAAAAAAAAAACAATCCTAAGAGCCATCGTCCTTTGCCTAGGTGTCTAGGTGAACGAACATCCATTCACGTTATCACGCAAAATTCATTCATCATCATAAGTCATCGCATGCCTTGCCCAAATGATATATACATTTTCCCAAGGATTAAAATATTCCTCGTCTCTGTTACTTTCTATAAAAGTGCGAGCTCTTTAGTATCCTGCAATAAATACGAGTACATCTATCCCACCCACTTGCCGACATTCCTATACGTTTGCATTGAATTAATGAAACAAAACGAATGAGAAACGACATGGTCCTTGTACTGCACTACTGCAACTATGCTATGTGGCTAATGTCTTATCTCCTGGAGTCAAATGAAAAATGCATTCACGTAGGGCAGTAGAAGGGGGTTGATTTTAATAAAGTGCAAATGGAGATGGCGTGTATAACTATTTATTTATTTTTTTTTCTAGACCATGGCACGTTAAATAAGGAAAAATATGAGAAATGGAGTCTTGACTTTGGTCCCTCAAGGAAACACAAACAGTCGTCGTCGTCGTCGTTGTCGGCATCGTGGGGTTGGAGGGGAGTGCGAAAGAAAAATTTCATTAGAAGATTTCAGGTTTCATACCTTTGCTCCTAATTAATGGGAAAATGCTTTTAGCACATTCTCTTTGTGCAACTCGACTGGCTCGACTGAACCCTTGCACAACATTTCCGAAGGCAAGACATTTGTAGTCAGAAATTGTAAAATATCAGCCATAAATCTTTCCTTCTTCTAAACAAGGACCTCCCCTAGTTGAAGAAAAAAAAAAAAAAAAAAAAACCAAACCAAAAAAGAATTTAATCTTCTACTTAGCATCTTTCGTTGTGCATACGTTGTTGGCACGTTTACAACCTCAAGCAACAGCTAGCATAAGGCAGTTAGAAGGATAACCAATTCCAAATTCTTCGCATGCGAGTGCTCCATATGCATGGAAGTTGCAAAGTTTTATCGAACGAAACCACCGAAAAATTGCATAAGATACTAAAATAGATAAAAGATATTTTTGCTTTCTTTTTTTTTTTTTTTTTTTTTCGTATCACATTTTCATACAAGAAGGACTCGTGTACGTGCTCCTGATCGTTGTCACGTTAAAAAGTTGCAACACACATATACAGTATACACCCACTCACTATAAATAAACGCATTCAATCGGTTTATATCCAGGATGTGTCCTTTATCTCCTAGCAGTCGCAAGGAAATTGACTTAATCATAAAATTCAATCATTCTATTGACCTTTTTTCTCTCTCTTTCTCGTCCTCTCTCTCTCTTTCTCGTCAAAGTGCACTAGATTGAGTATCTCTCCCAGCTATTTCGCACAAAACCGTTATATTGGTCCTCAGCGTACAATTGGATATATCGTAAAAATTAACGAGTCTTGAGTAGGGAATACGAATACGAATTCGAATGAAAAAAATGTTGCTGCGTTGCAATTTTTACTGTGACTTGGAAGGATATTCCTATTATGCTGCTGCTGTGTGTCGTCCTTAAATTGCATTTTGCCAAAAAAAAAATCGAAGAAATGAACTGAAAGACGATAAAAATCTAATGAACGTGAAGTGTTGATTCTTTTCTGTGCTGTTTTTAACTGAAGTTAAAGATGTATCTACGGAGGTAGAGTATCTTCCATTTAAGTGAATAAAGACGTTGTAAAATTTTACGGGGAATATTAAGTGATTTTAAGTGAGTTAAAGGAACCCACTCAAGAGATTAAGCCACGTCACACAACGTACTTCGATGTATTAAGAGCGACAGATACGGAAATTCGTTACAAGATACACAAACTAGCCGAAAAAAAACAAACGCCTACAAAAAAAAAAACTCCGTCTGTTGTCATGAACATTAATTCGATGTTAATTCTGTTAAACATTTCATGGGAACATCGACCTCTGATATCTATTTCAAACCAAAATTTACAATTCAGTCATCCGATGTTACAATGACGTCACACCAATCAGTTGTCATGGAAAAAAACTTGGTTCTCTTCCTGTCAGATACATTTGGTTGATTAGATTTGGATTAATTGCTTTTGAAAATACAAAAAAAAAAAAACGTCTTATCTTTTTGCAAAAGGCAGTGGATAGACTAATCAACCATTGTTAGGAAATGTTTGTCAACATTCTACCTAATCAGATAGTCTTAAGCGTTTTTAGACAGATAACTATGCTATAAGTTTCACTTTTAGTTGTTCAAGTACAAATGTACTCTAAATGAGTTAATGCAGTCATGAACTAGCCGTCATAACTTTTTGGAAGTCCTGAAGCCAAGATAGATAACGAAACTACCGAGACCGAAACCCATGTCAATTTCTATATCCAGTCATCCTTCCTCTGAGATTTTAAGTCGAAAAACATAGCTACTCTGCTGCCTTCCACAAAATCCTGGCGACAACTACGACTAAAAAAAGGTTTGATCCAACTTTCAAATCAAAATTTAGTCGAGCCCACAACCAAACTACCAGATACTACATATGGCCTCAACACTGAGACCGAACCCCAAGTTATTTCTATATTCAGTCTCGATATAAGGGTAGTCTGTGGATAAATTTAGAGGAGATTCCTCCTTCCTCTGAGATTTTAAGTCGAAGGCCATAACTACTCTGCTGTCCTCCACAAAATCCTGGCTACAGCTACGATTAAAACAAGGATAGACCCAACTTTCAAACCAAAATATAGTCAAGCCCACAACCAAGCTGCCAGAAACTACACACAGCCTCAACAGCGAGACCGAAATCGAATTCAATTTCTATGTCCAGTTTCGATATAAGGATAGCCTGTGCGTAAATTTAGAGGAGATTCCTCCTTCAAACTTTTAAACCAAAATTTAGCCGAGTTCACAACCAAGCAGCCAGATTCAAAGAGATAAAATTTAGATAAGCAAGGTTCGACGATCCAACGAGGATTAAAAAGGAAACAGGCAACAAGGAAACAAATGCCCATAAAGAACCAGAAGTTAATTCAGATGTTGGGTGGTGAAGAAAAAGACACTAGGCAATATCTACACTTTCTTCGGGAGACAGGGTGATAAACGTAAACTGTCCGGAAGACGGCGTAAGGAGATCTAATGTTACAACTGATAAGACCAGAAACCCTTGGACCTCCAACAAAAGCAGCAGAGAAACCTTGAATCAAATCCCGTAGTCAAAAAAGTGACAGCTTCTGATAGAGTGGAGGTGTCTAGATTGTACTTACTAAGACCAAGGAGCACTCTCGTAGCAGTTAGGACAACTTCAAATAATGAAAATCTGAATTTATAATGCTTACAAGCGATGAATGTTTAAGGCCTTATCTCTATAAATTTAGACAGGAAAACAGTACCTTTTAAGAAACAATTCGAAGACGCAGGGCATACGATATTGCATTGGCCATGGTGCAATTAGAATCGAAATTTTCTAGACATTAGGATAGCTGGGATTCAGTTAGTGATACTGCAGCAACCACCTTGAAAAAAGGCAATAAATCCTGAACCCCTAAATTTACAGCTCATCTCGCGATGTATTGTTTGGTGGAAAGTCTGCGAAACGTAATAACGTCTAATGATTCCACCTGTCAATAAAATCAGGAGGAATTTGAAGCCTTCGTACGAAAGGATATTACTGATGGATTTCGCTGATTTGGGTATCAGCGTGTGGGGCATATAACCCACTACACAATTTGGTATGCCAGGTGCCTGAATTGTCTGTAACGGAGTGAGGGGGCGCGCGGATATACCTGGGTTTGAAAATTTGACGTAACGAAATGCGATAGAAGTTTCGAACCTTCGTACGGATTTCGTTCATTTATGTAACAAAGCGTGAGGTGTATCCTCTTTTTCACAAATAGGTTTTCTACTGTCGCAGATTTTAGTAGATGGCTGTCTATTTAGATTTCAATATTGGATTCATTGTTGCCAGTCTGATGAATAGCACTAGCTACGTCCAGAAAAACATTACAATGGCTTAGTGGGGTAAAAGATAGATGACACATCTACAGGCACGTCTGTTGGGTATTGAATTATTTAACACGTGCTTAAAATTTATAGAAAATCTATGGTTTCGTTTGGTTGAAGTAGCTGCCAGCTCAGAAACGCCAACGCACTTAGACCAGCAATTGTGATACCTACATGGATCATAGGACACAGTTTCTCTCTACCTACTCGTTGAACCATTTTCAACTTCTGATGAAGTGTAAAAGGCTCTTGATATCTGTGTTTATCAGATCGCCTAAATCATTATAATAGATGGCTCCTAGTTGAAGCTTCCAGAAATAAAGCTGGGCAGAAACAAAGAAGGTGAGGAATGGTTTCAACCATTTCCGTGATAGACGATCAACAGTCTAGGGCTACTAGAGAATTTATAGAGATCGATTCCAAGGATTTGATAGGTAGAAACAAATACATATATAGAAAGTCTATAGTGTCAGGGATATTGCGATGATGGGTGCGAACCTTACATGGTGTTCCCTAGGGCGTAAGTAGTATTAAGACCGAATTTATGGCCGGTTCAACAATAAAAGTATCTTTTAAAAGTAAGTGATGCAGCGCTGCAGAGGAAGAGCGTTTAAGTGTAGATTTTTGGAATGTGTCCTGATCTACATATTTCATGGCTAGATAAAAAAAAATAACATTTACGTAGAACAAGGAATAATACATCCTTGCATTGTTTAATAAAATAAAAAAAAATAAAAAAAACTCGCTAGTGTATCTTCTCGGTGATAACCAAATAGAATTCCATTGTAAGAATTTTTCGATCATCATTAAGCACAAGAACAGTCATACGATACTCCCCAGCAGGCCACGTAGACGGTAGCTTATTCGTGGTCATGGGTACATCCTTAATCATTACTAGTCCCTTAAAAAAGAAAGAAAAAGCTTACAAATCACTTATTAAAAATTTTAACCTACATACATAATACGGACAAGTATGATTCAAATCGGTATAAGGCAAATATATGCCTCCCACTATCCTTAGATATTGGCTTGCCTTGTTTTTGGCAAAGAACGCACAATAGTCCTCAGTCACGTTGACCAGAAACGGTCTGTACTTGACCTGCGTTCTTTTATACAGTTGAAAGTTGATCTTAAAAAAACAAGAACTTAAGTAAAAATAAAAAAAAAAAACACTGCAAGATGTTGATGTCTTTACCCAAATATTGTTCAAGACTCGTGTCACATTGCCACGCATATTGGCCACGGAGTAGGTACGATTGATCGCTTTGGCCCAACAGCTGACATTTTGTATAGCCGTCGAATCATGCACAGTACACTGACACTTGATGAATTTTGAAATATTCTCTCCCTAAGGAAAGGCGGAAATAGAAAAGAATTTAGCAGCGAAAATGAATTATATAGTTACATATCCCGAAGCCAGGAGGATAGCTATCGCTAAGACAATCGATCGGACGATGACCAGACAGTTCATGGTGACGATGACTTTCAACTAATGTCATCAACTCGGAATTAGTTGGCTTAAAGCGTTCATCTTAATTCGAGTTTAATTACCGATTGCCTGATTCGATCGATATGATTAGGGGTAATCTGTTCTGCCTAATGAAGTTATATTCGTCAACAAATTTGTTAGTTATAATTTCTATTGATCGGTGTATATAGGACAGTTGAAATTCATCGCCCCGGTCATTCGGATCAGCTTCTATCATGATGATCAGCAGGAATCCAATAACCATTCTCCTAATTTTAGTTGCATTGCTGGCTTTTGAAAATGTATTTTGAAGTATCCCTGCGAAGGATTGAAGTAAATTTGTTTTGTATTTCTTGATTCAGGCCGAGAAATTGTCGAAAATCCTAAAAACCCAATGCGTGGTACACAATGATGCTGCGATACAAAATGTTAGCTGCTGCACAAGACCAATCAATCAGAGTGTTACTTTGGTCAACATAGAAGGCAATCTTACTCAACTTGTCGAGAAGGCATGGGTAAGTTTTTGGCACGTTTTATTCTACTTGCTGTCACTAAGTATCAACTTTTTAAGATCAACATTCAGGTGCATAAAAGATCAGAAGAGGAATTTAGACCATTTCTGATAAACGTCACCGAGGACTATTGTGCGTTGTTTACAACCCACAGCCGTAACCAGTATGTAAAGATGATCACGTCGATATATCTGCCTTATACCAACATGAATCATACTTGCCCGTATTTTGTATGCTAAATCTTACTAAGTTTGATTTAATGAAAACTTTTGATTCGTTTTTATACAGGGATATGTTTATATAAAAGATATGCCTATGGACTCGCGCAATACTCCATCACTTTGGCCGGCAGGCGAATATCGTGTCGATGTCACTGCTATTGGTGGATCGGGACAAATTATAACTCTTCAATTTTTCATTGAAATTAGAGAGGTGTAGTGTAGTCCTTGAAGATTTTTGTTTTTAATTTCATGCACATATGACTATCATGCTATCATGGCAAGTCACGGTGTGAAGGTTTTGGTGATATTTACTATTTAAATAAATTTTGAAGGGAATATGTTTGGGAAAATATTTTTTCAACTCTGTACTATTTAAAATCAAATACAACCACCCCCACAAGCGCATTACACATATATATTTTTTTTTACATATATATATCATTACATAAAATTTTAACTCAAGTTTAAGGTCGAGAATATAATGATTTTATCTTGACTGCCACGCCTACTTTACTTGTGGAAATCTATTTTAAATTTATAAATATTCACCCCTATGCCCGCACTTTTATACTTTCGGAACCCAAATTCTTTTCCCCGATTGACCACGCCCACTATTTACGGTAGACAAGTTTTGGCTACAAGTTATAGTAACCACGCCCAATTTTTTTTACAAATAAAATTTAACAGGAATGTATGGTGAGGTAAGAAAAAATAGGAAACTCTACAGAAAATGTATGAGTCAAGTCAAAAGGAAAGGATCAAAGGAAAGGAAGATCAATATCCTTCCAGATTCGCAGACTAATAGCCTTAGATGTTTGTTTGGAGATAGCTTAACGAAGAAAATCACAAAGGCAACTACGAATACGCATTGGGCTTGATGCTGTCAAAAATGACCTAAAACCCTAGCGTCTTGGTAGCAACACGTCTTCAGGATTCTTTCAACTAGCTTCCAAACTAGAGTATAGAACGTCACAATATTACAATGTTACACCATTACGCCTGAGCGCCGTTCTCAAGGCAGCACCAAACGAAGACATCGTTATCGTAATGGGAAACCTGAATGGTCTGGTAAGTATCGACAATCAAAGGTTTAGACATGCGATGGTGAAGCATTGCAGGACAATACTCCTATTGTCTCGTACGAGCGCGAAACTCAAAAGGATATTAATCTAAAGCCTAAGCAAGCTACAGCAGGCAATGTTGACTCTGTACAAGTATATGAGTGCAGGACATAGAACTGCCCGGCACTATCACAAGCGTGCTCCAAACGTTCCTGAATAGGTGGCTACGAAACATGTTCCGCATATCCTATCCTAATCGCATTTTCAGCATGGAGCTCAATGAAAGAACAGGTCACAATCCAATAAAAAAAACAATTTTGAGATGAAGGTGGCAGAGGATCAGGCACACATTTCGAAAAGACGACACTTCCATTAAGTACTTCTCATTGGATCCGAAGGTAGTACGAGACACAGTCGAAAAGAAATTAAAACAGATAGGAAAAGGTTGCCCAGAACTGCGATATATTTCTAGAAACTACACACGATGGCGCATAGGCGTAGTGGAGCCACTAGGACCCACAAATTAAGTTGTAGGGTTCTACACTCGAGTACTTTTGACAAATAATCATCCTAAGATTCTCAAATCAGTAGCTACAGACCTTAAGTTTTTCCGAACCTGTCATTTCTGTCATTTATATGCTAATGTATGCTATGCTACTCGGACTTCTTCATGAGTCCATTATACTATCAATAAACCTTGATGAACTACAGTCCAGGGTGAAACTGCGGTTTTCGTTCCTTCTAGCTAGATCAATATATTTAATTTCAAATGCCTTCAGTGTCACACGCCTTCAGTGTTTGAAGATACCTTTCAACAGAATAAGAGTTGGTTTCGAAAACCCTTGAAGCTAGGATGCAGGTAACTTCATATTTGTTCACACAAACGAGACCGATAATCAATTCTCAGCATTCTCTGACTAAACACTGTCGGTCAAGCCGAGATACAAAAAAAACAATATGTTACACAATTGCATTGCCCAACTTTGCATTAGTGACTCTTAAAGCAAGTACAAGTACCTTAAGAACGGCCAACCGCAGGGATCCATGTTTGCCTCCCTTGCTGTTTAAATGTTGATCTTATGTCCGAACACAGTCCAAGAAGTAACAACATGGAGATCCTCTACATGATTATCTACCTTGTCGCGGTGTAGGGGCTTAGCAAAGCCAATGACTCTTAGGAGTTACACCTCAGAGTAGACCGAAGTCAAAGTTTATCATCTTCCCTCCCAATATCTTCCATACTCTTACCCAACCCATCCCTTGTCTACCTCCTGCCATAAACCCCACACTCTCTCGTTCTATGGGCCGGATTAAGGTGTCATACGACCCGATGATCGACCAGGCTGAGGACCCCTTCAGCTCAGTCACAAACAGAGCGCCCTTCGGATTATTTAGCCTTGTCTGTATAAAGCGGGGCTCTGCACAGATCGTCCAATCTTCCTTAGTTACTCGTGGGATCCAAACATGAACATGCAAACTCCAAACCAAAACACAAAAACAAATAAACTTGATTCTCTAAATAAACCTCAAAAAACCAAGCCATCTGCAAGAGTTTGCGGAAAAATTCTTTGAGAAACATCTCAAGCGATTCAAAATAGCCGAGAGTGACTCAGAACCCGAAATGAATCTCAGAACCAGCAACGATCACGACGTCACTGTCATACCTATGCACCCGTCTTATAGCGAGGTTACCAAGACAAAAAGCCAAGATAAATGGCCTAAAATGACAAAATTCACACCCACAGCTTGCAATAGTCCCACCAAGTGCCAGTAAATCGGGTAAAACGAACAACGAAACGGTCCTAAGGCCCATCACTCTGAACAGCAAAAATCATATAGACAGCCAAACAGCCATCAAAGCTATCACTTCAATCGCAAACAATTCAAAACGCTGGTCAAGAGGTGTAAAGAGGAACACAAATCCGTCAGGTCGGGGCACAGCATCACAGTCTGCTGGATTCCGGGATATATGGGCTTCCACGGGAATGAAACGGCCGATGAGTTAGCTAGAAAAGGTTCAGAATCAACCAGACCATTCGGTCCTAAGGCCCATCAGTCTTCTCATGTCCAAATTTACTTCGAATTCGGACTTTCACAAAACGTCCAACGTAAGGTGTAGTACACTCACTTCATGCCACAACTGACACTCCTCCTAGGTATCCTCACAGGTCCACTTTAAGAGAATGAGAATCAGCACCACAGACCTATGCAGAGGCTATGGCGACACATAGGTACAGGAAGACACAACACACTTCATCTGCGAATGTCCAAGCCTCAAAAAAAAGCTAGATACGCAACTCTTGTAAATGTATCTTTCAACGACCTTAGCGAACTAGCTAACACGCCCCCTAAAACCACACTGAAATTCGTCATGCAAATGGGTTGGTTCAGGAGGGCCGCTCCCGCCAAAGAGTGAGACTGCACACCCATAGTTGCAGTCACCCTCCAACCTACCTACTGAGCAACATGCAAATGATCAACACATTGAAGATCAAAATCTAATTGCCCAAAACCTTGAAGTCTTAATTATGCAAATGAGAGACATACTCCTAGCCTAGGTTAGATCGAATCAGCCCGTGAATACAAACCCCAAATGACATTAGATAAACCTCTTACTTTTCGCAAGCATAGACCAGCTAAGTTCAGGACAAAAATATCCTATTTGCTCATATTTCCACTTAATGGGAAAATAGCTTGACAACTTCATTCATTTGACTGCAATACCGGCACTGACACGCCTCCCCATAAGCTTTAAAATAGTCCTCCCAGTGCAATTTTAAATAGTATCCTTCCTTCTACGTTTAATTTTCCACATCTTGTTCCTTCTTTTGCCGAATGCCGGGTTATAAAATGAAACAAAATAATGTGCATGTGCACTTTCGCCCACTCCCCCACCACCAATACTATGGTGGTTGTAGCTGCACAACACATTCTCACAAGTTAAGTCAAAGACACCAAACAAATAGGATATACATTTCGTGCAGCAGAAATAGCGCGCAAAGTTGAAAGTTGAATGCCTCAGCAGGATGCAACAAATATCCTTTTCTATAATTCTGATTTGCGCGGCGCGCTCTCCTTCGTGTTTTCATAGTCGAGTCGCCACGCCATGCACAATACCATCGCACCATCCCACAAAGTTTTCTGCTCCTTTTCGTGTGAATTTATTGTTCTCTGTGTGTTTTGGAGAAACAAGAGGAGACGGAAAAACTTTTACGATTTCTATTTCTCGAAGGAATGGTTGGGTTGAACCTCAATACCGAAAACTATGTTCCTTCTTTCTAGATGTTGCAGGACGACTGGAGTTGGAGTTTTATAAAAATGCAGTCAATCGGATGATGGTATCGTGTGGCAGAGCCATAATTTATTGCCTTCACCCGAGGGAATGGGGGATATACTCGTACTTTTGCAAAATCTGCACAACCAATGCGTTTTAATAATGTTGGCGCTCTGGTTGCTGGTCTTGAATCTTGAATCTTGAAACACAGCCAGAGGCTTAAATCTTTCTCTTCATATAAATAAACGCTCACTCTGCAACACTGGCGTGGAGGAAATTGTACTCGTATCATACTTAAGAAATTGGTTTGATATTGTCTTTTGTTTTTATTCCTTCAAAAGCTGTTTCCCGATAATACCGTAATTGTCCTGATAAATAATATGTCCTTCGATGAGAGTCATTGTGTAAAGCCAATGAAATTGGAATTTATGTCTCCCAAATGGCAAAAGGGTTTCCAAGGAAGACATTTGTTGGCGGGGTGGGGTGTAAGGAAGGACATCTTCGATTATGGCGGATGAAATCGAAGACCACACATCACATTGAGATGTGAAACAAATAAAAGTTTATAACTAGGAATAGTTTGTTCTTTTCCTTCTTAGTTTGATTGGATTGGATCTGGTGGCATGCAAAATGGCCCAGAGAATATACATACATATATTTATTTCTACTATTCATTCAGCTGGAGAGGATAGAAGTTAAATTGATTAAACTTCTTACATGTACTTGCACAAATGTTATTTACAGCAATCTATTTCGAAGATAAGACACTTGTATCTGGGATTACATAGCCGCACTCGTATGTAATGAATTGTTTGCTTGTAGGAAAATTTATGACCACTCTGTAGATAGTCAGAGTAGAGTTATGTGAATGTTGTTTGCCTTTGCCGCCGGAAGCTGCTGGCATTTTGTAGTTATATGATCTGATTTATTATAAAGCCTTGTTGGTGGTCCCACTGTGGCAATTAGTAAGGAAAACCGAATACGAACGAATAAGGTTTCTGTTACGAGAGGACACTCTTTAACTTCCATGATGAGAGACCTCCGAATACCGCATATTTTCAATATTTTGAACCGTACTCGGTTCACTGAGTAGAGTACCACTAGATTCGGTTCCCAGGACTCTAAAGAACAAAAATCATTCAAATATGTGCCCACGGGCCGAATTCGCCTGCAAGAGCTTCCTATCTCGTAATCATCATCCCAATCCATTAAAGAAGGCTAATAAATCCGTATCGACAACCTTCTTTTCAATGAAGTAGTAGCAGTGCAATTATTCGATTACCGTACAGAGTTCAGGAGCACAGATGAATCTTAACCTCATTTCTCTTTACAAAGCAAACCCATAGTATAAACGGACAAGATCATCTCATCTTAGCAATTCCCATCGACTAGGGAAGGTAACTGAAATACTACTTGCTTTAGTCCTGGTGTATAACTCTAACGACAAAGTTATACTATCTGGTCTAGTTATGGGTGGTGCACCACAAGTGTCTGTACTAAGACCATAACCTTTAATTTTTCAATGAAAAAAAGGAAATCAGAAGGAAATGCGTAAAAAAAAATCCACAAATCGATGAAATGTTCTTGTACCAAGAACATCTGCAGTGCTCTTGCAAAATAGAAGCGCCCATGAATGCAGCACACAAGAATATGATATCTGGTGTTGGAGGCTCAAGACAGTATAGGAGACTACTTCTTGTAAAGGTAGTACAATTAAGAGTTTTATAGAGCCCTGTAAATAAAGGCAAATTCTTAAGACATTTTAACTTTGCAGTTGGTGTCGGAAGGAGAATAGAAGCTATATCCACTGCACTTCTTGACTTGAAGGTTGAGAACTATCTTTTCTGTTGGATGGAGCAAATGCTTAAAAGCAGGCTTATCCATGCTGAACTGGGGTGCTGTCTAACCAGAAGGTCGGTGTACGGGGGTACCCCAGGGCGGGGTATTATCACCACTATTGTGGCTCATGGCAGTGAAGGAGATACTCCTAATCTTGGGTAAAGAGGAGTTCAGTGTCAAATGCGGTTGACATCGCCATATCGATATCAGGGAAGTTCCTTCTTATAGTTAGGGACCTGATGGAATCTGCTCTAAATAAACTTGCAAAGTGAACGAATAGTGTCGGTCTCGGAGTTCATCCGTACAAGACTGAACTAGTATTATTCACAAGAAGGTATAAAATACCATATATCTGTGGCAACAAGGAAAAACTGCTTAAGTCGGCTTATGTCTTCTTTGAATTGAATTGAATCTTTTAAATGCTTTCTTGAAAAATTATAAAAAACGACGCGACATAGGCGGTTTTTTCGAGACTCAATGATATTGAATTGTAATTTGCAGATCACGCCAGATACTTGGGGTTATCCTTGAAAACAAAAACTCTGTTGAAAACTGAATATTCAAGACCGTGCTAGGAAGGCCTCGATTGCCCTTTCTTTCCATGTAGGAAAGCCTTAGGCCCAAACTGGGATCTCCAGACCAGGATTGTTCACTGGATATACACGGCAGTCGTGAGACTTATCCTTATGTATGGAGTCTGGTGGGCGGCACTGGACAAGAAGAGGAACATTGCAATACTTGAGAAGGTTCAAAGGCTATCCTGCGTCTGTAAAACGGCCGCTATTAGAAACACTCCTACAGCTGCACTAGAAACTATGCTCCATCTTCTTTCTGTTGATATCTTTGGGAAGCTGATGGCGGCTAAAGCAGCATTACGGCTTACGGAATACTTACAACTGGTTCGTGGAAATATGGACCACGCAAGCATCCTAAACGGCCATAACACTAGTTATAGTAATGCGTACTACATTGTCCCCTATCTAGTATTTAACGTCAAATATAAGACCAGGATTCCTAGCAGAAGTACTTGGGAATCGGGAGAAATTTTAACAACAGAGATTTACATAGATGGATCCAGGATAGCGTCGGGAACCGGTTTACACCAGTGCACTCGATATTTGTATCACCACACGACTGCCCAACCACTGTGGTATATTTCAAGCAGAAGTTACAGCAGTCCGAGAAGCCGAGACCTCGCTTTCGATTAACTCTCTAGAGTGCAGTCCTACTGTTTTTTACATATTTGTTATGTGTAGTCAACCTGCGGTAAAACCATTGGAATCGCCAATAATTCGATCCAAGTTGGTAAAGCAATGCCGCGAATCTCTTAATGAAATCGCTGTCAGGTGCGACGTATCTCTGTGCTGGGTTCCAGGCCACATTGATTTTCCAGGCGATTGCAAAGCGGACGAGCTAGCTAAGGAGCATACAGACCGGAACCTCTCTGACAATAGGGGGGACCATCAGCACCTATTAAATCGATAAAATTCCAATTAGATACCGCAACCATTATGTCTCTTTTCTAAACAAATCTGGCCAGAGCTGGATTGTAGGAAAACCAGTCGACTTATTTCTGTCAATAGTACAAATCTGAGAACGATATTTGGCACCCTCACAGGGCACTGTCTGGTAGGCAGACATGCCAGAAGGATTGGTGCTCCCTTCAACGATTTCTATAGAAGCTGTAGAAACGAGGAAGAGGAGGAAGATATGCCACCTCTCTTGTGTATCTGTCCTGCCCTGTCGGTATTGAGAGAAGGAAAACCCTAGGCGAGTATTTCTTTGAAGGTCTTAACGATCTAGCGCGACTAGACTTGAGCATACCTTGACTATATCTCTACGGCATGGATTTGCGCTGAAACTGGTTGCATTTGGAAAGTCTCCATGTAGGTCTCCGATGCTGGTAATCCGGTTTTTTTCCATAGTGGTATCACAATGGACCTTCTTTGTGGTCTATGTGTGTCCCTACTTAGCGGGGACAACCACCCATCCTAACCCAACCAATGGTATCACATGACGAAACATGTGTTATTTCAGAAGTTTATCCATCATAAGCGACTATTAAAAAGAAATCGTGAAAAAAATGTCAATTAGAAAAGACTAGGGCCAAATCACAATGGCCACTAAAATCTCGGAAATAACTATTAAGCCATGAGTTTGAAATAAAATATCACGCCACCTAAAGTAGACAAATACGTACCCGAATAAAATACCAGAAAGTAGGTTCTTACATTTTGTCTACGATTAGTGCAGACACCACCCACGGAGTGTATAATCAAACCTATAGACAACAAAGTTTCAAGTACCAGCCGAGTCGATAGGCAACAAAACCGGCTTCATCGTGTCAAGCAAGTGCCTTATCTAAGACAAACTTTCAACTTTCCTCCGACACTAACTCGGTCATGAATATGAGACAGCATACTTTAGACAGCTTTTGGCATTCGCACTACCAACCAAAAGCAACAACCTCATCCTTTAATTATAACAAAAGACACTTCCTGTCACCACGTCAGATGACAACTGACATCTTTCGCGCCAAAATGTAATTTCCATCAATTCCCTTCAAAATACAACTAACTTTCACGAACTTTAAGTCAGAAATGCATTCATTCATTTATACCAATATCCATGCGACTACAACGAGTACGACGACATGCCACCCCCCCTTTGAAGGTTTACACAAGAGAATGCAAGGTATGCCTTCCTCAACTCGACGTCTCACATTAAATAATGACTTGACGTAATTTTACCCTAAAAGCGGTTACTACGAGTATTCCTAACATAGACGATGGCATACCGAGCGCGCACTACAATTTTACGAAGCCCTGATCGTATCCAACCGTCAAAATAAACGAAGACAGAAAATATTTGTAGCTCCATGTAGTAAATGGTCTGCTTCCAAACGAAAGGTTGACGTTGATGTGTGCTGTCCTGGTGATGGTGATGATGGTATTGGTGGTGGATGGTGGATGGTGGTGTTGATGGTGGAAGTTTGTCGACCGATTCAGTCGGTCTGTACGTATATGCGGCGAGATACCAACATCGAAATTATGCATAATAAAAAGCAACCAACCCACTCCTACGAGGAGCAGACAGGAGTTTCCCACGTAACTCTCTCATTTCCCCGCGAGCGCTTTACCCGCCAATGACGAGTGCATCGACTTGTGAGGCTGATTACTGTGCTACTATTTGGTATTTTTCGTCAAGGGTTGATAATACGAAGATAATTTCGTCGCCCGTTTTAGTTGCAACAAAACCCCACCTCTGTAGACGAGTATATCCTTACTTATTCATGGCACGAGACCGGGAAAAGCAACTTTATGCATTTCCATCGGATTAACGGAAGAAGACTTCAACTTATGGTTGTATGTGGGTGTGTGTATGTGTGTGTGTGTTGTGCAGGGATGGTTACAAAATTTTCTGTGCATGCTTGGGGAGCCTGAGATAAGTATAGTTTTTGTTTTTTTTTTTTTTTACTTTTTTTTCTCGTTGAAATGTTTCAACTTTTATTGCAACTCAAACTTAAGGCTGTAGATGTGTTTGCATTTCTTTGTTTTGTGCAATTTATTCTTTTCGAGTTTAATTTGTTTAAGAGAGGAAAACAAACTTTCAGGCCATTCCCGGTGGTCCTGTAATTTTAATTGAATTTTCCATTTTTCCCGTAAAATTGATTGAAATGGAAATTTTTTTTTTAATTGCCAAAAATAAAACAATGATTGGCTATTGTTAGCCAATTAACAAAAAGTGTTAATGACTTTACCAATTCGTATGGCAGCTAATATTTCCGACTTGAAATCTCCCCACAATATATCTACATACATATGTATGTATGTATGTACATAATAATAAATTTTGTTTATTTTTCTTTTCTCAAAATAGAACAGAATTTGCCTCCACTAGGTGTTTTATGCGTTCAAGTTCAAGGTGAGCATTTTTTTTTTTTGAAACGAAAGACATATGCAAAACACTATGAATAATGTTACGTATACGCCGTGTTTTTTTTTTTTTCAGTTAGAAACACTCTTGAGATTTATTTTCTTTTTTGCCTCAAATATTTGTTATTTTAGAGAAAAAAATCAGTACTTTTGTTTCTTTTTTTTTTGTTTTGTACATTATGTCTGTATTTTTGGAAAGAAAAAAAAAACCAGCATGCATTAGTTTGTCAGTTTAAGAATAAAAAGAAATATTTTTTTTTAGTAAAAATGGTTTTTGAATAACCAGGTGAAGGGATTTTTTCCATTTTTGTTGTTTGAAAAAATGTAGACGAAAGCTGAAAGACAATTTGGGGAAAAGATTTGTGTCAACACCTTACATTAGCGGGTTTGTTGAATAGGATGTCTTTTTAACCCAAAACTAACTTCAGACATCTGTTAAACCAATTGTCAGATTGCAAACTGTCAGTGTCATGTTTATTTAGTAGTCTTTGCAATTTTATGGCGATGACATAAACACTTCAACAACGTTACCGAATTTGGTTCCAAATTTATTGGTTTTGTGCGCCAAACATATAGAGCACTTGAAACATATTACAAAACGGCATAACCGACCATCTGAGACCGCTATTCGCCGTATTGTTGACCATTTTTGCAAAATATTTTCTTTGCAAGATGCATCTGTTCAGGAGAGTAGTGAAGAAGATACAAATCTATCAATCCGATGTCGTTTACAACAGCTAGGTCTGTGTCCGTCCACTTTATGGAAAATTTTACGCAAAGATCTTGGTTTGAAGGCTTATAAGATCCAACTCGTGCAAGAATGGATTTTGCGTCGAAACTTCAGTGAATGGGTCCAAAATCAACTGGCATTGGATCCGCTGTTTTATCGAAAAGTTGTGTTCAGCAATGAGGCTCATTTTCGGCTCAATGGGTACGTCAATAAACATAATTGTCGCATTTGGAGCGAATATAATCTACATGAGATTATAAAAACGCCGTTACATCCCGAAAAATGTAAATTTGGAGCGGTATTTTTTCAAAATGAGGCTAATCAGCGTGTTATGGTTATGCTATAAAGCCATGATCAATGACGTTTCATTCACCGATTAAATGGCATGGTATGGCATGGAAGAGATGTGGTTCCAACAGGATGGCGCTACGTGCCATACAGCAAACGAAACAATCAACTTATTGAACGAAACATTTGATGAACGCATAATTTCACGTAATGGACTTGTAAATTGGCCTCCAAGATCTTGTGATTTGATGCCTCTTGATTATTTTCTTTGGGTATACGTAAAGTCGCTAATCTACCCTGATAAACTGACAATAATCGACTCATTGAAAGCCAACATTATTCGTGTTATTGAGCTCATACGGCCACAAATGCGTGAAAAAGTGGTCTAAAATTTTGTCTCTCCGGTGGCATAAATCTGATCCAGCTATGGTGGGCAAATGGCCGAAGATGTTTTTAAAAATTAACTACAGATTGTATTGAACACAAATAAATGGCTATTTAATGAAATTTTATGTGTTTTGTTCAAAATCAAAGTTAGTACTGGCCTTAAACAATACCCTTTGCTTGTCATGATCAAGCGACTCACCCGTCCCCACAGGAAGACCCTCTAGCAGAGCAGTCAGAGCAGAGCATCCAGCGAATGTCCAAGTGCTTGGCGATCGGTTACCCTACCCACATACAATACCGGACCAAAGTTTCAACCCCAGCAGCATCCAGACCGTAGGACGTAACCTCAATGGGCCTGAAAACCACTCTGGCCGGAAAACTACGCTCTGCCGATGAATGAAGCAACCATCTGCAGCAGCTACCAAATTCGATTCTTTAACAATTACAATCATCTACACGTCCTTGCAGACATCTCCAACCGACGCAACGCCAAAAAGAAGCATTAGCTTCGTAGGAGCGAACGATGTACTTGTCCTAGCTGGCAACATTAGAGGCAGAAGGTGCAAATTTCCCATCGACTCTGGAGACACCCCAGCCATTATCAACGAGCAACATCTCTCCTCAAAAACACTTTGGATTACCGAGACCGCCAAAGAACAACTTGTGCTAAGCCATAAGGAACATAGCAAACCAGCCATCCTGGGCAGGGATATTATGCCGGAGATGTGCAGCTGGAATATTTCGCAGCCGAACGTAGAGATTTGAGGTGGAAAGTACCTCACTCAACAGCCGGAGAAAGCCCACACCGGTAAACCTCTGACTGCATCCTGCGAAGTCGAGCGCTGCGATAAAAGCAAGTACTCGGTAATGGATTCTACAAAGGACATACAATTGCAAAAGGATTCAGTAGATTATGCGATTAAGAATTCAAATGATTATGCGAGCCTCTATTCAAAACCAAAACTAAACCTTAACATCTTCGATCGAAGGATATCGCCGAGGAGCTGGAGGTAGAAAAACCCTCGTGATTTAAAAACCTACTTCCACTGTCAGGACATTCATAAGTAAGACAAATCCTGGAAAAGACCAAAGAATTTCAAGGCGAAACTCATCACTTTTTTCATCGACTTTAATGCTGCATATTATACCATTCATCGTTTGGAGTTCTACATGACGACGACCGGCTGAATTCGGAATCCTGAAAAACTGATTCAGATGTGTTGCGTAACCCTGGAGAATACGCTGTATAGCGCCTAAGAGAAAATGTCAAAGTTGTAGCTATCAAATGTTGTTGATAGCTACAAATTTAAAGTAGTTAAGAATTTCATCTACCACGTCAATATTAACTCTCAGATTCACACTTGGAAACCGTTACTACTTAGGTTTGGCAAAACAAATGACGAAAAAAAATACTTTAAAAACTGCACTGAACACAACCTCAAACAGTGACATGTGACATAATGACAACATTAGCACCTCAAAGGATACTCTCCCTGCAGATACAGTCCTCATAAAATATAACTTCCAAAAAAAAAAGCATTTGGTTTTCAATTATCCCAGGCAGAGGTGGTAGATTTATTACAATACCACACATCGCTGGCAGCTCGGTAAGTTATATCTTGAAATAAATACTGAGTTGAACAAAATGCGACAGTAAAACTAAATTGCTCAATACGCGCGTGTGTATACCAATGCGACACCCGCTCCTTACGACCAGACACAAACTCTAACCCCAATTAGATATGACAACTAAGGCTGATTAATGCGACCATAAAAAAAAAGTCCAAACATAAATAAACATGACCAAGTTTTACTACAAGACCACTACCACTGGAAGACCCAACCTAACTTGACGTAAAAAGTACTTTCAGATTTAAGTAGTTACCAATTTGCCAAAAACCCCTTCTCGAGCATTCCCATTCTGGGGAGGAACAAATTAGTCCCAGGCCTCTTCAGATTGTCCATTAACACATCCCACACACAACCAGACCAAAATATATTACAGGAATTTCCTCACACATTTGCCTTAATTACAGTCACCTTTTCGTGTAATCATCAGCACAGGAAGTACGTTAAACTTTGCTCTTTAGGACAAACATCGTTACGCCGTCCGTTTAATCAAATTTGTATCGCATTGCGGTCAGAAGTAGGCAATAACCTATCCCACCACTAGAATTCACATTCATTTGTCAGGCCTTAATGCTTGACGTATGATTTCCCCAACATTTGACATAATGTCACTTAATTGCCTGCCGGGATAATATCCTGACACGCCCAACCGATAAACAAACTGAGTATCTGATGAACCGAATCTGTCATTAATCATTTGACAGTTCATTCGAAATTCGAATATTCTTACGAATCATTAACCTCACCATTGACAGTTGACAAAAGAAACCATGCCAGGGCTAGCTTTAAGTGGCTCCATCTCTGAAGTGCAATACGAGTAGTAGTAATGCAATTTTTACGAGCGCATTTGATGTTAAAAAATATTCTATGCAATTCTTTTATGTACACCGGTATATATACGAAAAATTTTAACAACTTGTCCAAGTCGCATTTTCTTGGTTCTTCCATACACTTGTGGACATTGACTACGAGTACTGTTACAGTCATAAAGTCATTCTATGTCCGAATCGCATTGCATTGGGATAGAATCCTGGACCAAGGGCGGTGGTGATGGTCCTGTTGTTGGTTGACCACCGTGGGAGAAAATTTAATCGTCCCAAGAAAGAAAGTCATTTAAGGAATTTTATTTCTTCTGCCACTGCTGCATTTTAAGTGATGGCGCGGCGTTGAAGTTTTATTGTCCAGCATGGTATAGGGATATGGCATGGAATATATTTTCCTTTTCTTCTAATTTTATTATGAAGCTCCTTATGGGACAGAGAATGGCTTGGACTTTACGGTTGTTGTTTTGGGTTATGTGTGTTTTGAGGTTCATTTTGTTTTTTTCTTTTTTTTTTCCTTTGAGTTTAAT
The DNA here is from genome assembly GCA_905220385.1 of Xylota sylvarum. NCBI lineage: Eukaryota > Metazoa > Arthropoda > Insecta > Diptera > Syrphidae > Xylota > Xylota sylvarum. The sequence goes on from LR999958.1 coordinate 42,078,595, forward strand.
GGCGGTTGAATCATATTCTAACAATGAATTTTGAATAAAAATTATTAGTATATAAAAATGTATAGACTTTAGCTATTTGTTGGGTATATTTCCTTTTGGTAATAATGTTGACTTTTAATGAGTACAAGGATGATAAAAATATATATTCACAGGCAATATAGTTTATAGCTGAGCGATTGGCATCTTTATTGACTTGGCAGCACTTCTTCTTTGCTGGTTAAGGGAAGGGATCTAGAAAACCAGATTTTTTTGCGAATTTTTGCATACTTGTGTGAGGAGGGATACCCTGAATATGCTTAAAAGCAAAGAAACTCCTGTGAGGCGATCTAGCGATTTATCAAAGAAGGGCACCCTGTTACGCTGATGAGCAAGGCATAGAGTTTGTATTCGCCAGCTCAGCTAAATTGTTCAAAAGGCTCTTCTGAAGCTGAATTCTGATAACTAGATCTGGAGAGAAACAGGAAAATGAAGGATGGTCTTTTTCTCCTGCTGGTCCATAACATGTCTGAAAGTCATTTGGAAAATTAAAAGACGTTTCCGTCGTTCCAATCAGACATTCTACCTTAGGCCAGATCTGTCTAGTAACATAAAACTTGACCCTATTATCCCACCTAAGACTGTTCGCTTTAGATGCTCAAATTAAGCAGATATGGTTGTAAAAGGGGGTGGTTTTGATTTTCCTGGATTATACCCTGCCCCTGATGGCGTTCTTTCCATAACGCTGCCTCTAATAGCCTTCTACGCTTGTAACACTTGTCAAAAAGGGTCCAAAAATAAAGCTATGAATGTTCAGATCAGTAGTATGTCCGATCCTCACTTCCTAAGGATAGCTAGTCTGGTGGCCCGAGATGACCAAAGCATGTAATGATAACCAAACTAAGCAGAGTCCAAAAAACTCCCAATAGGCATCACTGGAGCGAGAACACACGACCACAGCAAAAAGTGGTTACAAACCAGATTGACTACCTCACTCCAAGACCAAACTTTCCAGGAAGGCATGATGCACAACTCTGACATGAACACTGTTGTGGCTCAAGCTACCAGATTTCGCAAGCGTTTTCCAAGAGCTATTGCCAACGATTTTAGAAGCATGCCTCCTAACCGGAACGTTTTAATATACACGCACAGCCATGTGGCCATTAAGGATTAGCCTCTGTAACCGCATCCTGCAAATTAAACTAGAAGGAACTTGAAAATCTGGACAATCTGTTATCTGTCACTCTAAAACCTTATTTAACGCTGCCGGAGAAGACTTGAAGAGAAGGGTCGTGAAATCATCCGGGTAGAGTGTACCTATAAATTCATATGTCATATGGCCTGGACTTCTTGGTCTCCAGCACAACGAATAATTCCTATCATGATTGTCTGCCTAGCCTAGAAGCTGTCATCATTGGATTTAGATCGTTCAATGAGCATCTTAATAACCATTGGTAGGTATAAAGCTTTAAGGAAGGAAGAAATAATTAAATCGCCAGTAGGTTTGCTGTTTGAAGGCTAGGGCCATCCTGAACTGTAACACAACCTAAATTTGAAAGTAAGTAACTCAGAAGACCAAGGAAAAATTTATCCGAAGGATAATTCTGCCACGACTATTCCTAGTCCTCTAATGCTATTCATAACGTATCCAGCTCATCTTTAAATACTCCAATACGTGATCAGCTTTAATTACAACTCCTGTTTAACTTTCATTTCAATAAAAGTCCCTCTCTCTACCTCGATCCAGTAATCACATTAACAACACTCTTCCAATAATAATATTTAATGAAAATGCAGTTAAACAAAGCTAAAACTCATTAACACGGACGGCTGGAGATTTCATTCTCTGGACACGCAAACTTTCGTTCAATTTCGGGAAATGCAATATTCCCTACCATTCTGTCCACCCTCTGGCAGTGGCCAAACTTTGTGTCTCACGCTCTGTGATTTCCCCCTAATCGCACATAATAAGTTCTTCAGTAATCGCATTACCGTATTAATTAGCTTCCAAGGTAAAGACCGATAGAGTACGAGAGAAAAAAGCTATCCAATAGGGACAGAAACATGAAAAGTCCACTTAGAACTACTACCCTTCACAGGATGGAGAGATGTCGTTTTCGCTTCACGAAGTGATATCAAGTCACACTGACAATGTTGTGTGTCCTACCAATAAACGTAATGACAGTAACACTTTCATTTCCCAAAGCTTCTTCGTCCTTTTCTCGAAACACTAAGTCCCAAAGGTAGAAGAAAAATAGAAAAAAAAGAAGACTTGTTTGTACTGGAGAAGGATAAATGAAGTCCGTTTCCTAGTGAAACACATAGGGCAGCAGATAAAAAAGCTTAAAAAAAAAATACAAGACTACCGAAGTGGCATTTCTGGCAGACAGTTTTATTACGCTGACATTATGCACACCCTTAAATTGACAATGCACACACATTGGTGTGGTGTATATGCACTAACTGTCAGGATTAGGGATACTATGGCATTTTGCAGACGAAAAAATGAAAATAGAGGTGTTGCCCGACATGCTAATGCACACGTAGGGCGCTTATACATTTCCATTAATAAGGAACAAAAAAACAGTTCTGGTTTTTCCTTCTATTTTTCCGAAGGATTAAGGAGTTAATGTCGCGTAGATTTCTTGTATAGTCATTGTGATTTGGTGTGATTTTAGCCCGGGTAATGTGTCTTGGGAGGAACATTTAAAATGTCATAATGACTTGTGGGTGTGAAGAGACATGGTCTGATAGGAACCTCGATAGATAGACAGAACGTGTAACGTTGATATTTGGCTTTTAAATGAAAAAAACTACTATACCTTGTAACTAGGAACTATTTTCGAGAGTAGATTCAAGTTTGCCACGACCGTTCACCTCATAGAAGAAGACTTTGAAGGCAATTCTTACGCTTTGAACAAAAATGTTGGCATAATACGAACTACAAACTAGATAATTGAAGAAAGTTTACATAACGCCTACGTAGGGAGGTAGACAAACGTTCGACATGCCACAGAGGTGGCCCGATTGGAATGATATTGTTTTCTTAATTGAATACGACAACATGTCACATGAAATGTCTCCAATCTCCACAATTCTATCTATCAAATTAAAAAAGTTGCTGCCCATTGCATCAAGGCAATGTTTTGGAAATGAATAAATTGAAGAATCGTCCAGTGATTCAACTCTTAAGAACAGAGTAGAAATTTCCAACCAAAACCGATGAAAGCTTGCAGTCAGGAGTACTACGTATATATTCAGTTTCATCTATAAAATTCTGGCTTCACCAATTCAAAGTCGCCAGAGAGTTACTGAAGACAATCAAAGCAACAGTTGATGAAATCTTCAAAAAAGTTGAAGACCTTCTCCTAAAAGAACAATTGGTTTACAAAGATGCAAAACATCTAATTTGAAAGTGTATAGCGGATCATGTACGAAAAATTGAGCATGAACAAGTTCAGTTGCTACGAATGAATTTCTCGACATTTGCAAGACTGATCCAAATAAAATTTCCCATCGCATTGGTAAATGTGATGGGACCTGAATCTACCACTACGAAATCGAAACAAACCATACAATGGCAGCGACAAGGAAACCGTGCCTCAACAAGTTGTTCGAACCGTCAAAATGTCCTCTTTTTTCTGCAATGCGTGGGAAATATGACTAAATGATTACTCGCCATACAAAACCACCATATCGGGCCCCTACTATGCCACTCTTCTCGAAAAATTCCATCTTTCAGAAAAGATGTGGATTTAATCGCAGAGGCGTGTTCTTTTTGCACGATAAGTCGCACAAGTCGTAACTTGCACAGGCTACATTGAAGGATTGTTGCTTGCAATTCCTATACCACACAACGTATTCTCAAGACCTGACCCTCAGCGATTACGTTATTCTCAAATCTGAAGACAGAACTCAAAAGCAAGTATTTTGGCTGATGAAGAGGTCTATGACGCTTTTTCTGATTATTTTGAGGACAAATGTTCAGACTGGTTTTCAACGGAGTGGCCATAAGAAAGAGGAATACGATGTTCCTTTTTAAAAAATTGCTTTAAGTACAATGACTTTCCATTTTTTAGGACATAAACTCGACACTATGTATAAGCGTGTACTATAAAGGACAGCGAGAGTGGAAAAATCAAGTAGGTGCCCACCAACATTCCGTTTTTAAAAAAAAGAGGAAGTAGGATTTAGAGCCTGATAGTCATTATTGCCCCTAATTTCAACTCTTGGGCTACTGACTGCTCGAAAATTACCTTTTGTTCCTTGCCATAACTTGATGAATACTAGAACTGTGTATGCTTCCCGCAGAACATAAGGGAGATATGCCGTTTTATTACCAAAAATATTGCGACCACATGGCCAGTGACATCTAAGAAGTGGAAAATTCTGAACTACTCTTCTAAATCTTCTGTGACGAAACAGCAACATTGAGTACAGCAACAAATCTAAGACAAACCTGTTAGGACTTGGTAACGGACCGAGGTAAGGGACTTTAAAAGCCACTCATCACCGAATGTTATGCCATACCTGATGACACAACTATGGCTGCTTGTTCTACTAATGGAAGTAATTGCTGCAGGATTATTCCCTTAGCAGCAAAAAGAACTAGTTCCAGTCGGAAACCAGAAAATTTAAACAATCCACCGATGAATGCGAGGTACTCTGAATTAGGCTAAGCCAATTGACGAGACCAATGAATGTGATAAAGCACATGCTGGCAACTCATAAGAATACATCATCATCGTCAAAAACATGAAAGAAATGGATAATAAATTAGATGCTTTGGAAAAGTAGACATCTGAAAAAAATAAGTAAAGCATAACCTCGTCGCTGATTTAATGGCTAATAGTTATTCCAGAGGGGACAGAAAAATAATGAGCATTTCAGTGTCTTCAAAGATTTACCCCTTAGTACACTAGTTTATGAGATGAGAGCGAAAACTAAAAACATGTAACAACTCTTAGGTTTACTTTATATTAAGTAAATGTAGTATGAGATCAAGCCTACTGATCGTTCAGATCCTAAGCCGCTTGACATTCTGCAAGTCAGTCTGTAAAAGAAACTTGTCCCAAGTCTGAAGAGGAAAGTAAGCGAAACCTAGGAAAGCCTAGATTATAGACGATTACCAATCAATCACGAGTAGGAAAACCATGTTAAGGAAACTATATCAGCAGTAAATACGTACATCGCCCAGTGTAGGGATAACTTGTGCGCGAAACAGTTGATCCACCCGAAGTTATTGGTAATGGAATTCGATGTCTAACTGGGATATCAACCCATCTGTATATACAGGTGCAGGAATGAGAAACCATCAAACTTGAAACAGCCAAAGATAGAAGCATAATATGTACTTTAGAAGTTCAACTTCTCGAGCCTTGTGAAGTGAAGATTCGACACGCTGGGTGTGGCACAGCAACCACTAATAATGGTTTTAATTCTTTTGACATATGTTACCTACAAATTTTTAAGCTAGGCTAAAAAAAATACCGAAAATATTTAATGGATTCCTTTTAAACATTGTAAGTATCCGAGTAGGTAGAAAAATTGTTAACCCTACGTAGTATAATAAGATGTATCACCACGTCTGCCTATTTGACTACATAACTCAATACCACTAGTACTTGTACTAGTCTATATCACAGAGAGAAGCTCTTAGTAAACGAAAACGTTCAACAATTCAAAGAAAAGCTTATTTAAGAAAAAATACACAATTATAACAAGTATCTAAATTTAAACTGAACTCAACCCAACTCTTTGAAATCTCTATTTTCTAGACTTACCGCTTTTGAATGTAGCCATTAGGCTATCAGAGTCGCCACCATGATGGCACTCGTATAGAGATTTATCAAGTAGATCCTCTGGCTTGTAACCAAATAAACTGGTCATTCTACAAAAGAAAAGAGAAATTTGTTTAAATTTCGTAAAGCAAATTTTATTTGATTAACTTACTTATCATCAACGTATGTGAACTTCATGTCGAGCGAATGCTTTGTTAAGAAAGTTGTTGTTCCCAATGGTATTTCAATGTTTGATGGATGTGGAATTGGTCGGCCAATTGCGATAAGGACACGATCGCCTTTGGCGTTCACTACCAAATGTCCAGTAATGTGTATTACCTACGAATAAGGGAAATAATTTATTTTTTTGAAGAAAATTAAAATGTTTCTTAAACTAGAATATTGTCCTTCAGTTTTGTTGCATTGTGCAGTCAGTGCGTACAAAAGTGGTGGTAGAGGAGGTCTGTGAAATCTCGAAGACTGGAATTGTCAAAACATCGGTGTGCGTGTTCGGTAGTTCGGTAATAAAAGGATTGCTTTATGCAAAGAAAGAAGTGCACAAAAGATTTGTTTATTGGAAATGCTGAGGAATATTCCAAGAGACCAACCTTGATCTAATAACATACGAACCCTGCACCTTAATTGCTACTTGACTGTCTGACAGCATTGCGGCATTGAATGAGTGCTATTCTGCATGCCGAAAGATTTCGAATTTCTTATCCTGGTATTTCAAGGATCCTCAATTTGGTATTCAGTCAGTGTCTTCTATTACTCGCTTTTGTGACGATTTTTCTTTCAAAGCAGTACTTCTTGATCATCTCATCGCTGGGCCAGTTTAGAAGATTTTGTCGATGCGAGATGCATATTCTCAGGATGTTACCCTTTGGGATGCTTTCTAGCAATATATATAGAGTTATAAGTCCTACTATTAACTTTAGTGCAGCAGTATTACAGATTTTCATAGCTCCTGTTCTACAGAACAGTTTTTCTCATTGTGCTTAGTTTTACTCTACTACCGCATGCCACTGCTCGTATTTTAGGATAGAACTAAAGCTCAATCAAATAGAAAGCGGAATGCCCGCTAACCCTTGTTTGGAAAGAAATAGGCACTTTCCCCAGTTCGTTGTTGATTGTGAGATCTTTGGCGTGGGGAGCCTCTAGTGGTATTCATTGTGATGGCTTTCTAGTCTCAGCAGTCCTAGTCCTAAGCATCTCACTTATCCAATCGATAGATTCGTGGAAGATACTGTAGAAGGCTCCTTCCAGCATATACACGTGTAGTATGCTTATTGGTTATGGTGGATTGTATTCTTTTCAGTAGCGTGGTTCTTAGGTAATTATCTACGATATGCTCAAATGTACGTAGCATTAGCAATCGTATCCTCTTTAAAGTAAAGCAGACAAGTTGACGTGTTTTCCTGTTGCTCTTTTTATCCCTCCGTGCAGATGGTTTTTCTCAATTTTCTAAGTTACATAGGTTTTCATTGCCTTTCCGATACATCTACATATGTATGTATATTTGAGCTACTTGGACAGTGCTCCTAGTACTTGCTACTTGATCGTCCCCTACGGTGTAGCTCCCATCTTACTTTTTCAGAGAATACAATTTTTGAACACTGGTAATGTTTCGGATCGCCGGACACTTGTGCATCATCACACGAAAACAACGCTCCTGTACGTGAAAGTGTAACCGAAAAGCCGGAAATCTTGATCGAGTATTTGGAAATGAGGAAGGTGCGGCCGTGTTGGTTAATGGTATCAGCTACAAAGCCAAGTAAAACCTGACTTTTCTGGCCGGAATTGAAAAATTTCACTTTGGAAGAGATGTTGTTTCAACAGCACATGACGTACAGCTGGTAAAACTATAGCTCTATTGTGTTACAAGTGCAATGGTGGTTTTATTTCAAGATTTGGCAACGAGTTCCAGACAAGAACATGCAATTTAACTACGATTCATCGACGCACATGTCATCTCTGACATCGCTACTAGGCACTGAACCACTGATATTCATGCAGATCGGAGTATTTCATAATAACTACTGCAAAAGCTTCAGCGATAAAGAAGACATTGACACTATGAATGACTTAAAGACATTTATATAATTCAGATTAAATTAATTATGCAAATATTGCAACTATTGCATAATATGAAGAATTTTTGTGGATGGCAAAGGAATTAAAATAACCTTCAGATAAGATTTATTGACACCGTAAGGAGATATAGTCAGCATCGGGTGAATAATAAAATTGTCTCAAGTACATACACTTGCCCGCATAAGTCTGCGTACAACGAAAAAAAAGCAGAAACATTAACTTCAAACGTAAATATTTCAGCTATTATAGCATGCATCGAGTTCATATTTGTTTTATTTTATTCATTAATGATTTTTCTTACTAATGACTTTTAATATTCCATTCAATATCCAAGAAATAATATTTTAAATAATTTATTTCTTAAGAACGTATAAAAAACACACACGCAAAAGTCTGCGTACAAGTCCTTTGCAGCTGCGCACAATGAGAAAATATGCGAGTACAGTTAACTGTGCATGCGTGTCTAGACTCCAGATGTTTATTTCATTCTTTTCTGATATTTTGGCGAGTTAAGTTCATATGAATAGCACTATGGAAAACAAAGGAAAAGAAATTTGTGCCGATGAGAGGAAAATTATTTTCAAGCTATATGTTGAGGGTAAAACCTATAGACAGATTGGACAGATAGTTGGAAGAGCTCACTCATCTATCCAGAGAGTGATAATTAATTATGTTTCGACGGGTTCCATCTTGCCAAAGCCCAGAGATGGCCGTCCATCATTATTAACAAAGCGAGAACAAAAACGCATTATTCAGCTAGTATCCCTTAACCCCAGGATTACTGCCCACCAAATGAAACTTGAGGTAGAGGAAAGGTTTGGCAAAGCAATATCCGATGACACTATCCGGAGAACTTTAAAAAAAGCTGGGTATCATAGCCAGGTAGCTCGTAAGAAGCCACACGTCTCACATATTAATAAAAAGAAACGCATGGATTTTGCGAATGAATACGTTTCCAAGCCTCCAGAGTTTTGGAACAAAGTCATCTTTTCCGATGAGAGCAAGTTCTGCATCTTTGGAATAAAAGGTAAAAAGCTTATATGGAGAAAAAAAGGTACAGCTTTTGAAAAGCAGAATTTAATCCCAACGGTAAAGCATAGAGGAGGCGGAATTATGGTTTGGGGGTGTATGGCAGCTAACGGTGTGGGAAAACTTACATTTATTGAATCCATAATGGATCAAATGGGTTATATCCAGATTCTAAAGGATAATTTATTGCAAAGTGCTCAGCAGTTGGGGCTAGAAGAAGATTTCTGGTTTCAACAAGATAATGACCCGAAGCATACCGCGCACAATGTGAAGCTTTGGATGTTGTATAACATCAAAAATCAGCTGCGGACACCTCCCCAGTCGCCGGACCTATATCCCATAGAGCATTTGTGGGACTTGCCCGAGCGCAGAATTCGTAAAAACACCATTACCTCCAAAAATATGCTTAAGAATACAATAATGGAAGAATGGGGAAAAATTACATCCGAAAATACAAAAAATCTAGTGGATTCCATGCCTAGACGTCTAACAGAGGTATTACAAAGAAAAGGTTATCCAACAAGCTACTAGAGTATCAGAAAAAAATTGTTTTCTGCGCTCCAAACGTCTTGTACGCAGACTTTTGCGTGTGTTTTTTTTTATACGTTCTTAAGAAATAAATTATTTAAAATATTATTTCTTGGAAATTGAATGGAATATTAAAAGTCATTAGTAAGAAAAATCATTAATGAATAAAATAAAACAAATATGAACTCGATGCATGCTATAATAGCTGAAATATTTACGTTTGAAGTTAATGTTTCTGCTTTTTTTTCGTTGTACGCAGACTTATGCGGGCAAGTGTACATATGTACATATGTATATCAATTAATAGAGATATTTCCGCGAACAGTATTAATTTATGAGACATTACTGACCAAGCAATCCTATTGCCAAGTGTAATATTGCGAATTCTAATTGAAGAGTCAAAAGAGTGACGAACTCCGTTTTAGTTCCTCTTTATACAATACAGTATGGCAACCGACAGCGTCTTCGAAAAAGTATCTGGCAAACACTAAACCGCTGAGGAAGCCTTTATTTTCTTTTATTTTAATAGTAATTGAAGACATACATTATGTATTTACCATCGCAAGAGTGCTTTGAAAATCTAGACCTAACAATGATAGCGCTGTACTCAGACGTGCAAATGAAAATTGACAACACTGAGAAGATCTAGACTGAACTCTGATAATCGTATATAAAGCTTTAGAATGGGAGAATTACACATCGGAGAGATGGAAAGCTTGACGCACATTAGAATCACAGTTTCTACAAAAGGCGGAGTAACGCAAAAGCAAAGGCGAATGCACTTCGTACAACTAAGCAAAGTCTGGAGGGATAGACTATGTACTATGCAAGTCCGCAAGATAATCGTCAATACAATCCTCTTCCTCAGAAATTGGTGGCCAAACACATGAAGAACTGTACAGAAGACGCTATTAGAAGCCATTCGCAACCCAAATAGAACTATTTAAACAGCGAAAACTAAAGAAAAGGACACGGCGCGAAAGTAGTTCTTATTTTCTTCGTTTATCGGGTAAGGTAATGAATTTCTTGACTTTACTTGAATAGAGTTATGTACATCCGAGTAAAGCTATTGCAGCACCAGGGATTTGATTTCCAACGCCAGAATGCTATTGAATAAAAAAAAACAGACCAGTTGATGGTTAATAAAACGCATCAGTAAAACTTGTTGAGACAGTATATTCGCTGTTTTGTTACTAAAAAAGGTTGAGGTCGTCCTATACTGATGCTGAATCGGAGTAGCATAAGTTTAGAGCCTGTAACGTAGCTGTGTGAAGAGCGACAGATAATTGGATGTTGACACCATATATGCTCTAAGATGGTGATGTGAAAGAAATGCTGGAAAACAATATATCTGGGTAATACATGTCACTTTGCTTATTGGCATAAGAAGCAACCAAGTTTTCCATGCGAGAGTGCTCAGCTAACTTGTATGGTTCGTATTTGAGAATGAGTTAATGTTTAAGGCCACACGCCAGATCCTTTTATTCTTAAATGCAATGGGCCAGTTCCATAAAGTACAATCAAGGTATGTATGTTTCTCGATAAATTGCAATGATATTCCAATCGAATTTCGTGCGAATCTTAACCCACCCATAATATCGAAAATGGTTGTGAAGACGATAGATAGCAGCTAAATAAAGCATTCAAGGTATCAGGAGTTAAGCAATTATGAGCTGCCACAGCGCACTAGTGTAATTATATTTCTTTTTGTTTGTCAAGTGAGGGCTTATGTGAATCTTTTGATACAGAGTCAACCTAGGATATAAAACTTCCTTGTAGAAATAAAATTGAACTCTTACAAGGAAGATTGTTTTAGTAGCCCAACTAGTAGGTAATGGAGTTGGTAACACTTCTAGACTCTATTTTGCTTAGACTGCTTGCCTGCATGAGCATGGGTGACGAACCACCTGCATTTAGATCGTCTATTCAGTCTATTCTAGACAGTCTATTCCTTTAGAACAATCGGTTGTTAAGGAGTTGGTCAAAAGCTGCGATATAATCTAGTATTGTTTAGTGGCCGTGTGTCGAGTTCATATGTGACGATGCATGAGCTCGGCGTTTCTTGAAATTTAACGGTCAGTGTGGTAAAATTTGTCCCAAACGTTAGAACTTCTGATATATCTGGCTAGTACTAGCTAAAAATAAGCACTCTTTCGGCTTCAAATGCAATCAAGAGGAACAAATTAGAACTGCTGTTAGGATGTGCATTATTCCTTTGAGCAATCTCCGGACCAAGTACTAAAAACTATGACTATGACTTTAGCATTTTGTTTAAGCACCCTATAGCGTCCGACAAATCTTTTCATATATTATTCGCTTTATTGAAATGATGTCAATAAAAGTATGACCATAAGATGATTAAAAGATGATTGTATATGAATTGATAGTTGAAGTCATGAGTATGATTTTTACAGCCTAAGCAGTATCTTTCTAATTCGAGCCCACCCCCACTTCTCACCTTATAAGTGGCACTCTTGATATTAACACTGCGTCCACGACTGGTCAGTGTACATTTCAATCTAATAAACAAATCACGATGATCTGTTGTAATGCCCTCTTCAATGAGATTTTCATCTTTGACCTTCTCAGTCAAACCATTCTTCTTAATGTTGAGTGCTTCTTTTAGCTCAACATGATCGCACTGATGACTGTATTCCCAGATTTGTTGACCCAATATATCAATCTGAAATAAATAAACCATTACACAATAGCTGATCCACGAAATATCAATTTATCTATAAATACCTTTGAAATACCCAAATACTCAATAATATTTTCCGAGACGTATGTAACATCCCCGTCATTCGATAGACTAATCAAGAATCCATCTAATGATTGTGTCAACAACTTGTCTACTTCAGCTGTCTTCCACAAATCAAAGGGCTTTGCTTCCTTTTCATCGGTTTCTGAAGCTTCTTCATTGTTGGTTTCAGTATTATCTACTGATGATGATTCTTCGGAAATATCTTTAATTTTTGGGACTGAAAATGTAAAGAACTCGAATTAGTCAAGAGAAGAAGGTAAACATTTAAACGTAATATACTTACACGACTGAAGCATTTCGCGTATTTTTAAATAGGCAATCGCTATACGCATTACTGATGCCTTATCCAATTGATCAACAACTTCCTTCGTCAATGGAAGGACTTGTGCCAATTCACTGAAAATTTCTGTCTCACGTGAACGCCTGTAACGGGCTGCATCACGAGACTTTTCTTTACGTTTCTCATTGCTCCTGCAAAATTAAATAAAACAAAATACAAATCGATTGATTAATTAGCAATTAATATTAAAATAAACAGTAAACGGTAAACAAAGGAAAGCTTATTTATATAAATAAAATAAAATATACAAACAATATGAATTTCATTTGCAAAGCTAGTTGTGAGATAAAGAAGTGGGCGAAAACAATTTATCGCACTATGCCTTCTGCAGAATTATGTGGAAACGAAAGACTTGACTGAAGGCAGTACTAACGTGAATATGTCTGTAGAATGCAGATAAGTCTGGTTGGATGATATGCTATCGCTTAGAAAATTCCACTCCTTTTTTAATTTGTGAACGGAAGAGTAGAATTTGTAATTAGGTCAACATGCAAACTTGACCAACACCCTTCTATCTAAACAGCAAAAATTGAGATAAAACGCTCTAGAACAATCACTCGAGTAGAAAGTAGCAACCTATCTCACACATAATTAGATTAATCGAAAGGCTTCATAGCAAATAATTTCATCCATCTATTCCAACCATCTATCGTATTCTATTGCTGAGATGCATAGATCAGCGTTATGGTACTTTTGAATTTGAAGAAATTAGTTTTTTAACTATAAATGCGCCCTAGGACTATATTTATGAGCTCGAATCAATCAAGGCACCTTGCCGCTTGCTCCAAGTTATTTACATACATAAAATCAGTGGTAAGTTGAAAATTGACAACAGAAAGGCAGGTAGATAAATCACTCGGCGAAAAGGGTGACTGGAGACGTATAACTAAAAAAGGGCAAGAGTACAAAGCCAAAAGACTGTAAAGAAAAGAAAAGCCTCCATAGATGTAAGAGGGCCTACGCCGCCTCCCAACTCAAGGATACTTTATCCGGAATATAAGCTCTCCAATATAGTGAAAAAAAAACCAGTCACCGACGCACAGGGAATTGTAGAATTGCAGGGATCTACGTATGATGGAATATTGTATCCCAAAAAATCTGATCAAACGATGATGCGTTATGCTGGAATGTGTAGTCCAATTCGGAAGTTCCACTTCGAAACTTTTCCGAACATGCACTGAATTTCGCCAACTGTAGGAAAATGTGAATGTAGTCCGGAAAGCCATAACACATCACTCCGTCACTCCGTCACTCCATCACTCCATCACTCCATCACTCCATCACTCCAACCAATAGAATTTTCGAATCACAGTCCGACAAGGAAGACAGAATCTCCATTATAGGATTAAGCAATCACGGATGCCAAAATGCTTAGTCTGACGAACTGGCAGGAGCGTGTCTCAAGCAACCGGCAGCCCGATAAGTAAGTAAGAAGTAGAATCAAAGGTAGAATGGTCGAATCAATCCTTTATATCGACAAACAAAGGTTTTAAGGGAAAGACCCACAAGATCTCTCGCTCCTATAGATATTTTAATGTCTAACATACGTTTTAAATTGTTCACGAAAAGTGAAGTAGATGTTTATCTTCTCTCCATTAACATCTATTTTCGATGTCCTGTAATGAACTGCATACTCGTTTTCGATTTAAGGCAATCGTATCGGTTCACCGATCTATCGATTTTTACCTCGGACAAATCAGACCTAGTAAACAGACAAAGGCCACCGTCGATGTCATGTGGTTAACAGTTGTGATACATAGCTCCACCAAATTTACGAGTATGCAGGCAACTTCGATGTTCATAACTAAATATGTGCTCAATGCTCCAACAATACCAACAACGCCGGAAGACAAGCTAGATGAAGTAGCCTACACGAGTTTCAGATTATCTAAGCAACTTTGGAAATACATACTTTGCATCTTTTCATTCTTCAAAACCAAGCAACTACATATGTATCTACTCAAAATCTCTGTGCCTTTAGATAATTTGGTCCAGGCATGGATTCCGACCTCCAATGATAGGACAACAAAAGTACAGTCGCCTAATTTGAAACTACAAGAGGTCTAACTTGAATGGACAGCGAAACTTTTTTTTGTCTTTTTTATAGACCTACGCACGTATGTTTTGGAACACTGACATCATCACCTATGCTCAATCTAGCATGGGAGTAATTTTTTTAGGAATGACCAGCCTTAAATAAGCCATAATTCAATAAAGAATGTGAATAAGTCACGTTCACCCAGAACAGAGCCTCGACAGTAGCGTTCCAACTTAACTGAACAAAGAAGAGTTAACTTGCCATACTATTGAAACAACGAAGACGAAACATAGTGAAAGAATCACCAATAAACTTCTTCAATGTCCCAACTGTGATTACGCCTTTCACTTGCCAAGCAGAATACAAGCCAACGTCACTTACAAGTTGTGGTATTCTAGTACTTTCCAGGCTAGTTTTGTAATACCAGAACCAGCGTAGTCCTCCATCCAGTTTCATTATCCGAGCTTACACCTTACACTCTTTCTGTATAGATTTGCCGGCGTGCCTTAGGGGTCTATACTGTCACCTACTTTATTTCATCATATTTAATGGGATCAAAAAGTAACAACATTTTTTGCTTTGCCTCATGTTGTCGTGCTTCTTCTTTTATACTAAACGTGAGTTAGAGGAACACTTGCGAATTGTGCTCGCGTTTGAAGCTCAACCTAGAAAATTTCACCCCAAAAACATTAATATTAGACTGAAAATGTGAATTTTGACTCAAAATAATGGAACATGTAGTTTATACTAGTTACTGCTATGGCAAATCTTTCAAAAAAATCAATGCATCCTTCAAAGACCCAGAAATACGATCTTTGGACGCACCACGAATACCTCATCTCTAATTGCAACTGTGAACCACTATTAGTATGTTTGTTTGTCTTTTATATTTACAATTCTAGAATTTGATTCCAATTGTTATGAAATTCAATGTCAGTGTTCAATGACAGTTTAAAACTTGAGGAAATCACTGAGTACATTTTCCCCCACTAACACACCCCCTGATACGCCAACTTTAAGCAAAACACCATTTATTCAGTATTTTTCTAGGAAAATGGAAAAAATCTACTTAAACAAATATGTAGGCATTCACATACTATACAATACGTATGGTTACGCCCACTTTTGTGGGGCGTTTTTCTTTGAAAATCAATTTTCATTCATTTTCCTTAAATGATTTGAGTTGTCGCTATGTATGTTCATATCTACTTATTCATACTAAGAACTTTCAAAACACACAAGCGAAGCCGGGAGAATTAGTTAGTTCCTTATATTACAGAACGAACAGTATTTTTTGTGAGGAATTCTATAGGTAATTTCAAACACCACTGTTTTACGTGGTGCCCCAAAATCGGAAAGTTGGAAGCCATAGCCTGGTGTCATCTCATAACTTCATATGCTTTATCCAGCAAGTTACAATTTGTTTCATTGATAACGTCTTCAGCCTTTCGGTAGGGCGGTGCTTATGTGTACGTTGTAAAAAGTGACATTACATTTTATGACAACAGCTGTCAAATGTCACAGTTTGAGGACTACCAACCTTACGAACAAAAAAGTGTTTGTCTTGAAATAGAACCATTGTAAACTACATATGTATGTATTATAGCAGTGTTTTAAGTTTCAACTTTAATCCAGAAAGTATGTTTGTCAAGTAAAACAGTGAAAATGTTCAAATGCACATAGCAATAGGTACATATACATATTTTCGTTATCGAAAATCAGAAACATTTTGCAACAAACAAAGTGTTTATGCGTTATTATCGCCGTCGGACTTATTGTTATTCCAGAATAAAAAGTGTAATTAATTAAATTATCGCATTACTTAATCAACAATTTGATATTCAAATAAAATCCAATTTGGATTTCTGATATGCAGAGCACGTCGCGTGACAATGCGAATATTGTATTGTATTGTATTGTTTTTTTTTATCTCCAACAATAGCTATGGAAGAGTGATCAAACACAGTCTAGTGAAGTTTTTTTTTTTTGCGTTTTCTATTTAGTCATTCGCAGAAAAAAGAAATGGAAAAACAGCGCCAAACATAAACTAACAATTGAATCATTTGGCGCGAATCTAATCGTGCAATTGCTGACATACTTAGTTTTGCGAAGCATGAGAACCATCATTCAAACATGTGCCATCTGTATTTACAAATAAAATGTGTTGTTGTCGAATTTCTCCGCCATTGATAAACATAGAAAATTCGATATCGAAACGTGAATCATATCGTTTCGTGCGAATTTATTACACTTCCCAGTTTGGCATCACACACTTGATGGAACTCAAAATTAAATGAGAAGAAGTTTATCAAATGAGAACGCTGTCATAATTTTTAAATTTTATTTATTTGACAGTTAAAATATGGTCCAAAAGGTGACACAAGGGATCAGACATGACTGCATGACGCCTGTCATTTCATTTTTAGATTTCGTGGAATTTTTTTTTTTTTTTGTTAGATACTATTTAAGTTTTTGTCTGAATTTTAAATTTAGCGAAATTAATCAAAAGGTGACTTGTGTGTCCTAGATAATTCGAGCGACGCGTTTAATGATCTATCGTAGGCTTGACTTCGTATAGATACTTAATGAGAGGTTGGATGTTATGTTAATTTTAAAACAGTTGTGAGGGAATATATTGATTCACTTGAATGGTTTTGTACTATGTTTATGTCAAGTTATTAAACCTTCACCTTACTGTGTCTCAATATTTTTCTTAATGACTGTATTAGAGGAATTCGCAACAAAACAAAACCTCGATCTTTGTAGCAATAAAATTCCCATTATTGCCCCAAGCTCCTTGCCCTAATTCGATTCGTTGTAATAAAATGACAACTAAGATTACACAAAAAGAAAGAAAACAAATTTCTCTTGCTGAATTGAATAATTGCTATCAATTGAGGATGCACACGCAAGTACGGCATGTGCACGAAAGTGCTAGGGGCACCGGAGATGGACTTCGCAACACGTACTCGTACCGACCGAACGTCGCGTCGATTGATATTGCAAAATGGAAGTCATACTTGCTTATTTTGGGCGTCACAAATAGGCGGGGCTATCATAAATTTATTAACAAAATAAAAATAAAAAACAATTAAGAGAAAGTTGCAGATTTAAGTCGAACTGAAATAAAAGAAACCGACATGATCATAAATTAGGGAAGACATTGCCCAAAGGGTGTTATTAAAGTAATTTTGTTTTGTGCAAACCTTGGAAGCTAAAGTAATCGAATAAAATACTCGAACTTACGATATTATTAATATTTTTAATAATAAGATGTTGGCATGTTTATTTTTTATTTTTAAGGAGAATAAAAACTACAAGGTGGCGCAAAACTGGTGACCTGATTTGTATTGTCCATAATTTCTTAAACAAATGAAAAATAAATTACTGAAGGGAATATTCTATTTTTTTCGCTCAGTAATGCGGTGATTTCCGCTGAAATGGGTGTTTTCGCTGGTCGGTAATATAGATGACGTTTGAATGTCAAAATGAATAGAACGAGATAGTAAGTAACAACCCTCATCTTCGAAACCCATAGCCAACTTGATGGCTGATTTAAACTTAAATACAATGTAACAGAAGTAATCAGAAACATCAACAAAATATTTGAAGAAAGTATAACTAGTGAACGAACAACTAGTGTGACAAATTTCGTTCAGGCCATGTAAGAGATGATGACAGACAATAACGAATTAAGATTTTCTTGTAATCTGATGGATGACATACTGTTCTAGGTGTCCAATGGAACAACGAGGCGTTCAGTTTTTAGCATTTACTCAGCATTTGAAAGCAATAAATGAGTTCCGACACTCTGCCGGGTTAGATGGTTGTTCTTCTCTGCTATTTGTTTGAATTCTGAAATTCTGAAAGCTATAACTTTGTGGCGAGTGAGGAAGAACTAGTCAAGTCTATTAAAACTATTTCTCTACTTAGAATCTCTCTGTAAAACGAGTAGATTTGTTAAAGTTTCGAGGTCATTCAGAAAACTCATGGTACTTGAACTAAGCAAGTCAAAAGCAACTGGATCACAGCTCCAATCATTCACACAGACAAAATTTACACTAATTCAGTCAAAATCACATGAATTTTCGTATACGTAAGTATAGTTGGTGAAAGATGGCGATGATCATGAAGCTACGTACATAAGTAGGTAAGTAGATATAAGTGGCTTGTACAGCGCATCTCACTGGAGCCTAATTTTTACACGAATCCTGTTTTGAAGTTCTGGCGTTTTGGACCAGTTGTAGTTAGGCTATATCTGCCTGAATATAATACATTTCCCCAATCCGCTCCACCTGTCATTCTCTTTCGCTAGAAAGAAGGAAAAGAATCGTCTATCCAGTGGAACGTAAACTTCCTCTGCAAGGTATTTGTTTGTCTTTTTTACTCCATTCTCCCAGTTTACTTACTTACTTACTTAACGGGCTCCCGACCCGTGAAGAGTCTCTGCCTGAGACACAGCAGATTTCCACTCTCTTCGATCCCGGGCACGCTGCTTTCAGTTATCTAGACCAAGCGCTCTGGCATCCGCGATAGCTTGATCCTTAAAACGGAGGTTCGGTCTTCCTTGTCTTCTCGAACCTGGGGGTTGTGATTCGAAGATCCTCTTTGCTGGAGCATTGTTGTCCATTCGCTCGATGTGGCCGAGCCAGTGTAGTCGACGTGTTTTGGCTTTTTGGACTACATCCACATCCTGGTACAGCTCATAGAGTTCGCGGTTATATCTTCTCCTCCATTCGCCCTCCTCGCATACGGGACCGAATATCCGACGAAGAATTTTTCTTTCGAAAGTGTTCAATATCTGCTCTGCTTTCCTGCTTATCGTCCAACACTCGGCTCCATACAGCAGAACTGACAGGATCAAAGTTTTGTAGAGCAAACATTTCGTCTTCCGAGTTAGGAGTTTTGACCCCATTTGTTTCGCCAAACCGAAGTAGCAGCGGTTTCCTAGGGTAAGTCTTCGTCGAATCTCCACTAAGTTGTCATTCGTGGAGTTGATATTTACTCCGAGGTAGGTAAACTCCTTAACCACTTCGAAGTTACTGTTGCCAACAGTGACGTTTTGTCCTAGGCGGTGGACAGATGCTTCTTTGTTTGTTGACAACATGTACTTGGTTTTGTCCTCATTCACTTCAAGGCCAACACGTTTCGCCTCTTCTTCAATTGCCGTAAAAGCCTCTAACACGGCGCGCTGGGAGCGACCGATGATGTCGATGTCGTCTGCGTATCCCAGCAACTGGACAGATTTGTTGAAGATAGTGCCTTCCGTGTTTACACCTGCCCTGCGCACTATCTGTTCCAGCACAAGATTGAAGAAGTCACATGATAGCGCATCCCCTTGCCGAAATCCGGTGCATGTTTGGAATAGTTCAGAGGAACTGTTGCCGAATTGCACGTTGCACCGCGTGTTATCCAGCGTCACGCGGCACAGCTGGATCAGTTTAGCCGGGATCCCGAATACGGCCATCGCCTTGTAGAGCTCAAGACGATGAATGCTATCATATGCGGCTTTAAAGTCGATGAAGAGATGGTGAGTCTCGACTTGAAATTCGTTGGTCTTTTCCAGGATTTGCCTTAGTGTGAAAATTTGGTCGATCGTCGATCTGCCGGGCCGGAAGCCACACTGGTACGTGCCAATTAGTGTGCTGCAGAAGGGCTTCAGGCGTTCACACAGTACGTTGGATAGGATCTTATATGCGACATTAAGCAGGGATATGCCTCGGTAGTTCTTACAAGACATAGCCTTTCTTGAAGATGGGGCATATAGAGCTGATAGTCCAGTCATCGGGCATGACTTCATCCACCCATACTTGGTTGATGACTTGGTGCATGCACCCTACCAAAGCATCACCACCATGTTTGAAAAGCTCTGCTGGTAGACCATCAGAGCCGGCGGCCTTGTTGTTCTTCAGCTTTTTGATAGCTGAGCCGACCTCTTCAAAACTAGGAGGGGGAATGGATTCTTCATTGACTGGATGCGGGTTCTCTTCTTGCCCTATCACTCTCTCTACCTGCCCATTAAGTAGCTGCTGGAAATGCTGCTTAAATACATCTACTATTCCCTGTGCTTCGGTGACTAGGTTTCCTTCACTGTTTCGAAGAGAATGCGTTCCGGGCTTGAAGCCAGCTGCCAGTTGCTTGGTTTTCCTGAAAAACATCCGGATGTTGTTCATATCGCGGGACTCTTCGATATCCTTGAGCTGGGAGGCTGCGTGGGCCCTTTTCTTCTTACGCAGGATCTTCTTCTCCTCCCTTCTTCTGGTTCGATACTCTTCTCTCGCTGCCCTTGTTTTGCGTTGCAGCGCTTGCAAGTGTGCATTTTCTGTCACCTTTTTTTGGGTGGTGGCTGGTAGCCTATGGTGGTCTCTGCTACCCCTTTGATGATGTCGCGATACTGGTTCCACAGATTGTTGGCGTTTGTGGATGGTTAATGCACAGCGGAGAGTCTCTCACTCAGGCGCTCCCTGTAGGCTCTGGCTACTCCAGACGTGCTAAGGCTTCCAACGTTGAATTTCTATTCTCCCAGTTTGGAGATGCTAAATCAAGTGCCAACTGGCTACCACAGAAGATTGCTATGTTACGTATGTATGCCTTAGTGTGTGACATGTCTATTGTAGGGTTGGAGCTCTACTCCAGTTCAGAAATGATTGTAGGAATCTTTTCAACAATACAAAAACCACAAGAGATGCGATTGATTGGGGAAAATATATGAAAAAGAATTGTGAAAAACCAAACGAAAATCTTGGAGGCTGTTTCGTGGTAAAATGGAAGAATCATCTGAAGCTTCACGGCTATGTGAAAATTCTCTCTACAAATCCAATAATGTCGTTATTTAAAAAAAAAACAGCTCGCTCTTGGACTACTTCTAGTGTCAAATCGCTAAGCCTTGCTATTCGATACACAGTTCCTTGCTACTGGATACATACTTCCTAAGTAGCTCCCAAGTTACAACCAGAACTTAACCGATCAACTTCAGATATAACCAACTACTCTACTCTGATTACGCAGGACAAATTTCTTTGGGCATTGCACAGCTTCTAACCATACAAATCTGCAGGACCAGATGGCATTATACCTTCCTGAACTTCATAAGACTTCGGATATTATCTTACCTATGCTGATAAATATCTTTAAGAGTTATTTGGATTCGGGTACATTCCAAAAGTATGGAAAGAAGTCGAGACGGTTTTCATACCCAAAGCTGGTAAATGATCCCACGTTCATCCAAAAGATCTAAGACCTATTAGTCTATCTTCATTTCTACTAAAAACACTATAACGACTACATAATTGATATCCACTTACGCGACAGTATTGATACACAACTTCTGTCTACGGCTCAGCATGCATACTGCAAAAGTAAATCAGTGGAAAAGGCATTACATATGTACATCCCATGCATCACGAGGAGTACGCAATGATGCCTTTCTTAGACATTGAAGATGCTTTTAACAATGTCACCACATCGGCGATCACAGATTCACTGTCGGGTCTGAAGGTAGATGGATCTCTTTGGGATTTGATTATACTACTTCTGAATTGTCGGACTATTAACTCAAACTGGTTCAGTCACCTGTTAGAAGATCTGTCAGTACAGACACCCCACAAGGTGGCGTCGTATCTCCTCTTCTTTGGACTTTGCTTAATAATCCTGGAAGCAGAGCAGAGCACTGTGGTCGCTCTTATGCGGATGAATTTCCTATAGCAGTCTGGGATAAGCATCTAAAAACTCTAAAAGATCTCCTGCAAAACGCTTTAAATAAGCTACCAGTTCCCACAAAACGGAACCGGTAATCCTCACTAGAAAATATAAGATTCCGTTAATTGATCCTTTCCATCCCTAAATGGTATAAACTTAATTTCTCTAAAGAAGCAAAATAAAAGGAAAATTATCCTGGATGGGAAGGTTACATATGAAGCTTGCAATCTCATAGGTATATGTAACTCACAGGCTCCACAGCTAGGTCTTAACACCGACACTTAGATAAAGCCATAAACCGTATTTATCCAAGCAAAGTTCAACGTGGAGTGGAGCGTTTGTTTGTGGAGCGCTTCGTTCGACAAAATCAAAAATTAATCTCAGTCTTTCTTTCCTCTTCTTCCGTCTTCCTAATCTTTGTAGCGTATTTCAAGCAGAATTAATGGCGATTAAAGAAGTATTATCTTGATGATATCCGCTACAAATATCCGAATCTTTAAGACAGCCAAGCAACTATCAAATTCTTGGAATCTTTCTCTAATAATTCGAAAGTTGCTCAAGACTGCCGTTCGTCTCTCTTAGAAATGGCAGAGCAGTTTAATATTCACCTTTGTTGGGTGCCGGGACATAGCTGAACCTCGGCACACATGAAACTACTGTACCTATTTTACCAAGCTTCCCGATATGCGTCGAAAAGCTTAATATCCTCCGCCTCTGGTTGTTTCGGTTCATCGACAGTTGCTTCTTGCATAGTCGCAACGAATTGCGGCTGTACTGTTCGATTTTCACAACTGCTGTTTGGTTGATTCGACACCCGAATCTGTTGTAGTCACATCCTTGGCGTACTTTTGCAAAATCAAATTCTTCTCCTGCAGAACGAGATTTTCCATCTTTCGCAGTTTCTGGACAAATTCATCTCCGGAGTCATAGTTGGCTCGCATACTCTGTATGTTGGCAAAGTTTTCCTACAATTTCTGGATTTTCTTAAAGTCACTTGCTACTCTATTGCCACGTTTGGTTCTTTTCTTTATCGATCCGTCGGAATCGTCACACAGATCGTTGTTGCTGTCATCTGAACAGGATGATGATGATGAACTCGAACTGGACGAGGAGGAAGAAGATGATGTAGAAATGGTTAAGGTAGTAAGTAGATGTGGAAGAACTATTACTATCCTTGTGATATGTGGATTCTGATTCTACATCTGATAGATCGCCTTCGGGAGTTTTGTCTTTCGTCTTGATTTTGGTCATATCAACACCAGTGTCTTCTACGCTGCGAACAAATTGATCGTATATTTCTTGCATTTTAAAGAGAACGTGTTTTTTGTCGGGATCCGGTTTTACTGCTTTGGGAGATGTGGTAGATTTTTCTTCTCTAGCCTTGACAGCAGCTACTAAATCGGTCATGCCCTCTGTGTCCGCAGCAGGTATAGAGGCAACTTCAGGTATTTTTTTCTTTTTGTGGAGTTTTAGGTTCCTTTTCCTCTTCTTTTTGTTTTGCTGATGGTGGCCTTGGGTTGACTAAAAGAGGCTTCCCGAAACCATCGTTTAATTTTTTTGTTTCTAAGTAAGTGGTCTCTTTCTTCTTTGACTAATTTACTTCAGCTCTTGCTATAGCCTTTTTGGCCTCAAAACGTTTTGTTGGCGTTGAACTATCTTGGTTGTTCATGAAATCAACCTGGTTCTCCCAGTTATCCATGTAATCATCCGTATCGCGGCCTTTGCGTTTTCAACGCAGTAGTAGTCGTCTTTTTTTGCAGAAGCTCTTCATTCTCCTTTTCAAGTTTATTTGCAAATGAAAGTAGTTCCTCTTTTACTTTATTTTTCGCAATTTTCTCAGCTAATTTTGGTTTTTCCGATCCTCTTGGGGACTTTGCTTTGAGTTTGTTTAGGGATTCTCTAATTTTTGATTTAGCTTTAAGTTGATCTGGTGTGATGGATCTTTTCTGTTCGTCCAACGAAGGTGATCTTTTAGTGGAAACATCTTTTGAGGGGCTTTTTGTGGGATCTGACCACCTGCTGCTCGATTCTTTTTGTTTTTCCAAGGAAGCAGTGCGTTTGTCTGCAGTAACTGAAGGTGCTCTTGGTTTTGATAATTTCTTCTGATCCGATGGAGGTGTTCTTGATGGGGTTCCTTGCTTTTTCGAGGGATTCAATCGTCGTTTTGCTTTATCATCCAGCTCTTCGGCGAACATGTCAAATACTTCTGCTGATCTTTATCGCCTTCCTGTTCTTTTTTCGATTTCGTCGGATTTTTCATTCGATGCTAAACTTTTTGGTGTGTCTAGTTGTGAATTTATATCCTTCTTCTTGTACTCATCTAATGATGCCCTACGTTTCTCTATAGCCGGAAAGTTCTCTGATGTCCTCTCAGACCTATTTTTAGACTTTTCCAAAGATCTATTTCGTTTCTCAACAGACAATGACCTGTTGCGCGATCGTGATCGTCTTTTCTTCGACACTAATAGTTGGCGTTCCTTTAAGAATATCGGTGATTTGCTAGACCCATCTTCCTTTGGGAAGATTTTTTTCGAATTCACATCCCGTCAATCTGATCTGTCGCGAAATCGTGACCGTCTTCCTTTAGAAAATGATTTGTCGAATGCCGGTTCTGAGTGGTTTTTTTATTCTTTAGAAACTGACCGTGAGTGTTGCGACTTTTTCCATTTATTATCGGTATTCATCACTGGCTAATGTGGTGTCTACTTCGCTTCATTAGAAGCTCTAATTGGATTCACGAGTAGGTATGGACTGGGCTAAAGTCCATTCACAGCTCAGCGACCTGCGAATACGAACGAGCGAATATTCGCCACTTTTGATATTTCATTCACAGCATTCGTCTGCGAATTTTACTTGTCATTTACGAGCCCTGACTGATCAGAAAGAACAAAACAAAAGAATTGTGAGGTTATACTCTCGCGAATGTTTTGATCGCCCGAATGTGGATTGCATCGTACATGTGTGGAATGTGAAAACAATGTGACTGTTCGCGAAAATAATAAATAATAAATAAATCCTTACAAAAACTAATTGAAATTCAACTTTTTTTATATTAATCGATCGATAAATGGAGCTCTGTTCTTTTGGAACAATGGCGTGCTTATAAATGTGCTGAAAACTGTGAATGGACCTTAAGTGCGTTGAAGTTACCTGGCGGCCACTTTAACCTAATGCAGTGTAAGAAAGTAAAACACCAAGCGTGTGTGATCTAAAGTTCAATTCGAACATCATCAACCATATCCGGCTAAACTAAAAAATAAGTTCAGTCAATAAAAAATAACCTTCTGGAGCCTACCTACGCATTGTCTCCACAATTTTGAATTTGTTATGACTTCTTGGTTTTCCTTTAACGACCTTAGATTGCTCTATAAAAAAGAGGTTACTGGCTTTGCTGTCAGTCGCGTGTCAGTGTCAAATAAGCATTTGTGATTCATTACATAGAAAATGAAACGTTTTAGAAAATGTTTGGCCGCCATATTGTGACTTTACCATTGTCGATGTGTCAAATTCTTATTTTATTTCGACAATCTTGTATATTTTGTCATCAAATTCACCCCACAATTTGTCCAGCCTGCTCTTCAAATATGTAGATAATACCAGCATGTCAACATGAGTAAAAAAAAAACTGTAACTCAAACCACCACTCCCCGTTGTTCTCATTTTACCTACCAGATTATGTTGTAGAAAGAACTTAAGTCATGCCCCATCCAAAATAAACAAATAAATTACATCAACTTACTGATATCAACAACACAAAACAAAAAAAAAACCGCGATAACGTCTTACCACAACGGCAGCATCGCCTAGCCACAGAATTAAAATCTATTCTGTCTGAGAGATTGAATTTAATGATGCCCGACAACGCGTCCTTATGTAACCTCTCGACTTAATAAAAAATTATTTTACTTTCATTTGGAACAAAAGTGACGCATGCGACAAGTGCAGGAGGTTATCTCTGAACCTGTCGTTATGAATTTCAATTTCAAATAAAAATTAACTTTTAATGCGCAATTAGTTGATTGATTTCAATTCTTTTTTTTTTTTTTTTCTGTTTCTATGTACCATTTTAAAATTTAAGTTAGTATGCACCGCCGAGATAAACAAGTTCCACATTATTCTGATGACGGTGATGCTTCTCCTAAACGACCTTCATGACTTCAGTGAAACGCTTTAGATACCCCCGAAACCCAAGCCACAGGGACTTCACACAGTGGATCGGAAGTGCCTGCAGTTATTTTCACCTAAATGGTCAACCGAAAGAGGATTTTGAAAGTTTCCAAATTTTTTGTTTTGTTTCTGACTCACGGATTTTCAATGGCTTTTAAGCTGAAGTTAGATACAAGTCATCAGGGTCTTGAGTGACCTTTTTGTCGCGGATATCTGTGCCCATTTACAATGGGTTTTGTGTCAAAATCAAACAAAAATATCGAATACAAGGTCAAAGTCAGCGGTTTCATTACTAATTTCGTTGCAAAATGCTTAAGGGGTTTTAATTGGGTTGAAGTATATAACAATTGCACGATCATTGCTGATTATACATACTTATGTCATTTCGTATGTGTTAAGGTATACCCGTGTCTGGAATTAATCGCCAAGCGAAAGTCATGTTTCTATGAATGAACTTGAATGTCAGGGCAGTAGTGTGTGCATATTGTTTGCATTAGCAAAGTTATTTCCGCCCGACTGACGGTAGTACATGCAAAAATATAATCATGAGAGATGTGAATTTTAATTCCCAAGCTTAGCATCTGTTTACATGAGCTTGGGTATAGAAAAAAATGTTATTTTTATTGTCACAAATGGTTGGACTCTATGACGTACATACATGTTATCAGTTCCTTTGTGAAGGCCATTTGTGACTCATGGTGAACACAATTTAGTTGTAACTGGCGTGCCATACAAAGACAATGCAGGAACTATTGACTCTTATCGGAGCCAACCTGTTTCGAATTTATTAAGTGGCTGGAGTATCTGAACATAATCATTTCATTATGATCCATTACTGCGGAGTTTAATTAAATTTATTTATATGTGCCGACAAAAGAAGTTGTTGCTACTATTCATGTGAGAGCAAATTTAATAGATTTTGTTTGGAAGTGGTTCTATTAAAAAATTAGATCGCTCAGTTCAAGCACATAGATTGTACAAATTGTTTTAGAAGAGATTGGAAAATGAGAAAAAAAAGATTTCTATTCCAACACATGTTATGCTTGCCAACTTTTTTGAATTTGAAAATTTTGTTGGCAGAGATGGTGGAATAATAGGGTAACATACACTATTACTTATGATGATTGCAGAGAGATTACAGATTACAGAAAGCAGAAGCAGCGCTTATTAGGCAAGAAGTGTTGATCGTACGCAGTACCTTTGACAGTCGTTACTGAGAAACGTCCTCTGCGGACTTTATAACGACCATAAAGACGAGCATCCCGCTGTTAGGCAGATTTGACAATTGAACCTAAACGATAATAGCTAAAACTACAGTCCACCTGACCAAAACGAAGGGTTCTATACCTGTCAGCTTACCAGCCGAGCTATTCAAAGCCGCTAGAAACAACTTTAGGGCGCCAATTACAGAGGTACTTGCTTCCACAACATCGCGTACTAGATCTTATCTCCCATATTGTGTGAACACATGAAACCCTTCGTCAACGGGCTGGTCTGCCCTTATTAAAACTGTTCATGCTTCGACAGAGCCTAAAGGTAACTCAAAAAGATCAAATTGTTAAGCCCATATGACAGCAGAAGAGAGAAAAGCTATATACGCTTGCTACTTCATCAATATTGGTAACGACCTCACACACGACGTAAAATATGAACTCAGCTTCCAACTGAAGCCCAAATTCGGTAGCTCAGTCGATCCACTCTTCCATCCATCGGGAAGCATTCAATTCACTTGTGTCTTCTGTATCGAAGCCCGTTGGTTCAGGAAAAGAATTGACATTTCAACACCTCGACGAAATTTCTGAATCAATAACTAGTATTTTAACCCGATATCTCAAAACTGAAATAGTTGGGATATAAAAGATCCAGAGTCGTTATAAGAATCCTCTTCTATGACACGGACGAAGGACCGAAAAAATATAAAATTACAGGAGGGGTTCCACAGGTATCAGTACTAGACCCTGTCCTGTGGAACATTATATATGATGGACTACTATGCATGGGGAGACCAAGAGAAGTGAACATAATTGGATACACCGATGATATCGCGGTGGTGGTAGAAGCTAAAACCCTGGAAGAGGTGACGCAAAACTGCAACAGCACCATCAAAGACGTGAAGATATCGCTTCGCTCACGAGATCCGGAATTAGCGGACCACAAAACTGAAGCTGTCCTGAGGACGCTAAAGTTAGGTTCAGACTTCTTATGTAACTACATTGTTTTACTATCAGAGGTTCTGCCAGTAAGAACAGCCCACAAGACTACAATGCAGACCTTTCTCATTGGGGATCTACATGGCGATTGATCGGGAAACTACTGACTGCCCAAAACATGGATTGGGCCAGTAGCACAACAATCAAGTTCGTAATGTAGTGCTTGCTTTACCTCCTCGTGGTGGTCCCCGGGCAACTACATGTATAAATCCTTATACATGCAGGCCAAAATTACAAGTGCGAGATTGTCTAGAATCTTAAGTCTAGACTAGGTAACCTGGGCCAGCAACCCGCGTTACCGAAACCCGCCCGCTACGGAAACCGACACAACGCCTCGGATAAGGACTGATAACACGTTGATGACCTTTGGCTATTGTACCCGGACTAAGATTGGTTTCTGGAATGTGAAGACGCTCCTTGAGTCCCAGAGTGAAGGACCTCAGAACGCCAGATTCCTTCAACTGGAATATGAGTTCATTCGATATAGGCTGGACATATTGGGAGTAAGCGAGATAAGGTGGTTAGATGCGGGTGAGTACCAATCCCCAACGCGTAACACTGTATTACTCTACTCCGGAAGACCATCCGGAAGCCCCCGTGAATATGGAGTTGGACTGCTGTTAACACACATAGCACGCAGAGGCCTAATTTCCTGGCAGCCACACGGTGATAGGATTTTAACGGCCAGATTCCGAACGAGAGTACGTCGCGTCACCATTATACAGTGTTACGCGCCCACGGATGGTTCGTCTGAGGAGGAAAAGGAGACCTTCTACAACCAGTTGGGAGCTGTGTATAAAACAACACCCAATGGCGACATTGTCATAGTTATGGGGGACAGAATGCCAAGGTAGGCAGCGACAACGAAGTGCTCAAACATGTTATGGGACGACATGGATTAGGCCACCGCAATGACAACGGCGAAAGATTCGTTGACTTTTGCAACGCAAATCGCCTTGTCATAGGTGGCACCATGTTTGAGCACAAAGCCTGCTATAAAATCAGTTGGGTGTCAACTGACAGGCAAGCAACCTGCAACCAAATTGACCATTTTGCCATCAGTCGCCGTTTTAGAAGTAGTCTTCTAGACGTCCGAAACAGACGAGGAGCAGACATGGGGTTGGCACGAGATCACCATCTTATGATAGCTACTGTCCAATTACGCACTGCCGCCGTTCGAAGATCCAACTGCATGAGAACGCCCGACTGAGAGATCCCACAATACGCCAAGAACTAAGGGACCATCTTTCACGTGGAGTGGAAACCATCAGCCACCGCCACCATCCAAGACCATTGGTATGCTGTGAAAACTGTTTTCACATCAGGTGCAGAAAGGATTGTCGGTCGATCGCAAAGAAGTCATAGAGCGTGGCTTTCTGAGGATACCTGGAGAAGGATCGACGAACGAAAACAACTAAGAGCTCAAATTGCAGCAACTCCAGCAGCAGGGAGGATCGAGCTAGAGTCTCTATATCGAATGAAGATGAGAGAAGTGCAGCGTAGCGTGCGACGTGACAAGCGCAATTACATCAATGCGCTGGCTACGGAAGCAGAAGAAGCAGCAGCGAGGTGCGATAGCAGAACCGTTTATAGAATCACCAAAGAGCTAATAGGTGGCCGAAGCTCTACTCAACACCCAGTAAAAGGCTTAGACGGTTCGTTGCTAATAACGGATGAGGATCAACTCAAGAGATGGAAGGAGCATTTTGCTTCTGTTTTAAACAGAGTATTCGCCAGCAATATGCAACCAAGTCAGACTGAAGTATCCGTGGTAAGAAATTTCCGAATTCGCACCTCAAGCCCCAGTAAAGAAGAGATCATTACCGCGATCAAAGCACTGAAAACCAATAAGGCGGTAGGACTTGATGGCATACCCGCGGAGCTTTTTCGGGCGGCGCCAACTGCATCGGCTGAGCTTCTATTTCCACTTGTTGGGAGAACATGGGAAGCCGAGAGTTTTCCGGATGAGTGGAAGAAGGGAATGATCGTCAAGCTCCCTAAAAAAGGCAACCTAATGCAGTGCGAAAACTGGAGAGGTATCTGCGTGCTACCTGCTGTGGCCAAAGTAATAGCTAGAATTATCCTGGAGCGAATCAAAGAACGAAGAACCTCGAAGACACACTCGACGCTGAACAAGCAGGTTTCCGCTCTGGATCCTCCTGTATCGACCACATCAACACCCTGCGGATCATTTGATAGTGTCAATCGGGAATGTATTTGGCTTGCCTTGCGCAGGAGAGGCATTCCTGATAAATTAATAACTATTATCAAGGCTACTTACGATGGATCCACATGTCACGTTTTGCACAGAGGAAGACTGCCTGAGGAATTCGAAGTCCAAAGTGGGGTTCGGCAAGGTTGCATTCTTTCACCAATATTATTTCTATTGGTGATAAGCGATGTGCTAAATGCGGCTTTATCGACAGGAAATGGAGGAATTCGATGGACTCTTACATCTGAACTCAAACACCTCGACTACGCCGACGATGTATGCCTACTGTCCCACAGAATAATGGACCTTCACTAAATGACAGCAAATGTGGAGAGAGAAGCTAACATCGTTAGGCTGAAAATTAACTCGGCAAAAACAAAAATGATCAGCCTAGGACCGAACTCATCAACTCAAATATGCATTGCTGGACAAACGGTTGAGAGAGTAGAGAGTTTCCAATACCTTGGGAGTATTGTCTCAACTGATGGCGGAACCGAACTGGATATAGCCAGCCGAATAGGGAAAGCAAAATCTGCGTTTGGGATGCTATCCACAATTTGACGTAGTAATGCAATTAGCTTAAACACCAAGCTACGACTGTTCCGTTCCAACGTTGAATCCGTGCTGCTATATGGATGTGGTACCTGGAGAGTGACCGCTACTATCACGAGGAAGCTGCAAACGTTTGTTAATAGGTGCCTACGCAACATCTTAAGGATTTTCTGGCCAAACCGAATCTCTAACGAACAGCTTTATCAGAGAACGGGTCATGAAGCTATAGGCACAACCATACAACGACGAAAGTGGCAGTGGATTGGTCACACTCTCCGAAAAGGTGACAGGTCCATAGCTAACCACGCGATGCAATGGAGCCCGCTTACTCAGGATGGCAGAATACGCGGCGATCCCAGAAGTACATGGCGCAGAACAGTCGAGAAGGAAGCACGGCAATTGGGAAAGAGTTGGGGAGAGCTGAGGCACATTGCCAGAAACCGCACACGATGGCGCGTAGGCGTTGTAGAGGTCCTAGGACCCACAAGGGGATACAGGACATAAGTAAAGTAACTTTCTCATTGATGGCCAGGCAGCAACAGATAGGAATTCGGTTTCAGAAATAGCTCTCTGGAGCAAAAAGATTGTAAAGGTTTCTCTGTTAACCCTAAAATTACGAAACCAATTCATATCAGAGTACATACATATATTCGGATCGCACATAGTCAACTCATCCTAGAACTCACGTATAGACTATAGCATCGATAGGGACGCCCCACGTTTCTAATAGGGTTTCTCCGATTTATTTGGCGTTTCAAATCCTCTATAAGTGCTTTTCAATGATGAACAATTACTTGTTTCAACGACGTACGCAAATTATTCAAATTTTTAACAAAGTTCGCCTTCAGTTGACACAATTTTATGTAAGACTTTATGTTCGATCGCAAAATTATTCTTACCGATGAAGACCATTCCTGGATCAACAGCTCTGTTAATAAGCAAATTTCTCGCATTTGGACAAGTCAGCAACCCGAAGCCATTCAAGAAATACCATTACACCCAAAAAAAATGTTAACTGACTAATTTTGGTATAAATTGGATAAGGATGACTTGAAGCATATGTGGTTTCAAGAAGTAGGCGCCACATGACAGGCAGCTTGCTGGCTAAAGAATCGAATTATTGAAATCGAAGTTCGGTGACAGTGTTATCTCTAGAAATTAACCAGTCTATTGGCCGCCTCGTTCGTGTGATTTGATGGCTCTGGATTTTTTCCTTTGAGCTTATGCCAAGTCCATGCCAATAAGCCAAAGACTTTAGACTCCTCGGAATCAACATTGAACGGCATTGAAGCCTACTGGATGACTTAGACCAAAATACTAGGGTGATCGTGGCAAACATCGCCCAATCTGTTTTATTAAAAACTCTGAACAGGACGGTTCAAACAAACAAATCTTTTCAGCACTCGGAAGTCCTGAGCCCTTCTGTAGAATATACAAAATTTAATTTGAACCCTTTAGCATGGACACAAACCAAACAATCGAACATTCTGTGAACTAAAACTTTTGGGCAGAATTTTTTTTCCTGGACTTTCGCTTACGAAATCTGAGTTCTTAGTAGGCTTCACCAAGCAGACACTGCCTCCTCCTATGCCAGAGTTATGACACGTCTATTTAAACCTTCATGTAATGTCTAACTATGCAAATAACTCTTGACTATGTGCTTGTTTCACCTGCAGCAAACCCTGAACATTTATTGAACATCTCGATAAACTCTGGAGTCAACGATTTATTCTAGGATTACATGAGTTGGCAAACTAGACAAACTGCCAAAAATATTATTACTAAACCTACAGAATGGTTCAGTTCAGTGGATATCGCAATGTACTGCCCTGAAAAATATGTCAGTGTCACATGTTTCTAACCTTACTAGAATAAAACTATAAGGAATCGCATTGACTAAACATACAGAAAAGCTACAATCCGTCTGGAACGGATCGTATGATACCCTATCCTCCTCTCTATAAAGTGGGCGTGGCCAAATTGCATTTTATACTCAAATATAGCTATAATGTCGAACATTTGAGGATGTTACATGTAAAATTTTATCAAAATAGGTTTTTTGATGATAACGCCCCCAAAAAGTGGGCGTGGCCAAAACTGTTCTATGGGTGAATTGTAGGGAATCTGAATACCCAAATGTTCGGTCTTAACAAAATTTTTCGGTTTCATATAATTTAGTGAAGTTATAAAAAAGTAGGCGTGGCAGTGGGCGGATGTAAAAAAATTTTACACTTGTACTGTATTTTTTTCTTGGAAGCCCACATATGAAATTTCAGCGTCCTAGTTAAAAATTTAAGGCCCAAAAATCGGTTTTGTGATGAAAACGCCCCCAAAAAGTGGGCGTGGCCAAAACTTTTGTATGGGTGGATTGTAGGGAATCTGAATGCCTAAATATTTGGTCTTAACAAAATTTTTCGGTTTCATATAATTTAGTGAAGTTATAAAAAAGTAGGCGTGGCAGTGGGCGGATTTCAAAAATTTTTACACTTGTACTGTATCTTTTCCTCAGAAGCCCAGCTATGAAATTTCATCGTCCTAGCTCAAAATTTAAGGCCCAAAAAGCGGTGACATACGGACGGACGGACGGACGGACGGACGGACGGACGGACGGACGGACGGACGGTCATCGCTCAATCGATTTCGCTATTGATGCTGATCACGAATATATATACTTTATATGGTCTATCTCGATTATTTCTCTATGTTACAAACTATGTGTCAAACTTAATATACCCTTAGGATAGGGTATAAAAAACGCAATGCTAATAGAAATTAGCTAACAATAAGCGCTACATGCAAATTAAAATATTGAACAATCTCTTTCTCTGTTACTTTTGAACCACCTTCAACTGAAGCCAGACACACGCGACATTAGTGAATTTTCCACGATCCATTAAAACTTGAATTTTGATCAGAGCTCCCAATAAGGTGTTGCGATTCATTCTTTACACTCGAGAACTTAGCATACAAATGCCGAACCCTCCCCCTAGCAGTGGCAATAAAACTCTAATAAGCGATTAGGTATTCCCGAACGTTCGTTCGCCGTAAATCCAAAAACAATTCCATAAAACGTCAATTAACCATCGAGCGTCAGTGGTTTGCAAAAACAGTGCAAAAAGTGTAAACGCTTTAGAATTAAACCAAAGATCTACATGCTTGGACTATCAATGGCCCTCAGCGACGTCGTCGTCGCGTAATCATTTCGAATTAATAAATTTCTCGACTCACATGTGACACACAACACCGAAACGTTTGGCATAATAAAAACCGCAGCATTTGCATAAAACCAAAACTCAAAAAACTTTTCTTTTTTTTTTTGACATATGAGGCGAGAGACTAAAAAAAACTCAAAAATGTGTCCATACGCATATAAAGGGTCTTCCGATGCCGCTTTTGAATTCAAACGTGCGTGCAATGGTTGCAATTTTTCTGGTTTTTCCACTTTGAAGCGTTCCTTGACTTCGAAATGTGCAAGGCGAGCGAGAATGTGGAATTATTTCTAGCGATGCCCGAAGAAGTCAATGCACTGACGTGGGTGCAAACTGGCGGTTCTTGACACTTACAAATGATCATGGGTGTGATAAATATTATTTAATTTTGCAAATATTCTTTGGACCGTAACTCACGTGAGATTATATTTTTGGCTTCTTTGACCTTATCCATATGTAGCCGAAGCGGTAGCATCTGTTGAGATACATATTTTTAGTGACAAAGAGCTGAGCTGCGGCGACGGATTAAGACAGATTAAGTCTTTGTTTTGCAACAGCGCCAGCGTGAGGAGGAAGTGAATGTCCCCAATCGCATTCAATTAAAATGATATTATATTCACTAAACGGTTCTGTGTTCCGGCTTCATTTGACTGAATCTGATTGATAGACATTGAAGTAACATTGTAGTTTAGACATGTTTTCTTAATTACATTTTAATTTAGACATCAGGTTTGCTACTTATAAACATTTCTAGAAGTCTTCTTTCAAACTGCATTCGATATCAATGGTGCACACAGTTGCAGTCCGCTCTATCCGGATCGACTTAATTAGTGAGACGTCACATTTGGAACTCAAGGAGGGTGCACTGCTGCATAGCGATTACGACACAGAGACCAGTTCGAGATCTCTGCGACGTAGAAAGGTGACTCTTGGTAACGATTAAACGTACATATACATACATATGTACGTACTGGGCAGCCAGTTCATGGACTACATTTTAATGTATGTAATTATTTCTACATGTAAAAATGTTTAAATATGGTTTTGAATATAAAATACCTGGACTACGTGCGGTTCTTCAGACACACTCTGTGAATGGCCTAGTAATTAGACAGATCATCAGCTAAAACAGGTACTATTGCTTTTGTGAAGCAAATTGTTTTAGTAATGAGTAACGATTAAATGTTTGAATTCCCAATTACAGTAATAATAATTGTACAAACGTCAACTTTTGACAGGTCTTAAAAGAACTCACCTAAGATTCGTCCTCTCAAGAAGGACAGTATTGCCATCTCATCCTCCTTGTCTCAGTAGTTTCTATAGAGTCATCCAACAAGAGGTGTAATTTTAAATTTCGCACTATTGTTGAACTGTCAACATTCAACTAATATTACGATGACTTTTGATATGTATAAAACAATGAGGTTATGAAGCATAGATCGATACACACTCGCGCAACGTGTTGAAATAATGAAAGTTCATTACATTACGTCACCAGGACGACGATACATGCCACACAGCTAGTGAAACAATGACTCTACTACATGACAAATTTCCTAAACATGTGATTTCTCGAAATGGAGACTTCAATTGGCTGCCGACATCGTTGCGATTTAACACCATTAGACTTTTTCCTACTGGAGCCCTGTGGCAAACTACCAAACAAAAGGACAAATCGCATCGAACAGCGATCTAGCGAATTTGGATCTAATCGTTGGTTCTTTCACGGTTCTAATTGTTTTGAGGAAACATACTTCAACCGATTAAGTGGATCGATAAACTCAGCGAAAATTCACTTTGGGAGATGTACGCGCGGATATCGCTCAAAGGGGACCATGAACCAAATCGACTATGTCTTGGTATGCGGACGTTGCGGATGGAGTACTCAACAATCTGACAGAAGCTTGCTGTTGTTGGACGTTACCACGTCAAAAACCATCCTTTTTTTGTCCACATTTAGAGTTGGATTATCATAAGTCCGACCTGAAATACACTGCAATGGTCTGGCCCATTTTATCCGAGGATTTCCAATCTAATCCGCTGAAGTATTTTTTTTTTTAAATCATTTCATGGGACTATGCATATTCTCCGTATAATATTGAATCCATGTACCACTCCAGAGCTAATTTAAACCCTTATATATACATATATACGTATTTACGGAATCCAGAAAGAACGACCTTCTTGTACTGCGGGCGATAGGAATGGATCTTAGATCCACCAGTTATGATGGACCTTAATCGATGTGTGAAACTTTTACGTGTGAAACTTTACGTCAAATTGATACGATCACAAGAGACTATCTAAAACTTCGGCGATCAAGCTTTCCCTAATCGCACTAGAAGTCCAACACAAATGGAAAAGTACAGTGACAACATTGTCAGATATGCTCATACTCATAAGGATAATGAGTGGCGGAAGAATGGAGAAATAGAGGAAACATCGTCTATTCTAGAACAAAACCAATGAGATTCGATCGAGTTCATTAAAATGTACTCCCTACTACAGGAATAATGTTAGAAAGTTGAACCAGAAAAAATACATGAAACGCGAGAGATCAATTCAACAATCACAATCGGTGTTTCTTTTTGAGATACGAGTATGAAGACCATGGAGGAACTATTTTACGAACAATTAAAGAGACCTTATAGCGATATGGACTTAGACCGATAACTTCGAGTTCATCATCTAAAAGTCTTCGAACATGCGAAACGAGTAAATGTCAAAAGCGTGGAGAATCAACGAAATAAACCTAACCTTAGACAATTAGAAACCGCAACTCTTTGCTAAAGATCGATGTAACGTAACGATGTAACGGAACAGTAACGCCATCTAAGGTGAAGAGTATAGTTGCTTACTTTTATGTATGCAAATCTTTATAATGCGTCTCGAGGAAAGTGTGCATTACTTATCAGAAAGGCATCACACTATCTTTGGAAAGAAATAAACAAGAACAATTACATCCACAAACAACAATTTGGAAGCAACAGCAAACAAAGTAAGGCTAAAGACAAATACATCAAAAACAAAAGTCCTAAACATAGTAGACTTCCCGATAGACCATCAGATCAAATATGTCGCCTATGGTTTTATAGAACTAAACAGCTAAAGCTGCTTTCGAAATGCTATAAAAAATCTGTAAGATCTACGACTGTTTACTGGCAAGTTGCAAAACGTCGCATGATCTTAAAAATATTTTCTCAAAATCATCTTTCGAATGAACAACTGTATCAGAGAATAGGTTAAGTACGTACCAACATCACTATCAAAATCATTGCAAAATATGCCCTACAGTAGAATCCACTTACGTAGTTCGGCATAAGAGTGAATCGCCTTAACCAAATGTGATGCAGAACGTCCGATTTCAGCAAACCTATCGAGCTCATATTTTCAGGCTTTTAAATCAAGTTTACTCCTTGGATCAAGTCGTACCTGAATGATAGCCAATATAGAGTCCTTTGTAGAACCTAAGTATCCGACCCCATTAACACTACCTTTGGTGTTCCTCAAGGAAGCCATCTAGGAACATTGCTATTTATTCTTAGAGTAAATGACGTTCAATCTGTCAGTATAAATTTCCACCATTCCATATTCGCAGATGACATAAGAAGTTCTAAATTTTTACCATACCCTTCTGACTCATATTTCAAGATGACTAGTTCAGCATATGTCAAGCAATTACGTATTCCCACTAACGTCTCCCACTACTCCAAAGGGAAAATCTTTGAGGAACCTCTCCGGTTAATGCCGCCCTCGGTTTCGGTAAACGCTGGTCGAAGAAATTTTCAAACCCTTAGGTAACCATGCCCACCTATGTATTTAACAAAACCTTTCTCTTCTCAAATATGCTAGTCCAGTATGTTTCTATACAAACACCGTGAAGTTCTAGATATTCTCTTCGACCATTAGTTATTCACGACAAATATTCAGAGTCTCTTAATACTAATCACCGAAACCACTAGTTTGTACCCCTCTTCCATCTGAGCACTCACCGTACTAAATACGGATACCCAGCTTTAATGTCTTCAACCGTTTTTCACAATCCGTGCCATTTTAACCTAAAAAGAACACCTCAATCTCCCCACCTTGATATAATAAAGAGCTACGCTCACTTCGTCACAAAAGAAACAAGCTTTGGCTCACTTACCTCAGATCACGTTCCGACACTGATTTTCTAACACATTCTAACGCATTTCCTTACCTACTTTTAGTTTTCTCATATTCGGATACATTCGGATGCATTGTAGCCTCATATCCGATCCTAAACGATTCTTTTAATTCAATAATACCACAATACAATCGAACAACTATCTATCTCAAACTTCCCATACTTCCTCGAATGTTCCTCAAACAATTGCAAATCTATTTGTCAATTTCCCGTCTTCAGCCAATCGCGTCCAACAGCCTGATAAACACAATTTTCTTATTTAAACAACTATCCACAAACAACGTTAGAGTCGGTGGATATAACTTTGGAACAAGGAAAAGATAAAATAAGTAACCTTATTGGTAAATACTCCGCTGACCCCAATGGTTTGCCAGACATTATTTAAAAAAAAAAATTTATAGATAGACTACCTAGTACAACTCCCACAGCTCTCTTTCAGCTTTCCATCTCACAGGGAATTTTCTCTACAACCTGGAAGAACTCTTACATAACTCACTTTTACAAAAAAAAAGGTTGTAAATATGACCTAATTTATCGACCCATAGCTATCCTCTCCTGTATACCTAAGCTTTTTGAGAGCATCACTGTTTTTCTACTGCAAATCAAATTTTTTCCAAACCAACATGTATTTCTAAAAAGTAGATCCACAACGATCAACTTAACTAAATTCGTCTCGAGTTCTTTGTGTGCACTAGAATGTAGAAATGAAGTCGATGTGATCGCCACGGATTTTAGCAAAGCCTTGAACAAAAATCTTATTAAATTAAAGGCTCTTGGCTTTCAGCCGAGGTTTATAACGTGGATTAAATCCTATTTAATAGCCCAACTTTACAATGTTCTGTTTAGGTCCAGGATTTCCAACCCAATTTAAGCCTTCTCTGGAGTACCTCAAGGCAGCCATCTTGGGCCGTTATTATTTATTCTGACAATTAATGATGTTGATCGTATCATTGTATTCTCATTAATCAGTGTACGCTGATGATATGTAGATCTTAAGGCATATAAAGTACATCCTCCTCTGGCTGTCTTTTACTGGAGGAAGATCTGAATAGATTTTCTACTTGGTGGCTTAGCAATTTCCTTGAGCTCGATGTCAATAAGCGTCAAGCAATAATACCCGTAGGCATGCTCCAATTACATCTCACATATATCTGATTTTCAATGAACCAGTTCCCTTAATAACTGAAATGCGTGACCTAGGTGTTATCTGTGGCAAAGAATTCAGTATCCGTTCACATATCGAGAACGTTATAGCAAAAGCCAACTTGCCCCTGGCTTTATCAAGCGCTGGTCTAAGATATTCTCTAATCCTTGTTCGACACCTCCTTGAATATGCCAGTCAAGTTTTGTTGCCTTATTACACCACCCACATTCTTCGAGTAGAAGCTGTACAGCGTAGGTTTATTCGATTCGCACCTGGACTGATACCCTAAACTTACTCCTGTACTCAGATCGACTGAACCTATAGTCTCCCTCTGTTCGCCGTAAAGTTACCTGCATAGTCAGCCTATATTTTGGGACCATATTTGGGTCCTAATTTCGCACAGTCAGCCTTGCCAACTACAACACAACACATAGGCGTAAAATGCCTTGACCATCAGAGGAAATAACAGCGATGAAATAATAACTCTTCATAAAGATCAATTTTTCCTTGGAATTTGTCAAAGAATCCCCAAGGTCCAACAGTCTGGGATATTTTAGCCAGAAGTATATGTATACTCATCTAATACTTAGAAGTACTTAACCCAAACGGACCTACAATTCCTATCCAAATGTGTACTCGTATGCATAAATAAAAAAACTTAATCACCCTCATCCAGTGCTAACTAAATAGTGTCGTCATGACATTAACTCAGACTCAAAAAAAAAATAAAATCCACACTCAATTCTTCTAATTTTTGTGAAATCGTATAAAATATCGAATGAGGTTACGTTCCTAGAAAAGATAAGAGACCAGATTTATTTTTGGTGTGGAAAAGAAAAACTGGATTTCTTTGATAGGGATACGTGCAAGTTGGATGATACAGCGCCGCCGCCAGAGGCAAATTCGCTAACAATTTTCAGTTAAGACATTTAATTGATCTCGACACGAATTTCTATGCTGAGAATTTCTCTTTGAAACTCACGTGACTCTAGATGTGACAAGATTGATTAATAACTAAAAAACCTACTTCAGCGCATTGGTGTAGAAGCATAAAGCCATAAAGGCCTTGGAATAGGATATTAACACCTAGTTTACATTCTGATTGATGACAAGCTAAACTAAATCTGTCCAATTAATATATTCTTGATATACATACGCATATACTACTGTGCCGAATTTAATTATTTTATATTTTTCGGATCGTGGGGCACTTAATTTATTGAGTTTTATTAATTTTGCAAATAGAGTGTGACACATTTGAACACTAGAGTTGAAAGAAATGTTACTGATGCAGTAAATTTTAGCACGAACTTAAAAAAATAATAATAGTACAGCGTTTCTGTTGGTGACAAAAGATAAGCTGGTGACACCTGAATTCTCTGCTTAGCAAGTAAACTAGTCGTCCCAAATGATGAAACATAACCTAGACTATGTACAAGGGACAACGACTAAGTAACCGAGTCCCTTGAGATAGGCGGACTTAGGCAAAATGTCTTGAATTTTTCATATGTTGATATATTAGGTCTGTTCGCTTACGCTCCCAAAACAACGAATTTTCACGAAAATCTACGAAAAGTCACGAAACCCTGTTCGAGTACGCAAAAGTTTCATAGTTTTTCGTAGAAGAGAGCGCTCATTTGACAGAAAAAATTTCCCTACTCTACGAATTTTAGTGCGAGAAATTTTTTTGTACTGATTTATGAAATTTGCCAAATCTGTCAAATCGATGTACGTAATTTTTTTGATTTGTATATTTCTATACGTTTGGCATTTGATGTCTAAAAAGTAACCAAATTTCGTAGATTCGTGTTCGTTTATTTTTTCTGAATTTTGTCTTTCTCTGAGAGAATTTTACCCCCACTCCTTAAAATTTCATAATCTACGAATTTTGGTGCAGAAAGTACCCGAACAGACCTATTGAGTGGGCCATCTGTTGGTTTCTTTTCGAAACATATGTTATTTTGACACTGACAGCTATTATGCGCTTTTTGAAATTGACAGAAACTCAGTATTATAAATATTTTCGCGGTAAGAAATGTATCGATTTACACTTCAACAACGTTGAGATGTATTGCAAACCTACTTCCAAAGTGTTGCCGAAACAGTGCGAATTTTGAAAAGAAATTTCGGTCTAAATAATGCACCAACTGCAGCTGGTGCACCAATTACAGCTGTGTGATGAAAGTTCTTGAGGCTGATTAACTGATTGATAAATCGAACATATTCCCGTGATCGTTTTGTGCGCTCAACGGCGAATATTGCAGCTGTTTGGTGTGGTCTTTGGAGTGTTGCCATTATTGGCCCATTTTTCTTCCAAGGCGACAATGGAAGAAACGTTACAGTGAATCGGGAGCGCTACCGAGGCATGATAACCGATTTTTATAGCCAGAAATTGAAGATTCGGATTTGGGCTAGCTATGATTCCAGCAAGATGCCTCACAATCCGTCCAACAATCGAATTATTGCACACTAACTTCAATAATCGTGTAATCAGTCGTTTTGGTGATGTTGCTTGGAGCTGCTATTTGACGCTTTGGACTTTTTTTTGTGGTGTGCCATTAAAGATCGATGCAACACGAACAATCCAGAGACGATTCAGAGACTTAAGAAAAATGTTATAGGGGCCGAATCCATCGGCAATGTACTGAAAAATTGGGTAAGGTGCCATTAAAGATCGATGCTATGCGAACAATCCAAAGACGAGTCAGGCACTCAATAATAATGTTGGTCAAGCTATTCGTGAAATAGGGGCCGAAACCATCGACAATGTATTGAAATATTGGGTTGACAGGAATGCCTACTGCTAAGTCAACCGAGGGAGTCATTTGATTGAAATAATATTCTTCTTAAGACTACAACATCGCAAAAGATGTGCCCGAAATCAATGGCTTAATGTATACATCCGAAGAAAGAAAACGAAACATTATAAAATGTGAGTAGAGCAACCTTAAGCAATGCAATCGGCGAAGAAAATCTGAAGGGACGAATTTGAATTTGAATTGAATTGAGTAGGGGGTAGATATCTATGGGTTCCTTGTGACATATCTCACTACTCATTTGAACCAACTGTTGTGTCCCTTGTGTCCATTCATATTACCTTGGCAACTTGTGAAGAATACACAACTGATTAGGAATTTCTCAAATATGATAAGAATCTCATTATGTCTGTCAGCTCAAATTTTGTTCCAATCTTCCGACTTAATGAAGAAGCAACTGTTAGTAGTTCTCATTCTTCTATCATGGATTGCTGCTTCGACATGCCGCTGATTTAAAACGACTCAGAAAGGACAGGGATATACATCTCAGGAGGTTCTTTTTATTGATCCACTAACTCCATGAAGAACTGCCTTGGAAGGTTCCTCATTCTCTTATTAGCGAGGGCAAGACGGCTCTGAAGCTTATCCAGTAATCGTTATCCCCAGACACTTAGTATGAGCACCCATGGCACAGTGCCCAGTACTGATGCTGGAGACGCTTAACCAGATAAAGGCTGACCTAGCCATTTCGAATGTATCCAAGTGCTTTCTCGATGGACTCGTTGGTAGGGAATACGTTTATGTACCAAATTTCTAACAAAATAAAGTGCACGACTGAATCGTACGTACTTGTACCTTTACGCCAAAGGTTTTTGAATTATTCAGCTAAAATCGTTAAAGCCAGTCCGTTTGAAATAAAAATGTATGAAATTCCATTAATTTTTTTTTTACATGAGGCTTAGTAAAGTGGACGTGTCAGTCTGGATGTTTGAGGGTACTACAGTGATAACTTGGATATTTTGTCGATTTTGCAAGAATGTCCTGGCAAACGACGAATAAATCGATATTTAAGAACCCATTAACCAAACTAAAGAAGTCAGGTAACTTAAAAATGTTTTCAACGAATGTACATAAGTTAGAACGTCTAAGCCCTTTGAATCGTCAAAATACAAGTGAAGTTGTCAAACACTGGTCATGAAAAATGGGAATTTTTGACAGCGAAGGCAAAGGATGAAAAAGTAATTTTTTTCATACATTTCCTGTTCTATAAAGTTTAGAGAGACAAATTCAAATATCAGACTTGATTGATATCTATAAAGTGAATTGATTCTTGAGCTATAAAATAATTTTGTTGTTTGATGTTTGTTATACTTATACTCACGACACATTATCTACTGATAAACTTTGCAAAGTTGTAACCTTTTACTCTCACAGAATTGTTCAATAGTACATTGAAAAGTGATTGGTACTCACCTGAAAAGAAAGAAAATGTTTGTTTAGTAATACGTACTTGCAATGTGTAAATAAATAATAAAAATGTATGTTTTAATAACTAGCATCATTTATCAAGAAAAAATCGTGATAATTCACACAGGAACAGGATGTATGTATGTTGATGGAGATTTGAACATTTATCCACTATCCAGCTTTTAAAACATTTTCCTTAAAACGGTGACTTCAACCTAAAGTACAAATAGGTACAAGTACATATATGTATATATCATCAATAACAAAAATCTAAAGAAGGTCAGATTTGCTCATTTAGCTGTGACCAAGTCCGAAGTTTGTAGTCCTTACAACATAGCTCATGACGCGTTTAACTTTCAGACTTTTTTAGAACCTA
Source organism: Xylota sylvarum (assembly GCA_905220385.1). Taxonomy (NCBI): domain Eukaryota; kingdom Metazoa; phylum Arthropoda; class Insecta; order Diptera; family Syrphidae; genus Xylota; species Xylota sylvarum. The sequence continues at coordinate 42,123,103 of LR999958.1, forward strand.
GTCAATGGTTAAAGATTTCCTTTAGGTTCTTGACTTCGTCTGGAGCCTTTTTAATTGTATGGTGTTGAAGTTAGCGCAGGGAAAAAATACCACGAAACTTTAATTCACATGGGAATTTATTCCACATCAGCGACGAAAATAAATCCAGTTTTCTAATGTATTTAGAATTAGTATCCACTGTAAGTGAGACATATGTATTTTAACCTGAAATGTTGGTGAAGTTATTTCCCTGAAAATCAAGTTTCTAGTTCGCTTTACACTTTGCTTTATAAAAATATGATATTCAGGTAAACAGTTCTCTAAATAGAATTCATGTGTATTCTTTCGACTCGGGAGTAAAGTTATTACTCACTATCAGTGGGAAATAATTTCACCCTAAAAATGTAAATTTATTTTCCAAGTAATGAGGAATAAATTTCCATGTCGAGCAAATTTCCGTGGAGTTATTGCTTTGCATCGATAGTCTCACGAACCACCCCAAGCTGGTTCAGATAGTGGCTAGGTAATCCCATCTAAAGACCTTAGATTCCAAGCTTACAAAATTCTGTTGATACACGAAATCAAGTCAGATCATAACGATTTTGTAAAAAAAAATGATTTATAGTATAGTGGCATACTTTTCTCTCGATGGCTTTATATGGAAACAAACTTCCAAAATTTATGGCAGAGCGAATCTTTGTGTAATCTATGAGACACTAGTACATATGTACATCATCAAAGAGGCAATATTTTATGAGTTCTAAGGGCTGTATTTTTTTTTTCTGAAAACTGTAGCTAGAAATGCGGTTACCGGGAATGATGTTCATTCTTATGGCCTCAAGCGTTTGATATACAACTTTAAGCGTTCCAGGATGATGGAGCGGCCAGTCACACTTACTAGGAAACATTTGAAACGTTGCGAGAACAAGTTCTGGTGGCACCTTGCAAAGAACTGACATAAACTACTACGATTAGAGCAGTGTAGACTCCTGTTTAAAACTATTATAGCAATTAATGATTTTGATTGATTAATATATGTACATTGTTGTTAGAGACGAAAAATTATTACAATTGATGTGGATTTGATTTAAGAAATTTTAGTTATAACCTACATTCCACTGTAACCTGGACAAAGTCTACTAAATTCTTTTTAACTCCACTTGCCATACTTTATACCAATTTGGAAGGCGGATGTTGATGTATATGCTTGGATAAGTTGTAGTCGATATATTTTTGAACGAATATCGTAGATTGCTAAGAATTGTGGAATGTTGTTTACAGGGTTTTACAACCATCAAGCTCAGTGACATGATTTTCACTTGATATTCTCAAAAAGTCTTATACGAAAGGATGCTGCATGAAGTATGGAGTATTCAAAGGAAATCCTATATATACACAATGCCTTCGCTACGAAGAATAGAAAGGTAGCAGAATATTGCTCTGAAACTGATGACGCCTGAAAGAATATAGATAATCGAGTTCCACAAGGGTCGATACTTAGGACCTTAATGAGTAACTTTTTCTAAAACAATATTCTAAGTATTCAGAGATTTGATGGAACAAAAAATATGCTTATGTACATACATGCGAAGCTGCTGAAGAAGCTCTCATCCATGCGTAACAAGACCATAACCATTACAATTCTGTGTGAGTGAAACTAAAGGCACTACCATAATATGTAGTCGAAAGCAATCAGAAGCTAATGTCAAAATTCTACGTTTAGTTTCCTTCAGTGCTGTCAATTGCTTAAGTTAGCGATAATAAGAAGAGAATTGTCACATTGCCAGAAGCGAGTCATTTGTTATCATTTGTTACCTGTCATTTGTTTCATTTGTGCTTTTTAACCTAGACACATGTAAATGAAATCTATGAACAATTATTCTTTCAAATAATGATTCTATTAATTGCAAATGCACTCATCTTACAAATAAATTCGAGAATCATTTGCTTAGGAACCTCAATATTTAAATTAAAAGGCTTTTAAAATCAAACGTCAGATTTTAGTACGAAAGAGCGAATGGATTCGCTTGGTTCGGAAATGAACAGAAGTCAACGAATCTGATCAAGCAGCTATTATGGTTTTACGTAAATAATACAATTTCCTTACATTCGCACATTTATGTACGATCACGTCCGAACCCATTCGACTATTGTGGTTGAGCCTTGGACTCGATTATTCCCTAAAGAGCACCAATTTCTAGCAATACTCTGCAAGCTAAAATGCACATACATATAAGAACGACTCAACAGAGAAAGAATACCTTTCATGGTATTCTATAATGTTTTCTTACTTTTCATAAACGATTTTGGGATTTATCCAAACGACATTTTTACCCCAATCTGAAGGGAGTTATTGTGCTGTTATTTCCTTTGAGAATAATTTGTAGCTTATAGAACTTTAAAGAAGGGAAGTCAAAAACTGCCTCTAATTCCACACAATTCCAGTGTGTACAGTTCTCGAGCCCGAGGGTGACATATAACGGCGATTGATTGATAAATTTCTGCAGAAAACTACTATGTTCAAAATAATTTAGACGTGCAACCAAAATTATGTGCAGTTTCTTAAAAATTAATCCCAGCATGAAGTTATAAATAATATCGTCAGTTCCACTTCCTAACAACCCTTTATTTGTCCATTTAATACACAGTCTCCTGGTGTTCCAGACTCCGTAACGTCAGAACGTATTTCATAGTCTTGACGTCTCTCATTAAGACTACCAGCTGCTGCATCCATTCATTTTCTATTAAGTTCACCCTATTATGAAAGTTTTTTTTGTTTCATATTTTCCTATTCCACCAGAGTCTCAAAGTCTACATATGTACATTTGATCAGACATTTCTTAAAACAAAATGTGATCCTTTCTATTTTTATTTCAAATCACTATAAATGCATCCGACATTTGCGCCAACATCCAACCCAGAATCCGGTACAACAATCGTTTTTCAAAATCAATCTATCTATCAATCATCTTCAAAACTATATTCGATGTCTGTCGAGAAACCTCATTACCGTCACGATCAATAGCCAACTTTGTTTTGTTTGATTATCGCGAAAGTGAATAATAACAAGGTCACCGGATAGTGGGGGGAAAAAAAATCCGCTAGTGTATGCAAATTTGCACACTTCAAACACATACTGTAAGTTTTTAACTTAAATAAATATTTACACCAAATAGTGTGTGTTTTTGAGAAGCATCTCACATTTGTGTTTGCATATATTTTTATCCACGATCGAGGTTAATGAACCATCACATAGCATAAAGATCTCATTTTAATCTCGTTCATTGAATCATAATCAACTGGCTGACAGCCAATAAGGAATACAAAAACAAGAAAAACCAAAACCCGTACATGTTGCACAATATGAGGCACAAATTCTCACAAAGAAAAGCCAGAAAATAATATAATATATACGTTTACAAATACATTAAGATAGTATTACCTAAGAGGAGGAGGCAAAGTGCCCCTCCTCCTCCTCCAATACACAAAAACAAACAGAGCAACACAAACGTCAATTTGAAAAAAAAAAAAAAAACTTATCTCTGACTAAATGTCGCCGTTGTAGTAGTTGTCTACCAGAAAGTAGACGAGATGTTCATTTACACTCAAATTATTGGTATAATGGAATAAGTCAACAACTATCTCTTTTAACTATTTGATCGCTTTTTTTTTAAAGCTGTCAAAGTGACTACCTGTACGTTATGCCACGATTGTGTCGCTTTCTTTAATGTTTTTTTTTTTTATTTGTTTGTGGATTTTTTTGATTAGTAACACTTTTTAAACCCCACAGTAAGGAAACCCTTTTTGACATCATGTCAGAAGGTGGATCATAGTGAATGATGAGAAAAGACGACGTCGATGAAACAAAAGACACTTGGTAACAGGCTGTATTTTTAAAAACTACTTTAAAATGAGGTACATATTGTTTACACAAAAATTAGAACATATGTTTATATCTAGCTCAAGGAGATTTCCTACGAAAAAATGAAAATAAAATAAAATAAATTGGGATGCGTAGTAATCGAAATGAACGACACGTATAGTTGGTCTGAATTAAAATTCAATGAAAATTAGCATATTATGTACTTGATATTGGGTGTAACAATTGTGACGCATTAGATGTTATTGTTATTGAAACCTTTGAGAGTGCTGTTGTTGGCCTTAAAAACAAGGTAATGTCTAATCAAATATAAAAACAAACGTCACAAGATACTATCATTTTTGTGGAGTTGGCTTATGTTGTATCATATCTGACAGATGTCAACTAGAGGATTTCCAAATTCATCACGGAAGAGAATATGAATTCAGAAGTTTCAATAGGTTTCAATGTACAGTCATGGAAATCGCATATTTCAACATATTTCAGCATATTTCAGCTATTACTGGCGATATTTGGACTAACTGTCTTGGTTGCAAATCACCGAGCGCTTGAACCACGTCTATTGTTCCCACCTTAAACTCAATAATCGGAAGAGTTAGATAATGTTAATATTAAGAGGGATGGAACGAAAGGAGAGGAAAAACAAACAAAGGGTTTTTTTTCCTCGTAGTGATAGATTTTGCAAAAGTGACAACTGTCAAACCATCTGTCAGAGTGATCGTTATAAGTGACATTTGTTTTCAGTATCAGATAAAGATTAACACCACAGCAACACTTTGTTTTTGGAAAATTTTTGACATACGAAATGAAAGAACACCAACAGAACTAAGATCTATGTGGTCCGCAGAAAACTAGGCTATTGTAGATGCTACTTTGACCGAAGACATGAGTTTGTCAAATCGCTGACGGGCGCAGGAACTTGGGCTTTTTTTTGTACACAACATGAAGCATGAAGATCATGGTATCGTGCCTTATAAGATCTCACAACAAAACAAACCGTAAGACAAGCATGTACATACGATAAATGGGTTCAAAATTAAATGGGAATTGTCAGTGATGGGGCCCATTTTCGTAATAATGGTTACTTTGAGAGGCTATTTTGTCACATTTGCAGTGAAACGATATCGCCCAACTATGTAGTTGTCGTTACATTCTAATAAACTAAATAAATGATGTTGATTACATTCTGGTGGGTTGATTGGGCTGTACTGCTTCAGAAAAGAGGTCGAACAACGCGTTGGCCCCAATAGCGATCGTTACAGAAAGATGATTGAATTGAATGTGATTTGAACAGGTCACACATGATATAATGTGAATAAAGGATTACCTTGAGAAACAGGTCTGTAAATTGGTCGTCAAAATCGTGTGATTTTGGTCCCAACTGGACTATTTTCTTTGAGGATATGGGTTGGGCTTTAATTTTTAATATCGTATCTAAAGGTTAGTAGTTTTCTTTGCAAGCTTTGTAATGACGTTTATACCCTCGGACATTTGCCAGACGATCGTGAGAGGGGTATTGTTTGGGATTCTTAAAATGTCACTCATAACTCATTCGCACTAATCACTGCGCCATGGCGCCCGATTGGAGAAATGACATAGGAAATAATTCGACCTAAATAGATTTTTTTTCTCACTACAGCGTGCTGGATTTGTGATTACGAAAAATCTAGGCAATGGATCCATGTTAGGATCGTTTCGGAAGGAAGTTTTGTGACATCGCTTGAGGAAATAAACCGAACCGCAAGGCACAATTCCTATGGACTTTTGCTTATGTCCTGGAAACAGTAATTGGGAGAGCAATAGCCTAGACGAAGTGGTGCATCACACTGAGTGTTGACAACTTAAGCTTGTAGTCAAAGTACAATAGTTGAAGTCAAAGGCTTTCAACACGACTTTACAGCTTGGGAATTAGTTTTGATTTCGGATATATTCTCGGACTGCAATAAATGTCCTAATGGCGATCACGATTTTTATTTTCGTTATTGTGTTTTGACATGTTGGTTCCTACTGGGTATGTATAGGTATACGAAGGTACATCAGAAAGTAATCAGATTGCGTTCGTTCCGTATCATGGGTACACCCAATAGTTTAACTAAGTAATGCATCAGTTCACGGTGACTTTCCGAACTTTGGATGCGTTGCGAAACCGACACAAGGTCCAGAAAATTGATGCTAAGTAGAATGATTTCCTCGGATTTGGATATGTGAATGGAAGAGTTCTTATTCATATTGAACTATAATTGTCTTAAACGCACACGAAGATAGGTTTATTTCGAAAAAGAAAGCCGTTCATTGCATCAAAATCGTACAACGCTTGCTATTAACACGACCTCTCCACCTATCCAGCACGTGCAAGACACCCATCCCACCCAGGAACTGCCAGTGCATACTGGAAGATATGTTCCACACATTGATACCTAAATGAACGAAATCCATTAGTAATTTCCTAACCTACGAAAACTTAAAACTGCTACCGATTTTCGTTACTACACCTGGCAGAATGAATTATAAAACGTTACCATGGCAAAAAAATACAAATAAATGAACTCCTTGTCGTAGCCCACTGTAACCGATGGAATAGGTTGTGGCTCACATTGTCCTGAAGCTCGATCGGCCAGCCGATGAAACTGCCTCCATGTTAGCGGCCCACTCACAGTATAGGTGGCGTCTTTCTGGCCGGAACGTGATTTGGTGTGGAACGCATTTTGCAGCAGTGGTTGCATTGAGTTCATGATGTGTACAATGTCAGTTACGACGGCGGATACAGTAGTTTAACTTTCTACTTTTTTATCCACTTTATCCGTTGACAACCGATTAATAGTTGAAAACGCAATAACGAATAAGAAACTGTCATGACTCTTTACGATGGATTTTATAGGTACAGGTATTGTTTAGTACAGCTTTTACGCGGCGTGGAACCTTACTTTTTTTAAAAAAAAAAAACGGTGCCGACTACGATTTCACTTTCAATGGAGAAATTCTACAGAGCTACGCAATTGTTCTGCGTCAAGTATTTGTCGATTCATCCACTCTGCGGACATCCTAGGGTAGCTATAACACTGCCGCCTTTTCGCAACTTTTAAAATAACCTTCTTCCGTCGTTAAATGGTTGTGCTTACTGACCCCTTCTCTGTTAGAGATGTTCGTTAAGGTACTACTCTAGCCCTAAAAAAAAAAATATCCATATAAAGAAAAATAAAAAACAAACATTTTGGGACAAACTTTTGCAAAATAAAACAAAGAAATTCGGAACAAAGAATTTCCAATAACATTTAATTTATATTGGTTGTAGGCATACTGGACTCGTTCACAATGAGAAATGTCAACAGGCAAAATAGGAAATGAAGCTATTTTTGTACTCTTAACATCCCTGTTTTCGTTCAGTTAATTCAAGATTTTTACTAAAGAATGACACATACTTGAAAAACTTTGCTGTATTCAATATTTAACCAAAAGCGCTCGATAAATGGTCAGCCAAAGTGAAAGACAAACTACCGAGAACAAAAGAGAATCACAAGAGGCCTGTGCAAACATGTCCACACTTATCAATTACATAACATTTTAGTAAACTAAACTTTAAACCATAAATGTAAAGACACTAACAAAAACCATTTATCATTCTAACAAACGCCAAGCACGTAACGATAAGACACTTTCATAGAAAACTTAAAAAAAAAACAGACACAAATGAATGGGCTATTGACCCACAAATTCGAAGGACACTTGACTACTTGAAGATAATCTACAATTTATGTCAATCACATACATAATCAGTTCCGATCCCTCTGTCATAATAAAGCCCGAGACTTTTAAAAATTATCACAAACCAGTCTAATGCCAAAGGCTACATAAATTTTGCATACTGTGTATTGTACTTGACAGCTGATAGCACTGACAGCAGTCAGATGACATAAGAAGGAATCTAGTGGTCAAAAGGATCAGTACAGGTTTATAAATAAAAATAAAAATAGAAAAAGATTCCAACAATTGGCGATAACACCGTTATCGACTATAAATCCAAAAATAAACAGACAAACACAATCCGCCTTCGTTTGGCCATATCAGACTGTCAGTCTGTTTTCAGGAGGAAAAACTTACATAAAATCCTCGATATCAACAAACTCGGTGAACTGGCACGGTTGCTGGTTGTAGTATCCGTAACAGTAGGCATAGCTCCAAGGCTGGGAATTCTGACAAGGCGCGTATGTCGGCTCATTGTTGTAGTATGGAGCTGCGGTGATCATCTGTCGTGCGATTGGTGGGCGCACCATTGGCAATGGCTGCTGCATAACAGCACCACAGGCGAACTGTGGCACCACTGTTGTGGGCGGACTAAATCCATTCCGCATATGATAAGTTGGCGATTCTGGCAGCGGTGGCGTATACGCAACAGGTGCCTGTGGCATATGGACATACGGCGAATTGAAGTTCACACAATGCTCGTTGGGCGGCAAATACTGTGGACTACCACCACAACGATTATCGACGACTACTGTCGAGCTGGCATACGGATTCGGATTAGAAAGCCTTGGTCTCTTCGCGTCAAATTGCTGCGGCGCAGTGTACTGCATACCGTCGCGATCTTCATAGAAGCATAACTCCTGCGTCTCGGGAACGAATCTGCAACTCTCCCAGGCATTACCGTTGTTGTACATAATAATTTTTGGATATTGCCCGTTTTTCTTATCAAATTCACCAAAAGGCTCTTTAACATTACAGGAACTAAAAAAAAAAATGAAACAATACTCTAATACTCTCGTAAGACCGTTCCACTTCAAGCCCGTCAAAGTACGAAACTAAAAGCCCCAACGACGATGTTCTCCAGCAACGCTAGCAACGCCGACGTACTTGTATTGGTGTTCAAAAATTTTAATATTTCAAAATCATAGATTTCACACATGTTGTCGAACCGCCCGCTGACGTCGGCCCACGGAGGGATTTATTTTTTATTGATAAACTTTTTTTTTTTTTTTTGTTTGACAGTAGAAAAAATTTTCCTCTAAATCACTCCCGTGTACACTATCTTGTTACATTCTGTCGATAAAAAAGAGATTTGGACACACTTTTCTGGCTCGACGCGAGTTCCTAGTTTCAACCACTTCTCGCTTGGTGATATAGTTTTTTATCATCCGAACGATAGAATAGTTAGTTTCCATAAAGTCAGCGCACACCAACGGATCTTGATGTTTTACAGACAACCGACAAAAGAAACACCTAGCCAGGTTAGCAGTAGGAAGGCGAAGTTTCGTACGAGCGATAGCGCCGCAAAAATCAAGAGATAAGATATCAGAAAACGGTAGGGAAGGCATACATGTGTTGGAATTAAATATAAAATAATAACAAGTGGTTCGGTTAAATGCGCGAATATTGTAGATAAATTAACGGTTTAGTGTGAGTAGGCTAAATACTCTTCCAAGACATATAGTAAGGGGAGCGGGAGAGAGCTTTTTTTGTTTTTGTTTTTTTTTTAGTTGGCGTGGTAATCTGACAGCAAAGACTAGACGACTTTACGGAGTTAGTCATTGGGAAATTTTTAGTCAGAGAGATGTGATAAAGGATTAGATGCCCTTGGATTGTACAATACGGGAAGTTGAGTTCTCAAAGTGAAGTCAAATTGTGAATTACGTTGTATTTAGTTACAGATTGTGTGTAACGTCGTAGAAACAAGTTATCTTTGGAATAAGATGACAGGTTGGTCGGTGAGCTTTCTTGCAGATAGCGGTAAGTTATAGTATAGGGTGATACACATTTTCAATATCTGTATATGAATATTTAAAAAAAAAAACTTAAGAGGTTAGATTCGAAAGGAATCGGCTCGGCTCAGTAGAATTTTGTCCATAAACCAGAGCAAAACGTCCTTCTTGAAAAAGTCGAACGGAAACTTCACTGGAACGTCTTATGAGAGTATACTTTCTAGGATGTGGATGCAGAACAAGCTAGTTCGGAACAAGAAAAAGACGCACTCTAGCGAGTTCTTGCTCCAAAGAACCGCCATTCTACCTACCTACCTAGATTCGAAAGACTTCCTGTACCTTGAACTTAAACACACTTAGCTCAATGTATGTACTTAACTTTACTTACTACATACTTATGTGCTCGGGTTTCCACAACGCCTACGCGCCATTGTGTGCGGTCACCTGTCATCGTTTCGGAAAGTGCGTCCGTCATTGTATAGTTGTGCGTATTGATTCATGGCCCGTTCTCCGATAAAGCTGTTCGTTAAAGATGTTCGCCCAAAAAATCTTTAATATATTTCGTAGGCACCTATTAACGAACGTTTGCAGCTTTTTCGTGATGATAGTGGTTACTCTCCAAGTACCACATCCATATAGCAACACGGACTCAACGTTGGAACGGAACAGTCATAGATTGGTGTTTAAGCTAATGGCATTACTTTGCCAAATTTTGGTTAGAAATCCAAAAAGCAGACTTTGGCTCGGCTGCTTATATCCAGTTCGGTTTCGCCATCATTTGAGACAATACTCCCAAGGTATTGGAAGCTATCTACTGTCTCAACCGTCTGCCCACATATGCATAAATGAGCTGATAAGTTCAATCCCAGGCTTTGAACTTCGAACTCCTCAGACAACCTTTCTCTATGCCATGTAAACCCATCGTATGTAGCCTTGATAATTGCTGTTAGTTTATCTGAAATACCTCTCCTGTGGAAGCCAACTCAAATAAATACCCGATTGTCACTATCGCCTTTTCAAATCGATGAACGATATTCAACGCACTGCACACAGGAGGATCCACAACGGATATGTACGACATCTAGCGTATCTTCGAGATGTTCTTTGGTTCGCTCAAGGATAATTCTACCTATTAGCTTAGCCAATCCATAAGCCAGAGGTCCTTAGACATTCAAGGACCCTCAACAACGTAAAATCGGAATATATAACACTAGGACTGGGCCAGGGCAGACGCAATAATCTCAGACTAGGTTGAATGAATGCTTAAGACGATACACATCAACTAAGAACTGAAAGAGAAGTCAAGTACGAAATTTTAAAGAAACCAGAACAAAGTGGGGCACAAGTTGTTGTATATGCGGACAATGTTGTCATAATGGCGACAGTCAAGATCCTACCCACCGTCACCGAACTATTATAATCCTCCCTCAATACCCTTCATAAATAAGTGAAAATATGTAGATTAAAGGTTAACCCCCTGAAATTGACTCGACTAGCAAGAGAATAATACCGCCCTTCATACTCAATGGTACACCAATCCAAATCTCAAATAAGGCTATTCAATTGTCTTTTCTGTATATTCGACCGAAAGCTAACTTGGAAAGAGAACACCTTAAAATGGCTCATCATCATCCACTGGATGTACACAGCCGTCATCAGACCCAGGTAAGATCATGTACCTCAGGGAACTTTCGAGACTACACTGGCATTCGTTCAATGAGAATTGCACCTAAAGGAAACTGCTACAAAGTGTGCCCTAGTTTGAAACAAATTAACTTTAGGAAAGATGTCACCCTCCTCCATCGTGGCTCTTCCACGACAGGGTTACCTCTGACTTTAGTCTAAACGTTAAAATAAACCTCCCTTTCAATAGAGGATTGGGCAAACGGTAGGACTATCAATCCAAATAGAATCTCGATTTTCACAAGCGACGGGTCAAAAACCGATGAAGGAGTGTGCTCTGATATCTGCTCGTCTGACCTCGATATTACACGAAAGTGTCTTCCAAGCAGAAGTGTTACAAATCACAGAATCGACACGAAAATTATCTAGGAAACTGGACGATATCTACATCGACAGCTAAGCCTCTATAAAAACCATCTCATCCACCATTGTTAAATCTAAATTTGTGAAACCACACGCGGCGAAGAGCTTATAAAACAATATAAAACACAACAAATCACGACGTTACACTCTGGTGGGTTCCAGGATACACGGAGCGAACTGTATGTCGCACCAATTAGCAAGAAAGAGGTCCGAATAGAACCTGACAATGGTCGTTGACTTTTTTCTACCTCCCCTATCTTAGTGGTCTTCACGGGGATTATTACCTGCCACAAGCTCTTGGCGACTCACCAAAGAAGAATGCTACTAAATAAGGACGACCTCTGCTGGTGATACAAACGCAGAAAAAACCACATTTCACTTCCTAAGCAGAACCAGAAAATCGGCCTTCGGCAACAACATACAAATAACCTCCCACGATGTTGTCACTGAAGATGTTTTTTGAGGTTTGTAGAACGGCTGAAATTTTAGCTTGAAAGACACTACAGTTGTTATTTCGTTTGGCAGAACAATGAGGACAATGTTTCATATATAATGTTTGCTAAAGTTACAAGGATTAAGAAGAATCAATCGATACATTGCTACCAATCTACAACCCCGATTTACAGAGTGGTTCGCACCTCAATCTAGACGCGATTATTCGAAAGTATATCAAAAAAAGATAAGTCTTCCTTGGGACACATCTCTCTCACCGTACTCTGCACCTACGGAGCCCTATCTTTAGAAACACTGATAACTTTCTACTTCAAAATTCTACTGATTGCGGCACACAGTCTATTCTATTATATCAGTCGATGATTTTCCAAAATAAGATCACACAATTTCTATTTTGGTGAATATTTTGGCCTGGCGATAAGACTTTTGATAAGACATGACGACGCATTATAAGCGATAGAAAGATACAACATGGATTATCGGCCCATACCCAAACACCAGCACTGCATATGATACTAATAGAGATCGGTATTTGTGAATCTTCAAAACCCTTGTAACAATAGGTAGGACCCCTTCTACGCACCTTTGATAAAACCCTCTACTTAATGCTTTGTAACAAGATGCGGATTTGGTGTCAAAAGCTAAATCAAACAGCCAGCCTTTACATTCGAGAGGAACACCCGGAAGATAAAGCTCAAACAATCCCATTATGATGAAAGTACTCGGGTTCTTGATATGGGCATCAATATTCTCGAAATCGGTTTGAATGGAAGATCTCAGTGTCTCAGAGAGGAACCTCATAATTAGGTATGCAAAAAAAAACTCCTCGTATTCAAGAAAGCAGAAAATTGCGGGGTACCGCAGGATTCCTATCTCTCACCGAATCTATTTCTACTCCATATGAAATAATTATAAAACTATGTAAAAATGTCCTCATATCCTACATTTTATTATCATATCCGCAGGATACATGCAGTTATACTCTCAACTATTTGCAAAATGTTTGCTACATGTCTGACGTAAAAAACCGAATCGTATTAAGCACATACCACCTTAAGCATTACAAACTTCGAAGTTCTACACTGACAGGTACGTCATCGACACTGACAGGTACGAGTAGCAGCAACTTCCACAACTTTCTATGGCTACTAAGCATGGTATCTGATGATGTTGGTATACGAACTGGATTTAAGCGTCAGACTCAGAAGGTTCAAGACTGGAAGATGTGACTTGAAGATACATCATGTAACAGTTGTAAACTTCAAAAGTTTACTTTATCAAAAAAAAAAAAAACTGAGTCGACACACCTAGTCAGACAGATGAGTAGATCGCCTTTAAAAATGGAAAAAATGAAGAAATGAACTGGAAAGCCATGTCCAACCATTGTTAACAACCTGTGTCCCTCGATTAGTGACAGGAGTCAGATGAGTCAGAAAGATATTAATGAAGAATGCCATCTAACCTCAGAAAGCATTCAGCCACAGACACAGTTGAGTTGCTAGCCCCTTAAAGCTTACTAATAATTGAAATTGTACCGAAATATTTTAATAAAAATCCTGGTATACAACAAGGTTGTATACAGTGTCCTATTCTGTTTCCTAAATTTTTAATTACGTTCCAAATATGTAGCGGTTAGCTAGCTATGAAGTGAATGTAATGACTCTTCTTTATTCTGCCTTAGTTAGTCTGTAAGTAAATAAAATAAGACACTACTGTGACCTTTGGGAACCTCTACGTTCAAGATTAAGATTCTTGGGCGCTCACAGTGAAGGAAGGATTGTGGAAAGCAAATTTATAAAAATTGTCAAAGTGCTCAGGCTCGACTTATTTCCTTATCAAGGTATCTAGGAAATCTCCATGTTGTCTTGCAAAGTAGAAACAAAGCCTGTCATCCTAAGTTTCTCATTTTTATTTTCTTAGTGAATCATAAGAACGGTAAGGAGTATTATGTAGTTTAATTTCGTGGTACGCGTCGATGAAGCTAGCGATTTAAGAAGAAGAGAAGAATTATTCCAACAGACTAAGAGACTGTAGCACCATGAAGCATTCCGACATGTTATGATCTCGTATATGATTTCGGTTGATCTAAGGGCAATAGAAACAAAACCTGTGGATTTCTGTAGCTTCAATCGCTTTATCATTGACTATCTCCACAATGCTTGCTAAGAAATCAGGTCGGGTTCAGCTGATCTTTGCCGAATTTACAACCAAATTGATCACAAACCAGACATCCGTTGGACTAGAAATTCTCAACCTGTATCTAAATATCCTCAACCAACAGACAATCCTTTTAATAGACTGCTAGGGCACTATTACTACGTACTACGTTGTCACAAAAAATTACGATTAAAAATGGTATCCCACAAGGTTGTATTATTTCGCCATTATTATTTGATGGTGGGAAACGATGAATTCTACTGGAGTCTTACTAGATGTTCAGATGGTGAGTTTAAGGATTGACTTATATATCGCCTTAACATCATAAGTATACCAGATCCTTGCATTGAATGAAGACCTATTACTTTAGTGCCAAGGAAAACCAATTCCCTTTCTTCTTCGCAAATAACCAGTTGAAGTTCTCACCAGACTTGTATATCGGACATTAAACAATTCGGTGATGAGCAACCATAATGTCGCCTTAAAGTACTTCTGATGCATTATGTGAGGTGATGAAGCAGTAGCATACTTATTACAAGATCAAATACACTCCCCTACGAATTCTGAATAATGCCGACCTCGAACCTCTCATATTTGTGTACATAGCCTCTCAAACGACCATCAAGTCCCTTTAGGGGATTTACTAACTACAAGAACAGGTAAAACGTAGTTTCCGCAGAAACCAAAACCACATCAAACAAATGATTCCCCTTGCGCTAAAACCCAGGGATAACAAAAAGGTGTGAATCGTAAGTCATCACTGACAAGATGGTGTCACATTTGTGAGTAGGCTTTTTCCTAACTAATTTCGTTAAGAGGCAACGATAACAAATAATACCCGCAGATGAATTTACGGCAGTGACATTTTGTTAGCCTAACGTGTTTTCATACCCAAAGACGTTGCGTGTTGACCTTCTACTCGGCGCCATTGTTTATTCTCTGTAAATTCTAAGGCAAACTATTAACAAGTATTCGGAACCTTGACAGAAGGGTACGAATATCTTAAAACTCTCCAAAGCTTTTTCACAAGGAAACTACGAATCAAAAACTAACAATGGCGTCTTGACTGAATCTACTTTTTCTCAATTTTAAATTCTATTACATTTTCAAGACAATCACCAACACGTGTATCTTTCATTAATTACAATTGTTTTTTGTTTTTAGAACAGTTAACAACATCGTATAACATCTCTGAAACAGAGCAATACATTATGCAGTAAGTACTCGAGTACAATAGGATCTCCATTCTATGTTTGTCATCAGAAAACAAATTTTTGGCGCAATATTAATTATTCTTTTCTTAATGAGATATTTGATTAGAAAATAATGAGAATGAGTATGATGTCATCTTATCATTCGGCTGAGAGATCATCGTTTACATTTAGTTTAACCTTTAGTTTGCCAAGCGATATACTGTGTCTGCCATATTTGTCGAACTGTCAGACAAAAGAAAGATTTAAGTCTTGATACAATAAGTCTGAAGTGTCTCAGAGACATTGGAATATATTACCTTGTGTGCATTCGGCACCAAAAACTATTAAAATGCTACGCATGTCCCGAATAAATGATTTCTATTACTTAAGCTAAAAATCCTCTATGCAGTAAGTTTTGAAATTTGTCAAAAAAAAACATGGCGGAGTTGGATTTAACACGAGCGTAAGTTCATATGTATGAATAGAAAGTATCAGTGAACTTTGAACTGTCATTTTTAAGAAAGCAATCGCTTGCTTTTAAAGTCGTGCATTAGTTTTTGAAGACCATACCGGGGTGGTTTGTTACTTTTTTCATGTACTGTCATTCGTGACAGTCGTGAAATCTAAGAAAGAAACAGAAAAACTCAACGCAAATTCAGCTCTTGAGCTGTCATCCTCTGAGTCACAGCTAGCAAGTTCGACGTACATAGATGACGTACCTACGTTTGCCTAAGGCTCAAACAAGACTTAATGAATTCAGTGACTTCTTGCAATCAGGAACTATTTTAACTTAGGAAATTAAGCAAGGTTTAAAACTCAGAAAAGTCAAGGCTATTTGTAAAACCTCGACTGGTCTTGCTACTTCGGTGGAGTTCTACTACAATTTTCTTCTTGGCTTAGATGCTGGAGATGACCCAACCGTTGGAGATGACCTAACTGTTGGAGATGACCCAACCGTTGGAGATGACCCAAACTACCCACCTACTGAGGCGTTTATCTAGTCAAAGGCGTGACAGATAGGATCTCTTGACCGACTGCAATGCCAACTCAAATCACATATTATGAGGTAGCAACATTCGCAAGAAGTGAGTCGTTTTTAGAATTTATAATTGCAAATAATTTACACATTGGAACTATTGGGTCAGAACCCACTTTCATTACAAGAAGTAGACAAGTGATCTTGGATATGACTTTGACGCTGAACTCTGGGTCTATGATAGTCAAAGACTGGAAAATGTTCAATACTGTCACATTCTCTAACCATAGAATGATTTGTTTCACCGTATCCAAAAACCCTAAAACTCAAAGACCTTATCGCAACCCAAAAAGAACTGACTGGGATGCTTGCAAGTGCGTTCTAAACGGTTCGAGGGGTCTTCAACCTCACACCCTAACCACCCACTCTGAGATTAACCGCGAGGTGAAAACACATTGTTAGGGGCAAGAACAAGCCCAACCCCGGATGAAAGTCAGCCGAGCTGATTGGGATTACTACAAAGAAAGCAAACACGTGGCGTAGATTCAAAAGGGCCGCATGGAGCAAGTTCTGCAGTGAAATGGAGACCATTATGTACAAAAGCCGATCTGTCGAGACAGCACTGCATGAAGTGATAAGAAGAATCACTCCACTACAAAAAAATCACGCTAGCGGTCTCCCTGGATATAGAAGAAGCCTTCAACAATGTAAAATCGGAATCTACATGACTAACTTTGGACCAACAAAACATACACCTAGTCATCTCAGACTGGGTTGAATGCATGCTCAAGACGAGACACATCAACTCAGAACTTGGTGACTGCCAAGTACATGCACTGGCCTCTAGAGGCTCGCCGTAAGATGGGATCCTAACCCCTCTACTATGTATACTGGCGAACAGAATCTTAAAGAAATTAACACGAAATAGGGTCAAAGTTGTCGCATATGCGGACGATGTTGTCAAATTGGCGGCATTTAAGTTCATACCCACCATCACTTCAATCAGCCCTCAGTACTCTACACAAATGGGCGGAAAGATGTAGATTAAACGTTAACCCCTTAAAAACAAAAATGGTCCTCTTCACCAACAAGAGAACAATCCTACAGATCGGGCCCTTGTGAGTCAACGGCACAGCCCTCCAAATCTCAGGTAAGGCGAGATACTTGGGCTGTATACTCGACCGTAACCTGACGTGGAAAGAAAACACGTCAGAAAGAATAAGGAAGGGCAACCTAGTCTGGCGACCTGCAGTAGATAAGATCACGTACCTTAAGCCACCGGCCAAGATACAAAGATTACTATGTATAGAAACTACCAGTGCCATCAAAACCACGCCGACTGCACCCCATGAAACCATACTGTTGATTCCATTAGACTTACACCTCAAGGAAACAGCTGCAAAGAGTGTCCTACGCTTAAAACAATCCAACTTTTGGAAAGCGGACGACAGGGGCCACTGCTTTATAACGAAATTTCTCGCTCACTTATACTTTTAAACCACGGCAATGTGTTCCAAGCGGAAGTATTAAGAACCGGCGAAGCGCCACGAGAACTATCCACGAAACTATGTACACTCAAGAAAGATGATCTATATACACATCGACGGTCAAGCCGATATGAAGACCGCCTCATCCACAGTCGTCAAATCCAAACTTGTAAAACGATGCCGTGAAGAACTCACAGCACTCACTGACGACGTTACACTTCTTTGGATTCCAGAACACACCGGCATTGAAGAAGCAAGAAAGAGGTCAGAACCTGACTATGGTCGTTACCTCTGTTCTATCGCACCTATATTAAAGCCGATACAAAGGAAGCCTTCGCGAGACTAACTAATGGGAGATGGAGCGTACTCTCATCTTGTCGTGTCTCCAGAAAACTGGACAAAACATGAAAATGCCAAGACTAAGCAAATTTTAGCGGTTAACAGACCCAACCTAGCACTCTTCACGAGGATTATTATCGACCACAACCTCCTGTTGGCACACTGAAGAAGAATGCGACTAAATACTGATAACCTCTGCAGAGACTGTGGCGACATGGACGCAGAAGAGAGCACAACTCACTTCCTATGCGAATGTCCAATCCTGTGCATATCTAGGAAAACATCAGCGGACCTCAGCCGACCTCAGCGAATACCACATCGAATACCTGGTGCCTGTCATGGTCCGAACATTACCTGTCAAGAAACCCACTACTAACCATCCTGAAATTTATAACAATATCGGGTTGGTTCAGTAGGCCGTTTAGGTACCAACTTTTGTCTCCGTTTTAGGTTAGGTACGACAGGTGTTCAAAATGGATCCATTGGTGATCCGAATGCTGTTCTACCTACCAACTTACCTATGCACCTGTGCGGCCCGGTCCCAATGAAGATTACTCCATTTAGGGGTTCCCTTTTTCAATGATTTCAGCAAACTGACGTCTTAAACTTCCTAACCATCATGAAAGTTTTACTGCATGTCGAGTTAAAAGACACAACATGTTTATGGAAATAGCGCAAGACAATACATACAGAATGTGCAACGAGGACGAAGAATCCACAGAACACATTTTGTGTCAAAGTACATAGCTGTTTAATCAAACTCCACCTACCCTCAATCTACAGTCAACAATCAACAATCTACTCCGAATGTCAAAAACTTCAATCTTCATATACATATGTCAGACAAGAACAGTCGCCATTTTACTCATAATGACGTTCAAGCGAATTGAATGTTTGACGCCACAATGTACAGCTGTCATATCAGAAACTTCACATTTGATGCACCGTACATCCTGCAGAGGATAAATTATTCACTTAACGATATACAAATGAATTCCTTTTACAAAATTGAAATACAAAGGGTTTCTTTCATTTCAATGCCATTCGTCGTGGTGATGCTGACTTTTCTAGTCAACTTGTACTCGTTTTAATTGTTTTACATTGTATGTACGTGGATATGAATTAATTCCTTAGAATCCCTTCATACGATATAACGATTCTTAATTGATCAGCAACAGAGACATAGTAATTCACCATACCTACCTCACCACACTGATACTTGGGATGTAGCGAAAAGCACTAAAAAATCAAAACAATTTTATAGTTCCTCTTAAAATTATTTTTATTGCGTTTGCCTCACGCATTCGTTTTGAATGCGTTCCATACTCAGTTCGACCTTATCATTCCATTAAATCGAGTGAATCCAAAGCAAAAGAGCAATGCCCTCCTGTCAATTAGTTACTGTCCATGAAAAATGTGACAGCGTGATTTTAAACTACATAATGACGTATGTATACGCTCACCATGGCAGATGAATTGTCAATTAACTTAATCCTATACCGTTCTACGTAGGTTCCATTTGCAGCTATTAAGTAAATGCCGCACGCATTAAAAATAAATTATCTACATTCTGATATTTGTTTTGCAATAATAATTTATGTGAACTAATTCTAAACTCTACCCTAAAGTTTAAAATTGGTTAAGGACTGGAAAAGTTTTCGTTAGATAATTTGCCAAACAATTCCAAACAAAATCTTATCAATGCTTGAATTAATAGATACTTCCTTTATCGATTGTGTAACATTTTTAATAGCAGGGGTAAAGCCAATTAATTAGGAAAATATGTTCGCGTGATTTTATTTATTTGGGTCATCAGGTTCAATAAACCATAACATGACAGCTTGGTTAGTCATATCTACGCTTGGTAACTCGGGTTGACTTAATATAGTAAATCAGACGAAATTTGATGAAACTTCACCTGTCTGTCATTGGGCTTAGAGCAGAGGGTGCTCTTGTTATTTTAAGTCCACGTAAATGCAAAAATTAAACAATATAGGGGAAATACTTAAATTACGTGAAGAAGCAGATAAGTTACGGGCTTAAGATAAAGATGGCGCTCTGATCGAAAGTGGTTGTGTTGTTCGCATTCTTTGCGATGACACATCACCTGTCATTTCAGTCAAAGAACTTATAATCATTTAACAAAACAAAAATGTCAAAAATGTAATGACAACATTTTTAACAAATGAGAGAGAATCGCAAAACCAAGATGGATGTTTATGGGACTGTGTCGTTTCCAAAAGTGTCAAATCGCAAGAAAATTAATTCAAGCTTGACAAAAGGATGAAAATCTGTGCCATATACCACGGTGATTGCTACAGAGAACAAAAGCAGCGTCTATTTGGGTGTGGATTTGTTCTAAGCGGCTGACTTCGGCATGAAGTCTTGAGCTTTAAACAAATCAGTGAACGCCTTATAACAATCCGCATCAAGGCTAAATTCGCCAACATTAGCCTGATATGTGCTTACGTCCCCACAGAGGAAAGAAATGATGCTACCAAAGAGTGTTCCTACAAGATCTTCGACAAGACATACATATGAGCAATGTCCTAAGTTTAACGCTGAAATCGTCCTAGATGATTTTAACGCAAAAATAGCAAAGAAGGGCATCTTTGGTAACACCATTGGAAAGCACAGCCTACAAGACACCACGTCGGGAAACGGATTTAGGCTAATTGACTTTGCTCCGGAATAAGATTGATCATGTTGCGATAACGACGTAAGGCACTCAGTATTCTAGACCTCCGTGCGGCCAAGATACGCAGACCACTACCTAGTTGAAGCCAAGGTACGTCTACGGATATCTCAGACGCCACAACAACGAAGAAATACTGTAAGGAGACTTAACGTTGAACGGCTGCAATCGCAACAAACCGCCAGAATCTTTGCCGATCGCGAATCCCTTAACCTCTCTAGAAGTCCTATGCAGCCATCATCAAGTGCTGAAGACCAGTGGCATCGTTGCCAAGAAGCCATCGTCGGTTTTTCTGGAGGACAAGAAGGACCACGAGAAGAGGAACACCATCGCATTACGTTCCGAAATGCATTGTGAACGAATATACTGCGTAAACAAAAGCAACCAGCGCGGCGCATCGTGAACTAGCACGCAAATGCAAATGATATTTGTTATTGCTACCCTTTTTAGTTTAGCTTTAAAATATATTTCGTGAATATTCGGTTGTCCCCAGCACCACAATTATTTAGGAAATGATTAATTATTTGAGTTGCCAAAAAAAAAAATTGTGCAATTCCAAAATGTCATGATTCACAACGCAACAGAATGCGCATCGCAACGTGAAAGCATCATGTGTTTGCAGTACCAATACGAAATGCAGTCACAACGCGCATTTTGGTTGAATTTAGGAAAGCAGCCATCCTGGAGAAAAGTCCAGATCGATACTCACCATCTTTGTATCGCTTTTAAGACCTCATATGACAGCGTTTATAGAGACGAGCTATACAGAACCATGTTTAGTTTTGGCACTCTTTGCCAAACTCGTCAGATTGGAGAATGTTAACCAATGGACAAGGAACATCTCCCTTACGAGTATACACATTGATTTGAGCGTCCCGTCAAGGATTACTTACCCTTCTTCAACGCACGTAACCTATGAATCCACATCTTAACTGGATTTATCACACGACACCGCGACACCAACGATTTATGCAAAAGCTGCATAGATCAGGAAGAGACGAAGTCAATCCAACATGTACCATGCCACTGTCCTGCTTTGTAAGGATCTAGCTTACGCATCTAAAGATCTAGGTTCTTCGCAAGCACGGGAGAACTAACAAGATATGAGATATCTTCTCAATAGGTGTACCAACGGGTTCCCAAATCGACCAGTAACAAGATGGGTTTTGTTCTCTCAATTTTCAGTCTCTTTCTTCCCAAAAGCTGGATTCACAATAGACCATTAAGGTGACCGGAAATAACCTAACCTAGCCTAACTTATAGATGCGGATGATATCATTGCCTTTCGTCTAATTATGGAAAAACCAGTACCATTCACGTAAATTCTTACGAAACGTTTATCTTACGTAAAACATATATTTATAAACAAAATAAGAAATTCCAATGTGTGTGTTCCCCCCCAAGAGCTTTCAAAACAAACAAAACCATTTTGTTTTCGACACATTCTACTAAATCAATTTTATTTATTTGAAAATGTTTTTTTTTTTTAAATCCCTTAGCATAATTTTTTCAAACTCAAAATCAGATCATCAAAATGCATAAGATCGTGTCTTAGTTAAATTATAAAACAAAAAAAAAATGTAATCGTCACGACAGGGAGCAAGAAACTTGAACAACTCGACACAGTCCCACCATCCCACTACCGCATTCGGACTGGTGGGCATTTTCGAATTCGAATCATGTGATTAAAGAAAATCAACCAAAAAAGAAAAACCACATTTTTTCATGTTTTCCATTTATACTCGTACATACAGTTTCTTCCGTCTTGCGTTTTGTTTTTTTCTCGCGCCCGCGTTCAGAGCCTTTATCATTTCTTTGTCTGACTCTGGCGGCAGATACGAGTTCAGCAGTAACAACGACATGCAGGGCCGCTTCAATAAATTATTATTCTTTTTTCTTTTTATTCATTTAAATAAGTCGACCTACTTTACGGATTCGAACACGCACAAAGCAACTGCATAAAATCTACAAAGCTACTACAGGCACCCATAGGACCGGGCCGTATCAGTTTGTTTGTATCGCTTTTACATTGTTTCTTTTTTTTTTTTTTTTTGAAACACTTATGTATTAAAAACGCAGGCAGACAGTTGATAAAGCGAAATTTTCTTAATTTCCAATTACAATTCGTGTTATCAGTTACAACAGAGAGGGGCGCAACCACACCTTCACAATGCTACTGGGCTACGTATTTGGTCATGGCCGAGTAGGTAACTTGTATGTACCTACATACGAGAGTATCGGTGCATTTCAAACGAGAAACTATCGACAACACACAATGAAATGTTTGTTGTTTGAAAAACCTGTTTCCAATCAAATGTTAAGGGGGCTGGTGCGATAAGCGCTACTTTTTGTGCCCTCTGGAACGCTGTGTAAACGTATAAATCCGCTTCGAGACCAATAGATCAGAGTGTTTTAATCTAATTTGTGTTTTCTGATTTAATTACATTTCAAATAGGAACAGATTCGGAGAATCTTATCGGGGGTAGATAGATGAATTGATATACTGTTTACTTTCTAGATTGCTGCAATTCAATTAATAATTATATTTCATATTTGCATGTAATTTCAATTGATTTAAAATCAATAGGTCGGGATGTTTGTTTGTACATGTCAGCAATATTAGGTAATATTGAGGGCAAGCCTGTTTAGACCTTGAAGTCGATAATCTTTCAGTAAAAATGTTTCTTGAAAAAATTCCAGGGCTTCTACTCTGAAGTGCGGTTGGAATTTACACTGACACTCTGTAATTCGAATATGTGTTGTCGTAAGTCGAATAATTGTGTGTTGCCAGCTTTACTTTTATTTCAACAACCGCCATTGAGGAAGCAAACGTCAAAGTCATTCGATTCAATGATATTTCAAATTTTCGAATGCAAAAAGCAAGTTTTGATGATATGTATTTTTAAAACCCGCAAGATTTCTGTTTATGACTAATAAAGTCCACGTAGAAGTAGCACCTGTCAGTAAATATTGATCCGCTAAATAACGAAAAAGAGCCACATCAGTTCAACATCTTGTAGCTCTGTTCGTAAGCTCTACTTCAAAAATTCTTGTGGCGCCATCTTAAATTATTTTCGAAAACTGATCAGTGAAAGAGTGACCAGCCTCTTGAACCACAAAACCGAATAGCACAACAGGCTTCAATCTTAAAAACTCTTTGCTTCGAAATGCTGAAACTAGGATACAGTCTAATATTTGGTTTTCGACCTTTGGCGAATTAGATTACGGACAAGAATAAAGGTTCCCGATTCCTCGAACTAGAGCGAGACTTTACATCATCTACAAATATTTAGGTATCTGTTCAAATTATTCACCCACATGTGGCCACGCCCACTTTTTGGGGGCGATTTTGACAATATTTTGCAACTTACATTTACATTTCGTTTGATGTTATCACTGAATCTCAATCCAAAAGTATTAGACCACACGCCCAATTTATTAGGGCTAATGGAAAGGAAAAAGGGTAGGATATTATACGATCCCTTGTGCATATCATTGCAGTTTTACAAAACAC
Organism: Xylota sylvarum; assembly: GCA_905220385.1. Taxonomy (NCBI): domain Eukaryota; kingdom Metazoa; phylum Arthropoda; class Insecta; order Diptera; family Syrphidae; genus Xylota; species Xylota sylvarum. The sequence continues at coordinate 42,147,515 of LR999958.1, forward strand.
AGTGCAAGCAATTGATATTGACTTACGCCTAAGAGTATACCCTTTATTTTAGCGTATGTAGTGGTTTGTAGTTGTTAGGAACTCAGGCATCGTTAGGATCCAGTATGTAGTCCATGCCTACTCTGGACGGAGTTACGGGGTTGCTACTCAAGACGTTACTTTTATAAAGCAGATAGAACAACAAGGGAGATGCACCACACACTAATCCACAAAATCGTGGACAAGCACGGGGAAATGAATCATTAGTGAAATTCTTTTTGGGGCTACCTTTATACATAAGTATAAGCACGTAGATGATTCATACCGAGCGACAAAAATATGCTATTGAAATGCATACAACATACAGCAGCTGGAAAGGGAAATTAGCGTTCCAGTGGCACAAAGAAACCGAACTCATTTATGCTAAAAACGCGCGAATCCTGGTAGACCAACAACAAAAGGTATGAGGGTCGAGAAAGGATGAATCTTATAAGTCCGGGAGTTGAAAAACAAGATGACATACATATGTATGTAGTATCAAACCTGACCCTGGAAAAGAGTACCTTCACTGCCGGCACTGCAGGTGACTAATCCGGCATATACGCAATATCAAAAGATTCGAGCATAACTCGAAGCGGAGCCAACGTAGTAGTATCCATAAGGAATATCAAAAAAAAAATGGACTCTGGACCCACTTGCAATACAGAGACTACAACCGACAGAAGAAAGCTTAAAATTAAGGTAACAGCATTTGGGCCATACCAAACAAATAGCCTTAACGGCTCCACCCACGCACCCGCTTATAAGAAGACCACTTGAACCAAGATTTCATTTAGATATACTCTCGGATGTTTGTCAGACCCTCACGAGAGGTGGGGTCGTGAAATTAATTTTAGGTGTTGTCTGGGGATCGTACCTCGAAGCCCCCGTTCCGCAGTGCAACACACTAACCACTTGACCCACGGCCTACACAACAAGTGGTCAAAATTTTCAATCAAAACCTAATGAAAAGTTTCCATCTTATTTCGGAAAAAACGATCAGCTCGAGATAGATTCAATTCGATTTTAAACCATTTTGTCTTGGAATGACAAAATAGATGGAACACCACGACCAAAGAGACCACACGGTAGTCTCCAACATCGATGAGTGGACAAGCAGAAACCATGGAGACGCAAACTATTACCTAATGCTTCTGGGAGTACCTCTAAAAAAACCATAAGCACATGGATGACCCGTAGGTGGATGATGTGAGAAACATGCAGATCAACAGAACTCGTAGCATCGGCTATAGATTTTTGCCCTTTCATATAAAAACAATCACAAAACTTGGGCGACCTGTCAGGAAAGTCAGCATTAACCATCCTAAAGTTTATAACAATATTGATTAACTCAAAGTTAAAGTAGGTTCGACCACCACGTAACCTTTCAGGTTTCACTTTCAACAAATGAACAAAAGGAAGGCAAGCAGAGCAGGAATTTCAAGGCAGCAATGGCAGTTCCTCTTATCATCACCTGTAACTTACAAATAGACAATATGTTGAAGCTGCGGGCTCGTGGTCACCAAACAAGAACATCGTGCGGCATAAGCCTGCAGTTTACAAAAATCAATAAATTCGTTTTAAATGGGTAGCAAAGTTAAAAACTTCACAAAATTAATGATGATGCTCTTTTGTGTGACAGTCCATAACTAATAATGACAGCCATAGTATGCATATAATGTCAAATGTCATAATTTAAAAGCCGGTAACTTTTGTTTTCGTTTGTCGCTAACATTAGTTTGGTCACTTCTATCTCAATAATCGCAAACACACCAATGACAGCTCATACTGCATTCATGTCATTCGCATATGCAAGCAGAAGTCATATGACAGCACATCACCTTAAATTACATTTTGACAAGGTCTCGGTTGGGTCGTTTCCAACCTGAATGCAGTAGCGACTGTTCTCACAAATGAACCGAACTTGTCAAAATAAGACACTGCTGTCATATGTGACTCCTCACCCTAAGTTTTCTTGTGTTTTCCTCTAGCAGAGAATGTAATGCATCAAAGTACATTTGTTAAGTATATCGGTACGAGGGAGAAAATACTCTACCGAAGAAACCAGCCTACTTTGTCATTACGATGACCTTGTGTTTGCTTTGCCTTCATATTTATAGACGTCATAATTTAACCATTAAACTGTTGTTCGACTTTCCTGTTTCATATCTCTAATTTTATCACCAACCCATTATACAATTTTTCAAGCGCGTTAAATCAATCAAAAAAAAATCTCTTCGCATGTGACTTTCTTTTTCTAAAAATACAATCCATATCCCCCATCACGCGCTTCCCAAAAAAACATTTTGTCCGTAATGCATTTCTATTTGGCACCAAATGCAAATATATTTTCTATTAGAACTTATTAACTTGTTCGCACTAAAATGGTTTAAGTATTTCCGCTTCTCTTGGTTTTTTGAGCAAGTACTAACCATGTGCTTACGCGACCTCAATAGTTGTTCGAATTTCGAACACGAAATTAACGATGACCTTGTCCTAATCAGTTTGCTTATTGTTCGAAATAATTTTCGGGCACAAATGACGGCCCAATTCACAATTTATGAACACCCCCTTACCCTGACAGATAGTGGGTACGTACATATGTAGGTACCACGATATCTAATCTAATCTCCATTTGTAAAGAAATCAGAAAAAAAATTAATTCACGGGCTGCATATTTAAACGTGATTTTCATTTTCGTTTTATTTCATAATAATTTTTTTTGCGCAAAAAAGAAAGAATGAAAAAATACAGGTCGCGACTTCTTTATTATAGAGAGTAGCACGTGGCCTTTATTTGCTCATCTGCATCATTATTGCTTAGATAGGCAGATGTTATGTAAGTTTTTTCTTGAAAAGAAAAAGAATATTATTCTATGCTCGAGACTAAGTTCTTTGATGCAAATGAATTTCGATTTTTAAACAATAAATTCATTTGGTACGAGAGTGAGTCTGGAGATGAAGGCCAGGAGATGCCATTGAACTGGTGTGTGTGCGGTTGTCATTATTCTATCGAGTTCCGTATGTTACATGGTTCAATGCTATTGCAGTGTGTGTAATATTGTGTGATGCTACGAGGAAGAGTTTCTATTTGTAGTCAGAGGATGGTTTTGGAATCTAATTTGGAAACGAATAAAATGAGTCATAAAATGAGTCGTAAAAATAGGTATGTCATGAATTTGTTCAGGAATCGAACAGAATTTCAATTTGCATTTCATTATCCCAACAGTCAGGATGAAATTCTCATAAGAAACATCTTATTATCAAATGATTAACATTAAGCGTTCTATAGAAATTTCTCTTGATGGTTTCTTGTTCAGGTAACAATTTTTCAATAGAAAAAAAGGATTAAAACCAATCGTGTACATGATGTAATAGTAATAGTAGATACAGACAACCAACTGCCTACCACTTGAAACAACAACCCTATTAACAAGGGTCGAATCGTATTTCATGCCTAAGTATGTATGTACAAATGAATTCTACCCTCAAAATTGGGTGTGACTCATAAGTGTGAGAAAAAAAATGTAGTTCAGGTCTACGGGAATTAAAAACACAGAACAAATGGTCATATATACAGGCGCATCATGTAGAAAAACGGAAAAGGACCATATTATCGATTGGTGATGAGTGTACAATGATTTATCAAAGATTTTCTTTTATTTTTGAAAAAAGGGCTTTGAATGTTTTTACTACCCCTTTTCTTCAAATTTACATATTTAGTGACAGTTGCAGAAACGATTGTAACAACATCTAGAAGATTTTGTAAGAAAATCGAGTATTTGTCAGTTAAGTCAGTGAGCGGATACTCGGGCTGTACTCGGTGAACGTACCCAAACTGACGTTAGACCAAATTTTGGCGTTACGTCAAATATTGAAAAAATAGTGAATTTCAGGTCGAAATCCATCTAACTTTCACTAACTTCAATAATGCCACTAACTAACATGAGGCATTACGTACATACCTGTATCCATTCTAAATTGGATATTGATTAACACCTCTCGTTGGATGACCCTATACCTCAGGCGGTAGTTGTAGAGTTTTATTCAGCAAAAAAATGGTCTTTAAGTCAACGTAGACAAAATCTAATGCGTGCTGTCAACAAGCTGCGATTGATCTGTTCAGCTGTCTAAGAAGAAAAATCAATATCTGCAGTCCGAATGCTGCACTACAATAGAATTACCTTTTCACCTCAAAACCTACTACACCGCAAGAAACTTTTATGAAGCCTGAAATTCATGCCCTTGTCCTACCAGGAGTCAGCCAATATTGATAGGAATCAAAATTGAGCGCCCTCTCTTTTTAATTTTCTAGAGCAGTGGTTCTACGTCTTTAACACCGTTCCCCGATACCGACCTTCTGAATCAGAGACGGTCCTCACAACTATGTGCAACGCATCGGTCGAAGTTAAATCGCCTATCAGAAACCCCTCTCTATCCTGGATTAGACCTTGTCTGTCGAAATAGAAAAATGCCTCTGGGGAGACAAAGCCTTCAAGGCGCACCCTCTAGTTAGGATAGTAAGCCCCAAAGATTAGGATATTGATTGAGTTCATTGCTGTTGCAGTATGACTTCGGATCTTTGACTTTTCGACTTTTTTTGTACTCCGACTCTGGTGTTATCTATAAATGAAGGAAATTATTCTGAAATACCCGAATCCTCTTCATATATACTAATCTAGTCAGATCCCAAGTCATCCGACTGCTTTTCGACTTACCAATGACGGCCCGTCCAGTCCGCCGATAGAGAACTTTCCCCAATTCATTTTGATATCCTTAGAGGCCGCAGATAACAGCATTCAGTACAGGATGATTTCCGACGAAGATCAACTTCTACTCATCGAAATATCGCTGGACCATGTCGAAGTCAAAGTAGTAGTGCAATTACCTCGATCCTTAGCTGATCTGATCTGTACGAGAACGTATCAGATCACTGGTATGAATGTAATCTTGCACCCTGTTGCAGTCCATCCAGATGAAGCGTACTACCAGATGTCACGTTGCCATTTTTCACAATGAACTGTTGGCTTACGCCCACCCTACTCAACTGCCACAACAGAGTCCCTCTAACCATACGATATCAAAGGCCTTCTGTAGGTCAACCAGAGAGCCATCCGGCAATTGGTTCTTGCTTTTGTTCATGTGGCATATAGTGTGAATCCCTCGCCTTGAAACAGAATTGATTATCCGGAATTATATGCTTGTCCTGAACCCACTTATTGGCGGTTCTATGGATTATTATTTATCGAATACCTTACACCACAAAGAACTCGTCATCCTCGACATGCTCGTTGTTCATCGTGCGGGGTGTATTAAGACACGGAAGGTCGTTAAAGTTATTCGTCCGGAAAATCTTATTGATTACAGCCGAAATATTTCCATTCCAATACGTTCTGTTTGACTACTCGAGACTAATTAAAACCAACCGGAGGATAGTGACGCCTACTGACTCCAGTTTGCATAGCTTGTCAAAGAAGTGAGCTTCTAACTGGAGTTGTTCTTTGTGGGACAGAGCTGGGCACGTACATAGGATGGGGAGAATGGTTTCTTCCTCCTTTTCATCCCTTCAGCTTCTGCAGAAGTCATGTGAAAAGAGGCCTTGTCTTTTGGCATGTTGGCCTATCAGAAAGTGTCCGTCGTGGTATGACCTGTAATCGTTTCAACAAGACTTACGCAACACCACGTTTCAGATCAAGCCTGCGACAGATCTTTCTCGAAATGTTGCAAGTAGAGAGATTTTCCCATCTACAGTTGGTTTTTCTAAAAGCGTTTCCTGCAATATCTTTGTGGTCTAGCATACAGCATAGGTGGATGTTGAACTTCTCACTCATCTCCTGAAGAGACAAATGGCAGTCTAAAGCGACCTTTAAAGTGAAGCACGATTCCAGGGATTTGATTGCCGCTTGACTGTCAGTGAAATTGGTAATATCCCTGCACTACATTTCAGCAAGCACAAAACATCCTCGATCGCCTCGATTTTCCCCTAAAAAACGCTACAATGATCTGGGAGGCGGAAAGAGATTCTCAGATTGAGCTTGTCATCATGGGTCTGTATTGACCTAAATGTTGCGTTTTGGATTCTTCCACTTGCCTACCCACGTAGCTTGTTGTAGAGGGCACTACAACACACCCAGCTGCAAATTGATAATCCTGCGTGTGAAGTGGAATTGATTGATCAATACTCTAAGCGAAGAATAGACTTTCAGGCTTACAAGTGCATCTAAGACCTAATATTGTTAAAGGCCCTCTCAATGCCCAGGAACGCGACCATGGTAAATTCCTTGATGCTTGATTTTTCGATGATGCGCACTAAGGAGTGAAAAGCTGTCTCGACTTATTTGCCTTTGTAGTACGCATGTTCGTATGGGTTAATGCCCTGACATAGGTGGACATCAATCAGTCTTTCTAGTGTTTTCAATAGAAAGGACGATAGGGTGATAGGTCGGAGATCATTTGGTTCCATGTGCGAGCATTTTTCTGATTTGGTTATAAAGATAACTTCAACCTCGGTCCATAATTTGCGAATGTGGACCAGATTTAGGCAACCAACATAATAGCTTTAAACCAAGGGAGCACTACGTCTTCTGATTACTGTAGCTCAGCCGGAATATGATACCATCTGGCCGTGGGGATCAAAGGATCTTTTCAATAGTTACTTTTTTCGTGGAATTGTTGCACGGTGTAGAGAAGGTGGGTTGAGGTACAGCAACTGAGAAGCTATCTGAAAAATACATGTCCTGTAGAAAGTCGATGGATTCCTTATTAGAGGTGGTCCACTGATCATTTGGCTGCATTAGGTGGCTGGGTTGTTAGTCAGGGAGCAGGCCACGGAGGCGACTTCATTGCGGAGGAGGAGGAGGGCAGTATAGAGTGATTTTTGGAGAGGGTCGTCCGTGGCCTTGAGAATTCGGCGGACTCATCCATGCTTTCGTAGAAGAGTCTCCAGATTTCTCTTTCCTCAGTAAAGTTTTTGCATTCTTATCTGCCGTCTCACGAGAGCTTTTAGCTAGGTTAAATAGTAGCCTACTCTTCTTCCTAAGAACACCGAAAGTAGTATTCCACCAAGGTAGTTTCTTCTTGCCTCGAGATTTACCTCAGTGTTAAGAGGTTCCGTAGGCGCAATTAAAAATTTTTACGCAACATCGTTTCTGTATACCTTATAGCCAAATATTGAAAGGCGGCATATAGTTATGTTCACGTTTTCCAGACGAAGAAGTTAATAACCTTGAGGTGGCTCCAAAAAAAAAAAAAAACTCTTTAATTCGCAATCTTGATACCGTCTAACTTTATCTCTTTTAATGACCTTATGTTGAGTATATTCCATGAATTCAGAATTTTATTTTATTCTTCATCAAACCAGTTTTGACGTCAATAAAGTTTTACAACTTTATCAACTTGTAGCTCTCGAATCGGTTTTTTTTTTAAATTTTTTTTTATCTTAAATACACTCAGGTGCTACCATTATGTCACAAACATCTCCATACTCAAATGCATTCAGAAAAAAATTCAGCAAACACTGAATCAGTTGTATTGTTGTAATATAAGCATGAGTAACTATAAATTTCGTAATCAGCGTTAATTTGTTTCTCCAACACGATTCGATAACCTTTCCGTTAGTGTTGAATGAATCATTAAGAATCTTCCGGTGGACAAGTCCAATGTACCCTAACAGCTGACACCCTCTCTCTCCAGTTGAAAGGCCAGACATACGAGTATAAAACTTGTCTACTGACTAGATTTCATTTTATTGACTTCTTGGAATTAGAAATGTACATACATATGTGTGGAGAGATAACATTTTATCTACAATCACCATTAATCGCGGGCATATGCCCCCAACTTGCAGCTCAAGCTATCCATGAATACATTTTTTTTTTTTATAAAATTAGCGCGATGAATTTAGGTTTGTATAACTCTCATGCAAAAGTATCTGCGAATTGCGAATGTATCGCATGTTGGGGTGGCAACACAGACAACGTATCTGAATTCTGAAAGCCGAAGCTAGTTCATCAGGAAATTATACGTAGCCTTCGAAAGAGAAATTTGAATAGACCCAGAGGAGAGTATAGATGTGTCGTCTCGAATCGGTTTCATCGGACTTTGAACTCGGCGTCGTCGGTCGTTGATGATCACGCAACCGGTGTAACAAATACCAGTGGGTTTCTCAAAAGTTTTCTATTTTTCTCCTGAATTTGCAAAAAAATTTAACACATTCAGGGTTTTTCGTTTCTTGCTAGCTTCTATGCTTCCATCGCGGATTTAAGTCTAAAATTTCCTTTTAGCTGGAAATTAACTCGTGATTAATTTTTTTTTTTACGTTTTTTAGTTTTGAGTTTATTTTTGGAAACATACACACAACAAATGGCGATAAATATCTTTACAAGTGCATTTATCTCACGAATGGGGTTTTTTTTTATTGTTGTTCGCTGGCGCGGGATCTCTGTGTGTTCCGTAATAATTATTATGTAACGCGCAATGGAATAGATTAATAAGTTTGTCTGGGTATTGGATAATTATTCTCGTTTCTTTTTAATTGGTGTAGGTAGAGTGATGTTTTACGGCTTGGGCTGACCTCAAAAGGCTAAATAAAGTGGCGACTACTTGATATTGAGTAAACAATCCAAATTAGTTGAGAAGTTTCACACTTGAATGACGTAGATTGGGGTTTTCTCCAGCTGTGGAGATGTAGACTTATTTTCAATGAACTTCATACATACATATGTATGTAGTGCTGGCGCCTGGTTGCATTCGTGCAGTATAACACGTGGGACATTTGTAGATCAGTGATCCACGATCTTGTTGCAGTTAGTGCTCATGTACAGGGTACTGCAAAGAAGATGACTATCGGAAGATGCTCTCATTTTTACAAATGGCGTCTTATGTCAACGCGACTTTGACGTTTGTGAAATAAACAGAAGCAGAATAAAAATTGACACAAAATGGATCGCTGTACTCTTCAAGAACGCGGAATAATTTTCTTAATAATTTCTATCCTAATACCCTTTTTGTGTGCCACCAACTGGCTTACAGACGTGTCCGTCCGCAGAGCAGACATTATGTTGAAAATATCGCTGATGTGGTTGCACATGAACCTCAAACATCAACCAAACCACGTCAATAGACGGTCTTTACAACAATTTTAGTAAAAGACTTGATGACGTTGTCTTACGACGTGTAAACAGCGCTTCAAGTATGTATGTCATACAGATCGCCAATCGCGTGTATATTACAGCCACCTTGTATATGTACGTCTAGACTGAGATTTTCACAGAAAACCGGTAATGGTTACTGACTTTAGTTGTGACAAGTGAACACAAAATGGAAATGGTAGAGGAAGGGTTTGAGAGTGAAAAACACACTTCCATCTTTGCGCTTACTGAGTCTAATCGTAGGACTCAAATCCTAGAAACTTTAGATAATTGGGGTGTCCTTGCTAATTTGCAAGAAGGGCTTCCTGTTCTGATAGCTGGTTTTTCGCACTTTGTGCTGGTGTCTTTAAAGTATTATGGAGTTTTAGAAAAACACGGTTTGAATTTTAAGGTGGTTTAGGTTAAGGCGGCTGTCTAAGGATTTAGACACACTTAGACCAGAAGAGGTAATTTAGGACAAGATGGATCTTTTCATTTATGGTACTCAGGAACTAATTAAAACAACCGAACGCGTCTAATGACACAAATTCGCTAAGGTCGTCGAAGAAAAGTGGATCTAGATGCTGCAGACGTCTTTGCAAAGAACTGGACAAGTATACAGAACGTGCAGAATGGTTTTCTGCCCCGCTCTGTCTTTACAACTCCTGCAGTAATCATTTAAAACCTATCGGACAATGTCCAATGATCCCCTTACCATAACTTCTGATCCAGCCTAGGGCAGATTTGCCTCGAGATATGAGACGGCGAGCTATAAGATGATCATAAGTGTTCTATTGCTCAATATTCATGCTCTTACATGCATCGAAACTATGTGATGATTCTCGTTAATCCTTGCAAGGTATATACAACTTTAACATAAGACTCCACTGTCTCACCGAAAGCTGTTATCAGATTTATGTTCATACTTTCACGGCAGTTTTAAGTTTTAAAGAACTCAATGAAATGACCCTTAGAAAGACGGCATTTAGACGACCAACCAGACATGCTGCTAGAGCCTCCATGTTCGAGTGGGAACATCGTAAAAATTTTCTGTTTTCCTACGTGGAAGTAGGAGTAAATGTAGGAAGTCTTTATGTTGTGTAAGGCTTAGTGAACTATAAGAGCTGTACAGCGACATAGACCTAGTCAAATGCACATTAGTCGTTTAAGGTGGTTAGGATATATACAACGAATGAGCACCACTACATTCTTCGAATTCAACAACGCAATAGAGGTCGAATTCGCCTCAAGTTGCGCCCACAAGTAAAATGGGACCTCACCCTTGGAGTGCACAACAATGTAGTGAGCTAAGAACCAGGCTAACTGGAGAAAATTTGTTGGTTGGCCCAGGTTCAATCTCCCGAAATGTAACAGTACATTTCGTAAGATTAGGTTAGGTGGCAGCCCCACTGAGGCAGAGACGCACTTAGCCAAAGATAAAGATCGATTGTGATACTTCATGGCGTAAAACCGAATTACTAGTTCCAAGATCATATGCGCAGTTTTATTTTGAGAAAGAATCCTTAAACATGGTGGTGTTATCCCTGCCACTTGATGATTTCCTCTTTAGGCGTGAAACCAATTTGACCCTGATCGTGTATGCCTGCGAGTCGGGAACGACCACTTATGTAGTGATCTTCAAAGAAGTACTTGCCGAAAGTTGTACTTCTCATTGGCGATCATCTCATCATGGTCTTCTTCGTCGCTGCTATTTCTAAAAATCTATGTCGGAAAAAACATCAATCCATCTGGCAAAGTATGTATCAGACAATGCCCTTGTAAGGTGGCCAACTATGTTTTTTAATCGTTTCCTGTTAATTTCAGTTTTGACCGAGAACTGCTGAGACTAGAGGCACATGCTCATATAATTTCACATGTTGTTTGCCGTCCTATTAGATTCAGTATCAAGGTGAAACTGGGTATATCTATACCGCGAGTTCATTTAGAATTTCTCCACATTCCCAAGCACTTATCCCAATGAACAACAAAATATCCTACTTTGTTGGGAAGAATGTTAGGATGTTAGAGTCTGAATTCTCCAAGCCTCACTTCTTCTTTGTCGCCAATTAACTTCCAAAGACGTAAGAGAATACAAATGAAACATTGTTTTCAAGGGACCTTAAGGAGTGCAGGAGTGTGTACAGACGAAGGGTTACCTTTGATCCTTCTGGACTAGTCTTCTGGCAACTGCCTTATATATCCAATTCATAACTCGAGGCTGTAAGCCTTATTTTTGGCCTTCGATCCCTTATAAATAAATAAAGTATCTAATGTGATCAAAGAAATACTGCTGCGTAATGGTAATTCGTACTTTCTTGTAAACGATGCACATTTAATCTTACACAGATTACATAGCTCCGAGACCACGGCTAACAGTCTATTTTAGAAGATTATTAAGGCCAGATTCAACACATCTTTCATTGTAAGAAGGAACTGTGCTCATATATACATACTTATATGTATCTGAATAGGCTATAACACTGAACACTTATTTACCCAGGGTAAGGAGTATCTCAAACCTCTGTATGAATAAGCCTGCTTTTTACCATTTTCTCGAACCAATAGCAAGGGCGCCATCTAAGTAAGTAACTAAGTTAAGTAATAACAAGGGCATCAGTCAATCGTCAAGTGAACAAATGCATAAGATACAGTTTCTGTTTTGAGACTGTTGAAGGTTTCCGCAGTGTCATAAAAAGATACAAGGATGAACAGTTTCTCCCAATAAATCTTTTCAAGGTCATTAGTAGAAAGGAGGATAAGCTGATTGAACGGAATTGCTTAGGTGGTGTTTGAACGGCCTTACTGTCTTTGGGTATAAAATCTACTTTGACCCAATAGCGCGACATGTTCATACGAGACAGCAACTGTTCTTGTTGTGCGTGTTATATTCTTGACACGAATAGAAGGAGACTACTGTGTAATTCCCAAATGTGTTATACTCTCGGGAGTTCGTCAGAAACTCGTGAGAGTTTAGACCTATTCCTCCCGATCAGGTGTGTAATTCCTGCAGTTTTTAGATCATATTGAAAAAAAAGGGAATGTGCAGAAATAAGTTAACTAAAATCTCCTGATCCGCTTCGTCAGTTATGATGCACAACCACTAAGCATAATTGTGAAGGATCCAGAATCTATGAAGAGATCTGAGCAGGAAACTTTCAAGTTTCATGTGTTATCGTAAGATAAAACAATGTTTAATGTTGTGGTAAAGAAATAAGTGATATTCCTGTCTGATATCAACCCCATACTGCTTCTTATCCATTTATTTGGGAAGCTCTTAATAGACATGACAAAAGGTCAATAGTGGAAAGAACACAAATGATTGTTTACAACTTTTACCGGAAAGTTAATAATCTTTTCTTGTTTATCAACTTCCCTTTCGATAGCACAGGTCTATTTCAACTTTTTGATCAATACAAGTGCCTTTCTTGAAGGTACTTACGACAACATATTGACTCATTCGTCTACTATGGCATGTAAACATAATTATCACGTTTACCTTTAAGAATCAAATTACATACATTAGTAGATAAATAATTGTTCACCAAAGTCAAACCATCAAAAGTACGAAACACGGTATCAGAGATTTAATAAATGCTAAGATAGTAATTTATCCTTCAAATTTTGATTGAAAGTTTAGTAATTCATTGTAAATAGTCTGGACATTTCAAGGTTATTAGAATTACCTCCAATCTAAATCATGCTCTTGGTATAATCTTTGGTTGTTTTTTATTTGAACGAGAATTTTTTGTTTTTCTGTTTACATTACATTCTGTTTACATTACATTACAAGAAGTTTATCACTACATGAACGTTCTGTAATATTTGGCCTTTGAACAAAAAAAATGTTTGAAAGCACAGTCATTGTTTACAAAAGTCCGAACATTTGCAGACATTGTAAAGCTAGTTAATCAACTTATTATTAACTAGCCATACATTTTGTTAGGATGAAACACCAACTCAAGAGAATATTAATCTATGGTACCAAATAAATCCACCGAAACTTGCTCGGTGATGGAGCCAACTCTTCACGATTTTTAACTCAGTGTAAGACCTGTCTTGACTGAATTTCTCCAGGGTAAAAGCAAGAGTTACCCAAGACCTCAGAGCGTCAATTAAGCATCGTTCTCAGCAATTGAACATTTCAAGGAACTCTCTGCGACGAATAATGCTAAAGTATATGCAACTTTACCCGTACAAGATTCAACTTACACAAGAATGCCTACTTATCATTTGTAACTTTGACAGTTCGTCAATGTCAGTTAGTTGTTAGACTAGTATGTAAAAACAATATCTTGATGGATTTGGAAATAAGCAAAATTGTCAGATTGGGGGCCCGTGAAATTCATGATACAGTTTTTGATTCTGTGGGGTTATATACAGTTTAGAGGCCTGCAATGCGGTTAATTGGTATCTATGCATATTAAATGCGGCTACTTCCCAACCTGTCATACAGCCGCAGGAACAACGTTTCACTGGCAGAGAAAATTAAACCCGGCTTACAATTTGAAACAACTAGACTATGGAACATTTGACGTACATATGTAGGTGGATTACGTGTGTCTGCTAAGAGCTAATCACCGCAGTCTATATGTTTAAGTATGGTTATACATATATTATTGTCTCTTATATTCCTTAATTCTAAGAAAGACAATTGGGAACTAGACAGGCTATTCAGTTTCTGAAACTTATGAACTTTGAATTGCCAGAAAGCATGACAGAAGTACAATAAAAGTGTACCGTGCCCATTATGCTGTAGAGACTTAAGGATATAAAGCGCGTTGACATCCCTTGTCAACAAGGGCTAACTTAACCCTTTTATTTTTACGATAATGCGAAGACTCTCACTTGCTTCTTAGACCATCCTTCTCGCCCTGAAACTACCCTGAAACTACATACATATAAGATGACATATATGTACATACCTAATGCAGAATGTGTGTGATGTGGTACAACTACATCCAGAATCTTTTCAAGTTCCCAAGATTACTTTACGGTATTCTCATATATGTACATTCTGATACGGGGACCTCTCTGTGTATTCGTTACTGTTCGGTTAGCGTTTTCCATTGCATGACTTCTCGGACAATAAAATGATCACCCTTACGTGAGGTATGACCAATCCATTACCAAATTAAAATACGATTTGCCCAGATCCCTGATAACATGTACAACGCTTAACAAAAGTTGTTAACTGTCCTCTAAGTCGGTACCAAACGACTGTCGATTCTACCAGGCATATTGACGGGCTTATGTCTGTTGACAATGCATATTTTGCATGAGCCAGTAAGCCAGTACACCTTCTCATGGAAAAAAAATGTCTGGGAGCGTCTTTTCCTTTAGAGACAAAGCTGCCTCCGCGAGGAGTTCCTTTAACTCAAACATTCGATCGGTTGGAGCAATAGTTGTGCCCCGGCACAATAGTTTTACAGAAGTCGCTGTTCTCTTTCAACCCGCTACCATCTATGTACATATGTACATACATCAAAACCCTGCTCTGGACAACTAAGTATATACCGAAGTCATCATACTTTTACTCTAAGGAAGGTTTCACGTGAAAAATTCTTCGTAAAATAATCGGTCCCATTTGCGTTAAGATAAATCAACTACGAACTATTCTAGCTAGATGCAGATATACATATGTATACAATGACATTGTCCAAAAACTGGGCATAGTTCGTCACCTTCAAATCTAACCCTGAGGGACAAGACCAATTGAGGAAACCATACCTTGTGCGGCCAGCACTAGTAGATGAGGGAACCTTAACCAATCCCGAGTGAATAATGGTAGACGTTAGGAAAGATTTGTAGATTATGGCTAAAAATGTCGGTCCACATACATATAGTATGTAAATAAGTTATGCACAACTCGATGTAGAGTAGGTTACTTCCAAACACTATCTTTCAGAAGGGGCTCACCTAACCCCGCCCAATTCTATTCGATTAAATCAACCACAAGCAATTTCAAAGCAAGATATCCCCCTCACATGTGCGCTGGCTTTTATAAATTCTAGTCTCAAGCCATTTGTCCATCAGTTGTTGTTTATTTTTTTTTGCGATTTTATGTTTATTTTTGTATATTCTGTATACTTAAGATTAACAAATTATCTCCGATTTTTATGCAATTCACTGCGACAGGAAAAAACCAACAAATAAGAGCACACACATGGAAATTGAAATATGACAGAAGAAGACCTACTATTTCGAGCAATTACTAGAACTAGTTCCCCCCGTCTAGTAACTTCGAAAACAACAACTTGTTGACTTGTTTTCGTTGTTTTTTTTTTGTCAACATCAACCACAAAATTAAAATATTTTTTAAATAAATTTTAAAACAATATTCCTCAAGCAGGAGTGAAATAAAAATAAAATAAAATAAAATATTGTTAAGCTTCATAGTAAAAATATTTCCAAAAACTCAAATTGTGAATTAACATTGAACTCACCTTCTCTTCTCCTTTGGTTTTCCATTCGTTGCTTGTGCTGGCTGCGTTGCTGCTGGTTTTGTTGTTTTAGCTGTTGCAACGGCACGGACAAGATCAGCCATATCCATGGTCATTTTAATTTGATTTCTTTAAATCCTGGTCTGCTATCAAATTGTTATCCAAATACGAAACAATTCTCGTCAAATTGTATCCACACAACGGTTTTTCGCACTCGAAACTTTACTTTACTTTTTTTTTGACACTTTCACTCAAATGTGGTGCGCTGATTGACACACTCTTAATTCACAATAACAAAATTTTGCTATTTGCTTTTTTTTATTTTCTATTTCATCAACTTTTCGTGATAAAATCGTGTAGTATAGGTAATTGGGATTTTATGTGGCTTCCCCTTTATTATTTTTTTTTTTTTTTTGATAAACACTTCTTAAGTTAACACTGAAGCAAGGGGAGGTAATGGGCAGATAGAATGAAAATAATTAAAGAAAATTTCAAAACACAAAATATAGATTTCCTAACACTTTGCTGGTCACACGGGAAATTTTCTCTTTTTTTATTCTCCTAGCGCACTACGGAGGGGTACTCGACGACGATATTTCTTTTAACTAATTGCGAACTGGGTAATTAACATACACGGATGTAGGCTATATTTCGGAGGCATTTTTGTGTTAACAAAATGCACAAAATATCCAAACGGTATGGCGAGTTGAATTCGATTATATTTTTGGGAAATTATTCACGAGATTTCTTGTAAAATTGTGCTCAAAAAAAATTCCATTTCTCGACTCTCCAACGAAACACACGGGAGATTACATATTACTGGCGGGTTGTATACCTGCAGTCTCATTCTGGCAAGTCGCCGCTCTCGCTCTTATTGATAATATTTTGATTTCGGGTTTGTACAGATGATTGGGGAAAAGGTTTTCTCGCCCACTCCTGCGGTGGTGGTGTATTGTCGTACTGTTTACACACTTGCGGAAATGTCATTGAGGAGTGGAATGGTAATATTGCGATGGGATTAGATGCATGGCGGAATGGTGAAAAGGAGATGGACGTGGTGGTTTGTTTTCGTTGGTTCTTTTTCGTACTCATGTGACAGTTGTTATTGGAAAGAATGGTAAAAGAAAGTGCTCGATGACGAGTGATTTGGGAAATTCCTATTGGGGGATTTTTTTTCTGCTCTCCTGGGGACCATTTTTATTGTAGGTTGTTTGAACCGCAAAAGAAATTAGGTTCTTCAAATCTGTGACGTTAGTATTTTTGGATTTTCAAGAAGTTTTTCGAAGGTGATTTTTGCGTAAATTCTCCGTAAAACCGTAACTTGAGAATGGAAATTTAAATTAAAAACAGTTGTAGAATGTCCGAAAGGGGATGTATGTATATGTTTGCTCCTTTACGTAAACACAGTCAATTTTAATTTAAAGTTTATTTGGTAGATTAACTGACGTTTTTGTTAAAATTGTCAGTAAAAAGTAGGCGTGGATCTTTTAATGTTCGAGTAGGGTATAGAAACCATATATCTACGTATGCACTTGGCTATATGTGCACTTTGCTGCCTACATTTAAAAAAAAAGAAAATATTTCAACAACCTAGAGCAATTGGGTAAAATTGTGATGTTTAATGTTTTCTTACAGTCTCTTTGACCGTTGAAGATGGGGCCTCACAACTCATTTGCCTCCGAACCCAGAGCAGTAATGATTTAGAAGTGCTATTCTGCGTTTAATTTCTGATGAAAATGTCGTTGTGAGGCCAATGCCAAAGTAAACAAAAACCCCCACTACCCTAAAGTTAAAGGCTAGTTCAGCCTATAAAAGCCGTTGATTCTAAACTGTTGGCAGCAAGTAAGAGCGCTTCTAAATATAAAGAAAGCTGTCTCTAAGCTGAGGTGAGGTATTTCGTAATGAGGTATTGGATTGCTGGGCTTGTAGGTATTTAAGATAAAGAAAGAGCTGAGGTTGACCTACAACCACCTAGGGTTTGGTGTTCATCGGTGTTTCAAAGGTCTTTCTCTACAGCATTGTCCATCCGGGTTTGATTTGAAAACTCTACGAGTCGGAGCACTAGGACGCTGTACATGTCCTAGCTATTTCAAACGACGAAGTATAGTTCGTTGTTGAATCTCCTCCACCAATGTCCGCCAACGCAAACGGGACCGAAAATTTGACGAAAAATTTTTCTCTCGAAGCGACCGAGGATATCTTCATCCGCTTTAGATAAGAGTCTAAACTTCAGCCCCATAAAGCAGGACTGGGATGATCAAGGTCTTGTACAGAATGTCCTTAGTTGTTTCGGATAGGGCTCTACTGCTTAATTGCCTTATTAGCCCAAAGAAAAAGCGATTGGCAAGAGTTATTCTTCGTTTTATTCCTGCTGAGGTGTTATTTTCAGAATTGATGGCAGAGCCAAGATAGACAAAGTCCCTTACTACCTCAAAGTTATAGCTGTCGATTATGAAGTTCTGTCCAAATCGTCGATCTTGTTTGTGCATTCTGGTTGACAGCATGTACTCGGTTTTGCCCTCGTTTACTGCTAAACCCATTTTGGTAGCTTCCGTTGTAATACTAGCGAACACACCGATGACAGCCCTCTGTGTTCTACCAGTCATGTAAATGTCGTCGGCGTAAGCTAGTAGTTGCACAGACTTTTGAAAGATTGTGCCTCCGGTGTTAGCTTGTGAGTTTCGCACAATCCTTTCAAACATGATGCTGAAAAAATCACATGACAGCGTGTCTCCTTGTCTAAATCCATTTTTGACATCAAAGATCTCGGTTAAATCGTTACCGACCTTGATGGAGCAGGGGAAATTCTCTATCGTCGTTATGCATAATGTGATGAGTTTGGCAGGGATGCAAAATCTAGAAATGGCTCTATAAATGCTGTCACATGCGGCCTTGAAATTGAAAAGATGGTGGGTATCGCTTTGGACTTCTTGGGTTTTTTCAAGGATCTTCCGAAGTGTGAAGATTTGATCGACTGTGGACTTACCTGGTCCGAAACCACACTGATAGGGGACAATCAGGTTGTCGAAGAAGGGTTTACGACTTCGACACAATCTGGCAGGACGAGTTGGTTGATATTAACCTCGTCTACCGTTGTGTCTTTTTAAAGGCTACCGGCATGTGTTGATATTGGACTATCTTGGGATAACCTCACTCACAAAAAGGGTGGTCAAGGCAAGACCAAGAAAATAATTTGAGCTACACTTCTTGATGACTTTCAATATGAATTCACTACTTTATCTGTATGAGTTCAAAGGGGCGGTTCGAGAACAATGCAGCATAACATAACAAGAGGGGCTCGGCAAGACTCCGTGCTGACAGCGGGCCACAAGAAAGGGACTCCTTTAAAAAAAGTAGGTAGACATACAAAATCATACCCTAATCAAACATATCCACTTACCTTTTACATAATTCAGATGTCAACATGCTTTAGGATGTATGTACATATGTACTGATATAGGCATATATGTAAATACGGCGACGACACTTCTCCTCATAGCCTATGCTGTACAAAAACCATTAAAGTGAAACACGTCATATTCCATTGCCCAAGCTATAGGCAAGCTGACAGATGTTAACTCGAGGGTAAATTAGATGAGGCTATCACTCCGGTTAAAATGACGAGACAGTTGGTAAAGTCTCAGAAATGCTGGAACGGAATCTTACTTACTTACTTAGGTGGCGCTACAGTTCGGGGTGAACCTGGGCCTCAACTAACAAGCCTCTCCAGTTAGCTCGGTCCTTAGCTAACTGCCTCCAGTTGCGCACTCCAAGCTTGTTCAGGTCCCCTTCAACTTGTGCGCGCCACCTAAGGCGAGGTCTTCCTCTGCTGCGTTGTCCCTCCGGGTGTGATTCGAAGACTACACCCGAAGACGAAGGAACGGAATCAGCCTGGGTTAAATTTTCTCACTTTACTTTTACTACATCATCATACTCTGCTCCAAATCGTCCTGGCATGATATTTTCGTTGAGATGAGAAAATTCCACTCTTCCAACGAATTCCTTAGATTTTTATCCGTATATACAACGTGTGGTGGAACGTACCATCTTTGTTTAAATTTACAGCAACATAGCCCAGTTCCTCACCAACTATCCATTGCATCTTCGGCTTTATAAAACTCAAATGGTTAAAGAAAACCCAAACGCAACACTTGTCCTACTTATAATACATTTATTCTGTACTTTCTCTCTTGTAACAAAAACAAACAGTCTAATCTACACACTAATCTTCCTTCTTATCAGCGTCGATAGCGTCTGTTGATGATTGGATTTCCGCCTCAGCCATTCCCTCAATATCGCCGAGATCCAAGTCATTATCATCTCCGTCGTCGCCACTGCTTTTGTTATAAACAGCAGGATACAATGTAAAACAGTTTTGCATTGTCTTAAATGCATCGTAGCAGTCTGACCCTTTAGGCTCAGCCTCACTAAAAGTAAAAACACTATTTATCATCTGCATAAGGCTCGAATAGATATGTATGCTTACCTATAGTGAAAACAGGAAAATGCATCACGAAACTCGACACCACATGGACCAGTGGCCATACCACCTAAACAGGGACATCCCCAATTGATCTCGCCAGCTGGTGTGATTAGGCCCGTTGGTGGTTCAGGTGGAGGCAACTCCACAGTACTGGGTATAGCATGATCCTCCTTCGTAACGAATATTACCTTATCCTTTCCAAAAGCCTTACACAGCGACATGTTTTGTCTTTTAGAATTCTATATGCGACGAGAGTAAATGGAGTAAAATTGGAGACGCTTTCGTCACGTGAAAATGACAACGAATATCTTGAAATTTTGAGATCAACGTGATGGCAGCACGAGTTTTTACGTAGTACTGCTGTGGAACGCGAACAATTGCTCGACGCGACTCTGTGTCTAGTTTGAAAATATCTACTTCCGTTAGCCCACCGATTTCTCCAAATACACTTCGTAGGGATTGGTCGATGCTTCCTTTGAAATACGCTGGGGTAAGTACTAAATCACTATCGTCTTGGAACTTCCTATCAATTAAGAGACACGATGAGTATGGTGAGATTGTTGCACTTACGTTTTCTTTGTTTACCTACAATGAAATGTCTAAATAATAATATCCGGACATAGTTCATCTAATGCAGGAACATATTTTATAATTTCTTATTGCGATTTAATAGTTTTAATTGATCTTTTAAGATATATAAACTACAATATGAAATTTTACGGATTTTTATGTAATTTTTTTGAGGTTATTATTTAGGGGGACAGTTGACAGTTAAAAAACACGCAAAGATGAAATCACGAAGAGCACGAAAAGTTTCATTTAGTGATGCCAAAACAAAGTGAGTTTGGTTGTGAATAGATAGATAATGCCGAAACGAGTCGTCTTGAATTGTGGATGGTAAAGATTATTTTTAATGAATTACTACTAGACTTGACTGATTTAATTCGTTTCATATTGGCTAGAGGATTTGCATCAGATGTTTGCAGTTTTTGAGACATTGTTACGAAAATGACAAATTATAGGAATAAACTTACAAGGCCTCAACGGATACTTCATCGCATCTATCCTAGACTTGACCGATTTGGTTGAGTCGATACCGGTGTACAGCTCGTATACATATATAGCAAAGTAACAACGGTTGGATAGTGTGCTCGCTTGAAACCCGAGAGTTACATTTCAGAGAATTGTCTGTTGGTATCGTCGCTATTCCATTCTATGCATACAACAAAGGACAGGGTTATATTGAACTCATCAGGTGTGGTGAAAGAATTCTCCCTATCTGTGCTTTACCAATCCTACAAAGATTCCAAGGACGATCAGGAGGAACGATTGAGCAGCGCAATTAAGCAACATATCAGAGAATGCATTCCTGAAATTCTCAACAGTGACATTTTGTCCAAGACTGTGCCCAAATTTGCTTTAGTTTTGCCCTAACTTCAAGATCAACTCTTCTCTTTTGAGAAGATGATATCTCAACAGTTGAACGCACTTGTGAGAGATTGCACCTTACAGTAAAACATTTATACACAACGTTTTGTATTTAAATATTTTTTTTTGTCTATTCCCCTGCACCAAATCAATCGATCTGGCATCACTTTTCGGAACCGAAATTCGAAAATTGTGTAAAGTGCGCGACAAAATAAAAAGTGACATCTTTCATTTGAAAAGGATTTTGAAATTAAAACTCAAATTCACTCTATCTTTGTTTTGTGAAATATTAAACTATTTTACCACTTAAATATACTTTTTAAACGTAAATAACTAGCCCTCTACACAATGGCTGCAATGGAACGTTCCCTGGCGACCATAACAACCGCCGATAACGACGTAGACGAAGAATATGGCCCGCAATTGATCAAGAGTTTGGAGGTAAAAAAGTTATTTTTAGTCATTTCTAGATTTGGATTCAAAATACATATTCCTAGGGCAATGGAATCACAAGTAGTGATATTAAGAAATTAGAGGAAGCCGGCTACTACACCGTGGAAGCGGTAGCCTTTGCGCCAAAGAAGGCCTTAATATGCATTAAGGGAATTTCAGAAGCAAAAGCTGATAAGATCATCGCCGAGGCCTCGAAGCTAGTGCCAATGGGGTTCACAACAGCCACAGTGTACTTTCAAAAGCGTTCCGAGATAATCATGCTGACTACTGGCTCAAAAGAGCTAGACAAACTTCTGGGAGGAGGCATTGAGACTGGTTCCATCACAGAAATGTTCGGTGAATTTCGCTCTGGAAAGACTCAACTGTGCCATACATTGGCGGTTACTTGTCAGTTGCCTGTTAGCCAGAATGGTGGCGAAGGTAAATGCTTGTACATCGATACAGAAGGCACATTTAGACCGGAACGTTTGGCAGCAGTAGCCGAGCGTTACAAGCTAGTACGCGACGAAGTATTAGACAATGTTGCTTGTGCTAGAGCATACAACACGGACCATCAAACGAATCTCTTATACATGGCTGCTGCTATGATGGCCGAATCGAGGTATGCTCTGTTGATTGTTGACAGCGCTACGGCTTTATACCGAACCGACTACGCCGGTCGTGGAGAATTGGCTGCCAGACAAATGCATTTGGGAAGATTTCTTCGTCTTCTCCTTCGCCTTGCCGACGAGGTGGGTTCAAAGTGTTTTCCAAATTTCTTTGATATGTAACATTTTGCTTTCAGTACGGCGTGGCAGTGGTAATTACAAACCAGGTTGTCGCTCAGGTAGATGGAGGTGGCGCATCAATGTTTGCTGCAGATCCAAAGAAGCCTATTGGCGGAAATATAATTGCTCATGCCTCAACTACCCGTCTGTATCTGCGCAAGGGTCGAGGAGAAACTCGGATATGCAAAATATATGATTCTCCATGTCTGCCGGAGTCCGAAGCGATGTTCACTATTCAGGGCGATGGCATTGGCGACGTGCAGGAGTGAAAGAAACTCAGGTCATTTGTGGTAGAATATTCTGTATATACATATGTCTAGGATGTTTGCATTTATAATTTTTTTTTACGAATAACGTATAAGTGTTTATTTATGTAATGATGAACTTAGTCCTAATAAATCTTTTTGATAATTGTTAATAAAACAATACAAACTGTAGAAGTACAGACTGAAAAAATGAGTATTACCTGAACTTTGTAAAACCCTCTTCCAGCTTAAACGCAAGGAGATATGAAGGGGCATGTGGGCAGACAGCAAGTATGCTACCGTAGGTATCTACAATAATCCCCTGTGGTTGTCCCAATCAGTGCCAGTGTTTTCCAAGCGAAGGTTCTAGCAATCACAGTAGCCGCCCGTGAGACACGCATGAGGGCAATACGAGAGGATATCACCTTTTCATAGACAAACGGGCACCAATAAAAGTATTATCTGCTTCATAGTTTTAATGTTCTTGGAACACTCTACAGGGTCTCTGGCTAAGAAGACGTACAAGGAAACGAATTATCGAATTAGCGAGAACTGAATCAGCCTTAATAAGAAGCAAGCCATCTTGCTTACTCGGGCTCAAGAATCAAAAAAATTTTGAATAGGGGCTTACAGTAGATGCAGGTCTTTGTTAAGGAAATTGTGCTCTTCAACCGATAACAGTAAAACCAACCAAAACACTAGAAAATTCTTATCTATCCTGACTGTACTTATTGGCGGACACAAAACCCTGCTTTATCTAATTAAGAAAATGAAGACCACGGGAAAATGCCTCAGTAGAGGTTGTGGAGATGAGAAAGTCCTTCTGTCATCGTTCGAGGCTTTACCACTTAAGTAACAAATTCCTTCCAGAACGTTAAAGGACTCTCAGAAAAATCGATTAAGAACATTCCTTTTGGTATAGAACAAGCAAACTCTGGAATTTACAAAGCAGCAGAAAGGTTTGTACTACAAACAGTGCAGCCTGAGGTTCAGTCCACAACACCTAAAAGTAGGCCTCTTCCATTTGCGTAAACAATATAGCACGCACAACACGAATGGTTGTGAGAAGCTAGGCCCTGGGTCCCAACAACCTCATGTCTGTTAACAAACGCAAGTTGCTGAACCATTTCTCATTCATTTCATTTATTTCTCATGAATATGTTGCAGTTTCAAGCAATAGTTCTCTTAATTTATTGTTTCACCAGGTTTTAGGAAGGTGTGTTGCATAACACTAAAATTTCACCCTAACCTTATTCGAATAAAGACTTGGCATTAGCATGTGCGTTGGTAGTTAAGCCACTGCCCACATCGTTGGACATTATCAGGGAGAATCCACGTACCAAATCTCTGCAAAAATGGGTCTCTTTCTTTCTTTTTGCAAATGGAGCATATAAAGCTGACACTCCATTCGTTGGACATGCTTTTGTACCTTTGGACTCTGTTGCATGCTCCTAATCACGGCATCGTCACCATATTTGAAAAGTTTCGACGATAAACCATCAGAGTCAGCGGGTGGCTTTGCTGTTCTTTTGCTTCATAATATGTAGGTCTGTTCGCTCCCTAAACAACGAATTTTCACGAAAATCTACGAAGGTTCATAATGGCTATGCCAACTTCCTTCAAACTGGGGAAGAGAAATACTTGACCGAATGGCTGAGATCTCGTCTTGCGGCGTCAATCTCTTTACCTCTTCCTGTTTGATTTCTATTCAGTAGCTGCTAAAAAGGCTTCTTTACACATCCACAATTTTCTGCGCGTCGGTAACTATGTTTCCTCTTCTATTTTCTAGAGCCTATGTTCCGGATTTAAAGTCTTCAGTCAGTTGCTTGGTTTTCTTATAAAAATTCTAAATCAGGTTTCTGTCACGAAACTTATCGATATACTTGAGCTGGGAGACAGCGTTGGCCCTCTTCTTTATACACAGGGCTTTCTTTCCTCCAGTTTTTTGACTATGTCCCGGGTCTCTCTTATTTCCAGCTGCGATCTCTGCAGATATGTCGCATCTGCTACATGTTTCTTAGGCGCGAATTCATTATCATACCATGGTTTTTTTTCGAGGTACATTCAAAGTGCGGACTCTCAGGTCGGAGTCTATATCGATTCGTTCAACGTCTTAAACATTCTAAGCCAACTACCGAAGGCTTACCTACCAACCTATGAACTCAATTAAAAGACTGGAAAGGGTTTACCTAGACAAATATACCATTTAATAAATTGTCTTTATTTTTTGTTTGTTGTTCATGTTTTCACAAATGAAAAATATTTATAATTATATCTTTTTAATTAGTTCTGAAATGTTCTCCTTGCTTAAATTAAATCTAGAAAGTGGTTAGGTCTGAATACGAAATATATACTTGTATATACTATGCTCGAAATAGGTCCTTTTGCCTAAACACGAACGAAACGAAAGCTCTTAGTTTTTTAAATAAATTTTTTGTAGGATTAATAAGTTCACTTTTAAGTTGAGAGAAACGCTAGCGGGGCTACAAATCGAGGACGACAACAACTACGGGAGACTACATTGCATATCGGTTAATAGTTCGTACTTAGAAGTACAACGTTGAATACTTGTTTTTTTTCAATATAATTTACAGAGTGAGAAGTACGACCAAGTGATCTCGCGTTAGACGCGTTTATGCCGTTTCTATTGCAATGCCCGCCGCAGTCTCTTTCAATTCATCCACCGAAGGTGCTTCATTTTCGATTTCCTGATCATCAGATCCAACTTTTTTACTATTGGCAGCATCGCCCTCTTCGCCGCTGGCTTCCTTATCGCTGAGGATGTTCTTGTAGGACTTCTCAGTGATTAAGACACGATTAGATTCGGAAATGTGCTTGGTGACTCTGCGAAATTCATCCACCATATCGCAGAATTGCTCCCAGAAATGCTCATCCTCACGGAAGATGAACATTTTTTTAAAGTTTTGATAGATTTTCGAAGCTTTTTCGCGGATAATTTCAGCTTTCTTGTTAAATTCGATTTCCTGGTCAGGCGTTAGATTCCACTGCTTTAGATTGCCAACGTATTTGCGAAGTCGTCGGATCGTGTCCACACAGTCAGCGTTGCGTTTCAGCATGAGAGCATTCAAATCCAAGTCCTTGTATTGATCCAGCAGCTGAAGGCATCGATCGATGTCTGCCCGCTTAAGACCTAGACTCTCGCGTAAGTCTTGCGAGAGGCGAATAAAATCGCGCTCCATGAAGAGAGCGTCTTCTTGATCGATCATTTCGGCAGTGAAACGGTCAGCTTCTTCTTTGGGCACCCGTGAGCGATGGGGATTGAGGACGACGCGATCCTTGAGGGAGTCAACTTTCACCAGCCCCAGTTCGATTTTCTCCTTCAAATTGTAGCACTCTTTGCGCATGTTGTCCTCCCACAGTTTCTTTTCAGCGTCATCAGCGAACGACTTTGGCTTTTCGAAGTCGAGCTTTATGCCGACACATTTACCCGACTGGGTGTAGGCCAACAGGAGATCGTCTTGGATCTCGGGCTTGGGCGACTCCGCCAAGGGTTTCTTGTGCGGTGATCTTGATTTATTCCCATCGTTCTTTGCTGAAATGAGTAAGTGAAAAGAGTTAATCAAAGAAAGACGTTAGGACAGGCTAAATGGGAAATTAGAAAAGCTATTACTATTAATGGTGGTGAACACGAAAAAGCAAACGCGTTTAACCAATAATAAACCGTAGACGGCAACAAAAGATTATTTCAAACCACACACGCTAATGCATACAAGCACCGATGGGTACTCACCTTCTGTTTGCTTTACACGCTTTGTCGGTGGCTTTTCGATCTCTTCTTCATCTATATAACGCTTGGGTTTGATTTTGCGACCACTCCGACTCACCATCTCCGTTTCCGAAGTAGATTTCACAACTTCCACCGCCGGAGGCGGCGGTGAAGCCTCCTGCTCTTCATCTACGAGTAGTTCCACAACTTCGGTTGATTCCTCTACTACCTCAGCAACAATGTCATCTACCATCTCAGTGCCTTCGATGGCGGCGACACTAGCCTCAACTACCTCCTCAATAGCAGCACTGTCCTCCAATTGATTTGTCTCATCCAAATCAGTGGCAATTGTCGTATCATTATGTCCAGATTCCGACTGCAGTACAGAAGCACTTACATCGAGCTCTTCCAAATTAATTGGCGCCGAATCTTCACCAATCTGTGCGGCTTCGATTTGTGCGATTGCCTCGCGGAAATTTGAGCGCTTCAAGTTCTTATCGGTCGCAAATTTGTCTTTGCTGTCTGCGTAATGAAAGAGATCCTCAACCTTAATGTTGGCCGTCTCACCAGTCCCATAGAAATACACATTATATTTTTTATTGTTGGTTTTTGTTATTTTAGCCGGCCATGGTGGATAACCCTTGACTTTGGCAAACACCAAATCACCAATGTTGAAGGTTTTATCTTTCTTGCCCATTGGAATTCTGTGTGATTGGATGGTTGTTTTAGTTTTTCTACTGATGTTTTGGCGTTTTATCAGGTTATTTAATCAATAAATTGCTTTATTTTAACACTTTGTTGGGAAAGTTACAAGTAAATGGACAAAAATCGCGTGTGGAACTTAAATGTGTGGACAATCCACAGAAACAATTTTCTTGGCATTGCCGTCGATGGCGGGCACCTACTCGTTGCTCTTTATTCGGTGGTATAGTGATGTGCAGATATGGTGAGTAGTAGATTGATAGGGCGATTTTATTTTCGAACATTACGCGTTAATTTTTCTCTGCATAAGCTGAAAAATTTTGTCAAAAGGGATAAAGTGTGCACGTTTTTAGTGAGATTTTTTGCTTATACAGTTTTTATTCCAAAAACGTAATTTTGCTTTTCGTTGACAGCAGCTACATATCCTATGCATATCGATTCGGTAGAGGGAGTTTCATTCACAAAAATGCAAATGGATTGATGTCCGTACTACAAATGATTCCATATGTTATTTATCTTCGCTATAAAACTGTAGCCTATGATTAATGGGATCTTTGATGAAAGAATGCCCTCAAGCTTTTACATGTTTGGCTCGATGAAAGCGCATAACGATGTCAACGTCGTCTGCATTCCTTAGCATTTGTACTAGCTTGTAACAAAGTGTCTTCGTTATTGATTCCAGTCCTGGATTTTATGCGATAGAGGGGTGAAATAGATAATACTCGGTAGCCCGTGCAACAAATTATGTCCGACTCCATGCTTCTGTTAACGTGACTGAAAAACCATACTAACCCTGTCTTGTTATCCCCAAGGTAACGCCGGCTAAGATTTTCATCGTAGGGCAGGTTTTGACATCACCTCTTTTCCTTCCTACTATCCAAGGTTTTCTTCTTCTTGGTCTCTCGGTAGTATTCCTGTCGTAGATCTTGCGTGATATTCGCAACGATACTTATCGACTTACAACCTGCCGTCCTTTAACTGGTAACAATGCACAGGTACCGAAAAAGGTCTTAAAAAACAAAACAAAAAGAGGGACTTTTGTGGGGCGCCACTTACGCATATACATCGGAAACGAAGTCTATTTTTACGACACGCAGTGTAATTGTTTAACACCGAAGTAATAATGTGCAAGAGGACCACCGGAAGTCAGGGCTGTCATGACTACATTGAAGCAATTGTCTAGTAATTTTGTCTGGCGGCTTGTTTTCCACAATAAAACGGTTCAAGGGAATTAAAGAAGGGTTTGCCTAATGCTTGTTGTCTAGCCCTGGCTGGTGAAGGACAAGTGCACATGTAGTGGATGATGGTTTCTTTTTCGGCAGCGATGTTGCAACTACGAGATCTCCTATCAACCAGTGGCCCGAGGTTATCGGGGTTATTTTGGCAATATGCGCGTTCTATTTAATAAAGCGGTTTTTTTAAATCTTGATATACTCACATCTTTCTGGATATGACGCGACTCGTCAGCCTAGAGCATTTAAGATAAATTGAGGAGATGTTTGCCTTAATTGCTGCGAGCGGGGTGTGAACTGGTTCCGCAAGTAAGCAGTGGAGGGCTGAACCTCGCCTGGGCAGTTGATCAGCGTGTTCGTTACCAACAACGCTGCTATAACCTGGAACCCAGACCAGGTTTTCCATAAATTGACCATCTGGCGAGGCCAACTCCTTTGGGCATTTGGATGATGTGATTACTTTGTGTGATGGCTCTGATGAAAATAGCGATTATTTGTAATATGTGTGTGACTTAATTTGGCGACAGGCTTCGCGGATACCGAGTAATTCCGCTTGGAACATGCTGGCATCGTCCGGAAGTCTGTAAGATTTTGAGATGTTTAGGGATTCCGAAAAAACATCCACACCAATCCCACAGTCCATTTTTGAACCTTCGGTGTAGATTGTTAAATCAAAATCCCTAATCACCTGACTGTCTTGCCGTTCTTTTCTTGTCCGTAATCGTACGTTGAAACGCTTTGTGAAGTTCTGTTGTGGCGACGATATAGTCTGTGGGCGTCGATACGAGTCGACGAGTGGTAGAGAATCCAGAATATTACTGTGCACATAGGGCTTCGCAGTGTAGATCGAGTTAAAAGTAAAACAAGACTGTTAAGAGCGTCTGACGGGGTTAATCGTAGGGTGCCTATGGTGCCTATGCACGCTGCTCTTTGTCGGTTTGGTTATGTTAAGGGCTTTTTTAAGAGCCGTCCACCATACTACGGACGACTGTTGTAGAGTAGATACATTAACTGAAAGGTTATTGCAGTATCCATCTTTGAGATGGATACAGGGATGTAATCGGTTTGAACTTATAAAAAAAAGAGTCCAATAAAAAGTCTAGAATTTACACTTATATATGTTTGTCGACAATCCAACAATAATTTATTAGGTAATTTAAACAAATAATTAAAAGGGAGAGCAAACTGATTAGTTCATCGAAAATTAAAAATCACATTCGAAATAAAAAAGAAAACGTTGACGCTGTCGTGCGATAAATTCTCAGATACATTTTAATTAAACTGGGGTAAGAGTTGAACGTAGCACATAACATGGTGCCCACATCACTTTAATAACTCCTTCCAAATAGACAGTAATATTTAGGATTGTTGCTACAACTTGGATGGATGCACTTGTCTGCAGCGGTGATTTGTGCTGGTTGATCAAAAGGTATGCATAGGGATTTTGCACCCATAGCCGGGGCACCAGGCTCAGCCTCGTCCTCCCTGAAACGAAATAGAATGGTCAAAGTCAAAACATTTACATGATTTTCTATTCTTTACCTCGCACTATCGGCCTTAATCTGATCCTCACAATTGGTTTCGCCACAGAATGGTGCGAGTAGAATATTCTTCTGATCGAGAAACTTACAAAACTCGCCCCAGTTCTTTGTGAGCTTAGTGTGTTGTGTCAGATCCACTTTGGCCTTGGCGTACATGCTCTGGTGAATGGTTTCGAGTAGTTGGTTGATCTTCATTTCGGCATACTCACAGGAGAGGATCAACTTTTCACCGGTGTCACGTCGCACAGCCACCATTTGATTGGCTTTCATGTCTTTTGGACCGATTTCGATGCGAATTGGTACACCCTTGAGCTCCCAATGATTGAATTTCCAACCTGGAGAGTAATTATCCCGATAGTCACCCTCACACCGAATGCCATTAGATGTCAAGAGTTTCTCTAAACTCTTGCAGCTCTGAAGCAATTGATCGCGCTCGTCATCCTTTGTGTTGACCGTGATGCCGCATGGTACAATAATGGTTTGGATGCACGCCACATGAGGTGGTAAGACGATACCTTGATTGTCTGCATGAACCATAATCATGACGCCAATTGTTCGCGTAGTAAGACCCCACGAATTCTGGTACACATATTGTTTCTTCTGGGTTTCAGGATCCTCGAAGACAATGTCAAACATCTTCGAAAAGTTTTGACCCAAATGATGACTGGTTGCACCTTGAATAGCACGACCACTGGCTGAGATGTAAGCTTCGACGGTGGTGGTGTAATCCCCACCAGCGAACTTCTCCTTCTCAGTTTTGCGACCCTTTACCACTGGGATGGCTAACAGATTGGTGTAGACCAGAGCGTACAGGTCGAGTATTTCAAGGACTTCCTTGTCGGCTTCTTCTTTCGTCGCAAATGCTGTGTGACCCTCTTGCCAGAGGAACTCTCTCGTACGAAGGAACGGTTGCGGGTGCTTGAATTCCCATCTCTAGAGTGATGAAACAGATTGAGTTACAGCTAAACATGATTGAAAAGTATCAGGTTAACGTACCACAACATTGTTCCATTGATTCAGGCGGAGTGGTAAGTCACGGTATGACTGAATCCACTTAGCGTACGCTGGATACATTACTGTTTCGGATGTAGGACGCACAGCAATTGGTTCGGCGAGCTCAGACTCACCAGACCGGGTCACCCATGCAACCTCTGGGGCGAAGTCGGCAATGTGAGACTTCTCCTTTTCAAGAGCAGCCTTCGAGACGAAAATGGGGAAATAGCACTCTTTTACGCCCATTTTTGTGATTTCAGCATCGAACCAGTTCTTAATGAACTTCCAAATAGCAAAGGACCAATGCCTAAGGATGTAACATCCCGAGACATCGTAGTACTCAATGAGCTCTCCTTTCGTGATGACCTGAAAGAAACCTTTATTCTCTTAACATGCCACTCTAGCCAAATGAAACATACCTGTGAGTACCATTCAGGAAGATTGTCTTCCTTAGTCGCTTCCAAGCCCAAACGTGTCTGCTTCTTAACAGCTCCTGTGGCTGCTTCTGGCTTCGGTGATTCCTTCTTCGATGATTTAGCTGGCTTCGGAGTAGATTCTTTCTTTTCAGCTGGTTTTTTGCTACCACCTCGAGCAGGTACTGGAAAATCAGTGCCAGTAATCTCCTTATACTTGACCTTCATGTCCAAAAGCAGCTTAACTTCAGCATCAATAAGTTCCTTGCTTGCATGACTACCCTTAGCCGCCCTGACCTTGTCACCCTGTTCGTTAATCTGTTTAGTTAACCGATCCTTCTCGTCCTCCATTGATTCGACTGGTTTTGGAGAATCCGCCTTAGCGTCAGGAGTCCAATCTTTTCCACTAACACTTTTATACTCAGCCTTCAAGGCAAGCAATTCTTTCACCTCCGGTTCTATTGCGGCCTTCGGTGCTTTCTCTGACTTCAACTTTCGAATTTTATCTCCTTGATCTCGGATTTTGTCAAGTATCGCTGAAATGTTTGAATCCCCGCTGGGTGTTTCGGTCTTTACTGCAACAGGTGCTGTGGCGCCTGGTTTCCAATCTGACCCAGTCAAAGTCTTGTAATCCGCTTTTAAAGCTAACAACACTTTAACTTCGGCCTCAATGGCTGCCTTTCCGGCTTTTTGGGATTTTAAGTCTCGAACTTTGTCGCCTTGTTTGGCAATTTTATCAAGCACAACAGATAACTCTGAACTACTGCTTGCAGTTGGTGCTTCGGCAGTCTCAGCAGTCTCAGCAGAATCGCCTTTTATTGAAATAGGAGATTTAATTGTACCTTCAGGCCTCCAATCTAGACCAGTCAACTCTTTGTACTGAGCTTTCAGTGATATGAGCGCCTTGACTTGTGGCTCGATTTCTCTCTTCGGTGCTTTCTTCGCTTTAAGGTCTCTGATGATGTCGCCTTGTTCTAAGATACTTCTGTTTACTGAATCAGAATCACCACTGGCTGAAACTCTATGAGAAGCCGCTGCTGGAGGTTGAGCTTTCCAGTCGTCACCAGTTGCCGTCTTGTATTCCAATTTTAGCTTCAAGAGTTTTTGAACTTCAGAGTCAATTTGAGGTTTACTAGCTTTCTTGGCTTTAAGATCACGTATAAGGAGACCTTGACTGACGATTTGCTTGTCGATTTCGTCTAAATTTACTGACGGAGTAGGAGGTGGAACCTGCAAAAAAAGGTAATTTAAAAATGCATTAATGGTTCAGTCATATTTAATAATAATCAGAATTCTGACAGCCAATTGCAATCATCAGTGCTTAGGCAACACTTTTCCTCAAAAAAAAAAAAAAATAAAAAATAGGATTACGTGAACGAGGTGAAAAATGGATTCAACGCGTTCGGAGCTCCCAATTCCAATGCCAAGCGGTTTATAGATTTCGGAATATCAATAGCCTTGTCCCACAGACAATTAACATTCCACCCAAATCAAACACTTACAGTTCAACAAACCGTTTAGACCTTCTTGACGTCGGCAACAAGGGAAGAGCCGACATACATTAGTATAGCGACTATTTGTGTATTATATCGCCTCGACTACAACAACGTGACTACAGCAAGTTTCCTGGCAGTAATCTGTATCAAGGCAACATCAAAATATCAGCATAATACGTCCACACACCCTTATCATCGAAGCTGAAAATCTATCAATGAGGAGTTTTATGACCTCTTGTACAGAGCCTACGGAGCCTGTCTGTAGTATGATGGTGTCAAAATCATACTTGGGGACTTCAATGCCAAAATCGGACAACGGCTTCCGATTAATCGATTTTGCAGCAGCTCGTAATAGCTGAGAAGTAGCACTAGGTATTCAAGACTATGAATCCACACAGCAACATGGCACTGTGCAGACTTTATAACATCATCAAAGAGGTAGTTTAGACCACCGCAAGTTACCAACCACCAACCCCGGAAAAAGGTGACAGAAGATGCACAACTACAAACGCTGCAACAAAAAACAAGCACAGCGAGCAAAGGAAACAAAAAAAATCCTGTGCAGCCTGCTCAAAGTTATCAAAGGGTTCCGCGATAGGAACAACATCCGAATGTCTTTCAGACAAGCTAATCAACTGCCGGCTGGATTAAATCGTGGATGTGTTTAAGCAGCACTTTCAGCAGCTACTTAATGGGCATTAGATAGTGAGAGTTATAGGACAAGAAGAGCTCTCGCATCTAGTCAATGAAAAAACGAATCGATTTGGGCTTAAAGTAAATGCGGACAAAACTAAGTACAAATTGTCAACAAACAAAGAAGCATCTGACAACCTTCTAGGACAAATTGTCACTGTTGACAACATCAATTTCAAATGACCCCTTGAAGAGATGCAGTAGAGACAACCTAGGATACCGCTAATACTTTTGTTTGGCAAAACGAATGGGATAGGAGTTTTGACCTAACTTTTAACGAAATGCATCCACTACAAATCATTGATCCTGCCAGTTCTGCTTTATGGATCCGAGAGCTGGATGATAAGAAGGAAACCAAAGCTGATATTAAACACTACCTCGAAAAAAATTCTTCGTCGAATGTTGAGTTCCGTATGCGAGGAGGTCGAATAGAGAAGAAGATACAGCCTCGAACTCTGTGGACTGTAATCCAAAAAGCCAAAGTACGTCAACTACACCAGCTTGGCCACATCGAGCGAAATGATAACAATGCTTTAGTAAAGACGATCTTTGAATGACAACTCCTAGTTTCAAGACGACCTAAAAGAGTGAACCCCTGTTTTAAGAATCAATCAAGGATCTAGAAACACCAGAGTGCTTGGACAAAATGGAACCAGTGTGCACGGGATTGAAGAGAGTGGAAGGCTTCCATTGGTCTGGAAGAGATTCTTCAAGGTTCGGGAGCCCGTTAAGTAAAGTAAATAAGTCTCGAATAGAATAAGCACTCTGCCTATTAGAGCACAGATATGTACTCCATTTGATACACTAAAAAAATAATGGCAGGCTATTTATGTCTTCAAACTCATATGAGTTTGTCTGCAGCCATATGAGTCCAGGTTATCATCCTTATTTCTTAGAAAGCTGTAATGTGTTTTGTTTTTCATTAAAATCAGATTTGTTGAAGTAGCAGCCCTTTTTTCATTTAAAAAAAATAGCTTCATAAAATTGCACGAATGCATCACAAACTACACAGTCCTTGTACTATTCGCCAAATCAATCATAATATTACTCACTTCGCGCCACAAATGGTTCCTTCGGTTTTGTTAAAACTGGTTTCAATCAAACTCACGATCAAGGCCTTACAGAAGTATATTCTTTACGCCTGCAATAGTTCATTGACACGTCGATAGACAACAAAACGATCTATTCATCTATACTAATGCTGTATTTTTATATAACGGCAATTCAAAATATAAAATACACCAATTCAGAAATAAAAATTAACTAACTTCTGCTTAAAATTACACGATTTGATAACGAAATAAATAATAATACCCAAACAAGTTAAATAGCTGGCGACGTCAACACAATATTCCACGAAGCACAATTTACATCAAGACAATAGTATGTTACGATTGGACTATAAATCCACCTGACTCACCTGAGCAAAGAGAACTGATGAAATAACGAAATCAAATGAAGAAGTGTGCACGACAAATACTTACAGGTAGACATAATCACAGAGCTGATGTGGCAAAGAGAGAAACAGCCACAAACATTCACTTTCACTTGAAGCAGAGGAAGTCGAAGTCAGATTAATTACCGAACGTGAAAAAAGAATAACTGAGGGGCTCGTCCGATTGTTTTTTTGTGGAAATGTTTATTGCTTTTGCGAAATACACTCTGAATGAAAATGCTGGCACACACGATCTTATCTGTTTGAATGAAACAACATGTGTAAATACATACATACATACATACATATATGCGTTATGTAGTTTTTTAAGCCATGAATTGTATTTTAATTGTTGTTGGTTGTATGCAACCTGATGCTAAGCGTGCGGAGAACAGACATATATAATGTACATAGATTTGAGTGGTTGCTTTTCCCCTGAGAGGTGAATTGTCATATACATAGGTATGTACATCTTCCATTTAAGGGTTTGCCATAGCATCTTTAAAATTGTTCTTCGACTTCAATAACTCGATTGTTTCCCCAGCTGTGTGGCATGTGGTGCCGCCTTGTGGAAACCAAATACATACATATGCATGCTCCAAGTTATTCTCTTTCAATTTATTCCAAAAATAGTCGGTCAACATTGTCCGGTAACGATCATCTCCATTTACGTTAACTGTGTTCCCAGCATTATTCAAGAAGAAATATGGGCTAATGGGCCCTTCAGCATGAAAACCGCTCGTATTGATCGTACGTAGATAGAGGGATAGAAAGTGATAAAAAAAGAAGATAGAGAATTGAATAATCTCTGAAAATAAATAGTAGACAGAGAGATAAAGATGGAAAATGTTAACATCGATCCGGTCAATAAAATGAAGCACTTGGACACACAATTCAAATACAAATCAACTTTCTTATGGTGACAGATTAGATTTGATAAGTTGAACGTACTATGCGGCAGCGATCGATATGCTGGTTTGCAGGCAACATGAACATTTAATATCAGTCCCAGTCATACATGATGGATGATGATGATATTCAGAGACGTCACCTTCCGTGAAAACACATCAGTAAGAAGAATGAGATAATCTGAGGTATCTGCGACAAACTGCAAATTGATACTGATGTTGCACAGGGAGTTTAGATTATCAAATGGATAATTTCATCGGACATCTACAAGCCTGTGTAATCATTTATTTAACAGCTTTTAATACGACATTAGCATTAAAGGCTTGATATCGTTATTTGGAAGCTGTATACGAAGTTCTTCACTTAATGTTGCACTCCCTCTGCAACATTTCATTAGACATATACATCTTTTAATACGATATGCGTATTTGGAGGCACAGGTTCACCCCGAACTGTAGCGTCACCTAAGTAAGTATATAAGAGTATTTGGAGGCTGTATGCAATTTTTATTAACGCCTCATAAATCTGAAAACATATTACAAAGTGCGAAAAATCGACATTTTTAAGGGTACTTGAGATATTTGAAGAAATGGATACAGGTATGGACTGAAATTCATTCCTACTGTCCAGTTGTCAGGCGCCGTGGATCAAGTAGTTAGTTCGTTGGACTAGGGAGCGATGGGTTCGATCCCCAGACACGACCAGCAATTTGTTTCACGGCCCCACTTCTCGCGACCGTCAGACAAATATTAGAGAATAAAACTGTCATGAAAAACTTCTCAAAACAAAAATTGTCCTTCGGATACGACATCAAACAGTAGGCCGCTCCTCTAGGTCCCATGGACTCGTCGCATCAAAAATTTCAGTCGGCAGTAAATGAAGTTGTCACCGGGAGTTCAGAAACATGGATTTAACGTCGCTTATAGCAATTAATCTCGATAAGTTTTCTGAAGCGATTTCTTACAGGGACCTGTGACTTCATCCTTCAGTTTATGTAGGAACTGATCATTCTTTTGGATCATGTTCTGTTAAACTAAGCAGAAGATCACTTTGGAAAGATAAAAAGTGTTGGGAACCACTTTCCACCGCGAAGAGTATCCATCGGAGACCGATGAAACCTCCATAAATCAGGGTCCAGTGGTCTACATATTTCATATGCCAATACAATGATTTATGATTCTCTACTTTCACAATTCGATTGAGACATCAATCTCAAAATTAAACGCATATACTTACAGGCTTAACCGGTTCTTGCAACCCGTTTACTTTCAATCCAGAAGTTGGAACGTCTTTAGTATGTCCATCTGGAATAGAGAATAGAACGACTGGACTACGTAAACCGGAAATCGGACTTGGTTTAGAATAAGCAGTGTCAACTTTGAAGAATCCACGTCGTTGAAGCTGAATGATGTCCCCCTTCTTGCATTTCTTGAGTTCTGGGTCTCCAAGCATTTTTATTTCGTGCTGCAATGAAAAATTTTCTTAGTCTATAGCATCTTTTAAAGCCAGAAATTGAAACTTACCCTAGTTTTGTGTCCAATATATTGCTTAAAGTCCTCGTCCTTTCCAAGCACAGCCTTGCTTATGATATTATCAAAGTATACGCAATACGTTGGTGGATGTTCTTCCTCTGCCATGAGAGCTAACCAGGTAAGTTTTAATGTTTTTTTGAAATCCTTATTCTCCAAATTCAAATCTGCATCAATTGAGGTTATTCTTCCATCAAGTTTGTGGATCTTTTTGATCAATAAGTTGCCCCAATTGATGAAGGTAGCATTATCTCCAACATTCAACAGCACCGCATCGGCATAATCAATTAGGATTTGAGTACTAAGTGCAACAGTTTTCTTGCCAACAGCCTCGTTTTTGGGGTGAGCTGGTACCTCAATTTTTTCTTTCTTAGCGCCAGCTACATTCACCACAACATGACCCTTTTCCTCAAGGGCTGTATAACGTGGGGCAATTGGATCGATAACTTTCTTATTGAAAGCCCAAATCTTATCCCAATTCATGAATACAACCGATTTACTTGAACCCTGTGCTATGATGAATTCTTTCAAACCTTCGACTGTCATACCACGGCGTAGAATACCGCGAACTGTTGGAAAACGAGGATCATCCCTAAAATAGAAAGGATTTTACAAAACACCCATGTACTGGAATAAATTTCGATCAACTTACCATCCATCAACGAGTCCCTGATCAACGAACCAAGTCAGTTTTCTCTTCGATAGAACCGTGTTAGTCATGTTCAATCGGCTGTATTCCCAGATGTAGGGTTTACGCAATTTCAAAGCGTCAATGAACCAATAGAATTGGTCATCACGGTCATGATACTCCATCGTGCGTAGAGTGTGAGTGACATCTTCGATAGCATCGACAATTGGACAAGCGAAATCATAAGTTGGATACACCCTGCAAGTAATGGTAATCTGTTCTATAAGTTGTTCAGTGCAAAATGCGAATCATTAAGATTTGTGGGTCGTAGAATGTCACAAAGGGAGTTTAGATTATCTTATGGATGATTTCATTAGACATCTACAAGCCTGTGCAAATTTATTTAACAGCTCTTAATACGACATCAGCGTATAGCTTAAGACGTCGTTATTTGGAAGCTGTAGAAATATAGGGTAAATACCTCTACCTAACTGTTGGAATTTTATACATCTAGATCCTAGTAGGACTCATGTATTGAAGAGAGAATTTGTAATGAAAATGTTGCCACTAAACGAATGTAACACAGGGAGTTTAGATTATCAAATGGATAGTTTCATTAGACATCGACAAGCCTGCGTTAATATTTATTTAACAGCTCTTAATACGAAGTCAACACTACTGGTTTGATGTCGTTATTTGGAAGCTGTAGAGAATACTTTTAACTTAATGTTGCAAAGGGAGTTTAGATTATCTTCTGGATAATTTCAGTAGACATCTACAAGCCTATGCAGTTCTATATAACAGCTCTTAATACGATAGCAGTATCAAGCACTTAATATCGCTATTTGGAAGCTGTAGGAATATACGATTTAGTAGTTATTATAAACAAAACAAATTACATATGAACTGTTGCCCTGTTTACCTCCCACATTTACTACAGAAACATAGAGAAATCGAAGCTGACGTAAAAATAGCTTCATTTTCAAAAAATTTCTGCAAAATTGTTCTTTCATTATGTAGGTATGTATGGCTTTATCAGATATACATGCAAATGTACCTACATTTGTATTAATTTCAATTTCTACTCACTTGTATTTAGTTCCGGTCCTGGGATGTGGCTCGTTCTTGCAACGATAAATCGTAGGATCGCGCAAGCAACCATTAGGCGATGACATATCAATTTTAGCCCGAACGCAGCATTTTTGCCCAATAGGAGATCCATTCAACATTTCGCCCCACAGTACCATATTCATGTCAACATCTATTTAGCACAAAATTTATTTAAAGAACCATTGGCAGGGAGATATAACTTACCATTATTCCTGTTCCTCGACTCGGTTCTCGTTTCGCGTTCCTTCTTCATTGTCTCTGGGTCAGTATCATCGACGTAGGCTTTACCTTCCTTAATCAAAGTCTCGCAGTACTCCAACATTAGATCAAAGTAGTTAGAAGTGTGCGTAAAGAGATCCGGCTTAATCTCCAACATCTTCAGATCTTCTAAGATCACATTTTCAAACTCTACCGTCTCTTTGGCCGGGTTTGTATCATCAAATCTCATGATCAACTTTCCATTGAACGCTTGCTGGTAGTATTGATTAAGAAGAGCCGCCTTTGCGTGACCAATATGCAGATAACCAGACGCCTCTGGTGGGAACCGTACAATAACTTTGCCCATTTCTGCTCCCGGCAAGTCAACAAATTTACCCTCCTGTTTGCGTTCGCCTTTATTCAATTCCTTCTCCTTGGATGAACCCTTGTTCGCCTTCTTCGACTTACTGCGAGCTTCATTTGGCAACGTTTGCAGAACCTTCTGAATCAATGGTTGCGCATTGATGAGATCATACCATCGCTGAACATGTGTTGGTATTCCCTTCGCCGATAGCAACTCATAACGTGAGTGCATTTCATTGAATAGAGCAAAATCAGCGATAGTCAACTTATTCGCAACTAAAAATGTAACAGGAGCAATTGATTTGTCCAAGAACGACATGGCCCAAGAGATGTCATCGTCACAAGTTAAACTAAACGAAAGCCAATGGTCGATTTGAGTCCGCTCAATTGCTGTCTCACCGTACAGCTTGTACTGAGGTGCAGCTCTGGACAATGCTCGAAGGACATCATTATTGGAATGACACACCAAACGTCGATTGTCCGGGAAGAGTAGTGATGTTTCGTTGCCCCATGTAATTTCAACAGGTGTTGTATCGTTGATCAGATGTGCCGTTGCAAGTCCACCTGGCAATCAATCAAACGATTTTTTTTTTGTTTTAAATATTTCATCAGTTTATGGTCTTATTTCTAAAATTAGATGACGATGGTATGTATACCATAACCTAAAAGTGGGCGAAGTGGTCAAAGAGGGGTCCATGCAAGTTAACTTACTTATTGGTGGATTGTTAACATTTGCTGTTAATTTGATGGACATCTTGCTGGGTTTGTTATTTCGTGTCTCGTTTATGTTTTATTCTATCTATTTATGTATATATGGAAACTCGAAAAATTTATTATAATGCAGAATTGCACTTAACCAGTACTTTTCTGCCGTTCTGCCACACCGCAATTTGACAATCTGACATTGGAGAGTTATCGGAAGGGTAATCAGAACAAGTGGAGAATCGTAGTACAGTTTCATATAAAATTGTGAATTGCTTGATACGAGTGTGTTCGATTATGAAAGAAAGAAGTACAAGAAGTGATTTTCACTGAATCGAAGTGTTAAAAGTGGAGGCAACGAACAGCACGACCTTTACTAAAAGAAGAAGAAATAAGACGAAAAGCTTGCTTTTGAAGACATTAAAACAAACTCTGAAATTCAGGGGACATACTTTCAGAAGGCTTTAATCTCCAGTATCTCAGGAGAAGAATTAATATTCTTCTACTAGCATTTCGATGGGTTATACCAACATTATACACTCTTCTCCCAAGATAAATAAACATTCTGTTCCTGGAACAATATTCGAAAGTTTTGTCAAATCCAGAAACCTGCAGCTTTCGGAAATCTTAGAAAATAAAAATATTTGCGCAATAGGTCCATGGACCCACTCATAACCATTCGTGTTGTGCGTGTTATATTCTTTACGTAAATGGAAGGGGCCTACTGTTTAAAGCCGTGTCCGAAGGGCAATGTTTTATTTGAGAAGCTATATCAAGACAGTTTTAATCTCTCATGTTTATCAGACGCTCGCCAGAGGTGGGGCTGTGAAAGAAATTTAAGATGTTGTCTGGGGATTGAACCTCGAACCCCTCGCTTTGTAGTCCAACGTACTAATCACTTGAGCCACCTCGCCCACCTAAGACCCCTTATAGCCGGACCCATATATGTTGAAATTACCTTTGCACACTGTACAACATCGAAGTTTAGTTTATTCTTTATTTGGCACTAAACTAAACTAAACTAAACATCGAAGGAGATCAACATTCGACTGTCAAGCAAAACCATTTGATTCAGACCTTCCAAGTTGTTGAACCTGGTGACTTACTACCTGGATTTAAGCATCCGCAAGGTGTCGATGTTTCGTCGACTTTCCTGTGAACTCTTGTTCAGAGAATCCAGCCACAATGATCAGATTCCACTTCATGGCATATTTTGAAATCGTATGACTTGGCGGCATAAAGCTTGTCCCTTAGTTTCTTTAAAACATCTGGAGGCAAGCTTCAATGCTCTATTTCGCTTGGAGCTTTATGATATATTTCAAATTTCTACACTTTATTCCCCAAGACCTCGATTCTTCCATATGGTCCTTATAGTTTCAGTACTATTGGCAGGGAGTACCAAGCAAAGACAGAACAATAGTCGTTTTTCTTTTTTAGTTCAGAGAGTTCTTTTTTCGTTTAGAGGGTGCTCAGAGCGCGCTCTATCAGCTCAGCATGAATTGATTGAGCATCCTGAGCAAAACCCGAGCACAGTGAATTTGACGTTTAACAGGGTTACCCCCTTGCAATGGGAAAACGAAGTCGAAAATAATTGAAATGGAGTTCGAGGCTTTGTTTTTAATTAATTATTAGTAGTTAATAATTAAATGAAAACTTTATTTGTGTATAAACGCTATTTCAGTGTTTAAGAAGACAAAAAGCATGAATGGTCGATTAATTTTGCAGTCATATGACAGGTACTGCTCAATCCTATTTCTTAAATAAATCAGAGCGTTCAGAGCGTGCTCCGTTCAGAGCGCGCTCGACATGTTCAGGCTCTGTTCAGAGCTCTGTTCTGAACTAAAAAAGAAAAA
Organism: Xylota sylvarum; assembly: GCA_905220385.1. Lineage (NCBI taxonomy): Eukaryota > Metazoa > Arthropoda > Insecta > Diptera > Syrphidae > Xylota > Xylota sylvarum. The sequence goes on from LR999958.1 coordinate 42,190,000, forward strand.
CGCCTAATAACAAAGGAATTGATCCAAGTATCTTCGACCTCTCCACAAGCGTCGTAAACAGTGATGTGTCTTAACCCTAAATGCTTTTCCAAGTAAAGTGTTCCATAAAAAACGCCAATTAATTGTCTATAGTCTGTAGGTTTAGTCTGCCTGCATCCAAATGAGCCGTGGAACACACAATTGTGTTCTTAACAAATCCAACCGTTAACGGAGGATCTGGCCGAGGACACGGAACGCCTTAAGCGCAACTTGACTGTCACTATTCAACCATTAGAGTACCATAGATCTTCGCTTGGAAAACAAAGTAGTAAAGTTTGATGATAACACGTTGGTCTCCACAAGGACACCAGCACCGCATGCTTCGTTAGATGACTCATTCTTTTGCATGGCATATTTTGGAATGCATACGACTTCGCACCCCAAGGTTTGGGCTGACTCTTTCAAAGACTTTTAAGATTACTTCAATGTATGCATGTAAGAATCGCAAGACGTTGCCATTGAGCGAGCCTTTGCCTATTCTCGTTAAACTTTTTTTTTTTGCGTTCTTTTCTAAGCACATCACTGTAATACAAGAGTTCCACTTTGTCAACACGCCCAAAAGCCGTAAACAAACAGAACTCCCCTAATGTCGTAGGAAAATCTTTTGTGATTTTTTTCGTCTCTGTGCTTATGTGCTTAATATTCGTATTATTGATAAAAAACATTCGAATAGAATACCGTGAATCAGTGCTCTTCTACGTAGAGCCGAAAATAGAAATTCAATTGAAGTTATCTAGTGAATATTTAACACCACACTTAATCCCCCGCACTTGCCATCAAATGACATAAACTACGTGTCCTCCAATATGTTGCTGGTGTTTCATCGATAATAGCCCAAAGGAATTACATACCTCGAATGAAGAAAACTCGAAAAATAGAAATAAACATAAATTTACTAACAATAACCAACATTGAACGTTATGTCTTCTGAAGAAAATCAATTCTCAGAGAAAATCGATTTAATTGAACCAACCACAGGGAAGCTATTCTTCGAAACAAAAACCGAATTGGTATTTTGCAAGCCACACTTGATGCCATTGAAATCGTTGACTCTGGAACGTTTGGAGAATATGCAAAAGAAAGCTCAGCAGCAGCTGCAAGAGAATCGTGCTAAGACAGCTATCGGAGCTGATAAGTAGAAGGTGTTCTGGACAACTAGAAAGAAGGAAGGAAAAACTCCCTACACAATTTATTCCACAAGAAGCATTTGTTTATAATGGCATACCTATTAGCAAGTGCTATAATTTTGGCACTATTCCTGGCCGGAATCTCACTCTATCGCTATGGAAATATCCAGAGGCAGCATTTACTCGTAACACTATCTGTGCTAACAGCTTGGTGTTTTTCATTTATCATTGTGTTCACAATTCCATTGGATGTTACTTCGGTAAGATGTTTGTTTAGATAATGTTTTGTTTGAACAGCGGGATGATATTTGTTTTTGGAATTTTTGTGTAATGTCCCCAGAGTGCTCTTAAAAAAGATATGGGAGGAAGTAATTTTGTTTTAATTAATTCTTTTCTTTTGGTTTCTTTCGTTAATTTGCTTTACATATATTCACATTCAATTGACACTGGTCATATCATTGGAGAATAATTCTTCGAGGTTGTCTAGTTTTGCTAAGGGTTAGTACTTAATAGAAGATTCACTATTTTGGAATTTGTAGGCTGGTGGTGGCAGAACTGATTGGTATGTTCTTATCTTTGAGAAATTGGGCGGCTTGATCGTAAACAGGGTACCAAGAGAGCAAGGCGGTGTATTATAGGCTGAGGAACTCGACTTCTTTTTTATTCCTTTACCTTCTTTACTCTGAGGCAGATGGAATGGCTATTACTTGATTTCAAGGCACTATAGTCAGTGAATTTGTAGAATTCTCAGGTTTGCTATTTTAGCTGTAGCTTGTCGCCATATCTGGCTTTGTATACCGAAGGTATAATTTCTGTAAATGATTCGGCTGCATGCATTAAAGCTGTGAATACTTTGTCCAACCGCCGCTCAATGTATCAACTGGTTTTTCTTACTAAAAATGTGTCTATTCGTACTCGGTGGAATGATGACTGGTTTCTCGTTGATGTTGCTGATCTGGTGACTTTCTTTGCTGGCAAGCATGCGGTTACGTTTTCACCTAGTTCAATGCGGTACCCATAACCCATTTCTTCCGAACGATGCCTTCCGAACAATGCCTCCGCAGTTTTTCAGGAGGAAATTATGGCAATCAAGGAAACCTAGTTCAAATGTGATGCAATATCTGTTAGGGATATTAGCATTTTCACTGACAGTCAAACGGCAATCAGGTCCATGGAATCGTGGTTTTTCACGTCAAAGTGCGTTTAAATTGTTGTTTCGTTTCTCTCGGATATTACGGATTAGTTTAACATTAACCTTCAAGGGAGTGTGGCCATAGACACATTCCGAAAATGGCAAAACTTGGGTAGTATGCCCCGCGCTATATGTACCACAGATGAGAAAATTACTCGACTTGTCATATGTATATCAAAACAGATCTGGCCTAAGCTGGATCAAAAACGTAGTGCCGGGTAAGATATGCTAAAGAAATTACAGATCACCTGCGTAATCGGTATCCTCTTGGTACACTGTGTTATAGGGCAACAAACATACTAAAAGTCTAGTCATCTTTCCAAATGACTTCTGGAGGAGTTACAGGGACTAATAGAAAGATTAAACCAGCATTCACCTCCGATGCATTTGAGAAATTATTATCTGTCTTTTAACCGAGGGTAGTTGTTGCCTCTGCTCTATATCATTTCAGTTCTACTTTAGTCTGCTTTTGAGGAAACCACTAATCAAAACTTTTAAATTACAGACTGTGTATCGTCAATGCCTTCAAGAGAACGTGTCATCAGTTACATTCAAGGGGTTATTCGCGACGCCAGCGATACTTGATCCAGAGGATCATTGTCAAAAACCATGGGGTATGGTACCAGCAGAAATATTTCCAAATCTCTGGCGGATCATCTATTGGACTTCCCAATTCCTGACATGGTTAATTATGCCGTTGATGCAGTCTTACTTAAAAGCTGGTGATTTCACCATTAAAGGAAAACTCAAATCCGCTTTAATTGACAACGCCATCTATTATGGATCCTATCTGTTCATATGTGGAGTTCTACTCATATACATTGCGGCGAAAGGTGTCTCCTTGGATTGGCAGAAACTGAAAGCAATTGCATCGTCTGCCTCGAACACCTGGGGTCTGTTTCTCTTGATATTGCTGCTGGGTAAGTCGTCATAATTGATAAACTTGGTGTACTATTGTTTATGAGTGTTTTTTTTAGGTTACGCTTTGGTAGAAGTACCAAGATCTTTCTGGAACAACGCCAAACCAGGCTTTACGCTGCAATATGCTTATTTCAAGGCAGCTAAACTGAGTTCTGAAAAAGCAGAAGCAGAGGAGAATGTCGACGATGTTTTGGAATCACTCCAAGGTATCAGTCGATCAGTTCCCAATAATCATGAATTGAGGCCCTGCGTTGAGACTATTCTGCGGAAAGTGCCAATCGAATTGCAGGAACGTGCCAATCGTAATTACAGCCGCGGTGGAAACGGCTCGTCAACAATTGTTCCATCTGAAAAGGCGCTAGTAAGGATCCACAAACAAGTTATTAAATCATTGCAGACACTCCAGCGCACCGAAGCCCTTTGGAGCGTTCAAGTTGAGACAGTGCTGCATTTGGAGGATGTCTCAAGGAATATTCACTCTTCAGAACGACGGTTCAAGACCGAATTTCCTAGGCATCGTTCGAATTTGTCTCGGTTTTTCTACAGTCCCACATTGGATTGGTACTGGGAATGTATGTTGAAGTCGCCGTTTTTGAAAGCTCTCTGCATCGTCACCGCTACGATGTCATTCATGGTCGTCTGGAGTGAGTTGACTTTCTTCAATCGCCGTCCTGTTCTCTCGATATTCGCTAATGTTATTAACATAGCCAGTAGTAACTACGATTTCCTTACTATTGAACTTTTCTCGATGATGGTTCTGTGTTACTTATTTTACTGCGCCTACTCGACCATACTCCGCATACGATTTTTAAACCTCTACTACCTTGCTCCGCATCACCAGACCAATGAGCACAGTTTGATATTCAGTGGAATGCTTCTGTGTCGCCTTACACCTCCAATGTGCTTGAATTTCCTCGGGCTCATCCACATGGACTCGCACATAATCAAGCAACGCATCATGGAGACTTACTATACGCAAATTATGGGTCATATGGACGTGATTGGTATTATTTCGGATGGATTCAATATATACTTCCCCATGTGCATGCTGGCGTTCTGTTTGGCTACGTGGTTTAGTTTGGGTAGTCGAGCGTTGAATGCGTTAGGATTTCAACAATTTTTGCAAAATGAAACTATTGCGACGGAGCTGGTGCAAGAGGGTAAGGATTTGATAGCTCGAGAGAAACGCCGACGACAGCGAGCCGAAGAGGCAATGGCACGTCGACGTGATTTTAATAGAACCGATTCGGCTGAAGTGAATGGCTCCAGTATAGCTAAGTATCGTAGTACAAGGCCAGGTAGTACTTTAACACCCGCCGATGGACTGCTGCGGGATGGTGAGCCAATGGGATACTCCACAGCTAGTCGTCAACCGGATATCACACGTAGTCTTTCCGATGAGATCAACGATCGGTTCGGAGTTAGCACACAGGTGCAAATCGGATTTAAGGGCACAAATGACTTGGATGAGTTCGAAGAGGAACGACGAATAGGACCGCCACCAAGAGGGATATTCGATGATGTTTAGCAAGGATCGAATTGAGTATTACAAGGCCAGTTATTGCCGAGCGAAAATAAATCAAAGGAAAAAGAAAATGCATAGTCTAGAGAATAGTTATAGATTAGCTGATAGAAAGATGGTCTATGTTAGGCAGAAATCAGGTGGTGAGCGCGAGCCTGTTCAAAGGAATATTTGTCGAAAGTCAGAGTGTAACTTGCCTGGTATTTCATCGAGAGGCTGTTGAGAGGTATTGTTTAGGGGTGTCTTTTTTTTTATGGTTCAAATCATGTTCAATTTGATTATTTTTCAGAACTATTTGTGTATCCAAAATGCGACAGGATTTTGTCTCCACCTGTTTGCTAACCATTGAAGAAATCTTAACTTAAGTCTGTTCTCGAAGTGTAGTTCTTCGTATACAGAGTCGTGCTTTTCTGTCCTAAAGTACTTCCATAGCGAAGAGGATTTTGAGATTTTTAAATGCTCAAGTGCTGAATCATGAAACTAATACGGCAAGTTATCCTCAGCAATAAGTCAAAGATTTTGAAGCGCATATAGTTCTTCGCATCTCTTTAGACTGAACATTTATTCTCCGTCCTAGAAAGGTATTAAGCATTTGGTGTCATTATAGCAAGAGCAGATTTGAAGCAACTGCAACTAATGACCTTGTCAGCTTTCACGGCGATGGTGAATAGTATTTCAATTAAGAATTGTCTTAGAGCTTCACTAGAGTTTATCTATTACTGATCGTCTGTATCTCTTCAATCATTTGTTGTTTAGTGTCTAGATGTTTCTTACTGGGATTGTCAATTACACCACCCACCATCGCTTTATTTCTATTCTCATAGTCGCAAAATGTGACTTCTAAGGAATCGTGTTCTTGGAAAAGTGCCAGCTATCAATCGACAATAAGAATCGGGATTTATTAATCTCTTTTGACTTCGATGAATATTCCTCGCATGCTTTAACATTTCCTTTTGGATTTGGCTTTAGCAAAAAATTATTTTAGATCTTGCAGGTATTTTGTGTTTTATTTAAGAATTAAAACTATTTATTGTTTATTTACACATTTGCTTAATTGGTTATACATACATATATTTGATTTATGAGAATTTGCATTTTTTAAACTAATTTAAAAGACAATGATATTTCGGTTTAATGGTCTTGTGAACACTTCCTATTTTTCTTTCTAATTGTGATTATTTGTAGGCTTTTGAACTTGTCGTTTGGTTATAATTTGTACTTTAAATGGATAATCTCTTAAGAATAATTATTTAAGTACATGGCACTGTGAATAGAAGTTTATATATAAATACTATGTGCGCTGATTATTTTTATGATAAGAACTCGGTATTGTGCAAAACAAAACAATATAATTATAGATATACATACATAGCTATATATTTAAATAAATTAGTATTATACGCGAATTAGTGTTTTATTAATGGTCTGTATTTTAATTTCTTTTGCTGATGAGTCTATTCTATAGCCATGAATGCTACCGCTTTACTATGTAGTACACTTTCCGCGGTGCTTTCAAAACCCCCATATGGCAGGTATACGGGAACCGTGTGGGCGGAATCAAAGCATCTGTGGTGGTGGTAGTATTCGGAGTGCCACGATAGTTTTCCAGGAGCCATCTGAAAGACGGAGCTTGTATCCTCTCAGTCACCAAGCTTGAACAATTCGATGGTCTGGACTCGATTGCTGTAGTTATAAGCTACGAAACGAATGGAGAACCTTCGTCGTTGCCTCCGTAATCTTCCGCCATCGAACGTCGTTGTATGTACAGATTATTGTGACTCTCGGAAAATAGGATTACTCATATGTATGCTCCTGAGCGTCGTGATTCAAGTGGTTAGTGCGTTGGACTACGGAGCAAGGGGCTCGATGTTCAATCTCCAGACAAGACCTAAACTTTTTTTCACGGTTCCACCTCTCGCGAACGTCTGACAAACATCCGAGCGCAAGACTGTCATGAAAAAGTTACTCAAATAGTAAGTTGCCCTTCGGACACGGCATTAAGCAGTAGGCTCTGGGTCCCATGGACCAGTTGGGCCATATATTTGTATTTTTGTGTGTGTATGCTTAGAATACAGTCTGGCCGCAGAAAATGCATTGTATGATGCATCAGCTAGATTAGATACTTTCGTCTTAAATTTATTACCATGTTGGTTATCAGACAAAACTTTGTTATGGCAAGGTGAAAAGATTTGTGCCAGTTTCTTAGTGGAATCCAGAACTGCAGAAACCCAAAAAGAAAGTCAGAGAACTTCTAAATTGCTCACTTAGGAAAAAATTAGATGGAGCCTAAAACGTTTTTCGATATAAGCAAAAATATGAAATTAATCCGCTTATCGAAAAGTACTTCCTAGAAATCTGCGTGAAAGATTGAGACACTCGGTGAAAGCAATAGGTTTGTTAAAGTTGCCAAAAGGGGCAAACCAACCACACCGATGGTACTTAGAAAATCCTATGCCGTCACTGAGACTCATACCTTCTCCTGAATACTATTTTTTTAAGTAACCAGATAATGGTTGGTTCACAGCTTGGCCCACTTACATATGTGCGTCATGATCACAGACTAGGCGATCAAGTATGCTGTAGCACCATTCGACAGTTTCAAATCGCCTTTTATGGAGTATTACCCAGCCTTGCTGTAACAGTGTATGAAAAAGTTGCTGCAAGTTGATGGTAAAAGTGATTACGGTGATTACTTTCTCAATTTCAGATCCATAAGTCTATCCTATTTCTACATTCCATCCAAACTTACCCCAAGGGACATCTCACCGGCCCAACATGCATATATGAAGAACCGATCAGTAGAGACTGTACTACACGATGTGGGTACAATCATATAGCAATCACTCCATCAAAAGAATTCACATTAGCAGCATTTCATTCTTTACAAATTAGAGAAAAATACCAGAGTTCGAACCACCTAGACTGAATGAAGCCCAACTCCAAATATCAGACAAGGCAAGATACCTAGGTTGCATATTCGATCGAAAATTGAACTGGAAAGATAACATACTTGAATGTTCAGAGAAGGCCTCGAATGCTTTTTACGCATGCAGCAGAATCTTCGGTAAAAATTGGGCCCAAAACCAGCCATCATCCACTGGAAGTAAATCGCCATCGCTAGACCTCTTCCTCACACACTGCTGTCTGGTCTGGTGGCCTGCTGCCACAAACCTGAACACCCTCAAAAGAATCCAACCTCTAGCGTGTTCGGGTATCACCAGTACAATTAGGACAACACCCACCGCTGCCCTTCAACCCATGCTCGGGCTTTGCCCACTGGACCCCTTCACTAACGAAGTAAAGGCAAAAAGCTCCATACGCCTCCGACAAACCTGGATGTGGAAAAAAATGGTCAATCGTCAACACGCCTTCTGACTACGTTTCCTCCCACACGGACTTCATACTCAGCCCCTTTTCCCTCCAGAAAAAAATGGGCTTACGGATGGGTTAAAAATGGACGAAGGTGCGGGCTTAGAAATATTCTCAATTGCCCGGTCCATAAAACTTCCCAACCACGCAATGGTATTCCAAGCGGAAATATATGGAATAACTGATGCCTGCCAAGACCTATCTCTGAATAGTAACAATCCAATAGATAGCCAAGCAGCCATAAAAGTCAACACCTCCACCACAACCAAGTCAAAACTGGTGAAGAGATGCAAAGAGGAACTCAAATTCCTTAGCTCGAGGCACAGCATTACGCTCTGCACGGGAATGAAATGGCCGATGAGCTAACGAGAAAAAAGGCTCAGAATCAAACGACCTATTAGCAGACCACTCGGTCCTAATGCTCATCAGTCTTCCTATGTCCAAAATCACCTTGGACTTTCATAATATGGCCAACGAAAGGTGGAGTACACTGCTCTCATGCCACGTCTCTAGAAAACTTTGGGCCCAATTCGACAAGAAAAGGATTAGAAAACTTTTATCACTAAATGGAACACAGCTAAGTCTTCTCATAAGTATCCTCACAGGCCACAATTAAATGGCGGCCTGTGAGGATACAAATATGGCGACCTAAGAAGAATGAGATTCAGCAAAACATACATATGTACCTATGCAGAGGCTGTGGCGACACAGAGGTAGAGAAAGACACAACACGTTTCCTCTGCGAATGCCCAGCCTCAAGAGAACCAGATACTCAACCCTTGGAAAAGTATCTTTCAACGAACTCAATGAAATTCATTATGAAAACCGGATGGTTCAGGAGAGCCGCTTCCGCCATGGATTAAGTTTTAGACATGTTCACTTTATTTCAGGTATCACACACCGGGGAACACAATGGGTCCGCTGAGATCCGAGTGAGGCTGCACCTCCGTTGTAGTTTTGCAGTCACCCCCCAACCTACAGTCATATTTCTTGCTGAAAAGCATTAAGGTGCTGTTAGGGACTAATGTGCGCAAGTTTGATCTGTGAAGGCGCTCTCTATCTGAGATGCAGCATTACGTACCAGAGTGGACAATTCTGTGAAACTGTGCTTCAAAATGTAGTTGCTAAAATTAAATGCGTGCTTAAATCTGTGAGAATTTTGTAAGCTCCTCATTCACTTCAGGTGAAAGACCACCTCTTCAAAAATTGCCTTACGTATACACCATCGTGTGGACAAGATTTCAAGATCGCACCACCAAATGGTTTTGTCCCACTCTAAGCAGCAGGATTACTTCAAGCAGGCTCGGTCAATTCTCGATGTCCATAAAATCTTCCAAAGGTTGCATCCTGTCTGCTATAGTGAACTAATTCCTAGACGAGAGTCTTAATAAATCTTAATATGACTTTAGGTTCCAGATTCTGAACTTTTACTGGACTGACATAGTCCTGGTGCTAGTGGAGTAATCTCTTCCTTGTGGCTCCTAGGCATCTACAAAGATATGTTCAACCGTTTATTTTTGTTCAGTATCTGATAGTTCTATTTTATGCAGATGGTATCTAAGTGGACAATGTTTCGTTAGATTTGTTCAGTTCGAGTAAAGTTTTGGCCTTATATCGGTTGGAGTTGATAAATTTTTTCTGTCGACCCAGACCCTGAAGATTGACCCAGTAGGCAGCGTGTCTATCGGTATCCCATTGTATTATCTTTGATTAATAAGGTGGTGTACGGTGGTACACTAAAACAGGCTTCCGGATCAACAATTGGGCGAGAAACGGGTCTCGAAAGTTAAGACCCAGTTAAGACCTTACCTTATAGTATAAAGAACTGTTTGACTGTTTGTTAATTCATCTCCGCAGGCAGCCTTGTGCACATAGTTCTGTAGCATGTAATTCTGCTTCGAAAAATATTATTGATGACTTTCAGAGTGCTGTCGCGCGTTGGAAACAGGGCCCACATACAGTTCTCCCATTTTCCAATTTGGAACCAACGGTATACCAGATTTGGCAATTAGGATATTCTCAGATGACCTGCAAAGTCAACGGCTTCAAGGTTCTAAATCTGAAGCAGTCTAGTATACGACCAATGAATGAACCAGGATTTGCCGTAAAGGAGTCGATACATGAGCATTTCCCTAGTTGCCTTATTGGTAACCTTATTTAGGTGCAAGTGTCAGGTAAGTATTTTTGCCAGGACTGCAAGCTACTTTACTTCTCCGGACAAATCAATGCGAATGTTTTCCAGTGAAACTAACTTTGCAAGACACTGCTAACCTGTTCCACTGGCCTTGTAGGTCTTACTTAACCTTACTGAAGCCCAGGTTCTTACTTACCTAATTACTGAAATGAAAAGACGTTTACTTAACACTGTTAGATGAAAATTGGCAGTTCCTCTTATTTAGGGTGCATCTTTGAACTTCATTGCATTTAGGGTAAACAAACATCTGGTATGTTCAAACAGCCGCAACAGACTCTTATTGGTTCTCAGCTCTTGTGTAGGTTTAAACCCGACTAATTAGTTTAAACAGTCAGTTATCAAGTACAAAGAAAACGTAGATATTAATCTGAGCACTTTACTTGTTCAAACCTCGTTTCGTACCCACACCGTCCAGGAGTAGTAGGCAAAGCGAAAATAATTAATTGAAGATTTATTTTTCTAAACGATTTATCGCTTTTAAAACTTTAGAACGATACGTGTGCTTTCCTTGTAAGAATTTTTCGTTCGAATCTCAGGAAAAAATTAACAAGGACATCCGAAACATCTCCTTTTGGTAGAACCGGTAATAAGTAAAAGAAAATGCGTGAAATTGTTCACATCCAAGCGGGTCAGTGCGGCAATCAAATCGGAGGAAAATTCTGGGAGGTTATATCCGATGAACATTGCATCGACGCCTCTGGAACTTATTACGGCGACAGCGATCTACAGCTGGAGCGTATAAATGTTTATTACAATGAGGCAACTGGTGCTAAGTATGTCCCCCGAGCTATTCTCGTAGACCTGGAACCAGGAACTATGGATTCAGTTCGTTCGGGACCATTCGGACAGATCTTCCGTCCCGATAATTTCGTCTTTGGTCAATCTGGAGCTGGAAACAATTGGGCCAAAGGGCATTACACCGAGGGAGCAGAGTTAGTTGACTCTGTCCTAGATGTGGTGCGAAAGGAAGCTGAGGGATGTGATTGCCTGCAGGGTTTCCAGCTGACACATTCATTGGGTGGGGGCACCGGTTCCGGAATGGGAACATTGCTGATATCGAAAATTCGAGAAGAGTACCCGGATAGGATTATGAATACATTTTCTGTCGTACCATCACCTAAGGTGTCCGATACTGTTGTTGAGCCCTATAATGCAACTTTGAGTGTCCATCAGTTGGTGGAAAACACTGATGAGACATATTGCATTGACAATGAGGCCTTGTATGACATTTGCTTCAGAACATTAAAGCTGACCACACCGACCTACGGAGATCTGAACCATTTGGTATCAGCAACAATGTCGGGCGTCACGACGTGTCTACGATTCCCCGGTCAGCTTAATGCTGATCTCAGGAAATTGGCTGTAAATATGGTTCCATTTCCTAGGTTGCATTTCTTCATGCCTGGATTTGCCCCATTGACATCTAGAGGTTCACAGCAATACCGTGCACTCACTGTTCCCGAGCTGACTCAACAGATGTTCGACGCTAAAAATATGATGGCCGCTTGTGATCCTCGACATGGTAGATATCTGACCGTTGCAGCCATATTCCGTGGTCGTATGTCCATGAAGGAGGTAGACGAACAAATGCTCAACATCCAGAATAAGAATAGCAGCTACTTTGTTGAATGGATTCCGAATAATTGCAAGACAGCTGTGTGCGATATTCCGCCTAGAGGTCTAAAAATGGCGGCCACTTTTATTGGCAACTCAACAGCTATCCAAGAGCTATTCAAGAGAATATCGGAACAGTTCACGGCGATGTTCAGAAGGAAAGCCTTCTTGCATTGGTACACCGGAGAGGGCATGGATGAAATGGAGTTCACTGAAGCTGAGAGTAACATGAATGATTTGGTCTCAGAATATCAGCAATACCAGGAGGCAACAGCCGACGAGGAGGGTGAATTCGATGAAGAGGAAGAAGGTGGTGGCGAAGAGTAAAATGCTCTGTAAAAAGAACTTTAAATTAGTAGTATTTGTTAAAATCAGAAATTGTATTGGTACAATTGTATTACAATTTTATTAAAAATTTTATTTAGATGAACATTAAACCTTTTGAATGATCTGAAATGGTGGCATTACTGAAATTCTAGGATTCGTTGGTTTCTGCTGAAGCTTCTAGGGAATTAAAACTACTTGGGGCCCACTTGAGTTCTTTTTTCTTTCAGCGAGAACCAAAGAAGAAATGAAATGGGATCACAGAAGAAATAATTCGACTAATGCACGTAACTTTCAAATTGCGCAGTGTTCCGTGTAATTTGAAAGCATCTTGTCGAATCTTTTCAAAGCAAATTCAAAATTTCAGGAATGTAAACAGAGCATAGAAACAGTGTTAACATGCAAGGTGTTGTATTCAAAATTCAAGATTGACGTTAAGACAAACCAAAAACCCTGGCATCCGTCGGTCTTCGTTGTTGTCTCAACCTGAGGGCCGGGATTCGGAGACTTTGGCTGGAGCATTTTCATCCATTCGCTCGATGTGTTCGAGCCACGAGTAGGAGCTGTCACCATCAAAGGTACCACTTTAGCTTATTTCAGTGAAGTCAAATATGTCGGCGTCACTCTTGACAAACGGCATAGCTGAAATTCTCATATTAAACTAAGCCCCGAGTGCGCTACCAAGACCATGTTGGCCAGTAGACGCCTTTACGATAGAACTTGGGGTGTAAATCCAAAAAGGATACATTGGATGTACTATATATCATTTTGTGATCGAAAGTTCTTGAAAGGACAACGGCAACAAAGCTTCAGAAGTTTCAGGGAATTGCCTGTCTCGGTATTGCGGGTGCCTACGGCAGCATTAGAAGCTGTTGTTGGACATGTTTTGCACTATCCCCAACATCATGTCCAGGGAGTATTGTTTCGGTAGGTTATTTGAGGTAGAAATATTGGACCCTGCAAACTGGTCTAATGATGTTCCGGCACTGGATCATAGAGGCCTGATCTGGTTTACAGATGGATCGAAGATGGAAACTGGAGTTGGAGCTGGCGTCTTTGGTTAAAGTCTTGATACCTATGGGAATGTGTTCCACGGCTTCAGGTTGAAATGCATACCATTGAGATTTGCGCTAGGATAAACCTTAGTGCAGATATTAAGAGCCCAAGGATATACATTTATCTTTTCAGATATTCAGACAATACTTAAGGTCCTGTCGTCCAATTTAATGGACTCTATATCAGTTAAATGCTGCCACGATACACTACAATCTCTTTCCAGACATAACAGGGTGAAACTCGATTGGGTCCCTGGCCATCAAGGAATAACAGGCAACGAATTAGCAGATGAACTAGCTAAGGCTGACTCAGAATCTGCGTTCAGGTCCTAACCCTATTGTGGAGTCAAGTGGGCTGCCACCACAGCTCTGATTAATGATTGGGAACACAAGCTTCGTCTGGTGCACTGGAAAAATGTCTCAGCGCTAAGGCAATACATGTGATTAATAGGGTGTTATTCCTACAAGGAAATCCTTAATCTAGACAAGGATAGTATTAGAAAGTTGGTGAGCTTTCTCACAGGTTACTGTGACCTCCGATATCGTCTTAACAATCTCAATCTGTGCCCTACATTGGTTAAGGAGACGAATTTTCTATAAAGAAATATGTTCGTCAGTGGAGTAGAGAAGTTCATTAGATAGGTGGTACTTTTGGTTTAATCATACCCTAGTTGAATAGATCTTTGTAGGTTGCAGTGTCAGCCATATGGGCAAGGGTCTACAAAAAAAAAAAAGATCTGATGCATACCCTGGAGCTATCAGAACATATATCCGATCCACAGCCACTTCTGTCTTTGAACTGTGATGTTTGTAAGATCCTAACCCATTTTATCATGGAGGTCTGCGTTGAAAATCCTATTAGACCACCAGATCTCATCGATGTCGTACCTAGTTGGACAGTAGTGGGCTTCTGATAAATAACTAGGAGTAGGTACCTAGTTAGGTTTTCCCTTGTTTCCGAAGGAACACTTATTTAGAGCTATCAAAAATCATATGGTAATTTGTTTCCTTCATTGGGTGTGAAATGTAATTTGTATTGCAATGATATCCTGCCAAAATTTTTCAAATATCATTTACGGTATACAGTTTGCTGATGCGTACGTTCGCTCCGTTCGCTAACACAAAAAAAAAAAAACGTGAAAGAGAGACGGTACGAGAGAGTAAAACATTTCCAATCTTCAGCCGTAAGTACTCATTCGTTGGTCTGGTGCGCTGCGTTTCGTTGTCGCTCCTGTCTTCGTTTGTCCTTCATAATGTTTGTCACAGTGTCGCTAACTGCTTCCCAAGCCTCCTGTCTGCTCATCTTCTGTCTGGTTATCTTCTCACCCGGTTTATTCACTAGCAGGTGCCATTCTTCTTGATATCGTGGACAATGGAACATAATGTGTTACGTATCTTGCGTATCACTGCTTCCGTGCACGTTGTGCAATATGTCTTCGTACGTCTTCATGTTCAAACCTATGCAGGTAGGCTCTGAAGGATCCATGGCCATTAAGCATCTGAGCCAGGTAGAAATTCAGCACCCCATGCTTCCTATTAAACCAACTGTCTATGTTGGGGATCAAACACTGCGTCCACCTGCCTTTATAAGAGTGATACCATCTCTCCTGCCATTCTGCCAGAATTCTCCTTGGTAGTCTCTCAGTATGATTTCGAGTCGTCCCTGAAGCCGTTATCCTGCTGGCATGGTATTTCCGTTGAGCTTCTTTTGCAAGAAGGTCTATTGGTTCTTCCTGTACGATTTCGTTTTCATGGCACCAGCCCATATTTGGGAGCCGTAGAGCATTATCGATGCCGCAACTCTTGCTAAGAGCAATCTTTTCCTATGGTTTGGTCCGCCGATATTTGGCATAATCCTTGCAAGGGCACCCATTGCCTTTGGTGCCTTTTCAGCTGTATGCTGCAGGTGTTGCTTAAAGGTTAGTCTTGCATCTGAAGCAAGGCCAAGGTACTTTAACTCTGGTTTGGAAACTATAACGTGATCGCCCATGGTTCCTCTTATAGTCTCCATGATTCACCTGCTGCTTATGAGCACTACCTACTTCAGTCTTTTATTCTACAAGTTTTAGACCTCTGCGTACGACCTAGTCCAACTCCTCAAGGAGTTTCTTCACTACAACGATTGATGTCGTCAGCGAAACCAATTGTTTTGGAAGGTCTCGGGATTTCAAATCTGAGAACGTCATCCTACATTAGATTCCACAGTAGCGGAGAAATGTACTATCTGTCAAAAGCACTATACATATACTTTAATTCATGACATTTCAGTTGTGCTTTTTTATTGGATGTGTTCCTTAACCTCCTTCCCACGCTCTTAAGAATTTGTGATTTTACTATTTTTCGTCCAGAAAGTAAAGGAACAGGTAAGTAGAATTTGTTTACGCAATTTAGATAGAAAATTTATAAGGGGATTTTGGAAAGTCACGTGTGGCAATCGACCAGCCAGAAGACTAGTTATGCATAGCTAGTGTCTTGGACTCCAAACGTACAGCAAATGCCCATACTACAGCATTTAGTATCTCTCCACAGGCTGATAAAACTTAAATCTATAAAAGAATAACACCGTTACTATGGTACACAGGTTTCAAAAATCTTATATTTTTATTAATCTTAGAAAAGGTAACATTTGGCTTTTTGAGATGCCTACATCTAACATTTATAAATGTAATGCTTAGTATACTTAACTTTACAAATTCTGCCAACAATTAGCAGTGAATATCACTTAGTACATTAGTAAAAGTTTAAATTTAAATATAAAATGTTTTCAAACCTTTTTTATTTGATAAATTAAGCAGACAAGTTAGTTTTAATTTTGGTTTTATGCAGAAAATCCTTTAACACGTGAAGTTTTGTTTTTATTGTGGGATCAAAGTTCTATTTCGGTGGGGGGGGGGGGAGAATTATTTGTGCTTTTGAAAGATTAATATATAAATTTTAAACAACATTTAGGTAGACAAATGATTATTATTAAATTTGGCGATTTATGCATTTTAATTTATATATGTATGTACATACATAGTTACATACATTGATTCAGTTTGCATTCCTTCACCTTCATTGAGGGTAAAATTTATTTGCACAATGCAAAATTGTTATTATAAGATTTTTTCTTTGAGTTTGAAAATAACTAATTTGGCACTTACATAAAACAAAAGAATATCTAAGGATATTGTAAATAAATTAAATAAAAAATACTTCTTCTTCCACTCAAAGTGCATGATTTGACTACAACTGACAACTCCGTCGACTGGATAAACATAAAGGGAACATAGCAATATAGTAATACTAGCAGAAGATAGTATTATGTATATGGTCACCTGATATGGACAGGAAGCTTCTGATTTGATAAAAAAAAATGCGTACAAGGAAATGTCCAGAAGTAAAATGGGAAAAAAGTTTCGCTGCAAAGTAGGATTAAAGATGCCAATGACACCTATGAGCAAAAAAAATTAACTTGAAGTCAAAGTTCGAAAGTCTTAGCAAAAAGTAAAAAAAAAAAATACATGTCAGGGTTTCAAATCTCGATCATGAAGTCTATAAACTAACACTTTAGTTTACTAGTATGGTTTTGGGCCCAACGAGTTTACCCTAGATACGATTTTTATTTTACGATAGGTTTTGGGAAAAGTCTGCAGTTTCAGATCGTCCAATACTAAGGTCACATGACAATGGTGATGTTGGCGATGTATCACATTTCATCACTAATTAAGAATTGAACTGGCTAGAATGTACATACATACATATCAAACACTGTGCAGGGAAATAACTTCGCGTGAGCTTACTCCACACGAGAATTTATTCTGCTTCTAGTGGGATTTTAATCCACACTTTTCAAATGAAATTATTTCAAATCAAAAGTGAGTAATACATAATTTCACTATTATGTGAGAAATAAGGTCACTCTTGATGAAAGGTATTTCACTTGTCAAAAGTTGCTGCTCCATTGTAATATTGCTCATTTTCAGTGGGAAATAATTTCACTCCCAAAATTGGGATAAATTTCCCACTAGACGTGGTATAAATTTCCGTGTGAAGTAAATTCCTGTAGAGTTATTTCCCTGCATTGTAAGACACGACAAAATTAGAGCAAAAACAGGAGTTTAATGGATCCCAGAAAGTTTTTTTTTACTGCTGCCCAAGTCGCAGCTGAACCCATGAGCATGATACGGGCTTCGGTGTCTTCAATTAAATGCCAAGACAGTAAAAAGATAGTGTTGTCTTAAAAGTGTAGTCATTTTAGCGAAAAGGATGATAAATTAAGCTCTCACTGTAGGTAGTTTAGAATGTATTATGCCACAGCGGTGCCAAAAATTTTTCTTAAAAGACACAAAAATACTTTTGCAATAAATCAGGATAGATTTACTACAATTATGGTAAAAGAGTCTAAGTGCTCAAATACACTATAAAACATGATGCGAATATTTTTAACGGATAAAGAAGACGATCTGGTGTGTTGAAAACAAACGAGCAATAAAAAAGATTCTGAACCGGGTGACAGCTGAAGAGTTTAGAGAAGAAAGTACAACTATTGAATACTATCTACGGATGCTAATATGGAAACACATTTACTTTCTAACATTAATAATGATAAAGTCATTTCTGGAAATGTAAAAAAACAAATTTAAAAAAAAAACTTTCAGATTAGGCAATAGATTGCTTAAGAAGCCTCTAACCTAATCAAACCCCTAGAACACATCCCTATTCTCTGTAATGCTTAAAGCATTTATAACATATTATATCAAACGGATGCTCTTTTTAAGCTCAGCGTACTTGCAATAATATCAGTTGGTCGATAGTCTGCATCGACAAAGGTTTCATGATTCAAACATCGAGTACCGCCTAGGCAGGTGCACGAGCACACTGAAGTGTTCTCATCAAAATCGGTGCAACAATTTGAATTTCCCAAAAGTTTTCCCTTCATATTGTATGATGATTCTGCATCGTAGGTCAACGGTTGATTTGATGTGCCTAGATTTTTATGAGCATCTTCCTCATCACGTTTGGCCTCTTCAGCTTGCCTGCAATGATACAGAAAAGTTAATCCCTGCAGTAAAGTAAATTTAAAAATAATTTGAAATAAGGAAACGTGCTACATTCCCAATTCATATTACATTGTCATGAATCTCAAAACAAGCAAGTTAATACTAGCAGCTACTACAGCCAGGCCAAAAAGTATAAAAACTAAGCTCAGCGCTACGTAGCCCGGCTTATTCATAAGAGCTTGGTCGTTCTGCAATGCAACATAGTCGCCAAAACCGATAGTTGTTAGGGTGACGAAACAGTAATAAAAACTGTCGAAATAGCTCCAACCTTCGTAGCGTGAAAAGACTGCAGCCCCGGTTGTTATAATGATTGACGATAGCATTCCCGTGGCTAACATCAAGTTCATTTCGGTTGCTTCGGTATGACTGCATTGCATGTAGCGTTTGGCACGACGTATAATAACCGATGCGAATTTATTTAAACGTTCACCGATACTTTGGAACATAACCAGACCAAGAGGGATGCCAACCTAAGAAAACAAAAAAAGAAAGCTAGAATGATTCATGGTTTAAGAAGAAGAAAATCATTCACTTACCATGGCATAGGCCATGCAAAATGCCTTACCGCCAATCGTGACTGGAGTTGAATGGCCATAGCCAATCATGGCTAGAACGACTGTAGCGAAGTAGAACGCTCCGGCAAATTTCCATTGTGGACCAGCTTTGTGTGGTTTATTTTCTATAATAACTATTTCCATCATTCGATAGTCCTCCGCACTAACGTTGTATTTCTTTACAAAGTTATTTTTGACAGCTTAAATGAAAGAAAACAAAATTGAAATTCTGTCCAATATCAAATGGGACACCATGTTTGACAGTGTTCTTCTTTTTTAAATTTCATCATGGACTGTGGGTCAACAAGTTTTTTTTACTTACTTTGTAAAAATTCCCATCTTCTTGCTTCAGTCTGTGATTCTAATGAGTCAAAAACTGCAGCTCCAATTAGCAGATATGTAAAAGTGCATACTACCAGCGATAGAGTCCGAACGTTCTGCCGCTTCATGGTGCAATGAATTAACACTCCAAATAGTGATTCGCTTCGCTCAAAGAGCATCTAGATACTTTCTAATCTAATAGATTTTCAGTCTTTTGCTTAATGTTGTATTACGAACAACACTAATGGAAGAAAGTCTGTTTAGCACTTCGTAACATGGAAGATACTTAGAAACAATTAGCTGGGAAAAAGCTTGTACCACTTTAATCACATATTATTCAAAAACTTTTGAGTATTAGGTGCGGTGAGCATTTTTTTTCGAAACTCTCAGGGTAGTAAAACGTTTTTTTTTTTTTTTTCTTCAAATAGTTCTGGACAAACCACCGAGTGGTGAGACTTTTCTACTTGAATGAGTTCGTGTATTGATTTTTCAAAATTTATCTTTTTTTTTCTGATTCTGCGCATTGCAATGAGCGGCAAATTTATTTCATAACGAATGGTGCCAGCTGTTGATGCAATGGGTTTTGTTGAATAAGGTAGTAATAAGGATGTCATTGACTGTAAATAAACAAGTATGTATCTAAATAACAAAAGAGAAGGTACGTCCCGTAGGACTAAATGATACTAGACACCCCTCTGAACATTGACAGAAGTTTTCATAGGCTCGTCGTGTTTAAATAAAAGGACATTTTCAGAGATACATGTTCCTCCGATGTGAGGACATGTGTCGCCCAGGTTCACCCCAGACTGTAGCGTCTTATCATTCAACCAATGTTCGAAAAGTTAGTGTAAAGTACACAATCCACTTCGAAAAAACTAAACTTCTTAGTCTCTCGAATACCAACGCTCCAGGTGGACTATATGTGTAATGTTCTAGACATATCAGATTATTCATTACTTAAGAAAGCAGTAAGAAAGTAGGTGCAGGCAGTTTTATCATGGCCTCCCTCAACAAAAGAAGTAGAGTCTCTGGTGAATGTCTGCAAAGATAGGAGCGAAGATCTAATGATTGGTTGATTGGTTGAATGTAGGGAAGTACGAACGATAACTACAGATTAGAAGCTTTATTCGAGTTTGTAGTGTGCAAATAGCTCACTATTGGCAACAGAGGAACAGAACCGACCTTTGTGGATGCAAGACGAAGGGAAGTTATTGACGTGACTCTATGTAGTAATAGAGTGCTTGATAGAATATCAAATTGGTAAAGTAAAGTAAAATACCAGGAAATAAACTGAATGGGAGGGTACCCCAAATACCGAAAACCATTTGGGTTGTAGAGTCGCAGGTGAAGCATTTACAACCAGCTGTTGAAAATGCAAACCAAGAGGCATGTACACCTACTTTGGTAGATGAAACCCCGCCTTGGTAATGTAGGGAACTTGAAATTCTAAAGAAAGAGATGAGAAAAGCCTTTAATCATGCCATGAGAAGGGATGATCCTGAATCATGCGATGAGTATAAGGCAAAGAAGAAAGAACTAAAAGATAGTCTACCTCGACGTAAAAGGGAGTCGTGGAGGAAATTTTACTTGAATATGAGGAGCACAGCTTAGGTCAATAGACTTCAGAAAATTGTCTCTAGGGAACCAGTTTCCAAAGTCGAGAACGAGGGAGATTGTTGAGTCACTGGATCGTACAAATGAGGTCCTCGTGGAAATATACGTTCCGGGAAGCCTTAAGTCAGATCAGCTCTAGGATCTGAAGAAAGAAGAAGCAAACAGGATGGATAAGGCAGAAGCGGAATGGATAGTAACGCCAGAAACGGTCAAGTAGATGCTGGACTAACTTGGAACTTCCATGTGGAAGAGAAGCTCAAAAAGCCGAAAAGGGTGCTTCATCAGTGCAAACGGGTATGTGGACTAAGGTGGCATACTGGATGTATACGATGATAGTTAGACCGATTAATACATATGTGTCAGTTGTATAGTGGCAAAAAGCCACACAGTAAATTGTAAAGAAGCAGTTAGATAGGGTCCAACGTCTGGCTTGTTTAGGGATCACCGGTGCAATACGAACGACACCAACATGCGCAATGGAAGTGATCTAGTTATTCTGCTGCTGGACTTATTTATTAAGATCTGCACCAGGCTTCCACCTGGCACTGGCGCGGTACTATCTATGGTCATAGGAATATCCTGGATCTCGTGAAAAATGAGATTAGGGAGTTGAATATGCCCATGAATGGAATAAAGAGAATGCGTGTTATCAAAAGGTATCACAAAACTCTTATCGAGGATGGAACACTTCTGGAAAAGAAGATTGGTGGTATAATCATCTTTACGAAAGGATCCTTGATGGATGGCAGAGCCGGGGCAGGTATCTTCTCAGAAGAACTGGAAGTAGTGTGTCATATTAGTCTGGGGAAATATGCCTCAGTCTATTAAGCCGAGATGATTCCATGCGGTGGATTACCTGAAAAAAGATTAAAAAAAAATTCAAATTTTTAGCGCGACAGGTCTATGGGACCCTGGGTCTAACGTCTCACAACCATTCGCATTGCGCATGAATGGAAGGGGCCTATTGTTTAATGCCGTATCCGAAGGGCAATTTGTGTTTTGAGAAGCTTTTTCATGACAGTTTTACTCTTGGATATTTGTCAGACGCTCGCAAGAGGTGGGACCGTGAAAGAAATTTTATGTGTTGTCTGGGGATCGAAGCTCGAGCCCCTTGCTCCGTAGTCCAACGCACTAACCCCTTGAGCTACGGTGCCCTCTGATGAAAGAAGATCAGGGTGCGAGAAAAATCATTATTATAGCACTGAACAATCAATCAGTGATTAGACGCATGGAGTAAACAGATATCAATACATGACTGGCATTGGAATGTGTTCATAAGTGCAATGAGTGATCATCTCAAAATGAGATGACGCTGTTCTGGTTGAGAGGGCACGTAGGGACTGAGGGCAACGAAAAAGCGGACTCCATAGCAAAGCGAGGATCAATTTCGGAAATCTCTGGTCCGGAATTATTTGCTGCAATTGGCAGAGGAATGATAGACCACCTAATTAGCAACCGATTCACGGCAGAACGCCAGAGAAGGTGGTCAACCGTGGAAGGTTGCAGGCAGGTGAAAATGGTTATTAAAATGCCGATTGGCACCACTCATAGAGAAGTTCTAAGCTTGGAGCGAACAACACTGAAATGGGTGGTAGCCTTATCTACAGGTAATTGAAATTACGTGTATCACCTGGAGGAAATCGGGAAATCAATGTCCGACACTAGCTAGCAGAAGAAGGGAGGTCTTGGGGAGCTACTGTAGAAACCCAGAGGATGAACTAGATTTCTGTTAAGCAGATGCTAGAATTGACACGAGGAATCAAAGCCAGAGATGAACTCTGAGAAATCTGAAGAGACTCTTGGGCTAAAATGGATTGTAGAAGAGACGAATAGGGACCCAACACTGTAATCTGGTTTGCAATATCTCTAATAATATGTATATATATGTAAGGTTTCTGGAGGAAGCATCAGGATCACAGCACAGAATGATCTACAGCCAACTAATTCACAATTTCCGGCAACACAATTATTTTGGTGGCAGTGGCAGTGGATAGGTCATACCTTACGGCGTGAAGAAAAATCTGTTGAAATATAAGCCATGCAATGGAAGAATGGGTGTCCTAAAGCAAATTTGGTTTAAGACAGTTGAGGAGGGAGCAAAGTCTCTGGAAATGAGTTGGAGAAAGCTGCACGTTGGAGCAACCCGCAAATAATTGTATTTGGATTCACAACATTGAAGGCTCGATGAATATCAGGAACCCCCCAAAGTTAATTCCTTACGATCGTCAATACTACTTTGTAAGGGTTAAATCGGTGAAATTCTTTATGGATACTCCATAGCCGGTGCTACACAAGTTCTGTATGTTTACTTGGCATATATTTAGTACTTGAAATGCACCACTACGGAGTTATCACTAGTCAATCTAGTTATGGGTCACCATCAGTTCAATTATTAATTGCCGAACACGACAATATTATTGTATAACCCATTGATCCGTTGAGTTTAAAATTTGTTACAGCATCACAATCGGCAAGTTGTACACATAGCTTAATCAATTCAAATAGAAATACGAATCGTGTCTTTATACAATTTAATGATTTACTCAAAGTCGTTCCAGGCAAAGAGGGAGGTTGTGGATTTGGGCTTGATTTCCCAATTATCAAGTTCAATCTCCAAACGCTTTTGATGCCTTATCTAATGTTCAGCACATTTCAGTGTTGCTGAAAATACGCAGCTGATAAGAATTTGTTTCCAGAGTCTTGCAATATCTATGTATTGCTGAAGTAACATTGAGTGTGTATGGATACAACAAATTATGTACGTCCGCCATGATGTTTCGAATTCACGTAGCAGCAACAAGATGCTGTTTCTTTGGGCAGATGTGAGGTGAGGTGGTGTTTCTTGTAATTCACAATAGTAAAATAGTATGTCACAGTTACAATAGAGAGAATAAGAAATGTTGTGTTTATCTTTTTCGTCTTTTATCATTTAATCATTAATGGATTTGACGTAGTTTTTTGTATTGTTAACTTAAGAGAATAAAAATATGTTGAATCTAGCAGAATTCTGTATTGCTCAGTATGCTCCAACCACAATAATACGCGCGACGAAGTACCGCATTTGAGCGGAATTCCAATCGATGATTGTCGGACCGAACCTCGACCCACTACCCCACAGACACACAGATTGACTGATTATCAAACTGTCGAACTGACTTACTGCCTAAATTCGCCTCTCCACTGACCCACTGATTGAATAACTGACAGATTTACGGATTGACGGATTGACAGACAGAACTGATTGCCTAATCCGATAAAAATTTCTTATGGAAAATAGACACCATCTAAGAAAGCGACCAGCCGATTCGAGAAATTTGATGTTTAAGCCTAGTATCTTGCTCGCGCTAAATTTTAGCTACCTAAGTCTCCATTTTTTTTCTCCACAGTGCTGACAAATTTTTAATAGGGGGAATAGATGAGACAAAAAAATAGAAATATACGCTATTGACAGATGTCAGTAAATGTCATTTTAATTAGTGACGTCAATGAAAATATTTCATTTTCAAAAAACTTGTTTTTTTTTTTTTTTTCGTTTTTTTACTGTCCCACACAATTATTTCACGAGCTAAAATAGTTTAACATGCGAACAGTATACTACTTTGTGAAATTACCACGTTAAATTTTATCTTTGTAGACATTTTTATATGGTAGCTAAAATTTAGCGTGAGCAGGATACTAGGCTATACAATATAAATTATCTAAATTCTTAATTATTTCTCTAAAAAGTTAAACCAAAAAAAAATGTTCTACTTAATTAAATTCGAAATTTATACAAATGTCAATCTAGGCAATTGTATACCATCGAATGCCCGCTCACTTTTTTCATGCATTAAGCATTGATCTAAAGCAGCAATAACTGACCTGTCATCAACTTAACAGCAAAATACATTAGGGTGACTTGCGTACAACTTTAAAAACGAATTTCCTGTTTAAAATTTTCTATTTGCTTCCTTTTTTAAATCACATGGAGACGGACCTGTATGCATATTTTGCACTTTCGGTAGTAAATGTTTCTTTCCATTACGATAATTGTCTTAAACAAAATGTTAACTTTCAATAAATCCATTGTTTAACGTCAAAGACTGAATATTGATTAAATAAAAACGGAGGCTATTTCCCTTTTTGATCTATTAAGTTCCCGAAGCATAGAATTAGTCGATCCATTGCTTCGTTTTTTTTTAACTGACCGCTAGATATAATACACGTATTTTTATGGAAGGTGGCCCATAATCAACAGATGTATAAACTTCGACGGATAAATTAGGTTTACTTTTTACTTTTTTCCATTCGTTGCTCCGTTGGCAGTCCACACATTCACGCATTGAAGTTCACATATTCACATATTGAAGTTTACGCATTGCCAAATGAGAGTAAGCACATTCATTTACCACGTTTATATGACCCGATTGAGAGATTGGATTGAAAATAGATTGAGTTTCAAACCAAGTTTTCGCTGTAACCGGATTGAGGGATCGAATTAGAATCGAATCGAAAGACTATTGAGTATGACACTTCTTCTCCTGTGCGCGGAGTTGTGTATGCCAAACACGCTTATCTTTCTTCTCTATCTGTCAAACTCAATATTTCGATCCGCGTTTACGTGCAAAATCTCAATCCGATCGCAGAAAATGTTGTGATCGGATCGAGTCAATCCAGTTCCAATGCAATCTGCTTTTACATGGTACTCAACCCGAATTGAATCCGGATTCAATCCACCATATAAACGTGGTAATTGGTGGAAAGATTGAGAGAATGCTGAGAGACTGTCATCGCCGGTGACAATAGACCTTTTCGCGGTTTTTATTCGGAAAGGACAGCTTGAAGAGAGACCACTTGCAGCAATAACAAAATGTCATCGCCTGTCTTCTGTCACCGACGGATTTTATTGGACTGTTCTCTCCGACAGTACGGGAATGTCAACGTTCAACGGAACGACGTCGACGGATTCTATGGGTCGGGGCCTTTACCCGTGGTCTCCACTGGGAATAATTCATTACAAGAAATATTTCATGCAATGACAATTACCAATGAAAACCGCAAAATTCTTGAAACTGCCATCTCTGCGGACATAAACCTTGAAATAAATTTGACATCTGCTATCAATTACAGTCTTAATACGAAGAAAGCATTGCAGAATTTCACGAAAACTTCGTGTAGAAAAATGTTTCTTTTTTTTTTGAAATGGATTAATTCAAACACAATGCATTCTTTTTCTTCCTATTTTTTCTAATTTTTTGACTTAATTTAAGGTTCTTAAGGTAAGAATTAGTTGTTGCTTTCACTTATGCGACATAGTTTAAGATGAAATGTCTCGAACAATTTCTGAAATAAAGTCAGACATTAAGTCTAACAAAATACTAGGTCTGTTCGCGTACGGTCCCAAAACAACGAATTTTCACGAAAATCTACGAAATGTCACGAAACCCTGTTCGAGTACGCAAAAGTTTCATAGTTTTTCGTAGAAGAGAGCGCTCATTTGACAGAAAACATTTCCCCACTCTACGAATTTTAGTGTGAGAAATTTTTTTGCACTGATTTATGAAATTTGCCGAATCTGTCAAATCGGTGTCCGTAATTTTTTTGGCTTGTGTATTTGTATAAGTTTGGCAATTGACGTGTAAAAAGTGGGAAAATTTCGTTGATCCGCGTTCGTTTATTTTTTCGTAATTTTATTTTTCACTGAGGGAATTTTACCCCCACTCCTTGAAATTTCATAATCTAAGAATTTTGGTGCAGAAAGTACCCGAACAGACCCAATATGTTTGTGGAGACACGGCGGCGTTACGAACACAATTCGTTACAATGATATCAGCACACAAAACAACCCACTGTAACTCGTCACAATTCACGCGCAATCACAGTGCACATCACTACCATCACCATTGTGACTTTCGACTGACGTGCGCTTTTCGATTTTCTCTATACATACGCCAAACAACACACAACCTGACTCTGTATACATGTTCATTGGAGTTCTATTTTTAAGGTATCTGCTGTGTGTCTCTATACTTTGTGTAATGTTTTGTCAAAAAGTATCTCGGCAGCAGCACCCTCAACCATCAGCAGCAGCACCAATAGACAGGACCATCATCATTTTCTTGCAATAAAAACAAAAAAAAAAAAAAAACAAAAAATCTCACCGACACAAGAGGACAAAATCAGCCGTCGTAACTAAGGAGCATACCAAAGCGCTCGGTATTGCCCCCTCTTCGCGCGCCCAGTACTGTCTAAGTTCGAAGAACAAAAAACAAAAATGGAGTGGACCCGAGAGAAAACCCTCCTGCTAATTAGTGAGTACAAGAAGCGACGAGGTCTCTGGGATATGACCCACGAAGACTATCGGAAGAAAGAGATGAAACAGAAACTGCTCATGGAAGTTTCTGCCAACCTGGGCGGCGGAATACCCATTGTCGAGATAGAGAAAAAGTTCCACACACTGCGTACGCAGTATCACCGGGAAATAAATCGAATGAAGCGCAAGGAACCTTACAATTCGAAATGGTTTGGCTTCAAGAACCTTCAGTTCCTCAGTTCTCCAAAGGCGATGCGTGCTGGCAAGGGCAAGTTAAAGGCAGAGATCACCGAAGACGGTGTTACCAAGTATATTATACGCGACGCTTCGTCCCAAGATTCAGAACCGCCAGCAGCCGTGGCAGCAGCAACTTCGACTATTACCACAGAATTCCTTACGATTCATCGCAATAAACCAACAGTGGCATACGAGAGTACACAAACTGTCCTTCCGGTGGCAGTATCCGTACCCGTGCCCCGGACACAAAAATTCGAATCAACACGCGCACGCGATTTAGAGAAGTTAATTGAAGAGACAACTAAAGATGTAGACGAACCAGAGGATTCAAAACCGAAAATGATGAAAGAAATCAATCTGCCGTTGCAACATCACTCATACAGCACTGCTCCATTGGCTACAACGGACGAAGGCGGTGACCACCAGCAACAACAACAGCACCATCATTCACATCATCAGCCACAACAGCAGGAGCATCACATGGAAGAGGAACACTTAAGTACAATGGACATTCAGACCAACGTTGATGAGGAAAACTTGAGCTATCATCATCACCACCAGAATGCGGGACGTCTTTTTAAAATTCAACGACGGGACACTTGCAATGAGGACTACTACGAGGAGGAGCAACAACAGCAGCAACATATCCAGGCAAAACGGCTCTACTACGAGAATCCGGGTAATGGAACAGCCTCTGGCATTGCAGCATCACCGCCTTCAAATGTGGTTGCTCAAAAGCTGCAGCAGTCTACACAACCACCTCGTTTCCGGGATGAGTTTTCCACATATGGCGAGTATGTGGCCAACGAAATGCGATCAATATGCAACAGGGAGATACTGACGTCGCTAAAGCACAAGATAAACACGGCACTGTTCGAGGCTAGCATGGCTGAGCTACAACAAAAGTGATTAATTTTTATTCTATCAGATAATAAATTATACCAAGTCGTAGGAGGTTTTCAAACATCCTCCACATAGACTGTGGAGGTGCACTCGTAGAACTGCAATAAAATAAAATTGCACATTAAGTCAATGTTAATCTATTTTAATGGATTTTTAATCATCGTGGATATTTTAAAAATAAAACTAATAAGTGTTTCAATGTCTAGAGCAGTCGGCTTATTTTGATTAAAACTTTTCACACTCATTTCCAGCTGGTCCGTGATGTTTGTAAGGAACTGCAGATATACTTTTCTTCGAAAGAATTGGATTTGGAACCAGTCATATTCTTGGTAAGTAGATGCGTATTCCTTTTAATCATATGTGCACTTATCAAAGAGCACAACCCAGACAATAGGGAGACTAAGCAAAAGAACTGCATTTGACCATCAGCACAGCTGGAGACAAATCGGAGGGTGCATTTCACATACATTCATATGTACGTGGTGGTAAAAGATGGAAAGGTGTATCCAAAAAGTACTGTACCATCATTGCACTCGACGTCGGGAATGATTTTAACTCGGCGGGCTGGAAACATATCCTAGAACCCCATTAAAGCAATGGAATTCCAACGTTCTTCGTGAAAGAGTGTTGATCCCCGACTCTGATAATGGACAGAAGGAATATGTACAGCGTAGCAGTAGAAGTACAAGATTCGGTTTTGTAACTAGTTTTCTCGAACAAAATGATTTTGTATTGCGCCTTCCACTATCTCACCAAGTCACGGTAATAGGATTTTAGATTTTGGAGTTGCGATCTTTGGAGAATTAACGCTAACGAGGATTAGAGCCGGTGGTATATTATAGATGTGAGCTAAACCTTTGGAAAAAACAACTAAATGGGAAATTGCTTTGATTTTTTTCAATTTTTCAATTTTTTAAATGTTATCCCGGCGAAGGGTCAATGGTGGGTGCTGTCTAGAAACATATTTCAGAAGTACATCAGAAGTATGGGCAGTGTGGTCGTATATTTTAACTTTTAACGGGAAGGAATTATAAGCAAACTTCTCTCACTGTACTACATGTATGTTCATACTATGAATCCCAAGAGACGTCACGATAAAAAAAAAAAGATTTCGTTAGAACCCGAGGAATTAAACCTACGATGTATTACATGGTATGCCAAATGGTCTTTCAGGTTATATGTAAGTCACTAAACTTTAGCAGGAACCATAGCAAACAAGCTGCTATCAAAACGCTGAGTACGTAAACGGCTAAACTCAGAAAACCTGGACAGGATGAACAAGGATGGCAAACGAGTGGCACCCTTTCATTTCGCAGATTAATCCGCCATGAGCTATGAAGAAGGAAGTGCTTTAAAAAATAAAAAAAATGTTATGCATACTAACGAACATTTACTTTATTAATTCACACACAAGTACATACATATATAATTCTTAAACAAAAAATGTTATGCCTACTAACGAACATTTACTGTATTAATTCACACACAAGTACATATTAATAAATTTAATTCGTAGTCTTTAGAGTCAAACTATCCATGCGCGTTTGATGCATCCTTCTCATGTGATCTCGCAAGTATCGTTTCTGGATGGTTTTAATACCACAAATGTGGCACACATAATCGATTGTTGTATTATGTACCTTACGATGTTTCGTAAGGTTATTCAGTACAGCGAATGTCTTGTCACATAAGGTACATTCGTATATCTTTTCCTTTGCCCCATGCTGTATTGAATGAATGTCCAAATGATGTTTAAATTTAAAAGTTTTCCCGCAATCGGTACATTTATATGGTTTCTCATCCGAGTGTGTCTTATAGTGGGCATACAATGTGGAATCAGTTTTGAAGCGTTTACCACACTCGGTGCATTTGAAATCTTTTTTCTTACTATGATAACTTCGATGATGGTTGAGAAGTGCCCGCTTACATGGGAAAAATTGCTCACATTTATCGCAGTTGTACCGTATGGCTCCTGTGTGATTGGCATTTATGTGGTACGTTAATCCGCTATCAGTAACGAATTCTCTGTCACAGTTGGGACACGGCTTTTTGTGTTTTGTAGTAGAGGTTTCCTCGTAGTTTGATTCCTCGTCTGTGGATTGAGGTGGATTCTGGGCGTGCTCTGTCATGTGAGCTATAAGATCATCACGTGGTTTGTAATTCTTACATACATCACAGCAGAATACTAACTCACAGTGAACAGCAATCAGGTGATTGTTGAGTTCTTCTTGATTCTCAGTGGAAAATTTACAGAATTTGCAAGAATCCGTCAGCTTCCTTTGGTTTCTAGTCTTTCTAAAAATGAGAATAAAACTATAGTTAGATAGGTACATTGTTCTTTTAAGCAGAATGACTTCCCCGGAGATATGATGAAGTTTATTGAGACAGTTTCATACACCAGGAGTCTTTGTTATCATAAAAGGACCTTCATTGGACACGAAAGGCTGCCTTTGCAACCCTTCATGAGAAGATGTCAGACGGGAAGAGTTGCTTTACGACAATGTACATACAGAGAAGATTTAAAATGATGGCGCAAAAGTCGCTACCATTTGTTTTAAATATGTAATAGTTCTACGCTATTTATCATATAAGTCGCACTATCTCGGTTAATAGTTCATGAGACATGTTCATAGCCCAGTAGCCCTTATAGATAGATTGAAAAATGGAAACAACTAACTATTTACATTACAGCTAATAAGAATGGAAGTAATCTTTAGTTTTGGGTGAGGATCTACCGTAGAAGAAAAAAAATAATTGCCGTGATAAGATGTCTCAAAGGCGACAGGACTTGATGGCATTCTTAACGTATGTTACCTGATAGAACGGACTAGGGGGGGTTGAGACAAAGGTGCGCGCGAAAACTTGGGGTGTATACGAGTACTTTGAACGAATTTCTGAAAAGCCTACTCGGTAGTGAGCAAACTCGTTTACGATTAAGGTCATCCTGCAGATGCAATAACTAAAAAATACAAAGGCGAGTTACGAGGGCGCAAAACGTTACATGCTGTATAGGAATAGATTGTCAGAAAAATTTGATATTCAAAGCGATGGCTCGACTATGCTGCACACAGTCGGTGTCGCCGCAGTATATGACTCCCTTCGAGTGATTTATCACTGAGATGCTGAACAATCTAATGGGGTCTAAAACTCATTTCAAATAACTTGACCACACAGATGCTGCTTGCCTATTCTCGCACAAACTGATTTCGGATGACGATGGTACTGGGAAAACTGATCATATTTCGCCCATAAGACAAAGCTAACACATCTGATCGCTTCTGACAAAATTAAAGGCAAATGCTACAAACCCCGAACAGAAGCTTGAAGGTATGAATTAAGTAGCACACTTTTGGAGACTGACTAAGACGTGGTGTAGCTAGCAAATAACTCCTCGACCACTTGCACGATACTGATATATTGTCACAGTTTCCACAAGCTACAACGAAACAGCTTATGTTCTCTTAGTCGAAGCACGAAACATAGGATGCAACTATCGTACAACTGTTCTGCCAACTTGTCGTATGTAATGAATGTATAGTGTGTGTGCGAACGTTTCGATGGTACATTCACACATCAGAAGTCTCAAGATCTCGGGAGCTTTATATCGATTTTGAAGTTACCTATGATAACGTTTACAGAAATGAGACAAATAGACTCAATCTTGAAATCTCGGCCTCATCACTTTGTAGATAGGATGACGACGAAGGATTCGATAATAAAATGCCCAAAGAAAAGGCGTAAATTGTTAGCCGCCTTACTTTAAGAATAACAAACGCTACAGAACTAAATACAGCAATAAAGTTATATCAGTGTTCCGAGTATGTGTACTGTGAGCAAGTTTTGCGCTACCTCAAGCGATAGTCTGTATACTGCCAACAATGCTCCCAATAGACATTCGACCAGTGGAACTGAAACTTAGGCGAAACTATTGCTGAGTATGGACTTAGAAACTTCGCCATTCAATGCAATGTCTAAGATGGCAAGAAGGGATTTTTCGAGGGACAATGCAATGGTGTCTGGGAATCGAAGACTGATCTCTCGTTTAATAGTACTAACGGCTGAGCCTACATATGTATGTTAGTACGTACATCATTAGGAACTGAACGCGAGACACTATCACTGCTAAACTGTTTGAGAAAGAGTAATGCGAGAAAGTGCAAATGCGGCCTTACAACGGCAAAGCATAAGGGAGCAAAATATAGATGTCAATATGCGCATTAAATTGAGTCAAAGCTACAAAGAATCGGAAAGAAATACGACTTATGTATAATAGAGAAGATAACGCTACCAACACAGACGCCATTATGTACCACAGGCTAAGATGCTGTCGATATCGACTTTATCTCGCATTCTCAGCGAATCATTACACAGGTCTCCGCGGTGATTGAAAAATATTGGTCTTAAAGTTAATAACCCATAACTAAATACATGTTTTCAACAAAAATTCATCTGAAATCCGTCTAAGAAAAACCATGAGGAACCGAAAGACGTATGCATGTGATGTTCTACAAGCTATTGTTAAGCTGATAAGCAAAAGAAGCCTTTAAAAAATGTATTGTAAGACATTCGTTCAAGCTTTCGAGGAGGGCGAGGTGTGGAAAAGAAACAACCGCGAACTCAGAACTGCATCAAGAAGTGGATGTAATGCGCATATCAGCCCAAATGTTTGAGGGAGGAATGTTTGAAAAGGACGCAAATTCGGAAATACCAAGCAATTGCAAACCAACATAAATGCGAAGGAAATCAATCATACACCAGCTCTGAAATCGAGAGAATATTCTCTCCTATATTTGTATATGCCACATATATATATATTTACATATATGTATGCATGTACATCCAAATTACGAAATTTTATAGAACAGAAGCCAGCGTAAGGAACTCCTCTTATGAATCTTTTAAACTACTCACATAATTTTTTTAGCAGCACACTTTTTTGTTGTTGGTTCTAGCGTGAAAAAATTCAAAATGTTAATTATTTAGTTCTATTACGTGACAACAATAAGTTTATACCCTTTTTTTGTTTTTTAGCAGTACCAGATATATTCCTTTTTCGCTTTGGAAGCGAAGCGAATTTTGTTTGCGTTTCTTCGCATCGACTGTAAAATGCATCCCAATTCAACAGTGTCGATAAACATTCCTCGCATATTTTCTTTGGAAATCCTTTATCGTTTTCCTAAAAAAACAGAAATACCCTCGACGTAAATTAGTGTCTTTTAAATTAGAAGGATTAAACGCCCACCTTTATCGGAAGATACTTGTAAATTTTTTCTTCATTATCTTTAACACTTTCAAACTCATCCTCAATAAATTCACCACATATGCGGCATAAATCTTTTAAATTTTGTACACTCATTTTGATATAAAATTACTATTTACCACGGAAAATAAACAAACAAAAAAGTTTTCCTCAAATTTGTCTACACGAAAAAGAAGAGCATACCACCATACCACTATACCACCATCCAATGACTTTTCCGTGCGTCCAGGATTTTTGTTTACACAACAAAAAAAAAATGACATTTGCTCTGGTGTTGCAAGGGTTTGGTGACAAATGTATCTGGGTAACCCTGAGCAAAACTTGCAGGATGTTTCGCTGTATGACACTGGGTCATCAACACACCGCGTATTGCTCAACATTTGTTGCTTGCTTGCTACAGTGTTGCAACAATTTCCATCAAGTAGGTATCAAGAACAAAAAGTCCGATAAGATAAGTAGAGCAGGAGAAGAAAGAGCGTTTGTGGGCACACTGGAGGAAGATGATACTACTTATAGCAGTCGCCAGTTTCCTTGTGGAAGCCACAACTGCAGAACGTAAATCATCAAGTTTCTAAATGTATAAGGTGACTGGAATATTTTCAGATTAGTTGGGTTAGGTGGCAGTGCCCACTCAGGCAAAGATACATTTAGACGAAAAGAAAGTCCATTGTGAAGCCACTATTATTATTATTATTTGAAGATGGGGTATGTTGCACTGCGACCTGTTGGTCTATTGTGTCCCCAGCTAACACCTTGGAGAGGTACATGCTCTCATTAGAGTTCCCCTCGCATTTGGATTCCTTTTGGAATCATTTTGAGGTTTATATACTCTGACTACACTTTGGCTAGAGCATTCTCTCTAATCCAGTTTCCTTTAAGAATCTAAGGATGAGAGTTAGACGGTATTTCCTCATCTGATAATAATCGGTACTTGCCCAAGTATTTCAGTGTTTTATGGGTCAGTGTCGCACAAGATCCCAGCACATGTTCTGGGATTTCATTGGACTCATTGCAGAAACTGCAGAGACCTTCTACAGATATACATACTTTCCTTAGGTGTTCCTTGAGTTTACAATGCCCCGTTAGGAAGCCTGTTAGGATACGAAGGTTATTCTTGCTCATGCTGATACAAGCGCCGAATCTTTTTCGGTTGTATTCTCCTAGAAGTTTCTTGGCTTGCCTCATTCCATGAGCGTTATTCCAGGATCCTGCCCTGTTTTCCTTCTGTTGTTTCTTGAATTCTTCTTTGAGGGTATGATACTCTATTCCGCAGAATGGTTCAGGACCCATTACGGTTTGTGATGTTCTTTTTCTTGCTAGGGAGTTGGCCATTTCATTACCCTCTATTCTCACATGGCCGAGTATCCAACAGAGGGTCACTTTGTTTCTACTACCTAGTTCATTAAGTTTTTGCAGGCATTTCCACACAAGTTTGGACTTAATGATATAGGAGTCAAGTGCCATGATAGAAGCTTGGCTATCTGACATTATAGTTATATCACAGTTGACATGGTTTCTATCAAGATTGATTTGGATACATCTATTTATGGCATAGATTTTAGCCTGAAAGATACTGGTACTTTTGTCCATGGATTCAGAGTATTTGGTTCTGGACCCAAATACTCCTACTCCAGTTGAAGTAGAATTCCCATATGGGATAAGAGGCAGGGAAATCAGTTTCGGTGTGTACCCATGCCGTAAGATGATTCGCCCTTTAGGCATTAAATCAATGTGACCCGAAGCGAAGAGACGAAGCTTTTAATTTTGCAAATCTGGCGAATTCACTAAGATCTTCGAAGAAGTGTTCACCTAGAGTGTTCCTTATTAAATCCGATGGGGCAGGGCAGGTGCACAAAAGGTGTGTCATGGTTCTTTCCTTTTCTTCGTCTCTACAGGTTCTAAAGAAATCGTTGAAGGGAGCACCCAGCCTTCTGGCATGTCTTCCCATGAGAGCTTAGCAACTATATTTCTTAGATTTTTCCTACTAACGGAGATACGGTTCTGGTTTTCTTACAGTTCAATTCTGGGCAGAATTGTTGTAGATGAGAGACATGTACTGATGTTATTCCACCTACTGTTTGCCGTTCTGATCGCTACAGTATTCAATTGGAATTTTACCGACGAACTGATAGGTAGGTAGGTAGAAGGGGTGATACTCAGATATCGTAGATAACCTAAAATGAAAATAAAATCCCAGAACCAACCCGATATTGTTATAAATATCAGGATGATTAATGGTGGCTTTCCTGACAGGTCGCCAGGGATACGAAGTGGTATTCACCGATCGCCATTTTCCTAGTTCTGCACAGGCTTGGGCATTCGCATAGGAAGTTAGATGTGCTTCTGCGTCCGTGTCACCACAGCCTCGGGAGAGGTCATCAGAGTCTAGTGGCATTCTTCTTCGGTGGGCCACCAGGAGGTTGTGGCCGGAAATAATCTCCGTGAAGAGCGCTAAGTTGGGTCTGTTAAGCGCTAAAATTTGCTTGGTCTTGGCATTGTCATGTTTAGTCGAGAGTTTTCTGGAGACACGAGAAGATGAGAGTGCGCTTAATCTCTTATTAGCTAGTCTCTCGAACGCTTGGTCTATATTGGATACAACAGGAGCTAGGGACCGTAGAACAGAGGCAACAACCATTGTCAGGTCCTCTTCGGACCCCTTTCTTGCTAAATCGTTCGCCCTTTCGTTCCCTGAATGCCGCTATATCTGCAACCCAGACGAGTGTAACTTCGTAGATTGTTGTGAGTGCTGTGACTTCTTCACTGTATCATTTCATTAGTTTGAATTTGACGACTGTGAATGAGATGGCCTTCATAGCGGCTTGACTGTCCATGTATATGTCGATCCTCTTTTTGAGTGCAGCTCCGCTTCTGCGATTGCTAAAACTTCCGCTTGTATTACACTGGCATGGTTTGGAAGTCTCGAAGAGCGAGCAATTTCGGGTTCAGATGAGTATATGCTCTCGTCAGTCTTTGCCCCGTCCTTGAAAATCGAGATATTATTCGAATTGATGGCCCTACCGTTAATCCAATCCTCTCTTGAGGGGAAGATTGTTTTAACGACTATGCTGAAGTCGTGGGATGGTGATATACCATCAGATCAGTGCTAGCATTGCTTCAGGGATTGCAGTCGGCGTAGTTCTGATGGCGCTGGTATGTGGTCTTATCTGACTAGGCACTCAGAGAATAGAATGCAGTGAATAGATCCAGTGGATGATGGCGGGCTTGGGCCCCCATTTTTTTTACCAAGGATTTTGCTAGAAGGCTATGGATGCTTTCTTTATACTTTCTGACGTGTTTTCTTTCCAATTCTGCTTACGGTCGAGTATACAGCCCAAATATCTGGCCTTATCTGCAATTTGGAGGGGTGTACAGTTGAGTCTCAAGGGTCCAATCTATGGGATTGTTTTCTTGTTATTGAAGAGGACCACCTCTGTTTTCAAGGGGTTAATGTTTAACCCACATATTTTGCGGATTAAAGTATTTCGGTGATGGTGGGTATGAATTTACCTGTCGGCATTATGACGATATCATCCGCATATGTGACAACTTTGACCCTATCGTTGGAGAAGTTACGCTCTGCACCTTCTTTCTATGGCTGCTTGACTGACTGACTGATATATTACAGGTAGTAAGCGAGTTCCATCTATTGTTGGCTGTTATTAGGATCTCAGTTTCAACTCGCTGTATGAGGTGAGACAGCTGCATCAGTTTCTCTTGATGAATGGTATGATTACTGTTTTAGTTGAATTAACTTTCAGCATTACTGTCTTGTTTTTTCGATCGATATGCGAATTTATGGTCGTTTAAGGTAGTTACGATATATCTATCTAATGTGAAGAAACTGTTGCCAGCTTGAGGTTTTAACACTGTAGCTAAGCTCATGGGATTTAAGATAGGTACTAGGGATTCAATAGAGAGCGTCTATTCCATGTTATATGAGGGCGAACAATTCCATTGCTATGGCGATGTAACTAAGATCATAGGATTTAAAGGTAGGTACTAGAGATTCAATAAGAGCGTCAATTCCGCCACCGGGAGCTTTGTATGGCTTTTGTGTGGAGGTGGCTCGTCCGTGCTCCTTCTGCACCTATTCGGAGGTTGTTGAATTAATTCATAAACAGGGGGTTGTGAGTGAATGAGTATTCTAAGCATCAGATTCCGCAAACTTATTACAAATATTGTTGAAAACACCAGACATACCGACAGGTAAATTGTAAATTTATTTATTTTCTTGGATCTTCCAAATAAGGAACAGGAATAAGTTTACCGGAAGCCAAATAAAATGAGCCATTCAAAATCATTCTCCTCACGGGAGGTTTCCTAATGAAAAACGACCTTATTAACCAGGAATGTCCTCTATGCGTTGTTAAAAGCATTTACCTCTTTTTGTATTCTGTGTAATGCTTGATTATGAGTACATCCTTTGGTACATCTTCCAAAAATTTATTCCATTTGCAAATTAAGTACTCGTTATGCTTCATTGAAAATGTCCTTTCTAATTCCTCCTTCCTTGCATTTACTTCGACGAATTCTCCAGTTATACAAGTCTTTGGGACGATTTCCTTTTTTTCATCCTTCAGTCTCTCAATGGTCACACGCTCCGGAATTAATAAATTCGGTTCACATGTTATACCGCGATTCTCCATTTTGGAATTTATTTTCTTTTCAGAGATTCGGATGAAGCTGCAAATCAGTGAAAGATTCAAACGATTTTTAGTGAATTTTTATTAAAATCAGAATTTATGTTTTGTTTATTTGAGAACAAGTAGGAACTTATTACTTTGTGACCAAGGGGCTATTGTTACAATGTGTCTGATAGCGCGTAGTTAGGTTAGTTGTATTTAACCACAGGGGTTCTCTCGACCACTTCAACGAAACCTCTGGTTCGAAGAAAAACAACGACAAGGAAATGCAGAAAACAGGAGATATATGTACATACAAATCGATGCTGCATAGAATGACCATAGCTGATCGCGAGCTTACGAGCAGAAGAGAACAGATAAAAGGAACTTGAAAAGTGCATGATCGAGGAAATAGAAAGATATTTTTGGAGGAAACCCAGAACCGAAGCTAGTAGGGACGAACAAACAAATATAGTATGTAGTAAAATTATAGTCGATATTGAGGATATTAGAATTTTACTTCGGCAGGCTGTATAATGGCGATTATGACCGAAATTCCTCTGTCAAGCAGAATGAACTATTGAATCTGGACGATGACTGAATGAATCTGACTCCTCCGTCCAACCAACCTGGATGCGGTGGGATGTCTAAGTTGTTGTAGTTAATTGCCAAACTGTCGAACTATTCAGAGAAGCGGAGAAAGATTTGGTAAAAAGCATGCAACAACTCATCTGCAAAATATGGCCAGACGAAAGCATGCACGATGAATGAAATTACAGCATTGTTTAACCGATCCTCAAGAACTTCGTCAATCGTAGAGGAATTAGTCTCCGCAATGTCGCTTTCAAGATCCTATTTATTACATTGAGTGAATGCTTAAAATCTTTGTTGTCAATAACTTGACATATCAGTGCGGTCTTAGCTCTAGTCTACATTCTTGTAAATGAAGAAAAGACTGACCCAGTAAATTGACTTTTTAAATATAACTCCCTGCATGCACCAGCAGCCGCTGTATCGTATCACGCGCATTCATCTCAAAACCACCACACAGCAATTGAACAACAAAAAAAATATTCCCACCACACTCGGCTCTACCAACTGTCAATTGGGAATGACTTTTGCGGCGCAGGTAAACAAACGGCCGAAAGGAGACTCTTCTTTTTATTTTATTTGGCATTGGCACTTGTTTTTCCACTTTGCACACCGCCGTAGCTCGCTCGTAAACAATTGTCTCGCGAACAGTAAAGAAAAATCCCA
This sequence comes from Xylota sylvarum, assembly GCA_905220385.1. NCBI lineage: Eukaryota > Metazoa > Arthropoda > Insecta > Diptera > Syrphidae > Xylota > Xylota sylvarum. Next base: position 42,229,459 of record LR999958.1, read on the forward strand.
AATTCGGACAATCGCGTTGCAATTGAATAGTTAAATTCAATTAAAATGGCAACCTTACCGCCGCGAAAGAATCCAACTCCAACGAGAATCTCCAAACAGCATCTAACACCGATGCAGACGCTGCTACAAATGGGATTTCAAAAGCACAGGGCGTAAGTGTAAACAGAGTATCGATTTTCTATTTCAAGACAAAATTGCTTGGAAAGAATGAAATCAGACTCGAAGTTGATGGATTTCTATGAAATTCGGTGTTGTTATGTGATTACAGGGAGAAGGCTCTCGCCTCAACTGGAAATCGTGGTGTTCAAATTGCATCCGATTGGCTATTGGCTCACGTAAATGATCCCTCGCTGGACGAGTGCATACCACGTGAATATATCTTGTATGCATGCCCGACTGGTCCGTTTCTCGATCAATTGGAAGAGTTTTGGACAAAATCACGTTTGCTTTGCGGATGGAATGGGGCACATAATTATGTTCCCCACATTACATTGGTTTCGTTTTTCAAGGTAATTTGTGATTTTATTACTACATACATACATACTTTGCTTACTGAAGAAAAATATACATATGTATGTATGTATGTTTCTCTGGGCATTGACGCTTATAAGTTTCATTAAATATCCAACACACGCACTCGAGATGGTGGTCCTTGAAACCACTCTCCTCAGGTGGTGGTTTCACTGTCCTTATGTGACCTTGTAGTCGTGATACGTTGATGGGAAGGCTGATTGTCTTGGCTTACAATAAACGTAATGCGGTAGGCAAAAGGCCGTTGTGGAAAATGCTGTTAGTTATGAGATATGCTCCTCAGAACTAAGATAATCAGTCGGAATGAAATCGGTTTTAAGAGTCTGCTCCACATCTGTATACCCCGGGCTAGCTGAAAATAAAAAAGATGGTGCTACAGTTCAAGATGAACCTGGACCTGGACTAATAACCCTCTCCAGTTAGCTCGGTGCTTAGATAAATGCCGTTAGTTGACTGGTTGACGTCCCCTTCTAGTAGAGAAACTAATACATGTCCTCTTAAAATACCATATGCACAAGAAAAGAACATGAACCAGAATTCGTAGAATTCTGCCCGGAGGAAAACGATAGTCTATAGTTTAAAGAGAAAATTTACAAACAAATACCCGGCATGCCAATGAGCAATCAGTTATCGCCCACCATCGTTTGTTTTGAAGGAAACAAACCAAGATTTATTCCCAAATATGTCTGAAGCCCCTAGATGAAGAAAATATTCCGACACTAGTAAACTTAGAAGAATCGTAGTGCAAAAAGAAAAAAAAACCTGTCAATGAAGAAGTCTTCCCTCCCTGGTGCATTCGGATTTCCAATGGGCGCATTATATACCCCTGTCGTGGAGAGACCTACATAAATGGGAAATGAAGACAAAATTAGTTAGTGCCTTGAGTTAACTATTATATAAGGCGTTCGTGAACCATCTCGAGATTCTTATGAATTTTAGTGTGGTTAATGCTGGATTTCCGACAGGTCGACCAGGGCCGTTTTCCTGGTTCTGCACAGTCTAACAAGTGCACTGGGTCTGTATCGCACAGACTCTGCAGAGGTTGTTTGTATTTAGTCGCATTCTTCTTCGATGTAGCGCCAAGAGTTTGTGCGTTCTTTTAAGCGCTAGGATTTACCTAGTTTTAGTTTTGATAGTTACTCGCGGGTGCCTGTCCATTTGAGTATAATCTGTTCGAAATTTTAACATCGCGAGTTATCTGGTAGAATTTTGAAAGTTTATTTCCCGATAGTACTCTTATAATCGTGTCCACTTGATGTATTTCTTCTGCTAGTTATCAGTCGGAAGTAGTGACTGATTACAAGCAAACGGAACATTGACTTCATTGGCTCGTCGACATCGATCGAATTAACAACAAGGTTCCACATTTGAGAATCTTTACATTCAGTGATAATGCGGTCTATAAACTCGATTTCTCCAACGTAGATGCAAACCACAGCCATTATCTACATCAATCGACCTGCACTCGTTTTTAAGTTCGGCAATGCAAAGTGTACCATATAACCAAGAAAAATAGTATTGGCCACTTTGAATTCTAAGCTGCTAGAAACATTTCTCTCTGGAAATTGAAAAATTCTCTTTAAATTTTCAAAACCTCTGTCACCAACTAAAATTTTGTCTAACCCATATAGACAGACTTGTGACATTAATACCAAAAATTCAATTTATTTCATTCACAGGCCCCCGATGAATGTGCTTTGCAACTGTCCAAAGCCTTGAAACAAATCGTTGACATGGCTGGTGCCTTATTAGATCGACCAATTAAATTAGAATTGTATATGAGTCCTAATTTTATGGGATTCTTTGTCGCTGAAGACGATGCGAATTACTTGAAGCGCCTGGCCCTGCAATACGTCAAAGAAGTCTCTAACTCAAGTAAATTCATATTCCCTAACGAATGTTTTAATTAAATTTTTAAGTTGTTAATCTTTTTCTTTATTTTATTTTGGTTTCGGTTGGAAAGGGGTGGCTTTAAGGGAAAACTAACAAATGTTCTTCTCTTTATTCTCATTTCCTTTTTATCTTTTTCCTTGTGCTGGTGGTCTAAAGTAATAAGTGATACTTATGAACAACTCGATGCAATTGTGGCGTGTTTCCCATGGTGTGGGGCCGTGTCGTCTGGTAATCGATGTATTCCGCGCAGCAGCCGATGTAAGAAATATGTTATATGATTGTATGTACAAAAAAAAAAAATAATGTAAATTGGTTTGATTGTGGTAGATTCTGCATGGTAATTCATTTTATAAGCGCATATCTTGTTTTAAAATTTAAATTTTCGTTGCATGCATGGAAACTAGACAAGCTTTCTTGGTAATAAATTAGTTTTACTTACTTAGAGTCGTAGGAACTGCATTTATTTATAAAGAGAAGGATCTTTCTTTTACTATAAGTCTTTTAAGCCTTCGTCCGCGAGAATGGGAACTGTAGCATTTTTTTAAATTAATTTTTGTTATTGCATTAAATTCGAATCAATATCGGTTAGCCACTGTAAAACATTTATTTTGCTTCTATAAATTATTCAAATCATAGCTTGTTTGTTAGTAATGCTTAGATTTTCCCTCGTATTCGTATTCGATTTGTATGTTAGTGTAAGCTAGCGCATCTGAGAACCCCCAGATGCTAAACACAGGTTCTGGGAGTAAGTTATGCTCTGCTTTCGGTTTGACTACAGTTTTACTTATATGTATAGCAAGATCTGATTTTTTTCTGGAAAGACATCCGACTTTCTTCCCAGCAACCAGTAGCTTTCATTCCATTGTCGTCGGCCAATTGATATTTCCACGTAGTGTGAAGGTTTTTACAATCGGGAGTGGGTTTCTTGGAGGAGCGCCACATCACTTTCATTCTCTTCTAAAATCTTTGGAAAGTACTTGTGCTGTACTCTGCAGATGCCGTGATTTGTGTATATTCAGAATTTGCTCCTGTAAAAAAAAAGCAATATTTGGCTTTTCATAACCATTTGTGTTATACGTGTTATACAACACGAGAGGAAGGGCGATTTGTTATTTGAAATTTGAGTAAAAGAAAGTTCAGGTGTTGTCTGACGATCGAAGCTCGAACGCCTCGCTCCATAGTCCAACGTATCATATACATACATGGGGACGTAAAGCGTAGTTCGAAAGTGTACAATTAGCAGCGGAGTGGGTTGCATTATCATTTACCCGATTAAATCTTTTATAATCCACGATTCGTATATAAAAATCGAAGCACATGTCGGACTTGACCTGTGTATACTGTAATCATTAAAATTAATAATCGCCACTTGGATAATTACAATTGTTCCATTATCTTTGTATCGGCCTAGGGAAATTATCCCACCGTTCAAGTTTAATTTATATTATCTTCAAAAGAAAAACGGGACAGTCATTTCCGTGCATGAGTTAAAATTCTAATTCATAGTTGGAGGTCAAAGTTTGAAACAGAAAATCATTAAAGTTGGAGTTCGGTCTCCAACTGTATACTATCCATGCCAAGAACTCGAATCGTTCAGTCGACCCTAGGAAACAATACCAAATGCTAATGCTAATGATCATAAGCAATATCTCGGCGCAACTTAACAGAGAGGGTTTAAGGAGATTGCGTACGAGGATGATCTGGTAATCTTAGTTGCAAGAACGTTTATCTATGACAACTCATAAAGAGCGCCCTGAACTTAGTACTTAGTACTAACTTAGTAACATCAGTGCCTTCTAAGGTCATGGCAAACATTGTAAACTACCTTCTCACGGGATATCTCGAAAGAAATCGTCTTCTAAATTTCCGGCAAGAACGTTCCACAGGGGACCTCATAGTGTACTTGACAGAAAAATGGAACCAAGGTTAGGTTAGGTACGTGGTTAGGTAGTGGAAGAATCCACAACGCAACACTCAATTCAATACAGACACATTGTGATGTCCCTTACCCATTGGTTAACCATAGTTCTACAAATATGGTTCCTATGAACTAGTAAACCTCATCTCCACATCCACGACATAAGTGTTCTTCCGTTAGGCTTAGTTTGTTCAGGTATACAGTACTGTAGAGTGTTATGCCCGTGATATTTGATGATGCGTATCGGGGTAGAAAGGATTCCCTATACTTTTAGATAATTCTGGATTTTTTTCTGTGGGTCTATGTCAAGTCCATGGTGTACGCCAATAAGCCAGAAACGTTAAACGACTTCAGGACCAACATTGCACGCCAAATTGCCGATATATCGCCCAAGTTATACGAAAAAGTCATTGAACATTGGGTTTAGCCCATTCACTCGTGCAGGCGTCTTCCATAATCAATGTTATTTATGGCATTTTAGTCCGTGATAAGTGTCGATTGCTTTACTGGTTCTGCGGAAGAAAGTACATACTCGTATTAATATGCATTGTTAATTGCAGGTCTGTAGACCAAGCGTTTACAAATAGCCTACTCACCCTTTAACCATTACCTTGCTATAGATAAGATAATATTTAGCATCGTCACGTTATTTTGTAGTATGTATTGTGTTGTGTAATGGTAATGACCGGCGTATACTTCAATTAACCTCGTTCAATCTTATCTGTGTGCACTTATTTTTTTTTTTTTTGTTTCAGTTTTTACTTCGCTTATCTTATTAGATATTCATTCATTCAATTGCAATTGACTGATATTAATGATTGGACATGAATGTGTGTGTAAAATGTTTTTTATGTACATGCGTTTGTTGGTTTTCTTCACTTCGTTATTTGTGTTTTTTTTTCTCTATGTCTGTTCTTTTAGCAATATCATTGGAGCCGCACGTTAAATCACTTCATTTGACCTTAGCCTATCAGTTCCCGCAGAGCCAATTCAATGCACTGAAAACATTAGTGGAATCATTAGATCCATCTTGTGCATCCAGTTGGGAACTTCGACTATATTCGCGCGATCCTAGACTAGCGACGAAACAAGTAAACAAAAAAAAAAAAAAAAAACTTAAAAACAAAAAAAAAGTTTCCTTTCTTTTTGTGTGAATTGATTCTTTTGTGATAACACTGTGCTTGTACTTGTGAACTTCTTATTTGATTGTGCTTCTAGGTACACAAAGTACTCTATCCACATAGTCCACATGAAATCGATGAACTTGAATTAAGGATAGGTGATTTCATCTACTTGAATAGTGAATCTGTGGACAATTCCTGTGATGGATGGGTTGAGGGTATTTCATGGTTGACTGGTATGACTGGGTACTTGCCGGTGAATTATACAGAACGTACAGCTGAATCGGATGCATGGACTATGCATAGAGTTGTTCAGTTATCTAAATCTATAACGCCATCGTTGACATCGGTTGAAGAAATTGATATTGTTGACGGAAGGAGTCTATCGACGGAACAGGACGACAGGAGGGATTTACATCAAGGTGAGTTTAAGAGAGTGAACGTTTTTTTTTTTTTATTTCTTATGTAGTCATGGAAAGAATGATATATGTTGCTTGCTGACATACATATGAATTTCTTTCTTTAAGTGTTCTTCTGAAGTTAATTGACTATTATTGATCTCTAATTTTTATAGTTTATAAAAAAGAGAGACAAGAGTTACAAGATTCAGATTCAATGATACGTCGACCAATTTTCCTGAGAACGTTGTGTCAGTATACGTTTATGAATTATTGTTCTGATTTTTAAAATATCATACCATATTCTTACGACCATGGAGCTGAAGACTATTCATACAGACGTCAAAAGTGATAACGATGTTGTTAATCTCCTATGCCATTTTGATCAGACACAAAAGCTTAAAACGCTAATACACTTTGACTGACAATATCGTACATCCAAATCGGAAGCGACTGCAGTTCGTTTTTAACCGCTCAACTGGTTACAGCAAATTTTCGTTCGCTTCGCAAATAAATTAAGTGATTAATACACCCAGGCGCATTTTTCATTAATTATCCGTACTTGTCATTTTATATTATCAAAAGTGTTGCTTTAAACTTGTGCTCGTTCAGTTGCTAAATTCAACTTCCTTCAACCATGGATAAATGGTGTGAGAATGATAACTCTCCAAATGAAATCAACACCGCTGATTGGGTGCCTTCGATGTTACGCCGCCGTGGCAAGTATTTGTATTAGTCTTACCAAATGATTTCTGACCTATCTCACCTTTTTCCTTCATTACTGCAGTGGAAAGATACATATCGTTCTCCTGTTGGCTGTACATTAGGTAAAGGAAAGGGCAGCGAATATAAAGAATATTTTGCATATCAAAAAAAGAAAGAAATCTAGGTTTGATTGTTTCACCAAGTTTCAAGTTTTGTGCTTTGGATTTCATTGTAAACCTAAAAGCAAACTATGTAACGTTAGTCCATAGATTGAGTGTAAGAGCTATTTCATCGGCTAGAAATCGCCAGAATAGTAGTAAACACTACAGAACTAAGACCCGGTTCTGAAAAGTAAAACGACGATGGCGGTGATTTAATTGTTAAGAATTTCAGCAGCTCTACGCGAGAAAATGTACATGGTATCACCAAACAAATATGTGCAGACAGAATGATCTGATCTGGTATTTTGCCATGTCAAAGGCTACTATCAAATAACATTTAAATGACAAAAGAATGGCAATGCCTTCTCAAACCAATTCTTTTGTACATATATACGAGCCCAATAAATTAGAAATAAAAAACCTTAGCAACTTAATATTTGAACCCCGACCACTAAAATCGTGCTGTTTGGTACCTATTCTTCCTTTTTCACCAATTTTCCGCATATCCTTCGTCAGGTTTCTATGCCACGAGACTCCTAAATATGTACCATTTGCCAAATGTTACCTTTATCAACTGATACGAGATCTAGTGCTCGTTTTTTAATTTTCCTTATTACCTTACTTCGACATAAAGTGAACGTTCTGTCATTTATCAGAGTTTTTTGTTTGTTTTGAATTTATGTAAATTTTAGTAGAAATCTAACAAAATATTTCAAAATCTTAATTATAATATCCCTCTAGGCATTTTACACCAGGACATTATTGAGGGCTCCTCCTTTACTGAAGAATCCGACCTAAGCGCGGAGAGATTTTTAAGAAAACCAATAAATCGGTGTGTTGAAATTCCATCAGTTCTGCAGCCTAATCATCCACCAACGGAGATAGACATGGATGGGGAAATAGACAGTCCTAGTGTTCAATCGGAAAAGAAAGACTCGTCCACCTCTCAAGCTAACAAGAACCGCAAAATTTACATTATGCGTCATGGCGAGCGAGTCGATTTTACTTTCGGCACCTGGATCCCTTATTGCTTTGATGAGTTCAATAATTATGTGAGAAAGGATCTTAATATGCCCAAATCCTTGCCGAGAAGGTTTGTTACCATCTATAGATGAGGCTCAGTTTAATTATTTCCCATTTCTAGGAAAAACTGTCCAGAAGGCTGGCAAAATGACTCTCCTCTAACAAATATTGGATTATTCCAAGCAAAATTGACAGGCGAAGCTATGTATGAGGCTGGCATTCAAGTGGATCATGTTTATTGTTCACCAGCGTACCGGTGTGTGCAGACGTGTACAAGTGCTTTGGAAGGTGAGTCGTTAAAACAACTATTGGGTATTGTGATGGAAATAAACGTAAAATAATCTGTTAGGGCTTAGGTTAAATGGAAAACATAAGTTACGCGTGGAGGCTGGACTCTTTGAATGGATGGCATGGTATCCCGATGGAGCGCCAGATTGGTGTACCAAAGACGAGCTCTTAGAAGCAAATTATCACATCGATAAGGAGTATGAATCAATACTTAGTGGGACCAATTTAAATGAAGTGGTCAAAGAGACCTCAGAGGAATTTTACAATCGGAATCATGAATGTCTTCTTAAATTTATTGAATCTACAAGTAAGTTGAATTTATTACAAAAATCCCATTCAATCGTAATGCTCCTGTCTTTCTCCCTTTAGCTGGAAACATCTTTATTGTTGCACATGCCACAACACTAGACACCTGCTCTCGTCAATTGACCGGCGAGAAGCCACGTTCTACAAATGAACTACGTCAGGTTATTCATAAGATACCCTATTGCAGTTTGGCTACAGTTGAGCAAATCAATGGCGAATGGAAGCTCGTCGAACCAGAGTGCTTACCGGTGACACATTCAAAGAATCCACGCTTTGAGTGGAACGCATTAACTGCCACATAGTGTTCGTGCTTCGAAGATCTTCTACAACCAATAGCGCAGTAGAATACTATACATAATCCACACACAAAAGAAAATAAAGTTGAAATCACTTACAATACGTAGACATATTACTTGTATACCCATCATATTCTGTACTTTGGATATATTTTATTGGAGAGGATGCTGAATTGTTAAATTATTATTATTATTAATTAATATTATAATTATTATTCACAGATACATAAGCAAGTTAGACATCTACATATATTAGTTTAAAACACCAGTTAATGATAAAGTTTGGATCCTAGTTCGTTCGATATAACCGGTAATCATTCAAAGAAGAATTTTGTAATTGAAACTTATTTGCTACTATTAAATTACCTCTTTATTCAGTATACACACATATACAAAAAATGCATTTTTTTTTTGTTAAGAGAGTAGTTTTGCTCAAATGTTTTGCTTATCATTATGTTTGGTGTGTTTGCATACATTGTGGTATCTACTATGTTGCCATTAGCATCATGCGAGACACCTCTTCGGAATTTTACCAATCGCTAATGAAACGTCAACAACAAGTGTCAAAGTCGAAGTCACTTCAACAGGTAAGTACGGGACTCAGGGCCTAGTTTCTCGGAACTATTAGTGTTGTACATGTTATATTCTTCCCAACAACCAGAGGTAAAAAAATACCTCTGCAAACGATAACCACATACTCGCTAACAATCTCAGTCACAATAACTAACATTTCTGCCCGTTTGACCTAGAAGAAGTTAAGATAGCGGTATCTAAATTAAAATCCAATAAAACTGCTAGATCTGATAGCCTGAAGCCAAGCTATTCAGAGCAGCGGGGAATGGCTTGGTAAGGATCATGCACCAACAAATTGTGTGAAGGCTTAAAACTTTTAGTCAACAACATGATTGGTCTATATCAGTGCGGTTTCAAGCCAGAGAAGTCCACTATCAACCTAATTTTCTCACTACAGCAGATGTTGAAAAAAATCCAGGAATTTCAATTTGTATCAATTTTAAGGCCGCCTATGATAGTATTTATACAAATAAGCTAAACAGAACCATGTGTACTTTTGGCACCCCTGCCAAACTTGCCCGGTTGTGCGGGCTTATGTATGATGGTCGAGAAAGACCTTACCGAAACCTTTAATGTCAAAATGGATGAAGACAAGGCTATACGGTGTCATGAGATTTCTTCAACATCGTTCTTGAAAGAACTGTGCAGAGCTCACACGCCAACATCAGAGGTATAAACTTTCACAACCTAACCTAAACACCTCCGCAAGGATCCAACGTGTAGCGTGTTTAGGTACCCCCAGATATACATAGGTCGTAATAGGACAACACATACCGCCGTCCTTGAAGCAATACTCGGGCTTTGCCCACTGGACTTTTCCACCAAAGAAAGAGCGGCAAAAAGTGACCTACGTCGCCGACAAACCCGGATGTGGAAAAGCAACCAACTCGGACACATCACCATCACTAAGTGGTCAAATGTCAACAAGTCTGCTGACTACCTTACTCCCCACACAGACTTTAGTCTCAACTTCGACTCCAAATTTTCCTCTAGAGAGAGCTCGACAAATGGTGAGGTCATTAACCCCACGTCCGTATCCATCTTCACGAATGGGGCGAAAATGGACAAAGGTATGGGGTCAGGAATATTCTCAGAGGTACCATCAATCGCCCGGTCCATAAAACTTCCCAACCACGCAAGTGTGTTCGAAGCGGAAATATATGGAATAACCGAGGCCTGCCGGGACTCTGGACATAGACCACCAAGCAGCCATCAAAGCCGTCACTTCCATCACAACCACTTCGAAACTGGTAAAGAAATATAAAGAGGAACTTAAATCCCTTAGCTCGATGCACAGCATCACGATCTACTGGATTCCGGGATATATGGGTTTCCAAACGAATGAAAAGGCCGATAAGCCATCGAAAAAAAAAGGCTTAGAATCAAACGACCTACTAGCAGACCCACACGGTCCTAACGCCCAACATTCTTCTTATGTCCAAAATCACCCCGGACTTTCACAACAACTCAATGACGGCTCATCTTAAAAAAATGGGACACGAAGCAGCGCTACCACTTTCGATGTAAGCCCATCTCTAAAAGGTATAGTTCGCCATTTAGGTATTTTAACCAGTTTGACCAGGGGACGAAGCTTTTTATTTTGCTTAACTCAAGACTAGCTAAATCTTTTTCCTTCTCAAGACCGATAGGGCAGGCTACGTACACAGAAGATGTGTCATGGTTTCCTCCTCTTCCATGTCTCTACAACGTCTACAGAAATCGTTGAAGGAACCACCAAACCTTCTGGTATGTCTGCTTACCAGACAGCCAACTATCTTCCTCAGATTTGTCCTATAGACGGAAATAAGTTTACTGGTTTTTATATTTATTTAGAAGAGAGACATGTGCTGATATTGTTCCACGTACTGTTTGTCATTCTAATGGCTGTGGTATCGAATTGGAATTTTATCGATTTATTAGGTTCTGACGATTCTCCCCTATTCTCAGGGAGGTTCTGGTCTGCACCCTTCTTAGCTACATCGTCCGCTTTGCAATTGCCTGGAATATCCCTGTGGCCTTGAACTCAGTGCAGGGTCACGTTGTCGACAACATTCTCGTTAAGAGACTCGCAGCATTGCTTTACCAACTTGGATCAAATTATTGGCGATTACAAATCGCAAGCTTGATTACCTATATGTAGAAAACGATAGCGCTGCACTCTATCGAGTTAATCGAAAGCCAGGACGAGGCTTCATGGACTGCTGTGACTTCTTCTTGAAATACACTACAGTGGTCGGGTGGTCGAGTGGTGATACAAATATCCTGTGCACTGGAGTAAACTCTCTCACCTGTTCCAGTCGATATCTTGGATCCATCTGTGTAAGTCTCTGTCGCAGATTTGTTTAAAATTTCTTCCGATTCCCAAGCCCTTATACTATGAATCCTGAACATACAACACTGACGGTTCTGACAAAGCGTCGCCGTCGATAAATATAACTTTAAGGTAGTTAAGGACTTTCTCTACCTAAGACCCGTTATAATTTCAGACAGTGACACTAGCACTGACATCAAATGAAGATTAATTCAAGGTAATTGTGTATCAAAGCCATCTATCATACAACCAATGTAACACTGTACAAAGCCCTGATCACCCCTGTGCTGCTCCACGGTGCAGAGGCATGGACTATGTCAAGAATGGATGATACAGCTCTCGATTGTTATGAGGGAAAAATACGTTGGTCTCGTTTGGATAGACGGTGAGTGCAGAATAAGATACAAGCATGAGTTGTACGAGCTAGGTACATACATATGTAGACACATCGACCTAATGAGAAGAGCTCAAATGCAAGGACTAAGATAACTGGATGATGTAGACCGCAGAATCTTCGAATCCACCTGAGAGGAACACTACAATAGAGAAAGACCTCACCTAAGGAGACGGGTTTAAGTCGACAGGGAGCTTAACGATCGAGCTGACTGAAGAGACTCGTTGGTTGAAGACCAGGTCCACTCCGGACTGTAGTGCCACCTAAGTAAGTAAGTATCTAAGTTTACAATAAAATAATAAACTCAACATTTTTATTATTATTTTTATTTACATAATTTACATCGATACACAGTTTTACATACATATAAATAAATTTCAAAAACCATCCAAATAAAATAGAATTTAAGTAAAAAAATAATTATGTTGGCTTTTAACTAAACTTAATGATGTAGGTAAAAACAAAACAAAAAGGATTTCACTTTAACTGAAAATAATTAATTCTATGTATTTCTTCTTCTGAAAACGGAGGTCTCAAAATTTAAAGATTAGTCTAACTCTTAGATTTTATTATTTGTTTGTCTATCCTTTTCATATAAGTTATTTGTTTATGGTTACGCAAATTTCTACTGAAAACTTTTTGACATTTTTTTTTGTACTGAAAGCTATGTTTTGTTGTTTTAAATATTTAATTTGCTATTACATTTATTTGGAGATCTATTACTCTAAGTCAGAGTTAGACCATTCTTAATTTTTTCGACGTCCTAACAATTGTACATTTATGACAAATGATATTCTGAACGTATGTACATTTAACGCTAAACTATTCTATGGGATCCCAGATCTTTGTTGCTAATTGTGTTGATGTGGTCCAAAGAAGAGTTGAGGTTGTTGGAAACCAGATCTATTGTCAACCCATTGTGACAAATCAATTTCCGGAATATCCGTACATGGTATGATTGGATTTCTGTAAAGAAAAAGTTCAAAATTGTATTATAAGGAATAGATGTCAGCTTTAAAGGGTAGAAGCTTACGCTTTGGAAACAGTGATGAACGCGCTAGGTTGGATTGATGAAATTTGGTTTCCATTGTCACACATCAACTTAGCCATACTGGCCTTTCGAATCTCTTGAAGTTGTCCTGAAAGAAAGAGATTATCATTGAAAGATAAGGTTAGGCCTAAAAACTTTCAAACCATACCTTGCGTGAATCCTGAAATCTTATCGCCACTCTCAAAGAAGTATCGATCACCAACACGAGTTCTAAAGAATTGTTCAGTAAGAATGCACAGGAATGTTGGACCAGCCAATGAGCCAGCTACATGAGACTCCAGTGATCCTCCAACAGTTAGATCAACATCATCAGGAGTTGCATAAAGACTTTGTAGTTTCTCAACAACCTGCCAAATGAAAATAGTTTTGTAACGAACAATTCAAGGGATAAGCTACCTTACATCAAGATCAATCAGATCAGTGAGGTCCTTCCACGTGACAGCTCTCCTTAAGCCGCAGAATTCTCTCAAATCATTGTATGAAGCCAAACCGTGATCACGATTACGTTGAATGTCAAAAGCTCGCAAGTCTCCACCGAATGGCATGTTTCTTCTGAACAAGAAGTGTTTGATCTAAATTTTTTTTCGGAAAAAAGCAATTAGATGAAAGGACGCCAAAAGAAGACAAGCCTTCAAACCTCTCTGTCGAAGTTGATATCGGTAAGCTCTTCGGGTTGTGTGGCCATGCCTCTTGTCAACGAATCGAAGTTATCTCCGACTTCAATAATACCGGGACGATTGAACCAGTCGCTAAGACGCAGTGAGCCAGTGATAGTCCTCAACTCCGAGATCAAGCTGAAAATGTAGGTTAGGTATAATCGTACCTATATTCCAAATTCATCAACTCACTCTAGTCTTCCTTCGATCTGGGTATGGAAGTACCTAAATGCTGCGGTAGCATGTTCGTTTATCACAGAAGCATCAATACTAGGATCGTAGTCATTGACAGCACTTCCAGCGTGCACCTTGTAGATCAACCTATTCTTCAGCATGTTGTCTGTGCCTAAGAAGATTGGCAACCATTCGTAGTAGCTTATGTGTTGGTACTGCGCAATGTTGATTTTTCTCGCCTCCTGGAATAGTACTCTATCATCCCAGTGTGGATTTAGCTTAGCCAGTCCTCCAGCTAAACGGTTATGTTCTCTCAGCAACACTGTCTGAAGAATAGTCAGGCCAGGATTTTGATTCACACGGATATCTCCACCCAAGTAGCAAACTTCATTGGCATCTTGCACATCACAATCGGTGGTTACATTCGGTGTCCTTGGCAACCATTGTCCACCGTTACGTTCCTCGACAATCATCTGTCCGCCCTGAAATGAACGAATCACACGATTCTGTTCGATTGAGTTGCCATAGACCAACGACAAGTCCATAAAGCTGGTGACAGCAGTCAATTGTTCGGCCGGTCCTCCATTGTAGTTGCAGCTCACGTCCCGATCGGTAAGAGTCCTCACAAATTCCATACACTGTCTGCCAGTCTGTGAGTGTGCTGGATCATGTGGTGGGGTCACAATGGGGAAACAAGTCTTGTGAGCTGTGTCTTTGCCTATAAGCTGGCCATCAGCTGTACAACAGGAGATCGTGTGCTTCCCTTAAAGGCGATAGAATCAATTAATTTTTGGAGAACCCATGTCGGGTAGTATAAAACAAAAACTCACTTGATTGTGTGCCACCGGCTTGCATGCTCATATCGTGAGTAATTATCTGACCCCATTGCATGTTGACGAGTGTAAAATCTGGATCTGGAACATCAAGCTCGCCGAATACAACCAGCGACACAAGTCTAGCATTTGGTAATGGCTGACCAGTAACAGAGCGTGTTGGCTGTTGGATACCATCGGCATATCTGGGCGACAATAGACGCGAGTATCTGAAAATGGAATTCAATTAACCGACTGAAACATGGATTGCATTGTGCTGGGGGAATGGTACTTGGAATTGGCTATGCCCAATTGTGGATTGCCTAAGTTGTTGCAGGAGCCGTCTAGTGTACGATATGGCAGCTCTCCACATGCTGCTGGTGCTGAACCGCAAGTTGCTGCACCGGGTATGGGAAAGGTCGGACCATAGGGGTTGGCGAATTGAGCAAATGGATTTGGTGCCTGCGATGAGACTTCAAGTTGTGATGGCGGTGGAGGTAATGGACTGAAATGGGGGAAAGAAATTTATTCAAGCTTAGAAGGTTGGGAATATTGTCGTTTCTATACGAACCGAGGGTAGCCTCTTGCGTGGTAGCTTGGCGTTGGAATATGGTATCCGTTGAATTGAGTTGGTTGCTCATGGATTACATTGTATTGAGCTGTGGATACTTTAACACCATAAGATGTATGGAAGCTCTGCATAAGGAGCAAGAGTATTGCCGTAGATAGCGTCATCTGAAAAAGAAAACATAGATAAGTATAAATGGATGAAACAAGAAGGGTGTGTTATAAGAAGAAGTAAGTCGCATAAGGGACTTAAAAGGAAATTATATCAGAGATCGGTGTAACAACATATTGGGATGAGAGTTTGGTGTATATCATGAGCTCGGACAAGACTCTTGCAGCCTTGGATGACCATAAAGTTAGTGTCCATAAGACTGGGGAATTTATCAGGAAAATATGATCTCGACAATCTTTTCAACTGGGTGTGGATATACGGACTAGAAGAAAGAACTATGCTATCCTATTTAGCTGTTACCTTTAAATTTGTGTTGGAGTTTCAACGTTGTAATTTTTGCATTTTGAGAGTTTTGTTATAAGAGCTCCTGTCTAAAGTAAGTGTTGTTATCGAAGCTCTCCACGAAAGATCAATGTGATGTAAGTTTGTGGCTAAAAGTTTGGACTAGGCGTGCGATTAACTTAGTTTAGTTGAAGGCGCTTGTAAGCTTTTTAACTCTTAAGGCCGCATATGACAGCATTTATAGAGACGAGCTATGTAAATAGAGCTCTGCCTAGTTTTGGCATCCCTGCCAAACTCGTCAGATTGTGCAAAATGACGATGGCTCGCTGATGCCAAAAAAGGATTCAGACTAGGTGATATTCTGTCATGTGACTTTTTCAACGATCAAGAGGCACGTTTTTCCAAAAGTTTTTTCAATCACTTCGTTCATTTCCTAGTCGATTGTTTTTTTAAAACAGTTAGATACTACGATATTGAGTTGGAACTGATCCATCCGTTTCAGAACAATTTGTATTTTAAATCGACAATTCCAACCAAACCAGCGATTATATGTTTAAAAGCCATGTATACTCTTTAACATGTATCTACACAGGACACTTAAAGAGGTATCTCGACCATTAAGGAATACATTGTTGGACTTTCATAATCGCACACAATGGGGCGTACCTAATGGATATCGTAAGACAAATGAGAGGACAATGACCCACCTGATTATTCCGGTGTGAATCCCACCTATGTAAACAAACAATGTATGAGCAAATTACCTTATTAGCTATTAGGTAACTCAAAGTTTATACTTCCCGCCTTTTTTAATTCTCAGCACTCAGAGTTTAATGACATGAAGGTGGACGACATGACACATTCTTTTCTGTTACCACCTTATTACTATAAATAAAGTAGTATTCACACTGTTTCATTTTTCCCGTTCATGTTAATCACAAATCATTTGCACATGCATTTGCGCCTCTGTACGACATGACTACAATGTGAGAAAGTAAACATTATTCGCATGCATTCTACATATTTGAGTAATTAAATAGAAATCCCTACAAGAAAAGCGTGAGCATAAACAATCGAGTTATTGTTTTGTAATGAGAGTGGATTTTATTGCCAATGACAGCTTAGTAAATGAAACCAATGATTAGTTAGCTAATTAGTTGCAACTTGCAACACAAGTTTGATTTAATGTCAGATAAAATGTCATACTTGACTTTAATACGACTCGTCGCGATTCGTAAGTTTTTTAGTTGATGCGTTGAGGAGTTACACAATTAGTTAAGTGGAATAGGACCAATTGAGATATGAAGTCGACGATTTAATTTCATAATCGGTTTAAAAGTAAACCGGTACAGTGGCCGGCGTTTAGTTCAGGTGATCTGATAATCGATTTAGCATTTATGGTCATTTAGAAATTTGCATTAAGTGTGGTGGTATAATTGTTAGATACTTTGAATGTCAATAAATTGTTGGTCATAATTATGCATACTTATGTATAAACATATGTATTTACATAGGGGATAAAAGAAAGTGTTTAGGCCATGTATTCAGAGAGATTGTCAAAGCGTAAAGTTAAGGTTACCCACGGGGTCACGTATCTCTACAACTTCTACATGAATTACATGAAAGTTTGACACACACGAACAGTCTAAAGATGAATTGTGGAGTTGGCTCGTGAGTATTCGCGGAAACACAATCCAAGTCTAACCGCCTCCCATAAACATCTAGTAGTGTCTTCCAGGCAGAATTACTGGGAATTCGAGTGGAGGATACGCTCTGCACAACCATACATCTAAACGCAACCTAGCAATCTTCAGTGAAAATGAAAGATCTTCAAAGATTCGCCTAAGATTGCAAACAGGAACTAGCATTGTCAGATCAAAGTCCGGATGCCAGAGTATATGAAGCAACATTGAGAGGAACGAGCGAGGCGAGGTGAATCCCTTGACGAACTTTTTGCAGAGAAGGTTTTTGTTTCGAGCTATTGAACAAAGAATTTTTTCTTACTTTAACTGGTGTGAACCGAAAGGGCTAAAAGTTATTCCAACTAAAACAGTCATCATACCATTCACCTAAGGAAGTATCTTAAACCTCCAGACACTAACACTAAATGGAGTAGAACTCGATTTCTCGAAAGAAACGAAATATCTCGCGGTAATTTTAGACCACAAACTCAATTGGAAAACTCATCTAGACAGAACCACTGAAAAGGTGACTAAAGCATTGCTTTAGACTCAGGAAAGAATGGACTTACTTCACCATCATCATCCCAATAATAACCTATGCAACGGTGGGAGAAACCTCTTCCTGCTACGCCCTATAATAGGGTGTACAGAGTGGCTTGAGGTCCTTCTAGATCTCCCACCCTTATCTAAACCTAATCACCGGATGTATGCACCTTGGACTTGAACTGCTACAAAGAATCAATCTCTATGGCCCCTTAAAGTCATTCCGAGTTCCAGTTATTGGGATAATCCTTAAAATCCCTGAATTGATAGCTTCATCCCTGAACTGACGGTTCAAAAATATCAAAAGGGGTAGGAGTCGGGGTTGCGTGCCCAACTTCGAATTGTCTCCGTCATTAAGACATTCTATTTCCACCTTCCAAACAGAGGTTTTTGCCATTGACATCTGTTCCAGAGGGTGTTCTAAAGATCACACAGAAATATTTTATCAGACAGCCAACCAACTCTAAAAATTGGTGCGGAAATGTCTTCAAACACTCCTACAGCTTGCTGTATACAATAAAATCACATTAACAGGGGTCTAATGACATTTAGGCATCCCCGGCAATGAAGTTTCAGACGAACTTGTCAGATCCGGTTCCCGATCTCTGATTGGTCCCGAATCCTTCTTTGTCTTTTTTTTTATAAAAGCGTCTTGTATTAGGATAATGCATATTTTTGGTTGATTATAATTCCATGGGTCATGTCATTGAACGACATTATGAACAAAGAGCTTTGCCTCCCAGAACAGACACTATTTTACCATTCCAAAATATTTTTTTCCTTCTGGTTGAGGCAATGCCTCTCAGTTCTCCTGGCATACTACTACTGCCTTTTCAATCTATCATGTGATACTATAAATCTACAAATAAAGTCTTCTTCGTTTAGTAGTATGTCTTCTTCGTCTTTTTTCCTCTCCGTATCCTGTTTAATACCAGTCGTGTCCAAATCTACCCAATTCATGTTGCAAGCAAATACTATATTCCTTCATTTGATCCAAGTTCATTGCAAATGACATAAAACTTCGTTAATATAATCCAGTTCTTAAGGTCCATAGATAGGTATCTTTGTCGTATTCTGCAACTTTCCCCATCGGCAATGCACGACGTGCAGCATTGATAGGAATTATAGTGTTGATAATAAGCAACCTTGTGGTACTCCACTTTAAACTTCATTGTCTTGACATATTGCACCATCGTTAGCACTTACTTACATATTTAGGTAGCGGAGTGAAGCTAGGCCTCAGCAACGTTCTCAATTAAATCTAACCGAGAGCCTTTGAGTAGTCAGTAGATCGTGGAATATTGCACAACAGTTGCATTGGAATAGTGCAAAGTGTAAAAATCACCCGGAAAGGCAATGTGGCCAGTAACTAGGTCATCGATATTTGCATTGAATCAATTACCACTGATTCGACCTTTTCACAGTACCCTCCAAGCAATAAATCATTTCAGCATTTAATCCGTGTTCCCACAACTAGTGACTCCTGTTAGCAACTTTTCACCTATCAATAGACAAACAACTTCATTGTTATTATGTGACTTTAAACAGCGGCAATCTATCACAAGCCGACAATCAATTTTCTTCGCAAAAACTATACAACTTTGTTTGTTTTTGGTTTTTTTTTTTTTTGCCATAAACAATGCAGGCGCACACAGCACTCCAGCCGTCACATAGATTCTCCTGCATGCACACGTTCTATACCAAGATTGTTGAGCCTCAGATTTGCTAGCATATTTTATGAAGTGCTGGAACTTGTTACGCCGCTTAAGTGGATTATTGGGTTAATCTAATCGAAAAGCACTTGCACTCTCTATCACGGTCTGGTCGATGTCTACACCGCTATCGTCCAGCCAGCAGCGGCGCATTCATGCAGTTGACATTACGCAATAAGCGTTTTTCTGCATAGCTTCGTAGATACTTTTTTTTGTTTGCTACCCAGAATTGGTTTCATGGATGAATGGTACAGATTGAGTGCACCACCGCAATGATAATAAATTTACCGAGACTATGCGCGAAAGAAATAAAATTATTTTGACTGCATATACCTACTATGTAGTGTTTGTTTGGTTTGAGACTGTCAACCGATTTATTTATGGTTTTTTTGGTGGGAATTGTGTAACAACAATTCGCGAACTCGCGATCACCAAAAAAACAAAAAAAAAACACCATTCATCCATCCGATTTGAGGTGAACAGATAAAGAGTAAATAGTCAAACCAAACCAAACCAAACCATGTTGTTGAGTTTTAATTAGCAAGTGCCACCAATCATAATGAATAATGATGCAGTATGACTGCATGACTGTTATTTGGTTGATGGTGTTGTTTATGATTAAATTATGTTAACATGATGTTTTTGGAAGTTGTACCTGACTAATTGTGGTTAAGTGAGTGAACGGTGAATTTGCGAACTTCAAATTTTGAGGACGATTAGTGAAGATTGGTGTTATTATGATAATCACTGGGTAATTTGTTGACACTAATCTAGGCTACATTTCGTAGAAGTTTGACACAGTTTGGAATAGGGTCTAGGTTGTATCTATTAACATGAAATATTGATTGTCATACATTTCTCTTTAAATCAAACCAACTCTCTTAGTCATTAACCTATTTCTGTTTACATCCTTATAATGATCTTAAAGTAGAGCTCTCAATGTATAGTGCAAGAAATACTGTTTCAAAGTCCGGATTAGAATTAGCCGTCAAAATAAATACTTACAATGTAAACCAGAACCACTTCTGTGTACGACATGACTAATGGTCAAATTCTTATGTCAGGTAGTTGAACCACCAGTTCACACATAACAACTTTGACACTTGAAAAGCTAGCCATGGCAATTGTTGAAATCTTGGGACTTGTCAGCTGTCATCTCAGTTTGTTTTGTTCTGGTCATTCTTGACAGCTGAATGGATTTGACAGAAAAACTCAGTTGGATGGTTATCGGGATTTTGAAGTAAGTTAAGCAACGCGAAATAGGAATGTCGACAAGAAAACATATCGCACAAGAAGTACAAAATCGAAGTAAAAGTAATGAAATACATGTCACATAGGCTGAAATAGGATATATGGTAAAATCTGGGGACCATCTCCAAAACCTAAGCACCGTTTGTATCTACGTGCGGATGCATTGTCTGGGATGCGGATGCATTGTCCTCCTTTTCTCTTTTATGGTTGCCTTTTTGGTTCAGCTAAAGATTTGACATCTATAGAAGTAGAAGTTAGGCTGTGTTCTACTCTACAACTTTTTTTTGTCGGTATAGGAAACAATCTATCAGGTGACTCAAATTCACTTGGTCCTTTATAAAGTGGAAAGCCTGTGTTACAAATTTTTACTGGATTTATGCTCAACTTTCCTAGAACACTGAGTAGGGATGAAGATCTCTCAATACCAGCACTCACCACATTGGTACTGAATATCATCCACTTAATCCAAATAAAGGCAAATACTCTCTACAAACATTGCAGTCAATAGTGACACTTAAGCTCAACATATTAAGATGCTTAACAAAAGCGTAATGTTCCGTGAGGATGAAGTCTAAATGAGGATGACGTCTAAAGGCATTCGATTGGCTGCCTGCATTTTGGATAGTCATGTCAAATAAAATTTTGATATCACTCTCCAATGGAAGCCATGACTGAGGATGCAGGAAGACCCAACACAGGCTCTTGTTCCTTAAAATCATCCTCTGGACCTTGTCTATCAATCTTGTCTGCGTTTGAAGTCATGGCTGAGGATGCAGGCTCTTGATCCTTCAAATCATCCCCTGGGCCTTGTCTATCAATCCTGTCTGCGATTTTTTCCTATAGTGTAACCTGATTTTCAAATAGAGAAGTAGTTCAGACGTCCGTTCGTTGATTCACGACGTACTTTGGAAGGCCTTAAACGCATCCATCACTAGAGACATGTAGATATTCTGATCGTCGCCTTGAAAGAATGATTGTGTTCTTGCCTACCGAGTAATAAATTCATATATTGCCATCTTCCATGAGACACCAGCATCGGAAATTTAATTTGCTTGGGGCCATCCATGAAAATTCGACTGCTATTCATTCATTGTAAAGATTCTAGCCAGAGGTAGTCTTGAATGAAAGCAAAGTCGACTTTCGAGTGATCTGTTGTCATGTCGTCAGATTG
The DNA here is from genome assembly GCA_905220385.1 of Xylota sylvarum. Classification (NCBI taxonomy): domain Eukaryota; kingdom Metazoa; phylum Arthropoda; class Insecta; order Diptera; family Syrphidae; genus Xylota; species Xylota sylvarum. Next base: position 42,251,450 of record LR999958.1, read on the forward strand.
CGTAACCCATGCTGCACATGATATACCTAAGTATCAGGACCGGGTACATACAGTGCATACAGCTCTGCAGTCAAGAGAAGCAGTTCTGTGAAGATTCAGACAAATGGTAGTCGAATTTTATAGTTTCAGCTCATCCGTATGAACATTGAAGTCGGTTATGATTATGTTGTACAACTGGAGCCGTGCAGGACATTTTATTTTTTTGCTATAACATAAAATATCATTGCCGTAGCAACACCTTTAAATATAAATGCCAAAAAATCAACCAGCTCTTAGCACTTTTAAATAATTTCTGTTACTTTTTTTAGCTATCGATTTACCTAAACCTGTTTGTCTACCCACTAAGTTGTATTTCTAAAAAGTATGTTAATTATATTTAAAATTGTAAACAACTACGACAAATTGTTTTGGTTATTTAATAAATTTAGTTTTATATTTTAAAGCAAACATCTGCTTTATCAAGTTATACATAGGTACAGAGTTATCTGGTGTTAATTTATTTAAAAAAAATAATGTAAATTATTGGCGGCTATTATTCGTTTTTAAGTAGTTTGTTTATTCACAGAATTGATTTTAAGAATGCTAAAAATACACGTTTGCACGGTTCAATTAAATGTAATTAAGGAACTAGATAACTATGAAGTACTGAAACTAAAAGGAAGTACGATTCTCTAGTTAGACATGAGTGTGACTGGGTCATATTGTCGGAATCGTCGTAGAGTGTTAGACTCGTGACAGCAGTCTAAATATTACTCCTATACTCTACAAGTGAGTTTATAAATCAAGGGAATGAAACGATACCTCAAATCCTACGTTTTCGAAATCCCCAAAGTGGACATCACATGGAGAAAGAAGGGTGAAATACCAAGCGGTATACTTGTAGATCGCAAGTTAAATTAGAAAACATTCTTTAAATTGAAATCCTTTGTTTGAAATATCTATGTCCTGTAAATTATTCCTGACGGTAGTGTTCTTTTCAAGTGTATCATCATTTGGTTTCAAAAATACGGTTTGACACATGGGCCATCATGTTTTTTTTTAAAATGGCGTCCTGTCAGTTGGCAATCAAAATGGAGTTAACTTTCTTTGGAGAAGGATCATGCCTTAGTGACTAGAGACAAGAGACTATGATTAACACCCATGCCGGAGCTCCAGCTATTCAATCCTGCTATCAGAGCTACTAATCGATCACTAACGAGTCATAATAGATTATAATGGCGGCACCGATGGAGGCTGGTCGTTGAATCCCGTTTCTCAAGATTTGATTAAGTGGATTTCGGTACGAATTTAAGAGCAACAGCTTACTGTTCAAAATAAATTGAAGAAATTACCAATCCAAAGATCAACTATCAACAATGCAAACCACATTACCATAGAGCTAAGAGACCTAGTACGAGAAAGTAAACAAGGAATAATAAACGAACAGGTAGAACCGATCCCCTTCACACGAACAATTTTCAAGACGACTTGCGGTACTGTGGGAAGCAAGTACAATGATAGGCATATGGATTCAGTTCATATTTAGCCTATATCGCATGAATTCCAGCTTCAGTTGGGGGAATCTGGTATTATGAGGTTATTCGCCTCCCGAGTCAAGAAACATTTTCACATTTCAGAATCCAATCTTTGTCGGGGACAATAGGCAAAGGTCATTCCGAAGCGTAGTATCGGTTTCAGTAGTAATAAACGTTCAGTAATGCAGGTTGCGGACCACCTGGTCTAGATTTAAGGCTCTAAACAATCCATGTTTACAATTTAGGGTTTATGCATAAAGGTTCGGGAAACCACTACCACGAGGTTCATCACTCATTTTGCGGATTGTTGCGTTATTGATCAAAGTCATGTTTTGAACGGTCAGAAGGAATTCGATAGTGCCAACAGACCTTGCCATGCACAGGAGAGGTATCAATATCTATTATAAAGGCTCCATACAATGATTCCAAGTGTAACATGTGAGGAAATCGAGATCCAAAGTAGGGTAAGACAAGGTTGCATTCTTTCACCAACATTGTTCCGATTGGTGATGGGCGATGCGCTTTATGCTGCTTTGTCAACAGGAAAACGGAGGAATTCAATGAACTCATATATAATAACTCAAATACCTTAACTACACTGACAATGTATGCTTTCTCTCTCCGAAAATTATGGACCTTCACCAACTTTAACCCATGGAACGAACTTAACAGCTCAATTATAGATTGCCGGATAACTGGATAAGTCGAACATTTCCAGCTGAATCGGTAAAACATAGCCTGCACCCGGAATTTCGTCCAAAATATGGCGAACCAATGAAATTAGGGTAAACACCAACGTAAAACTATTCCGTCCAATGTTGGGTCCATGGTGTTATATGGATGGAGAGTAAACACTAATATTGCAAACGTCTAAACAACATCTTAAAGATTTTCTGGCCCAACCGTATCTTTAACGACTATTTCTAAACGTGCAGTTCGAAAAGAATATGGCGTAGAATAGTCATAAAGAAGGGCAAAGCAGCGAGGAAAGAGCTATCTAAATCAAAATATGACTTAAAGAAAAATAGAAGATACTATAGTCAAAAACCAGGAAACTACAAAGATTATATGTCAATCCCTGAATCCAATCAAAGTTGCTCAAAATTGCTTTTTATAAAATAATATTGTAATAAACGAGACCCTCTAAACAGCGGCTACTATACAGGTGCCAATCTACTCAACATTGCATACAATATCCTGTCGGCCTCTATAAAGGCAGTTTTAGGCCCGTTAAGTTCCTCGAGAAACCCAAGAAGTCCAGACCGATACTCACCATCTTTTTATCGAGACGAGCCATGTCCAATTTTGGTATCCCTGTCAAACTCGTCAGATTGCGCAGAATGACGATGGAGGACGCCAGCTGCTCCATAAAAGTCGGAAACAATCTACTAGAGACCTTTGATGTGAAAAAAGGATTCAGACAACGTGATGCTTGAAAGAAGTGCTCAACTGGAGGCAACTATCCAAAGACCTCGCTATCTGGAGAGGCTTATTGGTTGAGGCCCCGATCCACTCCGGACTGTAGCGTCACCTAAGCAAGTAACTAAGAACTACAGAATTCCACGTCAAAGATACCTTATCTATTATGCTCTCCGTGTACTATGGTATCTTTTGTATGTATGAAGTTACACTTAAAACATTATATACCAGGTAGATAGCCATGCTTATGCTGACAGAATCATTTCAAAAGTTGGAGGAGTACTTAGAAGAAGACGCTTGCTAAAAGACAAAGCAATTACTCATGACGCGTGACTCATATCCAAATAAGTTATCTGGGAGCCTTTCTATTCGGTCTGATTAAGGTTCCATACTTTCCAAGAGCAACATTGGGGCAACAGAATGTAGGAAATATTAATTTAATATCTACCAAAACTTGATCGTTCCAAGGTGACTTTGAGGCAGTGTTGTGTCAAAATTCGAAGGGACCCTTTCAATTTTTCGTATAATTACCACTTGCTTTTATCAGGTTAAGATGTTGTTTTTTGAATGGATTGTCCTTGACCGCTATCGCTCACTGTCAATTCTGGCAAAAAAAATCCAGAACCAACAAGTTAAGAGAAAGCATTGATACCACGACACTGATTGATTCTGATAGTAAAACCAATCGGTGTAAATTTATGATATACTAAGCTCCTACATAAGTGTATGCACCTGTTGACGTCCTTTTGCATGTCGGAATTAAAACAGATTATCTTTCACTTGCCACCAAGGTTAAGAACAATGCCCAGTAGCAAATGCTACTTGTTATATCATTATGTGGCAATATATTACATTTAGAGCAAAACCAATTCATTAGTGCGGACTCTGTTCCGGAATAATTAGTTTTTTTTTTTTTTTTGCAACCATTGCGCTCAACAGATGTTAAGATACATTTCAGGATCTTAACTTCAGAACATATGAAGGTTGCACGTTTTTCTGTTCTTTTATGAGATATTATCTGTCAGCACTTTAAAAGCAAATAAGTAATAAATAAAAATAAAAACACTATGTCCAGCCACCAGCTGTGGGTCGGCCAACAGGCAGAAATGACAGAAAATCAATATCTATTGCATGCAGCATGCATTTGCTGGAATTAATTTGAGATAGTTATGCTCCCATTGTGTCTCCGTGCCTAATTTGCAGGCAAAAAAAAAAAAATAATAAAGTATCTCCCGCGTGATGTATTTTTTTTTTTGTATTCACCCCAAAGATAGATACTTAGCAGGAAATTTTAGAGGAGGTCACTACGTATCCAAGAGTTGCGGGATGCATATCTGCATCGCGGATCTCCGGTGTTGTTGTCGACGTCCGCAACGACGACGTTCAACGTCGTCATTGGACATGTTTTAGTCGTGACTATGTTACTCGAGTTATTCGCCAACAATCGCCACCACCGCCACCGACCAGTAATACCATGGCTAAATCCATTTCGGTCCACATTCAATTTGTTATGTGCAGATACATCCAGGTAGAGAAAAGAGATACATATCTTATCGTGACCCTAAACCTAGTTACCCGATTTGGCTTACATAATAATTGCCCAGGGATGATGAATTGGACAATAACTAGGCTCTTTACCTTTGGCTCGAGATCGGAGTCTGCGATACATACACGATATATAATTAATCCATTAATTTAGCACTTAAGTAGGCATAATGGCATCCCAAATTGATAAATATTTATTGCATGAATACCTAATTGAAATACATACCGATTTATCAGGGCATTCGCATTCCGTATCGCGCTGCGAGAACTGAAAGTGTTTTGAATGGAATTGACGGTAATTTGATCCCGTGTTGTGATTATGCGTATATCTAAATGATGAATTAATTTACGCGATACAAGATGTAATTTTTTTTTTCTCGCATTATTTTGTCCGCAAATGGAAAAACACCTCTAGTGTTGAATGTGCACACAAGATTGTGGATAAATAGAATCGATTGGAATCTATTAGGGGACAGTGGCGATTACGAACTTTCCCCCTGGGGGGTATGTTATAGTGTATTGACACGTTCACAATGAGCTCTAATTGGATTGAATTAAAATGATGTAGGTGACGGGGTATATTTAGTGAATTTGAAGTTGTCGATAAGTCTAGCTGGAAGTTAGGCGGGGAAGTGTTTATTTATTATGCTGGTTAGAAGGTATTGAACAGCATTGGAACATTGTTGCGTTTTTGTGCGTTTCGTTGGTTCATAGCACTAGTTATACCTATATAATATTTAGAGAAAGTTCTTTATACAATTTTATACAATTGAGATCACTACTTGCGGTTATGGACTTACTGTCTTAACCAGCTACGTTTTTATAATAGTTGTATCCGTAGTTGACTATAGTTCACATAGGGAGAAGTTCGTTTACTACCTCCACATGGTAGTCTCCCACTAATTTTAAGTTTGAGTAGCTGCATTGCTTAGAAACTCTTAGATCAGTGAATGTTGTGTTGTTAAAGGATAGATTGTCACAATTAGGGCTCCTTAAAGCTCGTTCCTACAGCTTCTATAGCTGTCATTTGATAATATAAAGCCAAATGTCTGTATGTACCATTGTTGATGGATCTGGACAATGAAAGTCATGCAAATATTTTCTTTTTTCAGCAGACTCCACAGTTTCTTAAAATATGCATATGCTACAGCATCTAACAAAGTTTTCTAAGAGACTTGCGACAATAGAAACCTACCGATTTGACTGTCAGTTAATATGATAATATCCTTGGACAGATATTACATTCCATTTCAACAAAGACAGGAAGTAGAATAAACTCTGTCACTCTCTTCTCCGACAATCCTTAAGCCTTCCATGCACAAGTGTCACATCTCTGTCCTAATCTTTTGCGGATGGGATTGTGGCCCCTAATTGTTACTTGGACGAAGACTTGGATATAAGGGCGTACCAACTGTGTTTTCTGAAATAAATCCTAGATTGCACTGCTAAGTAGTTTTAAGTCTTAAGGTTGCACTAGTTGCACTTTGCCTACCATAGAGGCTAGTCAAGTTGATCGTGCTGATCTTTTACCTTACCCTCTCTAAAGTAGTGCACTGTACATTGGAGTGCACTATCTTAGAGAGGGCTGTCAACTTCTAACAAGAATTAAAGTTAAATCGTTGAAAATCAAAATATTTTTAGGATCAGAAAATCAGAATATTCCTAGACCACAATGAAAGTAATAGTTTCCTCTTGCAAAATACAATAGTTCAATCTATGATGGCATTTATTCGAATGAACTAGGGAATACTGGCTACAGAAAGGTGAAGGGAAAAGAATGGATCCTTGAGATAGAAAAATACACTATCCATCAAAATATCAGCCGATCTACTGATCAGCAGGTCTTCATCGGATTGGTGACAGCGAAGAGTATACTGCAGACCTGCAGAAAATTAACTTTAGAGGGCCTATGTTTGCTCTGGTGTCTAATAGATCTTCTCCGCCTTGGGTTTAACGACAGACACATTGTCTGGCAATGGCCTCTTGGAACCACTTGCTGAATTCCAAAACGACCAAAAAAAATGCGCTTTGTAACTGCACGCTTTGGAGATGCAAAATCTTGATGCTTTGACACTGCTATGCATTCATGATGCTTTTTTTCTTTTTGATATTTTGGAACATTAAGCGATGCTATTGCCAATTGGACACAACTACTTGTCAATAAATTAATCGCTGCAGTTTATCAAGTATAATTCGTTAAATAAGTTGCAAAAACTCCCTTTTCTCAATCAAACACAGAACAACAATAGAAATATTTTTTGCATCACAAGAATTTATGATACGATACGATTCGTTCATGATGCGTTTTGAAACATGATGCTTTACAACACTGTTTTTGTTTGCATTTTGGAACGTTTGATGTTGCAGTACTATGGCAGCATAATTATTATTATTACCTTGATACTCAACACTCCTTGATCCAGTAATGCATGACGACGAACTTCTTCGACCTTGCACACTGATTACGCAACTTACCAAACACAACGTTTTCAGCTTAGCAAGCACGACGAACATCTAATCCTCCGGTCAACTTGTACAGCAAAGATTCTGGTTAGGCGATGGCGCATAGACCACAAGCGGCCACCTATTCGGCGTACAATTCAATACGGCCAGCATCGAAGTTGAAACGTGGATACAAGTTCGTTCGTACGGGTCCAATGGCCTTGCTTCTCATAAATATTCGCGTTGTGCATGCTACATATTCTGTTTATTGCCGTGTCTGAAGGGTCTTTTGACGATTATATGCACTTTTGGATGTTCGTCAGACATTTACGTGATGTGGGACTGTGAAAAATCTTTGGTACTGTCTATATAAATCGAAGCTCCTGCTCATTGATCCGATGTTCCGGGTTAGTTTACAGGCTGATTTTTTTCCACTAGATAATTATAACCTCAGTACATATTCACAAAGATCTCTTAAGTCGTACTGTTAGACAGTCTTCTCAACCCACCCTCAAATTGATTTTATGGTATGGTTATCTATTGAGTTTAAATTCTTAGATACTAGGCTAGATAGCACTCTTATTTGTCGGTCTCAAGAAATTAAATCTAGATCGGTGAGATCTAGTGTAGTTTAAGGTGCTGACACTTGTGTTAAGTCGTTTGAATTGCTGTCTTTGGATGAAATTAGAAAGACTGTTTTTCCATCCAAGATATTGGAACTTTTTTATATATACGTACATACATATGTATGTCCACACATTACTGCCGATTGCCATAACCTTCCCTAACTCTTATGTAACTGTTATATAATTTTCGTACATTTCAGTACTATATCAAAATTAACAAAAAAATAATAAAAATTTGTCACAAGTTGTTTTAGAATTTGCTAAACTTTATACAAAAATACTTAAACCAGTTTTAAAAGTGATTTAACTTCCTTGGTTCTTTTTAAAGATTCTATAAATTAATCACTTGTTATCCAGTTTTATAAAATCCCCGAAAGATAAATTTAAATTCATAAAACAATAATGAAAGTCTAACAAATAACCAAAAACTTGTCTGAAAGTATTTTGAAATTTCCCACGAATTTAATGAGATTCTGCATCTATATACAAAAGATAAACAAAATTGTCAACATTTCAACAATTTGAATTGTTAACCCACTTAACGCGTGTGCACATATAGTAAATGTCATCATAGTGCCAAAGATCGCAATAAATCATATCATAATGTAAACGACTATTAATTTTTTTATTTAGTCAGTTCTCTTAATCTAATTAAATTGCATTGAACGCACCAATAGATACACACTCCATTGATGCATGCTGATATGAATCGTTAAACCATTTGTGTAAGCTTGCCACTGGGGTAGTATGCAGCGGCACAGGTGTACCCATCAAAGAATTCAATGATGTTGTTTGAAGTTTATGCAGTTCAATAGACAGACAGAAAATAGCTATACATAGATACATGGCAACAATCGGAGAGAGTTCAATCAAAACAAGGGTGATTGCTGAACTGATTGACAAGAAAAAGTGAATTGAACGTAATAAATGGTTACCTTTATCATGAGGAAAAGAAAAAACATTAAAAAAGTATCTCAAATCGATGTCAGAAGAAAACCATAACGCGCTTTCCGAACGCCGGGGTACATACAGATACATTTGCAACTTTAACGCAGTACTCTACGTGAGTTTAATGTGGTCCAGTGGATTGGACTTAATTGGCTGATCGTATTTAGAAATAAATCTCTCGAATTCAACAACGTTTAATAAATTCACAATAAAATTTTCGTTTCAACTTCATAGGTGGCTTTGTGGATTTATTATGATGATTGGATGCGTACATATATTTGATTCGGGGAATTACTTTTGCATTGGGGATTTTGGTTAAATATGCGGATGATGGAGTATCTAAGATGGTATAGTGGAGGATAATTTTAATGATAATGAGCATTAATACTCGATTATGATAGGAAATTCCATAATTAAATGATTATGATTAAATATTTCAAGAGAAAGGTATCTATTTAGTGGCAAATGTGAACTATGAGTATGAGGTAACTATCAACAAACAGGAAAATACTTGTGGTGCAGAGATATGTTACAAGTGCTATCGAAAAAATATCGCACGTCACAAAAGATACCGATAACAGAGTCAGGTAGACAGTACAAAACGCCGTACGTACATAGCTACATACGTCACTATTCGTGTTAGTAGCTTGAACTGAATCATTTACTCAACACTGGTCTAATAGTGCTGTGTAAGAAAAATACATGTCCGACGGAGTTGTAGAATGTATGACATTCCACGCATCTTAAGTGCTTAAAAGTCCAAGCATAACTTGAAGTCACAGCAAGGAGCATTGATGTTACCACAGGCTGAGATGCTGACTACGGAAGATGTAGCCGTCATGTAAAACAGGTGACAACTTCAATCGATTTGTTTAGAAATAAAAAAAAAACATGTCTTGAGCAACTACAGATAAAAGTAATAAAACAGTGAATAAGAAGTACGTGGTCCTAAGTCTTTAACTTTCACTAAACTTTAAGTTGTAGATGTGTTTTACGACAAATTACTATCTAGAGGTTTTGGACCATTTTGGCAAGTGTGACGATACAAGTCTTGTGTTACCTGACATGCAAGGAATGGACTGCTGTTGCATTTCGCCCTAATTTGTCTTGGGCGATTCCTTCTCAAGGATTCAGTGGATAGTTATCGAGAAATATTGTTCAAAAGAAATAATAGATGCTTGACACGCTCTTCTTGTTATATTACAATGAGTTCGGTTTGTAAGGAATTGTATAATACCAACCAATATTCGTTTTCTGTTCCGCAAGTTACAAAATTCATGAAAATCCCACTGATGTGAATCAACCGTCATCTGTGCATCACTGTCACGTCCGACCTCTGCCGTGTGTAGAGATTTACGTGAGAGTTGATAAGATGAGGTCTTTTACACACCTCATCCTGGGGTATTTTGAGTCAAGACATCAGCCTTCATTCCAGTAAATGAAGTCAATGGGGCTATGGAGCAGCTAGAAATTGTTTTGAATTGTAAAAGGACACGCTGGAGAGGTGTGTGCATAGTTTAAATGCTGTGTAAGTCCATCTATAAGAGCTCTTACACTTATGGCTAGAATTCCAAGTCAGAAGACAAGATAGAAGAGGTTTTAATTCTCACTTTTACTAATATAGAGTCACGGTCTCTACAAATTTGCAGACGTGTTCTTCAAGATTTTCTCCATGGACCACTGTAATAAAGCACAACTGCCTGACTGCATTTTCCAAATCAATTGGGTGCAACCAAACACTAGACAAGGTACAATCGAGGAGAGGAACACAGGAACAGACCTCCAAAGAAGACACAATGAATGGGGTGGAAAATAAGTACACTGACTGAAGAGATTCTGGCCCTTGATTTTGGGGAATCTATAATAACTCTAGGAATAGCCAATGCTATTTCTGCCGAAGCAAGCAAGCTGATGCAAGTAGCATCGATAGATAATCTTGCGTAGATCACATCAACACTTTGCGAATCATCATTGAGCAATGCGTTGAGTTCAACTTTCCTTGACTTTGAAAAGGCTTTCGACAGTTTGAACACAGATGCTATCTGGATAATCTTGCGCAGGAGAGGTATCCCGAAAAAACTTATAGCTATTATTAAGCCCCTAGTTACGATGGTGGTAATTGTCACGTTCTGCACAATGGTAAGGTGTTAGATGAATTTGAAGTCCATAGTGGAGTACCTCAGGACTGTATACTTTCACCGTTATTATTCCTGATAGTAATCAGCAATGTACTTCGGGGAGCACTATAACTGAAAAAAAACCAAGGATTGAGATGGACTATGACATCTTACCTCAAACACCTGGACTACGCTGACGACGTTTGCATCCTTTCACATAAAATAATGGATCTAGATCAAATGGCACAAAATATGCAAGCTGAGGTAAGCAAAGTAGGCCTTAATATAAAAGTGCGGGACAACAGGTCAAGCGAAAACTTTCTATATTATGAAAGTATCGTCTCGGTCGACGGTGGCACCGAACTCGATGTAGGCAGCAAAATCGGGAAAGCTAAGGGTGCGTTGAGAAAACTATAAAAATCTGGAAAAGCAATGTTCTCAGCATAAAAATCAAGCTGATGCTGTTCAGATCCAATGTAGAATCAGTACTACTATACGAGTATAGTACTTGGAAGGTTACCAACATTGTCACTCGAAGGCTACAAACCTTCGTAAATAGATGTCTACATAACATTTTAAGGATTTTTTGGCCGAAACGCATCTCCAACGAACAGCTTTATCTGAGAACGGGTCAAGAACCTATAGACATCACCATACGTAGGAGGATGTGGCAATGGATTGGTCACACTTTACGGAGTGAAAACGGTCCTATTGCGAAATATCCCATCCAGTGGAATGCATTCACCCAGTCAGTTAGAAGAGTGGGGCAGACTAAACAAACATGGCGAAGGACAGTCGAAGAGGAGTCCAGACTATTGGCAAAGAGCTGGAGTGAGTTGAAATGCATTGCAGAAATCCGAACAAGATGGCTCGCAGGTGTTGTTGACGTCCTCGAGGAGTGACAGGATATAATTAAAAGTAAGCTAATCAATAGTTTATATGTTATTCTTCACAGGTACCACGCATGATTGGCGTTTGTCATCATTATATTGAATATGTTAGTTCACACCACCCTGTACAAAAAACCGACTATTCTAGTTCATGGCTAAGTACTCGTACATTATACAAGAATAAATTCGTATGGTTCAATGAACACAATGCCCCTGTAGATACTTGGTTAGTTTCCTTCACCATAAAAGGGATAAACACGTTTAACACCATAACTTAACCCGTTAATGTGTTAATTTCTATCATCGTATTTCAATCGAAAATCTAATCAATATGCAGTCAATTCTCGCCAAGCCGATGTCAAGCCCAACGTAAGAAAAAAACTTTTAATACTCCTTCTCAAGTATCTGCTGTCAGCATGTGTCTAATTGCATCATGTGACTGCCATACATGTATCCTCATCTAATTGATTTACAGCTTATTTGGTATAAAAATGTATTCAAGTCAATTAATTTGTCTCGTGCGTAGAGATTCAACCATTTAGATACTTTAAAAATTGGTTCATTTCTACATAGTATACGTGCATATACTGTGAGGGGAATATTGTAGGTAAAACTATCCTATCCCTGGATGTATGGAAATTTAAAAAGCTTTGCATGCCTGATTAAAATAAATTCTTGCTCAATTTAATGCCATTTGGCTAAACTAGTTTCGCATAAACAAACAAACTATTAGAACCACTTTGAATTGCTTTCTGCATAACAGCGCACACATAATCTATCCATCAGTGGAAGTTAGCTATCAAGTTAGATCTATACTAAATGAACCATTAAAGTGATTGGTGGTGCTGGTGCCGGTGCCGTTTTGACCCACTTTCATGTATGAAAGTCGTCAAAACTCGATATTAGGTAATATACACCAGTTTGACTGTGTGGACTCTTGCATCAAAGGATGTACAAATTTATTTTTGATTTCCTGTTGCGGATACTGCGTTGCGTTAAATGGATGCGTTATAGGTGTCAGCTAATTGATCCTGCTAAAGGCACTTAAATTAACCGACTGTGTAGTTAACGAATTTATTTATTATCCACTAGAGATGGACAGTAGGTTATAGTAGTTAATTTGATATAAACAAGCATCGCTCTCATTCGGAAGAGAGTTTAAGTAATAGATAAGCTATCGCATAATACATACTGAATAGCCAACGATCTATGATCTAACCAAATTAACATAACCATCAAAACTAATCGATGCGGTCAATATTTTGACGGTAGAAATATCTACTCTTTTCGAGATTAGCAGCAATTGGAAGAGAGATAATGAAACCTGTTGAGGAAGGCCAGAAGTTGCAAGTTAATTGCTCAATGCCACGACCGTCATTATAATTAGAAAATGGTTCAAGTTGAAGCCATATATCTAGATTTTAATAAAATTTGGTTCTTGAATTTATGCAGATTTTATAATGCTTAAAAGCATCGCAATCGAATAGAGTCTTGGTAAGATCGGTTGAATAATTAAATAACAGCGAGATAAATGGATCTTGTTCAGCTTGTTGGAACTATCTTGCCTTCTATGAGTCGTTGCCATACACTGAAGTTTCGTCTATTTTTTCGCTGAACTTTCTTAAATGCTGACGAATCTTACTCGAAGTTTGATCTCATTTAAGTCGGTGAAAGTTCAATATCTTCTTCTATTCAAATTTCTTAGGAAAGAATTCGGAACCCGGTGAAATAGAAATGACCATTCAATGTTTATGCTAAGTGTTTGATTTATGTGAATCTATCCACTGGACCCTGATCCAAATCGTTACAGCAGAAAGTATACTTTGGTCACAAAGAGTCCTCGACTGGGTCGTGGTGCTTCACTATTGGTCATGATGCATTCAAACGCTAAGATGTTCTTTTATGGAGACTTTCGTATCTATTATAACGCTTAGGTTCTTAACGCACTGTTTCGATGTCTCTTTATGGATATTCAGAAAAGATTGAAGGAAGGCAGTGATCACCTGCTCCTATATCGTCAGATATATCAAATATTATTCTGCTAAACGTCTTAGGATGCCTTTGTATATACTTATTAGTGGACTATGCACTTAACCCTGTGGAACTTCGTCGATAACTTCCATTACAATTTTGTTGAGTTAGGTTTGTGCTTTCATGTTCTGCTTATTGTGAATCTAATTTATTACAAAGTTTGAAGCAATGATCTTTGCATAGCGTTGGGATTACAATATGGATTAGAACCGTCACTTGCAATGGGTGAATGAGTAGACAGTGCTAAAACGCGTTAAAAAGTCCTAAATTGTACCCGTCAAGACTTACAAGAATCTGCTAGACATTTGAGGGTTTAAGTTTCATTAAACTAATTCTGCTTGAATTTTAAAATGTTAAGTCATTACCTAGCCTGTAAATGTGACTCGTTTATTTACCTTTTACTTATTTTAAAACACCAATGATAGTAACCTTGATCTAAAATACATAATACTTTCATTTCAGAAAGTGATTTATGACATTTGAAGGAGTATCGAAATATTCGAATGATAAACCTTTCAACGGCATTTTTCTTTTGTACTTCTCTGGTTAATTGACCCACTTAGGAGTAATTATGCAAATCTTATATTTATTTTGATTATCTCTCTTAATCCAATAGTGCATTGCCTTTCGACGGGTTAAAAGAATAGCCGTCATTGTTTTGTTTTTGTTAAGAAACTATACATCTTACATTAGTATGGTAATATTGTTAACGCCATTGTCATTCATGTAATGATATTTATATGCATTGTGTACATATAAGTGATTTATTTCAAGTCATTACTATTTCTAAACAATTATTGCGACTACTGTTTTATTTTTCGATGTGATAACATACCTTTCTATCCACGAATACATGTATGTATGTATATCACAGTCAACCGCATCTACTTTAGAAATAAATACAAATCTCATAAAAGAGAGCAAATATCGCCCACGCATCGTCTTACCAGCAATTTAGGATATCTACCTGATATAAGTGTTAACGGATCGTGATTATTCCCGGACAGTGTTGTGCCCACTTGGTACCAGAAAATACTTGTTATTGATTTATACCACTGTAGTACGCCACCTGGGCAAAAAAAAACTTAATTTTCAGATACATTTCCTTTCACTTTCATTTGGGGAATTAATTTTGTAATTTTGTTGTTTTTAGTTGTTTTTTATTTATTTTTTATTCTGTAATGCTAACTTGTTTTTCAAAACGACTAGTTGCCTCTAATAGACATTGAGTAAGAAGGTAATATCCTAATTCATTGTTGACAAATGTGTTTTATGCTACATAGTGTTATTTGTTTTGGAATTTCGCTTTAACAACGGGAGAAATTCCGAATTATGGTTTTACTCGGAGACCATATAGTAAAAAACGTCCTGAGATGTGATCAAAGATGGAAGACTGTTCGTTCTATTAACAAAGTCTCATTGGAACTATTTTTAAGTTAAGGATTACGAAAGGCAGATTACTGTACAAAGCCAGTATGAAGCGTGTTGTGAACTTTGTTTCGACGGGAAAGCCAACGTATTGGCCAACTGACAGAAATAAAATCCCTGACCTCGTCGACTTCTTTATCGCAAAAGGGCTAACTCAAAATCTGACGGAAGTCGAAGAATTCTATGATCTATGCTCAGACCACTCGTCACTCTGAAAATTGGTGGAAGTGTAGCAAAAAAAGAAGGACCGCCCAGGTTAACTAGTAACAAAACCAACTGGAACGTTTTCAGAAAATGTGCCACTAAAGACACCGCTCGAAATAGAAGACGAAATTGACAATCTCGTGGAAGCCATTCAGAGAGCGGCATGGAAAAACACTCCCTTCCGAAAGACAGACACACGGAGCAATAAAGTCAAATACCAGCCTGAAATCGAAGACGTCATACGAGAAAAGAGGAGAGCGCGCAAGAGATGGCAACAATCCCGCGCACCCCCTGATAAAACGTAACTGAACCATCTTTGCAACAAACTCAAAACTGAGCTACAGGATCTAAGAAATCGCGAGACTTCTACTAAGGACCTCGAGGTCTTGACTGCTGATAAGAGTTCAAACTACTCACTTTGGAAAGCCTTGAAGTCCATAAGGAAACTCAAAATACATTCGCCACCAATAAGAAAACCTAACGGCGAATGGGCAAAAGGAGACAAAGAGAAAGCGGATTTATTTGCCGAGCATCTAGAAGAAACGTTCAGGCCGTTCGATGGACGACCTTTAACCGAAGAACCGAATGCTAATACGGCACCCGACAACTATACAGTAAAAGCCGTATCCCTGTCCGAGATTCGAATGACAATAAAAAAGCTGAAAAATAACAAAGCTCCAGGATACGACTTAATCACTGGCGAAATTCTACCAAAAAAAAACATTAGTTAAGTTGCTCTACATTCTAAATGCTTCTCTGAGACTTTTATATGTTCCAAGACAATGGAAAGTAACCGAAGTCATTATGGTTCCGAAACTGGGGAAAAGTACAAACGACAAGAAATCATATAGACCTATTTCGCTGCTGCCGATAATATCTAAGGTTTTCGGGAAATTTCTCCTAAAACGATTGCAACCAGTAATTGAAGAAAGACGCTTGATCCCAGATCATCAATTCGGCTTCCGGGTCAAACATTCCACAATCGATCAGGTGTATCGAATAACGAATGAAATTGAAAAAGCTCTGGAATGGAAAAAGACTTGCTCTAGCGCTTTTCTCGATGTATCGCAAGCCTTTGACAAGGTATGGCACGAAGGTCTAAGGTATAAGCTAAGGACAATCCTACAGGAAAAATTATACAAAATACTGGAATCCAACTTCGAAAACAGACTCTTTCGTGTTAGACATGAGACTGAATACTCGGAATTCAAAGAAATCCACGCTGGTGTTCCGCAAGGAAGCGTTCTCGGTCCAATCTTATTCTTGCTCTTCACAAGAGATATACCACAAGATGAAGGGACCGTCGTAGCAACGTTCGCAGATGATTCGGCTATCCTCGCAATGGATGAGTCAGTCGAATCATCAACGGGAAAACTCCAATGGGCTCTTGAAAAAGTATGCGAGTGGACAAAGACTTGGCGAATCGCCCTTAACGAGACCAAGTCAACGGATGTCAATTTCACGTACAAAAATATAAACAACTTACCTGTTTTCATTAACTCGGTACAAATACCATACGCAAACGAGGCAAAATATCTAGGAATGACCTTAGACGCAAAACTTAAGTGGAAGCCACACGTTAAAAAAAAAGCGAGACGAGCTCGCAATCAGAGTTAGAGAAATGTATTGGCTACTCGGGAGATACTCAAAGCTAAGTGTATACAACAAAATGCTCCTGTATAAGCAAGTGCTAAAACCTCCTTGGACATACGGTATACAACTTTGGGGTTGTACCAAACCAGGCAATATGGCTATACTGCAAACATTCCAAAACAAAACGCTAAGAGCAATCGTGAATGCTCCATGGTATATAAGGAATAGTGGTATTCACAGAGATCTAGGAATTGCTATGCCCTTCAATGCCCTTCTGATAAATCTTTGACGAAATTCATTCCGATATTGATCGAAAGACATATTTTCAGATACTTTTAATCATTAGCTAGTCAAGAGTATCTCTCGTATTCCCTGACTTATAATGATGTACCAACCACATACATATATAAATGATGCAAACTTAAGGTGGAACAAAATAAGCTGGATTATCAGTAAGAATCCATTCAGTCATCAAATGTTGATAAGGTGGTGTTGATCTTCAATTACTTCAATTACTTCTTCCAATATCTCAAAAAACAACTTCGAGGAAGACGAAAGCTCCTCTAAACGAGATTTTCTGCACCAATATGGATTATAATAGAAAACTGCGTCGAATACAGATTTCCACTTCACCTGTTACTAATCGAATTCAAAACAGATTTCACCAGCGTGAATATTTGTAACACCTTGAGCGGAAGAGACATCATCGAAAAACTACAAGATTGTCAAATGTCATGTCGCACACAACGGCTAATAATTTTGTATTTCAAAGTGAGATCCCACAAGGTTGCATATTTTCACTATTGTTCTTTTTGGTCGTAATTAGTGGTGTTCTTTATGTAGCATTGACAGTAAATAATAGCGTCATACAATGGAAAACAAGATCTTACCTTTAAGTTTGACCTAGATTGACGAATCTTGTTTGAACGATTTTCAACGCAACTGGTCCACAGTCTAGAAGCCGAAACAATTCTAGTTGCGATTATGATAAATACCAGCAAAATATGTTAATTTTACTGGAAAGAAGTTTGGAAAAAAAAAATTGGAACAGCCAAACCCAGGAAAGGCTGACAATACGAAAGCTGCAACCGTTGGCTATCTACTGATCCAGGGATGTAGTCTTCGAAAACTATTGCTGCTGTCAGCTGTTAACTGCAAAATTTTCTTTCACATATGTCTCGTTTTATCCACAGAAATTTCTGGCTAAAATTTCGGGTCTTGAACAATGAGCTTTATACAAAAGCTCCTGAGGTTCCTGACTTTGAGGGATCTGTAAACTCTGTGAGTTATGGCTTTATATGAGTCGCCGTTGGTGGGGCCAGCTTGTCACTACAGACTCGATCATCTATCATTTGTTAAATGTCAGTTTTAGAACTCAAAGGGTTTGGTATCTATTTGTACGATAAAATAATTTTAGAATGTTGGTCGATGCGCAAATACTTTAAAATACACTTGTTTGATACTACTGGAAAGTTGCTGGTGGCTAATTCTTGGCACTAATAGTCTTTGTATCAGGTTTGTTGCCACGTATCCATTTAAAATTCCAAGTGCTTCAGCATTAACATCGGTTAAAGTGACATCCATCATATTTTAGTGCGGTTAGTGAGCGGATATTCAGTGAAATTCAAGACCACCATTCGCAGTGCTTAAATGAAAAAGTAGAGCCTATCCCAACCCAAGTAAGTGAATCTACACAAACTGTCGAAACTGTCAGGTAGTCTAGTACTCTTCAACGAGTTTTCATTTAAATCTTCAAGTAGCATGACATCGACATGAAACCACTGTCAGCCGCGATATAAAATCCACTTCATCCCAACAGTGGAGTATGAAGGAAAAGATGTAATAATTCAATTAGCATGTGTCGTCGCGAATATTACCAACCAATACGACAAAAATACCGCCGACTGGCTAAAATGCTGTTTCTAATTTTCCCTAAATTACGTTTCCGTAGGTGCATCCATTAGTTAACGAAAATGTATGACATTACACGTCTCAAATTACAAATTATGTAAAACTTGCTCGAATGCATTTTTATTGCGACAAGTACATATGTACGTATAACTTGCAGCCGACAAGTTATCACATCAAACATTCATGGCGACAACTACTTAATTTTAATGAAACGTTTATCCTTTTCGACAAAATTATCATGCTTATCCAGTTTACGCAATAAAGATTAACATTAGCATCTAAAATATTTCATCTGCCAAGATCAGGTTCAACAAGTGACAATCGATAATGATTTTTTCCTCAACACGATGTGTTACTCGATACTTTTACTTATGCTGTAAACATAAAAACAGAAGAAAAAAAAAAAAAAAACTCTTTCCAATCGGTTGACCACATTGCAAAACCATAACTAGCCAAAGCACAAATGTATCTGCACAGTCATAAAACCGAACGTAATGTATAATGAGTAGCAAAACATGTGCAGACCAAACGAGTCCAGTCGAACTAGAAAAAGAAAGTAAAGTCCATCAGGCAGCCAGACATAAAAACACAACAAAAAAAAATGATCTTTTCAGCTATGGATACACCGCATGATGCAACATAACAAAGTCAAGGCCGGCCGCGCAATAATTTATTACCACAAAATCATAACCGCTCCGGAAAGCTGTAATGCCATTTCACACCGTTTGACCTCAGATCCACTGTGGTAAGATAAGAATCTATCTAAATTCACGCAAAAGATACAAGATACGCATGCCAAAGTGAATGCGTTAATGTATCTCAACTAATTTATTGTTGAACAAGCGTGTGGACTGGCATTAAAGTGAAACGAAAAAATAATAAAAATACGGAAACATAGGCGGCAGGCGATACATAATCATAATCATTCCATCAATCATGCAGAAGAAGGAAAATCCGAATTAAAATGTAATAAAACTGAAATAATTCCAGCTTTGTTATAAGTTAATAGAGAGAAAATAAACCAACGCAATCCTCGTATAATTGCAATAACTAGTTGCGAAGTTTTTCCCGCCTGTCGGCTAGTTAAATGCAATTTAATTTGCAGACAACGAAGAAAATATGTACTCGTATAAATATATGTATGTAGCTGCCACAATACAGCATTTCCTTGCAAGGAGTATACTATTTTAAGCATTTTGCCATTGACCGTAACCCTGGGCAGAGCGAAAAAATAATAAAAACGTTAGAGAGACTGGTTTTGAGTAGGAAAAGATGAAAATCCAACGCGCAATAGATTGCACACTGTGGGACACATCACACAATAATTTGTTAATTGAAATTCGTCGACTTGAGTTGTAGATTTTGGTGGGCTATGCTACAAATGATATTTACAAATTATGTATCTATTGCAAAAGTTGCTGGTCTATGGGAAGTTGTAATAAATTTAGACTTACCACGGTAGCTGGTAAATTTGGCGAAAGGTGGTGGTAATTGAGAGTTATGACTTCATAGTGCGATACATGTAAACTGGATATAACATTGTAGTTGAGTACTATTAGCTAAAAAGGAAAAGTCCGAGTTCCACAAGGTTGTCGTCTATAGTCGCTACTTGACATTTATAGTTATTACAACATTCTCTGATTTAAAGATTAGGGATTGCACAACTTTCTTTTGTAATAAATGCAAAATGTATTTTAAACGTAAGAACATTCAGGGTGTCGACAGTTTTAACTTGCAAAAATGTCTAGTAAGATCTATAAACTTTTGTCAAAGTTACTCTGATGACTTTTATGAAATAAAGAGCAGTAAAAAGTCTTTAATAGCTTGTAGTATTCATCACTGTTGCATTGTTATGAGTAATTAGTGACAAGAATTATTTTATATGTTTCGTGTGCCAGCTTAAGGAAGCCAATTAAAATTTTAGTTGAGTTGTTTAAAGAATTAACAATTACCACAAGAACTTGTCAGTATGTACATACATATAATTATTCACTACTTAGATAGTTGGTTTTATTTTCTTTAATTTATGAGTGATAGATATGAATGATTGCACGCGCAAATAAATAACGTAAATCAGTTTAATTAGACCGTAACTGGTGTAACCAGGCATATACCTAGTTTCATCGTCGTCACTCAGCACCTGATGAGCATAGTTTGTTTGTTTGCATTGATTGATATTGAATTCATTAAGTATTGCATATGAAAATGAACCTAACCAGCTTACTTTATTTATGTAAAATAGTCTTGGGGGTATAGCAGTTTTATTTTGAAAATTGTTGGTCATTTTCTGATGAGTAGGAGGTTTGGGTATCTTAAGGTCAAAAAAAAATTCAGTCCGCCAGTCCTGTGTGAGCAGGGTTTATGATGTTTGCTCCTGCAGTTCACAAATAGAAGCGAAAGAACAATCTGAAGATAACTAATAAAATGATCTCTGGTGGCTATCAGAGTGTTGAGATTATTTAGGGAACTCACTTCAGATTAGAGACTGACAATTTGGCCGAGAATTCTTCGCTGGTTGAAGGTTTTGGCAGAATGGCTGAGTGGTTAGTGCGTCGGACTACTGAGCGGGATGTTTGAGGATCGATTTCCAGACAACACGAAAGCTTTTTTCATGGTCCTATCTCTTGCAAGTGTCTGACAAACATCCAAGAGTATAGCTGTCACGAAAAAACTCACGACACAAAAATTGCCATTGAAATACAGCTCATAAAATTATACTAGTGTATGCTTACTTGACATTTGCTTGAATAGGATTCAGAAAGCCATTTTGGAATTTTAGCTGTCAAAATTTTAGTAGACGAAACGAAAGTCGTGTCGTTAAAATTCACACCATTAGAATTCATTTGTAGCAGGATGTTCACAAGTATTCACTGCCACGGATGTCGAGCGAGAATTAAGACACATCTATTTCCTGACGCTATTGGACAGTTGACTCAGTTGTGTATATTTTTTGTGTAAATTTTCACACTGGCACAGCCGGGGTATGTAGGACCAGTAAAACATATAACACTATCCTCAGACCGATCGCTACATAAGCAACTATAGCGTGGTGGACAAAATTCGAAAGATATTTCTCACAAAACTGTGCTTAAACAGATGCATTGCCAATTATGTATATTTTCGAACCCGAGGTGTATGAAATATATAACATCTCTGCGGACACTATGAATAGTTGTGAGAATCAAGGTCTCCTGTACTGGCTTGCAACGCCAAACATTTCTGACGACTAGTATTGACATTAGAAAATAGCTAAAAATTAATAAAATATCATCTCTGTGGTAAACTTTTTTAGATTTTAAATCAAAATTTTCAAAAGTAAAAACTAGAATTTTAATAACATATTGATTATAGCCAATAATTGATAAAATCAGAGATTTTAACTCACAGAAAATCTGAGTCGAAAGAAAATGAGTTCAATCCACATGCTTACCTGCAAATAAAAAAGAAAAAAAAAATTAATAATTTAATTTATAGAATTAAGTAAATAATTTATTTTTAATGAATTACGAGTACAAAATTGCTTAATGGTGATCATATCTTGATATCCGTATGTATAGTGCAATACCACTTGCAATGTCTTTTTATTTTAAACCAAAGTTGGATGTTCCTCAGGAGTACATTCTCAGTCCTATTCTGTGCGCTTTTTTCATTGAGCATGTGTTTGGAAATTTCCCTGATGGCGTAAAGTTTGCTTGACACAGAAGAATTCGTCACTCTCACCAACTTACTCTTCAGTTACAAATCAATAAGCTAAAGTGTGAGTGCGATACTTAGCATTTGAAAACCAAAAATTGATTTTGTTTAACCACGTGCAGAAGGAGTTTGCCGGAGAGTTGAAATTTTAGTCAACAATTTCCATGATAAAGCGGCAACTGTATTAAATTTTAAAGAAACTAATGCCAAATGAAGCAATTGATCTCACACTTAATTTCAGTGCGAAGTTAGTTCCAATCATGATAGTGGCTTGACATTTGCTCCGCCCTGTAAAATGTCATGTGTCATTTAAAGAACGTTTTTGAACAAAAAATCATCGAAATGTTTGCAGTTTCTGGTTCAATACAATCGAAGTTGATGGTCACAGAAGCACATTCTACGTACAGTAATAGTATATACAATTCCTTGCTCCAGAAAGAACCAAAACGTTTATCATTTTAATTCCAACTCGAAAAAAAAAAAATACATAAACTATTTCACGATTAATTCTCAGTCCACATATTCGTATCTTAAACGCCACAAGAGTACCATATAATTGAATAAAACAATTCGCTACACTTTTCGCGAATAAATTATGTTTGCCCCAACCGCATTGACTGCACTGCTATGCACAGTTGCATTCATACTTGCCGACGTCAGCTTTAAAGGTTATTACAAAACTCGAACCAGTGTCGAATCGTGATGTGTCAACGTGGTATAAAATGTGGTTCTCGGCAATGTTGTGACTGTCAGCTCATTTTATTTATAAACAAATGTGAGTTAGAAGCAATTGTCGCATAGAAAACCGTAAAATGTATAATTGATGCTTCTAATCGAAAGATTCGCATCTAGTGGCAAAAAAAATTGAATGTAGTATCTACAAATCGCTAATTTAGAGACCAACAGTTCGGACAGATGATTTTTCGGTAGTGGT
Source organism: Xylota sylvarum (assembly GCA_905220385.1). Lineage (NCBI taxonomy): Eukaryota > Metazoa > Arthropoda > Insecta > Diptera > Syrphidae > Xylota > Xylota sylvarum. The sequence continues at coordinate 42,274,745 of LR999958.1, forward strand.
ACAGCGGCTGTCTCAATAAATCGTTTTACTTGTCATTTTGATTTACCGCGTAATTGGCCATTAGCGGTATTATACGATTAAAATGTTGAAAGTGTTACAATTCTGAAAAGGATTTATGACAACTGACTGGAGTTATACATGGAACGTTATTCAAATTACTATAGTTGCCGCCTTTACTTTATATCTAACATATACATAACTATTCTTATTTTTATTAAAATTATAATTTGTAGTAGTCAAACAGCCAATCATAGTAGCGTTATACATCAGTGGTCGCTCTAATTTTTTGCCAACGAAAAATACTAAAACTCCGAGTCAATCCGAAGGAATTTCGCTCCAGATGTCAATGGACCAGAAATGACAGCCAATTATTTATTTATTTTGCTGATTGTAGTACTTGTAGCACCGCTCTGTTGAATAATGCTTCATGTCAGATTGAGTTAAGGTGCATGGACCTTGTGTGGTATTTATTACGTGACCAGCAGCAAATGGGGTTAACAGTGTGAGGAGTAACATGTGATTTTCTTTAGAATAAAATTCATTTAATTATGTTATTAATGGTGGAGACTTGTCAGTAGGTTGATGGAATGTTTGTTTGACTTTGATCTGGGAAAAAATTGATTGGAATGGGATTTCAACACGAATTCAAAAAATGTGCTTAGTATGTATTGGGATTAAGCTTTCAAGGCACCAGAGAATACCATAGTTTAAGTAGTAGTTGGTTGTAATTTTAGTTTTCATATTTGACTTTGAAGTCATAAATTGCGATGATTATGTTTTGGTACAGCGGTGGAATGTAAGTTTATATGGTACAAACTTGACTTTTTAGAAGTGAGTGAGTTGAAGTAGTTCGGCGCCAACGAATTCGGGCATGAAGGTAGTAGCACTGTCATACTCTACTCCGAAACGGCCTACTCTAGACATGTGTACGGAGTGGGCTCAATGCTGTCAAAAAAGAAGTGCATTTATCAGAGATCACTGCAGCAATTAAAGCACATAGGAACAACAAAACGGTAGGACCTGATGGCATTCATGCGGAGCTATTAAAACTAGTGCCTGCAGCATCTGTCACAGTCTGCATAAAGAAAAGCTGTCAGAGGAGTTCAAAATCGAAAGTGACGTGCAATAAGGATGTGTCCTCTTACCAAGATTATTGTTTTTGGTTATAAGCAGTGTGCTCCGCGCTGCTTTATCAACGAAAACCGGATAAATTTGATGGACTCTAACAGTGATGAAGATTTAAAATGCACCAAATGATATTATGTTTCATATTATATGATCCCTGACAGTATGAATGAAATAGCAGGCAGGTTTAGAGACAGGTTTGACTCCAACACATGTCGTGCATTAAGGCCACAGATTGATGTCAATATAATAAAGACTGCTCTATATAGAGCTTTCACCAACATAAAGAGAACAGAATACGTTGTCATTGAAACCACGCTCTCCAAACGGTAGAATGGATATCAATAAATATCTTAATCACAACAAGAGTTACCATATTTTGTAGGACATTGTTTTCTTCAATCTGTAATGTTGGGCCTACCTTAACAATTTTTAAACCTACCTTGTGAAATCCAGCACCAAATGAGCACTTCATTTGAGACACACTGTCTGTAAGTAATAGCTAAAACACAATAGCCATTCGAGTTCGGTTTGGTCACGTTATATTCCTTTGACAACATCCCAACTTTTGCTTCGAGTTGAAGTTACGTTACGTGACATTACGTTATCCTCTTCGAATGCCAAACGGCAGGTCGAAGGAAAGGCTTTTGTGATAGTTTACATTGAATTCCAATTGTTGAACTCTAAAACGTCAAACAAAGCCGAAGTCAAAGCGCTATTGTGCTTTGAGCATAGTATCTTACCATAAACAATCAACTTCATTCACTGTCTGTCATTTACGTAAGCTTATTTTCTCTGTAGTCATACACCATATCAGATATCCAATGAGTTGCCAAAGAAAACCTGGTAAATTTTAATTTAAGAAAATGCATCCCAAAAAAAGTATGTCTCCATTTTCCATCACTATTTCCTTACAACACTGTTATTTCAATCAATTATGCCTTTTCAATCAAATCAAATACACTTTGAATAACAACTACCAACTAATCATTCCCATTAATCAGTAGTACAGGAAACTATACCACCGGAGTAATTTAAATTCAATTAATTCAAACAAATTGTTTCCTAAAGCACAAACTCGACCATTTTAATCACACCTGCAATTACCATTCTTGTAGCCGTTTTGGAGCCCGTGAACATTAAGTGAACGGACCACCGACCGTCCACCCATACCCAAATTGTTATCCAATCGAAATTCTTCCATTCGAATACAATAGGTTTCTTTTAATTTCTTTTTTTTTTTTTTTTTGTGAAATCCGTAATTGACCATTTATGTAAATCCAGTTGTCGATCTAACCATATTCGGAGTGTAAATAACAAAATAAGGGAGCAACGCAGTGAAGTGACACTTTGACAGACAGAGACATGAAATGACGTTAACATAACAAAGGAGTGAAATTGTAACGATAATATAATATTACGTAGTTAACATCGGCATTACTTATGTCAACATGGGGTGCCTTAGGTTGATTATATTTTCAACATATTTGGATTGATTACTCGATTGCTCATAAAACGGCAAAATTTTGTATCCTGTTTTAGGAAAAATAAAAAAAAAAAACTAATAGACACAAACTGAACTGCAAAAATGTTAAGTCTTGTAGTCGGCCATTTAGGCATCAAGTCACTTGTCACTTTGGATGCATTCTGGTTTGACAGTAGAAAAAGATTGATAAGATAATCCATTCCGAATACGGATGAAAGGAAATCCGTAACTATGAGACTGAATGCCTTTAAAAACGCCCAACAGGTTATGTAATGACTGTAAGAAATGACTACTATTCAATTATGTATTCGGTTTTCATTCAGTCAAGTCTGGGCAGTCTTTTCAAATCAATTTATGAGTAAGAAAAAAAAAGCTAATTAATGACTGTTGCATTCTTATGTTCACTGAGGATAAGTGCAGCATAAATTAAGATTATATAGTCCTTCCAGTTTAATTCATGAATAGTTGCCACGCCCCAAAGCATTTCTTTTTCTTCCTATAGCAATGCAATATTTCAACTAATGTATGATCAGCCACTTGCATCGTCAGGTAATAACTGCGTGAAAGTGTTATGATACCTAGTGGAGAGTTTAGAGCTCAATGAACTTACTGATTATACTTACTCGCTTTAGACAGTTCTTTGAAATTGAATCTCTAACTTCCGCTTTCATATCGTTCGACCAACGACACCGGCTACTTGCATTAAATTTGGAATATTATGCAGCCAAACCAGGGAACGACAAGCGATTTATGTGACCACCATTTCGCAAGTACTTTCCTGTAAACTTACTACCTTGAGTACTTTATAAATTTTGTTTGTGACTTTCGGGTTACTTCCTATTATTCATCAATAAAACACTCTTGTGTATTTCTAGTGGGGTTTATTGACAGGTTGTTGATTTAATGTTTTATAAGATGTATTAGTATAGCTTCTGTCTCAAATTACCATACGCTGGCGCTTCAATTCCACTTCCGAAAAAAAAGGATGTGAGTCTGAGAACGAATATGACAAGCCGAGATTATGTACTGTCGTCTTCGACGGAATGTATTGGATAAAAAGTAACAAACAAGAGATTATTTATAAAAATAAGAAAGAGAGTAGGAGATAGAACGGAGCCTTGGGGGATGCCAGCATTTATGATATATGGTAGATATCTGACTTTTAACCGTCTAAATTAATTTGAATTGAACGGTAGTTTTTAGTCAATTGAAGAAGAGAATCTTCGATCTCAAATGCACATATTTTCGACAAAAGAGTTTGATTCCAAACTCTGTCAAATGAATACTCTGAATGATGCAGAGTGTAGTCCAACTTTTTGGTGAGGTATATTATCAAGTCACCAGAATAGTACTTAAGCTGACGATTTATCAACATCAAGAGAAGTGACTGAAATGCAATGGTCCCGTAATTGAAGGGAGAAGAAGATTCGCTTTTTAGGAACAAGCTGGATAAATACTGTTTTCCATCTACTCGGATAGTATCTAGAAGCATTCCGGTGCTGTCTGTCCAGGACGTTGAACCCAATGAGAACTGTGTGTATTGAAATCGGCCGCAATAACGAAGGGTAGGCAAAACTATTTCGAAGCACAAAGCTGCTCTAAGAACAGTGAATTCAGTAACGATGAAATCAGAAATAATAAGCAAAAGTCATTGAAGAAGATTTAACTTTTAGAATATTTACAGCGTTGGTTTCGTTGCTTTTAATCTAATCGCGATATTAATCTAATCGCCCGATCTCGAATGACTTTCAGCTTGTCGATGTGCATTTTTGTCGCAACCTTGTCCGTCAGGAATCTATACCGCAATCTATGTAGAATAATCCACAAGGTAATGCAAACAGGGAAACAGGTTCTCAAAGAAAGTGGGCAGTCAATAGTGATAATAACTTTATTGGCTCAAATCTGAGAAAATTGGAATAGTTGAAGGTTGTAAGCTCTTTTTATGCCACTGGATACTGAGTTTATGACCTATTTATAATAATGTCATTATCAAAATACAATTTTTCTGCTTCGGCCTTGAATAATCCTTGTCTATGGAATTATGACACAAAATGATTGCAACAATTCTGCTTAGTATTGATATACAGAATAAAAGCAGAGTACCTAGTTTAAACCCCTTCGGAACTCCGCACTGCACTTCGTTTTTATTTCTGCAATCGTTTTTTGCTTGCACACGAAGGATCCTGTCATTTAGATTGTCTACCATTCAGTCCGCAAGGTTTCCTCTAATTCCAAAGTTTTGCACGGTTTTAGAGTATCGAAGGCTTTGCTGAAGTCTAAAAATAGATGGCGTTTGCTTAGATTTGAGTTGATTAAATCTGCAAAGTTACCAAGAATTCTTTGCTTTTTCCTTATTACTGAACCTAGGGGTATATTATTATTATTGGGACAAATGTCGTAGTGAAGAGTGGAGGGTTTTTCAATACATTTATGTATGTTCAATGAGGGTGCATCTGAGCAGAAATAACTTAACAATCTACAACTCGGTCAATGTCAATCCCAATCTATGACTACAAAAGCCAATCAGCGAACAGAGAATAGTTGAAGAATTTGCTTCGATTAGTATGCTGGTGAACATAACTAATCCTGCTTTCAAAATTATGTACATACATATGTGTCTAAAGAAAATAGCGTAAAAATTGATGAAAGTTACATAATCTTCCCCGGCACGGCAAATGTTAATAAATTCTGAACGCATGCATCCATAAGCATATTGCATACATAAGCAATAAAATTTAAAATTTTTACAAATTGTGTCGGTTTGTAATTTAACACTCCGAATGGTGTGCTTTCTAATGATTTATAACGATCTCAACAAATTATGGCGAAAACGAAATTAATTTCGCATTTATATCATATTTGCAATTCAAATTAGCAAATCCCAGATTTGCGAAATTACTTCTACATCAGATAAGATAAATAATTGCACTTTGATTAGTCTAAATGGTGGGATTATACCACCTTCTTCTGTTGACATTACTTTCAGTTTTTGTTTTATTACTCGAAAGCAAAAGTGTTCCCATAAACTCCCTACGAGTTCTTTGTTAGAGTTTATCTTATTTATTCAATCTTAAGGTGTGACTACATAATAGGTATTCCTAAACAAATGCACAAAGATCTCTGCTACTGTGCCATCGAAAATGTGGAAATGTTACACGCGATGGCACTGGTGATGATGATGCTATAGTGCCTCCCATAGTGTTGTCACCACTCGTGTATTTAGGGCATTGACCGAATAAAATAAAATGTTAGGAAGAGATATTTTCATTCGTAACACAAATTCATTACGAAACCGATATCACAAATGCATTTCAAGTCTCTTAATCAATAAATCACAATAATTAATTCGATATCATAAGATTTTACTCTCACCGAACTTGACGAAACTTTATAATTACCCGGACTGTTGACATTTTTGGCAAACTTATAACTTCATCTGTCATTCAGTGTTGCAGTTGGCAACATTGTTTTTACAAATAATTTATGCTGCGTACCAATAGATACATTTCTTACCGTTGTGCAGGAAATTTAATTACTCAATTATGTTTGCCGTTTGGTTGATGTAGCGGTGGTGCGGGCTGCCGCTGATTAGAAGTCGACCATTTATTTTGTCAGTGGGTTTCGGTATGCCTTTGCAGATTGGTGAGATACATTAAATGTGGGAAAACACCAGAAAACATCGACAAGAGTTGTCGTAATTGTACGGAGGAATGGAGTCATAAGTGAATGTTGTCTTTGAGGATAAATGGGTTAAAATATAATGTGAATGAGTTTGAGTAAATACCGAGCGGACATGGCATTAGTTAGACCTTGAAAGTGTCAGCATAAGACATGGATTGATGTGTGTTGATTGTGCGAATGTAATTTTGGACTTCCACTCCTATTTTTTTTTTCTTGGAATCATTTTTTATAGACTCGTTATGGGGTAACTCCTGGTTTTTTTTCTTATTGTATCTTTTTTACAATTTCATTTGTTTATTTTTGCGTATCTAAATGATATATGCGTGTACGTAGATACTAAATTATTTTTGAACAAAAAGAAAACATTGTTTTAATGGTTAACCTTAAGGCAATTTGTGGGTATGTTTTTGGTAATTTATTGTAGATGATTGGTGTAATTTTTCGAAAGTAATCATCTCAAATGTTGCTTACTCATGGGTTGTTTATTTATTTCATTAGTTTTGGCACCTACATATGTATCTCTTGATCTCTATTAGTAGTTTGTTTTATTTTATAAGTGACCTACAAGTAGATACTTTCAAAATCTGTTCGTTTTGGAATGCTTTCTCTACCTCCTTCTAGGTAGAGACTTTAATTCTGATTGAGTAGACTCCACTATGTGACATATTTTGGAATGGATTTGCCTTCGGTCTGTAAGATGTGGCAAATTCAGTCGTGTCGTAAGTTTTTTACTTGCACCCATACCTATAGGGCAAGTATTGGTTTCGTGAAAAATTTCGAACTCGAGATTTTAATCAAACTTGACATTACTATGATGGAGAAGTCCAAAAAAGTGGGTCCGCCAATTCCGTCTGTCTGTCTGTCTGTCTGTCTGTCTGTCTGTCTGACTGTCTGTCTGTCGGTCTGTCTGTATATTCGACTGCAGCCCAAACGGCTGGACGGATTTGCTTCAAACTTCACATCTGGGGTCTGTGGGATGATGCCTAGAGGCGAAATTGGAATTTTCATTCTAACCTCAAAATTAAGGGTAGTTTACTTAAGGCCGATTTCACTAAAAATGGATTTTCTCGAAAACGGCTCTAACGATTTTGATAAAATTTCATATGTGAGTTAGTTTGGGCATTTGCTATTAGATGGCATACCACGTTTTACAAATTGACTGTTTCTCGTCTATTTCTACAGCGATTGGGTTTAAAATCAATATCTGAGGTGGATATGCTAAATGCAAAATTATAATATACCAAGTTTTGGAACTGCCACGCCTACTTTTAAAAAATTTTACTTTTTCAAAATTTTTACTAGAAATCGAAAAAAATTGTGAAAACATAATTCATAGGCTTTGAAAATCTCTATAATTTACCTTAACGTCATATATAGCCACGCCCACTTTTACAAAAAAAACTTGAATTTCAGTGCTTATACGATTATAAACTAATAGCATTAAGGTGCAAGTACATACGACCCAGTCGTGCACTTTATTTTTCTAGTTATTCCTTTGGAATACGATTTGTCTAAAATAAACGGTCGTTTAGATGAGGTTTTGAATCTTCTTTCCAACTGTGATCACCTTCTAAATATTGCATATATAGAGAAGTACTGACTGGACGTTAGGATTTACCCCAGAGATGATGGAATTTTCCCCATTATGCTGCAGCTAACAAAGTTTATGATCACACCGATCCTCAAGAGACTATTTATTCGTGGTCTTGAATGCACGCACATACCGGCGGCTTGGAGGGAGGTAATAGCAATATTCATTGCAAAAGCTGGCAAATCTAGCCACACTACTGCAAAAGACTTAAGACCAATAAGTCTTACATCGTTCTTGTTGAAAACCTTCGAAATACTAATGAACGTCTATATTCAAAGCAGACTTGACCGCAATGTCATTTCACAGCGCAACACGCATATATTAAAGGCAAAAGAATGAATGAGGGGCACGCCACAAGGAGGATTACGATGTAGTGCTGCGGGCAAGATGAAAATTCTTAACCACTATCAGCGAAGTGTTAGGAAGTGATAAGTACAACGCCGACAGCTGGGTTGGAAACAATCCTTAACATGCTAACGCTAGACTTGTACATGCAAGAGTCTGCTGCCAAGAGTGCCTTGAGGATTAGACAATCAAACGGCTAACCTCAAACTTCGAAGCGCATACACAGATCGTAAAGAAACTCGTAGGCGAAGACGTAAACGTCACCATACCTCGATTTTGGGTCCACAAAGACCTAAGTGTGTTGAGGTGGAGCCTTACTTATGGTAAAAGAGTCTCAACTTGGATTTTGAGCTAAATGGATTAATTTTTCCTTCTTCTGCTGCCACTTTATCGATTATCAAGACTATATCTTCTCGATATAGAAAGTTGTCTACTTTTACTGCCATCGTAGATAGTCTTTTTAATTGCGACGAGTTTTTCTGGTCTTCTACCCAAGGCTTGCCATATAGCATCCTTCTCGAAAGCGATAAATAGCAAATGTAATCGAAGATCGACGCATTGTTTAATGATGATCCGTGCGCTACTGAAAACCTTGTCACGAGCAATCAAAATAATTTAATGAACTTTAACTAAACTTGGTGACACACATTTTATTTTTTTCATGATTTGAGGCTATTTAAAGTTAATTTTAAATTTGACGATGCCTGATGAAAAATCCTTTAACACTACTGTAAATCGAAACGAAAAATTGCGCTTTTTAAATAGATTTCCGAAATATAGATCAAGACAATTGAGTTTCGAAATAGAGTGTCGAAATATCCACGAAAGAATATGGCAATCTTCGACTCAACTTACCTTCAACTCATTTCATTAAATTTTGTAATCGATATAACATTCAGGACTGACACTCCCAGATCAACATATGTACATTCCCAATTACCCAATCCTACATCGTAGCCATTAACTCGACTTGAGGCATTGACTCCCGAATCTATGCAGATTGATAGAGAAAATTTTTGTTCCAATTTTACTACCATCAACTGGATCGATTACTGAAGTATTACACTTGAGCATGCAACATTTTTCATATGTAGATCGCAGTGCTCTAGGAGGGAGGCGCTGTAACTCCATGTATTACACTCCTCAAAATGTCTTAACAATTAGTGGGTTGTTCAAAGTTGTTACGAGCGAAGGTATGAAATTATATATCTACAAGGTAATGATAGGGTAATAGTAAATGTAATCATTTCAGCATTAAAACATATTTGCATCAGAAGTAGCAGGTGCTAATCATAAATGAAATGCAGGTAAGAAAACACTTGACTTAAAATGCAATTAATACAAAATAAGATAGAAATAGCCAACCACTTGAACAAGTGTGTCACCAAACTGCATTAGCTAAAAAAAAAACTAGTAGGTACACAGAATTATCATATTAATCGTACATACACTTTCTCTGAATGCGATTCAATTTAAAAGTTACGCATACATCGAGATGCATAAAAATGTTGTTAATTAATTCACTTCGAAATGATAATGAATGATTACAGAAATGACCTCTAAAAATGCAGCAATTTACAGATGGTAATGGAGGATGGATAAGACACCTAACCTCTCAAGTTCGGTAGTAATAAACATTTCTTAAACTTCTCTTACACACTTCTTTTGTTTTGTTGGTTTATTAATAACTAGCTCACCGCACCCAAATGATGGAAGTAGAAGGCCACCATAGTAAAGCTTCACTCAGTCTTAAACAATTAACCAAGGTAACAAACCAAACAATGTTTCCTAATACCAACTATGCGTCCAACAAAAACACTGCGTTACAAAGAAGTTGAACGATTCTTTTATACGGCATAGGCCAGAAACTCTTAATGGTAACAAATCATTTTTCTGGCAGTTGAATGCGATAAATCGGGTCTGCACTTTAATCTAGATGTAAATTCAAGGAAATATCCGGAATCTGACACTCAGTGGAGAGTAGAAAAGATAAATAGATACTCGTACAAGGAAATAGATTTGAGATTAATTTGATCGTAAAGGGAAGGAACCTTCTTTAACTCATTGACCGTGGCTTATTGATTTTAATGATGTCGATATAACATCTTCTTTATATAGCTTCATTTACTACCTTCCCTTGAAGTCATAAAATCTCTAAAATCAAACGAGCCTATTAAGCACAGATAAAGATACGCATTTAAATTGCAATGCCATTCTGTCGATTCTGTTGGATTTAAATGAAATTAACAACCGAAAACGATTATTAAAATTCACCAAAGTCAGGAGAATACTACCATACCAATGAACTTTGTTTATTTATACTTGAAGAATGTGCGAAATTCACTTCAGCTGGTTGAACACCTACGCAAACGAGTAGGACAAGTTACTTTGCCACCTCCATCGGAAGGAAATTTACAGTACCACTCTCACTTTTTTAATACCACATTCGTTGTGGACCATTAAGTTTGAATTTAAAGAGTCTTTATAGTGTCCTTGTGATAAGCTATAACTGAGTTGCATAACAAATAAATACGGTTCCACCTTCATTCATTTTGACCTAAACACCCTACTGACACGACGAACGGAGGGAAAACCTGTAGACAAGGGTGGAACCAAATTAATAATCACGATTTCTTTCGATTGGCAGCCTAGAGCAATAACTTGAGTAGAATGAGTTGATCCTCCTTAGTTTGATTAGGCACACTGGTTAAGAGTGTAACTAAATTTGGTGAGAATTCCTGCAATAGTCAAAGGCAAGAGTGAACTTATAGGTGGTATGATATAGATACTGCTGCATAACTGGAATGGAAATTTCACAATGCTGCTGCTATAAACAAACACAAGTGGTAGTCTCCAATGCTCAAGCGCGCAGCATACGGTGAGACGAGGCCAACAATTATGTACATTAACATGCTCTGACTACGCGAGCAGGTAAGAAAATGGGACCATATTAAGTAGCATGAATAAACTGATAGGTGGTTACACCTCTAGATAATATCCGGTAAAATAGTTAAATAATTAGTTTTCCATTTAGGAAGGTAGCTACCTTATTCACTGAACATTTGCTTCGGTGATATAACTTGTATAAGATTTAATTTGAATTAGTACTGCATTCTGCTATACTAACTCAAGAGCATAAAGCTAGAAACCAGTAAGCAGATATGCACAAGTGAGATTTGATGGACAGATTGAACAAGAGGTTATGGAAACAGTACTAAGAAGTAGTAAACATATTCTTTTATTACTATCCACGAAAACTTTTGCACTTGTGTTACCAAAGCAACATTTATGTTCTGCAGATCATTTATCCTGACAGCTCTGTTCTATAGTGTCGAGTGCTGGATCATAAGCAAGGATTGATAGTTTATTTAGGATTTTCCGTCGAATATTAAGCCATGAGAATCTTCGAGTCCCAGTCTACGATTTTAAGACGATAAGGTATACTGAAGCCAAATTATAAAGACCAAGTAATTGTAGATGTCGGAACTTTCGATCTCGAAAACTAGAAACGTCGTTTGAAGCTGTTGTATCCTAGACAGTGATCCTGCATGAATTTCTGACGAGTCCTGCCAACAAGAATCACAGAGGAGATTATAGTGCAACTTAAGTCTAGCAAGTTGTCTTTTCTGTTGCAACACATCCAAAATAGTGGTGACATCTTACAGACGTCTGAAAGCATTTGTTTAGTCTGTTTGTATTCTAAACAGCCACGCTACACACAATTATGTTCATAAGAAACCCAATTATTGGCAATAGAAGTACTAACCGTAGACAGAGGAAAACCTAATGAAGGTTCAGGTATAAAGAAGTGATTCCCTGCAGTAGACATTGAAAGGATCCCAGGTAGTAATCTTGTCTAGATCACTGTGTTCTACAGCATCTATAAAAGCAATACTTAACTTCATGTCGCTACAAATTTAAGGCCTTAAAGCCGGTAACTTTACAGGTCATCTGAGAATATTAGAATACATTCATCGTGTGCCAATTGTTAAGGTACCAAATGCAATGTTTAAGAGATTCCGATTCTCGAATCGGAAGTTGTTATAGGTGACCGCCAAGAATAAAATAGCACTGGTACTGGCGTATATGGTCCCAGTTTACAATGCGCGACGTCATTTGGAAAATCGCAAACAATATTTCAAACAAAAGTATGTACTACATGGTATATATGCCCGCATTTATATCTTTTCAGACAGTCAAGCAGCACTATTGGCCTTTAAATTCTATATGGCAGGGTCTAAGCTGATCTAAAACAATTTCAATCTCCGCGAATGTCTTGCATCCATGAACAAAGTTACCTTAGGTTGGACATGAAGGTTTCGAGGAGAGCGAGAGAAGAAGCGATTGTCACCCACTCGTTGTTCCTGAGCCCTATTTTGGGGTTACAAAGGTCACATTCGCAGTGCCCATTAAGGTTCTAGTATAGTATAAGCCCTGACTACCAATGTCAGTATAGAAGACTGTTTGCTAAACTGTCCATTTCCGACTCGAACTCTGATTATTGCCAGTCTTGGATGCAAGTAAATTTGACTTTAAATTTGACGAACCGATCGAAATTTTTGTGTTATTATGTCCAACGATTTAACTGTCCTAAGGGTCCAGAGTCTTAGAATAAGTCACGTGACAGATCATCAAAACTCAAGTTGATATAATTTTCAAGTGATGATAAGGCCAGGTCTACACTAGAGACGAGCATGTTTGGAACTATCCCATTCAACCGACAATCAAGGTTTGTTAGGAGTGAAAACCTGTAAGCAGATTGAGGTAAATGACACTTCAACATTATAAAAAGGATTGATGGAAAATAGAGAGCCCTCCTTTGACGGTTTATTCTAAAACCTTTAGTAAAGCCCTGTCTGCATAGCCCTGGAGGTGGTCATGCCAATCAATCGCTAGATCATAAGCATAAAGGGGGCAGCCTTTAGCTTTAGTTTACAGAAATTGAAAGTTGGACCAATTTGTCCCTCTGTTTCCTTGCTATCAAGCTAAAGACTCCTAAATCATTACATAAACCTTTTTTTTCTTGAAACGGTATCCTCATTCTGTTTTTTTAAATATAATAATGATTCCTCCCTGTGAGTTACTTTTTCTATCAATTCTAGTTGACCTTTCCTTTTTATGTTTTTCCATCATTTCATATCATTTGCGTTGGTTTGAGAATGAAGATTGCATTTACCTGACAAGCTTTAAATTTCGAAATATGACTTTTTAAGACAAATAAATCAAATCTTCTTGAGGATTGTGCTTGATTATATATTTCGTAGTAGCAATCTTCCATTGCTTCATAGCTAGCGTAACCGGCATACACTACAAATTATAACTGGTCAGGACACTATATAAATTACGATTCAGAAGCAATGCCTACACATTTTATTGCCAATATGCTTCAGGTTGTAGTCTGCAACAAAAAAATTCAAAATAACACTTGCAACGTACATCCAAGGACTATTTTCAGGTAGAAATATACATATATGGTCATGCAAACTAACCATGTCATTGAACGTAACCAGTGGTTTATGGGAGGACCGATAATCAGGTTTGGAATATACATACCTACACCCAACTAATGGATTATCAATATGAAGCACAACTCAACCATGGTTTAATGTCTATGTACGTAAAACTAGAAAACAGCCAAAGTTTATGCAGGCTACCATAAATCCATCCAACGATGTATGTATACTGACTGTGATTGCAATTCGAATGTGGATATATTTGAAAGGAAAACATGGAGTAAATTTTCCATATTAAATGGAATAAATTATCGGTTAGGACTTTATTGGATTGGTAGAGAATTCATTATAGATCTTGAAAAACTTTAATAGTCAAAATAAGATCACACAGACGATTCAGTGGCCTGGGTGAACGAGCTTGGATAGAACAAAACGTATGACAATCATTAACAAGGCCATTGACGTACATATATAGAGTATAGTATAGAACCTAGAATCGAACCTTGAGGGACCCCATTTAACAAAATTAGTATGGGGGCAGTATAAGTTCTGCCCAAATACCATCTCTAGCCATTTTTAAGGTCCATTCACAGCTAAGCGACTTGTAAATGCGCGAACTGCGAACAAACCATTTTTATAAGCACGCCATTGGCAATTTTACTATTCCAAAAGAACAGAGCTTAATTTATCCATCGAGCAATATAAGAAAAATTGAATCTGAATTAGTTTTTGTAAAGAAATTAACAATTCGCTGATTTTTGGCAAAGAGGCGAATGCTTTTCGCGAACTGTCAAATTTTATTCGCATTCCACACATGTAGACGCAATCCACATTCGCGTGACCAAAACATTGGCGGGAGTTTATCTTCACAGTTCTTTTGTTTTGTTCTTGATGGTCGATAAGACCTCGTAAATGACAAGTAAAATTCGCAGATTGCTGCGACCAGAAAAAAATTGCTGTGAATGAATATTCGCTCGCCCGTATTTACAGGTCACAGAGCTGTGAATGGATACAGTGACAGTACAAATTCACCACTATCCGGATGTCTGAATTATCTCCAATAGCGAAAATAGATACTATGGAATACCTCTAAATAGAGCAGATGCCCTTGTCTCACAAGATTTTCCGAAGAGGACAAAAATAGGAGATAGTTCATGATACGTAGACTGTGTACAAAACACGTCCATTTCCGTTTACTTAGCGAAAGCCAAAAAATATATAGATTTGGGAGTGCCGCAGAAAATAATGCTGGGTAATTATGAAATTTCAAGAACAGTTCGATAGTAGACGCCACATATGTAAGAACAGATCTGCGTGCTTTGAAAAACAGTAAAAGAATAGCCTGAACTAAAGCGGGAGCAGATTTAAACAAATAGTGGGTAAATGAAACAAATAAGATCAATAGAACAATAGTGCAGATCGAAGCGATGCAGTAATTTTTATGATATGATGCCAGAAGTCCTTTTCTGGATTCTGTTTTCCAAAAGGTGGCTTTTGTTCTTTTTATGAAAATAAAAACATTTCAAGAAATTCAACAAAAATAGCAATTATGTGTGTTGGCCATATGTATGAACAAGGTGGTGTTTAGTACTTATATAGTGATAGAATATTAGGCGATTATTTTTAGAATAAAGTCCTACTACTAGGTGAGTTAGACTATTGGGCAAAAGTTTCAAGGCTCGTACACGCAGATGACATCCAGAGAACCCCTTACATAGTTCTTACAAGAAACCTTCTGAAAAACAAAACTGAATGGCATTCGCTCGATTCGTGTGAAAAATAAAATGGTCACAACACGAATGGTACAAAAATATTTATTTTTTTAACGGGAGGTCCCACAAGAGCCTGTAGTAGGACCTGGAGGTTTTCGTACTGCAATATTTAGATCGACTGATAGTCTACACCCATAGCTGTTAAAATTGTCTCAAAATTTTTGGATAAATTAGTGCAACTCTGGAACGATCCTTATGAATCATAAAAACAATTACCCTCAGAGTCGCGACATACAGAAAATCGTAGATGAAATACTGGTCTAGTACAATACACAACAGAAGGGCATCAAGTAGCAAAAACGACGATTTCCCCATCGTCTGATATCAATTGTAAATGTTTGAAAAAGCCACTGAAACACAAAGCCAGGCTTATATTTATTTCTGAGTCCAAAACTGTTCGCATATTTGTAATGAAGAGCAAAACAGTGTAGAGATTCGTCAGCAATACCAAAATGGAGCAGTCACCAAACGATCAAAGGAAATTTGAACCTCAGTTGTTAATATGGCAATAACTATCATGAAAGAACTCTGCCACATAGAAAAAAGCAAGCAAAACAACGAAATCTAAGGCGGAAATAGTTGATTGAGTTAACTAACTCTAAGTTTGTAGCCATGGATCCACTGCTGTTCTTTGAATATTTAAAAGAAAAAAAACAAGTGAAACCTGACAGGAACTTATTTTATGAATTTAAAGAGATATCTATTTGCACAAAAAGTCTGGGAATTTTAAAATATGATCAAAATACAAAAATAAATACGATCAAATATTATAAGCCATCCGTTGGTTTGTTTTTAAAAAGACTATAAAAAAGTTCTGCCAAAAACACTGCTTCTATTAAGAGCTATATATGTAGTTTTTGTTTTTATTTCTAAAGCTGTACAGCTGTTACAATAGTTATTCTACGAAAGAACTTTCCTTTCTAAATGGTAGCCTTCAATGCTAAGTATAAATATCAGTCTTTAAAATAACAATACACCCCTGAATTGTGATATCAAAATTGTATACTTTTAGCGCTGACTGAGTCTGAACCAAACCACTTCTTCTCCCTTTATGCTTTCTAAGACGATCTTCGGACACCAATCAATTATTAAATTGAGAGATTCTAGATATAAAGTTTGATGCACTTCTTCTAGTCATTCGTTTTACAACCGAAAACAACGAAAAAAAAAGGGAAAAAGTTGGCAAATATTTTTGTTTTTATAAAAACGATCATTAATTGTGCATAATATTTGAAGAGGGCAATCTTTAAAATGAAGTCCTTTAAGATTCAGATTCTAAACCCAGCCCTCTTGTAATTTGATAATGTCCATTGTAAATTATTTTTAAAAAGGAACAAAAATATTCTTTGAAACACCCTGTGCCTTGAAAATAGCACAACCTTATTTATGATTTTGAAAGTTTAAGATCTCTAGGTCAGTTGTGAGAGATGGTTAGGAAATGTCTTAATTGCGGCAAACATTAATAAATCTTTGTCTGCTAAAATTTAAGACCAAAGGTTTACAATTTCACAAAATTATAGGGTGACTAGTTCGGGGTTTCTTTGTAATTTTCACTAGCTTAACCAAGGTTAAAGTTTTGGAATAAACTTACGCAAAAATTTCTAAGTAGCACAACATCTTATTGTAATTTTTGCAAATTTTTAAGTTTTACTCTGCAATTGTTAATAATTTTGTTATTGTTCATTATCATTTCAGTAATTACAGGAAAAAATTGTTGAATATTTAAAAATTTTATTTTACAGGTCACCATTATGTTTATTAAAAATATTTTTCCTACATCACTATAAAACTATTAAAAATACTCACTTTGAATTATTATTATTATAATATTTTTTTTATTTATTTTAGCAGCACCAAATTCCACTAGAAACACGAGTATCCTCTTGTTCACTCACTGAGTAGGTAGAGTATGTTCCTCAATAAAACAAAAAACGAAAAAAAAAAACCTTCCCCACTTCAATGAAGTAAGAGTGATTCAATTTGCACGTAATTTTGATAATTATTCACCGCACACTTTATAATTATTTATTACCGTGTTATTTTCTATATAAGAAAAATAATTAAGTTAAAATTTTCTTGTTCCTTGGCACCAAGAAAACAAAAACTGCATTAATTCGGTGCTATCACGCGAAGCAATTTGTGAGTACATACATATAGTATATTGATGTCTACACGTTCAATATAAATATAGATTCACTTTCCGCGAAGAAATTATTAAAAATTTAAATTTATTTTTTTTTTTTTTGAAGACACTGCCAATCACTGACGCAAAACAACTGAACGCTTGATGATGGACTTCTTGGATATTTATAACAACTGACCGAAATCCGTTGGAGCCTCCTCCTTATAAGTTTGAATGCAAAACAAAAACCGAGAGTGTTGTCGTCCCTACCTCCTAATGAAGTATGCTACCGCAGACAGTATCACACGCCGCTTTTAAGTCCGAACTGTAACGATCCGTTTAAAATAATTTTTTTTTGTTGTTGAGATATTGAAAACCAAAGTGCAACTTTAAGTAGTAGATACTTTTTCACCTCCTACTACGACTGAGAATGCGACCGCGACGATGGTTGGTTCGATTTTCTATGCCGCCACTTTAAAAGCTTTTTGTCGCGCGCTACCACCACCTTGGACAGGTCTGCGAATTTCATTGAGTGAATTGGAGGTTGATGGAAGCTTTTTCGAAAAGTGGTAGCTCGAGCCTCTTCGCGGGCCATCATAGATACAGTCATAGTTGTTATGTCCATTCATTACTTATTTGGGCATTCACTGAGGCGAGGCCTGCTGTGTGACGTGACGCGATGGCTCGTTCCGTTCCGTATTGGGATCTCGAGACAAAGGGCAATTAATTAGCGCGAGATGTTTGTTTTCTGTTTTCTGATATTTACATCATTCAAATTGAGTGAAAGTGAAAAATCAGATCAGTCAGATGATCTAAAGTAAGATCTCATCTGGGCGGCCGGCGGCACAGCGGCGGTGTGGTGTGGTGGAAATGATGTGTTGAATGGAACAGGTGGCGGTCGATGGCGTCTATTATTGTTTGGTTCGAGTTATAATCTGGATTCTCACAATGATATAACTTTTTTTTTTTGCGTTCGAGATACATACTTGGGAAGTTTTTTCCACTTTTTTTTTTTTGCATGCAATTGGCGTTGATTTGTTGTTCCGGCAGGGAAATCTGTTTGAATCGGTTTAAAGCGTGGCATTTTTAAATGATTATTGTCTTGAAGTAGATACTTATGTAGCTAGATTCTACTACAAATTGTGTGTCTCGGCAGATTTCTTCTTGGCACTGTAGTGCTTTGCTTGTTTATTTGCACTGGGATTTTTATTTGGGGATATACAGACCAGACTACGAAGAGATGTTGCTCTGTGGTGGACAGCTCTTACCGAGACTAAACTAGTATACAAGACTGTCAAATAGTTATTGTTTCTTGTTGAGTTAGACTTGTGTGCAAATATGAGATCTTTGGTGCTAACCCTTTCGGTGGTTTCTTCTGATGCATTCTCTCTGGCGTAGGCTAGAAAGCATGGAACCTTTGCATGGAAGATTGTAGTGCTACATTCTAGGTTTAAATCTTGAACATACTGCTGGTAAGAACAACAGTTTTAGAGCTCCAGATGTCCAACTGTATGTAAAGTTTCGATGTTGCATAAAGAGACGAAGCTTAAGGGCACACTCTGACAGCCATAGTCATATGTGCAGAGTTTGAAGGTTTAAGAGGAACTCGACACTAACCAACGTGTCTGCAGTTCTGCAACCCGCTTCAAATATCCCTTCAAATCATACCCAAAGCTTAGTTAGGTTAGGTTAGGTTATTTAGGCTTATGAGTTGAGTTCATCATAAGCACAAAGGGCCATAGTGAGTCCATCCCGATCCGTAGTGAAATTTCATGATCAGAAACCTATACCAATTCGCCCATAAAATTAATTTCCCTACAGAACCTAAATATGGCCTCAATTTTGTTCAATGAACCAAAGTCCTCTAAATTGTTGAAAAAGTATCTTCCGACGTACATACTTTACTCTACTCCAAACAAAGCCTTGGCATTCACAGAGTAGATGAATATCATGTAGGTGATCATAATACCTGCATGTGCCCATTCGTTCGTTAAACGTAATCTCATGGCGTGCTTCCACAGAAGGAAATGGCCAGAGAGTATCCCTATCGCTATTCTTAACCTTGATCTGCTGAGTTTTATTAATTTTCCAGATTTTTTCCGATTTAACTTAGGGCACAAGGCCTTAGAAACCATGTGCC
Source organism: Xylota sylvarum (assembly GCA_905220385.1). Classification (NCBI taxonomy): domain Eukaryota; kingdom Metazoa; phylum Arthropoda; class Insecta; order Diptera; family Syrphidae; genus Xylota; species Xylota sylvarum. The sequence goes on from LR999958.1 coordinate 42,294,460, forward strand.
CTTCTAACAGTCGCAGCTTAGTTTTGTTGCGAAAGAAGCTTTAACTCTGCTGATTCTGTTGTATATGTACATCGAGTTCGATGCCACATTGGGTCAAAGCAATACTTTCTAAGTAAGGAAAGTTCTTAGCTATCTAAATCTACTGTACAGAAATGTTTCATTGAGCAATCGAATATGTCAGGCTGAGCAATTTATTAATTGCCGTCAGGGCTGCACGGAGACATCGCTAATTACAACTAAAAATAGCAATGATGAAAGTATGCATCCTTGCCGAACCCCATTTTATAATTCAAAATTACCAACACTTCACCGTTGTGCAAGATGTGACATAATAGTTATGAGCTTTTAGGAACACTTCCTCTGCGTATGGCATATCAGATGAACTCTGCGGGCTAGCTACGAAAACTCCAAAATTGAAATCTTACTTATTTACTTAACGGGCTCCCGACCCGTGAAGAGTCTCTGCCTGAAACAAGGCAGCCTTCCACTTTCTTCGATCCCGGGCACGCTGCTTCCAGTTGTCTAGACCACTTCCTTGGTCTTCCTTGTCGTCTCGAACCTGGGGGCTGGGATTCGAAGATCCTCTTTGCTGGAGCATTTTTGTCCATTCGCCCGGTGTATCCGAGCCAGTGTAGTCGACGTGTTTTGCCTTTTTGAACTACATCCACATCTTGGTACAGCTCATAGAGTTCGCGGTTGTATCTTCTCCTCCATTCGCCCTCCTCGCATACGAGGAGCTTTCGTCCAACACTTAGCTCCAAACAGCAGAACTGGCAGGGTTAAAGTTTTGTAGAGCATACATTTCGTCTTCCGAGTTAAGAGTTTTGACCCCATTTGTTTCGCCAAACCGAAGTAGCAGCGGTTTCCTAGGGTAAGTCTTCGTCATATCTCCACTAAGGTGTCATTCGTGGAATTGATATTTACTCCGAGGTAGGTAAACTCCTTAACGACTTCGAAGTTACTGTTGCCAACAGTGACGTTTTGTCCTAGGCGGTGGACAGATGCTTCTTTGTTTGTTGACAACATGTACTTGGTTTTGTCCTCACTCACTTCAAGGCCAAGTCGTTTCGCCTGTTCTTCAATTGCCGTAAAAGCATCTAACACGGCGCGCTGCGAGCGACCGATGATGTCGATGTCGTCTGCGTATCCAAGCAGCTGGACAGATTTGTTAAAGATAGTGCCTTCCGTGTTCACACCTGCCCTGCGCACTATCTGTTCCAGCACAAGATTGAAGAAGTCACATGATAGCGCATCTCCTTGCCGGAATCCGGTACATGTTTGGAATAGTTCAGAGGAACTGTTTCCGAATTGAACGTTGCACCGCGTGTTTCCCAGCGTCATGCGGCACAGCTGGATCAGTTTAGCCGGGATCCCGAATTCGGCCATCGCCTTGTAGAACTCAAGACGATGAATGCTATCATATGCGGCTTTAAGGTCGATGAAGAGATGGTGAGCCTCGACTTGAAATTCGTTCGTCTTTTCCAGGATTTGCCTTAGTGTGAAAATTTGGTCGATCGTCGATCTGCCGTGCCGGAAGCCACACTGGTACGTACCGATTAGTGTGCTGCAGAAAGGCTTTAGACGTTCACACAGTACGTTGGATAGGATCTTATATGCCACATTGAGTAGGGATATGCCTCGGTAGTTCTTACGAGACATAGGATCGCCGTTCTTGAAGATGGGGCATATAGAGCTCATAGTCCAGTCATCGGGCATGACTTCATCCACCCATAGTTGGTTGATGATTTGGTGCATGCACCCTACTAAAATATCACCACCATGTTTGAAAAGCTCTGCTGGTAGACCATCAGAGCCGGCGGCCTTGTTGTTCTTCAGCTTTTTGATAGCTGAGCCAGCCTCTTCAAACCAAAATTGAAATCCCCAAACTAAATTCCCCAAATCCGTATCCCCAAACCCAAATCCAAAATCCCCAATCACAAATCGTGACATTAAATTCTTCATAGAACGTCCAAAATTACCTCACTACTCGCTCCGCTACCGCTCCGCTTCGCTGCTCCTTAACGATCTTGGGGATCGGGAAGAGTATTTTAGGTTTGGGAATTTTGTACTTGGGGATGTTCTGTTTGTACATTTTACAAAAGTTAGGGATTTGACGCTATCGTCACAACTGATCCTCGTCGGACTCTTCACACAATGTTGCTTGGAAATCTGATGTTGGAAATGGTCCTACTATCGCATATATTTGCTGCGATGGACTTCTTTCCTTTCACGTAATATTCGAATTGAGCTATGCTGCTGATCTAATCGAATCGCCATCTTCGCCGAAACGGTTCGTAAATTCTTGGCAGCAACTTCATCAACATACATAGTTTAGGAACATAGTTTACGTTTCCTTTGGTACAGAGAATTTGGTGTTGGGTCCGAAAATACCAGTTCCAACAAGGGTCGAGTGTTGGTTCTCTATTAGACTAGTCTTCATGGTAAAACATTTCTAGCTTAAAAAACTTTTCAAAGTAGTAGCTCTGTGGAATTCCGTAGGTCCATAAAGTTAAGCCGAGTTTCCATTAGTACTTGCTTTCTAGTTCCTTGACGAGACTAAGGATTATGTTCTGATTGGCAAAGCACTTACTAACGGTTACGGACCCGCTCTTTGCATGATACCTACTCTCTGTACCTACTCAATTCATCAGATCTATTTCCATTGGCATGCCAAGAACCTTCTGTTCTCGAAGAGTTTACCTTACCATTTTTCCTACTGAAACCCGTACCGAAACTTCAGAGTCCTGGATATTTCCACTTCTAGTCAAATGATTGGATGGCAGAGTTTTCTGCCTACCGAATACAGTTACGAGGTAACTGGAGGTACCGCGGCCAGACCTGATCGGTGCTACTAATGATTAGTTTTACTTGTACAAAGCGGTAGAATATTTCCCTTTAAGGATAAGAAGATGGTTAATGGAAGCACCAACGATAGCTATGGCTAAGTAAAGGAGTGCACTTGCCTGCACTTTCTGAATAAGCTTCTATAAATTGGCTTTGAAGTCTACATCCTGAAATGCGATGCAATTTTTGAAATGAAGATCTTAAGACGCTACGAAAAGAACCCTCTGACGCCATGTGGGAAAGAGCCTTCTTCTGCTCTGGCAAGTAGCACTATCTAAGCAAAAGAAGACTGCTATCTAAAAGGAGTCTGAAAAATGGGTCCATACACTACAATAGTTCAATTTAATCAAAATGTACAACCTCTTAAAAAATCCAACCTAGTCTGGTAAAAAATCCTACCTCAAGTCGGTTGGTACAACATGTAACATAACAACTCTGAAACCTTAGATGTAAGACTTGCCTTTACCTTTCTGGCAGCCATTGTGGGTGGAGTTTGATACTCGATGTAATTTGCTCTTCACCCGATTTGATAAATTTTTTAAGGGCAGACTGGGGATGTGACAGAAAATGTCAAAGCATCCAAATTCCTATGACATAATATTGAATGTATCAACAAGAAGGGATGTGTCAGAATCAGGCTCCATAGAGTAGACTGTAATCTATTCAAAATTGTCTCACACCTTGCGCCTAGTTAACTAAATAGATTCCTTGAGGAATTCTCATATGTTTAACCATAGAATAGCCACATTCTACTCAGATGGAAGCGATTATTGATGGCTGAATTGATACATGTACATACATATGTCAAACCATTCTGAAGAGTAGGTACTATTTATTAGGACACGAGCAATTTGAAGTGCAGTTTCCAAATATGACCTCTTCCTTGAACGCCTGTCTACGAGTATGTTTTGAAGTCTGATTTTAAACTCATATAAAAGGTTACTTGAAGTATCTTGACTTCTCTTTTTAAAAGTTTTGAATCTTTGAATGATTTAGTCAGATTGACTAAGAGACTCCACGGTTTGTAATACAGTTCACGTCTCTAAATCACCTTTTGTAACACATTCGGTATATCTACTATTAAGATCATTAAGATGTTTGAAAACATTCTCTTCTCTCTTCCGAAACGTAAATATACATATGTAAGTGCAAGTAATAGTAATATTCCAAGTGACACTCTGTGCGTCACTCGAGACCAGGTTATGCAAGAAATATCTCTCAGCTAGATGTCCAAAATACTACATTATCGTTTTTTTTTTTTTTCTAAATCGTGTTTCTAAAAAGCTCTAAATCCAAAGCTGAACAGTGACTGTTTTTGCGGATTTTTTTTCTTGTAAAACAATTTCACCTAAGGCAACAATCATAAGTAGAAATAATTTCAGATAGGTACTTGAGAACTGGTGGGTTTTTCAAGTTTCTCTTTATGCCTTTGACGTCATTCAAATTTTACGTGAAAATGAGTTTAATGGCTTTTTAATTGAGGGAAATTAGGCATACTAAGGAAGTGAAAAAAAAAGTGAATGTCCCACATGTACTCGATGAATTGGTAAAACCATCAAATTCGGTCAATGAAGAAGCGGTATCTTCAGCTAGCTTAGAAGAATGGCACAGTACGATGCGGATCTGAAAGTGAAGTGTCGGTAGTAGCATGTATCGGTGCACGAAAGTAAAGCCCAGAGATTGCAATATTACATACATATGTCAAATCTTTAAAAACAAGTCTTAATAAAAAAAAACACCATAGTCTGTATTTGCTACTACTTATCTGAACTATTCCACATATGTACCGATTTCCAGGAGATAAAATGCCGGGCAGACTCTTATCGAATGCTTCTAATGAGCAATGTTATGGGTTCGTAAGCGATTGTTTATTTTGTTTTTCAAGTTGGTGAAATCTTGGTTTTCAAGACTCAGAACTCAGTCACCCGCCAAGTACACGCACTGGTATCTAGAAGGACTTCGCAAGGTGGGGTCCTATCCCCTCAACTATGGAGTATGGATACTGGTCGCGAACGGAATCTTAAAGACATTAGAACAAAGTGGCGTCAAAGTTGTCACATATTGCGGATGATGTTGTCATAATGGCGATAGGAGGGTATACCCACAATCATCGAAATAATTCAATCCTCCCCTAATACCCTACACAAATGGGTGGAAGATGTGGACTGTCATCAGACCTACACCAAAAGGAATCAGCTGCAAAAAGTGCCCTTCGCTTGAAGCAGCTCAACCTTTATAATCGTTAAAACAATCTTCCCTCAAGAGAAGATTGGATTAACGTTAGGGCCTTCAACCCAAAAATATGTCTAATTTTACGGACGGACGGCTCAAGAACTGACGAAGAAGTAGATTCTGGCATATACTATTCTGAACCCGAAATTGCTCACTCTCTGAGAATTCCAAACGACGGCGGTGTGTTCCAAGCAGAAGTATTAACAATTGCAGAAGCGGCACGAAAATTATCCACGACACTGCACTGAGGATCGGCATATACATTGACAGTCAAGCTACTATGAAGTCCATATCATCCACAGTCGTCATATCCAAACTTGTGAAACGATTCCGTGAAGAACTCACAACATTCACAGCAAACAACGACGTTACACTTCTTTGGGTTACAGGACACAGCAGCAAGAAAGAGTCTGGACAGGACCTGACAATGGTCGTTACCTCTGATCTACCGCCCCTAGCTGTTGTAAAATCCAATATAGAGAAAACGCGAGAAAACTCTGACCCAGACCCGCGCTCTTCACGGGGATTATTACCGGAAACAACCTCCTGGCGGCCCACCGAAGTAGAATGCGACGAGAAACTGGTGACCTCTGCCGAGGCTGTGGCCATACGGATGCAGGAGAGACCACATCTCACTTCCTATGCGAATGCGCAAGCCACTGCAGAACTAGGAAAACGGCCCTCGATGAATACCACTTGGAAGATCTGGGTGACCTGTCAGGAAAGCCACCATTTACCATCCTGAAATGTATAACAATATCGGGTTGGTTCAGGGACCCTGCTTAGCTATCCCAAAGGTACAGAACAACATTTGTCTTCGTTCAAGGTTATCCACAGATAGATAGGGCAAGAAGAGAACCGTCACCATAAATAAATAAAGAAGACATTGAAGAGCTTGGCTGAACTATCAAAACCTGGAGAACGAGAAGGCCCGGCTCATATGGTCTATCTTTCTATATCTTGGTAAGGTGCTTACTCTAAATCATCAACCAGGTAAAGTATGGGTGGATGAAATCATGCCCGTTGATTGGACTATTACCTCTATAGGCTCCATCTCCAAGAATGGCGATCCTATGTCTTGTAAAAACTATTAAGGCATATCCCTGCGAAGGTGATCCCTGGAAGATCCTATCCAACGTTCAGCAAAGCTGCATATGATAGTATTCATCGTCTTGAGCTCTATAGACGATGGCCGAACTCGAAATTTTGGGAAAACTGATCCAGCTGTGAAATGGGCAGTTTGGAAACAGTTTCTCCGAATGAAATTGGCTATCATGTGATTTCTTCAATCCCGTGCTAGAACAGAAAGCGCGGAGGAGCAGGTGTTAAAACGAAGGGCGCTATGTTCAACAAATCTGTAAAGCTCCTGGAATACGCAGACGAAATCGACATCATCCATCGCTCCCAGTGCGGGGTCGTAGTCGGTTTTACGGCGACCGAAGGATAACAGGAAACGAGTTGGCTTTGATAAATAAGAACGAAACCAAGTACATGTAGTCAACAAACAGAAAAGTATCTGTCCACTGCCTAGGACTAAATGTCACTTCTAACAACAGTAACTTCGAAGTGTTTAAAGAGTTTACCTACCTCGAAGGAAATATCAACTCCACGACTGAGTCCTTAGTGGATATATCGAATACACTGGCTTGACCACATCGAGCGAATAGACAATAATCCAGCAAAAAGGATCTTCGAATCACAGCCACCAGGTTCAAAACTACAAGAAAGATCTAACCTAACTTTCTGCACTAAAAATCATAAAATCACAAATTTCTAAGACTAGGGGATAGATCTCTCAGTGAATGATGAAAATTTCATGAAAGTTAGAGACTGCATCAAACAACAAAACCATCTCACATCTGAAATGTCATGTATGAGGAAGAACAAAACACTAGAAAGACGATGAAATTTTCAGAAATCTTCAAAAATGTTTCCAAATCAAATAAAAATGAAACCCTGAATAAATTGAATTGCTAGGAAGAAAAGAAATATTTGATCAGGTGAATGTGCATATAGTACTTTTGACAGATCGTACACCATTTACCTACAAAAGTTTATTCGGTAAAAATTCGTAACTTTTGTAAGTGAGAGAAAGTATTTCACTCACTCGTGTGCCCTCTCTTTTTTGTTAGGGAACGGAGTTGGACGAGAATTTTGTACTCAGGTAACGGAATAGACCAATTATAATGTTTAAAAGTATTATTATACTTGGCCGAATTGTCACTTGTCAAACACCCACAAAACTGTAATGACATTTGACACACGTCATACTTTTTCCTTTTAACTTGTTCGCAGTCGTTTTTTTCTGTCCTCTACCAAACCATGAATTTATCCAGCAGTAGTAGCAAATTAAGATTGATAAATTAATAAAGAAGTTTATAAAACACAACGCGTATTTTTATCTTTATCCGAAAACACGATAGCAATGTTCATGATTGATAACTGAAAGCCAAGCTATAACCTAGATTCAACAAATAGAAAAACCACTAAAAAAATTTTAACGATTTAACTTGTTCATTTCATAACAATTATCCATAAAATAGAATAATAAAATATATTGCTGACAGTTTAAAAAACTTCATCAAATGTTGCGCCATTTTCTTCGCCAGCCTTCTTTCGAGCACGCGCCAATATGGCCTGCAACTCAGACGAACGTGATGTCTTATACTGAAATGAAAGACATGTATATTCCAAATGTTACTACACAGGACTTAGCACTACAAATACTTACACCAGAGAAGTTCTTTTGTAATATAATCTGTGATATCAAACGTCGGCTATCCTTAAAACCAAAATAACTCTCAATCGTCTGATTGGAGAGGGCAAACAGCTCATTGCCATTAAGACCGTGTAGTTTTTTCACAATTTGATCAGAGAAGCCCTTGCCACGAAGCCATTCCTCCACTTGCTTGGCACTTGACGTTTGTTCAATGTAGATCTGTGGAGTTTTCAAAATCTCCAAATCCTTGCGTCTTTCACGCATCACCAGTGTTTGACGAAGTTCTTCTTGTACCTCGTCCTGGACTATCATACTTTCTGTGTCGCAATCGTTACGGGCTCTCATGGCTAAACCAATGGACAATGGGGTTAGTACGTGTATATATGTAAGTATCTTATGGATTTGAAAATGACAGCAGTTTGAAATTGTGATGAATGTGGGTATTTCTTCAAAAAAGGAGAAAAACATCTCGTTGTTAGGTAATAATTATGAAAATACCTCGCATGGTTGAAAACATAATCACATTCTAGTCATGTAGGTTGGTACCAAACATGTCCATTCGATTTGAGGGCAATCAACCTGAAGGCGAATGTGTTATTGAATAAAATATACACATTAGTTGACGGTAACTGTTAAACGAGTTAATTCGCGACAGTCAACGACCATCAGGTGGAAATAAAATCTGGTCCTCTTATCTGAGAGGCTTGGGAATTGCTGTCACTTTCGTCGGTATTTTGTGAACTTGTCCAAGTGAATGCTTTATTATGAGCGTACTTACCTACAAGTGCTCCAGCTAAGGCCATATCCCTTTGAATTGTATTTTGTGGTGTGGTAGGAGCACTGTCTGTTGGTGGCGGCGGTGGTGGTGGTGGTGGTACACTGACTGATCTCCTGGGTAATACTTGCTTTGGTTGTTCTCGTTCCATTTCATAGGCGAACATTGAAGTCCTTGCTGATTTAACATTTTCTGTAAATAGGGAATTGAAATAGGTGTTAGGATGTCAGATACAAAGTGTATCTCAATGCTTGTAGATAGTCCTTTCACAGATTTGCCTTGTGAACCCTAGAATGGTCATTTATTATATAAAAATTTAAACATAACCACAAACTCGACTTTCACGGGAAAAGAAGCCACCATTAACCTGCTTCTAAATTGTTTTGTAGGAAAGGCTAACCTATTACTGTTAAACTCCGCCCGAGAAGCCTGCAGATTCATATTGATTCTGCTTTGAGTGATGAACCGTTTCAACAAGCAAACGAACTCGGAACGAATATAGTAGATCATGATTTGTGTACTCCGAAGGCACTTCAAAAACTTGAAGCTGTCCTCACGCAGTATAAGGAACATTTTAGTGCAATCCAGGCTTTTTTTTTAATATAGTTAAATTGATGGGCTTTGAGGCTCAAGATGCTCTAAGCCCTTCTAAACCTCTAAAATTCGTTGAGTGGTTTGCCTACCAGCTGAATTTAAGAAGGTTAGATAACGCCCTTATAGAAGAGGTTCAACCTAGTTCGAGGAATGGGAGGACATGAACATAAAATTTGTTCGGAAGTTTTACATAGTGTCCTCAAGTCATCAAAGACACAGAAGTGTTTGGGGCCAAATAATGGAGACTGGACGCCGGATCTGGCAAGTTCGTCACTAGCTTCATTTCCAGCGCCACGGATGCCTGTATGTCCTGGGACCAATGTTAATGTGATTTTATTGTGTACAGCTAGTTTGAAGACAGTTCCAAACCAGCTTAGACCCAAAATCAAAGCTATTTATGCTGGAAGGTAGAAGTGGAGTATCCTAATGGCTCAGACAATTCGTAGTTAGAAAATGAAAAAAATAGGGATTTGAGGATTATCCCAATACCTGCGATTTGAAGTAACAACTGTCGGAGAGGATAGCAGCAATTTTTTCAAGGATTTTCGTTTGCTGGTTTTGTTATTGAGCAGCAGCTGAAACTTTATGCCGCTTGCCACCGCATTTTTGATATCGCTTATACGTAGGTGTGGTAAGACTATAAGGACTTCCAGCCCAGCAGACAGGCACCCGTAATACCTATACATGCCAATCTTTTCACCTTTTGTAGAGAAGACCGGCGAATTAGTCTTTTTGAACCATAAGATGAAAGGATCATTTCGCTGTGGGCTTATAGTCGCTGGTGCCCTTTGCACAAATCAGAAGAAGGTGTCCTAAGTAACAAGTCCCTATAATTTATGAGATTACTATCGCGACTAAAGAACTTAAAGCAACACGAAGATGGAACTTGGCCCTATGTCAATGCAGCTCTTACGAGTAAAGAGGCCGGAATAAGCTTGGTGTGATACCACCATCTAGCCATCCAGTGTCCCCAAAACTACCCGTTGAACCGAGCTTATTATAAAGCGCTGGAGGCGTCTAATGCTTCTGTTAGCTAGTTCGCCAAGGTTGTCGAAGAAGTACTCTCCCAGGTACAATTTTCTTCGATTCGAGAGAGCTTGGCAGGTGTATAATAGGTGAAGAATAGTCTATTCCTTTTCCTCTTCCTCATCCATGCAGCTTCTGCAAAAATCGTTTGCCGGGAGACCCAGCCTGAGGTCATGCCTCCCAATGACGCAGTGACCAGTAATGACACCTACTAATGTGCTGTTGAAGGATCGCTTCAGTCTTAGTAGACTATTGGAGCGCGTGAGATCCAGCTTGGCCCAGATCTGTTTCGTGATAGAGCACATGGTGCAGTTCGACCAGCGTTTATCGCATTTTGCTTTCTCCTCCGGTAGAATCGACAGAGTTGTGCCATCCCTGGTGAGTTTGTCGGCCATGGAATTTCCTGGAATGTCCCTTTAGCTCGGCACACAAATGAGGTGTATTTTGAGTTGTTCTGCCATCTCGTTAAGAGATAAGCGGCAATTAAGTGCAGCTTTAAAGTTGAAGATGACCGAATCCAGGGATTTAATCGCTGCTTTACAAAAAAATACAAAATTTTGGAACCTGCTGGAACCCCTCGCCCCAACGCACTAACCACTTGAGCCACGGCGCCCACTGCTGCTGCCAATCGCTGCTTTACGTTTGGTAAAAATGGTGATATCCCTCGCGGATATTGCATTGTACCTTAGCCATGAGAATGCCCTCTTCATCGCCATTACTTCTGCCTGGAACACGTTATAGTGAGCCCCTATATCACCCTCCCAGTCAGTCCTGGACTGTATATACATAGATTTCGAAATTTTTGTTTAAATGGGGCTGGGAGAGTGTGTGATCAGTGTATTTTGGGATGAATTCTAGGCTATTTAGAATAGACGAGTGGCCAGAGCGCAGACTGGTCCAAAAAAGAATTGCTTCATGCAAATAGCCGCATTTGCTGCCACTTGTTTGCAATAGATATCGAGCAAAAGCATGTGGAACAGTATGTCCATAGCCTCAGTTGGAGTGGTCCTCAGGGGTCCACTAATGCTAAGTTTCGGTGGAACAAAGCTGGGAATTTTATACTTCCTTGTGAAGAGGAACAGTTTGGTATTCTGAGGGTTTACCCTCATACCGCATTTTTAGTCCATTTGGAGAGCTTAGAGAGGGCGTTCTGTAGATCCTGAAGATCCCTAAGCGTATTGAGATCAATAGCAACGTCATCTGCATAGAAGCAGTTCATTCATCACTAAGCTCCAAACAAGAGGGCAGATCACACTTCCTTATGGTGTACCCCTACTGACGAACCTTCGAACTCAGACCTCGGCTGAGTTGATGCACCTGTTAGAAGCAACTGGTTCTCCAGTGCGCCCGTCGACGACGTCTCAATTCCAATGTTCGACAGTGCGCCTATAATTGCCTCTGCATACTAAAGTGATCTTGAAATGAATAGAAAAACACACAGTATCTTTCGGCTCCTGTGTCGAACATACAATATCAACATTTTACGGGTTATCATTGAACATATCATTGAATACCGATCGGGTCTGCTGTTTATCAACTTTGAAAAGGCACCCGACAGTGTCAAAAGGGAATTTAGTTAACTTGCCACAGAAGAGGTGTTATCGTGATAAGGGCAATCTATGGTATGTGGGCTTCAAAGTGGGTTACAACAAGGCTACAAATATTCCGTCAATATTGTTTGATTGTTGATTCACAATATAATTCGTGCTATTTTGGCGCCAAAAAATAATGTAAATCTATGAACTCTTAGGGGAAGCTACACAGAACCAAATAAATTTTACTTTCACATTCCAGTCAAAGTCGTAGTATGATTTCATCAAAGCATGCACATCACCGCATTAGTCCCAAAGCTGAATTTATTGCATACAATAGCTATGAGTTGTAGAGTGACAGTGACAGACTATGACAGTGCATAGTTTCAAGGGTGGTGATGATAAAAGTCAAACAATCATCTCACCACACCCAAACTTCATTAGAACGTCACATTTTGCTAAAACGACATTTATTGCCTTTGCTACGTAACATACGAATGAATATAGTAAACATACCGAACGCAACTGTCATACGTCGGTCCATAGTATCAATTGCCATTTGATTGTCACTATCAGTAGAGATAAGGTAAAATGAATTAGTCAACTGCAACTATGCTAGTTGAGTGTGGCCTAAATTTTTCAAGTTCTCGATCAATATTGTTGTCTGCAAATAATTTACGTTCAGAAATCACAGAGTGAAGTTAGTCGATGTACATTACCTGTGGATTTGTTGATTTTTGACAGATACATTTGACAAAGATGGAATGTGTTTCGTGTGATGTCTAGGTATGAGTGATGACACGATATGTGAGACAACAGATTGTAATCAATCAAAATCATAGCACTAGCATGTTGCTAAGCCAGCCATCTACCACCATAGTACTTCTGTATGTCATCTACGTAGACCCTAGTCCACCATAGATTCAAAATCGAAACTCGCTAAACAATTTTTTTTTCTTTCTATTGTAGCCACAATGACTCGAGAACTTATCTCTGACAATTTTTGGACAAACAACATGCCCATCACGGATGGAACTTATTTCATTTGTTAAAAACTAAAGTTCTCTGATTAAAGTGCTAATAATTGAAGTATCTGATATAATTGGTCATACTTTCAAGAACGAGATTAAATTCGCAATCACAATAGGTATCAATAAGTTTTCTACAACAATTGATAGCAGTGAGTGCAGTAAAACACTTCTAAAATACATTAAACAAACATGACAGGGGTATGTCGCACTTCACTCTAACTACATACATATGTAGTTCCTGGAAACAAAAACCCTCACCCACTCACCTTGATCATAAATTGATGATGACAGTGATTCGGTATCCTAAAAAGAAAAAAAAAATATGTTTGTACTTTTAGGAGTGCTTTGCTTATGTGTATACCCTTCTAACTTACAGATGGCTTTCCAATATAAGTGGATGCCTCATACTTTTCAAAGTTTTGTGCCGCCAATATGGTATTCGGTACGTAGCCGATTTGACCGCGTGAGTTTCGCGTCTTCCACCATTTGCGGGAGTCATCGATAACCTACGAAAGATATTTTCTTTACCTCACAGATACAAATGGAAAGAAACTCACCTCTAGATACTCCCCCTTAACGACTGTCAGCTCTCTGTCAGTTGTAGCCGACCTTGGGTAGGTAACTTCAGCGATTCGCACATTCCTCGACTGCAGCTTCCTGTGCCAAGTAGCATTTGTAATATCATGATCGGGTCTCTCTTCGGTCCTTGTTATCGGCGGCGGTAGGTATGCTACGGGTTCGTCAACTATAAAGTCCGGTGACCAGTCATCGAAAAATATCGGATGATAGGAACTATTATGATCCTTAAATTGATCTTTCGGTAAAGTCCAATTCTGGCCCAGTGATTGCCAGAATTCCAACTCCTTCGTGGTCACAGATTTCTCTAGCAGACTTATAGTCTCCCTTCGAAGTAAAGGATTGACAACCGACTGAGGTATCTTCGCCCCAGTGTAGACATCATTACAAACTGTCACGATAGTTTGCAATGACACAAACATACCATGAATCGGTGCTTTAGTGTCTGCAGTGTGCGCCTGCAGACGTGTCACAAAGTTAAAGCCCAGCTTAAACTTAGCAAAAATGTCTACAAACTCATTCTCGACTGGTGGCCTTGAGCGTAAAATTAACAAACCCTCACCGTGGGGGTTTGTGTTCAACTTATTCTCATTTTTTCGGATTTCTAACTCACGTAGAGCTTCGGCTGCATAATGGAGGCGTAGAACGAATTTCTCGATATCCTCAAAGCAATGATTCAGAACCACGATGTCACGCTCAGCGTTGGCTTTTGACAGTGCATCGTCTCGACTCTTTTGCATTGCTTCACGTATGCCGTACTGGTCCTTGCCGTTTGTGTGTGGCTTGGATTTGTTCTCGTTGGCTTCCCGACGTTGGGTTATGATTTTGCCACTGCGAATGAGTTTTAAATCTTCGACTAGATGGACAGCTGATGCGTCTTCTACCTATTGGTTGGTGTTGGTTAGTAAAATTTATTAGAATTCACTGTTGGTTACTGGTGTTACCTGGAATATGTGCATTTCTGTGTTACCCAGTGCTGATCCCGATACTGAGAATACAAGGATGTTATTGTATGCTTCCAAGGGATCCTTACTGATGAAAGCAGTTGGTTCTTGTATCAGCGATCCTGGAAAACTCTCGATTTCTACCTGCAAATAGTAATATATGAAGTCCTTAAAATAAACTAATTGAAATGTCTGAAGAAGTGATGTTGAAAACTTAAAACATCATTTTCGAGATCAGTGACATTCTACTTAGAGTCTTCGTGGAAAGACTAGTAGTAACCTGTTGGTTCTACGGAATGAAAAAGAAAGTCAGCATTGCATCTTAACCGGAAGGGCAAGAACATCGCAATCGAAGCACGGGAAGCACGCAATCTAAGATATTGGCAGATTATGGTTAAGTTGGGTTAGGTGGTTGTCCACGCTCAGGTAGGGACACACTTTTATCAAAAGAAGGTCCAATGTGATATGATACCATGAAAGAAATTATTACCAGCAGAAATCACACATAGTGTAAGTATTTGCTCGATCCAATAGCAAAGATAGTAGTCAACCTTCAGTTTAAGAAGTGCAGCAGAAATAGCTTCTGTTAGGACATTGTTGAAAGGTCCCTCAATATCAAGGAAGGACACCATAGTGAAATCCTTCTTCTCAATGATTTCTACGAATTGATTTTCCCTTGCGATACGCGTGTTGGGATAGGGATAGGAATTCCTGATCCTGGCACTATAAATTGGACTCTGTCATGGTTTTCTTCAGAATGTTCTATCTCGCTTTTGTTACCAGGGAAATAGGTGGTAACTTTAAGGTTTTCTTGGCGGACATGGTCCAGTTTTCATCTGTTTTTTTTAATGTAACTAAGAGTATTTGTAGGAGTATTTAAAGATTTGGATAAGATTTTCCCAATCCGGGATGAATCACTTGTCTTTTCTAAGTATACTTCCGCTGAAAAGATGACACAAAGCCCTTTCTGATTTCCTAACCTCTAACTTATATTTACTAAGATTGAGATTCCAGTCAAGTGGGCCTATCAGTGTGGTTTCAGGACAGGAAAGTACACCATTGGTCCACACTCCATGCCAAAACCAAGTATTTTCTATAGGGACACACAACATCGACGAATTGCCTTTTGCTATCAGAATTTATAGCAAAAGGCAACAACATCTCACCAGAAACAAAAGAAGAGTAACTCTTGCCAATCGGGAGGGCAATTGAGTAGTAAGAGACCATCCCGAACAAGAAATGAGAGTCTATACAAGATCTTGATAATCCCAGTCCTACTTTATGATGCAGAAGCATGGACTTTATCGAAAGATGAAGATATCCTCGGTATTTTGCAAGAAAAGTCCTTCGTAAGATTTTTGGTCTCGTTTGCGTTCACGGGTTCTGGAGGAGAAGATCCAACGATGAAGTATATGAGCTGTACTGTGACATCGACCTAGTCAAAAAACTATGCATCAGTCGTCTGAGATGGTTAGGACATGTAGAACGAATGGAGACCAGCACTCCGGCCCTCAGAGTCCTCGAACATAACCTACGGGAACAGTGCAGTAGACGAATACCTTGCCTTTTGTTGCGCGCACATGTAAAAGGGATCTTAATTGACTTCAAGTGCGCAACTGGCAGACTGTGCTAACTGCAGAGATTTATTAGTCTAGGTACAGGTTCACCCCGCCATCTCTAGCGGCATCCTAGTACCTAAATGAAGACCCTACGAGTAAATGCCTACTTAATGTCGAACCACGAAATGAAATGATTTACTACCTTTTCTTAAAAAATACCACATGTTTTTCTACGATTGCAATACATTCATATTTCACGAGATGGCAGCACTGATTGTACTTATTTTGTGTGGCACCAGAAATTCACACTTTGAACTTAACCATAAAGTCGAGAAGCGATCAGGATGATCACATTAAATTTCGTTCCCTGATACGAGTCCTGAAATAGTTTCGCTTCCTAGATTTTCTTACAAAAACTGACAGACTGGATTTTTTTTTTATTTACATTTCTGTGTTCAAATTGATAGTCCTGTCTAAACACTTTCGTAGGCTCATTTTGACATATGTACATATGTAAAAGTTGTCAGCACCAAATAAACTGATTTGCTTTCTTTTTCTAGCTTTGGGAATTTTTCAATTATTAAAATTTTTTCACCCTTTTGTCGAGTGACAACGATTGAAATTTCCAAGAGTCACAAAAGTCCAGACAATTTCAGAAAATCTGAAAATCCTGATTGCCATAACATGTCACTTCTCCGCTTCCTGCCTTGCCAGTAAACGTGAAAAATCAGTCCGTCAGTCCTGTGTGAACAGTGTGAATCATGAGAATCTGTCATTCGGAGATATTTTTCACTTTTTGACACATGTCAAAATATACTCGAAACCACAGTGACCCGAGTGTTGTTCCCTTGAGTATTTTTAAGTTTAAATGATTATAAATCAATATTCAATAACCTTACCTTATCCTTATCCAGAATCACAATCCATTGTGAATTAAAGCACATGTACATCTTCTGTGGCCATATACCAACGGTCCTATCCATTTCCATGAGAAGTTTCATCTTAGTAATTGGATTCCGTACTTCTGACTCATGCTTCACCTTGAACGTGGCCAAATGTTCCAAGGCATAGGTTGGCTTATCGTTATCTATACCATTCTGTTGATGAACTGTTTGCTGTTGTAACTGATGATGATTTTGGCCTTGATACAATGAACTACGATTGCCGGCAATTGAATTGCCATCCATTGAAGTGCGTCCCATTTGTAAGCGCACGTTCAAGTGCTATCAACTTCGGGCGGGATTTTAATTTTTAGTATTTCCCACCGTTGGGTTGTAATCTGAAACAAACATATGTCGTAAGACATGTATAATTAATAATCATTTTTCTATAACACCATAACTTAAGACTACGTGTTAGGAGGGTAATATTTACTATTACAGGTGTTTTAAAAATAGCGATAACGTAGCCATAGCCGCCGCGTGTTTCCTTATTCTTTGTTATTGTCTTGTTTTTCCTTCTTTTTTTTTCCAGATAAGATTGTAATACATTTTTGTTCAGTAGTTATTAAAATTCATGACGTAAGGCTTCTAATATTAAGACTGATCAACTACCATGTGAATTTGTCGATTTTCACGCGTACAAGTTCACAGTAAAGACCAAGTTTGTTTATTGTCATAAATCAATTATTGTTTTAGGATATAAGTTACAATTTATTACGTTTTACCAAGGCAACTTATCTGTCTTTTACAATGAACTTCGTTTGACATAAGGTTTAAGATACAAAAGCTGTCTTAGCTCGTTTAACATTGGAAGTGTCAAATTGGAATTTATTGTCAAATGAACTACGGTCGAAGGAATCAGTCATCCAGTTTATTTTAACTGATAGCATTCCTAAGGCTGACAGCGGAGATTAAATATTTGATTTGTTAGTATAATTTGTTTCGAACAAATCCACAACGCACGATGTAATTTATCTTAAGACTAGGAAGCAGTATATTGGGTTCGTAATTAAGGGGCTAATGCGTATGACTACTGATTTCCACATAACACCAAACTATTTCACAGTTTTACGTTTCGCGAACGTATGACAAACATGCAAGAGCATAAACGTCATTGAAACGTTTTTCTGTTTTTAAAAATTGCCATTCTGATAGGCATTAAACAAGAGGTGGAGAATTTAAAACCCACAACCTCAGTAAACTGGCTTTAGTGCTATATGGACCTGTCACGCCAAATATTATGAAATGGGTGTGTTCAAATGAACTAAAGCATCTCACCTGGAAACGCAGAAGAAATTGCCGAAATCTCTCACTGTCAAAATCTGGGAAAATTACAGAGGACTTAGGCAATTACTACTTCACCTTACAAAATTCAACTCCAACAAATCCTAGTTTCGTACATCGAGTTTTTTGACTTGGTCGACTATCTGTGTGTGCTAATACTGGTGACGTTTTCTTCTTCGGGCTGAAGCGCTAGTGATTATACGATACATGAGCCTTACTCATATAAATCTTTTTACTTATACCCCTGTCATTCTGTCGAGCCTGGTAGTACCTTTTTTCAATCAAGATGATCAAGATAGACAAGCCTTCACTAGACAAAACCAGAAAGTCTATAAGGAGTAACGAACCAAAGTACGTTCTCTATGATGAAAAAGGCATACATAAGTAACAAAAGCCTTTTTCGATATGTAGTAAAAATCATCACATCTAACTAGGCTATCATGGAAGCTATGATTAGGAATATCACCCCTGAACATAATTTGGGTCCTTTACAATGCCACAAAACAAAAGAATACAACTAAAGTGTAGAGGATCGCTTGAAACAATAATACCCACCAGAGGATGTCCGCAGAGTATATGCATACAATACACTGAATATGACGCAAGCTGCCTTAACCCAAATATAAAAGGCCCAAAAACTCCTTATAACCTTTCCACAAAGAGTAAGGCCAACTTTAAACTTTAAAGAAGTATCATTGGAAAATATTGCCGATAATCTGACCGATACCGTGAAGTGATCCAAGCGACTGGATGTACAATGATCTTATCAAACCAGGTCTCCTAAAAGACCTTTAATAGCTGTAAACTCTTCAAGTTAAGACACAGAAACAGTGTAAATACAATCTTTCGTCTGGCGTGCGTAGGTACCACCAAGGCAGGCAGAACAAAAGGAAGCTAGGCTAAGTGATCTCAGACTGCCTCAGATCTTAAACTTCACAGATCATTCTACAATTTTCAAGATCCCAGTTACCATACTCAAGAGATTTCGATCTTCCAGATAGTTTCGAGAGCGTGACCACCGCAAAGCAAAGAATGAAGGTCCCAGACCAATATCAAATTCTCATGATGACATGAAAAATAGCTAACTTGAAAAATAGCAAAACTGGATGTTCTACTGAACTATGTGCACTGGAATGCCTAGAATGCGAAAATCATTTACACCGGGCTACACTCAAAGGCCTAAAGCAGGTGAAAAAGTTCGTCAACTCTAACCAAAGTGGGGACAAAAAATTATCTAAATTCAACTATGTAGGGGGACGCCGTGGCTTAAGTGGTTAGTGCGTTGGACTACAGAGCGAGGGGTTCGAGGTTCAACAACACCTAATATTTCTTTCGTGGCCCCATTTCTCGCGATCGTCTGACAAACATCCGAGAGTATAACTGTCATGAAAAAGTTTCTCAAATTGCCCTTCCGAAATGGCATTGAACAGTAAGTCCCTTCTATTCGTGTAAAAAATATAACACGCACAACATGAATGGTTATGAGAAACTAGGCCCTGGGTCCCATAGACCTATCGCGCAAAATATTTGTAACTAGAGGTACTTAAGAAGCTTAATAAGATCTCTAAGCTATCACCTGCACTAAATAATATTTTTAGATAAGACAGCACACACTCCTGTTAATGTCCAAGATTCGCAAGGAAAAGATTACTCGAACTTGCACGGGACTCAATCAGTCCAACGAAAACTTGGAACATGGAACCTGCAGTTGCAGGTTGGCTTTAACAAGACCCTCAAAATAACTTCTGTTTAATTATTGGTTCACTGCATATTTAGGGCTTTTGTATAGTACAGTAATTAGAAGAATACTCGTACTATAGCGTAGTACGTAACGTTAAAGTTCCTCTTGTCTTTTTGAATTACCCCAAAGGTACGGAAGGAGCGGCATAGGGATCCCAGATTTCTCAAAAGGTAAGTACGTTGTTTAGGCAATATTCTAAAATGGTGCCGAAGTTGTTGATGTTGTTTTCCTTATGTTATCTAAGTGCTAAAATCTGCCTACTAACTATAACTTTTGATGACACCATTCTTTCGACTTCGAACCCAACTTTATCTCATCTCTTTGTTCCTACCGTCTATGAAACTTAAAGTTCAACTATCAGTAGAAGGCAGCCGTGATGCTTTCTTAACATTAAAATATTTCGAACAGTAGTATGAAGTTTTTTAAGAATTCCTCGACCTAAATCTTTATATGTCCAGAAGTTTGTAGACCTCTCGAGGTTTGAGTGTCAGGTATTTTAGGATTAATCTGAACTAATTCTAGGAGATTTGTTGGACCTGTTTATATTGGATTTCTTTTCTAGCTGCGAGTCGTACCAATATTCGTCCACTAAGTAATGGAGCAAACCCACAAGCTGTGACTTCGACTAGGTTAAACGGACACGTACATACATACATACCTACACAGTAATTCTTTATTGGATTTTATCACTCCATTTACAAAACCCACTCAATGCATTTCTACTCAAATAACTCTAAATTAATGACACTCTATTGAGTTTACAAAATAATCTTTCAACATTGTCTGCTGTCACTTTACGATCAAAACTCATTAATCTACCAACAAATGTGTTTATTAGTTCGGCCTTGTCACGCCAGCTAATCACTAATTTATTTCTGATGCACACGCAAGCCATAGTAGTCTTGTTACAAGACTGATAAAAGAATGGTGCATTCAATAATAGGTAACGCAGAAATATTGGTTAAATTGTTAGTAAATTGATATCGAATGAGAATATGTATTAACGTATCTAGTACAACGTACCACAAGGGTCTTTGCTAAGTCCACTGCTATTCTGTTGATGACTTAAAAGAAATAAAATTAAAGCTTGTAGGTTGCTGTCGAGAAAAGTTACGAATTCTTGGGAAATAGCACATTTGTCTAATAAGTTTTCGATCACAAGACTCAAAGCTAGCTGACTTTTCAGATGCGATCTTACTATTCAACCTTACACAAATTGAATGTAAATAGATGAATGAAGATACATAGAATGCGCTTGATGCTATATATACTCACCAGTGAGAGGCACAAACTTCCAAAACTACTGTCCAACTTAACAGAAGAAGTCGTGCGTTTGCGTTAAGCTATGTTCAGACGAAGGTCAGATTGGACAATATTTGCTTTGACTTGTTACATGGTTGTTAGATTTTGTCCCAATTGCTGACAATTTATTGCCAAATGGCTGCTCTGGCAATTGCCTGACAAGCCTTTTTGTACAATATTGTCAGACAAAAATTGGTAGTTTACACGTTTGTCAGACATTTGGGACAAATTTCTAATTGGTAGACCTGACAATATTGACAGATCTAACTATCATCTGAACAAAGTTTTAGTTGTAGATGAGGGCAAAATCTAGTGGAGAGCTTGCGTAAAG
This sequence comes from Xylota sylvarum, assembly GCA_905220385.1. Classification (NCBI taxonomy): domain Eukaryota; kingdom Metazoa; phylum Arthropoda; class Insecta; order Diptera; family Syrphidae; genus Xylota; species Xylota sylvarum. The sequence goes on from LR999958.1 coordinate 42,315,891, forward strand.
TTAACTGCAGTTTATATGACATTTCCTAATTTTACCGTAAAGTAATTCTCAGCGATGAAGCTTCATTAGTGTGCTTCATTAGTAAGCAAAATTGTTGAAGGAACCCAAAGACATTAATGAAATGCCATTACACCTACAAAAATTGCCTGTTCGGTACGGGTTTCATGTCATGCTGGAGGGGTCATTGGCCAATACTTCTTCTTCAATGATGCTGTCAACAACAGCCGCAGTCAAAGCAGATCACTACCGAACTATGGTGACTGACTATTTTTAGAATAATTTGGAAGAGAATGACTTGGAGCAAATGTGGTTTCAACAAGTAGGCGCCACAGTCACACAGCTAGTTAAACAATCGAGTATTGAAGTTGAAGTTTGCTGACCATATTATCTTCCGAAATGGACTCTTTCGTGTGATTTAACGCCTGTGTCAAGGGCTATGTCAAGTTCATGATCTATACTAATAATTCAGAGACTTAAGACGCCCTCAGGATTGACTTTGAAAATGAATCTATTTATGCTTTTATATGCATAATGTGATCTTCGGAGGTTGATCGAGCGCTGATCTCAATAGCATCTACCTCTAATTCGAAGGTAAAAGTTGTACATCCCAGAAGATTTGAAGTTAGGGTCATATGCCGGAAGCTATTGCATTTTACATTTTAAATCCATTAGTGTACCAGTAATATTGATGCTATGTATATCTGAGGGGCTTAACGATTATCCTTTGGAATGACGGCATAAATTTGTGTAGGATCTTCAACTAGGTAAACCAAAACCTTCCACAGATAGCCGCAATATTCATGCCTCTCATGTACAGAGGTGAGAGGTTTCCCTGGAGTAGATAATTTGTCCGTTCTTTAGAGATAGCTTCTGCAAATTCGAACGATGATAGTTTTGGATAGGTTATGGGATTGAATTGGTACCAGGCATTAATATTGTTTGAAACTTCTTGCATTCTTTCATTGACGTTGGATTGTTGCTTACTTTTTATTAACACTAGTAGGTTGGTTACGTAACATTAAGTAAGATATTCAGAGTTATTCAAGACATCTAGAAGTTGAACTACAGTAGAGGAGACAAGACGCCACCTTTGGAAATTTTGATGATCTTAACCGATCTTGTCAGAACAAACACTGCTGTGTAGCTACTTAAGAATTTTGTCCATGATCCAAATGCAAATTATAACTTGAAAAGCTGAAATTAGTAGCAGTGCTCATTAACTGCAGAAGAGTGCTGAAGACTTAAAATTGGTAGAGCACACATCGGCGATCACACCATGATCCTCAACCTAAACTTCTATTTCACTCAATATTTCACGCACCTATGAATAAGTAAATAAGTTCGTTTCAGTAGCTCGTGAAAAAGATAAGATGAATGGACCACAGTTCTTTGAAAGTTAAAAGGATGGTCACTCATCTTACTGCGAACTAAAAAGTTGGCTAACTGTTTCAACTTTATCTTATACAAGTTTATACACCCAACCAATGGTCATGCCTCGTAATTGTTCTTAAAAATCTTTTTAACCTTTAAATGCCACTAATTACACTTAACAAATAATTTCGATATCACATAATTGAAGGTCTATTGATAAACTGTTCCTCGATTAGATTATTATTTTCTATTTTATGTCTTAATTAACCGACATTTTTTCACTTATAGCAGGTATGTGTCTATGGAGACGATTTTAGAATTTCCCACTTTTGATTATTTCGTTACATAAATTCGTAAATCAATCAAAAACAAAAAAAAACATTCTTACTTTTAAGTACCACGAGTTGTTGTTTTGTATCCGATTTTATAGTTGTACACACTTATCACTTTGAAAATTGTTCATTCACTCTCCTGCATCGGAGTTATAAGCTCAGTTACAAGTTCAAAATCACATCAAGTTCATTATATACTTTCATATGAGACCTGTATGTTTCAAAAACATTAACCTGGTCAAGTTGAAGTCTTTGAATTGAAGGGTAAACAATATTTGTATAAGGAACGCCCACTTATTATTTTGTTGCGACTAAATTCCAAACTGTACAATAAATCAGTGAAACGATTAATTCATTCTTGAAAATAAACGAACTATACGCTTGAGTACACGAAGCTTTTGAGAATGTCGTATGTGTATCGATTTTCGACGTTTGTACATTGCAAAATCATATGATAATAGCTGAAGTAGGTTTTCCTTATCTTATCTACACCTGATTGCTGTGCTGTATAGGTAGTATAAAATGTCGGACTGATAAGATGCAGCAAAAAAAAAAAAATGTGATTGACACAGGTGTCTGCTGATCTAAAAGTCAATGGCTTGCCTAAGGCGTTTGTCACATTCACCTTACATTAGAAACCTAAAACGCAACGAGATTGAGGTAGGTATTCATTTATGCCATAATTGTTAAATCAAATTCCAATCCTAACGAAAAATTGCTGAACGTAAATTTATGACTTTAATTGTCTCGTAAAAAGTGTCAATAAATAGTGGTTACGTCAAAAGATGAAAGATATAAAGGTGGAAGGTACCTCAAGTCTGCGAACACTGTTTGTAATGACTTTTAGCTGTCAATGAATTTTCATCAATTTTGCATTTTCATTCTACAAAATACATACATATTACAGGGCTGTGGTAAGATGGCTCGATGTCGGGGAGTACAGTACTAGAGTAGATCTAGCAAATCAGCCGGAAGCACTTATGAGTCAGGTGTATGACTGATGCTATTTATGACAGTACGTAAAACCCTCATATCTCATAGTGCATCTCATATTCCATGACGGCTTTCTAGCTTTATTACGCATATATACTTTCTTATATGGTTGCACAAAAGGATGTGTATTCTTCTAAAAATACCTGTAGCCCGAGCTACTGAGCGTCTTTTAAGACCTCTCCGCAGTTTGAATGAGCCCAAACCTGTTGAGATACTCTCGAAAGCAGCCATGTCCAGTTAGGAACTAGGTAAAGTAGAAATCTATCTGTGTTACCGCTCTAACCATTTTTGGATATCCGGTATAAGTCGATGGGTCCATCTTCCCTTTAAAGACTGGTTCCAACTCTCCTGCCATGCTCTAATACTTCGCTGTTTTCCTTCCAGCTTTATGTCTTTGACTGAAACTTGGAATTACTGAATTTTGGCATCGTAGGTCCTTTGTAGTTCACTAGCCAAGATAACCGTCTGACAACGTCCGAAAAACACAGCACAAAGCACATAGTCTGTTAACGGAGTTTATCCTTCTTGCGTAAGATTTTATTGTCAAAGATTTGGCCCATAAGGATGGACTGCAGCGCCCATGACAGAATAAGTCTCCTTTGTTGTCTAGATCCTCCAATAATTGTAATTATTCTGGACAAGACATCGCTCACCTGAGCCGCTTTGTCGCACGTATTTTCAAGGTATTTCTTGTAAGTGAGCCTGTTTTTCATTGCAGTTTTACTCTCGGATGTTTGTCAGACGATCGCGAGAAGTGAGACTCTCTGAGACATCAGAGATTTGTGTCCATACAAATTAGAACAAGATACGAAAAGCTCCTCTATTTGATGAAGCAATAGAGTTATCAAAGGAAATCAAATACCTGTACCTAAATCTAGACGAAAAACTCATTCACGACAACTATACACAGAGACAGCATTTTCTTAAGGACCAACAGAAGTCTTACTGACTGAGGTACAAACCCAAAAACGACGTTTTGGTTTACACAGCTATAACCAAACCAATTATAACCTACACAGCACCTGTATGGTGGCAAAAAAGGTCTACACAAGATAGGCTCAACAAGCTTTAAAGACTAACTTGTGTATATACCACGGGCGTAATCAGAGCGAATTCCACTGCATCGCTGAAAGTCATCTTTAAAGAAGCCATGACTAGAGATTATGCTAACTCCAAGCTAGTCCATCTAGACATTGCTCTACCAACTAAGCAAAGGCATACATACTAGCCAGAAAAAAATCCGCATCGACCTTCACGATACCAAGACCATTCTGTGGATTACCAATCAGAATTTCAAAATGCTAAATTAATAACTGGCTCGAAAACAAAGCTCACCATTATTAGACTAAAGTGGAAGGTAACAGACTAGTCAAAATGTTCATGCCAAACCCTTGCAATACAAAAGCGAAACTCCGAGGACTATCTAGAAGTCAGATTGGTATAATCACAGGATTTCTCATTGGATATCGTCGAATCAAAAAGCACTTAATGGGAATAGCGAAAGATAACACATGTAGAATGGGCTACGAGGGCAGACACGGGCTGGGAAATATTTTATTGCAGCATTAAGATGCAACAGTTCCATTGTATTGTACTACCAGCAACGACAACCGAGTATTACCGATTTTTTTGAATTTCTTCCACTTTTAGAGATAGCCGAGAATGCACTTCAGTAATGAGGAGCTAACAGTGTCAACGTTCACAATATCAGCATTGAAGATCTGCCTCCTAATCCGAGTAAAGACATGAGAATCACAAAGAAATAATCCAAAGCATCGTCGCTCTCTCCACAAGCGTCACAGACAGTGGTGTCTCTTAAACCTAGCACACTAAGATGCTTGACAGTCTTTTCTGTTGAGAGGCATCAAGAATACCACTGATTTTTTACAAACGTTCGGGAAGATGCATTTAGTCTGTCCTAGAGAGTCGTGCTAAACACAATTGTGCTTATAAGAAACCCACTCCTCAATGGAGGTCCTTAACCAAGAATACAGGAAGATAGAACGCATTTTCAGGTCTTAAGAAATCATCCTCTGATCCTTACTTAGGTATCTCATCAGAGATCTCATTTTCCGCAATTCCAGGGTGACCTGGAACCCAAACAAGAAAAAGTTCAGCTTTACAAACAAATTCAAAGAGTTCTTGCATTCTCAAACTATTTTGAAATGAGTTACAGGACTGAGCAAGGTCTTAAGCGCAGCTTGACTGTCGTTACAAATGCAAATACTCCTCCAACTATTCAGGAAAACAGTGAAGTCTACGGAATATGCTCAATAGACTCATATCAGTAGCCGTAGTGATAAGGTGATCCGCTCCCTCTTTTAACCTCAATCTGCAATCTATAATCTTGACAGATCTCCCTCTATTGGCGTTTCGGTTCTGTCATTTAAAATATGTCATTTGAAATATACTTTCCCATCGTATCCGGTATACATTACAGTCTGCATGACGAGAAGTAAAATCTCTTTAGATCTAAATGGGATACATAGACCCTATATGTTGCTTTCTTTTAAAAAGGATATAAACAAAAACACTGTTCAATATTTTTGAACGATTGTTGCTTTATTGTAAAGAGTAAACCTTCTGATTAATGATGAAATATTGTTTCATTCAAATGACTGCCTTGGTTGGCTTAGCAGTAGGCCATCCTCTCAACCCAATTTTTCAATACATTTTCGATGGTTTCGGCCGCTATTTCACGAATAGTTCTTGAGTACCAAAATCGTCTTTGGATTGTTTGCATAGCATCGATCTTTAATGACAACCCACAAAAAAAGTCCAACGGTGTCAAATCACAGATCCGTGCCGGCTAAGCAACATCATCAAAACAACTGATTACACGATTATTGAACTCAGTGTTTAATAAATCGTTTGGACGGCTTATGTGGCACGTAGTCCCATCTTGCTGTAATCTTAGCTCGCCCAAGTCTAAAACCACAATTTCTGGCCATAAAAAATCGGTTATCATGCCTCCATTGACTGTTATGTTTCTTCCCTTGTTTTCTTGGAAGAAAAAGTGGCCAATAATACCGCCACTCCAAAAACCTGCGAAAAGCTGCAATATACTGCGTTGGACAAACACAGGAATACGTTCAGTTTTCAATCAGCAAACCAGACTCACGAACTTTCACAAACTTGCATGCACCAGCTGCATTCGTCAGAAATTTGTTTTCAAAATTTGTACTGTTTCGGCACACAGCATCCACTTTGGAGTTACTTTCAATAATTCCAAACATTTTTCAAGCGTAAATCGATCCATTCGGTACCCCAAAAAAATATAATACCGAGTTTCTGTCAATTAAGCGCATAAGAGCTGTCAGTCAAAATAACATATGGTTCAAAAAGAAACCAACAGATGGCATACCCCTTATAAACATTCCTATGGAGTTTGTAGTCGGGCAGTTTAGCATACTTCTATCAAACTTATTCTCGGTTGATGATTTTTTCCGATTTGATGATACTCCCAAGCAAAATATAAAAATCTTAATAAGTTATCAAATGTGTCAGTTTTGAACTTCTTTAGCTTTTGAATAGCTACTTCAAATTCTTCTAAAATTAAAGGTATTCAGCCTTTCTTCTTGTCTTAAATTTCTCTTTGTGTCATGGAAATACATCAGCCATTTTCTAGACTTTCTATTTACACCTACATCAGCATCTAATGTAACAAGTCTTAATGTAAAATAGGGGAACAGAGCCACATACCTTTCTTTAAAGTTTCCGTTTTACTATATATAAAATCCGTATCAGTTCGAAATACCAATTGCAGTGATTAGTTAAGTGAATCATTTCCTACGAAATCAATTATTAAAACAAAAAAGTTTATTTATTAACAATTTCCGTTGCAATAGTTATATGTATATACATAGGTACATAGGTAGGTAGGGTAAGTGCCTATATAAGTATGTACCTATCCCCAGAAAATATCACGGCACCGCAAAAGAAATCCCCTGTTATTTATAGTTATCCTTGAGATTCTAACGCGTTAATTTATTAAATCACCGCTTTAAAGGTTGAAAATCTTGTCCGAACCCTGTTATTATAAATTTTTACATGCGCGGACGCCTCCTAAAAGTACATATGTACTTCTTACACCTCTTCGAAAAGTGTGTACAAATCGATTGTACAAGAAATCAATTTCATTCAGCCCCCGGTAGTTATTCAATAAATCGGAAGAGAGTTAAATTTTATAGCAACATCGCATGCGATAGTGTAATAACATGAACATACATAATTAACGTAGTAACCTATATTTAGATACTTAGATAAAAGAAAAAATATTATAATAGATACTTAATCGTACTTAGTGCACCTGCAACAGCTACTGGTGTTCTATGAAGCAAACATTTTTAAACCATTTTCCCTACAAGTACGAGTACCTATCTATTCAATGTGCGTTCAGACATTACTCATCCGTAATGCGTCAGTCGTAAAATAATGGAAAGAATAATCAGTCGATGACAGGTCTTTGAAAAAATTCCAAACAAACAAATTTTATTTAGTAATTAAGTTTTTATTTAATATTTTCCCCTAAATCGTCACAAATTGGGAAAACAAAAAAAAAAAAAAATTATTGATTTTTATTATTAATTTATTATAGATTGTATTTATTGATGAACATTGGTCTTAATGATTAGTTGGATGATTTCAGCAAATCAGCACATGGCACAAGGGGGTTTCTATGTAGAAAAAATGAATTAAAATAAACAAGCACTGGCAATAGATACGAGGTCAACTTACGTATTTGAGGGTATCAGGAAAATATTCTTAGGAACTTCCCTCAGTCCGGTATTTGCACAGAGCAATTTGGCTGCTGTGATATTTTTAAATTGACTTTCAAAAGTCCGTGGATCCGCACTGAGGTTATGATGCCATTGTCGTATTTTTGAAAATTGTTCACCTGTAGGAAATAAAAAAAAAAAAAGATTATATCATTCGACTGACATTCTTATAACAATCGTGCTATTTTGTACTGTTACTAATGTTATTGCAATCTTAATGCCTTTTTTATGGTCGTATCTCGACGAGATATAAATTCAATTGCCACAGGGTGCAATTACAAAATTATACTTAACTTAATTTGCTATTGCGCAATTAGAGTACAGATTATGCATATCCAGTATCCACATGGGCGGTGTAGATAAATCATAAGCTTTAATTCAATTTGAATCATTTTAAGTACTCGTATATACATATATATGCAGGCTTGCTGACCTGCCTCAATCAATAGTTGCTTTGTTACACATTTTGTTGGGTGAATACTTTTAATCTTGCCAGAGTGAGTGGTGTAATCCGTGCTTCCGACCGAATCCTACAGTTTTCTTCATCTACTTCGTTTAGAGACTATGTACATTCAATGTCACGGAATTCAGATCACCAAGCATAGCGTCATATTCACTGGAGACATGAATGCCAAGGTTACTCTTGCATACAGGGGCATTATTAAGTAGATATTACTAGAAGAAAGATACTATAGCTTACTTACTTCTTTAATGAGCTAGCATTTACATTAGGCTTAGCAGTGTTTGGAGAAGATTTTATAATTTTGCATTGTAAATTTATTTAAAGATAACTTTTAATCTTTAGAGGAAAATAAACAACTTAATCGGAAAAATACGAAAGCTAATAACGAAAGAATATGTAGCTACGAAAGTTTTAGAACTATTTAGGTTATATGTATATATACTTAGGAAATCAATTTGATGACACGGATTATTCCTTATTTCAAGCTAACCATTGAATTATTCCATTAACCAGAGAGGCGGATGCAGTAATCTAACTTCGCAACTTTCCACAGGCCAGGAATGTATCTGTAAAGGAAATGAGTATAGCGCCAAACACAGTACTGGATCCGTAAGATGCTTTGCATTCCAGTTTGCGCTGAACGCTTTTAAGAAGCGAACAAGAAGGTTATCCAACTTCAACCATTGCGAGACAGCTAAAGACCTACTTACACAGATGGTCCGAGAGTACGATGCGGATATCGCAATACCCAGCGAGCCCTACAAGCAGCTTAATGAAAGTGTATGAACAGTGGATACTTTAGGCAGAGCAGCAAGTGACGACGCACCTCCCAACATCACAAAGGAAGAATTTGAGCGAATAGTTGACAACATCGTAACCATCGTAAGAAGAAACCGCGTCGTCGTTGCAGGCAATTTCAATGAATGGGCGGTAGAACGGGATTCACGTACCACAAACACCAGAGGAAGAACACCCCTGGAGGCGTTCGCATCGTACAAGTGCTCTAGAGAACACAGCAACCATTGAGAACTCTATTCAATTCAATTCAATTCTAAAAGATAACTTTCGGAAGTGTTCACAGAGATCTTTTTGATTGCCTCGAAGAAGAAATATTCCCCGACTAATGGAAGACACAGAGACTGGTCGTCCTACCAAAAAGTAATAAACCACCGCAGGATCCCACATCTTATAGGCCTCTATGTATGTTGGACAAAGTGGAGAAAATACTGGAGCACAATAAGTAATAGATTGGAGAGTGCAATCGATGTGGCTGTAGGCCTGCAGATCACCAGTATTGTTTCCGTAAGGCAAGGTCTAAGATCATCGGTATTGACGAAGTGAATACCAAGAAAAAAGCCGTAGAAGGAAGACATTGGAAGGGCGGGAGTAATGATGGATATCAGAAACGCCTTTAACACCGCAAACTGAAGAAACATCAAGCGAGCACTTACCGCTTATAGAATACCAGAGTACCTGCTATACACCAACGAGGCAGTATAACGTCAGGCGGCGTTCCTCAAGGGTCCGTATTAGGTTCCATACTGTGGATTCTAATGTATGAAAATAATTGGTTTCGCCGATGTCATAGGAATCGTTGTAGTGAACCAACTCCTTAAGGAGTTGAAGCACAACTGCAATGAAGCTATACCAATAGGCTTAGAACTGGTTAGTACCCATGGGTCTACAACTTGCAGAACAAAAAACCGAAGTAGTTCTCATTAGCAGCAAGCGAGTCACGGATACTATAAGAGTAACCGTGGGCGATCACGTCGTAGCTTCCAAACCAGAGCTGAAGTGCTACCAGAATGGGGTTAGCGGTAAATGAGGGTAAAACCAAGTATGTGCTGTCAACAAGAAGGGACGAACACACAAGATCGACGAATTGGACAAAACGCCACTACGGGAATTTGTCTACAGCAGAAGTCAAACGAAGAATAACTCTTGCCAATCACTGTTTCCTTGGCCCAAGAAGGCAATTGAGTAGCAGGGCCTTGTCAAGAAACAGTAAGGAGATTCTATATAGGTTAGGTTAGGTACGTGGATCGGCAAGTGGAGGAATACACAACTCCACACTCAGGTCAATACACACCCATGGAAAAAAGGGTGGAAAAGGTCCACAACCAACTTGGAGTCCGCAACAAGAGGCAATTAGCCAAAGACCGCGCTAACTGGAAATTCTTGTTTTTTGAGGCCCAGGTCCACCCCGGACTGTTGCGCCACCTAAGTAAGTAAGTAAGTAATGATAACTTATCGATTCGATATTTCATTCCCATATCCTTGACAGTTGTGCTTATTGTTATGGTTTTCGATCATGATGACGTTCACACTCTTCATTTTGAGATTTTTTCGGATAGTAACTTGAGGGCTATGGTCTTAAAGGCTCCTTCGATATATAACAAAGATGTGGATTGTTTCTTTCCTTTCCAGTACATTCTGGATCTCAAGTTTATTAACTGGTGAAGCGCTGTTTCTGCGGATCTACCTGTACAGTTAGCGTGATGCTTATGCTGGTTTGCTGATTTGCTGGATCAAGCAAATAGGTGTAAAGGACCTTGGTGAGGTGGAATTGTAATTCTACTCTTCTCCATGCTAAACCTAATAGATGTGGCATAAGAAGTTCTTTTCATCTTACCAGTAAAGCAGGGAAAATTTCGTCTACCCTTGGTATCTTGAACTGCTGAAAGTTATTTATGGCCCAGTCTTATATGCTGGGTCTTCTTTGCCAATCAGGTACATCTGTACTACAGTATGTTGAGCTACGGTGTAGCTACCTTCTTGCAGTCAGTAGTTCTCACCTTAAGCATGACATGGTGAGAAAACTACTGACTTTACAGATCTTAATTTTATAGCAAAACATCACCAATCATTTCCCTTTCTCATAACGCCCATTCATGTCCCTAATTTGCTTTTACTGCATAACATTCTGAGAAGTAAAAAAAGTGTATTGTCCACCCACTCATCCAAGTTATGTATGTAATATTCACTTTCGATTTCGACCAACAAACCTCCGAAGAGAGTTCATGTACCTCTGTGCCGGTGACAGATTATCAGGCTGGAAAAATCAAATTACACAGCGCGACATACATTACATATGTATGTACATTTGTATATTTGTTGAGAAACATTTCCATTTCCCTAAGTGACTATTGTCAACTGACACGACGACACGATGTGCAACAGACAAAAAAAAAACAACCTACTACATGTCGATTAGTCACTACGTTATCGCCAAATCTACTTAAACTTTGGATTTGCTCTGAAAACTTGACATCTACCTTCTATACCTACTCCCACTGTCACACTACATACGTATCTGTGATTTCTCCACAACTTCGACATGAAACAAATGGCAAAAGTAAAAGACAATGTCACTCCATTATATCTCATAGATACAAATTTTCAAACACGCAACAATAACATGGATGGAGAAACCCCAACTGGTCATGCTTGATGTGTAAAAATGTTATTTAATTTGGGTCTGCCCAAGACCGCTGCTGTTAGCTCGCTAATTACATAAAAGATCGCCAAATAGTTCAACCATGCCAGCAGCTAGATATACATAAGTCATATAAATAAAGAACTCAAGACTTCAGCAACTTACCCAAAATGCAGGTGAATGTCGGTCCAACGGTTGAACCGCTTGCAGGTATCTCAGATATTCCGCCAACAATCAGATCAACATCAGTCACATGCTCGTACACGGATTTTAATTTCATTATTTCCTGCAAGAAAAAAAAAAAAAAAAAAGATAATTTCGGATTAATTTGACGTCGATCCGTGTGAGTGTTCAAAAGAATCTAATTAGGCATTTGGTGTTGGAATGTTCCGCAATTTGTTGAAGCCGACTATATGTAGGTATATGGCATGCAATTCGCGTTAATTGGCGACTCTCAAGGTTTCACACTTTGTAGCAGTCTCTTGTAATTAGCCAGTTTGGCGATACTTACTGATGGAGCCATGTAACGATTTAGGTCTTCCCAGGTGGTAATTGTTCGTCCTTCACATTGTTCAAGATATTTCACATATCCCTGCAGACCATGATCACGACCACGTTGTATGTCAAAAGCTAAGACATTCGGACGGCTGGGTACTCTCGATCTGGTGTATTGTTCAATGAGCTGTAATGGGAAATATTTTATTTTAGTCAAAATGAATTAAAAAATAGGTGCAGCGATAGGACCGTCTGTAGTATTTCTAAGGAACTCCCTGGTTGGTCAAAATTTCACACTACATCTCGTAAGTGGCCTAGATGGAAATTTGCTGACTTTGGATGAAGAGCAGTTAGTGCTTAATTACTTAAGCAACAGCGATTTGGACCCAAGCCCAGGTGAGCCTTTTGTGGCAACAAATACCAGTATTCGATGTATATATCGTGAAATAAATTCGGCGATACGAGCCCTAAAGAAAAACAAGGCAGTTGGCACAAACCTCGTCAACACGGGACTCTTCCAAGCCACTTCGAACATTTTAGCCATTAATTGGGAAAACCTTCCCCGAAAATAGGACGAGGAGAATGATTGTGACGGGAAACCTAATGGAATGTGGCAACTACAGAGGTGTAAGCACTCTGGTTAAAATTAAAGCCGGCAATGAATGGGCGCGTCCATATTGAACCCGCTTCCTACTTAAACAAGCTTTAACCAGCTTTTACTAGATTTTACCGGAATTAATTTTTAATTCTTGTTGACCCCGGTAACCAGTTACAAGCGCTTTCTTTCAGTTTTTAGCAAAGTAGTACCAGTCGTAAATGTTTTATAATCTTGACTGAACAAAAAACTGGCGGTACTGGTGCAATGTTCACTATGACCATCACCTGCTAGAATCACTCAGGCTCTGAGTACCGGCGTCAATCTCGCCGGAAAGCGAGAAACTGGTTCAGTGTTACCGTACGCTAACACAGAAAGATCTAAAAATAACCGGAGACTGCTATTGGCCAGGGTTGTAATTTAATTTTGTTGCACAATCAATAGTTCTAACGTCTACAAGTCACGCCCTGGTTTAGACCCTATTCACACACGACTGACGGGCTGGATTGAAACGAGGGGAAACGTTACGACAATCCGGATTTTCTGAAATTTGTTTTGAATTTCTTTTGACATTTGGAAATGTCAATCGGTGACGCTGGACAAAATTCACATTTTTAAAATTTTACAAATTCAGAAATTCGTGAAGCAAACATAAGACAAACAAAAGACAAACGAAAGCATACTAATTCAATTGTTGTGAAAAGAATTTCTTGTTGAACATCAAACCAGTTTTATTGCCACTGACAACTAATATGTATATATGTCAAAATGAGTCTTCTGAAGTGTTCAGACAGGACTTTTAATCTGAACACGGAAACGTCAAAACAAATCCAGGCTGTCAGTTCTGTGTGAATATCGTACTATATGAATTGCTAAATCTGTCTCCATTTAACACTTATATCATACATATGTCATCAGGAACATTATAGCGATTTTCGGAACATTATCCCATTAGTTTTACCCCTACCAATCTTTCTGAGATACATATCTTGACAGTCCTTCAAAAATGTTCGGAAAGTCTCACTTATTTCTCCAAAAACTGCAATCATATCGACTTAATAGTAAGTAAAACCATATTGAAAGAGTTCAGCTCAGTTTAAGCTATAAAAGCTGACCGTAACCATATGATGATACTGAAGAGAGTGTCATGTATCTTAATATATGTACAATACTTACACTTCCCGCATACGTCGCATCCATTTTCATTGCTCTTTGGTTCAGCATCGACGCCAAGAACTCATTCACTTTACTCGCCTTATCTAAACAATCCGATCTGAACATTTGCTCCATCAGACTAAACAAAGCCGGAGGTGTTATATTACTGAAAGACATAAAAGTAATCTCAATGATTTAACCATTTGATTAAGACGTAATGAAACCCCTAACCAACCTGACGTTATCGCCTGAAGTTATCTCATTATTCGCCAGAGTTGGAAGTCTCTGCAATAGGTTTGGCATCATTGAAAAGTAAAATCGAATAGCAGCTACTGCAAACTCATTGGAGACCTCATAGTCGCCTGCGGCATTACTGCGCACCAATGGTTCCGTATTTATACTTCTGGCGATTTTCTCACCCAATGCAATCGGTAGCCATTCATCAAATACGATTCGTCTGTACACTTGGATGTTGAGTTTCTTTGCAACTATAAAGATTAAGTCGTCATTCCAATCGGGATTTTCTGTCTTGATTTCGTCAGCGAATCGATTGTGGGATCGCAAAAATATTGTGTAGAGGATAATCGAATAGGGATTACTGTTTACGCGAGTGTCACCTGGAAGAAACCAATTAGGGCTTAGAGGGGGAATAGGTCGATGGGAAATGTACCAAATACCTGCCATGTAGCAAATCTCATTAGCATCGGATTTAATTGCACAGAACGAGTTTCGTATTTCTCCCTCGGCCATTGGCAATAATCCTTCGTTAGATGATTTTAGTTTTCCACCCGCGAAAGTTCTCATACTGCGTTGGGTTTTCCTTGTGAAACCATACAATTGTGATAGATCCAAGTAGCCAGTGGCTTGATTTAACTGCAAGGAAATGTATAAAATTTGGATTAGGTTTAGTTTTATTTTGGTATTTTAAAGGATAGGCAGGATCGCACCAATGTCGACAATTCTACCTCTGTTTATCAAGCCTTACTGCTGCCCGTGAAATGCAAGTTCGGGAAGATATAAGAAAATCAATCCAGTAAATCAGTCTTTCAGATATGTAATTGCAGTCCCTTATAGCTGTAGCAGGAAGGAGGAATTCTATGACCACTTGACAGAGCCTGCGGGACTTATCAAGGATACGATATCAAAAGAGTTCACAAACTTGAAAGAACTGAGTTGCTATGACTCTTTCGCTGCGCACATTGGTAAAAACTTAGATCATCTCTACATAAAGCCGATAGATGACCCAAAAGAAGGCAGGACTCAGAATTTGCTCGCACTACAGACATGAGAATCGTAATTCATTGTTGTTTTCAGCTCCCTAAACTCTCTCTCCTATTGACGAAAGCCCACACATCACCTAGGTACATGATGATGGCTGTCTTCAAACTCGCCAGTGAAAGCTTTTCTTTGTGAAAGCTACTGACAGGTTTAGAGGTCTTAACTCAATGGACAATCTCTGACAAGTGACAATCGGTATACCAAGACAAGACTGCAAAGGGCAATCTAAAATCTTATAACAACTACCGAGATACATCCCTGGTGAGTGCAATTGTTTGTTCGGGAGTACAATTGCCATGCAAAAGCTTCTCAATCAAATATTTCCCTTCGAACACGCCCCCTTCCAATCGTGTGAAGGTTATAAGCCCACAAAAAGAGTGGTTGTAACAAGCTAGACCCTTGATCCCATACGGCCATACTGTGCTAAATATTTGTATTTTCGTAGAGAATACATGCATTCCTAAAGCCACTATGTTACATTGAGGCAAATCTAATAAAAGACCAACGATTTCCAAGTCGTTTTCAAAAGTCGCATCTAAAGACATTGAACACTTGGAGCTCTATAGGAATATAACTGACGCTTCTTCTGAATCATTGCAAACGTGCACCAGGTGAGCTAATTAAGGAATTCACCTACGTCGAGGTAAATTTTAACTTCAGCAACCACACCCTATTGAAGATCCGACCAAAAGTGATTAAGACTTTAGACCTAACATCGGTTTTAAATCGGTGTGATGGTAAGTAGCTAGGTGAGTGACTAGCTGAGTAACTTTTGAAGACGAAACTAAGTAACCTACATCCACTTCTGCCCTTAGTCCTCACGACATTGACTTCGAACTATTGATCACGTGAGAGGTTCCAGCCTTATGTCATTGCATTTCTACATTCCGCTGTCTCTGACCCTGAAAATTATGACTTTTATTATGACCTGCTTTTCTGGGCCTTACGATTTAACTAATAATAATCTCTAAGATAGCTTCTGGTTGGTTATCATTTGATGTTCTTGCTGCTATTGTTCTGACTTTAAAATACAAATATAAGCATAAAGCATCGAACCCAGAGACTGTAAGGTTAAGAACGTCATCGTTTATTACGTTCCACAATAAAGGACCTAGCACGAATCCATGGAGTACAGTCATTTACAATGTTGTGCTGCATTTTTCCATCCTTTGCGTCGTATACTAACACATACTGCACATATCCGGCCAGTACATGAGGAATATCATGGTCTACTTAGATTTAGCAATGAACTACCTCAGGATTCATTCTTGACCCTACTACTGTTTAATTTTTAAATTTCTAACCTTTCTAAGTTTACTTAGAGAAAACTTGGTTAAGCTTACGACTTATGTATGCATGTCTGCACCCACAGAGTCTAAGGACCTCTCTAAACTTAGCCAACACTTCCCGAAATGAAGACTAGCGTCCCACAAAGAAATACCCAGCTTGTAAGTACAAGCTGAATATAACTCGAATCAAATTCCTCACCTGCTGTGCAGCTCCAAAATTACAATTTTCAATCGACAATGCACTTCGAACATAATTCAAACAAGTCTCCTTTCCATATTTGTTAAAGAGATTAACTCCAACCAAAGGTGCACAATCAGGATGCAGATCCCTTGGTGCTTGAACGTAATTGTCCTCCGCACAGCATTCGATTGGTTGTCCATCATCTAAAGAATGAAACATTGTCTTATAAAAAATAAACGATCATGTATAGGCTTATACATATATCTCAAAACTTACGCAATGAAGATGCCACTGGTTTGCTGAGATCATGCTCTATAAACTGAGTCCATTGGACCAGTGCTAGATTCTTGCTACTATTGTCTTCACTGTGATTGCCATCACTAGTACTGGCATTACTACCATGTAGAGCTGAATTGCTGATTTCACGAGGTGAAGTTAGTTTATCATTCATCTAAAGACAAATTTAATAATTTTCTAAATATCTCGCTGATGTATCTTTTTCGCTTACCATGTAGAACCCATCTTTATAGTTACTCGGCAAGAGCCTTCTGAATACATGATTTCCATCTTTACGACCACCCAACAGTGTAGAACACTCGCCTAAAAGATCTTGCGAAGTTGCAGGGACTCGTTTCGTCGAGAGGAATTGGGCACATGCCTCTGGCCTGATGTTCTTCTGAATACATTCTGTATTATAAATGTAGAGACTGGCTTTGAGAATTTTTCTTGCGATATTATTTGTCTCCTGAGCCTTCTTGTTCGGTAGTGTCTCAAGGAGTTGCTTATGCGATATGCTACCATTGTGAACGGAAACTCCTCTATTAGATAAATTATTTTCCAAGCTGAAAGGAGATATCAAGTTTAAGGGTTTGTCTTTAAATAGAATTATGAAGGTTAGATACCTTGAAATGTTATCAATGGAATTCACTCCCATCGATACGGCGAGTTGTAAACTAGCATCTGGTATCGCTCGCAACGCTCTTAACTCCGATGCTGTAGGCTGCACGGGCTCTGGAAAAACGGTGGAAATTAAAATCAATGTTTAAAGTTAAAAAAGAAAGGATTTCTAAGAGACGCGCATTCGTAAGTCACCATTGCTACATATCCCATAAGACAGAACAACCTAAGCCTGGCCCTTTCATACACCTTAAGGGCTATGGACACCTGTCTTCCATAAAGTCGTCTTCGAGATGGAGTCTTATTATTTTCTGTAGAAATTGTTCTTTCTTTCAAAATGTTGTGATCGCTTTAGCAAATTATTTGTGGATATCCAACCAAAGATTTTTTTGGCTCTGGAGAATAGTTCTCAAATTCTCAAAATTTTTGTAGACATGTCACATGACATATGTAGAAGGAACGAAATTTCCAGAGATTCTTAGCCATTCTGAGAGCAAACTAAGGTGAAAACACCAAAACTTAAGAAAGTGTCAAAAATGCAACAATAGCTCTTAAAATTTAAAAAAAATATATTGAAAAGAAGTGAGGTCTAGTTATAAGTCTCGAGAAGTTCTTTGGGCTGCCTTTTTTAGCTTGCAAGGTAACGGGCTCCCGACCCGTGAAGAGTCTCTGCCTGAGACACAGCAGCCTTCCACTCTCTTCGATCCCGGGCACGCTGCTTCCGGTTATCTAGACCAAGCGCTCTGACATCCGCGATAGCTTGGTCCTTAAAGGAGGTTCGGTCTTCCTTGTCTTCTCGAACCTGGGGGCTGTGATTCGAAGATCCTCTTTGCTGAAGCATTATTGTCCATTCGCTCGATGCTGCCGAGACAGTGTAGTCGACGTGTTTTGGCTTTTTGGACTACATCCACATCCTGGTACAGCTCATAGACTTCGCGGTTATATCTTCTCCTCCATTCGCCCTCCTCGCATACGGGACCGAATATCCGACGAAGAATTTTTCTTTCGAAAGTGTTCAATATCTGCTCTGCTTTCCTGCTTATCGTCCAACACTCGGCTCCATACAGCAGAACTGGCAGGATCAAAGTTTTGTAGAGCAAACATTTCGTCTTCCGAGTTAGGAGTTTTGACCCCATTTGTTTCGCCAAACCGAAGTAGCAGCGGTTTCCTAGGGTAAGTCTTCGTCGAATCTCCACTAAGTTGTCATTCGTGGAGTTCATATTTACTCCGAGGTAGGTAAACTCCTTAACCACTTCCAAGTTACTGTTGCCAACAGTGACGTTTTGTCCTAGGCGGTGGACAGATGCTTCTTTGTTTGTTGACAACATGTACTTGGTTTTGTCCACATTCACTTCAAGGCCAACTCGTTTCGCCTCTTCTTCAATTGCCGTAAAAGCCTCTAACACGGCGCGCTGGGAGCGACCGATGATGTCGATGTCATCTGCGTATCCCAGCAACTGGACAGATTTGTTGAAGATAGTGCCTTCCGTGTTTACACCTGCCCTGCGCACTATCTGTTCCAGCACAAGATTGAAGAAGTCACATGATAGCGCATCCCCTTGCCGAAATCCGGTGCATGTTTGGAATAGTTCAGAGGAACTGTTTCCGAATTGCACGTTGCACCGCGTGTTATCCAGCGTCACGCGGCACAGCTGGATCAGTTTAGCCGGGATCCCGAACTCGGCCATCGCCTTGTAGAACTCAAGACGATGAATGCTATCATATGCGGCTTTAAAGTCGATGAAGAGATGGTGAGTCTCGACTTGAAATTCGTTGGTCTTTTCCAGGATTTGCCTTAGTGTGAAAATTTGGTTTAGTGTGCTGCAGAAGGGCTTCAGACGTTCACACAGTACGTTGGATAGGATCTTATATGCGACATTAAGCAGGGATATGCCTCGGTAGTTCTTACAAGACATAGGATCGCCTTTCTTGAAGATGGAGCATATAGAGCTGATAGTCCAGTCATCGGGCATGACTTCATCCACCCATACTTGGTTGATGACTTGGTGCATGCACCCTACCAAAGCATCACCACCATGTTTGAAAAGCTCTGCTGGTAGACCATCAGAGCCGGCGGCCTTGTTGTTCTTCAGCTTTTTGATAGCTGAGCCGACCTCTTCAAAACTAGGAGGGGGAATGGATTCTTCATTGACTGGCTGCGGATTCTCTTCTTGCCCTATCACTCTCTGTACCTGCCCATTAAGTAGCTGCTGGAAATGCTGCTTAAATACATCTACTATTCCCTGTGCTTCGGTGACTAGGTTTCCTTCACTGTTTCGAAGAGCCTGCGTTCCGGGCTTGAAGCCAGCTGCCAGTTGCTTGGCTTTCCTGAAAAACATCCGGATGTTGTTCCTATCGCGGGATTCTTCGATATCCTTGAGCTGGGAGGCTGCGTGGGCCCTTTTCTTCTTACGCAGGATCTTCTTCTCCTCCCTTCTTCTGGTTCGATACTCTTCTCTCGCTGCCCTTGTTTTGCGTTGCAGCGCTTGCAAGTGTGCATTTTCTGTCACCTTTTTCCGGCGTACGCATTCATCATCATACCAAGGGCTCTTTTTGGGTGGTGGCTGGTAGCCTATGGTGGTCTCTGCTACCCCTTTGATGATGTCGCGATACTGGTTCCACAGATTGTTGGCGTTTGTGGATGGTGAATGCACAGCGGAGAGTCTCTCACTCAGGCGCTCCGTGTAGGCTCTGGCTACTCCAGACGTGCTAAGGCTTCCAACGCTGAATTTCTTTTTCTGAGCGGTCTGCAGCTTCTTCTCATTGGATAGTCGAGCTTTGAACTTAGCTGCAACAAGAAAATGGTCAGAGTCGACGTTTGCCCCTCTGAACGTTTGCACATTCAGAATGTTGGATGCGTGCCTCGCATCTATTAGCACGTGGTCGATTTGGTTAGCGGTTCGACCATCTGGAGAGTGCCAGGTTGCTGTGTGGATCGTAGTCTTGGAAACCTAGTGCTACTTATCACCGTATTACGAGCTGCTGCAAAATCGATTAGCTGGAAGCCGTTGTCTGTTGTCGTGTCGTGGAGGCTGTGCTTTCCAACTAATCCGCCGAAGATGTTTTCCTTACCGATTTTGGCATTGAAGTCCCCGAGTATGATTTTGACATCATACTCCGGACAGGCTCCGTAGGCTCCGTCCAGGAGGTCATAAAACTCCTCCTTGATAGAGTCTTCAGCTTCGTCGGTAGGGGCGTGTGCACATATTATGCTGATGTTTTGAAATGTAGCCTTGATGCGGATCACATCCAGGCGATCGCTGATCGGCTTAAAGTCAATTATCATTGAGCGTAGCCGATTTCCCACGACGAATCCGCAGTCTTTTGTGACAGCTGTAATAAATGTCGCAATTTTTCCGTTTTTGCATACCTGATCCTATCCATCGTATCTCCTGGATCGCGGTAATATCTGCCTTGTACCGCGTGAGGACAGATTCAAGTTTTTGAATAGCACAGGAGTGTACAGTGTACGTACATTCCAGGTGCATACTCTTATATCATAGTCCGTGTACGTTCCGGGTCGTGGTATTAAATGAGGGGGTCCATTATCCGAGGCTTGTGTCTCTCTCATAACAAAATTTTTTTTACGTGGTAAGGAAGTTACCCCGACGTCACAACCCCCAACCTGGAGGGCCAGTTCCATGTTTTGGAACCCCTAGGACGAGGGGCCGGTTTTAAACCGATGTCAGTAACCCGCTTCGGGGATATGAGCGCTGCCGTTGGCCCAATAAGGGCTCATCCGCCACCATCTCTTTTCCAAAAACCTGACTTATTCTTGGAAATCTTTATCGGCCTGAGCTCCGAATATGTCGAAGTAGCCCAGATAAAGTGTTGTGCTTCCGTTTGAAGCTTTGACGCCACCGTTGACTCCGTCGAGAGAGTTCGTCCGCTGTCTTATTTATAGTGCTGCAATTTTCTCTTGTTCAACACTCGCGCTTATAAGTTTAGCAAGTCGGGTCCGGATGGACACCAACCAGTACCCGATGGCTACCACTAGGAGGTAAAATAAGCACAATTGATGCGCAGTAACAGTTACAACATTGGACGTCGCCAGGTTGACGCCAGTCAGTGCCTACCCTATTCCTACAGCATCCAGCCATCATTGGCTTCTTGCATTGCCCTTTTAATTCTAATCCATAAAATGGTTTCGGTCCAATTAAGGCAAAGACAACCACCGAACTCTTCCAAGCTAGTATATCGAAGGTAAAAGTCTAGATAAAAGTCTAGGTCAGCTTAGTGGGGGTTCACTGCTAAACAACACCCATAACCACGCCCATCTATAAGAAGTTAGCTTAGTTACAGCACTTTGAAGGAATTCTTTTAAAATACTTAGGCGCTTTTCCGAGACTATTATAGCATCGTCGTCTGCATAAAACATCAATCGCATGCTTTGGTTTCAGGATTATCAATTGTTCACCACCAGATTCCAAAGAACAGGGGACAAGGCACCGCCTTCAGTGGATTTTCTTCTAGCAGATATCCCACTTAAATTAAAGTTGATAATCTGACTAGTAAGCAGTATATTAATGAATTCACAAAGCAAACCTTAAGATCTGTTAGTTCATCTCTAATTGCTGATGTATTTACGTTTGGCAACGTTTGGCGCCGTTTATATGGACTTATGTCCCTGCGTCGAAAGAACTTCGAACTTTGTGAACAGGCTTTAGTTGGGCTATTTTTTTTTCTTGTTAGACACAGCGACTTAAAAGATCTAATGTATCAATAGGGTGGAGTTAGCCTATTTGACGTCCACCTTCCCAATGAAAATTAGTACTCAGTAATAGTGTTTTTCAACTCCGCTGCCGTACGTATTTCTTTATGGAAGACATGTCTCCTTAAACCATGTAGTGTTGAGCAGTCACAGATAATATGTTCGGATGAATCATTCAAGCAGGACTGACATTCTGTCTCTGAGCACAGATTCAATTTGTTAAGGTGATACCTAAGACCACAATGGCCTGTAAAGAAATCTCACCAGCTTTCTGATAATTTCCTTACCTGAGTTAAGGATTCTCTTCTAGGAATAAGTCTTGTTTAATCGCTTGGATTATCTTAGCCCCGGGATATTTTTTCAGTGGGCTAGACAGAATTTATGTTTCCAACCATTGGGTTCGATTAGGTAAATGCGTGCCCTTATTGGCAATAGAATTGTTAACGGCTCACTTAGACTAGAAATGAGTACATTTCTAAGATAGTCCAGTTCCGAAAGGAAGTAGCTCCCAACCGTGCTTGCCTTTTGTTGACTAGTGCTTTACAATCGAATAACAAGTGACAAAAGGATTCCATTTCCTCTTCGTCTCTGCAGTTCCTATCACGCAGTATCCTGTCACGACACCAACAGCTTTCCAAATATTCCTGCAACTGAGTGTAATGAGATCTGCAGATTTCTTTTTGTCATAGACTGGCCATAACGATTTGGCTGTAGCACATGTACTCGTATACATTAGATACCATTGCCTGCTAGCTTCCTCGTTGGATTCAGTGTCTATTTTCCAGTCATTAATCAGCGCTATGGCGGCAGCCCAGTTGATGGCATAGTAAGGTTCTGTTCCTGTGATCACAGATTCTAAGCCAGCACTGGCTAGTTCAACCGGTAATCCCTGATGACCAGGGACCCAACCACGTTTTACTTTGTTATGTCTACCAACAGATTGTAAGGCATCGAAGTAGCATTTAACTGACATTGAACCCACTGAGTTGAACGATAGTGTTTTAAGCGCTGCCTGACCATAAAAGAAGATATGTAATGCAGCGCTCCTAATACCTTCTTGAATGTTTAACTTAGAACCGATTTCAATGGCATGGACTTCAACCTGAAACACAGTTTGTCACATTCCCATATATGTAGGTATCGAGATTATAGTGTTGGGTCCAAAGATGCCAGTTTCAACTCCAGAATCCATCTTCACTTTGTCAAGACTTTTAGAGTCCATTACCGGAACACCATTAGAACAGGTTTCCACCGAAACAGTATTCCCTGACCATAAAACCGGAGATAGTATGAGTTTGATAGCACATCTAGCAGACGATTTGTAGGGGTGATAGACTGACAACAGCCTCTCATACTGCAGAAGGACAAATGTGCATCTAGACGACCAATTCTTTGGAGCTTGTATAGTTTCGTTGCCGTTATCCGTTCAAAAAATTTCGGCCACAAGACGATGGCTGCATACGAGATGATGAGTCTCACCATCATTACAAACAACCACCCTAACAGTCAGAAACTTGCAACGAATCCGAACCCCAGTGACTATTTCATGACGTCGGTCGTCTAGTTCCTCTAAGAGTAAGGCTCTCGGTTTCAATAAGCAAGCGATCATCAAAGGTAAGCAGATTGAAGATGTGGAAGCATTGTGCCCGGACCGTAATAACTTAACGATACCAGAAATCGATCTACTGGTATTAAAATCCGCCTTTTCTTCTTTATTTACACAAACAATTACAGCATCGGTGAACACCACGGTTAATTCGGTCTTGAATGTGCTGGATTGCTTTGATGTCTAGTCATTCAATCCTACTAATTTATTCATTAACTTGCATAACAAACCAACTAGAGACTCAACTCTGATGGTTCAAATATTTAATTTGTTTGTAAATAGCACTTCAATACCTCCATCAGAGATGGCACCATCTCCATGGAACTCCACTCAGCATAAGGAGTTCGTGGCTAACACGTTTCAATTGAAAGAATAAAACCAAAACAAAGAAATAAAAAAAACCAACCAAACTCACTTAAGAATGGTTTACTAAATTGCTTATGAGCGGAAATTTTTAACCACACAATTTGTGGAGACCACAGTTTAATTCGAAACGCCAGCTTAGTGATTGAGCTCGTTAAATAAAATCACGTGAATCATAATAGAGAGCAAAAGATGGGAACAACCTTTTTAATTTGTGTTACTAATTCATAAACAGAGTGTAAAACACGTTAGGTGACAACAATCGATCAAAGATCATTCAGTGAGATTGTAGACGCTTGATGATTAATCTATTGACGGTATTTATTCTAAGAATAATGCGGAAAACTATAAACGTATTGAAAAACTCGTTTGAATCACGGCCTCAGCACGCGGTCAATAGGTGCTTCCGATGGCACGATGGTGGACAAGGCAGTTTGAATTTGTTTGTTTTACCTATCGTATAACCTGTTGCCCATTTAAAATAATATTATATCACGATGAATACCTACTAATGTATGGGATTATATGAAGCATAACCACGCCCACTAACCATCAAGGGCTTGGAGTGTATTAAACGAATGCGGAGGAAATATTTTGTAGCAACAAATAAACGGGTTCGCGACAAGCCTCTTTAGGCTCTGGCACGTACACCAAAGTATCTTTTCTATTCTAGAGCATGACTGTGAGAAATTCCACAGTTCAGTGACTTTTACTGACCGACAAATTCTCGAAGACATCTTTCAAATAGTAATAGAGTAGGGTTTCAAATTACGAGCCAAATTTTTCTTTTCAAGGTTAGCATCCCTTGAAGTATGACATACTTATGTCACCCACTGTTGCAATTGTTACTTATGGAATGCTGAACAAAAGGGTAACGTCACTTTAGTGGAAAAACGCATTACAAATATGGTGACCAATATTTGGGATTATTTTGTGGATTTCTTGTTTGAATATAAGGCTATAAGGATCTCAAAGAATAGATGGTGGCAGCTGAACCTTTATTGGTTCAACGGCAATGATCGTGTCCTTGGAGGTAGTGCTGGAATCTGACCTTCCAGATTAAGTTGTATGCCGAAACCTTACTAAATAAGTACGTAATTACGAACCAACAATATGGCTAATTTTTTAGTTGATAACCCTAGTAATAGCGAACAGTTGCAAAACTAGCAGAGGCCCTTAACTACATATATCGTAGGTATAACCGCCACCCATATCCGCGAGGAGCCACCTACAGGAGGATGAATAACAGCAGCGGTTACTTAGAATCCCAGATGCCCTTAGATACATATATCCGGCAAACAGATGACTAGCATGTGGTCTAGCTACCACATTGCCCATTACTGCCCATTACTCAAGACCAAAAGTGAAGTATATGTTGATGTCTTTTCCGAAAAGGGCAATCTAAGCATGTCCTTCCACTTCTCATATCACTGCAACGCTTTCAGGCAGAAATCATGACCAATCAAGGAAGCATTGTTCTGGCTGAAATGTAATCCAATATATGTCCGCATCTTCACGGACAATTAAGTCCCTGGAATCAAACTCTTCCCAAAGTCCGGTTGAAATTGCGGAGCTGTTTAACATGCAACTCTTCTAGGTAACAGGCCACAGAGATACGAGTATTCCAGGAAACTGCATTACGCCTGACGAGCTTGCCTGGAGCTCTCATGCCTCTCGGTACATGGAAACATTTATTAAAGTTGGATGGTATCAGAAAGACCAACCACATATAGGAAATTGCTCGACTTGTCATATCTTGAGACAAGTCTAGACTAAGCTATATCAAACACGTAGTGTGGGGTTGATTATGCTAAAGCTTGATCTATGATCGCTAAATACTAAATACTCTGTGTCTTAACTGGACCCTACAATCTACCACAATGGGTTAAATGATAAAAAAGACCAAAAGTCGACATCGAACAGAATGTCTCAGTAGGCACTTAGTAAAGCAATTGTCTACCTTGGCACATCCACAACTTCTGGCAAAAAATATTTACGAACTCAATCACTGTTTCCTTATGCTTAGAAGGCCAATGATTAGCAAGGACCTATACCGAGCAACTGAGGGGATTCTATATAATACCTTAATTATCGCAGTTCTAGCCTAGACTCTTTCGAAAACAAGTTGTTCGCTAGATATTTGGTTTCGATGACAGCGACAACACATAGGTCGTCGGAAATAGCTCTGACGTGTAGAGTACAAACTCACCAACGATCTGACCCTTAAAGTCTTGAATCTAACCTGGAGGGACAAGGAAGCAGTGGAAGACCTCGCCAATGTGGTTTGCAAAAATAGAAGGAGACTTTATCCAACTAAGAGTTGACAACTCGAGGCATCTAGTTAAGAACCAGATTCATAAGAGGACTTCTTGGATAAGTTTGAACTACAAGGTGTAATAAGAACATCAAAAAGTTGTTTTGGCAAAACCGATTTTTTTTATTCAAAATAATCCCCTACCGACTCAATACAGCGATTTGTACGATCTAAATGCTTGTCTAATGAGTGTTTTAGATCGTCAGCCAGCATGTCCTTCAGGATGTCGGTACAAGCCTTCTGGATGACTTTTACGTTCACAAAACGCTTTCATTTTATCGGCAAATGATTTTTTCCGTAAAGGTAAAAGTCGCACTAAGCAAATCAACGTTGTCTTCACTTTTGTCGTCTCCAAACTAGATTTTTTGGTCTTTGGCTCTTACGGTGCCTTCCACTAGGTACTTTGACGCTTGATTTCTGGATTATATTAAAAACACCACGTTTCATCACCTGTTATAATGTTGTAAAAGAAGTTATTGTCCCTTTGGCCTCCTTGATGATGTCCTTCGATTATTGAATTCTGAACAATTTTTGGTCGATGCTTATTTTTGTACTGCGATGACACAAACATACTGTCACTTAAGACACAATAACTCCGCTTCTATTCGTCCAAATGTCATGGAATTTTGACAGTACAGGATCTACCCATAGATGGCCCCACTAGAAATACCTATTTTTAAAAAGTCCTGTTTACTTTAGAACGCACATTGTATAGCGTCATCTTTGCATGCAAGTAAGAAACTCTTTAGGAGAGAATAAATCAACAGTAGAATCTTTTAAAAGCAAACAAAAAACCAGGTTGTTTTAATGGTTTGGGCTGTTGCCATTCCGATTCACTTACATTATACAGGTATATTGAAAACATTGGTTAAACCATACCAACTTTGTACTTAACCTCAATAATGTCAGTCAATACCCATTTGGTGGCACACCTTATTATCCGATTTTATTTCAAACAACACCTATTCAAATATTCTACGACTCTGGGGTGTCCACCTACAAAACAAAAGACAATCTCTTTTAGTTATGAAATTAATTTATTTTGCATTTTTCTTAACTCAATAGCAGTTCAAGTAATGTCTTAGATTTTTACGAGTGTTCTTGCACTGAAAACAACTTAAAAATGCAAATATGTACATACATACGTAGATAGGTATGCGAATATTCTGCGACAAATACGATATAGTAATTAACTTAATAAGTTAACATTAGATTAGTTATCAAATAAATAAATTAAAAAATGCTTGAGATCTTTTTTTTTCTTTTTTTTCTTTGAAATAACAAAAATCAACGTTTAAAACAAAGTGACGAAAGTTTTTATTTGTATAATGAGTGTTTCTTATGAATTGTTGATAGAAAATAATTATTGTAATGAATGCATTATAGGTATGGAAATACAATGACAATACAATAAAACTATTGCGATTTGTTATTTCTTTGTACAGTCTAGACCTGTGAGACGGTAATTTGGCTACTGATTTAATTTTATTATTAAAATGACGTGTACAATGCAACCATAAACAGTAAGTTTATATAACGCTTTTCCATGATGGAGTACAATAGAACTTAATAAATTATTTATCGACTCTTTTGTTTATTTTTAAGGAGGAGGTACATATGTAGATACATAAAAACCATTATAGCACACCTTAGAGCCACGATAGGCTCTATAAATTTTGTTAGATAAGAGCAAGTCTAAAAGGATAGATGATTAGGTGGGTTAGGTTGGGAGGGTGACTGCACTGATAAAGTGTGCAGCCTCAGTCGGATCTCCACGGATCCATTGTGTTCTACATAGACGATTAACTATTCCATTTCTTGTTAAAATGATTACGGAAGCAACAATTTGTCGGATAGTAAAAAAAAACTCTCAAACAACCAGCCATATTGTGAACCCCCCACATTGTGAACCAACCACATTGCGAACCAACTACATTATGAATCAACCTCATCCCCAACATACCAGGCTAAACGAAAAAAAAAAATGGCCAGAGTTCTGGATAATGAGCTCAGCTCATTGTAACAAATTTTGCGCAGAAACTTAAGATTATTTAACCTAAAAACTTAAGCTTAAGTCAGAAGCAAGACTGTCCTATTTGGTGTCCAAGCAACCCACGAAATTTTTGACCGTTAATTGCTTTTTTCTTCAAGACTAACCAAGTTAACCATAGAGATCGTGCAATAGATCGTGCGATTCCCCTTGTGGGCGCTACGCTAATCGCCTTCGCTAATAGAGCGAGATCAATTGGAAGCCCTTATTAGTGAAAATTCTACATTATTCTATAAAACTATTTATGGTAAAGGTACATATCTCTTTTAGACAAAGAAAAACTAATTGGCACCCAAGGCCTAGCTTTTCCCAATTAATCGCGTCGTGCGTGTTATAATTTTCAGTTAAATGGAAACTCCTACACAGTTTGTTACCATATCCGAAGGGAAATTTTTTTAAAAGCTTTCTCATGGTACATAAACTAACAGATGTATGGCAGAGAATCCATGAGAACCTAGCCTGTTAAAAACTGTTCTCTAGGATCATCGAAAGGACTATGATAATGGAGTTAAATTGACAGCTAAGGCGGTTGTAAACCACATAGCCTTTGAATTCAACCCCAAAGACAGAAGAACATTCGACTCAAAACGGACTTCAACTTGTACCTATGGTTTGCTGAACACCAATAGAAAATATCTCGACAAACGCTGACTGACTTCTCCCAAATAAATCAATACCACCAAATGGTCCTTAGAATGCCGGTATGAAGTAATACCAGTCAATATCAAAAACCAATATTTTTGGATACACCCAACTGTCAAAAACTATGGTCGATTGGTTGACATCTTTATAGCCACCAAAAAAAGAAGCACATACCTACTACGCAGCTTTCAGAAAGTGATTGTTCATATCTAAAGAGCATTAAGCAAGAGAAATTGCATCTAGATTTTGAACGAATCTGTGACAGAGATTTGCTCAGATGGATCCAAGACAGCGTCTGGAACAGATACGGGAGTTTACTTGACTGCATTGGATATTTGTTTCATCACACTGTTGACTGTTGAGAAACTGTAGTGTATTTCAAGCAAAAGTCACAATAGTCCGTGAAGTCGCGACCTGGCTTTCGAGTAACTCGATAGAGTGCAGTGCTGTTATTTTTTACTTAAGTCAGGCTCTGATAAATGCCTTAAAATTGCCAATAATTCGATCCAAGTTGCCGCGATTCTCTTAACGAGATCGCTGACAGGTGCGACGTATTCCTGTGTTGTGTTCCAGGCTAAAGGGAGATTCCAGGCAATTGCAAAGCAGACGAGCTAGTTAAGGAGGGTGCAGACCGGAACTTTCCTGACAATAGTGGGAACCATCAGCCTATTAAATCGATAAAATTCCAATTAGATACCGCACCAATTAGAATGGCAAACAGTAGGTGGAACAATATCAGCACATGTCTCTCTTTTAAACTAAACTGGCCAGAGCTGAATTGTAAGAAAACCAGTAAACTTATTTCCGTCTATAGGACAAATCTGAGGAAGATAGTCGGCTGTCTGTCTGTCTTCTCTTCTTTTTAGTACAAGAATGGGGATAAGCACCTAACGCAATCCAACCGAAGCTCAAACAAAGAACATCTTAAATAAAACCCACTGCAGAAAATTCGGTTAAAAATGTTCATACATATGTACATATGTATATTAAGAAAGTCGTGAAAATTAAACGCGTAGATTGAAAGTACTCGTCTTGTAGTATCTATTTGTACAAGAGTTATTAAATGTGATTGACTAATGGTCATGTTTAAAGAAGCTTTAACAACATCCTCCAAAGTTGATGAAAGTCCAATATTTGTACAACAGTTTTCAATTCTTCAAGGTAAGTACCTTGAAGAAACACTTCAAGGTACAAAAAATAAACAATCCACTTACCTGATTTAAAATCAAACAACCCATTAACACTGGTTCCTAGGAGAATATTTATCATAAGTACCGCACTTAACAGCATTCTATCACAATTTATCGTCATTTTCACTAAAATTTACTAACAAAACTAAATTAACTTATTAAGACGCTACCGCCGAAAGAATCTTCACCAAATCCACCAAAGATCACAGTTCAAACACTTTTCCAAAACTTCAAGATTAAACTGAAAATGATTTTCCACTTCGGTTTACGAATACTATCTGTGACACTAATTTTGATCACCGATTACGACAACTGCCCGGCAAGTACTGGTCAATACAACAAGCCGTTGCGAGAATCTCCACTAACTATATTCGTACAGAAAAAAAAAAAACAAAAAGATTCCAACCGATGATGTCTCATACACAACTGAGATTGTTATTTATTTTTTTTTTATAGATACATCTTATGGATTGACTTAAGCCAAGTGCGTAGGTTAAACCATTACACGAGTCAAGAGCTATGTAATGCGTACGGCTTGCGAAGATCTTCAACTCGAGATGTAACGTACTGATAGGCGTTCAAAGTTACTGATCTTTCATTGTGATCGAATGAGAATTAAAAAGAAAAACATTTGATGATAATTTTTACATTTACATGTATAGGTTGGGTAGTAGATACTTTTAGTGTGGTATGGGTGTTCCCAAACAACTGCGAAAAAAAGTCGAGCAATCATTTTATAGCTGACCGTTGGGGTTGGCATTATTATTGTCGTGACGTGAGGTAAACGTGGCTTGCATTATTAATAAAGAAATTCAAAGCTGATAACGAATAATCGCGCATTCGAAAAAAAAAAGAAAAATATATTTATATTCGTACTGTGTTGCAGTGTAGGAACAGAACGAAGATTCTTGTTTATTGTGCTGACTGTAAATTATTATTTGTTTTGTATTTGAATTTGTTGCTATAATTGATAACCCAGACACGTTCACTGGAAATGAACTGCTCCAGAAGACTTTTTAGAAATATTTCGAATTAAATTTGTTTATGCATACTCGTATGTACATAGATAAAGAAAATATTGTACCTAATTGGTGATATTTACTACCTATAGATGGAAAAGCTATTTGGCCTGAGGTTGCCAATTCTTTTACTCTTGATAGACCGGACGAGAAGCAAGTTGTTGACTTTCGACTAAGGACAAACATAGTAATAATTGGGAATCTATTAACTGTCCATGCCAAGGCATGTTCTGGTACCGCAATAACTAACAATTTCTTATCCACGGCTCAACACCCCTACACCAAAGAAAGGGACGGGAAGGAAATCTTTAAAAATACACTTTAACTGCATTCTTAGACATTGAAGGAGCATTTAAAATGTCAGAATAGACGCGTTGGGTAGAAATCTCTTACTTACTCGTACATACTTAGGTGGCGCTACAGTTCGAGGTGAATCTGGACCTCAACCAACAAGCCTCTCCAGTGTAGCCCAGTGTGCCGGGAAAATTAAAGGTGAATGTTGACCAGATATTTTGTGGAGAAGTCGATTGATATTGCCTTGCTGCAGGAGCCTTAAATCATCAAGAGAAGGATTAGAGGTGTACCTGAAAGTATTACCACTATGTGCGATCTGGCGAAAGAGTTAGATCTTGCATACTGGTGAGGCACGGAGTTAAGACGGTTACGTTACTGCTTCTTTGTGCCCCTGACCTTATCGCTGTACGAGTAGGAGCAGGTGCAGGCAGTTTTGTCATGGCATCTGCATACCTGCGGTATGGCTCACTATAGCCTCCCCCAACAAAAGAGATAGAGTCTCTGGTGAATGCTTGCAGGGATAGGAATGAAGATCTAATGATTGGTTGCGATGCTAATGCACACAGTACAGTGTGGGGAAGCACCAAAGATAACTACAGAGGAGAAGCAGAACCGACCTTTGTGGATGCAAGACGATGGGAAGTTATTGACGTGACTCTATGTAGGCTTATTAGAATATCAAATTGGAAGGTAATGGATCAGACAATGATGTCGGACGACAGAATCATCTCATTTGAAGTTCGATTCGGATTCCCAAGAACACGGACAAAGTAAAATACCAGGAAGTGTTACGGGATAAACTGAATGGGAGGGTACCCAAAATACCGAAAACCACTTGGGATGTAGAGTCGCAGCTGAAGTACTTACAATCAGCTGTTGAAAATGCATACCAAGAGGCGTGTACACCTACTTTGGTAGATGAAAAGTATCCCACGCCTTGGTGGTGTACGAAACTTGAAACTTCAAGAAGGAGGTGAGAAAAGCCTTTAATCATGGCATGAGAAGTGATGATCCTGAATAATGGGATGAGTGAGTATAAGGCAAAGAAGAAAGAGCTAAAAAAAAAAAAACGCTGCGACGACGTAAAAGGGAGTCATGGAGGCAATTTTGCTCGAATATGAGAAGCACAGCTGTTGTCAATAGACTTCAAAAAATTGGCTCCAGGGATCCAGTTTCTAAAGTCGGACTCATTCGCGATAAAACGGGGGAGATTGTTGAGACACTGTATCGTACAAATGAGCTCATCATGGAAATACACTTTTCGGGACGACTTAAGTCAGATCAGCACTGGGCTCTGAGAAAACAAGGAGTAGTAACTCCAGAAGCGGTCATTAGGGCGTTAAGAACGTTTTCCCCTTACAAGACCGCAGGACCGGTTAGTATTTACCCAGGTTTACCAAGGCTTAGGGCTATATACGTTACATGCCTAGCAATAGGCTACATACCGGTAACATGGAGGAAACAAATGTGGTGTTTCTTCCAAAACCGGGAAAAAAAGACTTTAGACCGGTTAGTCTAACATCATTTCTGTTGAAAACAATGGAAAGAATTGTGGTGGATCATGTGGAGAGTATGGCGCTAAAACCGTGTCCTTTGCATAGTAGACAACGTGCATACAGAGTTGGCAGGTCTATGGAAACAGCGCTACACTTCGTGGTACGTGTTGCGGAAGACGAGATACATACCGGAGGCATCGCAATGACCATAATAATGGACATTGAAGATGCCTTCGATAAGATATGCTTCGAAAGTCTGAGAGTAACCTTAGAATAATAGGGCGATAAATATTCAGACGGGATCTTCAAGGCTTAGAGGAAGGGTTAGCAGAGGTTGCCCGCAAGGAGAAGTTTTGTAAACTACTCTGTGGAACATAAATGTGGACTCTCTCCTGAGAAGACTTGAAGAGACTTGCATCCACACTGTGGGATATGCCGACGACATAGAAATAATGGCAAGAGGTAAATTCATGAACATCACAGCAGATACAATGAGAAATGCTCTCAAAGTGATGGAGCGGTGGTGTCAGGAACAAGGGCTCTCCATCAATGCGGAAAAGACGGATCTAATATCTTCACAAGAAAGAGGAGAGATCTGGAATTTCAGCACTTGACACTTTTCGTGTCGAAGCTGCAGGTGACCAGGAAGGTTATCTGGGTGAATACCTACATGCTGGACTAACTTGGAATTTCCATGTTGAAGAGAAGATTAGAAAGGCGAAAAGAGTGCTTCATCACTGCAAAGGGGTATGTGGACTAAGGTGGGGAATCTCGCCGGGGTTACCATACTGGATGTAAACGATAATAATTAGATGGATTATTACATATGCCACAGTTGTATGGTGGCAAAAGCCTCTCAGAAAACTGCAAAGAAGCTGTTAGATGGGGTCCAAAGTCTGGCATGTTTAAGGATAGCCAGTGCAATACGAACGACACCAACATGCGGAATGGAAGTAATCTTAAGTATTCTGCCACTGGACTTATTTATTAAGAAAGCGGCGGCATCGACGCCACTACATCTGTACCGGGATGCCAACTGGCACTAGCGCGCTACTATCTATGGCCATAGGAAAATCCTGGATCTTGTATAAAACGAGATTAGGGAGTTGAATATGCCTATGAATGGAATAAAGAGAATGCGTGTTACCGAAAGGTATAACCCTTATCGAGTACGGAACACTTCCGCAAAAGAAGATTGGTAATATAATCATCTTTACGGATGGGTCCATGATGGATGGCAGAGCGATGGCAGGTATCTTTTCAGAAGAACTAGAACTAGCCTGTCCTATTAGTCTGGGAAAATATACCTCAGTCTATCGAACCGAGATAATTGCTCTGTTGCATGTGTTGGATCACCTGAAAGAAGGTCAGGTTGCGGGTAAAAACATTCTAATAGCACTAGACAATCAATCAGTGATTAAACGCATGGAGCAAACAGATACCAATACATCACTGACATTGGAATGTGTTCATAAACTCAATGAGTGCTCATCTCGAAATGAGATGACGCTGCTCTGAGTGAAAGGGCACATAGGGACTGAAGGTAACGAAAAGGCGGAGTCTCTAGCAAAGCAAGGATCAACATCGGAGGTCTCTAGTTCTGAATCATTGGTAGAGCACCTAATTAACAACTGGGCTGCAGCGGAACACTAGAGAAGGTGGTCAACCGTGGAAGGTTGCAGGCAGGCGAAAATGGCTGTTAAAATGACGATTGGCAACACTCATAGAGATTTTCTAAGCTTGGGGCGAAGAACACTGATGTGGGTGGTAGCGTTATCCACAGGTCATGGAAATTTTGGGTATTACCTAAAGAAGATGGGTCTTCTGGAGGATAACACCTGTGAACTATGCCTGGCGGAAATCGGGACGGCAGCGCATATATTGTATCAATGTTTGGCACTAGCTAGCAGAAGAAGAAGAAGAAGAAGAAGAAGGGAGGTCCTTGGGAGCCAGTGGGTAGAAACCCAAAAGATGAACCAGATTTCTGTCAAACAGATGCTAGCCCGAGGAATCAAAGCCAAAGCCGAGGAACTGTGGAGAAGTCCAGAGAGTCTCTCAGTCTACGATTGATCGTGGAAAAGAGACGAAAACTGACCCAACACTGTGATCTGGTTCGAAATCTGTCGAATAAAATATACACACGTCGAGCCTTATTGGATTTTCAAAAGCCGAAGCGTCCTCTCAACGCATTGATACTGTATGCTGCCTCCGTCTTTCTCTTGCAATATTTCGTCCTGAGAGGTTTAACAATGGCAAAGCTCTTGTTGAAATCATCTATCATTGTATTTGGAAGTTGTAGGATGGCACAGGGGGTTCTACTGTAAGAGGCACAATAGAAGAACAAGAAAAATAAGTTAAAAGTGCCTCTCCCTAGGCGTGGGAGAGGCAGACATCCCTTGTAAGGGATTAGGAAACATAAGAACATCAGTGTTTTAATAGAGCGGCGAAACCGACGAAATTCGAAAGTCCATTTTTTATTTCAAGACGGGAATCCTTTAACTACATACATTGTACAGCCGATCTTTCGTCTGTCGTTCGTCCAAATTTTAGATTTCTGAGCTCTTCTTGCAGATTAGGAACGCTTAGTGTTACCATGAAGACATTATACACAGAGATTCGTATAGGAATCTACTTCGAAACCCTTTTTTTGTGTCCTCCTTAGTTTCCATCCATCTGCATTCCTAGACATTTCTGCCTGGACAGTACTAAAACATGATTAGCGGCATATAACTCAGAGATGGACTTTGTGACTGGCTTTGACTTCGGTCGCTCTTGGTCTAGACCCAGGCCTCGTGAGAATACTTTGGAGTGCCTACTTTTTGAATTTTCTTTGCACCTCACGTTTAAATTTAAAAATAACTACCGACGCGACGTTTTTACGTCTTACTTGCGACATCTATTGATGGAATTTCAAAGATAAATATACAAACTCTGTCCCAGAACCTCTAGTACCACCTAAAGGTATGCTATACTCTCGATATATCTATGCGTTGACACGCGTTTTGACGCAGTTCAGGTGCAAAACAACACCAATTAGCCCACGAATTTGTTTACTAGATACATTATATTATTACTTCTCTATTTATTTAAAGAGCGGAATAAGAAATCTCTCCACTTTATAAAGGACTCATCCATTCAATTTCGGTTCTCAAAAATTAAGCACAACCAAATGCTTGCACTTACCTTTTAATTCGCCTGAACTCAATGTTTACTAGCAACGCGCAAGCGAATTGACAGCTGCCAAAAATGACAGCCGGATAAGAACGTTTTCATTCGTGCTGTTGGTTGATATATTTTTGCAAGTGGAAAGTTTTATTAACTCAAGAAGACTTCTAAAATATTATTTAAACAAAAAAGATGCCATCTTTGGACACAGAAATTGTGCCAAAAACTGAAGAAGAGCCTGAGCCAGCGGCTAAGACTCTCTCTGGGCCGATTATTGGGATAATCTATCCCCCACCGGAAGTTAGAAGTATCCTTTTTTCTCAACAACATATTCCCTCTTTTTTTTTTTCAGTGGCTTTTGTATTTGAATTCTTTGTTAAATTTCCTATCAAAATGTAAAAAAAGATATCGTTGATAAAACTGCAAGTTTTGTCGCTAGAAATGGACCAGAGTTCGAGGCGAGAATTCGTCAAAACGAATTGGGAAATCCCAAATTTAATTTCTTGAGTCCAGGAGATCCCTACCATGCCTACTATCGTCACAAAGTCAATGAATTTAGGGAAGGAAAAGGTAAATATTGAGGATGTACTAGGTCATGAAATAAAGAGTCTTTTTTACAGCCGACGGAGGGCAGGCTTTAGTACCAGGACTGAAGCAGCTTTCAGTTACTACAGCTGCCCAACAAAAACAACAGGAACTACTCAAGCAAGTGGCTGAACAACAGTTCGTACCAAAGGAACCGCCGGCAGAGTTCGAGTTTATTGCCGATCCACCATCGATTTCGGCTTTGGATTTGTAAGTAGGTAGTAATGGAGTTGTAACTCTTATCATTTGTAATCTCGTCTTGTAGGGACATAGTGAAGCTGACTGCACAATTTGTAGCGAGAAATGGTCGTCAATTCTTAACAAATCTTATGAACCGTGAACAGAGAAATTACCAATTTGACTTCTTGCGTCCACAGCATTCGCTGTTTCAATATTTTACCAAACTGCTCGAGCAATATACGAAAATTTTGATTCCACCGAAAGACTTAATGGCGAAGTTGAAGACCGAAAGTGCAATAAGTCGTGTAAGCATGAATCTGGTATTGGATCAAGTGAAATACCGGGCCAATTGGCAGAGACATCAAGAGATTCAGCGGCGCCGTGAGGAGGAGAAAATTGAAAAGGAAAGAGGTGAGAGATTACATGTAACAACATATTTCTTGTAACATTTTTCACTTTGTCTTACACACCATCATCTTGAAATTATTCTTTCTGGGCTGGAGTTATGAATACTTTGTAGGGATGTTGATAAAAAAGCAAAAGACGCTTTTTGTTGTCTTATCTCCTTAGAATGCTGACATATTGTGAGCCTTCTTTTATTGTGATCTGTCAATGTCCCCGATGCATTACCATCAAATTTGGAACTCCCACCAGCATGATAATACCCATAGAAAGTTGGTACATCACAAAAGTTATGCAATCAAGAGCAAGCCAAACCACTAGGTCTAGCCAACTGATTGACCTTCAATAATCTCTCCGCAGATATCACTAAGCTCATTGTCTACCTGGTAGTCCTCTGATCTGTCCTCGAAAAAACTAAGTTTCCTCAAAACATCTAGACGCTACTGATACGTCTACTAACCTCGAAAAACATTTCTGTATTTGGTAGGTGATTCATTCGTAGCCTTCTGCTGTGCTTCCTTACTAGCGCCTCTGGGCAACCCATCGGTTCAATAAATTAAATGATGGCTCATACCTTTTTCTTCCATATTGTACCCGACATGATGCTCGTTTATAAAAGCGATTAAAAAATCTTTTTAATTACTCCTTCTAGTGGCCTATGCTCAGATCGACTGGCATGATTTCGTTGTCGTCGAGACAGTTGATTATCAACCCTTTGAAACGGGTAACTTCCCACCGCCCACTACTCCAGAAGAAGTCGGCGCCCGTGTTCTTATGGAAGAGCGCATGATGGAGGAGGACGGTGATATCGAAATGCAAATCGAATCAGATGATGACGACAGCCATGAAGCACCCCCAGCTGTTAAGCTCTCCCAAATGGAGAACCGTACTGGAATTCATCACAAGACGACAGCCTCAGTATTTGCACAATCAAAGAAGGACAATACACAAGTTCAGGATATGGATGAAGCATCCAGTGATGAGGATACCCCGACAATTAGCAAAATGCAACCACCAGTCACTCCAATGTTGCCTCCAACTCACGACAAAGTTGTCGTCAAGAAATATGATCCAAAACAGAATCAAAAACCTGTCAAACCAGCCCCAACAGATGAGTTTCTTATTTCACCAATCACTGGCGAAAGAATCCCAGCATCGAAAGTCGCTGAACATATGCGTATTGGTTTGCTAGATCCAAGATGGGTAGAGCAGCGTGACAAACACACCGTCGATAAAATTAATCAAGATACTGTCTATGCAGCTGGCACAGCTATAGAGGCCAGTTTGAAACAATTGGCCGAGAGACGTACAGATATCTTCGGTGTCGGCGATGAAGAAACTGTTATCGGTAAGAAGTTGGGCGAAGAGGAGACAAAGAAGGACGATCGTGTGACTTGGGATGGCCATACATCGAGTGTGGAGGCAGCAACTAGAGCTGCTAGAGCCAACATCACTTTGGAGGATCAAATTCATCAGATTCATAAGGTTGTCATCACAATTCTAGGTGGTGTGAGACTTTTTAATCTATTCATGTCTGTTTTAGGTGAAGGGACTCTTGCCGGATGAGGAGAAAGAGAAAATCGGACCCAAGCCAGCGGCTAACAAATCAATTCTATCGGCGCCTCCGCAACCACCAACACATAATCAAGTTCCTGTCTCTTCTCAATCGAAGTCGATTTCAGGTCCGCCGGTTACGGCACAGTCAAATATGCAACCAATCCCTCCACCTGTTCCAGTCATGATGATGCAAATGCGTCCACCACCAATGATGCGTATGTATTTGTATTTGTTTCTACAAAGCTGGACTCGATTATATAAATTAATTCTTCCACTCTAGCTCCACCATTTCAGGTTGGCTACATGCCATCAATGCAACCTGGCGCGCAACAAATCTCACCAGCTCCCCCGGTTATGGATCAGGGCAACATGATGTTACCAATTCCCATTCCTGTTGAAGAAGAGCCACCAAATAAGAAACTTCGCTCCGAGGATCATCTCATTCCAGAGGCACAATTCATTACAATGCATAAGGTAACGTACATAGTTATGGTGTCTTGAATCGCTTCTTTTAAATGAGTGTCTCTATCCATGCAGAGTCCCATCACAATTCAAATACAAATTCCAAATATGACTGATAAGTCTGAATGGAAACTTAATGGACAAACAATTGCAGTTTCTCTGGGCTTAACAGACACTGTGTCTAGTTTGAAATCGAAAATTCAAGATGAAACTGGAATGCCTCCAGCTAAACAAAAGATTTCTTATGAGGTAAGCAATACCGAAAGAAACATGGTTGTGGTCAGTTTTATTTACGTCTATATGTCTACTTTCAGGGTATGTTCTTCAAAGATAGCAACACAATGGCTTTCTATAATTTACTGAATGGCACAACTGTCTATTTGCAAATCAAAGAACGTGGTGGACGTAAGAAGTAAAACAAATTTGTCGACATTTCGCATTACTTTCTATTGTCGTGTCTTGATTTTAAGTTGTGTTTGAGAATAAAGTAACTATACACAAACCTTTTATCGGTTGTAAATTAGTTCTTCTTAGAAAATGAAATCCTACTTGAAGGGCTCCCAAAAAGTGTGGAGTTCCTGCCTAAGATATAGCAGCCTTTCATTCTGTTACCAGTTTTCTATGCCTCTGGGATCCGAGATCTCTCCGGTACAGCAGCTTCACTCTTCAACGCTTTCATGACGTTTTGAGAAGGTGTCTGTACTCCTGTTATTCTATTTTCTTTCCTTTCATACAGCGCCAGAGATGAATCCAGTTGGTTGATTCTGCTCACAAATAATTGAACATTGTAAACTCCCTGAGCACCAGAACACTATGATGCCCCAGGGAACTGCAAAGCTGACGAATTAGCACAAGGGTCATCTGGTACTAAAGCATAGTCATCGGCAAGATCAATGTCGTTCGCTAAGCACCTTATCCACTCCGACAGACGCGAAGAACACTACAAACCATCGATGACTCCACAAGGTTTTGGCCTATTCTTCGATTGTTATAAAAGCCTACTACGCGCTAAGAGCGACCGATAATGGACAGATTTACTGCGCACTATCTGTTCCAATACATGATTGAAGAAATCATATGATAGCCGCACCTCCTTGCCAAAAGAGAATAATTTGTAGGTGTACCATGACAATAAAAAATCTCGTGTCTCTGTTGCAAAGTGAACTATGTGTATATATATTCATCCAAATATAACAATAACATAACAAATAAAAAGAATAGATATTAAATGCACGTTCTGCTTAAATAAAATGAAAAATTTAGTCAACGCTGCCAGCAGGAAAAAAAATTAGAGATTCAACATGCAAAGCACATGTGTTTGCCTAAATTCATTTCTTTTGCGGAAATTTCTTTTTGTTTTTTTTTTTTTAATCACAGTTTCTTTAGTAAAAATTGCACTTTAAGATCCTTAAAAGAAGCTAAACCCTACCAAATATCAAAAGATTGCGAGTAGTCAACATGAAACTTAATCTAAAGATGAGTTTTCCTTCACATAGTCATAACCAATTTCGATGCGGGAATGTAGTTATTGCTGTATATAGTGGTTTAGTGATATGTTTTGTTTTCATTTTCCAGCGTTCTCTAAAATTCTGGCCATCTCACGGTACCTGGCCAACATTGGCGTGTATACCTCTTCGCTGTCTTTACTCGGATCACAGATTCTTTGCAGATGATTTGGTATAAATTGCACGATATAATCGTGATAATGTTCGGGTTTAAGTTGGCCAGTTGAATCGTCGCTTTTGAATTGTTCCAAGTAAAGGGCATATTTTGCGCGATATGCTGCTCCCAGGACAGCTGCTTCACTTTCTTTCTATTGTTTGAAAATGAAAACAAATCTCTCACAACAAAATCTGATTAATTGTGCAAAGGAAACCCACCTGAATGTAAACGGGAGCATTGAACACGTCAGAGATGACCTGTAGGATTGATTTGTTAACAGAGGCTCCACCAGTGGCTATTATTTTTGTATTATCACCTGGAAAGTAATTGATTATGGAATGCGGGTCTTAAGAACACTGCACCATCCACTTACCAAAGTGGAAGCCCATGTCAGAGGCGATTGCTCTACGATGCAGCATTTGACCTTCGATTAAGGCACGGATTTCAGTCTGAGGCGATCCAAATCTACAAAAAAAAAAACCGGACCTTCATAGAGTCAAAGCTTTTGAAAAGTGCTTGAACTGTTCCTACTTGATAACGCCTTGTGCAGCATCAACACACTCAGCAGAGTGTGCCTTATTCCATCGAAGAATACCCTTTGCTTGAGGTATTATTTCAACGGAATGAAAATGTAAAGCCATGTTTCCATAGTTTCCTCGTGGCGTGGAATCTAAAAGTTCCGTAAAATTGTCCCAATTATCGTTGGCATCCACGCGTTTCGTAATATCTCGAACCAAGGAGCCATTCCGGAAGCTAAAGTATTCTTTTAACTAAAACCTAACCAAACAGTTTATCAAACTTACCACAACAACCCCATAAACTCGCCTGTAAGTGTGGGATGGCAAAGAACATGACCCTCCTCCAACTTCGTTGGTTCATCCAGTCCCATCATCACTGTATCGCTTGTTCCCAAGGACATGACCAACCAATCTTTCTCCACCAGCATTCCACTCAACGCAGACGGATTATCCCCAGTAAATGCGGCCACTTTGCATTCGGGTGGAAAACCAAAACGTTGTACAAAGAACGACGCCACATTGCCTAGTATCGAACATGTCTTCACCGGCTCACCCAGGCGCTCCTCCAAATCAGGAGCACAAGCATTCAAACAAGCATTTGACCATTTCTTTTCATTGATATCGAATAAATTCATTCCAGAAGCATCGGCATAATCAATTGGTGCAACTTCACCCAAGAAGATCGACGCCAGAAAGCTACTAACCAATGAAATACGCTTAGCATCCTCATACGCGTGCGTACGTGTTTGGTACACTTTTCGAATTTGAGGCCCCGTAAAGCGGGGATAACATTTTGATCCGGTTATGGTGACCATTTCACTACGTCCACCAATTGCGACTTCCATTTCCATGCATTGATTCTCAGTCGATCCATCCATCCAAATGGGTGTGCGAGTTAATGCGAAGGCCGAGTCATCGATTTGTACGTGAAGGAACTTATCCGGATCTAGATTTTTCAGTGATTGCAGACCACGTCGTGACCAATAAAGTGAACCGTGTTGCTAGAAGAAGATAAATCAAAATTTATTATCTACACTGCTGCAGAGGGTGTTTTTGGAAAATACTTGTGCTGAACCTCCAAGGGCAGTGACAGTACTAAAATCTGCACCTTGCACTACCAAGCGGTCCATGACGATATCGATTGCTTTCACCCACATGGCGGGTTGCACATAGAATCTTAAAAAGAATAGTATTTGTAAAATAGAAGTTACTTAGCAAGCGATGACTTACTCATGGTTATTCTTCCCGACGTTCACACCACCGGTTGTTCGAAATTCTGGCAAGTCCGTGTCAAATTTTACCTCAGCCATGGCTAGGATTTCTAAATTATCTGCCAGCTGTACTGCTTTTAGCTGAAATACATAGAAAAATATATTTTTTTTTGTACTTGTGGACGCTATGAATGACAAATTTAGAGATTTAGTAGATTAAGACCCAAAAAAATCCGTTTCCATGTTTCTAAACGGCAGTGCCAGCCGTCCTTTGTACTGTGGAAACCCCCATAACCAGTGCATCATTGCCGATTAGATATATACAAACATTAAAAGACAGAAGATGTACTCATTACCAGTAAAAGAATAAAGGAAACAGTTTCTGTAGGTGGACATCAAATTGTATCGTACCATTCAAGTCACATGGCGTAATGATAGACACATGACTCACTTAAGCAGCACCTTGAGTACGTGGTTAACAAGGCAACGTATGCAGTCAGAGCTATTGCAAAAAATAAATACAAATTTTTGGCGCGACAGGTCCATGGGACCCAGATCCTAGCTTCTCACAACCACTCGTGCTGTGCGTACTAGTCGATATCTTTGGATGGAGGTACACAGAAGATACTAACAAGACTTAAACAGAATTCAAGCCGCGCAAGAAGATAAAGAGACCTTGCTAAAGACTAAAAGATTCCTGGATTAGTAAACGGAAGGAGCGATGGACTCACTCAATGAAAGGCAGATGGACATTCAAACTGTACTCTCTACTGTTTAAGTTGCACTGATACGAATCCAAGTAAAATTATGGAAGTCTATTTTTACTGACCTCGACACGAAATTGAAACCGACTACTAGAAGGAACTCTAGGAGAAAGTATATCGCCAATCTCCAGACAATATTATCTGATATATGTATGTTATTAATGACTTTCCCAGCTACAGTCATGAAAGAAAAACGTCAGCAAAAAAAGACAAAAAAACGCGGAGCAACAGAATGCGAGCATACGCGCCATCTATCCTCTGTTTTCTCTCGTTACAAGTCATGAGTAATTTACGCATTTACTGAGGATTCCTCAATATATCTACAAATCTTCCCTATTCTTACTATGACTACCAATTCATTTGCATAGCTAGTGACGCTTACCCACAAATAACACAGTTTCTTAGGATGCCATGGATAACCAGTACCCATGGAGTTATAACTCTGACTTTGGGATTGCTTCTCATTACTGATGGTCTTCACAAAATGTGTCCCCATAGCAAAGCACATTCATAGTGTTATACAGTCTGCCTATAACCAAGTTTATATTCTTTTCCCAACTTCCACGCTTTCTAGAGAGTGATAACCTTTCTTTTTATAGTATTATACAAAAAGTGATCCGAAAACTAAATCGGTAGTCGTTAATCCCGGAGTCGCATGAAACAAAGTTGATTCTCTGTTGCAATCGTCACCTTGGCACTGAGTACACAGGAAACAATACCTTAATGCATTGGTTGCTTGTAAGATACAACTTTGATTGGCTTCCATTGTTCTCGTAAACAATAGGTGGGATCACACTGAGTTCAAGTTGTGTGAAACTGCATTTCTAAAAAAGCCAATTTATCATTTGATTTTGACATAAGTTGGATGATAAATTATTATTATTACTGGCACTGTTGTGGTGTTTTGTGCCATACGTAGAACCGTGTTCTAGGGGCTTATTAAGGGCTCCTTCGCCAGCATACCTTTTTTAAGACACTGCCCCAGTTCTCCTTCGGAGGACCTCTTGCTAAACATCTTAGATTCGTGTTACTGCCAATAAAATCAACAAAAGATGCCTCGCCTGCCATTTATTATTCATGTAAACAATACTCAGCTTAAACTACTTAAACTATGACAATCCCTGCAGACAAGGTCATTGAACTTCTCTAAAGCTAAAACCCATGAAAACACACCTACATACGTATAAACTAATGGAATTTTGTTACAGATAAAGCCAAGCATGTAAATTTTCGTTAGCCAAACCATTTGTAACGATCGCAAACCAGATGAAAAAGAAAGACACATTTGATGCTGCCAATCTTGTTCTCCAAAACTACCTTATAAGCATGCCCACCCACATTTTCTTCATTGTCTAATCGAAT
Source organism: Xylota sylvarum (assembly GCA_905220385.1). Lineage (NCBI taxonomy): Eukaryota > Metazoa > Arthropoda > Insecta > Diptera > Syrphidae > Xylota > Xylota sylvarum. The sequence goes on from LR999958.1 coordinate 42,360,707, forward strand.
ACAAAATAAATGCCTCAGTTCGTTGGCAACTTTATACTCTTTACTTCTCTAATGAAACTGTTTTAAGTGTCTAAGCACTTCGTCGCAACGTGCCATTAATTAATTAAATACAAGTGACCTAAAATGAAATTCACCCCGAAATGGGCTAAGAGCTATTCATTTCATTTACCTTAGCCAGCATTAAGATGACGTGAGGAAGGCGCACCTTATTCGTAACGATTAAACAAACTCCGTTGCACCCCCTAAATGTATGGATCCCAGGGGGAAACTATCTTAGAACGTGCAAAAAACTTTATTGCCCACATCAAGTTAGGGTTATTATCGTTTCCTTAAAGTGTTTTTCTTTTGTAGTAATTATTTAAAACTTTACGTAAGCAATGACACCACTTCACTTTGCATTTTTAACAGAGGGCTCATCAAATGATAAGCCGTTAAATGCTATCAAAACAAAACAAAAAAAAAACTACAAAATACGACGGCATTAGGTAATTACGATTGACTTGGGAATCAGCCGACAGATAACACAAGCACTGATTGTGTGCAAATCAAACTGCGACCTATATTTGCCCTACAGATGCCCTAAAGACGGTATGCAAGGCAACACCTTTGAAAAACTATGAATAATTAAAACCCAGCTTCTGCGTGCGATGGAATTCATGCGAAGAAAGTATGAATGCTGGGATTGAGTTCAATTACAATTGCAAATGCCCATGGTATGCAAAAAAAAAAAAAAAACCTTCACGGAGATGTCTGTGTAATCGGAGATGTTTTTTTCTCAATTTCACCATAAATTAGGTCATAAAACATAAATAAACTGTCTTTATTTTAATTATTTCCAAACCCCATCGTCTAAGGCGTCGAGGAAAGTTGAACGATTACTTAAATAATAGCCCATGACTAATGGATGAATTGAAACTGCAACTATGTTTGTGGGCAAAGTAAAAAGATTAATAATTGAAACTCACCTTTTGGGTGCTTAGGTCGAAGCCCAGGTATGTGTCTTCTATTTTGGGAGTCATCTTTCGCAAATAACTTCTTTAATAGAGGTCTACGACGATAGATAAATACTCCACACTTGACGACGTTCGCGACACGGCAATTGTTTATTGTTATCGTGGTTAATCACTTCTGGAAAACTAAGCAAATATGCCTCGGTGAGGCGCCTAACACCTACGACGATGACGGGCTCCAAACAACTCTGTTTCAACCCGCAAAGTTAAAGCGCAGAGTTGAAGGAACTACGAACGAATGACCAATGTGGTTGTCAAAAAACGTCAACAATTTGAATCTATCCAATTCGAAAATTAGAAACCGGACTGGGAATGACAGTAGGCATAGTGGGATATTATTTCGGAGTTGAAAATTCCAGATGGGAAATTCGTTGGTTTTTCTTGTAAGTGAAGCACCACATGGACATGGGGAATTTTATTGCAAGTTTCTGAAAGCCCTGTAAATGGGTGAGTTTGGCCCCGTTAATGCCTTATCAGGCATCTAAGATCGATGATATAGAGAGACTATACTCCAGGAATATTGTACGGAAGTCTTACCAACTGGTAAAAAGAACGTGAAGAGATGTAGAAGGAAATCTCGTAGTTGAGTCACAGTCGATGCTGAGAACATGAAAAAACTTCTTCTGCAGACTTCATTACGTCGACGAAACCCGCTGTCAGGCAGAATGAACCATTCAATCTAGACGATGATAGCCAAAACTGCTGTCCACCTGACCGAAACGAAATAAGAATAGCAATATCCAAGCTTAAATCCAACAAAGCCACAGTAACTGACGGCTTATCTGCCGAGCTGTTCAAATCAGCAAATGATCTGCTAGAGAGCATACACCAACTCATTTCTAAAATTTAGTCAGATGAGTGTATGCCTGATGAATGGAATCTCAACACCGTTTGTCCGATCCAAAAGAAAGGAGACCCTCTCAATTGCGCCAATTACAGAGGCATCAGTCTCCTCAACAACGCGTACAAATTCCTATTTCCGTATTGTGGGAAAGTCTGGAACCATGCGTCAACAACCTGATTGGCCGCTATCAGTGCGGTGTGGTTTCAGACCAGGAAAGTCCGCAGTCGATCAAATCTTCACACTTCGGCAGATCCTGGAAAAAAACCAAGAAATCCAAATCGATACCCACCATCTTTTTATCGATTTCAAGGTCTAGTTTTGGCACCCCTGCAAACTCGTTCGCCTGTGCAGGATGACGTTGGTGAACGCTCGCTGCTCAATCAAAATCGGTAACGATATCAAAAAACGATTTAGGCAAGGAGATGCGCTGTCGTGTGATTTCTTCAACATCATGTTTAAAAGGATTGTGCGAAACTCACAAGCCGGAGGCACAATCTTTCAAAAGTCTGTGCAACTACTAGATAGACATAATTGGGAGAACACAGCGGGTTGTCACCGGTGCGTTCGCTAGTATTGCAACAGAAGCTGCCAAAATGGGTTTAGCGGTAAATGAGGGCAAAATCAAGTACATATATGCAGTTAACAAGAATGGACACTCAACATCGACGATTTGGACAGAACGTCGCAATCGGCAGCTTTATGGCACTGAAGCTTGTTTGGACTCTATTTAAAGCGGATGAAGATATCCTCGGTCGTTTCGAGAGAAAGATTCTTCGTGAAGTTTTCGGTCCCATTTGCGTTGACGGGGTTTGGAGGACGGGATTCAACGACGAACTACACGAGCTATACAGCGACATCGACCTAGTCAAAAAATTGAGCATCAGTCGTTTAAGATGCCTAGGACGTGTAGAGCGGATGGACACAAATGCTCCGGCCCGTAGAGTCTTCAAATCGAAACCGGAGGAACAACGCAATAGCGCAACTGGAGGTCGTTAGCTAAGGACTGGGCTAACTGGAGAGGCTTGTTGGTTGAGTCCCAGGTTCACCCCGAACTGTAGCATCATCTAAGTAAGTAAGTAAGGTTTGAGATGACAAGGAAGACCGTACTTCCGTTTGAAGGAGCAACCTATCGCGGATGCCAGAGCGCCTGGTCTAGGCAACTGGAAGCAGAGTACGTAATCGAAGAGAATGGAAGGCTACCGTATCTCAGGCATGGACTCTTCACGGATCGGGAGCCCGTGAAGCAAGTAAGTATAGTTTGGGCCCGTAATACGTTAACAAGCTAATCTTTGAAGTTATGTCTACCCGCTAAAACGTTATAAGAAACTTCAAAGAACCACCAATAGGTACTGCCTCACGAGGTGGAGTTCATCATTCAGCTAATTATTTTGGCTTTGATGCCTCGAGATTGTCTTCGCTGGTGCCGTTGTCGATAGATGCGCAGGATTTGATGCGGGTATGAACAAAAAACGGTATCAAAAATCGGAGCTAGGAATGGATTGTAGTCGAATTTGTATCTTCCTAGATGAGCTTACATACTTACCTAGGTGGCACTGCAGTCCGGGATGGACCTGGTCGTCAACCAACAAACATCTCCAGACAGCTCCCTCCACTTAACCGCGACAACTCGAGCGTGGTCTTCTTGTACTGCATCGCCCCTCTGAGTTGGATTCGAAAACTCTCCGGAGCATTGTTGTCCATCCGCACTACATGTCCCAACCATCTTCGTCGTTGTATTCGAACTCTTTTGACTGGATCGATGTCGCTATATAGCTCGTGATTGTATCTTTTTCTACACTCTTCGTCTAAGCAGGTGGGGCTAAAAATCACTGGAAGTATTTTTCTCTCATAACAACCGAGAGCGATCTCATCCATTCTGTACTTAGTCCATGCATTTGCGCCGGACCAGGATTGAGATGATCAGGTTGCTTTAGTTGTTCGAGAGATGGTTTTGCAGCGATTGACAAGGGTTTATCTTCATTCGATCTCAGCACTGGTATCATTGTCTGAATTTGTACGGGATCCTAGGTAAACAAAGTCTTTAACTACCTTAAAGTTATATATGTATATCTCTCAGGAGTCACGTTCTGTCCGAGGCGTCGGTGTTGTACGATTTTTTTGTTGACAGCATATACTTTGTTTCGCCCTCATAAATCGTTATACCCATCTTCCTTCTCAATTCCCACCAAAGCACTACTGACATTACACTTTGTCCTTCCGATTATGTCAATATCATCGGCATATGCTAGCAGTTGCACGGACTTTTGAAAGATAGTGCCCCCGATATTGGCGTGTGAGTTCTACAAAATTCTTTCAAAAACGATGTTGAAGATATCCCATGACAGCGCTTTACCCTATCGGAATTCTTTTTTGTCATCAATATGAAAGTGATTTGGAGATTTTATTTCGTTTACACTTATTGGCAACTTTTTAAACCTTCATGCCCATCTAACTACGAAATTACTACACAAATGCACAACCCACCTAATTTCCATCACCGAATGACAACTATTCACAAATTTCCCATTATTTCTATACGTCCTCGAGCACTATTCTATCACTTTCGAACGTTGTCGGCGGCCATGATTTCAACATATGTGAATGTGTGACAAGTCATGACATTTTCATGTGAAATAAACAAATTTTCTCGATGGAAGACTCGTTTTTTGGATTTGATACCTCAGCACCGGTAAGTTAAATATATCCCCCGCATACTTCAATCAAAATATTTCACAAAATCGCCCTACAAACCGATTAAATTCGCAACCGAAAGTACCTTACCAAATCCACCAACACTTTCCCGACCCTTTATCGTTGGTGTCGCGCTAATGGTGGGCCCCAAAATGTGTACGAGTGTCGTCATTACTTTTTGGCAAAAGTCTCCAACATAAATGTACATTTCGTTGAAGCCACAAAACAGACATAAACTTCATTCGCCAATTATCCATGTGGCGTTCTTATGTAAACAAAAAAAAAAAAAAGAAGCGAAGCGCCATCAATGATCCGACAGTAACTGGCCCCCACACAGATCCATCGCTGTGCTGTGGCCGCCCTTTTTCGCACAAAAAATTTGCCGTATAGATTCCATATAAAACGTTTTAATTGTTGGGTTTATGCGAATTTATAACTGCGTTGTACGATCTAGATTACTGATAAGAACGACCTACATGAAGTGATATTGTGTCGCTTTGTTAACTGAAAAGTGTTTGGAATCGCCTTGAGGAATGTGTTTTCTGTATTGGTTACGAAGGAGGGGTCCGCCAATTGGGGGAAACATAAACTACATAAACTATATTCCTGGAATGGTGACATTTGTTTTGATAATTGATCTCGTCGATATCCGGAAAAAAAAAACATAAGTATACTCGGATTTGAGTGCCTAATCTCTTTGTCTTCTTACGACGAAGTTATTTATTTTCAGCGAGATTTGGTTACAGCAGGTTTTTGTATAAATATCTATATGTACATATGTAAAATGTGTGTAATCCAACTTAAATTAGAGTTTGCGGAACGATAGTGTTTTCAAGGTCATGAGCACTTGTTTCGAAATTTAACAAAACATCAATTGTGCCAAATCCTATGCGCGGCTCTACATTAAAGCTCTACAATAAACAAGCAGACTTATAACAGTTGTATTGGATTCCCAGTCTCTCGCGACTGATGCACTCAATCTTTAATCAAATCTTTCAGTAAACCCTGCACTCAATCGCAATGAGGTTTGTACAAGGGGCTTCAGTTCCCCTTCACGATTCAAGTACCCTTGATCTTTCTTCGACGGCTGTACGTAAGATTTTTAGAAAGGTAAACCTGAAAAGTGTACTATTTTCCAGATCTTTGGCAGGATTTCGAACTGAGATTTGTCTTTCCGATTTTGCTGTTCAAATCGATTCCAGTGTCATCGTATCCCGTAACAATACTTCTTAAGTAAAGAAAGTTTAAATCATCCTAGCTATGCACAGGAAGCTGTTAGTCTCCTGCGATTGACGTTGTCGAAAAACTTCTAAAAGCTAGTAAAGAACAGGTGAAACGGACGAGGCAAAGTGTTTATGTTGCTCATGTGCTCAGTCCACGAAGATAGCATCAAGCATTCCCTATCGCATGTTCTTTACTTTACCCCGTGAAACGCGGGATTTTCCACACGAATGAGTACATGCGATGACGGATGGAGCCACGTGTGGCCTGAGTATTGTGACTCTTTTCCGCCTGATTGACTGCGTTAAGTGAGAAATTCTTTCGAACACTCCTGCTAGAACTATTGAACTGTTGCTCAACCCAGTGTTTGGGCGGGAAACACATTGTTTTTGCTCGATATCAACCTAAGGGAAGCGAAGACCATAACTCTAACAAGGTATACCATTCTCAAGCTTGAAGTAGCACAAAGAGTAATGGAGATTAGGATGCTGGGAATAAGCAGGAGCGAATCAGAACTGAAGTCTCCGATATAACCACACAGTTTGCAAAAGTAAGGAGAAGTTGGACAGAACACGTGGCGAATATAACAGACAAAAGAGTCTGAGAAATAAAGGAATACCACTATCGCACTGGAGTGACGACAATAAAGGGATTAGTATCAGAGAATTGGATTCGCACAGCGCGAAACAGGACGAAGTGGAAACGTTTAGAAGAGGCCTACGTCCGACTTTGGATTAGCTATATGAAGATGATGATTATTATGATCTAAAGGGATTGTGGCTACATAACCAGATTTTTTTGAAGGACTGTGTAACGGAACAAATTTGGTTCTCTTGCAATCATCTTGAAACATCCAAACAGCTGACTTACATACGTTTTGTCTAGTCGGTTAAAACAACAAAGGTTAAAGGCATTTCTGGAAGTAGATATAATGTTTAAACGTGCCTATGAACATGTTCTCGGTTCTATAGTTTCTGATAAGCACAATGTTTTTAAAATATGTGTGATATAAATAGAAATTATCACGGCACTTAAGCATTGTGTACAATATAACGAAAAAAGTTAAAGAAAAATCTCTAGAGAAGTATAAACGCCATGTAGAGCGAGATTGTAGTTCGTAGAGCGTCTAAATAGTTCGAGATTAAATCCAACATGTTCCCTTTTTCGAATCCAAATGTGCACCCAACAATTGCTTCTAGAATAGTCATTCTAGACTGCTGGTAGAGCCTTTGGTAGAGCCCCACCATAGGCTACTTTACAAACACTCCACGTAGATAAATTTGATGATGGAGACACGCAGTGTAAACGGCTTTAGTAGAGAAAATTGATTTTTCAGTAAAGCTCTACCACTTTTTATCTACCTAGTCTAGTGTACACAAAACTTTATATTGTGAATTGAGATGATAGTCACATTAGTTTCCTCGAAGCGTTTTGAGACATGTCTAAGCTATTTCTGTAGCCATCTGTTCTAAGGTTTACTTGTCTGTAAGAGAGAGGTTTTCTGGGCATTGTACGACTCATATGCTCATAATTTATCGGATTATAATTTCCGCTTAATGCATCTTAAAAGTACCACTTCCGTTTACTTTTACGGATAAAACTTGGTTTTTCCTTAGTGATCTCTTTAGAGAGCTCTTCACAGACTATGTTGGTATGTCGTAGACCGACCATAATTTGTCAGAAATGAATTAAGGCCAGAGTGCGTCACACCAAAGGAGGAGAACCGTAGGGATGCTTCTCTTTGCTTCTGCTCCAACTCTTACGAATTTGTAATATTTTACACTTTTTAGCAAACTAGTGTATATCAGGATCTGTTTAGACTGACGCGAACCAACTATGCTGTGCGTAATAATGATGTTAGTTTTAATATGTCTGCTTATTACATATAAGAATTAAACATTCCGGTGCTTAAATGTTTTACCAAAATCTTCTACAAGACAATGCCCATTGCTTTAACCAAATTGTCACTTATGCATTTATTTCTATTTTTTCAGTTGGACGATGATGGAGGAGGGCGAATTGCCGAGCCTCCCGAAGAGGAATACGACGCCTTAAATGACGAAACCTTCGGTTCTGCTATCAATGGTGACTGGGAAGAAGTTCACGAGAATCTCGTTCGTATGGACGATGTGAAGGATGTGCCAAGCACAACATCTTCACGCCTCAATAAGAACGAGGAGGATTCTGATTTAGAAATAAATCTCTCCGGGATGAAATTGGATGATGTTGATATTGCGTTCGACGACAGCGATGCTGGTATCAATCTGGATCCACTTGTTTGGGCTAATCCCGTGATAACATCACGGCCTCCGAGTAATATAATGGGCAATAGCAATGACAAAAGACATGCTCTGCTCTATTCGAATCCCGAGGCTTTTCTGCGTGAACATTTTCCGGCACCATTTAACAGTGCTCAACAACTACAACAACAACAACAACAACAGCAGCAGCTGCAACAACAACAAGTAATCGTAAAACCAATCCAATCACACCCAAACCAACAGGGCCATCGATCATCCTTTGGGATGCCACCGAACCTGTCGAATACTCCGAAAATCTGTACTCTGGAAGACATTGAGAGAAGCATAATAACACAACAACAACAGCAGAAGCAACAAAAGCAGCACCAGCAACAGCAAAGGCAAGCCGATCATAACAACCATATGATTGCGTCAACTCCAAAACCGAAAACACCAACAATTTCACACACTCAGTCGCAACACCCACAGCCATCACAGCAGCAACATCAGCAGCCACCACCGCCGCCACAACATCAGGCAAATCATCACCAACAACAACATCAGCAGCAACAACAACAGCAGCAGCAGCAGCAGCACCATCATCAACAAGCGCTAAAGTATCAATTCCCCAATGCAACTGGCCCTCCACCTGGCTTCAATGGTCCTCGGCCAAGTTTTAATAACATCCCGCAACAGCATCCACTTAACAACCTCCTGCATCAGGCTGGACCGCCGAATCACCACAATCGGCATTTGCCGCCAGGATTCCCAGCAGTTCCGCTTTTTCCACCAGGAATCCCAGGCCCTCATCAGATTCCTAACTATCCACCACGTCCTATGCCCAGTCTACCGATCGCTTTGAATAATTTCGCGATGCATCCAAATTTCAATGCAATGCGCCCAGTAGTTCCACCATTGGTGCCACCTCGAATGCCCCCACATCCGAGCCTAATGAACCAGAACATGGGAGCAGCGTCTGCCTACAATATGTTTAACCAGCGGTTGGTGCAAGAGATCCAGCAGAATCATCCAATGCTTTCGAATGTCCGTCATAGTTACACTTCACCCAACAACAGCATGGGTAGTAATCCGCATCAGCCGCAGCAATTGCAGCATAATCGTCAGGAACGCAAGCACAGCAGCAACAGCAATAGCCACAGTGTCAACAGCAGCAACAGTCATCATCAGAACAGTGGTCACAATCACCTAGGTGGCAATGGATTACGTTCGAATGGTAATCTTCCTGACGAGTACGACGAATATGCGAACTTGATGAGTACTCGAGACAAACATTGGTTGATCAGCATTCAGTTGACGCAATTGAACACCGACACTCCGTACATAGACGACTACTACTACACAGTGTTTAAGGAACGCAAGGCGGAACTGAACGGTGACTCTGGTCAGAGCAAGACCCACAAGGATAATCAGCTGAATCATCCACTCACTCAGCCGAAGGGTCATGCGCAATTGATACTTGTCTCGTTGGGCAATAAGAACGGGACAAACAATCGCAATGGTCAGACAAACCGCGAGCGAAGAAATTCTGAGACGAAAAGCGACCAGGACCAGCAGCGAAAGTACGTGTTCACACCCATGAAGTTCGAGAACTCGCTGGGCAAGTTGCAGTACGGCAGTGTAACTGCACCAAGAAAAATTATCGACATGGATATTATGGGGCCCGAAGGCAGTCCACAACTTAGTACGAACATAGAGCTATCGGCTCAAAGAAAATCGCGTCACATCTTGCTGCACATCGAGACACTCTATCGGATTGTTTTGAAACTGGAGGACTTGGACAATCCAGCTGCTATCGCCACTATCATAATGAAGGTACATTGATTGCTTATATTGCCTTAGCTTTTACTATCTTTGTGTTCCCTTATAGAAAAAGAAAGAAAGTGAACGACTCCTGCTCCTGGAACAGATAGAGAATGCGAACAAAGTGTCAACTGGCGATGAGAAATCAGCCGACACCTCTCAAACATCAATAAATCCAGCTGCGAAGAATAAGTTTGCCTACGAGTTGGAACCGAAAGAAGTACTCTTAGCTCGATTAACTGCTGGTCTAACACATGACAAGGTTGTCGCCATGATGAACGTTCGCAAGGGAAAGGTAAATAACGAAAATTGATTCAACAACCAACAAGATAACAATTTGTTTGTTTTAGGCACTTATTCGTCGCCTGATGAAACATATTGAAGATAATCCAATTCGTTGGACTGTTTGGATGAGTGTATTTGCTTCATTGCAAACTGTCCTCAAGAAAGACCGTGATGACACCGAAGGTGTTCTATTTGCACTTTATCCCGAGTTTAAGAAACACGTTAGGTGGGCTAACTTTGAGACTGTGGTGAAATTGTCGTGCGCTATACCGTTGTGTGACAAAAAATCGAATAGCTTATTTTCTAGCAAGGTAAGTAGAGAGATGTCGTATACATATAACTAAAATAATTTAACTTTCCTACGACTCGGGAAACTCATCATATGGTTTGTCTGTTATTACTGCTGCCCTGTTGCAAAAGTGTACTCTGCCTGTGCACATCAACATTATAATCGGTTGAGCGTTTCTGTTGCCAGATTGATTTTATTTTATTTTCATTTTAAGTACTTCGACTAGAAGGAGGAAAATACCATTCATTGAATTCATCCAATAACAGGTGGTCGATGTTCAATTTGTAAGCTCGGTGACGATTCGTAGAGTAAATACCTTGCCAACTAAGCAATTTTTTTTTAAATAATTCCTTCCTTATAATCAGCCTTAGGTTAAGTTGAGTACATATCCAGGCCATTTTTATTATAAAATTGTATAATTGTAAGATTAAAAATATAATCCGGATTCGACTCGTACATTTCTACATCTGAGTTCAATCATCGTCGTGATCCATAATACAAAAGAGGCCTTGTTTAGATATTGCAGAAGTAACTAACTTTAAACTAGGGTAAACCATTGACACCTTCTCCCCGTACAAATGGCCGGGACTTGACGGTATTATTCCTATGAAGTATCAAATAAATATCAGACAAGGCAAGATATCTAGTGAGCATAATAGAAAATTGAACTGAAAAGACAATATACTTGAACGCACAGAGAAGGCCTTGCTTGGTTTTTACGCATGCAGCAGAATCTTCGGTAAAAAATGGGGATCAAAACCAGCCACCGTCCACTGGATGTATAGGTACACCGCCATCGTTAGACCTATCCTCACATACGCTTGTCTGGCCTGGTGGACTGCTGCCGTCAAATCCACAAAGCAGAACACTCTTACAAGGATAGTCTTGCATGTATAGGTACCACAAGCACTATTAGGACAACACCTACCGCCACTTCACCTCTTCACTAAAGAAAACCTGGATGTAGAGAAGTAGCCAAATTGTCATGCACCCAGCAACAGTCACGTAAACAGCTACATAGACAGCCAAGCAGCCAACTACCAAATCAAAACTGGTCAACAGATGTAAAGAGGAACTCAAATCACTCAGGCACTGCGGATTTCGTAGGATTCCAGGTTTCCACGGGAATGAAATTGCCGATGAGCTAGCTAGAAAAGGCTTAGAATCAAACGACCTACTAGCAGACCACTCGGTCCTAATGCCCATCAGTATTCTTATATCCAAAATTACTTCAGACTTTCACAACATGGCCAACGTAAGGTGGAATACACTCTCCTCATGCCGGGTCTATAGAAAACTTTGGGCTCAATACAACAAAAAAAGGACTAGAGAACTTCTATCGCTAAATAGACCACAGTTGAATTTCCTAATAGGTATCTTCACAGACCACAACACAATGGCGGTCCATTCCAGAAGAATGAGAATCAGCACCAAAGACCTAGACAGAGCCAGTAGGGACACAGAGGTAGAGAAAAACACAACACATTTTCTCTGCGAATGGCCAAGGCCCAACAGAACTACATACTCAACCCTTTGAAAAGTATCTTTCAATGACCTTAGCGAACTAGCAAACACGCCACCTAAAATTCATCATAAAAACGGACTGGTTCCAGAGGGCCACTCCCAACTTTAGACTAACTGTCTTGTTCATTATTTTCAGGCATTCCACATCGGGGAACACAATGGATCCGTTGAAATCCGAGTGAGGCTGCACTCCAAATGAAACTTTCTTCCAGTTCCTTTGCCGATGTCTGATATTAGGCAAAGCCAGACCATTTCATAGAATTGTAGCAACGATTTGTTTCTTAAATGTCACATGATGGATCTAAAATCTTCGCTCTTTTGGAAAACCTTTAAATTAGTAAAATAAAGATTACGCTATTTGGGTCGCAGTGTGATACGCTGTTACATTTATTTTACCTACCTTAGTTGTTACTTTATGTCTATGTACGACTGTTAGTCATACTTTGTATAAGAAGACCTCGATTTACGTCGCCTTAATTTACGTTTCCCTGTTTTTTACTTCCCAATTTCGATTAACGTTCGTTTTACGTCGTTTTTCAAAATGCACTTTTCGCCGATTTCGTTCACGTGTAGGTCTTATTTCGCACTTGTTTGAGATAATTTAATTTTCGGTATATAGTATACCATTTCGATTTACGTAGCATCTTCTCCGTCCCCGAAATGACGTATATCGAGGCCTTCCTCGGCTACGGAACCAGTGTGCGCTATGTCTCTATTTTTGTGCCTATGTTCGTCAAGTACTCCATTACCGTATAGGTTTTCCCATAACTTACTTACATATGTGGCGCTACAGTCCAGGAGAATTCTTTCGGAATGTTGGGTTTTCCCATAACCCATATCGGTTCATATTTTATCCTGTCCCTGAAAATTTGTTTTGTTACTTCACCTGACTGACACTGTTCTCTTGTGGGTTAACTATAGCACTCCTTTAACACTGAAATAACATAAAAATATTTAGCTCATCTCTAAATTCCAAATCCAAATTGTTTCTTTTCAGTTCGGCATTTCATCATTGGTTTGCCTTATTCTACAAGCTGAACAAATCTATCTTTTAGCTGCGGATGAAACTCTCAGCAATGAAAATCGGGACAACTGGCGGCAATTTCTCGATACAGTAGCGACATCGTTAAATCGAACAATTCAAAATCAAACAATATGCGCTGCCATTGAATCCGATTCAATACAGCCGATGATGGATCATTTTGCTCGATTCAAAGATCTTAAACTAGATTCTCTATTAGCGCTAATATCTCAAGCTAAACGTCAGATAAATTAATTACAGATTTCAATAATAGAAAAGCAAAAAAAAAAAAAATATAAGAAACAATTTTAAATGCTAATATTTAATTTAATCGCAAATCAAATGGAAACAAATGTCATTTCTTTGTTTATTCTTTCTTAAAAAAAAACATAAAAACTAAAAAAATAATTATTATATAAAATGCAAAATAATACTTTTAATTATTGTTTAATGTTTGTTTTTTTTTTTTCTTATTTAACACTTTCTCTTTGAAACTTCGTGTTTTTTTTTTTTTATTTTATTCTGTCTTTTTTTTCTCTCTTTTGTTGGTGTTTCTGTAAATATTTGTACAAGCAAAAAACTTAGTTATAGATTAAAAAAGAATATTTAATATTTAATAGATGATCGGAATAAAAAAAAAAAAAAACTTATTAAAAAAAAAATTAAAACATTTTCACTAAAATTATATTTGAAAAACAAATGAAAATGAAGCAAGAATATTAAATTAATTAAGCAAAACTTTTCCACCAAGCTGCAAAGGACACTGAAACAGAGGGGAGGACATGTGAAGCGTTTGCAGAGATATATTCGTAAAGTATAAGACGCACCTCGCTGTGAGTGCTCTTTGTGGTCTGGTTGGCTATTCATTATATTTTCATTCTGTATTTACGCATATATCTTTTAATATAAATATATAAATAATTATGTAGAGGTCACCATTAATTAATGGTTTTTTTTTGTTTATTATGATTATGTGATACTTCGATTCGAAAGATAAAAAGTAAAAGTTATTTCTCTTATACCTATATTATTTTTTTATTTTTTTTTTTTGCGTCAAGGAAAACAAATAAGTTGGCCGACGGGTTTATAGAAAATACTCGATATCGGTGCAGGTAGTTTGCTAAGTACTCGCAGCTTTGTTTTTATTTATTAGCATAAAACAAAACTAATGTTAATGATGACATTTGAAAAAAAAAAAAAATAAATAAATAAATAAATAAAAATTGTAGACGTTGCAAATGTCTAGGCGTTTAGGTGCCCATTCAAAACCTTCACTCAGGCTTATTAAAATCTGATTAAAATATTCATGACAGGTTCAAATATGTTGGTCACCTGTCTTTGTGCTTTTTGAATGGGCCTTTTGATTTTTTTTTTTAATAGATAACATTTTAATTTAAAAGAAAAAAAAAACCTCTTTTTCAAACTTAAACCCTTTGTAGTTCTTGGAATAACATCGAAAACTATTTTCGTTTTATAAGTAAAAAAAAAAGTATATATATTTTCTTTTTAAAATGGCAGTCCTCGATACCAAAAAAAAAAAAAGAGAAAAGAAAAATAAAATTAAAAACAATATAACTTAATGCAAGGTGTAGTTAATAATATTTTTTTTACATATACATACATATACACTATTACATTTTTTTTTTTTGTTGTCTTCTAATAATATACATATAATTAATAATTTAATATATATACGGTATTTGTTTGTAAATCAATTAACTAAAACAAAGTCGTCATTATAAACAATATTAAATTAGAATGTTCTTTTGAGTTTTTTTGTTTCATTTTTAGTACATACTTATAAATAATCAAATATATTTTTAGTACTAGAGAAAGAGTAAACAATAAACCAACAAAAAATAACAAAAAAAAAACGAAAAAAAAAAAAAATTAATAAATAATTAAACGTGCTAAAAGGATGAATATTTGTTTAAAAAATCCTTAGTCGTTGCGGGACATAATAATTCATATATATTTCACATACAAAATACAACATTTGTTAATTTATATTTATTAAAAATAAAATATTTTAAATATTTTATTTTCTATGTCAACGTGCACTGGTAATTTTAATTATAATGAAAAAAAGAAAAAAGAAAATATTTGAGGACTGCCCCGAATTAGTTCGCAATTAGAAACGTATATAATGCATATAAAGCAGACTTTAATATAAAATTTAATTGTGTTTATGTTTTAGAACAAGAAAATCGTATATATAAAAAAAAAACAATTATATTTTAAAAAGAAAAAAAGAAAACCTTAATTAGGTACCTTGCATAAATTATTAAAATAAAAAAAAAAAAAAAAAAAACTCAAACTAGTTCAATGCCGAAATGTCGCCTGAAATATATTTTGAAAAAAAAAAAAAATCGATATTTAACAAGAAAATTTCTATGCTTTCCTATTTCAAAACTAATTATGTTATTGATTACAAAAAAATAAAAACACAATGACATAATTATTAAAACACTTTTTACATCTAAAAAAAAAAACTTCGCCCAACACAAAAATGAATAAAAAAAACCACTGAACATAATAACTTATAAAAGAAAAGTTATTTTTTAAATTAAATCTAATACATACTTCAAATAAATAAATTATGTAGTTAAAACTAAACTATAGCAAAGCAGAGGAAAGAATATAATGATCACAAAAACAAAAGTACATAATAATTTGTCAATATACATAAATTTTAAAAAAAAAAAACAAAAAAAAAACAAGCAAACAAAAAAGATCAAAGGATATATTATATATAATAATTTTCTTTTTTTACATAGACAGAATATTGAAAATATATACAAAATGAAGAACAGCATATTATTGTTTTACTTTGAACATAGCTTTAAGGTTTTTTTTTTTTTTTGTGCTTTAATCCGGCTGAGTTTGTTAATATTTAGCTAAGGTTGCTTTCCTCAATTCAACCAAAATGCGCATTGTGACTCCGTGCTGCAAACACACGATGCTCTCAGTATGCGATGAGCATTCTGATGCGTTGTGAATCATGACGTTTAGGAATGTTATGCGATGCGCACAATTTATTTTTTGAAAATCTGAAACAATGTGTAATAATTAATTGCAACTCAGATAATTAATCATTTGCTAAATAATTGTGGTGGTGGTGACAACGAAATATATTTTAAAGTTAATCCAAAAAATGTCATTTGCATCGTGTTAGTTCACGATGCGCTGTTTGCTTTTGTTTGCGCAGTGTATTCGTTCACAATGCATTTCGGAATGTAATGCGATGTGTTATCATTTTGAGTTTCCATTTAGGAATGGTTGCTGATTCACAAAGCAGGGAGTACTGCATTTAGGAAAGCACCCTAACATGAACTATGTACATACATATATGTATTACCATATACAGAGTGTTGTTTAGGAATATTACGATAACCCGAAATGAAAAAATTAAGAAGAAAGAAAATGAAAGATTGTTACAAAAGGGCTTTTATTAAAATAGGTCTTATCGGTCAGCGGTATGCTGCAAAAGTGAAAGAGAGCATGTGGGTTGTAGTATTCAATTACAAAAGCTAATTGGTATAAATTCAAAATAAAGAAATACTGAACAAGTATCATACTTTTTCAATAGGGACACACTAGCAATTGTGGTGGGCATACTTTGACACCTAGCTGGACTTATTCGGCGCTTCCAAAATTATTGGGTGCCGGGGCATAGCGATATTCCAAGGAACAGTAAGGTCAATGAACCCGCCAGAATAGGAACACATTTTTTACACATTTTGCAAGACAAAGGCACTTTAGGTATGTATATCAATCGCTACTAAAATTCAAGGTTGATGCTATCGAGAGTACAAATCTTAGGTGGACAAGTGGACCAACGTGTCTACCGAAAAAACAAATTTGACCAAATCTGCTCTAACGCTCTAAGAATTTGATTTCTCTTAATTGGTTGCATATCGGCACTACTATAAGTGTCATCACTGAACCTTGTTGTGAACGACCTTTGTAAAAGCTGAATGGATGAAGAAGAGAATGAAACTATTTTTCACCATCTTTGTTTCTGCCCAGCTCTCTCTTCCACAGAAGGAAGTTTCACTTAGGAGCCTTTTATTGCTATGATTTTGACGATCTGATAAACATATGTATCAAGAGCCTCTTAGGCTTCATCAGAAGTTCAATAGTAGCAATAGTACCAACAACATGGAAGAGAAAATACTAGGGCGGCTCCTCGAATCCAACAAAACCTACTACAGTCAGTCAAGGTTATGCAAATCCAGAAATGCAACCATATCATCTAAGCCACTGTTGTACAAGACTATGGTTTTATAAATACATTAGCGGATACCGGCGTTCTTCGCTACGCATGAATATTAACATTGAATCAAATTCATTCTGTTCTTTTAATTTTATCTATTAGGAAAAAGTTAAAAAAAAAAATAGTTAATCAATTCAATTCAATAGTCCCGAAATTTAGGTAAAAATCACAAATTACGCCTTTCCCTTGATTATCTGGGTGAAATAGGCAACAAAGAATAAAAGGGTTGAACCGAAAGACCTACAATCGGATGATCTAAAACATAGGCCACTTCGTTACAAGATATGTATCATTTGGCAGCCAATGAGGTATCTATGGAACAATGTATAGACCATCGATGAAAGAGAGACTCTTTGCTTGAAAATCCCTGTCCAGAAAAATTTTCGATTTTTTCCAAGTCCCCAAATTTAGGTAAAAATCACAAATTACGCCTTTCCCTTGATTATCTGGGTGAAATAGGCAACAAAGAATAAAAGGGTTGAACCGAAAGACCTACAATCGGATGATCTAAAACATAGGCCACTTCGTTACAAGATATGTATCATTTGGCAGCCAATGAGGTATCTATGGAACAATGTATAGACCATCGATGAAAGAGAGACTCTTTGCTTGAAAATCCCTGTCCAGAAAAATTTTCGATTTTTTCCAAGTCCCCAAATTTAGGTAAAAATCACAAATTACGCCTTTCCCTTGATTATCTGGGTGAAATAGGCAACACAGAATAAAAGGGTTAAACCAAAAGACCTACAATCGGATGATCTAAAACATAGGCCACTTCGTTGCAGGATATGTATCATTTGGCAGCTAATGACATATCTATGGAACAATGTATAGAACATCGATGAAAGAGAGACTCTTTGCTTGAAAATCCCTGTCCAGAAAAATTTTCGATTTTGTCCAAGTCCCCAAATTTAGGTAAAAATCACAAATTACGCCTTTCCCTTGATTATCTGGGTGAAATAGGCAACACAGAATAAAAGGGTTAAACCAAAAGACCTACAATCGGATGATCTAAAACATAGGCCACTTCGTTACAGGATATGTATCATTTGGCAGCCAATGAGGTATCTATGGAACAATGTATAGACCATCGATGAAAGAGAGACTCTTTGCTTGAAAATCCCTGTCCAGAAAAATTTTCGATTTTTTCCAAGTCCCCAAATTTAGGTAAAAATCACAAATTACGCCTTTCCCTTGATTATCTGGGTGAAATAGGCAACACAGAATAAAAGGGTTAAACCAAAAGACCTACAATCGGATGATCTAAAACATAGGCCACTTCGTTACAGGATATGTATCATTTGGCAGCCAATGAGGTATCTATGGAACAATGTATAGAACATCGATGAAAGAGAGACTCTTTGCTTGAAAATCCCTGTCCAGAAAAATTTTCGATTTTGTCCAAGTCCCCAAATTTAGGTAAAAATCACAAATTACGCCTTTCCCTTGATTATCTGGGTGAAATAGGCAACACAGAATAAAAGGGTTAAACCAAAAGACCTACAATCGGATGATCTAAAACATAGGCCACTTCGTTACAGGATATGTATCATTTGGCAGCCAATGAGGTATCTATGGAACAATGTATAGACCATCGATGAAAGAGAGACTCTTTGCTTGAAAATCCCTGTCCAGAAAAATTTTCGATTTTTTCCAAGTCCCCAAATTTAGGTAAAAATCACAAATTACGCCTTTCCCTTGATTATCTGGGTGAAATAGGCAACACAGAATAAAAGGGTTAAACCAAAAGACCTACAATCGGATGATCTAAAACATAGGCCACTTCGTTACAGGATATGTATCATTTGGCAGCCAATGAGGTATCTATGGAACAATGTATAGAACATCGATGAAAGAGAGACTCTTTGCTTGAAAATCCCTGTCCAGAAAAATTTTCGATTTTGTCCAAGTCCCCAAATTTAGGTAAAAATCACAAATTACGCCTTTCCCTTGATTATCTGGGTGAAATAGGCAACAAAGAATAAAAGGGTTGAACCAAAAGACCTACAATCGGATGATCTAAAACATAGGCCACTTCGTTGCAGGATATGTATCATTTGGCAGCCAATGAGGTATCTATGGAACAATGTATAGACCATCGATGAAAGAGAGACTCTTTGCTTGAAAATCCCTGTCCAGAAAAATTTTCGATTTTTTCCAAGTCCCCAAATTTAGGTAAAAATCACAAATTACGCCTTTCCCTTGATTATCTGGGTGAAATAGGCAACAAAGAATAAAAGGGTTGAACCGAAAGACCTACAATCGGATGATCTAAAACATAGGCCACTTCGTTACAGGATATGTATCATTTGGCAGCCAATGAGGTATCTATGGAACAATGTATAGAACATCGATGAAAGAGAGACTCTTTGCTTGAAAATCCCTGTCCAGAAAAATTTTCGATTTTTTCCAAGTCCCCAAATTTAGGTAAAAATCACAAATTACGCCTTTCCCTTGATTATCTGGGTGAAATAGGCAACAAAGAATAAAAGGGTTGAACCGAAAGACCTACAATCGGATGATCTAAAACATAGGCCACTTCGTTACAAGATATGTATCATTTGGCAGCCAATGAGGTATCTATGGAACAATGTATAGACCATCGATGAAAGAGAGACTCTTTGCTTGAAAATCCCTGTCCAGAAAAATTTTCGATTTTTTCCAAGTCCCCAAATTTAGGTAAAAATCACAAATTACGCCTTTCCCTTGATTATCTGGGTGAAATAGGCAACACAGAATAAAAGGGTTAAACCAAAAGACCTACAATCGGATGATCTAAAACATAGGCCACTTCGTTGCAGGATATGTATCATTTGGCAGCCAATGAGGTATCTATGGAACAATGTATAGAACATCGATGAAAGAGAGACTCTTTGCTTGAAAATCCCTGTCCAGAAAAATTTTCGATTTTGTCCAAGTCCCCAAATTTAGGTAAAAATCACAAATTACGCCTTTCCCTTGATTATCTGGGTAAATTGGCAACACAGAATAAAAGGGTTAAACCAAAAGACCTACAATCGGATGATCTAAAACATAGGCCACTTCGTTACAGGATATGTATCATTTGGCAGCTAATGACATATCTATGGAACAATGTATAGAACATCGATGAAAGAGAGACTCTTTGCTTGAAAATCCCTGTCCAGAAAAATTTTCGATTTTGTCCAAGTCCCCAAATTTAGGTAAAAATCACAAATTACGCCTTTCCCTTGATTATCTGGGTGAAATAGGCAACAAAGAATAAAAGGGTTGAACCAAAAGACCTACAATCGGATGATCTAAAACATAGGCCACTTCGTTGCAGGATATGTATCATTTGGCAGCTAATGACATATCTATGGAACAATGTATAGACCATCGATGAAAGAGAGACTCTTTGCTTGAAAATCCCTGTCCAGAAAAATTTTCGATTTTGTCCAAGTCCCCAAATTTAGGTAAAAATCACAAATTACGCCTTTCCCTTGATTATCTGGGTAAATTGGCAACACAGAATAAAAGGGTTGAACCAAAAGACCTACAATCGGATGATCTAAAACATAGGCCACTTCGTTACAGGATATGTATCATTTGGCAGCCAATGAGGTATCTATGGAACAATGTATAGAACATCGATGAAAGAGAGACTCTTTGCTTGAAAATCCCTGTCCAGAAAAGTCTTCGATTTTGTCCAGGTCCCCAAATTTAGGTAAAAATCACAAATTACGCCTTTCCCTTGATTATCTGGGTGAAATAGGCAACAAAGAATAAAAGGGTTGAACCAAAAGACCTACAATCGGATGATCTAAAACATAGGCCACTTCGTTACAGGATATGTATCATTTGGCAGCCAATGAGGTATCTATGGAACAATGTATAGAACATCGATGAAAGAGAGACTCTTTGCTTGAAAATCCCCGTCCAGAAAAGTCTTCGATTTTGTCCAGGTCCCCAAATTTAGGTAAAAATCACAAATTACGCCTTTCCCTTGATTATCTGGGTAAATTGGCAACACAGAATAAAAGGGTTGAACCAAAAGACCTACAATCGGATGATCTAAAACATAGGCCACTTCGTTACAGGATATGTATCATTTGGCAGCCAATGAGGTATCTATGGAACAATGTATAGAACATCGATGAAAGAGAGACTCTTTGCTTGAAAATCCCTGTCCAGAAAAGTCTTCGATTTTGTCCAAGTCCCCAAATTTAGGTAAAAATCACAAATTACGCCTTTCCCTTGATTATCTGGGTGAAATAGGCAACAAAGAATAAAAGGGTTGAACCAAAAGACCTACAATCGGATGATCTAAAACATAGGCCACTTCGTTACAGGATATGTATCATTTGGCAGCTAATGAGGTATCTATGGAACAATGTATAGAACATCGATGAAAGAGAGACTCTTTGCTTGAAAATCCCTGTCCAGAAAAATTTTCGATTTTGTCCAAGTCCCCAAATTTAGGTAAAAATCACAAATTACGCCTTTCCCTTGATTATCTGGGTGAAATAGGCAACAAAGAATAAAAGGGTTGAACCAAAAGACCTACAATCGGATGATCTAAAACATAGGCCACTTCGTTGCAGGATATGTATCATTTGGCAGCTAATGACATATCTATGGAACAATGTATAGACCATCGATGAAAGAGAGACTCTTTGCTTGAAAATCCCTGTCCAGAAAAATTTTCGATTTTGTCCAAGTCCCCAAATTTAGGTAAAAATCACAAATTACGCCTTTCCCTTGATTATCTGGGTGAAATAGGCAACAAAGAATAAAAGGGTTGAACCAAAAGACCTACAATCGGATGATCTAAAACATAGGCCACTTCGTTACAGGATATGTATCATTTGGCAGCCAATGAGGTATCTATGGAACAATGTATAGAACATCGATGAAAGAGAGACTCTTTGCTTGAAAATCCCTGTCCAGAAAAGTCTTCGATTTTGTCCAAGTCCCCAAATTTAGGTAAAAATCACAAATTACGCCTTTCCCTTGATTATCTGGGTGAAATAGGCAACAAAGAATAAAAGGGTTGAACCAAAAGACCTACAATCGGATGATCTAAAACATAGGCCACTTCGTTACAGGATATGTATCATTTGGCAGCTAATGAGGTATCTATGGAACAATGTATAGAACATCGATGAAAGAGAGACTCTTTGCTTGAAAATCCCTGTCCAGAAAAATTTTCGATTTTGTCCAAGTCCCCAAATTTAGGTAAAAATCACAAATTACGCCTTTCCCTTGATTATCTGGGTGAAATAGGCAACAAAGAATAAAAGGGTTGAACCAAAAGACCTACAATCGGATGATCTAAAACATAGGCCACTTCGTTGCAGGATATGTATCATTTGGCAGCTAATGACATATCTATGGAACAATGTATAGACCATCGATGAAAGAGAGACTCTTTGCTTGAAAATCCCTGTCCAGAAAAATTTTCGATTTTGTCCAAGTCCCCAAATTTAGGTAAAATCACAAATTACGCCTTTCCCTTGATTATCTGGGTGAAATAGGCAACAAAGAATAAAAGGGTTGAACCAAAAGACCTACAATCGGATGATCTAAAACATAGGCCACTTCGTTGCAGGATATGTATCATTTGGCAGCTAATGACATATCTATGGAACAATGTATAGACCATCGATGAAAGAGAGACTCTTTGCTTGAAAATCCCTGTCCAGAAAAATTTTCGATTTTGTCCAAGTCCCCAAATTTAGGTAAAAATCACAAATTACGCCTTTCCCTTGATTATCTGGGTAAATTGGCAACACAGAATAAAAGGGTTGAACCAAAAGACCTACAATCGGATGATCTAAAACATAGGCCACTTCGTTACAGGATATGTATCATTTGGCAGCCAATGAGGTATCTATGGAACAATGTATAGAACATCGATGAAAGAGAGACTCTTTGCTTGAAAATCCCCGTCCAGAAAAGTCTTCGATTTTGTCCAGGTCCCCAAATTTAGGTAAAAATCACAAATTACGCCTTTCCCTTGATTATCTGGGTAAATTGGCAACACAGAATAAAAGGGTTGAACCAAAAGACCTACAATCGGATGATCTAAAACATAGGCCACTTCGTTGCAGGATATGTATCATTTGGCAGCTAATGACATATCTATGGAACAATGTATAGACCATCGATGAAAGAGAGACTCTTTGCTTGAAAATCCCTGTCCAGAAAAATTTTCGATTTTGTCCAAGTCCCCAAATTTAGGTAAAAATCACAAATTACGCCTTTCCCTTGATTATCTGGGTGAAATAGGCAACAAAGAATAAAAGGGTTGAACCAAAAGACCTACAATCGGATGATCTAAAACATAGGCCACT
Organism: Xylota sylvarum; assembly: GCA_905220385.1. Taxonomy (NCBI): domain Eukaryota; kingdom Metazoa; phylum Arthropoda; class Insecta; order Diptera; family Syrphidae; genus Xylota; species Xylota sylvarum. Next base: position 42,384,243 of record LR999958.1, read on the forward strand.
TCGTTACAGGATATGTATCATTTGGCAGCCAATGAGGTATCTATGGAACAATGTATAGAACATCGATGAAAGAGAGACTCTTTGCTTGAAAATCCCCGTCCAGAAAAGTCTTCGATTTTGTCCAGGTCCCCAAATTTAGGTAAAAATCACAAATTACGCCTTTCCCTTGATTATCTGGGTAAATTGGCAACACAGAATAAAAGGGTTAAACCAAAAGACCTACAATCGGATGATCTAAAACATAGGCCACTTCGTTACAGGATATGTATCATTTGGCAGCCAATGAGGTATCTATGGAACAATGTATAGAACATCGATGAAAGAGAGACTCTTTGCTTGAAAATCCCCGTCCAGAAAAGTCTTCGATTTTGTCCAGGTCCCCAAATTTAGGTAAAAATCACAAATTACGCCTTTCCCTTGATTATCTGGGTAAATTGGCAACACAGAATAAAAGGGTTGAACCAAAAGACCTACAATCGGATGATCTAAAACATAGGCCACTTCGTTACAGGATATGTATCATTTGGCAGCCAATGAGGTATCTATGGAACAATGTATAGAACATCGATGAAAGAGAGACTCTTTGCTTGAAAATCCCTGTCCAGAAAAGTCTTCGATTTTGTCCAAGTCCCCAAATTTAGGTAAAAATCACAAATTACGCCTTTCCCTTGATTATCTGGGTGAAATAGGCAACAAAGAATAAAAGGGTTGAACCAAAAGACCTACAATCGGATGATCTAAAACATAGGCCACTTCGTTACAGGATATGTATCATTTGGCAGCTAATGAGGTATCTATGGAACAATGTATAGAACATCGATGAAAGAGAGACTCTTTGCTTGAAAATCCCTGTCCAGAAAAATTTTCGATTTTGTCCAAGTCCCCAAATTTAGGTAAAAATCACAAATTACGCCTTTCCCTTGATTATCTGGGTGAAATAGGCAACAAAGAATAAAAGGGTTGAACCAAAAGACCTACAATCGGATGATCTAAAACATAGGCCACTTCGTTGCAGGATATGTATCATTTGGCAGCTAATGACATATCTATGGAACAATGTATAGACCATCGATGAAAGAGAGACTCTTTGCTTGAAAATCCCTGTCCAGAAAAATTTTCGATTTTGTCCAAGTCCCCAAATTTAGGTAAAAATCACAAATTACGCCTTTCCCTTGATTATCTGGGTGAAATAGGCAACAAAGAATAAAAGGGTTGAACCAAAAGACCTACAATCGGATGATCTAAAACATAGGCCACTTCGTTACAGGATATGTATCATTTGGCAGCCAATGAGGTATCTATGGAACAATGTATAGAACATCGATGAAAGAGAGACTCTTTGCTTGAAAATCCCCGTCCAGAAAAGTCTTCGATTTTGTCCAGGTCCCCAAATTTAGGTAAAAATCACAAATTACGCCTTTCCCTTGATTATCTGGGTAAATTGGCAACACAGAATAAAAGGGTTGAACCAAAAGACCTACAATCGGATGATCTAAAACATAGGCCACTTCGTTACAGGATATGTATCATTTGGCAGCCAATGAGGTATCTATGGAACAATGTATAGAACATCGATGAAAGAGAGACTCTTTGCTTGAAAATCCCTGTCCAGAAAAATTTTCGATTTTGTCCAAGTCCCCAAATTTAGGTAAAAATCACAAATTACGCCTTTCCCTTGATTATCTGGGTGAAATAGGCAACAAAGAATAAAAGGGTTGAACCAAAAGACCTACAATCGGATGATCTAAAACATAGGCCACTTCGTTACAGGATATGTATCATTTGGCAGCCAATGAGGTATCTATGGAACAATGTATAGAACATCGATGAAAGAGAGACTCTTTGCTTGAAAATCCCCGTCCAGAAAAGTCTTCGATTTTGTCCAGGTCCCCAAATTTAGGTAAAAATCACAAATTACGCCTTTCCCTTGATTATCTGGGTAAATTGGCAACACAGAATAAAAGGGTTGAACCAAAAGACCTACAATCGGATGATCTAAAACATAGGCCACTTCGTTACAGGATATGTATCATTTGGCAGCCAATGAGGTATCTATGGAACAATGTATAGAACATCGATGAAAGAGAGACTCTTTGCTTGAAAATCCCCGTCCAGAAAAGTCTTCGATTTTGTCCAGGTCCCCAAATTTAGGTAAAAATCACAAATTACGCCTTTCCCTTGATTATCTGGGTAAATTGGCAACACAGAATAAAAGGGTTGAACCAAAAGACCTACAATCGGATGATCTAAAACATAGGCCACTTCGTTACAGGATATGTATCATTTGGCAGCCAATGAGGTATCTATGGAACAATGTATAGAACATCGATGAAAGAGAGACTCTTTGCTTGAAAATCCCTGTCCAGAAAAGTCTTCGATTTTGTCCAAGTCCCCAAATTTAGGTAAAAATCACAAATTACGCCTTTCCCTTGATTATCTGGGTGAAATAGGCAACAAAGAATAAAAGGGTTGAACCAAAAGACCTACAATCGGATGATCTAAAACATAGGCCACTTCGTTACAGGATATGTATCATTTGGCAGCTAATGAGGTATCTATGGAACAATGTATAGAACATCGATGAAAGAGAGACTCTTTGCTTGAAAATCCCTGTCCAGAAAAATTTTCGATTTTGTCCAAGTCCCCAAATTTAGGTAAAAATCACAAATTACGCCTTTCCCTTGATTATCTGGGTGAAATAGGCAACAAAGAATAAAAGGGTTGAACCAAAAGACCTACAATCGGATGATCTAAAACATAGGCCACTTCGTTGCAGGATATGTATCATTTGGCAGCTAATGACATATCTATGGAACAATGTATAGACCATCGATGAAAGAGAGACTCTTTGCTTGAAAATCCCTGTCCAGAAAAATTTTCGATTTTGTCCAAGTCCCCAAATTTAGGTAAAAATCACAAATTACGCCTTTCCCTTGATTATCTGGGTGAAATAGGCAACAAAGAATAAAAGGGTTGAACCAAAAGACCTACAATCGGATGATCTAAAACATAGGCCACTTCGTTACAGGATATGTATCATTTGGCAGCCAATGAGGTATCTATGGAACAATGTATAGAACATCGATGAAAGTGAGACTCTTTGCTTGAAAATCCCCGTCCAGAAAAGTCTTCGATTTTGTCCAGGTCCCCAAATTTAGGTAAAAATCACAAATTACGCCTTTCCCTTGATTATCTGGGTAAATTGGCAACACAGAATAAAAGGGTTGAACCAAAAGACCTACAATCGGATGATCTAAAACATAGGCCACTTCGTTACAGGATATGTATCATTTGGCAGCCAATGAGGTATCTATGGAACAATGTATAGAACATCGATGAAAGAGAGACTCTTTGCTTGAAAATCCCTGTCCAGAAAAATTTTCGATTTTGTCCAAGTCCCCAAATTTAGGTAAAAATCACAAATTACGCCTTTCCCTTGATTATCTGGGTGAAATAGGCAACAAAGAATAAAAGGGTTGAACCAAAAGACCTACAATCGGATGATCTAAAACATAGGCCACTTCGTTGCAGGATATGTATCATTTGGCAGCTAATGACATATCTATGGAACAATGTATAGACCATCGATGAAAGAGAGACTCTTTGCTTGAAAATCCCTGTCCAGAAAAATTTTCGATTTTGTCCAAGTCCCCAAATTTAGGTAAAAATCACAAATTACGCCTTTCCCTTGATTATCTGGGTGAAATAGGCAACAAAGAATAAAAGGGTTGAACCAAAAGACCTACAATCGGATGATCTAAAACATAGGCCACTTCGTTGCAGGATATGTATCATTTGGCAGCTAATGACATATCTATGGAACAATGTATAGACCATCGATGAAAGAGAGACTCTTTGCTTGAAAATCCCTGTCCAGAAAAATTTTCGATTTTGTCCAAGTCCCCAAATTTAGGTAAAAATCACAAATTACGCCTTTCCCTTGATTATCTGGGTGAAATAGGCAACAAAGAATAAAAGGGTTGAACCAAAAGACCTACAATCGGATGATCTAAAACATAGGCCACTTCGTTGCAGGATATGTATCATTTGGCAGCTAATGACATATCTATGGAACAATGTATAGACCATCGATGAAAGAGAGACTCTTTGCTTGAAAATCCCTGTCCAGAAAAATTTTCGATTTTGTCCAAGTCCCCAAATTTAGGTAAAAATCACAAATTACGCCTTTCCCTTGATTATCTGGGTAAATTGGCAACACAGAATAAAAGGGTTGAACCAAAAGACCTACAATCGGATGATCTAAAACATAGGCCACTTCGTTACAGGATATGTATCATTTGGCAGCTAATGAGGTATCTATGGAACAATGTATAGAACATCGATGAAAGAGAGACTCTTTGCTTGAAAATCCCTGTCCAGAAAAATTTTCGATTTTGTCCAAGTCCCCAAATTTAGGTAAAAATCACAAATTACGCCTTTCCCTTGATTATCTGGGTGAAATAGGCAACAAAGAATAAAAGGGTTGAACCAAAAGACCTACAATCGGATGATCTAAAACATAGGCCACTTCGTTGCAGGATATGTATCATTTGGCAGCTAATGACATATCTATGGAACAATGTATAGACCATCGATGAAAGAGAGACTCTTTGCTTGAAAATCCCTGTCCAGAAAAATTTTCGATTTTGTCCAAGTCCCCAAATTTAGGTAAAAATCACAAATTACGCCTTTCCCTTGATTATCTGGGTGAAATAGGCAACAAAGAATAAAAGGGTTGAACCAAAAGACCTACAATCGGATGATCTAAAACATAGGCCACTTCGTTGCAGGATATGTATCATTTGGCAGCTAATGACATATCTATGGAACAATGTATAGACCATCGATGAAAGAGAGACTCTTTGCTTGAAAATCCCTGTCCAGAAAAATTTTCGATTTTGTCCAGGTCCCCAAATTTAGGTAAAAATCACAAATTACGCCTTTCCCTTGATTATCTGGGTGAAATAGGCAACAAAGAATAAATGGGTTGAACCAAAAGACCTACAATCGGATGATCTAAAACATAGGCCACTTCGTTGCAGGATATGTATCATTTGGCAGCCAATGAGGTATCTATGGAACAATGTATAGAACATCGATGAAAGAGAGACTCTTTGCTTGAAAATCCCTGTCCAGAAAAGTCTTCGATTTTGTCCAGGTCCCCAAATTTAGGTAAAAATCACAAATTACGCCTTTCCCTTGATTATCTGGGTGAAATAGGCAACAAAGAATAAAAGGGTTGAACCGAAATACCTACAATCGGATGATCTAAAACATAGGCCACTTCGTTACAGGATATGTATCATTTGGCAGCCAATGAGGTATCTATGGAACAATGTATAGAACATCGATGAAAGTGAGACTCTTTGCTTGAAAATCCCCGTCCAGAAAAGTCTTCGATTTTGTCCAGGTCCCCAAATTTAGGTAAAAATCACAAATTACGCCTTTCCCTTGATTATCTGGGTGAAATAGGCAACAAAGAATAAAAGGGTTGAACCGAAATACCTACAATCGGATGATCTAAAACATAGGCCACTTCGTTACAGGATATGTATCATTTGGCAGCTAATGAGGTATCTATGGAACAATGTATAGAACATCGATGAAAGAGAGACTCTTTGCTTGAAAATCCCTGTAGAGAAAAGTCTTCGATTTTGTCCAAGTCCCCAAATTTAGGTAAAAATCACAAATTACGCCTTTCCCTTGATTATCTGGGTGAAATAGGCAACAAAGAATAAAAGGGTTGAACCAAAAGACCTACAATCGGATGATCTAAAACATAGGCCACTTCGTTACAGGATATGTATCATTTGGCAGCTAATGAGGTATCTATGGAACAATGTATAGAACATCGATGAAAGAGAGACTCTTTGCTTGAAAATCAGTGTCCAGAAAAATTTTCGATTTTGTCCAGGTCCCCAAATTTAGGTAAAAATCACAAATTACGCCTTTCCCTTGATTATCTGGGTGAAATAGGCAACAAAGAATAAAAGGGTTGAACCGAAATACCTACAATCGGATGATCTAAAACATAGGCCACTTCGTTACAGGATATGTATCATTTGGCAGCCAATGAGGTATCTATGGAACAATGTATAGAACATCGATGAAAGTGAGACTCTTTGCTTGAAAATCCCCGTCCAGAAAAGTCTTCGATTTTGTCCAGGTCCCCAAATTTAGGTAAAAATCACAAATTACGCCTTTCCCTTGATTATCTGGGTGAAATAGGCAACAAAGAATAAAAGGGTTGAACCGAAAGACCTACAATCGGATGATCTAAAACATAGGCCACTTCGTTACAGGATATGTATCATTTGGCAGCTAATGAGGTATCTATGGAACAATGTATAGAACATCGATGAAAGAGAGACTCTTTGCTTGAAAATCAGTGTCCAGAAAAATTTTCGATTTTGTCCAGGTCCCCAAATTTAGGTAAAAATCACAAATTACGCCTTTCCCTTGATTATCTGGGTGAAATAGGCAACAAAGAATAAAAGGGTTGAACCAAAAGACCTACAATCGGATGATCTAAAACATAGGCCACTTCGTTACAGGATATGTATCATTTGGCAGCTAATGAGGTATCTATGGAACAATGTATAGAACATCGATGAAAGAGAGACTCTTTGCTTGAAAATCAGTGTCCAGAAAAATTTTCGATTTTGTCCAGGTCCCCAAATTTAGGTAAAAATCACAAATTACGCCTTTCCCTTGATTATCTGGGTGAAATAGGCAACAAAGAATAAAAGGGTTGAACCGAAATACCTACAATCGGATGATCTAAAACATAGGCCACTTCGTTACAGGATATGTATCATTTGGCAGCCAATGAGGTATCTATGGAACAATGTATAGAACATCGATGAAAGTGAGACTCTTTGCTTGAAAATCCCCGTCCAGAAAAGTCTTCGATTTTGTCCAGGTCCCCAAATTTAGGTAAAAATCACAAATTACGCCTTTCCCTTGATTATCTGGGTGAAATAGGCAACAAAGAATAAAAGGGTTGAACCGAAATACCTACAATCGGATGATCTAAAACATAGGCCACTTCGTTACAGGATATGTATCATTTGGCAGCTAATGAGGTATCTATGGAACAATGTATAGAACATCGATGAAAGAGAGACTCTTTGCTTGAAAATCCCTGTCCAGAAAAGTCTTCGATTTTGTCCAAGTCCCCAAATTTAGGTAAAAATCACAAATTACGCCTTTCCCTTGATTATCTGGGTGAAATAGGCAACAAAGAATAAAAGGGTTGAACCAAAAGACCTACAATCGGATGATCTAAAACATAGGCCACTTCGTTGCAGGATATGTATTATTTGGCAGCTAATGACATATCTATGGAACAATGTATAGACCATCGATGAAAGAGAGACTCTTTGCTTGAAAATCCCTGTCCAGAAAAGTCTTCGATTTTGTCCAGGTCCCCAAATTTAGGTAAAAATCACAAATTACGCCTTTCCCTTGATTATCTGGGTGAAATAGGCAACAAAGAATAAAAGGGTTGAACCGAAATACCTACAATCGGATGATCTAAAACATAGGCCACTTCGTTACAGGATATGTATCATTTGGCAGCCAATGAGGTATCTATGGAACAATGTATAGAACATCGATGAAAGTGAGACTCTTTGCTTGAAAATCCCCGTCCAGAAAAGTCTTCGATTTTGTCCAGGTCCCCAAATTTAGGTAAAAATCACAAATTACGCCTTTCCCTTGATTATCTGGGTGAAATAGGCAACAAAGAATAAAAGGGTTGAACCGAAATACCTACAATCGGATGATCTAAAACATAAACCACTTCGTTACAGGATATGTATCATTTGGCAGCCAATGAGGTATCTATGGAACAATGTATAGAACATCGATGAAAGTGAGACTCTTTGCTTGAAAATCCCCGTCCAGAAAAGTCTTCGATTTTGTCCAGGTCCCCAAATTTAGGTAAAAATCACAAATTACGCCTTTCCCTTGATTATCTGGGTGAAATAGGCAACAAAGAATAAAAGGGTTGAACCGAAATACCTACAATCGGATGATCTAAAACATAGGCCACTTCGTTACAGGATATGTATCATTTGGCAGCTAATGAGGTATCTATGGAACAATGTATAGAACATCGATGAAAGAGAGACTCTTTGCTTGAAAATCAGTGTCCAGAAAAATTTTCGATTTTGTCCAGGTCCCCAAATTTAGGTAAAAATCACAAATTACGCCTTTCCCTTGATTATCTGGGTGAAATAGGCAACAAAGAATAAAAGGGTTGAACCAAAAGACCTACAATCGGATGATCTAAAACATAGGCCACTTCGTTGCAGGATATGTATCATTTGGCAGCTAATGACATATCTATGGAACAATGTATAGACCATCGATGAAAGAGAGACTCTTTGCTTGAAAATCCCTGTCCAGAAAAGTCTTCGATTTTGTCCAGGTCCCCAAATTTAGGTAAAAATCACAAATTACGCCTTTCCCTTGATTATCTGGGTGAAATAGGCAACAAAGAATAAAAGGGTTGAACCAAAAGACCTACAATCGGATGATCTAAAACATAGGCCACTTCGTTACAGGATATGTATCATTTGGCAGCTAATGAGGTATCTATGGAACAATGTATAGAACATCGATGAAAGAGAGACTCTTTGCTTGAAAATCAGTGTCCAGAAAAATTTTCGATTTTGTCCAGGTCCCCAAATTTAGGTAAAAATCACAAATTACGCCTTTCCCTTGATTATCTGGGTAAATTGGCAACACAGAATAAAAGGGTTAAACCAAAAGACCTACAATCGGATGATCTAAAACATAGGCCACTTCGTTACAGGATATGTATCATTTGGCAGCTAATGACATATCTATGGAACAATGTATAGAACATCGATGAAAGAGAGACTCTTTGCTTGAAAATCCCTGTCCAGAAAAATTTTCGATTTTGTCCAAGTCCCCAAATTTAGGTAAAAATCACAAATTACGCCTTTCCCTTGATTATCTGGGTGAAATAGGCAACAAAGAATAAAAGGGTTGAACCGAAATACCTACAATCGGATGATCTAAAACATAGGCCACTTCGTTACAGGATATGTATCATTTGGCAGCTAATGAGGTATCTATGGAACAATGTATAGAACATCGATGAAAGAGAGACTCTTTGCTTGAAAATCCCTGTCCAGAAAAGTCTTCGATTTTGTCCAAGTCCCCAAATTTAGGTAAAAATCACAAATTACGCCTTTCCCTTGATTATCTGGGTGAAATAGGCAACAAAGAATAAAAGGGTTGAACCAAAAGACCTACAATCGGATGATCTAAAACATAGGCCACTTCGTTACAGGATATGTATCATTTGGCAGCTAATGAGGTATCTATGGAACAATGTATAGAACATCGATGAAAGAGAGACTCTTTGCTTGAAAATCAGTGTCCAGAAAAATTTTCGATTTTGTCCAGGTCCCCAAATTTAGGTAAAAATCACAAATTACGCCTTTCCCTTGATTATCTGGGTGAAATAGGCAACAAAGAATAAAAGGGTTGAACCGAAATACCTACAATCGGATGATCTAAAACATAGGCCACTTCGTTACAGGATATGTATCATTTGGCAGCTAATGAGGTATCTATGGAACAATGTATAGAACATCGATGAAAGAGAGACTCTTTGCTTGAAAATCCCTGTCCAGAAAAGTCTTCGATTTTGTCCAAGTCCCCAAATTTAGGTAAAAATCACAAATTACGCCTTTCCCTTGATTATCTGGGTGAAATAGGCAACAAAGAATAAAAGGGTTGAACCAAAAGACCTACAATCGGATGATCTAAAACATAGGCCACTTCGTTACAGGATATGTATCATTTGGCAGCTAATGAGGTATCTATGGAACAATGTATAGAACATCGATGAAAGAGAGACTCTTTGCTTGAAAATCAGTGTCCAGAAAAATTTTCGATTTTGTCCAGGTCCCCAAATTTAGGTAAAAATCACAAATTACGCCTTTCCCTTGATTATCTGGGTGAAATAGGCAACAAAGAATAAAAGGGTTGAACCAAAAGACCTACAATCGGATGATCTAAAACATAGGCCACTTCGTTGCAGGATATGTATCATTTGGCAGCTAATGACATATCTATGGAACAATGTATAGACCATCGATGAAAGAGAGACTCTTTGCTTGAAAATCCCTGTCCAGAAAAGTCTTCGATTTTGTCCAGGTCCCCAAATTTAGGTAAAAATCACAAATTACGCCTTTCCCTTGATTATCTGGGTGAAATAGGCAACAAAGAATAAAAGGGTTGAACCGAAATACCTACAATCGGATGATCTAAAACATAGGCCACTTCGTTACAGGATATGTATCATTTGGCAGCCAATGAGGTATCTATGGAACAATGTATAGAACATCGATGAAAGTGAGACTCTTTGCTTGAAAATCCCCGTCCAGAAAAGTCTTCGATTTTGTCCAGGTCCCCAAATTTAGGTAAAAATCACAAATTACGCCTTTCCCTTGATTATCTGGGTGAAATAGGCAACAAAGAATAAAAGGGTTGAACCGAAATACCTACAATCGGATGATCTAAAACATAAACCACTTCGTTACAGGATATGTATCATTTGGCAGCCAATGAGGTATCTATGGAACAATGTATAGAACATCGATGAAAGTGAGACTCTTTGCTTGAAAATCCCTGTCCAGAAAAGTCTTCGATTTTGTCCAAGTCCCCAAATTTAGGTAAAAATCACAAATTACGCCTTTCCCTTGATTATCTGGGTGAAATAGGCAACAAAGAATAAATGGGTTGAACCAAAAGACCTACAATCGGATGATCTAAAACATAGGCCACTTCGTTGCAGGATATGTATCATTTGGCAGCCAATGAGGTATCTATGGAACAATGTATAGAACATCGATGAAAGAGAGACTCTTTGCTTGAAAATCCCTGTCCAGAAAAGTCTTCAATTTTGTCCAAGTCCCCAAATTTAGGTAAAAATCACAAATTACGCCTTTCCCTTGATTATCTGGGTGAAATAGGCAACAAAGAATAAAAGGGTTGAACCGAAATACCTACAATCGGATGATCTAAAACATAGGCCACTTCGTTACAGGATATGTATCATTTGGCAGCCAATGAGGTATCTATGGAACAATGTATAGAACATCGATGAAAGTGAGACTCTTTGCTTGAAAATCCCCGTCCAGAAAAGTCTTCGATTTTGTCCAGGTCCCCAAATTTAGGTAAAAATCACAAATTACGCCTTTCCCTTGATTATCTGGGTGAAATAGGCAACAAAGAATAAAAGGGTTGAACCGAAATACCTACAATCGGATGATCTAAAACATAAACCACTTCGTTACAGGATATGTATCATTTGGCAGCCAATGAGGTATCTATGGAACAATGTATAGAACATCGATGAAAGTGAGACTCTTTGCTTGAAAATCCCTGTCCAGAAAAGTCTTCGATTTTGTCCAAGTCCCCAAATTTAGGTAAAAATCACAAATTACGCCTTTCCCTTGATTATCTGGGTGAAATAGGCAACAAAGAATAAATGGGTTGAACCAAAAGACCTACAATCGGATGATCTAAAACATAGGCCACTTCGTTGCAGGATATGTATCATTTGGCAGCCAATGAGGTATCTATGGAACAATGTATAGAACATCGATGAAAGAGAGACTCTTTGCTTGAAAATCCCTGTCCAGAAAAGTCTTCGATTTTGTCCAGGTCCCCAAATTTAGGTAAAAATCACAAATTACGCCTTTCCCTTGATTATCTGGGTGAAATAGGCAACAAAGAATAAAAGGGTTGAACCGAAATACCTACAATCGGATGATCTAAAACATAGGCCACTTCGTTACAGGATATGTATCATTTGGCAGCCAATGAGGTATCTATGGAACAATGTATAGAACATCGATGAAAGTGAGACTCTTTGCTTGAAAATCCCCGTCCAGAAAAGTCTTCGATTTTGTCCAGGTCCCCAAATTTAGGTAAAAATCACAAATTACGCCTTTCCCTTGATTATCTGGGTGAAATAGGCAACAAAGAATAAAAGGGTTGAACCGAAATACCTACAATCGGATGATCTAAAACATAAACCACTTCGTTACAGGATATGTATCATTTGGCAGCCAATGAGGTATCTATGGAACAATGTATAGAACATCGATGAAAGTGAGACTCTTTGCTTGAAAATCCCTGTCCAGAAAAGTCTTCGATTTTGTCAAAGTCCCCAAATTTAGGTAAAAATCACAAATTACGCCTTTCCCTTGATTATCTGCGTGAAATAGGCAACAAAGAATAAATGGGTTGAACCAAAAGACCTACAATCGGATGATCTAAAACATAGGCCACTTCGTTACAGGATATGTATCATTTGGCAGCTAATGAGGTATCTATGGAACAATGTATAGAACATCGATGAAAGAGAGACTCTTTGCTTGAAAATCAGTGTCCAGAAAAATTTTCGATTTTGTCCAGGTCCCCAAATTTAGGTAAAAATCACAAATTACGCCTTTCCCTTGATTATCTGGGTGAAATAGGCAACAAAGAATAAAAGGGTTGAACCGAAATACCTACAATCGGATGATCTAAAACATAGGCCACTTCGTTACAGGATATGTATCATTTGGCAGCCAATGAGGTATCTATGGAACAATGTATAGAACATCGATGAAAGTGAGACTCTTTGCTTGAAAATCCCCGTCCAGAAAAGTCTTCGATTTTGTCCAGGTCCCCAAATTTAGGTAAAAATCACAAATTACGCCTTTCCCTTGATTATCTGGGTGAAATAGGCAACAAAGAATAAAAGGGTTGAACCGAAAGACCTACAATCGGATGATCTAAAACATAGGCCACTTCGTTACAGGATATGTATCATTTGGCAGCTAATGAGGTATCTATGGAACAATGTATAGAACATCGATGAAAGAGAGACTCTTTGCTTGAAAATCAGTGTCCAGAAAAATTTTCGATTTTGTCCAAGTCCCCAAATTTAGGTAAAAATCACAAATTACGCCTTTCCCTTGATTATCTGGGTGAAATAGGCAACAAAGAATAAAAGGGTTGAACCAAAAGACCTACAATCGGATGATCTAAAACATAGGCCACTTCGTTGCAGGATATGTATCATTTGGCAGCTAATGACATATCTATGGAACAATGTATAGAACATCGATGAAAGAGAGACTCTTTGCTTGAAAATCCCTGTCCAGAAAAATTTTCGATTTTGTCCAAGTCCCCAAATTTAGGTAAAAATCACAAATTACGCCTTTCCCTTGATTATCTGGGTGAAATAGGCAACAAAGAATAAAAGGGTTGAACCGAAAGACCTACAATCGGATGATCTAAAACATAGGCCACTTCGTTACAGGATATGTATCATTTGGCAGCCAATGAGGTATCTATGGAACAATGTATAGAACATCGATGAAAGTGAGACTCTTTGCTTGAAAATCCCCGTCCAGAAAAGTCTTCGATTTTGTCCAGGTCCCCAAATTTAGGTAAAAATCACAAATTACGCCTTTCCCTTGATTATCTGGGTAAATTGGCAACACAGAATAAAAGGGTTAAACCCAAAGACCTACAATCGGATGATCTAAAACATAGGCCACTTCGTTACAAGATATGTGGCATTTGGCAGCCAATGAGGTATCTATGGAACAATGTATAGAACATCGATGAAAGTGAGACTCTTTGCTTGAAAATCCCTGTCCAGAAAAATTCTCGATTTTGTCCAAGTCCCCAAATTTAGGTAAAAATCACAAATTACGCCTTTCCCTTGATTATCTGGGTGAAATAGGCAACAAAGAATAAAAGGGTTGAACCGAAATACCTACAATCGGATGATCTAAAACATAGGCCACTTCGTTACAGGATATGTATCATTTGGCAGCTAATGAGGTATCTATGGAACAATGTATAGAACATCGATGAAAGAGAGACTCTTTGCTTGAAAATCCCTGTCCAGAAAAGTCTTCGATTTTGTCCAAGTCCCCAAATTTAGGTAAAAATCACAAATTACGCCTTTCCCTTGATTATCTGGGTGAAATAGGCAACAAAGAATAAAAGGGTTGAACCAAAAGACCTACAATCGGATGATCTAAAACATAGGCCACTTCGTTGCAGGATATGTATCATTTGGCAGCCAATGATGTATCTAAGGAACAATGTATAGACCATCGATGAAAGAGAGACGCTTTGCTTGAAAATCCCTGTCCAGAAAAATTTTCGATTTTGTCCAAGTCCCCAAATTTAGGTAAAAATCACAAATTACGCCTTTCCCTTGATTATCTGGGTAAATTGGCAACACAGAATAAAAGGGTTAAACCAAAAGACCTACAATCGGATGATCTAAAACATAGGCCACTTCGTTGCAGGATATGTATCATTTGGCAGCTAATGAGGTATCTATGGAACAATGTATAGAACATCGATGAAAGAGAGACTCTTTGCTTGAAAATCCCTGTCCAGAAAAATTTTCGATTTTGTCCAAGTCCCCAAATTTAGGTAAAAATCACAAATTACGCCTTTCCCTTGATTATCTGGGTGAAATAGGCAACAAAGAATAAAAGGGTTGAACCAAAAGACCTACAATCGGATGATCTAAAACATAGGCCACTTCGTTACAGGATATGTATCATTTGGCAGCTAATGAGGTATCTATGGAACAATGTATAGAACATCGATGAAAGAGAGACTCTTTGCTTGAAAATCCCTGTCCAGAAAAATTTTCGATTTTGTCCAAGTCCCCAAATTTAGGTAAAAATCACAAATTACGCCTTTCCCTTGATTATCTGGGTGAAATAGGCAACAAAGAATAAAAGGGTTGAACCGAAATACCTACAATCGGATGATCTAAAACATAGGCCACTTCGTTACAGGATATGTATCATTTGGCAGCTAATGAGGTATCTATGGAACAATGTATAGAACATCGATGAAAGAGAGACTCTTTGCTTGAAAATCCCTGTCCAGAAAAGTCTTCGATTTTGTCCAAGTCCCCAAATTTAGGTAAAAATCACAAATTACGCCTTTCCCTTGATTATCTGGGTGAAATAGGCAACAAAGAATAAAAGGGTTGAACCAAAAGACCTACAATCGGATGATCTAAAACATAGGCCACTTCGTTGCAGGATATGTATCATTTGGCAGCTAATGACATATCTATGGAACAATGTATAGAACATCGATGAAAGAGAGACTCTTTGCTTGAAAATCCCTGTCCAGAAAAATTTTCGATTTTGTCCAAGTCCCCAAATTTAGGTAAAAATCACAAATTACGCCTTTCCCTTGATTATCTGGGTGAAATAGGCAACAAAGAATAAAAGGGTTGAACCAAAAGACCTACAATCGGATGATCTAAAACATAGGCCACTTCGTTACAGGATATGTATCATTTGGCAGCTAATGAGGTATCTATGGAACAATGTATAGAACATCGATGAAAGAGAGACTCTTTGCTTGAAAATCCCTGTCCAGAAAAATTTTCGATTTTGTCCAAGTCCCCAAATTTAGGTAAAAATCACAAATTACGCCTTTCCCTTGATTATCTGGGTGAAATAGGCAACAAAGAATAAAAGGGTTGAACCGAAATACCTACAATCGGATGATCTAAAACATAGGCCACTTCGTTACAGGATATGTATCATTTGGCAGCTAATGAGGTATCTATGGAACAATGTATAGAACATCGATGAAAGAGAGACTCTTTGCTTGAAAATCCCTGTCCAGAAAAGTCTTCGATTTTGTCCAAGTCCCCAAATTTAGGTAAAAATCACAAATTACGCCTTTCCCTTGATTATCTGGGTGAAATAGGCAACAAAGAATAAAAGGGTTGAACCAAAAGACCTACAATCGGATGATCTAAAACATAGGCCACTTCGTTGCAGGATATGTATCATTTGGCAGCTAATGACATATCTATGGAACAATGTATAGAACATCGATGAAAGAGAGACTCTTTGCTTGAAAATCCCTGTCCAGAAAAATTTTCGAGTTTGTCCAAGTCCCCAAATTTAGGTAAAAATCACAAATTACGCCTTTCCCTTGATTATCTGGGTGAAATAGGCAACAAAGAATAAAAGGGTTGAACGAAAAGACCTACAATCGGATGATCTAAAACATAGGCCACTTCGTTACAGGATATGTATCATTTGGCAGCTAATGAGGTATCTATGGAACAATGTATAGAACATCGATGAAAGAGAGACTCTTTGCTTGAAAATCCCTGTGCAGAAAAATTTTCGATTTTGTCCAAGTCCCCAAATTTAGGTAAAAATCACAAATTACGCCTTTCCCTTGATTATCTGGGTGAAATAGGCAACAAAGAATAAAAGGGTTGAACCAAAAGACCTACAATCGGATGATCTAAAACATAGGCCACTTCGTTACAGGATATGTATCATTTGGCAGCTAATGAGGTATCTATGGAACAATGTATAGAACATCGATGAAAGAGAGACTCTTTGCTTGAAAATCCCTGTCCAGAAAAATTTTCGATTTTGTCCAAGTCCCCAAATTTAGGTAAAAATCACAAATTACGCCTTTCCCTTGATTATCTGGGTGAAATAGGCAACAAAGAATAAAAGGGTTGAACCAAAAGACCTACAATCGGATGATCTAAAACATAGGCCACTTCGTTGCAGGATATGTATCATTTGGCAGCCAATGATGTATCTAAGGAACAATGTATAGACCATCGATGAAAGAGAGACGCTTTGCTTGAAAATCCCTGTCCAGAAAAATTTTCGATTTTGTCCAAGTCCCCAAATTTAGGTAAAAATCACAAATTACGCCTTTCCCTTGATTATCTGGGTAAATTGGCAACACAGAATAAAAGGGTTAAACCAAAAGACCTACAATCGGATGATCTAAAACATAGGCCACTTCGTTACAGGATATGTATCATTTGGCAGCTAATGAGGTATCTATGGAACAATGTATAGAACATCGATGAAAGAGAGACGCTTTGCTTGAAAATCCCTGTCCAGAAAAATTTTCGATTTTGTCCAAGTCCCCAAATTTAGGTAAAAATCACAAATTACGCCTTTCCCTTGATTATCTGGGTAAATTGGCAACACAGAATAAAAGGGTTAAACCGAAAGACCTACAATCGGATGATCTAAAACATAGGCCACTTCGTTACAGGATATGTATCATTTGGCAGCTAATGAGGTATCTATGGAACAATGTATAGAACATCGATGAAAGAGAGACTCTTTGCTTGAAAATCCCTGTCCAGAAAAATTTTCGATTTTGTCCAAGTCCCCAAATTTAGGTAAAAATCACAAATTACGCCTTTCCCTTGATTATCTGGGTAAATTGGCAACACAGAATAAAAGGGTTAAACCAAAAGACCTACAATCGGATGATCTAAAACATAGGCCACTTCGTTACAGGATATGTATCATTTGGCAGCTAATGAGGTATCTATGGAACAATGTATAGAACATCGATGAAAGAGAGACTCTTTGCTTGAAAATCCCTGTCCAGAAAAATTTTCGATTTTGTCCAAGTCCCCAAATTTAGGTAAAAATCACAAATTACGCCTTTCCCTTGATTATCTGGGTAAATTGGCAACACAGAATAAAAGGGTTAAACCAAAAGACCTACAATCGGATGATCTAAAACATAGGCCACTTCGTTACAGGATATGTATCATTTGGCAGCTAATGAGGTATCTATGGAACAATGTATAGACCATCGATGAAAGAGAGACGCTTTGCTTGAAAATCCCTGTCCAGAAAAATTTTCGATTTTGTCCAAGTCCCCAAATTTAGGTAAAAATCACAAATTACGCCTTTCCCTTGATTATCTGGGTAAATTGGCAACACAGAATAAAAGGGTTAAACCAAAAGACCTACAATCGGATGATCTAAAACATAGGCCACTTCGTTACAGGATATGTATCATTTGGCAGCTAATGAGGTATCTATGGAACAATGTATAGAACATCGATGAAAGAGAGACGCTTTGCTTGAAAATCCCTGTCCAGAAAAATTTTCGATTTTGTCCAAGTCCCCAAATTTAGGTAAAAATCACAAATTACGCCTTTCCCTTGATTATCTGGGTGAAATAGGCAACAAAGAATAAATGGGTTGAACCAAAAGACCTACAATCGGATGATCTAAAACATAGGCCACTTCGTTGCAGGATATGTATCATTTGGCAGCCAATGAGGTATCTATGGAACAATGTATAGAACATCGATGAAAGAGAGACTCTTTGCTTGAAAATCCCTGTCCAGAAAAGTCTTCAATTTTGTCCAAGTCCCCAAATTTAGGTAAAAATCACAAATTACGCCTTTCCCTTGATTATCTGGGTGAAATAGGCAACAAAGAATAAAAGGGTTAAACCAAAAGACCTACAATCGGATGATCTAAAACATAGGCCACTTCGTTACAGGATATGTATCATTTGGCAGCCAATGATGTATCTAAGGAACAATGTATAGACCGTCGATGAAAGAGAGACTCTTTGCTTGAAAATCCCTGTCCAGAAAAATTTTCGATTTTGTCCAAGTCCCCAAATTTAGGTAAAAATCACAAATTACGCCTTTCCCTTGATTATCTGGGTAAATTGGCAACACAGAATAAAAGGGTTAAACCAAAAGACCTACAATCGGATGATCTAAAACATAGGCCACTTCGTTACAGGATATGTATCATTTGGCAGCTAATGAGGTATCTATGGAACAATGTATAGAACATCGATGAAAGAGAGACTCTTTGCTTGAAAATCCCTGTCCAGAAAAATTTTCGATTTTGTCCAAGTCCCCAAATTTAGGTAAAAATCACAAATTACGCCTTTCCCTTGATTATCTGGGTGAAATAGGCAACAAAGAATAAAAGGGTTGAACCAAAAGACCTACAATCGGATGATCTAAAACATAGGCCACTTCGTTGCAGGATATGTATCATTTGGCAGCTAATGACATATCTATGGAACAATGTATAGAACATCGATGAAAGAGAGACTCTTTGCTTGAAAATCCCTGTCCAGAAAAATTTTCGATTTTGTCCAAGTCCCCAAATTTAGGTAAAAATCACAAATTACGCCTTTCCCTTGATTATCTGGGTGAAATAGGCAACAAAGAATAAAAGGGTTGAACCGAAAGACCTACAATCGGATGATCTAAAACATAGGCCACTTCGTTACAGGATATGTATCATTTGGCAGCCAATGAGGTATCTATGGAACAATGTATAGAACATCGATGAAAGTGAGACTCTTTGCTTGAAAATCCCCGTCCAGAAAAGTCTTCGATTTTGTCCAAGTCCCCAAATTTAGGTAAAAATCACAAATTACGCCTTTCCCTTGATTATCTGGGTAAATTGGCAACACAGAATAAAAGGGTTAAACCGAAAGACCTACAATCGGATGATCTAAAACATAGGCCACTTCGTTGCAGGATATGTATCATTTGGCAGCCAATGAGGTATCTATGGAACAATGTATAGACCATCGATGAAAGAGAGACTCTTTGCTTGAAAATCCCTGTCCAGAAAAATTTTCGATTTTGTCCAAGTCCCCAAATTTAGGTAAAAATCACAAATTACGCCTTTCCCTTGATTATCTGGGTGAAATAGGCAACAAAGAATAAAAGGGTTGAACCAAAAGACCTACAATCGGATGATCTAAAACATAGGCCACTTCGTTGCAGGATATGTATCATTTGGCAGCCAATGAGGTATCTATGGAACAATGTATAGAACATCGATGAAAGAGAGACTCTTTGCTTGAAAATCCCTGTCCAGAAAAGTCTTCGATTTTGTCCAAGTCCCCAAATTTAGGTAAGAATCACAAATTACGCCTTTCCCTTGATTATCTGGGTAAATTGGCAACACAGAATAAAAGGGTTAAACCAAAAGACCTACAATCGGATGATCTAAAACATAGGCCACTTCGTTACAGGATATGTATCATTTGGCAGCTAATGAGGTATCTATGGAACAATGTATAGAACATCGATGAAAGAGAGACTCTTTGCTTGAAAATCAGTGTCCAGAAAAATTTTCGATTTTGTCCAGGTCCCCAAATTTAGGTAAAAATCACAAATTACGCCTTTCCCTTGATTATCTGGGTAAATTGGCAACACAGAATAAAAGGGTTAAACCGAAAGACCTACAATCGGATGATCTAAAACATAGGCCACTTCGTTGCAGGATATGTATCATTTACCAGCCAATGATGTATCTATGGAACAATGTATAGAACATCGATGAAAGAGAGACTCTTTGCTTGAAAATCCCTGTCCAGAAAAATTTTCGATTTTGTCCAAGTCCCCAAATTTAGGTAAAAATCACAAATTACGCCTTTCCCTTGATTATCTGGGTAAATTGGCAACACAGAATAAAAGGGTTAAACCGAAAGACCTACAATCGGATGATCTAAAACATAGGCCACTTCGTTGCAGGATATGTATCATTTGGCAGCCAATGAGGTATCTATGGAACAATGTATAGAACATCGATGAAAGAGAGACTCTTTGCTTGAAAATCCCTGTCCAGAAAAGTCTTCGATTTTGTCCAAGTCCCCAAATTTAGGTAAAAATCACAAATTACGCCTTTCCCTTGATTATCTGGGTAAATTGGCAACACAGAATAAAAGGGTTAAACCAAAAGACCTACAATCGGATGATCTAAAACATAGGCCACTTCGTTGCAGGATATGTATCATTTGGCAGCCAATGAGGTATCTATGGAACAATGTATAGAACATCGATGAAAGAGAGACTCTTTGCTTGAAAATCCCTGTCCAGAAAAGTCTTCGATTTTGTCCAAGTCCCCAAATTTAGGTAAAAATCACAAATTACGCCTTTCCCTTGATTATCTGGGTGAAATAGGCAACAAAGAATAAAAGGGTTGAACCAAAAGACCTACAATCGGATGATCTAAAACATAGGCCACTTCGTTGCAGGATATGTATCATTTGGCAGCTAATGACATATCTATGGAACAATGTATAGAACATCGATGAAAGAGAGACTCTTTGCTTGAAAATCCCTGTCCAGAAAAATTTTCGATTTTGTCCAAGTCCCCAAATTTAGGTAAAAATCACAAATTACGCCTTTCCCTTGATTATCTGGGTGAAATAGGCAACAAAGAATAAAAGGGTTGAACCAAAAGACCTACAATCGGATGATCTAAAACATAGGCCACTTCGTTACAAGATATGTGGCATTTGGCAGCCAATGAGGTATCTATGGAACAATGTATAGAACATTGATGAAAGTGAGACTCTTTGCTTGAAAATCCCTGTCCAGAAAAATTTTCGATTTTGTCCAAGTCCCCAAATTTAGGTAAAAATCACAAATTACGCCTTTCCCTTGATTATCTGGGTGAAATAGGCAACAAAGAATAAAAGGGTTGAACCAAAAGACCTACAATCGGATGATCTAAAACATAGGCCACTTCGTTACAAGATATGTGGCATTTGGCAGCCAATGAGGTATCTATGGAACAATGTATAGAACATTGATGAAAGTGAGACTCTTTGCTTGAAAATCCCTGTCCAGAAAAATTTTCGATTTTGTCCAAGTCCCCAAATTTAGGTAAAAATCACAAATTACGCCTTTCCCTTGATTATCTGGGTAAATTGGCAACACAGAATAAAAGGGTTAAACCGAAAGACCTACAATCGGATGATCTAAAACATAGGCCACTTCGTTGCAGGATATGTATCATTTACCAGCCAATGATGTATCTATGGAACAATGTATAGAACATCGATGAAAGAGAGACTCTTTGCTTGAAAATCCCTGTCCAGAAAAATTTTCGATTTTGTCCAAGTCCCCAAATTTAGGTAAAAATCACAAATTACGCCTTTCCCTTGATTATCTGGGTGAAATAGGCAACAAAGAATAAAAGGGTTGAACCAAAAGACCTACAATCGGATGATCTAAAACATAGGCCACTTCGTTGCAGGATATGTATCATTTGGCAGCCAATGAGGTATCTATGGAACAATGTATAGAACATCGATGAAAGAGAGACTCTTTGCTTGAAAATCCCTGTCCAGAAAAATTTTCGATTTTGTCCAAGTCCCCAAATTTAGGTAAAAATCACAAATGACGCCTTTCCCTTGATTATCTGGGTGAAATAGGCAACAAAGAATAAAAGGGTTGAACCAAAAGACCTACAATCGGATGATCTAAAATATAGGCCACTTCGTTGCAGGATATGTATCATTTGGCAGCTAATGACATATCTATGGAACAATGTATAGAACATCGATGAAAGAGAGACTCTTTGCTTGAAAATCCCTGTCCAGAAAAATTTTCGATTTTGTCCAAGTCCCCAAATTTAGGTAAAAATCACAAATTACGCCTTTCCCTTGATTATCTGGGTGAAATAGGCAACAAAGAATAAAAGGGTTGAACCAAAAGACCTACAATCGGATGATCTAAAACATAGGCCACTTCGTTGCAGGATATGTATCATTTGGCAGCCAATGAGGTATCTATGGAACAATGTATAGAACATCGATGAAAGAGAGACTCTTTGCTTGAAAATCCCTGTCCAGAAAAGTCTTCGATTTTGTCCAGGTCCCCAAATTTAGGTAAAAATCACAAATTACGCCTTTCCCTTGATTATCTGGGTGAAATAGGCAACAAAGAATAAAAGGGTTGAACCAAAAGACCTACAATCGGATGATCTAAAATATAGGCCACTTCGTTGCAGGATATGTATCATTTGGCAGCTAATGACATATCTATGGAACAATGTATAGAACATCGATGAAAGAGAGACTCTTTGCTTGAAAATCCCTGTCCAGAAAAATTTTCGATTTTTTCCAAGTCCCCAAATTTAGGTAAAAATCACAAATTACGCCTTTCCCTTGATTATCTGGGTGAAATAGGCAACAAAGAATAAAAGGGTTGAACCAAAAGACCTACAATCGGATGATCTAAAACATAGGCCACTTCGTTGCAGGATATGTATCATTTGGCAGCTAATGACATATCTATGGAACAATGTATAGAACATCGATGAAAGAGAGACTCTTTGCTTGAAAATCCCTGTCCAGAAAAATTTTCGATTTTGTCCAAGTCCCCAAATTTAGGTAAAAATCACAAATTACGCCTTTCCCTTGATTATCTGGGTGAAATAGGCAACAAAGAATAAAAGGGTTGAACCAAAAGACCTACAATCGGATGATCTAAAATATAGGCCACTTCGTTGCAGGATATGTATCATTTGGCAGCTAATGACATATCTATGGAACAATGTATAGAACATCGATGAAAGAGAGACTCTTTGCTTGAAAATCCCTGTCCAGAAAAATTTTCGATTTTTTCCAAGTCCCCAAATTTAGGTAAAAATCACAAATTACGCCTTTCCCTTGATTATCTGGGTGAAATAGGCAACAAAGAATAAAAGGGTTGAACCAAAAGACCTACAATCGGATGATCTAAAACATAGGCCACTTCGTTGCAGGATATGTATCATTTGGCAGCTAATGACATATCTATGGAACAATGTATAGAACATCGATGAAAGAGAGACTCTTTGCTTGAAAATCCCTGTCCAGAAAAATTTTCGATTTTGTCCAAGTCCCCAAATTTAGGTAAAAATCACAAATTACGCCTTTCCCTTGATTATCTGGGTGAAATAGGCAACAAAGAATAAAAGGGTTGAACCAAAAGACCTACAATCGGATGATCTAAAACATAGGCCACTTCGTTGCAGGATATGTATCATTTGGCAGCCAATGAGGTATCTATGGAACAATGTATAGAACATCGATGAAAGAGAGACTCTTTGCTTGAAAATCCCTGTCCAGAAAAGTCTTCGATTTTGTCCAGGTCCCCAAATTTAGGTAAAAATCACAAATTACGCCTTTCCCTTGATTATCTGGGTGAAATAGGCAACAAAGAATAAAAGGGTTGAACCAAAAGACCTACAATCGGATGATCTAAAACATAGGCCACTTCGTTACAGGATATGTATCATTTGGCAGCCAATGAGGTATCTATGGAACAATGTATAGAACATCGATGAAAGAGAGACTCTTTGCTTGAAAATCCCTGTCCAGAAAAGTCTTCGATTTTTTCCAAGTCCCCAAATTTAGGTAAAAATCACAAATTACGCCTTTCCCTTGATTATCTGGGTGAAATAGGCAACAAAGAATAAAAGGGTTGAACCAAAAGACCTACAATCGGATGATCTAAAACATAGGCCACTTCGTTGCAGGATATGTATCATTTGGCAGCTAATGACATATCTATGGAACAATGTATAGAACATCGATGAAAGAGAGACTCTTTGCTTGAAAATCCCTGTCCAGAAAAATTTTCGATTTTGTCCAAGTCCCCAAATTTAGGTAAAAATCACAAATTACGCCTTTCCCTTGATTATCTGGGTGAAATAGGCAACAAAGAATAAAAGGGTTGAACCAAAAGACCTACAATCGGATGATCTAAAACATAGGCCACTTCGTTGCAGGATATGTATCATTTGGCAGCTAATGACATATCTATGGAACAATGTATAGAACATCGATGAAAGTGAGACTCTTTGCTTGAAAATCCCTGTCCAGAAAAGTCTTCGATTTTGTCCAGGTCCCCAAATTTAGGTAAAAATCACAAATTACGCCTTTCCCTTGATTATCTGGGTGAAATAGGCAACAAAGAATAAAAGGGTTGAACCAAAAGACCTACAATCGGATGATCTAAAATATAGGCCACTTCGTTGCAGGATATGTATCATTTGGCAGCTAATGACATATCTATGGAACAATGTATAGAACATCGATGAAAGAGAGACTCTTTGCTTGAAAATCCCTGTCCAGAAAAATTTTCGATTTTTTCCAAGTCCCCAAATTTAGGTAAAAATCACAAATTACGCCTTTCCCTTGATTATCTGGGTGAAATAGGCAACAAAGAATAAAAGGGTTGAACCAAAAGACCTACAATCGGATGATCTAAAACATAGGCCACTTCGTTACAGGATATGTATCATTTGGCAGCTAATGAGGTATCTATGGAACAATGTATAGAACATCGATGAAAGAGAGACTCTTTGCTTGAAAATCCCTGTCCAGAAAAGTCTTCGATTTTGTCCAGGTCCCCAAATTTAGGTAAAAATCACAAATTACGCCTTTCCCTTGATTATCTGGGTGAAATAGGCAACAAAGAATAAAAGGGTTGAACCCAAGGACCTACAATCGGATGATCTAAAACATAGGCCACTTCGTTGCAGGATATGTATCATTTGGCAGCTAATGACATATCTATGGAACAATGTATAGAACATCGATGAAAGTGAGACTCTTTGCTTGAAAATCCCTGTCCAGAAAAGTCTTCGATTTTGTCCAGGTCCCCAAATTTAGGTAAAAATCACAAATTACGCCTTTCCCTTGATTATCTGGGTGAAATAGGCAACAAAGAATAAAAGGGTTGAACCAAAAGACCTACAATCGGATGATCTAAAACATAGGCCACTTCGTTACAGGATATGTATCATTTGGCAGCCAATGAGGTATCTATGGAACAATGTATAGAACATCGATGAAAGTGAGACTCTTTGCTTGAAAATCCCTGTCCAGAAAAGTCTTCGATTTTGTCCAGGTCCCCAAATTTAGGTAAAAATCACAAATTACGCCTTTCCCTTGATTATCTGGGTGAAATAGGCAACAAAGAATAAAAGGGTTGAACCAAAAGACCTACAATCGGATGATCTAAAACATAGGCCACTTCGTTGCAGGATATGTATCATTTGGCAGCTAATGACATATCTATGGAACAATGTATAGAACATCGATGAAAGAGAGACTCTTTGCTTGAAAATCCCTGTCCAGAAAAATTTTCGATTTTGTCCAAGTCCCCAAATTTAGGTAAAAATCACAAATTACGCCTTTCCCTTGATTATCTGGGTGAAATAGGCAACAAAGAATAAAAGGGTTGAACCAAAAGACCTACAATCGGATGATCTAAAACATAGGCCACTTCGTTACAGGATATGTATCATTTGGCAGCTAATGAGGTACCTATGGAACAATGTATAGAACATCGATGAAAGTGAGACTCTTTGCTTGAAAATCCCTGTCCAGAAAAATTTTCGATTTTGTCCAAGTCCCCAAATTTAGGTAAAAATCACAAATTACGCCTTTCCCTTGATTATCTGGGCGAAATAGGCAACAAAGAATAAAAGGGTTGAACACAAAGACCTACAATCGGATGATCTAAAACATAGGCCACTTCGTTACAGGATATGTATCATTTGGCAGCTAATGAGGTATCTATGGAACAATGTATAGACCATCGAAAAATTTTCGATTTTTTCCAAGTCCCCAAATTTAGGTAAAAATCACAAATTACGCCTTTCCCTTGATTATCTGGGTGAAATAGGCAACAAAGAATAAAAGGGTTGAACCGAAAGACCTACAATCGGATGATCTAAAACATAGGCCACTTCGTTGCAGGATATGTATCATTTGGCAGCTAATGACATATCTATGGAACAATGTATAGAACATCGATGAAAGAGAGACTCTTTGCTTGAAAATCCCTGTCCAGAAAAGTCTTCGATTTTGTCCAGGTCCCCAAATTTAGGTAAAAATCACAAATTACGCCTTTCCCTTGATTATCTGGGTGAAATAGGCAACAAAGAATAAAAGGGTTGAACCGAAAGACCTACAATCGGATGATCTAAAACATAGGCCACTTCGTTGCAGGATATGTATCATTTGGCAGCCAATGAGGTATCTATGGAACAATGTATAGAACATCGATGAAAGAGAGACTCTTTGCTTGAAAATCCCTGTCCAGAAAAATTTTCGATTTTGTCCAAGTCCCCAAATTTAGGTAAAAATCACAAATTACGCCTTTCCCTTGATTATCTGGGTGAAATAGGCAACAAAGAATAAAAGGGTTGAACCGAAAGACCTACAATCGGATGATCTAAAACATAGGCCACTTCGTTGCAGGATATGTATCATTTGGCAGCTAATGACATATCTATGGAACAATGTATAGAACATCGATGAAAGAGAGACTCTTTGCTTGAAAATCCCTGTCCAGAAAAGTCTTCGATTTTGTCCAGGTCCCCAAATTTAGGTAAAAATCACAAATTACGCCTTTCCCTTGATTATTTGGGTAAATTGGCAACACAGAATAAAAGGGTTAAACCAAAAGACCTACAATCGGATGATCTAAAACATAGGCCACTTCGTTACAGGATATGTATCATTTGGCAGCTAATGAGGTATCTATGGAACAATGTATAGACCATCGAAAAATTTTCGATTTTTTCCAAGTCCCCAAATTTAGGTAAAAATCACAAATTACGCCTTTCCCTTGATTATCTGGGTGAAATAGGCAACAAAGAATAAAAGGGTTGAACCAAAAGACCTACAATCGGATGATCTAAAACATAGGCCACTTCGTTGCAGGATATGTATCATTTGGCAGCTAATGACATATCTATGGAACAATGTATAGAACATCGATGAAAGAGAGACTCTTTGCTTGAAAATCCCTGTCCAGAAAAATTTTCGATTTTGTCCAAGTCCCCAAATTTAGGTAAAAATCACAAATTACGCCTTTCCCTTGATTATCTGGGTGAAATAGGCAACAAAGAATAAAAGGGTTGAACCGAAAGACCTACAATCGGATGATCTAAAACATAGGCCACTTCGTTGCAGGATATGTATCATTTGGCAGCTAATGACATATCTATGGAACAATGTATAGAACATCGATGAAAGAGAGACTCTTTGCTTGAAAATCCCTGTCCAGAAAAGTCTTCGATTTTGTCCAGGTCCCCAAATTTAGGTAAAAATCACAAATTACGCCTTTCCCTTGATTATTTGGGTAAATTGGCAACACAGAATAAAAGGGTTAAACCAAAAGACCTACAATCGGATGATCTAAAACATAGGCCACTTCGTTACAGGATATGTATCATTTGGCAGCTAATGAGGTATCTATGGAACAATGTATAGACCATCGAAAAATTTTCGATTTTTTCCAAGTCCCCAAATTTAGGTAAAAATCACAAATTACGCCTTTCCCTTGATTATCTGGGTGAAATAGGCAACAAAGAATAAAAGGGTTGAACCGAAAGACCTACAATCGGATGATCTAAAACATAGGCCACTTCGTTGCAGGATATGTATCATTTGGCAGCTAATGACATATCTATGGAACAATGTATAGAACATCGATGAAAGAGAGACTCTTTGCTTGAAAATCCCTGTCCAGAAAAATTTTCGATTTTGTCCAAGTCCCCAAATTTAGGTAAAAATCACAAATTACGCCTTTCCCTTGATTATCTGGGTGAAATAGGCAACAAAGAATAAAAGGGTTGAACCGAAAGACCTACAATCGGATGATCTAAAACATAGGCCACTTCGTTGCAGGATATGTATCATTTGGCAGCTAATGACATATCTATGGAACAATGTATAGAACATCGATGAAAGAGAGACTCTTTGCTTGAAAATCCCTGTCCAGAAAAGTCTTCGATTTTGTCCAGGTCCCCAAATTTAGGTAAAAATCACAAATTACGCCTTTCCCTTGATTATTTGGGTAAATTGGCAACACAGAATAAAAGGGTTAAACCAAAAGACCTACAATCGGATGATCTAAAACATAGGCCACTTCGTTGCAGGATATGTATCATTTGGCAGCTAATGACATATCTATGGAACAATGTATAGAACATCGATGAAAGAGAGACTCTTTGCTTGAAAATCCCTGTCCAGAAAAGTCTTCGATTTTGTCCAGGTCCCCAAATTTAGGTAAAAATCACAAATTACGCCTTTCCCTTGATTATCTGGGTGAAATAGGCAACAAAGAATAAAAGGGTTGAACCGAAAGACCTACAATCGGATGATCTAAAACATAGGCCACTTCGTTACAGGATATGTATCATTTGGCAGCCAATGAGGTATCTATGGAACAATGTATAGAACATCGATGAAAGAGAGACTCTTTGCTTGAAAATCCCTGTCCAGAAAAATTTTCGATTTTGTCCAAGTCCCCAAATTTAGGTAAAAATCACAAATTACGCCTTTCCCTTGATTATCTGGGTGAAATAGGCAACAAAGAATAAAAGGGTTGAACCAAAAGACCTACAATCGGATGATCTAAAACATAGGCCACTTCGTTGCAGGATATGTATCATTTGGCAGCCAATGAGGTATCTATGGAACAATGTATAGAACATCGATGAAAGTGAGACTCTTTGCTTGAAAATCCCTGTCCAGAAAAGTCTTCGATTTTGTCCAGGTCCCCAAATTTAGGTAAAAATCACAAATTACGCCTTTCCCTTGATTATCTGGGTGAAATAGGCAACAAAGAATAAAAGGGTTGAACCCAAGGACCCACAATCGGATGATCTAAAACATAGGCCACTTCGTTGCAGGATATGTATCATTTGGCAGCTAATGACATATCTATGGAACAATGTATAGAACATCGATGAAAGAGAGACTCTTTGCTTGAAAATCCCTGTCCAGAAAAGTCTTCGATTTTGTCCAGGTCCCCAAATTTAGGTAAAAATCACAAATTACGCCTTTCCCTTGATTATCTGGGTGAAATAGGCAACAAAGAATAAAAGGGTTGAACCCAAGGACCCACAATCGGATGATCTAAAACATAGGCCACTTCGTTGCAGGATATGTATCATTTGGCAGCTAATGACATATCTATGGAACAATGTATAGAACATCGATGAAAGAGAGACTCTTTGCTTGAAAATCCCTGTCCAGAAAAGTCTTCGATTTTGTCCAGGTCCCCAAATTTAGGTAAAAATCACAAATTACGCCTTTCCCTTGATTATTTGGGTAAATTGGCAACACAGAATAAAAGGGTTAAACCAAAAGACCTACAATCGGATGATCTAAAACATAGGCCACTTCGTTACAGGATATGTATCATTTGGCAGCTAATGAGGTATCTATGGAACAATGTATAGAACATCGATGAAAGAGAGACTCTTTGCTTGAAAATCCCTGTCCAGAAAAATTTTCGATTTTGTCCAAGTCCCCAAATTTAGGTAAAAATCACAAATTACGCCTTTCCCTTGATTATCTGGGTGAAATAGGCAACAAAGAATAAAAGGGTTGAACCGAAAGACCTACAATCGGATGATCTAAAACATAGGCCACTTCGTTGCAGGATATGTATCATTTGGCAGCCAATGAGGTATCTATGGAACAATGTATAGAACATCGATGAAAGAGAGACTCTTTGCTTGAAAATCCCTGTCCAGAAAAGTCTTCGATTTTGTCCAGGTCCCCAAATTTAGGTAAAAATCACAAATTACGCCTTTCCCTTGATTATCTGGGTGAAATAGGCAACAAAGAATAAAAGGGTTGAACCGAAAGACCTACAATCGGATGATCTAAAACATAGGCCACTTCGTTGCAGGATATGTATCATTTGGCAGCCAATGAGGTATCTATGGAACAATGTATAGAACATCGATGAAAGAGAGACTCTTTGCTTGAAAATCCCTGTCCAGAAAAGTCTTCGATTTTGTCCAGGTCCCCAAATTTAGGTAAAAATCACAAATTACGCCTTTCCCTTGATTATCTGGGTGAAATAGGCAACAAAGAATAAAAGGGTTGAACCGAAAGACCTACAATCGGATGATCTAAAACATAGGCCACTTCGTTGCAGGATATGTATCATTTGGCAGCCAATGAGGTATCTATGGAACAATGTATAGAACATCGATGAAAGTGAGACTCTTTGCTTGAAAATCCCTGTCCAGAAAAGTCTTCGATTTTGTCCAGGTCCCCAAATTTAGGTAAAAATCACAAATTACGCCTTTCCCTTGATTATCTGGGTGAAATAGGCAACAAAGAATAAAAGGGTTGAACCGAAAGACCTACAATCGGATGATCTAAAACATAGGCCACTTCGTTGCAGGATATGTATCATTTGGCAGCTAATGACATATCTATGGAACAATGTATAGAACATCGATGAAAGAGAGACTCTTTGCTTGAAAATCCCTGTCCAGAAAAGTCTTCGATTTTGTCCAGGTCCCCAAATTTAGGTAAAAATCACAAATTACGCCTTTCCCTTGATTATTTGGGTAAATTGGCAACACAGAATAAAAGGGTTAAACCAAAAGACCTACAATCGGATGATCTAAAACATAGGCCACTTCGTTACAGGATATGTATCATTTGGCAGCTAATGAGGTATCTATGGAACAATGTATAGAACATCGATGAAAGAGAGACTCTTTGCTTGAAAATCCCTGTCCAGAAAAATTTTCGATTTTGTCCAAGTCCCCAAATTTAGGTAAAAATCACAAATTACGCCTTTCCCTTGATTATCTGGGTGAAATAGGCAACAAAGAATAAAAGGGTTGAACCAAAAGACCTACAATCGGATGATCTAAAACATAGGCCACTTCGTTGCAGGATATGTATCATTTGGCAGCCAATGAGGTATCTATGGAACAATGTATAGAACATCGATGAAAGTGAGACTCTTTGCTTGAAAATCCCTGTCCAGAAAAGTCTTCGATTTTGTCCAGGTCCCCAAATTTAGGTAAAAATCACAAATTACGCCTTTCCCTTGATTATCTGGGTGAAATAGGCAACAAAGAATAAAAGGGTTGAACCCAAGGACCCACAATCGGATGATCTAAAACATAGGCCACTTCGTTGCAGGATATGTATCATTTGGCAGCTAATGACATATCTATGGAACAATGTATAGAACATCGATGAAAGAGAGACTCTTTGCTTGAAAATCCCTGTCCAGAAAAGTCTTCGATTTTGTCCAGGTCCCCAAATTTAGGTAAAAATCACAAATTACGCCTTTCCCTTGATTATCTGGGTGAAATAGGCAACAAAGAATAAAAGGGTTGAACCGAAAGACCTACAATCGGATGATCTAAAACATAGGCCACTTCGTTACAGGATATGTATCATTTGGCAGCCAATGAGGTATCTATGGAACAATGTATAGAACATCGATGAAAGAGAGACTCTTTGCTTGAAAATCCCTGTCCAGAAAAATTTTCGATTTTGTCCAAGTCCCCAAATTTAGGTAAAAATCACAAATTACGCCTTTCCCTTGATTATCTGGGTGAAATAGGCAACAAAGAATAAAAGGGTTGAACCAAAAGACCTACAATCGGATGATCTAAAACATAGGCCACTTCGTTGCAGGATATGTATCATTTGGCAGCCAATGAGGTATCTATGGAACAATGTATAGAACATCGATGAAAGAGAGACTCTTTGCTTGAAAATCCCTGTCCAGAAAAGTCTTCGATTTTGTCCAGGTCCCCAAATTTAGGTAAAAATCACAAATTACGCCTTTCCCTTGATTATCTGGGTGAAATAGGCAACAAAGAATAAAAGGGTTGAACCGAAAGACCTACAATCGGATGATCTAAAACATAGGCCACTTCGTTGCAGGATATGTATCATTTGGCAGCTAATGACATATCTATGGAACAATGTATAGAACATCGATGAAAGAGAGACTCTTTGCTTGAAAATCCCTGTCCAGAAAAGTCTTCGATTTTGTCCAGGTCCCCAAATTTAGGTAAAAATCACAAATTACGCCTTTCCCTTGATTATCTGGGTGAAATAGGCAACAAAGAATAAAAGGGTTGAACCCAAAGACCTACAATCGGATGATCTAAAACATAGGCCACTTCGTTACAGGATATGTATCATTTGGCAGCCAATGAGGTATCTATGGAACAATGTATAGAACATCGATGAAAGAGAGACTCTTTGCTTGAAAATCCCTGTCCAGAAAAGTCTTCGATTTTGTCCAGGTCCCCAAATTTAGGTAAAAATCACAAATTACGCCTTTCCCTTGATTATCTGGGTGAAATAGGCAACAAAGAATAAAAGGGTTGAACCAAAAGACCTACAATCGGATGATCTAAAACATAGGCCACTTCGTTACAGGATATGTATCATTTGGCAGCTAATGAGGTATCCATGGAACAATGTATAGACCATCGAAAAATTTTCGATTTTTTCCAAGTCCCCAAATTTAGGTAAAAATCACAAATTACGCCTTTCCCTTGATTATCTGGGTGAAATAGGCAACAAAGAATAAAAGGGTTGAACCGAAAGACCTACAATCGGATGATCTAAAACATAGGCCACTTCGTTGCAGGATATGTATCATTTGGCAGCTAATGAGGTATCTATGGAACAATGTATAGAACATCGATGAAAGAGAGACTCTTTGCTTGAAAATCCCTGTCCAGAAAAATTTTAGATTTTGTCCAAGTCCCCAAATTTAGGTAAAAATCACAAATTACGCCTTTCCCTTGATTATCTGGGTGAAATAGGCAACAAAGAATAAAAGGGTTGAACCGAAAGACCTACAATCGGATGATCTAAAACATAGGCCACTTCGTTGCAGGATATGTATCATTTGGCAGCTAATGAGGTATCTATGGAACAATGTATAGAACATCGATGAAAGAGAGACTCTTTGCTTGAAAATCCCTGTCCAGAAAAGTCTTCGATTTTGTCCAGGTCCCCAAATTTAGGTAAAAATCACAAATTACGCCTTTCCCTTGATTATCTGGGTGAAATAGGCAACAAAGAATAAAAGGGTTGAACCGAAAGACCTACAATCGGATGATCTAAAACATAGGCCACTTCGTTGCAGGATATGTATCATTTGGCAGCTAATGACATATCTATGGAACAATGTATAGAACATCGATGAAAGAGAGACTCTTTGCTTGAAAATCCCTGTCCAGAAAAGTCTTCGATTTTGTCCAGGTCCCCAAATTTAGGTAAAAATCACAAATTACGCCTTTCCCTTGATTATCTGGGTGAAATAGGCAACAAAGAATAAAAGGGTTGAACCCAAAGACCTACAATCGGATGATCTAAAACATAGGCCACTTCGTTACAGGATATGTATCATTTGGCAGCCAATGAGGTATCTATGGAACAATGTATAGAACATCGATGAAAGAGAGACTCTTTGCTTGAAAATCCCTGTCCAGAAAAGTCTTCGATTTTGTCCAGGTCCCCAAATTTAGGTAAAAATCACAAATTACGCCTTTCCCTTGATTATCTGGGTGAAATAGGCAACAAAGAATAAAAGGGTTGAACCAAAAGACCTACAATCGGATGATCTAAAACATAGGCCACTTCGTTACAGGATATGTATCATTTGGCAGCTAATGAGGTATCTATGGAACAATGTATAGACCATCGAAAAATTTTCGATTTTTTCCAAGTCCCCAAATTTAGGTAAAAATCACAAATTACACCTTTCCCTTGATTATCTGGGTGAAATAGGCAACAA
Source organism: Xylota sylvarum (assembly GCA_905220385.1). Lineage (NCBI taxonomy): Eukaryota > Metazoa > Arthropoda > Insecta > Diptera > Syrphidae > Xylota > Xylota sylvarum. Next base: position 42,418,492 of record LR999958.1, read on the forward strand.
AGAATAAAAGGGTTGAACCAAAAGACCTACAATCGGATGATCTAAAACATAGGCCACTTCGTTACAGGATATGTATCATTTGGCAGCTAATGAGGTATCTATGGAACAATGTATAGAACATCGATGAAAGAGAGACTCTTTGCTTGAAAATCCCTGTCCAGAAAAATTTTCGATTTTGTCCAAGTCCCCAAATTTAGGTAAAAATCACAAATTACGCCTTTCCCTTGATTATCTGGGTGAAATAGGCAACAAAGAATAAAAGGGTTGAACCGAAAGACCTACAATCGGATGATCTAAAACATAGGCCACTTCGTTGCAGGATATGTATCATTTGGCAGCCAATGAGGTATCTATGGAACAATGTATAGAACATCGATGAAAGAGAGACTCTTTGCTTGAAAATCCCTGTCCAGAAAAATTTTAGATTTTGTCCAAGTCCCCAAATTTAGGTAAAAATCACAAATTACGCCTTTCCCTTGATTATCTGGGTGAAATAGGCAACAAAGAATAAAAGGGTTGAACCAAAAGACCTACAATCGGATGATCTAAAACATAGGCCACTTCGTTGCAGGATATGTATCATTTGGCAGCCAATGAGGTATCTATGGAACAATGTATAGAACATCGATGAAAGTGAGACTCTTTGCTTGAAAATCCCTGTCCAGAAAAGTCTTCGATTTTGTCCAGGTCCCCAAATTTAGGTAAAAATCACAAATTACGCCTTTCCCTTGATTATCTGGGTGAAATAGGCAACAAAGAATAAAAGGGTTGAACCAAAAGACCTACAATCGGATGATCTAAAACATAGGCCACTTCGTTGCAGGATATGTATCATTTGGCAGCCAATGAGGTATCTATGGAACAATGTATAGAACATCGATGAAAGTGAGACTCTTTGCTTGAAAATCCCTGTCCAGAAAAGTCTTCGATTTTGTCCAGGTCCCCAAATTTAGGTAAAAATCACAAATTACGCCTTTCCCTTGATTATCTGGGTGAAATAGGCAACAAAGAATAAAAGGGTTGAACCCAAGGACCTACAATCGGATGATCTAAAACATAGGCCACTTCGTTGCAGGATATGTATCATTTGGCAGCTAATGACATATCTATGGAACAATGTATAGAACATCGATGAAAGAGAGACTCTTTGCTTGAAAATCCCTGTCCAGAAAAATTTTCGATTTTGTCCAAGTCCCCAAATTTAGGTAAAAATCACAAATTACGCCTTTCCCTTGATTATCTGGGTGAAATAGGCAACAAAGAATAAAAGGGTTGAACCAAAAGACCTACAATCGGATGATCTAAAACATAGGCCACTTCGTTGCAGGATATGTATCATTTGGCAGCCAATGAGGTATCTATGGAACAATGTATAGAACATCGATGAAAGTGAGACTCTTTGCTTGAAAATCCCTGTCCAGAAAAGTCTTCGATTTTGTCCAGGTCCCCAAATTTATTTAAAAATCACAAATTACGCCTTTCCCTTGATTATCTGGGTGAAATAGGCAACAAAGAATAAAAGGGTTGAACCAAAAGACCTACAATCGGATGATCTAAAACATAGGCCACTTCGTTGCAGGATATGTATCATTTGGCAGCCAATGAGGTATCTATGGAACAATGTATAGAACATCGATGAAAGAGAGACTCTTTGCTTGAAAATCCCTGTCCAGAAAAGTCTTCGATTTTGTCCAGGTCCCCAAATTTAGGTAAAAATCACAAATTACGCCTTTCCCTTGATTATCTGGGTGAAATAGGCAACAAAGAATAAAAGGGTTGAACCAAAAGACCTACAATCGGATGATCTAAAACATAGGCCACTTCGTTGCAGGATATGTATCATTTGGCAGCCAATGAGGTATCTATGGAACAATGTATAGAACATCGATGAAAGTGAGACTCTTTGCTTGAAAATCCCTGTCCAGAAAAGTCTTCGATTTTGTCCAGGTCCCCAAATTTAGGTAAAAATCACAAATTACGCCTTTCCCTTGATTATCTGGGTGAAATAGGCAACAAAGAATAAAAGGGTTGAACCAAAAGACCTACAATCGGATGATCTAAAACATAGGCCACTTCGTTACAGGATATGTATCATTTGGCAGCCAATGAGGTATCTATGGAACAATGTATAGAACATCGATGAAAGAGAGACGCTTTGCTTGAAAATCCCTGTCCAGAAAAGTCTTCGATTTTGTCCAGGTCCCCAAATTTAGGTAAAAATCACAAATTACGCCTTTCCCTTGATTATCTGGGTGAAATAGGCAACAAAGAATAAAAGGGTTGAACCAAAAGACCTACAATCGGATGATCTAAAACATAGGCCACTTCGTTGCAGGATATGTATCATTTGGCAGCCAATGAGGTATCTATGGAACAATGTATAGAACATCGATGAAAGTGAGACTCTTTGCTTGAAAATCCCTGTCCAGAAAAGTCTTCGATTTTGTCCAGGTCCCCAAATTTAGGTAAAAATCACAAATTACGCCTTTCCCTTGATTATCTGGGTGAAATAGGCAACAAAGAATAAAAGGGTTGAACCGAAATACCTACAATCGGATGATCTAAAACATAGGCCACTTCGTTACAGGATATGTATCATTTGGCAGCCAATGAGGTATCTATGGAACAATGTATAGAACATCGATGAAAGAGAGACGCTTTGCTTGAAAATCCCTGTCCAGAAAAGTCTTCGATTTTGTCCAGGTCCCCAAATTTAGGTAAAAATCACAAATTACGCCTTTCCCTTGATTATCTGGGTGAAATAGGCAACAAAGAATAAAAGGGTTGAACCAAAAGACCTACAATCGGATGATCTAAAACATAGGCCACTTCGTTGCAGGATATGTATCATTTGGCAGCCAATGATGTATCTAAGGAACAATGTATAGACCATCGATGAAAGAGAGACGCTTTGCTTGAAAATCCCTGTCCAGAAAAGTCTTCGATTTTGTCCAGGTCCCCAAATTTAGGTAAAAATCACAAATTACGCCTTTCCCTTGATTATCTGGGTGAAATAGGCAACAAAGAATAAAAGGGTTGAACCAAAAGACCTACAATCGGATGATCTAAAACATAGGCCACTTCGTTGCAGGATATGTATCATTTGGCAGCCAATGAGGTATCTATGGAACAATGTATAGAACATCGATGAAAGTGAGACTCTTTGCTTGAAAATCCCTGTCCAGAAAAGTCTTCGATTTTGTCCAGGTCCCCAAATTTAGGTAAAAATCACAAATTACGCCTTTCCCTTGATTATCTGGGTGAAATAGGCAACAAAGAATAAAAGGGTTGAACCAAAAGACCTACAATCGGATGATCTAAAACATAGGCCACTTCGTTGCAGGATATGTATCATTTGGCAGCCAATGATGTATCTAAGGAACAATGTATAGACCATCGATGAAAGAGAGACGCTTTGCTTGAAAATCCCTGTCCAGAAAAATTTTCGATTTTGTCCAAGTCCCCAAATTTAGGTAAAAATCACAAATTACGCCTTTCCCTTGATTATCTGGGTGAAATAGGCAACAAAGAATAAAAGGGTTGAACCAAAAGACCTACAATCGGATGATCTAAAACATAGGCCACTTCGTTACAGGATATGTATCATTTGGCAGCTAATGAGGTATCTATGGAACAATGTATAGAACATCGATGAAAGAGAGACTCTTTGCTTGAAAATCCCTGTCCAGAAAAATTTTCGATTTTGTCCAAGTCCCCAAATTTAGGTAAAAATCACAAATTACGCCTTTCCCTTGATTATCTGGGTGAAATAGGCAACAAAGAATAAAAGGGTTGAACCAAAAGACCTACAATCGGATGATCTAAAACATAGGCCACTTCGTTACAGGATATGTATCATTTGGCAGCTAATGAGGTATCTATGGAACAATGTATAGAACATCGATGAAAGAGAGACTCTTTGCTTGAAAATCCCTGTCCAGAAAAATTTTCGATTTTGTCCAAGTCCCCAAATTTAGGTAAAAATCACAAATTACGCCTTTCCCTTGATTATCTGGGTGAAATAGGCAACAAAGAATAAAAGGGTTGAACCAAAAGACCTACAATCGGATGATCTAAAACATAGGCCACTTCGTTGCAGGATATGTATCATTTGGCAGCCAATGAGGTATCTATGGAACAATGTATAGAACATCGATGAAAGTGAGACTCTTTGCTTGAAAATCCCTGTCCAGAAAAGTCTTCGATTTTGTCCAGGTCCCCAAATTTAGGTAAAAATCACAAATTACGCCTTTCCCTTGATTATCTGGGTGAAATAGGCAACAAAGAATAAAAGGGTTGAACCAAAAGACCTACAATCGGATGATCTAAAACATAGGCCACTTCGTTGCAGGATATGTATCATTTGGCAGCCAATGAGGTATCTATGGAACAATGTATAGAACATCGATGAAAGAGAGACTCTTTGCTTGAAAATCCCTGTCCAGAAAAGTCTTCGATTTTGTCCAGGTCCCCAAATTTAGGTAAAAATCACAAATTACGCCTTTCCCTTGATTATCTGGGTGAAATAGGCAACAAAGAATAAAAGGGTTGAACCGAAATACCTACAATCGGATGGTCTAAAACACAGGCCACTTCGTTACAGGATATGTATCATTTGGCAGCCAATGAGGTATCTATGGAACAATGTATAGAACATCGATGAAAGAGAGACTCTTTGCTTGAAAATCCCTGTCCAGAAAAGTCTTCGATTTTGTCCAGGTCCCCAAATTTAGGTAAAAATCACAAATTACGCCTTTCCCTTGATTATCTGGGTGAAATAGGCAACAAAGAATAAAAGGGTTGAACCGAAATACCTACAATCGGATGATCTAAAACATAGGCCACTTCGTTACAGGATATGTATCATTTGGCAGCCAATGAGGTATCTATGGAACAATGTATAGAACATCGATGAAAGAGAGACTCTTTGCTTGAAAATCCCTGTCCAGAAAAATTTTCGATTTTGTCCAAGTCCCCAAATTTAGGTAAAAATCACAAATTACGCCTTTCCCTTGATTATCTGGGTGAAATAGGCAACAAAGAATAAAAGGGTTGAACCAAAAGACCTACAATCGGATGATCTAAAACATAGGCCACTTCGTTGCAGGATATGTATCATTTGGCAGCTAATGACATATCTATGGAACAATGTATAGAACATCGATGAAAGAGAGACTCTTTGCTTGAAAATCCCTGTCCAGAAAAATTTTCGATTTTGTCCAAGTCCCCAAATTTAGGTAAAAATCACAAATTACGCCTTTCCCTTGATTATCTGGGTGAAATAGGCAACAAAGAATAAAAGGGTTGAACCAAAAGACCTACAATCGGATGATCTAAAACATAGGCCACTTCGTTGCAGGATATGTATCATTTGGCAGCCAATGAGGTATCTATGGAACAATGTATAGAACATCGATGAAAGAGAGACTCTTTGCTTGAAAATCCCTGTCCAGAAAAGTCTTCGATTTTGTCCAGGTCCCCAAATTTAGGTAAAAATCACAAATTACGCCTTTCCCTTGATTATCTGGGTGAAATAGGCAACAAAGAATAAAAGGGTTAAACCAAAAGACCTACAATCGGATGATCTAAAACATAGGCCACTTCGTTACAGGATATGTATCATTTGGCAGCCAATGAGGTATCTATGGAACAATGTATAGAACATCGATGAAAGAGAGACTCTTTGCTTGAAAATCCCTGTCCAGAAAAGTCTTCGATTTTGTCCAGGTCCCCAAATTTAGGTAAAAATCACAAATTACGCCTTTCCCTTGATTATCTGGGTGAAATAGGCAACAAAGAATAAAAGGGTTGAACCGAAATACCTACAATCGGATGATCTAAAACATAGGCCACTTCGTTACAGGATATGTATCATTTGGCAGCCAATGAGGTATCTATGGAACAATGTATAGAACATCGATGAAAGAGAGACTCTTTGCTTGAAAATCCCTGTCCAGAAAAATTTTCGATTTTGTCCAAGTCCCCAAATTTAGGTAAAAATCACAAATTACGCCTTTCCCTTGATTATCTGGGTGAAATAGGCAACAAAGAATAAAAGGGTTGAACCAAAAGACCTACAATCGGATGATCTAAAACATAGGCCACTTCGTTGCAGGATATGTATCATTTGGCAGCTAATGACATATCTATGGAACAATGTATAGAACATCGATGAAAGAGAGACTCTTTGCTTGAAAATCCCTGTCCAGAAAAATTTTCGATTTTGTCCAAGTCCCCAAATTTAGGTAAAAATCACAAATTACGCCTTTCCCTTGATTATCTGGGTGAAATAGGCAACAAAGAATAAAAGGGTTGAACCAAAAGACCTACAATCGGATGATCTAAAACATAGGCCACTTCGTTGCAGGATATGTATCATTTGGCAGCTAATGACATATCTATGGAACAATGTATAGAACATCGATGAAAGAGAGACTCTTTGCTTGAAAATCCCTGTCCAGAAAAATTTTCGATTTTGTCCAAGTCCCCAAATTTAGGTAAAAATCACAAATTACGCCTTTCCCTTGATTATCTGGGTGAAATAGGCAACAAAGAATAAAAGGGTTGAACCAAAAGACCTACAATCGGATGATCTAAAACATAGGCCACTTCGTTGCAGGATATGTATCATTTGGCAGCCAATGAGGTATCTATGGAACAATGTATAGAACATCGATGAAAGAGAGACTCTTTGCTTGAAAATCCCTGTCCAGAAAAGTCTTCGATTTTGTCCAAGTCCCCAAATTTAGGTAAAAATCACAAATTACGCCTTTCCCTTGATTATCTGGGTGAAATAGGCAACAAAGAATAAAAGGGTTAAACCAAAAGACCTACAATCGGATGATCTAAAACATAGGCCACTTCGTTACAGGATATGTATCATTTGGCAGCCAATGAGGTATCTATGGAACAATGTATAGAACATCGATGAAAGAGAGACTCTTTGCTTGAAAATCCCTGTCCAGAAAAGTCTTCGATTTTGTCCAGGTCCCCAAATTTAGGTAAAAATCACAAATTACGCCTTTCCCTTGATTATCTGGGTGAAATAGGCAACAAAGAATAAAAGGGTTGAACCGAAATACCTACAATCGGATGATCTAAAACATAGGCCACTTCGTTACAGGATATGTATCATTTGGCAGCCAATGAGGTATCTATGGAACAATGTATAGAACATCGATGAAAGAGAGACTCTTTGCTTGAAAATCCCTGTCCAGAAAAATTTTCGATTTTGTCCAAGTCCCCAAATTTAGGTAAAAATCACAAATTACGCCTTTCCCTTGATTATCTGGGTGAAATAGGCAACAAAGAATAAAAGGGTTGAACCAAAAGACCTACAATCGGATGATCTAAAACATAGGCCACTTCGTTACAGGATATGTATCATTTGGCAGCCAATGAGGTATCTATGGAACAATGTATAGAACATCGATGAAAGAGAGACGCTTTGCTTGAAAATCCCTGTCCAGAAAAGTCTTCGATTTTGTCCAGGTCCCCAAATTTAGGTAAAAATCACAAATTACGCCTTTCCCTTGATTATCTGGGTGAAATAGGCAACAAAGAATAAAAGGGTTGAACCAAAAGACCTACAATCGGATGATCTAAAACATAGGCCACTTCGTTGCAGGATATGTATCATTTGGCAGCCAATGATGTATCTAAGGAACAATGTATAGACCATCGATGAAAGAGAGACGCTTTGCTTGAAAATCCCTGTCCAGAAAAATTTTCGATTTTGTCCAAGTCCCCAAATTTAGGTAAAAATCACAAATTACGCCTTTCCCTTGATTATCTGGGTAAATTGGCAACACAGAATAAAAGGGTTAAACCAAAAGACCTACAATCGGATGATCTAAAACATAGGCCACTTCGTTGCAGGATATGTATCATTTGGCAGCCAATGAGGTATCTATGGAACAATGTATAGAACATCGATGAAAGTGAGACTCTTTGCTTGAAAATCCCTGTCCAGAAAAGTCTTCGATTTTGTCCAGGTCCCCAAATTTATTTAAAAATCACAAATTACGCCTTTCCCTTGATTATCTGGGTGAAATAGGCAACAAAGAATAAAAGGGTTGAACCAAAAGACCTACAATCGGATGATCTAAAACATAGGCCACTTCGTTGCAGGATATGTATCATTTGGCAGCCAATGAGGTATCTATGGAACAATGTATAGAACATCGATGAAAGAGAGACTCTTTGCTTGAAAATCCCTGTCCAGAAAAGTCTTCGATTTTGTCCAGGTCCCCAAATTTAGGTAAAAATCACAAATTACGCCTTTCCCTTGATTATCTGGGTGAAATAGGCAACAAAGAATAAAAGGGTTGAACCCAAGGACCCACAATCGGATGATCTAAAACATAGGCCACTTCGTTGCAGGATATGTATCATTTGGCAGCTAATGACATATCTATGGAACAATGTATAGAACATCGATGAAAGAGAGACTCTTTGCTTGAAAATCCCTGTCCAGAAAAGTCTTCGATTTTGTCCAGGTCCCCAAATTTAGGTAAAAATCACAAATTACGCCTTTCCCTTGATTATCTGGGTGAAATAGGCAACAAAGAATAAAAGGGTTGAACCGAAAGACCTACAATCGGATGATCTAAAACATAGGCCACTTCGTTGCAGGATATGTATCATTTGGCAGCTAATGACATATCTATGGAACAATGTATAGAACATCGATGAAAGAGAGACTCTTTGCTTGAAAATCCCTGTCCAGAAAAGTCTTCGATTTTGTCCAGGTCCCCAAATTTAGGTAAAAATCACAAATTACGCCTTTCCCTTGATTATCTGGGTGAAATAGGCAACAAAGAATAAAAGGGTTGAACCCAAAGACCTACAATCGGATGATCTAAAACATAGGCCACTTCGTTACAGGATATGTATCATTTGGCAGCCAATGAGGTATCTATGGAACAATGTATAGAACATCGATGAAAGAGAGACTCTTTGCTTGAAAATCCCTGTCCAGAAAAATTTTCGATTTTGTCCAAGTCCCCAAATTTAGGTAAAAATCACAAATTACGCCTTTCCCTTGATTATCTGGGTAAATTGGCAACACAGAATAAAAGGGTTAAACCAAAAGACCTACAATCGGATGATCTAAAACATAGGCCACTTCGTTGCAGGATATGTATCATTTGGCAGCCAATGAGGTATCTATGGAACAATGTATAGAACATCGATGAAAGAGAGACTCTTTGCTTGAAAATCCCTGTCCAGAAAAGTCTTCGATTTTGTCCAAGTCCCCAAATTTAGGTAAAAATCACAAATTACGCCTTTCCCTTGATTATCTGGGTAAATTGGCAACACAGAATAAAAGGGTTAAACCAAAAGACCTACAATCGGATGATCTAAAACTTAGGCAACTTCGTTACAATATATGTGGCAGAGATATGTATATCAGTAGTAAGTACTTTACGTGAGTAAAGTATTTATCCGAGACTTGGGTGTTTAGTATAAAGCACTTTGAACTCTTCGACCTGTGTCTGAAAAGACAATCTTATGGAGAATTGTTGGACCTGTATATGTGATCCACCTTGAAGCAGATATCGTGATGGGCTGGACACCAACATATCTTAATTAATCTACTTAGGTAAGTAAACATGAAGTCCTTTCACTTTTTGTTTTTTTTTTATCTCTATAAAGCTGGAGAGCTCTAAAAAGTACATAAATACATATATCTTACCTTTTTATTGGAGTTGTTTTCCTCAATTGTTCTTCCATAAATGAAAGCCAAAACCCGCGCAGCTCAAGTCGACGAGCTTCAAATCATTCCTCCTTAAAACTCTAGTAATATTAATAGACACGGACGAGGATGGCTCCATAGTTTCCCATCTTACCATTATCGGGAAGATTTATGTCTAAGCGATTAAGAATAGTGAAAACTTCAAAACTGAGTACATAAGTCATCTAAGTACGCGTAAGAAAGAAGTCCTTTCACTTTTTGTTTTTATTTGAAGTAGTAATGACAGTTAACAATTGTTGTTTTATTTAAATGCTTTATTTTATATTAAATATTATTAAAAAACTTACCAAACCCATCAAACACAGATTACCATGGTTGTACTGTGCCCTGTATGACCGGAAACATGACTGGGCCCTTACTCGATGCGTCTTCAGCTACTTAATTGGCACAAGTCTAGCGGTGATTTTTTGGCAAATTTTTATCCGGAGTCTTCATTTCTCTTCGAACATTTCGTTAATATCCCTAATAGTCCTTATCATTGTTCTAGGTTCGATATTTATTACTCGATAAGGATAAGCTTACATTTTTAATATTTCAGGTCTAGGATTTGTATTTACAACTGTCGTCAAATGTATTGCATTCCTTGCGTGTGCAGGCTTAGTAGGTTCAACTGGACGTAGCTTCCTACGGGCCTTCTGTTTTGCCTATGTCATTGCTGGTAAGAATTTTAATTGATTATTGTTTTTAGGTAAAGTTTATTCATCTCCAAGGACCAATCTCAAATCTGGCTCTGAATGGCCAAGAAATCGTACGCGTATTTGCCTGTACAACCGTGCTTACTTATAATTTGACAAAGACCCGTTTTGATCTGATGACCAAACCATTTCAAAATACCGTCGCAGCCATGAAGGATGAAATGTTAGAGGTTCGGAATAGCTTTGGAAATATCGAGGAAGTCTTACAGCCAATTAAAGAAGAAATTCAGGGCGAATATATTGAAAGCGTTTCATCTAAACCGATTCCGATGGTTGAGAGGTTCATTCGTCAGGATATTCTCCAAAGCTTGTCATTCGCTGATCCGACTAATACAACTAATAAAATGGCAAAGGCAAAGAGTTACAGAGAAAAATATGTTCAAAAGATGCACCTTAGGTGCAAGGAACAACTGAAGAAGGGTGAAAATCGCTGCAAGGACGCCTTTGCCGATGCACATGATAAATGCATGGATAAACTACCAGCTGTGGTTGATGTGCTTCTTTGTTGGCCACTTAAGATCGACCAAGTCTGCAATATGAAGCTTATTGGTTATCAAGACGTTGGTGGTATTTGCGATCCTAGCGATGTAATAGATCCTAGGCTAGGCGAGAATATGTTATATTTAGAGGAAGCCGAATATGAGCTCTTTCAAAACTCTACAAACGTTAACGTGTCATTCGAAGTGACTAATGTGAAACAACCTCCTCAGCTAAAGTATGTAAGTTCAGGCTATTGCAGAGGAGTGATCTATTGTTCAGATAATAATTAGCTCACACTTCCAAGCAAGGTAAACTTGGTAGCCATGTTTAGTGTTTTGTAATCTCTTCTTAGGGCTGCAACAGAAACGGCTAAGGGTGTCTTGAAAGAGATCAATGAAAAGAAGAGGATGTTTGATTTTGTTTTGACAATAATGAATAGAATTTTATCATTTGTATTTATAAGAGTCATTATCTGTAAGAATCAGCGGGGAAATTCAAGCAAAGCTTTGCTCTTCTAATTATTTCATTTCAGCATCATATACTTATCACAAGAACTACTTAAAACGAATTGAATTTGACAACATTTACATTAGTTCTTATTTCAAGAAAATTGATGAGCGACGGAAAAAGACGGATCAACACTCTTTACTGCCTCTAAAGAAGGTGAGTGCTTATTATTTAATTTGTAGTGGAAGCAGTGTGCTAAAATTAAGCAACAGGACCACTTTGTCAAATACATACAGTGCCTGTTTTGTTAATTTCAACTATACACTCTTAACTACTTCAGTATGAGATTAAAGTTCGTCCAGCTGCTTAGAGACACCAGCTTAAGTCTTATGTAAAGTGATTCAGTTTCAGAGCTTTGAGCAATGAATTTAGGTATACCCAGCCCTGAAATCGATTAAAAGATGGCTGGATCGGCTAAGAGTTATTCGGTTTACCACTCTCTCTGTTATAGTGAGATAGAGACGACAGCATCTGTTTAGAAGTACGGTGACTTTCTTTACTTTCTGTCACTCTTTGTGGTGTGTGACTTATCCAGTCACGCTTAGGAACTCAATGATGAGTTTTTTGTTCTGTTCGACAGTCGAACTCTAAAAATGGAAACAGTTGATATGATCAATCGAGAAGTGTCGGCGTTAAAGGCTGTTTTCAAAGTATGAGTCCTCTCTCCCCTCTTGTAGTCGCTAGTCATCGACAATCTTTTAGTCGATCTACAGAGATTATTCAACGTCACCATTGGTTATTGCTGATGACTTGGCGATCCTTTCTAAGTGATAAGTACAGTACGACAATATCTTGTGTCTCGGTAATAGACCCTAGAAGTCTAGTCTGGTACTCTGACAGATCGGATCACCGACAAGCTCTGTCACAGCGCTGATTGATGACTGAGATGGAGATCCGAAACTTCGTCTAACTTGCTGGAAAAATGTCCCGGGTCTTAGGCAGACTAATAGACTAATTCTGAGAACTTCTGTGAAGAGCCTTTTCAAAAACATTTTTATCAAAGAACAGACAAAAATCATATCCAATTTTGTATCGACAAAATCTTCTTAACAAAACTGTTCCAAAGTATCCTACTTGATCATATCGACTAGAAGTCTTATTGGTTGCGGAACTCTTCAGGGTGGTTTCTTGTCCCCTCTTCTGTGGAATCTAGTGGTCAACGGCGTGCTATTGGACACAGAAAGGACTGACTACAGGCTAGTTGTCTAAGCCGATGACATTAATATCTCAGGGAAATCCTTCAATGTGCTCCTACACGGCTTACTAGATGGATCTCGAAATACGGACTAGGGGTAAGCCCCTCAAAACAAAAGTTATCCTTATTGAACCTCCCACGATTAATGGCATTAGTTTCTCCTTTAAAGATAATACAAAATATTTGGTTCTCATTTTGGATAGGATACTAAACTGGAGAGCCATTCTACTTGAACGTAAAGAAGACAACTGTGGTCCTATACTCCAGTAAAAAGACCATAAGTAGGAGCTGGGGCTTTCATCCTCATATCATACGCTGGATATACGTGTCCGTTATCAATCCTATACTTACTGTCTCTTAATAGGGCTACTCAGATCAACCTCCTATCTAAGGTGCAAAGTTCTGCATGTAAATATATGCATCAGTGGTACACTGAGAACTTCTCCGTCAGCAGGGCTAGACATAACGCTCCACATGCTCCCCTTAGATATTCTTGGCAACCAATTAGCTGCGAATGCGCCTGTCCGACTTGAAGCCTCCTCGAATTTGTCGCTATGCCAGCGTTACTGCCTCCAGAGGTTAAAATGGACAAAGATAGGCAAATACAGATCGAATGCGATCTACAAGAGGTAAAGGTATCAGTTTTACCCTAAGCGACACCGAGTACACCCGATCCTGTTATTTGGCAAAAACTTCCACACGAGCATCTCTGACCGTAGTAAATGGGACACTGTTCCCTCTCCTGAAAACGGTTCAGTTCACTTTCACACGGACGGCTCAATAATTGACGAGGGTTTGGGTTGAGGTGTCTTCTCCCACCAGTTCAATTCCGTCTCCCAGATCATTGTAGCGTTTTTCAGGCGGAAATCATGACAATCAAGGAAGCCTTGTCCTGGCTAAAATGTAATTCAATATCTGTCAGGGATATGCATTAGCATATTCACTGACAGTTGAGCGGCAATCAAATCCCTGGAATCTTGCGCCTTCAAATCAAAAGCCCCTTTAAACCCCTGTTTGAGATGACTGAGCAGTTCAACATTCACCTATGAGGGTGCCAGGCCACAGAGGCATTGCAGGGAATTCACACACAGAGTACGACACATAGGATCCTGCCGAAGTGCCGGAACCTAGGTATGCCCCTCGCTACTTGTAAACTCTTACTAAAGCTGGACGCTTTTAGCAAAACTAACTGTAGATGGAAAAATCTCTCTACTTGCAACGTTTCCAGACAGATCTGGTCTAGGCTTTATCTGAAATGTAGTGTTGAGCTCGTTCTGTTAAAGCGATCACAGATCAGCCACGTTATCGGTGTTCTTACTGGACACTTTCAGATAGACCAACATGTCAAAAGACTAAGCCTCTTTTCACATGACTGCTGCATAAGCTGTAGAGATGAGACGTGCCCAGCTCTGTCCCAAAAAAGACTACTCCATCTAGGAGCCCCCTTATTTGACAAACTAGGCGAACTGGCGTTTATCAAAAGGTTTAATTAGTCCCGGGTAGCCAAATGGTGCTATCCATGGAATGACAATGAACTTTCATTGGTCTGTACAATTGTGCTGACTTGTACAGACAGCCACTCTAACCTAAGCCTAAACCTATCATGCTTGGTCGGCACAATAGGACTTCATTGGTTGGTAGTGGGTCATGTGGATGGTGTTATTATACAGACTTCTCTTCCTTAGCTGTAAAAGTGTCAAGCAAAGACTCAATGTCAGGAGATATCAGAGTTTATCTTGAATGTGAACAAATTTACAGTGGTGATTGTCATCGTGTGAATAATATCCTTAATTAATTTATTTTTTGTATCTTCTACAGATCGAACAAAAACTTCTGATAGACACCAAAAAACACAACACCCGAACAAGAGAAGAGGCAGCATCAATGAGATTTTATCTATTGCAATTATGCATGCAACTTCTTGTATCGGGTTTCTTTTTGCTGCTAGATCATATGGTGGTCGTTTTGCTGGGTATTATTGCATCGAAGTCTGAAATAACTTATTACCAAGAAGGAGAACATCTCATTTCCTTTCACGTATGTCCAGCTAAAGTTGTTTAAGATAAATTAAAACATTTTTCAATATAAACATTAAGATAACCGGAACGGGAATATTGGCACGTTTAATGCGACAAACGTTAAAGAATTTCAACATGCATGAACGTATCTCAACATCTCTTACCAACAAGCCCTGTTTACCAAACCCTTCTGTCTTGCCAAGGCGGTATGTGTTTAATATAAGGAACAAATCGTTTAATAATATATTTTTAATTGAAACACAGCTATTACCTGACGTTACTTGGTTTATACCTTTGCACATTTATACTGATTTACTATAGTTCTGTTACGCTCCGGTGCAGAAGATACATTTGCAGTTTTTTCTATCGTAAACGAGAGAAACAGAGAATACTGCATTTGTATAATAAAATGCTGAAACAACGCAAAAGTTTATTTGAAACGCTCTACCAGAAAGTGAAGGACGATCTAGAAACACATCGAATAGAAATGAAATTCAATTTATTGTTGGTATGTTTTAAAAAACTATTACTACTCGGATGCTTAAGATCCGTCTGAAGTTGTAGAACATTTTTATTTGTAGTGGCTCCGATTGAGTTGTCCAACATGTTGTGGATGGCTTCGATGGATTCGAATAGCGCGAAGGAAATGTTTGATATGTGAAGAACCAGAACCTCGAAACCGTAAGTTAAGTCATTGCAATTTCTATAGATCAATTAATTATAATTACTATCCCTTTGTATAGCTGAGAGTCCTTCATCAATTCAGTTCATAGACTGTATGACTTGTAATTTTGTTTACTGTGAAGAATGCTGGCTTGATATTGGACAGAACTGCTTGGCATGCACGTCTGAAGAAGAAATTCTTAAATGTTGTACTTAACAAATAAGGATTAAATATATTTATTGTATTATATTTTACAAAAAAAAAGAAGGTGTAATTTTTTTGATAAATACTCTAGAGATTTGAGGATTAACACAATAACTGCGAAGCGAAGTTTCTTAAAAGCGAAGAGAGCTTCCCACGTAAAAGGTGTAGTATTTCGTCCATGTTCCTTCTACAAAAGTCATTTGCAAAGAGTCCAACCCTGACGTCGTGCCTGCGATTGATGCAGTGCCCCGTAATGACACCTATTATATATTTTAAATTAGCGACGTTTTTAGTCTTGTTAGACAGTTGGAATATTTCTGGCCCAGCTTAGGACAGATTTTATTGATAATAAGGCAGGTAGCGTCGTCTGTCCTTTCTTATTTCTTATTTGCTGCTAATGAAATTTATTTCCTTATCGTATATCTGGTTTAGTTAAACTTATGATCCTTTCCGTCCGGAAACCCAGAGGATTCTTAAGTTGTGTTAGACACGAATAATCCGCTTTTCGTGACAACGACTTACAAGGCTCGATGTTACTTTTATGGAAAACATCGCTTTATTGCCGCTTGTGGTAGTGTCATCATTACAACCAGTTTAGTAGCTGGAACTCAGATTGGAAAACGGTAATGGCAATGTCCATCTACGTACATAGATCGGTATCATTGATTCGTTGTCTCTTAGTTGATTTTCATGCCATTCTTCTCTATTGGGAAAGGAAGTAACAAATGGTCTTGATTAGTCTGGAAGTGGAGTTGTCAAGTCTGTGTGTACAATATTACCAATAAATATTTGTAGGATCTGCGACTGGATCGTCATACTGGGTTTCCAGCTCCCAGTTTCACTGAGCTGAAGAGCACTGTCTACGGCAGATTCTTATGCGAAAAGATCTAGGGATTTAAGATTGAGTATGGATTTCAGCCACATGATGCCGATGGAGGCCATTCTTTGAATCTCAATCATAATCGTAATGTTGGTAGTTTTGCATAACCAGAACAATTTACCATACGTCAGTATCTGTTTTACTACAACGGTGGGGAGATAAATGATGAGTTTAAGACTAGGGTTCATTCCTTTCTTTTGTATTTCCTTTATGTTGAGAGTTCAGTTTATTTTTCTCTCTAGCAGTGCAGTCTTCTCAATCGATGGAATATTAAATTCTAGTATTATCCTTTTATTCGTAAATAGAATCAGTTTTGTCTTTTACGGATTAACCGCAAGCCCACAGTTCGGTGGTCACTAATAGTGAATAGGAATTTCACTGTAGCTGCAAACCCAAGTTGCCTGCAAATGTTACGGCTTTAGTATTACTAAATCTTTCGGAATGCTTAACTCAGGGTATATTTTTTAATTTCCAGACCAAGGATTTATGACAAATTTCCCAGACAAGATTCAAAGAACTCTTCACTACAATTTCGATTGGTTGTGAAAAAAAAAGAACCGCACAACATCAAGGGATTGCAGAGAACGTTATAGTAGACAACTCTTAGGTAAGAAAAGAATTCGACTACCTTGATTCTTGTATAAACTCTGAAGATAGGATCTTCCCGAAAAATAACTCCTACCAATCGCTGGTTCTTTGGGTTGAAAAAACAATTGAATAGTAAGATCACAGCACAAACGACTAAGGAAACTCTATCTATGTATATGCTTTAGAGGATGTGGAAAAGTAACTAATTGGACACAGAACCATCACCAAGTGGTTACACATTAATGCGCCTTCTAACTATCATACCTCCCACATGGACTTCAGCTGGACAAATCAGACCATTAACCCCGTCTCCATATCCATTTCCACGGATAGGTCGTAAATGGACGAAGGTATTGGCTCAGGAATATTTTCAGAGGAACAATCAATCGCTCGGTTCATAAAACTTCGATGTTCATATTATATCGAAGACATTTTCCGAAAAGGGATGACGTGCAAAGTCGCACAATTGCTACCTGTGACTTATTGCACTATTTTCTGCCAGTTGTTTTGTTGATTTTTTTTCTCCAAAGTACTCCGACAGATATTCGTGACAGAGAAAATATCCGATTTTTCGTGGAGTAAATATACATTTACACGCATTGGAAATTGGTGTACGAAAACGGATACCATGATGGTGCCATGCGTTAAAATCTGAATTTTCAGTACGGATACCATGATAAGGCTTTGGCGACACAGAGGTAGAGTAATACACAATATATTTCTTCTTCGAATGCCCAAGCCTCAACCGAGGGTGCTTTCTCCAATGCAACACTGCCTGCTTTGTAAATCAGCAACCATTCCTAAATGCAAAATCAAAATGATGATACAACGCATTACGTTCCGCAAAGCATTGTGCACGAATATGGCTGCTTTCCTAAATTCAACCAAAATATTGCATTGTGAATCATGACGTTTAGGAATGTTATGCGATGCGCACAATTTATTTTTTGGAAATCTGAAACAATGTGTAATAAATTAATTGCAACTCGGATATTGCTACCCTTTTTGGATTAGCTTTAAAATACATTTCGTGAATATTCAGTTGTCACCAGCACCACAATTGTTTAGGAAATACTTATTTGAGTTGCAATTAATTTATTACAAATTTTGTTACAAAAAATTGTGCGCATCGCATAACATTGACAACGCAACACAATGCGCATCGCATCGTGTATTTGCATGCGATGCATTTTGGTTAAATTTATGAAAGCAGCCAAAACTAGATACTCAACCGTTGAAAAAGTACCTTAGCGAACTACCAAAAACGCTACCCAAAACCACCCTAAGATTCATTATGAAAACGTGCTGGTTCAGGGTGGCCGCTCCCGCCATAGGCTAATTATTGAACTAATTGGCTCGTTCACTATTTTCAGATATCCAACACCGGGGAACACAATGGATCCGCTGAGATGCGAGTGATCCTGCACCTCCACAGTTGCAGTCACATTTCTTTCGATATCTAAGACAGCAATCAAATTTAAACAACGTATTTTTGATCTTTTATATATATTTTTTTTTTTTAAATTTACGGTGTTTTTCTTTTAAGTATAATCAATTTATAATTTTTTATAACTTTTAATTTTTTTTTGTAATAAACAAAATATAAACAATTGTTCGGTTCTTCTTCATCTTTAATTTCATTCAGTTTGTAGTTGTAGTTTGTTTTGTTTTTTTGTTTTATATACACTAATGGTAAAAACTTTGTTTTATTTTTATTTTATTTTTTAACTAAACTGTTTTTGTATGTTTTTTCCTTTTATAATTTTTTCTTCTTTAAATTATAGTTTCTTTTGTTAAAAAAAAAAAAAAACAAAAAACAATAGTACTAGTTATTCCCTCGCATTAACATTAAAATTTACAAATGTTCTGTTTTATTTTCTTTTTACAAAATAATTATTACAATGTGTACATAATATAATAGTATACAGTCATATGGATCACTGTTTGGTATATAAATCAGTTAAATTTTCTTTTTTCGTTTTTTATATTTTATTTTCAGTTTCTAGATTCCTAATTATAATTTTGCTTTTCCTATTTTTATTGCAAGTGTAGACTCTGAGAAAACAAAAAAAAAGATTTACAAATATATATATATTTTTTTATTTTTATTGCAAAATGAATGGAATATAGTGCTTGTTCTAGAATCATGTAATTTATTGTTTAACTATTTACATTTGTTTCACAAAAGAAAAAATATAACAATATATAGGTACCAATGTTACGTTCGGAATGTCTTTCCTACTGAAGCCACCTCGTGTAATGGAGACATTTTTTTTTTCTTTTTTAGAAATCTGAGAGTGAGGGAAAGGGTTATTGCTTTAGATGTGAATGATAAAATGTTTAACAGGTAACACAGAAAATGTGGACAGCAACTGGAAATCGTTAATGATATATTCGTAGGTTGGCAAGTTAAAAGTGTCTAAGTTAGGAATCGGATGATCTGTTTCAAAACAGTGCTGCAATGGTGCAGTTTGTTTTTAATAAACAAGTCATAGGTATTCTATTCATTTCATCTTTATTCTCTACTTCATGCCCACCAAGATCGAATCGATATCTTTTTGATGTTTAAGAAAATGTAGGCCAAGAATTAGTTTAAATTAAATGATACGACTTAGAGAATAAGGATGAATGCATACAGGAGATCTTCTAACCCAAAACCATTTACACACAAAAGCGTGACCCATCACGACTCATACAAAAGGTCGATGTGCAAATGACAATGATGGACATGGTAGTTCAAGGATGTAAGTAGAGCTACCGAGCTGATGCTCAAGGTTTGAACTCACCGAAATACCAATGCTTATTCACGGGTCTGTCTTTGCGAATGCTTTTCCGTTCTAAATCAAAATATAAATATGCACCTAATCACAAACTCTGGGCTAACCTCTGAGAGTCTTCGTATATCCATTCCACATATACTTGTGGGATTTTTATTTGTCTTTCAGATCGTACCTAAGGCACATACTGACACTCGAATCACACTCCACTATGAGAATAGGAGTTCATTCAACAGTGCATAACTAACTTTCAAAATTACCGTCATTCCTACTGCAGCCAAAAGAATAAAACCTACTACGACTTCAATAATACCATCAACGATTTCATAACTAAAAGACGACCACAACAAATAAATTCAATTAACACAGAACCAATTATTTAACCAAATTTATACCGAACACACATTTCGTTAATTTTGTTTCAATTTTTTCGATTTCCTTTTTTTCATTTTTTTTTTTCTTTTGGAACACTCTCCATCATGCATTTCCTAAAGCTAGAAACACAAGTGAGTTTTACGACAAAAAATACAAAAAAAAACAAATACACGCACTCAATTGGACAAGGGCGGCGAATGACTAGATTTATAAACAAAAAATAAAAATAAAAAATTAACAAAATAATAATATAAAAAAAAGAAAAATTTCACATATCATATCAACATAAAATAAAAAAATGTTACATATGATATTTTAGACAATAAAAACAAAATAACACTTTCGACATAAAGGACAATAATGTGTTCGGCACAAGCACGAGTGTGATGTTTACACAAATATGAGATGAACATGACAGGGTGGTGGTTTATAACTTGAGGCGGCTTTTTTTCAGACAAGACATTTCATTTAAAAAAGTGAATAAATAATTTAAATTAAATACAATTAAAAATATATAGTTTTTGTTTGTTTTTACATTAGTTAATAAATTGTTTTTGTTTTTTTTTTTACAATTTTTAAGGCTGTCACACTGGGCATATATGTACAGGGTGTTTCTTATATTTTTTAAACGAATTTTTCGAATTTTCTTTTTCATTTTTATGTACAAAATACATGTAGATATATCTATGTTATATAATTTGTTTTGATGTTTTTTTTTTAAATGTATTCATAAGTCTTTGTAAATTGTATTTTGAATTAAAGGGTAATTTTTTTTTTTTAAAGAAAATTGTTAACGATACTTCTTTTCTTAGCTCTATTTATTTTTTATTTTGTTGCTCTCTCTCACAGAGCATGTGTGTGTTGTATGTTTTTTAGTCAAACTTTGGTGAGATACATGCATATATTCCATGGAATAACTCTTATAAAAAAAAAAACCCTCCAAACTCTCCAGTAAAAAAAAAAGTGTTTTCTGTTCACTTCACAACACAACACAACACAACACAACACACTACACAAATTTCCTCCAGCAAAGTTTAAAAATTGTTGCAAATTTTGTGTGAATTTTGCGAAAACTTCGCTTCTTGGACGATGACAACGACAACAATGGCCTATAGCGTGTATTTGTGGCTACTTTGGTGCATGAAATTCGATTTGGAGTGCATTTGCAGATGCAATTACTACTACTGCTGCTACGGCGACTATTGTTTACGGTGGTGGTGGTGTTGGTGGTAATGTTGGTGGTGGCGACGACGGCGGTGGTAGTATTATTGATGACTGTTGCGACATCAGCTGTGCTAGAAAAACTGACAATTGTTGTACTTCTACTCCCAACTGTTGATGGTGATCTAGGTATATGAAAACCGTTTAGAAAATGTCACCGTTGCGTAAAGTGTACTTCTAGCCAACATTGGCATGCGTTTACATCCGTTCGACGGTATTTGGAACCCCAACCTTTGGCGAAACTAATTTGCATACTGGATCTATTGTCTGGACCAGTTTGAGGTGGGCACACCAGTTTTTGCGATCGAGCCCTGAAATTAGAAAAAAAAACGTGTTTGTTAAAAAGTGTCGAAAGTTCAGAATTCGAAATATAAACTCATATCATTGTAAATCCTTCTTTAATGTGCTCAGGTACCAGGGTTTATGAATACCCTAATATATGTAGATAGTTTTCACCTACGCCTAAGAATATGCGCTCTTTTACATAACGTAAATTAAAAATGTAATGTTTTGAAGTTAAGGTGTATTATGTTAGCTCCACGACTGGTGTCTAAGCTAGTCAGGGAGATTTTTTATTGAATTTTTGCATTCGATTGGAATTCTAGTATTTTTTTTTTAAGAATATGTTTATCATCAGTCTAAGTGAAGATCAGGCGTCGTTAATTTGGGTTTTCAACTACCACGCTGCTTACTACACCATTTCCACCCGCAGTGTTTCATCATAATTAATATATTCGTACATACTTATGAAAGGGACGTTTGAAACTAGTTCATAATCCGCAGAAGTGTCTGTAGCAAATGAACACAGGCTGAGGTAGTATTCCTTTGATACTATCATATTCAAGTACCGAACAAAGCAAAACTGATGGAATATACATATGTATCTGTCTAAATGCCTCAAAATTCTGGTTTGAGCATCTGAGAAGACAGCTAAGCTGTAGTTAGCGTAAAAAATCTTGAAATGAGGCTGGATTACTATCGAATCACTTGTGTGAAATTGGTTACTTGAATTTAGTGCATATTCATAAGAAGAATATTTAACATCGAAGAGTTCTACTGAAAAACATTAAACACTTAGACTCGACACAATATGCAATTGCTTCTGCCAACTATACCGAACTATATTAAGAGTATTATGGATCTTAACAAAGCAACTAGGTTGTCTACTAAGTGCATGTACATTTATAAACTATTAGCTTAATGTTCGTACATTTAAAGCTGACCCCTACGCATTTTTATCAACTAGCTATCCCACTTAATCAAATTTAGGCATATATATGTGTGTACATATGTCATGCATCTCATTTTGTTGTACAATTGTATACGATAAGGCATTTGCTTTCTACGAGCTTTTAAGTAGATTTTATTAAAAAAAGCCAATCATAAACTTACCTATTATTATCGAAGGCATTTAAACAATAACCTGGTGGCACTTTGGATACATGCCGGTAATCATCGCTTAACGTGGGAGAATGTACGAAAATGGGTGCTTCTGAACGATTGTATAACCAAACGCCATCAGCCTCCTGACTAAGAGTAATACCTGTAATACAAAAAAAAAACAAAAACCATATTATTTCGAGAACATTTTTTTATTTTGTAATGGGAATCCTTACCTAAACCAATTTTTTGCCTTGTTTTTTGCACAGAACTTGACGTTGCTGTGCTCTCATTCCCGGCCATATCTTTTAAACACATTCCACCGCTGCCTTCTGAATAGATATTAACTGTGGAGTTTTTTGCACCATACATTTTACCTACACGTTGCCTCAATTCCCAATAATATATTTTACACCACGTTGACGGGGAGTGATCTGTAAAAATACAAAGAAATTGAAATTGAGTTAATATCCATCTATGCACATCATGCAGCAATTTTTTAAATTGTAATCTTGTAAGTTTGAAAACAGGTATTTTGTAAGATTAGGAATCATTAGGAAATTGAATCGGTAAAAACTTTTTGGATGCAAGTCCCGTACACAAAAGATGTGACCATACTATGTGAAAATTCTTTCAACAAAAATTCCACCAATAAAGGTTTAACGAATAACGAATTCAGCTCCAGGATGGAGCCATGGCAACGACTAAGACTTAATTTCGTTCTCCAACAATGATCGCTGTAAACGGTCCCTTTTTCTAAATCGAGTTATGTGGGAGGACTCTTCCCTCTCTTCACTACTCGTAGTATTTATCCCTAAAGCTGGCAACCAATCTTCAATAAAATTACAATATTATTTTTTCAGAGTAACTACCCTCTGAACTCCAACCGATCTGCCTGTCAAAAACTTATTAAATAAAAAATCAAAGAATCATTGATGGCAAAGGAAATAGCACTTTGCTACTTCTTCCCTATATTATCTTTCCCTTCTTTAGTTTGGTAATGGTTGAACAAGTCTCGACTAAGATTGTACTTCAAAGCATTCAAGGACTCGTCTATGTTGGAATTATGAGTGGTAAGTGTCTCCGTTTCCCTTTCAACATTTACATATTTTCCAGATTTTTTAAACATAACTAGTCATCGCTTAGATGCTCATTATTCAAGCAGCTGATTATGCCATAGACCTTAAAATAGATGAATGAACATATTTTAAGAAAGTCAGCTTTATAATCTTCAATCCAAACCTTGAAGGATCTTATTCCTTTGAAAAAAACGTCTTGTTTCTGGTATCTGCGAAATGACTTCATCAATTTGAAAGCGACTGATCTCAAACTCCGATCAAAGGCAATGAACCTTTCATCAATTCGCATTCCAAAAGCGCATATACAAATAGAACTCTTCTCAGGGTCTTCCTCAAGTAAAGAAATTCATTCATATGCCAGTTCTGCCTCAAAGAACAAGAAACTATAGAGTATTTCCAATTGCAGACTCTCCCTATGCTGAAATAGTGTATGGAGTTTAGATTTCTACCGCTAACAAACCAATTTATTACAAGTGCTCATAAGATCTCTAAGGTTTTAGGTCTAGACAGGTTTATCTTGACTACTTCGCCTACACATAATAATAGCATTAATAGGTACTTATCAGGGTGAGAGATGAAAGCCTAGTACATGTATTTGTCAATCAATATAAAAATTCCGATACTACGAGTATTTACTGCATTTTATCAACGAAACATACGATTATTCCGAAATACATGCATACATATAATCATATCATTGGCTGAATTTCAAAATGCAAAAAAAAATGCGGATCATGACTTTTAAACTGCTTTGGCGATGCAAAATCGTGATGCTTTGACACTGCTATGCATTCAAGGTTTTTTTTTTTATTTTTGACGTTTTGGAACACTAAACACTGAGACACTGGAAACAATTACATGTCAATAATTCCACTAAATTTAACGCTGCTATTTATTAAGTATAATTCGTTAAATAAATTGCAAAAACTTCCGTTTGCCAATCAAAAAGAGAACAATAACAGACAAATAATTTGCATCACAAGAATTCATGATATTTACGCAGCTGATTCATTTATGATGCGTTTTGAAACGTGATGCTTTGCAACACTGTTTTTGTTTGTATTTTTGAACGTTTGACGTTGCAGTACTGAGGCAGGACTACGTTCTAGAATTCAGTCAGTGTCTTCATACTCGTACTTTGTTTAAAATGTTACTACTGCATGTTGCGTTCCATGAATAATAATCGCAAAAATGACAAATGACATCGGTATAGTAACTGTCATAGTAACTAACAACTAAAAAGTTGGAAACGCCATCTTGGTTTGTACGTTAACTTTATCGATCTGTTTTATACAAAACTTTCAGAACTCAATGCTTGTCTACGGACCTTCGTATATAACGTTTTTCAAACTGTCACTGTCATACAAGTAAGTTTAAGATATAGATTTAACGCAGCTAATCTAATGGGTCTATCGCCATAGAAAAGCAGAAACCTAAACAATTTCCTTTTCCAAGTAATCCAAAGCTTTATCTTTTTCTTGAAATAATGTAGAGAATCTGAATGGCAGAACGTCATAAACTATATATGTACATATGTATGTATGTATGTACATATTTAAAGGTTTTAATATCTGGAAAAATCTGGATCTTCTGAAAAAGTTCCCAACCTGTTTTAATAAAACAATAGAATTAATTTTATAAACGTTAATGTCCTATTATTATCGATTGACGTAGTTCCATGCCACCTAACAGTTTTATGAGATCCCAGTTTTGGTGATACAAAAAAAACTGATAAAATTATTGGTCATTTCTGGGAAAATATATATAAATACGTTCGATAATTCTGTACAATAATATTGAAAACACCAATTATTAAGCCTCCCGAGTAATACAGTTTGTCGAACAAACTATGAATCTGTTGCGCCAATAACCTCTTCATTTGATGCAAATCTCGTACCTCCAAGCCATTTTATCTTCATTTGGAAACAGAAAGTAGTCTCAAGCGGCTAAATCTGGAGAATATGGTGGATGGGGAAGCTGAATTCGTTTAATTTCACTGTTGCGATGGCGTTGGTGTGAGTCTGGGAATTGTCGTAGGACGTTTCCTTTCGTCAATTCTCAGTAATTCCTTGTTGAATCTGTCTAATATCTCCACATAGGAGGTACGCGCCGGTAAATGTTTTCCTTTTTCCAAATAATCGATATCTACATATCCTGCGAATCTCAAAAAAAAAAAAAAACGGTGGCTATGAACTTTGGTGCACGTTTGCCAGCAGAAATCCATTGTGACTGTTCTTTCATCTCAGGGGTGTTGTAGTGAATTCAAGTTTCGTCAACAGTTATGAAACGTCCAACAAACTCGTTCGGATTGCACTTGAACATGTCCAAACAGTGCTTCGAAGTCCAGATAAGCAATCGCGTCGACAGCTTTCCATATCGAAATAATTTTTCAAAATGCTGTGGACCCGATCTTTTAAGATATCTCAGCCATCTCACTTTAATTCTCCGATACTCAATCACCATATCATGAATTTTATTCAATCATATTCATACTTCAATTGGACGTCCAAGATGCTTGACTCAGAATCATTTGTAAATGACATAAATGACATATATGCACATAATATGTTTAATATTTGTATGGCATGGTTTGACGAATATTACCATATAAAACAAACGTCAACTTGAGGCTGACACCGCCACCTGCCGACATTGCACGAAATTATTATAAGTACCTATACCATATCGCAACAAATGGTCTCCTATTCAGAATACTATGTACAAAAAAAAAATACAAATTTTTGGCGCAACAAGTCCATGGGACCTAGGGCCTAGCTTCTCACAACCATTCGTGCTGCGCGTGTTATATTCTTCACACGAACGGAAGGGGCCTACTGTTTAATGCCGGATCCGAACGGCAGTTTTTTGTTTTGAGAAGATTTTTCATGAAAATTTTACTCTTGGATGTTTGTCAGAAGCTCGCAAGAGAGAATACTATGTAAACAAATGTATATTATACTTCTCCTGGCCTCCCAAAAATAAAATACCTTGAGCTTGGCTTGGAACCAATCTCAATTACTTTCAACGCTTAGGAAGAAGAGAAACAGTCTTAGGCTCGCCAGAAATAAGTTGGACTATACTTTAGAATAACTCTCTGTACACATTCAACAAAAGTGACACAATTCTTCTAAATGCGTTATACCGACTCACCCCAATTTTTAAAGTCGAATGGCCAGTCGTATTTTCTCTCATATTTAGAATCGCATCATAATTGAATTCCTATTATTAGGTTTGTATGCTATGCATACGACATTTTAGAAAAAACAAGGATCATACACCTTGCAGTTATGCAAATGTGTGTTCGTATACATACGAGTTTGCTCGTAAAGTTCGACTTTGTAATAACTAAATACGACTGTAGTCGGATTCGAGTGTCGTACACGAGTTGAAGAATTGGGGTGACTATGTGTTGAATTTTGTTGAGAATCAAAGTATACTTGTGCACATTACATATTTGAAAAAAAAAATGTTACGTATACGCCCTGAAGGACGATTTTTCAAAATGAAAGGGTGGCGATGTCTTAACTAATAAAACCTCTCTACAGACAGTGGCAATGGGATTCTAAGTCATCTATGAATGAATCAAACCCCATCATTTTATACAGACCATGAAGGTGAAGTAATCCTCCCTTTTTACCACCAACCATCATCATCATCGGTCGCCTTATTCACACAGGAAATCAATTACCCTCTCACCATAAAAAAAAAAAAAAATTAAACAAAAAATCGCGTAGTAGCGCACCTCATATAAGAGTTCACTGCACGCCTCAGGTCTGTGGTGGTTCATGTAACTCCTAGAGTGGGTAACACACTAAAGCCCGCACACTTCCAAAAAAAAAGGAGAAAAAACAAAAAAAAAAAAAAAAACAGCAACAAAAACCCATTCACCCATTTTAATAAGATACAATAACTCATCACAAGCCACCAGGAGTACGAACCAAATCAACCGCCTTATACGCTCCGGCTTAATGC
Source organism: Xylota sylvarum (assembly GCA_905220385.1). Classification (NCBI taxonomy): domain Eukaryota; kingdom Metazoa; phylum Arthropoda; class Insecta; order Diptera; family Syrphidae; genus Xylota; species Xylota sylvarum. The sequence goes on from LR999958.1 coordinate 42,446,284, forward strand.
GCCGATAGCATGTCTGCGTGTCATGGTATGCGCGCGATTGAGGTTCACATACCCTGCCACCGCCACCATCGAGATTGGTGATTACACGTTCTTCTCGCGAAAAAGCTCCAAACCCCCTCCCCCCCCCAAACCTCCGTCTCAGCGCACACGCATACACGAATCCAAAACCACACAAAACAAATTGAGCTTGTATGGCAGGCGCCATGCAATTTTCGTGCCCGTCGTCGTCTAGTCAGTGGGCCGTCGGCGAGGCGCTATAAAATAAACTGCTTGAGAAGCGAACAAAAAAAAAAAAAAAATTAAATATAAATGGCTTTTTTATTCATTTCGTGTGTTGTATATTTATTTAACATCTTTGCTTTGGTTCTCGTTCACTTCCATCTCGTTATTAATTTTTTTTTTTTTTTTTTTTTTTTTTTATTTTTTCAAAATAATTTTTTTTGTTCTTGCCGCGGTGTGGTGGTTTGTGTTTGTCTGATTTTTTTTTTTTTTATTAATATGTAATTTATTGAACCCCAATTATGGGTGCGGGACGAGACTGGTGGAAGTAGTTTAGTTGTTTTTTTTTTTTTTTGTTATTTTGTTAGAGGCGCTACCGGTGGATTATTGCAAACACGTTGCTCTTGTGGTGCCAAGCAAAATGTTTACAGAAGAGGCACACTCGGCCAATTCAGCCTGCAGTTGATAGGGTGGTTCAAAAATAGAGTTTTTGAAGGACGAATGAGTTATAGATACATTAGATATAAAAGTATATACATAGTCTAAAGTTGATAGCCCCGCAAGGTAGAATAATTCAGTAAAAGTGATAGAAATATACAAGATTCTGCGGACTTTTATGAAACAAATGACATCAACGTATCTTTCACTCTTTATCAAACAATATCAAGTTCGTGGAGAGTCCAATGTCAAGATTTTGCATAAAGGGATAACGGTTGATTTAAAAATGCAATCCGCCATCTTTTTGACCTTAAAGTACGTCCATGACCATACGTGTGGTCAGCAAAAGTGGTTCTCGCTTTCCAGTCGTCGGTTCACGCTGGTTCACAAACAAAGCCAGCGGTGAATGGACGCGTTCATAGTGAAACCGCTTCCTGCTTTAACAAGTATTAACCTATTTTCACGAACTTCTTTTTTTATCAAAGTAGTTCCTGATGTCAAAAAATCTGATGTCAAAAAATCGACGGTACTGGCGTTAGGTTCACTATGATTGACACCTGCTAGAATCACTCTGGCTTGGAGAGAAATCCGGTAAGCGAGAAACCAAAAAGCTTGTTCAACATGGACGTATCCTGACGTTTCGCGCCATTTTAGGCTAAACATTTATTTAAAAGATGTCTCCGAAAAAGCGTCTTATTTCCTAGTAATTACTTTAGATAGGGGATTCTACGTTACAAATACTGCTTACAACATCATTAGATTGGAGGTTGCTGTTGACGAGTTTAGTCCCCAAACTAAGGGACTACATGTCAGGTAAAAACAACTACTACTACTACTAAATAATTGCAACTACTTACCTTGAATACTAAATAATTGCAGTTATTCTAGATTTTAAAAGATTTATAAGATTAGAAATCTGCTTTCACCAAGAGATCGGTCTAATGATCTGGCGTTTGTCATCGGTGTAAGCCAGTCCCCTTTAGACCCGGTGTGCTATGGCCTACGGCTTGGAAGTAGATGTTTAGAGTTACGGTCAACAACAAGAGAAATAACGTGTATGTTTTTAAAAATGCTATGATGTGTTGATATCTTGATCACTCTATTTTTTAAGTCATTAGCTAACAGAAGGTTTCGTAAATATGAAGACTACTGAAGACTCTAATAATCGATTTAGTTACAAGTTGATCTTTTGATAGGGCTTTCCGAATGTTTCCAACGGGTGTATTATGTGAGCGCCATGACTTAATTAGTATACTAACTCGATTTGAGTTCGAGAAAACATTAAGTGGTTTTTTCATGACCCAACCTTAGGGGAAGATTCACCTAATAATTATATTCTATCAAGGCATTTACTAAAGTTTCGACTGCAAGTTGGATATTCTGTCCGGTTCATCGATGTTGCATGTTCCTTCTTGGTGAGAGCATTTGTTTCGTTTTGCCCTCGTCTATTGTGACATCCCTTAGCATTTCTGCTAAAGTATATAAAGAATACTGGATATCCTGCAAAAACAGGTTCTGTATAGCTCCCCTGGGCTTTAAAATTTATTAAGCGATGGTGAGTATCGATTTCAACAACATAATATTTGGAACAATTCCAGGACTAAGCCCCCACATTATTATATGGATGTATAGTGACTTATGTCAGCCTAGTATGGTGGTCAACCTTCATTTAGACCATCAACCTTGTGACTATGACAAGGATGAAAAGTCTAGTATGCATTGTTACCTCTAGCGCAATTAGAACCAATCCAACTCACTAGGGCCTAGGTTCCTCAATTTACTTCCGCTAGACGCGTTCATATAAGAGCAATTAAGCACCATTGATGGATGTATCCTGTAGATTCGGCTTTGAATCGTCATGTAATGTTGATTTCCTTTAAGAGCCACTAAATATATCTTGATCGTTAAATCTTTGTAAACTACTTTCAAGCCATCGAGTTCAAGTGTATTTAAAAATGTTCTCTTTCGAACCACCCTGTACGAGCTTAAGTGAAATTTTTAAAATTGTTTAAAAACTTATCATCACCTTTGATATGCAAAACGTTATTATTTAATTTTTTTTTTTTGTGTATTCTCCTTTTTATACCTATTAGGTAAGGTTACAAGCGAAACGAAGCAGAACAACGATGTGAGGTGGCGCCAAACGGTGAGATAATTTGGCTAATGTCGGCTATCTACAGTGTAAACACGACCGTAACCAATAAAATTTTATAGCAAGTTTATTTATATTTTCATCATTCGCCCCCACACAGCAGGTGGAGTTTTTTTTTTGCAATATAGGTACTTCAGTTTGGTTTTTTTTTTTTTCTCTGTTTGTATACGCTTTGTTTGTTATTTCGTTTGAGAGATTTATTGAGATGAGATATTTTGATACAAGCCTTCCGTGTTTTGCTTTTCGATTAAATCTCATCTGGTTTTAAACTGAGTCTGACAGAAAGGCATTAATTGACATATAGCAGGTATTCAATTAGTCAGCACTAGACTGGAGATTATTCTTCCATATTGTCACTTTTTACCATCTGTCAAAGAAAAGTGACACTAGCACTCTTGAAAATGACACTAACACGAACCATCTGACTCTTTATACATACATGAAATGGCCAACGGTTTTAAAATTGACAAGAAAAAAATAAAACAAGCACCATAGTTTCAACCATAGTAAAACCATTCAATTAAAATTATTAACTGACAGCATTCAATAAAATTCTGCGAGTACTCGCTCATGATCTCCAATTAAAAAAAAAAAAAAAGTCCGACTTCGGCTTGTTTTAGACCACACACACCAAACCCGGTTATAAAGCCTGGCTACACTGGCAACCAGTTCGATAAGATTTTGATTTGTATAAAATAAGACAAAATAAAACAAAAATTATGACAAATCATAAAAAAAAAATATCTTTTACTGTCACTTTTCCCTTATGGTCGAGGAGCGCTGTCAGTACGAATGTGTCTGTCCACTATGTAGCGGAGGCAACTCTACTCACAGGTGTTGTATTGCGTTTCATTCAAGTTAGCTCGGCGGAAACACGTTTTTGAGTGGCTTCATTCAAATCGCCGCCATTCATCAAAGCAACGAAAATACATTCGCTCGGGTAAGCGGCAAAAGAACTTTTTCTTTTATTTCACACTTTAAGTTGAATCCTTTAGTCGGGTAATAAACAAAGTGCGATTATAGCTTTATTGACAGTTCGCAGGACAAATGCTATTGCAACAAATGTTGTCGCTTGAATTCCAAGGCGTGTCGCCTGGAACGGGTTATTTCCCTGTCAGACTTTTTTTCTTTTTCTCATTAGCATATGACTTAAAACAACGACAAGTGTGTAGAGTAAAAAAGGAAAAAAAAAAAAAAAAAACACAATAAACAAGAATAATTATCAAAACTTCAGATCACAAATTAAGTTATTTTGTTTTGCAAAAATGAATTTATTATTTATGGTTAGAATTGAGGCGACTGATGGGTGGGACAATATGGTCGTTAGCGCATGCGCCTGCTTGGTTAGTCTAGAGAAGGCACGTCTTGTTTGAATAATTTTACAATGAATCAAATTTAGTATTTTATATGGAAAGGGAGAGATATTTATTAGCTGTGTTTTCTTGTAATCGTTTTGATCTACCTACGGAATTTTGACTTCATTTGTTACTATTCCTCTTGTCAGTTTTTTCTTTGTTTGTTTTATTTTCATGAACATATTCCATAAGAAAATATGGATACCGCAAGGCGGTGTGTTGATTCCAATTCTTTTTAGAAAACTCTACTTATCACTTCTAAACAGGTTGGGTGCTTTGTCTTCTGAATATCCCAAGAAACTGCGGAATTGGCGATGGAACTAGGTAAAAAAAAGATATTACCTTTAAGATTCGACCGATAAGGAAGACTCTTGACACTTCTATCGCTAAATGCAAACAAGTTCTTAATATAAATGCAATATAAGAGGCCGGAATAATGGCAACAAGTGTCAAGACAGATCTAACCTAAGCTGAATCAGAAATACTCTAGTAATCTCCGCTCTCTGAAAAGATTGCATATCATTGCAACAATAGGTGTCATTACAGGATGCAATCTTATTGGTAGGCAAAGTCAACTCCAATATCTCCATCAATTGCCGTTATGTTACAAAAAAAAGGTCACAGAGGTCGACGTCCCTTGACATCCATAAGACAAATTTCGGTCGACTATTGAGCAATAGTTTTCGACATATTGGAACAGGCTATGTTCATTTACTTACAACAGTCAAACTATCGATAAAATCCTTGCTAATCTACAAATAATCAATAAAATGGTAAGACCCTGTTACTCACAGCTACAGATTGTAAAGTTTCCAGATAATTTGTGTGCGCGACTATAAATGGATCACAGAAACGAAAAATCATATGAATTACCAACCAACTGACACTAGAGTCTATTCATCTGTGCCATAGATGACACCAAATCGCACGAAGTATACATATACGATTACAGACGTAACCTGTTGAATAAACACTAAGTAAAAATAAAGATTACTCTACAGCATATCTTCGTGCATTCTTTACGACCTGTTAATCACACTATCGGCAACCCCCTTACCCAGGTGACATTCCAAGAGCTGCTAGACTCGTAAAGTCTCCAAAACTATTAAGTTTTCCCCCAAAAAAAAATACACCTCCAACTCAAGTGACTCAAACATTCCACAGAAAAAAAACAATTTTTTCAAAAAGATGCACATTTTCTCAAAGCTCATCGAATGAAGTCTTAAGAAACTTGTTAATTTACAATGAAATGAAATGGATAATTTCATTAGACTTGTCTATAACATTTCATTTATTTCTACGTAAACTACGTACATATGTATATATGTATGTAGAAAGTCCAAGCAGATGTCAGCTGTTGATCTTCTGTCAATCAACAACGATATTCTTTCTGGCTCTCAGTTTATTTGATTTTTTTTTTATTGGTCTTGAAATAAATTTTCATTTGACATAACAACAACGTCAAGGTTGTTCTTTTTTTGTTACTTATTTCAAAGCAGACTGACAGTTTCGTATAACTTGAAGCCTTTAGTCCTCGACCTCAATTTAATGGGTGTGTTCGTTGGAAAAACCCATTCTGTTCAACGAACTAAAGTCTAGTTGATTCAAATTTCCCGGTTTTCCATTCCATGACAGATTCATACAATGATAGGCCATGCACTTGGTGATGTTTTCTACCTTTCTTTCTGCGATTGTCATCGTTTTCTTTCGTTGTTTTCCTCATTCCCTCTGCGTGTAGGGAGAGAGAGAGAGAAATATAAGAAATATGTACCCATATTTTTATAAGCATCATCTTTATATTTAGCCATGGAGATCACGTATTTAAAGTCTAATTTGCAAATACGTTGGCGGCATAATGTTATTATTACCATCACTTTATTTTTATTCTTAATATTTATTTATTTTTTTTCTTTCTTGTTGCGCTACTACTCCTCCATCTCCTACCCCTCCTCCTTTTGTTTTCCTTTACCCCATAAGTTTTCCATTATTGTCGTCGTGTCGCGCCTCATACATTTTCGTCGTCTTTCTTCTGTTTGTCGTTGGCCGCCATCTTCAAGTTCAAAAAATATACGATATACAATATTGTATCTCGATGACATTTCGTTGTGACTTTTCACTTTGAATTATTTTACGGTATTAGTGAAAATGGTTTGTTTGGTAATTAATGGATGACATAGACAATTTATAACATTTTACGAAGTGCTGTAATTTATTACAGGTTTATGTTTTCTAAGGCTTATATGAATGTCATTAAGTTAACGTCACTTGCTCGGCGCTATTTCGCCATTTTACAAAATGATTATTGCTTTAAGTATTTTAGTCCAACACCTGACCTGCATTTGTCGTCGCGGTTGCCATAAAAACGAGTACAAAGGAGACTGAAAAAAAAGCACCTAAATAGTATTTAATGACAATAATTTTGGCGCCACTATATTACGTAAGTGGAAACCTCTACACGGGGCGCGTCAACCACCGCCACATACAAACAATTTTGTTTGTAAGTGTTTTTTTTTTTTTTTTTCTGCACATTGGAACGTTTTGTTTATTTATGCTATTAGCGAATGTGTGCTACCAATACAACAAGATCGTGGAAGAAGGGGGGCTCTACACGACGAGAAGAAATTTAATTTGCAAAACGAGAGAAAAATAAAATCTTAGAAGGTATTCATATAAAAAAGAACACAACAAAGAAGCGCAGATAGAAAATCATAAATAAATTAAATAACAATCTTGACGATTGTCAGAGGAGATACTAAACAGCATTTTAAGTAGTTGTTCTCCTTAAGAAATGCGACATCTGATAGATATCAAAGCGCGCTTGACAGTAGCAATAGAAGCGAGCAGCAGCCGTATTCCAACAACACGAACTGTCAAGCGTTGTTGAAAAAAAAAAAAAAATTAAATGCTAAAATGTTGACATGATCGTGTGATTTGTTTTTTTTTTTTTCTCTCTTTTTTGACACAATCACTACAAAGCGAGAAATTCATTCAGATTCTAATCTCGTTATTTGCTAAACTTTGTATGATCCTTATAGATACTTGTATGTAGCTTTTTTTTGCGGATTCAATTAAGGTGTTCAAGAAAAGTGTTAACAAAAACATTTGTATATAAGCACTACAGGTTTTTAAAAATCAATATTTATGATGAAGTAAATTATTATTTGTTTGTTAATTTGCAGAAAGAAAATATTTGCGTTTGGTATACCGCTGGATAGTCAACTTGGACCTTTAGACCCACTGTCCACGATGGCGTATTTTGCATCTAAGCACTGTTCACTAAACGTCATACAAGCTTCATGCAAGCTATAAATACATATTTATATACATACATATGTATGTAGGTCATTTCTTCAAAGTTTATTATTTTTGACATAAGAAGTCGCCATTAAAAAAAAACAGTAACGTCCATGCTTATTGCAAGACGTTTGAGTAATGACCAGCTGAACTTCGGGCTGCCTGACGATTGCTTGCGACTTTGCCACTTCATGGACAGGTCTTCGTTTGTTTATAAGCAAGCGTACACCAAGCTCTAAATGACGAAAGCGTGCGTATGAAGTGCAGCTACGTGGACGCTATGATTTAATTTTACTGATTTTGAAATAGGGGTGTGTAGTGGGATAGGTAGTGATGACTCTAACAAACGAAGTAAACAGAATTAGTTGCACATATGAAAAAGGAATGAATCGAAGGTACGTTGTTCCATTTGTCTCAAATCAAATAAGCACAGTCTTATTCCCACACAAATCCCGAAGTCTACCAATTTTAAAAAGTCAATTTTGACAAAGTCCAGCAAATACTCAAACAAATCGAAACCCAAAAGACGCCTGACACCTATGTAACCTGGGATGCTTTCGCATATGTGAGAAAAATGGTGTTCGCGGACACCGGAGTTCCTCAAGGCTCCTTGCTAAGTATGCTAAGTACCATCATTACCGCAAATAATATCGTAAGAGCAGTAATAAATCGAAATAAATACGTCTCACATAATAAACGCATTCTTCTAGTTTATGTGCCACAAAAATTAGTTCAAGGCATTGCAGCTTACATACCAGAAAATGCGTAAATATCTTCTTAACCGCATTTTAAACATACATACATACTTATAACCTCAATAATTATACATACATACATATGTACATATATATTTAAACCTTTCATTGTTTATGGGAATGCGCTTACAATTCAACACGGCTATGGTACACAAAATCGTTGCGGTATTAACAATTGTATACACAAATATAAATTTATTTAGACACAGCCAAATGTGCGCTTTTAATTTTTGTTTCATTTGCCAAGGAAGGAATGAAATATTAATTTTTATTTGCGGTGGCGGTGGCGGTGGTAAGGCGGTATTGTGGCGCGTCTCTGTCGTTGTCGTCGTAGTCATCAGTTGCATTTGCAGTGACTATATGATGCCGCCGCACTCGTCCGTGACTTTAATGAACCACTAAACCACACCGCCACCCAACAGAATATCCATTCTATTACTACGTGACGCAGATATTCGTACTTACCGCGTCGGTGGCGGCGTCAAACAGCGCACATAGCCCACCCCAGCCGCATTCTCACATCGAGAACACCATAACACGACACACCGTCGTCGTCGGAAATTTTTTTTTTTATTTTTCTTTTTTTTTTTTTTTTTGCACAACACGAACAAATCTTCACATAGCGCCTATTCAGCATATTTTTGCATTGCAATGCACACACCACACTGGGGATATGCAACAAAAGCACCACAAAACCGCAAGGGTGTACACACAAGGCGGCCGCCAGGAGCGCGGTTAAAGCATATTTACGCGTTGGAATATGTACGCAAATGTGACACTATCACCCTTTATTTATTTTTTTTTTCTTTTGATTATCTCTAAGGCCAATCGAATAAAGCGTAAAAGAAAAGAATTTATTGGAGAAGTGCAACATTGTTGTGTATTTTTATCAGACAGTAAGACCAATAGCTTTATAAAATGACTTCGAACAGCGTTAAGAAATGTAGTTCGAAATTTCAAGTGCTTTATATTAAGTAATTACTTTATAGATGTATCAGAAGTACTGTCCCTGTGAGTGATGTGTGGTCAAATGGGGGGATGAACAAGCTGGCACTTGGCAACAGAGGTTGATCCCTCTTCCAGCTTTTGTTTCATCCATATTTTGGTGTTCGAATAGTGCAAAGTTTAATGATCTTTTCAAGGTCTGCGGTATTATAATGCAGAATACTGCAAAAGTTGTCGAAGGGTTTTGAACATAGCATTTAAGATGAGGAGAATCCTTGCTTTATCTTCCTCTGTCGCAAGGGTCTACACTGCCTGATTGCGGAGCTTCCACGGTTGACTTACATCTGTCAAGGCTAGAGTTTTCTTAGTAGCATACCAATCCACTGAAATGGGGCACAAAACATTGACAAATTGAACAAAACATTAGTAAAAGATTGTCTCTGGAGCTTCAAACTTGGCTTTTCAATAGGGAGTTATTTTCCGAGCTGTAAGCTCTCGTTTTAGGTGGTACGCACAAGTAGAAGTTAGCTAAAGAGTATTCTTACAAGAGACTTTGAACTGTAGCGTCACCAATTTCAATTTGTCTTCCTATCTACCTAGTCATCAGGAGATGCAGAAAATCTGCTGAACTATGTACATATGTATGCATACGTATGGATGTACATATGTATGTATATACGCATGATATCAATTTATCCTTTAAATCTTAAAACATTCACTGACGCTGTGTTGACCTCTTACATACATATGTATTCGACGAAAAATAAAGTAAACCAGTTTAATTGGCGTTGACAACTATAATACATATGTCAAAATGTGTCAGCGGAAGTGTTTAGACAGGACTATAAATCTGAACACGGAAGCGTGAAAAAAATCCTATCCGTCAGTCCTGTGTGAACAGGGTCACAGGCAAACTAGGCCTGTCATCAATTCAGTGACAGAAACCACTGTCAAAACACCCGTTCATTTAATAGGAAAATAGAACGTATCCACAATGTCACTATTGTCAAATTCCACAATCAACATTTCCCAATCACTAAGTGCAGCCAATACTCTTCTTCTTTAGAACGTCTGATTACCCAAGCCGACTTTAACAAACAAATATTCTATTCATTTGATCCCACAACACCTTAGCAACAATTAAAAGTTCCGAAAAAATAAATTCACTTGTATTTTTCAATTTGTTTTCGAAAATAGAAAAAAAAAAAAACACTGTATGATCGGCAAGAGATCAAAGCTTCTTGACAAACAGCATTTCCCTTTGAAATTTACCGCCTCGCCGCCCACTTTTAATTAATTCTCTTAAATTCTTAAATGTGACTTAAATACGTGCTTCAGATTATGTAGGTATGTGGCAAAAATAAAAAAAATAATTCAACTTCAAGTGAAATCTATACAACAAGCTAATCTGATCTTTAACCTCTCTGCCGCTCCCAAAATGAAAAAAGGAAAAAGAAAAACAACATTTCACACAGAACACAGTCAGTGGGAAAAAATTGCAGCCTAATGCTCCGTCTACACTCCATTGATCTTATGATTTATGTAAACTTTTTGTATTCAAATGGCCTCAAAGTAGTAATAATCATCATAAAAAAAAAAAACACACACTAATAATAATAAACAGGCGCCACCTAAATAACTCTCGCCAGTGCGCCCCGTTTCCGCGCACTGTCGTTCTATCGCTCACCGTGTAAAGCTATAAATAATTACATTTAGTGCGACAATGTGTCGACAACCGCCGCTGCGTCGCCGACGCCGATGTACACCATACACTCTCACCAATTGACACACATGACGTTTTGTTTGTAGCCGTCGTACCACATTCATAATAATTGTGATGGTCGGTCATTGGGCAAACCATAAAAAATGACAATAAGCCTCGATTGGAGTCCCTCTACTGCCACTGCCGCGCGCCACCGACAATCAATCGTCGATTGTTGTTTCTTTTTTCCCCGATTTTTATATATATTTTTTTTTTTTATTATTTCCATGCGGTTCCTTCGATTGTTGGAATGGGACGGTACCCATTCACGATCGTTAAACTTCTCTCATCTGACATTTGACAGCACGTTAAAAAAAAAGTCGATAAAACTTTGCGTTTCGACAAAATTCCCCATGCGTAAATTTTTTGTGTTTTTTTTTTTTTTTACAGTTGGGTGGTAAACAACCGCACGGAGCCAAGCAATTAAGGAATGCGCCTGGGGTTTCCGCGTGCGCTAAGTGCCATTTGACGCCACAACACCAACAACTGCCTTATGGGGTGAGAGTGAGCGTGTCTCATCACTGTTTTGGAGATCGCCTTGTTTTGTTGTAATCAATGATAAGTAATTGTGTTGTGTAGAGTACTTGCTTGATGCACACCGCGCCGATGTAAGCAAAATTTATTGGCGAACGTGATGATGATCACACCGAGAGATCGGGGGAAATTGGCGTCAATGTTGACGTCGTCGGCTACAACGATCATAGGTAGTGTGAAGTCAAGCAGAATTTAAGACAGTTGCGGGGAGGAGTAGCGGGAGGTTGTAGACACCTAATTTGTTAGACATTCAATCTAGTTTTCCACTTAAGCAGGTGTAATTTAGTTTTAGACGGCTGCTGTAATGAATATTGACAATTGAAAACAACGGTTATAAGGAAATGTAATCAGAAAATCTAGATTACGCAACTTTAATCGATTTCGCATCGCGTCAGAATTATGCAAAAAGAAAATCATGCGACGCAATTTGACACAGAGTCGAATTGAACTTGGTAACTATCGTGAAGATAAAAGAAATAAATAAAAAAATTAAAAATAGTGAAGATAGCGTCATAAATTTGTCATAGCTTTATAGTAGGAGTATCGTGAACTTGGTAACACTGGTAAAGATAGCGTCAATTTACCATAAGGGGCGTTCACACTTATAATTTTTTTCATCAAATTAGCTTGATGAACGGTTTGACTAACCATCAAAAGCCAAGTAAATTTGCATTCACATTCGTCAAATCGAGAGTCATCATACCGATTTGACGAACAGTGTGAACCCCGCTACAAGATCATTATAGAAAGATGTAAGGGAAAAGAAAAGATCTCGGTCTAACTTAGAGATTTGCGATTGGATCAGAAAGATTTGCCATATTCGTGCTGTTCACATATGGCAACCTTTTAAATGACATGTCACCTGACATCAAATTTCTATCTGTCAAATCAAAAAAGTTATAGTCAATTAAAAAAAGCGACGCGAGTATTTTTTTTTTTTCAAAAGAGTTCGTTCTTTTTTTTAGACGTAATAAGTAGGCCCTTAAGGGAAATCGAAGGAATATTGAAAAGCACAAAGAATGAAGACGACTCGACTCACATGCTCTTGCCTTGTCCCTTCCAATAAGAGGTAAAAACAGTCTAAAATTGCCTTTTCAGTTTCAAGTTCTTTGTAACCATCACAGAGGTGACAAGCCTAACCTAATAAGTGTTGTACGTAGATGTACACCCCTTAGCCTTGTACAGGTAGGGATATAATCTTTTCAAAAAGCCTGCCATGTGTTATAATAGATATACAATCTGACAGTTACTCTTTTAGCAGGTATGGCAGCCCAAGATACCTTGGATTAACCAGGCTTCCAGATATAAACCTCATCAACAACCTGTCAACTGCTAGCTCCTTTCATTAGCTTAAGTCTGTTGAGTCACCAAAGTCCACGATTTCGTGATAACTGGCATGCACAATCCTAAAACATTCGCTATCTAAGCCACTAATCGATTGACTATAAATAAAACACTTTGCCCGATTACCGTATCAAAGTGCACTTAGAGCGCCTACTTGCGGAATTAGACAACACTTTCATAACCAAAAATACACCAATTAACTTATTTACTTTTCCGCTTTTTTTTTTTTTTTTTTCTGCTTTATAGCTCCTCGCTCGTATGCAACTCCATCCTCTCTAGCACCTTTTTTTCCGCATCGATAACTCAACATGTTGTTAGAGCTAATTAAAACAGTAATCAAACGGCGCCATCCATACGAACACCTTGAAATTAATAAGCCATAGCAAATGTTATACGGGCATGGTTATAGTCTGTCCATATACATAAGGTGGCTCATTCATGTGTGTGCTGTGTGTGCATGGGACGAGAGCAACACACTCTTGTCTGAGAGACACGCACACTGGGAGTATCTAGTACTTCCGAAGTGCTAATTCAATCAACGTTCATCTATCTACATATCAACACACCAACTCTGACTGCGAAAAACAAAACACCAGCTTGCAGCAGCGTCTAATCGAGAAGATTGAACAAATAAAGTAGTAGAGTAATTAAAATTGACTTCTTAAGAAGAAACACGCCACCTATGACTAGAGTCAGCTACTAGCCGCTACTGCTACTACTAATACTACTACTGCTACTGCGGATAGTAGCCGAGTCTATTTTTAGCAAATGCTGTAATAGTAATAACCTTTTAGTGTGGTGCGCTCTTTTTTCCAATTTATTTGATATTGTTTCTTCACTGCCTCCTTCTCTGATGCGAGATACCGCACACTAGTCTATAGCAATACAAAAAAAAACAAAAATAATAATAATAATAAACATGGGAGGAGGACGATGCCGTCGTCGCCTTAATGGCGCTAGATAACGCTAAGATTAATATTCATTCTAAAGTTTAATTTATAAGTAAAGTACCTCTGGCCCTCTATCTCGCTCTTGCTCTTGACGGCTTACCTATCTCTAGTATGTAGTTATTTTTTTTTTTTTTTTTGCAGATATGATTTGTGAGAGAATGTGAGTGTGCATGATGAAATCATGAATTTATGCATGAGGAGAGTTATTTATTTATATTTATATATTTTTTTTTTTGTTTTAAGTGAAATTGATTTCAATTTGATTTGTTGTACGATTTGCATTTGCGCCTCGTTTAAATAATTTTTTTTTTATGTGATTGTTATTGTCGCTTGGTGTTATACATGGAAACTGCAATAACGATAATTATCGCATTAAGTGTGTACAACTTTTTGTTTTAATCTGTTATTTGATTGTTTAATGGTTTGTCGATTAGGTACCTACTTCCTTTTTTTTATATTTACAATCGATCGATAGAGCGGAAATAGAATTTAAATTTTATTAGAAATCTATTTAGTGATTTCCTGCTACTGTTAGATTGGTATTATAGCGCCAGAAAAGTTATGTAGCTTTATTTGGAATTCATTGATGAATTAGTTACTTTGAAATATTAACATTGTAACAAATTTTTTTCAGTTTTTTTTGTAGTAGGAATATATGTAGCTAATATTTGACATCTGTCACTCTTTGCTATTAATTATGTAGTTAGCACAGCGACAGAAGAAACGAATTGAAATCATGAATTCCAATACTACTGTCAAAGTTCCGGTAGACAAAATCGTCCATCTACATTTGAGAATTAAGTCCATGAACTGAAACGAAATCGGCTTGTTTGAATATTGTTCTTCGAGGCTATGGGAAAGAATTTCTAGAAACCATGATTAACTTAACCTAACATTCCGTCACATCTTACAATGCCAGATATAATTTCATGCATTTTCCAACCGCAAACAATTGAGTGCCTTACTTTTAAAGATATTTGATAAGAATTCCATCCAGATTGCTTTCTACTTCTATTCATCTTTGTCAGCACCCAGACAGCTCTAGACAAACTTTTTGAAGTTTACAATGAGATTAATGCTATGTCTCCACCAAAACTAATAATTTCGCTAAATCCACCTAAATCTACACTACACGATTTGACGTCTATAAATCCCATCTAAATCCAAGATATATAATAAATCCCACTTAAACCCTCATGCGACACAAGTCAAGCAATCCTTTTTTATGTCAGCACATGTCATTTTTGTGGCTGACAAAGAAAAAAATAAAAAAAAATAAAATTAAAATGTCAAATAAATTCAATTTGGTCATTTTAGAAATTCTGGCCTATAATTAATTAATTAAGTACAGACAGCAATACAATTTGTATTCACTTCCAGAAATACCTAATAAAAATATTACCAGCTGTGACAATCTTCTTGACAGCAAACGTCAATAAAAATCCTAAATCTCGGTGGAGACACCAGGATTTAGTGTTAATGGAGACATACATACATAGAAGTAGTTGAATGATGACAACATTGCTTTCAACTTCTGGAGACGTATGTACATATGTATGTATATAAACTGTGGCACAATGATACAGATTTGTGGAATGATTATAAAATAGATACACAGTTTTGTTTCAATCGATCTCTATACTCCGATAAGGGAAATATCTACATTGGTATTGATATTTTACAAATTGAAGTAATTAAGCGTTTAAAGGAAACGAACCAGATTTCATATACAAAAGTCTAATAGTTGCAGCAAGTAATGACTTCCAGGAAGCTAATCTAAATTTTCAGATTGTATCTGGCAATACTATGATTCTGAACCATAAGGGTGCGTGCTTTCCGTATGGAGACAAGCCATTTCTTCTTTGAATGTGCAATTGGATCTAGACAAAAATCCTTATAAGGAAGCCCAGCACCATAAGGGCCTACAGCAGGATCAATTGGATTTCAACCAATTGGCGAACAACCAGCCGGCGCGCAAAAGTAGAAGGCGACCCCAACCGGTTAACTAAGAACCCGACTAACTAATAAGGCTTCTTGGTTGAGGTCCAGGTTAACGTCAAACTGTAGCGCCCCTAAGTAACTTAATAAATAAGGGTTGTCATCCGAGAATAACGCAGACCTCTTGAAGACGAATCACCAGCGCTGGGAAAGAGTTGAGAGACATTATTAGTGGCCTTAGCCTCACGATGGATGACTAGATGTTTGTTAATTAAAACTAAGAAAGCAAATTAACAGAGTTTTGTAGCATTCAAAATAATTGTATTTAAACAAAATGGCCTTGTACTATCTGCTCTACATAAAGTTCTGTTCCCAAGTCTTAAATTTCTTTCTAATGCCATTAAGCCCCTACAACCGCGACCAAATCTAATAAAAGTCTCAAGAACACTTAATCGATTAATACAATAAAAATCCAAACTAGACTGGGACAAGTACCACCACCCCCTCTTAATGCACTTAGCACTCTTTACCCAAAGAGGATAAAAAAAAAAACCGAAGTCACTTCCGTGCTCCGATGCATGTCATAGTATCTGCCGACGGCGACACATCGTGGAATCATTTAAATATATTAAATCCCGCTTCAAAAAAAAAAAAACAAAAAAACAAATAGCAGACGCCCCGATACAACACCGGGTCACCGTTTCCATCGTAGTCGTTGTCGTCATCACCCACCACCATGCCATCGCTGCCGTCGTCGTCCGATAAGATAACATTAAACTATTTTCGGTCTTAAATGGTAAATTTCTTGCCCGCAAAAACGTGCAGGGGTTGAGAGCGAAGCACACACCGCCATAAAAAATAAAACTTCATCAAACACCAACAAAGTATACTCAAATACCAAGTATCTGTGTACTTCCATTAGCGTCTATGCTGGCGCCAGGTCAATTATACAATTGTTCAACAATAAAATTGTGCGATACTTGTATCTGACAGTGCACAACTACATGACCGAGTATTTTTTCCTCGTTTTTTTTTTGTTGTTTAAGTTCCCATCGTATAGTGTAGTACAAGCGTGAGTGTTGCGTTTTTTTTTTTTGTGGGGTTTTTGTGTGCTCCATTAACACGAGTTTCAATGAATATACTAGACCTCATCTTCTCGCACAATGAACTGACAAAAAAAGAAAAAGTCCATAAATCCCATAGGTTGTCCACCATAACCATACGCAGATGATAACCATAGCGGAAAAAACAAGAGTATCTAAGCGAAATTTTCAACAAACTGACGCAGTCTGCTTGCTAGATACAATCTATGTATATATGTATGTACATATGTATATACAATGTGGGAATTTGAAGAGCAAACAAAATGCGGAGCGGATTAAAATAGCGCCATATTTATTTCTCTGGTGTGTGTCGTTTTATAACGTCTAATTAAGTTTTAGTCAGCAGTGTTTTCTATTTAAACAATTTAAGTTCTTCTAGTGTATCCACATACTTGTATGTATGTACGTATAGAGTGTACAAAACACGAGTTCATAAAAAGATGCAGGAAGGCGCCTACCTCTACTTCACGTCAAAGCACCAGACGCGATTCCGGTATTGTCTCAACGACTTGATTTTATTGGTTTCGTCGTTAGTGTTGCTGTTGGCGCAAATGATTACTCCAGCACATGGTATTTCTCTAAATGAAATGTAATTAATGGCTTTTGTGTGATTTACAAGTGAATGCTATCTGTCGGATACAAAAAAAAAAAAAAAATTATTCCACATGGAGGAGGTTTCATAACGAGAAGACGTCTACTTGTAGTCATCAAACTTGAGTCACTTTAAGTAGGGCTGACACGTGTACCTTTGTTTTAGATGGGAAAACCGGCTTGTAACATCAAATTACAAACGTTAATTTACAAAGGTGATGAATACAAGGAACAACTGTTTTGCAATAAACTGCATATTTCACTGGACAATGAGCGGGTAGGGGAAGCAACAGATTCGAGCAGTGTCCCATATTCAAGTTCTAAATACGTCAGGGCGTGTTCATGTGATATATTAATTTTCTTTGCTCAGAACCAGAAACGAACTCCAAGGAGAAAAATCTGTCTGAGTGAAAATTCTGTGCTGTGTATTCACTACACACGCCAAAATTTATTGGAACCAGTGCTGCATCTTAGAATTTTCACTAGAAAGACGTGTTCTTTCCATTTACGGTCAAGAAAGTCGAAGAGTCTTAGAAATGCAAAAATATTCGAAAGTTTTGGGAAAGATCTTAACTAGGATGATGAGTGAAGCAAATTTAGACACTTAAAGAGAGAATAGTGGATGTATGGCATCTCTTTAAGCAGCCGTTTAATAGAAGTTAGATAGATGAAGGGATTTGCTGGCAATCAAGTATCAATAAGCTAGATAAGACTAACTCTTCATATTCCCAGGGGCTTTAACGCTGTTAGATATTGAAATCATTTATCATTTTTGAGTCTACGTGACGTTTGACTGGATTCAAGAGATACAACAAGGAAAGTAAGACCGTATTATAGGTTAAGTGATCACTAATACAAGATCGTACAGAGATTGGAGACTGCAGCTATGAACAGATCTGAATAAATATGAAATTACTAAATTTCCAGCACAAATAGCCGCATTTTTTTTTTTACATAATTTTTTTTTTCGTTTTTCAACAACTATGAACTGTCAAAATCAAGCAAAAGGTCAATTTATCCAAATTTGCTTTTCATTGAAGTCACGTTACGTACCATTCCGTTGACCAAATTTCTGCTTTTCATTTAAGTCACGTTACGTACCATTCCGCTGTTCTCTACGAATGCCAAACGTGAGGTCGAGATGAAAACGAGATTGTGAAAGGATGCATTGAATAACTATGTTTCCACTTGAAAACGTCAGGAAAAGTCAAAACTGAAGCGCATTGTGTTTTGGGCAATACGAACACTCAGAATATTGACATAATTGACAGACCACTTTGGAAGTAACTTTGCAATATTTCCCAAACTTGTTCAAGCGTAAATCGCGATCCATTTCGTGCGAAACTAATTTACTGAGTTGCTGTCAACTTTTTGAGGACATAATAACTGTCAGTGTCAAAATAACTTATGATTCAAAAATAAACCAACAGATGGCCCATATATGGTGTGAACAAGAAAAAATGAGATACCTTGTAAAGGGCGTGCTTGTAAGAACATTTCATCAGAAGTAAGGCCTAATTTCGATAATCACCTGTATATGAGGCAATAATCATCTCCCTCCCATTGTGTGGTGTGGAAGTATGAACTACGATGCAGAAGGTTTGGTGACGGATAATTATTTGCAAGATATTCGTTCTCGTTTGTGTTGCTGAGCTTTGTAGATAAAAGTAGACTTCAATAAGAAACTGTATGTTTAGAGTCTGTGCAGTTGTACAATTGAACATTGAACTAGTCGAAAAACTGTGCAACTGTGACCGTTGAGACTTCGAACTCCGAAAGACAGATCTCGGCTTTGGTACACTGAACAGGTAAATTAAAACCCTAACCATTTTTGTGTATGTAAAGGAAAAATAAAAATCTAAAGGCAGTTACAAATATAATTTAATGACACCCTGTTTAATCAGATAGCTCCTAAAAATGAGTTTTAAACTCTAAGCTTAAATTGACTTCTGAAAAAGGTAAGGTATTATTTTTAAGACATTTTTATATCCACCCTGGATTTCTTATGCCATTCTGGTTAAATGACTTAAACCCCCATCTCTTTTAATAACGCCACGCCTATTTTTTTTTATTAAAACTGGGCTTAAAGCTGAACGGCATAATACCATATGAATTATGTACATATATCATACTACCGGAGACATATCAAACCTCAATCGCTTCGAAGGTGAACGCAATAAGAACATTCTCTTGTGAAATTCTAAAATCTAAATATGCTTGGCAAAATCTAAATTCCCTCTTTAAGTTCCTTCGCACTCATTTGTGTTATGCGAAAGAAGTTCAAGGTAGTTGGTTAACCTCAACTAAACGAAACATATCAAAAGGTCTTCAAAACCGGATCAAATCACAAAACTCATCTTACGACTGGGACAAGAGTAGTATAGATAAGAAAATGACTAGCTAAGGAGTGGCCTGCCTAATTAAAAATTTACATATGTACATATGTATGTATATTAGACTAAGAAGTCGACTTTCTTAAGTGATGACAACAACTATAAAGAAAACTATCACCAATCATTTAAAAGTTGATTAAACAAATTTAGATTAAATTACTTAAAAATAGTAACTAATACGCTACACGTGTGTGGGCCTACACAAAACAACAAAAAAAAAAAACAAAAATGGGGACATCGTTTTCAAATCATCTATTCATTTAAATGCGTCTTAATAAATTGCCATTCAAACATTTTATTTTCTCAAAACAAAAATATTCATTCAAAAGAAGAAAAAAAAAAGAAAAAAAAAAAAGAAACGCCGACGAGAAATGTTTATCTGTGCGCTTCGAAACAACACGTGTTCTACACACATCCACTCTGAGTCGCCTACATGAATTATTCGCTGAATGTTCCCAATACGGGCAGCGTTTTGACCATTTTTTTATTTCCCTTTTTTTTTTTTTTACCAGAATCCCAGATGTTTACTTTAAAGCATAAAGCATATGCTACCAGTTTGATATGAAGACTAGATACACACATTCATCGTTGAGTGGCGCTTAGAAAACTAGAAAAAAAGATACCAAACCCAAATAAATCTAGACACCCCACCTCTTTTGCGTTGAACTCGACATGGAATAGAGATTAAATGAACCAAAAATTCCATTCGTATGCATTCCCACGTTTTGCAGGTGACGTAGTTTCCCATTGAAATATGCCGTCCAACTACCCACCACTATAAAGATACATACATATCCATCAGATACTTGTTATACCAAAGTGTTTTGGTTCTATATTAACCAGACTCTTAAGCTAACCAGCTCGCCCGTCATCGGTCGTTCAGAACAGCAATAGATATTCGATGAGTAGGTATTGTAACCTATAGAATGTAGCTGTTGGTGTCAATTGGTGCTACTAATCACTATTACCCTGGCTGGTCGAACTCAAGTCGAGAACCATAAATATACATACATATATATGTACATATCTAAGCCTGAAAGTAGTAAAGTACGAGTATTTAATGCTGGCGCGTCACTTATAAATGAAACTCTACCTAGACATATGTACACCTATAGATACAGACAAGGTGTAGAAGTATAAAAACTCGTGTGTTTGTAGCTTGGTGGCGGCATTCCGGCGCCAAAGAAATATATGTACTTGTATCCAATACGTACTATATACAATTACTATCTATAGATACTCGTGTTGTGTGCATATCTCCTCCACTCCAACTACTACTGAGTGTTGTGTATTATCGCTTGGTGAAAGATACGGTATCTAGTGATAATCGTAACACACTCTTGTATATTGAACACACCGGGTTTTGAGGGGTGGCCAAGGTAGAATTCTGTTTGAAATCCAATGGCGAACGGCCTTCAAAACAAATGTGCGGTTGGGTTGGAACAAGTAACCTATACAAACAAAACACAAATATATCGTATACATACAAACATGTGAGTACGTAAAGAGCACAACAGAGCGATACACAAAATCAAAAGCCCTTCAACTTTTCACGATAACCTTATTGTCGCGTCATATTTAATTATGCCCAAACAAAAAAAAAATGTTTATTTCCATTAGACCCATTTTGCGAATGAGTGTTCTATTGAATTTTGTTTTTTGCTTTTGCGTCTGTCAGCCACTATAGGTAGAGTGGGAGAACTCTATAAAAATAGTTCACTTACCTTCGCCGTTAGTGGTGAATGACTCTGGAATTTGAACTTGAAGGCCGCTGGTGGAAGTACTGACTGTGGAACAACCTCCGTCTTTTGATTTTTCGCTTGGAGCACGGTCTGTAAGTAAACAAATGAAAAAAATATAGATTCGAATAGAAATTGAAAGAGAAATATAGTACTTTAACCTACAAATAATATTCCCACTATGCAGAAAGCCTACGAAATGTAACAATCTGTTCAGACACTAAACGGACGGGTAAAACCGCTAAACGTCATGTTTATATAAATGCTATTATATATCAAGAAATTACTTCATACTTAGCAGACTAGTCTTCTTCTCAAAACCCCCCAATTGTTGGCGGCCCTGTCTTCAACATATCTAGATACAAGAGAGAGCCTCAGTAGAAATGACATTCTTATCAGGGAGCCATGAACTGTCCCAAAAATTAATAACAAAACTAGCACACCTAGGAATGATTGAAGATCAGATAAAGGAATCAGAACATGTATTGACGTGCCATGGTAGACGTATCCACCGTCACCGCCTGTAGACTCTAAATATCGTGCATCGGGATACCAATTTTCAACTTTCTCCTAGAGCTGAACTTGTGGATCTTAAAGTCTCTACAACGCCTACGTATTACCAATCCACTCCCACTTTCGTCATTAGATAGTTGTGCATATACATAGGTTCCTGACCTATTTTATATGAAAAAAATAAAATCCTGAAGATGTATTCAACATCGGAATGGAATAGTCTTAACTGGTTTTTTGCTTCGCTATATTTTCGGCAACACCGTTTCGACTGATTTTATCACTCTGGGTTTCAGCATCAGTCGGGACAATAGTCCCAAAATATTGGAAATCCTCCTGTTCATTCAAAGGCTGAACCATTTTAATTTGACGACGCTTGCATCCCTCTCCACACCTACTGTTATTTAGTGGGGGTCCATAATTGAGTCAGCGTAGCCACGATCTCTAAATAAGAATATAAAAGTCCAAACAATACCTCCAGTTCTCGTTGACAAAGCACCATAAAGCACATAATTTATCACCAATAGGAACAATATTGATGAAAGAATTGTTGATAACTTGAGGTTTGTCCCAGTCAAAAATCCTTTATTAAATGTCAGCATTGGCAAATATGGTACAAGTCCATTATACTGTGTATGAGCATGAAAA
Source organism: Xylota sylvarum (assembly GCA_905220385.1). NCBI lineage: Eukaryota > Metazoa > Arthropoda > Insecta > Diptera > Syrphidae > Xylota > Xylota sylvarum. Next base: position 42,468,954 of record LR999958.1, read on the forward strand.
CGTCATCAGTGTAGTCAAGATGTGTGAGATATGATATCATAGTCCATTTAAGGTCCATCTTTCCTCCAGACAGAGCTAATAATAGCAGTGGCGAAAGAATGCATCCTTATCAGACTTCTTTTGCGGACTTCGAAATCCTTTGACACCCTACCGTTGTGTAAGACATCATAGGTAGCCTTTCTAAAAGATTTTCTAGCATAAAATCCTCTGCGACTAATATATTATCGAAGTAGTGAAGAAAGTTTGGAAGAACTGGATCCTCTTGCTTAATGACTTTTGACAATAAGCCCAATATGTGTTATTGGACAGCAACAAACCCACATATGCTTTAAGAGACTTCATTGCATCCACCAAAAATTACCGTGTGGTGTAGATTTCATTCCGGAGGTATGATTGGACTGTATTTTTTTCATCGATGTTACAGTCAATGGAGTTTGCTATCTTGCCATGTTGGAAGACTATTTTGACTAGAATTAGATGATCTTGACATCAGTGATATGTGGTTCCAACAAGATGATGCCACATGCCACACAGCTGGTCAAACAATTGATCTATTGAAGGGGAAGTTCGGTAATCGTGTAGTCACGAAAAATGGTCCGGTCAAAAGCCATCAACGTTAGAAGAGCTCAGGAACAATATCAAACACGAAATTGCCAATGTTCCGGCAGATATGTGTGGAAGAGTGGTGGAATATTGGCTCCAAAGTATCGATCGCTGCAAACGTGAGAGATCTAATTCCATACTTGAATTTAACATGTGTACTACACCTGGAACAAACTTCAGCGCTATATCTGAATTTAAATACAAAATTGTCATGTCCTCATTCAAAAACCCTTTACATATGTATGTACATACTCGTATGTAAGCTTATAGCACAGATAATAAATCTATAATTATATTGTCTGTGTCTACAAATCTTCTTCATTTTCAATATACGAGCCCAAAAAAAAAAAAAGTGCAAGACACCTATGTACCTATGTATATGTATGTAGATAGACATTTATGACATGAGATCTTTTAAAAAAAAAAATTTTCGAAAACACTTTTACGACTTCGAAACTATGCGCTTATCAAATCCAAAGTACAATTCAGAGGCCACTCCGAATTCTTCTTCATCGATTTGGACAGGTTCCATGGACTGTCATGTCATACCAAAATCTGATTTGAAATTCAAAAATCATAATTTTTTTGTTTTTAATTTTTTTCGTAACCTCTTTCACCCATATAGTGGTCTTTTGTCGTGTACGTCAAAACCCATCGCGAAAAGACAACATACATACATACATGTACATAGCGATAGATGGGATCCTCGAAAACACTGATAAGTGCACTTATAATTAGAAATTTGTTAATATTTGGCGCCACATATTTTAATAATTTATTTTTTACCCGTCAATTATTTTCAAAATAGACCCGAAAACCCGTCGCAATTTCTCTTCATTACTCTTTCGTTTCGCTGACAGGCATGATTTGTCATGTTTGCTCCCTGTCTTTTGTACGTTGATAAATAGTCATTTATTGGGCAGAGAATGGCGAGGATCGCCGCCCTCAACCAAAAACTCTTTGCAGACATCTTGATTTTTAAGGTTATTTTATGTTTTGGTTTTTTTTTTCGTTTTCGTTTTCATAAAAATCAAATCAATTATACACAATTTATTATTGAGGAACCGAACACACACACACTTGGTTTATAGAAAGGGGGGTTGTTTGCCCCAAAAATGTTGTTTGTTTTTTTTTTTGTTTCGAAAATCAATGATTAACAATATTTTCGTTTTGTTTTTGCAAAAATTAACCCAAAGAGTATGTGCGACTGTGTGAGTGTGTACTGTGTGTATAACCAAATCAACACAGAACATTCCACAAATCAATAAAAACATCGTGGCGGCAGCTGCTTAAGTCGGCGCCAGAATTCTTCGCAAATTAACTAAGTGGATGTGGGTTTTTTTTTTTTTTTTATTCAACGCCGTCGTCGTCGTCGTCGCGGACGACTTTTGCTGGTTTGCCTGCTCTTCTTTTGCTGCTTGGGATTGCTTGGTCTGTGGCGTGTGAAGGCGGTGTGGGGGATCAAGTGTCGAAGTGGAGGTGCGACGGCGGGTGGAATGGCAGCTATGAGTGTTGTTTATTTATTTTGTGCTTAAAAATGTTTTAAACCGGTGTTAGTGAATGATTTTATTTTTACACAAAACCCCCAACACACCAAGTCACACACACACACCCGCACACATGAAATGGAAACAGAATAGAGCACACGAAACTATAGCATGCGCTAGTTAGAGTATACGATGAGTGTATGTATCTATGAATCTTTTTGTGTATCGAAAAACTATTTTCTAGACAACGGCATTGCCCTCCGAAAAGACTCACTATTGTAAGTTTGTCTATATATTTTTTTTTTCTATTTTTTTTTTGTACGAGGAAAACACAGCCCTTCATAGAAGAGTGAATTTGATTGATGGTCTTGTGTTGTTGGCAACGAGTGATAAGAAAAAAACTTTCAGTTTTGTTTAAAAGAATGTTACGCACTTTTTTTTTTTCTTTTGTGGTAACAAATAAAGTTTATGAACATACCTTCGGAGTTCAGTCTGTCCATTTCGGTTTGTTGATAAGGCGGAGGTGCAGTTTCTGAAATAAAAGAGAAACGAAAAGTTTATTAAACAAATGAATCATTTGGCACTAATTGAAATTCTGTTTAAAATAAATTACTGTCATCGGTCTGTCGTCGGGTAAATTAATTAACAGAAACATATACCTACACATTGGATTGTAGATTTAAAACTACATATGTACATACATAGAACTATGCAAAATGTGTCATTAATGTATGTAACTGGTAACCATTTTTGTTATTTTTTCAAACGTCAGCTGTCAATTCTATTTTGTGAATAAACTGACAAATGGTATAGATAAATACATATTTACAATCTGTCAAAATTTAATAAAAAGATACTATGTACTCTACAGATACAAAGCGAAGGCTTAAAGTGAACAGCACTAAACCACTTAAGAAAATGAAGGAAAACAGTAAAGACGAATCTTTTAAAGACCCTGTTCACACAGGATTTTTTTTTTCGTTTTATTTTGCTTGCTTCGCAAATTTTTAAATTTTTTTATATTTATTTTAGCCTTTTGCCGAATGACACCGATTTCCATTACCAAACGTCAAAAAATCTAGAAAATCCTCTACACTTTCTATCTTGCTTGTAAACACCAAAAAAAATTCCAGTTCGTCAGTCCTGTGTGACCAGACTGTGTCTGATGACAACACTTGTCATCTGTCAAAAACCTACTGGGGATGGGAACAGAATGCACGATATCCAATTCAATGTGGTGCGAATAGTACTGGCTACTAATGAATAGTACTGTGGTACGAATAGTACTAGGTCTTATCACTCTTTATGTTGAATCATGTAATGCATGCTGAATGACTAACATGAGGAAAGAATCTCCTGATAGATGTTGTTTCACTTAATATTGAGATAGACCAGCTCACTGCAGTATCGTCTTTCTAAATTAAGAAGAGGAGAGCACTAATGACCTAGCAACGTGCATACATACATACATGATATACATGTAGGATGACAAACACAACGACTGGCAACTCTAGCCACGCTACGGACTACTTGGCACCACCGTCGTCAAACTACATACTTTGACAGATGCAACAGAGTTGGAGGACACTTTTTACCCAGCAGCCGAGCAGTAAACATCGCAGCCACTTTCTTTGTCCTTACATTGGGGTTGATGAACTAACTCCCTTGTCTTAGACCATTAATATTTGCCCAGAGTTAAGCGAGTTCTCCAATCTTCTATTGCGATATTTTGCAGTGGACTCTGATAGGTGGTACCCTAAAATAGGACTAAGAACCGACAATTGGACGATATGAACAAAACAGTGATTTACCTTGAAAATGTCTTGTTGTGAAACCCAGACTATGACAACCTTGTTCATGGATACAAGATCTTTGAGGAAATTCAGATATTCCCATACAAGCTTGGACGGTACTTCGTATGATTTAAAGGACCTACTGGGTTCCTTTCCTTCACCGTAGACATTCCCGTGCACATAGTTAAATAGAAAGAACCTGCACCTGAAAGATTTTTAGAAACTGAGACCGGGTTATATGCCCCAGTGCTACCAATTAAAATTATCTGCGTCAAACCTTCATTCTTCCATTTGTAGCGGTCATTTTGAGTGTATTCTATTATTCTCAGATGACTGGCACCGGCTTTAAAGTCAAGGATCTGAGGCAACTTGGCAGCACTCACCACAGCTTACTTCTATACTGGTAGATGCAGCGATATGAACCTAAGCATTGCTACTAGAACTGCCGCATACGGTAGAGGCAATTGAACAGTTCCGGCACTTCAACTTACAAAGTTTTGGTTACCATTCTATCTACGAGTAAATGACTATTGGTTTGATAATGACGCTATACTACCAAAAAATCAGTTTCTGTTTCAATCTCCAAGTTTTGGCACATGAACTTTGGCCAACTGTTAGTAAGAGTTTAGTAAGAGATCAACAGTCCAGATCTCTCCTGGACCGATGAATGGGTACATATCCGAGTGATATTTGTCTGAAATATTGCTTTATTTTTAAGAAAAAGCGTATAAGGACAGTATTTGAGGCATTAATGGTTAAGCCACTTTAAAATTAGATTAAGGTTACAATGCATCATTTTTAATATGTCATCGAATTAGGCCTTGACATTGATGACTTTACCTGTCATCCTCTGGCAGCCATTATTATTTTATGAGATTCTTATAACTTCTTGCAGAGTATTGTAAAAGTTAACAAAAATATGAATATTATGTCTCACTCTTGGAGTTGTTCAATGGCTATAAAGTAAGAGTAACTCTGAGTCACACTGTCAGTATCTGCGTTACACAAATAAACCACGTATTGACATAGAAGACAACCAAATAATGAGAACATAATATTAGGTTCTTTGCAGATGGCGAATCACCTTTGTGTTCTAGGATAACATTTATTGGAGTTAGAAACGTCAACTATAGTAGAAGACCCAATATCACATTCTTAAAGTCAAATAATATCTGGCCTGCAAAACAGATGCATAATGGTCATTGGAATGTCAGATTGCCATCTTATAACAACTGGCAATCGAGTCCCCATTCTTTTTTAAATTGTTGTTAAATCTACAAGCTCTATATATTTAATGACATTGCGTACAAACGCAGAAATCCAATAGTATGCTTACTAAGTTTTGACCCTGAACTTACTTTTCACAACTGACTACAAACGTCACAAAGAGGGAAGTGAAATACTAAGCATTTCGATTAAACTTATCGAAAATGTACTTCAATTAAATTAAATGAATATGATGATATAATACTTTCACGGAAATAGACCCCCAGTTTGAAATTTTTTTTTTAAATATTTGTTTGCAGCCATAAATGAACATTTAATCACTTCACAATCAGTTATCGAATCTATTTGTTATATGTATGTAGATAAACTGGATGTCGCCATTTTAGCAAGTTTTACTATATTTTTGGTTAAATGTTCATTGTTCTACCATTTGCTAAATTTCAGGAAGTTTTAGACCGGTTACTGATAATAATAAACCATCATGAAGTATTGATAAGTCAATTTAAGCCCATTTTTTCGTCATAAAGTGTGATTACCAATACTGTCAAATTCTAGAATTGATTACTCATAGAAAAGTTAAATTCAACTTTTTAGTGCCTGGCATATAAACGTCACCTGTTATATGAATATGACGCGTTTTATGACATTTGTTACTACCTCAAAAAAGATATCAAAATGTTTGCATTCAGTTATTTTTTGATTTGACAATCGAAACCAAGAACATAAACTAATACAGCATGTTGTCACAATACAAAGACATTTTGAAAAAAAAAAAGTTGGGAAATCCCTAGGTCACTACCGGTAAAACTAAAGGAATGACTGTTATGCCACTCAAAATCATTTGTGACAAGAAAATGAAAATCGAACGTTGTGTCTCGTCCATACATCGACAATATGCTGCAGAACACTTTGTCGTTGACAAGCATAACAGTAGACTTGGACTTTCCATGGATAATTGACATTCCATTGGACTTTCCACTCGTTTACCCGGAACAAAAACCGTCTAATGCAACTAACTTCAAGAGGGACCCTATTAAACGATAAATGAGCGAGTGAAGTAAACACATACAGAGTAACGTTTGTTACTTCCGTTGTTTATGTTAATGGTACATATACATATGTATATACTTAGGTACTCTACAAGAAAATAACCGTTATATCGCTATGTACGTTTGATTATATCAACGTGCTAGTAGGTACAATGGATCGATTCTCCACTTTTGACTAGCTAATATTAATTCACCTTTTTTTTTTTTTTTTTTGTTTATTTCATATATATCCATTCCTTCTTTGACTGTATTGCAGTAGCGCTCTGTTGTGCTAATCACACGCGACATTGGACAGAAAACAGCAGCACAACATGACACAAATAACGACGAAGGCAACGACATGAAAGCGCACACATTGTCTGTTGCCGTTTCGTTTAAGATTTTAATCAATACAACAAATTCAAAAAGCCGCTCCTTAATAGTTACGCGAAATTTATTAAATGGTTGATGATAATGAAGATGACTTGATTTTTTTTTTTTAGAAAGATGAAAAGAAATAAAGACAATATAGATAGATGCATTTATCTATGTATTTACAGAGTGAATTGTGTTGTACACCATAAAAGAAATGGCAAGTCGTAAAGGTCTATTGAATTAAAATAGAAAAATTGAGTATGACAGGGCATTGACGGAATCTGTCAGTGGCATATCAAATGTATCACATGTCAGTATTTGGTTTTTAAGAATAAAATGTAATATAGGGCAATGACGGATCTAGTCATTAAACCAATCGATGGGGGTAAAACTGACATCTGTCTGACAGCTACAACTACGAACACTTTAAATCACTTTTTTAAGTCGATTTTCACAGACTAAAGAGCAAAAATAGTTAGATTCAGTAAATTTATTCTAACTTGGAAATTGGACACCGATTTAGACAGAGTGATTGTTTTGACGGAGTGATTGGAGAAGCTTAGATTTTAGTCGTTGCCTCTTATACTCGAACGGCTGTTAGTTGCTGTTTCCTGCCTGGATTTGAATGTTCATATGTAGCTCCATTTATAAGCAAACACGCTACACAATGCATCAACGCCACGCCACCATTACTACGAGACAAATGCTTCAGAAGCTGTGGATTATATAAAGTTTTTTGAACCTGAAGCAAAGGATATACATTACAATTCTGCATGTTCTATACTTTTTGAGTGAAAAACTTATATCCACGCCTACTTTTTGGAGAGCTTTTTCCAATTTCGAATAATTCTGTCCTTTAAAGTGCACCAACGATGATGCTAAGTATCACATGTGAACTTAAGACATCTTGCTATGCCTCCTGAATGTTACCATCCTACCAGCCCACTTCTTTTCAACAAATCGTTCAGAATTATAGTTCTAAATACAAAAAACAATCATATTACATAAGAGACCAAAGATAGCCTTATGAATTCAATGGATTGGCTTAGATTTTAAAATCAAAAACAATACCCAAATAGTTACCATAAAGATCTGTTGAATCAATATTTGTTACCACTAAATTCTCTACGTTACAAGTTAAACATTTAAATCAATTCACCCTATTTGCAGAGCTCCATAGATACAACAGATCAGATACAAAGATACTTCCATGCCTCTGCTATAAATGTAAATAATCAGCCATAGCACAACTCCTCTTTGTGTTGGAATTTCCATAAAGAAAATGAAAAAAAAAAAAAAAACAAGAGAATCAAACCTAATACCACTTTTCAAGATATGGCTATTACGTGAAGTGCTTTTGGCTTTCTATGGTCAAGTCCAGTTGCCATAATGAATAGATACAACGATTTACAAAACACAGATGTGAAGATTTCCATTGGACTCGGGGTGTGTTACGGGTTTCTACATATTTTTCTTCTTCTTCATCTTTTTTTTTTCATCAGTTTTAGACTTGAATTCAATTTTCTCCATTGAAGAATAATTTTTTTTTTTGTCTTTTCATTTCATTCATAAAATCGATGGGAATGGTGGGATGGATAAAATGTGGAGATGGTTTTTTTTTTTTTGTTTTGTTGTTATGGAAGTTGACTGCATTTTGATTGCGAGAGTTTTTGTTTTTTCTTTTCTTTTCTTTCATCTCATATGTGTGCCGCCATTTCCGTTTCCGTGATGTTGAAGAATGAGGAAGGTACACACAAAGTTTGCTTTTCTTAGGATATGCAACTTTGTTGCATGCATATTCCCTGCTTCTTTGAGCATTTATATACGGAATAGACTCACATTAGTAACGTTAACCAGAGTGCAATGATTTGTGCTTTGAATAAGGAACAGTAAGACGAAACTATATTTCATAGGTACATATGTACGTGAAGCATACAAAAATTAATACATATTGAGAGTTCTGTGGATTTGCATTAACAATAAAGAACTGAAGGAAGATATGTAGCAATATCGAAGCATAAATCCAAAAAGACTGTTGGACCTGACGACTTATCAGCATCGCTATCCAAAGCAGCTGGAAATTACATGGTAGACAGCATACACCAACTCATATCTAATATTTGGTCAGAGGAGTGAATGCCTATGCTTGATGAATGGAATTCCAGCATCGATTCCCCGATCCATAAGAAAAAAGGAAAGACCCCTTAATTGCACCAATTCTTAACATTGACTTGAAATCTGAATTTGAAAGCTTTTGTCAACAACTTAATTTGTCCCTATCAGTGTGGTTTCAAACTAGGAAAGTCCACAATCGATCCAATTTTCACACTTCGACAGATCTTGGAAAATACCCAAGCAGTTCAAATCGATACCCACTATCTTTTATCGATTTTAAAGCCGTATATGAAACCTTTTTTAGATATGAGCTATGCAGAGCCATACCTCGTTTCTGCATTCCTCCTAAACGCGTCCATTTGTGCAGTATTACGATGAAGAACGACTCGATGCTCTATCAAGTTCTATAACGACGTAACCGAAACCTTTGATGTCGAAAAAGGATTTAGACAAGGTGACGCTCTGACATGTAAGACATCACAGTCGGACAGCCAATTGGACAGAACATCACTGTCGACAACTATTCCTTTGATAAAAAAAAAGACTTTATCTACAACTCAGCAGAAGTAAAACGAAGTACAACTCTTACCAGTCGCTGTTTCTTTGAGCGGAAAACGCATTTCAATAGTAATGCCCTTTCCACAGCAACTATATAAGACTTTGATCATCCCAATCTTACTTTATGGCACTAAAACATGGATCCTATTGAAAGCGTTCCGTTTGCGTGACGGGCTTTGGAGGAGCAAACGAACTATACTTTGCAATACAGCGACATCCACCTAGTTTAAAAACTACATATTAGTCGTATGAGATTGCTAGGGTCTTCTAATCTAACCCAAAGGGACAACGCAATGAAGGAAGACTTCGCCTTAGGTAGCGCGCACAAATATTTAGAAGGGGACCTTAACAGACTTTATATGCGCAACTGGAGGCGGTTACATAAGGACCGGGCTATGTGGAGAAACTTGTTGGTTGAGGCCAGGTTCACCCCGAACTGAAGTGCCACATAATAAAGTAACTAACATCATAGATGTGTTTTTAATCAAAGGATCACATTCCATCTACAGTCATACACTCATTGGCAGTCAGTCAACAGTCGTCGCGCTAGAATAATAGTATTCAGATCTAAAGTAGTCATTATGTACGCAAAACCTTGGCCAAAGAGTTGCGGCAAAATGTACAAACATACGTATAAATGAAATAAATTTAAATGCAACGCACTTCACAACAATTTCTATTTTTAAATGACATGTGTAACTAATTAAGATGTCATTTCAAAATTCCATATTCCTTATTAAAAATTCTAATCACTACAGCATGTCGTATTAAATTTACTTCGAACACTAGCTTACTCAACTAAGTTGCTTCTTAAGAGCAGTCACTTAACTGGCGCCCAAAAACCCACAAATTCTACAGAACTTTTTTTAATGTGGGAAATTCCATATGGTATACATAAATTTCACTGACACTTGTAACCCTTCCATCAAATCATGTTTTATATCCCCATAATAAACAGCGGTTTTTTTTTTTTGTCAAATTATCTATCTGTAGGGGATAAAACAAAAACCACGATTGTTTCCGAAAAAAAACAATACATTATTCATGTTTCAATATAATTTTTCCCTAATTTTGTGTTTTTAAGAAAAGGTGTCATAATTCCACTAATTACAAGCGTTGATTGATACAAACCAATAAATTATCTTAATTATAGATCTTCTTCATAATCAATTCGGCTGACTAACAACGGCAATTAATTAACCATCTCATTTGTGTAGCGCATCACATTCGAATGGTGATAGTTCCCCAAAAAAAAAAAAACGGTCCATAAATACAAGTGTTTCTAGCCTTCTCCTAGATCATAAATAAAACTTAATTTCATCAAATTAATATAAATAAGATACAGAAAATGCTAATTTTATCAAAAAAAAAAAAAAATTTATAATGTGTATTGCAAAATCATAGTCCTAATCGCCGAAGCATTGTTTTAAAAATGCAAAAATTCAATAACTTTTTATTTTTTTTTTTTTTTTTAATTTTTTAATCAAAAACACAGATCTGCGCTAGAGCCACACAACATCAAAGCAAAGTCGTATCTTTAAAGATGAACTTCAGTGGTACGCGTTAGTTTTTTTTTTTTTTTTTGTAGATTTATTTTAGAGATGAGATCATAGATATACTACTGCGATTGGAGCACACATCGTAGGAAAGCCTAGCTATGCCCCGGCTTCCTACAGACTCAGCAAAGATACAAAAAAAAAAAAAAAAAAACTAGAAAAACTGGAAATTCTTAGGTCTCTTGGTCTCCAAAATTAATGGAAGACAAAAAATAAAAATTGAATTTAAATAAAAAAAAAAAAAAAAAAAACTGTAGAGAAAAACGTTAGTTGCGAAGAATAAATAAAACCTCTTCAATAAAATAAATTAATTTTTAAGTTGTGGAGTGTGTGGCGTATCGAGAATGAGAATTCAATGTTAACTATCTACCAGGCACCTAGTCTTTATTCATACATACATATATGGGTGAAGGAAGACCATATATTGGTCGTATACAGGTGCGAATGAGAATACTTGTAAAGTCAGCAAATTGGGAATAATAGCTTGTAATTAACGCTTTACCTGGTGATAAACAATGGTTCGATAGTGACAAAGTAAAACTTGTCTTATAGTAGTGAGAGGTAGTGTAACGATCGACACACTTCGAAGAAATGTCATTTAATTGAAGATAAAATACATTTTAATTGACATTAAAATTCTAAGGTTGTAATTGAGTAATTAATGAATGTTCAGAACGAACACCTGCAAGTTTTTTTTTTTTTTTCCAATAAGGTTTCAGAAATACTCTAATGTGCTAGGGTTACAAATCATTTCGGCTAAAGTTTCGTCATTACAGATAATAGTTGCTTCAATGACTGAGCAGTATCCAATGTGAATTCTCTAGTCATCCTGTGTAATGAAAATCCGTTTGACAAACTGGCTTTTTACTAAAAAAGACACATCTTAAAATGACTTTGTATTAATCCAAGTAAATAGTTATTAGCAATGCAAAAGGCCCTGAACGGGGCGCCATTTTAGGAAGACAACTTCAGGGCGAGCTCACGATCATGCAACCAGATAGTTGAGATAGTTCACGGCTACGAGATAAAGAGTGTTAAATGGTCTGAATATCAAGCATAAAAAAGACAGATATACATATATGTATCTGTACGTACCTTGAAGGATATTAAGGACTACCGAAGGCTTCAGACACAAGAAAATAGAGTGGACAAGCAAGATAATCTTTTAAGCAACTATACTTGAAAAGACAGGTAGAATCGGAAACCTAGACTTTAGAGATACATGAGTACTCTCCTGGGGACAAACAAAAAAGGAAGTATAAATATATAAACCTTTCTATTTGTAGTATTTAATTATGACAGACAATTGCTCACAACGATGGGTAGTCAAATGATACTCACTCTACTTCTGGACAACTACAGTCTTATTTTTCTATCAGCAATTTTCATACTGTCCTAAAGTGGACGTCATTACTTAAGAAGACACCAGAAGCTTGAACTAAATTCATAAAAATTCTGACGATAGTATGCACAGACAATGAATGGTCATGGTTAGGGAGAGAAATCTACTTACTATTACCGACATTATGGATTCTGCACTAGACAAGCAGAATATGGTGGTTGTTTGGAATAAACTCGGATATCTTAATAAGGTCGCCGAAGAAGTATTTTCCTAGTCCACATTATATGGCCAGGCAACTGCAGAGAAAATAAAACAAAGATTCCTTTTCGTAGTTCTCCAAGCAACTAGCAAAAAGTGTTGTAGTGTTGCTTGTACTGATCGCTACGATTCTAGCAATATATAGTCTTGATCTGCTAAGAAGATCAATTTTTTCAATATTTTTGTAGAGATGGGCCATGTCTTTTTCCTATTCTGAATTTGATTACTTTTAAAAGGTGATCGTGATTTTTGTGCTTGAGAACTTCTAGCTACTTACTCAATCCGCGTAACCGCATAATTGGTTGACTTCGTTCCGAAATTGCTCCGAACTTGCATTGAATATATCTGTATCAATACCTTTGATAGCGACTTTGATAAATACAAAGTCCGGGAGCCGAAAATATTTCGATACATTCAGGTCGACCCCAAAGTATGAAAATCTTTAAACATCTTCTCGTTCTTCCATTTTATTTTGGTTGAAAGCTTCACTGAAAAGAATTTCCTGAAGTTTAGCTTGGAAGTTTTTTCCTTTCCTCATAGTGTCCTTGCAAGAGAAATGCATAAAAAATATTGGTCTGTGTCTATAATCCACATAATGTTATCATCTAACATGCATTAGCACTGAAATCTGCATTGAAATAGCTTTACTATACTTTAGATTCACAGGACGATCGATCTATATAAAACAGCAGTTTATGTCATGGTCTTTGATTTCTGTATATCACTCGACTCAACGTCTTCGTCATTGAGAAGGCTAAAGAGACTATTTACCCGAAGTTGTTGAACCTTAAACAAAATATGAAGAACCATGAATGAGGTCATCTTTGCTGAATTCCCAGGCAAAGTTATACAAAGAAGAGGATCAGCACTAAGCACAGAATAAACCCGTTCATCAAAAGAACAGCCTTCATACAAACAAAAACAAAATGCCCTTTCTCTCAAAACTAACTGCTAAGTAGGACATATGTCCTTGATATTCTAAAGGAGAAGTGGGCATGACTATCAAATGACCTTAAAAAATGCTTAATCATAGCCGTTTATAAATTTTTTAAGGTGTAACCATATTTATTGAAAAAAAAAGTTGCCAGAAAATAGGCGTGGTCTGAAATGCTTCTGACTTAAATAGAATAAACAGAAAACTAAGACTGTACAAGGCATTATAAGTATATACATAAATATCTTAAACATTCTCCGAGGCTTAGAAAGGACGATTCTGAAATGAAACATACCCCAGTACCATTTCCCATCTAGCTACGTCACTGTGTTCGACATTCAAAAAGTGGGAACATTTTGTTGATTCCGCGTTCAACTACTTATTTGTAATTCTATCTTTTTCTCAGAAAATTTTACCCCCACTCCCTGAAAGTACGCGAACAGACCTAATCTCTCAGTTCATACAAAAACTCTTACTGGGTCCTCAATTTATTCATGTAGTCATTCATTTAATCATGGATTTATTCAATCATTTATTCGTTTATTCATGATTAGAATATGATCTCAAAAGGCGAGTGAAATTATGAATTGACGATGAGTAGAACTTTAGAATTAGTAAAGGCTGGACTAGCACTGCTTAGCATTAAGGAAGACAAATGAAAACACTGGAGACGAAAAGTTAATATGACTATCGACGATCATGAGTTCAAGAAATAATTAAGTAAAATTATTCTAACAATTCGAAGAAAGCAGCGAAATTTCTATCAACCAGAAGAATGTGAGTATTCTTCTATAAAGGAGATACATAACAAAAACCTCACAAGTAACTACTTATTTAATGACACAACCATCACAAATCGATAATAACTTATTGACAGCATTTCCTCTCCTCAAAATATTCCACTCAATTCCAGCTACTGTATAACTTGATCAAATAATTTATGCTTAGTTATGAATTTTATTTCACACTTTCTATACCATACTATATCTAAAAATTTCATAACACGTATTTCCTGTTCTCAAAACAGAAATGATTAAAACACCAATCTTTACCACATCCTTTTTTTCGGTTTCTACTTACTCCCTTCCTTTACAGAATTTCTAAAGAATAAAACAAAACACCAAACATCGGAAATAAATTGATTGATCGACGAAAAAATATCTTTCACATGAATCAAAACATACCTTCGACGATGACGGCAAAAAGAAAAAGAAAAAAAAAAACGCCGAAAGGATCCAACAACACATAGTCAGCGGCGGTAGATTCCTATAAATCTCCGGTATCCTTCTTTGATACTTTTTGAGATATTTTTTTTTCTCTTTTCTTTTCAAAATTCCTCAACTCTGTTCAATCAACAAAATTATTTAAAAAAAAAAATTTTGGAAAATAAAATAAAAACGAATGCAACTTTTTGAAGATCACTGAGCTTGCTGTTGATCTTGGCTGTATTCACCCATATTTCGCTCTGTAGTATTGTGTATAACGATCGACCGAATTTCATGCTAAGATGTGGAAAAAAAGACAGGAATTTGGAAGAAGGTACAGACACAAGAGACTGGTAAAAAAAAAAATACAAAGTATCTCGGATATAACAAACAAGAGCAAAAATAAATTTAAAATATTGACCACTCAGCACACATATAAGAATAAATGGTATGATGCAGTGTCCTTCAAAGTGCTCAATGGTAGCCCTTAGGCTGAAACATTTCGTTCGGTAATATAACATAATATTCTCCACTCTTCATCGTAGACCTCATCGTCTTGTGTGGGTATTCGGTTAATTTTTTTTTAAATACAAATTTAAAAAAAAGAGGATGCAGTGATAACACATTGAGGTATGGATGTGTGTAGGTAGGGAGATATATACATGAAGAAAACAACAACAGATGGATTTTGTAGCAACAGCAGCGCACTGAAAGAACTATGTCCACAGTGTGTGTGCAAGCACGCATCCGCCAAAACCAAATCCTTTTTATTTTTTTTGTTTCACTCAATTCAGACCCAGCACAAGCAGCTTCAGCACAATGAGAAGCTCTTAATGTAAATACAGTAGGTTTGACAAAACTGTATACTATTCACTGAGGAGTGGGATGTCTCGTTTTAACTCGCCCACCGACTACCCGAGTAATACATAAAAGAGAATTTGTCGGGCTTATTGGATTAAAGGTCGTAAAAATACTGAAAGAATGACTTTCACGTACATACATACATACATACATACATATTTTGACTAAACAAGCACGAAACATTTCTGGTGTCAATACTGTGCGCTGCGTCTTTCTTATTCATGCAGTGTCTCGTGGGACTAAGAAGGAGTTAAAATTGCCCGCCTTGCCTTGCGTGATAATTTTGCCTTTAGTGATAGAAAAATAGGTATTCTACAGAGTTAGAGGCCGAGACTAAGGACTTAGAAGTCATGTTGTGGCGGGGCTCAATCCATATTAAATTTGTTAGTTCCATAAACTTCTTTAAGCGAGGCCTCTTTCTATTCCCTACTGGATCCCTTTGTTGGTACTGCAAAAGTTAGCTTTAAGCAGAAAAAAACTTACCTTTCTGCCTACGTTCCTTTTGATTCATCAATATGGCCCAATTTTGCAGCCGCCATTCCTACTTTTGCCTTAGATAACATTTTCAAAATCATTTTATTCTTAAAAATGATAGAAGCAGGATAAAAATACTTGTTGCCACAAAAGTTTTTACACAAAAAAAAAAAAACAAAAGTAAGTGCATCAAATCTTTTAAGACACACTGTGTGTGGCCCCCCGGCTGTTGTTAGCAAGCATCGAACGCCTTTCCATTCTTACATTGGGCTTCTTGATCATGTTAGCCACTTAACTGACAGACATTATCGACTTTAATTTGAGAGTTGAGCATCAACGTAAAAAAAAAAATAAAAATAAAAATTGTTTTCTAAAAAACAAAGTAGAGGACATAAAAATATGCCAACTAAAAAAAAAATAAAAAAAGTAAAACGGAAAACCTCTTGAACATCGTTTGTAATTATGGGTGGGATACCATTGACGAAAGGGAATGAAAAAAACCAAGAACAGACCATAATAGTTGTAGGTATGCATCGGTTTATATTTGTTTTTTTTTTTTTTTTCGTGGCCACTGGCGGCCATATTCTGTATGCTAACTTGTATTTAAGAATTTCAGCGCCATGGGGATGGGAAATATAATACACGACACAACACAGCACACAACATACAAGAAGGATGCGACACAGTAAGAATGCTCTGGCTATATAGAGAGATATACCCAAACGCATTGCACTGTGGTGAGCTTAAATTACCTCAATCTGCTGCTTCTTTTCAAGACCACAGGTAGGTCCTTGTTTTGTTTCTGTTTTTTCTTTTTCTTTCTTGTTACCTTAATAGAGGGTTTCGCATTCGTTTTTAGTTGTTAACATGTTTCGTAGAATAAGAGATTCGCATAATGACTGGACCGTGTGTTGTAGCTGCTGGGTGCGCTGTGCACAGTAGCAGAAGTGAAGAGCTGTTCCTTTTTTTTTTTTTTTTTTGCTTTATTCGGGTTTGGATTGGTTTTCATTTCTGTTCCTCCTTTTGTGGATCGGTTTTGAATGACATGTCAAAATTTGTGCGCCCGCGCATACAAACATTGCACGATGGCTAATTAGTGCACAAAAAAAAAAAAAAAAAAGAACATATCTGTTCCTTATATAGCTATCTGTTCTTTTGGCGGGCGACTCTGTTTGATGCTTTTAAAACGCCAAGTGGTCGATCCACCTGATTTGAATTCAAAAGGAGTTCCACATCTTCTCCTCCCTGGGTAGACGTGTATATGTCACCATTAAGTGCATAATGCATTCAATATCTGTTAGATAAAGTGCAATCAGTGGCTCTGTAATGTGATGCATTAGCCAGCATCTGTTCGTTTTTCCTTTAATCTCTTGCAAGTTGTGTTAGAGAATGGAAACCAGCACTAACTCGGTACGCTCTGGTCAAGACAAGCGTGATATTATTGTGACTGTTTCTCTGCCAAAATGTATTCATATACCTCTTTTGGAGCCGATTGCGAGACGAAGAGTGTCCATTAATTGATTTGGTTGTGTGCACGCTACTCGCACTGCGGGGCGATCTTATTTGAACAGGTTATGTGTGTGTGCGCGAGAGTTTTTTTTTTTTTTTTTTAGGGATATGTTCCTTTTATTAAATGGTATCTTCTTGTTATTTTTTTCCTGTATTTCCTTCAAGAAGTTTCTTAGAATTCTTTACTTGGAGCGCCTTAAACATTAAAAAAAAAAAAAAAAAAAGAAGAAAATTGCTGTATTCCCTCTTTAGAGCGCTCATGTTCCAAATACAGGATAAGCGAAGCGAATGAAAACAGGTAGTCGCACTTAAGATGCGCATTTTTGTATTCTGTTCTGGTCGTTCTTATTTTTATTCTTTTTATCCTCGTCCTCTTTTTGAGGAGATTGTTCTTATTTAACATATTCTTAATTAAAAAGAGAACCGACAACTTTTCAATGTGTCATTGGTGGACTTGATGTGGACACAAGCATTAGGGGTAATTGTATTTTTCTTAGGAAGTGATCTTTGTGGTATTCCTTGTAGAGTCTTAAATTAACCGCAGAAATTCAAGAGTTTGCATAAAATTAGAAATGAAAAAAAAAAAAGTTCTACGTGATACGCTTGTGTCGTGAGTTTGAATGAATTTGTGGTTTTTTTTTTAAGACCGAACCATAGATCATGGGGTGAATTATTGTGTGGAAAGAATTTTCACCGGATTTTGATAGAAGTCATCATGATATGAAAGTTCAATACAAGTTTTCAAATTTTAAACTTATACAGCCTACCATTCGCATACTCACCAGGAAATGTCACTTGATCGTCATGGTTGACGCTTGTTTGAGCGAAAGTGGCATTGGAAACAATAGATAGAACTGTCGGAGTAAGCACTTTTTTCTGACAACTACTAACGACTGTCATTCTTCGTAAATATGCCCTGTACTCTTCCATTTATGAAGGGTTACTCATTTGTTGACTCGAAAAAGTATGTGAACACATAGCCAACTAATGACTAGGGAGTATTGGTTGTTTGACTAGCTGTGTGGCATGTGGCACCATCTTGTTGGAACCACATAACGCTGATGTCAAGTCCATCCAATTCTGTCCAAAAATAGTCTTTCAACATGCTACGATAGCGATCTCCATTGAAAGTTTTCCCCCTGTTCAATCTATCTTATACTTTCTTATGTAGTACATATATAGTCATCAATGAAGATGGCCAGTATCATGTTTTCTCTGATTTGACGTAGGTACCGTACTGTCCTGTCCACTCACCAAGACTTGGCAATATAAAGTGCATGATCTCAATTATTATACGTAAAAATTTCTACAGGACTATGAACACATGATCACAATGTGCCATGAATAGAGTTCGTTCTCGCGAATATCTTTTCTTGATTTCTCGGGAATTTTAGCATTTCCACGCGATATTTTTAAATGTGTTTCCAAGAACTTCAAGAAAAGTTTTGTAAAATATATTTTTGCAAATAGGAACATAATCTACCGTGCTACCATGCATTTGATGCATTCCAATTCGAATTTAAGTAAAACGTAGGCCAGATGCATACATATATCACGCATTAGAGGCTGTATTCAAACTTAACAAAACTCTTCGCTGGTTAAATTGTAAAACCTCCATTATTACGACGATCGGAGTCTCAATAGCTGGTCTCAGAAGAAAGTAACATGCAATAAACATTATGAAACTTTGTCTCTAACTACTGCAGGGCATAAAACCAAAATCCACCCAAGACTCTCTTTTAGTCTTCTCTACTTCCATAATCAGGCCCTGAACGCATGCATTCGTATACATATAATCCATTCGCGCATAACTAAATCCTTGATGACATTAATTTCATCATAAACTTTAAAATATATTAATTATATTTAAAAATCATTCAACAGAAAAAAAAAAAAAAAAACTAATAATTTTTTCACACTCTGTTTATTTTTCACTCAATTTACCCAATTGATTGTGACTAACAGGCGCCAGTGCAAGGAATTTAGGCGAGTTCAGCCATCCGACTCATTCCTAAACAATTTGTGCGCTTTTTCTTAAAATAAATATCTACCGCCCAATTTAATAGGACTTCTCTCTATCGCTTAATGCGTCGTCGACAGACTTCTACACCTACTTACCAAAAAAAAAAAATAAATCCACAAATATAATGCCCCTCGTCTAAGCAGCAAATAAAAAATTTTTTTAAATAAAATGCGAATATTTTGTAGGCCATACTTATATAACGGTGGCGACAGCGGTTACTAATCGCACTTGCAAATAAAAAAAAAAAAACTAATCACAAAAACGATCAATATATTTATTTTTCGTGAGTTCGCAAGTTATTCTTTTTTTTTTTCGTTTAAATTTATTTTTCCTATGGGATTTTTAAAATTATTTGCGTAGATTAAGGAACTTGGCGCCAGGAAATAATCTCAATCGCCGCCACCGCGTTACGCGCGGTGTGTTCTCTCTGTCGCCTCTATCAAGTGATGAATAGCTCAATGAAATCACAACAACAACAGCAACAAATAATAAAACATGCGAAAGTGTTGATGAAGAAAACGTTTTTTTGTTTTTTTGTTTTTTAAATTAAATTTTCTTTCCACCAAAATAACAACAACTAATGGTGGCGACAACGACGACGGCTACGCCGACAACGGTATGCTGTGGCGGCAATGTCATCGGCGTCGTTGTTTTCGGCCGTTGTCGGCTGAGTCTATGTAAAAAATGTGGCTAAAACGTTGTTTTGATTTTTCAACGTCGCGTCAGTTTGTTGGTGCCAATGGCATTTTATGTACCATCCGCCGAAAAGTCAACGACGCACGGCGGCGGCGGCGGCACATGCAATTTTAATGTCGATGCGTGTTTAAAATATTTCAAATTAGTTAATGGGATATTTTTAGAGAGACCAACAACCATAAAGGAATAATTCAATTTATTTCCCATTAAATCATGTAAATTTCAACAAAACTAGAAAAAAAAAAGAATTCTTCACTATTTTATGCAGGCTCGGTCGCTATTTGACAGCACACAAGACAAGAATAATATCACTGGTGGGCTGAATGCTACCAGTGGTGTAGGCTGTTATAGCCATGTAATGCATGGCGCCTAACATATTTCCTTTCTTGTTTTTTTTTTTTTTTTTTTTTTTTTTTCGTTGGTAGGTACACATCTACAACACCCGGCCGCTGCCGGGTCGATTGGTAGGATGTCTTCTTCACAACTGCCGTTCACTGATTTTCTAATTTTATGTGTTTTTAAAAAGAAAATTCTCATATTTTTAGAATGCAACACACATTGAAATGTTGACGGTAAGGGTAGGCGACCCGCAGTGGGTAGTATTAGCCAACAGCACAAGAGAGTGTGTAGTAATTGTATTTTTCTTGCCAGAAACCGAAAGATGATAGAGAGAGAATTGTGTATGTATGTATGTATGTTATTGTAACGAGTAGCTGAAGCTTACATTTTTAAATAAGTTATGGTGTTCTCCAAGAAAAATGCTATGCACATCTGAAAACATCTCAAAAGAGTTCACGTACTGATCATTTTTCGTTCATTTTTCTTCCAATAATTTCAGGTTCGATGACAAAACATTTAAATTGTTTAAACCTCTTTTTGTTTGAAGGATTTCCATCATAATCTCTAGAATCTGACGTTTGTCTTTATAAATGTACACATTTTGGTTCAATTTAAAAACGAATAGATGGCGCTCAAGTTAAGATAAGTTCAACTTATAATTGATCGTACAAATCTTCCAACGAACATGGACATCGCACGAATGGATAGATGCGAAAGTTATGGCAAGTGTTCCTTTTACAAGTAATATTTTTACTATAGCCATATGTTCAATTTTAAAACGAAGACTTTCTTTTAAATCTTGTGTAAATCGAGAAAAAAAAAACCAATTAGACATTTGTGACAACACGAATGGGGTAATTTAAACGAACATCTAAACCACTCTTATCTTACATAAAGCTGAAACTGACGGACATTGACTTAAAATTAAGCCCAAAAGATATTTAGCCAGAAATTACAGAAATAGTGTTTTTACGAATTCATTTACAGACACATACATACATATATACGAGTATGTACATATTTTGTGATAAGGACCGTCTATCCAAAGTCGACGGATACAACCGCAATCGAACAAATCACTTGCGGTTAACGAACAAAAACCAAATTCTCCGAAATTCGACACCGATATTCGACAGTCATACATTCATCCATATATAAATACAATATCTAGAACAAAACAAATTTTTTATCTCACCTGGTATAAGTATCCGATTCCAATGAGATGGATTGCAGCAAATGTAAACCTTTTCCATTCCATTCGGACACATTGGAGTTCGTTTCAATTCCATTGAAGATTTCAAATCCGGCCATAACCATAAACGACACGCAATCACATTTGGTTCTTCGCCTCCGATCGATTCGCGCGGCACTAGAACACAATCCGACCACTGGTGGGTGCGATGATGGTTGTTTTGACGTCGCCAACCGCCGCCGCCGCCACCGTTGTTCCCGTCCGTTCCGCAGCGATTTTCGACAACTTGACACAGGGTATCCAATTGGGGATCTTTTAACTTTTTCATTAAGACTTTGAATTGAACTTTTGTTTTTGCTAAACCTGGGATGTCGTTCGTTGAAGTTATTCCTTTTTGTTCGTAGAAATTGTAATTGTTTTTGTTGCTGTTGTTGTTGTTGTTGTTGTTGATTCCTATCGGATTGTTGTTGTTGAGAGTATAGTTCCGGTTGTCCTCCTGTGGACAGGGATATGTCCCTATGCTCGACTCGTTCGATTGAGAGATCCCGCCGCGGCAGCAATATCGAAAAACGCTTGCTGCTGTCGCCGATATCGCTGATGTCACCGTTGAGTGAGCTGGTGTTGTTGATATTACATTGTTGTTGTTCCTGTTGTTGAGAGAATAATTCTGATTGGGATTCTGTAGGTGATCGCACTTGCCAACGCTCGATTCGTTCGAAACAGAATCCCCATACGCGCCACAGCAATTCCGTAAAACATTTCCCGCTGCCATCACAGTTGACCTGTTGTTGTTGATTGTTGCAATCGGTTGAAATGATGGGATCTGCGATTGTTGCCAATTCGTTAATTGTTGCCCCATCAACTCCTGGGTAACTGCTGCTTTCCTTTCCTCCGACCATCTGGAATATTGACGAT
Source organism: Xylota sylvarum (assembly GCA_905220385.1). Lineage (NCBI taxonomy): Eukaryota > Metazoa > Arthropoda > Insecta > Diptera > Syrphidae > Xylota > Xylota sylvarum. The sequence continues at coordinate 42,491,444 of LR999958.1, forward strand.
CGTAATCGTCGCCTTCGTTGCAATCGGTTGAATTGTCGCCACAACTTTCGTAGCAGCAGCCACCTGTGTTGGTATCGTAATCCTGCTCGATGCTCATTTCCTCCGAGCCGGTTTCCATTTCGATTTGATATGAAGCATTGTCGACGACTCCTCCGAAATAGTTGGTCGAACACACATTCGCTGGATCTATGAGTTGTTGTTGGCTGCTGCTGTTGTTGATGTTGTTGTTTCCGCTGTTGTTTCCCAGAATCAAATTCGTGCTGCAACAGCATTTTCCAGGACACTTCATGTGACCATACGAGTCCCAATTGTCCGCCATCGATGATGTGACCAGCTGCTGATTTTGTTGTTGTTGTTGTTGCTGTTGCTGGTGCTGGTGTTGAGGGTGGAGTTGACGTTGAGGGTGACGCCGCGGTGGTTGCACATTTAGCATGACGTCGATGTCTTGATTGCACTGCTGAAGTCGTGTTTGGCATGCAGACCATAGTTTGTCCTTTTTTTTTTGTTTGCTGCTTTGAAACATGTAGATGGAGGGACTTAAAATGCATTGGTAACATCGATCTATCGTATTTGCATTATCGATTAAAACTGATGCAATTAAACTAAAATTGTATCACACTATCGATAGATGATGTTGTTTTGTTCTCCTTTTCTTTTTGTTTTCAAAGAGATATTATTTTTTATTTTTTTTTAATGTGCGTTCGCGTCTCTTACTTAACGGTAATGTTCAATAATAAATCGATAAATCACTATAATTTTTTTTCTTATTTATTTTATTTTTATATCTAAAGCATTATCACATTGACAATTATAAAAACAAAAACGTAACTAAGCAAATCACTTGTTTTCCTTTTTTTGTTCTACATATATGTATAAGCGCGATTTAATGGAGCACTTTTTTGTTTTAACTTTAGTTGTACACACACAGACTTAGTGGCAATGGCACGAGCACGTTATATATTCGTAAAAAATAAAACAAAGGTTTTCTAAAAACCACTAATAATTTTCGATATTTTCTTCTAAGGCGACTGTTAAACCGTATTATCATTAAAATTATATTTTAATAATAATTGCACATTGATTTGATTTTTTATTTATTTTTATTTTTTTTTTTAAATATATTTAAAGCACTTTTTGGTTGAAGCAGGCATATAACTTTTTTGTATCTTGATATGTACGATTTTTTATTCGAATAAAACAACAAAAAATTATTAAAAATAATTGTTTCTGCGTTTTGTAGTTGAAGAGATGAGTTATTAATTTGTTTTTGGAAAATAATCCGCAGCTGAAATAAAGGCAGAGATTTTAAGTATTATTTCTCAGTAATAAACAAAACAAATAAGTTTAAATGATGGTATTAACTAATGTGTGCCGTTGGAAATAACTAAAATAAACATATGTAACTGTAACTGCTGTGAGAAATTGATGGTAAACACTGAATAGAAGCGAAAAAATACTTAAACAGGAATTAGCGCGAGCATATATAAAACCCAGAAATAATTCAAAATGGCTAATTTCGATAAATACTGTCAAACAGTAAACATGGAAGAGTTTACCCGAAATAGAATAATTTAATATATTTAGACAGATATGTACATATCTCTGATATGAAGAGGGCTAATATTTTTCGCGGCAACTTGCTTTCATTTTCAAATGTCTGTCATGTGTTGGGCGCCATTAAATAAGAATAACGCTCCCACCATCGATCTATTTATGTACATATACATATATGAGATTATGTGATTGTTTATATGACAGCTTTGGCCTAGAGATCTAGCAAACCTACCGCTCTAACTATAGTATGTATGTATGCACATTATCTACAGAATATCTGTTCTGCGTTTGGAACCATTTTTATCAGTGGTATGTATGTACATATGTATAAGTGAATCAGGACTTCTGCAGTCAATACATCCATTATTGATTGATTGAGGTTACTCTTCACTTTCGCAAGTCGTCTTCTTATTTGCACTCCTTCAGGCGTGTATTCAGTTAACGTTCGGGTCAGAGTTGGATTCGTATCTCTTCTCCTGTATCTTCAATAAAGATCAATTTGTGTATAAAGTGAAGAATTTTTCACTTAGTTTTTAAAAAAATTTCCGTACAAAGATAAGGTCTTTAGTAGGATTACAAGCAGCTTCAAGTTGGAAAATTCCTTCAAAATCCCAAGGACATATGTACATGCCCATCGTAATGTTTTAAGCAATGCGCAATGCTTGTGTATCGTTCTATGCGAACAACGACGGTACACAACCCAGCATCATTGAAATCGATGTTCGCTAAAGTACCAATGAAAACTAGCTTCATTTGCCCGATGACATCGTTTGCGTGACGAAGAAGTTATAAGGACTGGAAAATAGGGAATCATTTGTTGATCTGGAATCTTTGCATTATTTTTTGCAGTACCTAGTGAAATGACCAACATGTCTTTCTGTCTTAAATTTGTAATAGTATTAAAGGTCTCCATGGTTACCTTGGCCTTGACTGGGGTTTCCATGAGTCTTGCCGGTAATACCTCATTACTATGCACACAGGCCCTTTAAATAGATCGGAAATTTTTAGGTCTTCTCCAAGATTTGCATTGGGTGCGATCTTTTTTCTTCTGTTGGGTAAAACTATAATTCCTGATACATTCAGGCTCTAGGTTACGTAAGTCTGCCATTTGGAGCTCATTAGGATTTAGATTATCTAAAAAGTGAATTTTGTGTTGCAGTCTAAACGATCTAAACGATCCCATGGTCGGTCTTTTGATTGACATAACCTTGTATTCCTTGAGTATTTTTTGGTTGCCGCCACATTCTCTTATCAACCAAGTTGAGTTCCCTTGAGCCGTTATTTAATTTGTGTGGTATACCTAGTAGAAAACTGTGTGATAACTATGGTAAAGATCACCATTTTACTGTAGATATTAGTTTATAAGGACTATAGCAGGTGTCATTGTTATTCAATAGCTATTGTATGCGGCTTCTGAAGGATGGGTTCAAGCTTCAAGTTCTAGAAAACACTAACAAGTTTTCATGTAGTATTCTGATAAATATGTCCTCCATACATCTCACAATATGTATACATATGTATATTTAGGTTAAAGCTGCTGTTCTAATTTGCTCAGTTGCGGTGTAAACATATACATATGTATGTACATATGTAAGTAGATATGTACGTGCCGAATCACACGAGGAACTTTGAAACCACAATTTTTTAAATATATGTATAAGCTGGCTTCCTGCTTGTTTAACTCCATAACTTGGTTATAGTACGTCAATCTTATATATAATTTAAAATATTTCGAGTGTTTGTCTTGCGTTGGGCGCCATTTTTTTTGGACAATTGTCTCAGCAGCGTTCAGTTTTTAAAGACGGGATAGATTAAACTACAGTAACTGCGTTTTGAATGTCATAATTTAGTTTAGCCGACCTCGTCATTTGTTTTAACTTTATTTATTAAAGCCGGTGTTGTTACATTGTGTAATAATTCGTCTGTGATGAACAGTAGGATTGCTTCACTGTTCTGCTTGATCCTAGTAGTCCTAGCATAAGATCTGTACGTTTATTACTCTTGAATATTTTTTTGTATCTTATCTTTGCTGCTGTAATGTCGAATTTTTATTTATTTTATAAGTGTAAAAGATTCCACTTCTACTAGTTGTTGTGTACTTTTTTCTAGTCCTTTTGCGATTTTTAGATTCTTCTTAATCTTACAGCCTTTTTGAAGTTCATTCTTTCAGTATGTTAAGTAACATTTCTTTCTATTTGCGTTTGACTTCACGGTGCTTCGAGTAAGTGAATGATGCAATTTGTACAGTATGAATCTAACCGCTATCAGTTGCCTGTGTACAGTACAAAACGAAACTACAAATCTTTTAAGGTAAAATAAACGTTTCACAACTACGTATTTTCTATTAAAACCAGAATATCCAACCACAAGAATATCCTAAATTCTAATAATAAAACTATCATCCCGATAAAAAAATAATTAAATGCCAAAACAGAGGCGCGGAGTTCATTGTTCTTTATAAAAATTTAATATTATCTTATCTCAAAAAATAAAAATAATTTCATAAATAACTTTAAACTACACATCGACCATTTTTTGTGAAATGCCTCTTCAGTGAGTGCTGTTATAATACACATTGACATAACCTTATCTAATTAGCAAAAAAACAGAAAATAAGAGTTGCCCAATTTTACTAGGTACTCATAGTGACATTTGTCACAAACCAAATGTTTGACACTTTTAGTGTAAAGTTAACAAAAAAAAAAAAATCAATGAATAAATAAACATGAAATCCAAACATCTGATTGGGTGTGGTACATCGGAGAGTAAACATCATGAAAATGAAAATAAAATTAAATCTGCGCATTTTGGATTTTCTATGCAAAAAAAAAAAATAAGACAGAAAAAATTGACTTCTGTCAAAAACTAAAACTTTGCACATACACGTACATATGTACACATGTATGTACATATATCCAAAAATTTTCTGCAATCACTGCACTTTGCAGGTACACCACCAGATACAGAAAATATGACAAAACCCCAATCCAAATGAAATCCACATCGCATGCTTTCAGGTAGTGTAGGTATGTGTGTGAATTTATAAAAATCCAAGCAGGTTATACACCTATACTCTTATGGGGTTATGTGTGTGTATGGTTTTTCTATAGGCGCCAGTGGGCGCCACTGACGTAATAAAAAAAAATGGTAATCGTCGCCGCACTGGCGCCAGCCAGACAGACAGACAGACACATACACATACACATACCTAAAGCAATGAAGCGACAGAACCACAGTCAAGTCAGTTGGTTCCTTGCCGGTGGCCGACAATTTTTTTTACTTTTTTATTTTTGTATCTACTATGTGTATCTATGAATCTTTCTGATTCTGGCCTGGTGCTGCTGTATCCCACACATACACACATAAATTTATCAATTCGAATTTTCCTTTTATACAGTTTTCTTTCGCGTAGAAGACGACTACATGATATAAAAACGAAAATGTATCTCACATCATGCGACCAACAAAAAAAAACCGTCCCCCAAACTGACAGTTAATAAATATCTAGAAAAAAATGGCGTTTGTATATTTTAATCTATTTGACCGATGCAATAAAAAACACCGAAGTAGAAGTCACACTTTCCGCCTCACCATATCAAAGGGTACCCGACTGTGTTCTGGTTCAAGTTATCTTTAATTGTTTCCTCAAATAGTTTATGAAATAAGATAAAATATTTTAAAGAACTCAAATCTTACTTAGCATAGTACACAGTATACACAGTAGAGCTGAGTTTAAAAAAAAATCAAAACGTATCTCGAAAGGCACACACTAGTTACAACTTATTGGTATGTTTTACTCTTCTGGTGTCATTTTTATTACCAATAACATTTATTTATTTCCCTTTTCTATTAATAATTGACATGACAGATACAGAGAGATACATAGATACTTTTTTTTTTTTGAGAGAAAAAAACGCTTCATTCTAGCGTTCGAAACTCACTTTATTTTCTTTTTTATTTCTCGAAAAAAAAAAATCTTGTTCACGACACGAGAACTCCTTCGTATATATTTTGATTTTGTAAATAAAAAATAAAAAAAAAACTTCCAACTTTTCTTTCACTTGATTTCCTTTTTGTACGTTCCGCGATTAGATAGATAGATGTATATATATATTTGTATGATATGTATCCGTAAAATTCCCGTTTCACGATATGTGATATATTTTCTTTTAAATTTTCACTTCAAATTGCTTATTTATTGAGAAAAGCACGAATAATAACTTTTCTTTCTTTTTACTTCTCATGTAAGTGAATTAGATAGATTCAACAACAAAAAATTAGCAGATAATATAATCAATAATCACAAAAAAAAAAAAAAAATAGAGAACGATATTTTTTGCTTTCTTATTTCGTTCACGACAAGGAGAATACATTTATAGATGGACAATCAAATAAAATAAACGTAAGAAAATTTTAAACAAATTCTTTCTTTTTTTTTTTTGTATGGAAAATGTATCTAGTACGAAGAAAACATTCCCACAATAATAATAATAAAAAAAAAACTCAAGAGAATACACGAAAACCCGACGTGCAACCAACGAGTTGCAGGAATTGACTAAATACGAAATTTTGGATTGGAGAAAAATCGTACATATTCCTCAAGTTGGTAATGGTATTTCTTTTTAGGTTTATTTTTCTTCTTTTCACTTTTTCTCCGCACGTTCCTATACATAGATACGATGAGATTGTAGAGAAATGTGTTTCAGATACTTTTTTTATTCAATTACTTGCACACACAAGCAGCCACGAAGAGCACTACAGATACTATGGTGTTGCGGGTGTAGATATTTTGTACTGAAAGGTACGAAGGTAGGATACTAACAATTTGATCATGTTAAGTAGCATTATCGAACGACTAAACTATAAATGACCATTAAGATAAGAGCAGCAAACTGTGTTTGCCACGAATTTTAATCACAAAAATTCAATTTCACAAGCTATCTCAAAATTTTACGCACTGGAAATGAATGGGGAAACGGTGGACTGACGTTACAATATTCGATCAATTTTGAGTAATTTGTGCATTACAGATCGAGTAAACTTCCTTTCTTGGCTCCTTATTTCTGATAACCATTTAACTCATTACTAGAATGGCAAGTTATCTGGAAAGAAAAGAAAGTACTATAAAAGTGCAGTTGAGCATCCTAATGGCATTAGATAAAAGTACAGGTTAGTTTAGGTTAGGTTATGTAGAGTAGGGTTATGAAGTTATCATCCATTTAACTCACGGACCTAATATCCCTACAGAATTTGAGTAAATCATTACTTCGGTTCAAAGACCCAACATCCTCTAGATTATTAAAGAAGTATTTTCCAATGTGTTTTAGTCTCCGCAGAAGCTTAATATGCTCTGAGAGGGTACATCATTGCAGTATCTGGATACATCCGTACTCGATAACCTTAATCTCATAAATTGTTTCATCAGAGTTTTGGAATTGGAGAAAAACAGGAGATTTCCTGTCCAAGAAGCAAAAATAACAGGAGATCCCAGATATAAAAAAAATTAAAAACAGTCCTTCCTCATTGTTATATAATTTAGTGAAGTTATGAAAAAGTGGACGTGGTAGTGGGTGGCTTTTAAAAATGTTTACACTTGTACTGTATTCTTTTCTCAAAAGCCCAGATATGAAATTATATCCTCCCAGCTCAAAATTTAAGTCCCAAATAGCGGTGACATACGGACGGACGGACTGATGGTCACAGTTCAATCGATTTCGCTATTGATGCTGATCACAAATATATATACATATGTACATACATATATATATATAGTTTATAGGGTCTATCTCAATTATTTCTTTATGTTACAAACTATGTGTCAAACTTAATATACCCTTAGTATAGGGTATAATGACCAAGATGAAATGACGACTTACTAAAAAAGAAATATCAGCTGTGAACTGCAACAGGGATGAACTTGAATAGTGATATTAAATGATTGATCGTCAATGGTGTGTTAAGGGAATACTAATAATTTATGTAGATACATACACATAGGTACTTATAATAGGTAGTTATTAATATACATAGATGAACGATAAATAAATAAATAAAATAATATTAATATCATTTTTTTTTTAAAGTAACAGGAGAATTGGTGAAAATGTTACTGAAATTGTAACAGTAGACAGTAGATTGACCTTTTTTCGATCGAAATAACAGTAGTCTCCTGCCATGACAGGAGAAACGGCACCACTGCATCAGAATGGTGATGCGATGACCAGAGAGTATACGTATCGCTATTTTTATCAGGGATCTGCTGAATTTTGCGGTTGATGCCTTCAATGCCTTCAATTATATCACTTTCTGGGAGATCTATTCCTTTCTTGCTCAGAACGTGAGCAGTTTCGTTACCTTCTATATCGTAGGTTAAGCATTTTCTAACTATGTCAAATAGATTTTGTGATGTAAGAATCTAACTCCTTCAGCGCAGCCTGACTTTCAATGTAGATGGCGATATTCCTGGCTCAGTTTATTCTTCAGCTTTACAGTTAAAACCTCTGTTTGGATTACACTACATGTGTCTTAAAGTCTTAGACCCATTTGCAAGTTTATATTACTCGACTATATACCTGATCCTATTTTAAAACCATCTGTGTATACTGCAATTTCATTTTGGAAAGAGACTACTTTCCTTTGCCAATCCTCCTTACGCGTTAAGGTACCATGGATTTCATCCGATTCGTCAGGTATATTGGGAAATGATTGCCTAAGATTGGAGTTAGTTACTTAGTTAGCCGAAGAGCACTATTACCCGCCTGTAATACTATTGGTACGTCTGGTAAGAAATATAGAATGCTGCAGTGCGTGTAGTAACAAGCTCCTTCCCATTGTATAAATTATTAACCTTGTATGAAATTTTTCTACTGATTCCATAAGGCTGTCCAATATAGATACATGTGCAAAAGCATAGCGGGAAGTAGAAGTTGTTTCTACCTCTAAAGCGGTTAAATCCAGTCATACATTCGTCAAGGATTTTAGACTTGAGCTATGTTCAGACGATTATCAGTTCTGACAATAATTGCAGGTTTACAAATTTCCTGACAATTTCTACAAATGAACTACCAATGAGCTGACAATGATTTTAAAATTTTCTTACAACGTAAAATTGTAAGTTCACATGATTGTCAGATTTTGCCCCAATTTCTGCAAATTAATTGTCAGATGGTTGGTCTGCCAATTGTCTGACAATGCTTTGCTTACAATATTGTCGGAGTAAAATTAGTAGTTCACACGATTGTCGGACATTTGGGACAAATTTTTCATTTGCAGCTCTGAAAATCGTCAGAACATAGCTTCACTAACGTTCGGTAGTAATATTACACACATACATATGTACTAAACTGAAGGAACAATTACGTCCACTGAAGGAGCATTTATATGCACCTAAATCTGAGTGAGCTACCCGAAGAAACAGAATTCGCACCATTAAGGATGAGATCAGTACCAGTCTCAAAGCACTGAAGTATGTACAAGGCGGTAGAACTTGACGGTGAACTTGAATGTATTCCCGCAGAGGTTTTATGCCTGGGAAACTGAGTGCTTCCAAAGAATGAAGAAATGGTTTCCACACACGATTCATCTGTATAAACTAAGGCGCAGGGTTTGTTTTGTTGGAATGTTGTTTCTATCAAAGGTGGACCGAATAAGATACAAATATGTTTATACACAGTTTACCATTTCGGCTTTTCTAGAATATATGTACGTAAGCGTAGTCAATGTTTGGTTTACAATGCAATTAGTTTAATCAAAAACCTACGCTTGTTCCTAATATGCTAAAATTCCCTATTTATGATCGTATTTCTTAAGAAATCAAGTCAAAACATTGAAGCAATACTAAAGTTCACTACGCTATGGAAGATAGAAGAGCATAAAAACAGAGAAATGTATGGCTAGGAAAGTGCTTACAAGGATTCGATCTATTCCGTAACTCAAAATTCCATCAATTTGGAAAGGTCCACTTAAGAATCTTTAACAATATCCAATATTTGATGTTAGCTAAAAATACAAAACTAGAAGCATTTGCAATGGGACGTTCAGTAAACCTTGGGAACCATGTCCTAATAATATCCTTTGGTTCTATATAGCAATGCAAACCCTGCAACTTCAACTTCGTAGTGACCTACGATATAGAGAATGGAATGTTATTATTAGAGCAATGAAATATCGCTTTAGGCCGATTCAAATTGGGTACCAGATGAAAAAAAAAGTCCCCGACTGGATCGTACGCACCTTTATACTATAAGTTTACATTCTTATAAGTAATAAAATTCAAAACTTATTCCTCTTGCACATGAGGCCTAATAAAGTGGGCTTGGCATTCTGTATTTTTGATGGAATTATACTGATGCTATCTGAGACATTTCCTATTTTCGTTTTTAAAAACGCACATTTAGAAGATTCAAAATATTTACGTGACCCATTGCACTGCCTTACAGCTTTCTTTTTCTTTCTGTGTTCATAGTAAGTTGTATATGTATTATAGACAGCCAGAAAAATTGACAGGTACATACATATATGTATGTATTAACGAGCGAGCTCGAAATATAATCTTTCCAAAACTTTAAAAAACTATGGCTATCCTGTAATTCCGAGACTTGTATGAAATAAATGGAAAAAAAAATTCAGAATTTATTCCTATTAACCTAAATTAAACTTATCTTAATGAAGTAGTAACTGACCAGTAGCTACCGCCACCGCTACAGAAATATATACTAGGAACGTGATAGTAACTCTTAAATCATTTCACATTTTGCAATATATTTTGATTATAAGTTTTCAAAGATAATAAGAATAAGCATAGGATCAGTCTTAATGGTCCTTTTGAACTTGAGGACGGATGAATAGGTTTGTACACATAGTTCCGGCTGTACATTCCCATCCAACACTCGACAGAATTTATCAGGAATGGTAAGATTATTGGTTTGTGTAGGATCACTTTCGTTCTTCTCTTAGTACTGGTTAGGTTAGGATTGCCTTTCCCGAAGATGAGACTTATAGATTTAATACTTAAGTCGTCGGAAATAAATGAAGCCATATTTTGTTGATAATTTAGTAAAACCTTCAGATGCTGTTCGGGAGGAGAATGATACATATTGCAAGCATGTAATTGCTTATCGGGTTAGCTTTAGACCTAGATATTACATTGTGATCCAATGGATCTACACCCCAACGTGAGCAACCTTCATTGACAGATGTTCTTCTAAAGAGAGTTTCTGAAGACCGATAAATCTTGTCATTTATTTTAGAGACGTTTGAATTTTTCCCTGTCATAATTGCCTTTGAAATTAATTTCAAAGAATACAAATCTATTGAAATGGCAACACTATTCACAATTCCAAACAACACTCCTCCACCTTCGCCATTCCATATTCTTCTCATAATCGTAATTGTGTTTGTATCTGCTTATTAGGTTTTACCTACCACCCTTGCGTACGACATTCTTCAAGAAAAAGAACAACAACTCAGTTTAGTATTAGTATAAGAAGAAGTATCAAGAAATAGTGGGAAAAAATGAGAGGAGACAGGAAACAAAAAAAAAAAAAAAAACTCGTCTAAATGAATGTTGGAATTAGTTGCACAATACAAACAAAACCACATGGCGCCATGCCTAGACAGGGCTGGCAAACCCCAATCTCAGTGGGTCACAATAATAATACAACTGTCATTTTCGTTTGTTTTATTTTTATGAAGTCTTTGTTGATCTTTTTCTCCGTTCACTTCCCTGGTTGAGTATCGTTCTTAGGTATTTAAAGGGTAGACTTGACTTTGTTTAGTAGGTTTACTCCTTAATTTTGTCTTATTCTCCTACTATAGCTATTTCAGACTGCCTTACGGTGAGTTGGATTAGACAGAAATGGGTGTTTGTTTCAAGTCGCGAACTTCCTGCATTTGATAGTTAAAAGCTCCCATTCTTCTCTAAAAATAACCACCGATTCTAACAGTGTTGCAATCGAATACCAAATACCGAATACTGAATTTGAAGTAATTATTTGTTACTCAAAAGTAATCAAATTGCACAACACAATGTTGCAGTCAAGGTGACTCGCAAGGCAGTCGACGCTTATGCGAATCTAAATGATGCCCAAGGGAAAATCAGGTACCTAGATGACCCTGTCAATACCCTGAAAGACTTGTGGCCAATATTGACTACCAGTCAACTGCCGACTCAGACTACTGTCAGTAGATGAGTTTCAAGAAATCAGTGGTTGGTATTCTGTAGAATATGCGCTGTTAATCGAAGAAAGCTCTAGACTGAGAAAGGAGCTTTCCTAGAAACAGTGTGATACTTCAAGAGGGATACTCTCGATCTTTAGAAATAACTTTTGGTTTCGAATCGCAAATGGAAAAATGAAAATAACAGCCTTTTGCCTTTCTGATGTCATAGCTTCTTATTGTATCACTGAGTCCCTAAAAACGACAGCTGGACCAAATTGTACCAATAGTACGTGAGCCTAAGGTTTGCGATCCATTTTGACGTCACTTAGTCTATTTAAACTTGTCAGATGTACGAATCGCATACTTGTCTCGACCTTGCCATCACATTCGCACTCACATTGTTTCTCCGTATAAAATGCCCGTACATTCATTTCGAATCAGTAGGTTCTTCGTTCTTCTTTTCATTTCTTCTTTGATTCAGTTTCTCTACTTTTTTTTCTATTGTTTTTTTTTCTTTTCGTATTCTGTTTCTATTATTCTTCTAATTGGAATCATTAGGCGCTTACATATCTATTTGGATCTGGCTTTCAAAACCATCGTTTGCTTGTGTGCGGGCGCAGGGGGTGGCACACGTTTAACAGTATTTAGTTCTTAGCTCATCGCTATGTTCGTTGCTAATGTATTCGTGCGCGTGTGTGTGTGTGTGTATTATGTCGAGCTACTGTGGTATGGCTACTCAGGTAAAAAAACCACCGCAGCAGCAGATGATGAAAGGAGAAGACGAAAAAGAATTAACGAACGTATCTACCTGTTGGACAGATAATGTAGATGATGGCCGTCTGTCTGTAAATGGTGGCTTTCCGATAGGAAAAGGTGCAGCAGCAGCAGCAACCGTGTCACACATTTGCAATTAGCGAAGTACTATGCCAGTGTGAGTGGGAAGTATCCTCTATTCTCTTTTTGAAAATCTCTGTGGCGTTTAGTAGAGTAAATGGGTGTGTTCAGTGTTCGGCATGCGATGAAAAGCGTGTGCGTGAGCGAAATTTGGTTTGTGGCGTCTGCGCCAAGTCAAAATGCTGTGCGCGCAAAGTAAGTTGCTTCTCATCATAATGTAATTACGCTCGCTTTTGTATCTCTCGTTGTTTCGGTCTTGTTGTTGTAGTTGTTTTTATTTGTGTATTATTAATGGCCGTAATGACTTGAAGCCATGTGTGCGGCGGCGCTGCAGTGGATAGTTATACATGTGTGTCGGCAAAGTGGAAACAAGATGCTTTGAGGGTTTTATTGCTGTCCGCAATAAACCAACATACAGAATGATTCATGTTGTAGGTGCTGGTAGCTGCGGTGGAAATAGAGCATTCTCTTTCAAGGTAATGAAGCATGCATTGATTGGTATGGGTTAGTATACACCGTAACAGATTTCTGAGGCTATGGAGAGTCTAAATACTTGGTCGACAGATTCTGTCTATTCTCCATTGCTTCGTAGATAGATTGAGTAAATAATAATATTGGTTCTGAGCCTAGCTTTATGCAAGCGTTCGTGCTTTGCTTGTTGCATTTTTACCCGAATGGAAGGCATGCCATTTCTGAAGGACGAGTTCCCGAATGTAAACTTTTTTTTGGTGTTTCCTTGGACTTGAACCATGAACTCTTGCTCAGTAGTCCGATACATTAACTATTGCGTCAAGTCACAAAGTAGTCAGAATTCGAAAAGTTTGTTTTCGAAGAGAAGAGAAGTAGAGTACGTGAACTTGAAAAAGAAAAATTACTTTTTTAAAATTTGAGAGAATAGTGAGAAAAACAAAATGGGACGGGATGTGCAGATGCAGACAGAATATGAAAAAAAGAAAAGACACTTCAGACAGAAGCCCATCAAAAGATCACTTGAGAAACTAGCTCGGAACCTTGAAGGAACGAAATGCTTTAAGACCCCGAACCCTCTTTAGAGACCTAGTCTATTTTGTATTAAATCTATCATCTATGTTGGATAATGCATTAAATTCCTGCTTTTTGAGGAACACAAAGTTATACTGGAACCTTCTCTGATAGTCCTGTTGATTATAATACAATTAAACGCATCGCAAATCCTTCTCGAATAACAGCTAGACATTTGAATAAATACTTACAAATGTACATACATTCAAGTAGAATATTGTGAGCCTCGAATATAGGACCTATTCCAGCTAATCGCAACCATACTTTTAGTGACAATTTTTGTTTTAAAAATCTTTTTTATGACAGTTATACCCTCTATAGTACCATGTCCATGATGGGCGATTGGTGCTCTAGAAATGAGCTTTCAGTCCATCCTCACCAAGTAAAGTTTGTTATACCATCTTTTAAGACTTCATGGCAGATTCATGTACTTACTCGACCCTTCCTGCTTCAATGGAAATATAAAGCCAAATGTCTTCAAATTATTTATAAAATTGTACTACTCTCCCCTACATCAGCACATCATAAAACATGTGAATGCGCCACTGCAAACAGTTTCCTAATCGATTAACGCATAATCAATAAACTGCTGTAGACCTTCCTCTTTGCCGTTGTACAGCAGCCGTCTCTCTGATTCCTGGAACGCAAAAACAAATAAAATTTGTGTAACATCCTTCTTTTGAGAAAAAGATCCCTCGCGCTCCCATCCGCATCCGCCCAGTAAACTACTTAATACGTGTGTGCACACAGAAAACATTCAAAGTTATTACTTGGAAACAAATTATCTCGATCGATTAAGAAAATTTACCCTGTGCACAGCGCACAGATAAATCCACACAGTGCATTACGGAAGAGAGCCCAGATACTTTTTGTATTCATCGAGCGCTTGTTGCTCTGGGCTGCTGCCGGCAACGTCATCGTCTTCGTCGTCGTCGTCGGTGTCTTGCCTTCAACTAGAAGAGCAAGCAATAATGATACACATTCCCTCCTCGACTCGTTGTTGTGTACTGCGAAAATGGTTCACGAAATCGCCAGAACCCGCTTCAAGTAATAGGTCCCGAGACCGAACTGAAAAATTTAATCTGTCTGTAATCAGGGGGCGCTCCTTGTTCCTTTAATAATTTTTTTTTTCTCGTATTTTGTTGTTGTTTTCATAAAAAAAAAAACCATTCCATGGTTTTGTCCATGCCCTGAGATGGACCAGTGTGATCAGCTCCTCTCCATTGAAAACGAAGCGGCCTGTCATTACGATAATCGGAGCCTATTTGCCCTTGTGCATGATGGTTGGAGCGGTTGGGTGTACTCAAATTGGAGTGGAGACTGGAGAGAGATATCCATAGCCGTATAACGACGAGGGAATCTCATCTGCCCTTGAAGTAAAGGATGACAAGAAATTGGTATCATCTGCGCGTTTCTAAATTGAGAGTCATGTCGTGTGTACCTGCAAGGTAAACACAGACCGCGCTCCTTCATTTAAATCAAAAGAAGGGTTTAATGCGAGACTCAGTATGACGGGTTATTGATCATAAACTGCTAATTGCTTAAAAAATCGACATAATAACGACATCATAAACTATATCCTTCGAGTAAATGTGGAAGTTTATCAACAGACAAGTGACTTGGAATCATTTAACTCTAGGTCAAGTTTAGTATCTGGCTTAGAGGAGATGGCGCTTCCAAGAAAAACTTTTGGAATTGTTTTTGCCTTCAATGTGCAAAAGATTTTTTTCATCATACCGATTCGATTGAACCGGTTGATTATCTCATTCGCCCTTAACTATTTTAAACTTGTTTAATTTTTGATTCTTCCTAAATTATTAACGCTAGTCTTGTCTAGGTATGATATCACAAAAAGTTTTGAAAGAGCATCTGAACAAAGTTCCTTACACCCTTCTGGTGTTAGCCGAAATAAATTTCGGATTAAAGTACCTCCGTCGTTAGGTTTTTTTTCTTTTATTCTTTTTGTTTTCTTTAAAGCGTGTTTATGTTCAGAAAGGGGTTTCTCTTTAAGTTGACAGACTTCTAAGTAGATTATCAATATTCCACTAACCTCTACACTCTAATAATTCTTGTCCCTTCAGTCCTATCGGGCAATATTATGAGTTGTTCTCAGAACTCAGGACTACACATAGCGGGCGCCTTCCTCAGAAAATGCTTAAAAGTTATTTCACAGCCCCATCTCTCGCGAGCGTCTGACAAACATCCGAGAGTATAATTGTCATGAAAAAGTTTCTGAACTACAGTAGGACCCTTCCATTCATGTAGAGAATATAACACTCACACATGAATGGTTGTGATCAAGGAGGTTCTTGACTTTTAATGCTGATCGCTACGATGGCATGTAAGAAACTTTTTTTGACTGGAATTGGATAGAATTCTTGGACCTGGAGATCAAAAAATTCATTCAAGTCATTCAAAGGTGACAGTTTGATCATGAAACCCCCGTGACCGGAATTGGATAGAATGAGCATAAATAACATATGGTTTCTACAGTTATTGCAAACCAAGCTCAGGTCGTGTCATCTCTCGTTTTGGAGACCAAAAATGGCCGCCGATAAGTTGCCTATTTGGACTTTTTCCTTTTGAAGTGAGTACTATACTATATACTCGAATGTGAGCAATTCAACAACTCAAGGAAGAAATCGAAGCCATTTTTAGTTCAAAAAGTCTCCCAAATTTGTTGAAAAGGATACACTCCTGTCAACTGAGCAGCAGTGACCATTTGACAGATGTTTTATTGTATTTCTAATGTCAACTAGTACATTTTATAAATCAATCAAAGTTTCAATTTATGGTACATTTCCTTTTAAGTTATAGTTCAAGTTTCAAGTTGAGACACCCTTTACTGCTACATTCATTTATATGTAAGCATGTTTTTCAGCCCTGGTATGATTAACAATCTGTATGATGAGGTAGTGATTTGCCAAAACAGTTTTCTAGAGTTAAGCTCTTTCAAATCTTCCATAATCTTCGAACTTTCTGGACTCCTTAGCAAGACATAATTCTTTGATTATAGCAAATAAGTAGGTATTTGGTTTGGTTTTCCCTGACTTAAATTGATGTGATAGCCTCTACGCCTGAACGAATTTGTTAAAGATAATGGCTTCTAGGTCGATCGGTTCTGTTCACTGAAGTAATCTAGTAAACTGCCTTGAAAGAACTTTTCTAAATTGCACATTACACAACGTATACAGTTTTGGAGTAGGTTTCGACTTGAGATTTATTGGTCTTGGCACCCAATAAACGGGAAGAAATACACTGCAACTCAATGTTAAAGCTGGCGAAGTTCCTACGAGACCAACCAAGTTCCTACGGGATACTAGCGTAACTAAACTAAAAATTGATGGAGTTGATATTGAGGAATCTTGTTTGGCATGCAAGTTAGTGGTGGTAGGTGACTCGGATTCCTAAAGATGTGTAAACGTTTTTTCAGTGCTGCGGACTTGGTTACTATCCATGAAGCTTATATTCGTCCGAAGCTAGAATACAACTCACATGTTTGGGCGGGAGCTTCCGGAACTTGTTTGAGTTTATTAGATCGTGTCTAGCGTCAAGCATATGTATATGTATGTTGATTGATTGATGATCAATGCCCTCCTCAATATTTTCAAAAAATTATGATTTGCATAGATTTAAAGCCAACGCGCATTGTCACCTTTTAATTTTCCTATAGTCTTTCCTATCACTCTATGACTGTGTTTATAACTAAAGAACTTTAGTCCCAAGTGATGAGATACATATCTACATTTAAAAAACAATAGTTTCCAATGAACCGGAAGGAGACATTATTACCTTAGAATCCGCTTACCACATTAAGTGTGTCTAGCTACCGCATAATACACAAACCTGTCATGTCTGCTGTCTTGACAATATGCTCCACACTGTTTGGTTATTAATTTCTTTTCTCCACCATTAGAGGAGCACTGAGACACTGTTGCATTTGCATAATTCATCCTGAAAGTAATACCCCCGTTACGTGTCCATTAGCCCATCAACGCACATAAAACGGATGTGTGTAATTTTGATATTGGCTCTTTCCGAAAAGTTGTGTCTGCGCCGCGACACATTGTCGATCCCAGAGTCAGACAACCTCAAGAGTTTCCGACGAAGACTGCACTGCAAAGGGCACTCTTCGGGCTGGAGGACGGTCTCAATGTCGTCCGTGATTCACTATTATACGACTTCGAATTGGTTGGTAAAAGTGCATACGCACTATCGAGTGCCAGACCATAGTCGTGTCGTGGTGCTGATGGGTGATATGACGAGTGGTAGTCACCCATCAGAGAGCGCGCGCCCTATAACCACTAGAGTCCCAAAGAAATTGAAGATGGGCGCCACGCGGCTGCATTTTATCATCTTTTATTCGCTTCACACTCAGTGGTGGTTATACAGTCTTATAGTACTTATCTTACCGACCAACAGCGACGACGACGACGACGACGATGAAGCGACTCTTCCACCCTCCGCATTGTGTCCGTCGCCACAAAGGAGCCGGCCATCGTTTTCAGGCGTAATTGTTGTCGGCGGCGGCGGCGGCGGCGGCGGCGGCGGCGGCGGCCTGCACTCAGAGTGTGTACACCTTCTTACTTACCCCCATTTAAAGCGTTGTTACTCTCTGGTGTTAGTACGACGAACAGCAGTCGCAGACGCGTATAAAGGCCGGCAGGCAGTCGCCAACTCTTTTTGATGCAAAATGACGGTTTTTGATGTCTGGGTCTGGATGGAATTGTATCGCAAGCTGTCTTTTTCGATGTCGTCGTCGTCGTCGTGATATGCTGTGGTGGAGGTTTTATGTATGGTGATTGGTGACCGATGTGAGGGTTCATTGCCAGGCATGCATTTCGCGATGACTATGTATTTCACAATAAAATATCTACACTTGTGTAGTGTAGTAGTTGTTATTGTGAATACCCGACGAGGCCGAAGGATTAACACATTTCTTTTGCAATCCATCGGATCGCACACTACACAGCGCGAGTAGTAGTGCCAAGAAAGTTCCAGCTGAGTGCGAGTATTATGGCATTTTAAGAGGAAATTTTATTGCTTTGGGATTAGTTGATTCGGTAAGCTGGTATGTGGGACTGGCTGGCGATAATTAGAATGACCGTCGTCAACTAAGTTCTGGCAGAATCCTTACACATTTAAGCCAAATTAGCGGAAGGCTAGTTGTCACACTTTTTCCATACTGAATGGATTAGTGTGGTTGTGCGTAAATTGCACTAGTTCTATGCGATAGGTATCTTGCTGTAGCCCTTTAGTAGTCAGTGAGGTAGTAAGGGAAATCCTTCTAAGAGAACTTTTGGTGTTTATGCTGGGATTCGAATAACGTTCTACGGAAACTGGATGGGTTTGATTGAATGATTAGTTGGTTAATATGGACGTACACAAAGTTTTTTTGTAGGCGCATTGTACTATTACTAAGTAAGGACGGGTGTTAAGATCGTTTTAATTATTACAAAGGTATTCATATGTTGTAGTATTCCTAATGTTGGAGACTGTTTCTCCTCCTCTTATTGTCTACAGCTCCTGCAAAAATCATTTCATGAAATACCAAGTACTGTGTTCGTTGAGTCAACAGAGGTTTCTCTTCTTGACGTCTTGATCTTGATTATAAGGAGAACTTATACATACCTGAACCTGTACATCACAGTGACCTAGTGGAGATAAACATACATACTATCCTGCTGCGTTTGTCTTCTGGTTTTGCCCTCAATGCCACAAATATCAATTTAAAACTCCAAGGCTTAGAAATTCGGTATTTTGATTTTGTAGGAGTAGGAGCCTTATACAGTACATTGAAAATGATCTTGTGTTGGTAGTCGTAGCAAAATATGAAGTTGCATTTTTCTAGAGGAATATTCATTCAATTCATGCACCACCAGAAGGAGTTTTAAAAACTACCAGAAAATTTTCAGATCGATTTTTGCGGTAAGTAAAACCGCAGGACGAGGCTTCACATACTTAGATTGTGGACCGAACTGAAATCTGTGAGTCTGCGAGTTGTTTTCGAAACGGGAAGGCGGATGCTTGAAATCAACCACTTCGTCCTCCCGGGAGAAGTGTTTGTCTAAGTTGAGAATCTCTAATGTGGACGAGGTAAGAACGTTTTCATAAGAAATACAAAGCAGTTTTCTCATCCTCAAGACAGAATTTACAAAACCACAAACTTCCAATGTCAAAGGTTTTGAGATGCTCGCTTAAGGAAGCGCAACTAGAAATGCATTTCTCTTAGGTCCTCAAGCCACGCCTATTCAAACCGAGCAGGTATTTAGTCATGTAAGAAAACTGTCTAGTGGTCAAAGGGTAGTGATGCGGAACATATGGGAACACAAGCGTTCTCGCCTTAGCCTCTCACTCTCAACTCCTACTCTACACCTCCACGATGGTGGCTGCTGGGTGCCTAGTACCTCAACTGGAAATTGGGTAACCAACCCCTTTGGAAGGTTGTTGGTGGCAGCGAACGAGAGAGGGGGGAGGAGTGTCTTCACACTAAGGCACCTTCTCTTGCTTCAGGCGGCGGCGGACAAATTCTCTAGATGGAATCAACGGTGGCGTCAACCAGTTCCAGTTAGGCCGAACTATTAGTGTTATCCCTATATGAGCTGCTTCGACATATTCGAATCCCGGGTCTATAGGGATTTTCAATACTGAGCCAGGGTGTTGGAATAGAGTTGGTGGTGGGAGTTAATGGGCCAACGGCAGCGCTCACATCCCCGAAGCGGGGTACTGACCCCGGAATATCCGGCCCCTTGTCCTAGGGGTAAAAAAAAAGGAACTGGTCCTCCAGGTTGGGGGTTGTGCGTCGGGGTAACTTCCCTACCACGTAAAAAACAAGTAGTTACGATACTACAACAAGCCTCGGATAAGGATAATTCCACTGTTGACGACCCCAGCAAACGAAATAAGGACAACGATCTTCGGATCTGCACGTGGAATGTTCGGACCCTTAACAGGCCGCGTGCAGCCGAACAACTAGCAGAGGCCCTAGACTGCTACAATGCAGATATCACCGCCATCCAGGAAGTGCGATGGGATGGGCCGGGCAAAATGAGGATGAAAAACTGTGACGTATACTACGGTGATTGCTATAGGGAACAGAAACAGCGCTTATTTGGATGTGGGTTCGTCATACGCGGCAGACTTAGGCAAGAAGTCTTGAGCTTTCGACACGTGAGCGAGCGTCTTATGACAATCCGCATCAAGGCTAAATTCGCGAACATAAGCCTAATATGCGCTCATGCCCCCACAGAGGGCAAGGACGACGCCACCAAGAAAGTTTCTACGAGCTCCTCGACAAAACATATGAGCAATGTCCTAAGTACGGAAAGGAGGACATCTTTGGTAGGACGATTGGGAAGCACAGCCTACACGACACCACGTCTGGCAACGGACTTAGGCTTATTGACTTAGCGGCGGGGAGAAATGTCAGTATAGCAAGCACACGGTTTCCTCATCTCAATATCCATAAAGGGAAATGGCGATCTCCTGATCATCAAACGGTCAATCAAATTGACCACATTGCGGCCGACGCAAGGCATGCCTCCAGTATTCTGGATGTCCGAACCTTCCGAGCAGCCAACATGGACTCGGATCACTACCTTGTTGCTGCCAAGGTACGAATGCGGATATCCCAAACGCCACAACTAAGAAGAACTACTGTGAGAAGATTTGACGTCGAAAAGATGCAATCGCAAGAGATCGCCAGAATCTTCACCGAACGCGTATCCCGAAATCTCTCAATGACTCCTATGCCGCCAGCATCAAGCGCCGAAGACCAGTGGCAACGCTGCCAACAAGCCATCAGAAGTGCCGCAACTGATGTGCTGGGTTTCACCCGACCACCACCAAGAAACCCCTGGTTTGACGATGAGTGCCGGCAAGCACATGCAGCTAAACAGCAAGCATACAAAGCGGCGCTGCAAAAAAGGACGAGAGCTGCTCGTGAGCTCTGCGAGCAGAAGAGACGGGAAGAACATCGGCTTCTCCGAAAGAAGAAAAAAGAGCACGAGAAATGCGCGATCGAAGATATTGAGAGATTATACTCCAGGAATAATGTACGGAAGTTTTACCAACAGGTAAAAAGAACGTGTCAGGCCAACAACACCCGTACAGAAGCCTGTAGAGATGAAGAAGGAAACCTCGTAGTAGAGTCGCAGTCGGTGCTGAGAGTATGGAAAAACTTCTTCTGCAGCCTGTATAACGGGCACGAAGACCAACTTTCTGCTGTCAGGCAGAATGAACCATTCAACATAGACGATGATAGCTAAAACTTCCGTCCACCTGACCAAAACGAAGTAAGGATAGCAATATCCAAACTTGAGTCCAACAAGGCTGGTGGACCTGACGGCTTACCAGCCGAGCTGTTCAAAGCAGCTGGAAATGACCTGGTAGAGAGCATACACCAACTCATTTCTAAAATTTGGTCAGATGAGTGTACGCCTGATGAATGGAATCTCAGCACCGTTTGCCTGATCCACAAGAAAGGAGATCCCCTCAATTGCGCCAATTACAGAGGTATCCGTCTCCTCAACATCGCATACAAGATCCTTTCTGCCATATTGTGTGAACGTCTGAAACCCTTCGTCAACAACCTGATTGGGCCCTATCAGTGTGGTTTCAGATCAGGAAAGTCCACAATCGATCAAATTTTCACACTTCGGCAGATCCTGGAAAAACCCCAAGAAGTCCAAATCGATACTCACCATCTTTTTATCGATTTCAAGGCCGCATATGACAGCATTTATAGAGACGAGCTATACAGAGCCATGTCTAGTTTTGGCATCCCTGCCAAACTCGTCAGATTGTGCAGGATGACGTTGGAGAATTCTCGCTGCTCCATCAAGGTCGGTAACGATTTCACCGAGACCTTTGATGTCAAAAAAGGATTTAGACAAGGTGACGCGCTGTCATGTGATTTTTTTAACATCGTTCTTGAGAGAATTGTGCGAAACTCACAAGCCAACACCGGAGGCACAATCCTTCAAAAGTCTGTGCAACTACTAGCGTACGCCGACGACATCGACATTATTGGAAGAACACAGCGGGCTGTCACCGGTGCGTTCGCTAGTATTGAAACAGAAGCTGCCAAAATGGGTTTAGCGGCAAACGAGGGCAAAACCAAGTATATGCTGTCAACCAGAAGGGATACGCAACATCGACGAATTGGACAGAACGTCACAATCGACAGCTATAACTTTGAGGTAGTAAGGGACTTTGTCTAACTCGACTCTGCTATCAATTTTGACAACAACACTTCGGCAGAAATAAAACGAAGAATAACTCTTGCCAATCGCTGTTTCTTTGGGCTGAGAAGGCAATTGAGTAGTAAGGCCCTATCCCGAACAACTAAGGAGACTCTATATAAGACCTTGATCATCCCAGTTCTGCTTTATGGCGCTAAAGCTTGGACTTTATCAAAAGCGGATGAAGATATCCTTGGTCGCTTCAAGAGAAAAATTCTTCGTAAAATATTCGGTCCCGTTTGCGTTGACGGGCGTTGGAGGAGAAGATTCAACGACGAACTATACGAGCTGTACAGCGACATCGACCTCGTCAAAAAACTGCGCATTAGTCGTTTGAGATGGCTAGGACATGTAGAGCGAATGGACACCGGTGCTCCGGCCCGAAGAGTCTTCGAATCAAACCCGGAGGGACAACGCAGCAGAGGAAGACCTCGCCTTAGGTGGCGCGCACAAGTTGAAGGGGACCTGAACAAGCTTGGAGCGCGCAACTGGAGGCAGTTAGCTAAGGACAGAGCTAACTGGAGAGGCTTGTTAGTTGAGGCCCAGGTTCACCCCGAACTGTAGCGCCACCTAAGTTGAAGTTGAAGAAAACTGTCTGTCTCTATGTATAAATTAGAGTCACCTGCTTCCCGATAGCAGGGGGTGGGCGATTAAAAAGATCCTCTAGCCTTATACTGCTAAGCTTTTTTTTGAATACAGTCTTCTCTGGTTTAGGGATGAAAATCGACTTAGCTCTTTTCCAGGCTAAAGAAATATACATAGCTCATACAAAGCAAGCTCTAGAGATCGTAGCTAACAACGAAAGCATTACGAGATATGTAAGGGGAGAAAGACAGGATAATTTCTTTTATTTTCTCCCTTATTATACCTCCGCAGGCCGCCATTGATCCCTAGTAGCTCTACTATCGTACACACCTCGACCAATGGCAATAGTACTGGCATGGAATTGGGTGTCTATTAACAGGCATCTTTTGCATTCAACTCAAAACCATGGATAGAGATAGCTAAACAATTCAATATTCACCTAATTTGGATACCACGATGTAATAGGAGAAAACTATACCACACCTCCTTTGTAGGTCACAAGCACTTTTCGCTTCCAAAAGATTGCCTACTTCTTCGATAATTTGGATGAACTGGCTAACGCCAACATCAATAGCCTCCAGTGCTATATAATAAGGGCTAGTTCTGATGGTAGGTTTTCCTATGGGGATTTTAGATCCATGTACTACAATGGACCTTGACTGGTCTAAGTGTGCCGGTTCTGCACATCAGTAAGAGAAGACCAATCAGCATCCAGGTCAAGGCCTGGCTTTGTTAAACAATTTCTCACTCTTCTCTTGAAAAAGCGTTGCACATTTCCTCGATAAAGAAAAAAATCTCTACTCTCTCAACCTGCTATCCGTCTGTATTTAGCCAAGCGTCAGAGGTAGAAATGGAGTTAAGGAAATAGCCACAGTGTGGGGATTTAGATAAGATGTCCATTGTATTCCTTGACATCTCTTCAACAGTGTTGCGTAAATAACAGCAGCGATCACTACCAAACAAACTGTCGTACATATGACAGCCAAATGATTCAGGCCCCGAAAAATCATATTCAACTTGTTGCTCTATAATGTTCAGCGAGGTTTTAATATGGTGGTCTGTCTTTACAGTAAGCCTCTCCAGTGTTGCCATTTCATTAGATTAAACTTCTGGAAGATAATATCCTCGTTCCACTCTTCTTGGAATCGTTCATGCTTTCCTTATTAATATGATGACAGTCTTGCCTTGGGGCGCCATGGTTCAAGTGGTTAGTGCGTTGGACTACGGAGCGAAGGGTTCGAGGTTCAATCCCCAGACAAAACCTAAAATTTCTTTCACGGCCTCACCTCTCGCGAGCGTCTGACAAACATTTTGTATTTGTAGTCCTGTCAATACCACTACAATCTGTGCAACTGGTCAATTTTATTGGCTTTTGAGTTCAAACCATTATGTTAGCCACAGACAGGAAACTTATTCAGTTTATTTTTTTTTTATACCTAATCACGTTTTCAATCTTAAATTATATCATTACAGCAGAGCCATCTGTTAGCCCTTGAGGTTCGTCATTCACAGGCTAATGATGAACAACGCCCACAGTAATTTGTATTCATATTGTTTTGATGGCGCTTCCTTACCCTTTATGGAAAATGGAATCCACTCAAATGACATACTAAACACGCGAATCACAGATAATTATCCCATCTTCGCCGGCATCCATTAGATACAATGTGCATGCATTCAAAAACTGTATGCACGACTGCCCTCCCCTTTTGAATTGTTGTCACACGCCTTGTTAAATATTCGCCCCCAACCGTCCATCCATCCGTACACGTTGACTACGTCCAGACACCCTCTTTAACTGGTACTGCATCGCTGATTAATACACAAAGATAACTTGACGAAGCGGCGCCTTTACGGTCGTATCCATTTAATACAATGCCATTATTCCCGACGTTCATTTCCTTAAATGGGGGAGAGAAGATCGCATTGCCCCCATTTTGCTTTCAAGTCACACAAGTCCACATGGAATATGCCTCTTGGTCTTATCGAACCCACCTGCCATTCGCTTTGTCTTTTATCCTCAGGCATAGCCACCTGTTGCATGTCAAGATGCTCTCGGTTCGGACAAATTAGCACTAAACAGGTACACACGATGACGGTTTTCTTACTAATTACGTTGTTTTTTGCCCGAAAGCTGGGATAAACGCACGAAGATCAGAGGGACCACCAAACTCGTGGTCGTTCCTCATTTGATAAACAAGCAACTGTCATTCTTTGAATGCAATGTATGTATGTACGTCCCTCCAGAGGAATACGTACCACATTGGTGCATGAGACCACCCTAAAGCCAAAGCGAATACATTGTGCTCCTTAAAATTAAGCCATTGGCAAAAAAAAAAAAAAATTCACAGGAGTACCTACTCCACACAGTCTCGTTCCAATTAAATCATAATAAATCCCAAATTCTGTGCACAAAAAACGAAGAAGGACAACTCCGCGTCCCAATTATAATGTTCCCAAGTCGCATAGGGTATGACGGTGCACCACTCATTCTCGATTCTACGGAAGAGTGCCCGCCTGCCTACTTAATGACATGATAGGTCAAACGTGGAAAGAAAAAAAAAACAAAAACCGAGATGCCCACTCTGTTGATGGATTCATTTGGAACCGAGTATCATGTCGTGCCTTTAGAGATGCGGAAAACGAAGCAAACGCATCGTAATTACGCACCCTTCAGGTTGTGACTACACCTTGTCATCGTCGTGGTAGTGGTCGTCCTCCTCGACGAAAAAACACTGCACGATGAGGAATGATTACCAGAAGGCAACCACTGTAGTGATGATGATGATGATGATGATGATGTTGGAAACCGGCATTATGGTCCGTAAAGGTAAAGGCCCTTATGGACGACCGACTTTCCTGCTTGTGGTTTTCTGCTGCTATGTCGTCGTTACCATTTCCGTCTACTTGTGGATGCATGTGTGGGTATATTTGCTTTGCGTGCGGATGGTGAACCCACTCAATCGTGAGTCGCTGGCGCCGGCTGCGGTTGCACTTACTCAGACAATCGACGGCCGACAACCGTCGACGCATGGTTTTTTTTTTTTTTTTTAATTTTTTATCTCTGCAGCTAAATGGGCTTGTAGTTGTTTTTTTTGTTTTTTTTTGTTTTGTTAATGAAATTCGTGAATTCCCATTGCTAAGAGGTTACTTCTCAGATGGTAATGTGATAAGGATGTGAAGAAATTGGGTGTGGATAAAAGATTTTAATAAGAAAGATACGACTTTTCCAATAGTGCTATGGCGTCTTTGGAAGAAAGGTCCATAAGAGATGGATATTGATAGCTGATCGTGTCGACGGTACAGGCTCAGAAGTTATGGGTGTCTCTTTATCGATAAGATCACCAACTTTTGGACCATCCTTGAATATGAAATTAATGACAAACGGTTTGAACCAAATATTTACTATTCCTGCAATTCACTATTCGTAAGGCAACCAAATTGATCGTTTTGCATTATCCAATAAGACGAACTTCTTATCCCAAAAATTTTCGATATGTACACATGTATCTATGTATGTATAACCTGGAGCACAGTACTAGGCAACTGCCCCGATCGCTCACAAAGTCGATTTCAAGACAAAACAAAGATGTACTAAATACCAAGTTTAAAGAATTAGCTAAAAACAAATATTTGAAACGTCCTTGTTTGACCGCTTGTCCTCGTGAGGGAAGAGGCCCTAAGAAAGCCAATTTTTCTACAATCTACAGCTTCTAAGAAAGTGAATGAGTGAATTTAGGATTGCATCTGCAACACTTATGTAGAAAGCTGTTTTCCGATGAGGACATAAAACTATGAGTGATCAGCGGACACGTAAGAGCTTACGTGTTACTTACATACATTCGGCACGTGAATGTATGTAAGTATGGACACCAAACGCCCAAATGCCAAACTGAAAGTGAAACTATAAAGATCGCACACAAAGAGATTCAGAAACAAGTAAAATAGTGGGAACCCCTACAGAAAACATCTTTTAGAGTATCGTGTTGATAGTTTAGTACTTACTTACTTAGTTAGGTGGCGCTGCAGTTCGGGGTGAACCTGGGCCTCCACTAACAAGCTTCTCCAATTTGCCGGCTCCTTAGTTAACTGTCCCCAGTTGGGCATTCCAACTCGGTTAAGATCCTCTTCCACTTGCCCGCGCTACCTAAGTGGAGCTCTTCCTCTACTGTGTTGTCTCTACGGGTTTGATTCGAAGATTCTAAGGGCCGGAGCATAGTATCCATCTGCTCTACATGTTTTAGCCATCTTAAGCGACTGATGCCGAATTTTTTGACTAGATCAACTTGGGTAAAACCTTTTTTGACATCAAAATTTTCGGTGAGATCGTTATCGACTTTAATGGAACAGCGAGAGTTCTCCATCGTTATCCTGCACAAGCAAACGAATTTCACAGAGTTGCTCTATATAGTTCCTCTCTAAAAAATGGTGAGTATCGATCTGGACTTCCTGGATTTTATCTTGGGTTTTATCCAGGAAGGGCCTGAAACTACACTGATAGAGGCTAATCAGGGTGTTTACGAAGAGTTTCATACGGTATTGCAGATAAGATCTTCTACACGATGTTAAGGAGACTAATACATATATCTCTGTAATTGTCGCAGTTTAGGGGATCTCCTTTCTTGTGGATCAGGCAAAAATGCTGAGATCCCATTCATTAGGCATACTCTCGTCTGACTCTGGACAGTAATATATAAAGTAATTTTTCCCTGCGCTATCACACAAAACATCCATTTTTTTTCTTAATCTAAGCTATAAGTAGCCACTGCTTTTTGAAAAGGAATACCAAGTCAAAGCTCACTATACTGCCAGTGTCAAAGTGACCCTAAATGAAGAATCGTTAAAATTATCCCAAAAAACCTGCGACTCCATGCAAAAATATTTAGGAGACATGCACCCGCACACCATTTCAAGTGCTGACATTTTTTCAGATGGGTTCAAGTAAACCAAGAGGAGTACAACAAATTTCCGAATCGAAGGACTTGACACATCATGGTAATTGATTTATTGAGGTAAAATGTATGTATTCAACAACTAACCTTATTGCATTCGTATGAAAGATATTATCTACCTTTAGAACAAAAATTCTCGACAAAAATTCTCACCAGATTCTTGTCTTTAAACATAGAACGTTTAGTTTTCCTTCGAGATTTGTTTTTAAAAATAAAGCTATACATATGTACATACATAGGAAAGCACCAACATAGTGTCATATCAGATTTTATATTTGAAGAGTGACCAGAGGAGTGCTATAGGACAGCAATCTTAAACCGATAATATTAATTGGAATGGCCAACAATGGCGCACATGTTATTAATGAATCCATTCTTATGATTTTCGCAGATGAACTCAATGAAATTATTCCTAGAAACTCGATTTTTGAACGCCCTTCTAGACAGGTCATCACACCTCCATATTCAACTGGCAACCGCGCGAACAGCACAGCACTATGACCTCAAATTCCAATGAATCTTCCACAGCTACAAATAGTATCTACTTAGCCGGTTCAGAGATAGTAACTTCATCTCTCATCAGTTAGTTTTTAGAATACCACTGTAATCTTAGAATTTTGAGAGTTGTTTCGACTGAATAGTCGATGAGTGACAATTTGGTTTTGAGTTCCTTTTTGCTAGCTTGTTGGGCTTCTAGTTTTCGACCAGACCTGTAAACTTTCAAGTACGAGTACCAGTCAAGTACCCAGTACCTTGTACTTGTACTTGTACTTGAAAAAAAGGAGTACAATGTACTTGGTACTTTAAAGGCACCAAGTACAAGTACTATTCCAAGTACTCTTTTCTAAGTACATGTACTGGGTACTGTAATACTGGGCAGTACATTTGCAAGTACTTTTCAAGTACAATTCCTAACGTGGTCTATGTGTGAAACGTGCTAAGAAAAAGCATTAATCTTCAAATTTGTTTTTGGCATCGGCAACTATTATTTTCAGTTCAGATATGCAAAACGCCAATCAGGAGATCAATTGACCACCACTTACTTGAATGCTGCTGCAGATAATGACAGTGGACGGTTACAAAGGTGATCCCGAGTCTCGACATATGTACGTATGTAGAAGAACAACAATGCTTTGATTCTCGGTATTAAGTTAGCTGTACTATCATGTCACACCATAGACCATGCAAGGAAATGTACTTGAAAAGTATTTGCAAATGTACTGCCCAGTATTACAGTACCCAGTACTTAGAAGAAAGGACTTGAAATAGTACTTGTACTTGGTGATTTTAAAGTACCAAGTACATTGTACTCCTTTTTTTAAGTACAAGTACAAGTACAAGGTACTGGGTATTTACACAGTACTGCAGTACAAATGTATTTCAGTACTTTACAACTTTGTTTTCGACTACACATCTACATATATTCTGGAATTTTAAGGAATATAATATTGTGGCTTAAACTGACGCATTTAAGCTCGCCTTGATACATTATGAAAGCGATCGACTTGATGGATGCTTCATGATCTATATTAGTGCCTAATCGGTCTTAGAGCTTAAGATTTGCCTTAGAAAACAATGTTGAGGTTTATGACCTATTCCTCTGCCAACTCTCTCTTGAGGAGTAAATTTGAAGGCTTAGGCTGAGGTCAGAGTACGGCGATAAATACTCGTAGTTAGTATCTGAACTTCAAATGAAAAACTTTCGTTGACTGTACTTCCAACAGATATGTGTTGTAGAGCTTACACACTTTCTTTACAACAAAGGAAGAACTTAATATATATATATATATTTTTTATTTTGATTCAACATTAAGGAAGTACATTAAAAACTATATTCTTATTATTTTGTACATAAATTAATAACATTTCGTCCTTACAAGACACTGTACTTTGTCCTATAATAAGCTTCTTCGATTGCTACGTCAGTGCGTGATATGAGTATCATGAAGAATTAATTTTTGATCTAAAGAACGGGACTTTTGTTAGATCTTAATTCTTTTATTTTAATTTTATTGGTCCCACTTGACTTTTAAAGTATACTTCAAGAGTTTCGAATCCTCCCCGCAAGTCATTAAAGAAGTCTCTAAACCAGCTATGTTTGGCATAAAGATACTTCAAAGAATCAAAAATGCTTAGCTTTAAAGAAAAAAAAAAAAATTTAAAATAAGAATTCTTTAATTAGTTTTTTATCTTTCCACATATTTTTTTTTTTTTTTGTAAGAATAACATAAAACAAATTATTTTTGGTTTAACACTTTTTATGATTTTTGCCAAACGATATAACATTGAGTTTTTATTATCATCTTTTAAGACCACTTCATCTGACGTAAGTCGTTTTTCAAAAAAATAAAATATTTAAGATTTCACAAATAGCAATGTGTTCTAGTTTTTTATTGCCATTCAGAATTCCATGGTAAATATTTTTGCTGAAGGATTGATTTATTATAAA
This sequence comes from Xylota sylvarum, assembly GCA_905220385.1. NCBI lineage: Eukaryota > Metazoa > Arthropoda > Insecta > Diptera > Syrphidae > Xylota > Xylota sylvarum. Next base: position 42,522,319 of record LR999958.1, read on the forward strand.
GTAAGTGAGTTTAATTTTTTTAACTAAGTTCAGTGAAGTAGTGTAGATCCTAACGCGAGTTACTTGCATATTAATTTTTGTGCAGACACAAATAAGGTACGGATGGTTGATGGCATGTTCACATTTTTGTTCGTCGCCGTTGATGAGATGATATCTTATTATGTAGTTTCTGGTATTGAATGAATCTTCGATTAAATGCCACCCATTAGAGAGTTGGCATTTGACTGGCAATTATGGTATTTACATTTGTTTAATTAAAAAAACAAGGAACGACAGTTTAATGGTAATTATTTGTAGGTTTTGACTTGATTGCACATGGTACATATGTATATGTATTTACCCATGAATGCACTGACATTTCGCAAAGGTTTCTTTTGTTTTTATGAGAGACCATTAAATTTGCGTTTTTATATGGAAGATTGATTTGTCTATAAAGGAGGTAAATGACACTTAAATAGGTGCATACGTGTATTAATGCATGAAGGTACGATTTGTAGTTAAGTATTTGTTTCACTTTACGGATTGCACGACATACAAAGTGGGTGGATCCTAAATGTCACGAAAATGAGTTTAACTTATGGGAAAGAAATATTAGGATGAAAGAAGTATTGGATAGAACGCTCTAAGAAACATATAATTTATGTACATACGTAGAAAGAGTTTGGAAGTGACCTACATCTTTAGTTTGATTGAAATTGTATAGATATCAGTTAAATCCCAGATTATGTCTCTTCGGGGTCGGTCTAAAATATAAGTTAATTGGATCTCTTGTTTCTAGTCTGGTATACTGCAACAAATGTATGAATTACGCATTATCATCATCATTTATGTAAGCGCATCAAAGTACAAGCAGCAATTAATGTGATATGTCAGAAGCGAGACCCTTAATATTTTTATTGTCCACTGTGACGTTCTAACTCATTCGTCTTATTGGCAGCATGTATTAGGCCCTACTTGTTTACCATGAACAATATGCCAGCTTCAGTGTCAACATTTGATAAGCACTGAGTTCTGCCAGTTATGTTAATATCCTTGACGTACGGAAGTAGTTTCACAGAGTTTTCAAGGTGTTAGGTTGTCAGTTTCGAACAATTCATCTCATAAAGTCTCCGTAGCGTGGTTTTTGGCTTTGAAGTAGCAGCGAGCATTCATAAACGGATAAGTTTCGGTCTGGATTAGACGACCATAATAATCTAAAACGTGGTGGTGGAATATTTTTTTTTACTTTTTGTTTTCTCCAGGACTGACAGGAACCAATGAGGGTTTTAACGAAGTGTTTCAGGCGTTCACAAAATGTCATATGCATGATCTTATACAAAGTGATGAGAATGATGCTTCTTGGCGGTGTTGGGAAAGTCTTCCTTTTCTTGGTTCATATACGGGATATTAAGATTTGAGCCACATACTTATGTTTGTGTAAGCTCCAAACAAGTTATCCTCTAACTGATGTGAAGTTCGAGCGGCAAGTCATCATCTGAAATATTGCTATCTTCACTTCGTTTTGGTCAGATAAATGAAATTTTTGGCCATCATCATCTAGTTTGAATGTCTCCTACGGTAATATGAGTCCTCTTTGTTCATCTCTAGAGGTACATATGTACACTAGGTTTGTGCCCTTCATTTTACCTCGAAGTTAAACTTCCATGCATTGTTAGTGAAGTATAATGTTCCACTATATTTATTAACTCCGTTTCTTTCTTTCGGAGAAGCCGATGATCTTCCCGTCTTCTTTGGTAGTGGAATTCGCCAACACCTCTCGTCTTCTTTAAGACGGGGACTTTTATATATAGTGCAATTCATCTTTTGCTGTATGTGCTTGTCGGTACATATATTATTGACGTAACCTATTACCAACTGCTCATCAAAAGATCTTCGAAAGATTTCGGAATATGTTCATGGCAAAGCTTTTCGCGGTGTCCTGCTATTATAGGCCTCAGCAGTAATTGATCTGTGCAACGCTTATAATATTCACTTTGATCGCAAAAGTTGTGGGATAAAATGTGATCAATTTGATTGATGATTGGTGTTGCCGAATTAAGCCTTGATTGATTAAATTCATTGACGGGTTGAAAGCTTTAGTTTAGCCTTCTTACCTGAGCCCGTTAAAGGCATCCAAGACCTATGTAGTATCAAGTTTTTGTCTGAAATCGGATCAGAACTAGAATTACCTACGCAGTGACTCTGCCGTCGATACGCTGTAAAGAAGTAGACTCCTAGATACATTCTGGTACGAATATGTGGGACGTTCCAAAGAGGTGGACAATAGGACTAACGTTTACGCTCAGACATTTGTGGGTGATATTACCGTGCTTTCTATTAGACATGTCGGTGATGGTTCTAGACATAATCGATTAAGTCAGAGCTATACGTCTACCTATCGATCTACGCCATCTCCGGTTCCGTCGTAGCATAGATATTTGGTGTTCGGATCAGCTATATATGACTTGTGAGTGTTGATTACTTTGAGTTGGTCAGTGAAATTATTGGTCCTCGAGAAGGACATTCAACAGTTTGTATTCTTCTATTTGTCAAAGAATGTGCATTTGAGTTCAATCCACTTAAAATGAAACCCTTAGCAAGCGTAAGGTGATCATTGGACTCCATGCTAATTGCCCAGCTACCAATGAAATACAATGTCAAGGATGTTGAGACCACCAACTACAGTGTGGCCTGGATATTACTCCCAGAGAAGTTGCCCGCTAATTACCCTTTGTTGACCGGGTAACGTATATTGGATTCGAAGTTCGCCTGTTTAAATGGAGGTACCACACCCACTCCCGGAGTCTTCGGTTGTTCCAATTGTCATCTAGCACGTCCGAATCCATCATTAAGAGTACCGTCCTCGTTGCCGAATGCCAATGTATCGTACACATACCTGTCGCTGCTCGTGAAGTACTTGGGTGAACGTTTCATTGCCTTCTTAGAACGTACCGGTCGTGTCAAATACTTGGGTAACCCAGACCGAAAGGGTTCCATAGCCATCGTCGATACTGTATTGCCTTTTAGTGGTGATTTCATTGATTCCGTGACAATCGCCACCCTGGGTATCGTATAAGCTTTATGGGGTTTTGACAAAAAAAAACAGCACAAACATATTCTATAACAAGAATTATTCCGAATTGGTTCCATTGGAGACCAAGGTCTTTCCGAAATTGTACAGCTTTTCTCGCTGAAAGCGATAAGATCACCCTTAAAGCAACAGAACTTCGTTTTTGTTTCTTCTACAAGACGTTTGGTATGCTGCGAAAAATCATTGCCTTTCTTTGTGAAGCCAAAATCAAGGACAACTTCAATAAGCTGTACGAGGACCTGAAACAAGCCTAAAAGAACTGGGAGTACTTTTGGAAAGATAGATGGCTTATCATTAAAATAGATCGTTTAGCATGTTAAAACCGCTTATACCATGTGCGTCGGTTGTGAGTCAGACTTTTACGCTAGAAAAAACGCAGCACTTACAAAGAATTGGCGAAGGACTTGTCGTGGCTGTACAGAAGATTTTCCGAACATACGTGATTGTGTTCCAAATGCACTACTTAAGCTTGATACTTATAAATATATTTAATTAGAAGTTGTCAAAGGAATTCACCTATTCTCTTTTCGTGTTAAGCAAAATGAACTTGTGGGACTATTTGACATTCGGCTGTTGTGCAAAATTAGAAGTTGACTTTCCTTGCATTGAAAGCGCTCTTGAAGCTCTCTTGAAGCAAAAGAGATAGTACTGTGTGCCTTCTTAGACATTGAAGTAGCATTCGACAACACATCCCATGAAGCCCTTAATGTGGAGCCTTGTCGTGGATGAACTACTTGAGGATCTCACAAACCATGGCATCAACTGTCAGGCATATGCTGATGACATAGTTATTATTGCCAGAGGCAAATTTGTGGAAACCCTATGCGATATAGTACAACGGGGACTTAATATAACTCGCGAATGGTGTTTGACGGCTGGGCTAAGCCTTAATCCAGCAAAAACTACAATAGTACCTTTCACGAGGAAAATAAAACTTGAAAGACTGAGGCCAATAAGGGTACAATACTGACACCAGTCAAAGAAGTTAAATATCTGGGACTAAACCTAGACAGTAAACTCATCTGGAAAAAAACATACAGAAGAGATAACCAGGAAAGCCACGCGGGCTCTGATGATCTGTCGAAGCCGGGCGGGCAAATCTTGGGGATCTAGCCCTACCATCCTTAGGTGGATGTATATTGCTATTGTGAGACCAATGATCACATATGAAGCGATTGCATGGGCAAAAAGAACCAATTTGGTCACCACGAGGAAGACATTCACCAAGGTGCAAAGACTGACATGCCTCTGTATCACAGGGGCCATGAGAACTTGTCCAACTGCGGCCATGGAGGTACTATTGGAATTGACTCCTTTGCACCTCGTGGTTGAGGAATGTGCAAGTAAAACGATCCTAAGGATGGCTAAGGAAGGAATAGGAAGGGACAAATGCATTACATCGAAGCAATTCGATGCACTGCTCAAAAAACTACCACTCCTAGCTTTTCGCAGGGATGACATCATTAGAAGGTTTAACTTTCAAAAGTACTTTGTTGTCAAGCTCAGTAACAAAAAAAGTTGGAGCAATGTTTCCACTATCTACAAACTGAGCAATCATACAACAAAGTGGTACACAGATGGATCAAAAACTGATGAAGGAACTGGAGCAGGGGTATTTGGGCCCAGAACTAAATACTCTGAATCCATGGGCAAAAGTACCAGTATCTTTCAGGCTGAAATCTATGCCATTGATAGATGTGTCCAAATCAATCTTGATAGAAACCATGTCAACTGTGATATAACTATATTGTCAGATAGCCAAGCTGTTATCATGGCACTTGACTCCTACATCATTAAGTCCAAACTTGTGTGGGAATGCCTGCAAAAACTTAATGAACTAGGCAGTAGAAACAAAGTAACCCTCTGTTGGATACCTGGTCATGTGGGAATAGAGGGTAATGAAATGGCCGACTCCCTAGCAAGAAAAGGAGCATCAGAATCCTTCATAGGTCCTGAACCATTCTGCGGAATAGGGGATCATACCCTCAAAGAAGAATTCAGGAAACAAACAAGCCAAGAAACTTCTAGGGCAATATAACCGAAAAAGATTCGACGCATGCATCAGCATGAGCAAAAATAAACTCCGTATCCTAACGGGCTTCCTAACGGGGCATTGTAAACTCAAGGAGCACCTAAGGAAACTAGGTATATCTGAAGAAGGACTCTGTAGATTCTGCAATGAGTCCAGCGAAATCCCAGAACATGTGCTGGGATCCTGTGGGGCATTGACCCACAAAAGACTGAAATACTTGTGCAAGTACCAATTATCAGATGAAGAAATACCGTCACTAGATCCAGCTCTCATCCTTAGATTCTTAAAGGAAACTGGATTATAGAGAGAGCTCTAGGACATACTTCTTCCGTCAAGGCGTAGTAAGAGTGCTTTACCCTCGAAATAATTCCGAAAGGAATCGAAAAACGAGGGGAACTCTAATGAGGGCATGTACCTTCCCGAGGTGTTATCTGGGGGCACAATAGACCAATAGGTCGCAGTGCAACATACCCCATTCTAATAATAATAATAATTCCTTGCATTGAAGACAGACACTGTATTGAAATGTAGTCGAATTTTCACCCATGGATTCAGGCGAAGGATAAGTGCTGTTATTTTCACGGAAGACGACATAAGACTTCATTTCTCGTTAAACAAACCTGCACATGACTTTCAAGCTGAGAGTTATACTATTCTAGTAGCCATGAGTTAACCGTGTCGGAATGCTCTTGACTTTTGTTTGGGTCCTAAATCACCCATAATTGGGCATGAGATATCCAATAAGCGTAACAAAGCTGAGCCTACGTTACGTCACATTTCGTCCTCGATCAGGCCTTTCGTTGATGATTGAATTCCGTTCGAAAATAATTGCATGTGGTAAGTACAACATTCTTGCCATCTCCTGGTACTACGATACACTCTCTAGCCACATTACTTCTGTAACGATCATCCTGTAATTGCTCGTATTAGGTGTCAGGTCTTCAACGACGAGGTAGTGATTGCTGATATCAGGTGGAGAAACTCTTATATATTAAACAAAATATGGTTTGCTTCCTGCTTGTATAATGGACGAATAATGTCTCAGTTCTCCAATGAAGTGTTCTTAGCCCGACGAAAGTTAAATAAAGCATCTTTCCGTCTCCTTTAGGGAATCGTCTTCAAGCTAACATAAAGGGAAGGTAAGTTTTCCAAAATCAAGCCTAATACTCCTCACACTCATGTTCCACTAAACGAGTTTTACTGGAAACTAATTTCTGATATTGTACATACATAGGACATTTTCTAGAATAGTTCGCAATTGTAAATTTACCACACAAAACGTCATGCTATCACTTGAAAATTTTTTTTTTGTGTATGTTCAGACGAAAGACCTAAGTTTTTGGAATTTCATAATTTTGCAAGCCTCCTCATACTTATTACTCTTACACATATAATAAGTTTCGAAGTTCCGATAACTGACAATATGTATAATAGTATAAACTAAGTTTATGGTTAAAAGAAATTGTTCTAAGGGCCTTAAAAACTACTTGGCAAGTTTCAGAAATAATAAGTTATCTAAAGAGAAAACTCTATAATGTAGACTTTACATTTTAGAAGCCACTAAAGCCTTAAAGCCACTTTAAAACACTTATTTCAAATTTTCTGTTTACTTTCCTGCAACGTATGCCAATGTATGATTGTTGAGTTTTTCTTAGGTTTACAACAGTTGCCCTAAAGTTTCACATATTCTGTGTACAAAACTTTCAAGAAATATTTTATTATTATTTTAGAAACTTTCAAATTTATTTTAAATTTAAAAAAATATTTTAGCATACACTGAATTGTTATAGACATTCTTATATGTAAATAGAAAATTTTTCTTTAGCTTGTTTTTATTATTCAAAAAGAAAATATTTTAATCACTTACCAGTTAACAGTATCAATCCAATTTTATTAAACTTCTTGTAAGTTGGCACTTTGTGGGTTAAACATATAATTGTTTATTTTATTTTAGCAAATTTAAAAAACTTTGTATAATATATTTTTAACTTTTCTTTTATTTTAATATATAAATAGCTTTCTTTTTACGTTACAAGAATAAGGCATATATAATAATGTTTTTTTTTTTTAGTTTTTTTTTTGTAAATATATAAAACACGCACAATATTAAAAGCGTTATCACTATTACATAAATAAAATCACTTAATTTAAGAGCACTTTGTATTTGGTTAATAAATTATTTTTGTTATTTTAAATTTCGTCAACGTCTAAATCATATTTTTGTTATTTTCGCCGTTCGTTTCAAATATTATCTCGTAGAGCACGTTTATCCTTAAAAATATTCGCATCCTCCGAAGGACTACCCTCTGAAATGTCTGCTAACAAACTAAACAGATCTTCAAGCAATTGACTCATTTTATATATTGGGAACGTAGCATGGTACACAACGACGGGAAACATCCTTGTTGGCGGCGTCAAACATCGTCGTCGTTGTGTCCTCCCCCCGAAAAAATAGACGTAGACACACACCACCCAGCATCGGGAGTAGCAGCAGTATAAATAAAAAAAAAATGGTGATATGATTACTACCATAATTATGGTAACTATTGCCATATAGCACCAAATTTTCTGGCGACATTCGTTGTCTAGTCTCCTTGGTGGCTGTTTAAAAAAAAAAAATAAAAATAGGAAAACAACAAACAATTGAGAGAACGATGAAAACTTTACACACCCCCACAGTGTGTATTCAAAAAAGGATATATGGAATCTGAAAAGAAAAAAAAAAAGAAAAACTAGCAACAACAACACCAACAATAACAATGAACAAACAGCGGCGACAACAAACATCATAATCACGTTATAAATATTAAAGCTTTTTTATTTCTCATATATTCACAATGCTGCCACGATTCCTGAAGAGGATAACAAGGATAATACACCCCATACAACTAGCATGGGGTGTTGCTGACTCAAGTACAGTGACTGGGCATTTTACTATAGAGTATTAATGGATTTTTATTCGATTAAGATGGAGCAGTTATAACAAGATGAAAATTTATACGGGAACGGGATGCAAAATGTATTCATATTAGTCATGACCTCTTGACCGTGTAAATGAGAAAACATAGAAAGGTACAAGGTTAAACTGAACGGTAAGCGAAAGCGGATTGCGATCTATCAGGGTTAAAGATATTTTTACTGATTGTGTTTTGAACTCGGCAAGGACCTTCCAATCAAGACCAAGAGAAATAGGGAAACACTGGGAGTGCTTCACTTTTTTACGACTTCTAAGAACAAGTGTGTACCCACACTAACGCAAAACTTATGTACACGGAAACGATCCTCAAAACTACATCAGGCTTAGAAAAACATATAACTTTATATTTATTAATGTGGACGTCCCCGAAAGTTTCAAGAAAAACATTATCTTCCCGATCTAAGCAATTATAGATGAATATCGCTTTTAAGCGCGGTCACCTAAATATTTACAAGTACAACCTTAGAGCGTTCAACAGATCGGATATGTGAAAATGAGTTGCAAGCCGGTTTCCGCAAAGAATACAGCTGACAAAAATTTTGCTTTGACAAGCATCGCCCGGGTCTAAATGGAAACTGTCTTCGTAAACCTTAAAAGGGGTCTTTGACTATATCGACTGAAGAGTCATATTCTTTAAACCAAGCAATTTGGGAACTTCAACAAGAAGTTGGTGCCTATTCGAAAATTGGAATAATACAAGGTTGGCTATTGAGCACTCTTCTATTTTTAATCTTCTTAAATGATGAAATAATTTGATTTCGTATCTGTCGGGAGAAATAACGTTTGTTGGAATTAATATAAGGCTCTTGCTATATGCTGATGACATCGCCATAATTGCGGAATCTCCAAACATGATGCAGATTATGATAAACAGACTTCAACAATACTGCGAGCTTTAGAATCTACAATTAAACATCAGCAAATCCAAAGATGGAATGGATGATCTTTGGAAAGTTACCTTTCAAAAACCATGTACAAGAGAAGCTAAAGGAATCCAAACGTGTAATAGATTGTAGTTGGAGCAAAAGAAATGTTATACGAAATACAAGATTTTTGAAGTCATCGTGAGGTCAATCATGTGCTACGTGGCTCAAGTTTAGGGTATTTTCCAGTTCGATGAGATGGAAATGATAGTTAATATTATGCGGTCTATGGGACCCATGGCCTAGCTTCTCACAACCATTTATGTTGTGTGTGTTATATTCTGTACACGAATAGAAGGGACCTACTGTTTAATACCGCAATTTGAGAAGCTTTTTCATGACAGTTATAGTCTTGAATGTTTGACAGACGCTCGCGAGAGGTGAGGCCATGCAAGAAATTTTAGGTGTTGTCTGGGGTTTGATCTTCGAACCCCTCGCACCGTAAGCTTAAAATCCAACCTCTTGAAAATGATGGGAAGATTAATAGTTGTCCACATTCACTACAAATTGAGACTCTGGATGTTGTGGTAACAATAAATCAGTACTAGATCACCTCAACATACATCCTTCGCTGCTAGATTTACCCAGCCGAGAACTGAGAAGAAATGCCTTAAAAAGGCTCCACAAAAAGGACTGGTTTCACCCTCACTCTAAATGCAAATGAAGTTTTAATAAAATTAGAACGCAAATTAAGCCTCATTCTACCTATGAAATAACTATAGCATTATGTCCTTCACGCCATCACTAGTCTACTGCTTATAATACTGAACAACTAAACCAAAAACACAGAGAGTGCATTAGTTGAAAACACTTTAGAATAAAGTCCATTACCTTTAATGCAAAATCATTGGCTAGAACTCGAGTACACACACTATGCCATCTGAAGTTATAAATCTGAAATGACTCACCAAGAACTCACAACTCGCATGCACAGGCACATTTTGTGGTATTAGAACTCCTCTAAACTATGCTCACAAAGTTCTTTAAAACTAACATCAAAGCGAAAAGAATCTATCTTAAATTTCAGGAAAATGGACAAATGCTAAATAGGCGAAACTACAAACGGAAACTGACAACCTAGTTCCATTCCTTGACTTCACCCTAAATGTAAAAGCAGCAATCAGTGGATGACTGAAAGCAAGGTTTATTTAACTAAATGACATTTCGACTCCAGCTAATGGTTCAGACACTCTCGGGTATACTTGGCAGAACTGCCGGTCAATAAGGCTACCGAATGACGGAAAAGTGTTCTAAATCGAAATACTACCAATTACCGAAGCCACAAACTAACTGTCCAAACCTATGCAGAACCGGAAAGACTAAATTGGAACTGTCAAAAAGACCATAAAAAGGGAAGTCTAAAATCCAAACTGAAGTTAAGATAGTTTTGAGAGATGTTTTAATAAAAATAGAGCTAATCACTCACGGCACTTTTTTTTTCTCTTCTTATTTTAAGACGCACATCGTAGGACTTGGGTACACAAGCGATTTATGTGACTGAAGACAATGTACAGCAACTCCAACAACCTCAGAAGGGAGTTTCCAACCAATAACCGAGTTGCTTACAGTTACGCTCTTTCCTTTTGTACTTCAAATAAAGTGTAGCCCTTCTGTGGTAGATTCAACGGTCACGTATAGGCATTCATAAATTTCTTAATCCTTGATGTTGTACCAAAGGTCACCCATTCTGTGGAACAATGATGTCAAATACTATCTATCTATTATAAATTAAGACCTAGGGATCACGATCTACATAGATGGCTCCAAAGTGTAGATATGTCGGTATGGGAGCAGCCTTTTATTTAATAAAAAATAGGAATCTTTTAGACTACTTTTCTGTCCAGTGTGTTCAAGCTGAAAAAAATTGAATGCATTCACTGACTTCAATGACTTGAAAGACTTCACATAACTTCAACAAATTGAATGCATTCAGTGACTTCAAATGACTTCAGTGGATTGAATACATTCAGTGAATGCTAGTGACTTCAAGGTGACTTCACTAAAGAGCAATCAAAATGACTGCATACATTTTGACTTCAACACTTTGATTGCAGAATATGATAGCTTCAATCATGACTTCAAACTGAATGCTGATTTTTTTTTTTTAAGTTGAAGTCACTGAATTGAAACAAATCCACTTGAATTCTTAGTATGACTTCAAGGAATGCATTCCATAATGAATGCATTCTTTTACAGCTCTGATAGAAATAGCTGTAAAATGCATACATATCCTCTGTCGGATATAACAATCCTCGCTAACAGTCAAGCTGTGTTATCTACATACAGCTGACTGTGCCACCTTTCATATATTATGGCCAGCATCAAACAAAGCAAAAACAAACAGCCTCCTGGAACTAGATCGATCCGGTATCCTTATCTTAACTGGAATAATCTCAGGATACAGCGTTTGCACCATTGGAGTCATGGTCCGTAAATAGAGTGTAGAGTCCAACGAATTATGCAGAAGCTGTGTAGATGAGGTAGAGGTGGAGTCAATCCAACACCTGCTTTCCCACTATTCTGCTTTGCAAGAACGACGGCTACGCGACGTAGAATGCAGGTTCTTTACAAGCTACTGAGAGGTAACAAATGATCATATGTATATCGGATCGCCTCCACTTCATTGAGAATAGCAACTGGTCCCCAAGTCAAACAATACAGGTTTGGTTTCCTTTATTTTTAGTCTCTGTTTATTTTAGAAAAGTGGACTTTTAGGTCTACGAGTGAACGTGATGCGTTCTTATCCATTACACATCCTTCCATACCCTAACCTAACCTAAGCATCTATCTAAACAAAGTTAAACAAAACTGTGCCACGTATTTATTCCCTGCACTTTCATACAAGAAACCTAAGTAAGAACCCCACTCAGTGACATAAGACGGCACGTATTTATTCCCTGCACTCTCATACAAGGAACCTAAGTAAGAACCCTGCTCAGTGACATAAGACGGCACCTCCATGAACTCTGTTTAACATCGGAATCTACTTTGTCCAGACAGAACGATGATAATTACTATTCCCATTTCCATGAGTTGCATGTGAAATGAAGAACCAAAGGAGCAACACCCTCGAAGTCCCTAGTAAACTAAGACACCTGGTACACACTCAAAGCCTTAAAATGATAGAGCCTTCTCCGTACCACACTCTCGACCTAATTCAAAAAACCTTTACAAAATAATATCTGACTCACAGTACAGTTTACGCGCCACCACAACAATAAACCTTCCCTCACAATAGTAGAGCAGAGAGAAATATGCAGATAGACATACTCATCCCCTACACTTATCGCCATAAACTCTCAGCCTTGGAAACGTGCTACTAGGACGACTCATCACAACAAGTCGCCCCCACGTTCCATACCCTCGCCAATCATCTCGTAAAAGATCTCCACCAACGACTATTGGCAGACCGTTGGCGCACACAGCATCCACGTAATTTTCCTATTTTAACAGGACAGTCGCCACTTGTTACGTTTTTGGCGCCTTCTTTCATCATCAATTGTGTGCCTGTGTGTGTGTTTGAGGGAATGACTCGCTAAACTCGTATTTTGTGGTGGAAGGAGAACGTCCTTAAGAGATGTCTATCTAACGGATGAACTCTCATATAAATATGTTAAATAAAATCCAAATTCAAATGGCTAATTTGGTAATAATGACGCGACATGGTTGTTGTGTACTATTGGCAGGCATTCGCTCTTTTTACGCACCCTTACTGCCGCCGCCCATTGCCCTCAACTATGGTGTGCTTCTTGGCGCACACAGAGCAATGCCTTTGTGAATTTATGAATGGGAATCGGCTTGTTGTTGGTTGTCGCCGGCACATGACGCCTCGACGGCACACAAATAAACATTGTAGTAAATTTGTTCGTCCTTTTTTTGTTTTTTTTTTTTGTTGCTGCGGTCCTCCGGTCCATTCAGAATCCGGAAGAAGAACGCTTCGCTTTATTTGTGTTGTTTATTTGTTGTGTCCTTGCCGCGCGCCGCCGCCATGGTTGGAATGGGTTGAACGGGCGCCCTAAGGTTCATGAATTGAAGGACCGTTTTAATGTGAACTGGGCTATGGGATATCGCTATGTTTTGGATAAGAAGACTCATTTAAGCACACACGCGATGCATGAAAATGGAAAAATAAAAAGAATTGGGTGGGTCCTGCTACTGTCCCCCATCTCCTTACCATGATGTGATTTTTGTTTTCTATTGGAAAATGAGGACTCGACGCGACACGACATGCGGGATACGTGAGGAGGTTGAGGTAAGGAAACAGAAAAAAAAAAAAAAAAAAGAATAGATTCGATTTTGTGTATTTTTGGCAGCGGCTCCTTGATTCTCTGTGCGCTCCACAGCAGAGAGATGGTGACGCTTTGTAGCAACAGTAGTATTTAGTAACAGCAGTAGCAGGAGCATGGCCAAATGCGAGAAGCTGAATGCGCGCCAGTATTATGTGCCATACCATTTCGCCAGCCAGTAGTACTGGCGCAGATTGGGTGCCCGAGTTCCTGCCGCCGTCGTCGACGTCGACGTTGTTGTCGCCGCGCCGCCACGTTGTTCAGACGCTTCCAAACTAGAAGGAGGACGACTGTCGTCGTCGTCGTCGTTGTCGTCGTTGTCGTTGTCGTCCTCGTACATTTTGCACGAGAAATAGAGATGATTTTTCCAATGATGATGATGCTGATGGGGTGGTTTGGTGTGTTTTGTGTTATGTGCCATGCATATTCTTTGGTTCTAACGCTGTTTGATTTGCGCCAGGATGGAGAGGGTGCTATTGGCCCGCCGCATGTCCCCAAAAAGGCGAATATTCGATGTTAGTTTATATTCGTTTTCGGGGATTCTTTTATTTTTTTTTTTTTTTTCATTTTTATTTATTTTCGGACTGATAGAGTTGTTACAGTTATTATTTTTCTTTCGACTCCCCGAAAGCATACACACCGACGACGGACGGACGGGCGGACGAGTATGAAATAATCAGTTTCTGCTTTGAGGGGTTGAAGTAATTTATCTGCTTGGGGACTCGAGGACTGATGATGGTAAAAATGTGGATGATGATGATGATAACTGTGTGTGATGGTGGTGATTCCCGGGGCAGTGTTGTGCGCTCCTTTCTAATATGAATGTCGCCATTAATATTGTCGCCGTTGATTCTGTTGTCTCCGTGCGTGTCGTGGTGATGGTTGGTTTGTTGTCGCCGTCAAAAACAAGCGGCTAGTATAGTTGACGGCGGCTTTTAAGTCAACAGTATTTCATTATTTTCTCATTGAATAATATAGAAGAAGCGAAGCTGGAGCTATGAGGATGATGCGGCGACGACGGGGAGAAGTCGTAGGAATCGACGATAAGATGGCGTTCGATGGCTTGGAAAGTATATTGCGTTTTATTTTTCAATTAAAGAACTTTTATGCATGTTGGCTGGTTATGAGTTTCTTGGATCCTTGCTACTTTTCTTTGTTTTTTTTTGTTTTTTTTTTTTGTTTTGTGTTTTATGATGGTGTGGTGGTGGTTGTTGACGTTGGCAATTCGTTGCTAAGGATTAAATGGATTGGGAGTGATTGGTATAGTTTTACAACTGGCACCTCATTGTTCTGATACCCACCTAGTTAAGATAAACAAGATTAATGGTGGATAGTTTAGAAAGTAATTAGGTTAATGGAAGCTTTTGTTCAGGTGGAAAGAGAAAAACACCTGTTACCGGTAAACATGATAGATATTTTACAGGTAAGTAGGTACAGTGCAACAAGTTTTTAAAAGAACGTGGATGAATGGAAATATGATAAACTGTGAAATGTATACATATTTAGAACTAAGAATGTATACATATGTACATATGTATGTATATGTATGGAGTTCTTTACTTTTACTTTAGAATGGTTGCATCTGACAACAGACATGGGCTTATTGGCTTTGCGTTGGAGCAAACCTCACTGTAGCAACCACACGGTTTCCTTATCTCAATATAGGTACACAAGAGGACATGGCGTTCTCCTGATCATGAAACGATCAACCAAATTAATTATATTGCAATCGATGTAAAGTATGCATCCAGTATTCTTGAGGTCAGAATACTTCGCGCTGCCAATATCGACTCGGATCACTACCTTGTGGCAGCCAATGTACGAAGGCGGATATCCCAAGCCGCACAACAAAAAAGAACTACTGTTTAATGCCGTATCGGAAGTGCAATTTTTGTTTTGAGAAGCTTTCATGACAGTTTTACTCTCGGATGTTTGTCAGACGCTCACGAGAGTTGGGGCAGTGAAAAAAAATTTAAGGTGTTTTCTTGGGATCGAACTTCGAACCTCTCGCTCCATAGTCCAACGCACTAACCACTTGGCGCCCACCATTCAACCTAGACGATGATAGCCAACGGTTACATCCACCTGACCAAAACGAAGTGACGATAGCAATATCTAACCTTAAATCCAACTGCTTCAACTGATCGAAGGCTGCTGGACCTAACCAGCTTATCATCTGAGCTATTCAAAGCAGGTGGAAATGATTTCTAAGAAAGCATTCACAAAATCATTCCTCAACTATGCTCAGACGAGCATGATGTGCCTGATGAACGGAATCTCAGTATCGTTTGCCGGATCCAGAAGAGCCCTTCAATTGCTCTAATTACAGAGACATCAGCCTGCTTAACATCGAAGATCTTCTCTGCTATATTGTGTGAACGTCTGAAACCCTTTGTCAAAAGCCTAATGGGAGCCTATCAGTGTGGTTTGAAGCAAGGAAAGTCCATAATCGATCAAATTTTCACATTTCGGCAGATCCTGGAAAAAACTCAAGCATCTCTGCCACACTCGTCCGTTTGTACAGAATGACAAACTATCATGTGCCATGTGACTTCCTTAACATCATATCTTACTTACTTACTTAGGTAGCGCTACAGTTCAGGGTGAACCTGGGCCTCAACATCATATGTACTTAAAAAAAAATTCTCCGGAACTTACAGCCAACACCAAAGGCACAATATACGTACGAAGACGATCTTGAGATAATTGGCAGAACTCAGCGAGCTGTCGCTACCATTGAAACGGATGTTGCCGAAATGGGTTTACCAGTAAACGAAGGCAAAACCAAGTATACATATATTGTCAACGAGAAGGGACACACGAATTGGACAGGGCGTCACAGTGGACAGACATAACTTTGAGACAGTAAGGGATTTTGCCTACCTTGGCTTTGCTATCAGTTCTAACAATAACGCCTCAGCACATGCAAAAAAATAACTTTTGTCAATTGCTGTCTCTTTGGACTGAGAGGGCAATTGAGTAGTAAGGCCCTATCCCGAACAACTAAGAAGATTGTATATAAGACCTTGATCATCCCAGTCCTACTTTATGGCGGTGAACGATGGACTCTTTTAAAAGCGGATAAAGATATCCTTTGTCCCTTCGAGAGAAAGATTCTTCATAAAATTTTCGGTCCCGTTTGCGTTGATGGGCTTTGGAGGAGGGGATTCAACGACGAACTATACGAACTGTACAGCGACATCGACATAGTCAAAAATTACGCACTAGTTAAACGACTAATGGCTAGAACATGTAGAGTGGATGGACAACAAATACTTCGGCCAGTAGTATCTTCGAATCAAACCCGGAGTGACAACGGCAGTAAAGGAAGACCTCGCTTTAGATGACGTGCGAAGTAGAAGGAGACCTCAACTGACTTGAAATGCGCAACTGGAGGCAGTTAGTTGAGACCAGAGTTGTAAAGTACTGAAATACATTTGTACTGTAGTACTGTGTAAGTACCCAGTACCTTGTACTTGTACTTGTACTTAAAAAAAAGGAGTACAATGTACTTGGTACTTTAAAATCACCAAGTACAAGTACTATTTCAAGTCCTCTCTTCTACGTACATTTACTGGGTACTGTAATACTGGGCAGTGCATTTGCAAGTACTTTTCAAGTACATTTCCTTGCGTGGTCTATAGCGTGACATGATAGTACAGCTAACTTAATACCGAGAATCAAAGCATTGTTGTTCTTCTACATACTTGTACTTGAAAAGTACTTGCAAATGTACTGCCCAGTATTACAGTACCCAGTACATGTACTTAGAAAAGAGTACTTGGAATAGTACTTGTACTTGGTGCCTTTAAAGTACCAAGTACAAGTACAAGTACAAGGTACTGGGTACTTGACTGGTACTGGTACTTGAAAGTTTACAGGTCTGGTTGAGACGCCGAACTATAGCGCCACCTATATGTGTAAGTAAGAAAGTAAATGTTACTAGTACATAAGTGTAGTAATAAATACACGCATCATGACATAAGATGGCGGTGAGGGATTACTGGTACAAAATAAATGGTACTCACACATATTTTGTATAAAATATATTTATTATAAAAAATTATAAGAAAATATTACATCAACTTAAAATCTATGAATAATATTTGCAACCGTTTATATATGTATGTACGTGTAGCTAGAAATTGAGACTGAATAAACATTTTAGAATTACAAGAGCTATTCATTTTAAACGAGGATCCATTTTGTTTTACATTTCTAGTTTATTTTTCTCCAACATACAACTGGACACCGGCATATTCCTTTGCAAGCAATTCTAGGAACTCTTTCATTATCCTGATTGCAGACGCATCCAACTGGAATCCAAATGTTTATCTTAGATCCTTGTGGTTTTATTTGGTCACAAAGCCTACGACAGTTAGGATATGTTCCTTGGGAAACATTAACTTCCGTCTGACTGCGACAGGTTGGGGGTGCAATGGTAATTGGTCTGTCAGCAGCATCTTGAGCTAAAATTATATAGGCAATGTTCGATTGTATAGTTTAGGTTATAATGAATGTATTACACCTTCACATACCTCTAGCACCGGCAAGGACAATGACACTCACGATAAAAAGTAACTTGTACATGTTTCTGGTTTATTCTGTATGAACTGAATGAACTTAATATTTTAATTTTTTCGTAGAAGCTCCATTTATAGTTCGGTTGAAGATTTAATTTATCTGCATTTCGCGTTTGTCTGTATTTCTGCAAAACAAATAAAGATGCTTGAATTCTGCACGTGAGTCAAAAATTTCGTTTTATGAGTGTACTTTGGGTGTAAAAGATTAACAAATACATATTATGTGTTGTACTCGTAAGTGAGCCAAGAAGTGTTGTAATTAATCTATCCCACCTGCGATGAAAGATAAGTAAAGATGTATATTTGGAAATACATATTTATCTTTTGAATCTGAACATTTATGGACTCCAAATTCCGAGATGTACAAAGAAATGCATGTAAGTACATGTTTTTACAATTTCTGCCCTCTGTCTGACGACAATTCATTTTAGTTTCAAAGCCATGACAGGACTCATGATACACATGTTCAAATTGAAAAAGAGGAGAATATTGTGGTGTATTCCAAAAGAGCCATGTTTCTCATCAAAAGATGAAACCAAACTAGAAAATTATGCAATGATTCGATGGGTATGTACTGTACAGTCAATCTGGAGTGCCTTAAAAGGACCACTATTAGTTCCTAGATCGAGGTTTCCAGACTGAAAAATGTTCTCAATTACAAGACTCGATTGCAATGTGTCAGTCTTATTGTTTAAATTTGTGTTTAGATCATGGGAATGTACCATATTTTTGGTCCAATATCAAAATTGTTTTGATTCCTGCTTCCGAGTGCAGCGATGAAGGTGGAGGTTGGTATTACCCCTTCGTTGCACCCGATCTACGACCCAAGGATGCACACCTTTTTGCCATGGTTAACGAACAGGTGCCATGCGGTCGCCTAACCATGGAACAGTGGATATCCATCGAAGAGAAGTTTCAAGATGTTCTATGAAAGAAGATGTCTTCCACAGAGTATAGATGGCGCTGGCTGGAATGGGGCCAGCAAAGTTGTTGCATGTGGGAATAAAACCTCTGTTGGCTTCCTCTGTTCCATGTGTTGACTTCCTCAGAGAGTTTATTTCAGGGGTTGGCGAAGTGTGGGACTGATTTCTACTCAAGTATGTGACTGTGGCAGAGTTGGCTAAGTATTCTCTGCCTAAAGCTCGGGTTCCGCCACACGTACCCAGTTACACAATCTTCTTCATATGCAAAACAAAGAGATGAAGGTGAACACTTGGAGAGTGTTGAAGATAGGACCCAAAAGGCAGTTCGGCCAGCACTTCTTGCTGAGTGTAAATAGGGAATCGCTTCCATTCCTTGAAAGGACCAAAGGAATGGTGCGACACAGCATGGGGAAGCTCATGACCAAGAGAGCAGAGGAGGAAGAACCCCATGATGATGTAAATAAACCTGCATCACAGTAAGACTGCGACACAGCGTGCTTGTCGTACTGATATAAGAATCCTGGACTAATAATAACAACCGTATCCAGGGGCTCAATACCAAGAATTACACGTTGTTCTTCAATGGTCAACGAAGGTAAAATCAGGGCATGTATTTTACTACAAAACAATGTAAGGACATTTTTTTTAATAATTTCTGTGAAAGAAATTATGTGTCTGGTATCGGCTTATCTCCCGTACGAGCCGACGGAAGTTCCGTCTAACAAGATGAGGCAGCTGATGGCCGGGGATAATTGGGTATTTATTGTAACACTAGAGGTGAGTGCATTTTTGATTTTATATTATCTACAAAGCTGCAACAAGGGCACCACACCATCTTTCGTGGTAAGAAACAGACAGGAAGTATTAGATATCACTCTAGATTCACTTATCGATTCCCTCACAGTACAGAAACGGAGAAACGGATTCTAAAGATATCCCTATCAGATGGGATCACAGGTAGATTCTCTTTAAAGTAAGCTTCCAATCTTGGGCTAATAACACCTACAGAGACCCCAAGAGAGCGGACTGGGGTAGGTTTAAATCAATAGTTAGATAACATCTAAAGGACATGCCACTTCGTATAACAGGTTCCACAGATATGGACAAAGCAGTTGATAATCTAGGCAAAATAATGAACACGGTTTACGAAAAAGTCTGTCCGGTCAGGAAGACAGCAAAGAGATCTCAACCTCCGTGGTGGAACAAAGAGATAAACTCCAAGAGAAAGCAGTTCAGACATTTTTATCTTAAAGGAAACTGGGAAGCTATTTTGTGAATCGATTGCAGATACTAGTGAAACTTCTAGACTCCTCAAAATGATGGCAAAAGACGCGGCAGTTTCCAGCTTCATAAGAAAATCTGACGGATCGTGGGCAGGATTGACGAAGTTTTAGAAATATTAGTCGAAGCTCATTTTGCAGGAAGGAGCAGACCAACCGTTTCGACACCTAACGTACATTTTGATAACCTCTGCTTGTCAATAGAGAAAGAGGTAGATCATCTCATCACATGGAAGAAACTGCGATGGGCTATGGGAATGGTCTTTCACACCATTTAAAACGACAGGCCTTGACGGCACCAACTCATTTCAAAAATTTGGTCACATGAGTGTATGCCTGATGAATCACCACCTTTTGCCCGATCCACAAGAAAAGAGATCCCTTCAATTGCGGCAATTACAGAGGTATCAGTCTCCTCAACATCGCGTACAAGATCCTATCTGCCATATTGTGTGAACGTCTGAAACCCTTCGTCAACAACCTGACTGGGCCCTATCAGTGTGGTTTCAGACCAGGAAAGTCCACAATCGATCAAATTTTCACACTTCGACAGATCCTGGAAAAAAACCAAGAAGTCCAAATTGATACCCACCATCTTTTTATCGATTTCAAGGCCGCATATGACAGCATTTATAGAGACGAGCTATACAGAGCCATGTCTAGTTTTGGCATCCCTGCCAAACTCGTCAGATTGTGCAGAATGACGATAGAGAATTCTCGCTGCTCCATCAAGGTCGGTAACGATTTCACCGAGACCTTTGATGTCAAAAAAGGATTTAGACAAGGTGACGCGCTGTCATGTGATTTTTTTAACTTCGTTCTTGAGAGAATTGTGCGAAACTCACAAGCCAACACCGGAGGCACAATCCTTCAAAAGTCTGTGCAACTACTAGCGTACGCCGACGACATCGACATTATTGGAAGAACACAGCGGGCTGTCACCGGTGCATTCGCTAGTATTGAAACAGAAGCTGCCAAAATGGGTTTAGCGGCAAACGAGGGCAAAACCAAGTATATGCTGTCAACCAGAAGGGATACGCAACATCGACGAATTGGACAGAACGTCACAATCGACAGCTATAACTTTGAGGTAGTAAGGGACTTTATCTACCTCGGCTCTGCTATCTATTCTGACAATAACACCTCGGCAGAAATAAAACGAAGAATAACTCTTGCCAATCGCTGTTTCTTTGGGCTGAGAAGGCAATTGAGTAGCAAGGCCCTATCCCGAACAACTAAGGAAACTCTATATAAGACCTTGATCATCCCAGTCCTGCTTTATGGCGCTGAAGCTTGGACTTTATCAAAAGCGGATGAAGATATCCTCGGTCGTTTCGAGAGAAAAATTCTTCGTAAAATATTCGGTCCCGTTTGCGTTGACGGGTTTTGGAGGAGAAGATTCAACTACGAACTATACGAGCTGTACAGCGACATTGACATCGACCTAGTGAAAAAACTGCGCTTAGTCATTTGAGATGGCTAGGGCATGTAGAGCGAATGGACACCAGTGCTCCGGCCCGAAGAGTCTTCGAATCACACCCAGAGGGACAACGCAGCAGAGGAAGACCTCGCCTTAGGTGGCGCGCACAAGTTAAATGGGACCTGAACAAGCTTGGAGTGCGCAACTGAAGGCAGTTAGCTAAGGACCGAGCTAATTTTTAGGTTAGGCTGCGTACCTATTTTTTTTATAGGCAGGTGTCTTCGTCTTACTAACGCAGGGGTCTTCAAAACTAGCTATATGGGACATAACTTTATTCTTAAGGGATCATTCCGCAACATCTCTGACAAAGCGGATGAAAGTTTTGATACACTCGACTTCGACACACCTTACGAAGTAATGTGCCCTGATAGGGATTTATAGAGATGGTTCTAAAACTAGTGAGGGTACTGGGTAAGGCATATATTCGAGAGATATAGACCTACATGTTGCTCTGAGACTTCCTGACAGTGTGTTTCAGGTATAGGTTCTGGCCGTACTCAAAGCAGCGGAACTACTTGAGATGGGAGCAATATACAACAAGCATATAGCCATCTACATTGATAGGCTGCGCTAAGGGCGCTAGAGACCTATATCATTAAATCTGAACTAATCAGAAGTTCATATAGTGTATATCAATGTAATATACAAAGGTTAGAGCAAATTCAAATATGTATCCTAAAGTTTGCTCTCAGAGGTCTTGGCTGGCAAAACGCCTTGTGATCTACCTCCTTATAATAATAGACTTAAGCTGGTTGAATTGGCTAGACCTGAGAAAAAACCATTTTCCTTTACTTTTATTACAAAACTTATTGTAAGGCAAAGTTGATCTCCAAAGTTGATGTACTTCAAGTGAAATGCCGGTAGATACTCAAAGCTCTGTTCAATGATAATCCGCAGACTGTTCATGTTGTCGACACAGGATGTGTTTATTCAAGCAACGATAGATATTTACTTCCATAGCTGAATATATGTATCTTAGTTTTTCGTGTTTAAGATTTTTTTTCGGTGGCTTAACGATTAAACGTTACTTTCACTCACTCAAAATCTCTAAGTTTCCCAAACTCTATCTACCAGTGGATGCAAAAGCAAAGCCTGTGTTTGTGCCTGTGAGTATTCGAGCATTTGTTACCATGAACACCTCAGTCTGGCTTGAGCAAATCGTTAGCAAGTCCATAGTTTAGAACCATAGCAAAATGATCCTAACAACTTTTGATGATTTGAAACAAGTGAGGAACGTTCTAAGTAGTTACCAGAGTATTAGCTGGATTCTACCTCATCTACTGACAGCGCTTTAATGTTGCTGTCACTTTCCCTGTTCTGCTGTTTATTTTATACAAAGTGCATGTAGCTCGCTACTTCCTGCTGCTATTAGCTATTGAACGTTTTCGAACCTAGTAACAGGTTCCCTAAAAGTTGGCCCGGTGAGAGATCTTTTGTCTGCCGGTACTGTATTTCGACAATTTTGTCGTGACATCTCGAGACTATAGCAGTGCGTACAATAAGGATTAAGGACTGCCACAATGGCAGCTTTCAAAATCGGATCTGTACAATACTAATAAGCATTTAAATTATTTAAGTATGCGTTGTCCGATTGCAGTAAAAAAGTAGATGTCGTTATAAAGAATTAAGTATAACAGCTGGGTTAACACAATAACCTAACAATTATTTTGTTTGGTTGTTTCACTCTAATTTTCTAATATTTCGGTTTAAAACCGGCCCCTCGTCCTAGGGGTTTCAAAAAATGGAACTGGCCCTCCAGGTTGGGGGTTGTGCCGTCGGGGTAACTTCCTTACCACGTAAAAAAAATTTAGTTATGAGAGAGACACAAGCCTCGGATAATGGACCCCCTCATTTAATACCACGACCCGGAACGTACACGGACTATGATATAAGAGTATGCACCTGGAATGTACGTACACTGTACACTCCTGGTGCTATTCAAAAACTTGAATCTGTCCTCACGCGGTACAAGGCAGATATTACCGCGATCCAGGAGATACGATGGATAGGATCAGGTATGCAAAAACGGAAAAATTGCGACATTTATTACAGCTGCCACAAAAAACTGCACATGTTAGGATGCGGATTCGTCGTGGGAAATCGGCTACGCTCAATGATAATTGACTTTAAGCCGATCAGCGATCGCCTGGCTGTGATCCGCATCAAGGCTACATTTCAAAACATCAGCATAATATGTGCACACGCCCCTACCGACGAAGCTGAAGACTCTATCAAGGAGGAGTTTTATGACCTCCTGGACGGAGCCTACGGAGCCTGTCCGGAGTATGATGTCAAAATCATACTCGGGGACTTCAATGCCAAAATCGGTAAGGAAAACATCTTCGGCGGATTAGTTGGAAAGCACAGCCTCCACGACACGACAACAGACAACGGCTTCCGGCTAATCGATTTTGCAGCAGCTCGTAATACGGTGATAAGTAGCACTAGGTTTCCAAGACTACGAATCCACACAGCAACCTGGCGCTCTCCAGATGGTCGAACCGCCAACCAAATCGACCACGTGCTAATAGATGCGAGGCACGCATCCAACATTCTGAATGTGCAAACGTTCAGAGGGGCAAACGTCGACTCTGACCATTTTCTTGTTGCAGCTAAGTTCAGAGCTCGACTATCCAATGAGAAGAAGCTGCAGACCGCCCAGAAAAAGAAATTCAACGTTGGAAGCCTTAGCACGTCTGGAGTAGCCAGAGCCTACAGGGAGCGCCTGAGTGAGAGACTCTCCGCTGTGCATTCACCATCCACAAACGCCAACAATCTGTGGAACCAGTATCGCGACATCATCAAAGGGGTAGCAGAGACCACCATAGGCTACCAGCCACCACCCAAAAAGAGCCCTTGGTATGATGATGAATGCGTACGCCGGAAAAAGGTGACAGAAAATGCACACTTGCAAGCGCTGCAACGCAAAACAAGGGCAGCGAGAGAAGAGTATCGAACCAGAAGAAGGGAGGAGAAGAAGATACTGCGTAAGAAGAAAAGGGCCCACGCAGCCTCCCAGCTCAAGGATATCGAAGAGTCCCGCGATAGGAACAACATCCGGATGTTTTTCAGGAAAGCCAAGCAACTGGCAGCTGGCTTCAAGCCCGGAACGCAGGCTCTTCGAAACAGTGAAGGAAACCTAGTCACCGAAGCACAGGGAATAGTAGATGTATTTAAGCAGCATTTCCAGCAGCTACTTAATGGGCAGGTAGAGAGAGTGATAGGGCAAGAAGAGAACCCGCATCCAGTCAATGAAGAATCCATTCCCCCTCCTAGTTTTGAAGAGGTCGGCTCAGCTATCAAAAAGCTGAAGAACAAGAAGGCCGCCGGCTCTGATGGTCTACCAGCAGAGCTTTTCAAACATGGTGGTGATGCTTTGGTGGGGTGCATGCACCAAGTCATCAACCAAGTGTGGGTGGATGAAGTCATGCCCGATGACTGGACTATCAGCTCTATATGCCCCATCTTCAAGAAAGGCGATCCTATGTCTTGTAAGAACTACCGAGGCATATCCCTGCTTAATGTCGCATATAAGATCCTATCCAACGTACTGTGTGAACGTCTGAAGCCTTTCTGCAGCACACTAATCGGCACGTACCAGTGTGGCTTCCGGCCCGGCAGATCGACGATCGACCAAATTTTCACACTAAGGCAAATCCTGGAAAAGACCAACGAATTTCAAGTCGAGACTCACCATCTCTTCATCGACTTTAAAGCCGCATATGATAGCATTCATCGTCTTGAGCTCTACAAGGCGATGGCCGAATTCGGGATCCCGGCTAAACTGATCCAGCTGTGCCGCGTGACGCTGGATAACACGCGGTGCAACGTGCAATTCGGCAACAGTTCCTCTGAACTATTCCAAACATGCACCGGATTTCGGCAAGGGGATGCGCTATCATGTGACTTCTTCAATCTTGTGCTGGAACAGATAGTGCGCAGGGCAGGTGTAAACACGGAAGGCACTATCTTCAACAAATCTGTCCAGTTGCTGGGATACGCAGACGACATCGACATCATCGGTCGCTCCCAGCGCGCCGTGTTAGAGGCTTTTACGGCAATTGAAGAAGAGGCGAAACGTGTTGGCCTTGAAGTGAATGAGGACAAAACCAAATACATGTTGTCAACAAACAAAGAAGCATCTGTCCACCGCCTAGGACAAAACGTCACTGTTGGCAACAGTAACTTCGAAGTGGTTAAGGAGTTTACCTACCTCGGAGTAAATATCAACTCCACGAATGACAACTTAGTGGAGATTCGACGAAGACTTACCCTAGGAAACCGCTGCTACTTCGGTTTGGCGAAACAAATGGGGTCAAAACTCCTAACTCGAAAGACGAAATGTATGCTCTACAAAACTTTGATCCTGCCAGTTCTGCTGTATGGAGCCGAGTGCTGGACGATAAGCAGGAAAGCAGAGCAAATACTGAACACTTTCGAAAGAAAAATTCTTCGTCGGATATTCGGTCCCGTATGCGAGGAGGGCGAATGGAGGAGAAGATATAACCGCGAACTCTATGAGCTGTACCAGGATGTGGATGTAGTCCAAAAAGCCAAAACACGTCGACTACACTGGCTCGGCCACATCGAGCGAATGGACAATAATGCTCCAGCAAAGAGGATCTTCGAATCACAGCCCCCAGGTTCGAGAAGACAAGGAAGACCGAACCTCCGTTTTAAGGATCAAGCTATCGCGGATGCCAGAGCGCTTGGTCTAGATAACTGGAAGCAGCGTGCCCGGGATCGAAGAGAGTGGAAGGCTGCTGTGTCTCAGGCAGAGACTCTTCACGGGTCGGGAGCCCGTTAAGTAAGTAAGTAAGTAATTTTCTAATATTTTCTTTTTTTTTCCTGGAAAATGTCAAATAAGGAGAACTTTAATTTAACATCCATTGGGCCCCCACCAATTGCCCTTAAACCCTAGTCCTATTTGAACATCTTTTCAATTTCAATTAAGGACTTATTGTCCACAGTATATTTCAAGTTTCAATTACATATGTATATGTACCCACAATTACGATTCACTTTTTATTGCAATAATTCCTGAAACAATGACCAAATTTCATTATCCACACAGCACAGATGGCATACGATCTCCAAGTATTATAATATTACAACACTTTTGCCAACCCACTTACAATGCATAATACATACATATACGTTAATCTTTAAGACCTAAAGAGACATTTGTCAGAATCCAAACTTCCTTGTTTGTATCGCAAAAATAAAGATAAAGAATATAGACACAAAATCCAGATAAACTTATTTTTCAACCTGACTAGGTATAAATAGAGTGTCTACGAGAAAGTTAAAACATTAAGTCTGAACATTCAGAATCAACCAGAAACATGTACAAGTTACTTTTTGTCGTGAGTGTTATTGTCCTTGTCGGTGCTAGTGGTATGTTTAAAAGAATACAATTTATTATAATTTAAACTATACTCTCTAATATTATACAATTTTTGCCGAAGATGCTGTGGATAGCCCTATTTTAATTACACCTACTTTGCCACAATGTCGAAGTCAGACGGAAGCTTATGTTCCTCTAGGAACATCCTTAAATTGTCGTAGGCTTTGTGATCAAATAGGATCAGAAAATCCCAGGATAAACATTTGGATTCCAGTTGGATGCATCTGCAATGAAGATAATACAAGAGTTCCTAGAATTGTTTGTAATGAAATATGCCGGTGTCCAGTTGTATGTTGGAGAAGACTTAACTAGAAGAGACTGAACTAGGACATACTTTTAATCAAATGAAAGAAATTTAAATTTATATTTATAGTTCTGTAATATTTTTGTATATTTTTTCTTGATATTAAACCTCATTGTATACAAAATACTTTAATTCATAAGTTGTACCAGAAGAAATGAGAGACTATCATGAAGAAGACAAGTGAGAGATTACAGAAACTGGAGGCATGGTTAAGATGAAGGAGTATCACGTAAAAAGCATTGCTATGTGTGGCTTTACTTCTGTTAAAACTAAAGAGGCAACAAATGGTCTGTGGTCAGCCTTATTGATGTGTTTAGAGGCAGAATGAAAAAAAGATGTAATCATGCCACTTCACTCCAAATGACTTTAGATTTATTAGTCCTTCGTCATTATGGAAAGACTTGAAGGAATGTTATGTGAATCATGGCATGCATATGTGTCTAAAGGTGAAGTCAGTAGAGACAGCTTTACACGATGTAGTGGAAAAAATAGAGGCAAGGAATTCACCTTAACGGCTTTCCTGTATTAACCTTGGAATCTTAAATAATGCAGAATACGCATGAGAAAGCAGTTTCGCCGTTTAACCATTAAACCAGTTAGACCCAGTGACGAAGTTTTTTTTTTTATTTTGCTTAACTCAAGTCTACCTAGATCGTTACGATTTTTGAAGAAGTACTCGTCTAGGGTTTTCCTTCTTAAAACCAATAGGATTAGACAGGTGCACGGAAGATGTTTCATGGTTTTCCCCGTTTCCTCGTCTCTACAGCTTTGAAGGGAGAAATCGTTGAAGAGAGCACCAAGCCTTTCGACTTGTCTGCCTACCAGACAGTGCCCAGTGAGGGCGCTATCTATCTATCTTTCACAGATTTGTCCTACTGACGGAAATAAGTTTACTGGTTTTCATACAATCCAGGTCTGGCCAGGTTTGTTTAGAAGAGACACATGTGCTGATATAGTTCAACCTATTGTTTGTCATTCAAGTGTTATCTAATTGGAATTTTATTGATTTGTAAGGGAGGTGTCGCTGTGCACCCTCCTTAGCTGACTCGTCGCATTGGCAATTGTCTGCAATTGACGTAACCCTGTGGCCTGGAACCCAGCACAGCAATACGTCGCACCTAACAGCGATCTCGTTAAGAGATCCACGGCATTACTTTACCAACTTGGATCGAATTATTGGCGACTCCAAGGCTTTTATCGCAGCTTGACTATCTATCATATGTAGAAAACAATAGCATGGCACTCTTATCGAGTTTATCGAAAGCCAGGTCGCGACTTTTCGGACTGCTGTGACTTCAGCTTGAAATACACTACAGTGATCCGTCAATCATGTGGTGATACAAATATCCAGCGCACTGGAGTAAATTACCGCACCTATTCCAGACGCTGTCTTGGATCTGCCTGAGTAAATCTCTGTCGCAGATTCGTTTAATATTTCTCCCGATTCCCAAGCAATTCTGCCAGGTTCTTTACTTGACGTTAAAGTCCAGATAAGGGACAATGTAGGTTGAATTACTAGGAATAGTGTTTTGGCTGCTTAGGATGCAAGCCATATGCAAGGATTCCCTAAACCGTAATGCTAGTTTAGTTGCCATCAGCTTCCCAAAAATATCAATGGGAAGAAAATGGAGCATGTTTGTAGTGCAGCTGTAGGAGAGGTTCTAAGGGCACCCGTGATACAGACGCAGTATAACATTTGAATCTTCTCAAGTATTGCATGCTTTTCTTGTCCAGTACCGTCTACCAGATTAGTACTCCGTACATACGGATGGATCTTACGAGTGGCGTGCATATCCAGTGAACAATCCGGAACCCCAGTTTGGGCCTAAAGCTTTCCTACATGAATAGAGAGCCTACTGAGCGTGGACTTAAGGCTCGAATCCCAGAAAATATAGTTGCCAAGTTGTAGATACGTCTGACAAACATTGAAGAGTGCATGAAAATCATAATTTTATAAAGTTACCGTTTAGTGCAAGACTAAATTAGACGCTACGCATTGGACTCAACCAAGGACCGAACGGATAGTCTAAGTGATCAGTGAGCAATATCACAAGGCACCCACATACCTATCTAATTAGAGGCTTCGCACATTTTACCATTTCGAGTGACTCTTTGGACATAGAATCATTCGGTTTTGAGTTGGTTTATTTTCCACTAAGGTCTGATACCTCCACTTTTATGTCAATTACAAAGACATCAGCCTTCTCAGGATTACTTGTAATTTTATTGCGTGAAGCTCTGAGACGCAACATGGATGTGGCCTATATATGTGATTTTACACAATAGACTAAATTTTCACACTTCGGGAGATCTTAGAGAAAACTATACATCCCTGTCCAGAATTTTAAAGACCTTTTTTTTTGGAAAAAAAAATAAGGTAACGCGGATACAACCCATTGAGTACATACTGACCTACCGACAATTGAGTTTCAAACCACTATACCACCAAGGTACCATAGGTAGCGCTCACAAATTGAAGGTAGCCTCAAGCAGCAACTGACAGCAGTTAGCTATCTGGAGAGACTTGTCAAATGAACCCCAGATGTGACTCTTTCTATGATATGACATTACGAATGTGCTTAAAGGTTTTAGCAGAGTACTTGAAATGGAAAGCACAGCTTTCACCATCATAGCAAATGAGCGATATGCTACTCAAAATTCCACAAGCCTGCCTGCTGATGTGTCATAATCATTAGCTAAAGTTAAGTAAACCCTGACAAAACCAAACGAAAACGACTATATAAACATCTATAATTAGAAGAAACCAAAAAGCGTAAAATTGGAAGAACGCCATCCGAGAGATCTTCAAATATGAAACTTAGTCAATCGTTAAAAGTATTTGAACTCCTCACACATAATAAAAGGACGATGGAGTCATTGGCAAACGTGACTAGTGATGGGGTGGCGACATCGTCGATGGAATTTATACAATTGTGCTGTAGGTTGGTATGATAGTTGCCGCAGCGACTATCGCCGCCAACCGCCAACAATTCGGGCAACAACACTTTTTTTTTTGTGGTCTATCATAGTTCCTAGGTTTTTTTTTTTTTCCCAATTCTTGGTTCAATTCCCGGATATGAACGTGTGTATACCAGCCAACATGGAGAGACAAAGGGCGCCAATCGGTGCTTGTTTGTTACATACAACTACAATAACAACATGCGAACATTTTTTGGGGAAATATCAACGGCGACAGAAAAACTATGACACCATTACCATTACCACGACTGGTGTGGTACGCGACGACGACTACAAGACCACGACTAGTGTTTCAATTTTTCTATGATGAATAAAAATCAGGAGCACTAAGGAGCCACATCGCCACATTTAGTTGTTTTCCTCTTTCTTCCTCGTTTTTGTTTGGCGCGCGCGTTCGCCCGACCCCTCCTCTTGCTGTGTTGTTTGCGCTGTGCTGCCTGCATCCGATTGTCTCCCCATTGAGGCACCCGGTTTAGCACACTCCCTGGACAACCAGGAACCAGACTGGTTCCATCTATTGGATGATATATGACCGAAGCTGGAAATGTAAATAGAGTTCCATTTAGTTATTCTAATTGATATTCATCTTTGATGAGTGGCGTCAAGGAGTAGGTCAGAAGAGTAATTGGCGTATTGTATTGTTTCCGTTAAGGATTTGTCTATTTTAATATTTAGAGAAGAGGATATTTGAGAGCTGCTATGAGTCATGACAATAAGGCTTTTGTTTTGCCAGATTTGTTTGGTGGAATACATACATATATTGGTTTTATAATCAAAGTTTGGGTAGGGAGGGTGATATAGTAATTTATGTAACTTGGCTAATTTGAATGCCTTATAGGGGACTTATTGTCTCCTGGAAAAGTTGAAGGTCCTTGTAAACACTAACTAGGGAGATGTGGCGAAATGCGGTTTTCATCGAAAAATTAAGAAAGGGTGAAGGGCAAGAATTGTTTTTTTTTTTTTTTGTGCAGAAAGAATGCAGTTGGTAGACCAATACCATGAGTTCTAGTTTTACTAATTTCTCAGAAGCACCAGAGAACCAGAGAAATTAACGCAGTAACACAACCTATTGAGTAGGAGTATTCCAAAGTGGTTTTATTACATTGGTTTTATAATCGAAGGGTGAGTGATGTAGTGATTTATGTAACTTGGCTAATTTGAACGCCTTATAGGGGAGTTGAAGGTCCTTCTAAACACTAACTAGGGAGATGTGGCGAAGGGTGAAAAGAAAGATTTTTTTTGGCCCGGTTACTTTTAGTTTTAGTAATTTCTCAGAAGGACGAATCCGTAACGTAGCTTAATCAGTACATGCCAAAGTACATGGAGGTGGTGATTATATTTGCTGCATAACTATTTGAGTAGTAAACAACTAATATCAAGTCTAAGCGTGGTGCAATGCATTTCGGGGTGAAAACGAAGGTATCTTGTTGACCTGGTCGACTATAATATATGTATGTTACAGTTGATTAACAAGAGTTTCTTAGAAGAACGACGTATGGCGTGGAAATCCTCCTGATGGAATCAAAGGTAGGTTATTAGTTAAGTTAAATGTATAGCTTTCTAACAGGGCTTTGTCCACTTACGCTACGAGGTGGTGGTTCGTGCATTGAATGGAAGGCTGTGCGCTGAAATCCCACCCATTCAACCATGCAATTTGTAAAGTTAATTCGACAGCTCTATAACTTCATCTTAATTGAAAACCATAAGGTAAACAATTCTCGTGGAGCATACTCTGAAATCCTAATGGCACCTGAGTTTCAAACCACCACACCACAAAATCTATCCTATGTCAATGTTATTTAAACTCTCTCAATGAACTAAAGGATGTGAACTCAGTGCCAATCCTCAAAAAACCAAACTTGTCTTTTTCACTACGAAATACCACATTCCGCATTTCGACTCTCCAAAATAATGTGGCATTAGCTTGACACTTGCTGATCAAGCAAAATATTTCAATCTCATACTCGATAAGAAACTTAGCTGGAAGCCCAATAACATAGAGCGTGTTAAAAAAAAAGTAACTACAGCCCTGAACTGTTGTAAGAAAGCAATAGGAAATTAAAAGGGCTACAGCCACGAATTACATATTGGCTCTATGTATCTGTCATCAGGCCTATACTAACATATGGAGTGATCGTCTGGTGGAAGGCTTTGGAGAAAGTCGCTTGTGCAGCCACTCGTTTGAAGGCTATATCTCTGTGGTCTAGTCTAAGTACTGAACACTCCTCTATTCTTAACGAACTTGAATTCCCTTTTTATATTCTAAAGAAGGAGGTCGTGAGAAGAGATGATCCTGAATCATGGGATAAATATAAGGCAAAGAAGAAAGGCCTAAAAGCACCTCTGCGACGACGGAGAAGGTAGTCGTGGAGGGAATTTTGCTCGAATATGAGGAGCACATCTGAGGTTAATGGATTTCAAAAAATCGTCTCTAGGTATCCAGTTTCTAAAATCGGACCCATTAGTGATAGAACGGAGGAGAGTGTTGAGAGATTGTTGAGACACTGGATCGTAGAAATGAGGTCCTCATGGAAATACGCTTTCCGGGAAGTCTTAAGTCAGATTAGCCCTGGGCTCCGAGGAAACAAGGACCAAACAGGATGGATAGGGCAGAAGCGGAACGGATAGTAACACCAGAAGCGGTCAGTGGGGCGATAGAAATGTTCTCCCCTTACAAGACCGTAGGACCAGATGGTAATTTCCCACCATCCGCCCTTCAGATCGGGCAACCTAACATCATTTCTGTTGAAAAACAATGGAAAAAGTTGTGGTGGACCATATGGAGAGCACGGAATTGAAAGCGTGTCCTTTGCATAATAAACAAAATGCATACAGAGCTGGCAAGTCTAAGTGGATATACATGCCAGAGGCATTGCAATGAACATAATAATGGACATTGAAGGTGCCTTCGATAAAATATGGTGGCGTTTTATCCTATGGAGGTGTTTTATCACCTACTCTGTAGAATATAACTGTGGATTCTTTCCTGAGAAGACTTGAAGAGAGTGGCATCCACACTGTGGGATATGCCGCTGACATAGCAATAATGGCAAGAGGCAAATTCATGAACGTCACAGCAGAACAAGGACTCTCCATTAATGCGAAAAAGATAGATCTAATCATCTTTTCAAGGAACAGAAGAGATCTGGAGATCTGATTTCAGCCCTTAACACTTTTCGGATCGGAGCTGCTGGTGATCGGGAAGGTTAAGTATCTGCGTGTATACCTGGATACTTGAAACTTCCATGTGGAAGAAAAGATCAGAAAGGCGGAAAGGGTGGTTCATCAGTGCAAACGGGTATGTGGACGAGTCGCCGAGGTCAGCATACTGGATGTACACGATGATAGTTAGACCGATTATCACATATGCTTAGAGTGTATGGTGGCAGAAAGCCACCCAGGGAACTGTAAAGAAGCAATTAGATAGAGTCCAACGTCTGGCATGTTTAGGGATCGCGGGTTCAATGCTAA
This sequence comes from Xylota sylvarum, assembly GCA_905220385.1. Lineage (NCBI taxonomy): Eukaryota > Metazoa > Arthropoda > Insecta > Diptera > Syrphidae > Xylota > Xylota sylvarum. The sequence continues at coordinate 42,556,034 of LR999958.1, forward strand.
CGGCACCAATATGCGTAATGGAAATGATCCTAGTTATTCTGTCGCTAGACTTATTTATTAAGAAAGCATCGACGGCACTTCGTCTGCACCGGGATGCCAACTGGCACTGGCGCGGTACTATCTATGGTCATAGGAAAACCCTGGATCTTATCAAAAACGAGATTAATGCGCATGAATGGAATAAAGAGAACGCGTGTTACCGAAAGGTATCACAAAACTTTTATCGAAGATGGAACACTTCCGGAGAAGAAGATTGGTGATATAATTATCTTTACGGTCCTATGGGTTCATGATGGATTGCAGAGCGATGGCAGGTATCTTTTCAGAAAAACTAGAACTAGCCTGTCCCATTAGTCTGAGGAAATATACCTCAGTCTATCAAGCCGAGATGAGTGCTCTGTTGAATGCGTTGCATCACCTGAAAGAAGGTCAGGTTGCGGGTAAAAACATTATCATAGTACAGGACCAAACAGATATCAATACACCACTGGCATTGGAATGCATTCATAAGCTCAATTAGTGATCATCTCGAACTGAGACTGAGGGCAACGAAAAGGCGGACTCTATACCAAAACAAGGACCACGAAGTTCTCTGGTCCGGAACCATTTGCTGCAATTGGCAGAGGGATGGTAGAGCACCTAATTAGCAACTGGCCCGCGGCGGAACACTAGAGAAGAGGGTCAACCGTGGAAGGTTGCAGGCATGCGAAAATGGCTATTAAGATGCCAATGGGCACTTCTAATAGAGAAGTTCTAAACTTAGGGTGAAGAACACTGAAATGGGTGGTAGCGTTATCTACAGGACATGGTCATTTCGGGTATAAGCTAACAAAGATGCGTCTTCTGGAGAATGACACCTGTGAACTATGCCTGGAGGAAGTCGAGACGGCACCACATATATTTTGCTAGCAGAAGAAGGGAGGGCCTGGCGAGCCACTGGGTAGAAACCCAGAGAATGAACCAGATTTCTGTTAAACAGATGCCGAGGAAGTCAAAGCCACGAGGACACGAGGATTCAAAGCCAGAGATGAACTGTGGAAAAATCCAGAGAGACTGGATCACGGAAGAGAGACGAAAAGAGATCCACCACGGTGATCTGGTTCGCAATCTCTGGACTAATATATATATATATGTATATATGTAAGCTCAACGCTCTAAATTTAACAGACGGCACTACGTGCCTCATTACTAGACAGATCTGGAGGAGGAAGAAGAGGAAACCATACTTCATCTTCTCTGTACGTGCCAAGCTCTCTCCGAGTATGAGGTTAAGGTTTGAGTTATTGGCAGAGCACACTACTGGCTGGTGAAAATTTTAGCTATCTACATCAAAACTGTTTGATATATTTGCATTACACTAAATACTAAAGGCTCTACGTGACTGGAAGTACTTTTAATAAATACCTACTCCTAATATCGTTAATAAACAGAGTTTCTAACACACCACCTTTAGTGGTTGGAAAAACCCAGATGTACCTAATACAATGCGTGGACTTTGTGTGAAGTAAATATTGAATATCAACCACCACTTACGATATTAATTTAATCTTTTAAATTTGTCTAATCAGTAAATCTAAGCGTAGATACTAAAATAAAAATAAATGTGTTCGCTTATTCCGACAGGAAATAAAGTCATAAAAGCGATTAGGTCATTGTGTATTATAAACAATCCTGGCTTGTTTAATATTATAATGAAATATAACAAAATTAGTCATCCGAATAAATATTTCAATCAAAGATATTTTTATCATTTAAGGCGTTTTCATAAATTTCGCTCATGTTGTTCAACCTGCAATGGCTTGCTTGGTTTTTTCCGCTGTTTTTTAAATGATGATGAGAGAAGTAAGGTTCCACCTCATTACACTTAGGTCTTTGTGGACGCATTGTAATGTCCAATGGGAGGCTTGGTCCCAGTTCCTATACTGCGATTTTCCTAGTTATTTCCTTACTGCTCGTTGGTGAATAGAGGGTCTTCAACCATTGTGATGTCCTCAGAAAACTGAAAAGATTTTGAAGTGAGGTCCTCAGATAGTTCTTCTAAGTTCTGGAGGTAATATGTTCCTACTGTTCTGTTCCGCAATTGACATAGGCTTGGGCAGTGACACAGGTAGTGGGTGCATCCTCGTGTACCTCTTCGTTACCGCATACTCTGCATATGTTGTCATCGTTGAGTTTAAGTTTCAATGTGTGGTTCCTTAAAAGATTATGGGTAGCACCTGTCATTTGTAGGAGTTTTTTTGAAGTTTGTCGTATCGTGGCCAGAGCTTCCTTTATATATCACATGTAGTAAGCGATTTCTACCTGCTGTTTGCTGTCATTAGGAATCTTACGTTCGATTTTCTCCCTGGGGTTGGAGAGTGGAAGTTTGATTCAAGGAAGTACTTGATTTTGGTGCATTGCAGACCCTTTTTTTGCAAGTACGCCAGTTATCTCATTCCCGAATATATCCTTGTGACCAGAAAACCAACACAGAGATTTGAATTGTGCTATTGACGCCGTCGGACTAGCTTGGACTTGATTTTTATGGCAAAAATTACTTTAATGGCCACCTGTATGTCAATAAAAATGGTGATGTCATCCCGTGGTATTAACAGGACCTCCGCTTGGAGGACACTGCTGTAGTCAGGAAGTCTGATCGAGCTGTGTATGTTTAGTTCCATGGAGAACATACCGGCGCCCGTTCCTATATCCATCTTTGTCCAGTGTCTGTGTAGACAGATATACATATGTACATATGTAAATTTGCCTTCTGTTGGTTTCTTGCTTTTATATTCTTCTCTAATTGGAATAATGCTAGAGACTGGTTTTTCAAAGTCTCTATGGTGACTGATTCCAGTTGTCTAGACCAAGCACTCTGGCATCTGCGATAGCTGGATCCTTAAAACATTGGTTCGGTCTTCCTTGTCGTCTCGAACCTGGGAGCTGTGATTCGAAGATCCTCTTTGCTGTAGCATTATTGTCCATTCGCTCGATGTTGCCGAGCCAGTGTAGTCGACGTGTTTTGGCTTTTTGGACTACATCCACATCTTGGTACAGCTCAGAGTTCGCGGTTGTATCTTCTCCTCCAGTCGCCCTCCCCGCATACGGGACCGAATATCCGACGAAGAATTTTTCTTTTGAAAGTGTTCAGTATTTGCTCTGCTTTCCTGCTTATCGTCCAGCACTCGGCTCCATACAGCAGAACTGGCAGGATCAAAGTTTTGTAGAGCATACATTTCGTCTTCCGAGTTAGGAGTTTTGACACCATGTGTTTCGCCAAACCGAAGTAGCAGCGGTTTCCTAGGGTAAGTCTTCGTCGGATCTCCAATAAGTTGTCATTCGTGGAGTTGATATTTACTCATTATGCTTGCCTTCCACACGTATCCATGAACTACATAATTAATCAAATAAACAGAAGACTCATTGATACGGTCGTGAAAATTTGCTACCATAGAAAAGGCACAATATTTATCGTGGATCCAAATAAAATACATTTATTTAACGCTATCTACATAAAAGAATTCACTTAAACGAAAAATGCTTAGGAGTACTAAACTTTAGTACACGGCGATAAGAAGGCTATTCCTTAATAACATAGTCTGTGTCGAAATCATATTTGTCATCACTTGTGTTTAGAGAGAAACTCTCCAGAACATCGGCAACCTTTGATACTTTCTTTTCATTTTTCACGACTTGCTTCTTCTTTTTCTTTTGCAATTCTTTCAGGTTCTTGTTGTGCGTTTGGTTACCTACAAATGATCACCATTAATATTTTAGATTTCATAAATTTTATATGACAATGTACCTTCCAACTCCATTACAGGATCAACTTTGCGTTTTCGATTGTCTGCATCGAGTTTCCTTTTCTTTCCCCTAGGTTCACTTTCATCGATAACCGCTGCATGAGATGGACCCGCCTCATCATCGTCTACAGGCGGTTTATACTCAACCGGACCAGTTGATGTTATTTCCATTACGTCCTCTGGCTTTACATTGAACGTGTTAAGGATGCCTGATTCCATTTCGTCAAAATTCTCGATTTCAAACTCTTTTGCGTCTTGATGGACAATGCTTGCACTGATGTGTACTGAATCAGCCTCTGGCACTTCTGGTGGTTGGGTACAGTATTTGATTTTACCAGTATTCCAATCATTAAGGACACTGCGAGCTGCGGCTACAACATCTGGTACGCCTTTCTTTAGGAATTTGCCCATTCGTGCTGCTTTTTTGGCGAAGAACTCCTCAAATGTCTCATACTCGGTTAGATCGTACAGTTTGCAGAAGTACTCCTTGCTGGCTCGTTTCAGAACACTCTCGGCAATGGTGAAGGGATCCTTGACATCACCAACACGTTGAGCATTTTTGAGAACAGCAGGTACGTGGTTGCTAGCAGATTGACTACCACTGGAGAAGACGATTCCTGGACAATCGATTAGTTTGATTTTCGAATCCAGTTCAACTTCTTGCATTGCTCTAGAATAATAGAAAAGGATTTATTAAAAGTTTGTGAATAAACAGTTAATGAAAAAATACATTGAAAAAGATACAAACAGAGAAAAGGAAATCTATGCTACGCGATATCAGAATGGACTGGCGTATAGAACTCAACAAAAACGATCTCCCTTTGTCCCTCAAATCATAAGATCACGTCTGAAAAACCGCCACACAAAACTCACTGGACTCATCCCTACCAAACCACCATTAATGCTAACCTACTGTCTATCAGTAATAGTCATTTTCAGCATGACCTGGATCCAACTCATATGAGTCCAATAAGGAATTAAAAAAACAAAAGATGCTAAAGGCTCCACTTACTTGTCGAAACTATGTATGCAGTATACTTACTTTGTAACACCGGGAGTACATCCAACCGAACAGGCTTTGCCTCTGGTCAGTGAGTTAATGATGGAACTCTTACCGACATTTGGAATACCAACAACACCCACACGTATCGATGTCTTGATGCCCTTGTTGCGACAATAGTTGGCTAACATCGACATAAGTAGTTCAGCTCCAATGCACACAGAACCCTGCATCGCTTTGTCTGTGCTCATTTGATGAAACTTTCTGCGACCAAGTTTCGCCGTTTGATCCTGTGTCGATGCTTTGAACGCTGTGACTGGGCCCTGTTTGCGGAAATATTTCAGCCAGTTGTTTAGATTTTCCTTGGGCACCAAATCAGCTTTGTTGAGAATGAGAACTAAACGCTTGTTTCCCGGTGATGCCTTGACAGCACGTTCAACCTCTGTGCAGCGAGTTCCAAGAGGATCTCGAACGTCCACAACTTCCAGTATGACATCGGCGTTCTCGATTACCTTCCTAAACTCCTTGAAATAAGCCTTCAATGAATTTTCCTTGGTGGCAGCACTTTTGTATTGTTTCTACAGATACATTCAATTATTTTACAGAAATTCGACGGTAAGCAACCTTCCAACTCACCCCATCTACTGCCACATCATTCTCGTGCATAATCGTATGAACTGTGCCCCTCGTATCAGCATCTACAACCATCGATTCCAAACTAGCAAACTTGTTCTGACTACGTTCCAACTTCTGTTGTTCACGACGACGTATCTTCTCCTCCTCTTGGCGTTTTTTGGCCTCCTCGACTTCTTTTAGGATATCCTCTTTGAATGGACATATATTTGGAATTTGAATAAGTTTCTGCTTCTTGCTGCCAGTTTTTGCATTTTTCTTTGATTCCTTGCGAACTTTTCGGTTGTGCTCGCGGACTTTCTTTTCGATTTTATGCTTCATTTTGCATGTTAACCGCTTGGATCTTTTAGCTAAAAATAAGAAATTGTTAAAATTTAAAATTTTTTGGGTTTATCTAAATTGTTTGCTTACTTTTCAAACGTTTTAAAGCCATTTTTGTAGAGAATTCACGAGAAAAATATTTGGACCCAAAGACGAACACGTGAAAAAGGACAGATGGAACGTCAGTTGTCAGTTGTGAAATTCGTTTGTTTTCAAACCTCACATTTGACAGACACAAGGTTAGGCCCTGACTACATATGGGTAAAAGAAACGAGTCGATATAACGAATTGAGGGGATAATACATTTTAAAATGGTAACTATGCCGATAAATACCTATGTATTACCTCCTCAGCTCCGTTGGTGCATATTATTTTTATAAGTGCTACTGCGTGAGTGCAGCCTAGCTGGGATATCAACGGATCCATTATGTTCCCTGGTTACTCGAAAATGAAGAGAGTCAGCTGTGGTCTACTTAGCAATAGAAGTTCTCTAGCTCTCTTTTTTTTATTGTATTGGGTCCAACGTTTTCTAGAGATTTGGCATGAACTGAGTGTACTCCACCTTAAAGCCAGAACCACACTTGTGTGATGTGGTGTGTCGCGGTGTGGAGTGTTGTGATGATATCCACTGCTTGCGGCACATGGCGCTCTGGCTCTATGGTGCATCACGACACAAGTGTGGTTCTGTTTGTGATGCGTCACACAATTCCAAAACCTTTGTGTGCATGCATTCGGTTGTTGGTTTTGCACTACACGAGATAAGTGTGCACAGTTATGGTTTCACTCTATAACTTAATTCTACTTCCCTGAACGTAGAGAATCGAATTTGTCAAAATCATATGCTCTGACGTAACTGACATTTTGCACACTTTTGCCCCAAAAACAGAGTGGATTAGTTTCTTTTAAGTAAAATTTTATAAAATATTTTATAAAATGGCATTGCGGCAGGCATTCTCGTCTATGCTTAAAATTTCACCCCGTTCTGTTTGTGCTCAAAATGCCCAAATCCACACTAGTGCCTTGCTACGAAAAGTTGAGGATCGTAAAGAAATGCTTGCCTCAATGCCAGCGAAAGACGAGGGTACTGCCGGTGAAAGATCTGTTGATATCGATACCTTGATGAGTCGGTAAGGTTTTTGTTAGATAATTTATTGGTCAAGGCTGATATTTAATTGTAGAAAGGACAAATTCTTTCCTGATGCCTCGACTGACAATCAACTTTTCAATGGAATACCATTCAATGAGTTGCCAGTTTGCAATGTAAGGGTCTCCAAAAATAACACCATCATTTCAGTAACAGATCATAAAGGTGAGATCATTTATATATGTATATGATTGGTTGAATCATGCAATTACGTATTGTTTTAGGAACTGTAAGACTTCTCCGGTCATGTGGCATCGAGGGCTTTAAGAATACGAGAAAAGGAACAAACATTGCTGCGCAAGCAACGGCTATTACCATTGGTTCGGTATGTAACGTAATTAGAGTCGATTATAAAGCAGGAATGGGATGATCAAGATCTTATACAAGGTCTCCTCAGTTGTTCGGGATAGGGCTCTACTACTCAATTGCCTTCTTAGTCAAACAGCGATTGGCAAGAGTTATTCTCCGTTTAGTTTCTGCTAAGATGTTATTACAGTTTATAGCAGAGCTGAAGTAGACAAAGTCCCTTACTACTTCAAAGTTATAGCTGTCGATTGTGACGTTCTGTCCAATTCGTCGATGTTGTGTGTCCCTTCTCGTTGACAGCATATACTTGGTATTGCCCTCGTTTACCGCCCATTTTGTCAGCTTCCGTTTCAATACTAGTGAACGCCCGCTGAGTTCTACCAATTATGTAAGTATCGACTGCGTACGCTAGCACAGGCTATTAAAATATTGTGCCTTCAATGTTGGGCTGTGAGTTTCGCACAATTCTTGCAAGTATGATATTAAAGAAGTCATATTATTACTATAAGGGTCGGTGAGGTCGTTACCGATCTTGATGGAGCATAGATCGTTCTCGATCGTTATTCTGCACAAACAGACAAAGTTGTCAGTATTGCCAAAAGTAGACATGGTTCTGTTTAGCTCGTTTCTATAAATCCTCCTTGTGGATCGAGCAAGCGATGCTGCGCTTCCATTAATCAAGCATACTGTCGTTTGACCAAATTTTAGAGATGAGTTAGTGTATGCTCTCGATCAAGTCATCAGCAGCTGCTTTGAATAACTTGGACTGTAGGCCATCAGGTCCAGCAGCCTTGTTGGACTTAAGTTTGAATATCGCTATCCTAATTTCGTTTTGATCAGGTAGACAGAAGTTTTGGCTATCATCCTCTATGTAGAATGTAGAATGGTTCATTCTGCCTCACAGCGGGATGTTGATCGTCGTCGTCGTTATACAATCTGCAGAAGAAGTTTTTCTATATTCTCAGCACCGACTGCGACTCTACTATGAGGTATTGTTCTCTCTACAGGCTTCTGTAGGGTCTTGGCGTGACACGTTCTTTTTACCTATTGGTAAAACTTCGGTATTCCTGGAGTATAATTCCTCTATATCTTCGATCGCGCGCTTCTCGTGCTCTTTTTTCTTCTTTTGGATAAGCTGATGGTTCTTCCCGTCTCTTCTGCTTTTAGAGCTCACGAGCAGCCCTTGTCCTTCTTTGCACCGTCGCTTTGTACGCCTCTTGTTTAGCTGCATTTGTTTGCCGGAATCAAAACCGGGTTTCTTGGTTGTAGTCGGGCGAAACACATCACATCAGTTGCGGCACTTCTGATGGCATGTTGGCAGCGTTGCCACTGGTCTTCGGCTCTTGATGCTAGAAGAATCTTTGAGAGATGTAAGGATACGCGTTCAGCGAAAATTCTGCCGGTGTCTTGCGATTGGAGCTTTTTGACGTTATGCATATCTTCTCACAGTATTTCTTCTTTCTTGTGGCATTTAGGGTATCCTTGGCTGCAAGAAGGTAGTGATCCGAGTCGATGTTAAGTATTCCGAAGGTTTGTGCATCCAGAATACTGGAGGTATGCCTTGCGATTCTCCCGAGTCAGTAACCCACTTCGGGAATATGAGCGCTGCCGTTGGCCTATTAAGAGTTCATCCACCACCAACTCTTTGCCAATACCCTGGAGATCCGTACAGACCTGGAATTCAAATATGTTGAAGCAGCTCATATAGGGTTAACCTGACTGGAACTATAGACGCCACCGTTTATTTCATCTAGGGAATTCGTCCGGAAATGCTTTAGTGACAAAACACACCCTTCCTCTCATTCGCTGCCACCAACAACCTTCCAAAGGGGTTGGTTACTCACTCTCCAGTAGAAGTACTAGACATCCAGCAGCCACCATCGGGAGCTGCAGAGTAGGAGTCGATAGTGAGAAGCTAGCGTGAGAGCGTTTGTAATCTCATATAATCGCGTCACTACCCTTGGTAGTGTATGAATAAAATAAGCAATTCAATTCAAAAGTTTTCGATCTCATTAGCTTTGGTCCCATACCCCAACGAAACAACTTTGTTGTACTGTTTAGAACATTCAAAACTAAACTATTGGTTACTATAGTCTTTTCTAAATTTTCAGAAATCCGTTGAACTTGGTTGGAAGACAATTCGAGTTAAGGTTCGAGGCATAGGACCCGGTCGTATGGTAAGATATTCGTGACAAAGCGATTGTGTGTATCCATTTAGAACCAACTCTCATTTCAGTCCGCAATAAAAGGCCTCCAAATGAGCGGTTTGAACATAATATCAATCACCGACAACACTCCGGTGTCATGGTATCCTCCTCGTCCGCGTAAACAAAGAAGTTTGTAAAGAAAATGAAAGCAAAATGTACAGAATACGACAAGAAATAAACTGCAATGTGTTTAAATATAAAATTAATTTTATTTTACATATAGTTGATGGGTTTTTGTCTGCTTAACTAAAACTGAGGTACATATTCTTATATATTTTCATTATACATATTTAAATAAAGACATTTCGAAATAATAATTTAGGTAAAAAACACATTCATATAGACAGCGTTAACAACTAAAAATATCGATTCTCCTTTTCCTTCTCCTTGTCTCCTACTTCATTCATATTATTTATTTTTTTTTTTAACTGCAGCAAGCCTTAATGACGGTCACTGGGATAAGATTTACTCCTCAATATTTGGCAATAATAGGAATGCTAGACTACACACATTACGGCAGAAAAAAACAAATAGTTTTAAGCATGCTTTCTCGTGCTGTTACGATACTGGAATGATATTACAACACATAGACGGGCGCAAAGTGGACGCATAGTTGTTATCACGCAACCGATGGCTTACAAATACGATAATGACTGCATATTGACTGGAGTAGCTCGTGCACATTGGTGTTCATACATTTCCTTATCCTTTCGAATATGCACGTACGTCGACGTTGCCGCCTGCACCATTTGTTAAATAATATGGCGCAGAGTTTCTCATTAATTGCGAAGTGCTCGAAATTTCGCAAATCTATACTGTTTAGGTAATTCAAATTGCTGTAAGGCAGTGCTGGCAGCATGATGAGCATGCCACCGTCAAGTCTTGTGTCGAGCCCATCTATTAAGCGTATACTTCGTAGGCTATTACTGATTGCGGATTCTATGCATGGAACTGAATTGTTGACTAATGATGCGCTACGGCTTTCTGTGTTTGTTTCGCCATTACTTTCACAATTGTTGCAGCCTCTGTTACCGCCGGAATTGTGAAATTGTAAGGTTCCACTGGAAGATTGTCCGCTACTGCAACCGAAATTCGAAAAGAACGACTGGCTACTACAACCACCAGCGCCATCGGGTCCATCACTGCCGCTGTCAGGTGGCGGGCCATCCTTGAAGAGAGCTTCATTTTCCATGCAGTCCATGTGGGATGCGACGCATGACGGCTGGAAGACTATAGTGGAAGCATGGCCCGAACGACCGGAACTAAGTGGGGTGCCCTCTTCCCATAGATTCGTTACGGGATCGTACACTTCGACAATGCACAAGAAGTTGGAACCATCGAAACCACCCATGGCATAGAGTTTACCTTCGAACGGAGTGAGAGACAAAGCACTTCGGGCGATTTTAACAGGTGCCATGGTTTGCCAGCATTGATTTTCGGTGTCGTAACGTTCCACTGATGCTAGTTGGCGAGTACCATCGAATCCGCCAACCACATAGATGTACTGGTTGATTGCGGCAACACCTGTGTTGAAGCGTAAATGGGGTTAAATTTGAATTTTCTTTAGTTATTGTGGTTTTGCCTACCTGCTCCGCTGCGTCCGACTTGCATTGGTGGAATCAAGTTCCATTCATTGTTCTCCGGATGATAACATTCTACAGTTGTGAGACGATCCGTTCCATCGAAACCACCAATAGCGTAGAGCAGACGATTGACTACTGCGACACCAACGCCCAGCCGCTTGGAATGCATCGGTTGAACTAAAGTCCAGCGATCCTGTTCAGGGTCGTAACTGTAAAGAAAGTAAAGGAGAATTAGTAACTTAGATGTTGAAAGTAAAAAAAAAAACAGTGCATTGGAGTTGATTTTCGGAATCAACGCAGAAGTCCGGCACAAAAAGTAACTCTCTAGTGATGGAAACAAAATGAGCATCGGATGAAAGGATCAATTTTACTGTACACAAGCCCAGCAAACGTACAAAGGCTAAAAGGAGCTGCACGTGAAATGCTCAGGCGAATTAGCAGAAACCCTCGAAAGCTACAAAGCAGAGATAACTACTTTTTTAGGAAGTGCAGTGGGATAAATAAGTACCAGCGGCATCTATTATGGTGACTGCTACCAGGAGCAGAGACAGCAGCTGGTTGGTTGAGGTTTTGCTGTCAGAGGTAGACTTAAGTGAGCGACTGATGACGCTCCGAAACAAAGCTTAGTTTCACAACATCAGCCTCATTTGTGCTCACCTCCCCACAGAAGAGAAAGAATACCTACGAGCAATGCCCAAGATATGCCTTTAAGATCGTCCTTGGAGATTTCAACGCCAAAATCGGAAAGGAGGACCTCTTTGGTAGTGCCATCGGAAGACAGACATACCAGTATATTGTTTCAGTAAAGGTACAGATGGGAATATCTAGTTATGCCAGGACAAGAATCACCATTGTGAGGAAGTCAAGGTTGAAAGGTTTCGCTACTCAAACCTGAGTGTGCTAAAACAAAAATATCGAAAGACTACTTCTGCGTACTGTTAAACGGCGACGAAAGCCAAAATCCTGCTTTCAGGCTTGACTTGTGGGGCAATCAATCATTACAACCACCGAACCGAAACGAAGTTGAGTCCGCTATATTCAATACCAGTAGTCATGCAGTTTCTTTAACCTGGTACTGGAGAAAATAGTGCGAAATTCCCAGGTCAACATAACAGGTAACGTTTCGGCCAGAACGTTACGTTGGACAATTATAATGTCAAGGCAGTGAAGTAATTCGTTTACCTTGGCTATGGCATTAACTCTCCCCACGGTATCAGCGCGGAGATTCAATATAGAATAACACTCGTTGGTACTGTGGCCTTAGAAAATAACTATGTAGTCAGGTCCTATCAAGAAGAACCAAGAAGATGCTGTACAAATGTCGTGATATCTTTATGATCCTGACTAATTGACTGAAAATGCACTTTTCAAGACACAAACATCCGCACTATACAACTGAGAAACATATCCTATTGCTATGGTATGGTTTTTACATTCTCTCAAGACTCATAGTCTTATTACCTTATCTTTGCTATCACAACAAACAAGCCAATGACTCCATCACAAAGGTAGTAATGCGGTTAACCACTCCAAATGTAACCGATACTAATAAAATCTGAGATATCTCGACAATGCCTACCTTTTGTTAAGTGTCACGCGCTTCAAGATGATTGTTGATCGCTCTTTCCAGAACCACATTTATGCACGTCATTGTTGTGTTACTTTTACTTTATAAATAATTTTAAATTTCAAGATAAAAAGGGAGAAAGCCCAATAATTTTTAATTTTCTTTTGCTATCATCCGCAAGGTTAAGTGAAAAGATAACAGCTAATTGGGTTATTGTATGTACATTCTTAATAAAGTTTTAATTGCCTACTTAGAAAAGTCCTAGCTCCACACCTGGTATAACAACGTTCGCCAAATTAATAGGCGTTTTATGATAGACGTGTAAAGAAAAAAAAAACATGCTTTTTCTGTTTGATTACAAACAAATACCGGATTTCATGTTGTTATGGTCATGTCACCTGATGATTTTTATTGGTATTCGTGGGTGCATGCCAAGTGCTTTCGTTTCTTACTTGCTTTTCAATTACGATTCGCTAAGTCATATCGCTTGGGACTATCGTTTTGTTAACTTTTTAGATACGGGACTTAATACATTATTTTGTTCATCGGTGTAATTATGAAGTTAGCACCCCTTCCACCGATAACCCAGAAAATTGAAAGATAAATTCAAGTAATTGATTGGATAACATCCAAGCCTACGCAGTATATAGAATTGTAGACGGAAACAACAGACCAACAACAACAACAGTGTAGTGACCAACTATATCAACAACAATAAGCGGAGGTACTATACCGAAGGAAGGAGTAAAATACTGCATCGTCATTGTGGACTATGAGTCCCACAGAGATTTGTCTTAGGGCAGTACTGTGGAACAACATGTACGACGGAGTCCTATGATTAACGTTACCTGAGCGAGTAAAGATAATTGGATTCCCCGATGACATTGGCGTCGTGACAAACACTAAACAGATCCATGCAGTATAATCAGCTGCAAATGAGGCAATTACTCGGACAAAAGAATGGCTGGTATTCTATGATGAATCTATTATTAAGCCACGGTATCCAAAGTGGGCTTAAATCGGGTCCCATGTTATCCTGAAAATTTTACGCACATCTCTCTTTCAAAATTCGTTTTGAGGTGGAATGAGCTAGCTCTCAGGACGCACAGAATCGAAAAGCACCTCAAAATAATTACCCATCTGCTACGGACTTGAAAGTAGTGAAAAGTGGGACTGAAATAGAGAAAACAAAAAGCTAGTGAGATGGTTGAATTCGGCACTCTTCATCCAATTTAATGCCTTTCAAGCGAATACTCTATGAAATGTTTCTCAAAAAATCTGTGTGAATATAAGCAGACAATTACCAGCTGCACTGTTTCATTGCAATTCATTTAACAAGGACGGAACAGACTACATTAAAGAAAAAAAAAAAAAATGAAATAAAAACTTACTATTCAACTGAATTGTGATACTCTGATCCGGCCGATCCGCCGACAGCATACATCAACTCATCCATAACGGCTACGCCAACTCTGTGCCTTGGCACTGACATCGGAGCACATGGTCGCCATTGCTCTGTAACAGCATTATACTTGTCCACCCAATCTGAGTCATAGGAAGATCCAATTGAATTATTTCTCCCGCCAACAGCATAAAAGGTGCCCTTTAAAAACGCTGCACCCAATCCCGATCGTGGTATCCGAAGATTTGGCAGTGTTGTCCACGTTTTGTCATCCACATTATATCCCTCCAATATGTCTAGAGATTGTCTAAAGAATCCGCCTGCAACAAATATCATTCGCGTCGTATTTGGATTTCTCTCACGGACCACCGGACGCTTGTGTAGCGTTAAATCCTTGATTATCTTTGCCAGATACTCCTTGCATGCAGGCACTTTACGCAAAACATCACAGTTTTTCACTTGGTCCTCTAGGAAAGTGGGTGTTAGTAGCTGACATCGTACCGCACGTAAAATTGTTGCCATTTTTGGATAACGTTTCGCCTCTTCATACTTTACCCATTTAAGGACGGCATTGTAAACTTCACGTTCTTCCTGAACGTTGAGTTCATCACGACGGATCAGCGATATCAGTTGTATGGCAGACAACTGTAGGAATTCCTCTTCTTGACAGACCTGAGAAGTAAAATTGTAATAATCCACATAAATTAAAGCAATGAACTATGGCAAACCTGAGTAAAATGACGTTCAATGAACATATTAGCCTTACGCTGCAAATCTGTGCATCCATGCTGCTCTGCAAAATTCGCAATACCAATCGCATTCGATGGGTCCAATTGCCGTTCGAGAAATACACAACAAGCGTGTATCACGTTTGGTACTTGGAACATCGTTGCAGCTGGTAATAGCTGACACACTGTCACCTCTGTCACTCGTATTTGACCTGTGTACATGAAGTTAATTATGCGTGCCATTGCCGTTGGGCAGACCTATGTGGGGATGAAATCAAATTATAGCGCTAGTTATTAATTTATTTTATCACTTGGCTTACCCCCTGCAATTGTACTCTCGCCATTTCTGATTCCTTCAATCCACCAGTAAACATTGCCTTAAAGTACGGACTAGCAGCACACAGTACGACTTTATGTGCCGGGAAGAGCTCTTGTTTCACTTCTAATATCACATCGGTAAGCATTTGGTGGGAACGCATCATGAACATCATCTTGAGAGCTTCCTTAGCATAGTTCGACATACAAAATGTCATGTCATCATCATCTTTCGAAAGGAGATCATCATTGTCCAGATATTCTGATGAATTGGCGAATGAATGATTAGAATTTCTGGCTGCGTTTCTGTCTGTGCCCAGTGTGATATCCATAACGGATTCTGTAATATTAATTTGAAATTATTTATTTATTTATTATTCAATTAGGTAGATATGTAAAATGTTTCTCTCAGCAAATATTTGCTCAATGAAAAGAGAACAATCGGGATCATTACGCAGAACAATGATGTAGGCAATTTTTTAGTCGCGTTTTTTTTTTTTTTTTTATTTCAAATGTATTGACTTTATCTAATCTTATCGTTTTGTGATTATGATTATATGAAGGAAATAGAAAAGAAAAAATCATATGAAAGGAAACCATAAAGAGAGCAAACTTTGAAAGGTGGGGCAGGGTTTGGACTTTGGATTCAATGAAATTGTTTAAGAGATAATGAGTGACTTGCCGAGATGTATTTGCGTAACATAGGTTATTTTTAGTTAGGTCTATAAATAGAATGTAACATATTGTAAGATCGTTGGGGGGGAGGAATTCCATGACCTATTGCACGATTCCGCTTTTCAAGTGTTTGTCTTTACAGAGAGACAAGATAATACACATTAATTGTATCATAAACAGCTGAGTAATTGTTGTCAAATAACTTGTTATTCATGATAACAAGATTCTTTATCAATATGATGTGCTTTATGCGAATCTAAAAACTCATTCGTTTTGATTGACTGCTAATATGCACCGGTACGTGGAAATAAACGACCTTTGACAAGAATCATTACAATAATTTGTTGATGTGTTCTGGGAACCGAACCTTGTAACTTCCACTCAGTACTACGACGGAGTAATTGAGGTAATTTCTGTACGATCTTTAGGTTCGTACATATTCGTATCATCTATTTCTCAGGAATGAGCATGAGAATCGTGTGATCGAGCAAATACAGAGATTATATGCCAGAAGAAGGTTACTCATAAGTAAACAGAGCAAGAGCCAGATTTAGTTGTAGCAGCCGATTCTGATGTACCAGAAAAAATAAACCTTCTTCAACATGAAACTATGACCACGACCACGGTAAAGATAGCCGATGAAGAAATATGGTTCAGATGATCGCAGAGCCCTTCTAAACGGAAGGAAATGGAAAAAACTTTAAAACAACTCATTTCGTCTTAAAAAGTTGGCAAGTTCTACGAACATCCGGGCAGCCTATGATAGTATGTATCTATAAGAACCATGCTTGCTTTCTTATAGGGTAAATCGAGAATGCAGGCTGCTTTATTAAGGTAATACGTTGATCAAAACATTCGATGTATAGACAGGTTTTGAAATGTCTGTACAATTGATAATCTAAGGAATACAGCGTGTCGCTGGTGATGTAGCCATAGAACATTACTCTTAAAAGAAAAAGAGCTTAAAATAATCCCCACCTTGGACGGAAGATATTCAAGAGCTATGCAGGAAGTTCCCCAAAAATTGCATATACATACATACATATGTACGTGCTAAGAATTGTCACATCTATAATTATGTACGTCTCAACAGTGTAGACCAGAGGTACGATGAACAAATCTCACAACAATAAAATTGCACAAGCATACAAGCAACATGTGCGCTGCTGCCTGATGCACTATGTTGAACGACACATTTTGTTTATATCCTATCAAAGACTAGCTGACAAACATCAATGGCTGGAAAACCAGCAAAAGTTTATTGCGTTGCCTTGGGTTCCAGTAAAGCAAAAATCTCTGCCTGAAAGACAGCCACGAATTGTTCCAAATGAAATGCGTGATTGAGAGGTGGTGTTCGGCAGGAAACCCCCGCACCCGATTCGTCATCAATATATGATCCATCCGTGTACACTTCTATTCCATAATCATTTGGAACGACAGTGCCCTGCCGCCATTCTTCGCGTTTGGGGAATTGAACTGTATACCTTGTATTAAAATGGTATTCCTTATTTAAAAGGTCGCTCAAATGCCTTACGAGTCCAGAGGCCGCATGTACTTCCATCCAGATAGCCATGTGTCCCGTTGCGGTCCGTTCATTGAAATGTCCTAAAGTCTTGAGTCTAAGACTTCTTTTCACCTCTAGTCCTATAGGGAGTAGATTCAAGATTGTCTCCATTGCTGCTGTGGGGGTACTGGATTGGGATCCGATAATTCCTAGGCAACCCAGTATGTCCAGTTCTGGTTAGCCAGTTCATGAATGCATCCGATTATTTTATATATTGTCCGCGATACACGGACTGCATGAAAAACGAAGCCGTGTTTTTCAAATACTTTGACTACATCGAAAACTATCATTAGGAATGTAGCCATGAAGTCCAAGAAATTTAAAGAGAGAACCTAACATGATGAACGACGATAAATAAGAAAGAAATACTAAAGCCTTCCTCTGAGTAAATGCTTAAGAGGCAGTACAGCTGGGATAAGGAAACAGAAACAGTTTCGTCTTTGAAAGATTCCAACATTCGAACGCAAAAGAAAAACATTTCCTTTACCCACTTCCTGCTATTGAAGTGCATAATAAGGTCAATTTCAGAATCCGCTCCTACTAAGCTGACTCTGTTTAGGGTTTGATTTTCTCAAATTCAAAGTGGAAAAGAAACCAAGGGTTGTAGAAAAATTCGCGAGTGATCTTTAAATTTGCCATAAATATATGTACGAGATCGTGAAGAGGTGTAGGAGAATAGATGATCTCAACCAAATCGTTGATGAACTTTCGACATTGATTTACTTTCAAATAAAATTTCATCACATTATTTAATGTTCTAGTTTATTAGAACAATTTGCTGCTAATTTTATTTCGTCATAAATATGTATTGTATTGTATATGTACGAGTATATCCAAGGAATAAATAAAAAATCTAGAAAAGGCTAATAGACTTGCGAATTGAATTACATACAGAGCGCTGTCTGTAGGCTTTTGACGCAAAAATCATAAACTTTTTCTTTACTAATTTAATTAGCACAATTTTACTTTTAATTTCCGGTATGTATAAACATTTCTTTACCAAAGATATAGTGGTAAACTTAAAGGTCTTAGGCTGTGCACAAGAACAAACTATTGGAGGTGCGAACTTGGAGGCAAACAAGCCCAGTGATTTAATATTAGTTTCCCAAAATTGTTGTACCTTAGTGTAGATTCTAGAAGTAGTGTAAGATATGTGTGAATATATATGTAGTTAGCATCTTTAAGTATGAAAATACAGAGCCTGTATTATTCGGTTAGCGACAGGTAATTCTTAAGATAATTCTTCTTTTACAGAATAAATATTGAATTTATATGTTATACGGTTGTTAGTTGATTTAGCAAGTAGTGTACACCGGTTCTGGTGAAATAAATTGGACTTGGAATTGTCATGTGGAAAATTGATTATTTAGCCTAATTTTTGGATAAGAAATAACAATACGAGCTAGTCCCTATCTCCGCTTCAAGGGCGATTGGCGAGTATTTTGATGACAAGAACTGTATGGAATTACTTTTAACAAGTGTATGAACATACATATGTATCCGACCCGCTATCCGACATCATCTAAACAAATAAAACGAGATACATGCATATAAACATAGCTTTGGAGCTGGATTGCAGGGTTGATGACTATAGTTTATCCCTCGATAACGTTTAAAAAAGACGCATTGGTCCTATAATTGTGAAAAACTCTTTGATGCCTTCAATTTTCAATTTTCAACAACAATTCGTTAAATTAGTTACCTGATACACACTTCCCAGGTAGTTTCCAAGTTGCTAGCAACACAGAAAGACAAACTTGCATAGCTTCAAACACATTACAGACACGGAAATCTGTCAGTAGACCAACCCTACAAGGTGGTGTCTTATCTCCTTTTATTTGGGATTTGCTGAACTAATGACATTTCTGGAAGTCAAAGGATTTTAATTTTAAATGCTGGAGTGTTTGGATAGTGCTGCTGTTGTACAGAAGTATCATATGGAGGTTAGTTCAATAGCGCATCTTGACCACAACTAAACCTACTCGAGCAATCCCACAAACCTTGGGAAAGGTTAAATTATATTTTATAAATCCTAAAAGTCTTTTTTCGTTAATGAACTCCTTGTCGTATTACAGGCATTCTTATTTGTATAGGTTCCCTGTTCGTTGGTTGTTTTAAAGGGCCCCAATTCCCTCCAGCTTGACTCGAACAGCCGCATCTCCTCTTCGACCGAGGTATTCCTGAGGCGAACCACTATTCTTTTTTCTTCTGTTAGTAAGTTCGATTAAATAGTTTCTTTGCTATAAAGTTCAGTCAGCCTATGTAGCCCTGTTAGAGTGTGACTTGCTGATCTCCCAAGAGTGCTACCACCTCCATTTCGATTCTGTTAGAATCTGCCCAATATGTTCCTTAGTCAACGTTATACTTTCCAGGTACTATATGAGTCTAATGATGATTAAAATAATTGCACTGCATCCCCAGATCATCGAGAGCACATCGAAAGGACCTTTGACCGAAATAATACTCTCAATACATACAAAACTTTGGACTATCAGACTGAAAAACTAATTTAAGCCTCTTGCGGACCTTTCGGGTTATTTGATTCATCTGTGTATTCGATGTGTTTGAGATAGGTTGTAAGATTTCACTGTATTTCTCCATCAACAAGGCACAGTTGGACACCGACCGCTCTGAATCTTTTCGCGCCTTCATAGCTTGCTACCAATACTTCTCTTACTCAACGAAAAGCTTTTCGAAGTCAATGAATAGCAGACGTCGAGAAGACCATCCGTAAAGTATCAATATGACCATATCTAATATAATTCTGGCTATAATTTTGGCAATTGCCTTTGGGAGCTTGATAATCATTCTCATTTCGGTATCGGTTTCCCAAGACCTTTTTATAAGCGGATGCAGAAGGTCTGTCGAAAGTTTTGTAAAGTTCAGCATGAATACCATAAAATCTAATAAATGAATTGGTTTTCTTATGACCCACTTGGGTTCCAAATCGAAACTTTCTACGTCAAACAGTTCAAATGTAATACGACTATGACAAACGTCTCTCACCATAAGGGCTCTACTCTAACTTTCTTTTACCTTGTACGTGACGAAATCAAAGAACGCTCACGTTTCTCGAATCGTCTTCCTAATCAAAACAATCTGATTTCTGTGAATTAATAGAATTACATTGAATACGATTTCCGGTTTAGTATTCAATGGAAAAATATATCAAGCCTGTGATCGGGGAACTCCAACATCCAATTACTATCGTATTGTTTGTAATGCAAGATAAGCGAAGATTTCAAAGAAACACTTTTGAAGATAGCAATTAAAGTTTGTCCACAATAGTGGCATGGAAACTACGCCTGAAAAAAAAAAAAACCTTTGTATTATAAATTGCTTCACAGGGTTAAAGTACAACATTCACAGTCCATTAACATAGGTGGTTAGTCATTTGATTTCCATATTCGATTAATTTATGTGACTAAGCTAATCTTTTTTAAATCCCTTTATAGAAAGTATAGTGTTGGACAACTACTTAGGTATTACATATGTACATATGTATATTATAAACGTAAGTGCGCAGTCTGTTGAGTTTAATAGAAAGTTGCTTAGAACTTTTGAATGCCATTCTAAATAAATAAATAAATAGTTTCAAAACATGCGCCAGCTATTTACGCAGAGCAACAGCAATAGCAGCAACAGCATTTGAAGTGAATCGATGCTCTAACGTCATGATTTTGTTATAGACCAATGTCATGTTCCAAAAATATTTCCGTGCTTCGTATTTGGAGATTGAGCAGCGATCTATTGCGACCACAATAGATAAATGTTTTTTTTTTTATTAGACGCATATTCAATGCTATTTCTATTTGATTTTAAAGAGCACAACCGTGGAAATACGCTGACAGTTTTAGATACTGAAAAGCAGTGTTGAAATTTCTATTTGTTAGGAAACAGCTGGAGCATCGCCAGAGATTACACGTGATGATGACACGTAATTTTGAGGGACACAATGTGTAAGGTTGATTTGAAATCAAAAAGAAAACCTTTTGCAATCGACTCGATTGTAAGACTAACGTTTTTTTTTTCGCAACCGTTTGACAAACATCTGAGGGTCTAACTGTAATAATAGTTAGTAACTGATAGATTTTGTTTATTTAGATATCAACGTGTAAGGTGTATCCACTACCCAACTAGGTATACAGGATAGGAGCAGAGTTCGGGGGCACAGTCAACTTTGGGAAGGTGCTGTGATTATTCATCGTGAGGACGAATCAGAAGCGAGCCTATACAGGCAGATTGGCAACACAGGTGGAACACTACCATCAAAGGAATATTGGCACATCAACTGGTCTCCAACAAAGAGAAATGGGTTAGCAGCAGACACGGAGACGACGATTGAAGTGATTATAAGGATAATGCAGCCACTACGTTCGAGAAATGGCAGCTGAGACAACAACGTGACGAAATGGCAAATGCGAGTCGGTCATAACTCACAGCACGTGACTCCGTTACAAAAAAAAAACTGAAGCTCTCTTTAAAAAAAAACACTTAATTCAACGTTTTTGCTAATAACGAGCGACACCTAAAAAATCACTTGGTTTTATCTGTACAATTGATGTGTTCATTCAAAGAATAAATTAAGAGCTGTTTGCGTTAAAACAATGTAAACAGCAAAGCAATCGTTTTTTTTTCAGATATCGTGCTACACCCACTCGATGGGCATTATCTCCGCAGCTAAACTGGATTCAATACCTCATGTCTTGGTCCGGTGAATTCACTAATTAACCTCGTTTACTGATATTGTAGTTAAACTTTGGCCTCATAACGAAGGGTAGTCAATTTTTATTTGCGATAGTGGAATCGTTTTTAGAATTACAAAGTACCTTGATACTTTTTACTACATAAATACTTAAACTACCACAAAATGGAATGGGTAGGTCAAGTTGGAAAGTTTGAAGTTTCATAATTGACAAGTCTTACTTCAAACTTAAATATTTGATAAATTCATAGTTCTAAGGTACCACTAAAACTTTCCACCACTGAACACACTCGTATTTATGTGATCATATTTGACATTCGATATTTGGTATTTATTCTGTCAATAGGTGGAAAAAAAGATAAAGACGAATAGTGCGGCTTCAAAAGAGGTGTTACTTTCAAAACATTGTGAGCACTTAAAAAAATTAGCCGCATGTTTATTTACTGAATTGTAAAACTGTTTGATGACACTGGCGGTGTTAAAAACAGGCAGCGATTGGCAAGACCATGTACTGTTTGGATATTAGAGGTCATTAATGCTGTGAAGGCTAGTACCATCCAATATGGAGACATAAAATAGTGCTTCACGAAATGCAAATATCACTGTCTTGCATAATCAAACATGACTTAAGACTAAGCTTACTTGTACACAAAGAATATAGCCGTGGAAAAGAGACGGGCATGTCCAACAATCCAATCTATGTAAAAAAGGGCCAGATAATTTATTAACCCCTTCACCATAAGATGATTTGCACATATAAAGACTGTCTATTGGCAGGATCCGAAGAATTGTGACCAACTCACAGCACTCACAGCACTCACAGCAAACCACGATGTTACACCCCTTTGGGTTCAGGGACACATCGGCATTCAGGGAAATGAACGATTGCAAGAAAGGGGTCCGGACTGAACCTGACAATGGTCATTACCTCTGACTTACCGCCCCAGACTAGCTAAAGAGAGATGGAGCTCACTCTGATCTCAAGGGAATCATCACTGAGCAATGCGTCTATTTCAGGTCTCCGCTACGTCTACTGTTTATTGACTTTGAAAAAACATTTGAAGAGAGATGCTATCTAGCCTTGGGCAGAAGAGGTATCCCGGAAAAACGTATAGCTTAAGACTACTTACGAGGGTGGTAAGTGTAACGTTCTGCACAGTGGTAAGGCGTCAGATGACTTTGAAGTCCACAGTGGAGAACGTACGCCGGTGCTGTATACTTTCACCGTTGTTATTCCTGATAGTCATCAGCGATATACATATATACTTCGGATAGCATCAACTGAAAGAAACCAAGTATTGACGTGGACAAGGACATCTAACCTCAAACATCTGGACTACACTGACGATGTACATAAAATGGATTTCCATCAAATGGCAGAAAATGTGAAAACTGGGGCAAACAAAATAGGGCTTAATATAAATGCGGGTAAAACAACGGCCCTGATCATTTCAAACTTCGACGCTCGACTCAATATTTCTATATTTAGAAAGCATTGTCTCGTCCGACGGTGGCACCGAACTCGATGTGGGCAGAATGAGCAGAATCGGAAAAGCTAAATCTGGAAAATCAATGTTCTTAGCACAAAATCCAAGCTGAGACTGTTCAGATCCAACGTAGAACCCGTACTACTATACGGATGTAGTACTTAGAAGGTTACCAACATTGCCACTCGAAATAGATGTCAAACTTCCTAAATAGATGTCAACGTAAGATCTTAAGGATTTTTTGGCCGAACCACATCTCCAAGCTTAGCTTTATTTGAGAACCGGTCAAGAACCTATAGACGTCACCATACAGAGGAAGAAGTGGCAATGGATTGGTCACACCCTACGGCGTGAAAACGGCCCTATTGTGAAACATACCATGCAGTGGAATCCATTCACTCAGTCTGGCTGAAGAGCGGGGCAGCCTAAGCAAGAATGGCGAAGAACAGTTGAAGAGAAATCTTGACTACTGGGAAAGAGCTGCAGTGAGTTGAAACGAAATCCGAACAAGATGACGATGTTGACGCCCAATGGTCCTCAAGGGGTGACAGGATTTAAGTTAATCAAGTAACCAAAGGGAGACCGCGAAGGATGAAACATATAAACCTGTTTCAATGGACAACATAGTGAGAGGACTAAGCTTGGCTAGCGTATTCGAGGAAAGGTCTGAGGAAGGTAATATAGAGCGATTTGGTAACGTAGGGGTCTGAAAATTCATTAGACCAACGTTTGACACATGTGCTTCAAAAGACTCCATTGCACCCACACAAATGACCGTTTGGTGTGGATTTCATGCTGGAGGTGTCATTTTTTTGTCCATGAAAATGATCGCCATGTTAAGGTTAATACAGTTCGCTATCGTGACATGTTGGAAGGCTATTTTTCGCCAGAATTTGAAGGACTTGACATCAGTGATATGTGGTTCCAATAAGAAAGTGCCACATGTCACATAGCTAGGCAAACAATTGATTCATTGAAGCGGAAGTTCGCTAATCGTGTAGTCTCGAGAAATACGATTAAACGCCGGATTTATTTTTATGGGGCTACGTTAAGTGGTTGGTTAATGCCAACAAGCCGACAACGTTAGAGGGCTCAGAAACAATATCGAATGCAAAATTGTCAACGTTCCACCGATGTGTGTGGAAGAGTGGTGGAACATTGGCTCCAAAGAATCTGCAAACGTGCACACGGTGGTCATATGAACGAGATCGAATTCCATACTTAAATTTAACATGTGTACTACACCAAACAACAAAGCAACGCTGTTTTGAGTAAGTAACGCTTCCAAGGAATGGCACCTATTCTACTGAAACCTCATTAGTTCACTGTGCCGTAAAATACCCGTGAAATACAATACGTGACTGAACTGGGTAATTACTATTGCTCCGGTGACCTATCCCAGTGACCACCAAAAAGTCATAACCTGCAATCACAACCTACTAAGATAATAAAATGCTATTTTTAACTTTTTTTTTTTTTAAATACAAATTTGCATATGTATTAACTATCCCCGATGACATCGCATTTAAATAGGAACAAGTTGTGGTGGCGGACTACTAAGTTGCTCCTCTTATTCATATAACAACGTCCGTCGCGTCGTACTCGTCTAGGTATAAACTTGCACTTCTACTTTGCATATTTTCCACTTAAGTATTCTCGCAGACAGATTTAAAAATAGATATGTAGGTACCTAGACCAACCGGTTTTCATGGTATCTAACTCCTATTTCCACCGAAAACACAAACAGTTCACTTTAAAACACTTTATTTATAAACAAACTTGAGGAGTACTTTATTCGTAGAACTTTATCGCATAAAACTTAAGACATACCAATAAATTCATTCACTTCAAAAAGCAGAAAACCACTCTATAGAGTCTAGACCTTTAGAATCTTCTCTGATTGCTGCTCGGCAGTACTACCACCGCTCACTAGAACGATATAAATGAGAACACGTTCATACATCGATTCTGTGTAGCTGTAAGTAAAACTAATCTTGTTTCCCTGTAAGCATTACACGGCTATTTTGCTTCTTCGTTTCAGTCCACCATGATGACAAACCAATTTATTTTATCAAAACCGCAACAGACAGAAAGAAAAAAAAAATAATAATAATAAAATTCCCTACTAGGGGGCCATGAACTGAGCCCCGCGCAACGTACTATGACAGTACACTTTTGAATTCCCAACGGAAATTAATTACCTCAACTCGATGTGTAGCTCTAACCAGCACACATCGGATGAAAGAGACCTAGCTGCAGCCCCTGATATTACGTCGACTATCTGTGTAGGAGTTGAATCGACCGGTGGAGTGCTGCGCGATCGAGAGCCAACAACAATATAAATAAACAAAAAATATTACACAATTCATATACATAGTGCATTCGTCGGATACTACGTACACTCACAGATACATACATCGGCGGCAAATGGGGACGATTTTGTGCCGATTCACTCACCATTCACGGGCGCACTCAACAGAGCTGTGTATGTGCTACTTAGCATTATCCAAAATGAGGTAAAAAATGTTTATATGTCTCGCTAATCAGATGTTAAATATCTTAATTGTTCATAATCACACACAACAAACACGCGTTCGATGGCCTTCACCGTGACGACGACGACGACGACCGAAGTTGGTGAGCTTCCTTTTTTTTTAAACTACAGCGAAACTAACGAATAAAAAAAATAGTATCTAATCCTATTTACGTTGTATCTTTACCGGCGACGATGCATCGAATGCAACTTTTTATTTTATATCAAACGTAACGCGCGATCGGATAAAGTGCGATAGTACCTCTCGCCCCAGGCACAGTCCAAAGTGTGAAAAGAAATTCTCAACCCTAGCCGGCAGTAGGTCTACATGTTTGGAGCCACGCCAAATGATTAGCAACGTGGTGGTGATTTGCAGTATACAGCATTTAGACTCATTTACCCATAGCGGAGGCATTCTCTGTTACAATAAAGCATTTTTATCTTGAGCCAACAGAATATACTCATGGTTCGTCGATGTGCTAGTGTTAAATATTTGAATTAAAAAAAAAAAATAAAAATACAATTCGTTAAGCAATCACTCGTCGCTGTGCTAAGACTGATGGCTGTGTGATGACTAAAAAAAAACTCAGTTTTGTCATGTCATCGTGATTAACATTATGGCGGTGGTTTAGGTGTGGGGCCTGGGGCATAACATATGAACAGTACCAGCGATAAGTTTTCAAACACAATTTAAAAAGTTTCACTTTACTGGTTGTATCTAAAATGTATGTATGTATGTCTTCATTATAAGAATGGAAGGATGTCTGATCGAGGCGAGACCCTTATATTAGCACGAAGATTTTATTTTTAATATCGGTGTTGTTTTAAACTGTCAAACATAAATTCTCAGTCCTTGACAGCTGTCAAGTAAAAAACTATACGGTGGACAGTTATTTAAAGAAAAGAAAAATAGTGTTGATGGGGCTCTTGGACGATGTGCATAGAGGGCTGACGATGCCGTGACATAAGGACAAATATTGAAATTTATGACACTTTCAGAAAGTGACATAAAAGAATTTCTCTTTATGTCGCTTTCACAAAGTGACCAAAGGCAGTAGGGGGAGCGGAGAAATGACATGTTACGGCAATCTTGATTTTCAGATTTTCTGAACTTTTTTTGACGTTTGGAAATGTCAATCGGTGTCACTTGACAAAAGAGTGAAAAGAATTTCAAGAATTTAAAAACTCCCAAAGCAAACAAAAGCAAACCTATTTAATTGCTGTGAAAAAAATTTCTTGTTGAAAATCAAACGAGATTAATTGGCACTGGCAACTAATATGTCAAAAGAAGTCTGTGGAAGTGTTCAGAGAGAACTATCTGAACACGAAAACGTAAAAAAAAATCCAGTCAGTCAGTCCTGTGCGCACATCGCCTTGGACGTGATTGGAAAACGACAGGGTTGGGGATCATCCGATGGTTTGAAAATGAGGCTATAATACATCCGGTTCAAGTTAAAGTTTTAGTAAAGATATAAAGACTGACAAAGCTAAAAAACTGACTGTAAACAAGGTGATAGGTTAGAAAATCAGTATCGGAACGTGATTTTGTTACAATGTAAGCATAGCTCTTTATTATACCAGAGTTGAGAGGATAAGGGATACTTTTTTGGTAAAAATTGCACAGATTATGAAAGTCAGTTGAATTCTTCGATATAAAAGTATGCAACATCATTACTAGTTCAGATATTGGAGATGTCGTAGAAGACGCCTAAATTTACGTTGCTACGCAGATTGTTGAGTTTAAGAAACTCTGCTCTATGGAATATAAAGCTTTAGTGGTACTCACAGGGAGTATTTTTAACATCTCTATGCCCGATTTTCTTCAAAGATGAAGATGACAACAACGTTATGGTCAATGAAGAACTCTACAAAGGCATGATAACCTATTTTTTTTTTTTACAGAAACTGAGGAAATGAACTTGAACGAACTTTGGTTTCAGCAAGACAGTAGTTTTGAAAAAGAGTTGCACTTACACCAGAAAGATGACCATTGTGAACCCACTAAGTAGATGCGACTACAATTGATAGTATTTGATAGTGAAGAAGAGGATAGCTGAGTCGTAAAGTCTTTATCGGACGCCCCTAAAACATTAAAAATATATTCATCTAGTATAATCTTACTTATCCTGTCCTGCGAACAGGAGACGTAAGTACATAGAAGTTGATCGATGGATTATTCGTCTTCAACATCCCTATAACTCCTATGGCACAGAGTTAGATGATGATGTTTTGTGAGATATTTCTTCTTTTACGTTTCAGAAGTCCGGTATACTTCTTCTTATTTAATGCCACACAAAACAATCTAGCGGTGGTGCAATGGTCTAAGTGGTTCAATCGTTATCTGTGTTCACATCATAACCACGCAGATCACATAGAAGAGATCTGCAAAATGATCATGCCCTCATGATATAAAGAACCTAGCAAGTAAGTCTCAGGAATGCAGTCTGAGGACCGAAGAGAGAACCAATAAATTGTGTAAAATGGACCAGACACGTCAGTTGGTATTTGAACCCCTAAAGCAGAAAATAATGAAACTAAAACTGCAATCAAAGCTGAAAGAATCCGGCTGAGATGCTACTATACCTAGGGTAGCCAAAACAAAGACAAGCCAGTCTACGAAAAATAAATTAGACTATGCATGTTGAAAAGCGTTGGAAGAACGCTGGAGGGCTTTATAACCGACATAGTGGGTACTATGATCGGTGACAGCAAATAGAACACAAACATCGGGCAATCAAATAGTTGACGAAAATAAAGCTAAACACTAGCAGCATTCCTGTACATTGAATGGGCCTGAAATCAGTCAGAACAGTTCTAGACGTGAATCCTATCCTATCAGACTGGATAAAATGTATGCTCAACACACAAGCACATGCTGTGGCCTCGCGTGAACCTCCCAAAATTCCACTTAGCCCCAGGCCGTCGCTTATGTTGATGATGTTGTCATTTTAGAGACAGGACAGTTCCTGCCCACAATCGTTGATATGCTACAAACAGAACTAAACGCCGTGAATAATTGGGTCAAACGGTGTGAACTTGCTCATAATAAACAAAAAACCGACCTAGTTCTCTTTACTAATAAGAGGATAATACTCGACTACGAGCAACTAAACATCAGACAAGGCAAGATACCTAGGGTGCATAGTATCTAGATAGATAATTGAAGTGTAAAGACAATATACTTGAACGCACAAACAGAGCCTTAACAGCTTTTTACGCATGCAGCAGAATCTACGTAAAAAAATGGGGACCAAAACCATCCACCACCCACTGGATGTACTCCACCATCATTAGACCCTCCTCACATACGGCTGTCTGGTCTGGTGGTCTGCTGCCGCCAAATGCATAAACCTGAACATCCTCTTAAGGATCCAACGTCTAACGTTCTAGCGGTTTTATCCACTTGACGTGTTGACTAAAGAACTAGCGGCAAAAATCGCCCTACGCCTCCGAAAAAGCTGGATGTGGAAAAGTCACCAAATCGGATGCAGCACCATTACTATGTGGTCCAACGTTAATCCTCCTTCTGACTATCTTCCCCCCCACACGAACTTCAGCCTCAATCTCGATTCCGAATTTCTGATGGGAGAGACCTGGACAAATGGTGAGGTCATAAACCCCACTTCCACATCCATCTTCACGGATCGATTGCCCGGTCCATAAAATTTCCCAACCACGCAAGTGTGTTCCAAGCGGAAATACATATATGGAATCACCAAGGCCTGCACTCTGAACAACAATAAACATATAGACATCTACATAGGCAGCCATCAAAGCTATAACTTCCATCACTACCAAATCAAAACTGGTCAAGTGACGTAAAGAGAAACTTAAATCCGTCAGCTCGATACACAGCATCACCACGGAAATGAAATAACCGATGAGCCTCAGAGTCTCAGAATCAAACGATCATCATTTTTCTCATGTCCTCAATATAGCCAATGTAAGGTGGAGTACACTCACCTAATGCTGCGGCTCTAGAAAACTTCTAGATAGGCTACTAGAAAACTAGACTAGAGAACTTCTATCATTAGAGAGACCACTCCTCATAGGTATCCTCACAGGCCAAAACTCAATGGCGGTCCATTTTAGAAGAATGAAAATCAGCAACACTTCCTCAGAAATGGAGGAAGACTCAACATATTTCTTTTGCGAATGCCCAAGCCTCAACAGTACCAGATACATAATTCTTGGGAAAGTATCTTTCAATGACCTTAATGAACTAGTAAAGATGCCACCTAAAACTACCCTAAAACTCATCATGAAAACGGATTGGTTCAGGAGGGCCAATCCGGCCATAAACTCTATGTATTGGACGAATTGTCTTGTTCATTATTTTCAGGTATCCCACACCGGGGAACACAATGGATTCGTTGAAATCTGAGTTAGATCTGCACTCCCTTCTTACCTAAGACGCGGTAGTTGAAGTTTTGGTAAAAACTCTGGTGTAAAACTCTGAGGAGAACCTCGACCCATTAACTGACCCATCGGGCATACATGCCAATACATCGGCTGGACATAATAAATAAAGAGACTGCACCTAAGAGCAGTCGCAAATATAGTGTGGCGCCATGCCTATCGAACAAAGTCGGATGCAGTTTACAAAATCAACTCATTGACGATTTTTTTTTGTACAAAATATTAAATTTTCTTCACATCTACTGTAAGTACAAAAAAATGCCTCTTCCGACTCCCCATTCAGTCATTAAGTGCAAACCACAGATTCAGTAAACGACAGAGAAATACTTTTGGACACGAACTCGCTTGATAAGCTCAGTTAACCACAATGATATGGATTCGAAGAATCGATTTCACATTGCCTCACCATTCACGTCTACCTAGAAAGTTCATTTAAATCAGTTAGTCTCCATACTGTCTGACGAGTTAATTGCAAGGTCAATGTAAATATTTGTTTGCAATTTTTTATTTCACTGAAATAATGACTTTCAAATATTTACTCGTGAAAGAATAAACTTTAGTAAATACTTCGGATTTGAATTATAATTGAATGTGTAAGCCTGCAAAGCAATAAATCTCAGAAATCAATTATCGTCTAGACTAATTGTTGTGAAGGCACACTTCACTAGGGCCGCATTTCAATTCCTATAATCTGCTTAATCATGATGATGCTTACTTTTATTGTGTCATGGGTTGAAGATCTCTTTAAGTAGTTTTAGAGGAAACTTACTGGTGACACTTGTGCTCTTCATACTATCGCATGTTTAAATGTTTTATGACTTCCTGAGTAGGCATTATCGGTCGCCAGAAGTTGTGAGTGTCATCGGTTTTAAATTTGAAATTACCAGATCCATGACTTTGGGGTATTTCCACTACAACTCGCAACCTGTTGAATAATACTTTTGCTAAAGTGCAGATACAAAAGGGTATAATCACTCGGTTCGTTTGATAATCGATCAGAGTTCAAAGCTTTATGCGGATGCAACAGAGAATTTGGTTTTACCAGTTGGCACACTATATAATACATATCGAATACCATCAACAGTAGTAATTTGAAAACAGAATGATATTCTCTATATGGGTGCCTGGTGAATGGTTAGACCACCTGTTGGGTCCATCGTGCGAATTTTAATTTTCCTGGGAGTCCATTAGGAATACCTGGACGGCCTTGCCAAAAAAGGGACCAGCATCATTGGAAGAACCCCTGAAAGAGAAACCGTGATAAGCCGACTACAACAGATAAAAACCCAACTCACAAAAAAAAAATTAAAAACGAGCATGCAGCAATAGAAGGAAAGAGATACGAAAACAAAATATAAATACATACTACACCATAGCCCAAGCCCAAAGAAAAAGAAGCAATAGCACTTATAAGGCTAAAGACCGGACACAACTGTCTAGCGACACATCTAAAAAAAATACCAATAATCGAATCAGACCTATGGAGCACAAATGGAAAACAGGACAAAAATCAACTAACAACCTGTCCAGCACTAGATGAAGCAAGGAAGCAAAGCACAAATATAACACATAACACTCGATTGCTCGAAGAAAAATGGCCTAGGCCAATCTTCTCCATTGGCTAACAACAACAACATATGTGACCAGCGTCCAGGTCGAAGTCAGAAGAATTGAGCGCCTTAGAATAGAAAACGACGACGAGCAATATAGAGCCTAGAAGGCTTACCAGCCCCGCGAAGTTACATTGAATGGAGAGTGGTAGAAGCGTAGGTTATAGATTAGTACGTAGGCGCATTCCTGGCATCGATTATTTAGGCTAACGAGTCATGCATATGCATTCAGAAGATTACCACATACAAAATAACATATACAACCTTTGTCCTGATGCCATAGTCATTTTTTTTTTCTTCAACTTTAATTTGGAATGCTGATCGTAAAACGTTGAATTCAATTCCACTGATCCTTGGGGTTTCGAATACATAGATTACTCTTTTCTTAGTGAAAAGAACGAGCAAGAACAATTCATAGTCGAGGTCATAGTGGAGTCTTTCACTTAGACTCGTCAGCATAGACTGGCATGTTAAAGTCATATCTTTCCAAAAATCCATGAATTGTGATTGAGTTTGGTGTTTCTCTGCATGATAAGGTATAAAAATTGGTTTTAGAAAAGAGATCAAGTATTTCATGTTTCTGGCTCATTGAAATTACATCATACAATAGACAAATACAAATACGATAGGTCCGTACGGCACCCAGAGTCTAGCTGCTCATAACCACTCGTGTTGTGAGTGTTATATTATTTCCACTGTTTAATGCCGTGTCCGAAGGTAATGTGTCATTAAGCTTTTTCATGACAGTTAATACCCTCGGATGTTTGACAGACGGTCGCGAGAGGTACAACTTTTTGGTGAAGTTTGGAAATCGAACCTGGAACCCATTGCTCAGTAGTCCGACGTTCAGTACAGAGCCATGGCCTCCTCGCATACGGAACCAAATGTTGGGCGAAGAATTTTTTTTCTCGTAAGTGTTCAATATCTGCTTTGCTTTCCAGCTTATCATTATGTACTCGACTCTATATATGTTTGGCAGAACTGGCAGTTTTATTGAGAATGCATTTTGTTTTTCGAGTTAGTTTTAAAATCATTTGTTTCGCTAAACCGAAGTAGCAGCGGTTTCCTAGGGTAAGTCTTCGCGAATCTCCACTAGGGTGTCATTCGTGGAATTTATATTTACTTCGATGTAGATAGCCCATTGTTGCCAACAGTGACGTTTTGTCCTAGGCGGTGGATAGTTGCTTGGTTTTGTCCTCATTTAACTTCAAGAGCCTCTTGTTTCGGTTGTTCTTCGATTGCCGTAAAATCCTCTAAATCGTCTGCATATCCCAGGAGCGATAACGAAGAAAAATAAAATCAGCTGAATGGCTTTCATTGAATTCGGGGAATCCCACGAGTTATTTACGCATTGTATGATCGCGAGATATGAGAGACAACTTACATTCATTCATTCTAATAGAATAACAAATATAAGTGGAATAGAAAATAACGCCCTTATCGAAACTTCAATAAGGAAATATTTGTGTGCTAGTGTATTCCACGATAGAATGGCCTCTTTAAAATCTTTAACCTAAAGGTTGTTTTTTAAGACTGATAAAACTTAAGCAACAAAAAATTAACTTTTAATGCAAAATCTATTTTTTTATCCGAAAGGTCAAAGGCATTCGAGGACGATTTCTGATATACATTTATGACCACGCAACTGTTTTTTAGTCACTTTTTCGGATAATGGTGGCAGAACCATAAACTAGTGACTTTACTTGTAGGAAATAATCAAGAGGTGAGAAGGAGTTCTATTTCTTGAAATCAATTTATTGCCAAATTGAGATTTCAATATATCGATGGTTTCGTTCGCCGAATGGACAGTAGCTCCATTCTATTGAAACCACATCTTGTCGTCCGGATCAATGACGTCCATATTTTCAAAGAAATATTCATTGATCATAGTACGGTAACGGTTTCAATGGACCGTTGCCTAATTTTAAGAAATAAAGTCTGGCGATCCCACCACTGGGAAAACCTCATTAAATGGTGGGTTTGTCTGGATGTTAAGGTGTCTTTAGGATCTTTTCTGGGTTGGTTTCACTCCGTTAAGCCAAAAATGATCCTCATCGCTGAACACAAACACGAAATTCGAGAGAGGATTATGTCACGCTCATTTGCGTTTGTTTTCCAGTACGGGATTGCAGGTTGAATCAAAACAAATTTGTGAAGAATGTCAAAGTCAGTCGTTTTGTCTTACCAATTATTTGTTACTCGCAAAATAAAAATATAACTGAAATAAGTACTCGGTTGACAGTAAGCTTCGCAGCTGAACGTCTGCTTTTTTGTTTTATTATGTCCTTGGGTTTAATACTCTAAATACTGAATACTCTTATTATGTCAAGGTACAACGCGAGCGGTTAACCATTGCAAGTACTACAACCATACAGCAGTAGTGATTAATCATTAGAACGGAACAGTCTAAGCAGCATGGTACCTATGCTGAAGACATTGCTTTTCTAAATTTTGTATAGCATTCCAAACGCAGCTAATCAAGAAAGAAGACGACTCTCTAAACTGCGCCAAATATAGAGGAATAAGTCTCTTCAACGTCGCTTACAAGATCTGCTATTCTGTGCGACCGCTTAAAACCTTTTGTCGGCAATCTGATTGGTCCACATCAGTGTGGTTTCAGGCCAGGCAACTCCACCACCGACTAAATTTTCGCACTATGACAGATCCAGAAATTTCAAATCGATACTCACCACCTTTTTATCGATTATGATAGCATCTATAAAAACAGAACTATATAGAGCCATGTCTAGTTTTGCTATCCCTGCCAAACTCGTCCCGTTGTGCAGGATGACCTTCGAAAATGTACGGTGCGCTGATGACACCAGCAGCACTGAGATCAAATTAAGATTAACTCTTGCCGAGCTCTGATTCTTTGGGCTAAGAAGGCAACTGTGTAGTCTTCTCTCGAACAAATAAAGTATTTTTATATATGATCCTGATCGTCCTGCTTCCTTTCCTTTCTTGCGGTTGTTATGAGAGAAAAATACTTTGGGTGATTTTTTGTCCCGTGTGCATAGACGGAGAGTGGAGAATAAGATGCAATCATGAGCTATATAGCGACATCGACATCGACATTGGGCCATATAAAAGGGACAACAATGCTCCGGCCCGGAGTCTTCCAATCCACCTCAACCAACTTGGTGTGCGAAACTGGAGGCACCTGGTTGTAGAGGCTTGTAGCGCCACTTAAGTAAGAAAGTAAATGCAGCTTTAGCTTTTCCGTTTCTGGTGCCCATATTCAGTTTGGTGCCTAATTGTCTGTCCGGCAGTGTTGAGTTAAACGTTAGAGTTAGACATGCTCATGGCTTTCGTTTTCTCGGATTTATTTTTACCCTCATTTTGATTGATTGTTTCAACTTCTAAATTGCGTGGGATCATGGGATGTATATATGCATGCATGTGGGTCCATTACTTTTTGTGACTGTACGCAAAGACGTTTAGAGTAGGATCTCAGCGTCAATTTTATTCCGTGTTTTCCCTCACCTAGGGCTGTCCCTCTACTTTGGAGTTCGAAGTGCTCTGACACCATTGAGCAAAATCTGACATTTCCCACACTCATATGTAGCTTTTATAATATGTTTTACCTTAGGGGTAAGGGCAAACAATCATGTGCAGAATGGTCCAGATCAGAGGTTTGTTTATTTTGGCGCTATAGTTCGGCGTGAACGAGGTCCTCAACGAACAAGCACGATCTTTAGCCAACTGTTTTCAGCTGTGAGATGAGATCGCCGGAGATGAGATCGTCCGGAGATGAGATCGTCCTCTTCTGCGTAGTTCCTCAAGGGTAGAGTCGAACATTCTACAGGCTGGATCATTGGTGCTCATCCGCTCTACGTATCCCATATTCTAAGTCCATGCTTCTACATTATTGATTCTTCATGACGAACCCCTGCTGGATAGTTGTCTTCTAAGGCCATAGTAACAGCGATTGTCGAGTGTTATTCTACGTTGGATCTTCGCGCTGATATTGTTGGCAGTTGATAGTAGAGCTTCACTCAAAGTTATTGTTGTCCATCTTCTTTTTATTCTCCTTTCCAAACAGACCCATTTTAGCAGTTTTGGATCGATGTCTTTGCTCTGCTGATGATGTTATTGTAATTAAGTAGTTGCACTGATATGTGAACCTGGGATTCTCGCACTATTTACTCCAGTACCAGGTTGGAGAAACTGCATGACAGTGTGTCTCAGTGTGAGAGCAGAGAGCCTTCTCTATCGTCATCTTACACAACCGAATGAGTCTTTGAAATCGATAAACAGAGGTATTGCATGCGAATTTCAATGTTAAACAAGCGCAATCCAACGCATTTTTCAGAAGTTCTCTTCTGTGCGTTACTAACAACATAATCAAACCTAAACAAAC
This sequence comes from Xylota sylvarum, assembly GCA_905220385.1. Classification (NCBI taxonomy): domain Eukaryota; kingdom Metazoa; phylum Arthropoda; class Insecta; order Diptera; family Syrphidae; genus Xylota; species Xylota sylvarum. The sequence continues at coordinate 42,592,375 of LR999958.1, forward strand.
CACTCATCTTCTTAGTGTCACGTTCAACTTGTTAGGTAAATATTCATACCGGTACGAGAAGGTACTCAAAACAACCAAAAATCATGCCAATTACTTAAAATCCAATGACGTCTCGACAGTTTTTTTTAGCGAGATCACATTGTCAAGCCGTATCCAGTCCAGGCCTAATCTTTCTTCACATGATGATATATTTAATTCAGCAGGAGGAATTAATTAGCGAGCGTTAGTGACAATCTAGAACGACCTTTGATCCTGGTATAAATGATCATGCCATTTGTATAGATAAAATCGATTTCTTGACTTTTTGCCGATGGGTTTTGGGTGTAAGGAGCGAGCTTTAATTCAGTTTTCTATTTAAAATAGAATATTCCATCGTGTAGAATAGGTGTGCAGTCCGTCCTAGAGAGTATAACCGTATGAATGGACTGGCGGCGGCGGTAAAAACAATACTAAAACTACTGGATCTTAGCGAAGCCATATGGGCAAATGAAAACCCCTAACACGGTGTTAAATGTCACAAGGTATACACCTAAGTTCGTGTGTACCCACGGCAATAGTTCACACGTCTCCGATGCTTATTAAACTTATTAAACAATTTCTAGATGCGTAGAAATTTGATTAGACAAAGGAATCTATTTTATGGTTTTAAGAAAAATAAACAAATTTACTTTCAGAAAGGAAAACGTGTGCGCCAAAAGAACGGCATTAAGTTAGCCTAATCTGGGTTACACTAAAATTATCACCGAACGAAAAATGGCACGAATATCTGTACTAAGAATAGACGGAAATATACTTTGTGTGCGTCACAGAATCAACGTCATTATGGAGATGAGGATCTGTGGACTTACAAATCAGTTAAATTTACATAAATCTGTCTAGTCTCTCATTTAATTTACAACACTCATCATCATCGACAGAACAGGTTAGACGAGCATCCCTCCCTATGAATACAACCAATTAGAACTTTCTCTTTGTTCAAAGCGGCTGTTTACTTTTAGCCTCCATTGTACACACAATAGAAGTACAAGCGTACATAAGAGAAAGGGGAGCACATAGTACACGATTACCAAATCTGCCAAAATGGGTTGTGTGTATACATATGACAAAAAATTCTCTACAACCGATCGCATTCATTCATCTATCATCGCCAAAGGCAGAGCTCCAGGGACTAACAACAAAAAAAACAATTTTTTTTTTTCTTCCGATAAGGTAACGAGAAAAGTGGGTTTATCCAAACCTAAATCGATCAGAGAGTGCAAGCATGTTTCAGGTGAATATAAATCGATTTGATTTACCTACCGTCAGTAAGTAATATAAAACCCAAACCAACACTGTGCATGGAGGAGAGTAAATAATAAAAATTTCTGCTTCATCATTGCCTATGTGATTGAGGCATATAAGAGATAAAAAGTTCGTATCATGTTTTCATTCTGGTGGGGTTTTGGCGACGATGACAACGAATAAATGGGCATTCATGCGGTGTGTTCGATACGGAGCGGATATAAAAACAAGGGAATTAGTTTATAGACAAAGGATATTTACAATATGCTTAATAATTTACATTGCACTTGGGTGGGTTGAGTGTAAATTTTATTGGGGCGAGACATTTTTTTATGGAAAATGTCAAGTATTTGATTTGATCGGTGTCACTTGTTATGGGGTAAATGTTTATTAGGTTCTATTGATTATATTTTCATTTATAGCTTACCTTAAGATTTTGCTAATATAAGGCAGCAAGCAAAATTTCTACGGGCACAAATTTTTTATTTAGTCAAAACGCACTTATCACACATTTAGTTGACACTTGTGACTAAGGTGAAGTTGGTAGGGGCTTTATCGATAGCCGGTGGGGCGAACATCTGGGGAATAATGAGAAAGTAACGAGTTCGATGGAATGTAGTAGATTTGTAAGTGAATTTAAAATAATTTTAAGATTGTTATAAAATAGAAGTTTGTTTGATTTTTACTAGAAAATCCAATAAGAGAATCTTGTTGCGAAGCCATAATTTCGGAAGGTCTCAGGTCTGAACTAAAAGGTTTCTCCCAATAGCCCAGTTCATAGAATGACTCTTGTTGCATTCTTCATTCCTGGGCGAGCAACGTAATGGGATGTCTTTTCTTGAAATTTGGTTGTTCAAGAGTCAGCTTTGTCACTCAATTCGCTTTCTATGCGAATGAAGCAGAGACTGGAAAGAGCTGTTCTTCGTTTGACTTCACCGTTGGTGTCATTCACTGTGCAAATGGATATCGAAAACTAGGAAGCTACTTCCGTTGACACTAAAACCATCGTAGCTGCTTTCGCTTATACCCTGTTGAAGGTGCGTTCTTTCATATCTATGACAAGGTCTTGTCCATAAGCTCGTACAAGCCGTCACAATAGTTATATTTTTACTTATGGGGCATACACGGTTAATCAAGCCCTTGAATTGTCGCGATGCGCTCATTCTCATGCCAGAATATTTAATCCACAGTTAAATAAGCCCTGCTATCGTGATTGGTAGCAACTTCTGTAACGAATTTCGAAGTTTGCTTGCTCTTTTTCGCCTGTTCGCCTGTGAAGTATCGTCTATTCAGGGATCTAACATTCCAAGGGCAGATCCGAAAATCACTGTTCTTTTATAGTTGTAGCATGGCTCACTTGATTCGAGATTACTCTGGCAATAAAACCCTTGACCTGGTGAGTAAGATCCTCAGCTGCATCCTAGAAACAAAGGGCTATATTTCGATGGCAATAAACCCCCGTCGCCCACCACCTCAATTTCTAAGACCCTGTTTCAGTATTGAAAAATCTTTATAGACTTCGGTCCTAACTTTTCGAGGTGGGCATGTACATCATATATATGACATGTGTATACCAGTCTGCCTGTTGAGGCTGTCGTTGTTTCCTTCGTGAGAATTACTTCGGAAGGCATCGTTCTTCTATGAAACTATTGCAAATCACTCCAATTTCTAAGAAAAATTGACTGACACTAGATCTGAATCTTATTAAATTGAATATTTAATAGGAGATTGCATGCGGTATTATAATACCATATAAAATTAGGTATATACCAATTTGTATCTTACTGCACAATTAAAAAATAAAACTTGGCACCACCAAAGGAAAACAGAAAACAAATCGTTTTTGTCAAATTTGACATTTTAAGCATCACCGCTTGAAATCCCATGTCGTGCGGTGTTGTGTAAAACTGCGACTGAATTAAGAATTGTTTTAATATTTTTACTATGCTAACAAAGTGGTAGATAATTAAAAACTATTCAATTACAATTTATCGTGTTAATTGTTGAAGAAAACCGGCCCGAAAATGATGTACGACAACGAAGAAGGTAAATACAAAGTACCCACGACAGCAAAGCTAGAAAAATGGCCGCCTATAGTTGATTTGGTGAATTCGTGAAATACATAGGTTAACCGGGTTTCTGTGTTTTTAATTCCTTTTTTGTAGAAATCTACGAGGGAGAAAGCGCTGAGGAAATCTCTCATGAACTGTGGCAGGAAGCCTGTTGGATTGTCATCAACGCTTATTTCGATGAGAAAGGTTTGGTGCGACAACAGCTGGACAGCTTTGATGAATTTATTCAGATGTCTGTCCAGCGTATTGTTGAGGATTCGCCGGCAATTGATCTGCAAGCTGAGGCTCAACATACGTCGGGGGAAATTGAGACACCGGTAAGATATGGTTTCAGGGAATGATTTTTGTTTTTTTTTTTCAGGGATTCCGGGAGATAATGGGGAAACGTTTTTTTCTGATGTGGGAACTTATTGGATCTTTGTCTGGTTAATAGGAAAGACTTAATACATTGTGGTCTCCTTCTTCGTAACAAATATGAGTCCCATCACTAATGCCTTGAAACCTTGCTTCCTTTTGGTCGCATATCAGGTGGCATCCATTGGAGGGAGTACTACCATTGTGGTCTACTTAATATATTTCAGACACATCCTCTATAAACACGCACTACTATTAGTCATTCTATAAGGGAGAATCGAAGAAGTGAGATCAATCGATAACATGATGCTGTCGGGTAGATGTAAACATTGTTTTAAAAATGTAAGACTACCCTTACAGCACTAGATTCCCAAAACTACGAATCCACACAGCAACCTGACGCTCTCCAGACGGTCGAACCGCCAACCGGATCGACCACGTGCTAATAGATCCGAGACACGCATCCAATATTTTGAATTTTCAAACTTTCAGAGGGGTAACCGTCGACTCTGACCATTTTCTTGTTCCGGCTGAATTCAGATCTCGACTATCAAACGAGAAGAAGCTGCAAACCGTCCAGAAAAAGAAATTCAACGTTGGAAGCCTGCTCACGACTGGTGTAACCAGAGCCTACAGAGAGCGCTTGAACGAGAAACGCTGCGTTGTTGTAGTATCGCTCATTCATTAAATTGGTAGCAGAGACCACCATAGGCTGTTAGTCACTACCTAAAAAGTGCCCTTGATTTGATGATGAATGCGTGCGCAGTAAAATGGTGACAGAAAATGTACGCTTGCAAGCATACAGCGGGAGAACTGTACCGAACCAGAAGAAGGGAGGAGAAGATCCTTCGTAAAAGAAAAGGACCTATCCAGTCTCCCAGCTTAAGGATACTGAAAATTCCAGCATTTATGCTTTTTTAGAAAATCCAAGCAGCTGGTTGCGGGCTTCAAGCCTGTAACGCAGGCACTCCAAAACAGTGTACATCGACTTTAACGCCGTATATGATACCATTCATCGTCTTGAGCTCTACAAGGCGACGCCCATATTCCCAAGAATCTAATTCAATTCTTTTCTTTTCTTTCAGCCTCGTTTCCTGTTGAAGTTCGATCAAATCTATCTGTCAAAACCGACACATTGGGAGAAAGATGGTTCGCCCAGTCCTATGATGCCGAACGAAGCCCGCCTTCGCAATCTGACCTATTCAGCACCGCTTTACGTTGATATAACCAAAACAAAAATCATCGAGGGTCAAGACCCCATCGAGACACAGCATCAGAAAACCTTCATTGGCAAAATCCCAATCATGTTACGTTCCACATACTGTCTGCTGAGTCAGCTGTCCGATCGTGATTTAACAGAATTGAACGAATGTCCACTGGATCCAGGTGGTTACTTTATTATCAACGGTTCGGAGAAGGTTCTCATAGCTCAAGAGAAAATGGCCACAAACACTGTGTACGTATTCAGCATGAAGGACGGCAAATATGCATTCAAGTCCGAAATCCGTTCTTGTCTCGAGCATAGTTCACGTCCCACATCGACGCTGTGGGTTAACATGATGGCTCGTGGGTCACAGAACATTAAAAAGTCTGCAATTGGCCAGAGAATTATCGCCATCTTGCCGTACATCAAGCAGGAAATTCCCATTATGATTGTGTTCCGTGCTTTGGGATTCGTGGCAGACAGAGATATCCTGGAACACATCATCTATGACTTTGACGATCCAGAAATGATGGAGATGGTAAAGCCGTCGTTGGATGAGGCTTTCGTAGTGCAGGAGCAGAATGTAGCTTTGAATTTCATCGGCGCCAGAGGTGCTCGTCCCGGTGTGACAAAAGACAAGCGTATCAAGTACGCGAAGGAAATTTTGCAGAAGGAAATGTTACCACACGTGGGTGTGTCTGATTTTTGTGAGACGAAGAAGGCTTATTTCCTGGGTTATATGGTTCACAGACTGCTATTGGCCTCGCTGGGTCGTCGCGAGTTGGACGATCGGGATCACTACGGTAATAAGCGCTTGGACTTGGCCGGTCCGCTATTGGCTTTCTTGTTTAGAGGGCTTTTTAAGAATCTGATGAAGGAGGTACGGATGTATACCCAGAAGTTTATTGATCGTGGAAAGGACTTCAATTTGGAGTTGGCCATCAAGACGAACATTATCACCGATGGACTGAGGTACTCGTTGGCTACAGGCAACTGGGGTGATCAGAAAAAGGCGCATCAGGCCCGTGCAGGAGTGTCTCAGGTGTTGAATCGTTTGACGTTTGCTTCGACTTTGTCTCATTTGAGGCGTGTCAACTCACCAATCGGTCGGGATGGTAAACTGGCAAAGCCACGTCAGTTGCACAACACTTTATGGGGAATGCTGTGTCCTGCTGAGACTCCTGAGGGAGCTGCTGTCGGATTGGTGAAGAATCTGGCGTTGATGGCTTATATTTCTGTAGGATCGCAACCATCGCCAATTTTGGAGTTCTTGGAGGAGTGGTCGATGGAAAATTTGGAGGAGATTGCACCATCCGCGATTGCTGACGCGACTAAAATCTTTGTGAACGGCTGCTGGGTGGGCATTCATCGCGATCCGGAGCAGTTGATGGCGACTTTGCGCAAACTCAGACGGCAGATGGATATCATTGTGTCCGAGGTGTCGATGATTCGCGACATTCGCGATCGTGAGATACGAATCTACACAGACGCCGGTCGAATTTGTCGTCCCTTGCTGATTGTGGAGAATGGCAGCCTGCTGCTGAAGAGGAACCACATTGAGATGTTGAAAGAGAGGGACTACTACAACTACAGCTGGCAAGTATTGGTGGCATCTGGTGTCGTGGAGTACATTGACACTCTGGAGGAGGAAACCATCATGATTGCCATGTCACCTTATGATTTGAAGCAGGACAAGGATTATGCATACTGTACCACCTACACTCATTGTGAGATTCATCCTGCGATGATTTTAGGTGTGTGCGCCTCTATTATTCCATTCCCCGATCACAATCAGAGCCCTCGTAACACCTATCAAAGTGCTATGGGTAAGCAGGCTATGGGCGTATACATTACAAATTTCCACGTTCGGATGGACACACTGGCTCATGTGTTGTACTATCCGATGAAACCGCTGGTCACCACACGCTCCATGGAGTACCTGCGTTTCAGAGAGTTGCCTGCAGGTATTAATTCCATTGTCGCCATTCTGTGCTACACCGGATACAATCAAGAGGATAGTGTTATCTTGAACGCCTCAGCTGTAGAGAGAGGATTCTTCCGGTCTGTGTTCTACCGTTCGTATAAGGATTCCGAGAATAAACGTATCGGCGATCAGGAGGAACAATTCGAGAAGCCCAATCGGGCAACGTGTCAGGGAATGCGAAATGCTCACTATGATAAGTTGGACGATGATGGTATCATTGCGCCTGGTATTCGTGTGTCCGGCGATGATGTGGTGATTGGAAAGACGATCACATTGCCAGAGAATGACGACGAGGTGAGTGGGCAGTTGTGAGGCGCTGACAGAGTTACTAATCTTATTTTGTTTTACAGCTGGAGGGCACTACGAAGCGTTTCACGAAGCGAGATGCATCAACATTCTTGCGTAACTCAGAAACGGGTATCGTCGATCAAGTTATGTTGACGTTGAACAGTGAGGGATACAAGTTTTGTAAGATTCGTGTGCGCTCAGTGCGTATACCACAGATTGGTGATAAGTTCGCCTCACGTCACGGACAAAAGGGTACCTGTGGTATTCAGTATCGACAAGAGGATATGCCCTTCACAGCAGAGGGACTTACACCGGACATCATTATAAATCCTCACGCTATTCCCTCTCGTATGACAATTGGACATTTAATCGAGTGCTTGCAAGGTAATTTAGTTTTTCTATATTTGTTTGGTATGTTCAATATTTCCTTAAATTGACAGGCAAGCTGGGATCGAATAAGGGTGAGATCGGTGACGCTACTCCATTTAACGATGCTGTGAATGTGCAAAAGATATCAACTTTCCTGCAAGAGTACGGCTACCATCTACGTGGCAACGAAGTCATGTACAACGGACATACCGGTCGAAAGATCAATGCCCAGGTATGCATTGCAAGGCGATCCCTGAATCTCAAGCCTCATATTGTTTGTCCATTTCAGGTGTTTTTAGGGCCAACCTACTACCAACGTCTAAAGCACATGGTGGACGACAAAATTCACTCGAGAGCTCGTGGTCCCGTTCAGATCTTGGTGCGCCAACCTATGGAGGGTAGGGCTCGTGATGGTGGTCTACGTTTCGGTGAGATGGAACGTGATTGTCAAATTTCCCACGGTGCGGCGCAATTCCTTCGTGAAAGACTGTTCGAAGTGTCTGATCCATATCGCATTCACATCTGTAACTTCTGTGGCCTGATCGCAATCGCTAATCTGCGTAACAATACATTCGAATGCAAGGGATGCAAGAATAAAACACAAATCTCTCAAGTTCGACTTCCGTATGCAGCCAAGTTGCTGTTCCAAGAGCTCATGTCAATGAATATCGCGCCACGTTTGATGGTGATGTAAGCGGGTTCCATATAACCGTGTTTTTGCTAATGTAACGTATTTAAATAAAAAGACCTAAACATAATCTGAAGGAACTGACTTTATTTTCGTTCAATTACTGACAAGGTCAACCCACTCACTGTATCACACCGGTGCGGTTGCATTTACAGCGTTTCAATTGAAATATTTACAAAACAAAAAGCAAACTCAACCGACGACGTATTCAATTAGCTTCGATTGGGAGATTTAATTGGTTGTGTACTCGTATGGACATCTACACTACGAGGCGTAATGGGAGTGTGAGTTGCTGGGTTTGTCTGTCACACAATTGAAGTCAATTCCAATGCGCATTCGATTGCATTTCGTTGCAGTTTCTCTCTTTTAATCTGCCTTCCTACTTCCAACAGTTTTTCATTTAATAACTTTATCGATCGCTGTTGGTGCTAATGAAAACATCTCGCTACGATTGTTAGGTGTTGATTGGTTTTTTTTTTCTTGTTATTGTGCATTAAATTTCAAGAATGTTTCTTTTTTTTTACTGTAATTCATTTTATTGGCTTTTTAATGATTTACGATGCGGTTTTGAGTTTTCTTGGTCAACACGAGCCAAACATGGAAGGCTGATGCGAATTTTGTTCGATAGTTTTGGTCTTTTCAAGTCAAACGGGTGGCGGTTTACTTTTGCGAGTTATAAGCCGCCTGGTCGATATTCGAATGGTTTTTGAATAAATTATTTGCGTCAGGGGGCAACTAAATGATTCACTCAACGGTTCAACGCTGAGTTGGCACTTCTTTGACATATTGCAGGAACTTGGAGATTACTTAAATATGGTAGTTAACGGAGCACTGTAGTTCGTAGAGGGAGAGTTATGGTTCCAAATACAAATCGTTTTTTTTAGTAGTGAACGTCTGTGCAACAATTGCGATTCTTTCTTTGTAGGACCTTTCCGTAGCGGAATTGAAAAAATAATCACATTGCAAGATTTCTGCCTAAATTTCGAGACCTGGACAAAATCGAAAATTTTGCTGTATAGAGGTTTTTCAAGTAATGAGTCTCTCTTTCGTTTATGTTCTATTCATTCAAGAGAAAATCCATGTCTCATTCGCTGCGACATGCCCATATCGTGCAACCAAGTTGCCCATGTTTTAGATCATCCGATTGTAGGTCTTTTGGTTCAACCCTTTTATTCTTTGTTGCCCATTTCACCCAAATAATCAAGGGAAAGCCGTAATTTGTGATTTTTGCCTAAATTTCGGGACCTCGACAAAATCGAAAATTTTGCTGGATAGGGGTTGTTCACGTAACGAGTCTCTCTTTCATTTAAGTTCTATTCATTCAAGAGAAAATCCATGTCTCATTCGCTGCGACATGCCCATATCGTGCAACCAAGTTGCCCATGTTTTAGATCATCCGATTGTAGGTCTTTTGGTTCAACCCTTTTATTCTTTGTTGCCCATTTCACCCAAATAATCAAGTTAAAGCCGTAATTTGTGATTTTTGCCTTAATTTCTGGACCTCGACAAAATCGAAAATTTTGCTGGATAGGGGTTGTTCACGTAACGAGTCTCTCTTTCATTTAAGTTCTATTCATTCAAGAGAAAATCCATGCCTCATTCGCTGCGACATGCCCATATCGTGCAACCAAGTTGCCCATGTTTTAGATCATCCGATTGTAGGTCTTTTGGTTCGACCCTTTTATTCTTTGTTGCCCATTTCACCCAAATAATCAAGGGAAAGCCGTAATTTGTGATTTTTGCCTTAATTTCTGGACCTCGACAAAATCGAAAATTTTGCTGGATAGTTGTTTTTCAAGCAACGAGTCTCTCTTTCACTTATGTTCTATATCTATTCATTCAAGAGAAAATCCATGTCTCATTCGCTGCGACATGCCCATATCGTGCAACCAAGTTGCCCATGTTTTAGATCATCCGATTGTAGGTCTTTTGGTTCGACCCTTTTATTCTTTGTTGCCCATTTCACCCAAATAATCAAGGGAAAGCCGTAATTTGTGATTTTTGCCTTAATTTCTGGACCTCGACAAAATCGAAAATTTTGCTGGATAGTTGTTTTTCAAGCAACGAGTCTCTCTTTCACTTATGTTCTATATCTATTCATTCAAGAGAAAATCCATGTCTCATTCGCTGCGACATGCCCATATCGTGCAACCAAGTTGCCCATGTTTTAGATCATCCGATTGTAGGTCTTTTGGTTCAACCCTTTTATTCTTTGTTGCCCATTTCACCCAAATAATCAAGGGAAAGCCGTAATTTGTGATTTTTGCCTTAATTTCTGGACCTCGACAAAATCGAAAATTTTGCTGGATAGTTGTTTTTCAAGCAACGAGTCTCTCTTTCACTTATGTTCTATATCTATTCATTCAAGAGAAAATCCATGTCTCATTCGCTGCGACATGCCCATATCGTGCAACCAAGTTGCCCATGTTTTAGATCATCCGATTGTAGGTCTTTTGGTTCGACCCTTTTATTCTTTGTTGCCCATTTCACCCAAATAATCAAGGGAAAGCCGTAATTTGTGATTTTTGCCTTAATTTCTGGACCTCGACAAAATCGAAAATTTTGCTGGATAGTTGTTTTTCAAGCAACGAGTCTCTCTTTCACTTATGTTCTATATCTATTCATTCAAGAGAAAATCCATGTCTCATTCGCTGCGACATGCCCATATCGTGCAACCAAGTTGCCCATGTTTTAGATCATCCGATTGTAGGTCTTTTGGTTCAACCCTTTTATTCTTTGTTGCCCATTTCACCCAAATAATCAAGGGAAAGCCGTAATTTGTGATTTTTGCCTTAATTTCTGGACCTCGACAAAATCGAAAATTTTGCTGGATAGTTGTTTTTCAAGCAACGAGTCTCTCTTTCACTTATGTTCTATATCTATTCATTCAAGAGAAAATCCATGCCTCATTCGCTGCGACATGCCCATATCGTGCAACCAAGTTGCCCATGTTTTAGATCATCCGATTGTAGGTCTTTTGGTTCGACCCTTTTATTCTTTGTTGCCCATTTCACCCAAATAATCAAGGGAAAGCCGTAATTTGTGATTTTTGCCTTAATTTCTGGACCTCGACAAAATCGAAAATTTTGCTGGATAGTTGTTTTTCAAGCAACGAGTCTCTCTTTCACTTATGTTCTATATCTATTCATTCAAGAGAAAATCCATGTCTCATTCGCTGCGACATGCCCATATCGTGCAACCAAGTTGCCCATGTTTTAGATCATCCGATTGTAGGTCTTTTGGTTCAACCCTTTTATTCTTTGTTGCCCATTTCACCCAAATAATCAAGGGAAAGCCGTAATTTGTGATTTTTGCCTTAATTTCTGGACCTCGACAAAATCGAAAATTTTGCTGGATAGTTGTTTTTCAAGCAACGAGTCTCTCTTTCACTTATGTTCTATATCTATTCATTCAAGAGAAAATCCATGTCTCATTCGCTGCGACATGCCCATATCGTGCAACCAAGTTGCCCATGTTTTAGATCATCCGATTGTAGGTCTTTTGGTTCGACCCTTTTATTCTTTGTTGCCCATTTCACCCAAATAATCAAGGGAAAGCCGTAATTTGTGATTTTTGCCTTAATTTCTGGACCTCGACAAAATCGAAAATTTTGCTGGATAGTTGTTTTTCAAGCAACGAGTCTCTCTTTCACTTATGTTCTATATCTATTCATTCAAGAGAAAATCCATGTCTCATTCGCTGCGACATGCCCATATCGTGCAACCAAGTTGCCCATGTTTTAGATCATCCGATTGTAGGTCTTTTGGTTCAACCCTTTTATTCTTTGTTGCCCATTTCACCCAAATAATCAAGGGAAAGCCGTAATTTGTGATTTTTGCCTTAATTTCTGGACCTCGACAAAATCGAAAATTTTGCTGGATAGTTGTTTTTCAAGCAACGAGTCTCTCTTTCACTTATGTTCTATATCTATTCATTCAAGAGAAAATCCATGTCTCATTCGCTGCGACATGCCCATATCGTGCAACCAAGTTGCCCATGTTTTAGATCATCCGATTGTAGGTCTTTTGGTTCGACCCTTTTATTCTTTGTTGCCCATTTCACCCAAATAATCAAGGGAAAGCCGTAATTTGTGATTTTTGCCTTAATTTCTGGACCTCGACAAAATCGAAAATTTTGCTGGATAGTTGTTTTTCAAGCAACGAGTCTCTCTTTCACTTATGTTCTATATCTATTCATTCAAGAGAAAATCCATGTCTCATTCGCTGCGACATGCCCATATCGTGCAACCAAGTTGCCCATGTTTTAGATCATCCGATTGTAGGTCTTTTGGTTCAACCCTTTTATTCTTTGTTGCCCATTTCACCCAAATAATCAAGGGAAAGCCGTAATTTGTGATTTTTGCCTTAATTTCTGGACCTCGACAAAATCGAAAATTTTGCTGGATAGTTGTTTTTCAAGCAACGAGTCTCTCTTTCACTTATGTTCTATATCTATTCATTCAAGAGAAAATCCATGCCTCATTCGCTGCGACATGCCCATATCGTGCAACCAAGTTGCCCATGTTTTAGATCATCCGATTGTAGGTCTTTTGGTTCGACCCTTTTATTCTTTGTTGCCCATTTCACCCAAATAATCAAGGGAAAGCCGTAATTTGTGATTTTTGCCTTAATTTCTGGACCTCGACAAAATCGAAAATTTTGCTGGATAGTTGTTTTTCAAGCAACGAGTCTCTCTTTCACTTATGTTCTATATCTATTCATTCAAGAGAAAATCCATGTCTCATTCGCTGCGACATGCCCATATCGTGCAACCAAGTTGCCCATGTTTTAGATCATCCGATTGTAGGTCTTTTGGTTCAACCCTTTTATTCTTTGTTGCCCATTTCACCCAAATAATCAAGGGAAAGCCGTAATTTGTGATTTTTGCCTTAATTTCTGGACCTCGACAAAATCGAAAATTTTGCTGGATAGTTGTTTTTCAAGCAACGAGTCTCTCTTTCACTTATGTTCTATATCTATTCATTCAAGAGAAAATCCATGTCTCATTCGCTGCGACATGCCCATATCGTGCAACCAAGTTGCCCATGTTTTAGATCATCCGATTGTAGGTCTTTTGGTTCGACCCTTTTATTCTTTGTTGCCCATTTCACCCAAATAATCAAGGGAAAGCCGTAATTTGTGATTTTTGCCTTAATTTCTGGACCTCGACAAAATCGAAAATTTTGCTGGATAGTTGTTTTTCAAGCAACGAGTCTCTCTTTCACTTATGTTCTATATCTATTCATTCAAGAGAAAATCCATGTCTCATTCGCTGCGACATGCCCATATCGTGCAACCAAGTTGCCCATGTTTTAGATCATCCGATTGTAGGTCTTTTGGTTCAACCCTTTTATTCTTTGTTGCCCATTTCACCCAAATAATCAAGGGAAAGCCGTAATTTGTGATTTTTGCCTTAATTTCTGGACCTCGACAAAATCGAAAATTTTGCTGGATAGTTGTTTTTCAAGCAACGAGTCTCTCTTTCACTTATGTTCTATATCTATTCATTCAAGAGAAAATCCATGTCTCATTCGCTGCGACATGCCCATATCGTGCAACCAAGTTGCCCATGTTTTAGATCATCCGATTGTAGGTCTTTTGGTTCGACCCTTTTATTCTTTGTTGCCCATTTCACCCAAATAATCAAGGGAAAGCCGTAATTTGTGATTTTTGCCTTAATTTCTGGACCTCGACAAAATCGAAAATTTTGCTGGATAGTTGTTTTTCAAGCAACGAGTCTCTCTTTCACTTATGTTCTATATCTATTCATTCAAGAGAAAATCCATGCCTCATTCGCTGCGACATGCCCATATCGTGCAACCAAGTTGCCCATGTTTTAGATCATCCGATTGTAGGTCTTTTGGTTCAACCCTTTTATTCTTTGTTGCCCATTTCACCCAAATAATCAAGGGAAAGCCGTAATTTGTGATTTTTGCCTTAATTTCTGGACCTCGACAAAATCGAAAATTTTGCTGGATAGTTGTTTTTCAAGCAACGAGTCTCTCTTTCACTTATGTTCTATATCTATTCATTCAAGAGAAAATCCATGTCTCATTCGCTGCGACATGCCCATATCGTGCAACCAAGTTGCCCATGTTTTAGATCATCCGATTGTAGGTCTTTTGGTTCAACCCTTTTATTCTTTGTTGCCCATTTCACCCAAATAATCAAGTTAAAGCCGTAATTTGTGATTTTTGCCTTAATTTCTGGACCTCGACAAAATCGAAAATTTTGCTGTATAGAGGTTTTTCAAGTAATGAGTCTCTCTTTCGTTTATGTTCTATTCATTCAAGAGAAAATCCATGTCTCATTCGCTGCGACATGCCCATATCGTGCAACCAAGTTGCCCATGTTTTAGATCATCCGATTGTAGGTCTTTTGGTTCGACCCTTTTATTCTTTGTTGCCCATTTCACCCAAATAATCAAGGGAAAGCCGTAATTTGTGATTTTTGCCTTAATTTCTGGACCTCGACAAAATCGAAAATTTTGCTGGATAGTTGTTTTTCAAGCAACGAGTCTCTCTTTCACTTATGTTCTATATCTATTCATTCAAGAGAAAATCCATGTCTCATTCGCTGCGACATGCCCATATCGTGCAACCAAGTTGCCCATGTTTTAGATCATCCGATTGTAGGTCTTTTGGTTCAACCCTTTTATTCTTTGTTGCCCATTTCACCCAAATAATCAAGGGAAAGCCGTAATTTGTGATTTTTGCCTTAATTTCTGGACCTCGACAAAATCGAAAATTTTGCTGGATAGTTGTTTTTCAAGCAACGAGTCTCTCTTTCACTTATGTTCTATATCTATTCATTCAAGAGAAAATCCATGTCTCATTCGCTGCGACATGCCCATATCGTGCAACCAAGTTGCCCATGTTTTAGATCATCCGATTGTAGGTCTTTTGGTTCAACCCTTTTATTCTTTGTTGCCCATTTCACCCAAATAATCAAGGGAAAGCCGTAATTTGTGATTTTTGCCTTAATTTCTGGACCTCGACAAAATCGAAAATTTTGCTGGATAGTTGTTTTTCAAGCAACGAGTCTCTCTTTCACTTATGTTCTATATCTATTCATTCAAGAGAAAATCCATGTCTCATTCGCTGCGACATGCCCATATCGTGCAACCAAGTTGCCCATGTTTTAGATCATCCGATTGTAGGTCTTTTGGTTCAACCCTTTTATTCTTTGTTGCCCATTTCACCCAAATAATCAAGTTAAAGCCGTAATTTGTGATTTTTGCCTTAATTTCTGGACCTCGACAAAATCGAAAATTTTGCTGGATAGGGGTTGTTCACGTAACGAGTCTCTCTTTCATTTAAGTTCTATTCATTCAAGAGAAAATCCATGCCTCATTCGCTGCGACATGCCCATATCGTGCAACCAAGTTGCCCATGTTTTAGATCATCCGATTGTAGGTCTTTTCATTTAACCCTTTTGTTCTTTGTTGCCCATTTCACCCAAATAATCAAGGGAAAGCCATAATTTGTGATTTTTGCCTAAATTTCGGGACCTCGACAAAATCGAAAATTTTGCTGGATAGTTGTTTTTCAAGCAACGAGTCTCTCTTTCACTTATGTTCTATATCTATTCATTCAAGAGAAAATCCATGTCTCATTCGCTGCGACATGCCCATATCGTGCAACCAAGTTGCCCATGTTTTAGATCATCCGATTGTAGGTCTTTTGGTTCAACCCTTTTATTCTTTGTTGCCCATTTCACCCAAATAATCAAGTTAAAGCCGTAATTTGTGATTTTTGCCTTAATTTCTGGACCTCGACAAAATCGAAAATTTTGCTGGATAGGGGTTGTTCACGTAACGAGTCTCTCTTTCATTTAAGTTCTATTCATTCAAGAGAAAATCCATGCCTCATTCGCTGCGACATGCCCATATCGTGCAACCAAGTTGCCCATGTTTTAGATCATCCGATTGTAGGTCTTTTCATTTAACCCTTTTGTTCTTTGTTGCCCATTTCACCCAAATAATCAAGGGAAAGCCATAATTTGTGATTTTTGCCTAAATTTCGGGACCTCGACAAAATCGAAAATTTTGCTGGATAGTTGTTTTTCAAGCAACGAGTCTCTCTTTCACTTATGTTCTATATCTATTCATTCAAGAGAAAATCCATGTCTCATTCGCTGCGACATGCCCATATCGTGCAACCAAGTTGCCCATGTTTTAGATCATCCGATTGTAGGTCTTTTGGTTCAACCCTTTTATTCTTTGTTGCCCATTTCACACAAATAATCAAGTTAAAGCCGTAATTTGTGATTTTTGCCTTAATTTCTGGACCTCGACAAAATCGAAAATTTTGCTGGATAGGGGTTTTTCAAGCAACGAGTCTCTCTTTCATTTAAGTTCTATTCATTCAAGAGAAAATCCATGCCTCATTCGCTGCGACATGCCCATATCGTGCAACCAAGTTGCCCATGTTTTAGATCATCCGATTGTAGGTCTTTTGGTTCGACAATTTTATTCTTTGTTGCCCATTTCACCCAAATAATCAAGTTAAAGCCGTAATTTGTGATTTTTGCCTTAATTTCTGGACCTCGACAAAATCGAAAATTTTGCTGGATAGTTGTTTTTCAAGCAACGAGTCTCTCTTTCACTTATGTTCTATATCTATTCATTCAAGAGAAAATCCATGTCTCATTCGCTGCGACATGCCCATATCGTGCAACCAAGTTGCCCATGTTTTAGATCATCCGATTGTAGGTCTTTTGGTTCAACCCTTTTATTCTTTGTTGCCCATTTCACCCAAATAATCAAGGGAAAGCCGTAATTTGTGATTTTTGCCTAAATTTCGGGACCTCCACAAAATCGAAAATTTTGCTGGATAGGGGTTGTTCAAGCAACGAGTCTCTCTTTCATTTATGTTCTATATCTATTCATTCAAGAGAAACTCCATGCCTCATTCGCTGCGACATGCCCATATCGTGCAACCAAGTTGCCCATGTTTTAGATCATCCGATTGTAGGTCTTTTGGTTCGACCCTTTTATTCTTTGTTGCCCATTTCACCCAAATAATCAAGGGAAAGCCGTAATTTGTGATTTTTGCCTAAATTTCGGGACCTCGACAAAATCGAAAATTTTGCTGGATAGGGGTTGTTCAAGCAACGAGTCTCTCTTTCATTTATGTTCTATATCTATTCATTCAAGAGAAACTCCATGTCTCATTCGCTGCGACATGCCCATATCGTGCAACCAAGTTGCCCATGTTTTAGATCATCCGATTGTAGGTCTTTCGGTTCAACCCTTTTATTCTTTGTTGCCCATTTCACCCAAATAATCAAGGGAAAGCCGTAATTTGTGATTTTTGCCTAAATTTCGGGACCTCCACAAAATCGAAAATTTTGCTGGATAGGGGTTGTTCAAGCAACGAGTCTCTCTTTCATTTATGTTCTATATCTATTCATTCAAGAGAAACTCCATGCCTCATTCGCTGCGACATGCCCATATCGTGCAACCAAGTTGCCCATGTTTTAGATCATCCGATTGTAGGTCTTTCGGTTCAACCCTTTTATACTTTGTTGCCCATTTCACCCAAATAATCAAGGGAAAGCCGTAATTTGTGATTTTTGCCTAAATTTCGGGACCTCGACAAAATCGAAAATTTTGCTGGATAGGGGTTGTTCAAGCAACGAGTCTCTCTTTCATTTATGTTCTATATCTATTCATTCAAGAGAAACTCCATGTCTCATTCGCTGCGACATGCCCATATCGTGCAACCAAGTTGCCCATGTTTTAGATCATCCGATTGTAGGTCTTTCGGTTCAACCCTTTTATTCTTTGTTGCCCATTTCACCCAAATAATCAAGGGAAAGCCGTAATTTGTGATTTTTGCCTAAATTTCGGGACCTCCACAAAATCGAAAATTTTGCTGGATAGGGGTTGTTCAAGCAACGAGTCTCTCTTTCATTTATGTTCTATATCTATTCATTCAAGAGAAACTCCATGCCTCATTCGCTGCGACATGCCCATATCGTGCAACCAAGTTGCCCATGTTTTAGATCATCCGATTGTAGGTCTTTTGGTTCAACCCTTTTATACTTTGTTGCCCATTTCACCCAAATAATCAAGGGAAAGCCGTAATTTGTGATTTTTGCCTAAATTTCGGGACCTCGACAAAATCGAAAATTTTGCTGGATAGGGGTTGTTCAAGCAACGAGTCTCTCTTTCATTTATGTTCTATATCTATTCATTCAAGAGAAACTCCATGTCTCATTCGCTGCGACATGCCCATATCGTGCAACCAAGTTGCCCATGTTTTAGATCATCCGATTGTAGGTCTTTTGGTTCGACCCTTTTATTCTTTGTTGCCCATTTCACCCAAATAATCAAGGGAAAGCCGTAATTTGTGATTTTTGCCTAAATTTCGGGACCTCGACAAAATCGAAAATTTTGCTGGATAGGGGTTGTTCAAGCAACGAGTCTCTCTTTCATTTATGTTCTATATCTATTCATTCAAGAGAAACTCCATGTCTCATTCGCTGCGACATGCCCATATCGTGCAACCAAGTTGCCCATGTTTTAGATCATCCGATTGTAGGTCTTTTGGTTCGACCCTTTTATTCTTTGTTGCCCATTTCACCCAAATAATCAAGGGAAAGCCGTAATTTGTGATTTTTGCCTAAATTTCTGGACCTCGACAAAATCGAAAATTTTGCTGGATAGGGGTTGTTCACGTAACGAGTCTCTCTTTCATTTAAGTTCTATTCATTCAAGAGAAACTCCATGTCTCATTCGCTGCGACATGCCCATATCGTGCAACCAAGTTGCCCATGTTTTAGATCATCCGATTGTAGGTCTTTCGGTTCAACCCTTTTATTCTTTGTTGCCCATTTCACCCAAATAATCAAGGGAAAGCCGTAATTTGTGATTTTTGCCTAAATTTCGGGACCTCGACAAAATCGAAAATTTTGCTGGATAGGGGTTGTTCAAGCAACGAGTCTCTCTTTCATTTATGTTCTATATCTATTCATTCAAGAGAAACTCCATGTCTCATTCGCTGCGACATGCCCATATCGTGCAACCAAGTTGCCCATGTTTTAGATCATCCGATTGTAGGTCTTTTGGTTCGACCCTTTTATTCTTTGTTGCCCATTTCACCCAAATAATCAAGGGAAAGCCGTAATTTGTGATTTTTGCCTAAATTTCGGGACCTCGACAAAATCGAAAATTTTGCTGGATAGGGGTTGTTCAAGCAACGAGTCTCTCTTCCATTTATGTTCTATATCTATTCATTCAAGAGAAACTCCATGTCTCATTCGCTGCGACATGCCCATATCGTGCAACCAAGTTGCCCATGTTTTAGATCATCCGATTGTAGGTCTTTTGGTTCAACCCTTTTATTCTTTGTTGCCCATTTCACCCAAATAATCAAGGGAAAGCCGTAATTTGTGATTTTTGCCTAAATTTCGGGACCTCCAGAAAATCGAAAATTTTGCTGGATAGTTGTTTTTAAGCAACGAGTCTCTCTTTCACTTATGTTCTATATCTATTCATTCAAGAGAAAATCCATGTCTCATTCGTTGCGACATGCCCATATCGTGCAACCAAGTTGCTCATGTTTTAGATCATCCGATTGTAGGTCTTTTGCTTCAACCCTTTTATTCTTTGCTGCCCATTTCACCCAAATAATCAAGGGAAAGCCGTAATTTGTGATTTTTGCCTAAATTTCGGGACCTCCAGAAAATCGAAAATTTTGCTGGATAGGGGTTTTTCAAGCAACGAGTCTCTCTTTCACTTGTGTTCTATATCTATTGATTCAAGAGAAAGTCCATGTCTCATTCTCTGCGACATGCCCATATCGTGCAACCAAGTTGCCCATGTTTTAGATCATCCGATTGTAGGTCTTTCGGTTCGACCCTTTTATTCTTTGTTGCCCATTTCACCCAAATAATCAAGGGAAAGCCGTAATTTGTGATTTTTGCCTAAATTTCGGGACCTCGACAAAATCGAAAATTTTGCTGGATAGGGGTTGTTCAAGCAACGAGTCTCTCTTCCATTTATGTTCTATATCTATTCATTCAAGAGAAACTCCATGTCTCATTCGCTGCGACATGCCCATATCGTGCAACCAAGTTGCCCATGTTTTAGATCATCCGATTGTAGGTCTTTCGGTTCAACCCTTTTATTCTTTGTTGCCCATTTCACCCAAATAATCAAGGGAAAGCCGTAATTTGTGATTTTTGCCTAAATTTCGGGACCTCCACAAAATCGAAAATTTTGCTGGATAGGGGATTTTCAAGCAACGAGTCTCTCTTTCACTTGTGTTCTATATCTATTCATTCAAGAGAAAATCCATGCCTCATTCGCTGCGACATGCCCATATCGTGCAACCAAGTTGCCCATGTTTTAGATCATCCGATTGTAGGTCTTTTGGTTCAACCCTTTTATACTTTGTTGCCCATTTCACCCAAATAATCAAGGGAAAGCCGTAATTTGTGATTTTTGCCTAAATTTCGGGACCTCGACAAAATCGAAAATTTTGCTGGATAGGGGTTGTTCAAGCAACGAGTCTCTCTTTCATTTATGTTCTATATCTATTCATTCAAGAGAAACTCCATGTCTCATTCGCTGCGACATGCCCATATCGTGCAACCAAGTTGCCCATGTTTTAGATCATCCGATTGTAGGTCTTTTGGTTCGACCCTTTTATTCTTTGTTGCCCATTTCACCCAAATAATCAAGGGAAAGCCGTAATTTGTGATTTTTGCCTAAATTTCGGGACCTCGACAAAATCGAAAATTTTGCTGGATATTGGTTGTTCAAGCAACGAGTCTCTCTTTCATTTATGTTCTATATCTATTCATTCAAGAGAAACTCCATGCCTCATTCGCTGCGACATGCCCATATCGTGCAACCAAGTTGCCCATGTTTTAGATCATCCGATTGTAGGTCTTTTGGTTCAACCCTTTTATACTTTGTTGCCCATTTCACCCAAATAATCAAGGGAAAGCCGTAATTTGTGATTTTTGCCTAAATTTCGGGACCTCGACAAAATCGAAAATTTTGCTGGATAGGGGTTGTTCAAGCAACGAGTCTCTCTTTCATTTATGTTCTATATCTATTCATTCAAGAGAAACTCCATGTCTCATTCGCTGCGACATGCCCATATCGTGCAACCAAGTTGCCCATGTTTTAGATCATCCGATTGTAGGTCTTTCGGTTCAACCCTTTTATTCTTTGTTGCCCATTTCACCCAAATAATCAAGGGAAAGCCGTAATTTGTGATTTTTGCCTAAATTTCGGGACCTCCACAAAATCGAAAATTTTGCTGGATAGGGGTTGTTCAAGCAACGAGTCTCTCTTTCATTTATGTTCTATATCTATTCATTCAAGAGAAACTCCATGCCTCATTCGCTGCGACATGCCCATATCGTGCAACCAAGTTGCCCATGTTTTAGATCATCCGATTGTAGGTCTTTTGGTTCAACCCTTTTATACTTTGTTGCCCATTTCACCCAAATAATCAAGGGAAAGCCGTAATTTGTGATTTTTGCCTAAATTTCGGGACCTCGACAAAATCGAAAATTTTGCTGGATAGGGGTTGTTCAAGCAACGAGTCTCTCTTTCATTTATGTTCTATATCTATTCATTCAAGAGAAACTCCATGTCTCATTCGCTGCGACATGCCCATATCGTGCAACCAAGTTGCCCATGTTTTAGATCATCCGATTGTAGGTCTTTTGGTTCGACCCTTTTATTCTTTGTTGCCCATTTCACCCAAATAATCAAGGGAAAGCCGTAATTTGTGATTTTTGCCTAAATTTCGGGACCTCGACAAAATCGAAAATTTTGCTGGATAGGGGTTGTTCAAGCAACGAGTCTCTCTTTCATTTATGTTCTATATCTATTCATTCAAGAGAAACTCCATGTCTCATTCGCTGCGACATGCCCATATCGTGCAACCAAGTTGCCCATGTTTTAGATCATCCGATTGTAGGTCTTTCGGTTCAACCCTTTTATTCTTTGTTGCCCATTTCACCCAAATAATCAAGGGAAAGCCGTAATTTGTGATTTTTGCCTAAATTTCGGGACCTCGACAAAATCGAAAATTTTGCTGGATAGGGGTTGTTCAAGCAACGAGTCTCTCTTTCATTTATGTTCTATATCTATTCATTCAAGAGAAACTCCATGCCTCATTCGCTGCGACATGCCCATATCGTGCAACCAAGTTGCCCATGTTTTAGATCATCCGATTGTAGGTCTTTTGGTTCAACCCTTTTATTCTTTGTTGCCCATTTCACCCAAATAATCAAGGGAAAGCCGTAATTTGTGATTTTTGCCTAAATTTCGGGACCTCGACAAAATCGAAAATTTTGCTGGATATTGGTTGTTCAAGCAACGAGTCTCTCTTTCATTTATGTTCTATATCTATTCATTCAAGAGAAACTCCATGCCTCATTCGCTGCGACATGCCCATATCGTGCAACCAAGTTGCCCATGTTTTAGATCATCCGATTGTAGGTCTTTTGGTTCAACCCTTTTATACTTTGTTGCCCATTTCACCCAAATAATCAAGGGAAAGCCGTAATTTGTGATTTTTGCCTAAATTTCGGGACCTCGACAAAATCGAAAATTTTGCTGGATAGGGGTTGTTCAAGCAACGAGTCTCTCTTTCATTTATGTTCTATATCTATTCATTCAAGAGAAACTCCATGTCTCATTCTCTGCGACATGCCCATATCGTGCAACCAAGTTGCCCATGTTTTAGATCATCCGATTGTAGGTCTTTCGGTTCAACCCTTTTATTCTTTGTTGCCCATTTCACCCAAATAATCAAGGGAAAGCCGTAATTTGTGATTTTTGCCTAAATTTCGGGACCTCCACAAAATCGAAAATTTTGCTGGATAGGGGTTGTTCAAGCAACGAGTCTCTCTTTCATTTATGTTCTATATCTATTCATTCAAGAGAAACTCCATGCCTCATTCGCTGCGACATGCCCATATCGTGCAACCAAGTTGCCCATGTTTTAGATCATCCGATTGTAGGTCTTTTGGTTCAACCCTTTTATTCTTTGTTGCCCATTTCACCCAAATAATCAAGGGAAAGCCGTAATTTGTGATTTTTGCCTAAATTTCGGGACCTCCACAAAATCGAAAATTTTGCTGGATAGGGGTTGTTCAAGCAACGAGTCTCTCTTTCATTTATGTTCTATATCTATTCATTCAAGAGAAACTCCATGCCTCATTCGCTGCGACATGCCCATATCGTGCAACCAAGTTGCCCATGTTTTAGATCATCCGATTGTAGGTCTTTTGCTTCAACCCTTTTATTCTTTGCTGCCCATTTCACCCAAATAATCAAGGGAAAGCCGTAATTTGTGATTTTTGCCTAAATTTCGGGACCTCCAGAAAATCGAAAATTTTGCTGGATAGGGGTTTTTCAAGCAACGAGTCTCTCTTTCACTTGTGTTCTATATCTATTGATTCAAGAGAAAGTCCATGTCTCATTCTCTGCGACATGCCCATATCGTGCAACCAAGTTGCCCATGTTTTAGATCATCCGATTGTAGGTCTTTCGGTTCAACCCTTTTATTCTTTGTTGCCCATTTCACCCAAATAATCAAGGGAAAGCCGTAATTTGTGATTTTTGCCTAAATTTCGGGACCTCGACAAAATCGAAAATTTTGCTGGATAGGGGTTGTTCAAGCAACGAGTCTCTCTTCCATTTATGTTCTATATCTATTCATTCAAGAGAAACTCCATGTCTCATTCGCTGCGACATGCCCATATCGTGCAACCAAGTTGCCCATGTTTTAGATCATCCGATTGTAGGTCTTTCGGTTCGACCCTTTTATTCTTTGTTGCCCATTTCACCCAAATAATGAAGGGAAAGCCGTAATTTGTGATTTTTGCCTAAATTTCGGGACCTCGACAAAATCGAAAATTTTGCTGGATAGGGGTTGTTCAAGCAACGAGTCTCTCTTCCATTTATGTTCTATATCTATTCATTCAAGAGAAACTCCATGTCTCATTCGCTGCGACATGCCCATATCGTGCAACCAAGTTGCCCATGTTTTAGATCATCCGATTGTAGGTCTTTCGGTTCGACCCTTTTATTCTTTGTTGCCCATTTCACCCAAATAATCAAGGGAAAGCCGTAATTTGTGATTTTTGCCTAAATTTCGGGACCTCGACAAAATCGAAAATTTTGCTGGATAGGGGTTGTTCAAGCAACGAGTCTCTCTTCCATTTATGTTCTATATCTATTCATTCAAGAGAAACTCCATGTCTCATTCGCTGCGACATGCCCATATCGTGCAACCAAGTTGCTCATGTTTTAGATCATCCGATTGTAGGTCTTTTGCTTCAACCCTTTTATTCTTTGCTGCCCATTTCACCCAAATAATCAAGGGAAAGCCGTAATTTGTGATTTTTGCCTAAATTTCGGGACCTCGACAAAATCGAAAATTTTGCTGGATAGGGGTTGTTCAAGCAACGAGTCTCTCTTCCATTTATGTTCTATATCTATTCATTCAAGAGAAACTCCATGTCTCATTCGCTGCGACATGCCCATATCGTGCAACCAAGTTGCCCATGTTTTAGATCATCCGATTGTAGGTCTTTCGGTTCAACCCTTTTATACTTTGTTGCCCATTTCACCCAAATAATCAAGGGAAAGCCGTAATTTGTGATTTTTGCCTAAATTTCGGGACCTCCACAAAATCGAAAATTTTGCTGGATAGGGGTTGTTCAAGCAACGAGTCTCTCTTTCATTTATGTTCTATATCTATTCATTCAAGAGAAAATCCATGCCTCATTCGCTGCGACATGCCCATATCGTGCAACCAAGTTGCCCATGTTTTAGATCATCCGATTGTAGGTCTTTCGGTTCAACCCTTTTATACTTTGTTGCCCATTTCACCCAAATAATCAAGGGAAAGCCGTAATTTGTGATTTTTGCCTAAATTTCGGGACCTTGACAAAATCGAAAATTTTGCTGGATAGGGGTTGTTCAAGCAACGAGTCTCTCTTTCATTTATGTTCTATATCTATTCATTCAAGAGAAAATCCATGTCTCATTCGTTGCGACATGCCCATATCGTGCAACCAAGTTGCTCATGTTTTAGATCATCCGATTGTAGGTCTTTTAGTTCGACCCTTTTATTCTTTGTTGCCCATTTCACCCAAATAATCAAGGGAAAGCCGTAATTTGTGATTTTTGCCTAAATTTCGGGACCTCCAGAAAATCGAAAATTTTGCTGGATAGTTGTTTTTAAGCAACGAGTCTCTCTTTCACTTATGTTCTATATCTATTCATTCAAGAGAAAATCCATGTCTCATTCGTTGCGACATGCCCATATCGTGCAACCAAGTTGCTCATGTTTTAGATCATCCGATTGTAGGTCTTTTGGTTCGACCCTTTTATTCTTTGTTGCCCATTTCACCCAAATAATCAAGGGAAAGCCGTAATTTGTGATTTTTGCCTAAATTTCGGGACCTCGACAAAATCGAAAATTTTGCTGGATAGGGGTTGTTCAAGCAACGAGTCTCTCTTCCATTTATGTTCTATATCTATTCATTCAAGAGAAACTCCATGTCTCATTCGCTGCGACATGCCCATATCGTGCAACCAAGTTGCCCATGTTTTAGATCATCCGATTGTAGGTCTTTTGGTTCAACCCTTTTATTCTTTGTTGCCCATTTCACCCAAATAATCAAGGGAAAGTCATAATTTGTGATTTTTGCCTAAATTTCGGGACCTCGACAAAATCGAAAATTTTGCTGGATAGGGGTTGTTCAAGCAACGAGTCTCTCTTCCATTTATGTTCTATATCTATTCATTCAAGAGAAACTCCATGTCTCATTCGCTGCGACATGCCCATATCGTGCAACCAAGTTGCTCATGTTTTAGATCATCCGATTGTAGGTCTTTTGCTTCAACCCTTTTATTCTTTGCTGCCCATTTCACCCAAATAATCAAGGGAAAGCCGTAATTTGTGATTTTTGCCTAAATTTCGGGACCTCGACAAAATCGAAAATTTTGCTGGATAGGGGTTGTTCAAGCAACGAGTCTCTCTTCCATTTATGTTCTATATCTATTCATTCAAGAGAAACTCCATGTCTCATTCGCTGCGACATGCCCATATCGTGCAACCAAGTTGCCCATGTTTTAGATCATCCGATTGTAGGTCTTTTGGTTCAACCCTTTTATTCTTTGTTGCCCATTTCACCCAAATAATCAAGGGAAAGTCATAATTTGTGATTTTTGCCTAAATTTCGGGACCTCGACAAAATCGAAAATTTTGCTGGATAGGGGTTGTTCAAGCAACGAGTCTCTCTTCCATTTATGTTCTATATCTATTCATTCAAGAGAAACTCCATGTCTCATTCGCTGCGACATGCCCATATCGTGCAACCAAGTTGCTCATGTTTTAGATCATCCGATTGTAGGTCTTTTGGTTCAACCCTTTTATTCTTCGTTGCCCATTTCACCCAAATAATCAAGGGAAAGCCGTAATTTGTGATTTTTGCCTAAATTTCGGGACCTCCAGAAAATCGAAAATTTTGCTGGATAGGGGTTTTTCAAGCAACGAGTCTCTCTTTCACTTGTGTTCTATATCTATTGATTCAAGAGAAAGTCCATGTCTCATTCGCTGCGACATGCCCATATCGTGCAACCAAGTTGCCCATGTTTTAGATCATCCGATTGTAGGTCTTTTGGTTCAACCCTTTTATTCTTTGTTGCCCATTTCACCCAAATAATCAAGTTAAAGCCGTAATTTGTGATTTTTGCCTTAATTTCTGGACCTCGACAAAATCGAAAATTTTGCTGGATAGGGGTTGTTCACGTAACGAGTCTCTCTTTCATTTAAGTTCTATTCATTCAAGAGAAAATCCATGTCTCATTCGCTGCGACATGCCCATATCGTGCAACCAAGTTGCCCATGTTTTAGATCGTCCGATTGTAGGTCTTTTGGTTCAACCCTTTTATTCTTCGTTGCCCATTTCACCCAAATAATCAAGTTAAAGCCGTAATTTGTGATTTTTGCCTAAATTTCGGGACCTCCAGAAAATCGAAAATTTTGCTGGATAGGGGTTTTTCAAGCAACGAGTCTCTCTTTCACTTGTGTTCTATATCTATTGATTCAAGAGAAAGTCCATGTCTCATTCTCTGCGACATGCCCATATCGTGCAACCAAGTTGCCCATGTTTTAGATCATCCGATTGTAGGTCTTTTGGTTCAACCCTTTTATTCTTTGTTGCCCATTTCACCCAAATAATCAAGTTAAAGCCGTAATTTGTGATTTTTGCCTTAATTTCTGGACCTCGACAAAATCGAAAATTTTGCTGGATAGGGGTTGTTCACGTAACGAGTCTCTCTTTCATTTAAGTTCTATTCATTCAAG
This sequence comes from Xylota sylvarum, assembly GCA_905220385.1. NCBI lineage: Eukaryota > Metazoa > Arthropoda > Insecta > Diptera > Syrphidae > Xylota > Xylota sylvarum. The sequence goes on from LR999958.1 coordinate 42,619,969, forward strand.
AGAAAATCCATGTCTCATTCGCTGCGACATGCCCATATCGTGCAACCAAGTTGCCCATGTTTTAGATCGTCCGATTGTAGGTCTTTTGGTTCAACCCTTTTATTCTTCGTTGCCCATTTCACCCAAATAATCAAGGGAAAGCCGTAATTTGTGATTTTTGCCTAAATTTCGGGACCTCCACAAAATCGAAAATTTTGCTGGATAGTTGTTTTTCAAGCAACGAGTCTCTCTTTCACTTATGTTCTATATCTATTCATTCAAGAGAAAATCCATGTCTCATTCGCTGCGACATGCCCATATCGTGCAACCAAGTTGCCCATGTTTTAGATCATCCGATTGTAGGTCTTTTGGTTCAACCCTTTTATTCTTTGTTGCCCATTTCACCCAAATAATCAACGGAAAGCCATAATTTGTGATTTTTGCCTAAATTTCTTGACCTCCAGAAAATCGAAAATTTTGGTGGTTAGGGGTTTTTCAAGCAACGAGTCTCTCTTTCACTTGTGTTCTATATCTATTGATTCAAGAGAAAATCCATGTCTCATTCGCTGCGACATGCCCATATCGTGCAACCAAGTTGCCCATGTTTTAGATCGTCCGATTGTAGGTCTTTTGGTTCAACCCTTTTATTCTTTGTTGCCCATTTCATCCAAATAATCAAGTTAAAGCCGTAATTTGTGATTTTTGCCTTAATTTCTGGACCTCGACAAAATCGAAAATTTTGCTGGATAGGGGTTGTTCACGTAACGAGTCTCTCTTTCATTTAAGTTCTATTCATTCAAGAGAAAATCCATGTCTCATTCGCTGCGACATGCCCATATCGTGCAACCAAGTTGCCCATGTTTTAGATCGTCCGATTGTAGGTCTTTTGGTTCAACCCTTTTATTCTTCGTTGCCCATTTCACCCAAATAATCAAGGGAAAGCCGTAATTTGTGATTTTTGCCTAAATTTCGGGACCTCCACAAAATCGAAAATTTTGCTGGATAGGGGTTTTTCAAGCAACGAGTCTCTCTTTCACTTGTGTTCTATATCTATTGATTCAAGAGAAAGTCCATGTCTCATTCTCTGCGACATGCCCATATCGTGCAACCAAGTTGCCCATGTTTTAGATCATCCGATTGTAGGTCTTTTGGTTCAACCCTTTTATTCTTTGTTGCCCATTTCATCCAAATAATCAAGTTAAAGCCGTAATTTGTGATTTTTGCCTTAATTTCTGGACCTCGACAAAATCGAAAATTTTGCTGGATAGGGGTTGTTCACGTAACGAGTCTCTCTTTCATTTAAGTTCTATTCATTCAAGAGAAAATCCATGTCTCATTCTCTGCGACATGCCCATATCGTGCAACCAAGTTGCCCATGTTTTAGATCGTCCGATTGTAGGTCTTTTGGTTCAACCCTTTTATTCTTCGTTGCCCATTTCACCCAAATAATCAAGGGAAAGCCGTAATTTGTGATTTTTGCCTAAATTTCGGGACCTCCACAAAATCGAAAATTTTGCTGGATAGGGGTTTTTCAAGCAACGAGTCTCTCTTTCACTTGTGTTCTATATCTATTGATTCAAGAGAAAATCCATGTCTCATTCGCTGCGACATGCCCATATCGTGCAACCAAGTTGCCCATGTTTTAGATCATCCGATTGTAGGTCTTTTGGTTCGACCCTTTTATTCTTTGTTGCCCATTTCACCCAAATAATCAAGGGAAAGCCGTAATTTGTGATTTTTGCCTTAATTTCTGGACCTCGACAAAATCGAAAATTTTGCTGGATAGTTGTTTTTCAAGCAACGAGTCTCTCTTTCACTTATGTTCTATATCTATTCATTCAAGAGAAAATCCATGTCTCATTCGCTGCGACATGCCCATATCGTGCAACCAAGTTGCCCATGTTTTAGATCATCCGATTGTAGGTCTTTTGTTTCAACCCGTTTATTCTTTGTTGCCCATTTCACCCAAATAATCAAGGGAAAGCCGTAATTTGTGATTTTTGCCTAAATTTCGGGACCTCCACAAAATCGAAAATTTTGCTGGATAGGGGTTTTTCAAGCAACGAGTCTCTCTTTCACTTGTGTTCTATATCTATTGATTCAAGAGAAAATCCATGTCTCATTCGCTGCGACATGCCCATATCGTGCAACCAAGTTGCCCATGTTTTAGATCATCCGATTGTAGGTCTTTTGGTTCAACCCTTTTATTCTTCGTTGCCCATTTCACCCAAATAATCAAGGGAAAGCCGTAATTTGTGATTTTTGCCTAAATTTCGGGACCTCCACAAAATCGAAAATTTTGCTGGATAGGGGTTTTTCAAGCAACGAGTCTCTCTTTCACTTGTGTTCTATATCTATTGATTCAAGAGAAAATCCATGTCTCATTCGCTGCGACATGCCCATATCGTGCAACCAAGTTGCCCATGTTTTAGATCATCCGATTGTAGGTCTTTTGGTTCAACCCTTTTATTCTTTGTTGCCCATTTCACCCAAATAATCAAGGGAAAGCCATAATTTGTGATTTTTGCCTAAATTTCGGGACCTCCAGAAAATCGAAAATTTTGGTGGTTAGGGGTTTTTCAAGCAACGAGTCTCTCTTTCACTTATGTTCTATATCTATTCATTCAAGAGAAAATCCATGTCTCATTGGCTGCGACATGCCCATATCGTGCAACCAAGTTGCCCATGTTTTAGATCATCCGATTGTAGGTCTTTTGGTTCGACCCTTTTATTCTTTGTTGCCCATTTCACCCAAATAATCAAGGGAAAGCCGTAATTTGTGATTTTTGCCTAAATTTCGGGACCTCGACAAAATCGAAAATTTTGCTGGATAGGGTTTTCTCAAGCAACGAGTCTCTCTTTCATTTATGTTCTATATCTATTGATTCAAGAGAAAATCCATGTCTCATTCGCTGCGACATGCCCATATCGTGCAACCAAGTTGCCCATGTTTTAGATCATCCGATTGTAGGTCTTTTGGTTCGACCCTTTTATTCTTTGTTGCCCATTTCACCCAAATAATCAAGGGAAAGCCGTAATTTGTGATTTTTGCCTAAATTTCGGGACCTCCACAAAATCGAAAATTTTGCTGGATAGGGGTTTTTCAAGCAACGAGTCTCTCTTTCACTTGTGTTCTATATCTATTGATTCAAGAGAAAATCCATGTCTCATTCGCTGCGACATGCCCATATCGTGCAACCAAGTTGCCCATGTTTTAGATCATCCGATTGTAGGTCTTTTGGTTCAACCCTTTTATTCTTCGTTGCCCATTTCACCCAAATAATCAAGGGAAAGCCATAATTTGTGATTTTTGCCTAAATTTCGGGACCTCCAGAAAATCGAAAATTTTGGTGGTTAGGGGTTTTTCAAGCAACGAGTCTCTCTTTCACTTATGTTCTATATCTATTCATTCAAGAGAAAATCCATGTCTCATTGGCTGCGACATGCCCATATCGTGCAACCAAGTTGCCCATGTTTTAGATCATCCGATTGTAGGTCTTTTGGTTCGACCCTTTTATTCTTTGTTGCCCATTTCACCCAAATAATCAAGGGAAAGCCGTAATTTGTGATTTTTGCCTAAATTTCGGGACCTCCACAAAATCGAAAATTTTGCTGGATAGGGGTTTTTCAAGCAACGAGTCTCTCTTTCACTTGTGTTCTATATCTATTGATTCAAGAGAAAGTCCATGTCTCATTCTCTGCGACATGCCCATATCGTGCAACCAAGTTGCCCATGTTTTAGATCATCCGATTGTAGGTCTTTTGGTTCGACCCTTTTATTCTTTGTTGCCCATTTCACCCAAATAATCAAGGGAAAGCCGTAATTTGTGATTTTTGCCTAAATTTCGGGACCTCCACAAAATCGAAAATTTTGCTGGATAGGGGTTTTTCAAGCAACGAGTCTCTCTTTCACTTGTGTTCTATATCTATTGATTCAAGAGAAAGTCCATGTCTCATTCTCTGCGACATGCCCATATCGTGCAACCAAGTTGCCCATGTTTTAGATCGTCCGATTGTAGGTCTTTTGGTTCAACCCTTTTATTCTTCGTTGCCCATTTCACCCAAATAATCAAGGGAAAGCCGTAATTTGTGATTTTTGCCTAAATTTCGGGACCTCCACAAAATCGAAAATTTTGCTGGATAGGGGTTTTTCAAGCAACGAGTCTCTCTTTCACTTGTGTTCTATATCTATTGATTCAAGAGAAAATCCATGTCTCATTCGCTGCGACATGCCCATATCGTGCAACCAAGTTGCCCATGTTTTAGATCATCCGATTGTAGGTCTTTTGTTTCAACCCTTTTATTCTTCGTTGCCCATTTCACCCAAATAATCAAGGGAAAGCCGTAATTTGTGATTTTTGCCTAAATTTCGGGACCTCCACAAAATCGAAAATTTTGCTGGATAGGGGTTTTTCAAGCAACGAGTCTCTCTTTCACTTGTGTTCTATATCTATTGATTCAAGAGAAAATCCATGTCTCATTCGCTGCGACATGCCCATATCGTGCAACCAAGTTGCCCATGTTTTAGATCATCCGATTGTAGGTCTTTTGGTTCAACCCTTTTATTCTTTGTTGCCCATTTCACCCAAATAATCAAGGGAAAGCCATAATTTGTGATTTTTGCCTAAATTTCGGGACCTCCAGAAAATCGAAAATTTTGGTGGTTAGGGGTTTTTCAAGCAACGAGTCTCTCTTTCACTTATGTTCTATATCTATTCATTCAAGAGAAAATCCATGTCTCATTGGCTGCGACATGCCCATATCGTGCAACCAAGTTGCCCATGTTTTAGATCATCCGATTGTAGGTCTTTTGGTTCAACCCTTTTATTCTTTGTTGCCCATTTCACCCAAATAATCAAGGGAAAGCCGTAATTTGTGATTTTTGCCTAAATTTCGGGACCTCGACAAAATCGAAAATTTTGCTGGATAGGGGATTTTCAAGCAACGAGTCTCTCTTTCATTTATGTTCTATATCTATTCATTCAAGAGAAACTCCATGTCTCATTCGCTGCGACATGCCCATATCGTGCAACCAAGTTGCCCATGTTTTAGATCATCCGATTGTAGGTCTTTTGGTTCGACCCTTTTATTCTTTGTTGCCCATTTCACCCAAATAATCAAGGGAAAGCCGTAATTTGTGATTTTTGCCTAAATTTCGGGACCTCGACAAAATCGAAAATTTTGCTGGATAGGGGATTTTCAAGCAACGAGTCGCTCTTTCATTTATGTTCTATATCTATTCATTCAAGAGAAAATCCATGTCTCATTGGCTGCGACATGCCCATATCGTGCAACCAAGTTGCCCATGTTTTAGATCATCCGATTGTAGGTCTTTTGGTTCGACCCTTTTATTCTTTGTTGCCCATTTCACCCAAATAATCAAGGGAAAGCCGTAATTTGTGATTTTTGCCTAAATTTCGGGACCTCGACAAAATCGAAAATTTTGCTGGATAGGGGATTTTCAAGCAACGAGTCGCTCTTTCATTTATGTTCTATATCTATTCATTCAAGAGAAACTCCATGTCTCATTCGCTGCGACATGCCCATATCGTGCAACCAAGTTGCCCATGTTTTAGATCATCCGATTGTAGGTCTTTTGGTTCGACCCTTTTATTCTTTGTTGCCCATTTCACCCAAATAATCAAGGGAAAGCCGTAATTTGTGATTTTTGCCTAAATTTCGGGACCTCGACAAAATCGAAAATTTTGCTGGATAGGGGATTTTCAAGCAACGAGTCTCTCTTTCATTTATGTTCTATATCTATTCATTCAAGAGAAACTCCATGTCTCATTCGCTGCGACATGCCCATATCGTGCAACCAAGTTGCCCATGTTTTAGATCATCCGATTGTAGGTCTTTTGGTTCGACCCTTTTATTCTTTGTTGCCCATTTCACCCAAATAATCAAGGGAAAGCCGTAATTTGTGATTTTTGCCTAAATTTCGGGACCTCGACAAAATCGAAAATTTTGCTGGATAGGGGATTTTCAAGCAACGAGTCGCTCTTTCATTTATGTTCTATATCTATTCATTCAAGAGAAAATCCATGTCTCATTGGCTGCGACATGCCCATATCGTGCAACCAAGTTGCCCATGTTTTAGATCATCCGATTGTAGGTCTTTTGGTTCGACCCTTTTATTCTTTGTTGCCCATTTCACCCAAATAATCAAGGGAAAGCCGTAATTTGTGATTTTTGCCTAAATTTCGGGACCTCGACAAAATCGAAAATTTTGCTGGATAGGGGATTTTCAAGCAACGAGTCTCTCTTTCATTTATGTTCTATATCTATTCATTCAAGAGAAACTCCATGTCTCATTCGCTGCGACATGCCCATATCGTGCAACCAAGTTGCCCATGTTTTAGATCATCCGATTGTAGGTCTTTTGGTTCAACCCTTTTATTCTTTGTTGCCCATTTCACCCAAATAATCAAGGGAAAGCCGTAATTTGTGATTTTTGCCTTAATTTCTGGACCTCGACAAAATCGAAAATTTTGCTGGATAGTTGTTTTTCAAGCAACGAGTCTCTCTTTCACTTATGTTCTATATCTATTCATTCAAGAGAAAATCCATGTCTCATTCGCTGCGACATGCCCATATCGTGCAACCAAGTTGCCCATGTTTTAGATCATCCGATTGTAGGTCTTTTGTTTCAACCCTTTTATTCTTTGTTGCCCATTTCACCCAAATAATCAAGGGAAAGCCGTAATTTGTGATTTTTGCCTAAATTTCGGGACCTCCAGAAAATCGAAAATTTTGGTGGTTAGGGGTTTTTCAAGCAACGAGTCTCTCTTTCACTTGTGTTCTATATCTATTGATTCAAGAGAAAATCCATGTCTCATTCGCTGCGACATGCCCATATCGTGCAACCAAGTTGCCCATGTTTTAGATCATCCGATTGTAGGTCTTTTGGTTCAACCCTTTTATTCTTTGTTGCCCATTTCACCCAAATAATCAAGGGAAAGCCGTAATTTGTGATTTTTGCCTTAATTTCTGGACCTCGACAAAATCGAAAATTTTGCTGGATAGGGGTTTTTCAAGCAACGAGTCTCTCTTTCACTTGTGTTCTATATCTATTGATTCAAGAGAAAATCCATGTCTCATTCGCTGCGACATGCCCATATCGTGCAACCAAGTTGCCCATGTTTTAGATCATCCGATTGTAGGTCTTTTGGTTCAACCCTTTTATTCTTTGTTGCCCATTTCACCCAAATAATCAAGGGAAAGCCGTAATTTGTGATTTTTGCCTTAATTTCTGGACCTCGACAAAATCGAAAATTTTGCTGGATAGTTGTTTTTCAAGCAACGAGTCTCTCTTTCACTTATGTTCTATATCTATTCATTCAAGAGAAAATCCATGTCTCATTCGCTGCGACATGCCCATATCGTGCAACCAAGTTGCTCATGTTTTAGATCATCCGATTGTAGGTCTTTTGTTTCAACCCTTTTATTCTTTGTTGCCCATTTCACCCAAATAATCAAGGGAAAGCCGTAATTTGTGATTTTTGCCTAAATTTCGGGACCTCCAGAAAATCGAAAATTTTGGTGGTTAGGGGTTTTTCAAGCAACGAGTCTCTCTTTCACTTGTGTTCTATATCTATTGATTCAAGAGAAAATCCATGTCTCATTCGCTGCGACATGCCCATATCGTGCAACCAAGTTGCCCATGTTTTAGATCATCCGATTGTAGGTCTTTTGGTTCAACCCTTTTATTCTTTGTTGCCCATTTCACCCAAATAATCAAGGGAAAGCCGTAATTTGTGATTTTTGCCTTAATTTCTGGACCTCGACAAAATCGAAAATTTTGCTGGATAGTTGTTTTTCAAGCAACGAGTCTCTCTTTCACTTATGTTCTATATCTATTCATTCAAGAGAAAATCCATGTCTCATTCGCTGCGACATGCCCATATCGTGCAACCAAGTTGCCCATGTTTTAGATCATCCGATTGTAGGTCTTTTGTTTCAACCCTTTTATTCTTTGTTGCCCATTTCACCCAAATAATCAAGGGAAAGCCGTAATTTGTGATTTTTGCCTAAATTTCGGGACCTCCACAAAATCGAAAATTTTGCTGGATAGGGGTTTTTCAAGCAACGAGTCTCTCTTTCACTTGTGTTCTATATCTATTGATTCAAGAGAAAATCCATGTCTCATTCGCTGCGACATGCCCATATCGTGCAACCAAGTTGCCCATGTTTTAGATCATCCGATTGTAGGTCTTTTGTTTCAACCCTTTTATTCTTTGTTGCCCATTTCACCCAAATAATCAAGGGAAAGCCGTAATTTGTGATTTTTGCCTAAATTTCGGGACCTCCAGAAAATCGAAAATTTTGGTGGTTAGGGGTTTTTCAAGCAACGAGTCTCTCTTTCACTTGTGTTCTATATCTATTGATTCAAGAGAAAATCCATGTCTCATTCGCTGCGACATGCCCATATCGTGCAACCAAGTTGCCCATGTTTTAGATCATCCGATTGTAGGTCTTTTGGTGCAACCCTTTTATTCTTTGTTGCCCATTTCACCCAAATAATCAAGGGAAAGCCGTAATTTGTGATTTTTGCCTTAATTTCTGGACCTCGACAAAATCGAAAATTTTGCTGGATAGTTGTTTTTCAAGCAACGAGTCTCTCTTTCACTTATGTTCTATATCTATTCATTCAAGAGAAAATCCATGTCTCATTCGCTGCGACATGCCCATATCGTGCAACCAAGTTGCCCATGTTTTAGATCATCCGATTGTAGGTCTTTTGTTTCAACCCTTTTATTCTTTGTTGCCCATTTCACCCAAATAATCAAGGGAAAGCCGTAATTTGTGATTTTTGCCTAAATTTCGGGACCTCCACAAAATCGAAAATTTTGCTGGATAGGGGTTTTTCAAGCAACGAGTCTCTCTTTCACTTGTGTTCTATATCTATTGATTCAAGAGAAAATCCATGTCTCATTCGCTGCGACATGCCCATATCGTGCAACCAAGTTGCCCATGTTTTAGATCATCCGATTGTAGGTCTTTTGGTTCAACCCTTTTATTCTTCGTTGCCCATTTCACCCAAATAATCAAGGGAAAGCCGTAATTTGTGATTTTTGCCTAAATTTCGGGACCTCCACAAAATCGAAAATTTTGCTGGATAGGGGTTTTTCAAGCAACGAGTCTCTCTTTCACTTGTGTTCTATATCTATTGATTCAAGAGAAAATCCATGTCTCATTCGCTGCGACATGCCCATATCGTGCAACCAAGTTGCCCATGTTTTAGATCATCCGATTGTAGGTCTTTTGGTTCAACCCTTTTATTCTTTGTTGCCCATTTCACCCAAATAATCAAGGGAAAGCCATAATTTGTGATTTTTGCCTAAATTTCGGGACCTCCAGAAAATCGAAAATTTTGGTGGTTAGGGGTTTTTCAAGCAACGAGTCTCTCTTTCACTTGTGTTCTATATCTATTCATTCAAGAGAAAATCCATGTCTCATTCGCTGCGACATGCCCATATCGTGCAACCAAGTTGCCCATGTTTTAGATCATCCGATTGTAGGTCTTTTGGTTCGACCCTTTTATTCTTTGTTGCCCATTTCACCCAAATAATCAAGGGAAAGCCGTAATTTGTGATTTTTGCCTAAATTTCGGGACCTCCAGAAAATCGAAAATTTTGCTGGATAGGGGTTTTTCAAGCAACGAGTCTCTCTTTCACTTGTGTTCTATATCTATTGATTCAAGAGAAAATCCATGTCTCATTCGCTGCGACATGCCCATATCGTGCAACCAAGTTGCCCATGTTTTAGATCATCCGATTGTAGGTCTTTTGGTTCGACCCTTTTATTCTTTGTTGCCCATTTCACCCAAATAATCAAGGGAAAGCCGTAATTTGTGATTTTTGCCTAAATTTCGGGACCTCGACAAAATCGAAAATTTTGCTGGATAGGGGATTTTCAAGCAACGAGTCGCTCTTTCATTTATGTTCTATATCTATTCATTCAAGAGAAAATCCATGTCTCATTGGCTGCGACATGCCCATATCGGGCAACCAAGTTGCCCATGTTTTAGATCATCCGATTGTAGGTCTTTTGGTTCAACCCTTTTATTCTTTGTTGCCCATTTCACCCAAATAATCAAGGGAAAGCCATAATTTGTGATTTTTGCCTAAATTTCGGGACCTCCAGAAAATCGAAAATTTTGGTGGTTAGGGGTTTTTCAAGCAACGAGTCTCTCTTTCACTTATGTTCTATATCTATTCATTCAAGAGAAAATCCATGTCTCATTCGCTGCGACATGCCCATATCGTGCAACCAAGTTGCCCATGTTTTAGATCATCCGATTGTAGGTCTTTTGGTTCAACCCTTTTATTCTTCGTTGCCCATTTCACCCAAATAATCAAGGGAAAGCCGTAATTTGTGATTTTTGCCTAAATTTCGGGACCTCCACAAAATCGAAAATTTTGCTGGATAGGGGTTTTTCAAGCAACGAGTCTCTCTTTCACTTGTGTTCTATATCTATTGATTCAAGAGAAAATCCATGTCTCATTCGCTGCGACATGCCCATATCGTGCAACCAAGTTGCCCATGTTTTAGATCATCCGATTGTAGGTCTTTTGGTTCGACCCTTTTATTCTTTGTTGCCCATTTCACCCAAATAATCAAGGGAAAGCCGTAATTTGTGATTTTTGCCTAAATTTCGGGACCTCCAGAAAATCGAAAATTTTGGTGGTTAGGGGTTTTTCAAGCAACGAGTCTCTCTTTCACTTGTGTTCTATATCTATTGATTCAAGAGAAAATCCATGTCTCATTCGCTGCGACATGCCCATATCGTGCAACCAAGTTGCCCATGTTTTAGATCATCCGATTGTAGGTCTTTTGGTGCAACCCTTTTATTCTTTGTTGCCCATTTCACCCAAATAATCAAGGGAAAGCCGTAATTTGTGATTTTTGCCTTAATTTCTGGACCTCGACAAAATCGAAAATTTTGCTGGATAGTTGTTTTTCAAGCAACGAGTCTCTCTTTCACTTATGTTCTATATCTATTCATTCAAGAGAAAATCCATGTCTCATTCGCTGCGACATGCCCATATCGTGCAACCAAGTTGCCCATGTTTTAGATCATCCGATTGTAGGTCTTTTGTTTCAACCCTTTTATTCTTTGTTGCCCATTTCACCCAAATAATCAAGGGAAAGCCGTAATTTGTGATTTTTGCCTAAATTTCGGGACCTCCACAAAATCGAAAATTTTGCTGGATAGGGGTTTTTCAAGCAACGAGTCTCTCTTTCACTTGTGTTCTATATCTATTGATTCAAGAGAAAATCCATGTCTCATTCGCTGCGACATGCCCATATCGTGCAACCAAGTTGCCCATGTTTTAGATCATCCGATTGTAGGTCTTTTGTTTCAACCCTTTTATTCTTTGTTGCCCATTTCACCCAAATAATCAAGGGAAAGCCGTAATTTGTGATTTTTGCCTAAATTTCGGGACCTCCAGAAAATCGAAAATTTTGGTGGTTAGGGGTTTTTCAAGCAACGAGTCTCTCTTTCACTTGTGTTCTATATCTATTGATTCAAGAGAAAATCCATGTCTCATTCGCTGCGACATGCCCATATCGTGCAACCAAGTTGCCCATGTTTTAGATCATCCGATTGTAGGTCTTTTGGTGCAACCCTTTTATTCTTTGTTGCCCATTTCACCCAAATAATCAAGGGAAAGCCGTAATTTGTGATTTTTGCCTTAATTTCTGGACCTCGACAAAATCGAAAATTTTGCTGGATAGTTGTTTTTCAAGCAACGAGTCTCTCTTTCACTTATGTTCTATATCTATTCATTCAAGAGAAAATCCATGTCTCATTCGCTGCGACATGCCCATATCGTGCAACCAAGTTGCCCATGTTTTAGATCATCCGATTGTAGGTCTTTTGTTTCAACCCTTTTATTCTTTGTTGCCCATTTCACCCAAATAATCAAGGGAAAGCCGTAATTTGTGATTTTTGCCTAAATTTCGGGACCTCCACAAAATCGAAAATTTTGCTGGATAGGGGTTTTTCAAGCAACGAGTCTCTCTTTCACTTGTGTTCTATATCTATTGATTCAAGAGAAAATCCATGTCTCATTCGCTGCGACATGCCCATATCGTGCAACCAAGTTGCCCATGTTTTAGATCATCCGATTGTAGGTCTTTTGGTTCAACCCTTTTATTCTTCGTTGCCCATTTCACCCAAATAATCAAGGGAAAGCCGTAATTTGTGATTTTTGCCTAAATTTCGGGACCTCCACAAAATCGAAAATTTTGCTGGATAGGGGTTTTTCAAGCAACGAGTCTCTCTTTCACTTGTGTTCTATATCTATTGATTCAAGAGAAAATCCATGTCTCATTCGCTGCGACATGCCCATATCGTGCAACCAAGTTGCCCATGTTTTAGATCATCCGATTGTAGGTCTTTTGGTTCAACCCTTTTATTCTTTGTTGCCCATTTCACCCAAATAATCAAGGGAAAGCCATAATTTGTGATTTTTGCCTAAATTTCGGGACCTCCAGAAAATCGAAAATTTTGGTGGTTAGGGGTTTTTCAAGCAACGAGTCTCTCTTTCACTTATGTTCTATATCTATTCATTCAAGAGAAAATCCATGTCTCATTCGCTGCGACATGCCCATATCGTGCAACCAAGTTGCCCATGTTTTAGATCATCCGATTGTAGGTCTTTTGGTTCGACCCTTTTATTCTTTGTTGCCCATTTCACCCAAATAATCAAGGGAAAGCCGTAATTTGTGATTTTTGCCTAAATTTCGGGACCTCCAGAAAATCGAAAATTTTGCTGGATAGGGGTTTTTCAAGCAACGAGTCTCTCTTTCACTTGTGTTCTATATCTATTGATTCAAGAGAAAATCCATGTCTCATTCGCTGCGACATGCCCATATCGTGCAACCAAGTTGCCCATGTTTTAGATCATCCGATTGTAGGTCTTTTGGTTCGACCCTTTTATTCTTTGTTGCCCATTTCACCCAAATAATCAAGGGAAAGCCGTAATTTGTGATTTTTGCCTAAATTTCGGGACCTCGACAAAATCGAAAATTTTGCTGGATAGGGGATTTTCAAGCAACGAGTCGCTCTTTCATTTATGTTCTATATCTATTCATTCAAGAGAAAATCCATGTCTCATTGGCTGCGACATGCCCATATCGGGCAACCAAGTTGCCCATGTTTTAGATCATCCGATTGTAGGTCTTTTGGTTCAACCCTTTTATTCTTTGTTGCCCATTTCACCCAAATAATCAAGGGAAAGCCATAATTTGTGATTTTTGCCTAAATTTCGGGACCTCCAGAAAATCGAAAATTTTGGTGGTTAGGGGTTTTTCAAGCAACGAGTCTCTCTTTCACTTATGTTCTATATCTATTCATTCAAGAGAAAATCCATGTCTCATTCGCTGCGACATGCCCATATCGTGCAACCAAGTTGCCCATGTTTTAGATCATCCGATTGTAGGTCTTTTGGTTCAACCCTTTTATTCTTTGTTGCCCATTTCACCCAAATAATCAAGGGAAAGCCGTAATTTGTGATTTTTGCCTAAATTTCGGGACCTCGACAAAATCGAAAATTTTGCTGGATAGGGGATTTTCAAGCAACGAGTCGCTCTTTCATTTATGTTCTATATCTATTCATTCAAGAGAAAATCCATGTCTCATTGGCTGCGACATGCCCATATCGGGCAACCAAGTTGCCCATGTTTTAGATCATCCGATTGTAGGTCTTTTGGTTCAACCCTTTTATTCTTTGTTGCCCATTTCACCCAAATAATCAAGGGAAAGCCATAATTTGTGATTTTTGCCTAAATTTCGGGACCTCCAGAAAATCGAAAATTTTGGTGGTTAGGGGTTTTTCAAGCAACGAGTCTCTCTTTCACTTGTGTTCTATATCTATTGATTCAAGAGAAAATCCATGTCTCATTCGCTGCGACATGCCCATATCGTGCAACCAAGTTGCCCATGTTTTAGATCATCCGATTGTAGGTCTTTTGGTTCGACCCTTTTATTCTTTGTTGCCCATTTCACCCAAATAATCAAGGGAAAGCCGTAATTTGTGATTTTTGCCTAAATTTCGGGACCTCGACAAAATCGAAAATTTTGCTGGATAGGGGATTTTCAAGCAACGAGTCGCTCTTTCATTTATGTTCTATATCTATTCATTCAAGAGAAAATCCATGTCTCATTGGCTGCGACATGCCCATATCGTGCAACCAAGTTGCCCATGTTTTAGATCATCCGATTGTAGGTCTTTTGGTTCGACCCTTTTATTCTTTGTTGCCCATTTCACCCAAATAATCAAGGGAAAGCCGTAATTTGTGATTTTTGCCTAAATTTCGGGACCTCGACAAAATCGAAAATTTTGCTGGATAGGGGATTTTCAAGCAACGAGTCGCTCTTTCATTTATGTTCTATATCTATTCATTCAAGAGAAAATCCATGTCTCATTGGCTGCGACATGCCCATATCGTGCAACCAAGTTGCCCATGTTTTAGATCATCCGATTGTAGGTCTTTTGGTTCGACCCTTTTATTCTTTGTTGCCCATTTCACCCAAATAATCAAGGGAAAGCCGTAATTTGTGATTTTTGCCTAAATTTCGGGACCTCGACAAAATCGAAAATTTTGCTGGATAGGGGATTTTCAAGCAACGAGTCGCTCTTTCATTTATGTTCTATATCTATTCATTCAAGAGAAAATCCATGTCTCATTGGCTGCGACATGCCCATATCGTGCAACCAAGTTGCCCATGTTTTAGATCATCCGATTGTAGGTCTTTTGGTTCGACCCTTTTATTCTTTGTTGCCCATTTCACCCAAATAATCAAGGGAAAGCCGTAATTTGTGATTTTTGCCTAAATTTCGGGACCTCCAGAAAATCGAAAATTTTGCTGGATAGGGGTTTTTCAAGCAACGAGTCTCTCTTTCACTTGTGTTCTATATCTATTGATTCAAGAGAAAATCCATGTCTCATTCGCTGCGACATGCCCATATCGTGCAACCAAGTTGCCCATGTTTTAGATCATCCGATTGTAGGTCTTTTGGTTCGACCCTTTTATTCTTTGTTGCCCATTTCACCCAAATAATCAAGGGAAAGCCGTAATTTGTGATTTTTGCCTAAATTTCGGGACCTCGACAAAATCGAAAATTTTGCTGGATAGGGGATTTTCAAGCAACGAGTCGCTCTTTCATTTATGTTCTATATCTATTCATTCAAGAGAAAATCCATGTCTCATTGGCTGCGACATGCCCATATCGTGCAACCAAGTTGCCCATGTTTTAGATCATCCGATTGTAGGTCTTTTGGTTCGACCCTTTTATTCTTTGTTGCCCATTTCACCCAAATAATCAAGGGAAAGCCGTAATTTGTGATTTTTGCCTAAATTTCGGGACCTCGACAAAATCGAAAATTTTGCTGGATAGGGGATTTTCAAGCAACGAGTCGCTCTTTCATTTATGTTCTATATCTATTCATTCAAGAGAAAATCCATGTCTCATTGGCTGCGACATGCCCATATCGTGCAACCAAGTTGCCCATGTTTTAGATCATCCGATTGTAGGTCTTTTGGTTCAACCCTTTTATTCTTCGTTGCCCATTTCACCCAAATAATCAAGGGAAAGCCGTAATTTGTGATTTTTGCCTAAATTTCGGGACCTCCACAAAATCGAAAATTTTGCTGGATAGGGGTTTTTCAAGCAACGAGTCTCTCTTTCACTTGTGTTCTATATCTATTGATTCAAGAGAAAATCCATGTCTCATTCGCTGCGACATGCCCATATCGTGCAACCAAGTTGCCCATGTTTTAGATCATCCGATTGTAGGTCTTTTGGTTCAACCCTTTTATTCTTTGTTGCCCATTTCACCCAAATAATCAAGGGAAAGCCATAATTTGTGATTTTTGCCTAAATTTCGGGACCTCCAGAAAATCGAAAATTTTGGTGGTTAGGGGTTTTTCAAGCAACGAGTCTCTCTTTCACTTATGTTCTATATCTATTCATTCAAGAGAAAATCCATGTCTCATTCGCTGCGACATGCCCATATCGTGCAACCAAGTTGCCCATGTTTTAGATCATCCGATTGTAGGTCTTTTGGTTCGACCCTTTTATTCTTTGTTGCCCATTTCACCCAAATAATCAAGGGAAAGCCGTAATTTGTGATTTTTGCCTAAATTTCGGGACCTCCAGAAAATCGAAAATTTTGCTGGATAGGGGTTTTTCAAGCAACGAGTCTCTCTTTCACTTGTGTTCTATATCTATTGATTCAAGAGAAAATCCATGTCTCATTCGCTGCGACATGCCCATATCGTGCAACCAAGTTGCCCATGTTTTAGATCATCCGATTGTAGGTCTTTTGGTTCGACCCTTTTATTCTTTGTTGCCCATTTCACCCAAATAATCAAGGGAAAGCCGTAATTTGTGATTTTTGCCTAAATTTCGGGACCTCGACAAAATCGAAAATTTTGCTGGATAGGGGATTTTCAAGCAACGAGTCGCTCTTTCATTTATGTTCTATATCTATTCATTCAAGAGAAAATCCATGTCTCATTGGCTGCGACATGCCCATATCGGGCAACCAAGTTGCCCATGTTTTAGATCATCCGATTGTAGGTCTTTTGGTTCAACCCTTTTATTCTTTGTTGCCCATTTCACCCAAATAATCAAGGGAAAGCCATAATTTGTGATTTTTGCCTAAATTTCGGGACCTCCAGAAAATCGAAAATTTTGGTGGTTAGGGGTTTTTCAAGCAACGAGTCTCTCTTTCACTTATGTTCTATATCTATTCATTCAAGAGAAAATCCATGTCTCATTCGCTGCGACATGCCCATATCGTGCAACCAAGTTGCCCATGTTTTAGATCATCCGATTGTAGGTCTTTTGGTTCGACCCTTTTATTCTTTGTTGCCCATTTCACCCAAATAATCAAGGGAAAGCCGTAATTTGTGATTTTTGCCTAAATTTCGGGACCTCCAGAAAATCGAAAATTTTGCTGGATAGGGGTTTTTCAAGCAACGAGTCTCTCTTTCACTTGTGTTCTATATCTATTGATTCAAGAGAAAATCCATGTCTCATTCGCTGCGACATGCCCATATCGTGCAACCAAGTTGCCCATGTTTTAGATCATCCGATTGTAGGTCTTTTGGTTCGACCCTTTTATTCTTTGTTGCCCATTTCACCCAAATAATCAAGGGAAAGCCGTAATTTGTGATTTTTGCCTAAATTTCGGGACCTCGACAAAATCGAAAATTTTGCTGGATAGGGGATTTTCAAGCAACGAGTCGCTCTTTCATTTATGTTCTATATCTATTCATTCAAGAGAAAATCCATGTCTCATTGGCTGCGACATGCCCATATCGTGCAACCAAGTTGCCCATGTTTTAGATCATCCGATTGTAGGTCTTTTGGTTCGACCCTTTTATTCTTTGTTGCCCATTTCACCCAAATAATCAAGGGAAAGCCGTAATTTGTGATTTTTGCCTAAATTTCGGGACCTCGACAAAATCGAAAATTTTGCTGGATAGGGGATTTTCAAGCAACGAGTCTCTCTTTCATTTATGTTCTATATCTATTCATTCAAGAGAAAATCCATGCCTCATTCGCTGCGACATGCCCATATCGTGCAACCAAGTTGCCCATGTTTTAGATCATCCGATTGTAGGTCTTTTGGTTCGACCCTTTTATTCTTTGTTGCCCATTTCACCCAAATAATCAAGGGAAAGCCATAATTTGTGATTTTTGCCTAAATTTCGGGACCTCGACAAAATCGAAAATTTTGCTGGATAGGGGATTTTCAAGCAACGAGTCTCTCTTTCATTTATGTTCTATATCTATTCATTCAAGAGAAACTCCATGCCTCATTCGCTGCGACATGCCCATATCGTGCAACCAAGTTGCCCATGTTTTAGATCATCCGATTGTAGGTCTTTTGGTTCAACCCTTTTATTCTTTGTTGCCCATTTCACCCAAATAATCAAGGGAAAGCCATAATTTGTGATTTTTGCCTAAATTTCGGGACCTCGACAAAATCGAAAATTTTGCTGGATAGGGGATTTTCAAACAACGAGTCTCTCTTTCATTTATGTTCTATATCTATTCATTCAAGAGAAACTCCATGCCTCATTCGCTGCGACATGCCCATATCGTGCAACCAAGTTGCCCATGTTTTAGATCATCCGATTGTAGGTCTTTTGGTTCGACCCTTTTATTCTTTGTTGCCCATTTCACCCAAATAATCAAGGGAAAGCCATAATTTGTGATTTTTGCCTAAATTTCGGGACCTCGACAAAATCTAAAATTTTGCTGGATAGGGGATTTTCAAGCAACGAGTCTCTCTTTCATTTATGTTCTATATCTATTCATTCAAGAGAAACTCCATGCCTCATTCGCTGCGACATGCCCATATCGTGCAACCAAGTTGCCCATGTTTTAGATCATCCGATGGTAGGTCTTTTGGTTCGACCCTTTTATTCTTTGTTGCCCATTTCACCCAAATAATCAAGGGAAAGCCATAATTTGTGATTTTTGCCTAAATTTCGGGACCTCGACAAAATCGAAAATTTTGCTGGATAGGGGATTTTCAAGCAACGAGTCTCTCTTTCATTTATGTTCTATATCTATTCATTCAAGAGAAACTCCATGCCTCATTCGCTGCGACATGCCCATATCGTGCAACCAAGTTGCCCATGTTTTAGATCATCCGATTGTAGGTCTTTTGGTTCAACCCTTTTATTCTTTGTTGCCCATTTCACCCAAATAATCAAGGGAAAGTCATAATTTGTGATTTTTGCCTAAATTTCGGGACCTCGACGAAATCGAAAATTTTGCTGGATAGGGGATTTTCAAGCAACGAGTCTCTCTTTCATTTAAGTTCTATTCATTCAAGAGAAAATCCATGTCTCATTCGCTGCGACATGCCCATATCGTGCAACCAAGTTGCCCATGTTTTAGATCATCCGATGGTAGGTCTTTTGGTTCGACCCTTTTATTCTTTGTTGCCCATTTCACCCAAATAATCAAGGGAAAGCCATAATTTGTGATTTTTGCCTAAATTTCGGGACCTCGACAAAATCGAAAATTTTGCTGGATAGGGGATTTTCAAGCAACGAGTCGCTCTTTCATTTATGTTCTATATCTATTCATTCAAGAGAAAATCCATGTCTCATTGGCTGCGACATGCCCATATCGTGCAACCAAGTTGCCCATGTTTTAGATCATCCGATTGTAGGTCTTTTGGTTCGACCCTTTTATTCTTTGTTGCCCATTTCACCCAAATAATCAAGGGAAAGCCGTAATTTGTGATTTTTGCCTAAATTTCGGGACCTCGACAAAATCGAAAATTTTGCTGGATAGGGGATTTTCAAGCAACGAGTCTCTCTTTCATTTATGTTCTATATCTATTCATTCAAGAGAAACTCCATGCCTCATTCGCTGCGACATGCCCATATCGTGCAACCAAGTTGCCCATGTTTTAGATCATCCGATTGTAGGTCTTTTGGTTCAACCCTTTTATTCTTTGTTGCCCATTTCACCCAAATAATCAAGGGAAAGCCATAATTTGTGATTTTTGCCTAAATTTCGGGACCTCGACAAAATCGAAAATTTTGCTGGATAGGGGATTTTCAAACAACGAGTCTCTCTTTCATTTATGTTCTATATCTATTCATTCAAGAGAAACTCCATGCCTCATTCGCTGCGACATGCCCATATCGTGCAACCAAGTTGCCCATGTTTTAGATCATCCGATTGTAGGTCTTTTGGTTCGACCCTTTTATTCTTTGTTGCCCATTTCACCCAAATAATCAAGGGAAAGCCATAATTTGTGATTTTTGCCTAAATTTCGGGACCTCGACAAAATCGAAAATTTTGCTGCATAGGGGATTTTCAAGCAACGAGTCTCTCTTTCATTTATGTTCTATATCTATTCATTCAAGAGAAACTCCATGCCTCATTCGCTGCGACATGCCCATATCGTGCAACCAAGTTGCCCATGTTTTAGATCATCCGATGGTAGGTCTTTTGGTTCGACCCTTTTATTCTTTGTTGCCCATTTCACCCAAATAATCAAGGGAAAGCCATAATTTGTGATTTTTGCCTAAATTTCGGGACCTCGACAAAATCGAAAATTTTGCTGGATAGGGGATTTTCAAGCAACGAGTCTCTCTTTCATTTATGTTCTATATCTATTCATTCAAGAGAAACTCCATGCCTCATTCGCTGCGACATGCCCATATCGTGCAACCAAGTTGCCCATGTTTTAGATCATCCGATTGTAGGTCTTTTGGTTCAACCCTTTTATTCTTTGTTGCCCATTTCACCCAAATAATCAAGGGAAAGCCATAATTTGTGATTTTTGCCTAAATTTCGGGACCTCGACAAAATCGAAAATTTTGCTGGATAGGGGATTTTCAAGCAACGAGTCTCTCTTTCATTTATGTTCTATATCTATTCATTCAAGAGAAACTCCATGCCTCATTCGCTGCGACATGCCCATATCGTGCAACCAAGTTGCCCATGTTTTAGATCATCCGATTGTAGGTCTTTTGGTTCAACCCTTTTATTCTTTGTTGCCCATTTCACCCAAATAATCAAGGGAAAGTCATAATTTGTGATTTTTGCCTAAATTTCGGGACCTCGACGAAATCGAAAATTTTGCTGGATAGGGGATTTTCAAGCAACGAGTCTCTCTTTCATTTAAGTTCTATTCATTCAAGAGAAAATCCATGTCTCATTCGCTGCGACATGCCCATATCGTGCAACCAAGTTGCCCATGTTTTAGATCATCCGATGGTAGGTCTTTTGGTTCGACCCTTTTATTCTTTGTTGCCCATTTCACCCAAATAATCAAGGGAAAGCCATAATTTGTGATTTTTGCCTAAATTTCGGGACCTCGACAAAATCGAAAATTTTGCTGGATAGGGGATTTTCAAGCAACGAGTCTCTCTTTCATTTATGTTCTATATCTATTCATTCAAGAGAAAATCCATGCCTCATTCGCTGCGACATGCCCATATCGTGCAACCAAGTTGCCCATGTTTTAGATCATCCGATTGTAGGTCTTTTGGTTCGACCCTTTTATTCTTTGTTGCCCATTTCACCCAAATAATCAAGGGAAAGTCATAATTTGTGATTTTTGCCTAAATTTCGGGACCTCGACGAAATCGAAAATTTTGCTGGATAGGGGATTTTCAAGCAACGAGTCTCTCTTTCATTTAAGTTCTATTCATTCAAGAGAAAATCCATGTCTCATTGGCTGCGACATGCCCATATCGTGCAACCAAGTTGCCCATGTTTTAGATCATCCGATTGTAGGTCTTTTGGTTCGACCCTTTTATTCTTTGTTGCCCATTTCACCCAAATAATCAAGGGAAAGCCATAATTTGTGATTTTTGCCTAAATTTCGGGACCTCGACAAAATCGAAAATTTTGCTGGATAGGGGATTTTCAAGCAACGAGTCTCTCTTTCATTTATGTTCTATATCTATTCATTCAAGAGAAACTCCATGCCTCATTCGCTGCGACATGCCCATATCGTGCAACCAAGTTGCCCATGTTTTAGATCATCCGATTGTAGGTCTTTTGGTTCAACCCTTTTATTCTTTGTTGCCCATTTCACCCAAATAATCAAGGGAAAGCCATAATTTGTGATTTTTGCCTAAATTTCGGGACCTCGACGAAATCGAAAATTTTGCTGGATAGGGGATTTTCAAGCAACGAGTCTCTCTTTCATTTAAGTTCTATTCATTCAAGAGAAAATCCATGTCTCATTCGCTGCGACATGCCCATATCGTGCAACCAAGTTGCCCATGTTTTAGATCATCCGATGGTAGGTCTTTTGGTTCGACCCTTTTATTCTTTGTTGCCCATTTCACCCAAATAATCAAGGGAAAGCCATAATTTGTGATTTTTGCCTAAATTTCGGGACCTCGACAAAATCGAAAATTTTGCTGGATAGGGGATTTTCAAGCAACGAGTCTCTCTTTCATTTATGTTCTATATCTATTCATTCAAGAGAAAATCCATGCCTCATTCGCTGCGACATGCCCATATCGTGCAACCAAGTTGCCCATGTTTTAGATCATCCGATTGTAGGTCTTTTGGTTCGACCCTTTTATTCTTTGTTGCCCATTTCACCCAAATAATCAAGGGAAAGCCATAATTTGTGATTTTTGCCTAAATTTCGGGACCTCGACAAAATCGAAAATTTTGCTGGATAGGGGATTTTCAAGCAACGAGTCTCTCTTTCATTTATGTTCTATATCTATTCATTCAAGAGAAACTCCATGCCTCATTCGCTGCGACATGCCCATATCGTGCAACCAAGTTGCCCATGTTTTAGATCATCCGATTGTAGGTCTTTTGGTTCAACCCTTTTATTCTTTGTTGCCCATTTCACCCAAATAATCAAGGGAAAGCCATAATTTGTGATTTTTGCCTAAATTTCGGGACCTCGACAAAATCGAAAATTTTGCTGGATAGGGGATTTTCAAGCAACGAGTCTCTCTTTCATTTATGTTCTATATCTATTCATTCAAGAGAAACTCCATGCCTCATTCGCTGCGACATGCCCATATCGTGCAACCAAGTTGCCCATGTTTTAGATCATCCGATTGTAGGTCTTTCGGTTCAACCCTTTTATTCTTTGTTGCCCATTTCACCCAAATAATCAAGGGAAAGTCATAATTTGTGATTTTTGCCTAAATTTCGGGACCTCGACGAAATCGAAAATTTTGCTGGATAGGGGATTTTCAAGCAACGAGTCTCTCTTTCATTTAAGTTCTATTCATTCAAGAGAAAATCCATGTCTCATTGGCTGCGACATGCCCATATCGTGCAACCAAGTTGCCCATGTTTTAGATCATCCGATTGTAGGTCTTTTGGTTCGACCCTTTTATTCTTTGTTGCCCATTTCACCCAAATAATCAAGGGAAAGCCGTAATTTGTGATTTTTGCCTAAATTTCGGGACCTCGACAAAATCGAAAATTTTGCTGGATAGGGGATTTTCAAGCAACGAGTCTCTCTTTCATTTATGTTCTATATCTATTCATTCAAGAGAAAATCCATGCCTCATTCGCTGCGACATGCCCATATCGTGCAACCAAGTTGCCCATGTTTTAGATCATCCGATTGTAGGTCTTTTGGTTCGACCCTTTTATTCTTTGTTGCCCATTTCACCCAAATAATCAAGGGAAAGCCGTAATTTGTGATTTTTGCCTAAATTTCGGGACCTCGACAAAATCGAAAATTTTGCTGGATAGGGGATTTTCAAGCAACGAGTCTCTCTTTCATTTATGTTCTATATCTATTCATTCAAGAGAAACTCCATGCCTCATTCGCTGCGACATGCCCATATCGTGCAACCAAGTTGCCCATGTTTTAGATCATCCGATTGTAGGTCTTTTGGTTCGACCCTTTTATTCTTTGTTGCCCATTTCACCCAAATAATCAAGGGAAAGCCATAATTTGTGATTTTTGCCTAAATTTCGGGACCTCGACAAAATCTAAAATTTTGCTGGATAGGGGATTTTCAAGCAACGAGTCTCTCTTTCATTTATGTTCTATATCTATTCATTCAAGAGAAACTCCATGCCTCATTCGCTGCGACATGCCCATATCGTGCAACCAAGTTGCCCATGTTTTAGATCATCCGATTGTAGGTCTTTTGGTTCAACCCTTTTATTCTTTGTTGCCCATTTCACCCAAATAATCAAGGGAAAGCCATAATTTGTGATTTTTGCCTAAATTTCGGGACCTCGACAAAATCGAAAATTTTGCTGGATAGGGGATTTTCAAGCAACGAGTCTCTCTTTCATTTATGTTCTATATCTATTCATTCAAGAGAAACTCCATGCCTCATTCGCTGCGACATGCCCATATCGTGCAACCAAGTTGCCCATGTTTTAGATCATCCGATTGTAGGTCTTTTGGTTCAACCCTTTTATTCTTTGTTGCCCATTTCACCCAAATAATCAAGGGAAAGTCATAATTTGTGATTTTTGCCTAAATTTCGGGACCTCGACAAAATCGAAAATTTTGCTGGATAGGGGATTTTCAAGCAACGAGTCTCTCTTTCATTTATGTTCTATATCTATTCATTCAAGAGAAAATCCATGCCTCATTCGCTGCGACATGCCCATATCGTGCAACCAAGTTGCCCATGTTTTAGATCATCCGATTGTAGGTCTTTTGGTTCGACCCTTTTATTCTTTGTTGCCCATTTCACCCAAATAATCAAGGGAAAGCCGTAATTTGTGATTTTTGCCTAAATTTCGGGACCTCGACAAAATCGAAAATTTTGCTGGATAGGGGATTTTCAAGCAACGAGTCTCTCTTTCATTTAAGTTCTATTCATTCAAGAGAAAATCCATGTCTCATTCGCTGCGACATGCCCATATCGTGCAACCAAGTTGCCCATGTTTTAGATCATCCGATTGTAGGTCTTTTGGTTCAACCCTTTTATTCTTTGTTGCCCATTTCACCCAAATAATCAAGGGAAAGTCATAATTTGTGATTTTTGCCTAAATTTCGGGACCTCGACAAAATCGAAAATTTTGCTGGATAGGGGATTTTCAAGCAACGAGTCTCTCTTTCATTTATGTTCTATATCTATTCATTCAAGAGAAAATCCATGCCTCATTCGCTGCGACATGCCCATATCGTGCAACCAAGTTGCCCATGTTTTAGATCATCCGATTGTAGGTCTTTTGGTTCAACCCTTTTATTCTTTGTTGCCCATTTCACCCAAATAATCAAGGGAAAGCCGTAATTTGTGATTTTTGCCTAAATTTCGGGACCTCGACAAAATCGAAAATTTTGCTGGATAGGGGATTTTCAAGCAACGAGTCTCTCTTTCATTTAAGTTCTATTCATTCAAGAGAAAATCCATGTCTCATTCGCTGCGACATGCCCATATCGTGCAACCAAGTTGCCCATGTTTTAGATCATCCGATTGTAGGTCTTTTGGTTCGACCCTTTTATTCTTTGTTGCCCATTTCACCCAAATAATCAAGGGAAAGCCGTAATTTGTGATTTTTGCCTAAATTTCGGGACCTCGACAAAATCGAAAATTTTGCTGGATAGGGGATTTTCAAGCAACGAGTCTCTCTTTCATTTATGTTCTATATCTATTCATTCAAGAGAAACTCCATGCCTCATTCGCTGCGACATGCCCATATCGTGCAACCAAGTTGCCCATGTTTTAGATCATCCGATTGTAGGTCTTTTGGTTCAACCCTTTTATTCTTTGTTGCCCATTTCACCCAAATAATCAAGGGAAAGCCATAATTTGTGATTTTTGCCTAAATTTCGGGACCTCGACAAAATCGAAAATTTTGCTGGATAGGGGATTTTCAAGCAACGAGTCTCTCTTTCATTTATGTTCTATATCTATTCATTCAAGAGAAACTCCATGCCTCATTCGCTGCGACATGCCCATATCGTGCAACCAAGTTGCCCATGTTTTAGATCATCCGATTGTAGGTCTTTTGGTTCAACCCTTTTATTCTTTGTTGCCCATTTCACCCAAATAATCAAGGGAAAGCCATAATTTGTGATTTTTGCCTAAATTTCGGGACCTCGACAAAATCGAAAATTTTGCTGGATAGGGGATTTTCAAGCAACGAGTCTCTCTTTCATTTATGTTCTATATCTATTCATTCAAGAGAAACTCCATGCCTCATTCGCTGCGACATGCCCATATCGTGCAACCAAGTTGCCCATGTTTTAGATCATCCGATTGTAGGTCTTTTGGTTCAACCCTTTTATTCTTTGTTGCCCATTTCACCCAAATAATCAAGGGAAAGCCGTAATTTGTGATTTTTGCCTAAATTTCGGGACCTCGACAAAATCGAAAATTTTGCTGGATAGGGGATTTTCAAGCAACGAGTCTCTCTTTCATTTATGTTCTATATCTATTCATTCAAGAGAAACTCCATGCCTCATTCGCTGCGACATGCCCATATCGTGCAACCAAGTTGCCCATGTTTTAGATCATCCGATTGTAGGTCTTTTGGTTCAACCCTTTTATTCTTTGTTGCCCATTTCACCCAAATAATCAAGGGAAAGCCATAATTTGTGATTTTTGCCTAAATTTCGGGACCTCGACAAAATCGAAAATTTTGCTGGATAGGGGTTGTTCAAGCAACGAGTCTCTCTTTCATTTATGTTCTATATCTATTCATTCAAGAGAAAATCCATGCCTCATTCGCTGCGACATGCCCATATCGTGCAACCAAGTTGCCCATGTTTTAGATCATCCGATTGTAGGTTTTTTCATTTAACCCTTTTGTTCTTTCTTGCCCATTTCACCCAAATAATCAAGGGAAAGCCATAATTTGTGATTTTTGCCTAAATTTCGGGACCTCGACAAAATCGAAAATTTTGCTGGATAGGGGATTTTCAAGCAACGAGTCTCTCTTTCATTTATGTTCTATATCTATTCATTCAAGAGAAACTCCATGTCTCATTCGCTGCGACATGCCCATATCGTGCAACCAAGTTGCCCATGTTTTAGATCATCCGATTGTAGGTCTTTTGTTTCGACCCTTTTATTCTTTGTTGCCCATTTCACCCAAATAATCAAGGGAAAGCCGTAATTTGTGATTTTTGCCTAAATTTCGGGACCTCGACCAAATCGAAAATTTTGCTGGATAGGGGATTTTCAAGCAACGAGTCTCTCTTTCATTTATGTTCTATATCTATTCATTCAAGAGAAAATCCATGCCTCATTCGCTGCGACATGCCCATATCGTGCAACCAAGTTGCCCATGTTTTAGATCATCCGATTGTAGGTCTTTTGGTTCGACCCTTTTATTCTTTGTTGCCCATTTCACCCAAATAATCAAGGGAAAGCCGTAATTTGTGATTTTTGCCTAAATTTCGGGACCTCGACAAAATCGAAAATTTTGCTGGATAGGGGATTTTCAAGCAACGAGTCTCTCTTTCATTTATGTTCTATATCTATTCATTCAAGAGAAAATCCATGCCTCATTCGCTGCGACATGCCCATATCGTGCAACCAAGTTGCCCATGTTTTAGATCATCCGATTGTAGGTCTTTTGGTTCGACCCTTTTATTCTTTGTTGCCCATTTCACCCAAATAATCAAGGGAAAGCCGTAATTTGTGATTTTTGGTTAAATTTCGGGACCTCGACCAAATCAAAAATTTTGCTGGATAGGGGTTGTTCAAGCAACGAGTCTCTCTTTCATTTATGTTCTATTCATTCAAGAGAAAATCCATGTCCCATTGGCTGCGACATGCCCATATCGTGCAACCAAGTTGCCCATGTTTTAGATCATCCGATTGTAGGTCTTTCGGTTCGACCCTTTTATTCTTTGTTGCCCATTTCACCCAAATAATCAAGGGAAAGCCGTAATTTGTGATTTTTGCCTAAATTTCGGGACCTCGACAAAATCGAAAATTTTGCTGGATAGGGGATTTTCAAGCAACGAGTCTCTCTTTCATTTATGTTCTATATCTATTCATTCAAGAGAAAATCCATGCCTCATTCGCTGCGACATGCCCATATCGTGCAACCAAGTTGCCCATGTTTTAGATCATCCGATTGTAGGTCTTTTGGTTCGACCCTTTTATTCTTTGTTGCCCATTTCACCCAAATAATCAAGGGAAAGCCGTAATTTGTGATTTTTGGTTAAATTTCGGGACCTCGACCAAATCGAAAATTTTGCTGGATAGGGGTTGTTCAAGCAACGAGTCTCTCTTTCATTTATGTTCTATATCTATTCATTCAAGAGAAAATCCATGCCTCATTCGCTGCGACATGCCCATATCGTGCAACCAAGTTGTCCATGTTTTAGATCATCCGATTGTAGGTCTTTTGGTTCGACCCTTTTATTCTTTGTTGCCCATTTCACCCAAATAATCAAGGGAAAGCCGTAATTTGTGATTTTTGCCTAAATTTCGGGACCTCGACCAAATCGAAAATTTTGCTGGATAGGGTTTTCTCAAGCAACGAGTCTCTCTTTCATTTATGTTCTATTCATTCAAGAGAAAATCCATGTCCCATTGGCTGCGACATGCCCATATCGTGCAACCAAGTTGCCCATGTTTTAGATCATCCGATTGTAGGTCTTTTGGTTCGACCCTTTTATTCTTTGTTGCCCATTTCACCCAAATAATCAAGGGAAAGCCGTAATTTGTGATTTTTGCCTAAATTTCGGCAAAATCGAAAATTTTGCTGGATAGGGGTTGTTCAAGCAACGAGTCTCTCTTTCATTTATGTTCTATATCTATTCATTCAAGAGAAAATCCATGCCTCATTCGCTGCGACATGCCCATATCGTGCAACCAAGTTGCCCATGTTTTAGATCATCCGATTGTAGGTCTTTTGGTTCGACCCTTTTATTCTTTGTTGCCCATTTCACCCAAATAATCAAGGGAAAGCCGTAATTTGTGATTTTTGCCTAAATTTCGGGACCTCGACAAAATCGAAAATTTTGCTGGATAGGGGATTTTCAAGCAACGAGTCTCTCTTTCATTTATGTTCTATATCTATTCATTCAAGAGAAAATCCATGCCTCATTCGCTGCGACATGCCCATATCGTGCAACCAAGTTGCCCATGTTTTAGATCATCCGATTGTAGGTCTTTTGGTTCAACCCTTTTATTCTTTGTTGCCCATTTCACCCAAATAATCAAGGGAAAGCCATAATTTGTGATTTTTGCCTAAATTTCGGGACCTCGACAAAATCGAAAATTTTGCTGGATAGGGGATTTTCAAGCAACGAGTCTCTCTTTCATTTATGTTCTATATCTATTCATTCAAGAGAAACTCCATGCCTCATTCGCTGCGACATGCCCATATCGTGCAACCAAGTTGCCCATGTTTTAGATCATCCGATTGTAGGTCTTTTGGTTCAACCCTTTTATTCTTTGTTGCCCATTTCACCCAAATAATCAAGGGAAAGCCATAATTTGTGATTTTTGCCTAAATTTCGGGACCTCGACAAAATCGAAAATTTTGCTGGATAGGGGTTGTTCAAGCAACGAGTCTCTCTTTCATTTATGTTCTATATCTATTCATTCAAGAGAAAATCCATGCCTCATTCGCTGCGACATGCCCATATCGTGCAACCAAGTTGCCCATGTTTTAGATCATCCGATTGTAGGTCTTTTCATTTAACCCTTTTGTTCTTTCTTGCCCATTTCACCCAAATAATCAAGGGAAAGCCATAATTTGTGATTTTTGCCTAAATTTCGGGACCTCGACAAAATCGAAAATTTTGCTGGATAGGGGATTTTCAAGCAACGAGTCTCTCTTTCATTTATGTTCTATATCTATTCATTCAAGAGAAAATCCATGCCTCATTCGCTGCGACATGCCCATATCGTGCAACCAAGTTGCCCATGTTTTAGATCATCCGATTGTAGGTCTTTTGGTTCGACCCTTTTATTCTTTGTTGCCCATTTCACCCAAATAATCAAGGGAAAGCCGTAATTTGTGATTTTTGGTTAAATTTCGGGACCTCGACAAAATCGAAAATTTTGCTGGATAGGGGATTTTCAAGCAACGAGTCTCTCTTTCATTTATGTTCTATATCTATTCATTCAAGAGAAACTCCATGTCTCATTCGCTGCGACATGCCCATATCGTGCAACCAAGTTGCCCATGTTTTAGATCATCCGATTGTAGGTCTTTTGTTTCAACCCTTTTATTCTTTGTTGCCCATTTCACCCAAATAATCAAGGGAAAGCCATAATTTGTGATTTTTGCCTAAATTTCGGGACCTCGACAAAATCGAAAATTTTGCTGGATAGGGGATTTTCAAGCAACGAGTCTCTCTTTCATTTATGTTCTATATCTATTCATTCAAGAGAAACTCCATGTCTCATTCGCTGCGACATGCCCATATCGTGCAACCAAGTTGCCCATGTTTTAGATCATCCGATTGTAGGTCTTTTGTTTCGACCCTTTTATTCTTTGTTGCCCATTTCACCCAAATAATCAAGGGAAAGCCGTAATTTGTGATTTTTGCCTAAATTTCGGGACCTCGACCAAATCGAAAATTTTGCTGGATAGGGTTTTCTCAAGCAACGAGTCTCTCTTTCATTTATGTTCTATTCATTCAAGAGAAAATCCATGTCCCATTGGCTGCGACATGCCCATATCGTGCAACCAAGTTGCCCATGTTTTAGATCATCCGATTGTAGGTCTTTTGGTTCGACCCTTTTATTCTTTGTTGCCCATTTCACCCAAATAATCAAGGGAAAGCCGTAATTTGTGATTTTTGCCTAAATTTCGGGACCTCGACAAAATCGAAAATTTTGCTGGATAGGGGATTTTCAAGCAACGAGTCTCTCTTTCATTTATGTTCTATATCTATTCATTCAAGAGAAAATCCATGCCTCATTCGCTGCGACATGCCCATATCGTGCAACCAAGTTGCCCATGTTTTAGATCATCCGATTGTAGGTCTTTTGGTTCGACCCTTTTATTCTTTGTTGCCCATTTCACCCAAATAATCAAGGGAAAGCCGTAATTTGTGATTTTTGGTTAAATTTCGGGACCTCGACCAAATCGAAAATTTTGCTGGATAGGGGTTGTTCAAGCAACGAGTCTCTCTTTCATTTATGTTCTATATCTATTCATTCAAGAGAAAATCCATGCCTCATTCGCTGCGACATGCCCATATCGTGCAACCAAGTTGCCCATGTTTTAGATCATCCGATTGTAGGTCTTTTGGTTCGACCCTTTTATTCTTTGTTGCCCATTTCACCCAAATAATCAAGGGAAAGCCGTAATTTGTGATTTTTGCCTAAATTTCGGGACCTCGACAAAATCGAAAATTTTCCTGGAAAGGGGTTTTCTCAAGCAACGAGTCTCTCTTTCATTTATGTTCTATTCATTCAAGAGAAAATCCATGTCCCATTGGCTGCGACATGCCCATATCGTGCAACCAAGTTGCCCATGTTTTAGATCATCCGATTGTAGGTCTTTTGGTTCGACAATTTTATTCTTTGTTGCCCATTTCACCCAAATAATCAAGGGAAAGCCGTAATTTGTGATTTTTACCTAAATTTCTGGACCTCGACAAAATCGAAAATTTTGCTGGATAGGGGTTTTCAAGCAACGAGTCTCTCTTTCATTTATGTTCTATATCTATTCATTCAAGAGAAAATCCATGCCTCATTCGCTGCGACATGCCCATATCGTGCAACCAAGTTGCCCATGTTTTAGATCATCCGATTGTAGGTCTTTTGGTTCAACCCTTTTATTCTTTGTTGCCCATTTCACCCAAATAATCAAGGGAAAGCCGTAATTGGTGATTTTTGCCTAAATTTCGGGACCTCGACAAAATCGAAAATTTTCCTGGAAAGGGGTTTTCTCAAGCAACGAGTCTCTCTTTCATTTATGTTCTATTCATTCAAGAGAAAATCCATGTCCCATTGGCTGCGACATGCCCATATCGTGCAACCAAGTTGCCCATGTTTTAGATCATCCGATTGTAGGTCTTTTGGTTCGACAATTTTATTCTTTGTTGCCCATTTCACCCAAATAATCAAGGGAAAGCCGTAATTTGTGATTTTTACCTAAATTTCTGGACCTCGACAAAATCGAAAATTTTGCTGGATAGGGGTTTTCAAGCAACGAGTCTCTCTTTCATTTATGTTCTATATCTATTCATTCAAGAGAAAATCCATGCCTCATTCGCTGCGACATGCCCATATCGTGCAACCAAGTTGCCCATGTTTTAGATCATCCGATTGTAGGTCTTTTGGTTCAACCCTTTTATTCTTTGTTGCCCATTTCACCCAAATAATCAAGGGAACGCCGTAATTTGTGATTTTTGCCTAAATTTCGGGACCTCGACAAAATCGAAAATTTTCCTGGAAAGGGGTTTTTCAAGCAACGAGTCTCTCTTTCATTTATGTTCTATTCATTCAAGAGAAACTCC
Organism: Xylota sylvarum; assembly: GCA_905220385.1. NCBI lineage: Eukaryota > Metazoa > Arthropoda > Insecta > Diptera > Syrphidae > Xylota > Xylota sylvarum. The sequence continues at coordinate 42,651,844 of LR999958.1, forward strand.
ATGCCTCATTCGCTGCGACATGCCCATATCGTGCAACCAAGTTGCCCATGTTTTAGATCATCCGATTGTAGGTCTTTCGGTTCAACCCTTTTATTCTTTGTTGCCCATTTCACCCAAATGATCAAGGGAAAGCCGTAATTGGTGATTTTTGCCTAAATTTCGGGACCTCGACAAAATCGAAAATTTTCCTGGAAAGGGGTTTTCTCAAGCAACGAGTCTCTCTTTCATTTATGTTCTATTCATTCAAGAGAAAATCCATGTCCCATTGGCTGCGACATGCCCATATCGTGCAACCAAGTTGCCCATGTTTTAGATCATCCGATTGTAGGTCTTTTGGTTCGACAATTTTATTCTTTGTTGCCCATTTCACCCAAATAATCAAGGGAAAGCCGTAATTTGTGATTTTTACCTAAATTTCTGGACCTCCACAAAATCGAAAATTTTGGTGGTTAGGGGTTTTCAAGCAACGAGTCCCGTCCCAACCCCCAACCTAAAATAATATAAATAATTTAAAAGGTAACGTACTGGAACTTTCGGGATCTTCCCATCAATATAGTTTTGTTCGATCGTGCCCTTCGTTTACTTACTTACTTAGTTACTTAAAAAGCTCCCGAACCGTGAAGACTCTCTGTCTGAGACGCGACAGCGTTCCACTTTCTTTGATACTAAGATAGACCTAGCGCTGTTATATCCGCGATAGCTTGATGCTTAAAACGGAGGTTTGGTTCCTTGTCGTCTTGAAGCTGCGGGTTGTGATTTTAACATCCTCTTTGCTAGCGCATTATTCCATTCCCATCCATTCCCTCGATGTGACCAAGCCAGTGTAGTCAACGTGTTTTGTCTTGTTGGACTTCATCTTGGTACAGCTCATAGAGTTGCTGGTTGTATCTTCTCCTCCATTCGCTCTCGTCGCATACGGATACGAATATTCGCCCTTCGTTTAGTTCCTTCTTTAATTTATTTTTAAATACTGTACGCATAATTTTGTAAGACAGACAGATTGGCAGACAGATGAGCGATGTAATACAGACCAAAACGTAATCATTTTATTTTTAAATTTCAAAAGTTGGTACATACGTAAACGTATGTTTGAAACATCAAAAGAGAAGGGCCACAAGCCCTGCGTAGTGAACTTTATAAACAAATTCCTTGAAAGTTCATTATCTTCTCAACAAAAGACCGCGCCCATATAAATCCTTTCCTTTTCGATGCTAATATTCCCAAATAAAGAAATCCGTTTCGTTTTTGTTGTGGGAAACGGATATTTATTTTCGGAAATCTAAATTTAATTTCCCGTATCTTGTACGTTTCTTAATTCTTGTTCTTTTTATTCTTTTTTTTATTGACGACAGAGACGCATTGAATTACAAACGAACGAAACGAAATCGAATTAATCAAAAACAGATAAGAAGAAGAAAGAAAAAAAAGAACATACGTGGACGCTGTTATTTTTTTTGTTTTTGAAGGGGATTCACGGCAGCCATTTTGTTTTTTAGGGATTCAAACCGAGAGACTATAGTTTTTTTTTCATACAAAGATGGGACTGGCTTTACCATATGTGCATGAACTCAATAAGCTCCTTTGTGCAAGGATTGTAACACATGGAGGAAAGGAGACACAACTGTGAACTCCATATGGTATATTAGGACATAGACGTTGTTAAGAAACTCTACACAGAAACTTAACAACATTCGTATCGATAGTAATGCTTTAGTAAATATGGGCCTTTAATCACCGCCTTCAGGTTCAAGACAGGTAGAGAGGCCGAACCTTTGTCTTGAAGACCATGTGAATGACAGAGGCTTGAAGGGAAAAAAAAAACGTGCCCGGGGTTACCAAGAATGGTTGGCGACAGTGTTCGACAGTTCCGTACTTTAAATGAGAAAGAATATTGGAAACGAATACTGCGGAAGACCGGAAGCTATGACCCTTGGAATTAGTTAAAATAGGAGAGATATCACTTTACTTAACCGACTTCAATTGAGTTTCTTTCTGAAATACCGTTGTCTTCCATCCTCGTTATTCCTGGGTACATTGCTGCCAGTTTGTTAGGCAAAATATCCTGACATCAGCGATTGGTTGGTCCTTGAAACGGAGATTCGATCTCCCTGATCGTCTCAAACAAAAGGAATGTGATTCAAAGATTTTCCTACATGGAACTTGATTGCCAATGAAGTCGACTTGATTTTGCTTTTTCAAATCTTGGTGTTTTTCATAATTTTTCAAAATTATGTATTTCTGATTCTTTGTCTATCGTACTATCGCTTTTGTCTAGACTTTGATTTTACAGGTTTGTTCCTCGTAGGTTCCTCCACTAAGGTATCAATTGCAGAGTGGGCAGAAGTTTTTATTGCCGAAGATATGCTTTGGACTCATTAAGGCTGGAGAAGTCGTATGGCAGCTCGTTTTCTTTCCGAAATTCAGAGCTTGTTTAGATTGATGAGGTGTTTCCAAATTGCACGCTACTTCGGGTACTTTCTGAAGTCACACAGCATAACCGAATGAGTTTTTTTTTGTTAAATCATAAATTCAGCCATTGCTTTGTAGAACTCGAACTTTATCAAAAATTATTTTGAAGGCGAATCAAGTATGTTTCGGATCCACACTGTTCTGTCAAGTCCTGCTTAGTGGAATGAATTCGAAATCCAAGCGGCATGCAACAAGGATGTACCCAACCGAAAAAGTAAGGCAAAATTTGCGTTTGTTATACTTACTTACTTAGGTGGCATTATCGTTCAGGGTAAACCTGGGCTTCAACCAACAAGCCTCTTCAGTTAGCCCGGGTCTTAGCTATCTGCCAAGTCGGTTGAGGTCCCCTTCTACTGGCGCGAGGTCTTCCCCTACTGCGTTGTGCCTCCGGGTTTGATTTGAAGCACTGGTGTCTATTCGCTCTACATGTCCTAGCCATTTCAAACGACTGATGCGCAGTTTTTTGATTAGGTCGATGTCGCTGTACAGGTCATATAGTTCGTCGTTGAATCTCCCCTTCCAAAGCCCGTCACAGCAAATGGGACCGAATATTTTACGAAGAATTTTTCTCTCGAAACGACCGCCCAATCCTGGCTCAGTGTTGGAGATCCCTATAGACCTGGGATTCGAATAAGTTAAAGCGTCATATATAGGGATGACACTAGATAGTTCAGCCTGACTGGAACTGTGGACTGCACGGTTGATTCCATTCATTTGCTGCCATCCAGATCAAGAGGAAGTGCCTTAATGAAAAAACACTCCTGCTTTGAATACTTCGGCTAATAAGCCATCAGGTCCACCAGCCTTGTTGGGTTTAAGCTTGGATATTGCTATTCTCACTTCGCTTTGGTCAGGTGGGCGGAAGATTTGGCTATCATCGGTTAGATTGAATGGTTCATTCTGCCTGACAGCGGGATGTTGATTTTTCCATATTCTCAGCACCGACTATCTGACTGGGACTGTAGAATCCACCTTTGATTCCATCTAGGGAATTCGACCGCTGCGGCTTGGAGTAAGAGGAAGTGCCTTAGTGAGAATACACTCCTCCCCTCTGTCTCGTTCGTATTTGATATGGTCTACAAAATATAAAGAGGCAATGTTATTAGCTTAAAGACCAGCGTTGAATCCGTGCTGCTATATGAGTGCATCACCTGCTAAATTTCCGATCATATCACAAGAAAGCTGTAAACGTTCCTGAACGGGTGTTTAGAAACTTGCAGGTCAATGTTCTAACTGCATTTCCAATGTACATATATTTCTAGAAACCACACTGGCGCACATGCGTACAATTTATCGAACGAATTATCAGGTTCTCTGAACGATATACTGGCTTGAGTTCCGGCGTCATTTGAAGGTATTTCTCAAAACTTTGCTACATAATTATACGTGAATGAGAAGAAATAAATCCTTACATGCTCCCTGAAGCATGGGACATTTTCCAATCCATCATATTTTCAAATAGATACTGAAACCACAGTAAAGAGACAGCAGCTGTTTTCTCATCTTTTACGAGTGCGTGTGTTGTTGACTTTGCAAAATATTCACTGCGCGTGACTGAAACAGTTTTGCTTTTCAATTTCTTTTTTAATTAATCAACAAATCGTTGTGATATGTGGGCGGGCATTTAATGTTCTGTTTTTATGCGGCGAGTGACTGAGCGACGTCTTCTGCCTGACGTGTTGACCTTCCGAAATGAATTTTTGTTTGAAAAGTAAGAAAATTCTTTGAATTCTAAAATGAAATATGTACACTCGCCGTCATTGGCTTAAAGAAAACATGTACATATAGTCAATTTGGAATTCCATTTCAATTTGTGGAATCGAAAACATCCTCATTCTATTGATGTTTTGAAAAATGGAAATACTCGATCAGATTACATCAATAAAATAATATGAATGATATAATGTGGTGATGTAATGTTGATCATATTTATATTGCTTAGACATCGTATTCTCGACTCGATCAATAGGATGATGAAGAGAGATGTGTTCAACAGATCATCATCATTTAAAATATTCAAGACTAGATGAACTCATGAACTTGTGTGTTTTGCATTCGTGCGGTGTTTATCTAGTTGTTGATCAGAATACTTCGCAGTTCGTTTTTTAGGAACACATTATCCGGTTAAAGGCTTAAAGAAGTACGAATACTGCCTGCAACTCTCAGTTGGGAGGGGACTACAGTCGTGATCAAGGCAAAAACTGTGAGACTGGAAAATTTAGGTAAAAAATACAATTGAGGCGGTTTTTCTCTGAAAAGTTGGTATCTTACTTGAAGAACGCCTTCCAAAAGAATGTACTTTCTTAGAATCAGAATTTGTCTGATGAGAGTGCTCTACAATATCTTCTCCGACAGCAAAACCAGCACGGGTTCCAAAAGGCACTCTGCGGGCCAGTTTCTTTATACCCACTCAATCTACATTACCAAGTCATCTAAGTAATTTCATTTGTATCTTCTCTAACTGAGTCAATGAAGCTATAAATATGTAGGAGACTGGATCGAAATTTATTTTTTTTTTCTATCAAAGCAATCGAGGGGAACCTCATTCACTTTTGACATAAAATCATGCCTCTGCGCTATAGAGTAGAATTGGGTTAACCAAGGTCTTGGCAAGAGTTATTCTTTACTTGATCTCGCCACTGGCGCTGGTGGCATTCCTAGCATTAATACTGGATCCTAGATAGTCCTACGAACAACAGCGACAGTTGCACTGGAGACAATGCTCAGTTTTCACTGGAGTTGCACTGGAGACAATGCTCAGATTTGTACTGCAGCAGTCTGGCGGCTAAAACTGCTGTAAAACTAAATGCAGTACGATCATGGTCATCGAATTTCATTTCAAGCCGAAATCACAGCCGTTACTCAGGCTGCCAAAATGATACGTGAGACCATTATTGCTGGTTAAACGATAACTGTCTATAGAGACAGCCAAGCAGTTGTTAAGGCTCTGGGCTCTGCGGTACTTAGACCAAAGCTTGTGAGCACCTGCAAATTACTCCTGAACAATATATCTAGCCAATAAGGTGACTCTCTGCTGGGTGCCAGGGCATATGGATATCTAAGGAAACGAAAGGGCTGATGGAGCTCGCAAGAAAAGGGTCGGCGCTGCATGTATCGCAGGTTCTTCCCTTTGTTGCAATCCCAATATGCTCATTAAAGAAAAAATTAAAGGATTAAGCCACTGGTTGAGCCAATCGGCGATGGACTCATCTAGACATATGTATGTGGAACGATCAGGGCGCTATGGCCAGCCCTAAACAAGAAAATATCTGCTCCTCTGGTGAAATTCAGTCGTAAGAATGCGAGGGTCCTCTCTGACATACTTATGTACTTACCGGGCACTATGCCATTGCAGAAGATGAGGAAGAAATTGAATCTGTCCGACACCTACTATGTGACTTGCCTGCCCTTCTTCTTCACTGACTTGGAGGACGTGGGTAATGTCGAGCTGATGGACGTCCTGCTATTCATATCACTATCGGAGTGGTTATAATACAGCGGTTTTCTTTTCAGTGTTTCCTGGGTTTAATAATTGGGCATAATGGACCCAATCCTGTTGTTCTAAGTGAGCAGCGACCTCCCCGATCGCAGGCCATAAACCTAAGCTAGGTAGTCCTTACGTACCTCAAAGTTATTCATGTTCATTCAGTTTGAATATCGCTACCTTAGCTTTATTCAGATCGAATGGTTGGAAGTGTTGGTTCCGATACACCGGGTTATTAAAGCTTTCAGACTATAGGAGGAATTTAACTCGAGTATCCCATCGATTAGAGCAATAGTTGGGGGGACAATGGGTCAACGAGAGGGGCAACCAGATTGAATAATTAATTTTACCTGAAAATCAAAATTTGGTCATCGACGCCATTATACTTGTACAGTCTGGAGAAGTAGTCTTTCAAGTTCGATTCTTCTACTAGGTTTTCTTGTTCATTCCTGCGGGCTTCGATTCTAAATTTGTGGATTTCACATATTCTCTTCACCCTTTAATACAAATCCCCTATTCATTCACATAGGGCGTCAACAACGCCTGCGTGTATGTGTGGGTTCTTGCAACATGTTTCAGCTGTCTGTAACTCATTACCGGTGACCTTGCTTCGTCTTCAACTGTCCTGCACAAAGTGTGCTTTGGGCGGCCCCCACTCTTCTTCTAGCTTTAGTTAGTGGATTCCATTTCACGGCATATTTTGCAACGGAATTATCTTTGGGCTGTAAGGTGTAATTTGTCCAATGCCGCTTTCTGCATTTTATTGTGATGTCCATAGGATCCTGTCCTGTTCTCATTAAGAGCAGTTCGTTCGAGATATGGTTCGGGCACAAGATGGTCCGTAGACATCTATTAAAATATGTTTCCAGCGTAAAAGTGACATCATTTCTTCCTTAGCAGTTTTCAGACCTTCTATTCTGCTCTTAAGACTCGCAACCAGCTTTGGTCCTTCGTTTGGGATTTCGGTGTGGCGGGCTAGAGAAACAATCTGAGGCGGTATTCGTGATAATTTTTTGGTAGTGTTGCCACTGGTCTTCAGTATCTACTTGATGCTAGGGACCTACAACGTTTTTTGTAGGGATTAAGGGAAATTCGATTGGATAAATCTGGCGATCTCTTGTCTTTACAGCTGTCTGACGTTAACTAAGGCACTGCTCTTAAGTTATCTTCAGAAGCTTAAAGAAACTGTCTGTCTCCTCTGTACGCTTGATGCAGATTGTTGTGAGGCGCTATGTGTCGGAAAGTCAAGACTTTTTTTCTAAATCTGTTTTCAATAACAAGTCCATAAACAAAGGGGCTTTATGTCTATTATTGCTGTCAATCGCCAACAACTATCCAACAAGCAGAAGTGGTTCCTTATTTATACCTATTCCGGATGCGAATCAACTTAAACCATGGATATCTGGTCCTAGACCGCCTAGCCCTCGTGGACCTCATGGACCTTGCGAACCTCGTGGTATCATCTTTAAGAAAATGTGGAAGATTCCGACCATGAAACAACAAATGAATCATTCTTACTGAAATAAGTAGTCATGTTGGGGTACTGCCTTCAACTGATTGCTAAATACTTCGAAAAATAATGCACTCGTTATGGAACAACAAACGAGATACACTGCCTTTAGTTCCAGACGAACAAGGGGCATACAAATCGGAGCTGGAAAAAAGAACGAGAGTTGCTCATGAGCTCTACGAGCAGAAGAGACAGAAAGAACATCGGCTTCTCCGAAAGAAGAAAAAACACACGAGAATACTTTTTGATAATAATGTAATAGGTAAAAAGAGCTTGTCAAGCCAACAAGACCCCTACAGAAACCTGTATAGATGAAAAAGGAAACCTCGTAGTAGAGTCACAGTCAGTGTTGAGAATATGAAAAAACTTCTTCCGCAGACTGTATAACGGCAACGAAGACCAACATCCTCTTCCGTCCACCTGATGAAAACGAAGTAGGGATAGCAATAGCCAAGCTTAAATCCAACAAGACTGCTCGACCTGACGACTTATCAGCTGAGCTATTTAAATAAGCTGGACCTGGCAGAGAGTATACACTAATTCACTTTTAAACTATGGTCAAGCGAGTGTATGTCTGATAAATGGAATCTCAGCATCATTTGCCCGATACAAAAGAAATAAGAGCCCCTAAATTGGGCCAATTGCAGAGGCATCAGTCTCCTCAACATCGAAGAAGGACATACAATATCAACGAATTGGACAAAACGTCACAAGCGACAGTTATAACTTTGAGGTAATCAGGAACTGTCTATCTTGGGTCTGGTATCAATTCTGACAACAACACCTCAGCAGTAATAAAACGAAGAATAACTCTTACCCAACACTGAGTAGCAAGGCCCTATCCTGAACAACTAATGAAATTTTATATAAGACCGAGTTTCAACAACCATTCGCTTCGACTCGGTGTAACAGAAACAACCAACTGTAGCAAATGCAAGAAGAAGCAGAAAGTAACACTTTGCCTGGTTCTGCCCTGCAATAGCTCACAAATTGTTGATAAATTTGTGCAATCTATCAGTATCTACTTTCACAATTTAATAAAGCACCTGTACCACATAATTCACCAATAATGGTAGGCTTACCCTCATGCCATCACAAAATTTGTTCCAATACAGACAGTGTATACCTCCATGAGTGAATGTTTTCTAGTGCCAATGGATTTTTTTCTTCAACTAAAAGACAACACTTGCACTCTCTAGCACGTTCATAATAATTTGGCACAATTTTAAACTGTATCTGTATCTTATTTATCATGATGTTTCACCAGATTTTATATGCATCACTGTGCTGCAAAACTGCAAAACATAATATAAATCAACTTAACGACTCTGAGTAAAATAAAAGAATTAATTTGTTTTCAAAAATTTATCTCATATTTTATTCTAAATTCTTAACTAAAGCATCAAAATATACCCATGTACATATATGTATGTCTATATTTATTTTTATTAATTTAAAATCTAAAGGAATATTGTTTTTTCTTAATTTTCTTTTTTATTATATTGCTAATAGTATTTAACGTATTTTTTTTTTTTAGCAGAAAAAATACTTGGTATCTTGTATAAGAATATAGCACCTTAAAATCTATAGCTGGGTTGATTTTTTTTTTTTTTTATATATTCAATTATTGGTAAATACTTTTTCATTTGTTCAGATATGTTTCTTTTATATTTTTTTTAAACTAAGTTAAGACTATTATTTATTAAATTATTATTTTTTTTTAATCACACACGCACTGCACTAGCTTGCATCACACTGAGAAAATGAACACTATTTCTGTCGCAATTTTTGTGCCTCCTTTCGTGCCTTGAATCCTCGGAAACTGGCTTGAATTTTCGTAGCTGCATCGGTTGCCATTTTTTGCTTCTTTCGGACAAGGAATCCTCGAACACCGGCTTGTATTTTTGTAGCGCATTTATCTTCAACGGATGAGCCTTCACTTCCGCTACTGCGTTCATCCCTTAAATGGGCAGCGGTACTGTTGTTGGCATCCATAGTTCGGCAATATCCGTTACTGGGTCTTTGACGCTGAAGTTGTTTCCGGACACGATATCCTCGGAAACCGGCTTGTATTTTAATGGCGGCGTTTTCTTCGGTTGGCGATGAATTCGGTGAACTCGGATGAATGTGCATTTCCGTTCCCGTTTGAATAGAGTTTAACGCTTGCAGGGTGCACGGAGCGATGTTGAAGTTAAAATGTATCCAACAAAGTACTATGTAGGCGATCGGTTATGGGTACCACTCGTACGAGTATGTATCTATTTAGTATCCGGAGATGGTTGTGGACCGTTCAAAACGATTTTCAATTCACGACTGAGGGAACTGCGAGAGCTGTGAGACTGTTGATGCAAACGATGCTTGATCTATGGGGTGCTTGTCTAGTAGCTGACGCGAGATATTCTATGGATGGATGCTGGCGGCTGCGGCGACGGCGATCTCTGTTATTTGTTTAGTCAAGTCAAGAGAATATGTAGTTACACTGCAACACAATATGTTGGCCTGTCAGATTGTTTAGAGAGATATTTATCTATGGCTTTGGTGTTCTGTTGTGGCGAATGCCTGCTCGTGGAATATACTCGTGTCGGGGTTAGTGAGATGCTCTTATAGGCATCGTGGAGCGGGCTGAATGCTTTTTTTTTTTCTTACTTTTTTGGCTTTGTTTTGTTTAATGAATTTCCTTTCTATTTATTTTTATTCTATTTTCCATCGGTTTAGCTCTCTCTCTCTCTTTCTGTTCTTTTTCTCTCTCTCGCTGCCAGCCATTTTGGGGGCGACGGGGGAGAGAATGGAAATGCATCTGAATGAATGATGAATCAAAATTGAAATTGAAATTGCCTCTATGGGTGAGGAGGAGGTATGTAACTTCGCATTCATCCCCTCAGTGCATCCCTTTTATGGGTGAATATTACTCGACAGGGGGTGTATAAACAATAATTTCTTTCTCTCTGCTTATGTGGGTGTGAGTGTGTGTTTTGATTTATTTTTGTTTAAAGAAACGAATTAAATTTTCAAGCCGCCGCACATAGCTAGTATGGTATGGTAGCTGGCAAACATCGATGATGATGATGATGTTATGGAATCTTACGTTGATTTTCTCTCTCTCTGTCGGTGGATGTTTTCATTTTTGGTTTTATTTTTGTAATTTTTTTTTTTGGTATTTTGTAAAAATATGTTATATATACTATTGGTGGCGGTATATTCGTATATTTATAGACGCGAGTTTGTTCCTGTGATGTATTTCCGCGACGTTAATTGGTTTTACATCAAATGGATTGGTGGTGTCGTTGTAGTAATTGCAGGCAATTAGCGATCTGGTAGATAGTTTATTGGCCTTTGTTTTGTTTGTAATTGAAAGTTGCACTGAGGTAATATTTTAAATGGTAACATTATGCAATTGGAGCGCGTGTGGGATGAGGTAAGAGAATGGCTATTGATTGAAGCCAATTTTGAAATTCGAATACAATACAATTTTCAAATGGTTTGATTATGTTCATCTAAATGCAGTTCAGTTCTTTCGTTACTCTCTATCGGGAAATGATAGCTTATAATAATGCTATACTTACTTACCTAAGTGTTGCTACAGTTCGGGGTGAACCTGGGCCTCAACCAACAAGCCTCTCCAGTTACCCCGGTCATTAGGTAACTGCCTTCAGTTGTGCATTTCAAGTCGATTGAGGTTTCCTTCTACTTGTGCAAGGTCTTTCTCTACTACATAGTCCTTGCGTGTTTGTTTTCAAGACTCTGCGGGCCGGAGAGCTGGTGTCCATTCGCTCTACATGTCCTAGCCATCTCAAACAGCTGATGCGCAGTTTTTGACTGGTCGATTGGCCGATGTCGCTGTACAGCTCGTATAGTTCGTCGCATCCTTCAAAGCTCGTCAACGTAAGTCGGGACCGAATAGTCTTTTCTCGGTTTAGAAAACACTTCACTGGAACACTCAGATGCAACAGTTTCATTGTACTGCCAGGAAACAAAATCAAGTATTACCCATTTTACTAGAATTTCTTCGACTTCAGTAATGAGGTGCTTACAATATCAGCACTAACCACATCAGCACTGATGCCATCTGATCCGAGCAAATGCAAGAAAATAACAAAGGAAATAATCCGAAGGATCGTCGCTGACTGTGGTGTCTTTTAATCCTAGCACACTAAGATGCTTGGCAAAGAAAAAGCGTCCCATAAAACGCCAATAAGTTGTCTACAGTATTACTGCTGAGAGACCGCTGATTTCTTACACCCGTTCGAGAGTATATGTATGTCTATTCTGCCTGCATCTTGGGGAGCCATGCGACACACAATTGTGTTCAAAGGGAACCCAATGGCCGAGGACGTGGAAAGACCCAATGCAGGTTCAGGTTCTGAGAAGTCATCTTCCGATCCTTGCTTAGCAATCACATCGGAGAACTCATTTTCCGCAATTCCCTGTGTGATCTGGGACCCAGACAAGAGTGAAAGAGTTCAGCCTTGCGACCGAATTCAGAGTTTTTGCATTCTTAGCCAGGATAAGTGACGCGCAAGGTTATCGAAACTCCAGTGTAGAAGATGCCAAAAGCAACCATATCTAAGACGGTAGATTGTTTTGATAGTACAGCCCATGATGAATGTATCAAAGGGAGGTAAATCCCCTTGTCTTGTCAAAAGCACCCTTACAGTGCCAAAAAAAATGCCAAAAAAAACTGTGAGCGCCTTGGGGTCTTCGACTTGACATGCTTTGTTTCTTATCCAGGATCACTTCCAGATATATCGCGTCATCAGGGATCTGGATAGTGACGGCATTTAGCACTGGCTGAGTCAGACCGGTCACAATCTTCCTTCTCATGAATAGAACAACCTACGTTTTCAAAGAATTGACTGAAAGTCCATTCCTCGTGCAACATTCATCGATTATAAGGCTGTTTGCGCGTTAGATTTCTGTAGGCATGACCCGACAGAAAGTATGGGCTGAACTACGTTTGAACTATTAAGAGTATGCATCAGAGGGTCAACTACCATGCATCATAGAAGCGGGCAGCTGCCATAACACGGCCGCCACAGTCCGCATCTACGACCAAATTTCTGTTCATCAGCATTGCTCTGATCCACATACCAATGTCTCATCCACCCCGTGTTGTCTAGCAGAGTCACATATGCAATCTGAATTTGCATTGTTCTCCTTTAGAGTTGGGAGCAACTGGTTTCCCTATACCCTGTCGCCGTGGTATTCTATTTTATCTTTCAGCATAGCATTCAATTTTACATAAGGCGCAGTCTACACTCCATTGAACATATTTTTTTTTAACAGTGTTGCAGTGTTGCATTTGAAATGGCATATCCAGAGGCATTCATTAGGAGTGACATGCGACTAACAAGAGGATACATACTTAGCTGGGGTGCAAACTCTTAAATCACATGCGGAATATTGTGAAGATTGTTTTAAATTGCTAACCTAAACGTAGCAATCATTTAATGCTGAAAACGCAATAGCACTTTTACTTCGGCTTCGTCTGACGTTTTCGAGTTCAATCATAGAAATTCAATATATTCTTTCACAATGTCGCGTTCATGATAGCTTTTGTAGGGAACAACGTAATGCTACGTAGCGTGACTTCAACTCGAAGCAAAAATTGGTATGAGTTAAACTTTGCTTCATTTTGACAGTTAACTGCAGTGGATCAAAATAAAAACTGAGTAAACAAATAAAATTAACCAGCAATGCGGCAATTGTTGCTGGAAATATCCCACTTCGGGAATAAATGGGATGAAATACCAGAGAAAAATATTTTCGGAGACTAATTATACTTCCGTCATTAGTTTTATGCCATTTTAAAGTGCATTCAAAGCATCACGAAAGTCGAATAGCTACTGTGTATGCATCACAAAGTCTGACAGTAAAATTGTCAATCTAACCAATTAAGCATTCTGCATCCAAGCTGACTTTTCTTAAATTAATTTTATTCATTGTAATTTTCTCCACAGGTAGCCATTCATCAAATGCTGTCATTTATTCTAACAAGTTGTGTCACCCAACCAACGTTCATTTGCATTTCTTAAGTGGGAGAACATCTCCCATCACACGGAGTGAACAAAAGCCACAATCATCAGCATTTCCACTGTGATACAGCAAAACTTAAAGTATCTGTCGCTTGGTTTCTAAAAAAGGAAGACCCATTCAACAGACAGCAATTTTCATCCGCTAAATTGGTGGCAACCGCGAGTGAGCTACTTTTGACGTCACACTGGACGTCATCTGATAATAAACGATCGTGTTAAATATTTTCACCCCATCCTCTAGTCTCATCGTCTTGGGGTTGTGCACGGCTGAGGAAAACTGGCCAAATGGGCATTAAAACATATTGACGTGTTTCCACTTGGAACGATAGACACAGGCGGGAGGCTTAAATGAAGACTATTTCCAAAAGCATGATGGGGTTACTCCGCCAGCCTCTAGCCCAGCAATAGTCTCGTGTGGAACCAGTAGCGGCTAGTTCTGTGGTTATATGATCATGAGGGCTCAAATCGCAGCTAAACGTGTCTTACTCTCTCGCCAATATGAGATTTTACAGAGAACTTATAAATATCTTTCAATTGGATAATTGAATTGAATTTATGATCTGACTTAATACTTGGAGGGCGGCAGTGGCAGTGGCGGCGGCATTCGGTGTAGATTGTCGATTTGCATTCGCTTTGTGAGGTGGCAGAGTGTGGCAACGAGGTATAGTCATGAAAATGACGCAATCATAGGCACGAATGACGGCGAGTTTAATTAATCACATTCAATTTGTTGAAATTCAGAAATCAGATTGGTTGCAGGATGTTTGGGCAGCCTTGAACTTGTTTAGGATTGTGTATTTCCGGTGTTAGTTTTGGCACTGATTTCGATGGGATAGGGCATTCCACAGAAAGAGAGGCATTAAGGTAGGTATATGGCTGGAATGTATCAATTCGTATGTGGGACTTATGTATACAATTATGGTTCGTATTGATTTTAGAATTATAGAGAATCTGTAATGATCGTAAGATACTTCTAAAGATATTTGTGCATGATGTATAGCAAACTACTTCCTAAAAAGAAAATGAGCAGAAGGTTGTTTTCGAGATTAAGACCAAAGGTTGAACTTTAGTAACCAATGGTGATTTAATCTGAGGTTTCAATATTGGTCATGCCAAACAGAAAGATTGCTGTCTCTTCTAACTAGTCAATATCCAACTTTTTGAAATTATTATAAGTTCCAAGATTTCGGTATAAAGAGACCCCAAGCAAACCCATTTACTCTTGTCAGACTTTCAACCTGTTTATCTGTGCCTCCGCTTTGACACAGTCTCACAGACACCTTGGATGAAGACTGTATTCTTCACAAAATGGAGCATTTTTTGGCGTTCGACCAGTGGGTTATTTCAAAGTTGCGTCTCAGAAGCACTTCAGTATGTAGATAGTCTCTGAAGTACATAAGTGGTGTGTAAACAATAGTTGTAGCTTTGTCAGGAAAAAAAAAAACTTGAATCATCAGCCTTGCCCCTCTATTTACAGCGAAACCATTCAATTTCCGCCAGAGGTAGAGTAATTTCGTATTAAAACCACAGCTACGATAGAAGTACAACCAGGCGATCTTGCGAGATTCCTGGAAATACTTTGATATTATTGGATAAGGAAACCGACAGATGCCAAATAGAATCTGGAGATGAAGCTGGTGGCTTTTGATCCAACACAAAAGTCTCGGCACCTATGGGAACGTGACGTATTGTGTTCCAGGACATTTAGAACTACGTTAGGTTAAACCTTGAAAACCTTTCCTCTCAAATTCATAGGTACTCATTCCTTCTGCTACGTCTTTCTTGACAGAGGTATCCTGCATCTGCTGTCTTCTGTCCTGGTATGTTCTCTGCAGTTCTTCTGCGATAACACCAACTATCTAGCTTAAAGTTGTGTGGAAACCACTATACATTCCTTGTGCGATAAATTGATTGATGGCCGTGGTTTTAAGATTGTATGATGAAATTTTTATAGCTCCAGCCAAACTTGGTGGTTCATAAAATATCTAGCTTTATTGCCTCCTGCAAATGTAATGGTTTTTATTCCTTCACCTGCTAATTAGGGAGGCTGTACGTTTTGTGCTCCGCAAGTGTAAGGCCAACTGATTAAAGCTATCATTATTGTACTTTTTTTTCAAGTAGAATTGTAGTTATAACTTTGTAGATAGTATGCAAACTTTCATGTTGTACGGTGATCTTAGCCAAAGGATGCTATCGTACATATTGTTTCACAGCATTGGCCCAAAGACTGAGACCTTTGGTACTCATTTTATGACATTTAAAAGTCACTCACAAGTTTCGTAATAGTTTTTGATACCGTTGTATTACGCAGCGATTACGAAATATTGACCTTTATGACGGAACAGTATGACTTAGATCGTCTTCCTTCTAGGGTTAAGTTCTGTCATTCCTCATATATTTCCTTGTAACAAACAGCCTACTCCAATCTTTAACAAATCAAGCGACTAAGGCAATTGTCTATGCTAATGATGCAGAGAATTTGACAGCTGCCATGTCAGAAGTGCTGCAGTATGGACCTTTGACAGTCTAGACTAGACACAGTCCCTCTATAAACTGTAATAATGACAATGAATTTGGATTTAGCCAATAGAATTATTTGAAGTCTTCTCATATCCTCTTCCGTTTGACCTAAACATTCAGTTCTTATGGATGTTAAAGTATCTTACAAGTATAAGACAGAAATTTGTTCTAGAAGTCTAAAACCAATCGGACTGTCAATAGAAACTTTGGACTACAGACCTGTTGCGCTGATGCATTTGTGGCAGTTATTGGGGACTATGTCCAAACATAATGGTTCTAATGTACTTCATGCTTATCAGATTCTTTTAAAATACGAGGGAGTGATATGGTGGATATAGACTTGGAGTGTCAATACGGTAAGAAAGCTGAAATGAGTACAACGTTAACGTCAAAGTCACTTAGTAGTGGAAGCTAGACTTGGTCTATAGAAGCTCTACCTGAAAACTAATTCTCCAAGAATCCTCATGTCTCGCAGTGAATTTAGACTATTGGATTATTTTAAGTTCCTGCTGTCTTACGAGTGCTGAAATTTCTGGTTACCAATGGTGTTAAATTATGCCTTGGTTTAAGTGTAGCCAGGGCGTGGCTTAGGTTATCCCACTCTTAGCATTTGTATTTTCTATGAATTTTGTAAGTGACTAAGGTTAAAGCTTTCAGAGATATTCAGTTCGGTTGATTTAGCTTTTACCAAATTGAATGACAACTTTATGCATAAATCCACTCCCAATTCGTTAAATGTTTACTTAAGTGCGTATACGCCCCCAAGGCAAACTTTTTACTCGATTGTACCTATACATTCAATAAATGAAACGCAACTCGTTCTTGGGCTGGCAAAATAGACGTACACCCAAATGACCTAATTGCAAAAATGTGTTTTGCATATTAGACTATTTATCTCAGTCGTAAAACAATGCACGCGATGACAGCTGTCAGCCTTTGCTTTCAATTATCGCTGCAACAAGGAGAACTTGATCTGATTTCAATAAAACTCAGAGATGTTGACCCTCACGCAATATTGTACTCATAAGTGAGTGACTGGCGGAAATTCTTTTGTTTTTAAAACAATTCCTGACCATTCCATGATGGTAATGTGTTTAATTTCAAAAAAAGAATTGTTTTGACAAACACACACACAGAGCCTTCCATTAACAAACGGATGCAAAATGAAATTAAACCTTGTATTGACGCAATTCATTTTCAGCGTGACATATAACAAATTGCTTTAATGATCCGTTAAGTAAGAGAACTAAATGCGCCATTTTCCTAAAAATATCTCTGGTCTGTGGCCATTGAGACTTTGGTCTTTAAAGCAACCATTTTGATGCATAAAATGAAAATCTGTCATAGGTTTTTTTCTCTGTCAATCATAACTAATAATTGTGCTGCCAAAAATACGAGCGTACTCGTACGTATGAATATAGAACGTAAGAGGACGTAAGACCCGGTGACAGATTGGCTTAAAGACACTTCCTCTGTTTGGTTTAACAAGAAATCTCCCACGTTCTGGCAGATGAATTTGTTTAAGTCACAAAGTGTAATTAATTTGACATTTTGCATAAAATAAAAGCGAACCTTAAATGTTATGATTGTTTAGTTGGTTTTTCATAGATGGATTTTAAATTATGAAATATACATAGGTGGTTTGTTTAAAGGGCCGTCCCATGGAATCTATCGTATATGTACGTGATGCCGATGGATAAGTTGACGTGGACGTATTTAACGGAAAGGACTGTCCTTTAGACCCTGTTCACACAAGACTGTCGGACTGATTTTTTTTTTACGTTTCCCGGCGAGGGAGAAGTGGAGATGTGATATGTTACGGCAATCCAGATATTCAAATTTTCAAGATTTTTTTTTGATGTTTGCAAATGTTAATCGGTGTCACTTGACAAAAGGATGACACAAAGAAACAAAAGAAAAACGAAAGCCAGCCAATTCAAGAGTTTAATTGACACTGACAACTAATATGTCAAAATACATATGTGAGCCTTTGGAAGTATTCTGAGTACGGAAACGTCAAAAGAATTCCATTCCGTCAGTTCTGTGTGAAGAAAGACTTATAATCCGTCGCAAAGTATGAATAAATTCGAAATTGTTTTCTTGATACATATATATACTATATACAAATGTATGTAACTATCAATCGGTTGTCAACAGATACAATGGATAAAAAAAGTTGTAGTAATAATAAATTTAGAGCGGCACAACCCGGAAAGTTTTCGAATTCATCCATGAAGCAGGTTGAAGTAGAAGACGACCCATTTTACATCATGCTCATGTAAAATGGACTTCAACTTACCTGTGTTCGAAAACAGCTAGCGACCGATCGAGTTGGCTGAGTAGGTTTTGTTTTTTGTGGTTCATAACCCACTCTGTTTTGAACTGATTGACAACTTAGATTTAGGTTTAGGTAGGGCATTGTCTAAGAGGAGAAAGAACTCCTGCACTCAGATCAATATATGTATACCAATGTTATAGAATCGTAGTTTCTTCGTGCTACGGCAAAGGGTTCATTTATTGATCATTTCTATAAGGGTAGATAGAGATTTCCTGTCTTTTAGGACCTTCATTTGGCAAACGCTAATATGGATCAGGAGTCAGACTGATTTTAACATGCTCAACCAATCAGAAAAGATACCTGCGTCTGCACGAATGTCCATCTCTGACTCATCAGTGTGGAATTTTAGATTCATTGTGTGCTTGGTATTTTTCTGGTCTTCCATTTCTCTCTACTCTGTAAAAGGCCTTACAAAGTCCAGTTTTGGCATTATGTAGGATAATAGTATGTCCTGTGTTGTGTTTGGGTGATATTGTTGGCAGTTTGCCACCACATTCGGCTGCTATAGATGAGTGTAGGTTTCACAAGAACTGTGTACATCCATTCCGGGATAATTCTGTGAAAAGGCTATCGTTATAATTTTTTGTCAAGCACTAGTCCAAAGCAAGTATTTGGGTGGAATGCATCCAACAGAAAATTTTAAATTATTGTATCTTTCGTTTGTAAACAGTACCAACTCTGCCTTTTGGGGACTGACCCCCAGTTCACATTTCCTGGTCCAGGTGTCCAAGGACTCCTTTAATTGTGACTTTGCTTCTCTTTCTTAGTTTTAGGACTGTTTCGTTAAGAACATGAACCCATAGCAGTGGGGAGATGACTCCGACTTGAAGTGCACTCCGAAAGGTGTATACTTCTGTATACTTCTCACTATCCTATTGATTGGATGTGGTCCACATTGCAGTCTGTTTTCTGACTATTCTCATATTGATTTTGAATTCGTTCTTTTGGATGCATTGTGGAGTTATCTAGTTCTTTTTCTAGTGCTTGCTAGTTCTTGACTTCATCATGGAGGAAATATCTTACTTCTACCTTTAGTAATTAAGAATGACTTATGCCTCTTTAAAAATGTTTACTGTGGTCAAGCTGTCGATAAGTTACTTCCGGGAAGATTTTGCTCTTCCGTTGAAGTTGCGTTCTGCGATGGTATGTCTACATTTGTGGATGCTTTCAGTGTTTACATGTCCAAATTCTTTTTGTTTAGGTTAAACCAAGATCACCGCTGTATCACGTTGTCCTTGTTTTTTTTTCAATCTTCATCATAACCTCACAGTTGCCTCTACTCTACATACTTACAGTGCTCCTAACGCTGCGTACAATCCCAAATATGATCGATTGCACACACCCTCTTCCACCGGCAAGCAAAAACTCTGCGATATCAAGTTCACTGTCCATTTATGCTTATGTACTAAATCCATTCTAGCGGCAGCCTTTCTAGCTTTGGAATGCAACAATACAAGTGTTCAACGGCGCAATTGTATTTCTGTAACTCACCCATACAATTCGGAAAATAGCTAAATCTAGTTTACATTCACATTTGTATCCAATTTATTGGACATCTAATGCAAAAGCGAATGCAAAGACGTTTTTCAACAGACTGGAAACCAAAAACTGGGCCAATGAGCGTAGATCTAAATCACTTATAGAAAATAAACGTGTTCTAGAATTTCGACAAAAGTCTGCCGTCGCCCCAGCCGGCCGAGGGGGTAGGACTCACTTCATTAGTGAATTCATTAAAATTGTGTTGAATGAAACGAATCGGGGAGCATTTTGGCAGTTCTAAAAACGTGGTCCTCGGCATTCATAAAAACACTCATAAAGAAAGGAATTTTCTTCTGAGTGATATTTTGAGAAAATGCACTTGGAAGCACATGCTATGAATCATTTCATTTGCTGCGCAATATTAGATTAGGATTTCTTAATTAGTGCCAATGGGCTTAGGAAAATGTAATGAAATGAAAACAAAGTTATGGGGTCGTTGTTGGTATCTCGAAGTTAAGAAACAAAAACTCTTCTAAATGACATCGTATACATGTAATCCAACTTTGCCTGCACAGATTCATCAAAGATGTACATACTCAAGTTAAAACTCAGGTGTCTTCTCTGATCCCTTGGATGCATCCAAATGACAATAGTGTTTCATCCTCTACTGCATCCATGCAACTTTTACAAAATTCGGTCGCAAAAAGGTTAAGCCTTGTAGCATGCTTGCCTATTCGACAGTGTCCAGTGATGACACCTATCAAAATAGAAATCAAATTTTTAGAGAGTTTTAAATCCAGCTTTGGCCAAATTTGTTTTGTCGCTAGACATGTTGGTGGTCCACTTATCCACCTAAGAATTGTATGTACTTTCGACAGCATCTTTGTCGGCAAAATGGGTAAAGTTGATTCTATTCTGGCGAGTTTATCGGCCTTTAAAGGTGAATATTGAACTGCTCAGCTATCTCCATGAGAGACGATCGTTAGTCTAGAGCTACGAAAGAATTAATAGACTTTGATTTTAAGAATTGGATAACTTTTTGGCTGTCCAAAAAGATGCGGATATCGCTAGTAGATATCACGTTTTCCTTAAGCTTTATTGATCGCTTTTGAGCCGTCAGTGTAGAAGTGAATCGGCTCGTCTTCTTAAAATGGTTCTTCATTCCAGAGTGATCTGGAAGGGATGGTGACGACGAAGTTCTTATAAAAAGTTAGACATGGCGTGGTGTAGTCCGTGTTTGCGGGAGAAATTTTAAAGTTATTTAGAATGGAGGCGTGGTTAAATTCATTTCTTGATCACTGTAGGGTAACTTCGAGGCGAACGGCTGCACTTGCTGCCATTTGCTTGCTAAATACATATATCCAGGGGTATTAGATGAAACATAATGTCCAGTATCGCAGAGGGAGTTATGCGTAGAGCATCGCTTATGTATATACAGATACACAATACAGTACAGGTACGCTAGACCTTACTTCGATAGTCGCGGTTTATGGCTTTTTCTAAGGCTGTCTGTCAAACAATCACTCCGTTTATGCCGTTTATGAGTATCGGTCTAATGACCCAGATCCAGTGAGTTATTCGAGGTTGTAGACGCCATCTACTTATAATAGCTTTTTTGCAAAAGAAAATTGCTACTGGCTTTCTTGATTTTTTCTTGAATGTTAGGTCTCCTAACCTCAACCTTTGGGGTTGAGAAGTGCAGTAGATTAATTTTATGTTTTAACATTTTTGAAGGCTCCCCCAAATGTGAAATAAAGTTACCATACCGATGTCTTTGTTCTCTAAAGATGTCTAAGATGCCGGGCAGTCACTTTGTCTCTTGCGGTACAGTATGCGGAAATAAACTGTACTTTGCACAATGTATTTCAAAGGAAAACGCGATGTTCAAGTCTTCTCCTCTGCTCATGAACTGCACAGCTATTTAAAGCTAATCCTTTCAAACACTGCTACTCAGTACATTGGAATATATTGACTAGCGTTTTTTTTTTTTTTTATTTTTATATGGAAGGGGAAATCTTCTAAAAGATACTGACGAAATACTCGGTTGATCAGCATGCCAGATTTCTACTGACTAAAACCACCTCCCTTTAAATCTTTTTCTATGCCCCGCGGTACTACCTCCAGGTATTTCTTCACGGGGCAGGATTTAGCAATTCTTGCTTTCTTCAGATTTCTACATGACCAGTCTCTTGGTTCCTTCTTGTTTCTGCATCTCTGCCTCTTTCCCGATCCAGTCGTCTAAGTTCACATGAGATGTATTTTGTGTAGGAGTCTACTGCATCCCATTTTGTTTGAGACTGTAGCATGTGACCTACAATGTTTTCAGGGTTTGGTAAAGCTTCCAGATCCCTGTGCAGGATTTCTCTCTGAGGCTGGAATCGTGGGCATTCAAAGTATACATGCTCAGCGTTTTCTGGTATTCCCTCGCAAGTCGGGCAATTGGGCGTGTCATCAAGTTTGAACCTATGTAGGTAAGCACGAAAGCATCCATGCCCACTCAGCATTTGAATAATATGGAAGTTTAGCTCTCCGTGCTTCCGCTCTATCCAATCGTTTATTGTCGGGATAATTCGGTACGTCCATCGACCTTTATCAGATGCATTCCAGAGCTGCTGCCATTTGCCTAAACTAACAGTTCGTTCAGCTTCGTTTATGCGATTAGTTAATTCAGTGGTGTTCATTCCGTCGCTTTTCTTTTCGTAGATTCTCTGCGCTTCATCTGATAGCAGGTCAATGGGGACCATTCCCGCGATGACATTCGCTGCGTCGCTAGACACTGTACGATATGCACTACATACTCTCAAGGCACATAGTCTGTACGTCGTTTCGATTTTTTTCCTATACGACTTGGTCTTCATAGCTCCTGCCCAAATTGGTTAAGCATATAGGATTACGGACTTAATTACGCTTGCATACAATCGTCTTCGACTATACCTAGGTCCTCCTACATTCGGCATTATCCTCATGAGGGCGTTATTAATGCGTGAGGCTTTCTCGCTTACATGCTCTAGGTGTTGTTTGAAGGTTAGCCTAGCATCTAACATCATACCCAGGTATTTGATTGCAGGTTTCGATTCCACCTCATGTCCACCTACCGTAATGGTGATTGTCTCGCACTCTTTCCTGCTGCTAATCAGCACCACTTCGGTTTTATTTTCAGCGAGCTTAAGACCTACTGATGTAAGCCATTTCTGGACTATCCTAATAGTGTCGTTGCTGATTTGGGAGACTTCCTCCAAAAATTTGGCCACTACGACAATGGCGATGTCGTCAGCAAATCCCAATATTTTTGCTTCTTCTGGTATTGGCAGCCGAAGTATTCCATCATACATGATATTCCACAACAGCGGCCCCAAGACCGAGCCCTGTGGCACTCCCCCAGAGACGATGTATTTTTTAATACCCTCATCTGTATTACACAGAAGGATCCGTTGTCTAAAGTAGTCCTCTATTATATTTATTAGATACTGTGGAACTCTCTTGTTTCTTAGCGAGCCTCCTTTCCATCTTCGGCCATCTATGGCTTTCTGCGCAGTGTCGACTACCACCTTGATTGCATTTATCGTAGACCGTCCCCTTCGGAAGCCATACTGGTGCTCGGCTAGACCTCCCGCGTTTTCAATCGCTGTTTCTAGCCTGGTACCAATGATCTGTTCGAGCACTTTTCCAGCTGTATCCAGCATACAGAGTGGTCGATAAGATGATGGATCTCCCAGTGGTTTGTTTCCTTTAGGTATGAGGACTAGTTTTTGTATCTTCCATTGACTCGGAAATACTCCTTCTCGGAGGCATGAGTTGTAAAGATCCAAAAACAAGTCCGGTCTGGCTTTAATTGCGGTTTTTAGTGCACTATTGGGTATCGCATCTGGACCAGGTGCTTTTCTGTCTCCAACTCTGCTGCTGATAGTAACCAGCTCTTCTCTTGTTACCATAGGTATCAACTGGGTTGATGCTAGCTGTACTGTACTGGATTGCAATTCACGCTGACTTGGAAAGAGCCCATTAACGATCTCGAGGAGCAGGTTCGGGCACGTTGGTGGTTGTTGATGGAATATTTTAAGTCTTTTCAGTACCACTAGATACGCCATCCCCCATGGATTTTGGTCCACTTCATTGTATAATTCCCAGAAACATCTACGTTTGCTATTTTGGATAGCTTGCTTTAGGTCCTTACGCGCTCTTTTGTACCGGTTTTGAAGGTCTTCGAACGTGTCCCTTCCTCTAGAGCGTTGATACAGCCTTCTCATGCGGTGGCATTCGGAGCGTAGCTGCGCAATATTTTCATTCCACCAGTAAACTGAGGTAGTATATTTACGATTTACCTTTTTTCGCACCATAGAGGCATCGCAGGCATTTGTAAGGTGGCTCATAGTTTGTTTCGCCTTGTCTACTGCTGAGCCTGTCAGCGTCGTGTTCTCTAGCATAACCATAAGTGCATCTCTATCCAGGGTGTTGGTTTTCCATCCTAGGTTTTGAGTCGTATTTCGAGCTGAAGGATTTCTTCTCGCTTTGATCTGAGAGCTTACTTTCCATGAAGCGTTTTGAACTAGAGAACAGCTAACAAACGTCAGATCTATAATCGAGCCCATTCCGCTTCGGGTAAATGTTTTTTCCTGGCCATTGTTAAGAAGGGCTATGTCGAGTGCGGCGAAAGCCTCTAACAGGCAAGTTCCTCTTCGGTTTGTTCTGGAACTGCCCCACTCTCTAGGCCAGGCATTAAAATCACCAGCTATGACAACCGGGCTTCGGTCTCTTGCATCTAGAGTCAGTCTGTCGAGAAAGTTTTCAAATTCCTCTATCGTGAGGCTCGGTGGGGCGTAGCAGCTATATACATTGATGCCACTAATTTTGGTTCGTACGAAACCAGCATTAGGTACCACCTCCGTTTCCTGAAAGAGTTTATTGCTGCAGGACCAGATCGCAGCTTTGCCTGTGCTGTCAGTGATCCATCTATTTCTATCGTGCTGCTTATACGGTTCACTTAGGTTAGCCACATCGATAGTCAGTTCCCGTACAGATTGAAGCAGCAGATTTTGGGCAGCCTCGCAGTGGTTTAAGTTTAGCTGCAGAAATTTCATGGTTGATGCAGTTCCTTTATCGCCTTTTGGTAGGATGGACATCTTCTACTTCCTGTGAAGTGATTGCTTTCTATTCCTTCGTTGCCACGGCAGTGGAGACATTTAGGATCACGCGTGCAGGTTTTCGCTACATGTCCGCTTTCCCCGCATCTCATGCAACAGCTGGACAAATCTTTTGTGGACTTGCATTGCCGTGCTTTATGTCCAAAGTTCAGGCACTTATAGCACTTCATTGGAACAATTTTTTCGCGGATGCGGCAGACCACCCATCCTATTCGGATTTTACCCAAAGTTATCAGCGTGTTGGCCGCGTTTGCTGGGAGACTCAATGTTGCCGTCTGTGTTCCACTAGGAGCACCTTCTAACCGCTCGGTAATAGCTTCCAAGATTTCTCCCTCCGTAGTAACTTCGTCGAGATCTTTAATTTCAAGCAGTACTTCTTGTGTTAGCATTTTAACCTCAGCATGCTCCACTAGCGTCTTTCCTATTTTGTTTTGGACCTGTGAAGCTTGCAAGTCCGCAGACCTCTTAAGTTCTATGAGCAAGTGCCCCTTTGCTGTCTTCCTTATGTGGTTTACGCTCTGTCCTATTTCCTTAAGGTCAGGGTCGTTCTTAACGTATATGTAGGTACTTATGTATGAAGGTATGTATATATTTTCAAATTCTTATAATATCAGGAAACACTTCTAAACTTCGGGTGATCTTCATCACAAAAGTACCCTGTGCTAGTGTCCAAAGTCCTAATCTTCCCATGTGGGAATTATATTCTTTTCGAAAAAAAGAAAAACGACAACTCCGACATCTGTCTGAAAGGCCGATTTATTTTCATATTTAGACTGCTCGCCATCGCCACTTAGTGTTCGGAAAGCCATTAAGTATCTCATGCATATACGAAAACTGAAAATAACACAGAAAGACTGCGCGCCGGGAGATACAGGAACACAATTTTATGATCGCTCTCTCTCTCTGCATGGAGGACATAATTAGTCGTGCCGTGCACCAACAACAACCGACGAATATTCACCTTGGCATTGCGTCAATGAAATTTTCAATATAAAAATAAATAAAAACAAAAAGAAAAGAAAAGAAAAGCGAAATTATTAATAGAAATACAAGTAAGTTGAATTATTAAAAAAGGAAAAAAAAAAAAATAAATAAAAACCATCCGATGGGAGGTGCAGCAGCACCGCGCTCTAATTGAATTCAATTTCTTTATGGCGAGCGTTTGTTTTATTTTATTACCGAGGATGAGATAAAAATCGCTTTTTCGCATTTTCACATTTTAGCACTTACTCAACAAGACCATTTGGAATGTGAGGAAAATTATTTTCACCAATTCTCCCACCGCCACCGCCGCCGGCTGATGCAACCCCAATGTTAGGGAGTGAGTCAGTTTGGCTGGAATGCGCGAGTAAGATGTTTTAATGAACTTTCGAACATATCCTCGTCATGGGTGGTCGTACATTGTGGGTGGGGAAATATTATTTATTTAATATATACTATTTCATGTGTGTGGTGATGATTTTATATGGCATTGGAATTTGTTATACGTCCTCTGACGCAATTGATCTATCAACATCACCCACTCCTTCATTTTATGGACGTCATAAGATAAGAGATGCGACCTCAGAAGTCAAAAATAGTAAGTGACAGGTGTCAGGTATTTCCGACTAACGACCTTAGAAGCATGTATCTTAGACACGAGAAGAAAGAAATGTTTTCCTCCAAATATTTGCTATTCACCAAATGAACGTCAGTCAATTAGGTAGGCTCAATCTAAAGTGATGGACAGCGATGTGACATTTGTGTGTTTTTGTCAAATTGCATGGATATGACGTTTTATTAACTTATCAACAAAGAACAATGTGACCAGAAATTTAATTACGACATTAATATTTCATTCAAGGTTATTTCGAAAGGCCTTTGATAAGGCAATCACAGTTTCATAATGTTTGACCATTTTTTTTTTTTAATTTAGCTGTCAAAGGTGGAGGGAATTGATATGTACATACATACATACGTACATATATCGGAAGGAATTACAATGTCTCGTAGACTTGTAGGTGTCATAAGACAGGTACAGGTTTTAAGTAGAAGAGTGAGTTGTCAAAAATTAAAAAAAAAATGTTTAAAACCCACGTCGACTAACTTCTAATACATTTTTAGTTCAATTATGATTAGGTACATGGATTAACAAAGGTGAAAATTGGGAGACAATTTGAGATTTGCGGATCCCAATGGATTGCAAGATGATTATATTTACCAAGAACGCTATTTTGAGCAGTTTGGAACTTGTTGATTTACCTATTGTGGTAAAGAAAAAAGAAAAGAAACTATGTCAACTTTACTCCTTCTGTAGAGAAGATAATTTTTACAGGGCGGTGATGAGCGCCATGGCTTATGTGGTTAATGCGTTGGACTATGAAACGGGGGTTTCGAGGTTCAATCCCAAGGTAGCAGTTTAAAGTTCTTCCAAGGCCCCACCACTCGCGAGTGTCTGACAAACATCCGAGAGTATAACTATCGCGAAAAAACTTCTCAAATAAAAAATTAGCCTTCGGACATTGAATCAAACAGTAGGCTCCCTCCATTCATGTAAAGAATATAACATGCACAACACGAATGACTGCGTGAAACTAGACCCTGAACCTCTCGTATTTGTATTTTTGGTTAGGAGCTGCATAGAAACATGACTGTTTAGTGTTTTTATTGTAGACTAGCTAAAGTGCGTTATATTTCTGGGTTGCCGAAAAAGATGGAAGGGGTAAGTACATATGCAGCTAACAATCGGACCACCAATGGATCCATTGTGTATCCCTGTCGTGGAGAAACCAAAAAATAAGATAAAGTTCATTTTGTGAATTTGAGATGGCCAACCGGCAACCCTCAAACGAGTACATGCTAGAGCCCACAACCCGAGATTCTATTCGAGTTGACTATTTACCCAACTCCCAGTTGAGGGAAAGATTGTTTTAGACCGAAATCGCGGTATGGTGATATATAATTTGTTTCGGTACCCAGGTCTTCCCATGTCACTCTTTTCCAAAGATTGGATTGTTAAACGTAAAGCAATTTTCGCAGCTGTTTTCTTTAGGTTTAAGTCTAATGCATGTTAATCTTTGGATCTCTGTCAGCTCCTGGAGGTACGTGCCATTATCTGCTGCGGTCCACCAGACTATGCATCTATAGGATAGAATGGACCTGACGATGGTTGTATACATCCAGTGGTTGATGGCAGGCTTCGGATCCCATTTGTTACCATAGATTTTAATGCATGTGTGAAAGGATATGAATCCCTTTTTATCCTTTCTGATGTGTTCTCTTTCCAAGTAAATTTCGCCTTATTTGAGATTTGGAGTGGTGCACCAATGAGTCTCAAGGGTCCATTTGCTCTGCTCCTCTGTTTTCAGGGGCTGACGTTTAACCTACATCTTTCCGCCCAATTGCAACGGAAGTAGTTCAGTGATGGTGGTTACGAACTTGCCTGAGAACATCGTCGGCATATGCAACTTGGACCTCATTTTGTTCTATTCCTTTAAAATTTCGTTCACGACGCCTACTGACGAGGCGACCTGGCGCCTAGGTTCTAAAAGTAGCCTTTTTTTGGGACAGAGCACATACATAGGAAGTGGGGAATGATTTTTTTATGTGAAAAGAGTCCCAGCCTTTTGGCATATTGTCCTATCGAATAGTGTCCAGTAAGAACACCGATAATGTGACAGATCTGTGATCGCTTCAACAGGACAAACTTAGCACTTCGCTTCAGATCAAGTCCGAGCCAGATTTATTTCGAAATATTGCAAGTAGAGAAATTTTCACATCTACAGTGGGTTTTGCTAAAAGCGTCCAGCCTTAGTAAAAGTTTACAAGTAGCGAGGGGCATACCCAGGTTCCGCCACTTCGGCAGG
Organism: Xylota sylvarum; assembly: GCA_905220385.1. NCBI lineage: Eukaryota > Metazoa > Arthropoda > Insecta > Diptera > Syrphidae > Xylota > Xylota sylvarum. Next base: position 42,680,662 of record LR999958.1, read on the forward strand.
ATCCTATGGGTCGTACCCGGTCTGGCGAGTTCGTCAGCCCTGCAACGTCTCTGGATGCCACAGCAGTTTTGAATATTACACTGCTGAGACAAATGGCAGTTTAAAATGAAATTTGAAGTGAAGGAGCACGATTCCAGGGATTTGATTGCCTCTTGACTGTCAGTGAAAATGCTAATATCCCTGACAGATATTGCATTACATTTCAGCCAGGAGAAGGTTTTCTTGATCGCCATGATTTCCATCTGAAAAACACTGCAATGTTGAGATTGAAAGGGATGTTCGGATTCAGCTTATCGGAGAAGGCACCACAACCGACCCTCTCGTCAGAGCAGAGGGAGCAGTGACCCATTCACTTCGGTCAAATAACGGGGTCGGTGAGGTGTAGTCAGTGTCTTCTAGGGTAAAATTGAAGAGATCAATGATCGACTAGTGGCTCTCATGATAGCTAGACAACAGTGAGGAGGCTTTCAGTCGGATAACAGCACTCGCAACCAATTACTTGCTAAGAATATTTAAGGGGAGAAGTTCTCATGCATAGACATGAGGGACTGAGGTATGTAAGTAGCCCTATTAAGACGCCAATACAGTAGCATAGATTTGATAATAGACACACGCTAGATGTATAGCGTATGAGGTTGAAAATCCCAATTTGCCAAAGATATGAGGTTGAAAACTCCAGCTCCAACATCTGCAGTTTTTACAGGAGTATAGAGCCACAGTTGCCTTCTTTACGTGTTCAAGTAGATTGGCTTTCCAGTTTAGTTTCCTATCCAAAATGAGACTCAAGTATTTTGCATTATCTTTAAAGGTAAGACTGGTGCCATTAAATGTAAGATGCTCAATAAGGGGAACTCACATTTTCTTGTAAAGGGGACAAGTTCTGTTTTGAGGGAGTTAACCCCTAGTCTGCATTTTGAGTCCCCTCTGATTTTCCTGAAAGTATCAGGAAGCGACTATGGCAATGTTATCTGTATAGTCAACGACTCTACAACCAGTCCTTTCAATGTCCAGTAGCAATCCGTTGACCAGTAAATTCTACAGAAGAGGGGACAAAGCGCCACCCTGAGGAGTTCGGCAACTAGCAAGTTGCGTGATGGTTTTAAGCCAAGGGAGCACTAAGTAAGGGGACTTATGTACATATGTATTTGGTTTGAAACTGCGCCCAAAGGATCTTTTCAGTAGTGCGTTGCTGCACGGTGTAGGGAAGTTGGTTTTAAATTGAGGTAAAGAAACTGAGGAGAAACCAGGGGTACATACATTATGTATATATTTACATTTACATTTATGTATATATTTGGAAATTTCTGAACCAAAAAGGGACCATGATGGTGTCATGCGTTTTAATCGGAATTTTACGATTTATAACTTTTTTGGAACGGATACCATGATAGGGCTGAGAGAACCTAAAGATCCAAACATAGTGGAGTTTAGTTCGATTAAGCTTATGTCAAAACTGAACGAAAAGCCATTCTACATATTTCTATCCAGTGCTCTAGTTGCCCATAATGAACTCAACCAAACTTCATAATCTGTCAAATTGTAGGCAAAATAGAAAATAAGCAAAAAAAAATTAAATTAATAAAATTATTGCATCATTAGAATTAAAATATTCCCAGGATCGTAGGTATTCTGAATTAATTTATATTGCCATCGCTGTATTTTTTTCTTTTTCTTTTTGTATCAGCTGTCAACTTTTTGTACTAAATATCCCATTTCATTGGGACATTCCGTAAGCCTACAGAAGTTAACGAAAATTTAACGACTGTGCATAATCGTGCTTATGCTTATGGTGCTACACTGTTTTCATGTAATAAGACATTTAATTAAGCTGGCGTAAGCTCACCGCAGTTTATTATGGTCGGCCCTTGAATTTGAAGTACTGAGGTTACATAGTACAACCTAGACCGGATACGGGTTCCCACTGGGAGATTTTATGACACATCAGTTATGTAGTCCATAGAAAGCGAACTAATTAACTAACGAAGTGTAAACCATCAACTGAGTGACGGAACAAATGGATGTCTCTTGAATGGAAAATGCAGAAAAACTAGTTAAAAATGGGTCTGTCTAAGTTTGACGGTGATATATCTGGTAACCAGGACACACATAAAAGTACCTAACCATTGAAATTTCCCTTCGAAAGTTCGAATATTGAGAAACATTACAGCATTTATTATGACATCGAAACCATACTAAAACCATTTCAAAATAAAAAAAATTTAATTGCTTTGAAAAACTTATTAAAATGAATCTATCACCAACAGTTCTTAGATTTCGTCTTATTCATAAAAAAAAAGAATCATAAAATATGTTTTAAAAACTATCTTTGAATTAACAGCCACCCATACATCAAATGAACCCAAAATTAATTGCGTAACACTTTTCCTCAAAGGCTATAAATCAATTAGCAACTTCAATTTGCAAAAGATATTAATTCGAATGGCATTCGAAAATTTCTAATTTTTTTTTTTTCTTTTTCTCAAAAAAGAATGTGAAAAACGCATTTAGCTAATTTATTTTCTACCGAAAGTCTCATCACTCAGAGATCTCAGTCAATAAGATATACAGAAATAGTACTTTTTTTTTTCATAAAAGACGTCCAAAATGTTGATAGGTTTCATAAAAATGCAAATAAACGTCAAAAATGTTCCATCTCCTGCGTACATTCTGTCAGTAGTGCGTCACACGTATTCCTAATTAGCTGAACAAATTTTGTCTCATGTTTTTTTTTTTGTGCTAATAAATCTGATATTCTGTTAAAAGTATTCGGTCTAGAAACTTATGAATGACAAGGAATTGCTATGTGAATATGTATTAAACCTCAACACGTGTCCACTTTGTCGATTAATAAATTATATTTTCAATTTTAAAGCTAACCAAAACAAGATGATATCAAAAATGATTTGCAGGAAAACGTGCAGGTTTTTTGTTTATCCGCGGGAATTTATTTGCGGTCAAAACAAATATCACATGCGTCATTATAATCCGTTCACCAACCATATTTTTGAACAAATGCCAGAAAACAGAAAAAGTTTGGTACACATGTCTTAATTTTTTTTTTCGTTTTGGTTTAATTATTTAACATCTTGTGGATTTATTTTTTTTTTGTTAAGACCTACCTAACTGCCTTCGTGCATTGAAAGTGAAAGATATATTATTCCTAAACGCATTCTTTTGTGGAAATAGTTAATAAAAATGCTCAAAATTTGTTGCTTTTTAAATTTTATTTTTCTTTTTGTTTATTGATCAAGGCTGTGCGAAGTTTTATTGTTTATTTGCTAGAAAAATATTTTTATTATTTTGAAAGATTTTTTGTTTTGTTTTTGGTGTACAAACAAGCATTACGGTCTGATGAAACTCAATGTAACGTCGCCCATTAGTCTCTGGGAAGGCGGATGCGTTTTTTTTGCTCACCTTCGGCACTCTTGATCCGCTTCCGCATGTGCTTGGGTAGAACGCGAAATACTTCAGAGTCAATTTGAACGGGCATTGAATTTTGGCGCATTGCAAACCATTTGACTTTCTCCATTTTGTTGGTCGTCGCTGTAAAATATTAAAATATTTTAAATGTATAAGAAAAATATATAGCTTGGTGCTTATTTGATTTCGTATAGTACCTTATATTGTTTTCGTAGGTACTCGTATAAGTGTAAAGAGTGGTAAGTCTAGTTTTCGAAGTCGAAATATCAGACAACTCTCGAAAAATCTTGGTCATGTCGACATACAAACCGACATCTGTCCACCGCTCTGGACAAAACGTCAATATCGGCAGCTCCAACCTGCCTAGGAGTAAATGTAGACTCTACAAACGACACCTTAGTGGAGATCCGGGGACGAATTACCCTAGCAAAATGCTGCTACTTCAGTTTGGAAAAGCAACTGGGTTCAAAACTGCTAACATGAATGACGGAAGTGATGCTTTGCAGAAGAAGTAATCCTGTCCAGTATTACAAAAAAACAAGGGTAGCGAGGGAGCCAGAAGAAAAAGGGAGAAGAAGATCCTGCGTAGAAAGAAAAGAGCACACGCAGTCTCCCAGCTCAAGGATATCGAAGAGTTCCGCGATGGGAATAACATCCGGAACAGCTGGCTTTAAGCCCAGACTGTGAAGGAAATCTAGTCACCGAAGCACAGGGAATAGTAGATGTGTTTAAGCAGCATTTCCAGCAGTTACTTTATGGACATAAGATAGAGAGAATGATAGGACAAGAAGAAAACCCGTATCCTGTCAGTGATGAACGCAACCCGCTGCCAGTTTTGAAGAGGTTCGCTCAGCTATCAAAATGCTGAATAACAACAAGGCCGCCGGCTCTGATGGTCTAGCTGCGGAGCTTTTCAAACTTGATGATGATGATGCTTTTTGAGGCGTATGGAGGAGAAGATACAACCGCGAACTCGCTGTCCCAAGATGTGGATGTTGTCTAAAAGCAAAAAAAAAAAAAAAAACACGTCGACTACACTGGCTCGGCCACATTGAGGAAATGGACAATAATGCTCCAGCAAAGAGGATCTTTGAATCACAGCCACCAGGTTCGAGACGAAAAGGAAGATCGAACCTCCGTTTTATGGCTCAAGCTATCGTGGATGCCAGACGGCTTAGTCTAGACAACTGGAAGACAAGAGTGAAAGGCTGCCTCAGGCAAAAACTCTTCACGGGTCAGGAGCAAGTAAGTAAGTAGTACTGCAAGAAATTCCATAACCCAAACAACGTAAAATGATTTTGTTCATGCTTGCCTGCTACATATGTAGTTCTAAGCTATGTATGTCTTCAGAGCCTTAGGGGTATTAAACGAACTAAGGCAACATACATAGTCCTGACCTGTAGCCATACAGAACTATGACGAAGATTACATATTCGATTAGGATGATCGATATGTTCCAGAACAGGTCTAAGGTTAATTTTGGACGAGGAAATATAATCATCTACCCGTCTAGAAGTACTGGTGATCGGAACCAACAATGAAATGGCATTCTTAGGAAAGCTAAGAATAAGCCTACTCTTGGATGGTTGTCAGATATACACGGAACTTGGGACCGGTGGCATGTGCTGTCTGTATAATGCTAGTCTTTCGTCCTATGTTTCTATGTTCAAACAGACCTGGCAAGGTTCTAGTATGCAATTATTGCAAGAGTACCTCAGGGGTCGATTCTAAGACCTTTTCTTTAGACTACTTTAGAGTACAGCGTTCTCCGACTAACTGTAATAATGAAAGCAGATATGCATAGTAGTTAGGTTGCACAATTCGCCATACTCGTCGTTGTCATACTCGAATCAATGCGTCACATTTTTGCATCCTGATTAGAAAGCGGAGGGGACGAGAACGGATGACGTAAAAGTCTGTACTTGTACGTTGCTCTAAACCAGCCAATGACCGCTATAACTTGCATTGCAACCATACAATGAAAAAGGCCGGAAGTTCGATAATAAATACCGCACCCAGCGCCTAATCCCTTTGGCCTAATTAATTGTAAAGATTTCATTCATCTTTAAATAAATTACCAGATATCGTTACGTTACCCAAAAACAAATGTCCCCTTCGCATCCATTTGGTCTGCCAAAATATTTTCATTCTGCGATGTATATTCGTTTAAATTGTACCGAAAACGGTTGGAACCAACCTACCTGCGTCAGAATAATTCCTCCTCTCTGTTGTCGTCTTAGTTGTCGTCGTTGTCGTTTTTGTTGATTCCACCATAGTTTTCTGATGAATTAACATCGAATCCATAGTGGCGGGAATATTTTTGGCCGGATCCACCTGCTTGCCGTTACCGTTGTTGTCGTCGTCGGGCGTGGAATCGTTTCGCATCGCATCACCACGCTGTAGGGTAAGACGTCTTGCTGCCAAAGTTGCCTCTAAATTCGATGGCACTTGTGTTGAGTCATCTCCTTCCTCAATTCCACAATTGACGTCAGTCTCTGACGATGTGGACAGATTGTGTGTTTCGCCCTGACCATCAATGGAAGACCACTCTCCATGGGGTTGAGTGGTGGTCGTTGTCGCTGTCAACTGGTCTAATTTTAATTCATCTGAATCATCATCGGCATGGAGCTCCTCACGCGTTGGCGATAATTGAACCGTCTCTTGTTCGTCGGAATTCCCCAAGGCTGAGGGTAATGAATTGACGCCCACTTGCCGATGGTATTGTACTTTTGGCATCCGTTTACCATCTTCCTCTTCCACCAGTCGATCGAGAGATTCCCCAATCGCGTCGTTACCGAAAGATGTCTTTGTCTCTTCGGTTAAGGATGACTTTGTTCCCAAGCTAGCGCGACGAAGTCTCCGTCGGGTTAGGAAGCCTCTTGCGCCGGCTTGGATTTTTGTTGCCGCTGAGATGATAGTGGTATCGGTGTCACTCGAGGGAAATGTGTCCAAGGCGGTGCTTATATTGAAGTCATCGTGTGGACGGGTAGGATGGTCTCCTGCCTCGTAGTAGTCCGAATCGGCCTCCGAAACGGAGTATGCCATAATTTTCTTTCGGACATCGGCTGTCATGGCATCATCCATGCAGAAGCTGCCTCCACTTTCTTCGGTGGATTTTTCAGGATCGATGTACTTGATGGTGTCGTCGATTGTTACAGACTTGAAGAGCACTCCATGCGGCTTGTAGATACTCCGTTCTGAAGCGATCGTATTCATCCGGTGGAGGGCTTTAGGGTCTGGGTTTTCATTAAAAGTGTCATCGGATTCAGTCATTTGGGCTGTTGAGTCGCCAAATACGACAGATTCACTCTGGGCGCTACTCTCACGGGTGGTATCGCTCCGTTGAATTTTTTGCAGAATAATGTCATCCTCCACCTCTGTGGAAGTGGATTTTTGAAGTTCCCTCATAGGCTTTATGGGTTCGCAAATGGGTTCGTCAAAAGCTGGAGGCTGATCCACGCTGTCTACAGAGATTCTGTGCTCGGATGCACGTCGCTGATGCATGCGGGCAACCATTGCTTCGGTTTCACGAAGTTTCTCAGTCACGGATTCTAGATTGTCGGGCATGGGCGAGGGTATTTCTAAGTCGTCATTCTCTGAACCGTCATCATACCCGGGAGTAGTGGTAGAGTCGGCCTTTGTTGTTGTCGATTCAAGTTCGGATTCATCTTGATCGGAGGTGACTGATAGAGGAGTCGATGGAATGATCTTTTTGGTGCAAGTAACTTCGATAACCTCTTCTGGGGCGTTTTCAGTGGGAAGGTCCTGTGGATCAATTGTGCCTGGTTCTACAGTGGGCAGGCTATCTTCGATAAGTTTTTCCACATTAGTCTGGATTTCCAAGTCAAAACTAGGGGTAGACTCATGATTTTCCGAATCAGTAGAATCTTTTCCTTCCTTTTCGTCAGAAGTTGACTTGGATTTTGAAGAATCCTGAGATGAGCCTAAAGCTGGGGTTGGATTTAGTTCATCTGATGGTGGTTTGGTATGATTTGACTCCGGTGTGACTTCCTGGTCTTCCGTTAAAAGAGTGTTATCGAGAAGTTTCGAGGCTATTTCTAAATCCTCCTGTGATGTTATTTCTTCTTTTTCGGTTACCGTTACCTTATCTTCAGTCGTGTCCTCTAGTGTAGTCGATTTCAATTTTGGTTGAGAGTCATCTACTCTTTCTGTTGTAGTATTCTGTTCAGTCTCAGATGGCACCACTTCTTCAGTCGACCTAGGAGAGCTTTCTTTATGTTCCTTTTCATCAGATGTCTTCTTTTCTTCAGAATCTTTGTTAAACAAATTGGATTTATCCTGTTGAATACTTTCCAGTTTCTCCACAACACTATGCCCAGCATCTGCACCATCAGTAAGCGTAAGTTCAGCATCATTTGAGTCCTTCTTAAGGTCGTCTCCAGTATCCTTATCGACTGAACTTCTATCCTCCCTAGGTTCATTATTGTCTTGTGTCTGACCATTAAGAGCCTTTGATTCTACACCATTTAGGACGTCATCGGTCTTTTCATTCTTAGCTGCCTCTATTGTTTCTCTACCTAGCTTCGTAGTGTCTTCGAAAGATGTTTGCTCTTTAGATATGTCTTCATACTTAGGCTTACCATCGACAGTTTTTGACTCACCATCGCCTTCACTCGGTTTCTCGTCTTCATGTGATTTCTCATTTTTATTTAGTTTCTCGTCTTCACTTGGTTTCTTGTCTTCACTTGGTTTCTTGCCTTCAGTTGGTTTCATGTCTCCATTTGGTTTCTTGTCTTCACTTGGTTTCTTGTCTTCACTTGGTTTCTTGTCTTCAGTTGGTTTCGTGTCTCCATTTGGTTTCTTGTCTTCACTTGGTTTCTTGTCTTCATTTGGTATTTCATTATTATTCGATTTTTCTTCTTTATTCAGTTTCTCGTCTTCCCTTGGTTTCTGATCTTCATTTGGTGTCTCATTTTCAATCGATTTCTCATCTTCTTTTGGTATCTCGGAGCTATATTCCTTTGAAGGTAGAACAATCTTCTCGTTATCTTTGGAATCATGAGTTTCAGATTCTAATTCGACAGACTGTAAGCCACCATTTTTAGCTATATTTTGACCAGAACTGTCATCAGTTGTAAGTGACTTTTCATCACTAATAGATTGCGAAAGTGCGGTAAACTTTTCTACTGACTTCTCTGATGAAAGTTCACCTTGCTTAGTTGGGCTTATCAATTCCTCTTCACTTTCTTTTTGTAAAACATCGTCTTCTACCTTTGGGGATTGAGAACCTTCTGTAACAGTCCCAGCAAGTTTTTCATCGCCGTCAATTGACTTTCTTGACTCTTCAGATTCTAACAATAGCTCTAGGTCAGGTTTATTCTTGATGTCTTCTTCTTCAGCATGTATGTCAGATAGAACTGTAGAGCTATCTTTTTGCTCATTTTTGACAATTTCTTCTTCAACAGTGGAGTTTGAATCGTCGCCATCTTGTGAAGGAGTTTTTTCGCCAGCATCAAATTCATCTGAGCCAGCTGATGTTCTGTCACCATGATTCTTGATTTTATTGCCGCTTTGGTGATCTTTGACCGAAAGGTCTTTCTCAGTTTTATCTTTCTTACTCTCATCACTTTTGACAGTTCCACAATCTTGAAGGATGTCAACTGACTCTTGTTCATTAGACTTAGTCTTATTAGTATCAATCGATTTTTCATCAATCAGGGGAGACTCTTCTACATGTTCAGTTACTTCGTTGTCATTCTCTATTTTTGCGACTTTATCATCTGATTCAATACTCTTTGTTATATCGTCGTTCTGAGTTATTTTAGTATCATGTGTAGAATCCCGATCTGACATGTCATCCTCCGATGATGGCGGTATAAGGGAAATGGAAGGATACCCATTATGTTGATTCTCACGAACAGTTTCTACTGCAACAACTAAAGACTCACCTTTATCATCACCATTTTGAATATTTGACAGTTGAATGTCAGTTTTCTCTAAAGGTGACGTTTTAGGGTCATCTATACTTTCATTATCGTTAGATTCGTTGAACTTTTCAATTTCTTTGTTTTGGGAATCGCTTTTTGTGGGACTGGATTCTTCCATAAGAACAAACTGTTTTATTTCATCGAAATGTTTTTCCGCTGAGTCAGAATCATCTTTTGTGTCTTTGACATTGGCAACTGAAAATACATTTTATTACTATATTTTTAAATAAATTTTGTCGTAAACCATCTTATGAGTGTTTTAATGACACAATTTTTCTTATATTTCAAAATCATCAAATTATTTTGAGGATAGGATTGTTATGTCGTCAAAGAATTGTGCCACACAGAATTATTTTTTGAAAGACTTAACAAAAATGTTGTTCTGCATGAATATGGGCCTAGATTCAATATATCAACAAGAATACAAGTATTTGGCGGGACAAGACGCAGGCCTTAGTTTCTCACAACCATTTTTGTTGTCCGTGTTATAATCTTCTCATGGAAGAGGCTTACTGTTTAATGCCGTGTTCGACAGTAATACTCTCGGATGTTAGTCAAATGCTTGCGAGAGGTGGGACTTCCACTTTCTTTCATAACATCTCTGTATGCTCGTTTTTATCAAAACAGTTGACGAAATGAACCAGCTTTCTAAAGGCTCTAGACTAACACTCGTAAGATGGTTAAAATAAAAAAGAGAATAACTTACCTTCACTTGAAGTTTCCTTACTCAGCTTAGCTTCAGGACATGTATGTCCATCTAATGTCGTAGCAATGTCTGCTTCATGAATCCCATCAGCACAATTCTTACAGAGATCTGCTACAATCGATTCTGGTCCAATTTCCTTACCATCTTCTCTTCTAGGAGATCTAGGAGCAAAAGGGTCAATACTATATAAAAATAAAGTATCTTTCCTGGCTGCCAACCCATTTGACAAGTCTTCGTCTTTTTCATGATCTTGAACCTCAGCTATTTCTTCGATTCTATCAACCACATCAGATTTCTTTTCTTCTAACCTATTATTTTCTTCTTTTTCTTCATCTTCTTCATTTGCTGAAACTGCCCGAGAATGTTTATTTAAAGGATCTAGTATATCATGCATCTCAGTATCATTAGTAAACAACAAACTACTAGTACTAACTACAGCTGAGTTGATAGATGGTGTTAGTTGTTGATTAGAATTTAAATTTTCATTACGTGCATCAAGGCTACTCAAGCTACTAGAGGAAGCTAAAGGCTTTAGAAAAGATAGAGGATCAGTAGTTAGGTTTGTACTATCTGTGGGGGTTATTAACTCATCGCCCACATACCATTGAGGCTTTTGATCGTTATTAGTGGTTTCATCGGCGTGGAGTATATCTTCTAGTAGAGGAGCTGTTGGATCAATAATGCTTCTCTTTCGACGAAGTCCTTGGGGGACAAATAGGGAGTTACCACTCGTTAAAGCCATCGTATTTGCGGAATCATTTGGATGCTCTAGTTCTTCCGAATGTATATTGATGGCGAATGTTGGTGGAATATCGAGATCTAGTTCGTCGAATTTTTCATCGTCGTGTATTAGAGTGGGTGTTTCTGTGGAGTTCGGGATTTGTTTCTCACTTTCAACGTCGGATAAGTCAAACGAAGTGTCGGGACCTATGAAAGTACTACTCTCATCGGAGTTCTCAACAGTTTCTTTGAAAGTGTTTTCTCGTTTAGCTCCATGTGAATAGCTTTTGATTGGGGACTGAGTGGAGGTACCATCCTTTCGGGTGTGGTAGTCTCTGTAGGCCTTTTGAATAGTAGAGGCTGCATTCTCAAGAAGTGCACCGGCTGAAGTTGCTTTAATGGAAGTGTTAACTACGTCGGTGTTCTCAGTTAGAGGTTTCTGTTCATCTTTACTCAAGCTCTTGGCGTCTTGTAGAGTCTCTTCAGTCTGATCGTCTAGGACTGATTTTGAACTTTCAGAGGAGCTGTTCAATGTACCTCGGCCGTCGTCGGGAATTTCGTCAATTTTCTGATGTGCATCTGTATCGATCTTTTCATTTGAAATATCACTGCTCTCTTTATAAGTTTTTGGATCATCATCAGATTTTCTGTATTTATTTGAACTAATCTGTTCCAAAGGCTTAACAATATTTTCTTCGTCTAAAGACTGCATTAGACCTTTCTTTTTGTTTTCAGTTTGTTGGAATCTATCACCAGCTACCAAATCCTTTCGCGTTTTAAATCCCTTATAAGTTTTCTGTATAGTAACTGCTGCCTTTTCTAAGACCTCGTTAGAATGTATATCTGATCCAGATTCAACTTCTCCTTCGGTGTCATCTATCTTACTAGGTTCAAGTATAAGACTGGTGTTACTGCCATTTTGTTTTTCGATCAAAGTTTTTGATTCCTTATTGGCATCATTGTCTAGAATAATGTCACCTTGTGGTGGTCCTTCCTGTAGTTTCCCATCCTTTAAATGCTTCCTTGTTGTGTAACCTCTAAAAGTCTTCTGGATAGTAGTTGCAGATTTTTCCAGCGCTGCATTATGGAACTCTTCAACGTCAAAACTGTCAAAAACACCCGGTTTCTGATTTACTTTATCTTCTTCTTCTTCTTGTAAATGTTTCATGTCATCTTCTGGACTATTCACAATGGTCCCACTTTCCTCCGGATCATCCATAACGTTAACGCTTTTACCTTTGACTGCTTGGTCCTTCCTTGTCTTGTACCCTCTAAAGGTCTTTTGAATCATTGTGGCAGATTTCTCAAGGATAGCATTTTTGAAGTCGTCAACTTCTTTTCTCAAATTGTCAAAAATGCCTGAAGGTTCGCCTTTTTCTTCCTTTCCAGCTTTAGTTCTCTGTGCTTCTTCTTCCGCTAGTTCGTGCTTCTGTGACATTGTACTTGAACCCAAAGACATATCATCTGTCACTTCTGGAACACTTATGACAGTTTCCTGGTATTCCTCTGGTAAATTTGAAAGCTCAACAGCACTGTTTGCTAGATTCTTTCTTGTCTTATAACCTCTAAATGTTTTTTGAATTGTCGTTGCTGATTGCTGAAGGACGGCTTCTTTCATTTTTTCAGGCTCCTTCTCATTTGATGAACCCGTTGAGTTGTCCAAAGTTACAGAATGGTCTTTTGTTAATTCGTCTGTAGTGCTAGCAATGTCAGAAGATTCATTTGAATTCTGTAGTTGTTTGTCATCTATATTTGAGGGCTCAATCGGTGCCTTCTCAGATATGTCAGTTCCGTCAAAATTCTTATTAGATGACTCAGATTTATTAGATTTTATTGTGGAAGCCTTTTCTTGGTTCAAACTACCCAAAGATGTCTGAGATTTCTTCATAGAATCGCCAGAATTCGAACTTGGTTCCGAAATCCTATTTAACGATTTGGAACTGTCAGGCTTCTCAGAATGATGCGAACTGTCAATTCTAAATTCCTTAGCCGTATTTGGTTTTTCAGAATCTGTCAAATTGTTATTCGTCTTAGAGTCTTTATCATGAACTGACATTTCTTTAAGACTGGCCGAATGTGGCGATGCCTCAGAATCTTTACTTAGACTGCCTTGAGTTCTGAATGATCGATTTTTCTTTGCAGATATTTTGGTTTTTCTACCAGATTGCGGAGGGGTTTTACCTTTTTTTGACAGTAGTTCCTTTTTTATGGCCTCTAAATCGAAGGCGGTTTCGGGAGGTTGTTCATTCACTGACATTGATCTGCCTTTCCTTCCAAATTGATTCCTTTTATTCTTCCCCAATGGAGGTCCATTCAACAGATCCGAAGTTGACGGAGGTTTTGAGTGAAGAGTTTTTGACTTGTTGCCATCTTTTTCTGTGTCACCCTGCGTTTTTCGAATAGACGAATCCTTTTGGGTTTTATCAAAGCTGTCAGTTTTTCGTTTTATTTCGATGGGCTTTTGCCGAGTTAGTGCTGTTTGTGTTCCCCTTAAGCTGTCACTTTTGACAGATTTTGGCTTCCTTTCACGTTTAGTGAATGCCTTTTCTTGTCGAGTATCATCTAAGCTCATACTTTTAATAATATTGACTCTTCTTTCCACAGGCTTTTGCCGTGTAATCGGCGTAGCTGTTTGCTGGGTGGGACTGCCATATTTCTGTTGTCTATCTAAATGTTTTTCACGTGTGATACCAGCTGGTAATGTTGACATGACATGTTTAACGGCTGGAGCTTCGTCCTCAATTTGATTCTGAGGTGAAGCTTCGGTTTTGGATTTAATCTTCTTTCGTTCCAAATCACCGTTGGTGTTACTTTTATCCTTTTCCATTGGATGTTTATCTTTAAGCTCTGAATCTAGGCTAGGTTTATCACTTTGATCAGCCTCGTCTTCGTCGGGTAGATCTTCTGCTAAATGAACAACAACAGTTGGATGAGGGTGGTGTTTTGTTGGATGAATGATTGCAACTGGCGTTGTGGATTTCTCAACGTTGCTTTCTAAGCCAGCTTTTGGATCAGGAGCTTTGAGCTCCTCGATTCCCTTAGCTTTTGTGTCTTCTGCTGGCGATGTTTGAGTTGTTTCATTTCCATCTGCTTCAGATTTGTTAATGTTTCTATTCAGAGTCTTCCTTACACGATATCCCCTGATTGCACTTTGAATTACAACTGCTGCTTGTCTTAGGATATCTCCAGCTCCTGGAGCTTCAGAAGCTAAGGATCGCTTGTCTCTTTTAATGATTACATCATTCACCGGATTTTCTGGCTCCTTGTCGTTCCCTTTAAGTGCCTTTCTGACTCGATATCCTCTAATAGCACTCTGAATAATTATTGCTGCTTGACCTAGAATATGTTCAGTTTTTTTCTGTTCCTCGAGCTGGCTTTTATTATTTTTGTCACGTTGTTCCTCTATTTTTGATTTCAAATCTTCTTTTGAGTCTTGTGGCTTGGGATCATCATCTTCAATTGGGAGATCTTCTGCTAGATGCACAACAACAGTGGGATGAGGTACATCCTTCTTATTTTTGTCGACAAAAACATCATCCATTAGTTTTGTTGTAGCACTCTTCAAATAGGTAATCGTATCTTCAAAAAAGTCTAAGTCCTTTCCTATGCTTGAAAAATCTGCTGATGTTTTAGCATTACTGTCATCACAACTTGTTACTTTAGTGGGCATAGACATAGAACTACTTGCTGTGGGATCCAGCTGAGTTTTATGGTTATCTTCTGTTAAAGTTTTGTCTGAAACATCTACCTCTAAGGCATTCTTTGACTTTGCTTTGACTATCTCAACCTCTTTAACTTGAATCTGGTCAGGTAGAATATTGTCTCTTAGAATTGCAGTTTCTACACTTGGCGAGTCTTCTTCTGAAGTTTTCACTTCACCTAAATACTCAGCTTTAGAGTCTTCTAAGTCCAGCGTATGCTTCAAAAGTTTTGAACTTCCAACTTTGTCTTTCGGCACTGACTTTCCCATGCTTAAAGTCTCGGCTTCTCGTTTATTAGGATCAGCACTTGGTTCTAGAGTTTGAGTCCCTAAGACCGGCTTATCTTTGATTTCCTCCCTTGATGTTGGTTTTCCATTATTTAATTGATCTGCTTCGGTTTGATCAAACTCTGCTTTTGAGAATTGCATTCCCAAGACATCACTTGGTTGTTTAAGTTCATTTGCAGCTGAAACATTGACCTTGGTTTTATCGGACTCAACAAGATCCGGCTCAGCATTTCTTTCTGAAACTGAAATCTTGACGGCGGACTTTTCTTCGACTGGGTTTTTCTCTGATACTGGCACATTAGTGCCAGTGAGGTCAATGCTTTCAGGATCAACATTTATTGGTGTCACTAAAGTTTCTAAACCTGGTTTATCTTTCAGGCTATTGTCAATGTCATTCAATCGTTTTGCCGGACTTGGAGCTTCTGGCTTGGTATTAGCTGGGCCTAAGTTATTTGGTTGTTCAACTTTAGTCTGATCTTGGGCTTTATTAGGAGAAGTTGTATCTTCAACTACTTCTGAAACAGGTTTCTGGCCACCTATCTGCTCACCTGTTATTTGAGCCTTTAATACAGCTTTGTCTGCATTTGATGGTTGAGTAGCCTCACCTAATTCTTCAGATTGAATGGGTTCATGGGTGATACTTTGTTCAGAAGATACCAGCTTAACTTCAGCTTCAGTCATTAAAGTACCATTTCTGATTGTAGGGTTAGAACTATTTAAAGAGTTTGTCAATAATTTTGTTGACTCATCTTCTATTAACTGTTTAGCGCTTGTATCCTTTTCCTTTTGTGAAGTTCTTAGGCTCTCAGAATCGATAGTTGTAGCAAGCGATTTTAAGCTTTCCTGTATCTCCTTCAGTTCTTCCGAGTGATCTACTTCAGAGAATTGGGTTTTCTTAGAGTATTCAAGCTTCTCTTTAATAGCTGAACTGTCAGTAGATGGATCATCAGGTTTGAACATTAGGTCTTTGTTATCTAAATCCTGATTCTCAAGCTCTGTATATTTCGCTTTTGATCCTAATCTTTCCGAAAGGCTTATGTCTGAGTTTTTGGAGTCACTAAGGTCCATACTTTTCATTTTTACAGCTGTATTGCCATTCTCTCTAAGTACTTTATTTAGCTCTTCCAGTGTTGGCTGTGATTCTTTGTTAATTATTTCTTTTTTATCAACTTGAGTTACTTTAACTGCGTCCGATTCTTTTAAATCATCTCCATCAGAAGTATTTTTATTTTTATCTTCATCAGATTTTGAGGATATGTCTCTGGTAATGGTGTTCTCCTTTGCAGCCTCTTCATTGCTGTCATCATTGACAGTCACCATTTCGCTTATTAACTTGTCATCATCAGTTGTTTTACCCTTTAAATCATCGGTAATGATTTCGTCAGATCTCGGATGAAATTCTGCAATGCCCTTGTAACTTTTTTTGGCATCTGTCAAACTTGACTCATCAACGACGTTTGCAAGATTCTCAGCACTATTTTTAAAACTTTTAAGGGCATCTGTCAAACTAGACTCTTCAATGTCATGGGCATGTTCTTCGACATCGTTCTTATAACTTTGAAGGGCATTATTTAAACTAGATTCTTCAATGTCATGGGCATGTTTTTCGACATTATCTTTGTAACTTTTAAGGACATCTGTCAAACTTGACTCATCAACGACGTTTGCAAGATTCTCAGCACTATTTTTAAAACTTTTAAGGGCATCTGTCAAACTAGACTCTTCAATGTCATGGGCATGTTCTTCGACATCGTTCTTATAACTTTGAAGGGCATTATTTAAACTAGATTCTTCAATGTCATGGGCATGTTTTTCGACATTATCTTTGTAACTTTTAAGGACATCTGTCAAATTTGACTCTTCAACAACGTTCGAAAGATTCTCAGCACTATTTTTAAAACTTCTAAGGGCATCTGTCAAACTAGACTCTTCAATGTCATGGGCATGTTCTTCGACATTGTTCTTATAACTTTGAAGGGCATTAGTTAAACTAGACTCCTCAATGTCATGGGCATGTTCTTCGACATTATCTTTGTAACTTTTAAGGACATCTGTCAAATTTGACTCTTCAACAACCTTCACAAGATCTTCGGCACTATTCTTCAAACTTTTAAGAGCATCTGTCAAACTAGACTCTTCAATGTCGTGAGCATGTTCTTCGACATTGTTCTTGTAACTTTTAAGGGTATCTGTCAAGCTAGCTTCTTCAATGACATTAGATGTAGTAGATTTGCCTGCAGGTACGTCTAAATGTTCTTGCGCTACATTATGTTCTTTTTCCTTCTCAATGTCTGTCATTAATTTCGTTTTCAATTCTATTGAATTGTCACTTTTCACAGCTGCCATATTGCGTAATAATTTGTCATCATCATACGTTATATCATCCTCTGCTTTATTTTTATTAGACGCAGCATCATCTGTTGCACTATTTTTGGAATTTTCAGGAACTTCTGTCAAACTGGAATCTTTAGTCCCTTTTGATTGTTCATTTCGTAGCTCCTGTTCTATGTCAACGTGATCTGGCCTTCCTTGTTTTTCTTCCTCTAATTCTAGCTCAGAATCATTTAATTTCGCTAAATTTTCAGAGACCTGATCTAAATTGGATTTCACGATGTTTTCGGTTTCGTTTACTTCTTCTTCTACTTTAGGGAGTTTCTCTCCAGAATCTAATCGGCTTATACTCCTTGAGCGTCCTAAACCTTCGATTTTGAGAATTTTAATAGCAGCGGAGTCGTTTGGTTCAATTTTGTCGATTGGATTTCCAAAATAGTTGTCACTTTCGAGTTTGCTATCACCTTCCACATTAGCTTTGACAGCTGACGTTGATGATTCTTTAATGATCTCTGGCTCGCTAACTTGTTTCTTTAAAACAGCCTCTTTGGTTGAATGGGTATCTAGAACTGGCTGCTTCGAATAAGTACTAACAGAGGTACTTGGATGTTCGGAGATACTTGAACTATTCCCTATTGGCGGAGGCTGAAAATCATCTTTAAGGTCGTGTTTGAGATCATCTTTGACTTGTTCAGTTTGTAGCTCCAGTGATTTCTTTGTATCCTCAGAAGATGATAAATCTTTAATTTCGCTTGTTACTTCGGTAGCAGATGGATCCAAAGACGTATAAGTTAAAGAAGGTTCTATAACAGTGATATCATATTTGACTGTAGCTTCACCTTTAGCCGAATTCTGTGTCACTTTTGAAGGTATCTCATCTTTAGTGATATCCACAGCTACAGGTCTTGGAGCAGGTACTGAAACCTTTTTCTCATGTTCGACAATATCTTCACCTTTAGGTAATCTTTTTGTTTCTTCAGAAGAATTATGATCTTCAATGTCTTTTGGTATATTGGTGCTTTTGGAATTGGTATCAGTTTCTGTACTACCTCTAGTTAATGAATTTAGATCTTCAGACTCATCTTTGACGGTGATATCTAAAGTTCTAGGAGCTATCGGAGGTGCTTTTCTCACATCATCTTCAACCATATCCTTGCCTCTGGGTGATTCCATTTTTTTTTCTGAAACCTCAAGAACTTCAACTTTCCTTACCATCTCATCAACAGTGATATCCAAAGCTACAGGACTTGGAGCAGGTACTGAAACCTTTTTCTCATGTTCGACAATATCTTCACCTCTAGGCAATGTATTTGGTTCTTCAGACGACTTATGATCTACAACGTCCTTTGCCGCTTTTTTAATGGTGATACCTAAAGTTCTTGGAGCTGTTGGAGGTGCTTTTCGCCCAGTGTCATGTTTATCTCCATCCTCGCCTCTAGGCGATTCCATTGTTTCTTCTGACGACTTAAGATCTTCAACTTCTCTTGCTACCTCGTGGACAGTGATATCTAAAGACCCAGGAGCTAGACGAGGCACTAAGCCACTAGTATCTTCTTCGGCTGTATTCTCGCTTCTGGTGGATTCCACTGTTTCTTCAAGGGGCTTAGGATCTTGAATCTCGTTTGACATCTCTGTAACAGAGAAATGTAAAGTTCTAGGACTTGGCGAAGGTATTAAACCTTCAGCACTATTTTTTGAAGATTCGAGGTCTCTTACGACCTTGATCGTCTCATCTATACTGTGAGTTGATGCTACCGCCTTGAGATCATCCTTAGCACTGCTTGTATCTTTGTCCTCCGCACTATTTTCCGAAGATTCGAGGTCTCTAACGACCTTCATCTTCTCGTCTAGACTGTGAGTTGATGCTACCGCCTTGAGATCATCTTTACCGCTACTTTTATCTTTGTCCTCAGCACTATTTTTCGAAGACTCGAGGACTCTAACGACCTTCATCTTCTCGTCTAGACTGTGAGTTGATGCTACCGCCTTGAGATCATCTTTACCGCTACTTTTATCTTTGTCCTCAGCACTATTTTTCGAAGACTCGAGGACTCTAACGACCTTCATCTTCTCGTCTAGACTGTGAGTTGATGCTACCGCCTTGAGATCATCCTTAGCACTGCTTGTATCTTTGTCCTCCGCACTATTTTCAGAAGATTCGAGGTCTCTAACGACCTTCATCTTCTCGTCTAGACTGTGAGTTGATGCTACCGCCTTGAGATCATCTTTACCGCTACTTTTATCTTTGTCCTCAGCACTATTTTTCGAAGACTCGAGGACTCTAACGACCTTCATCTTCTCGTCTAGACTGTGAGTTGATGCTACCGCCTTGAGATCATCTTTACCGCTACTTTTATCTTTGTCCTCAGCACTATTTTTCGAAGACTCGAGGACTCTAACGACCTTCATCTTCTCGTCTAGACTGTGAGTTGATGCTACCGCCTTGAGATCATCTTTACCGCTACTTGTATCTTTGTCCTCAGCACTATTTTCCGAAGATTCGAGGTCTCTAACGACCTTCATCTTCTCGTCTAGACTGTGAGTTGATGCTACCGCCTTGAGATCATCTTTACCGCTACTTGTATCTTTGTCCTCAGCACTATTTTCCAAAGATTCGAGGTCTCTAACGACCTTCATCTTCTTGTCTAGACTGTGAGTTGATGCTACCGCCTTGAGATCATCTTTACCGCTACTTGTATCTTTGTCCTCAGCACTATTTTCCGAAGATTCGAGGTCTCTAACGACCTTCATCTTCTCGTCTAGACTGTGAGTTGATGCTACCGCCTTGAGATCATCTTTACCGCTACTTGTATCTTTGTCCTCCGCACTATTTTCCGAAGATTCGAGGTCTCTAACGACCTTCATCTTCTCATCTAGACTGTGAGTTGATGGTACCGCCTTGAGATCATCTTTAGCACTACTTGTATCTTTGTCTTCAAACTTTGCAATTTTTGAAACACCAGTGTTTAGAGCGTGTGTAAGGTTAACATCCTCCTTATTGCCATTTTCGTTCTCAGATTCAGGCTTCTTGTCTGATTCTCTAGTTGCTTCTTGCACTTCGATCGTTTGCTTAGAATTTTCATCTGCTAGTACTACCTGTGATTCCTTCACAGAAATAGAATCTTCATCAGAACTCTTTTCGAAACCTTCTAAATTATTATTAGCATCATGGGCTTGATCATTGGCATTTCTTTCATTTGGTTGTACGTCCTTTGAATGAAACTCTGAGATAATGTCTTTGATTTCCAAACCTGGGTATAAGTAATTCAAGCTTTGGATCTCTCTCATATGTGCTTTGACTTCTGGATCATAATCTTCTGAACTGGCAGATGTTGGAGGACTCAAGTTGTGATCTTTGTATAACGTTGCAAAATAGCCAAGTGGTGAACTTTGATGCGGAAATAGGGATTCAATTAGGAGAGAATTGGACTCTTCAGTGTCATAACTTTCCAAAAGATGACTAGTGGAAGCAGCCGTAACTCCTTCTCCTTCTTTAGAAGCATGTTTAGATTCCGTTTTGGTTTTCTCTAGATCTGGTTGGTTTTCTGACGTTTTATCTTTATGAAGACTATCTTGGACATCTGTCTTGTCAGACTGATCATCGACTTTAGTAGAAGCGGTGCCGGTAGTTTCCGAATCCTCTGACTGTTTTTCGGGTTCAGAAAATGCCGGAACAACATTTCCATTCAGTGAACGTTTTCGACGGTGGGTTTTGGTTTCAGGTTCATCGTATGGAGTTTGAATGTCGTTTCTATCAGAATCAGTTCCGGGTGTAGTCGCTGATGATGGGTCATCACTTTTATGACAAGTGGCATCTTTCATTGTAGTCACCTCTGTTGCACATATTCCAGATGTCTGATCAACCTCATCACTTGCGACTTTCGGTCCAGAGGTAGATTGCAGGTTATTTGATAGTTCTTCATAACCCTTCAAGTCATCGTTATCGCTGTCAATGTTATGCTCCTTACTCTGTTCTAAAACATTTTCAATTTGTGTAGCACTTGACTCTTCCGAAGTGCTTTCCTTTGATTCCAATGACACTTCCTCTGATTTCTCAGCAGGACTTTTATACTCGATACGCACACTCAAATTTGCATCAATGTCCTTCGTTCCGCGAATTTTTCTGCTGTCTGCTGAACTTTTATTTCTGCTATTCTTCCTCTCAACCACCGGAGTCCGTGGTAAATGAATACCATACAGATATGATGGAACTCTCTCGAGTTCTATCAATCTCTGCATATCCTTCTCTTCCTCATCATTTTCTTGTTGCACATCATCAGCATCTTCATACAAACTACCATCATCCTGTTTTACTTCCCTTTTCACATTCTGAGTTACATTCTCATTCGATTCTAGTGAATCAACATCGAGATCTTCATTCTCAAGGGAATCCCTCTCCATTGTGCTCTCATTCAAACTATCAGAGAAATCTGGATCATCTTTGTCCTGATAGAATGCATCGTACATTCTCAAGGATTCCCTTGTCACAGGAACATACTTTCTAACTTGTGCATCACTTTGATACGGGTGTGTTGTGTTCTCTGCATACTGCCGGACGGCAAAGGTTTCTTTAATTTCCGACTGTGGCGATGCAGCTGGTAAAGTTTCTGGAGTTGCTCCTAGCGATTGGGGGAAATTCAATGGATAGTCTCCAACTGCTACTATGTCGGGTACAGACTTTTGTATATGTGTTGAATCACTACTATTACTATCAATCTCAACGGTATTTGTGTGAAGTGAATTTTGTTGGTCATTGCTGCCAATTATCGTTGATAATATGCCAATGTGTGCAGTACTAGTATCCTGTTTATGGAAATAATTTTAGAAAAAACAATTCAAGCGTTTGACTTACCAACGTTTACATCGAGTGTTGTTGTAGGGTGAACGAGTGGTGTTTCCTCTTCGGGGAGTGATTCAGTGTTTCCTGTAACAGAAAAGATTTTTTTAATTTAAAGAGTACACACTTGGAATGCATCTATTTTAATCGCTCTAGACTAGGGAGAAATTGGTTACGTTCGGCTTCTGCTTTCCTACAAATAGTGTACAGAAACCTGTAGAGATGAAAAAGAAACCTTGTAGTAGAGTCACAGTCGATGCTGAGAATATGGAAAAACGTATTCTGCAAACTGACGGCGATGAGGACCAACATCTCGTTGTCAGGCATAATGAACCATTCAACTTAGACGAAATATCCGAATCCCAAGCTTAAATCCATCAAAGAAGGAGCTGGCGGCTTCTCAGTCGAGCTATTCCAAGCAACTGGAAATGATTTGGTGCTCTCTACCTCTACACCAACTCTTTTCTACTAAAAGGAAAAAGTGTCGTAACGACTCTGCTCTGAAGGAGCATTTAAGAATGTCAGAACGGACGCAGTGCGTAAAACACTCACAAACCTTAATATCCACAATACGCTGACCTACGCTGGATTGTGGAAATTCTTGACGAAAGACACATTATAGCAGAGCACGGGGGAACGAAGATCTCCGGGTACGAGTAATCTCCCTACTGCTATTGGTCGTTGTACTAAATGAAGTCCTCCTACAACTCAGGTATAGTGGTGTCGAGACCATCGCTTATGCGGATGATGTCATATTGATAACTTCGGACGAATTCCTTCCTACCCTTAGTGAACAATTGGAAGGTGCGCTGAAGACCCTAGACCCCTGGACCAAGAAATGTGAACTAGCGGTCAGTCGCCAGAAGACCGAGCTGGTATTATTTCCTAACGAAAGGAAATTCCTGAGTTTACATTGCCTTCCATAGGGCCCACTCCCCTTAGAATCACGGACAGCGCCAGATATCTAGGTTTCATGCTTGACAAGAAACTGAACTGGATGCCTAACATTAATGAAAGACTCAAGAAAGCCACTACTGCATTCTATGCATGTAGTAGAAATTTTTGGAAAAACCTAGGGACTAAAACCCAAAATTTTACTATGGATGACTTATGGCTGTCTTGTATGGTGGCAGTCAACTTAACGGCTCTCACGAAGATCCAGAAACTGGCTTGTTTTGGCACCACAAGTGCCATAAGAACCATGAAGGACTGGAGCTTATTCTCAATCTATTTCCCCTGAATATCTTCGCTCAAGCCTCGGCAGCTATAAGTGCACTAAAAATAAGTCAGTCAGATAGTTGGAGAGAAAACGGGTCACCTTATGATCCTGCAAAAATATCTAGGAAATGTACCTACGTGCGCACGTACGATCTCTATTTTAACAGATGGATGTAGACAGGTATATTTTCTAAACCAGTGGGTATACATCTGAACCATAGCCGTGATTTCCAAACGGAGGTCCTACCACTGAAAATAGCCGCCCGTGAGACTGTGTTGAAGGCAACACCACAGGAAGGTATCACCTTTTTCGTCGACAGCCAGGCAGTAACAAAAACGATGTCTGCTATCGAAATAAAATCCAAGCTGTCGTGATGAACTTATGGTTCTTTGGAACACAGTACACAGGCTATGAAAATATTCCAGGTAATGAGAAGGTCGACGAATTGGCCGGAAAAGGTTCAGAATCTACATCAGAACAGGTTAACAGCTCGGTGCTCATCCCGCCTTGCACACTAATTCTCGAAACAGGAATTAATTGTGTCATCACAAGAAGTGTATGGTCTTGTTCCGATAAGAGTAGGACTGACAGAATTATACAAAAGGATAGGAAATTCCTTTCTATCCTGATAGGAGTCATCACGGAGCATAACACTCTGGCAGTATCACTTGAAAAAATTAAGACTAAAAGAAGAAGACTTATGTCGTGGATGTGGAGATAAGGAATTCACTGAGGATGCAAGCCACTTTCTCTGTCACTGTCCAGGTTTTAAATTAAATTTCTCGGGCGAAACTTCTTCCATAAAATCAATATTTTCATCGGTTTCAAGGCCGCATATGACAAGGATATATAGAGGCGAGCTATACGGAGCTATATCCAATTCTGATATCTCTGCCAAAATCGATAGAGAACGCACGCTTCTCCATTGAGGCCGGTAACAACCTCAAAGGCCTTTGATGTCAAAAAAGGATTTAGATAAAGTGATACGTTGTCATAAAACTACCGACTGATTCCGCCGCTCACGATGTGCGAGCTTAGCAATCCTGAACTAACTACCAAGGGTCAATTAAACTCTTAGGTTGATGAATAAAACAATTAGGCTTGAGTATATACCAAGCGTTTGAAAATTAGTTCATGCGGGATCATAATGATCCCTAAACCATGTCTCACAAGGTATCCCCATATACTTCCCTTGATTTCAAAGTTGTTTGAAAGATTTAATTTTAAGCATCTCACTCCAATCTTAAATCAAGAAACCTATGTCACCAGTTTTGAACCAACCAATGTCCTCTTAATTTTGTTGGCATTATTTCGGTTATTACTTAGTGAGAATCAACAAGTAGGCTCATTTATTTCTTTTTAAACCATCATGTCCCGGAATCAAGCTACGGTAACCTTGTTCATCGATGTAATATGTTCGAGGGCAATGAGTCATTTCCAGACAAGCCTAGACAATACCTTGTGATAATTTACAGTCAGTACCTAGTGCTGTTTGATTTATCAGAAGAGATATACATAACTGCAGGTGCCTTTGAGTCTTTTTCGCAGGCATTCTCGTGCAGATATGTAAGTATTTCAAAAGAGCGTTGGTAACTTTTTAAGCGCGGTCAGATGTTAGAAAATGGGAAACCATTTTCCAATTTGAAACCTTCTGCCTACCAGATTTGAGAAATTGGTAATGTTTTTCTATATCACCTTCGAAATCTTAAGAATTGGTCCGTCATGAATATATTTTAGTATTCGCAGAAGACCTACAAAGTCATAGACTTAAAGGTCCAGTATCTGAGGTAACTTGAGAGCATTTAGTGCTCGTTAAGACACAGTGCAGGCGGTTGATTTTTGACTTTCGCTGTGAGGAAGGAAGATAGGATAGATCTTGTGGTGTAGTGGTTAGAAACTCAGGTGTTAATAGATTTCCGAGTGTACTCCATGGGTGGTGTCCACACTGAGTGGGAAGAATTTCACATTCGGCTCGTAGTTTGTGGTTTTTGATTTACGTAGAGTTACGAGGTTGTTAATTTATTGACTGGAATTTGGACGCACAACCTTCCATTTAATAGTCAAACGCATTACCACTACACCATGACCACCCACTTTTCAGATCTGACGTTTGTTAGCTGTTCTCTAGTTCAAAACGCTTCATGGAAAGTAAGCTCCCACTACACCCACAGTGACCATCAGGCCATACTTTTTGAGATCAAAGCGAGAAGAAATCCTTCAGCTCGAAATACGACTCAAAACCTAGGATGGAAAACCAACACCCTGGATAGAGATACACTTATGGTTATGCTAGAGAACACGACGCTGACAGGTTCAGCAGTAGACAAGGCGAAACAAACTATGAGCCACCTTACAAATGCCTGCGATGCCTCTATGGTGCGAAAAAAGGTAAATCGTAAATATACTACCTCAGTTTACTGGTGGAATGAAAATATTGCACAGCTACGCTCCGAATGCCACCGCATGAGAAGGCTGTATCAACGTTCTAGAGGATGGGACACGTTCGAAGACCTTCAAAACCGGTACAAAAGAGCGCGTAAGGACCTAAAACAAGCTTCCCAAAATAGCAAACGTAGATGTTTCTGGGAATTATACAATGAAGCGGACCAAAATCCATGGGGGATGGCGTATCTAGTGGTTCTGAAAAGACTTAAAATATTCCATCAACCACCACCAACGTGCCCGAACCTGCTCCTCGAGATCGTTAATGGGCTCTTTCCAAGTCAGCGTGAATTGCAATCCAGTACAGTACAGCTAGCATCATCCCAGTTGATACCTATGGTAACAAGAGAAGAGCTGGTTACTATCTGCAGCAGAGTTGGAGACAGAAAAGCACCTGGTCCAGATGCGATACCCAATAGTGCACTAAAACCGCAATTAAAGCCGGACCGGACTTGTTTTTGGATCTTTACAACTCATGCCTCCGAGAAGGAGTATTTCCGAGTCAATGGAAGATACAAAAACTAGTCCTCATACCTAAAGGAAACAAACCACTGAGAGATCCATCATCTTATAGACCACTCTGTATGCTGGATACAGCTGGAAAAGTGCTCGAACGGATCATTGGTACCAGGGTAGAAACAGAGATTGAAAACGCGGGAGGTCTAGCCGAGCACCAGTATGGCTTCCGAAGGGGACGGTCTACGATAAATGCAATCAAGGTGGTAGTCGACACTGCGCAGAAAGCCATAGATGGCCGAAGATGGAAAGGAGGCTCAAAAAAGTAATGCTCTGTCATTACTTTAGATATGTATAAAAAATGCGTTCAATTCCGCAAATTGGGAACATATCTAACTACGCTAAGAAACAAGAGAGTTCCACAGTATCTAATAAATATAATAGAGGACTACTTTAGACAACGGATCCTTCTGTGTAATACGGATGAGGGTATTAAAAAATACATCGTCTCGGGGGGAGTGCCACAGGGTTCGGTCTTGGGGCCGCTGTTGTGGAATATCATGTATGATGGAATACTTCGGCTGCCAATATCAGAAGAAGCAAAAATAGTGGGATTTGCTGACGACATCGCCATTGTCGTAGTGGCCAAATTTTTGGAGGAAGTCACCCAAATCAGCAACGACACTATTAGGATAGTCCAGAAATGGCTTACATCAGTAGGTCTTAAGCTCGCTGAAAATAAAACCGAAGTGGTGCTGATTAGCAGTAGGAAAGAGTGCGAGACAATCACCATTACGGTAGGTGGACACGAGGTGGAATCGAAACCTGCAATCAAATACCTGGGTATGATGTTAGATGCTAGGCTAACCTTCAAACAACACCTAGACCATGTAAGCGAGAAAGAATCACGCATTAATAACGCCCTCATGAGGATAATGCCAAATGTAGGAGTACCTAGGTATAGTCGAAGACGATTGTATGCAAGCGTAATTAAGTCCGTAATCCTATATGCTTCACCAATTAGGGCAGGAGCTATAGGTCGTATAGGAAAAAAATCGAAACGACGTACAGACTATGTGACTTGAGAGTAAGTAGTGCATATCTAGCGACGCAGCGAATGTCATCGCGGGAATGGTCCCCATTGACCTGCTATCAGATGAAGCGCAGAGAATCTACGAAAAGAAAAGCGACGGAATGAACACCACTGAAGGAACTAATGGCATAAACGAAGCTGAACGAACTGTTAGTTTAGACAAATGGCAGCAGCTCTGGAATGCATCTGATAAAGGTCGATGGACGTACCGAATTATCCCGACAATAATAGAGCGGAAGCACGGAGAACTAAACTTCTATATTACTCAAATGCTGAGTGGGCATGGATGCTTTCGTGCTTACCTACATAGGTTCAAACTTGATGACACGCCCAATTGCCCGACTTACGAGGGAATACCAGAAAACGCTGAGCATGTATACTTTGAATGCCCACGATTCCAGTCTCAAAGAGAAATCCTGCACAGGGATTTGGAAGCTTTACCAAACCCTGAAAACATTGTAGGTCACATGCTACAGTCTCAAGCAAAATGGGATGCAGTAGACTCCTACACAAAATACATCTCAAGTGAACTTAGACGACTGGATCGGGAAAGAGGCAGAGATGCAGAAACAAGAAGGAACCAAGAGACTGGTCATGTAGAAATCTGAAGAAAGCAAGAATTGCTAAATCCTGCCCCGTGAAGAAATACCTGGAGGTAGTACCGCGGGGCATAGAAAAAGATTTAAAGGGAGGTGGTTTTAGTCAGTAGAAATCTGGCATGCTGATCAACTGAGTATTTCGTCAGTATCTTTTAGAAGATTTCCCCTTCCATATAAACAAAACAAAAATAATTACCACCCACTTTGGCGGTAAAGTCTATAGAACGAATAAAAAAATACATATGTATATTCCATATAGGACTATGGGGCCTAGCGTCTCACAGCCATTCGTGCTCCATTTTTGCACGATTAGAAGGAGCTTGAGGTTGTGATTGAGGGGTTATTTATGTTTATGAAGTTTCTTCAAGACTGTTGTACTCTCGGATGTTTGTCAGATTGTATCAAGATATGAGGTTATGAGGATTTGAAAAAAAAACTTGTGGTATCGGGAAATCCGCACCATCTGGGAGAAATATGAATCGAATAATCATGGCTAAGTTTGCTCCGGGTCGCTAATGGATTCGCCGTTTTTTTTCTCTAAGGAAGGCCTTTGAAGAGGAGCCGCTGCCTCGTTGAAATGTATTCCATCCTCTCCAATTTCCTCTGTGTTGGCATCATGCGGTATAACTTTTGAACTGTATTAAACAATCTTCTGGTTTCACGTCTGAGCCGAAGAAGTGTTGGTTCCACCAGAGGACATCTCGACTGATTTCTTTCATTGAAACCCACCAACTATTGATTGGCTTGAGAGCTTCACAAATTAATCTTTAATATGAGAGAGTAGACAACAATGCTCCAGCTAAACAGATCTTTGTATCACAGGTTCTAGGAATGGGAAGCTTGCATGCACATTTAGTATGAAAATACGATTGTATTACAAAAGCCATCCATTTTCAAAGACTGTCATTTAAAACTTGCTTGTGTCAAGCTTTTACCTCAGACTTTCCTTTGATTTAGCAAAACTCATCCCCAACCTAAATTTTAACTCTCTGCGTCAGACGTTTTAAATGTTATAAGACTGTAGCAGACAGACGGACATGCAACCGAACCCCACCTACCTATATGTAAATGGATATACTGATTCATATGACTTGACAAGCGAGTGTTGAATTTTATTCGTGACAGATAGGTATTTCAATATTTTACTGAACTGGACTGGATGCGTCATGTTCTTAGGGATTGATGTGGTTAAGTGCGTCAAACTAAACAAATTTATTTCTCGTGCTTTCGAATTATTGTGCGAGTTCTTTCAACCCCTAGCAACAACAATAATAACATTTAACCCCATACTTGTTCTATGAAACAATTTTTGCTAGAAGTCAACACATTCAATTACCATTTTCGTCAGCAATCGATTTTTTATCCTTTTCCATTGCTGCTACTTCGGAGATCTCTTCCCTAGGCACTGGTGGTTCGTGGTGCATCTGTTCCTTGACCTCTGTTGACTCATCATCACCAGTAACACCATCTGAGACCTCTTCACGTCCAGGCGATCGATTTTCTTTCCCTTCTTGACTGTCGGCCAGCATTTGTATTGTAGACGATGAAGTGTAAGATGCCGCTTCTGATTCGTTGTCCGCATCATCTAGAACCACTCCATCACGCCTGACTGTGTCTCCTTCGCTGGGTGTTTTCAATTTGATTTTATTTGCGAAAAGTCTTCGCATTGTCCTCTGGATAATTATGGCCGCAGTGGTTGCAGTCAATCCAGTGATGGATTTATTTTGCTCTTTCTTCTCCGCCCATCGGCGATAGTACCGCTGAATGACATAGATCGCCTTTTGATACTTTTCGTCGGTGTAGAGACTCTCGGCAGGGACATCCTCTTCGTTAATCGATTCCATCGCCTTGAAACTGGCCAGCATGTCGGATTTTGATTTTCTCGTTGATAAATTGGGTTTGATTGGTTTTTGGCATGTGTACCCGCAGTTTGTTGGAATTGCGAAACGCTGCTGTCCATCAAAATGTGCATTATAGGCGACAAACTGCTCATAGCCCTTGTCCATAGAGCCATCTCGCTGTTGGATGAGTTTCTCAAAGTGCACCGCGGCGAATTCGTAGATATTTTCGGGTTTATCTCGAAGGACCTCCTTGGCGAGATCTTTCATTAATTCAATGAGTCCTTTGGGCACATGAGGTGTTAGTAAAGGCATTTTGGTAAAAACCTACAACTATTTTATTTTATATTTCACGACTATCGCGGCTAACAAACTGTCGGCACGAAAAGTTAGATCAATACTGATGGCATTTGGCAGGATTTCTACCACTTTCCTTGCGTTACCACGGACTACCGTGGGGCAAACAAACAGAACTACCGGCTAACGACCTATTTCCTGGAAACCTCCTTCATCCCTTGTACACCTAGTTTGACAAACAAATGACGATGTCCAGTGAACAACAATGAAGGTCAATTTAGATTGACCACAGACAATTGACACACTGGCCATCGCATGTTTGCACAAATATCCCCCATGGGGACAGGTCAAGAGTTCATTCGGTTTTCAGGTCGCCATCAACAATGGGGGAAGAATGATAAATCACCAACCCTCTATGTATGCATTTACATTGTTTTATTAATCAATTTATGGAAAGTGTTGTACCCACGCACGCAAGGATATGTTTCTGTCACTCATTTGGTTCATCATCGTTGGCCTCAACAATACGACAGATAATTGGTATATCTTGTTTTTTAGTCGGATTGCCGACTTTCGTGTCATCTAATGATTTGGCAATGAGATGCGTCTTAAATTGTTGCCACTTGCGTGTTGCTAAGAAATCCTGAAAGAGTATATTACGCGATGGTATTGTCGAATCCAAATAGAATCTCATTCTTTGCCATATATTTCCGGGATTTTGTTGCTTCTCAAGCAGCCAAAAGCGTGGTATTAGTAGACATTGGACGGTTGTTCTGGCCATTATTACACGATGTTCGAGTTGTTCACCGAGTCCAAAGATGCCACCAAAAGTGAGTGATCCAACGTCAATGAAATGATTTTCCAATTTGAATTGAGGTTCCTAAAAAGTTAGCAGATATTTATAGACAGGGTTATTTGTGTATGGACAAGTTGCTTACCTTTTTCGCTTGTGGTTCTATTTTCACGCTGGCTGACGATTGCCTATCCATTCCTTCAGACCTTTGAGATTGTGACGATATACGTTTAATGGCCTCTTCGAAAATAGGTTCAGCGGGTTTCTGTTCTGTTGCTGTTCTTAAATCGACTCCGCACATGGCTGCGTATCTTTTATATTCCGATTTACGAGCCTGAAAAATAAGAAAAATATTAGACGACCAGTCACTATTCTTTTGAAAATACACCTATCTAGGCGAATTCAACCTAAAACATTGACTCAAAAAAAAAACTATTCGTGGAAGAAGCTTCATCTTATCTTCTGAGAGAGGACGAACTGTTGGAATCGTCCTCAGGCGCGGAAGCTCTAAATTCCACTGCTGTAGAGATTTCCCTGCTTAATTGTAGCCCCAATGCTGCAGTTAATCCAGATTAATCTCCACCATTCTATTACGGCATACGCCGACCTTCTTTCCGTCTCTCAAAGGACAGGGAAAACATCGCCTTGCTCCAAGAACCTTGGGTTGTATACAACTTGGTATGTGGACTCAAGACTTCGAAATACTACGCTTTGTATGCGCGCGGCGAAAGTAAACCCAAATCTTGTATACTGGTAAAAAGTAATCTAAATGCAACCTTACTCCCTAATTGCAGCGATCGAGATACAACTGCGGCAAAAATAGAAACACCTGATGGCTCCTAATACGGCGATTTCGCCGTATCTCGCTCAGATAACATGGACTTTTTTTTGGGGATAACCTGGAGAGATTAATCGCAGATGCAGGTTGGTAGAACATTGGCCTTATAGGCTGTGACGCTAACGCTCATCATCATCAAGTGTGGTGAGTTACTTCTCTTAACTTTCGTTACCAAAAATAAGCAAGAAGTGCTGGAAATCATCCTTACCTCCGACAACATGGCTAAACGCATCAGGAATTGGAAGGTATCGTGCGAACGCTCTTTCTCGAATCACAGGTACCGCCAATTTTTTTTGAATGTAGGTTAGACCGATACTCACATATGGGGTGATTGTTTGGTGGACAGCTTTAGAAAAAGCTATGAACCGCGACTATCTAGGTAACTTCCACCGTACAACTTGTGCATAAGCGATGCTCGACGCATGGACATTATGTTTCACCTGATACGCCTGGATATATTTAGCAAGCAAATGGCAGCAAGTCCAGTCGTTCGCCCTTGAAGCTACCTTACAGTGGTCAAGAAAAGAATTGAGACACGTCTCCATTTTGAATAATTTAAAAACTCTCCCGAAAACACAGACTACATCACCCCACGTCTAAATTCTGATAAGAATTTCGTCGTCACCATGATGGTTCCAAGGTGGCTTTGGAATGAAGAAGCACTTTTAGAAGATGTGTCCATTAATTTCAGGAAGTTTTTCAGGAAAGCCAAGCAACTGGCAGCTGGCTTCAAGCCCGGAACGCAGGCTCTTCGAAACAGTGAAGGAAACCTAGTCACCGAAGCACAGGAATTAGTAGATGTATTTAAGCAGCATTTCCAGCAGCTACTTAATGGACAGGTAGAGAGAGTGATAGGGCAAGAAGGGAACCCGCATCCAGTCAATGAAGAATCCATCCCCCCTCCTAGTTTTGAAGAGGTCGGCTCAGCTATCAAAAAGCTGAAGAACAACAAGGCCGCCGGCTCTGATGGTCTACCAGCAGAGCTTTTCAAACATGGTGGTGATGCTTTGGTAGGGTGCATGCACCAAGTCATCAACCAAGTATGGGTGGATGAAGTCATGCCCGATGACTGGACTATCAGCTCTATATGCCCCATCTTCAAGAAAGGCGATCCTATGTCTTGTAAGAACTACCGAGGCATATCCTTGCTTAATGTCGTATATAAGATCCTATCCAACATACTGTGTGAACGTCTGAAGCCCTTCTGCAGCCCTTCTGCAGCACACTAATCGGCACGTACCAGTGTGGCTTCCGGCCCGGCAGATCGACGATCGACCAAATTTTCACACTAAGGCAAATCCTGGAAAGGACCAACGAATTTCAAGTCTAAACTCACCATCTCTTCATCGACTTTAAAGCCGCATATGATAGCATTCATCGTCTTGAGCTCTACAAGGCGATGGCCGAATTCGGGATCCCGGCTAAACTGATCCAGCTGTGCCGCGTGACGCTGGATAACACGCGGTGCAACGTGCAATTCGGCAACAGTTCCTCTGAACTATTCCAAACATGCACCGGATTTCGGCAAGGGGATGCGCTATCATGTGACTTTTTCAATCTTGTGCTGGAACAGATAGTGCGCAGGGCAGGTGTGAACACGGAAGGCACTATCTTCAACAAATCTGTCCAGTTGCTGGGATACGCAGACGACATCGACATCATCGGTCGCTCCCAGCGCGCCGTGTTAGAGGCTTTTACGGCAATTGAAGAAGAGGCGAAACGAGTTGGCCTTGAAGTGAATGAGGACAAAACCAAGTACATGTTGTCAACAAACAAAGAAGCATCTGTCCACCGCCTAGGACAAAACGTCACTGTTGGCAACAGTAACTTCGAAGTGGTTAAGGAGTTTACCTACCTCGGAGTAAATATCAACTCCACGAATGACAACTTAGTGGAGATTCGACGAAGACTTACCCTAGGAAACCGCTGCTACTTCGGTTTGGCGAAACAAATGGGGTCAAAACTCCTAACTCGGAAGACGAAATGTTTGCTCTACAAAACTTTGATCCTGTCAGTTCTGCTGTATGGAGCCGAGTGTTGGACGATAAGCAGGAAAGCAGAGCAGATATTGAACATTTTCAAAAGAAAAATTCTTCGTCGGATATTCGGTTCCGTATGCGAGGAGGGCGAATGGAGGAGAAGATATAACCGCGAAGTCTATGAGCTGTATCAGGATGTGGATGTAGTCCAAAAAGCCAAAACACGTCGACTACACTGGCTCGGCCACATCGAGCGAATGGACAATAATGCTCCAGCAAAGAGGATCTTCGAATCACAGCCCCCAGGTTCGAGAAGACAAGAAAGACCGAACCTCCGTTTTAAGGATCAAGCTATCGCGGATGCCAGAGCCTTTGGTCTAGATAACTGGAAGCAGCGTGACAGGGATCGAAGAGAGTGGAAGGCTGCTGTGTCTCAGGCAGGGACTCTTCACGGGTCGGGAGCCCGTTAAGTAAGTAAGTAAGTCCATTCATTTCTGCACTGACGGCTCAAAAAGCAAAGACGGAGTTGGTGGAAGTTAAGCTCTCCTTCCGTCTTTCAAATCATTGCAGCGTGTTCCAGGCGGAATTTATGGCGATCAAAGAAGTCTTATCTTGGCTTGGTTAAGAAATCTTTATGGACAGCCAAGCAGCTATCAAAACCTTGGTATCGGTCTCTATAAATTCTCTAGGAGCTCTAAACTGCCGATCGTCTCTTCCGGAGATGGCTGAGCAGTTCAATATTCACCTTTGGTGCTGGGGCATAATGATCTTCCATGGAACTGCAAAGCCGATGTACTTGCCAGAATAGGAACAACTTTACCCATTTTGCCGAACAAAGGCACCAAGGGTATACCAATCGCTACTTGCAAATCGAGAGTATAAATCTTAGGTGGACAAGTGGACCAATATGTCTAGCGACAAAACAAATTTGGCCAAAGCTGGATCTAAAACTTTAGAGCATTTTAAATCCAGAAACATTTTATTTCTCTCAATAGGACACTGCCACTGGTTCCCAAGTTCCCTCGGTACATTGCTTAGTAGGCAAGTATGCCACAAGATTGGGCCTTTTTTGCGAACGACTTTTGTAGATGCTGCATGGATGAAGAAGAGGATGAAACCGTTCCTCACAATTCTAAACTTCACTTAGGAGCCTTCTATAATAATGATTTACAAATATGCATAGGTATCAAGAGCCTCGTATGCTTCATAAGAAGTTCAAAACGGTTTAACGACTAGGTAGCGAGAAACTTTTTCCTATGATCCATGTGGTATCACAATGGACCTATTGCTGGTCTAAGTGTGTTGGCGTCTCTGAGCTGGCAGCCACTTCAATCCAACCAAACCAAACCAAACAACCATCAAGCATATCGTCGCGAGAAGAACTCAAGCCTTAGCTGTTTGTCTAGCTCATGTTTGCAGCCTATATTGCATTTTCTGATGATGGTTGCCACTATCGCTTGCTGCATCGTAATCATCGTCTGTCATCAATACAAATGCTCCTGAGTTCAGGGATATGGGAGTCAATCAGAGTACCCAAAGATCTATCGGAAGTCTTTGTTACTATGTATTTGTTAAGGAGCTAAAAAAAACGAGCTTCTGAATTTCAAGAGGCCGCTCGTGTAGTACGAATAAACTGACACGGATAGGCGGGACACAACTAAAGATTTCATCCGAACAACTGTGGTGGAAATATCTGTACAGGACCGATAAGCATCCAACATTCAGACGAAACTGTAGCGAAGGAATTTGGTTGCAAATTGAAAGGTCACCGATGTATCTACATGCCTGACGCTGGACACGATCTAATAGACTGAGACAAGTAATGGGAGCTTCTGCCCAAACATATGAATTGTATTCGAGTTTCGGACCAATATAAACTTTATAGATAGTAACTATAGATAGCAGGACCAAAAAAACGATTAAACCTCTTGAGGAATTCGAGGCACCTAGAGCCACTTTTCACAGCTTTGGAAATTTGATGATTATAGCGAAAGGTTGGGGTAACTTGCATGCAAGTATTGGTAAGCCATTAGATTCCTCAATATCAGCTCCATTCATTTTTAGTTTGGCTGCATTGGTATTCCGCTTCAGAGATAGGAGACAGCGCTGGGTTTTTGATGAATTAAACTTAACTCCGTTTTTCGCACCCTAGCTTAACTCAATATTGGACTTGAGATAGGTAGACATTCCCTCCCGTGGAGTCGCCAAAGAATAACCGAATTCAAGAGTACTGTCATCCGTAAACGAATGAATTGGATTGCGAGAAAGAAAGGGAGGTCGTTAATGAATATTTAAAACAGTGTGGGAGAGAGGACTGAGCCCTGGGGTACACCAGAATTGGTTGAGAATGAAGTATATCCGTCCAATACAACTTATATTGACCGGTTAATCAAAGAAGGACGATCGGTAAGCACAGCCTCCACGACACCACGTCCGGAAACGGACTTAGGCTTATTGACTTCGCTGCGAGGCGAAACGTCACCATAGCAAGCACACGGTTTCCTCATCTCAATATCCACAAGGGGACATGGCGGTCTCCTGATCATCAAACGGTCAACCAAATTGATCACATTGCGATCGACGTAAGGCATGCCTCCAGTATTCTCAATGTCCGAACCTTCCGAGCAGCCAACATCGACTCGGATCATTACCTTGTTGCAGCCACGGTACGAATGCGGATATCCCTAACGTCACAACAAAGAAGAAATACTGTGAGAAGATTTGACGTTGAAAAGCTGCAATCGCAAGAGATCGCCAGAACCTTTGCCGAACGCGTATCCCGAAATCTCGCTACAACTCCTATGCCGCCAGCATCAAATGCCGAGGACGAATGGCAACACTGCCAACATGCCATCAGAAGTGCCGCAACTGATGTACTGGGTTTCACCCGACCACCACAAAGAAATGGTTTGACGAAGAATGCCGGCAAGCAAATGCAGCTAAACAAGAGGCATACAAAGCGGCGCTGCAAAGAAGGACGAGACCGGCTCGTGAGCTCTACGAGCAAAAGAGACGGGAAGAACATCGGCTTCTCCGAAAGAAGAAAAAAGAGCACGAGAAGCGCGCGATCGAAGATATTGAGAGATTATACTCCAGGAATAATGTACGGAACTTTTACCAACAAGTAAAAAGAACGTGTCAGGCCAACAAGACCCGTACAGAAGCCTGTAGAGATGAAGAAGGAAACCTCGTAGTAGAGTCACAGTCGGTGCTGAGAATATGGAAAAACTTCTTCTGCAGACTGTATAACGGCGACGAAGACCAACTATCCGCTGTCAGGCAGAATGAACCATTCAACATAGACGATGATAGCCAAAACTTCCGTCCACCTGACGAAAACGAAGTGAGGATAGCAATATCCAAACTTAAATCCAACAAGGCTGCTGGACCTGACGGCTTACCAGCCGAGCTGTTCAAGGCAGCTGGAAATGATCTGGTCAGATGAGTGTATGCCTGATGAATGGAATCTCAGCACCGTTTGCCCGATCCACAAGAAAGGAGATCCCCTCAATTGCGCCAATTACAGAGGTATCAGTCTCCTCAACATCGCGTACAAGATCCTATCTGCCATATTGTGTGAACGTCTGAAACCCTTCGTCAACAACCTGATTGGGCCCTATCAGTGTGGTTTCAGACCAGGAAAGTCCACAATCGATCAAATCTTCACACTTCGGCAGATCCTGGAAAAACCCAAGAAGTCCAAATCGATACTCACCATCTTTTTATCGATTTCAAGACCGCATATGACAGCATTTATAGAGACGAGCTATACAGAGCCATGTCTAGTTTTGGCATCCCTGCCAAACTCGTCAGATTGTGCAGAATGACGATGGAGAATTCTCACTGCTCCATCAAGGTCGGTAACGATTTCACCGAGACCTTTGATGTCAAAAAAGGATTTAGACAAGGTGACGCGCTGTCATGTGATTTTTTTAACATCGTTCTTGAGAGAATTGTGCGAAACTCACAAGCCAACACCGGAGGC
Organism: Xylota sylvarum; assembly: GCA_905220385.1. NCBI lineage: Eukaryota > Metazoa > Arthropoda > Insecta > Diptera > Syrphidae > Xylota > Xylota sylvarum. Next base: position 42,718,151 of record LR999958.1, read on the forward strand.
ACAATCCTTCAAAAGTCTGTGCAACTACTAGCGTACGCCGACGACATCGACATTATTGGAAGAACACAGCGGGCTGTCACCGGTGCGTTCGCTAGTATTGAAACAGAAGCTGCCAAAATGGGTTTAGCGGCAAACGAAGGCAAAACCAAGTATATGCTGTCAACCAGAAGGGATACGCAACATCGACGAATTGGACAGAACGTCACAATCGACAGCTATAACTTTGAGGTAGTAAGGGACTTTGTCTGCCTCGGCTCTGCTATCAATTCTGACAACAACACCTCGGCAGAAATAAAACGAGGGATAACTCTTGCCAATCGCTGTTTCTTTGGTCTGAGAAGGCAATTGAGTAGTAAGGTCCTATCCCGAACAACTACGGAGACTTTATATAAAACCTTGATCATCCCAGTCCTGCTTTATGGCGCTGAAGCTTGGACTTTATCAAAAGCGGATGAAGATATCCTCGGTCGTTTCGAGAGAAAAATTCTTCGTAAAATATTCGGTCCCGTTTGCGTTGACGGGTTTTGGAGGAGAAGATTCAACGACGAACTATACGAGCTGTACAGCGACATCGACCTAGTCAAAAAACTGCGCATTAGTTATTTGAGATGGCTAGGACATGTAGAGCGAATGGACACCAGAGCTCCGGCCCGAAGAGTCTTCGAATCACACCCGGAGGGACAACGCAGCAGAGGAAGACCTCGCCTTAGGTGGCGCGCACAAGTTGAAGGCGACCTGAACAAGCTTGGAGTGCGCAACTGGAGGCAGTTAGCTAAGGACCGAGCTAACTGGAGAGGCTTGTTAGTTGAGGCCCAGGTTCACCCCGAACTGTAGCGCCACCTAAGTAAGTAATCAAAAGACTTTCAATTTATGATGAAAATATGCTTCCGACACTGTAAGTTTGGATTTGGCTTAAGTGGGTATTGTGCCACACTCTATCGCAAGCTTTAGAGATATCAAGGATAACTACTCGGCATTCACCGTGATGATGAATACTTTGGTTCCATTTTTCTGTTAGGTCCCCTGTGGAACGTTGTTCACGAAAACCGTACTGACGGTTATTTAGAAGACGGTTTCTTTCAAGATATCTCATGACACATTCACAATGCTTTCCATGACTTTAGAAAGCACTGATGTTAGGCCCATGGGTCAGTAGTTTGAAATTTGAGTGCGCGAGTTTCCACCTATCTGGAAAGACGCTGCTAGCATATGACAGGTGGAAGAGCTTACGTAAAGGTTTAGCCTGAGTAGAAGAACAACTCTTCAAAATAAGGGACGGATCTGAAGATTTGTTACTGTAGGCGTCGAGCTACTGAGCGGGTTCAGAAAAATATTTGTTCTAAGGTATATTGAATTGGATTCAGTAATGTTTGTGGTGGAGACGTATCTGGGAAGGCGGAATTTGCAGCAAACATAGCTGCTAGTAGATTAGCTGTCTCTTGGGAGTCAGTGATATTTTGTGATGATCCGTGGTGATCCTTTTGACGAAAAACCAACAAGATTTACTGCCTTTAGGACATTGAAGTATTTTTTACCTAATTTTATAGTCTCGTACGCTTTAAAATTGAGTTGCAGTCATTACAACCTTGTTTATAGAGACTTCGGTTTTCGGCAGGAGGTGTTTGGCTCTTTCTCCTTTCGGACGGCAATCCTACAAGTTGGATTGAAACAGAGTTCTTGTTTTGGTTTAATTCTAACAGTTTCACTTGAGATAAAGGAACGCATTCCAAGTAAAACCAAGTCTGTGATCATGTCAGTAGGGAAATTAACATCTCTACCGAGGAAGCATAGAGACCAGTAAAAGCCTTAAAGAACGAATTTTGGTTGCTCCAATCGGCATTGTCGTATTGTCAAATTATTTTTCTATGGTATCTTTTGAGTGTTGATGGGAGTACAAGAATTTAGCTGACACCAGACAATGATCCGCTCTCCCCAGGGAAGCGAAATCTTCGACCAAATACTTATTTGGAAGAGAGGTTAAAAACAGGTCTCGAGTCTGTTGGCCGTGACCATCAACATCGGGAATGTGCTTGAGCTTGTCCCGTTCCAAAGAATATTTATTCGAATTGTAATAAATATATACTATCTCGATAATGCCTTACCTTTCTGTAAACTCCGGCCACTTCCTCCTCAGCCTCTTCTTCTTCTTCGTCACTGGCAGAAGAACGTACTTCATCCTCCTCATCTTCTGGTACTGCTGTCTTCCGCTCGATTTTCGATTCATTGAGTTTTTTTAATAACTCCTCTTCAGTCAGATCAGAGAATAGGTTTGCACCGTCACCTTGCATAATATCTATTAGACTGTAGGATTTGACACCTTTTTTCTCCGTCACCTGGTTAGTTAGTCAAGACATAATAAGAGATGTTTCAAAATCCAACAACCTTAAACTACTCGCCTTCATTTTCAAACACTGCAGGATCATACATTGTCCGCTTATCACAAAATGCACATAACTGAGTGGTCCTTGGTCCTCGTAGTAAATCGTTTCCAATGGTTCATACTGTTTTAACAATCCTATTTTACACACATAAACTATCTACAAAATAAAATTACTAAGTTTAGATACGTATTTGAAGTCCAAGTGCAAGCAATCCACCTGAGCTTTGCTCCAGTCTTTAAAGTAATCGAACGATGCCAAAGCGATTTTTTTCTCCTCCCATTGTTTCTCCATAAATGGACGAAGTATACGATCAAAGTCCTCCTCGTAAACAGTCAGAAGTTCCACATCGTCTGAAAGTAACTCACGGATTAACCCAGAAAATTTTGCAAATCCATGGCTCCTGCTGCTGCTGCTTTGAAGGTAATAATACATATTTTTGTGAGCCTAATAGTTACAACTGAATCAGATAAGGAGAACCTAGATACTCGGTGGTGGTAGTTACCACCTACACGAGAAATAGATTCCTACTTTCCGCTGCCAGACATCTGATTGAAGGGAACCAATTTATTTTCGGTTCGGCGAAGGATAACAAACTCTGATTTGGCGTTTGGAATGGAATGGAAAAAAAATATTAAACTCCTAAGAGGGAGGTGGGCGTCGGAGGACAGAGTGTGCAATACGAATCGATTTGCTATGAATTTTGATAAATAGAAAAATATTTTCATTTTCAAGTTGTTGTCGGGGTTCTCGTAAGTAGTCACGCAAAGTGTATTTCCAGTTCATATTTCAATTGGATTGGAGGGTAGAGGGTGGCATTTGGCTGACTTGCTTGGAACGTACGCTGGGTTTCGTGGTACCTAATAGGAAATGGGCTATTTGATTAGCTTTGAAATAAAATACAATTAGGTAGGTGAACGAGAATGGTTATGTTCACATAATAAGGAATTATGCTAGTGGGAATGGTTTGAATACATAAATTAATGGAAGTAGGGAGAGGTGACTTTGTTTCAGCAGAATGGTGATACTATTAGAACTCTGGCATACTGAGACTTATGCAATAATGTTACAATTGCGATCAATACAAATAATTATTTTCAAGTGATTTATGGGATTCAGTATAAAATTGTTGGGAGCACATGCTCTAATACGTGGACAAAGCATTACGGACTAGGGGTAGGCGCACTTCCTCTTGATCTGAACGGCAGTGGACGAATTCTCTAGATGGAATCAACGTTGGCTTCCACAGTTCCAGTCAGACCGAACTACCTAGCGTAATCTCTATATGACCTGCTTTGACTTATTCGAATCCCAGGTGTATTGGGATCTCCAACACTGAGCCAGGGTGTTGGAAAAGAATTGGTGGAGGATGAACCCTTAATGGGCCAACGCCAGCAATCATATCCACGATGTGGGTTACTGACTCCGGAAAATCCGGCCATCACGGTCATCCACGTTGAGGGTTGTGCGTAGGGGTAACTTCCCGATTTCGAAAAAAAAAACACTTATATCCGAAACCAAAACAAACCTCGGATATGGATTGACTCACTGTTGACGACCCCAGCAATCGAAATAAGGACGACGACCTTCGGATCTGCACGTGGAATGTACAGACCCTTAACAGACCGCGTGCAGCCGAAGAATTAGCAGAGGCCCTAGACTGCTATAAGACAGACATCACCGCAATCTAGGAAGTGCGATGGCATGGACCGGGCAAAGGAAAGACATCTTTGGTAGGACGATTGGTAAGCATAGTCTTCACGACACCACGTCCGGAAACGGATTTAGGCTTGATTTGGATGACACTACAATTCACCACCTATTCATCTCTCGGGCTCTTTCGCAAGACAGACTGTCCCATTTAGAGGTTCTTCTCCGATCACCTCAGCGAATTGGCATCCTTAGATGTCATGAGCATCCTTCGCTTATTAAGAAGCTCTGGTGGTTTTATTAGTTCCTGGATAGCCAAACTGGAAGGATCCATGTGAACACAAAGAACCTCTTCTGCTCTAAGGTTGCCTGTATCCTAAACCCAAACCTTTGGAGCTTGGGAATAGCCCTCTTCCCTCTTTGCAGTGCTACTTTATATGCATTGGCATTCATCATCAAACCAGAAGTTTTTTTTTTGTTATGGTTGGGTGAAACTCATCCCATTAGTTACAAAATTTGTCATTTGGCTTGCAGTCCTTCAATTTTTTGGAATATACAAATTTTCAGATTAACTGGAACAAGGTAGTGATATGAGTCAACGATTCTGATTTAGTTCCTGTCAGCTGCTGCAGTGTAACATAGGGCGTCAACAACACCTATGCGCAGCAATTAATTAGCGTCCACATATGTATCTTTGTATAAATATACAACACTTGGTTCAAGGAAGGAGTATTTTCTGACTAATGGAAGAAACATAGACTGGTCCACCTCCAAAAGGCAATAATTGGTAGATTTTGTGGGTTGAAATTTCGCTCAGTTACGTCTTTAAAAGATTTCCACCTCTCGACGCAAAAAAAAACCAAAAAACAATACCAAAGTGCATCGTGTTGAGAATTCTGAATCGCGCTTTAGCTCTCTCCAATTCCTTCCCAAGAATCTAAGTTCTTCTTCCTCCTGGTAGGCGTTACGTTTCCTTTGGACGTTCCAATCTTCTGCCTGATTGGTTTAGCGGATTCCATTGCATGCCAATACCTCCATTCGCTTTATCAGATGGTTATGTCAATAGATTCCCGACCCATCCTCATTTGAATCTGTTGACACTGACAATGACAATAGGGGCATATTCCACTTCCTACTGCCATAGAACAGTACAGGGTCAATATGTAAGCAGAACAATCTCAGCTTGGTGCCACCTTCTTTGATTACTTTCTTGATCTCCAGTCCAATGTTGAACTGTCGAATTTGTGAATCTGACAGTTTTTTGTCGCTTTAACGTGTCAACTGCTTAGAAGGTTGGAACATCCCGAAAGATACATGCCTTGAGATCATGGCGAATTGACAAACTGTTCTACCAAAGATATTGCCATTTTGTTCATAAGTTGTATTGAGGAGCTTGTAAATACACATTTGCAGGTATAGTCTTTGTCCTCTGTGTGGGGATATTAGACTGACGTTGACTTCTCACTCATTCCAGCACACTTACGTAATGGCCATAATATTTGAGTTAATATCTAGGTTATAGTAGTCATGTGGCTTTGTGAATTATTCGGCTGTATCTAGATTCGGGGATTGTATCCTTATTTCGGTGCTATAGTCTAGTCCTGACTATTGGTCTATGTTAGTCATTTATATCTAACGATCGTTGGTGTTTTGTAACTAGAGATGTGGTAAGAAAATCACAGCGACCTGGCCAGGTCTTTGGTTAGAAACCCCAGGAAAAATGACTACATAAACGAATGCTCTTCAAGGATGCGAGCTCTACCGTTGGCCTATCAAAGACTTCTCCACCACCGTCTATTTTTCAAAACCCTTACTCACATTTGAAACATTACCATTGACTTCAGTTCAGCATATTGACAAAGCAGGTAATCAATACTCACTTGTACTCTTGTAGGTTTGCTGTCTGAAACAGCGTTCAATCAATTCTATTTCACCAAGACAATCTCCAGAACCGCAGATGAAATCAAGTTTTTCAACATTTTGTTTTTTCTTCTGCAATGTTAGTTCTAGATAAAACACCAATCGTGTATACATATCTAAATGAACAACTCTTACGTGGTTATAAACCATTCTTGTCACTTCAACTTCTCCGCTTAAGATAAAATACATAGCCATTGGATCACTGCCTTCTCTGATAATCAAACGTCCAGGATTGAGGTAAATAAATTTCACAACTGTCGCCAGACGGGCACGTATTTTCTAAAATTTAAAAAAAAAAAAGATTCAGTATTGCTTACTGGTTCTATGGATGGTGGAAGTTGTGAAAGTCACTGTTATTAAGGAACCGTTCTACCCAACTTTAATCTCAAAAAATGTTTATTCAAGTTCTCAAGTGAGAATGTGACCAATTTTCAAAAACCTACCGGAGGAAATCTTGAAAAGCATGTCAAATTCAACATGAGGAAGACTAACTTCTTTCTCTCCTCTGTAGTTCTCATAAATACCGGACTTCGAATCAAGGCTTTCTCCTGGAAAACATATTAAAAACCAGAAGGTAGTTCAAAATCTAAAGAGTTCATGCGGTATAACATACAGCCATGGTTAAAATACCAATTTTTCTTTGTTGCCGCACAAGCATGGCGATATTTTTCTTAATGTTTGTTGAGATCTTTTGCTCTTCCATATCTTGAAGCCATGACCTGTTGAATATAACCATGCGTATTAAACCTCTAAAACGCATTCTGGCCATTTTACGCCTTTTCACCAGTCCTACCTGTTAAATAAAACACACGTGTACCTTACAGAAGACTTGAACTATAAAATTTTACTGACATCTTTGCCCCTTTTGCTCATGTTGGTGGTTAATTTTTGACCGTTTTCTTAGAAGTTATATGATTTTTATGATTGACGAGGAAATCCCTCAAAAGTGATTCGAAGCTTTTGAAGGCATCACTTATTAGATAGAAAAATCTATTTGTACTAATTTGTTTGAATAAATTTGAGTGGAGTTGGATTCTTTCTTCTAAAGTGTCAAGGTTTACTGCCCAGGGACCGGTCCTCCGTGAGATATGGTGACTCTTTGCAGATAACGTGATTGATGATTTTAAGATAAAATTTCTGTCAAACTTTAAGTGCTACGAACTGCGGCAGAAGCTCAAGTAAAACAGAAGAATTTTTTATTTTTTTTTGATAACATTACAGCGGCCTACCATAAGGCTTTGTAGTAGGGCCACTGTTGTTAACCAACTGAATGGTTTACCTATGAAGTCATTGCTTTGCTGATGATATATCACACAGAATCATACTTTACATGGAAGCATGGATCAACAGAAGGAATGGAAAGATAAACTTCTATCTGACTCAAATGATTGTAAGCCTTGGATAGTTTAGAACCTATCTTCAGTAGTTTTGGCACAACCGTAGCTGCTGTCCTAAGAGAAGGACATCTACTATGAAATGATTTAAGATCATACAACTCGACCATGATATATGATGATGACGATTATGAAGGACTGATATAAGCAAAGTATGTGACCATTTCCATGAGCGTCGCAGACTTTAGTGTCACCTAAAGGTAGCAAATTTAAATGGTTAGCAAACGTTAGGTGTCTCGTTAGAACGCCAAGAAGTTGTCCACACTATTTTGGAAGGTTAATCTTGACATTAAGCTTAGTCTGACTATCAGTACAGATGTAGATACTCTGAACCCTCCAACTAGTTATATAGTTCGTTGCCCATGGGATAGGATAATTCTTCGCTTAGAAAAAAGGGGAAAACTTGCCAAGAGTGGTGAAGTCTTATGTTATCCACCTCCTAGAAGCGATCAACTATTGGATCCCTGACGAGTGTTGCAGTCCTTCCTGAAAATTTGATTGCAGCTTAGCCCAGACTCATTCTCTGAAGAAAGCCACTTTGTGGACAGCCCCTGATTAGCCACAATAAATATGTCTGAACACCTCGGTAGAGTCACACTTGCTTTTACCCTCTGCATCGACAAAAATTTTCACGGCATATTCCTTCATTGGTTTTATAAAACTGATAGATCAAGTTCAGCCTAATCATGTTCTAAATCTCCAGCAGAAGACTGAAATCTCAGCTTACATCTCAGTAAAGGTATCATCAGATTATGAGCTAAACTTGGGACGCCAGAATACCTAGCACCCATTCGTCTACAGTTCTGTGCCACTTTAGAGTGGAGTAGTGGTAGGAGAAACATATATTTAGGATTAGTGGTATTGTGAGAGAGCAAAGACCAGTAAGAAAGTCCGTCAGGAACTTAGAGCTATATTAGCTAATTGCTAGAATCTCTTTTGTTGAGAACTTGAAAAACTTTCTGAGCAAGCTTAAGCTAGCTTATAAATTCTAGCTTAATCTGTAAGTAAAAGGACGTGAGAGCGTTTAGGGCTGTTTGGCTATCTGATAACATACATATTTATGTGTGATCCTAGGAGGTTTCTTCTGGTGTACTCTCTGGCACAGAGGATAGCAAAAGCCTCTGATTGGAAGATAGAAGTAAAGCGTCGCAGACAATTTTTACAATTTTTGTGAGAATATCATTCAGATTCAGGTGTCTTACTTACTTATTTATGTAGCGGTACAATTCAGGGTGAATCTGGGGCTTAACCAACAAGTCTCTCCAGTAAGCCCGGTCCTTAGCTAACTGCCTCCAGTTGCGCACTCCAAGTTTGTTGAAGTCCCCTTATACTTGTACGCCACATGAGGCGAGGTCTTCTTCCTCAACTGCGTTGTCCCTTCGGCATCGTTGAATCTCCTCCTCCTAAGCCCATCAACGCAAGCCGGCCCAAAGAAACAGCGATTGGTAAGTCGAGGTCCAAGTCGCTTAATACCTCAAAGTTATAGCTCGTCTCTATAAATGCTGACATATGCGGCCTTGAAATCGATAAAAAGGATGGTGGATGTCGGTTTGGACTTCTTGGGTTTTATCCAGGATCGGTCGATGTGTGAAAATTTGATCGACTGTTGACTTTTCTGGCTTCAAACCACACTGATATGGGCCGATCAGGATGTTGACGAAGGGTACCGACTGTGACTCTACTTCAAGGTTTGCCTCTTCAATTTCGAGATACGCGATCGGTCTCTTACGATTGCAGCTTTTCGACGTTATATCTTCTCATAGTATTTCCTCTTTGTTATGGCGATTGGGATATCCGAATTTGTACCTTGGCTCCAAAAAAGTATTGATCCGAGTCGATGTTGACTGCTCGGAAGTTTCGGTCGATCGCATTACGATCAATTTGGTTGCCCACCATGATCTCTTGTGGATATTGGGATGAGGAAACCGTGTGATTGCTATAGTGTCCTTTCGTCCCGCAGTGTAGTCAATAAGCCTAGGTCCGTTTCCGGACGTGGTGTCGTGAAGGTTTGGCTTACCAATCGTCCTACCAAAGATATTCTTCTTTTCTATCATGGCGTTAAAATCACCCAGTAAAATTTTAACGTCATATTTAGGACACTGTTCGTAAGTTTTTTCGAGGAGCTCGTAGACACATTTTTTGGTGGCGTCGTCCTTGTCTTTGGTGGTGGCATGAGCGCATATTAGGCTTATGTTGGCGAGTTTAGCCAGGCGCTCGCTCGAGTGTCGAAAGCTTAAGACTTCCGGCCTAAGTCTGCCGCGTATGACAAATCCACATTCGACTAAGCGTTGTTTCTGCTTTCTACAGCAATCATCGTAATAGATGTAGAATAGTTTTTCATATATAACTATCGTGAGACCGCTTGTGCTCTCATATATTCGCATCACTACCGCTTTGGCCAACAAAGGTACCAGTTTCAGGTATCAACTTAGGGATTTGAGGATTATCCCAATAACAGCGATTTAAAATGACATCTTCGAATGGATAATAGAGATTGATTCTTTGGGCATGAAGTCCATGCTGCATACTGCAGATAATGATAGCAGCGGAATTCTTCCAAGGATCTTCATATTTCCAACTAGGGTGGTGGTTAATATAGTCTTTTCGATTGCTGGCACTTAGTACCCAACTATGAAAATTCCTCCCACCATGGATGGATACTGAGAAGAAGTACTTCTTTTTCAACAATGATAGTGACTATTTAGTAGCCGAAGCGTATATCCTTTGATTTGCAAATGGTAGAGAGACCTACTCTTTGTCACTAATGCTTGATTGCCTACCTCAAGTATTTTTATGTCTTTGTTTGGTTTGAAGTTCACATATTTTAGCCTGATAGTCACTATGGGTTTTCGCTAATCGCTTGTGATTCTAAATTTGAATTCTAGTCGTGATCGTCTGACAAGCATCCAAAAGTATAATTGTCCTGAGAATACTTCTAAAAAACAAGTACTCTGCAGACATACTTAAATAAGTTGTAAGAAGGTAGGCCTTGGTCTCTGCATGTGCCTTTTGCTCCATTTATTTATTTATTAATTTTATTTTTGTACCAAGGAAATTGCATCCTCTTCTGTTTGTTCTTTAACTATCTTATTCCATAGTTCATGCATTAAAGTAGTCGCCTTCTACTGGCACTACCACCGGCGTCTACAAGAACTTAATATTCATTCCGGTAAAAGCTGGTAAAAGCTTGTTAAAGCAGGAAGCGGGTTCAACCATCTGCTGCCATCTGCTGGAAAACGAGAAAGCGAGAATCTAGTTTGTGACCACTGTGGTCGTACTCTCAGTTTACTTGCTGGCTCAACAAGTTCGGTAGGCTTACGTCGTGGGAGAATTTAATGTCGGCACCGACTTTACCTTTTCATCCGCCATATTTGATATTTCAAATATCGATCAAGCAAACTCATTTTAATAACATTTGGGTAGTCCTATAATTGCTCATTTGTACCTCCCGATGAGTGTGCCTGTATAAAGTATTATTATGTAGATGAATTTCATTTCAGCGGTGTATTTCTAAGAAACTTTCACTTATCTCGGACGGAGGGGCGCCCATGAGGTCAATGAATTGCCATACCATAAAAAAAAACCAACAGTGATTCATTCTTATCTCTCATTAATGCACATTCAGAGCTTGTTATCCATTTCTTTAGTCTTCTTCTTAGCGTCCAATCGAAAGCATTTCAAACTTTCCTTCTAGTATTATCTCTACCTACATTCCATCCTTTGCTAGTTTTACTCGTAGTTATGTTTCTTAAAACTAAAGTATTTCATTTCGCTGTCTTCCTGTTCTTTGTAATTTCCGGTACAGTGTAACAGGCATAAATTCATTTCTGACAAATTTGTAAATACACACTTCTTGTTCTTGCAGATGTGTTCCCAAACGCCGTCGATCGTGATGCGATAAATAAATCCAATACGAGTATAACAACTTGTTTTCGACCAAATGACGCACTGGAATCGAACGGTAGATAGATATTCGAATTCGAATAGACTTCATTTTATTTATTGTGGATCCAATAAAATTTGTTTTGTAGTTCTGCTGGGAGAAATTAAAAGTGTTGACGGAAACCGATTTTATGGCTTTTTGGTAAGACAAGGCGAACAGATGTACATATGTAGGTGCTATAAAATCGATATAGAAATTTTGTTTTGTTATTGTCGTTTAGGCGAAAATCGGTTGGACGTCTGCATCGGGTGAGGTTTCATTTCATTGTGGTGGCACCTTGATTTCGGATAGATTTGTTCTGTCTGCTGCCCACTGTATGGACTATGAACGAGTAGGTGGATCTTTTAATGTTTATTATGAATGAAGTATTAAAAACAAAATCATAGCCCATGTTTAAGCCCCAACCGGATGTTGTGAGAATCGCCGAGCGTCTATTTGAGGGTAAAGTCGTTGGAGAGGATATTCAAATTTCTAACATTTATACCCATCCCCTGTATGGACTTCAGAGTATGTACAATGATATTGCACTCGTTGAGTTGAGTAACTCGGCAAGGTAGGTGTAATCTATTGTAAAATATTTTCAAATGGTATAGACCTATTATTTTTATTGTTTTAGACTTCGACCACCTTGCATTTGGACCGGAATTGCATTGCCAAAAACGGATATCTTCGCATTGGGACATGGTGAGTTGTGTTCGATTTAATGGGTGTACTGATTGTATGCATTTTGGGAGAAATTTAGGCTAACAATAGATAAGTCGATATTGCATCTTCTACTGATCTATTTAAAGTTCTTCCGATATCGTAATCTGTTCGGTAATAGTGAGAATCTCAGAAATTTAGGTCGCAAGCGATTCTTAAAAACAATAATCACTGGCATTGCTCTTTACAGAAAGAATTTGCCTCTATAGTCGTTTTTCTTTTTTAGTTCAGAGCAGAGCCTGAGTTGTCAAAAAAAATGTTTGTGTTTCTTTTTTAGTTCAGAGCGCTTAGAGCACTCGATTCGTGTTTCTTTTTTCGTTTAGAGCGTGCTCAGAGCGCGCTCTATCAGCTCAGCATGAATTGATTGAGCATCCTGAGCAAAACCCGAGCACAGTGAATTTGACGTTTAACAGGGGGTAAAGCAATGAGAAAACGAAATCGAAAATAATTGAAATGGAGTTCGAGGCTTTGTTTTTAATTAATTATTAGTAGTTAATAATTAAATGAAAACTTTATTTGTGTATAAACGCTATTTCAGTGTTTAAGAAGACAAAAAGCATGAATGGTCGATTAATTTTGCAGTCATATGACAGGTACTGCTCAATCGTATTTCTTAAATAAATCAGAGCGTTCAGAGCGGGCTCTGTTCAGTGCGCGCTCGACATGTTCAGGCTCTGTTCAGAGCTCTGTTCTGAACTAAAATAGAAAAACGCCTTATATCGACACCATTTGCTTGGTTTTGGTTCACTGATGTTCGTCATTTATCTGCTTATAAGGGTGTCCAACGTGTTCTTTATTTACTCCCATAACATTAGCTTCGACTTGATAGTGACTCCTGAGTACTTTGCGATTCATTTCCTCTAAATACAGTCATACAGTAAATACAGGCCATCTGTTGATTTCTTTTTAAAAAGGCTATTCAAATACTATTCAATATTTTTTAATCATTGTTGCCTTATTTAAAGAGTATACCTTTCGATTAATTATGGAATATTATTTCATTCAAATGACTGCCTTTGCTGCACAAATAACCTATACCTATAGCTAGATAGTCAACTTTCCATCCCCAATCAAAGAACACCCGCCACGTTGTACAAGCGTAAACCGATCCATTTCGTACCGCGAAAATATAAAACTTAGTTTCTGTCAAATTTTTGAGCGCATAAGAGCTGTCAGTGATTCAAAAAGGAACCAAAAGATGGCTTACCCTGTATTATCGGTGTTATGGTGTAGAATCTCTTTATAGTGTCTTCATCACCATGGCTAGGCCTAGATAATGCTGTTCATCCACCCGTTTACCTTCTGTAGGACAAGTACTGTGCTTCTAATAACAATTACGGCTACATTGTCGGTATTTTCAGTTCAGAATCAGACTTCCATAGCAGACAATTCATAAGTTGTGTCCCAAAATTATCCCCATAACTACTCCTTCCTCCGTATTATCAACCAGCATTAGTTCTATAATAACATTAGTTTCTGACAATAACACCTCGGCAGAAATAAAACGAAGAATAACTCTTGTCAATCGCTGTTTCTTTGGGCTGAGAAGGCAATTGAGTAGTAAGGCCATATCCCGAACAACGAAGGAGACTCTATATATGACCTTGATCATCCTAGTCCTCCTTTACGGCGCTGAAGCATGGACTTTATCGAAAGCGGATGAAGATATCCTCGGTCGTTTCGAGAGAAAAATCCTTCGTAAAATATTCGGTCCCGTTTGCGTTGACGGGTTTTGGAGGAGAAGATTCAACGACGAACTATACGAGCTGTACAGCGACATCGACATCGACCTAGTCAAAAAACTGCGTATCAGTCGTTTGAGATGGCTAGGACATGTAGAGCGAATGGACACCAGTGCTCCGGCCCGCAGAGTCTTCGAATCAAACACGGAGGGACAACGCAGTAGAGGAAGACCTCGCATTAGGTGGCGCACACAAGTTGAAGGGGACCTGAACAAATATTCATCAGTGATAGCTTGAGGTCTTCATTTTTCCTGTTGCTTCAACTTTGTGATGATATTTTTCCTAGTCCACATGGGTCTTCATCCATCTCTTTCCATAGGTATTCATCGAACTCGTAAATTCAATGACATTCCGGACCTACCTTTCTCGAGTACTGTGTTCCGGTAAAAATTGCGGGGCTTCCGGAACTATGTTCAACAGTTGCGCTCCTTCTTCTGGCTGTATTGGCTATGTCTTCTATCCACCAATATGCTAGGCGACAATTGTTTTCTGGAGCCACCATTAGCTCTTTTATAAGTTTGCCTCTTATTTCTGGATGCAGCTTACCAATGCTAGAGGTACGCAGGTAAATTTAACACTTAAAATCAGAGATTTCAATCCTTAAATACTCCTGTGTAATTCCCTATAGTAGCCTTTATCAACTAGGGAAGGAAATATGCAAAGGAAGTGAAGCAAGAGACTATCCTCCTACTTCTGCCTCCTATTGTCTAAATTATATCTGCTTGTACCCAGTGAATCTTGTCTAGGTAGCATTTCAGGTGTCAAAGTTAAGTTTTTCTAACACCATTACACAGATTTCCTTTCCAAAACAGATCAAGGGTATTATTTATAGCTGAAGATTCAATTTGATATTTGGAGTTATTTCACGAAAATATATTGACGAGATATTTGTAAGCCCGCCCAACAGTGTGTTTCTTCCTAGACAGCTTCGGCTGTTTGATAAGTTCAGGGTAGGTTCCTTGAACTTTGGATTTGTTATGCTTATAATTTTAAATTTGTTCATAATACCTAGTCAACTCTTCGTGATGTTTGTCAGAAATACACTAAAATGAAGTCGTGTAATAAAAAGGTTAGTTTACTAAAGAAAAGTTAGACTTTTGCTTATTCTTAGTGAAACGCAGAATTTCAGAGGCCAGAATCATAAGATTTATACAATTTGGCATTGCATCAAGAAATTTATTAACCTTCCCGATCAAAAAAAAAACAATAACACCTCTTACTAGGTAAATATATACTTTAAAAGCTTATAAAGTAATAAATTTATTGAACAGACTTAAAGGACTTTGGATCTCAACAGGTTATGAGCCTTAAATTCATGAACAATGGGGATTGTGACCGTTTGTATTCACCGTCAAGAAAGCTGCCGAATGGTATAGTAAATGCTCAAGTTTGTGCTGGAAAGTCAAACATGACTGAACCAGAAAAATGCAAGGTACATAATACTCATATCTAGTGCTAATTGTAAAATAAACTTAACCCAACTTAAATACACAGGGTTTCATTGGAGGTCCATTACTGACTCAGGACGCCGAGAACCCTGATGAAATTTTCGTAATTGGCCTGACAAATTACGGACAACGATGTGCATCTAGTGACTATCCGAATATTTACACGAAACTTTCGTTTTACAAGGAATGGATTGATGAGGTTATGAATGATAAATAGATTTTTCTTAAGTGGTTCTATTTATTTTATAAGATATATTTGAATCTCATTAAGACAATGTATGATCTCATACGCAATCAGAGTATCTATCATCACCTATGTACATCCCTACTCATTATTGCTTGAATTTAATAAGTAAATCAGATTAAATAGAACTATGAAAGTGTTTGTTTATAAATTTCATGATTTTGTTCTTGTTTTATCCTTTTTATGCTATAGATTCCTATTTAATATTTGAACCTGCTGTTCAGTGATTCAAAACGCTCAATATTGTATGTGAGAGATTAATCTGAAGAAAGGGTATCCCCTGAACTTCGCAAGGTACAGATGTATAAATCTTCTCAATATCACATTGTTGTATGTCACATTTATACGGTGAGTATCTTAAACTTACTTATTTACTTAACGGGCCCCCGACCCGTGAAGAGTCTCTGCCTGAGACACGAAAGCCTTCCACTCTCTTCGATTCCGGACACGCTGCTTCCAGTTGTATAGTCCAAGAACTCTGGCATCACCGATAGCTTGATCCTTAAAACGAATGTTCGGCCTTCCTTGTCCTCTCGAATCTGGGGGCTGTGATTTTTGGACTACATTCAACATCTGAGTACAGCTTATAGAGTTCGCGGTTATATCTTCTCTACCATTAGCCGTCCTCGCATACGGAACCGAATATTCGACGAAGAATTTTTCTCTCGAAAGTGTTCAATATCTGCTTTCCTGCTTACCTTCCAGATCAGAGTTTTGTAGAGCATGCAATTCATCTTCCGAGATACGAGTTTTGACCCCATTTGATTCCTTAAACCTAAGAAACAGCGGTTTCCCAGGGAAATTCTTCGCCGAATCTCCACTAAGGTGTCATTCGTGGAGATGATGTTTACTACGAGGTGGGTAAACTCCTTAACAACTTCGAAGTTACTGTTGCCAACAGTGATGTTTTGTCGTAAGTAGTGGACAGATGCTTCTTTGTTTGTTGACAACATGTACTTGATTTTGTCCTATTTTACTTCATGGCCAACTTACTCCGCCTGTTATTCAATTGATGTCGATGTCGTCTGCTTATCCCTGCAGCAGGACAGATTTGTTGAAGATAATGCCTTTCGTGTTAGCACCCGTTCTGCGCACTATCTGTTCCAGCACGAAATTGAAGAAGTCACATGATAGCGCATCTCCTTGCGAAATCCGGTGCATGTTTCGAATAGTTCGGAGGAACTGTTTCCGAATTGCGCATTACACCGTTTGTTTTCCAGCATCACTCGTCGCAATTGGATCAGTTTTGCTGGGATCCCGAATTCGGACAGAGATTGCATAGCCACGATCTAGCTTAGCCCTAGAGTCTCTCTGGATTTCTCCACAGTTCCTCTTTGGCTTTGATTCCTCATGTCAACGCTAGCATCTGTTTAACAGAAATCTGGTTCATATTCTGGCTTTCTACTCAGTGGCTCCCCAAGACCTCCCTTATTCTGCTAGCTAGTGCCGGACATTGACACAATATACATATGTGCTGCCGTCCCGGTTCCTCCAGGCATAGTTCACAGGTGATACCCGAAATGAGACCTGTGGATAACGCTACCACCGCATTTTAATAGCCATTTTCACCTGCCGGCAACCTTCCACAGTTGACCACCTTCTCTGGTGTTCTGTCGTGGCCCAGTTACTAATTAGGTGCTCTACCATTCCACTGCCAATTGCAGCAAATGGTTCCAGATAAGAGAACTCCAAGGTTCACGCTTGCTTTACAAGAGAGCCCGCCTTTTCGTTGCCCTCCCAACCAAAGCAGCGTCATATTTCAATAAATAACTCCTCGGTTCCTGTACAAAAATTTAAACTGTAACGTACGCTTCATTCGATTGGTTTCACATTTTCGACGATTCCAACGACTTGGCATCACCATAATCTATGGAATGTAGAGTCTGTCAAAACAAACTTGTTAGCAGACGTCATTTGTGTCAGAGAAATTCCGTTATTTTCTTTATTTGGAGAAAGTTCTCCCCAGTCTAATTGCAAATTCTATTCATGATTTTAAATATTATTTCGTTGTTTTAAGACTATTTCAGTAAAACAACTAAATGGCAAGCAGCAAAAGTGAATTCGTAAGATATCTTTCCAACCAAATCATATGATTTCCATTGACATGTCCTCCTTTCCCAGGCACTCATCCATGAAGAAAACTCGGACAAAGTGAAGTACTCAAGTGTCCCAATTAAAAGTGTATTTTTGTTCTTAATTGCTACCGTCTGCAGTGCTCTTATATTAGAAATAGTTCCAAATACAACACACAGTCTGTTTCCGGCGAAATCTACCAATGACACTGGAAATTGCAATGTTTCCGCAGCTCAGCATTTAGCAAGACGAACTTATGCCATATACGGCAAGAGTAAAACAGAAGAACACCTCAATCATGTGATTAAAGTATTAAGTAGACTTGGATACGACCGGACAGAGATTGAAAGTGATTGGGATCTTCTCTGGGCCCACGATTATCCGTTCCTTACGATGCCAAAGATGCTAAAGAATCTACAGCCGCACCAGAAAGTAAATCATTTTCCTGGATGTGGCTTCTTAACGAATAAAGTTGACTTGTCAACAACTTCACTGCCATTTCTACCGAAAGCATTCAAATTGCCATCGGAGAAGGATGAGTTCTTGAAGTACATCACAGACAATCCGACAGCGCTTTTTGTAGAGAAACACAATGAACACCGTTTCATTGAAATTAAACCACCGGAGGATATCGATTTGGATTCAAATAGCAGTTTTGTTCAAGAATTCATTCAGAATCCCTTTTTGGTGGATGGCTATAAGTTTGACATTGGAGTGTATGTTCTGTTGACCAGTGTAGAACCTCTGCGAGTGTACATTTATACGGGTGACATACTTTTTCGATACTGTCCCGCAAAGTATCATCCGTTCGATCCAAAGAATGTGGATAAGTATGTCGTGGGCGATGATTACTTACCAACGTGGGAGGTGCCGTCATTGGGAAAGTACTATAATAAGCTTAGTGGGAATATGAGGGGCGCATTTGATGCATACGTCAGAGATCAAGGCAAAGATCCCAGTGGAGTATGGATTCAGGTGGAGGACATCATCCGACGTGCTGTTCAATCGAAAGAGAAGCCCATAGCTGATATTGTGAAGTCGTACAAAACAAAGCAATTCTTCGATCTAATGCGATTCGATTTGATAATCGACGAGAATTTAAAGGTGTACTTGATGGAAGCGAACATGAGTCCAAATTTGTCATCGGCGCATTTTAAACCCAACTCGTTGCTGTATGAGCAAATATTGTATAGTGTGCTAAATCTGGTTGGTGTCGGATCCCCAGTTGATAATGCTGTCATGGCTTTAGAGTGAGTTACAGTATTATAGGGTGTTTATTGAATTTTGTATCTGTTTCTTTCTAGAGACGTTGAGTGTTCTGTTTTTGACATATGTAGATAGGAAGCTGTTGTCCAATGCAGGTCTTAAGAGCTGAAGAGTCTTGTGATGTTGTCAAAAAATATAAAACTGTGAAAAGTCTTTGGAATGTTTGATCCTCCTTCGAATTTTCATCGAAAAGTTTGAACAAACAATAGTTTGTCAGTTCCAGATAGTGGATACTAGTAAATGTGTCCGAATGTACGAGATAACAGTGAACTAAACCTCCCGAAGCCACTTTCTTTTTTATGTCACAATCAATGGTCATACGGCCAAGTACTTCTTCGATAACTGCCTTGCCTTTCAAATTATTTCATTGTACCACTTACGTATGTAGTACGGTGTTCAAATATCCGAAATATACTGATTGTCTCAAACTGTGGTTTCTTCTATCTGAAGCGTTTATCTCAATTCTAAAGAGTGGAGCATCTGCTTTATTTTCCTGGTTATCCTGTCCTGTACCTAAGGAGTTTAATTTCAGGTGATTATCTAAGCCGGTTAAAGTGAACTTCTTAAATACTTGAAAGTTCTAACATTCGTTAGTGAGGTTTCGCCCTAGGCGGTAGTATTATATTTGCAGACTTCATTGCAAATAGTCTTTCATTTCGATTTTCTGTTCGGATGCGACACTGGCTTACTCTAAGGAGTAATGGTGTTCGCAAGGTCATTCCAATTCCAAGTCGCTGTTGTGCAAACATTTGTCTGGATATCTTACGAACGTTTAGTTGGCTCCCTGTGCAACAATACAGGTTACGGGTTGTAATGATACATAAAACATTCCCGCATTCCTTTGGCCATCCTGAAATTGTGTCTTCTAATTGGCTTTTTAAAATACTCAAGTTAGCTTTTATACGCAATCGTATACCAAAATGAACTAAGCATCAGTTCGCCCAACTTTTAGCATAGATGTCGCAATTTTTCGAATTAGTTTGTCTTTTGTTTAAAGAATATAAATTAAACGACTATTCTATAAATTTCAGTTCCGATGAGGTCGAAGAAATGATAACTTCCGACAAAAACTTAGCCACATTGCTAAATGTGTGTGCTGACTTTGATTGTGATAAATCCTGCAATATCCTTGAATGTGAACTATGCCTTCCATGTTTAAGTGGAACTGATTATGAAATATTACGTACAGCCTACCGAGAACACATTCACAGGATCAATATGAAGCGAATCATACCCAAGCCTATAGTAAGTTCTTACAGTACTTTTTGCCAGTTGCTTTCAATCTAAATTCTTTTTTTATTTCTCAAGGATGACCGAACAAAATTTGACATCGCGAAGGAGACTCAAGCCATGTCTAATAAAAACCAATGGATGACGAGATGGTTCTATGCAAAATGTTCTGATGATATTACTTGGTGCTATTAGTAAAAGCATGTATTTTATGTTTTTGATTTTGATTTAATAATTTCAAAAATAAAAAAAAAACAAATGAATATTTTATTTTCATTCCCATTTTTGCGGAGGATACAAAAGCTCTCCCAGCTTTGCTGCGGCATATATATCAGCTTGTCGCTTCACTCGGAATTCATTTAGTTTTAGGTGCTTCAGATAGTTGGCTATGAATTTAATTGGAACCTCAGGTTTATGGACATGTAGAGCTGCTAAGGCTGCGACTATGTCTTTAGCAAGATACTTTTTGAAGTATTCAAATAATTCGGTACGTCGAACCAGTTGTTCTGAAATTAAAATAAATATCTAGCTCTGACTACTATAATGGTTGCGTCGTTAAAATATATATCTGTCTTGTGGATTTGTCAACGTTTCTAGCCTACAAACATAGTAAGCTATGCATTCAAATAACGTTATAAATTGGAACTCTTAGAAGGTAACCTTTAAAATTTACCAAATTCGAGCTAAGGAAAGGGTAAAGAATACAAAAAGCTCTTTTGTTGCGAAATCTAGAACTTTTTGAAAAGAAGGCTGAGGTGTTGAATATCTAAAATTGCTCAAAGAAGCATCGAAGCATCACAACAACGAGGTACCTTCCACTTTCCTTAATATGCTGTTTCCAGTTGTCCAGATGCAACCTGAATCTAGACATTTTGATACCGCAGGTTGAGATCTGAAGAGCTTAAACATCTTCTTGATCTTTTTGGTTGATGTTGCTGATCCTATATAATCGACGTGTTTCGGTTTCGCCGACAAATGCAAACTATTCTTGTGCAGTGTTCCTGACCTAGGGATTTTACAGGCAATTATAGAGCGGCAAACTGGTTAAATAGGTTGGAGGCCATAACTTCTCTGGTAATAAAAAGGACCATTAGCCCTCTTAAAATCGATAAATCGAAAATTGATGACTTAATGGGAGCCCTCAGAGGGCATTGTCCAGTAGGTTGAGTACTCCTTTCATCCATTTCTATTAAAGCTGTAGAAATGAGTAAAAAATAACGATCGACTATACCTGTCGGATACTCCTTCGAAGGTGATCAAGACTTGACCTAAGTTTAAAAGTTTTGTTTCTGGGAAATCCTGTGTGTATGTATGTTGCTGCTTATCTGCTAGGTTTCCTTTGTGGTATCAGGTACTAGCATAGCCTTCCGACCGAACCCTTTGGTTTTTTTTTTTGTTGTAGTTACATATGTTCAGATCTAACCAAGACTTAAGAAAAATCGTCGTAATTCTTACTCTAATTTTGGAGTAAATTTCGCAAAATTATTTCTCTGCACCGTAGCATTTATCTAGTAGAGATGACTGGGGCACTGTTGAGAACTAAACCTGTTCCTAAACCAATATACATATGTATCTTCAACATAAAAACAACTCAATGCTTTTAAAAACATGATCGTCAAACATTTAGTCTGTATCGGTATGCATTCTGCTTTACAAAGGAATTCTTAGCAACGACTATAGGGAGTCGCCTACCACTCAGAGCCACTATGATTCAATCCACAAGACATGAGTCTATTATAAGTTTACTAATTGCCAATAACTTTAGATTATTATACTGTCAAAGCACATATTTATGCTAGTCTCATCAAAAATAATAATCCAAACCCTTCATACCATTCCTCATCCAAGCGAAATCCGTTAAAAAATCCTGGCAAATATCAGACACCTCTACGACACTTGATGTCGAAGGACACAATCCACTGCGGCTACTTCGATCATCAATCAATGAGAATATGTGCTTCAGTCCTTTCTCGCATGAATCTATATAAAAAAGCTCATCACAGAATTTCCGGTCAATAGATTTCATGCGAATCTCCACAGGTGAACGTATTTCCCGATCGCAAAACAATCTAAAGCGTCTAAGTGTCTCCACCTGCTTCTGATGGGTGAACTTAAACTGGGACTTGCGCTGAAACAGTTTCTCCACATTTTCACTGACCAATTGACACTTTTTCTCCTTGATAAGTTGGTATTTTTCAATTTCACTAGAGAACGTCGAATTTGCTTCCTCAATTTTCTGCACCTCCTCAGCGATGCATTTACATCGCTCCTCCGGCTCCAGATATTCATTATCTTGTAGTCGTTTGACTTCGTCTTCCAAGAAAGCTAAATCCTTGTCGAAAGTTTTTTTTAGATTTTGAATTTCGACATTGGTGCACTTGATTTCGTTATCAATTTGTAGAAGATCATAAAGGGTGGCACGAACATCATTTCGTTCGTTTAGAAATTGTAAATGATATTGGCGTTGTGTCGTTTCATCCCAATTCTCATTGGTTAGCTTGATGTCTCCCTCGGGTTCGCACATTGTTAATGGAGTTTTATTGAAGTTTAAAGAAATTTTAATTTAATTTATTGATTTTTTATTTTTTTTTTTGTGACTTGTTAAAAAAAACCTTGAGCTGCTGTGGCTTGTCTATCTACAAGTGGTGAAAGTTATAATTTCACGACCACAACTCAAGTGCCGTAGATAGCTAATTCGAAATCTTAACTATTACCTGTAAGCGCACTCAGCTCGTGGAAGAGTCAACATGTCTACCAAGACTTTAAGATACATTAAATCTCTTTCTCGTCTTAAAACAGCATGTCACCAAAACGTCTGACTGCTGGTGTCTAGGGGGTCAAACCATGTTCTGCAAAGCATAGTCAACTCAAATATATGGGCTCGGTTTGTCTTGAAATAATAACGTATTGCATATTTAGGTCGCAGGGGTTTGAAAAAATGTTAAACAGAATTAATAACTCCTAGACATACGTACATATATTCCACGACTGTTTCTCGCATAACTTCTTAGTTGTTTAAAAGAGTTTGAAAGGATTCTGCCTACGACAGATTAGAGAACGCGTTTAAAAGTAGACCGTCAAGGACCACAGCAAGTAGCGAATGCAGAATGAAGACATCGTCTAGGACTTTCAGCTCCAAAGAATCTTCGTCAATCAAAGTTTGTTAACATACATATAACACACACAATACGATTGGTTATGGAAAGCTAGGCCAACATTTTTATCATCAATGTGACCTAGCTAGAAACGAAAATCGCGCTTCTTGCTGAGCAATTCGTCTTCTAAGGACTAATATGTTTCCTTGGTTCATTAAAGTTCAGGATAACAGCTAGTGTGGAGTCCAAATTAATACTCTTACTGTTTACCGACTTTAGGGTAGTGAACATCAAACCGGACAAGAACGCGATCGTCATTTTATGTTGGCTTTTATATGCCGTCATACTGTATCTGTAAAAAGCAACCCCTCAAACTTGTTCAAAATTACCAGGCTTATTACTGATAGAACCTAAGTGCGCTACTACTTCAGAGACCATTTTGCCTTAGAAGCAGAAACAATCAGCAGCACAATGCAGGAGAATATGGATGAGCACTGGAATGGTGTAAAAAAGTTGTTTGCAACTGCGCACCTACGTCGACAAAAGGCAGACAAGCCGCGAATGACTATCGGCAGACACCTGATGAGGATTAGCTCGATAGATGAAGGCAACACTGCGCTATAGTCTTTAACCAATTTCAAGCAGTGCAGGGATACGTTGTTACCGCCCTATGCTCTCAGGAGCGAAAGGATTTAAGTAAGTAAGGTTTTATGGCTGCCCGCCAATGACAGTTTTAAATGCGTGACGATGTAAAATGTTCGCTACTCCCTCAAACTCATTAACGAAATGATTCAAAAAGGTGACACACTGTCATGTGACTTGTTTAACATCATACATATTTGAACAGATTGTGCAAAACTCACAAACCAACAGCGACGAGGCATAATCTCTCAAAAGTCTTGTAACTTCTTTCTTTTTTTAATTTGCTACTAAATTTACATCGCAAAATTTAACGAACATTTTTAAACTGAATTTTAGATCATACTTACCCAACCGCCAATTGTCGCTAAAGAAGTGTTCAGTTTTTTCGAAAATAATTATTAAATTTTCACTTGCATACTCTTAGGCATATTGAGTGAATTGCAACGTGAAGACAATGAGATTTTTTAAACGTCAAACGTCTATAGACTGAAGGGTAACACTCGGAATAAGAATCTTGTAGGCTTCTCATCTGCTCAAGTTTGTATTGTTGGGCAGCCGATCCATACCTATGTATATACCTATAGTAGACAGATTCCTATATCACAACAGTTTTGTTACCGAAGGCCCAAGGAGATGTGGACACTGACAATCTAGCTGTTTCGTACCTGGATCTCTACAGCGGTCCCTTTATCCCATCCGTGTCTATTCTGTGGCTGTAATCGGATACGGATGAGGTGAACGTCACAGTCTTGGAGGCATCTGAAAGCGATTGCGATGATCCGATTCCTTCAGATTAACCTCCACCACTCCATTATGTTTACAGGCTCTCTAATTCTCCGACTACTTAAAAACGGAGATATTGTCTTGGTCCAGGAACCTTGGGTCGTTAACAACCTGGTGTGTGGGCTCAAGACACCTTTACTCAAATTAATCTACGTGAGGAACGAAGGTACGCCTAGGGTTTGCATCCTCTCGAAGAGCACTCTTAATGTATTTTTAGTCTCTATTTACAGCGATCGTGATACGGTGACCATAAGGTTGGAAACTGGATCCCGTAAGTACTGGCTAACTTTGGCCTACCTAGCACATGATCATCAAGGGCCTCTCACTGCGGCTTCACTGGGGAGAACGATTGCGGACGCAGAGAGGATTAGAGCTGCACTCATTTTGGGTTGTAATGCCAATGCGCATCATACGAAGTGGTAGTACCAACATCAACGAAAGATTATTATCTGCATCAACTAAATTGAGCAACTGTGAACCCACCTTTGTTACTAGTAATATACAGGAACTTTCAGATATTATCCTAGTATCAGATAATATATTAGAAAGGATCAGAAACTAAAAGATATCTCACGAGCACTCCTTCTCTGATCATAGATGTATTCAATTTGATCTTACTCACTCCCTTCCCTATCAATCAGTCTTTAGAAATCATAGGAAGACCAATTGGTCTGGAACAGTGTAGGAACATCTGTACTTTGCAGATCCCCTGATATCCATGAGCTAGATACCCTTGTAGAGGATTTAACTGGCGCCCTCAATCATGCAATGTCAATTTCCTGTCCAACCAGTAAACCTAGAGTTAAGCCCAGAATTCCCTGGTGGAGTCAGGAGATTAGAACCCTTAGGAGTGATTGCAGATGGGTCTTTAACCAGGGCAAACAGTCTCGCGGCTCTCAATTTTGGACCTCAGAATTTACAAAATCAATTTACGAAAAGCCCGTAACGTAAATCTTGGAAACTCTTTTGTGGTAAAATATAAGAAGTCTCTGAGGCATTAAAGCTCAGAAAGATCTTAGCTTCCTTCCCCAAGTCGTTTAGTCATCTATTCAGGTTGGATGGCTGCTGGACTACTTCCAGTATCGAATCCCTTGAGCTATTAATAGATTCACACTTCACTAGCTGCCGCAATGACATGGTGCATCCCACAGAAAAGCAGCAAAAGAGCAATACGTAGCTTCAATCCATATCTAGGGTATAAAGCCCGCTGAAATCCATCACACTATAGATCTTATACTTTCTTGGCTGTGTAGATAAGTCTATATCTCTGTGGTCTAGTCTAAGTACTGGACACTCATCTATTCTTAATGATCTTGAATACCTTTCGCAAGATATTGACCATATAATTCCACAATTTATATTTGACAAAAACTTTGAAACGCGTATCCCGTCAAGAGAAGATTGGGAAGAAGATTTGTCGTTTCAAAACACGGGATCCATATATTTCTTTACGGATACATCAAAAACATAATCGGGAGTAGGATGCGGTGTCTTCCCATAGATCTAAGCATAAGTATCTCTTTCCGCCTTGCTAACTACTATAGCGTCTTTCAGACGGAGATCATGTCGATAGAGGAAGCCTTATCGTGGCTGAAGTATAGTGTCATATCCAATCGGGATATCCTCATTTTTATGGACAGTCAGACGTTCAACTCTCTGGATTCCTTCACATTTAACTAAAAAAATGTCGCTTGTCTCATGAGATGTCTGAACAATTCAACATTCACCTCACTTGGGTGCCGGGACACTGGAAAGGTACAACCTTAATGATTTTACCGGACAAAACGAAAATCGGCACAGTTAAACTGCTGCTTAAGCTCAATGCTATGAATTTAACCAATCTCAGATGGACAGCACTACGCGCCTCATTGTAGACAGATCTACCCCAAACTGGATCAGAACCGCTCCAACTATCTGATCAGATAGACAAGATCGCTCATAGCAATCATAGTAGATGTCATTAAAGGACACGACATTATTGGTATACTCGCCATTAGGCTGCGTCTCCTCGCTAATAATTTTTGTAGAATCTTCTCTGTACATGTCAAGCTCTCTTCGCTCGCAGAAGATTGCACTAAGATGCATACTTTTTCAATATTTTCCAATATTAATAACCACCAGCGCTTTATAATAAGCTCCTGCTAGTTCCTGTGTAATACAAATTAAGAATTTCAGATCCATGTGGTACCACAATGGACCTTTACTGGGCTAAGTGTCTGCCACTATAACCTATACTTGTACCTATTGTTAATCCATTCCATGGCTTTAAAAAAGACCAGTGGCTTATTATGTATATATAAATATAAATATATATTCTTCAGTCCACAAGAAATACCCAGCAATATTATTTTCAAAATAAAAACACAAAAATTCAGTTGTTGACAATGTATAACGTTAAACTTACATTCATTAGTTATTCTCTATTCATTTTAAACTATTTACAAATATATTAATAATTTGTTTACATAAAGTTTAAATATGTATACGTAAATATTTTTGTTTTTTATATTTAAAACATTTTATTCTTAATTAGCAAGGTGATTTGCCTTCCATCATGGCCTTGGCACAGAAATGTGGGAATTGTATACCTTGTAGTAAAACATCCGTGACACCCTATAAAGAAAAATAAATTATATTTAATATTATGTTTTCACATCTTATATGTAACTTGTAAAAATAAAATGAAAATATAAGATAATTTTCTAACGCCATATAATTAAAGAAGGCGTTTTCCGACTCAATCCAGCTAGCCTGGAAGTGTGGATGGGAGCGTTTTCTTATTGGAAAATCCAAGGTAGAGGCCCAAAAATATTCTTTAACCTTGGAAATATCCGGTCCTGCAAATATTTTTTAATCTATTTCCGTTCATTTTAGTAGTTTGAAACTCCATTTCGATAATGCCACATTAGGCGATCCTGATTATACTTTGGCACTGCTTTCTCCCGAAGAGTTTTATTGTACCGCCCCATAGGGCTCTAGAGGAAGCTATTTACTCCAGACACTGTCAGGAAGTTCAATAATTTCTAGGGATGTATTGCAGCAAAGGAAGTATTTGAAACGAATTCGCTGTTAAGGGATCTCATTACTTACTCTCTAGACAAAATCTACAGGCAGGGTTGAGGTAAGGGTTCGTAATTTGGTAGAGCAGGACTGAAGGGGCTGAAGTGGCTTTGCTGATTATTTTGCCGAGTGTTTCAGTTAAGGTGGACACCCCAACATATTTCATTAAAAAAGAAATTAAAATATTTGGCGCCTAGCTAGCTAGCTTCTCAAAACTACTCGTGTGTTTTACGGAAATATGTTTGAACTCCGTTTCAGCATCACTTGATACAGCTCCCATTTTTAGAGTAACACAGTAACGAACTCAATCAAAGGGTCGAGGGGACTTGATCAGAATTGGTCGCACAATTAGGTTAGTAGACAAAATTTCTCTCCAATTGGTTCTTTGAATAGACAGAGTGAAATCTTGATAATATAGTTTTAGCAGACAAGGGAATATTTTGAACTTATAAATACTTCAAACGAAATTCATAAATACTAGGTTTCACAAGTTGGACGGATCGGAAACCTTTTATACTAGCAACCTAAAAATGTTAAAGAGTTTCATTAATGCAAATAGAATATAGGCCATGCGTGCCTGTAATCGAAGAGACTGGAAGGCTGCTGTGTCTCAGACAGAGATTCTTCATGGGTTGGAAAGTGAAGTAAGTAAGCGGTAACCATAAATCTTTAATGTTCACCTGGCTTAAAGAATTCTTAATCATTTCATCAATTGAGGTATCTTTCTGATCATTCTAATTATTCAGCTATAGTTTCTCCCCTGATTTAGTGAGATATCTGAATTTGATTGTCCTCTAATCGGAATTAACTTAGCATAACTCTTCTTCGACACATTCCGTACATCGTTTTCATATTCTTGAAGCATCCTTTGAAGTGAACAATCATTTGTTATTTGATGTAAAGTTTTATATTAAATAAATTAAGAAAATTTAACATGACAAATTAATAATCATATTTCATAAAATAAATTATATTTTTGCTCTTCAACGGCTTGTTTAACAGGGTGGTTTGCATTTCATCATACCAGCAGCACAATAATGAGGGAACTGTATTCCTTGCAATAATAAATCAGTGAAACCCTGTTACAAAGTTGTAGTTATTATTTTAGGTAAACGTATTTAATTAAAATTAAAATCCAACAAAGCAACGACTACAAAAATAAAATAATTCGAAACTCAGGTTCGTAATCATCCATAAACTTATTTACATACATAAGCAGATCAAAATTTGGTTTATACTACCCCAGCTATAGGAAATGTTTTTATTTTCTAAAATTAACACATTAATAAAATTGTACACCTGCTTCATAGTTTTGAAAATGTGTTAATTGTTTTCTCATTCTACACAATCATAATTTTAAGCTAATTTATTTCAAAGATTAATAAAAATGTCTTCTTTACCTAAAGCCGGTTCTTATCTTCGTTATTTTATAAAAGAAATAAACACAAAAGAACTTAAGTACACTAATTTTGTTGATAAAAAAAAATCAAAGCAAGAACTACATAATGTGTGTTATCTGTATTATGTCATCGTTTCGAATAATATAGTCAAGGTAATTTATTTATTTTTAAGTCACTTATATCGTATATTTAAAAAAAAAAACTGCCAGGCGTACAAAGACTGTTCAAAAATATACAAAGAGTCCATTATAGAAGGTACGAACCAAGCTTGTGTGGACTGCTCTCAAGAAATACGCAGGTCTCTGTAAATCTCTGTCCAAGGTACACAAAAATCCACTTGAGAAAAGCAAGATATAATAATAAGAAGAAAGAAGAAAGCTATGAATGCATACAATTCATGCTAGGAACTAAAGATATTTAATCCAAATCAGGAAATAACAGTGAAATAGAATTTGTGAATAGAGGAATTCATTAGGGTGGAGTTAACCAGGACTTTGTTAGAGTTTTTCAGATGGAACTACTTGCGACACGCGAGGTTCCACACAGAAAAATATTTTAATATCTATCCGTAATATAAATATAGCTATCAAAGCCATTGATTCGAAAACTTGGGTCAGCCCCTAAAAGGTCATAAGCCCAAAGAACAATATTCTGCCAAAAGCTGTTAAAGGATATATCATAAACAACTTTTGAAAGTAGGCAACGTCGGGCTAAATAAGCTTACAACCACTTCATATCAAGAACGACGTAGCGCACACTCCACCTTTAACAAGTCGAAAATAAATGAACTGCTAAGCAGATCAAGAGTTGATATTACCAGAATTTCAGCTATCGGAACAGGCCATGGTCCAATAGCTGACCATGTTCCCAAACAAGGGTACCCTCACAATAATTTTACCGTACTTGTGAGGTTAATAACTACGATAGAGAGAACCAAACAACATGCACCAGGGAAATCCTTACTCAACAATCTTAACGAAATATATATAATAAAAATAGAGGGCTAATACTTTTGTTGAGCTCCACTTTGTCTTGATTTAGCAAAACACTTTCAAATAAACAGGTTGCATGAGTTAAAACGGGCACATCGTATTGGATTTCGACAACGCTAACTACATTCATAAACAGTACAACGTGATCCACGGAGTTCCACAGGGGTCCACTACTGGACTTAATAATGATATCACCATTGCGGATATGTGCTAATTTGTTAAAAGAAGTAAAAGAGATTAGTAATTCAATAGTAGTGACATTGCCGATCAGCTTAGGCTTTGGTTTAAACTCAGACATACTGAGACCACAATAGTTTGCCTCCTTGACCACCTTCTTTCTTATTTTCCTAACACCTTGTCTCCACAACACTTACATATTTATGTCAGACTTAATGTTAGACTTTATGTTCGAAATTTGTATTTCCTTACCATGTCGCGTAAGAGTACAAAAACAAAATACAAATTTTTGGCGCAACAGATCCATGAGACCCAGGGCCTAGCTTCTCACAACCGTTCATTTTGTGCGTGTTATATTCCTTACGCAAATGGAAGGGACCTACTGTTTAATGCCGTATCAGAAGGGCCATTTTTGTTTTGAGAAGCTTTTTTCATGACAGTTTTACTCTCGGATATTTGTCAGACGCTCGCGAGAGGTGAGTCCGTGAAAGAAATTTTAGGTGTTGTCTGGGGATTGAACCTCGAACCCGCCGCTCCGTAATCCAATCCACTAACCACTTGAGCCACGACGCCCACACAGTAAGAGTAAGCAACAACTAATTCTTGGCTTGGGGGCTTTAAATTAAGTCCAAAAATTAGAAAAATCAAAAAGAATCGTCGACATTTGCATGATTTAGAAACTAATTTCCTGCACGATGTTTTCGTGAAATTCAACAATCAGACATGTTTTCTTTGTAATAAATGACAGTCATTGTCAAATTTATTTAAGAATTTAGGTCCACACGGATGTCAAGAAATAAAACCAGACATGGAGGTCTTGCCATATGCCAAAAAAATGTTGCCGTCTCCATTGGAAATTTCAATGGTATGACATACATATTTCTCGCAATGAATTGTTGCCAGTGGAGACCAGGTGTCACGGTGTCTCCACGAGCAAAATTTCATAGAATGCAATATGATATTCTATGACAATTGCTCGAAGAGACTCCAGATAGTTCATGAAAAATAAGTTTCTATGTATTGAATGAATACTATTCTATGGGCTGTCATTTTTGTTTGATATTTGTTTTTTTTTTCTCGATGGCTGAGTGGTGAATGGATGAAATTGTTAAATTTGTAAACAATTGTTGACAATTCGACTATTTATAGAACTTTAAAACTTTTCTGTATTTAATTCCTTAAATACCTCTAATTCGAGAACACATGGAAATACTTTACGACAATTTCCCCGAATAAATTGATAAGGTATAAAACGCCCACCCTAAATTTTATGACATACTAGGTCCGTTCCTTTACTTTCTGCACTAAAAATCGTAAAATCACAGATTTCTAAGAATGGGTGATAATTTTCTCAGAGAATGATGAAAATTTCATGAAAGTTAGGGAACGCATCGAGCAACGAAACCAACCCACGTCTGAAATGTCATGTATGAGGAAGAACAAAACATGAGAAAGACGATGAAATTTTCAGGAAAATTTACAAATGTTGTATGTTTTCAAATCAAATTTTATAAAGAAGACTTAAATAAAGTTTAGTCTTAGATTGATTTACATGTATTGAACCACTGCAAGGCTCTAAAACTTTAGACCAGATATTTTATTTTTAAAATAAGTTTCACATTTATCCACTAAGTTAGAGAATTCGGAGATTGATAACCCTTCTCAGAAAATTGAGGAACTTTCCTGTGATGTATTGAAAATTCGCCTGTTTGGGAAGTCATTCTGCACTCTTGTCCTTCTAGGATAAGTAGAAGCATTGTCAACATTGTCAAGTTCACATACTAGACGCTGCTTGCAAAGGCAATATCTGTACGATTGCACTTTTAAAGAAGAACAATTTCGTTGGTTTTTTTGTCAAACATTTCCAACGTGCTACTGTTTGCGTTTGGAATCAAAGGCCCTACAAGGGGTATTGTAAGCGCGTATTGATAGTGTTTGCTAAATTAAGGTTTCTGATTTTGCATTCCTGTTCCTTTGTTATGCGGTGCTAAAAATCCAAACAGGATATGCCATTTCTTGTTGTCTGCCGACCATTGCTACTCCTCTAGAGACATATAGTTCAGAGTAATGCAAAGCAAATATTTTTTATTTTCCGCCATAGATAGCAATTTGTTCTAATCTCAATTTTTTTGTATTCCCTGTGTAAATAAATCGTTATACACCAAATTTCTTATCTTAAACAATTATTATTGTAATTTTGGGAATTACATAGATTGGTGCACCCCGGAACACTAAATATATATGTTCTTGTACTCGTAGGGCTATTCAAACACCTTAGCAGTTTTCTTTTGAAGTTCATACTAATCATGACAAACACATGCGTCTTATTTATATAACTTTGAATCATTTCCGAAATTCTTGTCGAAAGTATGAAATATCTAATAATGTCCAAGCTGAGTGTAAAATTAGTTGATAAACATAATTAGCTACGTTTTTGTGAAGTACATAATAGGAGAAAGTAGCTAGATGACAAGAAACATCAAGAACGTTGTCAGGAGATTGGAATAGAAATAGTCCCGCAAAAACTTGGTGAGGATATTATCAATATACTATTCAAATATTCACATATTTTACCAAGGGCTACCCTATCAGTTAGGCTACTGTAGGCCATTAAAGAAGTACCAAAGGTCATCCCAATTGCATAAAAGATTAAAAGGTATTTCTTCATTCCGGTTTTCTTACAGATTATGAAGCTATCGTTCTCAAGTTCGGTATTGGCTAGATTTGGCTAAAGAAAAGAATAAAGTGAAACTACTTCACCTGACATTTATTGCTTCAATGTTTAGACGAAATTTAATCAAGCTAGTAAGAGTCAAAGACGACGTCGGACGACCGAGTGTCTTCGTCTTGAAGTGTTTCAAGAGGTCTTTTGCTGCAACTTTTAAGAACTGAAAACTAGAGAATATACTTCTAAAAGCAATCTTGCCTATTTTGGTGTGCTCTTTATGAATGTTGCACTTGTTTTGTTCACCACAATGAGACTCTTGGCTTGACAAGAACATGCAACAAAAAAGTAGGCATACAGAATGATGTTATTGCAAGGTTGAGGTTTAGAAGTCTCGCCAAAAGGTACATACATATATCCAAGGCTTAATATCTAGTACCGACCGCTGTAGGCACAAGCAAATAAACTCAATAATAGAACCACTGTCAATGCTGAAGATATGGACGGATTATTTCGGCAGCCTATATAATAGCGATGACAGCTAATATTACATAGCCTGGCGGAATAAATCATTCCATCTTACTTACTTACTTAGGTGGCGCTACAGTTCGGGGTGAACCTGAGGCTCAACTAACAAGCTTCTCCAGTAACCATTCCATCTGGACGATGATAATTTCCAACCGTCCTCTATCTATATTTGACACCCAACATCGAGGTCTCGAAAAAAATGTCACCCTCGGCTGATGGCCTTAGGTAGTTGAGGTCTTTGTATAGCTAGACTCCCCTAAACGTTAAAATAATCTTCCCCTCAAGCGAGGTTTAGGTAAACGGTAGGGTCATCAATCTGAATAGAATCTCGATTATCACAGACGAGTCAAAAGACGACGAAGAAGTGGGCTCTGGCTGATCTGAACCCGTAATTTCCACTCTTTAAGACTTCCAAACTACGGTAATATGTATGTTCGCAACGGAACGCCCAATTTTTCAAGATTGACAACTTCCTACTCTTAGCTCTGGAATTCTTCAAAATTATGTTCAGACTAAAAACTCAGGATTTCAAGGCCTTTGGAATGTATAAGAAATCTAACAATCTTGTAAAAAATAAGATAATCACAATCAGACTTGGAGGCGCAGGTTCACCCTGAGCTGTAGCGCCACCAAAGTAAGTAAGTAAGCAATCAGACTTAACATCAACCAGTAGAAGTTACTTTGAAAACTTTTCAGCCATTTATAACACAACTGCTTCCGAATTGGTTAAGACGTTATTAGTTTTTAAACATACTGCTCCTGCTACCGTTTCGTAATTTTTTGGAAAACATGGGTTTCACTTACTACTTGCAATAACACCTATGTATGAGTAGATTGGCTTCTAACATAACTGAATCTCAAGAAGCAAGCATGTTCAATCACTTTGTATAACCATGCATAATTTCCCTTACCCATCGCACGTGCAAGTATGCATTAAACAATCGCCAGTTTGTGTGGACAATGTCGACTTTGGACTATGATCGAATCAGTTTGCCGTCATTTGTTCTTATACATAAACGACAAATGGGTGATTGACATAACTATCTTAGAATAAATGAAGAAACTTATTTGAACCTTTTGTCACACAATCATACCCATAATGCTATATCATGCTAAATCATGCCCCACGAAAGATTGTCTGCAACATTACGATTTCTCGTTGCTGAAAGGAGTTATGAACACCTTAAATATTTCACTATTATATCACCATCATTCCTTGAACCAATGAATGATACAAATACAGACGCTCAAGTATGCTTGTACAAAATTATTGAACATGTGAATGTTTGCCGAACTTGCAATTTCATGTATAGCTCCTTTATCCAACTTAAAAAGCAATATAAACAGGTCGTTAACCTATAATTAAGGGGTAGACAGACCTAACTCTTGAACCTGAGTTTATGTTTATTACTGCGCGGTTAAACACGAATGCCTAATATCTAGAATAACTATGACTATGTATCAAAAACACTCAATAACAAGTCCTAATAATAACATGACTACATCCCACTATTCTTATAACGCTAATTAAATATTCAAACTTGTACTCGCACCAAAATAAACATTTCAAAACAGGTTAGCCCAAATCGTACTCACCGATAAGCCCGGTATACACACAACCAGCACATATATAGGGATGTATAAGAAAGCACAGAACCCAGCCACAATAAACGAGATGAACCAGAAGACAATAAGCCAAAAGATGAACCATATTGGATTTACCATTCTGAAATGAAACCAAAACTGAATTTAAATTCTTACACAAGAGACGACAAGGTATCTTAGGAATGCATAAATATACATTTAATGTGTGTCAAGAACAACCGAAAGCCCAGCCACAATTCGTGGCTTTAGCACGCTTCGCCGTCACACTATCAAAATTACACTTTAAATATACTTGATCAACATACTTTGTTCAAGATTGGTACGCGATCAACGTATAAATTCACGACCGATTCGCACTTGCGATACTGACTTAGTTGGGTAGCTTAATGCGCTTTGACTAAATTTAGTAACTATTTGGAGGATTGAAGGCTCTGATTCTCGTTTTAATTTTTAGCTTTTGAGTGACATCAGCCGAAATGAAATATGTACATATGTACATAGATACGAAAAAAAAAAATCTGAACAGTTTTATCAAACGTACTTGAATATACTCGTAAATGCACTCGCGGAGTGATTGTAAACAATGATTCTCGTGGTGATGCTCGAGTCTGTCAGTGAAATTTATTAACATTTAGTCTAGAAAAGTTTACACCTAAATTCTATCCAACTGGTTTGAAACGAAAGAAGGAGCACTCAACAGTATCGGTAGTGCATAACCGGGTTGCCGCAGTGCAACTTTAGGCGCATTTTAACCCTTGTTTAATGGCAAACCTAAATTTTAAAAAATAGCTTCATTTGACATCTTTTAATTTTTTTTAAAGACTTTTTTCAATAACGCCGCTTATGGTTAGATGTACTTGCGAATGTTAAGGTTTTTTGGTCGTTACTAAAGCGATCTGGTTATGCCTAATATTTTGAACAAGTTCGAAGGTCTTTCGGGATTATGTACAAAATTTCGTGCAATGCTTTCGAAAATCTTGGTCTTTAAGTATCTGTAGAGCGTTGATGATGGCTGAAGAGAATCCTTCTTTTGTGCACATATCATATCATACTCTATGAAACGATATAGCGCAGGTAAATAGATACATAAACCAACTCCTTTCCAGGTTCTGAAATTAAACCAATATGATTCCTAAATACATTCAGAAATTTGGCAGAACAGTACCCTACATGAACAATGAGCAGGTTCAGATATCATGTTAGGATATGCAGACATTCTCTTTCCCTGAGTTCTATATTTCTTAGATTCCTTAGAGAAAGTGGATAAGAGGAGGTGTAAGGTGGAGTAAGTCAATCCAAAGCTAAGCCATGTAAACACGAAAAGAAAGTACTGAGCCCAAATCAATTAGTGTGGATGAAGAAGAGAACGTCGGGTTACCCTATCCATTCAGTCAGCGGGAAATATGACTTTTATGACAAATCTGAAGATTTCACTTTAATTGGTGGAAAGTTTAAGTGTTCTTAATTTTTGTCATTATATTAGTGTTGCGACTTTGTTTTTTCTCCATAAAAATTGTTTTTGAAATTGTTCTGCGGTAACCCTGGTTTAATATTCATACATTGTACGAATTAAATGTAGCGCCTTGCGCGGGTTGTTGACTGAATGAATAGTACCAGAACAACAAGCCAGCGATTCAGTGTCTGATGTCATGAAACAAGGCTGATAGTATAAGATAATAACAACAAAAACCGACTCATAATATTCGAACAAACTCGAATCTACGGTGTGATAATGAATTTCTCGATGACGTGTTCGTTCAGTGTTGCATGTTGTTACATTTCAAATGATAACGAGTTGCTTAGCGTAGAAAGTGTTGTCGATGTATTGTTAATTAGTTAATTTCTTAATGCATTTAATCACAGAGATATTATGTATTTCAATGCAGGCTGTTTTCTTTTTAGGGTTTATTAATCTCAAAATGAGCAAATAGGTAAAAGAGGTTGAAGAGGAGAGGAACTGCAGACGGGTGAATTTCACTTTCTAGCCAGTTCTTCGGTTCCGTTTTTGTTTTTTGTTGCTACACATCAATTGTGCTTATTTTAACTCTAAGTGGTAGTTATCGGATACTCCCTAGATGGGGTCATCGGTGGTGTTACAGCTCCAAACGAAGAGGTTGAAGAGTTAGACTCAGCTGCCAAAAAGTTGAATAATAACAAGGCCGTCGGCTATGATGGTCTACCAGCGGAACTTTCAAACATGGAGACCATGTTTTGGTAGGGTGCATAGACCAAATCATCAACCATAGATGGATGAAACCATGCCCGATGATTGGACTAACTTGTAAGAACTAATGGGACATAAAAAAAATAACTATCGAGACATATCCCTGCTTAATGTCGCATATAAGATCCTATCCAACGTACTGTGTGAACGTTTGAAACCTTTCTGCAACGCACTAATCGGCACGTACCAGTGGAGCTTCCTGCCCGGCAGATCAACGATCGACCAAATATTCACACTAAGACAAGTTCTGGAAAAAATCAACGAATTTCAAGTCAAGACTCACCATCTTTTTATCGTCTTTAAGGCCCCATACGATAGCATTCACCAGCCCGGTCAAAACTGATCCAGCTGCAATATGCAATGCAGAATAAGTTCCGAGGGTTATGGTAATATCGGCAGCCGACAGGGTCTCTGGTTTCCTGAACCTAACATCCAAAGATGTTAATGCCTTCAAAATTGGTTTAGCTGAGAAAGGACCGGTGGTGATGCATCGTACGATGGGTACTATGACCTCGAGTGAACCTTTTGTATGAGTTAGATCATGCTGTGTTGGCTGTCGGTTATAGCTACATAACATAGGTGCTGGTTTAGCTATTATGATGTTTATACTCTATGCGAGTAATGTCTGCGATGAACAATAATTACTACGTACGTAGCTAGTAGGGTCTCAGCTGAATGGTACATCGTACCAAAAGGGGGGGATATGAATAAGCTAACCAGTTGGCGAAGCGAGTTTTAATTAGACTTCAATAGATCCCTATTCTGTTCTAAACTATGATCATTCGAATAAATTTACATTTGCTATAAACGGCCATCGACGTGGTATAAGTGGTTGTAGGCAAATATTCAGGTGATAGTTCAGCCAGATTAATAAACGAGAACTAGAATACATTTCTACAGTTCTAGTGATCAACACAGGGACGTAATTGTGTAATCTACTGCTCCAGTTGTTATAGCAACTACTTTCAAATTTATTCGAATTTTGCAAGGATCTCATAGACGACTGTTTCCATACATATCAATTTTGAAATAGTAATATAAAATGGAAAGGTGTAGTACGGGTAGTACCTACAATGTATCTGTACAAACAACAGTGCATCTATCACACTCAATGTGCAGTTGGTAACGTTAATATACATATGTATATTCACCCTAACGTATGATTATTGCGATATCGAGAATAAGGGTGAACATTGATACCAACACAAGAAAAAATACAAATTATCATTGTATCTTATTAATATTAATTATTATATTGTTTTCTGCAAATAAAATTCAAAAATAGTAATATTCTCAAAAAAAAAAATGTTATTGCATATTTACATTAGCCAATAAACAAATTACTCCAAAACACAAGTATATGCCCGATTCCTTTACATTATCGTTAAGTTTAGTGCAACGGAAGTGAGCACATGTAACAAGTGGAGTTATCGTTCGCCGTAAGATTGCACGTGAAACTTTCGAGTTCTTAGTGTATTACCGGAGATTTGGTATTCTGTTGTTGTTCTTTCGCAATGAATGCATAAGAACTAGGTATGCTTATCATTTCGTTATATGTCTTAAAATAAAAAAACTTCATATTCTTAAAAACGTAGCCTCGTAAAGCCAGCCCATTTTGTGCACACTTTTTTCTTTTGTATATTAATTTTACGTAAACTTTTAATTACCTTGCAATCATTTGCAATACATATGACTTATACGCCTGTATTGCCCAATCCTCGAAGATTCTGAGGTACAAGTCGTGTACTTCTAGCCGCTTCCTTTCTTCTAATGCGATGTGGATTGTATTGTTACAGGTGCTTGACATTTGGCAATCCAACAGTGGAAATAAGATGGTAAGGAGCCGCCAAGTTTTAGAAGTGTTAATGAAAAATTTACTTGATGGGGAAAATATGGACCTTAAGAATTTAGAAAGTCGTACAAATAATAATAGTATATTCCGGCTCAGTTCAGAGAAAACCTAGGTCTGATGGTGACACGGCCAGACAATTTTTTTAACTCAACGATATTAGCTCAAATTACAGGTCTAAGAAAAGACCTTGTAGATCGTTATTGCACAGTTCTTCAGTGTTTATCATCGGGATATAATATCAATAAAAAACTAATTCAAAGAATTTCTGTTAGAAACCGCACTTCTGCTAGTCGAGGAGTAACCGTGGTACAATCTTCCTGCTTCAGTCCATAAAGTGCACTTCCATGGATCAGATGTTATAGATTACGCTTTGTTATTAATATGGGAGCTTTCTGAAGAGGCAGCTGTATCAATAAACAAAAATAATAACGCGAAAAATACGGACCTACTTAGCACCGACTTTTTAATAAAAGGACTTCGGAAGTTACCCCGAAGGAATAAACATGCAATGTCCAAAAATGTTTGGGAACTATTAGGTTTAGGTTTAGGTTGAGTAGGGTTATGAGTTTGTCATAAAACACTAGACATCATAGTGGGCCCAACGCGATCCCTAGGGAACCTTCACGGTAGGAAGCCTTACACCAATTCGCCGATACATTTAATTTCCCTACAGAATCTAATTATGTCCTCAATTTTGGTCAGTGAACCAACTTCATCCAGATTGTTGAAAAAGTATCTTCCGAGGTACTATGCTCTTAGCAATGGCTTGACATTCACATAATATGTGGGTGACGTCCTCTGCGACATGTAGTTTCTCACAATACCTGCATGTGTCCGTGTTTGTTTAGCCCCTCATGGAGTGCTTCCTCAGAAGGCAATGGTCAGAGAGTATATTGGAACTATTAAGCGTTTAAAGTTTTTATTGATGAGAAAGGAAAGATCTTAACAAAGAAATTGGAATATTATCACAATCGGTTGAGTAGTTTTTGAGTTGGAGCAAAGTAAAAACAATATATGGACGAAAGTATAAAAAAGTTATTTTTCGCATTTCTGTTCATTTGATTAACTTGAAATTTAGCATTTACAATATCACTACTAAATTAGTCTCCAAATTTCATTCAATTCCGTACAGTACTTCAGATTTTACAGATTTATGACCGCCTGTCCATACAACGTGAACCACTGTGCAGTGTCCTAGAAGAATTATAGTCCAATCAGCTCTTTTGTACTAATCATATTGGCTTTGGCACTAATGTGAGTGTCACGTCAAAGCTGGTAATGTCTTTGTTGACATTTAGAATGGTCTGCGTATATTGTTTTTCGCTGTTGATAGTCTTTGGCTTGCAACAGCAGAATAGACATATTATTCTCACAACTGTAGGATATTTTTAAAGTGTGTATGTCGTTCCGTGATTGATTTCCGACAAATTTCTGGTTCACAAGCTGTCAAAAACTTCTGACATATAATACCCTTTACAAAAAAGCTTGATTTACATGGAACTTTGACAGCACTTAAACTAAACATGTTAATCGAACATGTTAACGTCAATCAACAATCGACTGTATTTCCTTTTTCCTTAACTCAACTTTTTCAGATGATACCAATATGTACTGTGAAGTAAATATTGGTTAACTTACTGTCACACTGATGTCTTTACATAATGTATGTAGGTGACATTTTAACGATTTGTCTCTCTTAAAAATGGGTGCGTTCGGATTCCATACCCAAGTTAGGTTTTCCTTTGTTTTCCGCACGACCACCTAGTTAGGGCTGTCAAAGTACCATCGTGTAGAGAGACACACATTTCAGTTTTACTAAATTTATTGAAAAAAGAAAAACAAAGTAATAACAGAATTGATCACGAGTGATTCAGTAGAGGTTAAGGCTTTAATAAGCAATCTAAAATTCCAGGCAGGATTAGTCTATTCATGGTAAATGATTTTTTAATCTCATCACCGTTGTTTCAACTGGCTAATAATCACCTACTAAGGGATCAAGGCCATCAATGGATCAATGATGTTTTTCATAACATTGTCTCCATATTTGACTAAAATCTTCGTTTTAAAGGTAAACTTTAGAAGTGGAAGTGTAATCAATCAAAATAAACCAGCTTCTACCTAGATGTTAGCTTAGCAGATATTTCTTACCTTACTGGAAGGGAAAATAGTTAGGGAATTTTGAGCGGACACATGAATCAATCGACCAGTCAAACGCACCCAATATTACAAGATTTGCTTATAATCATTTCTTCCAAAAATCTTAGTGTCTTACAAATCTACACAAGACACAACCAACTACAATATTTTGTTAAATGAAAATAAAAACACAAAAATTATGTTGTACTTTTTCATTACGTTAAACTTACATTATTATTATTTAATCATTAGTTATTCTCTACCGATTTTGAGTTATTTACAAACCGAATATGTTAATAATTTGTCTATATAAAGTTTAACAGCATATAAAAAAGAATATTAATAAATATATGTAAATATTTTTTTTTTTTTAAATTTAAAACATTTTATTCTTAATTAGCAAAGTGGTTTGCCCTCCATCATGGCCTTGGCACAGAAATGTGGGAATTGGATGCCTTGTAATAAAACATCTGTTGCACCCTGTAAAGAAAAATAATTTATATTTTAGATTAAGTTTTAACATATTATAGGTAATTTGTAAAATAAAAAGCAACATAAAATAAAAGATAAATACAACTCTGGTGTGTTAAGTTTATTAGTTAGAAGATTCACTTCAAAAAGTTTGAGTCTACGAAGGTTGAGCTCTTTACCGTAATTTAAGAGTTCACAGCGAGCAATTGCTCATGTATTTACGTAAGTATGTAGAATGTGTTCTGGAAACACTCGAACCGAGTGTTTACCTACGTACATATGTATATATCTATCTTTCTGAATTGGTAGATAAGATTGCAATAACCAATGAGGGAGTCCATACGAAACATTAGATTATCTTTGTTTTGCTTCCGGATTTAATAAATTTCTTAGATTTCCGACGATCTTGAAAAGAGTTCCGTTCATGTGCTATTTATTATTTAATAATCTAGTGAGTAGTTTGTTAGCCGCGGTTTCTCAAAGAAGAAGTTCAATAACTTAAAACGAGTTCGCTGCTAAGGGTTCTCTGCGCGGCATTCTGTGAAGACGTGCAGGGAAGTCTCATTACCCTCTATACACAACCTACAGGTAGGGTCCGGTGAGTTTGTCGAGCTTTTAACAAAGAATTTACATTTTTCATGCGATAATGAAAAAAAAAGTACTTGTTACATGTTTGTCCAGGAGTGTTTGTCCAAATAACATTTAAGGTCGTTTGGGACTATGGTCTGCTGTGGTTCTTAAAATGGGCCTAGCTTACTCAATAAGGTGGTTCCGGTTCAGTTAGTGGGGATTAAGAACTAATTTTTTCTAACGAGTCGCCCATTTCGTTGCTTATGTGTCCTTTGTGAGCAGGAATCCCGTACATTATGAAATTTTTTTTTCTTGTTCTTAAAACATTTAAGCTATCTCCACAACTAACTTTTAATGCATCTGGGCTGCCAGAGATCAGAAATGAAGATCGATTCGTTATGGATTTTCAGTTGTAGATTAATACTAACACGCTGATAGCAAATATTTTTGCCTGAAAGAAGATTGAGTATTTATCTAGACTGACCAAGAATTTTCTGTCAGACGAATAAACAATTGCCTTGTATCTACAGTATCTACATACACTAATCCGAGATTTCGTTTCATTGAAATATTATGCTGCCTAGAGAAGCAATCTTTTCCCCGGAATTACGACAATTGCGCAAAATTTTGGAATCGACATTGTAGGATGCTGAAGTTTTAAAGGTTCTTGTGCCTTTTGTGTTTAGAATGAGCAACGGCTACATTTCTGGATTATGATATATTCGGATGACAAAAAGTTGTCTTGCAAGGAAAATTAAGTAGGTTGGTAGGTAGCTATGTAGGTGCAAAAACAATATCAAACACAGTGGCGTAGCAAAATGGGAAAGGGCACTGGGGCACCTGTCCAGACTTAAATAATCTTGATGTCCTCTCAATGCAAAAGAATTTGTTACAATAGTCATTATAATACATATCAAGTTACCTTCGAAGAACCAACTTTTCTAAATTCTAAATTGTCCCGAGACACACAGAGGAGCCCCTATAAGGGCCATTGATCAAACGTTTACAAACACAAGTCTCGTAAGCGCTCTCTGTTACGAAAAACTACGAAATTTTTGCGTACTCGAACAGGATTTCGCGAATTTTCGTAGAAATTTGTTAAAATTCGTTGTTTTGGGATGGTACGCTAACCGACCTATTGTTGTCTATGATAATTTTGTGAATAATTTGGATTGTGAAGGGACATTTGACAGATATGTCAAAATCGTATTTGTAGAACTCATTTTTATGACTTTGCTCTGACACAAAATAATATAGACAAAAATACAAATACAAATTTTTAGCGCGACAGGTCCATGGGACCCAGGGCCTAGCTTCTCACAACCACTCGTGCTGTGCGTGTTATATTCTTCACACGAATCGAAGGGGCCTACTGTTTAATGCCGGATCCGAATGGCAGTTTTGTTTTTGAGAAGCTTTTTCATGACAGTTTTACTCTCGGATGTTTGTCAGACGCTCGCGAGAGGTGGGGCCGTGAAAGAAATTTTAGGTGTTGTTTGGGGATTGAACCTGGAACCCCTCGCTCTGTAGTCCAACGCACTAACCACTTGAGCCACGGCGGCCTACAAAATAGACACATCTTGTAAAATTTTGATATTCTTTCATTCAGAC
Organism: Xylota sylvarum; assembly: GCA_905220385.1. Taxonomy (NCBI): domain Eukaryota; kingdom Metazoa; phylum Arthropoda; class Insecta; order Diptera; family Syrphidae; genus Xylota; species Xylota sylvarum. Next base: position 42,761,952 of record LR999958.1, read on the forward strand.
TACAACGATCTTTAACCAAATGAAGGTATGTAGGTTAAGTTTAGGGTAGATGGCTATCCTCCCCTAACGGTGGGATACAATTCAACCACGAGAGGTCCATTGTCGAGTCAGTCACTGCTGTTACTCTTGGAACCATTTTGATTTTTGGTCTACCTTCCAGATTTTATTGATATTCGAATACGCAATATCTTCAATTTCCTCGAAGAAGTATTCAGCCAGAATTTGCTTTTTTGCTGAGAATGATGCATGGCAGCCGTAGATTAGGTGAAATCTTTCCATAAAACTGCAACAGAAGTCGTAGACCAAAATTTCAGGTCATTTCATTTTTCTAAAATTAACACCTTACACAAAAATTGTACACCTGCTTTACAATTGTGAAAATGTGAATCATAATTTGAAGCTAATATGTTTCAAAGATTAGGAAAGATATATTTTTTATCTATATAGTGCCGGTTGTTATCTTCATTGATTAAAAAAAAAAACACAAAAGAACTTAAGTACGCTAATTTTGTTGATAAAAAGCAAGACCTACATAAATATGTGCGTTATCTGTATTATGTCATCATTTCGAATAATATTGTCAAGGTAATTTATTAATTTTTAAGTCACTTACATTTAAAAAAAAAAGGTTTACCATTTTTAAAGGGTTGTTAGGTTTTCTGTTTAGAGGTAATCCAAGCAAACTAGGTTTTCATAAATTAAATTTTAACACCTACTCTTTTCCAAAAGATAATTCAGAAATTTATGGAGCAAAACAAATACTTAGAGTTTATTGAACATTTACTTTTAAAGAATGTCAAAGACACTGAAAAAAAAGTATCACCACTCGAACTATCTATATATATAAAATGGATAAGCCAATCATCGGACGAGCTCACGTCATATCGATAGATCGTAGATTGTTGCACCCCGAAACTTTAAGGGTATGTTTGTGTACCCGCAGGGCTACTACATTCTAGTATTTTTCTTTTGAAGTTCATACTAATCATGACAAATACGTCTTATCTTTATGACTTTTGAATCATACCCAACGAAATTCCTCAAGTCAATAACCAGATTGTATATCGAATCTACTCAAAGCTGAGTGAACAATTGGTTGATAAGCATAACTATCCTTTTCTGAAGTTCACAATAGGGGAAGCACTTAGATAACGAGAAATTTCAAGAATGTTATCAGGAAATTGGAACAGAAATAGTGACGAAGAGCTTTGTGAATATATCATCGATATGCTATTCAAATATTCGTATATTGTTGGCTACATAACCAATTGCGCTACGAAAACCAATATTTTAGTTCAGATTATGTTATAAGGGTAGTAACTTTGTTTTTGAACAAAACACCATTTGTTTGAATTCAATCAACAGAATACATTCTGCAATTAATTTTTAAATGCAACTTCGGCCCTAAATCACCATCAGAGTGTAACGTGGTTCAGAGCCTGTTCAAACAAGCAGAAACCGCGCGTTTCCGGGAAACGTTTTCAGGACACAACGGTATCCACGGGAACGAAATGATAGGACAAATTACAAAGAAAGGGAATACGAATAGGACTAGCAAATGAGAATATTGCAAAGGAATCATTAACAACAACCAGTGGAAATCACAATAAACCCTATTCGATCATTTACAACACTGACAGTTTCCAGATTGGTTAAGACGTGATTAACTGTTGAACGCAGCCGTTTCGTGATTTTTTTTTAAATATGGGTTCCACATTTAATACTTCGAATAACACCTATGAATAGATTCCCTTCAGTCTAACATTTAAAATACTTATCCAACTTAACAATCAATATAAACAGGTTGTTAATCTATAATTAAAGACTAGACATATGTATGTACCTACTATCTCTTGAGGCTGATTCATTGTGTTTATGTTTACATTACTGCGTCTTTAAACACAAATGACTAGTATGAATGTGTTTATCTCAATGGAATGCGCATTACCGTAAACATTTTCCAAAACCAATATCAATAACAAGTCGTAACATATTTGGCCCTATTAACATGACTACGTTCTACTAACGCTAATTAAATATTCAAATTTGAATTCGCACCAAAATAAACATTTCAAAAACAGGTTAGCCTAAATTGTACTCACCGATAAGCCCGGTATACACACAACTAGTACATATATAGGGATGTAGAGGAGGGCACAGAATCCAGCCACAATAAACGAGACGAGCCAGAGGACAATAAGCCAGAAGATAAACCATATGGGATTCGCCATTCTGAAAAGATACAAAAAACAAACACAAAACCTGATTTATATTCTTAAGTACGCTACACACTATCATTTTTTAAATGACATTCTTTTTTCTAAAATTTTCACAATTTTTCTTGTTCAGTTTTGGGTTTATCTTCTTTAAATCTGACCGTTTGAGTTATTTTGAAAAATGAATGATCTACAGATGTACATACATATGTATTTATAGTTTTGACCAGTCGTCCTGTTCTTGAGCTAGCAAACATGCTCAAGGCTAGATATGTATACCTCACAAAATATTTAAGGTATTAAAATTTCACTTATTTGTCGTTATATGTCGATACAATGTGCAAATATCATGCATATAGCATTTATAGTTTTTATTTGATAGATCCAGAACACAGCAGGACAAGTGTGATGACAACTTAACCTAGTTGCGCCTTTCTGGCATCTTTCCAATATTTTGGAAAATTAATCTCTGTTTTGTGTCCTAAAGAACGGTATAACTTCTAAATCAACACGTAGTAGGTATATTCCTCCAAAAGTTCTGACGTAGGCAACTCATTACATCATACTCGATCATCTATTGCAAAATGCGGAATGATCCCCATTGCATTAGTCTCATCGTCATCGCGGCAAAATCCACGAAAAATATTAACTTTCATCATTCTCGACGTCATTTTTCATTCCAAGCTACAATTCTGTATGCCATTGAGCAAAAATGAAATTTCAAAATGATAATGTTTCTGTCTATCCTACTTTTCATAACAAACAACAGGTCTCTTAGGAATGCATGAATAAGTACGTATGTATATACATATGTAAGTATGTCAAGAACAACCGAAACCCGAGCAGGGAAACGCCCTGCCGCATTTCATGACTTTCACTCGCTTCGTAGGCGGTGGACAAGATTCCGTCACACTATAAAAAAAAAAACATTCTAGCTATCAACATATTTTCTTCAAGATTGGTACGCGACCAAAATAACAAATGAATGCGCGACCAATTCGCTATTGCGATTCTGACTTAGTTGGGTAGCCTAATGCGCTTTGACTAAATTCAGTAACTAATTGGTTCTGTTTGGATGATTGAAGGCTTTCTGATTATTATTATTATTTTTTTTTTTTTTTAGCTTTTGAGTGACAACTGCCGAAACGAAATAGATACAAAAAAAAATCTGAACTGTTTTGTCACACGTACTTGAATATGTGTAGTTGGCACACGGAGTATCTACAAGTGCACTCGCGGATTGACTATAAACAAAGATTCTCGAGGTGCTGCGTCGCGACTGCAAAGGAAAATGCTGTCCAACTGGTTTGGAACGAAACGAAGAGGTCTCAACAGATATACCGTACGTATTCGGATAGAACGAGTATAGTACAACTTAAATGTAGCGCCGCGGGTTGTTGACTGAATGAATAGTGCTGGGGAAAAATTTCCAGAACAACAATCTAGCTATTCACTGTCTCATAACACAAGGCTGATAGTATTCGATAATAAAACAAAAATAACCTTGCGATGCGCCGACTCATACTATCCGATCAAACTCGAATGCTAGGTGTAATAGTGAATTGAATAAATTAGTGTTGCTGGTTGTTCGATTTCAAATGATAACGAGTTGCTTAGCGTCTTCAGTAAAAAGTGTTGTCGATGTGTTGTTAGATATGTACTTATGTATGTTTGTTAATTTTTTAATGCATTTATTGCACTTATTAGAAATATCAGAAAACCTCTTAAAACGAAGGTTCGGTCTTCCTTGTCGTCTCGAACTTTTGAACCCATATGTTTAGCTAAACCGAAATAGCAGCGGTTTCCTAGGACAAGTCTTCGACCAATCTCCACTAAGGTGTCATTCGTGGAGCTGATATTTACTCCGAGATAGGTAAACACACTATGTCTGTTCACATACTTTAGATTATGAAATTTCAAGGGGTTCAAATTTCTCTCAAAGAAAGATAAAATTACGAGAAAGTAAACGAGCGGAATGAGCGAAATTTGTCCACTTTTTATACGTTAAATGTCAAAAGCAGGGCATAACTAGATGGGAAAGGGCACCGGGGCATTCTAACAGTCTTAAATTCTTTCGATGTCCCCTTAATGTCAAAGAATTGGTTGCAAGAGTAATTATAATATCAAGTAACCTCCGAAAAACTATTCAATTAAAAATGTGTCCAGATTAGACAACTTTTGTTTCATCTCTCCTCTTTGCTGCTCCGGGGGACTGTTTCTTTTTGTTCCAACGTATCTACGCCGCTGCGCTGGACAAATGAATACAAATACACAGGCGATTTGACAGATTTCGCTCTCTTTTACGAAAAACTACGAAACTTTGGTGTACTCGAACAGGATTTCGTCACTTTTCGTAGATTTTTGTGAAAATTCATCGTTTTGGGAGGATACACGATCAGACCTATGTACTATCATTTTTAAAATGACATTCCATGAATGTATTTTTTTCTATAATTTTCACAATTTTTCTTGTTTAGTTTTGGGTTTATCTTTTTTAAATCTGGCCGTTTGTGTTATTTTGAAAAATGATTGATCTATGTATCTATTTATTTTTTTGATCAGTTGTCCTGTTCTTCAGGAAAAATTGAAATTCGCTTGCTCAAGTAGCTCAAGCCTACTTATGTATATACATATGTACATATATCTCACAAACATATTTAAGATATCGAATTTTCACTTATTTGGCGTTATAGATACAATGTGCAAATATCATGCATATACCATTTATAGCGAGAGCAATAGGGTTCCTGAAAAGTGATTTCTAAGACAGATTTTAGCTGCAATCTTATTCGAGAGATTCAGAACACAACAGCACAAGAGTGATGACAATTAAACCTGACAACGCGCCTTTAACTGAAAGAGCATATGCACGTTTAATTAATATGTATGATGCTAAAGTTTCAGGCATCTTTCGACTGCACTTTCCTTTATGGTCTATACGGAAAAAATTTTAAAAAATGTTGTTATATGTAAAATGGCTACTATTATTAACAAATACCACGTTTATATGGTGGATTGAATCCGGATTCAATTCGTGTTGAGTGCCATGTAAATGCAGATTGGATTGACACTGGATTGACTCTATCACAACATTTTCTGCGATCGGATTGAGATGTGTAATGTGCATGTAAACGCGGATTGAAAGATTGAGTTTGACAGATAGAGAAAAAAGATAAGGGTGTTCGGCGTACACAACTCCGCGCACAGGAGAAGTGTCAAACTCAATCCTCTTTCGATTCGATTCTAACTCGATCCCTCAATCCGGTTACAGCGAAAACTTGAGTTGAAACTCAATCCATTTTCAATCCAATCTCTCAATCTGGTCATATAAACGTGGTAAAATTTATTAACATTTAAAGTTCCCGAATGACGTCTAAATGGATGCCACTTTCGAGGTATTATTCGCAGATAAATAGCAATTTCTCTTTAATTTCCACTTCATAACATCATATTCTTTGATTTAAAACTGTAAAATATTATAAAAAAAACTAGTAGAAATAAACAAATAAAGATAATAAAAAACAGAAGCCATAAATTTAAAAAATGACAGGTATATTTGTTATTGCCTAGAAATAGGCAATACAAAATAAACTAACGTATACCCAACCTCACACCTACTCCAAATCGTACAGTGATCACAAGCAGGGGGGTTGCAGTAACATATTTCAATGTTTAACTTCTTAAAATGGCGATTGGTGAAATTACAAGTACTGATATTTAGACTTAATTCTATGCCAACAACTTTTGCACATTTGCCTTGCCTATTCTTAAGCACATACGAGTATAAACAATCTGTCATCACATATTATTTTGTATTGCCTATTTCTCGACAATTACGAATCTGTCATTTTGAAAAATTATCGCTTCTGTTTTTTTATTATTTTTATTTGTTAACTTCCACTAGTTTTTTATAATAATAATTTACAAATTTCAAAAAAAGAATATGACCTTAGAAAGTGGAAGTTATAGAGAAATTCCTATTTATCTGTGAATAATACCTCGAAAATGCGTTCTGTTTAGACGTTTTTTGGGAACTTTATTAATTTTTATTAATTCATTTTTGGAGTTTAAAAGGCCAGTTTACATACATATACATAGTTTTTATTTTTTTTTTACTTTTCCCAAATAGGCCATAAAGGAAAGTGGCCACCATCTTTCCAATATTTTTGCAGAACTAATCTCTGTTTAATATATCTTCTTAATATGATGCATAACTACAATACTCCTCCAAAAGTTCTTTTGGTTCTGTTGGAGGCAATTCATTACATCATACTCATTCCACTCTTGCAAACTGCCAAATGATCCCCGGGCCGACACATCAGTCTCCATCATCCCAGTAAAATCCACAAAATATATTAACTTCTATCATTCTCGAGGTCATTTTTCATATCAAGTACATATGTACATATGTATGTACAGTGACGTGCGAAATAATAAGGACAGCCTTTACCATATTTGAAAAAACGAAAAAACTAAGAACCTCGTGATATTTATGATAAATCAGTATTAATTGATTCAAATTTCAAAAACATAAAAATAACATAAGTTACCCAAAATTTGTACTTTAGGTAAAAAAAAAAAAAAAAAGCTGTGATTTTCTTCTAAATGGCCTGTGAAAAAAATAAGGACAGCTAGCAATTCTTCATGAAATGACTTCAAACGCAAACTTTAACAACAAAAAATTAATGTTAAAATACAATCAATGAAATATTTGATTAAGCATATACTTTAGTGTTTCGTTGAATAGCTCTTGTTCTTGATAACGGCCAAACAACGTCGCGGCTTTGAATCCACTAGTTTTCGGCAAGTACTAGGTGGAATAGCCTCCCACGCAGCCTTCACAGATGACCACATTTGATTGTTTCACATCCCTTAACGCTACTTTGACCTCTCGCCACAGGCTCTCAATGGGATTTAAGTCAGGCGATTGATAAGGCCAGCTTAAGACGTTGACATCGTTGTCCGAGAACCACTCTTTTGCACGCTTCGATGAGTTTTTAGTATCATTATCCTGTGGGAACACTCATCGAAGAGGCATATTATCTTCGGCATAGTAGTATTTAATATATTAACGTAGGACGGTGTTGTCATAGTGCCCCCGATTTTATGAATGGGACCTACACCCTGGTAGGAGAAACATCTCCATACCATGATGCAACCCCTACCATGTTTCACCGTCTTGATGATGTATTTATCGTTATGTGCCGTATTGGGAGGTCTCCACACTAGTGAGCTGCAGTGATCAGAATTAAATAAATTTACTTAAGTCTCATAAGACCTAAGGATATCGAGCCATCGCGATTCAGTCCAGCTCAATGTTTTTCTGCAAAAAGCAACCTTTCGGCTACATTCTTTTTCGACAGGAGCGGTACTTTTCTTGAGCTTTTTGCTTTTAAATTGTTGGTTATACGAATCTTCCGTATGGGAGAAGTGTCAACGTCCAGGTTAAATTCCTTATACAATGCGTAGTATGAAGCAAAAGGTTAATTTCTTAAGTAGCGCAATATCCTTTTTTTTGAGAGAGGCGGCCCTTTTTGGCTTTCTTCAACGTGTTTCTGCCTTAGATTGCCAATTAATTGTATTTTCAACTATTGTCTTCGAACACCCAACAATTTGGACAAATTTCCGTTTTGAAAAATCATTGTTATGCAAAATTTTTATTTGTTTCCTCATCTCATCCCATCACAGTGCTGTACTCGACCAATTTTTTATCTCTAATTTCTAATAAATTTACAAATTTTATTTTGTTTTGTAAAATTAAACTCTTATCTTACCTATTAGGTTAAAAAAGTAAACCTAAAAACAAAAATTGCTTGATTTACAGAGGAGATATAGGAGGTGTCCTTATTATTTTGCACAGCCGAAACAAACCGCTCTGCGCAAACTTATGACATAATTTGGGACGCAGACAGAATATTTGGGTGTAGACAACTATACTTTGTTTTACAAACAGTAAAGCTTAAGATCCCATTAATTTTCTTTGTTTATATCAACCATCACAGGAATTTAACGCTTTTGAAACATTTTCGTAGAAGTGTCCCTATTATTTTTCACATCACTGTATGTCAACCACCAAAAATGTAATTTCCAAATGATAGTGTATCGGTCTACACTACTTTTCACAAACAGAGCAGAGTAACGCCTTGCCGCATTTCACGACTTTCATTCGTTGTGCATGCGGTGGATAAGATTCCGTCACACTATAAAAAAAAAAATATAACAAGCACAACATGAATGGGTGCGAGAAAATAGGCCCGGGTTACAATCAAAAGTGATGTCGAAAATTGCAATTTTCATGTTTTTTGTATTAAAAAGAAATAACGCTTTCTTCCTAAAAAAATGCCGCCCTAGTGGTCTCGGACGAAACGAAGAACTCTCAACAGATACACCGTAAGTGTTTGGATAGAACGAGTATAGTATGCCAAATTGTAACGCCGCGGTGAGTTGCTGACTAAGTGAACAGTGCTGTCTCATAACACAAGGCTGATAGTATTCGGTAATAAAACAAAAGTAATCTTGCGAGTCGCCGACTCATACTATCCGATCAAACTCGAATGTTTGATGGCGCAATAGATGGTACTGCCGATTGTTGGATTTTAAATGATAACGAATTGTTTAGCATCTTCAGTAAAAAGTGTTGTCGATGTGCTGTTAGATATGTACATACATATGTATGTATGTTAGTTAATTTTTTGATGCACTTATTGCACTTATTAGAAAAATCAGAAAACCTCTTATGGTGTCCGTGGATACAGGAATTGTCTAGACCTCGAGCTCGAGCATCCGCGATAGCTTGATCCTTGAAACGGAAGTTCGATCTTCCTTGTCGTCTCGGACTTGGGGCTGTGATTCGAAGATCGTCTTTACTGGATCATTATTCTGTTTTGTATTATCTTTATTTTTTTATTTCTACTAGTTTTTTGTGCGCCGCGGTGCGCTGCAGTGGTAGAAATTCTATTGTGAATATTCATTAAGAAACTACAGTTCAGTCCATAGGCTCCCATATAGTCACATCAGACCTTGCAAAACCAATGGGGACAAAATGGAGACGTTTAAGTGGTTGAATGCTTTCAAAAAACATATAAACCTAAAGAAATTGAGACGTTTAAGTGATTGAATGGATTCAAAAACATATAAACATACAGAAAAGCTTCAATCCGTCTGGAACGGATCGTATTATACCCTATCCTTCCTCCTATACAGCCCATATAAAGTGGGCGAAGCCGTATTGCATTTTTTTTACTGAACTACGCCATAACTTCGATGGTCTGAGGATGTACATACATATGTATATATGTAACATGTAAAATTTCATCAAAATCATTTTTTTTTAAAGAAACACCCCCAAAAAGTAAACTTGGCCAAAACTGATGTATGGGTGAATTGTAGACAATTTGAATGTCTTTTTGAATTCCATTCTTCTCTACTTCAAATAATTACTTTTAATTACTTATGTCCTGTATCCCCTTGTGGGTCCTAGGGCCTCTACAACGCCTACGCGCCATCGTGTGCGGTTTCTGGCAATGTGCCTCAGCTCTCCCCAACTTTTTCCCAATTGCCGTGCTTCCTTCTCGACTGTTCTGCGCCATGTACTTTTGGGACCGCCGCGTATTCTGCCATCCTGAGTAAGCGGGTTCCATTGCATCGCGTGGTTAGCTATGGACCTGTCACCTTTTCGGAGAGTGTGACCAATCCACTGTCACTTTCGTCGTTGTATGGTTGTGCCTATAGCTTCATGACCCGTTCTCTGATAAAGCTGTTCGTTAGAGATACGGTTTGGCCAGAAAATCCTTAAGATGTTGCGTAGGCACCTATTAACAAACGTTTGCAGCTTCCTCGTGATAGTAGCGGTCACTCTCCAGGTACCACATCCATATAGCAGCACGGATTCAACGTTGGAACGGAACAGTCGTAGCTTGGTATTTAAGCTAATTGCATTACTACGCCAAATTGTGGATAGCATCCCAAACGCAGATTTTGCTTTCCCTATTCGGCTGGCTATATCCAGTTCGGTTCCGCCATCTGTTGAGACAATACTCCCAAGGTATTGGAAACTCTCTACTCTCTCAACCGTTTGTCCAGCAATGCATATTTGAGTTGATGAGTTCGGTCCTAGGCTGATCATTTCTTACTTCAAATAATGCTAAAGAATGATTTTTCAAAATCGAGGTATGGTGACGAGTAGCCGCTGTTTATGTCTTCGCCTACGAGGTTCTTTAGGATCTGTGTATGTCCTTCAAGGTTTGAGCTTAAGCCGTTTGATTGTCTAATCCTCAAGCCATTCTTCGCGACAGACTTTTGCATGTACAAATCTAGCGGTAGCAAGTTAAGGGTTGTTACTAACTCAGCCTATACATGCTAACCTCTGTATTTTAGTCATTGTCTCAAGATTAGTTGCTTTGTCTACAGCTCGCCACTAGACAACGTTCCCACACGTGAAAATACATCCCCTGTTTCCCAGTTCTAGAAGTATTTCTTTGATGAATGGAATCCATAGCAAGGAAGAGACGAATCCCCTTGTGTCATGCTTCTGGAGGCAATGACCTTTAAATGGTTGACACCCGGTTTCGCATTAATATTCCTTTTATTCAGCAAACTCATAATCACTTTTTTACTGCGCATGTTTTGAAATTGTTGAAGGCTCCTTAAATGTCTAAAAATGCAGTAGTCTTTGTCCTTTAACGAGCTTGTGTAATGCACGTTTGACGTTAACAATAAGTAAACACCAATTATTGCTTAGTTTGTACTAAATGGTCTAAATTAAAATAAAATAAAAAAAGTAAAAAGCAACTACGCGATCGTCTAGAGATCAGTTGCGAACTCCTCAAACCATTGCACCATTAGTCACAAGCAGGCACAAGCAATTTCAAATAGATTTGTTTATATGTCCACACTGGACAGAGATATTCAAGTGATGTCATAGCGAAGGGGGTACTGTGTTAGCCCCACCAACGATTGATCGTTTCAAGTTCGAATGCCGATAGGTACACTTTTGAACAAATAGAGTATCTTTTTTTTAAGAACAATATAAAAAAATTAAGTGAACAGCGTTAGGATTCAAACTCGATTGCACGATCACCAATGGATCGACAGCTAACCACATGCGTTACGCCAGCAATACCGCGATTATGTCAAAATCTTTCCTTGTGCTACAGCGACTACATGGAGTTTATATACCCCAAAAAATCGCTTGCCATGACGCTTGCCGCGCAACGGATATTGTGTTGGCCCAGTGACTTTACGTTACAAGTTCAAGTCCCCAAAGATAATGGTAATAAGCTATACGTGAAATAATAAGTTGCTTAGGTAGGTTCAAGAATTATACATACATGTATCGCAGTCCCTGTATACCTTAATATAGGTAAACAAAATGAATTGCACTGTTAGCCAAGGTTTGACGATAGATCACAGAAAGATCGAGATCGAGAACATTAGAGTCAACGAAATCAGAGATTTTGAATTCAGGTGCGTGTACCTTAACATTCGATCGATACGCAAGAACTGGACAATGTTTCTGGTTAAACTCCTCAATGTTATACAACATATCAATGTAATTGTGTTGGTCGAAATAAACATAATGGAAGAGAAAAAGGCGGAGAATGATCTTTTCCAAATAGACGGTTTCGATGCCGTGTTTTACAACAGACCTAATCGTATAAACGGAGGGATCGCCGTATTCGTGAGGAACGACATCCCCTACTGTCGATTTGTATACGATACCACATTCTACGAGACCATTCACCTACAGTTGACCATTGGCACAAAAGTACTGTCCTTAATTGCGGTGTATCGTCCACCTCAACAAACATTAACAAACATTAACAGCTTCGTTACAGAACTGGAAGGCGTTGTGGGTAAACTGAATAATACTTCAGAGCTCTGTGTTATTGGTGACATGAACATCAACTTAAAAGCTCGTGGTAAAGGCTACGTACAAAATTATCTGCAAATGATCAAATCGAAAGGTATGGTTAACGTGATTATGTCAGATACGAGGTTAAGTATGGAATCAGGCCGCAGCACCCTTATTGATCACGCTCTGGTTAGAACCCAAGACGAACGTGTTCTGTCAGCGGTAATAGAAAGCAATATTTCAGACCATTATGCACTACTTTGTGGGCTCTTTGCGGATACATCTGTTAAGGGCACTGTAAATCAGCAAGCCTCTCAACTATCATGGATAAATGATGAGAAAGTATTGAGTAGAAGTGCAATAGATAGCGCCTTTTACAAACGTTGGAAAAACAACAGAACCAATGAGTCACTCAAAGACGAATACATAGACTTTCACAAAAAATCCAAGAAAACAATCGATAAAGCAAGCAAAAGTATTAAGAAGCGAAAGCTAAGGGCAGTGAAAAAACCTTTGAAAGAACATCGGATGGCTTAGTAGAAAGTACATATGTATGTGAAAATAATTTTTTTTTTTTTTTTAACCTTTTCAGCCTGTTCTTCAGAACGTGTATAAGCGAAGAATATACGAACTCTAAGAGTGATTTGCTTCTCTTCCCAAGTTTAGGATCCGATAGAAATCAGCAAACAATAGTAAGCTTGAAGCAAGTGCTGATCTGAACCAAGGATGGTTAGATTTTGTCATTTTTCTTAAATTTTGGGAAACACTTGCTTCCTTTCTGTAGTCGTAAGACAAAGCCCTGTAGAGGTCAATACCTCAAGAAGGTTCTTATTCTTATTATTTGAGAAGATACGCTAGCGATGGATGGATTCTGCGAGATGACTTTTTACGGGTCAAGGAAACACTGTGAGAAAGTTTGACGTCGGAAAGCTACAATCGCAAGAGATCGCCAGAGCCTTTTCCGATAGAGTGTTCCTTAATTTCTGAAGGGGTCCTATGCAACCAGCAGCAAATATTGAAGACCAGTAGCTACATTGCTAAAAAGCCATCAGGGAAGCCGCATCTGATGTGCTGGGTTTATCTCGACCACCATAACGAAACCCGTGGTTCGACGAAGAATGTCAAGAAGCATTTGCAGAAAAACAGATAGTATACAAAACTGCGCTGCTTAGAAGACCAGAGCTGTTCGCGAGCTCTACGAGCTGAAGAGAAGGGATGAGCACCGGCTTCTCAGAAGGAAAAAGAAGGTGCATGAGAAGCGCGCGATTGAGGAAATAGAAAGATGCTATTTCAGGAATCAGGTTCGGAAGTTTTACCAGAAGGTAAAAAGAACATGTCAAGGCTACAAAGCTAGAACCGAAGCCTGCAGGGATGAACAAAGAAACCTAATAGTAGAATCGCAGTCAATGTTGAGGATATGTAAAGATCACTTCTTTCAAACAGAATGAACCATTCAATCTGGACGATGATAACCAACATTTCCGCCCACACGCCTGGATGAAGTTAAGATAGCGATATCTAAGCTGAAATCCAATAAAGCTGCTGGAGCTGATGGCCTAACTGCCGAGCTATTCAAAGCAGCAGGGGATGACTTGGTAAAGAGCATGCACCTACTCATTTGGAAAATAGGGTCGGACGAAAGTAAGCCCGATGAATGGAACCTCAACATTGTTTGCCCGAACATCAAGAAAGGAGACCATCTAATCTGCGACAACTATAGAGGTATAAGTCTCCTCAACGTCGTCTACAAGATCTTATCTGCTATTCTGTGTGAACGTTTAAAACTTTTTGTCAGCAATCTGATTGGTCAGTGTGGTTTTAGGCCAAGAAAGTCCACCATCGACCCAATTTTGACACTACGGCAGATCTGGAAAAAACCCAGGAATTTCAAATCGAGACTCACCATCTTTTATAGATTACAAGGCCGCTACATAGAGCTATATAGAGCTATGTAAGTCTAGTTTTGTGATCACTACCAAACTATAAATTCAGACAATGACACCAGCGCTGAGATCAAACGAAGATTAAATCTTGCCAATTGCTGCTTCTTTGAGCTAAGAAGGCAACTGTGTAGCAAAACCCTCTCTCGAACAACTAAAGCATCTCTATATAAGACCCTGATCATCCCAGTCCTGCTCTGCGGCGCAGAGGCATGGACTCTCGGTTGTTATGAGAGAAAAATACTTCGGGTGATTTTTGGTCCCGTCTGCATAGACGGAGAGTGGAGAAGAAGATACAATCATGAGCTATACGAGCTATATAGCGACATCGACCTTGTCAGAAGAATTCTAATACAATGAGTAAGATGGTTAGGTCATGTAGAGCGGTCATTAGATGGCGCGCTCAAGTGGAAAGGGACCTCAACCAGCTTGGTGTGCGAAACTGGCGCCAGCTGGCCAAAGATCGAGCTGGCTCTAGAGACTTGTTGGTTGGGGCCCAGGTCCACCCTGGATTGTAGTAAGTAAGTAAGAATAGGAATAACCAATATCCAGGCTGCGCTTAAGATCTTGCTCAACTCTGTGAATTTGGTCGCAAGACTGAACTCTTGTATGTGTCCCAGATAACACTAGGATCACAGGGAATAATATCTCCGATGAGATTGTTAGTCAAGGTTCAGAGGATGACTTATCAGGATGTGAACTTGTCTTTGTTCGTCATCGGTCAGGGCCTCTACTGATGATTGGGTTTCTTACGAACACAATAGTGTGTTCCACGGCCATCTAGGATCCAAGCAGACTAAACTAAAATCATTCTTGGTATATCTCAACAAAAAGGACTTATCGACGCTCTTATGGGATGCTTCCTTTTTGCTAACTATCTCATTAATACAAGGTTTAAGTGTGACTACTGTCTGCAATGCTTGTGGAGATGTTCAACGGTGCTTGTGGAGAGGGCGACGATACTTCGAAGCATTTCCGTTGTGAAATCGATCGAATTAGGTGGCAGATCTTTGGTGCTGGTGTGGTGAGTGCTTCTACTGTAAGATTTCATTATTGAAGTGATTTCTTGGTTTTATCCATTAAAATGGATAGTACTGAGCTCCAGTTTAGTGTTTCCTAACTCGACAAAAAAAATGATCATCTATTCCTTTTTCCTTCTGGAATTCCTTCCCAAGTATAAAGACTGTACGTTCCTTTCTTGAAGGTACAACGTAATTGTTTGGCGGGACCCACTTTTCCTCAAAAACTGTTTACACTCAAAAGTCATCAATTGGGTTGACAGAAACACTTTTAGTACCCAGTCTACTCTAGGTGTGGAGAGTTAAGATAAGGTTAAAATTGAAAACGGAGTTCGAAACACATACTAACAATTTTATTTAACATACATTTCCTATATAATTTTTTTTATGGTTTTTATGGATTTACGATTATGTAGGAAATATTACATTAACAAATTTACTTGTATGTAAAACAAAGACATGTGTGTGTCTATTTAAAAGCTACAGTTTTTCTGGGCTTTGGCACTTCTGGCAATTGTCCATCTACGGTAAGTGCAGTATTCTTGTTGAGAATGGAACGAATCGGATCTGGTTTCACACCCTTGGGTAAACAGACATCCTTGGTAGATACCCTATTAACACGACGCTTTCGAAGTGGCTTCTGTTTTTGTTTCTCTTGTACCAACAACTTTTCATCACCACTACTGACAACTTCATCAGGCTTGACTTTACTGTCATTGGACTTTGACTTGATAATCTTTTTTTTACCCTGTCTTCGAACATACGGTGGGATATTACTAGAGATTTCAAGCAGTTTCTCACCATCGGTCTTTAGCGAATTTCTTGTTTTCTGTGATGAAAGTGCAGATAGTAATAAATTCCCATCCTTATCCATTAGTTCCGAACGAAAGCGGGCCATTTCTTCTTCGACTTTTTGTATTTCAGTATCGAACTTCTTCCGAAACTCTGAGAAATCTGTGTCAACCTTTTGATCAAAGTCGTCGAATGAAATTGTTGAAGTTCCAAGCGTTTCTAATTCTTCTGCTTTTTTTCGAAAATCTTTGAATTCGAATGGGAGATTCATTTCGCTTAGTTCTGCCATGTTCTCCCGTAGGTGTACTATTTTAATGATTTTATGTTTGAGAAATATCTATGTATGTATTATTTAAAAAATAAAAGACATTACTAAGTTTTTTTTTCATCCGATTGAGCCTATGTGGAGTAAAAGTTATTTTATTTCTCTGGTCTACCAAGTCGCTCGTTATTTAAGGCGCTGTTCATTCCTAAGCTTCAGATATTCACTATCTGGTATTCTTTCGATCGGAGGTTCGGTCTTGCTTGTCGTCTCGAACTTGGAGGCTGTGTTTCGAAGATATTTTTTAACTGGAGCGTAGGAGCTTGAGGTGGTCAAACGAGTGGCTATTTACATTTTCAACAAATATATTTACTTCTTGATACAACTCATCTCAGCGTTTCCTGCTCAGCACAATGTAATGTGCATAATTTTGACTTCCGAGAAGGGTGTTGTAATTCCACTAAAGTGATGGGGTTGACATATATTACAAGGTCTGTAAAATACGTGGCTTTTTCATGACAGCAACTGGATATGCTTATAGAATATTCTGTCTTCCCATCCTACGCACTATATACTGCAACACAAGGTTGAAGAAATCACATGATAGAGCATCTCCTTGTCGCACCCCAGCACAGATTTCAAAAATTTGGAGCACACCCTTACAAATTGTCTTGATATTCCGCCCTCACTAAGTATCTACAATAGCTAGCACGTCTAAGAGTCAAGTAACTAACCTTTTCTAAAAACATAGAGGCAAGAATATCTAAGGCTACAGGCAGTAC
Source organism: Xylota sylvarum (assembly GCA_905220385.1). Taxonomy (NCBI): domain Eukaryota; kingdom Metazoa; phylum Arthropoda; class Insecta; order Diptera; family Syrphidae; genus Xylota; species Xylota sylvarum. The sequence continues at coordinate 42,778,816 of LR999958.1, forward strand.
CGTATGATGTGCTGCAGGACCTGGGAACGAAGTTCGAAATTAAACGTAATTTACGTACGTTGTTCTCGCATATTTGCAGAAAACACTGAAAAGGGGCCTCGGTGAATACCACTTATTGAAGGTCTGCGCGACCTGTCAGGAAAACTACCATTTACCATGCTTAGCTGTCCCAAAGCTACAGACTAACTTTTGTCTTCGTTTTAGGTTATCCACGGCATGTGTACACTATGGATCGATTGGTGATCCAAGTGCTAATTGCATGTGCAGCCATCCCTCCTCTCTACATACATAGTACTTCTGCTCCGATAGCTAAGCCTATCCTGCTGTAATGATTGGGTCTGAAATCGTTGAGGTTCATTAAGATGAGCCGGCTAGGAGGATGTACTCTTGTCTAGAAAGGGGGTGTTTCTACGTCCTTAGCGACGCGAACTTTGGGATGAAATCAGCTCATGTTGACATTCAAAAAGATTGATTGACGGACTAAAAGTGGACAGAACTAGCAGGCGATGACCGAGGATCTAATAATCCAATTTTACCCGCCACTTCTTAGGATTTAAGAAAAAGCAATTCGATTTCTGTTAAATATTTCTTTAATTTGGGTTCAATTGCTAATTAATTATCAATACTTCCAGACCATTGTTGACATTCATACAAAGCTCATAAACAAAAAGTTATAACCGCAGTCTTCTTTCACAAAGTCTCACACAATGCCTTTGATTCTTATCCCTAGCCAATTCCTCTTCAATCGGTTAACTATTGAGGTTCGACTCCATTGCAAAAAGCTGCTCCCATTCATTCGTGTAGCCACTGCATCGGTAGCTATTTTCCCAGACAATATTTTCAATTTCATTTTTCGTCAAGCGTCCGGAATCAATCTCAAATGGAATCACTTTTAAAGACTCCTCGCTGGCAGCAAATCCCCGAATCAAATGTGGGATCCTATCATTGATGTGCGTCTTAGTGCATGTCTTTAGCACAATTAGGTGAAATAGCCTGGGAAAGACATAAAAGTCATAAAAACATGGAAACCCATCACAAACGATAAATCTTACTGCAGCTGAAGAGATTTGTTCTGCTCTGACTCTTCTGATTCATTGTTTCGTATTGCGGTGATTTTTTCCTGTAGCACTCTAATTAGTTCTTTAACGTGATCCTTAAATAAAATAAATTCAAATAAATTTTTTCAACATTTTCCACCAAACATCAACACACCAACTCCTCCTCACGATTTATGTCCAATTTTCTAAGTTTTTCGACATTATTTGTTTTTCTTTGCAGAAGAGTGTTCACAGAATTGAGTTGTTTTGTATTTTCACTAAACGAATCCTTTATTGTTGCTAAAAAAAAAAAATAACAAATAATAAATGTTTATCGCTGGTGTTTAATGGTTTGTCGTACCGTAATTGCTCCAAAGTTTAGAGAAATCCTTGGCGATTCGTATTTCTTTTTTTCTGGTGGCAAACGTCCAATTACATAGATTCTTAAATTTTTTCGAACATTCTGCTTTAGTTACCATTTTTGCTTGAAATTACAAATTAGAAAAATGTGAATTTTCAAAATAAGCAAACTTAAAAAAATCAACATTCAACTGTCGTTTTAAGAAATGTCAAAGTCAATTGGTATAGAAATGGAAACGTGTAGTGTTTTACATTCCAACTGGAAGCATTCAGATAAATGCAACTTTTTACGTATGTACGCAGGTACAAGAAAAAACGTGGTTGACTCAAAAGTGCTTCTAAAATAGCAAATGTTATTATTGCACTTGTCCATTTAAAATAAAGAATTAAAGGAACCTTTTTAGGTTTATAAGGTCAAAAAATTGCATACAGACCCGGCAATGTTTTCAGGCATGTGGACCCTCATTGAAGGAAGTCTTCTAGGGGAGGAAGTTGGACCTGGATTGTCATGTTTGGTCATGGTTTATAGTGAAAGACTACGTTTTTCGACGGCATAAGGTCTAAGTGGCAACCCACGATATGCATTTTGGATGATACTTGGTCCGGACAATTGTAACACGGACTATTACTATTTAATCAAGGAGTACGCTACATTTATTCGTTCTTTCGGGATATATGCATTTTATTTATATTCTTCCTCTTTGAACACATCAAACAAAATCATCCCTTATATTGAATGGTCTAAAAAGTTTGACATTTGTTTGTGGCATTTGCTTGACGGCGCCGTGTGTGTGAATCGCTGCGCGATTTTTATTCGTTTTTTGTACTCCAAATAAGCTGTGTCCGCAATAATTTGCTCAAATAATACCCATACGTGTTTCATAAAAAGTAATCCAATTATAAATCATTGCGAATTGCATTAACTCAGAATATTTTTCCGTTTTGAGGTTATCTCATCTTTGTCTGGAATCTCTCTACCCCTGCGAAAGGAAGGAAAAAATGGGTGGTGATGCAAAAATCTTGGATACAACCCAGCTGATCAATGGTCTCGCTGTGTTACTTTCGTTTTACGTAGGCTATAAGTATGCCATCAAGAAGCATATAACCGAAGTCGGTGACGAGAAGGATACCACTAAACAGGAGGCCAGTGTTTCCGAACCACTGGTAAGCGAGAAGTTTTAATTGCAACAGTGATTCATTCGTTTTTCTTAAGACATATTCAGACTACGCTACCAACTATAAAATGGTTTTAGTCGTCCGAAACGATCTGAAAATGGGCAAAGGTAAGATAGCCTCTCAGTGTGGGCATGGCGCTGTCGCTGCATACCAAAAGTCCATGAGACTGAAACCAAGTCTAGTACGCTTATGGGAGCAGACAGGATGTGCAAAGATTGCTTTGAAGGTAATTTAAAAATTTTCAAAGGTGTATGCCTTCTGACATTCATTACAGGTCGATAGCGAAAGGGAAATGGCCATCCTCCGTAGAGCTGCAGAAGCCAATGGTTTGATTAGTTGTGTCATTCATGATGCCGGTCGGACACAAATCGAACCAAACTCCAAGACTGTACTGGCAATAGGACCAGCTGCTGTCAGTGATATTGATAAAGTCACCGGCCACTTGAAACTATTGTAAGGCGGAGTCCAGCACACACGCATCTTTCCACTTAAACGTAATCACTTAGGCCGCACTATTCAGCCATAAACACAGCATTAACGATTCTAAATCACTAGATAGTAAGTTTCTCATTTGTTAGAATTTTTTGTAAAACTAAGAAAAGAGTGGGCTTCAGGAACTCATCAAATAAATGTACTGAGTGTGTATCATTGGGATGCATCACCGAATGTCAAAAGTTTTATCCACCTCCTCATTGAAAATAGATTATTACCCTCTGACAGTATACAAACAGAAAATCAATCCATAAAGCCGGCGCCATGTGATGACGGAATGTAGTGGAACGATGGGTAAGGGGGCGGGGAAAACTTCACCTGGATACACAAATTGTGAAGTTGTGAAGCAATAGTACAGTTACCAGGCCTACGTTTAAACAGAAGGTAAAAAGTAAAAGTTGTCAGTAAGTATGCTTTGGTGTCCCTAGGGTCAACGGCCAGACATCACGAATGAAATAATGGAAATCATTGAAGAAAATATTGTTGAACTTATGTACAAAGAACGAATAGGATATGGAAACCGGGTTGCTGCATTTTAAATTATGAAACTTGGGGAGCCGTCGATTTTTTCTAGATGTTTGGGCTATTCCGAAATCTTGAAAGAACATAACCGGACTGTGATGTTCTTTTATCACTGGTCTTTAGAAAACACTCATTGAATACTGGTGTATTCCAGGGTGCGTGCATGTAGGTAAGCGCTGTGATATTCTGCAGAACTCTACTGCCTTTTGTGAGAACAGAAACTTTCTTTGTTGGCATAGGAAACACTCAGACGCTACTGGTGCAGATACTAAATTGCGGTTTACACATTTTTCTGCCACAGGATCCACACCACACGCAATTTTGATCGAGTAAACACAATCGTCATGTAGTAGCCAAAGGATGGTGATGCGGAATATATGGGAACACAAGCGTTCTCACCTTAGCCTCTCATTATCAACTCCTACTCTACACCTCCACGTTGGTGGCTACTGGGTGCCTAGTACCTCGGTTGAAGATTGGGTAACCAACCCCTTTGGAAAGTCGTTGGTTGTAGCAAACGAGAGTGGGGGTGGGGTGTTTTCTCTCTAAGACACTTCCTCTTGATCTGGAGGACAACGGACGAATTCTCCAGATGGAATCAACGGCGGCACCCACAGTTCCAGTCAGACCGAAACAGTTCCCTATATGAGCTGATTTGACTTATTCGAATCCCAGTCTATAGGGATCTCCAACACTGAGCCAGGGTGTTGGAAAAGAGTTGGTGGCGGATGAATCTTTAATAGGCCAACGGCAGCAATCGTCCCTGAAGTGGGCTACTAACTCTGGAAAATCCGGGCCCTTGTCCTAGGGGTATACAAGGGAACTGGTCCTCCAGGTTGGGGGTTGTGCATAGGGGTAACTTTCCGACCACGAAAAAAAAAAAAAATACTTAGTTCCGAAACTAAAACAAACCTCGGATATGGATGAACTCACTGTTGACGACCCTAGCAATCGAAATAAGGACAACGACCTTCGGATCTACACGTGGAATGTTCGGACCCTTAACAGGCCGACTGCAGCCGAACAACTAGCAGAGGCCCTAGACTGCTACAATGCAGAAATCACCGCCATCCAAGAAGTGCTATGGGATGGCACAGGCAAAAAGGAAGTTTCTACGAGCTCCTCGACAAAACATATGAGCAATGTCCTAAGTAATACTAATAACTAATACTAATTTTTGGCGAGACAAGTCCATGGGACCCAGGGCCTAGCTTCTCACAATCACTCGTGCTGTGCGTGTTATATTCTTTACACGAATGGATCCGAACGGCAGTTTTGTTTTTGAGAAGCTTTTTCATGACAGTTTTACTCTCGGATGTTTTTCAGATGCTCACGAGAGGTGGGGCCGTGAAAGAAATGTTAGGTGTTGTTTGGGGATTGAACCTGGAACCCCTCGCTCCGTAGTCCAACGCACTAACCACTTGAGCCACGGCGCCCACTTTGTCCTAAGTATGACGTTAAAATCGTCCTAGGCGGTGACCTGAACAAACTTGGAGTGCGCAACTGGTGGTAGTTAGCTCGGTCCGTAGCTAGGAGAGGCTTCTTAGTTGAGGCCCAGGTTTACCCCGAACTATAGAGCCACCTAAGTAAGTAAGAGAGAAACTTTCTTCTCCTATGATCCATATGGTATAAACGTGTTGACGTTTCTGAGCTGGCAGCCACTTCAACCAAACCAAAATCAAACCCAAAATGAGTACGGTATGAACTCCAGAATCTGTGGCTAGGCCCGAACCTCATTGCTGTCTTCTAGGCGATTTAATACCTAGAGCGGATCTCTGTTCGATAATAATAATGAACCATTTCTGCTGCTTTCACTCTCAACTCAACTAAACCGCGTTGTTCTTCCTCTTTTGTTACACAGCACAAAAACTTTAGACTAGAATTTGAACTTTAAGTGGAATATGTATGTTCTTCGAGCGTTTTTCAAGTTTCAGTGATCAAGTGCTGATTCCACCTCTTACCTTTACAGCTTTCTTTACAATAGCAAAGCAACACAGAAAGTACATATAAGACGCTTAATTAAATGGCTTTGAACGTATTTTTATTCATACTTTAACGGTATAATATATTTATAAATAAATTGTATCGTATAATCATATTTGTTTGTATATATATAAATAATCTATTTATTTTGTTTTTATAATAAATAAGTATATGTGCGGTAATACTTGTTACGATGTTGTTTTTTTGTTTTTCCTTTTTTTCCTTTTTAGTGTTAATAATCAAATCATTTTCGCCACTTTATATACTTTAAAGTTTTACAAATTAAACTATATTTAGATTAACAATGCACTCATAAAAAAAATGGTTAAAAAAATGGTTCTTATTACGAGTATATTAGACCAATATCGATACAAGAAACATGTTTACATAATTTTTATTTTTCTTTTATGCTGAGAAGACATAGGCATTTTGTAATGTTTTGTATAAATTTTCTTAAATTAAATTAAAATTTAAACTAATGTTACGTATATTTGTGAAATAAGTTTAAAATAATATTTTTTCCATTTGGGGAGGGTAGACAGAGAAGGAATGTAGTAAGAAATTAGAACCGCCTTCCGTGAGTGTAGATATACATTGCAACAGTATTATTTTTTTTTTATTTTTTACTTTAGATGAAATTTTATGTATAGGTAGTTATATTTTACATGATAGGAAGAAGATATAGGACAGTGTCATTTTGTTAGGGGTAAGCGTTTGTTTAGCAAGTACATATGTATATGTTTCAACAAAAGGATACCCAACAAATTGACACAGTACGATAGTTAAGAGGAAAGGTTTCTTTAGTTTAATTTTACTTAATTCATTTAATTTAGCTAAAACAATTTTTTAACAATTCACCTCATATTCCATTAGTTCCTCTATTTTGTGTTGCTTTTCATGTCGTAGAATTATTTATGTTCACGTAGATATAAAGTTATATTAAGCTAGCTAATATTTTTTTTTTTTTTGTTTTTTAATTGCATTCTCGAAGAAAACAGCTATATTTGATTTAGTTTATTTGTTAATTTAGTTTCTTTTTTTTTTTAAATTTATAGATAAAATTTGATTTAAGACTTTAGTTTTATAAATTGTTTTAAGCTGATTGTTTTGGTTTTTTTTTTATTTTTGTTTACTTTGGTTGATTTATTTTGTATTACACAAAAACTGTTAACAACATTAGTGTAATGTTAATATTTGTTTTACTTTTGTTAAAAATTATTCGTTTGAGTATAATTTGTTTTGATTTTAATTGAAATATTATACGAAACGTATCAAAATCGAAAAAAATTAATTTAAACAGTCTTTATAATCATCGATTATTACTTATATAATTAATTAATATTTTTAATTATTTTTAATGGTATTTTATTTTTATTTGTGGTAAATTATTTTGTTTGAAAATAGGATTATTTTTCTTTTTTGTATATTGTGTGTAACGAATACTATATTACAGTGGTTTATTATTTTATATGCATTTGTGAGAGTTTATTTTCTTTGTATTGTGTTGGCAGTTTAAATTACGCAGGAAATAATGCAAACAAAAATAATACAAAACATTAAGCAAGATATGAACGACACATTTAAATTTGTAAACAGATTATGAACTTTGGTGCAAAGTGAACTTCACAAAAAAAAAAATGTATATATTTTAATGACTACAACAAAATTTTTGAGAAAAAGTAGTCGGATGGCTGCCAAAACAGTTGCACTCGTTAGGAAAATATTCATCTGCCTTTCAAGCGGAAACCTATGCTTATCTTATGCATGAACTATTAGCTGAGCTGTATTATAAGGAAAGCATCGGAGTATCTGTGTAACAGTTTTCCTTTCTCAGCTCTCTAACGACTTTCACAATTGTTAATATCAGCTGGGTCCCACTGTAACCATGAAGAGTAAGATCGTTTTAGATCTATAGTCTCTTCTTGAATCATCACTTGCGGATGATGATAACGAAATGTTTGTGGAAATCTTTAAGAAAAAAACAATCTCCTTCTTACTCTCTTGCTCAGTCAGAAATTTTGATATCTCACATCAGTAAAAAGATTACAGACAACCAATTGTCCCCCTTAGATCCTACCTCTTGTTAACCATCTCAATAATCTAAAGTCTGCAACGCTCGAAGAGAAGGCGACGATGTGTCTTGCTTTTGATAGTATCAAAGGCCAACTCTTTGGCGCTAGTGCGCTGAGTCCTAATACTGTAACCTCTTCAGGTAAGAAAGACGAAGTCATTCCAGAATAATGGGTGATGCCTAATTTCTCATAGAATCATGGATCTCCCCATATCAAACGATATACGGCGAAGAGCCGTGTATAGTATCATGACTAGCCAAATTAGTTAAACAAAGTCTGGTCTCGGAAGACTGTCTAAAATATGGCTTTAATATGTTGTCATTGAAAAGTTACTCTGATTCTGACGGTAAACTGCTTCTCAAATAAATACAAGTTGTTAGAAGGGCCGCTCGGTTGAGAAGAACATAACGTAGAACAGTGGACAGTGAAAGTGACTTGAAAGAGCTAAAACACATCATCAGTAGCCTTACGAGATAGTACGTACATAGGTGAAATAAAGGCCCATGAAGTTAATACGTGTTAGTCGGATAGTATATCAAAATATACAGACACATCTGGATGGCAAGCTATTAACTAGGAAAGAAGTAGAATTCTTTCATCAAGCCCTAATGCAATTGCCAGCACCTTTAGCAGACAACGGTTCTACTGAGGAGCACCAATGGCGAGATTTCTGCCAATAACGGCATTTCGCCTGTGGCCCAGTGAGCCGCAATAGTAATACATCCAATTGCTATGAAATGTTCTTAATTGTGGGGGGCCTAGATTCAGAACACTAGATTTTTCAGATTTCCATCATAGAACTGTTACTTACACCAGCAGGAGGAGGTAGCCCCTATCTTAGAAATTTCACAGTCAGCAGATATTGATGGCAAGGTTTCAAAGCAGAGTAAGACAACTTACCATATACCGGCAGAAGTATAAGAACGAGAAGAACAACTTTTACAGAACTTTGTAATAGTGATGGAGATTAGAATGCGGAGAGAGTTCATAAAACGATAAAGGCAAACGGTTTATAGATTGGCCTAGTCATTCGAGTCACGCTCTTTTAGTATAAGAGACCACAAAAATAGAAAAGCAGATTAACCTCATTTCAATCAGTCGAAGTTTTAGAAGCTGCTTCTTGAATAACGCATGCAATATGTCCGTACTACATCCAATAACAGCAGTATCTGCAAAAGAGAGTATTTAAAGTGCAGTAATGCGTAAAAATTAAGGACGATACACGAAGTGCTAGATACGATAAGCGTAGTCATATCCAAGCACAGTTTCGCAAGCGTTAGCTTCACCTAGAATCATACAGGTAACTGATACTCCACACGAAGAATCAATTCAAGAGACTGAGAGGCCATTTCAAATTAGTCAAGCAGTAATCGGATAAAATGAGGATACTCAAGAAGTAAACCAAACAGAATGACACGTAACAGAATGTACGTACGTACTCCTCCAATTATTCTGTTGGCTAAGAAGGCAATTGAGTAGCGAATCCTATGTTCTATAAAGACAAGCTGCAAAAGACCTATAGGTTTCTTTAAGTAAACTATTTCCAGTATCAATTTTATTGTATGGAATATGTGAAAGCAAAATAAAAAAACTAATTTACAAATAAAAATTTATTTAGAAATAAAAAATATAATAATGATTACAATAAAAATAAGAACTTACATTCATGTACCTAATATAAACATAAAAATCTAAAATAAACATAAATAAATATAAATTTATTCAAATTGAGAATCTCACTTATGGGTTTTGTTTTTTTGGTTACAAATATATAACGGTTATACATTATTTTGTTTGTAGTTTATTTTAAAATAATTTAGTACGTCTTTATCTTTTCTTTTTTTTTTTTTGAATTTTGCTCTTTTCTATGTCTACTGTATTTTTTTTTTTTTAACTAGTTTCTTCTGTTACTTCCCCTTATTTGCACGATCAGTCAACGGTCATATTTGGAAATGAGAAACATAAAACAATAAAATAACTACACTTTCTGTACAATCTCATAAAAGCAAATCTATGTAACTATCGCAAACAGCGGTAATAGTGTAACTCTGTAAGTGGAAACGGCCTACTCTGATTTTTTGTTTGTTTTTGTTTTTTTTTAAATTCTCACTCAAAATTTCTTTTGTCATCCCCACTTACTGAAAATACTATATTAGCTAGGTTGTGGGGCTACCAGAGCCGCATTTGGAGTTTTTATCATCGAAGGTGGTCGGGAGGAGCTCTTTCTGTGTTCCGCTACAACGAATGGTGTGGTGCCGGCCTTCAGTGGTGCTGCATGTTCTGGTACTGGTGGTGGTGGTAGTTCACCTTTATTAGCATTTTCAGCTTTCGATTGTATGACTTGAGAGTATTCTCGAATCAGATTGGCGATTTGGAAGGCCTAAAGGAGGTAAGATTTATAAAAACTCTGACTAATTCATTGATAGAGTGAAGCATACCTGTGAAGTTGTGAGGATAACCTTTGATTGTTTCTTATCGGTACCGGTGATGATCATCAAACAGTTCATATTCGGTGAGTACGATAGAATTGAAGCATATTCATATGTACAGAGGGTGTTTCTGGAGCGATGCTCCAACAAATGAATACCATTCTGATCGACGGCCAACCATAGAACTCTCGGCCAATTTGAAGTGAATGATTGCTGAAAAGGCGATGAACGTTGAGAGTAAATATTAAGAAAACTAAAACTAAAGCAAAACTTACCATAACATCAAATATCGTCGCCTTATGCAATGGCCAACTTTGAATGAGATTGAGGAAGGATTTCTTTGCCTCAGCTGGAAGCATACCACGTAAACTTTGATGATGCATTGCAACAGCTTCATGTGGGATATTTGGAACAAATCTCGGCGGCAAACAGTGACTAGCTATGATGCGATAATCGTTAAGAATTTCTGCACAGTCGCCCAACTCCAGTTGACCTTGTAGAGCAGTCAACATTATCGCCTCCATTTCAGTAATAGGGAATCGTTCGCTGCGTAAACCATGCAGCACTTGATGATACAGCAGTTCCTTCTCAACAGGATCATCCAAATTCATATAGTGATCGAAGAATAGATGTTTCTTGAACAAGAAGATGTGATGCTGACGGCGACATTGTGGTGCCGATGGACTGGACTGCTGAAAGATGAAGGTAATTATCTCGAACAAGGCCCATCAAATAGATCTTGATTTACAAACCTGATTCTGTTGAGCAGCTTGTGCGGCGGCATTTCTATATTTTTCCCATTTAGACATAACATCGGAAACTTTCTCCTCTGGCAGTAGACTCCTTTCAGAGCTACCCAGCACCTCGTATATAGCATAACCCTGAGCGTTCTCTTGTAAACCGATTTTCTTCTTTACCAACTCCATGACTTCATTGGCCGTCGAGCTAGGATGGAATTCAACAGAATGATACTGACCGTCCATGAAATGGAAACGAGCATAGATCGGACGACGATTGATTGTGCAAACGATTTCCTCACGGCTGGGTGGCCATTGACGACGTCGAGTTCCTTGTGTTTTGAAGAAGCACTAAAATTAGAAGGAAGACATTTTGAAATGAGTTCTTGTCGGCAAAGAAATTGGATTGAAACTAATCTTATGCTGTTGGATCAATGGATTATCAAAGACTTTTGGAATGAAATGTACATATGCGCAATGATATTTCTGTGTAATGAAGGAGTACAAAAAATGTTGCGATGCTGATATTGCCATTTGAATTTTTTACTACCAACCCGCTAGGATCTATTAAATACGAGTACACCAACCATTATCCGCAATGGAACAATAACAAAGCGCCAAATAATAAATTTCACCAACTACTGCGAGCATGAGAGTAATTTTATTCAAAGAACACAACAACTCGTCACTCTTATGGATGGTGGCTGGAAAGATTTAATTGTGGAATCTTCAGAACTGCTATTAAACATATACTTTCCAGGGCACTAAAATAAGAAGATAGAATCGCCAATTAGAACTGTGTTAAGGCTAAGTGTGCCGTTGACTCACAACAAGATCACCCATTTAGTGAAAGTCCTACCACATGCTTCAAACTGGTAGAGCTACACAAAGCCAAAGCAAACTTCTGAGATGATAATCTGGGTGAAAACAAGCTTATGACCTAAGCAAGACGTCTTTTGGAACGCAAGAGCTTTAGCTGCCCTATCCTCGTCCTTGTAGAATTTCGAATCACGGTGTCCTTGGTTTAATTAGGGGCACATTGCGTTCTATAATGACTCTAATCATAGATTACTGTGGATCAACAGACTAATCTTAAGGCACATTCGGTGACTACTTTCGTGAAACTATTTTAGTCAATTTATTTTACATCTCAATCGTATCTTGCATCCTTGCTGAACTGGATTTTATGACCATAGCGGCCGATTTAATCCCCTTCTGTTCCGACTTCTGATGGTGGTCACCTACTTGGTCCGTCGCAAGCACAGCTCTTTCCGCGCAACTCCCGATAGTTTCGAGCCTCTTTTGTTCCTTTTACGTTAATTCATCTCTTGGTTGGCCCTTGATTTCTTGGTTCTCAACTTGTAATTGATGGAGCACTAGAAACTAAACATTTTTGTGAAAGACAGACTGACGATGGAGCAAGTAGAAAAAGAATGGACGCTTCATCGGTTTGTATAGAGCTAAAAGTCTCTCATCGTTCCACCCTCTTCGGTTTATGAGTTTTTCAAAAGTTTGTGTTCATTTTAAGTCTCACGAGTAAGGAGAAACTAGTTAATCAAAGTGATATATCCTGAAAAGATCTGTCGATAACCCAACAACCTAACCTAATTTCGACTTTTGTACCAGCGTCAAGTCACTTATTCAAGAACAGAGCAAACTTTCATCTGCTAACATCTCTGGGTGCTATACCATTATTATAACTCTGCCTCTCCTGAACAAAGATTAAAGAATAAAAATAATAATAATTGGCGCTCAACAACAGGCCCACAAGTTTGATGTGCGAAATATTTTGACCGCTTGGAAACATTACATTAGACCTTGATGCTTCTCTTGGACCTCTATACAAATAAGAATAGATATAAAATTCTTCCCATGCCAACAAAATTGAGTCTTAGACTACATAATATAAGACAACAGGGTGAAACAGATCCACTTTAAACGTTGATGCTATCTACCTAAGTTAGGATTGTATTAGGTTGTTTAATGCATTCTATCATGAAGGTATAAACATTGATATTCGTACTGCCAATCCATTCCCAAATGAATTAAAAATCCGGAGACCTCCGAACTTTTTACTTGTCCTTGCAAGCTTCACCTTGTTAAGTCCATAATGGACAAACTTATGTTAAATGTTTTATGAATTAAATTTTATTACAACTTTCCACCTTCTACGACCTTAGAAACAACCTATAAGCCCGATATCGTTCTTACCCATTTGAAGTAGTATAAGTTATAATATATGGGTGGCTGCATCGGGTAATGGAACAAGTTGCACCTAGATTTTTGGATAAAACCGCTCAACGGTTTGGCAAACTCCATTGAAGGAGCAATGCCTAAGATAAACACTTGTCTTTTAAAGATTGTTAAATACAAAAAATGTACATTTACATACCCTCTCAGCGAATCGGGCATATTTTCCTTCCTCGGTAATGGAATCACTAGCGCACCGTTTCAAGTGACCAATGAGATATTTCCGCAGCACTTTCATCGGTGGCAGTATAACACTACACGCCAGTGACAGCAATGCCCAATGTCGGAGGTTTACTCTAGAATTTGGATCTGGGTGATCTGTTGTCTGTTTAACCAACTGAAGGTACAATTCATTGAGCAAAGACTCCTTCCTCATGCAGCGATCCATAATCGACTGAATAAGGGTAATGTGTTCATCTTCAGCTCGCTGTACTGAGTCACCTAGAACAAAAGAAGATTTACCTCTGAAGTTGAAGTATATTTCGATCCACTTACCACTTGTTCCCAATCCAGCATATGTAAGAATGGCTTGGAATATCTGCAACATTGTGTTCTCTTCCGAATCCGCTAACTTACTCAAACTCTGTGGCAATGGTTGTCGACTAAATGCCCAAAATGCGTGTGGAAATCCTTTATACGTCTCTCCATGGTCTTGTACAGCGTTACCATGCTCAGCACGAAGCTTCTCTAAGCGATGTTTAGACAACCGCCTTAGAGTATTCCTTAAGAAACCACCACTGGTATCCTGTGGCTTTCTCATCATTTCTGCGTCAATCAATTGTCGACGGCAAATCACAACGTTCTGGTATAAACGCACACGGTCTTCATTCGTGATGCCTTTGGATTTCTTTGGTGGAACCTCATTCTCAGTTATCCAATTGGATAATGGTGGATAGTACGAAACGATCAATGATCCAATTTCATTCTTTTGTGAGGTTTCAAAAACAAAGCACCGTTGTTGCTCTGCTGTGGGACTAGTGGGTGTGGTCGATGTCTGATGTTGTGTAGTTCGATTTAAAGTGATCGTAATGAAGCTATCACTCGGATCCAACATAATAGACTCAATATCATAGTATCTAAAGTCATAGAGTACGAACTTGTCCTCAGATTGAATGAGCATGATACCTTCACAGTTTACGCCGAGAATCAAATTGTTACCATAGCTCCAGTAGCCACGGTACGTGACCTGAAACATTGTCGTTCCATAAAGCGGATACTGCATGACACAACTTAAGTACAAAACTTTGGCAGTAAGTTCGGTGCGTGCGGCACCGTATTGTCGGTGGGCTTGGGCGAGAATCGGTACCCAGAATTGTTCTTCGCGGGTTTTCGAAATGCGTTCCGGTAGATAGTTATTCACATCGGTGTAGTATTCAGGTTTGGGTTGATTTGATGGATCGCCCAAGGCTACTTGTGCTTGTAGACCGGCTAGTTGTAGGGCGACTTTCTCACTAACTGGGAAGTCGTCACACTAGAAATGAAAAAAAAAATTGTTATATCCTTTCTGTCCTATGGTGCGAAATGGACTATACTTACTTTCACAACGCTATAAACAGCTTGAGCATAAAGCATGTTAACTTCAACAGGATCTTGTGACAGTTCGCGAGTAGTTTTGAACAATCGCTTCTTAAATACAAAACGATTCTCTCCTGAACCCGAAGTGGCGGCATTGCGACGCATTGTCGAACTGCCTGAAGAAGCTTTTGTTTGTTTGATTTCCCATGCAGCTATAATGTCGTACAAGTAGTCATGGGACTTAACGTGTTCTTCTCCGTCCGGTCGTGATTGGTAAATTGCCCAGCCATCTGTGTTGCAGAGATTAAGTTTATCAGCAAGCTTTGCCACAGCATCGCTGGCGCTGTCTGTTGGATGAACGTCAATGGCCTTAGTACGACCATCCAAAAAGAAGAAACGGCATACGATGGTTCCAAGACGACGCATAGCCTGTAAGCAGAGATAAGTTCTTAGAAAAAAAAATAATGTAAGGCGCTACTTGGAGCAGTTCCTTGGCATAATCACTGTGTACTGAGAGGAAATCTTCTTGATCTTAAGGATAAAAGCGTTAGCAACCCGTAGTTTGATCACAATTTTCACAATCAAACACTGTGAGTATAACTAAATAAATCGACAACTTACCGCTACTTCTACACTAGATGGGGGATGCAATCGAGGTGAGACCTTGGTGCATTTGCAGTTGTCAAAGCACCATTGAGCATATTGTCGCAGTTTTCCATCGAGCGTTTCCAAATTCTTTTTAAGGAAACTCACAAAATATCTGAAAGACATAGAAGATAGGTGAATAACGGCACGTGGTCATATGGCTTCCATCATTCTTACCTAAAAAGTAGCTTACTGGGTTGAAATGCTACTATAGTCAAACAAAGCAAAAGCCACACCCGATCGGTCCATTCAGAGTGGGGATTATTCGTTGACTGTCTCATACACTGAACGAAAATCTCATCCCGTAGCTCTTCTCTTTCGATTCCTTGGCCAATTATATATTGAATCACTTGAAGTTCTCGTTCAGCGTTCAGCTCACCACGAATATACTTGCAGAGTTCCTAAACCACAGATATTAACTAAAAATCCAGTAAGAACTGAGAATCTTAACTCACCCGAAAGATGTTACAAGCAACTACAATATTTTCCGGGTCATACATATGAATGTGTGACGATGGAATCTTATCGCCACGATGATAGGTGACCATTTCGTATTTCGGCACTAGATCAGAAGTTTTCTTACCCTTTCTCGTTAAAGTGGCCATAATTGTACCCTCCGGTGTACGTTCATGAATATTAAAGTAATTCTCAGCAAATTCCAGGATATCGTAGTACAGATCATCGCGCAATGGATCCTTAGCCTTCTCTGAGACATCGATTTGCTGCATTTCTTGGAGTTTCTTTTCGACGCGGTGTTTACGTCGCTGTTCACGTTCAGCAAATTGATGTCCGCCACCGGTCGACGAAGTTCTTGAACTAGGTCGACTGTGTTTCGGTGAAGAGGGACTAATCGGTCCACTGGGCGTTCTCTGCAATGCTGGACTGGCCGAGCGTGCCATATTTGTGACTGCAGGACTTTTTGGTCGCAACTTGTGTGGTGGTGGTTGCGGTGTGGTGGTAGTATGATTTCCATTTATACCATTCATACCATTATGCTCTGGATGGACTGCTGGTGGTGGTGGTGGTGGAGCCTCATTAACCTCGGGCAGAGGAGGTAGTTCTTTGGGTATAACTGCTTCATAAATTGGTTCGGGATCTTTTGGTTTTGCTAATTTGACTGGAGTTTGAACGGGTTGTACCGGATGTGGAGGATGAGAGTGGGTATGAGGATGTGCTGTGCCATTAATAGCTGTTGGCGGTGGCGGTGGTGGCATTGTTGGCTCTGGTAGAGTTGGTACACCCTTATTAGGCGGGGTTTTAGTTGGACGTTCCAAAGCTAAACCTTCCATTTCTTGCTGAAGGACATTTTCCAACTAAAAATATAACAAACATTGATTAGTACCTGAAAAGAATTGCATATTGTATTTTTGAAAAATACCTCAAGATCAAGATCATGAACAAGACTATCCATCTTATCGCTGATCTCTTCCAGCAGTGGATTCGTTGAAGTATTTGGTGTCACTTCGCTAAGGAAAGCGAAGAGGTTATCCAAATCAACAGAATCATTACTCTGTTGATGGGTTTCGCCTACAGATGGTGTAGCGTGTCCATTCGTCAATGCTTCCTTATTGTTGGCATCGAATGGAGGCAGTGGCGGCGGTGGTGGCTGATTCAATTTCGAGTTTATCTGTTCTGCCATTGCGGAGAGAGCGATCATCTCTTCTTGTACCATCCTGTAAACATAGTCGATAGTATAAATGGTTAATAAAGGATGCTTTCATGCGAAAATACTTGAATTAGTGTTTAAAAGTGGAAGGGGATGAGAACTTTCGGGGAAATAACAGCAAAGGATTCACACCGTGCAAAACAATTTGTTACTGTTTCTACGAAATGCATTTCTCAAAATTACTTATATATGTATGTATGTATTTGTGATCAAGAACAAGAAGTTATGTCCAGAAGTTCCAACTTGCACAATTTCTGGAAGTGAAGGTTGAACAAGTTAGCATTCAAAATAATAAAATCCTTTACATACTAGTTCAACATCACTAATAACTGTCGAACCGTCTTAGAATTCATGGATATTCATTAGATTTCATGGATATTGCGGTACTGAGGGATATGAAATGGTCTATCAAGTGGAAGGAAATAGAAAAGAATTGCCAAAAGGCAAAACAGAGAACTTCATACCTCATTACTTCATTCGTTCGTGGAATACTCTTGAGAAGAAATGCAAACGACAGCCTGCATTGAATAAGGTCGTCTCTTAAAGCGACAATGGAACCTTTGTCTTCCGAATTTCTAGTCCAATAGCAAGGCAATTAAGATTTAGGCAAAGGGAACCAAGATTACGGTCATGCCGAGCGCAACAGGTTCGTATAAGACGCATCGTTTACCTTTTCACTTTCTTTCTTTTTCCAAGGTGAGAGCAAGAAAACAAAACGTTAATGTTGTTCAAAGCTCTAACCACTGAACCATGGCGCCCAAATTTTCAAGGAAGACCATGTTCAATCTCATGTTCAAATGAGCGATCAAATAACTAACCAAGGAAATAGTTCACCTTCTAGCATCTCAGTCAACTCTGGCCCGACCTCATTTCAAACATTGGAAATCCACGTTCATGAATTTGAGCTATTTATTTTGCATTGTTGGGAGTTCAGCCTCAAAACCTTATAACTCTCCCGACAGAAGATTGCGTACTAACATCCAATTCCCACTGACTTATCGAATGCATACTTTACATAGGCTTATGTTTACACTAGCAAGATAGTTGATCCAAAGAGCTCAATAGAAAGAGCTTTAGAAAACCAACATTTGAACGTCGAACTAGACAAGCTATGCCCACTGCCTTAAGTGTAATTGAAATAAATTTCCACTGGTCTTATTTCTGGAGCAGCAGAGGGTCTTTTCAATTAACATTATCCTATGCCCAAGTAAAAGGGTTCATATCTCGTACAATTTCAGTTTTGGATATCTGTATACATAGTGGACTTTGTTTAATTTTTCAAGAAAAACTTTTGTGTTAGCCAATTAAAAAAGGTTCAATTTCAAAAGGGGTTTAAAACATTATTTTCTAAATTTAAAATGGAAACGAAAAAATAAATAAAAAAGTAGCATAGAAAACCTGGTGCAGAATGTTTATAAAATATTTCTCATGTGCTACAGCTAGTATGTATTCAAAACAAAACTCATTTACGGTGCAAACAATACTATGTGCGAATGCATTCACAAACTCAAATTCTAATTTTCAATTGTAATTAGCAAAACCACTCTATTTTCGTCACAGCATGGACATACAGTAGGACAACTTACCCTCCACCATCCTCGTCAGCGCTTCCAATACTGTGCATGCTTCAAAATTTTATTTAAAAATTAAATAAAAAATTTGTTACTTCACAAAACAAAAAACTTATAAAACAAAAAATCGGCGCAAATGATCCTCGAAATTTTTTAAAATCATAACTATTTCCAATTTTCATTAAAAAAAAAAAAAAATAAAAATAATGTTAAGCTCATAAAATCAAAATAAACTCAAAGAAAATAAAATAAAATAAAACGCTTACGCTAAGCGCTAGCAATGGTAAACTTAAGAAAAATAATAATAATAATTATCCGAGCGCACAAAATGTTAAAGCCACATATGATGCACAAGTTAAATTATTTTTTGTTCTTTTTAGAAATAAATATAAAACTTTTTAAAGAATGGTATGTATGGTATATAATATTGAAGCCAAAATCAAATTCAAATCATAAACTCAAAACTGAACGCACTAAAATATTGGTGAGTGTTTGATTCGAGATGATTTGTAAAATGGTAATTACGAAAAGATGGTTTTGATGAAAATAAGAATTTTTGGTAATACCTTTCGCATTCTTCAATTGCCTTTCGATCTTCATCGGATGTCTTCTCCGTGCGAGCTTGTTCTTCACGTTTTTTGCGTTCGGCTTCGATACGTTCTCGTTTACGCATCTCTTCGTCAACGCGACGCATTTCACGCAATGCTGTTGCAACCTAGATAAAGCAAAAAAGACGAGTATGAATAAAATTTGATATATATAAGTGTGTTTGCATTTTTGTTAAGTCTTGGAACCTACAAAGTTCCTTTTTGTTGCCTGAAACCTTGTTTTTTTAGCCTTGAATTTATTTGTTATAACGGACAAGGAGAGTCTATAAAACTTAGACTTATTATTCAAGCTAGATTATTCAATTAACTCACTCCGTTGTATGAAGTAATTTAACCCATTCTGCAGGATTCTCTTGCACCGTCTGTGTTATTCGAAGCAAGCTTCAACTTGAAGTAAATAGGTATATCATGCTAGAGGAACAAGCCTACGCATAAAGAATATAATACTGCAAGCTAGACGCTTCTTAATGGGCAACATACATATAGAGACAGTATTAGTGTCCGAAGATCACCAATTTGAAGTGAAATATACGATCACATTAGCTATACAACTTTTTGAGACCAACAAGGCTTCAGAGATTGATGGTTTACTATCTTTAACCACGGAAGAAATGTTTTGGTTGAGCACATACATCATGAAACCAAGAATCAGGTTAGCTCTATATACCCAAAATAAAGGGACCGAAGCTTAAACTAGAAATGCAATATATCACTCAAGAGTCTAGGAAGAAAAGAAAGACCTAAGCATTACGAAAATAATACTACAAGCTAGAAGCTTCTTAATGAATAACATATAAAGATAGTAACAATGTCCGAATGTCACCCATTTTAAATCAATGATACGATCAGATTAGCTATACAACATTTTAAAACCGACAAAGCTTCAGGGCCTGATGTTATACTATCGAAACACTTTAAATACGGAAAAGATGTTTTGGTCGAGCACATGCATCATGAAACCAAGAATCAGGTCAGCTATATACCCCAAATGAAGGAACTGAAAGCACTCCAAGCCAACGAATCAACCATAGACAAGAATTCAGCTCAGCTGCACAGTGACAGTTAATTATTATCTTATTCGGAGGACCACTGCAATGAAATGAAATTCTAAAAAAAAAAAAAACCCACCTCTCTTGCGAAAACTCCTCGCAGATGGCTCTGTATAACAATAGCAGCGCGCCTCTTTCGCAGAAACTCAATTCGCAACTTCCACCCACGATAAGCATGTTGCATTCTCAACGCTGCATTTCTCATCTTTTGATACTTCTTCAATGCAACATAACGCTTCCATGATCGCTGTATCACCAGCGCATTAGCATTAATTATTTGCATTCGTACATCCTCGAGGGGTTCATGGGCACGACTTCGTAGGAATACTTTGGTTCTACCAATTTGCCACTCAACCGATGGCACATTCAATTCCTTTATCACAGCCAATACTTGATCACGTGCAGTTGGCAGACGTTGCTTCTGCTTAGTCAGACATCGATATTTCGTAACGAATTCCTCGAATGTCAGGTGTATCGGGTAACCTTCACGTCGTATCCGAATTATATCTAACATACCTAAGTATCTAAGTTGGTCTAAGACTAGTTGTTCATTATAATCATTTGGTACTTTCTCCGAGTTCGGCTTAATACACCGGACATACCTGTAATGAAAAGAAAACCATTCTAAGTACCTTATTTGTATAACATAGATTTTCATCTACCTACCATGGTTTGGTACTCTGAAGAACATCCACGAGTGATTGTAATTGCACTCTAAATGTATCGCTTACGGTTAATTTACCCTTAGATGTACCTCTCTGTACGGTCGCTGACGTTGAGGATATTTGATTTTGTGATTGTATCGATAGAAGATCCTGGAAAAACCATAGATTAGTTTTTTCTTGAAAAGAGCACGTATCTTTCAATAATTTACCTGATACGAAGACAATTCCTGTACAAAGACATTCTCACTGCGGCTCATAAAATCGAATAAAACATCCTGTTGCACGTCTCGATTCTTATCGACAAATCCTTTTACGGTATATAGCACGCAACCGGCATAGTGTTTTATACCGAACTCTGTTTCCCAGTGTCGTCGATCGGAACCTTTCACGTAGCTGGGATTTGCCTCGAATTCCCCATGTAAATTTGTTAAATAAGCCAAATCTGATCCCTTTGGCATATGACACTGTTCGGTGAGTAGTTTGAGAATGCATCGCGGTGGTTTCTCAATCAGTTCCAAGCAAAACGTATTGTCAGTGAACTCGATATGTGAGTATTTGATTTCTTCTTCTTTATACTGTTTGGGGGAAGATTTTTATTAAGTTTAAGGTAATGATGATGATGATTGTATCCTGTTTTTACTTACAATTTCCTGTTCCAATGCGAACACATAGTGGTTAAAGAATTTATGCAATTTTTCGTTGGTATAGTTTATGCAAAGTTGCTCAAATGAGTTCACAGAAAAGTTTTCAAATCCAAAGATATCCAAAACTCCAAGAAATCGTGTTGAATCTTGACCAGGATTAATGCAGATATTTATTTGACTAATGAGCCATGCAAAGGTTCGTGAATATAGTGCCTTAGCCATGGCATGACGATTTTCTCTTGCCTGCAATGGAATATAGAAGTTAAATTGGTGTTCATAGCGATATTATAGAATGGTTTATGGTTTAGTAGTCAATAAATTAGAAGTTCTTTAAGTCTTTGAGCAAACTTAACTAAATACTTTTTTTCTTAATAAAAGCAAATAAGATAAAGCAATTCAAACGATTTTTGTTGTTACCTTTCATATTCAGATAAGGAGAGAGATAGTAAACAATTTCGCGGTAAGGCCTTTGTCAAAGCCGACTTTGAGGTGCAGGAATCTATGATTTGCAATGAATTGAAACTGAAGTGTTTCACCATCATCTCTAGTCGGTTTGATCATAGTATTTGGTTTGACTTACTTAAACGGACGCAGTGGTAAGTGAATCCCAAGATTCTATGATTAAACTTAAACAACCAAAATACACAGCTTAAGATGGACCTAATACAAGTTTTAGGTGTTTACCGATTGTAATGTTTTGGGAGTGGCTTTTCTTGACTTTTGATTACCTCCTTTTTCTAAAGTCCTCGGAAAATATGTTTCTTAATCCTGTTCTATGGACGGTGATATCCCCGTCCTTCAAGATATCGAATAGACCTCCGAAAGACCCTTAAATAATCGTAAACTTATTCGCTCACTTCTTCAATCTCTCATTCAGTGATCAGGTACTTGGAACTTAATTTTGACTCCTTCTGTTCCTTCAACAGATTTGCACAAACTTCTTTAGATTCTGGGTATAACCTAGTCAGTGGTTTTTGAAAAGATTAATATACTCGAAGATGATCACTTCCCCGATCCTGAAGGCTTGTCTGCTTCAGTTCGGGTTACGATTCCTCACAAACACCAATGTTTTATTGACGGTTCCACCTCTCGCGAACATCTGTCAAACATAAGGGAGTAGAATTGTAAGGACAAACGTTGTCATAGTCCATAACTGCTTGAGTGGCCCTTTACTCAACCTCCCTATCCTAATTCTAGGTCGACAGCATTGACCTCTGTCGCATAAGTAAGATGCAGAGAACGGCTTATGTTTGCGTTAACAGAACCTTTCAGACAACTTCCACGGCGGCGCCAGAAGCAATGGTGCACATCGTTTCTCTGGACAACTATGGGGAAATAGTTTGCACTGAAATCGACTCTGCGACTGAAGGAGTAGCAGTGGCATACCTCTGTCCAAAATATACATATGTAAATATAAAAATAGGAGCCAAGGACTAAGTAATTTCTGCACTGGAAATCTACACTGCTGGGTCTAAGAAATGCAAGTATGTAGGAGGTGGACTGTTCAGTATCTCTTGGCGTAAGCATGTGTTTTAGACTACCAGACTATTGCGGAGTATTCCAACCGGAGGTTATGGCTATTCGTGAAGACGTTGATTACTTGGCGATGAGATCGGTATCGAGTGCAAACGTAGTCATTTACACCGATAGCCAGGCAGCTATAGCAGTTCTAAATTGGTTAAACAATATCGCGCATGTCTGAATGAGATATTGAGTAATTGTAATCTCACTTTCTGCTGGGTTCCTGGTCATTCAGACGTCCCAGGAAATTGTGAAACAGACGAACTAGCCAAAAGCGGCATTAAATATGAGATCTCCACTGCCGAAGGAGGGATTCATATACCTATTTAAACGACAAGATACTACATATATCTGTACATTAGCTCTGCATCAGACAAATGTAAGATGACATAATATTTATACGTGTAACCATGCTAAGCAGATATGACAGTTGAGCAGATCACTCATCCACGCATAGGCGCTCTGGTCGGACTATTGACGGGTTAGTGTGCATTAGGTAGGCACGCCTTGAGGCTTAGAGTTCTGGCCAACGACTTCTGTCGCAGTTGTACGGATGAAGAAGAGAAATCGTCACCTTTTCTATAGCTACTCAGCAAGAAAGCAGATTTCTTGAAGATATTGCCGATTTGAATGTCAATAAAATTCGGAAACTAATTCAAAAATTAAAATGCTTCCATGAGTAACGGAAGTGACTGACTTTTGTGATAACACAATGAATATCTTCTGGTCCAAGTGTATCCTACCTTGAGCGGAGGATAGTCATAGCTAACCCAAACCTAAACCATCTCGACCTCCCACTTTTCCTCAACGTCACTTTTCCACTTTTCCTCAATTGGCTGGTATCTTCAATTCTCTTTGTATTATTGCACATTCTCTTTGAGAACTTGTCTTTAACTATTGTTATTGTTCGACTATCTTGTAAAAATGGACATAATAAGTTTTTTTTTGGAAGCAATCTCTTGCTGTCGAGTTTCTGAACATATCAAAGCTAAATATCAGAATGCAGGATTTTCTATTTGAACAAGTCAATTCTCCTTTTCACCAAACCTGTGAAAAGTAAATATTTATATATCTCAGGTCTTCAAAGGGACGGTTACATGGACGCGTATTTTGAATGAAATTCATTACTTGGATATCACAGGTTTTTTGTGCGATCAAAGTACACTTATCTTAATTGAATGTGAAGAACATATTTAATAGAATTGGTTAAACCCTAAGGAAAACATAAACAATAATATTTTTCACCATGGTATTCTGTCCTAGAACAAATATTGTAAGTCCCAACCAACTACTTGTACATATGGAATTTATTGCTTAGTTATTGTCGGAATTGAAGATAAGAAAACTGTTTAGGTACAGATTACGAGAAATATTCCATTACATCATAATACCAACGGATTTGCATTGAAATTTCCCATTTTTTTTTTTTTTTTGTAGATACGAATATAAATGGATGCAATCAGTTTAACGCAACAATGACTCAAGTGAAAGGAAGTTCATTTTTATTTATTATTAAAGCATAATTAATATCGCTTCAATCACACATCACATGGTTATGTATGCATGTGTATCGGGCCCATAAATTGCGGATATAAATTTATCTAGATACCTGTCACACATCTTTCCTCAAACACAAAGCCCACATAAAATATATTATCACCCGACACTAAAGCAAACATATTATACGATCCAGCCAACATTGATTAATCGATAACTTCTTTTTAAGCTTCCCATTTATGTAGATTCGATTAATCTGTTGTTAAACATAAAACCAAGATGATATCCCGCCCATATTTGTCTTAAATCCGATTAGACTTCAAATTGAAACAAATGGGTTTGTGTCCCGCTTTTCTATCGTTGCGTGCATCAAATGGTATTTCTATCAAAATTCAATAATTTATCGAATTCGACACGCGTTTTTGGCGGGGGGGGGGCGGAATTCGAATTTTATTTGCCTTTGTTTTCAACGTTGTTAATTAATATCTTTTAGTAGGCATGCCTTGGAGGGATTTTCAACAAAAAAAAATCTTTAATTAATAATTGATTAATAAAATTGTGGTTTTTCACACTTTGGAAAGTGATGCGATCTATCAATTGGCTGTAAAATAAAAGTTTATTAGGAAATATGATATGTAATAGGGGCAACCCTTATTATAGGGGTAGTCCTCACTACTTTAATTTGTATCGCAATTTGTATATCAATATCGTGGGCGCCGTGGCTCAAGTGGTTAGTGCGTTGGACTACGGAGCAAGGGGTTCCAGGTTCAATCCCCAAACAACACCTAAAAATTTCTTTCACGGCCCCACCTCTCGCGAGCGTCTGACAAACATCCGAGAGTAAAACTGTCATGAAAAAGCTTCTCAAGAACAAAAACCTGCCGTTCGGATCCGGCATTAAACAGTAGGCCCCTTCCATTCGTGTGAAGAATATAACACGCACAGCACGAGTGGTTGTGAGAAGCTAGGCCCTGGGTCCCATGGACCTGTCACGCCAAAAATTTCTATTTGTAATATCTTGACAGATTGCCTACTAAAAAGATTCATACTTAACCTATGCAACAAATACTTATAAGAGTAGATTTTATTGCCAACCACAACGACTACAGACAAGTAGTATACAAATACGTCTAAAGTCGCTTGTTTTCAAAACTAAACATAGTAAGAATTACAGACCTAATATCAGAGATATCTATTACATCAAATTCCTTCAGTTGGCATATCGCTTTCATTATCTTCTTCAAATACTCTTCTTATGGGTAAATGAAGGATGAAAGGCTGGTAGTTGCAGAATGATCCAAGATGGAGCAGATTCAATGCAGAAACTCAAGGACTCATTCGGTCAAAACGCTTAGAGTATAACACAGTTGTCTTGATATAAATTCGGCACGACATCGCTCAGTTTCCATAATCGAACCATAAACCAACTCTAGTCCAAGTGATAATACTACCAAATTCGAAAATGACAATCAAAATAACAATTCGACGAAAGATTATTTCTCAAAATAAAATTACAACATCAACTTACCTCTTGAAATTTCAATGGAATCTCTGTTATATTTCCTCTAACATTGATTTGTCGCTTCAAGCAAACCTGCTGTACATCCTCCTCCTTGAGACCCAACAGATCGGCTACCGTTGCTACAATTTCTTTATCACTAACAGCCAATTCACATCGTTCGCCATCGATATCTTGGAAATCTAAATTACCCAACCATAGAATAGCACTCAGCACCCTAATGATACCATCAATGGTTGGCTGAGGTATCTGCAGGACCGTAAACGCCATCCGAAGTGCTTCGAATTTTTTCGCTTCTATTGGAATATCCATCTGGACATTACCCGAAGCATTTAAATATCGATAGAATGACGGTTCCTTGAGGTGAAATGAATTGGCCATTTCCTTATTATTTTGGCCTTCTGCCACCAGCTGATACAGCACATGGTAATTCCTTTCGCCAGGACTCTGAAATGTTATGCGGGACTGTTCGAGAAGGTAATCCTGAATAATGCATCCTCGTATGCACCATTTTGAATCGAAGCAGACTTGCATGAATTTACCAAATCTGGAACTGTTGTCATTGCGGATAGTTTTGGCGTTACCTGGCAAACAAAACAAAAAAGAAAAAAAGATAAATCAAAACAAAAAGATACAAATTTGAATGAGATGTTATGTCACATTGTTGTTGGCCATTGTAAAACTAGGTCAAAACAAAGGTTTCACTTTTTAGCCTCATTACGAATGGGGAAGCACGTACTTATGTGCGTCATATATGTATATGTACTTACCAAACGCTTCCAGTATGGTGTTGGCTTCGAGGATTTGCTGTTGCACCCATGTGGAGACGTCGCACGTCACTGTGCACAAGTACTGTAGAATGAATTTGGTCGTTTCCGTTTTTCCAGCACCTGATTCGCCGGATATAACACACGACTGGAAATGTAATGAATTAATGAGATTTTTTCTTTTTTTTGAATAATTTTTCTAAATGTGAATGTGTATGTGTGTCGGTCCTTTTGTTTGTCCATGAGGTCGGAAAATGTGGTACTTCATGGGAATTTAATTCGACGGACGATAAGGTCATGAACTACAAAAGGGAAACCCGAAGAGAAACTGCGGGAACAAAAGAATAATTAATTTTTATTTTCACAATGAAAATGAACCTTTGCTTTCATTGCAATCCGAGGGGTTTGAGGTGTGATAAATTAGAAAAATTCATGTACTTCCTGTAGATGTGGGCGAACCAGTCACAGGACGCGCCAAAGAGGCAAAGAAGATATTTGATCCAGATAAATGAATTTCGGCCAACGTTGAACCGTGAAGTGTTATTAGAGACAGAAGAATCTGACCAACTAATCAGTTAAGAGATATTTTTCAGCATCATTTGGCTGATTCACACGAACAAATAGCTTTGCTCTTAATTAGTTTTAATTAGGGTAATCGGCGGACGTCTAGAAACTAAATTAATTTGTTCGAGGTTTTATTACATGATGTTCTGTACCTTTGTCAGGAAAAGATATAGCCCAATGTTTGGCGACCTAAGTGATTTATTGTATAAAGAGTAGGTACTATCAGCCCAATAAATAAAAGCTCACCAAAGCAGTGTTGACAGTGGATGATAAATTAGTTCTCTTCGAGGGAATTTTCAATCTCTAAAAGTTATAAAGCTTTACCTGTCAAACCGAATAAAAAGGATTATTCGATTCTCAAAACATACATTTGAAGATGGTGGGATATACAACTAAGGCCGTGAAAAGTTTGTGAGCCTATACGAAAGGCTATGTAAAGACTTTTTCAATAAGGACATAACAATTTTATATTTAAATAAAATACAGAATAATTGAGATATAGGGCTGAAATTTACTCCAGATGTATGATGAAGATGTATGAAATTCGGCTTCGTTCATATGACCACCGCAAACACATTTGCAGCGATCGATTCTTTGAAACCAATTTTCCACCACTCTTCCACACATATCGGCCGAAACTTTAAACAATTTCGCGTTTAATATCGTTCATGAGCTTCTCTAACGTTGTTGGTTTGGTCGGCATAAACAAATGACTTAAAGTAACCCTATAAAAAGAAATGCAACGGCTTTTCATTCCAACGGCGATCATTCCAGACATTCGATCGGACCAACTTCCCCTTCAATAGATCAATTGTTTGGCCAGCTATCTGGCATGTGGCACCATCTTGTTGGAACCACATATTACTGATGTCAAGTCCACCCAATTCTGACCAAAAATAGTCTTTCAACATGGCACGATAGCGATCTCCATTGACCATAACATGGCGATCATATTCATCGATAAAAAAATACAGTCCAATCACATCTCCTCCGGCATGAAATCCACACCACACGGCCACTTTTTGTGGATGCAATCGAGTCTCTTGAAGCACATGTGACTTTCTTGCTATCCTATAACGCATATTTTACTTATTAACTGCATTGCCATTTGACTTTAAGTCAAAAATGAAATTCAGGATTTTCTTCAAACTCTTGCAGTGCCCAATTGGAGAAGTTTCGGTGCTTCAAATGATAAACAGACTTCAGTTCTTGATTTGTCTTGTTAGGTAATTAATTTGATCTTGTAAGAGTGTAGGCCAAGATCTTTATGCAAAATTCACCACAATGTGGACTGAGATTCCCAATTCCTATGATTTGGCTCATTTTGAACTGAAGTACACACGGCTGCGATATTTTTCGCTTTCACTGCGAAACGTAGATCCATTGTGATGCCCCTTGCGGGTTATACCTCCCATACTATAGAACCTATGAAAAACCTATAAATCTTCAAGCCATCCCGAGGGGATTATGAGCTTATGCAAATCTTTTAAAGACATGTCGGAAAGTTCTTCTAAATTTTGGAAGAAATGTCTTCCCAGAATTTTGTTTCTGATTTGACATATTGCTGGGTAGTGACAGACGAAGTGTGGAGTATCCTCATGCACCTCCTCGTCACCACAGCCTTTGCATAGGTCGTCCGTGCTGAGTATCATCTTCTTCGTGTGATATTTCAGCATGTTGTGTCCGGTAATTATACTCACGAGAGAAGACAACTATTTTTTACTCATTTATAAAATTATCTCGGTTTTTTGTTTATTGAAGAGTGGCCACATTTTCCTAGTTGTGACACAGGAGTCGAGCGTGGTTCATCTCTCATATGTTGCTACAAGTATTTTATTCCCTACCGCTTGTCTAAGGTTACAGGGTGGGATTTTTACTGTAGTGTCTGCTTCGTTTAGTTCAAGTGATGATGCTTTTATTGCCAATTCATCAGCTCTTTCATTTCCCGGCACAGCTTTATGTCCGGGAACCTAGCAAAGTCTTACGTTGTGCTGCGTGCCAAGCTCTTCGCGACAGCGACCTACAAGCTTTGATTTTATTTTAATGGCCGAAATCGCTATTATTGCCGCTTGGCTGTCAATGAAGAAGGTAATATCAGCCCTCACTGCAACCTGTCTAGTAGCTGTTGTCACTGCCAGGACCTCAGCTTTAAAAACACTACTGTAGTCAGGGAGTCTGATCGAGCTGGACATTCCGAGAATTTCAGAAAAGAAACCTGCACCAACGCCGGTGTCCATCTTGGAACCATCCGTGTGATGAGTATCGTTGATCCATTAACTGGTGGTTGTTTTTCTTGCATTCTTCTCCACTGGAAAAGTAAGTGACGAATGGTCTTGTAAAGTCAAGACGGGGGGTTATGTAGTCTGTGCATATAATATTGCCCGCATATTTCTGTAGAATCTGTGCGTACCCTATCATACTGGGTTTCCAGCTTCCAGTTTGGCTTATTCGAACGGCACTACTTGCGACGGATTCTTGTGGGTGTAAGCCCTACAAGGAGCCTCGTGAGTGACTAGATTTTAGCGTTTTTAATAGAAAGACAATCAAAACTTGTAAGCGCTTTCTTTTTCTTTTGGCTTTCATCTTCTAGACTCGTCTTCCTATATACTGGGATTTAGTGAAACAAAGTCCACATTTAATATACATAGAACCTACAATGCTTCCATGCGCATTCTATGCGAAATGAATTCAGGGTGCGGCATCCATTGATTACCACCCGTAGTGTGACAAAAAGCAATCATATTTCATAGCCATTCTAACACTGCTAACAAAATGAACTGATGCGATTCATGATGGCCATTAAAGCATATTTCCAGGCACAGATTTAATTGCATTCTACCGTCCATGCTTCAATTGCCACATCAGGCATTCGTGCGAATCAAAGTAATTACCAACAGCACCGATACAACACCTACGAAGGAGGCCACCCGTCATAATCTCCCCCACAAAGGGGTGTTTTCTTTCATCACTTGCATTCAGCTATAACCCTTGTTTATAGTCAATACTAGGGTGTACCCACATGTCTGATATCTAACTCTTCTAAGAGTTTCAAGTGCAAGTGCGAGTGCGAGTACGAGCACCAAGTAGCAAATTAGATGTCTGTCTGTCGTCATGCACATAACACAAAATGAATGCCGATGCGTGCTTACCTGATTTGTATTTGTGTCCTTAATGTTCTTGTATGCGGCCTCGGCAAGGGCAAACACATGCGGCTCCAGTGTACCCAACTTCTGGCCATGGTACTTGAATACGTACTCCTGCAAAGAAAAGACAAAAGAGGTTGCATAAATAATTATGACTAACTTCAAGTAGCTGCGGATTTCAATTCAACGGAACACAATTATTTCGTTTAATCGTGTTGCATTATGTTGCGACATTATACACGCATCTGGTAGGGGTAAGGTACTACCAAGGAGTAAAGTGGAAGGAATGCATACCTACTCTTCAAAGTGCATAATATACAGTACATGTTTTTACTTAACCTTTTCGATAACCTCATACAAGGACTTTATGGCCCTTAAGCGTGCATTCTTTTGAATATTATTTTTTTTTTTTTTTTGTATTTTGTTT
Source organism: Xylota sylvarum (assembly GCA_905220385.1). NCBI lineage: Eukaryota > Metazoa > Arthropoda > Insecta > Diptera > Syrphidae > Xylota > Xylota sylvarum. The sequence goes on from LR999958.1 coordinate 42,809,675, forward strand.
GTGTTGTCGCTTTGTTTCAAGACATAATGCTTACATTTAATTTTACTTTTTTGTTAAAGAACTGTGCATGCGGATACACAAGTTCCATAATCGTTCAAATTACGTCACATAACTTTTTTTTTTTTTTTTTGTTAGTATAGTTGTTTTGTAAGGAATTGTTTAAAATGGAACTCCTTTGTAGATTTCTTTTAAGCTATTCATGGTACTTTCAGTCTGCAAAAAGCAGAGATTTTATTTAGCATAATTGAATGGTCAACTATGTCAACTAGGTCGTACCTACTTGTATTTACGGATGTGGAGACTTCATTTGCATAGAAAGCATTAATTTTTTAATGCATGCTTTGTTTGTGACAAGCAATGTATCTAGGTGGTCTTGTGGCTTTGTTTGTGACAAGCAATGTATCTAGATGGTCTTGTGGCTTAAGTCCTAATTTTTTGAGCTATTGGTCGGATAACTAGTAAGGCCGGAACTTTTTGTTTAGTAGTAATGACTTACTTAGTGGATCCGGGACATAACCAAGCTATATACACATGTACATATCTAAAGGTCGATGGAAGAAACTCTAGTGAATCTAAAAACAAGTCTTTCGTGGAGTATTGTGTTGACGAGCTCTAGCTAGCTAAACCACTTTGGAGGTAGTGCATAAGAGTTCCTGTGGATATTATGGGCGATGTCTAGTTTACCTGCATGATTCAAAGTCTGTGTAGAAGATCGTTTTTTTTTTGCCATATTGCATCTTTCTTCATAATGCGAAACTAGTCAGTCTATTTCATCTGAGTTTAGATGTCAAAAATACACCCGCAAAGACCTCACAGTCGGTCATTTAAACGTCAGTGTAAATCTTTAACCACATCACCATCCTTCCATTTTACCGTTGTAGAACCTTTTTGAAACTCAAATCGGAAACAAGGCCTGATCCTTAGCTATCTGCCTCCAATTGCGCAATCCAAGTTGGTTGAGGTAGACTTCTACTTATGTGTGCAACCTTACTTACTTACTTAGGTGGCGCTACAGTTCGGGGTGAACCTGGGCCTCAACTAACAAGCCTCTCCAGTTAGCCCGGTCCTTAGCTAACTGCCTCCAGTTGGACACTCTAAATCGGTTGAGGTCCCCTTCAACTTGTGCGCGCCACCTAAGGCGAGGTCTTCCTCTGCTGCGTTGTCCCTCCGGGTGTGATTCGAAGACTCTTCGGGCCGGAGCACTGATGTCCATTCGTTCTACATGTCCTAGCCATCTCAAACGACTAATGCGCAGTTTTTTGACTAGGTCGATGTCGCTATACAGCTCGTATAGTTCGTCGTTGAATCTTCTCCTCCAAAGCCCGTCAATGCAAACGGGACCGAATATTTTACGAAGAATTTTTCTCTCGAAACGACCGAGGATATCTTCATCCGCTTTTGATAAAGTCCAAGCTTCAGCGCCATAAAGCAGGACTGGGATGATCAGGGTCTTATATACAGTCTCCTTAGTTGTTCAGGAGAACAACTACTTACTACTCAATTGCCTTCTGAGCCCAAAGAAACAGCGATTGGCAAGAGTTATTCTTCGTTTTATTTCTGCTGAGGTGTTATTTTCAGAATTGATAGCAGAGCCGAGGTAGACAAAGTCCCTTACTACCTCAAAGTTATAGCTGTCGATTGTGACGTTCTGTCCAATTCGTCGATATTGCGTGTCCCTTCTGGTTGACAGCATATACTTGGTTTTGCACTCGTCCGCTGTGTTCTTCCAATAATGTCGATGTCGTCGGCGTACGCTAGTAGTTGCACAGACTTTTGAAAAATTGTGCCTCCGGTGTTGTGTCTCAGGCAGAGACTCTTCACGGGTCGGGAGCCCGATAAGTAAGTAAGTAAGTGCCTTCGGTGTTGGCTTGTGAGTGTTCTGGAGCAGCGAGAATTCTCCACCGTCATTCTGCACAATCTGACGAGTTTGGCAGGGATGCCAAAACTAGACATGGTTCTGTATAGCGCGTCTCTATAAATGATGTCATATGCGGCCTTGAAATCGATAAAAAGATGGTGGGTATCGATTTGGACTTCTTGGGTTTTTTCCAGGATCTGCCGAAGTGTGAAGATTTGATCGATTGTGGACTTTCCTGGTCTGAAAACACACTGATAGGGCCCAATCAGGTTGTTAACGAAGGGTTTCAGACGTTCACACAATATGGCAGATAGGATCTTGTACGCGATGTTGAGGAGACTGATACCTCTGTAATTGGCGCAATTGAGGGGATCTCCTTTCTTGTGGATCGGGCAAACGATGCTGAGATTCCATTCATCAGGCATAAACTCATCTGACCAAATTTTAGAAATGAGTTGGTGTATGCTCTCTACCAGGTCATTTCCAGCTGCTTTGAACAGCTCGGCTGGTAAGCCGTCAGGTCCAGCAGCCTTGTTGGACTTAAGTTTGGATATTGCTATCCTTACTTCGTTTTGGTCAGGTGGACGGAAGTTTTGGCTATCATCGTCTAGATTGAATGGTGCATTCTGCCTGACAGCGGGATGTTGGTCTTCGTCGCCGTTATACAGTCTGCAGAAGAAGTTTTTCCCTATTCTCAGCACCGATTGTGACTCTACTACGAGGTTTCCTTCTTCATCTATACAGCTTTCTACACGTTCTTTTTACCTGTTGGTAAAACTTCCGTACATTATCATATGTGCAACCTAAGGCATGCTATTTTGGAATTAGAACAAAGTTAATTTTATTTTTCGAAACATTAATATTATTAAAGCAGGATCTTCAATGTAATCAATACAAATCTCAGCCATGTATTCATCTTACCATTTGAGAGCATATACATATGTAACTCTACTTGACTGCTTGGAAAGATACAAATGCTGTCGGCAGGTATTCCCGTATTCATAATTGAATTGTAAGGAACTCTGTTTGGAGGATTATTATTGCTAACTTCTCAAGCATTGGGTCGATTCACAAAATTTAAGAATTTACCGAACTTTTTCGAACCAAAATCTCGTAGGCAAATATCAGTTGCAACAACGATCCAACATAGTGATTCCCTTGGTGCAATTTCTAATGGCTAGAGTATAAGCTCAAAAACCTGCTAAAATCTTAGATATGTATTCTAGGAATCTAAAACAAAGGTTCCTTTGATGACCAGACCTCGTGCGAGAGTGAATTCTTTATAGTGGAATTTAAAAAGTATCCTTAACCTCACATACTTAGTACCGGCATATATTATTAGACGACACATGCTTCATATGAAGTGCCAAAAGCACATACAAAAACTGTTTGCCAAGACTACCCTTCATAACTAAGGTCTTCCGTAATCCACTTAAAATAATCAGAGCGGATTTGCAGAAATTAGTTAGCATTGCCTAACTCCATATCGATTGCTTGACAATGATTGGTCGTATTAAGAAAGAAATAACCAAACCATGGATACTATTGTTTTATCAGGCACACACGAGAATCTCATTTTAGCTGATTTATCATAAAAACACCAACACACATGCAATGGCGTCAAGAAGCTCTATTATCTGACGACAGATATACGCCTAGTTTCCTTCCTGTACAATTTTCTTTTTCCAGAAGCGGTGTGGGAGAGAAAGCAAATAAAAGAAGTCTTTAATGTTCTATAAATAAACCTTTTCTGGTTTAATGGGGGAACGGATGGGAGGGATTTTTATACATTTTCCTGATACCGCATACACTTTATGTGTGTGTCTTTGAGGGGCTGACCAAACAATCCAGCCGCTCCTGTTTTTCTTATTTTTTTTTTTTTTTGTTTAATGGTTAGAGCTTATTGATTGTACGAACATATCTTAACCTATAGGGATTTTACGAAATATTTAGGTCAAACAATGTACTCTATTCTCTAAGGCTGGACTGCATTCGTATCCACTCGCAGAGGAGAGTCCAAGTTATATGCGTTTATGGAGCAGGGATACATTTTTATTTAATTAATTATTATCACTCTGTGGCAATAAATGGGATTGTAGTTTTACTGCGGTAAAGGGTCTAGAAGTACAAGCTAATTCAACACCCTTTGCAGGAGGTATTATGCTATGGTTTATTCTGAAAATGAAGTCCTTGGACTAATTTAGCATGATGAAAGTAGTCATAAACTAGATATTTCAAATGGCGACACGATTCGCTATAGACTTGGGTTAAGACCTCCACAAAGAGGTCTTTGTGATATCGACCTTAATTGAGTAGTCTGCATTCTCCATCGTCATCTTGTAAGGACAAACAAATGATTATAAAAGGTTTTTTAATTGGGACACCCCATTTTTTCAAAGAGTGTTTCTCAGCTATGCGTGAAGTAGATTGTGATTTGTTTTAACGTTTCAAAACGTGGTGTTTAATCAGTGTTTAATCATGAAAAAGAACACACTTTAACAACGTTGAATGAACTGAATGTTTTGTTGAATGTTTTTCTTGGAGCATATGTGGTTTCAACAAGATAGTGCTACACACCACACAACTGGCCAAACAATCAAGTTCTTAAAGTCGAAATTTGGTGATCGTATGATCTGCAGAAATGCCTTAGTCAATTGCCGGACTCGTTCGTGGAATTTGACTCCTGTGGGCTTTTTTCTTTGGGGCTATGTCAAGTTCATGGTCTATTCCAATACGTAAGATACTTTAGACGACCTCAGGATCAATTTCGAAAGCTAAATTGCTGGCATATCGTACGATTTATGCGAAAAAGTAATGGAAAAATGAGTTCATTTGAATGATGTTGTATTCCATAATAAATCGCACCGATGGTACTTTAATCTGAAATACATTTTATTTTGATATCTCAAACAAGAGCTTTTTTATTTGAAAAAACGATAACCCCTTTACATAATAAGGTTCCACTCATCGGGCATACATTTCTTAGTTAGGCAGCGCTACAATTCTGCTGAACTTTGGCTGAAACCAACATTGAAATGACCATCTCCATCCATGTTGAAACCGGATCTATTGCTATTCTAAGTATCTAAACGTTTAATTCAGTTGGTGCTGACTCTGTACCAAATTGTCCCCTGGTTTTATGAGTAAATAGCTTTGCAGTGTGGCTACTCTGGTAGACTGTTTCGATGCACCAAAACCTTTTTTGTTATTATTCGGGTTAAGGATAGAGACTTCTTTTCAGCACCATCTGTAATCATATTACTACATTCCTATGTTCGTCCCTGCAAGATTGTGTTCGAGTTTTGTAATCTTAATGCGTTCTTTTCTTCTATAAAACCCTTTTATTCATTGAGCTCTGAACGGACTTAGTGTCCTTTTCTTCGGTGTCCACTTGGTGATATCCTTCATGAAACTTGAAACATTATGCGCAACATTTTTAATAGCTTCCTGATTGCAGGATTGCAAGATGATAATAAGATAGCCACTTTTGAAACAATCTGACAAGGTATATAAAGCCTCACGGATTAATGCCGGGTTTGACTTGTAGAAAAAGAAAGGGCTGAACTCATTCACACAGCATCCTCACTTTTCTAATTTTTTTCCAGTCTTAAAGGACAGTACAGAAGATTTCTTTAGTCGGATTGTTAGATATTTAGTTGCTGTGCACCAAGTCGGATCTCTAAACGGCCAGCAAACTTTCCAAAATTATAGTAATTGGTGCGGTTGTAATCAATTAGATCATCCTTCCGGAGAAAGTCGTTTTATTCACCACAACACAGCACTCGCATAGGGATCCTTAAATAAGGAACTGAATGCAGCTATGTACGAGACTCACTCTCCAATCATGTCTTTTCGGTTTGAGCAAATAGATATCACATCCACAACATAGATTTGGTTCGAATGTCGATGTCAACTAAGTTCATAACAATCCCATGGAGACGTAGTAGCTCACTTATTTTAGATTAAAAATTGAGCAGTGGCCTGACGAAGGTTGTGGGTTAATAAACTCGGCTGTTGGGCTTCTTTTTTCTACATATCCAGGAAACCATGCCAAATCTACAGAATAACGTCACTCAAACTGATTTAGCTTAATCATTAACCATTATTACAGCAGAAAAGGATTGAATAGCAACTTGACTATCGAACCGATCGATGTATAAGATTGCTTCCCCAAGAAGGATGCACACTACAGCGGCGCGGCGTTAACAAGGTTTTATTTTCTAAAAGGCCGTAGTCATTCTACCCATAGCTACGGATTGTTAGATCTCGGCATCCCTAGAGTAGACTCCAACTATAAAAAAAAAACTGTCAATGAGGGAATCGTCTATATTTAAAGCAGTATCACCTAGCTCAAGGCCAATCAACCAATCTATTCACATCCCGCTCAAACAGTTACTAACAAAACCCTCTTTCCTGATGATTGTCATGATGATAATTCCACTCCCATAGAGACATAAGACCAGAATTTTTTTTCACGAAGATGGGGACGTACAATTATTGGGAAGATAATCGAGCAAAATTACTTCACAGCTATGTAGTTCCGTTTCGCTTCTCCTTAACCATCGTCGTAAGAATTTGGTAGGTAGGAGCCTATGCATATATGTATGTACATACATATGTATGTATGTAGGTTAGGTGGGACATATCCCACAAACTTTTTATATGGACTTATGTTGCGACGGGGTGGGACATACATACATGTACATAAAGCCCCATTCACAGTTTATCGATCTTCGAATGTGCAAACTGCGAACAAACCGGTTCTAACACATTTATAAGCAATTTTACTATTCCAAAATTGTTTAATTTCAATTAGTTTTTGTAAAGAAATCAACAATTCGCAGATTTTTCCTAAACTATCAAATTTACATTCCACACATGTAGGACGCAATCCACATTCGCGCGACTAAAATATTCGCGAGAGTTTAACCTCACAATTTAAAAAAAAAACACAACACGAATGTCAAGTAAAATTCATGGACTGCTGTGACCCGAAAAAAAAGTTGGTGTGAATGAAATTTTAAAATTGGCGAATATTCGCTAGTTCGCCTTTGCAAGTCGCTGAGCTGTGAATGGACCTTAAGTGCATAATTCGATTGTGGACTTACATATGTCCCACTGTACTGGACTTGTGTCACACTGAATGTCCCGTGGACTTATGTCCTTGTCTCGTAGAACGGAATGTGGAGAGCTGCCTGAGGAGTATGACTAATAAATAGGTACAAACATTGTATCAACACTTCAAAGTTGATCCAAAGTTTTGTTTACCAAACAAATTATTTTAAATCTGTATCTCTTATCAACCAAATGACGATGTAACTTAATCAATCTGCGTCTACTATCCGTCAGATGAAAACAAAACATATGATTTATTAGTGAAACTCAGCTTATTTTTCCACGAATCTCATATTACACCAAATTCGATTGAAAAATACAGAGTTTCCCCATCAAAATCAAATTCATTTGAAGCTAGATTGATATATTGCCGTAGGGAACAATAAATGCCAGCGTCATAAACTGTATTAATTAAAAATCCACAAAAAAAAACGAAACAAAGATATAAAAAAACAAACACTATCCACCTTAAAAAAAAAAAACGGTACGAAATCGATTCTGAGCCATCCAAATTCACTTTCCCATACTAAGCCCGCCGAAGACCTTAATTCACTTTTAAGCGTTTGTTTTTTATTGTATAATAAATAAATAAAAAAAAAAAAAGACAAACTGCATTAATTTATTACTCACTTTAAGTGTGATGAAATATTAGTTATTCATGCATTCATAAATCCAAAAACAATTCATGAGGGGGGACATGGCAACGTTCCCTATTTGGGCCACACCGGAACAATAGAAGTGGCTCCACCTTTACGCACCTTTTCGTATCTCATCGCTACTGGCAGTTTCACAGAAGTAGTAGCAACTGAAATTAATTATTTATGACTAATTCAACACCAAAAACTGTTCGACAGGAAATGTTACGAAGCGTGAATCTTTCTTTAATGTGGGTCCCAACTGCTTGGCCGGGAATGAGGCACCTATTAAGGCTAAATTGCTTGGGAGAGGCTTCATCTTTTGGTTCTATTTTTTCACGCACTCGTCGAAGTCATTAACTTGATGTGAATTTTAATAGAGTTGTTTCCAAATTGGTGCGACACAGTGTACGCCAGTGCGACTGTAGTTAATTGCAGATAATTATATTTAGATGGTCTTCTGTTTGCCCCATCGCCGCCGTGCTGCTATAAAAATGGTTGAATCGAAGTGAAGCCCTTTTTTTTGGCTTTACAGCACGAGATAGGTTTTTTTTTTTTTTTATGTGGAACGCGTCTAACCATGTACAAGTGGGTAATGTTATTAGTTTGCAATTAAGGATTTAATTACCTGATGTGTTAAGCGAAGCGCATAGCATTTGGCTATTACTCGTAGCTCTTCTGTATATGCAAATCAAAGTGTTAGTTTACGGCGTGTTAGTAATAATTATGATAGAGTGGATTTATACTCTAGTCTGGCAGTTTATGAGGTGGAATTTGGGTCAACAAATAGTGAGATTTATGATTAGACTCATGAGCAACTATTGGAAGATATCTGAACAATGTATGGATTCACAGGTACTCATTATTCACTGTTGTTTACATGCATCCACTTGGGATAATAGGTCGACCGAAGACTGAGTATCAACCCTGTTGGAAGGGTTTTGGTGACAACGGATGAATTTCGTAGATGACATGAACCTTATATCTTATTATGAATAACTCAGACATCATGGCAAACGGAGGTGATTCCTCAGACTTTCAACGATAAAGCAGTGCTACGAGATTCCTGTAGTTTTATTATCCATACATACCTCCTGTGTGTGTATTTCTAAGATTACTTATTAAAGAATAATTAATACAGCGAATATTGCTCGCATTCTTTACTGATATTGGTTTACAAAATGGGTTATCCTTGGCAAAAAAGTTTAGGTTGGTGGTTGTGCGTTCTTTTGACGAATTTTAAGTAGCCCATCGTGCTAAAGGTATCCTTAAACTTGATTTACCTTCTAGTATTGAATAGAGGATTACACTTGTTTGTTATAGTCATCAGTGGTTTAGTTCTCCTCATTGTTATAATATTAATCACTTTTTTTTTGGTCTGAGAAAGCAATTGAGTAGTAAGGCCTTATCCCGAATAACTAAGCAGATTCTATGTAAGAGCTTGATGATTCCTGTCCAACTTTATGGTGCTTAAGTATTAACTCTATAGAAAACTGATGTAGATATCCTCGATTGTTTGGAGAGAAAAATTTCTCGTAAGATATTCGATTTCGTTTGCACTGACAGATTTTGGAGGAGGAGAATCAACGGCCATCTATACAGTGACAGCGATCTGGTAAAAAGTTGTTTAGATGACTAGGACATGTAGAGTGAAATGTTATTAGCGCTCCGCCTCGTAGAGTCTTCGAATCCAACCCAGAGGGACAAAGCAGTAAAGGAAGACCTTGCCCAAGTAGAAGGGGACCTCAACCGATTTGGAGTGTCCAACTGGAAGCAGTTAGCTAAAAACCGGGCTTATGGAAAGGCTTGTTAGTTGAGGCCCAAGTTTATTCCGAACTCTAGATCCACCTAAGCCCAATTGAGGGGATCTCCTTTGCCCGATCCGCAAGAAAGGAGATCCCCTCAATTGCGCCAATTACAGAGGTATCAGTCTCCTCAACATCGCGTACAAGATCCTATCTGCCATATTGTGTGAACATCTGAAACCCTTCGTCAACAACCTGATTGGGCCCTATCAGTGTGGTTTCAGACCAGGAAAGTCCACAATCGATCAAATCTTCACACTTCGGCAGATCCTGGAAAAAACCCAAGAAGTCCAAATCGATACCCACCATCTTTTTATCGATTTCAAGGCCGCATATGACAGCATTTATAGAGACGAGCTATACAGAGCCATGTCTAGTTTTGGCATCCCTGCCAAACTCGTCAGATTGTGCAGAATGACGATGGAGAATTCTCGCTGTTCCATCAAGGTCGGTAACGATCTCACCGAGACCTTTGATGTCAAAAAAGGATTTAGACAAGGTGACGCGCTGTCATGTGATTTTTTTAACATCGTTCTTGAAAGAATTGTGCGAAACTCACAAGCCAACACCGGAGGCACAATCTTTCAAAAGTCTGTGCAACTACTAGCGTATGCCGACGATATCGACATTATTGGAAGAACACAGCGGGCTGTCACCGGTGCGTTCGCTAGTATTGAAACAGAAGCTGCCAAAATGGGTTTAACGGTAAACGAGGGCAAAACCAAGTATATGCTGTCAACCTGAAGGGACACGCAACATCGACGAATTGGACAGAACGTCACAATCGACAGCTATAACTTTGAGGTAGTAAGGGACTTTGTCTACCTCGGCTCTGCTATCAATTCTGACAACAACACCTCAGCAGAAATAAAACGAAGAATAACTCTTGCCAATCGCTGTTTTTTTGGGCTGAGAAGGCAATTGAGTAGTAAGTAGTTGTTCTCCTGAACAACTAAGGAGACTGTATATAAGACCTTGATCATCCCAGTCCTGCTTTATGGTGCTGAAGCTTGGACTTTATCAAAAGCGGATGAAGATATCCTTGGTCGTTTCGAGAGAAAAATTCTTCGTAAAATATTCGGTCCCGTTTGCGTTGACGGGCTTTGGAGGAGAAGATTCAACGACGAACTATACGAGCTGTACAGCGACATCGACCTAGTCAAAAACTGCGTATTAGTCGTTTGAGATGACTAGGACATGTAGAGCGAATGGACACCAGTGCTCCGGCCCGAAGAGTCTTCGAATCACACCCGGAGGGACAACGCAGCAGAGGAAGACCTCGCCTTAGGTGGCGCGCACAAGTTGAAGGGGACCTCAACCGATTTAGAGTGTCCAACTGGAGGCAGTTAGCTAAAAACCGGGCTTATAGAAAGGCTTGTTAGTTAAGGCCCAAGTTTATTCCGAACTCTAGCTCCACCTAAGTGAGTAAGTAATCCCACCTAGCCTTCCATCCTTGGGACAGCGTTGTCTAGGGCTTTATCCCTTATATGATTGACTCGCTCAGATTTTCATTCTGCTTCTGCTCTGCCATTTGTCTTTTTTGAACATGTGCTTCACTGATTGTGTCCAAGATTTTCTGAGACTTTAGATTCATTAATCTCGTACATGTTCCCTAGAGCCTGAAATTTTTAGTTTATGGATGTGACCACAGTAGATGTCCAAGCATAGAGCCTTGGGAAATCCTTTTTGTAATGCATTACCCATCCTATATATAAAAGAGCAGCAGAGTAGTGAAGTAATTTACATTTTTGTATATATTCTGTCACTCTTTTAGTACTAACAGGATAACTGTCTAGTTTGGTGTATTAAAAACGTTTTCGATACTCAGTGCGATAATAACACAGAACTTTCTTGTCCAACGCATTACCTCTACATATGTATAGCCTTCCTTGCAGTGCTTACCACTGTTTCAATAGTGCCCATAGTCGAGGGAGCTTTCAGAATTTTCAAGTCTGTGACTTATAATCCGCTCCAAACAATTTTTCCATCCTATCGGAATTTTGCTGTGCCTTCTTTCCTTTTGGAAGCAGGACCAGTACCTCCCGACTCATAGATGTACATTCGATTTGTGCACATTGCAACTTCGGTAAGCTACCATTAAGACACGTATTCAACAAATGTCCGACAAGAGATGAGTCCCTGGACAAAACACCACACTTAAGACTTCCGATAAGTACAACAAATGACTAAAGCACGCTGGCGAGCGGTCCGGTCCGGCTAAGAATGCGCCTTAATACACCAGACTATTGCATGCAGTTACAGTGATGTGATTCGGTACAAAAATATGTAGATACCACCGTAGAGCAATTGCTCATCAGTGATCATGGGTTGGCCCTTTTTTAAGTGTTCAGTAATAGTAAGTTGTACCTATGTACAGAAGAAAAGAATGACTCATAACATGTGTCATACAAGAATTTTCTCAAAACTTTTAATTTCAATTTCATTTACCAAGTACCATCGGTCTAAACGTCTTATTTACCCTATAAGACATAGAACACTTCACTGAAGGTAGCTGTTGTTTTCTGTAATACTACTTTCACATAAATTATGTTCCTAGACACCACATAGAAAGGTTTTTCGCTAAAAACACATATGTACATTCATCACCCGGCATAACTCTTCATCTGTACTCAGTTTTTCCCATAACATAACCCGGTCCTAAGCTTTCAAATGAAATAGAATACTTTCAAAGAAAAAAAAAAAAGAGAATACACCCCCACATAACACCCTTACTAATTGACCTAATTCCAACGACCAGAAACGAGCGTTCCTACATCTCTACATTCTGTAAAGCCAGCCTTATACGTATGTACTCGTATATCCTACCACCCACTTTAATAATGTTGCTCCCCGTATAATGTAAATTTCAAAATATTACCACGCATACACACAGAGCGACATAAACACACGCGCTTGTTTAGAAGTGTCCTTTTAAGACGAACAAAAAAAAAAAAACTCCTTCTCTCCTGCTGTAAACTAAACCGGCTTTGCTGTCCTTCTTTCTTTTTTTTTTTTTTTTTGTTTGTATCCATCCAACCCAGCGGCAGTGCGCTGTGCTTAAAATGTAAATATGTACCTTATGACAGTGGTCCTTGTCCTTTGTGTTTAGGTGTATGTGTGTGTGTGGGTATATCTCTGTAGTTTTTATGTGAAGAGTTTTATAGGAATAATGATAGAAGAAGGAAACTCCTGTGAGTCATCTATTTTCATTCCAAAAATTAAATTAAAGGAGGCAAAAGGAAATGAGAAACTTCTTATGTAGAAATTTGAGGAATTTCACAAATTCAAGGCGCACAAGTATGCAACTAGGACTTTTGAGAAGAGTTGAAGGAGGAAAGCAGTGGAGTATCTGTCAAAAGTGCATACCGTTGACTGTTTGCTTTTTTACGGTACACTTGAGTGATGTCCTTATCGATTTAGTTTTGAGAAAGTTAAGTAAGTCCTGGTTTGTTTTACTTTGCTTTGGTTGGAGATGGAATTTGGACACCAGATGTCATGCAAACCACAAAGCTACACCCGAACTGTTAAGAGATTATTGTTGTTCACATATCGCATAACATTTTTAATTACGGTCAATGTCAGCCAGCAGTCAGTAGTCCTAATTCAAAGTCAACATCAGGGTTTCTTTACATTAATTCTGTGGAACAAGTTACTCGTACATCATTTAATGTCATCAATCTGGTTTAATGTTTCTTTTTTTTTTTTAATAACATCCACTGTCGATGACTTTTTTAATTGATGAGCTTGTAGCTCATTATGTAGGCAATCAAATTCTACACTTGTCCAACATTCAATTGCTGTCTCTACCAACCGTGCGTCGTCGTCATGGGTTCCCAAGATAATCGCCAACACGAGTGTGTTGGATCAATTCCAGACTCTCTAGTACCTTGTACAAGTATAAGGCATAAGGAATAAAGACATCTTGAAACATATAATGCTCAAGTGGATTTTTTGATTTAAATTTTCTTTTCCCTCTAGTTTAATAAATTTCATTCATGACTTGATGTCGTAATCCCCCAGACATTATCTTCGTTCACATTGCACAAAAAGGGTGTTTAAGGTTAATTAATTTAATACGATAAAGTGCATCGGAAGAACCATCATCATAATCAACCCTGATAATTGGATTACAAATTTGATTGTTAAATAATAGACACTTTGATACCATTATTGTGGATGTTGTACGTTGAGAAACAGAAATGAGCGTTCTTAACGTGTTGAGCTTTAAGGAAACTTGACAAGGAGTATATTTTCTGACTATTGCCAGAATAATGGTGCCTTAGCATCTATAGGATAAGAGCAGAAAAATGTTTTTTTTATTACAAAGGGTTATCAAGGTAGGTAGATTGTGCGGCCTTCCTGGCACATCCCCCTACAGTTATAAATTTAGGAATGGTTCATGATGACTTTCCTGACTGATTCAGCTCAGATCTTCAAAATGGTATTCATCGAGTGCCGCCTTCCTGGTTCTGCATAGGCTAGCTCATTCGCATAGAAGCTGCGATTCTATTGCCACAGCCTTCTGTACATATTCACATTCTTCTTAGGAGGGCCGTCATAAAATTATGGTCAGTAATGATCCCTATTCCACCCATTCCGAAAGTTAGGACCGATTATATTTTGACCACCCAGCGACTACTAGCGAAAGTTGTCGAAATTTATGATAATAGAGGTGGTCTTCACCCAAAGAATGTTTTCGCCCGACAAGGATCACTCTTAGGACTATATAACCCTTCAAGGCAAGGTTCAAACGTCTTCTTATTTTTCAGTGATGAGCTTTACTACTACTTCTAGCGGTATATCCAAGACGTCATTTACGTTTTTTTTTTCTTTTACTAAGAAGTAGGATGTAGACTTGTGGTCTAAGTCTTTATTTTATCCAATCCCTGAGCTCACTAAACACATTTAATCGATCTGGCCATCGAAATATAGAGATCATTCTGCTGGTACTCTTAAGTCCTTGGCTTGTCCTATTCGTAAACCTCGAAGCAAGAACCATCTTGGTGGAATGCTACTCTCGCTATTGTTAGGTACGAAAGTAGGCTCCTATTTAACCTAGCTAAAAGCTCTCATGAAACCTTTGATTGAGATGCCTACAAACTGTCTTTTAGGAAATTAAAATTTCATTGAGGAAAGAGAAACGACGATCCTGGAGACTCTTCTGCGAAAGCATAGTCTCAAGGCTACGAAGTCCATCGACCTTCTACTGGACACGCATTTTCCTGGTAGCTCCTCACTTTCTGTACCTCAATTCGAAACCATCTTCTCTACACCGTCCAACAACTCCATGAAAACAGTCACTACTGAAAAGATCCTTAGGGCCATGTGCAGTTTCAAGCCATATAAGTTCCCAGGACCAGATGGTATCATTCCGGCTGAGCTTCAACAATCAGAAGACATAGTGCTCCCTTAGCTTAAAGCCATCATGTCTGGTTGTCTAAATCTGGTCTACATTCTCAAACTAAGGACCAAGGTTGACGTGGAACCAAAGGATCTCAAACCTATCAGCCTATCGTGCTTTCTATTGAAAACACTACAAAGACTTATTGATACCCATCTACGCCAGAGCATTAGCCCATCTATGCTCTCTACGTCCCAACATGTGTAATACAAAAGCAAATCAGTCGAGACCACCTTGCACTCGTTAGTGCGCATCATTGAAAAATCACTGAGCATCAAGGAATCTACCATGGTCACGTTTCTGGACATTGAGGGGGCCTTTAACAATGTCAGATCTACGGTAATTATAGATGCACTTGCAAGCCTGAAAGTTGATTCTTCGCTTGGAGTATTGAGCAATCTATTACGCGCATCGTCTTGAAGACTTGTTACTTGCGGAACTCCTAAGGGTGGCGTTTTCTCCCCTCTTCTGTGGAATCTAGTGGTCAACGGGCTGCTGTTGGACATAAAAAATACTGGATGCAGAGTGGTTGCCTATGCAGTTGACATTGCTATCGCTACTTTCGAAAAACACCCTGATATGTTACTTGGTTTTTTTTGGAAGACATTTGAATTCAATTGACCTCAGAAGCATGGGTCTTGGACAGAGATGCTTTGGAAAAGATGCGATCTCTACGACTCTACTAATTCAGAATCGAACGAAGCTCATCTTTTGACCAATGTCAGTATTAAGAGATTGAGTTATAGAAAGGCTCCTAAGCTCCTATCAATCCATTTAATATTTTTACAGGAAATATCACCTACACTTCAAAAGAAATACCTACATACTTATTCCATCAAACTTTGCTCTATGATACACTGAAGTACCCATCTCAGATCATCCGGACCCAGTTAATAGTATGTGTCTGTCTCTCTGAGCCTGGTTTTCCGGTAATTCTTAACACAGCATGTTTATCTATGCTCACATACAAATCCCATCATCAAATTACACGACGACGCCGCAATAAACCGCCACTCAAGCAATAAATTCCGCCCGCCTTTGCATGCAACAAATTGCGGCAACACAGAATAACAAACAAATAAAAAAGTCGACTTTTTGTCGCACTTGCATTTCTTATTGCATTACGTGACACTTGAGCGCATAATATGCGCAGAGTACTTGTTTCGTCGTTCCCACCATATTGTCATTCTAGACAACTCCAACCCGACAACAATGACATTAATAAATTTGTTTAATTTTTTACGAACTTCCGTTGGATGAAAACAATAATAATGGGGAATGAACTCGCCTTCTCCTTTTTTTGAGTGACGTGCTCGTTTGGTAGGAAAACTGCTACAGGAAGCTCCAAAGTAATCAAACGACTGACACAGAGGCATAATCGCACGTCAGTCGTTGTACATTGTTCGATTGAATCACAATTGGTAGTGGGTGCCATGCCAATAGAGTGAGGCAAGATTTATGCCCAGATGCGCTAAATGGTGTCGGTATTGACGCACTCTGCGGGCCCTTAGTTTAGAGTTTTCTTTATTGAATGAGCGGATAGAAGGTTCCTACACATTTGCATATTTATATCATCCTGCTTAAATGGAGTGAATTTACATACTAACACACTTGTAACGCACCGCAAGGTGGTATCTTTCTACTTTTGATTCTAGTAATATTTAAGACACTCATTGACTTGAAAGGAACAAAATGGAAGAGATTTGTATGTCCATATGACATAGAAAATTAAACTGGAAAGCCAATTTATTGGAACGTGTAAAAAAAGCAATCTCCCGCCAAAAAGAAAATGAACTACTTCGAATGAAGCGTGTTGTTACAGGTATACGAAACTGAGCTTAGAGTAAACGAATACATCATTTCCGGTGGCGTGCCACATGGGTGCCTAATAGGTACAGGAACTGTCTTATGAAACATAATGTATGATGGTGTCCTGAGACGCAAAATCTACAACGAAGGCATTTTGGATTCGCTGACGATATCGTTATTATCCGACGTTGACTTTCGTCCATCGTAAGCGACATTAATCTCCAAAAGAACCAAAATTGAGGTAGCTACAATCAAAGTAGATGATGAAGACTTAGTGACGTGATTTGGGCATAATAAACTTAGAAATGATTGGTATTTATTTTTAAGGACGCGAAATGTTTATGAAATCTGAAATAATTGAATTTTAGTTAGAAGGTATATGCTGTTAACAAAAAAGAACATACAACATAGACGCCTCGGACAGAACGTCACCCTCGACAGATATAAGTTTGAGGTAGTTCAGGACTTGGATCCGCTATAAACTCAGACAATGACATCAGCGCTGAGATCAAACGAAGATTAACTCTTGTCAATCGCTGCTTCTTTGGGCTAAGAACGCAACTGAACCCAGGTCCACCCCGGACTGTAGCGCCACCTAACTAAGCAAGTAAGTAAGTTAGAAGGTGTGATCAAAAACCCTGTAGTCGATTCTATGTTCTCTCCATTCATTTGTCTCGTATTATCAACTGAAAAGAAAGATAATCAAACATTTTGGAAGCCAAGGTAATCTAGAATTGAAAGATCTAACTTGGAGATTATCAACAATGCCAGAATTCCTTGGCAAATTTCATAAAAGTAGACATAGATCCATTGTGAATGTCTGCAGTGATTCATACAATTCAATTGGAATTTTGAATAAAGGGTGTAAATTTAAGTTCAAGAATAAGGACCCACTTAGACCTACGCGAGCTAAAAGTTTAACTCCTTCAGAAGCTTTTGATCTCGACCTAAACATCAAGAAAAATAATCATAAGAGAATTATCCAAATCCAGGAAGATAAAAACTCCAAATTCTAAAGTTTTTAGTTTCCAAATATATCATTCAATAGAATTCGCTTACCCAATTATACAAATATACATAAGTGAATGAGAAAGCTGAAACTCGTTCCAGAAAAACCAACCAGATAACATGTATAGCAAGAATTATTGACGCCGCCGTCTATGTCTTACCGAAATTCTTTAAAACGATCTACATATTTTTCTACAATGGCTGTTTACATGCTCAAACATCTCGGTATCTTGACAAAATAAAACGCACTTAAACCATTAGCACTTGAGGTTATAAAAGCTCCTGCAGCTAGTCTCCATGAGTCGGAAGTCAGTCTGATTCCTCGGCGTTAAACTAGTAAGACTGAACTTAACCTTAACATTAACGTTTATAAGCCTACCCGCTATTCTCTTTACGACCAACGTATATCCATAGTTCATATTGTGTGATAGGGAGCTCAATTTCCGTTCCCACATTGATGAGATAATTCTTAAAGTTAACTCATCACTTGGTTTTGTCAAACGGTGACTCAAAGAATTCTCCAACCCTCTACATTGCTTTCGTTCGCCCCCTTCTTAAGTATGTCAGTCAAGAATGTTCCCCCTTTCAGCGAGTTCATGTATCCAGAATTGAGGACATTCAACGTGGCTTTCTTCGATTTGCCCTTCAAGGTCTATCCTAGAACGACCTTCTTATCTTGCCTCCCTATCAAGACCGCCTCAATGTCATCCCATCCACTTAAAAACCCTTGAGAATTGCAAAGACATAGCCGACATTCTCTTTATCCACCGACTCCTCTTAGGTTCCGTCGATTGCGCGTCCCTTTACAACCCTATTTTCCACTAACCCCCGTAATTCACGATGCCCTTGTATTTTCTATTTACCGACCCATCGCACCTCTTATGGCTCCAACGAACAATTTTCCGAATGTTGCCGAATGTTAACTTAAACATTTCGACTTCAACCGTACTTCCCGTCTTAAAATCGATCTACTTTACCATTCTCCACGATGAAATACTTGATGAATTCCGTAATTCCGGATCGTAAATTTGCTGATTACGTGAAAAAACAGCTAACCTAACCTCAAATTGAAATGATTGTTCTAAACTAGCAAGCCATCTTTCAACTTGGTTTCGGTTTCAGAAAGTCTTCGAAACAATGGCCGGCGTATTAATAGATGACCTCGGGTAAGGGGCTGCCCACAATGGAAAAATGTGTGGAAATATTAAGCGCATGAATGAATTTTCAAACTTTAAAATCATGCTCGACAATAATCGGTGAGCCATCTGTTGGTTTCGTTTTGAATCACATGTTATTTTGACACTGACAGCTCTTAAGCGCTCAAAAAATTGACCGAAACTCAGTATTGGAATGGATCGATTCACGCTTGAACAACGTTGGGAAATACTGCAAAGTTAGTTCCAAAATGGATGCTGTGTTGTCGAAACAGTGCGAATTTTGAAAAGAAATTTCGGTCGAAATAATACACCAACGGTGTGTGTGAAAATGGGACCTCCAGATTCCGCCATGTACGCGCCACCCGACGCGGCCACATGCCCGAAATCACATTCAAACATTAGTGCTATAAAATTATCTGTCAAATAAAGTCAATTTCATGAATATTTAAAACATTTTTCTGTGTTTTATTTTACCCTTTATTTAGCGCGACAGGTGAGGCATATCTTCTCAATGTCTAACCATTAACAAGCGAGTGTAAGTGTAACAAACGACAAATTTCTTATGTCTCATGACTTACAATCAAGTGCATTTTTTTTAAAACCCATTTTCTCGACTGAAGTAGAACACACAAGATATCTACATACAGTAATGCATGCCGTTTGATTAGAACTATACATATGTAAGTATAAATTCCCTCTGGTATTCTCCGAATCGAACGCATCTTCCTCATTAATTTACTTGACATTGATTGATGACTTTGATGCAACATTACCGTCATTTCTTGTGTCGTCCTAATGTTTTATCAAGCCCCGGAGGCTAACTGCAACAAACTTCATACTAATCTCGTAAATCAAAATAATAAAGAGAAAACACAGCGACAGGTAATGGCTGGTTCACCGTTATTCGCAGATGCTTCCCAATAATAGCCCATTCAGCCACATGTGGCTCGTGTTTTCCTTAAACGCGTGTTGGTAATCACTGACACCGAACTCACACCTCACCTTTGTCACTGGGATAACATTGTTTAATCATAACACTCAAGAGCACACATAGCACAACACAAGGGGTCAAGTTACTCGCAGTAAACACGTGCAGTGGATATAGAGACGACACATCCCGCCCGACAAAAGGTGGAATGCACTATGCCAAGGTTTTATAATCCGTGTTTTTTTTTTTTTTTTCTTCCACTTTTTGTCATTTGTTTCTGTTGTGGTGCACCCTCTTCCCGGTTAGGAGACAGAGAGAGAGAGAGAGACGGGAAAAATATAAACAAAGCAAACAGAAGCTCATCCAATTCAATCGGTTGGATAAATAAAATCCCTGCACTACACGGAACACCATCGTCAAAGAACCAGAAACTGGCAGTCGTATAGGCAGCTGCACTGCAAAAAGGGCAGAAATTAATTTCATTTAACCCTCTTTGGTACTACACCAGGATATCGCATTACACTGCACGAAGAGGACGATGACACACTCTTCCGCGTAGTGATGTGCACATACATATGATGGTGTGACAGGCGTACTGACGACATCTCCTTTTTGCTCTTTTCGCCTGCTGCCGCTGAGCACATATGCATACGAGTACTCGTATAGCCTGCCAAAATGTAAGGGAAGTCAAGACTCAAGATTGAATATCCCCATTCCCGCCGCCATAACCACTCTGTGTCAAGCTCCTCTCTTTGGCTATCTCTATTATCCATCTCGAAGTGCAGTACTTCAAAAGACTACCTCCATGGCATCTTTCTTGGTTTGTTTTATAAACAGATACATTGGGTTGGCCGGGAGGGGAGCCCAAGAGGTTCCTTTCAACATCAAAGATGAAAAACAGAATCGAGAGCATGTGCGCTGGCTTCTTTTACGAAAGGTGGAATGAGATGGATCGGTTCGGTACTGTGGCAAAAGATGATGAATAGTTCGGAAAGAACATCATGCTCAACAAGTGAATTGTGCTGTTGCACCACGACGCTGGTGTTGCGTTGGGCCAGACTCCTAGTCTTACCTCATTTGCTTACCCACCGCCGTGCGTCTCCTGTTGGGTGTTGTAATTTACTTTTTGGGCGTAGCATACTGTAGAACCAAGCTTCCAGTATAAAGTGAGTGACTTTCGGTTAATGGTAGATTCTTTGTTAGATAAACGTAAAAAGAGTGTTTTTTTGAAAACCAAAGAAAAAAAAAACAATTGCTTTTAACAAAACGGGAATGAATGGAAATGGGGTCAGACCGTGCCCCCACAAATGCTTGGGGGACAAAAAGAAGGTAAACATGGCTTTTGTTTGGACGAAGTAATTTATGGAGGAAGTGCGTTAACTTAAAATAAATTGAATGGACGGTGAGTGTGAAGGGGAATTTAGTTTATTAAGACAAACATTTACGGATAAAAGTGTGAGGGTTTACTTTTGTACTTTTTTGAAAAGCAGGTGTCGATGGGAAAATGTCATGTAAATTGCTTCTTATTATAGCTGAGTGAAGTAAAGTTGGGAATTGGCTAAACAAAATGTACGAAATGTACTTTATTATGATGGGTTAGAAGTGAAAATGTGTATATATCCGGGTAACTGGGTTGGTTGGAAGTCAATTTGCCAAGTTTCAGGTGGTTTTAGTAATACTACTTAGTAGGTACATGTTACACGAACCATTTAATATATGGTTTCTAGAGATGTCAGTTCAAACTTGAGTTCTGAACTTAAAGTCAGTTTTTAAATATTCTATTGTACAAATACTGTCAATGCGTGTAAAATTGTGACAAAAAAGTCTTGTGATGAGAGATTACTGAATCGTAGTTCTTTGTACGTCATCTACGGAAGAAACATCAAGACAAACATCAAGATTCTTGAATGTTCTCTCTACTCGAACATAAAAAAAACAACGTTATGACCTCATGGGATATCTACAGAGAGGACTTCGCAGTTTTCTGGCAGTGTGAGGGTGCTTTTGGCAAGATATGGGCGTTATCACCTAAAAAGGTCTTCTGGATCTATACGGCTATGATAAGACCTTTTCTAGCTTATGCGTCGGTTGTTTAGTGGAGGAGGTTTTCCCGTAAGTACCTGACTGCCTTCTGCACGAATTTCGTTAAAACGACCTGACTCGGCTGCATGGCTTCTTTCCTGAGTACGCCTGGCTCTGCTCTAGGTGCTCTGCTTGATTTACCTCCCTTGGCTGTACTATTAAAGCAATCCACCGTTTTAGACTTTTGGTATCATCCGCAATAGAATTTCGATGACCTTCCTACAACCCTGGTTCCATGAATATGCCAATTTAAATTCGACCTTCCTTACTGTCAGGACTGGCTTCGCCCAAAGTCTAAGTCTGGATTGGGCTGTAGTCAAATTTTCACGGATGGCTCCAAAACTAGTCAAGGGTCCGGTGCTGGTGGAGACCGACAACGCTAGACTTTAATACTCGTTAAGCCAGCATACCTCTGTTTTTCAAGCGGAGATCTATACTATGCGGAGTATCTGCGTTTGTAGTGACAGTCAGGCTGCGCTTAAGGCCGTACTCAACCCTGTAACCCATTCCAAATTAGCTCGAGAATGCAAGAACTCTTTGAATACGGTCGCAAGGCTACATAAACTCTTTGCCTTTTGTCTGAGTTCCAGGTCACACTGGGATTGCGAGAAATGAGATCTCTAATGAGATTTCTAAGCAAGGCTCAGAGGATAATTTCTCAGGACCTGAACCTGAATCGGGTTTTCCGTGTCCTCGGTCAGGGCCTCCATTGACGATTAGGTTTCCTATGAACACAACTGTTTTGTAGCACGGCTCTTTTGTTGTCTCTCAACAGAAAAGACTGTAGACAACTTATCGGTGTTCTTACGCTTTCCTTTTGCCAAGCATCTTAGTGTGCTAGGCTTAAGAGACACCACTGTATGCGACGCTTTATTTAAGATCATTTCCTTTGTTAATGTCCTGCATTTGCTCAGATCAAGTGGCAGATCTTTGGTACTGATTTGGTGAGTGCTGATACTGTAAGCTCTTTCCAGTAAAATGGGTAATACTGGATTTTACTTCCTGGTATGTAGTACAATGAACCAGTTGCGTCTAAGTGCTCAAAGTGAGTATTTCTTAACAAAATACAAAAAGAAAATAGATTCGAAGACTGTATGGGCCTGAGCATTTGTGTCCATCTGCTATACATGTCCTAGCCATCTTAGACATGCGCAATTTTTTGATTAGATCAATGTCACTGTACAGCTCGTTTAGTTCGCCGTTGAATCTCCACATCCAAAGCCCGTCAACCCAAATGGGACCGAACATTTTACGAAGAATCCTTCTCTAGAAGCGACCGAGGATATTTTCATCCGCTTAAGATATAGTCAAAGCTTCAGCGCTATAAAGCAGGACTGGGATGATCAAGGTCTTATACAGAGTCGACTTAGTTCTACGGGATAGGGTTTTACTATTCAATTGCCTTCTCACAAGAGGCAAGACAAGAGTTATTCTTCGTTTAATTTCTGTTGAGATGTTATTATCAGAATTTATAGCAAAGCCGAGGTAAACGAATTCCTTACTACCTCAAAGTTATAACTGTACATTGTGACGTTCTGTTCAATTCGTCGATGTTGTGTGTCCCTTTTTGTTGACAGCGTATACTTGGTTTTGCCCTCACTTATCGCAAGACCCATTTTGGCAGCTTCCATTTTGGCTTTTGAATACCAGGAAACGCACCGGTGACAGCCCGCTGTGTTCTGCCAATAATGTCAATATCGTCAGCATACGCTATTAGTTGCACAGACTTTTGAACGATTGTGCTTTTGGTATTGACTTGTGAGTTTCGCGCAATCCTTTCAAGTATGATGTTAAACAAATAGCTGCGAATAGCTTAGGTGATTTTCCCTATCATTGGTCGAACATTTCGGGGTCTCGCAGCATGCTTTAAATCAAACTAATTTTCAAGTGATACATACATCGATCGATATCGTTATGAAGAATTGTGCTGCTTTTGAAACCATTATAGCTTACTGCTAAGGTTGTCAACTTAATACGACTACATCAGACAAGGTGATAATATCTTCATTTAAATTACAACTCTATCGTTAGTGTTTATGTTAATTTAAACATTTTATGAGTACAGTGTTTGTACAAACCGGTTCAGTATTGTGTTAAGTTTTCATCGCCATAAAGATAACTAATTTGCTAATTATTCACACTATTGTCAATGTAGACAATGTAAACAACGTCACAAGCTCTCTCAACTCACGTCACATGTCGTTACTTTTCAAACAAAAGATAAAACAATCCCACGTAATCCGTTTTTTATTATCGATAAAAGCATAAGCATATTCATACATACTATACCGGTCTCAATCATATACCCATTTAAAATAAAAACACATGTAACATGACCTTCTGTATCTCGTTGCTGAAGGTCATCAGCGTTGAAACATTCTTAAGTATTCCAAACCCAAAGTGTATCTACTCGGTTGGCGCCTCACACGAACACAACTCATAAATTCCCCATTAGTCGCAGACCATCGAGTTGGTATTTCCCATTCATGCATCAACAAAATATCCCTGCTCTGCCCATCGTCCCGCATTTGATAACCGGAGGAGTCCAATATGCGGACTTATTTTTAGAACTCCAACAATCTCCTTCATTAAATATTTACTAAAATGTGCGCCTCTACCATGGTATTACATTGCGTTCTGTTGATAATATTTACAAAGTTCTGGAAGCACTAGCTCATCCCATCGGCAGAACCGATCAAAGGTTCCGCTTAATGAACACTCAGCCGAGTGATTGCTGAAAGTCATGCCAGGGCGCATTGATAGATTATTAAGTATCTGTAATTCATCTTTTTATTGAAATTGGAAATGTTATTTGTATAGATACGTACTGTATGCACTTTGAAGCTGAAGGTACTCTTCTATTTTTGATTGATGGAAAAATAAACAAAAAGATATACATATGTAGGTATGTGAGTACTTACCGTTGTGAAAACATCCAATTCCTTATACGGATTGACTGCAACTAAAATCGATCCTGTATACGTCTGCGGTAGTTAATGATTATATCGAGTTAAGGAAAATTAATTACACTTTCATATTATTATTGCTAAGAAGAAGAAAAATAAATTTAGGTCAACTAAAATGGGTAATGACGAGGAGGTAAAGAGATCCACATGTGTGCTGGTGTTATTACACAGTAACGACGGAAAAGGAAAGCGTGTAATGAGGAAATTGCTCTCAATTTAGTTGATATCGGATAACTTTGGGAGCACTTACTCGTACTCTTATAACCCAGAAACACTTGGTTAATAATGTTTTACACAACCCACACGAGATGATGATGTAACGTTTAATTCTTTTATAGTTTTTGTAAGTGCATGTGTGGCACTTATTACATTAAATTTATAATATTAACACTTGGGAACGGTGAAAATTAATTGTGCTAGGGCCCAAAGGCTCTAGAGAAAGAGGGCTGTACTTTAATTAGAGTTCAAATGAAACCAGCTGTTTAACAAGCCTTTGGATGCGGTTGACCTACATATGGAACCTGTTAATGGCAATTCTACAAAGTTAATTCAACAAATAACACAGAAAGTTTAAATTAATTGGAAACTTGTTGAGTGGTACCATCATCCCAAAAAGAAACCAGGGAGAAAATATCGCTGCATTGAAAGAAAGCATCACTGATACGCTGGGAACATCGATCAGGCATCGAGAAACTGACTGTATTGAGTACATGCATTACCATACGATGATGATCGAGTTTTTGGTGCTTTAAAAATCGATATACATACATATGTAGGCCTATTACCTTAGGCAAATTTGAAAATGAAACCCTTTATGAAAACATTCAACGATGACAGAGAATGACTCAGAAATCTATAAGCGTTTTTCTTTTTTAGTTCAGAACAGAGCTCTGAACACAGCCTGAACATGTCGAGCGCGCTCTGAACGCTCGGATTTATTTAAGAAATACGATTGAGGAGCAGTACCTGTCATATGACTGCAAAGTTGATTGAAGATTCATGTTTTTTGTCTTCTTAAACACTGAAATAGCGTTTATACACAAATAAAGTTTTCATTTAATTATTAACTGCTAATAATTAATTAAAAACAAAGCCTCGAACTCCATTTCAATTGTTTTCGATTTTGTTTTCTCATTGCTTTACCCCCTGTTAAACGTCAAATTCACTGTGCTCGGGTTTTGCTCAGGATGCTCAATCAATTCATGCTGAGCTGAGAGCGCGCTCAACCCCTACAAATCTTCATTATGAAGACGGCCGCTAGATGGGCTATAAAGCTGCAGCTAGAATACAGGTATATACTAAACCAGGTGACCATGTGGGACAACTGAAAATTCTTTTCTCAATATCCAAAAGCGACATGTTTTGCACTATCCCCGACATCATGATCAAGGAGTTCTGTTTCGGAAGGTTATTTGAGGTAGAAATATTGGACCGTGAAAAGTACTCTAATGTTGTTCCGGTACTAGACCCTAGAGTCCTGATTTGGTTTACAAACGGACCCAACACCAAAGTCTCGATACCTTTGGGAATATGTCCTACGGTTTTATAGACTTAACTCCATGCCATCGAGATCCATGCCTAGGTTAAACCATAGTAAAGGTATTAAGGACGCTTGGATATACATATAACTTTTCTGATAGCCAGGCAGCACTTCAAACGCTATCGTCCAATTTAAGGGATTTTTTATCAGTTAAATACTACTACGATGCGCTACAATCTCTTGCCAGACATAACAGGGTGAAATTCAGATGGGTCCCTGGTCATCAAGGAATTGAAGGCAACGAATCTGCAGTTGAACTAGCTAGAGCTGGCTCAGAATCTGCGTTTGTAGGACCTGAACCCTACTGTGGCATCAACTGGGGTTCCGCCACAGTGCTGATTACATGATTGGGAACACAAACTTCTTCTGGCCCACTGGGAAAATGTCTCGGGGTTGAGACAACCTAAACGATTAGTCATGCCTTATTCATACAAGGAAATCCTTAATCTAGACAAAATTAGCATTAGGAAGCTTTCTAACAGATCACTGTGGCCTGAATTATCACCTTAATAAACTTATTCTGTGCTCAGATTCGTAATCTAGGTTATGCTCGGAAAATGACGAATAATCTGAACAAATTCTCTGTGAATGTTCAGCATTACATGGGTTAAGGAGGCGTTTTTTTTTCATAAAGAAATATGTTCCTTAGCGGAATTGAAAAACTCTGTTACTAAGGACGTACTATCCTTCAAAGATCCCTTCACAGGGATATACAAAAAAGATTTGATGTAATCCTCCGAAAACGTTCCCTTGTAGGAACGCCTGAAGATAAAAATACAAACATTTGGCATGACAGGTCCATTACACGAATGGTTCCAACGCACTAACTACTTGAACTACGGTACCCACAACTTGATGCAGCTCTTTCTATCACACCAAACGCAAGTAAGACCGGGACTAGAGTATTTTTACTACGTTTAGAACTCGGCTTAGCAAGACTCCGGAATACATTCTCGAATCTTGTGGAGTACTGAAATATGACAACATTTAATATTTGAGCAATTATTAGATATCAGAAGAGGATATGACGACGGACCCGGGTTTCACTTTCCGATTCCTCAAAAAATGTCACAGGTAAGCAAGTCTATTGTCAAATTACATAGCAACAGTCTTAATGTGGATCCTTAAGGAAGCCCCACTATTTTTTTCAAACATTTGAAACACTGATGTAACTTGTTTAGACTTACCTTTCTTCAAATTAGTTAAATATTTTGATACTTGAATCTAAGTTCTTAGCTAGAATCGAAACTGACGACATTGAAGTAGAAAAAACCACAGTACCTTCCTAGAACTTGTAAATACTCGACATCACTTCACATTTACAGATGTATCTGTGTGTCACAAAAATTTTTTCTGATTGGTGCTGCTGACGAACTTCATAAAGATGACATTTTTAACATTGACGTATGAGAAATCTCACTGCAGGTGTATAAATTAAAATAATACTTAAGTACATCCTTTAATTAATATTACATACATGCATACATGGTGCCTACATTCATACATTCAGTTCGAATACTAAGACTTACTCCTCTATGACATTCACCCTCTTCTATAGATAGATTTTGGGTCAAGTCTTTACACCATTTTGGTATTTTCCAAAGTCCTTTTCCCTTATGCACTTGATTTTAATTAAGGAGAATGTGAAGAACCTTACCATTGAACATGTATGCAAGACTCTTGGGGAACTACGAATAAATTGTTACAAGGTTATTCGTTACCAGTATGAATAAAACATGACGCATTGATACGAATAAGGGGAGATTTTTAATGAATTCACATCATTCGCATCTGACGCATTTTCTCTCATCGAATAGAAACATTCATTGGATGCTGGTTGATAGTTTAGTATTTCTTCATAGTTGAGTTAAAGTTTGTGAGTAAGACACTAACAGATAGTAAGTAACAGATATTTCGTAATCATGGAGAAGAACTTTGAGTTAGTAAGGGTCTTTAGCAGCCTTTGGATCTATGATATTATCAATTCTGAACAATAACATCTCAGCAGAAGTAAATCGAAGAATAACTCTTGCAAATCGCTGTTTCTTTGAACTGAGAAGGCAATTAAATAGTAACACTCTATCTCGAACAACTAAGAAAATTCTATACAAGACCTTGTCATCCCAGTCCTATTTTATGACGCTGAAGTATGGACTTTAACGAAAGCGGTCGTTTCGAGAAAAAATTGTTCGTAATACATTCGGTTTGCGTTGACGGGCTTTGGAGGAGGAGATTGAACAACGAACTATACTAGCTACTACAGAGAAATCGACCTAGTTAAAAAACAAAACTGCGCATTAGCCATGTGAGATGGCTACAACATGTAAAGTGAATGGACACTAGAGCTTCGGCCCGCGTCTTCGAATCAAACCCAGGAGAACAATGCAGTAGAGAAAAAAAGACATCATCTTAGGTAGCGCGGACAAGTAGAAGGGACCTCAACTGACTTGGAGTGCACAGCTGGAAGCACTTGGTAATTGAGACCCAGGTTCACCCCACGAAGAACTATTTTTCTTTTCCTTAACACATGATAATCTATGAATCTGAAATAGAAACCATATAAGAGCGTCTTGAAACATGAAGCGCACAACTTTAAAAGTATTTCATATACCAATCAAACAAATATGCAAAAATTCACTGCACAGACCCATGGTTGGTTGCATTGGATCCGGTGGTTGTCCCCGCTCAGCAGGGACGCATTTAAACCGAAAATAAAGTCCATTGTGATACCACTATGGGAACCTTGATTACCAGCACCAGGGACCTACTATACATGAAGACTTTCCAAATGAACCAGGAGGCAGGGCAACCAGTTTCGGTGTAAGCCCATTCCGAAGATGTATGGTTTAGGCATTAAACCATTTTGACCCGGTGGCAAAGCTTTTTATTTTGCTTAAGTTAAGTCTAGCTAGATCGTTAGGATCTTCGAAGAAGTACTCGCCTATGATTTTCCTTCTCAAGACAGGGCAGGACAGGTGCACAGAAGATGTGATTTCCTCCTCTTCCTCATCATGTCTGCCTACCAGACAGTGCACACGTTGAGGACGTCAACTGTCTTTCTTAGAATTCTCCTATTGACGAAAATAAGTCTTCTGGTTTTCCTACAATCCAGCTCTGGCCAGATTTGTTTAGAAGAGAGACATGTGCTGATATTGTTCCACTTACTGTTTGCTACTCTAATGGTTGCGGTATCTAATTGAAATATTATCAATTAAATAGGTTCTGCCGGTTCCCCCATATTGTCAAGGAAATTCCGATCTACACGCTCTTTAGCTAGCTCGTTGACTTTGCGATTCCCTGTTGTCCGAATTACTAGGAATAGTATTATAACCGTTTAGGATGCTTGCATGACCCACATTTTCACGAAACTGTTACAAGCATTGGGGTCGACATCGGTTTAGGGGTTAGTGCCTTGAACAACGGAGCGAGGGGTTTTGAGTTTTAATCCTCAGTTTTAATCCACCTCTAAGGAGCGTCTGACAAGCATCCGAGAGTTTAACTGTCATAAAAAACTTTCTCAAATTGGCCTTCGGAAACGGCATTGAAGAGTAGGTCCCTTATATTTGTGTAAAGAATATACTTATACATATATGTACAACAGGCACCACATGATTGGTTGTGAAAAACTAGGCCCTGGGTCGCATAGACCAAATATTTGTATTTGTATTTGTAGTTGCAAGGATTCTTTTAGCCGTAATGCTGCATCAGCTTCCCAAAGATATCTACGGGAAGATAGATGGAGCATAGTTTCCAGTGCAGCTTTAGGAGTGGTTCTAATGGCGCCCATTATACAGACGCAGGACAGCCTTTGAACCTTCTCAAGTATTGCAATGATGCTTTTTTTGTCCAGTGCCGTCCACCAGACTAGTGGGTCTGACGACTGTCCTGTATATCCAGGAAACAATCCGGGCTGGAGAACCCAATGTGGGCCTAAGGCCTTCTTACAGGAATAGAGGGCAATGGAAGCCTTCCTAGCACTGTATTGAATATTAAGTTCAGACCCATGGATTACTTCAAGAGGTTTCCTGACTTTGCGCAGCCAAACAAAGATCCTTCTTTTATTCCTGTACTATTAAGTGGCAATCCTGATCCTAAGCGTAGACACGCAACCACATTTCTATTGATGTCTTTGGAGATCATAATAAGGTGACGGCTTCCCATGGTGGCGCGTAAGCAGTATCGCATGGTAACTGCAAGGTTGACGAGTTCCCCACAAAAGATACTAGATACTCTTTAGGTATGGACATCGCTACATGAAAAAATTTATTAAATCTGGTCGCTACAGGAAAATAAATCGCGCGACAAATCCTCATATACATACATATCATCAACGTAGTACTGGGCTGGTTATCTTTAAAGGGTAGGTCTCTTCTTTTTTCTCGATCCTGCTGATCATAAAGGTTTAGCAACTCTCTAATTTCAATTCGCAATTAGAAAATCGAAACCATTAATGCACGTAAAGAGGTAAATAGAAGAGCTACTGATAACTATGTATGCTACGTGGAACCGCATGGTTACTCTTGCTAGGAGACATACAGTAAAACAGCTTGTCTTTAAAGTAAATAAAGTTTAAAGCTCAAAACGACCCCCTGTAGCTTTTTAATTTCACAACCTACTTTAAGTGTGTTTGAACCCTAAGAGTTGGTATTTCAATTATGGCATAGAATATATTATGTGCTTACAGAAATGGGGACAGCTGAACAATTGAAGGAATATTAGTTGGGCTGCCCATTAATAGAACTGACTACGATGTATGGCCCACCCACCAAGTACCCAAATTCCTTACAGGCTGTCGTACAGTACTTTGATTAATTTAATGTGGCACAAGACCATGTGTAATATTACAGCATAATTTATCATTTTCATTTCCATCACGTGCTACCCTGTAAATTATGGCGAACTTCGGTACCAAACTAAAGGCACTACTTATACAGTCCAGTTAACATTTAAGATAGTCCCGACTTAAAAAAAAAATAAATAAAAATAAAAATAAATAAAAGTATAAATTACTTCGGTGTTATCACTGAGTAAACATAAACAGAGGCCATGCATACGGGGAAGTTATAGTTACGTGTTCTTTTATTATGCCGGACGTGAATAATGATAAAATATTCCCGAATTGCTGTGAACATGGTCGTCTGTACTTTCAGATATCACTACGGTATGGTTTCGAAAAGATTACTGGAAAGTCTTATCGATTTGATGTACTTAAAGAATTTTCATAAAATCGCATTTTTCATAAATAAATACAGAAGATGAATTCATGGAATAAAATGTTAAAGCTGAAGTGTTTACGATTACTGAGTGAGTAGTCCGCTCCATATGCACATATTTGGCCAAGTGGCCCATGAAATTCTATATGTTTGCAATACCTTCTTTGTTCCGATCCAATTGGCAAAATGAATTGACATCGACACCAACCAGTTTTATGATATTTTGATCACACTTACATACATAGGTATGCCTTTCCATGGAATTTCAATGGCTCCACATTCTATTGTCTCTATTTCCAAATGAAGTGAAATCGAAATCGATTTATAAAACAAAAAAAAAAAAACCATTTATCACCGACTTCCACAGACAGACAACGACGACCACGACGGATATACATACATACATATAGACATACGAATATAAAGATACATTTCATTCACCACAGAATTTTTATGCATTCATTGAACTCCCTTTCGAGTAGCCACCAAGTATTTACGTAATAATTTCAAAAAACGATATTTTTTTTTTGGTATCCACGCGACCATAATATTTAAAATTAGAGTTTTTCCACTCTCAACCTTCAAAAAGAAACACACTAACGACACATGAAACGCGCAAAGAGCCAGAGCCTAAAAGTCAATAAAAATGTCTTCAAAGGGAAAAATGTAGGAGGGAGGATTGAATTATTTTCGTCCCAACCAAAATATGTATGTATACCTACTATATGTGTGTGTAGCTTGCATGCGCATGCATACTAAACCGTCCTAGAGATGTCCAAATTAAGTAAATACCCGCAGCAAATGGGGCTAACATCCTTGAAAGAAGTTAAACACAAAACACACAGAGGGTGGACAGTGAACAAACATATCTCAAATTTCACTTTGAGGCTTCACCACAAACACAGTGGTACGACGGACTAACCCTTTTGAAGGAACAACAAAAAATGCAAAAAAAAAAAACTAATGTCAGCAGCAAACAAATTTGGCTAACGTTTATAACCCACTTTGTATTAACCCTTACTAGAGCAAGTCCATACACTATTGTACAAAAGTTTTTACAAGATTTTCGAATGGTTTTCGATTTTACTTTTACGCCGCCATTTATGTCTTGTGAATGGCTTTGCGAATGAGTAAATATTCGCCAATTTTGACATTTTCAATCACTTTTTTTCTGGTGAACCGACCTGACCGACCTTCAAGGACGAAACAAAAGAATTGTGAGGTTTATGTCAAGACATTTAATTTGCAACCATGTCACGTAAGAGTAAGCAACAACTAGTTATTGCCTTGAAGGCCTTAAATTAAGTCCAAAAATTAGAAAAATCAGAAAGAAAGGCATCTTTTTTGGATAAATTCATGTTTAGAACAAAGACTGCTTTCCAGCACGATGTTTTTGTAAAATTCGCCAAACAGCCATATTTTCTTTATATTATGGGTGCGTTCGGATTCCACTTACCTAGCTATGCCTAACTAGTCAATTTTCTTCCGATTGGTCGATAGACCTTTTCGCCTGCTTGTCAAAATTGTGACATTTACGATGTCACAGACTTCTGTAGGCCACACAAAATGTGAAATCGCACATTCTACAATTCTTTCCACTTTTAACTGATATTTCATACGATTTCACTTTTTGTGTGACCTACAGAAGTCAATTGACAGCGTAAACTTCAAACGGCGAAAAGGTCTATTGGCAATCGTAGCCTCTCAAAGTTCTGTAACTTTTTCCTCTTCGAGTTAGATAAAGAATTTCTGCGGGACATTTAGGAAACAACTGATTTATTTTGATTGACTACACTTCCACTTGTAAACTTTACCTTCAAAAATGAAGATTTTAGTCAAATATGGAAATAATTTCATGAAAATTATAATGCTACCGTGACATAAGGACAAATCGCAAAATTTAGCCATATGTCGATTTGTGAAAGTGTGAAATTCTGGCATTTAGTCGAACTGCTCCTCCAATAACTCAATAGTTTTGCCGGCAGTATGACATGGTGCGGTATCTTGTCGAAATCCCATGTCTTCCAGTTTCACGAAACCCAAATTCGATCAACATTCGGTAATGGGTTCCATTGAAGGTAACGCGAGGTACAGCCTCTAAATAAGGTCCGATGATTTATGTATATGTAGATGTGACAGATCCACCAAGTCCAACGCACTTACCACAGCGCGACCGCTGGCGCCTACTAATAGTTATTTTCTAAAAATCTTAGTCAATGTTTTTAGTGGCCACTGTCTAGAAACCTTCATTGACTTAACCTGTCTTCGAACTTAGCATGTAGATTATGTCTAGAGAGTGATGAATCTGCTTTTCACATTCCTCAGGAATATTCTCGCAAAAGTTGATGTAGGTAACAATTTCTTGACGACCTTACACGGGCAGAGTGTTCTTTTACATTTAAATCACTAAGGGCAGTTTTAACATCGTACTTAGGACGCCATTGCTGTTATCGTTAAAGGCATTGCTATTCAGGACAATTCTGAAGGAAACCAGCCTTCACCTCATATGCAGCCGTCTGACCATGTCCCAAAGAAGACTGGCCCGTTTAGAGGTTCCATTCTTTAATAACATCGGCAAACTCATAACGTCTGAGTGTCTTTGAGTTTCATGAAAAGCTCAAAAAAAAAAAAAAACAAAACAAATATTTGGCGCAACAGGGTATGTACATATATGAACCCTTGGCCTAGCTTCTTACAACCATTCGCGTTGTGCGTGATATATTCTTTACCTAAATGTAATGTAAATGTAATGCAAAAGGCAATTTTTTCATAAGAAGCTCCGGTTTGTTTTATTAGTCCCTTGGTAGCCAAAGTGAAAAGACCTATAGTATCACAAAGAACCTCTTCTGGTCTAAGTGTCTCTGTATCTTGCTAGACAGCCACTCTAATCTAAAACATAAAATGCTAGCCACTGTTAGAGATACAATGTAGTTCGTTAAGGTCAAGGATATATTTTTTGACATTTTGACTACAATACCTAAAATTCAAAACGAGAAAGAAGTTCGCACAAATTTCCATAATCAGAACATCCATGCATATATGTATGTATGTACATCATTATTTAACATTGACAGGACATTATTTTGCGGAACAAAACCCAACCCACAACAGCTGCTTTACTACAAAATTGTACCCATTTGACAAGTGCGCCACTACATTATCTACATAAATGACAGGTAACTTTGTCTGACCCACATATTTTGCACACCACTGTCAATGTATACAAGAGAACAACCCATCCTCCCCTTTTGGCTCCCGTTACACTTTCATTAAATTTTATGGTCAAAGGCCTGCAACATGCCTGCAGGTATGCAGAACAGAATGCTCATTTCGAGTCTGAGACATAATTTTGAAAACAATAACCGCAGAGTAGGTACTTTCTTCGGAATGAATCGCTTCATCGTCCAAAAAAAATAATTCCCCTATAAACAATAAAGCTCAAAAAACAAAAATAAAAAACAACAAATGAAAGTTAATAAACCATAACTCAAATTGTCTTTGACACTCCGAAACTGGGTCACAGTTAGTTTAGTTTGCCGCACACCGGTTCAAACATTGCGCAAAAAAAAAGGGCTTACACTTGTCTTTCCTAACCCACTACACCGTACTGCTGCCGGAGGCTCACAAAAGCTAGCCTAAGCCTATTAATTATAATCTCTAAAAAGGAATACAAAAAGAAAAATAAAAATATATGAATATGAATAATGATTCCATTGTGGAAGTTATTTTTTTTTTTTTTTGAAAAGGATACATATATCTGATCTCTTTGGTATCGAACTTTAAGATTTTGATTTATGCCGTTTTCATCGATATCCGATATGGTCGTCATGTCCGGCACACCTTTGTCGGGCGTCGAACTTAATCGGCCTGTGAAATAGAAAAGAAGAACAGAAAACAAGATGCATTAATAAAGATTTTAAATTTTTTTAATCGCATTATTACATATTATTTAGGTAAAAGTGATATAGAATAGCTGTATTGTTCGAGATAGTGGGAAGAAAAAGATGAAAGTGTTTTAGTCAAGCTTGTGGAGGGAATTGCTTTATTCGGAATGGAATCCTAAGATGGTTAAGCAACAGGTTGGGAATTGGTTATAAGACATGACATCATGCTTGTGAAGGCTAGTCATGATTTGGTAATAAATTTAATTTAAAGTTCAAACGTGTTCTACTTTTAGATTAAATTAGAATAGAGGAAAGTTTGGGGATTATTAATGAAATTCAAATATTCTGAGTGGAAATGTAATAGGCTTACACTCAAGAATGAAGAGATGAGGTCATATTTAATTGGCGAATAATAACTTCCTCAAAAAAACGATCAATTAAATATACTAACTACCTAACCGATGTGATTCTTACCGTCGAAAGGCTAGGAGTAAAGCAGATATAAGAGTTTGCGAAAAAGAAACTTATTCCATTAGTCTTTCAAAATAGATTATGCATACAACACCCTACCTACTAAAAAGTTTTTAATTTGTTGATTATTGACACGCGGATGTGGAAAATCACACAATAGCCTCTGTATTGTGCTTGTTGGGAAAGCAAACATCTCTTGGTGACATGGCTAGTTGAAATCCACTTTTTGTCTTAATAACAATAAGAATTTTCTGTACAATAAGATGTCCTGTTTAAAAAAAAGTGGGTCCGCCTATTCCCCTCTATCCCGACCCTTAGTGATCAATTGGAAGGTGCTCTGAAGGCCCTAGACATCTGAACCAATAAATGTGGATTGTGGGGAACCTCCAGGTAACTATGCTGGTATTATTTTCTAGCAAAAGAAAAATACCAAAATTTATACTACCCCGTGTAGGGAGCACTACCCTTACAATTTCGAGCACCGCCAGATTGTGACCAAAATCCAAAATTATACGTTCTATAGCTAGACCTATATTGACTTATGAATATCTTTTTTGGCCACAGGCCACAGCCCAAACAATAAGTCAGTCAGATAACTAAAGCTACTATTACACGGTCAACGAAATCAGTCAATGCGTTGACTCCCTGACGTCAAAATGTCTTAAAAATTTGTCCTAAATCGGTCACTTCGTGTGATCGTCAACGTAAAACGCCGTCAATGCGTTGACGGTTGCGTTGACTGCCACATTAACTCAAATTTTTGGGTCAACGCGTTGACTATTTTCATTGACCGTGTAATCATCCGTCAACGTCGTTGAGACTCCTTGACAGATTTTTTTCGGATTGCTCGTCAACGCGTTGACTGTGCCCCAATGTTGACATGGCAGGATTTTCTGCCTGCGTTGACTCATTTTTAGATGTGTGTTTTGCATGAACGAGACGTCATATTTTGTTCGAATGAACGTTTTTTAAGAAAAAATTCAAGTGCACGACTGGGTTGTACATACTTGCGTCTTTATAAAGAAGGTTTATAAATTATTAAGGACAAAAGGTTAAGTAAAATAAATAAATTCAATAATCTGAAACGATAAGTATAAAGTTCCAACTATTTTCTTATGTATTACGCCTGGTAAAGTGGAGGTGGTGATGATTCGACGAATTGTTGCTAAAACTACAACTACTCCTATTGGAGCCGTTTTCGAGAAAATCGATTTTTGTTGGAACCGCCATTAATATGGCTTCGTATGCGGTAGAGGGTTAAGTAAAGTGCCCTCAATTTTAAGGTAATACATGTTTGAATATAACGTCAATGCTTTCATTGGCAATATTGTTGCACCATAAGCCTTGTGATCTAAAAGAGACCACACTTGGAGTGCGCAACTGGAGGCAATTCGCTAAGAACCGGGCTAACTGGAGAGGCTTGTTGGTTGAGGCCCAGGTTCACCCCGAACTGTAGCGCCACCTAAGTAAGTAAGTAAGCAGTAATTTCGGTGCTTGACCAAAAGTGCAACGATTGAACACACCACTATTCGAGAATTTGCCATTAGGCTTTCGTGATGGTCTTGAACTGTCGCGAATGTATTCGTTGTCGTCAGTGCTTAACTTCAACAGATACATTGCTAAATTTGCCATTACCAAATTCCTTTTCGACATATTTATTGAATTAAATACAATTGAAGCAAATGCAACGAAAATCGTTTGATTTGATTATTATAAAATAAATTAATATTTTGTTTTGTTTGAGAGAAAAAAATCACATTGACACAACCTCTGAACGTCGTGTGATCGTCAACGTGAAAAATGATCGATTTTCAATTCTGTCAATGCGGCTTCAGCTCACCGTCAACGGTCAACGTATTCGAAAGTCGTCAACTAGTGTGATCGTCAACATTTTGCGTGTGAACTCATTGACACCGAATCGGAATAATCACGTTGACACAGATTACGAGTCAACGTATTTTGGGACAACATTGGCTGTCTCTCGTCATTCGTGTGATCGTCAACGTGCGTTGACGATTTTTTTTGTGACGTCAGAGAGTCAATTCGTCGACTCATTTCGTTGACCGTGTAATAGTAGCTTAACTGATAACAACGGGTTATTCTATGATCCTGAAAAAATATCTAAAAAATGTATCAACTACGGAACATCGCACCTGGATTTCAAAAGACCTTTCACAACTACATTCCCAACCAGAAAATCTATCTCTTTCTTCAAAGATGGATCAAGAATGGATATAGACGTAGGCTCAGATATCTTTTGCGAACTGCTCTGGGCATATTCAAATCAGTTCGCCTCCCAAACCATACCAATGTTTTCCAAGGGAAGATCATACCCACATTGAACTGCGTTATTTTCCAGGATCACGCGACACAGCTGGATCAGTTTTGCCGGCTTCACGTTTTCTGCTTTCGAAACTAATAGCTTGTAGCAGGGTTTTTAAAGCAGCTAGGACAGTTAGGGAAGAAGTGATCGATTTGACTCTAGTGACAGATACCAAAATCAATATTGTTGAGGAATGGAGAGTCTCCAATGCCTGCTCTTTCTCGGATTACAACCGAATTCTTTTCACCCTCAACTTGACTAAAGATAAGCCCAAACCCTTCAGAAATCCCCAAAAAGTCAACTGGGAAAAATTTTCAAACCTAGTCGCAACGAAGCTAGCCCCGCCGCCAGCCACAGCTACTTCAAAGTACGACTAATATTCAGAATGCGGTAGACAACTTTGTACATACTCTGAAAGAATCGTTCAATAGTTCGTGTCCTATCAGTCGACCTCGAAGGAAAACCAACGCGGTTTGGTGGACCCCAGAGCTTCGACAACTTAGAGTAAAAACTAGGAAACTTTTCAATAGGGCCAAAACGAGTAAGAATAGCGAGGATTGGAACTTATACAGATCCAGTTTTAACGAATATAAATATGGTATTAGAGCAGCTAAACCAAGATCATGGCAAAAATTCTGTGAATCCATAGAGGACGAAAACGAGGCCGCATGGGCAGAATCCAGACAGGAATCTTTGGAACTGCTAATGGATACTCACTTTCCCGGCTGTAAAGAAATTGAAACTGCCACCCCTTGCAGGACTGCAGTTACTCTAGAATACGGAGAAGAGGAAGTGATATCCAACATTATAAATGAAGACAAAGTGGCATGGGCTATAAATTCGTTCAAACCCTTCAAATCTGCAGGACCTGCAACAGTCTCTGTGCAAGGTAGTACCCCACCTCGTTTACATCTTCTCAAGCTGTATGCGCACGGGATACATACCTAGCAAATGGAGAGAGGTAAGGGTAGTTTTCATTCCTAAAGCAGGAAAATCTAACCACTCTACCGCTAAAGACTATAGGCCAATAAGTCTCTCATCGTTTTTGCAAAAAACCCTAGAGCGACTCATTGACCTTCATATGAGAGGATTGATCAACTCCCAAAACCTATGTGAAGCACAGCACGCCTACCTTAAAGGTAGATCGGTGGATAGCGCTCTCCATAGCGTGGTCAGGGAAATTGAGCATTCTCTAGATGCGAAAGAATACACTATGGCAGCGTTCCTGGATATTGAGGGCGCTTTCAATAATGTAAAAACGAACTCAATAGTGAAAGTCTTGGAAGATTTGACAGTAAACAGGCTCGTCGTAAACTGGGTTGAAAACATGCTTAACTGCAGGATCATCAACTCAGCCATCGGGCCTAGTTCTGTAAGGAAGTTGACAACAAGGGGCACGCCACAAGGAGGAGTCCTTTCTCCACTGCTTTGGCTCCTTACCGTCAACAAAATCCTTAGAATCTTCACAGAGAAGAGAATCAAAATCGTAGCATATGCCGATGACTTAGTAATACTGATTAAAGGCAAATTCTTGCCAACAATCAGTGAACTAATGGAATCTGCTCTCAAAGTGCTCTCTACGTGGGCAAAACAGAACGGTTTGGGGGTCAATCCTCAGAAAACTGAACTTGTCTTGTTCACTAGGAGAAGAAAGATACCCGACTTCACATTACCAAAGCTAGATGGCACCACTATAATCCTCTCATCTGAGGCGAAATATCTTTGCGTCATTCTAGATTTCAAGTTATCCTGGAAAAGAAATGTTGAAGAAAGGACAAAGAAAGGAATGAATGCTCTATATGCTTGTAAGAGGGCCTTTGGAAGAAGGTGGGGATTGCAACCGCACATCATTCACTGGATGTGCAAAGCAATTATCAGGCCCATCATCTCATATGGATCCTTAGTCTGGTGGACAGCTGCGAGTACAAAGAGCTATATGAAAAAACTCTACAAAGTGCAAAGCCTTGCAGCACTCTGCACTACTGGAGTTGTGAGAAGCGCGCCGCAAGCAGGTTTGGATATTATTCTTCATATTCTTCCCTTAGACTTGTTCATCAAAGGCTCTGCCACAAAAGGAGCTCTCAGACTGAAAGAATCCAACCTGTGGAAAG
This sequence comes from Xylota sylvarum, assembly GCA_905220385.1. NCBI lineage: Eukaryota > Metazoa > Arthropoda > Insecta > Diptera > Syrphidae > Xylota > Xylota sylvarum. The sequence continues at coordinate 42,849,981 of LR999958.1, forward strand.
AGACCACCTATGGACATGCGGTATACGAAACGCTACAAAGACAATGGGCAGGAAATACAACTCCGAATGCTTCACAGCCACATCGGATTATATAGTCCCCTACAACGACTTCAATTTTGATATCCCAGTCCTATTCCCAAGCCGAGCAGAGTGGGAGTCCAATAGTATAGACAACGATCTAGGGATCACAGTCTACACAGATGGCTCAAAAATGGAGATAGGTAAGGGAGCGGGATTTTACTCGGAAACATTGCAAAAACAGGAATCATTCAGATTACCAGAAGCATGCAGTGTATTCCAAGCTGAAATCCTGGCAATAGAAAAACCTCCCCCCGTCGGATATAACCATCTTCGTTGAAAGTCAAGCAGCTCTAAAATCGATTAAATCTAATACAATTCAATCAAAGGCAGTTAGGAACTGTGTCGTGATGCACTGCTCACGATTAGACACCATTCGGTCAAACTCTGCTGGGTTCCCGGACATAGCAATATTGAAGGTAATAAGAAGACAGACGCTTTGGCAAGAATGGGGTCGGAAATGAACATCAGTGAAGCGGACACATCCATATTGCCACCGATTGGAAAATTGTATAGTATAATTGACGGCATAATAGAGAAATAGGCCAACTCGTCCTGGGTATCTAGGGACGACTGTGCCACCTCTCGCACGTTATGACCGAAATTAGATAAAAAGAAAACAAAGAGCCTTCTGGCACTAAATTGATCCTCTATCCGCATCCTTACTGGTATAATCACAGGACACTGCGCCATCGGAGTCATGCTCCGTAAATCCGTAAATGGGGAGTGGAGTCCAACGACCTATGTAGAAGCTGCGGAGATGAGGAAGAGGTGGAGTCTATCCAACATCTGCTTTGCTACTGCCCCGCTCTGCAAGAACGAAGCCTTCGCACTTTAGGTTCGAGGTTCTTCGCAAGCACAAGCAAGGCATTTTATCAAAAGTACCAACTGGTTCCCATCCCAACCAGTGACGCGATAGGTTTCTGTATTTTGTTGTTCCCACTCCATCGATATAAAATAGGGGATTCACAATGGACCTTTAGGTCTCCGAGTGGACGTGATGAGTTTTTAACCGTCACACACCCCTTCTTAACCTAACCTAACCTAAAGCAGCTAGGACTAAGAATAGACCTTTAGGTGTAATTACTTTCTAATGGTACTGCCGTTTCACTTCTTATGTAGGTCAGGCTACTAGGCTCCGTGAATTATAATAGCAAAATATAGCAAAATAAGAATTCTAGGTTTGCGGCTTAAAATTTTACTTTTTGAAGGTGTGATCCTGAATATTCAGTTTCTACTTTGTCTACATCGGGAATTCTGTACCTGTTCTATTCTGTTCTGTTGTAAATAGTAGCAGTAGCAGTAGCAGTATTAGTAGCAGTAGTAGTAGCTTCATTATGTGCGTTTAGCTAGTATATATAATGATTATCAAGTTATTTTATAATTTCTTATAGAAATGGGCTACTGGAATGCCATTCTCATGGGTTTTGACTTCAGGATAGTTAGCGTCTCATTTATTTGTTTTAGTCATCTCGTAGACAACTTCTAAAGAGTGTTGTTATGAACTATTATAAGGATTAATTCTTTCACTCCCCTCATGTTTGAAGACTTTATTTAGTTAATGCCAGATAAATCTATTCATTTTTCTAATCTTATCAGATGCAGATGTCTTATTTATGCGGGTGCCAGCGTGAGTCTTTTATTAATGCTTTTTTAAACACGTGGTTATGACATTGCTTAGCTACCATTCGTGTCTAACCTTAAATAAATCGTACAATTTAGTCCAACTTGACATTTAAAACTAACAACAAAATATTAATAAACCGTTCCATTTATTCGCAAAAATGGCCTCGCATCATGCTATTGCACAGTTTTATCGATCGATACCAAAAAATGTGTATTTTAGCTCCACAGGATACCAATTCAAAGGGACGCATGACCTTTGTTATCTGATTGTTATTGCACCTATTTTGTCACGAGGCATACCTTTTGTTTTGAATCCATCAGTTACAAATGACCCGAACTTACGTAATGGTCACCATATGTGGTCATTCTTTGTGAATGTCAGCCGTTGGATTTTGTTTACGACAATAGGATGGATTCGAGTGAAAAATTTACCTGTGATGGAATAAAGTGGTTTATTTACCAAAACTCATTCGGGTTGATTACGTTTTAGGGGTTTTTTTTTTTTTTAAATCGACACGACATTAATTTGACTGAATTCGATTGTGTGTGTGATTTAGAAAAAAGTCCTTGTTTTGAACGACTTAATTCTTAGTTTGAGCAATCATTACAAAAAGAACAAAAGATTAAAGTCTGGTAGTCCTGTGTTCGAAATTCATTACTTTTTTCATGCAATTTGAAGAATCGCCCAATTTCTAAGTTCTTTGTCCATTTTTAATTGCGAAGCCAATGAAACACGAAATAACAAAGAAATATCATTAGTCAAATCAGTTAGATCTAAAGAGGACCATTAAGTTGAACCTGAGTCCATTGGCTTTAGCGAAATATATTTATTTTGTTTCTACGGATTGAGTACCTACATACATACATAAGTAATTTAGAGAAGTACTATGTACACGTATATTGTATCTTCATTACCTACTTCATCTAAAAAAAAAAGAGATCAATCTTTAATTTATTACGACTCCAAATTTTAGAAGTCATTGAACTTATTAAAGATAGAAACAATCATGTTTATTTGCCAGTCATGAATGGTTGTAATTCATCAAAACTCTTTGTAATTTAAAAACAGAAATAACAACACGAACGAATTTGTAAAACACCTAAGTTGTATGCAAATTTGATTTGTCACGAATTTACTTTACGTGCTAATATATAATTTGGCGTTGAATTCTTTTGAAAATATTATTGTTATTTTATATTGTTGAGTAAATATTAATTGAACACGTGTAAGTGGTCATCATTTAGAAAGCTAAGAGGTACAGCTTTATGATGAGGAGGACATGGACGTAAATTGGATTTACAGTGTCTAAATGACGTTTGTCATCTGCTATTGTCAGAGTATCCATATCGCTATTCTTATCCTTGACATGTTTAGTTCTATTACTTCCCCAGGGAGATACTAAAGACGTCAAGAAGACCAACTAAATTTGACGATGATGTTACATAATCTGACACAAAATGGAAATTTTTCTTTTAGTTGGAATATTCTATTTTTGTTTTTTAGATAAGACAAAGGCAACAAAGCCTTCGACACCATATGCCCTTAGGTCAACCATACTAATGATTCTATTGAGAATGATTCTATTAGCCATTATGTCATGTTGTAGAAGCTCTACTCCTTTTTTGGCCAGTACGTCGGCACTTTCATTGCCGCAGTGTCCAGGTACACAACAGTGACACGTTTTTGCGAACAAAATTCCCTGAGTATTGTGCGGTAACTCCTGACTATTTCAGATTTAGTGATGTAAGACTCTCATTTAGCTCATTTAGCACAGCCTGACTGTCAATGGCGATGGCAATATTCTTGTCGGATATTGATCCCATCTCAAGTAATTCTGCAATTTTTAGTACAGCCAAAACCTCTGCCTGGAATACACTGCATATGTCCTGAAGGCTCAGAGTCACGTGTAAGTTCGTATCTCTCGAGTATACACATATATGTACATATGTACATATGTATATCTGACCCGTACACTCACTACTTTTGGAACCATCTGTATATACCATAATTTCATTTTGGATCGAGGCTACTTTTCTTTCCCCAATCCTCCCTATCAGCATACAATACACCGTATGGTATACCGAAATGAATTTAGCAGTTACATATTTTAAAATCCGATTCCTTAAGAATTGAGCTACATACATATGTCCTACATAGCTGGTTTTCAAAAGCCCTGGATTAGTGAGCCGAAGCGCACTATTATTTTATTTGTAGGTCTAGTAGTGGAGATACAAAGAAACGTCTCGAGTTGAGCCATGGGCTTTGTGTAAATTTCGGGACTTGAACAAAGTAGACAATTTTTGCTGATAGCGTTTTTCAAGCAAAGTGACTCTCTTAATCCGTACTCCACACGCGTTGGCTCCTAAATGCCACATATCGTTAAAAAAGTTGCCCATGGTCTAGATAATCCGATTGTAGTTCTTTTGGTTCAACCCTTTTGTTCTGTATTGTCCATTTCACCCAAATAGTCAAGGGAAAGCCATAATTTGTGTCTTTTACCTAAATTTCGGGACGTGCACAAAGTAGACAATTTTTGCTGATAGCGTTTTTCAAGCAAAGTGATTCTCTTAATCCGTACTCCACAGCCGTTGGCTCCTAAATGCCACACACCCTCCTATGAAACTCTTAAATATTTCTAAAGCACCACAAGGTAGTCATTAAGGTATATTACTTCCTCTTATATTTGTTAACAATTCAAACGTGCATGCAGTTTTTATGACTTAACGAATTTTTTCTCCTTGCCGCAGGAAACTCTTAGTCGTTTAAAGCACAGTAGATCTTCATTTCTTCTGGATACATTACGAAACCTACGTGAATCCATCGCCAGAGGATATTTTCCGACATTTAGGTGACTTAATCCAAGCTATAGCAGCAATCAGCCTGTAGAGCACCAAATAGCATTACAGTCTGTTCTTTTTTGGGATGCAAAGAATAGACAAGTTCCTCGCGCTGTTCCCTGTGTAACTCTAAAAGTCTATTCACATTTGGACACCGAGCTTTCAACTGAGATCTGAACTCTCGGCAAATTTTAATAAACTACAACAAATATTCTCTACAAATAGAAACATAAAACAATAACAAACAAAACAATATGTTGACCGGCACTTCTCTGCGGCACCTAACTCGAGATATAGGACCATTCGTCCGTATCTGCCAACTGAATATCGAAGGCATCAGTAGGACAAAATTCGAACACTTATATAGACTGTGCGTACGAAAGAAGCCTCTTGACTGGAGGAAAAATCAGTAGTTACTCACTTATAGGCGCTCAACATCATCACGCCAATGTAATAGCCACATATAAAACATCCGATATCGAAAATGCGAGGGTTAATTTGATTGCAATCTCAATCGCGGATTTGAAAATCAAAAACATCTACAAGCCTCCTAATACCTCATGGCCTACTGGAACACTCCCTATGTATCACCACCCTACAATATATGCCGGTGACTTCAACGATACCATGAAGATGACGAGAACGGGGTAAAACCCAATAACAAAATCCCCCTTATTTTTGACGCCAAGGATAGGGGAACTTTCCACTCTAGACTGATTTAACTGCTACGTACAACACTGTCTGGTGAAATAGTATGATCCACAAACTACTCAAAGTTGTACGTTGCAAAAAAATAAATAGCATAAAACACTCATACCGTTTAAAGTCATGAAAACCATCTTTGAGGCTCACTTGACGAGGAGTGGATGAAGACTTGGAGAGACTTTTCACCAACAAACAACTTTATTGATGACCCTACAGCATGTGCTGTAAATAGGCTATTTTGGCAATAAACGCGAATTTTCCAATTTGTTTATCCATATTTTCAATTCAAAACAACAAAACAAAAAATAAAAACATTTTTGGAAAATAAATGATGAGCCAATCTGTTGGCTATAAAAAAACACGATTGTTGGTTTATTGAAAAGAGTAAGCCTTACTAATTATGGAATATTCTTTCATTCAAATGACAGCCTCAGCTGGCTTAGCAGTAGGCCATCCTGCCAACCCGATTTTTCCATGTATTTTCGATTGTTTCAGCCCCTATTTTACGAATAACTTGATCAATATTGTTCTTGAGTGCCTGAATTGTCTCTGAATTGTTTGCATAGCATGGATCTTTAATGGTATCGCACAAAAAAAAGTCCAACGGCGTCAAATCGTAGCTCCGTGCCGGCCAAGCTACATCACCAAAACAACTGATTACACAATTTTTGAACTTAGTGTGCAATAAATCGATTGCTCGAAGTCTTGTGTGACACGTAGCCATACTTCACCCAAGTTTAAATCCTCAATTTCTGGCCATAAAAAATCGGTTATCATGCCTCGGTAGCGCTCTCCATTGACTGTAACGTTTCTTCCATTATAGTCTTGGAAAAAAATGAGCCAATAATGCCGCCTCTCCAAAAACCTGCAAAAAGCTGCAATATTCTCCGTTGATCGCAGAGGATGAACACGGAAATATGTTCAGTAATCAATCTACAAACCAGTCTCACGAACATTCATCACAAACTTGCGTACACCAGTTGCAGTGTGTGCATTATTTCGACCCCAATATACATATTTTCAAAATTCGCACTGTTTCGGCAAGTCAGCATCCACTTTAAAAGTAACTTTGCAATATTTTCCAAAGTTGTTCAAGCATAAATCGATCCATTTCGTACCGCAAAAATATAATACTGAGTTTCTGTCAAATTTTTTAACCCATAAGAGGTGTAAGTATTAAAATAACATGTGATTCAAAAAGAAAGCCACACATCTGTCATTAGTTTTATGTCATTTCAAAGCGGATGGAATGTAACGTGACCAGAGCCGAAGCGCTATTGCGTTTTAGCCGTCAATAACTTGTTATTTCTGTATTAACTTGTTTAAGTTGGCAATATTCTCACTCCTATTGGTACACCGATTCTAATGTTCTCTTGTTGCAGTTTATCAATATTTTCCTGTTAACGTTCCTCCTTCGTACCCCACGGTTACTCTTGTCGCTGGAAGTTATGACAATATAACAATACAATGCACTGTAACCATCAATTTCATAAAATGATATTGCCACACTTACAGAAATGTCAATTGATCGGTCAACCGTAATTTTTTTTACTAAAGCACGAATCAGAACCCTTGAAAGCAAATAAGTTGAATAGGCCACAGAAAATTGAAACGCCTAACAATTACTCATTTCCCATTTAGTTGGAACAAAAGCCTATTCCACTAGTATCTCATCCAATTTAAAAACACTTTCATTTAGATCAAAAGGATTTAGCCATCATATCATGCACCACTACACAATTTTTTTTTTTTTTAATTTTGAATTGGATTTCCGGTGAGTTTTCCTCCACTCGTCTATCACTTCAAATTGAATTTGAATTCATACTTTTTTCAATAAATAAATCCAATCAACTTCATTCATCAGATCGTATTTGCAAACCGTATATACAAATAATTTCTAAACAAATTAATACTAATAAAGTTTTAATTATGCCAACTCTAAAATACACAACGAAGAATAACGCCAACGTATTAACCAATTTGTTTATTTGTTTTTCTAATTTGCGGCCTCAAAATGCCTCTTCATTCATTCAGAGCTCATCATGCGGAAAAAAATAAGATGAAAGGAACCAGCTTTCGAGAACACCTTGCTCCAACACATCCAAATTGAGATCCGCTGGGGGATCTCACTGATGATCGTTCCCCTTTCTTTCTGGATTACTCTCACATCACCACCTGCATCTACCATCACAGAACACAAAAAAAAAAGCAGCTGCTACCATCCACCTGCCTCTATCAACCACGAAATTCGAGGATACGGGCTGACACAAGATGATACGATGCGACCATGTGTAAAAAAAAAAAAAATATCTCGTACCCTCCAGAGCTCCCCTAAAACTCGCCAAGTTTTGCAACAGTAACCACTCTACTCTCGTGGAATCGTGATGAATAAAATAATGGCAATAGCATTGAGGCATGATTCAGCTAATTACAGCGCGTGTACGTTCCTAACGAAATAAACCGTATCTCTGAAGAGTTTCCACATTCCTTTTGAGATAATTAAGTTCTCAGCGAATTCTAGAACCAGATACAAAACGAAATCGTTTCCAATTGAGTGGGCAAACTGTTTGCTTAGACGCAATTATTACGAGTACAGCTTGACCATAATTTATTTGTATTACGTGGTAGATAGTGGAATATGTTGAAATTATCGATAACAACAATTAACGCCTCGTTAAATTTCAATTATGAGTACGCAGTCGATATCTATAGTCTCTGCTCGTCGGCAAAGGAATTACGTACCCTTTGAGAAAAAAAAATCGTTACTTCAACGTAAAGCCAAAGCCCATCATTGTGTTTGCTATTCGATTACGATACTTTGGGCGTTGTGCCAGCCATTAGAGAGCATACTTCAGACGTTAAGGGTAAATAAACAGAATTAAAATGAATCTTTGACCCCTAGTCATTGTATCTCTCGCCTATGTAGCGGATACGAATTGTTTATTATTTTTTTTTTAGAGAGGTTCCCCCTCCTCCCGCTGATGGATCACCATCGATAGTGACTTCACCTTCGGTTGCATTTCTTGACAGTTTTATGAGAAAATTCCACGAATTTTACGTCGATTTGCCGGTAAAGGGAAGTCCATTCGAATGAGTCACACAGACAAATGTTGAAAGTATCTCGTACTGTTGTAGTAGTCACGATGTCTTTGTCTTTTCTGTAAATATCAATCGAAATCATTTCCAACTAAACCGAGATACGTATCTAATTGTTTAGCCAGCAACAACTCATGCCAAGTTTAGCGTTTAGTGTTAAACTGAATCATTAACCAAACCGGTAGTTGTTTACTTGACAGGCAATCATCGGGGTAAATAGATGTATTTAATGTAAATTGAGGGTTTGATAGTTACAATTTGATTCAATAATGATTTGCATTCAAAGGGGAGATAAGAGGATACGGTTTATTTAGTTAGATAAGTCTTCCAGGGGTTATGTGTTAAATCAGTGCATGCTTTCTGTATTTTGCAACATAATCCTCGCACACAGAGAAAGAGTTTTTTTTTTTACATTAAGCGGTTATTGAACTAAAGACCCATTCTTTGTCTTTGAAGTCGAAGTAGGCCGCAAGAGGAATGGTTTTTTTTTTTTTTTCTGTATTTATTCTTGTGCCCATAATCTCTTTGAGTACTATGAACCGTTAAATATATGTATATTTGTTATTTGCGTGCTTATTTTAAACAGCATTGAGGGCACACTCTTTTAGTTTGACGCCTGTTATTACCTGTTATTGACTGATAGTCAGCGTATATCCAACCTATATCTACGAAGAAGTAGAATATATGAACGTGGACGTAGAAGACCAAGTAATTCAACTTAAACAGTCAATCGCCTACGTACATATGTAGGTGAACTGAAAGACAATACGCGTATACAATAAGAAACTCATGAATCGACAGCATGGAGGACCTATTAAAGCAGGAGAAAGGGCGATTTCAGTGAAAAAATGACAAAACCAATAAGACGACGCTACAACAGGAAGATGGACAGACAAACTCATCCTGGTCACGGAGGATACAGAAAGAACGTGCACAGATTCGGGCGCACGACAGCTAGTCACTTTGTGCGTGATGCGATAAACAGGAAAAACACGCAGAACACGTGATGATTCACTAGCCGCGCAGACAGCTCATTGGAGATATGATTCAATTGGAAGCGAGCTAGCACGGTAGGTTAACAAATACCTATAACAAGTTCGACCCTCTTCGGACTTGTTGCAGTTATTTACTTTTGTATTTTAGTAGAAAAAAAACGCTAGATTGGGAGGACAAGACTACAAGACAACATCTATGCAATTACCTTGCGCTATCCACATTAAGAAGGAAGAAATACTTTAGGAGAGTTATTTTCTATGATCTATGGGACCCATAAACTCACTCACAAACCGACACAAAGTCGAGATTATCTGTTAAGGTAGCGGGTAAGATTATCAAAACAAACATAAGCTTTGGTCTAAGTGAGTTCTAGTTGTAGCAGGGCTACCCTATATACCTAGCCTAATACAACCAAAGGCTGAGCATAACTGAATGGAGATTTAATCTTCTTCTTTAGCCAAGAATTTCTAAAAAAAAAACTTAAGGTACTCGTTTAGATACTGAGCGAAGGTCAGTAAAATAACTAAAAAGGTAGGGATTGATGGCATTCCGCTGAGCAGAACTGTTCTACCCTATCCCTAAGCAAACATGGCACAAAACACTTGAGAAGAAAGTTAAAACTTTAGGGATATGTTGGAGGGAGTTGTAACCGTTTGCAAACAACCAAATTCAAAGAGATCAGGAGTCTTGTAATCACTGGTATCGGTTGTTCCCAAAAGACATATTGAGAACGCAGCAAGCCTACGAAGCAAACAAGGTAAGTGCTGAAAAGTGAATAATTGAGCTCAGTCATTTCCAATTGTTTTTGAATTCTTTTTCACGTCAGATACCCATTATCCACTTTAAAAAAAATATGTCAATGAATCCCTGCAAGTAAATGAATTATAATACCATTATCCCTCCAAATATGACAGAGATTTTAAACCGTACAATTATCCTCAACGACCATCATTTCTCAACTAATGACGTATCCCTAACCGACGTTTCTAAAATCAATAAAATTACTGAATATCCCAATACGTAATTCCAGAAAAGTAAATTTCTTTCTCATTAAAAACAACCTTTTACTACCCTAGAGATAAAGTTCATTGCTAGAACGTAATAAGATATGCAATAGACTGTAAACCTTTGAAATGATTAAGCGACAACCGAAAACGAGATCTTCAGTAATTTGTTTTTAATAGAATCAAAAGAATTATTCCGCAACAATGTCTCCGAAGTCATTAGGTAGCTCCAGTAGTTATTGCGAATAACTTCCGTTCACGAACACCACCTTGGGATTTATATACATCGGGAGAAAATAGTTTCCCATTTAATTAATAGTCAATTAATTTTTTTACTTAGAAGTTGTAAGATATTACATAGGTAGTCGTGATTACAGATTTAAAATATTCTCATCAGGTTTAAACTATTAAACAGAAATACTTGTTTTACAAGTTGGAGAGGAAGAAGCATATTTAAAAATGTGAGAATCAACAAGTAGGATTTTGATGTAGTCTATAATTCCAAGCACACATGGATGAATTTGGAAGTAATCAGTACATAGTTGATAGGTTAAAGTCTAGAGGGGATAAAGACCCTTGGCAATATTCACCCGAATACACAGATCAATAAAAAGTTCAAAAAGGCCTCGATAAACAGGTTGATTAAGAAGGTGAAGGTGAAAATAATATCATCAACGTAAGTATGAAGTTGAATATAATCTATCTTACGAGATAGAAAACACAAAAACCATTAATGCACGTCCTTTTGAGTCAGTTTAGCCTACACAGCGGTAAATTATTAGTCTCCTCCATTTATTGATCTGGCAATACCATACCGGAATGAATGGATATGAACTAAGTCCTCGCCAGTTTAAGGTGCGATGGCTCTCTCTCGCGTTCATACACAAGACACAAACACACGCAAACAGATCCTTGCCAAAAATGGTGTTTATACTGAAAAAGTCGCATGCATGCGTACAAGCGCCATAAAGAGAGTGGTACTTGGAGAAATAAGCAGGCACACAAAACACAAGTTATGTTTTTGATGCACACATTTAAAACAGTATCTTCATATGCACTACTATGTTAAACATCCATACACACTTGACACAGTCCTGCCATTATTATTGTTGTTTTTTTTTCCCTAAAAAGGAATAAAGAGAGAGAATGTAGAAGGTACATGCAATGTGCTAAAACGTTGTGCTGCACAGTGCACTGCTACACAAGACCAACATCGGAGAAGAGCAAAAGTAACCACCAATGTATTTGTTACCAATTCCACCATACATGCTTGAACTGAGGCAGCAACGACGATGGTGACGTGAAAGGCTTTGTTTATTATCCTTTTTAGGGCAAGCAACTTTGTTTTTTTTTTTTTTTGTGATTTCACGAATTTTGTTTTCCTCTCCTATAATGTTGTGCAGAAATGCACCTCAAAGAGGAGCTAAAAATAAAAAAGTGTAAGAGATGAACACAGATGAGTGTGTGAGATATTTTTAGTCCTTTCGTTTTGTTAATAAAACTCTATAGCCTCTTTGCAGGTTTCGAATTAAATTAACTTTTTTTTTTTTTGTTTTCTGTTTTGTTTATTTTGTTTCAAGCATGTTGAGAGTTTATTAGTATTCTGTGGGGCATCTCACCATGATGGATAAATTAAAGCTGTCTGTGTTAAGTACATAAACATACTTTAAATTTTATTCCTCGATGAGGCTACATGAGATGGCTCTTCGAAATTCATGCCATTTTTGTAATCATAGTAGTTCTACTTCACTACACTCACTTAACACGTCACATCCACTCATTTAACGATTCTTTCACATCCTTTTTGAATACGAGGAAAAGTTTTCTACTTGAAAGAAGTTCTACGATTAGTAAGTAATCATTTGGAGTTTTATGGAGTTTCGTATGTATCCACACTGGCGCCAGGAGAGTTTGAAGTAAATTGGATAAGTACTTGACACATCAGTTGGTGTTCCTGTGAAACTTTTATTTTTTTTTTTAAAGAACTGTGTTGAATTTTGTACTCAACTCAACCCGTTCAGCGATGGAATCTATCCCTTTTCTTTAGTCGTATGACGTTTTGATAGAATGCTGATCAGAATATGCTGTACAACGCTTAACTCTTGAAGACGCATGCTGCCTTGAGTCTAATGGAGTGTTGAGTGTTTCACCCCGGTACAACGTAGACTTCCAGTTATCTCAGAAAATTCGCTCTTGATCCGATACAAAGATGTACCTACATATTATGATACTTTATTCCAAGATATTCGAAAGTTATTGAACCTTAAAAGTTTTGCGTAAAGCTTGAACCTTAAAGTCTTTTGCAAGGCATACTGTCGTCTAGTTCAAACCAAACCAGTTCATATAACAACGCATTGGACTACGGGACAAGGCAAGGAATCAACCAAACAAGATTCGTGTGTCTCTAGTAAGAACTGTTCTTACAAGAAAAAGTTGTTCTCTCTGAGAAAATTTAGGTATTCAATGGCTTGATGTGTCTGCTACGTATGTACAACGGTTGGGCCGATATCGGTACCACCCGCAGTTATATCCTATAGTTCGTGCTTTAGGCGTAATGACTTTGATATAATCGTCTGACGGAATAACACTAGATCTTTGATTGTCGTGAAGATTTGAACTCAAATTGCAACTAGATTCGGTCAAATTTTAGGAATGGATTATAATAGAATTTCAAGGATGAAGTGCTGGTGTAAAACAATAACATACGACAGTGCAGCTGTCTTTTAAACGAAATCTTATGCTATCCCTATAGGCATGAGCTTAATATTTTGCAAACAATAGGTAGATGACTTAAAGTAGATGCAGAAATATCCAGGCTGCACTTAAGGCCTTGCTCAACCATTTAAACACTTGCTACATAGATGGGTAGCGAATGTTATTACCACTACATATTTCATTCTTATTTGGTTCCTAAAAACACTGAAATCATGGGAAATAAGCTATCCCATGAGACTTAGTATATAAACCATCACTGGAACTTTTCGCTTATCGATCAAGGCTTTAATGGACTCTCGATGGTCTCGAGAATTCAAAGACTAGTTGCATCTATTGTAAGAAATCAACGGCCTTCTTGTTGTCTTGTGTAACGAATGACTATACTTCTTCTAAGAATCCTAATGTGCTAGGCTTAGATGACACCACAGTCTGCGAAGGTTATGGAGATGCCGACGATGGTTGTCCTGCCTTTGTTCATACCATCTTCTGTCGTGAGTGCTTATAACGTAAATTATTAATCACTGAAGGACTAACTCGGTTTTCTACGGTTTGTTTAGCCAACAAGGAACCATATGCGCTGGTTTGAGACAGTATGTACTCAATTTATGTTTCAAACCTCTAAACGACGAATATCCTTTCAGTAAATTGATGTTTCCCGGACTTCCAATGAGCCGCTTATCCTCCATGAGATGCGATGGGTTGAATGCTCAAGTAAAGCCGTCATCCTTCTTGATCCGTTGCCACAAATTGTGAGTCATCAGAAGGAATAGCCGGGTAAGTCCAGCAGAGATAAGAGACTCTTCACCCACCTCATCCTAGAACACCAGATAGGAACAGCTTTCTACCTGTGTAATATCCCGAAGACCTTAGCCAAAATACGATAAAAATAGAACCAACCAACTTCTGCAACGAAAGAGGGGATCTCTATCCTTACTGATAAGCGTGCTCACTAGTGACAACCTACTAGGAAGTGAAATGAGGAATACCAGACTTTGAAGACATTGAATAATTATCTGTTTGTCTTTCCTATCTTTACAGTTTTTCGGGGACATCAGGCCGGCCAAACAAAATTAAATTAAATTGAATAAACTTCCATGGGGATCACAATGAGTCTACATAGACCTGAGTGTAATGAAGAAAACATATCTTCTTCATCAACCCAAACTAACCTTCCTGATGGCGCAGTATACATTGAACATCTTGAAAGCCGCCTTAGAGTCATGACCAATAAGAGGCCATCCATCCGAGCATAAATCGTCTCTAGTAAATGATAAACATTAAGTTTCTCGTGAACTCCCGTATCCCTGCACGTTTTTTCAGCAACAACGTGAAATAATATCATTTCAGAAGCTAGATACTCATTTTATCTTTCGGGTCCCTACTCAGATTTCATGGATTTGCTGGGAGTTCGAACAAATATCGAGATAAAAACCGATAACTTCACCTTTCCTTATAACAAATCGAGCATGTATGCAACCCGGTACGGCATATGACTTTGGCTACCAAATCCGGTTTCACAATCGCATGCATAGACAACATTAATCCAAAAACTTTATGTGAAAACTTCCATCAAATTAATGCGCCTGGCAATACTCCAGCTCATCTGCAGGACATTGCGTACACTACCATACTTTCCATTTGAGAGAGCAGCAAATAAATTTGATGTCCTTTTATAAATCCTTCACACCGTATCGTCTCACTGTATGTGTGAAGTAGGAGAGAGAGAAAATAAAGCAAACATAAAGAAGGGTGTGTTTTTCCAAAAGTTATACAAAAAAAAAAATTTTTCCTTCATTATTCTTTTGGTACGAAAAGGACCAACAAAAAACCCCCTGACACTATGCTAAATTTAAGCAACCAGATGTTCTACTGTGCAACCCACATATTTCATCAGGAACAAGAAAATATTCCAGGAATTCCCTATCCACTGACGTTGACGACAGGAATTGTACATGCAAATACAGTACATATGTATGTACATACACAGCATCGATAACCGACTTACCCTGGAGAAAATTTAGAACCATTTTTGGGCTGAATGTGGGACTTATCGATGCAGATTTTCAAAAATATCCTTATTATTTCTTTGTATTATTTAACTGGGCAACCCTGATGATGATTTTTCGGTGTAATCCTTCGCATTCACTTGGTTACACAATACACACCATCGCTCTCATCATGGGAATGATTTTTTTGCACTTTTAACACTTTTTTTTTTCTTTCAGGAAATTTGATGTATTTTTTCGCTAAGCAAACACGTTACTTCCTTCTTTTTTTTGGTGGCTATCATATAAATCGAAGTTAGAAATTCACCCCGAACCCGAAATGCATTTCGCTGTGGTGCACATGAGATACGCGAACTATGCGATTCTTAACGTTTTTTTCTTTTTATTCATAACTTTTGTAACAAAGAACTCGCGGACAATTATTTCCTCCGATTGGGTACTTCTTTTGCGGTCTTCGTCGATGCCCGATGATGGTGTTTCCAAGGGATAGAAAGAAAAAAACAAAAGTAACAAAAAACAACTTTAAGAAAAAAAAAAAAACTTATTACATGAGAGAGAGATGGTACACAAACAACAAACACAGCACGCGACTGATCCCAAAACCGACCGAAATCAACTGTGTATCTGCGAGAACTGAGCCGAATGCGATTCTTTGGATAGAAGTTTAGCCTGCGAGATGGAAGTTCATTGTATTTCTTGTTCGATTTTAGCAGACCAAAGGCCAGAGGAGAAACAGCAGCACTAATACAGTGAAAGAGTATCTGCGACAAGAGAGAGAGAGAGAGAGAATTTGGTTCGTTCCATTTCCATTTGGATTTGTTTGTGTTCGAAACATATGATTAGATTTCGAAGAAAGGCTGGGAATACAGACTAAGGGGGTTCGAAGCAAATTTTAGAGGCCGTACGTATGCATATGTACATAGCCTGATTAAATTTAATTTTTTTATAAATAAAAAGAAACAAACAATTTATATAGGAACGAGCTCTTATTGGGCCAACGGCAGCACTCGCATTCCCAAAGCCGGTTACTAACATCGGTTTAAGACTGCCAAACGTCCTAGGGGTTCCAGAAAATGGAACTGTTCTTCCAGGTTGGGGGCTGTACCATCGGGGTAACTTCCTTACCACATAAAAAAGAGCTAGTTATGATAGAGACACCAGCCTCGGATAACAACGGACTCCCCATTTAATATCACGAACCGGAACGATCACGGACTATGAATTGAGAGTATGCACCTAGAACGTACCTACGTACAGTCCTGGTGCTACTCAAAAACTTGAATCTATCCTCACGCTCCAGATCCATGAGATACGATGGATAGGATCAGGTATGCAAAAACGGAAAATTTGCGACATTTATTACAGCTGTCATAAAAGACTGCACATGTTAGGATGGGGATTCGTTGTAGGGAAATGATAATTGTCTTTAAGCCGATCAGCGATGACCTGATTGTAATCCGCATCAAGGCAATATTCGAAAACATCAGCATAATATGTCCACACACCCCTACCGACGAAGCTGAAGACTCTATTAAGGAGAACTTTTATGACCTCCTGGACGGAGCCTACGCAGCATGTTCGAAGTAAAATGTCTAAATCATACACGGGGACTTCAATGCCAAAATCAGTAAGGAAAACATATTCGGCAGATTAGTCGGAAAACACAACCTCCACGACACAACAACAGACAACGGGTTCCGGCTAATCGATTTTGCAGCAGCTCGTATTATGGTGATGAGTAATAGTACTAGGTTTCCAAGACTTTGAATCCACAAGACAACCTGGCGCTCTCCAGATGGTCAAACCGCCAACCAAATCGACCACAATGCGATATATTCTAAATTTACAGACTTTCAGAAGGCCTGATCAACGCCAATAGTATCGTGACATCATCAAAAAGATAGTGGAGACCACCATAGACTACCAGCCACCACCCAAAACGAGGCCTTGGTATGATGATAAATGCGTACGCCGGAACTGAAAATGCACACATATATGCCCAGCAGCGCAAAGTACAAGTGTGGCTTCCGGTCCGTCAGATCGACGATTGACCAAATTTTCACACTAAGGCAAATGCTGGAAAAGACCAACGAATTTCAAGTCGAGACTCACCATCTATGCATCGACTTTAAAGCTATTCATCGTCTTGAGCTGGCTAAACTGATCCAACATGCAATTCGGAAACAGTTTCTCCGAACTATTCCAAACATGTACCGGATTTAGACAAGGAGATGCGCTACTCGTATCATGTGACTTCTTCAATCCTCCCGTTGGAACAGATAGTGTGCAGGGCAGGTGTTAACACTAGTGGAGATTCGGCGAAAAATTACCTTAGGAAACCACTACTACTTCGGTTTAACGAAACATATGGGGGTTATCAAGTTGATAGAGCTGATTTCTGTTAGTATACTTCCATCTTAAGTTGATTAAGAGTTGGCAAGCATCTCTGGTCTTTCTATGTAACCATACCAGAAAGATGAGCCATTTTTTATAACTTTCGTGCGCCTAAGGATTTTTACTGCATTTGAAATATTAAGGTCAAGGATTTCACTAGAAATGAGATGCATGTAGATTTGTCTGTACTGGAGTTTGTAGTTGGAGATGTAGATACATAGTTTTTCATATTTTCAGCGCCGACTTTGCGTGCAGCCCTCGTACTTCTCTGAAGCGCCGTTTTTGTACGCCCATTATTTTGCTGCAGGTAGATACTTACCGATATTCCTTGTCTAAACAAGTCTAACCATGTCTAACCAGTTACAGATGAGCAGATAACAGTTGTAGTTGGTTTTTGTTTCTATTATACACTCTGAATATAGCAATAGCGGAGATTTTGAACTAAGTACTCATTCGTTTAATATTTTGGCGATCTCATGCGAATACAATTCATGTTGTATCTCCTAGGAGTAATTCTTTTTTGCTGGAACGTTTAGGATTACCGTATTTCTATCTTGGCTGCACTGGTAATCCGAGTAGATGTTGGCAGCTCGAAACATTCGGATATCGGGAATACTAGAGGTGTACCTGGTGCTGATCGGAATCAAATTGATTGGCCGTTTAATGATCAAGAGATCGCCATGTCGTGATTTAAATATTCAGATATGGCTACGTCCCGTTCCTGTCTGTCTGCCAAATATCTCCTTCTTTATTTTGGCGTGAAAATCGCTTAACCCGATTTGAATGTCATATTTAATTTAGGACATTGCTCATAGGTTTAGTCTTACTTACTTACTTACTTACTTACTTACTTAGGTGACGCTACAGTTCGAGGTGAACCTGGGCCTCCACAAACAAGCCTCTCCACCTTGTGCGCGCCACCTAAGGCGAGGTCGATGCACAGACGTTGCGTCCGGTGTTATCTTGTAAGTTTAGCACAAACCTTTCAATTACGATGTTGAAAAAATCACATGACAGCGCGTCACCTTATCGAAATCCTTTTTTGACATCAAAGGTCTCGGTGAGATCGTTACCGACCGTGATGGAGCTGCGAGCATTCTCCATCGTCATCTTGCACAGACGAACGAGTTTGGCAGGGATACCAAAACTGAACCTGGCTCTATATATGTAGCTCGTCTCTATAAATTCTGTTTTATGCGGCCTTGAAATCGATGTGTAGATTGATTGTGGGTATCGATTTGGACTTCTTGCCATCCGCATTCGTACCTTGGCTGCAACAAGGTAGTGATCCGACTCAATGTTAGCTGCTCGGAAGGTACGGGCATTCAGAATACTGGAGGCATTATTTGCGTCGATCAGTAGACCATCATGTCCTCTTGTGGATATTGAGATGAAGAAACCGTGTGCTTGCTATAGTGGTATTTCGCCCCGTCAATAAGCCTAAGTCCGTTGCCAGACGTGGTGCTTGACAACTGTCCTACCAAAATTATCCTTCTTTCCTATATCATACTTAGCACATTGCTCATGTTTTGTTTGCGATTGTCATAAGACGCTCGCTCACGTGTCGAAAGCTCAAGAATTCTTACCTAAGTCTGCTGCGTATGATGAATCCACATCCAAATAAGCGCTGCTTCTGCTCCCTATAGCATACACCTTTGTATACGTCACAGTTTTTCACCCTCCTTTTGCCTGGGTCGCCACATCGCACTTCTTGGATGTCAGCAGTATAGTAGTCTTGAGTTTCTGTTAATTGTTCGGCTACACGCGGCCTGTTAAGGGTCCGAACATTCTACGAGCAGCTCCGAAAGTCGTTGTTCATGTTTCGTTTGCTGGGGTCGTCAACAGTATTTTTTCTACCCCTATGACAAGGGGCCGGATTTTCCGAAGTCAGAAACCCGCTTCGGGGAGACGCCACCATAGAGTTCGTCTAGGAAATTCGTCCGCTGCCTCCTGGATCAAGAGGAAGTGCCTTAGTGTAAAAACACTGCTCTCTCCTCTAAGTGGAGGAAGTGAGGAGTAGGGGTTGATAGTGCTGACATATATTCGCATCACTACCCTTTGACCACCGAAGCACCAGTAAGATTTGCAAATATATTTATACTACAGAAGAAATAACTGACGGAGCTTAACTTCAAAACGCACATGCAGATTCAGAGTGGTGCATAATGCATAAACTTTTATTATTCGAATTCATTTGTTAGACCTTGGCAAACAAAAAAATTGGCAATACTAACCATAACTGGTAGTTATTATTAGTCATGTGATAATACGAAGCAGAGAGATAACATTTAAATTTTGACTAAAGCTCGTTTGTTCTAAAGTTGTTTTATTCATTCGAAATCAAGTCACGTAGACACCCCCGACATTGTTCTAACATATTCGAACAAATTATAACAGACAACAGGGACTACCCCTTAACAAGTCTAACCATAGCCACTTATGTCCACGTCACCATAGACTTTGCTTTCTTAGATACCCAAACGCTAATAAATAAAATAAACAAAACCTTGATAAATTAAATTTAGCGGTCGTTGTACTTGTGTAAAACAAAATCGATGGAATTCCACGATAACTACTATATGGGTAGGAATTAGCGATAACTTGCTAACAACCATGATAGACAGAACCACTATTTGCTTTCGGCAGGTCAGTTCTTCAGATTGTAGACATCACCAATTGCTCGGAGACCTATAGATGAAATTTTTGGGATCGAGTGCAACTCTGCACGAGCCAAAGTTTTGGTTCATTGCCAAATGCACAATAAATCGAAAAATTCACTTTTCTTTGTTTAGCAGGAGTCTATTTTATTATTCTCTTGACATTTATCCTTACAACAAACCTTCGAAATGATCACATAAGAGCTAAACCAAAAATCTATTCGTACTTGGGTGCTGGAGACTCGGTTTTGCTGTAATCTCTGATGGGAGAGTAGAACTGGAAAGAAAATTAACATTCAATTATGTAGTTGGCATATATGTGGATATGTATACTGTAGTTTTTTTACCTTGTACTGCTTGTTCTTGTACTCTTGCCATGGTTCAGGATTGGATGTTCGGTTCCATGTTACATCGGGATTCCTGGTGGCCAGACGGAACATATAGAATGTAGCTCCAAGAGCTCCAGCAGCAACGCAGACATACAACGGAATTAACTGAAATTAGTATTAGTTGGTGTATTACGATTTAGAAAAAAAAATTATTTCCAAAAATTTAAGAAGAACGCGGGGTGACACGAGATTATGTAAGAATGCCAGGGAATGTGTTAAAAATCAAAGAACGCATTGTGGATATGCAAACATTTGATAGTAACTTACCGCTGGATTCTTCTTAAGACTTGCCCAACCAAGACCTTGCATTTTGAATTTAATGAATTAACTTGCAAAGGAATTTCACGGATAAAATTCTTCTTTTGTTATGTCAACCAGAAGATTTTCTACGACGAGTTTTGTCTTTGGCAAAAAGATGTGATGTCGATTTTTTTTCACACTCCTATGGTGAATGAGACTGATTAGCGTTTTTTTGTTATCGATTTGCGTCATTCACAATAGTTTTTGAGAGCGAGAATAATAAATATTTTACAGTAGAATCCAAAAGAAGCTATCATTTTTAAAAAAAAATGTTTGAGTCAGCAAAAACAAATACGCAAGGCTATATAAACATGTTGCATAAACAGAACAGTTTCGTGCAACACGTCAGGCAAGTTAGAACAAACAAATTCTTGTCTTTTTGTCAACAATCTGATTGGTCCATATCAGTGTGGTTTTAGGCCAGGAAAGTCCAACGACCCAATTTTCACACTATGGCAGAACTGGGAATAAAAACCCAGGAATTTCAAATCGATACTCACCTTCTTTTTATTGACTTCAAGGCCGCCTATAACAGCATCTATAGAGAAAGGCTGTATAGAGTTATGTCTAGTTTTGGCATCCCTGCCAAACCAGTCCGTTTGTCAGGATGACGTTGGAGAATGCACGCTGCTCCATCAAGGTCGGGAAAGACCTCAAGAAGAAGATACAATCAGGAGCTGTACGAGCTATATAGCGATATCGACATAGTCAGAAGAGTTCGAATACAACGACTAAGATGGTTGGGTCATGTAGAGCGGATGGACAACAATGTTCCGGCCCGGAGAGTCTTCGAATCCACCCTAGAGGGACGACGCAGTAGAGGAAGACCTCGCCTAAGGTGGCACACTCAAGTGGAAAGGGACCTCAACCCTCCAACTCGGAGGGACAACGTAATAGAAGAATACCACGTCCACAAATTATAACCACAACTTAGGTAACGCGCACAAAAACAAGATTCATCCTGAATTGTAGTGCCACGTAAGTAGGTAAAGTAATAGTGGGATCTTCTTTATTCACGAATTACGACCTAAGTCTAAGGGTTAAGTAATTTCTCATAAAAAAATACATATGTCTTGAGTCTTCATATTTTTACATTACGTATATCGTAAATATCATCCTACTGCCCATCCACATTTTTTGTTATTTTACTAATATTTCGATAACATTTTGATTCGTCAATTTAATATCACTACTGTGAATCATTCCATAAAACGTCAAATGAATTCACTTCAGAAAAAAAAGTTTCAAGTGCGTTTCATTTGCCGGAAACTCGAAAGTTTTTAAATCGTTGTTCTACAATATTTACATGTTATCTATAAGAAACAAACTAATAAAAAACATTCAGGTAAGTTATTTAAATTATTTACCTAAAATTAGTTGCACAAACATGTAGGCTTAGTTGAATTTAATTCATTCTTTCCGAAACCGAACAAACTAAACCCTCATCGTATGCGTGAAATTGCATTGCTTTTCCATTGATTTAAATTTAAATACATAAGTATATAGATCTAGAAGTGTTTAAAACGGTATTTCATTATATTTCACTTTACTTGCACTTACAAAAGTGATATACTTCATACCCATTGCATGAGAAAATTCATTGACTGCGTTTACTTTAGTTTACTAGTACCTGAGTAAAATAATTAATCAAATTGGCTGCGATGCAAATATCCAAATTGTCGATATTTACCGCCTACTATCAGCGTAAAACATGTAGCTTTTGGTTGCATCACCGAATTCGGTTTTATCTCGTTCTGTGGTACTTTATGGCACTCATAAAGGTGGCTCTATCTTTGCGGGTGTCCCGTGCTGGACGCAACGTCAAAACATGCTATCTGCCGAGGTCGCAACCTCGAACGATAAGATATGAAGACGTGACTCTGATTCAATAAAAAACGAAAATACTCCGATGACGGTCCTGTACAAGTGGAATTTGTACTTGATCATCTTATTCAGTTCAGTTCAGCTCAGAGGCTGAGGAAATTTTCTTTATTTATTCATTCCTGTTTACATTCGTAATCGTAAACGTTTCTTAGTTGTGCTTTTAAGGAATGTGCATTCAAATGATATATAAATACAGAAGTTTTGTACAGCCATTGTTTATTTATTCAAGAAGTTGGGTTTTTTGTTGGGATACATAGCTGAGAATATTATATGAATGCAAGCAACCACAATCGTTTTTTATAGTTTCATGTACAAGAACTTAGCCTGGTTTCTGTAAAGTATTTTTACTGTCTAAGCAATGAAAAATCCAATAAGTTTCTTATTAGAATCAGTAACTGGTGATTGTATGTATGTTCGTGTAAGTCAATACGACAGGATTAGGTGTTGTCATTCGGATATCAGTCCTACAAGTCTTCATTAAGAAGAAGGCAGCTAGATTTTCTATAAAACAGTAACTATAATACAATAATAATAATCAGGCGGGCGATCCTGAAGATCATATTTAACTGATTTCCGAGAAGGACATGTGTATCGCCGACATTATGGTTAGGGAGAACTGTTTCGAAAAGCTATTATAAGGTGGAAATGTCTGAGGGAGTGCTAGTACGAGAAAAGTCTAGTCTGGTTCAAAATATCATTTCAAATAGTCAAAACACTAATTTCGAACTCATTGGAGTCTATGTATGCCAGTCAAGTCCTGCTACGTTGTCTTACAATATCTTGCTAGACAGAATTAGGTAGTTAGGTTGGGAGTTTGGTCACCAGGAAATTGCAGGTAACAAATTTGCGGACGAACTATGTAGCTAGACCAAATTCCTACTGTGCCATCAATAGGGGTACGATCACAAAGCTGACTAATGATTGGGATCATTAAAACGGCGCATTACAACAAGAAATACAAATACTCGCGAGAGGTGGGACCGTGAAAGAAAATGTAAGGTGTTGTCTGGGGATTGAACCTTGAACCCTTCGCTCCGTAGGCCAACGCACTAACCACTTGAGCTGGCGCATTAGGAAACGAATAAAAAAAAAGCTTTATTCCTATAAGAAAATCGGTGTCCAGAGACTCTGGAAGTGGATAAAACAAATTCTCTGTGACACAATATTAGTAAGAAGACGTATCTTTCTTAAAGAATCATCTTAAAAAAAACACGTCAGCTAGCGGAGTTGCTTGTCCGGAAAGCGTTTCCGTAACAGGCATCCGAAAATGTTAAGAATATCACGCTGACAGATGTTTGCTAACAAAGTCTAAAAACTCGCAGTCGGAAAATATTCTCTGTACGCCGTAAATGATGAAATATCCTACTCTTCGCAAGTAAATGAGAATTAATCTAAATGCTTCTAACTGCCGATGTGTATAAACAGTGTATTATATTTATCTGCATGCCCCACGTTAAACCTACGATCTTCTTGTGCAATAGTGCATTTGTACGATTTTATTGCACGTTCCATGACATTATTTTTACTAAAGTTTAAAGTATAAGAGTATCCTCTTCATTCATGGAAAAAAGAGTGAAGCAGGGAAGTAAGTGGATGAGAACTACATTCGTGGATTGGAGATAAACTTCATTGTCGAAGTAGTCCATATCTCAGTCATGCCCCGTTGTATTTTCTTTTTGCTTGGAAGTTAATTTGTATTACTGATTTGTCATTCCCTTCCACTTAACAATACATTTTTCTCTCGCTATATGACGCGAATAAAAAACCCGGGTTCTCCTTGTCGCGGCGTCCTACTGGCCACCCATAAAAGCCATGACTTCTTTCTAATAGCTATTTCTTTTCCTTCTTCTAAACTCGACAGGCTTTAAATAAAAATAACGCTTTTCGGCCCAATCTATTAAATCCTACCAATTTGCTATTGATGTGATTGACCAAATCATCATTGTTTTCGCCGACGTCAATCTGCATCAAGTGAATTGAACTCCTTCAGATAATTGCTTTGACTTTCTTACCACTTACATAAAGCAAATTTCCGCACGACTTTAGTTTGTCAATAATAAACATACTGTTTGGTTAAACATTTCTAAAAATTACCTTACCGCGTTCGGTATGATTTTCTTTCTTTTGTTTTTGTTTTCGTTTTCGTTTTTTTTTTCTATTTCCTATCTTTTCGAGTGATTAGTTAATTACATTTGTTATATCCTTTTGTGCAATATTAATTGGAAGTTTTCTTTTTGAATAAAGTCGCTTACCGTTTATCAATGTTCTGGTTTTTTGCTTAAAGTGTTGTGTGCTGTATTCGTCCTTCCGTCCGATTGAAACCATCTAACCAATTTATACCGAAAAATGGCATCCTCATCCAACGAAAATGGCAATCTCATGGATGAATTCGAAGAAGCATTCCAATCGTGCTTGCATGCACTCACCAAACAAGAATCGAATACCGGCAACAATAAAGAAGAAATCGAACTGGAAGTTCAAAAGACAACAAATAAATTCATCGATGTTGCTCGACAAATGGAAGCATTTTTTCTACAGAAACGATTTCTCGTGTCAACTCTCAAACCAGATATGCTTATTAAAGATGAAAACTTGGAGCTACGCAATGAAATTACACGCAAAGAGACGCTTATCAATAAGCATTATAATCGCTTGGAAGAGTGGAAGAATTGCCTGTCTGATATTCAGCAACAGCAGGGCTATAACAAGCCACCAATACCCGGTCAGGGAGATATAAGACCCGGCCAGCAAATGGCCTATATGAATTCAATGCCACCAAATATACCAGCGCAGATGGGCATTGCTGGTATGACGCAAAATCAACTGCAACAACAGCATATGCAGTCGCAACTGCAGCAACAACAAAAGATGATGCAGGCACAACAAATGCAACAGATGCAGCAGAACTACGGTAAGATGAATAAGTCAATGAAATGACAGCATGGAAGAAGGCATCGGGATTGACAGGAGTAGCTGTTCTTATCGCGGGTCTTGTAGGATAAGTCTTTTTGTAATCATACATACATACATACATACATATATTAGTATTAAATAAAAATGTTTATTGCTTATTGGAAACTAGTGGTTTTCAATTTTTGAAACTTTCAGAAGGTTCCATTCGTTGACACCCTAATTTCTTCGAAGGGTAACAAAGCAACTTGATAGCCCTACATGGATGGGTTTAGATCCTTAGATCCTTATGAAAGCCCACATCGATATCGAGTTCATAGATTGGACAATTTCTTTAGCGATTAAAACAGAATAAAAGGTTTCAATTCTCTTTTCTTTGTTTCACTTACAGCCCCTTTACAAAATAGCATCGAATTTCGCTTCACATAACAGAATGAAATTCCTTAACCAAACTGAAGCCACCAATATTGATTTAGAACTTTTCAATGAATACAAATTTAGTGTCGACCAACTTATGGAATTAGCCGGCTTAAGCTGTGCCCATGCGATTAGCAAATCTTTTCCAGCCGAGAGGTAAGCTGAACGCTTTCTCTTAACGCTCCATGAGAGTAATCCAATTCTCTTCTTTTATTTTAGTTTTAAAAACGTATTGATCTGTTGTGGTCCTGGCAATAATGGTGGCGATGGTTTGGTCTGTGCAAGGCATTTGTCGCTAATGAATTTTACGCCAACAATTTACTATCCAAAGCGAACGGCTAAGGAGTTGTACGAGAATCTCACTCACCAGTGCACTCGAATGGGCATTGAATTTATCGATGCGTGTCCCAGTCCGGATGAGGCTTCAAAAAAATACAATTTAATTGTCGATGCTTTGTTTGGATTTAGCTTTAAACCTCCGGTTAGGGAGAGTTTTGTACCTATTTTGGAGGTGATGACATCCAACAAGATTCCCATTGCAAGGTTGTAAATGATGTGCATTATGATGTTCTTTGTATTGATTGTGATTTCTTTTTGTTAGCATTGACATCCCAAGTGGCTGGGATGTTGAGAAGGGTAAACTCGACGAGTGTTCTATTGAACCACAACTGCTGATCTCTCTGACTGCCCCGAAGATGTGTGCTAAACATTTTAAAGGTGAACATCACTATTTAGGTGGAAGATTTGTACCGAAACCAATGCAAGACAAATATCAACTTGACTTGCCTAAGTATCCCGGAACAGAAACGTGTGTAAAGTTGTAAATTTGATATATGTACAACAATAAAGTTGCAAAAAGTTTGCTTTTAAAATCAAAGTTTTATATTTTGTCAGACTCACTTATAAAAGGCTATATGACTGTATTGAGCGAGGAGTTTAAGGTTTGAATCGTAAAAAAACACCAAAGAATTGTTTGTTTCACGGCCAAACCTCTCGCTAAAAAAACAAATCATTTATCTCAAGGTTATCTCTTCAAAACCCTTTAGGAAACCGGATTGACTCAACTCAAAATCACCCAAAGTACCCGTCTTTAAGATCGAATCAGGATAATATGAATTTAGCTTTCAAGATTTCGAGTCCAGTCCAGGATTGTTTTATAGGTACAAGAAATCCATCAGGAAGACCAATTCATAGGCCTGGATGGAATACAGTCAATCCATTGAAACCATTAAGGGTTCCCCTAGGCTTAGTAGAATTCTGTCAAAGAGATTCTTCAACCCGGTGTTTATTAAAAGGTCTGATGGGACGCCCTTCAAGGTGCGCAACCTCCATCATGAAATAATATTTAAAACATTAATCACTGAGGAAAAAACATCTTGAGCTATTTTGCCTTCTATCCGGAATAAATTTTCAATACTTAAGAAACATATTATCTTCTCGGTGCATTTAAGCCTCATCACACACACCCAATAGGAGATTGAACCCAGTTTCTAAATTGCGTTTTTTTTTACTGCTCGTTGGTCTCCAACAGTTGTGTTATCCTCAGAAACTTGGAAACATTGTATAGGGAAACATCGAATAATTCTTATATGTTCTGGAAGTAATATCTTCCTAGTGCTCGGTTTTTTAAGTAAGATAGGCTTGGAAAGTGACAGTAAGTAAGGTGTATTTTCATGGACCACAGTCTACGTCAGCGTTGAGCTTAAGTTTCATTGTGTAGTTCTTTAGAAGGTTGTGGCCCGCAAGTGGACCTATCAACATTGACGTTCAGTCTAATTCATCGACCCTTCTTGTTGATAGCATATTTGGTTTTGTGTCACTTACCGCTAAACCCATTTTGGCAGCTTCCGTTCCAACACTAACGAACGCTAGTGGCGGGTGGTGACACCCCGCTGTGTTCTGCATAATATCGTCGGCGAACGGTAGTAGTTGCATAGAATTTTGAAAGATTGTGCCTCTGGTATTGAGTTCAGAGTTTCACACAATTCTTTCAAGTATGATGTTAAAGGAGTCATCTGACTTCGCACATTACCTTGTTTAAATCCTTACAACCTTGATGCAGCAGCAAGCGTTTTCGTTCAGCATTCTGCACAAACGGACGAGTTTCGCATGGATTCCAAAACTATGTACATAGATATGGCTCTGTATAGCTCGTCTCTATGCTCTGTATATCTCTTCTCTATTCTCTGTATAGCTCGTCTCTATGCTCCGTATAGCTCGTAACTATGCTCTGTATAGCTCGTCTCTATTCTCTGTATAGCTCGTCTCTATGCTCTGTATAGTTCGTCTCTATGCTCCGTATAGCTCGTAACTATGCTCAGTATAGCTCGTCTCTATTCTCTGTATAGTTCGTCTAAATGCGGCTTTAAAATCGATGAGAAGATAGTGGGTATCTAAAATTCCTATTATATTTTTGACATCATGTGTAATATTGAGAGATTGTTGCTTTGACAATTAAACTGTCAACTAATCTATCAAATATCTCGAAATAGATAAGAGATTATTAGCTGTATAAAGCTAGTAAATAAAATAAAGATATCTACATATCTAATACGTACCATAAAAGTAAACTTCAATGAGTAATAAATATAAAAGATAAATAGAAGGAAGGTTAGAGAGAAAGAGGGAGTTTTAAGTGTAGCAATTGTGGTTTCGAACTATGTATCTGCAATGCAACAGACAGAATACATATTTGTTGAGTGACTACATTGTTCGAGTGCGCTTATAAATAAAGAGTGAACTGAAAATTAGAACATATGTAGAACGTAATGTGTAGCGAATTAAAAACGATTTTGTGTCGGATTAACGCCTTCTGGAAATATTTACTTCCTAGGATGAGACCACGTAGCCTAGAACTGAGTCACTGTCTCCTTCCTCTAAACATATCTGCTCCTACTGCCGAAGTCCTTTTAATAAATTCGCTGTCATGTCCTTTGTTTTAAAAGTCCGTTCTAATTTTTCTGATCTTATGTTGGCCATAGTAGCAGTGGCTGAATTCCAAAACGTCAGAAACAATGCGCATCGTGACTGCACACTGCTTTGATGTTGCAAAATCTTGATGCTTTAACACTGCTATGCATTCAAGATGCTTTTTTTTACATTTTAGAAGACTACGCGGTGCTTTTGCCAATTGGAAACAACTACATAGTATATGTCAATAATTCCACTAAATTGAACGCTACAATTTATTAAGTATAATTCGTTAAATAAGTTTGCAAAAACTTCCATTTCCCAATCAAAAAGAGAACAACAATCGAAAAATCATTTGCATCGCAAGAAATTATGGTGCGCTATTTGCGCAGCTGATTCATTCATGATGCTTTTTGAAACGTGATACTTTCCAATACTGTTTTTGTTTGCATTCTGGAACGTTTGACGTTGCAGTACTGCGTTTTGGAATTCAGTCAGTGTCTTCCGTCGATCGTAACGTGATCGATTTGACTTTGAAAATGCCTTGCGGATGTTAAAAGATGGGAATTTAGTGGTACACACGCTACGCTCCGCTTCGAAGTCGATGAGCTAGAGTCCGTTTCCGGAGGTCAATTGCCCCCTTTCCTATCTTCGAAGATCTTAGCATATTTCGGGCATTGCTCGTAGTTTTTTTGTTTTTTTTTCAAGGAGCTTGCATAGATGAGATTGTCTTTCTCCTCTGTGTTTAACCTTTCAACTTGTCTATTCTTGCTGCACGCACGCGGGGAGTACATGCTTCAACAACGTTTACAAATTATCCAAATTTTCTATCAAAGTTCGTGCTAGGTTGCGACAACTTTACGGGCCATTTCTGTCTCAACGGCGTTGTTAATAAGTAAAATATCCTATTTGGGCAAGTTAGCAAATCGAAGCGATTCACGGAATGCCATTACAACCACAAAAATTCACTATTTGATGGGATATTGTCGAGAAAGTAGACAACTTTCAATATCTAGGAAGTGTGCTCTCGACTAACCGCAGTGGCACCGAACTAAATGTGCGCAACAGAATCGGAAAGGCAAAAACTGCGTTTGGAATGTTATCCAATGTCTAAAGATGCAAAGTTCTTAGCACTAGATCCAAGCTGTGACTATACCGCTCCATGGTGAATCGTAAGGATTTGTTTGTCCAATCGTATCTTCAACGAACAATTTTACTATAGAGAAAGTGGCAGTGAATTAGACATACTCTACGGAGCGGAGACAACTCATTTGTGAAATATACCTTACAGTGGAATCCGTTCACCAAGGCAGGTGGCGCACAACAGTTGAGGAGGAATCCAACTCTTTGGGAATGAATTGGAGGCGACTCAAACGATTTGCAGTACTTCAAACAAGATAGCTTGCGAACATTAATGACACCCTATGCCCCTCGAGGAGTACAAGGATTGAAATACACAGTAGTAAGTAGTTGTTAATGCTTTCGATCCTCATATTGTTTCCATGACGAAAGTTTCCCTTTTGCGGTCGATGACCAACTTGGATTTTTTATTTGCCTGCTTCTGGAGAAGATATCTTAAATGACATGATTAGCGCGTCATGTGAATCCAACACTCGTTGTTAGTGCACTTTTCGATTTATCCAGGGGAATTGCCCTAAAGATATGTAAATATACCTACACTGACACTTTCAATTTTTTCAGTGTACAAATGAATGTAGTCACTTTCGTTGCGTGTAAAGAACCCATTCAAACCTGAGCACCATATCTTAAACTCATGACTTAATTACTCGCAAATTAATATACACATCGTCTACCAGACCAACCGTATACATTATCTTTTCAAATAGGATTACTATGACCTTGCGCAATTTGATGGCACAATCTTGAGAAACCCAATAGGAATTATAAAGTAAATTGATGAAATCGAATTCTCTCTTATACGTTTGCGACAAATCAATAGTAATAACCGGTATATGATTCTAAAATATATTTCTCTTGATTCCAATAAAGTCACCAATTATGTCGACTCACCCTTTCCATTCTCCTAAATAAACAGAGAGGGTTCTTTAAAAAAAAAAATCAAAACCTGATTTTCTGTAAAGTCATTGGGCAATGTATGGACTTCAATCAAAGATCGATAGCAAATACACTAATCTCGCTAAATAGTCTCAATTAGTCAACAGGGCTGTATAAAAGCGAATGTACGTACGGTGAGCATTTAACGTCGCAAAACAATAAGTATTTTGATTTCATCGCCTAGCCGGCGTATTACTTGGGTTATATACTTGACGGTGTTAATTATAATTAGCATACTCGTACTTGTGGACTTAGTTACCAAACACAGTGTAGCTTCTGTGTAGAAGAAAAAGTAAATGCTTCTCCGGTGGCGGGGGGTACTATAATGGTTCATGGTTTTGTTTTCATTCGCTCGCATCAATGACATCATTTTCTCATGTAGTACACTGAATATATAAACTTCATCGGTTCATTTAATTCCGTTGCGCACCCGAAATAAACACATTTCACACTCCATACATGCAGGCAAGCATTTTATCGACTTCACAGTCTGCTCTGCTAGCTCCTTACATGAGTTCTATTTATTCAATTCAACGGACGTGTGTAGTTTCGATTGATCAACATCACCACGTCAGTCTCTCAATTTTGTTCTGGAATTTCATCTGTTTTTCAAATTTGATGTGGGAGCGATTGATAGGTTTCCAGTAAAACTGCAAGCACTATCCCACGCACGTACCGGCTGTTCACTTTTTTTTTTTTATTATTATTATTCATCGTCATGCCTACTCGCTCTCTAATCTTGGATTTCTTATGCACATACTTGTACTAAACACGTAGATTAATAAATATACAAGAGGAAGAGGAAACGAATTGTGGTTGCGACGGTCGGTGTGTGGTGAGTTATCGGTAGGTATTTGGCAATACTTATCGCAATTACTAAACTTTGACATCAACAACGATAAAGAAACCGACTGCCTGCCAACTATAGTATACGATTTCATAATTGAAAATATATAACAATCTAGAATACGACTGTAGACATTATTTTTTTTTTATTTATCGTGTGGTGAAACTCATACTCATCGGTTGCATTATACCTGGGTGGTATTCTTTTTTGTTCTTTTTCTCTCTAGTTCTAGTAATTCAGCCAGTTTTGTGTGAATTTTAAAGGTTCATTTAGATAATTTTGTTAAAATGTCTGAGAAACTTGATGTAATTATATTTGGAGCCACGGGTTTCACGGGCAAGTATACTGTCTTTGAGGCGGTCACGGTGTTGGAGAATTTAAAATGGGGTGTTGCCGGACGGAATAAGGTACGTTGTTAAGTAATTATCAGTTGAAAACATATTTATTGATTGATTTCTTTATTAATAGGAAAAACTGGAGGCGGTCTTGAAGGAAATGGGGGAAAAATCAAAAAAAGATTTATCCAAAATTCCAATTATCATTGCCGATGTAAATGATGAGAGTTCCCTTGCTGATATGGCTTCTAAGGCCAAGGTAAGTAAATAATAAGTACTACCCACCCATCCTTTCCCAAGTAACTCATTTCAGTAATGATAAACAATTGTGCACGACGTAAATTGGAAGGAGATAGAAGCAATTGGAATGAAATTTGGGTGCAAAGGTTATAAAAATCCAAATTCTATTCGTTTGTCTTTAAATTTTACGGGACTGTGATCCCCATTTAGTATATAAAAATGCATTCTATGAAACAAGCTGGCTTCATAATGAACTGCGACAACAACTCTGGTTGGATGAAAGATTTGTTCCACGACAGATCAATTCAGTAGATTGTGCATATAGTTGGGACCATTCGCCTTTTTACTGCGGATACTCATGATACTTGAATTCGTGTTTTTAGTTTTATTTTTTGTTTGCTGCTTCTGCATAGTTTACCAGTCTTCGATGCAAGGAATACGCAGAACATACTTCAAAGGCTCTTTGTTAGGTATTACTTCGTAGAGCAGATGAGCAATTTATGCTCTTTCCCTGTTTTCTGGTTGAACATGAAGTTCAGCATTTGCCATTTCTTGTTCTAATGAGAAATCGCTTCTGGGCTTGGCTTTCACTGTTGCTCTCTCTGACTCTTTCCAATCGCCAAAGATCCTTCATGATTATTGCTATCATAAGATTTACAATATTCTCGAAAGTCTGTTTTTTCCTATTTTCTCCCAATTCTCTTCTGGCCTAACGTAGGTCCTTCTGTGGTCTCTTTGCCATTTAAAGAGATATAAGATTCATCGAGCCCAAATGTGTTCAGATACGATCGAAGCAACACTGACCGGTAAAGAGACAGCTCAGGTAGAAATGAACTTCTCCATGATAGATGTTCATCCATTTTGGAATATCTAGTATAATCCAATTGGTCTAATCCTTCTTTCATCTTGCTATGATCTCATGCCTCGTTGTCTTTCTTCCACCTTAATATCTTTGACTGAAACTCGAGATTCCTGAATTTTTATATCGTAGGACCTCTAGTTCACAACACACCCTCTGCTTAATTGCTTTAATTGTCACAGTTTTGACCCATTTTAATGCTGAATAGATTCTGATGGACTAAACAGCTATTTACCGTTGTACTATAATTTTCTTCTTATTTTCTCGTTTTTAAAGATTATTGTCAACACCTGCGGTCCATATCGCTTCTATGGAGAACCAGTCGTTAAGGCATGCATTGAGGCTGGCACTCATCATGTGGATGTTAGTGGAGAACCCCAATACATGGAGTCAATCCAATTGAAATACAACGATCTGGCAAAGGAGAAAGGTGTCTACATTATATCGGCTTGTGGTTTTGATAGTATACCTGCTGATTTGGGTGTTGTTTTCTTGGAGAAGAATTTTGAAGGTTTGTAACTGATTATACCCCACCTTGAACATTTAATACATCATCTACTTTTAATGCCAGGGGTTGTCAACTCAGTTGAAACATATTTGGAAAGTTATTCATCAGGTGGTCACCGTAGCGGTGCATCCATTCATTATGGTACATGGGAATCGGCTGTTTATGGTTTAGCACATTCCAGTGAATTACGTGATATTCGAACAAAACTATATAAGGCACCACTGCCTAAGTTTCAGCCAAAGTTAAAAGCAAGGTAATTTTATGAAATGAAGTTTAAACGGTGTGAAATATTCAAAGGAAGAGAATGGACGTACATACTTAGTTAAGTTGATTTATGTAGAACTTGTCTAAAGACGGATACCAAAGTTCGACTTTAACGACTCTTCAGTCGAGCGAAAAGCTAAGAACCAACGATTTTCACGTTACTTCGTTGCCGTTATTTACAGAGACTGATATAGGCACATGTCCTTCATTTCTGACACGCGTAGTTTTTATGGAATATGAATAAATTTTTACTACAATTCTATAAACTCTTTTTTTCAGGCCAGTTATTCACAGATCCGATGTCATCAATGGGGTCTGTCTACCATTCCCAGGTTCAGACAAACCTGTTATGCAACGCACCCAAAGATTTTTATTTGAAACTGAAAAAAAACGCCCAATACAAATCCAGGCATACATTGGGTTCCGGTAAGGTTTTTACTTTTGTTTATACTTTGCAGTTTGATAAGACGACACGCTTAAATTTCCAGTTCTATGATTGCTGCATTAATCGTCGCATTTGTTGGCGTAGTCTTTGGAATCATGACTAAATTTTCTTTGGGTCGTCAACTACTTTTAAATTATCCAAGAATCTTTTCGTTTGGTTTTATCTCACATGAAGGGCCAACAGAGGAGCACATGAATGCTGCTCGCTTCAGTGTCACAATCAAGGGCAATGGCTGGAAAACTACAGAGAAATTGGCTGAACCAACCGATCAATTCACTGATCCACCCACAAAGTATGTGACTGCTAAGGTGAGCGGATCAAATCCAGGCTATGGAGCAACTTGTGTTACCTTGTTAGTGTCGGCTACGACCATTCTAAAGGAAAGCGATAAAATGCCCGGAAAGTAAGTTAAGAAAATGTTTTTAATTTATTGCAGCTTTTAATTTATTGTCATATGCACACTAATGACATTTTTATTTTCTTAGTGGCGGTGTACTAACACCAGGAGCTGCTTTTTACAGGACCAATATGATTGCTGAGTTGGAGAAATACGACCATGGATTAAAATTCGAAATTGTTGCAAACAAATAAACCGCTGCTGATGCCGAGCAACAGCAATAATTCCTTTTCTATTTATTAACTTTATAAACATAATCAACTGTTAATATTGTTGTAACATTTTTTATGATTTTTTTTAGTGATTATTGAATATTAATGCTAAATTAAATATGGCTAACATATGGCAAACAAAGTGCATTTAATTACCGTTTATTGTTTTTTTTTTATTGAGTGGCGGAAATTACATTTCGAATGTCAGGCTAAAATCATATTTCTTCTTTCTCGTTCCGGGTAAAATTTCACAGAGACAGTCAGTAATGTCAAGGACATCCAATACATTGGCCGGGTGCAACAGATATTACCATTAATTCTAATCAAGGTGCAGTGCTTCTTCCTCCTACTCTTGCATCAAGGAAGAGGCGAAAGTGGATGCATCAAGTTAATCAAGAAAAGGGAGGATTATGTAAATTCCATCGTTTTGCAAACCAGTTCAAGATAATTTCTTTCAATTATTTTAGTAGTTCGAGAAGAAAATTGGCAGCAGATTATATTCCTTCTGAAGCATTTGTTTGGTGTTCTACCATGAAGACTTTCTCCAGACCTCATTAGATTCTGTCAGTGATTTTTGGAAAAAATGCTATACATGTTCTGCACAACAAACTATGTGTTAGCACACAGCTTCGTTCCACGGAATGCGTGATTTGGTTCTGCAATTATTCAGAATCGATGATTTTCAACCTTATCATGGTACCCGATCGGAACGGAATTTCTCCGATTAGTATGAAATCTTAGAATTTCATATTACGGTATCCGTTCCGACACTCATATCGGAGACATAATCCGTAAGGGGATGATGTCTATCGTCGCACAACGGCTACGTATTGCATTTTTTTTTGTCATTTGTTATGCTTTTTGCTTCAAAGTTCTCCGACGGATATTCGTCGCAGAAAAATTTTCCGATTTATACGATTTGGAAATTTCTGTATGAAAACGAATACCATGATGGTGTCATGCGTTACAATCGATTCGCAACTTTTTCGAAACGAATACCACGATAGTCTGATACTTGTTGAATCTATTCGCATTGAACCCTTTCTATTCTTTATAATAGGGTACGATCTACCTCCCTTTTTCAGATCGCACATGTTGCAATGTCGCTTCTCTGAATTGGCCTCTTCAAAAAAAAAGAAACCAGCAATCATGCTGACGCCTACTTGTGAAATTTCAATCAATTCATAGTTCAATCTACACAAATTAAATTGGACGTTACTAGCTTTACACACACCAGACTTGGGCTTGCAAACAGCAATAAAGGTTCTAATATCACCTTTTATTGCTACATTTCGAGCTTTTGTCCGGCAACCTATGATTGATTAAGAAATAATTGATCCTTTTTTCAAATCATATATTTGAGGTAATACGTTAAATCAATCAATGCTAACGAATATTGAATAATTTAATGATCCAGCCTGCAAATGGGTCCTTCTTCCACCATCTTGAGATCTACCTTTGGTCCAACCAAGTCACGAATGTTATTGATTCCGTATTTTATCATTGTTGGTCGCTCCAGGGACAAACCCCAAGCAAGCACATTCACATTTGAAGGCAATCCCATGGGCAATAGCACTTCTGGTCGACAAACTCCAGAATTACCAACCTAAAACAGTTTCATTATAACTCAGAACAAATTAAATTTAATAAATAAACCTCTACCTCTATCCACTTGTTCAAGCCAGGATGGAAACAGAAAATCTCCATGCTCGGTTCCGTGTATGGATTGTACGCTGGCTTGAATTCCAGCTGAGTGATGCCCATTTTTCTGAAGAATTCATACAGAGTTCCAATCAAATCTCCCAGCGTGAGTCCAACATCAGCAATTACGCCCTCTACTTGATGGAACTCAGCCAAATGTGTAGCGTCCAGAGTTTCATTGCGGAACACCTTGTCAATACTGAAGTACTTGGCCGGCTTGAAACCCTCCGGTTGATTTGCTAACTTATATAGCATCCGTGCACTCACAGCTGTTGTATGGGTGCGTAACAAATTCTTTTGCGCCTCCTCCAGCTTCCAGTCATAGCCGTATCCCTGCGATCCATAGCCACCTTCGGAATGAACCGTTTTTACACGCTGCATGTATTCCTGTGGGAATTTGTAGCTTTTCGAAGGATAACTTATGAAGAAAGTATCGTGAGCATCACGTGCCGGATGCTGCTGAGGTTGGAAGAGTGCATCGAAGTTCCAGAATGATGATTCAATGTAATTATTTGTGGGCATCTCAGAGAATCCCATTTCCAAGAAGATTTGACGGAACTCCGTTCGGACTTTAAGTAAAGGATGAAGATGTCCTCGCACTGGTGGTGCACCCAACGCATCGAAGTTATACGCTTTGAATTTGAGATCTTTCCACAGTCCAGAGGCCAGCATGTCAACCGTTAAATCAGTTTCTAACTTTGTCAGGGTTGTCGAGAACTCGGGGCCCTTACTAAGTATGAAACTTTTGATGGTTATCTCTTGAAGCAGTTTCCTCTTCTTGTACTCGGTAATAACATTGGCCGCTAAATCGATATTCCCACTGGCAATGGCCAGTAAATTCTGCTTGACAACATCCTCGATTTTATCCACTTTCCGCTTAACTAGTGGTGGATTGACTGACTTATCAACAAGGATCCAACCATGTGACATGGCTTTACTGAAACCTACCTTAGCGTTTGGTGAAGATTTCATAAGTTCCGCTTGGGGTATACCCTCAGATGGAACTGCATTGTAAACAGAAGCTTCGTGGCTACCATTGGCAGCTACTTCAGTGCCTTCACCAGTCAATTCGAAAGATTTTCGTGAAGTTTGCTCAGCGATAACGAGTTCACCATGAGCCTGAATACTTTTGAGAGCTCCTACGATTTTCTGATGATTCTCACCGAAAATAGGAACTAGATCAAGAGTGTCAACTTTATCCGTGGCCTCCAAGTGCAGGAGTATCCTTTCAGTTAGATCAGGATGCATTTTTGATAAACACAATTCAAATATGTATTTATGATGAAAACTGAAGTACTCGCGTCGTGGTCCTCCTAGAGCCGCCGTGTCAACATGCGCAAATTTTTTTTTTTTTTAAATGACAGCTCTGCAAGTGCGTTCGATTTCTATGCTAATAGTTTGCGTTACGTTAGTATAATAGAAGAAACACATTGACACAGCAACAGCAACTTTGACAACCACAGCACAAATTTTAGAACCAATGCTTTTTAATGGATCAGAACAGATACACACACACATTGAGCAACTTTAATGTTAGGCCTAATCCTAAATTGGATATTGCTGTCCAAATGCAGAGAACTTTGTGTCGAAATTTTTAATCGTGCCAACCTGAAAGCATTTGATATTTCGGTGCAATCCAGGCAAATATTCCAACAATGTCAAATTTTGTTGTGTGCTGTTTGATGTGCTAATGAGTTTTACATCATATCATCTATTTATTTACCTCTGCTGTTGAAGTTGCTGTTGACTGTTGCTGTGTCAATGTGTTTCTACTTTTTAAAGAATTTTGGATCGAATTCGATTTTTTTGTACATTTTATTTTTGTCAATTACCTTGTTGGATTCATTTAAATTATACATTTTCAACCTGGAAAAGCATGCCCACAGTGAGACTTGGACTTCTAGTACCTAACTACGATTACTTTTTCTGTAAAAAAAAAAAAAGTATAAAGAAACGCTCCATCTGAGAATCCATATCATATCTCTAGTATATGAAACTATGTACTTACAATTAGAATACTACACAAATCCACTTAGTCGTTCCTGCGTGACATGACAATTTTATTTAACAACTGTCTTACATCATAAATAAATTTTGACGTCTTCTATAAACTTATCGTTGGTTGACAAAATTGCGTTCTCACCTTTTCAATGTGTCACCTACCCACAGAAAGCATTTTCAAAACGGACAGTACTAATCCATTTTTGTTAAAAAATTCTGGTTCTTCCGTGGAATAAAAATAAGATCACCCCTACATCAGCACAACATCCTTGCCAAATATTTCATGGTCCCATAGATGCTGGTAAACAATCGCTAAATAAGTAAGAAAATCGAAAAACTCCTTTCGCCAACCCATTCCATGGTTCCGAGCACAATTTCCAAATCGAATTTACCAGTAACATCTGATTTGGATGATGATATAGAAATATTGTTTTTTTTTTTTTTTCTCATTTTTTTTTTTCTACTCTGTTTGCCTATGTAAATCGCTCCAATTAATTTTGCTCTATGCCTTGGACTTATCTTCTACATATGTGTGTACGGCACACGTAATTAGATTGCTTTTCGAGTGCCATACATTATCGGTGTTTGCCTTTACATTTTGCAGAGAACTCGGGGTACACGACAGCCAACACTGACCTGTGTGGAGTAAAAGTAAATCATGAGACTTTTCTTCGAAGAGTTGCTCATTGGATTTGAATTTAAGAATTTCCTTATCGCGCTTGCTGTCCTCTTTATTGTTTACCTTGCCTGGGAGTCAACATATGTGCGGGATTATCGCGTTCAACCCAATGCTGTGCTTATAATTGAAAACAATCGCCGACTACTTGTTGACATTGGTGCGAGTACGCAGCGTGATTTGAGGCCTGGCACCGACTGGACATTGGAAGCAGTTCAATCGAATGCTAGCGGAAGTGATCGATCAGCAACAGGGACTGAAGAAGCGGATGAAGCAAATGCAAGTAGTAGTACTAGTAGTGATTTAACATCAGAGAACAATACGGTGCAGATACCGGAACCACCACCATCGCTTGAGGTTGTTATTGAAGAAGTGCATGATTTGGCCAGCGTAAGGCAGCAGCTAAACGAAAACGCTTATCGTACCTTGGAGTCATTTGAAGAGGGTATAAGTGGTCTGTTGGACGATAACGAAAACGGTCCGCAGCGTGTTATTCGAGCTATGGATACAGCAGAGGGGATTAGAAGACGGCGTTTAGCGTTCTACAACCAAGAGCGTAACGCAAATGAAACAAGTACAGTTGCTGGCACCAGCCCCACTCAGGGTGGTGGAGATTCAGCAGATTCTCGTGTAAACTCTGAGAATTGTTCTAATGAGAACAATGAGAACGAGAACAAATCGAAGGGGGAAGATGGTGCCAAACAAGAAGCCCCTACTCTTAACAAAGACAATCATACAGAAGCAGAGGACAAAAAAGATGAATTTAGAATTAAGTTGAAGTACTTAAACGATGACATGAAATTGGTAAAAGGATGTCCCAATGAGAATATCGGTGATTTTAAGAAGTAAGTTTGCTTGTCTACTGTGTATCTGTGAATATTTTGTAATACTTCGATTTTAGGCGAAATTTTACACTCGAACTGGGCTCCCAGAAGTTTGTGCGATTGGTGTTCAACGGCCACGTCTTGCAGCCAGATTCAAAAACTTTGCAGGCTTGTGGACTGTTTGACAACTGTGTTGTACACTGTTTGGTTCACAATAGGAATCCGAATACAGGTAATCAAGCACAGCACAGTGGCCAAGGTAGCTTAGGTAAGTAAACCATCAGGCTGCTTATAAATATATGTATAGTATGAGATCATTGCTACTGGCTATGAGATAAATAACACAAAACGTGCACAGGCAAACTTGATCTTTAGTCAGCACGTGAATCCTACCCTATCAGATTGGATTGAATGCATGCTCAATGCATGAAACATTCAATCTGAACTGGGTAGTAGCCAAGCTCATGCGGTGGCCTCGCGAGGTATCCCACAAGGTGGCGTCTTATCACCACTACTCTGGAACCTAGTAATCAATGAAATAATTAGATTAGACCAAAACGGGGTTAGATACTAATTAGATTAGACCAAAAATGTGGGCCAAAACCGGCCACAATCCACTGGATGTACAATGCCATCGTTCGACCCATCCTTAGGTACAGCTGTTTGGTCTGGTGGCCAGCAGCCGCAAAAGCCACAAACCTAAACACCCTCACAAGGATTCAACGTCCAGCACGTGTAGGTACCACAAGCGCAATTAGAACGACACCCACCGCTGCCCTTAAAACCATGCTAGGGCTTTGCCCACTGGATCTCTTCACAAAGGAAATAGTGGCTAAAAGCGCCCTACGCCTCCGACAAACAAAGTGGACGTGGAAAGACAATCAATTCGGACACAGCACCATCACCAAATGGTCAAATGTCAACTTACCTTCCGATTACATTTCTACCCATACGAACTTCAGCCTCAACCTCGACTCCAAATTTCCCTCTAGAGAGAGCTGGACAAATGGGAATGTCATTAATCCCGACTTCATATCCATCTTCACGGATGGGTGAAAAATGGAAGAAGGTACGGGCTCAGGAATATTTTCAGAGGTCCCTCCAATTGCCCGGTCCTTAAAACTCCTCAATCACGCTAGTGTGTTTCAGGCGGAAGTTTATGGTATAACCGATGCCTGCCGGGACCTATCCACTCTGAATAACAACGTACCTATCGATTTCTATATAGACAGTCACGCTATACTGGATTTCGGGACACAGGGGCCTCCACGGGAATGAAATGGCCGATGAGCTAGTGAGAAAAGGATCAGAATCAAAAGACCTAGCAGTAGATCACTCAGTCGTAACGCCCATTAGACTTCTCATGTCCAAAATCACCCTGGACTTTCTCAACATGGCCACATAAGGTGGAGAACACTAGTAGTAGTAGTAGTAGCTTTGGGCCCAATACAGCAGAAGAAGGACTAGGGAGCTTCTATCGCTGAATAGACCGCAGCTGAGCCTCCTCATAGGTTTCCTCACAGGCCAAAATTCAATGGCGGCCCACCTCAAGAATGAGAATCAGCACCACAGACCTTTGCAGAGGCTGTGGCGACCCGGAAGCAGAGGAAGACACGACACATTTCCTCTGCGAATACCCAAGCCTCAACAGAACAAGATACTTATTAAACTGATTATTTACTAGTTTAGTTGAACGTTCTTAACTCTGACTGTGAGGGGATTCACACTTAGTCATCGACGTACGCTACAAGATCTATAGGTGTGGTGTCTTTTTTACATTGGTAGGTGAAAATCTTTACACTTAACACTAGTAAGCTCTTACTCACCAATTTTTGTTTAGCACTTAAAGGTGGATGAATGTCTACTTCTTTACGTATATACACTACATATGTAGGTATATAGCTAAGACAAAACCATTTTTGGATTCTTTGGTGGAGTAGGCTTTTGCGACTTTCTGCTATCGTCTTAGATCAGTTGGCTTTTGATATTATTCGCACCAGAGTATTGATGACCTCGAGCGACCTTCACATAATGAATGGCGTATAATGGATATACCGAAAGATTGAATGACATTGGAACTTCAGATTTTGCGTAAAATTAAAAAGTCAACCTTTGCGTTCAGGACTGGAATGGGTCAATTAAGTGTCCGGTTGTG
Organism: Xylota sylvarum; assembly: GCA_905220385.1. Taxonomy (NCBI): domain Eukaryota; kingdom Metazoa; phylum Arthropoda; class Insecta; order Diptera; family Syrphidae; genus Xylota; species Xylota sylvarum. Next base: position 42,892,446 of record LR999958.1, read on the forward strand.
GTGTTTTCATGAAAGACGACTACATAAGACTTTTGCAGTAGGGACCTATGATATCCTAATGGCCATGAGCAACATATGAATGTATATTGTTAGAAATAGGTGAAAGATTTGAAGTGCCGGTGTCTGTTACGATTATCCAGGGTGCTCACTTAACACTTTGACTGTCAAGCCATTGTAACGGTATGGGTCACGCTAGGCCAAACCATTTTTTCTCATTTTCTTATAACTTAGTGTCTAAAAAGTAGTTTCCAACCACTCCTAAGTTTTTTTGTTGTCAAACTGTAAGGTCCTAACGGTTTGTGTGCGTCACACGTTTTCGGGCGACGTGGCCTCAGCGAGTATTTTTTTTTTTCTTGTGATTTTTCATTAGAAGTGATTTCAATTTGCTCTTTTTTTTATAAGTTTTTAATTAATAATTTACAAGAATGGAAAGAATAAATTTGAGTGATAGCGAAATTGAAGGGTTATTTGAAGATTTTGCTAGCGATGACCTAGACTTTGATGAAAATTGACTGCCCTTGACTGATGATTCAAATTCGGATACCGACTCCGAGGCGGAAAACTTCAATGACTTTGATGCGGAAGCTTCAGGTGGTGACGAGGAAGAAGCTGAGGATATACCAGCCGGCGAATAGATCCTGTAATGTAAATTGGACTGAGTTTTCTTCTCGCCAAAAAACTTTTTCACTTACTGGCAGATCCGGCTTTCTCATTGAAGTTCCCCCAGCCATAAGCTGTCTGGAAGCCCTTCTTCTTTTTGTTGATGAGGAGGTAATTGAACTTATCGTTTTGGAAACCAATAAGTACACAGAGCAGCAAATAAACCGCATTATAATTACTCGTGCGACCAGGAAAAAAAATTGGATACCCACAAACGGGCCATAAATAAAAAAGTTCCTCGGACTTTTGTTGTGGATGGGACTTGTAAAGGTCGGACTTTTGGAAGACTATTGGTCGCATAAAAACATTTATAACTTCGGCATTCCCGCAAAAACCATGTCTCGCAATCGATTCCAACTTCTGCTGAATTTTATTCATTTTGATGACAACACAGATAGAATTGGAAAACTTAGACTCCTTGTGGACATGCAGCAGGGAAAGTTTCAACGAATCTTTATACCCGGAGAAAACATGGTGATCGATGAATTTGTTATTCCCTGGAGAGGCAGGCTAGTTTTTCGTCAATATACACCAAACAAAGCCCAACCTTATGGTGTGAAACTCTTCAAACTTTGCTCGACGGAAGGCTTCACTTGGTCCACAGAAATATACTCGGGTAATAGTTCAACGAGTGTGCGGGAAGTTGGTCTTGCAAAAAACGTTTGCGAAGAGCTCAGTTCGTTATTGAAAGGGGAAGATCGCACTCTTTATGTCTACAATTTTTACGCTATGAGCTGGCACGCTCCTTACAAATACAAATACAAATTTTTGGCGCAACATGTCCATGGGACCCAGGGCCTACCTTCTCACAACCATTCGTGTTGTGCGTGTTATATTCTTTACACGAATGGAAGGGGCCTACTGTTTAATGCCGGATCCGAACGGCAATGTTTTGTTTTTTGAGAAGCTTTTTCATGACAGTTTTTACTCTCGGATGTTTGTCAGACGCTCCCGAGAGGTGGAACCGTGAAAGAAATTTTAGGCGTTGTCCGGGGATTGAACCTGGAACCCCTTGCTCCGCACTAACCACTTGAGCCACGGTGCCCAACCTTGCACGCTTCTTGCTTGACCAAAAAACTCACCTGGTGGGAACTCTTCGAGCCAACAAAAAATTTTGTCCTAAAGAGGTGATGAACGCTCAGCTGAAAAGAGAAGAAATAGTAGCACGTGAAGAGGAGAACGGAAATGTGGTTGTCAAATGGAAGAACACTCGATATGTCAGGATGCTTTCTACCAAACATGCTTCTATTATGATATCCTTACCAACCAACCAACCTCTGACCCGAACGTAGCATCATCGTAGAGGTCGGAGATCAAGCCGCCGCCGATGTGGAGTTCTTGAAAAGCCGCTTGCTATCATTGATTATAATCATGGCAAGTCGGGTATTGACTTGTCTGATCAAATGGCTTCGTATGCTACAACACTGAGAAGAGGGCTGAAGTGGTATAGAAAAGTTGCCATTGAATTTTTGTTAGGCACGGCAGTTGGAAACGCTTTCCTGGTGTACACAAAAAACACAAATAGTGGCATTATAGAGTTTTCTTTTTTACCAAATGCCACCTGAAGCCATGAGATCCTTAAATTTGTCTGGCTTACCTTTTCATGACATAATTCACGTCGTAATTAAGATATCTTTCTGCTCTTTCCAGCCTCATCAATCCATCGTGACATCTTTCAATCCATGAGTGAGATGGCATCGATTAATGCCGTATGTGCATCTGCTTTTCTAGAGGCATTCTAGCGTAGTTGCTTTTTTATTAAGCATCATAATCTATCTTGTGAACGTTGTTTTCCGTGGTTTGCTCGATACGTCTATTGCAGTTCGACTGTCAGAATGTCGTGAGGAATAAACAATTTGCTTTCGGCACACATATTCGGTAAATTGTCATAACTTTTAGCCCTATCATGGTATCCGTTCCGAAAAAGTTACAAATCGTAAGAAAATTCCAATTGCAACGCATGACACCATCATGGTATCCGTTTTCCTACAGAAATAGCCAACGCGTATAAATATATTTAGCCCACGAATAATCGAAAAATTTCTATACCAAGATTATTTGTCGAAGAACTTCGGAGAAAAAATCATAACTGACAGAAAAAAATGCAATATGTTGCAGGTAGCCGTTGGCTGTTTGTTGTTCCATTATTTAATCCCCATCGCTTAGATTCAGATTTAAGAGGCGAGTATGAAAGCTTTACAAAAGACTTCTTTATTCAAATATAAGACGCAGAGACAGACGTTTTCAGCATAAGAATTATCTGAATCAAACATTGACCACATCGGGTTTATTACATTTAAATATCTACATCTTGTTTGCAATGATCTAATCTTTAGTAACCGTTACTGAATTCACTACACATTTAAATATTTCAGGAGCAGATAATACATCCAACCAGAACAGCTCTCCTGGTGATGGTAATCCGTCCAACCTTCATGGACCAAGAGGTGGTAATTTTTCCACCCACGAATCCAATAACAGCCATCTCATGGCTATGTATGCTTGCATTACATTCATCACACTATCTTTAATTCTATGCTGGTACTGCAGGTAAGTTTATTATCCAAATGTTTTCCTTAAATTATAATCATTCTTCTCTGACGCAGAATACAATATCATGTTTTCTTTTCCTGGTATTCAACCCTCGCCCTTATCCTTGTCACGATTCTCTTTTCAATACTTGGTCCATTGTTAATATTTATGGAAAACAATGAAGTACATTAAATGATGATTTTAACATTTAACCGATGTCAAATTCAGTTTTTAACACTCCAAGCAAAGTAGTAGCAATTAACTGGAACACAACGTCAGAGGGGGAGAACCATCTATAGAAAGGAATGCATACGTATTTTATGTACTTTTCTCTGATCAAAACTAAATCTGTGACGAATGCAATTCATAACTTTTTACAAATACATACGTATGTGTATATACATACATATTTTTTTTATTTTTTTTAATTTCTTATTTTTTTTTTTTGTGTCTTTCTCACCAACAAAGTTAGAATTTTTTTTTGTTTTTATCTTATCATTTATATTAACACTCCCAACACAGAACACACTCAAGTCAGTAGGTTTGCTTTAATTTTTGAATTCGAAGAATAGAAAAAGTTCATTTATGTATAGATGTGTAATTGTATATTATATAAATATAAAAAAAAAATATTATAAAAAGGAAAATTCTTTATTTAAATCAAAAGAGAAAAAAATATTTCTAACATACATAAGTTAACTTAAATATACAAGGATCCATCGGCTGGACCAAGGTAACGCAAAGAGATGAGAAGAACATCGATTATAGTCCAGACTCCAAGACCGCCAAAACTGAAGAGTTTACCAATACCCTCCGGCCAGTGACCAAGGTAGAATCTAAAGAAAACAGTACACAAACAGGAGAAAAATAAAGTATTGAATTTCAATCACTACATTGACATGGCAAGATATTTATAGGGCAATGGGACTATGAGTGCTGAAACGAAAACGAAAGTTATGTGTGCCTTGCATTCATAAGTATGTATCTACATGTCTACTTTGATGTCAGAACAATTTGTGGATATAAAACTGGATCCATTGTGCAAATAGATAAATATTTTACACTGCCTAACTTCCCGCAGCCGGAAGGAAGCACCGTTTTCACTTGCAATGATATTCTACAAGTTAATATCTGTCAAACTGTTCGACAACAATGTGTAAATTGTAATAGGTTAAACTTCAGTCAAGTATATATGTATGTCTTCGGAAAATGTGACCAATTCGTCACCATGGTTCCTTGCTAACTTGCTACCTCTTTGGTACCAGGATGTAAAGGGTTTTAATTATGTGCTTGTGTTTGATCACAACATCACAAACAGGCATCCAATTGAGTTATCAATTTCTGGAGATAACTGTCGTCTAACATTGGCTGTACATGTGGTACCAAAAACCTGGACCAGTCAATTTTTGTGCGTATAATGGCATTTCGTGAGTGGCTTCGGGTTGCTGATTCGCCCAAATGTGACTATTTTACTTATTAACGAAGAGGTTGACCCAGAAATGAGCTTCATCGATGAGAATGATTTTGCGATGAAAATCGGAACTGCCAGTTCTACTATATGGAGCCAAGTGTTGGACGATAAGCAGGAAAGCACAGCAGATTTTGATTATTTTCGAGAGAAAATCTGCGGTGGAGGACGAATGGAGAAGAAGATACAAGATGTACCAAGATGTGGATGTAGTCCAAAAAGACTAAACACGTCGACTACACTGGCTCGGTTACATCGAGAGAATAGACAATAATGCTTCAGCAAAGAGGATCTTCGAATCACAGCCCCCAAGTTTTGAGACGGCAAGGAAGACCGAACCTCCGTTTTAAGGACCAAGCTATTGTGGATGCCAGACCACTTGGTCCACTTGGACCACAACAGCAAGCAGGGTGCGCGGGATCGAAGAGAGTCGAAGGCAGAGACACTTCACAGGTCGAGAGCCCGTTGAGTAAGTAAGTAAGTAGAGTAGCAATTCGTGTAGTGAGCTGCACATCTGCTGATGTCGAACGGCTCAATACCCTGGCGATATTGGAAATCAATTCCTTATACCATTTTCGCAAAAAAAAATATATATTGACATCTAATATCATTTGTATGGAGGAACCGATGCTAACACTAAAATTGTGGAAGAAGTGAAAATTTAAGTAAAGACATAAGAGATGTCATATCGGGACAATTTTAGTTTTATAATAAAGTCGCGCTCTTTTACACTGCTCAGGTTTTACTTGGTATGCTTACTCAATTTATGCTGAGCTGATAGAGCGTGCTGTGGTCTTGCTCTGAGTGACAAAAGAAACACAAACTTTTTTTGACTCTGCTCTGAATAAAAACAAGAAAAACGCTTATACGATGGGCGGTTGAAAGATTACGCCGAAGACAGTGGATTGCAAAGTTGAAACTGTCCAAAACAACTTGAATTTAACGGTCCGAAGGAATATTCTTACCCATTGAAGAAGTGACTCATCAATGCCAAATGCACGCACTGTCGACAAAAGAACTTGATGCGAAACTCTATCAAATATTTTTGAAATATCAGGAGTATTGCCGATAGTGTTTCAAAATTTGGGAACAGAAATAGATCTGCTGGTGTTGTAGGTTTTTCTCTGCCACAAAACAATTACGAGTTTTGTCTGTCAGCGCTCAACAAAAAAGAAAAGGAACGATCTGGTCGTAACTTGTATGGGCAGCAGCAAAGAGAAGAATAATATACAGATGATAGACAAAGTTGAGATCGATAATACTAATTCAGTAGTTGTTTCCAATTGACAAAAACATCGCGTAGTGTTCCAACATAGCAGTGTCAAAGCATCCAAATTTTGCATCATCAAAGCAGTGTGCAGTCACTATGTGCATTTTTTGACGTATTGGAATCCAGCCATCATTTGACCGAAAAAGTAAAAATGGAGAAATAAAGTTCAAAGATTTTCCAGAAGGATAAGAAATTAGTTTGTCAGGCTACAGACAGAAGGCTTTGTTCAAATAAACTAAACTACGGAGAATAGCAAAATATGTACAAACGTATATGTAAATGTACATTATGCAGATATGCTGTCATCGAGAAAGGACACTAAACATCCGCAGCTTGATCCATCCATCACGATAGACAGTTAATATCATAAAGGTAGTAAAGAACCTCGTCTACTTACATTTTGTTAATAACCCTAGCATAGAACTAGTTGTACCAAACTTGTCAGTCGAAGTTTCTTTTCGCTAAGAAATCAGCTGACCAGGAAAGCTTTTCACAAACAATAGAGGAGACAACAAATTGTACAACCCAGCGCGTAAATATGAAGTCCTCTTACACTGATATTTCACGTCCTATTTACAAACTTTTTTAATGACTGTTCTTTTAACAGCAAAATATACACCAATGAAAGTATTCCCACGAAACACTACTACAGACAATATCCCACGCATTTATGACCTGTAAATAAATCCAACTAACAAGCGTTTAGTCGTACCTGTCAACTCCAAAGCCACCCAGAGTTAAACTTATAATCAAAGCGGTACTCCATCGATATCCTTGCGTCCAATTGCATTTCACATTTTTAGAGAAAATTCTATTCCCCAAACAAAGCACATCACTGTGTGCTGTACAATTCGTTCTGTAATCACATGAAAAGTCGATTAACAATGTTGTTCTGAATGAAGAACACTATGCCTTACTTGTAATGTTTATTAATGGAATTGCAGCTACCTCGCTGCACACAGGAATACTGCCATAACTCTGTTTGAAAGCAATATCGACAATTCATCAGCCTTGTGAATAATCTGTCACCCTAGTAAAATCTGGACATGTAAGTTCATAATACCGCAATAACAGAGTTTACTTACTTGACACTGAATATTCGACGCAGCCTCGCAAGTCACGTTGAAATCCTTCCCATATATGCAGGAATAATTATAATTACATCTAATGCATGGAAATGTCAGACTATTGCATGGTATATCGGTAGGACATGATGAGGTTTCATTCAACTGCTGGTACCATTGGAAAAGTAGGAAAAATTATTAGAAGATTTCTACTAGGATAACGCCCGTATTACTTACATTTTTAACTATTGTCACAGGCACATAATCGACGGTGTTGTTTTTTGTTATTTCCGTCTTCGTATCCACATCCATTAAATTGATCGCTTCGACGATTTTAAGAGATTTATTCAAGTTTTTTTATTTATAAATGTTTATACGTACCGGTTTGACTTTGTTTTATCCCGTTGACAATAATTGCAAGAAGCAATACCACAGCTGATCTTAAATTAATTACAACATACCTTCGTTGAAACATGGTCTTTGTTATTTTGTATTAATTACATCGTCTTTAACTTATTGGCAGTATAAACAAATTGAATAATTATTTTAGTTTAATGTACAAATGACAGAATAGTACAGCTGTGAGTCCGAAATAATCAGAAAAGGTGAAAGCCCTGAAACATACTTGGGTGTAGGCTACATTTAACGTATAAAGCTAAAGGCCCGAACACACGTTTACGCAACCGATTAAATTTGAAAAGATGATACATATATCGGAATGGATCGGACTCTGAAGGAATCTATATGTAAGATTTTTGAATCAGTATTAAAAAGGAATCCCTATAAATGAAGTGTACGTCCGATAATATACTTGAGGGTAAACTGAAGAGCTGTTGAACTGTTAGAATACAAGTGGCTATTTCACAAGACCACTGTTCTTAAAATAAATTGATATAACAAGCAAAGCTAGGTAACATTTTTGCGAAATTTGACCCAGTTTATTGACTCCGCTATAGATCTTTTATTAGTTTATGGCGATTTTCAATTCTATGTATATCTAGGATATCGACATAAGTAATATATTCAAGCTCGGGATGGATGTAATCCTTATATATCGCAGTCAGATCAGAAGGGCTAAAGAAATTCTGGCTTCGTTTGTGGAATAATAGATATTTCGCAACATTCTTGGTTACTTCCAATGTGTCATTCCAAAGGAGATTGTTATTAACACACATAACATACCGTGAGTAGATGGATTTGGATTTTGGAGATCCCAATGCTATTCATTAAATGATGGCAGACTACAGAGAGCAGAGTTTTTTTTTTTTGTTTCAGTAAAAATACAAATATATTGTTTATACCCCATTTATGGTGTCACGCTGCTGCTCCAGTTTCACGGCCGAAGAACAAAGGAGGGCTGGGTACGATTGCAAGAAGCTAAGAGTAATACCGTCAGTGAAAGATTGTATTGGATTAGAAGTATCAGACAAGAGATCATATAAGACAAGAATTGTTGCCTCCTTTTCCTCATTCATGCAGCTTCTGAAATCCAGACCCAGCCTGAGGGCATGCCAGTGACGCAGTGTCCCGTAATGACACCTACCATTGTGTTGATGAAGGATCTCTTTAGTTTTATTTGACTATTGGATCGTGTGAGCTCCAGTTTGGGCCAGATCTATTTTGTGATATAGCACGTGATGCAGTTCGACCACCTGCGGATAAGTGGCAATTAAGGGCAGCTTTGGTATTGAAGGTGACGGAATCCAGGGATTTAATTGCGGCTTGACTATCCGTAAAAATTGTGATAAGAAAATGTAAATGGTAAAAAATGTTGGGTTTCTAGACGAAGTTGGGTTGGGTTCCGTTGAAGCAAAGACGTTCTAAGTTTCAACACATCTCGCTTAATCTTTAATTGCCTATGACGGGAAGCTGATTAACATCAATATCGTCTGCGTATTCTAGAAGGAGAATATAAGTCTTGACTTAGTAGTTAGTACCAAAATTTACTTCTCGATTGTTTCTATCGCAAACATCTGACATAGATCGAAGAAGTATCAGTTTCAGGCTCCATATGGACCTGATCAAATAAGCTGCTTCCAAAATCCGTGAGCGACATAACAAGCTTAATTTTGATGAGATTCCGACTTCCGATTTATATCAACTCATAGAGCGCAAGACATTAGGGGATTTCTACAATCGCGGCTTTAAAGTGGATCAAGTGGTGATAAGTTTCGAATTTAAACTTGTTGTATTAGAATTTGAGAAAATTTGGTTTGTCGTTCATGCTCTCGTTCCACCCACTGTATAAGATATTATATGCAGCACACAGCAGAGCTATGGCTCAATTATTCTTATAAGACCCATAAAACTAATAGTCCAGTATTACTGTGAATGCTTTGTTCATCCATTCTGCGCTGAGGTCCGGTGCATGTACCTTACCATATCAGTTCCAAATTTTAAAAGTACTATAAGTAGACTTAGAGTCACCTTTCTTTAATCGTAGCATTTTTAACAAGTTTCGTTCAGTAGGTAGTCTGCTCAAAACAATTGGAAATAGAAATAAGACCACATTTATCTTTTTTCGCGTATATATAAATATTTAAAATTTATATGTAAAACTTAGATAATTTATCATTAATTCAGTATGGGCCTAATTACTATCACATTTTTTTGTTTTGACCCAATTGGTGCCTGAATAGGTGTTTTGAAGATGTGGTTATCAGGTATTACCGTCACCCGCGTTGCGCTTCCCAGATTATAAGATGACGTTGAGGATGAAGTTGACGTCGATGGTAAAGGTGGGCTGCTTGGAATGAAGTCTATATTTGTAAAAATCTTTCTCATAAAAATAATCAGATTTACCTAATATTCCTAGCACGCATTTCACGGCACTTCTTTGAAGTTTCTGCCAAGACACGGATTATTTTCCACTTTGCATCATCGTAAATTTCTTCAGTTACTTTCGACAATTCTGATTCAACCATCAGTCCTAAGAATGTATTTGGTGATTGTTGGGTGCTTTCTTTAGTCCCACTGACTGAATGAATAACAATTAATTATAATGTAGAAGAATGCAAAAATAGTATATACCTTTAACAACGTGCTCCATTTCCTTTGTAAGACATTTCACAAGTTTCAAACATCTTGAACGGAGCATATCACGTGTTTGGACGTTTTGAGCTTCGATCTTGTCACATTGATCCAACCCTTCCAATTCAATTTCTTCAAATGGTCTAATCTGATCATGGGGTTCAACGTCATTACACTCATCTACTTCATTTCGAATATCTTCATTATTTTCTTCTACATCAGGCTGAGATAGAGCTGATGGACTGTTATGTATTTCTTTTTTGTCAAAAAATTTAAGCAAGTCGAAACACCAAAGCTTAGGTTTGTATGGTCTTCGACCCGGTTTTTGATTTGCTAAGTAGTTTTTTATGTTATGTTTTTCTTTCCAGTACTGACTTTGAAGTACTCTAATTTTTTTTGCTACGAATTTTGGCGTCAGATGTGGTTTAAGCGGACGCAGTTTTATGACAATATTTTGTAAGGCTGCAAGTCGGTGAGTACGAAATTTGTATAAAGGATGTGTTTGATCGAATAATATAGGGTGTTTTTGGAGTTCTTTCAAAAGCAAGAGAGTCTGTTCTTTTGACCATGATGCAAGTAGTGTTAAGCGGTCAACTGTATCCATTTTGTAGTTTATCGGTTGATTGAACGATTTTTGGCTAGAGAAGTGAACTGTTACACAAATTTATCTAGTATCTGAAAAAACATACGCAATGAAGAAAACTAATAATTCTCGGGAATTTTATTTATTTATTTATTTATTTTTTTTGGTAATTATTTCATTTAACATTCAAGTCATATAGCATGCGAAAGAGAGTAGTTGAGTATGTACGTTGAGTATGTACTAACCTCATCATTGAATAAAGCTTATGACTGTGAGTTGCCTAAGCAGCTGACAGAATCAGAATTTCATAATTCGAGTTTATTTTTGAAAGCGATTTATGGACTTCTTAATAACATTATTGTGTATAGCTTACGAAAGTCGTAATACAAGATAAGCAAAACAAATGTTCATATATTAGAATATAATATTTCTATGATCTGAGACATCCCTGGCTGCTTAAATAGCAAAACAAATATTGTGTATGTGTGGTACATTCAGAAACATCAAAAAAGAAAACAACTCTTCGGAATTCATTTTCACCACAACAAAATTTCACTGACAAAAGTGAAAAACTATACTTTCTATGCATACAATGGAGAAAAACATTACACAGTTTGATTTGGAAAATCTTGTTCTTTAACACAATATCGGTAAATATTGTTTAATATTTTTATTATGGACAATTATGTATAAAATATGTACTGAATTAAAGAAGTTTAATAAACTTACATTTGTTAAATGTGAAATTTATTTTACACTATGCGTGTTTACACTTGATATTCAGATGATGTCTTTGGAATACACGATACACGAGCACATCAACCCGCCGTTGTCGGAAAACTGACATTTTACTACGATCCACTTGGTGTGGAAATACATTCCAATTTATTATATATTATATCATGTTTACATTTAAGTAAATAGGTAAGAACAGAGTTTGTACGGACTCCAAGTGGCTCCTACCACAATTAGTAATGATTCATAAACAAGAAAATCTTTCTTGTGGGCAGTATATACAAATATGTATACATACTTTTAATTGTTGTGAACATTTCTTTACATTTCGGCCAGATATGGTTACTAGCGTCAGAATTTCCAGAGACAAGGTTGAAATGGCCACGCTTTACTAAAATACACTTATGGTATGGTAACGATACCAGATCTATGGTGCACGAACTATTCAGGAGTTACATTTGTCCCTAACTATGGCCCTGACCATACTTCAGGTGTTGGGTGTCTAATTTAAGTCAAGGTATATTTTGCTCAAGCTAATGCTAATACCTCAATATCCACCATGAAAAATCCTACGTAAGAAATCACATTGACTACGACAGCTACAAAGAAAGTAAAGTGAGATTCAAAAACAGAAAAGTCCTGTCAAAGCTACAAACATTTCCGAGGTTCCTTAGAAAACAAGACGGCACCTGGACTGACTCCTGTCTTGACACCTTAAAAGAACTTATCTACACTTCGCTGGCTGCTCCTTCAACAACTCACACCCCACAGAGAGAGTCAGACACCAAATAGAAGACAATGGGCCGTTCAAAGTATTGACGAAAAACATGGGCCATTGACACCTCCTCCTACAAATTGTAAGGACTCGACTACATTATTCCCATAATGCCCCAAAGCTCAAAGGCATATACCGTTCCGTGGCTCACACTGATTTTCATAGGCTGCTGCTTATCAGTCTAACATCTTTCCTGCTCAAAACTTTATAAAGATGATTTGACATCTAGATTAGCTCCAAATTAACCCCAAGGGACGTCTTACCTGCCCAACATGCCTATATGAAGGGCAGCTCAGTAAAGACAGCGCTACACAAGGTGGTTACAATTATAGAAAAAACAGTCCACCAAAAGTAATTTACACTAGCAGCATTCCTGGACATAGAAGGGGTCTTCAACAATGTAAACCTGAAATCAATTAGAACAGCACTGGACCAGACGCACGTGAAACCTATGCTATCAGATTTAAATGCATGCTCAATACACGCAGTAGCAGCATCAGATCAGAATTGGACAGTAGCCGAGCACATGTAGTCTTCTCCCCTCTACTTTGGAACCAAGTGACAAGTGACTGAACGCAGTTGGAATAACTGGACCAAACGCTGCGGTATTGGTTTTAATGAAAAAAAAAACAAACTAATTCTCTTCTCAAGTAAGATGAAAACACCAGCTTTCGAGCCACATAGTCTGAACGGAGCCCAACTCCAAATATCAGAAAAGGCAAGATACCTACGGTGCACAATGGATCGAAAATTGAACTGGAAAGGCATGCTTAAGAACCATAATAGCCTTTCATAAAATAAAGGAATCGTAAAACGTGAATACATCTTTCATTCAGCATTGAAACTGTTGTCTAAGTATGTAGGTGTTTGAAATAAATGGTAGTCAAGGATTGTCATTCGGTTACAAAATTAAAGTCAAGGATGAAGTTGAGAGTAAACTATTTCCATAAATACTTATATTTTTCACTAAATTTTCAAAAACAAAATTTGTAGTTTTACTTTTTCACTGCTCGATTCTTCTTTGAAGCCTCTTCTAGGATACGGATTATTTTCCATTTCGCATCATCGTAAATCTCTTCGGTTACCTTTGAAAGTTCCGATTCAACCATTAAGCCTAAAAACGTATTTGGAGATTGCTGGGTGCTTCCTACAGTAACTAAATAAATAAAAATTCAATTTAGTCCTCTCAAATACGAATCCGTGGATGTACATACCTTTATCATCTTTGATGTTCTGCATTTCATCTGTAAGACATTCTACTAGTTTCAAACACTTTGTATGCAGCACACCGTGTGTTTGGTTAGTTGGTGCTTCGATCTGATTCCGTTGGTCCAATGGCTCTATTTCAATTTCTTCAAATGGATTATTGGAATCATCGTCACAAGACACGTCTATTGTGTCTTCATCTTCTGCCGGTAATACTGAATTATTTCTATTCTTGTTAATTGTATCTGTTTGGTCTAAATACTTTATCATGTCATAGCACCAAAGCTTCGGTTTATACACTTTTCGATTCGCCAGTGAAACTGTCATTTTTTTCTTTTCTCTTGAATACTGACTTCTAAGTGATTTAATTTTACTTAATATGTCTGCATGAGTTATATTTGGTTTATAGGGTTTTAGTTTTGCGATAATCTTTCGGATAGCGACTTGTCGTAGAGTTTTAGAAGAATAGGCATTACACTTTTGGTCATATAATACAGGATATTGCCGGAATTCTTCTATCAACAAGCAGGTTTGTTCTTTTGACCAAGATGATGGCAATGATAAATATTTTAGTGTGTCCATTTTCCTAAAAAAAAAAAAAAAAACAATGTAATTTGGAAAAAAAAGGGGCAACCGTGGCTGAACTCTATACGAGTACGATTGACAAACATTCATGTGTGCAGAGGTAGCTATTCTCATACAAAAGTATTTCAGTGACAACAGCAGAGAACAACACTTTCTATACATATCTTGCAACCACCGAAAGGTGGTGCGAAACAGTATGATTCGAAACATATTTTGTTATTTGTTTATACTATCAACAAATATATCAGGGTAGTTATTTTGCAAGCATACGTACCTATTTTGAATAAATTGATGGTTTTTATTGAACTTATTTCCGGCAATTGAAGATTTTCCAAAAATTAAATTACGTTTACACTTGATGCGATTGTTCCGTCGCTAGTAAACATTAAACCGGGTGAGAACATGAACGCTTTGCTACTGTCAAATATGAAAATGTATTCCATATGGTGCTTGTTTACATTAGTTTTTTTTTTTTTTTTTAACTGACATCAAGTATTTGAATTGGTATATACGGTTCTTTGAAGCACTAAATATCGGAAGAGTTCTGCCAGATTGTACACTTATTACTTTTTTTTTCAGGAGAGGAGGAATCGGCGGAAAAATAATTGTATACGCTTTAGGAAAGACATAAATATGTATGTTATGTTTGGAAATCGAAAATTAAAGACGTTCAATCCGCAGACAAAACTTACCTCGCGACCGTATGGCAAACACCCGAGAGTATAACTATCATGAAAAGCTTCTCAAATTGCCCTTCGAAAACGGCATTAAACAGTAGGTCCCTTCTATTCGTGTAAAGAATATATAACAACATGAATGGTTGTGCGAAGCTAGGCCCTGGGTCACATAGACGTGTTGCGCCAAATATTTGTATTTTTTGCCATACTTTCTATAGGGTCATGCCTAGACATTGTGTATCCCAGTGCAAAAATAACCTTAGACATGATAGATGAATGGTGTAGTAGGAGTGGGCTTCGGTCAATCCTTTGAAAACTGAGGATTCACTCAGATTTCTATAAAAGGAAGAATAAAAGTTGCGAATAACTATTTCTTTGTGTAAAGACGGCAATAAAGTAATAAAGGACTCCCTGATCATTCCAATTCTACTTCATGGCACGTAAGCATAAGCCACGATACAGATATATTCTTGTACCATGGGCATTAACCTTACTACGATTGAATAACGTCGCTCCCGGTAGTCTTAAAAATAAAACTAAACAATACATTTATCCGTAAGATAATCTTTATTCATTTAAAAGACGTCTTTCATTTATTCTTCACACTTCTATCTATTACTTCCATTTTTTTGTAATGAATTGGTCTCTGACTGGGACTTTTTAATATAAGTTTTTAAGCAGGACGCATTTTTAACATACGATTCTTCTTTGAAGCTTCTTCTAGAATACGAATTATTTTCCACTTTGCTTCATCGTAAAACTCCTCAGGTACATTTGATAGTTCTGATTCAACCATTAAACCTAAAAATGTATTAGGCGTTTGCTGGCTACCCCCTCCATTACCATTGTCTGAAACAGATAACAATTTAATTTAGTCATCAGAAATACAAATCAACGACTTACCTTTATCGTCTTCGATGGTTTTCATTTCCTTTGTAAGACATTCCATTAGTTTCACGCAATGCGAATGTAATTCATTGCGTTTTTGGCTGCTTCCAGGTTCAATACCATTCTGTTGTATATCATCTATTTCTATTTCTTCAAATAAATTAATTGGTTCATCGAAGTGACTGTCGTCCTCCATCAGTTCATCGTGTTTTTCATCTTCTTCGTCCTCTTCTTCATCCTCTGATAAAGCTAAGGATGGATCATTCTTGTCATATGTTCCTTTTTTGTCAAAAAATGTAAGCAGTTCGAAACACCACAGCTTAGATTTATATGGTCTCTGACCCGGTTCAAGATTAACCATTGAATCCTTTATATATTTCTTCTCCTTGCAGTATTGACCCTTAAGGATTCTAATCTTATTGCATATGATTTTCGGAGTTAAATGAGGCTTAATAGGTCTTAAATTTGTAATAATCTTTCGGAGGGCTGCTTTTCGTTGCGCACGAAACCGATGTAAAGGATGCGTCTGATCGTATATTACAGGATGTTTCTGGAGTTCTTCCAAAAGCCTGCAAGTTTGTTCTTTTGACCAACATGATACAAGTTGTATCCGATCCATTTTGTGTACCTAAATACCTGAAACATACAGATTTTGGAAAATCTTAAACATAGCACAGAGTAATACAGAAAAACAAGTATTTGACGCAACAGGCACATGTAAGTCCCAAGACCTTTATTCTCACAACCATTCACGTTGTACGTGTTAAACTTTTGTACGATGCTATCAAAGAACAACATCGCCAACACTCCGTTTTCCAAACATCTAGTGAGAGAGCAAGAGAAAGACCAAAATGAAATAGGAGAGGTAGGTACTTGTTTTCAGTGAATATATGCTTGTAAGGTCATTGACTTTTTGCAAAATTATAAAGCAGGAGTTCTAGACAGAACTCCAACAAAACGCTCAAGACAGCAGCGCATGTGCTTATGCACTGATCAGTGAACCAAGGCGCCCACATTCAGTTTGGACATAGCGAGCAAATTACTGAAAATCTTTTGTAACTTTTACATGCTCCTGGCCATTCAAGAAGTTTAATGATTGACAAGCGGCCAGGATGATTGTAGGCTCGTCTGGTCAAGCGTGGATTTTATAAGAGAGATGATTGAAACAGCTGGATGGTGATGTACGATAAGATTTTGCATATCCCAAAGACCTAGTGTTTGTCTACGATATGGAAGAAGGGAAAAACAGGAAAGAGATTACTTCTGAAACAGTTCAGAACTCCTCTGACAGCTTTAATTGTCGATCTACCAGCTCTGCATTATATTCATAGAACCAGCCTGATATTTAAAAAGAAATAAAAAGTATTTCGGATCCAAAATTGTTGAATATTCGTATTGATTCTCAATAGTTAGTTTGATAGACCTTCAGACGAAATATTCAAGAGCACAGAACTGGTGTTTTGTTTAATGAAATCCATATCACTGTTCATCAGCACCGATAACTCGAATGGTAAAACGCCAACCCCTTCTGAAGTCCATAAGCAACCTATTCACCTCATTATAACACATTTTCACCTTTATATAATTTCGATAGCGGATGGAAAAAATAACTGATAGGTGTGAAGTCTACATTCTCTACGTATACTTTTCACTAGTAGAAGTGAAGCAGGAACACAGTGGGATTGAAAAATGAAGTGTTACTTTAGTAAACGAACTTTGAATGTTTATTCATTTTAAATAGATAAAGAAACTACACAAATTAGTATTATTGAACTTACTGTGATTTTGTGAAAAAGTTGTCGGAATATTAAATCACGTTTACACTCATTATTAGACTATCTATAGGTATACAACCACTACAGCACAAACACACAGCATTCTGAAAACTGACAGTTATTTACAATCCAATTGTTGTGAAAATACATTCCACACGGATTCGGAATATTTATACTTGTTTACACTTGAGCTCGAGCCAAAGAAAAAAAAACGGTTGGACTAGGTAAGTAATATGATTTGGTATCAAATGATATTTAAAGACGCTTTTGGATAGCTTAGTTATTTTTTTATATTCAACGATATGACTTAGACTTTCGTACAATTTGAAAGACGTTTATGCCATCGGTATCGATATCTTTAAAAGGAACCAAGGAACTCGTAAATGGGAATTGCTTCAGTAAATGAAAGTGTTGATAAGAATGCGGAAAAACAACTGAAACATTTTAAGAAGTTAGGTACCTGTGGGCTGCGGCTAATTCTGTCCAAAGACGTTTAACGTCTAGAATCCTTATATGTGTTAGGTTAGCGCTTGAAGCCCTTTGTCAACAGTCTGATTGATCCATGTTAGTGTCATAAATTAATTGTATAGTTAATTTATGGTTAGTGTTAGGGTTAGTTTTAAGGCAGGGAGGTCAAACATCCAAGCGAGCTAAAGGTAGAAACGTATAGCTTCGGTTCGTACCAAACACGTCTTATTGTGTAGAAGAATACGCGCTGCATCATCAAGATCTATAATATAAATAATAGATCTAGATAAGGAAACGAGCTCTTACACGCTTCGAAATAATTGTGCAAAACCCACTTCTATCTTATACACGCAGTATGTATTTTAAAAGTCTGCGCGATTACAAGTACTGTATGTATACGGTATAGACAGATCAGAAAGAGCACAACCAGCATGATGATAGTAGTGCATTTGTGAGTATTTAGTGGGAAGCGGGTTTGATAATCAACAAAAGTAAAAAAAAGTTGATTGTGTCTAAAAATTCGAAACGATCTACAGATAGGTATAACTGAAGTATTTACCTACTTGGTGTCAATCCTAGTTACAGGATTAAGGTCAAATAAAAAATAAAACTTGTCAATCTCTGTTTCTTTGCTCTAAGAAGGCAATTTAGTAAGAAAGACCTCTCAAATAATTGGTGTGAATCTTTATAAAGAAAAATCCCTCATTATTTCAATCATACTCGATGGGACAAACGCATAATCTATGTCCAGAGTAGATGAGGTTTCCCTTAGTTGTTTTGAGACAAAAGGACATCGATTGATATTCGGTTCCGTGTGCATTGGCAGTGAGTGGAGACAAAGCTGCAGCCTTGAGTTGTACGAGCTATATAGCGACATCAATCTATAATTAAATTGACTGATATATTTACATAGATAGGCAGAAATGCCCCGATTTGGTATTTTCAACCCCTCGAATTGCTAACAATTGATAAGCGTTTGGATTGAAGACCAGGTGCATCTTGAACGACGGCTTCACATAAGTAAGTTAGTCATCTTGTAAAGAGCGTGAATTCCCAATTATTTTGTGCCGCTCTACTTATCCTCACATCAAAACCTCTCATTAATCTGGCTCTTTGTAAATCATTAAAGTAGATGATTGTAGGTACGAAGTACTAATAAAGTCTTTCCTGAACATTATGTATCAGCATCTTTCACGTTCTATGCGCTATAGATAAAGACTTTTGGGTACGCGCTACGTTAGAACAGGAGAGGTCCTTTGTAATACTCAGCCCTATCACGGTATCCGATCGGAAGGGAATTTTCTCCGAATTGTACGAAATCATTAGAATTTCATATGGTATCCGTTCCGACACTTTCATCTGAGGCATTTTCCGAAAGGGGATGATGTCAACGTAACGTTGGATTTTGTGTTATGATTTTTTCCGAAGTTCTCCGACCGATATTCGTAGCGGGGAGATTTTCCGATTTTTCGTGGGGTACCCATTGGAAATGTCTGTACAAATACGGATACCATGATGGTGTCGGATCGGAATCGGAAACCCACAGACTAGTTAAACGGAACCTTGGAGCCAGTTGGCTGAGGTCATCGAAGAGTGTCCTATAGTAATCTGTTTCTACTATAAAACTAAATTGCTTCATTTTTCTCTCATTTACTTTATTTATTTGGATTTTAATTGTCTGTCCCTGTAAGCAGTTCAGTCTTCGAAAGGAGTTTCGTAAATAAAGTCATCATTAATTGTTGGTCTTCTTTCCACACTCAGATTATACGCTGGTTTTAGGGATGTTGACACCGATGTTGATTGTAAACTGTTCAAAATTACAAATTTAAATTTCCAGCTCAAGAATGTGAATTACGCCTCACTTGTTTTGAACGGGATGTAGTTTCTCTTTAAGGGTACTTCTTGCAGCTTCTTCTAAGACACGTATTATCTTCCATTTTGTATCAATGTAGATTTCTTCTGACACGTTTGAAAGCTCCGATTCGACTAAGAGTCCTAATAGAGTTTGTTGTGATTGGTTGGAGGATTCTGGAGGTTCGTTTACTGAAAGAATAAAATTAATATTACACGTCAAGACACGAGCTACTACCAACTTACAATTAGCTGCCTCTATGGCTTTCATTTCTTCTGTGAGAGATTCTAAAAGTTGTGAACATTTGGAGCGCAGCACTTCTCGTGTTTCATCATGAACAACTGTTTGTGATTGTTCCTGATTGTACACTTCCATTTCTACTTCTTCAAATGGAATAGTAGACTCGTCATTAAAATAAACGATTTCTTCGTCTGGCAGCACAATTTCTGACTCATTCGCGTTGTACTCCACTTCGTCTGGTAGCTCTGTTTCAGTCTCCTCCCGAATAAGTGCATGCGGTGGCATTGCTTCATATGTTCCTTTTTCGTCCAGAAATGAAAGAATATCGTAACACCAAAGTTTCGGTTCATATTTTGCCAAGTTTCGCATACATCTCTTCTCTTTGGAATACTGGGTTCTGATTATTCTTATTTTGTGCGCTATAAGTGCTGGCGTCAAATTGGGTTTATAAGGCTGAAGTTTTGCAGTAATCTTTAGCAGCGCTCCATATCTTTGCGCTCGGTTTAAATAATACGGGTGCCTTTGGTCGTAAAGTAAATGGTTTTTCTTCAGTTCTCGCAAAAGAATGAGGGTGTGTTCTTTAGACCAACATTTTGGTATCGTTCGAGAATTAGATCTAGATGTATGAAATTCAAATATTTACAGTTTGTATTATGAATACAAAAATATAGGTACACAATGTATCCTCGTGGGGATGATGTTAAAACCTAAATCTAATTAAAACCTTAATTAAGAAACGTATATGTATGTAATTACCTCATCTTTTCATTGTTTACAAAAAAGTATTCATTTAGAAAAGACAGCTGGTCAAAATATTTATAATTAAATGCCTCTTTATTTTTAGACCCGCTTTTGGAAGGGTCATTTTGGTATTTCCTCAAGTATAGATATCTATCCCTTAGAGATCTCCAGTAGTGGTGTGCCTTTTTACCTAGTGATACCAAAAATTTTAACATACATTTCATATTAATGCTAAGAACGCATACCAGTTATATTCAACTGTGCTCCTATTTCACTCCAAGTCGTTTCTTTTTTCTTATAATTTGTATTGTCCTTGTGGTCTTTATCGTACAGGAATGGGTTTTGTCTTACTAAATCAATTAGTGCAGTCCCATACATGCTTACTGCTGTGTGTACATATATGTGTTATAAAATAAAGATGCTGGTGTCTGATAAAAACTACAAATGAGAATAAAAAAAGATAGTTTTTGAACAATCAAAAATTAAACTTTAAGGCAATATCATTGTCGTTGGGTATTTCAAAGCAAGAACCGCTGGTGATGTTTTGGTGATGCTTTTCAGAATAAACTTATAATCTTAAATAAAGAAGGGACAAGTTCATCTGGTTCTGCATAGGTCTGTGGTGCTCATTCTTATTCTTCTAAGGTGGGTCGCCATTGAGTTGTGGTCTATGAAGATACCTATGAGGAGAGTCAGTTGTGGTAGGATAGGAGTTCTCTAGCCCTTTTTTTTAGAGATGCGGCATAAGGAGAGTGTACTCTACCTTACGTTGGCCATGTCGTGAAAGTCCGAGGTGAGTTTGGACATGAGAAGACTGATGGGCGTTAGGATCGAGTCGTTTCTTTTCCTTTTCTCGTTAGTTCATCGGCCATTTCATTCCCGCGGTTGTAATGGAAGTGATGGCTTTGATGGCTGCTTGGTTGTCTATGTAGATGTCTATAGGATTGTTGCTGTTCGGAGTGGATAAGCCTCGGTTATTCCATATATTTTCGGATGGTACCTCTGGGAATATTCCTTCGTGCATTTTTGACCCATCCGTGAAGATGGGTATGGAGGCGGGGTTAATCACCTCACCTCTCTAGAGCGAATTTTGGAGTAGAGGTTGAGGCTGAAGTCCGTATGGGGGATAAGGAGGCAATTTGACGTTTTACAACTTGGTGATGGTGTTGTGTCCGATTTGGTTGCTATCATAAGTCGTTTTGCTCTCCCGCTAAATACTAAGAATATGTTCACGAATTTCAACACGCATGGGATCTTGCCCGGAAGCCAATTCGTCCACGATGGCCTTCCTGAACAGCGGAAATCTGGATAATCAGGAACATACATATCTAATTCCATAAATGTCTGGAATAGACTAATTTCTATAATTGCAGATGGAGTATTAATCAGTGCATACTATACTCGTCCAAATCCACACGCACCTAACCCAATCGTTGACCAACATCGGTACTACGACTCTGTATTCTCTCCACCTACCAATAATCTCTTGAAACTCCAGACGGTCAAAATGCTCTCGTCATTACCTTATTCTGCAAACGGGTGCTATATGTGTAAACGCTCTTTCTCGGTTTATTGTGATCTGTGCGCCCTGTATATGGGAATTAGCAATAATATCATCAGCCTTCATTTTCTTATCTTTGCTACAGATACAATTCATTTGATGCAACTCTTAATGTTATTTACATTCAGAGCCAAACTCGGAATAAATTCTCCTCAATCGAAAATTTACGAACTCCTGCACAAAACATTTTTGAAGGTTTAAAGTGTATCTTCAATATGGACGATGGTAACCAACATTTCCGTCCATCGGACCTAAAACTAAAACCAATAAAACTGCTGGGCCAAAATATTCAAAGTAGCAAGGTAAAGGTAACCTCAGTATTTTTGGGCGGATCCTCAAGAAAGTAACACTTTAAACTGAGCCAATTATGTATAGCGTTCTTGAAAAAATTGTGCAGAACTCACACACCATCATCAGAGGCTCAATTTTCCAAAAGTCCGCCCAATTAGTTACATACGCCGATGATATTGATTATCGGAAGAACACAAAGTAATATCAGTTGTGCTTTTGTGAGTATTGAGACAAGCTGCTAAGATGTGTTTAACGGTTATTAACAAAAAGGGGCATACAACACCGACTTCTCGGACAGAATGTTACCCTCGATAGATGTACATAACTGAGGTAGTCAAGCATTTTGTATGCCTTAGATTCTCTATCAATTCAGACAATGGAACAGATCGTATGATATGCTATCCCCATTTTAGAAGGGTAGAATAGAAGGAAGAAGTGGTATTGGAAGACAAAGACTTCTAAGAAGAAGAAGAATAGGGTATATAAATAAAAGGTAGTACAAAAGCGCAAGTATCGTAGGTATCCCTTCTAAAAGCTTGCACTAAGAAACACTACATTTCAATAATTTATGTCAACTCACCACACTAATTTCTCACCACCAAGAAATTTCAAATATAACATCTGACAGAAGAGATATATTTCTCCTTCTATACAAATCTTGCGCTATACCTAAGGGTTGAAAACATACGAGAAATATAAAACAACCACTACAACTATTCGTTGTTTTATTGATATTAACAGTAATTATGCCTCATATCACTTTAAGTAAAATAAATTATATGTACAAAGTTATTTATAACTTACATGTGAATTAAATTGAAAGGAAATGCACTCAAGCGTTTACACACTGCATCACTTGTTCACAGAAAAACTCTCAGTGTGTCACTGTCAGATGTTTAATGAAATTTAACTTCAGAAATGGATTCCACAAAAATTGTGTACTGTTTACACTTAAAATGGGAAAATAATGTTTTTCATATTAAGTCCGCCTTAGAATTCTCTGAAGTTTAAAAAAAACCAAACCAACCTATTCGAAAAAAAACTTGTTAAACGACAATTATGAAATAAGGTGAGACAAATTCTAATTCAAATAATAACTAGTTTTGTGACATTAATACATCACGCCGTTTACTTAAACTAAATACTAACTCACTCTAATATTCGAAGAAATAAATAGGTTTGTTCCCTTACCTGAAAACTCGTACGAATTGTTACGAATTCTTGTCTAACTCCGTTAACACAAAAAAAAAAACGTAAAAGAGCGAGGACACGAGAGTAAAACATTCCTCTTAGTGGTAAAACTTACGACTTCTTACCAAATTTCTGTAGAAAAGTGATGTACTATCTGTCAAAAGCACTATGCAATCATTTTAATTTTTATGTGGTTTGGAATCATATATTCCTGAAAATTCTATCGTCTTTCTCGCTGTTTGTTCATTCTCATACATGACATTTCATTTGTGCTCTTTATTGTTCGTTGCGTTCCCTAACTTCCTTCAAATGTTCATCATTCTCTGAGAAAATTATCCCCCACTCTTATGAATTTGTGATTTTACGATTTTTAATGCAGAAAGTAAAAGAACAGATACAATATATACAAAAAATTACCCTTTAGCGGTAGCTACAAGAATAATAAATAAAATCATCTGTAGTTACGATTTGAGCTAGCACAGTCGATGTATATTATAAAAAAAAAGAAATAAAACAAATCAACCATCCTTTAGAAATAATTTTATTTTAGTTGTGCACATTGGAGGCATTTAATGCCATCATTTTTACTTGCGAGGAACCTGGCGTACTCGCAGTTTTGAAGTAACGGCTGTCAATGACTGTGACTCGTTCATCTCCCACTAGATTATACACGGATTTCGGACCTGATGTAGTTGTTGTTGATGTCATTGGTGAGCTGTTTATTAATAAGGTTTTCATTAACTATAAACTTACAAGAAATCACAGACTTACTTATTTTCCATACCATTTTGCATTTTCTTTTCACGCTCTTTAGTAGTAGCCTCTTCTAAGATTCGAATTATTCTCCACTTTGCATCGTGGTATATATCATCAGATACTGTTGACAGTTCTGACTCGACCATCAGGCCCAAAAACGTTTGTGGGGATTCGGTTTTCTGTTTTTGTTCAACGGTGCCTCTGACTAGAAGAATTGACATTGTAAATAGATTGAAATAAATACATACCGCTTGCATACTTTTTGTAGTTCGGGCATTCTTTACGTCGTTTGAAAGAGTTTCTACTAACTTTAGACATTTAGAATGCAACAGATTTTGGGTTTCGGCACGTTTTACAGGTGATTTTTCCTTCGGTGGATCTAACCGTACTATTTGAATTTCTTCAAATGGATCATTCGAATCATTAGACGCTTCGGTGATGCAGTCATTTTCTTCGTTTTCTTGCATCTGTTCTTCAGGTTCCTTCACACAAATAGCAGGTGGCTGTGTTTCTGGATATTTTTGTCTTTTGTCCAGAAACTTCATCAACTCGTAACACCAAAGTCTGGGTTGATAGTTATGTTCTGGTGGATTCTCCACACAATTTCTCTCTTTGTAATATTGATGCTTTAGAACTTTAAGTTTTCTTGATATCATCTCCGCACTAATATTGGGCTTAATTGGCTTTAAATTAGCAATTATGATTCGTAGGGCTGCAAAACGGTGTGCCCGGTGTTGATAGAATGGATGCATTTGGTCGTATAAAAGGGGATGATTTTGAATTTCTTCTATAAGCCTACATGTTTGATCTTTTGACCAAGTAGTTACTCGTGATTTTTTTGCTTGATTCATTGTAAGATTAAATCTTAAACGTATAAGGTTTCTGAAAGCCAGTTATATACACATTGAGGCGCTAAACCGATGTTTTATATTTCACGGACGCTGGATGATTCTAAAAAATAAATCAAATTCAAACAGATGCAAGATTTTAAAATACTATTAAGTAGTCTTAGAAAATATTAAACCGCTATTATTCTGCTAAGAGGTACACACCGCCACAATTAACTGCCGCATTACACGTATCATAAGTGATAGGCTGAAGAATGCGATTGATGATGCAGGAGTTCTAGAAGAGCACTGAATGTTTTCCAACTATTAAAGGTAAACAAGATTCTAGAAGCAACACGATGCAAAGTGAGCATCAGAATCCTTCATAGGTCCTGAACCATCCTGTGGAATAGGGGATCATACACTCAAAGAAGAATTCAGGAAACTAGAGAGAGAAAAAACAGGGCAAGAACCTGGAATAACGATCATGGAATGAGGTAAGCCAAGAAAATTCTAGAGCAATACAGCCGAAAAAGATTCGTATCCTAACGGGCTTTCTAACGGGGCATTGTAAACTGAAGGAGCACCTAAAGAAACTAGGTATATCTGAAGAAGGACTCTGCAGATTCTGCAATGAGTCCAGTGAAATCCCAGAACATTTGCTGGGATCTTGTGGGGCACTGACCCACAAAAGACTGAAATACTTGGGCAAGTACCAATTGTCAAATGAAAAATACCGTCACTAGATCCAGCTTTCATCCTTAGATTCTTAAAGGAAACTGGATTAGAGAGAGTGCTCTAGGACATATTTCTTCCGCCAAGGCGCAGTAAAAGTGCATTACCATCAAAATGATTCCGAAAGGAATCCAAAAGCGAGGGAAACTCTAATGAGGGCATGCACCTCCCCAAGGTGTTAGCTGGGGGCACAATAGACCAACAGGTCGCTGTGCAACATACCCCATTTTCAAATAATAACCACTACCTTTAGTGATGGAGCTTGCATTGTGTAACGAATGCCTATACTGCCAGGACTATAGTGAGGAGGAAAATGGAAATGTTCTGTCAACATTCGCGCATATCCAACCATGAGAGAACTGTCGATACTGAAAACATGAGCGCGGTTGTTCAGTAGTAAGCGGTGAGCTACTGAGTGGTAGATGAAAGCTGGAATCCCAGACTACACTGTCGCACTTTTGGCAAGGATCTAACAAACATTCGAGACTAAAACTGTCCTTCGAACATGGTAAGTCGCTTGTCATTCGTCTGAAAAATATAGAGCGCACAGCACAACGGTAGTATGACACTAGGCTCTGCGTCTCGTACAGTCCTATTGTGCGAAAAGCTTTTCAGCAGTCACAAATCGCTTGATTCACTAAGACGAGATATATTTTCTCTGATTAAGTTTGACACACGTACTGTCCCTACTACGGAAGAATTTTAATAACGAGCACTTTGCAGAAACTACAGCGATGATGAAAAAATTTAATTTGGAATCCCTACTGTGATTGTACTGCCTTCGTTGACAGGAGAATAAGGGCTTTTGGTAGGTATTTACTCTTTCAAGAGTTCGGAAGACTTACGAAAAATTGAGATCTCCTGGCATTCATATTATTATCTATGTGGTTCCATCCCAGCAGGTTTTTTTTAGATGTTCCTAATAAATAATGGATACACTGTCTAAGAAGTACTTAAACAACGATACCGCAGGGCGCAGTGTTGTTGATTATGAGCTCAGTAAGACCCCCCAATACAAAAACAAAAAAAACTGAAAAAATATAGAAATAAATTAAGAAGGCCAGTCCTAAATCTCACATTCTTACAAATTACGGAAAAAAACTTATGGAAGGCTTTTCAAGTGTGACCTTTTCAAAATCTCTTATTTACGAACGCAAAACATAACTACGAGAACCATAGTGTACAGCCAGACGATATTCGGCGGCAAAACATATTTAAAAAACTGACAGCTGGTGCGCACTTCATCATCTACGCATATTTTGTGCTGTATGCATTAGATACACAGGGATTGAGAAGAAAAATCGACATTGGTTTATTTATGCCTTGATTTACAATCTGTAGTATGTTGCACCGGTTGGATTTATGTGTATATAAAAATTTAAAAATAAAAGAATAATTGGTAAACTTACTTTTCGACCTATTTCAATAATTAAATTAAATTCAACTTCAACGTTTACACTCGAGACTATTTTCCTGTATTTAGTTTACACACGCACTAGACTACCTCAAAACTAAAATGCTGTCTAAAAGTAACGTTTGCGTCTGACACGGTCCACAAAATGTCTATTTGTGGACTGTTTATACTTGTTTACACTGAAGTTACACTGAATTTAAAAACACTTTTTGAATAACAAAATGATTTTGTCTATTGAAGTTATACCAAATTTAATTTGACATTTTTGGATAGGAATAACTTTTTATTTTAAATATAATGCAAATCTAATGTTTATTTATTCTACTTTCCTCCTTCTAATGCCAATATACATAATTAACTGACAATCCTATGCACGATTATGGATAATTTAAATGTGATCTGTCATTCACGGAAACCTATACACAAACATAACATTTTCACCACATCTCATTATCATTCAACTGTGTTGTTTCTATTTGAGATGAGGAGGGAAATCTAGCAGAATCTAGTAGAGTTGCGAATGGAGAATATGGAAATACTAATTTTTTAGACTGTATAACGACGATGAATAAACCATTCAACTTAATCTGATAGCCAAAAATTTGCGTTCAATGTCTCACTTGCATTTAACCCCGATCGAAGCGCAACTCAACTCGAGTGTAATTTAATTAAGAACGTAAGTTGAGTCGAAAATTTTATCGGATAGGTATCGGGGTTGAGGAAGTTCATTGTTTTGGTTTTTTTTTTTTTTCTTTTTTTTTTTATGGAGAAAAATTAGTTTCTTTAGTTTGACTGTGGTTTTTGGTACATTTTTTCAATTCTTTTCTTTGGCTTTATTTATTTTCTTTTGACAAGAAACTAAATGATATGCGAATTCAACCATATGGACTCTATCGAACGAAAGCAGATTGCGATATTCTTGGTTGTTTCATTGCATTGACTAGTTTCGAAAGAGATGATTTAAAGACAATTTACATACATACATATGTATGTATGTACATGAGTTGAAGTAAACCGCCCATTAGCCTTTTATGATGAATGGAACATGTTAAGGAAATAGACATCAACGTTTTGCTCACAGAGAACGCTCCTAACTGAAGCTTCCTTCTGCGTGAAAGATCTGAGCAGAAACAAAGAAGGTGAATGTTTTCATCCTCTTTATTCATGCAGCTTCTATAAAAGTCGTTCTCGAAGAGGACCGGACCTGTGGCATGCTTTCCTATTAAACAGCGTCCAGTGATGACACCTATTCTAGTGCCGATATGAAACCCATTGAGATAATTAAATTCTTGGAGCGTTGTAAATCCAGCCTTGGCCAAATTTGTTTTATCGCTAGACATGTTGGTCCCAGTTGATTGGTACTGGCTTGGTGCCTTTGTCTGGGAAAATGGGTAAATTTGTTGCTATTGTGGCGAGTTCATCGGCCTTACAGGTCCCTGGAATATAATTATGTCCCGGCACCTAACAGGGATGAGTATTGAACTACTGAGTCATCTCCGTGAGTGCCGATCGGCAGTCTAAAGCTACTAGAAAATTTATAGAGATCGATTCCAACGATTTGATAGGTGCTTGG
This sequence comes from Xylota sylvarum, assembly GCA_905220385.1. Taxonomy (NCBI): domain Eukaryota; kingdom Metazoa; phylum Arthropoda; class Insecta; order Diptera; family Syrphidae; genus Xylota; species Xylota sylvarum. The sequence continues at coordinate 42,921,343 of LR999958.1, forward strand.
CTGTTCGAAAAGATGGAGATATCCCTAGCAGATATCACGTTTTTTTAAGCCAAGACTAGACTTCTTTGATCGTCATAATTTCCGCCTGGAACACGCAAGAATGATTTGGAAGACGGAAGGAGAGCTTAAGATTAAGACTGTCGGAGAAAACAACTCCACCAACTCCATCTATGGTTTTTGAGCCGTTGGTGTAGAAGTGATTCGGCTGTTTTACTAAAAGTGCTTCTTCATTCCAGAGTGATCTGAAAGGTATGGTGACGACGAAGTTTTAATCAAAATTTAGACGTGCATTGGTGTAGAAAACTGCTACGCTTGCTTTCTTCACTCTTTCTTGAATATTAGATTTCCAAATTAGTTTCCTATCCAGGATAAGACCCAAATATTTCAGAAAGTTAAGATGATTCCATTGAGAGAGGGATGTCGATTAACGGAGTTTTATATTTTCTGGAGAAGAGTACTAGTCCAGTTTTGTGGGTATGATACCCAAACCACACCGAATCGCCCAAATGGCTAGCTTATTTAAAGCGTATTGTATAAGTTCTTTTAGTGTTTTCCTGAGACTTGTAAAGGAACATCATCTTCATAAGCGATCGCTGTGCATCCAACACGTTCCAGTATTATCAATAGTTGATTAACCACCAAATTCTAAAGAGGGGATAGAACACCTCTTTTCGGAGTGCCTCTACTGGCAGATCTTCTAGGAGACGTCCCACCCAGCTTGGAATTGATAATTCGATCATTTAGGAGTAGATTAATCAATTCGCAAAGTGAGATGTCGACCTTCAGGTCTGATAGTGCATCTGCTATCGGTGATATCTTGACATTGTTAAAGGCGCTTTCTATATCAATGAAGGCAACTTCCGTGCACTTCTTATGAAACAGGGAATATTCGATATTACGCACTAATTAGTATAATGCCGTCTTCATTGATTTGCCTTTGCAGTACGCTGATAGTAGTTTCTTATCAACACTGTTGCGAAAGTGGCTATTAATTAATAGTCCTAAGGTTTTTAAGAGGAATAATGATAGACTAATTGGTCTGAAATCTTTTGGATTTCCACGCGCTCCGTTCCGTTCCGTAAAGAAAATTCTTTTTCATACTTTTTGCGCTTTAATACTTTATAAACAGAATTTTTAAAAAATAATTACTAATCTACTGTTAAAAATGTGTATTTACTAATTTTTCTTTCTCCTCCGACATTTTTTCTTACTTCTTGTTATGTTTGCGCAATAGTTTACTCGACTTGACGTCTAGTGTGATTCCATTTGTTTGCATTAATTTGTTGAACACAATTGTTGAATCTATTCTAAAGCATTTACATTTTACTTTGCATAGACTGTGTGATACAACTTATAGAACACACCGCATTAGAACAATAGGTTTTTTTTTTTTATTCTGTGTTATAAAATCTTAAGGTTTTAATGACCACATAACGTCTATTCATAAGAAATAGTTTCAAAGAAATAAAACGAAGTAAAATTATTCCCTAGCTTAACTCTAAAATAATACTAATTTCATTGGGTATTCACATATTTGTAAAGCTTTTCATCTCTATTCTTTTTTGAAGCTTCTTCCAGCAATTTGATGATTTTCCATTTTGCATCTTCGAAAACGTTTTCAGAAACTTTCGATAATTCCACTTCGACCATTTTTCCCAGCAGAGCTTGAGGCGTCCTACCATTTTTATTGTAATTGCGCCCTAAAAAGAAAACGAGTCAAATAAATAAGTAATAAATTTAGTCGTTGCTTAAGTCATCCTGTTTACCGGTATCCTGTTCTCTTCTCATCTGCTTTGTTAGACTATCGACCAAACTGAGACATTTCTGGTGAAGGATACTACGAGGTATTTGACCATTTTCTGCCTGCCAAAGATAAGATCTGAGTTCAGAACTTGAATTACATTTAAAAAAAACAAACAAGCTTACCACTTCTGGTACAGGCTTTTCTTCGTCATCAGTGTCGTCATAGGATTTGACGTAGATTTCATTATCATTTTCTAGAACATAACAATCGTCTGGCTGTTCACACATTTCATATTCTCTGTCCTGGTTTGATTCTTCGCAATCTCGCTCTTCTTCGGGAACCTTTGGTCTCTCTTTCTCGAGGAACTTTCCGCGTTCGTCTAAAAACTTTAAATGTTCGTAGCACCAAAGCTTGGGTATATAGTGTACCCTTCCTCGGCGCTCTATTGAGTTGTGTAGCATCCGTTTTTCCTTTATATATTGTGACCTAATTGTTTTGAGTTTTCCTCTCATTTCTGGTATTGTTACGTTGGGTTTATATTTTTTTAGTTTTACAAGTACTTCGCGAAAAGCCTTTGTTCTATGAAAATTATTTGCATAAAACGGATGAGTTCTATCGTAGAGAATCGGGTTTTGTTTCAGAAGCTGAAGCAGCACAAAAGTTTGTTCTTTGGTCCACATTGGAAACCGAGATACTCTCCTTCGATGAAGTTTTCTTTCCTGAAAAATAAAAGACAATTAAAATAGGGACTCAGTTTTATGTAACTCGTTATAAGGCAGAAACAGATTAACTAATCCATTTTCGGCGACAAGTCTTTACGGGACACAGGTACGAACTGCTTACAACCGTTTGTGTTGTGCGTGTAATATTCTTCACACGAATGGAAAGGGCCTACGGTTTAATGCCGTGTTCAAAGGGCAACTTTTATTTGAGAAGCTTTTTCATGACAGTTATACTCTTGGATGATTGTATGAGGTGGGACCGTGAAAAATAGAACTATGGTTTTGTCTAGAAGTCGAACCTTGAACGTCGCGCTCAGTAGTCCAATGCACTAACCACTGAACAATTGAAACCACGGGCTTAACTAATTCATCCATCGATAATCGATATTTTAAAACTTTATACACCCAGCCAACAAAGAATTTTAAGAACATCAATATTTCCATTCTTACCTCTTCACTAGAATCATTTTCCAATAATTCTTCAAGCATGTTATCATCAGCCGTGTTATATTCCATTCCTTCGTCCTAAAAACAACAAAAAAAATCATGGACCTCCTAGAATCAATACAAGTTCAACTCGCAAAACAGGACTTACTTGATTATTATATTCTTCTGTTCTCATTTCGTCATCAATAAACTTTATCTCATCATAACACCATAACTTTGGTTCATATTCTGTGATACCTCTCTTCGCAACGATCAGCTCTCTTCGACGCTTTTCTTTACTGTATTGAGATCTTAAAGTCTTTAGTTTCGCCCTCACATCATTGATTGTAGTTCCATGTTTTACCTCGCTCACTTCTCTTGCGATATTTCTAAGGCAATTCTTGCGCAAGGATTTATTTTTATAATACTTATGATTACAATTCCATAAATTGGGAAATGTCTTGTAGGCAGATATTAGTTTAGTTGTTTGTATAACTGTCCAGTTGTCTTTCAGATCCATTTGTTAACTGAAATTTAAAAAGAAGAGGAGAGAGAGAGGTGGAAGGACAAATCAATAGAAAGCTTAAAGTTCAGATGTACTATAGCATTCATTTGAATATAGTGGCAGTCAACAAGTCCAGTGCAAAAGACCACTATTCGAGTCAAGATACATATTTATAATTTTAGATCATTAAAACCGTTAATTGCGGTGTTATTGGTATCCGCCGTGGCTCAAGTGGTTAGTGCGTTGGTCTACGGAGCGAGGGGTTCCAGGTTCAATCCCTAACACCTAAAATTTCTTTCACGGCCCCACCTCTCTGTCATGAAAAAGCTTCTCAAAATAAAAATTGCCCTTCGGATACGGCATTAAACGGTAGGCCCCTTCCATTTGTGTAAGGAAAATATCACGCACAACACGAATAGTTGTGAGAAGGCCACTGTTGAATTTTGTACCGCATGTATGGGGCGCAAAACTACAGGATATCGAACTCCCGACCCGTGAATTGTGCCGATACACAATAAAATAGGCAGAAAATTCATCATCAGTCTTAGACGGCTTTTAACGGCCGTGCGCGTATTTCTTCTTTCACGTTATTATCAGCCACTACTGCGGACCCAAGGTAGTTAAGGATTGTACTACCTTAGTTCGTGCTTCGCTACCTTGATGGTGCAACCTATGTTAGATCATCTATTGGCACGTGCTTGGTTTTTTCTTTATTGATGTGCAGCCCCAGATTTTTTGCGGCCGTTCCATCTGGATGAAGGATTTTTATACCATAAAAATTAGGTTGATATTTATTAAAGGCTATTGAAAGCTTTAGAGATACCAATAGTAACTGCTTCGTCTGTCCGAACAAATATTAGTTCACCTAAAATTGTGCCAACATTCCGGTGGTGGGGACGACATTGTACATGCTTTAGGAGAAAATACTTCCAGGAGAAGATTGCTGACGGGCTGAATATTGATATTTCGTCTACGTTTCCCTATTTGACGAACTTGATGTGAGTGTCCCCCAAGAGCCTTTAAACGAAACACAGCTCCAGGCAGCACTTTTGATTTATTTGGTTGGTGTAGCAGTAAAAAAAAAAAAAAACGAGAAACTATTGCTTACACTATTACATTTGTCTACCTAAACACTATTTTTAATTCTGGAAATAACATTAGCTCAGTGATCAAACTGAAGAGCTAAAGAGACGCTATATATGGTACTTATATAGCAATCCTAGAAAACTGAAACCAATATGCAATCTCTCGGGCAGAGACTCTACAGAGATCGGGTGTCTGTTAGTACATGTTATTGATCTAACAGGATCAACAAACAATAACACTTGTTCTACTAGAATTTTGCTCACACCAATCATCTTCTTGGAGTCACCCGTCAACTTTGGAGCAATATTAGTTTAAAAAGCAGATACTACTATGGTCTTCGCGATTCTACCAAGGCCTCTTCCTCTTTACATTGGCTGGAACCTTCTAAGCATCTTTTTGATATGTCAACGAGAATTGGCATCTTACATGGCTTCGAATTCCTCTATAAAACGTACTTTAGGTCATTTCCTTTAAGTTTGAATCTAAAAAAGGTTTTTTTAGTTTTCATTAGCCTCTGCCATGTATGTATGTATGCACTTCAGCTCATAGTAAATGTAAAATTCCGCATCGTAATCGTTGACATCGGATACTTTATGCAGAAATCATTGACTCATGTCCCGCTGTCTGTTTTCACAAAGTTTTGAGGAATAAAATGCTTAATCAACAAAGTTGTTGCTAAAGACGATGGAAACTCTTGTAAACAAAAGCTGTGCCAAACAAATCGACTTCGTTCATTTCCTTACCTACTGTTAGACCTTAGATTAAAACAACTTGCGTGTTTAATTCCAATCCAGACGTCGAAAAGCCCTACGTATTTCCCTGCCTACCGTGTGCACCACGGAATTGTTTACACTCAAAGTTTGACATGTAACCACGACGAGAAACGTCGGATTATTCACTTTTGTAAAATATATTTATTTAATATTATTATAATTGAACTATTTATAGTGAACTTACAATGTATCGAAAGGGATTTATAATTTTAATTCACAGTTTACCCGAATATTTTCACAATTTAGCGATAACGAATGTCATAAGACCGCACGCACATAGATTCCACTTTCGTTCCAGTTTCTTGCGTTCTGGCATGATGAACTGTGTAATCGTTTTTCTTAATCCACGATTATATTTGTAACAGCGACATTTATTTATTTACAGTTATAACTGCTGTCAAAAATTAGCTGTCACTGTACGAAAAAGCGCTTAATTTTATATTAAAGAGAAAGGGAATATAATAATAACAACGAACAAAACAATTCTAACAAAATTGACATCAATCCATTTGAGGAAATCGTAAATTAATAACGTTGTTATTAAAATGTGAAAAATTACATATGTTATTATATTACAAATTATATTTGCGAATTACTGATTGGTGCCGAGAACTAACTTAGGTAACCCTTAAGCTTCCGATATTTAGATGAACGTTTGATGACAATTCACAAACAGGTTAAACTCCTTAACATCGATCTGACAAGCACTCATGCCTCCTCGAAAGACAAAGACCACGCCACCAAAAACAGTTTCTACGAGTTTCTTGACAAAAAATATTAACAATGTCTAAAATATCACATCAATACTGTATTTAATGACAACTATGACAGGATAATAGCATAAGGCCAATACATTTGGTTAAGGACGCAAGCTGATTGATTTTGATATGACGCCTATGACATAGTAACAAGGTGCTGGCTGGTTGTATGATTAGATGGGCAACGCCGAGAAGCATAAGTTCACTCGCTATCCCTACGAGCAAAAAAAAAAAAACTAGGAACATCTTTCGAGTACAATAAAACAAAACAAAACCCGTACAGACTCTTATAATAAATAATAAATAATAATAAAAGGAAATATGGAAAACCATTGACTTAACTAGCCAACATCATTTTGTCAGACAACCCAAGCTGACATCGAAGAAGGCCGCTGGGCTTGATAACTTGGTGGCTGAGCTATTCGAAACGGCTTGATATAAAATTGGAAGAGAGCATACATCAATTTATTTCTAGAACTTGGTCCTCCATCAACGTTCTGTTGCCCCATCAACGTCTGGTAAAAAAAAAAAAAAAAAAAATAATATTTGGCGCGACAGGTCTATTGAACCCAGAGCCTAGCTTCTCACAACCATTCATGTTGTGCGTGTTATATTCTTTATACGAATAGAAGGGACCTACTATTTAATGCCGTTTCCGAAGGGCAATTTGAGAAGCATTTTCATCACAGGTGGGGCCGTGATAGAAATTTTAAGTACTGTCTGGGGATTGAACCTCGAATCCCTCGCTCTGTAGTCCAACGCACTAACCACTTAAGCCACGGCGACCTCTTGCCAGCGTCTAACTAACATCCGTGAGTATAACTGGCATGAAAAAACTTCTCAAAACAAAAATTGCTCTTCGAATACAGCATTAAACACTAGGTTTCTTCCATTCAAAGAATATAACACAAACAACACGAATGGTTGTTGGAGGCTAGACCGTGGGTCCCATGGACCTGTCACGCCAAAAATTCATTTTTTATATTTTGTTTAATATATCAAAACTCTGGCTCAACACTAGCCTTAGGCCTTAGGCCCCTATATTCTGGAAGAAAGCCAAATTAGTATTCATATCCCTAACCAGTTAGATCTTCCACATATCCGCTAACGACATCCTTCCGATCGGCCTATCCTACTTTTTGGTAAACACATTAGAATGACTGTTTGACTACCACATAGGAATAATTTTGAATCGTAAACATTTATCCGTATTCAAGATGACAAGCATGCGTACGACAAGGGAAAGTCGGTTGAGTATGTTCTCCAGTCGTTTGTGGAAATCATTGCCGATCTTTTGAGGAGAAGGATTTCTCTGTATTGTCCTTCCCTGACATTGATGGAGGACCTTTTACATAGCTGAAAATTGAATATTCAAAGGAGGCTCTGATTGCCTTTTATTCATTTATAAGTACCCAGAGCCCGAAGATAGGGTTTCATTCCCAAGTCATCCATTGAATATACACGACAGTCGTCAGATCCATACTCATGTTCGGAGTTTGGGTTCGGTGGCAAGAGTTCACTCAGTAGTTAGTTACTCTTTCTTTTAATCTCTTTTCTATCTGCATGTGGATTACTGGTCCAGGTTATCCAGTTCTTTGCCTTGTGGTATCAGAATGCTATCAGCTAACCAATCCAACTTAACGGAAGGAGAGGCATTTCTCTATAGACTCTTCTGTTGATACATATCACGTTATATGTATGTGCTTTGAAGTGTCTATCACAATTATTTCTCTATGTTACAGACTTAAAGACTTAATATACTCTTAGAAGAGTGTACGAAAATAATGTTAACGTGGTTTCGTCGTTCTATATGTGTTCTATATCGAGGATTTGCTACTACCTCTGGAAATGACATACCTTCAAAATTGTACCTGTTTACAGAGAAATTTTTGTGCCATTCGATTTTTGCATAGACCGTAGTTTTTGACGTCTGTCAAAAATGGTTGAATATCACATTTGTCGGTGTAAACGAATTTTGATTCTAAAATAATGTTTTCAGAATTACTACAATTATATTTAAATATTGCGTACTGTTCTTTATAGAATTATCGAAATTAAATTTTTTTTACTATACATATATTAACATTATTAATTTATTAATACAATTCCAACCCATTTCTAAACGCGCCCATAAATCAAAACCATTCATTAACTTAATGACACATAAATATAATCCCTCCATTAAACAATCATCCCGGCTACACCTGAAAAACAATTATTTCGTTCCACACATGTGGAACGTTACGTTTTGACAATTCGTCGACCATCTTTCACGACGCTCACTTTATTTTATTTTATTAAGTAAAAAAGCAGTCTTTCTACATTACAAGAAGAATTTGTCTAAAGTTTATTTAATTTATCTGACGATTATAAATTAATTTTATATTAAAGTAAAAATCCACCATGGGAGTACCAGCATTCTTCAGATGGCTTAGCCGCAAGTACCCAAGTGTTATTATCGAGTGTGTTGAAAACAAGGTGCGTATAACAAGTGAACTCGGCCAAAACAAAACATAACCTCCGAGTGCTGTGATGTGGATGTGGTTATATTTTGTGTTTTCTTTTTTTTTTTTATCATTTTAGACCGTTGACGATGAGGGAAAGAACCATTATGAAGACCCAACACTACCGAATCCGAACAGCATTGAGTTTGATAACTTGTACTTGGACATGAATGGGATTATACATCCGTGTACCCATCCGGAAGATAAGCCACCTCCTAAGAATGAGGATGAGATGATGGTGGCTATTTTTGAATGTATTGATCGTCTCTTTGGTATTGTACGTCCACGGAAATTATTGTATATGGCTATTGATGGTGTAGCACCGCGAGCCAAGATGAATCAACAACGCTCGAGACGATTCCGGGCAGCTAAGGAATCGGTGGAGAAGCGACTGGAAATGGAGCGTGTTCGAAGTGAACTTTTGGCTAGAGGTGAGTTTTAAAAGATTCATTTTATTGTGCAGAAACTGTTGAATGCCTATTAGGGTTGTCTTCAATGTTAATACATATAACTTTTTCCTCCGATCACTCCGATCAGTTTTAGTCTTAAACTCCTTGTTGCAGTGCAATAGCGTAGGTTTATCAACCTGAGTCTAAACAAATAAGGCTGATATGGTTCTGCTAAACGTCCCACCGTCAATCTTGTCAGTTCTGAGAGTTGTTACTCGTCGCCTTTATTAAAGAGGTGGTCAACTTGCATGTATTTAGATTCTTTGAGTGCTTCGGATACCCTTACGTGTTATTTTATTGATTACAGCCTTAATAGTTGTCAGATGGATATCTATAATCATTCCGAGTTCAGAGAATCGCTGTTACCAGCTACTCTTTTAGGAAGTCTCCTTTTTCATTATTCGTTACGCTTTCGTGTCGCTGTATCCTTTGAAAGATGGACTTTATTGGCGTTGGTCGATGTGTCCAGTTTCGATTTGCACTCATTATTAGTCGGGGATTTGTGGAGAAAAAGCTTTACGCCATTCTGTGCTCTTTCTACATTTTTGTAAAAAAATTTTACGTAATTTTGGAATTCAGCCACTATCTCGCCAATTACGAGTGTAATTTCAGGGTTTAGCTCTGTTTTCGTCTGAGTACTATTGGAAATGGCTTCGGGGTTCACGCAGCTCCAAACATTGAAGTCCATTGGTGTCGGAATTTGTTTCATAAACCTTGGACCTTACTGTTTTCTTGTTTTCCACCTCCCTGCGATCTGAATAAGCGAAATTTTTCTTACACCCCTATTTTTTGACTTAACACATTGTGTTTTATATTTCAGGTTGTGTTTTGCCGCCCGAGAAGCCAAAGGAGGAGCATTTTGACTCTAACTGCATTACACCGGGTACACCGTTTATGCAGCGCCTAAGTGAATGTCTGTCCTACTACATACATGAGCGTATGAACAACAATCCAGCCTGGAAGGGCATTAAAGTAATCCTCTCTGATGCGAATGTCCCCGGTGAAGGTGAACATAAAATCATGGATTACATTCGCAAACAGCGTGCCCAGCCCGATCATGATCCCAATACTCAGCATGTACTCTGTGGAGCCGATGCCGATTTGATTATGTTGGGATTGGCTACTCATGAGCCTAATTTCACCATTATCCGTGAAGAGTTCCTACCTAACAAACCACGTCCCTGCGACATGTGTGGTCAATTTGGTCACGAATTGGACAAATGTGAGGGCTTAAATGCAGTTAATACCGGTCCAGATTTTAAACCTGATGTACCCGTTGGACAAGAGGTAAAATTCATCTTTGTCCGATTGAGTGTATTGCGAGAGTATCTAAAGCGAACTCTGCAAATGCCTAGCTTGCCGTTCAAGTATGATTTTGAGCGAGCGCTGGACGATTGGGTGTTTATGTGTTTTTTTGTTGGAAATGATTTCTTGCCTCATTTGCCGAGTTTGGAAATCCGAGAAGGAGCTGTCGATCGTTTGGTGGAACTGTACAAGAAGTGTGTCTACAAAACCGGCGGCTATATCACTGACTCCGGCGAGGTGAACCTCGACCGTGTGCAGTTGATTATGAATGATTTGGGAAACGCCGAAGATCAGATTTTCAAAGATAGACAAAGGCGTGAACAGCAATTCCAGGCACGAGATAAGGCAAAGAAAAGGCGCATGGCACAGGAGGGTGATAGTTCTGCCTTCAATAATACACCATTTGCCCCGACTGCATTGGGAAGAGGCAACAATCCAGGCAGGATTGACAACTATAAACAGGAGGCGGCTAATGTCCGCACTAATTATGGAGGCAGAGCTGGTTTAGATGCTCTTATGCGTCCACAAGAGCATCAACAGCAGCAGCAGGGACGCGGCCAGAAAAGGAAGGCAGACGAAGCTGGTCTAGACGACGACGAGGATGAACAGAAACACGACGAAGTACGTCTGTGGGAAGATGGCTTTAAGGATCGGTACTACGAGTCAAAGTTTGATGTCGGATCGGACAATCTGGAGTTTCGTTACTCGGTAGCATTGCAGTACGTCAGAGGCTTATGCTGGGTTCTGAAGTATTACTACCAAGGATGTGCCTCGTGGAAATGGTACTTCCCATATCATTATGCGCCCTTTGCTTCTGATTTTGTAAATATCGGAGGTTTGTCCACGGCATTTGAAAGGGAAACCAAGCCGGTAAGTTGCTTAAAAAATATTTCAATTTTCTCTTTATTTATTTTATTTATTTACTCTTGCAGTTCAATCCATTGGAGCAACTTATGGGAGTCTTTCCGGCTGCCAGTAGCTCTCACGTGCCAGCACCATGGGCCCAGCTGATGTCTGATCCGGTAAGTATTTTTCCAACACCACCAAAACAAAACCACCACACATTTCCTTCCTGACACATCTTTTGCAAATTTAATCCCTCAGAATTCTCCAATCATTGATTTTTATCCAGAAGACTTTAAAATCGATTTGAACGGGAAGAAGTTTGCCTGGCAAGGTGTCGCTCTACTGCCATTTGTTGACGAACGTAGGTTGTTCAAAGCCCTAAAGCCTTACTACACCAAATTAACAAATGCTGAAAGTAAGTATACATTGTCCACTGGTTCTTGGGCGATTTAATTAAGTTTTTTGTTTGTTTTTTTTTTTTTTAGTTCGGCGCAACAAATGCGGTGACAGCCGTCTGTACATCTCGACCGACAATGAACATTACAAAATGTTAAAGTCGCAATATTCAAATAAAATCTCACCAGACGTAGAAGTTCCAATATCTATGCAAGGAATGGGTGGTCTGATGCTATTGGCCGAGGAAAATATTCCATTGGCAGGGTAAAATTAAATTGTCTTCTGTTTGTTTCTCAAAATTTAGTAAATTTTTGTTTTTAGACACTTGCAGTCACCAATTAGGGGTTTGCATGATATTTCCGATAATGAGGTCATCACTGTGCGCTACAGAGATCCAAAGTATGATTGTGAATATATATTCCCAGCAGTGAGGTTGCCCAATGCGATTGATCCACCAAATGTTTTGGGACCCGAAGAACGAGAAGAGGGTTACAGGCCAATGATTGGTAAGTACTGTTTGGGTGTGAATGTATGTATTTAGTTTTACTTATTTGTTTTGTGTTTTAGGTTTCAACCGAAATTCACAACAAGCATCGCTATCAGCCGCTGGACACAGGATGGTCAATAATTATGCCGGAGGAAACAACAGACAACAGAATTACGCGCAGATCGCTCCACCAAATAATTATAGTGGTAAGTTTATTTAAATAGTTTTTATAAGAAGCATGAAACGAAAACTGCAAGATCCCCCAAGAACAAAACAATTTGAATTTTTCCCGTCGCGCATATGGACCATCAGGGAAAGATTGAAGGTTATGTTAAACCGCTCTGAATTTAATGTGTTATTTCATGCTCCATTGTGGCCACTGCCAAGTCATTTCAAGTCAGAAAATCCATTACAAAATTAAATAACATGGAACTGAAAACAGACTCCTGGTGGGATCCAACCTTTTGTTGATTGCGATTCGAACTTGCTTTCCCTCACGATAGTTGGATCTGCTGTTGAACTCCACCAGTAATCTATGTATACAAACGTCTTCGTGGGGCTCAATTGTTAATTGTTGGACAACATTTTGTTACAAGATGTTCCCATTGTATAGCTGTGTGTTGTGATTCACAGTTTCGTGCAAAATTAAATATGTAAATCTTTTTTACTTTTCTTTGAGCTTGAGGTCTTGGCAAGTCAACTTTATTGTCTTAATTTTCTCTTGCACTGTTGAGTTCCATCACCGGGCATCGTTTTGGATTGGGTTTGGTTGATATATGCGCCTTGTATCAGTGGTATGCTATGCGAGTTCATTACTAACATTTGGTACTGTGAAAGATGAGTCACAGTGTAGACACTGAGTCAGCAGAATTCGCACTTTAGCGATGATGAAAGGAGTTCAATGTTCAATTAAAGTTTCTGATTAAACTTTACGTTTTATTTGCACTTATCGACATATTATTGCTGGTTTTATAGTCCCAGGTTTTATTCGCTGGTGCGTCCCTCCTAGAAATTTCTGAGATTCGTTGTCGGTTGATATCATTTCTACCCACACTGTTTTTTTTTTGTACATTTACATTACCCCTATAAATTTTATACAATTTCAACATCACATTGTCACTATACGCTTAGGCAGTTCGCTAGTCTATTTACCAACACCATGCAAAACATCAAATTATTTGTCTTTCTCCCCGTTTTCCTAAAGTATGGCGGGAAGGATTTAAGAATTTATTCTCAACGCTGGGAAAGCTACTCACAACTGTCAAGGATTACAGATCAATCTGCATATCTTCCTGCTTAAAGTACTAGAACGCATTTTAATCTATCTATCTCAACCACAACATGCGTACATGGTGTTCAATAAAATAGTCTACCTTCACTAGAGAACCTTCAATAAAGTAAGTGCCAAAGCAATAGTCAGCACGGGTGTTGCGATTGAATTGGTTTAATGCTTAAATCATTTGCATTATACTCAACAATGTTATCATCTTAGGTGAATACCTCTCAGATTTAAGCGAAACACTCAACTATGTACATATACTAGTCGCAACAATTGTATCGCTACTCATGGTCTGACAGATATTGTTGTTTGCACTAAGAAAATATCAATTCCTGTATTTGAAGGCCCTAAAGGATCGTTGGAGTTGGACTGAACGTCGCGATGCCTAGTCCCAGTTTGAATACTAAATCAAATTGGACGGAGAAGATCGACGTTCACAACAAAATAGCGATGTACAGCAACACTTAGGATCTTATCGACTTATCGTCTACTGTTGGTTGTAAGACCTCTTCTTTCATATTGATCTAGAGTATGATGGAAGTTACTTAAGAAATATCTTTACTGAAGTCTCACCAGAATTCAGAGAACGTTCATCATGGCATCCATGAGAACAGCGGCTTCAGAAAATTCTCATTCCGCGTGATTTTTACTGCAACAATACGGTTGAGGCTCCAAACAGGCAGAATGTCTACATGGTCCCGGTGTTGAGCTGTAAACTGAGCTGAAACTTATCGAGTTCCTGATAGATTTGACTGGATTAAAGAACGAAGAAGAATTCGTATACTGTTTGCTACTAAATCTTAGGATTCAACCACATTTTTACAATAAACTTCGAATGTAGTATCTTTCAAGCCGAAGTTCCTTTTAACTCAGAAGGTGCAGAGATGAAGAAGAATTTAAATCTGTCCGTCATTTCCTGTGCGACAGGAAAATTAGTACTATTTGTAGTAGTCACTTTCTCATGAAGTTGGTGGACCTGGGATTGATATACTTATCTGGGTGGTTATAAATCAGACTGAGTTCCAAAATGTAAAAAAAATAACTTCGATAATTTGTATACATTTTACACTGCATAAGTTTGATGTTCAGAAACGTAGTTTATACAAATCAGTCAATTGCCAAAATTAAAATGACAAACTTTGTATTAAAAATATATTTAAATGAGTGATTTGAATGTCAAATGAAAGCATCGAAAAAGTTATCGATGCATAGTTTGCTCAGTTGATGCACATCGATAACGTTTAGGATACGTTTAGAAACTTGCGACTTTGTCAAAACTTTCTCATTTAACTTTTGGAACTTATGACTTTGCATCTATGACGCCTCTGATACATTTTGGAACTCACCCTCATTCGTATATTTTTTACAGGTCCCAGAAGGGGTTCAATGACCTCAGTGAGCAGTGACCAGAGTCATCAAGCATCCTATACGTACATACATACTTTCTCGCGGGTTTAGAGTTCATCATTGTTGCTTGCCTGCGCTCTGATAGCTGCTGATTGGATTTTGGTTCTTGTTTTACTCAATCTTTTAAAACACTTAGATTTTGAATGACCAACTTATGTACTAATTTTATCCGTCAATTTATCTCTATTCTTTTCGTTTATGTGTCATTGCAATGTAAACCATCCAATGACACGTTGTCACCTTATCCGGCCCTGAGCTTTCGCTGAAAAGATCCTTTGCCATACAATCAATTCTCTCAGATAGCTGGCAAGCTAGTGGGAAAAATTTCTGTAAAGGGGTCACCTTTTTTAACTTTTTTATAAAGCTTTAATCTTTGGAGTAACTAGCAATTACCTTGTGATGTTCGTTGCAATAATGTATTGTCAAATTCTACCGAGATATTCTCTTTCAGTTGTACCAGGGTCTGGGATTTGCCATAAAACTTGTCCTTTAAATAAACTCCCATCCTATAAATCTGGAGCCTTCAAATCGGGTGACCTTGCAGATTTAAGCGTGAAACAAGTCAGCCAGGGATCCTGATTTTTAAATCTCGATTGATCTTCAAAAAAACTGCATGATGGTCGGTTTTTTCTCACCATCTCGATGATAGATCATGATCTTCCATTCTAATCACAAATGATGTTGACTGAAACTTAAGGAACCAATTGAGAAACGCATTCATGAAACAATCTATTGAATAGACTCTAATTAAATCCATACCGCACCGCAGAACATTATGTGATTTTGTAATCCATTGCTGATTTTGTTAAGAATAAAGCAAATTCATATTATTTTCCGCTTCTAATTAATAACTTTGTTCAAGAGTGATGTATGTACATAGTATAATTTATCATTAGTCCAGAAGATGTGCACAAATTAAATGGAAATCTACTGCTGAATGCCATTAAGTGGAAGCTGACATCTTTGCAAAGCATCATCTACGTGTTCTTTCATTAATCAGCGTATACTATATTCGTTAAAGAAATTGTTAAAAAAAAAAAGGAGATAGAAGTGAATATGAATACGTACATATATTTTTAGTACCACACCCACTTAACATATCAACTCTGGGCGCGCACAAAGTATAAAATCGCAATTTTCTTCTAGCTCACTGGAAGCTAAATTTATCCCACTAGATTCGTCGTGTATGAATATGTGGTTTTATGTGTTTTAACTGCATTCCGCCGCGTCGTCGTCATCATCGTCATCGTGTCGACGAAGACAGTAGCAGTACTGCTGGTAGTACCACTTAATATATGTACACCCTCAGAGGTTTATCAAAGGTATATGTGGTATAGGGACGTAAAAAAAAAAAAAAACGTTAAGTACCATGTTTCGCTAATGAGCAGAAATGAGAGTGAAAAATTCACGAAAAAAAATAACTTAAGCTCGAGAGCTATCTACTTCACCTGCTGTTGGAAGGACGACGACAGCACGTTTATCCTACATGGATTTTGCATTTATATACATATGTACATATGTATGTATGTATTTGTTTTTATAAACTTTGCTTCCCCAATAAATTCATAATAATAGAAAGTCACTCTGTAACGCATTATTTTCGGTGTCCCGTAGAATCATCGCTCGTTTTTGCCACCACATCGACTTAGAAGGATGCTCACGCACAAAAGCCTTGAGAGCGGAATTGCTCTAGGGGTAAATCCAATGCTTGTTAACGCTTTCAATTGTTTATTCGTTAATAATACTAACAGCAACAATAATAAGAAACACGATGATGATGATGGGGGTTATCCTCTGCATATGTTTGTCGCTTGTTTGCTTATTTGGATGGATGTGTGTTTTATGTGCACATGTACATATATGGTGGGTGGGAGGGTGTTTGTTTTTTTTTTAAAAAAAACATCACGTAGAAGAAGTCAAAATAATTGTCGCCCACTATACGTGTATGTATGGCGAAACAAAGATGAAAAGAATGCTCAGAGAGAATCCATTTCAATCGTCTTGGGATGGCCTTAGGGAGGACTTCTTCTCTGCCTAGCACAGGAACCAGAAATAATTGTTTCTGTTTCGACACAAAGAGTGAAAAAAAAAGCTTTTAATCCTTTTCTTTTAGATTTTGTTTGCTCTGAAGTTGCTGATTATAAGGTACTTCCGATTGAGGTTTTTTTTTTCCTCTCTCGCTCTGTTGTTGTTTGACGTCTTAAAAACGCACACAATGACGAGTTAATTGTCCTTTGTTTTGGGCAAAGTAGGGGCTAGATGTTAAAAGAAAAAGGAATCGTTGTTTCTTATGCATTTAAATTCAAATTATTTTTTCGTTCTACTATTTGGTTTGTCCAGAGAATGGTTAGAAAAAATTTATTTTGTTTAGAGTCCTACGTACATACATACATATACTAAGAGTTCAAAGAGATTTCTTTTGTAAAGTAATGTTAAGTTTTGAAAGAAAGGCAATCACCCTTATTACGACTGGCGGTTAAGTTGATCGACTCTTGTCGGTTTTTGAGTCGTGGCGATTTAGTGTCGTTATTACGAAAACGGAACGCTTTGAGTTGTGAATAGTCTTCGTCTCAAATGCAATTTGAAATTTGAAGAACCACTTGAAGACTTGAAGGTTTTTAACTTTTAGTGAAAAACTTTGTATTTTCTAACTCGGTCCTGTTCCTTCATTAAAAGGTGGCTGTGTAACTTATATGTAAAGCAAACAAAAATTAAAACTCGTTCAATAGTATATTTTTTTTCGAATAAGCGCACAAATATGTATATTCATGTATCTCTCACCTCTTTCACATTCTAATTTGCATTTGCTAGAACTTGTAGTCCATATTTTTTAGTTATTTTCACAAAATCATCAAGTGAAACTGTCCTATCATTATTTGTATCTGCTTCGCGAATCATTTCTGCTAGTTCCTCATCGTTTAAGTTTTCTCCCAGCTGTGTAGATACACGTTTCAGATCATCAAGTGATATTTTATCGTTTCCACTGACATCAATTAAACGAAAAGCTTTTCCGATGTCCTCCTTTGAATCTTTTTCGGACATTTTGTTAGCCATTAAATGAAGAAAATCATCGAAGGATATCTTTCCTTTGCCATCTTTATCGATTCCAGCTACCATTGCTCGCATTTCTTCCATTTTGGGCTCAAAACCAAGGGCACGTATTGCGACACGTAATTCTTCAATACGTATCCAACCAGTTCCGTTGGTGTCAAATGAATCAAATGCTTTTTTCATGTCGGCTTTTTGTATTGAGGTTAACTCATGCCTTGGACCGATTTTTGTGCGTACTAACGGTGGCGCGTTAAATGTGTGTTTGGATATGGAGCCCAGAGATATATTGTCGTCTTGTAACGATGTCGTCATGGTTTATTTATATATTTTTTGTCGACAGGAATGTATGCAGCTTTGTTGTATTATAAGGATATTTCGCTTTGTTTTGTTTTACAATAATTCGTAGGCTGACTGGGATTTTCGAAATTTTATAATGAAGTGTGATTAGTCTAGTCATGATAAAGTTTAAAGAAACACAAAGATGAGAATTAAGTCTGTAATGGAACACCACGAGGCGGTATTGAATTTCGCTTGCTTTTTAAGGCATAGGAAGAAGTCTCATAAATAGCACACCAAAGTCCGTGAAACTAGAATTGTGCAGTGTCGTCCTTAAATTGTGTACTTCTGAACATTTTAGAAGCCAAGGGGAATTCTAAAAAATCTCCTGGTCGATATGTTTGAAGGAAGCAATACTCCATACGGCGGGTAACATAATGAGTTCATTTATATCCGAGTATGGCCGCGCATCTTTTGTTTTGTAGGCAAGGCTTGTCCTCTACCTACTAAATCAGTTCAACTTGTTTAATCTGTTTACTTACTTAATAAGGTAGCGCCACAGTTCGGGGTAAACCTGGACCTCAACCAACAAACCTCTCCAGTTAGCCCGGTCAAGTTTTTTGAGGTCCCCTTCTACTTGTGTGCGCCACCTAAGGCTAGGTCTTCCTCTACTGCGTTGTCCTCTGCGTTAGATTCGACGACTCTACGGGCCGGAGTACTTGTGCCCATCCGTTCTATATGTCCTTGCCGTGTTAGACGACTGATGCGCAATTTTTTGACTAGGTCGACGTCGTTGTACAGCTCGTATAGGACGTCGTTGAATCTTCTATTCCAAAGCCAAAGTGCTCAAGTAGTCAATTGCCTTCTCAACCCAAAGACAGCGATTGGCAAGAGTTATTCTTCGTTTAATTTCTGCTGACGTGACTTTATAGCAGAGCTGCGGTAGACAAAGTACCTTACTACCTAAACGTTATAGCTGTCGATTGTGACGTTCTGTCCAATTCGTCGATGTTGTGTGTCCCTTCTGGTTGACAGCATATACTTGGTTTTTGTCCTCGTTTACCGCTAAACCCATTTTGGCAGTCTCCGTTGCAATACTAGCAAATGCACCGGCGTAAGCTAGTAGTTACACAGACTTTTGAAAGATTGTGCCTCCGGTGTTGGCTTGTGAATTTCGCACAATTCTTTCAAGTATGATGTTAAAGAAGTCACATGACAGCGCGTCACCTTGTCTAAATCCTTTTTTGACATCAAAGGTCTCGGTGAGATCGTTTACCAACCTTGATAGAGCAGCGAGAATTCTCCAACGTCATCCTGCACAGGCGAACGAATTTGGCAGGGATGGCAAAACTAGATATGGCTCTGTATAGCTCGTCTCTATAGATGCTGTTACATGCGGCCTTAAAATCGATGAAAAGATGGTGGGTATCGATTTGGACGTCTTAAGTTTTTTCCAGGATCTGCCGAAGTGTGAAGATTTGATCGATTGTGGACTTTCCTGGTCTGAAACCACACTGATAGGGCCCAATCGGGTTGATGACGAAGGATTTCGGAGTTTCACACAATAAGGCAGATAGGATCTTGTATGGTGAGGAGACTGATACCTCTGTAATTGGCACAATTGAGGGAGTCTCGTTTCTTTTAGATCGTGCTGAAATGGTGCTGAGATTCCATTCATCAGGCATACACTCACCTGACCAAATTTTAAGAATGAGTTGGTGTATCCTCTCTATCAGTTCATTTTCAGCTGCTTTGAACAGCTCGGGTGGTAAGCCGCCTGGTCCAGCAGCCTTGCTCGGCAAAGGTTCTAGCGGTCGCTTGCGATTGCAGCTTTTCGACGTTATAACTTCTCACAGTAATTGTTCTTTGTTGTGGCGTTTGGGATATCCACATTCGTACCGTAGTTGCAACAAGATTATGATCCGAGTCGATGTTGGCTGCTCGGAAGGTTCGGACATCCAGAATACTGGAGGCATGCCTTACGTCGATCGCGATATGATCAATTTTGTTGACCGTTTGATTTTTAGGAGACCGCCATGTCGCTATAGCGACGTTTTGACCCCGCAGTGAAGTCAATAAGTCTAAGACCGTTTCCGGACGTGGTGTCTTGGAGGCTGTGCTTGTCAATCGTCCTACCAAAGATGTCCTCTTTTCCTATCTTGGTGTTAGAATCGTCCAGTACGATTTTAACGTCATATTAAGGTCATTGCTCGTAAGTTTTGTTGAGGAGCTCATAGAAACATTCTTTGATGGCGTCGTTCTTGTCTTCTGTGTGGGCATGAGCGCATACATATCAGGCTTAGGTTGGAGAATTTAGCCTTGATTGCAGATTGTCCGTACGTCATCCGCTGCCGTCTTGATCAAGAGGAAGTGTCTTAGTGAGAAAACACACCTCCCCCTCTCTCGTTTGCTACCATCAACGACCTTCCAAAGGGGTTGGTTACCCAATCTCCTGCCGAGGTACTAGTACTATGCACCCAGTAGCGACCACGTGCGGGTGTAGACTAGGAGTTGATAGTAAGGGGCTAAGGTGAGAACGCTTGTGCTCCCATATATTCGCATCACTAACCTTTGAAAACTAATTTTTTTCTTTTAATCTGTTTAGCGGTAATGTTTTTCACATTAAGGTTGAATAATAACTAAAAGTTTCATAGGTGAGCTTTTCATCTCCGAAACACCAAATAACCTTTAATCTAAGCGCGCACATTCGTATCTCTTCTCTGTAAGGATGTGGAATATTCAGTTTCGTGATAATCTTCCGGTTTTGCATCATATCTCTAAACCAAATCAACCACTTGAGCACGTACAGTTGTGGCAATTATGCAAACTCTCGTAGGTGTTCTCCCCTTAACCGTTGGCGATAAATTAATGCTCGCTGACAATCATTTCAAATTGTATCCCTAACACCGTCATCTGGGGCATATTAATAATAATAATTATTCCTATTAATTGTGATTTGCTGGATACATTCTTGATATCCTTATTCTCAACTGCGTTTAACTGTAGGGGTATCCATGGAATCATGGAACAGCTTCAAAGAACATCGACAAGAATTCTAGAATTCATCGATTGATGTAATTACTACAATTTGACATTTCGCACATTCCCCCGACTGAAGGATGTATAAATGTGTTCAAATCGATGTGTTCGAAAGGTTTTGCGTGTCCTGGGAGTCCATTTGTCAACGACTATTATGCGATGGAGATACGATGTAAAATGGTAAAAGCCAAACCGTCCCCCCCAATAGGATGTTCTCAAGTATGTCGACTGCTGCTGTTGCCTGGTGGTAAACAATAGGATTCGTTACGAAGCTAAGGGATGAATACGTGAAGTGTCTCTACGCCATTCTTTCTAAATGGGTTGGTTTATACGTTTTTGGGAGGCGGGGGATAGGGTGTGGATTCGCTTTTAGAATTTCAAAACAAAGGAATGGGATTTGGAAGAATCGACATCAGTATCACCAGCAGTGGTTTTGTTTGTTAAGTTCCAACACCAATCGACTTGCTTATTGCTGCTGAATAAGGTTTAAATTTGTTTGCAAACTCTTGAAGAGGCACGTAGAAATGTTTCAAGGAAGTTATAAGATAGAAAGTATTGCTATTTTCGGTGATTTTTTTATATTTCTATATGTATATACATATATGTATGTAGGTAGAGCAGTGGAGTACGACTTGTCTTTGACGTTGTGTGTCTGTTTCTATCCGGGGTGGAATTGGACCTTAACCAAAGGACCTCTCCAAGCAGATCGAATTTTTAATCAGTAGTGGCCACAGTATACAGCCTTGTGGTACATTGGTTTGAAACTAAGAACCCTTTTGGACATTCAAAACTTCAAGAGAACATTAAATATGATATAACTGAGCCAATGCTCTAAAATGTTTCTGAGACTATTAGTGCGGTCCAAAAAGGACTTAAGGCATCTTGTATGCGACATTCAACAGGGATATGCCTTGGTTGTTCTTATTGTTATAATAAGAATCATACTTACGCATTCGTACTCCGGTGGAAGATGAATCTGCCTGGATAGGACTCTATTCTTTAAGTCCCTGTTAACTTTGTCCTAAGGTCATAGAATTTTTTTGATAGTTTTATTTTTAGAAGCTTTTTCTTGACATTTATATTTGGATATTTGTCAGGCGTTAGCGAAAGGTGGAGACAGTGCTTTTTTGATATTTGCCTTTTTCTTTTAATTCTTTTCTTCAAGTCTACACAGAGGATATACCAACTTAACCAAATGAAATAGCAAACGCTAGACTCGCACTTGGCAATTTTAAACGTTCCGTCGAATTATAAAGGCTATAACTCAAGTATGTACACTGTAACACATTCAAGGAGGTTTTCCCCCATTGGAACCATAGTTTACACGCGAAAACCCCCTTTCACGAAAAGCCTAGTTAAAGAAAAGCTGCTGACCAGCAACAAATTTTTTAAACAAAAAAGGAAAAATTTTATTGAAGAACTCAACCACGCGAGGCCGTTTCCTTTTTTTTTTTTTTTTTAAACAGTTTAGAGGGCGCGCAATGGCTACGAGACACAGGATGGGGTGTAGAGAGAGAGTAGTATCGTGCAGATAGGGAAAGTGAATTTCAAGTGTACAACCGTTGAGGAGGAGTCGATTACAATATTTTGTTTTCCAGTTTCGTGTAACTGGAGATAAAGACCGCGGAGAAACAAACTACAAAACGGGGAGCGGAAAAAAAAAAAAACAGATCAAATGAAAGGAAAAAACTTAAAATTGAGAGCATTTTAGGAAATTTTTGTATACTCCGCACTTGAGGTTATGGAGTGCTTGCCTATGAATTTGGCGGTTTATGGCTAGGAGACTCGTGCGCTTTGCATCCTTTGCAACGGGGAGCTCTTTTACTTTGAGTGGAATTTTTTAACAGTTTGGCCTTCTTTTGATTTTTAAATCAAGTTGCTTTTTTAAAAAAGGGGTTTATTACAGATTAAATTAAAGGGAGAGGAGGCGAAGGGTTGCCTTCTTAGATTTTCCATTTTGCAATTATGTATTTAAAAGGTCCATCATCATTAGCATACAAATTATTAATAACACCACCTCTCTGATTGAATGTCAAAACTCAAATTACAGAGAAAAGTTTGCTTACGGACACGTGACATCTTTTGTGCGTCATCATCATCACCTACAGCAGCCGCCTTTGACAAATATGAATTTCATCTCTTAGATGTGTCAAATAATTGTGTGCAGAATGGACTACGAACAATTGACATTATCCTTCCTTCCCCATCATCGTGTGTTGAAAAACACCATTCACACCAGTGAAAATACCAGTGGCATGGCGCAGTGTGTATGCAGTAGTGTATATGACGCGTGTAATTGGAGGACAATGGCATGTCAGATTTAATCATAACAGGCAGTGACAGCTTGCAGCCAATAAATTCCCTTCTTCCTTCCGCCAATTATTATTGTTGTTGTTGTTGCTGGGTGTATTGTACGCCCTATTAAATGCGGGGAAAATATCCTTTCCTCCTCATACGATGTACAAATGTTAACACAGAGGCATTTTCTTCCCTTTGGCATTCGACAGGATTATTTGGTGTTGACTGAATGGAATTTGATAGAGAGAACTAAATTTGACACCCCCTCTTGGAATATATCCGAGAGAAATGTATGCGGTGCTGCTGGTGGTGGTGGTGGTGGTCTGGCCGGGGGTGGTTTGTTTACTTATACACGAACAATTGACATTCAAAAGAGGGCAACATAACCATCAACGAAACCTATAATTACGGAATTTAAGTGTGTGGTTGGTGACTGCTTTTATTTTATCGGGAACACTGTTATTTGCTTGACAAAAGCCTTTTTTTTAGTCCAATTAAGTTTTAGACAATCTTAGGCAAGGCTGAAAAGTGGAGAATTAAAAGCGCTGATGACATTTGGACTTCGCAGAGGTAGAAACTTTGACGTTACACTGTATTGTCATAACGCTTCGTGCTTCGTGAGTTTGACGGATGAATTGACGCAGCAATTAGGAGTCCCAGGATTTATCCTTGGAGATCACGATGAGTAGGTAAAACAGGTATTGATGGGTCTCATTCCATATCCACATGTAAAAATAAATTGTTTTCCAAATTCAATTGTCACATTTGACAATGACAGAAAACTAATGCGATAAAATGTCATCAATTTCCTGTACGCTTGCATTAAACTTAACTGTTGGTGATTATGATTAGAATACAAAACTTCAGTTCTATTGACCAAACAGTATGTTAAGCTGAATCAAAAAAAAAAATTAGACAGACTCGAACTGAGTCCTCCAAAGACATTTGTGTGTTTCATTGAAATTGAGTTGGCAAAATTGTCTCTCCTCTTGGCTGAGATGGCGGCTGCTTCATTTCTTTCACTGTAAAGCCTCTTCTGTGTGGAAAATAAGCTCAATTCAATTTATGTTTAATTAAATCAAAATGTAGCAAAGGACATTCCTCTACCTCGCGCCCACTTTTCATAATACCACCACCAACAATACCATTCAGAGTTTCCTTGAAAAGAAAAGGAAAAATGTTTGTTTAATATGCACCAATTAAAGGACACAGGACTCATTCACGTAAATGGAATTGCAACTGAAAATGACGACCTCCTCATCGTCTTTACCACCATCATCATCATCATCGTCGTCGTCGTCGTCGTCATCGTCATCGTCATCGTTGTCGTTCTCATCATCAGGGCGCTTGAGTGGTTCCAAAATAAAGACGCATCGCGGTTTTTCGCGTACATTTACAATATTTTCTCTTTGCATGGCATCAGGAGAATTCTACTCCCTCCTCCACTGACTGACTGACTGACTGGCTCTTACTTTACTTATAATAATAAATTCCAGGTTAATATCAAGTGGGCGCGCGGATGTGCCATCTTTATTTGCCGCGCCCGCTTTATACTAATAAGCCGCACCGGAGCGGTGTGCCATGCTTTCGCTCCTATTTAAATGATGAATAGCGGTACAAATTAAATTGAAATAAAATATTATGAAAAGGATATACTAAATTATATATTTTCCTCTTTTTTTTTTCCATTGAAAGAAAGTTTTTGCCGTTTTTTATTTCCGAGGTTCGCCGAGGTCGAAACATTTTATTTTTTTGAATTTCCCTCCTTTTTTGTTTGGCTTTGAAAGGGAGGATTTTTTTTTCGTTTTCGTTTTGCTCCTTCCGAGGTTGGCTGATTCTGTAACTACTGCATGGCGGTAGGAAGGTACCGTCAATGGTGAACGATAAAAAAATGTTTTTAATTAACGAATTAATTTTTGCTTTTTATTCAACGCCCGCGACGAATGGCGCAGCACTGTGTACATTGGAAGGGATATATGGAAGCAATTCTCACAGGAATTACGCTCCTTTTCAACGCTATACTGGCGCGCTTTCACATAGTTGGGTGAGGGGGTTTGGTTATTTTCTTTTTATTTAAAAAAAGTTGAAAATCTTTTTATTTAATATGAGACATGCTAATGTCAATGAGAAATGTACTCAATGGAAAGCGAATTAGCTTCATTAGTAGCATATCAGTGTGTTTTTGGATATGTTTCAAATCTCGATAAGGTCCTCTGCAACAACAGAAACAAACTATGGCAAACTTATCTTAAAACCAAATCTGACTCTGACTTTAGGAAATACTTTTGTGCTTATACCCACTTCTCAGAGTTCTGCGAAAGATTCTATGTAGAGAACCTTGATCGAATGCAATCTTACTGCTGACTCCAAGAGTTTTTGTTTTCAAACGTAAATCTGATGGCTACCCATCTACTCTCACTTTCTCCGACTCTTCCTCGACTGACTCTAAAGTTATTGGCAACCTATTTGCTCAATTCTTTGGCCAGTCGTTCGTTGACCCGTCCTTGAACCTGACCTGGAGTATTTCAGCTATCTAAATAACTCTGTTCAAACCTCCTTTGTCACTGTGGACATAATCCCATTAATTGTTGCTAATAAGATCATCAAACGTTTTTCCTCAATTGTGGAAGGACGCATTTATTACTCTCATCCATAAGAAATTTCTCATCGCCCAATTTCTAAGCTCACATGCATACCTTAACTCTTCGAGAGCATGCAATGTCTTTGTAAGCCAATCATCTCCGCAAAGCAACACGATTTCCTCAAAGGTAGGTCAAAAACCACTAACTTGACTGAATTCGTGTCTAGTACAATGAATGCACTGGAAGATGGTAATGTAGTTGCCACAGATTTTAGTAAGGCTTTTGATAAAATCGCATCAACTTAGGGTGCTTTCCTAAATGCAGTACTGCCTGCTTTGTGAATCAGCAACCATTCCTAAATGTAAAATCAAAATGATGACACATCACATTACGTTCCGAAATGCATTGTGAACGAATACATTGCGCAAACAAAAGCAAACCGCGCATCGTGAACTAACACGATGCAAATGGTATTTGTTATTGTTACCCTTTTTGGATTTAAAACATATTTCGTGAATATTCGGTTGTCACCAGCACCATAATTGTTAAGGAAATGATTAAGTATCTGAGTTGCAATTAATTTATTACACATTGTTTCACATTTCCAAAATATAAATTGTGCGCATCGCATAACATTCCTAAACGTCATGATTCACAACGCAATAGAATGCGCATCGCATACTGAAAGCATCGTGTATTTGCAGCACGGATGCGATGTGCAGTTACAATGCGTATTTTGGTTCAATTTAGGAAAGCAGTCTTATCCTTTTCAAACTAAAAGCCCTTGGATTCCAACCACTA
The DNA here is from genome assembly GCA_905220385.1 of Xylota sylvarum. NCBI lineage: Eukaryota > Metazoa > Arthropoda > Insecta > Diptera > Syrphidae > Xylota > Xylota sylvarum. Next base: position 42,948,077 of record LR999958.1, read on the forward strand.
TTCATCTCATGGATCAAATCATATCTCGACGACCGTCTATACAAAGTTCGTTTTAGATCCTCAGTGCCGGCTGCCATCTTATGGTATCCCTCAAGGCAGCCATCTCGGGCCACTGATCTTTATTATTTCAATAAATGATGTTGTATGTATCATCCGACACTCGATTCTTTTGATTTATGCTGATGATATGAAAATCTTTAGACGTACATACATATATCATCCGCCTTCTACTGGACTATCTAAACAATTTCTCCACCTGGTGTGACAAAATGCCTAAGAACTTAATGTCAATAAATGACACTCCACTACCTACTCTTGGAAGCATTTCCCACCACCTTCTAGGGTAAACTTCATTTGTGATGCGCCTACATATGCTCTGTGTTACGTCAGCACGTGATTTGGGTGTTATCTGCGATGGGGAACTCAACTTCCGATCATTCATCGTCAGCGTATTAAACATACCTACCTCAGCACTCGGTTTTGTGAAACGTTGGTCAAAAGAGTTTTCAGACCCATACGTCACAAGATCCCTCTATCTCACCATGTCTATGTCAAGAATGCTTCGGAAATCAAATGGTAAGAGACACATTTTTGACTTCTGTAGCAATAAAAGATCACTTCGTAATTTTGAGAAGCAGTGACAAGATACCTGTTTCCGAAATATCCATCCATATCTAGTCAAGAAAACCTCCTTATAGGCGTTCTCATTGTAATCTTATTGTCACCTTAGCTAGGTACTATCTCAAAAAGGTAGGTGTAAGCCTTGCCTTTCTCGTAACAGACTTAAATAATTTGACAGAGGCTCCATCGCTCCGTCCGATATATCCAATAATTCATCTTAATTCTCGCTCCTCAGGTTCTTGTCTAATGTTTTATTAGTTTTATTGTTCTCCCACTTAATGATAATAAACAAGAAACTTAACACTCTTTTGGGACTGTTCCTCCCCACATGTTATCTACAGTTACTCTGACATCCAACCATTATGTTGGATTGCTAATCAATTGTCAAGTGCATCGCGCCCTGTCTATAATTATGCAGCCGTAGTCATAACACGACTGACTGCTCACTTTAAAGGCCAAAGCAATAAAAACAAAAGCATCAGTCTCAAAGGCCTACCTTGAGGTATACCAGACATTACGCTGAACGCTCTAATGCCCTTTTCTTATTTCAATACAATCAGACTGCACAAGTCTTTTCATCCTAAACACGGAATGTATGATTGCACTTTTATTTGCTTGATAATACAATACCTCGTCCTAGAACAAATCAAATACTCAAGACACTCTCGTGATTCTAAGCACAAAAACCACAAGCAATTTCGAATTGAATTCGGAGAGAAAAAAAGTGAGCAAACACAGATGAGGCGCACAAACAAATGAATTCGAATTCATCACCACTATGACATTTCATTTCGGTAAGTATGACGTTCACCAGCCACTCACTTCCTATTCTCGCAGAGCACAACACCCCCGTTCTTATTCTTATTCTTCATCTTCATAACTGCGCTTCGGTCCATGCATCCTAGACGTGCATCATTCAATGGCTGAGTGAGCGTTGAATGCGCTGAATGCACTCACCTCTTCTTAACTTATTATAATGCTTCGCAAGGACTTTATAAGCCTTTTTGACTATCCAAGTTGAGTATTTGTGTTGTGCGCGCCTTTTTTTTTTTGCACGCCCGAGCTTTCTATTTTCTATTTTTATTTTTTTTTACTCGGCTCTGTGCCGCCTCTTTGAACCTTTTCGGCTTATGTGCTTGTTGGTTAAAGGTGCATAATATATTGTGTTGACGATGGCGTGAAACAAAAAATTAAAAAAAAAAAAAACAGGCGAGTCCTTCACCCCTTTGCCGGGGTCTTTTTTTTTTTTAGCGTTGCCACCTATGGGTAGGTAACTTCCTCTCCGAAATGAATGTGGAAAGTGAGAGTAAAGTGGCTGAGCGATAATAATGTTGGTAAGGATGCAAGTGGCCATAAGAGATTGGCATATCCTTTGTTTCGCTTTCAATCTGTTCCGTCATCATTTCTGGTGGGATTTTGTGTTTATATGAACGGAAGAATAGATATGCTGTGTAATTTCTTCAAATTTAGCAAACTACAAACTACAGTTCATTGAACTTATGTCGTATCAATCGCATATTTCCAAAATCATTTACAACCCCCTTGCACTTATCAGAACCTCCCACTCCCACTCCCACTCCCACTAAGACAAGTTGTTTGCTCTGTCACGTCATTTCTGTCATTTCGATCGAATTTCGAGTTCGAAAACCGCCCATATCAACAAAATATTTCCGAACACAGCACGTGCTGCCTCTTGAGTCAGCCTTTGTCAGGAATTTTGATTGCAGATACGCGCGCTGAGTAACGCCAAGGAAGGTTATTATACATATTTATGTTAATACAAAGAAAAAATTGAATTCCTTTTTGCCACGTCCTTGAGCAGGGGACATTTGACATTTCACATTTCACTATGTCGGAAATTCTCAAGTATTCCGTCCGCGCTAAGCATTTTCAATTCATGGCGGTCATTCAGCGTTTTGGAAAATTGAAAAGCAATTGTATTTGCGGAGTGTGTGCAATATATACTATGCCGTGCGCTCACAATGGGGGGTAATTAGCAAAATCTTTTATTTGTTAAGTGAATGGATTGGCGGAGGGAGAGAAACAATGCGACAGAGCGAGATCGTGATGTTTTGAGTTCTCTGTCAATTAAAATTGAGAACCGAATGACATTAGGTTAATGACGTGTTGCTGGGTGGAATGAAAGGAAATGGTTTTAATTGACGGATATAGAAGTTAGGTGCAAGACAATTGGAAAGAATCATGCACAATGTGTCGAGCTTTTCTACTTTAAAAGTCTAAACGCTGTTTGGGTTGCTACTAAAAAGTAGAATAACCTACATACTTTCTGACACATTGAACTAGCCGTATTCAGCGCTGCTAACCCAGAATTAGAGATTGTATTGTATTCATTAAATCGGAGCGTTGACCGACTTTGAATGAATTTATTTTTTTTTCACAAAATGTTGATCCTACATGGTCCACTCCTTCTCCAAAATTTTAATTTAAAAAAAGAGAAAAAGAAAATAAGTAGGTATACCGCAAAAGCTGCTCGAAAATGCGTGAAAGGATTAATAATGCAACAACAGCGACGACGACGGTGAGCTAAGCTGTTCCTTTTCTGCCACCACTATGGTAGGACAAACAATTAGGAGTCGAACCACCCGTTCGTGAATTTTTTCCGCACTCTCGCAACAGCAAATGTGAAAATTAACATCTTTCACTCGGTGACTTTTGCACACCACGCCCGACACCGACTTCCATTGTTGTCTTCCAAGGTTTATTTTTTTTTTTACAATTTTCCAATGTAAACTTGGAAAATCTTTGAAAAGACTCTTGTGGAGGGCGCCCAGGAGGGGAGAGAGGTCTACTAATTACCTTATCATAAACATTATCATCAGGAGAACAGTTAATGCAATCAGAAGAGGAATTATTTCATGCTTGTTGTATACTCTCTCTCTTAATACCTTGTTCATTCCAGGCACTTGTGATGCCTCCTGCTGCACCCACTTGGTTTTTTTTTTTATTATTTTCTTCAAAAGATGCGCTTCCTGTAAAATACGATTTTGAATCCTTCTTCTTTCAAGGAGTTTCTTAAGAAACTCTGAATTCCCAACCCAGACAAATGCAATTCCTCGTTCTCCTTGCCGCCGTCGACTAAAGGCTAATACAGGTGCTGATGTTGTTATGAAAGATGTTTTCATCGAAGCGGCAAGGATCTTCTCGTAACTACACGCACACAGGTATAGAGCATAATACGAGTATAATAGTTCAACTCTCATAGAATGGGTTCGAATAGTAAGTAAGCATTTGGCTCTTCAATTGATATAATTGATAATTCCCAACATTAAGGATATTGTTGTGGGTTGAGGCAGTGTCTGTGCACTGTTTTGCCTGAGCGATGGGAACAAAGGAGCCAAGAATTCCGATGATACGAGTACAAAGCATTTTCTTGCGGTCGCTATGCAATTCCTTTGGTTGTCTTTCTTCAAACTCTGAGATTGGGATCCAATTAATTTAATAATTACAACGCAATCATCCTGACGTAAGTGGTATAAATAAATGAATAAGGATTGGCATTGTATATTGATAAAGCAATGCTTTTCGAAAAATCTTTCAACGGAAAGGATAATGACATTTGAATGGAAATGTCGAGTAAGCCAATGTGCGAGGGAGGAGAATACCTGTTTGGGTTATCTTTTGTGTTCTTAAGATAGTTTTGGGGTGCAGTACTTTTGTTTGTCTGGCTAATTAGCTAATGTTATCCTTGAAATCAATTTTTTTTTCTTCTCCTACTACATGTATTTCTTATTTTCTACTTTTAGATCGTCGTGGAGGTAACAACTACAATAACTACCAACAAGCGGGCAGTGGCAATAAATACCAACAACAGGATAACAATCGGTTTGGTGGTAGAGGCGGTAATAGTGGTGGCAATAACTGGGTTCATGGTGGAGGTGGTGGTGGCGGTGGTGGTGGAGGTGGAGGCGCCGGTTATGGTGGCAACAACAGAGGATCATATCAACAACAAAGGAACTATGGCGGTGGTAATAATTATAACAACCATCGTGGTGGTAACTCCGGTTATAATAACAATCAAAGAGGAGGAGGATCGAGAGGTGGTTATAACAACCACAATAATAACTATAACAACAAGAGGTTTTAGACGCATAATGTTTGTAAAGTCGTTTTTTTTTTTAAAACTTTAAAAGGATTTCTCATTTTGATACGTTATTAGAAAGCGTACAGCTAGGAGATAACTTTAAGTAAATTTAGAAATAACAAGTTTTTAGCGAAAAATAGTAAATTAAGTTACATATACCCACACATTTGTAGTTTCTATTTGATGCATTTTCGCGCCAGGAGTTGTTAAGAAAAGAAAAAGTACTTTTGTTCATATTTTGTGATGTGTCATCCAGTTACATCGTATTTGTAATCCCAAATAAAATTACTAAAAGTAATTATTAGTAAAAATTTGTGTTTTTTTTTTGTGTTTGGATATTTTTTGATTGGATTACAATGAGAATGTCAGAGTTTCTATTGTTGTAGATGCTTTTTTAAACGGCGCCTGTTCATATTTATTGGATTGGAAAAAGAAGATAGGTTTTAGGAAGGTCACCGTAGGGCTGCGATAGTTTGGTGAATCGAATATGTGGTTAAAAAGGATATCACAGTCGTGCTGATTCAAGAGCACTGGATTAATAAGGTCTTGATTTGAATAATAAGGTGCTTGAGATCCTCAAAGTTAGGAATTTTTGGACTTTGTATAAATTTCCCCAGAGTAAACGATCCTGAATTTTTAGGAGATGTGGTTCTACAGACTTACGTTTATCGTGATCTATGTTGCATATGCTCATCACTCAAAGTGGCGAAACAGTGATACATGTCAATGCACTGTATTCACTATTATGATAAGGAATAAGCAAGATGTTCCAGACACTCACCTTGCCTTCTAACTCTGGTAGGGTAGTAAATGAAGAGTTCAGAGACGATTAGCTTTACAAGACATTATGAAGGTCTTTTTTTTCGTAGCAAGAAGGGAAACTTTTAAAGACATATCCGAGTTTATAACTTAGGACAAATATTTTTCCGAATCCACTCGATTCCACATGAAATCCCGCCCTTTATTTTGAAGGGGTGTTCTTCTACCCTAGCTAAACCTCTACGTAAGCTCTTCCATTTATCATACTCTACAGGCATCTTTCCAGGTACATAGGTGGGAACTCGGGCACGTTCAGCCTATCCCTAAAAAGTGCGATATAATCTCCCATTTAAACTTCCGACCTATGGGTCGACATCTCTAAGGTCATGGAAAGCATTGTAAACTTCCATCTTATGAGATATCTTGAAAGTTACCATCTTCTAGATGACCATCAGTACGATTTCTGTCAACAACGTTCCACAGGAGACCTTATGGTGTACCTAATGGGAAAATGGAACCAAAGTTTTCACCATCGAGAAGTTACTTTCATCCACTTCCACATCCACTTTGACAGTTCTCCATCACGGTGAATGCCGCATATTTGCCCTGAATATCTCTAAAGCTTTTGTGGCACAGTGCACGGGATATTGTGGCACAGTGCTCTCTTAAGCAAAATCCAAGATTACGGTGTCGTTTATATCTTCTCATGATGGATTGCAAGCAATACAAGTTTTACTGGACGGATATACGGTTACCTCATTTTCAACCAATGCTGGTGTACCTCAGGGCTCAATCCTCTCTCCGACCCTGTTTTTAATATTTTTTGACGACCACTCTCTCACTCACAATCCAATCCATTCCTTTGCGGATGGCAGTACTCTTGACTTTGCTTATTCTTTAACGACTCCACGGCTCAAATTCCAATCCCAATCTGTGGATTCTTCCCAGCAACGAATGTCTACCAAGCTCAACTCCGATATTGATACAATCATCAATTGGGGTGCGAAAAATGAAGTTGAGTTTACTTCGTCAAAAACCCAGTGCTGTTTCCTGTCTCTGAAGCGGGATATTAACGCAGCCAAACTAAAACTAAATGCAGCTGCTATTGAGGAATCTAATGCGTTGTCAATGCTTGGCATGCAAGTTACCCCAGACTTTCGCCGGAATCACCAGATTTCTGAAGCTGCGAAAAGTGGTGCTAGATGTCTCGGATTCCTCAAGAGGTGTAAACGGTTTTTCAGTCCTGCAGATTTGGCTAGTATCTATAAGGCTTATATTCGTCCGAAACTCGAATACAACTCACATGTTTGGGCAGGAGCTCCCGCAACTTGTTTGACCTTATTAGATCGTGTCCATCGTCAGGCATGTAAATTATTCGGTGACCTTTCAATTTGTGACCAAACCTCTTCGCTAAAGCATCGTCGGAATGTTGGATGGTTAAAGGTCATGTACCGATATTTCCACCACAGTTGTTCAGATGAAATTTATAGTTGTGTGCCGCCTCTCCATCAGTTTAATCGTACTACACGGGCGACCTCTTCCGGAATGGCTTGCACTCCTCAATATTTCATACAAACTGTGACTTAAAGATTTAAAGTGAACGCGCATCGTCACCTAACTCTCTTTCCTTTTCCTACCAACTTTTAACTTGCATATAACAGCACTTTAGTCCTTTTAAAAAAAAAAAAAACTTTGCTTAGTAAAATGTGGGATTCCCACCCAGTAAACCCACCTCCAACTATCGTCAAGCAATTTATCGCGATGCGTTTCGTTGTCGCTTCTGTTTTCGCTGCTCCGTCGCTAACTGCTTCCCAATCGTCTTTGCTGCTCATCATCTGTATGGTGAGGTTGTCTAGAGCTAAGTCCTCGCCCCGTTGGTTTACCAGGAGGTGTCGTTCTGTGTAATATCGTGGGCAGTGGAACATGATGTGTTCCGCGTCCTCCACTGCTTCCGAGCACGTTGGATAATATGGGTTGTCGTCCTGCCCAAACCTATGCAGGTAGGCTCTAGAGAAGCCATGACCAGTAAGCATCTGGATCAGGTAGAAATTCAGCTCCATATGCTTGCTATTAATTTAGGCGTCTATATTGGATATCAATCTCTATAGGTGTGTTCTGATTTTTATATCAGCACCATCTTCAACACCATCTCTCCTCTCATTCTTCCTTGTATTTGGTGGTACTTCAGTATTAAGTACTTCGACTCATCGCTGTTGCCGTTGTTCTACTGGCACAGTATTTCTGTAACGTTTTTTTTTTTAGCAAGAATGTCTATTGTTATCATGCCAGCCACTACAGATGCTGCGTCATAGGAAGTTGTTCGGAAGGCGCTGCATACTCTCAACGCGGTGGTTCTGTAAGCTGTCTCAATCTAATTACGTTTTCATGGCACCAGCCCATATTTGGGAGAGAGTAGAGCATTATTGATGCGGCAACTCTCGGTACTAGTAATCTCTTTTTGTGTTTCGGGCCCTCGATATTTTGCATTATCCTTGCCAGTACATCCATTGCCTTTGCTCTCTTTGTACGACTTAATCACCCATAGTAATTCTTATAGTCTCCATGACTGGGCTGTTGGTGATGACCACTACTTCGGTCTTTTCTTTTGCAAAGTGGTAGCCCTATGCGTACTAGCCAGTCCTGAACTATCCCGATATCTACATTGCAGTCATTCTCCAACTCCTCAAGGAGTTTGTTCACTAAACCATTGCTATGTACATACATATGTCATCGGTGAAGTCATTAATTTTCGAAAACCTTGGGATACCAAGCATGAGTACGTTCCATCGTCGGTGTCGTAGAAGAGTACCCTCGACTTCCAGCGTATTGATTGCGGAGTACTGTTTATTCCCGCCATTCTATCGTCTTCCTTCTATAGCTTTTTTGTGGTATTCACGACTATGAGTGAAAATGTAAAATCCCTTTTTGGAAAATGACCTCTTACTTCTTTGTCATATCCTCTTCTGAAACTCGTCCTTTATGATCACTTTAAGTCGATTCACAGCTTAGCGACCTGCGAATGCGAACAACCAATTCTCATTTTAGGTCCATTCACAGAAAAAAGTTGCATTTCAATTAGTTTTTGTGAAGTAATTAATAAATCGTTGATTTTTCCGCGAATAGGCGAATGCTTTTCGCGAACTGTCAAATTTTATTCACATTCCACACATGTAGGACACAATCCATATTTGCGCGACCAAAACATTCGCCAGAGTTTAACCTCACAATTCTCTTGTTTTGCTCTTGGTGGTCGGACAGTGCTCGTAAACGACAAGTAAAATTCGCAGATTGCTGTGACCAGAAAAATAAGTTGTTTTGAATGAAATGTCAAAGTTGGCGATTATTCGCTCGTTCGCAATCGCAGGTCGCTGAGCTGTGAATGCACCTTAAGTGTTGCAATTGCATATGAAGCGTATAAAGATTTCTTTATATTATGTTAATTTCCTGCTGCAATCGAAAAGTTAATGCTTTAGAACAATTAATTTGACCGACAACACGGTTCATTTGTATTTGCGCACCTAGTATACAAAATAAAAAAAAAAAACTGTCCGTTAATCGATTAACACTTAAGTGGACGATGATTAGTTCTCGCCAATTGAAACCCCGCCGTCGTAAGTGCAACGCTCCAGCAAAGGCCCACATTTTTTTTTTTTTTTTTTGTTAGCATCATTGTCGTCCTGCATTAATGAACAAGAACACTCGTCCTGCAGTGCCAGACCATAAGCTACGAAATTCACAATCGGAAATAATGCCACTCGACAAATCATTCGTTCCCTTTGAATTTCAATCGCGCCATCATCAGGGCTCATCAACGCCAGCGAGTACCAGCCACCAGACGTTGGCAATCCTTTCATAATCGCCATCCCTTAACTGATGACAGAATTGAGTTTCGGTACCGTTTACTTCCACACAACCCTTGTTTGGATGTTGCAGAGAATAATGTCCTCCCTATTAACCAACCACCATTGTACAATCGGCCTTAATGAACAAGCATTTGAGAAATATGCTCTCCTGTGGTTCTCCGTTTGAGAGGAGAACGATCATTGATCGGAGAATTTATTTCTTTTTTTAGAATTTTTTCGAAACCGATTTCGAAAATTCCTAAGCCACTTGGAAATTCATGTCATATGGGGGTCTGTGTGTCGTGTCGTCGTTAGTGCTACTACTAGCAATTGTTCTGCCTCTCAAGTGGTCACTTGAAGTTCTTTTCAAATTCCGTTTGGTTTTTTTTTTTTTCGGCCATTTTTGGCTTTAGTTGTTCACGGTTTTGGTTTTTTGTTCGAATCACTTGGAATCCCATTCCAATTGAGTTACAAGGGCCACTTGACAACGATGACGATGACGACGACGACAGCAGCTTGATGTATTCGGATATGCATGCCAGGAAGGATTCCGTCAGTTGGGTTGAAGTATCGAAGCTTCTGGGGGAATATTTCGCTAACGCATGTTTCGTGTATATTTGAGGTCATTTGTTGGCATTGTTTGGGGTCTAAAAATATGAAGTTGAATATTAACTTTCATTGTTTAAATAAACGGAGACCCGCAGGCAATATGGCAGATGTAATGTACCTCGGTGTGGGAAATCGTAGTGAAGCACGTAGTATGAAGAACACATTCGTGCTTCGCAGATGTGGTGAAATTGTTGTGACCTAGGAAATAAAATGAGAATTTTGAATCTAAAATGTCAGCTTAATATCCATCTGGGTTACGGTTGAATCCTTATATCAGAACAATCCACGTCAGAAGAAATCAATGATTCTGAGAATGCTTTTCTGAACCAAAGCCATGATCGGGAAAAAAGTCCACCAGAGTGTAATGTCGTATGGGATCTTGGCATCGTTTCACAAGTTGGGATTTAACAATCGTGGATGAGATGGAGCTACAGTGACTTGGAAGTCGATGTATCGTAGGTGTCGATCACCCTCCTGAAGTATAGTTTCGTAGTAATTCTCGTAACTCCTAAATCTTCCGCTTGAAAATCACTGCCGTGGTTTAGTAGATACCACAACCGAGATTCTATTCGGGTTAAGTGTCCCACCGTTTGACGAATCATCTCTTTATGGGATGTTTAGGTTGTAGTTAGGGGATGGTGGCAGATTTGTGTGGAAATCCAGGTATGTCCATGTCACAATAATGTGGTGGTCCATGTGCCCAAAAGTTGGATTGTATCAAACGTAAGGCGCTCTTTGCAACTGTTTCCTTGAGGTACAGGTCTAATGGAATCAGTACCACTATAGTTTCAGAAATGCAGATGGCGTAGTTCTAACAGCACTAGTAGTCCCTAGCCATGCTAATCTTTGGATCAAGGTCAGTTTTTTATCTTCTGCAGGCCTCCAGACCAGAAATCTATATGATAGAATGGGTACTGGATGATGGCAGACTTAGAAAGTTGAAAGTGAGTTTTCGGTTGAGTATACAACTCTAAAGATCAGTGAATATACTTGCTTGTCTCTCACTTCTGAGTTTATGCGTCTCATCTTGAGCATGCATTGAACTCAGTTTGAGATTACTGGGTGCTATGTTGGTCTATTTTCAAGTATTATGGATTCAGATTTCACGTTAATGGAGGAGGATATTCAAAGACAACCTATACGAGCTGTACAGCGACATACACCTAGTCAAAAAAATGGCGCATCAGTCATCTAAGATAGCTAGAACATGTAGAGCGGATGGACTCAAATGCTCCGGCCCTTAAAGTCTTCGGATCCAACCCAGAGGGACAACGAAGTAGAGGAAGCTCTCGTCTTGGGTGGCACCCACAAATAGAAAGGGACCTCAGCAAATTTGGAGTGCGCAACTGGAGGCAATTGGCTAGGGACCGTGCTAACTGGAGAGGCTTGTTAGTTGAGGCCCAAGTTTACCCCGAACTATAAGTAAGTAACAGTGAACTCTTGATTTTTTCTACCACTTAATGCAGAGCTATCTCAACGGATTGGCCTTTAATGTAGGCAAGAAGGGCTAAGAACACATCCTTAGAATTCAGTTAAGAGCGAATGCGTAAATCGATTAACCTTTCAATTATCTTGCGAGAGAATGAGCTGAGACTTATAGGCCTGAAGTTTTTGGGTCTTGTGTGTGAAGTTTAACCCGCTTTGAGTACTTCTCTTCAGGCTCGAGGTATATACGAGCACACATATATATAAGGCACACGCTGGAAATATTGCCCAGCTGCGGACTGATATACTCCTTGTAGCTTTGTAGCATCATGGGGCTTCTGTTAGTCGTTCTGTCTCGTGGTCTTACTGTATTGTTATGCGTTGAAATTTTGTAGCCTAGAAATCATGTCTTAAGGAGGACGATCCTGCATGATTCCATCCAGGATCCGTCGGGTTCATCTTCGGTGGACTCTATTTCGCTCCAGAATTTACACCAGAAGGCTCGTTTCGGGTTCTTGAAAAACAATTCTTTCCTTGTGGCGGTCACAGTCAGCGGGATCCTTTGAACGCTTGGCCACATTTCCTGGCATTCCTGCTCAAGGTGGAAAGATCGAGGTAAGAGTACTTTTGTCCTGACTATAAGGGTGAAACAGTTTGTTCTATAGTCAGAGAATGTTGAACACTTTCCAGTGTTTGACTACCAGAGACCCAGAGTTAAGCGTCAAAGTTACATTCAAAACCTTTTGTTTATTACTTGTGACAACAGTGGGTTCTGGCTCTATGTTTTCGATATGTAAATTGTTTGGAATTGTAAATTCTAATAAGAACTCACCTACATGTAACATTTATGGCGCTACTTCCCCAAAGAGAGAACCATTCAAATTCTAGAAATTATGAAAGATTCTTTGGGAACTTCTTCACGAACGAAAGCTACTTTATCAATTTCAAGTGGAGGGAAGGTAATAAGGTTAACAACTAAAAGCCTACAAATGCAAAAGAATTTTTCAAAATAAAAAGAATCCTCTCCTAGGTTTGTTATGATTTTTGTAATTCATTGTAAAGCACATGTAAACTATCGGTAATTAAGTTTTAAACAAACAATGATCTTCACAACACCAGTCCCTAATCTATTGATAACATTTTTGACGACATTTGTTCAGGTATGCATTGGTTATCAGCAATCTTTATGTAACCACTGCTACTCGATCCAGAAGACTATCTCCATGCGGACACTTGGGGTATAAACTCAAACAATCTACACCAAATTTTCCACCCTCCATAGCATCCCTGTACACCTCATCTAAATCGTCTTTTCCGGGACTGAAAATTCCATCAGTTACTTAAATTCTTTATCCTGTTTCATAAAAATAAATCTCACGTTAGGATAACATCAAGTATCCTCGAATATACATCACTATGCTCAATCACTTGAGCATTTTCGCAAATCGATCGTAGCAGGCACTGTCGTCCATTTCGACCATTTCGGTTCATGTATTCCTCCAACGCAGCATAAGCGAACATCCTTGATGGATCCGTTTTATAATATCCAGTCCTATCGAATTCTTCACGTGCAGTTTTAAGACTTTTTCCTTGTGGCAACTCCCATTTATCCCATGAATTCAGTGGCTTCTTGGGCAACGAATACTGCGATTGCAGGCTTGCGATGCAGTTAACTTGTCTCCAATTCACTCGATCTCCGAGGTACAATGGCCATACTCCTGCTACGGAAAACTAAGGATTTTCTTTATAATTATGATGAAGGAATGAAGGAAATACTTGTACCTTAATTGACCCACCATTTTCGTAGATTAAGCTGCGCTTGCTACGAAGTTCCAGGAAGTTTGTCAAATTCGATTCAAGAGAAACGAATAATAGCCTTTGGAGAATCAAGAAGATTGTGAGAATAATGATATTTAAACGAAACATCTTTGCTAAATGGTCAGATGAACTGAACTGATTGATTCCAATTCCAACGTTATGTGAGGAGTACAAACAGAATTGCAATAATTGACCCAAAATTGTGGTCAACTTGTTGACAGTTCTAATTAGAGCTACTGTAATGAGTTAGTTAACCCACATTTCATTTTCATTTCTCATTTTAATGAATTAAGTACACAAGACGTACGAATCTTGTACAGCTAAGAAACAAGATAGAATGTAACCGGGAAAGAGAGAATAGCCACAGGAGTGTGATATTCCAGTAACAGATGGTTCTGTAACGAGGTCTGGAATTGACTTTTCGGAATCTGAACTGAATTTGAAGCCATGGATCTTACAATTTGTCTACCCGGGACCGCAGAAATCATGTAAAAAGAGGCCAAGCCTTTTGGCTTGTTGGCTTATTAGACAGTGTCCAGTAAGAACACCGATAACGTGACTGACTGTGACCGCTTAAACAGAACCAACTCAACACTACGTTTCAGTTCTATCCTAAGCGGATCTGTCTCGAAATGTTGCAAATAAAGAGATTTTCCCATCTACAGTTGATTTTGCTAAGAGTGTCCAGCTTTAGTAAGAGTTTGCAAGTAGAGAGTGGCATATCCAGGTTCCGCCACTTAGGCAGGATTTAATGGGTCGTACCCTGGCGAACTCGTCAGCATGGCTATTCCCTGCAATGTCTGGCACCCAGCATATGTGTCTGACATCTCTAGAAGAGACAAACGGCAGTTTAATGCGGCCTTTGAAGTGAAGGAGCAAGATTCCAGGGATTTGCTTTACTGTCAGTGAAAATGCTAATATTTCTGACAGATATTGGATTACATTTTAGCCAGTACAAGGATTCCTCTGATCTGGGAGGCGGAAAAAGATACTCAGATTGAGCTTGTCGAAGAAGACACTACAACCCACCCACTCATCAGTCTGGGAGACGTCCGTGTAAAAGTGAACTGGACTGTCCTCATGGGAAGCAGCAGTGACACATTTACTACGATCAGGGATGTTCGTGCAGAAATTTCGGTCAAATAACAGTGTCGGTAGGGTGTAGTCGGTATCTTCTAGGGTAAAATTGAGGAGATCAGTGATCGAGGAGTGAGCCTCATGATAGCCAGACCACTGTGAGGAGGCTTTGAGTCGGAACATTCATGCGCAACCAATTGCTTGCAAAGAATATCTAAGAGGAGCAGGTGGAGCATATTGTCTAGCGCCGGTGTGGGGAATTGCTCAGTGCACCACTGATGCATTTTACGCAGATCCTTGTACCTTAGATAGGAGATTGAGGTAAGTAGTTCTATTAGGAGCCCGCCACCAAACGATCACGGCGTACAGTAGTATAAGCCTGATAATGGACGCATACATCTAGCTTATGATGTGAGGTTGAAGGTCCCAACTCTTACGTGTGGCCTTTTCACAGGAGTACAGAGCCATAGTTGCGTTCTTTACGTGTTCAAGTAGATTGACTTTGACAGTTTAGCTTTCTATCCAAAAATAGAACCTGAATGAGAGTATCAGGGTGTTTTGCATAGGCGTCTGCATAGGTAACCTTGATTCTCAGTGATTTTTCAATGATGCGCACTAACAAGTGCAAAGCTGTTTCGACTGATTTGCCTTTGTAATACGCATTCTGGGACGCAGAGAGCATAGAGTAGGACTAATGCTTTGGTGTAAGTCGATATCAGTCTTTCTAGTGTTTTCAATACACTACGTCTTCTGATTGCTGAAGCTCAGCAGGAATAATAGAAGGATTTTTGTAGAGCATTTTCCCTAGCCTTGAGGCTTTCGAGGACTCTTCTATGTTCTATGAAAAGTGTTTGTTTCTTCCACTTGGTCGTGACGCTGATAGGCAGATACCAGCCAGTAATTCTTTCACCGCAATTCTAGGTCGGTAGCCATTATATCTTGATAGCTGTAATTAAAAAGCAAAAAGTTGTTAATATGAGTCTTCGCAAGGATGAATGATCTCGGTTTACCTTTAGTCCTTGCGCAGATGATAGTGTAGTTGGGAGTCCTGAGTCCTCACACCCAATGGAAAATGATCCAGGATTCCTGGCGCCTGATGTCGTTTTGGAGTGTTGCAGGTTGATCCAAACAATCCGCAGAATTAAAGCTACTTCTCGGTTCAGATACCATTATGACGGTATCGTTGACACCATTCGAATCTAAAGACAAGAGGCTCATCACAATTTTAAGATGAGTAGCTTTTTCTGATTTGCTAGCTGTAGTCCTATATGTGTTAGGCATTTCCTGTCATCATCCTCACTAGAAACAGTAGTACCAAATCCTTGATTAAGCCATTCAGGAAAATTTGACAATTCGTTTCTGGTTCAGACTTTAGTCAGAGGCAATATGCGAGGAAAGTTGTAATAGCCTGGGTTCTTGTAACGTTGTGTCAAACGGCAAAACCGGGTACGTGCCACGCAATCCAATCAAAATTCTTGCACGAGTTATACCAAAGGAAGAGGTAGGTTCTTGTGGACCCATTGTGTTGCTCAATAGGGGGTTGGTCCCAGTTGCTTTCTTACTCCTGGTAGGATTCGTGGACTTCAACCTCAGAAACCTTGAAGGATTGTAAGGCAAAACATCAGATAGTTGTTCTTGTGGGTCCTGGAAGTAATGTGTTCCTAGTGTTCTGTTTTTCAAGTGATATAGACTTGGACAGTGCCAGAGGAAGTGAGGTTTATCTTCGTGAGCCTTTTTATCACTGCAGCCTCTACATATATTGTCATCGTTGAGTTTAAGGTTTCATTGTGTGGTATCTTAGAAAATTTTAGAAAGTGGTTGCACCTACCAACATTGACATGAATTTCATGTCATTTTGTACAAGTTTGGGTCTGACTTTGTATCGTGTTTAAGGCTTCCTTGATATATCACAGGTGGTAATGGAGTTCCACCTATTTTTGGCTATCATTAGGATGTCATGTTCAATTCGATCTTTGAGGTTACAGAATGAAGGCTTAATCCTTTGAAGTACTGAAGCTTAATCCTTTAAAGTCGACGTAGTCACTGTTGCTTTAAGTAAGTATTGCCCTTCACTTTCTGTCAAAGACTCAGTTGTATGTGTAGGTATTCGTTAAAAGCGATCGCTGCCTTTTTTAAAAGTATCCTTACATTGTTAAATAATTGACAGCATCTTGATTGTTTTCTAATCAACGTGCTTTGAGCAAAGATTCAAAGGCTTTCAGTTTGATGATAGCATAGAAGAACAGATGGAATGGTTTAGTCAAATAAATCCACGTCCTGCTTTCTTTAGAGAGAACAGCCTTCATTATCACATCTAGGATGCAAGTAGTTTTAAGGCAGTTTGCCTGAAGTGTAGTGGAGAAGCTGCTTACATCTTTTTTGCAGCATAACACGGTACATTCCATCAGTATTAGAAGATTTTTATTGAAATCTTAAAGGATGACACGGTGTATGCCTACTTTACTTTATCAAAGCCAGCATTTTTGGAACAGCGATATTCAATTAATTCCCTGCCTTCTTCTATTCAAACAATATAATAAAACCAAGTATGTATACAGTATTTGTTTGACTAAATTTTATGATGGACTAGCAAGCGGCACTCTATTTGAGATACATACAAGTAGTAGTGAAGATCCAGACTTTTTAAAGCATCTAACCGATTTAAATCTCTTTAATGTGTTTAAACCCCAATAAAGCACTTCTATCGAAATCCATAAAAAAAAAAAAAAAAAAATAACAAGAAACTGAAAACATACACAGAAAATGGCGAATATCCTCCTACGTCCCTGTTAAAAACAATACAAACTCGATGAATTCGATTGGTTCACTTTCCATCCCCATCGTGTCCCGAACATCCCCCGTGTGTCAGTGTGATTCAAAATGGATATTCTACCCCCATCCAGTGCACCCGCTCCAAAAATCCATACACTCATAGATACATACAATGTATCGAAAGAGGGTCACACTCACGTGTGCACTTATGCGCAGGATATCGTTTCAAATGTATTTGTCTCTGTTTTGGGGGTGGCGATGGTGGTGGTGGTGGTGACGGTTGTGTAACAATGGTTTCACTCCGCCATCTAAATAGTCCCTATAATTACGTAGAAAATCCTTTGTGTTCTATTTAAAAGCTGGCGTATGCACTCTTTTCTTTTTAACTGACTGTGCAATGAGCATCAGCAAACTATGGATTCCATTATCCTTGCTAGCAGCATCAAGTATCCGTATTTTGCTTGTCAACGCATCGTTGATATCTGAAGAGAGTTGTCGAAGGTTCCACGTTGAGAATCGAATACCAATTTTTTTTTTTTTTGCTCTGGAATGAGTTCAAAGAAACGGAATGTAATACGGATTTAGTCGTGTCGCATCTATCCAGGTGGATTTGTAGCCAATGTGCCGTGCCTAATGGAAGAACTAGATACATTTGTATCTAATTTTCATTTTAGCGCTTGCGTGTTATAGATTTGCTATTTGTTTTTGTTCTTGTGATGGCTTTAGACAAAAATTTGCTATTGTATGGGTGTGGATGGATGGATGGGTGCTGTCGAAGGACTAAGTGAAAATAGCTCTAATTAAATAATAGTTTGGGTTTCTATTGATTTCCAATTTCGATGGGATTTGTCTGTTCTTTGTCCTTCTTGTTTACGAGTATATTTTGGTTTTGAAATAATGGGATTTTCAGGTAATACATTGGATGTCTGGCGAGTTTTTTTCTTTTTTTTTTAGTTTTCAGTGAGTGAGTTGCCATTAATCGATTCTATTTATATCATCGTTTTCTGATTGGATTTTCTGCTTATAGAACCACACGCTCACTTCAACTTCTGTGATCTTTGTTCAGTCCCTAAGGACTGTCATTGCTCGATGTAATCATTGAGTTATAAAAAGAACCTTGATCCTTAATGGTTTCTTAAACGATTTCGTTCATGTATGTACATATGTACATATTTGCACGAGGCTCACTGGAACACTTCGTATGATTACGAATACTATTTCAGGCTCTCTTACATCTTTCTATGTACATGGCACGTAACTGAGAAATTAAAGCAAGGACCTTTTCGTAGACAAGATTAGTCAAGGATTTTCGGTAAAGTTGACATTAAATTTTGATGCTAATCGGGTTTCTAGCGGGATAATCTTAAATTACTTTCAGTTTAAGTGTTGAGGAAGGTGTAAACATGTGCAAAAGCAAAACTACCTACAAAGTCACCGAAAAAGTGAGGCTTCAAGCAGAAGCGTATGTGAAAAATTTAGACGGTTCGTTGCTGAGGAATGAATAGGTTAAATTGCTTCCAAGGGAATGGAAAAGATCACGATCATCAATCCCTTTGGAAGACTTCGGTAATGGAGTACCAACCTCAAGGAAATCAATTTTTATTTCCGATAAGGAAAAACTTATAGATACGTTAGTCGAAAGGTTCAGTTTCATAGTGGGGGCTCCGTGGCTTAGCAGTTAGTGGAAGTTTAAGGTTCGATTCTCTGGCAACAGCAGATCTGGGATTCAGGGATTTCGCCTTTCGCAAACGTTTGACGAACATTCATGAGTATAACTGTCATGAATATGCTTCTCAAAGAAATTAAGTGTACTTTAGATCCCTTCCATTCGTGTGAGGAATATAAAACACTCAACACGAATGGTTATGAGAAGTTAAAAAAAGGGTCGAACCGAAAGACCTACAATCGGATGATCTAAAACATAGGCAACTTGGTTGCACGATATGGGCATGTCGCAGAAAATGAGGCATGGAATTTCTCTTGAATGAATAGAACATAAATGAAAGAGAGACTCGACCCCTATCCAACAAAATTTTCGATTTTGTCCAGGTCCCGAAATTTAGGCAAAAATCACAAATTACGGATTTTCCTTGATTATCTGGGCGAAATAGGCAACTAAGAATAAAAGGGTCGAAGCAAAAGACCTACAATCGGATGATCTAAAACATAGGCAACTTGGTTGCACGATATGGGCATGTCGCAGGCAATGAGGCATGGAATTTCTCTTGAATGAATAGAACATAAATGAAAGAGAGACTCGTTGCTTGAAGACACCTATCCAACAAAATTTTCGATTTTGTCCAGGTCCCGAAATTTAGGCAAAAATCACAAATTTCGGCTTTTCCTTGATTATCTGGCCGAAATAGGCAACTAAGAATAAAAGGGTCGAACCGAAAGACCTACAATCGGATGATCTAAAACATAGGCAACTTGGTTGCACGATACGGGCATGTCGCAGAAAATGAGGCGTGGAATTTCTCTTGAATGAATAGAACATAAATGAAAGAGAGACTCGTTGCTTGAAGACACCTATCCAACAAAATTTTCGATTTTGTCCAGGTCCCGAAATTTAGGCAAAAATCACAAATTGCGGCTTTCCCTTGATTATTTGGGCGAAATAGGCAACTAAGAATAAAAGGGTCGAACCGAAAGACCTACAATCGGATGATCTAAAACATAGGCAACTTGGTTGCACGATATGGGCATGTCGCAGAAAATGAGGCATGGATTTTCTCTTGAATGAATAGAACATAAATGAAAGAGAGACTCGTTGCTTGAAGACACCTATCCAACAAAATTTTCGATTTTGTCCAGGTCCCGAAATTTAGGCAAAAATCACAAATTACGGATTTTCCTTGATTATCTGGGCGAAATAGGCAACTAAGAATAAAAGGGTCGAACCAAAAGACCTACAATCGGATGATCTAAAACATAGGCAACTTGGTTGCACGATATGGGCATGTCGCAGAAAATGAGGCATGGAATTTCTCTTGAATGAATAGAACATAAATGAAAGAGAGACTCGACCAATATCCAACAAAATTTTCAATTTTGTCCAGGTCCCGAAATTTAGGCAAAAATCACAAATTGCGGCTTTCCCTTGATTATTTGGGCGAAATAGGCAACTAAGAATAAAAGGGTCGAACCGAAAGACCTACAATCGGATGATCTAAAACATAGGCAACTTGGTTGCACGATACGGGCATGTCGCAGAAAATGAGGCATGGAATTTCTCTTGAATGAATAAAACATAAATGAAAGAGAGACTCGACCCCTATCCAACAAAATTTTCAATTTTGTCCAGGTCCCGAAATTTAGGCAAAAATCACAAATTGCGGCTTTCCCTTGATTATTTGGGCGAAATAGGCAACTAAGAATAAAAGGGTCGAACCGAAAGACCTACAATCGGATGATCTTAAACATAGGCAACTTGGTTGCACGATATGGGCATGTCGCAGGCAATGAGGCATTGAATTTCTCTTGAATGAATAAAGAACATAAATGAAAGAGAGACTCGACCCCTATCCAACAAAATTTTCAATTTTGTCCAGGTCCCGAAATTTAGGCAAAAATCACAAATTGCGGTTTTCGATTGATTATCTGGCCGAAATAGGCAACTAAGAATAAAAGGGTCGAAGCAAAAGACCTACAATCGGATGATCTAAAACATAGGCAACTTGGTTGCACGATATGGGCATGTCGCAGAAAATGAGGCATGGAATTTCTCTTGAATGAATAGAACATAAATGAAAGAGAGACTCGACCCCTATCCAACAAAATTTTCGAATTTGTCCAGGTCCCGAAATTTAGGCAAAAATCACAAATTTCGGCTTTTCCTTGATTATCTGGCCGAAATAGGCAACTAAGAATAAAAGGGTCGAACCAAAAGACCTACAATCGGATGATCTTAAACATAGGCAACTTGGTTGCACGATATGGGCATGTCGCAGAAAATGAGGCATGGAATTTCTCTTGAATGAATAGAACATAAATGAAAGAGAGACTCGACCCCTATCCAACAAAATTTTCAATTTTGTCCAGGTCCCGAAATTTAGGCAAAAATCACAAATTGCGGCTTTTCCTTGATTATCTGGCCGAAATAGGCAACTAAGAATAAAAGGGTCGAACCAAAAGACCTACAATCGGATGATCTTAAACATAGGCAACTTGGTTGCACGATATGGGCATGTCGCAGAAAATGAGGCATGGAATTTCTCTTGAATGAATAGAACATAAATGAAAGAGAGACTCGACCAATATCCAACAAAATTTTCAATTTTGTCCAGGTCCCGAAATTTAGGCAAAAATCACAAATTGCGGCTTTCCCTTGATTATTTGGGCGAAATAGGCAACTAAGAATAAAAGGGTCGAACCGAAAGACCTACAATCGGATGATCTAAAACATAGGCAACTTGGTTGCACGATACGGGCATGTCGCAGAAAATGAGGCATGGAATTTCTCTTGAATGAATAAAACATAAATGAAAGAGAGACTCGACCCCTATCCAACAAAATTTTCAATTTTGTCCAGGTCCCGAAATTTAGGCAAAAATCACAAATTGCGGCTTTTCCTTGATTATCTGGCCGAAATAGGCAACTAAGAATAAAAGGGTCGAACCAAAAGACCTACAATCGGATGATCTTAAACATAGGCAACTTGGTTGCACGATATGGGCATGTCGCAGAAAATGAGGCATGGAATTTCTCTTGAATGAATAGAACATAAATGAAAGAGAGACTCGACCCCTATCCAGCAAAATTTTCAATTTTGTCCAGGTCCCGAAATTTAGGCAAAAATCACAAATTGCGGCTTTTCCTTGATTATCTGGCCGAAATAGGCAACTAAGAATAAAAGGGTCGAACCAAAAGACCTACAATCGGATGATCTTAAACATAGGCAACTTGGTTGCACGATATGGGCATGTCGCAGAAAATGAGGCATGGAATTTCTCTTGAATGAATAGAACATAAATGAAAGAGAGACTCGACCCCTATCCAACAAAATTTTCAATTTTGTCCAGGTCCCGAAATTTAGGCAAAAATCACAAATTGCGGCTTTTCCTTGATTATCTGGCCGAAATAGGCAACTAAGAATAAAAGGGTCGAACCAAAAGACCTACAATCGGATGATCTTAAACATAGGCAACTTGGTTGCACGATATGGGCATGTCGCAGAAAATGAGGCATGGAATTTCTCTTGAATGAATAAAACATAAATGAAAGAGAGACTCGACCAATATCCAACAAAATTTTCAATTTTGTCCAGGTCCCGAAATTTAGGCAAAAATCACAAATTGCGGCTTTCCCTTGATTATTTGGGCGAAATAGGCAACTAAGAATAAAAGGGTCGAACCGAAAGACCTACAATCGGATGATCTTAAACATAGGCAACTTGGTTGCACGATATGGGCATGTCGCAGGCAATGAGGCATTGAATTTCTCTTGAATGAATAAAGAACATAAATGAAAGAGAGACTCGACCCCTATCCAACAAAATTTTCAATTTTGTCCAGGTCCCGAAATTTAGGCAAAAATCACAAATTGCGGCTTTCCCTTGATTATTTGGGCGAAATAGGCAACTAAGAATAAAAGGGTCGAACCGAAAGACCTACAATCGGATGATCTTAAACATAGGCAACTTGGTTGCACGATATGGGCATGTCGCAGGCAATGAGGCATTGAATTTCTCTTGAATGAATAAAGAACATAAATGAAAGAGAGACTCGACCCCTATCCAACAAAATTTTCAATTTTGTCCAGGTCCCGAAATTTAGGCAAAAATCACAAATTGCGGCTTTCCCTTGATTATTTGGGCGAAATAGGCAACTAAGAATAAAAGGGTCGAACCGAAAGACCTACAATCGGATGATCTAAAACATAGGCAACTTGGTTGCACGATACGGGCATGTCGCAGAAAATGAGGCATGGAATTTCTCTTGAATGAATAGAACATAAATGAAAGAGAGACTCGTTGCTTGAAGACACCTATCCAACAAAATTTTCGATTTTGTCCAGGTCCCGAAATTTAGGCAAAAATCACAAATTACGGATTTTCCTTGATTATCTGGGCGAAATAGGCAACTAAGAATAAAAGGGTCGAACCAAAAGACCTACAATCGGATGATCTAAAACATAGGCAACTTGGTTGCACGATATGGGCATGTCGCAGGCAATGAGGCATGGAATTTCTCTTGAATGAATAGAACATAAATGAAAGAGAGACTCGACCCCTATCCAGCAAAATTTTCAATTTTGTCCAGGTCCCGAAATTTAGGCAAAAATCACAAATTGCGGCTTTTCCTTGATTATCTGGCCGAAATAGGCAACTAAGAATAAAAGGGTCGAACCAAAAGACCTACAATCGGATGATCTTAAACATAGGCAACTTGGTTGCACGATATGGGCATGTCGCAGAAAATGAGGCATGGAATTTCTCTTGAATGAATAGAACATACATGAAAGAGAGACTCGACCCCTATCCAACAAAATTTTCGAATTTGTCCAGGTCCTGAAATTTAGGCAAAAATCACAAATTTCAGCTTTTCCTTGATTATCTGGCCGAAATAGGCAACTAAGAATAAAAGGGTCGAACCAAAAGACCTACAATCGGATGATCTTAAACATAGGCAACTTGGTTGCACGATATGGGCATGTCGCAGAAAATGAGGCATGGAATTTCTCTTGAATGAATAGAACATAAATGAAAGAGAGACTCGACCCCTATCCAACAAAATTTTCGAATTTGTCCAGGTCCCGAAATTTAGGCAAAAATCACAAATTTCGGCTTTTCCTTGATTATCTGGCCGAAATAGGCAACTAAGAATAAAAGGGTCGAACCAAAAGACCTACAATCGGATGATCTTAAACATAGGCAACTTGGTTGCACGATATGGGCATGTCGCAGAAAATGAGGCATGGAATTTCTCTTGAATGAATAGAACATAAATGAAAGAGAGACTCGACCCCTATCCAGCAAAATTTTCAATTTTGTGCAGGTCCCGAAATTTAGGCAAAAATCACAAATTGCGGCTTTTCCTTGATTATCTGGCCGAAATAGGCAACTAAGAATAAAAGGGTCGAACCGAAAGACCTACAATCGGATGATCTAAAACATAGGCAACTTGGTTGCACGATATGGGCATGTCGCAGAAAATGAGGCATGGAATTTCTCTTGAATGAATAAAGAACATAAATGGAAGAGAGACTCGACCCCTATCCAGCAAAATTTTCAATTTTGTGCAGGTCCCGAAATTTAGGCAAAAATCACAAATTGCAGCTTTTCCTTGATTATCTGGGCGAAATAGGCAACTAAGAATAAAAGGGTCGAACCAAAAGACCTACAATCGGATGATCTAAAACATAGGCAACTTGGTTGCACGATATGGGCATGTCGCAGAAAATGAGGCGTGGAATTTCTCTTGAATGAATAGAACATAAATGAAAGAGGGACTCGACCCCTATCCAGCAAAATTTTCAATTTTGTGCAGGTCCCGAAATTTAGGCAAAAATCACAAATTGCAGCTTTTCCTTGATTATCTGGGCGAAATAGGCAACTAAGAATAAAAGGGTCGAACCGAAAGACCTACAATCGGATGATCTAAAACATAGGCAACTTGGTTGCACGATATGGGCATGTCGCAGAAAATGAGGCGTGGAATTTCTCTTGAATGAATAGAACATAAATGAAAGAGAGACTCGACCCCTATCCAACAAAATTTTCGAATTTGTCCAGGTCCCGAAATTTAGGCAAAATCACAAATTGCGGCTTTCCCTTGATTATCTGGCCGAAATAGGCAACAAAGAATAAAAGGGTCGAACCGAAAGACCTACAATCGGATGATCTAAAACATAGGCAACTTGGTTGCACGATATGGGCATGTCGCAGAAAATGAGGCATGGAATTTCTCTTGAATGAATAGAACATAAATGAAAGAGAGACTCGACCCCTATCCAACAAAATTTTCGAATTTGTCCAGGTCCCGAAATTTAGGCAAAATCACAAATTGCGGCTTTCCCTTGATTATCTGGCCGAAATAGGCAACAAAGAATAAAAGGGTCGAACCGAAAGACCTACAATCGGATGATCTAAAACATAGGCAACTTGGTTGCACGATATGGGCATGTCGCAGAAAATGAGGCATGGAATTTCTCTTGAATGAATAGAACATAAATGAAAGAGAGACTCGACCCCTATCCAACAAAATTTTCGAATTTGTCCAGGTCCCGAAATTTAGGCAAAATCACAAATTGCGGCTTTCCCGTGATTATCTGGCCGAAATAGGCAACAAAGAATAAAAGGATCGAACCGAAAGACCTACAATCGGATGATCTAAAACATAGGCACCTTGGTTGCACGATATGGGCATGTCGCAGAAAATGAGGCATGGAATTTCACTTGAATGAATAGAACATAAATGAAAGAGAGACTCGACCCCTATCCAACAAAATTTTCGAATTTGTCCAGGTCCCGAAATTTAGGCAAAATCACAAATTGCGGCTTTCCCGTGATTATCTGGCCGAAATAGGCAACAAAGAATAAAAGGGTCGAACCGAAAGACCTACAATCGGATGATCTAAAACATAGGCAACTTGGTTGCACGATATGGGCATGTCGCAGAAAATGAGGCATGGAATTTCTCTTGAATGAATAGAACATAAATGAAAGAGAGACTCGACCCCTATCCAACAAAATTTTCGAATTTGTCCAGGTCCCGAAATTTAGGCAAAATCACAAATTGCGGCTTTCCCTTGATTATCTGGCCGAAATAGGCAACAAAGAATAAAAGGGTCGAACCGAAAGACCTACAATCGGATGATCTAAAACATAGGCAACTTGGTTGCACGATATGGGCATGTCGCAGGCAATGAGGCATTTAATTTCACTTGAATGAATAGAACATAAATGAAAGAGAGACTCGACCCCTATCCAGCAAAATTTTCAATTTGGTCCAGGTTCCGAAATTTAGTCAAAAATCACAAATTGCGGTTTTCCCTTGATTATCTGGCCGAAATAGGCAACAAAGAATAAAAGGGTCGAACCGAAAGACCTACAATCGGATGATCTAAAACATAGGCAACTTGGTTGCACGATATGGGCATGTCGCAGAAAATGAGGCATGGAATTTCTCTTGAATGAATAGAACATAAATGAAAGAGAGACTCGACCCCTATCCAACAAAATTTTCAATTTTGTCCAGGTCCCGAAATTTAGGCAAAATCACAAATTGCGGCTTTCCCTTGATTATCTGGCCGAAATAGGCAACAAAGAATAAAAGGGTCGAACCGAAAGACCTACAATCGGATGATCTAAAACATAGGCAACTTGGTTGCACGATATGGGCATGTCGCAGAAAATGAGGCATGGAATTTCTCTTGAATGAATAGAACATAAATGAAAGAGAGACTCGACCCCTATCCAACAAAATTTTCGAATTTGTCCAGGTCCCGAAATTTAGGCAAAATCACAAATTGCGGTTTTCCCTTGATTATCTGGCCGAAATAGGCAACTAAGAATAAAAGGGTCGAACCGAAAGACCTACAATCGGATGATCTAAAACATAGGCAACTTGGTTGCACGATATGGCCATGTCGCAGAAAATGAGGCATGGAATTTCTCTTGAATGAATAGAACATAAATGAAAGAGAGACTCGACCCCTATCCAACAAAATTTTCGAATTTGTCCAGGTCCCGAAATTTAGGCAAAATCACAAATTGCGGCTTTCCCTTGATTATCTGGCCGAAATAGGCAACAAAGAATAAAAGGGTCGAACCGAAAGACCTACAATCGGATGATCTAAAACATAGGCAACTTGGTTGCACGATATGGGCATGTCGCAGGCAATGAGGCATTTAATTTCACTTGAATGAATAGAACATAAATGAAAGAGAGACTCGACCCCTATCCAACAAAATTTTCGAATTTGTCCAGGTCCCGAAATTTAGGCAAAATCACAAATTGCGGCTTTCCCTTGATTATCTGGCCGAAATAGGCAACAAAGAATAAAAGGGTCGAACCGAAAGACCTACAATCGGATGATCTAAAACATAGGCAACTTGGTTGCACGATATGGGCATGTCGCAGAAAATGAGGCATGGAATTTCTCTTGAATGAATAGAACATAAATGAAAGAGAGACTCGACCCCTATCCAACAAAATTTTCGAATTTGTCCAGGTCCCGAAATTTAGGCAAAATCACAAATTGCGGTTTTCCCTTGATTATCTGGCCGAAATAGGCAACTAAGAATAAAAGGGTCGAACCGAAAGACCTACAATCGGATGATCTAAAACATAGGCAACTTGGTTGCACGATATGGCCATGTCGCAGAAAATGAGGCATGGAATTTCTCTTGAATGAATAGAACATAAATGAAAGAGAGACTCGACCCCTATCCAACAAAATTTTCGAATTTGTCCAGGTCCCGAAATTTAGGCAAAATCACAAATTGCGGTTTTCCCTTGATTATCTGGCCGAAATAGGCAACTAAGAATAAAAGGGTCGAACCGAAAGACCTACAATCGGATGATCTAAAACATAGGCAACTTGGTTGCACGATATGGGCATGTCGCAGAAAATGAGGCATGGAATTTCTCTTGAATGAATAGAACATAAATGAAAGAGAGACTCGACCCCTATCCAACAAAATTTTCGAATTTGTCCAGGTCCCGAAATTTAGGCAAAATCACAAATTGCGGCTTTCCCTTGATTATCTGGCCGAAATAGGCAACAAAGAATAAAAGGGTCGAACCGAAAGACCTACAATCGGATGATCTAAAACATAGGCAACTTGGTTGCACGATATGGGCATGTCGCAGAAAATGAGGCATGGAATTTCTCTTGAATGAATAGAACATAAATGAAAGAGAGACTCGACCCCTATCCAACAAAATTTTCGAATTTGTCCAGGTCCCGAAATTTAGGCAAAATCACAAATTGCGGCTTTCCCTTGATTATCTGGCCGAAATAGGCAACAAAGAATAAAAGGGTCGAACCGAAAGACCTACAATCGGATGATCTAAAACATAGGCAACTTGGTTGCACGATATGGGCATGTCGCAGAAAATGAGGCATGGAATTTCTCTTGAATGAATAGAACATAAATGAAAGAGAGACTCGACCCCTATCCAACAAAATTTTCGAATTTGTCCAGGTCCCGAAATTTAGGCAAAATCACAAATTGCGGCTTTCCCTTGATTATCTGGCCGAAATAGGCAACAAAGAATAAAAGGGTCGAACCGAAAGACCTACAATCGGATGATCTAAAACATAGGCAACTTGGTTGCACGATATGGGCATGTCGCAGAAAATCAGGCATGGAATTTCTCTTGAATGAATAGAACATAAATGAAAGAGAGACTCGACCCCTATCCAACAAAATTTTCGAATTTGTCCAGGTCCCGAAATTTAGGCAAAATCACAAATTGCGGCTTTCCCTTGATTATCTGGCCGAAATAGGCAACAAAGAATAAAAGGGTCGAACCGAAAGACCTACAATCGGATGATCTAAAACATAGGCAACTTGGTTGCACGATATGGGCATGTCGCAGAAAATGAGGCGTGGAATTTCTCTTGAATGAATAGAACATAAATGAAAGAGAGACTCGACCCCTATCCAACAAAATTTTCGAATTTGTCCAGGTCCCGAAATTTAGGCAAAATCACAAATTGCGGCTTTCCCTTGATTATCTGGCCGAAATAGGCAACAAAGAATAAAAGGGTCGAACCGAAAGACCTACAATCGGATGATCTAAAACATAGGCAACTTGGTTGCACGATATGGCCATGTCGCAGAAAATGAGGCATGGAATTTCTCTTGAATGAATAGAACATAAATGAAAGAGAGACTCGACCCCTATCCAACAAAATTTTCGAATTTGTCCAGGTCCCGAAATTTAGGCAAAATCACAAATTGCGGCTTTCCCTTGATTATCTGGCCGAAATAGGCAACAAAGAATAAAAGGGTCGAACCGAAAGACCTACAATCGGATGATCTAAAACATAGGCAACTTGGTTGCACGATATGGCCATGTCGCAGAAAATGAGGCATGGAATTTCTCTTGAATGAATAGAACATAAATGAAAGAGAGACTCGACCCCTATCCAACAAAATTTTCGAATTTGTCCAGGTCCCGAAATTTAGGCAAAATCACAAATTGCGGCTTTCCCTTGATTATCTGGCCGAAATAGGCAACAAAGAATAAAAGGGTCGAACCGAAAGACCTACAATCGGATGATCTAAAACATAGGCAACTTGGTTGCACGATATGGGCATGTCGCAGAAAATGAGGCGTGGAATTTCTCTTGAATGAATAGAACATAAATGAAAGAGAGACTCGACCCCTATCCAACAAAATTTTCGAATTTGTCCAGGTCCCGAAATTTAGGCAAAATCACAAATTGCGGCTTTCCCTTGATTATCTGGCCGAAATAGGCAACAAAGAATAAAAGGGTCGAACCGAAAGACCTACAATCGGATGATCTAAAACATAGGCAACTTGGTTGCACGATATGGCCATGTCGCAGAAAATGAGGCATGGAATTTCTCTTGAATGAATAGAACATAAATGAAAGAGAGACTCGACCCCTATCCAACAAAATTTTCGAATTTGTCCAGGTCCCGAAATTTAGGCAAAATCACAAATTGCGGCTTTCCCTTGATTATCTGGCCGAAATAGGCAACAAAGAATAAAAGGGTCGAACCGAAAGACCTACAATCGGATGATCTAAAACATAGGCAACTTGGTTGCACGATATGGGCATGTCGCAGAAAATGAGGCGTGGAATTTCTCTTGAATGAATAGAACATAAATGAAAGAGAGACTCGACCCCTATCCAACAAAATTTTCGAATTTGTCCAGGTCCCGAAATTTAGGCAAAATCACAAATTGCGGCTTTCCCTTGATTATCTGGCCGAAATAGGCAACAAAGAATAAAAGGGTCGAACCGAAAGACCTACAATCGGATGATCTAAAACATAGGCAACTTGGTTGCACGATATGGCCATGTCGCAGAAAATGAGGCGTGGAATTTCTCTTGAATGAATAGAACATAAATGAAAGAGAGACTCGACCCCTATCCAACAAAATTTTCGAATTTGTCCAGGTCCCGAAATTTAGGCAAAATCACAAATTGCGGCTTTCCCTTGATTATCTGGCCGAAATAGGCAACAAAGAATAAAAGGGTCGAACCGAAAGACCTACAATCGGATGATCTAAAACATAGGCAACTTGGTTGCACGATATGGCCATGTCGCAGAAAATGAGGCATGGAATTTCTCTTGAATGAATAGAACATAAATGAAAGAGAGACTCGACCCCTATCCAACAAAATTTTCGAATTTGTCCAGGTCCCGAAATTTAGGCAAAATCACAAATTGCGGCTTTCCCTTGATTATCTGGCCGAAATAGGCAACAAAGAATAAAAGGGTCGAACCGAAAGACCTACAATCGGATGATCTAAAACATAGGCAACTTGGTTGCACGATATGGGCATGTCGCAGAAAATGAGGCGTGGAATTTCTCTTGAATGAATAGAACATAAATGAAAGAGAGACTCGACCCCTATCCAACAAAATTTTCGAATTTGTCCAGGTCCCGAAATTTAGGCAAAATCACAAATTGCGGCTTTCCCTTGATTATCTGGCCGAAATAGGCAACAAAGAATAAAAGGGTCGAACCGAAAGACCTACAATCGGATGATCTAAAACATAGGCAACTTGGTTGCACGATATGGCCATGTCGCAGAAAATGAGGCATGGAATTTCTCTTGAATGAATAGAACATAAATGAAAGAGAGACTCGACCCCTATCCAACAAAATTTTCGAATTTGTCCAGGTCCCGAAATTTAGGCAAAATCACAAATTGCGGCTTTCCCTTGATTATCTGGCCGAAATAGGCAACAAAGAATAAAAGGGTCGAACCGAAAGACCTACAATCGGATGATCTAAAACATAGGCAACTTGGTTGCACGATATGGCCATGTCGCAGAAAATGAGGCATGGAATTTCTCTTGAATGAATAGAACATAAATGAAAGAGAGACTCGACCCCTATCCAACAAAATTTTCGAATTTGTCCAGGTCCCGAAATTTAGGCAAAATCACAAATTGCGGCTTTCCCTTGATTATCTGGCCGAAATAGGCAACAAAGAATAAAAGGGTCGAACCGAAAGACCTACAATCGGATGATCTAAAACATAGGCAACTTGGTTGCACGATATGGGCATGTCGCAGAAAATGAGGCGTGGAATTTCTCTTGAATGAATAGAACATAAATGAAAGAGAGACTCGACCCCTATCCAACAAAATTTTCGAATTTGTCCAGGTCCCGAAATTTAGGCAAAATCACAAATTGCGGCTTTCCCTTGATTATCTGGCCGAAATAGGCAACAAAGAATAAAAGGGTCGAACCGAAAGACCTACAATCGGATGATCTAAAACATAGGCAACTTGGTTGCACGATATGGCCATGTCGCAGAAAATGAGGCATGGAATTTCTCTTGAATGAATAGAACATAAATGAAAGAGAGACTCGACCCCTATCCAACAAAATTTTCGAATTTGTCCAGGTCCCGAAATTTAGGCAAAATCACAAATTGCGGCTTTCCCTTGATTATCTGGCCGAAATAGGCAACAAAGAATAAAAGGGTCGAACCGAAAGACCTACA
Source organism: Xylota sylvarum (assembly GCA_905220385.1). Classification (NCBI taxonomy): domain Eukaryota; kingdom Metazoa; phylum Arthropoda; class Insecta; order Diptera; family Syrphidae; genus Xylota; species Xylota sylvarum. Next base: position 42,979,766 of record LR999958.1, read on the forward strand.
ATCGGATGATCTAAAACATAGGCAACTTGGTTGCACGATATGGGCATGTCGCAGAAAATGAGGCGTGGAATTTCTCTTGAATGAATAGAACATAAATGAAAGAGAGACTCGACCCCTATCCAACAAAATTTTCGAATTTGTCCAGGTCCCGAAATTTAGGCAAAATCACAAATTGCGGCTTTCCCTTGATTATCTGGCCGAAATAGGCAACAAAGAATAAAAGGGTCGAACCGAAAGACCTACAATCGGATGATCTAAAACATAGGCAACTTGGTTGCACGATATGGCCATGTCGCAGAAAATGAGGCATGGAATTTCTCTTGAATGAATAGAACATAAATGAAAGAGAGACTCGACCCCTATCCAACAAAATTTTCGAATTTGTCCAGGTCCCGAAATTTAGGCAAAATCACAAATTGCGGCTTTCCCTTGATTATCTGGCCGAAATAGGCAACAAAGAATAAAAGGGTCGAACCGAAAGACCTACAATCGGATGATCTAAAACATAGGCAACTTGGTTGCACGATATGGCCATGTCGCAGAAAATGAGGCATGGAATTTCTCTTGAATGAATAGAACATAAATGAAAGAGAGACTCGACCCCTATCCAACAAAATTTTCGAATTTGTCCAGGTCCCGAAATTTAGGCAAAATCACAAATTGCGGCTTTCCCTTGATTATCTGGCCGAAATAGGCAACAAAGAATAAAAGGGTCGAACCGAAAGACCTACAATCGGATGATCTAAAACATAGGCAACTTGGTTGCACGATATGGGCATGTCGCAGAAAATGAGGCATGGAATTTCTCTTGAATGAATAGAACATAAATGAAAGAGAGACTCGACCCCTATCCAACAAAATTTTCGAATTTGTCCAGGTCCCGAAATTTAGGCAAAATCACAAATTGCGGCTTTCCCTTGATTATCTGGCCGAAATAGGCAACTAAGAATAAAAGGGTCGAAGCAAAAGACCTACAATCGGATGATCTAAAACATAGGCAACTTGGTTGCACGATATGGGCATGTCGCAGAAAATGAGGCATGGAATTTCTCTTGAATGAATAGAACATAAATGAAAGAGAGACTCGACCCCTATCCAACAAAATTTTCGAATTTGTCCAGGTCCCGAAATTTAGGCAAAATCACAAATTGCGACTTTCCCTTGATTATCTGGCCGAAATAGGCAACTAAGAATAAAAGGGTCGAACCAAAAGACCTACAATCGGATGATCTAAAACATAGGCAACTTGGTTGCACGATATGGCCATGTCGCAGAAAATGAGGCATGGAATTTCTCTTGAATGAATAGAACATAAATGAAAGAGAGACTCGACCCCTATCCAACAAAATTTTCGAATTTGTCCAGGTCCCGAAATTTAGGCAAAATCACAAATTGCGGCTTTCCCTTGATTATCTGGCCGAAATAGGCAACTAAGAATAAAAGGGTCGAACCGAAAGACCTACAATCGGATGATCTAAAACATAGGCAACTTGGTTGCACGATATGGCCATGTCGCAGAAAATGAGGCATGGAATTTCTCTTGAATGAATAGAACATAAATGAAAGAGAGACTCGACCCCTATCCAACAAAATTTTCGAATTTGTCCAGGTCCCGAAATTTAGGCAAAATCACAAATTGCGGCTTTCCCTTGATTATCTGGCCGAAATAGGCAACTAAGAATAAAAGGGTCGAACCAAAAGACCTACAATCGGATGATCTAAAACATAGGCAACTTGGTTGCACGATATGGGCATGTCGCAGAAAATGAGGCATGGAATTTCTCTTGAATGAATAGAACATAAATGAAAGAGAGACTCGTTGCTTGAAGACACCTATCCAACAAAATTTTCGATTTTGTCCAGGTCCCGAAATTTAGGCAAAAATCACAAATTACGGATTTTCCTTGATTATCTGGGCGAAATAGGCAACTAAGAATAAAAGGGTCGAACCAAAAGACCTACAATCGGATGATCTAAAACATAGGCAACTTGGTTGCACGATACGGGCATGTCGCAGAAAGTGAGGCATGGAATTTCTCTTGAATGAATAGAACATAAATGAAAGAGAGACTCGACCCCTATCCAACAAAATTTTCAATTTTGTCCAGGTCCCGAAATTTAGGCAAAAATCACAAATTGCGGTTTTCCCTTGATTATCTGGCCGAAATAGGCAACTAAGAATAAAAGGGTCGAACCGAAAGACCTACAATCGGATGATCTAAAACATAGGCAACTTGGTTGCACGATATGGGCATGTCGCAGAAAATGAGGCGTGGAATTTCTCTTGAATGAATAGAACATAAATGAAAGAGAGACTCGACCCCTATCCAACAAAATTTTCGAATTTGTCCAGGTCCCGAAATTTAGGCAAAATCACAAATTGCGGCTTTCCCTTGATTATCTGGCCGAAATAGGCAACAAAGAATAAAAGGGTCGAACCGAAAGACCTACAATCGGATGATCTAAAACATAGGCAACTTGGTTGCACGATATGGCCATGTCGCAGAAAATGAGGCATGGAATTTCTCTTGAATGAATAGAACATAAATGAAAGAGAGACTCGACCCCTATCCAACAAAATTTTCGAATTTGTCCAGGTCCCGAAATTTAGGCAAAATCACAAATTGCGGCTTTCCCTTGATTATCTGGCCGAAATAGGCAACAAAGAATAAAAGGGTCGAACCGAAAGACCTACAATCGGATGATCTAAAACATAGGCAACTTGGTTGCACGATATGGGCATGTCGCAGAAAATGAGGCGTGGAATTTCTCTTGAATGAATAGAACATAAATGAAAGAGAGACTCGACCCCTATCCAACAAAATTTTCGAATTTGTCCAGGTCCCGAAATTTAGGCAAAATCACAAATTGCGGCTTTCCCTTGATTATCTGGCCGAAATAGGCAACAAAGAATAAAAGGGTCGAACCGAAAGACCTACAATCGGATGATCTAAAACATAGGCAACTTGGTTGCACGATATGGCCATGTCGCAGAAAATGAGGCGTGGAATTTCTCTTGAATGAATAGAACATAAATGAAAGAGAGACTCGACCCCTATCCAACAAAATTTTCGAATTTGTCCAGGTCCCGAAATTTAGGCAAAATCACAAATTGCGGCTTTCCCTTGATTATCTGGCCGAAATAGGCAACAAAGAATAAAAGGGTCGAACCGAAAGACCTACAATCGGATGATCTAAAACATAGGCAACTTGGTTGCACGATATGGCCATGTCGCAGAAAATGAGGCATGGAATTTCTCTTGAATGAATAGAACATAAATGAAAGAGAGACTCGACCCCTATCCAACAAAATTTTCGAATTTGTCCAGGTCCCGAAATTTAGGCAAAATCACAAATTGCGGCTTTCCCTTGATTATCTGGCCGAAATAGGCAACAAAGAATAAAAGGGTCGAACCGAAAGACCTACAATCGGATGATCTAAAACATAGGCAACTTGGTTGCACGATATGGGCATGTCGCAGAAAATGAGGCGTGGAATTTCTCTTGAATGAATAGAACATAAATGAAAGAGAGACTCGACCCCTATCCAACAAAATTTTCGAATTTGTCCAGGTCCCGAAATTTAGGCAAAATCACAAATTGCGGCTTTCCCTTGATTATCTGGCCGAAATAGGCAACAAAGAATAAAAGGGTCGAACCGAAAGACCTACAATCGGATGATCTAAAACATAGGCAACTTGGTTGCACGATATGGCCATGTCGCAGAAAATGAGGCATGGAATTTCTCTTGAATGAATAGAACATAAATGAAAGAGAGACTCGACCCCTATCCAACAAAATTTTCGAATTTGTCCAGGTCCCGAAATTTAGGCAAAATCACAAATTGCGGCTTTCCCTTGATTATCTGGCCGAAATAGGCAACAAAGAATAAAAGGGTCGAACCGAAAGACCTACAATCGGATGATCTAAAACATAGGCAACTTGGTTGCACGATATGGCCATGTCGCAGAAAATGAGGCATGGAATTTCTCTTGAATGAATAGAACATAAATGAAAGAGAGACTCGACCCCTATCCAACAAAATTTTCGAATTTGTCCAGGTCCCGAAATTTAGGCAAAATCACAAATTGCGGCTTTCCCTTGATTATCTGGCCGAAATAGGCAACAAAGAATAAAAGGGTCGAACCGAAAGACCTACAATCGGATGATCTAAAACATAGGCAACTTGGTTGCACGATATGGGCATGTCGCAGAAAATGAGGCGTGGAATTTCTCTTGAATGAATAGAACATAAATGAAAGAGAGACTCGACCCCTATCCAACAAAATTTTCGAATTTGTCCAGGTCCCGAAATTTAGGCAAAATCACAAATTGCGGCTTTCCCTTGATTATCTGGCCGAAATAGGCAACAAAGAATAAAAGGGTCGAACCGAAAGACCTACAATCGGATGATCTAAAACATAGGCAACTTGGTTGCACGATATGGCCATGTCGCAGAAAATGAGGCATGGAATTTCTCTTGAATGAATAGAACATAAATGAAAGAGAGACTCGACCCCTATCCAACAAAATTTTCGAATTTGTCCAGGTCCCGAAATTTAGGCAAAATCACAAATTGCGGCTTTCCCTTGATTATCTGGCCGAAATAGGCAACAAAGAATAAAAGGGTCGAACCGAAAGACCTACAATCGGATGATCTAAAACATAGGCAACTTGGTTGCACGATATGGGCATGTCGCAGAAAATGAGGCGTGGAATTTCTCTTGAATGAATAGAACATAAATGAAAGAGAGACTCGACCCCTATCCAACAAAATTTTCGAATTTGTCCAGGTCCCGAAATTTAGGCAAAATCACAAATTGCGGCTTTCCCTTGATTATCTGGCCGAAATAGGCAACAAAGAATAAAAGGGTCGAACCGAAAGACCTACAATCGGATGATCTAAAACATAGGCAACTTGGTTGCACGATATGGCCATGTCGCAGAAAATGAGGCATGGAATTTCTCTTGAATGAATAGAACATAAATGAAAGAGAGACTCGACCCCTATCCAACAAAATTTTCGAATTTGTCCAGGTCCCGAAATTTAGGCAAAATCACAAATTGCGGCTTTCCCTTGATTATCTGGCCGAAATAGGCAACAAAGAATAAAAGGGTCGAACCGAAAGACCTACAATCGGATGATCTAAAACATAGGCAACTTGGTTGCACGATATGGCCATGTCGCAGAAAATGAGGCATGGAATTTCTCTTGAATGAATAGAACATAAATGAAAGAGAGACTCGACCCCTATCCAACAAAATTTTCGAATTTGTCCAGGTCCCGAAATTTAGGCAAAATCACAAATTGCGGCTTTCCCTTGATTATCTGGCCGAAATAGGCAACAAAGAATAAAAGGGTCGAACCGAAAGACCTACAATCGGATGATCTAAAACATAGGCAACTTGGTTGCACGATATGGGCATGTCGCAGAAAATGAGGCATGGAATTTCTCTTGAATGAATAGAACATAAATGAAAGAGAGACTCGACCCCTATCCAACAAAATTTTCGAATTTGTCCAGGTCCCGAAATTTAGGCAAAATCACAAATTGCGGCTTTCCCTTGATTATCTGGCCGAAATAGGCAACTAAGAATAAAAGGGTCGAAGCAAAAGACCTACAATCGGATGATCTAAAACATAGGCAACTTGGTTGCACGATATGGGCATGTCGCAGAAAATGAGGCATGGAATTTCTCTTGAATGAATAGAACATAAATGAAAGAGAGACTCGACCCCTATCCAACAAAATTTTCGAATTTGTCCAGGTCCCGAAATTTAGGCAAAATCACAAATTGCGACTTTCCCTTGATTATCTGGCCGAAATAGGCAACTAAGAATAAAAGGGTCGAACCAAAAGACCTACAATCGGATGATCTAAAACATAGGCAACTTGGTTGCACGATATGGCCATGTCGCAGAAAATGAGGCATGGAATTTCTCTTGAATGAATAGAACATAAATGAAAGAGAGACTCGACCCCTATCCAACAAAATTTTCGAATTTGTCCAGGTCCCGAAATTTAGGCAAAATCACAAATTGCGGCTTTCCCTTGATTATCTGGCCGAAATAGGCAACTAAGAATAAAAGGGTCGAACCGAAAGACCTACAATCGGATGATCTAAAACATAGGCAACTTGGTTGCACGATATGGCCATGTCGCAGAAAATGAGGCATGGAATTTCTCTTGAATGAATAGAACATAAATGAAAGAGAGACTCGACCCCTATCCAACAAAATTTTCGAATTTGTCCAGGTCCCGAAATTTAGGCAAAATCACAAATTGCGGCTTTCCCTTGATTATCTGGCCGAAATAGGCAACTAAGAATAAAAGGGTCGAACCAAAAGACCTACAATCGGATGATCTAAAACATAGGCAACTTGGTTGCACGATATGGGCATGTCGCAGAAAATGAGGCATGGAATTTCTCTTGAATGAATAGAACATAAATGAAAGAGAGACTCGTTGCTTGAAGACACCTATCCAACAAAATTTTCGATTTTGTCCAGGTCCCGAAATTTAGGCAAAAATCACAAATTACGGATTTTCCTTGATTATCTGGGCGAAATAGGCAACTAAGAATAAAAGGGTCGAACCAAAAGACCTACAATCGGATGATCTAAAACATAGGCAACTTGGTTGCACGATACGGGCATGTCGCAGAAAGTGAGGCATGGAATTTCTCTTGAATGAATAGAACATAAATGAAAGAGAGACTCGACCCCTATCCAACAAAATTTTCAATTTTGTCCAGGTCCCGAAATTTAGGCAAAAATCACAAATTGCGGTTTTCCCTTGATTATCTGGCCGAAATAGGCAACTAAGAATAAAAGGGTCGAACCGAAAGACCTACAATCGGATGATCTAAAACATAGGCAACTTGGTTGCACGATATGGGCATGTCGCAGAAAATGAGGCATGGATTTTCTCTTGAATGAATAGAACATAAATGAAAGAGAGACTCGTTGCTTGAAGACACCTATCCAACAAAATTTTCGAATTTGTCCAGGTCCCGAAATTTAGGCAAAATCACAAATTGCGGCTTTCCCTTGATTATCTGGCCGAAATAGGCAACTAAGAATAAAAGGGTCGAACCAAAAGACCTACAATCGGATGATCTAAAACATAGGCAACTTGGTTGCACGATATGGGCATGTCGCAGAAAGTGAGGCATGGAATTTCTCTTGAATGAATAGAACATAAATGAAAGAGAGACTCGACCCCTATCCAACAAAATTTTCAATTTTGTCCAGGTCCCGAAATTTAGGCAAAAATCACAAATTGCGGTTTTCCCTTGATTATCTGGGCGAAATAGGCAACTAAGAATAAAAGGGTCGAACTAAAAGACCTACAATCGGATGATCTAAAACATAGGCAACTTGGTTGCACGATATGGGCATGTCGCAGAAAATGAGGCATGGAATTTCTCTTGAATGAATAGAACATAAATGAAAGAGAGACTCGACCCCTATCCAACAAAATTTTCGAATTTGTCCAGGTCCCGAAATTTAGGCAAAATCACAAATTGCGGTTTTCCCTTGATTATCTGGCCGAAATAGGCAACTAAGAATAAAAGGGTCGAACCGAAAGACCTACAATCGGATGATCTAAAACATAGGCAACTTGGTTGCACGATATGGGCATGTCGCAGAAAGTGAGGCATGGAATTTCTCTTGAATGAATAGAACATAAATGAAAGAGAGACTCGACCCCTATCCAACAAAATTTTCGAATTTGTCCAGGTCCCGAAATTTAGGCAAAATCACAAATTGCGGCTTTCCCTTGATTATCTGGCCGAAATAGGCAACTAAGAATAAAAGGGTCGAACCGAACGACCTACAATCGGATGATCTAAAACATAGGCAACTTGGTTGCACGATATGGGCATGTCGCAGAAAGTGAGGCATGGAATTTCTCTTGAATGAATAGAACATAAATGAAAGAGAGACTCGACCCCTATCCAACAAAATTTTCGAATTTGTCCAGGTCCCGAAATTTAGGCAAAATCACAAATTGCGGCTTTCCCTTGATTATCTGGCCGAAATAGGCAACTAAGAATAAAAGGGTCGAACCAAAAGACCTACAATCGGATGATCTAAAACATAGGCAACTTGGTTGCACGATATGGGCATGTCGCAGAAAGTGAGGCATGGAATTTCTCTTGAATGAATAGAACATAAATGAAAGAGAGACTCGACCCCTATCCAACAAAATTTTCGAATTTGTCCAGGTCCCGAAATTTAGGCAAAATCACAAATTGCGGCTTTCCCTTGATTATCTGGCCGAAATAGGCAACTAAGAATAAAAGGGTCGAACCGAAAGACCTACAATCGGATGATCTAAAACATAGGCAACTTGGTTGCACGATATGGGCATGTCGCAGAAAGTGAGGCATGGAATTTCTCTTGAATGAATAGAACATAAATGAAAGAGAGACTCGACCCCTATCCAACAAAATTTTCGAATTTGTCCAGGTCCCGAAATTTAGGCAAAATCACAAATTGCGGCTTTCCCTTGATTATCTGGCCGAAATAGGCAACTAAGAATAAAAGGGTCGAACCGAAAGACCTACAATCGGATGATCTAAAACATAGGCAACTTGGTTGCACGATATGGGCATGTCGCAGAAAATGAGTCATGGATTTTCTCTTGAATGAATAGAACATAAATGAAAGAGAGACTCGACCCCTATCCAACAAAATTTTCGAATTTGTCCAGGTCCCGAAATTTAGGCAAAATCACAAATTGCGGCTTTCCCTTGATTATCTGGCCGAAATAGGCAACTAAGAATAAAAGGGTCGAACCAAAAGACCTACAATCGGATGATCTAAAACATAGGCAACTTGGTTGCACGATATGGGCATGTCGCAGAAAGTGAGGCATGGAATTTCTCTTGAATGAATAGAACATAAATGAAAGAGAGACTCGACCCCTATCCAACAAAATTTTCGAATTTGTCCAGGTCCCGAAATTTAGGCAAAATCACAAATTGCGGCTTTCCCTTGATTATCTGGCCGAAATAGGCAACTAAGAATAAAAGGGTCGAACCAAAAGACCTACAATCGGATGATCTAAAACATAGGCAACTTGGTTGCACGATATGGGCATGTCGCAGAAAATGAGGCATGGAATTTCTCTTGAATGAATAGAACATAAATGAAAGAGAGACTCGTTGCTTGAAGACACCTATCCAACAAAATTTTCGATTTTGTCCAGGTCCCGAAATTTAGGCAAAAATTACAAATTACGGATTTTCCTTGATTATCTGGGCGAAATAGGCAACTAAGAATAAAAGGGTCGAACCAAAAGACCTACAATCGGATGATCTAAAACATAGGCAACTTGGTTGCACGATACGGGCATGTCGCAGAAAGTGAGGCATGGAATTTCTCTTGAATGAATAGAACATAAATGAAAGAGAGACTCGACCCCTATCCAACAAAATTTTCAATTTTGTCCAGGTCCCGAAATTTAGGCAAAAATCACAAATTGCGGTTTTCCCTTGATTATCTGGCCGAAATAGGCAACTAAGAATAAAAGGGTCGAACTAAAAGACCTACAATCGGATGATCTAAAACATAGGCAACTTGGTTGCACGATATGGGCATGTCGCAGAAAATGAGGCATGGATTTTCTCTTGAATGAATAGAACATAAATGAAAGAGAGACTCGTTGCTTGAAGACACCTATTCAACAAAATTTTCGAATTTGTCCAGGTCCCGAAATTTAGGCAAAATCACAAATTGCGGCTTTCCCTTGATTATCTGGCCGAAATAGGCAACTAAGAATAAAAGGGTCGAACCAAAAGACCTACAATCGGATGATCTAAAACATAGGCAACTTGGTTGCACGATATGGGCATGTCGCAGAAAGTGAGGCATGGAATTTCCCTTGAATGAATAGAACATAAATGAAAGAGAGACTCGACCCCTATCCAACAAAATTTTCGAATTTGTCCAGGTCCCGAAATTTAGGCAAAATCACAAATTGCGGCTTTCCCTTGATTATCTGGCCGAAATAGGCAACTAAGAATAAAAGGGTCGAACCGAAAGACCTACAATCGGATGATCTAAAACATAGGCAACTTGGTTGCACGATATGGGCATGTCGCAGAAAGTGAGGCATGGAATTTCTCTTGAATGAATAGAACATAAATGAAAGAGAGACTCGACCCCTATCCAACAAAATTTTCGATTTTGTCCAGGTCCCGAAATTTAGGCAAAAATCACAAATTACGGATTTTCCTTGATTATCTGGGCGAAATAGGCAACTAAGAATAAAAGGGTCGAACCGAAAGACCTACAATCGGATGATCTAAAACATAGGCAACTTGGTTGCACGATACGGGCATGTCGCAGAAAGTGAGGCATGGAATTTCTCTTGAATGAATAGAACATAAATGAAAGAGAGACTCGACCCCTATCCAACAAAATTTTCGAATTTGTCCAGGTCCCGAAATTTAGGCAAAATCACAAATTGCGGCTTTCCCTTGATTATCTGGCCGAAATAGGCAACTAAGAATAAAAGGGTCGAACCAAAAGACCTACAATCGGATGATCTAAAACATAGGCAACTTGGTTGCACGATATGGGCATGTCGCAGAAAATGAGGCGTGGAATTTCTCTTGAATGAATAGAACATAAATGAAAGAGAGACTCGACCCCTATCCAGCAAAATTTTCAATTTTGTGCAGGTCCCGAAATTTAGGCAAAAATCACAAATTGCGGCTTTTCCTTGATTATCTGGCCGAAATAGGCAACTAAGAATAAAAGGGTCGAACCGAAAGACCTACAATCGGATGATCTAAAACATAGGCAACTTGGTTGCACGATATGGGCATGTCGCAGAAAGTGAGGCATGGAATTTCTCTTGAATGAATAGAACATAAATGAAAGAGAGACTCGACCCCTATCCAACAAAATTTTCGAATTTGTCCAGGTCCCGAAATTTAGGCAAAATCACAAATTGCGGCTTTCCCTTGATTATCTGGCCGAAATAGGCAACTAAGAATAAAAGGGTCGAACCGAAAGACCTACAATCGGATGATCTAAAACATAGGCAACTTGGTTGCACGATATGGGCATGTCGCAGAAAGTGAGGCATGGAATTTCTCTTGAATGAATAGAACATAAATGAAAGAGAGACTCGACCCCTATCCAACAAAATTTTCGATTTTGTCCAGGTCCCGAAATTTAGGCAAAAATCACAAATTACGGATTTTCCTTGATTATCTGGGCGAAATAGGCAACTAAGAATAAAAGGGTCGAACCGAAAGACCTACAATCGGATGATCTAAAACATAGGCAACTTGGTTGCACGATATGGGCATGTCGCAGAAAGTGAGGCATGGAATTTCTCTTGAATGAATAGAACATAAATGAAAGAGAGACTCGTTGCTTGAAGACACCTATCCAACAAAATTTTCGATTTTGTCCAGGTCCCGAAATTTAGGCAAAAATTACAAATTACGGATTTTCCTTGATTATCTGGGCGAAATAGGCAACTAAGAATAAAAGGGTCGAACCAAAAGACCTACAATCGGATGATCTAAAACATAGGCAACTTGGTTGCACGATATGGGCATGTCGCAGAAAGTGAGGCATGGAATTTCTCTTGAATGAATAGAACATAAATGAAAGAGAGACTCGACCCCTATCCAACAAAATTTTCAATTTTGTCCAGGTCCCGAAATTAAGGCAAAAATCACAAATTGCGGTTTTCCCTTGATTATCTGGCCGAAATAGGCAACTAAGAATAAAAGGGTCGAACCAAAAGACCTACAATCGGATGATCTAAAACATAGGCAACTTGGTTGCACGATATGGGCAAGTCGCAGAAAATGAGGCATGGATTTTCTCTTGAATGAATAGAACATAAATGAAAGAGAGACTCGTTGCTTGAAGACACCTATCCAACAAAATTTTCGAATTTGTCCAGGTCCCGAAATTTAGGCAAAATCACAAATTGCGGCTTTCCCTTGATTATCTGGCCGAAATAGGCAACTAAGAATAAAAGGGTCGAACCAAAAGACCTACAATCGGATGATCTAAAACATAGGCAACTTGGTTGCACGATATGGGCATGTCGCAGAAAGTGAGGCATGGAATTTCTCTTGAATGAATAGAACATAAATGAAAGAGAGACTCGACCCCTATCCAACAAAATTTTCGAATTTGTCCAGGTCCCGAAATTTAGGCAAAATCACAAATTGCGGCTTTCCCTTGATTATCTGGCCGAAATAGGCAACTAAGAATAAAAGGGTCGAACCAAAAGACCTACAATCGGATGATCTAAAACATAGGCAACTTGGTTGCACGATATGGGCATGTCGCAGAAAATGAGTCATGGATTTTCTCTTGAATGAATAGAACATAAATGAAAGAGAGACTCGACCCCTATCCAACAAAATTTTCAATTTTGTCCAGGTCCCGAAATTTAGGCAAAAATCACAAATTGCGGTTTTCCCTTGATTATCTGGGCGAAATAGGCAACTAAGAATAAAAGGGTCGAACTAAAAGACCTACAATCGGATGATCTAAAACATAGGCAACTTGGTTGCACGATATGGGCATGTCGCAGAAAATGAGGCATGGAATTTTTCTTGAATGAATAGAACATAAATGAAAGAGAGACTCGACCCCTATCCAACAAAATTTTCAATTTTGTTCAGGTCCCGAAATTTAGGCAAAAATCACAAATTGCGGTTTTCCCTTGATTATCTGGGCGAAATAGGCAACTAAGAATAAAAGGGTCGAACTAAAAGACCTACAATCGGATGATCTAAAACATAGGCAACTTGGTTGCACGATATGGGCATGTCGCAGAAAATGAGGCATGGATTTTCTCTTGAATGAATAGAACATAAATGAAAGAGAGACTCGACCCCTATCCAACAAAATTTTCAATTTTGTCCAGGTCCCGAAATTTAGGCAAAAATCACAAATTGCGGTTTTCCCTTGATTATCTGGGCGAAATAGGCAACTAAGAATAAAAGGGTCGAACTAAAAGACCTACAATCGGATGATCTAAAACATAGGCAACTTGGTTGCACGATATGGGCATGTCGCAGAAAATGAGGCATGGAATTTCTCTTGAATGAATAGAACATAAATGAAAGAGAGACTCGACCCCTATCCAACAAAATTTTCGAATTTGTCCAGGTCCCGAAATTTAGGCAAAATCACAAATTGCGGCTTTCCCTTGATTATCTGGCCGAAATAGGCAACTAAGAATAAAAGGGTCGAACCAAAAGACCTACAATCCGATGATCTAAAACATAGGCAACTTGGTTGCACGATATGGGCATGTCGCAGAAAATGAGGCATGGAATTTCTCTTGAATGAATAGAACATAAATGAAAGAGAGACTCGACCCCTATCCAACAAAATTTTCAATTTTGTTCAGGTCCCGAAATTTAGGCAAAAATCACAAATTGCGGTTTTCCCTTGATTATCTGGGCGAAATAGGCAACTAAGAATAAAAGGGTCGAACCAAAAGACCTACAATCCGATGATCTAAAACATAGGCAACTTGGTTGCACGATATGGGCATGTCGCAGAAAATGAGGCATGGAATTTCTCTTGAATGAATAGAACATAAATGAAAGAGAGACTCGACCCCTATCCAACAAAATTTTCAATTTTGTTCAGGTCCCGAAATTTAGGCAAAAATCACAAATTGCGGTTTTCCCTTGATTATCTGGGCGAAATAGGCAACTAAGAATAAAAGGGTCGAACCAAAAGACCTACAATCCGATGATCTAAAACATAGGCAACTTGGTTGCACGATATGGGCATGTCGCAGAAAATGAGGCATGGAATTTCTCTTGAATGAATAGAACATAAATGAAAGAGAGACTCGACCCCTATCCAGCAAGATTTTTAATTTTGTCCAGGTCCCGAAATTTAGGCAAAATCACAAATTACGGCTTTTCCTTGATTATCTGGCCGAAATAGGCAACTAAGAATAAAAGACCTACAATCGGATGATCTAAAACATAGGCAACTTGGTTGCACGATATGGGCATGTCGCAGGCAATGAGGCATGTATTTTCTCTTGAATGAATAGAACATAAATGAAAGAGAGACTCGACCCCTATCCAACAAAATTTTCGATTTTGTCCAGGTCCCGAAATTTAGGCAAAATCACAAATTGCGGCTTTCCCTTGATTCTCTGGGCGAAATAGGCAACTAAGAATAAAAGGGTCGAACCAAAAGACCTACAATCGGATGATCTAAAACATAGGCAAGTTGGTTGCACGATATGGGCATGTCGCAGGCAATGAGGCATTTAATTTTTCTTGAAGGAATAGAACATAAATGAAAGAGAGACTACGAGACCAACTAACCGACTATATAACTCCCAGAGTGAACTTCATAAATGACGTCATGGTCAGATTCCCAGCCAGGGCGGAGTGGGAATCAATCTACATAGCTACAGTCGGGTTGAGAGGACACCTAATCTCTTGTGAAAAACCAAACCAGATGATACGTGCCTCTAGGTCCAGTTTACCTTTTAGATCATTAACAAAGCTGTCCACCTCATATTTGGTATCCCATTGTCTCCAGCGTCAAAGCTTTTGTTTTTTTTTTTAACAAAATTATGCATACTTCCAAGCTGTTTTGTAAAACGCATCCAATCAAATGGAACATGTACAATCCTTTTTACCTTCTAGTCACAGTAACACTTCAAGTCGCGTTACAATTAGAGATTTCACTAAGCATCTCCTGCTGAAAAATGCAGCGAGAGAATGAAAGACAGAAAACCAGCAAATGAAACATAAAAGAAGCAAAAATATCCTTCATAGCAATAAAAGTTCCCTTTGTAGCCGTTTGTGGCATTTGCAAATTCATTTCCTGCAAACACAGCGCCTTTTTTCCTCCCACTCTCCCACTCTCATTCTTCTAGAATTTTCAACTTCTTCTTTATTTTTTTTTTTTTAGTTTCTGAAGGATTCCACTTGTTATCCCTTTGTTGTGGCATTTTTGCGTGTCACTTTCTACGGTGAACACTTTTATGTGTCCTTTTAGATTTTTATATGCGCAACGGAGGAAACGGAAGAAATTCTCCTTTTTTTTTTTCCTTCCACATAAAATCGCAACAAACAGCAAAAAAATAATTAAAAGGGAACAAAACTTAATGGATATGGTTGGATGGGTGGAGTAAAAGGATTTGGAAGTTGCATTAAGCATTAAACAAAAAAAAATGCTTTCGATTTGTAAAAAGAATTTCATTCTGTGAGAACATCCAAGGATGATTTTCGTATCCAAATCTTGTTTGAAGAAAATGTTACAGTTCTAAAAATAAAATGAGAAAAAAAAAAATTCCCACAGGATTCACTCCTGTCTGACATTTTCACTTGACCGAATCGATTAAATTAAATAAAATTTATTATTTCTTCATCGACAAGTCCTTACAAATCTAGCCCCGCGGCAGTATATTCGTATTCCATCGAAAGTGAGTAATATCCTTACACTGTTGTATACGATGTTAATCAGGGTAGCAACTACAAATAAGTTGACCAAACGATCCTCTATCCAAACGATCACGCTGGGCGGTGTGCCACAGGGGTATAGTGTAAGATGAAGAAAAGAAAAGCCACCCGGTCGGTGGTGAATGGAAACGTGGAAATGTTCATTTTTACTTCTGAGGTGTGTGTATGCTCGCTCGTACGAGGACTGTGGGATCTTTAAGGGATCGTTCACATTACGAGTACGCCACCGACCGTTGTGACTTCACGGGTGGCACTTGCTTTTTTCAATTTTCAATTCAAAAGGACTTTGACTGCGCATTTTGCATTTTTATCGATATTACATGCGGTACGAGTACTGATAGGATTCGGGTATGTAGCACTTCATTCCGTTACAACGATTTTCGTGTGAAAGTATTCGCTCGGAAGTTGTACATTTTTACGGATGATTGGATACTATTGGAGGTTTTTTTTTGCTTTGGCCAGCCCGTATCTACTCAAGTAAGAGATTCGCCCCGACTTTGGGCGACATGCTGATTAGAGGTGCACGGATTTTGTGGGAAAAAAAAAAACGAAGACTGGTGTCGATTTGAAGTGCAATATCCATTGAGATGCAATGATTTTGATAGAAGTTTAGTCGATTGGAAATCTTGAAGAGAGTTAGTGTGAAAAGAAATTAACTATGACGGGTTGGCAATGAAGTTTTTTTTTGAATTTTACAAAAGTGCAAGTAGTTCCCCGGAGTTGGGACTGTTGAATTGCATAAACTGAAATAAATTTGGATTTTTGTCACAAAATACAATTAATTCCTTCAGCTGGTTGAGTTTAATCGAGCCGGTTGAAGGATGTAGAGATATAGGCCAGGAAATACAACAAGGTAAGAATTTACTTGCGGGTTAACCTCGGCGGTTAGCTGTAGTACTTTCTATATTGTTCTTCAAACGACGTGGGTGCCATGTCTTAAGTGCGTTGGACTACGGAGCGAAACGTAATGTTACTATAGCTCACACATGGTCTCTTCATCTCTCCGTCAACCAGATTGATCATGTTGCGATCGACGTAAGCGACTCCTTCAGTATTCAAGATGTCCGAACATTTCGAGCAGCCAACATAGACTCGGACCACTACCTTATTCCAGCCAAGGTACGTCGGCGGATATCTCAGGCATCAGAACAACAGAAAAATACTCTGAGGACATTGAACTTCTGCAATCGCAACAAACCACAGGAATCTTTGTCGATTGCGTATTCCTCAACCTCTCGAGAAGTCATAAGCAGCAACCTGCATCGAGCCATTTAAGGCAGCCATTTTAAAAATTTGGTCTCCTTTTTCTTGGAGTCGCTCTGTTTGATACTTATACAGTAGCTGCTGCCTACTTCACTGTAGGTTTGTGACTAAGTTTCCTTCCCTATTTCGATGAGCCTTGTAGCCTTCAGCCAGTTACATATGACTGACTTTTGACTTTGACTTTTTTGTAAAAATTCCAGATCAGGCTTCTGTTCCTTTAGTCTCTCTTGTCTCTGTACTCTTCTCAGGGTGTTTTTATTTTTCGGTTGCCGCGATTTTAGATACATACACCGCTACTGTCACCGATGGGTGCGGACGTGGTGGAGCTTCTGGTCGATGGCATTTGTAGCAGGTCGCCAGGTATGGTGAAGAGCTTCTCTTGGTGTTCTTATGGGCTCGATGTTGAATTTATTCTTGAGGACGGACCAAGTTTTCCTCTCGTTTGATAGTCGAGATCTGAAGTTGGAGATGACCAGGAGATGGTTCGAGTCGACATTTGCTCTACTGAAGGCACGTACATGCAAAATCTTTTACGCATGCTTCACAGCAATATGCACGGTGGTGTGACGGTTCTACCATCTGGGGAGAGCCAGGTTTCTGAGTGGATTCTCTTTTTGGGATTTTACTTAACACATGTTTTCTAGTTGCTTCAAAGACATTATCTAATGTTATGTCTTAAAGGTTGTGCTTTCCAGCTATCCCATCAAATATGTTTTTTTCCGATTATAGCATTAAAGTAGCTGAGCACGGTTTCTGTTCTACGATACCGCTGATGGAGTAAGGCAATACCACATATCAGGTGAAGTTCCACAAGGATCGGTATTAGGACCCATTCTATGGAACATTATGTACGATACGGTTCTAAGACTTGGAATTCCTAATGAGGCGAAAATCATAGGCTTTGCCGATGCGAAACACCTGGAAGAGATAGAGGACATTGCTAATGAATGTATTCGTCAAGTAAAGCGATGGATGTCAGCAGCTGGACTAGAGCTCGCAGAGCACAAAACCGAAGTTGTACTAGTAAGCAGTCGCAAGAAAAGAGAGGCAATCACAATCAAAGTAGGTAATCATGATATAATGTCAAAACCGGCTATCAGATACCTAGGTGTGATGATCGGTGCTAGACTCGCTTACAAGGAACACCTTGAAAGAACGTGCAATAAAGCTGCAAAGGTGAGTGCTACCCTATCCAGAATAATGACGAATATTGGAGGACCTAGACAACAAAGGAGACTAGTCCTGTCAAGAGTGGTGCAGTCCATCATAATGTATGCCGCACCAATATGGGCCAAGGCTGTGACAGTCAAGTCGTACGCAAAAAGAATAAACTCAGTCAACCGACTGTGTGCATTGAGAGTTTGCTGTACATACCGAACAGTATCAGAGGATGCTATATGTGTCATCGCGGGGTTGCTACCAGCGGATATCCTGGCTACAGACGACCTACGATGCCAAAATTCAGGATCCCCAAGCTTCTCTGACTGAAGCTAGAAGAGAAACAACGAAATATGAGAGCATGGCAAGTGAGATGGACCCACCGACTCATACCAGATGTCCACAAATGGATGGACCGAGACTACGGAGAAGTAGATTTCTACTTAAGCCAGTTCCTAACCGGACATGGCTGCTTTCGAGCGTACCTGAATAGGCTTGGTATAAAAGAGTCTCCAAATTGTTTAAACTGCGGCGAGTCCACCGAAGACGTATACCACGTATTTTTTCAGTGCCCTCTCTTCAGTGGAGAGCGCAGATTACTAGAGGAAAAAATCGGAGAAAGACCAACTCCTGAGTACTTAGTGGATCATATGCTGACATCGAGCGAAATATGGGACGCAGTGAAGCAGGTTGCGGCTGTAATCGTGAAGGAGCTTCGACGGTTAGAATGAGTCAGGGAGAGCATCAACGAAAGTCGTCCCCCGACGGGAGCTCTTACGCAGCAAAGAACAGCAAAAGCTGAATGTGTGTTTAGTACGTAGGCGTATTCCTGGAATCGAGTAATCAGGTTTGCGAATCGTGCATGCCAGGAACCCGGGTAACTGGTATCTTTAGAATATTACACATCCGTTGGCGCAACCGAGAAAAAAAAAAAAAAAAAGAAATAGGGTCCAGGAGGTCATAAGACTCCTCTTCAGGCTCCTCTGGTTCAGGGACTCGTGCGCATATAACTCTGATTTCATCTTGTCCGTATCTCCAGGATCGCAGGTGCATTATACTGCGTTTGGATAGTTTTCATTTTTTGAGCTACCCTCGGAGTATGCAGGATGGGTACATTCCAAGTGTATACCCTTAAACCATCGTCCATGTATATTCCGGGTCTGTTTTGCCTGTTGAAGTGGTCTCTCATCCGAGACCTGAGGCTAGATTTTTTTTTTACGTGGACCGGCATTTACCGCGACCCACAATGTCCAAGCAGGAGGCTGAGTTCTTGGACAGAAGGGGCCGGTATAAGTAATACTTTATCGATCGAACTGGTTAGTGGTCCAGGTCTACCCCATGTTCTCTAGTCCGACCTATAAGTAGGTACAAACATTTGAAGTGGTTCAAGGATCTCTGAAGCTGTTATCGATTTACTTCCTGCAATTTTTTTTCTGTTTTTTTTTTTTTTATTACATTCCTCGTGTGTCCTATTAATTAACCATAAAATGACTGGCATCAAATTCATTCAAACAATGCAATACAATCCTTTGTGAAACCTTTGACCTGGCATTAGAATACCATCCACTGTACTTTGACAACATTCCACAATGGCAATCCCTTAAATATTAACCGGATTACATACGCACGGATGCATTCCACTTGAGTGTTTCTAATTGTAATACCTTTCTATATACGCCAGGTGGAAATTGAAATTGACAAAATAGCAATTTTCCAATTTAGATTGAAACTCTCTGGTATCTCTCTACCCGACCAACCCGACCTACCCGGCAGTAGACCAGAATTCACATGACAACAAATGCCAATCGCCTGGCTATGGCAGCCTTCAAGAGGCTATCGTTCGAATGGAACGAATGCGATTCGAATTTCTTATTAGAAATCGCTTTGGTTCGCTTTTCTCTCTATGTACATACGAGTGTATCCTTCGTATCTTGCGGATGGGGTGGGATGGACTGCCATAGCAACAAATTAATGCTTCGTATCTAGATACATAAAGGTACGTATGTACGTACGAATGTTGCATAGTACGAGTATCACTGTGTAGGTATAACGAAAGCAGGGAATACGATTTGAAATAAACAACACCCCACATGTGCGCACGTTGTCAGGACTCTCCAGTTGGAGTAATCATGAAATAAAGCAGATTAGCTGGTCGATTTTATGCTGAAATTGTATTTATTACTCAAATGGTTGGGCAATTAAAGTGGATCAGGGTGTTCAGGTGTATCTGCCTTTCAAATTAATAATAATTTGCTTGGAATTAAAGGATGAACTTTGCCATCGATATGAGTACACTAGACACGTACACTTTGCATGAATGAGATAACACTGTTTAAGGACATGTTTGGGTTTTTTTTTTTTTTTGTTTTTCTACACGAAAGGAGTACTTGACGATTTGAGTGTAAAAATTAGAAACGATGGCGTTCATATGTATGTATGTTGAATACTGTTCAATAGTGCACCACGCGGGAAAGGACATTCGGAAATGTAATCAGTTTAATCCGCTTTGTGGTTGACAAGATACGTATCTCCGTAGCTGGGACATATTTTCTTAACGTCGACAGTCACAAGGATCAATTAATTGTCAACCAGATTAATAAAATTTAAAACCAAGATTATTCAATACCGCAAATGAATAATAACCACGGGGATATGGGCTTCAGGCGAGTGGCTATGGCTATTACTATAGATATCTGTAGATAGCAAGTGAAACTGAATGTCCAGAGCTGCTGATAGTACGTTATTAGAGGCATGATGATTGATGACGGATACTAGGAGGAGTAGATTCCTACTACTTTCTTACGCATTAATATGACTTTCGGAATCATTTTGGAGGTCATAGACACTTACTACGCCTTGACGGAAGAAATGAGTCCTAGATCACTTTCTCCAATCAAGTTTCCTTTAAGAATGTAGGGATGAGAGTTGGCTCTAGTGACGGTATTTTCTCATTTGGTAATTGGTATTTGCCTAAGATCCCAACACATGTTCTGTGATTCTTTTGAACTCACCACAGAATCTGCAGAGACCTTCTTCAGATATATTTAGTTTCCTTAGGTACAAGATCCTATCTGCCATAGTGTTTGAACGCCTGAAACCCTTCGTCAACAACCTGGTTAGTCCCTTTTAGTGTGGTTTCAGGTCAGGAAAATCTACAGTCGATTAACTTTTCACACTTCGATAGATCCTCAAGAAGTCCAGATCGATACCCATTATCTTTTATCGATTTCAAGGCCGCTCGTCATTTATAGAGACGAGCTATAGAGAGTCATGTCTAGGGTTGGCATCCCTGCCAAACTCTTTCGCCTGTGCAGGATGAGGATGGAGAATGATCGCTGCTCCATCCAGGTCGGTAACGACCACACTGAGACCTTTGATGTCAAAAAGAAATGTAGACAAGGTGACTCTGTGATGTGATTATTTCAATCTCATACTTGAAAGGATTGTGGGAAACTTACAAATCAACACCGGAGACATAATCACTGGGCATGAGGGCAAAGCAAAGAACAGGATGCACTACCAGGTAGCTAATACTGCTCTGGCAGAGTTGAATGTGAATCGAAAACTAAGATTCAACAACTCCAAGGTGAACTAGTCATGCCGAGGGAGCTGTGTTTAGGTAATGATACCACTGGAACACAGGGTTCAGGGCTAATTGAACCGCTAGTGGTAATACCTTAGGGGCAGCTCAATCCTCTGTTGTATGTTAGTTGAGTAGGGTAGGTAATAGGAATCTCTACTTACCTGGTCCGTAATTTTTTCCCGACTCGTGGGACCAAGGCGCAAAGAGGTTAATCGACATTTTTGGAAGCCGAACTCAAAGATGACGGTGCAGGCCCTGATTCTGAGCGGAGGATGGATATAAGGTCAACACTAGTCGAAAAATTTAGGGTGATTCAATTGAACCTTCAGCACAGCAAAGCTGCATCAGCCATGTTGACCAGTTGTTTTGTGGAGGAGTCGATTGATATTGCCTTGCTGCAGGAACCTTGAATCTTCAAAGGAACGATTAGAGGTATACCTAAAAGTATTGCCGTTCTTCAATATGTGAGATCTGGTGAAAGAGCTAGATTTTGTGTACTGGTGAGGCACGGAGTTAAAGCGCTTATGCTGCCGCAACTATGTGACTCTCCTTGTCGCTGTGCGAGTAGGAGCAGGTGCGGGCATCGGCATACCTGCCATATGACTCCCTAGAGCTTCCCCAACAAAAGAGGCAGAGTCTCTGGTGAATGTCTGAAGTGATAGGAGCGAAGATCTAGTGATTGGTTGCGATACTAATGTACAGTGTACACAGTACAGTGTGGGGAAGCACCAACGATTACTACAGAGGAGAAGCCTTGGTGGTGTAGGTGAACTTGAAAATCTAAAGAAGCCTTTAATCATGCTATGAGAAGGGATGATCCTGAATTGTCTCGAGGGATCCAGTTTCCAAAGTCGGATTTATTCGTGATAGAAAGGGGGAGATGGTTAAGACAGTGGATCATGCAAATGAGGTCCTTATGGAAACACACTTTTCGGGAAGCCTTCAGTCAGATCGGCCCTGGCACTGAGGAAGCAAGGAGCAAACAGGATGCATAGGGCAGAAGCGGAACGGATAGTAACTTCCGAAGCGATCTGTGGGGCGATAAAAACGTTTTCGCCTTACAAGACCGCAGGACCGAATGGTATTTTATCAGCTTTAATGCAATGGGGTGCAGATCTCATTGTACTTAGGCTTAGGGTTATATACTTTACATGCCTAACCGGAAAAAAAAGAACTACCTACACCGAAGTGAAGTCCTTCAGACCGTTCAGCATAACATCATTTCTGTTGAAAACAATGGAAAGAATTGTGGTGGACGATATGAAGAGCACGGCGCTGCAAGCATGTCCTTTGAATAGTAGACCTAAACAACCTGCATACAGAGCTGGCAGGTCTACAGAAACAGCGCTACACCAGGTGGTACGCTTTGCGAAAGAGGGGATACATACCGGAGGAATGCCCACAATTGAAGGTGCCTACGATAAGATATGCTTTGAAAGTCTGAGAGTAGCCTTAGAAGGACGCATTGGTGGTGAGATTAGTGGACAATATGCTGACAAATAGGGCGGTAAATATTCAGCTGGGAACTTCAAGAGGAAGGGTTAGCAGAGGTTTCCCGCAAGGAGGAGTTTTATCACCTACTCTGTGGAATATAACTTTTGACTCTCTCCTGACAAGACTTGATGAGACTGGACCGATACTATGCCGATGACATAGCAATAATGGCAAGAGGTAAATTCATGAACATCACAGCAGATACCTTGAGAAATGCTCTCCGAGTGGTAGAGCGGTGATGTCAAGAAAGGCAGATCTAATCATCATCACAAGGAAGACGAGAGAGATCTGGAATTTCAGCCCTTGACACTTTTTGCATCAGAGCTACATGTGACCAGGAAGGTTAGGTATCTTGGTGAATACTTAGATGCTAGACTAACTTGGAATTTCCATGTGGAAGAGAAGATTAGAAAGTCGAAAAGGGTGCTTCATCAGTGCAATTGGGTATGTGGACTAAGGTGGGGAATCTCGCCGAGGTCAGCATACTTGATGTACACGATGATAGTTAGACCGATTATCACGTATGCGTCAGTTGTATGGTGGCAAAAAGTCACCCAGTAAACTGTAAAGAAGCAGTTAGATTGGGTTCAACGTCTGGCATGTTTAGGGATCTTCGGTGCATAACGAACGACACCAAGATGCGCAATGGAAGTGATCCTAGGTATTCTACCGCAGGACTTATTTATTAAGAAAGTGGCGGATTCGACGGCAGTCTATCAAGCCGAAATGATTGCTCTGTTGCTCTGAAAGAGGGTCAGTTTGCGGGTAGAAGGATTCCCTAATATGTTTCCATTCTTTAATATAGTGATAGTTAGACCGTCCCTTTAAAATGAAGGTTGTTTCTAGACAAGATGGATTCGATTTGGCAAAGAATTCATTATGACTAACCGTAAGTATGTAAGAAAAAGGAAGCTACGTGAAATGTCTACACAAGACTAGACTGTCTGAGGTTTGCCTGGAGGCGGTATTCAATGATGATGATCGGTGACGTACTTTATTGGTTGTGAAATCCATTAAAGCCATCCAGCCTGAGTCCATGTTCACACACATATGATACACGAACGTGAGTTCCCAGTTGGGGACGCATCTTCAGCCCCTCAAGTCTTAATGCAGTAACAATCAGTGTGTTGTCATTATTTGCAAGGCGCAATTCCTTGCCAATTAACCGTTACAGGATCAGAGAACATGTACATATGTCAGGCTGTTTGTGTATTCTGTTTTATTTAAATTTCCTCCCCTGCAAAGGAAGGGTGTGAGTTCAAGAATCCGAAACAACATTGTTGTTTCCCTTGTTTCCGTTTCCCGGAATGCATACGAGAAAAGGAAAATCTGCACTTGGTCACAGACCGAGCACAATGCATCCGTATCACGTACGTGACTTCACAATTGAGCCAGAAAATTCTCCACACCGCCATCACCACCACCACCACCACCACCACTAACACCGGCAGCGAGTCCATTGTCTCTAGCGGCAAGCGTCATCGTCGTAGTCATCATATAGTCGCTTCCTTGCTTGCCCCTTCTCTTGGAAGCGGCAGCAAACCATCAGCACTTCACATGACACCACTCTCGCGCAAGATGTGCTCTCGGATAATAATGCGGATACCGACGAGAGGCGGTTGTGTGCTTTTGTTGTGAGGCGCTAGCAGGCGAAATACACACCACATTCAGGATATGCACTTGATATTTTAAGTTTGATTTTTTTCTTCCTTTTTTTTTTTTATGCATCAACCCCCCGCACTACGTTGTTACGCTACAAAGGGTTGCAGGAAATATTTCTTTGTTTGGCAAGACGAACTTCCGAGAGCGAGAGATAGTACCGCTTCCGGGGGCGCGCAAATTTGTGGTGGTATGTCGTATGTCATGCTTGGAGGATAAAAAAAAGAAGAAAAACAAAAAAATCCCAGAAGGTCCTGCATGACTCGAAGTGTCTCATTATTTTGTGTGCTCTGCCAGCACACATGCACGACGAATTCACACACACACACACACGTCTCTCACTCTCTCGCTCATGTGGTGGGATAAACTTTCTACCAAATCAATTTGTGGATTTTTTTTTTGTTCGTCGCTTTGTAGGGATGACCAACACATAACAACCCTCGTATCCTGTGGCAAATATTCAATTAATTCATTTCTGCCACTGACAGATCCAAATGGTGTCACTAATGCGTTAAAAGTTGCGTAGAGCTCTGCTGACACCCACATTTATTAGCCAACACACATAAGAGATACGAGTTCATGTGGATGCTGTCAGGATAGTGCCAGAAGGACGACCAGCGATGACCATTACACAATTTCACACTGACAGAACCTTTTGTTGTGGGATGCGGTCAACAAATTTCCATTAATTTTATTTTTACCAGCTTTTGGCTCTGTTGCTCTGGTTGATGGGTTGGTGGGTTGGATGGGGTGGTAGTGTATACACACACAGGGGGAACGCAAGGATATGTTTTGGGCAATAAAATGCTATTTTCAGTTCGAACGATAGCCGGCGGTGCTGTGCAGACAAATTAACTGAAGCTCGAGTGAATTTTATTTGCTTCCACCACAAATGATTCACGGAATTTGTATCTGCACCTGATGGCAGCAGGAGATTTAAGCCAGTTATACTACCAAGCAGAGTTTATAAGCATTTTGCAAGATCAGATTTATTTTTGCTGAGTCTGGTCCTAAAATCCGACTTGAGATTGCGACAAACGTTTGGCTTGAGACTAGGCTGCCGAAATAATGGTCTGTCGATAAGTGCCTTACAGGAAAACATAAGCCTGACTTCTGCAGTAACTTCGAGTTCTGTATATTGGGCCATGTTTCAACTTCTACATTCCTTCCATCACTAGATTATCCACGAGAGATTCTCTACTTATTTATAATATCCGGCAGATTAAGTTTGTTTAACCAAAGCATCATCTAATATTCAGATTCGTAGTTTAACCACGAGCCTGTAGATGACGCTAAAGTCTCAAAATTGAGTGAATTTTTGGAATCTAAGAATCTTCGATGTCCTCGAGTCGGCAAATTTCAATCTCTGAAATATATATAAGTTGCTTGATGTTGGTTGCTTCACGAAGCATGGGGTTTTCAGAAGGGAATATTGAGATTCCAGCTCAACCTCGAGACTGTAGATGGCGCTGTGATCTCAAAATGTACAATTGAATCGAAAAGAGTCACATTGACTATATTTTTGAATTCTACGAATCCTCGATGTCCTTGAGGTGACAAATTCTAATTAAATATAAACTCCACGCTTGAAGTTGGTTACTCCTACAAAGCCTGGGTTTTCCAGAAGGAAATGTCTATGAACTTTGTTTAACAGAACCTGGAAAAGGAATATTTCCTCGACTACACGCTTGCATTCCTATTTAGATCGGAGATCAGGGAGTGCTCGGAATTGGTTCTGCATACGTCATCTGTTCAGGAAACTTTTATTGAATATAGTAGAGATGGCATTGATAGATATCGATGGTTCGATGGATTCATTGACACGCCGATGTCGATGTAGAGAATTCTCAGGCTCTGATTAGAGTATCGATAATACAACCTTTGAAGAGGAGCGTAAAGATTTGATAAAGGAACTCAAATTGGCACAGCAGGTGATAAAGGTACATGCTGCTTGGGTCTTCGTGTTTATAGAGTCTCCTTAGCTTTGATTTGACTGAATGTTTCGGAACACTTTCAGTCCTGATGATGCCACGTATTTCAGGAATTAAGGTGATCATCGTTGGGGTCAAAAACCAAAAGGTTTCCTTTGCTTGAGAATATCATGTGCCACCGTAAGACTATCCTGTATCCGTGACAGTAATTTTTCTACGGATTCCTCCACTTCCTAACGCTCTTTCTCTAGAACGAACATATCTATGTATGTTTCACATTTCGATGCCACTTTCAATGAACGATGAATTTCTTGTGGATAATCTAAATAGATATGTAGTTACACTTTTACTCTGCTCAGTCGATCTAACCAATGCGGAACTAACAACAGAAGCGATCCTAATCACCAGCAAAAGAGCCTTAATTCTAGACTATTGAATGTATGCCAGCAATGTGCTTTACAGAAGTTTCACGGCTACCAAAACCGACACTAAGCCTTGATAACATTGGCATATAGTTTGATGTTCCTTCTCGAATACTCCAGTTGTTGGGATATAAGCTCGGCATTTTGGGGATAAACGAAAAAAGGTGGTTAGAGGCGGGGAGCTGTTGCGGTCCATTGTAGGGAAAACATGCGAGGGTACATGCAAACCGATCGACGAACTAAAACAGCTGAAAGTTTGCATTACAGCTACTCCAGGAGCAAGAACGAACAAGCTGGAGTCCCTATATCGCACAGAGTGCGAATGAAGAAATAATTGGATAGAGTGTGACGTGGTTACAGAAGCAGATAAAGTCAACACCTAATATTTTTTTTCTTATTTTGTATAAGAAGCAATTTAAGATATAAAAAGAGCATTTGGTGTAGTTTTGAGACCCTCCTAGAGTTTTAAGAACCCACCAGAGAACGCAGTAAAAACTGTGAGGATTACATCACTAATAGTCCTTTGATTAGGACATGATAGTATCTTGAGCTGAGGTACTGCTTCAAACATGATAGTAACTTGAGCTGAGGTACTGCTTCGAACGCAGTCAAGAATGCAGTCTTGGACAACCTGTAGGTAGAGAGAGTAGGAGATTTTCAGTATATTCGAAGCACTACCTCGATGGATGGTGCCAGCTAAGTCGATGCAATTAATTTAAAAACCAACTTAAGACTATTTCTATGTATTCAGCACGTGGAGAGCGACCACTACTATCACTAAAATGCTTCAAATGTTGGTTGCTCCACGAAGCCTGGTTCATTAACAAGTACTTAAGCAACATTATAAGGATTTTCCGACTTTGATCAATATTTCTACTAGAGAACGTGTCAAGAACCTGCGATTTAATAATGGAAGTTGTAATGAATATGTTTCGTAAAGGTAGCAGTTTCATAGCTCAATATGTACTCGATGCAGTCGAGAAGGAGGCATCGCAGTTGGGATAGACATATAGCATAGTAGAGCCCCTAAGACCCACACATTTCTTCCAGTTTGCCGAGCAAAAACTGTACCATGTACCAGAACTGATTCAGGTCTCTACCGAAGCTTGCAGCTTTTTGACGTTCTCTGTTCCTTTTTTTTTGCATCCCAACATTAAAAAGAGAGGCTCTTCTTAGACTTTTTTAGACATACAATCGTTTGACAAGTGCACAAGAGCCCACAGTTCTTGTACTGGGTCTAGCATACTCGAGACTTTCCGACATTTCATGCACTTTCTGGTCCATTCAAATGTAGTCATAATTGACTTTTCTGAGTTTTTGACGCACTATATCAGTTTGAACACGTAAGACGTAAGACTGAAACGTCTGTTTAAAGATAACTATTTGGAAGAGAAAGAAAGGTTTCTTTAGCAAACAAATGTGTATTGCATCTAAAAATCGGATAATGCGTATAATGACAGAGTTTTCTTGAAGTTGAATGTTCACTTAAAATCTACTTCAACTGTCCACGTGCCCTTTTCGCACACTATGGATGACATCTCTCTCAGGTGTGTCAACCTAATCTCGTAGTGGGGAATATCCGCCATACGTTGATACATAAATTAACGAAAGCTTGAAACCCCTACCCAATTTCGTTACATCGATTATTGAAGCCTGCAGCCCGACCGGTAGACCTATAACGTCAAAAGTAACAGTGATGACACTTGAAGAACGCAATCTTAACGAAATGTCAAAACTATATGTCAAATATCTAGGATTCATGGTTAATACCACGATCAACTTTAAAGAATATTTGGAATAATCTCGAAACTCTTTCGAAATGGGAATAATATCCAACCACTATTTTGACACTTGTCTCGAGAACGAGGATACGACGACAAAATTTTCCTAGACTTGAAACGCCTACCAAATTTCATTACATCAGCTGTTTAACCCAACCGGTAGACCTAATTGTATGACATTATAAAAGTAACTGTGGTGACACTTAAAGAATGCAATCTCAACGAAACGTCAAAACAACATGTCAAACATATTCGATTCATGGTTGACATTACGATCAACTATGGAACATTTGGAATAATCTCGCAACTAGGCAATGATAAACATGTTCAAGATTTCAAATGCAGCTTAGTTGATAAAAATTTTACAAAATGGGAATAATTTTGAAACCTGTTCTTGACACTTGTCTCAAGAACGAGTATAAGACGATACGTCTTGTCTGCTAATGTCGTACTTTTCCAAAATGTGATTACGCATCTTTGTTCTAGATGTTATGTGAATGAATTTCGTCCAATTTTCATCGGCTGACTAAAATTTTGACCATCACTAAAAGTACGCAGAATCTGGATGAAATTCAGGATCTGACTTTATGGAATAAAAGATTCTATGCATTCCTTCGATTCCATTCCATTACTTCGATTAGACCTTTTTGTTGGTCATTTACAGAATCTTCAGCACCAAAACGTATGAAACATCACCCAGTGCGGTAAGTATACATCTAAGTGTCTTTAAGGACCTTACAACTAGTAGGCATTAATCTCAGAACTAACACAGCTGAAAGCCACGATTGAAGTAAATCTCTCTGAGAAGTAAAAACGAGATCAAAAGGATCTGCAATTACAATTCCTGTATGATTGCCTGTGGTTTTAATTTTAACGACTCCAAAAAAAAAAAAAAAAGCTTCTAATTATGCATATTACTTTGCATCCTGTGACATCCTGTTGTTAAAAAAGAACGAAATAAAATAATTACTTTAATTAAATCCCCAAAGAATGTTTATTAGACGATGAAACCTATTCGTAGGAAAAAAAAAAAAAAAACCTCAAAAGCTTTGCTTTGCGTCAGACTCCTCCATCGTTTTTTTTTTTTATTTTCCACATACTCGGCTCTCCTGCTGGGCTCTATGATCCTTAAATTAAATTCCAATTTAAGTAAACGACTTCATAATTGCAACTTATGCACTCGCTTCAAGTTCACCCCGCCCGGCCCCGACTTCTACGTTCGTTCGTTCGTTCGCTCCTTCCGTTTTGTAATTATTGCAAAGTTTACACATTTAATTAAAAAGAAATTCAATAAACAGTAATTAAAAACTAAAACCATGTGTATACCACCACGACCAGCAGTTGCAGTACTTCATTGGGAAGAGGAATGTAACCATTAACCATCAGCGTTAACTCATTCAGATCAAAGAAGGCGGACGGAAGCAAGAAAAATAAAAAAAAAAATGTTAAGATGTTTCTCTACTCCCAGTGTATCCTGTTCCTGTATATGCAACGCGCTACGTATCCTTCAAAATTAATTATCACGCTTTACATCTCCCAATTTGTGAATAAAATAGAAAAAATCAGAAACAAAAAAATAAAAAGAAGAAAATCTCTTCTCTTGCAATAAAGCAAAGAGACGAAGGTTGAAGGACGAAATACTATGTAGCCACTCGAGATCCTTTTTATTTCAATTTTATTTCATTATAATTATAAATGTCTCAAAGGGACGTAATTAACCTCTTCAGGCAGATGCCTCACAAGAAGGAACACCTTTGAAAATTGTGCGCGCATAGTCTCAAAAGAATGTAATGTGAATTTTTTTTTGCGCTACACACATACACCGTGTTACACAGGACACAGGAGAGGTTAACATTACATGAATTCCACGTTCTTATCGGGAACGCCAGGCGAAGGATGGTGGCGATGGATACGGCTGGCTGGTTAGCTGGCTGGTTGGTTGGTTGACTGACTGGCTGGCTGGTTGGAGGAATCCTTGAATAGATATATAAATGAAAGCGCGCACGAGAATGGTTTAGAAACCGCATAGCATCAGTCAGGCGATGATGGAGAGAATGTCATCGGTCGGCGTAGTTGTTGCAGCTTTAATTTGATTTAACGCGCCTCATGGCGCCCACACGAATGCACTTGGCCAGTAATGGAAAAATTAAAAGTAAATCATTATGCGCGCGATGGCTAGCAATTATGTTCGGGTGCGGATTTGTGCGCCCCGCCAGGTAAATATTTATTCAGTGGAAATTTTTAATGGCTAGATTCGCCGGCGGCAGCGACGGCGGATGGATTAGTGTTAACCTGGGCAAATAGAGCCATCAGTCCGTACCACTGAAGTGGGGAGGAGAAACTGTTACTGCGAACGCAGATAGTCTTAATGAGATTGTCTATCGACTAACAGGTATCACAGTGGTAACCTCATTAATTTGTGATGCAATTCAGCGTTCCAGCGCAAACCATTTGGTTGCTAGTTATTAAATGGTGCTTGCATGTGGTGGTGGGATGTGATTAATAGGATTTGGGCAAAAGATCTGGTATTTTGAAGAACCCGCAACATCTAACATATGCTCTGATGGAAAACAACATCTCAATGGATATCTACCTTCCCCAATCCGTTGCTGAAAGTGGACAAAAGTTTCTCGATATTTCTCGAACTAGTCCTCAACTCCTACCATCCTATATTAGCGGTGTTTTTTTTTTAAACCTCGCCATCCAGTAGTTCATTTGGACAATCGCCAGCAGGCTATAGCCAGTTAAATTTGTATACTCCAGGTTGCTACGTATGATTTCGGTAATATGACATAAGCTGGCTATGTTCGTAAAGTGCGTGAGTTCGTTAAAATAATTGCGAACGGGCTCCCGACGCGTGAAGATTCTCTGTCTGAGACACGGCAGCCTTCCATTCTCTTCGATCCCGAACACGCTACTTCCAGTTGTCTAGACTGGATCAAGCGCTCTGACATCGGCGATAACCTTAAAATGGAGATTCGCTCTTACTTGTCGTCGCGAACCTGGGGGCTGTGATTCGAACATCAACATCTAAGAGTAGCCATAAACCCTTGGGCGTATGTAAATTATAAAAAAAAAAAAACCTCTTTACCTCGAGCCAGTGTAGTCGACATGTATTGAATTTTTAGTTTACGTCCACATCTTGGTACAGCTCATACAGTTCGTGGTTGTATCTTCTCCTCCATTCAACGTCCTCGCATATAGGACCTAATATTTGACGAAAAATTTTTTCTCGAAAGTGTTCAGTATTTTGCTCGGCTTTCCTGCTTATCGTCCAGCACTCGGCTCCATATAACAGGAGTGGCAGGATCAAAGTTTTATAGAGCATGTATTTGGTTTTCCGAGCCGTTTTGAATCCATTTATTTCGCCGAACCGAAGTAGTATCGGTTACCCTATGAGGTAAGTCTAATCTCTACTAAGGTGTCAGTCGTGGAGTTGAAGTAGGTAAACTCCTTAATCTCTTCGACGTTACTATTGGCAAAAGTTCTGTCCTAGGTGGTGGACAGATGATTCTTTGTTTGTTGACAACAAGTACTTGGTTTTGTCCTCATTTACCTCAAGTCCAACTCGTTTCGCCTGTTCTTCAATTAATGTCGATGTCGCAGTAGCTTAAAGATAATGCCTTCCGTATTAACGCCCTTCCTGTGCACTATCTGTTCCACCACGAGATTCAACACTTGATAGCGCATTGCCTTGTCGAAGTCAGGTTTTTGGAATAGTTCGGAGCAACGTGTTTTCTATCGTCATGCGGCACGCTAGCCGGGATAACGAATTCGATGAAGAGAAGGAGAATCTCGAGTTGAAATTCGTTGGTCTTTTCCACGATCTGCCTTAGCGTGAAAATTTGGTCCATAGTCGATCTGCCGGCCGGGCAGCCACACTGGTACGCGCCGGTTAGTGTATTGCAGAAATACTTCAGACGTCCACACGGTACGTTAGATAGGATCTTATATGTGACATTAGGCAGTGATATGCCTCGATAGTTCTTACAAGACATAGGATCGCCTTTCTTGAAGATGGGGCATCTGAGAGTTGCTATTACAGTCATCGGGCATGGCTTTATCCACCCATACTTTGTTGATGATTTGGTGCAAGCACCTTACCAAAGAATCACCACCATGTTTGAAAAGCTCTGCTGGTAGATCAGCGGAGCCGGCGGCCTTGTTGTTCTTCAGCTTTTTGATAACTGAGTCAACCTCTTCAAAACTGGGAGGAGGGATGGCTATTTCATTGACTAGATGCGGGTTCTCTTCTTTCCCTATCACTCTCTCTATCTGATACCCATTAAGAAGCTGCTGAATGCTTCTTAAACACATCTGCAGTTCCCTGTGCTTCGATGACTAGGTTTCCTTCACTGTTTCGAAGAGTCTGCGTTCCGGACTTGAAGCCAACAGCTAGTTGCTTGGCTTTCCTTAAAAACATCCAGATGTTGTTCATATCGCAAGACTCTTCGATATCCTTGAGCTGGAAGACTGCGTGGGTCTTTTTTTTTCGCAGGATTTTCTTCTTCTCCCTTCTTCTGGCTCGATACTTTTCCGACGATGCCCTTGTTTTGCGAAGCAACGCTTGCATTTATGCATTTTCAGTCGCTTTTCCGGCGCACGCATTCATCATCACACCAGTGGATCTTTTTGGGTGGTGGCTGGTGGTCTATGGTGGTCTGTGCTACCCCTTTGATGATGGGGCACATCGGCGAGTCTCTCTCGCTCAGACGCTCTCTGTAAGCTTTGCCTAGGTAGGTAGGTAGAAGTGGTGGTTCTGTTAACACAGGCAACCCAATTAGCACAGTTGTGCCGTTTTGATACCACGACTCATGTGACCTGGACGTTGGTGTGTGTTGTTGAGGAGAATCTAGAGCCAACCTGTGGAGTTCAAAAATTGGATTAGTTCACTAATCCAGAGATCTCCTCGAGTGAATTAAAGAAGGGTTTTCCTAGTGCTTGCTGTCTAGCCCTGGCTAGTGCTGGACAAGTGCACCTGGAGTGGATGATGGTTTCTTTTTCGGTAGCAATATTGCAACTACGACAGTGTATGGGATGCCTAGTTTGACTGCGTGATCTCCTATCGGCCAGTGTCCCGTGGTTATCGCGGTTATTCTGGCAATATCGTTCTGTCTAATAAAGCGGTTGTTTTAATCTTGTTATAGTTGGGCCACATCTTTCTGGATATGACGCAGCTCGTCAGCCTAGACCACTTAAGGTTGGCTTTTCTAAGATAAATTGAGGAGATGTTTGCCTTAATTGCTCCGAGTGGGGTGTGAACCATTTCCGCAAGTGAGCAGTGGAGGGCTGAGCCTCGCCTGGCCAGTTCGTCAGCGTGTTCGTTGCCAACAACGTTGATGTGACCCATTGATCATCTAGCGAGGCCAGCTCCTTTTGGCATTCTAGGACTAATTTGGATGATGTGGTTACCGAGGCAATAGCTTTGATAGCAGCTTGGCTATCAATAAAAATAGCGA
Source organism: Xylota sylvarum (assembly GCA_905220385.1). NCBI lineage: Eukaryota > Metazoa > Arthropoda > Insecta > Diptera > Syrphidae > Xylota > Xylota sylvarum. The sequence continues at coordinate 43,014,011 of LR999958.1, forward strand.
TTTTTTGTCTTGGTGATATGTTTGGGTGTGACTTGATTTGGCGACAGGCCTCGCGGATTGCGAGTAGTTCCGCTTGGAACACGCTGCCAGCGTCCGGAAGTCTGAAAGATTTTGAGATGTTTAGGGATACCGAGAAAACACCCGCACCAACCCCATAGTCCATTTTTGAACCGTCAGTGTAGATTGTTAGATCGAAATCCTTAGTCACCTGTCCATCTTGCCATTCCTTTCTTGTAGGAAATTGTACGTCGAAACGCTTTGTGAAGTTCATTGTCAAAGTCTGTTGGTGTTGATACAAGTTCTCTTGGTAGAGAATTCAGAATATCACTGTGTCCATAGGGTTTCGCAGTCCAGCACTTGGACTCTCTGAGTCTAATTGCGCTGTGCGCTGAAATGTTTATAATGTGTAGATCTAGGGGTAAAAGGTAAAGCAAGACTGTTAGAGCGTCTAACGGGGTTGACCGTAGAGCGCCTGTGGTGCCTATGCACGCTGCTCTTTGTACTTTACTCAGTTTGGTTATGTTATAGGCTTATTTAAGGGCCGGCCACCACACTATCGACCCATAGGTCGATAATTAAGCTTTGCCTACTCCAGTCGTGCTGGTTTGAACATTCAGAATCTTGGATATTAACGATTTGGTTGGTGGGTCGACCATCTGGAGAACGCCAGGTTGCACTTGTAGCCTTGGAAACCTAGTGCTACTTATCACCGTATTACGAGCTGCTGCAAAATCTATGAGCCGGAAGCCGTTGTCTGTTATCGTGTCGTGGAAGCTGTACATTCCGCCTAATCACCCGAAGATGTTTTCTTTAACAATTTTGGCATTGAAGTCCCTGAGTATGATTTTGATATTATTCTACGGATAGGCTCCATCCAGATGGTCAAAAACTCATTGATAGAGTTTTCAGCTTCGTCGTTAGGGACGTGTACACATATTATCCTGATGTTTTGGAATGTTGCCTTGATGCGCATCACTTATAGGTGATCGCTGAATCCCCATCCTAACATGTGTGGTCTTTTGTGACAGCTGTAATAAATGTCGAAATGTTTTTGTTTTTGCATATCTGATCCTATCCATCGTATCTCCTGGATCGAAGTAATATCTGTGCTGTACCGCGTGAGGACAAATTCACGTTTTTGAGTAGCACCAGGTATGTACAGTGTATATTAAATGAGAGGGTTCGTTGTTATCCGAGGCTACAACTCTCTCTCCAATAACTAGATTTTTTTTACGTGGTAAGGAAGTTACACCGACGGCACAAATCCTAACCAGGATGGCCAGTTCCATTTTTAGAAACCCATAGGACGAGGGGCCCGTTTAAATCGATGTCAGTACCCCCCTTGCGGAATGTGAGTGCTACCGTTGGTTGGTTCAATAAGGGCTCATGGGCTACACCACTTTGCCGAAAACCTGACTTCTTCTTGGAAATCTCTATCAGCCTGAGCCGCGAGTATATAGAAGGAAGAGATAAAGTGTGCTTATGCTTCTGTTTGAAAATATGACGCCACGAGAGAGAGAGTCCGCTGTGGTAATTAAATGCGGCAGCACTGCTAAATCGATAACCGACTGTAGGCCTTTTTTTGCAGCGCATCCTTCTTCACCTAGTGCAGTGAACTAACTTTCAATTCTAAAATGACTCACACTTTCCTACTGTGATAACTAATCTGGCACAGATAGGTACATATTCCACGGCTTAAGTGAAAGACGCAACTCATAGATTAAAGAAAAAAAAAAAGGAGAAAAAAAAAAATCTGCACATACTTGAAAATATTCTCCGACTTGTAGCGTTTTCAACAAGCACCAATGTATCATCGCTCTAAGTAAACATCATTCGATTGAAAACAATTATTATTACCATTCTAAGATGAATGCAAATAACGTTTTCTCACGACCGTCGCGTCGGTCGCATTCCCAGGCAGTAGGCAACACAATCCACAACTGGTTAGCGCGTTCGTCGACTGTCCAAATGCCAAAATCATTAAAACAATTAACCAATCACAGCTATCATAACAGATTGCTAAAAAAAAGTATCGAAAGGAAATTGTTGGGTTACCTCATTTGCATCACATGGTGTACCTACGAGTATGTACGAGTATATGTGGAATCCCAGCACGTTTTCGATGAGATTCACAGCGATTGTGCGGTCGTAGTCGTGGTCGTGGTGGCCGAGGTGGTTATGGTGTGTTTCGGTGCACAGAATTGATTGACATCTTCGAGTGGTAGCACTCAAAAACGTTGGCTCAATTTGAAAATCGTGCGCTCTCGAGCCGAACTAGAATCGAATTATGTGGAAACGTTTGACTTAAATAGGAAATTATTGTAGGATAAGCAAATACCATCAGAGACTGGGTCTGGCAGTGTGGTTGGTCGCTCCTCAGCCGGTGCCACAACCAAATGTAGGTGATTACACTTGAAAGAGAGTCGTCATCGTCATCGTCGTCGTCGTCGTCGTCGGTCGTTAGATTTATTGTCGAAGCGTAACCGTTCCATCGTCCATTGCATGTAAAGAGGCGGAGATGATGCCAGCCACAGACCTGGTTATACTATCCACCATCATAATTATTCACGACATACATACATACATATGTACAAGTATGTACATGGCCATTTTCTACATATTTAATATATTTAATCATTTTACTCGCCACGTTATAGTAATCTTTATCTCTGGCCCGTCTCTCTAGTCGAGTGGAAAATGTAATGATATTCTCAAGTGTGGTGAGTAAATAACGTTTTTCCTTTTCAAAAACATTCAAAATGACTTAACAAAAATAAAAAAAATAAAAAAAACGATATTTTTAATGATGCATAATAAATTAGTTAAGCAAACTATTTGTTGTGCTGCGGATAAGTATCCGGGAGAGGTGTTACTTCATCAACTGGGCTTCGACTAATTACGTGTTTCTTCGGTTTCTGTCCAGCGCGGAGTGACCAATTAAACCCTTCAACAGGGGAGGGGAACACATAACACATAAGCGCTTTGGCAAATAAAACATTAAAGTTAAATCAAATTAAGGATTAACAGTTTGGCAAACAGCCAAATTGGCCAATTTGACACCTTTTCAATCAAATTAGACCTTCGGGGCTTTTGTTTAGTTTGCTTTTATGTTTCGCTCAGCTAGTTGTTTCGAAATCTATGTTTGTTTGGAGAGTTGTGAGTACAAATAGAGTTTAGAAAATTTGTTTTAGGTAAAGGACGCAATAAGAATGGGAAATATTTACAAGTAAGGTCAACTAAACTCTTTGTTTGAGTGGAGTATCGACTTATTCGAAAACAAAGCAGAAGTGGCCCCTATATTGTGTTGGCAACAGTCGTTTTCGAAATATGTAGATATTACTTTCCATTGCTGAAGAAAACAGTTCTTTCGTTAAGTTTTGTTTTATTGGCCGTTAAGTTTATTGTCTTCTTTATGAAAACGTATTGTGCTACTATTGGATTGGGCTCGGTTGGGTGGCTATTTCCGTTTGGGCAGAACCACACTTAGACCAAAAGGCCATTGTGACACAACTTCTGAGACTTCTACGAGCTGAAGAGAAGCGATGAACACCGGCAGAAGGAGAATGAGAGCGTATGATCGAGGAAATAGAGAGATGAGGTTCGAAAGTTTTACCAGATGGTAAAAAAAAATATATGTGAACCTAAGTCTGCAGGGTGTACTAGAATCCTAATCGATATTGAGGATATGCAGACTATATAAGGATGACGATGTCCAAAATTCTTCAGTCAGGCAGAATGAACGATGATATCCAAAATTTCCGTACACTCGATCTGGATGATGTTAAGATAGCGATATCTAAACTAAAGTCCAATAAAGCTGCTGGAACTGATGGCCTGACTGGCGAACTATTCAACTATTCCAAAATATAGTCAGACGAAAATATGGAAAATAAATGAAACCTCAGCATTGGTGCCCCGATCCTCAAGATAGCAGGCCCTCTAAACTGTCCAACTATAGAGAAATAAGTCTCCTTAGCGTGTAGTCTACAAGATCTTACAAGCTATATTGGGTGAACGCATATAACACTTTATCAATAACCAAATTGGTCCATATTAGTGTGGTTACAGACTAGGAAAATCCACCATCTACCATCACACTACAGCAGATCTTGGTAAAACCCCAGGAATTTCATATAGATACCCACCACTTTTTTCGATTTAAAGACAGCATACGACAGCATTTATAGAGACGAGGTATACAAAGCCTTGTCTACTATTGGAATCCCTGGCAAACTCGTCTGGTTGTGCATGATGATAATGGAGAGTGAGCGCTACTCCATCAAGGTCAGTAAAGATCTCACCGGGACTTTTGAAGTCAACTGTCGCTGTCATGCGATGCATTTGTTTTGAAAAGTTTAATACATGATACTTTACCTTCTTGTGAACAAAACTTATTCAGTCTTAGACGGGGTGACTCCGAGACCAACACAATCCGTCCACTTTGCAGTTTTCATTGAGACCAGTCTCTTACCGAAAGAAGGATCTTCGCTAACATCCCTTTCGCAATGTTATGCGCATCAGCTATAACACTGAACCCCTTTTTTTTCAAGGTTCATTACCATGAGCCACAGTATTGGTGAAAGTACCCTGAGGGGTACGCCTGTCCCTCTATATATCAAAGAGGGACACCCTAATAAAATTCTTGTTCTCAAAAGATTATCTACGATTTCTACCAACGAGTGCAGGGTAGTCTGTACCGATTTCCGACTTCGATCAGACTTTCCAAAGTCTTTAATAGAAAGGAGGATGGTCTGACCATACGAACATTTTTAGGAGATGCGTAGGAGGACTTACCGGCTTTCGGTATGACGACTAGTTTGGCCCTCATTCAGGATCTAGGGGTGTAGCCAACGTCTGAAGCCTTTCTGTAGCACACTAGTAGACACGTACCAGTGTGGCTTCGGGCCCGGCAGATCGAAGATCGGTCAAATTTTCACACTAAGGCAGATCCTAAAAAAGACCAACAAAATCCAAGTCGAGACTCACCATCTCTTCATCAACTTCAAAACCGTATATAATAGCATTCATCGTCTTGTGCTCTACAAGGCGATGGCCGAATTCGGTATCCCGGCAAAACTGATTCAGCTGTGCCGCGTGACGCTGTAAAGCACGCGATGCAACGTGCAATTCGGTAACAGTTTCACCGAACTATTCCAAACATGCACCGGACTTTGGCAATGTGATGCGCTATCATGTTACTTTTTCAATCTCGCTCTGGATAGTGCGGCGTGCAGGTGTTAACACAGAAAGCAGTATCTTCAGACGACATCGACATCATAGGTGGCTCCCAGAGCCCGACGTTTCAGAGGGTTTTACGGAAATTGCCTCTGAAACGAGTTGGCCTTGAAGTAAATGAGGACAAAGTCAAATACATACCTTACATATTGGCAACAAACAAAGATGTTTCTGTCCACCGTCTAGGATAAAACGTCACTGTTGGCAACAGTAACTTAAAAGTGTTTAAGGAGTTTCCCTACCTTTGAGTAAGTATCTACTGACACCTTAGTGGAGATCTATGCGAGGAGGGCGAATGGAGGAGAAGATACAACCGCGAACTCTATGAACTGTACGAAGATGTGGATGTAGTCCAAACGGCCAAAACAAGTCGGCTACAAATGGAGAACAATACTCCAGAAAAGAGGATCTTCGAATCACAGCCACAGGTTCGAGGCGACGATAAAGACTGAACTTTCGTTTGAAGGATCAAACTATCACTTAGTCTAGTCTAGACAACTAGAAGCAGCGTCCCTGAGATCTAATAGAGTAGAAGGCTGCCGTGTCTCAGGCAGAGACTCTTCACGGGTTCGGAGCCCGTTTATAAGTAAGTAAAGTAAGTAGTAAAGACTGGCACCCATCCAGCGTTTGAACACTTTAGTGAATACCGGCACTGGTCGAATACTGCAGGATAAGGTTTTCAAAAATGTGGTTTAGAATTTTTTTTAAAATTACTTCTCTTTCTATTTCTAGTCTTTGTAACATTGCCGTTCGTTATTGGATGACGATGGGAATCTAGGCTTATGCTCATTAGCTGAACATTCCTGCTGTCCTTCGCTTTGTCACATTTCGAAATTTTTTACTACGACCCAGCAATCCAACCCCTGCCTGGTTATAAACGTTTTTTCAATTGAGCTTGTATTTTTAATGTTGTTTCACGGTTATATGTGAAGTTAGCTGCAGTTTGTTTGGTGTATGATGCTTTTAGAACATTTAACTCTTCGTTTCTTTGTAGGACTAGTAATTTGTTGATCTTATTTTTTTTTTGTTGCTAAACTTTTGCTAGTTTTAAGGCATTAAGGTTGTTCCAGTGTCCAGTGACCAAGTGCGAATATCTACTATTGAGGATAGCTTGGAACTTGCAAGTGAGCTACATGCGCTCTTCAAGTGACTTCTTGTTGACTAGGATTTGTAAAAGTAGGAAGAATTTTCTTTCCGGAAAGTATAAGAAGGCAAGTACGACTTTTCACTATCGTCATTATTTCTCCTTACTTCGATGAGCCGGCTCACACGTCAACACTTGCTAGAAAGCAATAAGCATCACAAACGGTGATGCACTTGAACAGTACGACCGACGCTTAGTTAGGAGATGAAAAAAGTATATCATGGTTCAGCATTCCTGGTTCACTGGGAATCAAACCTACTACGGAGTACCAACCCCTATTGCACTTTCTCCCAATAGACATCGTTTGAAATCAACTAACTGTCAGCTTATCTTTAACACATTTGCCTTCTACAAGGTATAAAGTTCCAATCGAGGTCCTTCTGCAAGGATCTGTTTAGTCATCTCTTTTTCAACCTTTAGGAAAATTGCAGCTTTTTCAGGATTAATTTCAATGTTGTTCGCCAATTCGACTAGTTGTCAGTAATACTCGTACTATGTATGTCGCAAGGAGATATGGTCACCTACATACATACACAGTTAGCTTTCAAATCCTACCTAGGGAGTATCAGAAGTTGCTGGATGATATCGTAGCCGACGCGTGACGAAAAGGTAAAATAGTTATTTGTAGCGACTTAAACGCGTGGGCCACAGAATGGGGCAGCAGGACACCTCAATCATATTACTGGTGGAACGATGAAATCAAATCTCACAGAGAGAAGGCCACAGTTCAATGCTCGAGAGGAAGGCCGGAGTTCAACCAGAAGCTAGCAATATTTACAAATGATAGGAAGGCATTTAAAATTGGTAGTAGAGACAGCTCCAAACAACTGCTGGAGGTAGCCGACATAAACGACAGAGCACCACAACTTACATATATAAGACCCCAAGGACCCTAAATTTCAGATATCGATGGCGGAAGTGTAAACCACACAGATATGTATGTGCATGAATCTCAGGAGTTTGTTCAGTTCAATGTTTTTCTGATCGTCCTGTACCACAAGGAAGTAGCTCCAAAGAGTGTCTTTCCTTGTGATAGTTAGATCTGGACAATCGTATAGCAAGTACCGAGTGGATTCTATTTTCTCTTTGTCCCTGCAGTTCCTAAAGAAGTCATTATGGGGTAGTCCCAGCTGTCCTGCGACTGAGTTTTATGAGATCTGCAGATCGCTTTTTGTCACCATAACAATTAGTTTGTAGCGCATGTACACATTGGATCCAGTATCTATTTCCCTATTCAAAGTGCTAAGCAATATGCTAGCCTCAAGAAGGGCTTGCGGGGAGCTTAGATGTAACCCTACCCGGGTTAGTTCATCCACTGGTCAACAAAGGAGTACTAGGCCGTAGTTACACTAGATTTCAACTAGATACTATAATGTGTCCAGTCGTTCCACAAGGATCAGTGCTAGGTCCCCTTCTGTGGAACATCATGCCAACGATGTGCTTATGTTGGCGATGCAGTCATTGTCACAAAAGTCATAGGCTTGGCAGATGACATTGCTGTTGTGACCGTTGCGAGACACGTATACAAACATCGGTGGATCCTAATATGTGTACATAGGTATGTAGTCGTAGAGTACCATTACCCAGAGCAGTACATAAGTTCAGCACTAATATGCGCATCCGTAGTGTGGGGTATTGCAACAAAAGAATTTAGATGGAAATTGTCAACTGTTTATAGAACTCTAGGAATAATTTGCGCATATGTAAATGTATGTAGAACGGTGCCAGAGGAAGACGTAATTCCTTATGCTATCTGCCAAGAGGTACAAACTTTGCAGACCTCAGTTAGCTCATTGGAGATAGTAGATAGTCGGAAGAGAGCTGTCAGGAAATGAATAGATATTTATGTCTGTCAGCGTCCTCTGAAGGCTTAAGGAAGGAAACTGAAGGCTTAAAAATAGAAAACGACGAAGAACAAAATAGAGCCTAAAAGGTAGTCCCGCGGGGAGTGTGGTAAAAGTGTTTAGGGTGTGGATTATCTGCGTTCCAGGTTACTGACCTTCGGGGGACTTCTGCCTTTATTTCGAGGGTCACTCCCAATTAAGCTAAATAAACTAAGCCCTAGCACTGCTTATTTTTTTTTTAAGATTTCCGATTTAATATCATGTGTTGGCGCGTGTTGTTTTTTTTTTTTTAAAAACTCCCATCTCTGCATTCTCTGTTATCACAACACAAGTACCTAGTACATATGTATGAAAATGATTTATTCCTTTTTGCCAATTAAAACCAACCCCATGGCAAGCAGCAGCAATTAGAGCTTCAAACAAAGAAAATCGCTCCATCCTCGCCAAGCAGCAGCAATCTATTCCCGATTACATGTCCAACAAATTCCGTCAACATTTCCTCTCATTAATTCCACGATATGCTCGATGTATGGCGGATCAATTTTTAATTGCCTTTGTTAAGGTCGTTTTCTTGTGCTTTATTTGTTGTATACCAACAAACAAAATTTTATATAATTCCGCCTGACGCCTCATCCTGCCAAAGGACACAGGAAAAACAAAAAAAAAATCATAAACACACGCATTCCACCCCCAATTCTGAAGAAAACAAAGAAACTAAATCAATAAGAACAACAACAGCGGCCCAGAGATCATGCGAAACTCATTAATCTCCGAACTGAACATGTCCTGTCATAACAAAGGCAACAATAAAAATAATAACACACCGGATTTGGCGGAGGAAGAAAAAGGACCTTCAGGGAAATTTCCATTACCATACGTTGTTTATGCGTCAATGGAGAATGACGAGGTGTGCAGTATAACTCGCTCCCACCCCTTGCGGCGGCGCTTATCGAATGTCCTTAAGTTTATGCATTCTCGACCGCGCCTAGGAACGTGTACGACTACGAACATCACCAAGGAATCAAATAAAAATTTTTTGTAATAATAAATCGCAGATCCCTTGTGCGTCATCGCGCTGGTATATGTGTTCAACACCAGCCCTTTTCACAGGACGACCGACAACCGATTGCAGAACTGATTCTGGTTATGTTGTTAGGTTTCGAATGACGGGGACAATCTTTTTCTTTGCCCTCTGTGTTGGGTATACACGTGCCTCGGGGGCACGTGCACACAATTCAGGTTAAGTCCGCGATTAAATTAATCGGTGATTAGTGACGGCAGCATCGCAGGTTTCAAATGGGAGGGTGATCCGAAGGGAATGAAGGATTTAGAGTAATTGTTTACATGTGGGGAGGATTAATCCTGTCATATTGGAAATTTGATTTCTTTCCTTCGGATGATTCTGTTGTTTATAAGAAGAAAAAAAAAAAAGTTTTATTCAGAGAAACAATCATTAGAAGGATGTTATAGGATTATACTGATTTTATTTTTATTGAGAATTTGTACGAAACATTGGGAGATCTATGAGAGTGCTGTGTTGTTTTTTATTGAAAGGATAAGTCGATTGTGTTTGTAAGGTAAGGATATAAACTTTTTGGTTGGGTTGGGTTAGGTGGTTGTCCCCGCTCACAGTCAGACCAAAACAAAGAAGGTCCATTGTGATACCACTTTGGAAAACCCGGATTACCAGCCCTAAAGACCTACGTGGAGACTTCCCAAATGTGACAGGAGCCAGACCAACCAGTTTCGGTGTAAACCCATGTCGAAGAAGTATAGTTCGTCGCTTAGGTATTAAAAGGGTTTGACTCTTTAATTTACTTAAGACAAGCCAAGCTTGTACTTGAAGGAGTACTCGCCTAGGGTTTACCTTTTCAAGACCGATACCGCAGGATAGGTGCACAGAAGATGCGTCATAGTTTTTTCCTCTTCCTCGTATCTACAGCTATTACAGAAATCGTTGAAGGGAGCACCAATCCTTCCGGCGTGTCTGCCCACCAGGCAGTGTCCTGTAAGTCTACTGGTTTTTCAACAATCCAGCTCTGGCCAGATTTGTTTGGAAGAGAGATATGTGCTGATGTTGTTCCACCTACTGTTGATCAATCTAATGGCTGCGGTATCTAATTGGAATTTCATAGATTTAATTGGTCTTGACGCTTCTCCCTATTGTCAGAGAGGTGTTGCAATTGCCTGGAATATCCCAGTGGTCTGAAATACAGCACAGAAATACGTCCCACCTGACAGCGATCTCGTTAAGAGATCCGCGGCATTGGTCTACCGACTTGGATCGAATTATTGGCGATTCCAAGGATTTTATCGCAACTTGACTATCTATGTAGAAAACAATAGCTCTGCACTCTATCGAGTTAATCGAAAGCCAGGTCGCTGCTTCACGGACTGCTTGGAATTCTGCTTGAAATACAATACAGTGGTACGGCACTGGTTTTATATTTGACGTCAAAGTCCAGATAGGGGACAATGTAGTCCGAATTACTAGGAATAGTGTTATATGTCTTTAGGATACTTGCGTGGCCCATATTTCCACGAACCAGTTGCAAGGACTCCCCACTTCTTTAGCCGCCATCAGCTTCAAAAAGATATCATCGGGAAGAAGATGGAGTATAGTTTCTAGTGCAGCTGTAGGAGTGGTTCTAAGGGCGCCTGTTATACAGAGGCAGGATGGCCTTTGAATAATCTCAAGTATTGCAATGTTGCTTTTCTTGTCCAGTGCCGTCAACCAGACTAGTACTAAAGGAGGGGTCTAACGACTAGCGTGTACCTATATCCAGTGAACAATCCGAGGCTGGAGACCCCTATTATCGGATACCCCGGGCCTATAGCCTTCCTACATGAATAGAAAGAAATTGAACCTTTCTAACGCGGTCTTGATTATTCAGTTTCCAACTAAGTTTTATTTTTATCGAGAATAATTCCCAAGTATCTGGCGTGGGAACAATGCGAGTTCAGTCTTGGACGGATTAACAAGAAGATCGACAATATCTGTCCACTTTGTGAGGTTATTTAGAGCATACTCCAACAAATTTCTAACTGTCTGTAAGAAAGAACTACCTGATATCGCTGGTTATGACACTGAACCCTTCTTTACCCAAGATTAGGAGTATCTCATTCACTACCATGAGTCACAATAGTGGTGATAATACTCCGCCCTGGGGGATACCATTGTACACTGAACTTCTGGTTACATGGCACCCTGATTTTAAGCATTTGTTCGATCCAATAGCAAAAATAGTTGTTAAACTTCAAGTCAAGAAGATACAGCTTCTGTTTTGACATTGTTGAAAGGTTCTTCAATATCGAAGAACACCATAGTGAAGTCCTTGTTCTCAATGATTTCTCAATGATTCCTACTAACGAGTGCAGGGCAGTCTCTACTGATTTTCACTTGGAATACGCGTGTTGGGATACCTATAGGAGATTACTACCTAAATGTATTCTAATGTAGACCTCCATCAGTTTTTCCAAAGTATTTAAAAGAAAGGAGGATAGGCTGATCGGACGGTAGTCTTTGGGGGATACGTGGGAGATCTTACCGGTTTTCGGTATGAAGACTAATTTGGCCCTCCTCCAGGATCTAGGAGTGATAATGTGGATAAAAAGATAATGTGGAGCAAAAGACTTAAAGTATCTAAACCCTGCAGTAATTCCAGTGGTAAGATACCTACCATCGAGACCAAGAAGTTAGATTAGTTCAGGTAAACTTTAGCCGGCTATTGCAGTATGCAAAACTATGAGAAGACTGTCTAAGGTATTCGCGAACCCAAGTGGGGTAAAACAAGGCTGCATTCTTGCACCAATATTGTTTTTTATTGGTGATTAGCGACGCACTTTGCGCTGAGTTGGATGAATTCGATGAAACTGAACTCAAACATCTGGACTACGCTTGAGAAGTAGGTTAACCTCGCACAGAACTATGGACCTCCTTCAAATGACAGCTTTGACTTCGATACCAAAACTTTGTCTAGTACATACCTCAATGTAAAGGAGTTCGATCTTTTTAGCTACGCTCCTAATTCTGAGAATTCAGGAAGTATTACTGCCCTCTCTTCGAGGCAAGATTTCTTAGAATGGTGTTGACTATGCTCAACAACAGTCACAACAACGAATTGTAAGAATTCACTTTGTATTACACGTTCAGGTGTTCAACGCATGTAAGTGTAAACTATTGCAATGTTAAACAAACCAAAAAATATATTATGCGTCGCTGTTATACAATTTTATCACAACCGACCTTGTAAGGCCTAAATATTTTCACGAAATTATATGCTCGTATGGCGATGGTGTATCTAAACAATTAATAGCGACTTGTATTCAAAATTATTAATTGCTTCTGCTACTTTCAAACGCTTCCTACATTACTCGAGTGTTACGAACCACCACCGTCACGTAATTTGGAACGAATTTGCACAGAAACGTTTTCCCTCATACGCTCTAGGAGGTTGCCTGGTGTCCGGCTTTAAGGTCTCTCCTTATGGGCATGAATGGCTGCCTGGTTGGAATATTAATTTGTCTTCGTACTTTTTTTGGCTGTCAAATAAAAATTACTTGATTGACTGGTGATGATGACAGTTTACACTAGGAATTCATACCGAGAAGATCTCTCACCAATTGGATTACTGAGAGACTCAGAGTGATTTAAATTTTGCAGGATGAGTAGATTTGTAAGGATATTACTCTTCACATAGTGGTGCTTTCTAATTAAGTGTTTGTGTTTGTGATTGTTTTTTTTTTTTTTGTTTTCTTTTCTTAAGCTGATCATCAGTCTTTTGGCGATTATTGCCACAACATCTGCAAAGCCATACATTGTGGCATATAGTCCTGGATATTACGATTATCCATACTATAGCTATCCTTATACTCCGGTCACCTATGTGGAATCAGTTCCGATCACAACGATTGTCAGTGGGCCACCACCGCCACCAGTAGCTCCAGTACCAGTTGTGCCAGCCAAATTGGTGGCTAAAAATGCACGTCAAACTGCTGCAGGTCCACCACCACCAGCACCATCGGCAATGCAACAGCTACCAGCAGCACCACCAGCGCCACCAGCACCACCAGCACCAGCAGCGCCTGCAGCACCGGCAGCACCAGCAGGTCCGGCAACTATTCTTGGTATAACAACAGACCTTGATCCTGCAAAGCTTTTGGCAGCACTGCCAATACAGCAGCTGCTGGAGCTACCACCAGTGAAAGCACTTGTCGAGCTGAAATCGAACAAACTGGCGGCCATAATGGGACTGAAGAGTGCTGTGCAGGGCAAGATTGCGACGCTCGCTTCGTTGTTACCTTAAGTTTAAGCAATAAGTGAAATATTGGTTAAGCTATTGTAAGAGCGTTTAATTTATAACGACATTGTAACGAATATTTTTCGAAATCAAATACAATTCATTTTGTAAACTAGTGATTTATATTTTGACAGGATACGAGTATAATTGCACCACAGTGTTGATTTTGGTGTTCTTACACTGAAGAGGTAATTGTTTTTGCTCCTTTGACTGGATGGAACTCAAAAGGGATGAATCGCAAGTGATCTATCGGGTGAAACATCACCTATTTTCCATTTGCGTTCCAAAAACGAAGTCAAACGCATCAATGAAGTAACCTGCTATGTCAAATGCCCTGTTTTCGAAGCTTGAAAAGAGTGGCCACTTGACTGACAATTAAGTCCCTGGAATCGCGCTCTTTCACGTCAAAGACCCTTTTCAACTGCTCTTTATCTCTCTTGACTTTAAAGATTGTGGGTAAATGGCAAAGCTTGCGTATGCGCAATCGCTGCATGAAAACATCTACCAAAGCTAGACACTATCAAGGACGAACCACAGATGAGAATACAACTCGACGTGTTATATTATATATCAAGACAGATATGGTCTAAGCTGAAAAACGTAGAGAGATAGCAATCACATCACTGACTTCTTAGGGTTGGAGGTCAGTACGGGATTGAGCACAATCTTAAGCGTAGCCTGTGTATATAGGCACATGCGTTTCAATTCCCCAATCTATTCATGACCATCAGGATCACTCCTAGATATTAGACTTTATTTAACAACTTACACCTTTAAGCATTGTCTAAGTCAGACATGTTATGATCCCTCCTCTCGTAAAGGGAACAACCTCAGTTTAGAGAGTACTGACTGAAAGCCCATTGCAAGGGCATCAGTCATCAATTTGCATGTGGCACATCAATATCAGTTCCAAATTCACCAATGTCTCCCTTTGCAAACCAGTCAGAGTCAATGGGACAGATACCGGACTATGTTGACTAACATAGGAGACAATACATTCTGTAGAAAACCATAAAAGAGTCCAATTTATATTGCCAGAGGACGATGTCACTCCCAAGAAAACACAATCGGCAGTGCACACCTTCCTCTCGTACAAATCCCATCGTCTCGATGGTATTAGGGTATCAGCAGGGTTTTAATACTTTAAGTCCTTGCCTCACATTATCTTTAGAAGTTTTTTAAACTTCGGTTACACCCCTCGATCCTGGAGGAGGGCCAAAGTAAACTTAATACCGAAAGCCGGTAAGACCTCGTAAGCATACCCTAAAGCCTATCATCCTTTCTTTTAAAGACTTTGGAAAGGGTGATTGACGTCCACATTAGAACAACATGTCGAATCGCAAGGGAAAAACAGTGGAGACTGACCTGCACTCGTTTTGAGAACAAGGATTCCACTGTGGTGCCCTTCCTTGACATTGAAGGAGCTTTCAACAAAGTCAAACAGAAGCTACATATGTATATCTGCCGTACTTCTTGACTTAAAGGTTGACAACTATCCTTGCTAGTGGATCGAGCAAATGCTGAAAAGCATGCTGATCTGAGTGCTGCCTAACCAGAACGTCGGTATTCAGGGTTACCTCTAGGGCGGTATTATCGCCACTATTATGGCTCATGGTATTGAATGAGATATGTACTTCTAATTTTTTGTAAAGAAGGGTTCAGTGTCTTAGCCTACGCGGACAGCATTGCGATAACGATATCGGAGAAGTTCCTTCTTACAGACAGTTAGAGACCTGATGGAGTCTCCTCTAAGTAAACTCGCAAAGTAGATAGATAGTGTCGGTCTCGGAGTTAATTCATCCAAGACTGAACTTATATTGTTCCCACGCCAGATACTTGGGAATTATTCTCGATAAAAACAAAATTCAGTTGGAAACTGAATATTCAAGACCGCGCTAGGAAGGCCTCGATTGCCTTACATTCATGTAGGAAAGCTATAGGCCCGGGGTATCCGATAACTGGTATCTCCAACCCCGGATTGTCGGATTATTCACTGGGTACACGGCAGTCGTCAGACCCATCCTTATCAGGATGGCGGCACTGGACAAGAAAAGCAACATTGTAATTTTAGAGAAGATTCAAAGGCTATCATGCGTCTGCATCTGCATTAGAAACTATCTTCTTCCTGTCGATATTTTTGTGAAGCTAATGGAGGCTAGGCAATCCTTGCAATTAACTCGTGGAAGGATGGATTACTAGAACACCATTTCTAGTAATTTGGATTACAATGTCCCTTAGCTGGATTTTAACATCAAGTATAAAACAAGAATTCCTAGGAGAAGTGCTTGGAAATCGGGAGAAATTTTAAACGAATCTACGACAGAGATTCTGCGAATCTGTGTAAAGGTATATTACACAGACATGCCGGAAGGCTTGGTGCTCCCTTCAACAATTTCTGTAGAAGCTGTAGAGATGAGGAAGAGGAGGAAACCATGACGCATCCTGCGTTATGGGTCTTAAGAAGGTTAATTCTTCTGGATAGGTTCACACGGAAACTGGTTGTCCGTGAATAAAGTAAACAAGGAAAGTACAAAGGCGGACCAAGTACCTACATATATCAAGAGGCTCTAGTGTATCAATGCTAGAATAGAGAGGACTAGTACTCACCCAGATAAACAACTAATTCAACGTCTGATGGGAAAAGACAAACAATTGCAAGGAGTGGCGATTTGTCGATTCTGCATCAATTTCGGTGATGGAGCATCTCTGCGACTAGTTTGCGGCAAATTTTGCATAAGTACTTAAGCCTGTACGGTTGCTTTGACTTAAGAGCTGAAGCAGAATGACCATCAGCTGGGACATAACTTCCGTGTTTGGGGCCACCTTAACATGCACGAAAACGGTTCAGATTTTCATCGCAAAATTATTTTCAGCGATTCAGCGAGCCTTGCCGGCTCAAGGATTTTCTTAATAAGCTATTAACGAAACATTGTTTGATGTGGGTTTCATACTGGAGGGGTCATTGAGCCATAGTTCTCCTTCACTGATGCTGGCAACACAGTCACAGTAAAATGGAGATCGCTAACCGACCATGTCGACTGACTATTTTTGGGATAAATTGGAAGAAAATGACTTGGAGCACATGTGGTTTCAACAAGACGGCGCCATGTGCCACGTACCTGACCAAACAATTTAGTAATGAATGCTGAAGTTCGAAACTGATGTGCTGGGTTTCACCCGACCACCACCAAGAAACCCCTGGTTTGACGATGAGTGCCGGCAATCACATGCAGCTAAACAGCAAACATACAAAGCGGCGCTGCAAGAAAGGACGAGAGCTGCTCGTGAGCTCTACGAGCAGAAGAGACGGGAAGACCATCGGCTTCTCTGAAAGAAGAAAAAAGAGCACGAGAAGCGCGCGATCGAAGATATTGAGAGATTATACTCCAGGAATAATGTATGGAAGTTTTACCAACAGGTAAAAAGAACGTGTCAGGTCAACAAGACCCGAATCACAGTCGGTGCTGAGAATATGGAAAAATTTCTTCTTTAACGGCGACGAAGACCAACGGTGCAGAATGACGATGGAGAATTCTCGCTGCTCCATCAAGGTCGGTAACGATCTCACCGAGACCTTTGATGTCAAAAAAGGATTTAGACAAGGTGACGCGCTGTCATGTGATTTTTTTAACATCGTTCTTGAAAGAATTGTGCGAAACTCACAAGCCAACACCGGAGGCACAATCTTTCAAAAGTCTGTGCAACTACTAGCGTATGCCGACGATATCGACATTGTTGCAAGAACACAGCGGGCTGTCACCTGTTCGCTAGTATTGAAACAGAAGCTGCCAAAATGGGTTTAACGGTAAACGAGGGCAAAACCAAGTATATGCTGTCAACCAGAACGTCACAATCGACAGCTATAACTTTGAGGTAGTAAGGGACTTTGTCTACCTCGGCTCTGCTATCAATTCTGACAACAACACCTCAGCAGAAATAAAACGAAGAATAACTCTTGCCAATCGCTGTTTCTTTGGGCTGAGAAGGCAATTGAGTAGTAAGGCCCTATCCCGAACAACTAAGGAGACTCTATATAAGACCTTGATCATCCCAGTCCTGCTTTAGGGTGCTCAAGCTTGGACTTTATCAAAAGCGGATAAAGATATCCTCGGTCGTTTCGAGAGAAAAATTCTTCGTAAAATATTCGGTCCCGTTTGCGTTGACGGGCTTTGGAGGAGAAGATTCAACGACGAACTATACGAGCTGTACAGCGTCGTTTGAGGTGGCTAGAACATGTAGAGCGAATGGACACCAGTGCTCCGGCCCGAAGAGTCTTCGAATCACACCCGGAGGGACAACGCAGCAGAGGAAGACCTCGCCTTAGGTGGCGCGCACAAGTTGAAGGGGACCTGAACAAGCTTGGAGTGCGCAACTGGAGGCAGTTAGCTAAGGACCGAGCTAACTGGAGAGGCTTGTTAGTTGAGGCCAAGGTTCACCCCGAAGTCCATTGTCTACCCCAGTAAGGCAGAGACCTCAGGATCAACATCGAATGTCAAATTGCTGATTTCTATGAAAGTCGTATAAAATTGGGTTCAGCTCATTTACTCGAGGAGGTGTTTCCGTGATGAACTGTATTCCATAATTTATCTCATCGATGATACTGTAACTCAAAATATTTTTTTTTGTTTTATACAAATACAAGCTGACTTATTTAATAAAACAAAATGGAGAGTTTTTAACAAAAAAAATCTCTATATCTACAAAGCTGTACAAATTGTGTCACATGCTCAATAGAAATACCTTCAAATGTTTACCCTCTGTCTACCGCTCGCGAACCCATAATGATATTCTTCTTTAACTTAATCTGAATAACGCGTTGGAATTAAGTATCTTTTCCTTCATATTTCTGCTCGAAGCTCATACTATATGTATGTTTTGGATATCGAGTCAAAAATATCTTATCCAAATGTGTATGTAAATTTGAATAAATATTAAATGTGACAAAAATGGCAGCACGATTTGTAATCATTTAAGTCACGTAAAATTATTTTCATTTTCATTTTCATTTTCAATGAGTTATGCGTTGGTGACGTACTGTCAGTTGTCGAAACCTTTACGCATAATGAGCTCAGAGTCTATTTATTGTTTAGCTTTGGTACCGGAGAATGGCTTTGTTAGTCACTTGAAATAATATTTTTCATAATTACCATGAAGGGATTGGCTTCTGATAAATTTATGATTTGAAATTACGCAATACATGTTGTCATGGCGCAATACATTTCCTGTAGGGAATTGTGTGTAAACCTTAAAAATGTATAACTCCTTTTTTTTATTTGACATCTTTGAATGCGAACCAATCTTTCATTGTGCATCAACACGTTAAACCATTCCCCGGAACTTTGTGGATTTTTTTTGTTGCCTTTTTTGGAATAACATTATGAAAACGTTTTGTTTACCCAAGAAGATATCTCAAGTGCTCCATTCCGTCAGTCATCACATCACCAGTGATTTCGTTATACCCATTGTAGGGTCCACCTTTAAATGTAAATAATAATGGATAAACTGTCAGATGCGATGTCAAAATTACTACACACAGAGGAGAGGAGACAACACAATACCCAAAAGGTATGCCTTAGGTTTGTTCCCGAAGAGAAGCAACAACATTGGCAAGGAGATGCACCGATGGTGGTACTGAATCATTTGATAATATACATTGGCCAACAGTGTGCTCGGTCAGGTACCGAATGCAATATTTGACCAAGCGATGAGCTCTCTTCAAAGAAACACCCAACACAACAAATGAAGAAGCAACACTAACAACGAATCCATTTCTGACCAGTCATTGTTGCAATGAATCGCCCCAGCAAGGCGAGAGGGACCACCCGTGAATCTTAACCACAGCCGTTTGGTTTGGTAACAATAGGCAATGGGCGTCTTCAAGTGGGAATGCATTTCCACAGGCACACATCAACGAATGGGTCTACATAGTGCTGGTAAACGCTCTCAATTAGAGAGGTGGTCGATAGTGTTAAATGTCACTTTTGACATTTACGTGTTGACAGCTTGATTATCCTTTAGATAGAGGGATGTATGTATGTAGGAGTATAAATCAATTCTATCTCAATACATTTGCGTCTATGAATATTTAAAATCCATAGTGCGATGTTGCTGAAGGAAGGGGTGAGTGTGTGGTATGGAAGGTAAAGGAAAGAATCTGCAGATTTGCATTTTCAACAACTCCTTGAGGACGCCCATAAATGTAGTCATGAAACAACAAAATGGGTGGATGTCCTTAACCCTGTCATCGAGATAAGACAAGTTATTTGTAAGAAGTAAGCGGAGAGATCCACTTCGAGTATAGAGCCGCCGGGGGGAAGGGGGAGGACATTGTTTCCCCACCATTGTCCCTATGAATATAAAGCACGTAGTTTAGGGTTGCTAAAGAAAGGGTATGGATTTTTGTTGTTTCCTTCAAGGGGTTGTTAACCTTGTTTTCTTTTTAAACATTTTTAAGGAGATGTGACTGTGGAGTGAATAAAAGAAAATGGGGACGCTCTGAATGCCTGTAAATTTATATCTAATTGGGGTTCAAAGGGAAGAAGTTTTTTTTTTTTTTTTTTTTTGGGAAGGTAGTCAGACCATAAATTATTGCGCAACTGCTTTTGTCATATGTATACATAAATAGGTATACCGAAAAGGTGGGAGGAGAATGGTGTTTAAAGACACAAATATGGAGTAAATTGGTAGCAGATATACTTAAACCCAGATCCCTGGGTTAAAGAGATAATTCTCATCCATCCTTAAGCAAAATTCTTAGAACACATACTTAGGTTGCGCTACCGGGGTGGACCTGGACCTCAACTAACAATCCTCTCCAGCCATCGAGCTGGCTTCAGTTTCACATACCAAGTTAGTTGAGAACCCTTTCCACTTAAGCGTGTCACCTTAGGCGAAGTCTTGCTCTACAGCGTCGTCCTTCTGTGCTGGATTCGACTACTCTTTGGCCCGGAGCATTTTTGTCCTTCCACGCTACGAAATCCTTCCACGTCACTTTTGCCAGATCTATTCTTGAATGTACTAGCAAAGTGTGTTCCTTACCATGATATCCATTCTCTTCGAATCTAAGCTATTCAACGCAGATTCATCCCGTTTGCTCTACGGGGCCTCCAATGAAACGACAGAAACGACAACTTACTCCCATGTGAGGATCGTTTAAAACTGATCAATGTACAATCACTCGAAAAACGTCGAGAAGTAGCTGACATACTCTTTGGCCATCAGGTACTAGGTGGGTGGTAGAAGGAGTGGCTGCACATGCACCCAGCATTCGGATCACCAATGGATCCATTGTGAACAAAAGTTAGAAGTAGCTTTGGGATAGCTAAGCAGCCTCCCTGAATCACCCCGATATTGTTATAAATTTCAGAATAGTTAATAGTGGCTTTTCTGATAGGTCCCCAGATCTTCGAAATGGTATTCACCAAGAGCCGTTTTTCTAGTTCTCCACAGGATTGGGAATTCGCATAGAAAATGAGATGTGCCCTCATCTACATCCATGTCGCCACATCCTCGACAGACGTCATCAGTGTCTAGTCGCATTCTTCTTCGGTGGGCCGTCAGGAGGTTGTGTGAAGAGCGCTAAGCTGGTTCTATTAAACACTAGAATTTGTTTGGTTTTTATTTCGTCGTGTGTTGTCCAGAGTTTTCTGGAGACACGAAAAAATGAGAATGCGCTCCATCTCTTAGTAGCTTGTCACGCGAGTGCTTGTTCTGTATTGGATTTAACAAGAGCTAGGGGTAATGACCATTGTCAGGTTCTTTTCGGACCACTTTCTTGCTAAATCGTCCGCCTCTTAGTTTCCCTTAATGCCACTGTATCCTGGAACCGAAAGGAGTGTAACTTCGTGGTTTGCTGTGAGTGCTGTGAGTTTTTCACGGGATCGTTTCACAAGTTTGGATTTAACGACTGTGGATGAGATGGCCTTCATAGTTATGTCGATCATCTTTCTTGAGTGAAGTTTCGTGGATTGTTCTCTTACCGCTTCTGCGATTGCTAATACTTCCGCTTGGAACACCCTGCCGTGGTTTGGAAGTCTCAAAGAGCAAGTAATATCGGGTTCAGGTGAGTATATGCCAGAACTCACTCCTTCGTCAGTTTTTGACCAGTCCGTGAAAATCTGCCTGCCGTTTATCCAATTCTCTCTTGAGGAGAAGATTGTTTTAACAATTAGGCTGACGTCGTGGGATGGTGATATATAATCTCTCTCGGTACCTTGCAATAGTGTGGTGGGCCGTGTCACCCTCTTTCCAAAGGTTGGATTGTTTTAAGTGAAGGGCAGACTTTGTCTTTGCAGTTGCTTCCTATTCCTATAGGTGTAGGTCTAATGAAATCAGTGCGTAGTTCTGATGGCAATTATAGTTCCTATACATGCTAATCTTTGTGTCCTGGTCAGTGCCTTAAGTTACGCGATCTTATCTGCTGCAGGTCAGCAGACTAGGGACCTATAAGATAGAATGGGATGTCGTCGTATGTGGTTAAATGATGGCTGTGTACATCCAGTGGATGAGGGCGGGCTTGGGCCCCCATCTCTTAACAAAGATTTTCCTGCATATATAGAAGGCTATGGATGCCTTCCTTATTCTTTCTGAAGTATTTTTTTTCAGGTCAGCTTTCGGCCCATTTGGAGGGGTGTGCCATTGAGTTTCAAGGGCCCGATCTGTGGGATTATTCCTTGTTAGTGAAGTGGACCACCTCTGTTTTCATGGGGTTAGCGTTTAATCCATATCTTTTGTCATTGACTTTCTGTCATTATAACGACTTCACACGCATATGCGATAACTTTGTTCTAATTTCTTTAATACTCCGTTCGTCACCAGTATCCATAGGAGAGTGGATATGACCTCACCTTACGGGGTGCCTCTAGAGGCCAGTGCATGTACTTGGCAGTCACACAGTTCTAAGTTGATGTGTCTCGTCTTGAGAATGCATTAAACCCAGTATGAAATTATTGGCTCTATGTTTTGTTCAGCTACTATCAGGAAGCAGTGATTGCTTCCCATTGCTCCTAATGATTTCCTTTGACACGAATCTATGCAACCGTAGGTCTTTACCATTCTTCCGTCTTAATTTTCACAACACCAGTTATGGTTGTAATAAACCAATTGTTCAGACTCGTTTGGCTGATTTAAATGTAAAGGATATCAAACACATAAACTTGATATTATGTCGTCATTATTGCTATAGTTGGCATCTTTCGATTTCTTTTTGTGTCTTCCGGAATTGAAAGCTCCTTATCATGTTTTGCTGGGCACCTATCTTGATAAGCAGATAGATAAAGAGGGTCATAAAATCACGATGGCAACTTATCTGGCTGCAGACCCCTTGCTAATACATCTGCTGGATTATTTTTTGACGACACAAGCCGCCATTGTTTGGGGATTTCGAAATGTCATCCATCTTGTATGTAGTTTAGCTGGTAGTGCTTCATCCTGCAGTAGCCATAGCTCCTGAACAAATATTTTTGGTGTGACCGCTACTGGAGCCATCACGCTCCATGGATCGAATTATTTGGCAAGATCTAGAGTGATAAACCGTTTTGTTATTCTACTCGTCGAGCTCAAATTTGTTTTCACACAAAATCTGTCTTTTGGTTGGCTTCCATGTCAAACCCAATGACTTGATTGACGGTTAACCAAATTGAACACATTGCAATGGACGCAAGGCATAAGTATTCTGGATGTCCGGATGTCATCCATGCCCACTAAGCATTTGAGTAATATGAAAGTTTAGTTCTCCGTGCTTCCGCTCTATCCAATCGTTTATTGTCGGGATAATTCGGTACGTCCATCGACCTTTATCAGATGCATTCCAGAGCTGCTGCCATTTGCCTAAACTAACAGTTCGTTCAGCTTCGTTTATGCCATTAGTTCCTTCAGTGGTGTTCATTCCGTCGCTTTTCTTTTCGTAGATTCTCTGCGCTTCATCTGATAGCAGGTCAATGGGGACCATTCCCGCGATGACATTCGCTGCGTCGCTAGATATGCACTACTTACTCTCAAGTCACATAGTCTGTACGTCGTTTCGATTTTTTTCCTATACGACTTGGTCTTCATAGCTCCTGCCCAAATTGGTGAAGCATATAGGATTACGGTATTAATTACGCTTGCATACAATCGTCTTCGACTATACCTAGGTCCTCCTACATTTGGCATTATCGTCATGAGGGCGTTATTAATGCGTGAGGCTTTCTCGCTTACATGCTCTAGGTGTTGTTTGAAGGTAAGCCTAGCATCTAACATCATACCCAGGTATTTGATTGCAGGTTTCGATTCAACCTCGTGTCCACCTACCGTGATGGTGATTGTCTCGCACTCTTTCCTGCTGCTAATCAGCACCACTTCGGTTTTATTTTCAGCGAGCTTAAGACCTACTGATGTAAGCCATTTCTGGACTATCCGAATAGTGTCGTTGCTGATTTGGGTGACTTCCTCCAAAAATTTGGCCACTACGACAATGGCGATGTCGTCAGCAAATCCCACTATTTTTGCTTCTTCTGGTATTGGCAGCCGAAGTATTCCATCATACATGATATTCCACAACAGCGGCCCCAAAACCGAGCCCTGTGGCACTCCCCCCGAGACGATGTATTTTTGAATACCCTCATCTGTATTACACAGAAGGATCCGTTGTCTAAAGTAGTCCTCTATTATATTTATTAGATACTGTGGAACTCTCTTGTTTCTTAGCGTAGTTAAGATATGTTCCCAATTTGCGGAATTTTTTATATCTAAAGTAATGACAGAGCAATACTTTTTTGAGCCTCCTTTCCATCTTCGGCCATCTATGGCTTTCTGCGCAGTGTCGACTACCACCTTGATTGCATTTATCGTAGACCGTCCCCTTCGGAAGCCATACTGGTGCTCGGCTAGACCTCCCGCGTTTTCAATCGCTGTTTCTAGCCAGGTACCAATGATCCGTTCGAGCACTTTTCCAGCTGTATGATGGATGATGAAGATGATGGATCTCCCAGTGGTTTGTTTCCTTTAGGTATGAGGACTAGTTTTTGTATCTTCCATTGACTCGGAAATACTCCTTCTCGGAGGCATGAGTTGTAAAAATCCAAAAACAAGTCCGATCTGGCTTTAATTGCGGTTTTTAGTGCACTATTGGGTATCGCATCTGGACCAGGTGCTTTTCTGTCTCCAACTCTGCTGCAGATAGTAACCAGCTCTTCTCTTGTTACCATAGGTATCAACTGGGTTGATGCTAGCTGTACTGTACTGGATTGCAATTCACGCTGACTTGAAAAGAGCCCATTAACGATCTCGAGGAGCAGATTCGGGCACGTTGGTGGTGGTTGATGGAATATTTTAAGTCTTTTCAGAACCACTAGATACGCCATACCCCATGGATTTTAGTCCGCTTCATTGCATAATTCCCAGAAACATCTACGTTTGCTATTTTGGATAGCTTGTTTTAGGTCCTTACGCGCTCTTTTGTACCGGTTTTGAAGGTCTTCGAACGTGTCCCTTCCTCTAGAACGTTGATACAGCCTTCTCATGCGGTGGCATTCGGAGCGTAGCTGCGCAATATTCTCATTCCACCAGTAAACTGAGGTAGTATATTTACGATTTACCTTTTTTCTCACCATAGAGGCATCGCAGGCATTTGTAAGGTGGCTCATAGTTTGTTTCGCCTTGTCTACTGCTGAACCTGTCAGCGTCGTGTTCTCTAGCATAACCATAAGTGCATCTCTATCCAGGGTGTTGGTTTTCCATCCTAGGTTTTGAGTCGTATTTCCAGCTGAAGGATTTCTTCTCGCTTTGATCTCAAAGTATTTTGAAGTATTTTGAATCCTGCACCTTGTAGTATGCACGTGAGTTGATTTAGCATTTCCAAGGCAGTTGAAAAGCGATTGTCTCCAGTCATCATGCGCACCTAATGCGAATCTTTCATTATTATCCTTGACTAGCTGTTGCTTGCAAGTACTTCGTGGATAGATATAGTGCTGCTCTTGTGCCATATGTCACCGTGTTGAGTTGATAGCAGCGTAAAGGCTTGTTTACGTCTGTTCTTCTTACAATGGTTTGGTATCTTCTATCCTCTGGATGCATGATTAATTGTCGATACATTTTTTGAATGTCAGTGCAGAAGACATATCGTGGTAAGCGGCATCTAAACAGTAATGAAAATAATTCACCCTGCACTGTGGGTTCTGTGTACATGATGTCATGTTGAATGTTTGATGAAGCATCAAAGAAGACTCGAAGTTTGGCAGTGCTGCTATCGGCCTTGAACACACAGTGGTGAGGAATAATGTAGTTTGGTGTTGTCAAGTCATTTGTATCATTGATGTTGTTCCCTTCTTCTGCTGTCCGATAGATTCCAGTGATAAAAATTGGTTTGATTGGTAACTCTTTTGGCTTGTTGAGAGATTGTTCGTACAGGTTCCTTGTACCTTGATTCAGTTTATTTACTAGTAAATCTAGAAGAAGGTGATCGCAAGTTCAAGTATCTACGCCTATATTACTTAGTATGGTGTTGTGAAGACCCTTAATAGTCAATGCTGATGGTTGAGGCTGTGTCTGGTTTGGTTTGGTTGTTATTTTTTGCAAAAGGGTTGATCTGAGAACCCTTATATTGTTATATCGATCTTGAAGACTGATCCACTTCGTTTTGTAGTTGTCTTCCGTCAGTGATGATGGATAAGATTTTCTGCTTCTCCACTAAGATGAGTCTTAAGATCTCACATCTTTGGTACATTCGGTATTGGTTGCTTGTCAACCTTTTGAGAAAACAAATTAAAAAATTGTCTCCATTTCAAATAATAGCCATCGAATTTTGGAATGATGTCCTTTGATAGGTTTAGGGAATTCTGGTTTACAATGCTGTTGAAAACATCTTCTCTGAGATTTCCACTTTTTTGTGGATACCAATAAGGTATCTCGGAGCCATTTTCTCCATGAATTCCAATTGATTGCAGCCAATTGCTTCTAGGTAATTCAGGGTTTCAACTTGTTGCCATTGGCCAATCGATTGTCCTGAATTCGATTTCGTAGTACTGCATCTTCATTCAGTGAAGATTTAGATTGTCCTCTGTCTACGAATCACATCAATGAATTTTTTATGGAGCTGATTGTTGTTCTATGTCCGTAATCGTTTGGTCTTCAATGAAAACTATTCCTTTTCCAAAACGTGTTTTGTATTTTGCAGGTCATGTTGAAAGCTCGGAGAAATTTTCGTTAGTAACATATTCGTGATCGACAGGAGTACTCGGCAATAGTTCTATTTTTAAGTCAGCTTGCTCTTTTAGACGTTGTAGTCGTTCTTCAAAATAGGTCCTTGATTTCTTCCTGTCATGGTCATGATCACGGAACATGGTTTCACCTTGATCTAGATTAAGTAAAAGCAGCAGAAGAAGACTGGTCAATCTAGGAACTATCATCATCAAAGGCACCACTTTAGTTTATTCCAGTGAGGTTAAATATCTCGGTGTCATCCTTGATAAACGACTTAGCTGGAATTCTCATATTAAGTCCGCCATTGAGTGCGCTACTAGGGCCATGTGGGCCAGTAGACGCCTATACGGCAGAACTTGGGGTCTAAGTCCAAAAATGATACATTGGTTGTATACAATGATGGTAAGGCCCATTATCACGTACGCGGCCATTGTTTGGTGGCCGAAAGTTCTTGAACGGACAACGGCAACGAAGCTTCAAAGAATTGCATGTCTCGGCATTACGGGTGCCATGCGCACCTGCCCTACCGCAGCTTTGGAAGCGGTTGTTGGGCTCTCTCCCTTACAAATCTTCATTAGGAAGACGGCCGCTAGATGCGCTATCAAACTGCAACTAGAATACAAGTATAAATCAGGCGACCATGTGGGACACCTGGAAATTCTTGACTCAATTCCAAAAAAGGACATGTTCTGTACCATCCCCGATATTATGGTCAGGGAGTACTATTTTGGAAGGTTATTTGAGGTAGAGATATTAGACCGTGAAAACTGGTCTAATGGTGTTCCGACACTGGACCCCGTCTGATCTGGTACACAGACGGATCAAAAATAGAAACTGAAACTGCAGGCAACGAAATTGCAGATGAACTAGCTAGGGCTGGCTCAGAATCTGCGTTCATAGGACATGAATCTTACCGTGGTGCCAACTGGGCTACTGCCACAGCGCTGATCAATACTTGTGAACATAAACTTCGTCTGGCTCACTGGGAAAATGTTCCGGGGCTAAGACAATCCAAGAGATTAATCAGACCTTTTTCCTACAAGGAAATCCTTAATCTTGGTAAGGAAAACATTAGGAAGCTGGTGAGCTTTCTCACAGGCCACTGTAGCCTGCGTTACCACCTTAACAAAATCAATTTGTGCCTGGAAATGGAATGTAGGTTCTGTTTAGAAGATGACGAAACCTCCGAGCACATTCTCTGTCAATGCCCAGCATTACATTGGTTAAGGAGGCGTATTTTCCATAAAGAAATATGTTCTTCAGCAGAGATGAGATACTCCGCTGCTAAGGACGTACTATCCTTCATAAGGGAGGTGGAAAGTCTCTTGGCTTAATATTACCCTTTGATACAATAGATCTTCTTAGGTCGTAGTGTCAGTCATATGGCCGAGGGTCTTTTAAAAATAAAGTAAAAGCAGATCAATCGTGATTGAGAAATCGCGTTAGGGTCACTAAAGTGTTCAGACTCGTTTACCTGAATTAAATATAAAGGATATCAAGCACATAAACTTGATGTTATGTCACATAATAAATATTTCTAGCTTATTAACATAAAATTGCTTATTCTAATCAAAGAAAAAGAAAAAGAAAATTAATTGCAACCAGTGATGCACCATCAGGTTTGTAACAGGTGGGACATCTGTTGGTTTCTTTTCGAATCAGATGTTATTTTGACACTGACAGCTCTTATGCGCTCAAAAAATTGACAGAAACTCAGTACTGTATTTTCTCGGTACTCGTTGTGAAATATTGCAAAGTTTCTTTTAAAGTAAATGCTGTGTTGCCGAAACAGTGTGGATTTTGAAAATAAATTTCGGTCGAAATAATGCACCAACTGCAGCTGGTGTACGCAAGTTCGGAAAGTTCGTAAGACTGGTTTGCTGATTGATAACCGTGTGCTCAACGGAAGTTTTACTCTTTTCAATAAAGTAATCGTTGAAAAATATTGAACAGCCTTTTTAAAAAGAAACCAACTGATTGCCTACCCTTTAGGTCGTTGCGCTTGGAGAGGTGATTGGACTAAACACGAATGTCAAGAATGCTATGCATGGCAAACCGAATGCAAAGTGGCTTTGATTTCCACTACAGCAGATTGGCAATGAGAAATTCCCTTTAACTCATCCTTTTCCTCTCTTTCCTAATTTAGTTAAGTAATTATAGTTTAAAGTTTAAATTAATTATAAAATGATGTGCCCTTGGGCCTTCACAAAATAGAAGAATAGCTTGTATTAAGCTTAAATAAATAAATAAATAGATCCTATCCTGTTGTGTTCCGATCTGAGTAAACTACTTCGAAATCAAGGGTATCTACCCCCAATAATCGACAACATACATATTCTGTCTCTCATGTATTTGTCTTGCAAATATTATTTTATCGGTATTTTCCTTCACTAAATACACTAAGAGTTCAATAATTTTTCAAATGCAAAGCAAAACTAATTACCGTGGTTTCACGAGCTCCACCTGAAGGATATTTTCTCGCCCGAAAAGCAAATAATAAATATTTATTCACTTAATGACAAATACACGACGACGTATCATACGGTTTGGCGTGGCGCAAATCCCCCATAAGCCCTTATGCCTTATTTGGCAAACTCGCAGAACTGGTCTTAACCGAAATCCATCGTACGATACCGACTCCATCTCCGTCTTCATCGTCGTCGTCGTCGTTTTCGTTGTCGATGATGACAATATGTAAATTAACAATGAAATCAAAACAGAATTAGGACCCAAGCCCAATCCGTGGTGTGTACACCTTATCAAAATAATCATAAAAACTTTTGATCTTCGTGCAATTATCAAACAGTGAACTTGATCCAATTAAGAAAATCGACATCAGTTGACCGTCACCCGCCACCCGGTGGTACCCCAACATCAAGTAGAATACGGTTCTCCTCCGCCAGAAGCAATTAAATTGAATTAAAGTTTGAAACCGGACAGAGCGGCTGCGCGACAGACAGTAGACGACAACTACAACAAGTTTTGACCACAAATCCATTCAATCGCTGATTTGAATATCTTTTTCGTTTTTTTTTTCATCTCGGGAGTATGTATATTTTTCTAAGTATCTAGACACGAATAGAAAGAATCAGTTCAGATACAATTGTTAACGACGTTTCTTGTTGTCTTCGACGACTGTGGATTCGGATACGACACTATATGACATGACGGTGCGTTTATCGTTTTGTTGTAACAACGCGGGAGCAGTGTACGCGTTCCTTGCGCGCAGCTGGATTCAAATTGTTGCTGGAATAACAATGATTAAACGAAAAAAAAAAAGTATCTTTTTGGTAAAACACGCTTTCAAAAAGCCAAATAATAATAAAATTTAATTCGGTTTTCTTTTATTTTCAATTTACAGTGGCTCGGAGGCTCGGGGGCTCCGGTGCTCGGACAGAGAAAAACAGGTAAATATGCAATGAACTTTTGAAAGGTTGGAATAACAAGCACAAAAGAGGTATCTCCTCGTGTTTTGGAAACCTTTTCAAAATTGGAGTTTGGAGTTCTAGTGATTGTGCCAACCAGCCAGCCAGCCCAGCGTTGCGAGTAAATTAGATATTTTGTTAAATAATAAAATTAGCCGTATTGAGCCGCAATTAATGGCATTGTAATTGAATGGGGCGTGTTTTTCGTTGAATGGATTGTGGTCGATAGGGGTTTTTTTTTTCGGGCACGCACATAACTAGAGATCATGTTATAATTGAGAAGACTTGTCTTGAGAACCGTTATGAATTATTAAGGTTGCTACTAGGCCACTTGATTGGAAGTCATGCGGTTACTACTCTGATAAGCACTAGTTAGAATTGGTTTGGCTTAACCTGGAAAAATCATTTTCACTCAGTTTTATGCATAATCGAGCTACAATTTCGAACATTTGACATGGAAGAGGGATCATGGGAGACGTATCTGTTTCAGTTGCAGCAGGATTTTTTCGCAAATGCATTCGGAGACGATTGCTTGCGTAAAGCGCATCTTCTGTCAGCGGGTGGAAACCACATCAACGGACTGCTGGGAACCGAATATGGACATAACAACCAAACATTTCCAATTCAAACTCCATGTGCTCGCTTAGAGATACAAATTTTTGAAGCAAGGAATGCTGAATGAAAAACAGATCTAAAGCGTCTCGCCAAGGATTGCGCTTTCATATGTGGAAAGGAGGGATGTAGAACGTCATATGCAGACACCTTGATCAAGGATATGATCACCTTCTACACCCCACACGACTCAGTTCGGATGGCAGCAACACAAAAAAGGACCCAACCCTGAATAAAGTCGAGGAACAAGCAATTGCATATGAGTCGACGCAATTGGCGTTAAGCATTTTAAAATGGAGTAGTACTTGCACACTACCATCACTGATGTCCTCAGATTGGAAAACATTTTAACCAAATAAATTACCGGATATCCTCAATCATCATTTTAAGGTTAGAAAATCGTGTCCTGGGTGTTTCGTACAACATCTCAGAAATAGCTGTTGGCGACGTGGACACGTTAGTAGCGTTTGCTTATCAGTGAAATGCGCCAACGTCACAGCCACGCTTTTGATTCAAGAAACTCTACAGCGAACACCAAACATGTAAATCGGTCGAAAGTTGGATTTAGTCATAGGCAGACAGAATCTGCGCCATGTCATAAACCGAGTTCAGGACGTATCGGATGGTAACGAATCCCCTTCACATTCGGTCGCTGGGCTAAACGAAGTCAAAAAGATCTTTGTGTTGGTTCACGTAAATCAGCGCCCTTTGGTTTTCCACCTGGACAATGGTGTTACGTGCTCTAAAGCGCGTACCAGTAAAAGGACCTATAACCGCTCAGGTTCAATAGGAAGCTAAAACACGAAAAGTATTACTCACATTGTCGGATACACCTAAAGGAGTTGACATATTGGGCTTGGACTGGTTGAAAGCTTTTGGTTTCCACAGTGGGGTTGAATTGGATGAATCAGCATTGCACAGCACTTCAGTGTCGAAAGCTAGCAATCGAGGCAAACGCCTTATGAAATACGAAACAATGTACCGATTGGAGTTAGGCTGCAGTACATACTATGTTGCCCATCTCACCATAAAACCGTTCAACCAACCAACCAAATATTTCAGTACCATTAGCACAAAAGGACGATGAACGCCAGGAGATTGAGCACCTGTGCAAACTGGGAATTTTACATTCCTTCGAGACGAGCCATCGTAATCGTTAAGAAGGCACATGGAAGTTTGTGTATATGCGGTGATTTTAAGGTCACCATCAATCCTTACTTGGATATAGATCGTTATCCAGTGTCCCGGATACAGGAACTTTTGCACAAGTTGCAAGGCAATCGGCACAGCACGCTTTTACATCAATTCTTTGGGGAGTCCTGATTGCAATAGATGCGAAATCAGAGCACCCGTTTGTGATAAGGATGTAGTCAACCACAGCTCTCACTACTATCCAAGCTTTGCGGTCTATTTTTGCCTTGGAGCCTGTCAATGTACATATATGACAATATTCGATGCTGATACTACATTAACCGCCAGCAAGTTAGCTTGACGAATGGCAGTAAATTCGTTTTGAAAAGCGAGGCAATAGTTTGAAAGGTTAAAGGAAAGGTGGATATCCAGGTCTTCTGAGAAGACTCCAGCATCGACTCCGTCCTCGGTTTTGAAACCATCCGTAAAAATTGACAACGATTCTTGGTACAAGACATCCCGGTGTGTCCATTCAGTTCTGTTTGGCATTTGCATTGAGAATATGTAGCCCATTATGAAATTGCGTTCATTGGGTAGGTGGACATTGAATCTTCCTGTGGAAGATGACGATTTTCAATTTCAATTTCAAGAGAAGAGAGAAAATACAATTAAGAAAGGAAAAGGATTGTAGGGGAAGGTTCTACTGCTGCGATGTAAAGTAATTAAATATAGCTAGCTTGAATTTAACGCTTGTGTTTATACCTTTGATGTCCAAAGGTAAGGAATTCCATAACCTGATGGCGTGAATAAAAAACAGTCTTGAAGAATTTAAATATTTAAAGTAAGGTATATTGATGTTCAATGTCCTGCGAGAACGGGAAAATTACAGCCGAGAGAACAAATACGTTGGAGATTTCGATATTATGATGTTATGTAATATCATACAAGTTCTAGCATTTAGGTAATCCATTAGTGTACACCCTAGCAGGTTCCTAGAAAAGAGAGAAATTCTGTCATACCTACGAAGTCCGTGAACATACCGCACTGCATCATTAAAAGCTATCTGGAGCTTATATTGAGATAAGGAATCGAGGCTACAATAAACGACCTCAGCATACGTTATTATAGGAATTATAAGGGTACGAACAAGTCTTCTGCGAGTCTCCATCGGAGTAAAATTGGCAGTCAGCCATAGTTTTCGCAAACACCCGTAAATACGACCTATTACTAAGTTGATGTGGTCATAGCAAGACATGCTACGATTAATTACAAAACCAAGAGTGTTCACTCTTTCTACTAATTGCAATTTGTTGTTGCAGAGCAACACGTCAGAAATACAATCCATGTCGAAAATCTTGTTGGAGATAGGTATCACCTTGGACTTTGCTGGATTTATAAGTAACCCATTACTAACCGACCAGTTATTTATGGCGGATAAGTCCGATGTAGAACAAGTTCATCTATTCTATTAAGGTGTTGGGATAGATAGAGTTGTACATCATCCGCGTACAGATGGACTGAGGTATGCTTGCATACCAATGGCAGATCGTTAATGAAAATGCAGAACAATATAGGTCCTAAAATTGAACCCTGAGGAACATCTTGTATAAGGGGTTTCAAAGCCGAGCATTTTCCTTTCACAACAACTCTTTCGTATCTGTTAGATAGAAAACTTTTCAATAGTTTTACCGCTCGTTCACAGAATCGTGTGATTGACTTTATCAAACGCTTTAGAGAAGCCAAGTAGGCAGAGCAAGGTTATGTAACCCTTATCAAATTCTTGACGTATATAATCTAATATATTGACCATTGCAGTTGAGCAGCTATGTTTAGTTCTGAAGCCGGATTGAAACGGTGTTAGGAGGGAATAGGTAGAGAGATGACTTTGAATCTGCTTAGCTAGGACCTTCTCAAAAATTTTTGACAAGCATGGGAGAATGCTAATAGGTCTGTAATCGCCAGCAACGATGGAATTCGCCTTTTTTGCAATTGGTATTACTTTCGCACACTTCCAGGACTGGAGAAAAGTCGATGTCATAATGCAAAAGTTTATTATGTGCGTTAAGCGACATACAATTTGCGGTAGCAGGATTTTCACAAATCGTATAGGTAATCCATCTTCACCAATAGCGTTAGATTTTATGGAAGCTACGATACATAGCACTTCGTTCTCAGTGACCACTTCAAATTCCGATTGGGGTGGTGCAATGGTATCTGCATTAATATTGAAGTCCGAGTTAACAAATTCCGCATCATTTCCAAGAAAGTGATCGTTTAGTTCATCAGGGTCTATTGTACAATCATTACTACCTCTGTTACTGATACCTATTTGTCGCAAATTCCTCCACAGCGTTTTTTGAGGTAGGGAGTTGCTCAACTTTGAGGTGTAATAATTGCGCTTAGACTCTCGAACAATGCATGTTACCTTGTTTCGTGCTACTCTATAGGCAAGCCAATTAAGAGGAGACTGATTTTGTGTCCACTTGCAGTACAACTTGTTTCTAGTTTTAAGCGCATTAAGTACTGTAGAAGTAAACCAGGGGCATGTTCGATTTTGCACAGAAACAGTTTTTATAGGTACATGTTTATCATAGATACCATAGAGACCACTCTTAGCACGGTCCAGGCGGCCGGTATTGTTCCTAGGTCCAAGCAATCCTTCATAATCTAGGACAGGTTATGCATTATTATGCTGAAGGCCGCCTGGATTTGTGCCGAAAAAATGACGTCTGTCATCGGGGACTTAAAAGGCTCGAAACTGATAAGCAGGTTAAGCTTCATCAGATTCTCCCCTTGTTCCATTGGAATTCATGAGGACACTCGACATGGTTGGTGCTTTAGAAAGTGGTGACAAGCCCACGCAAGCACTTCGAGTTGGCTTTTGGACAGGTCAATGCGATCTTCATTGTGTAATCTACAGCATTGAGACGTACTGTGAGTACTCTCACGAAAACTGCGCCAGGATTTAGGTTTGCCCTTACGAACTTCTGCTTTGAAGTTTTTCAGGCTTTCTCTGTAAATTTCCCAGCCCGTGGGTAGTCATGTTTATTTAGCTTTGTTAAAATTCTTCGTGCATACGTAGCATAGTTGGCTAAGTTCTGCATTCGACCACTGTAGACGATTGCCTACCTTTCTTGTTGTTATGGGATAAGAATGCTGAGTTTAGGGCGGAGGCTAGAATAGTGTTTCTAATTCCAATTCTGTGGTTAGTATCACGTGTACGCTATTGGATAATTTAGCGGAGAGAATGCTGTTGTGTTTAAACCAATCTGTGCTTCGTCGATTGCGAACAATTGATGGTGCAGTATTGCAGCTTGTTTCTAGTTAATATTCCAGATAGCGGCAATTGGAAAATGAACAACGAACTCTATGAGTAGTACAGCGACATCGACCTGGTCAGCAAAGTACGCATCAGTCGTCTAAGGCGGACAGGACATGTAGAGCAAATGGACACCAACGCTGTGGCCGGAAGAGTCTTCGAAGGGCTGTCCGGAGGGATAACGCAGTAGAGGAAGACCGCGCCTTAGGTGGTATAAGGGGATCTCAATTGACTTGGAGTGCGCAATTGGAGGCAGACGCGCTAATAAGAGAGGCTTGTTGGTTAAGGCCCAGGTCCATCCCGAATTTTAGAGCCACCTAAGTAGGTAAGGTTGTTCTCTAAAATGTACTTAGCTTAAAAATTTAATTTACTGCGGCGTTTCCAAGACTCTATTGCCTTCAAGTAAAAATCTCTATGCCACCAAAAGACTAAAAATAAGAAACAAATGTTTTTTTTTTTTAAATTAATTTTTAATTTATTTATTTTTAAATTCTTTGTTGATTTTTTTCTTTTCTTGTTTTTTTTTTTTCTCTTTTTTTTCTCATTTTGCATTAAAGTATGTGTACAAATTTAATATTTAATTTTTATTTATATTTATGTATATATATATTTTTTTATATAAT
Organism: Xylota sylvarum; assembly: GCA_905220385.1. Classification (NCBI taxonomy): domain Eukaryota; kingdom Metazoa; phylum Arthropoda; class Insecta; order Diptera; family Syrphidae; genus Xylota; species Xylota sylvarum. The sequence continues at coordinate 43,049,823 of LR999958.1, forward strand.
TTTACATATCAATAAGTAATTATTTATAATAAAACTTTTTCCATATATAATTCGGTTGTAAGTTGAAAAAAACAAAATCCATTCATCTTTTATTGTTAAATAACTTTTTTTTATTTTTTATGCTTTTTTTTTAAATTGTTTCCCCTACTCTATTAAAAACATTGTTTTTTTTTTGCTTTTATTTTTGTTTATTTATTTTTGATCTTGTGTTTCTTATATTTTTTTTTGATTAATTATTTTCAATTTACACTATCACTTAATACAATTCCATTTTTTTATTTTGTTTTATTTAAAAATTGAAAATCTAATTTTCCTATTGTATTTAATGTAACTTTTTGTTTGTTATTACAATATTATTCGTTTTATTTCGTTTTTGTAAATTAGTTTTCATGAATTATTTTTGTTTATAGGAGGGAAATAAATAAATAAAATGTTGGATGACTTTAAATTCAATAAACCATTTGTTTAAACTGTTTTGGAATATTGTTAAAATTTGAAAATGGAAGTCACAAAGGAGTTAGTTACGAGCATACATATAACCAGGAAGGTCCAGTTCTTTATGGAAGATCTAAGTTGGAATCGAAGATTCTCATTCGCACACATCTCAGCGTACCTGCGTGGCTCGGTCCTTAGAATCAGCACCGGAATACATTTTGGAGAGCAACTGTCAAAAACTCATTAGTGGATATTCAGTTCAATTCAAGTGAAATCCTTGGGGTGAATCGTTCTATCTCAGCCGAATGCAGTAAAGGATTGAACAGGAGCATTTGTAAGTATCAGTTCTTATAACAGATTATGTATAGTTCGCATTGCAAAGCCACACTTTGACAAGGTAGGTTTATGATGAACTGGGACTTTAACAACAAGTTGATATTGTATTTCAAAATCATTGTAAGAAACAGCCTGACCACAATAATAAAAAGCATATTTAAGCTTGGCTATGGATATAAAGTAGTGCTCTCTTCAGTTGAATTCTAAAGTCTGGACAAATCAACAAGACAAACTTCATGCTTAATGAGCATCATACCTATAGTTCGCAAAGAGCTCCTGAAACAATTTTTTCAATTTCTGGGGTCCAGTAGGTAGGATATTTCATATATATAGTACGAGATTATGAGCACGGTTCAGTGCCCAGTTTTTGGGTTCTTGAAAGAGAAGGGTTCGAGTCACAACTGTAGCGATTAAAGAATTTCGAGGAAGAAATACATACGCAAGTGATGCAATCACCCTTAACTAAAAGAAAATTTATAAAGCTACAAAAAGTTTTAGAAAATCAAAATGATTTTAAAAAAATGGGAGCAGTTTTCCTCAATTAGTTAAGACACCAACCATGAATTAATGAAATTCAACAGAAGTTTAGTTTTCAATTACTATACCAAGGACGAAATATTCTTTTATACATCTCCTTTGCCATACGATTGCTTTTAAAGACTTAATTCACTTTTGATGGGATATTTGGCACGTCGTAGTCTGAGAATAGGGCACACTAGCCTTGGTCTATATTCTTTGAAAACTGCTTACATATGTTGCCCAAGTCACCAGCTTTTTTTGAGCCATTGCACTGAAGTCGAAAGGTGAAATAAATATATTTCGTTACAAACACCGCAGAAGGCACTGGAAAGGAGATGTGACTTCATGCGTAGAAAACTGACATCGACGTGAGATAAGAAGATTTATCCGGTTGGGTCGTGGCTAGCGAGTGAACGACAGCAATTTTGTGCTGAACCTTATAACCGTCAAATGTGTTCCCCGCCATTACGATCCACATACATTTTAAAACCAGCTTGTTTCAGAATTCCCTATATTCATGTTGTTGTTTCCTTACATTTAAAGGGGCTTCAAACACTCTTAAGCTTTTTTCACTGTCCAACCTCTCCCGAGCGTCTGACAAACGTCCAAGAGTATGACTGTCATCAAAAACGTTCGAAAAGATAAACCGCGCTTCGGACACAGATTTAAGGTGTGCCGTGACATAAGACCAAATATTGAAATTTGGCCTTATGACACTTTTAGAAAACGATACAAGCGCGAATTCTGACATTTGCCTTTTTTTTCACTTTTCATTGCATTCTAAAGGAAATTATTGCATCACTCCGCTCCACTTCGCTGTCCTATTCACTTTTCCAGTTTTGGCCTAGTGTCACAAATTCCTTTGCCCTTAAGTCGCTGTATCAAAGTATTATAAGACCAAATGCTACAATTTGTCAGTTTTACAAAACGGCATAAGGCCAAATTTTGAGATTTAAAACCTTAACGGCCGGAGAAAGTGTCGCGAACGCCTGACAAACATCCCAGAGTATAACTGTCTTTCCATTAAAAATCAAATTGGCTTTATCTTGTCAAAAAATACTCGGGCTCTAACTCACCTTTTGGACAGGCAATTTTCAATAAAAATCTCTACTGTGACACTTCAAAAGCCACTTCAAGTAAACTGGTCGCCGAGAGCTATTTCCAATGTAGACGCTTGGATCAGCAGGAGCCATTGGGAGTGAGACTTCTATTTAATACGAGGTATGTCTTCACTGGTCTGAACAAGACGAAAACGCCTATTGCTCAACTTATTCAATCGATGATGGGGAGCTCATTATATTCCATTATCCGCTTTACAATGAAAATCGGCATTGTCTTGTGGCGATACTAGGTGGAGGCCTAGGTAGGCAGCTATATGTAACGTTGATCACAGCTCACTTACATCATCTGTTTGGTTCATTGTGAACAAGCGGGTGACAGCTACTTTGTGACAACCATAACGAAGAAAGAACGATGCTGCAAGCACGACGACGAGCCACATTATCATGAAATGCTGAAAGGTATTTTTAGTTGGTAGAAATCTAGCATATCTGGTTGGGTTGGTCCTTGAGTATCTTTTAGAAGATTTTCTTTGTGGCAAGATGGGTACACAATTTTAGATTCATTTGGATATGTGACAGAGTACAGCATACCATACACCGTCTCCTCAGGAATTAAACGAAGAATATTTATTGCCAATCGCTGTTTCTTTAGACGAAAAAGGAGTGGTAAGACCAGAACCCGAAGAACAAAGAAGACTCTATGAATCACTTTTGTCTTCCTGTACCGAGTCTATCCTGCAGGCCGAAATTGTTGGTGCTGAAGAACCATTAAAGCCGTTTAGTGGAATGATTGATCATTTTAATGGTAAGATTCGGTCTCATTTGTGTTGAGGAACTTTGGATGAGAAACAAAATTGGACACAAATCAAAAATTACACGCACGAGTTATTCGCATCAAGAATAATCGCGGAGGTCAACTCATCCGAAGTTGCAATGGCCAAGCCTGTCCCCCCTATACTCTTCAAGGAACAAAGAAGTGGAAAAGACAAAGCTATTGGTATGCCGCACAAGTAGATGAAGATCTCGCTTATCTTGGGTGGCGCAACTAGTTAGAGCTAGAAAGGCACGTTTCTTAAGGCTCACATAAAATACGAACTGTAGACCGTGAGTAAGCCAGCCTCTGGAAGGGCTTAAAATTGATTTTGCGATCTTGATAAGTATGTCATCTCTAAAGGAAGCTGTTTTGTCGACAGTGGATCATCTTTTTTGTTCATAAACCATCCTCTTACCTAGTTTATGTACTCTGGTATTTCTCACCCGTTTCCAGATACCTTTGCCTGTTTTTCTGCCATGAACTTGATCAAAAAGTTAGCTCAATTAAACGCCAAGCCTGACGTCACATTAAATAGAAAACACAAAAGTGCTAATATCGCCCTAAAGATTTAGGCCAATAAAAATAATACCAACAGCCCTGTCACTGAGATACTGACGGCTGCTAACTTTATGTACCAAAGCCAGATGAACTTGGATCGACATTTGTTAGTCCAACAGATGAACAAAGTAATACAGACTCATCTTGCTTTTTCATCGTTTCTGCTATGACCATTGCTAGTGAAAAGGTATCCTTGTCTCACTACATCTATTTTATGATTATCGTCAAACCAACATCCCGCAAACCTTTAAGACGAATGTGGCCCAGTATCTCCTCTATTCCGGTCTCCGTATAATTATAGAAATGACTGCCCAAATAAATGCGATAAACACGCACTTACATCCGAGACTAACAAGTCAGAAATGAGTGTCTTTGCAGTGCATACGCGTTCTGTGATACGTTAAGTAAGCTCTATCCTCCAACCCGCATTCAGTTGTATCTACAATACTATAACGCCACCAATCTTGAGAAACACTATTTGAACAAAAAAAAAACAAAGAACCTTGTAAGAAATGTTAACGAAAAGAAGATGCACTGCCTTACGAGATTTTATAATTTAAAAAAATCACAAAATATTTTTTTTTTTTTTTTTGAATTTCGGAAATAACTTGAAATCTATTCACATTGCTGTTTGTTTATTATTTTTTATTATTATTATATTGTTTTTTTTTTTTTCTATACATTTATATTGAGCTTAAAACTATAAACTACATTATATTTAAAGTGGAAAAGACAAAAAATTATCATTTTACTAAATTTTTTAAATCTAATCTCAACTATTAATTATTATTTTTTTGTTTTTTATTTAATTAATTTTGTTTTACTTTTACTTTTACCCTTACGTTATATACTATAATAATTCGAAACAAATTTGTATTTACAAACACATTTTCTCCTGCTATGTTAGATGGTTGTGGGTTTTTTTTTTTTTTTATTTTTTTTTTATTTTAATATTTAAACATTTGAATTTATTTTATAAAAAAAAAAATTAATATTAATAAACTTAAATTGCCAATTAGATTAGCACAAAACTGTGACCGTTAATTTGGTCTAAATTCGAAAAAATGTCATTTTACTTTTGAGTATTTTTTTATGTTTTTTTTGTTTTTTTGAAATGTTAAACGTACTTGTAAGAAATATGTATATTTTTTTTTTTTTTATAAAAAAAGAAAGGAAAAACCAAATTTTAAATTAAAAACGAAAAAAAAAAAAAAAATAAAATTAAAAGAACTAATTAAAAAACGAACTGATACAATTACTTAATTATTACCAAGCCCTACCCTGCAGTGGTAAATAGCCACCGCACTGCTGCTGATGTGAGTTAGTCATGAAGTTATTTTGATTCCGATAGGCCATGGCCAGACTATTTGACATTAGGGAATTATTGCAGGGTTGCTGTAGCATTTGGGCATTGTGCCCAGAAACGGCACCATTGTACGTGGCCAGTAACGTTGATGATGTATCCGGTGAATGGGTGTGCGGTGCGTCACCGGTTAGTAGATTACTACCGCTGGTTACTGTACCACCGCCACCGGTACTGCTGCCACCACTGCCACTTGAACCGCCATTACTGGCTCCACCTACTTGTTGTTGTTGCTGTTGTTGTTGCTGCTGCTGTTGCTGCTGTTGTTGGGGCGTTGAATTGGAACTGCCCGAACAAGGTTTACCATCTTTGACTAAAACTGGTACAGCGACACGTCGTGGTGAACTCGCTGACTGAACAAAAAATACCCAACGAAGAAGAGATAAATGAAAAGAAAAGAAAATAAAAAAAAAATAACATTTAATAGGAGGTGTTATGAATTTAATAAAAATTTTTTTTTAAAATACAAGTTAGATTGATTGGAATTTTTTGTGGTTGGAATTTTGGTTGAATAAGTCTTAAAACTTGGAACAGAGTATCTGAAGCATCTTCTGATGGTGTACGATCCCGTGGCCTACTATTTTATTATAGACAACGTTTTAAAGCTGGTGATTTACTCTATAGGAAGTTCCTTAACCTTTCAGGGTGTATTGCAGCTAGGGAAGTAGAGAAAATAAATAGCTGTCTGGAGATTGCTTTCTTAAGTTCATAAGATCGAACCATTCTGCGGAGCCTCTTTACTCTTTACTTACGTAAGAATATTCTACAAGTATGGTCCGGTTGGTAAACGACTAACAGAGGTGTTAGTTCTCTAAATAACGAGTAAGTAAGCAGCTCTGTTAGTAAACCCTATTCCCACCTCCTTGTAGTACCAGCTGGGAATTCCTTTGGAAATTGCTAACGAAAGAGGACGAATGGCGACTCTCCTGCGCCACAAAACAGGATAAGTGTCGGTTAGTCTGTGGCTCAGCGAGCCGCAACCGTAAGAAATTCAATTGCTCCGAAACGGAAACAAACGCCTCGAGACAGGAGGGGAAGCGAACGGATCACTTGTTGACGTCCTTTGGCTATCGAATAAGGCCAGCGATTGGTATCTGGAACGTTAGGACCCTTCTCCACTCACTTCAGAAGCGTCCTCATAACGCCAGATTCCTCCAGCTTGAATGCAAGTTCACTCCACTCCCCAAGAAAACGCACTGTCACGCTCTACTCTGGTAAGCCAACTGGAAGCGCACGGAGGTCAGAGGCAGGACTGGTGCTGACTCCAGCAGCACGAAAAAGCGTTTAATACCTTGACTACGCTGGCGATGTTTGTCTACTTTTACATCGGATAATGGACCTTCATCTGATGGCTCACATCTAGAAGCTAAGGTAAACAAAGTGAGGCTTAGAGTAAACACACCCAAAATGAAAGTTCTGAACATTTCTAACACCAGCGTTCAACTCAACATTGCCGGACAGGTGGTCGAGAAAGTGAAAGACTTTATATACTCGTATGATATCTAGGAAGTGTGGTATCTGCTAACCGTGGTGGCACGGAACTAGGCCCTGAACAACATGAAGAGATACAGTCCTAAGTTTTCCCAGTCTTAAGAAGAGATTTGACATTGACCTAACGCCATATAATCGGTAAGTTTTCAAGCCCCAAGCTAATAGCTTGTATTGAATGTGAGAGTCAGAAATATATGTTGTATGTCTTCTTCATGGAGACGAGCTCTCATTTTGTAGGGATGACATTACTTGCCCCTTTCCAATCACCCGAGATCTCAAAGATTTAGGCTTAATTTAGAGAACTTTTAAAAGATCAGCTTCTAATAAAGATATCTTGTAAGGCCGAATCTCCAATGACCACGTAAATTGTTTGACTAACTCGCACTACCATAAATATTTATGAGTTGTTTGCAAGAGATCTAGTGGCTGCAGACTGATGAATATCACCTGGAAACCATTATAATGGGTTGACAAGTTGTGTTATAGGTACAAAGCCTGGTCTGGCAACAATCTATTGAGACATTTTGAAAGATTGATATCGATTATGCCTATAAAACAAAGCCTATTCAATGTAAAAAGAATGTTTAAGTAGAGTTTCGAGTACTTTGAGAAATTTCGATACTTCTAGTACGTCATATCCTATCAATTATCCAGTCACAGCTTAGTGTAAAATTGACTTTTCTCTACTATAAGCGTGACATGTTTTCTTAAGTCAATGCCAATAAATCTTGATATATGTACAAGACCATACTTAAGCGCAATCCCACCCGTCAATGAGCATGTGAATTCCTGCAGAAACTTTTATTAAGAAAAGTTTTCATTCTGTATTCTGCTAATGTTTCGGGCCCGAAACTCTTAACGTAAAATAGGTTTTAAAATCTCTGTGTTTCCGTTGCTGATAGAAGACGTGACTTTTATTTTTGTTTGTTTTGAACGTGATTCCTCCATTTCGCTCCGCAAATGCTCCGCTAAGCTGCTGTTGTCTTGTTCATGTATTAGATAATTTAATCTTAAATCATTTTTGAGCAGAAAATTTTAAAAATTTCACACAAATTCGATCAAACCAACCTTCGCAACCATTCTAAATTTAACTTATTCAAATTTATATCTAGTTGCTTAAGGAAATACAAATATTTACCTGATTCTGTTGGTTTTGTTCAGCCATTGCTTTCTCTTTTGCTTGCCGTTTGCATTTGTACCGATGATTTTGAAACCAAATTTTCACCTGAAATCAAACAAAAAAAAAAAAAAAATTCCAATTCAATCAAAAATCTATCAATCGGTCTCAAAAGATAATAGTATCTTAACAAAGCCTAAGTGTAAGCGCGATCTTAGGTAATAATTCTTAAATGCCCCCGCGCGCACTCAAATGGTTTGTGATAACACACACACACAATTCATCACCTGAATACGCCCGTAATGAGATTTTGACACAATAACAATTCCCAAACACACAAAAGTCCTAAGCCGGGCTTAGTCTTCTCAACAAAAAAAAAAAAAAAAAACTCCATCCCAAATGGTAACGGCCGCAGAACAATCAAATCGAAAAGAATCGATCGAAAACCGCACTCTCATTCACACCTGATTCGATTGAGCCCCGAGAGGCTAAAGTATCTAATAGAATTGTCATCACAGCCCTTTCAGTTGTTAACAATGCAAAAGATACCCAGATTACACGATGTCCTTCAATATTCATGTGGCAATTGGGAACACGAATATAATCGAATAGAATAGTAGGTATGCACCTCGTTCAAGAATCAAATGAAAGAAAGAAAAAAAAAAATCCATTCGAGTGGATCGTCTTCTGTCATCCACTACTCTTCCGTGTCGCAGGCTTAAGACGTACTTAAGTGTTGGCCACTGAATTGCGGTGCGACATAGTGGTATGCTTCCTTTTCAGGATTATGACTTACTTCAGGGCGAACAGTAAAACTCTATGTGGGCACAGATGATGTATCTAAAACTGAAACACTTACAACGTATGTACATGGCAAGGTTATATCATACAATTGTTCGTCAATTGCTTCTCCTCCTGTCTCATGACCCTTTTCGCATTGCCGTCATCGTCGATGTCGTCGACAACGTATCCATTGACTGCACTGCGCTGGAATTAAAAATCGATCCAAGCCAATAATACCAGCATCCTGGTGTGCTTACCTATGCATGTTTGCTTTCATAAACTGTTCTCAGTAAAAAGGATATTTAATATTGGCATTTTGCAGACACAGTAGTTCTCAAGAGGAGGCAATTTTTTTAATCGAAAAACATATATGTATGTATGTATGGATTGTGGGTTAGTCTGAAGTTTCTTTGTCAGCATTTCATTTCACAGGAGTCCTTAAAAAACGATAAAAAAAAATGGGAATGACTGGTTTTATAACACCTTTTGTGGTAAAATCTGCTTAGGTTTCTACTTTGACCTTTAGAGAATGTCGAAACCACATACATAGGTACATCGAATTAGCTTTGGATTTTGATATTTGAACTCTATCGATGAACTAGACTAGCTTATATGGAAAGAGGTGCCTCTTTGAAACGCAGAATCTCCAAAGAATGAATAAGTTACATTTAAGGTAAGCCACAGTACAAGCTTAAAGGACTAAGTCCTGATGATGAAGAACCATCGCACTTAAAACATAGTATCAATGCTTCGTATGTGAAGTCGTCCGATAAAGAAAACAGATAAACATAACAACAAAGTTCCTACAAATTAAAGTCAGTTCTTTGATAATTGTGAGTTTGTGATATCAGATATCTCTAGATACATTCCAAAAATTGAATACGTGTCCCAAAAGGGCAATCGCATCGAAAATGATTAGTGACATAAATCTCGCAGATAGTGGTGTCGCTTAAGTCTAACTCATTGAAAGTATGACAGTAAGTATCTACAGTATGAGTACTGTGGAATGTCACAGGAAGATTGTAAGTAGATTCAGGCTTAAAAATGTCTTCTTTTGAGCTGTGTACGTTAACATCTGAGTTTTAGCGATGCCTAATCTAATATTCATAAATAATATGGATCCGACTTCAGAAAGTTCGTTTGTTTCTTCTTTAAAAGTGGTAATGACAGTAAACTAGGCTTAAACCCAGCTAGGCCCAGGGTTCCATGGACCTGTAGCGCCAAAAATTTGTATTTTTGTATTTTTTGTTTGAAGCCCAGCTTGCGTATCAGCATTAATGTAGATATTTTGCTTGGTTTATAAGTTAAAAACATTAGGATAGGATTAGTCTCTACTTACAAAACAGGCTAATTGAGCGAACGATGCAGGTCAGTGATTAGAATTTTGTATTGGCAGCAGTTCAAATTGGTGGCCAAAAGGTAGTGATGCGATTATATGTCAGCACAAACGCTCTCACGCTAGCCTCTCACTATCAACTCCTACTCTACACCTCCACGATGGTGGCTGCTGGGTGCCTAGTACCTCGACTGGAGATCGGGTAACCAACCCCTTTGGAAAGTTGTTGGTGGCAGCAAACGAGAGAGGGGGGGAGGAGTGCTTTCTCACTAAGGCACCTCCTCTTGTCCCAGGCGGTGGCGTCTACCAGTTCCGGCCGAACTATTAGTGTTCATCCCTATATGAGCTGCTTCGACATGCTTGAATCACAGGTCTATAGGGATCTCCAATACTGAATCAGGATGTTGGAAAAGCACCACTCATATCCCCGAAGTGGGTTACTGATCCCGGGAGAACCCGGCCTCTCGTCCTAGGGGTATAAAAAGGAACTGGTCCTCCAGGTTGGGGGTTGTTCGTGGGGGTAACTTCCCCACCATGGAAAAAAAAAAAAATAGTTACGAAACCACCAACCGCCTCGGAAAAAGATTATTCAACTGTTGACGACCCAAGCAAACGTGATAAGGACAACGACTTTCGGTTCTGCACGTGGAATGTTAGGTCCCTTAACAGACCACGTGCGGCCGAACAACTAGCGGATGCCCTGGACTGCTGTAAAGCAGACATTACCGCCATCCAAGAAGTGTGATGGAACGGGCCGGGCAAAAGAAGGATGAAAAACTGCGATATCTACTACGGCGATTGCTACCGAGAACAGAAGCAGCGCCTATTTGGATGCGGGTTTGTTATTGGAGACAGACTTAGGCAAGAAGTCTTGAGTTTCAGGCATGTGAACGAACGTCTCGTAACAATTCGCATCAAGGCTAAATTCGCTAACATTAGCCTGATATGCGCTCATGCCCCCACTGAGGAGAAAGATGATGATACCAAAGACAGTTTCTATGAGCTCTTAGACAAAACATACGAGCAGTGCCCTAGCTATGATGTTAAAATTGTCCTGGGTGATTTTAACGCAAAGCTAGGAAGAGAGAGCATCTTTGGTAGTACTGTCGGAAAGCATAGCCTACACGACACCACCTCCGATAACGGTTTCAGGCTAATCGACTTTGCAGTGGGGCAAAATCTTGTAGTAGATAGCACGCGATTTCCACATCTCAATATTCATAAAGGAACATGGAGATCTCCGGATCAGTCAAGCGTCAACCAGATTGATCACATTGCGATCAACGCAAGGCACTCTTCCAGTATGATGGATGTCCGAACTTTCCGAGGAGCGAACATCGACTCGGACCACTGCCTTGTTGTAGCCAAGGTACGGATGCGGATATCAAGAACATCACGAAGACAAGGAAATACTGTGAGAAAGTTTGGCGTCGGAAAGCTACAATCGCAAGAGATCGCCAGAGCCTTTTCCGATCGAGTGTCCCTTAATCTCTCAAGAGGTCTTATGCCGTCAGTATCAAATACTGAAGACCAGTGGCTACATTACCAAAAAGCCATCAGACATGCCGCATCTAATGTGCTGGGTTTCTCTCGACCCCCACAACGAAACCCCTGGTTCGATGAAGAATGTCGGCAAGCAAATGCAGAAAAACAGATGGCATACAAAGCGGCGCTGCACAGAAGGACCAGAGCTGCTCGTGAGCTCTACGAGCAGAAGAGAAGGGATGAGCACCGGCTTCTCAGAAGGAAAAAGAAGGAGCATGAGAAGTGCGCGATTGAGGAAATAGAGAGATGCTATTGCAGGAATGAAGTTCGGAAGTTTTACCAGAAGGTAAAACGAACATGTCAAGACTACAAACCTAGAATTGAAGCCTGCAGGGACGAACAAGGAAACCTAATAATAGAATCGCAGTCAATGTTGAGGATATGAGAAGATCACTTCTGCAGACTGTATAACGGCGACGATGACCAAAATTCCGCTGTCAGGCAGAATGAACCATTCAAACTGGACGATGATAATCAACATTTCCGTCCACCCGATCTGGATGAAGTTAAGATAGCGATATCTAAGCTGAAATCCAATAAAGCTGCTGGAGCTGATGGCCTAACAGCCGAGCTATTCGAAGCAGCGGGGGATGACTTGGTAAGGAGCATGCACCAACTCATTTGTAAAATATGGTCGGACGAAAGCATGCCCGATGAATGAACCTCAGCATTGTTTGCCCGATCCTCAAGAAAGGAGACCCTCTAAACTGCGTCAACTATAGAGGAATAAGTCTCCTCAACGTCGCCTACAAGATCTTATCTGCTGTTCTGTGTGAACGCTTAAAACCTTTTGTTACCAATCTGATTGGTCCATATCAGTGTGGTTTTAGGCCAGGAAAGTCCACTATCGACCAAATTTTCACACTACGGCAGATCTTGGAAAAAACCCAGGAATTTCAAATCGATACTCAGCACCTTTTTATCGATTTTAAGGCCGCCTATGACAGCATCTATAGAGAAGAGTTATATAGAGCTATGTCTAGTTTTGACATCCCTGCCAAACTCGTCCGATTGTGCAGGATGACGATGGAGAATGCACGCTGCTCCATCAAGGTCGGGAAAGACCTCACCGAGACCTTTGATGTCAAAAAAGGATTCAGACAGGGCGACGCGCTGTCACGCGATTTCTTCAACATCGTTCTTGAAAGAATTGTGCAGAACTCACACGCCAACATCAGAGGCACAATTTTTCAAAAGTCCGTACAACTGCTCGCATATGCCGATGATATTGACATAATCGGAAGAACAAAGCGTGATGTCAGTAGTGCCTTTGTGAGCATTGAGATGGAAGCGGCTAAGATGGGTTTAACGGATAATTAGGGCAAAACAAAGTAGGACACACAACATCGACGCCTCGGACAGAACGTCACTCTCGACAGATATAAATTTGAGGTAGTTAAGCACTTTGTTTACCTAGGATCCGCTATAAATTCAGACAATGACACCAGCGCTGAGATCAAACGAACTCTTGCCAATCGCTGCTTCTTTGGGCTAAAAAAGCAATTGTGTAGCAAAGCCCTCTCTCGAACAACTAAAGTATCCCTATATAAGACCTTGATCATCTCAGTCCTGCTCTACGGCGCAGAAGCATGGACTATGTCAAAAATGGATGAGGATGCTCTCGGTTTTTATGAGAGAAAAATATTTAGGGTGATTTTTGGTCCCGTCTGCATAGACGGAGAGTGGAGAAGAAGATATAATCAGGAGTTGTACGAGCTATATAGCGACATCGACCTAGTCAGAAGAGTTCGAATACAACGACTAAGATGGTTGGGTCATGTAGAGCGAATGGACAACAATGCTCCGGCCCGGAGAGTTTTCGAATCCACCCCAGAGGGACGACGCAGTAGAGGAAGACCTCGCCTTAGGTGGCGCGCTCAAGTGGAAAGGGACCTCAACCAATTTGGTGTGCGAAACTGGAGGCAGCTAGCTAAAGATCGAGCTGGCTGGAGAGGCTTGTTGGTTGAGGCCCAGGTTCACCCCGAACTGTAGCGCCACCCAAAAGTAAGAAAGTAAGTAAGCAGTTCAAGTTACTCTCTTAGAGGAAAGATTGCGTGTACAACCCTACTCATGATTCAAGTTTCAAAAAGAAGTACTTCCACATTTATGGGAAAACTCTTTCCACCAAATTAACGATGCATATATGTATGCATATACATAAAGAAGGGCAGCATAATCTATGTACGACTGAGGGTAGACGTTAGGGCAGATAAAGGCAGAATAAGACCTTCTAACCTCACAATTCTCATACACAACCAATATTTTATGAGAAGTGCGTAAAATTTTGGGTAAAATTTCAACTTCTTGCTTTAAAGAGGATTTCAATACTTGTAGGATAAAATAAACGCCTCCAAAAATGGGCGTGACTTGAAACTTTGTAAGATCGAATTTCAAGTTAATTCATAAAATGAAACTATTTTGAAACTTTTATGAAATAGGAAGTTAGACATGGCAGAAACAGAAATTCCAGTAATGGACACGCAAGCATGAGTAGGACGTCAGTCATGCTTCAAATTGCCAAATCTATTGGCGAGTATTGAATGACCAATCCATAAGGAATAATCAAGTCTTCAAATATGTAAGGAGGCAGCACAAAAGCTCTTAAATGATCTGAGAGTTCGACAAAGCACCCGGTTATAGGGGTTTAAAAATGCTTTCTTTCTAGACATGTGGTTAAGCCTAAGTTAGAAGATATGCAATCCATTATCTATTATCAAAGGGTATTTGCGAAACCCTGGAAGACAACTAAACTTGTTTATCGTATCGTTCGTTTAGAAAGGTATACCATGGGCTTGTGGATTATAGCGCGATTATAGGACTAATGTTCTGAGTGGGAGTTCCGGGCTTGATTCCCATATGAGGTCAAGAGCATACACATCGTCCAAAAGGTTTTCAAAACTTCTCAAAAAACTTCTCAAAAACTAGGCTTTGGACCATATCGGGCTCGTTGTGCCATCGTCTATGTATACCTTCCTCAAAGAATATGAGCGTTGACCATCAGGACTTTAGATATAAATGACAGATGCTGTGTCATGATGTTGCTGGAATAAATCACTGTTATAGAGTGAGAAACACTAAAGAATATGAGAAAGTCAGTACAAAATGTGCTTACTCGATCACACTATATTATTCTTCGATGGGTTGACCTGGTAGTGTGGAAGTCATGTCTTGAATGTCATACCATCAGGTAGGTTATCCAATAAATGTTTTGGAATGAGATGATTATTTCAAATTCTATATCTTTCCTGGAAACGTGTGCGAATACTTCAATCACTGGATGGCGATAAGGATAACAAGCTCATATAAATACAACTATTCGTATCTCTGAACGATTAGATTGTGACAACTTCTCACCATTATCCCTTAAATTAGTTGAAAATTAGTTGAAGCTTTAACAGCTTAAACCTTACCTAACTGTCAAATTCTTTTTTGTGACTCGGCTTGAAATACTAATAATCTGACATCTAATGAACCTTTGCCATCAATTATTATTGATTTGTTCAAGAAGCGATAGGACAACAGTGCCAACTAAAACCTTATCCTATAGGCAATTAAAAATGATTCTTAGGCAAAGAATTGTGTAGTCTCAAAGACTTTTAAGTGAATGGAGACATACCACAGGGATTCATACTTCTAGACAATACTGTGACGTCATTCATTACAACAGCTTTTGTCATTGGTCAACCCTTTAATTAATTCTAAGAAAGCCGATGACAGATGACAGCTGTTGACAACTGGGCACATGGAATCGGAGTGCGTTTCCTGCTGAGTTGTTCTAGACTGGGAGTTGACGCGTGTCTTGCCTATTTTTCGCTCTTCGCAAATTGCATTTAACTTTTTGTTAACTTTCTTTACTTTATTATAAAGTTAAATAAAGTGAATTCGTAACAACACTTTGGGGCCTCTTCCATAACCACAAATTGAACTGGAAAATCATACCAATTCGGATGCTGACTACAATGACAAGCATATTTCATCGAAACTAAGTCCGATCGATGTCTTTAAGGTCTTAAGTTGCTGAAACTAGAGAGATGCTGTTGGAATTACTTACTGTCATAAGAAAGCCGATGACAGATGACAGCTGTTGACAACTGGGCACATGGAATCGGAGTGCGTTTCCTGTTGAGTTGTTCTAGACTGGGAGTTGACGCGTGTCTTGCCTATTTTTTGCTCTTCGCAAATTGCATTTAACTTTTTGTTAACTTTCTTTACTTTATTATAAAGTTAAATAAAGTAACAACACTTTGGGGGCTCTTCCATAACCACCACCGACATGCTGACTACAATGACAAGCATATTTCATCGAAACTAAGTCCGATCGAAATCTTTAAGGTCTTAAGTTGCTGAAACTAGAGATATGCTGTTGGAATTACTTACATACCCTTTCCCAACCCCATGTCGTAATATCCGCCAAATCTATTTTAATACTCAAACACCTTTAATTCTCTAACAGACCTCCTTTCGTTTGTCAACTAAACACGTTTTTTTTTTTTTTGTACAAGAATGCAAATCGAAATTCCTAAATTATACCAACACATCGACTGGAGCCTCTCTGTACTATCAAAACTCGTGTCAAATCCCGCCATTTTCAGCATCATAGCGAGTTAGCGTAACTCCAACAATTCAAATACCACCTGAAGTATATCTGAAGTAGGTACACACACATTTCATGTCCATTCATTCTCCTCTTTGGCTTTCATCGTGTTTATTTATAATTTGATTATTTCGCCCCATCATCGTTCAAATGAAAAAGGCTCTTAAGTGGATTTTAACGTCAATCACTTTGAAGACTTCAGAGCATAACCGGCACAACAGCAGCACCAGCACCAACAGTAATATCCATTCATGTATACAAATTACAAATATACGGCGCGCGAGGACAATCCAAATGTTCCGGTCAACAATAATCCAAATTATTAAATATACGGAGTACACATGTACATATATTAAAATAGAATGCTGGTAGCATCGAAGCGGTAGAGGCTTTTACCTCCCCCGAAATATATAAAAAAAAAAACACATCCCCACAGAAGCCCCTACGGGTGCACCTCTCACCCCCGCACACTCACTCAGGCTCGAAACACGATTATCCAATTGAACGGTGACAAAGTGTCGTTCCCACTAGAGCGCGAGGGCGCGAAAAACATGTGAGCATGGAGCGTATATTATGGAAATGCCGACAGAAAAGTCTACAATTTCTACACACAGTCAATCAGCGGGCATAATATTTGAGTCGTGTGTCTTACTTGGTTTATACAGTCATAGTCTAGAACAGGTACAGAGTTCCCTAAAAGTCACTGAACACGAGAGAAACTTAGAAGGGTTGTAGAAGGCTGATAGTTGCATCAAATATTTTAAAGAAATCTAAGATTAAAAGAAGTGCCAAAGGGGTCGGTGCTAGGACCCGTATTGTCTAAAAGGGATACGATTACAAACCAGATGCTGACAAACATCAAAGCCGATGAAAGATAGCGAATCTATGAAGGAAATCAGACGGAAGGTGTGAGTTGATGGGTAATAATCTCGACCTGTAACTGAGTACGTGTTCTGCAGTTTTCTAAATTTTTCTTCCCAGTTGTAGACATAAAAATGTCTCATGAAGTCCACCTCATAAATTCATGAAAAAATACAAAAATGCAGATTTATTCAGAAATCAAATGTAACAAATCGCAGAACAGCACCCAACTGTCCTATCCTAACACATAAGTTCAGCTCAGCATACGTATAGATACTTAATAAGAAGGACAAAATTCTAGAGCAGGACATACGATAAACTGAATATATCCTCCAGCAAAACTCACTGCTAAGTGGACATACGAGTACGAGAGTGTGAAGTTAATTCCAAAATGGGGTACACCAGGGCTGTACACCTCGACCACTGTTGTTCTTAGTGGTTGCCATACCACCAATGTACTACGGGCAGTACAGAAACCAAGAAATACAGTAAAATCCTAAGTATTGGGACTACTCTTGCCTATTTTGGTGACCAAGGCAAATAAATAGGCAGCTGAAGTTTATGCCCCCATAATGTAGATGATAGTGTAGGCATTGCATCATTGGATACGTTCTCATTAAATCAGATTTATTGGTCGCTAAATGCTTGAATAAAATAGTACAGGTCTTCAACGAAGCTAAAGACATCTAATATTAAGACTAGTAGCAGACGGACTTTGTCTAATTTTCAGGACGCATTTTTGATAAAAGCGCGGCTGTAGTAATTCTTTAGTGACTAACCGCCGGAAAAAAAACCAAGAAATCTTATAAGACACGGTAGATCTACTGAAATTTACTTCTTTAGCAAAGATTGACTTCCAAAGAAAGGTCGTTTTATATCGAACTTTTTGCATACAGAAACGTATGTACCACAAGGCTGTGCACTAGTTCCTATTCTGTTTTCTTTATTTGCTGATGATGATCAGAATTTCCTAACTGATACGAGTAATTCACAGTATCAGAGTATTCACAGCTTAGTAATTCTTCCTAAAAAATATCAAAGTTGGCCACCAATCAATAACTTAAGACATTCGAGAGCTAGACGTCAACACCTCTGTGTCCAAGACTATGGTTGTACACAGCAAAGCAGAAAATTTCGAAATAATTGGATGGTGTTTGGACTTGTAAAATATTTTAGGAAAGTAAGACTTCTCTTTTCTTCTGGTGATATGAGTTGAGATTGCTCGTTAAAGTTCCCGAAAAACATCCATTATTAATTGTTATTACGCATGTAGGCAAGTGGGAGCTCATCTGGCATAGGATGATAGGATAAGGATTGACAACACGCTTAAGACCTTTGACTATCGTACCATGATTAAGATCGGTTTTTAAAAAGCAAAAAGCTTTCTAGATTGGAGCAAGAGGGGTTTAAACGACAAACTCATATGTGTTCCACTCTCCAATGAAGAGGACTGCTTTCATTCGAAGTGTAATCGCAGAGGTTTTGAGTCTCAGAACGAATAGATAAGGTATGTCAGGATTACATAAGGTTGGTAGGTATTCACGACTGATACAACGGTCATGAGGATCAGTCAGAATACCAGAATTCCCAAATTCGTTGCAAGTAAGAAAAATAATAGGGGTGAGGGCTCTTAAAAGAAATAATTCAACTAAGTTTCGCTGTCAGTTTATACGAACCTACTCTACCCACTTTCAGCCAGAACTATTTTAGAATGCATTACAACTTTTAGAAAGCATCCTGAACTTTGAACTTTGACTATATCTACTCACAAACTTGAAGTTTATTTATTATTTCTAAAAGGCCTGAATAGGCAGACAGAATAGTCACAACTCATGGCTATTATATTCACAAAATTATTTTGCGATTTAAAACGCATAAATGTATAGTTTCCCCATTATTATTTCTGGTGTTTATCATTAGGGTGCTTCTTAATTCTTTGCTGATGAGAGGAGTGACTTTCAAAGGATTATAAAAATGTTAAACACTTTGACAGAATAATGGACTTGTAATACACATATAAGAAAACGCGAGAATCAACAAGAAGGGCATATTAATAGCCATGTGCTGTTAACAGAGAGACTACAAGACTTTCGACAACTTCCGAATATTACCTTGGTCGATCAATTTGAAGATGTGCACCCGAAATTTGTCATATCAAGCGGCTTTTGTAATTGTCTAAGATTCATTTGCGGATTTTTTTTAGCCAGAATATACCTTAAACAAAAAGGTAGATATATGAGAGAACGGGCCAGTATTCTGATGTGATTATACTGAAGCTTACACGTTATAGAATTTGTCACACTCTCTGGCAATCCGACGACTGTATAACAAGTCAACCTATGCAATGAAAGCCAATCTGTGCAATGGAAACCAAGCTGTGGAATTAAAGCCAAGCTGTGCAACAGTACAGATATGTCAAAGATGAAACGCGACAGTTTGAATAGATTAGAGGTCGTAAGTACATGCATTTTTCTAACCTTGATCTATTTCCTCATACTGATGGCAATTTAGTAACAGCTAGAGTTTCTACTAATCTACCTGTAGCCGTTGCTTTGCCAAAAATCAAACAAGGCCTTCTACAACTATATAGTAAGATGAAATTGGGTATATAGGGCACTACGTAGAAAAAGGTTTCCTGTAATTTGCCATTCTCACCTAAAACTTAGTAAAGAAGATACTTCTGTTTGAAAAAGAAAAAAAAAAAAACAAATGTTTTCTCACGTATGCATGTATAGTTTTCTGCCCCACTGTAATTGTAGTAGAACATCTAAACAATGACGTTGACAATGCTTTTGAAAAACAAGTAAGTAAAAAAAAGTGCTCAACTGTGGTCCTACAACTCTCGGTTCGTGATGATTAAATCGGATGTTGTGTCATATTTAGCAGCTGTAAATTAAGTGGAGCACATAAATTTCGTACTTAATAAACGGTTCCACGATTCTCCGATTCAATTCCGCATTTACAGAGGGTAGTCCATGGATTTAGAAGAAGAAAAAAAAAAAAGTGCGATTAAAGCGAAAAGCGTGTGCACACAGACGCTGCAGCGACCATTTTTTTTTTTAAATTCTTCTCTACGTTTCCACCCTAAAAAAATATATAACTAGACACTGTGTGCCACTATAGTTGGGTAGGTTCTACTAACCAACGAGTGTGCATTTTTTTTTTTTTTATTATTTTATTTATTATTTTAACAGAAGCAGGGGGAACATGGCAGCCACTTGAAATCACGGGCCATTATATGAAAATTTTCGTGTACGTTACCTTTTTTTTCCCCCTCTAAGGTCGTCCTTTGCAATTTGAATGGAATATGATGTTCGTTACTCCTGCTGTTGATGTACGTGTATATATGGATTTATGTATGTAGCTCACGCCAGGATATGGTACCAGCTACCAGTTTTTTTGTTTTTTGAAAGTACATCAGATGCTGTGTCCTATCAAAACCCGGTGCGCTGTGCTTGGTTGTATGCGTTTTATACTTTTACGCGACAAGAGGGCCAGAAAAATGGGCTGAACAACAATAAATTTGAAGTGGTTTTGCACTCTCAAACATCTGCCCGATATTATAATTATTATTTCATATGGTGTGTGTTGTTATTTATTTAAATAAAGTGGTAAGGCTGCTGTTTGTATGGGTATAGCCTGAACCGAGGAGGAAATAAGTTTTTAAATGAAATGGTAGTGGTAAGTAAATTTTTGAAACAAATTTCATAATTGTTAC
Organism: Xylota sylvarum; assembly: GCA_905220385.1. Taxonomy (NCBI): domain Eukaryota; kingdom Metazoa; phylum Arthropoda; class Insecta; order Diptera; family Syrphidae; genus Xylota; species Xylota sylvarum. The sequence goes on from LR999958.1 coordinate 43,070,354, forward strand.
TCATTTTTTAGTTGATTCAGATAAGAAGGATCATGTGAACTTAAAATATTCAAAATGTGGATAAAAATATTCATAAAGATGAAAACATCAAAGCCCTGCAAGAATTAGACTGAGAAATTCACAGAATATTAACTGTGATGTTTGTTATGGATTGGCGCCCAACGTGGGGCTCACATTATAGACGACCATAGATGTCCTGATGAACATTGTCCAGGATATCTATCTCTATTGCATATTTGACTTTTGTTCTTCGGGTACCCGGAGAAGATTTCAGATCAACTATAGGGTCTTCAAATTCCAAATGGCAATGAGAGTATGATATTGCTCCCTTAATAGTCATCTTCAAAAGTTCAAAAAAATAATTCTGAAGCTAGATACTGGTTCTAATCTAACTTGAAGAGCAGTCAACTTTAGAAAAGTTCCTTGTGAGCAGCAGATGAACACTTCGACAGCGCCCTGCAGCGGTTCATCAGCGAATGTTATAAAAAAATATTTCCCTAGTCAGATATTTCTTACATTTCGTATCGAAACTCATTGGGCACAAAAGTTCTTTTGACAATGCATATGTTTAAAGGATCACAGAAATGTCATTTGATACATATTGTAGGTAGGTAAGACTTACATGTCCTGCATGTGTTGCATGTGGCACCATCTTGTCGGAACCACATATCACTGATGTCAAGTCCAACCATTTCTGGCCAAAAATAGTCTTCCAACATGGCACTATAGCGAACTCCATGGCGATCATTTTCATCAACGAAAAAATACGGTCCAATCACACATCCGGCATGAAATCCACACCACACGGTTACTTTTTGTGGATACAATGGCAATCATATATTCAGTATTTTCTTCAAACTTTTGCAGAGCCCAATCGAAAAAATTTCGAGGCTTTAAATGATCAAGAGGCTTCAGTTCTTGAGTTAATTTGATCTTGTAAGGGCGTAGGCCAAGCTCAATGTGGACTGAGAGATTCCCAATTCTTGTGAACGGCGGCGTGAAATCGACTAATTTGGCTAATTTTGAACAGACGCACTTACGGCTGAGATATTTTGGTAAGAACAGTCAATAGTGATTATGTTGACTAGAATTTATCCCCCATAGCACGTCTGGTGGAATGATTATTCCGACCGAGAATTGAAGTAAGTGCTCTTAAAGTTGCGACTACCTAAAACGCTTTAAAAGTTTTTCTTTTTTTGATTAGACCAGAACCCGAACAAGTCGGGCATGATTTGAACAAAAAAATGATTCGTGTACCTACTTATCTATGGAGACTTTTTCTTTCTTTTAGGTGACATCTGTCAAATGCCTTTCGATCTTAAGACTTGTCTGTCAAATATGTGACAGAAATAAATTCAATTAGGATGACTTGTTCTTTTTCGTTATACATATCGTAGAAATCCTTTAAATAACAAAAAAAAACGCCATCTTGATCCTTGGAATACAATGCAAAATGAATGGGATTCAATGATGAACTTTTTCTGCAAGTATTTATTTGGAATAGAGTTTTAAGATTATAGGATAGATAAACTATCCAGTTTTCTACATAATGTACACAATGCAGAACTTGTGACTTAGTTTTCGTGCGTTCTAATTCTTACACGAAACTCTCTATTCATCTAACGCTATCTATTCAACCAAATACGGTAGATTTGAAAAAAATTAAGTTCAAGTAGCCATCGTGGATTAAAATTAACCTTATCTGTTGAAAATTCAATGGAACGCCCTGTTGAATAATAATTCTTGCACACATTTACCGGAGATAATTCAAAAAGAAAACAAAAACAAATGCGAAGAAATGTAAAAGCAAATTAAGAGCCCATTTCGTCCCATCAACATAAAAGCCTCATAAACATATCCCTCCTTCATTCTTCGTCCACAGGAGTATGGTTGTGATGGTTGTGATATCCTGGCTGGTGTTTCTTAGAACAACATCCGAAGCACACCCTGAAGTAGGTGCAATGAAATGATGCACATTGCGCTACGGGCAAAGGTCCTATTCAAAGCCAACTAACCTAGGCATAAGTGCCACTGAGTTATGTCACAAATTTAACCACCACCAGGCAGAGTTTTTCCCATCATATCCTTCACGAAGGGACTCCTACGAGTTTCTATTATATACATATACTTTTTTTTTTTTTTAATGCAAAATGCCAATAAAATTATCTCTCTTAGCGATGCACATGATTCGGTTGCATATGTAAGTATCTGCTTCCGTGGGCAATTTTGCATTTTGCCATCTCATGTTGGCCTCCTAATGTTAATTCATGAAGAAACGTTGAAAAAAAATAAAATAAAAATGAGATGCAAAAAAGGACTCCACCTTACAACCCAACCCAACCATACAAAAAAAAAAAAAATAAACAGAATATAAGGAAGAAAAGCCACGTGTTTCAGCATCACTGAATGGGGTCTTTCTTTGGATCTTCTAGGATGTGTAAGCAAAGTTAAATACAGATTTATCTCTGTCCCAGTACGTGGGAGGGATGTCTTTGTTTGTAGCGCATAAAATGCGCAAAAATAAATTTCATCGCAATAAAAATTTTACAAAGATAGATAGGAACAGCACTTGAGCTGTTCCCCATATACATACACTAGTAGAAGGGAACAGAATTTTTATTTAAAAAAAATATAAAATGAATCCACTTGAGGATATATAAACAGGATACCAAAAGATAACACATTACGTGCATATAGTATCTCGGTGAAAGTAATGTTCGTTTACAAAGCGTTACGAAAGGACGTGAAAATGCATTTAATGGATGCGAGATGGATTTTCTTTCCTGGCACATGACAAAGGAATGGAAATTGCAAATTGCATGCATTAAGTGAGAGACAATGAAATAAGTTGAATTTTAAATGAATATAAGAATCATGCAATGAAAGCTTACTCCTTTGACGAGGATTCTTGCCGAAAAAAAAATAAAATCTTTCAACAAAGCAAAGTTGGCAGTAGGTGTTAAGGTAAGCCTAGCTTAAACATGCGACCTAAGGAGCTGTGAAAGGCTTCAGTCGAAATGAGTACCGAGTATGTCCTTATAATGTAAAAATAGATAAGACTGAAAAGCTAAGCTAGGCAAAGAAACAATGCTGCACTTGATAATGAAATCGATGATGTCATGGGCTATCAGAAGAATAAACTGAAGGTGCGCTATGAATTTAACAGCCTAGCAAGTCAGATGAAACTCATTTACATGGAGGTACATGAGCTGTATAATCGAAACTCAAGCTACATAACTTTTTCCACAGAACTTGAGGAGAGTGTTTGGAATACCACAGAAAATAGATGCTAAGTCACTGGGGGTCCTCAACCGACTGGAGGCAGTTAGCTAAGAACCGAGCACTCTGGAGAATTGGGGAGCACCTCTCAAAGCGGAGTAAAGTATGTAATATAGGAATGAAAAGAATAGGTAGGTGTTAGGACAGTACCAACAGTGCGATTCCTTACAGAATAAAGTTCAGCCAAAGACAAACAAGGTACCACTGTCTCAATATGTCCATATTGAGTGAGGAGGGCTTTTACTATGCCTGCTCATTTTCGTGTAGTTCCCAGTTGCCATGACTCCTCCTGAACCATTCGGTGATATGTGTTTCTTGGTTGATTCCCTAAATCCAAGGCCGCTTTCGTTTTTGCATGATTGTGCCTGTTAGTAGGCACCCTATAATGACCGCTTGTAGATTTTCAAGTGCTTTCAAATGGAACATTTCTAGTTCATTTCCAAACAAAGACCCGGCTCTAGTTGACCTGCACCAATGCAACTTCCTATAGGGAGTCAGGAACATACATATAACTACAAGCAGCGAGAGTAACAACCACGAGACCATTACAGAGCGCAAAAATATGACCAAGATAGAAATCCTTTAAGGCCCAAACATTCGATAATGTGATGCTGGAAATGAGAATATGTAATATGATCGACAGCGGACCCTTAAAATGGGAAACTATACAATAGGCAGGATAGCACCTACTACACATCCAGCAATCTCCCGTCAATTAAAGATGAAATAAGGCTAAAGACAGAATTTGCACCAACTTGCAAACTGAGTTAACGTGTTAATGCTGTCGTCTAGTGCTGTCTATCCAGCTCTTCTCTAGCTGCCGTACCTACTGAATTTCTTCTCTACTTGTGTATCTGCTGATTGAATGGATAACGCTTCATTGCGTGCGGAATGCCATCACGCAAGAAAGCACTATGGAATGGAATACATCTACCTAAATACAAGAAAGGCCGCTAAGCTTTCGAATAAGCCATTTGAAGTCCATCCCAATCCCTAAGGCAAGTCATACCGAATGGCTAAGAACTATGGCACACCATTGCTTGCATACGCTATTGGATTATGACAGACGTATATTCGCACCAAAAGAAGGCAATTGTCATCCTCTAGTTGAAACCTGAAACCTGCAGGAGGCTTAGACGAAGCTAGGAGACTAGCAGGATAAATAGACAATTATTCCTAACCCTAGTACCTATAGTTAGTCTTAAGGCATTCATTCACTTCACTTTTGTAACAACAGGTAGGCAAAGCAACCACGAAAGATTCTACTCGTATTTATAGTTAAAAAATACAATCGTAGATACATTGTATATACTAAAGGCAGCGAACATAAGTAATAGTCTGTAAATATTTTAGTTATCACCTTTACGTCGTATAGTGTTTTCAGGACAAGTTTTGCGACGACGAAACTAGGCAGTACAACGTCTTAGGCGGCGTTCCCTAAGGATCCGTACTGAGAACGAAACAACACTTATTGCCTGCGGTGCAATCGATAGCTACTGGTGGAGAAGTTAGGTAAGAACTTAGTCCCAGACAGCAAACGCAACTGTTCCATTGTACTATCAGGAAGCAAAATCCAGTATTACCCATTTTACTGCAATTTTTTCGGAGAAAGCCGAAAATGTATTTCACCGATGAGGAGCTTACAGTATCAACACTCACCACATCAGTACCGAAGATCTACCACCTGATCCAAGCAAAGGTAGGACAATAATAAAGGAAAGTATCGTCGCCCTTTCCACAAGCGTCACAGAGAGTGGTGTTTCTTAAGCCTAGCACACTTAGATGCTTGGCAAAAGGAAAGTGTCCTGTAAGAACGCCAATAAGGTGTCTACAATCTTTTCTGCTGAGAGACAGCAAGTTCATCTCTTACAAACGTTCTGAAGGATATGTTAAGTCTGCCTGCATCCTGGAGAGCCATGTCACACACAATTGTGATCGTAGGAAACCAGATAATCAATGGAGGCTCTGACTAACACTAACACAGGTTCACGTCCTGAGAAATATTCCTCGGAAAATTACTTGGCAATCTCATCGGAGATCTGAATTCCTGCAAACCCAGTGTGACCTCGAATCCGAAAAAAGAGTCCTGCGAATGAATTCAAAGAGTTCTTTGCATTTTTGAACTATTTTGGAACGGGTTACAGGGTTGAGCAAGGCCTCAGATACGCATATACTCCGATTCCGTCACTTATTTTTAACGATATAGTCGGCAGCCATTAGGATAGCATAGATCTCCCCGCTTGAAAAACAGAAGCATACTTGCCTAATGAGTAGTGAAGTGTAGTGACACCGGCACCAGACCTTTGACGGAATCCGTGAAGATACGATTGCAGCCCAGTCTAGGTTCAGCCTCTAGTGGAAGCCAGTCGTGAACGCAAGGAAAGCCGACTTTAAATTTGCACAGCAACCGAAGTTCCGGTGTCATTGCATCAGACAGCATATCCATGGAACCAGAGTCGTAAGATAAGTGTTGCACAAGTTCATCAAACTTGTATGCGAATGATATCAAAAGCCACTTTGGTATTGCTTTGGTAGTACATCCCATGATAAAAGTATAAAGGAGTGGTAAATCAAGTAGAACATCTAGAGCAGAGCCAGGCGTACTGGGGAAAGATGCCGTGCAGCCGAGACAGACCGCTCTTTAGAGTTTCGTGCAGAAGACAGTCACATACTTACACAAAACCCCACTCCATCAAACAACCGTTGTATACCTTAGCTAGAAAAGAGTTGTCATAGCCGTATAGGTCCAGAGGACCTTTTTCTGTGATAAGCTCCATGTCTTGCCAAAAGCACCCTTACACTGCCAGAAAACTGAGAGCGCCTTGGATGTCTTTGACTTGACATGCTTTGCCCAAAGAAGTTTCTTATACAGGAGCACTCCCAAATACTTCGCTTCATCGGATATCTGGATATTTTCGCCTCTTAACAGTGGCTGAGTCAGACCGGTAACAGTCCTCCTTCCCGTGAAGAGAACAACTTCAGTTTTCAAATGATTGACCGAAAGCCCATTCCTAGTGCATCATTCATCGACTATTTCTAAGGCTATCTGCACGTTAGCATAGACAGTCTGGTCGCATGACCCGACAGAAAGTATGACAAAATCATCCGGATATGCCTGAGGGTAGACGTTTGAAATATTGAGAGTATGCTACTGCACCATAGAAGTGGAGACGTCACCTTGCTGGCAGCCTCTGTTAATACCTGTCACAGGACCGCATCTACAGCCAAAGTTCTATTCATCAGCATTGCCCTGATCCACAATACCAATGTTTCATCTACTCCCTGTTGTCTAGCAGAGTTACAGATGCTACAAAAGTCGGTGAATCTGCACATGGCATATTCTTTCCTATCAATCGCGCATTCATTTCTAAGCGGAGATGGTCCTAGTCAGCTCTTGCCCATTTAGCAACTCGACCCAAAAATCATTCCATTGGTGCTGAAATGACTAAATATGAAAATCAAATCGTCTCGATAAAACCTCCTGGATAGTCAACCCATTAGTTTGGATATTTTATTTCTCAATTTGGTACAAGAGAGCCAAAATGAACTGACCTACTTGGACATTCACCTCTAGACTCTATGTTATGGCGAAATGAAAATTCTGGTTAGGGGAACTAGGGGAAGTTTTTTTTTCCATAAATTATACATTCTAGACAAGCCATTCATTAATGTTTACACTGAGATCGCAGTGAAGAAGATATATGTATCACCAGACTTTCGAATAATATGCTAATGAAACTACCGGATCTATCTTACTCAGTGTACTGTGCAATTCCTTTGAGGTATTCCATACGGTGTACAAGGGAAGGTGGCAACAGATAGATAGGTAATGTGCCTCACAATACCGTCCAGTTTGACTTTTTCGTAAAAAATGTAGAGACACATATAAAACAGAAGACCACCTCCGAAGCCCTTACAAGTACGATAAATACAACAAGTACAATCAATCTACAACTTCTTCTACCACAATAACATACGTATCAGGTCAATAAATCATAAACTAATTCACCACAAATTACTTCTTCTTGATTGATTCCTCTCAATCGAACAAAACAAAACAAATCAAAGAAAAAAAAAAACCTCATCTCCCTCGTAAATCTTTCTAAATATTATTACAACTTGTTCAACCACAGACAATCCCTCGGATTTGATCAGCAGCACATCGTAAATCTCTATACTTCCTGTCAATAAAAAAAGAAGTAGAAAAAAAAAGTAACAATAACAACAACCAAAGCGAATATCAAGTAAAGAGAAACCCCCAGGATATGAACAGGATACACATGCTGTACACGCCGGTATACAAATTCACAGCTCGTTTAACCTAAAGGGAAAAACCCGCGTAAATCCGATAATAATACGGGTAAATATTTGACATTTTAATCCGGATCACATACTAGGGAAGAATCATCATCGTCATCATCACCATGCATCGGCATCGGTGAATCTTTAGATACAAAATTCATTCATCGAGAAATTCGATTCAATTCACGTCGTACAGCAGGTTACTGGCATTCAGTACACCAACAAAGGATACGAAAAATCCGATAAAGAGAGAAAAGGATAATTGATTGAGTGTTGCAAATCCAAACAAAAGAAAATATTCGCATGTAACGAAAATATTAATAAAAATATGAGTGGGATGCTGGCACGTAATTACGTGGGAATTTTCGAAAAAAAAAAAAAAAAATTTACAATCCTCGAAGGATACGGATTATCGTTATCATAATTATTGCTTTTTATTTTATTGTTATTGTTGTGGATTAACCTTTAAAAACCACCAGAAAGGACAGGTAGTTGAAGGATATTTACTTAGGTGTACTTGCCTAAGCCAATAAGGACATTAAAAAGATGAATGTTGGATTTGCATTGAATGCCCTGAGGGATGCGCTGAGTGTTGGTTTAGGATCCGAGAGAATGGCACGCAACTTCCATTTATTAATAAAGTCAAAATATTATTTTAAGAATCTTCAATCGCATAAGTCAATGCGATGCTTTTTTTTTCATCTTTGAGGCTTAAAATTACAGGCTGCAGGATAGAGAGTAAAATAAGAAGTCAAAGATGGTTTCTACTCTCCATCGTCCTTTCAGTTGCATAAGTTGCCTCGAGAATCTGCTGAAATTTACTTTTAGTTTCAAAGTGTAAACCACAAAGTTAGAGCCTTATATCTCGGCTAGGTCTTTATCCTTTTATATGCTTGATTTGTGCTGAGACCTTATGAGAATTTTTGACATGTGATCGTCTTAAGATTTGATCCAAGAACAGGCGTTCAGGGTAAATCTGTTGATGTAACGAAATTTGGTAGGCGTTTGAAGCCATTGTAAAATAGCAAATTATTGATGGATTTCAATCATTTAGGTTTCAAAAAACGAGGCATATCCTCCTCTATTCGACTAGATATTTCGAGTGGGAGAGGTCTTGCGTATAGGTTGGAGGGTCGGGCGGATATCTGGGCTACAATTTCGTCAACTTCCAGAAGGTGCTTTGATTTGCTATGTTATCCGATTTAGATGCAATAAACGGCATACGTTTGCTAATTAATTCTATTTTTATAGAAATAATACTGGCTACGACTCAATAGCAAGCAATTACTAGCAGAGGTATCGACGATTCGACCAACCAATGGATAATGGGTGGCCCTTAGTCGAATTATTACTTCCTCTTCTTGGGGAGTGTCAGTGTCTGTGAAGGCAATTAAGTGCTGCCCCCAGAGAGAAAACCTTTCTCCCCTTCTGTGGTCACTAATCATCGACAATCTTCTAGACGATCTACAGAGATCAGGCTATATCGCCATTGGTTATTCGGATGACTTGGCGATTTTTATTAGTGGTAAACACAGGACATATAACTTTGAGGTAGTAAGGAACTTTGTCTACCTCGGCTCTGCCAACAAAATCTAAAAATAACACCTCAGCAGAAATAAAACGAAGAATAACTCTTGCCAATCGCTGTTTCCTTAGGCTGAGAAGGCAATTGAGTAGTAAGGCCCTATCCCGAACAACTAAGGAGACTCTATATAAGACCTTGATCATCCCAGTCCTGCTTTATGGCGCTGAAGCTTGGACTTTATCAAAAGCGGATGAAGATATCCTCGGTCGTTTCGAGAGAAAAATTCTTCGTAAAATATTCGGTCCCATTTGCGTTGACAGGCTTTAGAGGAGAAGATTCAACGACGAACTATACGAGCTGTACAGCGACATCGACCTTCGTCAAAAAACTGCGCATTAGTCGTTTGAGATGGCTAGGACATGTAGAGCGAATGGACACTAGTGCTCCGGCCCGAAGAGTCTTCGAATCACACCCGGAGGGACAACGCAGCAGAGGAAGACCTCGCCTTAAGTGGCGCGCACAAGTTGAAGGGGACCTGAACAAGCTTGGAGTGCGCAACTGGAGGCAGTTAGCTAAGGACCGAGCTAACTGGAGAGGCTTGTTAGTTGAGGCCCAGGTTCACCCCGAACTGTAGCGCTACCTAAGTAAGTAAGTAAACACAGGACAACCATTTCCAGAATGGTTAGAATGGTGCATCAGAGAAGGACTATCCATCAATCCTTGCAAAACTGTTCTAGTCCCTTTTACGAAAAGAAGATTTGTCAATCTAGGATCTATTACTATCAAAGGCACCACTTTGGTTTATTCTAGTGAGGTTAAGTCCGCCATCGAACACGCCACTAGGACCATGTGGACCAGTAGACGCTTTTGATGTGTATACAATGATGGTGAGGCTCATTATAACATATGCGACCATCGTTTAGTGGCCGAAAGTTCTTGAAGGGACAATGGCTACTAAGCTTCAAAGGCTCCAGAGAAATGCCTGCCTCCATATGACGGGTGCATGAGTACCTGCACTACGGCAGCATTAGAAGCTGTTGTTGGGCTTTCTTCCCTACAAATCTTCATTAGAAAGACGGCCGCTGGATGTGTTATTAAGCTGCAGAATAGAACACAAGTATAATCTAGGTGACCAGGATACCTGAAAATTCTTGACTTAATTCCCAAAAAAGACATGTTTTGCATTATACCCGACATCATGGTTAGGGAGTACTGTTTCGGTAGAAATATTGCACCGTCCAAACTGATCTAATGGTGTCATGGGACTGGATCCTAGAGCTCTGGTCTGGTTCAAACACGAATCGCAGATGGAAACTGGAGTTGGAACAGACGTCTTTGCACCCAACACCAAAGTTTCGCAACGAATCTGCATATGAACTAGGTAGGGCTGGCTCAGATGCACTCATAGGACCTGAACCTTATTGTGGGATGTTGGCCCTGGAAAAATGTCTCGGGGCTGAGACAATCCAAGCGATTAATTAGGCTTTATTCCTACAAGGCAATCCTTGATCTAGACATAGATAATATTAGAAAGCTGGTGAGCTTTCTCACAGGTCACAGTGGCCTGCAATATCACCTCAACAAGCTCAATCTGTGCCCAGAAACGTAATGAGCACATTCTCTGTTAATGCCAAACATTACATTGGTTAAGGAGGCGTAGTCTCAATAAAGAAATATGTTCGTCAGTGGAGTTGAGAAATTCTGCTGCTTGGACTTACTATCCTTCATTTGGGAGGTAGTCCGACTCTTGGATTAAACATACCCTAATCGATACAATAGATCTTTTTAGATTGCAGTTTCAGCCACATGGGCAAGAGTAAAAAAAAACCCTAGAATCTTTAAAAAAAAAACGGAAAGAACAGAGTCCATGAAATGGCGTAAATAACAGAGAAGACCTCACAGCAAATTGAAGAAGGTACCAGTGGCAAATAAGACAATCGGAGGACAAATAACGTCAGAAAACCTCGCTTAAGTTAGACAGGTTTCTAACCAAAGCCCACTAGTTATTCCAGGAAGCTAAACTCCAGTCAAAAGCACTTTTCATTGCGTTCCATTTCCCCTCATCAATTCCCCCTAAAATGCCACTTAAAACGAATAAATTAATTACATCCACACAATGACAACCAATTGATAACAGAAATCATAATGCCGCAAGCAATCATATTTCAACCGGTAGTCGACAACAGTCCCCTGTTGTCAGAATACACTGACACAAAGTGCTAGGATAACAGGGATAACGACAACGATAATAATCGACACATTTAAAAAGCAATTGTTCAAAGGTTACAACTCATCGTACCGGCTACCGGAAGACCATAAACGACACAACATAACTGCATCCCTCGGGCTACCACCAACCATAATTGGGTTGCAGAAGATTCGAACCAAAGATGGCATTTGTTATTGTAAGGATAACACAACACCATCAAAATTAGGGGTGTGCAACCAATCATTTCGGTAGTCGCACAAGTCTACGTCCTATAGTATTGGTGATGATGATTTGAATTTCACAGACAGGGGTGAACATTCTCTATTGTCATGACACTCGCACCGGAATTACCCTTGGGCTATTTTTTTTTTTTTTTTGCACATCAGATTTTAAGGATGAGATATCTCCATGGAAATGGACAGATACCATGTGGAGGGGATTTTGTTCCATCGAATGTTGGTTGGATGGATGTTGTTTTTTGCAAGTCTTTTGAGGGATGAAAGGAAAAATATCGCAAAATCAATTACCGTTAAATAAACGTACGAAATGTAGTTAAGTTGAATAGATTTACGCATCATTAAAGGGACAAGTGGGTTTACTTGTTTTTTTTTTTTTTTTTTTTTTTATTTATTCGCTTCGAATGGCCTAATTTGCTTTGGGAAATATAATTTATTTCCTTTTAGGTCTTTGGAGTTTTGTGACAGTGAGTGCCGTATGTAGACGGGTCTAAATGTTAAAAAATATATATGTATGTATGAGAGCATTTCCAGTCAACTCAATTGCGATAGGTTTTGTTGATCGTTTTTTTCTGTTCTTAGACCTTTTTGATCTGACAAAGGACATTTATTTTTATAACTACTTACACAAACAAAATGGGCACTCCTATAAATTTAGTTGGTCTCGTGGCATAGTTCGGTTTTAATAGTTTTTGATTAGTATTTGAATTCACGGAGCAGTGTTTGAGGTTTTAGTAAAGCATCGTCTGTCAACTGATTACTTGTTTACATCTCAAATCAACTTAGGAAACCGAAAATAGCATCTAAGTGTTTTAAGAACGATTCCAGCTATTGATGCTTCTCTGTATTAGCTGGAAATTGAAAGGCTTTTGATATACATATGTACGTAACTATACCTAAGTATATGCATTTGCCGTGAACTCTTCAAAGTTTGATATATCTGTGACCACATGAACTTTTATATGAAGAACAGTCCACGCTGTTGTCAAGTAGATATATGTACATATGGCAGCATATTTCAGCAGCATTAAGAAATAATGGATAGGCACAACTTCCCTCTAACAAACGTTCGACAAACTTCCGAGAGGATAACATGACAAAATTTTCTCAAAAACGGTACTGAATCAAATATTTGCGATTTGTATTTCATCTAAGTTTGGAGCCAGTTGCAGTCAGATCATGTTGAAGACCCATTTTGTTTCTGGGTCAGATTGGTTCCATGCCCTGAATTCACACCGAAACTGGTTCCTCTTCCTCGCTTTCCATATGGAAGGAACTCGTTGTTTATGAAGGTCCCTGTCTGAGCGGGAACGGACAACTAACCCAACCCAACCGTGATTAGATGACAAGGTACAGTGAATAGAGACTTAAGAAAGTGACATAAAAATACAGACCATTGTTGCCGCTTTATAGGACTTTCCCTAACTTCCACCAACTAGCGGTTGTGTGGAGACGATTTTAGGGGTAGAGGCAGGCTATGGCAAAAAATCTCAAGCATTTGGCACATATTCAGGTCAAGGAATATCGATGATCCTCTCTGCTCAAGCTCTGAAGAAAAGCGATATATGTATGTTTACACAGTTTGTCAGTGGATCTGGAAAGTTAAAATTTGGATTTACTCTAAAAGTTTTCGAGGTTTTGTGGACAGTTCCTAGGACATCAAACCTAGAAATTTTTGTGGGATCAGTCTCAATAACAGGACCCCAAGCCTGGGCCGGGGATCCTGAAATCTCCTTAAATAAAATGTTCAACTAAAGCAGAGATTAGAGCATGGAGTCCAAGGCCGAGTAACAATTCTGAGTCTGGAAAATCCGAAAGTCTGGACTTCTGTCGCTTCGTTAGAAGAGAAGGGCCTGTACCAAGGTCTAGTATTACTTCCTTTCCTCAATTCCATAGTTCTTCACTATCGGTTCAATTCAATTCTTTTTACTCTTTTATGCAGGATGAGACTAAAAATGGATTTTTTAAGAATCCGCGTGAAAATGTTGCAAATTTGGAGTACTTCTGCTATACGAAAAAAGCCATTAACGCTTTATAACGACGAAGATCCGATTGGAAATAATATAGTACGGTGTTCAAGTTGCTTTTAAAAATTCGATATTCTATTATGATAATAGGGCACATAAAGCCTCGTGTCAAGAATCTCGACATTCAACCCTAGGCGGAGTATGGATGGAAGTTTTTTCTGGTTCACTCGTCTTAAATGGCTATTGTGGTGGTGGCCAGGTGCGTACTTATAGGACAAAGTCACTGGACGATCCCTACATACAAACGCTTCAAGAAGCACTGTCTCCTCATGGCAGCCGACGTCCATCGGCTCTCATGCTTTAGCTGTCACCCTCCAATAGGGAAACTTGCTACTGGCTGCGTGCCTCTTAGGTAATCCTAAATGGCCGATTACAGAAATAGCATGAGAGCCGGCTAAAGTAAGCAACGTGGGGAGAAACCCCATTATTAGATTCTTAATCCAAGGTGGAACAGCGAACGCCGATGGATGCATGGCTAAGAGGGTGCTTAGTCACTAGTTTGCGAACTCCGAATACCTGGTAACCTTCGGTTTCAATCCAGCCTTACTATGGCATACCCGGAGACTCGTGAGTTCAAAATTTTTAAAAATAACTCAAGAAACAATTAGACTGATGCATCTCAAATCGCATCGTCCTCGGGTTCTACCGTTGCTCTCGAAGGCCAACTTCGTACAGGCCACAACTTCTTGGTCTGTTGTTGAACAAGTTGAACTATCCTAAAATTTTAACGCACTGCCATACGGGCCCATCTGAATCTTTTGATGGTTTCAGAGTCGAGGACGTGGAATCAGTCACTTTTGATGCTCACGTTTCCACGCTTGTTGATGCCTGTAGTGTTATTACAGATCCAGCAACAAGAAGGTGGATTCATTAAATTGAATTCGATGGAAAGACGGTGGTTCAAATATGCTTTACGCATATTCAAAAGTAAAAAAAAACACTCTCGCTTTTGGCAGGACTTCCCTTTCCATCCCTTTCATTCAGCGCGAAGTCAAGTGTGTTAGATCTAAGGATCAGACGCCAACAGCTCCCAAGAAAACACCTGCTACCACCCCACTTTTTGTGTTGACCCGATCGACTTGTCGACTCAACTCCTCTCAACTCAGCAATTGGCACTTTTTTAAGAGACGGTCATATACATTTTGATTGAGATGAGCAAAAGGCGTGTGACCGCATTTTTCCGGCTCACATCTTAAATCGTCTACTCAGGCAGTGCTACTGCTGGGTGGATACGCTCGAACTTTGAGAGAATCACATCCAAGAGTAGACTGTCATGCTGATGCAAGAGGAATCTTTACCTAAGCCACATATCGTAGCCGAGATGTTCGAAGAAAAAAGCCTCTAAATGAGAAAATCATCCTCGAGATGGGCCCTGATAGCAGGAAGAGGATCTTCTTCATCCCTGCTGCTCCAGCAAAAGTCATTAAAAAGACGGCCTAACTTTTCGGTGTATAAGCCTATAAAACTGTGTCTAACAAGGACACCATTATGGGTACTAATCTGCGATAGCTCGAGCAACCTAATACAAAGCCTAACCGAATTCTAAGCCAGATCTGTCGAGAGCTAGGATGTTTCGAGCTATTTTCTTTCATAAAATCTTAAGGATAATCCCTTGCCTGGCGAACTTGTCTGCCTTGCAGTATGTTACTTAGCACTGAGCGTAGGTAAATGTTGAATTAGCAACCTTACAAAGTTTCTAATCTAGCCTAAGCCAGATCTGTCTAGACCTTGGATATTTTGAGCTATTTTCCTTTATAAAATCCTAAGGCCTTCTAAGTCTTGCAGTATGTATGTGACCTGGCATTCAACGTAGATGAATGTTGAATTAGACCTTTACCTCTATGAGCAGTCAAGTCCTACAAGACTACAGCCTGAGATGCCCATGATCAGAAGATATTTGGTAGGATACGTCAACTAACGCACCTTTAATAATACCCAACGAATGGAACCTAAGCTTGTTCCGCAAGAAACAACAGCTGCAGAGCTGAAAGTCAAACTCAACTTACCCATGTCATCAGGCCCTAAAACCATATGTCGATCAGTTGATTGGAAACTATCAGTACGACTTTAGGCTTGCGAGATCAACGATCGACCAAAATCTCCACTCTATGGCAAGTCCTGGAGAAGTTCTAAGACCATTTAACAACTTTAACGTCACTTTTATGTGATGTGTTGAATGTCGATAAGTCAAAGTCGAAAATGGAACCAGGTTTTAGCCAGAATATCGAATTTTCATTCAGTTTCTTGAACCTGGTACCAGAGCAAATAGTTTGAACTTCCTAGGCCAACACATGTTGGCCATGTGTTTCACAGGTCAGTGCAATGAATTAGTAGGCATGAGTCTTCGAGAGTTGACGAGTTTAGAGTTCACTGTATATGGAACTACATACATATACAAGCTATAGGGGGCTGGGTGATGTTCACCAGAAGCTCAAGCCCGAAAAGGTCTTGAATTCTTTCCTTATGAACTACGTACTCATTTTCTAAAGTCGTGGGCAAGTTAAGTTGGACCTTAACCGAGTAAAAGTATGCAAGACACTTGACCAAGCATCTTGCTGGCTAGAAAGACTGGTTGTTTTGGGCCGTAATTCACTTCGAAGTCCTGTCCCATCGAAACTAATAAAAATTGTGACAGTAAACAGCTTTACATAAGTAAAATCTGAATTTCTTACGAAAACGCCCTAATAGGCATTTTTGGTAGGGCTATAAATATTTATATGAGATTTATAGATACTCTGAAAATTTTTAAGTTCATAAGGTCGTCTTATTTTGAGGAATATTCTGAACTATCGATGGGATCTCCAGCATGATCCATTCAGGGGAAATAAGCATTTAAGCATATGACAATGGGGAATGGCGACAAACCGGACTTACTGAGATTTTCTCAATAAATAGTACAGTGGTAGTATCTCGAGTAGGTCCTAAATTATTTACAAAAGCTCGAAGTTTGTTATTTTACAAGGATAGGACGAAGCTTAGTTTATTTAGACTGCTATAAAAATTCCCTAAAAATGTCTAAAAAGTGTTTTAAATTATGCAAATTATTCTTTCGGTTAGAACATCGTTATTTATGTTCGTTACCGAGCTTCAAGACATGGAAATAGACGGATTTGAAGTTAAAGTCTTTGTTGACTAATACCCTAAGTGCTAAAATAAATATTGCTCAAATAACTTAAGTTATGAGTGTGAAGATACGTTTTCAGTAGGAAATGGAAAATCACACCTTTTCGTCCTGGCCGTGTCGAACATAAGACCAAGGACGATACCCATATACATATGTAGGTACTTATGTACTAGATTCCACGACTTTTTATGGTTCTTAAGCAATGACTTACCTGCGTTGGCGTTAAATGTATTAAACTTGCTAAATGTTCTCTTTCGGGCGCCGATAGATATCGCTGTTGTTTAAATCTTCGCTCCAGTTCGTAGACCTTAAATGAAAAAGAGAACAAAATTTTTATTCAAAACCATCAAATCATATACAATTCCAATCAAAATATGAAAAAGAAAAAAACTAATTTATTGACATTCCTCAAAAAGTCATTCAGTCATAACTAAGCTAACTTCGCAGTAGAAATCTACAGCGCAATCATCAGCAATCAGCACGTTCTAAACGAACCTGCACCTTCATCGCGCACATGCATAAATTCTAAAGTTTTCCCCCGGCCCGGCTCCATCTGTAGGTAATACCTACTTTGAAGTATTTCTTGGCTTCTACGACGCTGCTAACGTCAATTAATTGTCACTTAGACAAATATTGACAGTTTATGAAATATTTGCCATTGTAAACACACACAGAGCTCGTACATCGTATAGCGAGCACACTCGGTACACTCTATGCGCACATCGTGTGGAGGATAACCCTCGTTGAGTGAAATTACCTGAAAAGGCCATAGATACACAAGGCAGTGCAACGAAACGACGTCATTAGATGATGTACATCATTGCGGAATGCAAAAAAGCGTACGGTTTGCGCATCGCGCATGCCGTATCGTCCTCGGCCTCGGTTGACAGTTTAAACTAACATATTTGTCAGATGATTATGGGGAAAGGCGCGCACAATAATATTTATGCAATGGATGAGTGCATTTTGTTGTTACAACAACAAGACCAGAGTTCTCGTTTCTTCCACATCCTTGCGAATTGTTATTTGTTATCGGTGCGCGCTTCCAAACGGGGGGACTGTGTTTTTCTTTGATCAACACAACGGAGTTTGGTTGAGAGAGAAGTTAAGAAAAGTCTTCCGCAATGATTTCGGTGGGTTTTTTAGGGCTTTTCATTTATTTACCGACGAGGTCAGATGGGATGAGGATTACCGCTTAAAAGGATTCAATTAGGAGCACTCTCGTGTTGGGTGGTTTTTTTTTTTTTTTTTTTGTTTTTTTTTATTAAAAAACAAATAAAGTGGGAAGCAATTGTTACGTATTCGCTTTGCCCGGTCATATTTGCTCACGCGAATATCCAATAAAACCCATTGTACATCAGTCGAATGGCAATAAAATACACACGAACACACTCATTCGGAGCGAGACACAACATCGATATTGGTACTTGAAAAATCCATTAACAATAATGAATTCTCAATTTCAATACTAATTTCAAAAATAAGGGTACGCTGCGGGGACTGAACCGCATCATGACGATGCGGAAAGCCCCGCATTCTTCTCGAAACCAATATTGCAATTCCCGGATAGCAAGGCAACTCAATAATAACAATAACAATGTGAAGCACAGCATAGCCATTTGTAGATACACACTCGTAGATACATTTTTGTATCTACCTATGCAGTATGATGTTCAATATGTAGCTACAGATGTAGAAGTTTCGCTATTATTGCGAATGTAATATTCAATATTGAAATTGTATATAACTTTGACATGAATGCACTTTAATTTGCAAACAAAGAATATTAAATGAAAGGTTTATTCGATGATAATTGGCTTATAAGTCAAATGTCGATTCGTTAGTAATTAATTCGAGGTCTGATCTCTGACTTACTTCACCTCGAATAAGCTCAATGGAGAGAAGATATTCGCAGATATCTAAAAGATAATTTTCAGCGAAATGCTAAGATAAACGTTTCTTTTCTTTCTGCCTCGGAATCCAATCTATGTACATGTGAAGGAAAACGTTTCTTTTCATCTATTTGATTCCAGTTATGGCATTATTAGGCTGAATTCTTTATTTTAACGAAATATTGAGCCATTCTGCCTAAATCTTCAGAAAGCCAGTTTTCACGAGTCTTAATTATTTTACTCTGTGTAGATTGGCGTTATTCAACAATGTAATCAAATTTTATTGAAAAAGCAGCGGAAAGATTAAGAATTTAGAGATTAAATAACAATGGGATGAGAACGGAACCCTGCGGAACTCCATTGTTCAATTGCTGTGTACGTGGTCTGAAAAATTTGAACATGCGATTTGGCAGCATGTTATTAGTAGCTAGTAGCTGGTACATTCCATTCGCTGGGAATTCTTACAGATTCAACTAATTAGAGACAATAAGCGTTCGTATAGTAACCTCTAGGATTAATTTCAGGATTTAGCAAAGCAAAGGCAGAAGACCTGTTTTCTATTATGTTGCGTAAATAAAGTTCTGTAGCTCTAATACTACTGCGTTCTCCATACTTCTGAACTTTGGCCGCTTAATTTGACTTCGTCTCTACTTTGGAGCTTTTTAATGGAAAAGTAACCAAAGTTAGAGGCATCTGTCAATTCTAGGCCAAAAAAGATACAAATAAAAAAATCAAGACAGCGGTTACAAATGTTTATTGTTAAAAATTAGGGCCTCACATTGGGCGCCAATTTAGCCATAACCGGTTCGATGGTTTGGATTTTAATGAACGACAAAGTAAATAGCTGATCAGTAATGATGTCGTATGTTCTCATTCTTTTACGCAAAAAAGACACTGTCAATCGGAATCTATGGAGTTAGAACAATGACTTGAGCTTTTCTACACTACAAACAACCTATATACTTCAACTACTAGAAACGTTTTAGCAAAATGTGAATTCAGATTCTCTTTATCGATACCGTGTCCCATCGTAGATAAAATTTCCAAAAGATTGACCCCAGCTAGTTAACGTCGCATCTGTCTTACAATACGGCTTAGGTTTTGAAGCTTTTCCAGGTAGGTAAATTGGCTAAGAAGAGAGAAACCCCTCTTTATTGCACTCAGGTCAGTATAGACCTGAGTGTGTTACCCATAGGGCAAGGTTTATCTCTTACGTCGTGGAGGATTACCTAACCAATAATAGTTTAAGATGGAATGTATGCTACTTACTGGGTGTGGTATACAAACCATCTAGTCGATTTAATATAATTGTCGTTCTCCGGTTTGTCCGATAGCTCTTCGATGTCCTGGAAGAAGTATTCTTCAGGAATTTCTTTCTTAGGTGGCAGAGGTTTGGGCAAAGACAAAGGAAGAGGGTAGTATCTTCTTGGATATCCTCACCACCGCATTCTCTACAAAGATCTTCATTGGTCAATAGTAGTTTCTTGATGTGACACCCCAGAGTGTTGTGCCCCGTGATTACTCCTATGAGGGTAGATAGGGAATTCCTTTCTTTTCATGTCAATCTGTCGGTTCTTTCTTTATTATATAGAGGCCACATTTTTCTCGTTGTAGCAGATGCGCTAAGAGATCTCCATCTGTTATTTGCTTTCATTAGAGCTTTATTTCCCGCTTCGTTCCCAAGTGTGCAAGGCGGGATGTTCATCGTGCGGTCCAGTTCATCAGTCCTTTCATTCAGTAGTATACCTTCATGACCAGGGATGCAACAGAGTCTTATCTAAGAACCTTAAGTTCTTCTCGAAACTTCGATTTTATAAACCTTTTATATCGGTTTTATCGCTGCTTGACTTCCGGTGAAAAAAGTGATATCCTCACGTGGTATTGCCTCCATTGCAGTCTTACGAGCAACTATTGTAACTTCTACGACCTGCGCTTGGAAAATGCTGCTGTAGTTCGGGAGTCTGACTGTTTCATATATGCCTAGCGTATCAGAAAATATACCTGCTCCTACACCGATGTCTATTTTGGACCCACCAGTATAAAGTTCTGTAACTTCTGGGCTTGGTGTTTCTTCGTGTTGCCATTCCTGTTTACTTGGATAAAGGCTTGTAAGAGGTCTTATAAAGTCAAGATAAGACGTCATGGAGTCTATTGTTGTTACATTCCCTACATACTCGGCTTCCAGCTGTCCAATTGAATTGTCCTTAGGGCGCTTGTGGCTACCGATTCTTCTTGAGGATGACCTCGAGTCCAGTCGTTAATGTTGATCTCATTGCACTGATAGTACCAATGCACGCTAGCCTTTATACTTTCGGTGATGGCCTTTAGGTTGGTGGCCCTGCTGGCAGCTTGCCACCATACAAGGTTCCCATAAATAAGTATAGTCCTTACCATAGTCTTATACATCCACAGGATGATTTTGGGACTTGGCCCCCACGTTTTTCCAAAAAATGTACTACACGAGTTGAAGGCTATCGTGACTTTCTTAATTCATTCCTCTATATTCAGTTTCCAATTTAGTATTTTGTCGAGCACAAGTCCCAGGTATTTGGCATTCTGAGTAGAATTCCTCCAACAGAGGAAGTTTTAAACTGCGACATTTTCATCAGAACAGTAATAATTGTATTTTTTGGGGATTTACAGCCAATCCGCATTTCCCGTCACAGATCTTTAGGGCTCCTTCAATTTGCTCACTAAGAGTTAGAAGAAATTTTCCTGTCGCTAGCAGTACCACTTCATCCGCGTAGGCTGTAACTTTGGTTCCACTGTTTCTAAGTTTAAGGAGTGTTCTGTTGAGAACGAGAGCCCATAGTAAAGGGGAGATGACAGGACAATTCAGCTCTATACCTTTGACAGATGCATTAGGTTAAGTTTTGGAGCGAATATTTCAGAGTGAAGTTGTAATACAGTTTGATACCCCAAAATAGCAACTTGCAGTTCTATTAGAACCTCGCCAAGATTAAGATCGTTTATCAGCGCCATATCTCGTTGTATGCTGGTATTGATGGTTAAGGTCTGATGTTTCACCTGCTTCGAAGTGTCAAAGGACTGGCATAAATAATTTTCAAAAAGCCGTGAGTGGTGGATGTTTAACTTGAACAGTATAAGAGGAAGCATTGACCCTGTCTTTTCCAAATCAGAATGTATCTATTCGGTTCTGGATCAAGTTATGAAAGGCTTAGAAGAACAATTGAGCAGTAGCTTAGTAGGGCATTTAATAGTTTGCTTGGCTTGAGGAGGACAAAAGTTTTGACATATAAGTAGGTTTATAAAGGATCGACAGACTTCATGTGATACTATTACTAGAAGACCATAGATAAGGAGTGGTCTTCGAGATCTGAGCGTCACCATTATAAATTTTTTTGTACAGATGTGCTCACTTAGGAATCCCTTTGTACAGGTCAAACCTGGACTAAAAACGTAAGGAATACATCAAATATTTTAAAAAGAATTTTAGCCAATATATCGATTGATTTGAAAAATGAATAGCGTGCTTAAAATTTAAAGAAAGGGATGATTAAGACTCTTCGTTGCAACACTTCCATTTGTACGCTGCATGCCGTTTCGATGACAAGCTTCATCGAGGAGCTGGTATTAAGAAGAGCTAGTAGGCGTTGTATATCTGCATCGTTGCTTAGTTTTCAATTTTCTGCGAATTACAATCAACATTTCTAAAATAGAGCAACTTGTTACAAAAATTAGAGCCCCACGTCGGGCGCCACCTGAGAAAATTTTGGTCCCCTCCAAAAGAAACCATAGAACTAACATGTATGTAGGTTATAATCGGATGGTGCCACTTTGGTTGTCAGGGGCTAAAAAATCCAACCGGAGGTTCTTATGAAGTGAAGGATGCTCATGACATCTAAGGACGCTAATTCGCTGAAGTCAGTGAACCCCCAAATGGACTAGTTTTCATTGGGACAGGGCCTGATAGGTACATACGAAGTGAAGGATGCTGTCCTGCTCCTCTTCGTCCCTGCAACTCCTGCAGAAGTCACTTGAAGTAGTCCTCATCCCAAATGGACCAGTCTTCATTGAGACAGGGCCTGATAGGTGCATAGGAAGTGAAGGATGGCAAACTTCATTGGGACAGGGCCTGTTAGGTGCATAGGATGGTTTCCTCCTCCTCTTCGTCCCTACAACTCCTGCAGAAGTCATTTGAAAGTAGTCCTAACCTTTTAGCATGTTGGCCTATCAGACAGTGTCCTCTAAGGCCGCTGATGTGATTGTTTTAACATAACCAAACTTGCGCTACGTTTTTGATCCAACTTAGGCCAGATCTGTTTTGACATACGACACGTCGAGCCATTTTCCCATCTGAGGGTGGATCCTACTGAAGGCGTTCACCTTTAGTAGTTGTTTACACGTAGCGAGGGTTATACCCAGGTTTTGCATTTAGGGAAAATCCTTAGAGTCGTAGCCCTTCTCATCAGCCTTGCAGTTTCCCGCAATATCTCTAAGGCTTAGCATCCAGCAAAGGTGAATGTTAAAGTGCTCCGTCATCTCCGAGAGATGCAATCGGCAGTTTAGGTTAAAGCGGCCTTTGACGTGAAAGAGCACGATTCCAGGAACTTGATTGCCACTTGACTATCAGTGAAAATGGTAATATCCCTGACAGATATTGCATTATATTTCAACCAGGATAAAACTTCCTTGATCGTCATAATTTCCGCCTGAAAAGATTACAGTGATCTGGATCTAAATCCTCAGATTGCCCTTTTCAGAAGGGACACCTCAACACACTCTTCGTTCTGTCTTGGAGCCGGCTATGTAAAAATGAGCTGAACTATTATCCAAAGGTGGCACCATTGACCCATTCACTGTGGGACAGGGATGCTCATTCGAAAGTTATAGGCAGGTCTTAGGTCTAGTCAATGTTTGCATAGGTAAAGTTAAATAGATCGTAGATCGAGGATTGATGAGTGGCTGGCGTCCGCATTTGAAACCCCACCTGTTGAGCAGAAAGAGAATATATTGAAGGATTTCCTTCAAACTGCCCAGTCAATGATATCCTTGGTCTTTTCCAGGATAGAATTCAAAGATATTTAAATCTATTTGTGTTGAAGTCTGTTGAATCTATACACTGTTATATCGACCTAATTAAGTGCACATAAATCGATTGACATAGGAACATGTAGGGCCCGCTGAGTTCTCGAATCCAATTCGAAGGATAAACGCAGAAGAAGAAGACCTCGTACATAGAAGGGGATGACTTCTCTGGTTTCGCTATCTCCTTTCTCCTTCAAAAGTAATTTCGAAGTCCGTGATATTTACTTACTCGTACCAACAACCGAACCGTAACTGAAACTTTTGCAACATAATACAAGTTACACGTAAGTGCTGACCAGTTGTTGTTCCATGCTCCAACTCCACGTTAAACAAGAAGAAGAAGAAGAAGAAGAAGACAAAAAAGAAAAAAATTAACAAACCAACAACCATAACAGGAATAAGATAACAACATCAACTGAAATCCAAATAAAACCGTCAGATAAAGTATCTGGTGGCCATCTACGACAAGGCTCCCTTTTTGGGACTCTCATGCTCTCGGCTCACATGTACATATACAGATACAGATACACCACCAGTAGCTATGTGAACACAGAGAACAGAGTTGGAATATTATTATTATTATTCTTATTGTTTGTATTAGTAGAAAACTTGGCATCTTAAGTGCTCTGCAAATAGACATTCATTCTCCATCGTGTATATGCGTGTAATGCTTTTTACTAAAAAGGATTCTATCTCTGCTTCTGCTACTGCTACTGCTGATGTTTCTACTGTCATGCATGCATATGGTGGGGTCGAATGGCAGAGGAGAAAACTTTTGGATCTTTTTAGATCCAAGATAAATACAATATAAATTCTCTCATTTCTTCCTTCTACTCTCGTTGTATGTATGTGTGTACATATTCTTTGACCTTAGAGACGTTTTTATTATAAACAAAACGTACATACATATATACTGAAAACAAAATAGAAATGGAATCCTGTTCCTGTTTATTAATTTTCGGACAAAAGGGCCGTTGCGTTGTCTGCCTTTCTGCTTCAGTCAGAAAAGTAATGAATTTGTTGCTGTTGCGTTCTCACAAATTAAAAACAAATGCCAGGACAGGAATGATTCTTTAATTAAACAAAGCCAAATGCAGGACGAATTGAATAATTCCCCCCCATTTGCCCTGTGTTGACAATTTTATTTGCCAAATGCATACATACACTCACGCGCACACGCGGATTGGTTGAAAGTAAATATTTGTTTAAAATTTGAGGACAAACTTTCATTCATTCTGCGTTAATCCCGAAAGGGGAAAGGATATTTATGTTGCGTTTTTTTTTCTTCTTCTTTCCATGAGGCAAACTAACTGAAGGGAAGGTCCTGTCCTGTTCCGGTGTAACTTAACTGTATTGCTTTGTCAAGTGGTTGAAATGAGTTTTAAATTTTTCAAAAAAAAAAAGAAAAAAACCAAAATTTGAACAGAGTGAGGCTGTCTTTTTAATGGGGTGCATAAAATTGCCAAGAGGGGATTTAGAATATACACACGCTAGTAAGTATTGACTGAATGGATGTGGATTTCTGTAACAATTAGGGAAGAATGATTTTTTTTTTTTTAAATCCTATTTTTTTAACCCAATTTTTTGGTGCAAAAGTGTAGGTGCGCAAGAAAGGTTTCAACTATTTAGTTTGTATTTTCAAAGGTATGAGGGATTTGAAAGATGTCGGTTACATTTGAAACAGGAAATGCATTCTACATACACCCTCTTTTATTACACAAACTGGTTTTCGCCACTTGATGCTGGCGGGATAGGGGATACGCGTTCGGTGAAAATTCTGGCGAACTCTAACGATTGCAGCTTTTCGACGTTAAATCTTCCCACAGTAGTTCTTCTTAGTTGTGGCGTCTGCGATGTTTCCATTCGTACCTTGGCTGCAACAAGGTGGTGATCCGAGTCGATGTTAGCTGCTGGGAAGGTTCGGTTTGGTTGATCGTTTCATGAACGGGAGACTGCCATGTCCCCTTTTGAATATTGTTTTCGTGTAGGTTATGTTTGACAACTGTCCTACCAAAGATGTCCTCCTTTCCTATATTGGCGTTAGAGTCGATTATCACAATTTTAACGTCATACTTAGGACATTTCTCATATGGTGTCTCGAGGAGCTTGTAGAAACATTCTTTGTGTGGCATCGTCCTTGTCCTCTGTGGGGGCATGAGCGCATATTAGGCGAATTTATCATTGATACGAATTGTCATATAACGCTCGCTCACGTGTCGAAAGCGCAAGACTTCTTACTTATGTCTGCCGCGTATGTCGAATCCAAGAACATTCCATATGCAGATTCGAAAGTCGTTGATCTTGTTTCGTTAGTTGTATTCGTCAACAGTAGGGCCATCCTTATCCGAGGTTCGTAACTATTGTTTTTTTCCGTGTTAGGGAAGGTACCCCGATGCATAACCCCCAGAAATCATGGAAATTGCTTTGGAGAAAGTCAGCACATGGGGTACTAGTTGTGGACTCAGTATCTATCCAAGCAAGACTGAATTGATGCTTTTTAAAACGAAAACCAAAGTATATTCCTTCACGCATCCACGGTTTAACAATCATATACTATTCTTATCCTCCAGCGCGAAGTATCCTGGCGTTGTATTCGATACAAAACTTAGCTGGAAGCTTAATATAGACCAGTGAGTTAAAAAAGCCTTTGTAGCCTTTTACTCCTGCAGTAAAACTTTCAATAAGAAGGTGGAACCGAAGATGGTTTCATGGATGTATACTACAGTAGTCGTACAGGTCATTGGTTTGGTGTCATGTGTTGAGAAAAGACTACAATATTGTACAACTAAGCTAAATGCAAAGAACAGCGCCTACAGGCACTACAGGTGCAATGCGATCATGTCCAACCGAAGCTCTGAATGTGCTACTGCATCTTATACCACTCGATTTACATATTAAAAAAAATATCAGCATGTACCGCGGTCAGATTACCAGAAACAAGGTGGTGGTACGCTAAGCCGTATGGTCATAGCAACATTATGGATCTGTTACCTAGTGATCTGCCAACGACTCCAATCGATTACACTATCCCCAAGCTGAACTTTAGGTAAGACTTCCTGGTTCAGGGTGGACTAGGAAAAACGGGTATGAAACCACACCTTATGCAGATGGTTCAAAAATGGACTACTGAGTAGATCCTGACTCCAAAGAACTGAATCATACCGGTTCCCAGATTTATCCAGTGTCTTCCAGGCTGAAGTGCTGGTAGTATTCAAAGCTTGATGCATTGCCATCCTTCGTGTCCAGGCTGTTATCAAGGCACTAGCATCGAATACGACATATTCCAAGCTGAAGGAACAGTGCAAAGAGGAACTTGCTTCATTAGGACATCGCTTCAAGATCCACGGCTGAGCCCGTGAGGGGTCCCTCGCAAATTGTGTTCCAACATCCCGTCATCCCGTTGGGAGCTGTCAAAGGAAGAATACTCTCGCACTTTCAGTCAGACCCTCAAACCAGGTGGCACGGGTTAAGAATGTGTGTCATATCAAGACAGATGCCGTCGTATCTACGTCCTAAGACATGAACATAATGAAGAACCACATTCTGCTCAATATGTATGTCCCTAATGTGTGCTGAATATGGCGAATCTAAAGATTAAAACTTAAAAAATCCCAGAATCTCAGGTGTGGAACGACAAAGCCTTAAGGCTGATAGCAGGCAACCTTTGGTTTCAATTAGTTTTCCCGGCACAAGACGCTCTACTTTAGGTGACCATCTGATCCCCATGGATCCTATAGAAAACATAAACTTTTTTAAAATGAATGACGAATGCACATCTCCAATCGTCCAACCTGAAGTCAGTTTAGGACTCGCAAACTCTGTAGAACGGGGACCTCGGGGACCTGGTGTAGAGTTTGAACAACTTGACAGAATGTCAGTCGAAAAAATATCAATCGATTTAAATCATGTCTTCTCCACAGAGTATAAGGAGGTGTTATCAGGAAGGTAATACCAAAAGACTCCAGAGAAAGGTCAAGGTCAAAAACTCCTTGACAGATGACCTTAATATAGAATGAACTCGAGAATTACCCACTGTTCCAGTAACGAGGAAGAGGACCCCAAACGACCCAGAAGAGATAGTGCTACACGACCAGAAAACACCATCAAGGTGACCAAAATAGTCTTTTTAGCCCTGATTAGACAGTTTCCCTATTAACCACCTTTCTAACGACGGAGGTTTTTCTAACGCTACAAACAATCAATCAAACAATCCACTGCCTTGAGTAGACTAACTACTGTCTTTCAGGCAAAAATCTTGGCAATCATTTCCACAGAGCATATCCTTCTCAAAAAAAAAGTAAAGGCTTAAGTTCAGATAGACAAGCAGCTATTAAACAGGGGGCTGTCGGTAAGCTTTAGGACCAAGCTCGTGTAAGTTCCGCTGAGGTCATGATGTTGATTTGAATCTGGATTAGCTATGAATCAAAGCCTAGTAAACACGTATCAAAGTGCAAAATCGCTTTACTGTGCTTCAAAGTATCTAAACTTCAATGTCCAATAAATGTACTCTCCACCATCAATAAGCGGAGTCTGATATCCCTCGCACTTGTTTAAGTCAATTAATCGTCAACTAACTAGACTAACATCAATCGTCAGCACCGCCTAAAATCCATAAACAAATTTATTTTCGCATAGAAATTCTAGTTGCTCTGCGCATAAACGAATTTCCGCCGATGCATATGAATCACTTCCCATCTCATTGTTCCATTGAAACCACCAAGAAGCGGCAAAGCTTCTTTTATCCCATAAAACACAATAAAGATGAATTCCACGGATACTACCTCGTCGTGTTCATGAATTCATTGAACGTTGTCGCTTAATATGCTCTTTGTGTGTTTGCCTCGAAGGAACCAATCTACTCGTATGTATCGCGTCTCATGATCTCAGATTTTAGTTACAGATGCGGGTACGTACACATGTTAGATGCAAGTGTTTGTGTTTTTTTTTTTTTTTTTTTATTCTTATTCCGGGGTGGATAACAATATGAAATATCTCACATCAACACACATCACACCGTAGAAGCGTTATAGTGAAAGTATTTACCGAGCTTATGCAGGATGTCTCCATCCGAGTGTAAAGGGAGATTCCTTTATTTTTTTCTACCAAGATTTAGATGATATGCTGTACGTGACCTAGATCGATTCTGCATTGTACTCATAGTCCTTGGATGGGGTTTTTCGTTGAAATATTGAACAGCACGAACTTTTACAGATAAAAGATAGAAAGATTTCTATTTCATCCTTTGATGATGGAATAGTGTACGAGTATAGTTTGTAAGTGAATTTGAATACCTTTTTATGATGACACACCATACCGTGGTCTATCACTGTTTGAGATAGTTCAATCAGAGGAAATTTGATTTCATGTTTTGCGGGATATTTATTTTTGCGAAGAGAAGCTTGAATTAATTTGACAATATTTTTTTAACAATCAAAGAACCGCCCAAGACCTAATTTTCTTTTTGAGGTTGCAAGTCGGAAATAAAATAAAATCTCTTGTCCCAGTCTCTTGTTTTTGATTAGGAAGTAGAACCAACAAGATGAAGGGTTCTATTGACAAGTCTAAGACAGAAAAGATCAAAATGCTTTGCCACTAGAGATGCAGTAGCATCCCTGTTGTTTTTTCACAAAACTAGTCCTTTCTTATCAAATAGTCACTGAAAATAACTTTCAGAAGTTGAATTTGTGATTTTTAATAACATAAACTCGTAATATAAGGCAAGACACCTAGGGTGCATAATAGATCGAAAATTGGAAATCGTCAACTGGAAACACAATATACTTGAACGCACAAAGAAGGCCTCGATAGCTTTATATGCATGCAGCAGAATCTTCAACGAAAATGGGGAACAAAACCAGCACACCCATCCACTGGATACACACTGCCATTGTTAGACATATCCTCACATACGGATGTGGTATGGTGGCCTGTTGCCGCAAAAGCCACAAATCTGGGCACTCTTACAAGGATCCAACAGCGATTCTAAAATAACACCTACCGCAGCTCTGAAAGCCATGCTCGGGCTATGCCGACTTGACATCTTCACTAAAGAACTACCGCCCTATACCTCTGACAAACCTGGATGCGAAAAAGTAACCAAATCGGACTTATCACCAGCACCTAATGATGAAACGTTTATGCCCCTTTAGACTGCCTTAGCCCCTCCATGGACTTCAGTCTCAACCTCGATTCCACATTACCCTCTAGAGAGCTAGAAGAATGGTGAGGTCATATATCCCCTTTCATATCCATCTTCAAGGATGAGTCTAAAATGAAGGAAGTGTGTTCCAAGCGGAAATACATAGAAACACCGAGGCCGGGACCTATCCACTCGGAACAGCAATACATATACAGACATTTACATAGACAGTTAAGCAGCCATCAAAGCTATCACTTCCACCACAACCAAATCAAAACTGGTCAAGAGATGTAAAGAGGAACTCAGCGCAAGGCACAGCATCACGCTCTGCTGGATGCCGGGACATATGGGTTTCCACCGGCCGATGAGCTAGCTAGAAAAGGCTCTGAATCAAATGATTAACAAGCAGATCATTCGGTCCTTAGTCTCCTTATGTCCCATTAGTCTCCTTATGTCCAAAATTACTTCGTAGGTATGTACTTTCAAAACATGGGCAACTTAAGTTGAAATACACATAATTCATACCGGGTGTCTAAAAAACTTTGGGCCCAATACAAGAAGAAAAGGACTAGAGAACTTCTATTGTTAGATAGACTACAGCTAACTCTCCTGATAGGTATCGTCACAGCCCACAATTCAATGACGGCGCTCAATAGAAGAATGAGAATCAGCACCACAGACCTATGCATAGGCTTTGGCAATACAGAAGTAGAGGAAGACTCAAAACATTTCCTCTGCGAATGCCCAAGAGAACCAGGTACACAATCCTTGAAAAAACATCTTTCAATGACCTTAGCGAACTAGTAAACACCACCTAACATTCATCATGAAACGGGGTTGGTTCAGGAGAGCCGCAACCACTATAAACTAATTGTTCGACTAATAGTTTTTTGCGGGGATCACAATGGATCCGTTGAGATCCGAGCTGAGCTGACTATTTTTATTTCGTGTTTATTCAACATCTTACATCACTTCTACTCAATGTGAACTTCTGCCAGATATATGCGAGTTATATGACTCTAAAGCCTTTACTAGTTCACTATCTGTCAGACTATTGAGGAGCTTGTGTACAACAATAAGGGGCTGACAGGTCTTTTCGTTGGGAAGGATCTTATAGTGTACCTAGTTGAAATAATGGTATTTGGCTCTACTAAACATTAGGTAGTTCTTCGTCTTGATTTCATGTAAAGTTCTGTCAAATAATCCTTTGGTATCCAAAAGACGCATATGGTAGTTTTATTAGACTTCTACTGGTCGTTCTATAAAGGGTCTGCAAGGATTCACCAACGCAGTGGGCATGTATACTAGAACACAAGAGCACCCTGTTAATCAGTTCTGTTCTGACATCAGTTATCCACAGGATGTTAACCAGTTAGGTCTGAAAAATTTGAAAGTGTGATCCTTTCCTTCTGCGAAAAGAAGTTATAAGCCTTCATGTGAAAGACAAAAGTTTTGGAGGTGTTGTTTTGTGGGTTTGAGGCACTACGAATGTGTCTATTGTATTTAATAATGAAAGTGAGATTATCAGGATTTTTTTCAACTACACTGTTTCCTTCTTCCCCTATAAGTAATTTCTTCCTACACTTTCTTAGAACTACAGAATTTGGATACCTAACGCACGATATTGACAAAAAAAATTAAAAGCCTTGTCCACACCAAACAAACATTTTGAAAACATATGTTATAGCTTTCGAAACATTTCCTAAATGTTTTCGAAACGTTTCTGAAATGTTTCTAAAACGTTTTCCCAATGTTTTGAGATACATATTTGAATGTTTCTCATTTGTGCCGAAGTTTTAGTGCTAAAGAAAATTTATTCGAAACAGAGTCTCATTTTTCTGATGATGTTCTGATATTGTCTTCAAAAGTTTTCTTTCGCGCCAGTATTCAACTTTAAGTCATTTAATTTTTTTAGTTACCTCTTTATCACAGTTTAACTGGAAGGCAATGCTAACAATCCATAAATTTATTAGTTCCACATTTTTTCTTGTGATATTAAACTTGATTTTCCATTTTGAATTAGGCTATCTGTCACCAATGACAGAAAGAGAAACATTTAACCACTTTACATGCAACATTTGCAAAACGTTTTGTAAATAAACGAAAAACACGATTTAACGTCGTCCGCAACAACAAAACATTTGAAAAACATTGTAAAAACGTTTTGGAACCGTTTTGCAAACTTTTTTTTTTCCAAAATGTTTCTGAATCATTTCTAAAACGTTTCAGATATGTTTTTGGTGTGGACATGCTTTAAGGACATTCCAGTCGCTTGTCATAAACGCCCACAATCCTAGTTCATATCTCATCTCTGTCCACAATCCTATGATAGATTTCTGTTAAATAATTTCCCTTCTATCTAATAAGCTCTACGTAAACCAAATATTTTACGATCCAAAACCGAACTGTAGTTACTGCTCCAAAAATGGCCACTCGACAGAGAAAAAACAATGTTTTCCGATGATGTTGATGATTATTACGATGACACGACTTCTCGAGTGGACCCACCGTACTACAAACTCTTGTACACTTTGCCATTTAATTTAATTAATTGTTTGTTCCCCCTTCACCCGACCGACATAACAACAATTCAGTAAATTTGTCGTTTAACCAAAAAAAAAAAAAAAATTAAAACTTCCATACCAAAATGGAAACCACACATACAGATACTCGCACATCCGTGGGCGCTGGAAATGGAAAGACTTGAACCTTAAAAAAAAAAAAAAATTCAGATCAAAGTATAGTGGACAGCCACAGCGACGGATGGCCACTTCAGAGAGAGCGAAAGAGTCGATGTGGAGCTTCTTGCTTTTCATTTGTCAAATGATAGACAGACAGACGGATGAGAAATCAAAAAAAAAAAAAAAAACTAAATTCAAACCGACGAGGAAGATTTTAAGAGTCTTGACAGGCCACTTGGCCTGGTCTGACTGGTAGTTTCGTGTATATATCAGCAAATGAAAGTGCAGCAGCATCTCTCTGTGGACCTGTTTCCCTTTCTCATGGTAATTTTACGGTTTTACGGGATTTCCTGCACTTTCCATTGGACCATTAAAAAAAAAAACAATTTTTGTAAATTTAATTTAACTCAGTGCGTAGGACTGTTTTTTTTTTTTTTTTTGAATACTAACCTGTGCTTGTGTGAATAAGACTCGTCGTTTTCTTCGCTGCGCCAACGGAAATTGCATCGGTTTTGTGTCACTGACACTGCACGCCGCCAGACTTCCCATATTACCCATGTGTCCCATTGAACCACCCGCTGAACTTCCCATTAATCTTGAAACTGAAACGAAAGAGAAAAGCAATCAAATAAAAGAAAAAGAGGAAGTAGCTACAAGAGAGAAGATCAATTTAAATTTGGCGAAATTTTTATTCTCCACAAAAAAAAAAAAAAAAAACAGACAGTATAATGTTTTCGACTTTTTTGCGGTTCTAATCGAATTAGGCTTGGTCTGGGAATACCAGTTGTTTGGCATTTCCACGAGTGCTGATTGACGTTTAGAGAGTTTGCGGATGTATGTATATACAAGTGGTAACACTTAATCACCCTGATAGTAAAGTAAGGTACCCAAGACTATCCTTCACGATGAATTTTTTCCCAAGAAGAACTATCATGATGCATCCAACTTTAGGTCTATTAAACAGATAAAATATTGAAGGCTATTTGAAGGCTACATGCCACATTAGTATAGAATTTATATATAGAGGAACCTGAATTGACACTTTATCCTTGTACCTCACACTCATGCTACTTTTTCAATCACTAGTTCCAGAGGTAAACTGAGTCTATTGCTCTGTGGGTAAGCCAGACTCTGTACTTTTTTGACTTGTTCTCCTATTATGTAGCATAGGTAGTAGTAGGGAACTCTTCAATCGGGCTAAAATGACGAAGGGCACCCTCGGATTGGGACAATTATAAGAGGATCCTTAATGACCTCAAAATAAAGATCAAAAAGGCGAAATGAATGTACCTAGCAGTTCTTCGGCTTAGATATCGAAAACACAAATATCTACATTCGTAACAACATCAACTTAAGAATGGTTTAGAGATCGCAGCATGCTTATACTAGTAAAGATAAGTCAGTTGAAACCGCACTACATTTCAAAAATCCCTGGCCAACAAAGAATTCACAATGGTAGCCTTTCTTGACAAAGAAGAGGCATTCAATATCATAAAACCTCAGAAAATTGAAGATCAATGCTAGGATTAGTCAATGGATCAAATAGATGTCAACAGGATGATCAATTCAGAGCTTGTCCATTACAAATCCAGAAGAGCAATTCAACACGGCACATCACAAGGAGGAGAACTACCACCACCACAGGAGTACTAGCTCCTTACCGTAAACGAATTACTCCTCATCTTAGAAAAAAGGAAGGATTCAAAGTTATAGCTTATACCGATGACATTGCTATAGCAGTCAGCGGGAAACACCCAGAAACACTACGGAATCCCATGGATACAGCCCTTACAAGGCTGGTCAAGTAGAGACAGATAGCTGGGGACTTAGTGCCATTCTGACGAAAATAGAGCTAGTTCCTTTTACTTAAAAACATAGCATTCCAGACATAACTCCACCAAAAATGAGAGGAATTAACCTAGGTTTCTCCAAACATGCCTGTCATGCATACTAGACAGGGTTCTGTTATGGAAACTGAACATACATAAATATATTAGGAAAGCCGCTACGGTACCATACGCTTGCAAGAGAGCCGTAGGACGCAAATGGATTTACACAGCGGTAGTATGGCCAATATTCATGTATGGAATCCTATTCTGGTGGATAGCATCAATTAAAATTAGTTATCTCTCACTTATAAGTAAGATTCAGCGAACAGCTTGCATTTTCGATACCGTCCTCCGGACAACTCCCACGGTGGCGCTGAAAACAATGCTGCATATCCTTCCTCTGGAAAGAAATCAGCGCTGCAACTGAGGGAGTCATTGCAATGGTATGCCAACGATACAGGGCCACTATCATCAACCCTGTACATATGAAAATAGAAGCCACGGACTACGTAACCCCGTTCCTGAACTTCAACACACAATACTACACACGTATTCCCAGCCGACAGAATTGGGGAGAGAAATTTATACTGATGGGCCTAAGACAAGCTAGGATGTAGGAGCTAGACTGTTTTCTGTCTTCTAGACTACCGGACTATTGCAATGTATTCCAAGCGGAGACTATGGCTATTCGTGAAGCCGCTGACTGCCTGTCGATGAGATCGGTATCGAGTACGGACATCGTCATCTTTACCGACACTCACGCAGTTATTAAAACTCTCGAATCACCAATAATAAGATCTAAATTGGTAAAACAATGTCGTGCATCTCTGAATGAGATATCGAATAATTCTAGTCTCACTTTGTGCTGGGTTTCTGTTCACTTAAACGTCCCAGGAAATTGCGAAGTAGACAAACTAGCTAAAAGTGGCACTAAAAAGGAGCTCTCGACTGTTAAAGGGATGATTCATCTACCCATCGAAATGGCAAGATACAATGTCTCGGCATTAGCTCTGCATCATATGTGGCTGCACAGTTGAGCAGACGAAGGACAACTGCTGCTGTATGGATCAAGAAGAGAAAAAATTACATAATTATAAATTAATTAACCTAAACCTAAGCCTCAGTTTCTCTTCATTATGACACAATGAAACTCATGAAGCACATACTTAGTTAGGATAGGTTGCTGGCGATCCATTGTGATGTTCAAAAAGGGGTTAGTCCCAGTTGCTGTAGTGGCTTTCTTCCTTATTCCTTCACAATCATCAGATAATTCTTGTCATGCCATCCTAGTGTTCTGTTTCTCAAGTGAAATTTGCTAGAGCATATAGTGGAGGAAGTTAGGTGCATCCTCATGAGCCGCTTCGGAACCCTGAGTTTACAAAATGGAGGCTTAACCCATTAAATCGCTCGATTTTGGTTCATTGCAGACTCTTTTAATGGAAGTTCGTAGTGCAAGAGAATGAATTTTTGAAGTCGAGGTAAGGTGACCTATAGTCGCTGTTTATACCTACGTCTACGAGTTTCTTTAGAATCTGTGCATGCCCTTCGAGGATTGAGTTCAAGCAGTTTGATTGACTAATCCTCAAGGCACTCTTGGCGGTAGACTCCTCCATTTACAGGTCTAGGGGTAGAGTAGCGTATTAAGAGTTGTTTCCACCCCAGCTGTCGGCGTTGTTCTTTTGCAAATTCTACACACCTTAATACTTGACTTCACTTAAAACTTTAAACAAGGCGATCCTATTTGCCATTTAAAGATTCTAAATCTAATGTCCTTGATGACAAGTTAAGGGACGAAAAGAAATTTCGGATTGAAGCTCGTTTTAAACTGGACTTACGTATATGAGCTAATCACCAGCAACATTAAGTCGAAGCTTGATTGATGGGTGCTCCAAGGGTCTATATCAATGAAACCTTAACTACTTTGTCATATGTCCCATGGGGAAAACTTCAGAATAAATTCCTTGTGAATACCCTGCCATCACCCATTGCAGACTAAATCTGTATATCCATCCATAGGGTTCTGGTGTTTCGTAATAAAAGTAATAAGGGCACTACATCTGATTTTCTACTTTCTTTGCGTAGACAGCATAGCTTGTTCCTTCCATGGTTTCTTTTAGTTCTCCTCTGCTCGTCGCATACGTCGGGTGTTGAGAATTATGTGGGAAGATTAGGTAGTAAGGTAGAGTCACTTAATCCTCTACACTCCAACTACATTTTTATAAGTTCGGCTTATTGACTTCTTCTCTTTTGAGACTTGAGGATGTTAGCCAGCTTCCTCCAATAGAGTGGCTACAGCAACTAAAACACTATCGCCGGCACATCTAACATATTTTGCTGTTTCTCAACTTTTTAGTCTTGAAGACGTTTAATAAAAGATAACTAGTATACAACCCTGTGGGACTCTGCCTTATTTATTGTACTAGTTTTTGCCGTAGTACGTGTACGTACATATACAAGGCGTCAGCTTTTGTGTTTCCAGTGAAACCAATATACCAGCTTAGGTTGTTCGCAACTATCTTAAGACGACGCTAAGACGTCTCTTACCTACTTTCTCAAAATACCTTTAGATTTGAAGTCAAAGTTTGCAAAGTAGCCTAAGACACATAAATTGCAACATTTCTTGCGTTGATGTACATAATTTAGAATGGAACAACACTCGGATACTCTAGTACAATGTTCACCAATGAGCATTTCAACGATACATCACCTCTATGTCCAAGAAACGTTCCACATGTTGCAAGTAACATGTTGATTGATGGCCCAAATCGGTCAAGAGTTTCTTTTTTTTTTAAAATGAAGAAGAACAACTATTATCAACGCTATGTCGCCATATCCGCACCAACGAAAATATTCTGGGCTTTCGTGAAAGTGTCAACGAGAGCTCAAATCATTTAATTCCTACCCGAGGGCCTTTCACAGACCTTAATTCAGGTAAATCAAGGCTTCGCCCGCATCTATATGACCCAAAAGCGTACCAACGTTAACGCGTTGAATTGAGTTCGCATTTCGTGATTGAGTTCTATTGTAGTTGGAAATTGACGCAAGGACATAATTTTCGTGATTTGCAGTGTAAAACAAATCCACGAGAGCATCCATTGTATCTGGTAAATATATGACTAGGTGTTGATTTTTATTTGGTGGCATCATCTCTTCTTCAAATTCTAGCTGTGATAGATAATATGTTTGTACATGCTGTTAGCACTCATGTTAAAATCTCATCCAAGGGCAATAACCTCGCACGTCATCGCATACTCTATCGATCCCATCTACACATTCCTTATCCTCCATATCGATGTCAAATGATTCACAAGCCTTGCAAATCTCAATAAACACCTACTTAGGACACGTCATGAAACGAATCCGAGAACATCATCGAAATTACACCTGAAATTCGATATTCCTAATGCGATCCGCAAAGACTTTGCCACGACCGGGTTTTTTTGACAAGTGTTCCCAGCCCCGGCACAGTGCCACTCACTTAGAGCCATTATTTAACCAAAACACAATTAAAAATCATATCGAGTTACATCAAGGAGGGGGGCGCGCGCACACGACGACCGACTACCCTTATCATGGCACTCTCGTTCGTCACTCGTCACTCCCTCGCTCATGGCTCACTTAAAAGGGGATTACACTCCTGCTGGGTAACCTGACACTATCATTAGTTTAATCACCTTGACAATTGCGTATC
Organism: Xylota sylvarum; assembly: GCA_905220385.1. Classification (NCBI taxonomy): domain Eukaryota; kingdom Metazoa; phylum Arthropoda; class Insecta; order Diptera; family Syrphidae; genus Xylota; species Xylota sylvarum. The sequence goes on from LR999958.1 coordinate 43,108,337, forward strand.
ATTTGTAATGACATGTGTTTGCGACTTCAATTAACCTGGGGAACTCTATTTCGCTGTCATCGCTAAGCACACACAGTGGCGGACAGAAAACCAAGACACCTCGTACGCGCCATCGAACAAACAAGGGCACCTCTCTCCAAATGGACTTTGGTGTTTTCTTTCTTTTTTTTTTTCGGTGGCTTAACGCCATTTGGTCACATTTTAACTAGTCAAACAGACGAAGACCAGTAGCTTTTATAAATATACACAAAGATGGCTGCGTGACCACAAAAAAAAAGAAGGTAGGTTTGTGTTAACATGTGTTTAAAAGTCAGTTTTGTCATCTCTGTCCGGTGTATTCGTATCTTATGGATGTGCTCTGGGGGTCTGTGTGACATAAGATATACTTTTTAACTTCTATCCCTCTCGCTCGTCTGTCGATCTGTGTGTGCTGACGTTCGAAAGACAATGTTTGCACTCGAAATTGAGGTTTCTAGTCTAAATCAAACATTATACCCTGCTCGGGGAAAATTAAATGATGACAGGACAGAGATAGAAAGAGTAGGGCACAGACAGAAAGATGGGAAGATAAATATTCAACAGATACAATGTTCACTTGAAAGACGACAGCAAGGGGAAAGCAGGAACGGATAAGGGACGCTCTTCTAAACCATAGACCACGACCATCAAATGGGTGTGTGGCAACGGCAAGAGGGTGCGTGTTGTTCTGTGGAATTGTTATTTAATTTATTTGATTACTAAAGTGACGTATTTAAGATGGAAAAGGGTGGATAAATTCGATTCAGATGGAACTTCATTATCTTTTTTGTTTTTTTTTAACTCCGAGTTGTTAGTTAGAACCGTTTTTGGGGATGGTTTTGCTTTGATAATTAGATCGAATTTGATAGAATTGTCCTTGGGAAAGTGATTTCAATTAGCCACAACCACTGTAGATTGTTGTCATTAAAGTTAAGTCGATTTAAAGGGCAATTCGGTTTTAGAGAGCTTTTGCAATGCTTATGTTTATCGATCTGGAATTTCATATCTTGGCAGCAGAGTTAAAGGTGTTTTATTAAAAAACAGTAGTAACTTCAGACAGTTATATCTGTCAAACCAGTTGTCAGATTGTAAACTGTCAGTGTCATTTTTATTCAATAGTCTTTGCAATTTTATCTTGATGACATACACGCTTCAAAGATGTTACCAAATTTTAGAAATTTGATTCCAAAATGGAATATTGCATTCGTTCAGGTTCAAGAAGATCGAAATTTATCGATTCGACATCGTTCACAACAGCTTGGTCTTTGACCTTCCACTTAATGGAAAATTTTACCCAAAAACTTGTTTTGAAGGCTTGACTCATTTTTGACTCAATGAGTATATCAATAATGACCAAAATCCCCAACCACAAATCGTTGACATAAAATCCTTCATAGAACGTCCAAGGGTTGCCTACGAAATCTCCAAAATTTAAATCCCTAACCTAAAGAAAGTGATATTGGATTTGAAGTGTCGGTGTGCGTGTTGTGAACATTTAAACAAATTAAGTTAACAATTAGCGTAATATTGCGTTACAAAAGCCGATCTATCTGTCGTGCCCATGCACGGCCGATTAGGTATTTAAGTTCGGCTTGATGTACACCAAGATTTCCTCCATTGGTAAGTCGAAGAGTGTATACTAGAAGGTGAATTCTCAGAGGTCCGTGAAGACTTGACCACTCTTGAGAAGTCGGCGTTGGCTCTGGTAATGGTGAAGGCGAGAGTGCTGAGGAATCAATTAATAAGAAAGTGAGTAAGGACTCACGCGAATTTTCTTCTGAATCTGATATGAGATTGAAATATCCTGCGGATGTATCCTGCTGAATAAAGCTTGCAAAGGAGAAAGCCTGCGAATTATGCAACATTAAACGCTTTTTTCAATTTTATCTGCTCCTCCATTAACTCGGTTATCGTAATATGCACACGTACACATCATCTGGCACTAAACCACTAAATTAGATCTCGACACCTCATTTGTATTCAGGGTGCATTTATTAGCCTTGGTCTAGAAATCGGAAACTTAATTTGTCCATCTCCCAGTGTATACAACAGTAATTCACGACTTTCCTGTCTAAGGCTAGTATTGAAGCCACATAGATGGTTTCTGAAGCCTACCTCGAATACAGTTTCAGCCGCATTACTTTTGCAGTTGGTATACAGCAGAATTAGATTTATTGATCCTTTTTCTCGGTGTCATACCCTATCTGACAGAGTTTCACGGGCAATCAGTATTGTATGGTATAGTATACATAGTATCACGATCTGAGAAAAAAGGCCTCAAATGGCTTCGAAATTATCCCTAAAGTCGTAAAGTCCTCCTTCCATATACAAAGCTTATGTTTAAATGGAACTTATGATATACAAATACCTGCGGTCCGAGATGTAGCAGTCCTCCTTCAGCTAGAGTACTAAAATCAACATTTTCTATGGCTTTCGACATTGAAGTCTTTATAAGCCAAAAAAGGAACAAGTAGAGACCATTTTAAAGGACTTTGTGACTAGCATACTGTGAGTAGACATGCTCGCAAGGCTAGTACATCAAATTTCCGAAGAGGAACAGAGGACGAGAAAAACTATTTACCTTTCACAAGTGAACTATGAATATAAGAATACCAGGAGCTATGTTACCATTCAAGAAAAGATAGAGGGCTTCTAGGATTTGAGAGCCGAACTTAAGTGCTTAGTTGATCTACAGAATGGTTTAATTCGGTTTAAGATCCTTGACTTGTAAATCAATAGGGAATTTAGTTACCTTCGCAAAAGTTGCTTTGCAGCTCCTTTTTTTCGATTTTACATGCCAACGGTCTTAAGTAAGAGTGATGGAAGTTGAATCCTTTTGACACATGAAGGCCATGAAACTCATCGCTGTACTGATCTGCGAAGTTATCAAATTCAGAATCTGTAGAAGCCAACTTGGATAGCCTGATTTGAACACGCATGCAAAAAATGTCGATTTAGCAAATACATAGCTGGTTAGCCCATAGAAATCTTAATTCCTATGCCGCCACGTCTTTGCATACATTGGGCCGAGGTTTGTTTGGGCTTTGTCCACCAATCTAGGGAAGCATAAGGCAATATAGGAGCAAAAGTGAGTCCGATCTAGCAAGGTTTCCACTTTATTTAAAAATTACTCGAATAAGCCCAAGCAGTTCACGTATGCTTATAGTTTTTCCTGGTAGAACAAGCATGTTTTTTTTTAAAGAATAACCTTGAAATATGTCCTCAAGGAAGGGATTTTGAAATCTGTTTAGTGACAGAGAAGCGTTTTTGTTTGTTTAGGTAATAATAAGCATTTTGCATAGGTTAACAATTTGCACTTTGGGTTGGCAGTAGTCTCACACTTAAGCTAATTAGTAATTGATAGTGGCTTCAACTACCCTTTATTAGACCACATAGTATTCAGGACAATTTATATGATGATGGGTTACTCTTTTTTTCAATATTAAATGTATTGCTTAGTGTTTGAGCAACGTCTAAAGATGCCGTACTACCATTAAAACAAATTTATAGAATATGTCACTGCTACCTTAAAAGCTGTTCAACAGATCCACTTTGGCGTTACTATATATATAACTTCCATTTAAATCATTTTTCTAAGACCTCTGAGGAGCTTTACCATCGTAGTTCTTTGGGAAAATACTCATGAGACTCTTTGTCGATGAACAATTCAGGGTTTCGATGCTTGTGTAGCCGCCATCTACTTTTCAAAGATTGAAACTTTATAGTCGAATTGACAGGAAAATTTTGAATACAATATCTAGTCATCTAAGGTTTAGAATTCTTCTGTTTGGTAAATTTGGAACTCATCTTCCCTAACTAACTAAAGAGCAATATTAATACAGAAATAAAATAAGTAGAGAAAAGTAAGTAAGTAAATTAAGAAGTGTTTATTTGACAGAAAATCGCACTGCCATCCATCCAGAGAGATTTCTTAACCTCTAGCAGCCACTGATCTATGAAACCTGATTTAGGTTACTCCGAGAGAAGTTTATAAAATCATAGTTCCTGGTAGTTTCGAAATCATTCATATTTTACATATGTATCTATTGATCTAGAAACATCTGGAATCAACGCGAATTTTGACAGAATTCCTTCGAATAGCTTGATCTCCACACGAACAGAACTTTCTCGCTGTCAAATCGCGCAGCTGTTTTTCTTCGGGTGTCAGCTTCGGTTTATTTCTCCAATCGTTGTCGCCGTGTGTTTCTGTTTCTGTCGTGTTTTTGTTAATTTGCCCTTTCAAGCTGTCGAAGAAGATCTGTATCTATCTTCGAGCAACTATTTTCGAGAAAGTCAGTGAAAGACCATTCAAAGTGTAACAGTTCGATATCTACTTGCATGCCCTAAGCTGTAGAAAACAGTAGAAAAACTTTTTCTGAAAATTGCCATAAATTACCAGTTTCCCCTAAGCCCTCTCTTCATCATGCCAACAGTCATCTTTCAACCATAATTGCCTTCAAAAACCAATTATACCATTCAGCATCCATCAAGATGTGTGTAAATGTCCAATTCGCAATCCTCGATCTGGTCAACATATTGAAAGGATAACCGAGAAAGGAAAAAAAAATTCCTCAAAAGGCAAAACGAAAATATTTTTCTTTCCAACCACAATGTCCATCCCACAGTCACCAAATATTGTTATGCCACGGTCATGTGTTGTTTTTCACGAGAAATATCTCCAAATCCAAAAATTTAAAAAAAAAAAAAAAACTTCAATCTCACTCTGTTTACTTTAAAAATTGTTCAATTCAAAAATATACGACGACGAACAGAACTGCTGAGTTGGTGTCGTCGCACTCTGTGTAAACAAATCCCAGATTCGTCCGAACAAAAAAACACGAAAATCGAAAATCATTTTTGTATTTTGATTTTATTTTCATTTTCTCCTTCTTCTTTGGCAGTAGTGGATTCTTCTGTGTGGGTTTTCTGTGTTATTTTTATTGAACGGACATCGGGAGACAAATTCCCCACACAACACATGACAATCTCCGGTGTATACATATTGATTCAAGGATGATGCATGCATCAGACATTTTGATGGGATATGTCCAGGAATTGATTCGACCACTTTGAAGTGGTGAAAGAATAATATTGGAAAATTGAAAATGAAATCCTTTCGTTAAATGAAAATTGTGTTGTGTTATTTCTAGAAAATGTTGTTCTTCAATTGTTGCGGGAGTTTTCTGGGAAAATGTCCTTTGGATGGCTTTAAGTTGATGAGTGAAAAGAAAACACCGATGAATATAAACAAACAAAACGGGTTCAAGTATCAATGAGTGATCATTGTTGTGTCCTTAAAGTGGAGAGCGTATTAGGAATGATTAATACTAGCACACTAATTGTATGGCACTCTTCGGACTTGTATCCACCGATATAGTGAATGACTATAAAGTCAAGTGATTCTTTGTTGAATAGAATCAAATCCCTCATCATCATCACAAAACTAGAAAATAAAATTTCCATAAACTTATACGATCCATTAAAAAATTCCATAAAATCAATGCGTCTAACAGCATAAGTACCAGATTACATTATAGCTTGTATGTGTTTGTGTATTCAGGACATTTGCTGATTTAGCTTCTTTTCGTATTACATTGGGAGTGTACCAACGGTATAAGGCTAAAAGTCAACCAACAAACTTCAAACTTTGTCCTCTTGCTTTCGACTTTATTCACCTCAACCAGGATATCCCTGTGACATTGTGTGGACCTGCTTACGCTGTCGGAGCAAAGGTAAACAATCTCAACGCGAATAGAGTAATTTATGAAAATTTATTCGAAATTGATTTTCCCCCTCAATTTTTATTCTTTTTTTTTTTTCCAACTTTTTCTGTGTGCGTTCCTTGCTACTTCCTGGCAAACAGAAAGATTTTTTTTTTATTTTCCTGTTACCGTCGAATATTGGTTCTCAGTCGATAGAAAAGTTGGCTATAAGCTTAACGTAGTATGGGAGAGGCTGCGGCAATGTCGTCAGGATTTTACACAAATTTGCTGACGTTACGAGTAATGTTGTCGAATTGGTTTTTAGCAAACTTTTTGTGGACTATTATGACTTTGTTTGAGTCCTTGTTTTAAAGTAATCAAAGGTTGGCTTTTTGCTGGCATACAGCGTACATCCAGCGTTTATAATACACAACCTACATGTGTTGATAAACGGGATAAGGGGAACTACGGTGCAAATTCATCTCTGAAACAACGATGATGTCCTGTAAAAAGGCATATAGAAGTAGACACCTTGAAGAAAGTGAAAAAAAAAATTGTCAGGGCTTGTCTCGTGTCCCTGTTATAGATCAAAGAATTTCAGATATGAAGATGATCTCAGAATTGCACCTCAAGGTAAGAAGATAGTGATCTAAATATGTATTTTAAGCCCAAAGCTTGAGCATTATTATCTGAAATTGCACCTAGCTACAGCCGAAACCCTAAGCACCTAGGCGTAACACTGAACAGATAACTCGAAATAAAAAAAATAGGCCGTCAAATACCGAACATTCCGTTCACGGCAATATTACAATCCTCCCGAAAAGACTAAAGTGTTGGCAGCCAACCCTCATGAGCTAGGATGTGATTCGTTCAATCTAGTTTGAACAACGCAGTAGAGGAAGTCCTCGCGCACAAGTAGAACGGATTCTCAATCGACTTGGAGTGTGCAACTGCAGGCAGTTAACTAAGGATCGAGCTAACTGGACAGGCTTATTGGTTGAGACCCAGGTTCACTCCGAACTGTAGAGCCACAAAAAAGTATTAGGATATACCTTACCGACCACTTATGCCTTTTATTGGAGGGATTAAATAGCATTATAAGGATTATAGGATCGACAAGTTCCTGTATCGTTTCGATCATCTGTGCTATCTGATCGCCAAAAACAAAGACCTAGTTTGGTATGCTTTTGATGATGACTTACGTACTTAACCGTGGATGAAAGAAGAGTCAGTCGCTAAGGTAGAACTATGTTGGCAGAGCTTTCTAAAATACTAATCTGAATGACACAAATGTCACCGAACTTTTTGTGGAAAATTGTTTTGCAGTGCATTTATAGGAAAGATACACGGTGACGAAAAAGTAATGACCATGAATATTGTCGATGATTTTTGCAAATGACATCTCCTGTCATGACATCTCATCATTATACTGACAGTTGTACATTATACTGACAGTTGTATAGTAAGTAGAAAAACACGCCGATGAACGATGGAATTATTTATGCTACATGCCTCAAGAATGTACTAGAATAATTGTGTCGTTTTATTTGTGAAATAACAAACGTAAATATCGTCTAGGCACAGGTCTCAGAGAGACTGGCTCAACGCAAGATAGTGAAAGGACTGGCAGACAACGAACAGCTAGTTCGACCGAGAAATCTAATGTGGAAGTGTACAAGTAGGCATTTTCATTTTTGTAGCGTACTTTAGTGACCGGTTAGAGGATGCATCCGTATAAGATTCAGCTATTGCCCTCAGACCACCAAGCATAGCCCGAATAATACAGTCAGCGCTGGATATACCTTAAACCTTAAAGAGGGCAAGTTTACTCTCGACATGTTCACAACAGAATACTGGCTTCTGGACCTCTGAAAAACCTCTTATAATACAAAAATTATCTTTACATTCACTAAATGTTACTGTATGGTACGGAATTTTATACTGAAAGGGTGATTTGGCCTTATTTTTTCAAAGACGTGACATATTACATGACTTTTTGATACCCAAACTGCGAGCAAGCCTATACACTTTGTGGAGCATAATCTTCGCTACTCTTTTATCTCACGGTATGGTAGTTTGAATTGGCCCGCAAGATGACCATTTCAGACTTCTTACTTTCGGAATTAAGTTTTCGGGTTGAAGTCTATCTGTTCCAGGCACTAACACTCGCAGTCCTGAAAGACAACTTAAGACAAGAAATAGAGAACACAGAGAGTGATAGAAAATGTCACAAAAAGGACTCAAATTATTGTGTAAACGCTAGAGGCCAACATTTGAATGAAATCATGATTTTTTAATTTTAGAAAAAAGGTTACAACTAAAACGAACTCTAACGCCACCTTGTAGATAAAAAGGAAATCATAACATTTTGAGAAATGTAGTAGATTTAAGTGTATACTAATAATTTAAAAACACATTACATACATATTTTTGCTAGAGGATAATTGAGTCTGACAAATTTCTCTGCCCGTTGTAAGAACATCCTGCCAGTTTCACTTAATTGGAATACCCTCAGCAGCACACTCTATCTGATAAGACTTCCAAGTACATCTACTCCATGTAACTTAAAACGAAACCGCTGCGGTAACACCTCCCAAGAACTCTCATCTATATTCCCACATGTGGTAAGCACTTCAAATCATTTCTAACTCCAAATGTGTGATGATTCTATTTCCTGGGCCCAAACAATGTCCCACATGCATTTCGAGGACTTCCAGCCACACATAGCGAATACTTAACACACCAAAAACTTTCAAGACGAAAACAAAAGAAAAGGTTCACCCAAGTGCCAAAGGAATATATCATATCACCTCTTTCGGATGAGGTGTCATTTTCTTCCAACTGTTTCCCGGTAACGCATCAATTCAACACAAGACCTGTCTCAAGATGAAAAGACTTCCAAAACAAAACCCAAATAAAAACCTGAGAAATCTGACGAAAAAAAAAAAACTTTCACCTATCATCCCTGTCATAATCATCACCTCATTATCTTGGCCATGTGCGCTGTTTGGATTTATACCACATCGCACAGGATGACCATTTTTTTTTTCTCACCCATCGCCACGAAAGATACAAGTATCTACAGACGCAGAACAATGCCACAATGACATGGCGAATTCGGAATGAAGTTGATACGACAACACGACAACTGACGGTGATGTGGTTAAAATGTTGCTGCTGACGAGAGTTGTGTAATAGAATAATGACCATGAATTTAATATGAATACCCGAGACTTCGATTCGGATACAGAGTGTACCTATATGCATCCAAGAATTTCCAGCGAAATAATCAATGAAAATATACGCCAGACCGTATGTGTGCATCGGGAAGCTTTGTTTTGATTCGTAGAAACGCTGAATGAATAACTTGACTGGTTGACACTTTGCTATTGTTCTTCACGCACCCAAAAGATACAGATACAGGTGGGCGCAATACCCAACCGTGGGAGCTTGCTGATAAATGCAGCTAGCCAAACATCCATTACCGTCATTGATTTGTTTCTAATTAATAATTCCGCACATACGGAGTAGGTACAAGTAATTAAGCAAACACATTGACGCTATTTTTAATTCAAATATTTGTTGATGTGTAATTTTGTTTAATTTTTCCTTATTTCCATTTGTTTGATTGGGTTTGGTGAGAGGGTCTAGGTCTGACGTACTATTATTGGCAATTATTTGGAATGTTTTATTCATCTGGTCTTCTGTTGATTTATCAGCGTGTCGGGCTTTTCTTCTTCTTGCGGGTAACGTACATATGAATGGGTACCGATTGCTATTCAACTTGAACTTGTGATCAATAGAAATATGATTATGATTGGAGTTTTTTTTTTTTTTTATTCATTATAATATCTTTGGTGTGTTGTCTTGAAGTCAAGGTCTATACCAAACGGACTTGATGGCAATGGAGATGGCCAGTTTGTTTAACAAAAGTTTATAAGTTTTGTGGGCAGTTGACGAGGTGAGGAAAATTCATTGTGATTGATCTAGTCATTCACTATGTTAAGGTGGAGGAATATTTTGTAATGAAATAGCACACAATCAAAGGGCCTCACTTTAGGAGTGTAAGTAAATATAAATACAAGATTACTATTTGGTTCTTTATACAAATTAGCGTTAGTCGATAAAAGCAGGAAATCGCCAAAGGAATCGGGCACTCAGACTCATTGATCTTTGGTGGTGAAGTTCTAAGGAAAATTTGCTAAGAGCAGTATCTTCAATTCTTTTCCAATAAATTTGTAGTCAAGTCAGAACGCCAGTAAGTTGTGTAGAGTGAATTAGGTATTCAGAAACATGCATGTGACTTATGCATCCAGGGAAGTTGCATAAGTCACATACGATTATGTTCAATAATGCAGGATGACGGATGATCCTCAGGTTTAGGTAGGTAGGTAGCAGTGGTTGTGTCAGCAAGCCGCGCTGACAACATGATTAGCGCAAGGAGCGCCGTTTTAATACCACAACTCAAGTGACCTAATGGATGTTAAAGAAAAGGGTGTTAGCGATTTGAGGTAGCGGAAAAGAGGGAGGATTATTCAAATCCATCCCGTTACATTGAGGAAACTGATGATATCCCCAATGCTAATCTCCGCCAACTCTAATAGGTTGTCGAAAAAGGGTTTACCTAGTGTGCGCTGCCTCGCCCTGCCTAGAGCTGGACACTTGCACATAAAATGTAAGATTGTTTCTGTCTCGTTAGCAGTATTACAGCATTAAATGGAATGCCTATTCTGGCCGCATGAACCCCGATGGGCCAGTGGTGAGTACTAATAGGCGGCAAGCCTCTCGTACAGCAAGAACTTCCGCCTGGAAGACGCTGCACGAGTCAGGGAGCCGGTACGATTTGGAAATACAGAGAGGAGCAGAGAATATCCCTGCCCCTACCCCACAGTCCATTTTAGAACTGTCGGTGAAAATTGTTGTATCGAACCCATTTGTAGTTTCACCGATTTCCCACTCCAACCTGGTTGGGAATCTGACCGTGACGACTTTTCCGAAGTTCACTCTGGGAGTTATATAGTCGGTTGTATTGGCTACCAGGTTCCGTGGTAGCAGATTCAGGATGCTGTTGTGGCCATAAGGTTTGCTACACCAGCATCCCGTCTCTCTTAATCTGACCGCACTGCATGAAGATAAAAACATGATATGAAGGTCGATTGGTAGAAGATGCAATATTACATTTAAAGCTTCGGATGGACTAGTTCTCATCGCTCCCGTTGCGCCCAGAGCCGCAGTTCTTTGTACTTTGTTGATAAGTTTGATGTTGTAACTTTTCCTTAACGCAAGCCACCAGACTAGCGAACCATAGGAAAGTATAGGACGCACCACAGCTGTGTACATCCATATGGACATCTTCGGGCGAAGACCCCAGGGTCTGCAGAAGATTTTGCTGCAAGCATAGAAAGCCACACAGGCTTTCTTTACCCGCTGTTCAATGTTGAGCTTCCAACTTAATTTGGGATCAAGTACCACACCTAGGTACTTCGCACTGGAAGATAAGGATAGTAATTGGTTGTTTAGCCGTGGAGGCGTGAAGGTCGGTATTTTGGTTTTTGTGGTAAAGAGCAACAGTTCAGTTTTGCTTGGGTTGACGCTGAGTCCACATCCAGTGGCCCATTTGCTAATCTTGTCCTCAGGTTTAGGATCTTAACATTCGTGTTCATCTCAAAAGTTCTTTAACTTTCGAATTATTTCGAGAGTACTAGGAAAACCAGCCAAGCTATCACCATAGATACTTTGCCGGTACCATCAGTTCCCACAATTTAAAGGGTTTTTCAATTGGAACGTCCAATTTTCGCAATAAGGTTTTTCGTGTTAAGTTAGTTTGATGTTTCAACTCGTCTGTACTTGAGATTTAATCATGGAAAAGTACACACTTTAGCAACATTTGCAATTTATCCAAATTTTTATCACACTTCGGTTTCTGTTGCGACATTTGTACGTGCGCCAACTGCAATTTTCGGCCGTCGTACTCATTCGAAGCTATTACACCCACAAAAATTGGGGTCACTGGCCCATACTTTTTCTTCAATGATGCTGGCAACACGGTCACAGTCAATAGAGATCGTGAAGATTGTGAGATGATGTCTTGAAATATATGCATGTAGTTTCAACTAGACGGCGCCACATGCCACACATCTGACCAAACAATCGAGTTATGAAAGTTGAAGTTCGGTGTCCTTGTTATCTCCAGAAATGGACCAGTCAATTGGCCGCCTCGTTCGGGTGATGTGAGGCCTATGGGCTTGTTTTTAGGCATATGTATGTCAAGTCCATGGTCTATGCCAATGGGTCACTAACTTTACGCGATCTCAGGATCAATATCCAAAGCCAAATGGTCTGCAGATCGCCCGATTTTTTTCGAATCTGTTGAAGAAGCAACAGTTCATGGTTCTCATTCTTCTGTCATCAATTTGCTGGTTTGAGGTGCTGTTGATTTAGAACCACGCAAATAGGGATATGAATCTCAGGATGTTCAATTTGTCATAGCTCCTCCAACTTCTTGAAGCAATGCTTTTCGCGAGTCCTCATTCACCTGTTAGGGACGGGAAGACATTTACATAGTAGATGACAGACAGATTATATACCTTCCTCTGGAGCTTCTACAATAAATCGGTGTGAAATATACTCAGACGTCCAGCATGAGTATACCGTTGTACAGTGTCCGGTAATGACACCCGAAATAATGCAAACGTCACTGTGACTAAGTTTAATCAGAGAAAGTGTTGCAGATGTGCCCCAGAGCCAGCAGCGACTCTTAGCATTTCCGAAGACTTCGTGGTCAATAGAATTTTTTTCATAGAGCTGAGAGGGATTTTGACAAATTGTAGAGTTTTTGAAGTATGTAACCCTGACCCTCTTTTGTGAGTTAATCTGTTCATTCGTTGTCTGTATCACCGTATTAGCTCTAGACATCTTATTAAGATGGCGCCTGCAGATTGTCGTTAGCCTTGATTTAAATACTGTAGTGTCCAGTGCCTTAACGGCCGCGGCTTGAGAAATGGCTATGGTCATGGCTTGAAATACACTGCAGTAGTTATTCATTCTTAAAGAGTGGTCGATACCGATGTTCTTTTGCAACAGTCATTGTTAAGCTGACGATTTAGTCAATGACGTCTGTTACAAATTCCAGTAGTGAACCTCCTGATAGACTTCAATATATAGTCTGTTTCGGAATCCAAAACGGATGCATGGCAAAAGTCACCACAATCCTGATTTTAGCAGTTGAACTGTTGCAGTAGAGATCCAGCGAAATAGAACTAAACATGGTCTTTATTGTCGCCGTAGGTGTCGTTGGAGACAGGATGACGATCCAGACTGTTCTCTGGATTTTAGTAAGAGAACTGTGTAAAGCCATTGGTTTACGATTGGTTTGTGACAACAGATTTGTGGACTTATAGCTCTCAAAAGTGGGTCATAAATCCATTGTGGATTATACAAAATCATTTCTAAGTTATTCCAGTTAAGCTGGTTCGACAATTTTGAGACCTGATGGTGAAACCAGTGAGTGCTTTGAATATGTTACAAGAAAATTCTATAATAAACGTCTTGATCTTGATCTTTTCCTAATTGCTGACGATTCTAATTGTCCTCCAGATTGGTCTTCATTGACTACGTATTTTCTGTAGTCAGTAGCATTGTTTGAGAATCGACTATCTGAAGAGATTTTTAGTTACTGTGTTTGTCTCATTCTGTACTTCGCTGGAGTTTCGAATGCTTTGTCTTACTCCTTCTTAACGGGTAAAGCAGTTGTATGTCCTGTAAAGGTATGACTTTGCTTTCGATTTGGCATTAAAAGAGATTCACATTTATCAGAGTGGTACTGTGTGAGTCAGGAGCTAAATATTCAAGACGAATAATTGTTATACAAAATCCACTAGTAAAGAAAGTTCGCCTAACAAAAAAATTCTAAAAAACAAATTCATGATTCATATAGCAAATATCAAATAAAACCAACAAAAAATTTGAATAAAACATTATTTGCATTTTACAACTGAATACAAAACAAAATCAATACAAACAACAAGCAAACCATTTAAGAAAAAAAAACCCATTCCCGTGTCTTCTTACATACATAAGGATATACATACTCGTACATTATATCACCAGCTATACATCCAATCCTTAAAAATGACGTTTCCTATTGTATTCCCCTCTCACTAAGAGTAAATTTTCCATCCAAACGAACAAAAGGACCCATGAACTCCATTTGTACCCGAGAATCCATAAAAAAAAAAAAACAAAAAAACAAATTGTATATGCAAAGGATATCTGCATACATACAGGATGCTTTTAGCGATGTACTCCACAGACGTGAGCATTCAGTGTACTCCTTATATTCTTTTTTTTTTTCAGCCGCTTTTTCATTTTTTTATTTTGTCATGGAGGGCACAACTATTAAGGATAAAAAAAAAGGAGAAAAAAATCTTTTAAAAATATGCCCCTGCACACACAAATGAGCGATTGAATGAATGAAATTGTATGTACCTACATACATGTGGATTTCCTGTACCTGAATAATAAATCGAGCTCAAATCGCTCAAATCTATCGCAAGGATTACATGACAATCGTTTACCCCCTCCACCCATTTTTATCGCAAGGATTTCTTATGCTTATATATATATGTGTATGTCCTTATGCATAAAAGATAATCCTTGGAATGATGCCTCGATAATATTTGCTTTTGCATTTTTTGCATGAGCTATGTACCTATCTTCTGTTGTCGGCATTATCGTATTGGAATGAGAGATTTGTTGTTATGCAAGCGAATCTATCGATGATATTTTATGTTTACCAAAGATTATCGTTAGGTATGTGAGATAGATGAGAATATTTATTGAAAATATCTTAAACAAACAATGTATTCGCGTTAATGTGTTTGATTTGTTCGAACGGATATTTATGATTTTTTTGTTTGGAAAGCTTGAATATTGAATATGAATGTACATATTTCGATTCTATCTGACGACGAATCTTATGAGACTTAAAGGTGATAAGGTGGTTAACACATTAAATTTTTATGAATTAATTGGAATTGGTTGAAAAATATGTCAACATTTTAAATAAGATACACCATTTGATAAAAAAAAAAGTAAAAACACAAGGAATATCCTGGCAGTACACAGCAACAATCCATGCTACACGTCGGCAATGTTCTGAAGATATTTTGAGCCCAAAGCTGGTGCATGCCCGAGATAATGTATCATGAGATATTCAGCTTGCTGTCTGAAAGCAATTATCTCATAAAATCTATCTATCGTCTTAAAATCAAAGCGAAGTTAGCTGATCTGAATGATCCACCAGTGTGAATTTTTGCCAATTTTTGACAATCAGTTTTTCCTGTCAGTGTCATGTAACTAGTAATTAAGATGTGCGCATTTATTTTGCAAATTTACAGTCCCATTCTTACTGACCATTTATAGCAGTAAAAAAAGTTTATAATGCAATATTTCGCAAGATGTGCAAAGCGGACAATTCATAAATGCATGAATTGGCATCACTGCTAAGCAAAGAATTCATAAAAGTAGTTGACATTTATTCATTGCTCAATTTTGAGCGCAATCGTGCAGCTGTCAGAATAGTATTGCTTTACAGTAGAGTTAAACTTGCATTTGCGCAGCATATCCTGCTTTTCATTGCATTTGCTTTGCAAGGCTTGCATTTATGAATGGGCTCTTATACTGCCTCTATGTAGCTGCTTTGTGACTTTAGTCGCAATTTGTCCTTTTTTTTTTACTGCGAACAACTTTGACAGTACCGATCTACTTATGCTTGTTTTTTTAACAAATTCGAGGGCAACGCAGGAAAATCTTTTCTCCTCATCCTGGAAAATCTGTGAATGATGGAACATATCATTTGCTGAGCAGCAAAGGAAGACCATTTGAATAAGGATCTACATTGTTGGAGAGCATTCTTCTATAAGGCAAAACTATTCACATTCCATGGAATGAACAACTGGCGAATGAACTGTTTATTTCATACTCGAAGCATGCGCTACATGTAGATAGACGAATCCCTTGACCAATTCCGTAAATGAATTCAGTAGGGTTCCTAAGCACATTCTGGAACCTTGTAAGGCATTGACCTACAAAAGATTCAATAATAAGCAAGTTCCAGGTATCACGCAAAATGTCGACCAAGGATTCATTTCTCATTCTCTGACTTCGCTCATTGTCTCTTTAGTTATTTTGCTCAATGATTATTTAAAAATTAGAGTCCTGCTGAGTGCAGAAATATAAGACGGTGTCCCACAAGGGTCTGTACTTGAATAACTTCTGTATAACACAATGTAGAATGACGATAAAATGGTTGCATTCGTCGCAAATTTTTTAATGAATCAGTGCAGCCAAAACTTGATGAAAGTCTGTCGAACTGAATCTGCCTGAACATAGAACAGAAGCAGTTTTAGTCAGCAGTATAGAACCAAAAAGGGTGACTGCACGCAGTTTCATAACCAGCCCTTTTAAATAGTTAGGTGTAAGGACTTCCTTGAACAAATACATCTGCAGAGTTTATGCAACAAAGCCGGGAGCGTCAATGCTGTATAGTTCTAGTAAAAGCAGAATCTTTGGAGCCCCAAGACAAATTAAAATACCTCTCTCTGGAAAGAGTGTATACCTAGTGCATTCCGTACAGGTTCAGGTGATGTAATGATTGTTGTACGAATGTATCAGGAATGATGCAATTGCAGAAATGATAGAAGAAGTCTTAGAGAAAGTAAAAAAGGCACCCAACCTATCATCAAAACGCTAGTACTAAAAAGGTCTTATACCAAACATAGAGCTGGGGATAAACTGGTGACACGAAAAATTAGATGCCTTACTTGAGTCATCTTGTGACAAACCATGGATGCTTTTGTACATATCTACACAGATTCGAACGTGCTTAGTCTCTATTTTTTCTTAACTGAAGTGATGTGGAAAAAACGGATAAAATGTGTTGTTTTACGACCGACTTCGAAAAATAGTAGATAAATCAATAAAACATAGGCAACAGAGTATTCTTTTTGGTTTCATCGTGGAATATAGTCTTTAGGTAGTAGGTAGACTTGCGTACTATTGTGAACATTTACCTTCTCCGTAAAAAAACAAAATCATAAGTAGTGTTGTATCATAAGCGGAGCAAGTCAAGATATTGCAGATAGAATTGTTAAGGCCAAACCTTTACTAACTAGTTAGAGACTAAATGCATGATCAAATGTAAAACTTAATGTAAGCAAATCGAATCTTGCATACCAGTAATACAAGTTTTTGTATAAGTAAACGAATGCCTCCAAACGAAAATATCCAATGTCGAGCAACACTGAGCAGAACAAAGCAGTCATTGAAATCACAGAACAAAAATAGTTCTGACTCGGGCTCATGCTCTGTCAGTTTATCCAAAATTGGGATAAACAGACTCTTCGCTGGGAGTCGCAATCAAAACATGATGCAAAACAATCGGAGGAACTTCTAGATTCAAGTTACATATCCATTGAAGTTCTAAATAAAGTCAAGCTCAGGAAAATCAAGTTCTGGAAAATCATTATCCTGATAATGTTATAATTATCATCATATTCCAAAGTGGCGATAGGACGGCAGAAATAGGACGAATGGTCATCACACACTTGGTTATGAAAAAATAACTTGCAGATGTCTTTACCAAGTTGGTCATAAGACAGATAGTTACGTACTACTCGTAGATAATGTTCCAAACAGGGTTCTCCAAGCACGTCCTGAGATATGCTTGCAGTCAGAAGAAGGTGTGTTTCTATCGAAACTGGTACTCCCCTGAAAATAAATAAACCACCACATGATCCACTCAGTATGATGGCCATGATTGGTTAAGTTCTGAGCATTCTGAGCAACCAAGTAAAATCACTGTAATTGAAAGCGAAATGGCTTCCAAAAAAAACACTCTAAATTCTTCATTAGAAGGAAGAGATTCCGAAAAATGCAACCACATTCTGGGATTTATTAGAAAAATTAACTTCATATAGAGTATCAACTCATGGGTGACGTTCTACAAGGTCAATATTTGCCACTTAATCCATTATTGTGGAACATTCCGTACTGTCTTAAAAATTGAGATACCTGACAGAGCGAAGCGGAGAGATACTTTCGAATCTAGAAAAGCAACTTCCGTAGATAAATACTTACATGTAATGAAACCTGATGCCCTACTACACGGTGATATTAGTTGAATACAAAATAGAGCCTGTCGCAATTAGTGGAGGGAGGCATATGTTAGTTGTTCCAATATACTTGCGTTAATGCCGCGTAATCAGGCTGCACTCCGACACTCAGTCGTATCGAAGGCTATTGCTATCCCAAATGGGCTTCAAATGCCCACTCTTTCAAGGAGAGAGAGTTACATAACAACCAGGAAAAATTAGGTCAATATTCAACTTCGGGACATAAATTAGCAAGATGGCCAAATTTTCAGTAACATTTAACAATTAATAAGTTGCCACCAGCAGAAGCGAAAAGTAAGGCTAAAAATTCAAGCGTTTTAAACACACGCCATCGAACAGATAAGGCAGAATGATGTGTCAGATGTGTCAACAGATAACTCAGAAGGAGCACTACACCATCTCTTCAAAAATGTAGAAAGAACTCTCTGTAAAGTTCTACATTTTGAGGATACATTCAATAATACAACAAAAAAAACTAGTAAAAAAGGGATTCAAATTCAGCAAAATAGCCGATGAACAAGGGTCATTATAGAAAGCACTAATAAGCACTTCGGAAGGATCGGCATCTCTGACTAAAGTTAAAGTTTGCCTGCTCCTTTACTGTGATCTTTAGTCAATGACAATATTCTAGTCGATCTCTATATAAAATCTGCTCCTGTTAGCTCTATGAACTTAGTGCTAACACTAACTTCGGCATCAAGCAACGTTTTCTACTAGAATGATACAAGAAAGATTTTTGAGCAACTTCAGGATTGATTGAGGATCAAGTAAGACTAACCTGGTACCCTGGATGAAAAAATGGTACATCAAACTGGCCTGGGGTACCACCCAAGTTTATCCAAATGGGATCAAGACCTAGGTGTTGTCTTAGATGATCAATCGACTAACACTCAATGGGAACTTTCTGTGTTTGCTACTAGTGCCAGTAAGGCTAATATAATAAAACTTTAGGTGTAGTCTGGTGATCGAATAAACACCAGCTAGGATAGAAGATTTAAGCAGACTATCTTATGGAACACCTAACCAATTTCACGAAGAGGATACGTTTCGCAATGTTTGGCAACATTGTTTTGGTATGTTATTTGAGATGGAAATATTGAATCATGTAGACTGATGTTATGGTGGATCATCACTGAATGTAATACGATTCGTCGACAGATCGAAATTGAAATTTCTCTCGTATAACCCAACACTAAGTTCCAATCATCCAAGTCGGTCAGTTTCTACTTAGATTCCTTAGAACCTCTTACTAGGTACAATAAGGCGAAACTTGGTTCAGTGTTTGGTCACTGAAGTACATATTATGTAGAAGGGAAGGAAACATTTTAACGAACTCTTTGTGCATATCCGGTTAAGATAGGTAGAAATACGTACGCCATTGGAGTTCAGAAAATCATTCACTAAAGACATACTCACAGGAGGTGTTTTGAGATGATTATGTCCTTATGTATGGAAGTAGAAAGATCTTACAGACAGGACTTGTGCAATAATTTTAGAAGTTTATCTACGTTTGCCTATTTTAAGGAAATCTATTCGGTCTTAACCAAAAGATTGGTTGTTAAGAGAGGAGTTTCGATTCAACAACATACATAGAAGTGCGTGTATGTACATATTTATGTATTTACCCTAACCGAATCTTTAATATTTCATTAAAATGTCATCATTAACAGGTCTTTAGCTATTCCATTGCACTTCTCGGAAATAACCCCTCATCAAAATTTGAAAAAAAAAAAACAAAAATTTTTTTTTTTTATAATGTTACCATGTTTGAATTGGACATGCTGCTGACGAGTTAAAAAATTAATATTTTCCAAAGTTAAATTTATATTTACATTTCGTTAAGTGCTGCGCAAACAAAACCGCAGAATGCTTTGTTTTTTCATCTCCATACACAAAGATTCATCGTTTCTTGTTATTCATTCGTACATTCGCTCGTTCTCTCACATACAGTTGTAGTATAGTACGTTCTCTGTATGTTTTCTTTTATTTCAAGGAAACCAGTTGACGACCTACACTTTACATTTTGATTTTAATTCACCACCGTGAGTCCGAGAGTCACGAACAACTTCAGAAAAAAAAAAAAAAAAACCTCAAACAAATGATCTTTATCCGTTGAGTTAAAGAACAACAATACAAGAAAAATCGTGAAACGACAAATTGTTGTTATTCAATTTTGGACGTTTGCGGAATGTGTATCTTTCCAAAATGATATAAAATTTGAACTTACTTGCAAATCTGGGATCGTTGGCAGTTGAACCATACCAACCGGCTGAACTTCTCATGTCCGTATAATGGCCAGCCAGTGATAGGTTATCTGTTGGGCCGCAATAACTTTGCACACCCGGACTGTGGTAGAGTGGACCCATAGCATATGGATTTGCCATACTGCTACTACCTAATGCACTGGGTGAATTTATACTACTGCCGCTGGAGTTTGATCTGAAAGGAGAAAAGGATAATTTTCTTTTTTTTTTAATATCAATCAATGGGATGATAGAGAAATAAATTCTAAAATTGTATTCCTATCGCAGAATGTCCCTAATAATGCAATATCTATCCATCTACCTTTTTTGAATGATGGCAAGACCGACATCCTCCTACTTGACTCACTTAACACAATTGTAAAACGTATGCTGACAAAACACTTGACCTGAAGTAGATGAGCCTAAGTCCTAAATGTATCGATTTAATATTTCAAAATTAAATTTTCAATTAGAGTGGTTGAAATACTCTCCCATTCATTCAAAAAAAAAAAACACTTTTTTGCCCGAACTTTCTTTATAAAATGGCCCACAAATTCTCAATCGGGTTTAAGTGGGTGAACCCCTTCAGGTAGGGATGAGAATATATCCGAAGTAGGCATGCTTGTCATAAGAGGTGACTAAAATCCACACCTTGACTATTACGTAAAACTTGTCAAACAATAGTATGACAGGCAAAGCAAAGGATGTGATTCGAAAATCCACTCGTGGTCTTTTCGACTGCGGTCGGGGCAAGGATTCTGGAGGCCCCAAGCAACATACTACGGGCTTCGTCTCTTTAGGCGATGATACAGGTCCGGGCACAGTACTCGCACAAAATTTAAATGAAGCCGGTGCTGTGACTCCTAAAGTTTCTGGCACCAGTGGACAGAGATTATCTGAAGCAGACAAAGCCGCTGGCAGGTGCGTTCCTGGCGGAAGCGTGTGTGCACCTATTGCTCGCTCTTCTGACAAAACTGCTACTAGTAGCGTAACCCGCGCCCAAAAGCCGGGTAACACACTTGCTGAACCCCGTAAAGATCCTAGCACCAGTGATCGGAATTTGACTGTAGCGGATAAAACTACAACTCTGCTAGACAATGATGAGTATAGTGGATCAGGGCAATGATGATGAATAGAACTTTGGCTGTAGATGCGGACTGTGGCCGCCATGTTGTGGCAAGTGTCAACAGAGGCTGCCAGCACGGTGGCGTTCCGTCTGCACTTTTATGGTTTCATGACAATTGATTCTCTGTTGCATACCCTCAATAGTTCAAAAGTCTACGCTCAATAATAGCGGATGATGTTGCAATACTTTGACGGTTTATGCCTGTAGACTGTCTGTGTTAAGTCGCAGATAGCCTTAGACATGGTTAGAAAACTGCTGTTGTTCTCTTCACGAGAAGGAGGATTGTGACTAGTTTGACTCACAAAGTGCTAAGAGGCGTCACTTTCCAGATTTCCGATGAAGCGAAATATCTGGGAGTGATCCTGGATAAGAAACCTTTTTGGGCAAAGCAAGTCAAGTAGAAGATATCTAAGGCGCTCTCAGTTTTCTAACAGTGTAAGGGTGCTTTTGGCAGGACTTTTGGTTTAAAACCGAAAAAGGTACTCTTAGGCGGGGTGGCTTTTGGTATAATCCGTACTGCAGTTTCGATAACCTCTTTGCGTACAGGACTGGCTTCGACCAGAGTCTGAGCCTGGATTAGGTTGTAGTCGAAACGTAACGCATGGCACCAAAACTAATCTGCTTGGAGACCGACAACACTGGACTTCACTACTCGTTAAGCAAGCATGTCTCTGTTTTTCAAGCGGAGATCTATGCTATCCTAATGGCTGTTGACTATATTGTTAAGAATAACTGGGAAGATCGTAATATTTGCGGCCTTACTTAACCAGGTCACACTAGGATTGCAAAAAATGATATTGCTGAGCAAGGCGCAGAGGATGATTTTTCAAGACATGAACTTGCGTTGGGTTTCCTACGAATACAATTAAGTAGTGGTTAACCCACGGGTCTCCAGGATGCAGGCAGACTAAACGTATGCACCCGAACGTCTGCGGGAGAGAAAATGCTAAGACTATCCCTGACATACGTACATATATTGCATTACATTTCAGCCAGGACAAGGCTGCCTTGATGGCCATGACTTCAGCCCGAAAAACTCTACAATGATCTGGAAAACGGACCACAACCCATCCCCTCGTCAGTCTTGGAGCCGTCTATGTAGAAGTGGACTAAATTGTCCTCAGGAGAGGGAGCAGTGATCCATTCATATCAGTCAGAGATGCTCGTGCGGAAGTTTCGGTCAAATAACAGGGTCGGCGGGAACAAGTCGGTGCCTTCTAGAGTAAAATTGAGGAGATCAATGATCGAGATGTGCCCCTCCTGATGGCTAGACCACTGTACGGAGGCTTTGATTCGGATAGCTGCACTCGCAGCCAATATTGCCAAGAATATCTAAGGGGAACAGGTGGAGCATAATGCTCAGCGCCGCTGAGGAAAAAGTTCTCAGTGCACTTTTGATGCATATACATGCAGATCTCTGTACCTTAGATAGGTGATTGAGGTGAATAGCCCTTTTAAAAGCCGACCCGACGATCACGCCGTATAGTAGTATAGGCCTAATAATGGACACGTACATCCAGCGTATGATATAAAGTTGAAACCCCCAGCTCCTACCTATGGCCTTTCTACAAGAGTATAGAGCCACAGTTACCTTCTTTACGCGTTCAAGTAGATAGACTTTCCAGTTTAGTTTTCTATCCATTATCCTTAAAGAATATTAATCTTAGGATAGTCATTAAGGGAACTTTATATTTCCTCGTCAAGAGAACAAGTTCTGTTTTGAGAGGGTTAACCACTAGACTGAATTTGAGACCCATCTGGTAAGCCGAAGGGGAGCACATTGAAGGATTTCCCTGAGAGTATGAGAGTGTTTTCTGGAGGCGACGATAGAAATAGCATTCTGCATCCAATAGCAGCCCGTTGATCACAAGATTCCACAGAGGAGTTCTGCAACAAACAAGTCTTCTTGCAGATGTGCCGTGCCGCATGGCTGCGAATTGATAATCATGCGTGTGAGCAATTGATTGATCCAAGCGAAGACTCGACTTTCAAACTTGCAAGTGCATCTATGATTCACGTTAATCTGACATTGTTAAAATACCCCTCAATGTCCAGGAACGCGACCATAGTAAATTCCTTCCGAATGATAATTGTTGGATGTAGCCGGTCTTCGGTTTTGATATAACTTTCGGTCGAAACTTAAAGTATTTCATAATGCTAAAGAAGCGAAGACAAGTTAAATAAAACTTTGTTTTAGTGAAGGCGTAATTTGTAAAGGTCCTGTTACAGATAAAAAACAATTCTCTTTTTCCATAGATTGTATATCTGACAAATAAGCAGCCTTGAAACTAACCAAAGGGAGAACTCCCTACACTTTAAACGTCGAAATCAATCTCACTTTATTGTTTAAACTCTGAAGTTTGTATGTCTCCTAATTCCCTTCAGCATATCCAATGGGCATACTTACCTATATACTAGATTGAAATGCCTCTAAAGGTGTAGTGCATACAATAAGACAATTAATTATAACCGTTTGGTCTTTCGTATCAACAGTATATGGTTTGAAATGTAACCAAATGATATTTTTCCGATAAATTCTGGAAAGCCACAGGTATTCATTCTTTCACCTACATTCTTACTTGTCAATGAAGGCTCGAAAAATTAGTTTCGTTTTGTGACAGAACTCAATCTTATCATCCCCAAATAATATGATGTATATAAATGTAAATATTTTACACTTTGAGAGGCGAGAAAAAAAAAAAGAATTCCTAAACGAAGTTCATAATAAATGATTTTCAAACCTCAGAGTACGTGCTAGTCCCTAGTGACTAAAATTCCTTAGATGAGAAATAGATGCTCTGAATGAACGAATGTATCTATGTGTATAGAAATAGATTTAGAACAAGCTTACGATTCGTGAATTTCTGTTTTTCTTTTTATTAACACACGGAACACGTAAAAGGACATTTGTAATGATTGATCTTCTATTAAAAACGCAACACTTTCCCATGACGTGATCAGATTATACCGACTTGCCTAATGTACGAAGAAATTCTATTATACTGCAGTAACCTTGCTAAATCTTGAAAGTGAGACCTTTAAGAGAGTTCTATGAAGAGCAACTGCGTCTGTCTATTATTCGATAAAGGATCTTTCATTTTATGTAGGATATTCCATTAAAAGCTTTTATTTCTGTGTGTATAGACTCATAAAAAAGAGACTTTTTTGCCGAAAAGTGTAGGTATACATATTAATTTTATTTTAAAGTACAAATTCTACATTTATGTATGAATAACGACATCTGATAAATCTCAACCTCGACTTCTCTTGCAAATCATCATCATCATTTGAGGAAATTTTGCACCAAGTTTTCGTAAAATTTTGGCTAGTGAATAATTACTCTGATATTATCTTTGAGCATTTGAGTTGAATTAAAATTTATCCTTAATGTATTTCCAAAGAAAGAAAGTGGCGTTAAATCGCATGATCTAGACGAGGCAAATGTAAGTCTCCAATAGCTGGGTGATAAGGTGATTCAAGGCCACCGAACAAAGAACGAACTTCATGAAATGTCTCCACGAAATTTTGTGAATTTCCATAATTTCTATTCGTTGGCCACGAGTAAATTGTTCCACTTTCTTAAACTGTACAGTTTTTCTGACAGCTGTCAAGGAATGTCAAGGAATGACAGCTTTATGTTTGAAATCTCGAAAATACAGTGAAATTTAAAATGAAAGGTATGAATGAAATACTCTTTATTAGCGAACTTACTAGTTGTAGTGATAATTAATAACACGAATCCATTGGAATCTTGGAATTCAAGGTATTTGGGTAGTTTTGTGGTTTAAATGTTTAGCAACGTGAACATGGTAGCA
Source organism: Xylota sylvarum (assembly GCA_905220385.1). Taxonomy (NCBI): domain Eukaryota; kingdom Metazoa; phylum Arthropoda; class Insecta; order Diptera; family Syrphidae; genus Xylota; species Xylota sylvarum. The sequence goes on from LR999958.1 coordinate 43,133,414, forward strand.
CTGTCAAAGGGGGTGAGAATTGAGTCAAATTTCATCTGACGACTGTACTGGTAACTGGCTAGACTGAAGGCATTGGTGCTTCAGAAATTAAATCAAACATTTTTAGTCTATGAATGAGTATTGAGCTAATTCAGAGACTACATCACGAACACTTTTATCCTGTTACCAAAAGTGACTAGAATATTTTTGATCTCATCAGCAGTTAGGCCTACTTTAATACCAAAAAGTATTTCAGAAAAGCATACATAAAAGGAAAGAGAAATGGTTTATCCAAAATATTGATAGTAAAGGGTGGGCCATCTGTTTCTTTTTAAAAAGGCTTTACAAAAAACACACAATATTTTGCAAACCCTTTTTTGGCAAAATGCATTCATCTACATATGTATGTATATGTCTGCGGAGATTGGTGAAACGTAATATATAAAAACTTCGGTGGCATAAAATAAAACGTTCATGAACTATGACCAAACTAATTCAATTTTTGTTTGATATGCTTTTTTATGACAAATATACTCTCGGATGTTTGTCAGACGCTCACGAGAGGTGACACCATGAAAAAACTCTGATGTTGTCTGAATATCAAACCTGGAACCTATCGCTCAGTAGTCCGACCCACTAATCACTGTTCCTTTGTTAAATCAGGATTAAGGTCTGACTACATCCAGGCAGGATTAGATGAACACCTGACGAGTTTTTGACAAACAAAGAAACATGTCCTTCAAGTTTATCATTCATTGACAAATAAAGGCTTTTTCAATTCGTACACCACATTTTTCCAATAGGTTTTCTCGAATACGTGTGAAGTTAGCTGCGTTTAGCTGCCGTTGACTCGTTCATTTGATTTGACGCTTATGGATTTTTTTTCTTTGGAGCTATGTTAACTCCTTGGTCTATGCCAATAAGCCAGAAACTTTAGATCACCTCAGACAACATCGAACGCCAATTTGCCGGCATATCGCTTGATTTATGCGAAAAAAGTCATGAAAAAATGGGTGCAGCGTATTCATTTGTGCAGGCGTTTCCGTGGAGGACATTTGAATGAATTTGTATTCGAACACAAGCTGTTTTATTTAAAAACAAAATGGTGCGTTCCTAATAAAAAAAAAGTATTAGTATGTTTAACGTGTCTTATTATATCATCTTTTTGAAAAAATTTAATCGAATTGTTAAAAAAATTCAACAACGATCATCTATTCAGGACATTGCTGTCTCCCCCATTCAAAAGAAAATATGGTGCAAGTCCATTCCCATTCACTCCTTGACGTTGACAAAGATTGGAGTGAACCTTGTCGTTGGTAAGGATTGGATTCACTATGGATTTCAGCAAAGACTCATGCCTTCATCTTTATAAAAACCAGTTAATCCAGGGAATTAAGTCCACTTACCATTTACAGAACCGAAACTTCGCCAATTGGTCCTTGAAAAGGTTAAAAACTGACGACGACGACTTCGATAGGAATATCATCTTCGGCGTTGAGATGCATTTCTATGTAAATAAATAGTTTGGTCAGCAAGAAAAAATGCCACGTTTAGGTTAAAATCAATTCACAGCAGAGTCCTTGTTTTTTAAGCGATCATCTATGCTGACTATTAGCATTCTATGTGACTATTAGGAAGGATATATTGACTCTGGATATATTGACAAGACAAACCAAAAACCAAAAACAAGACATACAAAGGTGTGATATTCTGTGAGGAGGCTTTATAAGTCTATACCCAAAATCTGTGAATAGAATCTGAATAGAATCCCTTATAAGGTTTGTTTGGTTATTTGTAGATGGTTCTTGCTCTAGTTTAAGAGAAACTTTGCCGGAAAATACAACTTCCCTAATTGATGGCTAATATTACTAAGATTGAAAAATGGTTCAGAATTGACCAAAGTCAAACTTAGATCCACCATCAATTCATTGTCTGACAGACATAGATCCACCATTGTCTGACAGAAAGGAATTGTTCATCCATGTTTAAGGCGAAGTGTTTAGAAGGAGAACCAATCCTTGCTAAAAAGGAATCGAAATAAAGCACCAACACCCCCACACCAATCTTGTCTTGAAAGCAATCCCATAACTCTACTCAGCTGAACATAATTTTTAACTTGTTTCCTTTGAAATGTTATCCTGGTATTAAAATTCTTTAGATACTAAAATCGTCAGCAAAAAAAAAGAAAGTAAAAAATTCAACTCAACTCTGATCGTCCTCATTCTGATGACATCAATTATCGAGATACACATTAAAAAGCAAAAAAAAAAAAAAAAGAAGAGAACCCCCTTCAGCAATCACTCTGATATATTCCCTCTCTCAGGCAGAAGTATTTAATTCGAAAGCCCTACAAGTAAAACCCTCCATATCCTTTAAGGACACTATTTACAAAAAAAAAAAAAAAAGCGGAAAAAGAAAAAATCGTTTACAGAGATACATATGTGTGTTTTTTTTTTGCTATGCGTACGTTCTTACTCACCTATATGGTGATGGCGGATTCGTGCTAAGCTCCAGTTTGCGATATGATTCCTCAATCGGACTCAGTATGTCTGTCACACTAAACGGTGTCGAATGACTGCTATTCAACAGCGTATTATGGTGCTGATGATGGAGATTCTGCAAGTGCTGTAGATTGCTCAAATTATGATGATGATGATGGTGGTGATGATGATGGGCGGCAGCTGCTGCTGCGGCGGCGGCTGATGCAGCGGCGGCGTTAACGGACGTTGAAACGGATGTCAATGCTGTCTGTTGCTGATGCGAAGACTTTGGCGACAAACTCATAACCAAGTCGACGCCATTTAATTCGGTTAGAAGACTTGTATCCTCGTGTTCGGGATCCTCCGCAAAGGCTCCAGAATTATTCTGATGTATATTGGCCAGTGTGGCTGACATACGCGTATAGATTCGAAGCACTGGCGTAACTTTTCATACACGATTTTGATTAAATTTACTTTTTTTTTTGTATAATTTCTTTTTTTTTTTCTTTCTAATATTACACTCGAGAGGATATATGTATGTATAACTCTTTATCACGTATCTATTGAAAAAATCACTTGAGAGAGAAAAAACTACGAGCACTCTTTAATCGATTGCAATTGAATCACCATCCATAATCCATCATTCAAGTGCTAGAGCTAGTATCACCTGGAAAAGAAAGGACACACACAAGAAAAGATTGTATAAATATATCATTGGCGCGTAAAACGATAAAACGGAATAAATTTATTCACACAGATAGGGAGCGGGCAGGATATTATCACAATACCGAGATCTACTAGCGTTCTTAAGGACCCGACGATGAAAACTAAATCGCAACACCTATCACAACCAATAACACGGTGTCATCTTGACGACAAACAGGCGCTTTGCATAACATATTCATTTATCCATTTTTATTCCTTATCCGCTTTTTTTTTTTTCTAATTAAAGAAGAAAGTTACACATGTATGCATTTAATAGGATATAAGGAAATGATATCCTTTTTTGTTTTGTTGTTGTTGCTGCTTGCACATGCATTTCTTGCATTTTTATACATATAGATACTGAACACCGGAAAGGTTGTTACTTCTTTTTGCTAGGACGAATGGAAGGAAGGAAGGCAGCAGCTAAAGGATGTGAGAGAGCAATGTTTGTATACAAACATTAACACAAAATTTGTATCTATATCTTGTGGTAATGTGAGAAACCGAGAGCTGCTGAGGTGGCATCTTTAATTGAAGAAATTATGAATTACCTACGACTGTTTGTTCTAGATAGATATGCGCGCGCTTAACGCGTTTTTTTTCTTTTTGTCACATTTTTCTCTCATATCCTTATAAGAACCGCGAATAATGAGTTAAGAAAACAGTCCTAGATGTAGATGTGTGAAGGTTCTTATTTGTGCGAATATTTGTGAACAACGAGATGAGAGAGAGAGCGAGGTGGTAGATGGTACGAATGTAGGCAAATTGTAATTGAAGTCACCAGGATCTGTATCTTCAACTGACAGTTGTTTTGTACTTGTTCTTGGTTTTGGTTTCTTTTTTGGTTCACCAAAAAGTAATGGCGGAAAATAATTATAAATGGAGGGAAACTTAAAAAAAATACAACTAGTAGCGAAATAAGCAATTAAAAGTTGTGCTAACTTTGCCTATGAAATAGATTCGATCTGTCTATAATTTGAACGACAAAGATACAGAAATTTTATGATATGTGCAAGCTATGCTACTAGCGTCATCTAATGCACTTAGACCGTGCTTCTGTCTGTAGCTTGTTAAGTAAGTATTTTAAAAGATAATATATCCAAGACCCTCCTGTGTTGTATTAAACTTAAGGGTACCCAGTTAACATACCGTTGTGAAATAGATACTGAATACCAATAAAGGACTGAGCTGAGGTTCTCTTAAAGAAATTGTTTTGCATTAGAAATAGGTACTTTAAAGTCCGATGTGGTGTAAAAACTCAATACCTTTGCATTTCTAGAAAGCATGTAGTGTTTTTAGGAAGCATCAAAATGAATTTTACGAATTCTTAGTACTCGTAGATACCATCTATGTATCTGACATGCATGTAATACCTTCTTTTTGAATTGAATACAAGAAATACTCTTACGACTTGTTACTTATTTTTACCTTACAATTACAAATACAAATGTTTGGCGCAACAGGTCCATGGGATCCAGGGCCTAACTTCTTACAACCATTCGTGTTGTGCGTGTTAAAATCTTCACACGAATGGAAGCGGCCTACTGTTTGATGCCGTATCCGCAGTGCAATTTTTTTATTTGAGAGGCTTTTCCATAACAGTAATGCACTCGAATGTTTGTTAGATGTTCGCGAGAGGTGAGGCCGTGAAATAACTTTTATGTGCTGTCTGGGGATCGAACCTCGAATACCTCGCTCCGTAGTTTAACGCACTAAGCGAGTCACGCTTTTTTAAAAACCAATGAAGCAGAGCGTGCTGCTCAAACAAAACATAAGCACTATCGCCATGAATACGAAACCAATTCGAATATTCACACATGAAACGGAATAGGGAAAAAGATAGAAAGTATTGAGAGACTTTTGAAGATATTTTTTCGAAACACTACTAAATGGAATACGAAGCAAATATACTTGAAAACTCTTCTTTTGAATAATGAATACATTCTACATATGAGTAGATGACAGTCGTTTTCTAGTATTCGATAAGTACGTACTTTGGCTGGACTTAAGGCAAATTTACTTAAGCTCAGTATTTTATACGAGTGAGATTTGACACCGAACCTTTGTCAAATTCTGCCTCATTCTTTCCAATATTCTTCATAACTGCTGGAAATATAAAAGACTAACTGGTCTACACAATTATGTAGCTTCAGCGGTAGTAGTAGCAGTACATAGTACGAACTATCAAAACTAGAGTACACATAAACTCAATACTCCAAACTGAATGTGCAGCTGCAGCTATAGTGTGAAAAGTAGCTGTAGTACAAGTTGAGTCAACTTCTACTTCCGAATGTGCTGCACTACTTTCCGACACTTCAAAACTATGAAAAAATAAACCTAACTGACAGAACAGTCCACAGACAAATTTATAGATTAATTTTATTTTATTTTATCATCTTTCTCTATCATTAGGTTAAAATAAATCAACCACAAAAATAACACATTTGTGTTCTGTTTTGACACGAAACCACCGGGTTGCGCTACACCATTGTGAACGGGCAATGCTACTTCAGTAAGCGACTTTTTTGAAGGGAGCTGTACTACAGCGACTTCATTTGCTGCGATTTTTCATTGCTTTCGGGCAGTGAAACATCAGCTGTCACGTTAGCTCCGTGTCAAACCAATATTTTAAAGACTAAAATTAAGTGGAGACATTTGCTAACCCATCTACAACTATGTTAAGGGAGTGAATTGCGAAGTGTTTTGCAAAATTGTTTAGCTTATTTTTCGTCTGAGAATTTTCTTTTTTCTTTTGTATAGATGGGTGTAATTTTCTCTTGAATAGGATACCCTGTTTAAGACTTGAAAATTTTGAGCATATATTTTTTATTTCGAAAAGTCGTGACGAAAGAAAGGTGAGTTTTATAGTAAAATTTGTAACTTGAGGAATTCCACTATTGTCGGATGTTTCTGAAAAATATTTAATAAATGTCAGGACTGATTGAAAAATTGGAACGCTATACAATGTTTTAAAGAATGATTGGACGTCAGTTGATCAAACTATGCAAGTTGGTAGACCGCAAGACAGCAAACAAAATTTATAAAAGTTTCTAGAAAAAATAATGTTTTCGACAAAATAAATAGTTATCTACCCTTTGAAGGAACAATTGAAAACAAAAGTAATTTTGTAAAATATTTTATAGTCAAAACAGATTGACAGCGACTTTGACAGCAGTAGCGAATAAGACAGTTGGCGTGATGTGATTATATGTAGATTGAAACATCACAAAACATCTGAATTTTTTGTGAAAAGCACTAAATTACAAAATTGGGTTTGTGTTTATTACATTGATAACAAACATATCGACAAAAAGTTGGTTACATTTGGACAGCAACTACGAATTTAGAACGTTGATGTTGCCGTCACTCTGATCAATTTTTCTTATATCATTGAACATCATTGTGAAAGTTGCGTCACTGTGTCAATCTGTTTACACCTCTTCGGAAAATGGAATTTTAAATTGTATTGCTTCAATAATATGTACATAGGTACATAGATCTACTCCCGCTGAATGAAATCGGAAGGTTTCAGTTAATACTACATGCCATCCGAAAGAAATCCAGAGGTTTCAGCAAATTTTTCCAAACGTCTAAGATTTTCCCCGACATTTTCAAGCTTACGAAATCTCATGATTTTAATGAAACCTAGTTGAAATCCTTTTGAGTTCATCCATCCCCGCGAGAGGTTGTCAAACCGAACAAACCTATAGCGTTACCTTTGGTTTATTTTGGGGTTCATTTACATATATTGTGAATTGCAAGTGTCGCCATTTTTTCATATTAAATCGGTCAAAGAGGCAATATTTTTAAAAGAAATTATTTTTATTATTATAATTAAACAAATACATAAATAACATAATTTTCAGCAAACGGAAAAGAAAAAATATGAAAACGGAAATTGTTGACATATGTTTTGTCAGTCACTTCAAAATTGACTTCAGATTGACATGTATTGACATTTGCAATGATTTCAAATTGGTGGGAATGGCTTTCGAGGTTTCGGTAAAAGTTCATGGAAACCTCGAAGTTTCGGTTTGGTGGAACATAGCATTAACCAATAAAAGTCAAAATGTATACCTATTAGGTGAATATTCCATGACGTATTCTTTGTGGCTTTGGTTTCCTGGTTTTTTTTTTTAAACGTCACTAAACTATTTGATTTGACAGATCTAATATAAGGTCTGTTCCTTTACTTTCCGCCCTAAAAATCGTAAAATCACAAATTTATAAGAGTGGGGGATAATTCTCTCATAGAATGAACAAAATTTTATAAAAGTTAGAGAACGCATCGAACTGAAATGTCATTTATGATGAAGGGGCAAACACGAAAAAGACGATGAAATTTTCAGAAATATATGTTTCCAAATCAAATAAAAATTTAATCCTTAATAAATGTAATTGCTAGGATGAACTATAGTCTTGATTGAAAATAGCTTTTGACAGATAATACACCACTTACCCACAGAAATTTGTTCAGTAAGAATTTGTAACTTTTGTCACTAAGAGAAAATGTTTTACTCTCTCGTGTGCTCTCTCTTTTATGAATTTTTTGTGTTAAGGAACAAAGTTGAACTAGATTTCGTTACAATTCGTACGAATTTACACAAATATTCATGTAAGGGAACAGATCTATAGCTGATTATAAAAATTCCTCAAGTTGAAATTCACAGGGGCCGGAAATGATTTCCTCTTTTCTGAGCTATCTCTTCTACGAAAAACTACAAAGCTTCTGCATACAAGGAGAGGATTACACCAATTTTGGTGAAATTTCGTAGAAATTTAGACACACAAATCTTGTCGTAAATCGGAAGCACAATTGGCTTTCATTTATGTTCTGGATTCAATATTATATGAAGTTTGTTGTACATTTATGTATGTTAAAGCATGCTTTTAGAAATAGAGTTAATAAATAAGCCAAATATATGTTGTTTGATGGTTAAGTCTTGTAAGCTCAAGACTGTATTGAAAGTTTAGTTTTTAATAAATTGTAGGTAAAATATTGTCAAGACATCTGCCAACACTGATGACAGTTGAGAATGCGCACTTAGTGATGCCATTTTGAACAAAAACAATATGATCTATCTAAGTCAGTAGGCATTAAGATACAATTTAAATGTTGATGCTCTGGTTATATCTATAAATCATCTATTTTTGGTTTGCCGAGTTTTGAAAAAAAAAAAAAAAAATATTCAAACACATTTTCTATCATTTTGGGGTCGTCTAAGCCCCAAACAATTTGTCAATAATTATAAGACGATTGCAATATTATAAGCGCTTGATCCTTCAAGATTATACTTACAAAAAAAATTGTGTCAAAATGAATAAGAAATTTAGAAGTGATCATTATGGTCTTATTTAAATTAATACATTCTATCGCCAAAACTTAGTTCACGTTACAATCCACGACTTCCATGAAATTTTAGATCAACATAATCGGCAGACTAAAGTCACAGTTCACCGAATCATTTTGCAGTCTCAAAGAATCGGCTTTGTTGTTGATCAACCAAAACAAGTGCAATCATTGCCCATTAAACGAAGATACTGTCACCTTTCGTGAAATTATGAATCAGAATCGAAATTTCTCTTAAATGCGTATTTCACAGACCCCAACTTTCTGAATTTCGCACAAAGATCTGGACCTATACAATCCAGTTCACCTAGAGACCTAAGCCAACTGAGCGTTTGCAATGCCGACGGTGATTGGCCACCCACTGGAGTGATTGGAATTTGTGATCGGTTTTAATAGAAAAATCTGATGCTGATATGATCTGGTGATTTCAATCTTAGAGCGTCCATTCAATTTTCATTTCATTCAGCCAAAATGAAGATCCTGTGCAAGAGACACCCAGTGATCATATTAGATTTGTTGACCCAATTAGCTTGAAGTATTGAACTTTTGCCACAAAAACTACCAACTTCAATCACTTTAGGAAACTTAGAAGTCGCAAATTTAACGTACATATAAAATCTTATTCTTGTGAGTTGAAACTTTCATCTATACCATTGGAGGCCTTAAGGACGATACCGTTTAAGGAATAATCTCATCGGAAATTTGTGTTCTCGCATGCGTTCAACTCAAAGAAACCATAGAAATGATTCGGCATAGAAACGTTTCATGCTACTTAATGTACATTATACCCTAAGAGCAGCTAAACTCTTTTATCTTTAAAGATCTATTGATCCTCTTGGAAAACCGTTGGTTACTCATATTGAAAGCAATCAGTGATGCCAAACAAGTAAATAACTCTAAAATACGATCGATGCTTGACAGCTTTTGACATGTGCATTTAATTTCCTTTGAACTTTTTTCACTAGTTGTTTTGGAAGACATTGACTTAAGACTAATCAAAGAACATGATTCCCCCGTACTCCATACAATCTCAATATCTACGACTTTTCTACGAACTACATAGTTCATATCCTTCTCGTTCCATAAAGTTCTGAATCTAGAACTTGTATTTCTTTAATAATTTTTGCCTTACGCCGTCTGCCGACTTCATTGTAGGACCAATATATTGTGATTTCTTATAGGATGATTCTTAATTCTGATAATATCAATTTTCAACGATTTTTTCAAGAAAATATATGTATCTAACACTGCAAGACTTCTGGAAACTACGATTGTAAACCTTGAATTCATGAATACCTATAGACGCTTTGCTGTATAATTGACATTTTGTAAACTTTTTATGAACTCGATCAGAAATATATGCATATAGGTATAACAATCTTCTAGTTTGCACAATTAATTTGACAGTTAATTCGCTGTCATTTTACCTTTAAAACAAAAGTGATACATATCATAGGTATGGGTAATACAGTTCGATTTCCATTTTTTTTTTCTTCTTTTTTAATTCAAAAGGAACTCAGATATGTCAAAAAAAAAAAAACTGTTGACTTTCTTAAAACAAATTCATCTCATCATACAATTTCTGTTTGGTTTTTCCCATAATCAGAGTGCTCTTCATAGATTCAGATGAACTTAACCAACAATTCTGAGTTCGACAACACTGCCAATTTGACATTTGACAGGAGGCAAACGATATATAAATCTTGAGCTAATAACAGCTTTGTACTTGTTCAAATGTGCACTAAGCTTTAAGATTACACTGTTTCAAACTCTTGCAATGGCACCGCAATGAAATACATAGAAGTTTTCAAGAAAATCCTATCTGGCTCCCAAAAATGGTAATTAAAAGATTGCTGAAGGTATAGATACATATAAGTAAAATGCAATTACCTATAACAGATCATAATTTATCCAATTGATGAGTGCTGATTGACTAGTAGGTTGTTTGCAGGATCAATAGAAATATGTATGTATCAAGGTTCTTATAGGAAAACCCGAATAATTATTATACAGTTTCACCGAAATTCTTGTAATCCTTTCACCGAATTGATGCACTTTACACTAAAAAAAAAAATTGCCACTACTCCTTGTGTTTTGTTTAGTGTTGTCAATTGCACTTGAAGATTAGGTTGGTAGGGTACCCAAATCTACTTAAAACAATTACTATTCCTCTCAAGTATTTGTGTACATATATGAATATCACTCTCTTATCACACGATGACAGCGCGGCGGCACAATTCCTCGCAAGGAAAAAACATAAATACGCGAAAAAAAGACACCAGAAGTGAACTCAAATCAACAGAATCACAAACAGAAGGGTTTTCGTCTCTGCGCGTCAAGTGTACACTTCGTGGGCAATCCAACTTCCTTTTTGAGAGCGCGACAACAAGAATACAAAAAAAAATAAAAAAAAATAATACTAATAACAACCCAACGCACCCGGGTGTATAGTTGTGTAGTATCACATTCACTCACTCCTCCTCCTTCTCTCCTTCTCAAGTAGCAGTGTCAAAAAGGACTACTAATACGATGTAGTTGATGATGATGATTATGACGATGATGAGATGATGACAACAACATCAACAACAAAAGATACAGATTAAACAATTTTCTCTGTTTGATATCACTGTGAATTAATTGTGCATTTGTCAATGATGATGATGATGACCAACACAACAACGACAACAACAAGGCAAAGGAAACAACAACAACAAAAAAAAAAGCCAACGGATAAGACGCGGATAATCAAACGACGATCACGACGACGATGACGACGACGGCTGACAGTAGTGGCTTACAAACGGCGGCAAATAGAACAACACAAGAATTAAGGCAAGAGCGCATCAGTACTACCAAGAACAAGAAGAGATGAACCGAGAAGAAAAAAAACAACAACTGAAACAACAATTCAGCTCAGTAAATTTATTATGAATATCCACTCGACACGATTCCGTCAAATGAAATAAGAGGTCTGAACAGTACTGACGAGTGCTTCTCAGATGGCTTCTGGATAGCCCTCGAATAAAACTTTTCCATATAGTACTCTTACAAGAAAGGAACAAAAAAAAAAAAACAACACAAAAAACTACCAACAATAATGCGACGTGTTACACACACACAACGCCGCAGAACAACACACTGAAACTCCAATTGTATCTAGATACCCAGACACACTGTCCGCCAGAAAGAGACGACGACAGAGGACTCGGTCGCACTGGAGGCAAAATATCAAAACCCAAACCCACCCGAGTGAGTGAGAGAAAAAAAGAAGCCCAATAACAATAATGGTTGCACTACGGGAGAGGTGGGTAGATACAAATTAAGCAGGGCCACCTTTATGTATGCGTGTGACACTATACACAGTGAAAGTATCGGAAGGGGTGAGCCCGAAAAACGAACGATTTTTTCGGGCATCAAAATTTTGTACCGAAAAACCAGAGGCAAACCTGCATAGATACATTTGTATCTATACTGTATACGAACGCGTGTGTTTGTGTGTCGGTGTGTGTGTGTGTTGAGGATGATTGGTAGTAGGTTGGTTCGATGAGGTATATTCCGTTTGTTTCATTTCACCGTTGTTTTATGGTCGTCATGCTGCTGGTGCTGCTGCTGCTGCTGCCGCCGCGACACACAGGCAAGAAGTAGGGAATAATGGGAACCGAAAAGTACCATCCCACTTATGTGGGCTTGAGTGAGCCGTCATGAGTGTATAGTCGAGTATCTATAGACAACACACAGGTTGTATAAATGAGTATATATGTGTGTGTGTGTGTGTGTTGGTTGGTTTGGTTTTATGAGACTTGTCATCGCACTCAAGCGTGTACTTTTAGAAGAGGCTAGTGAGTGTCAAACACAATGGCCATAGAAGAGAACGAACGGAAGAACGAAATGGCGACAAGGCGCGAGTGAATGGGCGCACGACTGAGTACGACTACGAGTATGAGTACGAGTACGATAAGGCCAGCCAGCACGAGAGAGAACAACTATGGGAGAAGAGGCCAAAATCAATGAAAAGGTAATTTTCAAAAGGCGTCAACCCAATGGGCCACACACCTTCTCTGTGCCAAGCTCTTGCTGATGATGTTTTGTGTGCTAAAGTGTGCAATATATTTCTCAAATTAGATTTTCACTATACTTTGAGTTGAGATACTTTTTTTGTTGTTAGATTGTTTTTTCTGTTTTTTTTTTTTTGTCGGTGCGTACCTACACTAGTGTATGTATGACAGGACATTAGGCTAGGATATGCGAGAGAGATTTGCGATTGAAAAATACCAGATGATGATGATGATGTGTTTTTGGACCTAAATGTATCTACAATCTACCTCTATCTGGCTATATAGTATGAAGGGGGTACTTAACAAATTCTCTAGTGGCACTAAAGACACCAAATAAAAAAACTTCTACAGCGGGAAAGAGAGAGTACGTACCTACCTATAGTGGTGTATACGCAAATGGAAATGCAGTGTGACATAAGCGCCTGCTCTTCATCATGCATGCGTTGAGTTTTGACTCCTTTTTTGGTTGTTAGTGTTACATTTGTGTATTTTTATAATTCTTTTACTTTTTTTTTTTTTGTTTTCCTACTATTTGTTGTTGGATTTGAATTCTCCCTTCTTCAGGTTGTTGAAGAAAAAAAATGTTGTGTGCGTGTAGGGTGAATGGGGATCATAATTAGGACCTTTTTGTCGTTTAATGTGCGTAGACCGTCGGCATAGGTGGTCTGCTGCAAAAGTTCAAGACGTTAAATAAACTTTAATGTATCGATGGAAGTGGTATACACACTTGAGGGAAATGTCAAAGTGTTGTAGGTACCTATACGACGTTTAAAAAGTTTGAAGATACATTATGGTAAAGTGGAGCAGAACCAGCTCTGGCGACTATCGTTTCGTAGGTTTCAATCAAGTGCTTTGATGTCATCAATTGTGTGATATAAATAAGTAGGTGGTATGGCATTTGGAACGACTGTTGGTAAATAATGTCTGACTAACATCTACTTACTCTCAGTGGTGCCATCTTGGAACTACGCATTTTAAAGTTAACATTGTCTTTGAGTTTTTATGAATGTTTGAGGCATTTTTCATTCCTCATCGTGGTCTTTTTTATGAAATTCTTATACACGTAGTTTAACAGCTCCAATGCTTTTAAACACAACAAGAGGGATCTAGCTGGAGACTTCGCTAGATGATGATAGAAGTTGTATTAAATCTGACAACGATAAGATGGGTTGTATGGTTTCTTAGGTTATCTGCAAGTGGAAGACGATAAGTGTAACGCAGCCTTACAAAAATATTCCTAAAGGTATTTGATTGAACGGCGGTATGTTGATTTCCTCAATGTTACTAACGTTGTGTGGCATATAGTGACATCTTATTGGAGAGTTTAGCACTAAAGTCGATACCCATCAGACATAGTTGAAAAATCTCATACCTACTATCGCACGGAACTTTTTGCAGTTGACTATTGATTCTCTACCTTGATGATTTTGGAAAAGAAGACTCTGACGATATCGCCAGATAAAGACAGTAAGTTTTCTGGATCCATTTACCTCAGTTTTTTAAATTTTTGAAACAAATCGAACTGAGTTTAGTTGACTGATTTTTCTGACCATTCCGGTTTTACTTTACTGAATCTAGCTGTCACAATTCATCTTAACCTCTTTTCAAAAATGGCTGTAATTGCTGTCACAATGAGATAACAAAGCTTTGAATTCGTGTTTCCGTTTCTTACTCAGAGCATGATCAGAATGTGCTAAATAAACTTAGCATAAACTGCTTGAGTAGGTACTCTGAGTAACAAACTAAACGTGCTGTCAATTTGACATTTGATAGAAGGAAAAACTATTAAAATGGCGCTCAAATCCTGTTTGTTTGTACGTAAAGTTAAAAATATAAGAAATGTAAGTATAAGAAAATGTATAAATTCTACTTTAGGAATACTGAAAGGGGACTGAGATGTTTGGTTAAATACCCTATCATATGACAGCTAAGTGCTCGAGAGTGTTTCATAAACAAATCAGACTTGTTCGGCACTTCCGTAAGCTCTGTTCAGTGATCTGACTTCAACTAAAAAGCACTTCATCTTGTGAATATTTTTTTTATTTATTAATTATGAAAACAATGTAGCTGTCTCTCGTACAATTATTGAATGTAAGATAACTTCAGACACTCTTGTAGGTACAGTCGCGGCCTGAGACGTCATGACATTCCTGTCAGCTTGTTATATTAAGCATTCTGAGATCGGTGATTGCTTAACTTTTCTAGCCGAGATTTGGTATTACTGGTTGTTTCGAACTACATGTTCTTACATGGGATTTGTAAGATCTCTTAGCTAACACATGCTGCTGTCATGTATCATGACTGAATCATCTTTTTACTCGTATTGTTCGTAAATTCGATCCAGTCTTATTGCTCTGCATGACATAACTTTCGTCCAAAGAGGTAGTAATTTCGAGCCCAAATTACTAGACTACTTGTTGTAAATGAAAAGTATTGTAAATTATGACGAAAATATTGGTAGCCTCCATCCATAAGGTGGCGATCTGTCTTCTCCCTTAAGGTGCATCGTGGTTGAGTCCCTGTTGCACACTTTCAACAGTTTTAAGGTCTAGGTAAACCATGTACGGAGGAGTACTTTCTACTGAATCATGCCGCCTAGAAAATATCTCTACTAATGCGTCCTAGACATGATCGATTTCGACCAATACTCTTTAACCTGAGATTCTTTTCTTGATACTGCATAAAAAAAAACTTAGAATAAAAGGGGTCAAGTCGAAGACAATCAAGAAACCTCCAGTGTATGAGTGTTTTTGGCAAGAGATGGAGCTTTTTATTGTCAAGGTTCATACCTTATGTGTCGGTTGCCTGACGGAGGAATCATTCCAAAATTATGTCAATTTCCTTGCTTTCTAGGCTGACTTGGTCCAGAGATAAACGCAGAATGGACTGTGGTTGTATTTGCTCGAGTGGTTTTAAAACCAGTCAGGTGTCTGGAGCTGGTGTCTTCGTGTAATGGGACAACATAACACTTCATTAGGTTTGTGGCGGATAAAATCCGTAATGAGATTGCGAGACAAGTCCCAGGGCATGATATTTCAGGAACTGTACTACCATTGGGTCCTTCTGTGTCCTCGTCTAGAGTCCATTCATGTTGCATGGCTCTAAAGCACAAAAAGTTGCAAACAACATACTGTTCACTTTGTTTTGCTAAATAACTCAATACTTACACTCGATTTAACCGACACTACAGACTGCGACGCTTATGTACCTACTCGTAGATTCCTTGGATTTTGGATTGTCCTACCATTGTTCGCATTAGGTGGTAGATCCTCGAAGATGAGTGCTAAAAACTTTTTTTATTGAAGCGTCCATTGACTTTCTGCGAAAGATGAGAAGATTTTGGTAAAATGAATAAATCATGATTTTGCTGCCTTCTGCATTGTTCGAAAATTGTGTTTTTTGTGGAGTGTACGATCAGTTACCCGGGATAGTGAATTCATCCATTGCTTTGGAGGGACCCTCATCAATAAATATCTTCATACACGACCTTAAAATGTATGTCAAGGTAGCGATAAAACTTAAAATTCGTTGGAAATGAATTCTGGTCTAATGTCCTTATGCCTGTAGGTGTGGTAGACATAGGTTTTTGCATAGGATCGTCTACTATATGTACATATGTGTATTCTATTGAAATTTATGTGTACAACTTTACTGACCTAGGCTACAAGACTTCTTATAATAGAAAAGAAATCTTCGCCACCAGATATGAGTTCTTTTGATGAAATATTTCCAAGACCTGTACTAAGAAGTTCGGCACCATTTCACCATTTAGGCAGGGAATTTCCGAGTTTTTTAAAATCGGGACTTTTTGCAGTTCGCTGGTATGAACCTGGGATTTTATAAAATCCTACAAACAATGGACATCTGTACGATGAAAAGTGCTCCTTAGGTACTGCTGAAACCACATATTGGCAAGGTACATACATATGAAGATCCGTTTAAACCACAAGAACTCGGTCATCATGGTGCGATAATTTTCATGCCCGCTTACTGTATTTCCGGCGGTATCTTCGAATAGTATTACTCAATGAATATCCCAGCCTATCGTCTAATGCAAAGATAGGCATCGGCATAGGTTTCTGTTTATCTCCAATTCGACTTTTTCTTATAAACGGGAATACTACCTGCACACTAACTTTCAACAGTCATAATCCCCAAAAACTGATGGCAACTCGGACACATGATGAACAGTGACATATCGAACGCCGAACCAAAACTTACTACCGTCAGATTCATGACAATATTTCAATTTCAATTATCAAGAGTCCAGCCATCCATTTATATACACACATAGGTAGTCCACATGTACAGCGGTGGCATAAATAAACCCTTCAATGCAAATCGACCCCAATCTTTGTAAATGGCCCCATCTGTCAGACGTTGTTTGACAGATAATGACAGGAGCGACTGAAAACGTAACAGTATGTAGAAAAAAACCCAAGAAAGTTTGGTTATTGTAAAAGTTTCTACTCAAAGGAATCCGTACTAGGTGCCGAGACCCTAGATTTGGTGTCTAGCTACTTGATCCGAATAACTTGAGATGCTAGCAATTGTAAGCTGACCATTAACAAGATTATGTTAATACTTATGTACCAAGGTTTGGTAAAACTTAGAAACCCCCAATAGTGGGAATAGTGTCCATGTGACTGTTTAATACGAATTCAGTCTAAGAAAAACGTTTGAGTCGTCGTAATTCTTCAAGGACACTACCTGGTCAGTAATAGCTTTATATTAGGGGATTGTTTGAAAACCAAAATGGAAGAACAGAACTGAACGAAGGTGTGGTTTCTGTAAACGATTTGTGAGTTCCCAGTCTCTGGAGCAGCTAACTGAGGATAATCCACAAGGAGTTGTTAAGATGAGTCCTAATCTGTTAAAATATGTAGGAAGTAAAACGAAGTTGAAAATTCACAATGTTTCCCCAAGTTGCTAACGTACCCGAAGAATAGACCTAACTTCAACACGTTGTTGAGATGTTAGATGTTTCATAATAAATTGTAATTGACTGCACTTCACAACTGTCAAATACGAACTAACAAATACCAGCCAAACCAAAATGGCGGCCAACCAACATCGACCTAGAACATGAAAAATACTGAGACACATGGCTTTCTAACACCTTTCTAGTAACGTTGAAACTACATTTCACTTAATTTTGTAAAGATGGTTGTCGCTACTAAAACGTCTGAATCTTATCAAGTGCTCTTATAAGATTTGAAGAAACTCTCCAGCCGTTCAGTTAAAGCCATGTTGACACTGCAACCTTTCCTACATTTTTCCAACTACGTACATACTTTAGGGACAAAATTTTGCGATACATAACCAGCTCTTAGTTTTGAAATACCTACCTACCATATGAAACACTCCTCAACCGTTGATGTATGGCAAAACTTTATTAAAAACAAATCGATTAAAAAAGTATCTAAACATGCAGTTAAAATTTAACCTTATCACCATCATTTCCCATTATATTCCCTTCAGCAAATATTTACATTTTCCACTAGACCTAGAGTCGTCTCCCTTCGCCTCACTCGCCCACCTACCGAAAAGCCAATTTTATTAAACTAATTCTCGAAAATTGTCGATGGAAACAAACAAACAAATTAAATTTCTATTAAAATCCCTCCATGACCCGTTGATAAAGCGCACACACCATCACATCCAGATCTATAGACAAATCCAGTTGCCCCCCAAAAAAAAGAAGAACTTAATAAAATTCAACTGCACCCTGTGTTTGTTGGCGACAAATATCCTTTTTTCTCAGATGGATGGAGAAAGAAAAAAAAAACAAAAAAAAAAAAAGTCAAACTTTTCGCAATCTCCTATCCGTCGTCTTTCCTCTGCATCTGCTGCTGGCCGTTGGATGTGGATGATGATGATGATTATGACGATATATGATGTATCCCGGCGAAATGCCAAAGTGTGATTGCAGCCGCAACATGGTTCAGATACTTTTTTCCCCACTCAATAGATACACAGATACACATACTAACGCCGAGGATAATTTTGTTGTCGCGCTTGCCGTCTTTCTTGTACAGCTGGGACGGCTCGTGTTCTCTTTCACACACCACTACATCGATGATGTAGTTGACGGTAGTGTGCAGCTCAGACACAAGTAGGCGTGGCACACAATGATGCTTACCAACCAGATGATACAAAATTTTCCTCTCTTGCCACTCAAGCGACTTCAATTGGCTTTCATCGAATTGTACGAGTGTAGCTGCGGCTGCTGTAATCGCACACAATCGCAAATGATTTATGACACACTCGCGCGCACACACAGTTGCCGTCGTCGTAACGTAACTCCTGGAGCTACCTAGTCCTAGTCCACTGCATGCATGTATGGCTGTGGATGTGTGTGTTCGGGGCTTTTTTGAGCAAAGGTGTGAATAAAGTGTACCTCCTTGGGATTCTGCTCGAATGAATGGTGGATTTAATGTTGCCTATTATTTGATGTTTGATTATCCTTCGTGAGTGTTTTTTTGTTTTTTTTTTTTTACTTTTTTTTTTCGTTTGCCTCCTCGCTCCTACTGCATCGTTTTTTGTGAGAATGTTGATTTTGCCATTTAATGGCGAAATTGCATAAAAATCCGTTAGTTTTTGACCTGTACCTGGATGGTGGTCAGAGAGGGCTATTGGATTAATCATTTCCGCTACAATTGTGGACTTTAAAAGGATGGATGCACAGGCTCTTCTAATTGGATCTCGTTAAGGATTACTATGAATGACAGAGAATATTATGATTCGAGTAACTACACGGTATGGAGTGAAACCCAGTTTTGGTTAATTAAGTTTTTTTCTTTCTTGTTTTCCTTTGCTTTGCTTTCGTTTTATCATTTATAGAGCCAGGTGCCCGTTATGCATTAAAGACGCATGCGGATTTGTTTATTTATTTTACTTGTACTCCCGGGGCTCTCTGTATATTCTCTTTCATTCAGGATGTGTATTTGTAGGGAAATTACGATTCTAGACATATCTGTGTGAAGAAGAAAAAAAAATATTAAAAGTACCTATACCTATGTAGCTAGGTATCTAAGTGTAGGACCAGTGTCTCTGGGCGCAGGCATAGAAAAGTCGATATTTTTGCACAGTGTGGATGGAATTTTGATTGTAAGGGGTAGGCGGTGGAAGGACTGGTGCAAATGTCGGCGACTTTCCCCGTACTTTGTGTATGAAATGAAGTTTTGCATTTGTATCCCTAGCCAATTTGACTTTGAAATGACTTTAAGCAGTTTGGAGTTTACGTACCTACATATAGTTAAGGGTTTTGACTTGGTTGAAATAAATACGAGCTAAGACATCATATTTATGAGTGTAGGAAGAAGTCAAAGAGATTTTAGGATAATCCTAATGATTTTCTTGAAAGTCCAAAATCAGATCTTGGATTAACTTGCTACCTTCTTATCTAATTCCCAATTAATTGAACGACGTTGTCTATCTATGTACGTACTTCAATAATTTATGTAGTATTTAAGCGCCACAGTTCCAGGAACTAGTGAAGTGATGCGAATGGTTCAAGGATATTCCATTTGATTATAAAGGCAGCAATGAATCTACAAATAATAATCTATGAATCTATGCAGTTTTATTTACTACTTCGGGCTGTTTGCACAGCAAAGGAGACTTTATACTACACCCTTCCATATACAAACCCCTTCCCTCAAGAGCTTAATTTTATGCATAAGGCGAACGAAAATCTTTTTAGCTGTTTAAAGAAAAAGTTCTTCGTTTCCAATTGTGTGGATATCCTAGACCAGTAAAGATTTTCGTCGACAGCGACCTAGTCAAAAAACGTTGAAATTTATTTCCTTAAATGCTCTTTAGCACGACGAGTTTTTAAGTTCACAAGAAATAAATCGCCTGGTAATATCATAACAGACTAAGCCCAGGTCGCAGTTGAAAAGGACCCTCAATCAACTTGGTGTACGAAACTGGTTCCATCTAGCTTCAAGCTGGTTGGAGAGATATTTTGCAGCGCCTTATAAAGAACTTCGACTGGGTAATGTACCAAAATGTCATGCTGCACCCTCTTTTGACATTGAAATTCAATATAGTCTGCCAAATCGTCATAAATAGACTCACACGTGAACAACGGTACCAAATTATCCAAAATTACTTTGAAAATCGGACATCAATTCGTTTAAATTATAAACGACTTTTAACCGAGCCATCTGTCAAACTATAGAAAGATCTGACAAACTATCACCGCTGTAAACGAAAGTATGGAAAAGGATTAGAATTTATCGATTCGTCGTCGTTCGCATCAATTGGTGCTCTGCCCGGTTACTAAGAGAAGAATTTACCCGTTGCAGCTGGTGGGGGAAAACCGGACATCAGTTTGTTTAACTTATAAACGATTTCTAACCAAGCCATCTGTCAAACTGTAGAAAGATCTGACAAACTGGAGAACTATCACCGCTGTAAAAACGAAAGTGTGGATAAACATCAGAATTTATAGAATTTATCGATTCGTCTTCGTTCTCAGCAATTAGTGCTCTATCCAGTTACTACGAGGACAATTATGAGCAAAGGTTTATACCCGTAGCAGCAGATGCTGGAATTAAAACTACAAATTCATAATTTTCGAGCAGTTGCAAGCTGACTCATTGTTTTATCGCAATGTTATGCTCACTTTTCCACGCTATTGGCATTATTGAATAATGTATTCAAAAATGAGACACGAGTTGAATTACGATTATTGACACATGTTTCCGGATTAAGATCAATTAATATTTTGTATTTTTAACAGGATGGCGTTACGTACTATACGTCAGCCGAAACTATTAATTTAATAAAATCACTATTTGACTCAACATTTTGACAGTTATGTATCTACTGTTAATTGTGGCTTCAGTGTCGTGTCTCTTCTAAATGACAGCACGTATGTAGCTACATATTAAGTCTGTTCGCGTACCTTCCCAAAACAGGGAATTTTCACGAATTTCTACGAAAATTCACAAAACCCTGTTCATGTACCCAAAAAGTTCGTAGTTTTTTGTAACAGAGAGTGTCCTCGAGAGAGTAAGAAATTTCTCCATCCTACGAATTTTAGTGCAAGAAATTACTTTGCACTGATTTATAGAACCTGCCAAATCTGTCTAATGGCTCTACGTATAACCCCGTTCAGACAAGACTGACGGACTGGATTTTTTTTTTTGAGGTTTACTGGCAAGGGAGGAAGTGGAGAGGTGACATGTTACGGATTTTATATTTTTTTGACGTTTGGAAATGTCAATCGGTGTCACTCAACGAACGGGTGGAAACGATATAAAAAATTTAAGAATTTACGAATCAAACAAAAGAAAAACTAAGGCAAACCAAATCAATTGCTGTAAAAAGTATTAATTTTGTTGTGAAAAGAATTTCTTGTGGAAAATCAAACCAAATTAATTGGCGCTTACAACTAATATGTACATATGTCAAAAAAATTCGGTGGAAATGTTCAGACAGGACTATCAATCAGAAACACAGAAACGTCTATTTTTTTTGGTTATGTATTTATATATAGATTTGTCGTATTAGACGTATTTGCCATTTAACGTTTAAAAGTGGCCAAATTTCGTTAGTTCCTGCTCCTTTACATTTTCATAATTTTATTTCTCTCTGAAAGAATTTTACTCCCATTCCTTGAAATTTCACAATCTACGAATTTTGGTGCAAAATGTACGCGAACTGATCTATTGTTGTATTAATATTTGTGAATCTGCCATTGACAGCACCTCGTGTTCTTTAAAATATTTTAGTGTCAGTGCATTCTTTGACAAATGAACAGAAACAAATCTGTCTGCCTTTATTCAGGACACTTGACTTACATCGAATGGTCCACAATCGGGGCTAAAAATAAAAGAATGAAATGTTTTATCTTCTCTTTTACGATTTTTTTAACTTTTTTTGTATCAGGAAACGGAAGTGGATTGGAATTCATAAAAATTTTTACAAATTTTGGGAACCTTACGAGTTGCATTATGACATCCAGCTGGTGCGACGGATTCTTTAATATCGACTAAGATGGCTTGGACTTGTAGAGCGAATGCCCCTCAGAGTCTTCTGCATCATTCCAGAGGGACAACATGGTAAAGGAATGCGTTACGGCGGAGCGCATAGATGAACAGGGTTGTCAATCAACTTGACGAGCAAACCAGGAGGCAGTAAGCTAAAAATCGAGCTGTAGCCGCTATACAGAACCATAAAAAGTCAAGTGAAGAAGGTTCTGGCTACATTTTATCTTGGCTTGTCAAACCAGCTTGTGCTCTTGAGGAAACGAATCATACTTAGCCCTTGACGCAAATATCAATACATCACTGGCATTGGAATGTGTTCATAACCTCAATGAGGCTCATCTCGAAATGAGGTGCCGCTGCTCTGAATGAGAGGGCACATACGTGTAGGGACTGAGGGCAACAAAAAGGCGGAACCCCTAGCAAAACAGGGGTCTACCTCGGAGTTTTCTGGTCCGGAACTATTTGCTGCAGTTGGCAGAGGAATGTTAGAGCGTCTAATTAACAACTGGGCCGCGGCGGAAGATCACAGAAAGTGCTCAACCGTGGAAGGTTGCAGGCATGGATGTTAAAATGCCGATTGGCACCATTAATAGAGAAATTCTAAGCTTAGGGCGAAGGATACTGAAATGGGTGATAGCGTTATCTACAGGTCATGTGGATTTCTAAAGAAGATGGGTTTTCTGGAGGATGACACCTCTGAACTATGCCAGGAGGAAATCGGTACGGCAGCACATACATATATTGTGTCAATGTCCGGCACTAACAAGCAGAAGAAGAGAGGTCTTGGAAAGGCACTAGGTAGAAACCCAGTAGATGAACCAGATTTCTGTTAAACAGATGTTGACACGAAGAATCAAAGCCAGAGAGGAACTGTTGAAAAATCCAGAGAATCTCTCGGGCTAAGACATATCGTGGAAGAGAGACGAAGACCCTACTTTAGAAAAGGAATTTACTTTGGAAAACTTAAACCTTTCGAGTTTCCTAGTCCTTCCTTCCTAGTGAACACAGCAAATTCGGTTCTTTTTCGAACTGACTCCTAAACTGTTTAGTCCTCCCCAGAGAATAATTCTTTTAGTGTAGATTCCACAGTATTGGTGGTAGAATTTTTTCACGGTTCCGGTTTCGCGAGCATTTGACAAACAACCAAGAGTGAATGAAAAAGCTACTCAAGAAAAACCACACCTACTAAAGTTTTTGACATTGTCCCCCATCAGACGCAAACCTCGATCGATATTCACCAAGTACTTTATAAAGTCTTCGACTATCTTTTCTGTTTACCAATCGTTATGTCCTTTATTTCTTGTAGATCTTAGTGCAACAATCACAATTTCTATATTTCCCAGGTAGTACGTCGATATCTATTCTATCCTCTATACTTACGATCTGCGTTTTCGTTGATATATTTTTAGTCTACGAACGTCAATGTTCATGACATTCTAAAGAAGGGGTCCTAGAGGCGACATCTGCGGTACTCCAGCATTTATTGCGCATTCTTTAATAAATTTATCTATCTTTGGAGGACACTCTGTGTGAAACTGTCAACAAATATCCTCGAAAGATTTATTGTTACAATGAAACTTAGTAAGATCTGCGGAATGTGAGATTAGTTAGCAGAGTTAAAAGTATTTCTAGATAGTAATGCGCTGCATTTTTCTTTAATTTTTTTGTTTGCTTTTTCTATTTATGCTGCTTGAGTCACTTTTTTCATACTTACAGTCGAATATTATTATCTCGAATTTTTACAGACCGCTAAAATTACTCTGACTTAGAGTATAGTAATATAGACTTGAACGTATAGTATTCCCTTCAGGAGCTTGCCAGTCGTATCTAGGATGTAAGAAGTACTACCCCCGGGTGGTTCATTTCCTTAGGAAGAAGTTTTAACTTTGTTCCTTCTAAAAATCAGGAATAATCCTTCCATTAAGCAATGTATTCTACAGACTCACAAGGATATCTACAAAAAAAAAAAATTTAAATACCTCAGAGACTCTTCATTCGAAGAGCTCGGCTCTCCAGCCAATTTGTACAAATTACTTCGAGTTTGCTTTGGATTGCTTTTATCTGCTGGAGGTATTCCGTCTATGCTAGGATGTTTTCTGGACTAGGCATCCAGAAGACAGAGCCATCCTTCTTTCTGAACACATATCAGCAGGTTCATCACTGACAAAAGTTTTAGGTAACTATACCCTGCTTCGAACGTGAAGATTTGAAAGAAAAATATTCTAATACTCAAGGATCTCCGACTACATCAAGCGTCTTTCTGGGGAATTCTGCAATTTTTTACTCTCCTCCCTTTACTACATTCGCAATCGATATTCAGCTACACTCAACCGAGTAGACATCCATCTATTGCTTAGACAATGTTTTCCATTTCATCGCTCCTTCCACTCACTAAACAGATACACCGATATAAAGGCTGCGGCATTCTTAAAGAATCCTCTTCTTTAATCTGACCTCATCCGCATCCGGCATTCTTAAATCGGTCTCAATAGCTCTACTCTATTAATTCACCCCCCCTTAATCGTTATCGATTGCAATAGGATCTTCTTCCTACAAATGCAAATACGAGACTACAAGGCTCTCGCAGGTTTAACTTTGCATATTAATTTCGAAATCAAAAGAAATCGCTTCCTCCCTCTTGAGTCCAAGTTCATGACCCCATTTAGGGATCCGCATAGCACGGTTCTGCTAAAGAGTTCCTCTGCCAATAGCAACCACAACCAAAGTTGAACTTTGTAAAGAGCTCGCAAGCGAACCCCTCATCCAGCAGATAGACCGCAATAACTTGAACTTGAATATCAAAACCAAACTCCTCTCATGTTCACACCCGCGCCCGACGACGGTGATTTGAACTTTCATACGAGTACATGTAGCCATGTCCTTCGACTAGAACAGGAAAGAAATATGAATGTATATCTAAAACCAAAACGTAAATCCGTTCCGATATTTTCCTTTTTTTTCCCCTTCGTCCTAGAGTGGCAGTAGAACGCGCTGGCACAGTGGCACAATTCCCAGTTACCCTAGTGAGTCCCTTATCATTATTACCGATTTTTCTTTTTTTTTTTTACTGTGTAAAGGACGAGAGGGGTGGGTGAACCGTTATGACCCTTGAGAGAACAACAAACTTCAGGAACCCAGGCGTACCTACTAGAGAAGTCTCCCTTTTGCGAAGCGGGGCGGTGCGCGCTCTGCCCTTCACGAAGCACTACCGTTTAGCCTCCTGACTTTGCATTTACACGGAAGAGCTGTGTAGAATCACTACGATGATGACGATGATGATGATGATGATGATGATGATGGCTGGGCAAAGTCTGCGGCGGCAGTGTCGGGCGGGTAGGCGGTGGTGGCGGCAATCCACAACAGCACAGCGACAAGGACCATCAATCTTCTGTGATTACGTTAGGAGCGCTTTCGAAAAGTTTTTCATTTATATTAAGAGCCATCTATACTCCATCCATCCGCGACGACCTCTCCGATGGCAGGATGGATGGCTGGATGGATGGCTTAGAACGAGGGGGTTGTTGTTGATGTGCGTCTGATTCAAGGACCCACCAGTTGCATGCATGTACATACATACATATGTGTATGCAATTTGTCTAACTCCCTGGACTCTCGAAGTGGCCCTCTCTATTCGTAGAATGGGTTCATTCGCATTTTCTGCGATATAATAGAATTTTTGTTAAATTTTTCAAAAAAAAAATAAAATGTCTCCTAAGAATCCTTAAGGACGATACACAGAAAAACGTCCATTATAGCACAGAGTGAGTGTATACATATATGGATGTCGTTGAGGGCCGGTGAGTTCCCTTCTCGTCTTGTTTAACACAAATACACACATGTGTCGCGTTTTAAAAAGGAAACACTCTCGCACATTATCCTGAATGATGCTCGACTCAAATGAGTCCACAAGTGGAGCGGGGAGAAGCGAGACTCGTCAGAAATAGCTCCATTTCGCGGCGTGTCATGTCTATCGCATTTGAATGCGGAGAGGATATCTCTACAGCGCGCGGCTACCTCATGTAATAGAATTTTTTTAATGCCTGCAACCCCTCATGTGCAACGTCTAAGTGCATTATGTACTCCAACAGGATTCAAGAGCCATACACACTTGCTCATGATGACCACTACTGACCAGTGCTGTTTGTAGTAGTCCTTGCGCCAAACTGTCTCGTTCTCATCTCATTCTCTCGTTACTGGTACACTGGGACTAGAGCGGTGTCGATCTCGCTCACTCTGTGAGAAGCCACTCGAGAAGAGGTGTCGCTGAAGGACGCTCTAACTTATAGCATAACGAACTTTTGAGGACTTTGTCCATTTTTTTTTTTTTTTTTTTCTATGCACTCTCACTGGCAGCAAAGGTAGGTTCTTGGTTTGCACTCCGCGTGGACGGCGCGCACTCCTAGAACATAGAATTTGAAAGGCCGATGTTGTTGGCCATCACATTGAAACTTCGGTCAGCACAGGATTAGCATTTCGCTGCAAAGAGGACGAGACCGTGTTGAATGGAAAGTGTATGTGGTGCAAGTCGCCATTGAAAGTATGCGATGAAAGTAGTGCCTTCCACAGTGAATGTTGAATAAGAGAGGAAAAGTGAATGAGATTAGAGGTGGCAGCGGCAAGACGAGATGTGAATGACACTGGTAGGTTGAGTGAGCGGATGATATTTGTTTGTCCTGTTGAAGAGGAATACAAAAAAAAAGTGCATGGCGTCTCCTGGATATCCTTTCAGGTGGAGTTTTTCATTTTTTATTTGTGATAGCACAAAATTTTGCATGCATCGAGAATCGTGAATAGAATTTTCTTCTTCTTCATTATTTGTGATGTCCTTATGAAATTCCGGTAATGCTATAGTCTTCCAAGGGAACTCATTCAATGCTAGTGATACGGTATTCTTTGAAGCATGTCACCTTGCATTTAAGGTGACGTTTAAAGAGATTTATTCGTTAAGTCCTCTTTTTTTTTAGATTTAATTCTGCTGGTGGTTTTGATCGAATGTCCTTACAAATAGAAGAGGTATGTTGTAGGTACATGGAATACTAAAAGTGACAGTAGAGTGGTCAGGAACAATTCGGGAAGAATTTCTTAGAGACACTCACTTAGAGAGGAATACATATATTAGAGAAAACAATGGGTTGAAGATACGTACGTATAGGCTTTAGTTTTCAACGCCTATGTACCTAAGACATACAACACAGGTAAGGATTAGAGATACTGACATACTTGTTTCAGACATTATATGCTTTTAGCTTCATAACTGCAGTGATTTAGTTAATCCTTGTCCATCAAAGGACTGTAGCATATATCAGAGTCGTTCTCACAGTCTTGTGTACCTCAAAATCCAAGGCTGCAGAGTTGGCGACGAACGCGAAGTATTTTTTTTTTTCTTTTGTAATGGTCCTGTTTAAATGTGGATTCGAAAATATTCTGCTGCCCATGATGATCTGGTCATATTTGGACAAGTGAAGATCTCGTAAATGAAGCTATGAATTTTTTGTAGGGTTTAACAGAGACTTTAATTTTTCACGACTTTTGTACATATGTATGTACCTCCGTACGAAGCTTTCCACTTACCACATATTATCGTCTCTTCATTGGCTTAGATCCTTCAATCCCTTTTAATGATTGGAGTAAACGGCTTAAGATATAAGATCTACCTACCTACCCTAAACAACCTTGTCTGAGGTAGGTAAAGTTTCCTACAACTTAAGAAATGTTTATGAGGTTATCTTGGGTCCGAGTAAATAAAGTTGAACGATATCTTTCATTTGAAATCTGGAATTATTCCCTGATAGTCTGGCGGAAAGTTACAATTGTCAGCAAATTAAAGCAAAGGTCTTATATCCTTGTGTTCATAACGAAACCAGTAGTGAATGGATGCTCTGACCGAGAACGCAGGAAGACTTAAAGGAAATTCAAGGCCTGAAAAATCATCTTCTGAGCCTTTTTGAACAAGAATCAAGAAAAAAACTCTCCTCGTCCTCATCCTTGTAATCGAATTCGGTAAGTTCCTACATCCTAAATTTTGGGATTGGTTACAGTATTGAAAAAAAAACTACAGCTTAAGTGGAGTCCTTGTTTACACATGT
This sequence comes from Xylota sylvarum, assembly GCA_905220385.1. NCBI lineage: Eukaryota > Metazoa > Arthropoda > Insecta > Diptera > Syrphidae > Xylota > Xylota sylvarum. The sequence goes on from LR999958.1 coordinate 43,162,070, forward strand.
CCCAACCAAAGTTCGGCTCATTAGCGTTGCTCCTGCGTTGCCTTCACATATTCTTTCCTTTCAAGGGTACATTTAATTCTAGATTTTGATGCGCATTTTCACAGGATTATTCACACTAGTAGGAATCCTTGATGGCTGAATGCTATAGGAATAGGGTAGACACTGGCAGCCATCAACCTGGCGATGTCGATGTGACAAATTTTCTCGATGGAGTCAACGGTGGCGTCACAGCTTCAAGCACAAGCACACTTTATCTGGGCTACTTCAACATATTCGGAGCTCAGACCGATAAAGATTTCCAAGAATAAGTCAGGTTTTTGGAAAAAAGATAGTGGCAAACATCCCCGAAGAGGCTTCCCGTCCTAGGGGTTTCAAAAAATAAAACTGGCCCTCCTGGACTAGGTTTCTAAGACTACGAATCCACACAGCAAACTGGCGCTCTCCAGACCGTCAACCAAATCGAACACGTGCTAATAGATGGAAGGCACGCATCCAATATTCTGAATGTTAAATCTTTCAGAGGGGAAACGTCGACTCTGGCCATTAGAGCAATTAGAACCATTAGAGCCCGACTTCCCAATCAAACCGCCTGGAAAAAGAAATTCAACGTTAGAAGCCTAAGCACGACTGGAGTAGCCAGAGCCTACAGAGAGCGCCTGAGCGAGAGACACTTCGCTGTGCATTCACCATCCACAAACGCCAACAATATGTGGAATCACTATCGCGACATTATTAAAAAAGTAGCCGAGACCACCATAGGTTACCAGTCACCACCCACCCTTGGTATGACAATGAATGCGTACGCTGGAAAAGGTGATAAAATGCACACATACAAGCACTGCAGAGCAAAACAAGGGTAGCGTGAGAAGAGTATCGGGTCAAAAGAAGGGAGGAGAAGAAGTCTCCCCCGCAGTCTTCCAGCTCAAGGATATCGAAGAGTCCCACGATAGTAACAGCATCTAATGTTTTTTAGGAGAATCAAGCAACTCGCAAGCTTGCTTTAAGCCCGAAACTCAGACTCTTCGGAGCAGTAAAGGAAACCTATTCACCGAAATACAGGGAATAGTAACTATGTGTGTTTAAGGTGCATTTCCAGGAGCTAGGTTAGGTTAGGTTAAGAAGGGGTGAGTGACGGTTAAAAACTCATCACGTCCACTTGGAGACCTAAAGGTCCATTGTGAATCCCCTATTTTATATCGATGGAGTGGGAACAACAAAATACAGAAACCTATCGCGTCACTGGTTGGGGTGGGAACCAGTTGGTACTTTTGATAAAATGGAGAAGATCCGATATCTGGAAGCCTGCTACATCTGCGGTGCTTGCGAAGAACCTAGAACCTAAAGTGCGAAGGCGTCGTTCTTGCAGAGCGGGGCAGTAGCAAAGCAGATGTTGGATAGACTCAACCTCTTCCTCATCTCCGCAGCTTCTACATAGGTCGTTGGACTCCACTCCCCATTTACGGAGCATGACTTCGATGGCGCAGTGTCCTGTGATTATACCAGTAAGGATGCGGATAGAGGATCGATTAAGTGCCAGAAGGCTCTTTGCTTTTTTTTTTATCTAATTTCGGCCATAACGATGGTACAGTCTTCCCTAGATACCCAAGACGAGTTGGCCTCTTTCTCTATTATACCGTCAATTATACTATACAATTTTCCAATCGGTGGCAATATGGATGTGTCCGCTTCACTGATGTTCATTTCCGACCCCATTCTTGCCAAAGCGTCTGCCTTCTCGTTACCTTCAATATTGCTATGTCCAGGAACCCAGCAGAGTTTGACCGAATGGTGTCTAATCGTGATCAGTGCATCACGACAGTTCCTAACTGCCTTTGATTTAATTGTATTAGATTTAATCGATTTTAGAGCTGCTTGAGTGTCAACGAAGATGGTTATGTCCGACGGGGGGAGGTGACTGTCTTCTATGCATCTAGCAGCTTTTTCTATTGCCAGGATTTCAGCTTGGAATACACTACATGCTTCTGGTAGTCTGAATGATTCCTGTTTTTGCAATGTTTCCGAGTAAAATCCTGCTCCCGTACCTATCTCCATTTTTGAGCCATCTGTGTAGACTGTGATCCCTAGATCATTGTCTATACTATTGGACTCCTACTCTGCTCGGCTTGGGAATAGGACTGGGATATCAAAATTGAAGTCGTTGTAGGGGACTATATAATCCGATGTGCTGTGAAGCATTCGGAGTTGTATTTCCTGCGCATTGTCTTTGTAGCGTTTAATATTACCGCATGTCCATGTCTTTCCACAGGTTGGATTCTTTCAGTCTGAGAGCTCCTTTCGTGGCAGAGCCTTTGATGAACAAGTCTAAGGTAAGAATATGAAGAATAATATCCAAACCTGCTTGCGACGCAGACCACAAAGTTGAGTCCCAATGTCTTCCGAATCCAAAGATCCTTCCGCGGTGGTAACATAAGCCAATTGCCTTCCGAGAGACTTTACGGAAGGCTTTCCGTCCATTGGAGAGGGTCCGGGAGTGTCAGGTGTCAAAGCCGTTTCGTCCTTATTTTTGTTATCGTTTTTGTTTTCGTTGGTCCCACGAGTAGCTAGGGAAGGGGTCGTCAGTCTGCACAGAGCCCCGCATTATGCAGATAAGGCTATTTAATTCAGAGGGCGCCAGGTATCTAAATACACCGTTCACGACTGAGCTATTTTTACTGGGCCCTCAGCCTGGCAGATTCTCGGCACGGTTCGGTTGACACCATTAATCCAGCCCAGGGGAGAAAAAACGGTAGGATAGGTTGAGAAAGGAGTTGGTACCAGGGATATGGAGACGGTGGGTGGGAGTATAGGATTGGATTGCTCTTTGTCTAGCACGACAGACCTCAGGAAGGTCACAAACGCTCGGGAAACGGTCCAGAAAACTTTCCAACAATTTCCAGTTGTTTGCACCGTCCACGGGCTATTGTACAATTTAAGCCTCCTCGCCAGCGCCAAGGCGGCAATCCAAGAGTAGGGATCTACTTAATAGAGATCTGGTAGAGAGTGATAGGGCAAGAAAAGAACCTGCATGATGAAGCAAACCATACTCCTCCCAGTTTTTAAGTGGTTGGCTTAGCTATCAAAAAGCTAAAGAACAACAAGGCCACTGGCTCTGTTGGTCTACCAGTGGAGCTTTTCAAACATGGTTGTGATGCTTTGGTAGGGTGCATGCACCAAATCATCAACCAAGTATGGACGGATGAACCCATGCCCGATGACGGAACTATCAGCTCTGTATGTCCTATCTTCAAAACAGGCGATTCTATGTCTTGTAAGAACTATCGAGGCATATACCTGTTTAGTGTCCCATATAAGATTATAGACAACTGTGAACGTCTAAAGGCTTGCACTATCAGTGTGGCTTCCGACCCGGCAGATCGACGATCGACCAAATTTTCACACTAAAACAGATCCTGAAGAAGTACCAAACGAAATTCAAGTCGAGATTCACAATCTCTTCATCGACTTCAAAGCCGTTTATGATAGCATTCATCCGCTTGAGCTCTACAATTCAAGATCCCGGCTAAACTGATCCTGCTGTGCCGCGTGACGCTGGAAAATAAAAAAATTTCGTGCTGAAACAGATAGGGACAGGTGTTAACACAGAGGGCACTCTCTTTAATAAATTTGTTCAGGCTGGGATATGCAGACGCCATCGACGTCATGGGTCTATTCCAGTGCGCCGAGGCTTTTACTGTATCTACTAGGTATATGGAGCCGAGTGCTGCACGATAAAAGGGAAAGCAGATTTGCTTCAGGAGGGCCGTTCCCGCCATAAACTAATTGTTGGACTAATTGTCTTGTTTCATTATTTTAAGGTATCCCTCACGAGGATCACAATGGATCCGTTGAGATCCGAATGAGACTGCACTGCCGTAATTGCTACCTACCTACATCACAAGGCTGCATACTATCGCCACTGCTATTCCTGGTAGTAAATAGCGACATACTCTGAATCGTTTAAGTTGGAACCAATATTTTCACAATCTGGGTAAAGCAACCATCTGGCTGAATCTATATAAGGAATCCATGTCTTTGAGAATGAGTTTGAAACAGTCAAAGCACGTTCCATACATGACATCGATCCAGGAATGTTAAGTTCTGAATAAGTAGTACGTGGTCGGTCCCAAGCCCTTGGCATCCTCTCCAGTTTTTATCTGTTGAAACCCCTCTTTACCTAGTGGTCACTCAGCCTTCAATCGCAATAACTTCCATCAATAGAAGTGCCAAGTGCTTATCCTAATCCATAAATCACTTGTCCAGATCCGCTTTTCGTGAGAATATTTCCGATTGTGAATTAGTTCTTCCGCCCTTACTTCGAGTACCTGCACTCTGTGAAAGGGTGAGAACAGCACAAAAATCTTCAAGCGTTATCCCTTCTGCCGAACTGTGTACTGAAATCAATATCTCACACATCTGCTACTGCAGATACAAACACATCCCTCACTTATCTAAATCAGTATCTAAGTAATCTCTTTAGTTATCTCAGTGCCATCGGGGTGGTATCTTTGAATTTTCTAACCAATTACCCTCCCAAGAAGCCGATTTCAGACTATCTCTCTATGTCCGTACCATCCAATTACGTCGGATTCCAAAAGAAAGAAAAAAAAAATATCCATTAAGTGCATCTTCATCTGCAAAGTATCTTATCTCAATCTTAAGCTCATTGCAATTGCAAAACAATGTGTGTGCGCCCTATCAGGCAACAGATGAAATTGCGCTAAGTAGCTGCCCAGCCCAGTTCAGCCCATTCGAGGCCAATTACCTTCGATTCTTTGTTGTCGTCTCGCATTGTGCCTTCGGCACTCAACATCTCCAGGATGTCTACGGATTCATATACATTTACGACAGAGCGCGCGACGATCCCATGCGGTTGCAGCAACAATGGACACAAACAATCTGATAATGTGACAAGATCTTAGGACCGTTAAGTATTTTAATTCCCGTCTAATTGAGCCACTGATTGCAGTAACAATAATAAAACGGTAATAATGGGTCCCATTACCAGTGAGTCGACTTGCGGGGGTGTGTATGTTTAAAAATGGCAACCCCCGAATGGAATGCATTCTTCTGCCTGGCTGATGAACATGAATACGGCTCGACGGGGCGCGTCGTTAGCGGGCTTCTTAATCCCGACCACTCGACGTGACCGTACAAAAGAAGTCAAAAACGCTTCAATTAATACCATTCAGTCGGATTCATCGGTGAGTAGTGGGCGGTATGGTGCAACTCTATTCAAGTCTCATTGAAAGTGGGCCGGGAGGGTGCATTTGAACATCCCTCCGAAAAACATGTGTTAAGGACCATAGGAATAGTGACTGGCTACTGGATCTGGTGTGGAGTAATAAAGACACCCATCAGCCACTTAACATGCATCGTCGCAGTGGAAATTTTCAAGAGAGTCCTGTTGCTGATACTTACACTCTCTTGTTGGTGGATGTTACTGTGTCGTCTCCTTTGTGATTGATGGTCGAGCTCTTTGAAAGGATTACAACGGCTCAAGGATACGGATTACTAGTTGTAAGATGTAAATAAGCCCAGTGGGACATTATACATTTATGATGGTGTTCGTGTTCGGTTTCGATGGTGTACAAGGAGATTTGTTAATTGATGACTTGCTTGTTGAAGGGCGTAACGTTTTGATGTTCAATGTGTCTCAGTAATTGTAGCTGGTGACACTTGAATGGCTGCAGAAATTTCGTGGGAAATGTTGTGACAAATGGCTTTGGAGTCATCTGATGATTGAGAAATGGAAATGGCATGATTAAATTTTGTCAACACGAATTAGTTTAGGACCTGACAATGGTCGTTAATCTTGTTTTACCTCCGCTAGCACTTGAATAATCCAGCATCCACATAAGACACAGTCAAGATGTTATAGGGGAGACAATGCTAACACTTTAGAATGGTTTCAACTTGCCCCACATCATTGTTGTAGACTTCAAAAAGGAATAAATGAACTATTTAGGTCTTTACGCTATTAAACACTGGAAATAAGCACACATTCAGGACAGGAAAAGCAAGCTCCCTTATCGATATCACGTACATATGTGAGTTGCCTGGCGTGAAGGACAACCTGAAAGGTGGATGACCACTGGAAGTCGAGTTATTATTACTAAATCGTATGGATCGTACTTACAGAATAAATAAAGCGTGGAAAGGGAAAAGCAGTTCTCAAGCGAAAGTGTTTCTAAAAAAGTGTATGTGTCTGGTCCTGTCAACAACCCCTGAGAGCTATCTTGTTGAGTTCTGCAAAGCCTTGCACCGTAAGGTGAGATTGATTTATTGCCACTTCTTTTGTTGTATGGTGATGTATATTGGATTCAAACCCTTTCGGGTTAGTAGCTGTTCGTTCGAGATACGGTTCGCTCAGAAAATCTGATTGCAAAGTTGGACCGGAACAGTCTTAGCGTAGTTTTCATGCTAAGAACATTATTCCAAATCTCGGACAACACACCGAACCAAGCTTTTAGTTTTCTGATTCTGCTGTTCGAGACCATACTTCCTAGATAAAGGAAATTTTCTTGACCGTTCGACCAGCAATGTTTAGTTACCAAATGCCAGATAAGTCCGCCAAAACTACTTCTAAACTCAAAACGAAATGGACAGTTGAGGATCCTACTCGAATTCTGATTAACATTCCTCAGCTGGTTCCGAAAACTGGTTGGCTCCCCAGTCACAAAATTTCCAAATTAAAATCAAAATCAAAATCCCCAGCAAAAAAATATCCACGTTATCCCCATCATCATTAAAGAGCATCGAAGCGGTGCGGTAGCGGAGCGAGCTGTGAAGTTATTTTGGACGATCTACGAATGATTTTATGTCAACAATTTGTGTTTGGGAATTTTTATTTGTGGGTTTTGATATGCGGATTTTGCTACTGTGGATTACGTAGCAAACCCCCTAAAATTACTTTATCGATCACTCCGCTACCGCTCCGCTTCGCTGCACTTTAATGATCGTGGGGATTTTCTGTTATATGTATGTACATTTTTCAAAAGTTGGGGATTTGTTAGTTTGGGAATTTTAGTAAGTATTTTGTAGATATCACTACGTAAAAATTCCTGCGGATTAGAAAAAAGTAACTTAGAAAATGTGACGGGACTTTCACTGAAACGAAAGTGGAGACTTCCAGACATCAGCTAATTTCCCAGCTCGGCCTACTGGAAAGTCTCGACGTTACTGGTATACTGAATCGGCATTGGTGACAAACAACACTGCCAAATTTTCTGCAAGATCATTTGAAATCTTTTCGAATATATTCCCACATCCAGGGAAACAGTTAGAGTGGATTTTATACCAAAAATTTGTAAAGATGATTGCCAAGAGTTTCAGATATATAAGTAAGTCTGTTTTCCTTCCTGAGGAAGAACATCGAAAGGCTCATCGAATTCATGTACGCAAGGCTTTCTGAAAAAGCACCATCTGTTGGAAATGGAAGATTCATACTGCTTACTTACTTAACGGGCTCCAATAGAGACATGGCAGCCTTTCACTCTCTTCGATCCCGGGCACGCTGCTTCCAGATGGCTCTGGAATCCGCGATAACTTGATTCTTAAAACGGAGGGTCGGTCTTCTTTCCGTCTCGAACCTGGGAACTGTTTTTTGAAGATCGTCTTTGCTGGACAATTATTGTCCATTTCCTCGAGGTGGTCGAATCAGTGTGTTGTGTTTTGGCTCAAAGAGTTCGCGGTTCTATCGTCTCCTCCATTCGCCTTCCTCGCATACGGGACCGAATATTTGACGAAGAATTTTTCTCTGGAAAGAGTTCAAATCTGCCCTACTTTCCTGCTTATCATCCGGCACTCGGTTCCATATACCAGAACAGGCAGGATCAAAGTTTTGTAAACCATACATTTCGTCGTCCGAGTTAGGAGTTTTGAACCCATCTGTTTCGCCAAACTGAAGCAGTAGCGGTCTAGGGTAAAACTTCGTCGAATCTTCACTAAGGTATCATTCGTGAAGTTGATATATACTCCGAGGTAGGTAAACTTTTTAATTACTTTCGAAGTTACTGTTGCCAACAGTCCTAGGTGGTGGATAAACGCTTCTTTGTTTGTTGACAACATGTACTCGTTCCACCTCTTCTTCAATTGCTCTAAAAGCCCCTAAGACAGGGTGTTAGGACCGACCGATGATGTTGATGTCGTCTGCGTATCTCAACAGTTGGACAGATTCGTTGCCCTGTGCACTATTTGTTCCAGTAGATTGAAGAAGTCTCATGATAGTCCATTTCTTTGACGAAATCCGTCGCATGTTTGGAATAGTTCGGAGGAACTGTCTCCGAATTGCTCATTACACTGCGTCTTTTTCAGCGTCATACGGGACAGCTGGATTAGCTTTGCCGGAATCCCGAATTCGGTCATTGCCTTGTCGTCGACCTTGAAGTCGATGAAGAGATGGTTTGTCTCGATTTGAAACTCGTTGGCTTTGTTGGCCGGAAGCCACACTGGAACAGTACACAGTGATTTTTCTGACACCAAATCATGGGCTCTCTCCTTAATTGACATACTTTGAAATCTTGCTATCAATATTTGGCTTGAGGTTTGTGTGGCAATACCACATCGGATTCGCAAATGCTGTCGTCTGTATTCCAAGACAGTGTTGTTTATTGGCAATGTTAGCTCATGTTCTATTTTTAAGAGTCTAAGTTTTTTCAGTCGCTCTACTTCAAGGATTCATTTAAATGTCCCACAACTAGGAGATTAGAATTGTCTAGGTTTAGACTTATGTACGTACATACATATAAATATATTTAAAGCTCGAGACTCTTTCACGGTTTGAGAGTAGTTGGCCCCAAATCAATCGCAACTTACCCTTTTTACGAGCTAAGGTAATATATTCGCATTTCACATTCCATGATAAGACTGCCAAAAGAGGAAGAAGGTAGGAGTTGGTCTTACTACATGATGTTCTGTTACAGTGAATTTTTCTCGAAATTACTTCCCTCCATGTTATACAAAAAATTGTAAAAATGACTGAATAATCAGAGACTCCTATACCTACCTGACTCTCCACACACTTCCATACATACATTGCATCCCATTACCATTCTTTCCACTGCCACCCCTAACAGAACACCAATGTTAAGCTCCACCGAAAGTAATGCAAATTAATTCCAATGAATCGAGAATTATATAATTTCAAGGACTTTTCATTGATCGACAATGTATCGTGAATGTAAATTCTCCTTATTATCAGCTTACGTCAACAATACCCACCACTTCAGTCGTCCCATTCCAGTGAAATGAAATATTAAAATCGATTTGCATTAAATGGAAATGTACCTGACAGTGTTCCACTGGCAAATGAAAAGGATCCCACTACAACAAGTCTTGGTAATTTTGTTTGTTTTGTGTTGGGATTTATTAAATTTTTCGATTACGTGGAAAATTGAAATATGGTTTGCATGTTCATATGTATGCCGATTTTACATATATTTAACATTAATTACGAGAAGGTTTGCATAAAATAATGGACTAGACATTAAGCAAAGTTAAAATGGTAGGATATTGGGTGCTGGAATCCTAGGTTAGTTAAGCTTTCCCGTGTTTTCCGAATGAATCGCACTTCTTTTGTCCATTTGGTGTGCATATGTTCAATTAACTCCTCGCTGCCATCACTTACTTACTTAGTTACGCGGCGCTACAGTTCGGGGTAAACCTGGGCCTTAACCAACAAGCCTCTCCAGTCAGCACGGTCCTAAACTAACTGACTTTAGTTGCACACTCCAAGTCGATTGAGATTCCGCTCTACTTGTGCGCGAGGTCTTCCTCTACTGCGTTATCCCATCCGGTTGGATTCGAGGACTCTACGGGCCATAGCATTTCTGTCCATCCGCTCTACATGTCCTATCCATCTCAAACGACTAATGCGCTTTTCTGTGACTAGTTCGATGTTGCTGTACACCTCGTATAGTTCGTCATTGAATCTCCTCCTTCAAAGCCTGTCAACGTAAATGGGACCCGAATACCTTACGAATAATTTGTCCATGTCCATGCTTCAATCTATAAAGTAAGACTGGGATGGTTAAGGTCTTATACAGAAACTCCTTAGTTGCTCGGGATAGGGCCTTACTATGCAATTGTCTTCTCATCCCAAAGAAGCTGTGATTAAAGAAGCCGTATTTTAGTCAAAGGTCTTTTTATTGACACTGCAGCGCACATTTAGAGAAAAGGGTTAAGGGTGAAGTCTGGTAGCTAAGCCTAAGATACTATTCAAGTTTGCTCTATGCAATGATTACTTCTAAATCTTTCTTACTGGTTTAGCTCCTTAAACGAGCAGCTCACAACCACTTGTTTTAAGAAATCTAAGCTAGATGAGTATTTTCTTAAGGCCGACGAAACAGATTAACATTTTATCCGCAAATATACACCCTTCGCCCGTATTTTCACGGATATATTCGCCTAGGAAACGAGCCCTTTGACCTAAATCTTCTTAAGTCTTGTTAATTTCATTTACATAACCAAAGATAAACCTCTTACTGGAGCAAGAAAATCTAAACGATTTTAAAGAACAAATAAAATGCAAATCCTAAGCATTTGTGTAATAAACCACTCATAAATTGTTTTTCATACAAATTTTAAACATTTGAATAATAACCCAAATATTTTTCCACGTATTTATTATAAATTCAAAGTTATTACAAATCTACTACTCTCTTTTAATATGCAGCACCATCTACTCGCGATGTCATGCACACTCAACTCAAGCTGTCACTTCAACATCTGACATAATAAACTGTCAAAATCCTCGGGGTTGGTGTGAAAAAAATGGCAGCACGCATTCTATCCACTTCGAGTCAATTTCTGAAATCATTTCAAAAATTACACATAACCGGCTGTAAATCAGCACAAAATATAATCCAACAAAGCGAGTATGCAAACGGCCTCCTACAGAATGCCTTGCCATTGGTGTGTGCCACCCGCAGCACGAGTTTCTTTAACAAACGTAAGCGCCTCCAGCACATTGTGTGGTTATGTGACCAAAATTCTTTTCTCTTTCAGTTCCTGCTGAGGATCTCTGGCGCGGTGTAATTTCTGTGAGTAATGCCGGCAAGAAGCGAGGTCGTGGCAAAGGTGCTGGTAGGAAACTAGTGAAAGACTTGAACAGAGGTCAAATCATTGGCGTCGGCAGAACGAACATGCAGTGGCCCGGTCTTAATTCGCCCATTATTCGTGGCAAGGAACTGGTGAAACAACAGAAGCTTCCTGACGACCCTGAGCGGGAGAAGAAACTCATCAAACTGCGAGATTCTATGAGTGGATTTCGTGCAATGAAGTTGAGTCCAATCGACCGGGGTTGGTCGGGTTCCAAGATGCCTGGACGCAGTATTGGACCACCGGATCCAGTGGGCGAGGATAACTTTGAAGGATTCGACACAATAGTTTTGGAAAACAAAATCGTTTTCATCATGAAGGGAAACATGGGCAGGACAAGGAGATTCTCTGTGCTCTCGGTGACTGGTAATGGCAATGGTTTAGCTGGCTTTTCCCTCGCCAAGGCGAGTGAAGCTCGTGCGGCTCTAAGGAAATCCAAGAATCGTGCTGGACAAAAGCTAATGAACTTTAAACTTTGCGACAACCACACAGTCTTTCATGATTTCTTCTGCCAGTTCGGGAAAACAAAGATCTTCGTTTCGAAGAAGCCCGAAGGCTACGGATTAGTGTGCAACCGTGCGATTCGAGAAATTTGCAAGGTGATCGGAATAAAGGACCTTCACGCTAAGGTAGAAGGTTCCACCAATGTACAGCATGTAGTTAAGGCGTTCTTCATCGGTCTCCTGCAGCAGAAGACCCACGAACAGATTGCCGAGGAGAAGGGACTACATCTGGTCGAGTTTCGAAAAGAACTCGGTGGACTGCCGCGGGTCGTGGCTAGCCCAAATGTCTGCCGGAAGAAGGAAGACATCCAGATCAATGAAATCATGGACTTCACACAACATGTGATGGACGACAAGATCGTTCTCAAGAAGAAGAAGTTCCCCCCATTCTACGTCAACAGTCGTGGCTATGAGCTGTATCTCAAGAAGAGGGAATACCTGAGGAATCAGGATAATGTGCGACTGGATTTAACCGCCCACTATGGAGAGCTGAAGAGTTTCCTCACCGATAAACATCCCGAGTGTCGGCCGTACAAGCATCAAAAAGAAGAAGAACGAGAAGAATAATTGATAAATCTGTAAAAAAAAAATAAACAAATGTAGACGAAAAGTGATTGTATTTCCTTTCCATTGAGTTTCCTCTATTAGTCGCTTCAAAACATTAGCGCCCTTGTCGCCGATGTTGTAATAAGGGAAATGCATGCTGACTGCAAAATTCTCATGTATTTCCCGTCAGATGCTTTTTATTTTGATTCTTCCGTCTTGCCCATTGCATTTATGAGGTCATTGGGGTGTGTGCGTGTGTTCCCGTTAACTGAGAGTTGGATTTCTGATTGGTTATACTTGGCTCTCTTGTTACAGAAACGAAATTGAATTGGAATCAGTGAAGGAGTAGTGTTGTCGCTGGATTAAACACCAGAGATCTAGTACAATGGTTTAGTAGCGCAATCTGTTGAACATTTTGCAAAAGTATGATTCAGAATTTTTCTTATCAGAGAATTTGTGGGGAAAAATTTAAATGGGAACCACCTACCAAAACTTGCTTTCTCAAATGTAAGTATGTAGGTGGGTTCCTAGGTGTACCTGGATTAGATTCAGCCCACGTTTACGTTGGTCCTTCAGTTACTGGTAAGCGATGCAAGTCTTCTACTAGTCACAGTACGATGCTCGAAAATAACTACTTGTACATTCTTGCGAATGAATTTTTTTTAAAGAGAAAGGAACCACTGCCCAAAACAAGTTCATCGTTCATTAACTCCTTCTCTAGGGGTACCCACCAGGGTGGAGTATTATCACCACTCGCATGGTAGTGAATGAGATACTCCTAATCTTGGGTAAAGAGGGTTTCAGAGTCATAGCCTATGCGGACGACATTGGGATAGCAATATCAGGGAAGTTCCTTCTTACAGTTAGAGACCTGATGGAGTCAGGTCTAAATAAACTCACAAATTGGACAGATAGTATTGGTCTTGGAGTTAATCCGTCTAAGACTGAACTAGTAATGTTCACAAGAAGGTTTAAAATAAAGTATATAACTCCTGTAAGTGTCAAGGGTTTTGATACTCGAGAGTTACTCTCAAAAAAAAAACTCTGTTGGAAACAGAATATTCAAGACCGTGCTAAGAAGGCCTCGATTACCCTCTATGTAGGAAGGCCTTAGCCCCAAACTGGGATCAGCCCCGGATTGATCAGTAACATTGCAATACTGGAGAAGATTCAAAAGCTATCCTGCGTCTTTATATCGGGCGCCCTTAGAACCACTTCCACAGCTGCACTAGAAACTATTCTCCATGATCTTAACGTTGATATCCTTGGGAAGCTAATGGAGCTAAACCAGAAGGGAATCCTTGGAACGCAAGTACATATGTATCCTAAACGCCTATAACACTATTTCTAGTAAGTCGGACAGCATTGTCCAATATCAGAACCTTCATGTCAAGCATAAAACCAGGATATCTAGCGGAAGTGTTTGAAAATAGGGAGAAAGTTTAAATGAATCTGCAACAGAGATTTACACAAATGGATCCAAGACAGCGTCTGGAACATGTGCGAGAGTTTTTTTCAGTCCACTGGATATTTGTATCACCTCACGACTGTAGTGTATTTGGAGCATAAGTCAGCAGTCCATGAAGACGCGACCTGGCTTTCGATTAACTTGATAAAGGGCAGCGCTATTATTTTGTACATGGATGGTCAAGCTGCGATAAAAGCCTTGGAATCGATTCAAGTTGGTAAAGCAATATCGCGCATCTCTGAACGAGATCTCTGTTATGTGCGACGTATCCCTAGGCTACAGGGATTGGAAAGCCAATTCGAAAGCGGACGAGCTAGCTAAGGAACAATATCAGCACATGTCTGTTTTCTAAACAATTCTGGTCAGAGCTGGATTGTATGAAAACCAGTAGAGTTGGTGCCCTCACTCAAGGCACTGTCTGGTAGGCAGTCATGCCAGGAAGCTTGGTACTTCCGTTCAACGATTTCTGTTAAAGTTGTAGAGACGAGGAAGAGTAGGGAACCATGACACATTTTCTGTGTACCTGTCCTGCCCTATCGGCTTTGAGAAGGAAATTTACTTACTTCGAAGATCTGAACGATCTAGGGACAGGGTCAAACGCGTTTAATGCATAAACGGCGAACCATACTTCTTTGGCATAGGTTTACACCGAAACTGGTTGCCTTGCCTCCTGTTACAATTTGGAAAGTCTCCATGTAGGTCTTCGGTGTTGGTAATCCAGTTTTTTTCCATAGTGGCATCAAAATCGAACTTCTTTTGGTCTAAGTGTGTCCCTGTGGAGCGGGGACAACTACCCAACCCAATCAACCAATTCCTTCTATAGTTTCTGTATTAATTTTGAAAAAAGGATCCAGTTAAACCGCTTTCCTTCCAAGGTTATCAGCACTTTTGTTGCCGAACTCTTGAAATGTTTCTTAGAGGACAGCGGCTACTTATAGCATAGGGAACAGTTCTTAGATGATTCCTCCTCACATGAGCAAACACTGAATTTCTGTGTGAGATTGCAGAAAAAAATGACTTTGGAGTAACTTCTCTTGAACAGAGAGTTAAGCAAGTTGGAATAGCCGGTATAGCCAGTATAGCGGGTATACAGTACGAAATCAGATATTCGATTTCGAAGAAGAATTTTGCTCCAGAAACGACAGAGGATATCTTCGCTTTAGATAGAGACTATGTTTCAGATGCATAGGGTAAGACTTGGTTGATAAAGGATTTTTGTGAAATCTCCTTAGATGCTCGGGATAGGGCCTTAGCACGCAATTGCCTTCTCCTCCTTAATCACCAGGGATTGGCAAGTGTTATTATTCGTTTGATGTCACCCATGTCAGAGGATTCGATGACAGTGTTACCAACACCATACATGGCTCAGCATAGCCCGCCTCTATAAATGCTGTCAAAGCGCCTTAAAATCGATTTTGAGGAGACTGATACTTCCTTAATTGCCTCTGTTTAAAGGCCTTCTTTCTTGTGGATCGAGCAAACGATCGGGCGTACACTGGTTTGAACGAATCTTACAAATTCGTTGGAGTATGCTCTCTACCAAGTCCTCTCAAGCTGTGTGGAATAGATCAGCCAGAAAGTCATCAGTGCTTTCCTCACATAGTTTTGGCCAGGTCCACGGAAGTTTTTACTATAATGGTCTAGGTAGTGGGCGCCGTGGCTCAAGTGGTTAGTGCGTTGGACTACGGAGCAAGGGGTTCCAGGTTCAATCCCCAGACAACACCTAAAATTTCTTTCACGGCCCCACCTCTCGCGAGCGTCTTACAAACATCCGAGAGTAAAACTGTCATGAAAAAGCTTCTCAAAATTGCCGTTCGGATCCGGCATTAAACAGTAGGCCCCTTCCATTCATGTGAAGAATATAACACGCACAACACGAATGGTTGTGAGAAGCTAGGCCTTGGCTCCCATGGACTTGTTGCGCCAAAAATTTGTATTTTTGGTCTAAGTTGAATGCTTTATTCTGTCCGACACGGGTTTATTAGTCTTTATTCAGTTTTCAGTCTGTTTTTCCATACTCATTGTGTCTCTGCTATAAGGTGTCATTCTTTTCGTCCTTTTTTGCTCGTAGAACTCACGGGCAGCCCTCGTTCTTCTTGCAACGTTTAGCTTCCTGCACCTGGTTTCGTTGTGGTAGTTGCGTCAAATCCACTATATCAGCTGCAGAGTTTCAGATGCCATGTTGGCATCTTTGCCACTGGTCTTCAGAATTTGTTGCTTGTTGCGGCATAGGGTTCGATAAGAGATATCGGGAAACGTGGTCTATTCCGATTGAGTCCTCTCGACGTTGTTATCTTTTCACAGTAAATCTTGTTACCTTTTTTTGTTGGCATTTGGGATATTCGCCTTTGGCTAGAACAATGTAAGGATTCAATTTAATTTGGCTGCTTGGAAGGTTCAGACATCAAGAATACAAAACATTAGTTAGAGCGACTTTGGTAATTTTGCGGGTGGTTGTCAATGTGCTTCAAGGAGTTGAACGTAATCCTCAGGACAAGCAGTTCTATCGAGTAAGGTAAAGCAGAATCTACGACTTGCGATTCCTACTACGGTACGATGGAGTCGTAAAGTCGTGTCACAATAATGCTGGGTATTACGGATTGCAAAAGACCAAAGGATATCTAAAATTGTTTGGTTTCCGCGGATGCGGAAGTATGCACGTAAGGATTATTTCCCTGCGTGTGTAAGTTGCTATTAAATAAGAGCGTAAAGGGAAAAACGGAGGCGGTGTTGCTCGCCGAGCCGCAAGCACCAATCCCATTTCGGTGTATACACCTGGGTATCCAGAACAAATGGATAAGTGGACAACATGAGAACTAATGACTAGATTACATCTGCATGATCGTGGTGGAGAGGCTTACTCTACTCCCCGTTAACTGGTATTCCTTCCGAGAAAGAAAACTACATCCAATCTCCATCCAGCTAGATGTTTTCCCGCGTAGCGAAACGACTGTCAGGGGTTTTTAGGAACCAAAACTTGATCGCTCAATATAAGATACGATGCACCGAATCCTAGATGGCTGGGGCAGCTCAGTCGATAGCGCATACTCTGAATACCTGCGGAGCTGCTTCAGTTTTATCCCAATTTTCTTACTCGTGGGACCCAAATGTCTAATTCAAATAAAAATATTTCTGTAGCGAAGAGTGTAAACCGATTCAAAAAAGGAAGCCCTGCTTAATGTTTGACAGGGGGAAGGCATCAGTTCAGTTGACATTAATCTAGAAAACCTCTTTCTAGACTCTAGCAACAGCTGTTCAGTCGCCAACTCATCCTTCTCTAACTGCTCAACTATTTAGTTCCAAGTTGACCATCAAGATATTAGAGGCAAAGAAGATGCTTGAAGCGGGGATTAAGGGGCAATGGGTGGTTAACATTAGATGGTCCTTCCTAGGCACTTGTATGATCACGAGAAATATGTATATGGCCTGGTTTCGATAAGAGTAGCACTGACAGGACTATGCAAAAGTATATGAAATCCCTTTCTGCTCTGATAGGGGTGACGCCACATAAGACCAAGTGACATAAGGCCATTGAAATTTGGCCTTATGACTCTTTCAGAAAGCGACATAAAGGTAAATTTGACTTTATTTCATTTTCCTTAAATTCTAAAGGAAATTATTGCACCGGTCTGCTCCGATTCGTTGCTCTATTCACTTTTCCACATTTGGTCTAGTGTCACAAATTCTTTTGGCCTTATGTCGTTTTATCAAAGTGTCATAAGGCCAATTGCTAGAATTTGACACGGGGCATAATACTCTGCTGTACTACATGAAAAAACTAAGACTAACGGAAGAAGACTTATGTCGTGGATGTGGAGATGAGGAAGTCAATGAAGATACAACCCACTTTCCCTGTCACTGTCCAGGTCCTATTCTAACATAGAAGAATTATTCAGCAGACCAATCAATGACATCTTGAACTACAACAAATCAACTGGATCGTTACCATATTTGTAGAACTAGGGATAACCGATGGGCAAGGGACATCTCTTCCCTATGGGTGTCACAATGGATCTGTATTGTGCCTAACCTAACCTAAGAAATAGATTAGACTACGTCTTTACGACGGACCGCAGAACAACAAGTACGACGAAGATTGAACCGAAGTCGATTATCCTGTTCGTGATATATCCGACAATTCGGAAGCACTACTAATGATAAGCCTGATCAATCAAGTGTAGCAAGTGTAGTAAGTGTCGAACAAAAGCAGCAGCGTTGGAATCATCGTTTCGATCGTTGTCTTACTCAGATCTCATCGGATCCATTGTGTTCCCCGGTGTGGAATACTTGAAAATAGTGATCAAGACATTTAGTCCAATAATTAGTTTATTGCAAGAGCGGGCCTCCCGAACCAGGAGGCCCGCTCCTGACCCTCAAGAGTTAGCTGTGATCTATTTAGCGATAGAAGGCTCAAAGTTTTCTAGAGGCGCGTTATGAGGAGAGCATATTCCACCTTACGTTGGCCATGTTGTGAAAGTCTGAGGTAACTTTGGACATGAGAAGACTGATGGACGTTAGGATCGTGTGGTCGTTATAGCTTTTTCTAGTGTCTCGAGCTAAGAGATTTGAGTTCCTCTTTACATCTCTTGACTAGTTTTGAATTGGTTGTGATAGAAGCGATGGCCTTGATGACTGCTTCGCTGTGTATGTACATAGATGTCTATAGGATTGTTTTTCCTGTTTAGAGTGGATAGGTCCCGATAGGCCTCGGTCATTCCACATATTTTCACTGGGAACACACTTGTGTCCTCGTGAAGTTTCAGCACAAAAGTCAGATTGTGGACAAAGAAGGTACAAAGAATTGCAGCCTTAGTATCGAGGAACCCACGTAATCAAAGCTTCCATCGAAATACGTGTTTGAAATGCATCTTATTGCTCTATGATACAGTCAAACAAGGGTTATCCAGTGGTGTTTAGCAACCTTTTTTTTATATTTAAAACTTTTAGCAACCTCTTCAACTTGAAGTAAACTTCGAATAGAAAAGCTATACTATTTTCTAAGAGTTATGCTATTTTAAGTTCCAAGGTATGTTGAAGCGAATTCCAACACAATTAGAGTTTCATGTTGGGCCAGATATGATCACCAGTAAGGATGCAGTAAAATACCTGGGAATGACACTGAACTGCAAACTTACCTTCTGGCAGCAGATTAAGTTAGCATCCGATCGAGCCGCTAAGATCACAATGTCTCTTAGTAGGATCATGGCAAACGTAGGAGGGCCAACTATCAGTAAACGAAGACTCCTTATGTCGATCACGCACGCCATCCTCCTGTATGGCTGTGAGATCTGGGCCGACGCACTTAACAAGGAAAGATACAGAAAGCAGATGGCCGCAGTGCAAGGGCGCGGGGCCCTTCGTGTCGCAAGCTCCTACCGCACAGTGTCTGAACCAGCCGTTCTCGTAATAGCCGGAGTGACCCCCATTGATCTCCTGGCTGCGGAAAGGAAGTACGTACACGACAAGAAGACAGAAGTTGGGGCAGAAACGGCAATTGCAGAGGCGAAGGAGCTTACCAAACAAAAGTGGCAAAGCAGATGGGACGTTGAAACAAGAGGTAGATGGACCGTAAGGGTCGTGGCTACGTGGACCGATCGAGAACACGGTGACGTGAACTACTTCATCACCCAGTTCCTAAGTGGTCACGGTTACTTTAACCGATACCTCTACAAAATGGGAAAAGTGGAGAACGTAGCCTGTCAATACGGTGATTGCCCGGAAGAGGACGCTTACCATACCTTCTTCACCTGCAGTAGATGGATAGTAGAGAGGATCAGATTGGAGTCAGAGATAGGTATTTTTTCTCCAGACAACGCCGTAAGCAAGATGATCTCGAGTCCCGACTCATGGGAAAAAATATTTTCCTTTATCGAGACAGTATTGAGAACCAAGAAAAGGGAGGAACACAGAAACATAGACCAATAAAAGGCTGAAATAGAAAGCGGAGCCCATAGGCAAAGAAAGTGGCACCACCCTGAAGTAATGCCAGAAGCAGTTCCGGGGTGGATTTATGCCTGTCGAGACCCAAAGGGAGGGGGGAGTTTAGTCAGTAGGTGTACTGTACGAGCACACAGTATGAGTCTGACACACCAAGAGATTCAAAACCTCTTGACGGTGCATGATGCATTCTTCGCCTTCCCTAAAGGAAAAAAAAAAAAAAAATGAACAACTGAAGATTTTCTTTTAATTTTTTAGACTTTTTTTCAGTCCGCTTTGTATAGATTTGAGATGCAATTCTATGCTTGGTTCAGGTTTGTATAATTTTTATAGATTTTCGAGTCCATAAAATATAGGATACCTATAACATAGACCTAAATGCTTTTGGTCTGGAATTTTTCATGGAAAACAGTTTACAACAATGCAACACACGGATAAGAAAAACTATTCAATAGTAGGTAGTTTCAGTATGAACATTTCGAGGATTATAATTAAATCCGAGCTCGGCTCCTTAGAGTCGTGTAGACCATAGTCTATGTTTTCCAGCTAATATTAATGTTCAAGCATATGCATGCCATGTGCATTAAACATACAGTGCATGCGTATAATCCTAAGTCTCGTCGAAACCCCGCAACTAATGCATTCTCATTCAAAAACAATAAAATAACAATACAATAGCGAAAATTTCGCGAAATCCCCAGGTAGACAGGGTTCATTGTTTTCGAATGAGAATTAACTATTTTCAGGTATTTGTCTGGGTGCCAATCTCTTCTTTACACTAAAGACTTGTCTACTTAAGTGAGGATGAGATAAAACAATAGATATGTATTTCTTGGAAAAAATAATCGCGGCAGGACAGAAGTGTCGTAAATATGCACATGTTCAGAATATGACACCGAATAACCTTCAATTTTCTTTTTCTTTACTGACCTGCTGAACAGACTTAAGGCAAAGAGGATATTGTATGCACCTAGCTGTGCAAACATATATGTATGTAGGTATTTAGGTAGAATGTCCTTATAGTTATAATTTTCAAAGGAAATTTAGAGAAAAGTTTACAGTTTTCATCGACAAAAAAAAAGGGACATGATAAACGATATTTTTTTTTAGCGCTGTATACCTACATAGTACATATTTGAATATGAGACTGCATGTCCTTAAGATACTTTTAAGGAGTTACGTTACACTACTTATTCTTACTTACACTACTGGATACTTATTTTCCAAATTCCCTGCTAGGTTAGATAGAGTAGGGTTTTAAGGTTATTATAAGACACTGTGCACCGTTATGGCCCTATCGTGGTTCTTAGGGAAATTTCATGGTAAAAGGCCCAAACCATTTCACTTACGTACTGAATTTCTCTACAAAATTTAAGTGGAACACTATTTTTGAAGGTGTTTTAGTCTATTCTGGGATAATGCCTTAGCATTCCCAGAGTAGGTGTGTAATATCCACTGAAAGGTATAGGTCAATACAGTATCTGTATCGATAGGCATTCGATAATCCTAATCTCACAGCGTGCTTCCTCAGAAGGCAATGACCAGAGAGTATTCCTATCGCAATTCGTATCCGTGATTTGCTTGATTTCTATATTCCCAGATTTTTTTCCGACCTAACATAGACCAGAAAGCCTTCGACTCCATATGCTCTTCTAAGAAAAAGCATATTTGGTCAACTACATTGAGTATACTATCGAGAACGATTCTCACAGCAACGCTTATTGACGATTTTATGCCTCCAACTATATGGAAGCCTTCTATATTGAAGATTCCTGGTATCCAACATAATCTGACACGGTTTTGGGAATATAATGCTCTGAGCGTTGTAGTGCCGACTATTTGAGATTTAGAGACGTAAGATTACAGGGCCTTTAGCGTAGCTTTCAAGAAAGATGACGATGTACTTCTCGGGAAGAGCGTCTGAAAATTCCAACGTTGATGAAACACTCAGCAATATGATCCTGAGTCTGATGAACAAAAGGTATATTAATGCGATGGCCATTTAAAGGTCATTCCTTCCAGAGGCACGCCACAAAGAGGAGTCGTCTCCCCTTGCTATAGATTCTAATCATCAACGAAATACTTTTGATTTTGAAAAACCATTGTGGAGTAGAATGGTAAGCCAAGAAACCAACAAAATACAAATCTATATCTATCTACACAGACGGGTCAAAGATGGAGCTAAATATACACAGCTCGATCAAACTTCCTGACTACAGCAGTGTCTTCCAAGCGGAGGTCCTGACAGTGACAAAGACAGTTAGTATGGTATTAATGATGGCAATACCACCGGATGATATCACCATTTTTATTGACAATCCATTATTGACGGCCATTAAAACAATTTTTCCTACAGAAATCAAGTCCAAGCTAGTCCGTCGCTGTCACGAAGAACTTAAAGTTCTTGCCTCACAGCACAATATAAATCTCTGATGGGTCACAAGGATATAACCGGGAATGAGATAGCTGATGAACTTGCAAGAAAAGGGTCTGCAATAGACCAAAATCAGGCACTTCACTGTATCAAACCTCCGTGATCCAACCTCAGGAAGCGTATCGAACGTAAGATCCTCTAATGGCAGCCAGTGGTAGGTAGAAATCGTTTACCGCATGTGATATATCAAAGAAGCTCTGGCAATGATATGACAAAGGCAGACCTAAAAAAAACTCCTACAAAACGTCAGAAAAAACGTTGATGCACTCACTGGCCATAATCATCTAAGGAACCACACAATAAAACTTAAACTCAACGATGACAATATATGCATAGGATGCGGTGACGAAGAGGTTCACGAAGATACACCTCACTACCTGTGTCACTGCCCAAGCCTATGTCAATTGAAGAACAGAACGCTAGGAAGATATTACTTCCAGGACTTAAAGGAACTGTCTGATGTCAAAATCTTACCAGGTTTCTAAGGCTGGAGACTCTATTCACCAACGAGCAGTAAACAATCAACTAGCAAATACCCAGTATAGGAACTGATAACAAACCTTCCATTGGGCATTACGATGGGTCCACAAGGATCTAAGTATGATGAGGCGGAGCCTTACTCCGCTCATCAACCCACCCACCTACCTACTTACTTGTCGGGTATTGATCCCATCTTGAAACACATTGCATGTATCTGGAATTCTCAGAGCCATGTATAGGTCTATGTTTATAACTTCGAAAATATACACACAAGTCTTGTTTATGCCTTCCAAAGTTGGATCATCTTCGGTCAGCCATGTTTTATGCCTCCAATTGTGTCACTTTGTGGGAGCTCTGCTCTTTTTGGGTCGGTATGTGTCGGCTCTTTCATTTCTACGTTGATACGATTCTGCATACCCTGAGCATTGTTAGTTGTTTATCTTCTTTTAATCACCTACGTGGACGTTTATATTCTACACTGCTTTGGGATAATAGAACTGCTTCTCTTTTCTGCTCTGCTAAATCCAAGCCTGCTATCTCAAACCAGGTTTTAATTTTTGAAGTCGCTTCATTTATTGCTGATTTTACCTTGAAATGTGTTTCGCAATAGTCACAGCAGCGATGTCAACCGCGAAGCCTATAACTTTTGTTCTTGACAACATTGGCAACCTAAGGACTCGTCATACATGGTTTGGAACTCAAACTAGCACTGTGAGAGAGTGCTCCTTTTCTCGGCTATTAGTAGCACCGCATTGTATTTAAATTGTTGCCAATATTTTCCCATTGTACTAAGTAGGCAAATGGGGTGATATTGTGAAGGAATTCCGTGGAGTTTATTTCAGGACCAGATTTTTTAACATCCAATGATCCCGGAATGTTCATTCTCTTAGACAGTTCTGCCTGACTTCTGCAAAGCTATTAGATCTTGGATTAAAACTGCTTTAGGGCACGCTTAGTCTACTTTTTCGGCCACTCCTTAGAAATATGTTTAGGAGAGTCCCTCAGATACAATTAACATATGTATATAAAGCCAACCTTAATATTAGACTAATGCCAGTCATAATCCTTATCTTTTTCTGCTCAAGTTCCAAGATGGCTTGAAATTTACTTGACACCTTAAAGTAGGCGACTACACACAACGATACTTTACCCCTTTACTTGATTCTTTGCAATAACACCCCACCATCTTTTTATTGATTTCAAGGCCGCATATGATAGCATTTATAAAGACGAGCTATCTATATAGCCATGTCTAATTTTGGCATCCTTGCCAAATTCATGCAGGATGACAATGAATAGCGCTCGCTACTCCATCAAGGTCGGTAACAATCTTACCGAGACCTTTGATGTCAAAAAATATTTTAGATAAGGGGATGAAGGCGCTGTCATGTGATTTTTACAACATCATACTTGAAAGGATTGTCCAAAACTGACAAGTCAACCCCGGAGGCACAATCTTTCAAAAGTCATAATCGACTGCTATACAAAACTATGAGGTAGTATGGGACTTTTGTTACCTCGGATCTGCTTTAAATTCTGACAACAACACCTCAGCAGAAATAAAACGAAAATAACTCTTCTCAACCACTGTTTTTTTGGGCTGAGACGGGATTGATTAGTAGAACCATATCCCGAACAACTAAGGAAACTCTGTATAAGACCTTGATCGTCCCAGTCCCCCTTTATGGCACTGAAGCTTGGACTCTGTCTAAAGGGGATGAAGATATCCGCGGTAGCGCGCTAGTAGAAGGGAACCTTAACCGACTTCAAATGCGCAACTGGAGGCAGTTAGCTAAGGACCGGGCTCCTTGGAGAGGCTTGTTATTGGAGGCTCACATTAACGAACTGTAGCGCCACCTAAGAAGAAGAGTAGCTCCAAATCCCGAGCTCTTAGATCTCGATGAAGTTTACTGTAATACCAAGAACTCGATTCGTTCTAAATTGTTCAGCGTCACCGCTCTTTTTGCCTGATTGGGTTAGTGAATTCCATTGGACGACTTGCTTCGCAACAGAATTGTCTTCTATTGCCACTTTCTTCGACGTATGGTGATGTCTACTGGTTTCAGATCTGTTCTCATTAGGAGCAGTTCATTTGAGAAAGGATTTTGTCAGAAACCCCGCAATAAAATATGTATGCATCTACATTTACGAAACTAGGGCGTTGGACTACAGAGCGAGGGGTTCGAGGTTCAATTCCCTTACAACACCTAAATATTCTTTCACAGCTTTACCTTTCTGACAAAACATCCAAGAGTATAGCTGTCATCAAAAGCTTCTCAAATTGCACTTCGTAAACGCCATTATACAGTAGGTCCCTACTATTCGTTAAAAGGATATTATACGCAAAACATGAATGGTTCTGAGAAGCTAGGCCCTGGGTCCCATAGACGTATCGTGCTAAATATTTGTATTATTTTAGATGGTGCGGCCAAGTGGTAAGGGATTCAAACAAACTTCGTGTGCGAAACTGAAGACAGCTGGCTATGGGTCTATCTGGCTGGAGAACCTTGCTCGTTGAGGTCTATTTCCATCACGGATTGTACCGCTACTTACAAAAATAAAAAATATTGGAGAAACCTACATAGATCATATTAGTTTCTTTCTTATGCATATGTGGCCTTAATGGCTGTTTTGTTTTTGGAATCTTAAGCTTTTTCAAAATAACTTTTCTCGAGATTTTAAGAATGTAAAAATACCCGCCCTACAGTCAGACTTTACAAATAGTTTCGATTGGAAGATGACATGTGGACTTATATTCTCATGAATTCAACAATCTCTCTTCGTTTTTTTTTCATTCATCGAAAGGGATTGTTTTGAAGTAATGTTAGTACCGAATACTCTGTACTGTTTGCTAGTTAATCCTTACTCCTGTACTTTAAATCTAATGATATATCAACACTGTTACAGCAGCTAATTACTTTCAAATGTACTAGATCGTGCAACTACAAAATCTACCTCAGTAACACTCCCTACCATCATACTTATTTTATTCTTATCACTGCTCTCCTCTCTCTTTCTCACACTCACGCTAGCTTCCTCTAACATTTTCCGTTCATCTGTTCTTAACAATCAGCTGCTTGCTGAAACACGCCAAACACGAAACACCACAAAACGAATCAACCGATAAAACACCAAAAGAACAACAAACAAGGAAGCAAAACAACAACACGAACATATGGAAACCTACGAAATAACAGAAAAAACTATATAGGAAGCCCTAAGTGTGTGTGAGTGCAGGTACTATTCTCTTCGCTTCGCACAGTGCTTCATCGGTTCACACATTTCCCATCACAGTTCGCTACTCGACATTTTGGGTGTTTCAGTTTCACGAATATCATTTTATCGTCATCTTCTGTCCGATTGTGCTGATTTATTTTTTTTTCCCATTTTAACAAGAGAGAGAATTTTCCTTCCTCTGCTCGACTGGTCGAGAGTTTCAGTTTCACAGTTTCTCGGTTTCTCACCAGTCTGGTGTGACAAAGAAGATTTCCGTAGTCACAATCGTAAAATTTCCTGCTGCTAGAAGTGTCAAATATTAAAAAGAACAAATTGTGCGCTCGACAGTACAAAATAAAATGCAAATTGTTAGTTCTAGTAGAAATGTAAAATCATCGTGGCTTGATTGTTTTTCACATTTATTGTAGACTAGTCGTTTTCGTCGTCGTCGTCGTCGTCATTGTCGTTTCAAATGGTGAAAAGTACAAAAAATGAAACTTGTACTCGTACTCGTCTCGTAAATGCGTAACAGAAAAGCAGTGTGAATTGAAGTGAACCAAATTTCTTTGTGTAAAACGTTCCCCACATAATATCTAACAGCAACAGCAGCAGCAGAGAGACGACCCCAGGGAGAGCGGAGTCCCATAAAAGACAAGAAAAAAAAACCTACCTACAAAAATATATTTTTTTACTGCGTATTTTGTTTCTAACGAAAAAATTTCCACTGAAAATTGCAAGCAAAAGAATTGCCCCACCATCACATTGCGGACTCGTGACGTAGTTCCGATCGAAAGGGTGTCCTGTGGCCATCAGGTTATTCAGGAAAATAACCAGAAGCTTAAAATTTTTATCCAAATAACAATAATAATAGAATAAGTGCAAAAGACGAACACAAGGGATAAAAAAAAAAAAAAAAAAAACCAAGTGCGGGGGTGAAAGGCGGACCACCATACAAACGTACACAACACGAACCTAAGTGAGACGGAGAGAGAGAGAGAGAGTGCAAATCAACGTTAGGTGTTGTAACCAAGAGAGCGAACAAATATGCTGCCTTGGCTTAATGTGTGGGACGGGCTGAAGAATAAAACATGCAGATACCTCCTGCAAAGGTATCTTGGCCAGTTCCTCAAGGAAAAATTAAACCTAGAGCAGCTAAATGTTGAGCTCTACAATGGCAAGGCGACCGTCAAGGATGTTGCCCTGGATTGCAAGGTAAGTTTTGTTGTTGTACATACATTATGGGTTTTGACTCTAATATCTAATACCATCAAACAAGCAACAAGCATGGGCGATGACAACAACCACAAAGCAAAGGTTTCAAGACTTTATTTGCAAACAAAGAAGTTTCCATTGTTTGCGTTCTGACTTCATCCCTTTTCTTTACTCTTTTGAGTGGGGTATCGGGTGGTGATGGTGACACAGTGTGTTTTCGGTGTTGCTGGCTCCATTTCCACATAGGAGAAGAATGAGTGTGAAAAGTGTTTGCTTTCATTCTCTCTGTCTGACGCTGTTGACCCCTTCTTCCAGTAACACTAACATATGGGTTTACAGTGAGTCGGTTTATTTCGCTTAGAGACAGATTTTTTTTTATATTTTTTGATTTTATCATTCGACTTAACTTGAACTTTTGGTGTTAACAGAAAGAAACTACATACCTACTTTAATCTTTGTAATTTTTCAGTTAAGGTGTGTATTCTTGAAGTCTATCCTATCCTTTAACCCACCCCTGATACAGTTGGCGTGGAGTTGTGGTATGTGAAAGCAAATTAAATGTTTTCAGGTGCTGTCTGTACAATTCTTTTTGTTTTCTTTAAAATTGAAAAAAAAAATCTTATAAAAAAGAGGCCTAGCTTGAATTCTTAAATTTTTTTCAAAAGGTTTGTAAAGGTATTGAAATTGTTAAATCAGTCTTTTGGTAAAATAGCAGCCTCACAAAAGAGGCGTGGTCGTACGCAATGTGGTAAAAGTTTCTTGAACAAATATTATAACAAGAAGAGCATGTCTGTATTACTAGACGAGGAGTACTTGGTAGGCTGATACCTTTATTAGTTCAATGGAGTGTTTGATTTGTTTTAAATTTGCCTGAAATCACTCTTTATGTGTGAATTCAAAAACTTATTTTTCACATTTTTCACCAACTCTACTATAAACTAGAACCATTTCTCTTTTTTGGTGTCACCCTTTCTTGTCTTAAGACGATAGGTCTTTTGTTAAGATTTCTTGCTGCCGTCTTTTTGGTGGATCGTCTATATTATTGGTCTCACTGTTAGAATCATATGGCTGTATCACCACAGTCTACTTTCTTAAAGTTTTTTTCACAATTTGAACAACCTCCTTGTTGTTTAAAAGTTAAGTGTACTTTTAACTTTGTCTATGTATCTATGCATCAGTTGATTTAGTTTGACTTGTCTGGTCCGGTAATACAACAAAGCTCTCCCTATTACGAATTTTTTTCAAGCACGCAGCTTTTTCGTTCAACTTTTAGTGTGTTTTGATCTCCTTATAACGAATTTCCATACAGCGAATTTTTTTTCTACAACGAACACATTTTGTAGCTGGAAATCGAACTCTCATGCGTTTTTGTCTCCATATAAAGAACTTTTCAAATAACTTTCTGTTTCGCACATTAATAAAACTTTGTACCGAGAAAAAAGTAAGACATAATTAGGGGATACCTAAAAGTTGAAATAACAACATAAAATAGAAAAAAGTTCCACGAATTTCTTTATCAATTGACGTATTTCGAAGCTTTCTGGCGATGAGGAGTAACGTACCGACTAATGTGTTTGAATCTCTAAATGTATTAGAAGATTTTGTTGAAGAAGAAAAATGGAAAAGTGTAATCCAAACTAAAATTACTGATTACTATTAATAAAAGTTGATAAAAAAAAATTCCTAATTTCTGTATAACGAATTTTCTATATAACGAAGTGATTTTCTGGTCCCGTGCGGATTCGCTATAGGGAAGTTTGACTGTAATATCGCCGGTCTCTCTCTCTCCTCTGCAAAGTTGGGTGGACTCTAACACATCAAGTTGATAAAAGTCTTCCTATAATCTCCTCCTTCTTTTACGGCGTGTTCATTCTATTCTGTGCCAAATGGTTTCGGCTCATATTTTACGAAAAGCTTCACCAATATTGTTCTTGACTGCCTGAATCGTCTCTGAATTGTTCGCATAGTATCGATCCTTAATGGCACCCTGCAATTCAACTCCAACAATCAAATCGCAGTTCCGTGCCGGCCAAGCAACATCACCAAAACGACTGATTACACGATTATTTAACTTAGTTTGCAATAAATCGATTGTTTGGAGGTTTGTGTGGCACGTGGCCTCATCTTGCTGGAACTATAGTTCACACAAGTCAAGACTTTCGTTGTCATTGTCATCTTGGAAGAAAATTGGATCAATAATGCCGCTCCTCCAAAAACTTGCAAAAAATTGCAATATTCTCCGTTGAGCGTACAGGACGAACACATGAACATGTGTGGTTATCAATCAGCAAACCAGTCTCATGAACTTTCATCACAAACATGCGTACACCAGTTACAGTTGGTGCATTATTTCGATCGAAATTTCTTTTCAAAATTCGCAATGTTTCGGCAACACAGTATCCACTTTGGAAGTAACTTTGCAATATTTCCCAAATTTGTAAACAGCTAGACACACAAGACCGATATACATATGTACATACTAGATCCGTTCGCGTACTTTCTGCACCAAAATTCGTAGATTTTTCAGGCGTTTAATTTTCTCAGAGAAGGATAAAACTACGAAAAAGTAAATGAAAGCGGTATCAACGAAATGTTCCCACTTTTTAAACGTTAGATGTCTAATGCAGTGCGGTAGCTAGATGAAAAAGAACCCCGGTGCATTTTTCCAGACTTAAATCCCCACGATGCCCTCTCATTGCTAACGAATTTGTCGCAACAGTAATTATAATATCAAGTAACCTCCGAAGAACTCAATTTAACAAGTTTCCAGGTTAGGCAACTTTTGTTTAATTTTTCCTCTGCTGTCTCTCTTTGTCCCAAGGTACCTACGTCACTGGTCAAACGATTTGACATATCTGATCGGATAAATCAATGCAAAGAAATTTCTTGCACTAAAATATTTGGCGCGAAAGGTCTTGGGACCCAGGGCCTAGCTTCAAAAAACCATTCCTGTTGCGCGAATGGAAGTATTCTACTTTTTATTGCCGTTTCCGAAGGGTAATTTGAAAAGCTTTTTCATGATAGTTATACTCTCCGATGTTTGGGATGTTTGTCAGACGCTCGCGAGAGTTTTTTCTGAGGATTGAACCGCGAACCCCTCGCTTCGTAATCCAACGCAATAACCACTTGAGCCACGACGACCACCTCGTGAGCGCTCTTTTCTACGAAAAACTAGGAAACTTTTGCGTACTCGAACAGGATTTCGTGAATTTTCGTAGATTTTCGTGAAATTTTCGTTGTTTTAGGAACGTACGCGAACAGACCTACGAATGAGTAATTGAACTGCCTTTGGAAATTGTCCTCAGCTACCTGGAATGATTGGTAGAACTCGGCCATTTCTGGTGGAGTCCTTCCATCTTCAGGATTCTAAAGAATCTTTATTTTTAACTGATACTCGTAAATATTAGGTGTTCTTTTTATTTGGCTTCGATGCTTTACTTGTTGGGGCGTGGTAACAATTTAACAGACCAAATAAATGACAGCTTTCACTGTCTGTAGACTGTCTATAATGCTTGTTACCTAGGGTCCAATTTCTGGGTTTCCAATGTATTGGACTCAGTCAGGAGTAAAATTATTTATGACTCATCTCCGTACTACCTAGGGGTGATACCAATATATCACTGAAAGAGGGTTTGAAGGCAACGAATGACAGTTGTGGTGGCCTTGTAAGCGATATGCTGAGACCTGAAGATCCAGAAGAGTGATATTTTTTTTTTTTGCATGAAACCCACGTTTTGTCATGTAAAACCTTTGTGGACCTCTGTTTAGAAAAGGAATAGTAGGGTATTGTACGATCTACTTTGTTGCCGTATACATAACATAAATTATTGATTTCTAAAAACAAAACGTATTTCTAAGTTTGAAAACTCCATAAACAGGCTGTGTTAACTTTTTAATTTTTTTAAAGAAGTAAATTACATATGTATACGTACATACATCTTCCATTGTCACTTTCCTTCTGACCTATGTACGTGTCCAGGATAAGTCCACAAACACGCGTATATCTCATTTTTGCAACAATAATTTACTTTGATCGATGTACTCGTACATCGTATGTATATAACTCTTGATGCCAAATTTGTGCATTGAAATTCTACCCGGGGGTGCATATTCCTTTTTTCGTTGTTTTTGTTTTACCTTCTTTCATTTTCATCCCCTTTTTTGGACGAAGCAACCTTACACTTCTCTGTTAATGTCTGTCTACCAGATTTTACCATTCCCCTCTGGTTCTTTGTTTGTTGTCCTTGATGTGGTTCATGGCCTTTCAATGTTTCATTTGCATTGTGCTGCATTTTACTCCCTTATTTGTTCGTTTTTTTTATGTGTTGGTGCCTGGTGGTTGGGCTGGTATGCACCGGCCGGCTTTCTGATGCATTAAAGCGGACAATGATAAAATTTTCCGAGTAAAAGCGAAGTGATCGAGAAGGGAAATTTTTACATATAAATTTTTGAAATGCATCGGTGTATGATGTTTACAAAGGACTGTTTGTGCATTTGGAGAGTAGGTTTAAGCCATTTACTATACATAGAATAGCTTTAACCATAATTGTGTGCTTTGAAGATCTTTTTAGCGATCAGACACAGTCTGGTTTGAGTAGAAAATCTTATCGTTTTCGAACTTTTCATGTTATTCATTTCACACTTTACCCATTTCATCCGAATTGAAGTCTATGCTGATTGATGAGCTGAATTCGCAAGTGATTCGGTGCCATTCATTTCCCTTTAACTTATTCACAACGATCTTGATTCGTCCTCGACATGATACCAAGGTCTTACAAGTATTATCAAGTATTGGCTACATACGTAGAATGATACAGATTTAATTTTGAAACGGAGCTATTATATCTTGGATCTTGAAAACATTCTTCTTCTAAGCACAACTTTGATATTTACGATCCACGTGTGTTCAGTGCTATCATCAATCGAGTCACTTAATAAGTGAGTTGTCAACGAGTTTTTTGAATAGCACAATGCAGATGATCGACTGTGTTTATAAGACCAACTGGTTTTGTCTTGGTCGTACTCCGACACATTTCAACTTTGGCTTCCAGACTGCGGACTAGTTGATACAAGTTCATTTATTTGTGCGAAAGCAAGTGAATCCTTTTAGAGAAGTTTAGATACTTAGACTACATGGTATTGTCTATTGTATACCGCTTCATAGACCGTCAAGGGTGAGTGAAAAACAGTCAAATAACAGCGGTGAAAGTATGCAACCTTGTCGAAATCCACTTTGGAGCTTAAAATCATTAAATGTGTTACTGCTTCTAATATTGTGATATTTGGTACTTTCGTATTTTACCTACTTACCGTCTGCTTTTCGGATTCTTCCATAATTCTAGTGGTAGATGCGGTAGCTGCTGTCAGGAGCTTCAAGGGTGGTACATTGCATACTACAGATAGAAGAGAAATCGCCCTCTACTTTTCTTAACATTGAGGCTGCTTTCGATCATATCTGCGACTCGATAGTAAGAACCTTTACTACTCTACCATAGAAGTCTAGTCTGGTTCACTGACGTATCGAAAATGAAATCTGTGCTTAAAGGCTTCGCTTTTTTGGGAATGTGTCCTAGTGTTTCAGGCTGCACTATTAAATTTGGCCCAAACTTGATTTGTCCTTCTCCTATTACCAGGCTCTTGATTAGTTATCAGCGATGTTGATGGCTTTGATGAAAAACTTAGAACTCAATTTTTTTTATTTAAAGACGTTGAGAAGGTTGTTGCGAAAGGTCTGTTGGATAATTTTTAAATTTGTGACATTTCTTGAAACCTGGAAACCCTTTAATACAAGGGGGTGCTTTGACATCAGTCGCTGTGCGTCTTCATATTTATGTGATACTCCAGCTGTTCGATGGTGGATTAACTTTAGAATTGATCAATCGCGTATTCTGATCCACTATATTGTTCCTAGTAAATCGGACTATATTCGATTACATAAATCCTAAAGCCCTCTATGATAGATGAGTCTAAACAGTAGTCTAGGTTTAAATACAGGCAATAGAGGGTCGTTCTACATAGGCTGCAATAAAAGCCTTGAAATTGCCAACGATGAGATTAAAGTTGTTTAAACAACCTGTGATATTTCTTTACCAAAAATATCATGCGAAATCGTGACGTGCATTGAAGGATCTCACGGTGATCTGATGGTTATATCGGATGTTCGCCAGACGTTCGTTGAAAGTTGTGTCTACTGTGACAAAACTTTTTGGTGTTATCCAGAATTTGAACCTTAATTTCCTCTTAGTTGTCCAACTCAATGAATCGACATTGATTGTCGTATCAATCAGGATCAATGGAGTGTATGTATGTATGTATCTGCAAAAATTTAGCAGTTGCAACTTAGCCAGACATTCATAACATACAAAGGTTCCTTTTTTATATAAATATTTGTAGATAGTCCAAAGTTTGACACTCAAATTGTGATCAGAACAAAGTCTGTTATGTTTAACGTGACTGGGTGTATAAAATTAGTCATTATCTCTAGCTAATGTGACACAATGCGGCACTTTCTTTATCAAGTCCATACGGGACTATGTGGGTTTTATATTTTTCACACAAATAGAAGGAGACTTTAGTTAGTCCGAAGGTGAATTTTTGTTTGAGAAGCTTTTTTATCACAGTTGTACTCTTTGATGTTTGGCAGATGTTCGCGAGAGGTGGGACTGTAAAAAAAATCTTGGTGTTCTCTGCGAATCGAACCACTTGACTATTATTTTGTATAAAAAATCCTGAGAGTAAATATAAAATTCTACTCTCTGATATCCAACATTTAGGTCTTTTCAAAACCAGAAAGAACAAAAGAAGAACCGTCCTTGACGTTGTTCTATTGACTGTCTGACTTTTTTTTTTAATGTTGTCTACTATTTCACATAAAAAATCTATTACCTAAACTGACCTCTAAATAGAAAATTGTGGGTGAGAGCCTCTTCACAAACCTCCAGATACTTAAGTGTGTAAGTTAGTTGGTCGGTAAATCTCAGTCAGACACGTAAAGCCAACGTATTTCACCACAAGATAATAAAGTACTAGGGGACCTACCCTATAATCGATCCACCCCTCCTCTCTCCACTGATAAAAACCTGTACCCAGCATACTAATACAACACACTTGTCAGTATTTTCTTTCTGCGTAGAAAATTAGATACGCAGAAAACTGCACTACTGCACAAAAGGTACCTACATATATAATTATTTAAGCTACGCAATAAACTGTCGAATGCCATATTGGTATTTGTCTAGACAAAGAATTCACCACAAGCACACTACAGTGACTATTAATAATCAGAATATAAGCTTCGAATTGTGTTTCCAAAAACAGATTTCGTTATTTCCCCTTGTGATGATGATACTACTTGGAAAGACCCGTTCTGATTTCGTGTGGAAATTAATTTCTTTTTCTTTTTCGCTAAATCTGGAGCATCTATGAACTTTATTTAACGTTAAGTTCAGATGTACCACCATTCATTCGAGCAAAAATTAAATTCACAGAGATAACGTCGTCCCGCCGCCGCCTCGCCGCCAGTGCTTCTCAAAAACATTCTAAGTATAAAGGCAAACCTATGACTCTAACGGAGTCAGAACAATAATTCCGCTGGATAAGGTGCCATGATTTGTGCAATATTCTAAAATAGACACACATTTGTGAGTTGTGAAATTCGACAAATGAATTTCTTATTTCCCACTGAGGCAATAAAAAATCGTTAAAAATGTTTATTTACTTCTTCTTTCCCATCTTTGCTTTGAGAATTCTGGTAAACATTTTATGTTATTTTTTTTTTTTTGTTTTTATAGAGAGATAAAGGGCCCTGAACGAACAGTCGGTTAATGTGTCAAACTACAGTCTTAAGATTCTAATCAGTTTTACACAAATGGAAACGGAATACTTAGACGTTGCCTTCCAATCGCGTAAAAGTCACCTTTTGACACGGACATCGCTATTTTGTCTATAATTTTATGGGAACATGCCATCAAAATATATTCACTCAACGGCACATTCTGAGTCACTGCACATTGTTTGGTGTCTATCACATACTCTATTTACGTCACAGTAGTCGTTATTTTGTTCAAAAAAAAAAAAAAAAAGAAAAGATTATTCGTCTCTCTTTTGTTGTCAACATTTCAGGGTTTAAGCTGGCCACTGCGCTGGTCTGCTATGATCAGGGGGTTTGAGGTTTGGTTGTCGTGTTTCTGGTTTCAAGATATTTAAAACAACAACCAGCACCAGCTGAGTTTGGGGAGACGTTATATTTGTGTTCAACTCGTGCACTTGTCGTACTACTGGTTGATATTTCACCTCGAAGAGCCGGAGCTGTTAAAGATACAATATGACACCACCACCAGTGGATGGGGGCAGGGTCGTATTTGTATTATCGTGGGCCTTGGGTGAATTGTATTTTAGGGATTCTTGTGGATTTTGTTTCATTTTTAAATATAACCAAGGATTGTGCTTCTAACAAGGTCTTTTTTTTATAAAAATCATCAGTTACATTGTCAAGAAAAGGCAAAGATTGCCACAAATTTGAATTCACTTTCAACTTACTTTTTTGTAGACCACCTTACTGCTGAGAACTTTTAATTTTAAAGGCTACTTCTTGAAGAATCATCTTTAAGTGAATGTAAGCGATGTTAGAAAGACTTTACCAGTTTTCGGAGATAAAGAGAACTGCCATGGCCTACAGATTCAATTCGAGGCGAGACAGATTCAATGCAGGTTTAGGTGATGAGATGACAAAAACCAGTGCTGAGTATTTCTGTCAAAAAACAGATTCTTTTAGTCAAGATTCTAGTTTAGAGCTAGTTGAACTTTCTGTGAGAGTAGTAATCGAGTATGTATGACTTCTGCAAATTTAGGATCGATAAGTGGTTAATGGTGTTTGTCCACACCGTTGGATTACCTCTCTCCATTTCGAACCAAGAGCCAATTTTGAAGTCCTTTGAAGTGGAAGTGATATTTAATTCGTTGTCAAGCTTCCGAGATTTTAAGTAAAATATTTAAACTTCTTCGTATGATTCTGTTTAAATTAAGAGGCTTACATAGACTCAATTTGCCTTCCATTTATACTAAGTCTAAGTGGCTTTTGTTTCCGGGGGTGTAAGCTAGAATTTCGCAGGCTTCTGTCAAATCATTGATATGGTAAAGCTTGGATAAACTCGAAAGCATTGGCAATGATAAAAAAAGAGGAGGTAAATGCATATGTACATATGTACCTACGTAGGTAGAGAAGACAGTTCAAATATCAAAGCATACAACGTAGTTGTTTGAGAGTGTTGTTGACAGGTAATCTAATCCGTATGCGTTTAGTCCAAGAAAAGTATCTGCTATTCAAAATTTTTTGTTATATACATTCACATTTCTTTGAGGTCGTCGTTTGATCAAACTAAAAGAGACTCAAATGAGGAGGGTTCTTCCCGAAAGAGGGACGAAAAAAATGCAATTATTTGGGTACATGGGACCCAGAACATAGTTTCTCACTATTCTTTACGTGAATGGAACGGGCCTACTACTGAATGCTGATTCCGAAAGGCAATGTTTTATTTGAGAAGCTTTTTCATGAATGTTATACTCTCGGATGTTTGTCAGACCTTCTCGAGAGGTGGGGTCGTGAAAGAAATTTTAGGTGTTGTCTGGGGATCGAACCTCGAAGCCGTTGCCCTGTAGTCCAACTTACTAACCACTTGAGGCAAGGCGCCCACCGAAAGAGGGACACTATGTATATTTTAGGATCACATCAGGCCTCTCACCTGCGCATCATCTCTGCCATTTATTTTGGTTTCAAAGTAGAAATTTTAAAGAAAGAAATTGTAGCACCGATTCGAATAGAACTATGTTCCCCAATCGCTGCACGTTCATAAAACATTTCATAACGTTGTTATCGTCCGCTAAAGCCTATAGCTTTTGCTACTTATCGTCGGTACATAATATTTCACAACATCGGGTCTAGTACTGACCCTTGCAGAACTTCTCTGGGTGTCTGGTAAGCGTTTACTCTACCATATTAATTGCCGAATTGACTCTAATATATGGCATCAATCGACAAAGTTTAGGGCGGTCTTAACAGCAAAACTCATGATCTTCTAATATGGGGGTCCTTGGATAGTTGTTTATTGCTTTAATGGCTTCAACATTTAAGTTAGGTTTAGGGAAACCTCATTGATACTCGGATAATTGGTAAAACAAACTTTTCCAGATTCGGAACTCAATATTTCAATTGGCGACAATTACTAATAGCTTCATGGTCAATGAACTAATTTGCAGAAAACTTTCGCGAATGGCAGTCCTTGAGAAGTGTACATCGCCGATCCTTTCTTTGCAAGTTCATATGCCTTGCAATGTTGTTTTTAGATACCTCACTTACATACATATGTAGGTTAAAGGTTCTTATTAGGTCCGACCTTATTACACGTAAACCATAGCCCATTCGGCTACCAGACTTTCGATGTAAGCAATAATTATTTTTCCGATGACATTGCTTTCGTTTTTGCAGCCTTGGTGACATCTGTGATTCTGGCTCAAAAACGCTCCAGTCCTAGATAATCTAAAGAACTGATTGGCTTTTAGTGTCTCACAGGATCATCATTTATTTTCAAACCGTGACATTTTAACTTCTTCAGTAATTTCTATTGGGAATTGTATAGTGGTGACCCTCCGTCAGTCGTCAGCATCGGAGTCGTATAATCCGTTTCTGTCTGCCTATGTGTAGATGGCTGTTGTGATTATAATCCCGGTTCCCTCAGTCTAAGTGCAGAATCAGTCCACATGTTCCCCATTGTCGCGGCTGTGCAAAATCAGGCACCAATCTATCAAAATGAAAAAAAAAATGATCCCAAATAAAATTTGCTTAGGTGCATACATAAGTCCAACGATCGTTAAGGAGTACCGAAGCGGAGCGAGCGCTGAAATAATTTTAGATGATTAGTTAGGCTTTAATGAATGGCACCGTTCCACTAAGAGTTGTCATGAAAAAAAACCGAGTCCACTTAACGCATATATACTATGCGGCCCCCCTATGTAATCGGAGGCCTTTGCCAATTGCTTATGGTATAGTGCGCCCCTGTAGTAGGTGTACATACAGCGAATTTGTGAAAACTTGAAATACCCAAGTCTATGGCTATTTCTTTGTTCCTCCTCCTGCTGCGCTGAAGTTTTGTCGATGAATAATCGTCGTTGACTTCATCAGCTGCTGAGTGTTCTTCCATTTCATTGTGGAAAATTGGCATTTTCAAGGAAACTCTGGCATTTTAACAGCCAACTTTCACTTACCGCTACTACTACTACTAGTGCTGCTGTGTTTCTTTGTGGTAATTCTGTATGATTAAAGCAAATTGCTGACAGGATAATTATTCTAATGTGCCAATGTACATATGTACATAATGTATCTTAAGCAAACCTGATCCGTTGTAGTCGTCATTGTCGTTGTGTCGTGACCACATGTTTACAAAATAATTTCATAATGCGCTGTTACACTTATACCTACTAAATGAAATCAAACTGATAATCGAGAGCGCGACGCGACTATTTACAACAACAACCACTGGCTAGTTGTTTAGACCTCTTATCTCATAGATTTTGAATTTAAATTGAAAATATTCGTAAACAACAGACATACTCGTATCTATAGGGTTCGTCTCGCGAGACAACGTGGAACATGTAGTTTGGAGTTTCCATTTCCGTTGCGTGCTGCTGAGCGTTCTAAGAGTGCGTTATGCATTTGCGTTGCTGAATATTCGTCTAGAATTGACCCATAAAAGTGCGCAATCACTGGGCTAGTAGCCCATTCTGTGTGGGGCAAATGTCATTCTGGGCTCCTTTGTTGTTTTGAATTCCATCTGCTGTGGAACGATATCTTTCGAGAGCGACAATTCCACGCGCTCTACACGCGCCTACAGCTTGGGGTAGCTGGTAGCTGTATTGTTCTCTGACCTATTTACGTATTTAGATCGTGTATACAGAGAGTGAGAGAGAGTACTTTGCGGAAGATTCAAAGTATTTGTACAAATTTAGAATAAGATAGCACTAGTATCTACAGCATACTGTGTGTCGGCAGTTTGCGCGATGGGAGGCAGTAAATCTCGATTGGATTGGGGGGGCTTATGAAACGCGCTTCAAGGCTATTTTTGGAGAAATATTTTTTTTTTTTTTTTTTATAATTGTAATACAACGTGCAAATGTTTTCAAACTTGTTTGCTTTGTTTCCTATTAGGCTGTGGAAGTATATGGCATGTGTGTGGCCATACTTGGTGTGGCGCTGCTGGTATAAAGTGCCTGATCAAGTTCAAGAAAGAAAAAAAAAAATACCAATATTTATGATTGGAATTTATATATGCGTATTCGTATGTACAGCAGACTGTGTGTATGCGCACTTTTGGAAAATGAACGTATTTCGGCTTCCGTTTTAGACACAAATGGTAAACAAAAATTTTGACAAAACACGAATGGAAATGTGTACAGAACTGGTGGTAGTAAGGTGTACTATGACCACGGAGTACAGAAAATCCATTTGCTTCGGTGAACATGTACTTTTAGAATGATATCGCAATTTATTGTGTAACGTTCTGCGTAGATATGTATGTATGTAGCATAAACTTGTAAACATGTACTAAGATGAATTGGTAAAAAAGTTAATGTTTGTTTGTTGTTTTTGTTGGCACGTTTGTGGTGTTTTCACTTTTACGTTTGGCAGATAGAGCAGGACATGTGTGCTTCCTGTTAATGTACTATGTTTCACTCCAGGCTAATGTGGTTTTTATATACTATCAACCCTTGTGTGGTTTAGGGCGCCTGTAATGTCTGCCTTTCAGCAGTCTTCAACTTATCTCTTAAGTTCTAGCGTCTCCTCTACTATTCTGCTCCACATGACCTACATTTCTGCCGGATTAGGTTAATGTTATATTTTACAACTATGACCGATTGACTAAGCCACTGTTGTTCATTTTCTAGATTTCTTGTCTTCAGCCCTATTCTGTTTGGACAGTAGGTGTGGGTCCATTGAATTCCTCATAATTCCTAAAACAGTGCAGTACGGAAAATATCACTGCTAATTGCCAGAAATATCAGTGGAGAACGTACGAAAGCCGTGTCACTCTCCATTTTTAACTTCGAGATCTCCTGGTACCTAAGGATTGGAAAGAAGACATACGCCATCACGTGCTCACATTTGGACGAACCGTTTAAAGCCATACGGTCCAAATTTACGAAAATCCCTTAAGTAAGAGGTTAACGAAAGTTAATAAACCTGAGGGACTATGGTATGGGTCCAAGAATCTTTTCCGCGAAACCACTCTCCAATGTTAATCAGCTGTTTGCGAGAGGTCGGACTCTACAAAATGGTTGGTGTTGTCTGTGAATTGGATTTCGGAGTTACACCACCTTGTGGTGTCATATCTACGCGACATAGAGACGACCCACTTCTTGTTCACGTGATTGGCTAAACCATAGAAAATCTAGATGCGTACCGCTTGGAAAGTAATCAGAAAAGCACCAAAACCCATTTTAAAGTTTATTTTACCCTGGGGATGGTTCAGGGATGCCGCTTTTGTTTTTATTATTTAAGATGGATCGATAGATCTTCTTGTGAGGTTGTTCAATGTATTGCACTCTGTATTCGTGTCCTCCTTCGTCATCTAGTCTTTCTCTCTTTCTTGAATAATATAATTTTTGATTTCCCAGAGCAGATGATTAAAATTATTTTTTGACGTACCTAATGTAGAGTCCATTGATTATTATTAGTTGTAAGAAGCTTGGCATCTCTAATAAAACCAATCTTAGAGTAATGGATGTCTATTGATTTAAATGCTGTTTAAAATTCCACAAAAAAAATTGTAGAACTTTATTACTTTCTTCTGTCACAGACCTGTCTAACCTGCCATATGCGTATACATATAGGAAGGGCCATCTGTTGGTTTCTTTTTGAATCTAATGTTATTTTGACACTGACAGCTCATATGCGCTCAAAAATTTGACAGAAACTCAACAGATGGCCTAACTTATAGTTACATACATATGTCAGACTTTATGTCAGCAATTTGGATTTTTTTTATTGGGTGGGTACATTTTGTCAACGACATATTATTTTCAACAATATCGCGTAAGCAACGACTA
Source organism: Xylota sylvarum (assembly GCA_905220385.1). NCBI lineage: Eukaryota > Metazoa > Arthropoda > Insecta > Diptera > Syrphidae > Xylota > Xylota sylvarum. The sequence goes on from LR999958.1 coordinate 43,203,060, forward strand.
ATTCTGGCCTAAGAGTGGAAATGAAGTGGAAAAACTAGAAAAATCAGAACGAATGCATCGTTGTTGAATTAATACTTTTCTTTTCTCCCTTTTCTATGGTTTCATTTCCCTTTTAGATGTGAACTCGTCGGACTTACAAAGGCACATAAAAAAACCTCGAAACGTTCTCTTTCATGTACATAAGCGTACAGTGTTTAGAGCCTTGGGAGTCGGTGGTGAAACTTATTGAATAGTTCAGCGGTTCAAGGTTAGAGGACAGGCTCTCGGTGATATTGATCTCCTGATATTCTTTATCAGTCATTTTGGTATCATTCTCGAATAAGTGGAATTTTGTCGTACTGCATTTTGCTGCACTCAGTATTTCGAAAATTTTATTTCTACGACATTTGAACTTTTCAGATTGCCTGGGGAATTCCTGAGAGGGCTAGAAAATACAAACAAATCAGTTGTATGACATAAAGCTTCAGTGTCATTTTTTGGTTCAAGACCAAGTTAAAAAAAAATAAATTGATAGTCATTTGATGTCGGTACTTTGAGAGATAACGTCGCTCTCTTCTTAGTTCTTTTGAATTTAACTGAAAAACTCTTTGACGCTAAGAATATGCTGCTAGTTTAGGATCTATCCTTAATTTCATTTTGGAAGGGGTCGTATGTTTTTTTGAGGATTAGCTACAGAAAATGACTCTCAGCACCACATCCATTCAATGCCTTAAAGATAAGCTTGAATCAAGCCAGATTGACGGTTTAAAAGTGAACTCAACAATAACAAGCCTTCTGACGTTTAACAAATTACCTACATATTTCAAAGGTAATCCGATTTTTGTTTCAGCTTTGATAAGCTCAATGTAGATAAGCGAAATGGGCGTATCTTAAGTTTGTTCATATCTTAGTTTGACGTCAAACATTTTGTTTTTACTGTTGCACGTCATTATTTCAAATCTATTCTTCGTAATATATTTACAAATTTACGATCAGCAAGCGAACGTGCTAGATTTGGATTTAACGAGCACGTAGTTCATAATTTAACAAAGAAACCACGTGCAGAATATAATTTAAAATTGAGTCGTTCGCTACTCACAGAAACAGCTGTTTTGAATGTCTGGTCATAATCTGACGTAGTTAAGCTTTTTAAGAACTACGTTGTACACTCATTTATATTGCACTTTCAGGGCACGTAAATATGAGAATGCCTCATGGGACGCAGATGCATCGCAGCCATGATTATGACTGTGTATCGTATGAATTTCTTTAGAAAAGGGTCAATGACTGATCGGACAATTGATTATAGTCATCGCAATATTAATCTTAAAAACATTTCTAGACTAAAAAAAAAATTACACATAAACCTAGTTTTTAGGCGATATCAGCCTCTGATATCAGATACTTGTAAAAATTTCAACAAATCGTGTAAATGGTATCGTTTTGTGTGAAGTGGGCTTTCGGATCAAGATGTCTATTACTAGTTAAATCTTATCACAGATAAGGTATCATTGAGAGAGACGATCTAAAAGAATTGCACGAGATTTGTTACTTTGGTGTGCCCACGACATCCCAGTCAACAAAGTTGTAGACATGTACCCCTACTAGCGTAAAAAAATCGTTAATGCCTCCAAACGTTCAGAATATCTTTTTCGAAAAATAATAAAAATAATACTTATGTAAACTAAAACTGTTCAAATATTTACACACACTCTTTACTTACGAATAAAAAAAAAAAAATTTGAAAGGGTGTCTGCCACGAGCACTATCTTTCCAAAATAGATTCCACATTTTATTTTTCGAAAGAGATAAGCACCACACGGCATCAAGTAAGCTTTTGCTGAATACGCCGCCACCATTCCCTCAGATTCAGTTCATTAACTCGTTCTCTGTGCAGCTGATTGCCTCCTATCACAGGTCAATTCCTCATCAGTTGTTTACCAGTTAGTCCACTGAGGTGCAGTATTAAACACAATCGCAGCATTTACAATCATAGGTACAGACATACTGCCTGCAGCAACACCATTTATTAAATCCGACTAGCCAGATTTACATACGCACTTGCATTGAGTGTAATAATAATTATAAAGCGGGCGAGCATCTAGCATACTCGTACAACCAACCGTATTTCATTATCTCCACCGAGGTGGATGCATTGTTTTCTATATTCCAGCACTGGTTAGCCTTGCTTATGATATAATCTCTGCAGGCGAGAGTTCTCTGTATAATGCACACATAAAAACTAATTACTTTCCCTTGATTAAAACGTAAAATTTGATAACCACTTATTTGCGCATTGTCTGAGATGCAACCACGCACTGACTATACGAGCCCATGCACTGAAACAGTGACCACAGCAATGTCAAACGTTTTATTTTTCAATGAATCTTCAATGCTTTTAAATACATAAAATAAGACACTCGACACAAAAAATAAAATCCAGCTCCATTGTTACTCTACGATTGATGATTAATGGCGTTGACCTACATAAAAATTTGATAACAGTCAGTAATCAGTACGCATTTGGAATTTGTCAAAAAAAAAAATTATCATCGAATGAAGGTGGATTGACAGTCCTGTTTTATTTATAGTAACATACTAAATAAGTAGATACGTATGTAAATAAAAAATAAAAAGCAATAAAAATTGAACCAGATGTCCAGATATAGAGTATGACAAGCAAACATTGGAAACGAAACACATATTCGGAAACGAACTACCTTGACTTATGTGCTCTGACCGGAGACAAAAGACCCGATTTGATGGTTTCTATCAAGAAAATGTTTTTTTTTCTATTCTTCTTTTATGGTAGCTGGGTGAAGGACAAACAAATCTATTATTAACGCGATTCCAATATTATTATCAGCAAGGAATAGTTAATTTTTGACACCAGATGCAAACAAAACTGCGTCAACTGTCACGAAAACTTCAACAAGCATAAATTTTGTGTGAATTTTGTCGTGAAATATTAAAGCCTGGGTTTTGTAAAAAATAAAATTTTTCATTCGATATTTAGTGTCCTTTCGCGATTAAAGTTCAGTTGTCAATTTAGCTGTCAATCAAACTGACGTGTGAATGTCAAAACTTAAGCGAATAACTCAAACTGAAGCTACCAGTTTTCGACGACAATTTTGACATTGCGTAGTGATAGTATTTTCAAATGGCAATCTTTGCACCATTTTGTTCTTTTCTTTTTAGAAGTTTAGGGTTTCGTGGGACAAAGGTTCAATACCACTGTTATAAGGCTATCTTTCTGTGGTATTGGCAGAGGTTTGACTTGGCTCGATTCCGAGTGACTGCCTGTTCTTTGAACGGAGATACACATAGACCTCAGAGCTCAGCGACCTGCAAACAAACCTTTCTTAGGATATTCATAAGCATGCCTTTGGCAATTTTACTATTCCAAAAGAACTGATTTAAATTATAAAAAAATATTGAATTTCAATTAGTTTTTGTGAAGAAATTAACATTTCGCTGAATTTTGAGCGAATAGGTGAATTCTTTTCGCGAACTGTAAAATTTTATTCACATTTCACACATGTAGAACGCAATTCACTTCTGCGAGAAACAAATCATTCGCGAGAGTTTAATCTCAGAATTCTTCTGTTTGTTCTTGGTGGTCACTCAGAGCTGCTAAATGACAAGTAAAATTTGTAGATTGTTGCGACCGACAAAAAAAAAAAAGAAAATGGCTGTGAATGAAATGTCAAAATTGGCGAATATTCGCTCATTTCTCTTCGCAGGTCGCTGAGCTGTGCATGAACCTGAAATTGTTGTCTACATCTTTTGATGGGCAATGCTAAACAGATACAGAAAAGAAAAAGGATTGTCTTTTCCTTGTCCATACAGCTTCTGCAGAAGTCACTTGAACAAATGCCAGTCCGCTTTGAGTGCCGGCCAACGAGATAATGTCCTGTGATGACAGCTATTAATGTGCAGTCTCTCTAGTACTGTGTGTAGCGAGCCCGTCACTTATGGCACTGAGCACAGGTGAATACTAGATGGTTTTCAGCCATTTTATGAAGAGATCTTCGACAATCTAGAGCGACCTTTAAGGTGTACGATACCTTTTGCAGGGATCTGAAAGCTGACTATCGATAATGATGCTAATATCCTTAACAGGCTATGCATTTCGAGCAGGATAGCCCGTATACGCTATAGAAATATTGATACTTAGCCGGGGGTCTTGGAACCGTCCCGCCTCAGACCGCCTCAGACTTGTCTAGATGGGATGTATTATGGAATGAATCCTAAATATACGCCTTTCGGTGTGCCTATATTTTAAACCTTCGAACTGAAGTCCCGGTCAGATTTGTGTTGATAATTCTGTTCTTGAACAGTTGGTTTATCAGTGCGCCAAGCGAAGACTCTACTTTAGAATTCTACGCGCTACTGCTTCTGACTTAATTAAAGGCTCTCTTCAATGTCTATGAAGACAACCACATAATACACGTTAAACTCTTATCATTCTCCGGTGAGACGCTAATATTAGTCTTTCAAGGGTTTTAAGAAAAAATAATGATAGGCTTATGGGTTTAAGGTCTTTGGGATCAACGTAAAAGCTACCTTCACCTTCTTCCAAAACCTGGATATGTGGACTAAATTCAGATATCCCATAAAGATCATAGATACTTTTTAGCCAGGAGAGCTTAATAATCGATGACTTCTGCATTTAAGCAGCAATAATCCCATCATGCTCCCCGACTAGATAGGTTTGGAGCTACGTTTTACCAAAGAGCTTCGTCTCTGAATTCAGAATATTCGAGTTGGTTGATAGTTATGCTGTTGTGCTAACTTATGGATGAAATGGGTGAAATTTTCGAACAACCGGTGTAGGGAGTATCCAAAAATATTTCCACGAATTCCTCACTGGAGGTAGGTCCATTTTTTTAGTCGTCATCATCATCTTGTTTAAGTAACTAAGGATAGTCGAAATTGTGAAGACGATTTTAAGGTTCCTCCTCTAGTAGTTCCAGTCTAGATTGTTCCTTGGACGCTTCACTTCCGTGATAGCCTTATTGACGTAGTTTTGTAACGCATTTCCATTACTTATGAAAATTGGATTAATAAGATTCGTATCGTATAAATGGAGCAATGGCGATGTGAAACTTGTAGTTTAAATTCAACGGTGTCTTACTAGCCATATCTATGCATTTTAAAAACCAAGGTTTGATATTTATGTTTTCCCATTTCACTCACTGTATGTTTTTGCTCTCAATCCATTATTTCTCTTAAGCATCATAATTATACAGATACAACTAACTCACGTATTTATTTTCTTATCGATATAAAAGCAAAAAAAAAAAACAAATAATGGAAATTTCCATCAAAAATGTCGTAAAATTTGAGATATAAAAATGTGAATGAAAATTTGAAATTAATAATCTTACACATCGCACTTAACATGTATCGTTCACCGTCGACTTATATACATACCACACACATGTATGTATCTACATATATAAACTTTATTGATAGGAATAGTAAACAGTAAACAGATCGTAACTATTCAAAACTTATTTTGATTTATTTTATTATCTTTACACGATATGGACATCGTAAAAACTTTGTTTCTGTTCAATCGATGTTTGTACATGAAACAGATTTAGCTAAGCTTAACGATAATTCAGTTAAGTGCGAATAGACTCTTAGAATCAGTGTCTATGTATGCTAATTCGAGATTATCTTTTTTTTTTACTGATGGAATGAAAACCCCAACTTTAGGACGACACACTAGCGAAATGAGATTAAGTTTTAATTGTAGCTTCATTGCCAAGTACTGCGGTTTTTTCGCCTTACACCAACAAACCGTTCATGCTTGGTTGAACTGAAATCCTGATTATTTCGTCATCTTCTGTTATCTTCTCGTACTAGTACAAGATTTGGAAGCGAGTCGGTACTGTATCGGGGATTGCAGTACAACGACATTTCATATATGAATTCTGATGTAAGCCTCGGACTTGTTTCAGATGTCAAGAACTCGGTCGATCGTCACATTTCATGGAAGATCTTTTATCCCCATTGCCTCGTTTGTATGTGCATCGTTACACATAATTCCATAGTTCCATTGTTAGTCATCTCTTTAGCTTCGAAAAGGATTTGCAGCAGCTGTAGTGGATGAAATCTGATGGTACAATGTCGTGATAGTGGTGATTCAAAATTCTGATAAATAAAAGAGAAACGAAGGCAGGCACCATTCAATGAATCATTTATAAAAAATTGTGTACACACGTTCCTATAGGACTGACAAAATCATGTGTAGACTATTTCGCAACAGCTGCTACGAAGTGACTACGATTATGGATACATTTGTTGGTTTGGACTTTGGAGTGGCCTTCGATGAATTGTACTCAGAATTGAATCCCAATTTGGAAGAAAAGATAATGTAGATGTCTTCTGCCAGTTTCAGATCCTTTTACTTACTCTTTGTGATGATTTTTAGCTATCATTTTGTTGTCATTGAAATCGTTGATGAGGCCCGTGACATGGGCAATACTCAAGCTAGAGGAAACAGATTGCAATTTCGTCAAATCACCCGGAAAGGCCATTACTTTTTGTGCACCCATTCGTGAAGATTAATGGCAAATTGTTTGATAGGATGTTATCCTATTCTTTTGCATAAATCTGTCGGTCATTGTTTTGTCGAAGTAAGGGCATATTTTTTTTTCGAGTTGCACAACTTTCTAACTATTATTTGGCTCCTTTAGGGCCTTAACTCCTATTCCGAGCCTCAGTGCGCAAAGCGGGCTGTACACAGTGGAGTCGACTTATTCTGATCCAGATTTCAAACTTCGTCTAGCCAATTCGTCGGCCTTATCATTGCCTAGTATGTTTTCATATCCAGTGATCCACCAGAGCGTAACCTTGTGCTGTGTTCCAAGAACCTTTAGATCATGTCGACAGTCCTTCGAAAGCCTAGATTTTATTTCAATAGGAACAGGAATTCACAAACAGAAATTTCAAGGTTTATCAAGTAATCTTCAATTGATTCCTTGAAATAAACATTGACTATGTTAAGACCGCTTTGAATGCTTCTTTCGAACAAGAACGAACTTTTTCAACATTTTTAGAAGTTAAGTTACGATCTTGAAATAAATACCGTTATCGGACGTTGTTAAAAATTCCTTCAACAACCCATAAGTCCACTATTGTATAATGCTCACTACAAGGAATTTTTTCGATCGAATAAGTTTCGCTGCGAAAAAAAGTGAGGAAGAAGTCTGTTCCCGTAAAATTGACTAAACTTGAGATATGACGACTCGGGAACATACTCTTCGAAGTGTCAATAGGTTTTGTGTACTGTACCGTCATGAATCCACATATCTTCCCGGCCTGAAAAATAAGAAACTCCCTTCGCTTGGGTACAACAATAGACGAGTTCTTTTGGATAGTCCCACGTTCTTGTGTTTAATATCACAATTTACTTCCGAGGACTCTGGTACACATCTGTCAAAAAACGTCTGACAAAGAAATAGAGTTTAAGCCAACCCTATACTTTTGTATTACAGAACACCATAGTGTATGTTTTGTATTTGAAGTTTCTAACCAGTTACTTGGACTGCCTCTGTTTGATATTAAAGCTGAAACTATTTTTGTTCTCTTTAGTGCATTTTAAGTCTAGGCAAACAAAATTCTGACTAATTAAATCCTGACCAAATCGAGACAAAATATCAATACATACATGTGTACACTTAGAATCATTAAGCGGAAGTTTAAATAAAAAAAAAACAACTAACCTAATTGCTATTTTAAAAGTTACAAATTAATTTAAATCATTTGTTCAAATGTTAATAATTATCTCCAACAGTGGAATATAATTAGCACTGTTATATTTTAATTTACATGCAATGATGTGCGTGTCGATAATTGTTTTTGAGACTCGACTAATAACCCACGCCAATTTACGCACTGTGACTGGCAGAGGAGCAAATGATGTACATATTTCGTATCCTATCGCTTGATGATAACATAAGACAAAAATACTTTGAGCGACAAATTAATCTCTTCACATGACTGCATCATGCGCATAATTTGATAATTGAGTTCGTATAGCAAATGTACATACATCCATACTCGTACATATGTTGGATTTACGAATTTCGATGGTTCTTCAGTAATACATAGAGACGAGTATGCTTCAGTCTATTAGATCATAATTAGAGATCATCAGTTATAAACTGATAAACGACCTATTGGTTAGTAGTTCAAATAATTCGATTTAATGGGTTTTAACGTGCTGAATGGAGACGGGAGGAGGTTCCAAAGCAGCGTAGGTCGATAGAAGAGGAATTTTGAGAGGAGGGGTTGGGTAACTTGTTTTTTTTTAAATGCCTTTAGGGCACTGAGATGTTTCCTGAAAATCATGTGGATAGGGTGAGGGCTATCATAAAGTGTCTATCCTTCGAAGTATAGTAGCTACCTAAACAGAAGCTTTGTTCTGTTTATTATGCTGATTGTTACATTAACTTCATAAAACTTGAGTAAATATTTTAATATATCTCTTTTTTTGCACGAGTTTGATGAGTTCAAATCTAACCACCAGTGATTACTTCTATTCCCGAACCTGAAGAAAGAACTCAAAGAGGAGCGTTTTTCTTGTTTCTTGAGCTCCATGTCGTTGTCAAGATAGGCGTGGAGAAGAATGGCCATTGCTTTGAAGCAGTGAATAAAATATCGTTGTTCACCTTAACCCAGACTTTTGTACCTACTTCGTGTCCATAATATGTATATTCTTTTCGTCTACAAAACGATCGACCCTCTTATTTATCTTAAATCTAGTTGTGTTGTTGTCCATTCGCTTAATATTCCTGACTCCCTACACTCTGTTATTCAACAAACAACTAAAATTTTGTTTTTATTTTTTATTTCAGTCGCTCAATGAACTTTGCGAAGCCCAAGGATGGGGAGTTGAGGTAACAGGCGGCCGTATAGGTCTCATCACAGTCACAGTACCATGGAATGCTATTATGACTAATGATAGCTCGATCGAAGTGAGTGATTTATTTATTTCTCTGCGTCCGAAACAACGGCAAACCGATGGCAGTTCAATGCTCGAATCGATGTGGTCATCTGTGAGTAGTTCAATGCAATTGGCACAGGAATGTCTAGAAAAGCATGCCACAGATGAAGACGATATTGAATTTAATGCACAAAACAGTTCAATCGAGGGTTTAGAAAAATTCGCTCAAACTATCGATAGTGGTAAGTAATACCAATGATAAGTATTCCTCACAGGATTACCTGACAGTTTTTCTTTTTTAGTTCTAAATAGAATCAAGGCAAAATGTCTTAACTCAGTAATAAGACTGGAATACCTGCCACCGAACAGTAGCCAGGGCATAGCTATAATTATTAAAATTAAGAGCCTCAGTTATAAAAATGAAGCGGGCAGTGACGATGAAAGTAATACTCAAGCAGATCAGTCCAGAGAAGAGGCGGATATTGGCGATGGAGCTCATCGCATTCATACACTCTCCACCTTTGCCACACACAACATTAGCATGGAAGGTATAACAATATACACAGAGGAATTTAAAGTTTCACAGCCGAGCAATCCGTTAAAAGAACCACCACTAGCCGAGAGTACAATTCATACGCGAAATATAGATTTGGATACGAGCGTTGAAAATCCTTTCTATAGCATTATCTCGACAGCGGATCAATTTTCCTATACGGATAATTTAAAACGCACACAAGACTCGGTGATGTCGGGCTCGATGTCGTCTAGTTCATCCTCACTACGTTCGCGGACACCGACAGCGTTTACTACTGATGAGGAGAGCGAGGTAGAGGATGAAACTGAAAAAGAAGCCACAATTGAGATTTTCCGATCTAAAAGCATTCCCATTGTGCGTATCGATGGTAAGCAGGAGATAAAAATTAAAATGAAACAAACAGAAGATGTATCTGGACCGAAAGTATCGCTGGATGTTCAACTTGGTGCTTTGTATGTGTTCACAACTCCTCGACAAGTTCATTTGGTGACGAATTTCTGTGATGCATTCTTTGCTGAGACCATAACGAAAGATGTGTTGACAGCTGGTCGAACTGACCCTTCGCAGGGACAATCAGCGGCACAATCAGCCGCCAGTCATAAAAACTTTAGCTCGAACATGACAGGAGTGCTAGGCGGTCAGGGTAATTGGGGTGAGCCTCTAGATGATTATAGTTTCCGCACTGCTCCGTGTTCGACGAGGAGAGGTTCAAGTACGTATAGTAATGACGATGGTCATTCGACTTTTGGTAGCGGTTATTGTGAGTCTGTCAGCAGCTCACTGAGTAGTAGTACCACAACGACGTGTTCATCAAAGTTCGCCCGTAAAGCGGCGAATTTAGAAGCAAGCGGAGATATCTCTAATTTTAATATAAGTGTGGCGTCGGTGACAGTAATTGTTTTACATGAGGACATTCTTTTGGCCTGTAGCAGTCCAGAGATGCTGGGCAGCCCACTAAGCGAAGAGAGTGAGGTGAATCTGTTAGAGCTTTCCAATAATTTTTTCTCATGTATTGAGGAGAAAGCAGGCCTCGTTGGATTCTCCTGCCAAAAGAATCATTTAAAATTTTATGCAGCACCTCTTATAGCGGAGGGTATCCAGCAGCGCAACAAAAACGTGATAGTAATGAAGTTCACTATCTCGATGTCACGAGTGGATTTCGATGAAGTCTTGGAATGTGTTGCAATGCCATTGTTAGAGTTTGAACGGAAAGAAGTTTGTGATGAAGACTTCAGTAAGCGGCCAGAGTTGATCGTTCGAATGAAAACGACGACACCATCGAATCCGAGTAGTAGAAGGCGAAAAATACCCATTCCTCCACGAACAGAGTTTGAATTCAATCTCGACAAGTGCACAGTGGAGATGGACATATCCATCTATGACCGTATGTCGGCGATATTCTGTTCATCGCCATTCAGTGCGACGACTGATCCTCCGCCCGCAGAGGAGATAAAAAAGAATGAAAGCCGTCACTTGGATCCTATAAAGGAGTTTAATGTGACCTCCTCCATATTGCAGCTAAAGCTACGATTCCCGATCGCCGATAATCGGCCAATACATGATCCCAATCGCGTACCATGGTGGAAACAGAATGTTCGACCTGATTTATTGCTATTCTCGTTCTATCAATTCCGCTTGAAATTCTCCTCACTGTTGTTGGAAATCCTCGCTAACGAGATTGATGCCTTCTATGTGGAGAGTCCAACGGTCCCCAAAATCCATTTACTTAAATCCAATTTGGTCAATAACAGTGTTCTAACATTGAACGAACCTAACGTGGAGTATCCAAAGTAAGTATAACTATGCTCACGTTGTCTCCTTCAAGGTTTTAATACGGTTTCTGTGGTTCTTTCTAGAATAACAATTGAGTTCCCTTCGGAAAAGACATTAAATGCACTCCTAAAGTGTTGCACCGAAGACAGTGACAGTGGCGAAACTTCAGGTGAGAGCTGTGACCTATACGCACGACGAAATCGGGAATACGTTCCCTTTAGTTCCAAACGTGTGTGTCGTCAGAGTGATACACCTCATGCTAACGTTAATACAGGTATGTTAGACTTACTAAAAAAAGAAAACATCCCTCTTGACTTAACATTTTTTCCTACAGGCGAATCTGAGACTATTCTTCTCCCTGGTGATGCGCAAGAAATGCGTAAATTCTGTGAGACAGCTATGAAAACTTCAAAGTTGCAAATTAAAATTAGTCTTCCAACCGCGGTAGTTCAAGTGAGGTAATTTCTGCTTGATTATATGTATTCTCTCAGTTTATTCAAAGTTTATTTACTTTTCTAGTTCGAAACAACTCTATGAAATCATCTACAATCGTGTTAATACCGATTTACTAATGTGGGAACCGAGCTCACCGAGCTTTAGTAGAAAATCAAAACCACCACCAGCACCAACGATAGAGCAGAGTTTGCTAAATATTGGAATGATGGATTCAATGTATGTGCCATCGACATCACCCGTTCATCCATATGACAACGATGATGTTAAATATCAAAAACGCGCTTCAACGTCTGATGCTTGCGGGCCAGAGAGTGGACTTTCAGACAACGATACGGAGAGTATCTACCATTCGACATATGAAAAGAAAAGAAGTAGAAGGAGTCAACAAACACTACCAACAATGAGTACGAGCATCTGCTCCTTTGAACTGACAGTGGGTAAAGGTGTACTGTCATTATTTCCACCGGTGCGTGACGTAGAGAATCGAGTTCTGCCAAATCAGCTGGGAGAGTTTTCTGTTGTCATTGAAGGATTTTGCATATTCTCGGTTAGTGGATTCAATGGCAACGATAATATGGCATATTTGTGTCTACACTCGAAGGATGTTAAAATGTTTCATTGCGGTAAGTTTAGTTATTTAAGATTTTTCACCAGCAAACTGTAGTATAGATCTAAGCGCAATGAACATTTTTGACTTCTTTGCGTTGCGTTCCTTCGGTGTGCGCTTCAAACGTAGGAGGTTGTCCAGTAAGTTGTTGCCTGTGATGGTACCACCCAGGGAAAAGTGTGGTCTATTAAGCGCTTTGTCATCATTTTGTTGTTCTTTGTCCAGAGCTTACTACAAATACGTCATGATGAGAGTGCGCCCAGCCTCTCGCCTGCCTGTTTTTGGAATTCCATTCAGTCGTAGACTTTTATTTGGTTTAGTTTTAAATTTTGAATCATTTCTCTATTCGGCCGCAGTCATTTCTATGCCTAGCATATCGACCTATAAAATTTAAGGCTTCCCGCGTATATGTGTCTGCTTTTCATTGAAATAAAATATGTTTTGTGCGTACAGACCGATGACATTAATCAATCATATTCATTTCACATTGTTCGTGGTGGTATCTTCTGCTACATTAAGGCTCTTGACAGGCAAGACTGAATATTCAACACATGTTGTAGATCTGTTTCCTGCCCAGGAACGTTCAATAAAGTATCAATTTTGCTTTTCGCGTTAGGAGCACAGTTGTTTTGACAAACTAAAGATTCCTTTATCAAGGAACCACTAATTTAATTTATTATTCATTAAATTCCAGGCCTAATCCCGACGCGAGATTCTGAACCAGGATTACCAGATTTTAGCGGAATTTTCCCTAGTCATATGCAGTCAACTTTTTATCCTACACCGGCAGATCTCACGAAAGGTGTTGGCGAGGGTTGCAGTAAACGTGAAATGCTCTCGTTAGCCATCGAAATAAAGAAAGTTCCAGATCAGTGTCTAAAGGTATATGCAAATACTCAAACAACCCAAAGACAATTATTTAATTATATTCTTTTGGTTGCAGCGCTTGAAGATAACTACGGGCATACAGAAGGCAACATTGCGACATAATCCAGCACTAACACAACACACTTGGTTGAACCAGTTGATTGACTTTTTGGACGTGATGGTAAGAAACTAATTTGGTAGATGAGTGTTTAGAATTGTTTAATCAATTTGAATCTTATTGTAGGATTATCCAATTGAAGGATACAAGCCCTTTGGCATTGTCACGGAGATGCAGCTTCATTTGTGGGATTGTGCCATCGACTATCGGTAGGTTTCATTTGCTGCACTGTTGATGCAGGCGGTTTTTTAAAATTTGTTTCACTTTTTCCAGGCCAAGGAACTTCTCATTCCGCAGTGTAATCGAAATTGGTTCGTTTATGACGAGCAGTAATATAGTGTCTGCGGTTCCTGGTTGCACATTGAGATTTATCGCGGAAGAGTGTGTTATCTCATTGGCGCCATATGTAAGTTGTAGCCAAGTTGTATGTCGTTAGCAGATAACATAATAGTTCTTTGTTCTAGAATCCGAAAGAAAGTAAACCGCAAAATAAAATCACCGTTTTGCCATCAAGCAGTCTAGTCCCCGTAATTGATCTTGGTTTGGTCGACATCTCGTTGCGTCTAAATGAAAAGGCATGCGAGCGTAGCCCGAAATTCGACATGCGAACTTCTATTCAAGATGTTCATATTCGAACTTGCTTCGATTCGGGAAGGGCTTTGTCTCATCTGATCTCGTATGTAGCTGGTGATGGTGATCTATTGAGTACGAATGATGATGCAGATAGTATGACTTCGTCATTCGGTTCTTCTGTGTATAGCGATGCTGGTCTGTTCTCGATGAAGGACAGAAAGAGCTCAGTTCCAGAAATTTCAGTCCGTCAGCAGGAGCGCGTTAGTCTTTTAATGGCAGAAGCCGTGCGAGAGACTGTTACGAAGAGACTTATTATGACCGAAGAGGAGCATAAGTTCGATCGGGGTGTAGAAATTTTTTTCTTCCCCGATGAAAGCCAGCAACTTGCAGACAAGGATGCTGCTGCTGGCAGTAGTGAGAGAAAACGTGAAGGATCGCCATCCACTGAGGAGCCAGCCAATGAGCCACAACCAGCACCGGGATTGTCTCGCACGAATAGTAGCTCGGATGAGTGGGCTTATCACGCGAGGCGAGGTAGCGGAAGCAGCAATGAACTGCAGGATTTGCTCAACTTTGAGACATCTGTGATGAAGAACTCGTACATGCGGCACCAAGAAGATGATGCTGTGGAAGCGTTGCCACAAGTTCGTGAAGATCTTGGTGACGTTAAACAAACGGAGAAGACGCCTTCTATGCGAAAAAGCAGCATGGGACTAGATGATGATTTCTGCGTGATTGCCGATGAGGAGCAGTCCTACTTGGTGAGTATGGAGAGAGGGGGTAATTGTATAGATAGAGACGATAATAAATTATTTTATTTGCAGTACCAATGTGGTATCCGGGATCTCATAATATCCGAAGATCCATTGCGTATGGTGGATAATCATTTCACGCTGCCAGCCGGGAAACAAGATCTCCTTCAGGCGCCAGAGAATTTCCCAATGGCAGAGTCGCGCTACACACTTTGTGAGATGACACTGACTTGGCACTTGTACGGCGGTAATGATTTCCCCATATCGCCTACCGAGGAGTCAAAGGAATCTAAAGACAAAGAAAATGTGTAAGTAAAAAAAGTTGACAATCTAACAACATATAGAGGTATAACTTTGTGATTTGTTTACTTCTTTAGCCGTCCAGAAGAAGAACCTCCTATGTCCGATGCCTTCAAACATGGTGTGTCCTATTCAAAAGGCACCCAAAATATCCACCAAGGAAAGAAACCGAGGGAGAAGCTCTCTTGGAGAACAACCGGGGGATATGAACGTGATCATGAGGTTCTTGTTGAGATACAACTATCAAAAGTTCGTTGCTCGCATGAAGTTTACCCTAGACATACAACTCAAGCGTCACGCCAGGTTCTGGTTATCAGTGAGTTGGAAGTCAGAGATCGACTTCAAACTTCGGAGATCAATAAATTCCTATACCATCCGAGTGCGAAGCACCTGCCGAACAAGAGCTCACAACACATGATTGTGATAAAAGCCCTGCACGTGCGACCTAACCCCCGTAAGAGCCCTTCCCAGGAGTGCTCGCTTCGGATTTCACTACTACCGTTGCGATTGAATATTGACCAAGACACATTGCTGTTTATAGCGCAATTTTTCAATGAATTGAGCGCTGCTGCTGGGGCTGGGGTTAGTGCATCTGGTTACAGACGATCATCTCTGCAGCCACCGGTAATGATGGTCGATGACTTACCAGAAGCAGTGCATGACTTACGGGCCCGACGTATGGTCTCAACCAATTTGGACTTACTAATGGAGGGCGATGAGAAATCTCCAAAGAAGGATCGAGAAGCTGCCGGCGGTGATATTCCGGAGGCGAGTAATCAAAGAGCTCCGATCTACTTCCGAGAAGTGATCTTCAGTCCAGAGGTTAACATTCGCTTGGACTACCATGGCAGGCGAATCGAAATGTCTAGGGGACCAATAGCTGGCCTATTGATGGGCTTGGGGCAGTTACAGTGTTCGGAGATTAAATTAAAGAAAATCATTTACAAGTGAGTTGTGCATTGTGGAAGCTATGTGGGATGTATACTTATTCAAGGAATGATTTTTTTTCTTTCAGACATGGGCTACTAGGAATCGATAAATTGATAGCACATTTGTGCAAGGAATGGTTACAAGACATTAAGAAGAATCAGGTACCAGCGATTTTGACCGGTGTAGGACCAGCCCACGCGTTCGTACAGCTATGTAAGTCAATAGTCGTCTGCTTTATTTGATCGGACTTAATAAGATTTTTATTTTGTTTTTACAGTCCAAGGTATCTACGATCTATTCCGGTTACCATTCGAACAATATCAGAAGGATGGTCGTTTCGTTCGTGGACTTCAACTAGGCGCACAGAGTTTCACTGCACGAACGGCACTCGCAGCGTTGGAAATTACCTCGAGAGTTATTCAATTGCTGCAGGTGAGTGGGAGAGATTAAAGTGGGCAGAGTAAAACTGTTTATTAACATAAATCGTTTGTATATTTTAGTTTACTGCGGAAACAGCATATGACATGGTCTCACCGGGTCCATCGGTTCGAAGTGTTCGCCAGAATCGTAGGGGCAAACGCAAGAGGCCTCATCGCCCGCAAGACATACGTGAAGGAGTAGTTAACGCATATCAGATTGTCAAAGATGTAAGTCATTTTTATTTCTTTGGTTTTATATTCTTTATATATATATACTCTTTTGGGTGTCTGCATGACTGGCAGCCGTAGTTAATGAAAACTCGAGCTCTAACATCTTCTACAGCATCTCCCATAACTTGATGAAGATGAGTAGCATAGGTTCTGAGCAAATAATTCTGTCATCTCATTTCGGTTGCAGGAAGACTTTACACATTTTGCTTTTGTGCAGCCGCGCGCTCTATTTTTTGACGTACACTGCACTTTCTGATTCGTTCAGGCCACCTCATAGTGAATTTGATTTGCTTTATCGTTTTGAGCACTTGGGTTAATCGGCCATTGTAACGCCATGTTACGCTAATTTCCCACTAAAATTTGCTTACACGCTCATCACACCCATGCCGAAACTTCTGATTCACTTTCACTATTAGTCTTAGAAAATAGGTTTACCTTCGGATGATCTAAGTTCATTTCCTTCACGAAGGGCTTCAAGATGCGACATTGTTTCTAGAAGATTCGACTTAAAGTATGGTAAACAAGTCCGAAACGGCTTGATTTTTAGTGCTTTGAAGAAAATCACTAGCACCTCCAAAACCTTGGTTTTGGTTCCTTTGATCCTTCCTTCATACTTTGATCAGATATATTCTCTATACTTGATTTTTCTATTAAAAACTGGCGTCGTTCAATTGATTATGGTCCCATGTTCGGTTCCAAAATACAGTCAGTCTTTTGGTTTAGAAAGTGAAAATGATTGTTTCTTCGCAGACTTTTGCAGTCTGATCTAATATACAATTCTTCCACGACTAGCATGTTAATTGTGATGTAAACGCATTCCTTTTAACATCTTTACACTATTCTATTCCAAACCAAATATTTCGTCCCTATGGTCTAAGTTTTTCCCTGCCGCTAGAAGCACTTTCAGTTTTTTTACTTAATTTTTATTTTTAACCATTTTCTGTTCATTTGTTTTCAGGGCATCAATGACAGCGCCAACACTCTCATAGAAACCGCCATTGTTGAGCACGATCAGAAGGGCTATACCGGCGCCTTTGGTGGTATAATTCGACAAATACCACAGCTTGTTGTTCAACCGGCAGTACTTGCCACGCAAGCAACCACACATATTTTAGGCGGCGTTAAAAGTTCTCTCGTACCCGATGCTAAACTCGAGGCACGTGAGAAATGGAAAGAAGACAGCGATTAGCAGAGGCCCCCACACTCTCATAGACCATTTGGATTTTCAAAATTTTCAATTTGCCACACACAAGTGCAACTGAAAATTATTTTTATTTTATAAATAGGAAAATGCACTCATATTTGCGGATATCCTAAAAGTTTAATTTTTTTTGTATGCTGTAGTTTTTAGCTGTGCTTAATGTGTTAAGTTTATTTAGCGTATACTGTGTTTTTTTTTATATCCTTTCCAAAAAAAAACAATATTCCGCTTTCCATTAACACAAATCGACCCCACTGACATCATAATACAAAAAAAAATAAAATAAAAAATATCCACACTATGGGTAAAGAATTTCTAAAAAAAAAGGAAAAATCTATAAATTTCGATAAAACTAGAAAGAAATGTAAATAAGTAAAAAAAAGAACAAACAAGGACGTGGAATAAGGAGGAGGATGTTTAAACTTATTATTACTTTATTTTTTCTTTTGGTATATTCGCCCAATTTATGGCAGTGTGAAAAAAAAAAACAAAAAAAAAAAAAATGTGAAAAATATATATACATACATATTATATTTATATACTTTGATTTGAGAGAAATTAAAAGAACATATTATGTATATGCCTTCTTATAATATAGTTATTTTTATTGGATTTACGAAAACAAAAACAAACAAAAGAACATAATATTAATATAACAAAAATAAAACAAAATAAATCATAAATTCTTTTAAAATAAGTTCACATTATGTGTTTTTATTCTGGTGATTGGTGTTCCGATCAAAATTGGTGGTCTCTTAGGATAGGTGAACCTTTAGTGCCCCAAGTACCACATAGCTGTTGGGTTTGCTCTTGAGTTGCTGAAGATTAATACTTTCTAGACATTGCGATAACGATATCCGGGAAGTTCATTCTTAGAAACCTGAGTCTGCTCTAAATAAACTAAGTGGACAGATAGTGTCGGTTTCAGAGTTAATCCGTCCAAGACTGAACAAGTATTTTTCAGAAGGAGGTAAAACATTCCATATACATATAAGTCTTTCAAAACTTATTGCAATTTGCAGATCACGCCAGATATTTGGGGGTAATTCTCGATAAAAAGAACTTAGTTGGAAACTGAATATTCATGACCGTGCTAGGATGGCCTCGATTGCCCTCTATTATGTAGGAAGGCTATAAACTCAAATTAGGGTCTCCGGTCCCGGATTGTTCACTGGATATACACTGCAGTCGTTAGACCTATCCTTATGTACGGAGACGCAGTCTTGTAGACGGCACTGAACGAAAAAAGCAAAACTGCAATACTTGAGAAGGTTCAAAGAATATTCTACGTCTGTATAACGGGCGCCCTTAGAACCACTCGTACAGTTGTAGTAGAAAATATGCTCCATCTACTTCCCGTTGATATCTTTGGGAAGCTGATGACGGCTAAACCAGAAGGGAATCCTTGGAACGCAAGTATGTATCCTAAACGCCCGTAACACTATTCATAGTAATTCGGATTACAAAGATAGTTCACGTCTTCATGGGCCACCGTCTGATAGGCAGATATGCCAAAAGGCTTGGTGCTCCCTTTAATGAGTTCTTTAGAAGCTGTAGACACGTGGAAAAGAAGGAAACCATGACATATCTTCCGTGCACCTGTCCTGCCCTATCGGTTATGAGAAGGAAAATCTTAGGCCGGTACTTCTTCAAAGATAATAGCAATCTAGCTTGACTTGATTTAAGTAAAATTGTCACTGGCTCAAACTGGTTTAATGCTTACATGGCGAACCATACTTCTTCGGGATGGGTTTACACCGAAACTGGTTGCCATGCCTCCTGTCCCATTTGAGAAATCTTCATGTAGGTGTCCGGTGCTGGCAATCCGGTTTTTTCATAGTCCCAATGGACCTTCTTTTTGGTCTAAGTGTGTTCCTGCTGAACGGGGACAATCAAACAAATTAACAAAACCAACTAAACCTTCTGGAACTACAGAGTTTGGAGCTACGTAGCAGAGCGTGAGAAGGCTGTATATTATTGGCTTTGTTATTTTTGTTCGCAATAAGCGCTAAAAATCTTAGTCTTACGAACACCAGCGCTCATCTAAACATTGCTGGTCAGAGAAAGGTTAGAGAAAGTTTATAGCTTCTTGTATTTAGGACGCATTGTCTCGATATTGAACTCGATGTGGGCAGCAGAATTGGAAAAACGAAAGCTGCGTTCGGTATGCTCTCCAAAATCTGGAACAGCAATGTTATCAGATTTGTTCTGCTCATAATGTAGAGGCAGCACTGTTTTATGGGTACAGTACGTGTAAGGTGACTACTGATGTAATTTATAAGTTACAAACCTTTGTTAATAGATCTATACGCAACATCTTGACGACATTCTAGTCGAGCCTTAATTCGTATCGAAAACACAATAAGACGGAAGCGACAGTGGCCAGGTAAGATCAGACTGGCGCAGGACGCGTATGGAGGAAGCAAGTTCTCTGGGATGAGTTGGGGAGAGCTGAAACATATTGCACCTGTTTTTCATGACAATTTTACTCTCGGATATTTGTTAAATGTTTGCTAGAGGTGGGACTGAGAACTGTTGCAAAGTTGACCTTGAACTCTTATTCTGTGGTCCGAAGGACTAAACGTAGAGCCAAGGCGTTCACTCACTGTTTAATAGTAAGGTTGTATCTGTTCAGCAGACTTACAAGGCTTTCTTTTCTATGTTTAGTTGGATTGGAACGCCACTAATATGCACTATTCTTTATGGCAATGAGTTGCTTGTTGAACAGCGGTTCGTTGAGGCCTGATAGGCGGCTTCGTCCCAAATGATTCTGCTGGAACTCTTAAAGCGGAGGCCCATGAAAAATGTCCAATGATGTCTTCTAGTTCATCCCAGTTAGATCTTTTGAAGTTCCAGATCAAATGATGATGACCCTGTTGTCCTATCATTGGAGTCGGTTGCAGATTTTCTGGTTCGAATTTTCTAAAGGTGGGCCTGAGGAAAATGGACAATCCAACGTATTTCCGATGCTGCTAAGATATAGACACCATCAACCCAGTCGCAGAATCGCAAGGGAAGTTATAGAGGGAATGCAATGGACAAGAAAGTATCATCGCGAACACACGTGGCCGAAATTCTTTCAAAATAATGTGCCGAGGATCAAAAAATGCAGCATTGTAGACGCCATGGTGTCGATTGAAATTTTGACAAATGATGATTAGGAGATGTACGGATCTAAGAAACTAGCAAGAACGGTATCTACCCCTGACCAGGAAAAGAGACACAAAGCCATATCAAACATCGATAAGTGGATCGGGTAAATCGAATGGAACCGACAACATGGACAGCTGAACAAAATCTTTTCTTAAATAGCCCATGGTTGTTTCGTGAGCTCAAGCACAAGAGTAGTCCTTATTGCTTAAGCTGAACCATGGAAGTCTCAAAACATGGCATATTGTGGAATCGATAAAAGGAGAAATTGAGCGAAGCTCCAAAATATCCAATTAGATAAATGGTAAGGTCTCAGGGAACTTGAGGCAGTAGGTATAATAATTTAAAAGCAGAGCAGTGAATACTAGGAGTTAAGCGTATGTAAATCCTACAGTTTTGTTTTCAAAAAGTGCTCACCTTCCCAAATAAGATGAAATCTCTCAACGACTCCTATGCCGCCAGCATCAAGTGCCGAATACCAGTGGCAACGCTATTAACATGCCATCAGAAGTGCAGCATCTCATGTGCTGGGTTTCATTCGATCACAACCAAGAAACTCCTGGTTTGACGAAGAATGCCGGCAAGCACATGCAGCTAAACAAGAGGCATACAAAGCGGCGCTACAAAGAAGGACGAAAGCGGCTCGTGAGCTCTACTAGCAAAAGAAACGGAAAGAACATCGACTCCTCCAAAAGAAGAAAAAAGAACAGGAGAAGCGCTCAAACAAAGCCAGAATAATCCATTCAATATAGAGGATGATAGCCAAAACTTCCGTCCACCTGACCAAAACGAAGTGAGGATAGCAATATCCAAGCTTAAATCCAACAAGCCTGTTAGACCTGACGGCTTACCAGTCGATCTGTTCAAAACAGCTTTTCTAAGAATTGGCCTGATGTATGGAATCTTAGCACCTTTTGTTCGATTCACAAGGTTTCGGTCTCCTCAACATCGCATACAAGATCTTATCTGCCATATTGTGTGAACGTCTGAAACCTCTTGTCGACAACCTGATTGGGCCCTATCAGTGTGGTTTCAGACCAGGAATGTTCACAATCGATTAAATCTTGACACTTCGGCAGATCCTGGAAAAAAGTCAAGGCGTCGAAATCGATGCCCACCATCTTTACATCGATTTTAAGGCCGCATATGACAGCATCTATAGAGACGAGCTATACAGAGCCATGTCTAGTTTTGGCATCCCTGCCAAACTCGTCAAATTGTGCAGAATGACAATGGAGAACGCTCGCTGCTCCATCAATGTCGGTAACGATCTCACCGAGACTTTTGATGTCAAAAAAGGATTTGAAAGAATTGTGTTAAACTCACAAGCCAACACCGGAGGCACAATATTTCAAAAGTCTGTCCAACTACTAGTATACGCCGACAATATTGATGTAATCACAGAGCTGTCGCCGGTGCGTTCGCTAGTATTGAAACCGAAGCTAGCAAAATGGGTTTAGCGGTAAACGAGGGCAAAACCCAGTATATGTTGTCAACAAGAATGGACTCACAATATCGACGAAGGTGAGGCCCAGGTTCACCCCGAACTGTAGCGCCACCTAAGTAAGCAAGTAAATAAGCATTTCCGTGTACCTGATCTACTCTGCCTTTCTTGGAGTGCCAGAGGTACTACCAGGCCCTGGTTAGCTAAAAACTCATCCACTAGTTACCCAATAGTTTTCACTTAATTTTCTATTTCAACAAACGAAGCTTTTGAAAAAATCCAACTGAAAGCTTATGAGCTCCCTATCAAACAACCCTGCTTCACAAAGCTTTTCTCACAACACACCACCAACAATGATTCCAACTTCGAACAAAATATTTCCCCTCCAATTGAATCCTGCGCGCCAGACCCTACGATACAATCCACAATCCTCTACTTACTATACAACTTCCGTATACAGAGCAACAGACCGCATAACAATTACCTCTCATTCTCTCTCTCGCTCTCTCACTCCACACCAGGCAGGCAGTGCTCCACATTTCTGAAACACAGTGCCACGCACCATGAACACCTTCCACCGTTCGAACGGCACACTGGTTCTACAACCCCGTCGTGTCAATCGGCCAAGAAAACTCCGAACGTGCGGGTGTAGACCGTATTTTCCCGCGAATTCGAAAATAGCCATTGCCAACCACATTTTCCAAACACACTAATCGTGTAAACAAGCTGCGAAATTGTGTCGCTCCCGGATCCAAAAAAAATAAATAAAAGTCCCCCTGCTTTTAATTCGAAATCAATGGAATCGCCTCTCAAAGGAAAAGTGCAAAATGTGTACAAATAAATAAAGGAAAAGGAAAAACGGGAGCAGGAAAGTGTTACCAGTGATAGTGGGTGGCAAGGGGCCGTTAAAAAAGAAAATCCCTCTCTCTCTCTGTTGGCCACCTCGACGGAAAGTGTCCTAGTGTGTCTCTGAAGTAAGCTCTCTGGCTGTGTGCGCTGCAGTGGAGACGGAATCGTGTGACAAGCGTTCTCTTGGCCGACACATCGCTGTCCGAGTACGTACGATAGTTTTTGACCGAGTTTCCGTTCTGAGCGCGTTTTTCAATTGAAATTTTTATTTTTTTTTTTTTGTCAATATTTCGACGTTCTGGCTTTTGGGGTAGTGTAACAGAAAAATCCGTTTATTGATTTTAGCCACATCGCTAGAGGAGTGTATTCCGTGAGTGCCATGGACCAACGGAATTAGGTCCTTGGTGGCAGCTGTTACCACCGCAAAACTCCCTGTCAGCGGCGAATAATTAAGGAAAGTTCACACCCCGAGGGAGATGTGACAAGCCCCCCAATATCCGTGTGGCGGACTCGAGAATTCCGCGTACCGGTACGACGTCCCGGTTCCATGTGGAGTCGGGACAACAGCACAGCGTATGTATATGCATCGAGTAGGCCATCTGAGCTGTAGTCAATTCGAGTCATGACACCACCGCAAAACGGAACCGCAACGACGACTGACACCTCAGCAGTAGCAGTAGCAGCAGCAAAGGGAAGAGAACTGTTCAAACTGTCCGAATCGGCGAAATGGTTCTAAGCACAGAATGGTCACAAGTGGAGGTTATCGATCTCGTTAACGATGGCAACGGTTTGGGTTTTATCCTGGTTGGAGGCCGGAGTACAGGCGTGGTTATTAAGGGTCTAACACCGGGCGGGGTAGCCGAACGGGACGGTCGATTGCAGTGCGGCGATCACGTACTGCAAATTGGTGAAGTGAATTTGCGCGGTTTTAGTTCCGAGCAAGTAGCAACGGTTCTTCGTCAGACTGGAGCTCAGGTTCGATTGATTGTGGCACGTCCAGTTGAGCCCACGGCCATTGACTACCAAACACTGGCCAGTCATGCTCCAATTATTCCAACTAAGCTCCTCTCCGACCCGGAAGAACTGTCTCGGCATCTGTATCAGAATCCCCAATTTGCTACTGCTGGTGCTGCTGCTGCAGCAAATAATAGCACTGCTGCTGCTGGTGCTGCTGCTGCTTCGGGGATAACAAATACGGTTGGCGGCTTCACGATGCCAATACCGGACACTGAGTTGGCCGACTTGCCGTTGCCATTGCCGCCCATACCGACGGATTTGCCGCATTCACGTGCCTGCCCAAAGCATTTGGATATCGTGCCGTTTGCATCGCCATCAATGTGCCATCAGAAGCAGCTGTCATCCGGTTGCAGCGACATGGATCGCATTGAGACGCTGGTCACAACACCTGGAATTGTGGCGGTACTTAGTGAACCGTCACCGATAACGCCGCTGAGTTTCATAGATTCTCCCGAAACCGAGACGTATGAGGTTGAGTTGCGAAAAAACGTATACGGTCTGGGTATCACGGTGGCAGGATATGTCTGCGAAGAGGAAGATCTCTCCGGAATCTTCGTGAAGAGCATCATCGAAGGCAGTGCCGCCGAAATGAGCGGGAAAATACAAATCAACGATCGCATAGTCGCTGTTGATGGGAAGACACTGGCCGGTGTTACCAATCACCAGGCTGTCGAGATCCTACGAAACACCGATATCATAGTGCATTTAACGCTGGAACGATTCCTGCGCGGTAGAAAGTTCGAACACCTTCAAGTAGCCTTAACCGAACTCAAGAGTGATGCACAATCACAGATTTCGCTGCCCGCATCGCCTTCGATAGCCACGCTGTCATGGGTGCCGCCCAAGTCCGATGCAGATTCCCTGGCGACAGAGGATTGCCTCGGACCGCCAGCCAATGAATGCGGAGACATGATGCCATCGCGTGACACTGTCGACTCGAACATGTCCTTGGTGTTGGATCGCAGCAGTAGTTGTAGTGGTTCACACGATGAGCATGAGTTTAGTAACGGTGATGGTGAGGTTAAGGGCAGCCAGCCAGTGCCAGTGATTAGCAATGGTAGTGTGACAACGACGGTGGCGACAACGCCAACAGCGACGGCCCTAAAACAAATGAACGGCAACGGTAGTATAAATGAGAAACTGAATGGAGGCGTCCAAACGCCGAGCCCTCGTTCGCCACATTCACCATCACAAAGAACGCCCCAATCGGCACAGAATACACCAACGCCAACGCCCACCGCCGACAGCCCGGATTCGCTGCAAGTTGCGGCCTGGAAAAGTGAGTGTCCCGAAAGCGAAATAATAGTTGCCGAAATAAATAAACTTTCAGGTCTAGGAATCAGCCTCGAGGGAACTGTCGATGTTGAGGGCGGCATCGAGAAACGGCCACATCACTACATTCGATCGATTCTCGAGGATGGTCCGGTCGGTAAGCAGGGTATCCTGCGACCGGGCGACGAATTGCTTCAGGTCAACGAGCATAAGTTACAAGGCCTGAAGCACATCGAAGTGGTGAAAATTTTAAAAGAATTACCAACTCAAGTGCGGCTGGTATGCGCTCGCGGACCATCAGCGCCATCTGTGATTAATACCTCTCAGAATCCTGAAGCGTTCGAAACAAGAAGCCTACTACCCGGTGGACATCAAAGTTTACAAAATCTCCTCACCAAAGCGCAATCAGAGAGTTCGTTGTATACTTCGAGTACGGCGACCCTAACCGATCAACAGCGCTCGAAATCGGTTGAGAATGTTTCCGGTTTAGCTCTGTGGAGTACAGATGTAACGTATATAGACATCGAAAAGACTGAACGCGGTTTTGGTTTCTCAATTTTAGACTATCAGGATCCCTTAGATGCTGAGGGTACGGTCATTGTGATACGCGGTCTAATACCAGGCGGTTCAGCGGAGGCCACTAACGAAATATTTCCCGGTGACCGTTTGGTCAGTGTTGCCGAGAAAAGCTTACAGGCGCTGTCGCTAGATGAAGCTGTTACCATACTCAAGGGAATGCCCAATGGAATTACACGAATTGGAATATGCCGACCACTGTCCACTTCCGATAGCAATATTGCCTCACCGGGCGATGAGTCGCCCAGCACGTAGTCTTTAATGGAATATGACACTTTTCAATGTGAGTACCTATACTTTTTCTTTTATTGATTCTTTTATTTATTGGTTTGCAGGTCTTTTAAATTTTAGTGTCGGAAGCCAATAAGCTTCATCTAAGCTAAACTTTTGCTCATTACTCATTCGAAAAAGAGAATTGTCCTTTCTATATTCGGTTAAGGTGGACTAGATCATGAAACAACAGTCGGTTTTCGAAATGTCAAAAGCAGCTGATTGCTTAGTATTTTCTTTACTATGCGGCTGAGCTTTAAAAATCAAATTGATTGTGTACGATCCAAAGGATACGATGAAGTGTTTCAATGCGCGAAGCGTTTTATTTTTTTTTGTACCAAAGCACCAGTCTAAGTTGATCAATAACTCTTTTAAAAGTAAAAGGTAAACTTAAATTTTTAGTTCTATTTTCCATACGAATAAATTTATCCCATACATACTTTGAAAATCACAGTCCACATTTTATTCAAAGTGAAAACGGCAAGTGAAGATGCGATTTATGACACATGAAATGTCACCTGCTTTTTCAGTCAACTTGGCGTTCAGTATGTTAGGCCTTAGCTGAAAGGCAGATCTAGAATTCGGAACGTGCTCATTAATATTATTGACTGTCTTAGCAGAGATGTTTACAAGCACACTTGCTAAGCTGTCAGTCTCATACTGTGTTGTTTTCGAAGTTCAGGGAGGAATCGTAAACAATTACAAGAGTGACATATCTGTTTTGATCTGACCTACAAGCTAACCTAAAATGTGAAATATTTTATTGAAGCTTTCGATTAGTCTGCCTTCATCATGGAGAGTCATGAAATATAGTAGAAACCCAATCGTCAATGGCAGTTTTGATTGAGGACGCAAGAGGACCCAACGCAGGTTCAGGTCCTGAGAATTCATGATGAGAATTTGCCATAGTTCACTGATTAGTGCGTCGGACTACTGAATATGGTTGAATTCTCAGACCAAACTAATGTAAATTTTTGACTAGGTGTACTTACTTATGCTTTCGCCAACGAAATGTTTTTTTTTTTTAAAACGGACGACCTTTTGGTTGCCTATATCGTTATTGGAAACATGCCATCTATGCTGGAGAATTTATGCGAAGTGAAGAATGGTTTATTGCCCATAAAATTGTTGTCTTCAGTTTGGTCTGTTATTGTGGAAAGTTGATGATCCAAGCCTAAACCATACCTGTTGAGTCTGGACTATCAGCAGCAGGTATAAGATCCATGGTTATGGAGCCTTCCTTGGTGAGCTTCTTTAGTTTTGTTTTGCGTGTTTAAGTAGGTTTTTTTTTTGGAAAGAGTATTGATTTTACGAAAACAATGTTTGGTCCTTCGTAGAATATCTGTGTGGACTCCAAATTCTATTGAAGGGTGAACTACTTGACTAAAGTGTCAAGAAAGCCTTGTAAGTAAATATATTTAACCACGTTTAGTACACTGGATAGGTATAATCAAATTCTTTAATGAGAGTAGAGTTATTTCTCACATAAAAGTAGAATTCCTAATCACTGTCGGTGGGACATCATTTCACTTTAAAAATGTGGATTTATTTCCCACCAAATGTGAAATAAATTCCCATGTGGATCAGACGTCCGTGGAAGTGTTTCCCTGTACTATATGCGATGCGTTAATAATATAGAAGCGGATAACTATCTCTTGCGCACTGGGAATATCACCTTTGTATTACTTCAGTTTTACAGTACATTACTAAATCATGGACTCTGTCGAAACCGGATAAAAATATGTATCCTTGGTGGGTATAAGAGAAAAGTGAAAGAAAAGAGAAAGTGTTGCTAGCCTTTTAAAAAGGAAATCCAACGAAAAACTTTACAAGCCATACAATACAACGACATCGATTTAGTCGCAAACGTACATATGTTTCTATCATTTGAGGGACCCGCAGAGTCTTCCAGTCTAACTTGGGAGAACAACGCAGTGGAAGAAGATGTCATTCTAATAGGTGGCGTTAACCGAACAGAATAAGAATTTGACAGTGTTGACTTGTTTGACAGTAAAAAAAAGGATTTTATTTTATTTTTACTACTGGCGACTTAGTCCTACATCTTCTGAATTATACAGTCCCACCTGCAAGCTGCTTCCCGTTTTCTCGTTGAAATTTTAGGAACTGAGACTTCGAAATTCGATACAGACTTTGGATGGCTAACAGGAGTCTCCTCACACGCTCAGTAGAGAACTTGATACTTACCTACCTACTTACGTACGTACTTAAATTCTGTAAGTCTTAAGTCTTTGGGATACGCTTAAACTCCGTTCAATACTTTCCAAGTTGCTGAGATTCCACTTCGACTGTTCTGCACCACATTATACGAGGGCATTCCTATATTTGCCCTTCAAGGTCTGACTTTTCATACGATATTGTTTGAAACTCTGACCACCTATCAGTTCTTTTTGATTCCATAAACGGTCTTTCGTTTGCATCTACTTGGTACTTCCTTAGTTTGTGAAGCTAGGGCGTTAATATGATTTCGTGTATCGCATCTCACATTATTGTGTTCTTCTTTCCTCTTCCTGGAATTCCAGGTCTCTGCGGATAACCATGTGCTATGATTTTCCTGCTTTATATTGGCAAACCGTTCTGTTCCAGCTTTCCAGAGCAACGCTCTCTTCAGCAGAATTGCTAAGGATTTTGATTCCTTACGCAAAATGGCCCCTAAATTGTTGATGCACAGCGGGGTCCCTATGCCTGTCGTTATTGTACCTTGGTAGGTGTGTGAAACGTGTTGGAACCTTTAAATTCGCTGCCTATCAGTTGAAATACAAGGCGGCTCCAATGACGAGATAGTTGACATCCACAAAACTTTCTCCGTTATCGTTTCGGTCAGCGGACATCATGGTCCCATCACATATACGAGGGTAGTGTTGTGTAGTTGGCTACTGTGTCCTTGACATTGAAATACCCCATCGACGATGTCCCAATTGGGTGCCAGATTGTGGACAATGCTGCTTTGTTTCTTCCGTAGCGTCATTGGAAATCTAGTTGTCAATATCCTGTCATATGACGCTTTGGATGCCATTGGAGTCAACAGCTGTTCCTTACCGAATTCACGAGAATTTCAAGCTGGGTTTTCCAAGAAGAGCAAGATAGTGTTTCCCGTCGATCGATGATTGGAACACTGCCGCACCTTAATTCGCTCAGTCCTGAGATGCCAACTTGGTATTGTATGAATTCCATGAATTCAAGTTGCAGGAATCTGGCGTTTTGGGTCTAGAAAAGTCTTGATATTTCAGAATCCTGCCGTTATCAGTAGTCGATAGCTAAAGGTCGTCAACAAATTATTCGTTCGGGGGATTGTATCCGTTTCGGAGTAATAAAGGTTTTTTTGGTTGTGGTTGACTGGGCTTACTGAAACTTAAACTTATCCTGTTTTGTAATGCAGGAGGCTCGCCAGCCATCCTTTATCATTCGAAATTTCAGGAAAAACTCCCAGATGGAGGTGAGAGAAGGTTTTACTAACAGAGCTGTAAGATGCTTGCATGCAGAGGCTCTTACTCGGTATTTAGCGAACCCATATCTATCGGTAGATGCTGCTTCTACGAGGCCTTAGTCATTTGCTATCATTTTGCTGAGATGGTTTTGTGATATCCATGCGGAGTTGGTGGACCTAACTTTGGATTAAGTGAGCCATAGATCTGCGGGTACAACCATTTTAGTTAATAAAACCAGGTATAACGTAGTAAGGCGGTTCAAAACAATCGCAAACCCATAGGTAAGGGACGAACGAAAGTTAAAATTGTCCTTAAATGGTCACAATTTATTTTCTATCCACAAAATATTGCCAAAAAGTTTCTTTATTAAATTAATTGCCAAACAGATAAAAAGTGACAACGGATCCTTCCAATGATTGCATTGATGGCCATGGTGCAAGTGCTCAGTCTGGCAATGGTCCAAGTCATTACCAATTTGTCCCAAAAATAGTTAGTAACAGTGTGTTGCCATCATCGTTGAAGAAGAAGTATGGGCCAATGACCCCTCAAGCATAAAACCCGCACTAAACCGTCAATTTTTGTGGAAGTAATGGCCAGAAATGAGCTTCATCGCTGAGAATAATTTTGAGATTTGACTTTGACGCAATCGCAAGTATAGACGAGTTGAAAACGTCAAACAAATCGCAGCTAACTTCACGCATAGCCGAGAAAGTCTATTAGAACAGTGGGGCGTTCCAATTGAAAAACCCTTTAGTTCTCTAGAACTTTCTTCACTTGGCTTGGCTTGGAATTTTATCATTCTTTGGACTGTGGATACACCGTTTCATTTCTTCTTGTTGCTAAGCTTCATCAGGAATCTTCATTAGCCTCTTTCTAAAGCTGGATCTATTGACCATCCTAAGGGAGGGGAATTTTATTCGATCCAAGCACCTTTTTATTCCAATTCCTTCTTTTGTCATTTTTGTTTTCATATTATTTCCAGTCTCTTAGATTTTAATTCCAGAGGCACATCCAAAGTACAAGTTGGATGTTTTTATTATTCCAGTTATACAGAGGCATGCCTGTTTGAGAGTCTCCCTCATAGTGACTAGACAAGTCAGTTTCCATTGATGATCATTGGTTCAACAATAACACACACAGGGCTACAACTGCTCTGATGTGTGAATGGAGTTCCTTTGCTACAGCACTTGAGCAACCAGAGGTCCTGTGGTCTGTGTTTCGTTCATGGAGAATTGTATGTCTGTCTGCAGTTGCATGTAGATTTTCTAATGCCGCCTACGGCCACAACTTGAGGGAAAAAAATACCAGAGAAATGCTTCCATTTACAATTTGAAACTGCTCATCCGGTGCTCTTGGGGAACAAATCCCATTCGAATCATCACCTGGGCGTCCACAACATTTTGCGGTGACTACTGAAACTGCGGAGATTGTCTGAAAATGCCAACAATGGGGTTCATTTCATTTCGACTCCTAATTTGACTTAACACTTTAAGGCAGAAGGAGAATTTATGTTGTCTGATACTTTGAAATGCAATCCACAAATACCTACATGTGTACCTTAAAGTTTCAAACGTACAGACATACACACATATAGCTGCTAACACTGTGAAAATTTCCTTTTGAAACAAAATACTTATGTAGTCTTACCATATTTTGTGGAATAATAATGAAAAAATTCCCTCCCGTCGAAAGTTCGTCAAACTCATTACATTACATACATATATCCTTTGAAATGCATTGCACGGCTTACAACGTCGCACCTACCACAAGCAAAAACCGAATCCTGCAACAGTTGCACAGTGCACGGAAAATCCCATTTGCGAAATATGCTCACAGAATTTGCCATAAATTGAACAAAATCCACATTCCATAACAAAATCTTCCATTAAATTATATTTTTTTTTTGTTGCTTTTGCCCCAGGACTCGTTCGCTACAAAGACATTTTATCGAATGTCCTCCAGAAATACGCTCCCACATCCTTTTACCAAGAAGTCAGAAGAAGACAAACTCAAAAAAAAAAACGTGTTTGCTTCAATATTTCCGAACGTAAGTGTGCACTTATATCGATTACGTGACTATCGATTCTCATGTTCATCTCATGCCCCCTCGTGCTGGTTGGTAGTGACATTCTTATGTTTTAAGGAACAATGCCATTATCCTGCTGCTCATCCCTCCGACGACCGAATAAGCCGGTTGTGCTTTTGGATAAACCCTACAAAGATAGCCAATGTATGATGTATGAGTGATGTCGGGCCAAATGCCCGAACAAAAAGGAAAATCATATTTGTGACCAAAGAAAAAAAAAAGTATCTGACAACAAAAAAGCGAACACAAACGAAAAAAAAAAAAGAAAAAATAATTCCGAACAGAGAACAGAAAAGATAAGAAACGCGAAGAGGGTACAAGCAACGAGCATTACCCACACAAAGTTACTCAGTCAGTGTCCCCGAAAAATTTCGGGCTACAACGAGGGGGTGTGTGTAGTGAATGTGTCAACCCCCGTTCCAAGTTTAACCCTCATGATACGTAATTCACTTATTTTCTGCTGCCACGAACACAGACAGCGACACAGTGTAGTGATGATGGTGGGAGGTGGGGGGCAACAGGCACAAGGCCGGCATGGATTAAGGAGGCGCAAATGAGGTCACAATAACCCAGGCAATAATGCTCCATAATGCAGGATGACTGCGATGGGCCGTGTAAGAGGATTTTCTCTGTTTTTTTTTTTTTTTTTGTTTTCTCTGCTTCGGAATCAGGTGGGACTAGTGGCAGAATGTGGCACTATAATTGATTGACCCCGTTTGTCAGACATTTACTCTGACATTCCGTCACAGTTTGACATATGATTTGGGAGGGTTTCGGCTCGCGTGTCTATGTCAGGTGAATACGTTAAACTACCTTTCTAGTCGTATGCAATGGAAAATCTTCTGTAGTGAGTCAGAATACGCATGACAGTCGTGCAGTGGAGTATGTTTGAACAGGTGCAGAGGACGTTACCGAGGGTTTATTGACATTTACCTCATGTACTGAAATTTTGTGAAATGACTCAGCATTGGGGGAGTGATGACTGCTAGAAATCAGCTCCTTTTTCGATTTGGAATTAGTGTCGGCTATGAGCTGAAACTCGAATGTAGCTACAGGCTAACAATTTTGGCTTAATCTGGGTCGTGGTGAGATTATTAATATGTCAATCCATCATAGTCAGGACCTGACCTAAGCTGACTGCTTCTGACTACGTATGTACGTCGTGAACAAATTTAAACATTTTTATTTTTATAAGGGTAGCGTGATGTGATGGGTAAAGGTCACATCTGTTTATATTCTGGCGGGCAATGACTCTTTAACTTTTGAACTATTTGTATGGTTAAGTTGGGAGGGGATGGTATATTTATTTAAAAGTTATGTAAGTTTAAAATGTGCATACAACCTTGAGATGTCTTCTTGGTTTCCTAGTGTAGAATTAAACTTTTGAAGTATTCTGCTGTATTCATCACTTGCTGGTTATACAACAATGGTGCCGGCGGCGCTTCATTAATTATGGTGACTTTGGTCTCGTTTCTTCCTTCCTTTTCAACGATCTCCCATTTGTTTATATCAGTTGAACGACTCTAAGCTCTGAGAATTGCTGTTTGCTTCCAGAAAACTGGTCCCAATGCAGGCGCCTCCTAAAGTTTTGTTATAATTAGACTTGCATTTCAGTATGGTAACTCAACGATGCCTTCTTCTCCCAAAAGGTAGGTACAATCCATTGTGGACAAACTTCTAGAACTTTTGTGTATTACAGTTGTGACGAGAGGAACTTCCAATCTATCTCCTTGTTGAAATTGAAGCCAGGAAGGTTCTCTACCGTATAAGTGTGGATATTGGGGTAGAGGATTCAAGGGTTTATTTTTTTCAGTAGCACATGAGACCATCGGAATGTGGCACTCGGAGCTGTTGTTTTAGATCCGATTTTCGGGTCTTTTTTCGGATCGCTTGAAATAGATCAGTTAGGAGAAATCGACTTCAAGCTATCCCGTGTGGATTGCTTTTCTGAAGCTCGATTCTATACTAGAGATCCTCACGTCAAGCATTCCTTAGCCTTAAGTAGATTGACTACTGTCTTTTAGGTTAAGATCGCCAAATCTTAAGAATAAATTCGTATGCATCTGCACCGATAGCCAAGCTGCTATTAAGGTCTGTTCTTCTGTAATGACTACCCCTACAATCGTTGAGGAAACTATCTTTAAGCTAAGTCGCAACTATTCAGTGAGTCGTTAACAAAAGTAAAATGGTTGAGTTCCAATCCAGCTCTGCATACATTTTCATGGACTAAGCTGCTCGAATCGAACTTGAGAATCTTAGTTGGTTTCATTCAGATCCTTCAAAGGCTCAAGGCTTAAAATAGTACCTTTCACGAGGAAAAGACAATTTGAACGACTGAGGCCGATAAGACAGTCGGGGACCATACTGATATCAAAGAAGTTTAATATCTGAAGCAAAACCTAGACAGTAAACTCATCTGGAAAAAACACACAGAAGAGATAATCAGGAAAGCCACGCGAGCTCAATTGATTCGCTGGAACCTAGCGGGGAAGCCCTACCGTCCTTAGATAGGATGTACATACATTACTATTGTTAGACCAATGATTACATATGGAGTGATTGAATGGGGAAAAAGAACCCATCTGGTTCGAGGGAGACACTCGATAAGATGCAAAGACTGGCTTCTTTATCACAGGGACCATAAGAACTTGCCCAACTGCAGCCATGGAGGTACTACTGGAACTGATTCCTTTGCACCTTGTGGTTGAGGAATGTGCATTGCAAGTAAAACTGAAAAACTATTACTCCTAGCCTTTCCTAGAGACTACTAGAAGGCTCAACTTTCAAAAGAACTTTACTACCAAGCTTAGCACAATATCAGACAGAACTGAATGGACACACAGTATGTCCTGTACCACGAATTGCTGTCAATTTTCACGGATGGGTCCAAATCCGAGGACGAAGTCGGTGCTGGTGTCTTTTGCAGCGTTTTTCAAGCCGAAGTCACCGCCATTCGTCAAGCAACTGATTGGCTGGCGATTAATACAGTATTAGCATCGGATATAGTCATATATGTACATCGACAGTCAGGCAGCCATCAAATCCCTTGTATCCAGCGCAACTAGATTCAAGGCAGTGAAAGACTGCCGCGCATTTCTTAACGAGATATCTGGACAGTATAACCTCACCCTTTGCTGCGTAGCAGGTCACTATGAGACTGACGAACTAGCCAGACAAGGCTCCTCTGGTCTTAACAGTATAAACGTCACCGACATCAAGGCGCCCACGTCTTCTGTTAAATACCTTATCAAAGCTGACGCGGAGAAGGAGGCCAACCATCGATGGTAGCAACTCGACCGATGTCACACCGCTAAGCAACATGTTGCCAACTTTAAATAAAACCAGGTCCATTGGACTCCTAAAACATAAAAGAGCAACCCTCTCCAAGATAGTTAACATCCTCACTAGACACTGTGCTATAGGAAGACATGCCAAAAGATTGGACATCCCATACAATGACTTCTGTAAAAGCTGTATGGACAAAGAGGAAGAGGAGACCATCAGTCAGGTCCTGTACACGTGCCCTGCGATCGGCAACACTAGGAAGGCTACATTAGGCGAATACCTTTTCAATGACTTAAACGATCTTATCAACGTCTGCACGGTTAAGTTAGCTCCTTCATACAAAAGGAGTGGATGGTTCCCAGAGTAAGAGGGTAACCCACCCACCTCCCAAATCGGCAGCACAATGGGCCTCCTCTGATCTAAGTGCATATTCCCATCGAGGGCCGATCTTAACCAATCCACCAACTAACCAAGCTCAACAACAAAAAGGGTTGGAGCACAATCTACAAACCGAATAATCACTCAACAAAGTGGTACACAGTGGATCAAGAACTGATGAAGGAATTGGTGCAGGAGTATACGGGCCTAGATCCAAATACTCTGAATCCATGGGGAAAAGTACCAGCATCTTTCAGGCTAAAATCAATGCCATTGTCCAAACCAATTTTGACAGAAACCACGGCAACTTTGATATAGCTATAGTGTCAGATAGCCAAGTTGCTATCGTGGCACTTGATTCCTAAGTCATTGTCTAAACTTGTGTGGGAATGTCTGCAAGCACTTATTGAATTGGCTAGAAGAAACAAAGTGACCCTCTGTTGGATACCTGGCCATGTGAGTATAGAGGGTAATAAAATGGTCGACTACATAGTCGGTCGACTACGAAATCCAATAGTCGGAAGACTTAAATCCTCTACATATGACGGTTTGTCTAAATCTAGACCATAACCAAAAACTGCGGTTTGAAGTAGAAGTTGTCCTTATATCTTAGACATGTTCGCACGTCAATTTAAAGTGCTTTCATTCCATCAGTCTTTCTTTCTGCCTGCTGAAAACGCATAAAGAGCTGATTGTCATTCATCTGTGAGGGTACAGACCGGAAACTCCCTGACAATAGGTGAAAACCGTCAGCACCTATTAAATCGATAAAATTGCAATACGATACCGCAGCCATTAGAATGGCAAACAGTAGGTGGATAGGTGGAATATCAGTACATGACTCTCTTCTAAACAAATCTGTGCAGAGCTGGAATATGGGAAACCAGTAGACTTACTTATATCCGTCAATAGGACAAATCTGAGAAAGATGGTTGGCGGCCTCACGTTCACTGTCTGGTAGGCTGCCTTCAACGATTCTGTAGAAGCTGTAGAGACGAGGGAGAGGAGGAAACCATGACACATCTTTTGCGTACCTGTCCTGGCCTATTGGTTTTGAGAATAAAACCCCTAGGCCAGTATTTCTTCGAAGATCTCAACGATCTAGGTAGACTTGACTTAAGCAAAATAAAAAGCTTTGCCACCTGGTCAAACTGGTGAACCATAAACAGAGAACCATAATTCCTCGGCATGGGTTCACACGGAAACTGGTTGTCCTGCCTCCTATCCCATTTAGGAAGTTTCTATGCAGGTCTTCGGTGCGTGTAATCCGGTTTTTTCTTCTTCTAAATGTGTTCCTGCTGAGCGGGGACAACCACCCAATTCAACCAAGTCCAATCTTCATCTGTGTGAGAGCACTATCCCGCTTGTGGTCTCGGGATCCAAACCTATCAGTTTTTTTTTTTTTTTCAATTGTATCCATAGTTGAAAGACCACTGACCATTAATGACTGCAATATGGTGGTGGTAGCTGATAAGGTTTTTTCAAATCTGACCGGGTGGAGACCAAGCTCCAAAACCTGTCATCTGCGGCAAACCCTAAAGTGATGCCTTGTCTCTTCTTCTCTGAAATCTAAAAGTCTGTAGGCTTTTGGTCTATCTGCAAAGGACAGGATGTGAAGTGATTGTTAATGCCGATGACATTGCCATCTTTGCCTCATTTAAAAATTTTGCTCATCATAGGGGACTCAAAAGCTAGATCGAAACTCATTGAACTGGTCTTTTACATGAAAATGGAAAAATTCCTTACAGACCATCGTATTATTAACGGTTCCAGACGGTTTCAACAATTTTTTTTATAATTCACGCCCGTTCAAGGGTTTATTACGAGTACTACCCTTTTAATGTAAAAACACAGCGCGGGAGATACCGATGAACTTTGGTTTTAAATGTTTGTGGATTATGCAACTGTCTATTTCGCTGGGGCACTGTTTTGTGAAAAAGGCGATAAAACGACGTGAGGCAGGACACATTTCTGGGATGTTCGAGAGAGTTACTAGATTCCCCTATGCTTCTGTATACCCATTGGTTTTAAAGCAAGATTTTGGATTCTGTTCGGTGCAAAGAGGTTTTGGGTGCATCGGACCAGACATGAGTGTTATACTCGATTTGGGGCAGATGTGTGCCTTATATATTGCAGCCAGATCAGATTAGGTAAAGTACTTCTTGCATCGTTTGAGGTCCACGTGGCGTTGGCGTTCCAGGTCCACGACAGAAGAGCAGGGACGTAAGTCTGGGAACCAATATGAGAAGCTGAGGGTACTGTCGGCAGAGAAGGAATGTATTGGATGTGTAGAAACAGACAAGAGATCATTTATTATTACAAGAAAAAGATTTGGAGCCAAAACGGAGCCTTGGGGGACTCCAGCATTTATATGGTTGATTGGAGACTTTAAACGTCCAAGACAATTTGAATGGGACGATCTCAAAAGTAATTTCTAATCCATTGAAGAAGAGATTTATCGAATGCCAAACTCTGTCAAATATCAAGCGCAACAATCGTACATTCACTAGAATAATGCAAAGAGTGGTCCCACTTTTTGGTGAGATGCATCATCACATCACCAGTGGACCTTTTGCTATGAAAATCGTACTGCCGGTAATTTTTTAGGGTCAAGCTTGATTAATATTGTTTTCCTTCTACTCGGAAAGAGTCCAGAAGAGTAAGTAATATTTGAGACTAATTTTACAGCAGGCAACCTAATTGGAAAGCCGATATGTCCTTCAGAAATAGGCTAAAAGCCAAGCTATGTATAAAGAAATATAAATTTTTCATCTCTTGCGTCACATGACACAAATGTCATTAAATTCAAAAATCAAGAAATCAAATCATTTCAAGTTAATTGTGGACGAAATTATGAATATAATTCAATTCCACGCTTGTTAACTAATTGAAGGCAATTAGTTAACTTAAAAAGCAATTGAAAGCAGAAACGAGCATAATAAGAAACACCTGTTTGGTGCGATAAATTTAAATGATTTCCAGAAAAAGAAACAAAAATAAACTTCAACAAAAGAACAATTATTTAAACTCATTGCGGAGTAAGTGTACCTACCCCTATTTATTCGTGCCATGGAGGTTTTTATTCTCACGTGCGCCAAAATCCTGGAAACGATTATTTTGATGGAAGAAATTTTAATTGTTTTATTCTTTTGTTACGACGAGGGTTTCCGTTTTTATTTTTTGTTGTAACGAAAATAGGAAAAAAAAATCAATAACATGTGTGTACTTCGTAGGATATACATATTTAAAAATATGAATGCTAAGCAATTATGTGTATAATAATAGATTTATGTGCTTTTGTGTGGTTAAAATCTTATTTAATGGTTTTATTTTTATTTCTTTTTGTATGTAAGTATGGTTATGGTTACACTTTGGTCTAGACTGGTACAAATAAATGTTTTGATAGCAAAAACAAGTAGATGGTTCTAGAACACTCTATACTGGTCCATTTTACTACCAGGAAACAGTTCTTTATTAATGAAACTTTTATGTTTTATTGAAAGGACGAATAGGGGCTTTAATGATGAGAAGCTATTGGCAAATGCATGACAAGTATCGTCACCCTTTTTAAAGGCTTTACTGACAATGATATTATTTAAGCTCAGTAGATGTAGAGGGTGGGCCATCTGTTGGTTTCCCTTTGAATCATATTTTATTTTGACACTGACAGCTCTTATGCTTGACAGAAAGTCAGTATTATATTTTTGCGGTACAAAATGGATAGATTTATGCTGGAACAACGTTGGGAAATATTGCAAAGTTAGGCTGAGTTCCGAAATGTAAAAAAAAAAAATAGTTTCGATGCGGTAGTACTATTATTTTGATGCGCATCTGCAACGCAACTTCGACAATTTGTATACATTTTACACTGCACAAGTTTGATTTTACGGAACGTAGTTTATACGAAGCAGGCAATTTGCCAATTAAAATGACAAGCTTGAATGTCAAATGATAGTTTGCTCAGTTGATGCGCATCGATAACGTTTAGGATAAATTTAGAAACTTGAACCTTTGTTAAAACTTTCTCATTTGACTTTTGGAACTTATGACTTTGTAGAAGCATCTGATACATTTTTGAACTCACCCTTACTTCCAAAGTAGATGCTGTGTTGCCGAAACAGTGCGAATTTTGGTCGAAATGATGCACCAACTGCAGCTGATATACACAAGTTTGTAATGAAAGTTCATGAGACTGGTTTGCTGATTGAGAACCGAACATATTCCCGTGTTCGTTCTGTGCCCTCAACTTAGAATATTGCAGTTTTTTACAGGTTTTTGCCCATTTTTCTTCCAAGACGAGATGAGAACCGATTTCTGAAATTGAGGATTGAGACTTGGGCGATCTATAGTTTCAGCAAGATGGGGCTACGTATCACACAATCCGTCCAACAATCGATTTATTGCACACTAAGTTCAATAATCGTA
The DNA here is from genome assembly GCA_905220385.1 of Xylota sylvarum. Classification (NCBI taxonomy): domain Eukaryota; kingdom Metazoa; phylum Arthropoda; class Insecta; order Diptera; family Syrphidae; genus Xylota; species Xylota sylvarum. Next base: position 43,242,958 of record LR999958.1, read on the forward strand.
TAATCCTCGTTTTGGTGATGTTGCTTGGACGGCACGAATCTGTGATTTGACGCCGTTGGACTTTTTTTTTTGTGGGGTACCATTCGCTATGCGACCAAATCAGAGACGATTCAGACAGTCAAGAACAATATTGGTCAAGATATTCGGGAAATAGGGGCCGAAACCATCGAAAATGTATTCAAAAATTGGGCTGCGAGGATCTACTTCAAAAAAGCATCAGTCTTTGGAAAATATTAAACAGTGTTTTTTTTTATAGTCTTTTTAAAAAGCTAACCTATAGATGTCCCACCCTGTTAAAACATATTGAGTGCGGGTACTGTAAGTTCTCAGGGCTTTTTGTGGCTATTTTTAATTTAAGTCCTACTTGCCTCAGCTTCCAAATTTGTAGCCATCCGTTGTGACTGTTGACCAACATTGCCAATGCTGCAAAGATTACATTGCTGATGACCACCAAAACCAACAGTGGCGACAGTATGTACCCCTGACGTACGCCACTTTGGACTTTAAAATTATTGAAACACGTTAGGTGGGACACGCAAGTAGAAGGAGACCTCAACCGACTTGGAGTGTGCAACTGGAGTCAGTTAGCTAAGAACCAGGCTAACTGGAGAGGCTTTTTATTGGAGGCCCAGGTTCACCCCGAGCTGTAGCGCCACCTAAGAAGGAGAAGAAGAAACACCTTACCATTTTGTAAGACATGGTGGTGTCTTACATTTACTGCCCTCGTATGTAGCCTTGATAATAGCTAATGAGTTCTTCTGGGATGTCCCTCCTGTTGAGGTATATTTTTAGCTTCCGTGTTCCAAGTTAAGTTTCTTAAGTTCTCCTTATTAAGGTCCATTAATAAGTTGGGCTTACTTTGACTAGGGATAAACTTTTTCACCTGCCTTAGGCCATGTAGGCAGGTACAGAGTTGAGCAAAGCCCTCTGTCTTCCATAGGGATGTTCTGTGACTACGGAAACCATGCTCAAGGATGGAAGATTTTAATTTGAAACAGATTCAGATAGTCCAGACAAGTTTAGACCATTATTTCGAATCTCCACTTCGACGAACGTTTTTATATATCCATTGTTAGACCACCAATGAGTAATGACTTCAGATCATATCTGTATGTATACAATGTAAATAATTCGATTACTTAAGTCAATTTTCGTTCGAATTTTCTAGACATTCCTCACCAGCATCATTTTGTGTATATTGTGGATAATATCTCAAAACAGTAAAAAACATTTCCCTTGCCACTTAACCCATCTAACTTGTGTTGGATTCGATTAAGGAGAGACTACATCTAATCTTATCCATAAGGGAAAACAACCCCATTTTAGGAACTCCGTCCTGGTGGTGGAAACAAAATGGCATTCCAAGCACGTATAGTCTGCCATCTAATGATAAATTTTTGAAGCAAACAAAATACAACGACGACTGGATTGAAAAATTATTTTAAATTTTCATGAAATTTATTTGTGAGTACATTTTAAAACAGCTGATGTTCAATTTTGACCATATACTCCGCCATTGTATCGTTTGTCAATGCTGTAGCTTGTTCACGTTTCATTTGACGTTAGGGGGGGTTGTGTTCCAATAAGAACAAAAAAAAAAAAAAATTGTCCCGGAAACACCATACAAGCATCGATGCTTTCTAAAATAATGGTGAGGCATCATAAATCACAGCCATTTGAAGTATCCTGCGTATATGTGTGTACGAGTAGACATGTAGCTTCCGCCTAAAAGTTTTTGCGAAAAACGAAAGTCTGACACGTTTGGGTCTAGAGTTTCCGGGACGTGTTTTTAGCTTGTTAAACCTATGCAGACAAGCATACTCTAGGGCTTCCTATACGAGTATTTCGAGTCAGATTTACGACATAGCGTTCCATTTGGTTTGGGCGAATGTAATTTATTTATGGATACATGCATACATATCATATATGTATAGTGTTGCTTTGAATCTGTCAGCAAATGTGAATAGCTCGATGTTGGGAATGGAACATGTTTTGGGCGGATATTGGATCGTTTAATCTTACAGTTTTGAGGAACTATTTTTTAAATACGCTGTAATGTTTGCGACATCAAGGTCCGGATGGGAGAAAATTGGCACAATACTACCAGCATCAGCTGCAGAAAATGAGTGGCAACATTGGCAGAGGGCCATCTAAGGCGACCATTATAAAAAAAATTGTGGATTCTGATGAATGTCCGCAATCATATGCAGCAGGGAGGTGGGAAATTTTCTAAAGATGCCAATAGCCCTCGCTAGTGGCTAGTAATTTATGAAGATAAGGAGAGTTTTGCCACCGTAATAAAGAAAGCTTTATCAGTCCTGTGCAAAGAAGTTGAAGAGATTGTAGGCAGCGAGCAGCCTTTCATCCTCGTCGATAACAGAGAAGTTGGTTCATGGAACAGTCTTCCTTGTCTTAAATATGTAGGTTACATTTTAAAGATCTTCCTGGTTGCACTATTGTCATCTTTTTAGGTTTTTAGACTACATCCACATCTGATTATCCACCTCTAGTTCCAGTCTCTTCTTAACTAATAATTTTTTAAGTAGAAATGACATTTTGCCAATGTTCAATTTAGAGGATGTTTGTGATTCCTTTTAAGAAACCGATATTAGTAACTTCTGGGTGTACCTGTCTAACGAGGAAAGACATATCAATAGACCGACCAAAGTACCTATCCATGGTCTGCTCAGCAACTGTGGCCATATCTGTTTAGTATGGTTGCACGTGTCAAGATTACGTCATTTTATATTTGTCGAATGCAGAACTAATGTAGAAATATAGTATCTTGCTGTTTCAATGGTTAAGTGAAGTTTTCCTTCAGCACTCAAGAGCTCTTGTTTAGTGGCATTTTTGACTGCTTTAGCTTCACAATATCCTGTGACGTTTGAGTGACGAGAAACCCAGCACAAAGTGAGATTACAATTATTTGATATCTCATTCAGCCATTACCATAATCTTCACTTGAAATACACTGCAAAAGTTTAAAGATATGCTCATGTGAAGAATGACAGAAAACAGTCCAGCTACTACACCCTCGCCTGTCTTAGACACATCACTGTAGATTTCCAGAGTCGACCGGCAATAGTAGCCACGACACACATGTCACTCTAAGCAGGCTTACAAACACCAGCTTGTATCTGAAAAATGCATTCCCTTCATGTCAAGAATATAACACGCTCAACGGGAATGGTTCTAAGAACCTAGGCCCTGGGTCGCATGAGCTTGTCGTGCCAAATATTTGTATTTTTTTTTATACGAAGACGAAAAGGGTGAAATTATGTCTGGTTTGGTAAGAAAAAATAAATAGCATATCGGGTGGGATAAATGGTGACGGGACTTAGCGTTAAAGTGACAACGATAGTTGCAGAAATCCGTTTCGGCTTCCATAAAGGGCTAACTTCTCATAAGCCATCCAATGTCACATCGAAATCCTATAGTGATATCCTAAAAGATAAGTTTATGCTGGCGATCATTGACCAAAGTTATGTTAATCGAACGATCGCTCCTGACGGGTGCCAAATGATTCCAGCTAAACTGGCAAATGTATGTATTTATGAGAATGATGAGAAAAAATCCTGGACCACCTCCGAACCACTGTCCTCACGGAGTATAAGCCACGTGAAGTCGATCCTTATAAAGTGGTAATAAGCAACTTGGGGCAAGTATCGCCTGGTACAAATCTCGAGGTTGTTGCAAAGGGAGGATATCTCTAGTAGACAGAGAACTCGCACCTGGATCTCAGCTCCAATTCATTCAGGACAGGAACCCATCGCTAGGTTGAAAGAGCAAGGTGTGTTGGTTGTAGCCGGCAGCCACTTGAACACATTTCTCTTTTTTTTTGATGCGCTTGATGGGTGAAATACTTTATACTTAGATACTCGGTAGTCCCTGCTACGAGTTATGTCAGACTCTACACTTCCGCATGTTTATGTTTTGGACTTTACGATGACAACAGAATGGGTCAGCTGCGATGTCATATTTGTAAAGGAATTCCCGGTAGTTTCCATGTCTCGTTAGGAATTGGACAAGGTAGAAGTTTACTTCATAATGTTTTCTTTTTGTCCGCTCTTCTATGTTCGGCATCAGTTTGTATGTCAACCTGCCGTTTCCTGACGTGTTTCATCGCTATTTCAGCAACTGCTCTGATGATACTATTCTATATGCGCAGTTCTCATGTACGAACTTGTCGCTGTGCCCATATAGGGGCTGTGTACATGAGGATTGAGTTAATCACTGTCGCATGCAGGTTCCTTATTAGCTGCCTGCATCCTCCAATATTTAGCATTAGCCTAGATATTGGGGCAATAGCCTGGATCGCTATAACGCTTGTGTATGTACCATGCTTTTAGCAGTTAAGCCTACTGTCTAGCACTACCCCTAAGTACTTTATGTAGGGCTTTGACTCGATAGAGTGTCCCAATACCTGTATTACCAAGCGCTCAACTTTCTTGGGGCTAGTTATGAGGACAGCTTCAGTTTTGTAATACGCTAATTCCAGACCTCTAGAGCGAAGCCATATCTTCACGTTGATGGTGATGGTGATGTTGCAGTTTCACGTCACTTCCTCTAGGGTTTTAGCTTCTGCCACCACCGTGATGTCATCCGATTAGGTCCACTTCTCTTGGTCTCCACATATGTAATACTTCATCATACATAATGTTCCACAGGGCAGGGCCTAGAACTGATACCTGTGGAAATCCTCCTGTAATTTTATATTTGTACAGCCCTTTGTTCGTGTCATAGAAGAGGTTGTGTTCTCAAAATAATGTTTGATCATTCGCACCAGGTAGTTTGGTACTCGAATATTCCTCAGTGCTATCGTAATGAAGTTCCAGCTGCTGGAGTTTCTAGCACTTTTCCTACCATGTCTAACAGTGGCCTGTACGATGATGGTTGCCTGGAGGCTGTCTCTGTCGTTTCGATTGCAGAGAAAATTTCCATACAAATACCTCTGGTTGGGTTTTAATGGGTTTTTTTGATACGAAATTTGGGATCCCGTCCATTCCTGGAGCTTTATTTCTTTTCATTGGGTCTGCAACTTCCAGTACTTCTGCAATTGTGACGGGTTGTATTGATTTCGTATCGAATGCTATTATGCGGGAAGATGCACGCTGGTATTCCTCTGACTATGATATTCATCATGGACTACCTTATAGGCGCTTCCTCACGGGTTACGTTGGAGGTCTTCTCTTAGCGATTGGAAAGATTTGGTTTTACTCTCTTTAATGAGTTTCCGAAGTTCTCTTCTTTTCCTCAAGAATTCTTCTCGTATCTAACTTCAACCCATAGCTCCCTACGTATGTGGATACCTAACGCAATGACCACATAAAAACAAACTAAAGTTAACAGTTGTACATACGGTTGAGTTCAGTATGAAATCGCACATGCATTATTGTTTCCTAATCCTCCTAATCTCTCCCATCGTAGTTGAATCACAATTCGCTTAGTGCAGTGCTACCAAATCGAATAATAAAATTTTGCAATAAATTAGGTTCCACATACGCCACCCGGTACCAGACGAGTGCGACTTGCTGTCCGCGCAAACAGCTGCATTTAATTGTGCCCGGATAATGTGACTAAAATTAGCTGGCCAGACATAAACCGTTAAACGGGCAGCATTTATTGCTTTTATTGTTTAACGATAATTTGATTTGGCTTACTGAAATACGGAACATGGAAACAAAACGAAACAAATTACGTATTCGCTACCAACGTTCGCGAACACACATTGGAAACAGTGTCAAACTCGGTGCCGTGTGGCTCAGCTGTGCTGAAATAAAATTTTATTGCATCCTTTGGCCCCGCAGGCGGTACTTCTAACAGATGAAGGTGGTGGTAAAAGTACGTCTGTGTGTATTTTTTTTTTTTTTTTGGTCTTGTGATTCAAAATGAAATCTTTTTCCTCGATGGGAAAACGCTGCCTTAATGTATGCGCATATGTGTGCTTGTGTGTGCTGGTTTGCAAAAACAAAAAAAAAACAAAAAAAAGGATCTTCCACATCGCCAAAGGCTATAAAGTGGGGTGGCATCGAATATAGTTAAGCTATCTAGGAAAATGTTTTCATAGACAGTAATACAGATGAACCGCACGCTTCCATAGTAGCATCACCCAAGTGGCAGAGCTTTCTAGCTGCGGGAAAACTTTCAAATGATATGACTATTTTATTAGAGGAGCTGCACTGTTCCTTTTATCTAATGCTTTTATATAGCAGCAAAAAAAAAAAATAGGGTGCGCCCCCAAGTGTCGCTGTCTAAGCAAACAATGAAAATCTTTAACATGTTGAATAGGGCCGTCTACATAAACTTGTTTGTGTTGTGTCCTTTTAAGATGCGCCACACAAACGCGTTGTAAGTTCTGGGGAATTAAGCCCCAATTTACAGCGTTACGTTAAGTCCTTTGTAAACGTAATGATAGTCATTTGCATTCCTTTGATGGATGTGTAGTAGAGGATGACGTTTCTGCACTGCAGCGGAATATTTCACCAACTATTCGTAATGAATTTTGCGAATTTTCAGTCAGCGATAAAATAAATCTTTCATTATGGACGCAATTCTTTACGCGGTTGTGTTCGTAGAGTAACAAAAGAATTTCGCAAATGAAATGAATGTCATTAAAATTTCCCCCGGGTGGTGGGGTCATTTTTATTTATTCCCCTTTAAAATTACATCTCGTTATATGAATTTTGCTTATCGATGCATTATAATGCGTATTTGCGTTTCCCATTGAGGCTGTATTGCATTTCATTCGAATTACAGGGATGGCGCCGGGTATTGGAGTTGAATTCAATTTGCTCTGGAGACTTGTACTGATATAAATTGTTTTACATTATTTCTTTATTTTACTGGCAGTGAGAAGAATATTTCATCCTTTCATTCATGGATTACTTATATTTATTTAAAGTCATCGTTTTAAATGGAATGAGTTCGAAAACTGACTTACCTGAAGAACAATTGCTTTGGGTTTAAAGTGTTTTAAACCTCGCTGATACAGAATGAATGTTTAGTATGTCAGTTGAAGGGAATTGATGTATGGAAGGAGAGGTTTGTGAAGGTTTTCAAAAGAAGAATGTTTTAAATCAGATAGGGAGCATACGGGACGAAGGCGTTAATAATTGAGAAGCGTGCGGTAATCTACTACAATACTATTAGACAACAAGATAATGGACTGTTATCACACCTTCACTGAAATTGAAATTGACATTGGCTTGGGTGAACTGGCACACAGGAATCGAAAGAAATAGACAGGAAATATGGACAAAGCAGAGATCGGCCTAAATATGATTTGTTTTTGAAAGACCCGAGAAAGTAAGGAGGAATGTAAGAAGAACTAGACACATCTGTCAAAATTTTGACCAAACTCAGAAGATGCAGTTTAAAAGCTGACTAGTTCCTTACCAGATTCTTTGACGTACCCGGTAACGTCCCTGGTTGAACATAGTGTAACAGAGGAATGAAGCCAAAACGAAAAACGTATTCATCCACATAGAAGGCGCTTGTGTCATTGCAACTTTTGACTACATTTAAGCCCCCACTGGTGACACCGTGGATTGTAGTAATACGCATGAACTTGAGGATTGGAGCTAAAAGTAGCTAAATTTTTAAGGCAAGGCTAAAAAAGGTTGTCGGTTATGAGGTGTTTTACCTCCGCTAATATGGCGTATGGTGACTGATTTTCTGTTAGACACTCAATAGTTCTAACGTCTACTTTTAGGCAATTGCAGATGATGTTGCATACCTTCTGAGCCTGGAAGCTTTTGAGCCTAGATATGATCCATGATTGGCGCACGAAGAATGGGATTTCGGTTATTTCTCTCATAATTGGGGTTGTTTCTTTAAGAGTCGAAGGATCGTCATTAGTATGACTCCGTGGGGCATCTATTGAAGAGTAACTACACCTAGTGAAGCATGTCATTTTGTTAAACTGATGGCGTTGATATTTATTTGAAGTCCATCTGCATCCTAAAAAGCCGCATCAATCGCAATTGAGTTCGTAGGAAACCCAATCATCAATGGAGGTTTTACCGAGGGTGCGGAAAGATCCGATGCACTCTTATCTAGGAATTTCATCAGAGAGCAATCTCATTCCCAGAGATGCCAGTAAGAAGTGGAATCTAGATAAGAGACTAATTCAAAGAGTAGTTGAAGGCCTTAAGCGTACATACTCCGACGGTTACACTTATTCCTTACAATATAGCCTATGGCATTTAGATAAGCATAGGTTTCTGTATGGATTACCAACAGAAACTTACAATTTACACAAGAGCCGAAGTTCTGGTGTCATTTCTTAGGACGGCGTATCCTTAGAACTAGGGTGGTAGGATAAGTTTCGCGCAAGGTCACCGAAAATCTAGTGTGGATGATTTCAAAATCCAGCCCGTCTAGGTCGGTATATTGCTTTGACAGTACAGCCCACGATAAAAGTATCAAGCGAACATAAATCAAGCAGATCATCTAGAGCAGAGCCAGACGTACTCAAGAAAGGATACGCTGACATCCCAGGAAAATGAAAAACAATTAGCCTAATAAGGTTTCTCTGAGATCAACAACATAAGCATCACCGACATCTAGGCGAAAATGTTCCTCGTTATGGCGTCACCTAGACTTATGCAATATCACTAGGATACGGCGTCCCATAAACTAGGCATTCTTCGTAAAAATCTCCGCATGAGCTGCATATACATGGAGGAAGAAGAAACCATCGGTCACTTTCTTTGCACGTATTCCACAGCAAATGGTTCCAGGTCTAGATGGAGTCATCTATAAAATTCCTTCTCTATATGCCTGATACTGTGACCTAAGAGAGTTGAGGTAACAACAAGGGTGAAGTTATCCCACCTGCCTTACGTACCCACACTTGAAGAGCGTAACATTTTATGGACAATGTATCTTCGTCAGAAAATATTTTTGGATGATTCATCCTATTCCAGACAATAGACGCTACCTCAGACGGCAGTGGCTATAAGACATCTCACAGGTTTGTTGATTTTCTCCCTATGTTAAGGATTTTGATTGTCTAAGCCTAGGAACATTTTTCCAACGCGATAGCAAGTGCTCAGTCATTAATTAGCGCTACTTATAGAAGTAGCACAAGTAAGGTTCTTGTCTTAATAACGCAGATTCTGAGCCATGCTTAGCTAGTTCATCCCCACTGAAATGGATTCTAAGACATCGTAGCAGCACTTCACTGAGATTGGTTTGACATAGCAGAGATCTCAATGACATGGAGTTCATCGTGGGACAAAGTATTCTACGTTCCTATATGTAACGAGATTTTGGTATTGGATCCAGAATGCCACCTTCAACTTCGGATTCTAACTTTGACCCCTCCAACCAGATGCAATTTCTAGGGTCCAATGCCGTTACTTCTTTAGACCAGTTTTCATTCTACTGCTTCTGCAGAAGTCTTGTGAAAAGAGGCCTAGCCTTTTGGCATGTTAGCCTATCAGACATTGTCCAGTAAGAACACCGGTAACGTGGCTGTTCTTTGATCGTTTCAACAGGGCCAACTCAACACTTTGTATCAGATCAAGCCTGGGTCAGATTTGTCTCGAAATGTTGCAAGTAAAGTGGTTTTCCCATTTACAGTTGATTTTGCTAAAGAGTTCAGCTTTAGTAAGAGTTTACAAGTAGCGAGGGGCATACACAGGTTCCGCCATTTCGGTAGGATCCTATGGGTCATACCCTGTCTGGCGAGCTTGTTAGTATGGCAATTCCTTACAATGTATCTTTGGCCTGGCACCCAGCATAGGCGAATGTTGAACTACTCAGTCATCTCCAGGAGAGACAAGCGGCAGTTTAACGGGGCTTTTGAAGTAAAGGAGCATGATTCTACGGATTTGGTTGCCGGTTGACTGTCAGTGAAAATGAAAGGAAAGACAAGGTTTACTTGATCGCCATGATTTCCGCCTGAAAAACCCTACAATGATTTGGCCGTCGGAAAGAGATGCTCAGATTGATCTTGTCGAAGAAGACACCACAATCCACTTCTTCGTCAGTCTTGGAGACGTCCGCGTAGAAGTGAACTGAACTGTCTTTAAGAGAGGGAGCAGTAACCTATTCACTACGGTCAGAGATGCTCATGCGGAAGTTTCGGTCAAATAACAGGGTCGGCGGTAAAGTAAAAGAGAGCAAAAAACTGGAAAAATTGCGAGAATTGTGAATTTTATTGCGTTTTTCGATGTTAAGCTGACCTCCTATAGTGGAGCAAACATCAAATTCGGATTCAGCAACCCAAAAAATATACAAAACCTTTGAGACAAAAACTTTCGCAATTTTGTTACTTCAAAACCACCATTTGACTGGACTATGCGTCTTCAGATCTTTCTAACATGAGATCCAGTGCATTACTATGGGTAAAGCTGCCCAAAAGTAAATGTCCACATCAGATATTCTATGACCAATTTTTCTGAGAAAACTAACCAAAAATTGGGAGAAGGGATACCATAAAAGTCCTCTTTAGATGAATTTACAAGCAAACTGATTAGCAACGCAAATCGCAAACGCAAATGTACTGGAAGTACAGTGTTTAGAGAAGTTCATAGTTATTCCAAACTCTGAATATATTACCTGATTCTCACTTGTCCACCGAGTTGTGACACTCATTGTTTTCAAACTAAATATTTGTTGTCAGTTACGTTATAAATTTTTTTTGTCTGTTAACCATAAACCACCATTTTTAACCTCATAAACAGGATTTGAATTTTTACAAAAAAAATAAATTAAAAACACGTTAATTTAAAAATTCATCCAGTGAGTTACACTATCATGGCCTAACCACCTTTCACACTTTGTAGTCATGAATCATAATATTTTTTTTTTCATCCGCCCAAACAGTGTAACATTTTGGTTTTAATAATAAAAGAAAAACATTTTGAAACCACACTGTCCTCTCGTGTGTAATGCATCTCGTATCCAGACATTTATTTTCATATTTTCAGCTCGTATCCCTTCGTTAACAAGTAACAAAGAAAATTTATTAAATTCCTCCACCATCGGCCATAAACTATAGTAGTAGTGCTCTGCATGCTAGCTAGTAGATGAAATTAGTTACTATGTGTAGGTAGTCTCGCTTTATGAATATATTTCTGGTAACTGATTACAGTAGTACTATAGTATAGCCATATACATACGTAGATATTAATTGTGCACACGATATGTTGGGTTGGTCACGTAACTTTCCAAAGGCCAGGAGTGTGTACCCAATTTTCCGGAAGCACACAACGCCAATTATGGAGCAATATGCACTAATTGCATTGGGAAATTTGCCAAAACGTATACTATGCTACACAATAGGGTTTTATTGTGCAGTAAGTAAGAAGGACGTTTGACAGTGTTTCAAACAAGAAGGATTCGCTGTGTAAGGTTTACATTGAATATTAGTCAAGAGGCTCTTGTATAGGTTTTTAGAGTACTTGTACAAGTGTACAAAAATATGGACGAGTCAAAGGCAGATAACATAATAAACAAAAAAAAAAAACAAAATGACCCAGATATACATAGCTCGCGACAAAGGCGATGGTAAATACAAGAGACGCGACGACAGCGCAGAACTATCCTTAGGATTTTTGTGCACCCAAATCAAGCATACCGATTATAACTATCCACAAGTTTGTGAGTCAACACATTGGTTCTTCGAGCTGGATCCAGCCCCTAAGAGGTTGAAACAATATACACTTCTACAAGCTCTACAGCCGAGATAAGATAAATCGCCACGCGAATAATCATCAAGATGACCGAATCTTTAGCAGAAATCGCCCAGAAACTGAATTTTGGCAGCATCAAGCGACTGCAGACCGATTACAAAAAGGATTCAAATGATAAGTACTTCGTAGGTACGTCTTAACAAACTAAAGAAGGCCTGGCGCAGTTGCGAAGAGTTACACCCGACGGCTTACAATCTCAAGCTTCATAACAAAACATTAGTGGACGATTACATGGCTGCGCTAAATGGAAGAAATCGCGATGAGTCTCTATACGAGTTTTAGGCAAGCCATCGATGAATACCAGGCTCAGCGACCACCGCCGCCACCGACATAAGCTATGCAGTCACCTTAAGCGCCCAAGGATGAAACTACCTAAGTTTGAAGAAGATTAACTTTCAGTCTCAAGAACAAGAGATGGCCAGAAGCCAGTACATAAACACCTAAGGGTCGAAGATTCCAAGTCAGGTTGGAACTTGATCTATCAGAAAAAGCTGCCATTGCTAAATATATCCTTGTGACGGAACATAGCTAGTGCGTTGAAGAATATGTACGCCTAGGGCATATGGTACAGGTTCCAAGCAACAATATAAACAAACCATGCTACTACATGCCACGGCATGCAGCGATTAAAGAAGACGGTTACCAACCAAAGTACGAATAGTCTTTATTCTTCTAGTCTTCTAGTAGCCTTCTTTCTGGAAACTCGCTCAACAAACTCTTGGATGGTAGGACTGACAGTTTAGCATACAATAGCAACTTTGCTGCTACGATGATGGGTATATCCAGTAGTCATCACTACCGACATCAAAAAGATGTATCGGAGGATACAGATTCCAACGAATCCTTTTGCGCCCAAAGAAAGAAGACATTTATCGACGATACCGATTAAATAGCTGACGTATGGAATAACAAACGCTCTGTTCCAGGCTATTCGTCCACTAGGAAAACTTGCAATTGAGGAGGGACAGGCACTTCCTTCCGCCGAATAAATAATTTTTATATAGACGAACTTCTGACTGGAGTAGATACGATAGAAAACGCTAAAATGTTGTACTTCGAGCTCTCCCAACTGTTGGACAAGAGAGGCTTTAATCTTCGCAAATGTTACAGCAACTACAGAGAAGTTCTAAAAGACATACTAGCAAGACATAGGGGACTTTATGACACCTTCAATCAAGAAAAAGAAGAAGGCTCTATGAAAACATTGGGACTCCAGTGGCTCCCTTGGGAGGATCATTTTCTTTTTACCTCAACTCAGTTTGGAACTGAAGAGGGAAAAATAAGAAAACGCAGTATTGCTTCGTTCGTGACGAGTCTTTTCGATCCAGGCTAAAACCTATTGTAATTAGCAATAAAATGTTTCTGCAACAGGATATCTATGAGTTACCTGGATTTTGTGACGCATCCCAGCTCGCCATGGAGATTGAAATTGACAAACGCTGCTCTATTAGTCAAACTGATGGAACCTAATAAAATCAGCCCTCAAAACTCCAGTCGAAAGTCAAACATACTATTTACCGATACAAGTATCGTCCTTGCCTGGATAAATGATCATCCCGCCTGATGGAATACGTATCTAGCCAACAGAGTAAGCCAAATCCACGACAAGAGTAACACCATCCTGTGCCACTATATCTCAATGCATGATTGTCCCGAAGATTATGCGAACTTGAGGACTTGTTGCTTAGATTTTACTTAATTGCTAGCATTGTAGTAAAAAAGTGTATTAAATCAGCCGTAGTAGTCCTATTCGTTGAAAATGAAGGTAAATGCTCACAAATGGACCCACGCTGTCCCTAAAGTTATCCCAGCGCCGGAAATTCTGAAACATAGGAACGTCTGAAGAGATGGGTTTCACTGGGGCAATGACAACTTTCCTGACAGTTGATATAGGAGGCAAGCTGAGCTTCACACAGATATTTGTATCTAATGCAGCAGAAGATAAACTATTCTGACCACTCTTCGACTGCCTTAAATCTTGGACCCTAAAGTAGATGGCTAGTTCATCTATGAATACATCACGACTCGGTCCTTAAGATTTTAGAGAGAGATTTCGATTCTCTACAAGTTTCGAGGTTGAAGATGATCCCAAAGTGGAAATGTAACTCACTAATGCTGATTGTGCTATACTAGTGTACACCCGTAATAAGTATTAAAAAATTCAATACTAAATTGCCGCGACTAGTTCAGACATCACCCATTGAGTATTGAAGCCTAGCATACCTGAGTTTTAAACCTTTAGACCTAATTTCGATTAGGTCTTAAAGACCACAAATTTGTGCCTAAACAATCATTTGATCTGTTTTTTCTAACCCTAATCTTATCTTTCTATTATTTACTGTATAACTTGAGGTTTGACTTAAATGGCAGCAGCTTGGACTCGAAGCTATAGAAGTTAAGTTGATTGAAAACAGTTCTATAAACAGTTCTAGGATTTCTCTCAACTCAGTGGTCCTGTAAGTCCTCCATCACAAGGTAGAATAATAGTGAAAATGTGGACCTCGAGGAGGATATTTACCGATTCGGTGTTCGTAGTTGTCTTGAATCTGGGTGCACGGATCCTGTAGCCATGTAGCCATGGAATCTCAGTTTTTTTCACTTTATCCATATCTCGGTACAGATCATAAAATTTTCGCTCTTTTTTGGACACAAGACTGAATATTGAATATTCCAACAAAAGATTTTTCTTCGAAAGTGTTTCATGTTTATTTTGTAGTGCATTGATCTCACTTAGCTCGTGAGATCAATGTTTTAAACAGCATCAGATTGGTCCTTCGAGCTAAAACTTTAGGCGCAGTTGTTTTGCCAGTAGTTAAGTAGCTTCGGGAGAGGCTTGTTAGTTGAGGCCCAGGTTCACCCCGAACTGTAGCGCCACCTACGTAAGTAAGTAAGTAAGTAGCTTCGGAACGCTTAAAGTAGATGATGAGCAATGGGTTCTGTCTAGGAATTTGCTATTCATCTTCAGAATTTGGACTATTGTCGATCTGGTGTCGAATGGGAATTAGAATAGTAGATAGGCAAACAGGGTCATTAGCTTTGTTAATTTTTTAAACACTTTTTACTGTTTATGAATGTAATGTAGGGAGTTTTACAGTTCATTGCTCTCTGTAGATGTTGGGTACTGCAGAATTGCTGAAGATTTAATGTTAAGTCTATTTTTCTGTCGAGCCCGAAGATTAGTTGAAAGCATGGCATCCAATGCCTGGGCGCAATATTGAATTTCTAACTAAATTGGAAGGAAACCATAGACGATCGCACCAAGGGGAATAAAACAGCACTTAGGATATCACAATTCTGGTCATCAGCACAGGCTTTCGTTTTTGGTCGATGGAAGGTGAGAAACAGACAATTCGAAACCGATTATATGACCCCTATCCTGAAGTTTATCAGGAGATTCACCACCAGAATCACAGACAGAAGAGAGCTGGCATTCTACACTGTTGGATCCAAAATCAAGGTTAGTAAGCGAGTTACAGTTTACTTCTAAAGAATCGGCCACTCTTTTAGAATCTACATACGCGTAAAGACTGCAGTCTTTTTCAAGCCGAGATCACAGTCAACCTCACAGCCTCAGAAACCATGTAGGAAAGAAATATTATTAAGAGGCAATTACTGTATACGTTGGTAGTTAGGTGGCTGTGAGGACACTGGACTCTCCAAGACTATTAAGGATCTGCAGGCGCTATCTTGATAAGATATCTAGAGTCAATACGGTGATCTTATATAAGGTACCATGGCATGAACTTAATCCTAGTGATGCTCGAACTCTTTTTAAAATCATTACCGGCCTCTGTGCCATAGGTATTGACGTTGAACGGCTGGGGATACCTCATAAAGATTATTACATATTTCCTTCTTTCTTACATTTTTTCTTCCTGAAATTTTACAACTACTCATATAATGTTTATGAAATCGTTCTATCAAAAGATCGTCTTTGATATTGTAGAATGTAGATTGTTATCAATATCTCAGCTTACTTATCGCTTATCGACTTGAAGCCTTGCATTCCTGTTGGGAATCTATTATCTATAAAATCGATAACTCCCTACTGTAGTTGAGGCCTTTATTGCCTTCGAGGGACTATTTTACAAGTTGAGTAGGCTGGGTGTAAGTAAACCACTGCTGTACACTCTTTATAACATGCTCACCAGTAGACAGTTCGTTGTGAAAAATGGCAATACGACTTCTGCTGGTGTATTTCAAATTAAAAATGGTCTGCAACAGGGTGCAGTTAATTCGCCTATCCTTTTCAACATTTACACTAGCGATCTCATAGGTTCTCTTCACCATGCTATTGCGTACGCAGACGACTTGATTGCGTACAGGTCAGGTCCAAAGATCGAGGTCATTGCAACACTCTTGCAACGTGACTTCGAGACGATCCAGCGATATTGCGATGACTGGAAGTTGAAGATCAACTTTCAGAAGTCGGAAACCATCCTGTTCAGAACTCCGTTATCTGGGGCTTCAAGGGACACCAGAAAGAATTGGCGAAAGTTCTCCATCGTGGGACCGCACGGACGACCATTGGCGAGCAGAAGTGTAGTCAGATACCTTGGAATCTTGTTAGATCAGTATCTATATTTTAAGAAACATATAGATGCTTGTCTGACCAGAGCCAAAGTTGCTTCTGCCCTTACAAAGAGACTGTTTTATAGCAGCCAACTCGATGCCAGAGTGAAGGTCATCTGTTACACGGCCCTTATAAGGCCAATGCTCACCTATGGATGTCCTGTGTGGTTTAACGTGGGACCAAGCCGAATGGAAAAGATTAGGGTGTAGGAAGGCTTGCCTTCACTTGTACAGAACACCAGAGTCTGAGTACACAAAATTCTACTCCAATGAGGTCCTTTATAACAAAGCGAATCTGATCAGAGTGGACAATTTCCTGGTGAAGTTGATTCGAGGTCATATTGCAAGAGCAATGAACTCGACCAATAACCTGATCTTTGGGGCTTACTACCCCAATGATATGTACCACGAGAGGGTGCGCCTTAACGGCTTTGTCCGCCCAGAGGCATTCCTCTATTTCGACAGACAAGGTCTGATCCAGGACAGAGCGGGGTTTCCGCTCATCTTCCACGTCGCCAGAAAAGCTGTTGATAGGCGACTCAACTACGAGCGAGGCGTAGCACAGAGCAATGAGGAGCGTCTCCGATTCAGTAGGTCGGTATCGGGGCGCGATGTTCAAGACATAGAAAAACAGCACCAGAAATTCTGGTGGCTCTTTGAACTAGAGGGAACTCCCTTGTCGATCCCTCTCAATCCTGGCTAGCCCTTTAGGGCACGCTGGCCATTTTATTTATATATCTATTTATTTATTTATTTATTTATATATTTATATATTTAGCCTGGCCGGCTTACGTAGTTCTAAGTCCATGTTTAAGTGTTGTCTTCTGTTGTTGTCCTTAGCTGTAAGCTATTTAAAAAATCATAAAACAAAAAAAAAAACCAAAAAAATAAAAAAAAAAAAAAAAAAAAAAAAAAAAAAAAAAAAAAAATTATAAAAATCAGAAAAAAATACAAAAAAAATTATAAAAACATAAAAAAAACAAAAAAAGGATGTATTTAATTACATCTTTAGATTAAGGAGGCTAAGGTAGTTTTAAGTTTTATAAAAAAAAAAAATCCAAAAAACCGTCCATTTACAAAGTTTTTCTTAAAAAACATTTTCTTTGTGTAAAAAGTAAGTTAGTTAATAAATAGATAATAAATACATAAGTAAGTTAGGTTAAGTCGAAAGACATAGTTTTAAGGATTAAGTTTAGCTTAGAGTGCCCGCCTAGGGCCAGTAAGTTAGTACTACATAACGTAGTTAAGTTAATTAAGCTAGTTTTAAGCGTTTTTTGTTAGCATGTAAGAATTAATTAATGAATTTAATAAAAATGCGATAAAAATGAATTGAGGACTTTATTCTAGGCCCTTTGCCTGGATTTCTTTTACGACTTTCAGTTTATGTTTCGTCTGCGGGAATTTGTTTTCGTCCTTCTACTGGATAAAAATTCTCCCTTTCTGATTATTCCTTATACTCCATTGTTTACAAGCATGCCTCTTCAGTCTTTGGATGCTAGTGGTTGTCTATATATATATACCGTTTTTTAGAAAATGTCCTGACTTTTGGAATATATAATAGGATAGGGAGGTTTATTCAGTTCTACCATCCGAAATTTAAGTTGGTTATCCTTCTACCAGTAAGAAGGTGATAGTCACTCTTTAAGTAAGCTTTAGCATAGTCTCCATTTATATGTCAATTTGTGAATTTTTTTACCCCAATGGAAGATCATTTTTTAGTCCTTTTCATATGTATGTCTATGATAGCCTTTCATAACGAAATGCAAAGCTCAGAAACTTAACTTACATATGTATTTTTTTTCAGCGAAGAACTCCCCTGCAAAACATACTGTATACCTACTAGTGTTTTCTGACAAATGCCATAGGTTAAGCTGAACCATATTCATCCTCTCCACTGAGCACGAACAATCCTCTCCGTCCACATCTATGAATTTCAAGTGTGAATACACTACCTTTGCCTTTCTTCTCTTTAGAATATTTTAGCCTCCATATCGTCATCCTCACATCCTCACACCAGAAGTTGACAGTCCACGAAGAGGGATACGTTTTTTTTTTGTTTTTTTTTTTTTGCAACATCACGTAACAACTACTGTCGGTGCACGAAACGTACGGGACAATTTGGTTTGTGAGAAAGGATGTCCGGCGCGCACCTTTGTGAGGAACTTAAAGGAAATTTGATTTGATGCGTTTCTCCATACAGCCGCAAGGACATATGCAAAGAAACACATTCAGTGTGCAATTTCTCTTTTCCAAACCGAATTGGAAAGTCGCAATCGAGGTCCTTATAATCGATTGGTGGAATTTCTCTCTGCTGCCGTTGGAGAATGTTTGTCTCATCGTTTAGACGGGAAAAAAAAGTGGTTTCCATTTGAAAATTAAATCTCCATGGCTAGATGTATGTAAGGCTACGTGTTGGATGCATATACAGAACAGCAATCCAGATTGAGACGGATGAACGCCCATTCATTTTTCTTTTCTAGGATGAGATACACATGGACGAAGGATTACCAAAAAAAAAAAATTGTTGTTAGTGGAGTAGATGGATTGTGTGTTGAGTAGCAGTATGTCGTCATTCACAGTGCACGAGATTACTGACTCCTCGTCGAAACATATGAATGTACATATGTGTGTGTGCTGGGGCAAAGTGTGGATGGGGATTTTTATCATCAGGGTCGATAAAGAGTTTTTTTTTTGTTGGTTTACCCAAGACCTCTGTCCGATTAATTGCATCGTAGTTTTTCAGTTTGTTTGTTGTTTTTAGGTGAACTATGAATTTTTCATGATTTTTGCGCTCTCATCGATGTGGAGGGGGTTTCTGTGTGTGTGTGTTATAGTATCGAAGGGATTCTGCAATATGGCAGGAGTTGTGTTTTTAATTAAAATTTTTAACGAATTTCTCGTTTTTGTTGTTTTTTATTAATTTTAAGCAAAGAAATCAATTTCAAAGTAATCAGTCGCTGTTCATAATTTATATCCTTTTGAACTGAATTGCTGTCAATCCTAGTTTGACTTGTGTCAGTCATAGTGAATTGTTGGGTCAAGGGATACAATATACGATTAATAATCGTAATAGTTGGTAAATTTGTGTGTGGAATTGGACGTAATAATCGATAAAGGATATTTTGTGCTGTACAAGGGATTATATGATATGGTTGCGGGTTGTTTTTATTCACGTTGCCAACAGTTGAGGCCAGGGTAACCATTGGCATCGCGAATCTGGGAGGAAACGTTGACTTTTATAGAGCTACTGCACTCGAATTCTAAAAAAAAAACATGAATACTCCAATATCCTTTGAAAAGAATCCCATTGAGATTCACTTGAAACATGTAACAACAATTTCGTCTGATTCTTGTAAAGGGCTTTTCAATTAGAATGCCCCGTTTTTTCAATGGGTTTCTCAGCTTTGCGTGAAGTTAGCTGCGGTCTATTTGACGTTTCAACTCATCACTCGCAATGTTTTAACTTATTCAAATTAGTTATCAAAGTTCGCGTTTGGTTATTGTGACAAATTTACTAAGATTGAGTTGTGAAGTCCTTTTCTGAATCAACGCTGATAAGCAAATTTGTTACATTTGGCCAAGTCAGTAATCCGAAGCTAGTCACGAAATGCGAAAATTGATTGTTTTCGGGTTTCATGTTGGAAGGGTCATTGGTTTATGATTCTTCTTCAATGATACTGGCAATACGATCACAAGCAATGGAGATCGCTACCGAACCAGAAGAGGATAGCTTAAAGTAGATGTGGTTTCAACAAGACGGGACCACTTACTCGGACGGGTCATTCGCCAATGTTTTTTCTTCGATGATGCTGGCAACACAATCATAGTTAATGGAGATTGCTACCAGACCATGTTGACTGACTATTTTTAAGATTAATTGAAAGAAGATTACTTGAAGTAGATGTGGTTTCAACAAGACGGAACCACATACACCGTACGGTCATTAGCCTAAGTTTCTTCTTCAGTGTTGGTGGCAAAATAATCACAGTCACTGGAGATTCCTATCGAACCATGTTGAATCCCTATCGGAAAATGGAAGAGGATTTAAAGTAGATGTGGTTTCAATAAGACGGGACCACATGGAGATTGCTACCAGACCATGTTGACTGACTATTTTTAAGACAAATTGGAAGAAGATGACTTGAAGTAGATGTGGTTTCAACAAGACGGAACCACATACACGGTAGGGTCATTAGCTTAAGTTTCTTCTTCAGTGATGTTGGCAAAATAATCACAGTCACTGGAGATCTCTATCGGACAATGTTGAATCCCTATCGGAAATTGGAAGAAGATTTAAAGTAGATGTGGTTTCAATAAGACGGGATCACATGGAGATTGCTACCGGACCATGTTGACTGACTATTTTTAAGACAAATTGGAAGAGGATGGCTTGAAGTATATGTGGTTTCTATAAAACAGGAGCACATAAGATGGCCAAACAATCGTTCATACTCTCGTCCCGTAGGACCATCGTCAGGGTGGGTTTTCCGTATTGTACGGTCCCCATTTACTTTATTTGGGAGCACTCTTCTCTGGCTTTCCAGCTATCTGAGCTCGATTTGTATTCATATATGAGTTCGTCGTGTGTATTTTAGGATTTCCTTTACTTCGTTTGGAGCATTAAGAAACATTGGAAAGCTGTAAGGAACATGTTTCGGTTCATTGTCGAAAGTCTGCTGAGTCGTCGAGTCTAAAGCGATGGATGTTTTGCCGATAACCGCCATGGCCTGACAGAAATTGCGTCAATTTGTAGTTTACATTCCCATGACTTCTATTGATCTACGGTTCTATGCTGTATGTTTGTTATTATATGCTTAGTCATGTTGTCCTCTCTTGTTTTCTTTGTACTTAAGAAACCAAGTTTGTCGTTCTTCCATCCCGATATCAGGAAAGTTCATTCTTACAGTTAGAGACATGATGGAGTCTGATAGTGACAGATAGTGTCGGTCTCGGAGTTAGTCCGTTCAAAGCGGAACTATGTAGTATTGTTTACAAGAAGGTATGAAATACCATATAACTCTTTCAAAACTCAAGGCAATTGAATTGCAATTTGTACATCACGACAGATACTAGGGGGTTATTCTTGATAAAAACAAACTCAGTTCGAAACCGAATATTCAAACTGTGCTAGGAAACCCTCGATTGCTCTCTGTGCATGTTGGAAGGCTATAGGTGGTTATATACGGCAGTCTGACGACTCAGATCCATCTTTATGTACGAAGTACTAGTCTAGTGGATGGAACTGGACAAGAAAAGCAACATTGTAATTTTTGAGAAGGTTCAAAGGCTATCCTGTGTCTGTATGACGGGCACCCTTAGAACACCTCCTACAGCTACCATGCTCCATTTTCTTCCCGTTAATGCGTTTGGGAAGGTGATGGCGGCTAAAGAAGTAGGGAATCCTTGCAACTAACTCATGGAAATATGGGCTACGCAAGTATCCTAAGCGCCTACATTGTCCCCTATCTGTACTTTAACGTCAAGGATAAAACTAGGACTCCTAGCAGAAGTGTTTGAAAATCGGGAGAAATTTTAACTGAATCTGCGACAGAGATTTACACAGGCGGATCGAAGACAGCGTCTGGAACAGGTGTCGGAGTTTACTCCAGTGCACTAGTTACTTGTATCACCACACGACTGCCGGGCCACTGTAGTGTATTTTAAGCAGAAGCCAGGAGTCTGTGTAGGTGCGACCTGACTTTCAATTAATTCGATAGAGTGCAGCGCTATTGTTTTCCACTTTGACAGTCAAGCTGTGATAGAAGCCTTGGAATCGCCAATATCCAAGCTGGTAAAGCAATGCCAGGGATCTCTTCACGAGATCGCTGTCAGATGTGACGTATCCCTGTGCTGGGTTAAAGGCCACAGGGATATTTCAGGTAATTGCAAAGCGGACAAGATAGCTTAGGAGGGTGCAGACTGGAATCTCCATGACATCCGTCAATAGGAAAAATCTGACAAAGATAGTTAGCCTCATCACAGGGCAGTTTCTGAAAGGCAAACATGCCAGAAGGCTTGGTGTTCCCTTCAACGATTTTTGTGGAAGCTGTAGAGACACCATTACACATCTTCTATGTACCTGTTCTATCGGTCTTGAGAAGGAAAATCCTAGGCGGGTAGTTCTTTAAAGATCTTAACGATCTAGTCAGACTAGACTTAGGCAAAATAAAAAGTTTTGTCACCGTGTCAAACTGGTTTACTGACTAAACTGCGAACCATACCTCTTCGGCATGGGTTTACACCGAAACTGATTGCCCTGCCTCCTGTCCCATTTTGGGAAGTCTTCATGTAGGTCACCGGTGCTGTTAATTCGGTTTCTCCATAGTGGTATTACAATGGACCTTGTTTTTTGATGTAAACGTGTCCCTACTGAGAGTGGACAACCACCCAACCCAACCCAACTCAACCAAACCCAATAAGAATTGCCTCCATCTTGTGTTCTGCCCAACCTGGACTCTTTGATTTTAGCCTTTATTTGACAGATGCGATGATCTCGTTTGAGTTTAGTTCTAAGTCGTCGAAATATTTTTCCGTAACCATTACAATTTGTATTCCATCGGGGACTCTGATTATCGTTGTATATCATACATCATAGAAGAGGTCAGAGTGCGGAGCCATGTGGAACACAAGTGGTTTCGCAGTACTCCTTTATCACTTTATCAGTATCGCATACCAGCACCCTTTTGTGGAGATAATTATTGACTATTTGCAGGACATATCCTGTTGATTTGACACCTCTGGATTTTTTTCTTTGGAGCTGCTTTAAGTTCATGGTCAATGTCAATAAGTTAAAGACTTTAGACGAACTTAAGATCAACATCGAACTATATTGCCTCCATGTCTCCCGCCTTATGTGAAAATAGATAATTCACTCATACAGACATTTCTGTGAAGGACATTTGAATGATGTTGTGCACCGTATAAGGGCATCGCTGGTACGTTGACCCGAAATAGCATCAAAAACTTCAACCATTCCAACATTTGTAAAACCTATATGTTGCTTCTTTATCTCTATTATTTTATTCAACATCAACACCCCATTAATTTATTGTTATTGAGTCCTGAAAAGTATACAAAAACTTAAAATTGAAAAGCTACTTTAAAATCTATAAAAAAAAAAAAAAATCCTCCAATTAAGTTCAGTGGCATCCAGTGGTAAATGCTATTCAAAATAATAATTCGATTGCCAACCAATATTGTATGGAAAGTATTTTTAAGGCAATTATTTTGAAACTAATATAATAAGCATCATTATTGGTTAGCATTCATTTTCGACTTCCCAATGGGATTAAGTTCTGACTACCATCCCCATTGCAGCTGGATAATAACATTCCATATAAAAACGGTGCAGACAGCAAGGATAAATCATATTATTTATCACTACAAGTACGTATGCATGTGTATTGAACAAAATATTTAATAGGCTTTTGATTTTGACTGTTGGGTTTGAAGTTTTCGAATAATGGTGTGGAAAATTGCACCTAAAACATAAATAGGTCTTCCATTAAGAGCTTTACTTTAAATTAGTAAAAAAAATCATTTCATGATTATCATTTTAAACTACAGACTCTACCATTATCATTATGGCTTCTCTTGCAAATGGTTATACTTTTGAGGATCTTTTGAAAACGTTGTCACACAATTCCGGTTCGATTTTTCGAACTTGGAAGTTACTGTCGACAGATGCTTCTTTGTGACAACATGTACTTGGTTTTGTCCTAATTTACTTCAAGGCCAACTCGTTTCGCGTGTTCTTCAATTGCCGTCAAAGGCTCTAAGATGTCATGCTGTGAGCAACTGATGAAATCGATGTCTTCTGCGTATTCCCGCAGCTGGAAAGATTTGTTGAAGATAGTGTCTTCCGTGCTAACACCTGCCTTGCACACTATCTGTTCTAGCACGAGATTGAAGTAGTCACAGGACAGCACATCTCCTTGCCGAAATCCGGTACATGCCTGTGTTTTCCAGTGTCACGCGGCACAGCTGGATCGGTTTTGTCGGGATCCCGAATTCAGCCATCGCCTTGTAGAGCTCAAGGCGATGAATGCTAACATATGCGGCATTGAAGTCGATGAAGAGATGGTGAGTCTCTACTTGAAATTCATTGCTCTTTTGAAGGATTTGCCTTAGTGTGAAAATTTGGTCGATCTAAGATCTGCTCGGGCGGAAGCCACACTGGTACGTGCCGATTAGTGTGCTGCAGGAAGGCTTCAGACGTTCACACAGTACGTTGGATAGGATCTTATATGCGACATTAAGCAGTGATATGGCTCCATAGTTCTTACAAGACATAGGATCGTCTTTTTTGAAGAGATACATACATAGATAGATAGGCATAGAGCTGATAGTCCAATCATCGGGCATGGCCTCATCCATTCATACTTAGTTGATGATTTGGTGCATGCACCCTACAAAGCATCACCACCATGTTTGAAAAGCTCTGCTGGTAGACCATCAGAGCCGCCGGCCTTGTTGTTCTTCAGGTTTTTGATAGCTGAGCCGACCTCTTCAAAACTGGGAGGGCGGATGGCTTCTTGATTGACTGGATGCGGGTTCTCTTCTTGCCCTATAACTCTCTCTACCTGATACCCATTAAGTAGCTGCTGGAAATGCTGCTTAAACACATATTCTATTCCCTGTGCTTCGGTGACTAGGTTCACTCTTCACTGTTTCGAAGAGCCTGCATTCCGGGCTTGATTTCAACGGCTAGTTGCTTGGTTTTTCTAAAAAAAACATCCGGATGTTGTTCTTATCGCGGGACTCTTCGATATCGTTTAACTGGGTGACTGCGTCCGCCCTTTCCTTTTTACGCAGGATCTGTTTCTCCTCCCTTCTTTGTTGGCATTTTCTGTCACCTTTTCGTACCAAGAGCTCTTTTGGGTGTTGGCTGGTAACCTATGGTTGTTTCTGCTACCGCTTTGATGATGTCGCGATACTGTTTCCACAAATTCTTGGCGTTTGCGATGGTGGATTCACAGCAGTGGAT
This sequence comes from Xylota sylvarum, assembly GCA_905220385.1. Taxonomy (NCBI): domain Eukaryota; kingdom Metazoa; phylum Arthropoda; class Insecta; order Diptera; family Syrphidae; genus Xylota; species Xylota sylvarum. The sequence goes on from LR999958.1 coordinate 43,268,218, forward strand.
CTTTTGCTAATGGGTTATGGCAACTCACAAAAATGGAAGAACAGGTTTAGGTTCCTCGAAGAAAAGTCATGACTAGAGTGTGATCGCAAAGAAGTTAAAGTCGCAGAGGAACTAGAATGCAGTAAGCACACTATTGTCCGGGAACGTACATAAGGACAACCGTCTAAAGCCGGAAAACCTAGACCGCGGAGTAGTAGTTCCACTAGGAGATAGTCTGAGCTGATGGGGTTTAAAATAAGTGAGTAAAAATTTCAAACTACCACTCCATTTGGAAAGCAGTTCCCTCTTCCCTTATTCAAACAAAAATTCTAGAAAATGAAGAATCGTATCCATGGAAACTGCTGTTAGCGTCTGTACCTTCCGGAGGTTGGTTATATGGCCTTTAGTTCTGTTGAGGTGTAAACCTAGTAAGTGAAGTGCTGTTTGCAATTCTAATTATTTCCGAATATCTCTTTTCAAGCGAAGGGAGCTTTCAAATCTCCTTTCAATACCTATTTTCCAAAATGGGTTCAGATGGCCGATTTCTGATCTAGCAATCTCATTCAAAAGTTTCATTTTCTTTGATCTCATGGTGACTTGGGACTCAAACAAAAGGGTAGCGTAAGTCTTCGATTGGAAAACATGAGCACTATTTGTACTAGATCCCTTATTAGTTCTAGAGACATTCATGAAAATTCGTCTGTAGTGTATTCCTAACTCAAACTCTTTCCACAGTCAGTCTTGAACTCAAGGAAATTGGAATTTAAGCCAGTCGACCAGAACCGGAGACAATTTGAAAACTATAAATTGATTTGATTACTAGAAAAGCAGGCACATGTTTGAACCAAGCCCCCTCCATCAAATAACCGGAGCAATAGCCGTAGGGATTCAAAGAAACTATTTGGGTGACAAGCCTCTTACGGTGCCAGAAAAGTGACAGCACCTTGGATGTTTTAAACTTGACATGCTTTGTACAGAATACTTATATAGATTGCACTACAGTTCGGGATGAAACTGGGCCTCAACCAATAACCCTATCCAGTTAGCACGGTCCTTATCTAACTACTTTCAGTTGCGCACTTCAAGACGGTTGAGGTCCCCTTCAACTTGTGCGCGGTACCTAAAGAGAGGTCTTCCTCTGTTGCGTTGTCCAACTGATTTGATTCGAAGACTCTACGGGCCGGAATATGGTGTCTATTCGATTGGGACGTTCTGTCTAATTTGGCTATGTTGTGTGTCCCTTCTTGTAGACAGTATATACTTGGTTTTGCATCGCTTGACCCATTTTGCCAGATTTCGTTTGAATACTATCTGAATATCTGAATATTAGTGACAGCCAGCTGTGTCCAGCCAATAATGTAGATATCGTCGGCGTACGCTAGTAGTTGCACAGATTTTTGAAACATTGTGCCTCCTGTGGTGGCTTGTGAGTTTCGCACAATCCTTTCAAGTATAATGTTCTAAAAATCACGTGACAGGGCGTCTCCTTAAAATCCTATTTTGACATCAAAAGTCTCGGTGAGATCGTTACTCACCTTGATAGAGCAGCCTTCTCCATCGTCATTCTGGAGTATGACGAGTTTGGCAGAGATGCCAAAACTAGATATGGCTCTGTATAGTTCGTCTCTATGGATGCTGTCATATGTGGCCTTGAAATCGATAAAAATATGGTGGGTATCGATATGGACTTCTGGAGTTTTATCCAGGATCTGTTGAATTGTGAAGATGATCGATTTGATTGACTTGACACCACACTGATGGGGGGCCCAATCAGGCTGTTGACGAAGGGTTTCATACATTCACACAGTATGACAGATAAGATGTTGTACGTAATGTGAAGGAGAGTAGTACCTCTGTAAGCGACGCAATTCAAGGGATCTCTTTTCTTGTGGATCGATTCATGCTCTAAAAGAAAATATCAGAGCTGTTATTCGCGAAATGCAAATGAAAGCATTTATCAAAACAATGGCCAATTGTAGGCAGAGCCGAAGCGATCATTTGGTAGATATTGTACTTCATTACGAACCTCAAAGTTTGTGTTTCAGATTAAAATAAAAATGTCATCACTTTTCATAAAAATGTTGCATTTTTCTATTGATTTAAAATGGCACCACTTGTTGTATGTTACTCTATGGAAACAGTCCTGAGTGTTAGTTAATGCAATTTTAAATTGTCCACCATAAAAAACGCACCTCGAATCATTAAGCTCCATATGATTGCATATAAACATTTCCATTATCACCAAAAGGAAGCTTCAGCAACAGACCATTAAAATCAATTTTAATTGGTAACCTACATGTATACCTATAGTATGTCCAAAAAGGTTAATTGCGATACGTTATGCCATTATCCTGATAATTTGGTAACGTAAACGGCTGTTTCATGAAAATAATTTTCATTTCTTCTTTTCCGGTTCGTTTTACGTTCCTTAACATGATAATGTCTCATGGTGGCTGATTTTAACGACCACCCCGTGTGCCGTGCCAGGCAAATTGTAATAAACTTGGCCTACTGACGAATGAGCCAAATATGTTGACTGTTAAATTCAATTTGGATTTTTTTTTCTCTTTTTCTGTACATTAAAATAATTTAAATTTATTCACAAGACAAATGAAAAAAAAAAGAAGAAAATAATAACACTCAACCGTTCATGAATTTTTATGGTTTTAAAGCTCTGACATTTCATGATGGAAGTTCTTATCCTTCGCGTATCCTGAATAAATATTATTCTCCATACGGACAACAACAAGAAACACAGAAACACATACTTTTCGCACTCTTTACGTGGACTTCATACACATCCATACATACATATGTATGTATATAGAAGTATGTGAATCACATTTCATCTACGGAAGTAATAACGAAGTGCAGCACTCAGATAAAATTTACACTTCACTGGATGAACTTAACCATAAAGTAGGGAGGATTTATTTTTGAATTTCTTTACCTTTTGGTATGCTTTTGATGTTCAACAATAAAAGTCATGTATTTTTTTTTTTTTAAAGATCCTTTTTGAAAAACTTATAAGGTGTACTGCAAGTGTAAAATGAATATATGTAGCAGCGAACATCGAAAGAAATTTGCTGATAAAAGTTAGTAGGACTTCAGATGAACTCACACAGTTCCACCTTGCACATTTTGAAAGACCAAATCCCTTTGAATCTACAGTCAGTTTCTCATGTGAACTAAATTTTGCTTGGTTCAGTAAACTTGGAAAGTCCTTGTCTTATTACGAATACATATATATTTTCACGAATGAAATGCTTGTATCTAAAGGACCAGAATTATAAATCGGTATGCAGGACCGGTCATGACTTTCATGTTGCAGAATTATTCATCAAAAGGGTAGGAGAGCTGTGTCAAACTTGAGTAGGTTTTGTAAAGGAATCACTCTTTCGATAGATTGAATCTAGAAATAAGGCCGTCACTACAGAAAGTGAGACTGAAGCGAGTGTTGAATAACCTGGGTGTTGATTGATGGAAAAAATCCTTGACTTGGTTTCTGTCAGTCACCCATCAAGTTGCCACTGATCTCCATTTCGTCAGAGTGGTCTTTAGTACCTATGATTACGGTATTAGAGCAGCTAAACTAAGATCATAGCAAAAATTCTGTGAATCCATAGAGGACGAAAACGAGGCCGCGAGGCTCCGAAAGATACTATCCAAAGACCCCTGCGTCCCCGGATATGTCCAGAGGTCTGACGGTACATTAGCAGAATCCAAACAGGAATCTTTGGAACTGCTAATGGATACTCACTTTCCCGGCTGTAAAGAAATTGAAACTGCCACCCCTTGCAGGACTGCAGTTCCTCTAGAATACGGAGAAGAGGAAGTGATATCCAACATAATAAATGAAGACAAAGTGGCATGGGCTATAAATTCGTTCAAACCCTTCAAATCTGCAGGACCTGACGAAATTATACCAGCTATGCTGCAACAGTCTCTGAGCAAGGTAGTACCCCACCTCGTTTACATCTTCTCAAGCTGTATGCGCACGGGATACATACCTAGCAAATGGAGAGAGGTAAGGGTAGTTTTCATTCCTAAAGCAGGAAAATCTAACCACTCTACCGCTAAAGACTATAGGCCAATTAGTCTCATCGTTTTTGCAAAAAACCCTAGAGCGACTCATTGACCTTCATATCAGAGGATTGATCAACTCCCAAAACCTATGTGAAGCACAGCACGCCTACCTTAAAGGTAGATTGGTGGATAGCTCTCTCCATAGCGTGGTCAGGGAAATTGAGCATTCTCTAGATGCGAAAGAATACACTATGGCAGCGTTCCTGGATATTGAGGGCGCTTTCAATAATGTAAAAACGAACTCAATAGTGAAAGCCTTGGAAGATTTGACAGTAAACAGGCTCGTCGTAAACTGGATTGAAAACATGCTTAACTGCAGGATCATCAACTCAGCCATCGGGCCTAGTTCTGTAAGGAAGATGACAACAAGGGGCACGCCACAAGGAGGAGTCCTTTCTCCACTGCTCTGGCTCCTTACCGTCAACAAAATCCTAAGAATCTTCACAGAGAAGAGAATCAAAATCGTAGCATATGCTCTCTACGTGGGCAAAACAGAACGGTTTGGGGGTCAATCCTCAGAAAACTGAACTTGTCTTGTTCACTAGGAGAAGAAAGGTACCCGACTTCACATTACCAAAGCTTGATGGCACCACTATAATTCTCTCATCTGAGGCGAAATATCTTGGCTTCATTCTAGATTCCAAGTTATCCTGGAAAAGAAATGTTGAAGAAAGGACAAAGAAAGGAATGAATGCTCTATATGCTTGTAAGAGGGCCTTTGGGAGAAGGTGGGGATTGCAACCGCGCATCATTCACTGGATGTACAAAGCAATCATCAGGCCCATCATCTCATATGGATCCTTAGTCTGATGGACAGCTACGAGTACAAAGAGCTATATGAAAGAATTCTACAAAGAATTCTACAGGCTTGCAGCACTCTGCACTACTGGAGTTGTGAGAAGCGCGCCGCAAGCAGGTTTGGATATAATTGTTCATATTCTTCCCTTAGACTTGTTCATTAAAGGCTCTGCCACGAAAGGAGCTCTCAGACTGAAAGAATCCAACCTGTGGAAAGAGACCACCTATGGACATGCGGTAATACTAAACGCTACAAAGACAATGGGCAGGAAATACAACTCCGAATGCTTCACAGCCACATCGGATTATATAGTGCCCTACAACGACTTCAATTTTGATATCCCAGTCCTATTCCCAAGCCGAGCAAAGTGAGAGTCCAATAGTATAGACAATGATCTAGGGATCACAGTCTACACAGATGGTACGGGAGCAGGATTTTACTCGGAAACATTGCAAAAACAGGAATCATTCAGACTACCAGAAGCATGTAGTGTATTCCAAGCTGAAATCCTGGCAATAGAAAAAGCTGCTAAATGCATAGAAGACAGTCACCTCCCCCCGTCGGATATAACCATCTTCGTTGACACTCAAGCAGCTCTAAAATCGATTAAATCTAATACAATTAAATCAAAGGCAGTTAGGAACTGTCGTGATGCACTGATCACGATTAGACACCATTCGGTCAAACTCTGCTGGGTTCCTGGACATAGCAATATTGAAGGTAACGAGAAGGCAGACGCTTTGGCAAGAATGGGGTCGGAAATGAACATCAGTGAAGCGGACACATCCATATTGCCACCGATTGGAAAATTGTATAGTATAATTGACGGTATAATAGAGAAAGAGGCCAACTCGTCCTGGGTATCTAGGGAGGACTGTGCGACCTCTCGCACGTTATGGCTGAAATTAGATAAAAAGAAAACAAAGAGCCTTCTGGCACTTAATCGATCCTCTATCCGCATCCTTACTGGTACAATCACAGTACACTGCGCCATTGGAGTCATGCTCCGTAAATGGGGAGTGGAGTCCAACGACCTACATATGTAGAAGCTGCGGAAATGAGGAAGAGGTAGAGTCTATCCAACATCTGCTTTGCTACTGCCCCGCTCTGCAAGAACGACGCCTTCGCACTTTAGGTTCTAGGTTCTTCGCAAGCACCGCAGAGGTAGCAGGCTTCCAGATATCGGATCTTCTCCATTTTATCAAAAGCACCAACTGGTTCCCATCCCAACCAGTGACGCGATAGGTTTCTGTATTTTGTTGTTCCCACTCCATCGATATAAAATAGGGGATTCACAATGGACCTTTAGGTCTCTTAGGTCTCTTTTTAACCGTCACACACCCCTTCTTAACCTAACCTTAGTACCTATGAGCATGTACATACATAAGTCAAAATTATAAGTGTGAGCTCAGCTAGTTTTGGATTGCAGCTCTGGTACCCATCGGTACATTTCAACCATCGTAACTCTTCTGACTCGATGTATACATGGTTCGTACTGTCGATGTCGACGAAACTAAATATTACTTGATGTTGTTCCCTTTTGAAGCTGCCAAACACAGCCTTTATACGTACAAGTCTAATCCATTTGATAGCAAAGCTGCTTTTCTAGCCATTAAGACCTATGAAACTAGTACGGGACTACCTTCAACTACTAATGTCATTGGCCAGAACAAACGGGGTTCATCTATTGCAAAGAGATGGCAGATATACTAGTTAGAAAAAGGATCTGCATTGACCTTCATGGTTCCAAGACCATACCCTACGAAATACTGCATTCAAATCTGGCTATAAAACAAAGTTCACTATTACTGGATAAAAAACTGAAGGTAACAGACAAGCCAAAATGTTCATGCCAAACATCTCCCTTACAAGAACGAAACAACTTCTAGGTCTAACTAGAAGTCAGATTCGTATAGTCACAGGATACCTTACTGGACACTGTTAAGTCAAAAACCACCTCATGATTATGGGAATAGCCCAAGATAACACTTACAGAGTGTGTAACGACGACGAAGAATCAGCAGAACACACCTTGTGTCACTGTAACTAAATTCCACATTGAGGCAGAGGATGTACTTTCTAGCTCACTCAAAGATCTAATTGGATTTATCACTAAGTTGGGTATCATGAGCAAACTCTACTTGGAGGTAATCACAATAGGCCCATCTGTGACCGCAGTGTTATGGTGACATGATCCCACCTTACACATTTAATCTAATCTAATCTCACGTACAAGCCTCTGTGACAGAGAGCAGTATTGGAATAGTCAGACTCTTCTGAAGACTCACTTTAACTCGAGAAAGGATTCTATTACTCAAGAGCCTACTTAGACCAAAGCAAGAGTTATTCTTTGCTCTAAAATGTTTGCCCTTGGTATGTCATGCAAGCAGGTAGTGTTCTGAGATGATGAGATGATGTTGACCAATTGAAAGATTCGGATGCTCGGAATACAAGGCACAAAGAGACATAGGTTACTTAACTAAGTTCTAAATACCAATCAGTGTACTGCAGACTACACTCTTCGACAATACAACCAACGATGCCCGCTACTCGTTCGATTGCGCTAATGTCACCCAAAAAAATTTAAATGACATATCCAGGAGACAATTACTATGTTCTGTCAAGGACCTGATAGAAATTGTCTTTGGTGTTCCAATCTTTCTCATCTGTGGTCGTATATTGGGTTAATGTCCTTGAATTGCCGCGAAGTCCTATGAAACGTAAGGATTCTTGCCAACATCTAGTTCATTTCCACATAAGTCCTGCTTCTTCTTTTGGAAGATGGTTGTGATGTCCGCTTTCTTGAGGTCCAGAGCACCATGGTAAGCCACGTTCCATATGTGGCTGTATTTGCGTTATGTCATTTATCGATTTAGGCGTTATTGATTAATGGTAAGACCTAACGCCGAACGTATCATACACCACAGACTAATCGCAATGGCAGAGGAGAGCTGAGCTTTGGAAAGGATAGGAAAGCGATGCCACAAAGGTGGTAGCAGATACAGCAGCTGAAGCAATACTAGGAAGAAAATGACTACGCACGGGACACAGAGAAATACTGTGCAGTTCGAAAATCCCTTTAACTCGCCAAATGCCTCAGGAAAGCTCTGACCTGATACTATCTGCTACAGATAATTATGAACTACTTCACCAACAGGAAAGTTGAGTTACCAGACTGGCAATAGTGCAAAGAAAGTATTATAACTCTACCATAGGAGTCCCATAGGGGTCGGTCCTTGGATCTCTCCAAAGAAATATAATCTATGACTGACTTCTGCGACGCGGTTCAAGTGGTTAGTGAGGGGTTCGAGGTTTGATCCCCAGGCAACACCTCAAAATTTCTTTCACGGTTCCACCTCTCGCGAGAGACTAACAAACATCCGAGAGTAAAACTGACCTTCGGCTATGCTATTAAACAGGAAGTCCCCTTCCATTCGTATAAAGAATATAACACTAATGGTTGTGAGAAACTAGACCCTAGGTCCCATTGTCCTGTCGCGGTAAAAATTTGTATTTTTTTTTGTAGTTCTGCGACTAATGCTACCAAAAGGAATTAAGGTTATCGGATTTGATGACGATGAACGAGTCGCAAGAATTAAAAATTGGCTGCAGTCTGCCGGTTTAGAACTATGTAGCTGATTGCAAGACCGAGACTGTTTTGATAACCAGCCGAAAGACGTAAATTTCTAGTTTGGGAACGAAACGGTTTAAAGAGGTACTGAAAACCCTAAGACTAATGCCCGATAACAGGCATATTGAGTATTCTAGTTTATAACATCCATTAGTGCATCCATTAAAAAAATGCAGAATCAATCCAACATCTGTCGTGTCAATGTCTTTCTTTTCAATCAAGACCTCTGCGTTTACTAGGATTTAAATTATTTTTAGACATGTCAGAGAGCCCTGGCTCCAAGACATTTGATTTATGAACTGAACGGCAACGGTCTAAGTATGTATTTCGAAAAAAGGTCTTCATATCTCTGAGTACATAATTGGACAAAATTTTGAAGGCATTACACAGTCTTCCCTAACCTAACCTAAGAGCCAAGTTCACCGCCAGCAGAGTGTTAAGACGTACTTATGAAAGACGCAACACCAAAGGAGAATTCTTAACTCCATTTGGAACACAAGACTAGAGTGCAAGGATCAAACTAACTTTATAAGGACTTTGTTTGAAACTCCACGGATTAAATTTCTATCTAAAGTCACAGGCCAGGCAAATAAATAGCAGAAAAGATAAGTCACATAACTTTGAAGAGAATATATTAGGATTAGTCTCATTTGCCATTGGTTTCCATACACGAGCCATTGTTCAAAATCTAATTATAAATTCTGATTGCTTGTCAAAAAATCAATTTCAATTCGAAAGCGCATTCAAAAGCTTAGATCATCATCATACCAAAGCCACACTACCATCAATATAGAATTCAAAAGGATATCAGTCCTATTTGCTAAACCTATTTACACAGCCTTAATTGTTTGCTACCGCTTCCGTTTTGTATCTCTGCATACGACTGAAATTGTTTGGTATAACAACATTCTAGCCCACATCTCCCTCACACGCCCACATCCACACAAAAAAAAAAAATAAAAACACATTCAAGTCCAAATATTATTTTTCCGGAACAACAGAAACAAATTTTCCTCGCACACAAAATATTTACCATAAAATATACGAACGAAAATATTTTCCAATTTTATTTATATACCCTTTTTTTTTTTTTTTGTGAAGGACATCTATCCTTAGAGTTTTCCAATTTTCACCGCCCGACCTTGTTCACGTGAAGTAGAGCTGCATATCCAAAACCCCAAACCAACCCTTCGACATCTATCATAGTCACATACCTATACATATATATTTGCTTTCGAAATCACCTGTTAATGGTCACGGGGGTGGCGGGCGGCTTGAAGTGAATATTGACAGGCTGAAGAGCCGGGTACATCCTCGATCGACTGCAGGATGTGGGGGTAATCCACCTGTGATGGGATAAAAGGGAGAACTACCTAGGGGTTAGGTCCATTGCAAAACCATAATCGATTGGTTAAATCATGCGACGAGACCTCTTGTGTTGTTGTTGACCTGGGTCTTTCCATGCGAACGATGCTCACTTGAATGGTCATCATTGTGTATGTCTGTGTCAGTTCAAGTTGTTGTAGTTACAAGGACTTTTGTGTGCCATTTTCTTCGTTCCGAGAATGAGCAAGCAGCGCTTTGTTGTTTTTTGCATGATAAAAGAAATCACTTGGCGGTATGTTCTTATGGACGACTAGAGTTGCATGCATACGAAGGGGTTCTGTGAATTGAAAATATTTCCATTGGATCAAGGAGCAGATACACTTGAGAATTGTATGAAAGTGAATGCTTAGTCAACATCTGTAACGTTGGCAATAGTTTTAGTTCAGATGATGAGTGTGCTGATGTTGATTGTTAAGCAAATATCGGTTGAAGAGCATATTGCATATGTTAACTTCTGGTATACATATGTATCTCAAATCATGAGGATCAAATTTGCTATGGACATGTAGACACCGATAGTCTTAACGCGTACTCATCGACGAGACGTGAAAAGATTTTGTAAGGTTATTGATTCAATCAATCATTTTCCTTTTTACCCTTTCTCTTCCACTTGTCTCAGACTGCCTCCTTCTAGGTAAACTTTGATTTTAAACCTTATCAACGCAAACACTAAACCATTGGCATAGTGCTCTTCTTTCTAAGATTTCCAGTCTTAGTGCGAACGAGCCAACCCTTGCTACTTCTCGGTGACCATAGGCCTTCAATCATCATGCACTCTACGGCGCAATTCGTAAAAATTGAAAGCACGCATGTCTATCCTCAGAGAGCTGGAGAAATTGTCAAAGCCACCTACATATGTAGTTCACTAAAGGGAATTTATCGTCAAAGTCAACTCAAGTCAGGTCAAGATAAGACAAGTGGTTTCCTTTTCAAAGCCGATAGGAGGTCATCGTTTCTTCCTCTTTCTCGTCTCTACAGCTTTAACAGGAATCAATCAACTTACTGGCATGTTTGTCTACCAGATAATGCCCTGTGAGAAATCCAACTAAGTGTCCTAAATTTTTAGGTTTGGCCAGATTTGTGTAGATGAAAGACATGTACTAATACTATTCCACCTGGCTTCGGTATCTACATAGGTGAAATTTTATCGATTTCATAGAGGTGACGGTTCGTTTCCTTAATCAGGAAGACCTGTACTCTACTCGCAGGAACGCAGGTTCGTCGCATGGTACGTCGCATTTGATAACGATTTCGTGAAGAGGTTTTCAGTATTGTATATCGAACTTGGATTGAATTAGATGAATCCAAATCAAGTGCAAGACAGTCTGAATTACTAGGAATAGTATTATGAACGTTAAGGAAACTTGGGTAGCCCATATCAATAAGAGTCAGTTGGGAGATCTCTCAAATTTTTAATGCTTCATTTGCCGTCATCAACTTACTAAAGATGTCAACAGGAAATGTGTGGAGCATAGTTTACAATGTAGGCATGGGACTGGTTCTAAGCGGGCTCGTTATAATAATCCAGTATAAATGTTGTTATTCATTGCCGCCCACTAAATTAATACTCCATACAAGAGGATGGGCCTGACAACTGCTGTGTATGTTCAGTTAACGATTTGAGGCTGAAGGCCCCAATGTTGGCCCAGGGCCATCTTACATGAATACAGAGCATAATGATGCCTTTCAGACATGGTTTGAATTGAATATTTAGTTTGCAGCTTACTTTTTCGGCGACAACTATGAAGCAACATTGACTGATTTCTGAATCAGAATCTGTTCTTGATGCGAACTCGAAGAGCCAAGGGACAACCCGACAAAAAAGAGTGTTTCTAACCTCTCATCCTCAATACTAATCGGAGTTCAAATACCTTTCCTTTCCTTTGTTACTTGTCATGTAATGCAATAGAATCCATCAACCAAAGAAGAAAGTTGTGTCAACCGTGACACACGGAGCGCCAAAACAGTCGAAGAAGAGTCGTCACAGCAACTAGAAAGAAGTTGGGAAGAGCGGTGACATATTTCGAGAAACCACAGACAATGGCAACTAGGTATAAAGAAGATTCTAAGACCCACAAGGGGATACATGTAGGTTCTAATAAAGATGGTTAAATGATCCTATCCCGTCTTCATACTATCTTATACTTGCTTAGCATGTTTGGTAAATGTCGAAACTTATGCTACAAGTTATCCAAAACTCGTCTGCATTTCAATTACAAAAGATATGCACTCATGGTATTCTGAGAGCCTTTGTCGATCTGCCTCTATTATAAATCACCACGTGTCCAAAATTTTACTCTAACCAGACAACTTTACTGGGCTCCTTTTAGTTCTAAATCGAATATCTCGACGTCCAGTCTTGCTACAAGTTTCACGTTCTTTATGTACGTTCCACAGCTCTCTTCTAGACTGTGCAATATGGAAGAATGGATCTCGAATATTTCGATTACAAACTCCGATGAAATTATATCAACTCGTTAGAAAAGTTTACTGCCATTAACAAAGTCTTCTCTTCTTAATTACTCGGATACCATGGTATCACAGCAAAGAAATTAAATTGAAGGCAGGAATTTCTGCATTTTTATTTTCATCGGACCCCAACTCTACTGTAGAGTTGAACTGTTGGGTGGTCCAAGAATTAATTTTAAATGATTCCCACTCAAGGTCTTTGTCAAACCAAGATAATGTAAAGCACTGCGGACACTGGGGTTTTTACGACTTAATTTTTATTTACAGACTGTAAATCACCTCACCAACGTCTGACAAACATTTGAGGGTATATCTATCAAGGAGAAGATTTTTATGTATTATTAAGCTTAAGAGAATTGGGACGGAAGATGAGTACACACCTACGATTACGTGCGTTTGTATTCAAAGAGATCATTTCCAGTAGCGCAGGACAGTAAATGTTGGCAGCTAATAGCTGATGAATAAATATTATGTCAGCAACTTTCCGACGATTTTCTAGAGACTGCAGGTTAATCAGTTTCAGACGATAGACCTAGGGATGTAAATTATAACCGTCAATCCAATGAAGACCACGAAAGACAAAGTGGATAAACCTCCGTTGCACAGCTTCTATTCGTAAGGTATTGGTTTCATTGACCATACTTGACAAGCGTATTCAAGGATGGGCCTGACAAAGGTGTTGTACAGGGACTTTGTGACGTATGGGTTTGAAAATTCATTAGAATATCGTTTGACATAACGGAGCGTGGAGTTGACTCTACTGATATTGTTGTCAATATGGACACGAAAATTCAGTTCCTTATCACAAAGGACTCCCAAGTCACGCAACGAAGAGACTGATGGGACAGGCTGGCCGCAAATAGAATAAACTCTGTGAGGTGAAGGCGACGTTTGAGCGAGTATGTGATAGATTGACATTTGAAGAAAATTTGTTTGGCACCACATTGGAAAACTGTCAAAGTTGTCCTGCAGTTGGCAGGAGTTGGTAGAGGAAGATATGTGCCTAAAGATGTTGATATCATCAGCGTATATAGACAAATAAGAATTTGTAATGATGCATTTATGGTCAAGATCAATATCAAGGGTACAAGATGGCTACCTTGAGGGACCCCCGAACTGGCATGAAAAGGGTCAGATACGGACAATCTAAATAGGACCTTATAATGGCGATCGGCCAAGTAGGATTTGATCCACGAAATAAAACCCGATTGAAAAACAAGAGCTTTCAGTTTCGTTAGGATAATGCTGTGTGAGATTCAAAAAGCCTTAATGAAATCTGTAGCAATTACATACATCTACTTCTCTGGCATTTTCTAAAGCGCAAAAGTTTTGTGTCTATTCGGTTAAGTTGATAGTAGTAGATCCGCGCTTAAGAAATCTGTGTTAGTTTGGAGAAATTGTAGATTTACAGTGACAAGGCAATGTATCATATGTATATGTACAATGTTTTTGAAGAGCTTGGGAATGCAAGAAAGTAAGCGATTGGGCGATAGTTGGTTACTTCATTCGGCTTTCATGCGGCCTTTTTTATGAATCGGGAATAGAGAAGAGAGTTGGGGAAACACTCCCTGCGAGACAGAAATTTGAAAAAAGGCAATAATGGTTTGTGATAGGACGTAGGACCCTATTTCTTCGACAAGCTTAGTGAGCTTGATGTGAGTGAGAATTGATATTAGATACCACAGATATAGTACTTGGTAAAGGGCTTTTCGTTAAGACCACCCTATTTTGTTTTCTAAATAAAACAGATTGTGTTTGAGATATAAAAATAAATTACATATTTCGGATAAAAGTACTATTCGATTAATTATGGAACACGACATCATTCAAAGGTTCTCCATGGAAACGCCTGCACGAGTGAATCCAATTTTGCATTACCTACTGTTTTTGATTAAATGACATAAACGATTGACTGGACATAGCTTCAAAGAAAAATGTCCACAGGTCTATCTGAACACATTAACGACTGATTCATTTCTGGAGATAATAAGGTCACCGAATTCTGTATGAGTCACTGTTTTGTTGAGAACACATATGCTCTAGGTCATCATATTCCAATTTATCCCAAAAATAGTTAGACAATAGCGATCTCTATTGACAGCGTCAATCATTGAAGAAGAATATGACCCCTCCAATATGAAACCAGATAACACCCTTATAACTTTTACTTAATTATCCTCCAGTGACTCTGGTCTTAAGTGAAATGCCTTCAATTGGAGACTCCAAGTCGGTTAAGGCCCCTTTTGGTTGTGCGCGTTACTAAGGAGTGGTCTTTCTCTACTGGATTGTCCCTCCCCTTTGGATTCAAAGACCCTTATTAAAGACCATTGTTGTCCATCAGTTCGACATATTCTAGTCATCTTAGGCGATTCCTTATATTCCTTATTGGTTACAAATTTCATTTATAAGTGGACTGCATTCGATAAGCAATGTTTCGAATGACGTCCTTTGCCGCAGTGGATATTCTGTTTCATTGTCGATTTTTTTGGCAATCGATTTTTTGACTAGATACTAAGTGGGCCATTTCGCCTTAATACTATTTCATAGTGGCCTAATATATAATTTGGAACAACAATCCTTCCATCAAAAGGATATATAAAAACTTATACTAAAGGTAGATACTACTGAAAGTAAAAAATCTTACGTTGGCAGTGGTACAAGGTGTCTAAACAGTTTTGGCCAAAACTAGATCCGAAATGGTTTAAGAATTTGATTTCTCTCAATGGACTGCATATTAGCTCTGCAATAGAGGTTATCACAGGGCTCTATCTAATAGGTAAGCATGCAAGAAGGCCTACGATTTTTGTGGATGAATTAGACGACGAAACTATTTTTCACTCAACTTTCTCCCACAATAGAAGACTATACTTAGGAGCTTTCCACGATCTGGGCAATCCGATAAATACAGCCTTTGGAATCTCCTAATCTTTGTCAGAAGCTTCAGATGGTTCAACGGTAAGCAATATTTTTCTTTGGTTCATATATGGTAGCCACTTCAACCTAACATAACCCGATGAAATATTATTGTAGCCTGCATATACATATTGAGATTGAAACTGCGTGCAAATAATTGGGAATCCAATCTATCTGTGAATGAAAAATCCATCAATGTCTATACTAAACCCTAAACTATGTCAATCAATATAGAGCTGGGTGCAGCGTAGTACTGAATCAGCCTCCCAGACTATAGAAGTATTTTCCTGATGGAGTTTCTGATAGTCTCAATTGCTATCAGTGCAATTAAAATGACAGTAATACGACAAGATGATTTCACACATTCTTATCATCGAGAGCCCTAGGTTCTTTGTATCCTGGAGCTACATATATTTTTAACTTAAACCAATACTACACAAGCCATTCACTGAAAAATCTCTTCTATCTTCAAATACAAGTACTATTTCCAAGTCGTGTAATATCCTAATGACGTGAAATCAGATTAAGTGGAAAGCTCCTGCAAAAATCCTCAACCACCGTCACTACTTATTCACCTGAAAGCTGCTACTCGATCGAAATCGAAGAAACCTACGAAATTCTCCAGAGCAAAGCAATCAGATTTGAAGTGGTCTTCCGTTTCATTGGCAACCCTGCCCAACCACTTAAATCTAAACTTGATTGGATACCAAAGAAATATAGTCACAAGGGGAATAACAACAGGCAATAATTAATTGGTTATTTCTTATCAGACCAGCAGTGCCAGTGACTGCCACCTCAGTAGATGTCATTCCTTGTAATTAATCATTCCATTTAAAACGTCACTCGGGATAAACCTGCCCCCCCCGCCAGCCTGTCTGCCAGCCCAGTAGAAAATAATAAATTTCAATTATTAATCAAATCACTGACCTGTGGTCACTGTGTGTACATAGTGCACACAAACTAAACCGCAGGCTATTAAAACTTAACAGATGTCCTTATCGACTAATTGAGGTAATTCAAAAAAGTTACCACCACCACCCCTAACCATCCTCGAATAGAAATCAAAATGTTTTCTTCAAATATACTTAAAAAAAAAAGAAAAGAAAAAGAAATCCCATTTTAATCATCCTTAAGTGCACAGAGATAGAGTGTATCCATCCGTCATACACTGCTAAGGATTATAGTAAAAGTGGGTGTGCACAGGTAGTATAAGAGTCCTTTTTCGCGGTTACGAAACAGCACAAGGCATTCGCATTATGGATATGAATGGAAACAGAAATGAAGGATATATCATTATTTACGAAGGAGGCGAAAATCTTTTTCTCGACTTTTACGGTCGCATTGGATGATGATTAGATGGTGCACGATGAAAAGAAGATTCTGTGAATGGCGCGACGGAAGTGATGCAGGATAATAATTTTCGCGCAACGCACAGAATTCTCAGGAAGCCTTGGTGTTGGCAATGGAATGGTGTTTGGTGATGGTGAATGAATTGGAATCGGATTGGGAACGTCCTTAGTGAAAATTGCTTTTGCATTATTTAAAAGGAGAAGAAAAGGAGATGGCTTTCTTCTTCTTCTCTTAAAAGAGGACTCAGCAGATGTAAGCTTAAGCTTAAGAAGTCGGAAAACATGAGAATACATTTGTATTACGTATGCTGACATATGTTGAGAGGTATCCTTATAGGATTTACACAAAGTCTTATGCACAAGGATGTGGAATTGCAAAGTGGGAATAATATGTGAATTGTATGTCTTAAGTAAGTTGGCAACTATCACTGGAAGTGAGTGAGCTAATTGATGTCCTTATGGGGATTAGCAATATCTTGACAACAGAGTCCACAAGTCAGTTTCGAACGCTTGGGATCTAGAAATCTAGCTTAGGATTCATACAAGTGGGAGACTGCTTAAAGAGCTATCCATTTAATACAGCAGAGCCAGCAGGCGTTTAGTAAAGGATTTTTCAATTGGGGCGCCCCATCTTTTCCAATAGTGTTTCCCAGTTACATATGAGTGAAGTTAGCTACGGTTTGTTGGTCGTTTCAATTATGGTTCTATGGCTTCGTTAATTAGCAAAATTGTCACATTTGGGGAAATTAGCAAACCGAAACCATCGAAACCACAAAATTGTGTTCCACTCACAAAAATTGAGTGTTTGGTGCCGGTTTCATGCTGGATGGGTATTTTAATCCAAAAAATCTCAAACAGAAGCAATTTTATTGTAAAAAGAAAATGGAGTAGTCTTAGGTAGATATATAGGTGCAGTGGCGGTTCTTTGGAGAAAGAAGCCAGTTTGAGCCACAAAAACTCATGCAAAACCTAGAGGATGTGATTAGACGCAGCCCATGGACTTCAAATAACAAATTAGTTCTTCAATCCTTTTTTCAGCTATCTCACCGAAATCCAAGGTAAATTTTCTAGGATTTGTTGCCTGGGCCTAGCTAGGACCGGACATTTACAAAAGAAGTGATGTGGAGATTCTTTCTGATTAGAATCTTTGCAGTTTCTTCAGAAGCTATTGTGAGGGATATCAAGCTTAGCCGCATGATCCCAATTGGCCTGTAATAATGGTTACCATTCTGCCAATATCTGGTCTTGATTTACCAATCAAATCGTTTGACTTAGGTTAGGACATTTGTTGCAGGCCATGTCTTTCGTGATATGACACAACTAGTCAGGCTGTTCCACCCATTATTGCCATGTTGAAGGAAGATGTATGTACATATATTGCTTACAGCGGCGCCTAGCGGAATATCGAGCCGCTAGAGAACCGCTAAGGGTCGACCATCGCAAGGCTCGTCAGCATGCTCATAACCCTCATAATTACTGTCCTCTGCGATCCAGATGAGTGTGATTGTTAAGTGAACACTTACGAGTAGGTGATTGATTTCGAACCGGCATTGCTCTACTAGTTTTGAGGATGTCGTGACAGTATCAAATGCATTGATAGCAGCTTGGCTGTCTGAAAAGATAGTGATATTGTGATTAGATGTAGGGAAATCGTTCAGCAAAGGGAAGGCTTCCCAAACCACAAGAAGCTCCGCTTGGAAAATGCTGGCAGAGTTTGAGAGGCGAAAAGACTTGGATATATTTAATTGCCTGCGCCGACTCAGCAGTTCATCTTCGAAACGTCCGTGTATATAACTATATCATAGTCCTTGATAACGCTTCTGTTCTCCCATTCTTCTCTGACAGGTAGTTTAACTGAAAACGATTTACTAAAATTGAGGGTAGGTATCCTGTAGTCAGTTGAAGATGAATGCAATTCTCTTGGAATCGTTTCCAAGATCCTGCATTGTCCATATGGCTTAGGAGCACTCAGATTCTCTGAGCCAGATAGCACTACATGTAGCTGAGTCTTTTGTATGAAAATCGAAGTGGAATGCAGGATAAGGTGCAGGATCACACTTAGGTTAGGTTAAGTAGATGGGTGCCTTGTGATAGTGTCACTGCTCACTTAGATCACAGTTCGGGTCCATTGTGCCCAATCATTTAACCCCGCAAACCTATAGTCCGCTATTGGAACCACCCAGATAATGATATGAATCTCAGGAGGTCCGTCGGCTCTACGTTACCCAAGTCCTCCAAATCCGAGAAGAAGTAACTACAAAGAGTCCTCATTCTTCTGACGCATAGGGCAGGACAGTCACACAGCAGGTGACGAACTGATTCAATTTCTTCTTCGTCCCTGCAACTTCTACAGAAGTCATTATTTAGTACACTGAGTCAATCCGCGTGGACACCAATGGCACAATGACCAGTAATTATCCCTGAAACGACCCCTGTTTTATAACGACTCAGTTTCACCAGAGAAGTTGATCTCTTCTTGCTGATACCCGGCCATAGGGCCCTGGCTGTTGCTCATGTTTCCGGATGAACCCAGCGACTATTTGCTCGACCGATGGCTTCATCCCCTCTATTGATCCTCCTCTATATTGATTGGCTTTACTGCAAAAGGGAGAGCCCGCGATAGGTGCAGCGCCGACCCTTTCCTAGCAAGTTCGTCAGCCCTTTCGTTTCCTACGATATCCATATGCCCTGGCACCCAACAGATGGTCACCGCATTAGCTCTAGATATCTCATTCAAGACTGATTTGCAGATCCTCACAAGCCTTGACCTGATTATAGCGGAGTTCAGAGCCTTAATGGCTGCCTGGCTGTCTACATACACAGTAATCGTTCTGCCAACGATATTGCTCTCGCTTATAATCTTAGCAGCCTGTATGATGGCTGTGACTTCTGCCTGAAAGACGCTGCATTCATCATTTATTCTAAAGGAGTTGTTTATTCCTAGGGCCTCACAATAAACTCCGGCTCCCGTGCCAACGTCCATTTTAGAACCGTCGGTATAGAACGTCAACTCCTTCTTCTTCATGGTTCTTCGGCGCTTCCAGTACATTCTGTCAGGAATTCTTATAGCGAATCTCCTTTCAAAAACTAGCGTGGGGGTCATGTGATCAGTTTCTGACAAACAGTTGGTGGATTCCCATCGGGACCGTACAGGCTCGATGACCACATTCGGCCTTCTCTCAGTCTTACAGCGGTTTTAGCCGTCAGATTGCCACAGTATATGTCAAGCGGAATGAAACTAAGCATGGTTTCCATTGCCGCTGTTGGTGTTGTCTTCATTGATCCCATGACTCCAATACACGCTGCCCTCTGGATTTTGGTGAGGTTAGAAAGCTGGTATTGCTTCTCCAGTACCGTCCACCATACCAGTGAACCATATGCAAGAATTGGTCTTACGACCGCCGTGTATATCCAGTACACCATAGCTGGTCTAAGACCCCACGTATTGCTGAATGCCTTTTTGCAAGAGTAGAAAGCTACGCTTGCTTTCCTGACACGTTCAGCAGTGTTATCCTTCCAATTTAGTTTGGAATCTAGAATTACACCCAGGTATCGGGCTGAACCTGATATACTTAGTTCAGTACCACTGATGCTTGGGGGTCTGAAGGCAGGAATTGATCTCCTCCTAGTGAAGAGAACTACCTCTGTCTTTGAAGGGTTCACTCCTAGCCCTTTACTGCTAACCCAATTCTCCAATAGTTGTAGTGCGAGATTGAGTCTTTCGCTTAGGACTGAAGGAAATTTCCCCGAGACCAGGATAACCACGTCGTTGGCATAGGCCGTCACGTTGAAGCCGTTTTCCTTTAGTATTACCAAGATCTCGTCCACTATAAGGAGCCATATTAGAGGTGATAAGACTCCTCCTTGGGGGGTTCCTCTGCAAACGCTTTTCCTGATTGTTACATCTCCTTGCGATGAGGATATAACTCTCGATTGAAGCATCTGAGCAATCCAGGATCACACTTAGATCATCTGTTGGACAGGATCTCCCATGATGCCTGCACACGCCGATCTCTGTACTTTTTTAAGTTTATTGATATTATACTTCTTACTGAAGGCAGGCCCCCAAATCATGGTACCGTAGGTACGAATTGGATCCACCACGACTGTATGTTTTATTGCAAGTATAGAAAGCTGTACTTCTTTACCTGCTGTTCTATATTGAGCTTCAAACTAAGTTTCGGATCTAGTATCGTGTAAAGGCATTTTGGGAGGCATTGAGTGTACCTTATCCAGACCACTCTCCATGAGTTGGCTTATCGTGGAGAGAAACTTTGCTAACACCAATAAGAGTACATCATCTGAGTATGCAACCACCTTAACTTCCTCCTCATTAAGTCAAACAAAAATTTTATTAATTGCCATGAGCTATAGCAAAGAAAAATAAAAAATAAAAAAAAAATAAACACCTCCCTGTAGGGTGCCTCTACTGACCATCTTAGTTGCAAGGAACACGGATACTCTCTAGCTCGGTGAGAGCCTCTTGAATAGCTTCAGTATGGATGTTGTTAGAGGCGCCTTCTATGTCCAGAAAGGTAGCAAAAGTGTATTCCTTATAGTGGAGAGCCTTTTCCACAGTGTGCACCACTTCATGACGAGCCGTCTCAGTAGATTGACTTTTGAGGTGAGCCTGTTGGGATTTTGAAATGGAGGGCTCTATTAAGTTTCACCGATGTTAAGGACTAGGATACGCTCTTCAGTATCTTTCAGTACAAAAGAGGGGCTAATAAAATAAAGCCTGAAAACCTTCGCGGATTCATGACGTCGTGTTTTGCTGGATTGCTGGTCGTCAACTGCTGGATTCAAAAGGGTTCTGAAATGGTTCATCAATGTATTCGTGTTCAGTTGAACTCCAATTTCCAGGATTCTTTCATAGCTTCACAGCAAATTAGCTTGAGAACTTCTTTTTAGAAAACATAGACTATACTAAACTTAACAAATTGCATATCAGCACTATAATAGCTTAATCCTAAACCACGGTTCCTCAACTAGAGACGTGTTCGTGCTGTATTTATTCTGAAAGTAGGGAAGTGTGCAGGGAATCCGCTAAGGATTTCAGACTCAGTAGTTTATCCTCTTTTCTTTTAAAAAGTTGGAATTGATAGCGATGGCGCTCCACGAAGTTGTGCGAATGATAGAAAAGGCAATTCACAACACATAATATACCCTAGCTACCTTCTTAGAAGTTGAAGGCGCCTTCAATAACGTTAGCACTGAATCGATTCAGGTTGCTCTGATTTAACTGGGTGTGGAAGAGTTTATTAGCAAATGGATAGTGAGCTATGCTAAAAACTATAATCGTTCAATCGACCTCCGATAACAGCAGTTCCACCATATCAGTCGTAAGAGGAACTCCTCATGGTGGGATCGTATCTCCTCTTCTTTGGCTTATGGCAACCAACAGGAATGTTTCCTTTCAGTCCCCCTTCCCTAATCTTACTGATCAGTGAGATTAGGGAAGGTCCCTAGGACAAGATTAGCAAACAGTGAAGAGAAGGCGTGCGCCTCTGAGGCGGTGTTTAAGCTGTCGAAATCTTTTGCCACGAACCTGCGCATGGTCCTTTTGGCATTCTCCAGCTTTTTGTCATCTGAAGCGGGCTTGTTTGTTGGTTTCACGGGATTTCTAGTCCCGTGCTGGGACTCTGCTGTGCTGATGTGGTTAGTTCTGCCCGAAGTATTGACCCTGTGCCGGCCGGCCCTTGAAGTGGCTTTGCAGTTGGCGTAGACGTCATCACTTTTTGTCGATTCTCAGGGCTTTTTGTTTTTGCTATCTCATTGTAGGAAGGCCGCATCTGAATACCAGTGACGTCTCCAGTAACATCCGTTCTTCTCTGTAGTCAATACTGCTCTAGTCCGTTTCAGGTTCAGAATCATCCTCAGCTATTTGGAACCGCCTGAGGTGTTTCTCAAAGAATATTACCGCCGACTCTGCTGTGGATGGCTTTGTTATTTGAGAAGAAAAAGAAGAAGAAAGAGTTTTGTTATTTCGGTGTTCTTTGTTTTTTTGTTTTGGTTTATAGAGTTCATTTTTTGGATGCCACGAGTAGCTGGGGAAATTGGTCGATCTGCACAGAGCCCCGCGTTATACAGATAAGGCTAAGTAATCCGAAGGGCGCTCCGTTAGCGACTGACCTTAAGGGCCCGCAGCCTGGTCGATCATCAGCACGGGTCGTATAACACCTTGATCCGGTTCACAGGAAGGGAGAGAATGGGGATTAAGACAGGGTAAAACAGTGGATGGGTTAAAGGGTAAGAGTATTGGAAGGTTGGGAGGGGAAATGATTATCTTTGGCTTCGGTCTCCTCTGAGGAGTAACTTCCCGAGAGTCATTGACTGTACTAAGTCCCTACACCGCGACAAGGTAGACATTTATGTAGGAGTCCTTCGGTAAGAAATGAGGAATTCGCCCGAAAATAGTCATATGGATGTACACCGCTGTGGTATATGCTATATTTTCGTATGGATTGTTAGTCTGGTGTCCTGCATTAAGAAAAGAATTCAACATTAAACTTATCAACAAAGTGCAAAGAACAACGGCTCTACGCACAACAGAAGTCATGCGAACATGTCTAACCGAAGCCTTAAACGTAATATTGCGAATTTTACCACTCGACCTTCATATTAGGTTTTTACCATATGGTCAGATTAGGAGAATCAGTACCTTATGGTCACAATAGCATCCTAAATCTATTACCATAGGATCGGTAGCTAATCCAACCGACTATGTGTATAACTCCCAGAGTGAACTTCAACCAGGGCGGAATGGGAATCAGGCGAAGTGACAAATGAGTTCAAAAATGGACTGTGACGTAGGGGCAGTGATATTCTCTGATCCCCTTAACGTTTGCATGTCTTACCGGCTTGCTGATTCATGTA
Source organism: Xylota sylvarum (assembly GCA_905220385.1). Taxonomy (NCBI): domain Eukaryota; kingdom Metazoa; phylum Arthropoda; class Insecta; order Diptera; family Syrphidae; genus Xylota; species Xylota sylvarum. Next base: position 43,291,706 of record LR999958.1, read on the forward strand.
GCCCCTTCCAGGCAGAAGAAGTTCTTGTTTGCCGCCTACTCAAGCAAACCAACATACCCGTTAACCCCGTAACAATCGGTGAATGTCCCGCTGGGGCTATTTAGGGTAGAATCTTTGCGTACCAGCTATTAAAAGCTGATAGCAGATGGCAAGGGTTGCGGAACTGAGTCATATCCGGGCGGATGTGGCTCAAATACTACTTAAATAGAACACAAGAACTATTAAACGGAAATCGTGCAGATATTACAAAAGTTCTGGCAATTAGTAGTAGGTATGGAAAATTATATGATCTAGGTGGTATCGCAACGGATCTATTATTGGTTTAAGTATACTGGCCTAACCTACGTATGTAGTACCTCTAGGCGTAACGATACCACACCCCCCTAAATTATTTAAATGGTGTATACAAGTTAATACTTCATTACTCTCTCCATTAAAATCAGAGTACGATTTACAACCAACTTATTTCGACCACTGGTAACAAGACAGATATCTACATTAAGAACATAAATTCCCATAAAACTTAATTAACCAAAAACGGAATAAACGGGAAACACCTCACTGGACAGGACATTCATCTCTATGCCACGACGTTAATGGGCTCCGGAATACAGTCAGTGATCAAGAAATTTTTAATATCTCAACGTGGCTACATAAACAATTAGCTAAACGTGCTGAAACAGAGGAAACGCTGTCCGTGAATGCCTTGATGACTAATTACTGTAAACGATTTTTTTTTTTTTTGCGACCAAATAATTTATTTAATTTTCAAAAATGAAAAATGACTTTTTCTCTGACATAAAGGACGAAACAAAAAAAAAAAAAAATATTCCTGACCAAGCAAGTCACCTTGACACCCGCATTTTATCTCTGTTTGTCTAGGCACGTCGTCGTCGTCGTCGTCGGGTCTGATCGTGGTAAGGCAGGACGGCCCTTAGTAACAACCTTAATGGACTAACTCATAATAAACTTTTGGATTTTACTGTTGACACATACATTAAAATGTTAATCACACAAACATACTCAACTATATCCGCTTATTACCCAGAGCTCCACGGTACCCGTGGAAGTAACGTCTGCTTGTGTTTACTTTCGGATGATAGGGTGATTCCACCCTTTCGCAACACACGCATGATGAGTAATAATCCAGTGCGCCTGGCAAGAGAGTGTATCTAACAATAATGAGACGTAAAGACCTCGCCCAACAACGGCACCAAGGATTCCACTCTATTTGTATGTAATTAATGTTTGGCATGACACGCACGTAATTATATTTTATTAGCACATCGTCCCAGTGTGAAATAGATGCGATTTCGTGCCCCTTCCCGGTCACCTTAAAGAAGCAAAAAGACACGCTCGTCTGGAAGACTAAGACTAGAGCAACCCACCCACCTACCGGTTGTAAATAATAAGAAGGATCCGTGCACTCGGGCAGACAAAACGACAAAACACCGAGTACACCGGGGCGTATACGTAACGAAAATTGTGTTTATTCGTCGTGTGCACAGAAAACACATCCTCCTGTTCAAGGTTCCACAGAGTGGAACATGAATTTGCTCTCGGTGTTGTAACAGAGGTAATCGGGAGGAATTGAAGGTGGGTGGTCCTGGGCCCCACCACTGACGACAATTGACTACGCGTACTAGTTAGACATGCAGATTCGAATGTTCCTGCGGTTGCTTGAGGTTTGCACAAATTGCCTTCTGTCGTCGTCTCGTATTTCGCGAAGCGATGCTCATTGCGCCAACCTTGTGGGTGTTCAGTCTTGTATAGTGAAACTAGGATTTATGCCTAGTTACCACCGGTTGGGAGGGCATGTGTTGGGAAATATGAAAATACTCGAGGTACCTACTATGGATTACGTGCACTGTTTTCTTGTTTCCGGTTGTATTTGGGATTTTTTCTCTTCTTTTTGCCTGTTTCCTGTGCGAAAATAACATTTTGCAGTTATGAGGATTTTTTAAGGCAAAACTCTGTAACATATGTATGGAGCTGGGTTGTTTTTTTTTTGTTTTTTTGGGGAGAAGGTGGAAGAGATTTTTGTTTTTTTTCGTTTTTTCCTTTTTTCCTTGAAAGAATTTAAGTAGGATTAGGGAAATAAATTTTATTTAATATGAATTATAAGGTTTGTCTGTGTGAGAAAGAGGACTGAGAAGGATCTCGAGGATTTATGGCGTGACTGAGAGTAGAAAAGTTCTCTAAATTACCAGAAATTGTTTTTTAATGGGGTGTATTTAATAACAATAGATAAAGGACTCAAGGGATTGTTAGGTTGGCAAGTAGTATTCTATTTTGTTTGTGCACTGTTAGTTGGGATATTGTATATGTGTATACAACTTAAATGTTATTTTTTTGAGGGAAAAGTGATTTGGGTTAAGAGTCCTGCGAGATAAAACTTTTTTATGGACTGTTTCTTCATAGTTTTCTATACTCAATATAACTCTATTAGTTTTGTTAACTGCATACGAATAGTGGGAACAATCGCAACATCATGTCCTCGTGGTCGGCTGCTAGATAGCCATCTGACAGTGGTTATGCTGAGTCTGAATGCTCAAGTGGAGCTGGGTACTTGGATCTGCGCAAGCATATCTCGGTTATGCATCTTACAAGAGGTCTAACAAGAGGTTCACATACGGAGGACGGGTATCTCAGAAATGACCATAATGGAATAAATGGTGACCTACTTCGATGTACTCGGAGCTCAGATCACTAAGGATGTTTCAATAATAACACAGGGTCTTGGAAAAGAGATGATGGTGGAAGAGCTCTTAAGGAGCCAAAGGCAGCGTTCGCATTCCCGAATAATGTTACTGCTATCGGTTTACACCATACTTTGTTCTAGGGATTCTCACCAAGGTAACTTCCTTATGACGGAAAACCCAATAACTCCCGGATAAGGATGACTCAGCTCTTGACGACCTCGGAAAATAGTGATTGTAGCAGTTATTCTCCAAGTAGCACATCCATATAGCAACACGGACTCAACGTTGGAATGGACCAGTCGTATTTTGGTGTTTAAGATAGCGAATTAATTCCCTTAGCATCCGAAACGCAAACTTTGCTTTTGCCGATACAGCTGGGTATATCCAGTTTGGTTCCGCTATCTATTGAGACAATAGTCTCTCAACCATTTGTCCACCAATGTGTACATATATGATGTGATGAGTTCGATCTCAGGCTGATCATTTTTGTTTTTGCAGATTTAACGACATCTGCTTCCCTCTCAACATTCACTACCATTTGGTGAAGATTCATCACCAGTGTAGTCGAGGTGTTTGAGTTCGAATGTAAGAGTCCATCGACTTCCTCCATTTCCCGTTGACAAAGCAGTATTCGCTAATTACCAAAAAAAAAAGAAAAATATCGGTGAAAGGATACAGCTTTGCGGAACCCCATTTTGAACTTCGAATTCCTCAGACAGCCTTCCTTTATGCAAAACATGACATTTAGACCCATCGTATGTAGACTTGATAATTGCTATTAGTTTATCTGGAATACCTCTCCTGCACAAAGCACCCCAAATAAATTCCCGATTGACACTATCAAATGCCTTTTCAAAATCGATGAATAAATGTTGAGGTGGTGAACGATATTCAACGCACTGCTCGATGATGATCCGAAGGGTGTTGATGTGTTCGACACAGAAGGATCCAGAACGGAAACCTGCTTGTTCGACATCTAGTACATCTTCGAGGTGTTCTTTGATTCGCTCAAGGATAAAACTAACTATTATCTGAGACATGGCAGGTAGCATGCAGATAACTCGCCAGTTTTCGCATTGATTCCCATAATTCTCTTTTTCCAATTATCAGGAAAGCTCTCGGCCTCCCAGCGTCACTCAGCAAGTGGGTGCAGTAGATTGGCCAAAGCAGTTGGTGCTGTTTGAAATAGCTCCGCGGATATGCCGTCAAGTCCTACCGCCTTATTGTTTGTCAGTGCTTTGATCGCGTTAATGATCACATCCTTACTGGGGGAATGTGGTGCGAATTCGGGTATTTCTTGCTTCGGTAACCTCAGTTTGACTTCGGCGCATATTACTATTGAATACACTTGTGAATATGGTTTAAAACCATAGCAAGTTGCTCCTTCTATCGTTTCAGTTGATCCTCATCCGATATAAGCAAAGAACCGTCTAAGACTTTTACTGGGTGTTGGGTAGAGCTGCGACTGCCTATCAGCTTCTAGGTGATTATTGACCGGTTCCTGCTTCAGTAGCCAACGTATTGATGTAGTTGCGCTTATCACGCCGCACATTACACTGCACTTCTCTCATCTCCATGGGATATAGAGATTCTAGCTCGATCCTCCGTACTGCTGGAGTTGCTGCAATTCGAACTCGAAGTTGTTTTCGTTCGTGGACTTTCAGCAGATAACCTTGGTAAGACACGTCCTATGTATTCCCTTCGATCGACCAACAGTTCTTTCTGGACCTGATGTGAGAACCATTTTCACAGCATGTCAACAGTTTTGTACGGTAACGGGTAGTAAGCTGCTGAGTGTTTTCAAGTCAAATATGGTCCTTTAGTTCTTGGCGGAGTGAGAGATCACTAAGTCGGTTGGTGTTGAATCTGGCCATCTTAGTGTTGTTTGATCTCTGAACGTCAGCACCCCGTAATTAGACAGTCGCTATCATAAGATGGTGATCACGTACCAACCCCATGTCTGCTCCCAGTCTGTCTAGGAGACTACTAGGAGACTACTTCTAAGACGGCGACTGATGGCAATATGGTCAATTTAGTTGGAGGTCGCCTGCCTGTCAGTTGACACTCAGCTAATGGCAGGATGTCTTATATGTGGCTTATGGCAGGCTTATGCTCAAACATAGTGCAGTCTATGACAAAACGATTTACGTTGAAAAAAATCAATGAATTTTTCACCATTGCGGTTGCCTAGGCATTGTCTTCCCTTAATATGTTTGAGCCCTGCAATGTCATTGCCTACGTTGGATTCAGGTTCCCTATCACAATGACAATGTCGCCGTTGGACGTTGCATTAAAAACGGCATCCAACTGGTTGTAGAAGTTATCCTTTTCTTCCTCAGATGAGCCATCTGTTGGGGCGTAACTCTGTATAATGGTGATGCGACGTACTCTAGTCCGGAATCTGGACGTCAGAATCCTATCGCCATGCGGCTGCTAGAAAATTAGGTTCCTGCGTGCTGTGTGGTCATATCCATATCCACGGTCTTCCGGATGATCTTCCGGAGTAGAGCAGTACAGTGTTACGCTTTGGGGATTGGTATTCACCCGCATCTAACCATCTTATCTCATGAACTCTCGCATGAACTCACGTTCCAGTTGAAGGAATCTGGCCTTTTGAGGCTCTTCACTCTTTGGATCGAGAAGCATCTTTGTCCGCATACGATAGTGAAAAGTCGTCAAAGTGTTTTCATTCCTTATCCGAGGTATTGTGTCGGTTTCGGTAATACCATTTATTTCGATAACGCGGAACGCTTGCCCAAGCTACCTAGTCTAGATTTATGGCTCTAGATAAATCCGCTCTTGCAAAGTTTTGCATGCAGTTGCCACGAACCACCACGAGGAGGTAAAGCAAGCACTGCATTACGAACTTGATTGTTGCGCTACTGGCCCAATTCATGTTTTAGGAGATCAGTAGATCCCCAAAATTTTACTAGATTTACTAGGCTAGGTTTACTCTACAATGGTGTTTGCAGAAACTACTAGAAACTACTAGGACGACGAAGAATTACTGTCTATTCACCGCCTGCTATGTGTCTATCCTCCGTTGGCTCATAAAAGAAATGGAACTCTTGGTAGTCACTTCTTTTCAGAGATAGATAAGCTATGATCTGGCGGGTGTAGTTAGTGATCGATTTAATGCTGAATTTTTAGGTTCCTCAGGGCTTTACTTATTTTGGTATATTGGACTGTGGTCTAAGTGAGCCGTAGACACCTAGTCAGCAAGGCCATCCGTATACCCAACATAACCTACTACATGAAACTATTCGATTTTCGAAGTCTGAATACCGAAGTCGAATCCCCCTTGTCTGAGTTGTTTTTCCGTAAGGCCTTTGTACAGCTAGGTTAGAAGAAGGTGAAGAGTTTAGAGCTATGTGCAGATGTTTCCTGGTTAATTTGCCTCATCCTTATTATTTTCGGATCAGCACAATAAAAAAAATTCCAATTCTGTACGTAAAAGATTTCGAAAACACAAACGTGTAATGGACAATACTTTGAATCTATAGGTGTCCCGTCTTATCATTTATATGGGATCGGGATATTAAATGAAATATTTCAAAGTTGATTCCAAGTGCAAGAGGAAACTTCTAAAGCGATGGTGGAGTGGAGGACTTCAGTCCTGATTTCAGAGGATGTTTAACTCTATATTCGATAACCACAAAGTGCCATTCACTGGCTCTATACATTCTCTTATGCCATTCGCTTTCTCTCAAACTGGAGAAAAGAAAACCACTGCTTCCCATCCATTCCTGAAAACCGTATAAACTTTCATTCAAGATAAGTTTGTACTGGGTGGAATGGAATCATCTCCAAAGAGTTATAAGTTTCCGAAATTCTAAAATCCACAAGATGAAAATACTCCTTTCGAAGAACACTGCTATGAAAACACTGTGCCGAATATTTCCAAAATAAATAAAACCGCTGTTGAGTAATTTTCGAGTTAACTTGAAACTTTCGAAGTAAAATTATTTTTGGTTTCCCAGTAACCCATCTAAGTTTTATCTGAGCTCAAAGCCATAGAAATGCAACCATATCATGTAGTATCTATCACTCAAGATGTTGTTTCTTTTTTTTTAGTTCCATCAATCTCAAGTCTCCATGGACACCCAGGTATCCAAGGTGATTGTAGTACCGAACGCAAATAAACACCAGAATACAAATTGCAAAATCGATTGCATCTCACAGATATACGTTTCTAGTTCAATAATTTATAACAATTCTCCCTTGTGGGGGAGTATATCGTTGGAGCATGCCGTATATCCCTTTAACCTGCCACTACCTAAAAATCAAATATGAAGGAATCGTAAGCTTTCACTTCAGTAAGCTCTTCTCCTTCTCGTCCTGTCATGTGAAAAAAACAAAAAAAAAAACAAAAATAACCGGAAGAGAGACAAAAACAAACCCAGATGCGACTGAGGGTGACGGCAAGAGTAGAAATGTATCTCAAGCCCAATTATCTGACATCGATAGTCTCCTGAGGGAGAGGCTGGGTAATATTAAAATTTGATATATTCCAATCAAATCACGGCACAGGGTCCCGGCTGTTTTCCTCTAAATTCTGATTGATATCGGCACAAAGTTCACCTTCTGCCACTGACAGCGCGACAATAAACAATTTATCCAGATACATCAGCGTTACATATCATCTCGAGCACTGGGCCACTGGGGCAGGGATGATGTGTTTTAAGTGCACTCGAAACGATGGAAACGGAGGGACTCGGAAGGTCTTATCAAATAAATGGATGACAACATCACAGCATTAAAAAAAAAAAAAAAAAAACAAGAACAAAAGTCATTTATTATAATACACGGAGCTGCACATTTATCACACCTTAATGTGGGTATTTCCGTAGCCTGTGTTAATGGTCGACGGCATAGGGGTTTGGGCTTTTGTCGCAAATCCGTTGCCGTAAAGCTTAGGAAGACAAACATAAAATATGCGCAAAAACACGTATCTTTTGAGGGATAAATTGCCCTGGTGATCGTAATCATGTTTGAACGTCGCCCCCGTGTAAGGCTGACGGCAGGATTTCAATTTCAATATGTCGAGTTCGATTACAGGATTACGGGAGTCTTTAGAAAATATTGGCAATTACATACTTTACGCGAAAGAGAGATATTCTACGCTCGTTATCGGATAGATTCGATTTCTGTTTTTTTTTTTGTTTTTACGAGTTTTCTACGTGAAACATGGGAATTGGTGGTTCGAGTCATATTAGGTGTGTTTGGGGCATGTTAATGGCTTCTTGTGTTGTACCAACAAGTGATTACATATGTAGTCTACCTGGTGCAGGGCATAAATATAATTTAGAACACAAACGTGCGGCGGTATTTGGGAACTTCTTGTGCTGTTTTATGAGTGCAAGAATTCGCAGTGGGGAGTCTCCCTACACCTTATCGGTGGAGCAAGGATGTAGTCTTACATGGGGGATGGTATCTCAAAAAGTATTCGAGAAGCGGAATGAGAATTGAGAGTGGAGTGAGAGTTCATAAAAGAGTTATAATTATCTATCGCTGGAATGCATACGTACATACATGCATATGTGTTTAATGAATGAAGAGGGCTTTTCCAATACAGGGTTTGGGGATACGGATATTAAAGTAAATAGTATTGGTTTATGTTCTTTATAGTAGCTGCTAATTTAAGGACTTACGGAGGATGTACAAATGTTGTTTATAGCACAAGTCGAGGGTAAAGTTGCCTCTGTATGGCAATATAGATATGGGCATGTAAGTTAGGTTTACTTTCACAGACGACACCTAGATCAAAAATGTCCATTAAGGTCTATACAACTAGAGAATATCCACAAGGAATAGTACTACATCGTTTTATTTAAAGTCTGATTATGGATGAACTATTTGAGAATTTTTGCAGAAACCCTTAACGATGTCGTTCAAAAGCTACTCGTGAGCAGTTCCACTTGACTGGACTGACCTTCCTCGGGCACGACAAGTAAGACGCTATATAAACTTACTTATGTGGGAAAAGAAATAAAAGAGCTTTACAGAAAGACCACATCTGCTTTATAACATTCTGACAAGTAAATCCTTGGGATGTTTATTGCCATCATGAAACGAACTACACTATGAATCCCTCGGCACAGTAGTGTAGAAAAATGGATCAGTCTAGTCATAGATACAAAGATTGAAATTCCTCCTAATGCAATACGACCTTGGCCAACCATAGTAATAGAGGTGCATCTGGAAATAATTTCTCCATACTTCACGATTAGTGAGATCCCAAACAAAATGATCCTAAGGACTCACAGGATAAGGGATAGGGTGGAAGTGGAAGAAATACATATGTATGTACATTAAATAGAAAGAATTCGATATATATATTCCTTAAAAGAATCTGTTCTTAGGAATCCCCAGAAATTCAACGTAGAAGCTAACAGACAACGGTATCTTATACATAGGTACATGCGCTACTGCCAAATCGTTATGGCCAGTCTTTGAAAGAAAAAAACAGACCTCATGAATCTCAGTCATGACAGGACACTGGGTGATAAGCAATCATGCAGCAAACTAGGACTACCCCATAACGACTTCTGTAGGTACTGCAGGGACGAATAGGAAAAAGAATCCGTTCGCCACTTGCTATGCGATTGTCCACCACTAGCCAACAAAAGGAAAAAACAATCTTGGTAGCTACTTCCTTGCTGAACTGGACGATCTAAGAAACATTGAGCTGAACAAGCTCCTGAAGTTCATACACTTATCTGGGTGGTTAGGTCCAGTCATCGATGACTGAAGTTTAGGATCTTAGGGCTCTTTTAATCCATCCATTTAACGCAACCTAACCTAGGAATCCCTATGGATGAGAATATTAGGAAATTCAATAGCCTATAGACTGAGCAACAATATGTTGGAGTTTTGTGTAAATGAGGAACGAACTAGTGAAGGAATGTTTGGCCTGAGAAACAGTGGTTCGACTCAATTTGTTGGATTTAAGCTCGTGTGGAACCTAATGGAACCTAAATTAATCATTGGAATAGGCGATGTTTTAAAAATAAATATTTGAAGAGTGGAAAATTAAACAAGTTTTTAGCAAAATATAAAGCAGGCACTAGGTAGGTAGGTAGGTAGAAGGTTTGATTGCACATGCAGTAAGCACTCTGATTACCAATGGATCCATTGTGAACCCCTATCGTGGAGTAACTTGAAACGAAAACAAAAGTTGGTCTGTAGCTTTGAGATAGGTAAGTGGCATCCATGAACCAACCCGATACAAAAAAGTACAAATTTTTCCTGCAACAGGTCCATGGGACCCAGGGCCTAGCTTCTTACAACCAATCCAACCAATCGTGCTGTGCGTGTTATATTTTTGCACGAATGGAAGGAGCCTACTGTTTAATGACGTTTTCGTTTGGAGAAGCTTTTTTATGACAGTTATACTCTCCGATGTTTGTCAGATGCTCGCCAGAGGTGAGATAGTGAAAGAAATTGTAGGTGTTGTCTGGGGATCGAACTTCGAACCACTCGCTCCGTAGTCCAACGCATTACCCATTTCAGCCACAGCGCTCGATATTGTTATAAATTTAAGGATCGTTAATGGTGGCTTTTTTGACAGGTCTTCGAGGTGCCATTCGTCGAGCGCCGTTTTCTGAGTTCTGCAGAGGCTTGGACATTCATATAGGAAGTAAGATTTGCTCTCTTCTGCGTCCCTGTCGTCAAAGTCTCGGCAGAGGTCGTTATTGTTCCGATCGCATTCTATTCCGATGGGTCGCCAGGAGGTTGTGGCCGGTAATACTTCCCGTGAAGAGCGCTAAGTTGGGTCTGTTAAGGGGTAAAATTTGCATGGTGATGGCATTGTCATGTTCTGTCCAAAGTTTTCAGGAAACGACAAAATGAGACTGTGCTGTGTCTCTCAGGCACTATCTTAATAAGTCTGTCCAGCTGCTGAGATATGCAAACGACATCGAACTCATAGGTCGCTCCTAGCACGTCGTTATAGAGCCTTTGACGGGAATCGATAAATAGGCGAAACAAGTCGGACTTGAAATAAATGAGGACAAGACCAAGTAGGTACATGTTGTCAACAAACAAAGAACCATCTATCCACAGCCTAGGATAAAACGTCACTGTTGGCCATAGTATCTTCAAAGTGGTTAAGGGGTTTACCTAACACGGAGTAATTATCAACTCCACGATTGACACTTTAATGGATATTCGGCGAAGATTTGCCCCGGAAAGCACTGCTACTTCGGTTTGGCTAAATAAATGAGTTCAAAACTTCAATTCGGAAGATGAAATGCATGCTCTTGTAAAGATTGATCCTGCCAGTTTTTTTATAAGGAGCCGGCAAACTCAACATATATTGATCACCTTGGAAAGAAGAATTTTTCGTCGAAAAAAAGAAAGAAGTCCAAAAAGCCAAGACACGTCGATTGGACCACATGTTACAGGAGGATCTTGGAATCACAGCCCCCAGATTCGAGACGACAAGGAAGACCGAACCTCTGTTTTAAGGATAAAGCTATCGCGGATGTCAGAGCCCTTGGTCTAGACAACTGACACAAACAGATTGTCCGGGATCGAATAGAGTGGAAAACTGCCGTGTTGCAGGTAGAGACTCTTCACTGATTGGGAGCCTGTGAACTAAGTAAGTATAGTTAAGTTCAAACATGTCCAAAATTTACTTTGCCTTCTGATGCCACCAACCTCCTCAGCTTAAACATGAACTTGATTTCAGCAAATGGCCAAAACTCCACTAACAACGTTTTTTAAAAGGATGGGACAAAAGATCTCTATAAAGTCGTAGAGGTTCTTGAGATAGTTTCATCACCCATCAGTCCAATTACCTTTAAAAAAGAAAAACCGAATTCGTGTCAAATATTCTTTGGGCATTAAGGATATGGCATATAAATTTTTGACGAGAGTCTTCAAGCAAATTGGTTTCGGTTTTCAATCTCTGTATATCTCTTACGGGTACTTACATATAGTAGCAGTAGTAGTGCTTCGTTTACTATTTGTTGACGATAGTTCCTGGATATTTCCAGGCATTCTTTATGTAGCTGGATAGCAGAGTCCAGTTTTATCTATTTAAAATGTCTAGAACTTCATTTTCTGGTAAAGTGGCTTTCCCTCAGAGAGTTCTTCGTATTGGACAGATTCCAATAAATCCGTAGGTTGCACACAAAGTGCATTCATCATTTCGTTAACTTCAGTAAGGCATGTAGTCAAGATTCAGAAGGTCACCTCTGGTCTGGTAAAAGCATGAGATCGTGGTTAAGTTATAGCCATCGTGGAAGTAGTTCTTTGAAGAATTTTGTAGATGCACTTGGATTCGCTTCATTGTGCCTCTTCCTTGAATTTAGAAAATGTAGATGCTTTGATCTTGACTAACAAGATCTACGTAGCCCTTTTCTAATTTGCAACGTTCTCAACTAGCCACACGCTATGTTCATTACTTAGCCTCTGCCACTCACTAAAGAGCTGTAGCTTTCGCCAAAACGTATGTATGTAGCGATTAAGTTCGATAATCCATGGCTCAGCAGTAACAACACTTTCGCGATGTAGTTGAAATGCAGTCTAGGTCTTCATATACATTCATTAGATGAATTTAGAAAACCTTCGTCGTTGCGTCAGCTTACTTTCACTATGATTCGATAATGCCTCCGCCCCCGAAAGTGGTTCTCAGGAAATAGGACTACTCATATGCGTGGATGCTAATGTTCAGAATATAGTCTGGGGAAGCAGCAAATGCAATGTACTAGGAAACCATCTCCTAGACTTCCTACTATCATCTGACATAGTCTTCAACAATGTTGGTTCTAAACCGACCTTTGTTCCGGTAAGAAGACAGGGGGCGATTGGCTTGACATTATCTAGCCGGTACTTGAAGTCGATTACAAACTGGAGAATTATGCCGTAATGTCCCTGTCGTATCATAGGTGTATAGTCTTCCAAATCAAATGCGATGCCATTCTTTCTAGGAGAGAAGGAAATTGAGAAAAACTAACTGAATACGCTTTAGAGAAGAGCTAGACAAGCCTGTCAAAACTCCTCCTAGTTTCAGAACGAGACAGACAGTCGAGGACGCTGCCCAAAACCTGACTAGTATTATCACCAGATGTTTCGAACTGACGTGTTATGAAAACTTCCTGTAGATTACCAATTCCCTCGTTTCAAAATAATTTGAGAATGCAAGAACCCTTTGAATTCTGTTGTTGCAAGGCTGCACTTTTTCACTCTTTTCAGGGTTCCAGGTCATACTGAGATTGCGGGAAATGAGATCTCCAATGAGATTGCCAAGCAAAGCTCAGATGATGATTTCTCATGACCTGAACCTGCGTCGGGTCTTCGTGCGGTCTCCGTCAGGCCCACCATTGCCTATTATGTTTGCTATGAACACAATTGTGTGTTGCAAGGCTCTCCAGGATAGAAGCGAAAAAATTCCAATAAAATGGCTAATACTGGATTCTGCTTTCTGGGAGTACAATGAACCAATGGGTTCTGATTGCTCCAGGTAAGAGTTTCCTAATCAGATAAAAAAACTCTTCCTGTTCCATTATTAAAAACCATGATCTGGGCTTGTTGGTGTTTAATTTTAAGTCCCATGTGATACAGCACTGTTGCAGTCTGTTAATTATAATTTGCTACGTAAGAATATTAATCCTTATTCCATTGAACAATTCGCCCAAGAAGCGAATCTGAGAGGTTATCCAGGGAAAGTAAGAAGAGAAGTGAACTTAAGGCGACATAGTCCTTCCATTCCACATAGTCATCCAGTTTTTTTTTCATAGATAGTGCGGATAATTTTCAGCATTTTTGACGACAGCCCTAGACTGGTTAACTTGTAGAAGAGCGCATGTCCATCAATCTAATCGAAGGCATCCTTAAATTTGATAAAGAATGCGTATAATTGTTTCCCGTTTTCTAGGTACGCCCGACCAATGATTCTTGTTAGCACGAATATGTTATCTGCCTTTTGAGTGTTCTTTCTTAAAGCCAGTCTGGAACTCGCTGAGTAGATCGTTCCGCTGAATCCATATGTACAAGCGTTCTAACATTATCCCTGAGAATATGTTCATTGTTTAGAAATGAAATGCCGCTGTTGTTATTCGGTTCGCGGGGATATCCTTTTTTCAATAAAGGATTCTGTTTCCAGAAAGTGCTAAGTTGCATTTTAAAATAAAATACTTTGAAACTTGGTCATCGCAAGGGGCTAGATCATTGTATGACTCTATTAACTTCTTCCGGTGAGATTGGACGATCTAGCGCTACATTTTCTGTATCAGGAAGTGCATAACTTAGTTGTCCTGAGATGAGTGGTTCTTTAGAAAATTTTGAAAATGATTCGCTACACTTGCTTCGACTTCGATAAACCTTACGAATAAGCAACCGTTTAGGGTTCTGGCCAGTTTTTCGAAGGGACGCCAATTTCTGACTCTGTTTAGCACTCGCATTAGAAAGCGTTGCTTAAACACCCTGTTCGCTAAGTGATATATGCTTTTGCCTTAAAAGGGGTGCCTCAAGACAGCCATCTTGGACCATTGATCTTTATTGTAACAATAAATGATATCGAAGGCATTATCAGGAACTTCAACCTATCTTCTTATGCCAATGTCTCCTCTCTCTTAGAAATATCATTCTATTACTAATCATTGTAAGGATCTCCCACCGCCTCATAGGATTCACTATATTCACGCAGAACTTATATGTACCATCGATCACTCCAGCATGTGTTTTGGATGTTATCTGTTAGAGTGGACTCAACATTCGTTCTCAAATAGATAATCTTATTAGTAGGCCCAACTCAGTATTCGGTTTTATGAAAAACTGGGTCTAAAGGGGTTGATTGTTCGAGGATTAGATACGGGTCATAATACTACAGTAAGTAGTATTCTAGAGGAATAGTAGCACTTTCCCTAGATAGATTTTGGCTCTAAATTCTCTCTAAGGATCCTTTTTTCCAAAAAGTTAGTATACACTATGTTACTATGGTGTATACTACCAAAAGAACAATTAACATGTTCTTCCTTCTACCAACAACGTCAATCTTCTTCACTCATTACACTTATCCTTCGTATGAAAAATTCTGAATAGAAGAACAATAAATTGCTTGAAAATCCGGCACAGAGAAGAAAATTAAAATAAACCTTGACATTAGAATCCATTATCCGAATATCCTTTATCTTCAAGTCTTTCACTGCGGGTTAATCATAAAATATATGTATGTACTCTTCTATACATACTCGTATATCCTTTCTATTTTGTGGCTTCAAATTCGTCGAATATTCCCTCAACGACCGACGCGACGATGGAAGAAAAGGTCAGTTGTCGGTTCATAATATCGCAATTTACCTTTTCCACTTGCGTATCCACGTTTTACTGATGGTGATGGTATGTAGTAGGAGTTTGTCATTGTATGTATCTCGTTTCATATACCTACTACGTACATATAAAATCTAACCCTGGGCATAACTTGAATTCTTGAATAAAACACTTGACCAAGATGAGAGGAGGCTCTTTATGCTTACCCACTCTTACTGTGCATCCCCCCCTCCACCCACTCCAAACACACACACACACATACAAGTGTCCTATCTGTGTTCATAATTTATGCCCATCCACACTTTCAAGGACATAAACGAGAAATAATAATCATTGTTATTCTGAAATATTCTCAGTTCTTTTATTTCACTTTTTTTTTTTTTTTTTTTTGTTGCGTTTTGTTGTTGTATTCATATTTTACTTGACGAAAACGAAAAAAAAAAAAAAAAAACTGAATACGATCCTGTGGTCGCCGAAGGAAGGTCGTCGCTGATGGAAGGTACCTAATGGAAGGAGTGATTTTGTACTCTAGCATCATCTCTGGATATGTGTTGGTACTGGTTACATTATTCATTGCCTCTTAGAAAGGAGGCTCGCTCTTGGCATATTCTGGTATCCTTCGTCGGTATCCGTTGGCTTTTGATTTATAAAATAGGGAAGATCCGTTCATGCAGGGAATTTTCCTCCCCATTTTTTTTTTTTTTTGTTTTTCTTCTCGTTGCTCCTTTTTATCGCTGAATAGGTTTTATTGAAGGTTTTTGTTCGGCCGGCCGCCCTGGATTTCGTTATACTTACAGTTTGTGGTAAACTATGCTATTCTAATATTAATTTTATTTATTAAAGAAAAATGTAAATAGGACGAGCGTACACAAAGCAATGAGGAGTTAAATAGGAAGAAATAAAATCATTTAGGGAAATGGAGAAATAGAGCAGAAAATTAAATGCAAATAGTTGCAGAAATTGTGATAATTAGTGTAAATTACAGAGTGTCCTTGATGGTTTCGAATGAAATGATGGTCGACTCGTGCTGTGGTTG
Source organism: Xylota sylvarum (assembly GCA_905220385.1). NCBI lineage: Eukaryota > Metazoa > Arthropoda > Insecta > Diptera > Syrphidae > Xylota > Xylota sylvarum. Next base: position 43,307,720 of record LR999958.1, read on the forward strand.
TTGGTTGTATTGAGGACATTTGAATGGAATGATTTTGAGAGGAAATTTCTGGAATATTTACCAGAAATGTAATGTGAACTGAATTGAATGTAGTTTCAATTTGGCATCGTTGCCAAATTCGGCGTTACATACTGTCTGTACAATGGATGGAAACTACTTTAGCTATATGACGATGAAAGGATTAATTTTTTTTTATAGCATATTAGTATTTAATGAAACTTAGAAAGAAGCAGATTGTGGTCTATCAGTGGTAGACTACATAGCTTTCTCCGACAAAACTTGACTTCCATTTCATGTGCCTTATATATACATGTATACCGAATCAATGGATAGTACGTTGCAGTACTTCGACGATACTCTGTCTATCATTAGATGCTTGAAAGTCAGTTTGAAATCTTTTGCACATTCTAAGATAACCGCTCTTTAGGGTCATAATTTGTTGCCAACTACGAGCTAAATATCTGTTAAAAGTAAAGATGTATGTGGTGTAGCCCGGTGGTGGAATCCTTTATGATGATGTATGCCAGCTCTTGATTCTTTTCGAGTGTCATTGAATTATCGTTAAATATGGTCTGAATAGTGATTGTTAGAACCACTAAATAGACTTTGATTGAAGCTTCTATACCGTGCCTATAGCTTTGCCTACCTCGACGACAAACCCGATTCAATTTATAGATTCACTATCAATGTCTCAATTTTTCTTATAAGAATCCTCGTCTCTCAATGTTTCTTTAAGTGATTAAGGATCATTCGACTTACTCGTCCTATATTACCTCTAAATTTCAGTCACATCCTCAGAGAACTCGCGCCTGTCTTAAAAATTATTTAGATACATTCCTACCCGGAGGTTATACGCATAGGAGTGTGCAATCCCCATTTAAAGCTTCAAAATGGCGAAGGATCAAAGGAAAATCCCACGAAGGATAAACACTTTCATTATTCTGTCCAGAGAAGCGAATTACTTTGCAGTTATCCCTGATGAAACGCTTACTTGTTAAATGCATCTGATCAAGGTTGCAAACAAGGCGACTAGATCAATGGTTGTGTGTTGAGACCTTCACAGCAAAACTTGGAGACCGAAGTTGATTTACTGGTCGTTAAGTGGCATTATGGCCAAGAAACTCGGGAAGTTAAAAGGCAGAAATGGTTGAATAAATCATAACACCTAGTTTGCGTAGGAATAAAGGTGTCAGTGGCAGCACTGTTTCAGTCTCCAACGAGCAAATACATTTGGAGATCGAGGGACTCGCTGATCCGTAAGTAAGTAAGACCAAACAAGTATTTGAACTCAGCAAATAGGATATAAGAACCTTAATGGGTTAGGTACGTGTATATCATCCGCGTACAGTAAAATTCTCAGATGGGGCGAAAAACGTATCCATTGTGAGTTTTTTTGGGCCGCAAGTAAAAATGGATGGTACCTAATGCAGGACTCATTCAGTTCAGCTAAAACTTATGACGTCCAATAGGACTTCTTAGCTATGCCTGCAGTTAACTGCTGTTTGTTGATGGTGCAACTCATCTATACTTCCTATTTAGTCAAGGAAAAGTACACTTTTCAACAACATTTGCAAATTTTTCAAATTGTTTATCAAATTTTGCAGAATCTCTTTCTGGGCATTTGGGCAAGTTAGCAACCCGAACGACATGCCATTTTACCCAAAACTTTTTTTCCCATTTGATTTCGTCTTAATGGTACCAGGCCATATTTGGGAGCCGTAGAACTTTATCGAATGCAATCTCGTCCTATGCTTTGGTCCCCCGATATTTGGCATAATCCTTGCTAGTGCAACCGTTGCCCCTGCTGCCTTTTCAGCTGTATGCTGTATGTGCTGCTTAAACGAGTCTATAACGTCATCGCCATGGTTACTCTTATAGTCTCCATGGCTCGCCTGCTGCTGAAGATCACTACTTCAGTGTTTTCTTCTGCAAATTGTTGGTCTATGCGTACTAGCCAATTCTGGACTATCCCGATAGCTTCATTGTAGTCATGGTCGAATTCCTAAAGGAGTTTATTCACTACAACGATTGCTATGTCAACGGTGAAACCAATTATTTTCGAAGACCTCGGGATTCATACTATCTCGGGAGTCATCATACATTAGATTCCACAGTAACGGACCTAATACGGAGCCTTGAGAAGTGCCGCCTGTGATGTTATACCACCTAATTCCTTCATCGGTATCCTATAGTCCGTCATTATCTTCTGCAGGTATTCTGGTACTTTCTTGGCAGTAAATGCTCGCAGGATGTTTCTGCAATTTGGGTGTGGAAGGCGTTCTTGACAGCCAGCGTAATGATTGCGCAGTACTGTTTACTTCCGTCCTTCCATCGTCTTCTTTCTATGTTTTTTTTCGCTGTATTCACGACTTCGTTGATAGCGTCGATCGTAGAGGCCTATACCATGAGGGATTGCAAGGATATGTGGGCGCCAATTGATTATTGCTTGTAAGGTATTAAATGGGATTCCATCGACAAAAAGCTCCTTTTGATCCTAGATTTTTGGGCTAAGATGGTTCGTTAAGTCGGTGGCTGATTCACAAAAGAATATAACTTCCATCATCACCTGAAGTACTTCAATGCCCTTTTCAGCAGAAGCCTTCTCTGTTCTCTTCTATATTCAATGGGACTAGGCCGTACACAGTATTTCTTGGCAAACATGTCCTCACAAAGCTGATGTCTATTTTTGACCCTGTACTGTTTTTGTAAAAAGTGGGCTAGCTACCGGAATTCGCGAGAACTATGTCCTGCCATGTGAACGCCTTCAGAAGTGTATCACAATCCAGAAAAACTCTTCTATATATTGATAACGGAAACAAGGTATTGACAACCTGAGTCAAGTGCCAAGTCGGGGGAGTAATCACCCTTGAGTTCGATAGTCTTCCAAAGAACCTCAGACGAGCCTATATCCACAGAAACTATGAATGTTTGTGAAAGGTTGTTCAAGTAGAATGTAGGTGAGATCAAGTCAAAGTACGTGATCAGTGGACTATGAGATTTACGCAACTAACTAGACCTATTGTTTGGTTTGGGGATAAAGATTACATTTACCTGTCTCCATGTAATCGGGATGTAACTCAGTTGTAGCTGGCTCTAAATAAAGCAAAGCATTACTCGACCTTGAACGAAAAAGATGCAGAGTGATTTCCTATTCAGATGTATGATTTCCTATACATATGCATTTATTGCAGATTCAGGTAAACAGCCGGACATTCGCAGTGAAACCCTTCAAATGTGTCTTCTTCTGCTCACCAGATAGGCCTCGAAATGCGAACTGGGGCCCACCTGATGAGCATCAGTTGAGCTCACAAAACTGAACTGATTTTCATCATGAAAAAATAAGACCTTTCCCTTATAAATAATCCTACTAGCCTCGCCTTCATAAAGACACAAAGGTTTTGGAAATAACTAGATATATGCTATAGACAGACGCATCCAGATCAATCTTGACAATAAATATACCCACTCCGACTAAGCAATAATGTCAGACGGTCAGACAGCCATCAAAGCTCCTTTATTGTATACCAGCCTAAGTGCGAATAGAGTGTAACGAAACAGCAGACGAACTAGCAAGACAAGTGGGACCTTCATAGGCCCTAAACTATTCTGTGGTATAGGGGAACATACCCTAAAAGAAGAATTCAGGGGGTTATGAAAAAAGCATAGGGCCTGGAGAGTTTAATAAGGTCTGAGACAAGCTTAAAAACTTCTTGGGGATTATAACTCAAAACATGCATCAACCTCAACAAAAATAACCCTCGCATCCTTACAGGTTTCTTGACGGGGCATTGTAAACTTAACTCAGAAAACTAGGTATATCAGACGAAGGCCTTTGCAGATTCTGGAATCTTGTGGGGCATTGACCCAGAAGAGAATCAAATATATGTATGGGCAAGTACCAATTATTATCAGAGAGAGACACGCCGACTAAAACCCGCTTCATATTCTCAGATTTAAGTGGAACTGGATTGGAAAAGGTGCTCTAGCGTGCAGTATCCCTACCGATGATAAGCAAGAGTATAAAACTCTCAAGAACAATTCCTGGAGAGTAGAATAAGGGGAACTCATTGGCGAAACAAACCTCAGCAGGGGGTACAATGGACCACTAGGTCGCAGTGGGAAATCCCATTTACAAATAGTAATAATAAACAGGAACACATACATAGTTCTTTGCTCCTGAAAAAGGTTACGCATAGTATACAACCTCAAATCACAAAGAGGAGAAGAAATAGATCAGTGATATTATAGAGAACTTCTTCTAGTCTCAGTATGTCTATATCCTATCCTAAGGGCTGTGAATTGTAAAAAACAGGTGAAAGGAGCATCCGCTTCGTTGAAGGCCTTTCTAAACCATCGATCAAATGCAGAATAGTTTGGGAAAGAAAAACTTCCTTCCCAGGACATTTGCAGTCCTACTAAACACAAGTAAAGTGAGGTGAGGCACATAATTCATGTAGGTAAGCATTGTTATCCTGGAAGTATCTCAGGTACATAAGTCGAGATTTTTCTCTGACTTTTTTGCCTTTTTCAAGCTAATGTAATAGATTTGAAAGATATCACATATCTGTGACTTCCACGAATCCTTATGTGATTGTTCTGGCTTTCCTCAGATTTTCGACGCTGTCTTAACATTATATTATAACTATCTCTTAATGTGAAAAAACAGGGCAATCTTGCTAGTCCCCCATGATTGTAAGTTAACCGCTGTTCTACATTCAATTACAAATAACCCAATTCTACTTAACCACAATAGTACCTGAAATTAGTATTCAGCGAATAGCAAAAGGATTACAATTACATTGAACGAAAGTTCTATAAAGTTGTGGATTTTCAGTAATGAGTTCGCAGAGGAGAATAGGGTGCCAAATAGGGTATTTCTCTATCGCCCTTCAACCTAAATTCAAGAGAGGAAACAATGCATCTCAATTAAATTCAAGATAACCCCGAAACCTACTTAATTACACACTTCACTTTGGATCACTTCTCTTTGAAGGCAAACATACCTAGAGTATTGCAAAATCAATAGCTTCAAACTGACTATTCAAATATGCCACCTCTGACCAGGCACTTGACACCCAACTGGTATAGTATGTAGGGTGCAGGTTATTGACAGTCACTATAAACTGTGTAATTAAGTAAATTTACTCAAATAATTTATATGTAAGCACAATTCAAGTCCTTTGCAAACAATACGTTGAGCCTTAAAGCCAAGAATTTCCAACTTCGAGGACACTAAGGCGGTCTATTACGAATTGTTTATGTTGCATTCCGCATGCATTTCAAATGAAGGAACAAATTTTATTTGTAACCTGAATTGTTGCTCATTAAAATTTTACCATATCCTTGAGACTTCGTGCTCCGGCTAAAACTTTCTTTCTTGTTGTGCACTTCGTTGGAGCACAGTCACGTTTGAGGTCAACAATAAAAACAACGACCGGCTTTAATTGTTCATTCCATGGCTTATGCGCTGGAAAAAAAAAAAAGAGTTCATAAAGTATGCCTTGCAAGAAGGCAGTCATTTCCTTGCTTGTTCTAGAAATAACTTTCTTGCTTGACACAGTGTGTTATAGTTTTCTTGAAAACCTACTTCAAACCACTGTAAAATGTCACTCAGTGTGAAACAAGAAACTTCTGTCACTTTATGGCTTTTCACTATTCGTATGGCACACGCCATACAATGAAATATCTCGCAAGGACACGCAAAAGGAGTGCTGCTTACAGTAAGCATATTCGATACACAACCAACCCGTGCCACAGCATGAATATTATAGAATCAATAAAGCATCCAAGAACCCACAACGAATTTCAATGAATCTTCCTCTCTTATTGTCTATTTGGTAACATGGTGGTGGTGCCGCTGGCCTACACCTAAGGATATGCTCGGTGTATGGAAAAGTGCGGGCGTATACATGTGTGTAAGAATGAAATATTTATGAGGCCCATAAAAGCTCTGCCCAGGCATCATCGGATTTACACACCAGCAGCACCGAGACCGACAGCCTCAACCGTAAAGGGAACACTTTTATTGCCACGGAATTATACTAAACTTCGACTCATGTGTTAATTTTTTGGCCACTTTTTATCCTGCCCCAGAGACTATGGGTACAAAGCGTCTATCCGTGTCCCCATTTCCATGGTAATATCGGGGTTTTCACATTTGGTCGATACTACATACATACATATATAGTATTCGACCTGATTGGAGGACGTTGAGATTGTTGTGTTGTTCATCGAGGATAAAGGATAAGTAAAAAGTTTTTGCAATCTTGGTTACGTGCCGGCACAAGTGTGGCAGGATTAAAAATGCATTCACAAGGAACAAACTTGTGTTTGGTACAAATTGTTGCACAATTTATTTTCTTTACGTCATCCTGTTAAGGAATGAAATTGCCTGAAGCACAATAGGTTTGTACTGCTTTGTGGAAATAAACAAATGAAGGGTGCTGTGGTGATGGTGGGAAATTTATTACTGTCAACTGAAAAAAAGGGTTTTTCCTTAGCTCCGGGTGATGTAGTACAGTATAAGACTATCCTTTGGATGAGTTCAGAGAATTTTAAATGAAATACACAAATCCCTTAAAAATAAGAATGATCATCCAAGCACGAGGACTGTAAAAAGTTTCAAACAATCAAAAGTTTGTAGCCTTTCTTCTCAGTCCTTTGGAGGAAATTCTTAAGTGCAACACATTGGTTGGAAAGTTTTGTTCGAAATAAACATTGCTGACCAGGTATATGTACCTAAGATGAAAATAAAGTTGCGGTGGGACTTAAGGATGTGCCATTGAAACTTTGACACTGATTGCTCAACGGTTAAGGAAAGAGGAGGTTCTGCGGAGACTGCAACCGGATCAGCATTTAGTGTGGTGCGGATTTCTTGGAATTTTCAAACCTTGCGAGTGAATTGGCCAAATGACAATAATTATCCGTGGGAAGGTTATAGATTTATTTTCTTGGTTACTAAAGTTTTAATACCTTGGTAGATCTATTGTGTCTTCTGAACTATTGTCTAAGTCTAAGAGCTCTGATGAGTCGGTGTATCTGAAGTAAATCTAGCGAAGGCAGATCCGTCTCTGAAAGAAAATAGGATCCTAGGTGGTTAGTGTGTCTTATTCGATAAGAAAGTGTACTGGTATTACTTTGTGGTTATTGCAGGACCTGTATGGTTCAATCTTCTTTACCTAGTACAATGGCTCTTAAGTTTAGAAAAATATTGTACATTTTATCGAGTACATGATAAATGGCTTGCAAACAAGTATAAGTGGAAATTGTCAATAGACACTTGTCAAATACTGCTGACGTTCAGTGATTTAGAAAGATGTCAAAAAACAAAAGGGAAGGGGGACTATATTGGACTGGTTTCGTCCTATCATCCGTCATGGAGTATAGCGTGACACCAGTGGCACAACTCATTACTTTGGACTCATGCAATACGTTTGTACTCAATCTTATTTATTCCTTGCGATACAACCTTCTCCTTAAAAGTTCTGCACCAGTTTTACTAAGACTGAGTATACATACATATATCTAATACCCGATTGAGTAAGTAGATTGCCTTAAATGACAAAGGCTTCCCCCTTTCTGTCTGAAGGAGCAGGACATACAGATTCTTACTAGTTCGGATCTAATCAATACAGAGCCTTGAACCTCTCGGCTGCCTTATTGTCTATGTTGACAATAAAATTAAAGTTTCTGTACCTGTGAGACCTCAGCTAAAAAGTAATGGTTTACTCGTAACATACAGTATACCGCAACTTACGTAGCGAGTTCAAATTAAATTGATCAAGACTCTTTCTTGGTAACTCTTCCAATAACAGTAATTATTCTGTCACATGTTGACATTGGCGCTAGATAATCGATTTCTGTCATCTGTCATCTGTCATCTTTTATTTGTCATCTTTCATTTGTCACTTGTCATCTGTCATCTTTTATTTGTCATCTTTCATTTGTCATCTGTCAACTGTCATCTGTCATCTGTCAGCTGTCATCTACTGTCTGTCTGTTCGATTCGATTTCTGATTGTAAAGTGTGACTTTGTTAATAATTTGTTGGATCTAAGGATCAGGCACTACCATACCATTCTGAATCTGATTATGTACGAACATAATGACTTGACTGCCATTTTAATGTCGGACAGTATCACGATATCTCATCCGCAATATCTTCGATCGGTCTCCGATCGCCCGTCAATTCCTCTTTCAATTACGTAAGGCAGAGCTTAGAAAATGTTGGTGAATATTCGCAGCGACTCGGAGTATTTTATCTTGAAGGCATACATACCTGCTACAGTTCCTGACTTCCTGAGGATAATGTGGACATTGTGGACCTTTAATTTTTTTCGTGTATACGCTTGACTGTCAAACCTAAGCAAAAACTTGCGATGTCAATACGGTAATCAATAGATATTATCAGACTTTTTGTAATATGTATCACAACGAGAGGATTGAACGAGTGATATCTCACCATGGGAAAAGGGTGTGAGTTCCTGTCTGTCATGATGTCTTTAGTTTCTCTGGCATATGGCGTGAATAACGCCTACACACCATCGTGTTCGGCAGGCTGCAATATATTTCAGCCCTCCCTAGAGACCTGACTTCGTCCTCAACTGTCCTGCGCCAAGTTTTATTAGGCCGGTTCACTCTCCTTCCAGTTTGGGTTAGTGGATTCTATTACAGTGCCAGTGTGACCAATCCACTGCCTTTTCCTTCGTCTTATTGAAGTGTGGATAGGTTTCGGCCCTTATTTATTCCTGGTTTTCATTAAGAACTGCTTTTGTTTCTTATCGCCATTGGCCGAGGCAACGCTTTCTTAATAAAGGAAGCTACTAGATTTCTTGACCTGCTGACAAGGCTTGTTTTATTAAGCTCCTTTGTGATTATATAGAAGACAGTCGTGCTTTCGCATCTAATAGTTGGTCCCTTTCCCAAGGCGTTGATGCGAATGTTGAACTTTCTGCCTCAGTCACAAAAACATGACTTACAGACGATTTGTAATACTCCTCTTGGTTCGCTAGCACTAAGCTATCTACTCATCGTTTCGGTTCCAGAATCCTATCGTTGTGCTCGTTCGATAGCCAAAGGTCGTCATCAAAGAGTCTGTCAGCATCCGAGGCATTGTCGACTAGGTCCGTTGCAATTGATTTTTTACGGGTGCGGTCGATGGCCATTCATCCTCTTCCTTTTGTAGTTTTTAAAGATATCCCTAGATGCCACCACGTGGATTTGGGACACCAATGGCGGTTTAAAGCGGTCTTTGAGCTAAAAGACCCCCAATTCCTGAGATATCTCAGTTTTGTCAGGGTGTAGGCAGTATTTTCATAAGTGTCTAGTTGATGGAGTATCGAGTATAAGCCTATACTATCCATCCTACTAACCTCATTCGAGGTAAAATCACCCAGCTGATACCTCTTCCTTTTCTAAGGACTAGAGAGCCACGTTTCGTTTCCGTACGCGTTCTAGTACGTTGGCTCTCCAGTTTAGTTTCCTATTCCACTTGTAGTGACATTTATAGTAAGAGTCCTTGTATTACCTTGTAAAAATGACAAATTTTATGAGAACAAACCCCCAGTCCACATTTTGGCCACGATCAGGCGAGCAGGAGAAGAGCATATTGAAGGCTTTTCCTAAGAGTATCCGGGTGTTTAGGAAAAAGTACCAATATTAACGTCGTCTGCATAGGGAATTAGTCGTCTGCGCAGGTCAGTCAGTTCTGGTCGTCTAGTAGTTTATTGACAACTAGATTCCAAAGAAAATGGGACAAGATACCACCTTGAGATGTTTCGCAACTGGCAAGTCTTCTATCCGACGCACCATGCAGCTTTCTGTTAATCTTGCCTGTGAGCAACTGAGCGATGAATTCAGTTTCAGATTTGTAAATGTGTCAGTCAGTCTAGGCCAATAAGTCCGAGATGCAATGGTTTCAGTAAGATTCGGACAACCCTTCTTGACGGCTTTTAAACCCAAGTGAGCATTATGACTTCAGATTGTTAAAGATCGTCAGGAGATAGGGTCTCAAAGGCATGACTCCAAGTAGCTTTTCAACAAATAGTGTATTCAGGGAGTTGCTACACGATGGCGACGAGTTTTTTTCTCAGCTTTTGTCCACCATTCAGCTAGTGCACGACATTTCCAATAGATAAAGGAGCAACAGTCAACATTTTTGGTACAAATAATCCATTTATCCTTGCATTGTCCTTCGTCAAAAATTTTTGTCGTCATGCTACCATATGGGATTCAATATGGACCGAAACAATGCTATATCCATCGGCAAACAAGAAAATGTTTCCATTCCTATGGCAAACATCAATCCTCTGTAAACCTTTCATATGCCAAAGAGCAAATATCTGCCAATAGATTGAATCGTGACTGACATTTGAAGAGGATACCATACGAATATTTGCGCTACATTCACTGCAACAAAAGCGACACACGTTTTCAATGCCTGGATTAGCTGCAGGACATCCCCGACGGACGGTACGTTCTTTATTAATTTCGGCACGTGACGTTTGTTTTTTCAATCCATCTGAGGGAAACCAACACATGCTATTTGGAGAAGAAACAATCGAATTAGCACACGCATCCTGCCCCATCCGTAATCTAGTTGCAAGGTGAACACAGATCCTCCTTTAGTAGTTCTTGTTGGAACAAACTAAGTAGATTACTTGTTTCTCTTTCATATTTTATTTTATCACTTCTTTTCCGTTTTTTTTCTACTTTATTGCTCACTTAACTAAACAGAATAGATTGCCCCAACATCCTGCGCCATTAGGGCAAACAAAGCTCTCAGTTTTTGTTGCGAGCACACCCCTCTAAAGCTCACTTAAGCCTCTTTTATTTGCCCCGGTGTTTTTTTTTTTTTTTTTGAAATAGGATGAGTTCTCAGGAAAACTCTCAGGCTAATGTCCAGGATTAACCTTGCACCTAACTATCCAACACAACACAGACGAAACAGGAAGCGCAAGTGCTGTGAAAACTTTTTATCTACCGGAAGGATTAAGTATGCATTGCAGTGCAGTAGCACCCTTAATCGCTTGCAGCTACATATACATACCTATAGAAGGCCCCAACCCCAAATGGTGTATTAAAAATAAAACTCCAGTTTCTCACGTGAGGTAAACCCCCAAAGCGGCAAGCGGCACGTGGGAAGGCGTGTCGACAGACAAATGTGGACTTTAACTGAGAGCTACTACAAACGGGGTGAAGGAAGTAAGAAAAAGGAGCAATTGAAACGGGAGGCATCGGTAGTCACGCGGAAGTTTTAAGTTGCTTTCCTACCTCTGGTGACAGAGTTTTAACGGTTTCCGACTGTTGGCGCTCTTGGGTTGAGGTTTTTCCTTTGACATTGTCTTAATTAGAGGATATACCAGGCTCTGGTGTGTGTCTTTTTGTTTGTCTTTAAATTTGTTGTGTGTATGCACGTTCTACCTGTCAGGTTCTGTTTGATAAATGTTCATAGAAGCGTTCTACGCCACGGCAGCATGGCAGTCGGGATGAATGGTGATGAGTTCTAGGAGTGGGGCTGGGAATACTGACAGAAGTGCGATTTATACTCAAGGACTCTTTTGCAAAACAAATACTTAACGGAATGAGAAATTTCTTCAAAAAATACAACACCAACCAACTCACATCTGTGTACATTTTGGATTTGTAAGTTTATCTACGAGAGTACTACATTTAAATTTGTTGTTGTTGCTGGTGATTTTGTTTTTGTTCTTCCTCTTTGTTGTTGTTTATGTTTTACCGTTTTTTTTTTTTTTGCTTCTCTTTCCTGGATTATGTTGTTAAATTGTATTTCCGCTTCAAATAGAACTGTAAAGCGGGTTGGTTTGTTGAATTGAGTTTGAGTAAGGATGAAATTAATTCTCAAGGATATTGAAATTTTTGCAATTAAAAGTTAGAACTGAGTTCAGACGTGAGTTTTGCATATGTTTTGTTTCATTTGTTTGAGGGGAGGGGGGTTTTCAAATCCATATAGGCATTTGAAAGGAAGTAGGAGGGGGGAAACGCAATCACAAAGGCCTCGCTAAGTAGGATTTTGAAATAATTCCTCATGTGAACTGAAAAGGAATACTTGGCGTAACAATGTTGTAGGCGTTTCTGGGAAAATTAATTAGTTTCTAGAAATGAAGCAACTTTAAGCATACCTATGTATGTAGTGAACCATCTTCTTTGATGACTAATTGTGCACCTGGAATGTTCGAAATACATATGTATACTTCATGGAAAATCTATTAGTCTGTGAGAGAACAGAAAAAGAAAAAGGATCTGCATATAAAAAAAGAAGGTGCACGCAACACTTCCCGACTGTAGAAGATCAGGCGATAGAAACAGCTTCAAATCCGGTACACAGCTCTTCAGGATAGATTTGGAAATCTAGTCATCGAAAATCTGAGATACATTTGTAGTCACTATAGTGTACAAACTATTTTCAGCCTTCCATCTGACGTCGTCAAGTAAATCTTGGAGAGGATCAAACATGCCGTGAGTTTCGAGAAGTAGATACATTGTGGGAGTGCTACTCGAATCACCAATGGCTTCATTGTATTCTCCTATCGTGGAGAAACCTAAAATGAAGACAAAATTCGTTTGTGGCTTTGAGATACGTAAGCGGTCTCCCTGGACCAACCCAAGATTTTTATAAATTTTATGACAATTAATGGTGGTTTTCCTGACGCGATACCCAGGTCTCCAAAGTGGTACTCACCATGGACATCCCGAGGGCATTCACATAGGAAAAGAGGTGTGATTTCTTCTGGGTCTGTATCGCCATATTCTCTTCAGAGGTTAACTTTATTTCCCATTCGTCATCGGCGGGCCAGGAGATTGTGTCCCGTAAAGGGCGCTAAATTCGTTGTATTAAGCGCTAAGATTTGGTGGTTTTAGTATTGTCGCATTTTGTCCAGAGTTGTCTGCAGTTGTTGTCTCACTGGGTAGTCTCAGGCAGACTTGTTCTATATTAGATTTCACAACTCCAAGGGGCTATAGAATAGAGGTAACGACCATTCTCAGGACCTGTTCGGACCCCTTTCTTGCCAGTTCATTCACCACTTCGTTCAACACAATCCAACACAAAAGAGTGCAACATTGTGATTTGCTGTCAGTGTTCTGAACTTTTTATGGCATCGTTTTACAATGCTATGTTCTTCCATTCTAAACCAGTATTTTCCCCAAACCAACATGGATTCCTTAAAGGAAGATCAACAACTACCAATCTAACGGAATTCGTATCCAACACTCTTTGTGCATTAGACGATGGCAAAGAAGTTGATGTGATTGCAACCGACTTTAGTAAGGCGTTCGACAAAATCTCACACGATGTCATTCTTTTTAAACTTGTAGCTCTCGGATTCCAGCCCCGTTTCATATCTTGGATTACTTCATACCTTAAAGAGCGGCAATACAATGTCCTCTTTAGGTCTTCCATCTCCGACCCCATAACTGCAACTTCCGGAGTCCCACAAGGTAGCCATCTTGGTCCTCTGATATTCATCTTATCTATCAACGATGTCGACTCTATCATTGACAATTCTCACATATCTGTGTATGCCGATGACGACTTTAGTAAGGCGTTCGACAAAATCTCACACGATGTCATTCTTTTTAAACTTGTAGCTCTCGGATTCCAGCCCCGTTTCATATCTTGGATTACTTCATACCTTAAAGAGCGGCAATACAATGTCCTCTTTAGGTCTTCCATCTCCGACCCCATAACTGCAACTTCCGGAGTCCCACAAGGTAGCCATCTTGGTCCTCTGATATTCATCTTATCTATCAACGATGTCGACTCTATCATTGACAATTCTCACATATCTGTGTATGCCGATGACATGAAAATCTATAGACATATTATAGCCCCTTCTGACTCTCGTGCACTTCAGGCTGATTTGAACAACTTCTCAACCTGGTGCCAAAAAAATTTCCTTGAACTCAATGTGCAAAAATGCCAAGCTTTTACTTACTCCCGTAAACGGCTCCCTTCAACTCCCAGAACTTACTTTATCTGTGATGAGCCTGTTCCATCCGTATCCTCATTACGTGATCTTGGAATTATATTTGACAGTGAATTGAATTTTCGCTGTCATTTTCACAATATAATCAGCAGAGCCAACTCAACACTCGGTTTTGTAAAGCGCTGGTCAAAGGAATTCTCGAATCCTTATGTCACGAGAAGTCTGTTTTTTACTTTCGTTAGACCAATCCTCGAATATGGGAGCCAAGTCTGGTCACCATATTATGACACTCATTACCTTCGAATCGAAGCAGTTCAACGCAGATTCATTCGTTTCGCTCTTAGAGGACTTCCCTGGGTTGACAGATACAACCTTCCCCCCTACGAGGATCGGCTGAAATTAATTAATGTGCAGCCCCTTGCAAAACGCCGTGAAATTGCTGACATCATTTTCATTCATCAGCTCCTCGTGGGTAGCATTGACAGCCCTTCTCTGCTTCAAATGATATCTTTCAACGCCAATCCACGCAATCTTAGATCCATGCCCTTGTTTCGCCTTAAAAGTCATCATACGAACTACGGCCGTAATGAACCAATGACTAGAATGCTGCATTTGGCAAACTCCATGCAATGCTTCCTTGATTTCAATTGCAGTAAAGCTACGCTTCGTAACTCCCTTCTTACCTCCTGCTCCTCTCCTTCCCATCTTTAATGTCTCTTCTCTTCTCTCCCTAGCTCTTAAGTTAGTTTTTATGTTTAGAATGTTTAAGTTCCTAGCTTGTATTAAGCTAATAAAGTGCCGGTAGAGCCGGCGTCAATTCAAATACAAGTTCGACGACTGTGGATAAGATATGCTTAAGGGACTTTATAGGGACTTGACAGTCGATGTAGATGTCCATCAGCTTTCTGGAGAATAGTTTAGTGGATAGTTCTTGACCCGCTTCAGTGAATACGTCCGCTTGGAAAATACTGTTGTGGTTGGAAGTCTTAATTAGGGTGCAATTTCGAGTTCAGATATGCGTATTTGAGTATTTGACTCATCAGTGAGAATCGAGATTCTATTCGGGTTAAAGGCCCCATCGTTTACTCAACCCCCTCTTGAGGAGAAGATTGTTTCAATGTTTTAAGCTGTAGTCACACGCAATAGTGCGGTGGTGCATGTTACCCCCTTTCTAAAGGCTATATTGTTCCAAACGTAGGTCTCTCTTTGCAGCTGTTTCCTTAAGGTGCAAGTCTAATGAAATCAGTGAAAGAGTAGTCCTCAAGGGCTGCTGTTGCTGCGGGCTTTATGGCACTAATAGACTCTTTGCATGCAAATCTTCGGAAGTTAGTTAGTTCCCTGAAATACGTGACCTTACCTGCTGCGGGCCAATAGGCACCCATAGGTCTGAATGGGTCTGACGGTTGCTCTGTACATCCAGTGGCAGGCTTGGGGATGCATTTACTACTAAAGATTTTACTTCATGTATAGAAAGGTATATGTAGATACCTTGAGATTTGAGAGTGGTGTACCGTTAAGTCACAAGGGCCCAATTTATGGTATTGTTTTCTTGTTACTGAAGAGGACCACCTCTGATTACAGGGACTTAACGTGCAATGCACATCTTTTTGCCCATTTGTGTAGGGTATTGAGATCGGATTGTAGTAGGTCGGTGATGGTAGCTAGGAACTTGCCTTTCGTTGTTATGACAACATTGTCCGAATATCCGGCAACTTGGACCCCACTTTGTTCTAGTTTCTTTCAAATTTCATTTGCGAACAGTTTCCATAGTAGGGGAGGTAGTGGCTTCACGGTCCAGTGCATGCAGTTGGGTATCATCCAATTCTGTCTTGATGTGTTTCGTTTTGAGAATGCATTCAACCCAGTCTGAGTCTTGTTGGTTTAGTGATTATAGATTCAGATTTCACGTTGTGGAACTTTCGATTTTTACGTCCACTTCAAGTAGGGCTGTCCCAATAGGTGGGTCTTTAGTGTAGGTATGTTAGGTTGGGTCATATCCCTGGGACGAATTCGTAAATCTATTCCTTCTAAATGTCTTAAGTAGGGACTAGTTTTGGCTAAAAAGACTTTTGGGGTCGTATGCTTTGAAAAATACCTTTACTTTTCTTCTCGCTCGAGATATATGTATGTACACGAGTATTCCTTGTAGCTTTGTAGCATCATGGATAAAATACCGTCAGGAACGTTTTCTTTAAAGGTGGCGAAGGAATTTATTGCCCAGTTCCTCTTCCTTTCCGTTTATATACCATTTCTTTCTGTCTACAATGTAGATGTCACTGAACTCATCACTGCAAGCCGTGCTGAAAATATTCACAGCAACTGAGCATTGAAAAATAATAAACTATCATGCAGATAAAAAGTTTATCAAGGACACAGAACCATGAATCAGCTAAGGTAACCCCTGCTATTTTTTGTTTGGCTTGACAACAGAGTGTGAAAAATCTATCACACAATAAAATTTATGGTCTACAAGCCACTAAACCCGTCAGTCTATATATTGCACAGATTAAAGGATATCATGTTAAAATACCAGAACATATGAATACTTAGTAACTTTAAATCTGTCCTGTGCAGATGGATAAGGCGCTTTAGAAGAAATGGAATGCCTTGTTCGCCATTTTGAAAGGTTCAGTGTAAAATGATAGCAAATGGAGGCTAAGATTGAATTTTGAATGTACTTCGGTTAAACAAAAAGTTGCAGCTAAGAGAATCTTTGAGTCCCAGTCTCAGACTCAAGACATCAAGAAAGAATGAACTTATCAGTTCTCAAAGGGTTTGGAGGCAGATTGGATATATTTTGCCTGA
The DNA here is from genome assembly GCA_905220385.1 of Xylota sylvarum. Taxonomy (NCBI): domain Eukaryota; kingdom Metazoa; phylum Arthropoda; class Insecta; order Diptera; family Syrphidae; genus Xylota; species Xylota sylvarum. Next base: position 43,324,470 of record LR999958.1, read on the forward strand.
CATCAAGATACATGGACATAATACGTGAATATGGCAGTCAGCTTGTAGCCCTTTCAAAAGGAACTTGTTCGATTGAGGTCAATCGTTTTTTTCAGAATTTGTCGTGATACCTTGGTCGGCAGATGCGGCTGAGTAGTTCTACTAAACAAATATTATCGCACTATGGCCTTAGTTTACTATCATGCTGCAAGTAGCTTTTAGTAAAATATTTTCAATTTTCGCAGAAAGTCGTATAAGAGTAGCAGCAATAATAAGCTGGTATGAGCAAAGTCGAGAAAATTACAGAAGAGGTTTTCCACAGTGTTTTCAACCTATACAAAAGCCTAGTTAGGCGAAACTAGGTGTTTGATAGAAGCTAAGTGTCTACAAGTTGTCTATCAAAAGAAATCAAGAACACATCGGACTTGTAACAGAAATCAGATAGTAGATCCTTGGTCACTTACGGTTGCGTTCACAAGAAAATCAACTTTTACTGAAGCCCCTAACTAATGAGTTAGAACGGACAACTTGAGAAACTGCTAGACACAGTCGGACCATATGCATACTCTTAGAACCTCACTTTGAACTCTGCTTTGCTAGTAGAGTAAATAAATTATCCGGTAAAATTTTTAGTCCTTATAAGTTTAACTGGGCTGTATGCTCCTTCAGACCAATTCCCCCAGCGGAGATGGTATATCTCCGGCGCTTTTACAGAAGGTAATTGGTATGATTGCTTTATTTACACCCAGCTACAACTGGGGTTACACTCCGACTACCTGAAGATAGGTAAATGTAATCTTTATCCCCAAACCAGGCAATAGATAGACCTATACATCTAACGTCATTTGTTCTCAAAACCATGGAGATACTCACTGACATTCATATTAGAGGTCGGCTAGATTTGTCTGTCCATCTGCACTCAAGTCAGTTTGCATATAGGAAAGGTAAATCCACAGAAGGTGCTCTTATCTATCTTGTGCAGAAAATAAAAGGAATTTTTCGTTTCAAGGAAGTAGGTTTCAAGAAGGAAGTAGAGGTAATGAGGATTCGACCAATCAATGGATAAGGGCCATGTTTGAAAGTCGAATTATTACATCCTCCTCTGCAGGAGTGTCAGTCCCCAAGGAGGAGTCCTTTCATCCCTTCTTTGCTCACTAGTCATCGACAATCTTCTAGTCGATCTTCAGAGATTAGGCTACATCGCCATTGATTACGCAGATGACTTGGCGATTTTTATCAGTAATGAACGCAGCACGATCATTTCTAGTGTCATGCAAGGTGCTTTACTACACGTGTTTGAATGGTGCAGCAGAGAAAAGCTATCCATCAATCCTTGCAAAACCGTTCTAGTGCCTTTTACAAAAATAAGACTAATCAATCTAGGACCTATCACCATCAAAGGCACCACTTTAGTTTATTACAGTGAGGTTAAATATCTCGTCATCATCCTTGACAAACGTCTTAGCTGGAATTCTCATATCAAGTCCGCCATCGACTAGGCCATGTGGGCTAGTAGACACCTTTATTGCAGAACGTGGGGTCTAAATCCAAAAATCATACATTGGATGTATACAATGACGGTGAGGCCCATTACCATGTCCGCAGCCATCAGCCGAAAATTCTTGAATGGACAACGGCAATGAATCTTCAGAAGCTTTAAAGAATTGCCTGTCTCGGTATTACAGGTGCCATGCGTACCTGCCCTACGGCATTATTAGGAGTTGTTTTTGAGTTTTCTCCTCTACAAATTTTTATTAGGAAGATGGCCGCTGGATTCGCTAATGAGCTGCAGCTAGAATACAAGTATAAACCAGGGGAGCAGGTGGGACATTTGAAAATTCTTTACTCAATTCCCAAAAAGGACATGTTTTGCACTATCCCCGACATCATGGTCACAGAGTACTGTTTCGATAGATTACTTGAGGTAGAAATATTGGACAATGTAAACTGGTATAATGGTGTTCCCGCACTGAATCCTAGAGGTCTGGTCTGGTTCACAAGCGGATCAAAGATGGAAACTGGAGTTGGAGCTGGCGTCTTGGGACCCAACACCAAAGATTCGATACCTATGGAAATGTGTCCCACGCGTTTCCAGACTGAACTCTATGCTATTGAGAACTGCGTTAGGATAAACCTTAGTACAGGTATTAAGGGCGCTAGGATATATATCTTTTTATATAGGCATCACTTAAAGCGCTGTTGTCCAATTTATTGGACTCTGTATCAATTAAATGTTGCTACGATGCATTTCAATCTCTTGCCAGACATCACAGGGTTAAACTTGTCCCTGATCATCAAGGACTCGCAGGTAACCAATGCTGCTAAGGTTTACTCTTGGTTTAGTCATACCCTAATTGATACAATAGATCCTTTTAGGTCTTAGTGCCAGTCATATGGGCAAGGATCTACAAAGGAAAAAAATCCAAGACATCGTTATGTAGAGAAGTTAATAAATTATAGAAGTCATACCAATCGCAACATGTTTTCAAAACCTTCTTTCAAAGACACATTTCCATAGTGTGGGCTTTCTCTTTACAGCTAAGGACACCTTGGTGGCTAACAGCTTAAAAATTCTATACTCTTCTCTTTAGCCCCATTTTGTTAGGTTTTAAGATCTTGGTGTCTTAATTGATGACACTGCTTCACCATATTCCTAGAAATTATACCAGCGGTCCTGGCTCTGCAGATTCCAACTCGTTACCACCTTCTATGGAAACAAGTTTTGTGTTCTCTTGACCTTACTTACTTACTTAGGTGGCGCTACAGTTCGGGGTGAACCTGGGCCTCAACTAACAAGCCTCTCCAGTTAGCTCGGTCCTTAGCTAACTGCCTCCAGTTGCGCACTCCAAGCTTGTTCAGGTCCCCTTCAACTTGTGCGCGCCACCTAAGGCGAGGTCTTCCTCTGCTGCGTTGTCCCTCCGGGTGTGATTCGAAGACTCTTCGGGCCGGAGCACTGGTGTCCATTCGCTCTACATGTCCTAGCCATCTCAAACGACTAATGCGCAGTTTTTTGACTAGGTCGATGTCGCTGTACAGCTCGTATAGTTCGTCGTTGAATCTTCTCCTCCAAAGCCCGTCAACGAAAACGGGACCGAATATTTTGCGAAGAATTTTTCTCTCGAAACGACCGAGGATATCTTCATCCGCTTTTGATAAAGTCCAAGCTTCAGCGCCATAAAGCAGGACTGGGATGATCAAGGTCTTATATAGAGTCTCCTTAGTTGTTCGGGATAGGGCCTTACTACTCAATTGCCTTCTCAGCCCAAAGAAACAGCGATTGGCAAGAGTTATTCTTCGTTTTATTTCTGCTGAGGTGTTATTTTCAGAATTGATAGCAGAGCCGAGGTAGACAAAGTCCCTTACTACCTCAAAGTTATAGCTGTCGATTGTGACGTTCTGTCCAATTCGTCGATGTTGCGTGTCCCTTTTGGTTGACAGCATATACTTGGTTTTGCCCTCGTTTACCGTTAAACCCATTTTGGCCGCTTCTGTTTCAATACTAGCGAACGCACCGGTGACAGCCCGCTGTGTTCTTCCAATAATGTCAATATCGTCGGCATACGCTAGTAGTTGCACAGACTTTTGAAAGATTGTGCCTCCGGTGTTGGCTTGTGAGTTTCGCACAATTCTTTCAAGAACGATGTTAAAAAAATCACATGACAGCGCATCACCTTGTCTAAAACCTTTTTTGACATCAAAGGTCTCGGTGAGATCGTTACCGACCTTGATGGAGCAGCGAGAATTCTCCATCGTCATTCTGCACAATCTGACGAGTTTGGCAGGGATGCCAAAACTAGACATGGCTCTGTATAACTCGTCTCTATAAATGCTGTCATATGCGGCCTTGAAATCGATAAAAAGATGGTGGGTATCGATTTGGACTTCTTGGGTTTTTTCCAGGATCTGTCGAAGTGTGAAGATTTGATCGATTGTGGACTTTCCTGGTCTGAAACCACACTGATAGGGCCCAATCAGGTTGTTGACGAAGGGTTTCAGACGTTCACACAATATGGCAGATAGGATCTTATACGCGATGTTGAGGAGACTGATACCTCTGTAATTGGCGCAATTGAGGGGATCTCCTTTCTTGTGGATTGGGCAAACGGTGCTGAGATTCCATTCATCAGGCATACACTCATCTGACCAAATTTTAGAAATGAGTTGGTGTATGCTCTCTACCAGGTCATTTCCAGCTGCTTTGAATAGCTCGGCTGGTAAGCCGTCAGGTCCAGCAGCCTTGTTGGACTTAAGTTTGGATATTGCTATCCTTACTTCGTTTTGGTCAGGTGGACGGAAGTTTTGGCTATCATCGTCTATGTTGAATGGTTCATTCTGCCTGACAGCGGGATGTTGGTCTTCGTCGCCGTTATACAGTCTGCAGAAGAAGTTTTTCCATATTCTCAGCACCGACTGTGACTCTACTACGAGGTTTCCTTCTTCATCTCTACAGGCTTCTGTACGGGTCTTGTTGGCCTGACACGTTCTTTTTACCTGTTGGTAAAACTTCCGTACATTATTCCTGGAGTATAATCTCTCAATATCTTCGATCGCGCGCTTCTCGTGCTCTTTTTTCTTCTTTCGGAGAAGCCGATGTTCTTCCCGTCTCTTCTGCTCGTAGAGCTCACGAGCAGCTCTCGTCCTTTTTTGCAGCGCCGCTTTGTATGCTTGCTGTTTAGCTGCATGTGCTTGCCGGCACTCATCGTCAAACCAGGGGTTTCTAGGTGATGGTCGGGTGAAACCCAGCACATCAGTTGCGGCACTTCTGATGGCTTGTTGGCAGCGTTGCCACTGGTCTTCGGCGCTTGATGCTGGCGGCATAGGAGTAGTTGAGAGGTTTCGGGATACGCGTTCGGTGAAGGTTCTGGCGATCTCTTGCGATTGCAGCTTTTCGACGTCAAATCTTCTCACAGTAGTTCTTCTTAGTTGTGGCGTTTGGGATATCCGCATTCGTACCTTGGCTGCAACAAGGAAATGATCCGAGTCCATGTTGGCTGCTCGGAAGGTTCGGACATCCAGAATACTGGAGGCATGCCTTGCGTCGATCGCAATGTGGTCAATTTGATTGACCGTTTGATGATCAGGAGATCGCCATGTCCCCTTGTGGATATTGAGATGAGGAAACCGTGTGCTTGCTATACTGACATTTCGCCCCGCCGCAAAGTCAATAAGCCTAAGTCCGTTGCCAGACGTGGTGTCATGTAGGCTGTGCTTTCCAATCGTCCTACCAAAGATGTCCTCCTTTCCTATCTTGGCGTTAAAATCGCCTAGGACGATTTTAACGTCATACTTAGGACATTGCTCATATGTTTTGTCGAGGAGCTCGTAGAAACTTTCTTTGGTGGCGTCATCCTTGTCCTCTGTGGGGGCATGAGCGCATATTAGGCTTATGTTCGCGAATTTAGCCTTGATGCGGATTGTCATAAGACGCTCGCTCACGTGTCGAAAGCTCAAGACTTCTTGCCTAAGTCTGCCGCGTATGACGAACCCACATCCAAATAAGCGCTGTTTCTGTTCCCTATAGCAATCACCGTAGTATACGTCACAGTTTTTCATCCTCTTTTTGCCCGGGCCATCCCACCGCACTTCCTGGATGGCGGTGATATCTGCATTGTAGCAGTCTAGGGCCTCTGCTAATTGTTCGGCTGCACGCGGCCTGTTAAGGGTCCGAACATTCCACGTGCAGATCCGAAGATCGTTGTCCTTATTTCGTTTGCTGGGGTCGTCAACAGTGGGATCATCCTTATCCGAGGCTTGTCGTTGTGTCGTAACTACTGGTTTTTTACGTGGTAGGGAAGTTACCCCGACGCACAACCCCCAACCTGGAGGACCAGTTCCTTTTTTTACCCCTAGGACAAGGGGCCGGATATTCCGGAGTCAGTATCCCGCTTCGGGGATGTGAGTGCTGCCTTTGGCCCATTAAGGGTTCATCCGCCACCAACTCTATTCCAACACCCTGACTCAGTATTGAAAATCCCTATAGACCTGGAATTCGAATATGTCGAAGCAGCTCATATAGGGATAACACTAATAGTTCGACCTAACTGGAACTGGTTGACGCCACCGTTGATTCCATCTAGGGAATTCGTCCGCCGCCGCCTGAAGCAAGAGAAGGTGCCTTAGTGAGAAGACACTCCTCCCCCCTCTCTCGTTCGCTGCCACCAACAACCTTCCAAAGGGGTTGGTTACCCAATCTCCAGTTGAGGTACTAGGCACCCAGCAGCCACCATCGTGGAGGTGTAGAGTAGGAGTTGATAGTGAGAGGCTAAAGCGAGAACGCTTGTGTTCCCATATGTTCCGCATCACTACCCTTTGACTACCAGGCTTCTCTTGACCTAAGAAGATTTATTTTAACAAAGCCCACCATTACGGTAAGCAAAACTTAGTCAGCATAGTCGAGAAGTTTGCAACTGCATGGCTTCCGATAATCACTTGAAGTAGTAGCGGTGATAGTATACAACCTTGTAGGATACCGCTTTGATTTGCAATTTTTCAAGCAACATATCTTAATGTGTTGAAGACTTTTTAAAATTATCACTTTCTGTCCCAGACTTCCTTACAGGACACTGTTAGCACTGTGATTATAAAAGTAGGTTTTAAAGTAGAATAAGTTAATCAGGACCTCGTTGGATATCGGTTTCATTAGGCGGGAGACAATTGATCCATTTTAAGTCGCAAAACTCCCTAGTCTACCCTTATTCAATTCAATTCAAAGTGCACTGACCTACATATCTTAAAGGTTTGTGTGAGGAGGATATGGTCACTCATTATGACCCAAATCACAAAGCACCTACTTCTCGAATCCGTTCAGACAGGCAGGGACGGAACTAGCACTTGGCTAAGCTATCTTGCTTCAAAAGCATCCTAATTCCGTTGATCTGTCAGTAAGTAATGTAATTTCTTGAAAAAAAATATAATGTCTGCCTAAATTGTTGGAAGGACTTCACTTCTCTTTATTCTTTGTCCTATAACAGGACAACTCGAGCTTTATAGGCTCAATGGCTCAGTGGTTCAGTAATTAGAGCGTCGTTCGTCATTCCCTGAAAACATTAAAAAATTTTTACGATCCCACCTTTTCCAAGCGTCTGAGAATCATCTAAGAGTACAAGTGACGAGATTCCTTAGGTTGATAGGATTTATCTGGCTGATGGCAGATTTACCTGGCTATGCGGGGATTTTCTGATAATTCGGCTGTAATGAGCTTCTACACAATTGGGCTTATTCTATTCATTAAGCCTTGTTGAAGGTAAAATCCTTAAAAAAATCTTTTTAAAAATATCGCCAAACTTAACCCGAGAGCCGCATGTTCACAGACTTTTAAAGTAGCTGTCTATGAAACCTCATTACCCTCAGCTCCCTTAACTAAGAGCGAGAAAGAGAGACGAAGAAGAAGAAAAAAAAAAGAATGTCAACCGTTTATCCCACTTTAACATTGCACTGCAATTATTATTGCCCTACTTCGTGTTTAATCCTCTTCTAAACCATCATCGTCATTAAATTCGCTCCCCATAAAAACTGCTCGCTCCTTGATAATCCTATTCCACTTTGAGGACTCGCCAGCTGCATCATAAAGTTCAGTGAATTGGATGAATTAAATCTTCTCCAGTGTCCATCAGGGCGCGCCATCGTCGCCAGCGTCCTGTTGCTACAAAATAAATCCCTTCAGGAGGGGTAAAAAGGACAACTTTAAGAAAACTTTATTTCCGCACATCCTTCAAGTGTACGCATTTTTTTTATTTTTTTATTTTTTTGTTTTACTTTAAGTTCATCCAATAAAGGGGCCAGTGAAATGGGATGAAAAGGATTTCCACGTGTAACCCGAGCGGAAATTCCAAGAATTTATACCCCCCCACCCCCTCACCCACTTAGTTTAAGTGACCTAAAATTCCTACTACCTGGTATGGGGCATCCCTTTGACAGAGACTCATCTCTCGGAGAGAGAGTCTATTCGCATAACAACTTCATTGTTTAAGGATGCTGCCGCTGTCAAGTCAAGAAGGGGTCACTGCGGTGCCATGGACTTTAAACTTCCATAAAAGTAGAAATTTACCTGTTTTTCTGGTAATAAAATGCAGGCAAATCCAATTTTCCAACACACACACAGCCACCCATACCAAGAAGGATCATTTTCGTAATTTTTATGACTTATTCACAAGGAATAAGTCCAGTGCACATTAAATGTGAATAAAAATCAAATAAAAATCCTTACTAAGGTCAATCAACTCTCTTGGGACTGACTGTGTGTGTGTTGTGTCTTGTGTAGTCGGTACCACTTTGTGTGAATGGGCGAGACAGGACATCGGTTTCGTTTTTTGTGTTATGTTGGAGTGAGTGTGTGTGTGTGCGAGTTGATAGAGTTTCTTCTTAAATTCTTTGTTCTAAAGGGGGCGGATGGACGTGTTCATTGTCCTGCCTGTTTCGATTTCCACTTTTGCTGTAGGAACGTGATGTAGATTTGCCTCCTCTTGTCCTTGTTTTATTCCTTTCGGCTCGTTTCTGTTCTAGTTAACCAATTTCTATCTACATTTGTTCCGGTTTCTGAGTATATTTCCCTCATCGTGTACACGTTTGCCATAAGACCCTCAGGGGGAATTGGCAGTGCGTTTCTTTTTTTTTTCTTCCTGTTCAAGTTGTATGTAGTAAGCCAACGAGTTCTCTTTTGGATGGAAATTATAATGCACAGCAAATATATTTCTGCTGTAATTGCAGAAAGGCACTTAGAGGGTGGAGGCATTATGATTGTGTACAAGGATGTTGGCAAGAATGCCTTCCTTTCATTTTCCTAATTCAATTTGTCGGAGAAATTGAACAGATTTCAGGTTTGTTGGTTTGAAAATTTTGTTGAATTGTATTTTGAGAAAGGATATTTTTTTGAAAGCATATCCGAGAGAGAATGACATGTCAGTTTGGCTACGGAATTTTGAAAGTGAGCCAGAAGGTGACATATTGTGATGGTGAAAAGTTTTCTTTTCCAAGGATGCACCATTAGGATATTAAAGAACTTTTCTAGTACTTCATGTACATAAGTATGTTACAAGTAGGTCCTTTTGGTGGGATATCAAGGATTTTGTTTACTTTGAAATTGATATACTATATGTGTTGTGATGTGCTCCACGATGTCTAGAAGATAACTATTAGATAATGAACCACCGAAGAGGATTTGCAGAGTCTAACCTACGCAGGATGTTGTGCAGGATGACCTACGCTGATCATCCTCTGGAGGCATCATAGGTACTTCACAACACATCCCTTGTTGATTTAGGTTTCTTTGTTCAAATTAGTTGGGTCTAGGTTAGCAACAGGACATCGGAGCACTTCGACCTGCGTCTGGTGGAGATCTTTTGTCTTTTGAAAGATTCTAGCATATGGCTGCATCCTAGCCAATATTTCCACATAAAATGAAAGATTTCTTGGATTATACAAGATGGGGTTGGAAAATCTTTCTGAAAAAATTCGATTTCGCTGCTAGGAATGGCGGAATATTCGATATTTTTGGTGTCCTTTAGATATAATCTGCTGACTTTGCTTTTACTTATCCGACGACATTCGTCGGCGTATATTAGGACTAAAAGGATCAATGTTATGCAGAGCATCAGTTTGGTCCTTCATGGTAGGAGTTTTGAGTCCAGTTGGTTTCAGTCGCTGCTGAAAGTGCTCCTTAAGTACATTTACCATTATCTGCGCGTCTGTGACTAGGATTCCTCCACTCTCTCGAAGAGCCTATGTGCCGGATTTGAAGGCAGCAGTCAGTTGGATTTCTTGTAAAAATTTCGGGTTAGTCTTCTGTCATGAGGCTCCTCGATATCTTAGAGCTGGCAGGCTGCTTGGCCCCTTTTTTTCGGTTATGCCGTTTCGCTCATCCTCTTCCGACGCGTGCACTCATACCATGAATCTTTGTATGTTACGGTGGTTTCGGTTACCTACCTTCTTTGCGGCAGGTGATGGCATGGTTGTGAGCTTCTCGTTCAATTGCTTTCTTCAGACGCTGGCTCCTACTCCTTTTGGTATGCTTAGCCGCTCGATTTTGAATTTCCTCTTCAGGGCGGTCCGAGTTTTTTTTTCGTTTGATAGTCGAGCTCTAAAGATGGTTCGAGTCGACATTTGGCCCCCTGAAGATGCTCAAACCTAAAATGTTTAATGAGTGCCTCACATCACTAATCACGTGGTAGATTCGGTTGGTGGCTCGATCGCGTAGGAGAACCAAGTTGCTGTGTGAATTTTTTGATGGGGAAACGTAGTGCTCCTTATCACTGTATTACGAACTGTCCCGAAGTCGGCAAGTAGGAAGTCGTTGTCTGTAGTGGAGACTGTGTTCTCTGACTATCCTACTAAATATGTTTTTCTTATGGATTTTAGCATTGAGTTCGCCGAACAAGATTTTGACAGGTATGTTCCGAACAAGAGTTAATAAAACGCCTTCTTGACAGAACCTTCAGCTCCTAGTCTCGATGGTGCTTTAGGAAACTGGTAGCTGAAGAAATAGTTTTATGACTCTTATCTGCGTTTCGTTGCACCTTTTTGGAGGCTGGTATAGGTGTATGATTCCATGTGACGTTGTCTCACTAGGTTTTTGATAGGCGTCTCGAAGACTTGAAAAATTCGAAGCTATTGATGCCCCACCTCAGCATCTTCTCGTTGATTAAGTCAGAAGGTGTCAGTAACTATGTAGCATTCTCCGATGCAGGCTCACTATTGGAAGCGGGTCTTGGAGCCAGTAAAGTGAGTGTTCGAAAAGAGGTAGAGTGATGTTTTTTTCAAAAACGTTTGCATTAGGACACTTGATCCAGTTGTAGTTTTATATTGAACTCGGGTGGACTACTGATAATTCCAACATATTGGTAATGCTCTGGTATCGGAAAAAAATCCAAGTTTGTGAAGTGCTGTCGTGAAGAGCTTAAGGTTCTTGGCAAACAGCAAAAGGTTGCGTTCTGCTGGGTCACTAGACATGAAAATATACCAGGTAATGAGAAGGCCGACGAATTGGTCAGAAGAGGTGCGAAATCCGAACATCAGAACAAGCAAACACCTCGGTGTTCATGTCTCCTTGGACACTGAGGCTTGAACCAGGGATTAAGGACCGAAGGGAGACTAACATCAGATTGTCCTCCCTAGACACTTGTGTAGTGGCATGTTTATGTGTACATGGCCTTGTTTGGATAAGAATAGGACCGACTGGGTTATGCAAAAGGATAGGAAATCCCTTTCTACTCCGGTTCATCACGAGGCATAACACTCTTCGATAGCACATCGAAAAACTAAGTCTAACAGAAGAAGACTTATGTCGTGGATGTGGAGATGAAGAAGTGAATGAGGATACAACTCACTTTCTCTGTCACTGTCCAGGTCTTATTCACCTTAGATTTAAATTTCTCGGGTGACACTTCTTCCGTGACCTAGAAGAATTGTCCAGTAGTTCATAGGAACCATATCTGTAGAACTAGGGTTAACAAATGAGCAAGGGACATTTCTCCCCTATGGGTAACACAATGAATCCTCGGCATTCCATCAGGATATGCTCTGCATTCTGAATTTTGCCATCGCAATGCGGACAGTATGGGTCATCAACATGCTTATTCTTGCAGAGAATACTCTCGGAAGCATCCATGCAACGACAGAAATTGCGTCAGGTAGTAGTTTACCTCTCCGTGTCGTCTACTGTTCCACTCTTCTATGCTGGAGATTAATTTGTGGGTCCATCTCCTTTTGGTGGTGGTATCCCATCTGCGTTGCCACTCTGCTTGTATGGCAGCGCTGGTAATTCTCCTCTCTTCCGGCTCGGCCCCGCATTGTGCGGCTGCCTTTTTAGCTTCCAGGTCTATGGGCATTCTGCCTGAAATTACGCTTATGGCTTCCGCTGACACAGTTCTGTAAGCGCAGCATACTCTTAGCTATGCGATTCTATGCGCTGCGTTCATGCGCCTCATGTAGGATTTGACATCCGTCGCTGGTGCCCATATGGGGGACGCGTACATAATTGGCTGCCTCGGTCCACCATTATTTGGCATTATCCTGGATAGTGCCGCTACTGCCCGGGAGGCTTTTTCACCTGCGTACATCATGTGTTCTTCGAAGTTGAGCCTGTGATCCAGCAGCATTCCCAGTTATCTGATGTCTGGGCTCGACTCAATGGTATGCTCACCGACCTGTATGGTGAGGTGCTCCACCCTTTTCCTGCTCCTTATTAGCACTGCTTCCGTCTTGTGGTCTGCCAATTCCAGGTCTGAGTTCCGTAGCCAGGACCTGACGTCTCTGATGACATGGCTACATTTCGCAGACATTTCTCCCAGAGTTTTTGCCACAACAACTACTGCGGTATCGTTAGCGTAGCCGATGATGTGTACTCCGTTCGGTTTCGGTATTCTCAGGATGCCATCCTACATTATGTTCCACAGCACTGGGCCAAGCACTGACCCTTGAGGGAGTCCTCCCGTAATGCTGTACTTCTTTGGCCCTTCTTCTGTGTCGTAGTAAAGGGTCCTGTCTTTGAAGTAGCTGGCAATTATCCTCATTAGGTAGTTAGGTATCTGCAGGCTGCACAACGCTCGGCATACACAGTTCCAGCTAACTGAGTTAAAGGCGTTTTTGATGTCGAGTGTTATGACGGCACAGTACTGCTTTGTCCCGCGATTGCTTCACGCGCAATGTCACACACTGCCTCTATTACCTGTATGGTGCTTCGCTTCCTTCTGAAGCCGTACTGTTGGTTGGAGAGCCCGTGGTCTCGCTCTAATCTATCGCTCTAATCTTGCTCTTATGATTTTTTCCAGGACTCTTTACCCATTCTGTCTAGCATGCACAATGGTCTGTATGACGACGGTTGGTCAGGCGGCTTATTGCCCTTCGGGATAAGTACTAGCCGCTGCCTTTTCCACTGTAGTGGGAATCTTCCTTCCACTAAGCATGTCGTATATAGATGCATGAAGATCTCTGGCCGTGCTATGATCGCCTTTTTCAGAACCAGGTTCGGGATTCCATCCATTCATGGCGTCTTGTTTGTCTTTATAGCTGCTGCAACTTCTAAGATTTCCTCATTTGTCACGGGCGGAATTATCTACGCTCCAGCGGATGATAGCGGATGGTTCACCATCAGAAGCAGTGGTCGGAGAGAGGTATGTTCAGCTTTGTGGAAATGGCAAGCAGATTGAAAACGGTCTGGGTAGTTGAGTTTCAACGCAATTTCTATTAAGTCATAGTGGAATCTATGGTTCTGTGTAAACTACACGAAATCATGCCCAAGCTACTGACTGAAAGTCACCCTTTACTGTATACCACAACATTTAGGAGTGAAAGGACGATCAAGCAGAGGTGGAAGGATTCGACTGCACAGTATATGGAAAGGACTAATATAAAAGTAAAACTTTACTAAAAACCATAGTCGAACTGACTTGAAGGATATGTTCCTTAAGTCAATAAGACTGAAGAAGGTGACCTAGTTTAAGTATCCTAGTTCTCGACTAAGATTTTGTTAATTTGCTCCATTTTTTCATAGAGGCTGAGGCACACTAGCTCCTGTGTTCCACCGAAAAAGTTTGTACAGAAAAATAGACCTACTTACGTACAGTATACTTGGAAACATTCAAATCCCGTGATCCATGAAGCGCACGCTATTTTTCAAGACTCAAAAGGCAAAGCCAGCAGTACTGTCTTTGTATACCTACTATATGTGACGGTGATGACTGTCTATCCACGCTACAACCACGGTTGTGGGATTCTCATAGACTTATAGAAAACCTGAAGTACACCCCACAGCCTTGATAACTGGATGAGAGTTTAATGTTTTGCAATTTAATATCGCTACACGTGGCTGTTGTTGAGACTTTTATGCCACATAATTCAAACCACTCTGTGAGTAGGTAAAAAAAAAAAATATGTTTTCAAAGTTATTCTCCATTAGAACAGACGTATGGGTGTGTATCCTTGGAGAAAATATTTTAATTTACGTTCCGCTTCAATGCTTCACTACTTTCGAAACCATAATGCGTTAAATTAAAGCATTTTCTCAGAATATCGCCATAATGACATGCAAACAACAAAATTATGCCTCTATCGATTTTTTTTTCTTCCTTTTTTGTTTCTATGGCTTCTTGGTGGAATATCCTTGATGTTACCATTAATGAGAGGCAATTCTCAACTTTCAATATGCTTCTCCTGGGTGAAACCAAACTAACATTTCACAATCAACTGCCCCCGGGCAATGTAATATAAATAAAGTCCCTTCGAGAGAAGTTCAATCGTGTCGATTTGGTAACAAAAAAAGCAAAAAAAAAAAATAAAAAAAATAAAAACCGTCAAGAAAACAATATAAAACTCTGGTTACCATTATCACTTGACACCCAATTCGACTGAAGGGGGAAGAGGATATGTCGGAAAACCTATTTCGCTCATCATGTCGGTATGACAGCTAAAATCATTACATCATGGAAATTTGTTCAGTGTTTTTATTTTTTTTCCATCGTCCTGTCAGATACTTGTGGTTTATTTGAAAGAAAACAAGGAAAAGGGACGGGCGGGCGGGCGGTCACAGGAGGAACTTTAACGAAAAATGAATAAAAGAAAATGCAAAACACAAGTAGATGCCATACTCTTAGATAAGCAACCCTCTTAAGGAGGGTTTCTAGCCACTCATGTTTTGTAGATCCTTTGTTCCAAGGGGGCTCATGTAGCGAGTAGGGAGTTTTGAGAATGGAAAAAATCTGTCTCGATTCGAAAGAAATGTAAAATTATTTTAAAAGGTTGTCGTAGAAATTCCTTATCGCCATGATTTTTATCAATTTACATTCCTCTTGGTGTTTTCTTTTTTTAGAAAACAAAATCTTTTTTTGGACACTGAACTTTGATTAACTAGGAAACGAAAATGGAAAGGATACATGGGATAGTTCCTAAGGCTAAGAGTGAATAATTGTTTCCCTAGAGTTTGGTAGAGGTTGTATTTAGATGCCTCGAGACTATTGCTTCTCCAAATAGGAGTACTAGCCTTGAGGTAGATAATCTCTAATCTCTTCCAGTCCAAAGCAGAATAAAGAAATTATACTTTCATGTCAAAAGTCCTGTGGGAAGTTCGAAGGCAGTCAGCGCAGTATCTCTCTGTCTAAGACCAACGAATTCCGATGACTGGATGAAAATGACGATAACCAGGAACCAGGCAGTACAACGTACATAACAGGTGGCCTTCGTCAAAGTACTGTGTTTGGTGCGCTAATGTGGAATTTGATGTGTGATTCATTTTAAGATTCAGAGCCTCGAGGACATGCGTAAGTCTATGACTTGAAGAAGACAAAAACGAAAGCAGTACTTATCAACGACAGAAGGATCCACATGTTGGAAACCATCCTATGATTTTCAAGCCAGAATTAAGGTACCTTGACAATATTATATCTACAAGGCCTCCAGCATAAAGGTGACAAGACAACGAAGACTATGACTACACTGTTACCGATCATGTCAAATACTTATTATTTAGGTGGCGCTATAGTTCGGGTTGAACCTGGGTCTCAACCAACAAACCTCTCTAGTTAGCCCGGTCCTTAGCTAACAGCCTCCAGTTGCGCACGCCAAGTCGGTTGAGATCCGCATCTACTTGTTCGAGTCACCTAAGTCAAGGTCTTCTTCTAGTGCGTTGTACCTCCTGGGTTGATTCAAAGACTCTTAGGGCCGGAGCGCTGCTGTCCATTCGCTCGACATGTCCTAGACATCTCAAACGACTGATGCGCAGTTTTTTTTTTTTGATCGACTGTGGAGTTTCCTGGTGGCCGCCGTGGCTCAAGTGGTAAATGCGTTGAACTACAGAGCGAGCGGTTCGAGGTTCAATCACAAGATAACACCTAAAATTTCTTTCACGGCCCTACCTCTCACGAAGGTCTGACAAATATCCAAAAGTATAACTGTCATGAAAAAGCTTCTCAAATTGCCCTTCAGAAACAGCATTAAACAGTAGGTCCGTTCTAGTCGTATAGAGAATATAACACGTAGAACATGAATGGCTGTGAGCAGCTAGGACCCGGGTCCCATAGAGCCACTTTTTGTGGAGTTTCCTGGCCTGATACCACACTGATAGGGGCCAATCAGGTTTTTGACGAAAGGTTTCAGGTGTTCACACAATATGGCAGATAGAATCTTGTACGCGATGTTGAGGACACAGATACCTCTGTAGTTACCACAATTGAGGGAGTCTCATTTCGAGTAGATCGGGCAAACGATGCTGAGATTCTATTCATCATTCATTCACTTGTCTGACCAAATCTTGGAAATAAGTTGGTGTATGCTCTCAACCAGATTATTTCCAGCTACTTGAATATATCGGGTTGTAAACCGTCAGGTGTATATATATATATATATTGTTCGAGAGATTACGAACCAGACCACCGTATTGGGTCCCTTTTCGTCTCTCTTCCACGATCCATCTTACCCGGAGAGTCTCTCTGGATTTCTCCACATTTCCTCTCTGGATTTGATTCCTCGTGTCAACGCTAGCATCTGCTTAACAGAAATCTGGTTCATCCTCTGGGTTTCTACCCAGTGGCTCTCCAGGACCTCCGTTCTTCTGCTAACAAACGCCGGACATTGACACAATATATGTGCTGGCGTACCGACTTCCTCC
The DNA here is from genome assembly GCA_905220385.1 of Xylota sylvarum. Classification (NCBI taxonomy): domain Eukaryota; kingdom Metazoa; phylum Arthropoda; class Insecta; order Diptera; family Syrphidae; genus Xylota; species Xylota sylvarum. The sequence continues at coordinate 43,341,043 of LR999958.1, forward strand.
AGGCATAGTTCACAGGTGTCGTCCTCCAGAAGACCCATCTTCTTAAGGTGATACCCGAAATTCCCATAACCTGTAGATAACGGTACCACCCATTTCAGTGTTCTTCGCACTAAACTTAGAACCTCTTTGTAAGTGGTGCCAATCGGCATTTTAATAGCCATTTTCGCCTGCCTACAACCTTCCACGGTTGACCACCTTCTCTGGTGTTCTGCCGCAGCCCAGTTGCTAATCAGGTGTTCTACCATTCCTCTGCCAATTGCAGCGAATGGTTCCGGACCAAAGAGCTCCGAGGTTGACCCTTGCTTTGCCAGAGAGTCCGCCTTTTCGTTCCCCTCAGTCCCTAGGTGCCCTCTCACCCAGAGCAGCGCCATCTCATTTCGAGATGAGCACTCACTAAGCTTATGAGCACATTCCAATGTCAGCGATGTATTGATATCTGTCTGGTCCATGCGTCTAATCACTGATTGATTGTCCAGTGCTATGATAACGTTTCTACCCTCGACCTGACCCTCTTTCAGGTGATCCAACGCATACAACAGTGCAATCATCTCGGATTGATAGACTGAGGTATATTTCCCCAGACTAATATGACAGGCTAGTTCCAGTTCTTCTGAGAAGATACCTGCCCCCGATCTGCCATCCATCATGGACCCATCCGTAAAGATGATTATATCACCAATCTTCTTTTCTGGAAGTGTTCCATCTCCAATGAGAGTTTTGTGATACCTTTCAGTAACACGCACTCTCTTTATTCCATCCATGGGCATATTCAACTCCTTAATCTCGTTTTTCACGAGATCCAGGATTTTCCTATGACCAAAGATAGTACCGCGCCAATGCCAGTTGGCATCCCGGTGCAGACAAAGTGCCGTCGAAGCCGCCACTTTCTTAATAAATAAGTCCAGCGGCAGAATACCTAGGATCACTTTCATTGCGCATGTTGGCGTCGTCCGTATTGCACCCGCGATCCCTAGACATGCCAGACGTTGGACCCTATCTAATTGCTTCTTTACAGTTTTCTGAGTGGCTTTCTGCAACCAAACAACTGACGCATATGTGATAATCGGTCTAACTATCATCGTGTACATCCAGTATGCTGACCTCGGCGAGATTCCCCACCTTAGTCCACATACTCGTTTGCACTGATGAAGCACACTTTTCGCCTTTCTTTCGAGAAGATTTTCTCCCACATGGAAGTTCCAAGTTAGTCCAGCATCTAGGTATTATTATGGTCATTGCGATGCCTCCGGTATTCATCTCCTCTTCCGCAACGCGTACCACCTGGTGTAGCGCTGTTTCCGTAGACCTGCCAGCTCTGTATGCATGTTGCCTACTACTCAAAGGATACGCTATCAGCGCCGTGCTCTCCATATAGTCCACCACAATTCTTCCCATTGTTTTCAACAGAAATGATGTTAGGCTGACCGGTCTGAAGGACTTCGCTTCGGTGTAGTCATTTTTTCCCGGTTTTGGAAGATACATCACATTTGTTTCTCTCCATGTTAGGCATGTAACGTATATACCCCTAAGCCTTGGTATAATGAGATCTGCACCCCACTGAATTAAAACTGGGAATATACCATCTGATCCCGTGGTCTTGTAAGGAGAAAATGTTTTTATCGCCCCACTGACCGCTTCTGGAGTTACTATCCGTTCCGCTTCAGTCCTATCCATCCTGTTTGCTCCTTGTTTCCTCAGAGCCCAGGGCTGATCTGATTTCAAACTTCCCGGAAAGTGTATCTCCATGAGGACCTCATGGAGATACCCCCCCGACTTTACTACTAAGTTTCCTTCTTCATCTCTACAGGCTTCTGTACGGGTCTTGTTGCCTTGACATGCTCTATTTACCTTTAGGTATAACTTCTGTACATTGTTCCTGGAATACAATCTGTCAATTGCTAGAGTTCGACCACAGACCTAGTTGTTTACTAAAAGTAACTGGAAAGAGATTTTGTTAAGCCCACGCTACCTTAAGGGTGTATGCGAGTACGTGAATTGAGAAGTAATTGGAATAAAATTAGGCTCACCTTCCGTATCTATCTTTTAAGCAGTTCGTCAAGATCCACTTTAGTATCGGAATAACCATTTTTTCCCATTCTTGCAGCATCACAGGTTGAATTTTATCCATTTCTGGTAACTTATAGGGAATACAAGACTTGTCAGCTTTATCTGCATCCAATCCCGCCCTAGTCTTCGTAATATATGTATGTATGTATGCACAAAGTATTCATTTCAGTAGGGATTTTGTGCTCATTGGATAGTTCTTTATGAATTTCTAAAGAGTTAAGTTTATAAGCTTGTGGTTTGAATAGTATCTATCACTCCTATTGTATGTATCTCAGTGTATCTTTCATGAAGCAGAACACGTTCCATTACATGGTATTACAATACCGATTTACACTAAATTCGGTGTCTGTTTACCTTACTTTCTCATAAAACTTTAATACCACACCCACAGTTTAGAATCCAAAATAGGTTCTCTTAGAACATTGTCAAATCCTAGTCCTAAAAAGATCAGATTACAAGGATTTCTCTATGATACTGTCCTCAAAGCATCCTTTAATAGCATAAAACAACAAGGGCTAAGACCACAAATACCTACGCCACTCAACCATTCCACACAATCTACATATGTACACATGACATACCACACACACTAGATGGGAATCTACCGCACAGCACCTATGCAACCACAGAAAGACACTTTATATCACAGAAAACACACACACCCAGAGAGAGAGAGAGAAGGATTTTTTTTTTGTTCCACTCAAGTGTGTTAACTGCCACCTGAACCATAGAGCGAGCGAGAATGAGAGCGCACCTGGTTAAGATCCTGTCCCATACAGAGAAGCGCACCTGACTGCCTTTTCAACCATCCCCGGCGGCGGCGGGTGGGAAAATCCCTTCAATGTTATTGGATTGGAAATGTATTACTTAACTGAAAATAGAATCACAGTGGAATTTTATGCAAATGTGTTCAATGTTAACATGCACACGGACCCCCACCCATACCCAGCATTGTCCACCTATGGCTCAGGATCAGGAACAACCCCCACACCGCAATTCGCAGAAACGATGACTTTCATAAGCTGTATGCGGTGTGGCTGCGGAATATTTACTTAGTGCCAGACGGCGGATATCGCCTGAACAAACCCGGCCATGGTATCGTAATAAATATTGATCCTGCGATGAGGTGTTTATGTGTACACATAGATTGAGGTGGTAAGTCTGTGCTCGTACAGTGCCTTACAGGACTAGGTTGGAGGTTCAATATTAAAATGAACCAACAAAATCATAGCCTGTGCTATGAAATGAAAATTTTCCAGAGGCGCGCTTTAATGCTTCATACGCCAGTGAACCGAACTCGGGATTGCTACGTCCTGGGACACCTATTTACATTCATTCCACAAGCTACCGGTTAGGAAGGGGCGGATTTTTGTGCTTTATACACAAGCGCAAGGCATAAATAAAAATCCTTCGGATGTTGGCAAAACTGGGTTAGCTTAAAACAAGAGAGAGAGAGAGAGAGAAAGAAATTTATTCCGTATCTGTAGGCGATTGGTGTTGATGGTAAATGTAAACAGTATCGGTGACAAGTAGAAACACGTACGTTCTTCATATTCATGAATACTGGCGATTTAAGTTAGCTAAGTCTGATTCTTATATTAAGTCAGAATGTGTAACTAGTTTACAATCCATGAGTAGATCAGAAATTTATCAGAGGACCTACGTAAACAGCAGGACAAATCTACGAAATATAGTTGGGGCACTCATGGGGCATTGTATGGTTGGCAGACATTCCAGAAGGCTTAGTACTCCCTTCAATCAAGAGGAAGACTCTCTGCAATGGGTTTCAACTCACTCCAGCTCTTTCCTAGTAGTCTCGACTCCTTTTCGACTGTACTTCGCCATATTGTCTGTCTGACTGGGTGAGTGGATTCCACTACATATAAGGACTGTTTTCACGCCGACCGTAAGGTATGCAAAACCAATGGCCACTTCCTCCTCCGTACGGAGACGTCTATAGGCTTTACACCCGTTCTCAGATAAGGCTGTTCGTTTGAGATGCGATTCGGTCAAAAAATCCATAAGATGTGACGTAGACATCTATTTACGAATGTTTGCAGCCTTCGAGTGACAATGTTCGTAACCTTCCAAGTACTACACCCGTATAGTAGTACTGATTCTACATTGGACCTAAACAGCCTCAGCTTGATTTTTGTGCTAAGAACATTATTTTAAAAATTTTTGATAGCATTCCAAACGCAGCCTTGGCTTTCCGGATTCTGCTGCTCACATCGAGTTCGGTGCTATTCGGCCGAGACGATGCTTCCGACTTTCTCGACCCGTTGCCCAGCAATGCTGAGTTAAAAGTCGGAGTTTGAAATTCCTCAGTTTGCACATCTTGTGCCATTTGGTGGAGTATCATTATTTTATGTGAATGGAGGCAAGGTTTGAGGTAAGATGCCATTGTCCACCTCAATCCTTGGTTTCTTACAGCCCAAAGTACATCGCTGATGACTACCAGGAATAACAATGGTGAAAGTATACAGCGCTGATGTATACGTAACGCTGATGCAGAACGTAACACTTACCACCCTCGTTAGTTTTTCCGGGATACCTCTCCAGCGCAAGGCTATTCAGATAGCATCTCCGTTCAAACTGTCGAAAGCCTATTTTAAAATCAATGAACAGTAGATGTAGCATAGACATGAACTCAATGCATTGCTCAATGATGATTCGAAAGGTGTTGATGGAATCTACGCAAGAGTATCCACCCCGAAATCCTGCCTGTTTGACATCGAGTGTTGAGACTAGATGCTCTCTTATCCGCTCTAGAGCTATCTTAGCTATTATCTTGGCTACGGCCGCTGGGAGAACGCATATTCCTCTTCAGTTTCCACATTTCATCAAATTGGCTTTCTTTGGAATCTTGACAATCATCCCTCTTTTCCACTCCTCCGGGAGCCATGAGCTAAACATGATCGGTTGGAGTAACTCTGCCAGTAGTTGGCATCGCTTGACAAAGCTCGACAGAAATACTATCAATGCCTACCGCTTTATTTCTTTTGAGTGATCTGATAGTGGCTACTATCTCTGTACTGTTGGGAGTTCAGGAATTTGTTACTGCGGCGCGCTCGTTAGAACTTGGGACTATGTCGCTTTCGCCTAAATTATTTAGCACTATCGCAAAATGCTCCCTCTATCTGCTGAGCTGGTCATCCGTTATCAACAGACTGTCATCTACACCATTCATTAGATGTTTTTTAGAACTTCGACCACCAATAAGTTCTTTTGTGATGCTGTAGACAGTTCTGCTGTCACTAGCTAACTGCTTCTTCAACCTTCGATGATAGTTCGTTGATGTATGAACGTTGTAGACAGTCCTGCTGTTACATCTTCAACCTTCGAGGTCAGTGCGTTGATTTATGAACACTAGCCACGTCTGACAATACTTCCTTCCTCTTCACATGACATTGGGCCCCTAACTTAGGTTTCTCTACTGCTGATGCCGCTTCAATCCGAGCCTTGCGTGGTCTCCAGGTCTCCATGTATCTGCTGATAACCATGTGGTGTGATTTTCTACCTTATATCGATGTAGGCAACTGCCCCAGATACAAAAAACATTTTTCACAGCATCACAATGGTCATCCATGCCTTCATGCGTTGAGCTGTTGATTGTTTCTGCTTCCATGGCTAGATGGTCCCTCAATTGTTGGCGCACTAGGGGATCTCGAAGTCTGTTGGTGTTGTACTTGATAACTCGAGGTAAACTGGTTGCACTTGAGGGATGCAATACGAAGACGTATTGTGGCTAACATAAGATAATAATCGAGCAGTATTCCGATATCGGCTCCACGTTTGTTTCTGACGTCTAGGACGCAATATCTGAAACGTCGACTTATCTGAAACGTTTGACGTTCGCTGCCTATCAAATGAGACCCAAGTGATTTTGTAGCAGGTCTTGTGCTCCAACAGAGTGCCTCCAATGACTAGCCTATTGGTATTGCAGAAATCTACAAACCGTTCCCCATTATCATTGTCATCTCCAAGGCCGTGAACTCCCATCACGTTCGAAGCTATGTTGTCTTTGCGTCCTTTAGCGTTGAAATCTTCCATTACGATTACGATATCTCTGTTAGGCATTATGTGGTGGTTGACTGTAAAAATTGTCCTTTCCGTCCTCAGTCGCAGCTTCCATCAGCTCATAGCACTAGATGATCGCAATTTATTTTATCCTAGTCTGAAATCTGGGCGTCAATATCCGGTCACTGTATGGTCTCACAGATATGAGGCTGCTTCTTGCTGTTGGTGTTAGCATCAGTCCTATGCCACACTCTCGAGAGTTTCCGGCAAGTTTTCCAGAGTAAAACAAGACAGTGCTTTTTGTGGGCGAGTGATATTCCCTAGCATCTAACCATTTTATCTCGCTCAGCTTCAAGATGTCCATATTACATCGTGAGAACTCTCATTATAGATGGAAAAACCTGGCGTTCTGAGGACCTTCGTGAGTCGAGGAGGGTCCCAACATTCCAGAATCCTATTGTTGTCCGTAGTCGATACACAAAGTCGTCAACAAAATATCAGTCCGTATAGGAGGCCTGCTGTGGCGTTTCACTAGGCAATAGATCAACCGCCACTTATCCTGCCTTGTCCCATCAACGCCATTTATCCGTTCCACTTTGCAATTTCCGAGGCCTTCAGTTGACTGATCCATGTCTAGAGATAACACGGTCACCGAACTTCTACTTCGATAACGTGATTGTTTGTTCAGCTCTGTAGCATGCGGTGCCATTCTGTTGAAATCACATATGCTTGAAGTCATTCTTTTATAATTCATCCCAAAATTTGTCATCTCAACATGGGTTGGTAGCCATCGCCATTGACAGTGACTGTGATGCTAGCATCAATTAAGAAGAAGTATGGATATTCCAAACAGCTAACACCGATTTGGATTAGTACCTAGTTTTCGCAGTGCGAGGAAATTTGACACCAAGGGCTACTTTTGGAACAAACCGCTAGAATGTCCTTCCAGTGTGTCTTCCGGGGAGACAAACTGACGATCGGTATTTCATACTAAGCAAATCCTAGAAAGGACCAATAAATTTCAAGTCGAGACTTACTATCTTTTCATCGATTTCAAAGTCACATATAATAGCATTCATCGTCTTGAGCTGTACAAGGCAATGTCCGAATTCGTGATCATAGAAAAGCTGATCCAGCAGTAATGTGCAATTCGGAAACAGTTTCTCCAAACATTCCAAACGTGTACCGGATTTCGGCAAGGAAATGTGAGTGCTGGAACATATAGTGCATAGGACAGGTGTTAATATGGAAGGCACTATTTATGCGGCTACTGGGATACGTAGACGAAATCGACATCATCGATCGCTTCTAGCTGGCACTCATAGAGGCTTTTACGGCCACCAAAGAACAGGCGAAACGAGTTGGCCTTGAAGTAAATGAGTACACAACCAAGTACATGTTGTCAACGAACAAAGAAGCATCTTGAGGTAGCCAAGGACTTCGTCTACTCAGTCTCAGTTCTAACAAAACCAGAGATAAGATAGAACTCTTAATAGCCGCTGTTTTTTTGGACTAAGAAGATTATTGAACAGTAAACCCCTTTATGAGGTCCTGCTAACTCAATCTTGCTTTATGGAGCAAAAATATGGACTTTATCAAAGGTGGATGAGGAGTATGGAAAAGTGGATTCCAAATAGCTGATGATTCTTCGACATCATGCCAGAAGTATAAGCTTTAGTGGAGAGTAATCTCAATAACCTTGATGTCCGCATCTGGAGACACTAACTGCATCTGACCTATCTCGCCGATTGTGAATTCCATTCAACTATACCCTTTCCATGACCATAAGCTCCTCCATCTATTACAAAATCCTATTAGCTGAGCATTAAACGATATTTACAATTTTAAAACCTTTTCAAGAATACGGTCCTCCGCTGTAATGACTGCTTGCAAGTAATAAAAAGTAAAATCTCCCTCTGCTTACATTCGCAAACATAAACTAATGGAACATCCTTAGCCTTAACTGAAATTCAATCTGAAATTCATTTCAAAAATCCCATAAAATGAGATGCTTTACGATAAAAATAACGAGCTTTGCTCATCTTCAAAAAAAAATCAAAAAAAAAAAAAAACTTCCATTCTAAAAAGGATCTCAAAACCATTAAACCCATTACATCGATAGGAGTGCTTACATCTCAATTCACACAATATATTTGAAATTCAATGTTTACATAGCAGCACACTGCCAGAAGGCAAAAGGATACACCGAACATCACTTTCTACAAAGCATCGCCACCATACATCAATTTATTTTATAAAACCATGAACCTCCGGAGGCATTTTTCGAAACAAAGAACCATTTTTACTTCATAACATGGAATTTTAATATCTAGAACCAAAAAAAAAAAAATGTTAAATTTATCAACACACACAGAATTTTATGGGCAATTTACTTAATGCCTTAACAAAGAGGCGTACGCATATACTCGTACGAATGGCCCATCAGAAGAATCTTCAATTTGTCCCTTAACCCAAACTCTTACGAAAGCCGATGTATAACCAACCCAAGGCAAATGGCAAACAAACCATAACCGTAGCGCACAGGAAAAGATGACTCCCGTACAGATTCATCAAAATTTATGCGAATGCGTAAAACCTCATGACAATTACGGATCCTGAATTCAATCCCCGAATGTCCAATGGCATGTAATAACCTGTAAAGCTTAGCACGTACTAAGGCCTGGAACAAATCCAGCCACCACCCTCTGGAGTACAAATGAGAATGACACGGACACCGCCGCCCCCGCCCCCAGCCTCAGAGAGTAACATATACCCACTTAAATAATTGAACAGATTACAAGAAGAACCCATTCAAATATTATTACATCAGCGTCACCCTATTCTATCACTTGTGTTCCACTTCGGTTGTGTTGTTGTTAGGATGAACACTCGAAAGGATGAGTGGTGGCAATTTCTAGATCAACAGATGAGAGTATACATACTTTGGGACAACGACAATGAAGATGGTTTAAACAAAAAAAAACACTGTACCCATACCCATCCTTTGAAGGCAAAATTAAAAATATCCTTCACAAGAAAGGAGCGGGGAAAACCCACAGGAATGATGCGAAAACAGGAATAAGGCCTTGTAGGCATATTCGAATGGATTTGGGTTGCCTGAACAACAGCGTGTGTTACAGAAAGGGGTTGGGTTCGATCCTATAATCCAGTTGTACTTAGTTTCCGTGTTTTATTTAAAAGCCGATTTCTAAGCGGAAGAGTGCTAATTAGGCTTTAGTTTTAAGTGTCACAACCACGTCTGTCTAAGAATACCAAGGATGCAGTATTCAGTAATGATGGCAGAGACAAACCACAAATCATTGCGACTAAGAGTTTTCTTCTGATAATAAGTGTTAAGCTTTCTAGAGGCATTCAAGTGTAGCTAGCATCTTTTGGTTGTACTAGAGACTTCACTATCCAGGACTAGGTTGCTAGTGCAACCATCCAGAAAGTACGATGTCCATACATAGTATGCAATACTGTCAGATGCAAATCTATTGTGCTGATTCTTACAGAGAGCAGAAGCAGCAGGATGCAGATTAGTAGTATGTGACACTCTTTAGCTAAAAGGCTAAATCTTTCGACATGGAAGCGAGCATCAACATGGCGTTTTGGAAGATTTTAAAGCCATGATGGAAAAGGAGGATATCTGTGGTACAACAATTGTACATGACTCTTAAGAAAACAAAAAGTCGTGCAGAAACCCCTACAGAGTTAAAAAAAAAGTAGGGTCCCAGTTGAACTTAAAAAAATTAAAAATTTCTTTAGGCAAACTGCGAGAAGTACCAGCTTTCAGTTTTCAGACAGAATGAACCATTCAATGTGGACAATAGTCAAATCTTTCTTCCTTTTGACCAAAATGAAATGAAAGTAGCAATATCCAAGCTAAAACCCAACCTATTTACTGGAGCTTACCGATGGAGACGTTCAAAGCTGGTGGAGATGACTTGGTAGAGAACTCACATGCACCTAAGCATGTCTAGTCTCGGAATTCCTGCCACACTCGTCTTTCTGTGTAGAATATCGATGGAGAATGTTCAATGATCTGTCAAAATAGTTTACGAACTTACTGACACCTTAGATGTCAGATTGGCTTTCATGTGACATATCTCTCATTATACTCGCGCGAATATTGACGAAAGTGACAGATTTCAGCGAGGAAATGCTTTCACGAGTATTCAGACAGAAGCTGTCAAAATGGCAAACCGAGATCGAAACCAAACATTATTAATGTTAATTAATTTGACAGACTGTCGAATTGGACAACTACAACTTTTGCCTATCGCTCAGTGGGTAGTGCCTACTCAGACTACTAAGTGAGGGGTTCGACGTTCGATTCAAAGACAACACCAAAAGTTCTTTAAGGGTCCCACCTTTTGCGAGCGTCTGACAAAGATTCGGGAGTACAACTGCCATGAAGAAGATTGGCAGACTGTTAAATTGGACTGCAGGATCATTCGGGTATTAAAAGACTTTGCCTATCGCTCAGTGGTTAGTGGATTAGGCTACTGAGTGTGGGGTTCGACATTCGATTCCTTACAACACCAAAAGTTACTTAACGGTCCCACCTTTTGCGAGCGTCTGATAAAGATTCGGGAGTACAACTGTCACGAGGAAGCTTGACAGATTGTCAAATTGGACAGCTACAACTTTTAGGTATTAAAGGGACTTTGGCTATCGCTCTGTGGTTAGTCCATCAAACTACTGAGCGAGGAATTTAACGTACGATTCAAATACAAATCAAAAGTTCTTCTACGGTCCCTCCTTTCGGAAACGGATGACAAACATTCGAGAGTGTAACTGTCATGAGAAAGCTTCTCAAACAAAAATGGTCTTTCAGACATGGACGGATATGTGTGTGAAGAAACACGAATGGTTGCGGACCTGTCGCGTCAAATAATTTGTAAGGAATTGCGAACCCTTGTACGAGGCATCTAGAATGTAGCCCCATAGAGGCCACAGCGTGGCCACGTGATGAATCGCGTTTTGCCACTTGGAATTCAATCATGAATATCTCTGCCAGATTTGTAGCCCAAGCCTACCAATGATATTACTATTGAAAGACTTAAATCTTTCAGTAGACAAGTCCTAAGTGGATCTAATAGAAAAGTACATAAATTCGATAGGAGAACACACCATCTATTCGCTGACATCAAGGATCCTAATGTAGCGATTGAGGAAGGCAAAGATATCCATAATTCGAATTCACTGCAAATCATATTTGTATTTAGTTGCTGTGGCACTTTTATTGACAGTCAGAGTGAACAAGGGCCTTTCTAGAACTTACTAAATAGCTTCAGACATGGTGACTAATGACCTCCATCTCCAACACACTGCCGTGGTTTGGAAGTCGTAATAAGCGTGCTATTTCGGGTTCAGACGAGTAGATAATAGGGCTCACTCCTTTATCGGTTTTAGACCCGTCCTGGTACTGCCCTACCGGTAGATCAGTCATTTCTAGAGGGGAAGACTGTTTTAATATTTTGGCTGAAGTCAGGTCGTGTCGGTATCCAGGTGTGCCCATCTCACAACAGTGTATTGGTCCATGTCGCTTTTTTCCAAAGGTTGGACTGTTTCAAACGTAGGGCACTCATTGCAGCTGTTTGCTTTAAGTTCAAGTCTAATGGGATCAGTGGATGTATAGTTTCAAGACCTGAAGTTCCTGTTGTCCTTAGGGGACTAGTAGTGCATATGCATGCTAATCTTTGGATCGTGGTCAGGTCTTTGAGGTACGTGACCTTACTTCCTACCTCCACCAGTCTAGCCATCCATCGGGCTTGGACTCCTGATTTTTTCCAAAATAATTAGCTTTGCCTACGACATAGGAATCGTTGCAGTGATCAAATTCCTTGAGGGGTTTGACTGAATCTATCGGAATTGTTCAGGACTGGCTAGTACGCATATTCCTACAACTTTCAGAAGAAAAGACCAAAATAGTGTTAATAGTAGCAGGCGAGTCATTATAAGAGTAACTGGGGTTCAGTTTCCAAATCTGAGCTTATGTACCTTGGCATTACCATAGATGCGAGGCTAACTTATAATCAGCACCTGCAGCATACAGCTAAAAAGTCAACGGCTGCCCTGGCAAGGATCATGCCAAATATCGCCGAACCAAAGCACAGGAAAAGATTGCTCTTAACAAGAGTTGCGGCATCGATAATGCTCAACGACTCGCAAATATGCTGGTGCCATGAAGATGAAATCATACAGGATGAAGAGCAAGGCAGCTTACAGAATCAATGTATAGTGGCTGGCATGGTACCAATAGACCTTCTTGCTAGTCGAAGTGATACTGACGTACCACCAAGGACAATTCTGGAAGAATCGCTGGATAGATGGTATCACTCTGATAAAGGGAGCTAGACACAATATAGACAGCTGGATTAATAGAAAGCATGGTGAGCTGAATTCCTACCTGATACAGATGCTTACTGGCCACGAATGCTTCAAAGTCTACCTGAATAGGTTTGGTTACGATGACAACCCCTCTCCTATTACTCTACGTGTACGGAAGCAGTGGAAGGTGTGGAACTCATTATGCTTTATTCTCGACGATATCATGAAGAACGGCACCTACTGGTGAGCAAACTGGATGAGCACATAACTGCAGACAACATCACCAAACAGATGACGAGCAGTCAAGAGACTTGGGAAGGAAGTTAGCGACACTGACAAACATTATGAAGTACGAGTGACAATGAAAGGCAGCACAGTAAGCTGCTAACACGAATGAGCCGAGTACCTAAGGCTGAAGTTCCACACTGTTACTGGGTATGTGCCCATTTTTGTCCTTAAAAGATTTTCACCTTCCAACGCAAAAAAAAAAAAAGAATAAGAAAAGGCATCCATAGGATAGAATGGATCTGACGACGGCTGTACTCAGCCAGTGTATGATGGCAGGCTGGGCCCTCATTTTCTAGCAAAGTATTCACTGCATGTATAGAAGGCTATAGACGACTTTTTTATCCTTTTTTGCGGTCGTGTATACAGTCCAAGTGTCTTGCCTTATCTGAGATTTGGAGTGGCGAACTATTGAGTCTCAAGGGCTTGATTGTTGGTATTGTTCTCTTGATAGTGAAGAGAACCACCTCAGTTTTAAGGGGGTTAACGTCTAATCCACATCTTTCCGCTCATTTGTGTAGGATATTGAGTTCGGATGGCAGTCGCTCTGTGATGGTGGCTGGGAACTTGGCTGTCGCCATTATGACAGTATCCATAATAGAGGAGATATGACCTCCTCCTCGCGGGATATACCTGGAGGCCAGTGCATTTTCTTGACCGTCTTGCAGTTCTGAGTTGAAGTGTCTCGTCTGAAGCACGCATTCAACCCAATCTGAGGTTAATGAGTCTACGGATTGTTGGTCCAGTGCTAGTCTTATGGAGGACTCAAATTTAACGTTGTTGAAGGGTCCTTGTATGTTTAAAATTCCGCCAGCATGAATTCATTGTGATGGAGTGAACATTCGATTGTTGCTACCACTTTACCTAGTTCGGGGCGAATCTGTAAATCTATTCACCTTTCAATTGTCTTGAGCAGGGACGCGGTAAGCTTTATAGGCCTGAAGTCTTTAACGTTCATATATGAAGGTTTGTCATTCGCTTTGGGTATGAACATAACTTTGACTTCTTTTCAGGTTCGAGGTCTACAATCTGGTCTTCCAGAATGTGGCGTGTGTTGGCTCTATTCGTGGTTCTATCTCGTGGACGTGTTAGAAAGTGTGTCGTACAGAGAAATTCTTTGGTCTCGGTGCATGATTTCGTCCATGAGTTTTTGGAATTTTTGATGAAACCTGGGACTGTGTGCACCTTTGGTACTATTCTTAGGAGTCTAGCCTTAGTGTTGTCCGTTTCATTGCAGAACTTGCTCCAGGGGGTCTCTTAGCGAATATTGTCTTTTCCTTGAAAATGCCCCTCCTGAGGACCTCCTTGAACCATCCAGTATGCTCCTGGAAGCATTCAAGTCCGTAGGCAGGGCTAAGGAAATCCAAAATATTTAAACAAACAATAATTCTATACATATGTAACTAAATTATGTCCTTTTTCTATTTTCAGGTGAGTATTGCTGATTGTTAACCAATTTATGGAAATTGTGTTGTAAGTAAGTATGGAGCTGATACCCAACAGATCTCTGATATAGCATAAATCCGTCCATTTAATCACCGATCAAAACTATTACGATTAATTACCAAAATTCGTATTCAAACGTTTTGCGGCTTACTTAAAATTTATGGTCAAAATAATCGGCCACCACAAGCCATAGTCCGTTGAATTGCTACAAATGTTCAACCAAGAGCATCTGGGTTATGTTAAACCTCCTATCTACGCCAATAACTCATGAATATAAATTATTGAAGATAGGGTGGCCATTTGGCCGATATCATGTTCGATAAATTGTAGCATTACGAGTATGTACAGCATGTACCTATACAACGTAACGCAGGACTTTACATTTAACTTATTTTAATCATCTTTCAGTGAACAAATTTATAAAGGATTTCTGAGAGAAATGTCCTTTTACCTTTATTCCAATAGTATACTGAAAACTACATGCAAGCAGAGCATTAAAATATTTCAAATAAACAGTTCCTTGTTTCAACGGTGGCTTTGCAGTAAATTGAAAAGTTTTGTGTTATGTTTGAAGGTCCTTCTAGAGAAGTGGTTTGAGAATGTCCCTGGAAATATTATTTCAAAAGAGAGCCTTTTAATAAACCACTTTAATTCTTACGAATGAAAGAACTTTGCAAACTATTGCAATAGTTAGTAGGACAAGTTAAATGGAATTGGTTAAAATAGAGACGACCGGTGCATTGGCCAATAAATTGGTCTGGTGTGACCGAGTTTGGATAAAGAGAATTCTAATTGATATTCAATACGTTGCGGACTATTGGTGGAGTCTAAGTTTTGAATGGTTGAACTGAGCTTACAAACATTTGTTCTTGTGTTTTCGAGGATCTTCTTCTTTTTGTATATTCTTATAGGACAAATGTTTTACAGGAGGCCTATGAACCTTGGAGTGTCTTTTTGGCAAATAAATTGAGCTACCTACTTTCATTTCTGTTTCGGTTGGTCGGATTCCAGCTCAAATATTGGATGCCATATTGTGCCAGAGTTACCGGGTTTTTCTATATTGTATACATACATATGTAAATTTGGTTGTGTATCTATTGCCCTTTGGTTGGTTGAAACCAGCCTTCGATGAGGAGGTACTTAGACCAGAAGAAGATTCTTATGTTTTAGGATTCCGATGGACCTTATCTTATTAGAGTCGGGCAGAGCAGCCTAGCGGTGTTGCATTGGTCGAGTTGGTGCCATCGATGATTGGCCTCACTCAATGCGTCGAAGTTGCTAAGGTATTAAGCCTAAGATATTGGGGCCTCGATGTCGGTGACGCTTACAGTGTTTAACCAAGAGGAACCTCGCTTAACCAGCTCATCAGCCCTACAATTCCTTGGTATGTTACAGTGACCTGGTACCTAGGAAAGGGTGAGGTTGTACTATCCAACTATCTCGGTAAGTGATATGCGGCAATCTTTCACTACCTTGGATCTCATTGCGGTGAATGCAAGAGATCTGATGGCTGCTTGACTGTGTGTTTGGCCTGAAAAACGCTGCAATAGTTTGGAAGGTTAAAGGAGAGGAGAATATCCACATCTTCTGAGAAAACTCCAGCACCGACTCCGTGCTCAGTTTCAGACCCATTCGTAAAAATTGACAGAGACTCTTGTTACGGGACAGTGTGTCAATTCAGTCCTGTTTGGTATTGAGTAGCCCATATTCAAGTTGTGTTCATTGGGCAGGAAGATAACGATGCGTCGATAGCATTCTGGTATGTCCAGTGTGCTTCTTCTATTGTCTGCTCATTCTCATTCTCATTCTTATTGCTGAGCAGGCAGCCAGTGTTTTGCGGACGATAATTGGGAGTAAGTGGAGCATGGTTTGTAATGCTGCAGTGGGAGACTTTTTTCCCATTGCGGCCAGGACGGGCCACCAAACGAGTGCTCCATACATGAAGATCGTTTTTTTTTTTATCGAGGTATATAGCCAGTGCATAATGATTGGTTGTAAGCCGCAAATTGGAACCTATTGCATATGTATAAGGCAGCCAGAGATTTCCTGGTACGTTCGACGATGTTTTTTCCCCAAAGAGGCTTGTGGTAAAGCACTAGGTGTAGGTAACTGAGGATAGTTTGTCTTTTCTTGTGAACAGGACCACCACTGTCTTCGTCGGATTAATGGAGACAAAGGTAAACAGAGCTTCTATAGACAGACCTTGCGATCTAACATGCTCCTATATCTAAGCCCGAAACCTTGGGTGGATCATCGCTCCGATCCAACTCGACCTATTGCCTACCCGAGTGACTATAAGAAAGTTGTCGAAATTTATAATAAGTTATCCTGTGAAACGGTAAACGCCTTAACTCCTTCTTAACTCCTACGTCATGTATTACTCGGCCGACTGGCTGCTGTGCCATTCTGGGTTAGCAGATCCCATTGCATTGCATCGTTTCCAATAGAACTGTGGCCTTTTCGAATCATGTGCCCAAACCACTGCCACTTTCATCGCTGGGTTACTAAAGTATAGATGTCTCATACAACAACTATACAAGAACCGTGGATGCGGAATAAACGCATTTGTGGTTTTGAAGGTGTTCGGGGTATCACGGTACTCTGTGACGAGCGATCTAGAAGACCGAGAGCTGGTCTATAAACTTTCTCTCAGTGACCAAGTTTGGACAATTCTATGGCCAAGATTTGGTTGCTGCAACTTAAACTACTAAACGAATGGAAAATGGAGAATGGAAACACCTTTATCGTTGGGTCAGGTTACTTTTCCTATGATTCGATAATACCTCTGACCCCGAAGGTTCTTATCGAACTCATATGCCGGATGCTAATGCTCAGAATACAGTTTGGGGCAGCAGCAAATGCAATGTAAGAGGAAACCGTATCCTAGACTTTTTACTATCATTACATACAGCTAACCTTGGATACGCAAGAAGAAATGAGTTGCGAGAATTAACCTTTTACTAAGTCGTCTTCAAAAGCTGCAATGTTGAATCTCTTCTCTGTAAAGATTGCTAGGATTTTGTTGACGGTAAGGAGCCAAAGGAATGAAGATAAGACTCTTCTTGTTTCGTATCCCTTGTTGTCATTTTACTACGCCCAATAGCTGAGTTGATGATCCTGCAATTAAGCATGTTTTCAACCCAGTTTATCACGGATCTGTTTAAGGTCAAATCTTGCACAGCTTTCACCAATGAGTTCGTTTTACATTATTGAAAGCGTCCTCAATGTCAAGGAACGCTGCCATAGTGTAATCTTTCGCATCCAGAGAATGCTCAATTTCCCTGACCACACTATGAATAGCAGTTTCCATTAATTTACCTTTAAGCTGGGGGTGTTGCGCTTCACATGTGACATGATATTCCTCTAGTATGAAGATCAATTAGTCGCTCTAGGGTTTTTCTTTTTACAAAAACCTTGTAGTCTTTAGCGGTAGAGTGGTTGGATTTTCCTGTTTTAAGAATGAAAAGCACACTTACAGCATGAAAAGATGTAGACAATGTTTATAGACTGTTCCAGCATTGCTGGTATAATTTCGTCATGTCCTGCAGATTTGAAGGATTTGAACGAATTTATAACCCATGCCACTTTGTCTTCCGGAATTCCTCTTCCGCGGTTTCTAAGGGAACTACAGTCGGGCAAGGGGTGGCAGTTTTAATTTCTATATAGCCGGGGAAGTGATTTTCCATTAACAGTTCTAGTGACTCCTTGCTGGATTCTGCCCATTTCCCGTCAATCCACTTCAAAGAGAAGACTATAAATTTCCAAAATATTGATTTTTCATTCTTCTTATTAAAAAAAAAATGCCTTGAACTTAATGAGACTTTATTATCCAGTGCTATAAGACTCCGAAGAACTTTCAAGAGTCTACAAATAATTCATGAGTTATAGTGTGCTATACAAGACAATGTAGACTAAAGTACTCGTGAGGATTTAATAAATTGAGAACCATTCCTCATTTTGAAATCCAAATCCACATCGCGTACACCGCACACTCAGTTTCCAATCCCACAAAGAGAAAAAAAAAAAAATTTCAAAGAAACGTATGACTTTTCTCAGAAAAGGAAACTAGATCAAGTATCCAGTCTGCCAGTCGAAGTGAAATACGAATAGGAACACCGCACAGCAGCACTGACAGCATAGTCAGCATCTGATGTACCACTTATTTCGATGAAATTATTCATTATTTTATTTTTGCAACATTCACTGCCGTCATATTCTCCAATACAATGACGCAAGTTGCTTTGGTACTACATGGCGTATACGTATTACTTTTCTTTTACTATTCGCCGAAGGATTGAAGGACGAAAAGCGGTTTTTCTTCGTTACTCTAACACATGCTGTCTGTGATGTGTTGCACTACATACATAATTTTTTTTTATGACTTTGAGTGTATCCAAGTTTATAGTTTGTTTTGTATCCTTTGGCCGATTGGGTCAATTGCTCTTGGCAGGAAAAGTTAAAAGGACATCGGGAAATTCATAATAAAAAAAAAATTAATAATAATGCGACAACAAAGGATATATTTACATTACAAAGAATTGCTTTTTAAGTGTTGGTGTATGTATGCTTTTGACTTTTTAATTAAATGCATGCACGTAGTATGTATACCTTGGGGTCAAGCGGAAACAACTCTTATTGCTCTTACGGCAGAAATAAAACAACCATAGCTGGCTTTGGCTTTGTAGCCTCGTTTGTGGTGTTAATTTGCATTTATTTTGGAGTTTTTCAACTGTGACAGGGACTTTCCAGTGGTGAAGGCTTCTTGCTACCGAAGGAAATTTTGCAGCTTTTTGTAGCAGTTTTGTAGTATCTCTTTGGCTATGGAAATTAAAACATGGAATAGGCGTTGTCATGGTGTTTGCCTTCACTCTGCCCAAAATCTTTTTGCAGAGAGATACATGGTATGTTGTATTTTGCTAAATAGAACAAGAAATAAACAAAAAAATGTGTCAAAAAGTTAAAAGTCGTTGGGAGAGGTTAGAACACTTGTCCTTGTGGAATCATTACTTTAAATGCAAGCACATACCTATGTATGCCACACTATTTTTTTTTTGTTGACAAAACTAAAAATTTTTTGTTTAAGAAATAAAATAGATGAACGAATAGAACCCTGCGGAATACCAGCATTATTAGTATTATGATCTGAAACATAAATCGATCTGTCTTGTAGAAAGCATGATCTGCTGGACTATTGTAGAAGTCTCTTATTGAAGGTTGTAACTACTTTGCAAGCTCATAAGGACATCTGTTATACGTTCAGGCATGGACTGATTCAGGACTTGCTTCCAGTTTTCGTTGAACTATCTTTCTGATCTTGAATTAGAATGAGAAATATTTAGCACCATTCTCAGCACTTGTGTTAAGTTGGATGGGTGTCCCTGCTCAATAGCAGCAGTTCCTTGAACTCTGTATAATTTAATGTTGTTATTACCTACAAAATAAGCTACAAAATTTAATGAACCATATGTAAGGATCAGCTAAAGGAATAATTAAAGTTCTGGCATCTTATTAAAGCTTTGAATGAAAAGTGCTGCGTTTTCAAGTTTTGGTCAAGAATAGTGTTCAGGGTAGTTGACCGTTTACACGTGGAAAGGAAGATCGTTTATTTTAGTATTAACAAATCAACAAATCTGTTTTTTAAACGCTCCAACTAAGTCTACAACTATTGGTTCAAGTATTCAGTTTTTGAAATGCTAAACACGTTTCTGACCTCATTCGTAAGCACCTTGATCTTGTCACGGTTTAAGTATGTATATAGTCTCTGTCAAATATTTTAACTATAACTATTCGACCTCGAAAATTCGTTAACAGGGGCATATGGAAGTCGTTAAGGATCCTTTAAGAAGATTGTTCTTTTTTTTTATTTGTCGGATTAGGAAACACTCACCTGGAGCATTCAGTAGCAACTGATCCATTGTACTAACAGGAAGAAAAATCCTGTATTACCCATTTTACTGGAATTTCTTCGACTTTCGGAGAAAGTTGAGAATGTACCTCAATGATAAGAAGCTAACAGTATCAGCACTCATCACATCTTACACCGAAGATCTGCCACCTGATCCCAGCAAAGGCAGAACAATAACAAAGGCAGTCATCCGAAGTATCGACGCCCTCTCGACAAGCGTTACAGACAGTGGTGTCTCTTAAGTCTAGCACACTAAGATGATTGGCAAAAGTTGTCTACAGTCTTTTCAGTTATCCTCTGAGCCATGCTTGGAAATCGCGTCAGAGATCTGATTTCCCGCAATTCCAGTTGATTTAGAACCCAGACAGGAGTCAAAGAGTTCCCCTTTAAATTCTCGGTACCAATGGATTATTTTGGAAAAGGGTTACAGGACTTAAAAATCCCTTAAGCGCAGCCGAACTGTCGCTACAGATACAGATACTCTAACCCCACCGTCTATTCTTAATAATATAGTCGACAGCCATTACTCGAGTAGTGAAGTCTAGTGATGTCTGCCTCCACGAAGACACCAACACGGGGCCCTTGACGAATTTTCTAGTTATCCGTGAAGATTTGTCTACAGCACAGTCTAGGCCAGTCCTGAACGTAAGGAAAGTCGGCTCTAAATTTCCACAGTAGGTGAAGTTCCAGTGCCATTGCATCAGACAGCATATCCATGGAAGGTCATCGAACCTTTACTGCGTATGATACCAAAAGCCACTCCGTCCAAGACTGTAGATTGCTTTGTACAGCCCATGATGAAAGTATCAAGGGGAGGTAAATTCGCATTCAGGAAAGCTACCGTGAAGCCGAGATAGGACATTCTTTGAAGTTTTGTGCAGAAGGCAGTCACATACTTACGCGAAGCCCTTCTATCAAACAAGAAACGTATAAGCTAGAAAATGTCTTATCATATCCCTATAGATCTAGAGGACCTTTTTCGGTGATAAGCCCCATGTCTTGCCAAAAGCACTCTTACCCTTCCTTCGACTAGACATGCTTTGGCCTGATGTTTCTTATCCGAATCTCTCCCATACATAATCTCTTAGCACTGGCTGAGTCCGACCGGTCTCAACCTTCTCGTGAAGAGAACAAACTCAGTTTTCAATTTATTGCACGATTCATTGACCATGCCTGAGGCTATCTGCGCGTTAGCACAGACACCCCTGTACGCATGACCCGATAGAAAGTATGGCAACATCACCCGCTTATGTCTGACCCTAGACGTGGAAATATTGAGAGTATGCAACAGAGAGCCAACTACCATGCACTATAGAAGTGGAGACAGAAGGCCACCTTGCGGGCAGCCTTTGTTAACACCTCTCATAACATGGCGGCCACCGTTCTCATCTACAACCAAAGTTCTCTTCATCAGCATTGCCCTGATTCAAAATACCAGAGCAGAGTCACATATGCAATCAAAAGCCGCATTGTCGAAAGCGCCCTCTGTCGATCAAAATACCCATTGCGTATTCGTTCCTATGAAGCACAGTCTCATCGGATTTTTCACTCTAGTATGCATGTTGCACCTCAGCTAGAGGGTTCATCCTCAGTGCAGACCTGCTCACGTTAATCTCGGACGTAAGTCATGATAGATTTCTGTTTCACCATCATTTTCTAATACCAGGACAGCTCGTATAAATCCGTAATGAGTCTAACTTTCCTGATGTTGATTTTTCCAGATTATTTTCTATGTATTGTTCATTCGAAGATTTCTTATTTTAGAAAGTCATCTGTACATCCCTCAAGGTGAGGGATATACTACATACATAGGTGCAGTGGACAGTGTGTCGGATAACTGAGCGGGAGCTTATGGTTCGATAGCCGGACAACATGAAAGTTTTTGTTCACGGACCCACTTTCGAGAACATCTGACAGTCATCTGAAAGGTTGAGTGTCATGAAATAGTTTCTTAAAAAAAGAAAAAAATTGTCCTCAGGATACGGGATTAGTATAATAGAAGGTCCCTTCCAATCATGTGAAGAATATAACACGCACATCACCAATAGTTTTATGTCAAGTATTTGTATTTACATGTCAAGATACTTTCGATAATGATACTAGATACTGATACTGACTAGAAATTGCCGTAATTAGCAAGGATGGAAAATCGCTGTAATTCAGCAGAGACTTCCTACCAGGGTCGGGAGTCAGAAGTCTGTATTTAGGGGATATATAAGGCAAGCATATATCTTGAGCACTATATCTTCCTCGAGCTTTGAAACAGTTGTGGAATTTTATCTCTCCACATAGCAGCCATAGTGCATATCACAACATGGTGATTGGTTCTCCTCTTCGATCTTACATTGGGACAACAGCTTAAATCCAAACCACCCAAGACAAGTACACCTCAATAGACTGAAATCGTATTTAGATTATGATTGAAACTGTCTATAGTATCGATAATTATTGGAAATTGGTTTGCCTTCCCTTCAGTCAATCTATCAATCAATCACCTAATTCAAATCCCTGCCAACATCACACTAGACAATAAACATATCATGTCCCATGGGAAATCATGTCGTAATGAGCATATCTTAACCACACGTCCATAATAATTTACAAGAACGACAGTTCATTGGCAGATGTGATGGTGATATACTTAATTAGGAAGTTTGGCGATTTAATTGAGAAGTTATAAACGACAAGCAATTTAAGTGATGTCCAATTAAATATTAATCGCAACATGTTAAACACTACTTAAGGCTGTTTGTACATTAATCTAATTAGATATTATTCAATAGGGGATCTAAAAGTTTGCACCTTACCTATAGAACGTACCTACCTACTTCTTTAAGTACAAAATCACTATACAGTCCACCGCTTATAGGAAGACGTTATTATAAAACATTATTATGGAATTGGAATACAAAGAACATGTCTCTACAAAGAGCACACAAAAGAACCTTTTAAAAGGGTAAACACTCCCTGTAAAGTATACCTCGCCTTACAAATGAATCATCAAGGACTTACTCATAACATTCAAAGAAAACTATAGTTAAAGGATATTATGTGAGTTGGGATTGTCCTTGAATGAATACATAATTACACTATAATTGCGGTTTTTTTTTATTTCGCATGTCAAAGCATTTTCCTCAGACATCATGAAACGTGCAGGACACAATAAGCTTACATAACAGGACCGGCCTTGTTCCATCATATCCAACTAATTACAGGCTTTCCCACATTTTGTGTTTTTTTTTTTTTCTTTAATTAAAAATACGAAATTCCTTTGCCGCCCACTTTTCCCGTCACAATAAGAAAGAATCACCATTATCCTTTTACATGACAAAATAGAAAAAAAAAAAAAAAGATTTGCAAATGCTATCACATCCTCTTATTTTTCCTTCATTCTCCAACCACCAATGCCACCAGCACTTCGGTTCCTTAGGCCAATCCTCATAAAATGGTCATTATTCAGCTTTCTCATGACACGCGCAAACGAAAATAGAAATCCATTCAGAAGGAGTACATACACATATACATAGGCATAGTTATATCCTTGACAATTGTTGATTGTCGGCACATATTAGAGAATTTCCATATGGCTTGGCATGGTCCGGTGAACAGTAACACTACCACACCCTTAGTTTTTGTGGTGTAATTCCGTTGCTGGCCTTTGACGACAGAAAGTGGTGGAGGTTAATTAAAACAAAATGAAATATTGTTGCTATATCCTGCAGGAAATATGGGCAGTACCACCATCCACCATCCTGATGTGACTTATTGTCGGGGATAGCCAAGTAATGATGGGATTTTTATATGTTAGCACCGGGTGACCAATAAATTTCGAATTCTTTTCATTTTATACCAAAGTGACAGTTACAGGGTGGTGTGAACATATACATTTTTTTTTACCAAGAAATGAATTTTGTTCATTT
Organism: Xylota sylvarum; assembly: GCA_905220385.1. Taxonomy (NCBI): domain Eukaryota; kingdom Metazoa; phylum Arthropoda; class Insecta; order Diptera; family Syrphidae; genus Xylota; species Xylota sylvarum. Next base: position 43,365,022 of record LR999958.1, read on the forward strand.
TGTCAGTCTGGTGTACATGTATGTTAATAATAATTGTACAGGGTCATCCAAGAAGAGATGACAATTTAATCATTTAGCGCGATTGTTGAACTGTCAACACTTAACTCTCATTGTTGACGTTTGAAAACTAGGAGGTTATTAAATATAAATCGATACAACAACGTGTAGAAATAGTGAAAATTCACTACAAAAACGGTGAAAATATCGCACAATATGCCACACACCTGGTGGAACAATGGCTCTACTGCGTGACAAACTTCTTGGACGAGTGATGTCTCGAAATAAAGATTTCAATTTGAGATCGTGTGATTTAACACCATTACAATTTTTCCTTTGGGGCTACGTTGAAGATAAAATCTACGTCAATGCTCCATCAACGATTCATGCACTAAAAGGAACTATCAGAGCTGTTACTCGAAATATTGTCGAAAATGTGATTAAAAATTGTATCAAAAGAATGGCTATTTCTAGCCTGAGCCGAGGTAGACTTTTGGCAGATATTGTATTCCAATACTAATCTCAGAGTTTGTACTTAAGATTGAAATAAAAATATCACCACTTTTCATAAAAATGTAGCGTTTTTCTTTTGATTTAAAATGACACCTCTTGTTGGATGACCCCATATTTAAACGGCGCAGGGACATAAGTCCCAAACTTTTTTTTCGGGACTTATGTCCCACTCCATCGGGACATAAGTCCCAAAACGAATTAGGGACTTATGTCCCACCGCATCGGGACATAAGTCCCATCAAAAAATGTTGGGTCTTATGTCCCACCTAACATATTTGTTTTTAAATAAGCTTAGAGAATTCAAATACCCAGAAGAGCATGGAACAAGTAAGTACATGGCAAAGCTACATTAGGCAAATTTTGCTTTATGTCACTTATGTATATGCAAAAGTGGAATATCTATGGGGGGGGGGGGGGGCATGCTGCCCCCCTGCAACCCCCCTGCTTGGGGTCACTGTTAGATTTGAGGTATATAATAGATAGGATATAATAGATATTCCACTGTTTATGCATATACATAAGTGACATAAAGCAAAATTTGCCTAATGACGCCTTATCAAAATGTGATAAGGCCAATTGCTAGAATTTAGGACTTATGTCCCATTTTCGGCGAAAAAATTTTGGACGTATGTCCCGTTGAGGTGAGACATAAGTCCCTAATTCAATTTGGGTCTTATGTCCCAGTTAAGTGGGACTTAGGTCCCAAAAGAAAAAAATGGAACTTATGTCCCGGGGACTTATGTCCCTGCGCCTATTTAAACAATCATCCCTGTGACGATGACATTCATGGTGGCATTTTCAGGTTGTAGTGGAAATGAAAACAATATGATCATAACAGACTTCAATGCAAGAATTGGTAGCCTTTGGAAGGGAAGACTTTGAAGCCGAAAAAGTCAATATAACCAGGGATACGGGAGTTAATGTGAGAGGCATTCAATAACTCGAATTGTGCAGCTCCCTTGGACTGAGAATAATTAACGAAATGAGTGCGTCATACAGGAGACCTTACATACTTCTGTAAATATGGAAAAAGACAGGGATATTGCAGCAGGAACCATAAGAAATCGATGCTACCACAGGGCTGTTGAGCGAAACTCTAAGTAAAGCAGATAGAAAGACCTGTCCTTTACGGACAACAAAGAAAGAAAATTTCCACCATGGTGGACTAAAGATCTCTTCGAGATTACGAAGAAACTAGTGCCTCCTAGTGACTCGGCAAAGTTCACCAATTCACCCCTTGACTGGGACCTTTATAAATCCAGCCAAAGGAAATACAAGAGTGTAGTAAATACATAGTGCTAAATGCACGTCCTGGTGTGCCTTCTGCACGGCGATAGAAAGCACTAAGGAATCAGCTAAGTAGGTTTCTACTTTCATTCACATCCTCCTGAGTTGATGGAATTTTTTCCATTATGCTGCAGCTAACAAATGATGTGATCACACCGATCCTCAAGAGACTATTTATTTGGAGTCTGGAATGTGGCCACATACCGTCGGCTTGGAAGGAGGTAAGAGTAATATTCATTCTAAAAGTTGAAAAGACTTTAGACCTATTAGTTTAACATTTTTCTTGTTGAAAACCTTCGAAAAACTAATGAACATCCACATTTATAACAGACTTGACCGCAATGCCATCTCCTCATTGAAGGAGCCTTCAAGAGTGCTTGAAAATTCCAACGTTGATCAAACACTCACCAATATGATCGTGAGTCTAGTGAACAAAAGGAATATTTAATAGAAACATTCAAATGTCACTGCCTCCGGCTTGAACTCAAACCTTAAAGATCATACACAGATCCTAAAGAATCTCATAGGAGAACACGTAAACAGTAACTACACCTCGATTTTGAAAAATCATTTTCTAGCATTATTCCAAGTACCAAACCAACAAAAGACAATTCTATATCACTCTACACAGACAGCAGTGTCTTCCAAACGGAGGTCCTGGCTGTGATAAAGGCAGTATGGCGTCAATGATGGCAATACCACAAGATGATATCACAATTTTTATTTACAGTCAGGAGGCCATTAAAGCTATTTTTGCTGCAGAAACTAAGTCCAAGTTAGTCCTTATTCTTGGCTCACAACGCAATATAAATCTTTGCTGGGTCCCTGGTTAGAACTAGTATATAACCGGGAATGAGATAGCTGACAAACTTGCAAGAAAAGGGTCTGCAATGGACCAAAATCAGCCACTTTAATGGAATAAACCTTCATTCTCCAACTTCAACGGACTGAATCGAACGTAAGATCCTAATGACAACCAACAGTAGGTTGAAATCACTTACCATATGTATTATATCAAGGAAGCTCTGGCCAGGATACGACAAAGACAGTACAAACAAACACCTACAAAATGGTAGGAAAACGCTATTAGCATATGAACAGGATGCGGTGACGAAGAGGTTCACCAGGATACATCTCACTACCTGTGTCATTGCCCAAACCCATGACAATTGAAGAACAGACCAGTAGGAAGATATTACTTCCACATCTTATGTACAAGAACAATCTGATAATTCACTTCAAAATCTTTTCAGGCTTCTGAAGACATCACACTGGTTGGAGACCCGATTCACCAACTAGCAGTAAGGAACTAACTAGGAAAAACTCAGTATAGGAACTGGAACCAAACCCCCCATTTGGCCATCACATTGGGTCCACAAGGACCTAAGTGTGATGAGTTGGAGCTTTACTCCCCTCATCAACCCATCCACCTGTCTACATATCTACTTTGTAAATCATCAAGGTGTCTCTGTAATAGATGTATGCCTAGTGAAATATAAGTGGAACATCTATGGTAATTTGGAATAGTTTTATAAAGCTTATATGAGGACAACCAAACGACGGTGAATGTGGTTCAAACAGGTGTCAAGTAAAGTCGGGTGTGATATAAGTTGGTTCATTGAGTCCCTTTCTTTTGGCACTATTTATGGAAGACATTGGCGATCACTTATCTATATGCATTGAGCTCGCCGACGACATAGTCCCCGAAAACATTGTAGCTCATGGTGAATCGCCCTTTCGGAGAACTGCAGGTTGTAGAGATTGTTTGCTAATCTGGAGGTAAAAAATGTGATGTAAGTCCCAAATTCCTTAGGGGCTTACATTACTAAAAGCAGAAAGGTAACTGATGGATAAGCTTTCAAAGCCAAGAACTGCTACTAAATCCACCTAGTCTTTCATCAACATTTGAAAGGCCAAAAGCTGTAAAGACCGTCTATTGATTCCCATTGACATGGCCCGTCGTCTGGCTGATGTTTGAGAAGCCTCTGGAACTCTGCGGCTACAAGAGCCGAGCTCACATATTGCCAATCGAACGGCTACTTCGAGGCTCGCCACGTGACCTACTGTCTCATGTTGAGCCAGTCTCCTCGATACTATGTTTGGTAAAGGGCGTGGTCGATTGACACAATTATTCCACTTTCTTGAAGAGTATAGCGATCCTGCTTACTTCACAAGTGCAAAAGTCGCGATGATACTTCCGATACGATGCTAATTTAGTACAGTATCCAAAAAAAAAAAAAAATACACAGGACCTAGCTTCTCACAACTTCCTGTTGTGCGTATTATATTCTTTACAGGAATGGAAGGAGCTTGCTGTTTAAAACCGTGTCCGAAGGGAAATTTGCAAAGACCTTCAAGCAAAGTGATGCATTTAAGCGTACAATACAAGCAAAGCCAATCGTCAAAAGAAGAGCAACAGTAAAGACCGTAATGGAAACTATGAAAGATGATAAAATCCAGGCGATACCAAAAGATCCAAATGTAAATTAGCAACCAAAGTAGAATCCGAGTGCAATTCAACAGGAGCAATGCAAAGCATGGCATCACTGGGACTTATTGAGCATCTTCACCGTAGCAAGTTAAGTGGTTGAAAAAGATATCGGATAGCCTTAGCCGGTGATTTTAATGCATTGTCAATGGAATGAAGCTTTCCAAGACCAAACAGGACGGTAGCCAGCCTTCTTCATTTTTAAGTCACAAAACTCAATCACGGATCTAATCTAATTAGCAACATCTTAGTACAGAGGACAGTTTGAGAGATCAGGGCTTACTATACACAAAGTGACCATCAAGCACTATTACATGTGAATTTCAAAAACTACGTCTTTAAAGTTTCATGTGATTCCGCTTAGATTCTTGTCAAAATCTATTCAAATACTACTAATATACCCTAAAACGATAAAATCTTTCCATTTAAACTCACAAAATTTGCAAACGCAAGGATTCTTTTAGTTACCCCTGTAAAGCCGACCGGAACAGCTAGTCTATTATGAATTACCGTCTGTCTGTACAGTCAGTAAACTTCCTCGATTGATGGTAAAATTGATTTCCTAAATTCCTCTATCGTCAATCCCTTACCAAGATCCGAAATATTTCGAATTTCCTATTTCAATTAAAATTGTGAACCCGTTTATAAAAGAATTCCATCGATTCAACATTCCATCCTGTAAATAAGTTTTGAGTAATTACTCTTCCTCCCCTTTTATTGCTGAAAGACTGTTAATCCAAGCCATAATGGACGCAGAAAAATAAAATAAAGTCCCCCTAATCCACCAACTTAATTTTCTTGTTCCTATACAAGAGCTTACCATGTCCTAGCTACAAAAGGACCTCTTTAAAAAAAAAAACAACGAATAGGCAAAGAACCACTGAATAGCATTTGACTGACATGTAATTAATGGTTGGCATTGACGCACGACTTGAATAATAGAAAAGTAGGTCTTGTCTGTAATATTTAAACAGACTTACAAGGACATCCAATAAATACTATATACATACATACATACATAAATAATAAGTCAATAATCGTCGAAAATATCAAGAAGTCAGTTAATGTCAAGTCAAGTCAAGTGGATGCCAATATTTCACCCGAAAGTTATCTCTCCTATCAACCGATGATGATTACATGTTTTTGCCTCCTATCTGTCTGTCTATTGTGAAGGCAACACTTTTACAATGCCACAGTTCGGCGGGTGAAAATGGGAGAAAGCATTCAGAGAAATCAATCAGAAAGATGGAAATCATTTGTAACGAATTTTTGATACCGACTCTACCCTTTGTATAGAATCTGTTCACATGGTGAATCCTCCTGCCGACCCTATCTATTCTTATCGTATCCTCGTTTTGAATCTACGGTATTATCCAATCAGTGTAACTCTATGAAAGAGAAAAGGATTTCCCTCATATTGCCTTTTCCCCTTTCCTTTGAAAAGCACGTGTAACAGAAATCATCAATAGACATATTACCCTTTTGTCAACCCATTTCTCATTCAAATTCAAATTCTTAAGATCGTGCTCCCCGAAAAGCTGTAATACCTACATACTTAGACGAGGTCCTTTATCAAACACATCAAAGGGAAGCCCTTATTTTTTTTTTTTTTTTTGTTCTTTTTAAATGAATTAAACCTTCCTGTTGGAAAGCCTGAAATCCCTACCTAAACTTATTTAATATCAGCATTTAACAAAAAAAAAAAAAAGGAATAAAAGGACCCAAAAGGAAAATCTAATTTTTTTTTTGGTTTTTTTTCTGTTCAAAGGCAATCCCTTTGCCATGTTTGTCTTCGTTCCTAAGTCCAGGGAGATATATTTAGGTGCCAACAGTTGCTAAGTCACCACTAAGAAGTAAACACCGAAAACAGAAAGTTTCCTTCTGTATGCGGTGAGTGGTGTCCTTTGAAGACAAAACAGAAAAACAAAAAAAAAAAAAACTGTAACAAAAATCACGCAAAAAAAAGGGACAATAATAAATTTTAAAAGTTCCCACCACCCCCGCCCACAGACACAGCCTTGAGGATTTACCCCTTTTTATTTTGATTTTTTGTTAAAGGACACCAGGTCCCTTTTCTATCCTTATCTGTTACATTTTGGCACAAAGTTGTGTGCATAACAATGGCGAAATGTAAACGCGAAACCTTCTGTTTGTTTCTGTGTGTATATCCTGGATTTTGTTGCCTTATAATGAACTGCTGATATCAGCAGGAAGAATCAGCAAATCAAAAGAAACAAAAGAGGAATGATACCCCACACCAGCATCACCACCACCATCCAATGAAACAGGAGACCAGCTTGTCCCAAAGTGTATTCAAACGGAATTGTATTATTTTTTCAATATTTCTTTTTTTTTTTTTTTTTTGGATTTGAAATTTTCTTTTTCGGGAATTTGATACGATTGCGGTGCGATACGATGGGGCTGGGTGTGGAGGTGTATCGTGGGTCTCTCGCGTATCCAGTTGGGTTAATCCCAATGCGAATATTTTGGTTCGTTATATTTCTTGACAAAGGAGGGTGGTACATAGTCGCTAGACTACCACTCGGACAACTGGAGCGTGGTAGAGATAAAAGAACGTTAAGCCGGCACATGGCGAATTCTTTTAACTTAATTTAATCCGCCAGCCAGAGCACAGGCTGGGTATACGGGTTTGGAAAGGAATTCCAGAAATTCTTCAATTTAGGTGGGTATGTCGGTCGATTGGGGGAAAGGATCGGATACGTCTTTGATATTTTGATTTGATGGTTGGTGATTTTTTTTTTTTTTTTTTTTTCGTGTCAGTGGGCAGTAAATACAATTGGTGGTAAATTAAGGACTGACATCTGGGCTTTTGCAAAAAGTGTCTAGAAGTTAATTTTGCTTGTCAGAAGGTTGTTGTCGTTCATGTTTTTTGCAACTTGGGATAACAAGTCTAGTCGTATTTCTACAGAGCGTAGTACATATTCAAGCAATTACAGTGCTGGTCTGTTGGGATTTGTTCTGTTAAGACTGTATGTGGCACAAATTTGCTTACATGTGGTACAGCTATCCAGCCAATTCCAAATTTAGGGAGACTTTGGTAAACCTGGACGAAAGAACTCAATCCGACTACTAATTTGGAGTACGTATATATGTAACTAATGCGTTTTTCGATAAATTGGGACTCACTATCTTTCCAATAGGGTTTCCCAAATAAGCGTAAGGTTAGTTACAGTTTGCTTTGACGTTTCAACTGCACTATACTTGCGATTTAATCATGGAAAAGCATACGCCTCAACAATTTACAAAGTTTCAAAAATTGTTTATCAAACCTTGCGTCCGGTTGCGACAACTTTGAAATTAAAAAAACATTTTCACTGATGAATTCCATTTTTGGATCAATGGGTTCGTTAATAAGAAAAATTGTCGCATTTAGGCAAATCAGCAATCCGAAGCTATTCCCAAAATGCCATCAAATTCTTGGTGCAGGGTTTGTGCTGTAGGGGTCATTGGTCCATACATCTCTTCAATAATGCAGACAACTCAGTCACAGTCAATGCAAATCGCTGTCAGACCGTGCTGACTGACAATTTTTGAAACTAATTGAAAGAGGATGATGAGGACGACCGTGTGTGGTTTCAATTAGACGGATCCACATGCCATGGAGCCTGCTAATTAGTTGAGTTATTGAAGTCACAATTCGGTGATCGTGCTATCTCAAGAAATGGACCAGTCAATTGCCTACTTTATTTGTGTGATTTGACGCCTCTGGATGTTTTTCTTTGGGGCTTTGTCAATTTCATGAACTATGGCATTAAGTTAGACACTTAAGACGACCTTAAGACCAACATTGAATACTGAATAACCCAATCGCCTATGGAAAATTGGGTTCAGGACAGTCACTCGTACAGGCGTTTTCGTGTAACAACTTTGAATGATGTTCTATTTTATAATTAGGTAAATGCATTGAAGGTATTTTAACCAGAAGTAATTATTTTTTGATATCTCAGACACAAGTTATTTTATTTCAAAAACAAAGTGGGTCGCTCTTATGTGTATTCTGACAAAATATGTAATTTAAACTCTTAGTGCCACCAGATCATTCTAGGTGTCTTTAAAACTTCATTTACTAAGCATAGAGTGTTCTTAAAGGCATTCGCAATGTGGTAACATCAACTGATCGGAATCTTTTTTTACCATCAAACTGCACAGAACTCTCAAAAAAGATTCCTTAAAGGAACACTTGTGCGGTATTTTGCTTTGAGTTGGTGTTATAAATGAAACGGAGACAATCACTATATACTTACTACAGTTCGGGGTGAAATTGGGGCTCAACCAACAAGCCTGTCCAGTTAGCCCGGTCCTTAGTGCCTCCAGTTGCATAATCCAAGTCGGTTAAGGTGCCCTTCTACTTGTACGCACAATCTAAGGTGAGGTCTTCCTCTACTGCGTTGTCCCTCCGGGATTGATTTAAAGACTCTGAGGGACCGAGCGCTGGTGTCCTTTCGCTCTACATGTCCTAGACATCTCAAACGACAGATGCGCAGTTTTTTGACTAGGTTGATGGCTTGTATAGTTCGCCGATGAATCTCCTCCTTCATCAACGCAAACGGGACCGAATATTTTATGAAGAATTTTGCTCTCCAAACGACAGAGGATATTTTTATGTAGGGCTGGGCAGCATTGAAAGCAGAACCAGGGTAGACAAAGTCTCTTACTTCCTCAAAGATATACATAGCTGTCTATTGTGACTTTCAGTCCAATTTGCGAACGCAGCGATGACAGCCCGCTATGGTCTACCAATTATGTCAATATAGTCGGCGTACAATAGTAGTTGCACAGATTTTTTAAAGATTGTCCCTCTGGTGTTGGATTACGAGTTACGCATAATCCTTTTAAGTATGATCTTGAAAATATCACATAACAGCGCGTGTCCTTGTCTAAATTCTTTTTTTACATCAAAGGTCTCGGAGCAGCGAGAATTCTTGATCGTCATTCTACACAAATGGACCAAAGTAGATATGGCTCTGTATAGCGAGTCTCTATAAATGCAGTCATATGCGGTCATATGCCGCCTTGAAACCGATGAAAAGCTGGTGGGTATCGATTTGGATTTGGAGTTTTTTCCAGGATCTGGCGAAGTGTGAAAATTTGATCGACTGTGTACTTTCCTGGTCTGCAACCACACTGATTGAAGCCCATCAGGTTATGGACGAGGAGTTTCCGATGTTCACGCAATATGGCAGACAGCATCTTGTACGTGATGTTGTGGAGACTAATACCTCTGTAATTGTCGCCAACCTTTTACCCGATCCTCAAATAAGGAAACCCCCTTATCCTTATTTGTGGATAGGGCAAACGGCACAGAGATTCCATTCATCAGGCGTACTCATCTCACAATATGATTTGGTGTATGCTCTGTACCAGTTCATTTACATCTGGCTTTAATACCTCATCCGGTAAGCCGTCAGGTCTATCAGCCTTGTTGAACTTAGGCTTGTATATTGCTATCCTCACTTGGTTTTGGTCTGGTGGATGGAAGTCTTGGCTATCATCGTCCATGTTGAATGGTTCATTTGCCTTTAAAGAGGAATGTTAGTCTTCGTCGCCATTACACAGTCTGCAGAAGAAGTTTTTCCATATATTGAGCACCGACTATGACTCTACTATGAGGTTTCCTGCTTAATCACCATAAAGCTTCTATACTGGTCTTGTTGACCTGACACATTCATTTTACCTGTTTGTAAGACTTCCGTACATTATTTCTGGAGTGTAGTCTCTCAATATCTTCAACCGCGCGCTTCTCTTTTTTCTTCTTTTGGAGAAGCCGATGTTCTTCCCGTCTCTTCTGCTCGTAGAGCTCGCGAGCCACACTCGTCCTTCTTTACAGCGCCTTCTTTACGTATGCCTCTTGTTTAGTTGCATGTACTTGCCGGCAGACCAGACGTTTCTTGGTGGTGGTCGGGCGAAACCTAGCACATCAGCTGTGGCATTTCTGATGGAATGTTCACAGCGGTGCCATAGGTTTGCGGCATCAAATGCCGAGCAGTTTTTTGCGATTACAGGTTTTTTTGCAGCGTTAAGTCATCTCACAGCAGTTCTTTTTATTTGTGACACTTGGTATATCCACATTCGTACCTTGGCTGCAACAAGGTAGTGATCCGAGTCGATGTTGGCTGTTCGGAAGTTTCGGACTGGACGCATGTCTTACGTTGATCCCAATTTGATCATTTTGGTTGATAATTTCATGATCAGGAGACGGCCATGTTCCCTTTTGGATATTGAGATGAGCAAATCGAGTGCTTCCTATAGTGATGTAGCGCCCCTTCGGAATGTCTCGTAGGCTCTGCTTACCAACTGTACTACCAAACAATCTGCAACCTGAAGGACCAGTGCCCTTTTATACTATGTGGCCAGATTTTCCGGAGTCAGTCAGGGATAAGAGCGCTGCCGTTGGCCTATTGAGTGTTCATCCGTCACCATCTCTTTTCCATTTCCCTGGCTCAGTATTGGAGATCCCTATAGACCTGGGATTCAAATATATTGAAGCAGTCCATATAGGAATAATACTAAAATTTGTTGCTGTGATTTAAGGGGTCAAGTCGTTCTATTAGATACGACCGCTTGGACGAGCGGATAACAGCCATGAGCTTATTCCGAGCAAAAAAAGTTCGAGTAATAATGGTAAAAAACTGTTAAATAGTTTCTCTAGGCGGATAAGGATCAAAATGAATCCTTAGTCGTAGAAAGTCTAAGTTGAATATGCAAACTTCTCACTTCATGAGACATCATAGCCTATTAACAGGTTGGTGGGTAAGTTTGCATCGGTTCGTGTCAGAATACTCGTTAAGAACTAGTCGTTCGAAGAAATGCTTCAACTCACAATCATGACTTCAACTTAAATATTAAATATTAAAGTTTCGCATAAAGTCAGGATGAGAACAATTTCTGTTTTCGTTACAGTACCTTATACGAATTATAGTAGTCATACACTCTTCATCATGTAAGTCATAAATAACCAACAATGCGAATCCCTTAAGACTTTCGAAAATGAATTCAGAATTTCTCCCCTAAAAACGTCATCATTTTCCGTGAATATACATACAAACTGCTTCACCACAATGAAACATTCATGCAATAATCAGATGTAATATCATTCATTTTTTATTTTTTTTTTGGTTTGTTTCGAAACTTCTCTCAAAGGACCCATAACAAGTTACTTACCTCTTTCATGAGAGTGGCTGTAATGAATTCAATATCTAATCCTTGCATGGCAGTGGAAATATTATTTCGATTTAATATCACAATGCGAGCCATTCAGCTTCTTGCATTTGTATTCGTGGAAAACAAGCAAAAACATTTCATATCCTTGAAAAAGTGAATTTTTTTCCTTTTTTTTTTATGACGTTACTTCCTACATATAGTACATACATATGGCACTCCTTTTCAAACAAGTCGTTGCTAGACTTAAATAAAAAATGAAAAGGGGGGACGTTCTGATTTATTACTTTTGAAAAGGAGTGATATTTTATTAGAAAGGCCCCGTCACAGCATGAAAGAAAGGATATGCACGTATAGTACATGACAGGGGTGGTACGTGCTATTAATTATAACTATGCAGTTGGGCAGTTTTACTCTTTAAATATGGTATGTTGTAACATTGGTCATAAATAATTGTACGGGCCTGCTGCAGATATTAAGGTTTAACTATTCACGAAGGACGAAGGCGGAGTAAAAATAAATTACGTTTTTGCTTTATGTAAGTCTGTGTCATGGCCTGGTGTTTGCCTAGAAACGATAGAAGCAAGCTGTTGGTTAAAGGAGCTGGACGGTATTACATTAAGGAACCAAAAAGATTTATTGACCCACAGCCGTCTATAGCTGATGTGTCAAAGTAAAGAAGTTTAGCTTTACTAAATATTAAGTACATAAAACAATGTTTAGAAAATCAAATAAACTTGACAGAGCAGAATGGCGCTTCCTTTGGCACAACTAGGACAACAACCACGAAAGCAAATTAATTCAAACTTCGCACAGCAGACGAAATAATAAATAGGGCAAGGACATCCAAAATCCTTTACTACTTCTGTAAATTGTATTTCGGCAATGAAAACTAATAGGTTGCTGTCAGGCAGAATGTACCATTAGATGATGGTAGTCAAAACTTCCGACCTTGTGACAAAAACAAAGTAAGGAGACCAATATCCAAGTTTAAATTCAACAAGGCTGCTGGACAGAAGCTAGACTTGGCAGAGAGCATATACTATCTCATATCTTGGGCGGACCGCTGCGGGTTAGGCGTTAACCCTGGAAAGACCGACTTGGTACTCTTCACGAGAAGATGCAAGCTAGAGGTCTTCCGTGTACCGTTTTTAGGGGGAGTAAAACTGGACCTAAAAAACGATGTAAAGTACAGGGTCATCCTGGACAACAAGTTAACTTCGAGAAGAAATCTAGAAAACTGAATCACGAAAACCAGAAGGACATACTGGATGTGGTATGGCTTTCGGGAAGATGTGGGGTTTGACAACAAAGCAAGTCTATTGAATTTAGACTTGCGTCATCAGGCCCATCGTACACTATGGAGTGTTTGTATGGTGGATAGTAGAGAGGAAGCACGTACTTTCACTACTGTCGAACATCCAACGTATGGCTTGCCTAGGAATGGAACAATCTTGAACTTACTTATTATAGGCTTAGAGGTGAAAAGATCAGCCGGACTGACTGCTCTTAGACTCAAGAACTTAGGACATTTCAGTGAACGAACCGCAATAGATAGCCCTGTGGCCGACCGTCACCTCTCAATCACGCATTCCATTTGGAACAATTCGTGACTGTCTTTCTGGCAAAAATGTTTGCTATACTGAAGGGTGCAGAACTACTACTTAGTACCGGAACCCAATGCAACTGCATTAACTTCTGCTCGGACAGTCAAACAGCCCTAAAGGCACTAGCAAATTCAAGAATCAACACGAAATTGGTGAAGGAATGCAAGGAAAAACTCAATATCTTTGACTTGGCAACCTGATTTGGGAACCTGGCAACTGCAATATCCCAGGAAACGAAGCTGCGGATGAACTAGCATAGAAGGGGAGGGAGGGAAATATAGATAAACTTACGGTTACAACCTTAGGAGTAGCCTCAAAGGCTGTTGAAACCGCATACACTAGCTCGTTCGCAAAACACCACGAAAATATGTGGAAAGGACTGCAAACCTGCAAAGCTGCCAAAGCCATGACCCCGTTCTAGACAGGAGACAATTAAGATGGATGGTCGGTCTATACAGACATACAGAGTGTGACTGGTGACATGAAGCACCTGCCCGGGATGTGAGGAAGAGGAAGAAAACCTCGAGGACTTGCTCTTTGAATGCGCATTAGGAGCGCAAGGATACAAACACATGGGAAGACACGTCTTGCTTGGGCAGAGTTATCTAAGACGGTACAGTTTCGAAACGTCTTTACATACACCTTACCCTTCTCTACCACACAGTCTCTTTAGAGAGGAACACAACGGGCCTAATCAGCGGTCTACATGATGAGATCATATTCACACTTCCAAACCAACCAACCATCAATCTCATTTCTAAGATTTGGCCAGACGAATGTAAACCGGATGAATGGAATCTCAGCATCCTTTGTCCGATCCACAAGAAAGGAGGCCTACTTAATCGTCCCACCTAGAGAAGTAATTACCTCAATCATACAATATGGACACACGGCTCGAACAGAACGTCACCATAGACTTAACTTTGAGGTAGATAAGAACTTTTTCTACCTAGGATCCCAAAAATCTTTACCTCTTGCCAATCAGTGTTTGGTTTTCCTAAGTAGGCAAAGGCTTCCTTCTGGGATATATGGGATCACTTATAATTAAAATGATCTCATACATCCCAGGATTGATCCCAGACCTACTCAATGGTGCAGGTGCATGTACTATGTCAATAGTGAAGAATGAGGTTCCATCCTTTGACAGAGACTGCATCCTAATCAGAAGAGTGCAATTGTCACCACTAAGATGGCTGGATCATGTAGAACGGATGGCTATCGATGCTCCGGTAAGTCTTCAAATCCACATCAGAGTGACGGCGTAAGTATTTGAGGACCTTGACTTGTATACAAGACCTAGACGAGTCTATTAAAACTCCTTCTAAACTCAGAACGAGGATGTTGAAGATGGTAGTTGAGGATGCTGCTCAAAACCTGACTAGTATCCTCCTCAAAGCGGAGACTTTTAGTCTTCTGCTGGAAACTCACTTTCCGGGTAAAACAATTGGGTTACAGCTTAGCCCGGCTGTGCAGGTTGAGCTTGGTCGTGGCAACAGATGAGGCTATCAAATATGCTCTAGTATCTTCTAGTCCAGCTTTGCCGCGACTGGGAGAAGAGAATCTTCATTGCGTCTCTGGCACTATGGTATATATTCCGACACCCTGGCGAACGGTTGTGATGGACTTAATACCAAAAATTGGTAGAGATAGATACTACCTCGCCAAGAGTTCCATGCCTATTCTTACTGGGCGCTTTCGACAATACGACCTTTGACTACATCTGTGACTCTGTTAGACTAGAGACTGTCAGTGACCGTGCTAACGCGCAGATGATCGATTAGTGGTGCCCCTGGAGTGGACTTTCGGTCAATTCTCCGAAAACCAAAATTTTTCTCTTTACGAGAAGGAGGACTGCAAGAAGGAGGTCGGACTCAGCCAGTGGTAAAGGGGGCTAGTATCCAAATCTCCGATGAAGCGAAGTATCTCAGAGTGATCCTGGATAAGAAACTTCTTTGCGCAAAACATGGTCCACAGGGTCAGGTGGATCTATAGGTATACGGGTATGATAGGAACGTTACTAGTTTATGTGTCAGTTGTTTGGTGGACGGGCTCTTGCGTAAATATCTGACAACCTTCTGCACTAAACTTCAAAGAATGGTCAGTCTCGGTTCGAAGAGAGCTTTTCCGAGTATGCCTGGTTCTGCTCCAGATGCTCTGCTTGATTTAGCTCCCCTTCAATTTTTTGTCATGGACGCAATCTAACGCCTTAGATGGAGTAGGTTTTGGTATTATCCGCAGTGGAGTTTCAATGACCTAGAGCGACTCCAGTTCCATGGATATGCCGTCTGATGCAATGACACCGAAACTTCGGATGGTATGCAAATTTAGAGTCGATTTTCGTTCCGTTCAGGACTGGCCTCGACAAGAGTCTGAGCTTGGACTAGGGTGTAGTTGAATCTTGACGGACGGCGCCTAAACAAGTCAAGGATCTGATGCTGGTGTCTTCGTGGAGACCGACAGCACTTGACTTTAATATTCTGTTTTTCTCGAAGAGATCCATGATGTCTTACTGGCTACCCACTTAGAAATTGGTAGAGGGGTCGGTGTATCTGCCTTTGCATCATCAGTCAGGCTACACTTTAGGTCTTGAATTTGTTGACCCTTGTTTGGGTCCCAGGTCCCTCTGGGATTCCAGAAAATTACATATTCGATCACGTTTTCTCAAGACCTGAATCTACGTTGGGGTTTCTCTCGTCGTAGTGTATACAAGTGTGTGCGGCACGGCTCTCCAGGGTGCAGACAGACTAAACGTGTGCTCCCGAACTTTTGCAAGCAATTAGCGATATTCTTGCTATCTCTTAGCAGAAAAGACAACTTATTGGCGTGGGTAAGGAACACTTTCATTTCCCCAACCATATTAGTGTACTAGACTCAAGAGGCACCACTGTCAGTGACGATACTTCGAAACATTCGAAGACTTTACTCATCTACTCTGTGAATGTCAAATCATTTCTCGGAGTTGACTGAAGTACCTTTGATGATACTTCTTTAATAATTTAGAGGGGGCTGGTTCCTTGAACCAAAATAATGCCATATTCAGGTTCAGTAGAGAAACAAAGAGTCCAGAGAGTGCATGGACGAATTAGTTTAGATGTCTTATCGTGAAGGTCAACTACCGTACCTAGTGCTTTATGATGAACTCATAACCCTATACCTAGACAGTCTAACACCTTATATCTGTTGGGAAAACTAGGTACATTCCGATTCCTTTTAATCTGACTATGAACACCCTTCTGGAGGTTCTAATACGTACCATCCATCACCAGCTTCATTGCACAAAATTTCTGAAATAAAGAATATTTCACAAAACTTTGTATATTTCAAAACGTTGTTGATTTGAAAAGCAGTTGCATTGCTTTTCTTCAATCGCATTACGACCACAGCTTCCCATGAAAACCCACCAAGGACACTGCTCCCTGCAATTGCATTCATCCCCGGTTTTATGACGACTCCCTTTGAACTTTGTATGCAAAACATTATAAATGAAACGAATGGGTACAGATACCCCGGGAGTAATGAACAATATCTTTTCATTGTTCTAACCAGTAGTAGTAGTTGCTACAATCCTTTCTATCTGCCCCCGACATCCTTACAACAACCCCTTCTGTAACATCCATTCCAATATAGCGCGCGCCAACACTTTGTTTCTTACATAGTGTCATAGTGTCAGAGTGACAAAGGTCCTGAAAGTACTTGGACGTGGGTGGTGTATTCTTGTGTTTACCTTGTCATCTTGCGCCTTTTGTTTCTGTGTGTCAGCAAGAGGGTGTGAAATAGTGAAATTTAATTCCGCACACCAACATCATGTGCGGGGTGGTTGTCACTGTTGTCATCGTTAGGGTGATCCTTTTTTTTTTTTTTTTTTGTTTCTTGTTTATACAAGGAGTAGAGTTTCTGGCAGTGGTTTGATTTTATGAATCTCTACTGGCTTCGTCGATACATGGGTATCCACTCATAGACGCCACCGCTATACCGCGTTGAGTTAATAATAAATATTTATACTTTGGCTTTATCCAATTTCCCTAATTGACTAATGATGGGCGTCTCAGATTTTCAATGGGATCGTATATGTCTTTAGGGGGTTGTCTACGTGTCTGCTTTTATTGAGTAGACTCAAGCTGACGCGTGATTTTAATTCAATACATTTATGGGATACGTAGCGAGGAGAGGAGGATTGTTTGACCTGATTTGGGAATAGGAAAAGTTTTGTTAAACGCTTTTTGTATCTAATCGCAGTTATTACACATATTGATGGCACTAAGCAACTACTTGGGTTGTTTGAAGTGGGACAACCATTAAAATGTCCTTAGTGGGTCATTAGTATGAGATTTCCACTTGGGAAGCTTGTTGCTTATGCCTGCCAAGAAAATGTCGGTCGACAACCGAAGGCTCTAGAATCATATCATGCTGAATTAAGCCTAATTAAGTCATAAGGACGAAAGATGAAAAGATGACACCTCCTGAGTAATATTTAGTTTTTACTTCCAAGCTTTACCCGTAAAACAAGTGTTTATAGGGCACATCACCGAATGTAAAGTTTTAACACCTCTCTGTACAACAAAGTCTTATACAGTTCTTTCCCTAATCCTACACGAAGTTCAACATTAATCTTGCTCCTCTTGTTGTTATCGACCATTCGTTGTTATTGCCCTCATTAAATTCTGATAATGTTCCTTTCATCCACATCACGATCCTAATCTCGTTAATGCGCTGACATTCCACGGATATACGATTCGCTTACTCCGTTTAATAGCCCAATCGGGTCATTAGAAAAATTGTAATTACAAAATAAAAACGGTCCCAGCCAGATATCCCTATAATCTTGCCAAGGATTTTCAAAATTACTCGCACACACGTTACACCATCGTAACACACATAATTTCCAATCTCTCCATCACGGCACGGCGCCGCCATTTCATTAATCCTTTAGCCCACAGTGATAAACCAACCGAGGCATAACGATAAAAATTAATAAACCATCTAACATCCCTGTTCCCATTGGGGGATTTTATGGCGATAGTCGTCCTTCGTCTACCTTCAAATGCAATTGAAAAGTTGTCATTGTCACTAAAAGGATTATACCAACGGAAACCAATTTTGGTCCCCCAAGGCTCAGTCACACGTGCCAGTAGGCACTCTGTTTACAGTCGAGTCGCCCCATCATTGTAATAATGAGGCTCCACGGTCAATAAAAGGATATACCGAGCGGAACAAAGAAAAATTGCTTCCATCTTCTTCGGAGGAAATATTTATTTTGGCTAACCACCAAAAACGAAAAAAAAAAAAAAAACAAATACACAGTCAAAAGGCCTTAGTCTACTAATAGCTGAAACGTTTTTTTTTTTTTCCATTTTACTCCTTTCCCCGCTGCAAAGGAATGAGAGAATGCTCTCCATAGCGAAGTCCTGACACTTAAGTATAACGACGGTCGTCACGATTTGAATGCCTTACTTTGCGCCGTCAGTGCTCGTAAATCAATACTTTCTCGAATGCGAATCGATTTGTTAAAGCGTTCAACAAAAAACGAAAAAAAAAAATAAATAAATAAGAAAATGTATATCCTTCGTAATGAAAGGGTACGATACAGACCGAGAGAGAGAGAGTGAATGTGGGTGTAGTAGCTAGCGCCCACTAAAAGGCAAGGGCGCCAACGTCAATATAATAGCCAGACAATTAAAGGCAAACAATTCCGGCCTTTTACGGTTCTTTTGGTAGGCTTTGCTAGCTAGCAGTATATCCTTTGGTATCAGCATTTCCATTCGTTGGCCATTAAGGAAGTTCCATTGGCATTGACTTTGCCAACAAAAAAAAAAAAAAAAAGGTTGTCGGTCGTCGGGCGGGTATCCGTTGAGTGGGTGTTGGATCACGCAAAGTGTCCTTCGCTGTTAATGTATATTGGAGTGTTAGGCAAATGAATTTAGCATTTTGTCCTTTGTCTCAATTAAGTTTATCCTGATGTTGGCTTATTAGGTTAGGAGGGCCGTAGCACAGTGTGATTGGAAGGCAATCGGACGAGAGGGATGGTTAATGATTGACGGGTATAATAGTTTGACAATTTGTTTAAACTGTTAGCTTTGTACAGTTCGCCCCTAATTTGTAAAGTACTTGCAGTTTAAAAACTACTTAATCTATTGAAGAAGGTTTTATTGCGCCAATAGAAGGTAAACAAGTTGTAAAGGCATTTCTGTAAGCCGGTTTATGGAATTGTTTTGTAATAGTTAGGCAAACAGTTTAAAAGGTTTTTTGATAAACGACCATAGTCACGGAAGATAGAATTTTCAAAAAGACTCGATAAAGCAGACACGGAAACACTTTTAATGGAGATGGATGGAGTTTATCCTGCGATTGGTTGGGAAACTATTGACCGTCCAAAACATGAAATGGGACAGTAGCCCTCGATAATAATGTCTATAAGTGCTTGTACATGGAGCCTAAAATAACAAATACGATAGGTTTAGTGCCTTAACTGTATACAAGGTAACGTGGGCTAGTATCCTGGATTGCTGAATATGAATACGCTTTTGAAACAGATAGCCTGCCTCGGATAAGGACTAATCAATCATTGGAGGCTTTTGGACAAAGGTTTGCCTCCGGAATGGAGAAGACCCCGCTAGACTCTGGTAAAGAAGCTCCTTATAATGGCACCCTCCTAGAACTAGAAAAGGAGTTTATGCTGTAGAACATAGAAGTTGTAGAACGAAGTGAGATAAAGAGGTCTGATGGGGTTGAATTTCAGTCGCCAACAGGTAATCCTGTGTTACTCTATTAGAAAAAACTGTCTGAAAGGGTGCGTGAGCTTGGAGCAGAGCTACTTATGAGTCTATCGATTTGCAGAGAACTTTCAATCAATTTGAGGATATTTCTATGAGCTAGGGGTTTTGAATCTCCGAACAAGATGTGGAGTTGACATTGGACTGGAACGAGATCACCACTATGAGATCACAATGGGAGCTATCATTCACCTTTGAATTGCAGCCGTAGCACTGCAACTATAACACCGCACTTAGAGGAACCGCGTATGATACCGACAGGCTCCCAAAAACTCAGAGACCATATTGTTTAAGAACCAGAAGCAGCCGGCAGCACCAAGTCGCCGAACATAAATGAGCACTGGAACTTATTACTTAGATCACGGAGAGGTCTTCTTCTGATATCTGCGAAAGGATCAAAGCGGAAACAACTTAAAGTTTACATTGCAAACACACCTACAGAGGATAGAAGTGAGCTCTAGTCTATGTTTCGCATGAAGATGACTGAACTCCAGTGTATTGTACATCAAGCTGAAAAAGGAGCAAGGAGATCCAACATCAGAACCGTGAACAGCTTGCCCAATACCCGGTGAAAAGTTTCTGAAGAGGACTAGCTTAAAAGTTGGAGACATGACTATTCCACTGTTTTCAAAAACCATGGTGAGCAAACGTTTGTCCCAAAATCAAAACGAGTTATGCGACAACTGCAACTACAGAATTCGTATTATGCCTGCCTCCCAGTAAGGATAAAATCGTTTATACGAGATGAAGAAAAGATAGCTTGGGCAATCATTTACCCTGCACAAGAACAGGATAACAATTGGCCTGTGATGTTGCTCGAGTCAGAAGATATCGTTATTCCATGGTTCAAGCTAACTTTTATAGCCTGCCTTAAGCTAGGTTATGTGTCGAAAGCATGGCGAGAGGTACGTGTCTTATTCATTCCCAAGGTTGGGAAAGCAAGTCACGATCTCAAAGCATTTTAGACCAATCAATCTGTCCTCCTTTCTGCTGAAAACATTGGCACGTGTGATCTATCCAAACTATCGTGCCAACTATCTATCCAAAGCACAACATTCATACATCCGTGGGAGATAGGTAGACACAGCTCTCCATAGAAAGATCCCTCCACTACAAGGATTTACTCTGGGAGCATTTCTGAACATTAAAGGAGCGTTCAACAATGTAAGCACAGATGCGATCCTGCACAGCTTACGCAGGACAAAATTCAACACCGGACTCTGGATAACTGGATTGCACTGATGCTCCGATCCAGAATCATACACTAGAACACTGGGAGATACAACTATCCGGAAGAGGGTTTACAGAGGAACGCCCTAAGGCGGAGGCTTCTCTCCCCTAATATGGCTTCTCGTGGTTGACGAGATCATTGTAAGTTGACGAGATCTTGGTGTCGGCCTATGCTGATGATGTGGTCATCCTATCATCAGGGAAGTTCCTTCCAATCTGCATTACGACTAGTGAACGTCTGGGCTAGCGGCAAATGACTGGAAGTCTAACCGTCAAAAACGGGTGCTCTTCACTAGAAAGATATCGATCCCTACCCCCAAAGTTTAGTTTACTTGAACTCAGACTATCGAGGTCGGGCGTAGTTCTGGTTTTCAAATGAAAGGATAATATCGATGGACGGATCAGAAAGGCAAGCGTAGCTTTTTACACTTGTAAAAATAAATCAGCCGTGGTATACTGCCTGTACATGGCGATTGTAAGACCCATTCTTACTTATGGTCCACAAGTATGGTAGAAGGCACTTGAGAAGCAATATCAGCTTTCTAACCTTACAAAAATACAGAGGGCTGTCATAGGATTATCAACATCGACAGCGGCAATGGAGACCATGTTCAGTCTCATTCCACTCGACTTGTACTGCAGCAGTCTGGTTGCCAAAACTGCTGTAAAACTGAAGGCAGTACGATCATGGTCATCGAACCCTCATGGTCACGCATCGATACCTTCTCGAAGGGAGGCCACTAACGGATCGACGGTAATTGATCACATGAATCTGATGCTTGTATTTGAAAGGAGATTTGCTATACGAATTCCGGACAGAGCCTACTGGATGTACCATTGCACCGACAATAAAAAGGAACTTGCCTTCTACATCGACGGTTCTAAGATTGATTTGTTACAGAGGCTGGAGTCTATTGGGAAATTCTAATAATCGACCGTTCCCTTAGAATAAATGACGATTGTTGTGTCTTTAAAGCTGAAAGCAGGGCCGCTACTCAAGCTCAAGTTGGCGAAGCGATGACTGCCTCTATATGAAGATAGCCAGGGAGCTGTTAAGGCTCTGGGCTCTGCGGTGATTAGATCCAAGCTTATGAGCACCTGCAAATCACCCGGCCAGGGCGCTATGGCCGGCCCTAAACCAGAAGAGAACTGTGCCATTGGCATTCAGAGATCTCGGTGTACTACAGAACGACTATTGCGAAAGTTGCAGGGAAGAGGAAGAAATTGAATCTGTTTGACACCTGATATGTGACTGTCCTACCCTATCTGCCAGAAGAATGAGAACTCTCGGTAGTTACTTCTTCACTGACTTGTAGGACGTTGGTAATGTCGAGCTGATGGACCTCATGTGATTCATATCACTATCGGAGTGCTTTTAATACAGCGGTTTTCTTTAGCGTTTCCTGGGTTAAATAATTGGGCACAATGGACCTAATCCTGTTGGTCTAAGTGAGCAGTGACGCCTCCCACAAGGCACACATAAACCTAATCTTACCTAACCTTGATACGATTAAAAGAATCAAGTCAAATAAGTCTCCAGAACTAGACGCTTTTCCTACAGATCTCTGCAAGGATTCGCCGGTAGGTTTTACATTACTAACTGGTTACTTCAGTGGAGAAGCTTTGGAACAGCTGAAGAATTGTGGAAAGGAATTCTTGTCAAGTTCTCCAAGAAAGCCAATGTAGTAACATAATCCTCGAATGAATTAAAGATCATCGGAAAGTACTCCTGAGAAGATTAAGATAATAGGAACTATGCGACCTTGTCCACCAGAAGCTCTGAATGTTCTACCTTAACACAAAAATATTTCAGCTCGTACAGTGAGTATATTAAGAGAAGCGGGTGTTGGTACGGTCATAACAATTTTTGGATCTGGCCTGAACTTTAAGAAAGACTTCACGAAAGGCTTCCCAACCATAGTGGACTGGGAAATATGTGAGGTGATAATGGAGTATGAAGCAACAATTTATACAGACGGACTGCAGTTTTAGCATTTTCGCTGATGCACTGCTGATATTGTGGAAGTATTGTCAATACTCGAAGCTTGTCGCTTGTTGAACGTTAACCCTGCATCCATTCGAAAGATGGCCATTCTTATCGACAGCCAATATGCCATTAAGGACCCTAGCATCAAACTTTATCTTCTAATCTGGTGCAACAAACCAAGGAGGAACTTGCTTCAATAAGGCATCACTTCAAGATCAGTCTCCTGTTGGGGCACAGCAAGGTAGAGGGCTAGCAAGCCAAGGTTCAGCCTTAAAACCTCTGGCGAAAGATGTTCACATCCATGTTGGGAATTGTGAAGGGTAGAAGAATCCTCTCACACTTTGTATCAGAGGCCAAAATTAGGTGGCACGATTAGCACAAATCACTGACATATAGGAACATACGCGTCCAGACTAGGCATCTCATTTAAAGCACATTGTCGCAGCTTCAACAACCAGACCAAACAAGAAACAGTGTTTCATCTCCTTTGCTGGTGTCCGGTTCTACACTATATAAGACATCACAAACCTTAAGAAGATATCAGAGTAATAGGTTCGCTTCACAAATGCCACAGGGTGGATGTAAGAACTCCCGCTCCCTTCTCTTAGGTTTATGACAACATTAACAATCAGGTCACGTGAGTTTTGATTTGAAAATTGTGCTAAAGTTCTGGTTTGGTTTCACCAGGGAAATCTGAAGCTACCACTTCTACCTACCTACCTAGCACATCCACAACATTGGCTTTCAATCCAGGTTACCCCCTTTTTATCAGCAACTTCTCTCTGTCCGTTCTAACGTCCTTTGTTCAAGGCATGTGTGACAGTTTCCAGGACTTTCTACTGTGCAAAGTAAAGGGAGTAAAGCAAGATTTTTAATCCCGATGCATATGGTAGCTTGGATTTATTTGTATATAGGCTGAAATTCCAGATTTCTCCTTTTCCTTGTGAATATGATTAGATCTATCTTTTCCGTATTAATGGAGAGCCCTTATTCCTGACACCTCCACTTGGAGAGCATTTCTCATGGTATCTGCTGCCATTATTGCTATGTCATCGGTATATCCCATAGTGTGGATGCCAGTCTCTTAAAGTCTTCTCACAAGAGAATCCACAGTAGTATACCACAGAGTAGGTGATAAAACTCCTCCCTGTGGGCAACTTGTAACCCTTCTCAGGCTACTCTTAGACTTTCGAAGTATATTTTATCGAAGGCACCTTCAAAATCCATTATTATGGTCATTGTGGTGGATATCTCCTCTTCCGTAGACCTGCCAGCTCTGTATGTATGTTGTCTACTATTCAAAGGACACGCTTTCAGTTACCGGTATGTTTCCGGTATGTAGCCTATTGCTATCCGGTCCTGCGGTCTTGTAAGGGGAAAACATTTCTATCGCCCTACTCACCACTTCTGGCGTTACTATCCGCTGCAATTCTGCCCTATCCATCCTGTTTGCTTCTTGTTTCCTCAGAACCCGTAGCTGATCTGACTTAGGGTTTCCCGGTCATAACCTTTGCCTCTCGGTCAAACTGGTTTAATGCCTCAACGACAAACCTCTTCGGCACGTGTCCACACCAATACCCTGCTTGCTGTCCTATTTAGGCAGGTCCTTTGTAGGTCCCTGGTTCTGGTAATCCGGTTTTCCACAGTGGTATCACAATTCTTTTGGTCCAAGTGTGTCTAAGCTGAGCGGGGACAAACACCCAACCTACTGACAATGCACACCCATGAGACTAAGTTTTTCTATTTTAGGCCATACAGGGGATGCGTCTCAAGCATGTATCCTTACAGCCATTAAAAGATTTACATTCTTTCGTAAAATTTAGTAAATTTCATTCCAACACAGACTGTAATTTAGCCTCCTGCGCGCCGATAACTTCTTTATCGCCACGTTGCTAATTAAATGCCAACTGAAATGTGTTCGGGTCCGCCTAAAATATGTACATGCACATCCACACACACACAGAGACAATTTATATTTATTCCTTCAAAGGATCAACTTGTTGGTTATTTTCCTGATGTGACGTATATCCTCACATCCTAAAGGCAGCTAAGAAATTATTTACGTAATAAAAGTTTAATTCAATCATAAAGTTTATATCCTTTTATTTCCTTTGGCCTCCCCTACCCCTTCCCCAGTGCGTGAATGCGTGTGCTTTCGTTCTCTCTCTTACGCGTTGGCTGTGTGTAAAGTCCCATAAAATCCAATATGCGTCGAAGTAAATCTCCATCGTTCGTCCTTTCTTTCGTATACTACACGTATTCCACATGGATTTGTCGGAGAATAAAAGAAGAAAACCCGGCTAAAGGCAATTATTTCGTTCTGGCACTCGTTGTCGTAGGATATCACTTCTGACAGATACACATGACACTCAATTGGCTGCGTCTGGGAGGCAGGACCCTGGCAACCCTTTTGATATAAAAGTCTGGAAACTCTTTTCAAAGAAGTCTGCGAAGTTTTCTGTACGGGCGCTGACTGGATGCCATTCGCACCGCACACTTCTTCTGTTCTGTTCTGCTACGTCTGCGTCTGAAAAGTGTGAGAAAATATTCTTTCAAAACTAACACTTCTTTGACCAGACACGTTATCCAAAATTAAATGTCCTTGTACGGAATACCCTGTTCTTAAAGCTAGCTAGCTATCTGGCAATAAGGATATTTTTCTTCTTGGTGAATGGAAGAAAATATAATAAATTCTGGGAATGCTACTCACATGTCATCGAGGATTTGTGTGCAGTTCATGAAAGTGAAGAATGAGGGTGTCCTTTGGGAGGAGCGACTCTCTATATGCGCGTGGATTGAATTCAAGATGAGGAAGGTTTCCTTCCATGAAATGAAATTAAGGAAAGAGAAATCTCAGCTTATGAGCTAGAAAGAAAAAAAAATCTTTTTTTTTTTTTTTTTTCGTTGGGTTGTTGGATGGGGGGAATGGACGAAAGTGTAAACATATTGACACACATCGAGCGAGGGACAACACATTTTTCTCATTTTCACGGTAAGGACTCGCGTGGGGATGCTCATTTTATGGTCGTCGTATCTGAAAGCGGTACTGAAGAGCAATAACACTTATGTTTGGCACGAGTACAAGTAGATAACATACATACTCTTGTGTTTGTGTTTTTGTTTTGCCTATGCGTTCGATTGGGGTGGAATTTTGTGCCTATTTGTTGGAACGGACGTGTCCTTTCAGTTCGATTGGTTGTTGGCATCGACATCGATCGATTGTGTTCTCGTTGATATAGGTACCTAGCCAACAACTTTTGGGGGAGATAGGTACATCACAAAAGACAAAGGAAATTAAATTGCAATACATGCCCAGCAATGAGGCAGAAGTGCGGACGTGCTTTGGTTACGTTGTGGCTTGTTCCTTATTTTTTTTTTTTTTTTGCAGGAGAGTAGGTATTTAAGTTTTTTTTTTTTTTTTTGTTCTCTCTTTCAGTTTGTTTGCAGGAGTGTTCACTTTGGAACTAATGAATGGATATTGTGATTGCCAGTGGCGTACATATTGGTAGTAAGTGGCTTTCAATATTAATTCCTTTCTTTGATTGGGTCCTGAAACAATGTGTAGCACTGTTGATGTTCTATTAAGAAAGTGGATGGGAAGTGAGTTGAGCGACGTAAGTTGACGAGGAGTAGGAGAGTTTTTGATTAGTGGTATATGTTATCGTCTTGATTGACACAATAATTCTGTGTGTTTGGTCTTAATATTGCCTTTACGGATGGAATGAGTTCAAAGTGTGAACATTGCAGACTCAGCCTGTCCTTCTGAGGTGCTTTTGGAGTACTGCGTTGTGAAGACAGAAGCTTTGTCCTTCTTGGGTTGGTGGTACTTCTAAATCTTCTTCGGGTTAAAGTAGGATCCCGTTTCCTTAAAATCTTCGGAAAGCTAGTAAAGTCAGAGGTACATACTTCATTTAGGGAAATTTATAAAAAGTACGAAGAGTGTAGGATAGACCCCTCAACATCATAATCATAACGAGAATCACAATGAACTTAACATGCAGATTCATGTAGTCTGCGAGTAAAAATGGTGCACTAATCCATCCACACACTTTTTGAAGTACTTCAGGTACCGACTGTGTACATAGGTACCTCCTGGATAAGCTAAGAAGCGAACTAACGACGAGCGTTGGGTTCATGTGACCCACTAGTTCTCAAGGAAGTAAAAGGGACTGAGCAAAGATCACCCTCGAAGAACCGGCTAAAGATCCACTTTACGTCGTGCATAGGATTCACTTGCCGACCATGAAAGGGATACAAACGGAACATAAGGCGATCTGCTGTCCTAAACCAAATTCATACGAGGCGGAGAAGCCAACTTGAATCGGGAGGGCCTTCATCCAGTTCTGAAGCTAGAAGTGATCCAACCTTCAAGAGACCCAGTTCACAAGAGGATCCTTCTAAGACCCGAAAGAAAGCCAAAAAACAAAAACCGTCCAGGTTTTTAGGCCCTTCAATGAGGTTGCAAATGATCACCTGACCTTTGGTACCATTGACCAGGACGACGACGAAGGACGTATCAGTGTGGAGAACTGGAGGCTTTTGAAGGCACAAGCGTTTTCGGCCATCCTCTCCCACTGCCTGGCGTTACCTCGCGTTATCCCCGCCGACCTCAATTGACAACGAGAACTCAGCTGACTATATTAAGTTGGCAATCTCGAAGGTCGCTGCTGTGTGGCATGGCGCCAAACACAAGGTTGTACATAAAGTCGTAATTCCCATTCGGCCGATGGCCAGAATCTGGATACCTCTTGATCCTTGTGACCCCAAGAATATTCTTCAGCACTTAGGGATCCAAAATTCTGAATTTTTGCCTTACAATTGGGAGGTCAGTAAAGCTGAGGAGCCAAATGAGGCCGGGCGATTAGTTTCCATGCTATTGAACCCGAAGTCTCTTGAGCCTCTTGCTGCAAGAGATTTTGGGATCTTTTATGAGCTGGAGACACACTACCTTAAGGTGATGAGAGGGACGAAAAACTTGTTTCTGGTTTAACTGAGAAACAGGTTGAAAACAGGTCTTCCCTGTGTAAGCTTTCCGAAACGCAGGTCGGTGGTGACCAATCCTCTGTTTCGAAGGAGGCATCTGCATCAACTAGCGCTAGTGCTCCGGTTGATACAGATTAATCTCCACCATTTAAGAGCAGCCTCTCTGTTGCTGCGCCTAAAGAAGGCGGAGAAGATATTGCCCCCTTCTAGTAACCATGGGTTGTAAGCGACAACAGTATAGGGGGATTAAGGGCAAAAAAGTATACGATTTTCTTTGCTAAGGAACTAGGTAACCCCAGGGCCTGTATTCTTGCCAAGAACAACCTTAATCTGTTTCTTCTACCCAATTTCAGCGATCCTAACTTCGTTTGCATTAGTTTGGAACGCGGCAAGGAGAAACCATAATGGATCACTATATGCTCTATGATGAAACGAGGCCTCGACCTGCAGACAATATGTAGAGTGATCAGTCAGGCCGAGAATGAAAACCATCCTCTAGTCATGAGTAGTGACGCCTCATCATGTTGCATGAGGCTGTAGATCATATGATGGACACAATCACAGGAGCAATGAATTTGGCTTGGACGCAAAGCTTGCTCAATTAGTAGACATAGACACAAAAGTGTCTAGTGAAGTGAAGTACTTAAGCTTCGACGTGATGGTAGGCTGTTTAATCAACCAAACCGCTCTAGGGATCCACTTTACTGGGATCTATATAAGAGCAGTCTTAGGAAATTTAAGTTGGAGGTTAGGAAATCACAAAGGGACTCTTGGGATCATTTCTGTGAAAAGGCTAGTGGATAAGGAAGGTCTAAGTCTCCAACTATTCCTAGTTACCAGATGGTGATCTAGCAAGGAAACCTTTGAGCTTCTTATGGACACCCATTTTCCTGGCAGCAAAACAGAGGCAGTACATTCCGTAGAAAACCATAAAAAAGCCTGATTCACAAGTGGCCAGATGACGTTACCACACCCAATAAATACAGTGGCCAGTGCCCAGCTTCCTCCCGTACAAATTCCCTGGTTTCGATGGTATCTTAAAAGTGGAATTACAACAAGGTTTTGATATCTTGAGTCCTTGGCTCTATATTATCTTTAGGAGTTGTTTAGACTTCGGCTAGATAGCTGAGGAGGACTAAAGTAGTCTTTATATCGAATGAAGGTAAGACCTTCTAGGCATCCCCTAAAGACTTCCATCCGATCAGCTTATACTCATTTCTATTAAAGACTTTACTTTGGAGAGGCTACATTAAAACACAATTATTTATTAATCTCCCATCGGTATCCCAACATGCGTATCGTAATGGAAAATCAGTACAGACTTCCTTCCGTGCACTCGTTGGTTTTGAGAACAAAGATTTCACTATGGTGTCCTTTCTTGATATTGAAGGAGCTTTCAACAATCTCAAAACAGAAGCACTTCTTCACTTGAAAACTTTCTTTGCAATTGGATTCAGCAAATGCTCAATAGCAGGCTTATCCATGCTGAGCTGGGGTCTTGTCTAACCAGAAGTGTTAGGACGGAGTATTATCACTACTATTGTGGCTCATGGTAGTGAATGAGATACTCCTAATCTTGAGTAAAATTGATTGTCATACCCTAAACGCACGACATTGCGATAACGACATCAAGGAAGTTTCTTCTTACAGTTAGAGACCTGATGGAGTCTGCTCTAAATAAATTCGTAAAGTAAATGGATAGTGTCGGTCTTGGTGTTAATTTGTCCAAGACTGGACTAATATTGTTCACAAGAAGGTGTAAAATACCATCACGCCAGATACTTGGGGGTTATTCTTGATAAAAAAAAAACTCAGTTGTAAACTACATATTCAAGACCGCTCTGGGAAGGCCGCGATTGCCCTCTATTCATGCAGGAAGGCCTTAGGCCGAAACTATAGTCTCCAGCTCCAGATTGTTTACTGGATATACACGGCAGTGCTAGTCTGGTGGCCGGCACTGGACAAGAAAAGCAAAACTGCAATACTTGAGAGGTTCAAAGGTTATGCTTCGTCTGTGTGAGGGGCGCCCTTATAACAACTCCTATAGCTGCACGAGAAACTATGCTCCACCGATTCGATCCATGTTGGGAAAGTAATGCCTTGGATCTTTTAATGAGATCTCTGTCAGGTATCGGCGCGCTACGTTTCAGGCCACAGGGATATTTCGTGCAATTCCAAGGCGAACGAACTATCTAAAGAGGGCGCAGACCGGAACCTCCCTGACAATAGGGAGTATCCATTAGCACCATTAGAACGCTCTCTTCTAAACAAATCTGGCTAGAGTTGGATTGTGGTAAAACCAGTAAACTTATTTCCGTCAACAGGACAACTCTAAGAAAGATAGTTGGCGACCTCACAGGGGATTGTGTAGTAGGCAGACATGCCAGAAGACTTGTGGCTCTCTTCAACAATTTCAGAAGAAGCTGCAGAGACGAGAAAGAGGAGGAAACCATGACACATCTTCTGTGTACCTGTCCTGCTCTATCGGTCTTGAGAAGGAAAACCCCAGGCGAGTATTTCTTCGAAGATTAAAGATCTAGGTGAGACTAGACTTAGACAAAATAAAAAGCTTTGTCACCGGGTCAAACTGCTTTAATGTCTAAATGGCGAACCACACTTCTTCGGCATGGGATTACACCAAAACTGAATGCTCTGCCTCCTGTTCCATTGAGAGGTCTCCATGTAGGTCTAGTATTCCGGTGCTGGTAGTCCGGTTTTTCTATAGTGGTATGACAATGGACCATCTATTGGTCTAAGTGTGTTCTTGCTGAACGGGGAAAGTACATATGTAGTTCTCACGTCTCAATAAATTGGGTGTAGCCTAATCAAACAACGGCCAACCAAATTGATGACGTTGCGAACGACGATATGCAAATATCGACTCAGACTACTACCTTGTTGCAGCGAAGGTGATGAAACCTGAGGAAAAATTCCATCAAAAAAATCAAAGAAGATGTCCTAGAGCACATGGTGATATTGCTTGATTTATCTTCTTAAAAGTTATGGACTTAAGTTCCATCTTCGACAAAAAACACCCGATGGGGTGGGACAAAAACACGATACATTCCTACCCATCACACCGAGTTGCTGTTGCAGTTCACACTACTACCATCTAAATCCTGAGAGAAAAAGGGATTTCCCCACTCTATCGAACAAATCTATCAATCTACTACTAGCTATTAACTAAACTGCTATATAAAACTATCCTTCCCACCTACATATATGTACATATACTAGGTGCTAGATTCCACATTATATCCATATGCCTATATCCTTGGATGCAAATTTACCCTTCCTCCTATTGAATACCTACTTTTTTTCCAACACTTTTTAAATTGTAGTCCTCTTCGATGACATTCATAAATGTAGCTTACCAATTGAGTCAAGTAATCCCATCAATAATCCTCTGATTGCTAATCCTTTCTATAGATTCAATGAAACCAATAACTTAACGATTGGATTCATAGCAATTCCCTTCTCCTTTTAAAATATATTTCCTCATTTGAAACTAGGCCACACTTCTAATAGTGCACAGTACCATATTCCGACCCACACATCCTGTTCGCCATCAATGCCACAACAATAGACGACAAAATCCTGTATATCCTCTCATTCAATGTAGGCCAACACTGGAGCTGAAAAAAAAAAAAAAAAAAAATCGATTCCCATTCCAACTTCTAAGCCCCCTTTGCACAATTTAATTCCGAGCAAAGAAAGAAACTATAATTTCACATTTCCAATAGATGTCCTCGTCGAATCTAATGAAAACGAAGAACAAAGTGAACGCAGCGCACACATATTCGGAAAAGTTTTCATAATAATGCCCACCAACGTCAACGTCGTATTCGTCGTCGTCGTCGTCGTCGTTGTCGTCGTCGACCTCCATATAGCATTGGCAGGACTCGAAACAATCTGAAAATGAACCTAAAATCATTTTCGCTTTAATGCACTTTGTAATTGTAATGAAAGTGGAACACCAGATGTGCTCTCCTTTCCGGGACTGTGCTGCTTTAGCTGGCTTTAACCCCCCCCAGCCCCGGGTTGTGCTCCACTTAGAATGTAATTACTAACCTTGCGGTTGGCCAAGGGCATCTCTTTCGCTTCGTCTCTCTTCCTTCATGTTATGATATCGATTTTGATTGAGTATCTGTAGGGGTTGCGGCTCTCGCTCTTAGTATGTGTATCTGTGTTGGTGGAGATCCTGGACAAATGTTGTCCTCTTTTTCACGTCGTAAGCAGTGTTGCTTTTTAATTTTGAAATTTATTCAAATGAATATACCTTAATTCGGAACGGCACGGTGGTGGATACGGGTGGGTCGGTACTCTGCGCTGTCAGAGATACACCGAGATACCGAAAAAAAAAAAGGTGCGATGTTATTTTTCAATTTACCAACAAACTGCCCATCTACCCCGCCACTGGGCGCCGCCGCCGGGTTTTGAGTTGGCTTCAATTAAATTTAGAAATTTATATACATAGCTTGCGTTGCGAAACGTTTGGAAAGATAATGAAATTAAGTGAGCCCTCTGGGAGATCGATACGACTGATTAAGTCGTCCTGGTACACCGACCGGTGCGCTTTGTAATCTTGTCGCTGCTGTTTTGTTTTTGTAGGGTCTGACCGTTCATTTATCCTGAAGTGATTTATATTCGCAAAGATTGATTGCTTCGGAAGAAAATCGTTAATCAATGCGAATTAAATTCTCAGATGAAGGGTGATAGAGATTTGAAAGGGTGGTATGTACATATACCTACCAGTGACGTGAGATGGGATCGTGATGCGATGTCTGTGTTTGTGTTTCCAGATTTGGCATTTCAATTCCAGGTATCTCACGAAATGTGTAGGTATCTCAGGTTATGCAAATCCCCGATGGATTGTAATGAAGTACATAAATTATTTACGGAGCACTTGGCTTGAAACGTTGACCCGGATGGTAGCTGGATCGTACATACTTGTATATTTATTATTATTCCGGAAGGGTAGTCCAGTAACTGTTGGGAATGAGTGATGTACAGTGAAAAGTACCTAAAATAAATTTCCTTCTTGTTTGCGTTTTCCGTTGAAAGGACAGGGTGAAGTTTTTTTTTGCCAACAATGTATGGAAGCATACTTAGGGGTAAGCATAGAAGATACCAAGGTCTTGAAAGATCTAAAAGGTTTGATCCTTTGAACAGTTAACAGATGATTTGGTTTAGCTCACAAGACTGACAGCGTCTTAAGAATAGGCATGGTTGGATAGTGGTACATAGTGTATGCAAACCTACCATAGAACTTCTCAATCTTGGGTTATCAAAAGGTTCTGAGGTCCTCTAAAGTCTCTGACTTATTAGCAAACATAGATCATGGGCTTGACATAGCCATAAAGAAAAAAAGTTCAGACGCGCCATTGAGACCGTCTGGAGACCTTCCAGAACAGATTCTTTGGCGCAATCGAGGTATTTCATCACTTTCATCAATGATTTCAGCCGATATGGTGTGAAGAACTCTTTTTGAAGCAAAGAGTGAGTTTTCCATGCCTTCAAAGAATACAAAGCTAATGTAG
The DNA here is from genome assembly GCA_905220385.1 of Xylota sylvarum. Taxonomy (NCBI): domain Eukaryota; kingdom Metazoa; phylum Arthropoda; class Insecta; order Diptera; family Syrphidae; genus Xylota; species Xylota sylvarum. Next base: position 43,398,603 of record LR999958.1, read on the forward strand.
GGACGCAAATAGGTTAAAAAATTGAAGGTATCAAACCGGACGAGTTCCTGAAAAAGAATGCGATAAAACGTACACCTACAGTTCCATACACGCCGCAGCAAAATCGGGTGGCGGAATACAAAAATCGTCGAAATGGCGAGGTTCATGGTCATTCAGGCAGGCGTTGGAAACCACTTTTGGGCAGAAGCGTCAAGTTATCTGTTAAATAGGTGTCCCACGATGAGTTTGGATGCCCACATCCCATTTGAACGTTGTTGGAATAAAAGATTCCCTGACCTGAATCATCTGAAGGTGTTTGGAGCAAAAGCAATGGTGCTTTGGCTTGAGAGATGTCAAGTTTATCGAAAATGGCTGATGACTGGTAGGGAGCGTACCTTGGAGTAGCTGATGAAAAATCTGAGAGTGAATACGGACCAACTTCAGTGGAGATACCAATGCAACGATCATAAGAAGATGGAAAGCTCGAATCAAGAACAGCACCACAGCATTTCAGACGATTTTCAAAAACTGACCCTGCGCCCCAAGAGCAGATAGATGTGGCTTGAAAAAAGTATCAAATGAGATCTGTATCGCGCAATATCGAAGAGAAAGGAATCAATTGACATAGCCTAGCTGGAGATGATATAGACGATGAGGAAGGTGAATCAGATGGCGAGGTTTATTTCGATCCGTATATGTGGTCGGAACTGTCAAAATGGCGAACATCGTACAAGAATGGCTGGAGTTGATCAAAGAAGAGATTCGAGGACTTATCAAGAATGATACATGGGACTTCGAATAGAGCTGTTGTGACCAGCAAAGTTGTTTTGCATAATAAATTGAAATCAGAGGGATCGTTCGATGGGACAAAAGCTTGTGTTGTTGCCAGAAGTTTGTCTCAGCCCAAGAAATAGATTTCGAAGAAACCCTTGCATTTGTAGCTCGTTTTGAATCGATCCGACTCGATCCGACTTGCGGTTTATTTCAATGGCGATTGGTATGGATTTATATGGAGGAAGAAATTTATATGAACCCTCCGAGATATTTCAAGAAGGCATTGCACATGCTACTAAGGGAAGATGGACATAAGAATATAGTAGGAAGGAAATGCTCCAGAAGGTAATAATGTGTTACGGCTGAGAAATGCGCTTTACGGTCTTCGACAGGTAGGGTGTCAGTGGCATAAGAAGTAGAACAAAGCACTTCGTGATCTAGCCTTGAAATCGGCTACTAATGACACATGTCTTTACAATGGAACCAATAAGTAAGGGTTCACAGTCGTTGTGGTGTATGTCGATGATATCTTGTATGCGTCAAGGAGTCAGAAGATTTTGAAGAGCATACGGGAAAGACTTGCTGCTGTTTTTGAATTCAAAGATCTTGGATTGGTGCAGTACTGCTTGGACATCGAGGAGATGGTGAAATAAGACTTAAGCAGCTGTTAAAGAAATTCGAGATGGACAAGTCGAAACCAATTAGCATAGCAGGCGATACAAATGCAAACTTGCCGAGTGGAGACCGTCATACCAAAGGACATCAAGTCGAAAAACCATGTCGGCAGCTCATCAGATTGCTTATGTATCTAGCGATTGCGACCAGAACCGGACATAACTTTGACTGTGAATCGACTTGGTCAACTATGGATTGGTGTTCGCTAATGTCATACTTGGTCTTCGAGAATTTTTAGATGCTGATCATGCAAATGATGCGATAGATATGAATGTAGAGTATCGTATACGGGATACGTTTTCACACTTAGTGGAACAGCAATCACAAGACGTTCTCAAAAACAAAAGTCAATGGCTATTTCGACAACGGAAGTAGAGTATGTTGGACTGTCCGAATCGTCTAGAAAAGTAACATCTATCCATCCTGTCCAAGATCCTGTATCAATACATTTCGGTTATGTTAGGACAATTCATCGTTTTCCTGTCTTGGCTTCCCTGCTTAAGCTCCAACTATGAAGAAACCACAAATCGTAATTTAACGTAACGTAGCTTAAATCGTATCAACGCCCTAAGGTATATGTTATCAACTGAGGCTGTGCGCCATCGTGTTCGGACTTTAGAAAGCATATTTCGTCCTTTTGATTCCTATTTGACCGTTTTGTTTAACGTTTACTCAGACTGAACCACTTTTCTTCTATCTTGGACTTATGAATGGGAATTCCTTCGTCATATTTTGAAGTCTTTAATTTCCTGACCAATACTTTTCCAGAGCCATATACACTTCTTGCAAAATGCGATTGTGTCCATAAGTAAGTATGGTACAACGAAGGCTTGGAACTACGACTTACATACATAGTTAGGTAGGTAGAGGGGTAGCTGAATCCATTGTGTTGTGTACTCCTGTCGTGGAGAAAGCTATTGCCTTGGAGTTGGCTGTGGGGTTTCCCTGAAATATTTCGGGATTGTTATTAATTTTAGTATAATAAGTGTTAAGTGTTACCTTTCCTGACAGATCATCAAGGCCTCTGCAATGGTATTCGTCAAAAAGGAACTTCTTCCTGCTTTTGCTTAAGCTCAGTCTGCGTTAGATCATCTGTATTTAGACGCATTTCCCTTAGGTGGATCGCCAGGAGATTGTGGCCAGTAATGATCCCTATGAAGAGGGCTAAGATTTTCCTGTTTTTAGTTTTGTCGTGTTTTGTTCAGAGTTTTCTGAACAGTAGTTCGGTGATGGTGAGGAGGATCTTGCAGGTCGCCAGTATGACAACATTGTCCACATATGCAAGAACTTTGACTCCACTGTGTTCTTGTTTCTTTAAAGTTTCGTTTGCGACCGGTATCGATATCCATAGCAGAGTAGATAAGTTAGTGCATGTACTTGGTTGTCACTTAGTTTTATGCTTAAGTCTCATCTTAAGCATGCCTACAAACTAGTCTGGGATTACTGGGCCTACGGTTTGTTGATCCAGGGCTAGTCTTATGGACTCAGATTTCACGTTGTTAAAGACTCCTTGTAGGAGCTTCCTTTATGTCTAGCTGGCGTAAATTCTTTGTGTGGATTATTGCTACCACTTCATGCAGAACTGTCTCAAAAGATTGTATAGGCATGTTGGGGTGGATGTATATCTCTAACCTTTCCAGGCTAATTGGTCTAAAGTCTTTGGGACTCATGAGTGAAGGTTTGTATTTTACGAATAACAGCGATTTTTGAAATATCCATTGTTCCGGTCTAATGGGTCTTGAAAAATATTTCCGTTCTTTGACAGCACGCTGAACCAAATCAAGCGTTCTCTACCCGATTTCAATGTGTCAACAGTACTGTGTGCTTGAAAAGTTGTCAAATTTGTTGATTCTTGGTCCACCAATTTGGATTTGAGTGATGGTTCGGAAGTCTAAAGTCTTTTCGTCTTGGATGAGTTTATCTTTAGTCACCACTTTGATTGGTTTTTCGATTATACACCACTCAAGCGTCATTATAGGTACGAAAGCAAATGAACGTCGTTAGTATAGTGCATCTCTTACTTAAGTAAGTAAAGAAGCTTGAGGTTCATCTCAAATCAGTAACAAAATTCAAAGCTGATGCTCTCCACATTGGAGTGCAAAATCATCAAACACCACACTGCAGGCAGAGAAGGCTCCATAAAAATCATAATTTTTCCACGAATTCCATTTCTTTACAAAATGTCAAATGTGCCTTCATTTTTAAGTCCAACGGTATATGTTATCCTAAGAACTTGTATTAAATTGTGTTGTCATATCCAAGTTTGAGGCACTTCCTTCCACGCCATGCCTCCAACGAACTCCATTCTGGGCTGACACATTTGTCATAGTCAACATCTGTGTCGTACGCACAATCACCAGCCTAACCCTCCGACCAATTTCCACTGACAGTGTGATTTGTATCCAATTCTTATCGCCCCATCTAATTGTTGCGTTACCTTACCTTTGCACTCACTTACCGTTCAGCACTCCTTCCAACCACCGTTGGCTACCCGGGCTGAAAAATAATTATACCTCTCTGTTCTCTCTTTGTGTATCGTAGATCTTTCTACAGGGACCCGCTGACATTTCAATTTATCAAATAACTAAACTCTGCTATCCCCGGCCGTGATAGTGCAATTTAAATCCTCAAAGACGGAGCATTGTGTGGCACGTCCTTTTTTAACCCCAATCCCTGTCCCTCCTGCTCTATTAATCATAATTCCAAGACGTTTGCCATATTGTAGCGAACATAATAAGAAAACAAATTGTTAGGTTAAAGAAAAACCTTCAACCTTCGCAGTGAAAGACAAATGATCCTTAAAGGTTGTGTGTGTGTTCAGCATATGTTCATCACGACTTCATTAACACCCATGCACGCCCCCCATCAATGTGGTTCATGAAAAGGCGACACATTCGAATATATACCAACTCGCAGGAAATTACTCTGGTACTTTGTTTAAACATCGGTTCTCGCACCCAGCTCGACAGGAACCAGCCGATCCCCTTCCGATTGCACCTGATACGCAATCATATGTCATCATGGAGTTGGCAGCACCGTCATCGTCAACTGAAGTAAATGGGAAAATCATTACAACGCCTTTTGGAGGGTGGTTGGGGGCGGTTGGGGGCATTCTCTAATCCTATCATTAAACTCTCATTAGGCACAGAGTGCCACTAGTAATGTTTATGTCGTGTGCGCTTTTATCGGCTCCACAGAGAGTGACATGTACTCGTAAATACCGAGTATAATCGTATCCTTGTAAAGGATAAACTCGATTTTTCTTAAAGCAAATTAAAGGTACCTACTAAACTATTTTTGACTTTTGTTCACCCCTACCTAACGCCGTAACGACTACGGCAAAAGTCGTAAAGGCTCTGAACATGACTACACGTGGAATAAGGTTGAATAGTAGATGAGTATGGGGGTGTACACCGTTCGGGGACTGGGAACATTCATCATAATCATAATGTTGCTCGACTTAGGCGTACCCTGTGTTGTTGTGTTTCCAGTTTCCACGCAATTGTTTTATGGCACCCGACACCCTTCAGCTTTTGTTGCGATTTCGTTCGTATTCACCTAGAAAAGTTTAATTAGAATGGTGGGCTGAACTTTGGCGGTGGGCGCCGCGCTGTGTTGTGAACTTGGCAGTTGAAAAGGAATATCCTGTGGGAAGTAACCCACACACATACACGCACACACACACAATGTGTATGGAAAGAAGGAACACGCAAGATTTTCTTCTTGGAATATGTGGCATTCATGAATATGCACATATTTACTTGAGAAGTTCATCGAAGGACTTTCGTAGTAGGATGCAATCTGACATTTTAAGGTTGAGGGTGACATTTGTTGTTTTTAGTTGCAAGCAACATCCTTCGAAGAATGGTAATGAAGATGTTCATATTTACCGTAAGAGGGAGAAATTGTTTGACCTTAAAATTTGTCTTTATATACATTTTCTGTATAAGAAAGTGCGCGTGCCTTTTAACATACATACGTTGGCACAACTCACGAATCTTAAGGACATTTACAGCTTACCACATTTTTCACAAGTTTTGCGATTTAAGAGTCTTATAAGCTTGGTGCATGTGAATTGTTCTGAAGGGTTTTAAACTCGGTACATGAATATGTATTTATGCATTTTCACTAGGCAACTCACTATTCGGTAAAGTTGAAACATGAGTTTGCATTAGCTGTTTCATAAGGTTTCATGACTTTAGTAGAACGTTTAAGAACAACAATTATTAATATTGTGAAAACTGTCGCACCAAAGGGATAAGCAACACATGAAGGGCTTTCAGTTAATAAATTATTTAACCTCCTGGTTCGGAGTTCCAGCACGAGCTACAAAAATCAGAAGTTACAATTTGAATTAGTTAAGAATTTATAGTGCAGAGATTCACTGAGAGTCTATCATAGGATACGGCCATAGCAAATGTTCAGCGGAACTTCTAAAAATTTAATCACTAGAAATACAATTCTGTTATAGAACACGTCAACTCTAGAACCACTACAGGACACTGATCACGATGCAAAGATTGGCATAAATAGGCACTACGAGCGCCATGTCATTAGAATCATGACAACTGCACTCTCTAAAACTATCCTTGCACTGTTTAGACTCGACTTACAAATGAAGGAAACACCTGCAGAAAGTACCCTACATTTGAAACAATTCAACTTTTAGAAGGACGCCAACAGAGATACTCCTAGATACCGATGCAGACTATCTAACACCAGCCTAAACGTTAAAACAAACTTCTCCCCAATTGGGCAAATGGTAGGGCCTTTATTCTGAATAGAATCTCGATCTCACGGACAGGTCAAAAACCGATGTAGGACTCGGTTCTGGTATCTATTCGTCTAAATCTAAAATTGTACACTCACTAAGGCTTGCAAACAACGACAATATGTTCCAAGTTGAAGTCTAGTAATCCCGAAATGGCACGGGAATACCCACGAAATTGCGCTCTATAAAGGTGGTCGGTATCAACATGTGGAACGTTGCCGGGGCACACTCACAGCAAATCATGGCAATACATAGGGTCGAGGACTAAACACTCACAATGCGGGTAATACATACTGACGGACGAATTAGCAAGATAGGTGTCTAATCAGGATCTGTCAATGATCGCAGTACATACTTGTAAAAGCCAGCATACCGCAAGACTTCTTGAGAGTAGTCGATGAGTGATGAAAACTCTCCAGAATGCTCTGATCAAACCATGACAAATTAAAACCAGAACGCTTGACCGCAAGCTTCTTTGGAGAGAAGATATAGTCGAACAGGCCAGGATATACCTTGTTGCCTTATATACATGCAAAAAGGCAGTAAGTTCTACTAGGGGATGCTCACAGTCGGGCATTCCCTGTAACGATTTCTGTAGAAGCTGTAGGGATAAAGAGGAAGGGGATCCATTAGTCGTCTCCGTGCTCTGCACTCGCCAACATTAGAAAGTCTACACTAGGTAAATGCCTCTTCATTAATCTTGGGTTGGGGTGGTTGGGTTGGGTTTGGGTCGTTATCCCTGCTTAGCAGGGACAAACTTAGACCTAGAAAAACCGAATTACCAGCACCGGAGACATTCATTGAGACTTCCCGGATGGGACAGAAGGCAGGACAACCATTTTCGGTATAGACCCATGCCGCAAATGTGTGGTTCGTTGTTTAATCATTAAACCAGTTTGACCTGGTGACAAAGCTCCTAATCTTGCATAAGTCTAGTCTGGCTAGATCGTTTAAATCTTCGAAGAAGTATTCACCTAAGGTTTTCCTTCTCAAGACCGATAGAGCAGGACAGGTGCACAGAAGATGTATCATGGTTTCCTCCTCTTCCTCGTCTCTACAGTTCTTACAGAAATCTTTGAAGGGGGCACCAAGTCTTCTAGTATGCCTGCCTACCAGACAGTAAACTGTGAGGACGCCAACTATCTTTCTAAGATTGTTAATATTACTGGAAATAAGTCTACTGGTTTTCCTACAATCCAGCTCTGGCCAGATTTGCTTAGGAGTGAGACATGTGCTGATATTGCTTCACCTACTGGATCCGTCTCTATATTTGACGTTGAAGTCTAGATAGGGGACTATGTAGTCGGAATTACTAGAAATAGTATTATGGCCGTTTAGGATGCTTGCGTGGCCCATATTTCCACGAGCCAGTTGCAAGGATTCCCTAAGCCGTAGTGCTGACTTAGACGCCATCAACCTACCAAAGATATCAACAAGAAGAAGATGAAGTAAAGTTTCTAATGCAGCTGTAGGAGTAGTTCTAAGGGCGCCCGTTATACAGACGCAGGATAGCCTTTGAACTTTCTCAAGTATTGTGATGTTGCTTTTTTTGTCCAGTGCCGTACACCAGACTAGTATTCCGTACATAAGGATAGGTTTAACGATTGCCGTGTATATCCAGTGGACGATTCGGTGCTGGAGACCCCATTTTGGGCCTAGGTCTTTCCTACATGAATAGAGGGCAATCGAGGCCTTCCTGGCACGTTCCTGTAAATTCAGTTTCCAACTCAGTTTTCTATCTAGAATAACCCCCAAGTATCTGGCGTGATCAAATCCAGACGGCATTCAGCATTATAGCGCACACCTTGTCCTGTATTCTGAAAGGCTACCTGGAGCTAGGAACAATGCCGGTCGCCTGGACCGAGGTAAAAGTGATATTTATACCTAAAGCAGGCAAAACATCGCATACCCTTCCGAAAGACCTTAGACCAATTAGCCTAACGTCTTTCCTTCTTAAGATCCTTGAAAGAATTCGAGATCATCACATCAAGGGAAATCTGTGGAAACGGCCCTTCACTCAATCATCCAACCCATCGAAAAATCCCTCTCAATTAAAGAATTCACACTGGTGTCTTTCCTAGACATTGAGGGAGCTTTCAACAACGTAGAAACATATTCGATAATCAATGCCCTACGTAGGTTCAACATCTGCGAAACAGTCTGTTGCTTTATAGAACATATGCTCAAAAGCAGGGTAATCACCGCGTCCTTCGGAAGTAGCCATGTCAAGGGGGAGTTTTATCTCCATTACTATGGAATTTAGTGCTTAACAAAGCCCTTCTGAATATAGAAAAAACTGGATGCAAAGTCATTGCCTATGCGGTCGACGTCGCTATACTCGTAACAGGAAAATACCCCCAGACACTGGCCGATGTCATGCAGTCTGCTCTCAATAAACTGACATGCTGGACTGATAGCTGTGGTCTTTCCGTTAATCCGACGAAGACTGAGCTTCCCACCCTCTCAAATAGTGCCACCTACCTAGGCCTAAAGCTTGACCGCAAGCTGCTTTGGAGAGAAAACATAGTCGAACGGGCCAGGAAATCCCTGGCTGCCTTAAATATACATGCACAAAGGCGGTTAGTTCCACTTGGGGCCTAACCCCAACATTATGCACTGGCTATACACTGTGGTAATAAAACCGATCATCATGTATGGAGTATTGGTCTGGTGGCCCGCCCTGGAGAAGAAGTCCAACCTAACTATGTATTTTGGAAAAAACCCCACAAGTTGCATGTCTTAGTATTGAGAACCTCTCCCACTGCAGAGCTTCAAACCATGCTCCACTTACTCCTAATCGACATCGTCAGCAAACAACTGGCCGCCTGTCCAGCAATAAGACTGAGAAGTTCCAAACAATGGAAGGAGCAACATACTGGATATATCAGAATACTATCAATGCATAGTCATTTTCCACATGTCACAACATCAAATAGAACTGAATGGACAGAATGGGATGTTCTGTATCACGAATCGCTGTCAATTTTTACAGACGAGTCCAAAGCCGAGGAAGGAGTCGATACTGGAGTCTTCTCAAAAGATCTGGATATATACTTTTCCTTTAATCTTCCAACTATTGCAGCATTTTTCAAGCCAAAGTCACTGTCATTCGACTACCTGGCGGTTAATGCAGTATCTGCATCAGATATCGTCATCTACATTGAAAGTCAGGCAGCCATCAAATCCCTTGCATCAAGCACAACTTGATCCAAGGCCATGTATCTCTTAACAATATAGTTGGACGGTACAACCTAACTAGGTCACGGTAACTTACCAGGGCTGGACGAGGTTCCTCTGGTTTAAATAGTACAAGCATCACCGACATCGAGGCGCCAAAGCCTTATGCTAAATACCTTGTCGACGCCAACGCGGTGAGTAATGGCAATCATCGATGGTATCAACTCGACTATGCTGCACTAGGCTGCTCTGGCCAACCTTAAATAAAGCTCCAACGAACTTCTAAAACATAAGACAGGAACCAAGATAGTTAATACCCTCATCGGACACTGTGCTATAGGAATACATTCTCAACGATTAGGCATTCCCTGCAACGAGTTCTGTAGAAGCTGTAGGGACAAATATGAAGAGGAAACCATTTGTCACCTACTATGCAGCTGCTCTGCACTCGCCAACATTAGAAAGACTACACTAGGTGAACACCACGCCTGCACGGCTAGGATTAGCTCCTTCATACAAAGAAGTACATAAATGGTTCTCAGAATAAGAGGGTGATCCACCCACCTAATACATCGGCAGGACAATGGACATTCTTTTGGTTTAGGTTAGGTTAGGTAAATGGGTGCCTTGTGACAGTGTCACTGCTCTCTTAGACCACAGTTCGGGTCCATTGTGCCCAATCATTTAACCCAGGAAACCTATAAAGTCCGCTATTCGAACCACCCAGATAATGATATAAATCTCAGGAGGTCCGTCAGCTTCACGTTACCCAAGTCCTCCAAATCCGAGAAGAAGTAACTGCCAAGAGTCCTCATTCTTCTGATGGATAGGGCAGGAGAGTCGCACAGCAGGTGACGAACTGACTTAATTTCTTTCTCGTTCCTGCAGCTTCTACAGAAGTCATTATGTAGTACACCGAGTAGCTCCGCGTGGACGCCAACGGCACAATGACTAGTAATTATCCCTGAAACGACGCGTGCTTTATAACGACTCAGTTTCACCTGAGAAGTTGATCTCTTCTTGCTCATGCCCGGCCATAGGGCCCTGGCTGTTGCGCATGTTTCCAGATGAACTACAAAAGGGAGGGCCCGCGATAAGTGCAGCGCCGACGTTCTTCTGGTTTAAGTGCATCCTCATCGAGGGCCGGTTTCAATCAACGAATCAACTAAACGAAAGCACTGGCACAACCTTTTGGAGGCCTACCTTAGGACAATACGGCTAAGTTCAGATGATCTTTGCAGGAAAGGATCCGTCCAGGAAAGCCATCATTAAGCATCCTAAAATATATAACAATCTCAGGATGGTACAAGGACTAATCCATTTGTATCTCTTTTTCGTTACAATGGACAATGGATCCATTGGAGATCTGAGTGTTAGCTGCGTGGTAGCTGCCTTTGACTAAAATTCACACGGAATCAGGTTTCCTAAGTTAGAAAGTCAAATCTAGATCTTCTGCCTTCGTCTGTTAATTTTTCAATTTGGGCATAATCTGCGACGTGATCCATAAGTTCCCTTGGAATACTCGTCATGTCTTGAATGCTCATGAGTTTATCTTTCAGCCTCTTTTCGTGTAGTGGAATCATAATCATTGCTGAAGTCAGTGCCCTCAATATCGAGTTGAAGATCATCTTAGTGAATCCTTGAAATAGGTGGCCCGTAATATATGTGGACAACTTGATGCACGAAACAGGAAGCAGTACGGTAGATATCAAACTAATTGAAAGGTCTTATTGATAAAAGAAAAGGCCCCCTATCATTCCTAATTGTTTAACATGCACCTCAAGTCAGAGTTTTTAATCGGAAAGGCTTGCCATGTGCCCATCGAATAACGCCCTTTCCTTAACCCGATCGATCCTCTAATGTCTAAATTGAAATTGATGCAAATAGCCTTTATACCCTTTTAATTCTTGGCTACTTACATATAATAGAAGTCCGCCATCGCATTTTGCATAATTAATGCCCCAAAAAGGTATGCCTTCCATAAATAAACGCCTAATAAAGGTAAAGGCCTATTAAAGTAGCATTCATGCTCCGGTGAAACTCTTTAATTATAAATTTACCTCCACAGTTGAATATTTATTGTAGAACTGTGTGCAGGGTACAAATCCCTGCTCTGCTCCGTCTGCCATCCGCAATTTCCTGCTCAACATTGTTTGTGCGTCATTTCAATCTAAATTTAGTGCCAGAGCAACTTTTCAAAGTCATTCCAGCACACCATCACCCGTCCACCGCCAAGTGGAGGATGTTTTCTTTAAACGATATCCGATACTGCAATTGGCAGCGCCACAGACATCGGCGGTGTCATCCTCTCCCATTAATGTGCCATCAACTGCCTCATCATTCGCCTTGTGGTTTTATGGACTTTTGTTTTTTTCATTTTCATTTTTATTTGCATATTCATTGCGCGCCGAGGCTACTTAATCAATTTCGGCAAGTTCCACGGAACCAAAAATAACATATAAATCAATTAATGAGCGTTCGCTGCCGTAACCAGTGAGTAAAAATAATTACCAGTGCCAGTGGGGTGGAATTAATTGGTCGGGCCCGTCCTTAGAGTCGTGACCTTAGACGGGTGAAGTATCTGATTTTGAACGGGCCCGTGGTTGGGTATTGGTATTTTTGAGTGTAGATTCGTATCAGATTCACTTTGCCCTTTTGTTGTCTATTGTTTCATTGTTGTTCCGGCCCTTCCTTCATTCGAAATCAATTTGGAATCCTAAACGAGGGGAAACGGATAGGGAAGAAGATAGCGAGGATAAGCCATTGGGGTGGGCACAGTGTGGTTGACAGAGAAAGTAGCAAAGGTCGTGTCTTTTGATAGACGGCAGGGTGTATCACATTTCAAGAATTGTCTGTCTAATGAAGCAGGTTTCATTCTGCATGGTTGGTATGTTATTTATAATATTATATACATCAACTTTAATTAACATGTGCAATAGGCAGCAGAGGGAAGAACTACGGCAGGACATTAATTGGGATTCTTGGAGACAACGTCTATTGGGGTGCGTAGGTGACAAGAATAGTTTTGAATGTGCAGACATCAAGAACAAGTAGTTAAGAAATGAGATTTCACTATTTAGCGAACAAAACATGGCACTTGCAGTCAGCTCTATGAAATACAAAAAAAAATCGCCAGAGTCCTTTGTGAATACTAGACACAACAGAAAAACTTCTTAAGAGGATGCTGAAGCCGTGTATTTCTACGGACGTTCACACAACTCTTCAAGAGAAATAATAATGCGAGTTGGTCAGGACCTTTCGGGGGCTTAGTAGAGTAGCTTCAGAAGAATCCTCGTGTTGGCAACTGCAGACGTGAGTAACGTTTTCGGCCAGGCTGTACTACTCTAGGACCTACTAATTGTGAAAGGTTTCCCTCAGAGACACCTAAGATGTCAAGAAAGGAGCATACAGGAAGAAAATTTGGGTAGGACATATAGTTACAAATATAGCATTGATTGCAGTGATACTGAAAATGGCAAAAATATGCTTAACCAAGTCGTGATAAACATTTATTCCCGCACAAAAAGGAATAAATGTAAGGAGAGTAGTCTGTGGGTTCCAAGTAGGTTCTCTAATCATAAAATTGAAATTGAAATAAATTGAAGAAAGGCCAAATACAAACCTAAGATTCAGGCAACAGCTCAATTCATCTTCCAAAACGACCGCAAAGGCATATGAGAAAGGATATGACAAAAGTGGAAACTAAGTAACTCATAGAATAGCATGCTTCAACGATTACTTAGCTGCAGCTGCAGCTGTTATGACAAAAATCTTCTAAAGACGCTTTTTGAAAGACAAGGACTTAAAACTTTAGCGCCCAAGAACACACGTACTTCTTACTTACTTTCTTAGGTGGCGCTGCAGTCCGAGGTTAGAATTGAGATTCCCTTCCACTTATGCACGCCACCTACGGCGCGCGTTATCTCGGAGAGCTCTACTTGTCTTAGCCATCATGGTCGAGTTATGTGCTATTTTTTGACTGGGTTGTAGTTGAATCTCCTTCTCAGAGTCCGTCAACGCCGACGAATATCTTATAGTAACGACTTTTAAAATTTCTCCTTAGTTGTTTGGGATTAGGCCCTACTACTCTTTTGCCTTCTCAGCTACAAGAAACGTTTTTGGCAAGAGTTATTCTGTTATACGAATAAGGCTTGATTAAGCTGTTTTGCCGATGCTCCTGGTTATTTTTCCAGTGGACTAGCCAAAGTATTCAAATCAATAATCAGAGTTGTGGTGGCATTCATAGGCAGCCCTAGCCGCAGATACGCCTTAGGTATAGAAACGTTGATTTTGGGTCTGAAGATGGCAGTCCTAATTTCAGAGTACATCTTCGATGCATTGGCAGACTCCTAGGGTCTAAAGTAATGCTGCAGTGAACTGGTACTCAGCGAAAGTAAGGTTTAGCGATACGCCATTGTCTTGTACTAAATTTTAACGCTGGACGTGAGAACGGAGGTAGTCTATCAACCTTATTGCTGACCTGGTAGTCATTTGTCGTGTCCACAGAGAAAGTGTAGCATGGTATATGGAACGACTTTGTGGAAGAAACTTTCAGTGAACCAATGAAACTCAGGAACTGCAAGGCCGGCGACTACACTGGTGTAACTGCTGATGTATGTACATATATATATATATAATGGTACGATCAACGTGTGCCGAACTGTAGACCGCACATAGAAACTACTCCTTTTCTTGTAAAGAGGTTGTGGTCAATGAGAAACCCCAGCTATTGACCCAAATGACCAGTTCAATGAAAGCAGGTTGTAAAACTCCAACAAATCCCACGTACTATTTACCTACAAGGTCAATGCCTCCAGAGTCACGCCACAAAAAGGAGTCGTCTCTCAATTGCTATGGATTCCAGTCATCAACGAAATACATCTGAAACTGGGAGACAGGGGGGTTAAAATAGTTGCCTATGCAGACGATGTAGTGCTGCTGGCAAGTTAGAAAATTCATTGAAGACACCTAATACATGGACAAAGCATTGTGAACTAGGGTTTGATCTCAATAAAACCGAACTAGTGCTATTCACTAATAAAAGAACTACACCTCAATTCAAACTACCACCTATTGAGGGAGTACCCCTCATGATATCTGATAGTGCAAGGAATCGAGGAGTCTTACTAGATAGGTACCTTAACTGGAAGCTTAATGTCAAGCAAAGAGTTTAAAAGTCAACGATCGCATTCTACACTTGCATTCTTCGGCAGGAGGTGGGGACCAAACCCTAGAATAATTCTGTGGATGTATACGGAAATTGTAAGACCAATACTCACGTATGGAAACGTAATCTCGTGGTGAGCTGCAGACAAAACAACCAATCTTAAGACAATGACCAAAATACAGAGCCTATCTTGAATATGCACAACCAGTGCTATGAGAACAGTGCATGCAGCTGTGTTGAAAACAATCCTTAACATGCTACCGATAGATTTGTACATGCAAGAATCTACCGATAAGAATGCCTTGAGGATTAGCCAATCAAATGGCTTGAACTCAAACTTGAAGGGCATAGGGGAAGACCTAAACAGCAACTACACGTCACCATACCTAGATTTTCAAAAATCATTCTCTAGCATTATTCCAAGTAGAGAAGAATGGGAAACAAAGACACCAAAACAAACCAAAAGACAAATCTATTTCTATTTACACAGACGGGTCAAAGATGGATATAGAAACGGAAGCCGGTATATTCTCAGTTTTTACAGCAGTCTTTTCCAAGCGGAGGTCCTGGCTTTGACAAAGGCAGCCAATATGGTATCAATGATGGCAATACCACCGGATGGTATCACCATTTTTATTGACACTCAGGCAGTCATTAAAGCAATTTTTGGTAAAGAAATCAAGTCCAAACTAGTCCGACGCTGTCGCGAAGAACTTAAGGTTCTTGGCTCACAGTGCAATGTAAATCTGTGCTGGGTCCCTGGTCACAAGGATACAACCGGGAATGGATAGCTGATGAACTTGCAAGAAAAAGGTCTGCATTGGACCAAAATCAGGCACTTCAGTGGATCAACCTTTCACTCTCCAACTTCAGGGAGCGTATCGAGCGTAAGATCCTAATGACACCTAACAGTGGGTGGACATCGCTTACCACATGTGATATATCAAGGAATCTCTGGCCATGATACGATAGAGCCAGAACCAACAAACTCCTACAAAATGACAGGAAATCGCTGTCAATGTTAGTAGGCGCACTCACTGGTCATAATGTTCCAAGGAACCACACAATGAAACTTAGACTCCACGATGACAACATGTGCAGAGGAAGTGGTGACGAAGAGGTTAACGAGGATACACCTCACTAGTTGTATTACTGTCCAAGCCTATGTCAATTGAGAAACAGAATACTAGGAAGATATTATTTCTAAGACTTACAAGAACTATCTGATGTCTCACTTCAAAATATTTGCGGGTTTGTAAGGACATCACGGGCGCTGGAGACCGTATTCACCAACGAGCAGTAAGGAAGCAACTAGAAAAACGCCAATATAAGAACTGGGACCAAACCCCCCATTGGGCATCACAATGGGTCCACAAGGACCTAAGTATGATGAAGCGTAGCCTTACTTTCACATTCTTCTACCATTACCTACATAATTTCTCTGCTTCTATACTTGTGGGAGTTCATAAGGCAGGTATGTAGGCTGAAGTGTAGATGTAGACCTCATACACATCCATTGTGATGCCACAAGGATCTAGGAAAAAAATTTCCTTGCTGACTCTGGATAAAATATATGGTTTAACACCAAACAAGGTCATTTAGATCTATACGGCTATTATGACACCATTCTTAATATGTGCGTCGATTTCTATAGGGCATCAATCTGTACAAGAGGTTTCCAAGTCCGCCTGCATCTATGTTTCTCTTTATAATAGGAATTTCTATCGAACTAACCTATTTCTTAGGCGATGCAGGCTTTGGTACAATTCGCTTATGAGTCTTAGGCACCTTTTGCCTACGACTCTGGTCCAATATGGCTTTTTATCTTACGACACGACCTCGGTTCTTGTTAAAATTCATAGTCCTTGAGCTCGGAATTCTCTAAGACAGGAACCAGCAAATAACATGACAGTTCACAAATTACATCGAATGTCATAAGGAACACGTAAAAGACTCCGGATACACATATATACATATGTCAAATGATAGACACGATGATCCTTGCTCAACACCTCAACCACCCTCAAATACAGTTCAAGGTTCAAGAACTACCTCAGTTTGGGAACAAGGCTAAACGCTTTGACTCTTGTTTGAGTCTCCCGTCATATACTGGGATCTTGGGGAATGAGACTATTGATGAAATCGCTGAACAAAGCAAAGCTGGGTCTGTCCCTATTACTCGGTGAATACTTTTATTGACGACAAGATTCCTTGCGAACATAATCGTGTGTAACAAAATAGCATCACTAGACCAGACTTGACTGAGACTTAGGTCTGCGATGCTTGTAAAAACGAACATCTGGTTCGGAACATCTATTTTGTGATTGTCCTGTTCCTCTATAAATTCCAGAATAGTAAAATGCGTTAGTTGTTGTATGCTTGCTCTAGTGGAGTGTTTCATAACTCAACAAAACAAAAAAAAATGTACGTATGTCATCGTCACCTATTCCTGGGTGTCAGGCTTCAGTTCAGTTCCACATCTCCACATAGGTATACGGTGATCCTGCTCCCACTGTCAAAACCAATTGTTTAGAGAATTAAATTCCAATCCCTGCAATCACCCAAAAAAAAAAAACCAAGGAATCCAAAGGTCACCATAATCCTTACGCTCATAATACCAAGTCCACTCCCATGCACAAAGCTCTCTAATCCCAGATTTTTACATTCAAATGAGTAGAACAGCACAAAAAAAAAAAAAAAAACCCAAACTCCGTTGGATCCATTAAAAGAATGCACTTGGGGGCGAACTGAAATCTGAACAATGAGCAGCGAAATCCTTTTTTCATCCTCGAATTTCATGTCACACAATGCGACGAATGAACGAATTCATGACAAGCCAAATCCGCAACAGGATTGGTGGTCCACAGCTAACTGGAATTTTGTTAAATAATGCATTCGAGTGGAATCACATCAACTGGTCGAGAAATTCGCATCCTTTCGTCATTTATATTGGACTCCTGGTGTCGTCCTGTGTTATCTATTTGTATATTTCAATTAAGGACCAATATTTACCTGCTACTGCGTTCGTATTCATTTGAAAAAAAAAAAAAAAAAGGAGTGAAACTTTTCGACTGAATTAACTGTGTGTGTGTGTTTGGGGAGGGGGTGTCATTCAGGACATGCAGTGTGAGTTAATTAAACTGGATTGGACGCGCTGATGCAGATTGAAGCGTACCACACTCCAGTGGAGTTGTTTGCAATCGGGTACTTGATACGTTAATTAATGAGAGAAACCCTGAATCTGATGAGGAAAAAAAAAGTTGAAAGTTAAAAGTGAAAAGTTCACTAATTAAGGAATGAACAGGTTTATTTTACAACTTGGATTAAATTCTTGAAATTACGAGGATGCTCTTGATCATAGTAACACTTTAGATGAAATACTATTCAGTGTCGGGTGGCAAATCCTCGATTGTAATGTGAAGACAGCAGCACCCAGTTAACTGGGAGGACTTATGCACCGAAATTGAGTATAATCCTTGATTAAAAAGCAGTGACGCCAATTAAGAAAATCGAATGAAGGAGTTTAGATACATTAACTCAGCTTCAATTGACATCTGCAGATTCAAGACATGCTTTTGCCAAGCAAATAGGGATAATGATAGTCTCTCACTTCATGAACACACAACAAGTATCTACAGAGCTTTTTTTAACAACCCTGGCCGCATGTATCCACCTTAATTGAAAACACTTTGTAAGCACCCACATTGCCACCCAAAATTTACTATGCAAAGTCTAGAGGAACACCGCCAACTAGGCCAAACATAATACTTACTTTGATTGCTGACTTTACCCACTAAAACCCTTTTGCCATTCAGCCAGTACACATTTAACCACTTAGCACATAATTAATTCAGCAGCGCCTTAAATTTGTTTCCCTTTCTCACGAAGCGAACGACAATCTTTTAAAATTGCTAAGACATTTGTCGCGCGTCCTTATCCCCCCCGTCAGGTTCGCATATGGGATGTGTGTATGCAAATTGTGTAGTCCTCCCAGCTTCGTGCAAAAGACGATTTACTTTTTCCCTACATTCATCGTATTCAAGGATTAAAGTAATAATCCATCCAAAATCCGTCTTTCACTTGACAAACATAAAGGATTTCGCCTCCATTGTTATTGACGGTAGCATCTTCTTTGGCAAACACAGTCTGCTCCTGGTACCGCCCACATTTGTGAATTAAATTTTTTTGTCTGTCGCATCTTTTTAGAATCCATGAGCCCCTTTGTACGTGTTACCACTCCATGACACTGTGGCAAGTAGGTTTCTATTCGGAAACGACCCTGTAAATTTTTCATGTCACTTACAAGGAACAGGATTTCAATTCGTTTTTTTTTTTTTTGTTGGTTTCCCTCTCCACCTCCACATCGACTTCCTACTACATCACCAATTTGACAGCTTTTAGAGTCATACGATGGATGGGGGGGAGGAGTATGGGTATCCAATTATTTTCACACTTCGACTATGGTTGTGTCCTTCGGTGTGTCAAGGATATAAGACTTGTTACACAAGTACAATGGACACAAAGGCTGAAAAAGATGTGATTTAAAGTTATTGACCGTTAATCATCGTCTCTGACTGAGAGGACGGATGTCTGCTTTTGACTTACTAATACGAATTTTATGATATTCTCTTGGGCGGCTATGTTGTGAATATATTTTTGAGACGTCGTCGTCGTCGTCTGTTCGAGAAGGACATGTCTGTTGTGTTGGATACAATAAAATAATGTGCCCAGCCTGACCCAAATTAATGAATGTTCATGTTTTGAGGACAACTTGTAGGGGAAACACATAAAGCAGCAACATCATGAAAGTACAAGAAGATATTATTGTCCGCCCGTTGTGGGTGGTTATTAGAAAGCAGGATTATTAGAAGCTAGGGCCGAGTTTCAGGCTGTTAGGAAATCAGCAGGTGATGGTTAGATGATCAGCCTTACCCACCAAGTTTGAGGGTATTATGGATGAAAATAATAAGGGACACGGTAAGTGTCTGCGAATCTCTCTGCCGTTACTAACAACATGCCATGCCTTGAAGAAGATAGGACCAAAAGCATAAGAGTTATACACAAATAGGTAACAAGGGCGAATGATAGCAGCTTGTAGGCAAGAAGATAAGAGTCTTGAAAAGTCAAGCTTAAGAAATCTCGAGAATTAGGGAAAGGTTTGGTTTTCATTTGAACTAGAATTCATTCAAGAGTTAGGTTTAGGTTAGAGAGGCTTATGTACTTAGACCATTGTGATGCCATGGATCGCACCATTTGCATTTGGAGAATGGTTTCTTTCTCCTCCTCGTCCCTACAGCTTTTGCAAAAGTCATGTGGAAAGAGGCCCAGCCTTTTGGCATGTTGGCCTATCAGATAGTGTACAGTAAGAACACGGATAACGTGGCGGATCTAACTCAGCACTACGTGGCAGATAGTTGCAAGTAGAGAGATTTTCCCATTTACAGTTTGGTTCTCTTAAAAGCGTTCAGCTTTAGTAAGAGATTACTAACAGCAAAGGGCATACCCAGGCTCCGCCACTTTGACAGGATCCTACGAGTCGTACTCTCTCTGGCGAGCTGATGTGGATGATAGATCGAAAATTGAAATGGAAAAATAATACACTTCAAGGCACAAAGAAGGCCTCGGTAGCTTTTAACGCATGCAGTAGAATATTCGACAAAAAGGGAGCCAAGACCAGCCACCCCACTGGATGTACACCGTCATCGTTAGGCAATAGGCATATGTATCTTCACATACGGTTATCTAGAGGCCTGCTGCCGCAAATGCCACAAATCTGAACACCCTCACAATGATCCAACGTCTAGCGTGTATAGGTACCACTAGCGCTATAAGAACAACACCTACCGCAACCCTTGAAGCCATGCTCAGGCTCTGACGACTTGACCTCTTCACTAAATAAGCAGTAGCAACAACCGCCCTACGCCTCCGACAAACCTAGATGTGGAAAAGTAACCAAATCGGATACGGCACCATCACCAATTGGTCAAACTTTAATGCGCCTTCTAACTACTTAGCTCCCCACATGGACTTCAGCCTCAACTTCAACTCCAAATCTCTCTTTAGAGAGTGCTGGATAAATGGTGAGGTCAATAATCCCGCCCCATATCCATCTTCCCGGATGGGTCAAAAAAGGACGAAGGTACGGCATCTCAGAGGCATCATCAATTGCCCGGTCCATAGAACTCCCCACCACGCAAATGTGTTCCAAGTGGAAGTATATGGAATCACAGAGCCCTACCGGGACTTATCCACTCTGAACAGCAATAATCATATGTATAGCCATCTACATACACACATGGCTAGGCCACATCGAGCGAATGGACAATAATGTTCCAGCAAAGAGGATCTTCGAATCACAGCCCACAGGTTCGAGACGACAAGGAAGATCGAACCTTCGTTTTAAGGATCAAGCTATCGCGGATGCCAGAGCGCTTGGTCTAGACTGGAAGCAGCGTGCCCGGGATCGAAGAGAGTGAAAGGTTGCCGTGTTTCAGGCAGAGACTCTTCAAGGGTCGGGAGCCCGTTAAGGAAAGAAAGGAAAGGATAGCCATCTACATAGACAGTCAAGCAGCAATCAAAGCCATCACTTCCATTACAATAAATTCAAATCTGGTCGAGAGATGTAAGGAGGAACTAAAATTCCTCAGCTCGAGGCACACTACCACGCTCTGCTGGATTCCAGGACATATGGACTTCCAGCGTAATGAAATGGGCCATGAGCTAGCTATATCACTCGCCCATCAGTCTTCTCATGTCCAAAATTATTCCGAACTTTTAAAACATGGCCAATGCAAGGTGGAGTACACACCGTCTCTAGAAAACGTTGGGACCAATACAACAAAACAAGGATTTGATAAATTCTATCATAAATATCATAAATAGACAACAGCTGACCATTTTCATAGATATCCTCACACAATGCAAGAACTCAATGGCGGCCCACCTTAGAAGGATGAGAATCAGCACCACAGACCTATGTAGAGGCTGTGGCGACAACGAGGTAGAGGAAGACACAACACATTTTCTCTGTGAATACTCAACAAAACTAGATACACAACCTTTGGAAAAGTATCTTTCAATGACCTTAGCAAACTAGCTAATACGCCACCTTAGATCATCCTGAAATTCATCCTGAAAACGGGTTGGTTCAGGAGGGCCGCTCCCGCCTACTAACTGTTGTTGACTAATTGCCTTGTTCATATATTACCGGTATCCCACACCGGGGAAAACAATGGATCCGTTAAAATTCGAGTGAGGCTGCAATCCGGCACTGTCCACCCCCACCCAAGCTACCAAGAGGTACTTTCATTAGTCTCGGATGTTTGTCAGACGATTGCGTGAATTTGAAACCTAACCTAATCTAACGCATTCTTGTTTGGGACCGTATAAATGGCACTGATCCAATTAAGAATGAAATATGTATCTAGTCACCTATCAGTTTTCAAATAAGGATATTCTGGTCACAGTCTTCCCTTTTAATTTTCAAATTCCTCAGAGATACTGAATTAGGGCGAGTGCCAAGGTTAATTTCAAGTAAAGATCCTTAAACCTAATTTCTAAAGAATTATAGGATGTGGGGGACATTAATGAAGTACTAAACTCCAAACACTCCTAGTCAAGACGAATGGGGGCGTTTTCGTTAAGTAACCTTTAAAGTGGAGTTAGAGTTAGTGACTGTGATGCAAGGAAATATTAATCTCATTTCTCAGATGCAGGGAGCAGTCTCTTTGGCTGATCAAAAATTGAAGCTAGGTTGTTAGGATCCATTTGTTACATATGTATGTATGAAACTTAACTATTCTCTGGGTCATAAATCGAAAAATTACAAATCCAGCATTTTGGTATCTATAGAAAGCTATCCAGTTAAAATTGTTCAACATTACTGAAAGACAAGACTAGCACCCACGCGAATCTTTCGGTGTTTTTTTTAGATTTCTCCAATTTATTGCATTTTGTCGACCAAAATCTCCACACACAAAATCCTTGCTCCTTTGTATAGCAATTCATGACTTTTAAATGGTTGCTACAACCGAGGATTTAATATAAGTCTTACATACTCTAAGCCAATAGTAAATAAATTACGAATGGAGTACCTCAAGTGTCTATATTCGATGCACTCTTGTTTTATATTTTTATAAACTACATATGCGCTGCCAGCTCTACAAAATGACTTAGACAAGGACGAGTAGCAATAACTTATAATATTTCAACGGATACCTGCGGGTATTACAGTCAGCAACTTCGGTGAGTACATTCTCACCGACGTGGAACGAGTTCAAAATGCTATTTTCAAAATCGAAAGCGAAATACCAATGTTGAACCCAATTTTAGCCATTGGGTAGTCTAAGTTCATAATGTGTCGGTACATAATCCATTTAACGAAATGCATAGTTCGCCCCCTACTAGGCGTAAATATCGTAGTAATTGACACAGACCAGTGATCGAAAACTTTTCATTCGTACTGCCTACCACCTTCTAGAGTAAATGACAGTCAACCCTCACATCCATTTATTGTCATTTCGGTATCAACAAACCTTTTTACGCTTCGTGTCCATCAACCGAATAGTCATTATTAGTGGAGGTGGTGGATTCACATTTAAATTCCGAATTTTAGTGATTTATCGAAAATGAGAATTTGAATTGAAAAGGAAACCAGTTTACACAACTCATGAATATTCAATGGAACCAGTACTCACTGTATCTGTATCTATAGATTAGATACAATTCCAATCTCCACCATACAGAGATGGCAATACAATTTCCAAACTATGTACCTGTATACGTTTAAATCAAGTTTCGATTGAAACGGCATACATAACCTAGGTAAACACAATCACCTCAGAGATACAAACACAAAAGGTGTTCGATACAAGGACGATGCAATGCAATTTACTGCAAGGGTGTTAATGACTATGTCCACTCTCAAAATAGAACGTGTGTGTGTGCATAGGCCGGGCTTACCTATGTACTTCAAAAGAGTATTGAACTTGAATAATTGAAAATTGGATAAAATTTGATTGCAAATACAATTTATTGTGACTTATTTGAATTTGGTATCCGACAGGATCTGTGATAAATCTTCGGCATCAAAGATGTCTTAACTGATTTTCTGGTTATTAATTCAACCGTTTCCCTGATTATAGCTATAAATCTTAATAATAAACTTTTCCTTCTCATTTCAGATGTTAACAATATCACATCACAAAAAGCATACGCAAACGATTGGACCCAAAACGTAATGTTTAGAAATCATCAGCAACATTATTTACATCGTTCACAATCAGTAACAGGAAAAAGAATAAAACCAACAACTAGTCATAAAACAACATACTACATATATTTTTATTAACATAAATCATTTTTTTTATTGAACATAGCTTTAGCACAAAACAACAAAAACAAAATAATAAGAAAATAAATCGCCAAAGTATCAAAAATGTAATTGAATGCTGGTAGACCTATTTTATTAAATTATTTGCAGGAACACATATACATATACATAAACATATATAACGAATAGTAATATTGTATAAATTAATTCTCAGCATTAACATTAAACAAGGAACAAATTGGTTAAAAAATATTTTAAATAAGCAAATCGAAAAAAAAAAAAAAAACAAAAAGAAAAAATAGAGAGAAATAGTTAAATAAAATTCCATTGCCTTGTTATTCATATTTATAAAAAATAAATAAATAGAATATATATATATTTAAAAAAAAAAAAAAATGTTCACGTCACAAAATAGAGTGTAAAAAAAAATTAA
Source organism: Xylota sylvarum (assembly GCA_905220385.1). Taxonomy (NCBI): domain Eukaryota; kingdom Metazoa; phylum Arthropoda; class Insecta; order Diptera; family Syrphidae; genus Xylota; species Xylota sylvarum. The sequence goes on from LR999958.1 coordinate 43,422,910, forward strand.
GAAATATTATATAAATGAATACAGGGTGAAGGGAAAGTTAATATTTGGATTTGTTCTAATATTATGCTGTTAGGGCGAAAAAAAAAAATTAGGGCAGTTCGACACCTATTTTGTCATCACATTATGATTTATCGCAGCGAGACATCTGAGGTTTCTTAGGTACACAATCAAAGTTTGTTGTCCAAAATTAAATTTTTATGCTTCAACTAATTTATACACTATTGTTTTCTACATACTATTTAAATAGTCAAGCTGCAATAAAAGCCTTCAAATCTCCAATAGATCGATCCAAATTGGTAAAGTAATGCCGTGGATCTCTTAACGAGATCGCTGTCAGGTGCAACGTCACCCTGTGCTGGGTTCTAGGCCACAGTGACATTCCAAGCAATTGTAAAACGGACGAGCTAACTAAGGAGAGTACAGACCGGAACCTCCCTGACAATAGGGTGGAATCATCAGCACCTATTAAATCGATAAAATTCCATTTACACAGATACCTCATCCATTAGAATGGCAAACAGTAGGTTGAACAATTTCAGTGGACCTCAAAACGACTAGTGGTTTTGCCAGCCAAGTCCCACAAACGGAGGGTCTTGTCCCAGGAGCCAGACAGGGCGCAGTTGCCATCGGATGACAGAACCACGTCACTGAAGAAGTGTGAATGTCCGTACAGACGCTTCTGTGGGAAACCCTAGTTGTTATCCTCGTCGCGGGTCAATATCCACGCAATAAGGGTCTAATCGCGAGAAGTAGAAATTATGATGTCAGAGTCCTTTAGATTGGTGGCGATTTGGGTAGCCCAGCTATTGTGTCCCAAAAGGGACTCTGAACAAATCTGACTAGAGCTGGATTGTAGGAACATCAGTAGACTTACATATTTCCGTCAATAGGACAAATCTAAGAGAGATAGTTGGCGCACTCATAAAGCACTGTCTGTTAGACAGACATGCCAGAAAGCTTGGTGCTCCCTTTAACGATTTATGTAGAAACTGTAGAGACGAGGAAGAGGAAGAAACCATGACACATCTTCTCCGTATAGCCGTCCTGCCCTATCGGTTTTGAGAAGAAAAAGCCTAGGCGAGCACTTCTTTGAAGATCTTAACGATCTAGCTAGACTTAACTGGACATAGCTTCGATTGGCCAGAATAGGCTTGTTGTGATACTGCAAGATCTAGTGTCCTCCATCTACCCGATGAACCAACATGAGCTTATTATAAAGCGCTGAAAGCGGTTAATGGTTATATTAGCAAGTTAGCCGAGGTTGTCGAAGAAGTATTTTCCTAGATATAGTTTTCTTCTAGTTTAGAGAGCTTGGCAGGTGCATAGGAGGTGGACAATAGTCTCTTCCATTCGTCATCCATGTAGCTTCTACAAAAATTGTTTGCCGGGAGACCCAGCCTGACGGAATGTCTCCTAATGACGCAGTGTAGCGTAGTAATATCACAACTACTGTAGTGCTGATGAAGGACCCTTAGTCTTATTAGACTTTTAGAGCGCTTGAGATCCAGCTTGGACCAGATATGTTTCTTGATAGAGTTCGTTCGCATTTCAAAGACCTGCAGTTAGTAGCGTTTATATAATTTTGCTTAATTAAGAGTTTACACATAGCGAGATGCATTTTGAATTTCTTTGTCTCCAGAATCAGTAGAGTTGTGCCACGCTTGGCGAGTTCGTTGGCCGTGCAATTTCCTGAAATATCCATATTCTGCCATCTCGTCAAGAGATAAGCGGCAATTAAAGACAGCTTTGGAATTGAAGAGGACAGAATCCAGGGATTTGAGCGCGGCTTGACTATCAGCAAAAATGGTGAGATCCATCGCGAATATTACATTGTATATCAGCCACGACAAGGCCTCCTTGATTTTCACCTGGAATACGCTACAGTGAATAAGACCTAGAGAGGGCGTAATCAGTGTCTTTTGGGAAGTATTCCAATTTATTTAGAATAGACGTAGACGGGTCAACAAAAAAAATTGCTTTCATACGTATGGCGGCATGTGATGCAACTTATTTGGAGTAGACATCGAGCGGAAACATATGGAACAGTATGTCCATAGCCTCAATAGGAGTGGTCCTCAGTGCTCCATTAATACAGATGCATGCTGATCTTGGCACACGACTGAGGAGATTGTAGTGGATGGCTTTATCCAGCGCAGTCCACCAGATGATCATGTCATACGTAAGTATGGATCTGATAACCAGAAGGGTGCCTTGTGAACAGGACCAGTTCGGGTTTCTTGACCCCAGACCGCATTTTTTGTCCTTTTAGAGATCTTACAAAGGGCATGCCATAGAATACTCCTAAGGGTATTAACGACTTGCACTCTTGTTAGACTTGACTTAAGTAAAATAAAAAGCTTCGTCAATGGGACAAACTGGTTTAATGCCTAAACGGCGAGCCATACTTCTTCGGCATGGGCACGGTGCAAGGATATCTGTAAATGTATATCGTGGGCAAGGGCTCATACCGAAACTGGTTGCTTTGCCTCCTGACCCATTTGAAAAGTCTCCATGTTGGTCTCCGATGCTGGTAATCCGGTTTTTTCATAGTAGTATCAAAATGGACTTTCTTTTTGGTGTAAGTGTGTCTCTGCTGAGCTGGGACAACCACCCAACTCAACAAACCAACAAACCATGTTTTGCAGACTTTGTGTTAATAATGTGGGGGAAGTGACTCAAGTGGTTAGTGCGTTAAACTATGAAGTGAAAGTTTCGAGGTTTGATCACCAGACAACATCTAAAAGTTATTTCAAGGGCCCTCTTCTCGTGAACGTCTGACAAACAGCCGAGAGTACAACTGTCATGAAAGAGCTTCTCAAATAAAAATTGGCCCTTCGGACACGGCATTGAGTACTAGGCTCCATTCTTGTATAACATGCCCAAAAGGTTGTGAAAAGCTAGGCTCTGGGTCCCATGAGGAATACTGTTGTATAGTATAGTATTGGGCCAGCTGGTTAGGTTTACTCTTCTCTTCGTCGTTTTCTATTCTTAAGTGTTTAGTTTCATCTCGATTATTTGCCATAGCATCAGCCCATGCGTACACTATGTGTATACTACTGTTGAGCTACTATAGGTGTACGACTATATCTACATATGTCCACCACTGCGCGTTTTTTGCAGTATTCCCAAAATTTTCCTCCATACTCTGGGTGTGGGTTAAGGACTAGCCTATTATCATTCATTACATGTAGGTATTGCATTACCTGTTTAGATTTAATCATTTGAACTCCTGCGTGCACGACTACTGCCTTGCAGCTGGTTCTTAGAACAGCTTCAGATCTCTGCTCCGCTAAATCCAAGAATGCGCTCTCCAAATAGGTTTTAATTTCTACGATCCCTTCATTTGTGTCTGATTCTACCTCCTGAACAAGTTTCGCAACGGTCACAACACTGATGTCTGTTAAGCTATTGTAAGAACTTTTATTGATGCTCCACAGAAGGGGACCTACTGCTGAGCCTTGTGGAACACCTGCCGACATATTGTAGTGTTTGGTGTTTTCATCGCTTTCATTTCTTAACTTCCTATTCCCCTCGACCACTACCACCAACGTCCTTCCAAAGGGATTCGTTACCCAACCTCCAGTCAAGGTACTAGCTACCCAGTAGCCACCAACGCAACGTGGGGGTGTAGAATGGGAGTTAATAGTGAGAGGCTATCGTAAGAACGCTTATGCTCTCATACATATATTCTCATCACTACGTTCTGGCCACCGAATTATTGTTCTAAAGGTCTAAATAAAGTATATGTCCCCTCTTTCTTGTCTTTAAGGAATTGATATTCAATGGATGAAGGATACCATCTACCCTATCTCCTGCATTCCTTCTCTCATACCTGCAGTTACTATGTTAATGGCGTAGACTGGTGAGCGAAATTTTTGGTACACGAACTATTCATTTAAGAGTTCGTTTGATGTTTTTAAAAAATATGGTCCAACTGGTGGCTTATTATCTTATTTATAGAAAACTCCCTTTCCATAAACATGCTGAAAGGATTACACAAAATCAATGGTAACTCTAAGTGCAGCAGTATTTATGAACAAACCCACATATTGACCTTTGCAACACTTTGTAAATATAAAACTTTTTAGATAATTCATATAATTCAAAAAAACACTTTTTAAAACAAAATACATTAAAGCGTCAAATAAAATAAAATTGTATAAACAAATTATTAAACATAACAAAAAGAAAAACAAAAAACACTCACGTATGTATATTTAATCGATCAAGTCGACCAATAAAATTTTTAAATATACTATTCAACCAAAATGATCATCATTTAAATAAAAAACAAAAAAAAAAAAAATATAAAAATAAATATAATAAATAAATAAATTTAAATTTTAAGATTAAGATGCAACAAGCTTATTAGTGATACTAATTTTAATATTTAAAATTAACGTTTAAGCTATTTAAAGAAAACAAAACAAAAAAATGTAAAACAATTGTAATTAAGAGAAAACACAAAACAAAATCAGTTAGACATCCTTTACATTTAAAAATTGTTAATTTTATCTTTTCTGTTTATTATTTACTGTTTACTTGTATTAGATTCTTATAGAATATATTAGTGAAATGAAAAAAAAAAAAATAAAAATTATATACGAAAGAAAACAAACAATTAATTGTTGCACATTTTCAAATCTGTGATTTCTGTGTCGCAAAAACATTACCAAGTAAGATTTATAATTAAAATTTAAAAAAAAAACAAAACAAAACAAATGTAAATAAATTTTCACCTTTCACCCCCATATATGTAACAAAGAGTTATTTTTTCTCTATAAGTTTGTTAGTCTTAAATTGCTGCATAAATCCACATCCACACTTATTTTAGCTTTCGGTTTTCATAGATATATAAGAATCACTATTGACAAAAGTTAAAAATAAAACAAAACAAATTATATCACTCAACATATTCAGATTATAAAAAAAAACAAAAAAACAAATGTAAAACAAAATCTCACACTTTATCTCATTATGTAGGTTTACCTATGTTAAAACAAAATTAAATCAACAAAAACAAAAAAAAAAAAAACAACTATTTATACATTTAAAACTATTTTCACAATGTTACCATTTCCATTTAAATCTTATCTAGTGGCAATAAATGAACAAATTTATATAAAAAAAGAAAAAAAAAAAAAATACGAAAATTATTATTTTTGTTTATACAGTCTATAAGTCAGTTAAACTAGTTAGCAAAATTCCATAAGAAATATATATAACTAAAAGGAAAAACAAATATATATATATATAATTATAAAAATCGTTACACCATCAGTTATAAAAATTTTAAGTTGACGTACATTTTTAATTTTTATTTTTATTTTTATTTTTTTGTTTTAAAACAAATAAACATATACAAATTTTCAAAAATATTATGTTGATGTTTTCTTTTGACGTGAAGTGTACATATTGGATAGTGGGTTGGTGTTTTACGTTAAGTCTTTAAGGTACATATGTTACGACTATGTAGACAAGTTGAATTTCAAAGGAACCTTGTAATTTGAATAAGAAAGCGAGGATTAACATAGGAAAGTCGCCTCTCAACAAAGTAAGATTGCAATTTACACAAATGGTCCCAAAACCAGTGAAGGTACATGGTATAAACTACAGAGACATAAACCTGCAAGTGGTTCTGAAACTTCCCGACGCATGCAGTGTCTTTCAAGCAGATGTTCTAGCTGTGCTCAAAGCTTCGGAATTACAAGAGATGGCACCGATATCTAACAAGAATATCGCCATTTAAACAGGTCATGGTTAAGAGTATCAGTAGGAATTTTCTCTGGTTATTGCCCTCTAAGTAGGCATGCCATGAGATTAGGATTGTCAAATACGGATATATGCAGATACTGCAGTGATCTTCACGTTTTGGAGGACATCACATATCTAATCTGTGAATGCCAAGTTATAGCTGAGAGTAGACTCCAACACTTAGGAATGTATCTACTTCTTTGACAACTTAGTGGAAGTTGCGTCTGCGAACCAAATTTTTGAGGTAGTAAAATTTTGTAGGGAGATTAAATGCATGGAAGAGATGGTTTAGATTTGTTACCATAATGGTTCTCTAGGGATCGCGATAATCCAACACGACCTACCCATCTACCTACTTAGGTCAGAATAGGCACATTGTTATACCACAAGATCTAAAGTCCTCAATCTACCCGTTGAATTAACAGGAGCTTATTATAAAACGCTGAGGTTGTCGAAGAGTTATTTTCCTAGATATAGTTTTCTTCGAGTTGAGATAGCTTGGCAGATGCATAGGAGGTGAAGAATAGTCTCATCCTCTTCCTTATCCATACAGCTTCTACAAAAATCGTTCGCCAGGAGACCCAGCCTCCCCGTGACATAGTGTCCAGTAATGACACCTACTATAGTGCTGATGAACGATTTCTTTAGTCTTATTAGACTATTGGAGCGCTTACGATCCATCTTGGGCCAGATCTACATATTTCGTGATAGTGCACGTGGTGCAGTACGACCACCTGGGGTTAGTAGCATTTTTCGTATTTTGCTGGCGAGTTCGTCGGCCGAATAATTTTCTGGAATGTCCCACCCAAATGAGGTTGAATTGGTCCACCATCTCGTCAAGAGATCAGCTTCAATTAATGCATCTTTGGAAGCCCGAATCCAGGGTTTTGATTGCGGTTTGATTATTGGTAAAAATGGTGACATCCCTCGCGGATATTACATTGTACCTTAGCCACGATAAGACCTCCTTGATCGCCATGATCTCTGCCTGGAATATGCAAACGGATCCACTGCGAGACCCTATGTCATCCTTCCAATAGGATCTATGGGAGGGTATAATTAGTGTCGTTTGGGATGGATTCTAGTTTATTTAGAATAGTTGAGAGGCCTGTTCGCAGACTGACCCACAAAACAATTGCTTACATGCGAATCGAGCGGAAGCCTGTAGAACAGTATGTCCGTAGCCACAGTTGGAGTAGTAATCAGGGCTCCACCAATTCAGACGCATGCCGTTCTTTGAATACGTCGGAAGTTTTAGTGGATGGCTTCATTGAGCGCAGCCCACCAGACGATCACGCCATACATAAGTATGGGTCTGATGGATACATAGAGCCAATAAGTAATTTGAGGCTTAAATCGCCACTTACTTAGAAGTGCTTTCTTACATAGACGTCGTGGCTTCCTTAACCCGCTTCAAGATATTGGTTTTCCAGGTTAATTTACTGTCTAGGATGATGCCTAAGTACTTGCCCGTAATTGTAAGCACCAGGGGGGGTGCCGTTTAGTTTCGGCGGACCAAAGTTGGTAATTTTGTACTTTCTTGTGAAGAGGATCAGTTCGGTTTTCTGAGGACTGGCTTTTAGACCGCATTTTTTAAATCCATTTGAGAGCTCAGAGAGAGTGTTTTGTAGAAGATCCCTTAGCGTATTGAGGTGTTCGTCTGAGACAGCAATAGCAACGTCTTCTACATAGGCATCTATCTTGCAATCTTCCCCTTCCAGGATTAGAATCAGTTCATTCAGAACTAGGTTCAAAATAAGAGGAGAGATCACATTTCCGTGTTGAACCCCTAATGACGAACCTCCGAACTGAGGCCTCGCCCAACTTTGAGTTGTTGAACGAGTTAGTGCTCAGTGTCCACCCTTTTCCAAAGTCCTCTATTTCAAAAATGGAAGGCGAACAAAATCAATTCTCATTCTCCAACCATTATGTTTCGCCCATATCGAAAGTTAGATCAACGTAGATCCTTTCAGCTTCAAACATGGTTTCGGGTAAGGTAAGGTTGGCTGACACACTTAGACTAGAAGAGCTCCTTAATGATAGAAGGGAACTTTCAGTATAACTGGACTTAAGACTAGTTGAACCAATCGGAGTTAATAAAATGAAAGATGCGCCTGACGTCAGTTTGTTGTAGCTGTCTAAGAAAAGAAAGCCTAGGTCGAACAGTCTCCTTCGGTTTAATGTGAGACAAATGCATATAAGGTAGCGAATCGTTTCTTACTCCTATTCCTCTCAGTAGTTTCTAGAGACGTCATTAGAGAAGAGGCCATACTTTTTAGAAAGATGACCTATCAGGCAGTGTACAGTAAGGATACCGATGACGTAGTTTAGTATGAGCGTAATTAGACAGTGCTACGTTTATGATGTAAGTCAGATCTGTTTAGAGCTATTACCATATCGAGCTATTTGCCCATCTGAGGATGACCCTGTTGATGAAAGGCGCATACCGAGGGCTCGCCATTTTGGGTGACCCTTTTTGCGGAGCTTAGTATTCTTTCAGTTTTCCAGAATTTTTCTGTGACTTGGATACAGAATAGGTGACTGTACAGCTGCTCTGTCATGTCCTTGATTTGTATGTAAGGTTTAGTTTTGAGGGGATCAACCCCTAGTTTTGATATATGTATGGCTTTGAGACAGTGCATTTGAGAGTATTACTTGCGAATGCAATCGTTTTGCGTTGTGTACTTTTCAGATCAATTAGTACCTCTCCTCGGGGTATACCGCAACTGTCAAATGCAGCCTATGCTCTGTCCAGCGGCGTGAGTCCCGCCTGTAGGAATTGATTGATCAACACTTCGGGTGAAGTATTAACTTTCAGATTACCAAGTGCCTCAGTAGTTGCATCTGATGTCATATTATAAAAAGGTCCTTCAATGTGAGAAAGGTGTATTGGTTTTCCTTTACTATATCCATGTTGGGATACAGATAGCAGAGTCGTACTGTACTAATACTTTGGTGCAAATGCATCATTGCTAACCTCAAAGTTTGCATTTTTATATTGATTTACAATGACACCTCTTGTTGGATGACCCATAATAATAATCAGCCTTTACAGCGTTTCCAGCAGACTGATAGGTTGGAGAGATAGTATAGAAGAAGAAGTACTATATCATCATTTTGGTAAATCTCAGGTATAATACAGTCAGATCCTGGAGACATAAACAACGCATGGGCAAGAAGATCTTTTATGTAGTAAGTACTATATTCAGAAATTGGTGCACGGTAGACAGGAAAGCTTTCCAGAAAATGAGTATCTAGTAAAAGATCAGTGGACCACTTACTAGAGGTGATTCAAGGACCATCTGGATTCAACTGACAGAGTATAGTTGAGGAATTTTTGAAGAGGCTTCTGAAGGAAACTTCGTCCCTTCACTTCTTTTCAGAAACATTTAGAGGCATCGCAATCTGGTGTCTCATGAGAGCTTTAGCTAAAAACTAAGAAGGAGTTTACTTGGAGTCTTTTTGGTGGTGGTGTTCCTAACCGCGGGCTTTACGAAGAGGGTTAGCCTCTGAGCACATCCTCTTAAACGAACCAGTGCTCTTCTCTTCAGCATCCATTGGGGTCATTGTGTTCCTCTCGTTTATTCATCTTTTAGCATCTTTGGCGTTTGGATGTTGAGTCCTTATCGGATCAGTCGGCGGAAAGTTGTGGACGCTTAATTGCCAAGCTTAAGGAAATCTTGTATTCTTGGGTTCTCTCATGTTTAGTAATTGCCTGTATGCAGGGCGCATTATTTTGTATGTTATCCACCATTATCGATAGAAAATTTGAGAAGGAATGATATCTTGTGAACTTGAAGGAGAATGACTTGATTGATTGATTGAGTCTAAAAACTCTCCAGAAAACACTCCTTAGCCATAATGTCAGCCATAGTACAGATATGGACATTGCCTTAACCCCTAGGACTGTCGTTTACGTTGTTTGATCTCGAATAAAAGCCTGCATACGATTTCTGGAAGATCATCACTGTCATTTTGTGTGGAACGTATGCATAGACCTGATCGACATGAGGAGCCTCATGTTGTTGAAGCCTAGTCATTGTAGTCAAAACTGAATGTGTTTCGAATTGTTTCCGGGCTCTTCCTTCCACTATAGGAATAGGTGGACGGTCAGAATTTCTAGGATCTCTGAAGAGAAACCCAAATACATCGTTTTGATACACAACATTAAGTACCACAACTTCAAATCAATTAGGAAGACATTAGTAAAAATCAATTTTTCATGAGCGAACTTTGCTGTAGCATAAGTAGGAGCTCAAATTCCTCCAAGTATGGTTAAGCATCAATCACACATCCCAACAGTCCTCCCGGAATGCACTGTAGATAGCTGTAGCACCGTCTAAAGCTTCAATCTTAGCCATAAAAATGGACTTCAAATTCTCGGAGTGCCAACAAGTAGTCGCTCTTCCATTTATGAGATGATATCTTCAACTGACGAGCTTTTTGTTGTCATGTCATGTATTTGATAGCTAGTACGTCAGCAACTGCCAATGTATTCATTTACTGTTTTGGGTTAGCTTAGGTTGATGAAGAGGAGAGAAAGACTCCATCTCATCACTCTTAGCTACTTGTAGACCTATTGTGATGTTCTTACTGCTTCCTTACTGCTCTTTAGTGGATAGGGTATGTAACCATCGTAATGTCCCCAGAAACCTAAAAAGGTTTTATAGTGAAACATCAGATAGTCCTAGAAGTAGTGTCTTCCTAGTGTTCTGTTTCTAAAGTGACATATGAATGTAAATAGGCTTGGATATCGGCATAAGAAGTGAGGTAAACAAAATCCTCTGCTTGGAAGAATGAAGTAGACCTATTCAATGTATCCTCATGAGCATCTTCCTCACCCCAGCCTCTACATAATATTGTCATAGCTTAGAATAATAGATTTCCTATTATTTTGTAGAAGTTTCTTAGTTCTGGCTTTATCCTAACTTGCACAAGGCTTCCTTAATTCCAAGAGTGGTTGGCTGCCATTAGAATCCCGTATTCAACATGCTGTCTGAAGTTACAAATTGGAGTCTTAAATTCATTAATATGCTCGATTTAAGTCTGTTGCAGACCCTTTTCTTACAAGTTCTTCAGCTATTTAATTTTTGGTCATATCTTTGTGAATAGGGATCCAGTAGAGAGTTATGTGTATTGTTCTGCGAGCTAAGAACCTTAAGCTTATACCATCGTTGACACAATACTGTCAGCCTATGTCACTGCCGGGAGCGCTTCTTGGAAAAGACTGTAGTTCCATCGAGTAGATGGTTCAACTACATAGAACCTCGAATTACCTGATACTATTGAGCCATCTTTATGCTGGAGGGACCTAAAGCCTATGGGTAAAAATATGTGATTGTAGATGACTTAGAAGAAGCAAAGGGGCTGTTGGACCCTTACCTGACAACAATGAAAAATCGTTGTGCAATGTTCACGAATCTCTAGATGGTCCTTCGTGAGGACCTCTATTTACTGAGAACCAAACTTTAGGTTTCATAGTTCATCATCTCATGGCTTATTCATGAAGCCCCATCTTATCTCTTAAGTCATAGCTTCTTGAAGAAACGTTGAACACTACTCTATTTCCTTGATATGTAAGCAAAAGTTTTCTGTTTTCCTTATTCGAAAAAATGTAAATTAAAGTGACTGATAAGATCGAGTCCTAGATGAAAATTGTGACATTATTCTTCCCCCAACATGACGGGGTCATAAATATTCCCAGATCAGATTCAAACTGATTGATAGTCCCTATTATACAACGAGATAAGGTGTGATTGATAAACATAACGCTCCCTTATTGGAACCTTAAACCTGTACTCCATTGTCTCCCACTTAAAGCAGTATCTTTGCTCCTCTTCAATTTAAAAAAGAAAACAAAAAAAAACGTAACCCCACCTTTCCTTGCTCCACAAGGTGAAAACAAAAGCCTCTTATGCTCTTAACTCATTTCGAGGATTCTCATAATTTTTTTTTTTTTGGCAAGGATGCTGACGAAACTTTGACACCATTTCTCTTCTTTTTTTCTTGTAACCACCAAGAGCTGCAAAATTATTACCTCAATTATCCAGTTTTCCACTTCAGGACTTCAAAATCAATTTTATGCATCGTTACGTGTCGAACGCTAACAGCATCAGGAAAAGAAGAAAAAAAAAAGTCTTTCGTCCTTTTCGTACTCTTTTTCTTGATTTGTGTCTTTGCATCAATATTTTATAGCGTTGCACCATTTTGTATTAACTTCTCCTTCTGCGAAGAAGAGCTACGACAAAACGAAATGAATGAAAAACTCCGGTATGTGTGTAGGTAGAACAAGATATCCTTGCAGTTGTCAGCCTTCAATAAATCAAGAAAATTGAGAAGTTCAAGTTGGAAAAAAAAAAAACGGAAATTCGTCTGTACCTTGATAAATGTTGCTGCATTAAAAGGATGGATACTTAGCATAAATTTATGCATCCCGCTTAGTCCTTGCTGAAACTGAAACCTCAGGAGCGTACCAATTGTGCATCAAATCGAGCGTAAGTGTAGTCGCATTCAGACTCAATTCACCCGCACCGATTGATTTGCTAATTTATTTATAATAACCATCAAATCGAAACACAAATTGTGTCGACATTAATTATTGTCAGGATAATCAATTAGCAGGATCACCCGTGTATGTACTTACCTGCCCCGTAATGTCGTCATGGTGATGAATTATTTTATTATGCGGTCATTGCATAAAATCAATTTATGCAATATATGCAAACCATTTGCCATTAGCAGGCAGCAAGGACATAATGGGTATGTTCTGTATTATTAATGAGATTCACGTGTTGGAGGATGACAAAAAAAAAACAAAACACATACATACAGTGTACACTTGCAAACACTCATGCAAGTGGGCAAACAAAAGAACCGCAATTCATCAATTTCACATCATAAAAATCAAATTTCAGGATACAATGAGGTTGAAGATTCAAATCAACAGGATATGGCTGGAATGGTTGGGGTGGGTCTCTGTGTGTATATTTGTGTGTACCAGCCTGAGAGTGGTGTACCATCAATCAGGATTCATTATTTGAAAACATGTCATCGCCTTCGACATGGCAGGTCATTTGTATTCGAAAAAGGTAGCAACGCATTGGGCTGCTCTCTCTGGTGTGGGTGTTGTTCCTTTATTGGATTTCGATTCGTTTTTACTTTTTTTTTTTTGTTTTTTTTTTTTTCCACATCGAGTGATACATTACCTACCGATAGCCATGTGATGGAAATTTTCTTAGTCATGTGCTTTGGATTTTATTCAGGTAACGCATGTGGCACAGTTGGTAAGTCAAAGTCATACAAATAAGTGTCAACACACAGGCATATGGTCCTTGGGTGATCCATCATTTTTAAGAGGATGTGACGATATTCTTGAATTATCTAGAAGCTAATCTCGGCAATCCATTACGTAAGGCTCAGTGGGACATTGCATCATTCATTTGCTTTAAGTGACTGTGACAGGATATTTGTTTATCAATGTCGGCAATGGATGTCAATTAAGTAAAAAATGAAAGTCACAACCTGGTCATGGGGAATTGGACAACAGGAAGTGAAGTAGATTTTATCAAAATGAATTCTTGTGTGCTACACCTGCTCTTAAGAACGTTGTTAGTGTTCATGGATGAACATTCTTTGAGCTGAGGAGGAGGTGACTTTAGAAGGAAAGTTTGAAGAAGGTTCCAAACCAGTTTAGACTCAAAGTTAAAGGACATAAGAGCTTGTACAGCTGCTTAGGTAGCTGATAAAATGTTTATATCTGATCTTCGGAGGTTTCTTCTGGTGGACTCTTTGGTACAGAACTTGATGGCAAAAACCTCTACTTGGCAAATAGATCTAGAATGTCCTAATGGCGATGACATTAAGTTTCAGTTTGGGCTAAAAATTCCGACTTGTACTCCATTTGACATTTTTGAACCATCAGTGTGCCATTCAAAATAAAGTTTCAATTCAATGATTTGAGGATTATTCTAATAACCGCGTTGTGGAATGACAACTTTGAAGGGGCGATCGAAATTGACTCTTTTCTCTAGACGTTCCGACGCAGCAGCGGCCGAAATCATCCACCTTGGTGGAACCCGAGAATAGCAGAACGTCTGTGGACCTCAAGACATAGCTCACACCTTGCCAAAGAGGGAGCTATCGAATGGTCAACACATAGAGAAAACGTCAAACTTCTCAAACAAGAAATTTGATTTGCTACAAAAATTCGTGGAGACGCTTTTGCGGCTCTATTAAATGTACCACGGAGGCAATTCGTTTGAGAAATGTCCTTGCCAAGGTTTCATTATATCAAGAAGTCCTGACGCCCTCCTGAAGTGTCACTTCCCTGGCTGTATAGACGCATGGACCTACTGTCACGGTATACGCACCTATGACAAGGCCCATTGCGACCGAAACAATAGACAATATAATTGACGCTAAGACTAAGGCAAGCCGGACTATGGAGAACCAGACCCTATGGTCATGCCTCAAATCTGAAGCGGTGGATTATACCGAGATTCTGGACGGAAACGGAGTATATCGTCCCACTATCAAACTGTATTCTGAGATTCGCTATCAGAATTCGTATCACGGAGGATTGGTGTGAAAGTATAGTCTATACTTTGAATGAGCTAGCTTTCTATATTGACGGATCCAAAAGGTACTGGTATCTACTGGGAGTCTCAAAATATAAATTGGTACATCAGACTTAAAAATGATTGCAGCGTTCTTCAAGCCGAAGTCACTGCAATAAAACAAGCTGCGGACATTGTCAGTATCTATGTTGACAGTATCGGAAAGGTTCGAGCTGGCTTACATGATAGGCCTAAAAGCCTTTGGGTCTGAGGAAGATCTACTGCCAGCTTCAGGTATGAGCTTTACATTAACTTTTCTCCAAGCTATCGGGATGTAACTTTGTTCGTATTTGAACCCAAATAAGAGTATCGATTCCATCTTGTATTAGGAAAAATTCCTAGAGACGGCATGATACGGCCGTGTTTTCGATAGATGACATCGGTGTTTGCAACAACAAATAATTATGGATATCTTGATATCGACAACCAAGGGTGTCATTCGTTACTTTTGACACTTTCGACATTTGCTTTTCTGGATTTAAGTCTTTCAGTTTCAACAACCGATAAGTCAAGACAGATGATCGCCTATCGTAAGATCATGTGAAGCACTGGGTCTAGATGACTTATCGATCCTAACCTTCAAGATAGTGTGTCTCGTCTTAATATTCTGGGTTCTCTACTGAAAAACTTGTATCGCCTTCACAGAAGACGGTTCACAGATGAAGTGTGGAGTCGGTGCAATGGTGTTTTCTGAATCCTTAAAGATTTCAAAAAGTGTTGGGAACCGCTTCTATATGCGAATCCCACCGCCAGATCAAACTACAGACAAATATAACGTTAAGACAAAAGATCGTTTGGCTATCTCCTTTCAAAGCCCTACCTCGGTTACTATATCCTCTAAAGTAGTGGAAGAACTTCCTCAAACTTTCTTAAAAAACTCAACCTTAGATGGACTAGGCTAACACACAGTGTCGTATCGAGAAACTTACTTTACTTACGGGTTCCCGATCGGTGAGGAGTCTCTCCCTGAGACAAGGTAACCTTCCATTCTCTTCGATCTCGGACAGGCTGTTTCCAGTTGACTAAAAGAAGCGCTCTGGCATCCGCGATAGCTTGATCCTTAACACGGAGGTTCTTATAGGTATGCCTACGTCCTAAGCTAAGCCTAAGCTGCCTAAGTCTTATAGACCTATAATTCTAACACCATGTGTTCTCAATGGATAGACTCATTGACGTTCATGTGAGAGGCCGGTTCGATTTGTCTACCCCTCTGTATTCAAGTCAGTTTGCAAACAGGAAATAGTTATGTGTGCCTTCCTTGACATTGAAGGCGCATTCGATAATACTGGCAGAGGTATCGGGGATTTGATTAACTAATGGATAAGGGCCATTCATGAAAGTCGAAATATTACTTCCTCTTTTGCAGGAGTGTTAGTGTCTGTGACCGCAGTGAAAGGTTGTCCACAGGAAGGAGTCCTTTTCCCCCTCCTGTGGTCACTTGTCATCTACAATCTTTTAGTCGATCCACAGAGATCAGGCTACATCGGCATTGGTTATGCGGATGACCTATGTAGCGATATTTATTAGTGATTACCAGTACGACTGTTGGAAGATAGGGATTGCCATCTTATCCAAACTTATCCAGGTAACCCCTGAGGCATCCATGGCCAGTAAGCATCTGAGTCTAGTGGAAATTCAGCTCCCCATGCTTCCTATTGATCCACGCGTCTATATCGGATATCAATCTCTGTGGCCACCTGCCTTTATCACAGGGTTACCATATCTCCTGCCATTCTTCCAGACTTGTCCTTGGTGGTACTTCGGTATTACTTCGACTTACCACGGTATTTCTGCTGCACTTCTTTAGCCAGAAGGTCTATTGGCACCATGCCAGCCACTCCGCATGCCGTGTAATAAGAAGTTATTCGGAAGGCGCTGCATGCTCCCAATGCGTTGGTTCTGTAAACTATATCACTCTTCATTCTTTTTCATTTCGTCTTTGTTCTCTTTTCAGCTGCATTCTACAGGTTTTGCTTATAAGTTAACCTTGCATCTATGGTAATGCCAAGGTACTTCAGCTCTGGTTTAGAAGCTACGACGTGATCGCTCACAGTTATTCTTATAGTCTCCATGACTTGCATGCTGCTGAAGAGCACTACTTCAGTCTCTTCTTCTGCAAGTTGTAGTCTCATACATACTACCCTGTCCAGGACCATCCCAATAGCTTCATTACAGTCATGCTCCAAGTCATCAAGGAGTTTGTTCACTACAACAATTGTTATCGGCGAAGCCAATTATTTTCGAAAACCTCGATATTTCAAGTCCGAGGACGTCATCATACATTAGATTTCACAGTAGCGGACCTACTGCGGAGCCTTAAGGGACGCCGCCGGTGATCCTATACTGCCTCGTTCCAGCGTCGGTGTCGTAGAGCAGTATCCTTTTTCTAAAATAGTCCGTCATTATCTTCTGCAAGTATCCTGTTACTCTCTTGGCGGTAATTTCCCGCAGGATGTTTTTCCAGATTACTGTGTTGAAGTCGTGTCGTTCTTGACATCCAGCGTGATGATTGCGCAGTACTGTTTACTCCCGCTTTTCCATCATCCTCCTTCTATGAAATTTTTTACGGAATCGACTTCGTCAATAGCGTCGATCGTAGACCGTGCCTTACGGAAACCATGCTGGTCATCTCCAAGCCCTCCAGCCTCATCAATTGCACTCTTCAATATGTCACTTATGATGCGCTCCAGTATTTCGCCCAAAGTGTCCCACATACATAGAGGCCTATACGATGAGGGGTCCTGCATTGGTTTACCACCTTTTGATAGGAGGGCCAGCCTTTTTTTCTTCCACTTCCACCAGGAAATACTCCTTCTTTAAGAAAGATGTACCTATGCATGTCTACAGATGTACATATCTCTACTTTACTGAAACAACCATGATCCCGAGAGCTAATACACAAACATCAAGTCATGAACCTCTTGAACTTGGGCTAATTGAATACAATTCCTCAACCATCCATTAAGGAATAAATTCTTCTCAGTACCATCTCATTAAAGGACACCCATCGCTGTAAACACATTACCATTGCAAAGTATCTGTAAATTAATTAATATCTTTGAAGGTATTCACTGTGAAATGGTAATTATATCTCCCAGTCACTGTAAATCGATTTAGGACTAACAGAATGCAAATGTAATGCCAATTGGAACGTTGAAAGGTCCTTTGAGGATAAAAAACAAGACGACATCGATTTAAACGCAGGTTTCGGATATCAAAATTGGATTTCTTCGATTAAACTCTCATCAGCATCTGCAGGAATACTTTAAACCCAAACGGTGGTACATATGTGAACACATTTCCGTATATGACACGTGTTTTCCCCGACATTTCTTGAATTACATACACAACTCGTGTTCCCAATCGAATGCTCATTAAATCCCCAGCAACGTTCTCACACATCCACATCCACATCCACATCTACAACTGGGCCAACCCCCAGCAATTGTACTTCCGATCGTTTGCCAAATGGTGCGGTTTCCATATGAATTGGCTCCTCGAGCCTTGGTCCGTATTTCGGCACCACCAAATTGACTGCCATAAAGTGCCGTGTTCCAAAGCCATAACCAGAGGCTGAGGCTGCGGCTGAGGAGGTAGAAAACGCACAACAAGTCCAAAATGATTAATCGCAGTCAAGTAGCGACGACGACGACGACAACAACGAAGGGAGAGTCTAGAGAGTTCCGGCAGCAATTCGGTTAATGACCCAACCTCATCGTCAACAAGCAAACACTCTTACCGAAAGGCAAGCAAATCTATTCAAGTTGTTCGGCCGAAGAAACTACTACCGATACCCGACCACGTCGTCTGCACTCGAAGCAATCACTTACGGATGAAGGAACTTTATGCGGGCACCCTCTACTATATAGTTTCTAATGACGGCAGAGCGAGGAGGGGCCAAACTGTGTATCGAAATAGGGTTTGCGGCATGATATACAACTCATAGGTTGCAGTGCACCTTGTCCCAAGGAACCCTAGTCCCGGCAGCAACAACAAACTTCTGTATTTGTGTACTGTAGCACCTACTTAATGTGGAATTTTGTGAAATGTTTATGAAGTCCCAACCAGCACCAACACCGCCCGCGCATAAATGAATGTGTGTTTGTAATTTAGTGTTCCTAGTGCAGTGCAGGGGAGGCGTATGCCTCAGCCATGCCCTGCTAAACTACTAAACGCGAGTCAGAGTAGCACTGCATGTTAATACGTTAATTTATGGGAACGCACCCCCTGCCGAGATCATCGTCTATCGTTTGACAAACTCCCTGTACGAGCAGTGCTGAGATTTAAATTGAATTTCCGGAAACAGAAAAGCAAATCCGATAGCTCTCGGAGGTATTTACTTCTCGGCTTTGCGTACATATTCATCTGGCAGGCGATGTTGTGAGGCAAAGTGGTGGTGTCTCTTCCGGAGAGTGTTTGTCTGGAAGATTTTCAACGTTGAAACGGATTGATGTACACGGATTTGTTATCAAAAATTGATGGGAATATGTTTCGAAAACGAAAGGGAATATCTTATTCGAAAGGTAAATAAGAATTTTTGTTTTTTTGTCGGGGAAAGAATGGTGTGGATAAGCAGCATCCTTGTTGGATTTTCTTTCCAACTACATTTTGCTGTCGTAAATATATGGTTTTAGTTCAGTTGGAGATTGTGTTGGTTCATGGAAAGGTGGAACGGAACATTTTGTTTATTTTATGTGGATGGTCGTGTCCTTGTCGACTGTTGTGGGAGTTGAATAACATGCAGGGTCTTCTCCTGCTGTAGGACAGTTGAATTTAAGGAAGGTATCTCTAAGGAAAAGCTAAATTTTTTCTAAGACCGAATGATGAAAACCAAAGGTGATAGTAGATGTTTTGAAACCGTGTTGCGGAGACGTAGCAAAATCTATTTGTCTGCCCTGAGGTGGATGACGATACGAGTTAGAGTGCATCTCTGCTTTAGATTTCCTAAATCTGGTTGCGCTAGGAAGGTGGGGAATCTTCTAAAGATGCCAATAGCCCTCGATAGTGGTATGTACGATTCATGTACGTAGTCCTAACTTAGAGTGTCATCCAAATGTGGAACTAGGGACTGGGCAGAGCAATTCTCCATGCCGTCTGCAATAAAACTGTCCGTATCTTGATCTTCATTTGGACATTCGGGGCAGGATGGTGAGCTATTGTGGCCCATTCGGTGGAGATGCTTGTGGTAACCACCGTGGCCAGACAAAAACTGCGTGAGGTGTAGTTGCTGTCTCCATGCTTACGACTTGTCCAAGCTTATCCAAGGATTGTCGGTATAAGTTTATATGTCCATCTACATTTCGTGGTATGTCTTTTCTTCAATTTTGATTGTCTTGATACTATTGGCATCGTGTTGGCTCCAGACACTGCTGTTATAAACTCTCAACATTTCTTCCGCAAAGATGTCGATGAGGACCATTCCAGCAATAACAAAGGCGGATTGGTCTGAAATGGTTCGAAAGCCGCTGATTGTTCGGCCTCATTCCTCCTCCTGGTTCTTCTTCCTTCGATGGCACCCTTTGTAATATCAGTTACAGCTCGTATCGCATCAACAGTAGATCGCCAAATTGGTGTTCTGAAAAAGCTCCTATTTCGCCTGCTACTGGGAGTCATCTATTACAGATTATCTTTTCGAGGATCTTTTCCCTGATGTCCAGTATGCATATTGGGCGATAGGACTATGGTTCTCCTAGAGTCTTCTTTCCTTTTGGCAGCAAGGCCAAATGTCTCATTTTCCATTTTTTCGGGAAAGGTTTCTTCTTTGAAATCTGGTCTCTTTTTTACAGCCGCCTTTATTGCCTTATTCGGGATGCCTACGGGTTCGGGCGACTTGGTGTAACCAATCTTGCTGCATGCCCTAAGCAGCTCCTCTAGAGTGGAGTTAGTGGAATATCCACTAGACTGACCTCTCTTACGATATTGCACATAGTAGATGTTTGGGGGAAAAGGTGGTCTACTATGGATCGCATTATTGGATACGTTATGGGAGGGGTCCTAGAACTCTCCAGTTTGGTCATTACCATTCTGTATGCCGAGCACCAGAAGTTTCCTCACAGAGACGTTTGAAACATGTGGGTTTGGTCTCCTAAATTGCTCTATTTCAAATGCGTCTTGCCGGTTTAAAAGCTTCCAGCCATTGCCCGAAATTTGGTCTCATCCTTGATCTTGCCCGAAGTGTCCTTATTTCCTCGGTCCACCAGTAACACGATGGTGATGCCTTCCTGCTGTTTTTCTCCTAGGCATTAATGTATCTCACGCGATGGTGATTGTGGTTGTAAGGCGATGTTGCGAGGTCCTCCGCTGTTCCGATTAGGGTTCAATCGAAAGTTCTGTCACTCTATTTGGTAGTGTGTATAATGGACTGATTACGTCTAAGTGCTTTAGTAGATTATGTCCTAACAAAAAATATAGTTCTCTATAGGCAATTGTAATGTATTTTAAAGATTCGAATAGAGATCCTACTTGCATTAGTGTATCACGAATGAATGAATTAAAATAAGTCTATTCTAGTTGTCTTTTCTTTGACATTGAAGGACCACTAACCAATCACACTATCGTAACTTCCACTCAAAATGGTAGAACACTTCATAGATACTTACATCGTATTCGACACCGGAACTCCAGCTGTTGTGCAAATTTAAAGTCGACTTTCGTTGCGGTCAGGACTGGCGTCGGCCAGAGTCTGAGTCTGAACTCGATCGAAGTTGAATCTTCACGGATGCCTCCAAAACTAGTCAAGGGGCCGGTGTTAATGTCTTTGTGGAAACCGAAAACACTAGACTTCACTACTCGTTTGGCAAGCGCTGCTCTGTTTTTCAAGCGGAGTTCTGGGCTATTCTAATGGCTTTCGACTATATTGATAAGAAATGAATAGAATAAGAATCTGTAGTGATTCAACCTGTAACCAGTTCCAAAATAGTTCGAAAATGCAAGAACTCTTTGAATTCGGTCGAAAGGCTGAACTCTTTGACTCTTGTCTGGGTGCTAGGTCACACTTGGATTGCGATAAACGAGAT
The DNA here is from genome assembly GCA_905220385.1 of Xylota sylvarum. Lineage (NCBI taxonomy): Eukaryota > Metazoa > Arthropoda > Insecta > Diptera > Syrphidae > Xylota > Xylota sylvarum. Next base: position 43,444,295 of record LR999958.1, read on the forward strand.
TTCCGATAAGATTGCTAAACAAGGCTTAGAAGATGACCAACCTGATCAAGCAAAATTTGTAGGTTTCACAAAGCTCTTGGAGATGATGGAATCAGTTGAAAATATGGGGGAAGCTGTTCTGTTAAGGAAGTAATGGAAAGGCTATTGAACTTAACTAGGAATCAAATGCGTTATCATCTTATTGATACCATCTGATTGATACCAATACTCAATGCGAAAAAGTTGTATGTTGTATGTAACCAGCAAAACCCTTGAAAAACAAGAAATACTCAGTATCACCCTATTTAAACGAGCAGTTAGTATCCAATAAAGTATCTATTTTCGTTCAAAAATCTCTTTGCTTCATACTTTGTATCTTTCTTTTATCGTACTTTTCATTTCTTTAAAACTTACAAGACAAAGTTAAGCAGTCAAGTACATGACTTCAGTCAGATGTTAAAGATATTCTATTGTTGAAAATAATTATTTTGTTGGGCAGTTGACAATTGTGATCTCGTCCGAACTGCATGTCATGTTAAATTGTTCAGTTGACAATGTGCATTCACAGTTGTTTCCTGAAAGTGTACTGAAAGTGTGTAATAGTGTCAAGCACATGAGTGTAATCTTTGAAGTTTTCTTTAAATTGTAAAATTAAGTTTCAATCTCTATCTAAATCTCTATCTGTATCTAAAGAATTTAAAATGGAGAATGTAATGTCATTATTTGAGAATGCAGATCCACTGAAAACCTGGTGGCCAATTATTGCTGCCATTGGTGTTGGGATTATTGTTACGATAAGGTGAGTGAAAAGTGAGATAGAAGTGACACTTAGATACACGTCAGATATTTGACTTAATACTGGATATAACAAAGTTAAATTTGACGCTGATTAGTGCATATTATACGGTAACTGATAGAGTATGTAGTCTTAGTTCGAAAAAGATACATCGGTCTCGTGTGAATCAATCTAGGATGTTCTGTGCCTCAAAAAGGGAGAATCTTAATTTTCATGAATATGAAGTCATCCAGTTAAAAAACCTCGTCAATAAAGATGACTTTTATTTACTCTGATTCATCGTCCTCCCCTTATTTCTACAGAACCCAATTGGTTAAGTGCCTGCACTTAGAATGATCTGCCTCAGTTCCTGCGTCAATTGATTTTTGTAAGCATGAGGTGTTTCATGAGAATTTACTTCATGGAGCTTCTCGAAATGTTTAATTGTTGTGGACGACGCTTGATGCGATACTTCCGTTCATTGCGACGATGTGCTCTATTGACCGAATAGGAGTATCTAATGCCCATAACCGGCTCGACTTGAACTCGAAACACTGATGTGACTTCTTTCACATTCGCCAATTGGATAAATTTAATTCTCAGACTCATCTTCTCGTAGCATTTACATACACTTCACAGCCTGTTCCAAAGATGATGCCAATTTTTGGGTTTTTTTTGGATATCAGGCCTATGTTCGAAGAGGAATAATAGAAATAAGGAAGTAAGAAAGTATCTGGCTGTACTCCATGCTAATACCATTTGGAACATATCAAGATTAGGTTTAAGACTTTTATATGTTTTCTGGCTGACAGCAGTCAATGCCTCCGTTTTACAATTTATCCTTTCAAGCTTCGATTCTGGTTCTGTACTCTTGACATAATTTTTTTCCTTTGTTAATATTTTTTGAGCTTTATTCCTACTTCATTTTAACTTCATTTTAATGGCTTTTCGATAGCGTTGCCACTGATTGTAAATGCTAGAGGCAGCATCAGACATTTTTAGAGATTAAAAGATGCTTGATTCGTTGTCAATATTGTAAGATCTTAGACATTTTTATAGTATTCTCGTGTCCTTCCACTGCTTATTCGTATGCATTGCTGCAACAAGTCAGTATTTATCCTTCGAAACATTTGAATCTATCGAATCCTCGTGAATATCGAGATATAGAAACAACATAGATGTCAGTTACAATATCGTCTAATACCTTAAATCAGATTCCTTCTGCTCAGATAATATCATATCTAAGCCATTATTCTTAGAAAGCTGCAATGAGTACAATATCTATCTGGGAACTGTATGACGTACTTTCCGCGGTCAACCCCGATATGAATATGGATAGATATGGAAACCAAACTGGTCTTCCATAAACTCATCCATCTAAAAATCCTAAGCTCAAAGTAATTTCACCAGCCTTATGGTCATCTGCATCTGATTAACTTTCCTCACAGATGACATATTTTCTAGGTATAGTTTCAAACCTATCTACTTTATTGTTATCACTCCATTGAATGACTTGTGAAAGTTCAAACCATGTCCAGCATCATAAGACCTAGTATGGTATACCCATAGCTACACACTGGATAGTGAATCTTCATCTGGAATCCTTGTAGAGGTATCTACCACAAAACTTTCGGTTACTCTAGGTAAATACTCTATCTTCTTCCAAACAGAAATATTTGCCATCAATGAGTGTGTTAGGATTGATCTACAACTGAAAATCCATGCAAAACCATCTTCATCTTCTCTAACAACCAAGCTCCTTTAAATACATTGAGCTCAGTAATGACGAAATCAAAATTCGTTCTTGAGCCATATTGGTGCATCATCCTCACTCAATGGGTCAGTTCCAAGTCCATGTACCAAGTACTTCCTCCTGCGCTATCTCCACACAACCCAGTGGGTTGACAAAATAGGACTCTTCGAGTAATTTTGACTAATTCTGGCTTTAAGAACAAATCGGTATTAAAATAAATACAATTTTTCGACACCCAGCCTACTTTATTGTAGTTCGTGGATGTTTCGCTAATTGTATATCATTCCATTTGTTATGGGACCTTTCACTTAAAGATGTGAAAGCCATCGACAACAATCCATAAATTCATCCAAGTCCAAATTTTGTAGTTGCTTCATAATGTGGTAAGTAATATGTTAACCTGGAGGTAAGACCATCAGTTTAGACCTGATAATGTGTGACCAACCATACCAATCCACTGCAGGGCCTAACATTAATAGTTAAACACATCTTTTTTCAAGACCCTGTTTCAATCTTTAAAGAAACATACTTACTGATTTAAGCTCTTTATTGGCTTAGTATCGAATGCAAGAAATCTGAGAAGTATATATCGGGATACTAGGGCACAACAGATGGCTTGTTTGGTCAGTTACTTGTGAGAAGGTGTGCACTGTTCACGCAGTTTCAAGTGTTCAGATACAGGTGTGGGTTCAAACAAATAACTTCCATCGTTAGTTTGCTACAAAAAGGTGGTTATATCTTGTAAAACAAAAAATTTTGCCTAGGAAGGTGTTTTTCCACTGATCGCATCCTAGGACTTATCTTGTAACTACTTCTAAAAGTGTGAGATCTACGTATCAATGTGTCCACCTACTGCTCTTATGCTTTTATGACATGCCTACATACTCTATGAGGCTGGAGCTATATAGTTGATCCTGTTTATCATCTTGCCGTGTCTCCAGAAAACTCTGGACAAAACATGACAAAATAAAAACCAAACAAGTTCTTGTACTTCATAGAATGAACTTAGGGCTCTTCACGGGGATTATTACTGGCCACAAACTCCTGGCGTCCCACTGAAGAAGAATGCGACTTAATCCGACTAAATGGCGATACAGTCACCCAAGCCTGTGCAGAAGTAGAAAAACGGCCCTCGGAAAATATTGTTTAACTCAGGCGCCTTATACTGGATCTGTACCATCTGATACCATGACACTTAGATCAAGAATTGTCTATTATGTGTCCACTGAGACAGTCCCCCAGAATGTTTATATTATGTTTTCCCAGGATGTCACAATATAACTTTTTGTTCCGCCTTGGCCCAACTGACAAGCTCTGAAAGGTAATCACTACTACTTTACAGAGTCTATATCAAGATTAGCTAAACACTCAGGTCACCCCTTTACTTAACCCATGTGACTAATGAAGTTCGCGTTTCAATACAATAGGAGCACAATGTGTTCAGTAATCGATCTACTTTCTTCATCGTTAAAGTTAGAACGATCGCTTCGCTTAAGATGGCATGCTCTTGCTCCGTCTGCGTATCTCTAAAGACTTTTTGGAATGATGAACATACTACCTATAATAAGACAAAAGGGCACAGTCTCTATTTCGTAACGTAAAATATATTTCTGCTCCTGTTTGAATGATTTAAGCATATGGATACAATCACATTCTCTGATGCCTGATCTTGCATGATCTTGCAAGATTTTGGCGCAGCCCCAAATTCAAACACTTACGGCTCTTCATTGGGCTTTTTTTGCTCTTAAAGGATATACCATTTTCTAAATAGGAACTCTACTAACTGAAAAAAACTATTTCGTCTAATTTAGCCAAAAAGCTATCAAGTCTTCATAAAACTCTACTGAGCTTCTACAACAGTGTGGCAGTGTGACCTACCTTTTCTGGTACGATCTCTTTCTTCTCATGGTATCTACCACCCCTTTTTCTTAGGTATGAGTTACCATTTGATGGTTGTCTTTATTGGCCATATTCCATTTTTTTTTTTTTTTTGAATATGGTTGCGACAATATCTTGCAGTACATTCCAAATATCCTCCGACCACAACTTACGTTCCACAAGGTTTTCTAGATGTAATTCCTTCACCCACTACTTTTTCTAGGTTTCTATGTTGCGACCTAAAATATGTACGAATTAAAAGAATACATGGTCTTCATCTGTAGCATCCCTTTAGTACCTATAGTGAGTGAGTCATAGTGTTCCAATCTGTAATGGTAGATTCGTTAGGTTTGAACATGGTCTTATAATCGGCCGATATTAATCGGTTGTTCCATCTCTTTTACCACTCAGTAAAACTTTTTCTTTGTTTATTCTGTAATGACACTCAAAAGTCCGAGTTTTTACCATTATACTTATATATGTATGTATATTCTGTACAGCTTGTCTTCATATAAACTGAAGGCAGGTCTGTAAAAGGTCTAATAAATGCAAGCCGCATAGTCTCACTTTCTTTCTAATCCTCAAAAATGATATGAATTTTCGCATATATTGGTGCACTGTGGGCGCCGTGGCTCAAGTAGTTAGTGCGGTGGACTACGGAGCGAGGGATTCCAGGTTCAATCCCCAAACAACACCTAAAATTTCTTTCACGGCCCCACCTCTCGCGAGAGTAAAACTGTCATGAAAAAGCTTCTCAAAACTGCCGTTCGGATCCGGCATTAAACAGTAGGCCCCTTCCATTCGTGTGAAGAATATAACACGCACATCGCGAGTGGTTGTGAGAAGCTAGGCCCTGGGTCCCAAGGACCTGTTGCGCCAAAAATTAGTTAATTAGTTAGTTAGTTGGTGCACTGTACCGACTAATAAAGTATGTATGTAAGTAAAATGGGATTAACCATGGACACCTGTGGGACACCATCTGAAATGAGGTATTCTGGTATTTCGGTCACGTATCTCGGTTTCGTTGAATAGGACTATTCTCTCGAAGTTGTTTATCACCAGTTTAATTTAAAACCATGGCACTATGCCGTATGTGACTCTAATCCACTGAGTCATCGCATTTTGCTACATTAAAGGACACTTCGTATCATTTTATATAAGCTCTCCGTCTTCTACTTAACTCAGTCCACTGTTTCAGTAAAAAAAAGAAAACTGTTTCAGTAACCTTTTTTTTATCCACATTTTTGGTCCGAGCAAGTAGACTGCTCCTTCAATTCGTTTCTCTAAATGGTTGCAGATGATTGTTCTAGTCTTGTGTCCTTTGGTATTAAAACATGATGTACTATTTGTGCAGGTTTTACTTTGCACATGACATGAATAAGGTGTTTGACCTCTATTCACATTTAGTGAGTTATTGCTGCCACGTTCCTTTCAGTCGTGTTTCACCGAAGTCGTGTATTAGCGGGTATTAGACAGTTTTGACCTTAACGTTTCATTTGGTTGTCCTTCTGTCCCGACCCGGTCAGTTCAAGAAACATACATATCTGCTTACAAGACACCATCCACTTCCTTCATGCGCCAGGGAATAATTTCAAGCATTTCTTGGTGACGTATCTATAGCTTCAAGCACACCCTCAACAACGTAACTTTTATTTTTAAAAAATTTATTTTTCTTATGAACCACTCCCAAAAGGATAACACAAAAAAAAAAACAACCAAAAAACTCTCAAATTTTAGGCAAAGCCTTCCCTACAAACAACCACTGTCACTCTGTCACAAGAAAAGCTCTTCGAAACCGAAAAAGTATCTATCAATATAAAAACTTTGAAAACTCCATGAAAAATATATGCAAATGACTGAACTAAGTACTGCCAAACAAAAGAAAAATTAATTTGTTTCCTTAAAAAACCGCTTAACGGCTCTCAATTGAAGTAAACTCCACAGCAACGCCAGTCGAGCGATCCAACCAACAGTCATTGCATCTCATTAATTCAATTTGAATTTTCTCCGTCTCATTAATCATATCTCGACTTTACCATGAAGTTTTCCCAACCTCACGGCCCACCCTCCCCCAAAGTAAACGCAACAAAAAGGATCAACGAGGAGAATCGGGGGAAAAAAAAAGCACAAACAGTAAGGACGACCCGCCCCGCGCACTCGTCAAAGCAAACAATCAACGGAAGGAGCAGCGAAAAAGTTCGCAATTAGTATGCAGAGCTGTGAAGGCTCTTACACGAGATTTACTACAAATGCGCAAACAGCACCATAGCACGAGCAAATAAACACACAGATACAGCAAGTGCGAAGGATTATATTGGTTAAGCAACCCTTAAAATTAATTCCGCAGTTTCCTCCTCTGATTTCAGTGTGCTTTCGTTTCATTGCAGGACCCTGATGGGTGGACAGCGTTGTCCGAATGTGAATCAAATCGAGAGGCAAATTGTCATTGTCACCGGCGGCAATAGCGGCATCGGCATGGAGATATGCAAGGCATTGGCCGCCCGTGGAGGACACATAATCATGGCATGCAGGGACATCGTTAAGGCCGAGCGTGTTGTGGCCGTACTTAAACGGGAGCTACGCTGTCAGGCGGCCGGAGAGTATTTCATCGAAGCGCGTTGCCTAGATTTACGGTCGTTTGACAGTGTAAGACGCTTCGCTCGGGACATCCGCACCGAGTTCGAGCGAGTGGACATTCTCGTCAACAATGCTGGCGTAATCTTTCATCCGGAGGCGAAATCTGTCGATGGCTTCGAAATGCATCTGCAAGTGAACTATCTGTCACCGTTTTTGTTGACCCATCTGCTGATGGCGCATTTAAAAAAGTCCGAGAACGGTCGTATTATCAATGTTTCCGCACATGCACACGCAACGGCCAAAATGGACTTTGACGATCCGTTGAATGTGGGCACTTGGTCCGTGAAGTTCCATGCACGCGATGCGTTCTCACACTCGAAGTTGGCTGTTATTTTGGCCACCAAATGGCTGGCCAGGGAATTGAAAGGTGAGTGTGTTTGGATAGATATGATGATTATGGGGTGTCCTTTCGTGGCCATTTATTGTACATAATCCTCTAGCTGTGTGTTTTCTTTCTCGTCCCTCCTTTTTTTTGAAGGTACCACGGTAACGGCGAACGCGTGTACTCCGGGACTAGTGAGAGGAACGTCGCATTTACGTTGGTAAGTCAACAGGATTCTATTTATTCGGCGGCTTTTCCGTATCCTTCTCTGGGGAGTTATTTCTGTGGTTATTCGTGCTATTGCGGGGCGACGACGACCGACGACGGCGGCGGCACAAGGATGTGGAAACTTAATCATCGACAGTTTTCCATTTCATGTCGTTGTCGATAAAAACCAAACGGTAACAGCGGGCGCGAGTACTTTTTCATTTCAACTTGGCTCTGAGGATGAATAAGCAGAAATGACTGGAGCACGGTAAAAGATTGCGAATATTGAAAAGTTAAATTGGTTGGAAAGGAAATTGAGTGGCACGTTTACTGGTTGCTTAACTTTATTCAATTACACGATGGAATAAAGGAAAAAGTTGAAAAACAAATTCGAAGCACTTGACGAGTCTAGAAACATACATATACATACATACAACTGAAAACCAACAGAGTTGGAATTAATTTTACAAAAAAAAAAACGAGCAATTGCAGGGATTCTGGTGTAGGTAGATACTAGGGACATTTAGATGAGTCTAAAAGAAGAAATAAGGCAGAGAAGCAAAGGACATGTTCTATTTTAAATGTTCTAAAACCATTTGGGAGGACTTGGTGTCCTTTAAAGTATTTAAGTCAGTAATGGGGTAAAAAGAAAGGGGCTTAGAGAATAGCTGAAGATTGGAAGGTGAGCTGATTATACGCCAATAGGATCCACAGGTATCCTGACCTAGATAGACCTATTGTACAGAGTCTGTATTTCACTGAAAGTTTCATTAAACCTTCATGCTTCAAATGTCTGCTGGGCTTATTATGGTTTGCGCTGCGTTAAGTCGGATACCACATTGTGTTCTCGAGGAAAGCTTAGGGTCTCCAAGTCCGGATTGTTCACTGGTGATACACGGCAGTCGTCAGACCCACGAAGTGCTAGTCTGTAAAAGAACAGCAACATTGCAATACGTGAGAAGGTTCAAAGGTTATCCTGTGTCTGTATAACGAGCGCCCTACAGCTGGATTAGAAACAATGTTCCATCTTCTTCCCGTTAATATCTTTGGGAAGCTGATGGCGACAAAGACAGCATTACGGTAGCTTACGGAATCCTTGCAAGTGGTTCGTGGAAATATGGGCCATGCAAGTATCCTAATCGCCCATACCACTATATTCCTAGTTATTCGGACCACATTGTCCTCTATCTGGACTTTAATTTCAAGTATAACACCAGGAAGAAGTACTTGGAAGTCTGGGAAATTTTAAACGAATCTGCAACAGACATTTACACAGACGGATCCAAGACAGCCTCTGGAACAGGTGCGGGAGTTTAATCCATCACCACACGACTGCCGGACCACTGTAGTGTATTTCAAGCAGAAGATAGTATTTAACTTACTTATTTGAAGAGTTTCTGTCTGAGACACGGCAACCTTGCATTCTCTTCGATCCCGGGCACGCTGCTTCCATCCTTAATATCTTGATGCGTAGATGCTCTGGCACTTAGAAAGGAGGTTTGGTCTTCCTTGTCGTCTCGAAAATGTGGGCTGGGATTCGAAGATCCTCTTTGCTGGAGCATTATTGTAGTGGCCGAGCCAGTGTAGTCTTTGTTTTGTTTAGGCTTTTTGGAGTACGTCCACATCTTGCTACAGCTCATAGAGTTCGCGGTTGTATCTTCTCCTCCATTCGCCTTCCTCTCATACGGAACCAAATATTCGATGAAGAATTTTTCTTTCGAAGGTGTTCTACATTTGCTCAGATCTCCTACTTATCGTCCAGCACTCGGCTCCATACAGCAGAGCATGCATTTCGTCATCCAAGTTAGAAGTTTTGAACTCATTTGTTTCACCAAACCAAAGAAGCAATTGTTGCCAAGGTCAAGTCTTCGCCGAATCTCCACTAAGGTGTCATTCGTGGAAATGATCTTTACTCCCAGATTTACTACTCCTGAACCACTTTGAAGTTACTATTGGCAACAGTGACGTTTTGTCCTAGTCGGTGGACATATGCTTCTTTGTTTGTTGACAATATGTACTTGGTTTTGCTCTCATTCACTTCAAAGCCAACTCGGTTCGCCTGTCAATTGTCATAAAAGCCTCTAAGACTCAGGCGCGCTGGGAGCGATCGATGAAGTTAATGTCGTCTGAGTATTCCAGCAACTGGACAGATTTGTTAAAGATAGTGTTAGCACCTGCCCTGCGTACTATCTGTTCCAGCACAAGATTGAAGAAATCACATGATAGCCGTAATGATTGCCGAAATCCGGTACAAGTTTGGAATAGTTCGGAGGAACTTTTTCCGAATTGCACGTTTCACCGCGTGTTTTCCAGCATCACCCGGTACAGTTGGCCTTGAAATCGCAAGTAATTCGATCCAAGTTGGTAAAGCAATGTAGGTGATCACTTAACGAGATCGCTGTCAGGTGCGACGGATCCCTGTGCTGAAGATCCAGGCCACAGGCATATTCCAGACAATTGCAAATCGAACTAGCTAGTTAAGAAGGATGCAGGTAATGGCTTACACAAGCCTAATTTTTTCGATAGGTTAGAGTTTCAAATACAGTTGTTCAAAAAAAATTATTCCTTAGCAACACAATGAAGAAGCGATACAATAGGAGAAGCGACACAGATAGCGAGATAGCGCTATAGTAAACCCAATTTGAAACGTGGGTCTATAGTTCAAGTCGGCAGATTTTTTAAGGACTGTTGGTGAGTTCCACGTTATTTGGGAACTTGCGCAAGGTTTTTTTTTTTATTCCTTCCAAGTCGGTGCAAGAAAATTGTCGATTTTCGAACAGTCTCTCGATTACTTTTCCAATACTTACTGCCTTAAGTGATGCTCAACACCACAACCACCTAGTACTGCTTAGGTAGATAAATTACTACCTAAAAGTTATTGCAGGCAGACTACAGAAGCAATAAATGGAGACTGTCCAAAGGATCATCTGGCAAGTTCGTCCGGAGCTTCATAGCTAGTGATGTCTATGTATATGTCCTGGCTCCTATGTTAATGTGATTTTAATGAGTACAGCTAGTTGTAGAAGAGCTGTTCTAAACCAGCTTAAAGTAGAGTTCCCTAATGGCACAGACATTTTGCGGGATAGTTTTTTTCAAGGATCTTCATATTTTCAACTCGGTTGATGGTTTTGTTGTTGCATATGAGGTGAAGCTTTAGGGCGCAGACTTCATATGACTATTATAAAGGGTCAACCAACAAAAGGTGTCATTTTATGTTCCGTGGCAGTGTTGAACTGTTAACATTCAACTACCATTGTGATGAGTTTTGATAAGTAAAAACTAGAAGGTTAACAGATATGGATCGATACATACTCGCCGAATGTGTTGAAATAGTGTAAATTTACTACAAAAATGGTGAAAATATCGCGGAAACGTTTCGTAAAGTTCGTACTGCTTGTGGACATCATCAAGCGTCTTCTCGCACAACTCTAGTGATAATTTAATCGATAAATTTTAACGTCTAGGACAGGTTAGTGATGTGAAGACTCCAACTCATGTTCGCCCGGCAACTTACTTATGTCCTGCATCCCCTTGTGGGTCCTAAGGCCTCTACAACGTCTACGCGCCATCGTGTGCGGTTTCTGGCAATGTGCCTCAGTTCTCCTCAAATCTTTCCCAATTGTCGTGCTTCCTTCTCAACTGTTCTGCGCCATGTACTTCTGGGATCGCCGCGTATTCTGCGATCCAATGCATCGCGTGGTTAGCTAAGGACCTGTCACCTTTTCGGGGAGTGTTACCAATCCACTGCCACTTTCGTCGTTGTGTGGTTGTGCCTATAGGTTCATGACCCGTTCTCTGATAAAGCTGTTCGTTAGAGATACGGTTTGGCCAGAAAATCCTTAAGATGTTGCGTAGGCACCTATTAACGAACGTTTGCAGCTTCCTCGTGATAGTAGCGGTCACTCTCCAGGTACCACATCCATATAGCAGCACGAATTCAACGTTGGAATGGAACAGTCGTAGCATGGTGTTTAAGCTAATTGCATTACTACGCCAAATTGTGGATAGCATCCCAAACGCAGATTTTGCTTTCCCTATTCAGTTGGCTATATCCACTTCGGTTCCGCCATCAGTTATGAGAATACCCCCAAGGTATTGGAAACTCTCTACTCTCTCAACCGTTTGTCCAGCAATGCATATATGCGTTGATGAGTTCGGTCCTAGGCTGATCAATTTTGTTTTTGCCGAGTTAATTTTCAGACCAACGATGTCAGCTTCCCTCTCCACATTTGCTGTCATTTGGTGAAGGTCCATTATTCTGTGAGACAGTAGGCATACATCGTCGGCTTAGTCGAGGTGTTTGAGTTCGGATGTAAGAGTCCATCGAATTCTTCCATTTTCCGTCGATAAAGCTGCATTTAGCACATCGCTTATCACCAATAGAAACAATATTGGTGAAAGAATGCAACCTTGCCGAATCCCACTTTGGACTTCGAATTCCTTAGGCAGCATTCTTCTGTGCAAAACGTGACATGTGCATCCATCGTATGTAGCCTTGATAATAGTTATTAATTTATCAGGACCCGGTAAGGTCAGTTGAAAATATCGTCACCGTAATGGAGAGGTGACTGAAAACCCAGGAGTGTTCATTTCAAAATGATCACAGGAATTGACCGTATCTGCAACCACTTTCAACCGCATTTTGCATAAAGATCTTGGCCAAAATAGTTATAAAGTCCAGTTGGCACAAGAATTGAAGCCAGGATACTACAAACAACTTTCGCTGATGGGGTGCTGGAAATGAATATACAAGATCATGATTTTTTACACAAAATTATTCTGAGTGATGCATCATCGCGATGAGGCTCATTTCCATTTGTCTTGGTACGTAACCAAACAAAACTGTATCATCTAGAGTTCCGAAAACCGAAGAGAAATAGTAGATACATAGATAGTTTTTGGGTTTGTCCCAAACGAGTCCAAGTTTGGTGTCGTTTTTGTGCTAGTGGTGCCATTAAACCCTATATTTTCAAAAATTATGCTGGTGCCACCGTTTCAGTTAATGGATTGCGTTACCGAACGATGTTTTTTTTTGTCTGAAATTGATCCCATAGACGTGGATGACGTTTATTTTCAGCAGGACGGCGCCACGTGTCACACACCTGGTGAAACAATAGCTCTATTGCGTGGGAAATTTCCTGGACACTTGTGATCTCACGTGATTTCTCGATATTTAGTGTCCAAAATCGATGTCTAAAACCTCAGTGATTTGAACCTTTTGGACAGTAAATCATAACAGAGAATAGATCCGAACAAACCTAATACTCCTGCTTCAAGTGTATCTGTCAAAAATGTATGAAAGTGTCTCGTGAATCTAATAAAAAAATACCTTGATCTGTGCCTTAAATGACAACTTTCGAAACAACACCTCTACAGATTGTTAAACTTGGATAGTTTAGATAGATAGATAGCCATGCTGAGGTTTTCATAAAATGAGTTTGTAGATCCCAGTCGAACTGTGAGTATAAAGCACCACAGACGGTAAACCAGAAGAACCAGGAAGAAAAAATCCCTACTAAAGGAAATAGTTAGCGAAAGGACAAGGGTTTAGAGATCAATATGAGCGATATCTTAGCTCTCTAAGGAAGAGTCAGAATCTTCCATAGGTTGGAATAAGGCGCTCGCCTTACTCTTTTCAATATCCTACTAATGGTAGCTAAAGTCATGGCTCAAGTCAAGTTCCCATAACTAAAAAATAGTACATTTGTTCCAGAATGTTTAGCCTGAAGATGTATCCACTTATCCATCGGCTCCATAGAAGCAAAATTCATATGTAGGTACCAACCATTATTTAAAAAGTCCCAACAGCCAGTTTCCACTTCGTTACCTTTTTCATAAGCGGGAACAAAAGAAGTCACTAAAGTCATTTATTCCAGATCAAGTTATCCATGCTCTTGTAGGAAAGTTCGAAGAAGTTTTTCCGCAAAAATAAACTCCTTATCAAGAAAGTTTCTCCGAAGGTAACACATCTTTGTCAACAACCTCTAGCGCAAATGAACTCATCTAACAAACTATTCCGTTCGCGGCAACCTTAGATATCAACCTCCAATTAATTTTCCTCACCACCACCCTGGATGTTCATTTTAGAATACAGTTCCTTAAACCGATGAGCACCGCTGCGACGACGACGACGACGTGACTAAAAGTTTTCGAAGACATACCTTATCATTCATACCACCGCAAGGACTCCAATTTTTTTACACGCTCAAATCGTGTTGCGAATAATGGCATCCTTGCACGTAAATGTTCTGGTAATTCACTCCACTCCCACCATGACGCAAATACATAGTTATTGGTGCAAATAGTGTGTTAAAACTGAAACGCAATACCATTTGCATATATTATCCTTAGTACATCGAACGTTTTCACATATTGGTTTCCTGCGGCGGCGGGCACACACACACACACACACACGAAACGAAAATTAGTTCTTTCCCCCAACGACTTCCGCTTTCAGATCCTTAAAACACGTTTTTTGTTTTGCCAAAGCAACAAGAACAATCTGCAACATGGAATCGCTCTCACTCAAGTACATGCTAAGTAGGGCAAATTACCCGGGTGTTCAAATAAAATACTGAAAAAAAAAAACACAAAAAAAGGGACGAATACACACACACATACACACAATCACCCTATATTTTCGTCCTACAAGGACATGCAGCTTGTTTAAGTACTATACTATACTTTACATGTGCACTGATCTGGTAATTAAACTGCCGAGGGGACTCTTTTAAACATCCCGAGTGGAGTTCATCAACTCTTCATCTAATACCCACACTGACATAATAAGGAAAAGTTAGCAGTATACCAGTCTTCCTGTGCCAATATTTGGCAGAGAAAACTTGATGAAATTTTGAAAGAGAAAATGAAAAAAAAAGAAGCACTGCTGCTACTGTTGGAGGGCGAGCGACGACGAGAAAACATGGAAAAATATCGGACATGAAAGAGATCCCTCATCCTTTTATCTTCTAGACTTTCGCCGTCGTCGTCGTCGTCCTTGCGCTTGTGGATTGTGTGTTGGGGGTAATTCTTCGCCATCACCTTTCATGACCTAAGTCAACACAATCGGAGTACAATTTGTACATGGAATGGAGGCGCACTCATATTTTGCCTTCTGTCGTTTCTTATAAGCTAGATGCCTTCTTGTTTACTTACGGTTCGTGAACTTTGGACAACTAGGAAATTGTAAATAAGACAGACGCATGGTCACAGTATATGTGACAAGAAAGGAGAACTGCACTCAATAGATATTTTTCGATTGATGGGAGAATTTCGATTTTTCGATGTTAAACATACATAAAAGCTACATTCCGTTGGATTCGAATAAACGGGTATCAAACCCTTATCCTCCCTTCTATGCAGCCCTAATGAAGTGGGCGTGTCATAATGCATTTTTTTGTTCAGTTTTGCAATAACCTCGAACATCTGAGGATTTTACATACATGCAAAATATCATGAAAAACGGTTTTTTAATGAAACCGCCCCAAAAAAGTGGGCGTAGCTACAGACAATGTATGAGTGAATTGTAGACAATTTCAATAGCTAAATATTTGGTCTTAACAAAATTTTTCGGTTTCATGTAATTTAGTGAAGTTATGCACGCTAGACCAAACGCTCTGACATCCGCAATAGCTTGATCCTTAAAACGACGATTCGGTCTTCATTATCGATTCGAAACTGGGGGCTGTGATTCGAAGATTCTCTTTGCTGGAGAATTATTGTCCATACGCTCGATGTGGCCGAACCAGTGTAGTCGACGTGTTTTGGCTTTTGGACTACATATAGATCTTGATACAGCTCACAGACTTTGCGGTTGTATCTTCTCCATTCGTCCTCCTCGCTTATGGGACCGCACTTGGCTCCATGTAGCAGAACTGGCAAGATCAAAGTTTTGTAGAGTTAGGAGTTTTGAATCCATTTGTTTCGTCAAACCGAAGTAGCAGCGGTTTCCTAGTTGTCATTCGTGGAGTTAATATTTACTCTGAGACAGTTATTGTAGCCAACAGTGACGTTTTGTCTTAGGCGGTAGACAGCTTCTTTGTTTGTTTAACGTGAAGTCATATCTTCATGCCTTTGATGGTGTTGTTGCAGTTTCGCGTCATCTCCTCTAGGGTTTTAGCTACTACCACCACCGCGATGTCATCGACATATCCGATTATGTCCGCTACTCTTTTGTGTCGCATGTGTGGTGCTCCTGAACCCGTATTGTCGGTTGGAAAGCCCATTGTCTCCTTCGGTGTACTGGACAAGTCTGTCGCGGATAACTCTTTCCAACACTTTCCTTACCTTGTCTAGCATGTACAGTGGTCTGTATGACGTCGGATGCCCTAGGTGCTTTGTTGCCTGTTGGGATTATTACCACCCTCTGTATGTCGTTTCCATTGCAGAGAGAACTTTCCTTCTGTCAGGCATCTTGTATAGAGGTTTGAAAACACCTCTGGTTGGGTTTGAATGGCTTCCTTTAGGACGAAATTTGGGATCCCGTCCATTCCTGCAGCCTTATTGCTTTCCATTTAACCCACTGCTTTCAGGACTCCTGCAGGCGGATTGTATTGGTTCCGTATCCTCTGTTATTATGGGGAGAATATGCATACTAGTATTCCTTGGGAATAGCCCGCTGACTATAATATTCATCATGGTTGGGTATGTCGCTGCAGCTGCTGCGCTACTTTTAAGTTTGTCCATAACTATCGTATAGGAGCTTCCCCACGGGTAACGTTGGACCTCTTCTCGTAGTGATTGGAAAGACTCGGTTCTACTATTTTTAACGAATTTCCGAAGTTCCTTTCTTTTTCTCAAGAATTCTTCTTGTATCTGTTCGGAATCTTCTCTTTGTCTTGCTCGCTGCCGGCGCCTTCGCATTTTGAAAGAGTCTACTTTCAGGTCAGCGATGCAATCATTCCACTATTACGCCGGATTTCACCCATTCCGATTGCCTTTGGGTGGCATGGATGCGTCATATATTCGGGTGAGGGAAGTTGTCACTTGCTTGGCCTGTTCTTCAGCTGGGTCCAATTGAGCATCTCTTTACCTAGGTTGTTACTTACCAGCCCAGCTTTTGTACCTTTTTAGTGGCTTTTTAGTACTGAAACCCTCTTGGCTCTGTTGTCTCAAATATAATGGCCCGGTGATCACTGTTTGTATAGAGATTTTGTATTTCTCGCTATGTCTCTACTGCCGAAGGTTTCCACCCTGAAGGTTGGCGTCACATATGCCACACTTTGGGTACGTAGTACACTCCTTGGCTATATGCCCCTAGCTTTCGCAGCGTAGGAACGTTCCTATATGTTCCACTTCATTTTTTCAATCACTGGCGATATGCCCTTCTCAAGGCTTTTGAAACATCTTGTAGGTTGGATATGGTCGTGTATTCTGCACCTAACCTATCCGATCTTTATACGCCCTGCAGTGAGTAGTTTATTGGCTACGTCAACTGTGAGAGTAATAAGGGCGGTTTGTGTTCCGTCCCTTGTTACTCTCATGGACTTGATAGCATCTTTCATGATGCTTCCTGATGTTGGGGGTTACTCCTCAATGCCTACGCATATCTCCTCTTGTGTCGTCGATTCGTCTAGGTCACGCAGTTCAACCGTGGCTTGATGGCACAGTGTTGTTTTGCTCGGTTCCTTGTATTTGGCCGTCAGTCCCTATCCTGAGCTCTATGAATAACTCGCCTTTGGCTGTCTTCCGGATCTAATTCACGTTTTCTGCGAACTCTATAAGATAGGGTTTGCTCTCATCGTTTTGTATGTTTGCGTAGGAGGTCTCTACTGATTTCGCAATCACACTGGTATCTGTCTTTTTGGTTTTCCTTCGAGTCTTGCTGCCGTCTCGTTCTCATCTTTCTTTTTCTTTTTTCTCCATTTGTTCATTGCCTATACTTATGGGCTTTTGGGTCGTTCCGACATTTTTTCAGCAGGTTCCATTGTCTTTATTTTCGTATTACTGGTCTTTAGGGACATTTTCCGCTTCATCGGGTTTCTTGATGCTCATTTGCAATATTCTTCTTTTGACTTTTGCTGTCGTTTTGAGCTCAGTCTTTTGGCTATTGGCTCCAGTTTTTTCTTCCCATCCTGACCTACTTTCAGCCATGGAGATGTTTGGGAGGTATTAATCTTTCTTATGACATCCTTTGGTCTGTGGTCGTGGATTTCAATCGCTGACAGTATGCATGTGCCATGCCTTGATCTTGTCAATGGTATCTCGCATTGACTGGTTGATCGAACGCTTCTTTCCGTGCACCAACTTATCCACTAGGATCTTTATCTGCTTTTCTAGATTTGGAGTTTCGTCCGCAGCATCCACAGTAAAATGATATTGATTTCGCAGGTCGGAACAAGATTAAAGAGCATTGGGCTCACAACTGAGCCTTGATGGACCCCACTTTGACTTTAAAACTATCAGTGAGCCCACAGGCGCACTTAACTTAAGTTGTTACTCGGTGGTAGGTGACACGGACTGAATTTATGACGTGTTTAGGAATTACGTAATTGACTTCTGATATTTTCAAGGTGGATGAACACGGTATACACATTTCTCTTAATCAGCAGATATTTTTGAACACGGTTCGTAAAACATATATAGGATCAACTGTCGACTTACCGCTGACGAAGCCAAATTGGGTTTCGCTTACTGAAGCCATCTACCTGATAGAAGCATCCAGGACTCTCTCTCAGATTTCAGACAGTGCGACTTGAGTTTAGTCCCGCAGAAGTGTGCACAGCTTATTATGTTTTTATAGAAGGGTATCATGAAGCTGTTTCGTCATGCCATAGGAAAATGATTTTATTAAATAATTGAGTCAACCAGATGGTGCGTTAGTCTCCCAGTTTGTAGTAAACATCTAATAGAGTCCTATCTGGGACAACTGCATTATCTTTCGTAGTAAAGTAGTCTAAGCGTGCCAATATTCCAAGTTTACTCTGTATATTTTGTTTGGTTTTCCTTATGGAATCTCATTTATTAAACTATTGCCGTCGCTTGAGGGGGACCCCCTAACACTTTTCGCTTTTCTATTACCCAGCGTAACCAATTTGTGCAATTTTGTTGAACATACTGTCTAAACGAGAAATGAGAAACCTAAACTGAGCAATGGCTGCAATCCTTTTTCCTCAAAAACTTTTCCCTTCATCTTTCCGTAACACATTTCACCGCTTACACACATGCGCTACATAAAATATATACCACTGTGTGTTGTAACACTTCAGAATTCTTTTCAGCCTGCAATTAAGGACGAAATGTGAAAAAGTGGACTCTCACATTGAGTAGCGAGTAAATTTGTTCTTTCATCCGCTCGCTGTAGAAGAAAATTCATTCGACCGTTTCGCTGTAATGAGCCCAAGTTATTTACTCCCCAATGAGACCTTCACATATCATTCCGTGATGTGATCCTTTTTTTGTTTTTTTTTTTTTTTTGTTCTGTGTACCTACTCCAAACAGGATGTGAGCGTGTGCAAAAGAGGAAGCAATCCTCCCATCCTTACCGCAGTAACGATGGGTGTCCTACACACGCACACTGGCATTCAATGGAGTTCGATGTCCTGAAGTGAATAGCGGAGCTATACTTCGTTATCTTAATAAAAATTCTTTCAGAATGGCGTATGGAAGGAAGGACGAACTATATCCGTAATGGATTTTAAGATGTCAGGACACATCAATGGAGATGCGTGTGTGGATGAATGTTTTGTCGGGGAAGAGTTGAGAGACGACACTAAGTCTTATGTATAGATACCGTGGATAAATTGAACCGATAGTGGATGACAAATTGTGTTACTTTAAGGCGATGAATTGCTGAATGAATTTGTTCTTTTCGCTTGAATTCGAATGCGAGTATCTATACTGTTGGTGGTGGTTTAAGCGAAAAAAATAAGATAAATTTGTAAATGTCAATCTATGTAGGTTAGTTGAATTCTTTGAATACGTAAGGACCTTATCAAGTCTGTCGCTCGGATCATCCTATGACAGTAATGATTCTGCAAAGGCTTTGGCATTCACATAGCAATTGTGTAGTGCTTACCCTAGCATCGAAGTAAGACGACACAGAGCCTTACATAGGTCTGTTGTTATAAAGGCATTGTCAAGGTTCAACTGTTGGTCACTGGTAATGTCCTACTCCAAAAGTCATTAGTAAGGCCTTCTAAGCATAAGCAAGACTAGGTCTTTCATGGATACAACTCATCACCGAGCATTTAGAAGTTCATGCCAGTACTGGATATGTTTAGTGGAGTTTCTGCAGATTGGCTACATTGTGCTGTGTTTGAAGGACACTTCTAGAAACTTGTCTGGAATCTGAAGTTGTCTCTTCGACGATCGATATAGGATGATAGCCTATATAGCGAACGTACATAGTCTTTTTGTAGCAGCAATTTCATCACATCTGACATTGAAGGCACCGAGGGTTACGGAACTACCCTACTGCTGATGCCAGTTACAGCAACACAAACCTTAATCGGAATAAGCTGTCTGATGTATCGCAGAAGGTGTACCTAAAGTTTGGGGTGAACCTGCGCTTCAGCTAAGAAGACTTTCCAGTTAGATCGGTCCTCAGCTAACTGCCTCCAGTTGAGCACTATGTACATATCGATATCAACACAAAAGATGCTATATTCTCTAAGCCAGTTCAACTGCTATGATATGCAGTCTCTATAACCTATATGCCACAGCAGAGGTAATTGAAGACTATGACCTAGGACAAGTCATGACTTCAGCTTCAGTTAATTTAGGAGTTTACTTATCCAGCTGTGAACTTTTCACAATCAGTGCGGTGGTCCATGTTGCCCTCTTACTAACTCTTAGCAGTTGTTTCTTTTAGGTGTTGTTTCCTTAGGTGCTAATGGAATTAGGGCAAGTATAGTTGCAAGGACTGTAGTTGGGGTGGTTTTAATGACACTAATAGTCCCTATGTACGGGACTCTACAAACTTCGGTTAGTCATCCACAGGTTAGAATGGCCGTGAACATCCCGTGAATGATGGCAGGCTTAGGCAACCATTTGCTACGAAAGATTTTACTGCATGTATAGAAGGCTATAGATGCCTTTTAATCCTTTTTTACGTGTCCTCTTTTAAAGTCAGTTTTCTGTCGAGTATGCAATCCAAGTATCTCGCCTTATTTCAGATTTGGAGTAGGGTACTACATATTGAGTAAGGAGTCCATCGACCTTCTAGTGGAAATACATTTTCCTGGTAGCTCCTCAGATGCTGTATCTCAATTCGGAACCACGTTCTCTACACCGTGCAGCAACTTCACACAAATAGTTACTACTGAAAAGATCATTTGGGCCATGCGCATTTTCAAACCAAACAAGTCCCCAGGGCCAGATGGTATCAATCCGGCCCAGTTTCAGCAATCAGAGGACATAGTGCTCTCTTGGCTTAAAGCCATCATGTCTGGTTGTCTGAGTCTGGTCTACATTCTCAAACTATGGACCTAGGCTGAAATTGTCTTTATGCCCAAAGTAAGAAAATGGACGTACATATCAGACTGATTGATATCCACCTACACCAGTGCATTAGCCCATCTATGCTCTCTGTGTCTCAACATGCATACTAGAAAGGCAAATCAGTCGAGACAGCCTTTTACTCGTTAGTGCGCATCATTGAAAAATCACTGATCATCATGGAATTTACCATAGCGAGCATGGTTCCTGGACGTTAACAATGTCGATGTCAATTAACGATGCACTTACAAGCCTGAAAGTCGATTTGATGGCAGATTTTGGAGAGTTTTCCAGCTGAGGCTACCAATGTTGCCACAGAGATCAGTACTGGTCCCATTACTGTTCATGTATTTGCTATATTTCTGACTGAACTGTGTCCAAAATATCTGAATATCTAGAACAAGAACCTACCTATGTACGCAGAAGAAGTAAGGAGTAGGCCTTTGGTGTAAAGACTACTTTAGTTTTGCTCCTGCCTATTGACATGCAATTCATAACCAAATAGGCCATCATAATCAAGTAGGAACCCAGCTCTGCCTCTTTTCCCATGTCCTTCATATTCCCTACATTTGTTACTGACCAAGTAGCTCACTTTGGTTAACTCGTATTCCGTTTCAGATAGATAAAAAAACACTCATCACTCCCTTGCATCTAACCAACCAAGAATAAAGTCCTTTACAAAACTGTTTTGCAAACAATCGTCCTTAATAAATCAAAGTTATATTTGTTTTTACTACAATGAAGTAAAAGTTATCAAAAGAAAAATATTGTCTTGTTGCCAGGAGTACCTCTTCTTTTCTATTTAACTATTGTGTTATTTTTAAAGACAATCCTTATGTTTATTTTGCCTGGACATTCTAATGGATGTCCTTCTCTTGTCTCTTCGTCTTTGGCATTTCATTTCAAGTGCAAGAAAAACTTTTGAAAAACTTTTTAATATCAAATATTCACTTTCACTGGAAGTAATTTCTCAAGTTCCACCACAAACAGATAGAAAGATAGATTGAGGACAGCAAGGCCACTTCAAACGAAAAATGTATTTGTTAAGATAGCTTAATATTGCTTGGGGAAATTGAAACTCCCTCCCTTCCTCTGTTGTGGTCTTTGTTCAGATACTCTGGATGACTAGGGAAATACATACCATCGTTTGATATTAGATACCAACACAGATTGAGGATGGTCAGTATTGGGTTTTGTTTGTTTAGGTTAAGTATAATCAAAAAGGGAACACGTTTCTTATAACATTTTCAATCTAAAATTGGATTATACTCAAGTTTGTGTTGTGATAATAATATCTTTATTAAAATAAATTTATCAGGATGTGACGACATGCCAATAGATACATCAGCAAGACTAGCACTTTCCTTTCATCGACATAATATACTATATCGACCCAAGACCACTGCTGCCCTAATTGACATAAGTATTTTATTTAAAGAAAACAACCTATCGACAGTTTAAGTAGATGTCCTTCATATAATATGCAAAAAGGATTTCCGTGCTGAAATCAATTAAACGAAGATACAACGAATAATTTATCGGCATCCGACTGAACTTTTACCCTGCGATTCTATTTTAATTTTAAATAACTTCGCGAACTTTCCAACATACAAAGACTTAAATACTGTTATTATATACATATGTATGTATGTAGTTATTTTTTCACAACAAAAAACAAGCTATTGCACGGCAAAAAGGACGAGAAACACAGAAGAACAGAACAACTAACCAATAAACCATTCTGTCTTATTTATTATTTACTCAATCAAAGAAGCTCCCAGCACACTGTTCTGTATTGTCTTTGACCCATTTCATGGCAGAAATCCTTTGGTATTGCTCAACTTTTTCCACGAGGCTCGAGGACATAAGTGCATACTTCAAACTACAGAGACAGGTCCTTTGGACTCTCAGAATTCAATGAATAGTTTTGCATTACTTTTCCTCCATGTGCCCCGCACTAAGGATTGAGGACACAACGTCGAAGCAATTTTATGTCCTTTTGCCAGGGATTATTTTGTCTCTAGGACTTTCGCAATTTATCTCGTCGCTTTTGTTATCGGTTTTATGCCATCGATGTGCAATTAGATTGAAGATCATCGATTTGTAATTGAATTCTTATTCCATTCACCAGATGGTTTTTTTTTTTTGAATCCTTTTTGTTCGTTTTTTTCTTTTTTTTTCATTCTTCTTTGTGTTGATGACTCAGAGAAGGATTCGTAAGGAAATTCTCGATGCATGATTGGAATTTTAATATTAATTTATAATGATGGGGTAAAAAATTTGCACGTATAACACGTTTAGTACTTCGCTTGTGGTTAGGTGTGTGGTAGAATTGTTAATGTGGTGCCTGGTAGCATTTGGCCGAGAGATTTGTGGGTTTTGTTGGGAAATATTGTCCTGAGTATTAATGTAATTATTATTCATACGGTTTTCAATACTTTTCCAGTGGGATTTAACCCCAAAGACAACCTAACTATAGTTAGATGTATAAGATCGGATAAAAAGTTTGTCAAAGGGAGCGATAGATACTTACAAGAAAATAAAAGAAAGATAGACTCCAAAAAAGCCCATCAATGGTGCACAGAGTACCAGGGTTCATCGAGAAACACTACAGATCCTGAGCGGTGTGCTCTTTAGGACAGTACCTAACACTGCAGTAAGTCCACGAGACAATAGGCCACTTCCTTGTCAACCAGATTGTAGACGAATAAAAGATCAAGTGGACAATGGACTTCTTAGCCTCTTTTAAAGCACCCGATACTGACAGTATATTTTCCATAGCGCAACAAGGAGTTGCTTCCGCGTGTTCCTTAATTCCTCATTTATACCTCAAGCCTGGAAAGAAATCAAGTTAATTTTTATACCCAAAGTGGGTAAACTTTCACCCACGACCCTCAAAGACTTTAGGCTAATAATCCTCATCTCGTTCCTGATCGAGATATTGGAAGTTTGTCAAAGAAGTGAGCCCCGAGACGGTGTAGTCTTTTTTGGGACCGAACTGGACACGTACATAGGAGCTGGAGAATGGTTTCCTCATTCTCCTCATCCGTACAGCTTCTGTAAAAGTCATGTAAAAACACGCCCGGCCTTTCGGCATGTTGGCCTATTAGATAGTGTCAAGTAAGAACACCGATAACGTGGCTGATCTGTGATCGCTTCAACAGGACCAACTCAGCAATACGTTTCTGATCAAGTCTGGGCCAGATCTGTATCGAAATGTTGAAAGTGGAGAGATTTTCTCATCTACAGTTGGTTTTGCTAAAAGCGTCCAGGTTCCGCCACTTCAACAGGATCCTTGCAATTCCCTGCAATGTCTCTGTAACCTGGCATCCCGCATATGTGAATGTTGAACTGTCATCTGCAAGAGAGACAAACGGCAGTTTAAAGTCGTCCTTGAAGTAGAGGAGCACGATTCCAGGGATTCAATTGCCGCTTAACTGTCAGTGAAATTGCTAATATCCCTGACATATGTATATTGCAGTACATTTCAGGCAGGACAATGCTTCTTTCATCGCCATGATTTCTGCCTGAAAAATGATGAGGCGGAAAGAAATACTCAGCTTATGGGAGCAAACACCGCAACCCAAGGCCTTGGAGAAGTGTAAAAGTGGACTGAACTATCTTCAGGAGAGGCAGCAGTGACCCATTCACTTCGGTAAGAAAAGTGCGGAAGTTTCGGTTAAATAACAGGGTTGGTGGGGTTCGTCGGTGTCTTCTGTAGCAAACTTGAGGAGATCAATGATCGAGGAGTAGCCCTTGTGATAGTTAGACCACTGTTAGGAGGATTTGAGTTGGATAGTTGTGCTCGCAGTCAATTGCTTGCCAAGCATATCTAAGGGAAGCAGATGGACCATAATGTCCTGCACCGCTGAAGGAGAAGTTCTTAGTGCACCTCCGATGCATATACATGCAGATCTTTGCACCAACAACTACAAGTTGTTTTTTGAGGGGTTTATAACCCATAGTCCGCATTATGGGGCCCATCTGGTAACCCGTAGGAGACCACATTGAAGAGTATTAAGATGTTTTCCGGAGGCGGTGATAGCAATCTCATCTGCATAGGCAACCACTTAGCATCCAGCCACAGAAGAGGGTACAAAACGCCACTCTGAGGAGTTCCGCAACTAACAAGTATTCTAGCCGATGCATCGCCCAGGTGCGAATTGATAATTCTGCGTATGAGCGATTGATTGATTAATACTCCAAGGGAAAGAATCGTTTGTTGGGATGCAGAGAGCATAAATGGTCTGATCCTCTGGCATGGGTGGTTGATATACTGTCTAGCGTTTTCAATAGAAAGAACGATAGCCTGATAGGTCGGAGATCCTTCGGATCCTTTCGGTATAAAGACAACTTGAACACCTCGGTCCATAGTTTGGCAATATAGACCAAATTCAGACAATTAGACATGATGGCTTTAAACTAAGGAAGCACTATGTCTTCTGATTGGTCTTCAGCCGGAACAATCATATCTGGCCCTGAGGACTTACATATATGGTTTGAAACTGCGCATGACCAAAAGGATCTTTTCAGTAGTAACTATTTTCGTGGAATTGCTGCATGGTGTAGAGAAGGTGGTTTTGAATGTAGGTTCCATTACCTGACGAGCAGGAAAATGTGTTTCCAACAGAAGGTCGATGGGCTTCTTACTAGAGGTGGTCCAGTGACCATCTGGCTTCATTACGTGGCTGGGTATAGAGGAATTTTTGGAGATGATTTTACGTAGCTTTAAGGCTTCGGAGAACATCTCTATGCTTTCGCAGAAGAGTCTGCAGGAACATCGTTTTTCCTTCCTCACTGAAGTTTTGAATTTTCTATGAGACAGGTTGTGGGCATTCCAATCAGCCGTCTTACGCTAAAAAGGAACCTACTTTTCTAAATAAACATATCGAGACTAGGATTTCACCAAGATAGTTTCTTCTTGCCTCGAGGTTTGCGAAGAAGACAAGCCAACGACATAGCGTCTTTTAGTGCCTATGTAAGAACATGCACCATGCTGTTAAGCTCCTCAGTGTTCCATAGGTGAAATGGAAGGGATCAACGTTTTCAAACATTCCATAAAGAGACCCCAATTGGTCTTCATGTAGTTTCTGAAAACCTTTTGTTTTGAAGGGTGGTCATCTAGATTAAATTGGACGTACCTGACAGTGGTTTGTAAACGAGTGCTCATCATTTGGTCGTGACCCAGATGGACAATTACCAGTCAGTAATTGTTTTGATGCAATTCCAGGTTGGTAGCGACTCTATCTTAACTGTTATAAGAGAGTAAAAAGCTGTTAAGATGGATCTTTGCAAGGATGAAGCATCTCGGTATACCTACAATCCTTGCGTAGATGAGAGTGTACATAGTTATGGGTCTTGAGTCCACATACCCGATGGCCGACTACTCAGGGCTCCTGGATCAAGACTATGTTTTCTCCACCTTTTGTGAGTCGGAGAATAAGAGATAAGGAATAAGCTTAAGCTGTTTTGCAGTGGTGCAGGTTAATTTGAACAATTCACAGCATTACCACGGTATAGTAGGCATCATCCGAACCTGATCTCAAGAGTTCATCCACAAGAGAGAGGCCTTGTCCCTCAACCTTTAGTCTATCCTAGAGAGAATGCAACTTTAGCTTTTCCGATTCTGCTGCCCACAGACAGTTCAGTGCCACCACGGTTAGCGAAGACCACATTCCCTAGATATAGAAAGTAGTTCACTTTTTTGACCACCTGTCCGGCAATGTTGAGTTGAGCACTGGTGTTAGAAGTGCTCAGTGCGTTCGTCTTGGCTGTGTTTATTTTAAGCTCCACTTTGTTTGCCTCAGCTTCGAGATTGTGGACCATCAGATGAAGGTCCATTATCCGATGTGAAAGTAGACAAACATCGTCAGCGTAGTCAAGGTGTTGAAGGTGAGATGGCATGGTTCAACGAATTCCGTAGTTACCCTTTGTCAATGGTGCACGGAGTACATGACTGATAACCACCAAGAACAATAGTGGTGGACAGTATGTACTCTACTGTGAACTTCAAAATTCTCAGATATCTTACCATTGTGTAGAACGTGACACTTACTACTCTCTTATGTAGCCTTGATAATAACTATGAGTTTTTCTGGAATGCCTCTCCTGCACAATGCCAACGAAATAGCAACCCGATTCAAGCTGTTAAAAGCCTTCTCGAGGTCGTTAAACAGTAGATGTAGCGAAGGCCTATACTCAACGCATTGTTCTATTATGATCCGTAAGGTGTTTATGTAGTCGATGCAGGAGGATCCGGCGCAAAAGCCTGCCTATCCTACTCTTTAGTACGTTCCAATATTATTTTATCTATTATTTTAGCTACTGCCGGGAGAACGTCTATACCTCTCCAGTTCCCACAGTCCATCAAATTTTTTTCTTTTTCGGAAGCTCAATGATCATCCCCTTTCTGGATGAGCGGGTGTAGCAGATCATTTGAGCAGGGATATGCCTCGAAAGTTCTAACAAGAAGCCTTTCTTGAAGATGGGGCATATGCATATAGTTGACAGTCATCATTCATGGTTTCATCCACCTATAACTGGTTGATGATTTGGGACATGCAACCTAATCAACCATCCTCCATGTTTGAAAAGCTTCGCTGGTAGACCATCAGAGTCGGCGATCGTTTTGTTCTTCAGCTTTATGATAGCTAAGCCAATCTGTTTTATACTGAACCATGCTTCCCAATAGCTTCTTCAGTGAGTGAGATAGCAGGTTTTCTTCCTGTCCAATCATTCTGTCCACCTGATCCCCATTAAGTAGCTATTGGAAGTACTAAACAGAGACAAGGTTTCCTTCACTGTTTCAAAGAGCCTGCGTTCCGGGCTTAAATCCAGCATTAAGTAACTTGGCTTCCCTGAAATCATCCCAATGTTGATTCTACCGCAGCATCCATCGATATCTTTGAACTGGTGACTGGTGACAACGTTGACTTTATTTTTTTTGTGGATAGTCGAGGTCTAAATTTGATGCCATGAGGCGTATGGTGGGATTTACCAAAAGAGCTACAAGGTCTGACTGGAGATGTTTCTTCTTTCCTCAAATGATGATGATGCCAGATGATTATTTTCCATTTGGGGTTACATTGTAAAGTTCGGAATGCATTTAATGGCTAGACTGACTTTCAGATGTATATACAGGTCACGACATCAATCTACATACCTTCTCATTCCTCAAGTTGAGATGTTTTCATACCTGATGGGTGCTCTATAATTTTAATGGAAGCCATTTAAAAGTTTACCTATTCACTTAATTACTTCTCCGGAAGGTCTATCAGCATCACCGGTAGATTTAAGGCAAAGTTAAGAAGTTTTAATGCGTTTAGCATTTTATGACAGCTTATTCATAAAACTTCTTTCATCATGCGAAGGTAGACTAGTCACCTTGACTGATGGATCGTAAGGGGTTGGCAATAAACCCCTTTCTCCATCAGGAGAACTGCACTAGACTTTGTCACATGATAGTCAAAGAAACCTAAACAAATATCAAAATACCAGGGTGAGCCTGCATCGCCTGGACAAAATCCCTAATTGATGACCACATTTCATTTGCAGTTCATTATACAAAATCTCTCTTTCGCGGCTGGTTCTGCAATACGAATCGATTCACAGCTCTGTGTGGTATAAAATCTAATTACATCCCACAGCACACAGTTCGATTTAATGAAACGGTTTTACACTGCGGCCAACCGCAGAATTCAATCCCCGAATACCCCCTGAAACGAAAAAGCCACAAAAACGTAGACGACAACAGCAGCCGGGCCACAATCCACAGTGGAATGATGCCTGGAGAAGGAGTCCACTGGTGACAAAGACGAAGATGAGAAAGAAGCACAACTCCATCATCTGACGCACATTGTTTTCACACCTGGAACCACCATCCGTCGCATCCGTCGTCGCCAACCCTCCACCAATGACGAGAGTATAATGGAATTCTCATTACGACGCACCCGTCACCAGAGATGGCTGCACAGCTTCGAATATGGTAAATGTCGTCGCCATCGTCGTCGGTTTGGGGAGTGTTAATGGAATTTCCTCCCGTCGGTCGTCGTCGTCGGCTTTAAGCTCTTTTGTCCTGAAGGTTGTGTCTTATTCCTCATTTCATGTTGATGAAGCAATCTTCATCACTCCACCTATTTCTCCTTTGGGAGGATATTGCCCTCAGTGTCGGATGGAGTGGGGGTGTATCTTTTTCTCGATTGGATTGGACAGGATTTGGCCAAAACACTAATAAATATGCCCGAGGGTCATGTCTTTTCTTACATAGAAGAGAGGAACCCACACTGAAGATGGCTGGAAATGCACAGAGTGAAATCCGCTTAAAACACAAAAGTTTCGTCATGAAAACTTTCAATGTTTCTCTCAATTTTCGTTAACGTTTCATAGTGTTAAGAGATTTTTGGGTTTTGTTACTTGACTGCACACAAACAGCAGGGAATGCAAGTGCAAAGGATAATGTTTGCATCAAGGATTGCTAGCTTTTTTGGGAGTACTTTGGGGTCTTGATGTGATTACTTTTGAAACATTAAAGACGACGGTGTACTTTTTTGTTTTATTAGGGAGCTCCAGATCCTTCGGTTGGATGGTCCTTGCTAGAGAATCGTAAAGGGTATTCGTTAAAAGATGAAGTATTTTCATGGCAGACGTTATCATAATTAAAAAGGGTTGCATTTGCATAGAAGACGGACTATCCAAGAAGGTGGACAAATTTTATGGATGGACAGATTGGTGATAGGCAACGTCTGCTTGGTTTTTGTCGTCCTTCATGGCAAGACCATCTTGTCTCACTTGATCTTCAAGTGCCTTGAATGGTTCTATGACGACACACTGAGAGATTTGTGAAAGACTGACTCTTTCAAGTGAATGACTGTATCTTTCATGTGAAAGACTGTATCTTTCATGTGAAAGACTGTATCTTTCATGTCAAAAACTGGCTTGGAGACTATCGGACCTAGATCAAGATTAAAAAAATCACGTGACAACCTAAACACCATTGTCATAATCCAGTTCAGAGCAGCTGGTTCCAATCTGCGTCGAGCACCGTGTGTTCTTAAGCGTCATGCGACTCAGAGTCATCGCGACAAGACCATATGGAAACCACCAAGAGGGAATAACCGATATTGAGGTTCCCAAAAATGCGCAAAGGGACAGTGAGCCTCTGACCTACAAAAATGGTGTTTTAGCTCTATGAGCGATAAGACAAACGGAGCTTACCACCTGACTAAACATGGTAGCGAAACTACCTACCAGACAAAGATATAAGTCATTCCAACTGAAGGAAGACTGGTACCTAAAGAGGACCTCGACAAAGAAACGTTTCAGACGAACCTAACTTTCGTCCTGTTTACCTTCCAGCCTTAGCCACCTTGACTGAGCGTGCAGGTTATCTAGATTTTGCAGACGAATCCCTAGCAACTGCTGGTTTCAGTCAGTTAAAATAAATAGGAGTGAGAACGAAGCAGAAGTCGTCTAGACCGTGCACTATACCATCCGGACAAATCCGATAAGCAAGCCTAAGTGGAGAGATTAAACAGAGTGACCACTGAGGATGGAATTCCGCGCTGTCATCGTTTGGCAAACGGGTCGACGCGAACTGTATGGGAATACTCTTACTCAGTAGTCTGTTCCAGTTATGGATTCAAAGGAGGATGTCTATTAAAGTGTGATTTTCATAAAGCCTTGAGATTTTCATAAGACAATGTTGGTTAGGATGCCTTTCATCGGAAGATACTGCATGCTGTAGAGTCGCCTTTGCCAAAGATTCAGAGATAATACTCTAGATCCCTAAGCAATCAAGTAAGTAAAGATAATGTGGATCCGAGGACTTCATTAAAATATTAGTGTTTCAATTGTAAGATACCATTGGAACTACAACACTAAGAGGTTTGGTCACCATTAACTCATATAGCTTTAGGGTGGCGACGCTCCCCCCATAAAAGATTCTAAAATCTCTTGCAACGAGGGGCTCAATAGCTGTGAATCTAATCGCTCTGCCTCCTCAGCTTTAATGATCTTCCAATTTTATGTCTTAAGGTTAGGATTTTGGATCCCTGTGAGCCGAAGAATATCCTTGGTGACATTGGGCCCAAGAGGTATCCAGACTCTCGCTCTCCACCGAGTGGAAATTTGGTCTTTATGTACAGCCTTGATGCCAATCGTCGAGGTCGATGGCGCTAACGTGGGGTTAGCCAGGCAGTGAGAGAAGATGTCCGAAGATCCTTGTGCCTTCAAAAGCCTACAGTTTTCCGCACTGGTCGTCACTTCAGCTCATCCTCATCCCAGTTAGCTAATTCATTCATGGAGACGCTCTAGTAAGTGCTTTCCTGATCTGCGTACTTTTTTGTATGCATTCGCAGTGCGCATACAGTGCGCCTTAGGACGTCCCGCTGCAGCAGGTCATCTGTTGGCAAACGTGATTATGGCTGCAGCTTCCGAAACAGAAATCGCCACCGAATCAGAATCCGTGTCAGTAAGGAGCCCTCAGTATTATCGTCAATATTCAACCTAAAAAGCTGCCTCTCCATCGTCCTTATGACACGCCTAGTCGTTCGTTCAGTCGCTGATGTCAATGTCGTCGTTGCATCTGTTCCCTTCAGTTGAGGGCTAGCCTTAAAATTTGTTGTGTTGTCTTGTTTTTTTTTGGTTTGCTGCTGAAAAGTTCATGTTGGTCCCATGAGCATGAGTAAGCCGGTAAGTAGTGGTGCATCCTCAGCATAGTCGGTTTTTCTTGGATAAGGTACGACAAGCCCTGGCAAAGCACTTGAAGGAGCTCATTAGAGACCGATTTAACCCTCACACTTGTATCCTTGAGAATGATTTGCTTTGCGCTAACACCACCACTGGAATCAGGTTCACTACACTTTAGCTGGAACGCTACTCCAGATACTTTACAGCATTGGTGACCCTACTGCAATCGCTCCCTGGAATCATAAGGTCGAGCATCTCCATCATGGCAAAGTAAGAGAACAAGGTCACAGTCAGTCTTCGAAGTACATTTTGAGCATATAGTGGCCTGTTCAACATGCCTGTTACAATCCGAAGCCCGTTTTTGCTTTAATTGCCACTTGATTGGCTAAGAGCACCATGGTATCTTCTGTCTATGTTGATTTCGAGACTTCCACTTAGTTTATGAAAGAAAAACAAACCTTGCAAAGCCCTTTCCGAATTTCGGAACTGAAATAAGTAATGAAGCTTGAAAATTCAGAAAAACATGAGAATGATCTAGAGACTATGAAGCTATTAGAGCGTGTGAACACTGGACAAAGAAGCTTTAATGTAAATGTTGCTGAAGTCATCGACAACAAGGATGATGTTGGTCAAAACTCTTCCCAAAACTACTAAGTACCTCTTCAAAAATGTATAACCAAAACCTACTAAAAAACTTGAAAGAACTGGCTGCGACTTACGTATTCCAAGTTGTTCTCAAGATGTCCTCAAGTCGCCATACCCTTTGTCGAAGAATGCCTAAAGACATATAGTTTATTGTAATGTGCAGATAGTTCTAAGTACGATCGATAGACAATGATCGATAGACTCTGAAAACTACGTGATTCTACATTTGATCGACACAACTATAAGACTGTTTCATCGAATATATGGTGACTTCTCCACCGTATTTCAAAGAACAGCTTGTCTTGGCTGAACAGAGGTATATCCAGGTACGCCTAGCTCTG
This sequence comes from Xylota sylvarum, assembly GCA_905220385.1. NCBI lineage: Eukaryota > Metazoa > Arthropoda > Insecta > Diptera > Syrphidae > Xylota > Xylota sylvarum. Next base: position 43,476,955 of record LR999958.1, read on the forward strand.
TTCTAAATTATCTGCTGCCCAGACCTACTACTGATTTTTTTCGAACTTGCACGACTCTTTCGATGTTCGACGTCCTGGCGTCGACAAATTGTTACGGATACCTCCAAAGTCAACCAAAGAACCAGTCCAACTGGATAATAACATAATAAGACTTAATTAGACCTATCTATGCTATCCCAAAGGTCATATTGTAGGAATTAGGTGGAAGGTTTATTCTTAGAGTATCTGTCTCGTATCCTTTGCCTTTCCGAAGGCAAAAACTCCCTCAATCTATCGCAAGGTTGAAAAATTTTACAATGGGATCATTGAAACTTGTATATTTCTAACGAGATTGATTGACAGAACTCGAACGTCCCTTCATCCTCAGTCAGGACTTTCATGTTCTTATTGGGTTCTTATGAACATATTGTACACGGGTTTTGATTTAAAGTACTTACCTATGAGTTTATTTACTCCAAGTGTAAGGAATCCGAGAATTGAAAGTTTGTAGTCACAGGACACAATTATAAGCTCAAAACAGCCCACAATATTGTATTTATATTTGAGAAACTTAGCTATAAGCAACTGAAATCTAGTCTATCTTCTGTATCTTTTCGCCCCAATATCTGCCGAACAGACTGTATCCCATTGCTAAACGTCAGAACAGTGCGCAAACTTTAAAAGACATAAAAAAATAAAACCCAAACTGAACAAAAGACATAATGTTGGCCTCTCCACTAAGAAAGAGAAAACTTTACAGCAGCACAACGACAGCACACCCCATATCGTCTCGTCCTTTCGAGGCTCAGTGTAAACTTGTTACACAATCCCTTTCATCCACCCCTGCTCCTTGAGTCCTTAACTAATTTCAAGGCGAATGGAAAACTCATTAGCTTGTGTGTGTGAATATTTTTGGCACACACAACAAATTTAATAACAATGAACTTTGTTGCCAGTGTTAGTTTATGACAGAGTCCTGACGTCTCTAATCACTATTACAGAATTAATGGGAAACAAATTTTTTTGTTTTTTTTTTTTTGTTAATTATACCTACACAACCTGTTATCATGCGTACACACACGTATAACTATACATTATATCTGTATACTTAAAACTGTTTAGTTCACCTTTGATGTCGGCTATGTGTGTCAGATTTATGACATATCCTTGGATGTGGTTATTCATGAAGAACCCACAGGAGGGCGCACAGTGTGCCATACGTCTAGCAACTGATCCGCAACTGAAACAGATTTCAGGAGAATACTTCAAGTAAGCTGTATCCGAAGGACTCGTTGAAATTAATTATATTTTTGTCTTTTGTTTTTCGTTTCTTGTCTTTGATTGCAGTGATTGTGAGATTACGACACCATCGGAACTGGCAAAGGACAAGGAGCTGGCAAAGCGGCTGTATATGGAAACGATGCGGGTATTGAAGTTGACAGGTGGTGACGATGAAAAGGATTAACAAAAAGGTTGGCGATAATTATTACTTTAACACTGTTAAGATGGCTATTTGTATGTGGGGGGCTTGGAGGACTGTGGTGACTTTTTGATAGCAAATAAAGATGTTGACTAAATGGTGGAGATGGTAGTAAGCTATTATTATTGGAAAGGACTATTGTCTAAACTCTAAACAAGTAAATAGGGTTTCTGAGGAATTACTGGTTTGTATTAAAAACATTTAAGTCCTTGCGAACCAAAGTCATCTTACTCGGGAGAAATCTTAAGGAAGGAGAGTGTTGCTTCAAATATATAGAGCTCTGTTGGAAAGTCCCACCTAGAATAAAACTTCACATGCCACTTACATGCAACATATTCCTGGTTAGTTAAACCAAAAATCAGAGGAGTTCCTTTGCTAATCCGAAGTAAGAGAGTAAGAAAATCGAGGGGTAGATGACTACCTCATATATGGTGGGGTCCCACAGGTATCTATACAAGGACCTAATGTTTTTAGCGAAGCTAAGATTCGAATGCGAATGGAGAATCTGAAGTGCTTATGTATATTAGAAAGAAGTAAGGTAAGACTCTTCTGGATTCATAGCTTATTGAAACAAGCGCGTTAAGTCGTACACTTTTTTGTGGAACAGGAAATGGACTGCGAGTACGGGACACAAATTTTCTTCCCCACTAGGCATAAGAATTGATCTACTTGGATCTAAGTGTTGTGTAGAGAAATATCACATTTTCACGACTAAAATCCATAGAATGGAATGGAGTGAATGGGAATCTATTCAAGCCTACATATGTCTACTGGACCGTTACTGCAACAAAAAGGTGATCAATAAGATACACTCAGATACTAAGATACTAACCAAGAAGAAAGAAGCGGATTATGTGTTGCTGATACTATGTCGTGAGACTCACTTGCAGAGCAGAAAGAAATGATGCAAACCTATAAGATCCTAGCAGTTGAGAGGATTCAAATGGATGAAACTGAGTCTTTCCAAATCCTAGCAGGTTTTAAATTATAGAACTGGTCGTCACCATTGTAGTCATGTCCAAGTAACTGCCTTACGACGACATAAAAAATTTAATGTTGATGTGTGTCCTAGGAATTACTCAGTGTAGATGAATGCACTCCTACTGACCAGTGGTCCGTATTGTACGCTTCATGTTTTGCGAAATTTGCCCTATTCTATTCGAGTCCTATTCTGATGTTCTTAGCCCAGTCTCGGTTAGGCCCTTTTTGCGTAGATACTAGTTCACATTTTGTTCCCCTTATCCAATTTGTCAGACATTGGCCTAACCACCTTACAAGAAGAGTTCTCCTTAAAACTGTTCCACCTATTCCAAGGACGATATAGCTGAGATTAGATGCTACCTGACTATCAGTGAAGATGGCAATACTTTTAAAGAATATAGAGTTCTGTCACAGTGCTCGATCCACCTCACATCTTACCAAAGATTTTACTAAAAGGATTTTCTTTTCTTTCTGCCATTAACTGCAAAAAAAAGTCGATGTAAACCCACCCCGAGGTGTTCGCTTGTCGATAGATTTAGTTACAGAATGAATAATTATGGTTCTTGATACGGATACTCTCCAGTGACTAATCAACAAATAAATGAAGATGGACACACAGGAATCCAGTGTAGGAGGCTGTAAATATGACAGATCTGAAAGGCTTAAGCTCAAATCGTCTTCGACATGAAATGCTGTACGGTAGTTTCTTGAGGAAATGGGATTGTTGTAGTCTTACAACTTACTTACTTACTTTACGGGCTCCCGACGCGTGAAGAGTATCTGTCTGAGACACTGCAGCCTTCCATTATCTTCGATCCAAGGCACACTATTTCCAGTTGTCTAAACTAAGCGCATCGGTGATAGTTTGATCCTTTAAACGGAGGTTCGGTCTTCTTTGTCGTTTCGAATCTGGGGTCTGGGATTCGAAGATACTCTTTGCTGGAGCATTATTGTCGTGTAGTCGACGTGTTTTGTCAATTTTTCTCTCGAAAGTATTCAATATCTTCTCAGTTTTCCTGCTTGTCGTTTAGCACTCGGCGCCATAAAGCAGAACTGACAGTGTCTATGTTTTGTTGACCATGCACTTCGTCTACCAAGTTAGTAGTTTTGAACCCATTCGTTTCGCCAATCCGAAGTAGCAGCGGTTTCCTAGGGCAAGTCTTCGCCGAATGTTCACTAAAGTGTCATTCGTGGAGTTTATATTTTCTCCGAGGTAGGTAAACTCCTTAGCCACTTCGAAGTCACAATTGCCAATAGTGACGATTTGTCCTCAGCGGTGGACAGATGATTCTTTGGTTTTTGACACCATGTACCTTGTTTTGTATTCATTTACTTTAAGGTGTCGCCTATTTTCCAATTGCCGAAAAAGCGTCTAAGATGGAACGCTGCGAGCAACCGATGATGTCGAAGTCGTCACCTGCATCTGGACTGATTTGTTGCTGTGCGTACTATATGTTCCAGCACGAGATTGAAGAAGTCATATGATAGCGCATCTTCTTGCTCCGGATCATGTTTGGAATAGAGGAGGAACTGTTTCCGAATTGCACGTTGCACCGCTTGTTTTCCAGCGTGTTTTCGATGAGGCTCGACTTGAAATTCGTTGGCCTCTTCCACAATTTGCATTAGTGTGAAATTTTGGTCGATCGTGGATCTGCTGGGCTGGAAGCTACACTGGTAAGTGTCGATTAGTGTGCTGGAGAAAGGCTTCAGACGTTCACTTTGTACTTTGGATAGTATCTTATATGCAATATATGCAAGAATATGCCTCGATAGGTCTTACAAGACATAGGATGGGCCGTATAGATCTGATAGTCCAGGCATCGGGCATGGCTACGTCCACCCAAAGCTGGTTTATGGTCTTTGAAAGCTGAGTCAACTTTTTCAAACTGGGAGAGGGGATGGCTTTTTCATTGACTGGATGCGGGCTATCTTCTTGCCCTATAACTCCCTCTACGTGATGCCCACTAAGTAGCTGCTAGAAATGCGGCTTAAGCACATCTACTATTCCCTGTGCTTTGTTCTCTAGCTTTTCCTTCATAGTTTCGAAGAGCATTGGTTGCGGGCTTGAAGCCAGAGGTCAGTAGCATGGCTTTCCTAAAAAAAACATCCGGATGTTGTTCATCAATGCGTTTTACGCAGGATCTTCTTCTCCTAACTTCTTCTAGCTTTATACTATTTTCTTGATGCCGCTGTTTTGCGCTGCAGCGTTCATCATCATACCAAGGGCCCTTTTTGGGTGGTGGCTGGTAGCCTACGGTGGTCCCGGCTACTCCTTTGATGATGTCTCTCGATACTGATTTTACATATTCTTGGCGTTTGTGGATGATGAGTGCACAGCGGAGAATCTCTCGCTCAGGCGCTCTCTGTAGTCTCTGGCCAGTAGGCTTCGAACGTTAAATTTCTTTTTTTGGACGGTTTGTTTTAAGAAAATGGTCAAAGTCGAAGTTTGCCCCTCTGAAAGTTAGAACTTTTAAAATATTGGATGCGTACCTCGAAACCAGCTTCGAGGATCCGAGCCCTGTCGTTGGCCCAATAGGGACTCATCCGCCACCATCTCAAAAACCTGACTTGTTCTTAGAAATCTTCATCGGTCTGGACTCCAAATATTTCGAAGAAGACCAGATAAAGTGTATTTATCCTTCCATTTGAATCTGTAGCACCAGGTTTAAAATACCCTACCAAATGCATTTGAGTAGATACTTAAATGAACAGAAAGATGGTTCTTAAAGATTGCTTCTATAAAGTCAACAAGCTGGGTAGGATGAATGGATTTCATACACATCTGCTTAACTACTTTCTTACTCAAAAACTCTTAAAAGATCATTTTTATCTAAATCGATTGATCCTTAAGGCTCAGGGCTCCGTTGAGGGAAGACTACAACAAAAAACAACTGAAAGAACTGCAAATAACAGTGGTTTATGGCACTAAGGGTGCTATTGCTATGACTATTCTCTGCACCTTATACCACTTGACGCCCACATTGAAAATATATCAGGTTCAATTCGACTTAGGGTATGTCCACAGTGTAAGTGGCCAGCTTCTAGGATTCACTAAACCAGATTCTTGCTTACTTGCTTTCAGTAGGATCGTGGCGATTATTACAGGTCACTGGTCTATAGAAACATAGTCGTTCAGATTAGGCACTAGGTAAGACATTCTTTGACAAACTTATCGAAATTTTCAGACAAATATCAGCATCCTAAATGCCACAGAATGAATGTAAGGACTTCCACTCCCTTCTCATAGGTTTTTAACAAGATTAGCAGTCAGGTCATGTGAATTGTGGTTTGACGCTAAACTGAGGTTTAGGCTCCAGCATGGAACTCTGAAGCTACCATTTCTATTACCACTTACCCATACTAGGGAAGCCTTTTACTGACATCAAAGAGTCAAAGAAGGTTAAATAAATGTGTGAAATCTTCAGTCAAACTAATTGACATGTCTATTGCCCGATTCAGCATAACAAATGTTGCATTCAGTTCAAGAAGGGGTTGCCTTCCAATTAATCGTCAAGGTCATAACAATGTTACATTACTGGTTCAGATTTATAGCTAACATGAGTCTACTAAACATGAAAACGAAAACTAGTCCAACACACAACCATTTGAGAAGACAGCATCTAAATCGTACAATTAAAACTCAGACCAACCGCAAGCAAAACTTTTTTTATACATACCTCCTCCATCAACTAATAATACGACTTGCATCTCCCTTATCCTTTCTGCGACGATGTGTATCCCTTGATCCCTACAAAGAACCAAAACATAACCGTCTCCTATCCACATTCTATCGGATTGGTCCATTGTGCCCTGTGGCCTTGTTCATCCTGCAACAATGGCTCTGCAACAATGCCGTGTCATGTGTTTAAGCTTTGTGCACCTGGCGCCGCCGCCGCCAACAACTCCTTGTGTCAGCGCTTAATTTGATTTTATTACGGGCCCAAACTTTGCACACATCTGCAATCGCAATTCAATTAAAAGTTGCACCATGCTGTTCCTCCCAGGCAAGCACAGCCATCTATCCACTCGAAAAGTCAAAGGGGGGGCCCCATCGCATCGGGAGACAGAATAGATATTCTATTTTAATTCTCCACTCGGTAGTCCGGCAACCATTTGATGGGCCGATGGCACGGATTTATAGTAACATAAACAGTTCAACTGTTAAGTGAGTTATATTGTAGTATTGCGGCCGGGGTGTAGACCCAATAAAAATCCCACCTCCAGGCACACCATAATAATCTCACATGAAGCAGATTCTGTAAACAATTAAACAGCAACACGGCGCGGCGGGAGGGGGACTTTTAATTGATGGAATGTTTTGACGGGACTCAAGTCGGAAATGACAGTTGGGTGATGGGGGCATGGGTGGCATATGGTTCCGAGGATATCTGAATTGGCAAACTGTGTAGAACTTTTGTTCATTCATTTATTGCTTTGACCTAATTGGACACTTTTGTGGATAGACAAAGCCAAATGCTGGAGAGTGCTCAGATTCAAATCAAATCAAGTGGGTTGTTATGTCGGATGAATCTATCGTTATCTATCTATCTGTGGTCCTTCAACAGTGAAGTTAATAATTTCATAGTTTCCGTTAAAAGGATATGTTTCGAATGACAGTAGTTTCGAAGGGGAAGCGATATTTGAGGTTAATTAATTTCCGAGTTTATTCGAATCTTTCAATAGGACAGATTCTTTGCTAGATGTAAGGGTAATTGCTTAGGAAGTACCATGATTTATAGTTGACATTGTAAATATCTGGGTTATGTTAGATTATCCTAGGAAGGGTGTGTAATAGTTTGACTGAACAAGTTTACTTAAAGGCCAATTGGTCTATTGTTTATTGCTTTTAGAAAAACTTTGGAATTTGAAAATTCGATAAGTAAACTCTTCAAAACAACTCAGAGAATCTTGTTATAGGGAATGAATTACCGAGGACATAGTCTGATCGTCTGAAAGTTTGTGGAAATTTTTCAAGTATCGCAGATCGACGATAGATCAATTCTATACCTAAAGCTGAGGCTAGTTAGGGAGTCCACCTACATCGACGTAAAGGTGAACTCCACGGACAACGCCCTAGTGGAGATGCGACAAATGGTGACCTTAGGTAACCCCTAGGTTCAGCGAACAACTAATTTCCAAAAAATCCAGCATAATTTTTAACGTTACACAAGAGAGTGGAAAGATCCATGGTATCGCAAAGGTCCTTTGGTCCTAAAGGTGTCTGTATCTTGGTACAGAAAACCACCATAAGCTCACCCTAAAGTAGAAGAGCGACTCACATATCGAGTGTCTTTGATAGAAAAATATTTCGATGGGTACTGAGTCCCATAGGTGATGAGTGGGAATGGAGCATAAAATACAGTCGCCAACTCTACTACCTGTACAAAAAAAAACTCCAGAAGAAATTCTGTTACACTGTAGAATCTCTTTCAGAAGGTACTCGTTTGGGGAAAATCTTCGCTAAGCTTCCCACACAAATGCCTTATATCAAATATACTGATGATAACTTGACGGAATACGCTGGCAGCTCTCCTCAAATGTCACTTTCCTGGCTGTATGGCCGATACAATCAACAAAAATCAGATAAACACCAGTTCTAAGCGAAAGACTCAATTAAGAATGTGCTTCTACTATTTAACAATTAGATCGGCAGCCATGATCTGTAGGATAAACCATCAAAAACCGAAATTATCCTTTACATATCCTGGGATCTATGAAACGACATCTACCATGATTAGGCTCATTCCGCTAGATTAGTACTGCAATAGTTCGGAAGCAAAACAGCACCTAGATTGAAGGTATCAGGATGCTGGTCATACCTCTGTCTTGGATCGATGGGGCACTAAAAACTATGCACAAACCAGCAGAATGAAACTGCTCAGTACATTCACTATCAGAGTTCCTGAGAGACTTAATTGGTTGAATCGATAGGTCACTAAGGAAGGAGAGCTGGTACTCTACACTGACGGTTTATAATGATCCTCAGTACTGAAGCAGATGTTTAAAGCAAAACTCTAGCAGCCTTTTAGGATAAATAAAAACTGAAGGATCTACTGTAATTCGTATCGTATCTGGGAAGTTCTGAATCAGCAGTCTATTTGTCATAGGTTTATAGGATAATCAGGATGGAGGAAATGTACCTAACAGATGGCTGAAGTGAGTAGTGATCACGATCACAAAGCACCCTACCAGTCAAACGGTGACCCTACGCTCGATCCTAAGACATTCCAATGTCTCCAAAAAAGATTAAAACTGATCAACTGATCTAGCATGAATGCTCTAACCTGGGCAAGTACACCTCTAATCCGTGCAGAATGGCTAGGCCGCACAAAGACTGCTGTAGGGATAAAAAAGAAATTGTATCTACTGTGTGACTATCCAGCCCAGCCCAGCACTGAGAAACAACTTTCTCTCAAAGACTTACCAAATATTGAGACCAAAAGACTCTTGAGGTTCATTCATTTATTTGGGTAGTTAATCTAGCAATCAAAACAAAAATACTCCCATGCTTTACTTACACTACGATGCTACCTACAGTGAGCTTATGTTCTTCACTGATCTGGCAGAAAAAACACCCACACGAGTTCCATCATCCATTCCCAACACAGTCATCCGATTAGGTGGACTTTTTTGATCAAAAGATACGCTGTTTGGGTTTTAAAGGGGTACCGTACTTCTCCTTGATCCCCTATAAAAAGTTAACTACACCCATGGTTAAGGACTTAAAGCTCTACGAATAAGTTATGAAAAGTTAATTCTTTAGGTTGATGTATTGAATAGAATCCAAGCTTACAAAATAACATCACAAAGCTTTTAATAAAAGCTTTATTCGTATTCAATGCGGACGGACACAAATAATTTCCCTTAAGAATATGTAAACGTGAGTGAAATTTTATTTCAGACACAGTCAGGGTTGCCGCTGAAAAATTTTCAAAAGTTGGAAGAAAGGGTCAAAGGGTGATGCCGGCAACCCAGAACACAGTATTTCTTAAACAGGGAAAAAGTCTGAAGCCTTGTTATATCACTAACATAATATAAGGTTTTGTAATGGTTGTGAAATTCAGGGAATAATAAATACAATTCAACACTGAAGTAGGCTAAGTTTGGCTTAAGTGGCTGCCAACTTAAGCCAACTCACTTAGACCAACGATAGGTTAATAGTGATACCACAAGAATCTTGGAAATACTTCCTTTTACTAGTTGAATCGCTTCTAATATTTACATATATGTATCAAATAGCCTAGATCGTTATAGTAAAAAGGTCCTAAGCGTAGTTCTCCTTGGTGAGAGAGAGCTCAGTAAGTACAGAAAAGGTGAAGAATAGTTTCTACGAAAATCATTCGAGTGTAAGCCAAGCGTTTTTGGATGCTTACATATTAGGCAGTACCCGATGCTGATACCTATGGTAGAACTAATATCCGGTTTATTGATTAATGTCTCATAGCGTTTCATATCCACTTTTGGTCAAATTGCTTTAGTAGATATATTGTACCACCTGTCGACCTCAGATTTGTTCTTTCGATAGCATCCAAATTTACTACAGCGAATTGATCAGCCTTACAGTCCCCTAAATATCCTGGCACCCAACGAAGGGCAATATTAAGCTGTTCTCCAAGTCATCACTGATATTGAGTTTAGAGAAAATTATTCCAGAGACTTGATGGATGTATTATGGACTGTATTACCACTGCAAAAAGTTGGGTATCAATGAAATGGATATTAATCAGTCATTCTAGTGTTTTTAGAAAGATTTTTAGAAAGTGATTGTAGACTAATGCTGAGGTCCTTTGAATTTGTATGAGCATTTATAACAGGTTTGGGTATAACAAACTTTAACATCTCTATGTGGTTTACATCTAGACAAGTCTTTAGTATTATTTCCAACATTAAAAAAAATAATGTCTGATGTAGCTGGGTAGATTTTATGACATCCGGTGACCTTCGGGTTTAGCTCCACTTAATCAGAAGTGAAGACAGTAAAATATGTCTCATATTTCTTGATGACAATAAGATTAGGAGTATTCTACTGTAATACCCCATACAACGAAAATTGAAAAATATTAACTCACCATTTAGAGACATAGAAACGAGGTCAGTTTATCATGGGATCTAAAACCGATCGTGAGGTCTTTTGGGCGTCCTTGTACGGCATTCGCAGGACAATCTTTTTAGATTCTTGAGCTTACCTTCTGCATTTGCTGTGTTTAAATCATCAGATAGTCTTGCTTTCGCTAATTTACCATGCACATTAGTATGTGGGTAGAGTAACTCTTATACAGGATCATCCAACAAGAGCTGTTATTTTGAATTTCGTGTTATTGTTGAACTGTCAACATTTACCTATCATTGCGATGACCTTAAAAACAAGAAGTAGAAGGTTATTAAATATGAATCGATACAGATACAACGTTTTTTTTACGTTTGGTAAAGTTTGTTCTGCTTTTGGTCATCATCAAGCACCTCCTCACATATCTATAGTGAATTTGATCGATAAATTTGAACTTCTTGGGCAGGTTAGTGATGTGAGGGCTCCAAATCTTGTTCGTTTGGCAAGATCAGCTAAAAATATCCCTGAAAATCCCGGTGCATCCACATCGATTCAATCACATGAATTGGACTTATCCGCAACCACTTTGCACCGCATTTAACATAAAGATCTTGACCTACATGAATAACTATTTGTCAGGCGGATATCTGGCAGATGTTGTATTCCAATACTAATCTCAGAGTTTGTGCTTTAAACTAAAATAAAAATATCACCACTTTTCATAAAAATGTTGCATTTGTCTTTTGATTTAAAATAACACTCTTGTTGGATGACTCTACACACATACATATGTATGATACATATCTTTGAACATAGAAACTACCAATCAATCAATCTGAGCATTGGTTCTATAGTAAATGATTCATGCCATTAGTGAGACATGTATGTAGGTAGGTAGTGCAGGGTTATGAGTTTTTCATACGACTAGGCGCCATAGTGGGTCCATCGCAATTCCTAGAGAACCATTACGGTAATAAACTTAAACTTAAATTACCTCTTCCATGTATTTGACCACACTACAAAAATTTTATTATCTCGAAAATTTAGTTCGAAGACTCAACTTCGTCTAAGTTGTCAAAGAAGTACTTTCCTAGGTGTTACAGTCTACTCCGAGCTATGCCTTGGCATTCACAGAGTAGGTATGCGATGTCTTCCGAATCGTGAAGGTCACTACAGAATCTCCATATATCCATATTTGATAATCCTAATCTAATGGCATATCTCTTCAGAATCCTTAATGCTATTCTTAACCGTGACCTGCTTAGTTTCATTATTTCCGCAGATTTTTTCCGATCCAACATAGGCCATAAGCTCTTAGACACCCTATGTCCTTCAAGGTTAGACCATCTTAGGTCAGCCATATTGATGATCCTATTGAGAATAATCTTCTTAGCCACGCATATTGGTGGTTCGCATATTGGATAGCTCCTCTAACTCTATCGCTTTGTGGAAGCTCTGATCCTTTCGTGGCCAGTACGTCAGGTCTAAATCGCAGTGTTCAGGTTGGTATCCAGACAATCTGGCACGATTCTGCGTACATAATGCCCTGATCAGTATGCGGCAATTCCTGACTAATTCCTATTTAATGATGCTATATTCTAAGACCTTAAGCGCTGCCTAACTTTCAATGTAGATGGCGATGTTTTTATCACATATGTATTGATCCTGTCTCTAGTATTTTCGCAGCTTTGAGCCCAGCTAGAACCTATATTTGGGATACACTGCATGTGTCTCGAAGTCTCAAGGAAACTTGCGATCTCATTTTGTTGGTAGACGACTTTCCTATGCCAATCCTCCCTTTATGATTTCCAGCGGTGTATCGAAGTCGAGGGTACCGATGATGTCATCCGATTCATCAATGATGTTGGGAAGCCCTGATGAGCCCTACATTACTGAGCCGAAGTGTACTTATAACCGCCTGTTGTTTTATTTGTAGGTCAAGTGATAAAGACACAGAAACATCTCGAGTGCAGTCTTGGGCGTAGTGCACAGAGCACCGGTGATGGCAATGCAGGCTGTTCTTTTTACCTTGGCCAATGTATCTCGTGGATTCTTCTTTATCGTGGCCTTATACCATACAAGAGACCCATAGGTTAGGATGGGTCTGACTATCATAACATATAGCCAGTGCATCATTGGTGATTTTAAGCCCCGCTTTTTCCCCGTTGTTCTCTTGCAAAAAAAAGAGAGTGTTGTAGGCCTTGAAAACTCTTTCGGATATGTTAAGTTTCCAGTCTAGTTTCCTATCCAGTACAATGACAAGATATCTTGAGCGCTTCTGCAGAAGGGTGGTATCTTGTATTTTCTGCTGGACAGTACCAGATCTGTTTTGTTTGGGTTGATGTGAAGTCCAAAATCTCTAGCCCATTTCCCAAGACTGTTAAAAGCTAATGTCTTAGACTTTTCCCTGAACTAAAATAACTACATTATCCGCATGCGCAGTGAGGCCTACTGACGTGTTAGTTGTCAAGGAATAATGAGAGACTAATGGGTCTACAGTCTTTCGCTTAGGCATGACTTTATATACCTGTTTTAGGTCTGAAGATGACCCCACTTTCTTCTACGCTGCTGGTATGTAGCCTGACCGTAATCATTGTTTGAAGATGTCCTTAAGCCTACACCTGTCTTTTCCTAGGGCCTTCTGAAGCCCAGCTGGCAGACTGCCGTCAGGTCCTGGAGCTTTGAAAGGTGCGAATGACATAATAGCCCAACGCAAGTTCTTCAATGAGATGACATTTACTACCAAACTAGTATTATCTGGCCACCCATGCGATATAGATTCCACTGATGAACTACTTCCTTTACTTCACACACATCTTCAGTCTGTTCTATACTACTTTCTGTTCAGAGTTTGTATCAGTTTTCGTGCAATTAAGGATTGTCTCTAAGCAATGTTATATAGATAGCCAATATCTACGAAGGTTCCACTATCCGATTGGTTAGTTACTATAACTCATGATTCCTCTGAAGATGTCAACGTCGAGACCAGATCTATTATTTGAGGAATCCAACTCTCACATTACTGGATAGTTTGAGCAAAAATTATCTTTATATTTCCTTGTCGCTATTTTGCGAAGCTCTTTACTTTCTATGACCGATTCCTCAGCTACATAGTGAGTCACATAATAATGCAGTTTCACTACACTAGGACTCCTTTATTTCATCCTTAAGTTCTTAACTTACGTAGATGCAAAATTAAGGCGATCTTAAATCAAAAAGTTAAAATGTATTTTGGGACCAAATTGGTATCTATCTTTATACAAATTGGTATCTACTCGTTTTGACAGATCAATATTAAAATTACTGATCTACCCTTCCTTCAAATAACAAAACCGATAGCCCTGGCAGTATAATTGGCGACAATGAACGCTTCTAGATCACTCATGGAAGGACTCTTGTTCGAGTTCATATATTTCGTGGAGAAAGACCACAAAACATGCTTAAGCCTTTTTGGAGATTTGTCTTCTTTCATTGGCAGCGTGGCTCTCCTTGGTCTCAATATATTTCTGCTTTAATAATAAGAACAAACCATTTGAAAAGACTTTTAACGCTTTTACAAGCAATTTTAACATAAAAGTACGTTTAGTATTGCCTTATAGTACTATTAATACTATCTGATAGCTTTTCTAGTAACAAGTGTATAGATACATACATATATTGGAATAGACTACTTTTATTTACTTTTTTAGACTAGGTAGTAGTTTATAGGTGCGACACGTTTTATATAAACATTCACAAGAATTTTTTCATTTGGCATGGCATGTGACTAGATTCTTCTGTCTGTCTTTCCTTTTCGACCAACTATCACTTATTCACTTTCTAGTACCTACAAACTTTCCAGCATTGGCATCACTTAATACCGTTTTAGTCTGACGTAAGACGCATTTATGCACAATGTCATTAAAAAACAATACCAAACAAAAAAAAAAAAAAATCCCCAGGTGCGCCTAAGAAAAGTACCCATTTGGCAATGATATTGAAATTCAAATACCATTCCAGGTCCCGAAACAAATCCACAGACTGGATGAGCCCTATACTATCAAACCACATCTATGCCCAGACCAGACCAGACAACAATAGTAGAAGCATCAAAGCAGCTTCTGCTCTGCTGCCGTTCTGCTACTCACGATAGTCAACATTCACTCAATCCCACTGGAAGGTGACCCAAGACTGGAAATGACAACAGAGAGTAAGTCGCAGAGCACAAAGCCATTTGACGTGCGCCAACTCATATTAGAACGTTGTTAGATACTATACTCCCCCTCTCGCTGCCCCATACAACCGAAACAAACACAGATACACGAATTCCTTCACAGTGTGTTGGGATTACCACCACTCTGTTGCTGTTAATGGTAAAACCACCCCCCAATCCCCGCTGATACACACAAACTCCATCGCATACACATCATCATCTCACGAAGCACCAGCACCAGCACCAGCACCACACACGGTCGGTGGATGGCAAACGGATGGAGCTTTTCAAGATGCACGTCGCTGGCGGATCGACCAGTAGCTCGAACCGAGCACACCAGTAGTGAGACACTGCTGTCGTGGACGTTTAAACGTTTTCTTGTGTCTGGTGTGCCTCTAGCGCGGCGGGTCTTCTGTCAATTTTTTTCCATTCCCTAGATTATTATTTTCTTTTTTTTTTTTGGTTCGTTTTTTGTTTTCTTTGATTTCCTGTTATTTTTTTCGGTTTTAATCGCGCGAATAGTAAATGTCACAGATACAAATCGAACTTAAAATCGCTCGCAAGTACATAGTATCTCAGTCGCGCCGAGAAACGTGAAAGTTGTATAATGCTCCACGCCGTGTGTGAGAAATAATTAAAAAATAATTAGCAACGAATTGTATGTAGTCAAGTAAAGCCGAGTATCTAAGCCAAGTATCTACATAAGTATCTGTGCATGAGAAGAAGTTGCAAAGCAAACTCCAAATATTTGCAGAGTTATTAAGTGAAACGGCAAAGAGCTAGCAAAGAATACAAAAATAAAAAAGTATCTTTGTATCTATTGTGTGTTAATATTGTGTGAGATTTGTGAAATTTCATAGAAGCAGCATAGACGAGGAGAGAAACTTGAATCTCGTCGTCGTCGTCGTCGTCGTCGTCGGTGTCATTCGTATTTATTTTGTTATTTTCTAATCCATGCTCACATACCAGCACGCATACATACCTGCTGCATACTTCACCAGCAGTTGTTACCACCAGTCACCAATCCACTATAACAGTGAGTGGAGAATTAAAAAGCAACCACAGTAAGCGAAACGAAAAAAAAAAGAACAACGGAGTAGAAACTGGAATACTTATTAACCTACATCATCGAGATACACCGAGAGATTGTTACTTCAGATACAACAATATACCTGGAGCCCCACGCACCAGCAGCAGCACCGTCGTTACCATCACAGCACAGTCTTTGAGGTTAGTGTTGATCATAGTCTTACTGTATATATTTTTTGAAAGTTGTATTTCCGTTCAACGGCATCTGAATTGGTATACGCTTAACTCATTACCCTAAGTGTATCTGTATCTGGTGTGTGCCCACTCTTTGGGGTATAACACCCATTAATAATTTATCTATTCGAACTTCAGTACACTCACCCGCGCCACAATTGACTGGGGGAGGGCGAGGTGGTGGTAGCTTTGCCGTTTAGGGTTGTTTAATGTTTGGCGGCCTCCACAGGTGGGCTTATTCAACTGCCGCCGCTGCCACCGCCACCCCCTTCATTGCTACAGCAGCTACAACGAAAGAAAGGAAGGTACACTTGTAAATTGTACGGTTAAATGGTGTGTAATTTTGTACTCAAAGATAGCTGCTGTTGAGTGCCATTCGGGGTGGTGGTGGTCTCGGCAGTGTTGCCATGTGTATGTCTCAGTCACTGAAGTCTTTGGTATTGTAGTGGAACTTGTTCAAACTTTTGTCATAGTTGGGGATTCTCGGGTAAGATTACATTACTACTGTGAACAGGAAACAATCGGAGTTAGGTAGATAGTTGAGTAAGTTCCCTAATAGTAGGAAAGGTGACATGCTGACAACTAATCTCACAAGTCCTCAGACATATGGTCCTTAAAGAAAAATACCCTAAAGCCACCGATATATTGTTTTAGATACACAAAATTTATTTTATTAAAATGCATACCCAAATATTTACGCCAAATATATGTATTTATTTACTTTTCTAATTGAAAACCAAATTCCACTAAATCGCGTGAATTCCCAAAGCCCCTTCTTCAATTAGCACTAAAATCAACAGGTTTCCCCGAAGTTATTGTCAACAAATCATATCATGGAGGCAACATTTCACGAAATCGGTGGTATGATCAAAGCAACTGATTCCAGTCACGTACAACTGGGTGGATCTTAAGACCCACCCTATGGAGCTAAGTGTTTAGGGAGACACTGCCGCTAATTCTATCGGCCTCATTACTTGAAGCCTTCCAGTTTTTGTGACATGACGGCTATAAACGTATCTTTTTGTAAAAATAAGGTTTCTGTCAAAAAAATATTTAGCGCATGGAATGCAGGGACTAGTTTCTGACAACTATTTATGTTATGAGTGTTATATTCGTGTCATATGAATGGAAGGGGCCTACTTGTTTAATGTCGTATCCGAAGGTTTTTCATGACATTTGTACTCTAGGGTGTGGGACCGTTAAAGAACGTTTAGTGTTATCTGGAACCTCGAAAAAATGCAAGAGGAATTAATAGCTTCCTTCCCTTTGAAACTCTTGCACTCAATGGTATTATTCCAATAAAGCTATAATAAGGCTGTGGGCTGCTCTACTAGTACCCAAGACTTGATTCTACTTCTAAGCTGCATTCTAAAATAATAAATGATAAATGAAAAGGTCTTGACTCTGAAATCTGGAAAGGTTTTCTCTGATCTGAATTGAATTGTTGATTAGATTTATTGAAAGACCTATGTATTTACATATGTATCTTAATGTCCTACCAGATAGACAGAGTCAGGACTATTTCGCTATACTTCTGGAGCAAGTTCGAAATTAACATAAATGTGATCTTAACATCGTATCTATGGTTTTTCTAAACCAAATCTGATAGAAATCTCATAGAAGCTACCAAAGGACTGTGCTAGTCAAAATTTTGCTAAAAACAGCGAATCTCTCTCTCTGTTTCCACTTCACTTACTAACTACCTTGATACCGAGGCAAACGTCAGGTAGGACAACAATACTTGCCTCTACTCTAGACAAATCTGGCAAAACCTGAACATTAAAAAGTCGAATACATAGATCAATCTCAATTAGTAGATACATAGATAGTAGGCATAATATAGGAGGTAAAACGATTTGGCCGTCCAACGATTTTTGGAGGAAGAATAGTAGAGAATAAGAGGAAGATGACACTAGAATCCATCATGAATATTAAGAACTTTCGGTGAATACTTCTTCAATGGTGGCGATCTAGGAACTCACCTAAGTTTCCTTTGACTAGTATCTCATCTCTTCAAAAAGGCAACCGAGGTGCATCCTCACGAGTACGGGAGGAACTGTGCAACAAATAAGAAACTAAGATTTGATGTAAATGAGCCCTAGGTGTAACTTGGTCAGCTAGTCCACCCAAAGCTGAGCTTTACGGGAATGCTCCATTGAATGTCTTGCTTAAGGTATTAGTTGAGATATTACACGAGAGCTAGCCCACATGTTATTACACTGGTTTTCCATATCTCCAGCTTCAGAATAAGCTCAGTAGTCTGATTGGGTCAGCCTTCCACAAGCAGGTCTTTTAAAATCCATGTCTTTGCTAGATTTTAAACGTTCTTAGATATGGTTGACTTGCTCATGTAATTGGTTATTGGATGAAACATTTTGGGTTCAATACCCGACTTATTCATCATAAAAGAGAAATAATAACAATTCTCTCAGACTAGTGTGGACACAACCCATGAAGATTATTGGTTAGATAAGAGCACTTGTAGAAGAGGAAAGAGGGTCTTTTTGACACATTTAGGTCTGTGTAGACTCTGAGATACTCGAAGAAGAAAGAGATCGAAATCTACCCCTTTTTCATGAAGCACTACCATTAGACCTAAGACATATGAGAGATATGAGATATGTATCTTCCGAGGACTTCTTAGTTTGTAGAGCCTCGTCAATGACAGGTAAATTAGAATGTAGCATCATTAATTGATGATGTATTGAAGTGTCTATATACCGAGAACTCGGGTTGCTTCGAATTTAGGGCTAATTCGTCAGTCTTCCTTTGTACCTTGTATACTGTCTTTCTAGTGATTTGCCTAAGAACCTTTATGGACATTTTTTAGTAGTTTGCCGAATTTTCAATGCTCCACTTTAAAAGCGTTTCTGTCTTTCAGGTCTGACTTACTTACTTACTTACTTAGGTGGCGCTAAAGTTCGAGGTGAACCTGGACATGAACCAACAACCCTCTCCAGTTAGCTTGGTCCTTAGCTAACTTAGCAACCCAGTTGCCCACTCTAAGTGGGTTGAGGTCCCTTTCTGCTTGTGCGCGCCATTCAAGGCAAGGTCTTTCGCTACTGCGTTGTCCCACAGGGCTTGATTCGCAGAATCTGCAAGCTGGAGCACTGGTGTCCATTCGCTCTACATGTCCTAGCCATCTCCAATGTCTTTCAGCTCTTTTTTGTGACAATTTTACGGAAGCTTGGGTATATGACATGATTCAATTATTTTTCTGGCAATAACTTTTGTCGAGACTATGTTGGACATACTTTAAAGAACATCATCGCCAGGGGGAACTAGCATTCTATGTTCGGTTAATTCATGCTTTTTTTTTTCTATATTTCGCGCGCGCCCAAGTTTTTAGTACTACCCTTTAAATGTTAATACACAGCTCGGGCGTTAGGGAAATTAGTAAGAGAAGATAGGAAATACCGATGAAGGTTGGTTTTAAATGTTTGTAGATTATAATGTGATTGAAAAATAGAGCTTGGTAGAGCATTCCACATTCGTGTTGTACGGTTTATGAAAGAATCTCTATACTTGACGGTATGTCCGAAAATAGGCTTGAGGGTATACTGATGAGCATTCAAAGCGTGACGGGTATTGCGAGAAAATTGTTGAACGGGCGGAATGCAGCTGGCTATTTCGCTGGAGCACTGTTTATGAAAAAAACGATAGAATAAGGAAAGGCAAGAGACATTTCTGCGATGTTGGAGCGAGTCAGTAAACTCCGCTATACTTCTGTTCCCTATTAGTTTCAACGCACGATTTTGAATTCTATCCAGCAGGTGCAAAGAGGTCTTAGGAGCACCATGGGTATTGTACTCGAGCTTTGGGCGGATGTATGCCTTACATATTGTAGCCAGATCAGAGGGGGTAAAGAACTTCTTGAACCGTTTGAGGAATTCTAGACATTTCGCAGCATTCTTGGCAGATTCGAATATGTGGTAATTCCAACAAAGATGGTCGTTAACACACATACCGAGAATGGAAAGTTTTTCGGTTTCGGCGATGCAAGTGCCATTCATTGATAATGGCAAACGGCAAGCATTAAATTCCACTCTCTTGTTTATACAAAATACAAATTTTTGGCGCAACAGGTCCATGGGACCCAGGGCCTAGCTTCTCGCAACCATTCGTGTTGTGCGTGTTATATTTTTCACGTGAATGGAAGGGGCCTACTGTTTAATGCCGGATCCGAACGGCAATTTTGAGAAGCTTTTTCATGACAGTTTTTACTCTCCGATGTTTGTCAGACGCTCGCGAGAGGTGGGGCCGTGAAAGAAATTTTAGGTGTTGTCTGGGGATTGAACCTGGAACCCCTTGCTCCGTAGTCCAACGCACTAACCACTTGAGCCACGGCGCCCACACTCTCTTGTTTATACCCCATTTAATTATACTGTCAAGATCATGATTGCATTACTCTGCTCTGCACTTCTTTCCGTTTCTTTCCGGTTCAGTTCTTTCAAATTCCCCTTTAAGGCTTGTAGTTTCTTTATTATGCTCCAAGGCCTCTTTTTTCATTTTTCTAAATATAATTTTAGGGTTTAGTGTCACGTCTAGTCTTTTCTTCTCATTGTATCTCTTTCGCCAAAGAATCGAAAACAGTGCATTTTGGAGAGTGGGGGCTATCGTCATGTTTGTATTTGCACGGATCGTTAAGAACTGTTTTAAATAATAGTCCAACTCTTGGCTTTCGGTCAATGAAAGAATGGGGTAAGACGGTAGAGGCGTGTAGAGGTTTTTCAACGTCCTTTCTATTCTGTTACTACACTTTGCCTTTCCTCTGCAGACCATCGTTTTCGATAGTACCACCTCCATCTTGCACTCCGCTATGGTAAGTACTGAGGTAAGCTAACCCGGACAGTCTTTATGGTTTCATTGCCGATTTGCTTCACTTTTTCTACTGATTTGGCGGTAATAACAATGGCAATGTTGTTCGTTAATCCTACAATCTTTGACTCCTCAGTTATACTCGTAGGTGGCCGTAAGACTCCACCATTTACTATGTTCTACAAAAGTGGTGACTTTATAAATCCCTGTGGTACGCCAACGGTCACCTTGTAGTCCCTGAGTCCACCGCAAGTCAGTTCTACATATGTATACCACAGAAGTCTATGGAGTAATTGTTCATTATAATATTAATAATGTAAGACGACTCCCTCATTCTTTAGTTCAGTTGTACATGTCAAACACAACGAGCCCAATAGAGATCTAAGTGAAGAGCGCAAGCCCACCCTCTTTGTACATGTCGCCAATTATCTCTGGGTCCACTTTAATTGGTGGTTTAAGGATTTGTTGGGGATTCTGTCATCTCCCGCCTTTTTTTCTTCAAATTCTTTGCAGATATCTATTAGTTCCTCAGTTATGACCATGTTGATGGAAGTATGTAGTTTCTTCTGGTACTTGGTTCATATCCAAAACTTCTTGCTGGTGTGGTAATAATCCAGTAACTATATGATAAAAGAATTCTGTCCAAGTGAAGACCGATTGTCGCCATATTTTGAGCTTTTTCATCACTACTTGCTATGCACTCGTCAAAGGACTTTGGTCAACGTCATTCCACATATCTTGGAGTGTCAAATCTTGCCTATTGTATTGGTCTCATACAGAAAGGCAAAGAATTTTTTAAAAAAGTTTTATTAGCTGGATTAATGTTGATCAATGAAACACCATGTCCTATCACAGTTGGCTTCGTCGAACAGTTTCCGTGGATATGCTGGGACCAATGACCTTATACCTATCATCCGTACTTTTCTCCTGAAGCCTTTGAAATTACTGGAGTACATTTTGTGTACTGAGACGTGACCAAGTCCTAACTTGGTATGGATTTCCAGGCTTCCCCATTTGTAACGTGGAATCGTATAACCCTATGATTGGACTTAAGAAGCTTATTGGATATTCTCTAGTTAATTACAAATCTGCTTGAAACTGGTGATCATAGCATCAAATACCTTAGTATAAATATAAAAGTGGGGATAGATACTCGCTCATTAAATAAAACTGAATTATTTCACAGAATATTATCTGAGGAACACTTACCCCTTCGTTTAGTGTTCATACAGCCTCAGACTCAGACTTATGAACATTAATACTTTCTGTCGGAACACTTCAATAACCTTCTTATCTGCTTGGCGCTGCTGTATCTCTATACCCGACAAAGTTCGCGGAAGCGATTACTGTTTCGCGGTAATCCCCAGATTAATATGAGATGGAATTGGAATTGAATGGCAAAAATATTTCATGTCATTTCAGTCATTTCTGATGAATGCTTCATCGCATATTGTATCACAAACTACGTATACTTTCACATTGTAAGCTTTGAGAACCGAACCTCGAAACCTCCACCTCTTCGATTGAACCACGGCGCCCATTTAGAAGACTCAGGCTTTTTGGTTCTGTGAAAATCGTAGGTTCTTTTGTAAGGAACTATCGTACTGTGATGACAGATGCCACTTTATATTGATTATTCCTTTCAATTCAATCAATTCGATTCCTTATTTTAGATTCTGTACCACTATGTGGTGAAAGAAAGAAAAGTCTTTCAAGGAATCAACATCTTAACAGATAGTTTTAGTCTAGATACATAGTTGATCTAGTTTCCATGGAAGTAGTCGCGACAATGCAAGCCAGTCTTTGTAGCTTTTTGTATCTGCCATACGTTGTCATTGAAGTTATTATTATTTGAAGAAGAAGTATGTTACACTGCGACGTTTTTATCTATTGTGTCCCTACTAACACCTTGGAGAGGTATGTATGTTCCCTTATTAGAGTTACCCTCGTATTAAGATTCCTGTCGGAATAATTTTTGAGGGTTATGTCCTCTTATTACGCCATACCAACAGAAATCAGTTCTTATACAAACTTTCGAGGTTCTTTCGTTGCAAATCTCAGTGCTCTGGTAGCCGAAGTAATTTCTTTTTCTTTCTATGCATCGAATGCTCTCGTTAGTAGAATTAAGTGGAAGAGGTCATTATCAAGGCTTAGTGGACAACAACCTCTACTCTGTAATTTCCTTCTTGGTTTAAATTGGGAAGATTTTTGCAGTTTATTGTCCGATAAGAACTTTAAGTGCACTTGGACGCAGTATCTCTAACTTTCACGTTGCATCTGGAAGTATCTAAGACACATGTTCATAAAAGTGACGTCGATTTTTGAGTTTTTCCCATTTCACAAAACGGTATTATGATGAATTTATATACATAACTACCTACATACATACATATATATACATTTGCATGGATTTTCTTTCCAATTCTACCTTCCATCACCGATTTTCTGACGAAGGAGATGAGGAATGATTTCACAGTAGAACTCACTCTAGTACACATTTATGTACGTTTCTACAGAAAATATGAACGAGATTCGTACGTATGTATGTACATACATATTTCGTCATAATTTCCCGGAACTCCTTACAAATAGGTGTACGTAATGTACTATGTATCTTCTTATTGATTTGTGTCGATGAATGTTGTGTAATCAGGCTCAAACTCCTTTGCCAAACTGCATTATCCTTCTCAATCCTTTAGCATTTGTCACTGGTTCCTATTCTTATTGCAGATTGCTTTTCTACCACATTGCTTTCCTTCGGTTGTATACGACACGTCAGCAATTTGAATTCTAGTTAAAGGCTTTAGAGTACCAATCAAATCTTGGTTTCCGGTTGGATGGGACATCGATTTAACCGGATATTATAAATTGAAAGCAACATATGGAAGCATGAATGTGTGCAATATTATATTCCTAATAGTTTATGGAACAGTGATCTATGTAAGTAAGCAGACAGCTAGATCAAATGCTGTCAATTGAATTATCAGCTCTCAGTATAAATATTCAACAAACGTATTTTAAACACGTACGCGTCTCTACATCCTATTTTTATTTTAAACAACTAAACAATCATCCCTATGTGACTATGAATAATATGAATTTATAGACGATGAACACAAGCAAGCGATCCTACCTCTATGCAACGTAAAATTTAATTGCTGAATGCGTTTATTTTGTTCGTTCTGTCGAAAACAGTTCAACACCGCATTCATTTTTAATTGCGCAGATACAGATTGCAGTAAAACGCAATTTATGAATTTTACAGTTCACAACGTACAGCGGTGTTATGAGAGTAATGAAAGAAATATTAATTTATTTTCACTACAGTATACACATTCCCTTTTTTATGTCAGTTTTATAAACTGCATTAAAAAGTAAATTGCAACACATATTGTTTTCACCTCAATGGACTGAAGTTCATTTAAAAATTTATCGAATATCGAGATATAAGTTAATTTTGCTTTTTAATTTGTCATTAATATAAAGTAGTCAACATGTTGAGGACTCCAAGAAAAATAGAGCTGAATCTCTTAAGGAGACAAACAATCGGTGCAGTTTGTCAGCTTTTTCGAATTTTTTGTCATCCACCATATATTTTGAACAATTGAAAACTGATCAGAATAGTTACGTACTTTTCAAATTCTCTCATGGACATTATTGACAGATACTATCTACAGGGCTGTAAAGGAATGCAATTATTGTGGAATGCATTCCTTGAAGTCATACTAATAATTCAAGATTTCAAGTGAATTTGTTTCAATTCAATGACTTCAGTAATGACTTCAACTTAAAAAAAAATCACCATTTAGTTAGAAGTCATGATTGGAGCAGTCAAAGTTTTGAAGTCGAAACGAATGCCTCCGTATTCACTTTGAAGTCACTAGCATTCACTGCATGCATTCAATCCATTTGAAGTCTTTGAAGTCACTAAATGCATTAAAATTTTGATTTCAATTGAAATTTTGTCATTCAATTGACTTCAAAAGACTTTATATGAATTGAATGCATGTAGTGAATGGTAGTGACTTCAAAGCCAATGCAGAGGCAATCATTTTGACTTCAACACTTTGATTGGTTAAAATGATTGTTCCAATATGATGACGATTGTTCGGGGGTTTGCTGCCTTTAGGAAATAATACCAACCTCTGCCGTTTTCATTGGAGAGGGAACTTTCCTACTGTCAGACACGGTTTGAGGAGGTTTGCAAATGCCTCTGGTTTAGGTTTGATAGCTTCCATTCCGGGAACCTTATTGCATTTCATTGAGCCCGCTGGTTTTAGGACTTCAGTAGTTGTAACGGATGATATCGTTTCCGTAGCTTCCAGCAAGAAAGGTGCGCGATAATGTTTCTTGGGAATAGGCCGCTGAATATTATATTCATCATGATCAGGAATGGCAGTGCAGGTTTGTTTGGCTGTTTTTAAGTTTGTCCATAACTATCTTGTAGGCGCTTCCCCACAGGTTATGTTGGAGGTCCTCTCTTAACGATTCGGAAGATTCGTCTTAACTCTTTTTTATGAGTTGCTGAAGTTATTTTCGTTTCTTCAGGAACATACGGGTCGAACATATCTACGTAGAGAAAGAGTAAAGCGGTTTTATCCCCCTCAAGACCCAAGGTTCTTATACTTGAAATGATGAATTGAACATCTTCTATTCTGTATACCATTCAGACAATTCTAGTTGTCATGAGTATATGTATGTATGTATGTATCTACAGCAAGAGTGAAGTAATGATTAAAGCCCTGTAACCGCTTTTATAGCAGTTCGTCAATGCAAGTACTAAAGAAAGGTTGGAAAGCCGAAATCTTTGACTCTTGCTTAGATTACAGGATCTGGATCTGCGCTATATAGGTACTCCTGCGTCCTTGGCTTCTATTGATGATTGGGGTTTTTATGAACATAATTGCCTGGTGACATTACGCAGACATACGTTGCATTTTTTCTGCCTTTTAGCAGAAAAAAATGCATGCAACTAATTGGCTTTCTAATGGCCACATGCTAGGAAACTAGGCATAAGTTATCCCATACTTTACGACGGCTGTGGCATGGAAGACAATATTTGTAAAGATTTCCGTTGCAACTGTCAGATGGGTGAGACAGGGTAAGACAGGAATTATCACAATGGACCTTCTTTCGATCTATGTGTGTCTCTACTGAGCGGGGACAGTCACCCATCCCAAGAAAAGAATTATTCCTTCATGGTATAATGAACCAGTTTCATCTGAGTGGCCCTGTAGAGTGTTCAAGTCACATCTATTTAGCCTGTACTGATGCTTGGCACTGCCGTTTTTGCAAACTATCTATTGGCATGTCTTGTAAATATTGGCATCTTGTAGTTGTGAATCAAATAAAACTATTGCTGAGTCTTTCCTTTATCGACTTTAGCCAGTTAATCCTAGCCCTCATGACGATTTTACAAGTGATTATTGCGAAAACTGGCTTTGATGTTGAATTGACTATCTAAGAGGCAATTGCAATGAGCTCTAGATCCCTAAACTAAACACTCCAAAAAGGTCGCCAGTAAGGGAAGTTGTTTAGAGAACATATTATTCTGACTTAAACCTTCCACTTCTCTCGGTCTGAAGGTTTCAGGAAGATGCTTTGGCCAGTCTAGATTTATGTACGATTCTAGTCTCTAAGCGTCTAATTAAGGAGAGTTTTGATTAGAGCAGGCTGAACTCTTATTAGTTGATTAGTTGATAAGCTGAGATTCGCATTTCCTCTTGGTTAGAAATATTTCTCGACATTCGGAGCATATTTTCGAAGAATTTCCAAACTACACACTGCCTGGATTCAGTTTGTTGAAGTCCCAAATTCAGCCATCATATTGTAGATACGAGTTTAAAGTTAAGGTATCCTGAGTTAGCTGGACATATGTACAGAATTCGGTCGCGTAATTTCAAACGGCTTACTAGTATAATTCTCTCCAAATCGTATGACTTTTTGAGATTGAGATTCCAGTGATTCCCAACTAAATACTGTATGACATTCTTTTGAAAAACCGAAGTAGGATGACTAAAGTGGATATAATGAGTTCCTAACGAAACGCAGAATCTCAAGATATAGATTCTCAAAGAGTGCTGTCAAATTTTTGCAAAGCAGTAGGCGGTGCATTGTATCTTCGATTTTGGCAAAGGATGATCACTTCATATAATGATGGCCAGAAATATTGTGGCTAACAATTAACTCAGTCATAGCTCTGAAAAGGTGCTAAGCAATATTGTAGTTCTGTGGAAGTTAGGCATCACTACATTTGTAGGTCGACTAGACCATCTTTTTTCATGGGATTATGGAACACTGTCATCGAACTGACTCTAGTTATGCTTATGTCAGCCTTTGTAATACTGATACTTCCTCTAAACTATATCAGATATTCAGCTTGCTACCCCGAGTATCCCCAAAGCGTTTTTTTAAGGCTTCAGAGAGATGATGTTACACTTTCACCCAACGGACGCCAGTTATCCATATGGCAACCATTCTAATACTGATACTTCCTCTAAACCATATCATAAAGAATGCAGAAGGCATTAGAGAGTTCTTGAAAGAAATAACTTGGAACCTTCCATACAATCCTATTAAGAAGACCTAGTTCCCTTATCCTTCCGAACAAAACCATTTTTCGACGACTGGTAAATAAAACCTTTAATGCGTAAGGCCCAGTGTTCATACATATCTCTCCTACTAAGCTTCGTCTGTGCATTGCTTTCATTCCTCGATTCTTCCTTGGCTGCCAAAGTACACTCGCATAGACGAAAACTAGTCTGCTAACGATGGGAATTATAGCAACCTTCAGACCTCGGTTTGATTTTCATTCAAATTCCGTTTTTGAGTTCAAGTTTCAACATTTCTCTGAAAGATTTTCCCAACTCTAGTTCTGTCAGATACCACACATTCCTTCTTGCAGACAACCTCCATTAGCCTCAAAAGTAGTCCTTAACTCCCACCCCATTTACCATCTACATTAATATGATATTAGTTACGTCTACATGACCTAATATCAGGCACCACTGACCAACAGGTAACATTTCAGTCCATTCTAGTAGTCCTGCAACCAGATGTTAAATAACATTGAATTCCATCATGAAACCAGCAACATAACCATCTTAAACAATTGTGTCAGGACTTGCTAACGTTAACAGAGCACAAAAAAATTACCCACACCCCCCTACATATTGGCAACACTAAATTTTAAGTGCTTTCTAGCTTCATGATCTTAATGTCTATTGACAACCACCACATGGATGCATGAAAGGCCAGAGCGCAAATTATCTACTAAAGCGAAGCACAACAAACATTACTCTGAGGCGCAAAACAACAAATGGCTTTGTCGCCACTAACACCGACCGAGGGGTCGGTCGGTCGGCCGCCACTGTGCATGGTGTGAGGGTGGCGAAACGATGGCGCATAGTAACGTAACGTTGTGCTAATTCCATCCCCGGGGGTGTCAACCGAAGGCCAATTGTTTGAACAACAAGTTGCGGTATGTATTAGTGTGTGTTTTGTGGCCTCGGCTGGTCTTTTGTTTATCTATTCACTTTTGATTGCTCTTGCCAGGAATTACCGCCAACCATACCGCCGTTTTAGTCACCATCAGTGTGGCGTAGTCTTTTTTTTGTTTTTCCGCTTCCGTTTTCTGTTTACCCAACGGATTACAGTGGTATTTGGGGTTTGGTTCAGCTGCCACTGGCAATGAATAAACCATTTCCTAAGCAATTTGTGTATGGAAGGACTATTAAATCAAATGGGGCACACGTTTAGCTTCAGGAACTCTCATGGTATACCTTAGCTTCTGTTAGATGGGATATTGTTTATTCTAATTCTGCATATAACCTACCGGACGGACGGAGAATGACTTAATGTATCTACCACTATCTAAACCGCATAGTGTCATGCCAATGCAGCACACGTAGTCGATGAGAAACGTTTTACTCACTTGGAATTCATAATATCGTTTGGGTGCAGTGCACTTACCGGTCATGACAATGACGACAACGTTGCATAGGAATACTGGCTTATGGAGGGTGTTACTAGGGAGATTTTGTGTGTGGGTGCGAACAGAAATGCTCAGTTTATTTGCTGAAAATGCAATGAAAGAAGCGAGAGTGTGTGTCAACAACTTTGAGGATTATGGTAAGCCATTAAATTGTGGATTTGAGTAAGTTGTCCGCACTTATGTAAGGGTCTTTATCTAAAATTCATTTTCAATCGATTTTTACATTGTATCGCACAAAGAAAGGCCAAGCCAACCGGAAGGTTAATAAATTACAAGACAAGTTCATACACAAACATAGTGTATCTATCCAAGTAACGACAATGGTGTACCTTTTGAAGCCATATCGCATCGAACTCCGCTATTGATGTTAAACCTAATCTTACCTAACTTCTGGAACAATGGACGCATTTATTTTCAAACACTTTTGACATTTTGACAGAACATTTTAGTTCTGACCTGTCTCCATTGTCGAAGGTAGCTTTTCAAGGCCTCCTTTTCTGCGCCTTTTAGTAGGTATCTAATCAACATTTCTCTAGCAGTACCTTCCTAAGTGCTATGCGTCTCCTTTAACTAAAAAGGATTCTTCACCTTTGACGATGTACGTAACTATTTCGATCATGCTTATCCCTTACCTAATAAAAAGTCTAAAAGGATTGTTAATTCATACAAAATATCAGCTTGATGGCAGCTCTTAGGTAACTTAAGATTAATACGCAAGTGAATAACAATGTTATCAATTTAGACCTTGTTGTAAACCAAGAAGATCAGATCAATGTGACACACCACAAGGAGGACTACTAGCACCATAATATTTTCATACTAGCTTTTAACATGAAAGCAATACTCCCTAGTTTAGAGATGAAATTGAAGGTTATCTAAACTCGTAGGTTATGGGGACAATCAAAGGCAAACATCCGACCAAGTGGATGAAGGAATGTGAACTTAATGGTAAACGGTAAGGCACAGAAATCTGGAGGTAACTTCAATAGATATTTGTGAGGAATAGAGTTCAGATTTTCCGTTCACCACGTAACGTTTTAACAGCTCCGTCAGTCATACTATGCACACCTAGGAGATAGAAAGACACTATTGCAGGAATAAGGTGCGGAAGTTTTACCAGCACCAAAGAACATTTCAAAGCTATAAAGTCTGAACCGAAGCCTGCAGGGACGAACAAGAAAATTTAGCAGTATAATCGCAATCCATGTTGAGGATATGTAGAGATTGCTTCTGCAAAGTACATATATGTATAATGGTATTGATGACCGATGCTGTCAGGCAGAATGTACTATTTAATCTGGACGATGATAACCGATTTTTCCGCCCTACTTCCCTCCCGCCCTGTGTAATATGGTTGGTTGGAATGGTTGGGTGGTTGTCTCCGCTCAGTAGGAACACACTTAGACCAAAAACAAGGTCCATCGTGATACACCTATGAAAATACCGGATTACCAGCACCGAAGACCTACATGGAAACATTTCAAATGGGACAGGAGACGGGGCAACCACTTTCGATGTGAACCCATGCCGCAGAAGTACCTATGGTAACGTTTAAATCCTTTCAAGTATTGCAATGTTGCATTTCTTGTCCAGTGCTGTCCACCAGACTAGTACTTCGTAGGTAGATCAGAATGGGTTTGACGACTGCCGTATATATCTAGTTAAATAATCCGGAGTTGGAGACTCCAGTTTGGGATTAAGGTTTTCCTACATGAATAAATGGCAATCGAGGTCCTCCTAGTCTGGTCTTGAATATTCAGTTTCCGACTGAGGTTTTCTTTTTAGAATAACCCCGAAGTATCTGGCGTGATCTGCAAATTGTAATTCAATACCATTGAGTTTTGGAGGCAGTATATGGTATTTCGTATCTTCTTGTGAACAATCCTAGTACAGTCTTGGACGGATCAACTCTGAGTTTATTACTTTGCGAGTTTATTTAGAGTAGACTCCAACAGATCTCTGACTGTAAGAAGGAACTTTCCTGATATCGCTACCTCAATTTCATCGACATAGGCTATGATACTAAACCCCACTCTACCCAAGATTAGGAGTATCTCCTTCACTCAATGGTGATAATACTCCGCTCTGGGGGTACCCCTGTACACCTTCTGGTTAGATAGCACCTCAGTTCAGCATGAGTAAGCCTTGTTTAACGCAACCAACCAACCCAACCCTGTATAAGATACCTAAGCTAAATTCTGCTGTCCTGACTTTTGACTACTTTAAAGCAGCGTGAAGGAGCATGTGGCAACTCATCTGTAAAATATAGTCGGACAAAAGGAGACCCGCCAACTATAGACGAATAAGTCTCCCCAACCTTCCTTACAATCATGCATATTGAATCTAGGTAAACATTTGTTTTTTGAGAAACTTCGCCACATTAAGCATGTGACTAGCGACTTTTTTCTGTCCCCATTTCATTCTCACGGTCTGCTAACTATAGACCTGTAGCCCCCACCGATTTACAATATCTTTCGTGAGCCCATGGACTGAACCAAAACGAAACATAAGTCTTTTCACTTTATGTCGAACTACCACTCTTTCTCATATTCCAAGGTCACCTCGAAGAAGATCTCGCATATGAATCCCAGCCAGTGGTCTCAGATTTTGATCTGATATGTATACAATTCTCTGCGACTCTATAGGAAAGAAGGAAGGAAGGAATCCTGAATGCTTTTCTGTTAAATAGCGTTGCCCTTACCCTTCTCAGTTACCTACCATTGTAGTTGTTCAGGGTATTACACTGATTTGAAACAAAATACTTGAAATTACCAAGATTTCCTCTTCTAAACATTTTAACTGTCTCCAGAACTTGTGTAGATATCATTGCTGTTAGTTTCAGAATAGTTTAGTTTCTTTGAATATTCCAACTATCTCGACATATTTCTTCATTTCTCCCAACTTCATAACTCTGTCTAGCAGCCTTACCTAAATAATGCATAAGCCAAGCCCATAAATGAAACTAAGTAGATTTTCCAATTTGTGAAACTGTCCACCTCCTTGCCTTTCGAAAACAATTCATCAATCAATCCACATACCATAGGCAACATTTTTGCCACCTTTTCTTAAACAATCTTTTGGCTGACAACTCCCTCTTACTGGACCCATCCTACTTCAGTTATCTACATATCGTCTCCACTGGCCTCTTTCTCTCCTAAACTTTCGACCCATCTCTAGTTGATATTAAGTTAAAGAATTTTAATAATGAATTCCTACCTTTTCGCAAGGACTTCCTCAGAGTTTCCCCAAGTTTGGAAGACTTCTTTTCAAAACACCGATACATGAAAAAGGATTAAAGAACGAAGTTACTAATTACCGCTCCAGTGCTAGAGTTTCTCATATAGCCAAACTCTTTGAACGTATTTTATACGAATCCTTAACTTTTCAGTGCAAGTTTCTTATTTCCCCCAGCCAACATGACTTTCTGAAAAGTAGGTCAACTACTACAAACCTCGTCGAATTTGTGTCCTTTTATCTTTAGAAAATGACAACGAAGTCGATGCTATTGTATATTATCCTCTTCAAATTGTTTGCCCTTGGCTATGAACCCATATTGCTAAAAGTGATATCTTCTAACCTGAAAATCGTTTTGACAGTATCCGCTTCAGGGCACATACCTTCAGTGTCCCACAAGGCAGCCATCTAGATCCCCTTCTTTTCATTCTAGCTATAAACGATTTTGAGAGGAGTCATTGAACACTCTCGCGTCTCCCTCTATGCTCCAGGAATTCAAATTGAATCCAAACCTAATTAGTTCAGATCCCTCCCCTTGTATTTAGTACTGAAACCTAATAACATCGAAGTTTCAAATCAATATATGTACATAAAAAGCAATCTTTTACCAAAAGTGCGACTTCCTTTAATTAAAACCTCGCACAAATTCAAACCAGTAGTGGACTGGGAATCCTTATAGATGTATTTGTTGAACGAAAATTTTAAAGAAACATGATATTCCATTCAGGTACATTAAAGAAATTGAAACCACTAACAGAAGTCACAAATAAAAGAGCTATAGTAAATAATTCTGTTAATTAAACTCGACCCAAGTTCGTTAAGACTTTCTTCGAATAGTTGCTTCTATGAGTTCAATTTTCATCTATCTGAGATATTTTAAAGAAAATAGTTTCATTACCAAGAACTTTTTCGATGCAATGTCAACCGATGTTTATTTTTATTGGAGGAATGTCGTCATTCCTACCACACCTATCTATCGATGGGTAACTTTATTTATAGCCAACATCTCGCAATCGAAATTAACGATAGCAAAGTTTCCTGATTAGGTGTTTATTCTCTTCCTACAGAGTTTAGGAAAACAGAAGTCTCTTGGAAAAAGGGGTTGCCGATGGATAATTTGAAGCACTTTTAATCATAGATACAAAATGTTGGCGAAACTATTTTAGGAGCAGTCGACCTACAGGCTATATTTAAAAGTTTGTTCAACGAAGTTCGGAATAGAAAAGTTTTAGTAAAACTGTGAATAGGTATGAAGAGTACATAAGTTATTTTCATCGAAGTTTATCTAAAAGTATCATGATAATGAGTACAGTTCTGCATCTATTGGTATCTATGTACAATGTATCTATGTATTTAAAAAGAAGATTGCAAAGTACATTAATTTGTGAATTGGTGACTTCAACAAGCAATCCACAATGCAAAGTCGTATTCGTGCATTCGCCTGGGATATGCACTTATATAAGGAAAGCCAATGTTTTCGGGTATTGAGTGAATGGCCATAGTCCCAGCTGTATCTATTGAATTTTTATAGATATAAAATTTAACTGGCCTACCTAGAGTAGACAAATGGTTCAATAAAATACTAGAAACCAAAACCCGAATGCAAAAAAAATGGTTATCAAGTTGCATCCTCTTAGTGTAGATACCACCCATGGAGTAGATACTGTGGTGTGAAGTATCGCTTCTCTCGTTCCTACAAATGCCCAAATTTGTACTACAATATCCAGTAGGGATCAGATCACAATACTGGAAAGAAACGATTCGAAAGGGCTTGACTGTATACTCAGCTAAGTTTCTACCCTCACTGGTAGCGAGAGTGGACGGAATGAATGATCGTCAAGCTGAAAAAAAAAATGGAAAGGTTCACAAAACCACTTAAAGCTGATATCCTGCGCTACTTATTGGTCAAAAACTGTCAATTCTGTAATAGTGTATAGGTATAGGTAGGTCGCCTAGCTAAAACTACGAATCAGGATTGTTGTGTCTCGACTGTTTGAATCTGCTACAGCCTCCTCGTATAGAGTCCTCAATTTGTAATTTCAATGGTTTCAATCTGTATTTTTTTTTCCTAAATTATTTTTCCTCTTTTAACTTTATAATAACCTACGGATTGATCCACTGCGCATAAAATTAGTTGTGTTCCTTCCCAGCTTTAGATCGGAAATTCGAGGTTTAAAGGTGGCAGGCTTAGCTGAGATCGATAGATCCATGAGAAATTAAAGGACTTCATCTGCATACTCTACATCACAATGATGTTCAATTGGATCGTATTGCTTGTTCACCATTACTCCCTGTCAGCGTTTATCACTTAATTCAGAGTTAGAATAAAAAGTATCGAAGAAAGAATGCATCTATGATGTACTCCAGTATTCAGTTAGGTTAGGTACGTGGACAGGCGAGTGGAAGAATCTACAACAGGTCAAAACAGACCCATTGTGATACCCATAGGAGAGACATGCCCTTGCCCATTGGTTAACCCTAGTTCTACAAATATGGTTCCCATGAACAAACAAACCATCCAATTGATTTGATGAGGCTCAAGATGTCATTGTCTGCTGGATAATTCATCTAGGTCGCCCGAGAAATTTAAATCTAAAGTGGATAAGACCTGAAAAGTGACAGAGAAAATGAGTTGAATTCCCATTGACTTCCTCAGCACTGCATGCACGACATATGACTTCTTCCGTTGGTCTTAGTTTCTTCATGTAGAACCGTAGAGTGTTATACCACGTGATGACTCCTATCAGGGTAGAAAGGGATTTCTTATCCTTTTGCATAAGTTTGTCGGTCCTATTCTTATCGAAACAAGGCCATATACTTCTTGTGGTGACACAAGTGTCTATGGAGGACCATCTGACGTTAGTCTCCCTACGGACGTTAATCCCTGCTTCGGTCTTCAGTGCCCAAGGCCAATTTGTTGACCTTCTCATTACTTGGTATATTTTCATGTCCAAGGACCCAGCAGAGCGCAACCTTGTGCTGTGTTCCAAGATCCTTAAATTCTTCACGACACCACTTTACAAGTTTGGATTGTATATCGATAACAGAAATCGCTTTGATTGCTGCCTGACTGTCGATGAAAAAGGTGATATCTTCTTATACTATTGCCTTTAATGCAGACTCACGGGCAGCTGTTGGGACTGCTAGAACCTCCGCTTTTGATTTTAATATGCTCAGTGGGTCAGAAAATATGCCTAAACCTACCCCTACTTCCATCTTTGATCCATCTGAAGACGGAGGTGGTACGTGTATTGGTACATTCCATTTTTCTCTCCTCGGGAACGAGCTTGAGAAGGGTTTCTTGAAACCTACATCTAGATACTTTTTCCAGGATCATAGAATAACTCGTTGTATTTTCTCTCCAACTGTCTGATTGACTTCTTTTTAGGGCACTAAAGCTGCCGAGGCTTGAACGAAGATATCCAGCGGAAGAAGATTGAGGATAGCCTCCAGCAGTAGGTGTGGTTGTAATCGCACTTGCCAGTCTCTGTATTCTCGCGAGAGCCGTTAAGTTGATGGTCTTACTGGTGGACTGCCACCATACAAAACGGCCATAAGCATTCATAATAGGCCTTACTACAGTCGTATACACCCAAAGTATAATTTTGGATTTTGGTCCCAAGATTTTCACAAACATTCTACTGGATGTATGAACGCAATAGTGGCCTTCTGGATTCTTTCATTAATGTTAGGCCTCCACTCCAGTTTCTTGTCAAGTTCGAGGCCTAGATATCTGGCGCCGTCCGAGATCCTAAAGGGAGTATCCCCTATGGAAGGTAATGTAAACTGAGGAATTCTCCTTTTGTTAGTAAATAATACCAGCTCGGTATTTTTTGGTCAAGATAAGCGATGGTCTTGACGCCACTATAGATAAGTTGTAGTAGTACTTCATTTAGTATAATGGCCCATAGTAGTGGAGAGATTACTCCGCCTTAAGGGGCACAACTAGAGGCGTATGCTTTCAACTTCTTACCCTCGTGCTATATTATAATGTGTCTTTCCTCAAGAGCTTCCACAATACAATTAGTCAGGGTATTGTGGATATTGAGGTTTGAGAGTAGATTACTGATAAATAGTTCCTTGAGTACCGGATTAATCGAGCGCACAGTGCTCTCACTTAAACCTCTCCATATTCCGTATACGTGCTAACTCGACAGATTGATTTACATTTTCTGGGAAGTGCGTACTTATCAGTAACCTCAGAGAATCTGAACAAGATTCAGTGCAGTGCCCTTCGGGATCTTTGAGTGATTTTATAGGCGTTGTTTGTCTGGCGAGGATCTCCCTTAGTCTCGCTGATTCTGTTGTTCCCTTAATGTCGTCGCAAAAGTGCTGCCACGATCGGCAGTTAGATCTTTGTGTTTCATTTTTTAACTTCCTTTGACAGGCTTTATACTGATCCAGTCCTCTGTCTGATTTAGTCCTCGTGGCCACATTAAGAAGGTTTCTGGTTACGTCTGCCAGCTCTTTACTCCACCATGGAGGTGATTTTCTGTTCTTCGTTTTAGTTTTTGGACATGATAGACAGTAGTGATTTCGTCGGCTTTGCTATTGATATCCGAGGAACTATGTAAGTCACATTCTTTACCCCAGTAAAAACTCTAAATGACTCTGAAAATGCAACAGTATAAAATAATAGACATTATTTTTCGTGTTGCATTGCCTTTCAGATGATTAATTGAATCCCCTTGTGAGATTTCCAGCAACTTAAACACTGTGTCACTGTAGACAGTCTTACCAAGAGCCCCTGCCTCTTGATGGTGGTCTAGGTACCCAGTTTATTGCAGAACTCTCAGTGAATCTTATCCGAGCTACGTAGTAGAACAGTAGATTTTCAAAATCATAGAACAGAAACAGATTTTTATGCAATGCACCTACGTAACCTCCTTCCTTAAGAAGTCACTATAGTAATCTTTTGTTTTGAAATCGAAAATAGATATGACACCAAGTAAGTTCTGTACAAACATAAGTTAGGGGGCGTTAAACCAGCGAACAGAGCCATTAATTGCGAGAAATCTCTCCAAATCGGATTACCCAATAAATCAAGACTTTGTCAAAGCACACCGCTGGGTGCCATTTGTTTGATATATTTCTTTGCACGAAATTTAATTTATCTTCTTCCCTCTATGGAATACTACATTCGTACACAATAGATATGTATCTACTGCTAATTAGACCTTGGTCTACTCTTTAATTAAAACAAATTAAGGTTTAGTTAGTGTCTAAGATAAAAAAAAGTATCAAAAGATACAATTCCCTCAAAGTGGTAGCACAGCCCATTACAAATTTACGAGTCCACAACATGACTACCTATAACTTGACGTCAAAACATTTCCCTTAAATATGTACACTCGCTTCAAGGTAACACGAAACAATAAAGTTATCGAATTGAAAAGTAAGGATAGACATAACTCACACAACGGTAAAACTTATTTCTAAAATTAGAACAAAAAGGACACCCACCATGGAAAGGTGTTAATAACAATAGAAAAGTTGTCAAAACTTCAAACGTCTCCAATTAAACGGAAACGTTTCTTTCGTACAATTTGTTGGAGTAGGGTCGTAGCTTATTCTATGGTAAGCGACGAAAAATATAATTAAATTTAAACGGGCCCAGGACGAAGGATGATTCTACTCCAATGAACTATAGATGAGTGGTGGGTTGTGCCATGGGGCGGTCGCACCACAGTTGGTTTCCGCTTGAATGGTTTTTTTTTTTTTTTTTATTTCGGTGGCATTCTGATGACCTTGGTTTCATCTTTTCTGTTTTCTGGTGGGTGATGGTTGAGGTTTTGGTTTTTTTTTTATGATCATGTTTACTAATTGATTACAAATCAGAGTGCAAAGGGACTAGGGTCAAAGATACGTGACCGGTTTTATGAAGAAATTAATAGGACCACATTTTTCTTTAGTGTTAATTGCCTTTTTAATATGCTGGGTAGGATTATTGTTGGATGGTAGTATTTGTGTTGCTACAGTGGAAGTAGAGGGATGGCCGTATGCTACCATATGGCCGTAGTGACGTTTCATTCATTCTGACGGGTGTCAGAAGTTTTTTGATTATCCTGCCAGTTGAAATGATTGTTTGAAAAAAAGTTTCAACATACCCATTGTGCACATTAAAGAGTTAGAAAATAATTTCAATGATATTTTTGGAATGAAAAGGAGTATCTATAGATTTACACTCATTGACTGTCAAGGTTTCTACCTCACCCCTGAAATGTGATGGGAAATATCCCATACCATACCATTCAAATTGTTGGATAAAGTTTCTATTGTATTATTTCGCATCGCTGAGAGTAGATTATGGTAGAGTAAACATCGTCCTTTTCACAGAGACTTTTCTAACAGATAAACTTACTAGACTGGGATCTGTTTATGAAGGAAGGCGGGTGAATTATTTATTCAGCGAAGTTTACAATTATTAATTTTCGACTGATGGGATAAATCTAGCACAGGCCTAACTTATTTTTGTGAAAAACAATTTAGATTTTTTGCGGGGCAGGTCTATATTCATAGCGACTGAGGCAGTGATTGACTGTGGATTGTTGTTCTCTGAACAGGTAGTAGCTAAACAATTTACTATTATCATGAGTTACATGGACTAGTCCTGGACTAGCTTATGCTGTGTATGGAAAGAAGTAGCGCCAATGGATAGTATAACTTTTCTTAAAAAAGGCAGCTCATATGTTATGTCACACCAGACTTGCCTGCGATGCCACACAGAGTGGATCCCTGAGGCAGTCCTCAAAAAATATTGTAATAGACGCTGTCATAACTTGAGTTTATCTGTCTGATCGTTATCCAAACAATCCGAAAAATGATAAAAGGAAGTTTGTGTCGATAGTAAGCATGATAACCCAACCGACTAGGTACACGTACATACATAGATGTTCATAATGTCTTCTGAGCCCAACCTACGAAATTCAGAACCCATGAATGTCGCATGGGTGTCACATGGGTTCTGAATGTCGCAGGTTTGTCTCATTTGTCGATGGAAGCGCCCAGAAGATATTATGAACATCTATGTACATACGTGTGCCTAGTCATGCAGTCATTATAGTGGTGGTGGACAATAAGGACATTATTGTTTGCAAATGTCGTACAATTTTCTGAAATAGGAAGTTGAAAAAGTTCTAGGTATTAAGTCCTAATCGTGACCTCTACTAGGATTCCAATTCACAGTAAAATAGTTCTTTTGATAGTAGATTTCAGAGATTGCGTCAAATAGGATCTTATAAGTGGTTTTTGGCAGATTTAACACCTATGTATATTAGTAGTTGATGCAGGTAAAGGTGGATGGGACATTTGACACTCTAGTAATGGTACGTTCCCACGTGCACGTCACACTATGGTATTTCAGTCTTTGTGGTGTAGAATCCGGTTTTATTAGACACATCCGTACAGATTCTATAGTAGTCGTTGTACGAAAGACCTAGCTATTTTGTATAGTTACACGGTGTACAGTGGACAGTGACTCGTCAAGAAACCGACAGTTGTATGAATTTCCTTGGGGCTAAACTTTATTAAGCTCATGGACCTCTTTTTATCGAAGACTGGTCGTAATAATCCATGTACATATCCCGGCACCCAGCATGGAATCACCGAATTATTTTTTGGTACCTCCTGCTATTGTGTGTTGCACGTCATTTGCATTTTTTTAGGACTGATCAGCTTATCCGTTGCAAACGGATGGTAACTTAAGCACATATAAACAAATGTATCTGTGTGTATCTATTGCAAATATACTCAAATTGCCGCATGTTTAATCATTACGACAACAATATTGATTTTCTAGAGGGAATAATTACGCAGTTCGCATGACCTATGGCAGGGCAGTGATGTGCTACTATTGTCCTGAAGTTATACTCATACAAAATGATATACAATATGTGTTACACCTGTCGGCTGTTTGAATAAACACAATTTGTACTGTAGATTATTTCTTTTAGAAACAAATCCACACCTGCATTGTATGATTGTGGTTAAATGCAGATACAATAATTCAATTTTCTGAATATTTCTCTCTGACTTTCAGTAGTATCTAAATGGATACATTTGTATCTATAGATGAAAATTTCATTAAGTTAGAAACATTTACACATAAAGGAAAACATCTTAACAATAAACAAAGATTTTTGATTTAAATAAGAGTAATAGATACAGAAAAGGCAATTGTCTGTCTGATGGGTACGACTTAATGTTCTGTTAAAATCAAATTCAACTATATGCTCAGCACGTTTCGTTAACAGAGTGTATAGGTGATTATGATTAGTAGACTGTAATAATTACTCCAAAATTCATGAGAGCGGAAGGATGCCAGGGGCTAATCTAAAGCGATTACCTTTAACACAGATAGGCGGACACCTTTTAACACTTTGCCCCTGAATGCAATTCATTAATTATCGTTCATTATTCATCTTTTTCTGTTTGGATTTGGAATAATTACGTTGAGTTTTGCAAAGTAGCCATTTTACTTATTCAGTTTGTTTGACTTTTTTTTTTTGGAACGATTATGTCTTGAAGAGGATTTAAGATAACGGATCTATAAAAATATAAAATTCCTTTTAAACCGGAGACTTCTTGGAATGATAAATGATTCTTGATGAGTGACTAAGGAATTTAGATTTTTGTAGTTCCGCATAGAATTGTATTATACATATGTAAGTACATATGTATAATTTGTATCTTGTGTGTAAACCTACAACTAAAAGGTAGATGTTGGGTCACCAGCTGCTTTATGCCGATTTAAAGAGCCAACTAGTCTTAGCTTAGCCAAGTAATTTTGAAGATGCTTTCGAAACATAAGAATACTATCCGGCAGTACTTCTACATCCTAGATAACACACATTAAGGTTTAAATTTGATCATCTACATTCAGACAGTTTCTGCATTATATTTTCAGTATATCATGGATATACAGGTTAAAGAGCAATGGGGCGAGTATGGATTCCTGTGGTAGGCCACTTATAAATGACTTGTACTTGCTTAATATGCACACCTGCCTTGTCATTTTATTTCCGCAGAGCCAGCGTTAGTATATATGGGATCGAACATCATTTTGAACGTATTCTACTAATCTATGATACGAACTCGAAGGTGCAGGATCCCAAGCAGCCAAATAGCAACAAACATAGGTTTTGGGTATTGGCTTGATAAAAGCTACTAGTAGATCGTCTTCGACTTAAGTCTACACTTTTTTCGTAAATCTGTAGACAGTATGTTAGGAAAATTGTTGAGGAGCAAGTTTTATGTAACAGCTTTGTCGAGGGCAAATCAATAAGAATGCATTTTAGTGAAATTTGTTTTATAACCTACTGAGAAAGGTGTAAGAAACGTTTTTCCAAAATTAAATGGCAGCTTTCTGGTGATTGCGGGTAATTTGAAGGAACTTAAGGTGACTGTATTTCCTATCTTTAATAAGAACCAGATTCTTGACAGCTCCTGCATAGTTTCGAAGGATCATTAGTGCATTAAGAGAGCTTGAAGTTTTTGCCCAAGACAGGCATAGAAACGTCTTCCATACATCCAATTATTTTTCAGAATTAAACGCAGTCCGTTTATCATTAGGTTTCAAGGAAAAAGAGAGAGCACCCCACCTTGAAAAGTCGAGTTACTTAAAAACCTCTGAACAACAACGTTGCCGAGTGCAGAGGTTCGTAAGAGAATTCATAACTGCCCTAGGAAACTGTATTATTTTGGTGCTAGTTCAATGTGGGTGTCTAAGTTTCTGCAGAGTTCTCAGAAAATATCACTAAGCTTTTATACATAAGTCTGAATTATTTAGGATTAACATGCAAGCTGTTATCTGCCTTCAGTATGAAGGGAACCAGTAAAGAAAGGTACTACAGCTTCATACTGCTGTAAGAAAGCTATAAAAATAAGTGGGTACTCTCACCAAGAATAACACACTGCCTCTATGTATCAGTCACGAGGACAATACTAACGTATAGCGTGATCCTATGGTTTATGCCTTTGGTGAAACCGTTCACCGCAACTGTCTTGGACGTATGCACAGATCAGCCTACATATGCATCAGTGACTTGCCAACTGACTGGATTTGATATATATTATAAACGAGGCCATATCTTAATGATATAGTCTTCATATCGGATACTCGTCTTTTCAAAACGACCTTAAATTTCTTACGCGAGACACCAACTACGCCCATTCTCAACTCCAATTTGACAAAAACTTTGAAACCTCTATTCCCTCTAGGCTTGATTGGGAGGAGAATCAAAAGATCAACATATTTCTAAACAGATCGATCGAGATCATCAGATCCCAATCGAGAGTGGGTAGAGGTGTCTTCTGGAAAGATTTGAACATAAACATATCCTTTCGCCTTACAAATTACTATAGCGTCT
Organism: Xylota sylvarum; assembly: GCA_905220385.1. Taxonomy (NCBI): domain Eukaryota; kingdom Metazoa; phylum Arthropoda; class Insecta; order Diptera; family Syrphidae; genus Xylota; species Xylota sylvarum. Next base: position 43,519,309 of record LR999958.1, read on the forward strand.
TGCAGGTTCTTCACCTCCATCTAAGCGAGGTATTACCATACTTACTGATAGCTTGTGGAACCAGTCACTTTAAACTCAAGAAATGCTTTAAATTATCCATTGTCTCTTAGCTAGATGCTTGAACAACTCAAAATTCATCTTTGGACATGTTTCAATCCTATCGATTATACCGGATATAGGTAAGCCTCTACCTAAGCTGCTGCTTAATTCTATCAGCATTACCAACCGCAGATGGGCACTATGTGTCTCATCACCAGACCAATTTCGCCTGAGCTGGATCAAAAACGCTCCAACTGGTAATCTGACTGAAAAGGTCGCCCATTAGTAATGCAATAAAAGGTCGTGCATCATTGGCATCTTCTATAGAAGCTATATGATTGAAGAGCAGCAGGTAGCTATAGTTCACTTCCTATACACGTGCCAAGCTCTCCGTTCGCATAAGATTACACTGAGGAACCTTCCTATTCAAAAAACTCGATGAACTTGCAAGCCCGAAGATTAGTTGCGTCTGAGGATAGTTTTTGTGGATCCTTGAACCCTGATATATCACAATGAACCTACGTTGCCACTAGCCACCCTAACCAAACCAAACTAAAGGCCGATGAGCCCATTTAAAATCGTAGAATGTGATGGTATTACCTGATAGGTAACAGTCTCAAAGGATCCTAAACATGATTCCCTAATGGTTCTGCTAAGATGACACTATCAAAGTTACAGCTTGAGAAAATGGTTTCGAGTAGCAGTAGCCAGGTTTACCTAGAACTGCCAGTGGATTCTATGTCGAGTTGTTGTATGACGACTGTGTAATGTTGAGTGTTGGGATAACACCAATTCCCTTCTTTGTTTCCTTAAAAACCAAGGCGGTTAGAGTGAAGGGGAGAATGATCCTCGTTCTTCTTCTGTTTTAGTGTCACTTCTGCCATCTTCTTTCGGCGTTGGGATCGACATAATAAGGGTGAAGGACTGAGAATACAAATACAAATATCTGGCACCACAGGTTCATGGGACGCAGGACCTAATTTCTCACGTGCCCATGTTTGTTTTGACTCTCAGATGCCCACTAGATGGGCTTCAAAATGCAGACTAGGGCTTAATCCCCTCAAAACAGAACTTGTCTTCTGTACAAGGAAAGGTCCCCTACGGATCAGTCTTTCCCTTAAAGATAATGCAAAATACCTGGGTCTCATTCTGGATAGGAAGCTAAAGTGAAAACCAATCTACTTGAACGCGTAAAGATGGCAACTGTGGCTCTATGCTCATATAAAAAGTCCATAGGTATGAGCTGGGGTTTTCAACCTCATATCATACTCTGGATGTACGTGTCCATTATCAGGCCTATACTCCTGCATGACGTGATCATCTGGTGGCCGGCTTTAAATAGGGCTACTCACCTCAATCTTCTATCTAAGGTGCACAGATCTGCATGTACATGCATATCCCTCAGCAGCACTGAATATTATGCTCCACCCGCTCCCTTTAGATACTAAAGCCTCCTCACAGTGGTCTATCTATCATGAGGGTCACTCCTCGATCATTGATCTGTTACCCTAGAAGACACTGACTACACCCCGCTGACCCTATTATTTGACCAAAACTTCCGAACGAACGTCCATGGCCATAGTGAACTACTCCTTCTCCTGAGGATAGTTCAGTCCACTTTTACACAGACGGCTCCAAGACTGACGAGATGGTGGGTTGTGGTGTCTTCTCCGAAAAGCTCAATCTGAGCATCTCTTTCCGCCTCCCAGATCATTGTAGCGTTTTTCAGGCGGAAATCATGGCTATCAAGAAAGCCGTTCCCTGGCTGTAATATAATGCAATATCTGTCAGGGATATTACCATTTCCACTGACAGTCAATCGCCCATCGAATCCCTGGAATCGTGCTCCTTCACTTCAAAGGCCGCTTGTCTCTTCTGCAGATGACAGACCAGTTCAACATTCCTATACTGGGTGCCAGGCCACAGAGACATTGCAGAGAATTGCAAGGCTTATGAGCTCGTGAAATAGGGTACGACCCATAGGATCCTACCGAAGTGGCGAAACCTGGGTATATCCCTCTCTTACAAAAGATGGACGCTTTTGGCAAAACCATCTGTAGATGGGAAAATTTGTCTATTTGCAACATTTCGAGATAGATGGCCAGGATTGATCTGAAACGTAGGGTTGAGTTGGTCCTGTTAAAGCGATCACAGATCAGCAACGTTATCGGTGTTTTACTGGCCACTGTCTGGGAGGTCCTCAACCGACTTGGAGTGTGCAACAGTTAGCTAAGAACAGGGGTAACCTGAACTATAACGCCTCCTAAGAAGAAGAAGTCTGATATGCCAACATGCCAAAAAGGCTTGGGCCTCTTTTCACATGACTTTGGTAGAAACTGTGATGAGAAGGGGAAGAAACCATTCTCCAGTTCCTATGTAGATGCCCAGCTCTGTCCCAAAGCAGACTACTCCATCTAGGAGCTCAATTCTTTGACAACCTAGACAAACTGGCGTCAGTAGGGGTCACAAGCCTCCTTCGCTTTATCAAAAGATTCGATTGGTCTTAATTAGTCCTGAGTAGCCAAATGGTGGGATCCATGGCATCACAAAGGACCTTTATTGGTCTAAGTATGTGTAACCTGAAACCTAGAACCTATATTTTCGGATCTTTGTCGAAAGCTGGCGAGAGATGCGGCCGTGAAAAACTTTCGGTGTTGTCTGGGATTTGAACCCCGAACCTAAGAATACTATTCTGAAAAATTTCGCACTAGAAGTTTACATTGACACATGATAAGTGATGGTATATGGGCCGAAGTATTCTTGGTATCTGTTGGCGGAAGTCGTTCAGACTTCTGGATTATTCCAAGCGGATGCTATGACTGATTGTCAAAAGGATATTAGTTTCTATTTATCTTATATTCGTTTCTCTTTGTCTGGATACATTCCACAATACGACATTCATACTGCCCCCCAGTTTCATCCGAGAATATGTATGTTTGTATTTGGCTGCATACTTATATGTACATAAATCCTTGTATAGTAAATTTTCCAATTTACCTAACTCTCCATCGAAATCCATTAATTTTTGTTTTTATGTTTGTCACCCCTGAAATGGTATGGCTCAACCCTATCAGCAGCCCGTAAATAATTTTAACACTCCTTCGTGTTGTCACTTTTGACGGAAATCGAATTTTCTTAATGGTCTTCAAGAGGAGCTTCAAATAAATTGACATTAATCATTCAAAATATGCGAGCGTTTCCTTTTTTCGTTCCACAAACTTGTCAAAAAATAAAAAAAAAAGAAGAAAATGCTAACCTTCCCTTTGTAATAAAAGACAACAATCACCCTCCGGGACGGTATCTGGACCAATTTCCCCAAAAGAGTATGGAACGCTCGCATGTCGGTATGTAGGCGCTCATCACTGTCAGAACTTATTCGATCCACTTAACCCTTTCAGTAGAAGCAACAGCACAGCCCAGTTTCCGTACATATCGTCTCGTAATTCATCACCCAGGATTGACACATTCCGATGAAATGAAAGATAAACACACACGACCAACCAATAACCCTCTCTCTACACTGTATTGATTCAATTTGAAGCATGCTGGGGGGAGAAAAAAAAAGTCCTTATTGGCCAAATCCAAATTCTACAAAAGTATTGAAATATCCTGCAGCATGTCCTCGCTCGTTGGGATCAATTTTTATCGCAATACGAGTACAAGGCAATAGCATCGGACAAAAGTATTTAAAAATGTCATTCATCGGGCTGATGGCTTTCATTTTGGAGCCCGTTTTTCAGCTTGAAGCACACATTTCATCCGGTCGACTGGGTTTGGTAAATGCGAATCTCATGTCTGTATCGCATCATTCTCCAGCTATTCGTCGTCGTCGTCGTCGTCGTCATCATCATCGTTGTTGCCTGTCGTCGTCATTGTCATGTCAATGATTTTCATTCCATTGACCACTTTTGCGACGCGCAGAGAACAATAACCCGACGGACAACCGACAGTCCCGTCCGTACAGTCTGCACAAACCGCAGTTTTTCTTCTTCTACAACCATACCCGAGGGGGCTATTGTTTTGTGTTGTCTATTTTCCAAGTTCCTTTGTGAGGCACCACGAATGGACGACGCACGGACGGATGGATGAACTGAGGACTGAAGGTTGAAAGGGGTCTCTCTGGTTCTGTGTATCTTTTTGTTTTCCATTTTGTGTTGACTTCTTTTTCCAGTGCTTGGCCAAGAAGTATCTACACCTACACTGGCTATTTGTTGTGACCACCTCTCTCTTACTCTATCTCTCTTTAGGTTTGTTCGGAATTCGTACGACTGTATGGGTGACTTGATTCATAAGCCAAATGCACTGTCAGTGTGGTCATCAAGAAATGCCAGGTGTGCCGTTATGAAAAAGAAACTTTCATTCTTTGTGTCTGTGTCTGCAACAACTCGGAGGTAAGAAAACCGACGATAACTTCGTCACGCCGCCGTCTCTACACTACCTTGTGTGTAGTGGGGGCGGAAGAGGTTGTGGCCCGTAGTGAGTTGAAGAAAAAAAAAAAAAAAAAACATACAAACACATAATACAAACAGGTAACAGGTTTTACCAGTATCCATGTGAGTCAGCAGCAGCGCCAGAGAAAAAGAGAGAATTGCGGATACCTTATGTCTCACGGATACAGTGTTGCGGTGGAGAATGTATTTTTCCGTTGCAAAGTAGCAAAAGGAAGTAGGAAAGCCCTCTTCTGTGCTGATTAAGCACTAGTTGACCTTTATTTCTGCATCCGTTGGGAAATACCTTGAATTTTATGTCGTCAAACGTCGCAATACTCACGTTTGATAGTTTCATTTTGATGACTTGGCTTTGAGATACATACATTTCAGTTCCAAGAATAAAGTTAAATTAATTGCGTATAGAAGTGGACTGTAGGGACATAAAAATTGCAGTCGAGTTGGTCATGAATCTAATGAATTTAAAAATAGCAATAAAAACTGCTTTAGATACTAAAACTGCAATACTATTCAGTGTTGGCGGAGTAGAAATGCTTAAAGACTCTTGAGCTTAAGACTTTTACGACAATTTATGCGAGCATTATCTTGCACAAGCGTTGTCTTATAAATGGAAAGGAAAAACGTTTCAGTTTATGGTCCGAATGAAGAAGGACTTTATAATGGCAGTGTCGTAAACTCAGCTTTAAGGATGGCATATACCAGAAATTCGGTGGTGGTAAGGTTACTTCTAAGTCATCAATGCACAGTTGAAGTCCAAGAAGTATCTATATATGTATATGTACGTACATAAGTATCGCTGCTCGTGCTAAAGTGCCAATTGTTTGCTTTACTACCCCACAGGGGTTCCTGAAATTGTAAGTTCTTCTACAGACCAACCGAGTTTTTCATGTCTTCCTATTCTACAAGAGAGCCAAACCTGATGGGGTAAAATTTCTGGGTTCTCAGTATCGTTTACTTACACACTTACCTACTTAGATGCGGCTACAATTCGGGGTGAATCTGGGCATCAACCAACAAGCCTCTCCAGTTAGTCCGGTCCTTACCTGACTACCTCAAGTTATGTATTCAAAGTCGATTTAGTTCCTCTTCGTTTTGTGCGTGCCACTTAAAACGAGGTCGGCCTTCTACTGCGTTATCCCTCTTATCTAGGTTTGAAGACTCTGCTGGTCAGTATCCAATCGCTCTACATATCCTAGGCATCTCAGATGACTAAATTCCAACTTTTTGACTAAGTCGATGTCGCGTACACTTCCTCGTCGATCTTCGTCAACGTCGTTGCCCGTCAACGCAGACGGAACCGAATATCCTTGCTGATCCTTGCTGCCGTGTTACAGTCTAAAGAGGAAGGTTTTTTTTCATATACTCAGCGCTGACTGTGACTCTACCATAAGATTTCCTTCTTCATCTCTACAAGCTTCTGTAAGGGTCTTGTTAACGCGTTCTTTAACCTTTCATTAAAACTTCCATACATTGTTCCTGGAGTATAATCTCCTAATATCTTTGGTCGCACGCGTCTCATGCTTTTGTTTCTTCCTTTGGAGAAGCGGATGTTCTTCGCGTATTTTTTGCTCATAGAGCTCGTCCTTCTCTGCAGCGCCGCTTTGTATGCCTGCGCAGAGTCTCAGCCTGAGATAAGACAGCCTTCCATCCTCATCGGTCTCGGCCATGTAAAGCGCGTTGACATCCGCAATAGCTTGGTCTTTGAATAAGAGGTTCCAAATTCCTTGTCGTCTCACAACCAGGTGCTAGGACACAAAAATCCTGTCGGCTGGCCCGTCTTATACATACTTTTTGGACTATATCAACATCTTGATACAGCTTGCAGATTACTCGCTTGTATCTCGTTCTCCATTCTGCCTCTTTGAGAGATTTTTTCGTTCTTAAGTCCTCAATATCTCTTCTGGTTTCACATGGCACATGGCTTCGTAAACCGGAACTGGCAGGATTCGTGTCCGACAAAGCAGACATTTCATCTTCCGCGTAAGGAGTTTTGACACCATTTGTTTTGCCAAGCCACAGTAGCAATGGCTTCCAAGAGTGAGCCTTTGTCGAATCTCCACTAGAGTGTAATTCGTGGAGTTCATGTTGACTCCGATGGTCACATGATCCGTGGCGTGTCTGGAAATGTTCAGAGGAGCTGGTTCAATTTTGACAGGTTTCCGAATTCAGACTTTGCCTTGTAAAATTCGCCTTTAAAGTCGATGAGAGGATGATGAATCTGGAATTTCCCGAATTTGTCTTAGTATGAAAACGTGGTATATAGCCGATCTTTCGATTTGCAGGAAGCACTGGTAAACATTGGTAAATTGCAGGCCTCAAAGTTTCACACATTTAATTGGATAGAATCATAAAACCGACATTTAACAGGGATATGCCTCGATAGTCTAAAGGTAGCCTTTCTTTTAAGTGGGGCATATCCAGTCCTGTCACCTTACAGCTCAGCTGGTAAGTCATGATAGCCCTCGGCGCCCTGTTGTTCCTCAGTTGCTCTTCGTTGATTGAAGGTAGACGCTCTTCTTAGCCTATCACTCTCTCAACATTATCCCCATTCAACTGCTGGAAATGCATATAGGTGCTTAGATTCCTTTTGCTATGTCTAAGAGCCTGTGTTACAGCCTTGTAGTATGCTGCCAGTTATGTCAGGTTAGAATAAGTTAATAGATATCCTCCGCTCTCAGTACTCATAAAGTACTTAGTACGGTTGTACTCTTGGAACCATTTTAATTTTTCGACTAGCTTCCAGAATCGATTGATATTCGAATCCACGAAGAAGTATTCATTACCCAGAATCTGGATTCTTGCTGAGAATAACGCAGGGTAGTTGCGGATAAGGAGGTCATTCATACAGCTGTGGCAGAAGTCGTTGGCCATAACTCCAAGCTTTAAGACATGCCTGCCTAAACGTACAAAGACCCATCAATAATCCGACTAGGGACCGTATGCGTGGCATGCTAAAGAGTAGAAGACTTGTTGTCTTGCGTCTACTCAACTGTGTCCACATCTGCTTAGCATGGTTGGATGTGTCAGAACTACACCATCTTACATTTGTCTGATGCAAAGCTAATGTAGAGATATTGTATCTTGTCGCTTAAGTGGATAAGTGAAGTTCCCTTCGTTAGTTTGTCTGCTTCGAAATTTTCTGGGACCTCTAAGTTACCACGAGTGAGATTTCAATTAACGGATATCTCATTAAGAGATGCGCGACATTGTTTTACCAATCCATCTTTCTATGGAATATTTTTTTCCGTTCTCTTCTTTGGCTCGATACTTCTCCCGTGCTAGTCTTGTTTTACGTTCCACAGGTGATTTTTATCCCAAGATGAATTCAGATACTTTTTTGATGATGTTTCTATACTGAGTCCCCTGTATGTTGGCGCCTTATTCTTTCATGGAGGCTCTACTTTCCATCTGCGTTCTTTAATCAGAACAGAGTAGCTGTCGAACGTAGTTCCATTTTATTTCAACAGCAATGGTGCCATTCCCTGTTACTATGTCGTAAGTACAAGTCATGTTTAATGTCCTTTTCTCGTTAAATGAAATCAAAAGTGAAAAATTTAAAGAGATTGAAAGTATTCTGGCAAATATCAGATTACCAGGAAATTTATTTCCAGTAAACACTTGAAATTCCTCGAAATATGGATAAAAGTTATTCCATTCCAGGAATTAATTATAAGCATGGATTTTACAAAAAGCATATAACTGCTCTGCTGTTGTTATTTGCTTAAGGATAAATTGCGTATGTCGACTTCCCCTTGGTAATTGATTTCACTTATTGGGAGGAATAACAAAAAAAAAAATTATTTTCGAGTGAAATAAGTAGACTTAAACGTCCTCAATCGATTTGCATTGATATGTTTAATTAGCTTTCGGAATAAGAGATCAGAAGTATCATTGTATAAATATATCGTCCCACTTATGGGAGTTAATCAAAATTAACGAGGATATAGCAGGAATTGTAAACTGAAGGAGTAGGTGAGTGTGAGGTTGATGCTGTATTTCTCCGAAGAAGATGGCTACAAAACAGCACTCACATACAAAGTGAATGACCTCAACGGTGGCAAGGATAATGACAATGGTTTAAAAATACCATTTTTACTCGACAAGAATGTGCATGTCGCAAATAGGTTGGAAGTTCCAAATGGAACAATGTTCAGGCATCTACTTATGTACTTACTTAGGTAGCGGTGCAATCTGGGATACTCCTGGGCCTTAAGTAACATGCCTCTCAAGTTGGGTGTGGTTCTTTTCAACTTCAACACATTCAACTGACATCCCTCGGATTCGAAGACTCTGCTGGCCGGAGCATTCTTGTCCAACCGCTCCACACGGCTTACCCATCTCAGGGTTGTATTCGAACCCTGACTAGGTCGATGTTGCTATATAGCTCGTACAGTACATAGTCCAAAAATCTCCTGAAGTATTTTTTCTTATAACAACCGAGAGCGGGCTCATCCGTTCTTGACATAGTCAATGTCTCTGTATCGTAGGTGACCAGGGTTTAGAACAGAGTTATTTTAGTTGGTAGAGTGGGCCTTATGTTTAGAGTGAGGCTTGCTGCTCAATTGATTGTGCCTCTGATGTTGAGTTTTTCAAGAACGGTGTTGATGAAATCGCGAGACAGTACATAGCCTTGTCCAAATCCATTTGTGACATAAAAAGTCTTTCCTGATCTTGATGGAACAGTGTGGATTCTCCATCGTTATCCTGCACAACCGGATGAGCTTGTTAGGCTCTGTGGAGCTTGTCTCTAATAGACAAGACAGGACTACAACACTATGAAATTATGTGCAATGTCTTGATGGCTCTGATGATCTTGGGTGAGGATCAGATAACAATATGGAAACTTTCTAGATATTACTAAGCTTGAGTTCCAATACCGTCTAAAGAGAAAGGAGTTTAAGCAGGAACTTGAAGGTATCCCACCGGAGCCTTAAAAAAAAGTGTTAAGGATATAGAATGAACTGTTTGAATTGTTTGTGAGGAACGCAGGGAAAACTGACAGATTCTCACAAAAACGCGAGAATGATATGATCATCAAGTCCTCCAAAGAAAGGCAACTCAATTAAATGTAGAATTTCTTCTCAGTGGACACAAAAATATTAGTCCAAGTAGTGTTGTATTGAATGTATCGAAGACCTACGTTCAACCCTCGATGATCCACCTATTTTGATCACATAAACACACTACGGATCGGCATAGACTATAGTATAGATCACATCATTCCTTTGGATATTGTGAACTGGAACTTCATCTTAATTATTAAAATTTCTTATAAGGAAGCAAAAGTAAAGTGTCTAATGAGGTTGATGGTCAAAAGGGAGTGTGCCAATGTAACTCGTAACCTGCAACCGTTTGCCATCGTGTCATCTTAAGGGTCATCTAGCTAAACCGTATCTAAAAATAGAAACTTCGCTCGGAAATAGTATCCCTACAGGACGAAGAAAGTGGTAATGGATCGGTCACGCTTCGCAGCGAAATAACATCTTCTTTTAAAAAAAAGTACGTTTAAGCAATCTAGCAGGAGAGTGGGCCGTCCTAAGAAAATTTGGGACTGTGCCATTCAGGAGATATGCAGGTCTTTCGAACTAAGCTCAAACGTATTGGGATTGAAAGTTTAGACGGATTGTAGAAATCCGCCCTAGGCACCACGAGGAGGGACAGGACCTACATACATAAGTGAATAAGTAAGTTCGGATCTAAACGATTCAGAAAATAGTATCGATAGAGCTTGAATGAGCTATACGCAACTGGTCGTCCGTTGCACTGTTCAGATCACCAATGAAGCTGAACCTCTAAGAGCAATCGTGGATGAAAAAATCTTCTTTGGTCAAAGTATGCTTAGTTCTAGATATCAAAAGTGCTCTTAGTTATTTGGTATTGTACAGGAAAAGATCCTTTTAGCACTATAGGGCTTTGAGAAACGTTTTACATTACATTAGATACATATGTGACTGTCTTTTGCACTAAATAACTTGAAAAATGACCTGTGTTGTTTTATAAGCACACATGGAGCCCTTTTCTTATTACTTACATCCCTACGATATCCCCTTTTCGGAAATCCCTTATTGGATATAATCCCTCTTTTTTTTAATGCCCTCTCCCGGGCCGAAATCTCCGCATTGTACTATCAAAGCAATCTATCTGCCTATAACGAAGGCTGCTTTAGGTATTATCTACGCTAGAGTTTTTAAAACAAGTATCTTACGATTTCGGTCTTTTGGATATACCATCTGAGTCAATGTCAACGCAGTTCATAGTTAATTTTTCTTGTATTCAGGATTGATTTTAGCTAGGAATAGATGAATGGAGATGCAACTGGCTTGGATGGTGGACAATGTTCAGAGAAATACTTCTCAAAAACCTGAATCTGCATTTGATCTGCTCTCGTCTTTGATCGGCTTTCTATTCACAATTAAAACTCTAACGAGCACAGGTAATGGTGTGTGCAATGACTCCCTTGGATGTCTGACTAACTAGAAAGCTGATTTTAAAAAAAAAATATATCCTTCGACGAAATCGATTGGATAGAGATGCCAACTTCATGGAACAGTGAAGATGCTCATAGAAGGTTTAACTGAGTCACTATGGTCGCTGCTCATATACAAGACTACATTTTAGAACATAGTACATGAGAAAAAATCTACGAATCACAATACAATGCATGCATCATGGTGCTGAATTTTTCAAATATGGTATCCAATCTAGAAATATGTCTCCGACATTAAATTATATATAATCCTGAAGTTCCCACAGACCAAAAATTGTCTTTGAAACGTGAACTGATAATTAGCGGAAAAGTAGTGGTGACAATATACAGTCTTGTGGAACATCATTCTGCAAAATGTCTGAATGTACCAAATTTTTGAGTTTACATGGTGGGGAGTTCTACTGAGCAGTGTCATAGCCAACTATCTCCTACTTGCGAGTGTAATACCTATCGATATCCTAGCCTTACTAGAGTTTCCAATATTGTCATTTCTAGGTTGGAATACAATTTTAGATAAGAAGCTCTCTACAATCTGCAGCAGCTCTATACAATATCCCCCATTCATGTTGGTATAGATTTCACCGAGACTTTGATGGCAAAAATATGATTTCTTTTCACGACAGCACACTATCATGTGGTTTCTTCATCATTGTTCATGACAAAGGCATAATCTTTCAAAATTCCGTGTAATTACTCGAATACATCGGCGCACAGTAGCGACTTCGGAAAAACGCCAATATCGTCAGTTTTTGATACCCGCACCCAATGATTTATGATCCATAACCATATCAGACAAATACCTTCCAGAACCATGAAAACCACATTAAAATCAATTTCGCAGTGTATTCTAGTTCAGTGCGTACATATCCTTACACAGTAACACACACACACACATATATATACAAAAAATGACATGAAACTTCATTTCATAATAGTTGAAAGGAGATGAACAGAAATTCCATCTACCGTTATGAAATTTAAGAATGATTGATGCCAGAAGGCATCCAGAACAGATCCACCATCTATAGTATTCTTTGCTCGAGGTATTCATCACTGTCGTGACGGAATTTTGCAAATAGATACACGTGTAGACTGTAGATACTCTTGTGCATTAATAATTGAATAGTATGCAAAATTTACACCGAACTGTGAACTTTTTGATCCATAAAAAGTTCCTCTTCACGAGGGACAATATTTATTATACAAACTATGTAAAGACTCGCAAAATAAGTTGATGTGTGTAAGTGTGTAGCTTATTCCCTCAGGAGGGCGCTAACTTTCTTATTATTATTTTTTTCTGCCAGCCTTGATAAAGTTGATGTATGTACGTATGAAGGCGTACCTACTATGTTCTATGGCAATTTTTTAAAATATTCGTATTCAATGTTTAGCACCAGTGAATACCTGCATCTGTGTCATACCTTATTGAGTGGTAGGTTTACATATTTATATATTTCATTGAATTTACACATCCTACCTACATACACGATATCCTGACGAAAATTGAATTGAATTCAAAAAATGAACGTGTAACATACATTATACTCGTCGGGTGTAACTTTATTTTTATTTTTTGTATTTTGACAACGTTTTCAAAGTAATCATGTTTTGAATACAGGCAGGATCTGTAATACGGATGTAACTACTTATATTTGCAAAGTTCAAAACTTACATACATATGTACGTGTTTGTCAAAAATGGCGTTCTATTGAAAAGAATCAAAAAACAAATTGTCATGCAACACAGGATACATGAAGAATCAGAGTTAGTAGATACAAATGAAGATGAAATTTGTATGAAGGATAGTTCAAACCGATACGCAGTAGTTTGTATCTATACTATGTATCTACTATAATTAGAAAACAAAGCTACCATATTTCCACCTATTAGGAAAGCATTATATCAAAGCTTAAAAAACAGAAAAGTTTATGGCATTTTGAGATCCCTAAGGTGCTCAGGATACAAGGGTACTAGTCCCTTATGGATACATTCACCATCATATCTGATGAAGGTATTTTGTGAGTGTGAAAACTTTTTGTCAGAAGGTAAGAATTTTCAACTGATATCCACTAACTTTTTATCGATTTCAAGACTGCATATGACATTGTCTTTTGTCATTTGTCATTCTAACATCGAAGAGTCCTTTTTTGCCAACCCCTGAGGTTTGAGAGTAACTCATTTACCCCAGAGGCTAGCAGAAATATTTATAACTTCTCCGTAAAATAAGTTCGCTGTCTTAAAATTACGTTTATTTCTTACAGGGGTGTCCGTCGAGATATTCTAAAAGGTTTTGTTCGTTCTTTTTGCAACAGTATAGGGTCATTCAAAAAGAGGTGTCATTTTCAATTCCGCGCCATTGCAATGACTTTTAATACGAATGCAGTGTATTGAAACAGTGAAAATTCACTACAAAACGTTTTGATAAGATATTTTCAGCAGGACTGCCAGGAATACGCCTACGTACTAACCCACATCCTACACACGTAAATCACTTATATCGCTGGGCTGTCGTTAGGTATTCCTTCGCAGGACTGATTAGCAATCTATATTCTTTTTTCTGTGTTTCCTGCTTTAACGTCAGATTTGCCGTTCCTCATTCCTAGAGAGATGTTGTTTGTGCTCGGTTTTGGTTGTTGCTCCGTCGAGGTTTCTTAAGGGTTCTGCAACCTATTTCATTGCATCCCATATTGCAATATACAATATTCACAGGAGTAAATGTTTCTCCAATTTCTTACTCCAGCTCTCTGTGCTCTATGTTGAACTGTAGGCATTGAAATAACACATTCTACTCTGCACAGACCCATTCAGATAATTGCTGGTCAGGAGCTTGTCATACATTTTTGAATATTCGGTATGCAACGATGGGTCTATTTTCCTTTCGCAATCGGATTCTAACTCTCCTACCATAATCTCATGCCTTGCTGTCTTTCTTTCAGCTTGATATCATTGGCTGAAGCTAGGGGTTCCTGAATCTTGACATCGTAGGTCCATTGTAGTCAAAGTATCTGTTGATAGCATTGTCGCGAACGCACAGCATACCATGAGTTCACATAGTCGATTGGGGAATTCAATCCTTCCGGCATAAGGCTTTGTCATCACTGATTTGGCCCACATTGGTGACACATACAAGTACACTATGATGGACTACACCAATCTTGACAGAAGTATCCTACTGTGTTTTCTAGGTCATTCAATGTTAAGTATTATTATGGGTAATGCTGCGCTCACTCCTCCTTCTAAGTAAGCCCAGCGTCGATCGAAGAATTAACCTATCCTACCAATTTAAGGTCTTAGTCTCAAAATGACACAGTGTTTGTATATAAAGATGGTGAGAACCATCATCTTATATGCGGCTATAGTCTGGTGGCCAAAACGGCAAATGAGCTACAGAAGCTCCAGAGACTGACAACTCGTCTCGGTATTATAAGTCCCATGCCCACCTGTTCTGTGGGTATTGTGCTGTCGACTCTACAAATTTTCATTAGAAAGACGGCTGCTAGATGTGGTGTCAGACTCCAGCTAGAATACAAGTACAAACCTTGTGGTTCACCTGCAAATCATTGACTCACTTCCTAGAAGGAATACGTTTTACACTATCTCCGACATTATGATCAGGAAATATTGTTTCAGAAGGTTTTGAAGTACAAATATTGGACCGTAAAAACTGGTCTAATCATGTACGGGTACTAGAACTCCGAAGTTTAGTCTGACTCATCGACGAATTGAAGATTGTATCTGGAGATAGTTCCGGCGTGTTTGGACCAAACACGAAATTTTTCTCTTTTTTTTTGCGGCTGATCATTAGTATTGCAAGCCATTGTGCCATCCACCTCCATTTGGAAATATTTAGTAAAAATATCCTCAATTTCTTACAGACATTACGTCACCACTACAATTGAGATATCAATCGCCAAAGCCTATAATTTTTGCCCCATTTGGCATTCCAAGCCTCAGAACCATTATTGTATAATGTTCAATAGAATAGGTCATAATACCGATCCTTCTGGAACTCCGCCAGATACTATGTCAGAAACTACGTCAGATCAAGCAGAGTAGCAACTTTTTTTCTTAGTGCTATTTTGATTAAGGACCATGGCACAACTATAGGGTAGGATGAGGGTTCATCTAGTGGTTTATGCCATTTAGGATATGCCTGCGATGATCGTCATAATAGACGATACATATTACATATAACTATCTTTCAATCTAGGTCCCAGCACGAGACGATGCTTCTGTTTACTGGTCTGGAAAACTCCCATCTCTTAGACACTTGTTATACTGTACCACACATTTTTCAACGTTTCTATTGTTGGCTCGCTTAAGGACCTTGTTTAGTATGCCAACCAATGCAGATGGTCCCTATTATTGCAGAATATTCTCCACACATCCAGAAGTTCCATTTGTATGAGAGGTATTTCCTGCGGTGATTCTACACCCTTTGTTGTGGTATTTATGATTCTAGTGCTGTCGTACTCGTAAAGCACATCATTTCAGTGAAGAAGTGTTTAACTTTCAACGCTTCTCAACGCTCTGTGCGTCACGACTCAGTGTTAAGTGCTTTGAACTTCATGTTCCAGAAAACACCGAAAAGCGTTATTTTTTATCTGGTAGTATCTTTCGCGAATGTTTAACAGACCAAAAGTATATATTTCAGCCTCCATAATCAGTCTCTCTATTGATTTATCCTTTCCTCCTTTCTGTTGAATAAAAGATATCATTTCGGCAGGCAAGAAATTCAACTGCTTCGATTAAGCCACAAAAAACTTTTTCGCACAACTATGTTCCCTCGTTATAAATTTGAAATTCCACTCCTCCTACACATTTTTGGGTCTATCTTGTGACTAGGATGGGTGGTGGAAAAATTATAATTTTAAATGAAGATGCGCCCATAATTGGCGCCCAACAGCGCGTCAATAGGCCACAATGAACAAATAGTCTCAATCGCTTGTATTGTGTCTCAAGAACTAAACCTGAATCGATTATTGACTTCATAGGTAATATGCAAGGTTAAGTCGTTGACATTGCCCCATTAGGAACTCGACTCTCAATGGACCAATTGATACCCACTGTCGATGGGATGAAAACAAAAGAAAAAGAACAAAATAGAAAAAAAAGGGTTTGAATTGTTGTTCCCTGAACTATCCTGACCACAGGATGATGTTCATAATAGCCTCTGGTGGGTTTACTAAATTTTTTGTTCTTTCAGCTCCGCACTGTTTGCACGCAGATACATGGGAATCCATGTATTGTATAGAAGAACTATACAAAAGAACGTTTTGTGTCTTGTATGGAAATTCACAACAAACCACCCTTTTATTGTATTTACCAACGGAAAACATAAACGTACATATGTATGGAACAACCCCCTTCAGTATGCCATTTAAATTCATTAGCAAGTCAGCGAAGACAAAATATCTCACCATGTTTGTCTAGCGGGTAAAAAGATTCTCATCTACGTATTTTGAAAATTTAAATCACTCTTTCGAGCAAACACAGTGCTGATGTTATTCCCCAACCCCATCGCGCTAAAGTTCTTCACGACATTTTCGCTTAATTAATGAATCATGATGTAAAAGCAAACATTCAGAAGAGTAGCGACTACAGACAATCTAACTACAAATTCATCTCGCAGATACAGATACTGTTCGCACACAACCAAACCATGTTATCGCGCCGTCGACAAACTGTCAAAAAATTTTGCAAATTCAGCTCACACCACCCACGCCACAGAGCAAAGTGGCAAAAGTTCAAATTGGTTTGCTCCTTCAATTGAATAAACCAGATAAATGGTTTAGTGGTGCTCTCACCCCCACCCCTTTGCATTAGTGTCGTCGCTGGAAGGTATCCAGCGTTGTTATTCGAAAATCCCGATGAAAGATTGAAAGTTGAATCGAATTGGAAAGTTTATCCCCGGTCGGTGTGTAATTTGTTAGTTTCATGTAAAACAGGACCACGTGCGTGACAATACCACTGAAGCGTATCCCCAGGGGCTAGGAAAGGCCGGTCTCGGTTTGCAGTTGAAAGAAAAAAAAAAAAAGGTCCCCCTTTTTGTGTTTGCCTGCCACGGCTGCTATGATCGATCGAACTGATTCATACGTAGCCGTGTGGAATTTCATTAATTTTTCGGTGCCTGAAACCAACTGGTATCCACCGCAGTGGAGTATGGGTGTTTGAATTTATTTTGTCAACGAAAGCTACGCTTCGATGGATACGGCCTCTCTGGTTAATCATATTTTGTGGGGGCGTGGTACGAACATGTGGTAGCTGGTAGCAACACAACGTAATTGAGATTAAACGGTACGGAGATGTATCTGTTCGGCGAAAAAGATACAAATATTGTGTAACCGAACAAGCAATTTGTAACATTTGGCTCGTTAGTCTTTCTATCGGTTGGCCGCTTTTAAACTCGTTTAAAGGCACCTACCCGCCCTAAACCTGTTACATGTGCGATGTTAGACAATGAGTCGTGTCGTGACCCCGGTTCCAAGTCAAGTACATATCTATTTCGCCGCAACAAGTTGAATAGATACTTGTGCACGACTGTAATAGGCCAGCTCGGACAGAGACGATTATAGCGAGAGAGTATTATATTCGGTGTTCGCTCTCATGAGGCTCATAAATCTGGATTTCCCCTGAACGAGCATTACGACTGTAGCGTAGCGTCGTGATTTATCACGTTCAAGACATTCACACCTAATGTGAATTTTACTTTTGCCAGAAGTGGCAAATAGGAAAACGATTTGTCAACGGGTGAATGGGTTTCGGGGGTGCTTTTTCGGGGGAGGATGTGATTTAATACCGCCCCGGCGGAGTATACCTTAGTGCCACGACGAATGTTGCTTTGAATGGTCTTATTTATGACTATACAACGAGGACGACTCATTGCTTTAGCGTTACAATTCAGGTAAAAGTGATGAATGTGAGGGTTCTTGGTGTAGATTAGGTTAGGTGGAGTGGATTTCTATTGGGGACACTATAAACATTGATTGCTCAAGTACCTTTTACGTTTGATTTCTAATGGGGATAGCACTTGCAGTCCAGTTTCATCAATTGGAAGTCTTCTTCTTGAGATTTATAAAAAATCTTTTTCGATTAGGAGCTATCGCTTAACGGTTTCTATAAAGTCAGCAAATGGAATTACATATATTTGGTGACATGAGAGTGTCATCATACATCAAGTTGCACAGTACCGGACTTAGTATGAAGCCTTGAGGAACGCCATATATGTGTGTGTACGTCTCATACTGCAGAAACCTGTGTATGTCCGCAATAATCTTTTGCATTTAGTCTGCTACACTTTTTTTTGACGGCTAAGGGCGCACGTCTCCTTATTCCCACCTTTTTTGTTCTTTCTTCGATATTTCTTCTCGACGTACTGACAACGTTATCGATGAAGCGCACGATTTGTGAGGAACCCTGTCTTATCGATTGCAGTCCAAAATCTGTCTCCTATGATTCACTTTACAATATCCAAAGAGGTCTGTAGAACGAAGGTACTTGCGAAACCATTCTATCCTTTTGGTAGAAAGATCAGTTTTAGTTCCACTTCTTCCACTTTTTCCACTTCTTACACTGGCCCCGAAATCATCCTCCCTTTAGACAACGTATTGCAGATGTCTTCGAAAATTTGCAAATACCGCTCGATTGAGACATTCTGAGCAACTCTAAGGATTTAGCAATAATAACGAGACCTGAGTATGCCCATCACTACAGGTATTGACTAAGGCTGGTCGCTATTAGCAAAAGCTGTCACATATGGGAACATGGTTCGACGTGTCATATCTTAAGATAGTTATAGTCTAAGTTGGAACACAAAAGTAGTGTCGACCTCTCACAGATATCCTATATAATCAGTGTCGTGACTATATACACAGACCCAGCAATCACAGACTGGGTTGAATGCATGCTCAAGGAGACACATCAACTCAGAGCTATGTGACTGCCAAGTACATGCACTGGCCTCTAAAAGTACCCCGGAATGTCGGGTTGTATCCCCTCTACTATGGATACTGGTCGCGAATGGAATCTTAAAGAAATTTGAATGAAGTGGGATCAAAGTTGTCGCATATGCGGATGATGTCGTCATAATGGCGACAGGTGCGTGCATACCCACCATCACCGAAATACTTCAATCCGCCCTTAATATCCTACACAAATGGGTGGAAAGATGTGCACTAAACGTTAACCCCTTGAAAATAGAAGTGGTCCTCTTCACAAGAGAAGAATCCCACAGATCGGGCCCTGAGACTCAACGGGACACCCCTCCAAATCTCAGATAAGGTGAAATACTTGGTCTGTATACTCGACCTTAAGTTGAAAATACGTCAGCAAGGATAAGGAAGGCATCCATATCCTTCTATATATGCAGCAACATTTTTGGTTAAAAATGGGGTCCCAAGCCCGCCATCATCCACTGGATGTACACAGCCATCGTCTATCCTATGGGTGTCTAGTCTGGTGGCCCGTAGCAGATACGACCACGTACCTCAGAGCACTGACCAGGATACAAAGATTAGCATGTACAAGGACTACCACCGCCATTAGAACTACCCCGATTGCAGCCCTTGAAACCATGCTATCACTGATCCTCTTACACCTATACCTAAAGAAAACAGCTGCAAAGAGTGCACTTCGCTTGAATCAATCCAACCTTTGGAAAGAGGTCGACACGGGCTACTGCACTACTGCGAGATGGGCACACTTGGGTACGAGACAGATTATATATCAATATCTCATGACTTCAGTCTAAATGTTAAGACAATCTTCCCCTCAGGAGAGGCTTGGATTAATGGTAGGGCCGTCAAACCGAATAATATCTCGATTTTCACGTATGGCTCAAAAACTGACGAAGGTGTAGGCTCTGGCATATACTCATCCGAACCCGAAATTGCTCATTCTTCGAGACCTCAAGAAAGAGGATCGACATAAACATTGGCAGTCAAGCCGCTATGAAGGCTATCTCACCTATAGTCGTCAAATCCAAACTTGTAAAACGATGCCATGAAGAACTCACAACACTCACAGCAAACCAAGAAGTTACACTCCTTTGGGTTCCAGGACACAGCGGCATTCAGAAAGTCGAACAGTTGGACGACTTTGCAAGAAAGGGGTCCCAACAGGACCTGACATTCGTGGCCTCTGGGCAACGCCACAAACTCTTGTTAAATCCAATATACAAACAGCAAGCCTTCGCGAGACTAGCTAATGAGAGATTGAGATGGAGATGGAGCGTACTCTCATCTTGCCGTATCTCCAGAAAACTCTGGACAAAACAAACCAAGCAAATTCTAGAGCTTAACAAACCCAACTTAGAGCTTACACGGGGATTATTACTAGCCACAACTTCTTAACAGGCCACCGGAGAATAATGCGACTAGACACGGATGACCTCTGCCGTGGTTGTGGCGACACTGATCTAGAAGAGCGGTAATCTCATACTCTATACGAATTCCTAAGTCTGCGCAGAACTAAGAGAACGCTCCTCGGTGAATACCACCTCGAAGATCTGGGTCACCATTAATTATCCAGAAATTTTTAACAATATCGGCTTGGTTCAGGGAGGCCGCTTTGCTATCCCAAAGCTACAGACCAACTTTTACCTTCGTTTTTAGGTTATCCACGACAGGGGTTCACTATGGATCGATTGGTGAGCCGAATACTGGCTGCATTTGCAGCCACTCCTTCTACCTACCTACCTACCTACCATATACCAACAAGTTAAAAGTTTAGTCCTTTTTGCAAATGACTTTTGCAGGAACTGTAGACACGAAGAGGAGGAAAAAACCATATACCTCTTCCTATACATCGGTCCGATCCTGTACCAAAGAAGACTGCTCCATCTAGGGGCTATTTTCTTAGACGACCTCTGTGAACTGGCATCCTTAGAAGTCATGGGGATACTTTGCTCCGTTTTACTCAATTAGTTCCTGAGTTACCATATTTGTAAATATGTGAATGGATGAGTATTCCTTATGCTTCCCTGTAAGCTACTCATGTCCATAAATCATGTCCTGCCACCACTCTGGGGGCATAACACCTGCGCGCCAGCTTGTTCGGAATTTTGCAACGCGTCTCTCTCCAACTCATGCGAAGTGAGGTCGATTCCTCCTCAACAGCTTTAAATTAGGTATGCGTTGGGCAATCTGGTGTTCTTCCTGATAGGGTGAGTAAATTCCATTGCATGGCATGCTTCGCAACGAAATTAAAGATTTCACTGATGCCGTGCCACTTCCTTTGCCATATGGTGATGTCTATTGGTTCCAGACCCGTTCTCGCTAAAGCTGTTCATCAAAGATACGGTTCAGATAGAAAACCCAGCAGCTTTGGTTTCCAGATCTGTTCGGAGCAATTAGGGCAAGCATCTCCTCAACCTTTCTTAGAAAGGCCAAGGATTCTGTTAACAAAACCATCACTTCTACCTACCTTGCTTTCCTGATTCTGGTGCCAACATCCAATTCGGTACCATCATCGGCCGAGACCTTACTTCCTAGAAACCTTTCAACTTTCTCGACCGTCTGTCCAGATGTGTTTAGTTGAGGCCTAGAGTTTGAAAGCCTCAAGGCTGTTGTATTGACCCTACTCTGTTTGCCTCGGTTTCCAGTCATTTACTTTATAGCATTCCTCTGCTATGCTCGATCAATGTAGAATGTATAACATCACTGATGACCACAAGAAATAGTAGTGGTGCAAGTAGCCAGCCCTATCTTACTCCGCTTTGCACTTCAAATTTGTATGACATCTTGCCATTGTGGAGATGTGTAGATGTAACAAAGATCTGTACTCGATGCATTGCTCTATAACGATTCGCACGTTGTTAATGTGATCGACGCAAGAAGATCCTGAATTGGGTACATTTTTCAAGGCATGCCAGTGATCGTTGACACTTGCTTGCACAGTGGTATTGATTGTATCCGCTCCGCTGAGGAGGCAAGATGATCACTGAATTATTGCCACACCTTAAGATCCTAAAGCCTGTTTGTGTTGCATCTGGGTTTTATTAGCCTGTTGGCGTGACTTCTGCTGATAAATATGTGTGGCAGCTACCATAAGATGATGATCGTGTTCCACTGCATTGTCGGTTTCGCGTTTATTTCGAACTTTCAAACGACAGCTGATCGGGATGTGATCGATTTGATTTGCTGTACAGTGCAGGCGTTCAACTTAAACAACGTTTCTCCAATTACTACGAACCACTCGCCTTTTGTCCACCCTTGACCTGTGTCGTTTCCCACACATTGCCTCTTAAAATGAACCTCAACCGTGTGACTGTGGCATTCAACATTTAATTTGTCACATTCATTACAACATCCTTCAGTTGGTTTCTATCCAATCAAACATTTGCCAAGTTCTTATGTTCACTTACAGGTGTACCTATACACATGTATAACCATTTTCGTCCTCCAATGATTAAACCGAACCATTTCCACTCGAGTGGTACATAAAATTCAAAACCACAAGACTCTTGAAAAAAGAAAAAATATTTTTCTCCAATTCCCAAGCTTCCACTTCATATAAATTATTTTGAAAAAAAAAAGAAGAAGAAAATTCAAAAATCCCACTTACCCCAGCGTCATATATTTCTATTAGAGGATTAATTATGAAAGTCCTTCCCAGGAGAGCGACATAGAGAGAACGCGAGAACGAACCAACCACCAACCATGCCAACCAGGTTAATTTATTAAAATTTTTCCTCCAGCTACTCCCGCCCGTTTCTATGCCATATCCGTACATGTTAGTCAGCAATTATCCGTCAAAACATAAAACTAAATTAAGTACGTACATACGTACGTTTCAGGATAAAATCCCATTTGTTGGTGTCGCTATGGCTTTCCTATGGAAACCACCACCAGTGTGCTACTGCGTCGACCATCTAGGAAGTTACAAAACGAAACTCTCTGATGCTGCTGCTGCGGTAACAAGCAAAGCCAAGTTGGCACAAAAAATCCAAGTAGGAAGCCAAAGAGAAATGAAAAATACACTCAAACACTGTGTGGCTGTGGAATATTATCAAAGGAACCCTGAAGCTATTTGTATTCGAAATGGAAAGTTATCCTTGGTGTTTTCCGTCCTCAGGAAATAATAAAAGTTTCCTGTAAAATTGATTGGGTGGCGGCGTGATGGGTCGACCAAGTCAATTCAAAGATCTAATACCTCTGGGAGAAAACTATAAAACGGAACTGTGTACCTACTACAGACAGTACTACTTATTGGTAAATGGATGGCAGGAAGGAAATGGAAAAGCGATGAAAAATAATATTTAATGCGCGGTTTCCTTGTCAAGGAAAGGAAATCAAGTACCTACCTCCAAGGCATTCACAAACGGCGGCGACGGGCATTGGGTGTCATGATTGTATATCTGGATGATTGATATTTCTTTTATCAACTTTGATGGTGTGTCTGTGTACTTGAAATGAATTTCAAATCCCCGAGCATGAAAACTTAATGCGGTCCATTGTACCTGACCGAGAGGAGGGTGAGACTATTCTTCGGTGGAGTAGGTGGATGAAATTAAATTTTATTCGTTTCCATTTGAAAATCAAGTGGTTGTAGAGGAGGTAGGGTGTCAATTCTAGGTAGCGGAAGCTTTCACTACATAGAGGTCAACTGGGAATAGAAAATAAACACCACTGTGTCCTAGAGTCTTATTTGGTTGGTTTCGCGATATATCTACTGTGGTTTGTCCCCAATTGATTGAGTCTAGCCCACGTTTTTTCTAAGATAGACGAAGAGATCCACTTTCACAGAAGTTAGCTATATTTTTTCTATACATTCGTATAGTGGACCATGGAGTGTCTTTGTGGATTGCCTGATGGTGATTTGAAGTAAAGCATTCTGACGTCTCCATTTAGAAGACTATATGTTCGTCAGCACTAGAAGATTTTTTTTGGTACGATTAGATTAGATTAGATTAACAAATGAGGTGGGATCCAGTCACCATATCACTGCGGCCACAGATGGGCCTATTGTGATTTCCTCCAATTAGAGCTAACTCATGATACCCGAGTTAGTAATGAATCCTAGAATATCTTTCAGTGAGCTAGCAGATATGTCCTCTGCTTCTAGGTAGAATTTCCCTAGGTGACGATGACGTGTTCTGATTAGACAGTTACAGTGACACAAAATGTGTTCTGCTGATTCTTCGTCATAAGGTGTTTTTTGACTTGACAGTGCCCAGTAAGGAATCCTGTGATTATACGAATCTGTTCTGTAGTTCTATAGCAAAGATTTCCGCTTGAAATACGGAGTTACACTTGTCCATGCTTGTGTAGATGAATGTTTTTTGTATTGACACCGTATACTCCAGCCGCAATTCCTTCATCTGTTTTTGATCCATCTGTGTACCATACAAGGGAATCGCTAGCAAATGTGGGTTTATTCTGTTCCCAGTTATGGCGGCGTTTTGGTATACAGTTATCCGTTAGGATGATTCCAAGTAGTTCATCTTTGCTTAGTTCTACGGCAATATCTGTATGGACTAGCTTGGATCTGTTGTCATTTTCAGATATAAGCATAAAGGCGTTAGTCAGAGCTTCTCTCTGTATCTGAAGATGTAATGGTGGGAGATTAAGGATAACTTCCAGCGCTGCAGTAGAGGTTGTTCTCATAGCGCCCGTAGTGCATACACAAGCTAGTCTTTGAAGTTTATTGAGCCTGTCTTGTGTAGACCTCTGCTTCGTTTTTTGCCACCATACCGGTGCTGCATAAGTGACGATTGGTCTTGTTATGGCTGTGTAAAGCCACAACATAATTTTGGGGTCTATACCCCAGCTCTTACCTACTAGACTTCTGCTGGTCCATAAGGACCATAGAAAAAACCATAAGAACCTGGTTTTGTCTATGATTTTCGTAAGGTGAGAGTTCCATGTGAGTTTTTCATCTAGGGTTAGGCCCAGGTATTTGACTTCTTTTGAAAACTCAATTGCTTCACCAAACAGAGTGGGTTTTTGTAATTTGCATTTTTTTTTTGTGAAAGCAACTATGGTGTTTTTTTGGGATTTTTTTACACCAATCAGCAACTAGGTTGAGTGCCCTCTGGAGGAGTTCCGAGATTGTTTCTTCGAATTTGCCTCTGATTAAGATCGCAATGTCATCTGCGTATCCTTGGACATAGAAACCGTCATTGCTGAGTATGTTTAGCAGTTCATTTACTACGATGGACCATAATAGGGGGGAGAGAACATCACCCTTGGGACAACCTTTCGCAGCCTTGACTCTTATTCTGTCACTACCTAGCGTAGCATTTGATGATTCTGTCGCTTAGCATGTGCTTTATCCATTTACATGTGGTATTATCTACTCCTGTGTTTTTTAATGTATCTGTATATTTGGGCATGTTCAGTGTTGTCGAAAGCTCCTTCGATGTCAAGGAAGCAACCCACCTCAATTTCTTTGTCTCAATCTTCGTGGTGAGTTCCTGAAGAGCATGCGTAGTTGATTTTCCTGGTTGATAGGCATATTGGTTTTTGTGAAGTGGATTCCTATGTAGCGGACCATCCCTGATATGTCTATCAAGTATTTTTTGGTACGAAGCCAATAGCTACTGAATTACATAGTTGACAACAACATCAGCATTTGTAAAGGTAAAGAGTATTAGGCCTAAGTCTGAACCTTGAGGTTGTCCATTTATGTATGGTAGCTACTTTGTTGAGACTTAATAATTGCTGGTACATATGAACCATTTTATTCTTCCCTACTCCCATGTACATAGGAGATAGGTCTATGGGTATAGGCTTTCAAGGATTATCTAACTTCTCTTGAAAATAATAGAAAACACCTTTCTTTTAGTTTCAAAGGTCGTTGGTTGTTTTAAGTGCTTATGATTGCAAGGTGAAGATTTTAGATCCTTTGATAGCATCTGGTTGGGAAAATGCGTTCATCTTTGGCGTCCAAGACGAGGTGTTTGTAGATGATTTACTTTTCCTCAGTTGGACACATTAAATTAGTTATTGCTTACGAACAGGACGTGACTATTAAAATCGACGCTATACATTGCTGGATTGTTGAATATTATGACCAGCTTTTGTTTAGTGGTTTCAAAACTTTATCTACATCGATAGGGATTTTAATGGAAGTACCACATATGATTAAGTACGTTACATATCCATATCCGTATAGATGCTCATGTATTAGACAATCGATGTACATATGTCCATGTATTCCTCTCCTATTCTGGAAATCAACTTTAGATGCGGCTTACGTCTATGCATATGGGTTGGTTATAGAGTGAGAGTGAGTCCTCGCTGTTTAATTAGGTCTCAATTGGGCCAGTTTTGTTTTACTTGGTTTAGTCCTCGTTGACTGCTAAACCCGTATTGGGAGCTTCCGTTTCAATATTAGCGGACGGCGGCGCACGGTTGGGAACCAGTTGGTACTCTTGGTGAAGTGGAGGAGATCCGATATCTGGAACCCTGCTAACTTTACGGTTCTTGTAAAGAACCTAGAAACTAGAGTGCGAAGGCATCGTTCTTGCAAAGTATGATGTTAAAGATGTGACATGACAGCGCGTCATCTTGTCTAAATCCTTTTTTGACATCGAAAGTCTCAGTAAAATCGTTACCGACCTTGATGGACAAGTGAAAATTTTCCATCGTCATTCTGCACAATCTGACGAGTTTGGCAGGGATTCCAAAACTATACATGGCTCTGTATAGCTCTATCGGCCTTGAAATCGATAAAGAAGATGGTGGGTATCGATTTGAACTTCTTGAGTTTGTTCCCGGTTCTGTCGAAGTGTAAAGATTTGATGGACTGCGAACTTTCCTGGTCTGAAACCATACTGAAAGGGCCAATCAGTTTGTTGACGAAGGGTTTTAGACGTTCACACAATATGGCAGATAGCATCTTGTACGCGATGTTGAGGAGACTGTTACCTCTGTAGTTGGTGCAATTCAGGAAATCTCCTTTCTTGTGGATCGGGCTGAGGTTCCATTAACTAGGCATACACTCGTCTGACCAAATTTTAGAAATGACTTGGTATATGATCTCTGTCAATTCATCTCCGGCTGCATTGAACAACTCGGCCTGTAGGCCATCAGGTCCAGCAGCCTTGTTGGATTCAAGCTTACATATTGGCATCCTTGCTTCGTTTTGATCAGGTGGACGCAAGTTTTAGCTATCATCGTCCATATTGAGTGGTTCATTCTGCATGACAGCGAGACATTGGTTTTCGTCGCCGTTATACACTCTGCAAAAGAAAGTTTTTCACATTCTCAGTACCGACGGTGATTCCACTACAAGGTTTCCTTCTTCATCGCTACTGGCTTCTGTAGGTGTCTTGTTGGCTCGACACGTTCTTTTTCCTATCGCGCGCTACTTATGCTCTTTTTCCTTCTGCTCGTAGAGCTCACGAGCAACTCTAGTCCTTTTTTGCAGCGCCTCGCTTTGCATGCCTCTTGTTTGGCTGCGGTACTATTCGTCAAACCAGGGGTTTCTTGGTGGTGGTCGGGTGAAATCCAGCATATCAGTTGCGACACTTCTGATGGCATTTTGACAGCTTTGCCACTGGTCTTCGGAACTTGATGCTGGGCGGCATAGGAGTCGTTGAAAGATACTCGTTCGGCGAAGATTCTAGCGATCTATGGCTTCAACAAGGTAGTGATCCGAGTCGATATTGGCTGCTCGGAAAGTTCGGGTATCCAGAATACTGGAGGCATGCCTTACGTGAATCGCAAAGTGATCAATTTGGTTGACCATTTGATGTACAGGAGACCACCATGTCCCCTTGTGAATATTGAGATGAAGAAACCATGTGTTTGCGATACTGACGTATTGCATATCAGTAAACCTACATATGTCCGTTGTCAAACGTGATGTCATGTAGACTGTGCTTACGAACTTTCATACCAAAGATATCGTTCTTTCCTCTCTTGGCGTTAAAATCGCCTACTACGATTTTGACGTCATATTAAGGACTTGCTTATATGTAGTATACGTCTTGTTGAGGAGCTCGTAGGAACATTCTTTGTTGACATGTCGTCTTTGTCCTCTGTGGGGCATGAGCATATACATATTAGGCTTATATTGACGAATTTGGCCTTGATGCGGATTGTCATAAAATGTTCGCTCACGTTTCGAAAGCTCAAGGCGTCTTGTCTAAGTCTGAAGCGTATGCCATATCTCCATCCGAATAATCCCCTATTCTGTTCCCTGTAGCAATCACCATGGTAATTCTCATCCTCCGATCCCATCACACTTCCTGGATGGTGGTCATATCTGCATTATAGCAGTCTAGGGCCTCTGCGAGTTGTTCGGCTGCCCGTGGCCTGTTAAGAGTCCGAACATTTCACGTGCAGATCCAAAAGTCGTTATCCTTGTTTCGTTTGGTGGGGATGTTAACAGTGACATCATCCTTTTGCGAGGCTTTTGGGTTTTTCGTAACTATTGTTTTTTTTCCATGGTATGGAGCTACTCCGACACCCAACCTCCAACATAGAGCACCAGTTCCCTTTTATAACCCTAGAACAAGGGGCCAGATTTTTCGGAGTCAGTAACCCGTAACCCGAGAGAAACCAAATTCTTAGAGTATTTTAAATCCAGCTTTGCCTAAATTGGTTTAGACCCTAAATATGTTGGTCCACTTGCTAAGATTTGTGTAGTGTAGTTCTATCCTGTGCAGGGTGTAGTTCTATCCTATCCTGGCGAATTCATAGTCTTACGATACTCTGAAAGTTTTTTTTTTCCGTAGGAGGACGAAACTGAGCCCGTAATCTGCAAAAGTGTGGGAATTCCACCCACTAAACCCATCTCTCCTTCTACCGTTTATCCTCGCAGCACTGCCATCAAGCAGTTCATCGGAAGAGCCTGCTCTGCTTCGTTTTGTTGTCGCTCCTCACTTCTGCTTCCTAAGTGTCTTTTCTGCTCATTATCTGTCTGATAAAGTTATCTGGAGTTAAGCCCTCTTTTAGTTGGTTTAACAGCAGGTGTCGTTCTACGTAATATCGTGGGCAGTGGAAGACAATGGACAATAGGGGTTGTCGTCATCTATGCAGGTAGGCTCTGAAGCATCCTTGGCCAGTAAGCATCTGGGTCAAGTAGAAATTCACTTCTATACTTTAGTATTACTTCATGGAAGCTCCGTGAGCAAGGACATTCTTACCAACCATTGCCTCATCAATCTTCCGAATATAGACAAAGGTACCCCAACTATATTGCAAGGAGCAGGACTCATCCGAACCTATATATTCTCCAGTGAACAGACAGAGGTCCAGTTTCGAATGGATTCGAAGATTTGAATAACAAATGAAAGCTTAACGAGTCTTAGGAAAAAAAAGATAGCATACCATGATGTGGTTTTATCATGTGGTTTTATATGGCGATACTAAGATCGATACTAACACATGATAACTTGGTCTGGTGGCAAGCGACGCATAAAGCTAAGAACATTAAGACTATGACCAAAATTCAAAGAATAGCCTGCATTGGTACCACTGAAGCAATAAGAATCACCCCTACAATGGGGCTGGAGGCAGTATTTAACCTAAAACCCCTAAACCTCGTTGTGCAAGAATCCGCCGCAAGCAATGTTCTTCTGGGAAGACATTTCTTCCAAGGCTTAGAAGTCTAAAGACTTTCATAAAATCGTTAACGCCTCGGGATGGCTTGAAGATCCATAGATTTTTTTATAGGTTCGACAGTATGGGCGGTATAAGGACATCGCAATGGCTCTATATTGATCTAAGTATGACGGTTGCAAGTATCTCTTGTCCCGTCAACCCATTATCCTAACATATGACTTCTCGACAACCCCATTTGACATCGATAGAAAAGAGTTATAAAGGTTACAAAAGTAAGCCATAAAACTTTTCAGCACTGCGGTGCTCGTGTCGTAACAACCGAATTTAAAGCACGAACTATGGCTGTACAAAATTCACAAAAACTAAACGAAAACTCATTAGAAACATATTTTGCTCGCCTGTGGTAAATGTCCTTTCAAGGAAAAATCATTATAAAACTTCATACTTCGCACAGACCAACGACCAACGACCGTTTAGTGTATTTGTGATCCCAAAACACACACTCAAACCACCCCATCAGCGTTATCTCATATTGCGTAGTCAATTTTCAAGCAGTTCCCATTAATTTGATCTGATAAAGGAAAACCAGTCCTGCTTTATCATCCCTCTTCCGATTACGTAAAAACTTTTCAACAACACCCTCCACCCTCCAACCGAAAAATGTTATTCTAAATTTTTCATCTCCAGAAGGATACGAATCTACCGTTATACCTGCCATTTAAATTTTTAATCCCCCAAATGCATTATGTTTTCAGAAATTCTTCCCATCCCTCATGGAAAAGTAGTATTGTCCTGCCAACAACTTGAATTGCCATATCCAAGCCATTCTTCCAATTTCATCCTGAATAGGTATCATATTACACTTTCATCGTTGAATGGAACCAATCTGGCTATAATATTCCCTCTTGGTAACAAAAACACTATCCATTATAAGCACTTTCGAGAGGCAAAAGCCATTTCAAGGCCGGACCACACCACCGCCGCCGCGCCGCCGGGGGAAAGTCCTCAACCCAACCACATTATTCCAAACTAAATGCACACACCTCAGAGATGTTTGGCTTTTGGCCAAAAATTTACCTTTCGTCCATTGTGCCGGATGCGGATACATTTCAATACCCAGCGACCGAACGTATTGTGCCATGGATTGTCAGCGAGGACGGAGGGAGGAAGAAAGGAAGCATTCATGCATACCCTTGTCCAAATGAACTTTCCTAATAAAACCGCAAAGTCAATGAAACTTTAAGGGAGAGTCCTAACTTTTTAATTGGCCTTTAAACAGTTACCAGTGCTTCGTGCCCCTCGCTCGTGCGCCTCCCCATATGCCATCACCTTTGGCAGTTTAGTAATTAAATTCCACACTGAATGGCTTAATAGCTGAATAGCTGAATACCGCCTTCTCAAGGGCGCGCCGATAACCAAAGTTTCCTTTTTATGGCGTCCTCAGATCGTTTTCTAAGTGTTAACGGCACCATTGCATAAAGCTGCTTTCAAGATTTTTGTTTACCGATAACAGGGTACGGCTTTGTCACTCTCGAATGACTTCAAATGACGTCTATCCGTAATCTGTCAATTATCTCAACAGAGACTCACCACCACTCATAGTATCTGCGCTATGGCAGGGGTACTTACGTACGTCTGTATGTATATCCCTCTCGACTATTTGGCTGGGCAGGGAATCTTTGCAGAATGAAGCCAGCGAGCGGGCGCATTATGGTCGTGTATAGTCGTATTGGACTATGGAGCTTACTTGGAAGTAAACACGCGACGAGATTTGCGTAGGAAATACCAGCCCTCTTGCTTCATAGTCAAGCCAGCGTGCACGATAAGGAATTTGTTTATTTTTGTGTAGGAACACGAGTAACTATAAACGGATGACCTTGACATTTCGGAACTCGCTTAGAGAGTGACCTACAAGGAGTACTCCAGTACAGTAGGGAAAATAATAATTGGAACGTTCTACACATCGTATAACATACGACGACGAAGGAGATGCCATGCCAAGTGTTAACGTTTCAATTTTGGCGCCATGGTTCCATTCACGTGGTTACTGTGGTCTGTAAATGGAAAACGTGCTTTTGGGTTGCGGTTGTGTCGCTCTCGGCAATGTTAGTGGGATGTGTAATGAGGCCTAGGCAGTATTATTAACACGTTTTGTGATTATAAATGATTAGGCGACGATGATGATAATTATGATGATGATGATGATGATGATGACGATGGGAAGACGGGGAGGCTACGAAATAATCTCCCAGTCAATGGGAGAGAGACACGTGAATGAGGTTAGGTTACCATCGCGTTGCCAATTTGTCTTTCTGGGCGACAACGAGATGTGGGCGGAAGACGTAATCGTTCAAGGTTTTGTTTCATTAATTTATTCCGACAAAGTAGCTCTATGCGGATAATGGGAGAATAAGGAAGCAGGCCTTAATTTGATCAGTACTAATTAAAATGGTAATTTTCAAATTACACAAAATTAATGTTTAAATTAAAAAAAAAAGCCAAAAGGAATGAAAATTAAACGAGAATGAAGTGACATTGTACATATTTACTGACAGAGTGACGAAGGATTTTTCGTTTTGAATTTAAATGTCTTTAAGAAAGGCTGCCCGAAGGACCAAGTTCATTTGAGTTCACTTGTTCACTCAGACAAGGCTTAGTAGTATCAAACGTTGACTCGAATTCCAAGTGCTCTTGTATTCTTCAACTAACAAAGCATTATGATCTTTTGTTTAGTCTGTCCGTATATCCGTACTTTATGAATCTTAAATTTTGAAGCAGAAGGATGAAATTCCATATCTGGGCTTTTAAGACAAAGATCCGGCACAAATGTACAAATTTTTGAAATCGACCCTCCGCCCACTTTATCATAACTTCACTATTTTACATGAAATCGAAAAAATTTATTAAGACCAAATATTAAGGTATTGCAATTTTCTACAATTCATCTATACATAGTCTATACCCACGCCTACTTTTTGGGGGCGTTTTTTTTATTAAAAAACTGATTTTGATGAAATTCTAATAGTAACCTCTGCACACGTCCGAGGTTATCATTATACCTCAATCCAATAACATAATACTTATACCCCCGAAGCAGGTTACTGACTAGAGAAAATCTGGCCTCTCGCCCTAAACTTCTAAAAGGGGACTGGTCCTCAAGCTTGGGGATTCTGAGTAAGGGTATCTTCCCAACCACGAAAAACCAAATTAGTTCCGAAAATCACTCAAACCTCAGATAAGGATGACTCCACTGTTGACCATCCTAGCAAACAAAACGCGGACAATGACCTTCGAATCTGCACTTAGAATACTTGAACCCTTAACAGACCGCGTACAGCCGAAAAATTAGAAGAGGCCCTAGACTACAGTAAAGCAGACATCACCGTCATCCGGGTAGTACGATGAGATGGGCCTTACTATTGGTTGGAGAGTCCATCGTCTTGGCCACTTGCAGTCGATTGCATAAGATTTGCTCCAATATTTTACCCATTGTGTCTAACAGGCGTATGCTATGAAGACATGGTATGAAGAGAGCTCATCAGGTGGTTTTTGCCCCCTAGGCAGCAGCACCAGACGTTGCTTTTTCCATTGGTTTGGAAAGCCTCCTTCTATTAAACACTTGTTGTAGAGTTCCACAAATGGTTGTTTACCTGTTTTACTTGCTAATTTAAGGATCTTGTTCGGTATGTCATCTAATCCAGGTTACTTAGTATCCTCCAATCGTCTGCATACATCTGGAAGTTCTCTTTGTGTGACTGTTGGGATGTCCTGTATTTCCTGAGATGACTCTTTGCTGGTGTTTGCGGTGAAAATAACCCTGATACAATTTTTGGCCTAAGGAGGGGGTGTCAGCTTGAGGGTGCCCTAGTTCCTTTAAGTTTTGCCATGACTGTTCTATAGACGGTATTCCATGGATTAACATCTGCTTGCTCACAGAGTTTCTTAAAGCTATTACTTTTACTTCTGCGGATAGCTAGTTTCAGTTTCCTTCGTTTATCTTTAAATTGCATTTGTGGATCCTGATGGGGGGCAACTTTCAGGATCGCTGGAATCCAGAGAGAATCCAGATCTCTTAGTTCCACCTGTATACTGGGCCATTTGTTCACGTTTTCCGAACCATGGTTGTCCGCTCAAGCCATTGTTACTTGTTTAATAACCTCAGTGGCTATAGAGTTTGCCGTTCCTCGGCTTATTGTTGACTCTCCAAATATCAAGGCAAAAGCGTCTTCGTCCATACTGCGCATTTTTCACCCCATTCATTGTGCCTTCGTTGGAGGGCGTTCCTGGGTTACTCTCCCCTATTGTACATCAAACAAGACGGCCAGGTGAACGCTGCAAGTATATTGATTACTGACACTCCACTTGGCGCATCTCGATAGGAGACTAATTGGGAAGGTGATATCAATTATGAAACCTACCCCATTTTTGCAAAAAGTGAGCTCACTTCCCCTATTAAACAGTATTAGGTCTAGGGACGATATGGCATCTAGTAGAGTCTCTCCCCTTCTATTGTTCCGTGCAGTGCCCCAAGCAGTGGCGCATGCATTGAAGTTTTCAGCTGTAATTGTTTGGCTACGACCTCCAGCATCATCTTTGAGCTTCGAACTCCTCAAATATGTTGTTTGGAGATGCATAGCAGACCTTTGCTCGCAGGAAACCTATTTCAGGTGTCTTCATTTTTTCCTCAAATGCGTAATCTCCACAGGCTCAAATAGAAGCTCTTCTGAAGTCATCCACTACCCAAACTGTATCATTAAGATTTGTGTACTCGGATAATACGGCTTGTGACAGGGGATCCTGTGCCGCTTCGCAGGGGTTTCAGCTTAGTTGCAGCACTTTCTTATTCTTGTTGCTACTTTTGTAGCTTCTTGGTAGACCGGGCATACTGCCCTTCCTACCGCGTGTTTGATGTTGTTACTTTCCTTTTCTTCGCAAGGAACGCACCTTGCACCATTGCTGCAGTTGGATACATGGCCTTTCTGTCCATACTTGACGTAATCCTCACTCCTATCCAACTTGTTTTTTCACGCACGAAGTTAAGACACCTAAAACATGGCAGTGGTACTACTTTCTCCCGTATTCGACATATCGTCCATCCGATTTTTATTTTTCAAACTTCCAGAACTTTTTTGGCAGTATTTATCGGGAGGCTAATCATAGGCTGTTTTCATAGATTTGATGGATGAGATCTGTGTGCCTCGTGCTTCCTCGAACTGCTCTGACAGAGCTTGGCATATCTCTTCCTTTGTGATGACCCCGTCTAGGTCTTTGCACTCAATGAGCACCTTGAACGTTAGGGATCTCACTTCCGCTATTAACCGAGAACTTTTCCTAGTTTACTTTGGTGTTCTGTCTGATGTTCTTCCATTAGCTGCTTTCTTGAGCTCAAGCAGAAAATTTCCCCTTGTCGTCCTTCGTGCGGGTTACATCAGACCCTATTCCATTCAACTCGGGGTTGGTCTTCACCTTTCGGAGTATATCCCAATAGGATATTTCTCCTATCTTTTTTAATCCGGCTTCACATGTATCTTGACTCGTCCTTTTCCTACTATTGTCTGAACGACTATATTATGGTCTTATCTCGCAGTATCTGCACATGGCTGTTTGTGCTGGGGTTTCGTAATCTGTCCATGGTTTTTTCTGGGGCTGTTTTCTTCAACTCTGTTTGGGCCTTATGCACGCTTTGTTTCACCATCATTTCTGCTTTTGGCGTAACGATTTCGACGCATGGAAGGTCTTCGGTGTTTGGAGATATCGTCATTTTTCGCGTGTGGTCTGGCAGTTGTTCCAACGAAGAAGAAGAACCCAACAATTGATTGCTGGTGAGTGGGTAGTTTGAGGAGCTTTAGGCACCCTACTACAACCTACTTTATCTTCTCTTTACTTTTCGCAATCTAATGCGAAGCTGTAGTGTTTGCGTATTGCACTAGCCAGTTTCCTAATCTCGTGATGGAGACATTGTTTTCCCTTGATGAATTCCATCAGTGCCTTTTGTGATAGATGTGCTTTTCTAGGAGATTGCATGGCTTCACGCTTTTCTCTCTCTTCGCTTGTTTCTTTGGCCTTTCCGAGGTTTCGGACGTCAGATCAGTAAATGTTTCACTGGGGTGAAAGTTCGACGGGATCTGCGATGTTGTCTGTTCACTTTGTGGCTCAGACATCTCCGCGTTCGTGCTGTCTTCATGGCGATGATTGCCTCCTACACAATATTTGGCGTAATAGGTCCATAAGGAACTCAAAGCCTAGCTTCTCACAACCATTTGTGCTAGGCGTGTTATATTCTTCACGGGAATGGAAGGGGCCTATTGTTTAATCCCGAAGGTATATTTTTTTATTTGCAAAACTTTATATGACCGTTATACTCTTCGTTTGTCAGAAGCTAGCAAGGAACCGTGAAAAAACTTCTGGTATTATCTGGGAATCCATCCTCGAACCTTCCCCTCTGTAGTCCGATGCATTAACCACGGAGCGCACCCAACAGTAACCTATTTCTTTTCTCTTAAAAGCTGGACTCTGCATTTGGATTTCTGGTACTGGTATATCGCGTTTTTCATATTTAGTATTACAATGCAACTTCATCTTGCCCTTAGTGCGTCACTACTTGAACGAGGACAACAACCTATCCTAACCTTACCTTCATTGTCAATTCCAAACTGCCCAGGCGAGCCTGTGTAAATTCTTTACCCGTATAAGCCAGGAAACAGAACTGAAACATATCCTCTTCTTAAGCATTTGCTGGCTGCAAGATAGTTGAGTGACCTACTTATATATGATATCACACAAAATCATACCCGTTGTACAGACGACTTTCAACTAACCAAGTTCTGGCTTATCAACGCTCATTGAAGATGCCTTTGAGAACAAATCATTTCCGCTTCAAGTTTGTGAGTTTAAAAATGACAGTGTCATCGAATGTGGGCACTCTAAAGATGGACTGCCACAAGGTTCATTGTTTTCACTGTATTTTTTTTTTTTTTTTTTAAATTAACACTTTTACTTATTCTGTAGCTGCCGCTATATTCAGACAGTTGTTGACAAATTATATACAAGTGTTCTACCCGAACATCCTCATCCAACCAATTACACCACTATACCATCTTCAAACCCGTCTTGGCTTATCCCTTTCGAGTCTACCACACACAATACACCACCCAAGGACAGAGTCTACCCTCAATCTTTGACTTTCTTAAATATTGACATATAAAAGCCTGTTCTCTATATTTAGATACATTTGTATCTACTAACAGATAAAGTCATAAAAATAAAGTTTTAATTAAAAAAAAAAACTTCCCACACCACGTCTGTGATCTCATACACATCATACGATTGCTTATCTATGTCACGTAAAAGAAATTATGAATGAATCACAAAACTTGTTCTTTTATTTGATTATTTGTGCGTTCAAAACAAATCTGTGTTGTGAACATGGCCTGTAGAATATTTACTATCGTTTTATTGTCTTCACATAAAACTAATTCCAAATACATCTCAGAACACTTTTCCCGTCGGTCGCCATAAAAGGGGTTTCATAAATCTATCAAAGAAAGCTTTAACACTTTGTTGTGCCTGCAATAAATTTTCATCTCATTCCAGTTTGTCTTGTGATTTATTCAGACGGCTTCTCATCCTTGTAACTGAATAGATATGCTTCGTGATGACAGATTCTGTGATTATCAAGTACCTAATTGGTACTTGCATATGGCTGTCAAGTAAATTCCTTACAACCTAATGATAGTCGGATAAGGATAACGTATAGTACAGATACAGAGGATGGCATAAATAAAATAACGACCATCTGAGGGATCTCGGAAGGCCAAAACTACTATATCACTGTCGTATCAATTCTGATGAATATTTTCCGGGACATATACCAATCAGCCGTCCTGACGTCTGGAATTTTTACCCAGAATTAGATAAAAAACAAAAAAAAAAAAGAGTGCGAGCACTACATTTACTCGGTGCGTGTCACCAAAATCCACACTCCACAAGCTATTTATTTTCACAAGCGATAAATCATCCACCCTCGAGCTCGATATAGAGATGCGGCCAATAAATTATTGTCTAAGGGTATCTCGTGCTTGTATTGCGCTCCCCAATCACCATCACAGTGTGTTGCCGACGACGACGACGACGCATAGGCTAACTTATCAACGCTCCAATAGGCTTTGTGTCTGATATCAATTTCATGGTTCTCCAACATCCGGACACAAAAATTTCACCCGCAATCGAGTCCTTGACATCGTAAATGAAAGCTGGCGGTAATCACATCCTACACGCGTACCGTACGTGTGTATGTGTGTGTGCTTGTGCGTGTGTAATCCAAGCCATGCGATGACGACGACACAGCACAAGGAGACAAAATAAACTTCAAAACAGACGTAAATACTTGAAATTCTGTTGACAAATAGTACCTATGGTTTCGCAAATGAGTGCAGAAGATATGACGTACGCCGAGTAATTGGATAGACTATTCCACGTATGCGAGTATCTGCTGCGTTCACGTGCAGCCAGCGCACTGCTACGTGACTCTCACAGAACCCAATTAAGCTTCCTTGCATAGTTACCCGCAGGTGCGTATCTTCTTCGGTTCCCAAGGATCTGATAGATTCTTAATCAAATTTACCACCCACCCACCATCTGTTTGCTTCGAAAAACAATGCCGTTGGCATTTCAAAAATGTTTCACTTAACAGATATTATAATCTCTGTAGGCTCTCCTGCTATCCTCGCAACTGCCTGTAACCGATTGTATTAATAATTAATTAAAGGGTACTTGAGATTGTTTCAGTAATTTATGAGAAATCCATTGGATTTCATTGGCTAGCCATTATCCCAGGACTAATTGAAATTTTCTTTATTTCCACCCCCTCTCTCTTGTTCTCTTTGCAGATTATCCCCAGCCGGCAATCAACCCCACACGCCCAGGAAAGCTGATAAGTGGAAAAGTTGGATCAATTTGAGGAACTGTTCTCCACTGTGAAAGGATTTTTCGATTTTCTTTCTTGTTTTTCGTTTTTGGTTGTTTTTGGTGTTTTTTTGTGGAATTTTACGTAACTGGAAGGAGGAAAATCTGTTGCGCTGGCGAAACGATTCAATACGGTGCCCGTCATAATGGAGGGGCCAGAAGTAACGTTCCTCTTTCAATTTGGAAATATACGTGATGGGATTTCCGTACCGTCAACATCGTTAACTTTGAAATCGCTCAAGGATATGGCATGTGAATTTATCAACTCCAAGGTAAGTTGGTCACTGTTTATAAGTATTTCTACACATACGTATGTACATGTATCTATATATCGCATTTTGTGTTAAGGGGTAACGAGAGATACGATTTGATAAAGGTAGAGTTCGTCGATGTTGGTCCTTAAGTAAGGATAAAGTTTGTCCTAATACATACACAGGTACATCGCTTCGTATAGAAGTAATTTGATTTTATACAGTTAACGATACTCGATACACAACACATCGTCTAGTTTGGTCTGGTGTACTTAATGACTTAGCTCGAGATGAACTACAGTGTTCCAATCAGGATGCATCCCTAACAACATTTCGGTTTTAACCAACAAATTGGTGGTCGTCCTTCTTCTGCGTGCCACCGTTGATTATGAACTTGAACAGAAAGTTCTGCCTTTAAGGCGAATTCAGAGACTAGATACATAGTATCGTACTCATCCAGGCGATTAATTTGAATAGATTGTTGCCTGTCATATACAGGATGTTCTATCGGGAAGAGGTAGACAGTTTTTAAATAACTCTTCTGAAAATGGATTAATTTATGGTTAGTATCTAGGTATCTACAAACTTGAATTCGGGATTCTTGGAGTGCGAGGGTTGCACCAAATTTAAACTTTGAAACCGAAACACAATTTTTCTTATGTAGGGTGCTATCAACGTCGTGATTTCATCCCATTAGGCCTCTAATTGCAGACCAAATTTAATGTAGTCCCAGTAAGGAAACGTTCATTTCCAAGTTTCAAATATAAGATAAGCTTAAGCAATATGAACATGGCATACAAAAAAGTCTGTCCGGTCAGAAAGACGGCCCAGAGATCTCAACCCACGTGGTGGAACAAGGTGATCAACTTCAAGGAAAGCAGGTTGGTAATTTTTATAACATGGCTAAAGTGGTAGGGGATGACATCACATGGGAATCGTCTGCAGATACTAGTGAAGCTGCAGGACTCCGCAAAATTATGGCAAAAGACGCGGCAGCTTCATTAGAAAATCTGACGGATCGTGGACTGAAAGTAGCGAGGAAGTTTTAGAAACATTGCTCGAAGCTCATTTCCCACGAAGTAGGATACCAATTGTTTCAATACCTAATGTGCATTTTGATAATGTCTGGCTATCAATGGAGGAAGAGTCATTTCATCCTATGGAATAAACTGCGAGGTGCTATATTGTCCCTTCAATGCGGCAGGCCCTTTCCAGCTATGCCGGTGAAGGTTCCAGCGAAGGTTATGAACAGGATCAGAGAAATTTTTATAAATCGTCTAAGGTTAGGCTATATACCTATGGTATGGAGGGAAGTGTGGATGGTATTTATGTCCAAAACAGGTAAACCAGGGCACACTTCAGCAAAAGACTATGGACCCCTTACCCTTTCGTTATTTCTGCTCAAGACACTAGAAAGGCTTCTTGACATTCATATAGAAAGGAAGTGTTGCAATGGATATTTATGTAAAGCTCAGCACGCATATTTAAAGGGTAAATCGGTAGAAACAGCTCTTTATGAAGGAGTAGGCAAATTAGAAAGCAGCCTTCACCATAAAGAATTCCGATTACTTGCCTTTTTAGACACTGAAGGGGCTTTTAATAACGTAGAGGACAGGCAATTAAACGTGAAAGGATAAATGTCGAGCATAGCATTACCATTTGGCTTTGCAACATGCTCCTCACGAGAAATATCATTTCCACTCTCGGACATATGTAGTTCAATAATGAAATCGGTTACTGGAGGCACTTCTCAGGAAGGGGTTATCTCTCCCTTCTCTGGGATTTTTGTCATAGACGATATACTTAAGGATCTATGCAATGCAGGGCTTAGAGTCACTGCTTATGCGGATGATGTGGTGATTTTTAGTTCAGGAAAAAGGATGGAATCAGCCCTGACCAGACTCAGAAAATAGGCTAGAAAGTGTGGACTTTATGACAATCCGGAAAAAACAGAACTAGAACTCTTTAGCAGGAAATACAAAATATCACCCTTTAAATTGCCTTGGCTTGCTGGAGTGAAGCTTTCTCTCTCGGATCGCGCAAGAAATCTTGATACGGTACTAGATAGAAAGCGAAATAGGAAACTTAACTTTTACGAAAGTGTTCGTAAGGCTCACAATACTCTCTCCATATGCAAGAGGACAACGATAAAAGTGGGACTTTAAACCGGCACTATGCATTGGCTATACATTATGATAGTCAGTCCCATTCTTAGATATGGGGCTCTTGTTTCGTGGAAGGCTACGATTAAGAAAAATATTGGGGATATGTGGACAAGGGTACAAGCAACACCCTGCATTGTCATCAATGGTGCCCTACGCACTACCCACTGAATCTACAAATAAAATTACAAGCAAGTTACGGTGCGCTTCGTCTCACTAACGCAGGGTTTTTCAAAACTAGCTATATGGGACAAAGCTCTATTTTTAAGGGATTATCCCTGACGAAACAGATGAAAGTCTTGGTACACTCAACTTCGACACACCCTTCGAAGTAATGTACCCTGATAGGGAGGCAAAGGATAAAAGTTTCTTTCGAAAACGAAATTTTAATTTATACGGATGGTTTCAAAACTAGCGAGGCTACGGGGTCAGACATATGTATATTCGAGAGACATAGACGACCTACATGTAGCTCTGAGACATGCAGTGTGTTGCAGGCAGATGTTCTGGGCGTACTCAAAGTTGCGAAACTACTTGAGATAGGATTAATATCCAACAAGAATATCGCCATCTACATTGATTGTCCAGCCGCCCTAAATTCGCTAAAGTCCTATATCACTAAATCTGAACTAGTCAGGACTTGCCGTACAATGTTCAAGGCATTATGTTTGCAGAACCGAGTCAATTTATGTTAGGTACCTGGACACTGCGATATAGACGGTATCGAAAGTGCCGACGTGCTGGTCAAAAAAGGAGCAGAGCTCATGAGAAATGATTTACTTCAAGGCATTAGACCACCAATGGCCATGGCTAAGAGAATTATTCTCGATAAATTTATCAATATGGCCGACCTAAGATGGTCAAACGTAGAAGAGCAAAGGGTTTCTACGGCCTTGTTGCCTAAGATAAATCGGAAAAAAACTGGAGAATTAATAAGTTTCAGCAGATCAAAGTTAAAAATAGCGATAGGGATACTCTCTGGCCATTGCCTCCTTAGGAAGCACGCCATGAGATTAGGTTTAACGAACACGGACATATGTAGGTATCGTGATGACCTACATGTCGCAGATTCTACTCGGTGAATGTTTAGCCATTACTCGGAGTAACATAAAGTATCTCAGAAGATACTTTTCAACGATTTAGAGAAGGTGGATTCCTTAAACAAAATTGGGGCCATATTCAGGTTCTGTGTTGTGAAGATTTTCTAGGGATCGCGATGAGCCCACTATGGTGTCTAGTGCTTATGACGAACTCATAACCCTATATAACCTAAGAACCTCGGCAGTGAAGTATAAAGAGTTTGAGCCGAACTACCGCATGGTTCAATGCTTTCAGCACGGCTTTCTATTAATCAAGTAGGGCAATCCTACAAAACACAGGAGGACACATGTGTATTCAATTGATTTTGATTCTTTAGCCCCCAATATTAACCATAGATACTATTTAGATACTGTTCAGGTAGGACCTCCTTCCATAGGAGGATGCAGTTATATTTAGACCGTAGGAGCTCCATTTTGGTACGACGCTACTAGAGAGCTAGCATGGATTCGAAGAAATCAAAGCTTTTTTAAATGAAAGTTGTCCTTAGATGGAGCCATCTTTTTAGAGGTATGTCCGGACAGATATAAATAAGATGGAAGACGGTTTCCTCATTCCTGCAGAAGTTATTGGAGGAGAGACCTAACTTTTTCGCATGTAAGTCTATCAGGCAGTGTCCAGTGAGGACACATACATGTATATTACAGGCCTGATCTAGTATCGCAGATTTCTTAGCTTTGAGCAGATCTGCTGGAAATATGGCACTATGGTGAAGATCGGAAGATGGACGTGCATTTGGCCCAACCTAGAGCGTCAAATTTTTTTTTTATGTCTTAGAACAACTAGTAGTAAGGTACTCATCCAGTTTAGCTGTATGATTGTGTAAGTCGAAAAAAACATCCAACCGTTTGCTGTTTGATGACACTATTGTTTCCGTCGAGAAAATTCCTTTCTGTCTTCATCCGGAGAAAGTCTGGGTTATATATTTCAGCCAATAAGGTCGGCAGCTAATGTATCAATTGTCAAATATGAGCTGAAACTCATCCAGATTTTTGTTCACTATCCAATACTCGTTTACTCCTAGCTCCAGCAGATCATTCTATGTATAAGCATCGACAGTGCATCAACTGGACTCCGAAGAGCCCCGATTGGTAGAGAAAATTATTTCTAAAGATCAAAAGAACTGTTTGAGACTTAATGGACAAACATTTAGTCAAAGGACTTTTATTAACATACGAATACTACATCACCAGCATAATTGATTTCGCAGAAGATCGTGACTGATAGATTGCAGATGTATAACTTAAATAGGATGGGGGTTACCCCGGAACCTTGTGGAACACCGTTGAGTGTATGTTTGATCTGAGTTGGTGTACGGGGTTTAATTGGTCCTTTTCGAAGATTTTCTACAATTCAGTCCACAGGTCTTGCCACCATTGTTCCAGGGTTCCTGAGCTAAAGCTATATCTATATCATGGTATTTCAACTGGGTGAGGAGATTGGCGCTGGCCAACTTGATGAAGGTTAATTTGTACAACCTCCACCAAAACTTCATTGATGCAGGTGAAACGGTTTCTGTTCTTTACGATCACATTGTGCTCTGCAACAATGAGGCATGCTTTCGTCGGACCATAGTTTACAAATAAGCTGGTGCATGCACCCTTCCAAGTCATTTCATCCGGCTTTGTAAATCTTCTGTCCTTGACCATCTGGTCCTGTGGCCTTGTGAAACTTAAACCTGGCTCCGGTTTGGGTAGGAAAACCGTGGGTTCCCTTCTTAACTTTTTTGAAGAAATTCCGGATTTCTTTCCTGCCGTAGCATCTCTATACCTCATCGACCTCGATTTCACTTGTGTGGTCGTCGGACTGACGAACCAAACCAAGAGTTTCTGGCAGGTGATGAAGTGAAATTTAAGAGTGGCGTGTTGATGTTGATGGCTTGTTGGCAGTGCTACTACTTTTCTGCACTCGCTGTTGCTTCTGGGGATCTTCTTGAGAGCTCAAGGGACACTCGATGGAAATAGGTACTTGTGGTCGCTTGCGTTTTGCAGTCTTACAACGTTGAACTTCTTCTTTAGATATTTGCATCCACATCTTTACTGCAGCATGGTAGTGGTTCGAGTTGGAGTTTCCAAATCGAAA
Organism: Xylota sylvarum; assembly: GCA_905220385.1. Lineage (NCBI taxonomy): Eukaryota > Metazoa > Arthropoda > Insecta > Diptera > Syrphidae > Xylota > Xylota sylvarum. Next base: position 43,563,352 of record LR999958.1, read on the forward strand.
CATTTAAATATCCAGTACACTGGAGTAGTGTCTTCTGTTGATCGCAATATGATCAATTTAGTTTGCCATTGTTTGATCAGATCAAACATATTTAGCTTCGCAGCAAAATCGATGAACCTGAGTCCGTTTTCGGAGGTGGTGACGTGCAGGCTGTATCTTCCAATGGCCCTAGCAAAGATGTCTTCCTTACCTATTGTGGTGTTAAAATCTCCGAGGATAATCTTAACGTCATATCGCGGGCATTGCTCATAGATTTTTTGAGGAGCTTGTAAAACAAGTCTTTGGAACCATCGTCTTTCTCTTCTGTGAAGGTATGGGCAAGGATTAAACTGGCAATATGAAAGTGAGCTTTGGTGCCGATCGTTATCACTAAGCTAGGGACTTATTGCCTCCGACAGTAAAAACCCAACCAAACAGCCACTGTCTCTGCTCACGGCAGCAGTCACCATTATAGATGTCGCAGGTAAGGCTACGGACGAAGTAAAGTGGATCTCTAGCTAGTTGTTCAGTTCCTTACTTCCCTGGGAAAAGAACTCAAGTGGCTATGCTAGTATGTAGGTCACTTGAACCCAACGCAACAATCGCTGTAATTATATACAATTTCACTTTAAAGGACATTTTAGTTAGTCACTCATCTCTTAATGAAATTAACGTAGGTATCGCCAGGTATCTTGACTGAATCTAAGAAAAAAAAGGAAAGGAAGTCAAGTCTCGTATCACTAGGTAGATTTAGCTGAAACTGATTTAGAAACTTCTGTCTGGTCTGTATGTCCTGAATGTCTATCAACACAAATTTGGCGTGTAATTGTCATGCATATGACCCCCTTTTCAAGAGACAACTCTTCATTGGTTTCACACAGTCTTCATTAAAATGAGGATTCTTCTCTTTTCGAAAGCTTCTATGTGTTGCCAAGACGAATGTGGGCGTCAGTAACAAAACAAACCAAGAACTAGATTGGCATTCATCAATTACTTCCGTCTCTATTTAATCAAGACATCCCCAAGCACCAAACAATCCCCCGAACATCTGGTTAAAGTCCCAAACATTAGGTCCACCAAATGGCTATACACCCACAACTGATGCTGGTCGTCATAGCAAAGGGACATTGTACCCACTCGTAAAAATAGAAATCTATTTCGATACAATTGCCCAAATAAAGAAAAACTCCCTCCGAATCCCAACTGATTGTTTATGACATTTGAACGGATCACTGCTCCAGATACACCTACACACATACCTGAACCAATTCCTTGATATTTTATTCTTCAAACATAATTTGTTGAATACAAAACCGCCCACATTTCCGTTCATCTCTTAAACATTAAAAAACAATTTTTAAAATTTGAAAAACAATCTCGTATTTATTCCTCTCCTAAGTACCGTACCCAATTATTTGCGAAAAGTTCAAAAAAGTATACATACCGATGACGATGCTGTCAAAAAAGGGGTCTCGTCGTCCTTGCAAAGGAATTCAAATACCAGGCACGGGTATTACGTACAATAATAATGGCGGAGGATTCGCAGGGTTTCCTTCTTTCCGGATGTCTTTCTTTGACTTTTCATCCCTTGATCTCCCTGTGGGTTAGCAGCGTGATGTTATTAAAGTTTTTCTGTGAATTTCCGCAAAGGTTTTTTGAAAAAAAAAATAGAAATAAAAAATAATTTAAATTAGCTATGCACAAGTTAAAGTAGGTAGCAAATGTTTCAAAGAACTTTGTCGTCCTTACACAATGGAGGTCTTAAAAAATTACTTTTTTTTTTTTGTTTTTTTGAGAACATGATTACTTGAGGCAACATTTGGTTTTACGAATTCGGAAGGACGAAAATGTTTTTACTTCTTTTTTTTTTTTGTTATGGTGAAGAGTTTTTTCTTCTATTGTTGCTATTTTCGAAAAAAAGGAAAAAAAAAAGAAAAAAAAAACGTTGCCACGTTTAGGAATCAAGGATAGAATGAAATCATTTCGCAGAAATTCGTTCACGGGTAAGGCAATGTGACACAAGGTATTCTCATTTGACTTAAATAAATTCGTAGAATTTATTCGTGATTTTTTTTCATGTAAATGAATTAATGACGTTCAGCAAGGTGAGCAATTTTCCGCTTGTGTGAAGTTTGAAGGTGTAATTGATCCGACAGATTGTTAAATATTTGAAATTTTATAAGAAATTGGGCTTACGATGCGGATTGTAGGCACTAGAATGACTTTATTGGGGTCCAAGGAGTTGCTATAGGTAGGTGCCTTAACGTTGACAGGTGAAGAACTCTTTGAAAGAAAATACTGGAGCTACCCATGATTTGCATTGGATTTGAGGCTACATCCTTCTGCGTTCTGCAGTCTTTTTAGGTGCCTCACATAGATGGAAAGAAGCCTGCAGTTCACGATTCTCGGAAATTATTCCACAGGAATTTATTCCACTTGGCGTGAAATCCTTGATGAATACTCGGTGGCACACTGGTACGCGGTGTGGGTTAGGTTCTCACCAAAGTTGAGCCTATGCTCAAGTAATACCCCTAGGTACTTTAAGTAAGTATTTGAGTCGATACTTTTCCTTTTGTCCTGTATTGCCTTGTGGATCCTAGGGCCTCTACAACACACGTGGTATTGTGTGTGGTTTCTAGCAATGTGCCTCAGATCTCTCCAGCTCTTTCCTAGTTGTTGTGCTTCCTTCTTTACTGTTCTGCGCCATGTGCACCTAGGACCATCGTCGCGTATTCTGCTATCCTGAGTAGTTAGCTATTGACCTTTCACTTTTTCGGTAAGTGAGTCCAATCCACTGCCACTTCCGTCGTTGTATAGTTGTGCATATTGGTTCATGGCCCGTTCTCCGTTAAAGCTGTTCGTTAGAGATACGCTTTAGACCGAAAATCCTGTAGATATTACGTAGGCACCTATTAACGAACGCTTGCAGCTTTTTCGTGATAGAAGCAGGTACTCTCCAAGTACCACATCCATATAGCAACATATACTCTACGTTGGAATGTGACAGTCATAGCTTGGTGTTCAAGCTTAAGGCATTACTTCACCAAATTTTGGTTAGCATCCCAAACGCAGACTTTGATTTACCAAGTCGGATGGCTCCAGTTCGGTTCCGCCATCGGTTCAGGCAATACTTCCAAATTATTGGAAACTCTATTCTCTCAACCAATACATGTATGAGCTGATTAGTTCGATCCCAGGCTGATAATTTTTGCTTTTGTCAGTGGGGATTTCCAAGTTCAATCCACAGACAGCACCTAAAATTTCTTTCAAGGCTCCACTTCTCGCGAGCGTCTGAGAAGCTAGGCCCTGGTTCCCATGGACCTGTAGCACCAATACTTTGTATTTTTTTGTACCTCTTCTGCGCACGGTACCCTAAATAAATTCACGATTGACACTATCAAACGCCTTTTCAAAATCGATGAATAGCAAGTGATGATGATCCGAAAGATGTTGATGTGGTCGATACAGGAGGATCCAGAACAAAAACCTGCTTGTTTGGCATCTAGTGTATCTTCGAGGTGTTCTTTGATTCCGTCTAGGATAATTCTGGCTATAATCTTAGCCACAGCAGGCGAGTTTTTGCTGCATTAGATTGCCTTTTCCCATGCTTTTCCAACAAGTGAGTGCAGTAGATCGGCCGGTTCTTCCTTCTCCGGACACCTCAATTTGACTTGGGTGCATATTGATTGCGAATACACAATTTAAAACCGTAGCAAAATGCTCTTCTCATCTCTTCAGTTTATCCTCATCCCACATAAGCAAAGAACCGTCTAAGCCTTTCACCGGGTGTTGGGTAGAACTGCGACCACCTCTTAGCTCTTTGATGATTCTGTAACCGGTTCTGCTGTCGCACATCCTTGCTACTTCTTCTGCTTCAGTAGCCAACATTGACTGATATAATTGCGTTTCCCTAGGGACTCTAGCTAAGTCCTCGGTGGGCGCCGTGGGTCAAGTGGTTAGTGCTTTGGACTGCGGAGCGAGGGGTTCCAGGTTCAATACCCAGATTGATATTCTTCCCTGCTGCTGGAGCTCCTGCAATTCGAATTCTAAGTTGTTTCCGTTCGTCGCAATCGACCGACAGTTCTTTCTGCACCTGATGTGTGAACCGTTGTCATAGCATACCAATGGTGTTGAATGGTGGGGGCAATAATCTGCTGATTGTTTCCACACCACATGGTCCATGGGGAGATGGTCCCTTAGTTCTTGGTCTACTGAGGGATCACTAAGTCGGTCGGTGTTGAACCTGGGCATCCTTGTGTTGTTTAATCTTCGAACGGTAGCAGTCTATAATTGGACAGTCGCTATCATAAGATGGCGATCACGTACCAAACCTATGTCTGCTCCACGTCTATTTCGAACTTCTAGGAGACTACTTATAAGACCAATTTGGTTGAAGGTCGATTGCCTGTCACTTGACATCCAGCTAATTTTATGGCTTTGTGCTCAAACATCGGTGAATGGTGAATCCTTCACCATAATGACTGCGGTTGCCTAGTCCATGTCTTCCAATAAGATATGTGAGCCGTTCCTTGTCGTTACGTATCTTGGTATTCAGGTCCCCCATCACAAGACAATGTCACCATTGCACGTTGCATTAAAAACGACGCCCAACTGGTTGTAGAAGGTCTCCTTTTCTTCCTCCAACGAGCCATCTGTTGGATCATAAAATAGTGACGCGACTTACTCGAGTCCGGAATCTGGCCGTCAAAATCCTATCACCGTGCGACTGCCAGGAAATCAGGCTTCTGCGTTGGGGATTGGTATTCACCCCCATCTAACCATCTTATCTCGCTTACTCCGAATATATTTGGCCTATAACGCATGAATTCATGTTCCAGTTGAAGGAATTTGGAGTTTTGAGGCCCTTCAGTCTTTGGGTTGAGGAGGGTCTTTACGTGCCAGAAACCAATCTTTGTCTGGGTACGATAGCCAAAAGTCATCAACGTGTTGTCATTCCTTATCCGAGGTATTGTGTCAGTTTCCGTAGCTCCTTTTATTTCGGTAACGCGGAATGCTAGCACAGGTTATGGCATGTTATCCTATCTGTATGATCATGTGGTCAACCTTCTTGCGACTGCTAATAAGGACAGCCTCCGTTTTGTGATCCGAAATTCCATACTTGATGATTGAAGCCATATATTCGCGTCTTTGATGGTTTTGTGCGTATTCCATCATCTCCCCTAAGAGTTTAAGCGCTACCACTACCGCATCCTCTTGATCTTCGCATACGTAGTACTTCAATATGCATGATGTTCCCCAGGGCTTAGAATTGATCCTTGTGGGACTCCTCCTTTAAAATGGTTCTATCTTGAAAAGAATTTGTAATATTATGCAGCTGGCAGTTTGGTCCCTGCATATTTCCTCAGCGCTCTGAGAAAACTTAGCTCCAAGGGGTCAAGTTGAAGGCTTTTTTGGCGTCGAGCTGTAATCCTTTCCTCTTTTCCATCTTATCCTAGATATGGTTCCGCGTGCAATATCGCAGATTGCTTGTAATGCATGGTTGGTGGGCATATGATTTTTGAATCCCTATTATCGTATCATCGGTTGCTCACCTTCGTGTACTGCTGAAGTCTATCCCGACCACCAGCATGTTCCCTACTGTGTCTACGATGCATAGTGGTCTGAATGACGGCGGTTGCTCGCCTTTTGGGATTAATACCAGCGTCTGCCGTTTTCATTGCAGAGTGCATTTGCTTCTTGCAGGCAACTTGTATTGAGGTTTGCAAACGGGTCTGGTTGAGTTTTAATGGCTTTCTTTAGGACGTAGTTTGGGATTCCGTCTATTCATTGAGTACACTACTTCTAAGATTTCAACTGATATGGTGGTATTCAACTGATATTCCTTGGGAATAGACCGTTGACAATGATATTGATCATGATAGGGCATGTCGGTGCAGTTGGCGTGCCGCTTTTTTGTTTCTCCATAACTATCTTGTTGGTCTTCTCTTAGCGATTTAAAAGATTTAGTTCTTTTCCTTATCCTTGTCCTGCTCGCTGCTGGCGCCTTTACATTTTGAGGCAGTCTGCTCTCAGCTTATCAATTGAATCATTCCACCAGTACAACGGTTTTCTGGCATTTCCATTCCCTTTGCGTGGCATGGATGCGTCGCAACCTCAAATTAAGAAAACTGTCATCTAATCCGTCCTATCTTTAGGCGTCATGCAGCGATGATTTTGTTCGCCACATTTGGTGATCCTGTTGATGTTTTCCCTCAGTTCATTAAGAGCAGGATTCGTTCTCATCATTTTGAAGAGTTTGGCGTAAGACGTATTTCCATCGCTTCCTCATTGTCAGGGCTCTTCTTTCTCAGTTCTCCCCGGGATGCTTTCCGTGCTTCGCTTGCTGATGGCTTCTGCTGGGTCGAAGTTCTTCCTTATGATCTCTTTGCTCTGTCTTTATTCATCTCGATTGCAGACAGCTTATAGAATGCTTTGATTGTATCAATAGCATCTCCCCTTTGCCATCCTCTATCCATTCTGCAACGCTTTTTATCTGTTCTTCCAATTTTTGGATTAGTTTCAGACCATCTCAGTCCTTACTTCATTTCTTGGCGTGGTGAAGTCCTTAATTTTTTTTGGTATTCATTTCGAGTGGTTCCCGACTTAAAGCCATTGCCACTGTTCGGATGCGAAGTCACCTAAATATTCCATGGTTAACTTTGTAGCAGTCATGGCCATGCAAAGGTCGACATCCTCATGGGGTTTCATGCTAGAGCCATATCGGTAGTAACCAGAAATGGAATGGAATTTGTACTTCAGTTATCCTGGTTAAGGTGGAATGTAATATTTGCATCTCCAGTGACTTAAGAACTCTGAAATCTATATTTTCTACATCAAAAGTCATTCTACCTGCATGTCTCTTGATGAGATGCCTGAACGACTTAACATTCATCTACCTCTCCTCTACATCTAACATGAAGTATGCAGCAGTGTGATTCGAAACGACGAGGAGGTGCCACAGGGTTGAATTCTGAGTCCTATGTTATTCTTTTCACTACAAACTTACTATCAAACCTAGGCAAAATATTCACTCCAAATTCTATTTTAAATCAAAAAGGATAACCTTTTGCCTTCCTTCACCACTTACCTCCTGTACTGCGCTATAAGCTGTTTATGTACCGTAGCCTCATTGTTTTAATGAAATTAAGTCCACGAAAACATTCTTCTACACGAATCCTACACAAACTAATTAAGTTAGTCCTTTGGGATTCATTAAAACAAAAAAAAAATCTAAACTATGCCTACCTCCTCCCGCAGTCATTACATTTTGATTACTAACTACTCAATTAACGCAGAATGTTGCATTAAGATAACATCAAATCCACCGTACCGTATCCGACCAGCAGCCGTTTCGGACATACCACATGCCAAACAATATATATGTAGGTCCTTTGACGCACATGATGTGGTCGATTAAATTTTTCGCCTCTCGGATTTCCATCGATGATAATAATAGGAAACTCAATCCCTACACAATGATTACGGTCTAATGCCCATATGACAGTAAGTCCTTACATTTTGGCGCCTTTTGTTTTGTAGCGAAATTGAATTGATATTCCACTCCATCTCGCCGCCCCCCTCGGATGGATTGGGAGCGCATGTTTCATACCACACATCGCTCGTCATCGCGTTACAGCAGAAATGTCCTTGGCATGTGTGTGCAGGCAGGACATCTGCGTTTTAGCGAAAATGAAGTCATGGTCCAAATAGTGTTCCCCGCACACACATAAATCGATTCAAGTTGTGTGTATACAGTATACTCTATTCGTATAAAAAAAAGGATATTGGTTCATTTTAATAGCACTCACCATCCGCATTGTGGGCAATGACACAAATGACACCAGCAGCACATTGCCAGGATCTGTGCTTTTGATATTTTTAAGTGCGCACTCCGATGTGGTGTTGTTTGGAGACATTTTTATTACCCTTCCAGTGTCTCCAATAAAAAAATAAAAAGAAAAGGCCAAATGGTTGTGGAGTCGTCGACAGCCGTTATTCAAGGACGATTTGACTACAACTGTGTGTGCAACTTCGTATATAAGTATATCAAGGCGTAATGCGGCACCTTGGGCAGTAAAACGAAAGACGTAAAATCGCTCATGTGTATGTATGTACATATGTATGTGCTTCGGGCCGAAAGGAGGCGCCGGGTGTTGGATGATTGAGTCTTAAGTAATGGGTATGCGGTTGTTATGTTTCGCGTGAGGTGTGATAAAAAAAAACAAACACTTTCTCATGGTACTACGCGATGGAAATAAAAAAATTATCCGATTTACATACATATATGTATGTCTGAACATAGGAGGAAGTCAATTTGTCAGGATGCTTTAATGGGACATCACCAGATGTTAAGTGAATGGGGATATTGTTATTTATGAGCGACTGACTGTAATTTGCATGTTAACGACACCTGGAGTGGTTTAACCGGGAAGAAATGCTAAAATTTCCATCTGTATCTTTGATCTCACTTGAACAACAAGTATCTACTTGGCGGTATTTTATTTATAACTGCCTTCGATTTTATCAATTGGCATTGTATTGTATTAGTGGGTCTGCGGAGGCATTTCCATTCGTAAATTGGTTAAGGGCGGCCTTCTTTCCCATTCCTGCTCGACAAATGGTCTGGTCCCATAAATTGTTTTGGGAGGTTAGGCGTTCGGTGAATGCGCTTTTATCGGTTTATTTGGCGAATTTCTATAATTTCACAAAAGCAGTTAAAAGGATTCAAACAACGTTAAAAAACAAGGTCGTCCTGGTTGGCCTTTTGCTAGACAGGAGTTTGTCTCGTACTCAGATTGATCTGAAAACCACCAGTATGTAGCTACTTAGTTGGGAAAAGTAGACTTCAAATCAAGCTCGTATTGGAGTACTTGCCCTGCCTCCAAGTGGTGGACCATGGGCTACAATATGTACCTCTTTAAGTCACTCGGCTTCAAGGCTAAATTTGCAATTACGAAGCTGTTAAGAGCCGCCTTATTTGAACCAAAATATAGGCTACGGAGTCATTCCTAGATAATCCAAAAGATGTCTCAAGGCTCTGTAGCCGACATTGACAGCTCAGATAAGGCGACTCTTGACAGCTGTATAGATTTTGACGGCGAACCTATTAAACTGTGTAACGCTAGTAGATATTAATGCCGAGAAACGGACTCCAGGACGCTTCTTTAGAAACGGAGCCGATTGGGTAATGGAAGACATGAAGGCTTATAGCGAAGCACAAATTAAGCAACGACATTGACAACGACGCATGATTTTTAGATTGTATACCACTTGCAAAAAGTGGCACTATCTTCGAGTAGAAAAGCTGTGACAAAGCCAGTTGGGTCTGACCTAAGCATAGAGTACCCAGGAACAACTTCTAAAGACCAAAGAGCTTTTAAGAATTAAGGAACTATCCCGGGTTAGTAGCTTAGTGTCCACAAAACCATTGACACGTTGATCTTTGAGGATGACTACGACAAAAAAGTACACCTGAAGCTGGCTTCGAAATTTCTTCAGCATTAGGTAGGTAGATAGGTAGGTAGGTGGAAGGTTTGGCTGCTCAAACAGCTAGCACTCGGATCAACCTAAAAATGAAGACAAAAGTTGGTCTGTAGCTTTGGGATTGCTAAGTGGCCTCTCTGAATCAATCCGATATTGTTATAAATTTCAGGACATCAGGTTAATGATGACTTTCATGACAGGTAGCTCAGATCTTCGAAGTGTTATTCACCGAGGGCTGTTTTCCTAGTTCTGGATAGGCTGGGTCATTCGCATAGAAGAGCACTCTTTGCAGTTGTTTCCTATAGGTGTAGGTCCAATGAGATCAGTGCTAGTATGGTTTGAAGGGCTGCAATCGGGGTGGTTCTAATAGGGCTGGTAGTCCCTTTACATGCTAATCTTTGTATCCTCGCCAGTGCTTTGAGGTATGTGGTCTTATATGTATGCTGTGGGGCACCAGACTTGACACCCATAGAATAAAATGGGTCTGACGACGATGTACACACCCATCCAGTGGATGACGGAGGCCTTGTAAAAGGCTATGGATGCTTTCTTCATCCTTTCTGGTGTGTTTTCTTTCCAAGTCCGCTTACGGTCGAGTATACAGCCCAAGTGGCGAGTTCTTCGGCTATACAATTTCCTAGAATGTCCGTATGGCCCAGCACCCAAATGAGGTGAGATTTAGATAAGCGGCAATTAGGAGCAGCTTTGAAATTGAAGGTGACCGAATCCAGGGATTTAATCCCGGCTTGACTATCGGTAAAAATAGTGATATCGCTCGCGGATATTACATTGTACGTTGCCCATGACATGGCCTCCTTGATCGCCATGATTTCCGTATGAAACACGTTACAGCGATTAAGAGGGCAAAAGAAGATTTGCAATTTAGATCTTGGGAGGACGCACCTGCTTCCGCTTTGGACTCATATGTATAAGAGCAAACGGGTCCATTGCGAGACCCTTTATCAATCTCCCAGTCAATCCTGGAGTGTACTTACTTTTCAAAATTTTTGTTGAATAGGAGCTGGGAGAGGGTGTAATCAGTGTCTTTTGGCGTGCATTCTAGTTTATTTAGAATAGACTGGTGGCCAGTTCACAAACAGATCCACAAAAGAATTGCCCTCATGCGAATGGTCGCATTTGCTGCCACTTGTTTGCAATAGATATCGAGCGGAATCATGTGGAACAGTATGTTCACAGCTCCAGTTGGAGTGGTCCTCAGGGCTGCATTAATGCATATAGAGGATGGCTTTATCCAGCGCCATGTAGGTATGGGCCTGATACCGAATATACAGAGCCATTATGGAATTTGAGGGCGAAGTTCCTACTTTCTTAACTCGCTCTAGGATGTTGGATTTCGAACTTAATTTACTGTCTAGGATAAGGCCAAAGTACTTGGCCGTATTTGTGAAAACCAAGGTGCAGTCGTTTAGTTTCGGTGGAACAAGGTTGGGAATTCTATACTTCCTTGTGAAGAGAATCAGTAGCAGTTTTTAGTCCAATTAGAAAGCTTAGAGAGTACGTTCTGTAGAAGATTGCTTAGCGTACTAAGATGATTCGCTGAGATAGCAATAGCAACTTCATCTGCATAGGCAGCTACCTTGCACCCTTCCCTTTCCAGGATTAGAATCATTGTATTATATTAATACCATCTACTTAGAGGCCAAAGAATTTTGCTCTTTGTAGCAATGTAAGAGGGGCTGCTTAACATTGACTTGCATCACAGTTGGACCCGAAATGGCATTGTAGCTGTGTTGGAAGTGGAAATCCAGTAATAGATCCAGGGATTACATACTTGAAGTGGTCCACGAGCCATCTGATCTTTGAGATAGCTAGATATTCTGAGTTTGACCAAAGAAGAGTCTCCGTTCTGCTCATTTAGACCAACAGCATTGGATCCATTGTGCCCAAATATTTAACCCAGGAAATGCTGAAAAGAAAACTGCTGTGTTAAAACCACCCCGATAGTGATATGAATCAGAGGAGTCCATCAGCTCGACGTGGGTTATCCACGTCCTCCAAGTCATTAAAGAAGTAACAACCGAGAGTTCTCATTCTTCTGATAGATAGGGCAGGACAGTCACATAGCAAGTGTCGAACAGCTTCAATTTCTTCCTCGTTTCTGCAACTTCTGCAATAGTCACTGTACTACACCGAGGCACTCCGTACGAATACCAATGGCACAGCGCCCAGTAATTATGCCCGAGAAGTCCCCTGTATTGTGACGACTGAGCTTCACCCGAGAAACAGATTTCTTCTTGTTCAGTGCCGTTCAAACCGCCCTGGCACATGTGTATAGAAGAGCAGCATATTGAGATTACAACAAAGGGGAGAGTCTGCGATACATGCAGAGCCGACCCTTTACTTGTAAGCTCATCAGATCTTTTGTTTCCTAAGATATCCATATGCCTTGGTACTCAGCAGAGTGTCACCTCATTGGCTCTGGATGTTGTCTGAATCTTGTTCAGGAGTGATTTGCAGGTGCTCACAAGCTGCTGGCTGTCTATATATGTAGATAGCTATCGGTTTGACAACAATACTGCCATCACCTAACTTCAGCAGCCTGAGTAACGGCCTTGATTTCGGCTTGAAGGACACTACAATCGTCATTTATTCTAGAGAAACGTTCTATTTTAAGAATTTTGCAATAGACCCCAGTCACTGTGCCAATATCCAACTTAGAACCGTCGGCGTAGAAGGCTAGTTCCTTTTTATTGTCGATTCTATGGTGCTTCCACTAGGCTCTGTCCGGAATTCGTATAGCAAATCTCCATTCAAATACAAGCATCGGGTTCATCGAGAAAGTATCGTTGCGTGGCCAGTAGCCTAATAATGGTTCTCAAGTACCTTCCACCATACTTGTGAATTATAAGTAAGAATGGGTCTTACAATCGCCGGGGTTCGATCTCTAGTGTAGAGCAGTATCTCTGTTTCCAACAGTCCTTTGCTGCCAGCTTTGCACTATCTACATTGGTTGTCGCAATCTCACCTTCCATAGCGTCAGTCACTCCATCGCCACTTGCCGGTTGAGACCGCTTAATGAGCTTCAGAGTGACCTTTTCTGCTTCTTAAAACAGTCTGAACTGCATTTCCTCCAGAAGTGAGGCCATTGGTTCATTTATGAGAATGCTGAACCCTATGGTCCCATTCTTTGGCTCGTCCTCTTCGACGACCCCCCATATATTCATATCAATAGAAGGGTTCTGGGCCCTAAGGAAGTCGAGGATTTTGTTCTTGTTCACACCCCTGTCAGAAGCACAGAACCTTCCCTTGGGTGTACTGCTCGCAGTGCAGTTCACGAACTCCAATGATAACTGATCTTAACAGTCTATCGTTGTGGCTTCGCGGAGCCACTTCGCTCTGCCAAACATGGGCGCAGTTGCGCCTTCCAAAGTCGAAGTAGTCAAAGACTGCTCTGACTAAAGCCTTCTCAATCATTCTAGAGAATACTTGGTTTCCCAAAAATCACCACAGCAAGCTATAGCGAACTACGGATCGCCACCTTTTACCCTCTTTTCCTCCATGGTGGTACGCTTGGCTGTTTTGGTAGGAGCGTTCTGTTTAGGTACAGACATCGTCAGAGCGTTCTTTGCAATTGTTTCGATAGCCCAAGCTAAGGAGTTCTTTTCCTTCTCGGAGAGAGAAGAGGGGTCCTTTGGGTCCAAGATTTTCATGTCGTGCTTCGCTTTACGGAACAACCACTGTCGCACCATACTTAAAGAAATCCTACTCCTCCTATCCATCTTCCGGGGACTCTTGGATGGAGCTGGCTGGAAGAAGATCTTCCATCTCCTTAGAGATCTCCTCAACCGGGCCAGCTCTGGGCTCGCATATCTTAGTTTTTGGATCTCAAAGATTCGCCAGTTACCAGCACTGCGCTGCCATAGATCCTGCGAATACCCTTTCGCCTACTTAAGCCCCAGCACCACGAAAGGCAAGGTAGATAGTCAACGTTAGGGGATTCGGTATCATACGTACATATGTATTTAGAGAGGACGACAGTTTTGTAGCACGATGGCCAAAGAGAGAAACAACCAAAAGATACACACATATTATATTTACATGGACCATGTACAGTAAGTTATATGATCAGACCCACAAAAAGCAACAAGTCTTGACTAAAAAATCAAGAAATGTCTTCTTTTTTAAATTTTTATTTTAAGGACCAAGGATTGTGTATATACATTTGTTTATGTGTTCCCAAGCCTCTTCAATTTGTATATTTGCGACAGGAACTTCGCAATATCCGGTGTGAGGTCGCACCCTTCAATGAAGCACTAACATCCTACCAGGATGTCTAAAATAATTATCTACCTCTCAACGACTTGAGAGGCAAGATTAAATCTGGTGCGAAATGTTTATTCTAAAATTCCGCCCTCTGTTTGCCACAAATATAGATTTTAGTTTGGAAAAGTTTTCCTTATTTAACTTCAAAGGCGTTTCCGCCCTCTTGATGCTTGTTTACACCACTCTAAGCATTATTTCAGGGACACACTTTGAATTTAACACATAACCTTCAACGGAAATCGTTTGTGCGCCAAAGTCCTTTTCAACAACAACTTGCTGTCCCGTTCTCCATTTGCAATTTTTTTCTTTAATTTCACTCCTGTCACATTCAGGAAACTGCGGTCGCACGATACTTGCTTTATATTTCCACCGAATGAAATGTTTCACCCCAACATGTTGTACTCCATCCCGTTCTACACAAACCTAGAGCTGCGTAGCTACAAAGAAAACGCATACGTTTCCAAATTTTACCAAACAACCCCCAACTCATCCAACGCAAAGTGTATATCAAAGACTAACATAGGTATTTGGGGGAAGAAAATTTCTCCGAACTCCGAACCAAGGTCGAAGGTCATGTTAAATATATGAAAGTCGTATCCTTGTTTCCTTGCGTATAATTGGTGTCCCATAAACATTCACGTTGATTAATGCCTGTGTTTTGTATTCCTTTTTGAATTGTATTCAATTCGAATAAATGAATATGATATTTTGTTTTTTTTTTTTTTTTTCGGGTCAATGTGTCCTTCCCGATGGGAGGAGAGTCCTGTTTGTTGTGTTCTGTTTGAATGTTCTCATAAAATTAATACACACACGAGCAGTATGTTCCTTTTGTGCCGACACAAAAGCAATTTACAAAAGGATGTGTTACATAAAGGATACTCTTCACGCTTGCCATTTCGTGGGAACAACACAAACAACCATTATGAAATTATCTTACCGCTCCAAAAAGCTGTGAGTAGGTATAATGTAAGAATCCTTGAAGTGCGGTCTGGTGGTATCCCTTTGGCGGGGAGCTCAAGTTTCAGTGGGCACAGGAACATATGAGGAATTTTAACTGCGGTAAGTTAAAAATTTTCAACAGAACGTTAAATCTAATTAAATGAGACGATGCTAGAGCCAACCGAATTATGGGACATAAGGACGTGCTATGTGAATTATCAACAATAATAATGGGGCACGTACTCTCGGACTTACGGACCGACGTGACTAGTTCCGGTTGTTGCGAAAGGAATACTTGCACGCAGAGAGGAAATACATTTTTTTTTCGAGAAATTAAGGAAATGCCTTTTGGGTGTCTGATTGTTATAGTTTGTCGCAGGACATACAATTCAAAAAATAAAGACCACGTTTCTGTAAAAGGACAAATTGTATTATTTTATTTTGACTGGTACCATATGTGAAGGCCTTCGCTTGAAGGACAATTGTTCCTTCTCTGGCTCTACAAAAATACCTGCAAGGCAGAAAAGGTTTCTTGTTTCATTTTGTGTGTAACTTAATCAATATCCTAGGGCAAGTTCTCTTAACACCACGTTGTCTTGATGTAAGCCATGTAAGCCCTCAGTTATGGCCTATCAAGTTGCCTAGTAAACTTGCGATCTTAATGTTACTCAATCTGTCATGTCACACCTAAAGATTGTGTGTCCTTAAGCGCAGATGTTCCTAGATACTAAAAATGGGCTTTAGTTCGATCCTTCTAAAAATATCTGTTTTTCTGTACATGAAACTGGCTCGTAACTTGTTGGACTTAGGCATTGGTAAAGGACGTCACTAACTAGATCGTATATAAAAAAAAAAAAAACTTCTTTGGTCAAAGCAAAGTGGAGGCATCCAAGGCGCTCCTAAAAGTCTGGTTACGTCATGGCATCTAAATATTTGGCACAGCAGTCTTGCACACTATTTTAAAACTATTCATTATATTCTCCGGAGGATACGCAGAGTTTACTACTATTTTCGAAAAGAAAGTGACAATTTCGATGACAATTATACTCACGGGTGTTTGTCAGACGTTTGCAACACATGAGACTATGAAAAAGTAGTTGATGCTGACTGGAAATCGAACGTCGAGCCCCCCTGTCCAACGCATTAACCATCAGATTGGGCGTCTTCTTTGGACTTATTCAAAAACTTCCTTTAAAGCCGAGCTCTGTCCTGGACGCAATCATGGACCAACGACCTCTATAAACTTATATTTTGGGCAGTGTGACCAAGGCTTTGAACTTTGGCAATTGATTAAATATACAGTACTGTGTTCAGGACTGGTTGTGGCTGGAATACAGTAAAGAATACATTGTAATGGAACTCTCAAGAATGGTTCGGACACCTGTGCAGGTTTTGACGTCTTCGTGGAAGACAACAGCATAATAATTCACTATTCGTTAGCTAAACATGCAACCTACATCGAGCTATTGCATCGGTCACCCGGTTAAGCTCAGGTCCTTTCACAATCCTTTAATCACTTTCGTTAATCCAACAACTCTCTGAATTAGGTAGCTAATCTGAACTTTTTAATTCGATCCGGCAGGTCACATTGGAATGTCTAGGAAGGAGTTTGCCTAGGAGTTTGGTAGACAAGCTTAAGGAGACAATTCTTCAAGGCTTGAGCCTGCGTTAGATCTTTCTGTATCCTCGGACATGTGTTCCATTTGCGATAGTACTACTTACTAAATTCATTGCGTACGGCATGACTCTCCAGGGCACAATAATAGTATCCTTATATCCAGTATCTCTTACCAAAGAAGACTTCAGTAAACTGGCGCCCTAACAAGAAGCCATGCTTAAATTCCAATATGCTAGCATTCTGTGACATTTATGGATGAGGTGAAAATACTTAGCGACCTGCCTTAAACCGAATCGTAGGACCCTGCGCCATCGGAGTCATGCTCTGTAAATGGAGGGCTGAGTCCGACGAATTATGCAGAAGCTGCGGAGACATAGAAAGCTGGAGTCATTACAAGATTTGCAGCTGCCCTGATTTGCAAGAACGACGCATTCACACTCTAGGTTCCAGGTTCTTCGCAAGCACTGCAGAGTTAGCAGGCTTCTAGATATCGGATCTCTTACACCAACTGGTTCCCAACCCAGCCAGTAACGCTTTGGGTTTCGGTTTATTCTTATTTCTAGATCTCATTCTATTAATATTTTGAAATGGGATTCACAATGGAGCTTTAGCTCTCCGAGTGGACGTTATGAGTTTTTCCATCACACACCCCGTAATAACCTAACCTAACCTAACCTAGACCGTATCAAGTAGCAGATCTTAGGCTACTTACTTACTTATTTAGGTGGCGCTAAAGTTCGCTGTGATTCTGGGCCTCAACCAACAAGCCTCTCCAGTTAGACCGATCCTTAGCTAACTGACTCCAGTCAGTTGAGGTCCCAGAGATCTTAGGCTATGTTGTAGACAATCTTAAAGTCGACCAAGTATTGTATAGGAATCTAGGCATAGGGTAGTAGAATGGGTTTGGAAAAACTTCAAGAACTATATTCGAGTAGATGTCTTAATTTGTCCCATCTCATCGATTATGTGGTGGATTTCAGCCTTGAGCCCCGAAATTTTTTACCATCTGCTGACATAAGCCGGGATCATGACATTGATGGCCATTGGTTGCCTCTTTGTGAGACAATACCAACTGAAGTCATTACTACAGCGAATCAGTAGGAGTGTCGTAGGTCGAGCTAACTTGCTTGAAATTCGTGACATCAAGGTTGATGGCGATATGTTTACTTACTTTTTAGGTCCTGACGCGAAGAGTCTCCGCCTTAGACACTGGTAGCTAGTCGTCGGACTAAGCATCCTGCCATTTTCGATTTCTTGGTCTTTATAACGGATATTTGGTCTTCCAAAACGTCCCAAAAGTGAGGGTTGGGATTAGACAATTTTCTTGGCTGTAGTGTTGTCCTCCATTCGCTCTATGTCTCCAAACCAATGTAGTCGATTTATTTTGACCTTTCGGACTATGTCCACATCTAGGTACAGCTCATAGAGCTCGCGGTTCAATCGTCTCCTCTATTCATTCTCTTCCCATATTGGTCCAAATATTCGATAAAGTATTTCTGCTTCAAAGAAACCCAAGATCTGTCCAGCTATTGTGCCGGAAGCTCATTGGTACGTCCCGATAAATGTAGTGCAGTAGCCCTTAAGACGTTCACTCAATACATTGGGCAGGACCTTATATGCGACAGTTAGCAGGGATAGGCCTCCATAGTTAGAGCAAGACGTTCGCCTTTTTCGGATATGTAGAGCTGACAACTGTGGCCATCGTATCTCAAGTGTTTAGTGTGTTAGGCAACGGAGCAAATGAAGTACCAAAAATTTCTTTCACAGCTCTACCTCTCACGAACGTCTGACAAACATTCGATAGGAAAACTATCATGAAAAAGCTTCTCACAGCAAAAATTGTCCTTGGGATACGGCATTAAATAGTAGATCCCTTCCATTCGTGCAATGAATATAATACGTACAACATGAATGGTGAGAAGCTAGGTCTTGGGTCCCATGGACTTGTTGCGCTAAAAAATTGTATTTTTTATTTTTGAGCTTCATTTCATTTTGAGGTCCATTCAGTTATCAGACGTGCTTTGGTCCTTTCATACTTTACTAATGATCTGATGAATGCTTCTAATCAGAACATCGCCTCCATATTACATAAGTCCCGATTGTAAGCCATAAGAGTATTAGAGTGCCTTTGTTGTTCTTTAGCTTCATAATACGTATGACAACCTCCTCTAAACTTTGAGCGACAATAATTCCTCGAATTCTTGCGCAGACACTCTCTCTATTAGATGCCGCACATCTACAAATTCTTGCGCGTGAGTGGCTAGGTTTCCTATACTATTTCGAAGAGCCTATGTTCCAGATTTGAAGCCTGCAGTTGTTGCTTGGCTTTCTTGTAAAAATTCCAGATTAAATTTGTGTTACGAGACCCCTCGATATCCTTGACATGGGAGTCTGCGTAGGGCGTCTTCTTTAAACGCAGGGCTTTATTTTTCTCCAGTCTTTTGGATCTGTACTCTACCTGCGCTGCTCTTGTTTCCGCTGCAATGCCTGCAGATATGCCACTTCTGTCACTCATCATTGTACAATGGACTTTTTTCGTAGTCCTTTGTAGCCTATGATAATTTCTACTACGTACTTGTACTTTTACATGTGTTAAGGTCCCAAAAAGTCGGTTATTGTGCTATGCGTACGAATCTCATTGACATTCGAAAAGATATTCATTCGAGTGCCCAAAACAATGTGTGGCCAGAGATACATAAATCGGGTCACTTTAGTGTTCTCTATGTCCAAATGTGACTCTAGGTCCTTCAGAATCCAACTGATAGAACTATCTACATCAAGTATATTTTCCGGGTTGTTTCCCTCCTTAAACTGAACTTTATAAACCTGGACTAGTATGTCCTTTTTCTGAATTCGCATTCAAAGTGTTAAACAACTGTAACCGATAGAAAGTGATACTTTCATTCACTGCTACCTAGTTCGACCTAGTTCCTTTAAATCTCGTCATCAACCCCCAAATTGTATTCCAAGTTATAACAAAGATGACAAAGTTTGGGGGTCAACAACTTTGTGAACAAAAAAAAAAAAATTGGCGCCCAACTGTGCGCCCCTAATATGACACACTTTACTAATTTGATTATTTTTAGAACCTGTCGTGTCCTTTTGGCCTGTATGTATGAACTTTTTCATTAAATCGAATACACTGTCTACTATTTGACTTGTTTTCTCACCCTCACTAGGCAACCAATCGTACATCGTATCTGTTCGACTCAACGATGCTTTGTTTCTATTTTGGTCGTCCTTTCTTGTTTACTAACAAATCCATTTACATTCTTACATAAAATTCCATCTAAATAATAATTAAGATACATGTTACCAATACAGGACATAAAGTTTGATAAGGTAAGCAACATGGAATGGAATACGAGTGACTGTAGATGAGTTTAAGGATGTTGTACACTAAAAGTCTTTCGTTTACACAACCGAATGGCTTCTACGTGCAAATCACTACCAATATCGATTCAATTACATCATGTTACGAACGTTACGAACATTATGAACGTTACGCACAAAACCAGCAAAAACAGCATTGTTGCCTCAGGGCATCCCAGATACAGTAAAGCCGTAAGTGGCTCTAAATCTTGACATCTCCACTTGAAAATCACAAAAGCCAAACGTAAACAAAATCACTGGTACACCATACATTCACACACACACACACACACATCCATGCATAAGTATAACCAACTAATTGTGCAAGCAATCTTGCGCAAACATCCTGCGATCACAAGTAAATAAGATTTCCTTTCAATTTGTTCAGTGAAATTGGTTATCCTTTGTGGCACGAACGATATGGTGTGGTATGGTGTATCATTTTCATTTATCCACTTGAGTTGCGTTTCGTGTTCGGCATGTTGATCAAACGTTGCGTGAGATTCTAATGAATTTCTAAATTTCCTTGCGAGACAAATTGTTTATCCTCACAAAAAAAAATAAATAACTCCAAGGACAAAGAGGATACGCAATACGTATCTAAGTAAATAAAATAACAATAATTACACTCAGGACTGTCCGAAAGCTAAGCGGAACACTTAATGCGAAAGTCATGTCGGTAATTTTCCGTCATTGCGAGACCGACCGACATGTAAATGTAACACGTGATGGCTAAAGATACAAATCTTCTGTGTTCCTCTTGATTTCACAGAACGCAGATACTTCAGTGTCAGACACTTTGGCTGTACGCGAGTACGTATCTGGATTGTGTCTCTTTGCGCAAAACAAGGCGATAATTGCTTTGGATTTTGAAAAGTTCGTAACTTTATGTTTCACCACCAAGTGGTTTGTTTTTTTTTTTTTTTTTATTACACTCGTATCGTATTGAATGCGTCATAGATAGATCAATAGATGCGCGATTCTGGGAATAGTATGTATTTATCGAATTTATATCTGATTATAAACAGGTAATTAAATGCGAATGGGTTCTTGCTTGTAATTAGAAATAAACTGTGAGATACATTTGTGATATTGCACTTAAAGTATATCACGCTTAACAGAATTTAAATATTCAAAGGAACAGCAGAGGAGTCGTAATTCTAAAATAAGGTTATTTTGTGCTCTTCGTAGAACGAAGAACTTGTTTAATTTCAAACAGGAAATAAGATACTTTTACTCAAAAGCAAAACAGATAAAGTGTTATTACGTACAACGGACAAAAGGATATTCAAGAGCTCTTTCTCAAGGAAATGAGAAGGAGAGAATTCCAAGTAAAGGAAACGACGACAGGAAGGTAGGATCAAAGGAGTTGGAAGATATTTGCTTAAGGAGACTGGACAGAAGCTTAAAGAAATGAATGAGGATACTTGGTAGTAGAATTAAACATTGTAGGACGATTATATCGAAATACTTTAAGAAGAGGACTTTTGCTGCTTAAGACATGGTTTCAAGCTCATAACACGATTACAATGCAATCGTATGGAAGCTGTAGGGATCGAGATCAAGAGGTTATATGGGTATATGCTACTTCTGGTATGCGGAAAACTCTTCAACGAAACCCTGTTTAGAAATTGTCGTCATTTGAGGATTGCTTAAATAGTAGAGCTGCATATTTTGAGGTTCCATTTATTTGACTATACTATCTAAACTAGTTGGTGTTCTCCCTGCCATGTCAGGATTCGGCAGTAAGTCCATGTGCTCTGAAAGTTTCGTAAAACTTAAGTTGAAACAACACCTAAGATCCGATGAATGAAAATATAGTCTACCATCGTTCGGATTGACTGATTCATTTTATTGCAGAACAGAAGTGTTCTTTCAATGCGACTCTGCTTCTGTTTCGGCTTTAAGATGCTTTAATGTTCCATTATCCTGACTATATACTTACCTATTATATAGTCAAAGCTTATTTTGTTTCACCAGAATGTTTGTGCATTGTAGCTTAAAACCATCATGTCGGGTTGTCTGAATCTTGTCTCCATTCCCAAACTGTGGACTGAGGTTGAAGTCGTCGTTATACTTGAGTCGTGTTTGCTGAAAACACTGGAAAGGCCGATTGATATCCATTTGCCTCAGAATATCCATCCAACTGCGTACTGCAAACCCAAAACAGTCGAGACAGTCTTACATTTGCTAGTGCGTATCATAGATGGATCAAATCAGAAGCAAAATCGCTCGGAAATTTGATCAATCAACTGCTGACAGGCGGAATTATTAAGACACAACTTGACGGTACATCGGCTGGAAGGCTTGTTAGTTGCAGTTGTCCTCCTCCTCCTCTCGGGAATCTGGTACCCAAATGGACCACTAGTAGACCTAGAAAGAACAGGAAGCCGAGTGATTTTCTATGTGAATGATGTTCCCATTGCAGCCTTTGCTCAATACACGGATACTCTCAAGGAAATCCTTCTCTCCTTTTGCTCACCAGATCGAACGGATCCAAATGAGGAAAGCAAATATAACCTGCGTCTGTATTTGCAGGATGTCTCATCTGCTGCCCCTACATACATATGTATGTACATCTGGGAAATAGATAGCTGCCATTACGACTCCTTCCAATGGTCCAGTTACCATTCTGGCCACTCCTCGTTTCTCGATCTAGTTCAATTTTTGAATGTAACTTCCGAACGATCATCCCTGTCCACAGTGAATAGGATAATGATGCCTTGGATGATGGATCAGACCGAAGGCTACCTGAGTTGTGGTGTCTTCTCTGAAAAGGCTAATCTGAGCATCCTATTCCGTCTGCCGAAACAATGGCGATCAAGGAAGCCTTGATATTTTAGGAAGTCCCTAAAGTATTAACCTTTCACGTCAACTTACGGCTTAAAGAATGGAACATTCAACTTTGATGGGTGTCAGGCCATAGGAACCTTTCAAGATAAGCCAACATGCTACAAGGCTGGGTTTCTTTTCAAATAACTTCTGTAGGAGTTGAAGGAATGAACAAGATGGGGAAACGATCCAACATCACCTTAGTACCTGTATCACAAAGAAGACTGCTCTATTTAGGGACTACACTTCAATGACCCCGGAGAACTGGCGTCCTTAGACGTTATGAGCATCCTTCACTTCATAGATACATACATGGTATCACAAAGGACCTCTTGTCACCTAAGTGTGTCTGGATCTTGGTACAGACAGCCACCTTGTATCTATGGCTTTGATATTGGTTTGGCTGTCTATAAAAATATCAATGCTCCGTTTGATCTCATCGGCCAAGCCATCCTAAGTTTTCTTAAAAAGAAGATAAAGATAACAAAATTTGTATCTAGACCACCGTTTGTTTCGAGAATCAAAATTTTAGCTTGCTTTGATCGTTCTTAGTGATCTATTCTATAAGTATACAAAGCTACAACCTTCTACATCAATGAAGGATGCGGAAAGATACACTCATTGTATATAACAGAGAACCACCATATTTTATAAGACAACCAATATTTCTTCTTGGCTTGGGCGTTTGCATTCAATATGTGTTTTTAGCTTGTGGTGTCGGGTATATATTTAAATACTTTTTTGCTTAGAGAAACTGTCGGTCTAAATGAGCAGGCCCCAACATTCCAAGGCATCTATCTATTAAGGGAAACCCCCATTAAATCATGGATTATGGTAATATCTCTTAAAAACGCCAATGGTGGTTTGGGCTAAATGCAATGCGTCTAGATTGTTCTTGAAATAAGGCACGATCTCTCAGTCACTAGATCTTAAAGTCCTAGTAGGATAGGGCGCCGCCGTAGCTCAAATGCTTAGTGCATTGGACTACGGAACAGGGATTTCGAGGTTCGATGAGCAGATAACACCTTAAAGATCTTCTTGTTTAGGAAAAATATGTGGACAGTCTAAATCGTACTCCTAGTCTTACTTTTTTTTTGTAGACCGTTGCCCATATGGCTGACACTGCGACCTAAAAACTTTTATTGTATCAATAAGAGCGTGTTTAGGGTTCAGGTCCTATGAACGCAGATTCTGAGCCAGCACCAGCTAGTTCATGTGCAGATTCGTTGCCTCCAATTCCTTGATGACCAGGGATCAAAACGAGTTGCACCCTGTTATGTCTGCAGCATTTAACTGATATAAAGTCCATTAAATTGGACGATAGCGCTTTACGTACTGCGTGGCTATCTGAAAAGATATATATCCTAGCGCCCTTAATACCTTTACTAAGGTTTATTCTAGCGCAGATCTCAATGGCATGGAGTTCAGCCTGGAAAGAAAGCCATGGGACACATTCGCATAGGTATCAAGACTTTGGTGTTGGGTCCAAAGACGCCGGTTTCAACTACAGTTTCGATCAATTTGTGAACCAAACCAGACTTCTAAGATCCAGTGCTGGAACACCATTAGACCAGTTTGCACGGTCCAATATTTCTACCTCAAATAACCAACCGAAACAGTACTCCCTGACCATGATGATAGTGCAAACATGTCCCTTTTGAGAATTAAGTCAAGAACTTTCAGATGTCCCACATGGTCACCTGGTTTATACCTATACTTGTATTCTACCGCATGCAGCTTAATAACGCATCTAGCTGCCATCTTCCTTATGAAGATATGTGGGGAAAAAAAGCCAACAGTAGCTTCTAATACTGCCGTAGGTCAGATACGCATGGCACCCATGATACAGAGACAGACAATTCTCTAAACCTTCTGAAGCTTAGTTGCCGTTGTCTGTTCAAGAACTTTCGGCCACCAAACGATGGATGCGCTCGTGATAATGGGCTTTACTGTATACATCCAATGTATCATTTTTGAAGTTAGACCCCAAGTTCTACCGTAAAGGCTTCTATTGGCCAGGATAAATGGACTGGCAAGTTTGAAGTACCTCTTCACGAATCGCTTGATAGCTTTAGAGTCTTTATTCAAAATATGTACACTGCTACTAACAAGATACATATATTAAAGACACTCACCCCTTCTATTGATGGCACTACTGCCCAGTCGCAGTGATGCGCATTGGCATCATAACCTTTAATGTAGTGGAGGTTGCTGACTTGCTAGTGTTGTATAAGTTCCTGGAGGTCTATGTATAGGCGGAATGTTGTCATCGTCGCTTGGGATGTTCTGTGCTCCCCTCTCGTTCGGAACTTCTACTAGTAGGGCCACCAGGTCTTTCGTCATGAATTCTGGAATTGCAAGAAAGTTAATATTTGTGGTGATTAAACAGGTTCCTCTTGGCACTGGCTCCCTGCATTTAAAAATCAACTTATTTGCCTTATTCCGTAGACATTTAATTTGTCAGCAGATAGCCCAAGCTTCTTGGTTAACACTAAAATTATGTTATCATCGACAAACCGCTGGAGGTTCGCCTGTATTACCCTGATGGTGCTCATTAATACTCTTTGGAAGATCTAGCTTAGTATTAGAGTAATTGAGTTCTTTAGGGTTCTTTCCCCTTCGGCAAGCAGTCGGGTTAGGATGACGCAATTGTTTTTCCCCGACTCGTCTTTCTTCCGATAATCGTTCCCAGTGGCGCCGCTTGGTGTGATCTACCGATCAAGCTATCGTCTTTTCATTTCTGTTACCAGAACCACTGAGACCAGCCATGCCTAGTGACGTTGCTGATCGAAGGAGCTAGTTGTGCGACCTACTTACCAGAAATAGTTCCGAAACCTCTGTGATCAACATGCCCAGCGGAGCTGGTGGTCGAAGAGATTAGTCCCGTAGCCGTTTAGTGGGGATTGTTCTGGAACCGCCGGGAATACCATGCCCAATGGCGCTGTTAATCGAAGAAGCGGGTCGTGGATCCTGCAAAGCGGACATATTTCCGACATCAAGTGGTTGTCCGACTTCCTCCTTATCAGAGGTAGGTACCGCAACCAGACGCTTAAACCTTGTCGGTGCTCCGAAGGATCAGCTTAACCTGGCTAAAGCTGTAGCAAATTTCTTCTTTATAGGTGTTGAGCCATTTCATGGAGGCATCATTTATCGGCAACATGAGGTGGAGGAGCGCATCTTCCTTCTCTTTTTGTGCGACTCCCCATGAATTAGCCTGCAAGTCAGCATTGTGTCCAGAAATTGAAGCAAAAATCTTCTCTGACGGGAGCTCCAGACTTTCTGGAAAGAACCCACGGAATATGTGTGACTTTGGGAAAGATCCTTCTTCCACCAGCGTTAAGCTCAATCCACTCTTGGCTCTAATCCTCTCGAAGTTTGAACGCATCCGCACTATATGAGCAGACGAAAACTAGCCATCAAACTCTTCGAAATGCGAGCCGAAGAAAATGTGGCCACACGCCCCTATTGCTCATCTCAATCGAGATGTCTATAACCGCTTCTTGAAAAAGTGCTATTAGCTCATTTGAGAGAAGTTGAGTCGACAAGTCGAACACCTAATCGGACAACACTAGCCACTTGGTGGGGACAGCAGGTGTAGGTCCTGCGTTTACCTCCTTGGCAGCCGATGCTGGTGGCGTCTGATCCTCAGATTTAATACGCCTAGCTTCGCGCTGAATGGAAAGGACGGAAGGAGCGGTTCAGGTAAAAGCGAGAGCACTTTTGCCTTCAATTCAATATAATGAAACTACCTTGTTATTGCTGGATCTGTAGTCCTTCTAGCATCTTCCCAATTTTCCGAAATGACACTACAGGTATCAACAAGCGTGGAAACGTCAGATTCAGAAGTGAATGATTCCACATCCTCGACTCGTAACACCATCGATAGATTCAGATGGGCCCCATGTGGCAACGTATTCTGAAGTCTCAAGAGAGTTCTACTCCTCAAATAGGTACAGATATTGCACTCTTTTACTAAGCTCAGGGTTTGTACTTTAGCCTAGAATAAAAATGTCATCATTTTTCGTAAAGATGTTGCATTTTTCTTTTAATTTAAAATGACACCTCTTATTGGATGACCCCATAGAAATATTGTAAGGAACACATACTTTAGCCGAAATTGTCGCCATTTTCGCGCCGAAATCCTGGCGTTTACACTCAAACTGAAGGTAAATACGGTAAGATTGAGAATAAAGTTCACTGTAGACTTGCTCCCATACTTTATAAATTATTAAGTAAACATCTAAAATGTTTTAGATTTTATGAATAAAAAAAAAATCGATTTTAAATTCATTTCAATTTAGTAGTCCCCTTCAAGGCAATGCCTATTACAAAGTTATAAACCATGTACCTACTGAATGGCAAGCACAAATATGTCTGTATGTATGTATGACTGGTTTATCGATTACAACGATTAAACGCCCACAATTAGGATTATCTGCAACCGTAAATATGGCTTCATTATGTTTTTCGGTTTGCAAAAAAAAAAAAAAAAAACAGAAAAAGCCCAAAAGTTTTGCAGGGTAATCGGATTTAAGGATTCCACCTCTGTGCTTCAAAAAGGATTTTACTTTTTTACCTCTCGCCCTTATCAATTATTAACCGACCAACAGATCGAGATACATCGCATCCCCAGTAAGGTGTGGTTAAATTCTATGAATTTTATCCACCCTCTTATAGTTAAATATATTTACCCTCTTCTCTGGAAATCTATGTAAGGGTTGTGATATCCCTTTAACCATACAGAACTTAATTTCCTGGAAAAAGTTGGATACAAACAACTCTCTTTCGAATGCCAATCAATAGATACTCGTATGTCAATGGGGTAAATCCCATGGATTATTTTGAGCATTGGATTTGTGTGTGTCTACGGCTTTACATTTCAGGATGAACAAAAGGCAGGTAACACTCATTGCTGTTACACAGATATGCATACTCATCTGTTTACCCTTTCAATTTGAGTTGTGGTTACTGAAAAGTAATCCATTGTTTGTTAAAAAAAATTAAAACTTTTTTCTTTCTTAAATAGCCAGAGGCCGAAAATTCATTCCATTATTCAGCATCTGCCCTTTTGCGTCTCGATTGAAATCGTTTCGTTTTGGGGGTGGAAAATATATGTATTGATGTTTATGTAGGTCCTTGTTGTGTGGTGATATGAATTATTTAGGACGCCCTGCCGGAAATGGGGTTCAAATAATTAACAAATGCTTATTAGCGCCATCTGTTGATGATTACTTTGAGAAGTTTGTTGTGACTTTCAATGGCAGCTGTTGAATTTTTTCCTAAATAAGGATAATACCCTCTTTCGCTTTAAGTCATCAGCAAAGAGAAGAATTCTATTTTGTTGGTATATTTTCAGAATGATATTTCTCGGTTCTATTTCAAAGGATCCGAGGAATACATGTATCTATAAATATGATATCAAGTGAAAAGTATTTTCTTGGAATTGTCAATGAGACTAAAATGACTTGCACAGGACCCAGATCAAATTGCAAGTTTGTTCCCTGAACTACCCGCCTTTCGGGCATGATAGACAATGGAGCCCGACGAAAACAGAATTATTAAATTACCAGTAGGATGGAGAATCTATCAACCATTGTGAGGATGGCTATTAAAATTCAGGCATATACTTAGTTTATTTTCAGTTCAATGAATAATAAACGTTATTTAAAGTGTTAAGGATTTATCTTGGAAAGTTAATACTCTTATGAGATACTTTGATGGCGGATTGGAATACATAAAGAGAAACGCGTTTAAGTTCTTATCGATATAAACAGACGATGAACAGTATGGCGGTTATCCCAAAATATTGAAGACACATAAGTAAGGATTTTAATAATCAAAGCGACATACCACACGGCTGCATGCCGTCACCAATAACGTTTAACGAAAAATTAATAGTGACATCTTACTTGAACACATCTGAATTTATGTATATTTTTCTTTGAACAGATGCATAACTTTACTGCTTTGGTATATTTTTCAAGAGTTTGGCTTTGTTTCTACCGTACAGAGGATTTACTACATTGATTGGGTATCCAGATCTTCCTTGCCGTGATCCGTAAACAGTGTAAATCGGTAATCACCCTAAGAACTTAACACTTATACACCATTGGAGCCTTGTTCGTTTCATAGAATTTGAACCAATTTTACCCCGCTTAAGTGGCCCTCCTCTTGTTATTTGGAAATGACATCTTGTGTTGGAAAGAGTGTGTCAACAATGTTCTTTTTTATTAACTCAGGACTAGTCTTGCTGTCTGTGCACATAATTTGCATAGGGATGCTTAGCAACCCAATTTCCAGTTGACGTTCTTTCAAGTCCACCTCCTAGTTGCTTGGAACTTCGATAGCTTTGGCATATTTTTACACAACACATAAGACTTCCGCCCCATTTCTTTATTAGTTGCACTTTGGCATCTGCATCTCTTCAATATCTGTTACAGACATAAGTTTTTAGGACTCAGAATATACAAGACAACCTTGAGCAAAGCCAAGTCAGAGGTTTGGATGGAATGATGTCAATTCATTGAAACAATCAAGGCCTCTGCTAGGTTAAGTATAATTTTGTCCAAGGAACACTCCAACCTTTCATTTGTTAAAAGGCCGGATGGAACTTAGACAGACTCTTTTGAGGATCAGGGCCTAGCTTCTCACAACCAATCTTGTTGTGCGTGTTAATATTCTTTACAGGAATGGAAGAGACCTACTGTTTAATGCCGTATCCGAAGGGCAATTTTTTTTTTTGTGAAGCTTTTTCATATCAGTTTTACTCTCAGATGTTTGTCAGACGCTCGGTAGAGTTGGGACCGTGAAATAAATTTTAGGTATTGTCTGGGGATCGAATCTCGAAACCCCTCGCTTCGTAGTCCAACGCACTAACCACTTGAGCCACGGTGCCCGCTCGAACAAACACTGGAAAAAACATTGTGGGCTATTGTCAGGTTCTGGATCGGAACATCTGGCTTGTATTACTAAACCACGTCCCCCTGGATAAGAGACCTATTCGTGTGGTGTTTATTCCGAAAGCTGGACGTGAATCCGCGAAAAATTTCAGGCCCATCAGCTGAACTTCTTTCTTGCTTAAAGCGTTCGAACTATTACTAGACACTCACATACGAAAAACCCTTAAAAGATCAACCTTATCTAAATCCCAGCACTAAAGAACGATCAACAACTAAAGGATGGAAATACTGGCAATACACGAAGCTCTCCGGTTATTGAAATATAACCTTGCATCCATGCGAATTATTGTCATCCTTATTGATAGCCATGCTGCCTTGTACATATTGTAATCTGACGCAACAGTGCAAAGGGGAACTTGTTTTATTAAGACATTACTTCAAGATGAGTCACCTCCAGGTATTGTCACAGAAACATAGAGAGGAACGACCGGGCTAATGAGCTGGCGCGGCGAGGTTCATCTCTTCATAGATCCTTCGCGAAGTGGAGTTACATTCCGTTGGCAGTTGTCAAATGAAGAATCCTCTCACACTTTATATCAGCGGTTAACATCATGTGTCAAGGATTAGGGAATTGTGTCATATCAAGGCAGATGTGGCATAACTACAATTAGCTTAGCTGTAGATCCTCTACTGGACGGAACTCGCACAGACATTGCAAGGATTCTGGCAATTAGTACAAGTCACTGGCCTACAGGAACACATACTTTTGAAGATGTAACAATGAGAGCGAGAAAGTAACAGTGTTTCGTTTCCCCTATGGGTGTCCGGGTCTAGGCAGGTCTCTGACCGCCTTAACGAAACCCTAAGGAAGAAGATTAGCTTTCTTATTGCCACAGGATATATGTAAGGTCTTCCTTCTTCCTTCCTTCTCTATAAGTTGTGATTTTAAAATGGGGATAAAGTCCTAAATAGGCTTTAGCATATAACGCTAAGGCTGCCACTTGTAATTGCCCTACTTACCATTGTCCTTCATCAAGTTTTGGATCATAGGACCTATACTCTGCTTTTCCTTCCTGTACGGTTTCTGGCAATGTATCTCAGCCCTGCCCAACTCTGTTCCATCCGTTCGTGCCTCTTTCTCAACCTTGTCCTTCTACATTTGACATCATTCGCGGCTTTCACGCTTAAGTATCTAAACGGATCCTTAAGCGATCAAATATTTGTTAACGTGATACAAATATTAGAGATCTGTCATCGACTCTGGCATGTCATTTATATTCAGTAGAAATAGAATTGTTGAGAGACTGGAACCCTGTGGCAGTCCAGTACTCATGGCAATGGTACTTAAGGGTGTATCTTCAACCACGACTAGAGTTGGTCTTTTTTGGAAACATTGGTCAATCAATCTAATACTACATAGGCAGCTACATATGTATGTCGAAGGTAAAGAGTCATTATTCCCAGGTCGTTCGATGATCAGGGTACATCTGGTTTGCAGATATCTACATACATATATATAATTGGTGGCTCCAATTACGTCGAAACTTTTATTGAATTGGAAACATACTTGCGAAAGATCAACTTTCTTTTTGGTCAATCATCCATTTATAATGATGAGTAGCTGGAAGGATTGAGGGTTTTGCTTGGGACATGAGCTATTGAAACCATCTTCGATGAGAGCAGCTTATATTGTCGACTTGGGTGACACTGATTTTCATCATTTCATTAAAATTACATCCATGTGCTGGCCAAATACCTGACTTCATTGACATTTTCGGACAGATGAGGACAGTTTTAGGTTACTTTAGGTACGTTATTACGCTATTTCTTCAAGATCCTGAAGAAGAAGTTTCGTCCGAGAAATTTAAATCTGAGCTGGATGCCCTTCGTAAAATTTTCGGTCCCGTTTGCGTTGACGGACTTTGGAGGAGAACTATACGAGCTGTACAGCGACATCGACTTATCAAAAAATTGCGCATAAGTCCTCCAAGATGGCTAGGACATGTATGTAGATTGAATGGACATAAATGCTCCGGTCCGTAGAGTCTTCAAATCTAACCCGAAGGGACAACGCAGTAGACGAAGACCTCGCCTTAGGTGGCGCCCACAAGCAAAAGATGACCTCAACCGACTTGGAGTGCGGAACTGGAGGCATTTAGCTAAGGATCGGGCTTAATAGAGAGTTTTGTTAGTGAAGGCCCAGGTTCACCCCGAACTGTAGTGCCCCCTAATTAAGTAAGTAAGTAGGATGACACAGGAACTGAGAAAGTGGGTTGTGTTCTTATTGACTTCCTCATCAACGACATATGTCTTCTTCCGTGAGTTTTAGTTTTTTCCTTGTGGTACCGCAGAGTGTTATGTTCCATCAGGGACTCCTATCACGCAATAAAGTCATTTCCTATCCTCTGTCGAAGCAGAGCCTTATTCTTTCTGTGGTCATACAAGCGTTCGGGGAGAGCTATCTTTTGTTTACCTCCCTTAGGGACTTAATATCTTTTCGAGATTCAGCGATAAGCGATAAGCGGTTTTAGATTCCGAACCTCTTCTTGGTTATCTGCTATATCTTCATGTCCAAGGACATAGAAGAGCATAATATTGTATTGTGTTCCAAAAGCCTGAAGCTCTTATTGACAGGATTTCACAAGTTTGGATCTTATTTCGGTAGCAGAAGTTGCTGCTCGACTGTCGATGGAAAAGGAAATATCTTTTTGTGGTATTGCCGCCAAGGCAGTCTCACGGACTGCTGTTGGCACTGATATGACCTTAGCTTGGAAAACACTGCTATGGTTTGAAAGGCGAACTGATTTGGAAGGCGGATTGGAAAGATACCGACGCCTACACCACTATCCATCTTTGATCCATCAGTGAGCACAGACGCAGCTTTATTCATACTGATATGTCCAGCCGATTTATCAATTAAAATCCTTTTTGTTGTGTTGAACCGCAATTGTATGCCTATGTACTTATATCCTCTACTCATGGTTTTACAAATATTACGTTGTACGTCCTATTGAACGAGGTCCTTTCAAGTACATTCGATGCTTATCCTTTATTTTTTTTTATTGAAAGAGATGTTGAGTATTTCCAAAGCTATCTCGACTTTCGGGACTCAATCTGATCGCAAGATCTTCAGTTTGGCTTCCTTCATCATCTATTCTATTAGAAAATCACAGGCTTTTGGGGTTCTAATTCGCATCCAATTTTCCTTGTTGTTTATACATATGTTACATTACATAGTCTACCCTATGAAGAAGAGCATAAATGAGCAGTACAAAGCCCTGGAGCAACTGTGTACGTTGACCTTTCGCCATACGCCCATACATCATCGAAAGCATCAGAGTTTCCTGACTCCAAAACTTCTTTACAACCCTTTCCTAGAAATCCTATTAAGAATAACATCCTTCTGAACGGAACTCTATTACCAAAGCTGTCAAACCATTATTTTTCCTTCTTGTTTCTATAACTGAATACCAAAACAAACTGCGCCTTAATTAGATGTGCCATTAACAAATACCTCCCACTTACAGGATCGCGCCATGAACGAAAATAATTTTATTCAAATAGCTGTATACAAGAAGTCAATAAAAATGGAAATCAATCACCAAATACTCTTCTCACCATTAGGTATTCGGAAAGAAATTCAATAGAAATGCCCAAGCAACTTGATGAAGTGGAAATGGCGAGACGAATGCGACGAATGTCCTTGACAGAATACCACCACGTAGTGTAGAGCAAACCATTTGAACTATTCCCACCAAAGAATGCCTTAATTAAGATCCAAACCCGGTCCCTCTTACTTATTAGGACAAGAGTAAAATATTCATCATAATGAACTGCGTTCATGCTACGAATATCAATAATTCATTTCGCAGCCACACACACAGTATTGTTGTTGCAGTAATTCCCGCTTAAATATGCGATTATTTATTAAGGCGTCGTGAAATGTTTTCCCAAATAGACTTTTCATATGTCAGGATTAGGGAATTATCCTTTTAATATTTTGGTCACAATACGTTAAGGATTTGGCGCCAAAAAAAGAAAAATATTCGAATTTATTCTGAGTTGTGTGTACATTTGGATAAACTGTGAAGGACACATAGGTCCTTAAGAGTACCTACTTAATAAAGTGACTTTGTACAGACGGAATTATGTATACTGAGCCTCTCGAGCTTGGTATTAAAATGTATCTTATGGTTTTGGGTATTCAGTATTTTAATGTGTATTGCGTAGAAGAAGAAAAACAAAATCACAAGGACGTTTGTATTTTATTTTTGCTTCGTCAGGTGTTTCGGAGAACTCTTTTAGGGAAAATGTACTTTTAAAAGGACTGTTCCTATGAAATATTGATGACACGTCAATTGCTTGTACGCAGAGGCTTAATTTGGAAAGATGTTCGTCAGGGGAAATTATGCCGAAGTGCTTTATTTAAAGGGCTTTCCTGACTTTGATGGAGAATTTTGTATCAGGGCTTATGACCAACGTGCAATGACTAAGAAAGTCCTGCGATTAGGTATATTGGATATTTTTTTTTTTAATAATCTTAGGATAATGTGCTTTGAAGTTAAACGCTGTAAACAAGTGAAATGGGGGAGGCTTAAGTGATGACGAAAGGGCAATGGGTATTGCGAGTGAAGGACTCGACTGAGTGAGTATGACTCAATTTGGCAAGCAGACTCAAGCTCATTATTATTATTTGAAGAAGGAGTATGTTGCACTGTGACCTTTGGATTTATTGTGCCCACAACTAACAACTTGGAGAGATACGTGCCGTCTTTAGAGTTCTTCTCACAATAAGATCCTTTTCGGAATAATTTTGAGAGTCATGTACTCTTACTACGGCTTGGCGGAAGAAATCGATCCTAGAGCACTCTCTCTAATTCAGTTTCCTTTAAGAAACTAGGGATGAGAGTTGACTCTATTGATGGTAGCTCCCCAAGTATTTCAGTCTTTTGTGGGTCAGTGCTGGGATTTCACTGGACTCATCGCAAAATCTGCATAGACCTTCTTTAGATATACTTAGTTTCCTTAGGTGCTCCTTAAGCCATGTTAGGAAGCTGGTTAGGGTACGAAGGTTATTCTTCGTGCTGATGCATACTTTAAATCTTTTTCGGTTATGTTGCCCTAGAAGTCTTTTGGCTAGCCTCATGGTCTGAGCGTTTTTCTAGGTTCTTACCCTTTTTTCCCTCCCTAGTTTCCTGAATTCTTCTTTTAGAGTAGGATCCCCTATTCCGCAGAATGATTGAGGACCTATGAAGGTTTTTAATACTCCCTTTCGACTCTTGGGAGTCGGCCATTTCATTACGATCTATTTCTACATGGCTAGGTATCCATGTGGAAGGGCACCTTGTTTCTTCTACCCAGTTTATTAAGTTTTTGCAGGCATTCCCACACAGATTTAATCACATAAGAATCAAGTGCTTGGCTTGTGTGTATATCACATTTGAAGTGGTTTCTCTCAAAATTGATTTGGATACAATTATCTATGGCATAGATTTCAGCCTGAAAGATGCTGGTACTTTTGCCCATAGATTCAGAGTACTTGGTTCTAAGCCCGAATAGTCCTGCTCCAGTTCCTTCGTCAGTTCTTGACCCATCTGTGTACCACTTTGTTGTGTGATTGCTCAGTTTGTAGATTGTGGATTCATTGCTCCAACTTCAAGACCTGTCACGCCAATTATTTGTATTTTGGATTCATTGCTGGAACTCTTTTTGTTGCTGAGATTGGTAGTAAAGTTCTTTTGGCAGTTGAACCTTCTAATAGTATCTTCTCTAGGAAAGGCCAGAAGTGGTAGTTTTTTGAGTAGTGCATCGAATTTCGTCGATGTAATGCACTTATCTTCTCCTATTCCTTCCTTAGCCAGAACTGTTTTACTTACATTCCTCAACCACAAGGTGCAAGGGAGTCAGTTCCTTGGCTGCAGTTGGGCAAGTTCTCATAGCTCCTGTAATGCAGAGGCATACCAGTCTTTGCACCTTATTGAGTGTCTCCCTCGTGGTGGCCAGATTGGTTCCCTTTGCCCATGCAATCGATCCATATGTGATCATTTGGTCTTACAATAGAAATATATGTTCATCCGTCAAAGGATGGGGCTACATACCCAGGATTTACCCGCTCCGGCAAATTATTAGAGCCCGCGTGGCTTTCTTGATTATCTCTTCTGTGTGGTTTTTCCATATGAGTTTACTGTCTAGCTTTAGTCACAGATATTTAACTTCTTTGTCTTGTGTCAGTGTTGTACCCGACAGTCTTATCGACCTCAGTCGTTCAAGTTTTCTTTTCGTCGTAAAAGGTGCTATTGTAGTTTTTGTTGGATTTACCACCCATCCATCAAAGACCATTCTCAAGAAATTTATAGTCCTCTTGTATAATATCACATAGTTCCTTACTTCGGTGGCGTTACAGTTCTTGGTGAACCTGAGCCTCCACATAGGGATTCCTTAAATTTACCTCTGGCAATAATAACAATGTCATCGTTTGATGCCATGGTATGTCAAAGTGTCAAGTAGCTCATCAACAACAAGGCTCCACATTAGGGGAGATAGAACTCCTCCTTGTCGGCATCCTCTTGCTGTGCTAATGAAACCTTCTGGTGTATGAGTCTTCGCTGATCTTGTGCTCAGAAATTCATACATTCACTTGGATACTGTGTTCTTTACACCTTTCTATCTAGAGCTCGGACAATTGCGATGTGTTATCGAATGTAGCTGATACAGAATGATCTCAGTGGACAAATCAAAGATCCGTTCTGTGGGCATGCTGACGGTGATGAATAGGAGATACACATAGTACATCCTCTATTAAACAATTGTTCACAGCTTTTTACATCGTTTTGAGAAGGAATCATATTAGTCTGATCGGTCTATAGGACCTCCGTAGACTTATGTTTTCCTTCCCCATTTTCGGAATGAACATTACCTTTGCCCATTTCCACTGGTTCGGTATATAGCCCAGTGCCAGAATGTCTTTTGCTAGATGGAGAAGTAATTTACCTTCACCCTTTGGTAATAGGATGGGTTTAATTCCATCCAACCCGGATTTGAATAACCTCCTAGTTTCTACTCATCAAAAGTCATCGCAATGACAGCTTAATGTTGACAGTTCAACAATGACGCGATATTTAATATGACACCTCTTGTTGGATGACGCTTCATATAAATCTGTTTCATCAACCTCAAGGTGTCAATTATATACATACGTATGTATATAGGTCCGGGTTTCCAAATATCCATGACCTTAAGATGTTCGCCTGCAACCAATAACGTGACCCAACAAAAATTCTGTGAAATTCGAACAGATTCATAGTCTAACCCTCTTTACAGTCACACATATGGGCATCTTCGACATTATTTCAAATGTATGCTTGAAGCATAACATCTCAGTTATTTCACTTCTGTGAACCTACGAGGCAGCTGCTTAGTATTCAATCCTCATTAAGGCATCAGCACTCTTATTATCCCGAATACATTAGTGTGGTCACAAAGACTGGTCAGTTCACAGAATTGCATCGTCTTCTCCGGTTTATAGCAGATAGCAGATACATATATAAGACTTCATCCATTACTTATACCCTTGTTACTGTTTTTGGCGATTATTAAAATTTTTGCCTAAAAGACAGTATTTAGTCTTTCCAAGGCTATGGAGTAAACTTCAGCAGTTTCTCTTCCATTCTGACATCTAGAAGGAGGCACCAAAATTGGCTCTAAAAAAACTATTCTGAGCACAAATACCTCTTCAAATGACTCGACATGCTATTTAGAAAACTTTTTAGCTATCTATTTCCGGTTCCTACCCTGACATTGATCTGTCGTTCAAGTTCTACACTTATAGAGCCTTTCTGGCTCCACTTTCAACAAAGAGTTATAGAGAAGGTAAGTAGAGTATTATTTCCATGCAAGCGGTAAGAGTTGACTTTAGTAAGATACAGTCGTCCCCAGGTTTTACGGTCCATCCTACAGTATTGACAGAGAATCCTCGTAGCTTTGGAGGTTCTTGGCTCTATGTGTTCAATTAACCCAAGTTTTGAGCTCAAAAGTATGAATCAACTCGTCTGGTATCGAGGAAGTAAATATATGCAGCTGCTATAGCAACTCTGTTTACTACCGACCTGGCCATGGCTTATATCCCCACATCCTGCGTAGCTTAATGCCAAAAAGAATTTCATTTCTAAGATTGTCTTCCATCCGGCTGAAAAGCTTGAGAGGCTTGTTAAGACTCATTTACGGTAGGTTGCACAGTCAAAGACGCAACATGGAACTTGGTTCACCAACAAGATCCAGGTGAAGTGTAAGATGTCTCCTCTGTTACTTTCTGTTCTAGACTCTCAACAGTCCTTACGTCGAATGATATGCATATGCGGATGATTATACCGAACTTTCTATCAGATCATGCCTTAAATCTATCTGTGATACCTTACAGATGGTCATAGGCATGATCATAGCATGAATTGTACTTTAGAAATGCCCTCTTACACAAGCCTTTCAAAATTGGCGTTGCTCTATCCTCTAAGTCTTTTGGAGTTCTAATGACCATGCCCGACATTCTGGTCTCATAAATATGCCCTTTGATGCAAAAATAGTTACAGAATGCAAGAATTCTCTAAATCCGTCCGGAATTTGTCCTGGTCTCCGGGAATGAGATTTCCGTCCTAGACAGCTAGGACCTCCATTGACAATTGGGTTTCTTATGAACAAAATCGCTTGTGTCAAAGAACTCCAGAATGCAGGCAGATTAAACAAATGCTACTATGCTACTATGCGTCTATAAGAAATCAGCGGCAATCTTGATGTCTCTTAGTAGAAAAGCCTGGAATCTTTGATTCTAGGTAGGCTCAATTATGCCAAAGATATAGTTGTCAAATGCCCCCTTAGTTTCCCTGACAACGGTGGGAGCATATAC
Organism: Xylota sylvarum; assembly: GCA_905220385.1. Classification (NCBI taxonomy): domain Eukaryota; kingdom Metazoa; phylum Arthropoda; class Insecta; order Diptera; family Syrphidae; genus Xylota; species Xylota sylvarum. The sequence continues at coordinate 43,601,654 of LR999958.1, forward strand.
ATTTTTCATGTTCTTCAGAAGTCCGTACTGGTTCTCATAATTATCTACATACCGGTGGAGGAATATCCTGCATAAGTTGTACATTGATCAAGGGGTCTTGAGCAGAAATAAGCATGGACTGATAGCCGTAACGCTTTTAGGAAAATCAAAAACAGCTTTAAGTGACTTAAAGATAAAGGGTGTCCTATTTATTAGGACTACCACTCCAGATTCCGATTCGAAGCGCTCCCATACAACTTTCTGTGTGATTTCACAGATGATTCGCTTTCAACCGTGTTTTATATGACTCAGTCTCAAGATGTCGATTTTGTACCGCATGAACTCAAGCAGAGTCCTTCAGAACCAGACGTATTGAGGTCCTCGTTCAATAAGCAAAGATCATCAAAATCGAAGAAAAGAGTCTGCTACTTGTCAATTTTCTTGATAAGGGGTTTCACATTGAAAAGTGTCATTTCGTACATAGAATGAAAAAAGACATACAGACATACAAGTATATATATGTATGTATATACGTCCTACGAGCTCTTACGAATTCCAAACGGGTATCTGCTTCATTTGTTTGATTTTCATATGACAGCCTATTGTCCAACCCCTCTCTTGACCTGTTCATGTCAACGCATCCTTTTGCTGGCAGTCATGTCTGCTCTATAGCACATTCGCTAATTGTTTGGCTTAACGTGATCTGGATTAAGTTAGGGTTTTCAACTACCTGTACGTGCTCGTAGGTACTGGTTCTTTATTATTGTCGATTTGTTCTGACTCCAGACTCACGAAAAAAAACAAAAATACGTGCCACCTATAAGTCCTCACAGATACCCAATACAACTGATGTGCAGAGCAAACTCTTGCCTTTCTTTTCCAAAATTAATGACACAAAAAAAAAAAAATTCCTTAACAGGATATCAAAGCTCCTTTTGGTAGCTAAATGGATTTGCTATGAAAAATAAAAAAATAAAACCATTGTTCGTCCTCTTAGATAATTTAGGTTCGATGGATTTCTTACACAATGAGACCATTATGTATAAAGGGCTTCGCTTAGATAAAAATCATCAATCTCCGGATTAAGCTAATAGGAGTACTTTAAAGAAAATATTTCATTTAACCAACAGCAGCAACAAGTGGCAGTAATAACTCAACAGGCAAACGAATACGTGACGGATATAATGTAATGGCACATTTATCCTTTGAAATTGCCATTAACTTTGGTGGTATACCCCTCCTGGCAACATTCCTTAGGGCTTTCCTTTTGCGGTGTCGCTCCGGTGAATGGCGTTTTTTTTTTTTTTTTTTTGTTTTATGAAACTTAAATGAGATAACTATGCAGGATGTTGCACAGATGTGTAAGAGAAGATTATTCAACCGAGACCACTCAGAGAAATGAAAAGGAAAAGGCAGCACGAGTCTAGGTAGTCATTTCCTCCACACTAGTGCGCTGGCAAATTAGTTATCTCCAACACTGTGTATACGATTTCTTAGAAGTCCTTGGAACTGAGACTAAGTAGTATGTATGCATGTTTGGTTGTAGAACGCTAATCATCATAATCTAAGGCACTCTAGAAAAAATTAAAAAAAAAAAAATAAGAAAATAGAAAGAAAAAGAAAATCCTCTCAAGGACCTTGTCGTTAAAAAATTATGAAGAACCTATTAAATTCCAATTTGAAGATTGTTATTCCGACTTATCCCCTTGAACCGAGTTTTGTTTTTTTTTTTTTGTTTTCGTAATTCAGGCATCTCCGTACCTACTGTCGAAAGACGATATTGCGCGCAATGAATCCTCATCTCATCTTGAGTGTCCTTGTAAGACACAACACTTGAGGGTTGTGTGCCGTGCCTTCTTCGTATTGTGCTAAACAAATAACAACCGCTAATACATATTTTATTCGCAAATGAACGGGCGCGTGCAATTTGCAAGTCAATTTAAAGTGATAAGGATACAATTTGTTGGCAGTGGAGCGGAAGCCTTGAACAGTTTTTTTTTTTTTTTTTATTTTTCGATACTAAGGCGGTCGGCACTTAGACGTGCTTTTAGTGGAATATCATTAGAACGTAATAAATCATTGAGGCTTATTGGAGTTTGCGTGACTTTTTTTTTCGTTTGTTTGTAGAGGGGGAAGGCGATAATAATAATTTCGGCTCGATATCATCAAAGGGGCTAAAACCACATGGAAGCCAGGGCAATGTTAGCAGCTGGCTGTGTGTTTGTTAGCTTCGGGCTTAATGGTTGTTATACATCGCATTGAAATATTTATTTTCACATTCATTGTTCCATTAATCATAATCATTGTAGTATTACGTTGATGTGGCAGTTTTTTGTCTACGAACTTTCCAAAGGATACACATAAGTACGGATGAGATGTTTAGTTTGGTCTATTGGACGATTGGAGGAGTGGGGGGGGGGGGGGGGGGGGGGGGGTGTGTCTATCATCCGGATTCATCCTGAATGACAAAGCGAAGGAGAATGTTAATGACATCATGTATGCCTGGAGACATATCGAAGAAAAAGTATCTCATACAAAAAATTCAGAGTATCTCATTTATTGAAGTAGGAAATCAAGTCGATGACGATTAGATTAAGCGACAGAAGATTCATTTTATGAACGTAGCGAGTCTCTGAAGGATTCATTAACTGAAAGCGGAATGATGTTCTTGGGCGGTACATACGAAAAAAAAAATCCTTGATTCATCATCGATTGGGGATGACAGTTCGGAAATTGGCAGGAAAAAAAAAACGTACATTAACGATATTCTGGTCTATTAGCAGAGTTTCAAGGGGCGAATTATAGAATAGGCTTGCAGTGAATACTTCAAGTCGTCGACGAGGAAGAATAATTACGTATGTAGATGGATATACATATGTGACGTTTTGAGATGTGTTTAGGTTCATCGATTTTGGTAACGTAGTGTAGAGCTCAAGTCGCGAGGTTTTTATATGAGCTAAGTACATACATATGTACTTTAGTAATGGCGAATGAGGTACGTACGTATCTACGTATGTACGTATGTATCTATACTCAAACTAGAAGACTTCTTCTACAAGAATAGCCTATATTAACCGGAGTATCTAGAAAGAATTCAACTATAAATAAGTCAGTGCTTCAGATTCCATGGGAAGGTCTACTGGAGATGCCTTCGAGATATGTAGTGACTCTGATGCCAGTTTTCACGGGGGGTTTGTGTTCCTAGCTCTAATACTTAATTTTCTCCTCTCATATGTGTCCTGATGTGCTGTTATTGGTCAACCTACTACTCCCCATAATGGCTTAGAAAACAGATCTCATTTGAGGACCTGCAATGCGGTGTAACAGTTCTGTGATATCTTGACTTGAATTAATCACATTTGTCGATCGCTTGTATCTTGATAGTACACCTTGTAAAATGATAGTACACCATTCCAGGAACTCTAAGTATCTAATTATAGGTTCGTACATATCTCATCCAGTTTCTGTGGATGTTTTGGAACCATACGGATACTATTTAATAGTTTGTAATTTAAATTGGCATCTATTTCCTGCTCAAGTCCTTTTTGACTCACTCGATGTGGCCAGGAATACATTTACACCTTCTCCTTCATTCAAATAAGTATTTTTTTTGTTCGAATGATTCAAATATCAGCTCTGGTTTTCTTTCTATCTTCCAATACTCAGTACCGTACAACAGGAAGTGGCATTTTGGTCAACGAGTCCCTGGGGTCTTGAATTATGAAATTTATATTTACTCCTTCGTACATATATGTATGTACATACATCAGTAATACTTTGAGCCCTGACTTCGCCCTCAACAACGAGACTCGGATAAGGATGACCCTATGTACTGTTGACGACCCCAGCAAACGAAACAAAGACAACGACCTTCGGATCAGCACTTGAAATGTTCGGCGTGCAGCCGATCAATTAGCATCAACGACATCCAAGAAGTGGGATCGGTGATTGCTATAGGGAGCAGAAGCACCACTTATTTGGATGTGGATTCGTCATACTCAACAGACCTAGGCAACAAGTCTTGAGCTTTCGACACGTGTACGAGCGTCTTATTACAATCCGCATCAAAGCTAAATTCATCCATATAAGCAACATGCGCTCATGCCTCCACAGAGGACAAAGACGTTTCTACGAGCTCCTCTACAAGACATATGGGCAATATCCTAAGTATGACGTTAAGGTCCTGTTAAGCGATTTTAACGGCAAGAGAGCAAAGGAGGACATGTTTGGTAGGACAGTTGACCAGCATCGGATTTAGGATTATTGACTTTCCGCCGGGGCATAACGTCACTATAGCAAGCACATGGTTTCCTCATCTCAATATTCACAAAGAAACATGGCGGTCTCCTTATCATGAACGGTCAACCAAATTCATCACATTGCGATTGACGCAAGGCATGTCTCCAGTATTTAATTACTGTGAAAAGATTTGACGTCGAAAAGCTGCAATTGCAAGAGATCACCAGAATCTTCACCGAATGCGTATCCCAAAACCTCTCAACGACTCCTTTGTCGACAGCAGTAGGTAATGAAGATTAGTGGTAAGGCAGTCAACTTGCCATTAGAAGTGCCGCAACTGATGTGTTGCGTTTCATCCGACTACAACCAAAAAACCTCTGATTTGACCAACCCCTGGATGAGTGTACGCCTGATGAATGGAATCTCAGCATCGTTCGCCCGATCTACAAGAAAGGAGACCCCCTCAATTGTGCCAATTATAGAGGTATCAGTCTCCTCAACATCGCGTATAAGATCTCATCTGCGATCCTGTGTGAACGTCTGATACCCCTTGTCAACAATCTGATTGGTCCCTATCAGTGTGGTTTCAGTCCAGAGTCGATCAAATCTTCACACTTCGGCAGGTCCTGCAAAAAATTCAAGTAGACCAACTCGATACCCACCATCTTCTCATCGATTTAAAGCATACGACAGAATATTTAGAGACTAGCTATACAGGGTCATGCCTGGTTTTTGCATCCCTGTCATACTCGTTCGTCAATGCAGAATGACTATGGAGAACGGTTCTTCAATCAAGGTTGGTAACCACCTTGACAAACCCCTTTGATGTCAAAAATGGATTCAGACATATTGAAACCGAAGCTGCCAAAATGGGTTCAGCGGTAAAGTATATGCAAGTCAGCAAGAAAGAGGCAGTTAGCTTACGACCGGGACAACTGAAGAAGCTTGTTGATTGAGGCCCAGGTTCACCCCGAAATGTAAGACCACTCTTCATCAATTGCCCTAAAGCCTGGGAATGACATGTGCTCGGTCTGACTGTCGATATAAATAGATCTCTTTACCAATTTGAATTCTGTTAGTCCCGTAGATTTAAGTACATCACACTTTACTAGGAACACACTGACTTTTATTTGAAAATTTTGTGGAACCCATTACACCTATAAAAATTGACTGTTGACTACGAGAGCGTCATTGGCCCATACGTCTTCTTCAATGATACTTCGAGAGTCCTACCGTACCATATCGATTGACTATTTTTGCAATAAATTGCACCAGGATGACTTGGGTTATATGTGGTTTCAACGAGCTGGCGCCACATGCTACACAGTTGGCTAAACAATCGAGTTATTGAAAGCAAAGTTCGATGACGGTGTTATCTCCAGAAATAGAACAGGTCGCTTAGTTTTTTATCTATATATCCATCCAAATATATAGAAGCCGTTTCTGATCCCATGGAGTTGTGAGCTATGGCGACGAGGATGACATATCCTTTCTTAAAGGCCTAAATCTCAGGTTAGCCCTACTCTATATGTTATTTAGACTTTTATAGCATTTAAAAAACCCGCGAAAGCAAAGGTCACTAACTCGACGGAAAAGTTAACGTAGATATCTACGTTTTACAGAAGCAGGAGACTAAATCTTTTCATTCGCCCCTCTTTCTTTACCCATCGAATAAGGAGAGCGTAAAACTGAAATAGGAACTACATGTACTGTCGAAAGGATGTTACCTTGTCTGTAGTTGAAAACTTTCCTCTCTAAGATGTTCCTTTATTCGCTCTGTCACTATTTTTTCCCAAGACATCCTTAATTAGATTTTCTCCCATAAGCAGCTTGACAATTTATGCTTTTCTTGAAGTCATTCGGAGTATTCTTACCATCTCAACCTCTCTCTATTAGCTTACACCTTGCTATTAGCCTGGCTTAGTATTCTTTTGCATCTTAGCATCTCAATAGTACAATTTATATTGGACAAGGAATCATTCAATTAAAAAGCCTTACGACAGACTTATGCAGCTCCTTCGAGGCGTAGCCTCTAGTGCTTAGCTAGGTTGCATAGTGTTGAAACATTACATGATAAATGTGCAATTAATCAAGTGAAACCCAGTGACTAAGTGCCGCTTGACTATTAGTCAGTGTATCGATTGAATATGGAATACAGTTCGGCTTGAAAAACTCTAGGACGATTGCAAAACTGTCTCAAAATACCAACACTAGACCAACAATTCAAGCTAAGACTGCCAGACTGCCACAGTATAATGTCTTCATTGATCCCATGACTCCAATACACGCTGCCCTCTGGATTTTGGTGAGGTTAGAAAGCTGGTATTGCTTCTCCAGTACCGTCCACCATACCAGTGAACCATATGTAAGAATTGGTCTTGGTCAGTACACCACAGCTGGTCTAAAACCCCACGTATTACTGAATGCCTTTTTGCAAGAGTAGAAAGCTACGCTTGCTCTCCTGACACGTTCAGCAGTGTTATCCTTCCAATTTAGTTTGGAATCTAGAATTACACCCAGGTATCGGGCTGAACCTGATATACTTAGTTCAGTACCACTGATGCTTGGAGGTCTGAAGGCAGGAATTGATCTCCTCCTAGTGAAGAGAACTACCTCCGTCTTTGAAGGGTTCACTCCTAGCCCTTTGCTGCTAATCCAATTCTCCACTAGTTGTAGTGCTAGATTGAGCCTTTCGCTTAGGACTGAAGGGAATTTCCTCGAGACCAGGATAACCACGTCGTCGTTCGCAATGACTTACTTTGACATAATGTGATTTAAGCATGCTCATTGTGTATGTTATCTTGTACCTTCATATGGACGCCATTGTTACTAGCATTGAGGTCTAGAATCTGAGTCCATCATTACATATTTTTGAACTGAAAGAACGAAAGTTGAAATAGGGCTGTGAGGGGATGTGGCAATACGATTAATCATATTTGAATGCTTTACTGAATTTTGTTGAGTACAGTTCAGCAGAGGTTGGGCTATGAACCTAAAATTGTCCATCTTGGATTCAAATTTATTTTAAAAGAAGTTCTAAAAATTTAAAAAACAGGCTTACTAGGTCTACCGAGACAATATTGAAGTATTTTTGAATAAAACGGTTAAAGAACACCATGATAGGTGCTCCGCGTAATCCCCACAAGATAGCCTTATCCTATCTGAATTTTATTTTAAATCAAACTTTCGATTTCCCCCGTTGTATGTATTAATTATTGCCAACTAATTCTTATCAAATCAATGTCTTACATAATAATTTCGGATCTCCTAAAGAAGTGTGTGCACACAGTGATGTCTTTAGCGCGTGGTCGCTAATTCCCCTTTGATGTATCCAGATGTTAATTAAATTTGCCCGCTCTATCTTAGAACATCTACGAAGAACAGTCCAGCGTTTCTTTGTTTCGCAAATCAATAGAACAAATTGATATCGGATTTTTGACCAAGCAAGTCATCGTTAATTACATTAGTCCAATCAAAGATATCAACAAGATTACTGGCCTGCGTGTCCAATCGATACGCACATGGCAATAGAATCTGTGTGTGGTTTATCCTGCGGTGTGGTTGCATTATTCTGCCAATATGAACTTGTCACAAAAATCCAATTAACGCGAGACACCGATTAATCGAATTAAATGCAATTAATTATTTTTACCCGTGACAATTCAATTTGAGATTTCCATTTTATATCTAATTCCCTTCTGTGGGGGAGTCCCTGTCCCTGTTTGCATTAAATTGTAATTACTTCGAAACCTACAATTACCCATCGGGCTTCCGCCTAAGGAAGTGCATCACAACTTAATTTACAGCGCATCCAGTCTACATCCTGTAACTCTATTGACAGCTCTAGGCCAATTAAGGTCACTTTAAGTGTTGTGTCTAATTGTCCTGGCCCTCGACCAACTGCAGACAGATACAAACAGAAGTCACTTATTTCAATTATTCTCATCCCACACTGAAGTGAATTTATCTTGAATTTTATGTCCTTTCTATTTTGTTACCACCCCACAGGTACCAGGCAATGGTTTGACATATCTACCGGAACGTATCCTACTCTTTAGGCACGATTACAACAGTCCGAATGTCCTGCACATAGTTAACTCAGCAGCAGAGATTGTCGATGAGACACTTGTGGAAATCGTCCTGACAGCCAGTCGTAAGTATCTACCATAATTGTTACAGTTTATCTTCTCTTTTTTTTATATATGTATAACATTTTTGTTGCAGCCTTGAGATATCCTAGTGCCGATGTACCCACCTTGAAGCCACATTCACTTAACGTGCACTCGTACAAAGCGCCAACGTTTTGTGATTTTTGCGGTGAGATGCTCTTTGGCTTGGTTAGGCAAGGACTCAAGTGTGATGGTAAATAGAGTTGACATTTCACAAACTGTGTCCTTTTATTCTACCATTTTTTTTTTTTTTTTTTTCTCTCTCACTCTTTACAGGATGTAGCCAAAATTATCACAAGCGTTGTGTGGTAAAGATACCGAACAACTGTAGCCGCCCTAATGACACATCATCGAGGCGTTCGTCGACACTACAACCACCACGTAGTCCATCAGGAGGCTCCACCACTTCACTTATATCCGATGAAACTGGAAAAAATGATTCGGGGACATCGCTGGTAAAGAGGATGTCTGACCTAATGAATGATATAATTAAGAATTAATTGCATTACGTTACATTTCGTTGATATTTTTTTTTGTCTTGCTTTCGGGTGCTGTATTTTATCCGTCCTTAACGGTATTCTATATATCCTTACCGTGTTTTCTTGTCTCTATGAATATATACTCAATTTTTTTTTCTTTTCTAACGCTTAGTAGGTGGTGGTAGGCGGATTAATGGATGTAATGAAAATGGATTTAGGTTTTTTTTTTTTGTTTTGTTCTTCCCCCATTACACAGGGACATAGAGGTCGTGACTTCGTTAGCCTTTGTCCACAGATGGGACACAGTAATTCATTATGTTGAAGAAAGGATTCGTATTTTTTTAGAAATGGGTGGTTCAAGCCCATAAGATTGCGTTGGCAGGTGGTTCCTTATGTTATTCATCTTGAGATGGCGTTGGCAGTTTCTATTAACATCACAATTGTGGGTTACAGGACATGATTATGGTGCAAAGGGGCTTAATAGCTTCGTTCGTTGATTAGTTTAAAAGGGCATCAGTATAAAAGGGATTTTCCTATACGAGGAAAGCTGCATAGATTTAGGGTTTAATTAGATTTAAAACCTCTTTTAGCTGAACCGACCCTTCATTGGGTGCCAGTTTGCATATTAATGCGAATCGGTGTAAGTTTAGGACAAATGCTTAGTATTTCAATACAATCCCTTCCCAAGTTTTTGCTAAACAAAATTCGAAGATTCCCGAACTGGAAAGCACCGTGTCCAATAATTTAGAAAATTCATTATTTTTTCTAATTCAAGAATGTTTAGACCAAATAGATACGAAAATACCCCCAGCATAACGTAGTTTCAATAACCAGAATTTTATTAGCTAGGTCCTGGCAATACCAATGCGCACACTTAAGCTATCTAATACTGGCAAAACCTATGCAAGAAGCTTAGAATCGAGTCCGATGTTCTTGAGACCAAAAAATATATAAAGCTCCTTATACACGTCATACAAATAACCTAAGTAACCACATCGATGTTAAGGAAGGCATCATCATTACAACCTATCCTGGGGTATACTAAGTAAGACACATTTTTTTTAAAGTTCTTCATTACTTAAGACTAAAGTTCTTTAATGCTATAATCCCAGTAATGGAGTGAAATGAAAGGGTATAAGGAAGTTAGAAGTTAGAAGGATCTTAGCAGATCATAATTTCTTGAAAATATTGAGGAGGGCAAGTCATTACTCATACATACGTGTTGAGTGTCTAAAGAACGTACTTTTGAATTTCACTATGCGACCGAAAAAATGTTTTAAAAGGGTAATAGGCAGGACACAATTATAGACTTCATCCGAGCAACTGTGGTGGAAATATCGGTACAGGACCAATAAGCATCCGACATCCCAATGATGTTCTAGTGAAGTGGTTTGATCAGAAATTGACTACTCATCGATTAATCTACATCTCTGAGGTTGAATACGATCTAATAAACTCAAACAAATTGTGGGATCTCACGGCAACACATGCTAGTTGCATTTCGAGTTTCAGCAGAGTATGAGCTTTATATATAGTAGCCAAGCCTGCAGAAGAAATACGACATTTACACGTCTTGACGAATCCGAAATTTAGCCCAACTTTTCGTAACTTCAGAAATCTGATGATACGTGCATCCCAAGCTAACAAACTATTAGTTTCCTCAATATCAGGTCCATTCATTTTAATTTTGACTACGCTAGTATCCCGCTTCAGAGACAGGTTTTGATGAATAGGACTTAACTCAGTTTTTCCCACTCCAATTGATGATTGCATCAATATCGGAGTTAAGCTCGTCATTAAAGAATAAGCAAACTCAAATCAAGTCTTCCGCAAAAGAATGAGAAAGAAAGGTTAATTCTTAGAAACACATTCGGTGAAAAAACTGAACCCTGGGGTACCCCAGCATTAGTTGAGTATGGGATAGAAGTATATCGATTTTCCTTAAGAGGACATTCTGACTCATTCTGTCGAAAACTTTAGAGATGACCAGGGCGACTGTTCGGCATTTATTATGATGGAGAATACTCTGATTGCATTTTTCCATTAGGTACACCATAAGGCCCCCTATAGAACCTCGTTGTCGAAAACCGTACTATCGATCGTATAAAAGACGATAACTTTCGAGATACATATATGTATATCTCACGAGGTGGTAGTTTACAATGGTCTGCTTAATCATAGAAAGCACTGATGTTAGGACTATGGGCCGGTAGTTTGTAGGGGAGGTTTTATCGCCCTTTTAATGGATCGAAAGATGTTTCCACCACAAGTTTCCACCTATATATCAGGTGAGATGTCTGTCGAGTATGATACGTCTTTATGCTATATTCCCCTCACAAAAGTGCAAATAATGTTCCGTAATTAACCTCTGTAATGAGTTGAGGTTCTTGTGGATTTTCAAGCACATTTTGAGGCAACAATTATTTCAACTTCTAACCTTTGTTATCCACAGGCGTCCCAGTTTCACGAACTGTCTTCAAGCATTGGCTTACCCTAGCCGCTGAAAAGCCTTCATTTCGATCAAACATTTTTTACAAATAAATTTCGCAGAGTTTCAGCAACACACCACTCACTTTGGAAATTATTTCTCAATATGCATACTAGGTGCAATTTGTCTCTCAACAGAAAAGACAGTAGACAAATTATTGGGGTTCTTCCCTTTTAACATTAGGTAATTTGGACGGATCTCGTAAGGCCCCACTACCATTGACTCCTAAAGCGCTATTGGCTCATTCTAACCTTAACCCAAAATTTTTTCTCTAAAACCCTGAAATCAATGCCTGAATGTGCTGATGCGGGATTTTTGGTTCACGTCTACCTTGTCTAGCCCTTCTTTAAAAATTAACCAGCAATCTCATTGTTTATATAGCCTAGTCTGAATAATTCCCTGATTCTCCAGCTAGTAATAGATAAAGGGTATAAATATATGTCCATATGTATGCAACTCCTGTTACATTTTTTCAGACATTGTTCTCATATCCACACAAGACGCATCCTCTGATAGTGATAACTCAAGTTAGCTTCTTAAAATGTATCTTTTAGTAAACCCTGCTATCTACACCTATCCGCACTTGACTTCTATTCATATTGTGCAGTTGAAATCATGCCTCGATTCTTCCTTTCTAACTAGTGCCTAGTAAATTTATATTTTGCCGGTTTGACTACGTTTTTATATCCTTCGATTCCCACGTATATTTTGACCCAAACTAATGTCAATTTGGATTTGGAACTTGGACTGTCTTTCTGTCCGAGCTTATGAATGTAAATGCAAGAGCAACACTACTATTGACTGAAATTTCGCTTTATCCAGTACTAGTAGGTGGAGCCAACGTTCCTGCCTTCACTGGTTCCATCGCTTCTCATATGCGCTTCATTACTCTTCAACAGTTTAGATATACCTTAAGATTCAGCTTCAGCGGAAAGCGATGTTTGCATAGCTTCTTTGACTGTTCAGTTCATTTCATATTTACCCTAATACATATTTCTATAGAGACTTAGGTTAGGCTGAGTAGGGTTATGAGGCTATTACAAGACAGTAGGCACCATAGTGGTTCTATCACGATAGCTAGAGAACCTTCACGGTAAGAACCTAAACCAATTAACTCGTGCACGTAATTTCCCATCAGAAATAGAACAAACAAAATTTGGTGCAAACACCCAACTTTCTTGAGATTTAAGGTTATTGAAGAAGTATCTTTCAATACTTTGACATTCGCAGAGTAGTCATTGAAGTACCTGCATACATACACTTTCTGGGTGTTCTGCTTTTTTCTTTGGTCAGGTACCCAACAGAATCTGAATCGTACAAAGCATATTTTGTGGCGTAAGATTCTAGTGCCTTTAGTACAGCCTAACTGTCAATATGGATGGCGGAATATCTATCGGATATTGACCCCATCTCAAATAATTTCGTCCCATTGATTAAAACAAGAATCTCTGCTTCGAACACACTGCATGTGTCCGGTAGTACCAGAGTCACTTGTAGGTTTACAGTGTACATATACGCCTGCATGGCGCTATGATATGGAATGAGAGATTGTGCACCATGGGGGGTGGTTGTCCGAAAATGGAGGGTGCAATGGCTATTGGCCCATTGTGATTCCCTATTGATTGTGGTACCATATCTCCTCCTCCTCCTGTTCTTCGAAAACTCTGTTTCCCATGTAGCGGGAGCGACAGTTTGGAGGGTGGGACCGTCACATAGTAGGTGTTTGATAGCTTCAGTTTCTTCTATATCATGGCAGCTTCTGCAGTAATCTGGTAATCTGATGCCTAGTGTGGCAGCCGTTGCTGTGTGCGGTTAGTACACCTATCGCGATGCTAATTTCTTTTTGTTCAAAGTCAAGTGGTTTTTTAGTCCTTTTTTCAATCGACGTTGGCCATAAACTGCGAGACATGATACAGTCACCTCTGGTTCCCCAGAATGTATTGATCTTTTCTCTTGCTTTCCGGTCTATTTTCATTTTTACTACACCAAAAGGGAGAACTACTAGTGCCTGGGTAAATTCTTCATTAAATGCTGATCCTTTCCGTGCAAGTTCGTCTGCTGTTTCATTCTCTTCTATATTACAATGTTCAGGAACCCGGAAGAGTGAGACTTCAAAAGTTTTAAATATTCTGTTTATAGTTAGTCGCCATACGGAGACTGCTTTTGATCTGATTGATACACTGTCAGGTGCCTTGAATGCGGCATGACTGTCCGCGAAGATTGTGACCCTAGATGGGTTTAGTTTCTTTGTGTGTATAGTCTGTGCTGCTTTTTCGATGATGAAGACTTCGGCTTGAAAGATGCTAGAGCCATCTGGTACTTTATATGAATCATAGATATTGAGTGATTCACAAAAATCTCCAGCGTCGGTTCCTATTTCCATTTTTGACCCCTAGTTCGGTTTTAGTTGGGTTTATTTCTAGACCCATGTGGATAGTTCTTTCAGTGCAGATTTCATATTGCTGATTACTACGTCGTCTGCATATGCCACTGTTTTAATTCTCTTGGATTTGAAAGGCATTCGAATTTTGTCCACAACTATGTAGAAGCAGAAATAACTCATCCCTGTGGTGTTTCTCTTGTAGGCGTTTTTCTTATGACACTCTTTCCGAGTTCTGCGTTGATTACTCTGCTGTAAAGCAGAAATACAAATTCTTGACAGCATTTCATACATCCAACTTGTTTTCTTTGCTTCAACTCCAAGTTAGGTATAGCTGCTAGTTCTCCCGTTGTTGAACGCTCAAAGACAGCCAAAGTGAATTCTTTGTACTGAAGGCTTTTCTCGATTTCTGAGACAATGGCATGTAGGACTGTCTCCACTGACTTCCCCTTAAGGTAGGCATGTTGGGTGCTACATACATAGGTTGCACATATTGAATGAGTTCCTCAGGCAGAAAGACAAATTGGTCTAAAATCTTTTGCGGTGAACTGGGTGGGTCTTCTTCCGTTGGGAATGTAAACCACACTTACCTCTCTCCAGCTTTTGAATACGTATTCTATCATAATTCAACTTCGAAAGATTACCTTAAACCAGACTGAGATTCTGATTGAAGCATGCTAAAGCATTACAGGGATACTATTATCTGGTCCTGCAGATAAATATTTCACTGCCCATACTATATTTCGGATTTTTTCGTCGTCGGAGAGCAAATTTTAGTTTGGAACGATAGATTCATTCTGTTCCAGTTCAATACACCCGGGGAAGTGTGTATCCATTAAGATTTCTAACGATTCTTGACTCGTCTCCGTCCAGGAGTTGTCACTACGCTTCAGATATTCCGCGATCGTTTAATCCTTGGACAGAACTTTACGTAGTCTAGCGGACCCATTAGTGTTCTGAATGGATTCACAAAAGGTGCTCCACGACTGTTTTTTAGTTCTTCTAATGTCACGTGTGTACAGATTGAGGGCGGCCCTAAGGTCCTTACTGGCTTTCGCATCATCTGAGTATTCCTTTGCCTATCCTCCCTATCAGGGAACAATACTTCGTATGGTATATCAAAGTTAAGGGTACAAAGGATTTCATCCAAATTGTTAGGGATATTGGGAAATGATTCCCTGAAAATGGAGCTATCTTCCTCATTGCTGATTTTAAAAAGCCCTACATTAGTGAGTCGAAGGACACTCCTCTCCACTTGTAATTTTATTTGTAGATCTAGTGGTAAAAGACAAATCGTTGGTGTTCACCATCCAAAAGTCTTATACTTAAGGACGGGTCAGACTAACATTATATAGGGTGGACCATCTACTGGTTGGTCCTTTAAAAAGGCTTTGAAAAAACACTATTCAATATTTTTCAACGATTGTTGCTCTACTAAAAAGAGTAAACCTTCCAATTACTTATGAAATATTATTTTATTCAATTTACTGAATCGGCTGACTTAGCAGTGGGTCATCCTGTCAACCCAATTTTTCAATACATTTTCGATGGTGGTCCCTATTTCACGAATAACCTCACCTTTGGTGGCACCCTACAAAAAGAAGTCCAACGGCGTCAAATCGCAGCTCCGTACCGGCCAGGCAACATCACTAAAACGACTGATTACACGGTTATTGAACTTAGTGTGCAATAAATCGATTGTTGAACGGGTTGAGTGGCACGTAGCCCTGTCTTTCTGAAACCATAGCTCGGCCAAGTTCAAGTCCTCAATTTCTGGCTATAAAAAATCAGTTGCCTGTAACGTTTCTCCCATTGTCGCCTTGGAAGAAAAATGGGTCAATAATGCCGTCACTCAAAAAACCTGCAAAAAACTGCAATATTCTCTGTTAAGTCCACAGGATTAACACTGGAATATCTTTGGTTATCAATCAGCAAATCGGTCTTCATGAACTTTCATCACAAACTTGCGTAAACCAGCTGCAGTTGGTACAATATTTCTACCGAAATTTCTTTTCAAAATTCCCACTATGTCAGCAACACAGTATCCAATATGGAAGTAACTTTGCAATATTTTCCAACATTATTCTAGCTCGATCCATTTTGTACCGCGAAAATATAATACTGAGTTTCTGTCATTTTTTTGAGTGCATAAGAGCTGTCAGTGTCAAAATAACATATGATTCAAAAAGAAACCAATAGATGGCCCACCCTTTATATCCAACGCTAGATAGACGTGGAAATAATCAATTTTTTACATCCATCTGACTAGGATTGATTGGTCGTGTATCCCTAACTCGACAACGCAAAAAAAATGTATTTTTGTGCGCCATTCTCAAAACTACGAATAGGATCTTTGACCTAATAAATCCCAATCTATCTCTCAACTGTTTCAATGATCTAAATTCCCTTTTCAATCCATCCATAATCCAAATATAAATATATATGTATTCATTCCATTTATGAGATCTGGTTTAGTTGTTAAGTTAAGTTTTTCTATATACAAAATATTTTTTTTTTTTTTAATTCAATTTGTTTTGAAATCACTTGTTTAACTTTTCTTCTTCTTTTTTTTTTGTATCTTTTAACATTGTATACACAGACATTTTGTTTTGCTAATAAAACTATTTATTATTTTCCATGTAAAGCGTGATTTTTTATTTATTTATTTTTTTTTTTTTTTTTGCCCTAAACCAGATCCCATTGAAAGTATGCCAACGCCATTAATCTAAACTAGTTCCCTTGATTTTATACATCTCATAAAATGGTGTTCCTTCAATTAGCCTTTCACATAAAAAAAAAAAAAAACAGAAAAAAAGATACGGACATCATCATAGCGAACTGCGAGGCAATCTCCGCCAATAGTAAATTATTTCATAAATTCTTTAATAAAATAAAAAAAAAAATGCTGCCAGTGAGTTTTTATGCCTCGGTAAATTGTGCTTTTATTGTCCGAATGACCACCAATGGGCAAATAAAAACAAAAAAGATACAAAAAATACGGAATTTATTCATCACAGTTGAGTTTATTTATTCGAGTTACCTTAAAAGGTGTTTTTTGTTCTGGTACTTTTATTGGGCAGTAAAAACGAAAAAAAAAAGTTGTACCTACATATTGTATATTTTGAGATCTGTCTAGGGCCGGTACTTTTATGAATTTCAGTTCATTCTTTGCGTGTAAATCTTAGTAATGGACATTGACGGGTGGTTTTTCGTTTTTCCTTTCTTTTACCACAAGCCATTAAGATTTAGTGGAAGGACGATGCTTTTATTTTTTATTAAAAATAAGATTTCCACAGATTGTGAGACGATTATGGGATTTTTAAATGGAAGTACTTCTATTTTTATTCCATGTACGCGTAGTATCTGTGGCATTATGAAGGCCTCATAAAGAACCGGCGGAACAACCTTGACTTTATTTTAAAAAGGACGAGTAGTAGGAGGTACTGTGAAGCAGGAGGGTTATTCTAATATGTTCTATAGCAGAGACAATCTCTCTCGCCTAATCAGAGTCAGATACAAATACAAATGGTATAAGAGGTATTTCCAATACCAAAATATTCTAACGTAAAGGGTGTTTTTTTAAACAAGGAGTAACTTTGATTTTGAACAACATACATGAAATTTCATTAACTAGCCATTTAGTTATGTTCAATCGAGAGAATACAGTATGACATTAATTTCTAAATACAACTTCGAGCATATGCCCATCACGGCTGGATCTGAAGAATGTCATCTGAGAAACAAAGTTTTCGATCACTTTTACAGGCATTTGTGGTCGTATGTCCTCAATTACACGAATAATGTTGGCTTTTTGTTGGTTTGTCAATGTAGACTAGCGGCTTTACGTAGACTTACTTACTTACTAAGCTGTGGGCGAGATCTTCCTCCAATGCGTTGTCCCTTCAGGTTTGATTCGAAGACTCTACAGGCCGGAGCATTTGTGTCCATCCGCTCTACATGTTCCAATCATTTTAAACGAATGATGCTCAATTTTTTGACTAAGTCGATGTCGCTGTAGAGCTCGTATAGTTTGTTGTTGAATCTCCTCCTCCAAAGTCCGTTTTCGATAAAGTCCATGCTTCAGCGCCGTAAAAGAGGACTGGGATGATCAAGGTCTTATATAGAGTCTCCTTAGTTGTTAAGGATAGGGCCTTACTACTCAATTGCCTTCTCAGCATTAAAAAAACAAGGATAGGCAAGAATTATTCTTCGTTTCATTTCTCCTGAGGTTTTGTTTTCAGAATTCATAGCAAAGCCATGGTAGACAAATCCCTTACTACCTCAAAGTTATAGCTGTCAATTGTGACATTCTGTCCAATTCGTCGATGTTGTGTATCCCTTCTTGTTGATAGCATATACTTGGTTTTACCCTCGTTTACCGCTAAACCCATTTTAGCAGCTTCCGTTTCAATACTAGCGAACGCTGAGAGCCCGCTGAGTTCTACCAATTATGCCAATATTGTTGGCATACGCTAGCAGTTGCACAGACTTTTGAAAGATTGTGCATCCGGTGTTGACTTGAGTTTCCCACAATCTCTTCAAGTCACAGAAGTCCCATGACAGCGCGTCACCTCTCCTATATCCTTTTTTGACATCAAAGGTCTCGGTAAGATCGTTACCAACTTTGATGGAGCAGCGAAAGTTTTCCATCGTCATTCTGCACAATCTGACGAGTTTGGCAGGGATGCCAAAACTAGACATGGCCCTGTATAAGTCGTCTCTATAAATGCTGTCATATGCGGCCTTAAAATCAATAAAAAGATGGTGGTGATGGTTTTTTCCAGGATCTGCCGACGTGTGAAGATTTGATCGATTGTGGACTCTCCTGGTCTGAAACCACACTGCTAGGGCCCGATCAACTTGTTGACGAAGGGTTTCAGACATTCACACAAGATGGCAGATAAGACCTTGTACGCGATGTTGAGAAGGCTGAAGGCTCTGTAATTGGCGTAATTGAGGGAATCTCTTTTCTTGTGGATCGGACAAACGGTGCTGAGATTCCAATCATCAGGCAATAGGGACACTCATCTGACCAAATTTTAGAACTGAGTTGCTGTATGCTTTCTACCATTTCATTTCCAGCTGCTTTGTACAGCTCGGCTGTTAAGCCGTCATGGCCAGGAGCCTTGTTGGACTTAGGTTTGTGTATTGCTATCCTCACTTCGTTTTGGTCAGGTGGATGGAAATTTTGGCTATCATTGCATCGTCTAGATTGAATGGTTCATTCTGCCTGTCAGTGAGGATGTTGTTCTTCGTCGTTAAGCGCTGCTTCTGCTCCCTATAGCAATCGTCATTGTATATGTAACAGTTTTCCATCCTCCTTTTGCCCGGCCCATCTCATCACACTTTCTGGATGGCTGTGATCTCTGCATTGTAGCAGTCTGGGCCCTCTGCGAATTGTACGGCAGCACGCGGCCTATTAATGGTCCGAACATTCCACGTGCAGATCCGAAAGTTGTTGTCCTTGTTTCGTTTGCTGGGGTCATCAACAGTAGGGTCATCCTTATCCGAGGATCGTTGTTGCTTCATAACTAATAATTTGTTTTCCATAGTAGGGAAGTTACCCCGATGCAAAACCTGGAGGACCAGTTCCCTTTTATATCCTTAGGACTAGGGGCCGGGTTTTCCGGAATCAGTAACCTGCTTCGGGGGTATGAGTGCTGCTGTTGGTCCATTACGGGTTCATCCGCCACCAACTCTATTTCAACACTCTGACTTCGTATTGGAGAGTATGGACGTGGGATTCAAATATGTTAAAGCAGCTTATATAGGGATAGCACTAATAGTTCGACCTGACAGGAACTGGTAACTGCCACCGTTGATTCCATCTATGAAATTCGTCCGCGCGCTACCGCCTGGATCAAGAAGAAGTGCCTTAGTGAGAAAGCATTCCTCCACCTCTCTTGTCTGCTACGACCAACGACTTTCCAAAGGGGTTGGTTACCCAATCTCCCGTCGAGGTACTAGGCACCAGGCAGCCACCATCGTAGAGGTATAGAATAGGAGTTGATAGTGAGAGGCTATCGTGAGAACGCTTGTGCTCTCATATGTTTGCATCACTACCCTATGGCCACCTTGCTTTTTATGCTTTTTTTCATCGGACAGTAGAACTGTTGAGGCATTGAAGCTATTCTTGACTGTGACAGTAGTAGTTGTCATCTAGACAGCTTTGTGACTTCCTTTAACTACGGTTTAAGCTGCTTTTATCCTATTGTCTTTCTTCATTTCCGATTGACGCCATGAAGGAGTGTATACTCTTAGTAGTGAGTCAACTTCAATCGCTCGCGTTCTGTCTTGACATTATAAGGGTAGTCATCAACCCTTGAGCGCAAAAACGCAAAAAAATGGAACTAGTCTTGGCATTGTCTTCAGTAAGTCTGTGGATATTAACCACGCACATCCTAGTATGTAGATTGTAAAGCCGTATATCGACCAATTGAACGATATCATAATGGGTTAGTTCAAGTCAGGTTAGGTAAATGGGTGTCCTTGTAGGGAGGAAGTGCCAACAGTTTACTTAGGGGATTACTACAGATGCGTCTCCATTAGTCATTATTTAATATCTATTTCGTTCAAGGCTTTTGAAGAATCCATGCCAGATGGGGTCAAACATGCTTTTTCTATTGACTATCTCTCTAACTTACCACCATGCCTTTGATGCATACTCCATCCCCACCCCGTTTCCTTCTATTAGAAATTCTGATAGATAAGCTTCGGTTCCATTCTAGGTTTAGTATAGTGATCTAGTCCATTTTCGTCTAGAATTTCGATATAACCCACGAGTCAGAATTGAGGCATGTCCTTGGTCATTCGCGGCCCAGAGACCGGCTTCCTTTAATGCAGTTTTCGTTGCCGAATTATTTCAGAGCTGCCATTTGTGTTAATCTTTGTAACGTTCATATGGTACCATTTCTTCTCGAGCATCCCAGTGCACTTAATATACCACTTTCGACATCGAAAAGAGGAGCCCCTAGATGAAATAATTTTCTTGTTGCCACTGTACTTGAAAAAGGCCTTAACTTTTGGCGTATAGACACTTATAAAGCGGAAAGTGTTTAGTTAGCATACCAATAAAGGAATAGATTTCCCATCGCAATTGTTAGATCTATCTGGAATCTAGGCCCTTGACCTGCCATTCCTCCATCTGGTCTTAGACCTATTGAAGGCGTTCAGCTAAATTAAACATTTGCATCGCCAGTTGATCCCCTCAAATTCTGATGACAATGAGAGCGAACCCTTTTGTGTACTTTGAAGCAGATCAGATTCTTCGTAAGTTCTTTGCCCTCTGAAGGAAACATTTTATGCCCAAAACCCAAAGACGTGGATTACTTTTTTTTTATATTTTTGCTAATCACAACTTTCTTTCTTTTTTATCTAGAATGTGCCAAATAACCGCAACAATCGCTCGCCATCGAACAGCGGCCGAACAACAACAGTGGTGGGCAACACCTTCTACACTGGACATCCGTATCAGGAAAAAATTCGCATTCCTCACACTTTCATGGTACACACCTATGGTATCCCAACCGTCTGTCAATACTGCAAGAAACTCCTGCGTGGTCTATTCAAGCAAGGCCTACAATGCAAAGATTGCCAGTACAATGCCCACAAAAAGTGCATGGACAAGGTGCCACAAGACTGCACGGGCGAAGGATTGCAACCCAATTTGCCTGCCGAATTCAACGAAAGTAACCACTCTAGCGGTGGCAAGGAACGCGATATGTTTTTCAGGGACGAATTCGACGATAGTGACTTCGATGACAATCCAACTACAGATTTTAGTAGAAACTCCTACAACATTAGACGACAACGAAACAACAATACTCAGGCGCCCGAGTTAAATGGTTATATGGGACCGCCACCACCAGATGGCAGTAGTGGTGGAGGAAATGGTGTCGGCGGTGTTGGTGGCGATCCGAGAGACCCTGCTCTGACAGATGCCCAGTCACAGTCGAGCTCCTCATCATCGCCAAGTGCCAACATTCCCTTAATGCGTATCGTGCAATCCGTAAAGCATACAAAGAAACGTGGCGGTCAGGCGATTAAAGAAGGCTGGCTGGTACACTTTACCAATTTGGATCAGACAGTGAAGCGATATTTTTGGCGTTTGGAGGCGAAAACAATCACCCTGTTCATATCGGAACAGGGAAGTAAATACCACAAGGAGATACCTGTGAATGAGATTCTTTCGATTGACGGCAATCGCAGTGTGAACAGTGACAGGAACTATTGCTTTGAAATAAGAACGGCGAATGTGGATTATTTTGTTGGGCAGGATCCTTTGGTTGGTTGTCAGAATGAACCGGTACGACTACCGCCAGTTGACAGTGGTATTGGAACAGATGTCGCAAAGAGCTGGGAGACAGCACTGAAACAAGCGCTGATGCATGTATCTAATACACGTAAGTAGAGAACAGGATTTAAAATTAAATTAAGTTATAAGGTTTTTATGAGTGTTAGTCTCAGAAAAGGAGCTTTTATTATATTCATATAGTCGAACAATACACAGTGAACCTTTGTACTCAATAATAAGTCCCCCAACCTTACACAAATCATTCCGATTCCGTTGTGGAACTTAGGGCAAAAGACTTTAGATGAAAATCATAAATAGTGTAAAGAGTTTTGTTGAAGTTAAAGCCAGAAGCCTCTCTACTTAACCTCGGACACAAGTTTGACAAAGATGGGACAGAACATGTAATTTTTACTGACATTTACCACTAACTATGACTTTTTAGGATTCTTTGTCCATAAACACTTTTAAATTATTTCGTTAAAAAAAGAAGGTTTTTATGCTCCAAAACTGCTCTAGGCAGAGAATTCGGGTACAAACTAGGGGTACCACAAGGATGCGTCCTGGGACCGCTTCTTGATTTCACACTGGAAAACGTACAAACGATGTTCACAATTGGTAGAATCGTTACAGAAATCGCAGACTAAATAAATATCTAATAGGCTCGATAGATTCGAGACATATCCGCGCCCATAGGAACTAAATGTTACTGATGTCAAAAGAAGAAGGCTTGGCTTATCAAGACTGTGTGTCAGAAGAGAAGATTTAACAAAAAACTAAACGTATGGCGATATAAACCTGGTCTTGTAGAAAACAAAAATAAAACTCTTAAGCCCATTGAGTAGGTACTTAAATCTAAACTGTAGATACTTACATAGCTAGGAGAGTTAGCTTGGAAAACAGAAAAAAAGACTTGTTGTTACTACACTCAATTCAGTTTAGATTCATTCTATCCCTTGCTCATGGGTAGAGCCGAGTGTAGTATAAACCATCCGATCACATTGAAGCTATGTATATGTATCTTCAAATGTAATTTAACCAGCTTTCCGAGAGTTCTTCTATAATCTGCAAGCAGTGTTCTTCCGAAAAATTTGTGCTCGAGTCCTAGGCAGTGACAAAAATCAAGTTCCTCTTCTTCCCCTTCATGTAATATTGCAGAGTGTTGTGATACGTAATCACTCCAAAGGTTATGTAAGGATTTCCAATTCCTTTCGATCAATCTCCTTGTCAAGACCTTCATCTATTTTTATTTTCCATTAATGCATTTTAACCAGCTTCGCAGACTTCGACTCGACTCGACTTTCCACATCTGGAGACAGATCTGGCCTAAGCTGGTCATGCTTAAGCGATTACATATCAGTTAAATGGTCGTTGGTGTCTGGACACTGTCTGATAGGACCATGTAACTGATATGTAATCGCTTAAGCATGAACAGAAATCTTCTCCATCTAAGGCCTTTTCTCTTCGAAGACCTCAGCAAACTGGCGTCTTTAGACTCAAGAGCATCCTTATCTTCATAAAAGTTCCAGTGCATTGAATTAGTCCCTTACACACTGCCCATGCCTCGGCAGAGGTCTTCAGTGTCTAGTCATATACTTCTCCGGTCGGCCGCTAGGAAGTTCTGACCAGTAATAATCCCAATTAGAACTCTAGGTTGAGTCTGTTAAGCACCAAAAATGGCTTGGTCTTCACGTTGTCATGTTTTGTCCAAAGTTTTCTGAAAACACGACAAGATGAGAGTGCTCTTCATCTCTCAAGTTTCGCGAAATCTCGCTCTATATTGGATAGAAAAAGAGCTACGGGCGGTAGAACAGAGACATTGTCAGGTCCCTTTTGTCCGACCGTTTGTTTCCCTTTATGCCGCTGTGTCCTGGAACCCAAAAGAGTGTAATGTCCTGGTTTGCTGTGAGTTCTTCACGGCATCGTTTTACAAGCTTGGATTTGACAACTGTGGATGAGCTGGACCTCATAGAATATGCCAAAGTCTACTCCTTCGTCAGTTTGTGACCCGTGCGTGAAAATCGAGATATTATTCGGGTTGATTGCCCTACAGTTTCTCCAGACCCCTCTTGAGGGGAAAATAGTCTTAGCGATTAGGCAGAAGTAGTAGATACATATATAATCTGTCTCGAACCCTAGTGTGCTCATCTCGCAATAGTGCGGTGGCCCGTGTCGACCTCCAAATGTTGAATTGCTTCCAGCACTCTTTGCAGTTGTTTTCTTTAGATGTACATAGGTCTAATGGGATCACTGCTAGCATGATTTCAAGGGCTGCAGTCTACGTAGTTCTGATGACACTGGTAGTCCATATACATGCTTATTTTTGTATCCTGGGCAGTACTCTGAGGTACGTGATCTTATCTGCTGCAGCCCACCAGACTTGCTACACATAGGATAGAATGGGTCTGACGATAGCTGTGTACATCCAGTGGATGATGGCAAACTTGGGCCCCCATTTTTCACCAAAGATTTTGCTGCACGTATAGAGGACTATGGATGACTTCCTTATCCTTGCTGACATATATACTTTCCAAGTCAGCTTACGGTTGAGTATACAGCCTAAGTATCTCGCTTTATCTTAGATAAAATCTTAGGCACACCAGTGCCGTTGAGTCTGAAGGGTCCGATCTGTGGGATTGTTCTCTTGTTAGTGAAGAGGACCACCTCTGTTTTCAAGGGGTTAATGTTTAACCCACATCTTCCCGCCCTTTTGTGTAGGGTATTGAGGACGGATTGAAGTACTTCGGTGATGGTGGGTATGAACTTACCTGTCACCATTATGAAGACATCATCCCCGTATGCGACACTTTGTTTTAATTTCTTTAAAAATCCGTTCGCGACCAGTATCAGTAGAGGGTATAGGATTCCACCTTGCAGGGTGCCTCTGGAGGCTAGTGCAAGTACTTGGCAGTCACCCAGTTCTGAGTTGATTTGTCTCGTCTTGAGCATGCATTCAACCCAGTCTGATATTACTGGGTCTATGTTATGTTGGTCCATTGCTAGTCGTATAGATTCAGATTTTACATTGTTGAAGGCTCCTTATATCTCCAGGCAGGCCGCTAGTGTGATTTCTTTGTGGTAGAGTGAATTTCTGGTCCTTGTTACCACCTCATGCAGGGCTATCTCAACTGATCGGCCTTTAGTATGGGCGTGTTAAACTGGGAACATGTCCCTATGACTTAGTTTGGAGCGAATGTGAAAATGTATTAATATTTCAAATGTCTTCAGTAGGAATGAGGTAAGGCTAATCGACCTTAAGTCTTTTGGGCTAGTATGTGAGGTTTCTCCAGGCTCTAGGAATATATGAGCACCCGCAAAGAATATTCGATAGCCACGAACTGATATACATATACTCCTTGTAGCTTTGTAGCAACATGGAGAAAATATCGTTAAGGTCGGGTACTTTAAAGTCATTTGCCCAGTTGATTATCTTTTCGTCTATAATCTGGTTGGCCAGGTGGTACCTTCTGTTGGCTGTTCAGTCATAAAGATTTTCTGCAGTTTTAGATGTTAGGATTTTACACCCCTAAAGAGGAGTTCTTGGGTCTCAGAGCATGATTCTGTCCAGGATACGTTTGGTTTTTTTTTACGAAGCCTGGGTCTGTGGGTACCTTTGAATGGAATTTACCAGAGTCTAGCTTTATCTTTAGTGGGCTCTATTTCACTGCAGGACTTACTTCTGGAGGCTCTCTTGGTGTAGATTGCTTTTTTCTTAAAAACACATTTGCTTTCCTTGTAGCGGTCTCAGTCAGTGGGATCTTTTGGTTGCTTTACCTTTAGGCAGAAGATGTATCTTACAGTTCGCCCAAAGATTCTTTGGTTTTTCACAAATTCAGGTATCATGAGCGAGTCATACTGCCATCTGTCACACGCTCCCACCTCTACCATAAATCTACAATCTACCACACTACTCTGGACAACAAGAAATCAGGATCGAATGATTGGCAGTGATTACAGTGATCTTCGGTCAGTATCCTGAGGGGCAATATCCCGCTTGAATCTTGTGAACCCAGACCAATAGGTTTCAGAAAATAACCTCAAACGATTCTACCTCACTACCAAAAGGATTTTACCTTTCCCAAATGTAAAAGATACTATTTTTCTAAAAGGTCACCATTTTTCTGACGAAATAAATTTATTGCCCTAGGTCACGTCGATTCCTGTGCATAAATCTCCAGGATTACTTATTTTTTTTTATTTCTGTCACATGATTGACATAAATTGAGTAAATTGTGTCCTTACAAATACCACCAATAAGGAAAAAATATGTCTGTCCTCACAGTATCATAACATTTCTACTCAAAGTGAAATAATCAAATTTAATAACAAAAGCGATGGGTACCGGCCAAATTTATTTTTTCCCCTCCTCGTCGAATAAATATAATCAAATGACATACGTGAGATGAATATTTTGATATTGTCTGAGCGTAATATTAGCATTAAACACGTTGTAACGAGCTTTTTATATATCTTAATCCTGTCATGATTTTATTTAAGCATTTACGAGCATAAGTCTAAATAATTTTTTAAAATAAAAACAATTTTATGGACGAATTTTGATGAAAAGCGTGTGCAAGTATCACTATTTACTGTTTCATGTCATGAGTTAGCAGTTAAATATTTATCTCACCCCTTTTCCTATAGAAAAGGATTCTGTGTCAAGCTATAAACTTTTTTATTTTTATCGTTTTTAAGCGACTGGTTTGATTTACTCGTAAATCTTTACACGTGACGAGACAAACTTGTACTACAGCCATTCCGACTGTACACATGTTTGATGAATAATTTCATGCGATCTTAATCCTGTTAAGAATTTAATTATAGAAATCATTTCCTTGTTTACAAGGATTAAAATGACAACTGTGACATGAGGATGAAATTCATCTGTACAGCGGCAAATACAAGGATTGTATCCAAGTGGAAATTAAATTTATCGTTCTGTACTCATGTGTTTTTGAGGGGTTCTATGTCATTTGTCTTGTCTTGTAAGCTTTCAACGTTTAGGACCATACCCCTAACCTCTATGTACATAGTATTCAAGGCAATGATTAAGAATATTATGTTGTTCTATTGATTTGTATCTGTATTTAGAAAAACAAATGACTGACTGACCTAGAAATATGATATTCAGGAAGCATATTCATTTCAATAAAAAGGGATTGTTTTTTTTTTTTTAAATTCATCCCCTAAAGGGGTTGAAACGTGTTTTCACAGATTCGTTAATATCTCTTCGGGCCGGTGGGATATTGACAAGGTTTTCAGTTACAAAGGTAACCTATATAAACAAATCCCTAAGAACTTAATTCTTCTAATGAACTTGAACTCGTAAAAGGGTTGATCCTGGATTCGGCAGTGAATTATAGAACCCTTTTATATCCTGTGTTTCTGGAGTTAGGAGACTGTACTTTAAGTGTTTGTTTTTGTTTTTAACAATCACCCCAAAGGAATATTCAATGGTTCGGGACTGTAAGCTTGTGATTTGCATAACATTGAACTTGAAGCCGTTTTATGAATTTTAAGAATGAACTTAAATGTATTTAATTTGTTTTCTTTTAGAATGCTGTGAATCGGAAGAAAATGTTCAGGATATGGGTCAATTGTATCAAATCTTCCCAGACGAAGTGCTTGGATCTGGTCAATTCGGTGTCGTTTACGGAGGTGTTCACAAGAAAACCAGACGAGAAGTCGCAATTAAAGTGATAGACAAGCTTAGATTTCCCACCAAACAAGAAGCGCAACTTAAAAATGAAGTTGCAATACTACAGGTAAGTTCAATTTTATTTTCTACGAAACATACACCTTTATAAAACTTTGAAGGATACAAAAGTAAAAGTTTCATATCGCCTGTAGTCGAAACTAGTTTTATCGAAGACAGTTACAGACTAAATATAGAAGTAACCACAAATTAACTTTGACTGAGCTACTGCAATCTGCTGAAAAGAGTCTGTACCAACTGAAAGGACGATTCTTTAATTCGAAAGTAGTAAATATCTTGGGGTAGGTAGGTGCCTGGAACTACAGGAGTGAAGCCTTACTTGAATCTCAGCGGACTCATTGTGTTCCCCAGTGTGGGATACATAAAAATAACGAACAAGATAACTAGTCCAACAGTTAGTTTGGTTTTAGGTGGCGTAGTTCGTTTAGGTCATTGAAGGATACTTTTCCAAGGGTTGTGTATCTAGTTCTGTTGAGGCTTGGACCTAGTTGGTTGGTTGGTCGAAACCGGCCCTCGATGACGATGCTCTTAGACTAGAAGAAAGTCCATTGTGCTACCGATGTGGAAGGTGGGTGGATTATTCTGTAGCCATCTTGATGTTAGCGAGTGCAGGGCACGCGCATGTGAGACGATTAATGCTCTTCTACTTCTCTTCTCCCCTACAGTTTTTACAGAAGTCGTTGCAGGGAATACCCAATTTTTGAGTATGTCTTTCTATAGCACAGTGTCCGGTGAGGGTATTAACTGTCTTGGAGAGGGTTCTTAAAAACGCTGCAATCGTTTGGATTGTTAAAGTAGAGATGGATATCCAGGTCTTCTCAGAAGACTCCAACAACCAACTTCGTCCTCGGTTTTGAACCCATCCGTAAAAATTGACAGAGATTCTTGGTACAGGACATCAGTTCTGTTTGGTATTGTGAATTTGTAATATCGAAGTTGTGTTCAGAGGGCAGGTGGTCATGTGGAGGATGACATGTGGAAGATGACGATGCATCGATAGTATTCCGACATGTCCTTCCATTGTTTGGAGCTACTCAGTATTATTGCTGAGCAAGTACCCAGTTGCTGACCAAGTCAATAGGAAGTAAGTCGAGCATAGTTTGTAGCGCTGCAGCGGGATAGGTTTTCGGTTCTTGGAATTCTTCTCCAGGGCGTGTCACCAAACCATTACTCTATACTATATCTTATCCAAGATTCTGGGATGAGGGCGATGTCGAAACCTCTTTCTTAGAGGCGGAGATTTAGGTTAGCGGATGCTAAAGTGGAGTGATGGATGTTAATCTGTACTTGTTTGAGCATCATTGTCATCTGGTACAGACCTCTCCAAAACAGTAGCATCTAGTCTTCGGGAAATGATGGTTCATCAACTGGGGCCAAGATGCTGGTTGAGGCGAGAGTTGTTGTTATGGAGTGACCAATAGCGTTGGTGCGGTCCGAAGCAAGAAGCTTCACCTCTACTTCTTTTATACCACACTTGGTCCTAGAACCCATAGCTTGGAGTAGTGGGAGGGACAACCAGCGAGCGGCTAGGTTCTTCGCTTCTTCCAGTTTCTTGGAGCTCGGTGCCTCTTCGAAAAAATTTCAGTCTCTGACTCTGCCTTCGGATTTTGATAGGCCTAGAGACCTATGAATTTGGACTGGCTCAAGGGGTTCAGTAGGAACCCTGATTCTCGCCTTCGGCCTGTGAGGGGATTAAACTGTGGTTCATTGCCTTAAACTTGGCACTTAGCTATATTTCACCTAAACTGTTGATAGCAGTGGTGATGACAACGACCGAATTTTGGTTGTCGCAGCCTATGAGCTTTACGTAGCCCTGATGCCAGCCAGCGTCCTTGATGGTGAGTGGAGAGTTTAGATGTGTTGTAATTTGCTCATAAAGGCAGTTCATCTCTCTGCCTTCAATGAGCTTCCATTTCCGCAGGAGATCCTTCTTTCAGCATCCAGCAGATCTACTATAGCGACGACGAGGTTATTGTTAACCGTCTCGGAGAGGGTTTTGGAGCTCATTGAGTTCCTCGTCTTCTTCGAGGCGTTGGATTCCTCGTCGTCGAGGCTACTTCGGAAGATGAGAGGGATTAGCTCCTTGAATGGTGGGGTGGCTGGTGCCACAAGTATAGGTTTGGTGTGAGTCACGTTTAGGTTGGCGGCTTGTGCCACACGTTGATTATTGCGTAGCGGTGTGACTGGTTTTGATGAACCGTAGAGGCTGCAGCTGCATCAGTTCGTTCAACTGGCTATCGATACCGGTTCCCCAGATGCTGGATTTCGACTACTGGTAGCTCCAATCCTTTTCTGTTTTTTTGCCTAGTCGTTCTATGATGCAATATGTTGCTGCAGTCTCATCACTTAGCGACTTCTTTTCCTAGCCAAAGAGCTTGGGAAAGGTTGGGGGAGCCGAGCTAGTAGAAGGGTGTTCCGTCCGCACAGAGCCCCGCGTTATGGAGATAGGGCAGGTTGATCCAGAGTGCGTTAGTTTCTCTGGATTCACTGTTTGCAACTGTGCTACTTTTGATATACCTGGGCCCTTAGCTAAGTTGATCCTCGGCACGGTACAGTTGACACCTTGATCCAGCCCAGGGAGAAAGATAGAGGGAGAAGAAGGGAAAGAAGGATGTGAGAGATCAGGTGGAAGATCATCACTTCTTAGTTTTCGCGCCTCCTATTGCGAGTAGTTCATTGTCACGTCGGTACCGTAGGGATGTGGTACATCCCCGATGTCGATTCCAAGCGTTCTGGGCTATAGCTAAGCCATCACACTTGCCTATTCTAATATTTGGATTGGATTTCATTCAGATTAGGTGGTTCGAAGTCGGGTATTTGCCTCTTATTTGTAAAGAGAATTAGTTCCCCATGCTACTTTCTTTTCGTCAATAATTTGAACGACTGATTGTATTCTATTTGGTGTCATAAAGCTACTAAAGTGAGGTCTGAGTTGGTGTAGGAGTAGCCAGGAAAGTGAGTGTAAATAAGTTCTTTCAATGTGTCAGAATAGAAGTCAGTCCCGGTGCCGTCCTGTTTTCTAAGAAACCCCAAAAGTGTTTGAACCTTTGACAATACTTCTCTGAGTCTAGCCACGTCTTTGGTGGATTCAATGTCGCTAGAGAAGTTTTTCCAGGCTGCTTTCTTAGCATATGTCGTTCTGTTTTTGAATCTCCCTTTTCTTTTCTTATAGCGGTCCCATTGGGATTTTTGTGTCTATATCTTGCGGTAATCTGACCGTTCAGTTGAAGAAAAAGAAATAGCGAAGCTACAGCTTAAACCTCATAGGTTACAAATGGACTCCAGGCCTAATTATTGGGCCTACCTTACTATATTTATTCCAACAAAGACCCTGAAACTCATTTTTTTACTTCAAAAGCCTGTCTGTCCCTCTTTCTTTAGTACCAAATGTAACGACATCAAATAGCTAAACTAGATCCACTGATGGATCTGCTGGATGGACCCTGAAAACTCATACAAAGACCTTAACACGAAGTTATCTTCTCTTTTACAGAACATATCACACTGCGGCGTTGTGAATCTCGAAAGAATGTTTGAAACTCCCGAGCGAATATTTGTTGTTATGGAAAAACTGAAAGGAGACATGCTAGAGATGATCTTGTCCAGCGAACGAGGCCGACTCACAGAACGTGTAACGAAATTCCTAATCACACAAATTCTAATTGCCCTCAAGCACTTGCATAGTAAAAATATTGTTCACTGCGATTTGAAACCCGAAAATGTCCTCCTTTCATCGGATGCAGAATTTCCACAAGTGAAATTGTGTGACTTTGGATACGCAAGGATTATCGGTGAGAAGTCCTTTAGACGATCTGTAGTTGGTACTCCTGCTTATTTGGGTAAGAACATAAATGCAATCCTATGACTGTTATTCTAAAGTGATTTATACTTACAGCCCCTGAAGTCCTTCGGAACAAGGGTTACAATCGTTCACTGGACATGTGGAGTGTGGGCGTAATCATCTACGTTAGCTTAAGTGGAACATTCCCATTTAACGAAGAGGAGGATATCAATGACCAAATTCAAAATGCTGCATTTATGTATCCACCCAATCCTTGGAAGGAGATCTCGTCAAATGGTAAGAATCATCCACAAACAGCCTTGATTACTGTTCTAATGTTTTTGTTTACATTGTAGCAATCGATCTAATAAACAACCTCCTTCAAGTGAAACAACGCAAACGTTACACTGTCGATAAGAGCCTTCAACACTATTGGCTGCAGGATAAACAAACCTACCATGACTTACGTGGTCTTGAAGCTCAAGTTGGTACACGCTATCTAACGCATGAAGCTGATGACGTTAGATGGGCTAGCAGCGGTGATCTTTGACCTGAGCCGTCGTCTAGACATAGAGTTGACAGTTGTAGCTGTAGTAGTTTGCCGGGAACACCAAAATATGAGGCGATCAGTGATAAAGCCCTCAAATGGGTACGCGGGCGTCTGTGTCGTCATGTTAAATAAAAAAAGAAAAAAACAAACACAAAAAACTTAAACACATTCTAACGAACAAAATAACACTCAATTAATCCTAGATCGTAGTTAGTTTGTTAGTGAAATTATTTTCTTATTATTAGGTCTCAGTTACACTTTCCTCCTCTCAAAACAAAAACCTCTAATTCTAGACTTTAACGATGGACTAAGCACTTACCTTTTTTGTTCTGCTAAATGCGTAATAGATTCATAACTAACTGCTAGTTAATGCTTATAAGGATAAAATAAAAAATAAAAAAAATAGTAGAGAGACATTTTAACTCGATTAAAAATACTCAAACACACCTATACATGAACAAATACACTGAAAACTGATTTTTGGTTTTTTTTTTTTTTTGTTAAATTAAGTTTTGTTAAATTTTGTTTTGAGTTTAATTTATTTGTTTTTTTTTTTATTTATAAAAATGCCAAGAGTTCATTAAATTTTGTTTAAATAGTTTTTAGGTACGCATATCGCATTGCTTTTGTGTTGGAAGAGAAAGGATTTGATTTACAACTTTCGAGAGTGGGGGTGATTGGACACAGAATTTGAATTTCTTGAATAAAACTAAACTAAGTTATACAAGCTGATAGATCTTTGATCTGATTGTTGATGTTAATGTGATCTTGATCAGTGGTTAGACCATTTTTCGTGGTTAGCTATTATCGTCGAAGCTGGCAATGGTTGGGCGCCAATTAAACATGAAAAACTCTATCAATGAAAGCGGTTATATCCGGTCATTTTGCAAAAGCTGTCAATTTGTTTAAAATTTAGTTTTTGCCGTAATTTGTTGCCCTTATTATTGTGTTTCCGCTTTCGGCTCGTGGACTTTCAGTTATGTATGTTTTGGGATCCGTTAGTGGTACCCAAAGTACACTATTGAGGACCACTAAGAACAATACTGTCTGAACTTCGTGTCTTTAGCTCATCTGACTTCTGTTTATCCCTTTTTATTATAAAGAAGCTTTATAGCAGTGTGAGACCAGTTAATAAACACATCGATTTCAGTGGATATTGCTTCGACCGCTTGTAAGATGCTTATGATGGTAATGCTGTACATAGCTCTATTACTACATGTTCTTCAGTCTTTCAGTGGAGTACACACTCCATACAATACTGAATTTTTTTAATAATTGATTCTCTGGGATTCAAGTTCGGACCTTTCTTATAAGTCCTTTGCAAACCGCTCAACAGTCCGTCTTCATGTAGTTAACAATGAGACAAGTTGAAACCAGTTGAAGCACAGAGTTCCGATGCCCATACACGCATCAGATACACTGTGAATTCCAGAAGACAGTCAGTATTGTACCCACAAGTGTAGTTATACTTATCAAGTTAGACCGGTTAGATCCATAAAGCACTACGCAATGCACATGATGACATGATAGAGATTCGTGCTAATCTGATATCGGTCAGACGATTATTTGTTCAAGCATCAACTACTAGCAATGTCGTCGATTTAGTTGAAAGCCTTTCACTTGAGGTCAAACTGGTCTTATGCTTAAAGTAAAGATTGACTTTGTAAGTGTACACAAATCATCACCGACCAGATCTTTCTGTTACATAAAAAGGTAGAAATCTTTTAAAGGCGAAACTAAATAGGGGGTTTTCCGTACACTGAACCCCTATCCACTTAATCCTCTCACAACTGCCGTCAAGCTTAAGGTTGTTAGGCTGCTCTTTTTCCATTTTCCTACTGCTCTGCCCATAGTCTTTTTTAATGAAGTTGCTTCGACATTATTATGGCCACAGTCTTTACAGCTTGCGTCTGGATTCATGAGCAACTATGTATATATGTACATACATAATAATATCCTTAACGACAATAGCCACCCTAAAGCGAGCCAAAAACTTCCTATACCTGCTTCATCCAAGTTTGACTTATGGATGTATACAACCATTATTTGACCAATTCTTACTTATCATGCAATTGTTTGATAACCCGCCTTAAAGCACCTAACACCCATGGTCATAGTAAAGTCCTAGAACTAATACCAAACGCATTGGTTGTGTAGTGACAACGACTTACACAGAAGCTTGAACAATATAACCTCTAATTGAATAGCAATCAAACAAGCTCCTAAGCAGATCAAGACTTGTCCTTGACTGAATTGTAGCTATTAACCATTTGATGATTATGCAACCAAACTAGTTATCCCTTATTTTTGTGAATAGTTGCAGATGCCCTGAGGGTCAGACAAAGTGCATACATACTAGGAAAGTCTTTTTTTTTTTTTTGATATTTGAGATATTTCTGAACTTTGCGGTTTGGGTTTAGATACCTCGGCTTATCAACCAACAAAATTCTGAAATAATGAGTTGTGTTTTCGGAGAACGGAGAACTTTAGCTCTTATTAACCCATCATGCGACCTCCTACAATAAACTAACTTTTCCTTTCAGTTCGCTTTGTTGGGCGCCAATTAAAAATGATTTTGTGTACTTAATAAAATACATTATTTCAAATTAAGGAAGTCATTTCTAATGATGTATTTGGAGTTAGAATAATCAACTATTTATCAACTAAATGAGAAATGGCGGAAAAAATTTGACAGGTACCTGAAAATCTAATTGAAAGTGAAAAAATACGTCCAAAGGCATTGTTATCGTTGACTCACAAAACTTGCATTACTTCCTAGGGCCTCCACAACGCCTACGCACCATAGTGTGCGGTTTCTGGCAATGTGCCTCAGTTTTCTCTAGATCTTCCTGAGTTGCCGTTCCTTCTCTACTGTTCTGCGCCATGTGCATCTCCTGTCATCATGGGGTAACGGGTGCCATTGCATTGCATGGCTAGCTATGGACCTGTCACCTTTTCAGAAAGTGTACCCAATACACTGCCACTTCCGTCATTGTATGTTTGTGCCTATTTGTTCATGGCCTGTTCTCCTATAAAGCTGTTCGTTAGAGGTAGGGTTTGGCCAGAAAATCCTTAAGATATTACGTATTAACTTATTAACGAACGTTTGCAGCTTTTTCTTAATAGTAGTGGTTACTCTCCAAGTACCACATCCATATAGCAACACTGACTCAACGATGGAATGGAACAGTAGTAGCTTGATGTTTAAGCTAATGGCATTACTTCGCCAAATTTTGGTTGGCATCCCAAATGCAGACTTTGCTTTGCCGATTTAGCTGGCTATATGTATATAGTTCGGAAACTATTGAGTTCGATCTCAGGGTGATTATTTATGGTTTTGCCTAATTAATTTTCAGTCCAACGACATCTGCGTCCTTCTCAACATTCCCCTCCATCCAAAACGTGGCACATCGTATGTACCCTTGATAATTGTTATTAGTTTATCTGGAATACCTCTCCTTCGTAAGGCACCCAAAATAAATTCCCGGTTGGCACTATCAAATGCCATTTCAAAATCGATGAATAGCAGGTGATGTGGTGAACGACATTCGATGATGAACAGAAGGGAGTTGGTGTGGTCGACACAGGAGGATCCAGAACGGAAACCTTATGGTTCGGCATCTATTGTACTTTCGAGGTGTTCTTTGTTTCGCTCAAAAATAATTCTAGCTATTATTATCATAGCCACAGCAGGCAGCACGCAGATACCTCACCAGTCTTCGCACTACATTAGGTTGCCTTTTTTATGGAGCTTGACGATGATCCCCTTTTTCCAGTCATCTGGAAAGCTCTCGGCCTCCCAGGCACTCGTAACAAGGGGATGCAGTAGATCGGCCGATGCAGTTGCCGCTGCTCGAAATAGCTTTCCGCGTATGCCGTCAAGTCCTGCCGCCTTGTTGTTTTTCTGTGCTTTCATCGCGGTAACGATCTCGTCCTTACTAGGGGATGTGGTGCGAATTCAGGTATTTATTGCTTGAGACACCTCAGTTTGACTTGGGTGCATTTTGCTTGCGAATACACGGTTTAAAACCGTAGCAAAATACTCCTTCCATGTCTTCAGTTGATCCTCATCCGACATACATAAGCAAAGAAGCGTCTAAGCCTTTTACCGGGTGTTGGGTAGAGCTGCGACCGTCTATCTATCAGCTTTTAGTGATTCTGTAAACGGTTCTGCTGTTGCAACTTCTTCGGCTTCAGTAGCCAATACATTGATGTAATTGTGCTTTTCACGCCGAACGATGTACTTCTCTCATCTTCATGCGATACAGGGACTCTATCGTGGTCCTCCCTGCTGCTGGAGTTGCTGCAATTCAAACTCTAAATTGTTATCGTTCGTCGATCTTTCTCCAGGAAACATCGGAAAGCCATGCCCTATGTATTATCTGCGATCGATCTTGTATGATCTTGATCGCACCTCATTAGAGATGGTCCTTTAATTCTTGGCGCACTGAGGGATCACTAAGTCAGTTGGTCTTGAACCTGAGCCTGAACCTGAACCTGTGTCGTTTGATCTTCGAACTGTAGCAGTTCGTATTTGGACAGTCGCGATCATAAGATGGTGATCATATACCAACCTCACGTCTTTTTCGGACGTTTAGGAGACTACTTCAGCAACTGATGACAAAATGGTCAATCTGATTGGAGGTCGCTTGCCTGTCAGTTGACACCCAACTAATTTCATGGCAGGCTTTGTGCTCAAACATTCTGCCATCAATGACAAGGCAATTTACGTTACAAAAATTAACGAATCTTTCACCGTTATCGTTGCCTAGGCCATGTCTTCCCATAACATCCTTGAGCCCTTTGTTGTCATTGCCTACCTTGGCATTCAGGTACCCCATCACAATGACAATGTCACCGTTGGGAGTTCCATTAAAAACGGTGGCGTCCAATTGGTTGCCTCCTTTTCCTGCTCAGACAAGTCATCTGTTGAGACGTAACATTGTATAATGGAAACGCAACGCACTCTTATCTGGAATGTGGCCGTTAAAATCCTATTACCGAGCACCGGACAGGAAATCAGGCATCTGCGT
Source organism: Xylota sylvarum (assembly GCA_905220385.1). NCBI lineage: Eukaryota > Metazoa > Arthropoda > Insecta > Diptera > Syrphidae > Xylota > Xylota sylvarum. Next base: position 43,638,758 of record LR999958.1, read on the forward strand.
GCTGTGAGTGTTAGCTACAGTTCAACGTTAAGCTTCCGGATGGTCTTCCGGAGTAGAGCAGTACAGTGTTACGCGTTGTAGATTGCATCACCATGCATATAACTATCTTATCTCGCTTACTCCCAATATGTCCAGTCTACAACGTATGAATTCATGTTCCAATTGAAGGAATCTGGCATTCAGGCCCTTTACTCTGTGAGTAGAGGTTCGTCTTCACTTTTTCGAAACCAATCTATGTCCGAGAACGATAGCCAAAAGTCGTCAACGTGTTGTCATTCCTTATCCGTGTCAGTTTCGGTAGCACCTTTTATTTCGATAACGTGGAATGCTAGCCCAGGTTACCTAGTCTAGATTTATGGCTCTAGACAACCCCTCACTTGCAATTTTTGCCTGCATGTACATATAATGATTTACACATGCAGTTGCGCAGAGAGCACCACGAGGATGTAAAACAAGCACTACATTACGAACTTGTTTGCTGGGCTACTCACCCAATCTATGTTCTGGACGATCAGTAGATAGTATCGCTGATGGTTCCAGGCTTCAATGATCAATCCACTATACCAAGTTCTGATATTGAAGAATAGGTCTAGGATATTCCTTACCTGAATGTTAAATCTATCAGCAACTAAGCAAAGTGACTGCCAAGAGTTCTTGTTCTTCTGTTCGTTAAGGCAAGACACTCATTCAAAGATATAGTTTTTCTACGTCCCAGTTCTGAAAGTAGACGAATACTAATGACATAGTGGCAACTAAGAATAGGAAAAATATTGTCCTTAAAAAACAGTCGTGACTATAAGGAATCACAAATCATCATGATGCCATAAATTAAATTTTTCTCTCTCGTCTGCGACGTCAGAATTGTTTCTGTTGGATCTGACTTTGCTAAATGTGGATGTAGTCTTTAAGCCTATGTACCACAAATTCGTTATACTTGTCAATTTGTAGCTGAATGACGAAAGTTTTTACAAGATCTATGAATCTTGTTCGATTTGCTGATTTTATTTCGGAATGATTATTACAGAAAATTGTTTTTTCTATTGTAGTACTTTTGAAAAAAAAAACATTGGCCTGTTTTTGGATTTTTGAAAATAGTAACAACTCATGTAATGTCAATATCGCCGCCAGTTACGATTGACTAACGACGATTTTGATCACGGTCGATATAACTCTTGTCTTGTATTTTACATGTTTCTTCTTTTTTTTAAATTATTTTAATTTTATATATGTTTAACCGCTCATGTCAAAGTATACTCGCTTAAGTGCCTAATCTGCCTTTTATTTAAACACCTCCGAAGCTACGATTTTTTTCGCTCTTATATGTATGAATAAAAAATTTGTATTTATAATTTTTTGAATAAAATTAAAACACACTTCAATACACACCTAGAAATAAAACAAATTATAAAAAAAAAAACAAACTACAAAAGAAGTATAAACTTTTTTCTAAGCCAAGAAATTTTTGTGTCAAATGAAATTAAGCTCAAATACAATTTTATATGTATACCTACTTAACGTGTGTAATGAAAATATTTATTTACAAAATTTCAAGTGAAAATTAAGAAAACAGAGAAAATATTTATAGAAAATTATTTGTGAAAAAAACAAAATACAATTATTGTTAAATGACATCCAAATCTAAGTGTTAGATTATAAGAAGACATCTATTTGTTGATTACGTATACATTATTCTTTTTTTTAATAATTTTCGAAATAGATAATACAATTATTATTATTATACACATACCTACCAATATATTTTATTTCTGTGAATAAATGTGAATTTATAAAGTTAAAAAGTTTTTTTCATTGACATTTCTAAAAACTGAAGGTTATGTAAGAATGTACGTATGCATGTAGAATACGAAATATATCCTGTCCTTGTTGGGAATCTGACCGCGATGTCATTTCTGAATTCCACTCTGGGAGTCATATTGTCGGTTACTTACGGATACTGTTGTGATCATAAGGTTTGGTACACTAGCATCCAGTTTCTTTTAATCGGACTGCAGTGCATGAAGATAAGAAAATAATATGAAGGTTGAGTGGTAAAAGGTGAAATATTACGTTTTCGGTTGGACATGCATGCAGGGGCAATGAGACCCTGCTGCGCCTAGAGCCGCAGTTCTTTGCACTTTGTTCATAAGTTTGATGTTATATTCTTTCCTCAACACAGGCCACCAGACTAGTGATCCATAGGAAAGTATAGGATACACCATAGAGGTGTAAATCCATATGACCATCTTCGGGCGAAGTTCCCACTTCTTACCGAAGTTTTTGCTGCAAGCATAGAAAGATACTCAGTCTTTCTTAACCCGCTGCTCAATATTGAGTTTCCAGCTTATTTTTGGATCAAGCACCACATCTAGGTTAGGTACTTGGCACTGAAGGATAAGGAGAGTAATTGGTTGTTTAGCCGTGGAGGCGTGAAGGTCGGTGTTTTGGTTTTAGTGGTAAAGAGGATTAGTTCAGTTTTGCTTGAGTTTACGCTGAGTCCACATTCAGTAGCACATTTTCTAAACTTGCCCAAGACACTTTCCATAATCTCACTAATTACTGAAAGAAACAATTCTGATACCAGTGCTTCCATAGGATTTTGTTGATTACCATAAGTCAAAGAAGAGAAGATATGACCACGCCCTGGAGAGTTCTTCTTACGACGGATATGGAGAAATTTCTGTTACCGATTGGTCGATTGAATGATTTTAGTTTTTAGCATATCGATTTGCTAATAAACTCTACCACACCCAGGTTGGATCAGAGCTTCCTCTGATCTCTGCAGCACTGCCTGCTTTGTGAATCAGCAACCATTCTTACAGGCATGCTCAAAATGAAAACGCACTCTCGAGTAGTGCAGATTCATCTGAATGATTTTCAGCATTGGTAATAGTGGAATTGATGTCGACCCCCATGTCCTCCGACATCTCGTCGGGACCGTTGATTTCTCCTGAATCTTTACCATGACCAGAGGGATGGAAAACATTGAGTTTGGCATGCCTAATGCCGAAGAGCAGCTTGTGATCAGCTTTATCGAGTGCCACCACTCGTTACTCGTTGATGAGCAACTATTTTTCTGAATTTCCGCTGCCCTGATTACTGCCCAGTCATCGATCGGAACTACTTGGAGAAGACATTGGAGAAGTCTTCCCCCTTCAATCTGTATATTGGGAAGCCAAATAGGGGCCTTACGTCTCCTGGGGATATTCTTAACAGAGTTAAGCTGGAGCTTCAAGCCCTCCCATTCATCACACTCGCTAAGAAAGTCTTTGAAAAACTAGGCCTCCCAATTGAATTCGGCGGAATCGAAAAATGGCAGAAATCCCCCAGGATTTCCCAACAGGTAGCCCACGACCATCTCCGACAGTCCATGGGGTATCGTACCCCATGCTTCACTGACCGTCTTGCCATCGGAGGAGCCGACTTACAGATAGTCTCTAGCCACCTTGGAAAAGTGTCGCGTCGTCGGGGTAGTGCAGGCCGAGGAAATACCCCGTTGTTGTTGTGTTGAAGTTGAGGTTGAGGTCTTTTCGAACTTAGACTTCTTTGGCTTGCAGTTGGTCTCATTCGAGGACCTGTTACGCTTGTTCGACTTAGTACCCTTCTTCTTCTGTTGTTGTTGAAGCTTCTCAAGATGGGCGATATACTCATCGACCACTGCTTGGTACTTGATTTTGTCCTCTGTGTCCTTCTTATGAACGATACCAGCTGCTTCATACATATCAACATTTGTGTTTATTGTTATTGTAGACTGTCGAGGGCGTTCTATGACCTGTACTTGATGCGGCAGGGGGTAGACTTAAGACTCCTGACTGGAGGCTAGCAACTCGTCTTCCGAATAGGAGCCAATGTCAGGCATCCCCACGAGTGGGTCCGGAATGGAGAGTTTGTCCTGGTAGAGCCGACATACCAGGATAAGGCATTTATATCATGGACCTCGCCTGGGCATCGATAGCACTATTTTATCACCCGCTGTCCATGTTTAAGTGAGATTTTAGGGGGTTACTCCCCACCTTTATTGTACAAAGAAGACCCTTTTGGAAAATGTAAAAGGTACTTTTGACAGATGAAAAACAAGTTCTGGAGAGCTAAATATTTAAAAGCCTGCGAAGAAAGAGATGGGTTTAAGCAACTCAACGAGACATGGCTTAAAGAAAAAGTTTCATCTACAAGTGGCGGAGTGTTTTAATTTTAATTTTTGTTAATTTGACTTTAGTTTAATTTTAATTTGAGGCCCGGGTCAACGCCGGACATTTATTAAAGTTTAGTACAACCACAAACTTACATTCTAGACTTAAAACTAACAAAGTTCTTGAAAACTATAATTATGAACTAAGGGTGGGAGCAATGGGATGAGAGATGTAATCGGAATAAATGGCTTTCTTAAGGGACAGTTTGTTAAGATGAAAGGTAAAGAGAAGGTGAATATCCTTGACCTCACGTAGCATTCCAGACATTGGCTCTTGGTACCTGTAATTTCTTCGATGCGCTGCGCCTCAAAGAATGTGTATAGATCTGGGATTACGCAGGTTAGTGTTAAGAGGGATAAGTTGAAGTAGAGGGCTTTCAATGTTACCAGCTAAAAGTTGAACAAAGGTTATATTACAGAAAGGGATTTAGCGGCATAAGGACTAGAAAATTCGTTAGACCAGCGCTTGATAAAGTCAAGCGAAATATTGGCTATCATTATAATGTTATCGATATGTGAACGGAAAATGAGTTCTCTGCCACAGATAGGTTAGGTTAGGGTAGGGGAATATACCACTCAAAACCTAGGATGGAAGGCCAACACCTTTGATAAAGATGCATTTTTGATTATGCTAAAGGACATAACACTGGAAGGCTCAGCGGTAGACAAGGCGAAATAAATAATGAGACAACTTACAGATGCTTGCGATGTCTCTATGGTGCGAAAGAAGGGAAAATGTAAATATACTACTTCAGTCCAATGGTGGAATGAGAATATAGCACAACTACGCTGCGAATGCCACCACATGAGTATGCTGTATCAGCGGTCTAGAGGAAGAGACACATTCGAAGAATTGCCAAACCGATACAGAAGAGCGCGCAAGGACCTAAAACAAGCCATCCAAAATAGCAAACGTAGATGCTTCTTGGAAATATGTGATGAAGCGGACCAAAATCCATGGGGAATGGCGTATCTAGTCGTTTTGAAAAAAACTTAAAATATTCCAGCAACCACCACCAACATGCCCGAATTTGATACTCTTGATAGTTAATGGGCTCTTCCCAAACCAATGGGAAACCCAATTAAGTAACCAACCCAGCTGATACCTATGTTAACAAGAGAAGAGCTAATTACTATCTGCAGCATATTTGAAGATAGAAAAGCACCTGGTCTAGATGCTCTGCCCAATATAGCACTGAAGACCGCAATTAAAGCCAGGTCGGAATTGTTTCGGCAACTATACAATTCATGCCTGCAAGAAGGCATCATGTTTCCGACTCAATGGAAAATGCAAAAATTGGTCCTCATACCTAAAGAAAACAAACCACCGGGAGATCCATCACCTTATCGACCACTCTGTAGGATGGATACAGCTGGAAATTATTGATTATTGGTACTAGGCTAGAAGCACCAATTGAAAACGCGGGAGGTCTAGCCAAACACAAGTATGGCTTCAAGTATCTGGGTGTAGAGGCCGATACTAAGCTAACATTTAAATAACACCTGGAGCATGTAACTGAGAAAGCCTCACGAGTTAATAATGCACTCATGAGGATAATGCCACACATAGGAGGACCAAGGTATAGCCGAAGACGATTATATGCGAGTGTAATCAAATCGGCAAATCTGGGCAGGAGCTATGATGCAGCATGTTTTTTTTTTTTTTTTGGTTGCGCCAATGGATGTGGTAATCTTCTAAAGATACTAATAGCCCGGGCTAATAGCATGCACGATTCGCAAGCCTGAATACTCGATGCCAGGAATGCGCCTACGTACTAATCCACACCCTACACTCTTCGACCACTCGCCCCGCGGGACTACCGTTAGGTATTACTTTGCGGGGCTGGTTAGCCTTTTAGGCTCTACTCTGTTCTTCGCCATTTATTCTTAGGCGATCGATTCTCCAGAGTTCGACCTGGACGCTGGTCACATATGCATTCATTTGGTGCCAGTTCTCTTCCGACTGAATGATGTCTCCAATTATCTGTCTGGGGTCCGCAAAGTTTGTACTTCTTGGCATAAAGCGTTCTGCGTCTTCTTCGTGCATATCGCAGAACGGACAAAAAGGCGAGCTGTCGTGCCCTAATCTGTGCAGATACTTTCTGTATCCACCATGACCAGTGATATTATAGTTCACCTCTCCCACTTTTCTTTTCACCCAAGTTTCTATGTTGGGGATGAGTTTCTTCGTGCATATCGCAGAACGGACAAAAAGGCGAGCTGTCGTGCCCTAATCTGTGCAGATACTTTCTGTATCCACCATGACCAGTGATATTATAGTTCACCTCTCCCACTTTTCTTTTCACCCAAGTTTCTATGTTGGGGATGAGTTTGTGTGTCCATCTTCCTGTTGTAACGTCATCCCATCGGTTTTGCCATCTTGCCATTGAGATCGCCCTTTCTTCTGCTTTAATAGCTCTTCCATTCTGTCGATTCGTGAGTTTTCTGGTGTATACCCGTTTCATCTCGTCGATCAGGATATCGATGGGCACCATGCCAGCTACGACATATGCCGCTTCCTCCGAGACTGTTCTATAAGCGCAAATTGTCCTTAGAGCGCTAAGTCTGTAGACAGTCGAAAGCTTCCATCTGGACTCTCTTGTCGCCATAGCATCAGCCCACACTGGCGATGCGTATAGTAGTGCTGAGCTAGCTACTCTGGACAATAGGACTCTACGACTATATCTGGGTCCACCGACGTTTAGCAGTATCTTCGCTAACGATGTTTGTAGCACCGACGCCTTTTTCCCTGCATACTCTAGGTGTGGCTTGAAGCTCGGCCTATTGTCTACCATTACACCTAGGTATTTGATTACCTGTTTAGATCTAATCACTTGGGCTCCTATGTGCACATTCATATATTCCACTTTGCGGCTTGAGTCTAGCACTGCTTCCGTCTTCTGCTCCGCTAAATCCTGGCCTGCTGTTTCCAACCAGGTTTTAATTTTTGATATCGTCTCGTTTGTTGCAGATTCTATCTTATGAACATGTTTCGCAACGGTTACAACACCGATGTCGTCCGCAAAGCCTATAACTGTTGTTCTTGGCGGCATTGGCAACCTTTGCACATCGTCATACATGATGTTCCACAGAAGGGGACCTAACACCGATCCTTGCGGGACACTTGCCGACACATTGTAGTATGTGCTACCTTCATCGCTTTCGTACCTTAACTTCCTATTCTTAAAGTAGCTCCATATTACCCTAAGAATATAGTTTGGCGTATTCATTCTTACAAGTGAGTTCATTATACACGACCAACTTGTTGAATTGAAAGCATTTTTCATGTCAAGCGTAACTACGGCGCAGTACTCCTTTGTACCCCACCGCCATCTATGGCTGCGGCAGCGATATCTACCACCATTTTTATTGAGTCTACTGTTGACCGGGCTTTTCGGAACCCAAACTGGCAATCTGAGAGAGCGCCTCTTTCCTCGGCTATTAGAAGCAGCCTATTGTATACGATTTTCTCCAATATTTTCCCCATCGTACTCAGTAGGCAAATGGGGCGATATGAAGAGGAAGCTCCGGGGGGTTCATTTCCCTTGGGGAGCAGCACCAGATGCTGTAACTTCCAGTGATCTGAGAATATCCCTTCTCTAAGGAAGTTCTGCATGACTTCTATAAAGGCATGAGGTCTTGCTTTTATAGCTGCTTTCAGGGCTTTATTCGCGATGCAGCATATGTCATTGCAGGAATGATCCCCATTGACCTGTTATCAGATGAGATGCAGAGAATATATGAAAAGAAAAACAACGTGGGCGACGAAAATGATGAAATGAACACCACTGAAGGAACAAATGGCCTAAACGAAGCAGAACGAACTGCCAGTCTGCTAAAATGGCAGAAGCTTTGGAATGCATGAAATAAAGGTCGATGGACGTACCGACTTATCCCGACAATCAACGACTGGATAGAGCGTAAACACGGAGAACTAAACTTCCACATGCTTTCGTGCCTACTTACAGAAGTTTAAACTCGACGCACACACCCAATTGTCGATCTTGCGAGGGAAGACAAGAAAACGCTGAGCATATGTATTTTCAATGCCCACAATTCAATGCCCAAAGAAGCAGAGATGAAGAAATGAGAAGTGTAGTCCAAGAGACTGGCCACGTAGTCATTTGAAGAAAGCAAGAATTGCTAAATCCTGCCCGCGAAGGGATACCTGAAGTTGTAGTACCGCGGGGTGTAGAAAAAGGGTATAAAAGGGAGGTGGTTTTACTCAGTAAAAATCTGGCATACTCAACCGAGTATTTCGTCAGTATCTTTTAGAAGATTTCCACTTCCACACAAAAAAAAAAAGAGTGTAGGGAAATGTATTGACGGAATAAGAGAAACTTACACCCGTCAGACTTAGATCAATGTAGATTCATTGTGATTCCCTAGGTTTATGAATTCATGCAAGACTTGTCAGAAAGTTCATCTAAATCGTGGAAAAAATGTCTTCCTAGGATTTTGTTTCGAATTTGACAGAGTGCTGTGCAGTGACACAGAAAGTGTGGAGTATCCTCATGCACCTCCTCGTCACCACAGTCTCTGTACAGATCGTCCGAGCTAAGTTTCATCGTCTTTGTGTGATATTTCAGCATGTTATGTCCAGTAATTCCACTCACAAGAGAGGACAAGGATTTTTTACTTATTTGTAAGATTTTCTCGGGTTTTTTGTTTGCTGTAGAGTGGTCACAATTTCCTAGTTGGAACACAGGACTCGAGCCTGCTCCATATCTCATTTGCTGACGCTAGTGTTTTATTCCCAATCGCTTGTCTAAAAATACAGGCTGTGAGGTTTATAATATATAATATCTGTCTCGTTTAGTTCAAGTGATGATCCTTTTCTTGCTAGTTCATCAGCTCTTTCATTTTTCGCACACTTTTGTGTCCGGGAACCCAGCAAAGTCTAACATTGTGTTTCGCGCCAAGAACTTCTAGCTTCGTGACAGCGACTTACAAGCTTAGATTTTATTTCAATGGCACAAATCGCTTTTATTGTCGCTTGGCTGTCAATGAAGAAGATAATATTAGCGTGTGATAATTCCCTAATTGCAGACTGTTTACTAGCTGTTGTCACTGCCAGAACCTCAGATTGGAAAACTCTGTTGTAGTCAGGGCGTCTGATCGAACTGGGTATTCCAAGAATTTCAGAATGGAAACCTACGCCAACGCCGGTATCCATTTTGGAGCCATCCGTGTAGGTGGGTATCGTTGATCTATTTATGTACTGGTGGTTGTTTTCCTTAAAACTTCAAAGCTTCAAACGGAAGCACAACACTTTATCTGGGCTACTTCGACATATTCGGAGCTCAGGCCGATAAAGATTTCCAAGAATAAGTCAGGTTTTTGGAAAAGAGATGGTGGCGGATGAGCCCTTATTGGGCCAACGGCAGCGCTCATATCCCCGAAGCGGGATACTGACATCGGTTTAAAACCAGCACCTCGTCCTAGGGGTTTCAAAAAATGGAACTGGCCCTCCAGGTTGGGGGTTGTGCCGTCGGGGTAACTTCCTTACCACGTAAAAAAAATTTAGTTATGAGAGAGACACAAGCCTCGGATAATGGACCCCCTCATTTAATACCACGACCCGGAACGTACACGGACTATGACATAAGAGTATGCACCTGGAATGTACGTACACTGTACACTCCTGGTGCTATTCAAAAACTTGAATCTGTCCTCACGCGGTACAAGGCAGATATTACCGCGATCCAGGAGATACGATGGATAGGATCAGGTATGCAAAAACGGAAAAATTGCGACATTTATTACAGCTGCCACAAAAGACTGCACATGTTAGGATGCGGATTCGTCGTGGGAAATCGGCTACGCTCAATGATAATTGACTTTAAGCCGATCAGCGATCGCCTGGCTGTGATCCGCATCAAGGCTACATTTCAAAACATCAGCATAATATGTGCACACGCCCCTACCGACGAAGCTGAAGACTCTATCAAGGAGGAGTTTTATGACCTCCTGGACGGAGCCTACGGAGCCTGTCCGGAGTATGATGTCAAAATCATACTCGGGGACTTCAATGCCAAAATCGGTAAGGAAAACATCTTCGGCGGATTAGACTACGAATCCATACAGCAACCTGGCACTCTCCAGATGGTCGAACCGCCAACCAAATCGACCACGTGCTAATAGATGCGAGGCACGCATCCAACATTCTGAATGTGCAAACGTTCAGAGGGGCAAACGTCGACTCTGACCATTTTCTTGTTGCAGCTAAGTTCAGAGCTCGACTATCCAATGAGAAGAAGCTGCAGACCGCCCAGAAAAAGAAATTCAACGTTGGAAGCCTTAGCACGTCTGGAGTAGCCAGAGCCTACAGAGACTCTCCGCTGTGCATTCACCATCCACAAACGCCAACAATCTGTGGAACCAGTATCGCGACATCATCAAAGGGGTAGCAGAGACCACCATAGGCTACCAGCCACCACCCAAAAAGAGCCCTTGGTATGATGATGAATGCGTACGCCGGAAAAAGGTGACAGAAAATGCACACTTGCAAGCGCTCCAACGCAAAACAAGGGCAGCGAGAGAAGAGTATCGAACCAGAAGAAGGGAGGAGAAGAAGATCCTGCGTAAGAAGAAAAGGGCCCACGCAGCCTCCCAGCTCAAGAGTCCCGCGATAGGAACAACATCCGGATGTTTTTCAGGAAAGCCAAGCAACTGGCAGCTGGCTTCAAGCCCGGAACGCAGGCTCTTCGAAACAGTGAAGGAAACCTAGTCACCGAAGCACAGGGAATAGTAGATGTATTTAAGCAGCATTTCCAGCAGCTACTTAATGGGCAGGTAGAGAGAGTGATAGGGCAAGAAGAGAACCCGCATCCAGTCAATGAAGAATCCATTCCCCCTCCTAGTTCTGAAGAGGTCGGCTCAGCTATCAAAAAGCTGAAGAACAACAAGGCCGCCGGCTCTGATGGTCTACCAGCAGAGCTTTTCAAACATGGTGGTGATGCTTTGGTAGGGTGCATGCACCAAGTCATCAACCAAGTATGGGTGGATGAAGTCATGCCCGATGACTGGACTATCAGCTCTATATGCAACATCTTCAAGAAAGGCGATCCTATGTCTTGTAAGAACTACCGAGGCATATCCCTGCTTAATGTCGCATATAAGATCCTATCCAACGTACTGTGTGAACGTCTGAAACCCTTCTGCAGCACACTAATCGGCACGTACCAGTGTGGCTTCCGGCCCGGCAGATCGACGATCGACCAAATTTTCACACTAAGGCAAATCCTGGAAAAGACCAACGAATTTCAAGTCGAGACTCACCATCTCTTCATCGACTTTAAAGCCGCATATGATAGCATTCATCGTCTTGAGCTCTACAAGGCGATGGCCGAATTCGGGATCCCGGCTAAACTGATCCAGCTGTGCCGCGTGACGCTGGATAACACGCGGTGCAACGTGCAATTCGGCAACAGTTCCTCTGAACTATTCCAAACATGCACCGGATTTCGGCAAGGGGATGCGCTATCATGTGACTTCTTCAATCTTGTGCTGGAACAGATAGTGCGCAGGGCAGGTGTAAACACGGAATGCACTATCTTCAACAAATCTGTCCAGTTGCTGGGATACGCAGACGACATCGACATCATCGGTCGCTCCCAGCGCGCCGTGTTAGAGGCTTTTACGGCAATTGAAGAAGAAGCGAAACGAGTTGGCCTTGAAGTGAATGAGGACAAAACCAAGTACATGTTGTCAACAAACAAAGAACAGGACAAAACGTCACTGTTGGCAACAGTAACTTCGAAGTGGTTAAGGAGTTTACCTACCTCGGAGTAAATATCAACTCCACGAATGACAACTTAGTGGAGATTCGACGAAGACTTACCCTAGGAAACCGCTGCTACTTCGGTTTGGCTAAACAAATGGGGTCAAAACTCCTAACTCGGAAGACGAAATGTTTGCTCTACAAAACTTTGATCCTGCCAGTTCTGCTGTATGGAGCCGAGTGCTGGACGATAAGCAGGAAAGCAGAGCAAATACTGAACACTTTCGAAAGAAAAATTCTTCGTCGGATATTCGGTCCCGTATGCGAGGAGGGCGAATAGAGGAGAAGATATAACCGCGAACTCTATGAGCTGTACCAGGATGTGGATGTAGTCCAAAAAGCCAAAACACGTCGACTACACTGGCTCGGCCACATCGAGCGAATGGACAATAATGCTCCAGCAAAGAGGATCTTCGAATCACAGCCCCCAGGTTCGAGAAGACAAGGAAGACCGAACCCCCGTTTTAAGGATCAAGCTATCGCGGATGCCAGAGCGCTTGGTCTAGATAACTGGAAGCAGCGTGCCCGGGATCGAAGAGAGTGGAAGGCTGCTGTGTCTCAGGCAGAGACTCTTCACGGGTCGCGAGCCCGTTAAGTAAGTAAGTAAGGTTGTTTTTCTTGCCATTCTTCTCTACTAGGAAAGTAAGTGGTAAATGGTCTTGTAAAGTCTAGACGGGGGGTTATGGAGTCTGTGCATACAATATTGCCCTATCAGACTGGATTTCCAGCTTCCAATTTTGCTTAGTCGAAGACCACTACTTGCGGCAAATTCTTGTAGAAAGAGATCTAGTGATTTTAGGTTAAGTATTGTTTCCAGCCCCATTGTAGGGTTGGTTCTCATTGCCCCAGTGGGGCCAATACAGGCCGTTGTTCTTTGAATTTTTGTCATAGTCTTAAGGTTGGTGGTCGGTCGTACTGTAGGACCTCAAGCGTTTCGTTGACGATTCTGTCCAGTGGCCATTAGAGTCTTTAAGAGAGCCCAGTGCGATTGATTCCTTGGCAAGGACTTTTCGAAGCCTAGCCGATTCAGTAGTGCTCTCTACCTCATTACAGAAGGTTATCTTCTTTGACTTGACTTGTAACGCTTCCAGTCCCTATTCGTTTTTGAATATTTTGCAACGTTGAAAAGTCTTCTGGTAACTTTCCTGATCTTTTCTGATTCTTTTGTCCACCATGGAGGAGTCTTTTTGCTTTTCTTCTACTTTCTTAGAGGGCACGTCTTTTCAAGAGCCTTTCCGAGAATTTTAGAGATATTATCGATTGTCATGTCAATACTCTTAGGCTCATGCATAGTATTCGGAGTGTTCTTGTCTTAATCTCCACTTCCATAGTAAAAATATTCCAGTTAGTTTTCCTATGGTTTATATATAGTTTTGAGAGAGAATTGCTGTTTGGTATCAGAAATTCGATGATCTTGAATGATTCATCTTTCCGAACCTTCCACTAGAGTAACGTCAATAACTTCTTGCCTGATTCTTATTTCAAAAGTTGGTTCTGTGCCTCTATTGGCTACTAGTAAATTATTTACAATAAGGAATTCAAAGAGCGACTCATCTCTTGTATTAATATTAGTACTATCCCATTGTATATGATAGGAGTTAGCTTCACTAGTTTAGTTAGGAAGGATTTGCCCTCTATGGACTGTAGAGGGGAAGCCATCGTAGCGATACTTTATATATCTCACGATTAGATTAGGTTTAGGCAAATGTTTGATGGGTTCCTCGCGATCTTAGGCGCTAAGAAGGCGAGGTTCAATCGCCTAGTAACACATAATGACGTATAGGAGAATATTGCCTTAAAGGCAAACCAGCGACGCGAAGTAGTATCTAACGACAGTTCCGCGGGGAATGTGGCTGGAAGTGTGCAGGGTGTTTTTTAGCACGTAGGCGTATTCCTCACATTAGTCAGTTCTGCGAATCGTGCATGCCAGTAGCCTGATATCTATAAAGATTACACATTCTTTGGTGCAACCATAAAAAAAACTACTGATACGAGCTTTAAGTACCTACTCCAAGGAGTCTTAGAAACACAAAATTCAACCTTTAAACCCAACCAAGTAATCACTAAAGTCATTCTTAGGGCGTTTTTCTTAAGTCCTGTCAAGAAACTTATGCAAGCAGCCTTGCTTAGATGCCGTGTATCTTCTCCGCGGGAGCGTGCCTATTTCTCCTGCCAATATTTGTATAGATGTCACCATTGAAATAATTATTTCTATGGCAATGGTTATGTAACTAACTCATCTGCTACATATCTTACTAGGCTGAGCCTCTATCTTATTGCAGCAGCATTCACAAACTTCCTTCTACAAGCGAATAAACAAATCGGATGAAATCTGTTTAGATAGTTTTTTTTTGTCCACACAAACCAAAATCCCCAAAACACTTCACACTTTCCCTTTCTCTATGCAAATTTATTTCATATTTGCTGATGGAAGTTCAATCGCTTAGATATCACCTAAGACGTTCTCGAAATGGGTAAACAAAAAGAACATGCATCACTTCACACTTCCGCATTCATTAGCACTCTTACTTGACTTTTGCGAGAGCTTAAGTAAATTTAGCTGTATCTTGTCACTTCAAGCTCTCGATTTGAAAGATACTCGTATATAAACTCTATTCGGCACTTAATCATCGTCAGTATTAGTTTGAATCTAAGCCTCAAGATGCGCATCACGTATTTCATCCTCGCACTGCTTTCAGTTGTTGCTATCAACTGTGCTGATCTACGATCGGATCTTCGTGACTTTATCGATCTTGTACCACGGGGTCGAGTTGCATTCATAGCTGGAAGGCATTTCCTATTCGATCCAAAGTTCCGAACCGCTTTCAACTATCTACGATCCTCAAACTTTGACGCCTTAGTTCGTAATGAACTTTCCCCAAACCAGGAGGTTCAGGATGTTATCGATTATTTGGAACGCGATGTCGATTTGAATGTGATTCCAAGGCTTATAAAAAAAGTTATAATTCGTCTACGCCCAGCCCAAGAGTATGGTCTTGTAAGGACGTTAGGAAGTTTTGTTCAAGAAGTTGCCAACATACTGCCGGATGCTAAGATTGCAAACTTGATTCGACAAAAAGTTGCAACTGATCCGGAGTTTGCTGCATTATATGCGAGGGTTGTCGATCCGCAATTCAAAACATTGGTTTATCTAGCAAGGGTAAGTTTTTGATTTTTTCCGTTAAGAATGTGTCATGGGAATTTGTTTTGGTTTACAGAATTCAACAGACTTGGCTGGAACCTTTCAGACTCTCATTAACAATGAAGTGGATGTGGATCTGATTCTTCAAACGTTCTTCCTAAAGCTTGACACATGGAGTCTGTTAGCTGTATAAGTTGGGAAATAAATTATTTTAGTTATAGTCAAAGGAAAATAACTTTTTGATTAACCATTCTAAGGACTATGATGTACCTACTCTGAGTTTGTGCTTCAACCTATATCAGCCTCCCTTTCATTTTGTGCATTCTATAGCCTCACGTGTAGTGTATGGCACTTGTATAGCGTCCACTATTGAGCGGACCTTTCGGAACCCGTATTGGTGTTCTGCTAGCCCTCCTAAATTTTCAATAGCTCTATTGCTCTGGCCTGTTGCAGAGGATGCACCATAGAATATCTATATTTCCTGCTGTGTCCAGCATTTTTTTTGTCGGGTTAGGACACACAACAGGTCCATTGTACTACCAGGAAGCAAGACCCAATATTACCTACTTTACTGGAATTTCTTCGACTCTCGGAGATAGCCAATAATGCACTTCAGTGATGAAGAGTATCAGCACTCACCACATCAGCACCGATGTTCTTCCACCTAAACCGAGCAAAGGCAGAACAGTAACAAAGGAAATGGTCCAAAGAATCGTCGCCCTCCTCACAAGCGTCGCAGACAGTGGTGTCTCTTAAGTCTAGCATACGAAGATACGTGGCAAACGGAAAGTGTCTCATAAGAACGGGCACAGCAAGAATGCCGCTGATTTCTTACAGACGTTCGGGAACATATGTTTACTGAGGAGTCATCTTCTGAGACTTGCTTAGCAATCTCATCGGAAATCTCATCTCCCGCAATCCCAGTTTGACCTGGGACCCAGACAAGAGTCAAAGAGTTCAACCTTGCGACCGAATTCAAAGAGTTCTTGCATTCTCGAACTATTTTAGAACGAGTTACGGGGTTGAGCAAGGCGTTTAGTGCAGCCTGACTATCGATACAGACGCAGATACTCCGACCCCGCCAACTATTCTTAACAATATAGTCGGTAGCCATTAGGATAGCATACATCTCCGCCTAATAAACCAAGGAATGCTTGCCTAACGAGTAGTATAGTTTAGTGTAGTCGGTTTACACGAAGACACCAGCAACAGACTTTTAGCAAGTTTTGGAGCCATCCGTGAAGATTCGACTACAGTCCAGTCCAGGCTTAGACTCTGACCGAAGCCAGTCCTGAGCAAAACGAAAGTCGACTTAAAGTCGGTGTATTGCATTAGATGGCATATCCATGGAACCAGGCTCGTAGGATAAGTGTCACGCAAGGTCATCGAAACTCCAGTGTGGACGATACCAAAAACCACCCCGTCGAAGATTGTAAATGGCTTTGATAGTACACCTCATGATATCAAGGGGAGGTAAATCAAGCAGAACATCTACAGCAGAGCCAGGCGTACTCGGAAAATCTCACGATCAGCCGAGACAGGCCATTTTCTGGTTGTTCATGCAAAAAGCAATCACATACTTACGCAAAAACCCCCTCCACCTAACAACCGACAAATAAGTTGGAAAAGGTCTTACCATAGCCGTATAGATCCAGAGGACCTTTTTCCGGTGATAAGGCCCTTGGTTTGCCAAAAAAACCCTTACACTGCCAGAATACTGAGAGCGCCTTGGATGTCTTTGAAGTTTCTTATTAAGGATCTCTCCCAAATATTACGCTTCATCGGAGATCTGGATAGGGAAGCCTTCTAGCACCGACTGACTCAAACCGGTCACAATCCTCCTTCTCGTGAAGAGAACAACCTCAGTTTTCAAAGAATTGACCGAAAGCCCATTCCTAGTGAACCATTCATTGACCATGCCTAAGGCTATCTGACAGTTAGCACAATATGGCAACATCATCCATGTATCCATGTATAACGATTCTTAACCCACTTTATCGTACCTCAAGCCGATTTGATGTCCCACAGTTGGCTGTTAAAATATTCACAAATCACAACAGATACATACATACATATATACATCGGTTTCTTCTCAAAGCACATTAAACTGCATTAAAACCGAGGGGTTGCCTATTTTAATTGAAAATTAAAAATATCTCATCAAATTTTTTTTTAATTGTTCTTCCTTAAGCAAGAGTAAATACAATAGCCGAGTTAAAAAAAAATCACTTAAGACTAAACGGATTTATTTTAATAGCCGCAGATACTTTCCTCAATGTATCCATGTCCTCGAGACTTTCACCAAATTTGCGTGCATTCAAGCCACTCTTTGCCATTGTCATTGTGTTCATGTTGTTCATTGTCATGCCGCTGTAGGTGTAATGTTTGCTCTTGATTATATGAATGACTTGCTGAAAGAGAACTCGAAAATTACATTTGTCACAGATACACATCTGTAGATACACTCACAAGAACTAGTTTAATCAAGAACACAGAGAAAGTAAGGAAACTTATGCTCATTAGTGCGGCCTCAGATGGAAATTGAAAGCTCGATTCATCGGTGAGTCCTCGTTTCTGGCGGCTCTTAGGGAACATCGAAGTGAAACGATCCTCTGGAAAGGGAGGAGGTCTTGAAAATCATACAAAACTACAAACTTGATCCACAAACCAATGTTCCACATCAGATTATCCCTAATGCTTTTCAGCATTTTAATCTTATCCATGATACCATAGGAGGTCTTTGTCACCAGGCTCCTTTGCAGAGATGTGAGGAAGGTTAGAAAACCCAGAAATGAGGGAAACTTCAAACCAGCCTCTGACATGGTGTCCTTGGTTGGCGCTGGCTTTTCGGGTGTCTCGGAAGAGTCCCGCCCGGATTCAGTGCTGGGTTGATTAATTTCTTTTGAAGCTGAATCTTCAAATGAAACTTTTGTTGTTGTTCGAAGGATTTTATTGCGTTTGGAATTGTTGATCTGAGCTGGAACTATAATCTCCGAACTTGTCTTCAAGTGACTTTCTCCAGAGATCACTAACTTTTGCGAGATGTTGGTACCACTGAAACGTTCCTTTTGGTATTCTATCCACGCAGGACTAGGATCGTTTGAGTCGATATCTTTTGATTCACCTTCGAACCGTTCAGAGTCGTTTTTATTTTCATTCGACATTTGAGATATTTTCACCCATTCACTGCGGCACTGATAGATACAAATCTGAACGATTAACGCGATACGGAGACTGAAGTGCATTCTGATGCATTGGTGCAAGCGTCAGAACTAAACTGAGGATGCAATGTGCTGATGCTGCTGCAGCGCTGTTGATCGTTGCATGTTAAGTGATATCAGGTGGAACCATGGAGAGTGACAATTGCACCGTTTAAGTGTCTTGAATATGTATTCCATTTACCTATGAATACTGTCGAGGTCCACTGGGTTTGGAATAAATGGGTTAGATGTAGGTGCTAACATTATGTAGTGTGTCTTTCAATTTGTTTACCATAAGCCTATCATTAAGTCAAGTAATGAGTTAGGAAAGTCCTAAATGGAAGAAACATTTTTTTAAATTGTTTACCTAATACGGGATAGGTAATATGCTGGGAAGAAGACGGTAGTTTAAAGAGGTACACGTTATTTGGAAAGCGGAGCAAAGAAATTCATGTTGTAGTACAAATAGATGACAACAATGTCAAGACCGGCAGAAGGCATTACTTTTTTAGGGATCTTATCAAGAGACGCGGGACAATCTTGAGCGGTTTCTGATGACAAGGAGATCGATTCTGGAAAGTTTATAGTCCTATACTAGATGGAAGAATACTCTGTCTTCATAGAAAACTTAGGAAGAATGTATGAACAGTAAACGCAGGAACTTCACCGAAGTATGGAATGAAGCCGATGAAAATTACTGAGGTTGGCGTACCAGGTGATGATGAAGAAGCTGAGGGCCTTTCCGGCATCAGTCTCCAAGTGTCCATAGATGGTAATCTGATAAAAAGAGAAGAAGTCCTGGAAGCCTCTAATAGATTCGGGGATGAAAAGGCGCTTTGGTTAGATGGTATTCCGACCGGAGAAGACCCGACAAGAACATTTAGCAGACGTACATAGGTATACAACACATGCTTGAGAGAGGAAGAGTTCCCAGATCTATGAAAAAAGCAAATGCTGGTACATACTACTTTCAAAGGGAAACAGGAAGTCGATTACAAACAGGAGGGTTCTGTCGAAAGTGTCCCTGTCAAATCATAGGTACATCGCCTTCCAAATCAAATGCGAAGCCATTACTTTGCAAGAGAGGAGGAATCTGAGATTATCTAACTGGTTACGCTTTAGAGAAGAGCTAGACAAGTCTGTCAAAACTCCCCCTAAACTCAGGACGAGACGGAAGGTCGAGAATCCTGTTCAAAACCTGACTAATATCATTACTGTTTTCCAACTGACATTATGTTTTCAATACTACTATTTCGAACTGATGTGCCAGGTTATGAAAACCTCTTGTAAATCGACAGTTCCCTGGTGGAACCCAGAATTGCAGAGACTAAGAAAGGAAAACTTCTAAATCGATCACTCAAGACAAATTTAGATGGATACTGGAACCTTTTCCAAACAAAACGAATATAAGAAGTTATTTTGCCTTTCGAAAAGTGCTTTCTGCAAAAAATTTTATAAAAAGATCGAGACACTAGGTGAAACCAGTAGGTTGGTTAAGGTTCTTAAAAGAGGCAAACCAATCAAACCAGAGTCACTTAGAAAACCTGACGGTACCTACACTGAGACGAAAGCGGAGACTTTCAGTCTTCTGCCAATTCCACATTCCAAGTAACCAGATAAAGATTGGGTCGCAGCTTACCCCGGCTGTGCAGGTTGAGCTTGTTTTCTAAGTCGCAACACTCAGTGTAGCTGGTATACTGCATCGGTCGTACCAACAGATCGCCTGGTGCCAATGCAGTGTACCCAGACTTGCTGCAACAGCGTATAAACTAGTCTGAATAGAATCTTCAAGTAAAACGGATGGACAGCAATGCTTCGGCCCGGAAAGTCTTCGAATTCGCCCAGAGGGACGACGCCATCTATGAAGAAGAAGTAGAATAAGAAGAGAATCTTCATTGTGTGTCTGGCACTGGCTTATATTCCTATACCTTGACGTACGGTTCGAATGGCTTTTGTACCAAAAATTGGAAGAGATGACTACTCCCTCGCTAAGAGTTTCAGACCCATAACTCTGTCTTCCTTCTTGCTGAAACGGTTGGAGAGACTAGTCGAGATTCAAGTGCGCAGGTCTGTGCTGAGGATACAGCCTCTACCTGAGATGCAACATGCATAACAGCGTAGACAATCCGGTGAGACTGCGCTTGAAAATCTACTTGCTAGAGCTGAATGCACCGTCGATAGAAAAGAATACGCAATGGGCATTGGCATTTTTATCGACATAGAGGGCGCTTTCGACAATGCAACTTTTGATTGCATGTGTAACTCTGCAAGACAACATGGAGTAGAAGAGACATTGGTATTGTGGATCAAGGCAATACTGATGAATAGAACTTTGGTTATAGGTGGGGACTGTGGCTGCCATGTTATGGCAGGTGTTGGCAGAGGCTGCCTGCAAGGTGGCGTTCTGTCTCCACTTCTATGGGGCATGGTAGTTGACTCTCTGATGCATACTCTTAATAGTTCAAACGTCTATGCTCTGGGATACGTGGATGATGTTGCCATACTGTGCTAACGCGCAGATAGCCTTAGACATGGTCGATGAATGATGCGCTAGGAATGGTCTTTCGGTCAATTCTTTGAAAACTGAGGTTGTTCTCTTCACGAGAAGGAGGATTGTGACCGGTTTGAGTCAGCCAGTGCTAGAAGACATCACTATCCAGATCTCCGATGAAGCGAAATATTTGGGAGAGATCCTGGATAAGAAACTTCAAAGACATCCAAGGCGAAGGCGCTCTCAGTTTTCTGGCAGTGTAAGGGTACTTTTGGCAAGCCATGGGCCTTATCACCTCTGGATCCATACGGGTATGGTAAGACATTTTCCAACTCATGCGTCGGTTGTTTGGTGGAGAGGGCTGCTGTGCAAACTTGTAGTCGAATTTCCTTGCATTCCGGACTGGCTTCGGGAAGAATCTGAGCCTGGACTGAACTGTAAAACTAGTCAAGGGTCCGGTGTGGGTGTCTTTGTGGCGACCAACAACACTAGACTTCGCTATTCGTTAGGCAAGCATTCCTTGGTTTATTAGGCGGCGATCTATGCTATCCTAATGGCTACCGATTGTATTGTGAAGAATAGGTGGCGGGGTCGGAGTATCTGCGTCTGTATCGACAATCAGGCTGCACTAAATGCCTTGCTCAACCCTGTAACTCGTTCCACAATGGTTCGAGAATGCAAGAAATCTTTGAATTCCGTCGCAAGACTGAACTCTTTGACTTTGGTCTGGGATCCAGGATTGCGGGAAATGCTAAGCAAGGCTCTGAGCCTACGTTGGGTCTTCCTGCGTCCTCGGTCAGGGCCTTCATATACGATTGGTTATCTTACGAACACAATTGTGTTTGGCACGACTATCCAAGATGCAGGCAGACTAAACGTATGCTCCCGTCTGTAAGAAATCAGCGCCATTCTTGCTGTTCCCGTTCTTATGAGACACTTTCCGTTTGCCACGTATCTTCGTATGCTAGACTAAAGAGACACCACTGTCTGCGACGATTGTGGAGAGGGCGACGATACATCGGATCATTTCCCTTGTTACTGTCCTGCCTTTGCTCGGATTAGGTGGCAGATCTTCGGTGCTGATGCGGTAAATGCTGATACTCCTCCTCATCGCGGAAGTGCATTGTCGGCTTTCTCCGAAAGTTGTAGAACTTCCAGTAATATGGGTAATACTGGATTTTGCTTCCTGGTAGTACAATGGACCAGTTGCATCTGAGTGCCGCAGGTGAGTTTTCCCTAAGCTGACAAAAAAATAGGGACGCGATGCTGTTGCAAGGAACATGCATGAAATTATCCAGCAGAATGCGTAAACGAAAGGCATTTGGTGTTTAAATTATCAGCTCTAGATGCCTCAGACCCTTCCAGTGTGCGAACTTTACTTTCCGCCACACCAATCGGTACGTTTCAGGTCAAGAATTGATAAAACTGGCCTTACTAGGGTACTTGGTTCCATTTTTGTAAAACTTGGGATTATGGGTATGTGAGCATCGGTATGTATCTTTGAAACCAAGGGCTTAGACGCTTGTTCTATATTTGAGCAGAGTTCCAAGGACTAAGACTGTACCTAATGGGAGAAGTGTGCTTTAAGAGCGGACAGATAAACGGTCTCGGTATAACTCTTGAGTTTTCTGACTCGCTGTCTCCACTCGCATGTGCTGAGGTGGTCAGGCTTATTGGCTACTTTCGACAACTCAACAAGCAGTTGATGTTCGTGTTTGGAAAAGTATGCTCTTGCAAATGGAAGGACTGTACCTCTTTCGCATTTCTTCGCTGACATTAGCTCGACAATGGTGACGAACCTCAGCAGAGGAGGCAAGTCCTCGAGGTAAAAGTCGCCACTGTAGGGTTGTCTGATACTTCCCAAAATATTGATACCGCAGCTGCTCCATATCCACACAAGACAGCATGGATGTCAAAGAAACAAGCCAATAGCGGTCATTTTATTGGAATTGACGGCCAGAATGAAGTCGATGTTGGAGGAGTCTGATGGACTGACCAAAAGTGGACTACAAGTACATATGTATCTGCTCTGACTAAGCATATCACTTTTGCAATTGCTTGTACTAGGCTATGTCATGTTATACTTCACGATGTTCTTCCTAAAACTAGTAAACGCTGATAAAACGTTGAATTTCGTGTGTTTATTTATGACTGTACATTACGTTACGTTACATTAACCATAAAACAGTATCTTTCTGAACATTGCTATATAATTCATAGCTCACCCAACTTCATATGTAAACAAACCCCACCATGTGCGTTTTTCGCAGCTGAGTTTGACATTTCCATTAAATAACACCAAACACGTTGTTAGAAAATCATTCTCCTTCCTCTATTTTTCCAATTAAACGATAAACTTTGCAATAAATCTGAGTTTTAAATAATGACTAAAGAAAAAGCCCTTGTCGAGAGTGTATTTACTCCATCAAAGGAGCAGTCCGCTCCAGTTTTACGTGAGTTCGTCCTGCTGAAACGAAACTATTCGACCTCAAACATTATTTTTTAGTTAAATTCCAAAACGGAGACCTAAGTACAGACCACAAAGCCACCACGCTTTATTTCCCTGTAAAATCTCAAAAAGAAAAGAAGAGACAAGCTGTTGTCATCACTAGTGGGAATGTTTATTCGGGAACTGTCGGCGACAACCAGGCGACTGAGCTCACAGACTCCTACATCTGCGTTCGCAACAAGGCAACAAATAAGGTTTGTCTTGGAATATAACAAAGGTTTAAACAAAAGTCGACTAAAACCCTATTTAGGTCCGCATCCTACCCATAGACCAGGTGAAATTAATCAATCGTGTGTACCAGGATAAGGAGAAGACCACGTACTCATCACTGACCAGGGAGAACACATTTGCGCTTCAATTGCGTAATTTCGGTGGCAGAAAAGATATGCGCTACTTAGCCAACCAGGAGCGTAATAAAATCAGTATTGATGTGGTAAAGGATCAACTTGAGAATACTGTCGAGGAGTCAAATGTATTGGATTCGTCCGAAATTGCTTTCTCGGCTGAAGAAAATGTCGAACGTTTACGACCAAAGTTCAACAAGGACGCGACCAGCTTGGAGAACGTCTTCAATTTGTATGACGTTATCCCGCTGGACTTGATAGACCGCCTCGACGAAGAAGCTAATGTTTTACTTTCTACTGAGATCGAGGATATTCCGTAAGTCTCACACTCTGATTCCCATCTCTGAACTAGTTCATGTGTGCTTTCATTTTAGAATATCATCCGAGTACCTTCAGAATGCAATCAAATCGTTGAAAAAGGGTCCACAATCCAATCAGAGTCTACTGAAGATGAAGATCATAATCTACATGGACGGGTTGCAGAACCTGATCAAGACGAAGGAGAAGATGCTGAAGAAACTAGAACTATCCAAGATCACAGAAAAAGTAGAGAATGACATTCGTCATAGGTTTTCCAATGAAACCACCAAACACAAGTGAGTATTGAGACAATACATACATCTGAGTGAATCCCCCGACTAAAGGGAAATCTATTGCAGAATGCGAACGAGTTTCTCAAATGAAAAGGCCCTTTGCTACTACTTGGTGTTGGCATTCTTAATTAGTGAAAAATATGAACTGGACATGGATGTGCTCTCGCAAGAGGTGTGCATGCCAAAGAAGAAAATATTGCAGTTTGGACATCTGGTCAATGCAACAATGAAAGGTCGCACTAATATGCTGCATCTCCGACTGCCAAGTACTCAGAAACCCTTAAATTTTGCATCTAATGGGAGACGAAGAAAATAAAGATGAATGTGGCATACATACATATGTGCAATGTGATTTTATTTTTTATTTGTAATCGCGTTTGGCTAACTGGAGAGGCGCCAGCTCTCTCATGACACGAACAACGATGTACCTTCTGCCTGACTTCAAAGATGTGCACGTTGCAGAGTGCTATAAGGACATAAATTTCATCATGATGACTCCTTGCTAAAGAAAGAATGAAAAGCGTAAACCTTACGGCTTTGTTTTTGATATTTTTATTTTCGGTTCTACTCAGTTTTGGTTTCGCGATTGTGGACCAAATACTGTCTGGATGTATCAAATGATATGTCACTATGCACGCGCACGGTTACTTTGAGATGACCAGTAAAAACAATAGTGGTAAAAGAATGCAACCTTGACGTCCCCACCTTAGATTTGAGAGCCTTCCAACTCGCTACACAGCATTTTTTCTGGAATTCCTCTCTTGAACAATGAAACGAAATCTCGATTCACACTGTCAAAAACCTCGGAGTCGGTGAAAAGAAGACTGCAAAGCTCTATCGATCAATGAGGTATTGAACGCTGCAGACATCTTGGATTTCCCGCTATTCTTTCCACAATAGGTTACCTTCCTTTGAAAACTTGATGACCACCACTTGTTACATTATTCTGGAAACATTCATTAGCCGGATAGAGCAGTTTTACCGATGCTGCTTCAAACATCTTGAAGAAAATGCCATAAATTCCTATGTATTCATCTTGATAAATGCCTTGAGCGCTGTCGATCAAGTGGTTAGTGCGTTGGACTACGGTGTGAGGGTCTCGAAGTTCGACACAAACAATACATAAAACTGGTTTCACTGCCCCAACTCTCGCTAACGTCTGATAAAGATCCGAGAGTATAATTGTTTTGAAAAACATTCACAATTCATGAAACAGTAAGCCCCTTCCATTCGTGTAAAGAATATAACACGCACAACACGAATAGTTGTGGGTCTGTCGCGCCATGTATTTGTATTTTTGTATTCATCTTGAGAGCTTTCACTCTTGGTTGCAGTACTAGATATAGTTCTCTCCATCCCTTGCCTGGGTGTGGTTTGGAACACTGGACGACTGCACTTTCTGAGGAAATCACTCTTTGTGAGCACAATAGACGATTTTGGTTCACAATTACCACATGCTCTTCAAGTGTTTATCGTTCTTCTTCGATTCCCAACTGCTCGAGTCCATATTTGTCAAAAACTTTTGAAAAATAAGTCCAGTTTTGCAAATTAAGACCGATTCGCACTTGGCCGACTGCCTCTGAGCCCATTGAAGCAAAAATAGTGGTGATATGGTATGCCTTTCCATTGACAGCGAACTATCGGGAAGCGTTAGAAGGAATAAGGCCTTTGGGAAAATAGCCAAATCCATAGAATGATAAAGAAGTGGTCTAATATGTACAACACCGCGAAACCAATTTCAGAAATTCAACAGATTTGCAGTCGAATCGGTTTTATTAAATATTATCTGCATTGCGGATTCCTGCTTTTATTTTTTGGTCGATACTCTTCATCTATGTATGTTAGGTTACACCCTCCACCATTCCTCCAATAAAATAGAACACTCTCCATGTCGATGTTTTTTTCTTTTCGGCGCACAGCCACTCACTGGTACTCACAAGTGCACAAGACCGCAAAACCATGAGAAACCCTTAATTCAACTTGCACCTTCCCCCCCAATTCCTTTGAGTCATGTCTACACCAACTCAAGGTTACCACAGCAATTGCTGCAAAACATCACAATCACCTGCACAAAGTCCACCTCAGAACCAAAAATCGATGACTCAACAAAGAGGCATTTTGCACAAAAGAACAAAAATAAAACACTTGACCACCTTTAAAGGGGTTTTTTTTTTCAATTTTTATTTAATTTTAACGAGGGAAGGGGGTTCCATTTATCCATGTTTGCTTGATTAATAGTAATATCGACACGAAACAAAGGCAACTTCAAATATCCATAAGCTTTTTGCTATAATTTAGTCAAGTTATCGTCAGTAATTGCTATTCTAGCGATGAGCTACCATCAATATTGATATACTGGAGGCCTTGGAAAGGCCTCCTTGGAGAAACCAAGGGTTAAATTTAATAATACAATAATAATAAATAGAAGGAAATGAACTTAAACAGCCAACCCGAATACAGAAACAATGCAGTACATGGTCTTGTTCTCCCAGCGGACTGTGCACGAGCCATCTGTGTCGTTATTCCAGAAACAGGAGCTTGCTGTGTGTAGTCCTGCACCGTTCTTCTGCATTATCATCGAGGTGACGATGTATTTGTAGGGTTTCTGTTCCTTGGTCAAGATGCTGAGGCAGTTCTCGACAACCAAACTCGTCCAGTTGTTGACTTTGTCGTGCTGGTAGGCGTTACCGCCGATCGTTTGTTCGATGGCCTCTTTGATGATTTTGCTTACATCATCGACAACGAATTGATTTTCTTCGCGAACATCATCCATGTTGGTGCTATGAATTGGTGCTGATTCTTTAGTTTTAGTTTTATTTTGATAAATGCAATTGTTTTTGCGGAGACTTCGACGATGGAAGGCGGAAAATTCTGGAATTTAATTCCACACCAGCTGCGAGAAAATTGTGAACTATTCAAGTATGGCGTTTTTGTTCGAATTTCACTGTAATTGACGTTTTGTGTTTGTTTTCTTCTTTGACTAATGCAGGGATGTATGAGGAAATAATATATATATAACCAGTCGTTGGATGTGTTCGTAAGTGATTGACAAGGTTTACAAAAAATTGAGAAAAAAGACGTTTGCCGATATACTCAGCCGAACGGCATGCCTCCCAATGACGCAGTGTCACGTAATGACACCTACTATTGTGCTGATGAAGGATCTATTTAGTCTTATTAGACCAATTAATAGCGTTAATCGCATTTTGCTTAAGAGAGTTTACACTATCGAGAAGCATGTAGAGATTCTCCTTCTACGGTAGAATTGTGCCACGCGTGGTGAGTTCGTCGGCCATGCAATTAAATATAGCCCGGCACCCAAATAAAATGAATTTTAAATTGTTCTGCCATCTCGTTAAGAGGTAATCGGCAATTAATGCCTCTGGACTTATTTATTTATGGCGGCTCTGCCGGCACTTCGTCTGGACCGAGATGCCAACTGGCACTGGCGCGGTACTATCTACGGTCATAGGAAAATCCTGGATCTCATGAAAAACGAGATTAGGG
The DNA here is from genome assembly GCA_905220385.1 of Xylota sylvarum. Taxonomy (NCBI): domain Eukaryota; kingdom Metazoa; phylum Arthropoda; class Insecta; order Diptera; family Syrphidae; genus Xylota; species Xylota sylvarum. The sequence continues at coordinate 43,666,513 of LR999958.1, forward strand.
AGTTGAATATACCCATGGATGGAATAAAGAGAATGTGTCTTACCGAAAGGTATCACAAAACTCGTATTAGAGATGGAATACTTCCGGAAAAGAAGTTTGGTTATATAATCATTTTACGGATCTGTCCATGATGGATGGCAGAGCGGGGGCAGGTATCTTCTCAGAAGAACTGGAACTAGCCTGTCATATTAGTTTGGGGAAATATACCTCAGTCTATCAAGCCAAATTGATTAGTCTGATCACTTGAAAGAGGGTCAGGTCGAGGGTAGAAACGTTACTATAGTAGTGGACACAAAAAGATATCAATACATCACTTGCATTGGAAGGTGCTCATAACCTCAATGAGTGCTCATCTTGAAATGAGATGACGCTGCTCTGGGTGAGAGGGCACGCAGGGACTGAGGGGAACGAAAAGGCGGACTCTCTGGCAAAGCAAGGGTCAACTTCGGAGCTCTCTAGTCCGGAACCATTCGCTGCAATTGTGCAGAGGTATGGTAGAACAGTATTTTTTGTTGTATTTGTAAAAACAAATTAAAATAATTTTATTTTTCAGGTTTCTTCGACTCAGCGGCTGGCGCCCTTACCAGCGTGAGCACGTATTTAGAGCAGAAAAATTCAGAGTTGAGTATATTGTTAAATGTTTTTGTTCTTGTATGTAATTCTAGAAAAAACAAATTAAAATAATTTTATTTTTCAGGTTTCTTCGACTCAGCGGCTGGCGCCCTTAGATGCATGAATACGTATTTAGAGCAGAAAAATTCAGAGTTGAGTATATTGTTAAATGTTTTTGTTGTTGTAATTCTAGAAAAAAAAATTAAAATAATTTTATTTTTCAGGTTTCTTCGACTCAGCGGCTGGCGCCCTTACCAGCGTGAGCACGTATTTAGAGCAGAAAAATTCAGAGTTGAGTATATTGTTAAATGTTTTTGTTCTTGTATGTAATTCTAGAAAAAACAAATTAAAATAATTTTATTTTTCAGGTTTCTTCGACTCAGCGGCTGGCGCCCTTACCAGCGTGAGCACGTATTTAGAGCAGAAAAATTCGGAGTTGAGTATATTGTTAAATTTTTTTGTTGTTGTAATTCTAGAAAAAAAAATTAAAATAATTTTATTTTTCAGGTTTCTTCGACTCAGCGGCTGGCGCCCTTACCAGCGTGAGCACGTATTTAGAGCAGAAAAATTCAGAGTTGAGTATATTGTTAAATTTTTTTGTTGTTGTATGTAATTCTAGAAAAAAAGAATTAAAATAATTTTTATTTCAGGTTTCTTCGAGTCAGTCGGCTGGCGCCCTTAGATGCATGAATACGTATTTAGAGCAGAAAAATTCAGAGTTGAGTATATTGTTAAATGTTTTTGTTGTTGTAATTCTAGAAAAAAAAATTAAAATAATTTTATTTTTCAGGTTTCTTCGACTCAGCGGCTGGCGCCCTTACCAGCGTGAGCACGTATTTAGAGCAGAAAAATTCGGAGTTGAGTATATTGTTAAATTTTTTTGTTGTTGTAATTCTAGAAAAAAAAATTAAAATAATTTTATTTTTCAGGTTTCTTCGACTCAGCGGCTGGCGCCCTTACCAGCGTGAGCACGTATTTAGAGCAGAAAAATTCGGAGTTGAGTATATTGTTAAATTTTTTGTTGTTGTAATTCTAGAAAAAAAAATTAAAATAATTTTTATTTCAGGTTTCTTCGAGTCAGTCGGCTGGCGCCCTTAGATGCATGAATACGTATTTAGAGCAGAAAAATTCAGAGTTGAGTATATTGTTAAATGTTTTTGTTGTTGTAATTCTACAAAAAAAAATTAAAATAATTTTATTTTTCAGGTTTCTTCGACTCAGCGGCTGGCGCCCTTACCAGCGTGAGCACGTATTTAGAGCAGAAAAATTCGGAGTTGAGTATATTGTTAAATTTTTTTGTTGTTGTAATTCTAGAAAAAAAAATTAAAATAATTTTATTTTTCAGGTTTCTTCGACTCAGCGGCTGGCGCCCTTACCAGCGTGAGCACGTATTTAGAGCAGAAAAATTCGGAGTTGAGTATATTGTTAAATTTTTTGTTGTTGTAATTCTAGAAAAAAAAATTAAAATAATTTTTATTTCAGGTTTCTTCGAGTCAGTCGGCTGGCGCCCTTAGATGCATGAATACGTATTTAGAGCAGAAAAATTCAGAGTTGAGTATATTGTTAAATGTTTTTGTTGTTGTAATTCTAGAAAAAAAAATTAAAATAATTTTATTTTTCAGGTTTCTTCGAGTCAGTCGGCTGGCGCCCTTAGATGCATGAATACGTATTTAGAGCAGAAAAATTCAGAGTTGAGTATATTGTTAAATGTTTTTGTTGTTGTAATTCTAGAAAAAAAAATTAAAATAATTTTATTTTTCAGGTTTCTTCGACTCAGCGGCTGGCGCCCTTACCAGCGTGAGCACGTATTTAGAGCAGAAAAATTCGGAGTTGAGTATATTGTTAAATTTTTTTGTTGTTGTAATTCTAGAAAAAAAAATTAAAATAATTTTATTTTTCAGGTTTCTTTGAGTCAGTCGGCTGGCGCCCTTAGATGCATGAATACGTATTTAGAGCAGAAAAATTCGGAGTTGAGTATATTGTTAAATGTTTTTGTTCTTGTATGTAATTCTAGAAAAAAAAATTAAAATAATTTTATTTTTCAGGTTTCTTCGACTCAGCGGCTGGCGCCCTTACCAGCGTGAGCACGTATTTAGAGCAGAAAAATTCAGAGTTGAGTATATTGTTAAATGTTTTTGTTCTTGTATGTAATTCTAGAAAAAACAAATTAAAATAATTTTATTTTTCAGGTTTCTTCGAGTCAGTCGGCTGGTGCCCTTAGATGCGTGAATACATATTTAGAGCAGAAAAATTCAGAATTGAGTATATTGTTAAATTTTTTTGTTGTTGTAATTCTAGAAAAAAAATATTAAAATAATTTTATTTTCAGCTTTCTTCGAGTCAGTCGGCTGGCCCCCTTAGATGCATGAATACATATATAGAGCAGAAAAATTCTGAGTTGAGTATATTGTTAAATTTTTTTGTTGTTGTAATTCTAGGAAAAAAAAATTAAAATAATTTTATTTTTCAGGTTTCTTCGAGTCAGTCGGCTGGTGCCCTTAGATGCGTGAATACATATTTAGAGCAGAAAAATTCAGAGTTGAGTATATTGTTAATTTTTGTTGTTGTTGTAATTCTAGAAAAAAAAAATTAAAATAATTTTATTTTTCAGGTTTCTTCGATTCAGTCGGCTGGTGCCCTTAGATGCGTGAATACATATTTAGAGCAGAAAAATTCAGAGTTGAGTATATTGTTAATTTTTGTTGTTGTTGTAATTCTAGAAAAAAAAAATTAAAATAATTTTATTTTTCAGGTTTCTTCGAGTCAGTCGGCTGGCCCCCTTAGATGCATGAATGCATATTTAGTGCAGAAAAATTCGGAGTTGAGTATATTGTTAATTTTTGTTGTTGTTGTAATTCTAGAAAAAAAAAATTAAAATAATTTTATTTTTCAGCTTTCTTCGAGTCAGTCGGCTGGCCCCCTTAGATGCATGAATACATATATAGAGCAGAAAAATTCAGAGTTGAGTATATTGTTAAATTTTTTTGTTGTTGTAATTCTAGGAAAAAAAAATTAAAATAATTTTATTTTTCAGGTTTCTTCGAGTCAGTCGGCTGGTGCCCTTAGATGCGTGAATACATATTTAGAGCAGAAAAATTCAGAGTTGAGTATATTGTTAATTTTTGTTGTTGTTGTAATTCTAGAAAAAAAAAATTAAAATAATTTTATTTTCAGCTTTCTTCGAGTCAGTCGGCTGGTGCCCTTAGATGCGTGAATACATATTTAGAGCAGAAAAATTCAGAGTTGAGTATATTGTTAAATTTTTTTGTTGTTGTAATTCTAGGAAAAAAAAATTAAAATAATTTTATTTTTCAGGTTTCTTCGAGTCAGTCGGCTGGTGCCCTTAGATGCGTGAATACATATTTAGAGCAGAAAAATTCAGAGTTGAGTATATTGTTAAATTTTTTTGTTGTTGTAATTCTAGAAAAAAAAAATTAAAATAATTTTATTTTCAGCTTTCTTCGAGTCAGTCGGCTGGCGCCCTTAGATGCATGAATACATATTTAGAGCAGAAAAATTCGGAGTTGAGTATATTGTTAATTTTGTTTGTTGTTGTAATTCTAGAAAAAAAAAATTAAAATAATTTTATTTTTCAGGTTTCTTCGAGTCAGTCGGCTGGTGCCCTTAGATGCGTGAATACATATTTAGAGCAGAAAAATTCAGAATTGAGTATATTGTTAAATTTTTTTGTTGTTGTAATTCTAGAAAAAAAAAATTAAAATAATTTTATTTTTCAGGTTTCTTCGATTCAGTCGGCTGGTGCCCTTAGATGCGTGAATACATATTTAGAGCAGAAAAATTCAGAGTTGAGTATATTGTTAAATTTTTTTGTTGTTGTAATTCTAGGAAAAAAAAATTAAAATAATTTTATTTTTCAGGTTTCTTCGAGTCAGTCGGCTTGTGCCCTTAGATGCGTGAATACATATTTAGAGCAGAAAAATTCAGAGTTGAGTATATTGTTAAATTGTTTTGTTGTTGTAATTCTAGGAAAAAAAAAATTAAAATAATTTTATTTTTCAGGTTTCTTCGAGTCAGTCGGCTGGTGCCCTTAGATGCGTGAATACATATTTAGAGCAGAAAAATTCAGAGTTGAGTATATTGTTAATTTTTGTTGTTGTTGTAATTCTAGAAAAAAAAAATTAAAATAATTTTATTTTTCAGGTTTCTTCGATTCAGTCGGCTTGTGCCCTTAGATGCGTGAATACATATTTAGAGCAGAAAAATTCTGAGTTGAGTATATTGTTAAATTTTTTTGTTGTTGTAATTCTAGGAAAAAAAAATTAAAATAATTTTATTTTTCCGGTTTCTTCGAGTCAGTCGGCTGGTGCCCTTAGATGCGTGAATACATATTTAGAGCAGAAAAATTCGGAGTTGAGTATATTGTTAATTTTTGTTGTTGTTGTAATTCTAGAAAAAAAAAATTAAAATAATTTTATTTTTCAGCTTTTTTCGAGTCAGTCGGCTGGCCCCCTTAGATGCATGAATATATATTTAGAGCAGAAAAATTCAGAGTTGAGTATATTGTTAAATTTGTTTGTTGTTGTAATTCTAGAAAAAAAAAATTTAAATAATTTTATTTTTCAGCTTTCTTTGAGTCAGTCGGCTGGTGCCCTTAGATGCGTGAATACATATTTAGAGCAGAAAAATTCGGAGTTGAGTATATTGTTAAATGTTTTTGTTCTTGTATGTAATTCTAGAAAAAAAAATTAAAATAATTTTATTTTTCAGGTTTCTTCGACTCAGCGGCTGGCGCCCTTACCAGCGTGAGCACGTATTTAGAGCAGAAAAATTCAGAGTTGAGTATATTGTTAAATTTGTTTGTTGTTGTAATTCTAGAAAAAAAAAATTAAAATAATTTTATTTTTCAGGTTTCTTTGAGTCAGTCGGCTGGTGCCCTTAGATGCGTGAATACATATTTAGAGCAGAAAAATTCAGAGTTAAGTATATTGTTAAATTTGTTTGTTGTTGTAATTCTAGAAAAAAAAAATTAAAATAATTTTATTTTTCAGGTTTCTTCGATTCAGTCGGCTTGTGCCCTTAGATGCGTGAATACATATTTAGAGCAGAAAAATTCAGAGTTGAGTATATTGTTAAATTGTTTTGTTGTTGTAATTCTAGGAAAAAAAAAATTAAAATAATTTTATTTTTCAGGTTTCTTCGAGTCAGTCGGCTGGTGCCCTTAGATGCGTGAATACATATTTAGAGCAGAAAAATTCAGAGTTGAGTATATTGTTAATTTTTGTTGTTGTTGTAATTCTAGAAAAAAAAAATTAAAATAATTTTATTTTGCAGGTTTCTTCGAGTCAGTCGGCTGGTGCCCTTAGATGCGTGAATACATATTTAGAGCAGAAAAATTCAGAGTTGAGTATATTGTTAAATTGTTTTGTTGTTGTAATTCTAGGAAAAAAAAAATTAAAATAATTTTATTTTTCAGGTTTCTTCGAGTCAGTCGGCTGGTGCCCTTAGATGCGTGAATACATATTTAGAGCAGAAAAATTCAGAGTTGAGTATATTGTTAATTTTTGTTGTTGTTGTAATTCTAGAAAAAAAAATTAAAATAATTTTATTTTTCAGCTTTTTTCGAGTCAGTCGGCTGGCCCCCTTAGATGCATGAATATATATTTAGAGCAGAAAAATTCAGAGTTGAGTATATTGTTAAATTTTTTTGTTGTTGTAATTCTAGAAAAAAAAAATTAAAATAATTTTATTTTTCAGGTTTCTTCGAGTCAGTCGGCTGGTGCCCTTAGACGCATGAATACGTATTTAGAGCAGAAAAATTCAGAGTTGAGTATATTGTTAATTTTTGTTGTTGTTGTAATTCTAGAAAAAAAAATTAAAATAATTTTATTTTTCAGGTTTCTTCGAGTCAGTCGGCTGGTGCCCTTAGATGCGTGAATACATATTTAGAGCAGAAAAATTCAAAGTTGAGTATATTGTTAATTTTTGTTGTTGTTGTAATTCTAGAAAAAAAAAATTAAAATAATTTTATTTTTCAGGTTTCTTCGATTCAGTCGGCTTGTGCCCTTAGATGCGTGAATACATATTTAGAGCAGAAAAATTCAGAGTTGAGTATATTGTTAAACTGTTTTGTTGTTGTAATTCTAGAAAAAAAAAATTAAAATAATTTTATTTTTCAGGTTTCTTCGAGTCAGTCGGCTGGTGCCCTTAGATGCGTGAATACATATTTAGAGCAGAAAAATTCAGAGTTGAGTATATTGTTAAATTTTGTTGTTGTTGTAATTCTAGAAAAAAAAAATTAAAATAATTTTATTTTTCAGCTTTTTTCGAGTCAGTCGGCTGGCCCCCTTAGATGCATGAATATATATTTAGAGCAGAAAAATTCAGAGTTGAGTATATTGTTAAATTTTGTTGTTGTTGTAATTCTAGAAAAAAAAAATTAAAATAATTTTATTTTTCAGCTTTTTTCGAGTCAGTCGGCTGGCCCCCTTAGATGCATGAATATATATTTAGAGCAGAAAAATTCAGAGTTGAGTATATTGTTAAATTTTTTTGTTGTTGTAATTCTAGAAAAAAAAAATTAAAATAATTTTATTTTTCAGCTTTTTTCGAGTCAGTCGGCTGGCCCCCTTAGATGCATGAATATATATTTAGAGCAGAAAAATTCAGAGTTGAGTATATTGTTAAATTTTTTTGTTGTTGTAATTCTAGAAAAAAAAAATTAAAATAATTTTATTTTTCAGGTTTCTTCGAGTCAGTCGGCTGGTGCCCTTAGATGCGTGAATACATATTTAGAGCAGAAAAATTCAGAGTTGAGTATATTGTTAAATTTTGTTGTTGTTGTAATTCTAGAAAAAAAAAATTAAAATAATTTTATTTTTCAGCTTTTTTCGAGTCAGTCGGCTGGCCCCCTTAGATGCATGAATATATATTTAGAGCAGAAAAATTCAGAGTTGAGTATATTGTTAATTTTTGTTGTTGTTGTAATTCTAGAAAAAAAAAATTAAAATAATTTTATTTTTCAGGTTTCTTCGATTCAGTCGGCTGGTGCCCTTAGATGCATGAATGCATATTTAGAGCAGAAAAATTCAGAGTTGAGTATATTGTTAATTTTTGTTGTTGTTGTAATTCTAGAAAAAAAAAATTAAAATAATTTTATTTTTCAGGTTTCTTCGAGTCAGTCGGCTGGTGCCCTTAGATGCGTGAATACATATTTAGAGCAGAAAAATTCAGAGTTGAGTATATTGTTAATTTTTGTTGTTGTTGTAATTCTAGAAAAAAAAAATTAAAATAATTTTATTTTTCAGGTTTCTTCGATTCAGTCGGCTGGTGCCCTTAGATGCATGAATGCATATTTAGAGCAGAAAAATTCAGAGTTGAGTATATTGTTAAATTTGTTTGTTGTTGTAATTCTAGAAAAAAAAAATTAAAATAATTTTATTTTTCAGCTTTTTTCGAGTCAGTCGGCTGGCCCCCTTAGATGCATGAATATATATTTAGAGCAGAAAAATTCAGAGTTGAGTATATTGTTAATTTTTGTTGTTGTTGTAATTCTAGAAAAAAAAAATTAAAATAATTTTATTTTTCAGGTTTCTTCGAGTCAGTCGGCTGGTGCCCTTAGATGCGTGAATACATATTTAGAGCAGAAAAATTCAAAGTTGAGTATATTGTTAATTTTTGTTGTTGTTGTAATTCTAGAAACAAAAAATTAAAATAATTTTATTTTTCAGGTTTCTTCGATTCAGTCGGCTTGTGCCCTTAGATGCGTGAATACATATTTAGAGCAGAAAAATTCAGAGTTGAGTATATTGTTAAATTTTTTTGTTGTTGTAATTCTAGAAAAAAAAAATTAAAATAATTTTATTTTTCAGGTTTCTTCGAGTCAGTCGGCTGGTGCCCTTAGATGCGTGAATACATATTTAGAGCAGAAAAATTCAGAGTTGAGTATATTGTTAATTTTTGTTGTTGTTGTAATTCTAGAAACAAAAAATTAAAATAATTTTATTTTTCAGGTTTCTTCGATTCAGTCGGCTTGTGCCCTTAGATGCGTGAATACATATTTAGAGCAGAAAAATTCAGAGTTGAGTATATTGTTAAATTGTTTTGTTGTTGTAATTCTAGGAAAAAAAAAATTAAAATAATTTTATTTTTCAGGTTTCTTCGAGTCAGTCGGCTGGTGCCCTTAGATGCGTGAATACATATTTAGAGCAGAAAAATTCAGAGTTGAGTATATTGTTAAATTTTTTTGTTGTTGTAATTCTAGAAAAAAAAAATTAAAATAATTTTATTTTTCAGGTTTCTTCGAGTCAGTCGGCTGGCCCCCTTAGATGCATGAATATATATTTAGAGCAGAAAAATTCAGAGTTGAGTATATTGTTAAATTTTTTTGTTGTTGTAATTCTAGAAAAAAAAAATTAAAATAATTTTATTTTTCAGGTTTCTTCGAGTCAGTCGGCTGGTGCCCTTAGACGCATGAATACGTATTTAGAGCAGAAAAATTCAGAGTTGAGTATATTGTTAATTTTTGTTGTTGTTGTAATTCTAGAAAAAAAAAATTAAAATAATTTTATTTTTCAGGTTTCTTCGATTCAGTCGGCTGGTGCCCTTAGATGCATGAATGCATATTTAGAGCAGAAAAATTCAGAGTTGAGTATATTGTTAATTTTTGTTGTTGTTGTAATTCTAGAAAAAAAAAATTAAAATAATTTTATTTTTCAGGTTTCTTCGAGTCAGTCGGCTGGTGCCCTTAGATGCGTGAATACATATTTAGAGCAGAAAAATTCAGAGTTGAGTATATTGTTAATTTTTGTTGTTGTTGTAATTCTAGAAAAAAAAAATTAAAATAATTTTATTTTTCAGCTTTCTTCGAGTCAGTCGGCTGGTGCCCTTAGATGCGTGAATACATATTTAGAGCAGAAAAATTCAGAGTTGAGTATATTGTTAATTTTTGTTGTTGTTGTAATTCTAGAAAAAAAAAATTAAAATAATTTTATTTTTCAGGTTTCTTCGAGTCAGTCGGCTGGTGCCCGTAGATGCGTGAATACATATTTAGAGCAGAAAAATTCAGAGTTGAGTATATTGTTAATTTTTGTTGTTGTTGTAATTCTAGAAAAAAAAAATTAAAATAATTTTATTTTTCAGCTTTCTTCGAGTCAGTCGGCTGGCCCCCTTAGATGCATGAATACATATTTAGAGCAGAAAAATTCGGAATTGAGTATATTGTTAAATGTTTTTGTTGTTGTAATTCTAGAAAAAAAAATTAAAATAATTTTATTTTTCAGGTTTCTTCGAGTCGGTCGGCTGGCCCCCTTAGATGCATGAATACATATTTAGTGCAGAAAAATTCGGAATTGAGTATATTGTTAATTTTTGTTGTTGTTGTAATTCTAGAAAAAAAAATTAAAATAATTTTATTTTTCAGTTTTCTTCGAGTCGGTCGGCTGGCCCCCTTAGATGCATGAATACATATTTAGTGCAGAAAAATTCGGAATTGAGTATATTGTTAAATGTTTTTGTTGTTGTAATTCTAGAAAAAAAAATTAAAATAATTTTATTTTTCAGGTTTCTTCGAGTCGGTCGGCTGGCCCCCTTAGATGCATGAATATATATTTAGAGCAGAAAAATTCAGAGTTGAGTATATTGTTAATTTTTGTTGTTGTTGTAATTCTAGAAAAAAAAAATTAAAATAATTTTATTTTTCAGCTTTCTTCGAGTCAGTCGGCTGGTGCCCTTAGATGCGTGAATACATATTTAGAGCAGAAAAATTCAGAGTTGAGTATATTGTTAATTTTTGTTGTTGTTGTAATTCTAGAAAAAAAAAATTAAAATAATTTTATTTTTCAGGTTTCTTCGATTCAGTCGGCTTGTGCCCTTAGATGCGTGAATACATATTTAGAGCAGAAAAATTCAGAGTTGAGTATATTGTTAAATTGTTTTGTTGTTGTAATTCTAGGAAAAAAAAAATTAAAATAATTTTATTTTTCAGGTTTCTTCGAGTCAGTCGGCTGGTGCCCTTAGATGCGTGAATACATATTTAGAGCAGAAAAATTCGGAGTTGAGTATATTGTTAAATTTTGTTGTTGTTGTAATTCTAGAAAAAAAAAATTAAAATAATTTTATTTTTCAGGTTTCTTCGACTCAGCGGCTGGCGCCCTTACCAGCTTGAGCACGTAGTTGGAGCAGAAAAATTCGGAGTTGAGTATATTGTTAAATTTTTTTGTTGTTGTAATTCTAGAAAAAAAAAAAATTAAAATAATTTTATTTTTCAGGTTTCTTCGAGTCAGTCGGCTGGTGCCCTTAGATGCGTGAATACATATTTAGAGCAGAAAAATTCGGAGTTGAGTATATTGTTAAATTTTGTTGTTGTTGTAATTCTAGAAAAAAAAAATTAAAATAATTTTATTTTTCAGGTTTCTTCGACTCAGCGGCTGGCGCCCTTACCAGCGTGAGCACGTAGTTGGAGCAGAAAAATTCGGAGTTGAGTATATTGTTAAATTTTGTTGTTGTTGTAATTCTAGAAAAAAAAATATTAAAATAATTTTATTTTTCAGGTTTCTTCGAGTCAGTCGGCTGGTGCCCTTAGATGCGTGAATACATATTTAGAGCAGAAAAATTCGGAGTTGAGTATATTGTTAAATGTTTTTGTTGTTGTAATTCTAGAAAAACAAAATTAAAATAATTTTATTTTTCAGGTTTCTTCGACTCAGCGGCTGGCGCCCTTACCAGCGTGAGCACGTAGTTGGAGCAGAAAAATTCGGAGTTGAGTATATTGTTAAATTTTGTTGTTGTTGTAATTCTAGAAAAAAAAATATTAAAATAATTTTATTTTTCAGGTTTCTTCGAGTCAGTCGGCTGGTGCCCTTAGATGCGTGAATACATATTTAGAGCAGAAAAATTCGGAGTTGAGTATATTGTTAAATTTTGTTGTTGTTGTAATTCTAGAAAAAAAAATATTAAAATACTTTTATTTTTCAGGTTTCTTCGAGTCAGTCGGCTATTGCCCATACCAGCGTGAGCACGTAGCTGGAGCAGAAAAATTCGGAGTTGAGTATATTGTTAAATTTGTTTGTTGTTGTAATTCTAGAAAAAAAAAATTAAAATAATTTTAGTTTTCAGGTTTCTTCGAGTCAGTCGGCTGGTGCCCTTAGATGCGTGAATGCTAACTTCTGAGATAAAATTCGGAGTCAACTGAGTAGATATGGAAATAGAATAGATAAATATATATATTTTTTGGTTATATGTATATGTAAATATATGGAATACAATGTAAATATATATTATTTTATTAAGAATGGATCTTGTCGTAGTGTTGAAAATGAAAAACCTAAAATATTGTTTATTATAGAAAACGTAAAGTAAAATTAAAGTATTGTTTAAAAAATTATTAAATTTATAAATATACAGATTCTAACTGAATTATTAAAATATTTTATTTAAGTATATTAATTTAATTTGTTTATTAATAGTAATAAATGCACTTTTTGTTTATTAAAAAATATATAAAATTATGTTTTTCTATATTTTTTTATTATTTAGTTGTAAATCACACCGCGAACTGAGTGGTTTCGATCTCCCACTCAAAGTACTCAATCTAAGTCACTCAGACTCAAACCAGTCCCTCGCACTCAAACTCAGTCGTGGTGAGTGGGTTGGGTGGTCCTCGATGGTACTCGGTGAGCGGTGGTCAGTTTTCAATGACGCTCCATAGAGAGCGGTTGTGTGTCGCTCGTCGTCGGTGGATGGTGGGTGGTGGGTGGTGGGTGGTGGTCGGTCGGTCGGTCGTGGGTGGTCGGTCGGTTGGTCGGTTGGTTGGTTGGTTGGTTGGTGGGTGAGTGGTCGGTCGGTCGGTCGGTCGGTCTGTGGGTGGGTGGGTGGGTCAGTGGGTGGGTGGTCGATCGGTCGGTCGGTCGGTTGGTTGGTGGGTGGGTGGGTGGGTGGTGGTGGTCAGTCGTCGGTGGTGGGTTGCCGGTCGGCAGTGGGTGGTGGTGGGTGCTCGGTCGTTCGTCACTGGTAGGTGGGTCGGTCGACAGTGGGTGGTGGTGGGTGCTCGGTCGTCAATGGTAGGTGGGTCGATCGACAGTGGGTGGTGGTGGGTGGTCGGTCGGCAGTGATCAGTCAGTTAGTAATTTGTGGGTGGTTGGTGGGTGGTTGGTCGGTCGGTTGGTTGGTTGGTCGGTTGGTTGGTGGGTGGGTAGGTGGGTGGTGGTCAGTCGCCGGTCGGCAGTGGGTGGTGGTGGGTGCTCGGTCGTTCGTCACTGGTAGGTGGGTCGGTCGACAGTGGGTGGTGGTGGGTGGTCGGTCGTCGGTGATCAGTCAGTTAGTCATTTGTGGGTGGTTGGTGGGTGGGTGGTCGGTCGGTCGGTTGGTTGGTTGGTTGGTTGGTTGGTTGGTTGGTTGGTTGGTTGGTGGGTGGGTGGGATGTCGATCGGTCGGTCGATTGGTTGGTTGGTTGGTTGGTTGGTTGGTTGGTTGGTTGGTTGGTTGGTTGGTTGGTTGGTTGGTTGGTTGGTTGGTTGGTTATTTGGTTGGTGGGTGGGTGGGTGGGTGGCTGGCTGGTTGGTGGTCAGTCGTCGGTGGTGGGTGGTGGTGGGTGGTCGGTCGGTCGGTCGTCGGTTGTCGGCGGTGGGTGGTTGGTGGTGGGTGGTCGGTGGTCGATCGTGGATTGTGGATTGCCACAATTCTCGGGTCCCATAGCCAATCAGTCATATAGTTTATCAGTCAGTTAGTAAGTTAGTGAGTTGTTGACTTGTACTGCAGTACTGCGTCGCGTGTGATATTGTGTGTATGCAGCATGCAGAGCATTTTGAATGCATCCAGAGCAGAAGCAGAATTCAGAATCCCTTTTGGAGAAGCAGCAAAAAGGGTATTCTTGAGGTACATACATACATACATACACCAAAACAAAGAGTAAAGGTATATTTTTTATTTTTTATTATTTTTTTACTCAGCCCTTTTACCAACAGATAATGTTCACATATCTAACTAAATTAACTAAACAGTGTACTTAATTAAATATCCATTCTCTTCCTTTAACATCAGTTTACAGTTCGAATCTCATTCCATTTTCTAATTTTTCTATCAAGTTCCTACTCATATCTAGATGCATGAATGCAATTATTTACTTCTCCTTTCATTAACTTTCATTAACATACTATTCAAGTAGTGTCATCTCTAAGACAATATACAAATAAATACATTCTTGATGGGCTTGAGCATATTTTGTAGCTAGTTTTCATGATTTACCAATATCGCTGCTTGACATTGCTAGCCCGGGCTTCTAGTTTCTTTCTACAGTTTGCAAAGTGTTTCCTTTACTTAATCATTCCATGCCCTATGCATATTTTCAGTCTCAATTCATGCCTCAATTCCAAACAATTGAATGCTTTTCGCCTTGATTTGGTAGTTAGGCTCGACGGTAGGCGAACACCTGTCTTTGTCTAGACGTGTTGCTTTTGATCAATGTTAATCGAGGCTGTGTGCAATTGTCACTTTAAGAAGCAAATGTGATTTAAGTGCCCTGACATAAGGCCAACTGACATAAGGACAAATTTTGATATTTGTCCTTGTGTTACTAAACCTTATGTCATGGCATATGGTTGCATACGTCTTGAGTTGTAAGCTGCAAGTCGGAGTCTATTTACTATAGCCCTGGACTATACACATACTATGTGTATAGCTTCGAAAATCGGAAATGTTAATACGTGTTAGCAATAGTTAATTCGTCGTAACAGTCTCCATTTTCGAAGTTTAGTCCACTGCTATACATATAGACTTCTACTTGAAGTCTTCACCTCAAGACACGTGTAACCATACAAATCATATCTGCTCTGGCGGTGAGAATTGTGTGAAGTCTCGATTGACGTTGAGCAAAACCAACGCGATTAGACTCGACAGGTGGTCATCTACTAACGACCCCCAACCACCATATCAGGACGAAACGGATTCAATTCTTGGAGCTGAGAACAATATTTTTTTTATTAATAGTTCCATCAGACCATTCATACTCTTACTCACTCACATTACCTTTAAAAATATATCACACTTGCCATTTAACATTTACATTTACCTGCGCCACTAGCAATGAAAAGCAGCAATATTACCTCCCTGCGAACTGTAGGGAGTATTTCTTTTGTATTCCCTCCATGCGAACTGTATGGAGGCTTTTAGGTCCTTTCCATTCCCTTCCTACCATCTGTATTAGTCCCTTACTATTCCCTCCCTACAAACTCTCTTAGGTTTTTTTTTATTCCCTCCCTGCGAACTGTATGGAGGCTTTTAGGTCCTTTCAATCCCCACAAACTCTAGCAAGCCCTTCCCATTCCCTCCCAACAAACTCTATTTTCTATTCCCTCCCTACGAATTGTATGGAGGCTTTTAGGTATTTTTTATTCCCTTCCTACGAACTGCATGGAGGCTTTTAGGTTATTCCCTAACTGCAAATTGTATGAATTCCCTTATACGCTTAACAATCCTTTTATCCTTTACCTTACTACAGCTTAACTTAATTTAATCAGTCTTATCAGTCTGAACAAGCTTCAAGGCTTAGTACATTGCATTACTTCTGTACCTGGTATCCGCTGATAGATTATACATTTGAACTCGTGTAGCTTGTAGTATTCTCTTCATACAAACTGCAAGGGAATGTTGATAGGGTGCTAGGACCTTTCATTTCTTTTTCTTTTCTTTTTTTCTTCTCGTTTCAGGATTTATTCCCTTCCAGCGAATTGTTGGAAGGATTTTAGGTGTCTGTATTCCCTCTCTGCGAACTGTGGAGAGGCTTTTAGGAGTTTTTTTATTCCCTCCATGCTAACTGTGGGAAGGTTTCTAGGATATTTATTTGTTTTTTTATTTTTTTTTTATTCCCGGCATACTATGTACATATATGAAACGTGTAGTTAGAATGTTACTAAGTGTTCGCGAATATATTAAATTGACAGACGGGATGCCACTGTGTTGTAAATGTATGATTGCGATTCGTTAACTTCAGTTAGGTCGACATCAAGTTAGTTCGGAGGTTAGGTTTAGAATTTTAGGAAGGATACGTGCGATTAGGTTAGCATTTTATCTAATTTATTTTGTTTAGGAAGGGTATCTGCGATACTTTATCGCGCGATTAGGTTATAATTTTATTTAATTTTTGTTAGGAAGGATATCTGCGATATTTTATCGCGTGATTAGGTTAGGATTATATCTAATTTTGGCTAGGAAGGGTATTTGCGATATTTTCCCCGCGATAAGGTTAGGATCTTAGCTAGGGTTAGGTAGGAAGGATATCCCCCTCTGCGGACAAGTGGAGGGTAGGCCAAATGGCAACGCGCGCGGTGCAAAATTTCGTAATTAGGATAGGTTTTTTTTTAGCTAGGGTTAGGTAGGAAGGATATCCCAATCTGCGGACAAGTGGAGGGTAGGCCAAATGGCAACGCGCGCGGTACAAAAATTCGTAATTAGGATAGGTTTTTTTTTAGCTAGGGTTAGGTAGGAAGGATATCCCCCTCTGCGGACAAGTGGAGGGTAGGCCAAATGGCAACGCGCGCGGTACAAAATTTCGTAATTAGGATAGGTTTTTTTAGCTAGGGTTAGGTAGGAAGGATATCCCCCTCTGCGGACAAGTGGAGGGTAGGCCAAATGGCAACGCGCGCGGTACAAAATTTCGTAATTAGGATAGGTTTTTTTTTAGCTAGGGTTAGGTAGGAAGGATATCCCCCTCTGCGGACAAGTGGAGGGTAGGCCAAATGGCAACGCGCGCGGTACAAAAATTCGTAATTAGGATAGGTTTTTTTTTAGCTAGGGTTAGGTAGGAAGGATATCCCCCTCTGCGGACAAGTGGAGGGTAGGCCAAATGGCAACGCGCACGGTACAAAAATTCGTAATTAGGATAGGTTTTTTTTTAGCTAGGGTTAGGTAGGAAGGATATCCCCCTCTGCGGACAAGTGGAGGGTAGGCCAAATGGCAACGCGCGCGGTACAAAAATTCGTAATTAGGATAGGTTTTTTTTTAGCTAGGGTTAGGTAGGAAGGATATCCCCCTCTGCGGACAAGTGGAGGGTAGGCCAAATGGCAACGCGCACGGTACAAAAATTCGTAATTAGGATAGGTTTTTTTTTAGCTAGGGTTAGGTAGGAAGGATATCCCCCTCTGCGGACAAGTGGAGGGTAGGCCAAATGGCAACGCGCGCGGTACAAAAATTCGTAATTAGGATAGGTTTTTTTTAGCTAGGGTTAGGTAGGAAGGATATCCCCCTCTGCGGACAAGTGGAGGGTAGGCCAAATGGCAACGCGCGGTGCAAAATTTCGTAATTAGGATAGGTTTTTAGCTAGACTTCTTAGTTAGGAATTAGGTTAGTGAGGGATTAGATAGTTAGGCATTAGCTAGCGTCAGATTAGAGGTGGTATTCTCCTGAAGACCGGTTGTAAGAGGGACGGCCCTTAAGGTTTTCTCCATACTGACTGACGGAGTTTTATCGCCGGTAGGTTAGCTTGACATATTTTGTAGGGATTAGATAGTTAGGAAAGAAATCTCGGAGTGGCGAAACGAAATCTCGCGATTAGTATAGGTTTTTATAGCTAGGGTTAGGTAGGAAGGATATCCCCCTCTGCGGACAAGTGGAGGGTAGGCCAAATGGCAACGCGCGCGGTTCAAAAATTCGTAATTAGGATAGGTTTTTTTTTAGCTAGGGTTAGGTATAAAGGATATCCCCCTCTGCGGACAAGTGGAGGGTAGGCCAAATGGCAACGCGCGCGGTACAAAATTTCGTAATTAGGATAGGTTTTTTTTTTGAGCTAGGGTTAGGTAGGAAGGATATCCCCCTCTGCGGACAAGTGGAGGGTAGGCCAAATGGCAACGCACGCGGTGCAAAATTTCGTAATTAGGATAGGTTTTTAGCTAGACTTCTTAGTTAGGAATTAGGTTAGTGAGGGATTAGATAGTTAGGCATTAGCTAGCGTCAGATTAGAGGTGGTATTCTCCTGAAGACCGGTTGTAAGAGGGACGGCCCTTAAGGTTTTCTCCATACTGACTGACGGAGTTTTATCGCCTGTAGGTTAGCTTGACATATTTTGTAGGGATTAGATAGTTAGGAACGAAATCTCGGAGTGGCGAAACGAAATCTCGCGATTAGTATAGGTTTTTATAGCTAGGGTTAGGTAGGAAGGATATCCCCCTCTGCAGACAAGTGGAGGGTAGGCCAAATGGCAACGAGCGCGGTACAAAAATTCGTAATTAGGATATTTTTTTTTTTTAGCTAGGGTTAGGTAGGAAGGATATCCCCCCTCTGCGGACAAGTGGAGGGTAGGCCAAATGGCAACGCGCGCGGTGCAAAATTTCGTAATTAGGATAGGTTTTTAGCTAGACTTCTTAGTTAGGAATTAGGTTAGTGAGGGATTAGATAGTTAGGCATTAGCTAGCGTCAGATTAGAGGTGGTATTCTCCTGAAGACCGGTTGTAAGAGGGACGGCCCTTAAGGTTTTCTCCATACTGACTGACGGAGTTTTATCGCCTGTAGGTTAGCTTGACATATTTTGTAGGAATTAGATAGTTAGGAACGAAATCTCGGAGTGGCGAAACGAAATCTCGCGATTAGTATAGGTTTTTATAGCTAGGGTTAGGTAGGAAGGATATCCCCCTCTGCGGACAAGTGGAGGGTAGGCCAAATGGCAACGAGCGCGGTACAAAAATTCGTAATTAGGATAGGTTTTTTTTTAGCTTCGGTTAGGTAGGAAGGATATCCCCCTCTGCGGACAAGTGGAGGGTAGGCCAAATGGCAACGCGCGCGGTTCAAAAATTCGTAATTAGGATAGGTTTTTTTTTTAGCTAGGGTTAGGTAGGAAGGATATCCCCCTCTACGGACAAGTGGAGGGTAGGCCAAATGGCAACGCGCGCGGTACAAAATTTCGTAATTAGGATAGGTTTTTTTTTTTAGCTAGGGTTAGGTAGGAAGGATATCCCCCTCTGCGGACAAGTGGAGGGTAGGCCAAATGGCAACGCGCGCGGTACAAAAGTTCGTAATTAGGATAGGTTTTTTTTTTAGCTTGGGTTAGGTAGGAAGGATATCCCCCTCTGCGGACAAGTGGAGGGTAGGCCAAATGGCAACGCGCGCGGTTCAAAAATTCGTAATTAGGATAGGTTTTTTTTTAGCTAGGGTTAGGTAGGAAGGATATCCCCGTCTGCGGACAAGTGGAGGGTAGGCCAAATGGCAACGCGCGCGGTACAAAAGTTCGTAATTAGGATTTTTTTTTTTAGCTAGGGTTAGGTAGGAAGGATATCCCCCTCTGCGGACAAGTGGAGGGTAGGCCAAAAGGCAACGCGCGCGGTACAAAAATTCGTAATTAGGATAGGTTTTTTTTTTTAGCTAGGGTTAGGTAGGAAGGATATCCCCCTCTGCGGACAAGTGGAGGGTAGGCCAAATGGCAACGCGCGCGGTTCAAAAATTCGTAATTAGGATAGGTTTTTTTTTTAGCTAGGGTTAGGTAGGAAGGATATCCCCCTCTACGGACAAGTGGAGGGTAGGCCAAATGGCAACGCGCGCGGTACAAAATTTCGTAATTAGGATAGGTTTTTTTTTTAGCTAGGGTTAGGTAGGAAGGATATCCCCCTCTGCGGACAAGTGGAGGGTAGGCCAAATGGCAACGCGCGCGGTACAAAAGTTCGTAATTAGGATAGGTTTTTTTTTTAGCTTGGGTTAGGTAGGAAGGATATCCCCCTCTGCGGACAAGTGGAGGGTAGGCCAAATGGCAACGCGCGCGGTTCAAAAATTCGTAATTAGGATAGGTTTTTTTTTAGCTAGGGTTAGGTAGGAAGGATATCCCCCTCTGCGGACAAGTGGAGGGTAGGCCAAATGGCAACGCGCGCGGTACAAAAGTTCGTAATTAGGATAGGTTTTTTTTAGCTAGGGTTAGGTAGGAAGGATATCCCCCTCTGCGGACAAGTGGAGGGTAGGCCAAATGGCAACGCGCGCGGTACAAAAATTCGTAATTTGGATAGGTTTTTTTTTTAGCTAGGGTTAGGTAGGAAGGATATCCCCCTCTGCGGACAAGTGGAGGGTAGGCCAAATGGCAACGCGCGCGGTACAAAATTTCGTAATTAGGATAGGTTTTTTTTTTAGCTAGGGTTAGGTAGGAAGGATATCCCCCTCTGCGGACAAGTGGAGGGTAGGCCAAATGGCAACGCGCGCGGTACAAAATTTCGTAATTAGGATAGGTTTTTTTTTAGCTAGGGTTAGGTAGGAAGGATATCCCCCTCTGCGGACAAGTGGAGGGTAGGCCAAATGGCAACGCGCGCGGTGCAAAATTTCGTAATTAGGATAGGTTTTTAGCTAGACTTCTTAGTTAGGAATTAGGTTAGTGAGGGATTAGATAGTTAGGCATTAGCTAGCGTCAGATTAGAGGTGGTATTCTCCTGAAGACCGGTTGTAAGAGGGACGGCCCTTAAGGTTTTCTCCATACTGACTGACGGAGTTTTATCGCCTGTAGGTTAGCTTGACATATTTTGTAGGGATTAGATAGTTAGGAACGAAATCTCGGAGTGGCGAAACGAAATCTCGCGATTAGTATAGGTTTTTATAGCTAGGGTTAGGTAGGAAGGATATCCCCCTCTGCGGACAAGTGGAGGGTAGGCCAAATGGCAACGCGCGCGGTGCAAAAATTCGTAATTAGGATAGGTTTTTTTTTAGCTAGGGTTAGGTATTAAGGATATCCCCCTCTGCGGACAAGTGGAGGGTAGGCCAAATGGCAACGAGCGCGGTACAAAAATTCGTAATTAGGATAGGTTTTTTTTTAGCTAGGGTTAGGTAGGAAGGATATCCCCCTCTGCGGACAAGTGGAGGGTAGGCCAAATGGCAACGCGCGCGGTACAAAAATTCGTAATTAGGATAGGTTTTTTTTAGCTAGGGTTAGGTAGGAAAGATATCCCCCTCTGCGGACAAGTGGAGGGTAGGCCAAATGGCAACGCGCGCGGTACAAAAATTCGTAATTAGGATCGGTTTTTTTTAGCTAGGGTTAGGTAGGAAGGATATCCCCCTCTGCGGACAAGTGGAGGGTAGGCCAAATGGCAACGCGCGCGGTACAAAAATTCGTAATTAGGATAGGTTTTTTTTTAGCTAGGGTTAGGTAGGAAGGATATCCCCCTCTGCGGACAAGTGGAGGGTAGTGGCGCGCGGTTCAAAAATTCGTAATTAGGATAGGTTTTTTTTTAGCTAGGGTTAGGTAGGAAGGATATCCCCCTCTGCGGACAAGTGGAGGGTAGGCCAAATGGCAACGCGCGCGGTACAAAAATTCGTAATTAGGATAGGTTTTTTTTTAGCTAGGGTTAGGTAGGAAGGATATCCCCCTCTGCGGACAAGTGGAGGGTAGGCCAAATGGCAACGCGCGCGGTACAAAATTTCGTAATTATTATAGGTTTTTAGCTAGACTTCTTAGTTAGGAATTAGGTTAGTGAGGGATTAGATAGTTAGGCATTAGCTAGCGTCAGATTAGAGGTGGTATTCTCCTGAAGATAGGTTTTTTTTTAGCTAGGGTTAGGTAGGAAGGATATCCCCCTCTGCGGACAAGTGGAGGGTAGGCCAAATGGCAACGCGCGCGGTACAAAATTTCGTAATTAGGATAGGTTTTTAGCTAGACTTCTTAGTTAGGAATTAGGTTAGTGAGGGATTAGATAGTTAGGCATTAGCTAGCGTCAGATTAGAGGTGGTATTCTCCTGAAGACCGGTTGTAAGAGGGACGGCCCTTAAGGTTTTCTCCATACTGACTGACGGAGTTTTATCGCCTGTAGGTTAGCTTGACATATTTTGTAGGGATTAGATAGTTAGGAACGAAATCTCGGAGTGGCGAAACGAAGTCTCGCGATTAGTATAGGTTTTTATAGCTAGGGTTAGGTAGGAAGGATATCCCCCTCTGCGGACAAGTGGAGGGTAGGTAAAATGGCAACGAGCGCGGTACAAAAATTCGTAATTAGGATAGGTTTTTTTTTAGCTAATGTTAGGTAGGAAGGATATCCCCCTCTGCGGACAAGTGGAGGGTAGGCCAAATGGCAACGCGCGCGGTACAAAATTTCGTAATTAGGATAGGTTTTTTTTTTAGCTAGGGTTAGGTAGGAAGGATATCCCCCTCTGCGGACAAGTGGAGGGTAGGCCAAATGGCAACGCGCGCGGTGCAAAATTTCGTAATTAGGATAGGTTTTTAGCTAGACTTCTTAGTTAGGAATTAGGTTAGTGAGGGATTAGATAGTTAGACATTAGCTAGCGTCAGATTAGAGGTGGTATTCTCCTGAAGACCGGTTGTAAGAGGGACGACCCTTAAGGTTTTCTCCATACTGACTGACGGAGTTTTATCGCCTGTAGGTTAGCTTGACATATTTTGTAGGGATTAGATAGTTAGGAACGAAATCTCGGAGTGGCGAAACGAAATCTCGCGATTAGTATAGGTTTTTATAGCTAGGGTTAGGTAGGAAGGATATCCCCCTCTGCGGACAAGTGGAGGGTAGGCCAAATGGCAACGCGCGCGGTACAAAATTGCGTAATTAGGATAGGTTTTTTTTTTTAGCTAGAGTTAGGTAGGAAGGATATCCCCCTCTGCGGACAAGTGGAGGGTAGGCCAAATGGCAACGCGCGCGGTGCAAAATTTCGTAATTAGGATAGGTTTTTAGCTAGACTTCTTAGTTAGGAATTAGGTTAGTGAGGGATTAGATAGTTAGACATTAGCTAGCGTCAGATTAGAGGTGGTATTCTCCTGAAGACCGGTTGTAAGAGGGACGGCCCTTAAGGTTTTCTCCATACTGACTGACGGAGTTTTATCGCCTGTAGGTTAGCTTGACATATTTTGTAGGGATTAGATAGTTAGGAACGAAATCTCGGAGTGGTGAAACGAAATCTCGCGATTAGTATAGGTTTTTATAGCTAGGGTTAGGTAGGAAGGATATCCCCCTCTGCGGACAAGTGGAGGGTAGGCCAAATGGCAACGCGCGCGGTTCAAAAATTCGTAATTAGGATAGGTTTTTTTTTAGCTAGAGTTAGGTAGGAAGGATATCCCCCTCTGCGGACAAGTGGAGGGTAGGTAAAATGGCAACGCGCGCGGTACAAAATTTCGTAATTAGGATAGGTTTTTTTTTTAGCTAGGGTTAGGTAGGAAGGATATCCCAATCTGCGGACAAGTGGAGGGTAGGCCAAATGGCAACGCGTGCGGTACAAAAGTTCGTAATTAGGATAGGTTTTTTTTTAGCTTGGGTTAGGTAGGAAGGATATCCCCCTCTGCGGACAAGTGGAGGGTAGGCCAAATGGCAACGCGCGCGGTACAAAATTTCGTAATTAGGATAGGTTTTTTTTAGCTAGGGTTAGGTAGGAAGGATATCCCCCTCTGCGGACAAGTGGAGGGTAGGCCAAATGGCAACGAGCGCGGTACAAAAATTCGTAATTAGGATAGGTTTTTTTTTAGCTAGGGTTAGGTAGGAAGGATATCCCCCTCTGCGGACAAGTGGAGGGTAGGCCAAATGGCAACGCGCGCGGTACAAAAATTCGTAATTAGGATAGGTTTTTTTTTAGCTAGGGTTAGGTAGGAAGGATATCCCCCTCTGCGGACAAGTGGAGGGTAGGCCAAATGGCAACGCGCGCGGTACAAAATTTCGTAATTAGGATAGGTTTTTTTTTTAGCTAGGGTTAGGTAGGAAGGATATCCCCCTCTGCGGACAAGTGGAGGGTAGGCCAAATGGCAACGCGCGCGGTACAAAAGTTCGTAATTAGGATAGGTTTTTTTTTAGCTTGGGTTAGGTAGGAAGGATATCCCCCTCTGCGGACAAGTGGAGGGTAGGCCAAATGGCAACGCGCGCGGTTCAAAAATTCGTAATTAGGATAGGTTTTTTTTTAGCTAGGGTTAGGTAGGAAGGATATCCCCCTCTGCGGACAAGTGGAGGGTAGGCCAAATGGCAACGCGCGCGGTACAAAAATTCGTAATTAGGATATGTTTTTTTTTAGCTAGGGTTAGGTAGGAAGGATATCCCCCTCTGCGGACAAGTGGAGGGTAGGCCAAATGGCAACGCGCGCGGTACAAAATTTCGTAATTAGGATAGGTTTTTTTTTAGCTAGGGTTAGGTAGGAAGGATATCCCCCTCTGCGGACAAGTGGAGGGTAGGCCAAATGGCAACGCGCGCGGTACAAAATTTCGTAATTAGGATAGGTTTTTTTTTTAGCTAGGGTTAGGTAGGAAGGATATCCCCCTCTGCGGACAAGTGGAGGGTAGGCCAAATGGCAACGCGCGCGGTACAAAAATTCGTAATTAGGATATGTTTTTTTTTAGCTAGGGTTAGGTAGGAAGGATATCCCCCTCTGCGGACAAGTGGAGGGTAGGCCAAATGGCAACGCGCGCGGTACAAAAATTCGTAATTAGGATTTGTTTTTTTAGCTAGGGTTAGGTAGGAAGGATATCCCCCTCTGCGGACAAGTGGAGGGTAGGCCAAATGGCAACGCGCGCGGTACAAAAATTCGTAATTAGGATAGGTTTTTTTTTTAGCTAGGGTTAGGTAGGAAGGATGTCCCCCTCTGCGGACAAGTGGAGGGTAGGCCAAATGGCAACGCGCGCGGTTCAAAAATTCGTAATTAGGATAGGTTTTTTTTTTAGCTAGGGTTAGGTAGGAAGGATATCCCCCTCTACGGACAAGTGGAGGGTAGGCCAAATGGCAACGCGCGCGGTACAAAATTTCGTAATTAGGATAGGTTTTTTTTTTAGCTAGGGTTAGGTAGGAAGGATATCCCCCTCTGCGGACAAGTGGAGGGTAGGCCAAATGGCAACGCGCGCGGTACAAAAGTTCGTAATTAGGATAGGTTTTTTTTTAGCTTGGGTTAGGTAGGAAGGATATCCCCCTCTGCGGACAAGTGGAGGGTAGGCCAAATGGCAACGCGCGCGGTTCAAAAATTCGTAATTAGGATAGGTTTTTTTTTAGCTAGGGTTAGGTAGGAAGGATATCCCCCTCTGCGGACAAGTGGAGGGTAGGCCAAATGGCAACGCGCGCGGTACAAAAGTTCGTAATTAGGATAGGTTTTTTTTAGCTAGGGTTAGGTAGGAAGGATATCCCCCTCTGCGGACAAGTGGAGGGTAGGCCAAATGGCAACGCGCGCGGTACAAAAATTCGTAATTTGGATAGGTTTTTTTTTTTAGCTAGGGTTAGGTAGGAAGGATATCCCCCTCTGCGGACAAGTGGAGGGTAGGCCAAATGGCAACGCGCGCGGTACAAAATTTCGTAATTAGGATAGGTTTTTTTTTTAGCTAGGGTTAGGTAGGAAGGATATCCCCCTCTGC
Source organism: Xylota sylvarum (assembly GCA_905220385.1). NCBI lineage: Eukaryota > Metazoa > Arthropoda > Insecta > Diptera > Syrphidae > Xylota > Xylota sylvarum. The sequence goes on from LR999958.1 coordinate 43,691,360, forward strand.
GGACAAGTGGAGGGTAGGCCAAATGGCAACGCGCGCGGTACAAAATTTCGTAATTAGGATAGGTTTTTTTTTAGCTAGGGTTAGGTAGGAAGGATATCCCCCTCTGCGGACAAGTGGAGGGTAGGCCAAATGGCAACGCGCGCGGTACAAAAATTCGTAATTAGGATATGTTTTTTTTTAGCTAGGGTTAGGTAGGAAGGATATCCCCCTCTGCGGACAAGTGGAGGGTAGGCCAAATGGCAACGCGCGCGGTACAAAATTTCGTAATTAGGATAGGTTTTTTTTTAGCTAGGGTTAGGTAGGAAGGATATCCCCCTCTGCGGACAAGTGGAGGGTAGGCCAAATGGCAACGCGCGCGGTACAAAAATTCGTAATTAGGATAGGTTTTTTTTTAGCTAGGGTTAGGTAGGAAGGATATCCCCCTCTGCGGACAAGTGGAGGGTAGGCCAAATGGCAACGCGCGCGGTACAAAAATTCGTAATTAGGATAGGTTTTTTTTTAGCTAGGGTTAGGTAGGAAGGATATCCCCCTCTGCGGACAAGTGGAGGGTAGGCCAAATGGCAACGAGCGCGGTACAAAAATTCGTAATTAGGATAGGTTTTTTTTTAGCTAGGGTTAGGTAGGAAGGATATCCCCCTCTGCGGACAAGTGGAGGGTAGTGGCGCGCGGTTCAAAAATTCGTAATTAGGATAGGTTTTTTTTTAGCTAGGGTTAGGTAGGAAGGATATCCCCCTCTGCGGACAAGTGGAGGGTAGGCCAAATGGCAACGCGCGCGGTACAAAAATTCGTAATTAGGATAGGTTTTTTTTTAGCTAGGGTTAGGTAGGAAGGATATCCCCCTCTGCGGACAAGTGGAGGGTAGGCCAAATGGCAACGCGCGCGGTACAAAATTTCGTAATTATTATAGGTTTTTAGCTAGACTTCTTAGTTAGGAATTAGGTTAGTGAGGGATTAGATAGTTAGGCATTAGCTAGCGTCAGATTAGAGGTGGTATTCTCCTGAAGATAGGTTTTTTTTTAGCTAGGGTTAGGTAGGAAGGATATCCCCCTCTGCGGACAAGTGGAGGGTAGGCCAAATGGCAACGCGCGCGGTACAAAATTTCGTAATTAGGATAGGTTTTTAGCTAGACTTCTTAGTTAGGAATTAGGTTAGTGAGGGATTAGATAGTTAGGCATTAGCTAGCGTCAGATTAGAGGTGGTATTCTCCTGAAGACCGGTTGTAAGAGGGACGGCCCTTAAGGTTTTCTCCATACTGACTGACGGAGTTTTATCGCCTGTAGGTTAGCTTGACATATTTTGTAGGGATTAGATAGTTAGGAACGAAATCTCGGAGTGGCGAAACGAAAGGTTTTTATAGCTAGGGTTAGGTAGGAAGGATATCCCCCTCTGCGGACAAGTGGAGGGTAGGCCAAATGGCAACGAGCGCGGTACAAAAATTCGTAATTAGGATAGGTTTTTTTTTAGCTAATGTTAGGTAGGAAGGATATCCCCCTCTGCGGACAAGTGGAGGGTAGGCCAAATGGCAACGAGCGCGGTACAAAAATTCGTAATTAGGATAGGTTTTTTTTTAGCTAGGGTTAGGTAGGAAGGATATCCCCCTCTGCGGACAAGTGGAGGGTAGGCCAAATGGCAACGCGCGCGGTACAAAAATTCGTAATTAGGATAGGTTTTTTTTTAGCTAGGGTTAGGTAGGAAGGATATCCCCCTCTGCGGACAAGTGGAGGGTAGGCCAAATGGCAACGCGCGCGGTACAAAAATTCGTAATTAGGATCGGTTTTTTTTAGCTAGGGTTAGGTAGGAAGGATATCCCCCTCTGCGGACAAGTGGAGGGTAGGCCAAATGGCAACGCGCGCGGTACAAAAATTCGTAATTAGGATAGGTTTTTTTTTTAGCTAGAGTTAGGTAGGAAGGATATCCCCCTCTGCGGACAAGTGGAGGGTAGGCCAAATGGCAACGCGCGCGGTACAAAAATTCGTAATTAGGATCGGTTTTTTTTAGCTAGGGTTAGGTAGGAAGGATATCCCCCTCTGCGGACAAGTGGAGGGTAGGCCAAATGGCAACGCGCGCGGTACAAAAATTCGTAATTAGGATAGGTTTTTTTTTAGCTAGGGTTAGGTAGGAAGGATATCCCCCTCTGCGGACAAGTGGAGGGTAGGCCAAATGGCAACGCGCGCGGTACAAAAATTCGTAATTAGGATCGGTTTTTTTTAGCTAGGGTTAGGTAGGAAGGATATCCCCCTCTGCGGACAAGTGGAGGGTAGGCCAAATGGCAACGCGCGCGGTACAAAATTTCGTAATTAGGATAGGTTTTTAGCTAGACTTCTTAGTTAGGAATTAGGTTAGTGAGGGATTAGATAGTTAAACATTAGCTAGCGTCAGATTAGAGGTGGTATGCTCCTGAAGACCGGTTGTAAGAGGGACGGCCCTTAAGGTTTTCTCCATACTGACTGACGGAGTTTTATCGCCTGTAGGTTAGCTTGACATATTTTGTAGGGATTAGATAGTTAGGAACGAAATCTCGGAGTGGCGAAACGAAATCTCGCGATTAGTATAGGTTTTTATAGCTAGGGTTAGGTAGGAAGGATATCCCCCTCTGCGGACAAGTGGAGGGTAGGCCAAATGGCAACGCGCGCGGTACAAAATTGCGTAATTAGGATAGGTTTTTTTTTTAGCTAGAGTTAGGTAGGAAGGATATCCCCCTCTGCGGACAAGTGGAGGGTAGGCCAAATGGCAACGCGCGCATTGTAAAATTTCGTAATTAGGATAGGTTTTTAGCTAGACTTCTTAGTTAGGAATTAGGTTAGTGAGGGATTAGATAGTTAGACATTAGCTAGCGTCAGATTAGAGGTGGTATTCTCCTGAAGACCGGTTGTAAGAGGGACGGCCCTTAAGGTTTTCTCCATACTGACTGACGGAGTTTTATCGCCTGTAGGTTAGCTTGACATATTTTGTAGGGATTAGATAGTTAGGAACGAAATCTCGGAGTGGTGAAACGAAATCTCGCGGTTAGTATAGGTTTTTATAGCTAGGGTTAGGTAGGAAGGATATCCCCCTCTGCGGACAAGTGGAGGGTAGGCCAAATGGCAACGCGCGCGGTTCAAAAATTCGTAATTAGGATAGGTTTTTTTTTAGCTAGAGTTAGGTAGGAAGGATATCCCCCTCTGCGGACAAGTGGAGGGTAGGTAAAATGGCAACGCGCGCGGTACAAAATTTCGTAATTAGGATAGGTTTGTTTTTTAGCTAGGGTTAGGTAGGAAGGATATCCCAATCTGCGGACAAGTGGAGGGTAGGCCAAATGGCAACGCGCGCGGTACAAAAGTTCGTAATTAGGATAGGTTTTTTTTTAGCTAGGGTTAGGTAGGAAGGATATCCCCCTCTGCGGACAAGTGGAGGGTAGGCCAAATGGCAACGCGCGCGGTACAAAAATTCGTAATTAGGATAGGTTTTTTTTTAGCTAGGGTTAGGTAGGAAGGATATCCCCCTCTGCGGACAAGTGGAGGGTAGGCCAAATGGCAACGCGCGCGGTACAAAATTTCGTAATTAGGATAGGTTTTTTTTAGCTAGGGTTAGGTAGGAAGGATATCCCCCTCTGCGGACAAGTGGAGGGTAGGCCAAATGGCAACGAGCGCGGTACAAAAATTCGTAATTAGGATAGGTTTTTTTTTAGCTAGGGTTAGGTAGGAAGGCTATCCCCCTCTGCGGACAAGTGGAGGGTAGGCCAAATGGCAACGCGCGCGGTACAAAAATTCGTAATTAGGATAGGTTTTTTTTTAGCTAGGGTTAGGTAGGAAGGATATCCCCCTCTGCGGACAAGTGGAGGGTAGGCCAAATGGCAACGCGCGCGGTACAAAAATTCGTAATTAGGATAGGTTTTTTTTTAGCTAGGGTTAGGTAGGAAGGATATCCCCCTCTGCGGACAAGTGGAGGGTAGGCCAAATGGCAACGCGCGCGGTACAAAATTTCGTAATTAGGATAGGTTTTTTTTTTAGCTAGGGTTAGGTAGGAAGGATATCCCCCTCTGCGGACAAGTGGAGGGTAGGCCAAATGGCAACGCGCGGTACAAAAATTCGTAATTAGGATAGGTTTTTTTTAGCTAGGGTTAGGTAGGAAGGATATCCCCCTCTGCGGACAAGTGGAGGCTAGGCCAAATGGCAACGAGCGCGGTACAAAAATTCGTAATTAGGATAGGTTTTTTTTTAGCTAGGGTTAGGTAGGAAGGATATCCCCCTCTGCGGACAAGTGGAGGGTAGGCCAAATGGCAACGCGCGCGGTACAAAAATTCGTAATTAGGATAGGTTTTTTTTTAGCTAGGGTTAGGTAGGAAGGATATCCCCCTCTGCGGACAAGTGGAGGGTAGGCCAAATGGCAACGCGCGCGGTACAAAAATTCGTAATTAGGATAGGTTTTTTTTTAGCTAGGGTTAGGTAGGAAGGATATCCCCCTCTGCGGACAAGTGGAGGGTAGGCCAAATGGCAACGCGCGCGGTACAAAATTTCGTAATTAGGATAGGTTTTTTTTTTAGCTAGGGTTAGGTAGGAAGGATATCCCCCTCTGCGGACAAGTGGAGGGTAGGCCAAATGGCAACGCGCGGTACAAAAATTCGTAATTAGGATAGGTTTTTTTTTAGCTAGGGTTAGGTAGGAAGGATATCCCCCTCTGCGGACAAGTGGAGGGTAGGCCAAATGGCAACGCGCGCGGTACAAAAATTCGTAATTAGGATAGGTTTTTTTTTAGCTAGGGTTAGGTAGGAAGGATATCCCCCTCTGCGGACAAGTGGAGGGTAGGCCAAATGGCAACGCGCGCGGTTCAAAAATTCGTAATTAGGATAGGTTTTTTTTTAGCTAGGGTTAGGTAGGAAGGATATCCCCCTCTGCGGACAAGTGGAGGGTAGGCCAAATGGCAACGCGCGCGGTGCAAAATTTCGTAATTAGGATAGGTTTTTTTTTTAGCTAGGGTTAGGTAGGAATTATATCCCCCTCTGCGGACAAGTGGAGGGTAGGCCAAATGGCAACGCGCGCGGTACAAAAATTCGTAATTAGGATAGGTTTTTTTTTAGCTAGGGTTAGGTAGGAAGGATATCCCCCTCTGCGGACAAGTGGAGGGTAGGCCAAATGGCAACGCGCGCGGTACAAAAATTCGTAATTAGGATAGGTCTTTTTTTAGCTAGGGTTAGGTAGGAAGGATATCCCCTTCTGCGGACAAGTGGAGGGTAGGCCAAATGGCAACGCGCGCGGTACAAAAATTCGTAATTAGGATAGGTTTTTTTTTAGCTAGGGTTAGGTAGGAAGGATATCCCCCTCTGCGGACAAGTGGAGGGTAGGCCAAATGGCAACGCGCGCGGTACAAAAATTCGTAATTAGGATAGGTTTTTTTTTAGCTAGGGTTAGGTAGGAAGGATATCCCCCTCTGCGGACAAGTGGAGGGTAGGCCAAATGGCAACGCGCGCGGTACAAAAATTCGTAATTAGGATAGGTTTTTTTTTAGCTAGGGTTAGGTAGGAAGGATATCCCCCTCTGCGGACAAGTGGAGGGTAGGCCAAATGGCAACGCGCGCGGTACAAAATTTCGTAATTAGGATAGGTTTTTTTTTTAGCTAGGGTTATCCCCCTCTGCGGACAAGTGGAGGGTAGGCCAAATGGCAACGCGCGGTACAAAAATTCGTAATTAGGATAGGTTTTTTTTTAGCTAGGGTTAGGTAGGAAGGATATCCCCCTCTGCGGACAAGTGGAGGGTAGGCCAAATGGCAACGCGCGCGGTTCAAAAATTCGTAATTAGGATAGGTTTTTTGTTAGCTAGGGTTAGGTAGGAAGGATATCCCCCTCTGCGGACAAGTGGAGGGTAGGCCAAATGGCAACGCGCGCGGTACAAAAATTCGTAATTAGGATAGGTTTTTTTTTAGCTACGGTTAGGTAGGAAGGATATCCCCCTCTGCGGACAAGTGGAGGGTAGGCCAAATGGCAACGCGCGCGGTACAAAAATTCGTAATTAGGATAGGTTTTTTTTTAGCTAGGGTTAGGTAGGAAGGATATCCCCCTCTGCGGACAAGTGGAGGGTAGGCCAAATGGCAACGCGCGCGGTACAAAAATTCGTAATTAGGATAGGTTTTTTTTTAGCTAGGGTTAGGTAGGAAGGATATCCCCCTCTGCGGACAAGTGGAGGGTAGGCCAAATGGCAACGCGCGCGGTACAAAATTTCGTAATTAGGATAGGTTTTTTTTTTAGCTAGGGTTAGGTAGGAAGGATATCCCCCTCTGCGGACAAGTGGAGGGTAGGCCAAATGGCAACGCGCGGTACAAAAATTCGTAATTAGGATAGGTTTTTTTTTAGCTAGGGTTAGGTAGGAAGGATATCCCCCTCTGCGGACAAGTGGAGTATAGGCCAAATGGCAACGCGCGCGGTACAAAAATTCGTAATTAGGATAGGTTTTTTTTTAGCTAGGGTTAGGTAGGAAGGATATCCCCCTCTGCGGACAAGTGGAGGGTAGGCCAAATGGCAACGCGCGCGGTACAAAATTTCGTAATTAGGATAGGTTTTTTTTTAGCTAGGGTTAGGTAGGAAGGATATCCCCCTCTGCGGATAAGTGGAGGGTAGACCAAATGGCAACGCGCGCGGTGCAAAATTTCGTAATTAGGATAGGTTTTTTTTTAGCTAGGGTTAGGTAGGAAGGATATCCCCCTCTGCGGACAAGTGGAGGGTAGGCCAAATGGCAACGCGCGCGGTACAAAAATTCGTAATTAGGATAGGTTTTTTTTTAGCTAGGGTTAGGTAGGAAGGATATCCCCCTCTGCGGACAAGTGGAGGGTAGGCCAAATGGCAACGCGCGCGGTACAAAATTTCGTAATTAGGATAGGTTTTTTTTTAGCTACGGTTAGGTAGGAAGGATATCCCCCTCTGCGGACAAGTGGAGTATAGGCCAAATGGCAACGCGCGCGGTACAAAAATTCGTAATTAGGATAGGTTTTTAGCTAGGCTTCTTAGTTAGGAATTAGGTTAGTGAGGGATTAGATAGTTAGGCATTAGCTAGCGTCAGATTAGAGGTGGTATTCTCCTGAAGACCGGTTGTAAGAGGGACGGCCCTTAAGGTTTTCTCCATACTGACTGACGGAGTTTTATCGCCTGTAGGTTAGCTTGACATATTTTGTAGGGATTAGATAGTTAGGAACGAAATCTCGGAGTGGCGAAACGAAATCTCGCGATTAGTATAGGTTTTTATAGCTAGGGTTAGGTAGGAAGGATATCCCCCTCTGCGGACAAGTGGAGGGTAGGCCAAATGGCAACGCGCGCGGTACAAAAATTCGTAATTAGGATAGGTTTTTTTTTAGCTAGGGTTAGGTAGGAAGGATATCCCCCTCTGCGGACAAGTGGAGGGTAGGCCAAATGGCAACGCGCGCGGTACAAAAATTCGTAATTAGGATAGGTTTTTTTTTAGCTACGGTTAGGTAGGAAGGATATCCCCCTCTGCGGACAAGTGGAGTATAGGCCAAATGGCAACGCGCGCGGTACAAAATTTCGTAATTAGGATAGGTTTTTAGCTAGGCTTCTTAGTTAGGAATTAGGTTAGTGAGGGATTAGATAGTTAGGCATTAGCTAGCGTCAGATTAGAGGTGGTATTCTCCTGAAGACCGGTTGTAAGAGGGACGGCCCTTAAGGTTTTCTCCATACTGACTGACGGAGTTTTATCGCCTGTAGGTTAGCTTGACATATTTTGTAGGGATTAGATAGTTAGGAACGAAATCTCGGAGTGGCGAAACGAAATCTCGCGATTAGTATAGGTTTTTATAGCTAGGGTTAGGTAGGAAGGATATCCCCCTCTGCGGACAAGTGGAGGGTAGGCCAAATGGCAACGCGCGCGGTACAAAAATTCGTAATTAGGATAGGTTTTTTTTTAGCTAGGGTTAGGTAGGAAGGATATCCCCCTCTGCGGACAAGTGGAGGGTAGGCCAAATGGCAACGAGCGCGGTACAAAAATTCGTAATTAGGATAGGTTTTTTTTTAGCTAGGGTTAGGTAGGAAGGATATCCCCCTCTGCGGACAAGTGGAGGGTAGGCCAAATGGCAACGAGCGCGGTACAAAAATTCGTAATTAGGATAGGTTTTTTGTTAGCTAGGGTTAGGTAGGAAGGATATCCCCCTCTGCGGACAAGTGGAGGGTAGGCCAAATGGCAACGCGCGCGGTACAAAAATTCGTAATTAGGATAGGTTTTTTGTTAGCTAGGGTTAGGTAGGAAGGATATCCCCCTCTGCGGACAAGTGGAGGGTAGGCCAAATGGCAACGCGCGCGGTACAAAAATTCGTAATTAGGATAGGTTTTTTTTTAGCTACGGTTAGGTAGGAAGGATATCCCCCTCTGCGGACAAGTGGAGTATAGGCCAAATGGCAACGCGCGCGGTACAAAAATTCGTAATTAGGATAGGTTTTTAGCTAGGCTTCTTAGTTAGGAATTAGGTTAGTGAGGGATTAGATAGTTAGGCATTAGCTAGCGTCAGATTAGAGGTGGTATTCTCCTGAAGACCGGTTGTAAGAGGGACGGCCCTTAAGGTTTTCTCCATACTGACTGACGGAGTTTTATCGCCTGTAGGTTAGCTTGACATATTTTGTAGGGATTAGATAGTTAGGAACGAAATCTCGGAGTGGCGAAACGAAATCTCGCGATTAGTATAGGTTTTTATAGCTAGGGTTAGGTAGGAAGGATATCCCCCTCTGCGGACAAGTGGAGGGTAGGCCAAATGGCAACGCGCGCGGTACAAAAATTCGTAATTAGGATAGGTTTTTTTTTAGCTAGGGTTAGGTAGGAAGGATATCCCCCTCTGTGGACAAGTGGAGGGTAGGCCAAATGGCAACGCGCGCGGTACAAAAATTCGTAATTAGGATAGGTTTTTTTTTAGCTAGGGTTAGGTAGGAAGGATATCCCCCTCTGCGGACAAGTGGAGGGTAGGCCAAATGGCAACGAGCGCGGTACAAAAATTCGTAATTAGGATAGGTTTTTTGTTAGCTAGGGTTAGGTAGGAAGGATATCCCCCTCTGCGGACAAGTGGAGGGTAGGCCAAATGGCAACGCGCGCGGTACAAAAATTCGTAATTAGGATAGGTTTTTTTTTAGCTAGGGTTAGGTAGGAAGGATATCCCCCTCTGCGGACAAGTGGAGGGTAGGCCAAATGGCAACGCGCGCGGTACAAAATTTCGTAATTAGGATAGGTTTTTTTTAGCTAGGGTTAGGTAGGAAGGATATCCCCCTCTGCGGACAAGTGGAGGGTAGGCCAAATGGCAACGAGCGCGGTACAAAAATTCGTAATTAGGATAGGTTTTTTTTTAGCTAGGGTTAGGTAGGAAGGATATCCCCCTCTGCGGACAAGTGGAAGGTAGGCCAAATGGCAACGCGCGCGGTTCAAAAATTCGTAATTAGGATAGGTTTTTTTTTAGCTAGGGTTAGGTAGGAAGGATATCCCCCTCTGTGGACAAGTGGAGGGTAGGCCAAATGGCAACGCGCGCGGTACAAAATTTCGTAATTAGGATAGGTTTTTTTTAGCTAGGGTTAGGTAGGAAGGATATCCCCCTCTGCGGACAAGTGGAGGGTAGGCCAAATGGCAACGCGCGCGGTACAAAAATTCGTAATTAGGATAGGTTTTTAGCTAGGCTTCTTAGTTAGGAATTAGGTTAGTGAGGGATTAGATAGTTAGGCATTAGCTAGCGTCAGATTAGAGGTGGTATTCTCCTGAAGACCGGTTGTAAGAGGGACGGCCCTTAAGGTTTTCTCCATACTGACTGACGGAGTTTTATCGCCTGTAGGTTAGCTTGACATATTTTGTAGGGATTAGATAGTTAGGAACGAAATCTCGGAGTGGCGAAACGAAATCTCGCGATTAGTATAGGTTTTTATAGCTAGGGTTAGGTAGGAAGGATATCCCCCTCTGCGGACAAGTGGAGGGTAGGCCAAATGGCAACGAGCGCGGTACAAAAATTCGTAATTAGGATAGGTTTTTTTTTAGCTAGGGTTAGGTAGGAAGGATATCCCCCTCTGCGTACAAGTGGAGGGTAGGCCAAATGGCAACGAGCGCGGTACAAAAATTCGTAATTAGGATAGGTTTTTTGTTAGCTAGGGTTAGGTAGGAAGGATATCCCCCTCTGCGGACAAGTGGAGGGTAGGCCAAATGGCAACGCGCGCGGTTCAAAAATTCGTAATTAGGATAGGTTTTTCTTAGCTAGGGTTAGGTAGGAAGGATATCCCCCTCTGCGGACAAGTGGAGGGTAGGCCAAATGGCAACGCGCGCGGTACAAAATTTCGTAATTAGGATAGGTTTTTTTTAGCTTGGGTTAGGTAGGAAGGATATCCCCCTCTGCGGACAAGTGGAGAGTAGGCCAAATGGCAACGCGCGCGGTTCAAAAATTCGTAATTAGGATAAGTTTTTGTTTAGCTAGGGTTAGGTAGGAAGGATATCCCCCTCTGCGGACAAGTGGAGGGTAGGCCAAATGGCAACGCGCGCGGTACAAAAATTCGTCATTAGGATAGGTTTTTTTTAGCTAGGGTTAGGTAGGAAGGATATCCCCCTCTGTGGACAAGTGGAGGGTAGGCCAAATGGCAACGCGCGCGGTACAAAAATTCGTAATTAGGATAGGTTTTTTTTAGCTAGGGTTAGGTAGGAAGGATATCCCCCTCTGCGGACAAGTGGAGAGTAGGCCAAATGGCAACGCGCGCGGTACAAAAATTCGTAATTAGGATAGGTTTTTTGTTAGCTAGGGTTAGGTAGGAAGGATATCCCCCTCTGCGGACAAGTGGAGGGTAGGCCAAATGGCAACGCGCGCGGTACAAAATTTCGTAATTAGGATAGGTTTTTTTTAGCTTGGGTTAGGTAGGAAGGATATCCCCCTCTGCGGACAAGTGGAGAGTAGGCCAAATGGCAACGCGCGCGGTTCAAAAATTCGTAATTAGGATAGGTTTTTGTTTAGCTAGGGTTAGGTAGGAAGGATATCCCCCTCTGCGGACAAGTGGAGGGTAGGCCAAATGGCAACGCGCGCGGTACAAAAATTCGTCATTAGGATAGGTTTTTTTTAGCTAGGGTTAGGTAGGTAGGATATCCCCCTCTGTGGACAAGTGGAGGGTAGGCCAAATGGCAACGCGCGCGGTACAAAAATTCGTAATTAGGATAGGTTTTTTTTAGCTAGGGTTAGGTAGGAAGGATATCCCCCTCTGCGAACAAGTGGAGGGTAGGCCAAATGGCAACGCGCGCGGTACAAAAATTCGTAATTAGGATAGGTTTTTTTTTAGCTAGGGTTAGGTAGGAAGGATATCCCCCTCTGCGGACAAGTGGAGGGTAGGCCAAATGGCAACGAGCGCGGTACAAAAATTCGTAATTAGGATAGGTTTTTTGTTAGCTAGGGTTAGGTAGGAAGGATATCCCCCTCTGCGGACAAGTGGAGGGTAGGCCAAATGGCAACGCGCGCGGTACAAAAATTCGTAATTAGGATAGGTTTTTTTTTAGCTAGGGTTAGGTAGGAAGGATATCCCCCTCTGCGGACAAGTGGAGGGTAGGCCAAATGGCAACGCGCGCGGTACAAAAATTCGTAATTAGGATAGGTTTTTTTTTAGCTAGGGTTAGGTAGGAAGGATATCCCCCTCTGCGGACAAGTGGAGGGTAGGCCAAATGGCAACGCGCGCGGTACAAAATTTCGTAATTAGGATAGGTTTTTTTTTAGCTAGGGTTAGGTAGGAAGGATATCCCCCTCTGCGGACAAGTGGAAGGTAGGCCAAATGGCAACGCGCGCGGTTCAAAAATTCGTAATTAGGATAGGTTTTTTTTTAGCTAGGGTTAGGTAGGAAGGATATCCCCCTCTGCGGACAAGTGGAGGGTAGGCCAAATGGCAACGCGCGCGGTACAAAATTTCGTAATTAGGATAGGTTTTTTTTAGCTAGGGTTAGGTAGGAAGGATATCCCCCTCTGCGGACAAGTGGAGGGTAGGCCAAATGGCAACGCGCGCGGTACAAAAATTCGTAATTAGGATAGGTTTTTTTTTAGCTAGGGTTAGGTATTAAGGATATCCCCCTCTGCGGACAAGTGGAGGGTAGGCCAAATGGCAACGCGCGCGGTACAAAAATTCGTAATTAGGATAGGTTTTTTTTTAGCTAGGGTTAGGTAGGAAGGATATCCCCCTCTGCGAACAAGTGGAGGGTAGGCCAAATGGCAACGCGCGCGGTACAAAAATTCGTAATTAGGATAGGTTTTTTTTTAGCTACAGTTAGGTAGGAAGGATATCCCCCTCTGCGGACAAGTGGAGTATAGGCCAAATGGCAACGCGCGCGGTACAAAAATTCGTAATTAGGATAGGTTTTTAGCTAGGCTTCTTAGTTAGGAATTAGGTTAGTGAGGGATTAGATAGTTAGGCATTAGCTAGCGTCAGATTAGAGGTGGTATTCTCCTGAAGACCGGTTGTAAGAGGGACGGCCCTTAAGGTTTTCTCCATACTGACTGACGGAGTTTTATCGCCTGTAGGTTAGCTTGACATATTTTGTAGGGATTAGATAGTTAGGAACGAAATCTCGGAGTGGCGAAACGAAATCTCGCGATTAGTATAGGTTTTTATAGCTAGGGTTAGGTAGGAAGGATATCCCCCTCTGCGGACAAGTGGAGGGTAGGCCAAATGGCAACGCGCGCGGTACAAAAATTCGTAATTAGGATAGGTTTTTTTTTAGCTAGGGTTAGGTAGGAAGGATATCCCCCTCTGCGGACAAGTGGAGGGTAGGCCAAATGGCAACGCGCGCGGTACAAAAATTCGTAATTAGGATAGGTTTTTTTTTAGCTACGGTTAGGTAGGAAGGATATCCCCCTCTGCGGACAAGTGGAGTATAGGCCAAATGGCAACGCGCGCGGTACAAAAATTCGTAATTAGGATAGGTTTTTAGCTAGGCTTCTTAGTTAGGAATTAGGTTAGTGAGGGATTAGATAGTTAGGCATTAGCTAGCGTCAGATTAGAGGTGGTATTCTCCTGAAGACCGGTTGTAAGAGGGACGGCCCTTAAGGTTTTCTCCATACTGACTGACGGAGTTTTATCGCCTGTAGGTTAGCTTGACATATTTTGTAGGGATTAGATAGTTAGGAACGAAATCTCGGAGTGGCGAAACGAAATCTCGCGATTAGTATAGGTTTTTATAGCTAGGGTTAGGTAGGAAGGATATCCCCCTCTGCGGACAAGTGGAGGGTAGGCCAAATGGCAACGCGCGCGGTACAAAAATTCGTAATTAGGATAGGTTTTTTTTTAGCTAGGGTTAGGTAGGAAGGATATCCCCCTCTGCGGACAAGTGGAGGGTAGGCCAAATGGCAACGAGCGCGGTACAAAAATTCGTAATTAGGATAGGTTTTTTTTTAGCTAGGGTTAGGTAGGAAGGATATCCCCCTCTGCGGACAAGTGGAGGGTAGGCCAAATGGCAACGAGCGCGGTACAAAAATTCGTAATTAGGATAGGTTTTTTGTTAGCTAGGGTTAGGTAGGAAGGATATCCCCCTCTGCGGACAAGTGGAGGGTAGGCCAAATGGCAACGAGCGCGGTACAAAAATTCGTAATTAGGATAGGTTTTTTGTTAGCTAGGGTTAGGTAGGAAGGATATCCCCCTCTGCGGACAAGTGGAGGGTAGGCCAAATGGCAACGCGCGCGGTACAAAAATTCGTAATTAGGATAGGTTTTTTTTTAGCTACGGTTAGGTAGGAAGGATATCCCCCTCTGCGGACAAGTGGAGTATAGGCCAAATGGCAACGCGCGCGGTACAAAAATTCGTAATTAGGATAGGTTTTTAGCTAGGCTTCTTAGTTAGGAATTAGGTTAGTGAGGGATTAGATAGTTAGGCATTAGCTAGCGTCAGATTAGAGGTGGTATTCTCCTGAAGACCGGTTGTAAGAGGGACGGCCCTTAAGGTTTTCTCCATACTGACTGACGGAGTTTTATCGCCTGTAGGTTAGCTTGACATATTTTGTAGGGATTAGATAGTTAGGAACGAAATCTCGGAGTGGCGAAACGAAATCTCGCGATTAGTATAGGTTTTTATAGGGTTAGGTAGGAAGGATATCCCCCTCTGCGGACAAGTGGAGGGTAGGCCAAATGGCAACGCGCGCGGTACAAAAATTCGTAATTAGGATAGGTTTTTTTTTAGCTAGGGTTAGGTAGGAAGGATATCCCCCTCTGCGGACAAGTGGAGGGTAGGCCAAATGGCAACGCGCGCGGTACAAAATTTCGTAATTAGGATAGGTTTTTTTTAGCTAGGGTTAGGTAGGAAGGATATCCCCCTCTGCGGACAAGTGGAGGGTAGGCCAAATGGCAACGAGCGCGGTACAAAAATTCGTAATTAGGATAGGTTTTTTTTTAGCTAGGGTTAGGTAGGAAGGATATCCCCCTCTGCGGACAAGTGGAAGGTAGGCCAAATGGCAACGCGCGCGGTTCAAAAATTCGTAATTAGGATAGGTTTTTTTTTAGCTAGGGTTAGGTAGGAAGGATATCCCCCTCTGTGGACAAGTGGAGGGTAGGCCAAATGGCAACGCGCGCGGTACAAAATTTCGTAATTAGGATAGGTTTTTTTTAGCTAGGGTTAGGTAGGAAGGATATCCCCCTCTGCGGACAAGTGGAGGGTAGGCCAAATGGCAACGCGCGCGGTACAAAAATTCGTAATTAGGATAGGTTTTTAGCTAGGCTTCTTAGTTAGGAATTAGGTTAGTGAGGGATTAGATAGTTAGGCATTAGCTAGCGTCAGATTAGAGGTGGTATTCTCCTGAAGACCGGTTGTAAGAGGGACGGCCCTTAAGGTTTTCTCCATACTGACTGACGGAGTTTTATCGCCTGTAGGTTAGCTTGACATATTTTGTAGGGATTAGATAGTTAGGAACGAAATCTCGGAGTGGCGAAACGAAATCTCGCGATTAGTATAGGTTTTTATAGCTAGGGTTAGGTAGGAAGGATATCCCCCTCTGCGGACAAGTGGAGGGTAGGCCAAATGGCAACGAGCGCGGTACAAAAATTCGTAATTAGGATAGGTTTTTTTTTAGCTAGGGTTAGGTAGGAAGGATATCCCCCTCTGCGGACAAGTGGAGGGTAGGCCAAATGGCAACGAGCGCGGTACAAAAATTCGTAATTAGGATAGGTTTTTTGTTAGCTAGGGTTAGGTAGGAAGGATATCCCCCTCTGCGGACAAGTGGAGGGTAGGCCAAATGGCAACGCGAGCGGTTCAAAAATTCGTAATTAGGATAGGTTTTTCTTAGCTAGGGTTAGGTAGGAAGGATATCCCCCTCTGCGGACAAGTGGAGGGTAGGCCAAATGGCAACGCGCGCGGTACAAAATTTCGTAATTAGGATAGGTTTTTTTTAGCTTGGGTTAGGTAGGAAGGATATCCCCCTCTGCGGACAAGTGGAGAGTAGGCCAAATGGCAACGCGCGCGGTTCAAAAATTCGTAATTAGGATAGGTTTTTGTTTAGCTAGGGTTAGGTAGGAAGGATATCCCCCTCTGCGGACAAGTGGAGGGTAGGCCAAATGGCAACGCGCGCGGTACAAAAATTCGTCATTAGGATAGGTTTTTTTTAGCTAGGGTTAGGTAGGAAGGATATCCCCCTCTGTGGACAAGTGGAGGGTAGGCCAAATGGCAACGCGCGCGGTACAAAAATTCGTAATTAGGATAGGTTTTTTTTAGCTAGGGTTAGGTAGGAAGGATATCCCCCTCTGCGGACAAGTGGAGAGTAGGCCAAATGGCAACGCGCGCGGTACAAAAATTCGTAATTAGGATAGGTTTTTTGTTAGCTAGGGTTAGGTAGGAAGGATATCCCCCTCTGCGGACAAGTGGAGGGTAGGCCAAATGGCAACGAGCGCGGTACAAAAATTCGTAATTAGGATAGGTTTTTTGTTAGCTAGGGTTAGGTAGGAAGGATATCCCCCTCTGCGGACAAGTGGAGGGTAGGCCAAATGGCAACGCGCGCGGTACAAAAATTCGTAATTAGGATAGGTTTTTTTTTAGCTAGGGTTAGGTAGGAAGGATATCCCCCTCTGCGGACAAGTGGAGGGTAGGCCAAATGGCAACGAGCGCGGTACAAAAATTCGTAATTAGGATAGGTTTTTTGTTAGCTAGGGTTAGGTAGGAAGGATATCCCCCTCTGCGGACAAGTGGAGAGTAGGCCAAATGGCAACGCGCGCGGTTCAAAAATTCGTAATTAGGATAGGTTTTTGTTTAGCTAGGGTTAGGTAGGAAGGATATCCCCCTCTGCGGACAAGTGGAGGGTAGGCCAAATGGCAACGCGCGCGGTACAAAAATTCGTCATTAGGATAGGTTTTTTTTAGCTAGGGTTAGGTAGGTAGGATATCCCCCTCTGTGGACAAGTGGAGGGTAGGCCAAATGGCAACGCGCGCGGTACAAAAATTCGTAATTAGGATAGGTTTTTTTTAGCTAGGGTTAGGTAGGAAGGATATCCCCCTCTGCGAACAAGTGGAGGGTAGGCCAAATGGCAACGCGCGCGGTACAAAAATTCGTAATTAGGATAGGTTTTTTTTTAGCTAGGGTTAGGTAGGAAGGATATCCCCCTCTGCGGACAAGTGGAGGGTAGGCCAAATGGCAACGAGCGCGGTACAAAAATTCGTAATTAGGATAGGTTTTTTGTTAGCTAGGGTTAGGTAGGAAGGATATCCCCCTCTGCGGACAAGTGGAGGGTAGGCCAAATGGCAACGCGCGCGGTACAAAAATTCGTAATTAGGATAGGTTTTTTTTTAGCTAGGGTTAGGTAGGAAGGATATCCCCCTCTGCGGACAAGTGGAGGGTAGGCCAAATGGCAACGCGCGCGGTACAAAAATTCGTAATTAGGA
The DNA here is from genome assembly GCA_905220385.1 of Xylota sylvarum. NCBI lineage: Eukaryota > Metazoa > Arthropoda > Insecta > Diptera > Syrphidae > Xylota > Xylota sylvarum. The sequence continues at coordinate 43,708,176 of LR999958.1, forward strand.
TAGGTTTTTTTTTAGCTAGGGTTAGGTAGGAAGGATATCCCCCTCTGCGGACAAGTGGAGGGTAGGCCAAATGGCAACGCGCGCGGTACAAAATTTCGTAATTAGGATAGGTTTTTTTTTAGCTAGGGTTAGGTAGGAAGGATATCCCCCTCTGCGGACAAGTGGAAGGTAGGCCAAATGGCAACGCGCGCGGTTCAAAAATTCGTAATTAGGATAGGTTTTTTTTTAGCTAGGGTTAGGTAGGAAGGATATCCCCCTCTGCGGACAAGTGGAGGGTAGGCCAAATGGCAACGCGCGCGGTACAAAATTTCGTAATTAGGATAGGTTTTTTTTAGCTAGGGTTAGGTAGGAAGGATATCCCCCTCTGCGGACAAGTGGAGGGTAGGCCAAATGGCAACGCGCGCGGTACAAAAATTCGTAATTAGGATAGGTTTTTTTTTAGCTAGGGTTAGGTATTAAGGATATCCCCCTCTGCGGACAAGTGGAGGGTAGGCCAAATGGCAACGCGCGCGGTACAAAAATTCGTAATTAGGATAGGTTTTTTTTTAGCTAGGGTTAGGTAGGAAGGATATCCCCCTCTGCGAACAAGTGGAGGGTAGGCCAAATGGCAACGCGCGCGGTACAAAAATTCGTAATTAGGATAGGTTTTTTTTTAGCTAGGGTTAGGTAGGAAGGATATCCCCCTCTGCGGACAAGTGGAGGGTAGGCCAAATGGCAACGCGCGCGGTACAAAAATTCGTAATTAGGATAGGTTTTTTTTTAGCTAGGGTTAGGTAGGAAGGATATCCCCCTCTGCGGACAAGTGGAGGGTAGGCCAAATGGCAACGCGCGCGGTACAAAATTTCGTAATTAGGATAGGTTTTATTTTAGCTAGGGTTAGGTAGGAAGGATATCCCCCTCTGCGGACAAGTGGAGGGTAGACCAAATGGCAACGCGCGCGGTGCAAAATTTCGTAATTAGGATAGGTTTTTTTTTAGCTAGGGTTAGGTAGGAAGGATATCCCCCTCTGCGGACAAGTGGAGGGTAGGCCAAATGGCAACGCGCGCGGTGCAAAATTTCGTAATTAGGATAGGTTTTTTTTTAGCTAGGGTTAGGTAGGAAGGATATCCCCCTCTGCGGACAAGTGGAGGGTAGGCCAAATGGCAACGCGCGCGGTACAAAAATTCGTAATTAGGATAGGTTTGTTTTTAGCTAGGGTTAGGTAGGAAGGATATCCCTCTCTGCGAACAAGTGGAGGGTAGGCCAAATGGCAACGCGCGCGGTACAAAAATTCGTAATTAGGATAGGTTTTTTTTTAGCTAGGGTTAGGTAGGAAGGATATCCCCCTCTGCGAACAAGTGGAGGGTAGGCCAAATGGCAACGCGCGCGGTACAAAAATTCGTAATTAGGATAGGTTTTTTTTTAGCTAGGGTTAGGTATTAAGGATAACCCCCTCTGCGGACAAGTGGAGGGTAGGCCAAATGGCAACGCGCGCGGTACAAAAATTCGTAATTAGGATAGGTTTTTTTTTTAGCTAGGGTTAGGTAGGAAGGATATCCCCCTCTGCGGACAAGTGGAGGGTAGGCCAAATGGCAACGCGCGCGGTACAAAAATTCGTAATTAGGATAGGTTTTTTTTTAGCTAGGGTTAGGTAGGAAGGATATCTCCCTCTGCGGACAAGTGGAGGGTAGACCAAATGGCAACGCGCGCGGTGCAAAATTTCGTAATTAGGATAGGTTTTTTTTTAGCTAGGGTTAGGTAGGAAGGATATCCCCCTCTGCGGACAAGTGGAGGGTAGGCCAAATGGCAACGCGCGCGGTACAAAAATTCGTAATTAGGATAGGTTTTTTTTTAGCTAGGGTTAGGTAGGAAGGATATCCCCCTCTGCGGACAAGTGGAGGGTAGGCCAAATGGCAACGCGCGCGGTACAAAATTTCGTAATTAGGATAGGTTTTTTTTTAGCTAGGGTTAGGTAGGAAGGATATCTCCCTCTGCGGACAAGTGGAGGGTAGACCAAATGGCAACGCGCGCGGTGCAAAATTTCGTAATTAGGATAGGTTTTTTTTTAGCTAGGGTTAGGTAGGAAGGATATCCCCCTCTGCGGACAAGTGGAGGGTAGGCCAAATGGCAACGCGCGCGGTACAAAAATTCGTAATTAGGATAGGTTTTTTTTTAGCTAGGGTTAGGTATTAAGGATATCCCCCTCTGCGGACAAGTGGAGGGTAGGCCAAATGGCAACGCGCGCGGTACAAAAATTCGTAATTAGGATAGGTTTTTTTTTAGCTAGGGTTAGGTATTAAGGATATCCCCCTCTGCGGACAAGTGGAGGGTAGGCCAAATGGCAACGCGCGCGGTACAAAAATTCGTAATTAGGATAGGTTTTTTTTTAGCTAGGGTTAGGTAGGAAGGATATCCCCCTCTGCGAACAAGTGGAGGGTAGGCCAAATGGCAACGCGCGCGGTACAAAAATTCGTAATTAGGATAGGTTTTTTTTTAGCTAGGGTTAGGTAGGAAGGATATCCCCCTCTGCGGACAAGTGGAGGGTAGGCCAAATGGCAACGCGCGCGGTACAAAATTTCGTAATTAGGATAGGTTTTTTTTTAGCTAGGGTTAGGTAGGAAGGATATCTCCCTCTGCGGACAAGTGGAGGGTAGACCAAATGGCAACGCGCGCGGTGCAAAATTTCGTAATTAGGATAGGTTTTTTTTTAGCTAGGGTTAGGTAGGAAGGATATCCCCCTCTGCGGACAAGTGGAGGGTAGGCCAAATGGCAACGCGCGCGGTACAAAATTTCGTAATTAGGATAGGTTTTTTTTTAGCTAGGGTTAGGTAGGAAGGATATCCCCCTCTGCGGACAAGTGGAGGGTAGGCCAAATGGCAACGCGCGCGGTGCAAAATTTCGTAATTAGGATAGGTTTTTAGCTAGACTTCTTAGTTAGGAATTAGGTTAGTGAGGGATTAGATAGTTAGGCATTAGCTAGCGTCAGATTAGAGGTGGTATTCTCCTGAAGACCGGTTGTAAGAGGGACGGCCCTTAAGGTTTTCTCCATACTGACTGACGGAGTTTTATTGCGTGTAGGTTAGCTTGACATATTTTGTAGGGATTAGATAGTTAGGAACGAAATCTCGCGATTAGTATGGGTTTTTATAGCTAGGGTTAGGTAGGAAGGATATCCCCCTCTGCGGACAAGTGGAGGGTAGGCCAAATGGCAACGAGCGCGGTACAAAAATTCGTAATTAGGATAGGTTTTTTTTTAGCTAGGGTTAGGTAGAAAGGATATCCCCCTCTGCGGACAAGTGGAGGGTAGGCCAAATGGCAACGCGCTCTTTGCAAAATTTCGTAATTAGGATAGGTTTTTAGCTAGACTTCTTAGTTAGGAATTAGGTTAGTGAGGGATTAGATAGTTAGGCATTAGCTAGCCTCAGATTAGAGGTGGTATTCTCCTGAAGACCGGTTGTAAGAGGGACGGCCCTTAAGGTTTTCTCCATACTGACTGACGGAGTTTTATCGCCTGTAGGTTAGCTTGACATATTTTGTAGGGATTAGATAGTTAGGAACGAAATCTCGGAGTGGCGAAACGAAATCTCGCGATTAGTATAGGTTTTTATAGCTAGGGTTAGGTAGGAAGGATATCCCCCTCTGCGGACAAGTGGAGGGTAGGCCAAATGGCAACGAGCGCGGTACAAAAATTCGTAGTTAGGATAGGTTTTTTTTTAGCTAGGGTTAGGTAGGAAGGATATCCCCCTCTGCGAACAAGTGGAGGGTAGGCCAAATGGCAGCGCGCGCGGTGCAAAATTTCGTAATTAGGATAGGTTTTTTTTTAGCTAGGGTTAGGTAGGAAGGATATCCCCCTCTGCGGACAAGTGGAGGGTAGGCCAAATGGCAACGCGCGCGGTGCAAAATTTCGTAATTAGGATAGGTTTTTAGCTAGACTCCTTAGTTAGGAATTAGGTTAGTGAGGGATTAGATAGTTAGGCATTAGCTAGCGTCAGATTAGAGGTGGTATTCTCCTGAAGACCGGTTGTAAGAGGGACGGCCCTTAAGGTTTTCTCCATACTGACTGACGGAGTTTTATTGCGTGTAGGTTAGCTTGACATATTTTGTAGGGATTAGATAGTTATTAACGAAATCTCGCGATTAGTATAGGTTTTTATAGCTAGGGTTAGGTAGGAAGGATATCCCCCTCTGCGGACAAGTGGAGGGTAGGCCAAATGGCAACGCGCGCGGTGCAAAATTTCGTAATTAGGATAGGTTTTTTTTTAGCTAGGGTTAGGTAGGAAGGATATCCCCCTCTGCGGACAAGTGGAGGGTAGGCCAAATGGCAACGCGCGCGGTGCAAAAATTCGTAATTAGGATAGGTTTTTTTTTAGCTAGGGTTAGGTAGGAAGGATATCCCCCTCTGCGAACAAGTGGAGGGTAGGCCAAATGGCAACGCGCGCGGTACAAAAATTCGTAATTAGGATAGGTTTTTTTTTAGCTACAGTTAGGTAGGAAGGATATCCCCCTCTGCGGACAAGTGGAGTATAGGCCAAATGGCAACGCGCGCGGTACAAAAATTCGTAATTAGGATAGGTTTTTAGCTAGGCTTCTTAGTTAGGAATTAGGTTAGTGAGGGATTAGATAGTTAGGCATTAGCTAGCGTCAGATTAGAGGTGGTATTCTCCTGAAGACCGGTTGTAAGAGGGACGGCCCTTAAGGTTTTCTCCATACTGACTGACGGAGTTTTATCGCCTGTAGGTTAGCTTGACATATTTTGTAGGGATTAGATAGTTAGGAACGAAATCTCGGAGTGGCGAAACGAAATCTCGCGATTAGTATAGGTTTTTATAGCTAGGGTTAGGTAGGAAGGATATCCCCCTCTGCGGACAAGTGGAGGGTAGGCCAAATGGCAACGCGCGCGGTACAAAAATTCGTAATTAGGATAGGTTTTTTTTTAGCTAGGGTTAGGTAGGAAGGATATCCCCCTCTGCGGACAAGTGGAGGGTAGGCCAAATGGCAACGCGCGCGGTGCAAAATTTCGTAATTAGGATAGGTTTTTAGCTAGACTTCTTAGTTAGGAATTAGGTTAGTGAGGGATTAGATAGTTAGGCATTAGCTAGCCTCAGATTAGAGGTGGTATTCTCCTGAAGACCGGTTGTAAGAGGGACGGCCCTTAAGGTTTTCTCCATACTGACTGACGGAGTTTTATCGCCTGTAGGTTAGCTTGACATATTTTGTAGGGATTAGATAGTTATTAACGAAATCTCGCGATTAGTATAGGTTTTTATAGCTAGGGTTAGGTAGGAAGGATATCCCCCTCTGCGGACAAGTGGAGGGTAGGCCAAATGGCAACGAGCGCGGTACAAAAATTCGTAAGTAGGATAGGTTTTTTTTTAGCTAGGGTTAGGTAGGAAGGATATCCCCCTCTGCGGACAAGTGGAGGGTAGGCCAAATGGCAACGCGCGCGGTACAAAATTTCGTAATTAGGATAGGTTTTTTTTTTAGCTAGGGTTAGGTAGGAAGGATATCCCCCTCTGCGGACAAGTGGAGGGTAGGCCAAATGGCAACGCGCTCGGTGCAAAATTTCGTAATTAGGATAGGTTTTTTTTTAGCTAGGGTTAGGTAGGAAGGATATCCCCCTCTGCGGACAAGTGGAGGGTAGGCCAAATGGCAACGAGCGCGGTACAAAAGTTCGTAATTAGGATAGGTTTTTTTTTAGCTTGGGTTAGGTAGGAAGGATATCCCCCTCTGCGGACAAGTGGAGGGTAGGCCAAATGGCAACGCGCGCGGTGCAAAATTTCGTAATTAGGATAGGTTTTTAGCTAGACTCCTTAGTTAGGAATTAGGTTAGTGAGGGATTAGATAGTTAGGCATTAGCTAGCGTCAGATTAGAGGTGGTATTCTCCTGAAGACCGTTTGTAAGAGGGACGGCCCTTAAGGTTTTCTCCATACTGACTGACGGAGTTTTATTGCGTGTAGGTTAGCTTGACATATTTTGTAGGGATTAGATAGTTATTAACGAAATCTCGGAGTGGCGAAACGAAATCTCGCGATTAGTATAGGTTTTTATAGCTAGGGTTAGGTAGGAAGGATATCCCCCTCTGCGGACAAGTGGAGGGTAGGCCAAATGGCAACGCGCGCGGTACAAAATTTCGTAATTAGGATAGGTTTTTTTTTTAGCTAGGGTTAGGTAGGAAGGATATCCCCCTCTGCGGACAAGTGGAGGGTAGGCCAAATGGCAACGCGCGCGGTGCAAAATTTCGTAATTAGGATAGGTTGTTTTTTAGCTAGGGTTAGGTAGGAAGGATATACCCCTCTGCAGACAAGTGGAGGGTAGGCCAAATGGCAACGCGCGCGGTACAAAAATTCGTAATTAGGATAGGTTTTTTTTTAGCTAGGGTTAGGTAGGAAGGATATCCCCCTCTGCGGACAAGTGGAGGGTAGGCCAAATGGCAACGCGCGCGGTGCAAAATTTCGTAATTAGGATAGGTTTTTTTTTAGCTAGGGTTAGGTAGGAAGGATATCCCCCTCTGCGGACAAGTGGAGGGTAGGCCAAATGGCAACGCGCGCGGTACAAAATTTCGTAATTAGGATAGGTTTTTTTTTAGCTAGGGTTAGGTAGGAAGGATATCCCCCTCTGCGGACAAGTGGAGGGTAGGCCAAATGGCAACGCGCGCGGTACAAAAATTCGTAATTAGGATAGGTTTTTTTTTAGCTAGGGTTAGGTAGGAAGGATATCCCCCTCTGCGGACAAGTGGAGGGTAGGCCAAATGGCAACGAGCGCGGTACAAAAGTTCGTAATTAGGATAGGTTTTTTTTTAGCTTGGGTTAGGTAGGAAGGATATCCCCCTCTGCGGACAAGTGGAGGGTAGGCCAAATGGCAACGCGCGCGGTGCAAAATTTCGTAATTAGGATAGGTTTTTAGCTAGACTTCTTAGTTAGGAATTAGGTTAGTGAGGGATTAGATAGTTAGGCATTAGCTAGCCTCAGATTAGAGGTGGTATTCTCCTGAAGACCGGTTGTAAGAGGGACGGCCCTTAAGGTTTTCTCCATACTGACTGACGGAGTTTTATCGCCTGTAGGTTAGCTTGACATATTTTGTAGGGATTAGATAGTTAGGAACGAAATCTCGGAGTGGCGAAACGAAATCTCGCGATTAGTATAGGTTTTTATAGCTAGGGTTAGGTAGGAAGGATATCCCCCTCTGCGGACAAGTGGAGGGTAGGCCAAATGGCAACGAGCGCGGTACAAAAATTCGTAATTAGGATAGGTTTTTTTTTAGCTAGGGTTAGGTAGGAAGGATATCCCCCTCTGCGGACAAGTGGAGGGTAGGCCAAATGGCAACGCGCGCGGTGCAAAATTTCGTAATTAGGATAGGTTTTTTTTTAGCTAGGGTTAGGTAGGAAGGATATCCCCCTCTGCGGACAAGTGGAGGGTAGGCCAAATGGCAACGCGCTCGGTGCAAAATTTCGTAATTAGGATAGGTTTTTTTTTAGCTAGGGTTAGGTAGGAAGGATATCCCCCTCTGCGGACAAGTGGAGGGTAGGCCAAATGGCAACGCGCGCGGTGCAAAATTTCGTAATTAGGATAGGTTTTTAGCTAGACTTCTTAGTTAGGAATTAGGTTAGTGAGGGATTAGATAGTTAGGCATTAGCTAGCCTCAGATTAGAGGTGGTATTCTCCTGAAGACCGGTTGTAAGAGGGACGGCCCTTAAGGTTTTCTCCATACTGACTGACGGAGTTTTATCGCCTGTAGGTTAGCTTGACATATTTTGTAGGGATTAGATAGTTAGGAACGAAATCTCGGAGTGGCGAAACGAAATCTCGCGATTAGTATAGGTTTTTATAGCTAGGGTTATTTAGGAAGGATATCCCCCTCTGCGGACAAGTGGAGGGTAGGCCAAATGGCAACGAGCGCGGTACAAAAATTCGTAATTAGGATAGGTTTTTTTTTAGCTAGGGTTAGGTAGGAAGGATATCCCCCTCTGCGGACAAGTGGAGGGTAGGCCAAATGGCAACGCGCGCGGTGCAAAATTTCGTAATTAGGATAGGTTTTTTTTTAGCTGGGGTTAGGTAGGAAGGATATCCCCCTCTGCGGACAAGTGGAGGGTAGGCCAAATGGCAACGCGCGCGGTGCAAAATTTCGTAATTAGGATAGGTTTTTTTTTTAGCTAGGGTTAGGTAGGAAGGATATCCCCCTCTGCGGACAAGTGGAGGGTAGGCCAAATGGCAACGCGCGCGGTGCAAAATTTCGTAATTAGGATAGGTTTTTTTTTAGCTGGGGTTAGGTAGGAAGGATATCCCCCTCTGCGGACAAGTGGAGGGTAGGCCAAATGGCAACGCGCGCGGTGCAAAATTTCGTAATTAGGATAGGTTTTTTTTTTAGCTAGGGTTAGGTAGGAAGGATATCCCCCTCTGCGGACAAGTGGAGGGTAAGCCAAATGGCAACGCGCGCGGTTCAAAAATTCGTAATTAGGATAGGTTTTTTTTTAGCTAGGGTTAGGTAGGAAGGATATCCCCCTCTGCGGACAAGTGGAGGGTAGGCCAAATGGCAACGCGCGCTTTACAAAATTTCGTAATTAGGATAGGTTTTTTTTTACCTAGGGTTAGGTAGGAAGGATATCCCCCTCTGCGGACAAGTGGAGGGTAGGCCAAATGGCAACGCGCGCGGTACAAAATTTCGTAATTAGGATAGGTTTTTTTTTAGCTAGGGTTAGGTAGGAAGGATATCCCCCTCTGCGGACAAGTGGAGGGTAGGCCAAATGGCAACGCGCGCGGTACAAAATTTCGTAATTAGGATAGGTTTTTTTTTAGCTAGGGTTAGGTAGGAAGGATATCCCCCTCTGCGGACAAGTGGAGGGTAGGCCAAATGGCAACGCGCGCGGTACAAAATTTCGTAATTAGGATAGGTTTTTTTTTAGCTAGGGTTAGGTAGGAAGGATATCCCCCTCTGCGGACAAGTGGAGGGTAGGCCAAATGGCAACGCGTGCGGTGCAAAATTTCGTAATTAGGATAGGTTTTTTTTTTAGCTAGGGTTAGGTAGGAAGGATATCCCCCTCTGCGGACAAGTGGAGGGTAGGCCAAATGGCAACGCGCGCGGTACAAAATTTCGTAATTAGGATAGGTTTTTTTTTAGCTAGGGTAAGGTAGGAAGGATATCCCCCTCTGCGGACAAGTGGATGGTAGGCCAAATGGCAACGCGCGCGGTGCAAAATTTCGTAATTACAATAGGTTTTTTTTTTAGCTAGGGTTAGGTAGGAAGGATATCCCCCTCTGCGGACAAGTGGAGGGTAGGCCAAATGGCAACGCGCGCGGTACAAAATTTCGTAATTAGGATAGGTTTTTTTTTAGCTAGGGTTAGGTAGGAAGGATATCCCCCTGTGCGGACAAGTGGAGGGTAGGCCAAATGGCAACGCGCGCGGTACAAAATTTCGTAATTAGGATAGGTTTTTTTTTAGCTAGGGTTAGGTAGGAAGGATATCCCCCTCTGCGGACAAGTGGAGGGTAGGCCAAATGGCAACGCGCGCGGTGCAAAATTTCGTAATTAGGATAGGTTTTTTTTTAGCTAGGGTTAGGTAGGAAGGATATCCCCCTCTGCGGACAAGTGGAGGGTAGGCCAAATGGCAACGCGCGCGGTTCAAAAATTCGTAATTAGGATAGGTTTTTTTTTAGCTAGGGTTAGGTAGGAAGGATATCAACCTCTGCGGACAAGTGGAGGGTAGGCCAAATGGCAACGCGCGCGGTACAAAATTTCGTAATTAGGATAGGTTGTTTTTTAGCTAGGGTTAGGTAGGAAGGATATCCCCCTCTGCGGACAAGTGGAGGGTAGGCCAAATGGCAACGCGCGCGGTACAAAATTTCGTAATTAGGATAGGTTTTTTTTTAGCTAGGGTTAGGTAGGAAGGATATCCCCCTCTGCGGACAAGTGGAGGGTGGGCCAAATGGCAACGCGCGCGGTGCAAAATTTCGTAATTAGGATAGGTTTTTTTTTAGCTAGGGTTAGGTAGGAAGGATATCCCCCTCTGCGGACAAGTGGAGGGTAGGCCAAATGGCAACGCGCGCGGTACAAAATTTCGTAATTAGGATAGGTTGTTTTTTAGCTAGGGTTAGGTAGGAAGGATATCCCCCTCTGCGGACAAGTGGAGGGTAGGCCAAATGGCAACGCGCGCGGTACAAAATTTCGTAATTAGGATAGGTTTTTTTTTAGCTAGGGTTAGGTAGGAAGGATATCCCCCTCTGCGGACAAGTGGAGGGTGGGCCAAATGGCAACGCGCGCGGTGCAAAATTTCGTAATTAGGATAGGTTTTTTTTTAGCTAGGGTTAGGTAGGAAGGATATCCCCCTCTGCGGACAAGTGGAGGGTAGGCCAAATGGCAACGCGCGCGGTACAAAATTTCGTAATTAGGATATGTTTTTTTTTAGATAGGGTTAGGTAGGAAGGATATCCCCCTCTGCGGACAAGTGGAGGGTAGGCCAAATGGCAACGCGCGCGGTGCAAAATTTCGTAATTAGGAAATTTTTTTTTTTAGCTAGGGTTAGGTAGGAAGGATATCCCCCTCTGCGGACAAGTGGAGGGTAGGCCAAATGGCAACGCGCGCGGTGCAAAATTTCGTAATTAGGATAGGTTTTTTTTTAGCTAGGGTTAGGTAGGAAGGATATCCCCCTCTGCGGACAAGTGGAGGGTAGGCCAAATGGCAACGCGCGCGGTACAAAATTTCGTAATTAGGATAGGTTTTTTTTTTAGCTAGGGTTAGGTAGGAAGGATATCCCCCTCTGCGGACAAGTGGAGGGTAGGCCAAATGGCAACGCGCGCGGTACAAAATTTCGTAATTAGGATAGGTTTTTTTTAGCTACGGTTAGGTAGGAAGGATATCCCCCTCTGCGGACAAGTGGAGGGTAGGCCAAATGGCAACGAGCGCGGTATAAAAATTCGTAATTAGGATAGGTTTTTTTTTAGCTAGGGTTAGGTAGGAAGGATATCCCCCTCTGTGGACAAGTGGAGGGTAGGCCAAATGGCAACGCGCGCGGTACAAAATTTCGTAATTAGGATAGGTTTTTTTTTAGCTAGGGTTAGGTAGGAAGGATATCCCCCTCTGCGGACAAGTGGAGGGTAGGCCAAATGGCAACGCGCGCGGTGCAAAATTTCGTAATTAGGATAAATTGTTTTTTAGCTAGGGTTAGGTAGGAAGGATATACCCCTCTGCAGACAAGTGGAGGGTAGGCCAAATGGCAACGCGCGCGGTACAAAAATTCGTAATTAGGATAGGTTTTTTTTTAGCTAGGGTTAGGTAGGAAGGATATCCCCCTCTGCGGACAAGTGGATGGTAGGCCAAATGGCAACGCGCGCGGTGCAAAATTTCGTAATTAGGATAGGTTTTTTTTTAGCTAGGGTTAGGTAGGAAGGATATCCCCCTCTGCGGACAAGTGGAGGGTACGCCAAATGGCAACGCGCGCGGTGCAAAATTTCGTAATTAGGATAGGTTTTTTTTTAGCTAGGGTTAGGTAGGAAGGATATCCCCCTCTGCGGACAAGTGGATGGTAGGCCAAATGGCAACGCGCGCGGTGCAAAATTTCGTAATTAGGATAGGTTTTTTTTTTAGCTAGGGTTAGGTAGGAAGGATATCCCCCTCTGCGGACAAGTGGAGGGTAGGCCAAATGGCAACGCGCGCGGTACAAAATTTCGTAATTAGGATAGGTTTTGTTTTAGCTAGGGTTAGGTAGGAAGGATATCCCCCTCTGCGGACAAGTGGAGGGTAGGCCAAATGGCAACGCGCGCGGTACAAAATTTCGTAATTAGGATAGGTTTTTTTTTAGCTAGGGTTAGGTAGGAAGGATATCCCCCTCTGCGGACAAGTGGAGGGTAGGCCAAATGGCATCGCGCGCGGTGCAAAATTTCGTAATTAGGATAGGTTTTTTTTTAGCTAGGGTTAGGTAGGAAGGATATCCCCCTCTGCGGACAAGTGGAGGGTAGGCCAAATGGCAACGCGCGCTTTACAAAATTTCGTAATTAGGATAGGTTTTTTTTTAGCTAGGGTTAGGTAGGAAGGATATCCCCCTCTGCGGACAAGTGGAGGGTAGGCCAAATGGCAACGCGCGCGGTGCAAATTGTCGTAATTAGGATAGGTTTTTTTTTAGCTAGGGTTAGGTAGGAAGGGATATCCCCCTCTGCGGACAAGTGGAGGGTAGGCCAAATGGCAACGCGCGCGGTACAAAATTTCGTAATTAGGATAGGTTTTTTTTTAGCTAGGGTTAGGTAGGAAGGATATCCCCCTCTGCGGACAAGTGGAGGGTAGGCCCAATGGCAACGCGCGCGGTGCAAACTTTCGTAATTAGGATAGGTTTTTTTTTTAGCTAGGGTTAGGTAGGAAGGATATCCCCCTCTGCGGACAAGTGGAGGGTAGGCCAAATGGCAACGCGCGCGGTGCAAAATTTCGTAATTAGGATAGGTTTTTTTTTAGCTAGGGTTAGGTAGGAAGGATATCCCCCTCTGCGGACAAGTGGAGGGTAGGCCAAATGGCAACGCGCGCGGTACAAAATTTCGTAATTAGGATAGGTTTTTTTTTAGCTAGGGTTAGGTAGGAAGGATATCCCCCTCTGCGGACAAGTGGAGGGTAGGCCAAATGGCAACGCGCGCGGTGCAAAATTTAGTAATTAGGATAGGTTTTTTTTTTAGCTAGGGTTAGGTAGGAAGGATATCCCCCTCTGCGGACAAGTGGAGGGTAGGCCAAATGGCAACGCGCGCGGTGCAAAATTTCGTAATAAGGATTTTTTTTTTTTTAGCTAGGGTTAGGTAGGAAGGATATCCCCCTCTGGGGACAAGTGGAGGGTAGGCCAAATGGCAACGCGCGCGGTGCAAAATTTCGTAATTAGGATAGGTTTTTTTTTAGCTAGGGTTAGGTAGGAAGGATATCCCCCTCTGCGGACAAGTGGAGGGTAGGCCAAATGGCAACGCGCGCGGTTCAAAAATTCGTAATTAGGATAGGTTTTTTTTTAGCTAGGGTTAGGTAGGAAGTGGAGGACAAGTGGAGGGTAGGCCAAATGGCAACGCGCGCGGTGCAAAATTTCGTAATTAGGATAGGTTTTTAGCTAGACTTCTTAGTTAGGAATTAGGTTAGTGAGGGATTAGATAGTTAGGCATTAGCTAGCGTCAGATTAGAGGTGGTATTCTCCTGAAGACCGGTTGTAAGAGGGACGGCCCTTAAGGTTTTCTCCATACTGACTGACGGAGTTTTATCGCCTGTAGGTTAGCTTGACATATTTTGTAGGGATTAGATAGTTAGGAACGAAATGTCGGAGTGGCGAAACGAAATCTCGCGATTAGTATAGGTTTTTATAGCTAGGGTTAGGTAGGAAGGATATCCCCCTCTGCGGACAAGTGGAGGGTAGGCCAAATGGCAACGAGCGCGGTACAAAAATTCGTAATTAGGATAGGTTTTTTTTTAGCTAGGGTTAGGTAGGAAGGATATCCCCCTCTGCGGACAAGTGGAGGGTAGGCCAAATGGCAACGCGCGCGGTGCAAAATTTCGTAATTAGGATAGGTTTTTTTTTAGCTAGGGTTAGGTAGGAAGGATATCCCCCTCTGCGGACAAGTGGAGGGTAGGCCAAATGGCAACGCGCGCGGTGCAAAATTTCGTAATTAGGATAGGTTTTTTTTTAGCTAGGGTTAGGTAGGAAGGATATCCCCCTCTGCGGACAAGTGGAGGGTAGGCCAAATGGCAACGCGCGCGGTTCAAAAATTCGTAATTAGGATAGGTTTTTTTTTAGCTAGGGTTAGGTAGGAAGGATATCCCCCTCTGCGGACAAGTGGAGGGTAGGCCAAATGGCAACGCGCGCGGTGCAAAATTTCGTAATTAGGATAGGTTTTTAGCTAGACTTCTTAGTTAGGAATTAGGTTAGTGAGGGATTAGATAGTTAGGCATTAGCCAGCGTCAGATTAGAGGTGGTATTCTCCTGAAGACCGGTTGTAAGAGGGACGGCCCTTAAGGTTTTCTCCATACTGACTGACGGAGTTTTATCGCCTGTAGGTTAGCTTGACATATTTTGTAGGGATTAGATAGTTAGGAACGAAATCTCGGAGTGGCGAAACGAAATCTCGCGATTAGTATAGGTTTTTATAGCTAGGGTTAGGTAGGAAGGATATCCCCCTCTGCGGACAAGTGGAGGGTAGGCCAAATGGCAACGCGCGCGGTACAAAAATTCGTAATTAGGATAGGTTTTTTTTTAGCTAGGGTTAGGTAGGAAGGATATCCCCCTCTGCGGACAAGTGGAGGGTAGGCCAAATGGCAACGCGCGCGGTGCAAAATTTCGTAATTAGGATAGGTTTTTAGCTAGACTTCTTAGTTAGGAATTAGGTTAGTGAGGGATTAGATAGTTAGGCATTAGCTAGCGTCAGATTAGAGGTGGTATTCTCCTGAAGACCGGTTGTAAGAGGGACGGCCCTTAAGGTTTTCTCCATACTGACTGACGGAGTTTTATCGCCTGTAGGTTAGCTTGACATATTTTGTAGGGATTAGATAGTTAGGAACGAAATCTCGGAGTGGCGAAACGAAATCTCGCGATTACAATAGGTTTTTATAGCTAGGGTTAGGTAGGAAGGATATCCCCCTCTGCGGACAAGTGGAGGGTAGGCCAAATGGCAACGCGCGCGGTACAAAATTTCGTAATTAGGATAGGTTTTTTCTTAGCTAGGGTTAGGTAGGAAGGATATCCCCCTCTGCGGACAAGTGGAGGGTAGGCCAAATGGCAACGCGCGCGGTACAAAATTTCGTAATTAGGATAGGTTTTTTTTAGCTAGGGTTAGGTAGGAAGGATATCCCCCTCTGCGGACAAGTGGAGGGTAGGCCAAATGGCAACGCGCGCGGTACAAAAATTCGTAATTAGGATAGGTTTTTTTTTAGCTAGGGTTAGGTAGGAAGGATATCCCCCTCTGCGGACAAGTGGAGGGTAGGCCAAATGGCAACGCGCGCGGTACAAAATTTCGTAATTAGGATAGGTTTTTTTTAGCTAGGGTTAGGTAGGAAGGATATCCCCCTCTGCGGACAAGTGGAGGGTAGGCCAAATGGCAACGAGCGCGGTACAAAAGTTCGTAATTAGGATAGGTTTTTTTTTAGCTAGGGTTAGGTAGGAAGGATATCCCCTTCTGCGGACAAGTGGAGGGTAGGCCAAATGGCAACGCGCGCGGTTCAAAAATTCGTAATTAGGATAGGATTTTTTTTAGCTAGGGTTAGGTAGGAAGGATATCCCCCTCTGCGGACAAGTGGAGGGTATCCCAAATGGCAACGCGCGCGGTACAAAATTTCGTAATTAGGATAGGTTTTTTTTTTAGCTAGGGTTAGGTAGGAAGGATGTCCCCTTCTGCGGACAAGTGGAGGGTAAGCCAAATGGCAACGCGCGCGGTTCAAAAATTCGTAATTAGGATAGGTTTTTTTTTAGCTAGGGTTAGGTAGGAAGGATATCCCCCTCTGCGGACAAGTGGAGGGTAGGCCAAATGGCAACGAGCGCGGTACAAAAATTCGTAATTAGGATAGGTTTGTTTTTAGCTAGGGTTAGGTAGGAAGGATATCCCCCTCTGCGGACAAGTGGAGGGTAGGCCAAATGGCAACGCGCGCGGTACAAAATTTCGTAATTAGGATAGGTTTTTTTTTAGCTAGGGTTAGGTAGGAAGGATATCCCCTTCTGCGGACAAGTGGAGGGTAGGCCAAATGGCAACGCGCGCGGTTCAAAAATTCGTAATTAGGATAGGTTTTTTTTTAGCTAGGGTTAGGTAGGAAGGATATCCCCCTCTGCGGACAAGTGGAGGGTAGGCCAAATGGCAACGCGCGCGGTACAAAATTTCGTAATTAGGATAGGTTTTTTTTTTAGCTAGGGTTAGGTAGGAAGGATATCCCCTTCTGCGGACAAGTGGAGGGTAGGCCAAATGGCAACGCGCGCGGTTCAAAAATTCGTAATTAGGATAGGTTTTTTTTTAGCTAGGGTTAGGTAGGAAGGATATCCCCCTCTGCGGACAAGTGGAGGGTAGGCCAAATGGCAACGAGCGCGGTACAAAAATTCGTAATTAGGATAGGTTTGTTTTTAGCTAGGGTTAGGTAGGAAGGATATCCCCCTCTGCGGACAAGTGGAGGGTAGGCCAAATGGCAACGCGCGCGGTACAAAATTTCGTAATTAGGATAGGTTTTTTTTTGCTAGGGTTAGGTAGGAAGGATATCCCCCTCTGCGGACAAGTGGAGGGTAGGCCAAATGGCAACGCGCGCGGTTCAAAAATTCGTAATTAGGATAGGTTTTTTTTTAGCTAGGGTTAGGTAGGAAGGATATCCCCCTCTGCGGACAAGTGGAGGGTAGGCCAAATGGCAACGCGCGCGGTACAAAATTTCGTAATTAGGATAGGTTTTTTCTTAGCTAGGGTTAGGTAGGAAGGATATCCCCCTCTGCGGACAAGTGGAGGGTAGGCCAAATGGCAACGCGCGCGGTACAAAATTTCGTAATTAGGATAGGTTTTTTTTAGCTAGGGTTAGGTAGGAAGGATATCCCCCTCTGCGGACAAGTGGAGGGTAGGCCAAATGGCAACGCGCGCGGTACAAAAATTCGTAATTAGGATAGGTTTTTTTTTAGCTAGGGTTAGGTAGGAAGGATATCCCCCTCTGCGGACAAGTGGAGGGTAGGCCAAATGGCAACGCGCGCGGTACAAAATTTCGTAATTAGGATAGGTTTTTTTTAGCTAGGGTTAGGTAGGAAGGATATCCCCCTCTGCGGACAAGTGGAGGGTAGGCCAAATGGCAACGAGCGCGGTACAAAAGTTCGTAATTAGG
Source organism: Xylota sylvarum (assembly GCA_905220385.1). NCBI lineage: Eukaryota > Metazoa > Arthropoda > Insecta > Diptera > Syrphidae > Xylota > Xylota sylvarum. The sequence continues at coordinate 43,724,938 of LR999958.1, forward strand.
ATAGGTTTTTTTTTAGCTAGGGTTAGGTAGGAAGGATATCCCCTTCTGCGGACAAGTGGAGGGTAGGCCAAATGGCAACGCGCGCGGTTCAAAAATTCGTAATTAGGATAGGTTTTTTTTTAGCTAGGGTTAGGTAGGAAGGATATCCCCCTCTGCGGACAAGTGGAGGGTAGGCCAAATGGCAACGAGCGCGGTACAAAATTTCGTAATTAGGATAGGTTTTTTTTTTAGCTAGGGTTAGGTAGGAAGGATGTCCCCTTCTGCGGACAAGTGGAGGGTAAGCCAAATGGCAACGCGCGCGGTTCAAAAATTCGTAATTAGGATAGGTTTTTTTTTAGCTAGGGTTAGGTAGGAAGGATATCCCCCTCTGCGGACAAGTGGAGGGTAGGCCAAATGGCAACGAGCGCGGTACAAAAATTCGTAATTAGGATAGGTTTGTTTTTAGCTAGGGTTAGGTAGGAAGGATATCCCCCTCTGCGGACAAGTGGAGGGTAGGCCAAATGGCAACGCGCGCGGTACAAAATTTCGTAATTAGGATAGGTTTTTTTTTAGCTAGGGTTAGGTAGGAAGGATATCCCCCTCTGCGGACAAGTGGAGGGTAGGCCAAATGGCAACGCGCGCGGTTCAAAAATTCGTAATTAGGATAGGTTTTTTTTTAGCTAGGGTTAGGTAGGAAGGATATCCCCCTCTGCGGACAAGTGGAGGGTAGGCCAAATGGCAACGAGCGCGGTACAAAAATTCGTAATTAGGATAGGTTTGTTTTTAGCTAGGGTTAGGTAGGAAGGATATCCCCCTCTGCGGACAAGTGGAGGGTAGGCCAAATGGCAACGCGCGCGGTACAAAATTTCGTAATTAGGATAGGTTTTTTTTTAGCTAGGGTTAGGTAGGAAGGATATCCCCCTCTGCGGACAAGTGGAGGGTAGGCCAAATGGCAACGCGCGCGGTACAAAAATTCGTAATTAGGATAGGTTTTTTTTTAGCTAGGGTTAGGTAGGAAGGACATCCCCCTCTGCGGACAAGTGGAGGGTACGCCAAATGGCAACGCGCGCGGTGCAAAATTTCGTAATTAGGATAGGTTTTTAGCTAGACTTCTTAGTTAGGAATTAGGTTAGTGAGGGATTAGATAGTTAGGCATTAGCTAGCGTCAGATTAGAGGTGGTATTCTCCTGAAGACCGGTTGTAAGAGGGACGGCCCTTAAGGTTTTCTCCATACTGACTGACGGAGTTTTATCGCCTGTAGGTTAGCTTGACATATTTTGTAGGGATTAGATAGTTAGGAACGAAATCTCGGAGTAGCGAAATGAAATCTCGCGATTAGTATAGGTTTTTATAGCTAGGGTTAGGTAGGAAGGATATCCCCCTCTGCGGACAAGTGGAGGGTAGGCCAAATGGCAACGCGCGCGGTACAAAATTTCGTAATTAGGATAGGTTTTTTTTTAGCTAGGGTTAGGTAGGAAGGATATCCCCTTCTGCGGACAAGTGGAGGGTAGGCCAAATCGCAACGCGCGCGGTACAAAAATTCGTAATTAGGATAGGTTTTTTTTTAGCTAGGGTTAGGTAGGAAGGACATCCCCCTCTGCGGACAAGTGGAGGGTAGACCAAATGGCAACGCGCGCGGTGCAAAATTTCGTAATTAGGATAGGTTTTTTTTTAGCTAGGGTTAGGTAGGAAGGATATCCCCCTCTGCGGACAAGTGGAGGGTAGGCCAAATGGCAACGCGCGCGGTACAAAATTTCGTAATTAGGATAGGTTTTTTTTTAGCTAGGGTTAGGTAGGAAGGATATCCCCCTCTGCGGACAAGTGGAGGGTAGGCCAAATGGCAACGCGCGCGGTGCAAAATTTCGTAATTAGGATAGGTTTTTTTTTAGCTAGGGTTAGGTAGGAAGGATATCCCCCTCTGCGGACAAGTGGAGGGTAGGCCAAATGGCAACGCGCGCGGTGCAAAATTTCGTAATTAGGATAGGTTTTTTTTTTAGCTAGGGTTAGGTAGGAAGGATATCCCCCTCTGCGGACAAGTGGAGGGTAGGCCAAATGGCAACGCGCGCGGTTCAAAAATTCGTAATTAGGATAGGTTTTTTTTTAGCTAGGGTTAGGTAGGAAGGATATCCCCCTCTGCGGACAAGTGGAGGGTAGGCCAAATGGCAACGCGCGCGGTACAAAATTTCGTAATTAGGATAGGTTTTTAGCTAGACTTCTTAGTTAGGAATTAGGTTAGTGAGGGATTAGATAGTTAGGCATTAGCTAGCGTCAGATTAGAGGTGGTATTCTCCTGAAGACCGGTTGTAAGAGGGACGGCCCTTAAGGTTTTCTCCATACTGACTGACGGAGTTTTATCGCCTGTAGGTTAGCTTGACATATTTTGTAGGGATTAGATAGTTAGGAACGAAATCTCGGAGTGGCGAAACGAAATCTCGCGATTAGTATAGGTTTTTATAGCTAGGGTTAGGTAGGAAGGATATCCCCCTCTGCGGACAAGTGGAGGGTAGGCCAAATGGCAACGCGCGCGGTGCAAAATTTCGTAATTAGGATAGGTTTTTTTTTAGCTAGGGTTAGGTAGGAAGGATATCCCCCTCTGCGGACAAGTGGAGGGTAGGCCAAATGGCAACGCGCGCGGTGCAAAATTTCGGAATTAGGATAGGTTTTTTGTTAGCTAGGGTTAGGTAGGAAGGATATCCCCCTCTGCGGACAAGTGGAGGGTAGGCCAAATGGCAACGCGCGCGGTACAAAATTTCGTAATTAGGATAGGTTTTTTTTTAGCTAGGGTTAGGTAGGAAGGATATCCCCCTCTGCGGACAAGTGGAGGGTAGGCCAAATGGCAACGCGCGCGGTGCAAAATTTCGTAATTAGGATAGGTTTTTTTTTAGCTAGGGTTAGGTAGGAAGGATATCCCCCTCTGCGGACAAGTGGAGGGTAGGCCAAATGGCAACGCGCGCGGTGCAAAATTTCGTAATTAGGATAGGTTTTTTTTTTAGCTAGGGTTAGGTATTAAGGATATCCCCCTCTGCGGACAAGTGGAGGGTAGGCCAAATGGCAACGCGCGCGGTTCAAAAATTCGTAATTAGGATAGGTTTTTTTTTAGCTAGGGTTAGGTAGGAAGGATATCCCCCTCTGCGGACAAGTGGAGGGTAGGCCAAATGGCAACGCGCGCGGTACAAAATTTCGTAATTAGGATAGGTTTTTAGCTAGACTTCTTAGTTAGGAATTAGGTTAGTGAGGGATTAGATAGTTAGGCATTAGCTAGCGTCAGATTAGAGGTGGTATTCTCCTGAAGACCGGTTGTAAGAGGGACGGCCCTTAAGGTTTTCTCCATACTGACTGACGGAGTTTTATCGCCTGTAGGTTAGCTTGACATATTTTGTAGGGATTAGATAGTTAGGAACGAAATCTCGGAGTGGCGAAACGAAATCTCGCGATTAGTATAGGTTTTTATAGCTAGGGTTAGGTAGGAAGGATATCCCCCTCTGCGGACAAGTGGAGGGTAGGCCAAATGGCAACGCGCGCGGTGCAAAATTTCGTAATTAGGATAGGTTTTTTTTTAGCTAGGGTTAGGTAGGAAGGATATCCCCCTCTGCGGACAAGTGGAGGGTAGGCCAAATGGCAACGCGCGCGGTGCAAAATTTCGGAATTAGGATAGGTTTTTTTTTAGCTAGGGTTAGGTAGGAAGGATATCCCCCTCTGCGGACAAGTGGAGGGTAGGCCAAATGGCAACGCGCGCGGTTCAAAAATTCGTAATTAGGATAGGTTTTTTTTTAGCTAGGGTTAGGTAGGAAGGATATCCCCCTCTGCGGACAAGTGGAGGGTAGGCCAAATGGCAACGCGCGCAGTACAAAATTTCGTAATTAGGATAGGTTTTTTTTTAGCTAGGGTTAGATAGGAAGGATATCCCCCTCTGCGGACAAGTGGAGGGTAGGCCAAATGGCAACGCGCGCGGTACAAAAATTCGTAATTAGGATAGGTTTTTTTTTAGCTAGGGTTAGGTAGGAAGGATATCCCCCTCTGCGGACAAGTGGAGGGTAGGCCAAATGAAAACGCGCGTAGTACAAAAATTCGTAATTAGGATAGATTTTTTTTTAGCTAGGTTTAGGTAGGAAGGATATCCCCCTCTGCGGACAAGTGGAGGGTAGGCCAAATGGCAACGCGCGCAGTACAAAATTTCGTAATTAGGATAGGTTTTTTTTTAGCTAGGGTTAGGTAGGAAGGATATCCCCCTCTGCGGACAAGTGGAGGGTAGGCCAAATGGCAACGCGCGCGGTGCAAAATTTCGTAATTAGGATAGGTTTTTAGCTAGACTTCTTAGTTAGGAATTAGGTTAGTGAGGGTTTAGATAGTTAGGCATTAGCTAGCGTCAGATTAGAGGTGGTATTCTCCTGAAGACCGGTTGTAAGAGGGACGGCCCTTAAGGTTTTCTCCATACTGACTGACGGAGTTTTATCGCCTGTAGGTTAGCTTGACATATTTTGAAGGGATTAGATAGTTAGGAACGAAATCTCGGAGTGGCGAAACGAAATCTCGCGATTAGTATAGGTTTTTATAGCTAGGGTTAAGTAGGAGGGATATCCCCCTCTGCGGACAAGTGGAGGGTAGGCCAAATGGCAACGCGCGCGGTGCAAAATTTCGTAATTAGGATAGGTTTTTTTTTAGCTAGGGTTAGGTAGGAAGGATATCCCCCTCTGCGGACAAGTGGAGGGTAGGCCAAATGGCAACGCGCGCGGTACAAAAATTCGTAATTAGGATAGGTTTTTTTTTAGCTAGGGTTAGGTAGGAAGGATATCCCCCTCTGCGGACAAGTGGAGGGTAGGCAAAATGGCAACGCGCGCGGTGCAAAATTTCGTAATTAGGATAGGTTTTTTTTTAGCTAGGGTTAGGTAGGAAGGATATCCCCCTCTGCGGACAAGTGGAGGGTAGGATAAATGGCAACGCGCGCGGTACAAAATTTCGTAATTAGGATAGGTTTTTTTTTAGCTAGGGTTAGGTAGGAAGGATATCCCCCTCTGCGGACAAGTGGAGGGTAGGCCAAATGGCAACGCGCGCGGTACAAAATTTCGTAATTAGGATAGGTTTTTTTTTAGCTAGGGTTAAGTAGGAAGGATATCCCCCTCTGCGGACAAGTGGAGGGTAGGCCAAATGGCAACGCGAGCGGTGCAAAATTTCGTAATTAGGATAGGTTTTTAGCTAGACTTCTTAGTTAGGAATTAGGTTAGTGAGGGATTAGATAGTTAGGTATTAGCTAGCGTCAGATTAGAGGTGGTATTCTCCTGAAGACCGGTTGTAAGAGGGACGGCCCTTAAGGTTTTCTCCATACTGACTGACGGAGTTTTATCGCCTGTAGGTTAACTTGACATATTTTGTAGGGATTAGATAGTTAGGAACGAAATCTCGGAGTAGCGAAATGAAATCTCGCGATTAGTATAGGTTTTTATAGCTAGGGTTAGGTAGGAAGGATATCCCCCTCTGCGGACAAGTGGAGGGTAGGCCAAATGGCAACGAGCGCGGTACAAAAATTCGTAATTAGGATAGGTTTTTTTTTAGCTAGGGTTAGGTAGGAAGGATATCCCCCTCTGCGGACAAGTGGAGGGTAGGCCAAATGGCAACGCGCGCGGTACAAAAATTCGTAATTAGGATAGGTTTTTTTTTAGCTAGGGTTAGGTAGGAAGGATATCCCCCTCTGCGGACAAGTGGAGGGTAGGCCAAATGGCAACGCGCGCGGTGCAAAATTTCGTAATTAGGATAGGTTTTTAGGTAGACTTCTTAGTTAGGAATTAGGTTAGTGAGGGATTAGATAGTTAGGCATGAGCCAGCGTCAGATTAGAGGTGGTATTCTCCTGAAGACCGGTTGTAAGAGGGACGGCCCTTAAGGTTTTCTCCATACTGACTGACGGAGTTTTATCGCCTGTAGGTTAGCTTGACATATATTGTAGGGATTAGATAGTTAGGAACGAAATCTCGGAGTGGCGAAACGAAATCTCGCGATTAGTATAGGTTTTTATAGCTAGGGTTAGGTAGGAAGGATATCCCCCTCTGCGCACAAGTGGAGGGTAGGCCAAATGGCAACGAGCGCGGTACAAAAATTCGTAATTAGGATAGGTTTTTTTTTAAGCTAGAGTTAGGTAGGAAGGATATCCCCCTCTGCGGACAAGTGGAGGGTAGGCCAAATGGCAACGCGCGCGGTACAAAATTTCGTAATTAGGATAGGTTTTTTTTTAGCTAGAGTTAGGTAGGAAGGATATCCCCCTCTGCGGACAAGTGGAGGGTAGGCCAAATGGCAACGCGCGCGGTACAAAAATTCGTAATTAGGATAGGTTTTTTTTTAGCTAGGGTTAGGTAGGAAGGATATCCCCCTCTGCGGACAAGTGGAGGGTAGGCCAAATGGCAACGCGCGCGGTACAAAATTTCGTAATTAGGATAGGTTTTTTTTTAGCTAGGGTTAGGTAGGAAGGATATCCCCCTCTGCGGACAAGTGGAGGGTAGGCCAAATGGCAACGAGCGCGGTACAAAAATTCGTAATTAGGATAGGTTTTTTTTTAGCTAGGGTTAGGTAGGAAGGATATCCCCCTCTGCGGACAAGTGGAGGGTACGCCAAATGGCAACGCGTGCATTGCAAAATTTCGTAATTAGGATAGGTTTTTAGCTAGACTTCTTAGTTAGGAATTAGGTTAGTGAGGGATTAGATAGTTAGGCATTAGCTAGCGTCAGATTAGAGGTGGTATTCTAATGAAGACCGGTTGTAAGAGGGACGGCCCTTAAGGTTTTCTCCATACTGACTGACGGAGTTTTATCGCCTGTAGGTTAGCTTGACATATTTTGTAGGGATTAGATAGTTAGGAACGAAATCTCGGAGTGGCGAAACGAAATCTCGCGATTAGTATAGGTTTTTATAGCTAGGGTTAGTTAGGAAGGATATCCCCCTCTGCGCACAAGTGGAGGGTAGGCCAAATGGCAACGAGCGCGGTACAAAAATTCGTAATTAGGATAGGTTTTTTTTTAAGCTAGAGTTAGGTAGGAAGGATATCCCCCTCTGCGGACAAGTGGAGGGTAGGCCAAATGGCAACGCGCGCGGTACAAAATTTCGTAATTAGGATATTTTTTTTTTTAGCTAGAGTTATGTAGGAAGGATATCCCCCTCTGCGGACAAGTGGAGGGTAGGCCAAATGGCAACGCGCGCGGTACAAAATTTCGTAATTAGGATAGGTTTTTTTTTAGCTAGGGTTAGGTAGGAAGGATATCCCCCTCTGCGGACAAGTGGAGGGTAGGCCAAATGGCAACGCGCGCGGTACAAAATTTCGTAATTAGGATAGGTTTTTTTTTAGCTAGGGTTAGGTAGGAAGGATATCCCCCTCTGCGGACAAGTGGAGGGTAGGCCAAATGGCAACGCGCGCGGTACAAAATTTCGTAATTAGGATAGGTTTTTTTTTAGCTAGGGTTAGGTAGGAAGGATATCCCCCTCTGCGGACAAGTGGAGGGTAATCCAAATGGCAACGCGCGCGGTACAAAATTTCGTAATTAGGATAGGTTTTTTTTTAGCTAGGGTTAGGTAGGAAGGATATCCCCCTCTGCGGACAAGTGGAGGGTAGGCCAAATGGCAACGAGCGCGGTACAAAAATTCGTAATTAGGATAGGTTTTTTTTTAGCTAGGGTTAGGTAGGAAGGATATCCCCCTCTGCGGACAAGTGGAGGGTAGGCCAAATGGCAACGCGCGCGGTACAAAAATTCGTAATTAGGATAGGTTTTTTTTTAGCTAGGGTTAGGTAGGAAGGATATCCCCCTCTGCGGACAAGTGGAGGGTAGGCCAAATGGCAACGCGCGCGGTACAAAATTTCGTAATTAGGATAGGTTTTTTTTTAGCTAGGGTTAGGTAGGAAGGATATCCCCCTCTGCGGACAAGTGGAGGGTAGGCCAAATGGCAACGAGCGCGGTACAAAAATTCGTAATTAGGATAGGTTTTTTTTTAGCTAGGGTTAGGTAGGAAGGATATCCCCCTCTGCGGACAAGTGGAGGGTAGGCCAAATGGCAACGCGCGCGGTGCAAAATTTCGTAATTAGGATAGGTTTTTAGGTAGACTTCTTAGTTAGGAATTAGGTTAGTGAGGGATTAGATAGTTAGGCATGAGCCAGCGTCAGATTAGAGGTGGTATTCTCCTGAAGACCGGTTGTAAGAGGGACGGCCCTTAAGGTTTTCTCCATACTGACTGACGGAGTTTTATCGCCTGTAGGTTAGCTTGACATATTTTGTAGGGATTAGATAGTTAGGAACGAAATCTCGGAGTGGCGAAACGAAATCTCGCGATTAGTATAGGTTTTTATAGCTAGGGTTAGGTAGGAAGGATATCCCCCTCTGCGCACAAGTGGAGGGTAGGCCAAATGGCAACGAGCGCGGTACAAAAATTCGTAATTAGGATAGGTTTTTTTTTAAGCTAGAGTTAGGTAGGAAGGATATCCCCCTCTGCGGACAAGTGGAGGGTAGGCCAAATGGCAACGCGCGCGGTACAAAATTTCGTAATTAGGATAGGTTTTTTTTTAGCTAGAGTTAGGTAGGAAGGATATCCCCCTCTGCGGACAAGTGGAGGGTAGGCCAAATGGCAACGCGCGCGGTACAAAAATTCGTAATTAGGATAGGTTTTTTTTTAGCTAGGGTTAGGTAGGAAGGATATCCCCCTCTGCGGACAAGTGGAGGGTAGGCCAAATGGCAAATCGCGCGTAGTTAGGATAGGTTTTTTTTTAGCTAGGGTTAGGTAGGAAGGATATCCCCCTCTGCGGACAAGTGGAGGGTAGGCCAAATGGCAACGCGCGCGGTACAAAAATTCGTAATTAGGATAGGTTTTTTTTTAGCTAGGGTTAGGTAGGAAGGATATCCCCCTCTGCGGACAAGTGGAGGGTAGGCCAAATGGCAACGCGCGCGGTACAAAATTTCGTAATTAGGATAGGTTTTTTTTTTAGCTAGGGTTAGGTAGGAAGGATATCCCCCTCTGCGGACAAGTGGAGGGTAGGCCAAATGGCAACGCGCGCGGTACAAAAATTCGTAATTAGGATAGGTTTTTTTTTAGCTAGGGTTAGGTAGGAAGGATATCCCCCTCTGCGGACAAGTGGAGGGTAGGCCAAATGGCAACGCGCGCGGTACAAAATTTCGTAATTAGGATAGTTTTTTTTTTAGCTAGGGTTAGGTAGGAAGGATATCCCCCTCTGCGGACAAGTGGAGGGTAGGCCAAATGGTAACGCGCGCGGTACAAAAATTCGTAATTAGGATAGGTTTTTTTTTAGCTAGGGTTAGGTAGGAAGGATATCCCCCTCTGCGGACAAGTGGAGGGTAGGCCAAATGGCAACGCGCGCGGTACAAAAATTCGTAATTAGGATAGGTTTTTTTTTAGCTAGGGTTAGGTAGGAAGGATATCCCCCTCTGCGGACAAGTGGAGGGTAGGCCAAATGGCAAATCGCGCGTAGTTAGGATAGGTTTTTTTTTAGCTAGGGTTAGGTAGGAAGGATATCCCCCTCTGCGGACAAGTGGAGGGTAGGCCAAATGGCAACGCGCGCGGTACAAAAATTCGTAATTAGGATAGGTTTTTTTTTAGCTAGGGTTAGGTAGGAAGGATATCCCCCTCTGCGGACAAGTGGAGGGTAGGCCAAATGGCAACGCGCGCGGTACAAAATTTCGTAATTAGGATAGGTTTTTTTTTAGCTAGGGTTAGGTAGGAAGGATATCCCCCTCTACGGACAAGTGGAGGGTAGGCCAAATGGTAACGCGCGCGGGACAAAAATTCGTAATTAGGATAGGTTTTTTTTTAGCTAGGGTTAGGTAGGAAGGATATCCCCCTCTGCGGACAAGTGGAGGGTAGGCCAAATGGCAACGCGCGCGGTACAAAATTTCGTAATTAGGATAGGTTTTTTTTTAGCTAGGGTTAGGTAGGAAGGATATCCCCCTCTGCGGACAAGTGGAGGGTAGGCCAAATGGCAACGCGCGCGGTACAAAATTTCGTAATTAGGATAGGTTTTTTTTTAGCTAGGGTTAGGTAGGAAGGATATCCCCCTCTGCGGACAAGTGGAGGGTAGGCCAAATGGCAACGCGCGCGGTGCAAAATTTCGTAATTAGGATAGGTTTTTAGCTAGACTTCTTAGTTAGGAATTAGGTTAGTGAGGGATTAGATAGTTAGGCATTAGCTAGCGTCAGATTAGAGGTGGTATTCTCCTTAAGACCGGTTGTAAGAGGGACGGCCCTTAAGGTTCTCTCCATACTGACTGACGGAGTTTTATCGCCTGTAGGTTAGCTTGACATATTTTGTAGGGATTAGATAGTTAGGAACGAAATCTCGGAGTGGCGAAACGAAATCTCGCGATTAGTATAGGTTTTTATAGCTAGGGTTAGGTAGGAAGGATATCCCCCTCTGCGGACAAGTGGAGGGTAGGCCAAATGGCAACGAGCGCGGTACAAAAATTCGTAATTAGGATAGGTTTTTTTTTAGCTAGGGTTAGGTAGGAAGGATATCCCCCTCTGCGGACAAGTGGAGGGTAGGCCAAATGGCAAATCGCGCGTAGTTAGGATAGGTTTTTTTTAGCTAGGGTTAGGTAGGAAGGATATCCCCCTCTGCGGACAAGTGGAGGGTAGGCCAAATGGCAACGCGCGCGGTACAAAAATTCGTAATTAGGATAGGTGTTTTTTTAGCAAGGGTTAGGTAGGAAGGATATCCCCCTCTGCGGACAAGTGGAGGGTAGGCCAAATGGCAACGCGCGCGGTGCAAAATTTCGTAATTAGGATAGGTTTTTAGCTAGACTTCTTAGTTAGGAATTAGGTTAGTGAGGGATTAGATAGTTAGGCATTAGCTAGCGTCAGATTAGAGGTGGTATTCTCCTGAAGACCGGTTGTAAGAGGGACGGCCCTTAAGGTTTTCTCCATACTGACTGACGGAGTTTTATCGCCTGTAGGTTAGCTTGACATATTTTGTAGGGATTAGATAGTTAGGAACGAAATCTCGGAGTGGCGAAACGAAATCTCGCGATTAGTATAGGTTTTTATAGCTAGGGTTAGGTAGGAAGGATATCCCCCTCTGCGGACAAGTGGAGGGTAGGCCAAATGGCAACGAGCGCGGTACAAAATTTCGTAATTAGGATAGGTTTTTTTTTTAGCTAGGGTTAGGTAGGAAGGATATCCCCCTCTGCGGACAAGTGGAGGGTAGGCCAAATGGCAACGCGCGCGGTACAAAAATTCGTAATTAGGATAGGTTTTTTTTTAGCTAGGGTTAGGTAGGAAGGATATCCCCCTCTGCGGACAAGTGGAGGGTAGGCCAAATGGCAACGCGCGCGGTACAAAATTTCGTAATTAGGATAGGTTTCTTTTTAGCTAGGGTTAGGTAGGAAGGATATCCCCCTCTGCGGACAAGTGGAGGGTAGGCCAAATGGCAACGAGCGTGGTACAAAAATTCGTAATTAGGATAGGTTTTTTTGTTAGCTAGGGTTAGGTAGGAAGGATATCCCCCTCTGCGGGCAAGTGGAGGGTAGGCCAAATGGCAACGCGCGGTACAAAATTTCGTAATTAGGATAGGTTTTTTTGTTAGCTAGGGTTAGGTAGGAAGGATATCCCCCTCTGCGGGCAAGTGGAGGGTAGGCCAAATGGCAACGCGCGGTACAAAATTTCGTAATTAGGATAGGTTTTTTTTTAGCTAGGGTTAGGTAGGAAGGATATCCCCCTCTGCGGACAAGTGGAGGGTAGGCCAAATGGCAACGCGCGCGGTGCAAAAATTCGTAATTAGGATAGGTTTTTTTTAGCTAGGGTTAGGTAGGAAGGATATCCCCCTCTGCGGACAAGTGGAGGGTAGGCCAAATGGCAACGCGCGCGGTACAAAATTTCGTAATTAGGATAGGTTTTTTTGTTAGCTAGGGTTAGGTAGGAAGGATATCCCCCTCTGCGGGCAAGTGGAGGGTAGGCCAAATGGCAACGCGCGGTACAAAATTTCGTAATTAGGATAGGTTTTTTTTTAGCTAGGGTTAGGTAGGAAGGATATCCCCCTCTGCGGACAAGTGGAGGGTAGGCCAAATGGCAACGCGCGCGGTGCAAAAATTCGTAATTAGGATAGGTTTTTTTTAGCTAGGGTTAGGTAGGAAGGATATCCCCCTCTGCGGACAAGTGGAGGGTAGGCCAAATGGCAACGCGCGCGGTGCAAAATTTCGTAATTAGGATAGGCTTTTTTTTAGCTAGGGTTAGGTAGGAAGGATATCCCCCTCTGCGGACAAGTGGAGGGTAGGCCAAATGGCAACGCGCGCGGTGCAAAATTTCGTAATTAGGATAGGTTTTTAACTAGACTTCTTAGTTAGGAATTAGGTTAGTGAGGGATTAGATAGTTAGGCATTAGCTAGCGTCAGATTAGAGGTGGTATTCTCCTGAAGACCGGTTGTAAGAGGGACGGCCCTTAAGGTTTTCTCCATACTGACTGACGGAGTTTTATCGCCTGTAGGTTAGCTTGACATATTTTGTAGGGATTAGATAGTTAGGAACGAAATCTCGGAGTGGCGAAACGAAATCTCGCGATTAGTATAGGTTTTTATAGCTAGGGTTAGGTAGGAAGGATATCCCCCTCTGCGGACAAGTGGAGGGTAGGCCAAATGGCAACGAGCGCGGTACAAAATTTCGTAATTAGGATAGGTTTTTTTTTAGCTAGGGTTAGGTAGGAAGGATATCCCCCTCTGCGGACAAGTGGAGGGTAGGCCAAATGGCAACGCGCGCGGTACAAAAATTCGTAATTAGGATAGGTTTTTTTTTAGCTAGGGTTAGGTAGGAAGGATATCCCCCTCTGCGGACAAGTGGAGGGTAGGCCAAATGGCAACGCGCGCGGTACAAAATTTCGTAATTAGGATAGGTTTTTTTTTTAGCTAGGGTTAGGTAGGAAGGATATCCCCCTCTGCGGACAAGTGGAGGGTAGGCCAAATGGTAACGCGCGCGGTACAAAAATTCGTAATTAGGATAGGTTTTTTTTTAGCTAGGGTTAGGTAGGAAGGATATCCCCCTCTGCGGACAAGTGGAGGGTAGGCCAAATGGCAACGCGCGCGGTAAAAAATTCGTAATTAGGATAGGTTTTTTTTAGCTAGGGTTAGGTAGGAAGGATATCCCCCTCTGCGGACAAGTGGAGGGTAGGCCAAATGGCAACGCGCGCGGTACAAAATTTCGTAATTAGGATAGGTGTTTTTTTAGCAAGGGTTAGGTAGGAAGGATATCCCCCTCTGCGGACAAGTGGAGGGTAGGCCAAATGGCAACGCGCGCGGTGCAAAATTTCGTAATTAGGATAGGTTTTTAGCTAGACTTCTTAGTTAGGAATTAGGTTAGTGAGGGATTAGATAGTTAGGCATTAGCTAGCGTCAGATTAGAGGTGGTATTCTCCTGAAGACCGGTTGTAAGAGGGACGGCCCTTAAGGTTTTCTCCATACTGACTGACGGAGTTTTATCGCCTGTAGGTTAGCTTGACATATTTTGTAGGGATTAGATAGTTAGGAACGAAATCTCGGAGTGGCGAAACGAAATCTCGCGATTAGTATAGGTTTTTATAGCTAGGGTTAGGTAGGAAGGATATCCCCCTCTGCGGACAAGTGGAGGGTAGGCCAAATGGCAACGAGCGCGGTACAAAATTTCGTAATTAGGATAGGTTTTTTTTTTAGCTAGGGTTAGGTAGGAAGGATATCCCCCTCTGCGGACAAGTGGAGGGTAGGCCAAATGGCAACGCGCGCGGTACAAAAATTCGTAATTAGGATAGGTTTTTTTTTAGCTAGGGTTAGGTAGGAAGGATATCCCCCTCTGCGGACAAGTGGAGGGTAGGCCAAATGGCAACGCGCGCGGTACAAAATTTCGTAATTAGGATAGGTTTTTTTTTAGCTAGGGTTAGGTAGGAAGGATATCCCCCTCTGCGGACAAGTGGAGGGTAGGCCAAATGGCAACGAGCGCGGTACAAAAATTCGTAATTAGGATAGGTTTTTTTTTAGCTAGGGTTAGGTAGGAAGGATATCCCCCTCTGCGGACAAGTGGAGGGTAGGCCAAATGGCAACGCGCGCGGTACAAAATTTCGTAATTAGGATAGGTTTTTTTGTTAGCTAGGGTTAGGTAGGAAGGATATCCCCCTCTGCGGGCAAGTGGAGGGTAGGCCAAATGGCAACGCGCGGTACAAAATTTCGTAATTAGGATAGGTTTTTTTTTAGCTAGGGTTAGGTAGGAAGGATATCCCCCTCTGCGGACAAGTGGAGGGTAGGCCAAATGGCAACGCGCGCGGTGCAAAAATTCGTAATTAGGATAGGTTTTTTTTAGCTAGGGTTAGGTAGGAAGGATATCCCCCTCTGCGGACAAGTGGAGGGTAGGCCAAATGGCAACGCGCGCGGTGCAAAATTTCGTAATTAGGATAGGTTTTTTTTTTAGCTAGGGTTAGGTAGGAAGGATATCCCCCTCTGCGGACAAGTGGAGGGTAGGCCAAATGGCAACGCGCGCGGTGCAAAATTTCGTAATTAGGATAGGTTTTTTTTTAGCTAGGGTTAGGTAGGTAGGATATCCCCCTCTGCGGACAAGTGGAGGGTAGGCCAAATGGCAACGCGCGCGGTGCAAAATTTCGTAATTAGGATAGGTTTTTTTTTAGCTAGGGTTAGGTAGGAAGGATATCCCCCTCTGCGGACAAGTGGAGGGTAGGATAAATGGCAACGCGCGCGGTGCAAAATTTCGTAATTAGGATAGGTTTTTAGCTAGACTTCTTAGTTAGGAATTAGGTTAGTGAGGGATTAGATAGTTAGGCATTAGCTAGCGTCAGATTAGAGGTGGTATTCTCCTGAAGACCGGTTGTAAGAGGGACGGCCCTTAAGGTTTTCTCCATACTGACTGACGGAGTTTTATCGCCTGTAGGTTAGCTTGACATATTTTGTAGGGATTAGATAGTTAGGAACGAAATCTCGGAGTGGCGAAACGAAATCTCGCGATTAGTATAGGTTTTTATAGCTAGGGCTAGGTAGGAAGGATATCCCCCTCTGCGGACAAGTGGAGGGTAGGCCAAATGGCAACGCGCGCGGTGCAAAATTTCGTAATTAGGATAGGTTTTTTTTTTAGCTAGGGTTAGGTAGGAAGGATATCCCCCTCTGCGGACAAGTGGAGGGTAGGCCAAATGGCAACGCGCGCGGTGCAAAAATTCGTAATTAGGATAGGTTTTTTTTAGCTAGGGTTAGGTAGGAAGGATATCCCCCTCTGCGGACAAGTGGAGGGTAGGCCAAATGGCAACGCGCGCGGTGCAAAATTTCGTAATTAGGATAGGTTTTTTTTTTAGCTAGGGTTAGGTAGGAAGGATATCCCCCTCTGCGGACAAGTGGAGGGTAGGCCAAATGGCAACGCGCGCGGTGCAAAATTTCGTAATTAGGATAGGTTTTTTTTTTAGCTAGGGTTAGGTAGGAAGGATATCCCCCTCTGCGGACAAGTGGAGGGTAGGCCAAATGGCAACGCGCGCGGTGCAAAATTTCGTAATTAGGATAGGCTTTTTTTTAGCTAGGGTTAGGTAGGTAGGATATCCCCCTCTGCGGACAAGTGGAGGGTAGGCCAAATGGCAACGCGCGCGGTGCAAAATTTCGTAATTAGGATAGGTTTTTAACTAGACTTCTTAGTTAGGAATTAGGTTAGTGAGGGATTAGATAGTTAGGCATTAGCTAGCGTCAGATTAGAGGTGGTATTCTCCTGAAGACCGGTTGTAAGAGGGACGGCCCTTAAGGTTTTCTCCATACTGACTGACGGAGTTTTATCGCCTGTAGGTTAGCTTGACATATTTTGTAGGGATTAGATAGTTAGGAACGAAATCTCGGAGTGGCGAAACGAAATCTCGCGATTAGTATAGGTTTTTATAGCTAGGGCTAGGTAGGAAGGATATCCCCCTCTGCGGACAAGTGGAGGGTAGGCCAAATGGCAACGCGCGCGGTGCAAAAATTCGTAATTAGGATAGGTTTTTTTTAGCTAGGGTTAGGTAGGAAGGATATCCCCCTCTGCGGACAAGTGGAGGGTAGGCCAAATGGCAACGCGCGCGGTGCAAAATTTCGTAATTAGGATAGGTTTTTTTTTTAGCTAGGGTTAGGTAGGAAGGATATCCCCCTCTGCGGACAAGTGGAGGGTAGGCCAAATGGCAACGCGCGCGGTACAAAATTTCGTAATTAGGATAGGTTTTTTTTTAGCTAGGGTTAGGTAGGAAGGATATCCCCCTCTGCGGACAAGTGGAGGGTAGGCCAAATGGCAACGCGCGCGGTACAAAATTTCGTAATTAGGATAGGTTTTTTTTTAGCTAGGGTTAGGTAGGAAGGATATCCCCCTCTGCGGACAAGTGGAGGGTAGGCCAAATGGCAACGCGCGCGGTGCAAAATTTCGTAATTAGGATAGGTTTTTAGCTAGACTTCTTAGTTAGGAATTAGGTTAGTGAGGGATTAGATAGTTAGGCATTAGCTAGCGTCAGATTAGAGGTGGTATTCTCCTGAAGACCGGTTGTAAGAGGGACGGCCCTTAAGGTTTTCTCCATACTGACTGACGGAGTTTTATCGCCTGTAGGTTAGCTTGACATATTTTGTAGGGATTAGATAGTTAGGAACGAAATCTCGGAGTGGCGAAACGAAATCTCGCGATTAGTATAGGTTTTTATAGCTAGGGTTAAGTAGGAAGGATATCCCCCTCTGCGGACAAGTGGAGGGTAGGCCAAATGGCAACGAGCGCGGTACAAAAATTCGTAATTAGGATAGGTTTTTTTTTAGCTAGGGTTAGGTAGGAAGGATATCCCCCTCTGCGGACAAGTGGAGGGTAGGCCAAATGGCAACGCGCGCGGTGCAAAATTTCGTAATTAGGATAGGCTTTTTTTTAGCTAGGGTTAGGTAGGAAGGATATCCCCCTCTGCGGACAAGTGGAGGGTAGGCCAAATGGCAACGCGCGCGGTACAAAAATTCGTAATTAGGATAGGTTTTTTTTTAGCTAGGGTTAGGTAGGAAGGATATCCCCCTCTGCGGACAAGTGGAGGGTAGGCCAAATGGCAACGCGCGCGGTGCAAAATTTCGTAATTAGGATAGGTTTTTTTTTAGCTAGGGTTAGGTAGGAAGGATATCCCCCTCTGCGGACAAGTGGAGGGTAGGATAAATGGCAACGCGCGCGGTACAAAATTTCGTAATTATAATAGGTTTTTTTTTAGCTAGGGTTAGGTAGGAAGGATATCCCCCTCTGCGGACAAGTGGAGGGTAGGCCAAATGGCAACGCGCGCGGTACAAAATTTCGTAATTAGGATAGGTTTTTTTTTAGCTAGGGTTAGGTAGGAAGGATATCCCCCTCTGCGGACAAGTGGAGGGTAGGCCAAATGGCAACGCGCGCGGTGCAAAATTTCGTAATTAGGATAGGTTTTTAGCTAGACTTCTTAGTTAGGAATTAGGTTAGTGAGGGATTAGATAGTTAGGCATTAGCTAGCGTCAGATTAGAGGTGGTATTCTCCTGAAGACCGGTTGTAAGAGGGACGGCCCTTAAGGTTTTCTCCATACTGACTGACGGAGTTTTATCGCCTGTAGGTTAGCTTGACATATTTTGTAGGGATTAGATAGTTAGGAACGAAATCTCGGAGTGGCGAAACGAAATCTCGCGGTTAGTATAGGTTTTTATAGCTAGGGTTAGGTAGGAAGGATATCCCCCTCTGCGGACAAGTGGAGGGTAGGCCAAATGGCAACGAGCGCGGTACAAAAATTCGTAATTAGGATAGGTTTTTTTTTAAGCTAGAGTTAGGTAGGAAGGATATCCCCTTCTGCGGACAAGTGGAGGGTAGGCCAAATGGCAACGCGCGCGGTGCAAAATTTCGTAATTAGGATAGGTTTTTTTTTAGCTAGGGTTAGGTAGGAAGGATATCCCCCTCTGCGGACAAGTGGAGGGTAGGCCAAATGGCAACGCGCGCGGTACAAAAATTCGTAATTAGGATAGGTTTTTTTTTTAGCTAGGGTTAGGTAGGAAGGATATCCCCCTCTGCGGACAAGTGGAGGGTAGGCCAAATGACAACGCGCGCGGTACAAAATTTCGTAATTAGGATAGGTTTTTTTTTAGCTAGGGTTAGGTAGGAAGGATATCCCCCTCTGCGGACAAGTGGAGGGTAGGCCAAATGGCAACGCGCGCGGTACAAAAATTCGTAATTAGGATAGGTTTTTTTTTAGCTAGGGTTAGGTAGGAAGGATATCCCCCTCTGCGGACAAGTGGAGGGTAGGCCAAATGGCAACGCGCGCGGTACAAAATTTCGTAATTAGGATAGGTTTTTTTTTTAGCTAGGGTTAGGTAGGAAGGATATCCCCCTCTGCGGACAAGTGGAGGGTAGGCCAAATGGTAACGCGCGCGGTACAAAAATTCGTAATTAGGATAGGTTTTTTTTTAGCTATAGTTAGGTAGGAAGGATATCCCCCTCTGCGGACAAGTGGAGGGTAGGCCAAATGGCAACGCGCGCGGTACAAAAATTCGTAATTAGGATAGTTTTTTTTTAGCTAGGGTTAGGTAGGAAGGATATCCCCCTCTGCGGACAAGTGGAGGGTAGGCCAAATGGCAACGCGCGCGGTACAAAAATTCGTAATTAGGATAGGTTTTTTTTTAGCTAGGGTTAGGTAGGAAGGATATCCCCCTCTGCGGACAAGTGGAGGGTAGGCCAAATGGCAACGCGCGCGGTGCAAAATTTCGTAATTAGGATAGGTTTTTAGCTAGACTTCTTAGTTAGGAATTAGGTTAGTGAGGGATTAGATAGTTAGGCATTAGCTAGCGTCAGATTAGAGGTGGTATTCTCCTGAAGACCGGTTGTAAGAGGGACGGCCCTTAAGGTTTTCTCCATACTGACTGACGGAGTTTTATCGCCTGTAGGTTAGCTTGACATATTTTGTAGGGATTAGATAGTTAGGAACGAAATCTCGGAGTGGCGAAACGAAATCTCGCGATTAGTATACGTTTTTATAGCTAGGGTTAGGTAGGAAGGATATCCCCCTCTGCGGACAAGTGGAGGGTAGGCCAAATGGCAACGAGCGCGGTACAAAAATTCGTAATTAGGATAGGTTTTTTTTTAGCTATAGTTAGGTAGGAAGGATATCCCCCTCTGCGGACAAGTGGAGGGTAGGCCAAATGGCAACGCGCGCAGTACAAAAATTCGTAATTAGGATAGGTTTTTTTTTAGCTAGGGTTAGGTAGGAAGGATATCCCCCTCTGCGGACAAGTGGAGGGTAGGCCAAATGGTAACGCACGCGGTACAAAAATTCGTAATTAGGATAGGTTTTTTTTTAGCTAGGGTTAGGTAGGAAGGATATCCCCCTCTGCGGACAAGTGGAGGGTAGGCCAAATGGCAACGCGCGCGGTGCAAAATTTCGTAATTAGGATAGGTTTTTAGCTAGACTTCTTAGTTAGGAATTAGGTTAGTGAGGGATTAGATAGTTAGGCATTAGCTAGCGTCAGATTAGAGGTGGTATTCTCCTGAAGACCGGTTGTAAGAGGGACGGCCCTTAAGGTTTTCTCCATACTGACTGACGGAGTTTTATCGCCTGTAGGTTAGCTTGACATATTTTGTAGGGATTAGATAGTTAGGAACGAAATCTCGGAGTGGCGAAACGAAATCTCGCGATTAGTATACGTTTTTATAGCTAGGGTTAGGTAGGAAGGATATCCCCCTCTGCGGACAAGTGGAGGGTAGGCCAAATGGCAACGAGCGCGGTACAAAAATTCGTAATTAGGATAGGTTTTTTTTTAGCTAGGGTTAGGTAGGAAGGATATCCCCCTCTGCGGACAAGTGGAGGGTAGGCCAAATGGCAACGCGCGGTACAAAATTTCGTAATTAGGATAGGTTTTTTTGTTAGCTAGGGTTAGGAAGGAAGGATATCCCCCTCTGCGGACAAGTGGAGGGTAGGCCAAATGGCAACGCGCGGTACAAAATTTCGTAATTAGGATAGGTTTTTTTTTAGCTAGGGTTAGGTAGGAAGGATATCCCCCTCTGCTGACAAGTGGAGGGTAGGCCAAATGGCAACGCGCGCGGTACAAAAATTCGTAATTAGGATAGGTTTTTTTTTAGCTAGGGTTAGGTAGGAAGGATATCCCCCTCTGCGGACAAGTGGAGGGTAGGCCAAATGGCAACGCGCGCGGTGCAAAATTTCGTAATTAGGATAGGTTTTTTTTTAGCTAGGGTTAGGTAGGAAGGATATCCCCCTCTGCGGACAAGTGGAAGGTAGGCCAAATGGCAACGCGCGCGGTACAAAATTTCGTAATTATTATAGGTTTTTTTTTTAGCTAGGGTTAGGTAGGAAGGATATCCCCCTCTGCGGACAAGTGGAGGGTAGGCCAAATGGCAACGCGCGCGGTACAAAATTTCGTAATTAGGATAGGTTTTTTTTTTAGCTAGGGTTAGGTAGGAAGGATATCCCCCTCTGCGGACAAGTGGAGGGTAGGCCAAATGGCAACGAGCGCGGTACAAAATTTCGTAATTAGGATAGGTTTTTTTTTAGCTAGGGTTAGGTAGGAAGGATATCCCCCTCTGCGGACAAGTGGAGGGTAGGCCAAATGGCAACGCGCGCGGTACAAAATTTCGTAATTAGGATAGGTTTTTTTTTTAGCTAGGGTTAGGTAGGAAGGATATCCCCCTCTGCGGACAAGTGGAGGGTAGGCCAAATGGTAACGCGCGCGGTACAAAAATTCGTAATTAGGATAGGTTTTTTTTTAGCTATAGTTAGGTAGGAAGGATATCCCCCTCTGCGGACAAGTGGAGGGTAGGCCAAATGGCAACGCGCGCGGTACAAAAATTCGTAATTAGGATAGGTTTTTTTTTAGCTAGGGTTAGGTAGGAAGGATATCCATCTCTGCGGACAAGTGGTGGGTAGGCCAAATGGTAACGCGCGCGGTACAAAAATTCGTAATTAGGATAGGTTTTTTTTTAGCTAGGGTTAGGTAGGAAGGATATCCCCCTCTGCGGACAAGTGGAGGGTAGGCCAAATGGCAACGCGCGCGGTGCAAAATTTCGTAATTAGGATAGGTTTTTAGCTAGACTTCTTAGTTAGGAATTAGGTTAGTGAGGGATTAGATAGTTAGGCATTAGCTAGCGTCAGATTAGAGGTGGTATTCTCCTGAAGACCGGTTGTAAGAGGGACGGCCCTTAAGGTTTTCTCCATACTGACTGACGGAGTTTTATCGCCTGTAGGTTAGCTTGACATATTTTGTAGGGATTAGATAGTTAGGAACGAAATCTCGGAGTGGCGAAACGAAATCTCGCGATTAGTATACGTTTTTATAGCTAGGGTTAGGTAGGAAGGATATCCCCCTCTGCGGACAAGTGGAGGGTAGGCCAAATGGCAACGAGCGCGGTACAAAAATTCGTAATTAGGATAGGTTTTTTTTTAGCTAGGGTTAGGTAGGAAGGATATCCCCCTCTGCGGACAAGTGGAGGGTAGGCCAAATGGCAACGCGCGCGGTACAAAATTTCGTAATTAGGATAGGTTTTTTTGTTAGCTAGGGTTAGGAAGGAAGGATATCCCCCTCTGCGGACAAGTGGAGGGTAGGCCAAATGGCAACGCGCGGTACAAAATTTCGTAATTAGGATAGGTTTTTTTTTAGCTAGGGTTAGGTAGGAAGGATATCCCCCTCTGCTGACAAGTGGAGGGTAGGCCAAATGGCAACGCGCGCGGTACAAAAATCCGTAATTAGGATAGGTTTTTTTTTAGCTATAGTTAGGTAGGAAGGATATCCCCCTCTGCGGACAAGTGGAGGGTAGGCCAAATGGCAACGCGCGCGGTACAAAAATTCGTAATTAGGATAGGTTTTTTTTTAGCTAGGGTTAGGTAGGAAGGATATCCCCCTCTGCGGACAAGTGGAGGGTAGGCCAAATGGCAACGCGCGCGGTACAAAATTTCGTAATTAGGATAGGTTTTTTTTTTAGCTAGGGTTAGGTAGGAAGGATATCCCCCTCTGCGGACAAGTGGAGGGTAGGCCAAATGGCAACGCGCGCGGTGCAAAATTTCGTAATTAGGATAGGCTTTTTTTTTAGCTAGGGTTAGGTAGGAAGGATATCCCCCTCTGCGGACAAGTGGAGGGTAGGCCAAATGGCAACGCGCCCGGTGCAAAATTTCGTAATTAGGATAGGTTTTTAGCTAGACTTCTTAGTTAGGAATTAGGTTAGTGAGGGATTAGATAGTTAGGCATTAGCCAGCGTCAGATTAGAGGTGGTATTCTCCTGAAGACCGGTTGTAAGAGGGACGGCCCTTAAGGTTTTCTCCATACTGACTGACGGAGTTTTATCGCCTGTAGGTTAGCTTGACATATTTTGTAGGGATTAGATAGTTAGGAACGAAATCTCGGAGTGGCGAAACGAAATCTCGCGATTAGTATAGGTTTTTATAGCTAGGGTTAGGTAGGAAGGATATCCCCCTCTGTGGACAAGTGGAGGGTAGGCCAAATGGCAACGAGCGCGGTACAAAAATTCGTAATTAGGATAGGTTTTTTTTTAGCTAGGGTTAGGTAGGAAGGATATCCCCCTCTGCGGACAAGTGGAAGGTAGGCCAAATGGCAACGAGCGCGGTACAAAAATTCGTAATTAGGATAGGTTTTTTTTTAGCTAGGGTTAGGTAGGAAGGATATCCCCCTCTGCGGACAAGTGGAGGGTAGGCCAAATGGCAACGCGCGGTACAAAAATTCGTAATTAGGATAGGTTGTTTTTTATCTAGGGTTAGGTAGGAAGGATATCCCCCTCTGCGGACAAGTGGAGGGTAGGCCAAATGGCAACGCGCGCGGTACAAAAATTCGTAATTAGGATAGGTTTTTTTTTAGCTAGGGTTAGGTAGGAAGGATATCCCCCTCTGCGGACAAGTGGAGGGTAGGCCAAATGGCAACGCGCGCGGTACAAAATTTCGTAATTAGGATAGGTTTTTTTTTAGCTAGGGTTAGGTAGGAAGGATATCCCCCTCTGCGGACAAGTGGAGGGTAGGCCAAATGGCAACGCGCGGTACAAAAATTCGTAATTAGGATAGGTTGTTTTTTAGCTAGGGTTAGGTAGGAAGGATATCCCCCTCTGCGGACAAGTGGAGGGTAGGCCAAATGGCAACGCGCGCGGTACAAAAATTCGTAATTAGGATAGGTTTTTTTTTAGCTAGGGTTAGGTAGGAAGGATATCCCCCTCTGCGGACAAGTGGAGGGTAGGCCAAATGGCAACGCGCGCGGTACAAAATTTCGTAATTAGGATAGGTTTTTTTTTAGCTAGGGTTAGGTAGGAAGGATATCCCCCTCTGCGGACAAGTGGAGGGTAGGCCAAATGGCAACGCGCGCGGTACAAAATTTCGTAATTAGGATAGGTTTTTTTTTAGCTAGGGTTAGGTAGGAAGGATATCCCCCTCTGCGGACAAGTGGAGGGTAGGCCAAATGGCAACGCGCGCGGTGCAAAATTTCGTAATTAGGATATTTTTTTTTTTAGCTATTGTTAGGTAGGAAGGATATCCCCCTCTGCGGACAAGTGGAGGGTAGGCCAAATGGCAACGCGCGCGGTACAAAATTTCGTAATTAGGATAGGTTGTTTTTTTAGCTAGGGTTAGGTAGGAAGGATATCCCCCTCTGCGGACAAGTGGAGGGTAGGCCAAATGGCAACGCGCGCGGTGCAAAATTTCGTAATTAGGATAGGTTTTGTTTTAGCTATTGTTAGGTAGGAAGGATATCCCCCTCTGCGGACAAGTGGAGGGTAGGCCAAATGGCAACGCGCGCGGTGCAAAATTTCGTAATTAGGATATTTTTTTTTTTAGCTATTGTTAGGTAGGAAGGATATCCCCCTCTGCGGACAAGTGGAGGGTAGGCCAAATGGCAACGCGCGCGGTACAAAATTTCGTAATTAGGATAGGTTGTTTTTTTAGCTAGGGTTAGGTAGGAAGGATATCCCCCTCTGCGGACAAGTGGAGGGTAGGCCAAATGGCAACGCGCGCGGTGCAAAATTTCGTAATTAGGATATTTTTTTTTTTAGCTATTGTTAGGTAGGAAGGATATCCCCCTCTGCGGACAAGTGGAGGGTAGGCCAAATGGCAACGCGCGCGGTGCAAAATTTCGTAATTAGGATAGGTTTTGTTTTAGCTATTGTTAGGTAGGAAGGATATCCCCCTCTGCGGACAAGTGGAGGGTAGGCCAAATGGCAACGCGCGCGGTACAAAATTTCGTAATTAGGATAGGTTTTGTTTTAGCTATTGTTAGGTAGGAAGGATATCCCCCTCTGCGGACAAGTGGAGGGTAGGCCAAATGGCAACGCGCGCGGTGCAAAATTTCGTAATTAGGATATTTTTTTTTTTAGCTATTGTTAGGTAGGAAGGATATCCCCCTCTGCGGACAAGTGGAGGGTAGGCCAAATGGCAACGCGCGCGGTACAAAATTTCGTAATTAGGATAGGTTGTTTTTTTAGCTAGGGTTAGGTAGGAAGGATATCCCCCTCTGCGGACAAGTGGAGGGTAGGCCAAATGGCAACGCGCGCGGTACAAAATTTCGTAATTAGGATAGGTTTTGTTTTAGCTATTGTTATTTAGGAAGGATATCCCCCTCTGCGGACAAGTGGAGGGTAGGCCAAATGGCAACGCGCGCGGTGCAAAATTTCGTAATTAGGATATTTTTTTTTTTAGCTATTGTTAGGTAGGAAGGATATCCCCCTCTGCGGACAAGTGGAGGGTAGGCCAAATGGCAACGCGCGCGGTACAAAATTTCGTAATTAGGATAGGTTGTTTTTTTAGCTAGGGTTAGGTAGGAAGGATATCCCCCTCTGCGGACAAGTGGAGGGTAGGCCAAATGGCAACGCGCGCGGTGCAAAATTTCGTAATTAGGATATTTTTTTTTTTAGCTATTGTTAGGTAGGAAGGATATCCCCCTCTGCGGACAAGTGGAGGGTAGGCCAAATGGCAACGCGCGCGGTACAAAATTTCGTAATTAGGATAGGTTTTTTTCTAGCTAGGGTTAGGTAGGAATTATATCCCCCTCTGCGGACAAGTGGAGGGTAGGCCAAATGGCAACGCGCGCGGTGCAAAATTTCGTAATTAGGATAGGTTTTTAGCTAGACTTCTTAGTTAGGAATTAGGTTAGTGAGGGATTAGATAGTTAGGCATTAGCTAGCGTCAGATTAGAGGTGGTATTCTCCTGAAGACCGGTTGTAAGAGGGACGGCCCTTAAGGTTTTCTCCATACTGACTGACGGAGTTTTATCGCCTGTAGGTTAGCTTGACATATTTTGTAGGGATTAGATAGTTAGGAACGAAATCTCGGAGTGGCGAAACGAAATCTCGCGATTAGTATAGGTTTTTATAGCTAGGGTTAGGTAGGAAGGATATCCCCCTCTGCGGACAAGTGGAGGGTAGGCCAATTGGCAACGCGCGCGGTGCAAAATTTCGTAATTAGGATAGGTTTTTTTTTAGCTAGGGTTAGGTAGGAAGGATATCCCCCTCTGCGGACAAGTGGAGGGTAGGCCAAATGGCAAATCGCGCGTAGTTAGGATAGGTTTTTTTTTAGCTAGGGTTAGGTAGGAAGGATATCCCCCTCTGCGGACAAGTGGAGGGTAGGCCAAATGGCAACGCGTGCGGTACAAAAATTCGTAATTAGGATAGGTTTTTTTTTAGCTAGTTTTAGGTAGGAAGGATATCCCCCTCTGCGGACAAGTGGAGGGTAGGCCAAATGGCAACGCGCGCGGTACAAAATTTCGTAATTAGGATAGGTTTTTTTCTAGCTAGGGTTAGGTAGGAATTATATCCCCCTCTGCGGACAAGTGGAGGGTAGGCCAAATGGCAACGCGCGGTACAAAAATTCGTAATTAGGATAGGTTTTTTTTTAGCTAGGGTTAGGTAGGAAGGATATCCCCCTCTGCGGACAAGTGGAGGGTAGGCCAAATGGCAACGCGCGCGGTGCAAAATTTCGTAATTAGGATAGGTTTTTTTTTAGCTAGGGTTAGGTAGGAAGGATATCCCCCTCTGCGGACAAGTGGAGGGTAGGCCAAATGGCAACGCGCGCGGTGCAAAATTTCGTAATTAGGATAGGTTTTTTTTTAGCTAGGGTTAGGTAGGAAGGATATCCCCCTCTGCGGACAAGTGGAGGGTAGGCCAAATGGCAACGCGCGCGGTGCAAAATTTCGTAATTAGGATATTTTTTTTTTAGCTATTGTTAGGTAGGAAGGATATCCCCCTCTGCGGACAAGTGGAGGGTAGGCCAAATGGCAACGCGCGCGGTACAAAATTTCGTAATTAGGATAGGTTTTTTTCTAGCTAGGGTTAGGTAGGAATTATATCCCCCTCTGCGGACAAGTGGAGGGTAGGCCAAATGGCAACGCGCGCGGTGCAAAATTTCGTAATTAGGATAGGTTTTTAGCTAGACTTCTTAGTTAGGAATTAGGTTAGTGAGGGATTAGATAGTTAGGCATTAGCTAGCGTCAGATTAGAGGTGGTATTCTCCTGAAGACCGGTTGTAAGAGGGACGGCCCTTAAGGTTTTCTCCATACTGACTGACGGAGTTTTATCGCCTGTAGGTTAGCTTGACATATTTTGTAGGGATTAGATAGTTAGGAACGAAATCTCGGAGTGGCGAAACGAAATCTCGCGATTAGTATAGGTTTTTATAGCTAGGGTTAGGTAGGAAGGATATCCCCCTCTGCGGACAAGTGGAGGGTAGGCCAATTGGCAACGCGCGCGGTGCAAAATTTCGTAATTAGGATAGGTTTTTTTTTAGCTAGGGCTAGGTAGGAAGGATATCCCCCTCTGCGGACAAGTGGAGGGTAGGCCAAATGGCAACGCGCGCGGTACAAAATTTCGTAATTAGGATAGGTTTTTTTCTAGCTAGGGTTAGGTAGGAATTATATCCCCCTCTGCGGACAAGTGGAGGGTAGGCCAAATGGCAACGCGCGCGGTGCAAAATTTCGTAATTAGGATAGGTTTTTAGCTAGACTTCTTAGTTAGGAATTAGGTTAGTGAGGGATTAGATAGTTAGGCATTAGCTAGCGTCAGATTAGAGGTGGTATTCTCCTGAAGACCGGTTGTAAGAGGGACGGCCCTTAAGGTTTTCTCCATACTGACTGACGGAGTTTTATCGCCTGTAGGTTAGCTTGACATATTTTGTAGGGATTAGATAGTTAGGAACGAAATCTCGGAGTGGCGAAACGAAATCTCGCGATTAGTATAGGTTTTTATAGCTAGGGTTAGGTAGGAAGGATGTCCCCCTCTGCGGACAAGTGGAGGGTAGGCCAAATGGCAACGCGTGCGGTACAAAAATTCGTAATTAGGATAGGTTTTTTTTTAGCTAGTTTTAGGTAGGAAGGATATCCCCCTCTGCGGACAAGTGGAGGGTAGGCCAAATGGCAACGCGCGCGGTACAAAATTTCGTAATTAGGATAGGTTTTTTTCTAGCTAGGGTTAGGTAGGAATTATATCCCCCTCTGCGGACAAGTGGAGGGTAGGCCAAATGGCAACGCGCGGTACAAAAATTCGTAATTAGGATAGGTTTTTTTTTAGCTAGGGTTAGGTAGGAAGGATATCCCCCTCTGCGGACAAGTGGAGGGTAGGCCAAATGGCAACGCGCGCGGTGCAAAATTTCGTAATTAGGATAGGTTTTTTTTTAGCTAGGGTTAGGTAGGAAGGATATCCCCCTCTGCGGACAAGTGGAGGGTAGGCCAAATGGCAACGCGCGCGGTGCAAAATTTCGTAATTAGGATAGGTTTTTTTTTAGCTAGGGTTAGGTAGGAAGGATATCCCCCTCTGCGGACAAGTGGAGGGTAGGCCAAATGGCAACGCGCGCGGTACAAAATTTCGTAATTATGATAGGTTTTTTTTTTAGCTAGGGTTAGGTAGGAAGGACATCCCCCTCTGCGGACAAGTGGAGGGTAGGCCAAATGGCAACGCGCGCGGTACAAAAATTCGTAATTAGGATAGGTTTTTTTTTTAGCTAGGGTTAGGTAGGAAGGATATCCCCCTCTGCGGACAAGTAGAGGGTAGGCCAAATGGTAACGCGCGCGGTACAAAAATTCGTAATTAGGATAGGTTTTTTTTTAGCTAGGGTTAGGTAGGAAGGATATCCCCCTCTGCGGACAAGTGGAGGGTAGGCCAAATGGCAACGCGCGCGGTGCAAAATTTCGTAATTAGGATAGGTTTTTTTTTTAGCTAGGGTTAGGTAGGAAGGATATCCCCCTCTGCGGACAAGTGGAGGGTAGGCCAAATGGCAACGCGCGCGGTGCAAAATTTCGTAATTAGGATAGGTTTTTAGCTAGACTTCTTAGTTAGGAATTAGGTTAGTGAGGGATTAGATAGTTAGGCATTAGCTAGCGTCAGATTAGAGGTGGTATTCTCCTGAAGACCGGTTGTAAGAGGGACGGCCCTTAAGGTTTTCTCCATACTGACTGACGGAGTTTTATCGCCTGTAGGTTAGCTTGACATATTTTGTAGGGATTAGATAGTTAGGAACGAAATCTCGGAGTGGCGAAACGAAATCTCGCGATTAGTATAGGTTTTTATAGCTAGGGTTAGGTAGGAAGGATATCCCCCTTTGCGGACAAGTGGAGGGTAGGCCAAATGGCAACGAGCGCGGTACAAAAATTCGTAATTAGGATAGGTTTTTTTTTAGCTAGGGTTAGGTAGGAAGGATATCCCCCTCTGCTGACAAGTGGAGGGTAGGCCAAATGGCAACGCGCGCGGTACAAAAATTCGTAATTAGGATAGGTTTTTTTTTAGCTAGGGTTAGGTAGGAAGGATATCCCCCTCTGCGGACAAGTGGAGGGTAGGCCAAATGGCAACGCGCGCGGTACAAAATTTCGTAATTAGGATAGGTTTTTTTTTAGCTAGGGTTAGGTAGGAAGGATATCCCCCTCTGCGGACAAGTGGAGGGTAGGCCAAATGGCAACGCGCGGTACAAAAATTCGTAATTAGGATAGGTTTTTTTTTAGCTAGGGTTAGGTAGGAAGGATATCCCCCTCTGCGGACAAGTGGAGGGTAGGCCAAATGGCAACGCGCACGGTACAAAATTTCGTAATTAGGATAGGTTTTTTTTTTAGCTAGGGTTAGGTAGGAAGGATATCCCCCTCTGCGGACAAGTGGAGGGTAGGCCAAATGGCAACGCGCGCGGTGCAAAATTTCGTAATTAGGATAGGTTTTTAGCTAGACTTCTTAGTTAGGAATTAGGTTAGTGAGGGATTAGATAGTTAGGCATTAGCTAGCGTCAGATTAGAGGTGGTATTCTCCTGAAGACCGGTTGTAAGAGGGACGGCCCTTAAGGTTTTCTCCATACTGACTGACGGAGTTTTATCGCCTGTAGGTTAGCTTGACATATTTTGTAGGGATTAGATAGTTAGGAACAAAATCTCGGAGTGGCGAAACGAAATCTCGCGATTAGTATAGGTTTTTATAGCTAGGGTTAGGTAGGAAGGATATCCCCCTCTGCGGACAAGTGGAGGGTAGGCCAAATGGCAACGCGCGCGGTACAAAATTTCGTAATTAGGATAGGTTTTTTTTTAGCTAGGGTTAGGTAGGAAGGATATCCCCCTCTGCGGACAAGTGGAGGGTAGGCCAAATGGCAACGCGCGCGGTGCAAAATTTCGTAATTAGGATAGGTTTTTAGCTAGACTTCTTAGTTAGGAATTAGGTTAGTGAGGGATTAGATAGTTAGGCATTAGCCAGCGTCAGATTAGAGGTGGTATTCTCCTGAAGACCGGTTGTAAGAGGGACGGCCCTTAAGGTTTTCTCCATACTGACTGACGGAGTTTTATCGACTGTAGGTTAGCTTGACATATTTTGTAGGGATTAGATAGTTAGGAACGAAATCTCGGAGTGGCGAAACGAAATCTCGCGATTAGTATAGGTTTTTATAGCTAGGGTTAGGTAGGAAGGATATCCCCCTCTGCGGACAAGTGGAGGGTAGGCCAAATGGCAACGCGCGCAGTACAAAATTTCGTAATTAGGATAGGTTTTTTTTAGCTAATGTTAGGTAGGAAGGATATCCCCCTCTGCGGACAAGTGGAGGGTAGGCCAAATGGCAACGCGCGGTACAAAAATTCGTAATTAGGATAGGTTTTTTTTTTAGCTAGGGTTAGGTAGGAAGGATATCCCCCTCTGCGGACAAGTGGAGGGTAGGCCAAATGGCAACGCGCGCGGTGCAAAATTTCGTAATTAGGATAGGTTTTTAGCTAGACTTCTTAGTTAGGAATTAGGTTAGTGAGGGATTAGATAGTTAGGCATTAGCTAGCGTCAGATTAGAGGTGGTATTCTCCTGAAGACCGGTTGTAAGAGGGACGGCCCTTAAGGTTTTCTCCATACTGACTGACGGAGTTTTATCGCCTGTAGGTTAGCTTGACATATTTTGTAGGGATTAGATAGTTAGGAACGAAATCTCGGAGTGGCGAAACGAAATCTCGCGATTAGTATAGGTTTTTATAGCTAGGGTTAGGTAGGAAGGATATCCCCCTCTGCGGACAAGTGGAGGGTAGGCCAAATGGCAACGAGCGCGGTACAAAAATTCGTAATTAGGATAGGTTTTTTTTTAGCTAGGGTTAGGTAGGAAGGATATCCCCCTCTGCGGACAAGTGGAGGGTAGGCCAAATGGCAACGCGCGCGGTGCAAAATTTCGTAATTAGGATAGGTTTTTAGCTAGACTTCTTAGTTAGGAATTAGGTTAGTGAGGGATTAGATAGTTAGGCATTAGCTAGCGTCAGATTAGAGGTGGTATTCTCCTGAAGACCGGTTGTAAGAGGGACGGCCCTTAAGGTTTTCTCCATACTGACTGACGGAGTTTTATCGCCTGTAGGTTAGCTTGACATATTTTGTAGGGATTAGATAGTTAGGAACAAAATCTCGGAGTGGCGAAACGAAATCTCGCGATTAGTATAGGTTTTTATAGCTAGGGTTAGGTAGGAAGGATATCCCCCTCTGCGGACAAGTGGAGGGTAGGCCAAATGGCAACGCGCGCGGTACAAAATTTCGTAATTAGGATAGGTTTTTTTTTAGCTAGGGTTAGGTAGGAAGGATATCCCCCTCTGCGGACAAGTGGAGGGTAGGCCAAATGGCAACGCGCGCGGTGCAAAATTTCGTAATTAGGATAGGTTTTTAGCTAGACTTCTTAGTTAGGAATTAGGTTAGTGAGGGATTAGATAGTTAGGCATTAGCCAGCGTCAGATTAGAGGTGGTATTCTCCTGAAGACCGGTTGTAAGAGGGACGGCCCTTAAGGTTTTCTCCATACTGACTGACGGAGTTTTATCGACTGTAGGTTAGCTTGACATATTTTGTAGGGATTAGATAGTTAGGAACGAAATCTCGGAGTGGCGAAACGAAATCTCGCGATTAGTATAGGTTTTTATAGCTAGGGTTAGGTAGGAAGGATATCCCCCTCTGCGGACAAGTGGAGGGTAGGCCAAATGGCAACGCGCGCAGTACAAAATTTCGTAATTAGGATAGGTTTTTTTTAGCTAGGGTTAGGTAGGAAGGATATCCCCCTCTGCGGACAAGTGGAGGGTAGGCCAAATGGCAACGCGCGGTACAAAAATTCGTAATTAGGATAGGTTTTTTTTTTAGCTAGGGTTAGGTAGGAAGGATATCCCCCTCTGCGGACAAGTGGAGGGTAGGCCAAATGGCAACGCGCGCGGTGCAAAATTTCGTAATTAGGATAGGTTTTTAGCTAGACTTCTTAGTTAGGAATTAGGTTAGTGAGGGATTAGATAGTTAGGCATTAGCTAGCGTCAGATTAGAGGTGGTATTCTCCTGAAGACCGGTTGTAAGAGGGACGGCCCTTAAGGTTTTCTCCATACTGACTGACGGAGTTTTATCGCCTGTAGGTTAGCTTGACATATTTTGTAGGGATTAGATAGTTAGGAACAAAATCTCGGAGTGGCGAAACGAAATCTCGCGATTAGTATAGGTTTTTATAGCTAGGGTTAGGTAGGAAGGATATCCCCCTCTGCGGACAAGTGGAGGGTAGGCCAAATGGCAACGCGCGCGGTACAAAATTTCGTAATTAGGATAGGTTTTTTTTTAGCTAGGGTTAGGTAGGAAGGATATCCCCCTCTGCGGACAAGTGGAGGGTAGGCCAAATGGCAACGCGCGCGGTGCAAAATTTCGTAATTAGGATAGGTTTTTAGCTAGACTTCTTAGTTAGGAATTAGGTTAGTGAGGGATTAGATAGTTAGGCATTAGCCAGCGTCAGATTAGAGGTGGTATTCTCCTGAAGACCGGTTGTAAGAGGGACGGCCCTTAAGGTTTTCTCCATACTGACTGACGGAGTTTTATCGCCTGTAGGTTAGCTTGACATATTTTGTAGGGATTAGATAGTTAGGAACGAAATCTCGGAGTGGCGAAACGAAATCTCGCGATTAGTATAGGTTTTTATAGCTAGGGTTAGGTAGGAAGGATATCCCCCTCTGCGGACAAGTGGAGGGTAGGCCAAATGGCAACGAGCGCGGTACAAAAATTCGTAATTAGGATAGGTTTTTTTTTAGCTAGGGTTAGGTAGGAAGGATATCCCCCTCTGCGGACAAGTGGAGGGTAGGCCAAATGGCAACGCGCGCGGTACAAAATTTCGTAATTAGGATAGGTTTTTTTTTTAGCTAGGGTTAGGTAGGAAGGACATCCCCCTCTGCGGACAAGTGGAGGGTAGGCCAAATGGCAACGCGCGCGGTACAAAATTTCGTAATTAGGATAGGTTTTTTTTTTAGCTAGGGTTAGGTAGGAAGGACATCCCCCTCTGCGGACATGTGGAGGGTAGGCCAAATGGCAACGCGCGCGGTGCAAAATTTCGTAATTAGGATAGGTTTTTTTTTAGCTAGGGTTAGGTAGGAAGGATATCCCCCTCTGCGGACAAGTGGAGGGTAGGCCAAATGGCAACGCGCGGTACAAAAATTCGTAATTAGGATAGGTTTTTTTTTTAGCTAGGGTTAGGTAGGAAGGATATCCCCCTCTGCGGACAAGTGGAGGGTAGGCCAAATGGCAACGCGCGCGGTGCAAAATTTCGTAATTAGGATAGGTTTTTAGCTAGACTTCTTAGTTAGGAATTAGGTTAGTGAGGGATTAGATAGTTAGGCATTAGCTAGCGTCAGATTAGAGGTGGTATTCTCCTGAAGACCGGTTGTAAGAGGGACGGCCCTTAAGGTTTTCTCCATACTGACTGACGGAGTTTTATCGCCTGTAGGTTAGCTTGACATATTTTGTAGGGATTAGATAGTTAGGAACGAAATCTCGGAGTGGCGAAACGAAATCTCGCGATTAGTATAGGTTTTTATAGCTAGGGTTAGGTAGGAAGGATATCCCCCTCTGCGGACAAGTGGAGGGTAGGCCAAATGGCAACGAGCGCGGTACAAAAATTCGTAATTAGGATAGGTTTTTTTTTTAGCTAGGGTTAGGTAGGAAGGATATCCCCCTCTGCGGACAAGTGGAGGGTAGGCCAAATGGCAACGCGCGCGGTACAAAATTTCGTAATTAGGATAGGTTTTTTTTTTAGCTAGGGTTAGGTAGGAAGGACATCCCCCTCTGCGGACAAGTGGAGGGTAGGCCAAATGGCAACGCGCGCGGTGCAAAATTTCGTAATTAGGATAGGTTTTTTTTTAGCTAGGGTTAGGTAGGAAGGATATCCCCCTCTGCGGACAAGTGGAGGGTAGGCCAAATGGCAACGCGCGCGGTACAAAAATTCGTAATTAGGATAGGTTTTTTTTAGCTAGGGTTAGGTAGGAAGGATATCCCCCTCTGCGGACAAGTGGAGGGTAGGCCAAATGGCAACGCGCGCGGTACAAAAATTCGTAATTAGGATATTTTTTTTTTTAGCTAGGGTTAGGTAGGAAGGATATCCCCCTCTGCGGACAAGTGGAGGGTAGGCCAAATGGCAACGCGCGCGGTACAAAATTTCGTAATTAGGATAGGTTTTTTTTTAGCTAGGGTTAGGTAGGAAGGATATCCCCCTCTGCGGACAAGTGGAGGGTAGGCCAAATGGCAACGCGCGCGGTACAAAATTTCGTAATTAGGATAGGTTTTTTTTTAGCTAGGGTTAGGTAGGAAGGATATCCCCCTCTGCGGACAAGTGGAGGGTAGGCCAAATGGCAACGCGCGCGGTACAAAAATTCGTAATTAGGATAGGTTTTTTTTTTAGCTAGGGTTAGGTAGGAAGGATATCCCCCTCTGCGGACAAGTGGAGGGTAGGCCAAATGGCAACGCGCGCGGTACAAAAATTCGTAATTAGGATAGGTTTTTTTTTAGCTAGGGTTAGGTAGGAAGGATATCCCCCTCTGCGTACAAGTGGAGGGTAGGCCAAATGGCAACGCGCGCGGTGCAAAATTTCGTAATTAGGATAGGTTTTTTTTTAGCTAGGATTAGGTAGGAAGGATATCCCCCTCTGCGTACAAGTGGAGGGTAGGCCAAATGGCAACGCGCGCGGTGCAAAATTTCGTAATTAGGATAGGTTTTTTTTTAGCTAGGGTTAGGTAGGAAGGATATCCCCCTCTGCCGACAAGTGGAGGGTAGGCCAAATGGCAACGCGCGCGGTACAAAATTTCGTAATTAGGATAGGTTTTTTTTTTAGCTAGGGTTAGGTAGGAAGGATATCCCCCTCTGCGTACAAGTGGAGGGTAGGCCAAATGGCAACGCGCGCGGTACAAAAATTCGTAATTAGGATAGGTTTTTTTTTAGCTAGGGTTAGGTAGGAAGGATATCCCCCTCTGCGTACAAGTGGAGGGTAGGCCAAATGGCAACGAGCGCGGTGCAAAATTTCGTAATTAGGATAGGTTTTTTTTTAGCTAGGATTAGGTAGGAAGGATATCCCCCTCTGCGTACAAGTGGAGGGTAGGCCAAATGGCAACGCGCGCGGTGCAAAATTTCGTAATTAGGATAGGTTTTTTTTTAGCTAGGGTTAGGTAGGAAGGATATCCCCCTCTGCCGACAAGTGGAGGGTAGGCCAAATGGCAACGCGCGCGGTACAAAATTTCGTAATTAGGATAGGTTTTTTTTTTAGCTAGGGTTAGGTAGGAAGGATATCCCCCTCTGCGGACAAGTGGAGGGTAGGCCAAATGGCAACGCGCGCGGTACAAAATTTCGTAATTAGGATAGGTTTTTTTTTTAGCTAGGGTTAGGTAGGAAGGATATCCCCCTCTGCGGACAAGTGGAGGGTAGGCCAAATGGCAACGCGCGCGGTACAAAATTTCGTAATTAGGTTAGGTTTTTTTTTTAGCTAGGGTTAGGTAGGAAGGATATCCCCCTCTGCGGACAAGTGGAGGGTAGGCCAAATAGCAACGCGCGCGGTACAAAATTTCGTAATTAGGATAGGTTTTTTTTTAGCTAGGGTTAGGTAGGAAGGATATCCCCCTCTGCGGACAAGTGGAGGGTAGGCCAAATGGCAACGCGAGCGGTTCAAAAATTCGTAATTAGGATAGGTTTTTTTTAGCTAGGGTTAGGTAGGAAGGATATCCCCCTCTGCGGACAAGTGGAGGGTAGGATAAATGGCAACGCGCGCGGTACAAAAATTCGTAATTAGGATAGGTTTTTTTTTAGCTAGGGTTAGGTAGGAAGGATATCCCCCTCTGCGGACAAGTGGAGGGTAGGCCAAATGGCAACGAGCGCGGTACAAAAATTCGTAATTAGGATAGGTTTTTTTTTAGCTAGGGTTAGGTAGGAAGAATATCCCCCTCTGCGGACAAGTGGAGGGTAGGCCAAATGGCAACGCGCGCGGTGCAAAATTTCGTAATTAGGATAGGTTTTTTTTTAGCTAGGGTTAGGTAGGAAGGATATCCCCCTCTGCGGACAAGTGGAGGGTAGGCCAAATGGCAACGCGCGCGGTACAAAAATTCGTAATTAGGATAGGTTTTTTTTAGCTAGGGTTAGGTAGGAAGGATATCCCCCTCTGCGGACAAGTGGAGGGTAGGCCAAATGGCAACGCGCGCGGTACAAAAATTCGTAATTAGGATATTTTTTTTTTTAGCTAGGGTTAGGTAGGAAGGATATCCCCCTCTGCGGACAAGTGGAGGGTAGGCCAAATGGCAACGCGCGCGGTACAAAATTTCGTAATTAGGATAGGTTTTTTTTTAGCTAGGGTTAGGTAGGAAGGATATCCCCCTCTGCGGACAAGTGGAGGGTAGGCCAAATGGCAACGCGCGCGGTACAAAATTTCGTAATTAGGATAGGTTTTTTTTTAGCTAGGGTTAGGTAGGAAGGATATCCCCCTCTGCGGACAAGTGGAGGGTAGGCCAAATGGCAACGCGCGCGGTACAAAAATTCGTAATTAGGATAGGTTTTTTTTTTAGCTAGGGTTAGGTAGGAAGGATATCCCCCTCTGCGGACAAGTGGAGGGTAGGCCAAATGGCAACGCGCGCGGTACAAAAATTCGTAATTAGGATAGGTTTTTTTTTAGCTAGGGTTAGGTAGGAAGGATATCCCCCTCTGCGTACAAGTGGAGGGTAGGCCAAATGGCAACGCGCGCGGTGCAAAATTTCGTAATTAGGATAGGTTTTTTTTTAGCTAGGATTAGGTAGGAAGGATATCCCCCTCTGCGTACAAGTGGAGGGTAGGCCAAATGGCAACGCGCGCGGTGCAAAATTTCGTAATTAGGATAGGTTTTTTTTTAGCTAGGGTTAGGTAGGAAGGATATCCCCCTCTGCCGACAAGTGGAGGGTAGGCCAAATGGCAACGCGCGCGGTACAAAATTTCGTAATTAGGATAGGTTTTTTTTTTAGCTAGGGTTAGGTAGGAAGGATATCCCCCTCTGCGTACAAGTGGAGGGTAGGCCAAATGGCAACGCGCGCGGTACAAAAATTCGTAATTAGGATAGGTTTTTTTTTAGCTAGGGTTAGGTAGGAAGGATATCCCCCTCTGCGTACAAGTGGAGGGTAGGCCAAATGGCAACGAGCGCGGTGCAAAATTTCGTAATTAGGATAGGTTTTTTTTTAGCTAGGATTAGGTAGGAAGGATATCCCCCTCTGCGTACAAGTGGAGGGTAGGCCAAATGGCAACGCGCGCGGTGCAAAATTTCGTAATTAGGATAGGTTTTTTTTTAGCTAGGGTTAGGTAGGAAGGATATCCCCCTCTGCCGACAAGTGGAGGGTAGGCCAAATGGCAACGCGCGCGGTACAAAATTTCGTAATTAGGATAGGTTTTTTTTTTAGCTAGGGTTAGGTAGGAAGGATATCCCCCTCTGCGGACAAGTGGAGGGTAGGCCAAATGGCAACGCGCGCGGTACAAAATTTCGTAATTAGGATAGGTTTTTTTTTTAGCTAGGGTTAGGTAGGAAGGATATCCCCCTCTGCGGACAAGTGGAGGGTAGGCCAAATGGCAACGCGCGCGGTACAAAATTTCGTAATTAGGTTAGGTTTTTTTTTTAGCTAGGGTTAGGTAGGAAGGATATCCCCCTCTGCGGACAAGTGGAGGGTAGGCCAAATAGCAACGCGCGCGGTACAAAATTTCGTAATTAGGATAGGTTTTTTTTTAGCTAGGGTTAGGTAGGAAGGATATCCCCCTCTGCGGACAAGTGGAGGGTAGGCCAAATGGCAACGCGCGCGGTACAAAATTTCGTAATTAGGATAGGTTTTTTTTTTAGCTAGGGTTAGGTAGGAAGGATATCCCCCTCTGCGGACAAGTGGAGGGTAGGCCAAATGGTAACGCGCGCGGTACAAAAATTCGTAATTAGGATAGGTTTTTAGCTAGACTTCTTAGTTAGGAATTAGGTTAGTGAGGGATTAGATAGTTAGGCATTAGCTAGCGTCAGATTAGAGGTGGTATTCTCCTGAAGACCGGTTGTAAGAGGGACGGCCCTTAAGGTTTTCTCCATACTGACTGACGGAGTTTTATCGCCTGTAGGTTAGCTTGACATATTTTGTAGGGATTAGATAGTTAGGAACGAAATCTCGGAGTGGCGAAACGAAATCTCGCGATTAGTATAGGTTTTTATAGCTAGGGTTAGGTAGGAAGGATATCCCCCTCTGCGGACAAGTGGAGGGTAGGCCAAATGGCAACGAGCGCGGTACAAAAATTCGTAATTAGGATAGGTTTTTTTTTAGCTAGGGTTAGGTAGGAAGGATATCCCCCTCTGCGGACAAGTGGAGGGTAGGCCAAATGGCAACGCGCGCGGTGCAAAATTTCGTAATTAGGATAGGTTTTTAGCTAGACTTCTTAGTTAGGAATTAGGTTAGTGAGGGATTAGATAGTTAGGCATTAGCTAGCGTCAGATTAGAGGTGGTATTCTCCTGAAGACCGGTTGTAAGAGGGACGGCCCTTAAGGTTTTCTCCATACTGACTGACGGAGTTTTATCGCCTGTAGGTTAGCTTGACATATTTTGTAGGGATTAGATAGTTAGGAACGAAATCTCGGAGTGGCGAAACGAAATCTCGCGATTAGTATAGGTTTTTATAGCTAGGGTTAGGTAGGAAGGATATCCCCCTCTGCGGACAAGTGGAGGGTAGGCCAAATGGCAACGAGCGCGGTACAAAAATTCGTAATTAGGATAGGTTTTTTTATAGCTAGGGTTAGGTAGGAAGGATATCCCCCTCTGCGGACAAGTGGAGGGTAGGCCAAATGGCAACGCGCGCGGTACAAAATTTCGTAATTAGGATAGGTTTTTTTTTAGCTAGGGTTAGGTAGGAAGGATATCCCCCTCTGCGTACAAGTGGAGGGTAGGCCAAATGGCAACGCGCGCGGTGCAAAATTTCGTAATTAGGATAGGTTTTTTTTTAGCTAGGGTTAGGTAGGAAGGATATCCCCCTCTGCGGACAAGTGGAGGGTAGGCCAAATGGCAACGCGCGCGGTACAAAATTTCGTAATTAGGATAGGTTTTTTTTTTAGCTAGGGTTAGGTAGGAAGGATATCCCCCTCTGCGGACAAGTGGAGGGTAGGCCAAATGGCAACGCGCGGTACAAAAATTCGTAATTAGGATAGGTTTTTTTTTTAGCTAGGGTTAGGTAGGAAGGATATCCCCCTCTGCGGACAAGTGGAGGGTAGGCCAAATGGCAACGCGCGCGGTACAAAATTTCGTAATTAGGATAGGTTTTTTTTTTAGCTAGGGTTAGGTAGGAAGGATATCCCCCTCTGCGGACAAGTGGAGGGTAGGCCAAATGGCAACGAGCGCGGTACAAAAATTCGTAATTAGGATAGGTTTTTTTTTAGCTAGGGTTAGGTAGGAAGGATATCCCCCTCTGCGGACAAGTGGAGGGTAGGCCAAATGGCAACGCGCGCGGTACAAAATTTCGTAATTAGGATAGGTTTTTTTTTTAGCTAGGGTTAGGTAGGAAGGATATCCCCCTCTGCGGACAAGTGGAGGGTAGGCCAAATGGCAACGCGCGCGGTGCAAAATTTCGTAATTAGGATAGGTTTTTAGCTAGACTTCTTAGTTAGGAATTAGGTTAGTGAGGGATTAGATAGTTAGGCATTAGCTAGCGTCAGATTAGAGGTGGTATTCTCCTGAAGACCGGTTGTAAGAGGGACGGCCCTTAAGGTTTTCTCCATACTGACTGACGGAGTTTTATCGCCTGTAGGTTAGCTTGACATATTTTGTAGGGATTAGATAGTTAGGAACGAAATCTCGGAGCGGCGAAACGAAATCTCGCGATTAGTATAGGTTTTTATAGCTAGGGTTAGGTAGGAAGGATATCCCCCTCTGCGGACAAGTGGAGGGTAGGCCAAATGGCAACGCGCGCGGTACAAAATTTCGTAATTAGGATAGGTTTTTTTTTTAGCTAGGGTTAGGTAGGAAGGATATCCCCCTCTGCGGACAAGTGGAGGGTAGGCCAAATGGCAACGCGCGGTACAAAAATTCGTAATTAGGATAGGTTTTTTTTTAGCTAGGGTTAGGTAGGAAGGATATCCCCCTCTGCGGACAAGTGGAGGGTAGGCCAAATGGCAACGCGCGCGGTACAAAATTTCGTAATTAGGATAGGTTTTTTTTTTAGCTAGGGTTAGGTAGGAAGGATATCCCCCTCTGCGGACAAGTGGAGGGTAGGCCAAATGGCAACGCGCGCGGTACAAAATTTCGTAATTAGGATAGGTTTTTTTTTTAGCTAGGGTTAGGTAGGAAGGATATCCCCCTCTGCGGACAAGTGGAGGGTAGGCCAAATGGCAACGAGCGCGGTACAAAAATTCGTAATTAGGATAGGTTTTTTTTTAGCTAGGGTTAGGTAGGAAGGATATCCCCCTCTGCGGACAAGTGGAGGGTAGGCCAAATGGCAACGCGCGCGGTACAAAATTTCGTAGTTAGGATAGGTTTTTTTTTAGCTAGGGTTAGGTAGGAAGGATATCCCCCTCTGCGTACAAGTGGAGGGTAGGCCAAATGGCAACGCGCGCGGTGCAAAATTTCGTAATTAGGATAGGTTTTTTTTTTAGCTAGGGTTAGGTAGGAAGGATATCCCCCTCTGCGGACAAGTGGAGGGTAGGCCAAATGGCAACGCGCGGTACAAAAATTCGTAATTAGGATAGGTTTTTTTTTTAGCTAGGGTTAGGTAGGAAGGATATCCCCCTCTGCGGACAAGTGGAGGGTAGGCCAAATGGCAACGCGCGCGGTACAAAATTTCGTAATTAGGATAGGTTTTTTTTTAGCTAGGGTTAGGTAGGAAGGATATCCCCCTCTGCGGACAAGTGGAGGGTAGGCCAAATGGCAACGCGCGCGGTACAAAATTTCGTAATTAGGATAGGTTTTTTTTTTAGCTAGGGTTAGGTAGGAAGGATATCCCCCTCTGCGGACAAGTGGAGGGTAGGCCAAATGGCAACGCGCGGTACAAAAATTCGTAATTAGGATAGGTTTTTTTTTAGCTAGGGTTAGGTAGGAAGGATATCCCCCTCTGCGGACAAGTGGAGGGTAGGCCAAATGGCAACGCGCGCGGTACAAAATTTCGTAATTAGGATAGGTTTTTTTTTTAGCTAGGGTTAGGTAGGAAGGATATCCCCCTCTGCGGACAAGTGGAGGGTAGGCCAAATGGCAACGCGCGCGGTACAAAATTTCGTAATTAGGATAGGTTTTTTTTTTAGCTAGGGTTAGGTAGGAAGGATATCCCCCTCTGCGGACAAGTGGAGGGTAGGCCAAATGGCAACGAGCGCGGTACAAAAATTCGTAATTAGGATAGGTTTTTTTTTAGCTAGGGTTAGGTAGGAAGGATATCCCCCTCTGCGGACAAGTGGAGGGTAGGCCAAATGGCAACGCGCGCGGTACAAAATTTCGTAGTTAGGATAGGTTTTTTTTTAGCTAGGGTTAGGTAGGAAGGATATCCCCCTCTGCGTACAAGTGGAGGGTAGGCCAAATGGCAACGCGCGCGGTGCAAAATTTCGTAATTAGGATAGGTTTTTTTTTTAGCTAGGGTTAGGTAGGAAGGATATCCCCCTCTGCGGACAAGTGGAGGGTAGGCCAAATGGCAACGCGCGCGGTACAAAATTTCGTAATTAGGATAGGTTTTTTTTTTAGCTAGGGTTAGGTAGGAAGGATATCCCCCTCTGCGGACAAGTGGAGGGTAGGCCAAATGGCAACGCGCGGTACAAAAATTCGTAATTAGGATAGGTTTTTTTTTTAGCTAGGGTTAGGTAGGAAGGATATCCCCCTCTGCGGACAAGTGGAGGGTAGGCCAAATGGCAACGCGCGCGGTACAAAATTTCGTAATTAGGATAGGTTTTTTTTTTAGCTAGGGTTAGGTAGGAAGGATATCCCCCTCTGCGGACAAGTGGAGGGTAGGCCAAATGGCAACGCGCGGTACAAAAATTCGTAATTAGGATAGGTTTTTTTTTAGCTAGGGTTAGGTAGGAAGGATATCCCCCTCTGCGGACAAGTGGAGGGTAGGCCAAATGGCAACGCGCGCGGTACAAAATTTCGTAATTAGGATAGGTTTTTTTTTTAGCTAGGGTTAGGTAGGAAGGATATCCCCCTCTGCGGACAAGTGGAGGGTAGGCCAAATGGCAACGAGCGCGGTACAAAAATTCGTAATTAGGATAGGTTTTTTTTTAGCTAGGGTTAGGTAGGAAGGATATCCCCCTCTGCGGACAAGTGGAGGGTAGGCCAAATGGCAACGCGCGCGGTACAAAATTTCGTAATTAGGATAGGTTTTTTTTTTAGCTAGGGTTAGGTAGGAAGGATATCCCCCTCTGGGGACAAGTGGAGGGTAGGCCAAATGGCAACGCGCGCGGTGCAAAATTTCGTAATTAGGATAGGTTTTTTTTTAGCTAGGGTTAGGTAGGAAGGATATCCCCCTCTGCGGACAAGTGGAGGGTAGGCCAAATGGCAACGCGCGCGGTTCAAAAATTCGTAATTAGGATAGGTTTTTTTTTAGCTAGGGTTAGGTAGGAAGTGGAGGACAAGTGGAGGGTAGGCCAAATGGCAACGCGCGCGGTGCAAAATTTCGTAATTAGGATAGGTTTTTAGCTAGACTTCTTAGTTAGGAATTAGGTTAGTGAGGGATTAGATAGTTAGGCATTAGCTAGCGTCAGATTAGAGGTGGTATTCTCCTGAAGACCGGTTGTAAGAGGGACGGCCCTTAAGGTTTTCTCCATACTGACTGACGGAGTTTTATCGCCTGTAGGTTAGCTTGACATATTTTGTAGGGATTAGATAGTTAGGAACGAAATCTCGGAGCGGCGAAACGAAATCTCGCGATTAGTATAGGTTTTTATAGCTAGGGTTAGGTAGGAAGGATATCCCCCTCTGCGGACAAGTGGAGGGTAGGCCAAATGGCAACGAGCGCGGTACAAAAATTCGTAATTAGGATAGGTTTTTTTTTAGCTAGGGTTAGGTAGGAAGGATATCCCCCTCTGCGGACAAGTGGAGGGTAGGCCAAATGGCAACGCGCGCGGTACAAAATTTCGTAATTAGGATAGGTTTTTTTTTTAGCTAGGGTTAGGTAGGAAGGATATCCCCCTCTGCGGACAAGTGGAGGGTAGGCCAAATGGCAACGAGCGCGGTACAAAAATTCGTAATTAGGATAGGCTTTTTTTTAGCTAGGGTTAGGTAGGAAGGATATCCCCCTCTGCGGACAAGTGGAGGGTAGGCCAAATGGCAACGCGCGCGGTACAAAATTTCGTAGTTAGGATAGGTTTTTTTTTAGCTAGGGTTAGGTAGGAAGGATATCCCCCTCTGCGTACAAGTGGAGGGTAGGCCAAATGGCAACGCGCGCGGTGCAAAATTTCGTAATTAGGATAGGTTTTTTTTTAGCTAGGGTTAGGTAGGAAGGATATCCCCCTCTGCGTACAAGTGGAGGGTAGGCCAAATGGCAACGCGCGCGGTACAAAAATTCGTAATTAGGATAGGTTTTTTTTTAGCTAGGGTTAGGTAGGAAGGATATCCCCCTCTGCGGACAAGTGGAGGGTAGGCCAAATGGCAACGCGCGCGGTACAAAAATTCGTAATTAGGATAGGTTTTTTTTTAGCTAGGGTTAGGTAGGAAGGATATCCCCCTCTGCGGACAAGTGGAGGGTAGGCCAAATGGCAACGCGCGCGGTGCAAAATTTCGTAATTAGGATAGGTTTTTAGCTAGACTTCTTAGTTAGGAATTAGGTTAGTGAGGGATTAGATAGTTAGGCATTAGCTAGCGTCAGATTAGAGGTGGTATTCTCCTGAAGACCGGTTGTAAGAGGGACGGCCCTTAAGGTTTTCTCCATACTGACTGACGGAGTTTTATCGCCTGTAGGTTAGCTTGACATATTTTGTAGGGATTAGATAGTTAGGAACGAAATCTCGGAGCGGCGAAACGAAATCTCGCGATTAGTATAGGTTTTTATAGCTAGGGTTAGGTAGGAAGGATATCCCCCTCTGCGGACAAGTGGAGGGTAGGCCAAATGGCAACGAGCGCGGTACAAAAATTCGTAATTAGGATAGGTTTTTTTTTAGCTAGGGTTAGGTAGGAAGGATATCCCCCTCTGCGGACAAGTGGAGGGTAGGCCAAATGGCAACGCGCGCGGTACAAAATTTCGTAATTAGGATAGGTTTTTTTTTTAGCTAGGGTTAGGTAGGAAGGATATCCCCCTCTGCGGACAAGTGGAGGGTAGGCCAAATGGCAACGAGCGCGGTACAAAAATTCGTAATTAGGATAGGTTTTTTTTTAGCTAGGGTTAGGTAGGAAGGATATCCCCCTCTGCGGACAAGTGGAGGGTAGGCCAAATGGCAACGCGCGCGGTACAAAATTTCGTAGTTAGGATAGGTTTTTTTTTAGCTAGGGTTAGGTAGGAAGGATATCCCCCTCTGCGTACAAGTGGAGGGTAGGCCAAATGGCAACGCGCGCGGTACAAAAATTCGTAATTAGGATAGGTTTTTTTTTAGCTAGGGTTAGGTAGGAAGGATATCCCCCTCTGCGGACAAGTGGAGGGTAGGCCAAATGGCAACGCGCGCGGTACAAAAATTCGTAATTAGGATAGGTTTTTTTTTTAGCTAGGGTTAGGTAGGAAGGATATCCCCCTCTGCGTACAAGTGGAGGGTAGGCCAAATGGCAACGCGCGCGGTGCAAAATTTCGTAATTTGGATAGGTTTTTTTTTTAGCTAGGGTTAGGTAGGAAGGATATCCCCCTCTGCGGACAAGTGGAGGGTAGGCCAAATGGCAACGCGCGCGGTACAAAATTTCGTAATTAGGATAGGTTTTTTTTTAGCTAGGGTTAGGTAGGAAGGATATCCCCCTCTGCGGACAAGTGGAGGGTAGGCCAAATGGCAACGCGCGCGGTACAAAATTTCGTAATTAGGATAGGTTTTTTTTTTAGCTAGGGTT
Source organism: Xylota sylvarum (assembly GCA_905220385.1). Taxonomy (NCBI): domain Eukaryota; kingdom Metazoa; phylum Arthropoda; class Insecta; order Diptera; family Syrphidae; genus Xylota; species Xylota sylvarum. The sequence goes on from LR999958.1 coordinate 43,769,546, forward strand.
AGGTAGGAAGGATATCCCCCTCTGCGGACAAGTGGAGGGTAGGCCAAATGGTAACGCGCGCGGTACAAAAATTCGTAATTAGGATAGGTTTTTTTTTAGCTAGGGTTAGGTAGGAAGGATATCCCCCTCTGCGGACAAGTGGAGGGTAGGCCAAATGGCAACGAGCGCGGTACAAAAATTCGTAATTAGGATAGGTTTTTTTTTAGCTAGGGTTAGGTAGGAAGGATATCCCCCTCTGCGTACAAGTGGAGGGTAGGCCAAATGGCAACGCGCGCGGTGCAAAATTTCGTAATTAGGATAGGTTTTTAGCTAGACTTCTTAGTTAGGAATTAGGTTAGTGAGGGATTAGATAGTTAGGCATTAGCTAGCGTCAGATTAGAGGTGGTATTCTCCTGAAGACCGGTTGTAAGAGGGACGGCCCTTAAGGTTTTCTCCATACTGACTGACGGAGTTTTATCGCCTGTAGGTTAGCTTGACATATTTTGTAGGGATTAGATAGTTAGGAACGAAATCTCGGAGCGGCGAAACGAAATCTCGCGATTAGTATAGGTTTTTATAGCTAGGGTTAGGTAGGAAGGATATCCCCCTCTGCGTACAAGTGGAGGGTAGGCCAAATGGCAACGCGCGCGGTGCAAAATTTCGTAATTAGGATAGGTTTTTTTTTAGCTAGGGTTAGGTAGGAAGGATATCCCCCTCTGCGGACAAGTGGAGGGTATTCCAAATGGCAACGCGCGCGGTGCAAAATTTCGTAATTAGGATAGGTTTTTTTTTTAGCTAGGGTTAGGTAGGAAGGATATCCCCCTCTGCGGACAAGTGGAGGGTAGGCCAAATGGCAACGCGCGCGGTACAAAATTTCGTAATTAGGATAGGTTTTTGTTTAGCTAGGGTTAGGTAGGAAGGATATCCCCCTCTGCGTACAAGTGGAGGGTAGGCCAAATGGCAACGCGCGCGGTGCAAAATTTCGTAATTAGGATAGGTTTTTTTTTAGCTAGGGTTAGGTAGGAAGGATATCCCCCTCTGCGGACAAGTGGAGGGTAGGCCAAATGGCAACGCGCGCGGTACAAAATTTCGTAGTTAGGATAGGTTTTTTTTTTAGCTAGGGTTAGGTAGGAAGGATATCCCCCTCTGCGTACAAGTGGAGGGTAGGCCAAATGGCAACGCGCGCGGTGCAAAATTTCGTAATTAGGATAGTTTTTTTTTTAGCTAGGGTTAGGTAGGAAGGATATCCCCCTCTGCGTACAAGTGGAGGGTAGGCCAAATGGCAACGCGCGCGGTACAAAAATTCGTAATTAGGATAGGTTTTTTTTTAGCTAGGGTTAGGTAGGAAGGATATCCCCCTCTGCGGACAAGTGGAGGGTAGGCCAAATGGCAACGCGCGCGGTACAAAAATTCGTAATTAGGATAGGTTTTTTTTTTAGCTAGGGTTAGGTAGGAAGGATATCCCCCTCTGCGTACAAGTGGAGGGTAGGCCAAATGGCAACGCGCGCGGTGCAAAATTTCGTAATTTGGATAGGTTTTTTTTTTAGCTAGGGTTAGGTAGGAAGGATATCCCCCTCTGCGGACAAGTGGAGGGTAGGCCAAATGGCAACGCGCGCGGTACAAAAATTCGTAATTAGGATAGGTTTTTTTTTAGCTAGGGTTAGGTAGGAAGGATATCCCCCTCTGCGGACAAGTGGAGGGTAGGCCAAATGGCAACGCGCGCGGTACAAAAATTCGTAATTAGGATAGGTTTTTTTTTTAGCTAGGGTTAGGTAGGAAGGATATCCCCCTCTGCGTACAAGTGGAGGGTAGGCCAAATGGCAACGCGCGCGGTGCAAAATTTCGTAATTAGGATAGGTTTTTAGCTAGACTTCTTAGTTAGGAATTAGGTTAGTGAGGGATTAGATAGTTAGGCATTAGCTAGCGCCAGATTAGAGGTGGTATTCTCCTGAAGACCGGTTGTAAGTGGGACGGCCCTTAAGGTTTTCTCCATACTGACTGACGGAGTTTTATCGCCTGTAGGTTAGCTTGACATATTTTGTAGGGATTAGATAGTTAGAAACGAAATCTCGGAGTGGCGAAACGAAATCTCGCGATTAGTATAGGTTTTTATAGCTAGGGTTAGGTAGGAAGGATATCCCCCTCTGCGGACAAGTGGAGGGTAGGCCAAATGGCAACGCGCGCGGTACAAAATTTCGTAATTAGGATAGGTTTTTTTTTAGCTATCGTTAGGTAGGAAGGATATCCCCCTCTGCGGACAAGTGGAGGGTAGGCCAAATGGCAACGCGCGCGGTGCAAAATTTCGTAATTAGGATAGGTTTTTTTTTTAGCTAGGGTTAGGTAGGAAGGATATCCCCCTCTGCGGACAAGTGGAGGGTAGGCCAAATGGCAACGCGCGCGGTGCAAAATTTCGTAATTAGGATAGGTTTTTAGCTAGACTTCTTAGTTAGGAATTAGGTTAGTGAGGGATTAGATAGTTAGGCGTTAGCTAGCGTCAGATTAGAGGTGGTATTCTCCTGAAGACCGGTTGTAAGAGGGACGGCCCTTAAGGTTTTCTCCATACTGACTGACGGAGTTTTATCGCCTGTAGGTTAGCTTGACATATTTTGTAGGGACTAGATAGTTAGGAACGAAATCTCGGAGTGGCGAAACGAAATCTCGCGATTAGTATAGGTTTTTATAGCTAGGGTTAGGTAGGAAGGATATCCCCCTCTGCGGACAAGTGGAGGGTAGGCCAAATGGCAACGAGCGCGGTACAAAAATTCGTAATTAGGATAGGTTTTTTTTTTAGCTAGGGTTAGGTAGGAAGGATATCCCCCTCTGCGGACAAGTGGAGGGTAGGCCAAATGGCAACGCGCGCGGTACAAAATTTCGTAATTAGGATAGGTTTTTTTTTAGCTAGGGTTAGGTAGGAAGGATATCCCCCTCTGCGTACAAGTGGAGGGTAGGCCAAATGGCAACGCGCGCGGTACAAAAATTCGTAATTAGGATAGGTTTTTTTTTAGCTAGGGTTAGGTAGGAAGGATATCCCCCTCTGCGTACAAGTGGAGGGTAGGCCAAATGGCAACGCGCGCGGTGCAAAATTTCGTAATTAGGATAGTTTTTTTTTTAGCTAGGATTAGGTAGGAAGGATATCCCCCTCTGCGTACAAGTGGAGGGTAGGCCAAATGGCAACGCGCGCGGTACAAAAATTCGTAATTAGGATAGGTTTTTTTTTAGCTAGGGTTAGGTAGGAAGGATATCCCCCTCTGCGTACAAGTGGAGGGTAGGCCAAATGGCAACGCGCGCGGTGCAAAATTTCGTAATTAGGATAGTTTTTTTTTTAGCTAGGGTTAGGTAGGAAGGATATCCCCCTCTGCGTACAAGTGGAGGGTAGGCCAAATGGCAACGCGCGCGGTACAAAAATTCGTAATTAGGATAGGTTTTTTTTTAGCTAGGGTTAGGTAGGAAGGATATCCCCCTCTGCGGACAAGTGGAGGGTAGGCCAAATGGCAACGAGCGCGGTACAAAATTTCGTAATTTGGATAGGTTTTTTTTTTAGCTAGGGTTAGGTAGGAAGGATATCCCCCTCTGCGGACAAGTGGAGGGTAGGCCAAATGGCAACGCGCGCGGTACAAAATTTCGTAATTAGGATAGGTTTTTTTTTAGCTAGGGTTAGGTAGGAAGGATATCCCCCTCTGCGGACAAGTGGAGGGTAGGCCAAATGGCAACGAGCGCGGTACAAAATTTCGTAATTAGGATAGGTTTTTTTTTAGCTAGGGTTAGGTAGGAAGGATATCCCCCTCTGCGGACAAGTGGAGGGTAGGCCAAATGGCAACGCGCGCGGTACAAAAATTCGTAATTAGGATAGGTTTTTTTTTTAGCTAGGGTTAGGTAGGAAGGATATCCCCCTCTGCGGACAACTGGAGGGTAGGCCAAATGGTAACGCGCGCGGTACAAAAATTCGTAATTAGGATAGGTTTTTTTTTAGCTAGGGTTAGGTAGGAAGGATATCCCCCTCTGCGTACAAGTGGAGGGTAGGCCAAATGGCAACGCGCGCGGTACAAAATTTCGTAATTAGGATAGGTTTTTTTTTAGCTAGGGTTAGGTAGGAAGGATATCCCCCTCTGCGGACAAGTGGAGGGTAGGCCAAATGGCAACGCGCGCGGTGCAAAATTTCGTAATTAGGATAGGTTTTTTTTTTTAGCTAGGGTTAGGTAGGAAGGACATCCCCCTCTGCGGACAAGAGGAGGGTAGGCCAAATGGCAACGCGCGCGGTGCAAAATTTCGTAATTAGGATAGGTTTTTAGCTAGACTTCTTAGTTAGGAATTTGGTTAGTGAGGGATTAGATAGTTATGCATTAGCTAGCGTCAGATTAGAGGTGGTATTCTCCTGAAGACCGGTTGTAAGAGGGACGGCCCCTAAGGTTTTCTCCATACTGACTGACGGAGTTTTATCGCCTGTAGGTTAGCTTGACATATTTTGTAGGGATTAGATAGTTAGGAACGAAATCTCGGAGTGGCGAAACGAAATCTCGCGATTAGTATAGGTTTTTATAGCTAGGGTTAGGTAGGAAGGATATCCCCCTCTGCGGACAAGTGGAGGGTAGGCCAAATGGCAACGAGCGCGGTACAAAAATTCGTAATTAGGATAGGTTTTTTTTTAGCTAGGGTTAGGTAGGAAGGATATCCCCCTCTGCGGACAAGTGGAGGGTAGGCCAAATGGCAACGCGCGCGGTACAAAATTTCGTAATTAGGATAGGTTTTTTTTTAGCTAGGGTTAGGTAGGAAGGATATCCCCCTCTGCGGACAAGTGGAGGGTAGGCCAAATGGCAACGCGCGCGGTACAAAATTTCGTAATTAGGATAGGTTTTTTTTTAGCTAGGGTTAGGTAGGAAGGATATCCCCCTCTGCGGACAAGTGGAGGGTAGGCCAAATGGCAACGCGCGCGGTACAAAATTTCGTAATTAGGATAGGTTTTTTTTTTAGCTAGGGTTAGGTAGGAAGGATATCCCCCTCTGCGGACAAGTGGAGGGTAGGCCAAATGGCAACGCGCGCGGTGCAAAATTTCGTAATTAGGATAGGTTTTTTTTTTAGCTAGGGTTAGGTAGGAAGGATATCCCCCTCTGCGGACAAGTGGAGGGTAGGCCAAATGGCAACGAGCGCGGTACAAAAATTCGTAATTAGGATAGGTTTTTTTTTAGCTAGGGTTAGGTAGGAAGGATATCCCCCTCTGCGGACAAGTGGAGGGTAGGCCAAATGGCAACGCGCGCGGTGCAAAATTTCGTAATTAGGATAGGTTTTTTTTTTTAGCTAGGGTTAGGTAGGAAGGACATCCCCCTCTGCGGACAAGTGGAGGGTAGGCCAAATGGCAACGCGCGCGGTACAAAAATTCGTAATTAGGATAGGTTTTTTTTTTAGCTAGGGTTAGGTAGGAAGGATATCCCCCTCTGCGGACAAGTGGAGGGTAGGCCAAATGGCAACGAGCGCGGTACAAAAATTCGTAATTAGGATAGGTTTTTTTTTAGCTAGGGTTAGGTAGGAAGGATATCCCCCTCTGCGGACAAGTGGAGGGTAGGCCAAATGGCAACGCGCGCGGTGCAAAATTTCGTAATTAGGATAGGTTTTTTTTTTTAGCTAGGGTTAGGTAGGAAGGACATCCCCCTCTGCGGACAAGTGGAGGGTAGGCCAAATGGCAACGAGCGCTTTGCAAAATTTCGTAATTAGGATAGATTTTTTTTTTTGCTAGGGTTAGGTAGGAAGGATATCCCCCTCTGCGGACAAGTGAAGGGTAGGCCAAATGGCAACGCGCGCGGTACAAAAATTCGTAATTAGGATAGGTTTTTTTTTTAGCTAGGGTTAGGTAGGAAGGATATCCCCCTCTGCGGACAAGTGGAGGGTAGGCCAAATGGCAACGCGCGCGGTACAAAATTTCGTAATTAGGATAGGTTTTTTTTTTAGCTAGGGTTAGGTAGGAAGGATATCCCCCTCTGCGGACAAGTGGAGGGTAGGCCAATTGGCAACGGTACAAAATTTCGTAATTAGGACAGGTTTTTTTTTTAGCTAGGGTTAGGTAGGAAGGATATCCCCCTCTGCGGACAAGTGGAGGGTAGGCCAAATGGCAACGCGCGCGGTACAAAATTTCGTAATTAGGATAGGTTTTTTTTTAGCTAGGGTTAGGTAGGAAGGATATCCCCCTCTGCGGACAAGTGGAGGGTAGGCCAAATGGCAACGCGCGCGGTGCAAAATTTCGTAATTAGGATAGGTTTTTTTTTAGCTAGGGTTAGGTAGGAAGGATATCCCCCTCTGCGGACAAGTGGACGGTAGGCCAAATGGCAACGCGCGCGGTACAAAAATTCGTAATTAGGATAGGTTTTTTTTTTAGCTAGGGTTAGGTAGGAAGGATATCCCCCTCTGCGGACAAGTGGAGGGTAGGCCAAATGGCAACGCGCGCGGTACAAAATTTCGTAATTAGGATAGGTTTTTTTTTTAGCTAGGGTTAGGTAGGAAGGATATCCCCCTCTGCGGACAAGTGGAGGGTAGGCCAAATGGCAACGCGCGCGGTGCAAAAATTCGTAATTAGGATATTTTTTTAGCTAGACTTCTTAGTTAGGAATTAGGTTAGTGAGGGATTAGATAGTTAGGCATTAGCTAGCGTCAGATTAGAGGTGGTATTCTCCTGAAGACCGGTTGTAAGAGGGACGGCCCTTAAGGTTTTCTCCATACTGACTGACGGAGTTTTATCGCCTGTAGGTTAGCTTGACATATTTTGTAGGGATTAGATAGTTAGGAACGAAATCTCGGAGTGGCGAAACGAAATCTCGCGATTAGTATAGGTTTTTTTAGCTAGGGTTAGGTAGGAAGGATATCCCCCTCTGCGGACAAGTGGAGGGTAGGCCAAATGGCAACGCGCGCGGTGCAAAATTTCGTAATTAGGATAGGTTTATTTTTAGCTAGGGTTAGGTAGGAAGGACATCCCCCTCTGCGGACAAGTGGAGGGTAGGCCAAATGGCAACGCGCGCGGTACAAAAATTCGTAATTAGGATAGGTTTTTTTTTAGCTAGGGTTAGGTAGGAAGGATATCCCCCTCTGCGGACAAGTGGAGGGTAGGCCAAATGGCAACGCGCGCGGTACAAAATTTCGTAATTAGGATAGGTTTTTTTTTTAGCTAGGGTTAGGTAGGAAGGACATCCCCCTCTGCGGACAAGTGGAGGGTAGGCCAAATGGCAACGCGCGCGGTACAAAAATTCGTAATTAGGATAGGTTTTTTTTTAGCTAGGGTTAGGTAGGAAGGATATCCCCCTCTGCGGACAAGTGGAGGGTAGGCCAAATGGCAACGCGCGCGGTGCAAAATTTCGTAATTAGGATATCCTTTTTTTTAGCTAGGGTTAGGTAGGAAGGATATCCCCCTCTGCGGACAAGTGGAGGGTAGGCCAAATGGCAACGCGCGGTACAAAAATTCGTAATTAGGATAGGTTTTTTTTTTAGCTAGGGTTAGGTAGGAAGGATATCCCCCTCTGCGGACAAGTGGAGGGTAGGCCAATTGGCAACGGTACAAAATTTCGTAATTAGGATAGGTTTTTGTTTTAGCTAGGGTTAGGTAGGAAGGATATCCCCCTCTGCGGACAAGTGGAGGGTAGGCCAAATGGCAACGCGCGCGGTACAAAAATTCGTAATTAGGATAGGTTTTTTTTTTTAGCTAGGGTTAGGTAGGAAGGATATCCCCCTCTGCGGACAAGTGGAGGGTAGGCCAAATGGCAACGCGCGCGGTACAAAAATTCGTAATTAGGATAGGTTTTTTTTTTAGCTAGGGTTAGGTAGGAAGGATATCCCCCTCTGCGGACAAGTGGAGGGTAGGCCAAATGGCAACGCGCGCGGTACAAAAATTCGTAATTAGGATAGGTTTTTTTTTTTAGCTAGGGTTAGGTAGGAAGGATATCCCCCTCTGCGGACAAGTGGAGGGTAGGCCAAATGGCAACGCGCGCGGTACAAAAATTCGTAATTAGGATAGGTTTTTTTTTTAGCTAGGGTTAGGTAGGAAGGATATCCCCCTCTGCGGACAAGTGGACGGTAGGCCAAATGGCAACGCGCGCGGTACAAAAATTCGTAATTAGGATAGGTTTTTTTTTTAGCTAGGGTTAGGTAGGAAGGATATCCCCCTCTGCGGACAAGTGGAGGGTAGGCCAAATGGCAACGCGCGCGGTACAAAATTTCGTAATTAGGATAGGTTTTTTTTTTAGCTAGGGTTAGGTAGGAAGGATATCCCCCTCTGCGGACAAGTGGAGGGTAGGCCAAATGGCAACGCGCGCGGTGCAAAAATTCGTAATTAGGATATTTTTTTAGCTAGACTTCTTAGTTAGGAATTAGGTTAGTGAGGGATTAGATAGTTAGGCATTAGCTAGCGTCAGATTAGAGGTGGTATTCTCCTGAAGACCGGTTGTAAGAGGGACGGCCCTTAAGGTTTTCTCCATACTGACTGACGGAGTTTTATCGCCTGTAGGTTAGCTTGACATATTTTGTAGGGATTAGATAGTTAGGAACGAAATCTCGGAGTGGCGAAACGAAATCTCGCGATTAGTATAGGTTTTTTTAGCTAGGGTTAGGTAGGAAGGATATCCCCCTCTGCGGACAAGTGGAGGGTAGGCCAAATGGCAACGCGCGCGGTGCAAAATTTCGTAATTAGGATAGGTTTATTTTTAGCTAGGGTTAGGTAGGAAGGACATCCCCCTCTGCGGACAAGTGGAGGGTAGGCCAAATGGCAACGCGCGCGGTACAAAAATTCGTAATTAGGATAGGTTTTTTTTTAGCTAGGGTTAGGTAGGAAGGATATCCCCCTCTGCGGACAAGTGGAGGGTAGGCCAAATGGCAACGCGCGCGGTACAAAATTTCGTAATTAGGATAGGTTTTTTTTTTAGCTAGGGTTAGGTAGGAAGGACATCCCCCTCTGCGGACAAGTGGAGGGTAGGCCAAATGGCAACGCGCGCGGTACAAAAATTCGTAATTAGGATAGGTTTTTTTTTAGCTAGGGTTAGGTAGGAAGGATATCCCCCTCTGCGGACAAGTGGAGGGTAGGCCAAATGGCAACGCGCGCGGTGCAAAATTTCGTAATTAGGATATCCTTTTTTTTAGCTAGGGTTAGGTAGGAAGGATATCCCCCTCTGCGGACAAGTGGAGGGTAGGCCAAATGGCAACGCGCGGTACAAAAATTCGTAATTAGGATAGGTTTTTTTTTTTAGCTAGGGTTAGGTAGGAAGGATATCCCCCTCTGCGGACAAGTGGAGGGTAGGCCAATTGGCAACGGTACAAAATTTCGTAATTAGGATAGGTTTTTGTTTTAGCTAGGGTTAGGTAGGAAGGATATCCCCCTCTGCGGACAAGTGGAGGGTAGGCCAAATGGCAACGCGCGCGGTACAAAAATTCGTAATTAGGATAGGTTTTTTTTTTTAGCTAGGGTTAGGTAGGAAGGATATCCCCCTCTGCGGACAAGTGGAGGGTAGGCCAAATGGCAACGCGCGCGGTACAAAATTTCGTAATTATGATAGGTTTTTTTTTTAGCTAGGGTTAGGTAGGAAGGACATCCCCCTCTGCGGACAAGTGGAGGGTAGGCCAAATGGCAACGCGCGCGGTACAAAAATTCGTAATTAGGATAGGTTTTTTTTTTAGCTAGGGTTAGGTAGGAAGGACATCCCCCTCTGCGGACAAGTGGAGGGTAGGCCAAATGGCAACGCGCGCGGTGCAAAATTTCGTAATTAGGATAGGTTTTTAGCTAGACTTCTTAGTTAGGAATTAGGTTAGTGAGGGATTAGATAGTTAGGCATTAGCTAGCGTCAGATTAGAGGTGGTATTCTCCTGAAGATAGGTTTTTTTTTAGCTAGGGTTAGGTAGGAAGGATATCCCCCTCTGCGGACAAGTGGAGGGTAGGCCAAATGGCAACGCGCGCGGTACAAAATTTCGTAATTATGATAGGTTTTTTTTTTAGCTAGGGTTAGGTAGGAAGGACATCCCCCTCTGCGGACAAGTGGAGGGTAGGCCAAATGGCAATGCGCGCGGTACAAAAATTCGTAATTAGGATAGGTTTTTTTTTTAGCTAGGGTTAGGTAGGAAGGACATCCCCCTCTGCGGACAAGTGGAGGGTAGGCCAAATGGCAACGCGCGCGGTGCAAAATTTCGTAATTAGGATAGGTTTTTAGCTAGACTTCTTAGTTAGGAATTAGGTTAGTGAGGGATTAGATAGTTAGGCATTAGCTAGCGTCAGATTAGAGGTGGTATTCTCCTGAAGACCGGTTGTAAGAGGGACGGCCCTTAAGGTTTTCTCCATACTGACTGACGGAGTTTTATCGCCTGTAGGATAGCTCCATACATTTCATAGGATTAGTTTAGTTAGGATGGATACCCCCTTTACGGAACGTAGAGAGTAGGCCATCGTAGCGATTCTTTATCTCGCGATTAGTTTAGGGTTTTAGTTAGTTTAGTTAGGTCCACTCCGGATGTTGGGCACCTTGTCGTGGTGGAGTGGCTTAATTAGATGAACATAATGCACTGCCAGGTAGCTAACACTACTTTGGCAGAGCTGAATGTGAATCTAAAACTAAGATCCAACAACCCTTAACTCCAAATTGTTAGTCACCACGCCGAGTTAGGTGTGTTTACGTAATGATACTACTGGAATACAGACTTCCTCTAGTGGTAACTCCTCAGGGGCAGTTCAATCCTCTTTTATGTTAGTTGAATAGAATAATGGGGATCTCTGCTTACCTGGTCCGTAATTTCTCCCCGACTCGTGGAATCACTACGCATCCATTTTTTAATAAACAAAAAGAAAACGAATCATCCGAGGGCAAAGTGGAAGGCTCCGAAGAGGTCAAGAAAGTGCCGGAAGGCGCAGGATCGACAGCGGAAGAGCTCGTGAAGTCAGTGGAGTCCGGAGGGAAGCCAAAGGATTTAGCTGAACCACATGAAAGTGGAAAGGCTGATGGATAAACCAGGAAATAAAAGGTCAGTCAACCCAAACCGCAAATATCCTCGAAAGCGGAGCTACCTGGACCGAGCAAGGTTATGCGAAGGCAGAACCAAGCTACGGGGAAGAGACGCCACCAGAGGGAAAGAAACCTTACGCTAGAAGCGAGCATTCCAAAGTCGACAAGGGTAAAACCTATAGTCATTCGGCGGCAAGCGACCTTCTAATGGGTGTTACCGACATCGGAAGGGAGAGGGAACTGGATGCTGCCCACTTCAGTATTTTCAGAGGTACTCCTTTAGTGGCACTTGACTCTCTTCCTGTCAATGCCGGAGACATAGAAGTAAGGGAAGTAACCCTGGAGTAAAGATTTAACGCAGTAAAATGCGTTAATCAAAGATCCAAGGCGTGGTTTTGTGAAACCGTAGGGAAGATGACCACCCTTTATGTCCTGAAATCCAGCAGAGCTTGATGCTGTCCTTCGAGCTACGGTATTTGAATTCCTCTTTACATCTCTTGACCACTTTTCAATTGCTTGTGATGGCTTTGATGGCAGCTTACCTGTCTATACAGATGTCCATAGTATCTATTGTTGCTGTTCAGGGTGGATAGGTCCTGGCAGGTCTTGGTTATTTTATGTATTTCCGCTTGGAATACACTTGTGTTGTTGGTAAGTTTTATGAACCGGGCGATTGATGACACCTCTGAGAATATTCCTGAACCAGTACCTTCGTCCATTTTTGACCCACCCGTGAAGGCGGATAAGAAGGCTGTGTCTGATTTGATTACTTTTCCACATCTACTTCTACTTCTTTATGTAGTTAAGAGGTCACGTGGATAAAGCCTGAGCATTGCTTCAAGCGCGGCGGTAGGTGTTGTCCTAATAGCGCTGGTGCTAACTATACACGCAAGATGTTGGATGTTTGTGGTGTTCAGGTTTATGGCTTTTCCTGCAGCAGGCCACCAGATCAGACAGCCGTATATGTGGATAGGTCTAACGATAACGGTGTATATCAAGTGGATGATGGCTGGTTTTGGTCCTAATTTTTTACCAAAGGTTCTACTGCATGCGTAAAAAGCTATCGAAACCTTCCTTGTACGTTCAAGTATATTGTCTTTTCAGTTCAATTTACGATCTAATATGCATCTTGTCTTGTCTGATATTTGGAGTTGGACACCATTCAGTCTAGGTGGCTCGAAATCGGGTATTTTCCTCTTATTTGTCGGAAAACGGCCTCACCTTGACCATGTTAGTTCCAACTCGTACCTTAAATCCTATCGCTGGAAGCTGTAGAATTGTCTCTCTATTGAACATGACAATCGCATCGTGGGCCATCTCGGAGAGCTTTTTCATTGACAGGACCTTCCAGTCATATGTTTGGAACTCAAAGTTTATGTCTTTTCGAACCTTTCCTTGAAAGGTTCGAAAATATTCATATTCAGATCCTGGCTTTGAGTTTGGTTTGGAGGCTTTTCTTAGGTGCCACTGTTAACCCCATTTGCTCCCATGATGTATCTATTCTACCGATTTACTCTTTGATCCATTTTAGAATGAATTCATTTTGGAAGGAGTCGGAGCATTTGAGGTTGGAGAGCTGACCAAATAGGAGGTTTTGGCTTGATTTGTCGCATAGGGCTATAGAGATCCGATCCAGATGAGTGCTGTCTTCACGTAGGCCCATTCCGCGACAATAAGTTTGAGTTCTGGGTTTTTGGCATCGAAAACTGCACCTTGATGGTGTCCTATAGCAGTATTTGCTACGGTATTGGCGGGACTAGAAGTCCTTGACTTTTTCCACTCAGTTGTTACCGGGGGAGATGAGTCGTTGTGCCTATATTGCCATTCGACCCAAATTGTTTTCTAATTGTTTTAGAGTGGTGTTTGGCCTTTTCCATGACCCTGATCTTGAGCCTGTCGGAGATTGAACTCTTTTTCGGAACATCTACGCCTGTTTTGCACCTTTGCGCTCTACTATTTTCGGGTCTTTAATGGTAGGCTTTCCTGAGTCGACGTACTCCTGTCTTTGTTTAGGCTTTTTGAGATATGGCCTGTGTGTTTTCGGAGGGCCTTCTCTGCAGGCTTTCAATGTGCTTGGCCGCAAACCTGCGTTTAGTTCTCTGTAATTTCTTTTCGTCTGAAGCGGCATTTTTATTTGGTTTCACCGAATTTTTCGTTCAGTGTGATCCTGCTGTGCTGGGTGTGTTCATCTTAATCAAAAGGAGCTGTCCCTTGGAGGAGCTTCCTAACCTCGCTGTAGGACAGCTGCATTAACGTCGCTATCGTTGCTGGAGTACAAGAGATAATCATTCTCTTTCTCCAACACCATATGCTCTTATCTGAAGTCAATACTGCTCATATCCGTTTCGGGCTCTAAGTCATCCACGGCTTTTTTAAAACGGTTGAGATGTTTCTCAAATTTTTTTTTAAGGAAGAATCATTATACCCTATCCTAAGAGTATATTAAGTTTGACACATAGAGAAATAATCGAGATAGACCATATAAAGTATATATATTCGTGATCAGCATCAATAGCGAAATCGATTGAGCGATGACCGTCCGTCCGTCCGTCTGTCCGTATGTTACACGCCTACTTTTTTATAACTTCACTAAATTATATGAAACCGAAAAATTTTGTTAAGTCCCAATATTTAGGTATTCAGATTCCCTACAATTCACCCATAGAACAGTTTTGACCACGCCCACTTTTTGGGGGCGTTTTCATCAAAAAACCGATTTTGATAAAATTTTACATGTAACATCCTCAAACGTTCGAGGTTATAGCCATATTTGAGTACAAAATGCAATTTGGCCACGCCCACTTTATAGAGAGGAGGATAGGATTGTAGCTTTTCTGTATATTTATCTTTGGCTTCGGTCTCCTTTGAGGAGTAACTCCCAAAAGTAATTTTTTCGCGTACTACTCATCTGCGTTAAGGTTCAAACACGTACCACAAGTGGTTAGTGGATAGATAAGAGATAGCAAAAAGCCTTCAGAAAGCTGTATGACATTGTGGTATACTTACTATATTTTGCATTTATTAACATTTTTTAAACTACACGGGATTTTAATTTTTATTAGCCAGACACCTTGTTTAAGTCTCGTCACGACATGTTATTGCTCTTAAAGGAATGGGTCAATGTAACGAATGTAGCACTTGGCTGGATACGAAAGCAAGAGTAGTTTCTTTCATAACATATGTATGTACATACGTAATTGCAATTTGTTAATAACTACTCGCAATAAAATTCGCCTAATTTAAATATTCCAAGTATTCACTTAACAGATGGATGTAAAAACTTATCGAGTATTAAATTAGTTTAATATCTATAAGTTCTAGTTGACACCACTTGTTCTGTTCAGTTCTAGTTTAAACGTCAACGGATATTGATCACATCAGTAAAAAAAAAATAAATAAATAAAAGAAAAACAAAACTTGTAAATGTAGTGAAATAAAATAATTTTGCAAATCCTGGCAAATTAACTGAAACACAGGTACTAATGGACATTTAAATGCGAACCAATAACTCTTTTAGTGTTAAAGTGCTACACATTTGTAAAAAAAACTGATTAATTATTAAAAATTTAACGCAATTTAGTGTAAATCTGTGGTTTATGTCTGAAATATATAAACTTTGTATCTATAGTTCTACAGAACGTTTGTGACATCATCAACTTCATCACAACTATTTTGTTGGAAACGTGTAAAGTTAAGGCTAATATTAGTACTAAAAATATTTTAAAATTATTTAAGTTTGAAAATTTTGGGAATTTCTTTTTTTTTTTTGATGATAAAAAAAAACTGTTTAGTCAAAACTAAAATACATATTTCAGTCAAGCGAGTGAACTAGTTTAACGGATGTACTAAGCTTAGATCGTGAACGGCCGCCATTTTAAAAGCGCGACCATTTTAAACGGTACAGTAAATTTAAAATTCAATGTAATCAGTCTAATGTGCTGTCAATACTAAGTTAAATGAGTGCAGTTATATGTATATCGTCTATGTACACAAAGTAATCGTTAGTTCCTTAGGGAAGGTAATTATAATACCCACTCTTACAAAATAAACTGCCAATAAAACCCCAAGTCTACACTTTGTCGTATATTTTTCGATAATTCGATAAAGTAAACTATTTCTGATATTTTTCTGTTAATACTTATGCATGTACGATTCAAAAAATGTATAATTTAATTAGCGGCAAATAATCGTTTTGACCAGTGTAACTAAATGCTAAGCAGCTGTTTTTGTGGCCTATTTACAGCAGTATACAGATTACAGGCACTACATATTCATTTATTTGGTAATAAATTTAATAACCAAGTGGAAAAAAACTAGTTCGAATAAGGCACATCTACGAGTATTTACTTATGAAAATATTGAGCTGGGTTTATAGTTTTTTACCTGTTCTCTGTAATCAGTTACTTAGTCTAATTGAAGTAGACGAGCTGTGGAAGCCGTAGTTTGCAATTAGAAAGTTGGTTACATTTTTTTCACTTGACCAAGTTCATATTAGAGAGTAGTTTTAGTTGTTTACAAGCAAGTTATATATATGTACGCGAAACACGCTCTAAACTCAGATATAATGGGATAATGTGGTACTGCTAGCGATAAACAAATTCCTTCCAACTCTTGTTGAGGAAATTGAAGGAACTCTGAAGATCTTGGACACTTGGATCACTAAATGCGGACTAAATGCGGAAGAAAACAGACTCCTTCTCTTGGTATATTAAAATATAATCACCCTTTTTATGACTGGCGTTACGCTCATCATCAAAAAACGACAGTTCGAACTCGGCATTATAGCTGGCGTTACGCCAGTCGTTTTACGTCATTTCCGATAATTGCCGTTTTAAGTTTTGTGGAACGTAATTTTTGTTCGACAGTTGGCTTTTAAGTTTTTTTTTTTATTGTTATTCTGGCTGTCGTTTTAGTGTTGCAAAACGCTTAGTTAAACGCCTGTTTTTGTCGTTAAGGAATTAGTCAACGCCTCGCATTGAAAAGAAGTTAAAAATGTAAGTTTTCTTTAATTTCTCCATATAATTTAGTTTAATTTGTATGTGTTTAGGGTAAAAGTTACAAATGAGACGTCTGGTAGAACTCATATAAACAAATATTTGTTTGGCTATCAATTTTAAAAGAGGCGTTCAACAAACTGTTTCGCAGAAAACTGGTTGAGGATAGGTAGCTGCTGTCTTAGGATGGCTTAGGATCACTGATTCGAGCTTCCTCTTGGTCTTCATCGTCGTTACTCCACCGCAAAAATATCGAAATCCTGTCCATATTTGTTTTTTCTAATTTTATTTTGCACAAAAACCGTCAATTATTTTACTTATGCACTTAGGTAAATAAAAAACAATGTGAGCAGCAACTTCATATAGCAAAATATAAGTCAGTCAGTGTCAGTTTTTTCTGTGGAACGTATGTGGAACATTAGTAAAACGACACTCAAGTCGTTTCGCTCTCATAATTCCGACACTAAAACGCCACTAAACCACCACGACTCAAAAAACGACAAGAGTCGATGAACTAAAACGCCAGTCGTAATAGGGGTGAATATGAAGGTCGAGTGGTAAAAGGTGCAATATTAAATTTAAGGCTTCGGTTGGACATGTTATCCGCCATTGCACCTAGGGCCGCAGTTCATTGCAATTTGTTGACAAGTTTGGTGTTGTATTCTTTCCTTAACGCAGAACACCAGACTAGCGATTCATAGGAAAGTATAGGATGCACAACAGCGGTGTACATTCATATGGCCATCTTCGGGTGAAGTTCCCACTTCTTACCGAAGGTTTTGTTGCAAGCATAGAAATCCACGCAGACTTTCTTTATCCGCTGCTCAATGTTGAGTTTCCAGCTTAGGTTAGGTTAGGTTAGGTAAATGGGTGCCTTGTGACAGTGTCACTGCTCACTTAGACCACAGTTCGGGTCCATTGTGCCCAATCATTTAACCCTGGAAACCTATAAAGTCCGCTATTGGAATCACCCAGATAATGATATGAATCTGAGGAGGTCCGTCAGCTGTACGTTACCCAAGTCCTCCAAATCCGAGAAGAAGTAACTGCGTCCTCATTCTTCTGACGGATAGGGCAGGACAGTCGCACAGCAGGTGACGAACTGACTCAATTTCTTCTTCGTCCCTGCAACTTCTACAGAAGTCATTATGTAGTACACTGAGTCGTTTCGCGTGGACGCCAATGGCAGAATGACCAGTAATTATCTCTGAAATAACCCGTGCTTTATAACGACTCAGTTTCACCAGAGAAGTTGATCTCTTCTTGCTGATACCCGGCCATAGGGCCCTGGCTGTTGCGCATGTTTCCAGATGAACCCAGCGACTATTTGCTTGACCGATGGCTTCATCCTCTATTTTCTTTCGTAAGGAACTGATTGGGGTTACTACAAAAGGGAGAACCCGCGATAAGTGCAGCGCCGACCCTTTCCTAGCGAGTTTGTCAGCCCTTTCGTTTCCTACGATATCCATATACCCTGGCACCCAACAGATGATCACCGCATTAGCTCTAGATATCTCATTCAAGAGCGATTTCCAGATCTTCACAAGCCTTGATCTGATTATAGCGGAGTCCAGAGCCTTAACGGCTGCCTGGCTGTCTACATGCACAGTAATCGTTCTGCCAACAAGTTTGCTCTCACTTATAATCTTAGCAGCCTGTATGATGGCTGTGACTTCGGCCTGAAAGACGCTGCAATCATCATTTATTCTAAACGAGTTGTTTATTCCTAGGGCTTCACAATAAACTCCGGCTCCCGTGCCAACGTCCATCTTAGAACCGTCGGTATAGAAAGCCAGCTCCTTCTTCTTCATGGTTCTTCGGCACTTCTAGGACATTCTGTCAGGAATTCTTGTAGCGAATCTCCTTTCAAATGCAAGCGTGGGATTCATGTGATCAGTTTCTGACAAACAGCTGGTTGTTCCCCATCGGGACAAAATTGAGGCATGGCCGTACAGGCTCGATGATCACATTCGGCCTTCCCTCAGTCTTAAAGCGGTTTTAGCCGCCAGACTGCCACAGTATATATCAAGCGGAATGAAGCTAAGCATGGTTTCCATTGCCGCTGTTGGTGTTGTCTTCATTGATCCCATGACTCCGATGCACGCTGCCCTCTGGATTTTGGTGAGGTTAGAAAGCTGGTATTGCTTTTCCAGTCCCGTCCACCATACCAGTGAACCATATGTAAGAATTGGTCATACGACCGCCGTGTCCAGCTTAGTTTCGGATCAAGCAACACACCTAGGTACTTGCACTGAAGGATAAGGAGAGTAATTGGTTGTTTAACCGTAGAGGCATGAAGGTCGGTGTTTTGGTTTTAGTGGTAAAGAGCATCAGTTCAGTTTTACTTGAGTTAAGCTGACTGAATTCACATCCAGTAGTGCTTATCTTATCCAAGGCACCTTCCATAATCTCACTGATTACTGAAGGAAACATTCCTAGTACCAGTATTTCCACATCATCCGCATACGCGACAACCTTGAGTTCACTGTCAAGTCTACACAGAATTTTTTTCATTACCTTAAGCCAAAGAAGAAGAGATATGACTCCGCCCTGAGGAGTTCTTCTTACGACAGATATGGAGGAATTTCTGGTACCGATGGTCTCCATTTGCTAATAAACTCTTCCACACCTAGTTGGATCAGAGCTTCCTGAATCTATTCAGTGCTAACGTTATTGAAGGCGCCTAGCTAAGAAGGTAGCTAGGGTATATTGCGTGCAGTGAATTGTCTTTTCTATCATTTGAAGAACTGTGTGGAGTGCGGTCTCTGTCAATCGTATACGCTTGCTGAGATTTAGATAGAAAGGATTAATCTAGGGTATTTCGTATGTGTGTATCCAAGATACGTTCCAACGCCTATAAAAGGAAAGAGGATAAACTGATAGGTCTGAAATCCCTCGCGGACTCATGTCCACGCTTCCCATCTTTCGGAATAAACACAACACGAACATGTCTCTAGCTCAGGGGAACGTGGTTAAGGAGAATACAGCCACTATAGATCGGTACTAGCCAAGGGACCACCTGGTCCAATGTTTTCTGCAGCATAACCGGAAGTATGGCATCAAGGCCAGCCGATTTATAGGAAGAGAAGCTGTTAATAAATAGCCCAGGAGGTATCAACTACCGCAATTGTTGTCTTAATGTCATTCCAGAATGAGGATTGCACGACCCTAACAACCGATGCACGAACAATCACATTTTTACATCCTGGAAAGTATGTTTGCAGTAAAAGCTCCAAGGACTCTTTGGAGGAGCCGATCCAAGTCCGATCCGGCCTTTTAATGAAGGACGGACTAGAGCGTCCGATTTAGACAGGATCTCACTCAATCTTTCAGAGTCCTTCATTGTTTCAATGGTCTAACCGTAGTCGGTCCACTTCAGAGATTTGACCCTTTTAATGGATTTCTTGTTTTCTTTAAGACAATCCTAGTATGGTTTCCAGAACTTGTGTTTAAATCAGATAGATCTTCGTTCCAGCAAGGAGGGAATTTTTTCTGTATTCGAATAGGACACGAAACCTAAAAAGCCACACCCATGGCCATTTCTAGGATCCTAGTTCCTCAACTGATTAAATTTTAAAGTCAGGTATTCTTCGGAGTTTTGATTTAATAATCTGACCAAATTTCTTCCAGTCAATTCTCTTAGGGTTTCTAAATGGCTTAGGAGCCTCGACCTCGAGGCTCACATTGTATAAGATCTATCTGTGATCGGAAAAAGATAGACAATCGGATACCCACATGTTTTCTACTTGGTTATTGTTGGTTATCGTTGTTAATTTTTAAATTGATGTCTAAACCTTCCTGGTTTATCTGACGCACTCTTCGATTAAAATGAATAATTTTCACCATTGGTACTTATGGAATTGATGTCGACCCCCATGTCCTCCGACAGGTTGTAGAGACCGTCGATTTCTCCTGAATCATCATCAGGACCTGAGGGGTGGAAGGCCTTGAGTATGGCATGCCTTATGCCGAGCCGAAGTGTATCTTTTGATCAGCCTTTTTGAGTGCCACCAGGCCAGTCTCGTTGATCAGCAGCAGGAAGAAGAAACTGTTTGTCTGAGGTTCCTCTGCCTTCATGACTGCCCAGTCATCCATCGGAACCCCCGGATTGTGCCGTTTTGGACATTGGAGAAGCCTTCCCCCCATCAATCTGCATATTGGGAATCTCGATGTAGGCCCTAGGTCTCTTGGGGATATCTTTAGAGGAGATAAGCATGAGCTTCAAGCCCTCCCAGGCGTCAAATCCTTGGAAAATTGGTTCTCGAATTTGATTACTCGATAACGTTTTACCAACTTGGCGGAGTCGAAAGTAAGCTTAGCTTACACTACCCACCGAGGATTTTTACATGACTCTGTGACTAGTGTTCGACTCGTGTAGTAAAATATTCGGTAAAACTTGGAGACCAAGTTCCAGACTCATCCGGTGAATGTATACGGCTTTTGTCAGGCCTTTACTCATCTATGACAGCCTTGTATGGCAAGCGACCAGACAAATATCAAATCCATCACCAAAGTAAAAAGGCTAGACAGCAAGGGCAGAACTCGAGACTATCATTTTTAAATTTATATATCTGGATGCCGAACACAAATCAACCCATACTATGATCCTACAAAAATGGAGAAATACCAAGTGCACAAGTTATAGAAGTTTACACTGATTGGTCTAAGTACATGGCTGTGAACCCAGGTATCTTCTCCGAAACGCAACTGGACATATTGAAAAAAGTCCGCCTCCCGAACCATAGCAGTGTTTTCCAAGCGGAGGTCCTAGCAGCGACTATAGCCTCCCATAAGACCACGTGAGGATATCATATTTTTCAACGATATAAGCGATATCTGCTACAGATACATATGTATGTATAAAATAGAAGTTTGTGAAGTACTGTAGAAACTGAGTTACAATCAGTAACTTCCAAACTGTAACTGCAGTGTGTAGTGTAGTGCTGCCACTTTGGATAAAAATTTAATTCATTTCTAAATAGACGGCTCTAAGACCGAAAGGGGGGTGAATTGTAGCGTCTTCACTGACTAGTTACAGCGTTTTTCATGCGAAAATTTTGGCGATCAAGGAAACCTTATCCTCCTTGACATTTAATGCAATATTTGTCAGGGATATTAGCAATTTCACTGACAGTCAAGCGGTAATCAAGTCCCTGGATTTTGTTTTTCTCTCTCGGACCACGAAGGATCTCTTCCGATCTAGATGTGTCTGTATTTTGTTGCCCTAATCTAAACCTAAACCAATGAATTTGGTATTGACTCAGATTGCATTGATTCAGAGGCGAATGCCATGTATGAAGGAGGTGAGGGACAATTATTAGATGATTACATGTCCAATTGGTCTTTACAATCGTCTGTTTTGAGTATACAGAGGTTGACTTTAAAGTATTAACCTTACTTACATAGGTTAGGTAAGATACGGTGATTATCGCACTAGGTAGGATTCACTTAGACTAACCCAGTTATTTAGAAGTTTTCGCAGAGTTTTCTTCATAGGAGGTGATATGGTGATTTCTCTCCACATAGCTGCAATCTCGAATCACCAAGTATTGTTTTCCAATGTGCAATGAACTGGGTAGGTATACCATCCAGGGTGTCCATATGCACATACATATGTGTATAACTAGAAAGCACGGAGTGAGATTGTAGCTTGTCTGGAAGGAACTACCGGGTCTACATATATTAGGAGAGTTTAGAGTCTGGCTTATTGGACTTACTTACACATTGTTAAGGTTTCCTTCGATGTCCAGGAATTCTGCTTATATTAATTCTCTGTGGAGTAGAGTTGGTTGCCTGGCTAGAGCTTTCTAAGAGTTTATTTATTTTTAAAGGGGGCCTGTATATTTTAGATCATGATGGTTATTCTTAGGGAAATGTTTAAATGGGCTGGTATCCTAGTTGAAATCAAGATCTCTAATGAATGACTAAAAATGTGGATGATAAACCCTTTGACAATTTTTTTTCTTCTACTCGTATAGGCATGCATGCTTATCAGAAATCCAAATAATATATCTTTTTTGTTTTAGAGAATACCAATACTACCCAGATACAATCCGCTCCAGCTAAACAATGAGGATACCAAAGTTTCTTGTACTACTTCTTGTGATCATTGTCACGGGTTATACACTACTTCCCTTAATATATGCATATCCTCAAGCTGTCTCCCAAAGAAATCCTCTACCAAACTCCGTAAGAAGCAAAAGAAATATTTTTGATGAAGCTCTTAAGGTTGGAAAATCCGTTGTCACCTTTGGAGATGATGTCCTGAAGGAAATTAAACGTAAATTTAATTTCCAATCTAGAACATTCGCGTTAAAAGATGCAGAGAGATTATGTCGACTAGTGAAAGGACCTCCATCTAAATACAATGTACTATGCTTAGAAGACATGGGAAATTCACTGTTTTTAAACTACATTACCAACGCAGTTTCCCAACCCGGAAAAAAAGCCAAAACCACAACAACTACAACAACCACTCCGAAACCCTGGGCAAAAATTAATATTGATGTAGTATTTGCCCGCCCAACATCAACGACAAAAAAACCAACGACCACCCCGATACCTTTCGATTGGCCAGGATTCATCTTACAGGTGTTTAACCTGACCCAAGACAGTCTAAATGAGTTTGAAGAGAAAATTAAGTCCGAAATGAATAAATTGGCAGACAGGAGCGAAAACAGCAATGTATCCCATTCAATAGTAGCAGCAGCGAAGGGAATCGAAAAAATTGGAAACACTTTCGACAGTGTCGACAAAAAAATTGGTACCGTTGCGAAAAGCATTGACAGTGTAAACGAAGGTGTTCAAGTCGTAGGTCATAATATTTCGACTGCAGTAAACCAGAGTATTGGATCCTTACAAGGCTCGTTAGACTTGAATTTTAAAGATGTTAACACGGCTATTCAAGCTGGTTCTGGCAAAGTTGCAACGTCTATAGACAAGAGTACAGCAGTCTTAGAGGCGTCTATAGCGAACAGTACAAAGTTGCTTGTAGAGTCTCAAAACAATGACAAGCTTCTACAAATTTTGGAAGATGGTCTAAAATCTGTTAACATGGCCATACAAAACGGTTCTGTTTCCCTAGAATCGTCTCTACAAGCCGGTGTAGACATAATGACTATATCTTTACAAAATGCTACAGAATACATTGAAAAGTCTATACAAATGGGCACCCAGCTTATTGGGAAGTCCGTTAATGGAAGTGCAGCAGTTATTGAGGACTCAATGGAAAGCTTTAAACAAGCAATTGAAGCGGCTGCATTCAAGGGTCTATCCAAAATAGAGAAATCTTTAAACAGCGGCATTGAGGATATACAAATTGTAATACAAAGCGGATCTAAAGACATAAAAGACGCTCTTGAAAAACTCGCAAAAATTACACCACCTCCAATCCCGACTGCAGCGCCTTTCGATTTTAAGGGAGTGGAAGCCGTTCTCGATAGAAACATGATGTCCATCGTAGATGCAATAAACAGTTCGTCAATAATTTTAGATACGATGGCAGACATCTTAAAGCTAATACACCAATCTCTTATCCCTGGATTCTTCTCGGATGATATGTTTCTGTCCACTAAAATACAAAGTTCCTTGGAGCAAAGTGAAATCTTAAATGAAATAAACGATATATTGGAGAACATTATAACCGATCCGTATTATATGAGTTTCGATCGGGATTCCCTTTCGATGCATGTTACACAATTCGCCGACAGTGTGCTGGCTAACAATGACACAAGGTCCTTTGGGCTAGAGATGATGAAAATTGCCGAGGAAATAAGTAACATTGACACGGAAAAACAGGATGCTTTGGAGATTCTTGGAATTCAAATCGAAAAGTTTGGAGCGGTGAAAAAGGACATGGATGAGATTTTCTCGCAAATCAAAACGGGAGAGCTCTTTGAAAACATTGGGACTTTAATGAAGGAACTTCCAAAATATCAACTAAATCATGATTCCGAAGAAACAACTGATACTGGAGTACAAGGTTAAGGAGTAGCAAATAAAAATTAAATGTATTGAAAATTTGTATTATGTACTATTCATTTAATTGTTAGTAAAAATGTGTTAAAATAAATTTTGTGTTAGAAGAAAAATATTTATATTCATTTTACAGATCTATGGAGGTTGGAAAAGGGTTAGAAATAAGCGTGTCCAAGGGTTTTTTTTAATTTAAATTTAACATATGTAATGGTATCTCTGGTAACTTAACTACTACACCTACTAAACTCATGAATCCTAACCAGTTAGTTACCAAATTCTTAAGCTTTTTGGAAAAAATTAAACCAAAGAATATGCAATGAACAAAACGAATAATATAACTAATCCCAGGTGGTATGCCAGGTGATCTTGTAAATCCAATGTCTGTAGAGATCGGTTCCAAGAATTCTGGGGGGAACTATTAATTCCTTGAAGATGACCCTTTCACAAAGAGTAGTAAAGTGGCAACAACACCACCATCCCAATCAACAAAAGATAATACAGTGTTGGAGTCTAAATACAGAAAAGTGAAATTGAGAATTTAAAACTAGAGCTCCAGCTGATAAAAGATCAGGTGAACAATGGAAGGTCACCAAAGCTGTCGTTTATTCTACGGATGACCAAGAATTACACAGAGAGACAGTGCCATCCTCTAGTAGGGAGAAAAAGAAAAATGAGCATGGCCCCACCAAAAGTAAGCCTGAAAAGGTCAAAAACAAAATAATGACACCACTCAAGCCAATAAAGCCTCCCGACCCCTGAAGAGTCTCTGCCTGAGACACTCTCCACTCACTCTCTCCACTCTCTTCAATCCCGGTCATGCTGCTTCCAGTTGTCTAGACCAAGCGCTCTAACATCCGCGATAGATTGATCCTTAAAACAGAGGTTCAACCTTCCTTGTCGTCTCGAAGCTGGGAGCTGTGATTCCAAGATCCTCTTTGCTGCAGCATTATTGTCCATTCGCTCGATATGCCCGAACCATTGTAGTCGACATGTGTTGGATTTTTAGACTTAATCCACATCTTGGTGAAGCTCGCAGAGTTCATGGTTGTATCTTTTCCTCCTTGGTGGATGATTTGGTGCATGGACCCTAGCAAAGTACCACCACCATGTTTGAAAAGCTTCGTTGGTAGACCATCAGAGCTGGCACCGTTGTTGTTCTTCAGATTTTTGATAGCTGAGTCAAGCTCTTAAAAACTGGGAAGGGGATGGGTTCTTCATTTACTGGATGCGGGTTCTGTTCTTGCCCTATCAGACATATCTACTATTCCCTGTGGTTCGCTGACTAGGTTTCCTTCACTGTTACAAAGAGCCTGCGTTCTGGGCTTGAAACCAGCTGCCAGTAACTTGGCTTTTCCAGAAAAACATCCGAATGTTGTGAGACTTGTGTGCGTTCATTTTCTGTACCGCGGGAGGACAGATTCAAATTTTTGGGTAGCACCAGGAGTGTACAATGTACGTATGTACGTTGTAGGTGCTTAGTCTCAAGTTATAGTCCGTGAACGTTCCTGGTCGTGATATTAAATAAGGGGGGATCTAAAGGGCCAGTTACATTTTTTCGATCCCCTGGGACGATGGGCCGGTTTAAATCAATATTAGTAACCCGCTTGAGCGCTCCCGTTGTCCCAATAAGAGCACCACCACCGTAGACTCCATCGAGAGAGTTTCTCACAACCATTCGTGTTGTGCGAGAAGCTTTTTCATGACAGTTTTACTGTCGGATGTTTGTTAGACGCTCGCGAGAGGTGGGGACGTGGAAGAAATTTTAGGTGTTTTCTGGGGATTGAACCTAGAACCCCTCGCTCCGTAGTCCAACGCACTAACCACTTAAGCCACGGTGCCCACACGCCCGATGGATACCAATAGGAGGTAAACTAAGCACAACTAATGCGCAGTAACACTTACAACACTGGACATCGACAGGTTGACTGCAGTCAGTGTCCAACCTATTCCTATAGCATCCAGCCATCGAGATGACCAGTAGACCGGAACATTTCTCGAGATTACATGATTACCGAACTTCCCATTCCATAGATCAATTGTTTGACCAGCTGTGTGGCATGTTTAAATAGTTAAGAGGCTTCACTTCTTGGATTAAGTTGAGCTTGTAAGCCAATTGCAAAATTCGCCACAATGTGGACCGAGAGATTCCCAGTTCCAAATGTTGCTCGTTCATGAACTTCATACATACATAATCCGGTCCTCTTTTACCCTAAGGTGTCGAGACCATGAACTTAAAAAAAAGAAAGTTTGTAGGACCAGACGCTTTACTATAAGCTTGCGTTTATTTGTCACCAACGATTTAAAGAAGTTCGATTGAATTCATTTGAGTTTTGGATTGAAGCTAAAGATCCACTAGGGCAAGATTAAAGGGCCATTCACAGCTCAGCGACCTGCGAATGCGAATGAGCAAATATTCGCAAATTTTGACATTTCATTCACAGCCACTTTTATTTCTGGTCGCAACTATCTGCGAATTTTACTTGTCATTTACGAGATCTGACCGATCACCAAGAACAAAACAACCGAATCGTAAACTCGTTACACTCTCGCGAATGTGGATTGTGTCCCACATCGAGTGGCATGTGAATAAACTTTGACAGTTCGCAAAAAGCATTCGCCTATTCCCGAAAAATCAGCGAATTGTTAATTTCTTCACAAAAACTAATTAAAATTCAACTTTTTTTTTTATATCAATCGATAGATAAATTAAGTTCTGTTCTTTTAAAATAGTAAAACTACCTACGGCGTGCTTATAAATGTGCTAAAGACGGTTTATTCTCAGTTCGCGTATTCGCAGTTCGCTGAGCTGTGAATGAACCTTAAGGTTGCATGAGGTGATTTTAGAGTTTAAGGTAACTCTTCTCACTTTTGATTAGAGCCTTTTGTATTTGAATTTTAGCAGTCTCTAGGGTATATACCAAATTGGGGACCTATGGTAAGAATGCATATGTTACTTCCCAATAATGTTACAGGTTATCTGTAGTGTTCACAAATTTTTAGTTTTGATTCCTTCTTTGGAAATGAATTTATTTGTTGACCGCTACTACTTTAGACTGAAATAATATTTTAGTCTTCTTTGCTGCATATGTAGGCATGCTTATCAGAAATCAAAATAATCAATCTTTTTTGTTTTAGAGAATACCAATACTACTACCCAGATACAATCCGTTCCAGCTATACTATGAGAAAACCAAAGTTTCTTGTACTACTACTTATGATCATAGTCACGGCTTATACAGTACTTCCCTTAATAAATCCTCAAGCTGTATCGCAAAGAAGTAATTTACAAAACTCCATAAGAAGCAAAAGAGACATTTTGGAAGATGTTGTTAATTATCGAAAAGCCGTTGACACCGTCCCATATGGTTTCCTGAAGGGAATTCAACGTAAGTTCAATTTCAGATCTAAAACAATCGTATTCAAAGATGCAGAGATATTATGTATGTCGAGAAGTGGGCGGATATCCATCTAAATATAATTTAAGTCATCAAATCTAAATACATCTAAATAAATAACCAAACTATCCTTAGAAGACATGCGAAATTTCCTTTTTTTTAAAACTACCTTACCAACTCTCTTGCAGGACCCGATAGAATGATCCAAAAATTATTCAATCCTATCTGGCCACGAATTAATGCTGATTTCAAATACATCATCTCAACACCAACGACAGCGAGATCAATCACCACCGAGTCACTTTTCGGTTGGCCAGGTTGGCGGGGCGAGAACATGGAGCCCGATGTTAATAAATTAGCAGACAGGAGTCAAAATATCAGAAATGTATCCCATTCAATAGTAGCACCAGCGAAGAGAATAAAAAAAAACAGAAACTCTTCCGACAGTGTTGACGAAAAAATTGGTACCGTTGCGACAAATATTGACAGTGTAAACGAAGGTGCTCAAGTCGCAGGTCATAATATTTCGACTGCAGTAAACCAGAGTACTGGATCCTTACAAGGCTCGTTAGACTTGCATTTTAAAGGTGTTAACACGGCTATTCAAGATGGCTCTGGCAAAGTTGCAAGGTCTATAGACAACAGTACAGCAGTCTTAGAGGCGTCTATAGCGAACAGTACAATACAGTCTCAAAACAACGACAAATTTCTTCAAATTTTGGAAGATGGTCTAAAATCTGTTAATATGGCCATACAAAACGGCTCTGTTTCCCTAGAATCGTCACTACAAGCCGCCGTAGACATAATGGATACATCTTTACAAAATGCTGCAGAATACATTGAAAAGTCTATGCAAACAGGCACTCAGCTTATAGGGATGTCAGTCAATGGAAGTGCAGCAGTTATTGATGACTCAATAGAAAGCTTTAAACAAGCAATTGAATTGGCTATAGCCAAGGGTCTATTCAATATAGAGAAATCTTTAAACAGCGGCATTGAGGATATACAAATTGCAATACAAAACGGATCTAAAGACATAAAAGACGCTCTTGAAAAACTCGCAGAAACTACAACACCTCTAAGTCCGACTCCAGTGCCTTTCGATACTAAGGGACTGGAAGCCGTTCTCGATAGAAACATGCAATCCATCGTAGATGCAATAAACAATTCGTCAATAATTTTAGATACGATGGCAGACATCTTAAAGCTAATACACCAATCTCTTATCCCTGGATTCTTATCGGATGATATGTTTCTGTCCACTAAAATACAAAGTTCCTTGGAGCAAAGTGAAATCTTAAATGAAATAAACGATATATTGGAGAACATTAGAACCGATCCGTATTACATGAGTTTCGATCGGGATTCCCTTTCGACGCATGTTGAACAATTCGCCGACAGTGTGCTGGCTAACAATGTCACAAGGTCCTTTGGGCTAGAGATGATGAAAATTGCCGAGGAAATAAGTAACATTGACACGGAAAAACAGGATGCTTTGGAGATTCTTGGAACTCAAATTGAAAAGTTTGGAGCGGTGAAAAAGGACATGGATGAGATTTTCCCGCAAATAAAAACGGGAGAGCTCTTTGAAAACATTGGGACTTTAATAAAGGAACTTCCAGATTTCGAAGTAATAAATAAATTTAAAATATATTGAAAATATATACTATCCATTAGCATCTATTAGTTAATAAAAATGTGTTAAAATAAATTGCATCTTAAAAGCAAAATATTAATATTAATTTTACAGATGTGCGGAGGTTGGAAAAGGCTTAGAAATGGGCGTGTCTAATCTAAATTTACATATCTATCACTTGTAGACAGATCAACGTTATTTCTGGTAGCTTAACTAGTGCCTACTAAGCTTATGAGTAACGAAAATAGTTGGAGCAATCATACAATAAAGTGGTACACAGATGGATCAAGAATTGATGAAGGAACTGGAGCAGGAGTATTCGGGCACAGAACCAAATACTCTGAATCCATGAGCAAAAGCACCAGTATCTTTCAGGCTGAAATCTATGCCATAGATAGATGTGTCCAAATCAATCTTGATAGAAATCATGTCAACTGTGACATAACTATAATGTCAGATAGCCAAACTGCTATCATGGCACTTGACTCCTATATCATTAAGTCCAAATTTGTGTGGGAATGTCTGCAAAAACTTAATGAACTAGGTAGTAGAAACAAGGTGACCCTCTGTTGGATACCTGGCCATGTGGGAATAGAGGGTAATGAAATAGGGCCGACTCCCTAGCAGGAAAAGGAGCATTAGAATCCTTCATAGGTCCTGAACCATTCTGCGGAATAGAGGATCATACCCTCAAAGAAGAAATCAAGAAACAAGAGTGAGAAAACAGGGCAAGAACCTGGAATAACGCTCATAGAATGAGACAAATCAAGAAACGACGCATGTATCAGCATGAGCAAGAATAACCTTCGTATTCTTATGGGCTTCCTAATGGGGCATTGTAAACTCAAGCAGCACCTAAGGAAACTAGGTATATCTGAAGAAGGTCTCTGTAGATTCTACAATGAGTCCAGTGAAATCCCAGAACATGTGCTGGGATCTTATGGGGCACTGACCCACAAAAGACTGAAATACTTGGGCAAGTACCAATTATCAGATGAAGAAATATTGTCTCTAGATCCAGCTCTCATCCTTAGGACTCTTAAAGGAAGTGTAAGAGTGCATTACCCTCAAAATGATTCCGAAAGGAATCTAAAAGCAAGGGGAACTCTAATGAGGGCATATACCTCTCCAAGGTGTTAGCTGGGGGCACAATAGACCAATAGGTCGCAGTACAACATACCCCATCTTAAAATAATAATAATAAGCTTTAGAGTCCTAGCTAGTTAGTTTAACTTCCGATAGGATCAGCGTGACTGTCCTACAGTAGCTCAAGGTTCTTTTGAATCAGATGCTTATGCAAATGATTTGATGTTACTATGACCGTTTGTGATATTTTCGAGGAAGTGTAGATTGACAGTCAGCTACCAGGAATTTGGGGACAAATACCGCTAGCTAGCTCGAGTGACGAATAAAGGAGTGTAGTTGTGTAAAATATTCGCAAAGGAAACATGATGTATCTGGACTTTGTTAGACATTTTATTAAGCCTTTATACGAGGAAGATTAATAGGAAAGCAGGCAAGAATCAAGTTTGTAACCCATAGTCTTCTCATGGAAGGGTTTGAAGTGAGCATATTAAACAAAGATACTCGCAGACCCGACAGACTAATACAAGGAGACAGAAACAAACTTACGTACAAACTTAAGCATGAAAGCAGAAGCTGGGATATATATATCCCAATAAAGTGATCTATATGTACATATATGCAATGTTTCTAGTGGAGAGATACTATATTGGGTATTGTGTTAAGTGAACTCTCGGAATAACATACAAATTAGAACTATTTATATCGCAAGCCCTCCCTTTGGGTTCGGAGATAGAATTTATCGAGGTAGGTACGCCTGTTGAAAGAGGCGACTAAAGTCCAATTTTGTTTACTTTTTTAAAAATAAATTAAATTAGAACATGCAATGAATAAATCCAGGTGATCTGGTAAATCCACTCTCTTCCTAGTCTGTTCTCCACAAAAAAAAGGTCGGTTCCATAGATTCTGGGGGAAGCATTTATTAATTGACTCAAAAAGTCATAAAGTGATAAGAATACCAGCATCTCAACCAACAAAAGATTGAAGTCTTAATACGGAAAAGTCTGTAAAGAAAGAAATGAGTTTAAGCAACTCATTGGCTGGCAAGCAATATTGAGGTACATTGTTACAGACATGAATACAATCCCGGATGTTGTCGATTTCGTTATAACTAAGAATATATTCTTAAATACTACCAAAGTGGAAGAAGGGCCAGATCCGGACTCAGATCACTCATCTGCGTGGTTTACACTTGGAAATAAAATTACAATGAAGTAGAATAACCTATGGCTAGTTGAAAAACTGACTGACTATGAACTATCTTGAACAACAGATACAATTGAGCAATAGATAGTAAAGAAGACTTTCATTTTATATATACAGAAGGCTTGAACTGCAACACCTGAAACTAAGAAAAAATTGAAAATAAATGTATATCCTGAAGAAATATACGAACTTATACCTGAAAAGTGAAAAGCTCATGAACGCTAGCAACAATCGAGAACGCCAAGTGATAAAGCAAGACTCAATAGTTTACCAATCCGACAAACGATACTACTCCAGAATACTCACTGTGGAAGACTACAAAGAAAATGAAAGGATCAACGGGCAATCAATTTGGTTTTAGAAATACGTAATCAATTATAAATAACTCATTAAATAGAAGAAAAAAAAATGCTCTACCATTTTTCTTGATGTTATACAGGCTTTTGCTAAAATTTGGCACAAAGGATTAATACATAAACTGAAAAAAATATCTGCATAACAATACTCATATATTCTACATAAGCGATCATTTAGAATAAACCCAGAAGATCAGTAATTCACATTAAAACTTTTAAAAGCTGGCCTACCTGAAGGTAGTGCATTAGGACCCGCTTTGTTTCTTTTATATAGAAAGGCCCTGTTTTTTGTAAGCGGAGGGTGAAACTTCTATAGGCACCGCGTTCTAAGTTACACTGCAGTGTCAGATTTGTACTAACTAAATCTAAACTCCGCTGGCTCAGACCCTCGCACCACGGGACAATCGTAAGGTATTATATTACACATTGTCTGTAATTGTAGCATTCTTCTTCGTTTTCCATTCTGCCTGAGCTCGCATTGTATTCGGGTCAGTAGTCTGCAAACTGCCATAGCCTGACAAAAATTGAGTAAATTGTCAGTTTACCTCCCCATGATCTCTATTTATCCATGGTTTTATCCTGGGGACTAGTCTGTATGCCCACCTTCCTTTATGTGAGGTGTCCCATCTTTGGTGCTACATTCTTAGTGATATTGTCCTTTTTTGTCTTCTTACTTCTTTAAGATCCATGTACTTCGTTCTTCCGTCTCGAATTCGATTAGCTTCATCAGCCATGTATCTATGGAGATCATACTCGTGACAACGTACGCCAGTTTATCCGAAATTATCCTATAATCCAATATACCTCGAAGTGCGGATAATCTATAGACACTGTTTATACGCAGCTGATTTTGTTTAACTTTTAGTACCTCGTACCAAATTGGAGATACGTAGATCATTGCTGTGCTCAGTACTCTAGAAAGTACTATGCTCCTGGTGCTTCTTGGGTCTCCAACATTCGTCAGCATTCTGGAGAGGGCCGATGCTTTCTTTGATATGTAGATACTCCTGTCGTCTATTATAACGCCGAAGTAGTTAATGCATCTTTTAGAGTGTACTTTATAACTTCCCACCTTGACTTTTATGGTCTCTCTTATTTTACGACTACTAATAAGAACTGACTCTGTTTTGGGATCTACCAAAGCTGTAGACTCTTTGAGTCTAGCCATTGTTTGACAGATGCGAAGGTCTCATTTGCGTTCAGTTCTAACTCGTCGTCCTATAACAGCAGCAGGAATTTATCGATTATACGCAAAATATATCCTTATGTATTCATATTTATTAGTGCTTTCATAATATACCCAGTTTGCTGTATTGAACGCGCTTTTTACATCAAGTGTAAGATTTTTTACGTCCCCGCCTCCAGCTGAAATCCTCTATCGATTACTTGGCCATTAGCACCACCTTACTGATAGGATCTATTGTTGATCGCGCTTTACGAAATCCATATTGTTGATTTGAAAGACCTTCTTCTGATTCAGTGAACAGGACTAATCTACTTCAAGCAGACAGATTAGGATATAAGACAATAACTCGTCGGCTCGTTTCGACTTTTTGTTACTCTCAGCAATAGAAATAGCCTCTGCTTTTCCCAAATCGTGAGAAAGGTACCATTTTCTAGACATATCCGCATCATTTTTGCGAATATTGCAGGATTACATTTTACTGCTGCTTTAAGGACTTAGTTGGGCACCCCATCCGGCACTGAACATTTTCTGTCGCAGATATTTTTGCAAGCGTTCAGTATTTCTTTTACTATGGTTACGGGTATGGTCTTCCGTATTGTGACATTCGGGAGCAGTGTTATGACGATTTTCTTCAGCAGCTCAGGGCATTTCTCTTATGGCGCCTTGTGACCCTTGATTTTTGCCATTACTACCCTGTACGCCGAGCCTCATGGCTTTCTGTCGGCCTCGTCGCATAGAGACCTACAACTTTCTCTCCTGCTTCGTATTTCGTTGCTGTTTTCTCAGCTGTTTATATTCACCTTTTTTAACTTCGTAGTCTGGCCTTCCGAACGACAGCTAACTTTTCCTTCTGGTCACTTTACTCGAAGATCCGCAGTATGATTGTTCCACCAAAAGACTGGGGTTCTAATATTTGTTCGTATTCTTCTTGGCATTGAACCATCCCACGTCTCTTTTTGACCCTTTACAAGGGTGTAAAGGTCGTTGGTGTATCTAAAGCCCCGAATTTTGTCTATTAATAAGGCTAGATAACTAGACCGAAATTTCTTTGTGTTTCAAAACGTTTTCGAGGCGTTAGATACTTCATAATAAATTGTTACCGACCACTCTCCACGTCTGTCAAATATGAACGGACAAATGACAGTTGAACCAAAATGACAGCCAAACAAAAGCGTCCTGGAACATAAAAAGGCCCAGTACATATGCCTGCGAGTCAATCATTGCGTATGGATATGTTGTCATCAATCATTTGTAGGAAAGAAGCTGATCGTCATTTGCAAACATACAGATTCTACTGTGCCTTATCACACCACTTAGCTTATTTCCATACAATCAGAATAGTATAGGGTCTATGATGGACCCTTATGGCAGCTCACATTGCACATTCAAAAGGTGCAAGAACCGATCTCCAGCAATTACAAATTGTACCATCTATCTAGGTAACAAAATGTAAGTTAAGTTGACGTTTTCGAAAACTTCTTAGCTTGCTGCATGATTAAATGGCCTTTGACAAAAACCAGACATGTTGGGAATGGCTCTTGAGTAGAAATGACGTACAACTTCTGTTCGGTCGAAAACTAGATTGATGAGGGTATAGTAGTTTTTGTTATGTACATCCTCCTGTATTTGTGACAAAATCACTTGTATCAAATACTTTAGACTTAAATGGAATAATAGCCATCATCGAAACTAAGATTTGATTGTAACTTCCGAACTGTAACTGCAGTGTATGGTATAATGGTGCCACTTTGGATGGAAATTCAGTTCACTTCAAACGTCTCCAAGAATTGTAGCGATTCACCAGGGCAAGATTAAGGTTAATGAATTAGTCAGTATGTTGGTGTGTTGGGACCGCTACTACTATAGACTGAGATAATATATTAGTCTTCTTTGTTGCATATATAGGCATGCTTATCAAAATAATCAATCTTTTTTGTTTTAGAGAATACCAATACCCAGATACAATCGGTTCCAGCTAAACAATGAAGATATCAAAGTTTATTGTACTACTACTTATAATCATAGTAACGGCTTATACACTACTTCCCTTCATAAATCCTAAAGCTGTCACGGAAAGAAATGATTTAGACTCCATAAGAAACAAAAGAGACATTTTGGAAGATGTTGTTAAGGTTGGAAAATCCGTTGACTCTGTCGGAGATGGTGTCCTGAAGGAAATTAAACGTAAGTTCAATTTCAGATCTAGAACAATCGTATTCACAGATGCAGAGATATTATATCGAGGAGGGAAAAAAACCCATCTAAATACACTATACTATGCTTAGAAGACATAGGAAATTTCCTTTTTTTTTAAACTACCTTACCAACTCTCTTACAGGATCCGAAAGAAAAATCCAAACTTCAAAAAACAAAAATCCAAAATTAAAGGCAAAAACCTGGCCAAAAATTAATATTGATATAATATTCGCCCTCCCAACATCAACGACAGAAATGCCAACGACCACCGAGACACCTTTCGATTGGCCAGGATTCATCTTAAATGTCTTTAACCTGACCAAAAACAGTCTATCTGAGTTTGGCGAGAACATGAGGTCCGAAGTTAATAAATTAGCAGACAGGAGTGAAAACAACAATGTATCCCATTCAATAATAGCAGCAGCGAAGGGAATCAAAAAAATTGGAAACACTTTCGACAGTGTTGACAAAAAAATTGGTACCGTTGCGAAAAGCATTGACAGTGTAAAGGAAGGTGTTCAAGTCGTAGGTCATAATATTTCGACCGCAGTAAACCAGAGTATTGGATCCTTACAAGGCTCGTTAGACTTGAATTTTAAAGATGTTGACACAGCTATTCAAGCTGGTTCTGGCAAAGTTGCAACGTCTATAGAGAAGAATACAGCAGTCTTAGAGGCGTCTATAGCGAACAGTACAAAGTTGCTTGTAGAGTCTCAAAACAATGACAAGCTTCTACAAATTTTGGAAGATGGTCTAAAATCTGTTAACATGGCCATACAAAACGGCTCTGTTTCCCTAGAATCGTCTCTACAAGCCGGTTTAGACATAATGACTATATCTTTACAAAATGCTGCAGAGTACATTGAAAAGTCTATGCAAACGGGCACCCAGCTTATAGGGAAGTCCGTTAATAAAAGTGGATCAGTTATTGGTAACTCAATAAAAAGCGCTAAACGAGGAATTGAATTAGCCTTAAACAAGGGTCTATCCCAAATAGTGAAATCTTTAGACAGCGGCATGGAGAATATAAAAAAAACAATAAAAACCGGATCTAAGGACATAAAAGAGGTTCTTGAAAAATTCGCAGAAACTACAGCACCTCCAAGCCCGACTGCAGCGCCTTTCGATACCAAGGGACTGGAAGCCGTTCTCGATAGAAACATGCAATCCATCGTAGATGCAATAAATAGAACTTCAATAATTTTAAATACGACGGCAGACCTCTTAGAGGCAATACAAAAGGCACTTCGTCCTGGATTCTTATCGAATGATATGTTTCTGTCCACTAAAATACAAAGTTCCTGGGGGCAAATTGAAATTTTAAATGAAATAAACGATATATTGGAGAACATTAGAATCGATCCGTATTACATGAGTTTCGATCGGGATTCCCTTTCGACGCATGTTGAACAATTCGCCAACAGTATGGTGGCCAACAATGACACAAGGTCCTTTGGGCTAGAGATGATGAAAATTGCCGAGGAAATAAGTAATATTGACACGGAAAAACAGGATGCTTTCGAGATTCTTGGAAGTCAAATTGAAAAGTTTGGAGCGGTGAAAAAGGACATGGATGAGATTTTCCCGCAAATAAAAACGGGAGAGCTCTTTGAAAACATTGGGACTTTATTGAAGGAACTTCCAAAATATCAACTAAGTCATGGTTTCGAAGAAACAACTGATAATGGACTACAAGGTTAAGGAGTAGCAAATAGAAATCAAATCTATTTTATTTTATATATTAGTGTTAGTAAAAATGTGTTAAAATAAATTTCATTTTATAAAAAAAAATATTTATATTCATTTTACAGATCTATTAAGGTTAGAAAAAGGTTGGAAATGGGCGAGTCCCGGGGTTTTTTGAATTTACATTTAACATATGTAATGATATTTCTGGTAACTTAACTACTACCTACTAAGCTTATGAGTCTTAGCTCAGTAGGTTTACTCCTGACCGAGTCAGTAAGGCCGTAAGATCGTAGTAATGAGATGATATTACCTTGTAAAGTTCTGTAGTAAATCGCTTAGGACTTCTGAGACGCATCATAACATGATATGATGGGATACCATTGAATAAGGGAAATGATGATGTGGTTGACGAGACTCTACACTAAAGTTCCAATTTCACATGAAATAAGGAAGTAAGTCTTCTGAGCGCTAATGGTATACCTTTGCTTCTATCCAGCATAGATAGAGCCGACAGACTAATACAAAAACACAAAAAGATACAAAATCCCTATATGAGTGACTTCAGACTTCAGTGCAGATCGCTCTGTCAAAATCCTGCAACTACCTTTTTTGCCATTCCCAATCTCTCTCTTGGCTTGGTTAAGTTAGGTTAGCTATTTGTAAGAAGATGCAAACTGACATTGTAGACTTCATAGTATCGTTTAACAATTTCTGACTGCGTAGGCATTCAGCAGTAATGGTAGAGGATCTATATAGTCGAGATTCTTTGTACACCACGATCGATGCAATCGAAAAGATCAATCAAAGGAAAAATAGACAAACTTAAGAAACATCCGTAGAGCACTCACTGGGAAAAGAGTACCAGGCTACTTGTAAAACATTACAGTGAAAGTAGGTAGTACATCACCACAGGCGGGATCCCGCAAGGATCTGTAACAGATCTGCTACTTCAAAGCATGTAATCGTGTTATGGTTTCATAGTCTATGGTTTCATAGTCGGAATTGAAATTACTTGCCTTTATTACGGATGTAGGGCTGCACTGCACATTAGAGACGAAAACATAGAAGAAGATTGATTTTAGGAAATATTTCACCAACTATAATGTTCTACGGGTTTCAAGTATGGGCTTAGGCTGAGTCAGCACATAGAATCAGCGCGGTGAGAGTATGAAGTACATATGAACAACTTTATAACATACAGCTTGTGTAATTTCTGGCGTGATGCCAATCGAAGTTCTTCCGTAAGAAGTACAAGAGAAGTACCTCACCAATAGAGTAACGTAAGTAAAATCAAAGCTACATATATCCCACCAAGGATATCAAAATTCGAAGAAGGAATATCAGGAGCGATAGGTTTACCCCGACAGAGGGAGATCAACGAACAGAGTGGTCATCACATCCTCATGTTCGCTGAATCATATTTTGAGATAAATCTGGTCTCAGCTAGACTATAAAGACAGTGTCGGTTTGCTGAATCGTGGTGCCATCTGATAGAGCCCCAACCTGCTACAGATAAGGAAGGAGCATATGTTAATGACCTTTAACTATCGACAATAGGGTTCCAACTTGAATGACAATTTAATCGATATAAAATCTACATCTTGGGATTGATAGAAATAAATTGATGGGATGCGCCTGAATACCAACGTCAACCATCTTGTTATAGGTGGCACCATGTTTGGTTCATACGACCGCTTAAGTCTCAAACGATATGCAATGAGGTACGATATCGACAGGTTTCGGCATCCTTCATTACCCCAAGGATTTAGGGACTATTTCACTGAAGAAGACCAATCGATCAGCAGCACAAGTCAATCGAACATAGATGGACAATGGAAAGGTGTAAAAAGAATATATTTGCAGCTGGAGCAGAGCAGTTTGTCAGTATAACTGCAGACATACCACACTACATGGCTATCGGCAAATATGGATCAAGGAGCGTATTTTACTTAAAGCTCAATTCACCACTGCCTCAGCAGTAGAAGAAAATGAGATAGAATCCCAATAGCATATAAGAAGCGTGACAAACGCAATGTCTTAACAGCCTTATTTGACAAACTGAGGAATTAGCAGATACATAGATGCGATAATATGTATAACCGTTTGATGACTTTTTAAGGAACTAGTACATATTTTATCAGAGTTCCAACCAAGGAGTCTGAAGGGTTCGTTACTGACTCAGGATGAGGATCAGCTCAGAAGCTTCTATAGAATCAAAGAAAATCTTGATTTCACTCTTGACATGCATTCTTTCCAGTCGAGTACAGGCTGCTCTTTATTGACTTCAAGAAAGCCATCGACAGAGAATTCATCTGGCATACTCTACACAGAGGAGGTGTTCCTGAAAAATTCATAGCTATTATATGGCCAAGCTATTAGTATGAAAAGTGACATGCCCAACGGTAAGAGATTTAATGAGAGTGGAGTAGTCCAAAACGGGGTGCAGCAAGGATCCGTACTTTCACCTCTATTTATTTTTATTTATTTTTTGTTGTAATTAGTGATACTCTCCAGGCCGCAATGACGATGAATAATAGTAGCACATAATAGGCTCTGCTATTTTATCTTAAACACCTAAACTATGCAGTTAACATTTGCTTGCATAAAATGGCTCACAATCTGGAAGCACTGAACTCGATGTAGATAACACAGACAGCAATTGACAGGAATACTGTCCAAAATCTAGAGCAATCATGTTTCCAGCACCAAAATCAAGCTGCCATTGTTCCTAAAAAAAATGCTGAATCAGTAGGTACATACTATTACGTACTGAATGTAGAACCTGGAAATGATTAGCAGAAGGAACACCAAACGTGTGTGGCCTTTGCAAATAGCACCGAAGATGGGACTCGTTTGACAAAAGCATTTGGACACACAAATTCGTGCACAATACTGATACGTCGGTCAAGCGACACCATGGAGAGTCTTCATAATGCAGAAGTTAACAGGTTATAGATACTTTAGGGATACTTACACATGTTTTTGGCATGACACCAATACCCAATATACAATATAAATATGGCATAATCCATTGTCTACACTATTAAATTGTAGGGCACTGTTATTACCCTAGAAGATGTAATAAGATAGATGATAAGGTCCCAAGTACTTATGTCATGTATCCCCTTGTGGATTCTAGGACCTCCACAACGCCTACGCGCCATCATGTATGGTTTCTGGGAAACTGCCTCAGCTTGCACTAGCTCTTTCCCAGTTGTCACGCTTCTTTCTCAACTGTTCTGCGCCATGTGCACCTATGACCGCCACATATCCTGCCATCCTGAGTTAGTGGGTTCCATTCCATTGCGTAGTTAACTATGGACCTGCCACCTTTTCAGAAAATGTTTCCAATC
Organism: Xylota sylvarum; assembly: GCA_905220385.1. Taxonomy (NCBI): domain Eukaryota; kingdom Metazoa; phylum Arthropoda; class Insecta; order Diptera; family Syrphidae; genus Xylota; species Xylota sylvarum. Next base: position 43,809,551 of record LR999958.1, read on the forward strand.
CACTGCCAGTTCTGTCGTTCATAGCCTCTTCTCCGATAAAGCTTTTCGTTAGAGATACGGTTTGGCCAGAAAATCCTTAAGATATTGCGTAGGCACCGATTAACGAACAAGTTCCACATCGATATAGCAACACGGACTCAACGTTGGAAGGAAACAGTTGTACCTTGGAGTTTAAGCTTATGGCGTTACATCACCGAATATTGGTTACCATCCCAAACGCAGACTTTACTTTGTCGATTCGGCTGGCTATATCCAGTTTGGTTTCGCCTTAGGTTGAGACAATACTACCAAGCTATTGGAAACCATTGAGTTTCAGCCCAACGATATCTGCTTCGCTCGACACCTGCAACATTCGCTATGATTTGGTGAAGGTCCATTATTCTGTGAGAGAGTAGGCATACATACATCGTCAACGTAGTCGAGGTGTTTGAGGTCGGATGTAGGAGTTCATCGAATTCCTCCGACTCCCGTTGACAAAGCAGCATTTAGCACATCGCTAATCACCAATAAAAACAATATTGGTGAAAGGATATAGCCTTTCCGAACTCCACTTTGAACTTTGAACTCCTCAGATAGCCTTCCTATATACAAACCCTGACATGTAGACCCATCGTATGTAACCTTGATTATTGCTATTAGTTTATCTGGCACTAGGCACTCCAAACAAATTCCCGATTGACACTATCAAATGCCTTTTCTAAATCGATGAATAGCAGTTGAAGTGGTGAACGATATTCAATGCAGTCCTCGATAATGATCCGAAGGTTGTTGATGTGGTCGACACAGGAGGATCCAAAACGGAAACCTGCTTGTTCGGCATCTAGTGCATCTTCGAGGTGTTCTTTGATTCGTTCAAGGATTATTCTAGCTATTATCTTAGCCACAGCACGCAGCATGCAGATACCTCACTAGTTTTCGCACTGCATTAGGTGGCATTTTTTAGAAACATTGACGGTCATCATTCGGAATACTCTCGACCTCTCTGGGTCTCCCAACAAGTGGGTGCAGTAGACCGGCCTATGCAGTTAGTGCTGCTTGAAATATAGTAGTTGCCGACAAGTCCTACTCCCTTGTAGTTTTTCAGTGCTTTGATCGCGGTACTGATCTCATCCTTACTGGGGGATGTAGTGCGAATGCGGCTATTGCCTGCTTTGGACATGTCAGTTTGACTTGGGTGCATATTGGTGGCGAATACACGGTCTAAGACCGTAGCAAAATACTCCTTCCATCTCTTCAGTTAATATTCATCTGACATAAGCAAAGAACCATCAAAGCCTTTCACTGGGTGTTGAGTAGAGCTGCGACCACCTATCAGCTCTTTGGTGATTCTGTAAATGGTTCTATTGTCGCACCTTCTTGCTGTTTCTTCTGCTTCAGTAGGCAACGCATTGATGTAATTCCACTCGTCACGCCGGCCGCACGCTACGCTGCACTTCTCGCATCTTCGTGCTATAGATAGATACATATGTACATATGTATACAGGCTTCATGATATAGGGACTCCAGCTTGGTCCTCCCTGCTGCTGGAGTTGCTGCAATTCAAACTCTAAATTGTTTTCGTTCGTCGATCTTTCTCCAGGTAATCTCGGAAAGCCACACTCTATTCCCTAGTAGCAAACAACAGTTCTTTATGCACTTGATGTGAGAACCGTTGTCCCAGCCTACAAATGGTCTTGTATGGAGGCAGGCACGAGCTTCTAATTTATTTACACATCACGTACATAAGATATGTTCCTTTAGTTCTTGGCGCACTGAGGGATCACAAAGTCGGTCGGCGTTGAACCTGGGTATTCTTTTGTCATCTGATCTTCAAACGGCAGCAGTCCTTAGTGCGACAGTCGCTATCATAATATGGTGATCACATACCAAACCTATGTATGTCTTCTCCACGCCTGTTTCGGATGTCTAGGGGACTACTTCCAAAACCGCTACTGATGGTAAAATGATCAATTTACATAGTTGGAGATCACACACGACTAATTTTATGGCAGGCTTTGTGCTCAAACATGGTGCCATCTATGACAAGGCAACTTGCGAATTTTTCGCCGTTGTCGTTGGGGTTGCCTAGGCTATGTCTTATCAAAACATGTTTGAGCCCTTCGTGGTCGGTGCCTCCCTTGGCATTCAGGTCCCCCATCACAATGACAATGTCGCCGTTGGGGGTTGCATTCAAAACGGTGCCCAACTGGTTGTAGAAAATCTCCTTTTCTTCCTCAGAAGAGCCATCCATTGGCGTAGCACTGTATACTGGTGACACGACGTACTCTAGTTCAGAATCTGGCCATTAAAATCCTATCACCGTTCGGCTACCATACGGAAATCAGACTTTTTCGAGCTATGGGTGTTAGGAACAGTCCAACTCCATGCCCACGGGGGCTTCCTGATAATCTTCCGGAGTAGAGCAGTACAGAGTTACGCGTTGTGGATTAGTACTCACCCGCTTCGAACCCTCTTATTTCGCTTACTCCAAATATGTCCAGTCTACAACGCATGAACTCATGTTCCAGTTGAAGGAATCTGGCTTTCTGAGACCCTTGGTCTTAAAAGATTTCTAAATGATTCCTTCCAACGAATGTAGGGCAGCTTCTACCGATTTTCCATTGCGATACGTGTATTCGGATACCGATAGAAGATTACTATCTAAATTTTCTTTTAATGTGGATGTCGATCAGAATTTCCAAAGTTTTTAATAGAAAGGAGGATATGCCCATCGGACTTTGGGGGATGCGTGGAATGTCTTACCGACTTTCGGTATGAAGACTACTTTGGCCCTCCTCAAATTGATTTCAAATTATTTCAGAATCTATCAACGTTACGTCAACTGATGTAGCTAAGGACATCGCTTCCTTCCTTTTGTAATGTCGAAATGGAGGTCAAATGCTAATTGGATTCTAGCCAAATACTCTATTGGGCCAAGATGTAAAAGTAGAAAGCCGGCCAAAGAATACATACCTTAGAACCGTCGAGTAGCAATTTAAACGGATTTCCAAAGGACCGCAAGAGGACACAGGACCTACATATGCATTACCACTTTTAAGGTAGACTGTAAAAACTGCAAAAAAAACCACTTATTCCAAAATACATAAGCACTCCCAAATCACTAAAGAGTCCACCACCACTTGAGGTAAAAATTTATGTTTTATTTTGATCCCGAATTACCATATCTCAAAAATGGGTTTTTGAAGTAAATCCAAAACGTGCCCATTTACGGATTTCCTCTTTGTAATAGAATAATGTAAATGAATTTCCAAAAGACGAATAGAATAAGTTTTACTTTGCTTGTTGCGTCAAAGTATAGTTTTCTTAGAAACCCTTAAAATTTCATTATAAGCTTTTAGTTTTGCCATAAGTATTGTGCGGTACACCGAACACGGTAAGGATGTTTTAAAGTGTATTCCTGTGTACACAAAACTAAATGCACCACAAAGTTGTCTTTCATTTAAGATTCCATTATAAAGGAAAACACTGCCACAGAGTATTGGCCCGGCGGCGGCGGGCGGGCTAAAGGACTTAAAGCTTAAATTTCATTGTCCTGGCAAAAACGAAGCCATTAAACGCAAACCACCAATGAAAGTTGAAACTTTACAAAATCTATTTTTGTATATTTTTCATCTTCAAAGTACAGCTCATTCGAATCCTATTAAATAATTGAATCCGTATGCTATGACAGGCAAAAGGTTACGAGTGCAAATTTGAATCCAACAAGGACTGTGGACACAGATCCAATAGGATTGCAAATTGAATACACACTAATTAATTCTGATTGGCAATCTCGAATCCATGTGATTTTTTTTTTTTATTGTAGGTACATTGAATTAAATTTGTTAGCAGTAATTAACTGATTAAAATCCATTAACAACATGTCAATTCCATTTACATGACATTTTAAATGACATGGTAAAAGCGTGCGTGGAGTCCTTTTTCAATGACACAATGCTTGGTGGGGCTTTAAATAAGTTTCGAATAACTCATGTATGTGGTGGGGGGTTGCGGGATGGTAAAATTTCCATTGAATATGATAACAATTGAACAGAATGTCGATTTGAAAAGGCCACACGTGGGATCCGATACAATGGGGATTGGGGATTCTATTGAAACGCGTGTCGCATGTAACAACTTGTATTTCATTTTCATTTCATGAGTAAGTTAGTACTTGACCTATCGAAATGACAGTTATTATCTACGTGGGGTATTTGAGCAACTCACAAGGACATGAATCTATTTTCACTGGAAAAACAAGTGGTTCTTACCATCTTTTGTTGTGTCAAGTACTGGGGTGAACTGAGTGAACTTCACCTCGGGAGGTGGAGACCTAGACAGATTTTGAACCCACTTAGGGTTTTAACCATTCTTCAGAAGATGGCGGATTTTTTCACCTCCTGGATGTTAAGAAAGATGGCCGTCATGGCTCAAGTAGTTAGTGCGTTGGACTACGGAGCGAGGGGTTCGAGGTTCGATACCCAGACAACAGCTAAAATTTGTTTCATGGCCCTAGCTCTCGCGAACGTCTGACACACTTTCAGTAGTCATATTTAGTAATTTCCAAACGTTGCTCATTCGTGAAAAACCTTGACTGACGTTTTGACATTGATCATAAAAAGATTTTAAGGGTGCGTTTGCATTAAAATACAAAAATTGTAAGTCCCTATTGAAAAACTCGTTATTTATAAACAGAGGTTGAACACAGTAAACGATCATTGACGGGTCCTGTTTAGAGACCCTTCTTGATAATTCGTCTGCCAGTTCATTCCCTTGGATACAGATGTCGTTGTATCCACCAAATTGTGAAGTCGTGATTTGCTGTGAATGTTGTGTGCTCTTCACGGAATTGTTTTACAAGTTTCGATTTAATGATCGTAGATTGGCTTTATAGCAGTTGTAGCATAAATGTCGATCACTTGTCTAGAGTATAGTTTCGAGGGCAGTTCTCGTGCCGCTTCTGTGATTGTTAATACTTCCGTAATGAGACAAGTGATGCCAGAGCCCATTCCATCCTTTTTGACCCGTCCAAGAAAATTGAGATTCGGGTTGATGGGCCTGCAGTTTACCTAATCCACTCTTGAGGAAAAGTTTGGTTTAACGTTTAGGCTGAAGTCAGGGATCGGTATCGGTACCCAAGTGCACCCATCTCAGAATAGGGCATTGGCCCATGTCACCATCTTTCTAAAAGTTGGATTGTTTCAAGCATAAAGCACTTTTCGCAACAAGTATAATGGAATTAGTCCAAATATTGATTCAAAGGCTGGAAGTAGGGCGGTTCCCAAGGCTCTAGTATTACTTGTACAGAATAGAATGGGTCTGCCAAGGGCTGTGTACTTCCAATGGATGATGGCAGGCTTAGGCCTCTAGATTTTACCACACATTTGTGGTGTGTTTGCATGTGTGAGAGGCTATAGATGCCTTTTTATCGTTTCAGGAGAGTTTTCTTTCCAAGTGAGCTTTCGGTGGACTATGCAACCCAAGTATTTCTACTTATCTGAGATTTGGAGTGTCGTACCAATGACTCTCAAGAGCCCAATTGGTGGTATTACTCTCTTGTTAGTAAAGAGGACCACCTCTGTTCGCATTGGTTCACCTACCTGTCATCATTATGATAACATCGTCCGCATATTCAAACAACTTGGCCGCCTCTGAGTTGATGTACCTCGTCTTCACCATGAGCTCAAATTTTAGAATTAGTAAATTTTTTTGTGCTAAAGCGAGCTTTCAATTACTTTCTCAAAACAGCAGCCTTTACTATAGTCATGTTGGGCAGGGGAAATATCCCAAAGACAGCTTCAAGAAGTAACTACAGAAATCTTTTGTATTATACATTGTTCAAAACTCTAAATCCGCAAATCGTTAAATTTGTAAAGGACTTAAGGGATTCTAGAAGCTTACAAATGCTTGTAAGCCGCTTAGCAGGGACGCTTTTAGACGAAAAGGAAGGTCCACTATGGAAAAACCGGATTTTGAGCACCGGAGACCTATATGGAGACTTCCCAGATGGGACAGGAGGTGTAAACCAATGCCGAAGATGTGTGGTTCACTGTTTAGTCATTAAACCAGTTTAACCTGGTGACAAAACTTTTAATCTTGCCTAAGTCTAGTCTGGCTAGATCGTTTAGATCTTCGAAGAAGTACTCGTCTAAGGTTTTCCTTCTCAAGACCGATAGAGTAGGATAAGTGAACAGAAGATATGTCATGGTTTCCTCATCTTTCTTGTCTATACATTTTTCACAGAAATCGTTTAAGGGTCACCAAGCCTTCTAGCATGTTTGCCTACCAGACAGTGCCCTGTGAGGACGCCAACTATCTTTCTCAGATTTGTCCTATTGCCGGACGTCGGTTTACTGGTTTTCCTACAATCCAGCTCTGGCCAAATTTGTTTAGAAGAGAGACATATACTGATATTGTTCCACCTACTGTTTGCTGCGGTATCTAATTGGAATTTTATCGATTTTATAGGTACTGACGGTTACTCCCTATTGTCAGGGAGGTCCCGGTTTGCACCCCTCTTAGCTAGCTCCTCCGCTCTGCACTTACCTGGAATATCCCTGTGGACTGAAACCCAGCTCAGGGATTCATCGCACCTGACAGCGATCTCGCGGCATTACTTTCCCAACTTGTATCGAATTATTGGCTATTCCAAGACTTTTATCGGAGCTTGACTATTTATGTAGAAAACAGTAGCGCTGCACTCTATCGAGTTAATCGAGAATCAGGTCTCGGCTTCACGGACTGCTGAGACTTCTGGTTGAAAAACACTACAGTCGAGTCCGGCCGTTGAGTGGCGATCCAAATGTCCAGTACACTGGAGTATACTCCCACACCCGTTCCAAACGCTGTCTAGGATCCGTCTGTGTAAATCGCGGTCGCAGATCCGTTTTGAATTTCACCTGATTCCCAAGCACTTCTGCTAGGAATCCTGATTATATATTTGACGTTAAAGTGCAGATAGGGAACAATGTAGTCCGAATTAGTAGAAATAGTGTTATGCTTGCGTGTCCCTTTATTTCCACGAGCCAGTTGCAAGGATTCCCTAAGTCGTAGTGCTGCCTTAGCCACCATCAGCCACCAAAGATATCAACAGGAAGAAGATGGAGCATATTTTCTAGCGCAGCTGTAGGAGTGGTTCTAAAGGCGCCCAATAATGCCTTTGAAATTTCTCTAGTATTGCAGTGTTACTTTTCTTGTCCAGTGCCGTTCACAAGACTAGTACTCCGTACATAAGGATGGGTCTGACGATTGCCATGTACATATATTCAGTGAACGACCCGGAACTGAACTGAACTTCGTACGTAAATAGAGGGCAATTGAGGCCTTCCTAGCACGGTCATGTATATTCAGCTTCCAACCGAGTTTTTATCGAGAATCACCTCCGCGTGATCTGGAATCTGGCGTGATCTGCAAATTGCAATTCAATGCTCTTGAGTTTTGGAGGAGTAGTGTATGGTATTTTATACTTTCTTGTGAACAATACTAGTTCAGTCTTCGACGGATTAACTCGACAACCTACACTATCCGTCCACTTTGCTAGTTTATTTAGAGCAGACTCCATCAAGCTTCTAACTGTAAGAAGGAACTTCCCTGATATCGCTATAGCAATGTCATCCGCAAAAGTTATGACACTGAGCCCCTCTTTACTCTAGATTAGCAGTATCTCATTCACCACCATGAGTCACAATAGTGGTGATAATACTCCACCCTGGGGGTACCCATGTATACCGAGTTTCTGGTTAGACAGCACCCCAGCTCAGCATAGATAAGGGTGCTCGATCCAATAGTAAAGACAGTTGTCAACCTTCAGATCAAAAAGTGCAGCAAAAATAGCTTCTGTTTTGGCATTGTTGAAAGCTCCTTCAATATCAAGGAAGGACACCATAGTGAAATCCTTCTTTTTAAAGGATTTCTCAATGATTCCTACCAACGAATGTAAAGCAGTCTCTACCTATTTTCACTTGCAGTACGCGTGTTGGAATATTGAAAGGAGTTTACTATCTAATTTAGTTCTAATGTGAATGTCGATCAGCCTTTCCAGAGTCTTCAGTAGAAAGATGGATAGGCTGATCGGACGGAAGTCTTTAGGGGATGCATGAGAGGTCTTGCCGGCTTTCGGTATAAAGACAACTTTGGCCCTCCTTCAGGATCTAGGAGTGTAGTCGAAGTTTAAACAACTCCTAAAGATAGTGTGGAGCCAAAGTCTTAAAATATCAAAACCTTGCTGTAATTCAACTGGTAAGATACCATCGAAACCAGGGTATTTGTACAGGAGGAAGCTGTGCACTGTCCACTGTATTTTCCTTTGGGGGTAACAACGTCCTCTGGCACTGTAAATTGGGCTCTCTTATAGTTTTCTACAGAATGCGCTGTCTATGGTTTGGTAGCAGGAAAATGGGTGTACATAAGAAGCTCTAAGGTTTCCTGGCTTTATATAGTCCAGTTCGCATCTGGTTTTCTAATGTAACTTGGAATTATTGGAGGTTTGGATAAGATTTTCCTAATCCGGGATGAATCACTAGTCTTTTCTATATTTTCACGAAAATTTCCTTACCTCTAACTTAAATTTCCTATGCTTTTGTAGAGATCCCAGTCAAGTGGGTCCCTAGAGCTCTTTGCTTGATTAAAAAGCTTCCTACCTTCACGTCGAAGCTTACTTATTTCAGAATTCCACCGCCGAGGCTTACTCCCACTCTTGTAGACACAATGATTGGGCAGGCTAAATTCATTGCTCCTGTGATTGCGTCCACCATCTGATCTACATCCGATGGTGAATACGGCTGGACTAGAGCAAACCTGTTGAGATGGCTTTTCAACTTCGTTCTCCTTGGGTCCCTAAAAACAAATTTTGGGGGAGTATAAGAGAGAGAGTATAACGAACATGAGCCACTATAGTTCTACAAAGCCAGACTTAAAAACTTTAAAAGAGAAATTCACACGCAACGACCGTCTAATTAAGTAGCCCACTTAATGTGAATGTTAGTAAACATTCCGAAAATTTTCCCTCAATTATCGCACCACTTGAGTAGGTATCGCAATCTTAACATGTCCACCGCTTGCTAACACCTAAAACAAATTGCTACTTCCATCACTCCCGTGTCAATACACCATCCAAAGTAGGTACTATTACTGTTTACACTCTGCGAACGAAATTGAATTGTAATTGAAGCCAGTGTGCTGTTCCCGCACTGTTCGTCTATCCATTAGCGAGCAATTCAAACTAGAAAATGGCTAAAAATTGTTTACCCTCTGACTCACAGAACCTCCAAACGTTTTCATGTTTTTAACCGTTCAATTGTGGCAATTAGCATGTGCGATATATCTTTACTTTTTTCTAACATGTAGGTACGCACATATCGCAACTGCAAACAGTAACTAAATTAGAAAATTCCACGCATAATTGTACGCCAAACAGTGAGCGCACAACAATGACTTTTCGAGTAAACAAATGCGAGTATGTTTGCCACAAAAAAATTGGACAATTTTTACATCTTATTCAAGTACATTGGCGTTGCCGAAAAAAATCATACCCATTCCCCTGGGAAATTTGTGTAAACATACCGTGATTGCCAGAATGCCAGAATGCCACCATTTAACGGTCAAATTACCTAAGACGTTTGAATTAATTGCGTCAACATTGTCAAACCGCAGATTTACAACATTTCACCCACAAAAGTGTTTATAGATACAAATACGAAAGTGACTCTAACGCTAACGTTGTTGTTCTTACTTTCTTCGGTTAAACTTGAGAACTCTCGAAATGATTGTGAGAACTGGGAAAACTATTTATTGTCGTCTTCCTTTGCCAGATGCCAGATGCCAGAGTATACCCAAGTGCGGTTGAGGTTAGGCCCAAAGTGCTCAACTTGTTTAGGTGCAAATAAATATTTGATGCGGTTCACAGTTGCCGGCAGCAGCGTAAAGTTCGCACCTATCCGCTGTGATAAAGATAAATTGTTAACAGTGTGGCATAAATTTTGTCGATTGGCATTGAACGGCAGTGCTTTGCTAAACTTTTGATTATGTGAAGAGATTTCGTCTTGCCGATCTCAAGACATTTTGGGGAGGAAGTGGATGTTAGATGTTTATGACGCACTTTGATGGGTTTTATTGATGTGGCAGAAATTTTGATCAAATTATTGCCGGGGAATGAGTAATACAGACATTTACAAAAGTAATGAACAATCTAAGTCCGAAGGTCGTCTTAATAATCCACATGGAGCATGAGCTCGGAATATGAAATCACAAAAGTGTAGCAGCATTCTATGGTCCTTACTATGGACTTGACATAGCCTCAAAAAAGTGGCCAATGGAGCGATAATAACGTTTTCCCCTTACAAGACCGCAAGACCGGATGGTATATTCCTAGCTTTAATGCAATTGGGTGCAATCTCATTGTACCAAGGCTTAGGGGTATATACGTTACATGCCTAGGAATAGGCTACATACCGGTAACATGGAGAGAAACAAATGTGGTGTTTCTTCCAAAACCGGGAAAAAAGGAATACACTGAAGCGAAGTCCTTCAGACCGATCAGCCTAACATCATTTCTGTTGAAAACAATGAAGAGAATTGTGGTGGACCATATGGAGAGCATGGCGCTAAAAGCGTGTCCTTAGAGTAGTAGACAACATGCATACAGAGCTGGCTGGTCTACGGAAGCAGTACTACACCAGGTGGTACGCGTTGCGGAAGAGGCGATGAATACTGGAGGCATCGCCATGACCATAATAATGGACATTGAAGGTGCCTTCGATAGGATATGCTTCAAAAGTCTAAAAGTAGCCTTAGAAGAACACAGGGTTAACCCATTGGTGCTGAGTTGGGTGAACAATATACTGAAAAATAGGGCGATAAATATTCAGACGGGAACTTCAAGACTGACTTAGAGGAAGGGTTAGCAGAGGTTGCTCGCAAGGAGGAGTTTAGTGACTTACTCTGTGGAATATACCTGTGGACTCTCTCCTGAAAAGACTTGAAGAGATTGGCATCCACACTGTGGGATGTGCCGATGACATAGCAATAATGGCAAGAGGTAAATTTATGAAGATCACAGCAGATACCATGAGAAATACTCTGGTGGAGTGGTGGTGTCAGGAACAAGGGCTCTCCATTAATGCGGATAAGCCACATCTAATCCTCTTCACAAGGAAGAGGAGAGATCTGGAATCTCAGCCCTTGACATTTTTCGGATCGGAGCTGCAGGTAATCAGGAAGGTTAAGTATCTAGGTGTATACTTAGATGCTGGACTAACTTGGAACTTCCATGTGGAAGAAAAGATTAGAAAGGCGAAAAGGGTGCTTCATCAGTGCAAACTGGTATGTGGACTAAGGGGAATCTCGCCGAGGTCAGCATACTGGAAGCATACGTTGATAGTTAGACTGATTATCACATATGTGTCAGTTGTATAAAACAGTTGCAGAAACTGTTAAGAAGCAGTTAGATAGGGTCCAATAATAGGCATGTTTAGGGATCGTCCGTGCAATACGAACGTCACCAACGTGCGCAATGGAAGTGATCCTAGGTATTTTCCTCATCGACGGCACTTCGTCTGCACCGAGATGCTAACTGGCACTGGCGCGGTACTATGTATAGTCATAGGAAAATCCTGAATCTCGTGAAAAACGAGATTAGGGAGTTGAATATGCCAATGGATGGAATAAAGGGAGTGCGTGTTACCGAAAGGTATCACAAAACTCTTTCGGAGATGCAACACTTCCGGAAAAAAAGATTGGTGATATAATCATCTTCATGGATGGGTCCATAATGGAAGGCAAAGCGGGGGCAGGTATCTTCTCAGAAGAAGTGGAACTAGCCTGTCATATTAGTCTGGGGAAATATACCTCAGTCTATCAAGCCGAGATGATTGCTCTGTTGCATGCGTTGGATCACCTGGAGAAGGGTCAGGTTGAGGGTAGAAACGTTACCATAGCACTGGACAATCAATCAGTGTTTAGACGCATGAACCAAACAGATATCAATACATCACTGGCATTGGAATGTGCTCATAAACTCAATAAGTGCTCATCTCGAAATGAGATGACGCTGCATTGGGTGCGAGGGCACGTAGGAAGGACACTCTAGCAAAGCAAGGGTCAACTTCGGAGCTCTCTGGCCCCCAACCATTTGCTTCAATTGGGGGAGGGATGGTAGAGCACCTAATTAGCTACTGGGCCACCAGAGACGGCAAAAATGACGATGCTATTAACATGCCGATTGGCACCACTCACAGAAAAGTTCTAAGCTAAGAGGGAAGAACACTGAAATGTGTGGTAGCTTTATCTGCTGTCACTGGGTAGATACCCAGAGGATGAACCAAATTTCTGTTAAACAGATGCTAGCATTGACACGAGGAATCAAAGCCAGAGAGGAACTGTGGAGAAATTCAGAGACTCTCGGGCTAAGATGGATCGTGGAAGAGAAACGAAAAGGGACCCAACCCTGTGGTCTGGTTCAAAATTTCTCTAAAATACATATATATAAAGCCTCAAAAAAAATAAAAACACAGAGACCTTAAATTTCAACGAATGAGGTTCACATCTAGAGATAACTTCAATAATTCGATTGTTTGACCAGCTATGCGGCATGTGGCGCCGTCTCCCTGAAACCACAAATCCTCCAAGTCCGCTTTCAAATTATCCTAAAAACAATTAGTTAATACGGTCGGTACCCGACTCTCTTAATTGACTATGACTGTGTTGCTAACACCATTGAAGACGAAGTATGGGCCCATGACCCCTCCAGCATGAAACTCGCACCAAACAGTCAATTTTTGTGGATGTAATGGCCTCGTTGAACATATAAAGATCATTAAGAGACTTCGTCTCCGATAGTATGCACCTCGAACTTCATGCCGAAAAGAAGCAATCTCTATAACCCGTTCAAAGTTGTCATTCCAAATTATAGTTAGTGGTATAATCCCCAAATCTCAAAAATGATACCTCAAACTGCATGGTACACTGAAGGTTCAAAAATGTCAATTTGGAATTAATAAATAAATTAGGAGTGGGAATTTTCGGCCCCAACTATAAATTGTCTGCTATGAAGATGCTGACGAACCAGATCCGGTGCCCAATTTCTATTTATTGACTCCGAAACCTATTATGGTCTCCATGTTACCCAGTTAAAGATGCTTAAGGCTAAATCACTAGGAACAAACTAGCTTATGACAGTGATTATGGACTTATGTCCCACTGAACTGAACTTATATGTCCCCCTGCCGGCAAAACGCCACAATCTGGATAAAGAGATGCCTAATTTCTAAGATCAACAAATTGGGAACTCACTTATGTACAATCGCAATATACTCGGCACACCATGCGTTTCTTTGTCTTGTTGGCTCCAATAGATTATTTACTTATTTAGGTGGCGCTCCATTCGGAATAAACCTGGACCTCCACTAATAAGGCGCTCCAGTTAGCCTAGTCCTTACCTAACTTACTCCAGATGCGCACTCCAAGTTTGTTGAGGTCCCTTCTTGTCGTGTCTCCAGAAAACTCTGGACCAAACTAAAATCAGGCAAATCCTTGCATTTACCACTCTTCGCGGGAATTATTAGCGGCTGCAACTTCTTGTGCATGTAGTTACCCGTCCTACTCACCTACTTAACATCGAGCTCAGCGTTTACCATTCCTTGTTCCATGAGATATGTATGTCCTCTGGCTGGGCATCAAATTTGGCTTACCCGGCTGTTCAATTACACTCGATCGTTCTTCTGATTAGGAGCTACACTGCCCATCATTCTTGAATAGGTTCACCTTTCTTTCGAAGTCTAGTTCCATTTTTTCTGGTCTTATGCCTTATTTTCATTACCAAAGCTGTTAATTTGACTGAAGGTCCCCGACCTTCCTGAATTTTGGAACTGTAAGCACATATTCTGTAGTTCGTTAGCTAAGATATCTACTAGTAACATTCTGACACCGTTCGAAACGAACTGTATACCCTCAGCGGAAACATTTAATCGACGGAGTTAATCCTTCACTTTTGACAGAAGTATTATTATCTGAATAATGCTGGACTCACCAGAGTACCTTCCTTCGAGATGATCCTTGTAAGGAAGCCTAGCGTCGATCATCACTCCTGAGTACCTGATGACCGGTTTTATGTTACGTATATTCTGCTAGTAGTTCTTTAAGCTCTAGCCCAACTGCTACCATCCACCGCCTCATTTATGAAATACACTCTTTCCGAAAGTCGTCTTTTTCTTCTAGGCAAAGCCTTCGTATGATTTTTACCTCTCTTGAGACTCCAAGCCTTAAAACACTATCATTCATAGAGTTCCGCAGGATAAGTCTTAAGTTATACATGTAAGTAACATATGTTATAGTTGTCACTGTCACTTCCAATCTGTTGCATATTTTTTTGAGCTAAGAACGTAATTGAGTACTAAGACCCTATAAAAAACAAGCAATAATTTTCCCAGTCCTACTTTATGTTGCTGAAGCGTGGACTATATCGCGAGCGGATGTAGACCAGATCCCCGATCGTTCCGAAAGAAATATTCTTCGTAAGATATTCCGTCCCACTAGCGTTGACGGACAAAAGTAGAGATTCAACGACAATCTACCTAGTCCATCACTCATTTGAGATGGCTAAGACATGCAGTAGATGAAGACCTCACCTTAAGTAAGAAGAAAGAGACCTTAAATGACTTAGAGTGGATAATTACCGGCAATTTGTTAAATTCTATCTGGAGAGGTTTGTAGGTTCCAGGTTCATTCAGAACAGTTAAACCGTCTTCGTAACACTAAACAATTAAAAGAAAAGTTTACTTCAGACTTGTTGTCTAACTTATGTACATATTGCATTCCTCCAATTATAAACGCACAGCTGTCCCATTTTTGCCCTGAAGAACTTATCGTCATCCCGACTCTGTTTACAATAAAGTGTTAACCTCTCTTCGCAACGAAGGAAAATTAAATCTCTTTCTAACTTTGAATTTTCCAATTACCAGCATACGCTGAATTCCTCGAAAATGTTTTCCCTTAAATGTCTAGACTGAATACAATATTGTACATGTAATGTAAACTGGCACTCGAAACTTTTTTCGCTTCATTAACGCAAAAAAAAGAAAAGAAAATTGAGTAGATATTGCAAACTTACTTGGAAATTTCTTTGGCAAATCGTACATTAATCACGTCCTAGAATTTAATCGTGATTATTTGAGTTACATATGTATGTGCATACGTGTGAAGTTGGGCCCTAACTTAATTATTTTGTTATTTTGGATTCATATATGTAACCTTTATGATGGAAGAAAGAAAACTCATGGCCAAGACCGTACCACGTTCTTCCCAAGAAATCCTACCTAATTCTCACAATAAAAAAAATTGTAAGAATAAAATGAACAGACGGTATCATCCTTCTTATTTAAATGAACAACTATTCTCTAGTTTTGGGATTACTACAATGATAATGAATTCCCAAAAGAAGTCGTTATTCATGGATAGCTCAGTGAGGAATTCTTTGAACTGCTTTTGGATACTTCCCTGGTGGATCCAAACTCGAACAGTCTCATTTCGGAGACGAAACACTTTCATGCTATACGTACATAGTTTGACACCTCTCAAATGCTTGGACATTATCCTCCTCAAGGTAATAGCTATTTTAATTAAATGTAACATACTCGGGTTGTGGAGTAAATGTGGAGGTAGTTCTCTTCTGGTCTTGACAGTCATGTCTGGTACAACATTGCTTCCAAAATACTTGCAACATTCCAGTATACATACTCGTACTATGGACGTGTTCCAAAATATTGATAGAGTCTTGGCTTGGCGTACAGATACATACATATATCAACTGCTCACGAACAGAATTATCAATATAAATCTGGAGGACTTCAGATAGCTGGTGGTGGAATATTCTGTATATCATGGAGACGAAAGGATGCAGAGTAAAAAACCAGGAAAGCTACTGAATATTGTAAGAGAACTTAAACAAATCATTAAATTAACTATCTTTGGTGAAAAATGTGTACTCAAGGTCAACACTAGAAGAATTTTGTGTTGAAAACGATCAAGGATATCTTCATCCGCCTTCGTTAACGTCCGTGCCGCTGCGCCATATAACAGGTCTGTATAGACTATAGACTATAGACTCTCCTTAATGCTTCATCACAAGGACTTATTACCAAACTGCCTTCTTAGACCAAAGAAACAGCAATTGGCAAGTGTAATTCTTCATTTGATTTCTGATGTGATGTTGTTGGCAGAGTTTATAGCGGAGCCGAACTAGACAAAGTCCCTAACTACCTCAAAGTTATAGCTATTTATTGTGACATTCTGTCCGATTCGTCGACAGCATATACCTACTTGCTTTTGGTAAAGATGTCAAAACTGCTCTGTATAGCTTGTCTCTATAAATGCTGTCACATCCGGCCTTAAAATCGATAAAAAAGATGATAGGTATCGATCTGGACTTCTTGGATTTTCTTCAGGATCTGCCGTAGTGTAAATATTTGGTCGGTTGTGAACTTACCGTGCCTAGAACTGCACTAATAGTGGCCAATCAGCTTGTTGACATATACAAAGTTTTCTAGAGCATGGATTTCGTCTTCTGAGTTAGGAGTTCTGAACTAATTTTTTTCGCTAGGCCAACTCGATTCGTCTGTCGAGCGACCGATGATGTCGAGCTTGTCTGTATCCCAGCAGCTGGATAGATTTGTTAAAGATAGTGCCTTCCGTATTAACACCTATTCTAGCACGAGACTGAATAAGTCACAGTCATGATAGCGTATCTCCTTGCCCAAATCCGGTACATATTTGAAATAGTTCGGAGGAACCGCGTGTTTCCAGCGTCAAGCGGCCGGGATTCCGAATTCGAATACTATGATATATGACTTTGAAGTCGATGAAGAGATGGTGAGTCTCGACTTGACATTCGCTGGTCTTTGTAGCATTTGCCTTAGTGTGAAAATTTGGTCGGTCGTCGATCTGCCGGCCTAGAAGCTACACTGTTACGTACCGATTAGTGTGCTGCAGAAAGGGTTCAGACGTTCACACTGTACGTTAGATACGATCTGACGATTGTATGTGGCATTAAGCTGTGATATGACTCGATAGTTCTTACAAGACAGTTCGGGTCCATTGTGCCCAATCATTTAACCCCAGAAACCTATAAAGTCCGCTATTGGAACCACCCAGATAATGAAGTGAATCTCAGAAGATCCGTCAGCTCAACGTTACCCAAGTCCTCCAAATCCGAGAAGAAGTAACTGCGTCTTCATTCTTCTGAGGATAGGGCAGGACAGTCGCACAGCAGGTGACGAACTGACTCAATTTCTTCTTCGTCCCTGCAGCTTCTACAGAAGTCATTATGTAGTACACCGAGTCGCTCCGCGTGGACGCCAATGGCACAATGACCAGTAATTATCTCTGAAATAACCCGTGACTCAGTTTCACCAGAGAAGTTGATCTCTTCTTGCTGATACCCGGCCATAGGGCCCTGGCTGTTGCGAATGTTTCCAGATGAGCCCACCGACTATTTGCTCGACCGATGGCTTCATCCTCTATTTTCTTTCGTAAGGAACTGATTGGGGTTACTACAAAAGGGAGAACCCGCGATAAGTGCAGCGCCGACCCTTTCCTAGCGAGTTCGTCAGCCCTTTCGTTTCCTACGATATCCATATACCCTGGCAACCAACAGATGGTCACCGCATTAGCTCTAGATAACTCATTCAAGACTGATTTGCAGATCTTCACAAGCCTTGATCTGATTATAGAGGAGTCCAGAGCCTTAACGGCTGCCTGGCTGTCTACATATACAGTAATCGTTCTGCCAACAAGTTTGCTCTCACTTATAATCTTAGCAGCCTATATGATGGCTGTGACTTCGGCCTGAAAGACGCTGCAATCATCGTTTATTCTAAACGAGTTGTTTATTCCTAGGGCTTCACAATAAACTCCGGCTCCCGTGCCAACGTCCATCTTAGAACCGTCGGTATAGAACGCCAGCTCCTTCTTCTTCATAGTTCTTCGGCACTTCCAGGACATTCTGTCAGGAATTCTTATAGCGAATCTCCTTTCAAATGCTAGCGTGGGGGTCATGTCATCAGTTTCTGACAAACAGCTCGTAGTTCCCCATCGAGGCAAGGCCGTACAGGCGCGATGACCACATTTGGCCTTCCCACAGTCTTACAGCGGTTTTAGGCGCCAGACTGCCACAGTATATATCAAGCGGAATGAAGCTAAGCATGGTTTCCATTGCCGCTGTTGGTGTTGTCTTCATTGATCCCATGACTCCAATGCACGCTGCCCACTGGATTTTGGTGAGGTTAGAAACCTGGTATTGCTTCTCCAGTACCGTCCACCATACCAGTGAACCATATGTAAGAATGGGTCTTACGACCGCCGTGTATATCGAGTACACCACAGCTGGCATAAAACCCCACGTGTTACTGAATGCCTTTTTGCAAGAGTAGAAAGCTACGCTTGTTTTTCTGACGCGTTCAGCAGTGTTATCCTTCCAATTTAGTTTGGAATCTAGAATTACACCCAGGTATTGGGCTGAATCTGAGATATTTAATTCAGTACCACTGATACTTGGGGGTCTGAAGGCAGGAACTGATCTCTTCCTAGTGAAGAGAACTACCTCCTTCTTTGAAGGGTTCACTCCTAGCCCTTTGCTGCTAACCCAATTCTCCACTAGTTGTAGTGCGAGATTGAGGGAATTAGGAATTGAGTCTTTCGCTGAAGGGAATTTCCCCGAGACCAGAATAACCACGTCGTCGGCATAGGCCGCCACGTTGAAGCCGTCTTAATTCAATATTACCAAGATCTCATCCACTATAAGAAGCCATATTAGAGGGGAAAGATGGAGCATACAGGACTGATAGTCAACGGGCATGGTTTCATCCACCCATAATTGGTTGGTGATTCTGTGTATGCATCCTACCAAAGCATTACCACCATGTTTGAAAAATTCCGCTGGTAGACCATCAGAGCCGGCGGCCTCGTTGTTCTTTAGCTCTTTGATAGCTGAGCCAACCTTTACAAAACTGGGATTGGAGATGCCTTCTTCATTCTTCATCGACTACTTCTTTGGTGACGTCGCGATGCTGATTCCACAGATTGTTGGCGTTTTTGGATGGTGAACGCACAGCGGAGAGTCTCTCGCTCAGGCGCTCTCTGTAGGCTCTGGCTATTCCAGTTTTGCTAAGGCTTTCAACGTTGAATTCCTTTTTCTGGGCGGTTTGCAGCTTCTTTTCGCTTGACTATCCAAGCTCTAAATTTGGCTGAAACAAGAACATGGTCAGACTCGACGTTTGCTCCTCTGAAAGTTAAGTTAGATATTCATTTTAACAAGTAATAATGTGGATTACATCTTTAAAAGCGCTTATTTATCTTTTTACATTGATGACACGAACATCTTCAGCTAGATAATGACTTAACAATCCCTGCTAGCTCTCACCCACTTCAAAATGATTTAAAAAAGTGGAACAAGAGTTTCGACAAATTTAATGACGCTATTACGAGCACGCCTCAACCGTCAGTACATACATTACATGATTTGGGTATTATATGTGACAAAGTAACATTATTACAAGGCCGATTCTGCACATATTTTTGAGTCCTTTTTTGTAAAGTCCCTTTAGTTAATCTTTGACGGGCCAATCCTTGAATTCATATATGTACTTGCAAAGTCTGGCCAGCCTCTTATGATTGACCTGTCTCCATATATCCATTTCGCCTAAAGCATTCGTCCTTGACACGGTGGATATGACTTGAACTATTTCCCACTGCTTTTTTGTCGGATTTCGTAACACAATCCATGTTTCTGTGCAACATTTCAAACAATGTTTCTAAATCGACGTTCCTCATCATTTGAAAAAAAAACTCAAGAGAAACTGAGTGCTTTTTTTTTCTCTTCCTAAAATAAATTTAGTACATAATTCCAAACATGTTTTAGTACATCAATGTTTTTGATACATGAATAGCCAACCCTTATTGCAGAGGATGTCGGCATGCATTAATGAATACCTAGGTTGCAAATGTAGATATATCTAAACCAAAAATATCCTTTTTTTTAAGGGATGTTTCAGTCACATCCTCCTAGACAGAGAAAAAAAAAATATCCCTTCAAAGAATGTCCTTAAAGAGAATTTTTAAAATCTAAGAGAGCTACGAAAGTTTCGTTCTCAAAGGACATTTTAACAGTATAAGAGATTAACAGTATTTCTCTTTTCTGTTAAGGACTGCACTTTGCTCGAAAGTTTCTTTTTGTAATTTTTTTTTCTCTCAAAAATCGAAACTAAGTAGTTTTGTAGTGAACTTTTTTTTTTCACTACACTGGATACATGCATATAATTTGCATTTCCCACTTCCATCCTACTTGTTATTCCGGCCATGCACTGTACGTAGTAGACATAATTAAATATGATGGCTTTAATGAGCACAACATGATGTAACGATGAAGGATTTAATTTTATCTATCTAGTAGGAATCTACGAAACGGATGCAGTGACCCAACAAATGAAATTAAGGATTTGTTCTTCGGTTTGCATAAATTTGTGTCATTTGTAATTGCCAATTGGTATTCAGGAATAATTAATTAAATGCAAACGTTCGTGGCTTTTGCCAGGGTTTTATAGAAAATTTTGAATTCTCTATCGATTGGACATAATCATCCGTTTAAGGGATTATGTTCTCGGAATTCCTTGTAATTTTTAATTGGGATTAGTAGAGTACATAATTTCAATTGATGCGAGGTGATATTTTTAGCCCAGGAGGACTTGATGTGGTTAATTCAGGATTATCCTTTGAATATTTAATGTTGAAAATCAGTTTACCATTTTGAGAGTATGTAGGTGAATTAATTTAAATCCAAACAGAGGCACTGTCATTATCCATACATTATCCATGAATCTCGAATGTCCAGGGGTATGGTTGAATATTTGATTGCAAATTCTAGTTCCATTATATGGTCGCCCTGGTGGCAGTAAGGGATATAAGGAGCAATATTGCAGGGTGTCTCAAATAGAACTTTGAATTTCCACTGGACATCGATCTAGTTAAAAAAAATGTACGCATCAGTCGTTTAAGATGGTTGGGACATGTAGAGCGGATGGATAGAAATGCTCCAGCCCGTAGAGTCTTCGAATCTAACCCGGAGGGACAACGCAGTAGAGGACGACGTCATTCATCTTGAACTGTAGCGCCACCTAAGTAAGTAAGTAAGGTCGTACTAGTAAATACTTTATGTCCGTAACATGGTTGGTAATTATTGCTTTAAACCAAAGCTCAGCGACAAAACTAACTGAAGCACTGTATGGATCCAGATCTGGATACCTAAAACTTCTTGAAGTATTTTTAAACATTTTTCAAATAAAATTCAAATAGATAGACAGACCGCTGTAAAAACATGGAACACACTTGAAATCAGGCTCTCCTGGGTATCAGAATGGATAAAACTGAAGTTTAGGAACGACTAGGAAGGAAGCGAAAACTCTGATCATAAGAAATTCGGCAGGGGACTATTCTTATTCTTATTGGAAATGACTTGCCCTTTCTGACACTGCATCCTCTTGAAACAGTCAAAAAGTTCAATAACTTATCGGTGTTTGCTGCAGCAAAGGAAGTCCTTGGAACAAGTTCGCTTTCTTACGTGCAGATACATAGGTCTAATCGGTAATACATAAGTTTAGCCTGTCGAGATTCCTTTTCTAAAGACAGCACCTATGTACTTATGGCATCCGTTAAGGGTCTTAAGTCGTTCCTGCTCAGAATAACAAGAAATTTAAATTCTTTGTGTGATGGTGATGGTGATGGTGATAGATCTCGAGAGTACATCAGGACACCTTCTCGAATGTTAGGCAATAAATTGATGAAATCACGCAGGAGTCTATCTTTTAGAGTAGATTGATCTATCCCTGTCCCAAAATGTGGGAACGTAACAAACAAAAAAATGGAAATGATGAGGATGCAAGCATGACACCAGAAGAACGAGTCTCCATTGATTTGAAAATAGCAGAGATCTATAGCACGCCCTTAACGAAGGAGGTACTGTGGACCCATTGAAGAAAACCTTAAAAGAAGCTCTTGTTGGATGCGTTACTTTTACCATATCGTATGCGAAAGACTGGAGACTACTATTTATGATGCAGAACACCAAAATCTATTTCGTTACATGCTTCGCGAAGGACACCATCGCTGAAATTGTCAACACGACGGATCAAGTTATCTAGGGAAAGTGATGACACGGTCGAAGTAAGCAGTACTCGCTAGCAGTCAAATAGTAATGCTACTTCAAAAAAATTTCCAGAATGGTAGCAAAGATCAGATTACTTAGACAAGGACAGTCCAGTGCCAACATAGATGCATGGTTTCTTTTAGGATATGACGAGAACCCTTATTGGTCAAATTTTACGGATGTAGCCCAAGATGCGAAACGTGTGATATTCCATGATCTGTTGTACACTACTTTGGCCTTTCATATCTTGGAGGCAACGCCAGCTCATTGCCAGAGACTTTGATTTCCTTTAAACTGTTGTATGGCACGTATTCTTATAGCCATCCGGTGTGGACTCCATTACATGCCATATCTTGGAATTGAGTCCCAACTTTCCTCACTATATGGTGATGTCTACAGATTCTTGACTCTTGACTCTCTGGTGCAGTTGTTCATTTGAGATACGGTTGAGCTAATTTGTTTCCTAAAATTTTGGACAAGCATCCATAGAAAGCTGTCAGCAACTCTGATGACTAGTAGCAACAGTGGCTTAAGGAGGTATACACCTCTGTCTTATGCCACTTTGGGGCATTTATGCCGCTCGTATCCTCTTCTGTGGAAGGCTAACCAAATGGCATTCAAGCAATCGAAAACTTTCTCGAAGTCAATGAGCTATAGATGTAGCAGATACAGGAATGTATAGATCGATGATCATCTACAAGGTATGGTCTGTGCAGGACTGTCCTCCGACAAAGCCTGCTATGATACTGGAATATGCTTTACGTATTAAAGATTTTTTTCCTTTGGAATCCTCATTTCAGTTCGAGATCGCAACCTAATGAAATGCTCTCTCTATCTCCTAACCGGATCCTTACCAAAAAACAGCAAGTTACCGTCGAAAGACCTCCTGGGTTGATGGTAGTTCCGAACCCGTGTAAGGTCCTTGATGATGCTGTAAAGTGCTTGCAGCTCTTCAGCTTTTAAGGCAAAAATAATCGTGTGTCCCACACTATGTTGGACTTCATTCTTTCTCTCGCGATATTGGACATCAATCTGGGGTCTCTCTAATCATAAGGCCACTGCAATCCAAGCCGATGTGGTATAGCTCAATACCGATATAAGTTCTTCCCTTGTTTCGGATGTCAAGGATACATCGTCTGAAGCATCGACTAATCGCAATATGGTAGATCTGGTTTGATGTTCGGGTTGTCAGTGGAGATCTAACTGATCTTATAGCAGCAGATGTCAAATAACTTTTGCATTGACACTTCATTTCCACCCTCAAGGACTTGGACTTCCATCACCAAATTTCTATCACGATGTCCACATTGGTCGCTGACTTATAGGCGATACCCAATCAGCTATAAAAAGTGTCCTTTTCATCCTCCGTTGCTTCTTCTATCGGGAATAACACTGTAGAATGGTAATTTTTCTTATCCTCCTTTGGAAACTAGGTCTCAATATCCGGTTACTGTAAGATTTTCAGGATATGCGGCTGCTACATACTGTATTAGTATTCCAACAGTATGTAGCTCCACTCTGAAGAGCAAAACCAATTTGTTTGTGGTAAAGTTGAACTCTCCCGCACTTTTACTTCCTTGAATTGGAAGAATGAGTTTTAGGTTTCAGAATCCAATTGTTATCCGTTTGCAATAGTCAAAGGAGGTCATAACATGATCAGTCACTATCCGAGGCGTTTGTTTCTGTTTCGGAGCTAACGCGACTTTCATGGTAGCCTCTCGCTGGGTCACGGAATAGCCGACGCTTAGTCTTGTGACGCAGGAGGCTCCTCATTCATCCAATTACAATTTTCAAAGAGTTCGGTTTTACTAAGAAAGCTGCAAGATCTTCAGAGCTGCTTATAAATGGCTTTTTTTTACCATTTGCCATCCAAATCCCTTGGTACGATAAGGCAGTATCTGCAGGACTCAAGTGGACCACCGCCTGGAGACAATCCGCAATAAGGACAAACGGTCACCATCATCATCAGATGTTTTGCAATACCGAATCAGCTCAGTAGTAAAGCATCCTGAGATCGACCTATTGATGCTGTCGACGCATTTCAATAGAAATTTTTTGGTCCTTCAACGATTCCTTTTAAACATCTTCATATCGATTTGTCTAGCTCTGTTGCCCTTCTTACTTTGTTAAGGTACAGAGTTTCATCTGTAATCGAACAAATAATCCCTGAGTAACAGAATAGCATTGTAGTTCTATCAACGGATCAAATGGATTCAAATGATGACGATGATGAAAGTGTTCATTCTTACAGAAACGATTTCCAAGAAGTGTTCACTTTCCAGGAATTGAATGCACAGATTTACCTTCATCCTTCGGATTAAGAACCAAATAAACAACTTTCTTTATAGTATTTCACGTATACCCAAAGTCTTTGAACCTGTTTCGCGAAACTGCATACACACGTAATTACTTAATACCCTTCCAGGTGTTTTCTCACTAAAACTTGAGATATTTTCACTCCAACAAAGGCAAAGGCAAGGCTCTGCGATAGCGGTAACTGCAAAAGGAGTCTATTGTTTTATAAGTAATTACTTCTACGAAATAAATTTAATTCACGAGTTAAGAACATTTATGCCGAACGAGCTGGTAGTGGTGCAAATGATAATTTTCCCTAGGACATGCACACAGTCAAGGATATGGTATGGTATGGAAGCCAGGTTGTTGGTTTTATGTAACGCCTTGGGGATCTTAAGGCAACGACTGCTGGTGGAATATAATAAAAGTAATAACTTGCGGGTAACTTGTCGTCGGAGAAGTTACGATTTAATTACGTTTTCTTGAAAAGAGCATACAAATTTCAGAATTACTAGTTAACAAGTTGTGAGACTTAAACAAAAGTTTTTTTATGGAATAATTGTAGGATTAGGTATGGCATTTGGAAAGAGTCACGGCATTGTAGTATAGTTTGTTCTTAAAAAGTTATAAATTTCGAACTTTAACGTTGTCCTTCTTCGCAAAGAAATCCTCTGGTTATCGTACGTGGTGCCCAAATCGGTGATATTTTTGTTTTCGAGTGGTGCGTTACTAAACGTGAGTATAAAGGAAATTTTACTAACCACTCACCGGGAACTTAAGGATTAGTAAAGTTATTCTTCGCAACATGACAACTCGGAAACATCCTAAGCCTTCCCCGGATGACAAAAAAAAAGGTAAGGTGGGTTAAAAAAGTTAACTGGGTTAACTAATCATCTTCGGTTGCAACTTTAACCCTGGGGAAGCAGGAATGTCAATCAATGTGGCTGGAAATCCAAGTAATACAAGCTATTCGCAATACTAAACCATAGAAAGCACCAAAAGGACTTTCAGCACTGATGCTGAAGAAACTAGGCACTCCTGACTTGAAGCACTCCCTCTGCCGATGCTGATCGAACACTTGAAACCAGCTCATTATCAACACAGATTACGTAAACTTCACTCAACTAGGAGGAGTTATGCCAGGGAACATTCCTGAATTGTCATTACCAAACATGACAAAGTGCTTGTTACTTAGCTACTTAAGCTAACAACATATGTTGAGTTTAAAAATGCGAAATCACCAAATACGATAATGAAACAAGGAGTTCTACAAGGAGGTGTTCTCTCTCCTATACTCTTTAATTTTTACATCTCCAACCAAACATTGGTATCCTACGCGGATGAATGTATCATCCTCCCAACTGTGATGCACCCTAAACTCCTCAAAAAACTCATTGGTATCATAAATTATACATTAACATCTGCGCTACCACCGCGATACATTCGAAAAAACCCGAAACGGTACCATGTGGATATTGAACATCTCATACAACCCTCGATCTCCAATCAAGCGATACAAGGAGGCAATGAAAGAAATACTTAGATGAAGCTTATCCAGTTAAACGTCAACCATTGCGATACAGCTCAGGACCTACTTATACAGAAGGTTCGAGAGCACGATGCGGATATCGCAATACTCAGCGAGCCCTACAAGCAGCTAAGTGTGGACAGCAGATACTTCTGGCAAAGTAGCAAGTAAGTAAAAACCTACTTCTTCAGCTGCTACGAGCCTCCCAGAAGAATTTTATCGAACAGTTGACAACATGGCAACGACTGCAAGAGGAAAAAATCGCATCGTCATTGCAGACGATTTCAACGCGTAGTATGGGGTTCATGTTCCACAAACGCCGGAGGAAGAACACTCCTGAAGGCATTCGCATCGTTGGACACAGTTCTCACAAATTTCGGAAGCGAATTCACTTTTTACAAAAACGGAAGAGGGTTTGCACTTGTTTGGCAAGAAATGTTAAGTGGAAAGTGTGCACCATGTAAACGCACAGCGACTACCAGGCAATCTAGTTCCAGCTACAGCCCAGTTCCATTGAAAATAGAAAAAAAAAACAGACGAGGCAGCCTCAGAAAATGGGATGGAAACCACTTGCTCTGGACGTTGAAGTACTCCAGCGATTGATGGAAGATACATATGTATATCCCTTCATGGAATAGCCGCCTACAGTGGAAATTGTCTCACAAGAGAATTGACAAGAGCTTGTGATGCATGCATACAACAGAAAACAACAAGCGCGCAACAACCACCAGGATGTTGGTGGAACTATGAGATCGCCAGACTGCGCGCAGTGTGCCACAGGGCGAGCTGATTGTACCACCGCTCCAGAAAACACACCAGCCATGGGGAACTCCACGAGAGATTCATGGACGCTCGGAGAAACCCAAAAACTGCAAGACCATAAAAAGAGAAGCTTCGTCGAACTATGCAACGAAGCCGATGAAAATTCGTGGAAAGAAACCTATCAAGTTGTGAGGATGAATTTGAAGAGTGACTGAAAACCCCCGCCTACGTCCACAGCCTTTCTAGAAAACGTGGTGGCGGTAGTTTTCCTGTCGGTGTAATATGATGGGGGTGTTTCCAATAACCCTCGTCAGTCCAAAAGATGTCTTGCAAGTCTGCATAAAAATCAAGGACCAAAAGGCGCCTGGTGTCGAAGAAATCCCCAACATTGTCTTAAAACAACAATAAATTGGCGTTCACACATCTTCGCAGATATATTCAACACTTGTCTCAAAGAAGGAGTATTCTCCGACTAGTGGCAGAAAAAAAGACTGGTTCTCCTACCAAAACGTAATGAACCACCGCAGGATCCCTCATAATAAAATCCTCTTAAAAGCCTCGCGTGTTGGACACAATGGGGATAATACTGGAGCGCATCATAAGTAATAGATTGGAGAGTGCAATCAATGAGGCTGGTGGCGTATCGTTTCCATAAGGCTCGGTCTACAACCGACGTCATCGACGAATTTTAGCGGCGAAAAATGGTAGAAAAATGATTGAAGTGTGGGAGTAAACAGTACTGTGCAATTATCACACTGGATGGCAAGAACACCTTCAACAAAGCAAACTGGAGAAACATCCTGCATGCACTTATCGTCAAGAGAGTACCAGAGATAATGACAGACTATTTTAGAAATAGAGTACTGCTCTATGGCACAGACGATGGAACGAGGCAGTATAATGTCATAGCCGTTCCTTAAGGCTCCGTACTAGGTCCGCTACTGTGGAATCTAATTTCGAATTCAGTTCTCAGCCTTGGAATCCAGTAAACTTCCCAAATAATTGGCTTTCCCGACGACAAAGCAATCGTTGTAGTAACCAAGCTCCTTAAGGAGTTGGATCATGACTGCAATGAAGCTATCGGTATGATCCAGGACTGACTAGTACGCATGGGTCTATAATTTAAAGAAGAAAATACAGAAGTTAGATGCAAGGCTAATCCTTAAGCAACACTTGCAACAAATAGCTGAAAAGTCAGCAAAGGCAACGGCTGCCCTGGCAAGGTTAATGTCAAATATCGGCGGACCAAAGCACAGGAAGAGATTGCGCTTAGCGAGCGTTGCCGCGTCGATAATGCTCTACGGCTCCCAAAAAATAGCGGCTGGCATGGTACCAATATGTAGTGCACAACGGAAATACCGTGCCAACACGAGAACGGCTTCAGTGACGAGTCGAACTGATACTGAGGTTCCACCAAGTACAATTCTGGAACAATGTGAGGAGAGATTGTATCTGATAAAGGCAGGTGGACGCAGGGATTGATCGCCAATATAGACGCTTGGATTAATAGGAAGCATGGGGATCTGAATTTCTACCTCACCCAGATGCGTACTGCCTATGGATGCGTCAGAAGTTAAGTGTATAGGATTGGACACCACGGAAGCCTCTATTGCCGAACGTTCTCAGAGTGGAATGTGCCGAACACATTATGTTCCATCGTCCACGATATCATGCACGGCACCTGGTTGTAAACAAACTGGGTGCGAATATAACCCCAGACAACATCACCAGACAGATGATGAGTATGGAAAAGCATTGGGAAGCATTTAGAGACATTATGACAAACATTATGAAGGAGCAAGACAGGAGCGACAATGCAACGCAGCGTAGCAAGCTGCCAACACGAATAACCTAAGTATCTACGGCTGAAATCCCCTCTCGGCATGAAATGCGAGGATCAGAGGTAGGAAGGTAGATGGGTTTAGTGCGTTCATATCTCACACTGTTACTATGTGTGGGCTCAGTTTCGTCTTAAAAAGATTCCCACATTCCAACGCCACACCGCAGAAAACACCGCCATTCTTACCTACCATCCCAACAGGCCATCAACCACCCATCACCGATGAGGAACAAAATCTCTCTCGTAAGACCAGAACAACATTGGGTTAGCTTTGCTCCGGATAGTTCCGCTTCTTAAACACTATCTCGCTCGCCTAAATTCGACCATAGAAGACAGATGCCTTTACTGTAGGAACACCCAATATAACACCGATCATCTACTCATCTACACAGCTAGGTTCACAAATCTGTTCACTATCGCACTGTTACCAGACACAAAGGAAGTCTTAAACCAGTGGTCTCTACAATTTTGAAAGTGCCAAATACCATGCACTCCCACTTGACAAAAGATTGATGTAGAGGAAGAACATGCAAAAACTTAGCAAAAGCCAAGAGAGGGTCCTTGATGTCATGGGAATTGACTTGGGTTCTGAATCCCATGTTCTATAGTATATTGTATGGTGACCAGACAGAGACATAATGCAAATGGAAAGTGTTGGGACGCTTTTAAACTATGACTGACTGATACCACATCTGGAACGATTCCTCTGTTTGGTATCGCGACATACAACTATGGGTCTGTGTGAATACCGAAATTTACTCACTTCAGAAATAGGGACATTAGAGACATCATGGAGTTTGCAGCAAATACATAAAGGATCTCTACATCGCACCCAAGACGTACACTTCAAACTTACCAACCATGATCTATAAACCCTATTCCACAGCAGCTTAAGTAACGAGCAGGAGCTCAGTCCCCATAACCAACCAATGAGTGTCATCTTCAAAGAAAACAAAAACAGGTTTCAAGGCATAAGATATGGTAGAAACGAACACATCAACGAAGACCCTAGCAGTCCTAGGGTCAATCCATCTAAAGCAGCAACAGCTACAACTCCTTGAGTATCAGCTGCCGTGATAAAAGGATTGCCAAGGTAGATATCACACATTTCCTGCCCGAGAGGACAGGAGGAGAATGATTATTCTGAAATGAATCTACGTAAGGAACCGCGCTAATTCCAAGAAACATTCGTCCATGTTCGTCCAACGAACTACATCAAATGTCCCAATTACAAAGATAAAGTTGCAAACAAGAATGAATTAAAGGCCTTCGCAACCAAGTCGGTGCCACATGACAAGAACTAAGTCTTTCACTCATGTACTCTAGCCGCTAACAACATAGGATCCAACATGCAACTGAATGATATCGTTTTCATTAACGAAACTATGGTTACAAGAAGGATTAGATTTTCCAAAATAAAGTGGGCTTACAACGCCACCTATCCACCGATTCAAAGACTAAAACCTTTGGAAACCACCACCGTTAACGTACAACTCAACTAAAGTGGAACTCTAAACATTTCACAGAAAACTAGTGTGGACGCAAACCGCAACCTGTAACTTTCAACAACTCAGTGATCCAACACACCTATGGGCTCCTTGGTGGATACTTATGACAAATGAAAGATGAACCTAACACCGTAGGATAAAGCAAAAGAATTTCCTGTGTAGAATGAAAGGAATCTGTACTCGAAACCACATATAAATTGGATTCCGGGAGAGCACCCACTAATCTATTACAACAACCATGAAAGTCGCCCACTTGGTCGCAGTGAAAACGCCTTCTTCTAAGTACTCGATGACAAAATGCGGCCAAAAGTGTTCAACATTTTTACATCCAACCAACCGAAGGACCAAGTATTTACCAACCACTGCACATTTGTCGATGACTCCGTCGCATAAGCGAACTCAATATATTTAAAGTATATTTTCGCTTTCGTCCTTGAAACTCAAATTTCAGTTTATGTCATTCTTCCTTATTCTGTTCTTTTCTTTCATGGCGGTTATGTCAGATTTCGTTCCGAAAATGCCAAGAAAAACGTTCCTATTTATAGATGGTGAACAAACTTACCTTATTTCGGTGGCAGCCTTCCCGGAATTTCATTCAAAAAGGACCTTCGTTCCAACGAAAACCAAAAAAAGAAAACCCACCTTTCAACGAAATTTAAAACTTAATTTATTTTTAAAAATATCCACACACTTAAAAAACTATTTTTATTCATAGATTCATCCATACAGATACGGCCTCAGCAGCCGACAAAAGCGATTGTTTACAAACTCTATTAACTAAACTATAACTAACTAAGTGACTATAAAGTTAAAGGAGTCCGCATGGATAAATGGATTTTGTGTCATAGCCAGGCCACTACGGTGAGCTGACCACCTACCAAATAATAATTGAATTTCTCATGTTCCATGCGATGAAACGCTCCTATGGGTTCACATAGTTGCCCCAAAGGTTATGGTATTGATAGGATCCGGTCACTGAAGTTGCCGTCGAAGTACTCGTATCCTGGTAATAGCAATTACCCCCCGGTATGCATCCGTCGGAGAGGCCAATAGGCGATGATGTACTGTTGGTGGCTGTGGTGGGCGTATGTTCATCAGGTGACATTGCGTTCACATTTAATCTGTCAACGGGTTGCAACTCGAGCAGGGATTCAACTTCGTTTTTATATGTCATGTGGCTGGCTAACGACTTTGGCGATACGGATGACGTTGGCGAGGATGAAGACACGGCTGTGGCACACATGCTTATGTGACCTTGAGGCAGGCCGTCTAAATATTGGTCGATTTCTTTCGGATCGATGTCGGCATCGACAATAGACGGCGCCAAATAGTTGTGCACCATTTGGTGGTGCTGGTGGGTATGCAAATAATTAAGCGCTGCAATCGAGTGTGGCGACGCTGTTGATGTTCCATAGGACGCGGTTGGGTCATGTTCCTGCTGCTGCTGTAGCTGCTGCTGCTGGTGATGGATAACAGAGTGCTGTTGGTGCTGCTGCTGCTGAGATTGAGACTGAATGGGCTGTGGCTGCAAATAATGATGAATGGCATATGTCCGGTTGTTGTGGTGAGAAGAAGACGAATCCATTCCCAGGGACTGATGATGGTAACCGATACCAGCAGCCACGACATCACTGTTTCTATGGAATTCTAAGCTATTACTGTATTGTAGCTGATGGTCTGGTGCACTCAGGGCGTAGTGTTCCGGAGAATTGTGTTCATGTTTGGCTAATGATGATGAAGAAGACGTCGAGGTGGGTGGCAGTGACAGAGCCATTACAACTGGTGGTGGTGTCGCTATCGATCGATGTAGGGCACTACCAAGCGTATATGGGGTTGCTGGTGGTGTAAGTGGGTTGGCTTCGCCCACCGATTGCCTAGAGCTTGATGTTGTGGAACACGGTGAATCCATCTGCCGCACGTAATCGAATTTGCGAAAGGATTCATTGCTTTCGTTTAGGGTTTTCAGAAGAGACTCCTGCTCCGTACCATTCGCCTGGGTATACTGCGGTAATAGACTACTACTATCTCCGCAGCCACCACTTGTGTAATCCATCTCCGTAGATTGAACCAGTCGGCTGGCACCATCGACAAGATACTGTGTCCGACAATTGAAACGGTTGCTCTTGTTCAGATCCATAAAGGATTTGAGTTCGTGTCTTCGCGTGGATACACCTCGTTGGTTGCTGTTTGCCTTCTGATTGCATTGAGATACTTTCACATCTGCGGTCGGTGTTCCTGTTGCAATTGTTGTGCTTCCCGTGGTTGCTGTGGTCTTAGCCTTTTTCCTACGTGGTTGATATTTATAATCTGGGTGCTCTTGCTTGTGGGTTAAACGAAGTTTCTCGGCGAATTCTATAAATGGTTTCTTATCGCTGTCCTTAAGGTTTCTGTAAATGAAAAGAGAACGAGAACGAAGGTAAATATTAATATGAAATGCAAATGCAGGGGAGGGAGGGGGTGCACAACTACAATTTAATCAAAGTCAATAGAGAACCAATGCAAACAAACACGTGTTGGACGCAAACACAGATGGTGTAAATAGGGCTTGAGCACTGGAGTCTTTAAAAAGGGGAGCGAACCCCATCGTACGGCTTTGTTTGCATAGTTCTGTTGTTGAAAAGGGGGGGATGTCGACAGTTTGAGTGAAGGAATTTTCTCACCGAATCTACTCAACTGGAAATATTTCTCTTGGATTACTGGTTGCAATAAGTGATGTCCTTGAGAAATATTATTAATTTTGAATGCTCATGCGAGGGTAAAAGTAGCTTAACTGAAAGTAGCTAAACTTACGGAACCATTTCAAGAAACAGATGACGGGCTTCCGTCTAGACAATCTATTCGAGGCTCTCACAACGGGTAAATACCCAAGAACTTTCTAAAATAGAAATGATGATCTCACATTTGATAGAACAAGATCTCTGGTACAGAAAATGGTAAAGTATATCATCAGACGATACTATGTACATGGGGTTAAACCGATTAGAGCGTTTGGTATTGAAACTTGCATGCTTACTTTTTAAATATTCTTCGATGAATCATATGAGCTCTTTGATTGATATGAACTGATATGTGAATTTGCACGCTTCGTATGCAATCTATAGATAAGAAAATTTAAAAACTCATTGACTGAACAAATCGATTTACTAAAAACAAAATTGTTTGTTTATATCGCAGTTGAACGACGACGCCTCACCTTACATAGATTAGAGTATCATCTACTGGTTTGTTATATGTACACTAAGAGACAAAAGTTAACCATCACACACTTAATTATTTATTTATATCCCATAACCCCTTGTGGGTCTTATCGAACTTATCAATGAGTGTGACCACCTAGCTGCTCTAGCCTATCACTACATGAGTCTATCTATCTGCTCTTCGGTTGTTTTCCAGGTTGCTTCATCTCACTTCTGGAGTATCTATAATCCTTTAAATTATTGCATTCGTCCAATAGTTGTAAAGGTTCGCAAGAAATGGGGTGTTTCTACTATTTGTACTTATTTGTTGATACTCTTTTGAGTCTGCGGCTATTGATGGGCTATATCAGCCTGAAATCTTGTGGCGACGTGTAGTAGTCAACTCCGGAATGTAGTTGTCAAAATCCCGTCTCCATATGTTTTTCATGAGAAAAGTCGCGTAGTCCCTTCTGGCTTATCAACAGTCCCACACCGGATATCGTGAAGCAAGTCACTTGTTGGTTCAAAAAGCGTAATATTCCAGAAACTTTTTTAAAATAAGGAGCGATAGCTAGAAATTTCAAAAGCAAATTCATTTTGGTAACTGAGAATGCAGATTCAACCGACAAAAGGGCTTCAGAAAAAAACGAAGCACCACCATACAAGTAACCATATCTAGAACTAGATGGAAAGGAGGGCAAAAGCAGTAATGCGCTCAACCAGCTGGAGCTTCATTATGATAGCGATGAGGAATATGCGTATACCAAACTACCT
Source organism: Xylota sylvarum (assembly GCA_905220385.1). Taxonomy (NCBI): domain Eukaryota; kingdom Metazoa; phylum Arthropoda; class Insecta; order Diptera; family Syrphidae; genus Xylota; species Xylota sylvarum. The sequence goes on from LR999958.1 coordinate 43,843,599, forward strand.
CCTGTGAATAATTACGATATGGACGAAGGACCGATAATATATGAAACCACAGGAGGAGTCCCACAAGGATCAGTTCTGGGGCAAGCCCTGTCGAACACTATGAACGAGGGAGTACTACATATGTACATACTTATGTGGAAACCACGATGAGTGGACATAATGGAATTGTGGCTAAAACTCTAGAGAAAATGACGCAACTCTACAACAACACCATCAAAGACATGAAGACATTCGTTCAACAGGTCCGGAATAAACAGATCACAGAACGGAGGCTGTCCTCATTACCAGCCGCAAGAAAATTGAGCGCCTGGGCATACAGGTAGGAGAACGCATAGTGGTGCCTACCTGCTTCCAACAAGCAAGACAATCCTCATGTCAGCCCCTATATGGAAGCTTCCGCGAATACCTTCAAAAAAACGACATCGCGTATGACCCATTCTGTCGTCATTCTGAAGGTAAAGTTAAGAAACCCCAAGCAGGTGCTGCTGGAATGCCAAAGATACGAAGCAATCAGAAATGCTCTAGAACGAGATGATAGGTAATGCAATAACCCTAAGTAGACTGATATTGTTCATGCCATGAACGAGGAAGCATGAGACACCGCCAATAGTATTGTCCTGAGCATCATGCAGGAACTATACGTAGGGAAAATCAAACACCGAGAGCCCAATAGGGAGAATACACTGAATCATAAAAAGAAAACCTGAACCTACGAAAGAATGCTTTGACTGGTGATACCGTAGGGGGGTACCAAACATCCTTACTGTTCAGTTCAAACCCTGGCCACAGTCTCCAATTCGGCACACCAAGTCGACAGAGATCTTCATCGAATATGAGGTATGCTTTGGTTTCTCGATCCCTCTAGTATGTCGTTGAAGACTTTACGGACTGAAGCAACAATGTTTATACGCCCTACATGACCCAGCCATCTTAACCTTTGGATGCGACTTTTTTTTTTGACTTATGTTTGTGTACAGCACGTACAACTCATCGTTGTATCTTCTTCGCCAGGCTTTGTTTTGCTCGTCTACACAAACATGACCATAAATCGGGCGTAGGATGTTCCTCTCGAATAGAGCTCTCAACCGACTGGATACGGGTCGACGCTTCTGCACCATAGAGCAGGACTGGAAAGATGAGTCTTTTGTACAGTGTCTCCTTGGTTCTTCTCGATGGGACTTTGTTCTTCAATTGCATACTCAGCCCAAAGGAGCAGTGATTAGAAAGAGTTTGATGTTTGACGAGTTTACATTAGTGCCCAGATCAGTCAAAATCCTTGACTACCTCGTTGTTATACCTATCAATTGTCACGTTCTGACCAAATGTGCAATGATAGTCGACTCTTTTTGATGGAAGCATATACTTCGCTTTATCCTCGTCCTCGTTGATAACCAGTCCCATTCTGATTGCTGCTGAGACTCTATACTAGTGAATGGATCAGTAACTGCTCGCTATGTTCTTCCTATCACGTTGATGTCGCCAGTAAACCCAACATATTGCGTGGATCTTTGAAAGATAGTACCTGATCTCACTGGCTTGGGCGTTGCGTATTACATTTTCTAGTACAATATTGAAGCAACTGCATGATAGTGCGTCACCCACAGTCTTAATCGAAGTGGTGGTGTTGAAGGTTTCAGTGGAATCCTTTCCAATTTTGACGGAGCAGCTAGTATTCTCCATCGTCATCCTGATAAGTCTCATCAGTTTAACAGGGATATTAAAGCTGAGACTGGCACGGTATAGTTCTTCCCTATTCACACTGTCAAACGCGGTTTTGAAATCGATTAATAGGTAGTGAGTATCGATAGTGAATTCGTGAGTCTTCTCCAAGATCTGACGCAATATAAAAATTTGGTCGGTGGTGGACTTTTCAGGTCTGCAGCCGTATTGGTAAGAACCGATTAGATCATCAGTAAACGGCTTGAGACGCTGAATAGAATTTTATTGGCGATTTTTAAAAGGCTAATCCCTTTGTAGTTGGTCCAAAGTAGGCGATCTCCTTTTTTGTGGATCGGGGAGATGATACTGTGGCTCCAATCGGCGGACATACTTTCCTCCGACTGTATTTTAGAGATGAGTTTTTGTATCCTCCTTACCAGGTCATCTTCAGCGTGTTTAAACAGCTCCGCTTGTAGTCCATCAGCACCAGCTGGTTTATTCATCTTCAGCCTGGCCTTCAGTGGTTGTCAGAAGCCCAAAACTTCTGACGCAACGTTTTTAATAGCTTGTTGATATCGATGCTCCTGGTCTATTCATATTGATTCATATTGACAGTCGTGGGATTTCTCGAAAGCTCGGAAGATACGTGCTCGGCATAGGCTGTAGCGGTCACCTCCCCATGCAGCCGTTCAACGTTGAATTTCCTTGTTGATCGCCTAAGGATTTCGATAGATATTCGTAACCGAAGTGTGGCATCAACCAGGTAGTGGTTCGAGTTTATATTAGCTGCTCGGAAGGTATGGGCATCCAGTATGTTAGAGGAGTGTCTTCCGTCAACATGATCTTATTTGGTTGCATGGTCGACCATCTAGTGACCGTCATGTGCCTTTATGGATGTCACGACGAGCGAATTTCGTGCTACTTACCACCATGTTTTTTCCAGCTACAAAATCGATGAGCCTGAGTCCGTTACCGCATGTGATGTCGTGTAGGCTGTGTTTTCCTTTCGTCCTGCCAAAAATGTCTTCTTTCCTAATTTTGGCGTTAAAATCACCCAGAGTATCTTAATGTCATGTTTGGGACATTGCTCGTAAGTTTTTTCAAGGAGCTCGTAGAACCCTTCTTTAGTAGCGTCGTCTTTCTCTTCTCACACTCATATGATGGAATTTGGCCTTGATACGGATCGTCGTCATTCTCTCGCTGATTTCGCGAAAAATCGAGACTTTTTGCCTAAGTCTTCCTCTGACAGGTAAACCCCATCCAAACAATCGTGATTTTCCTTCAAGGTGGCAGCTACCGTAAAAAAAACTCAGTTTTCCATTTTTCCTAAGCCTGGTCCATCCCTTCGCATCTCTTGGAGGGCTGTTATATCGGCTTTGAAACTGGTGAGTGTCTCGGCTAGCTGCTCAGCTTTGCGTGGCCTGTTTAATGTGCGCATGTAAGTCATTGACCTTTGACCAAGGATCCAGTACGTTACAAAGAAGAAAAAAAAGACGAAGAACTAACCAGATTACATCCTGGAAGCATTAGAAGATTCGTCTATCTTTTTTTACAAAACAGTCTTCAAAAGCTTAGCGAAGATCTCCTTACATTACTGAATAACCTGCTCTCAAGAATCTGTCAATCTCAAGCATGTGTCACAAATTTACTTAGCTTTGGACTGAGTCACTTGTAAACGAGTACCAAACAGATGCAAGTATCTTTGACTTACACTGACTTTCTATAGTTTTTCTACGTAGTTTGAGGTTAAAGTAGTATTTTTTTCTCCCCAAGTGTATCTAGAAGCACACGTGTTTCTTCTTTGTGTGCTGCAATATGTGTCACTTGTATAAAATGAATATTTGATAAGAAAATTGAATAAGACGACGATGACTCAGTTTTAATTTCGCGTCAAAATATTGAATTTGTAATGCAATTGGCATTATCAGAGCAAGAAAAAAAAAACAGAAAAAAGATTATTTTAATAAATATTCACCTAATCAACACTCTTGGGTTATAAAAGTTATGAACTATGGCGAAGCACATAAGCATAAAAATATTCAGTTCAATAAATAACCATATCTTCGATCCGTAGTTATTCGCATGTCCCATGTTAATTCTTAGATACTCTCACAGATAGATACCGATAGTTTCCCATTAAACTTGAATCCCTTTGAAGTAGTATATTCGAATTAACTCTCCTCCTCTCTATGTGAACGAGTATGTATAGAATGAAGGTTGTCCTGTTTATAGTTTCATTTCGACAGCTTTCCCTTTATTGTCTAAATCGATAAACATTAAACTAAAAGCGATAGTCCTTCGGATATTCCTTCAAACTCAGAATGTATTTACACACACATACTTACATATCTCGAATGAAGTATCTCTTTAGAGAGTGTGTCAATTAAATTGAACTAACATACGAAAGGATAAAGGACTTGTGAGATATTTACAATAGAATGCCATTAAAAGTTAGTTAGATAGAGAGAGAGTGTATCTTTAATGATGAGGTATCTACTTTATTGCAGTTGATGGGTCTATAAATGAAGCATTACGGTTTAAAATGAAATCAAAACTAATAGCACTTGTAGAGATACTAGATACATACATACTTATGTACATCTAATTTGAGTTCTATGACATGTTTGCCATGAACTTTAAGTATGTGACAGCAGACTAATTGAGGTTCATTTTATTATGCTCGTAACATTAAATCAGGACATTTACCTCATCATCATCCACAAATAGAGCAGACACATCCTTTATGTTAATGGGGGGAATATAGTCATTTAACTGCACTCCTGAAATGCATTGTTTTATGATGGAACGCCTGAGCACCTTTTGGCAATAGGTAAGTTATAAAACAAGATTCCATTCCATAGACAACGTGATACTCTCATCTGTTTGTCGTTGTTATGTCTTCTTTTAGCTGAGTTCGTATAAAGTTTTAATTTAACTGCTAAACAGTAAACTTTTATAATAAATTTTTCAACGAAACAAAGGAATGCAAAGACAAAGCATTTTAAGGGCTATTTTTGAACTTGACTGGATTGACAGTTCTATTGGATTGAGATTGTCTTGTTGTTTGCATTATGGAAATCGATTAAATTTCATTAAATAAGGACAAAGTGACGAGTATGATGTCAATAAACTCTGTGACAACAGGGGTGAGTTGAAATTTAATTATTTTAACAGTTCTTGTGGGTATGCGTTTGTTATGGTATTCAGCAATGATTGATACTGTACAACTTGAGGATAACAATAGACTTATTGGGATGGTAATTGTGTTCTATTTTGATGAAGGATGGCTTTTCAGATCGGTATTGAATGTAGCATGGTAGACCTGACAAAGTTAAGACACATTTCGACCAAAATTAGGTCAATTATGGATTGATATCATCATAGACACCCCTCGAACTTGGTTGGAAAAGTCTTAATGCCTATCAGTAGGCTTGCCAAGAGAAAGAGAAATCAAGCAATACCTCTACTCTATGGTAAAATAATAAACTCGCCTAACTAAGAACATCTACGAGAAAGATTTTTAATAGGTCGAAGTACTAAAGAAATTAAAAGATCAAAGAGGGAATGATTAAAAAAGTCCTACTAAAGTCGCTCGAGTGCACAGATTCTTATCAAAACAACACATTCATGAAATCGGGTTAATGCAAAAAACGGACGACACTTAAATATGTGGGAAACGGTCCACAGACATTACAGCCCTTAGCCGAAACTTACTTTTCAAAGTTCCTTCCCTCCTGATACTCATCTTCAGGGTAGGATCATAGACCAACCAGAGAGGACTGGAAGAGAAATTTTCATAAAGGCGAAATAAAATGAGGAGCCTCTGATGAATATGGAATTTTCCTAGCACGCCCCCAAAAGAGATCTCACCTATAGCTCCGCTTCTGATCAACAACACTAGAACAAGCTAGTATCCTTGGGATTACTTAGGACAACAGATCCGCCGAAATCATACTGACAAGCAAGCTCAACTTCTTTTTCCCAAAGACAAGGGATATGATACTTGATAGACATATCAGGCATGGTCCACTATATAGGAATCCATTACATGCCTATCGACCTAGAAACAAAAATATTGCGATGGGTTGTTTCTTTGGACATGCCCAAATATACAGATGTATCCAGAACACAGGAGTAGAGGAGTAGATAATACAACATGTAACAAGGTTAAGCATATGTTTAAAGAAAGAAATATCAATGCTATGCTATATAGTGACAGAATCAGTGCCACGGGTACAAAAGATTGACCTCATTGTGGTGGTCTAACTCCCCTGCTATGGTCCATCGTAGTGAATGAGCTGTTAAATCTACCCATCAATGACGGGCTCTATGTCCAAGGATACATTTTTGACATTGCGATCCTACTAAGGGATAATCTCTGACCTCCTCCAGAGGACAATCAAATTTGTTGCTGACTGGTATAAGCAAGATGGAACAAACGTCAACTCCAAGCACCATAGTTTCCAAGCAGCTTCTTTCACAAAACGAGGAAATCGGAACAAGATGGGCCAGAGTCTAGGCGAAAACTCTCATCTGAAGAAAACCATCGACAAAGCCAGGATCTCCTTATGGATCAGTAGAAGTCTTATTGGTAAGAACTGGGGTATAAGTCCCAAAATAATACTGTGGCTTCCCACAACTATAACTAGACTAATAACCACCGGTATTGTGGCAAAAAAATTAAACAAAAGTTTTACGCAAAATAGGCTCAACAAAGACTAGCTTGTCCATACACCACGGGTGCAATTAGAACAACTCCCACGGCAGTACTGAAAGACATCCTTAACCTTCCTCTCCTCCATCTTCAGATACAGAAAGAAGCCATGGTTATCGCTTATATTCATAACTGAAGACCTCCATATAAGTTCATCCAGACCTTCTCCTGGAATTATTTAAATACGAAATACTTGGAGTTATCCTTACCCACAACTGTCTACCAAAATATAACTTTAGTCAAATATTCAAGGTGACATTCCTAGACCGTCCACAGTTGGATCATAAACAAATGAAGAAATCGGAGCTATCGGGAGTTATCTTCCACATAAGAATGAAACAACTCTTCGAACGTAGTTACAAAATTTTTTAGTGGACACTGTCGAGTCCAAAAACACTTCACAAATGCTTCCACATTTTACTTATTTACTTATGAGTAGGTGACGCTACAATTCAGAATCAACCTGAGCCTTCAAAGTTGTGATCTCGAACCACATCTATTCGGATAATCCCCAAGTCGCTCAAACGAAACTGCACTCTAACTAGTAAACTGATGGAGTAGGTGCCGGAAATTTTCCGTCCCAACTACAAATTTCCTGCACTATTAAGACGATCTATTTCTACTTCCGAATCAGAGGCTTATGATATCCTCTGAAGATCATATCTTTTCTTTCCTTTAACTGTTAGTCGAAGCTAGTTTGGAACTATCTCTTGCAATTCTTTGCAATGAATCTTCTGACGAACTACCTTGATCTGGTACCCGATCTCCATTCAATGGCCTCGAATCGTTCTGTGGCTTATCTCCCTTCAAAAATCAAACTAAAGTCATGTGAACAAAAGAGACAAGACCATTATATATAAACAGCTTCTCAAGAGGATAGCTCAAAAGATTTAAATGCGGTCGAAGTGCTTTGTGAGGTAAATCAATGCCTATTACAGCGTACCATCCTTAAAGAACAAATAACAGGGATCTAGAGGGGTTAGACAGCCGTCAGCGTAGGATATCCACAAGTGTATTTACTGTGGAAACTAAGTTTCCCATAATGTCCACATTCTTCATTATATCTTTGAAGCTCGAAGTCCTAACTATTTCACGTCCCAGCTACTTCACTACTCAAATCGTTCTGATCGAGGCACAGAATCATGCTCTGATGGATTTCTGTTGATAAAGGTTTCCACGGGAATGAAATGGCTTAACCTAGCGAAAAAAGGCTCAGAAGCAAACGATCAAAAAGCAGACCACTCGGCCCTAACACGCATCAGTCTTCTCATGACCTCAGACTTCCACAACATGGCCAACGTAAGGTGGGGTGAAGTACACTTACCTTATCATAGAAAACATTGGGCCCCAATACAACAAGAAAAGGACTAAAGAACTTCCATCGTTAAAAAAAGCACAGCTGACTCTCTTCATAGGTAACCTCATAGGCCACAACTCAATGGCGGGTTACCTCAGAAGAATGAGAGTCAACACCACAGGCTGTGGCGATACAAAGGTAGAGGAAGACTCAACACATTTTTTTCTGAAAATGCCCAATCCTCAACAGAACCAGATACACAATCCTTGGGAAAGTATCTTTCAATGACCTTAGCGAACTAGGAAACACGCCATCTACAACCACTCTAAAATTCATCATGAAAACGGGTTGGTTCAGGAGGACCGCTCCCATCATAAACTAATTATTGGACTAATTGCCTTGTTTCATTATTTTCAGAGAACCCACATTGGAAATCAGAATGGATCTGTTGAGCTCCGAGTGAGGCTGAAATCCCTACAATCACACCCAACCTACCTACCTAAGACTCAACTACTTGATGGGATTGAATGTCCTGGGACATATGTAAGTATGTAGGTAGGTAGGTGAGTTGGCTAAGAGGAGAGAGATCCCTCTTTACCACATTCAAGTCGGTATAGACCCATTGTGTTGCCCATAGGGGGAAACGGTGTATCCCTTAGCTCGTGGAGCATTACCTTACCAATAATAGGTTATGCTACTTATTCCGTCTGGTATACAAACCACTCTCTTGATTTAATATACATATGTAGCTGCAGATGTCGTTCATCGGTTTGTCGGACAGTTGTTCGATGCCATGGACGAAGTCCCAGGAATTTCTTTCTTAGGTGGCAAACGCTTTGGCAATGACACGGGAAGTGGGTAGTCTCTTCTTAGAGACACATATGTATTACTCCTTGTAGCACAGAGGTTAAGAGAACTCCTTCTATTATTTGCTTTCATTAGAGCTTTTTTTTTCCCACTACAAGCCTAAGTGTAGGCGGGATGTTCACCTTGTGGTGGGCTAGCTTCAGGTCCAATACCGAGCCTTTCTTAGCCAGTTCATCAGTCCTTTCATTCCCTGGTATCCCTTTATGACCAGGGATCCAGTAGAGTCTTACCTTACGCTGGAACCTTAAATTCTTCTCGACAGCACTTCGCAAGGTTCGACTTTTATCTCTGTAGCAGATATTGATTTTATCGCTGCATGGCTGTCGATGAAAAAGGTAATATCCTTACGTGGCCTTCATCGGAGTCTCACGGTGAGCTACATATTATCACTGCAAGGAACTCTGCTTGGAAAACGCTACTGTAGTTCGGGAGTCTGACTGTTTTAGATATGTTTGGCGCATCAGAAAATATACACCCGTTCCTACACCGATTTCCATTTTGGACCCAACTTTTGGAGCTTCTGTAACTTTTGGGCTTAGGATTTCTCTGTTTTTCCATTTCTCTCTACTTGTATAGAGGGTTGTAAAAGGTCTTATAAAATCAAGATAAGGTGTCATATATTCTCTTGTTGTTACATTCCCTACATATTCCTGAAGGATTTGAGCGTAGCCTGATGCGTTCGATAGTCCGATTGACATATCTTTAGGGCGCTTGTAGCTGCCGATTCTTGCACAAAGAGGTTTAGCGGGATTAGGTTGAGCATGACCTCGAGTCCTGCCATTATTGTTGTTCTCATTACACTGGTAGTCTTATACATCCATAGTATGATTTTGGGACTTGGTTCCCACATTTTCCGAAGCTTCTACTACACGAGTAGAAGGTTATCGTTGCTTTCTTAATTCATTCCTCGATATTCAGTTTCAAATTTGGTTTTATGTTGAGCACTAGCCCCAGGTATTTGGCACTGTCAGAGATTCTGAGGGAAATTCGTCCAACAGAGGGAGTTTAAAACTGTGGTGTGAACACTACCAACTCTGTTTTTTGAGGATTTACTGCCAATCTGCATTTCTTGGTCCAGGTGTTCAAGATTTTTAAGGTTCCTTCAATCTCTAAGTGAGCAATTAGAGTTGGAAAAAATTTTGCTGTCGTACCACATCAACCGCTAGCAGTATTGTTGGCTGGTATTGTTGTTTCTAAATTTTAGGAGTGTTTCGTTGAGAACGAGAACCCATAGTAAAGGGGAGGTAACTCCCTCTAGAGGCATATACTTCCATATACTGGGTTCTTCCTAGTTTAGTTTTAATATGCCTTTACTCTGGCAAACTCACTATTCAGTTTATTAGGATATGGTCTATGGGCTGGAGATAGGTCCCCAGGATGGAGCTTGCTGCGAATGTATACACACACATATGTCCACTAACCGTTTGAAGGTTTTCAGGACGAAAGAGGTGAGACTTATTGGTCTAAAGTCTTTCGCGGTTGAGTGGCTTGCTTCGCGAGCCGAGGCAGACATTTGGCAGATGTTGTATTTCATTATGAACCTCAGAGTTTGTACTTTTTAATTTTTTAAAATAAAAATATCACCACTTTTCAAAAAACTGATTGTAATTTTCTATTGATTTAAAATGACACCGCTTGTTGGACGAACCTACATATTATAATGAAGGTTAGGTTAGGTTAGGTAGATGGGTGCCTTGTAACAGTGTCACTGAGACTACAGGACCCGAAGTCCATTGTGCCCAATCATTTAACCCCGTAAACCTATAAAGTCCGCTATTGGAACCACCCACATAATGATATGAATCTCAGAAGATCCGTCAGCTCTACGTTACCCAAGTCCTCCAAATCCGAGAAGAAGTAACTGCGTCTTCATTCTTCTGAGGATAGGGCAGGACAGTCGCATAGCAGGTGACGAACTGACTCAATTTCTTCTTCGTCCCTGCAGCTTCTACAGAAGTCATTATGTAGTACACCGAGTCGCTCCGCGTGGACGCCAATGGCACAATGACCAGTAATTATCTCTGAAACGACCCGTGCTTTATAACGACTCAGTTTCACCAGAGAAGTTGATCTCTTCTTGCTGATACTCGGCCATAGAGCCCTGGCTGTTGCGCATGTTTCCAGATGAGCCCAGCGACTATTTGCTCGACCGACGGCTTCATCCTCTATTTTCTTCTGTAAGGAACTGATTGGGGTTACTACAAAAGGGAGAGCCCGCGATAGGTGCAGCGCCGACCCTTTCCTAGCAAGTTCGTCAGCCCTTTCGTTTCCTACTATATCTGTATGCCCTGGCACCCAGCAGATGGTTACCTCATTAGCTCTAGATATCTCATTCAAGACTGATTTGCAGATCTTCACAAGCCTTGATCTGATTATAGCGTAGTCCAGAGCCTTAACGGTTGCCTGGCTGTCTACATACACAGTAATCGTTCTGACAACGATATTGCTCTCGCTTATAATCTTAGCAGCCTGTATGATGGCTGTAACTTCTGCCTGAAAGACGCTGCAATCATCATTTACTCTAAAGGAGTTGTTTATTCCTAGGGCCTCGCAATAAACTGGTTCATGGTTCGGCGCTTCCAGTACATTCTGTCAGGAATTCTTATAGCGAATCTCCTTTCAAAAACTAGCGTGGTGGTCTTGTGATCAGTTTCTGACAAACAATTGGTGGATCCCCATCGGGACAAAATTGAGGCATGCCCGTACAGGCTCGATGACCACATTCGGCCTTCTCTCAGTCTTACAGCGGTTTTAGCCGCCAGACTGCCACAGTATATGTCGAGCGGAATGAAACTGAGCATGGTTTCCATTGCCGCTGTTGGTGTTGTCTTCATTGATCCCATGACTCCGATGCACGCTGCCCCCTGGATTTTGGTGAGGTTAGAAACCTGGTATTGCTTCTCCAGTACCGTCCACCATACCAATGAACCATATGTAAGAATGGGTCTTACGACCGCCGTGTATATCGAGTACACCACAGCTGGCCTAAAACCCCACGTGTTACTGAATGCCTTTTTGCAAGAGTAGAAAGCTACGCTTGCTTTCCTGACGCTTTCAGCAGTGTTATCCTTCCAATTTAGTTTGGAATCTAGAATTACACCCAGGTATTGGGCTGAATCTGAGATATTTAATTCAGTACCACTGATACTTGGGGGTCTGAAGGCAGGAATTGATCTCTTCCTAGTGAAGAGAACTACCTCCGTCTTTGAAGGGTTCACTCCTAGCCCTTTGCTGCTAACCCAGTTCTCCACTAGTTGTGGTGCGAGATTGAGTCTTTCGCTAAGGACTGAAGGGAATTTCCCCGAGACCAGGATAACCACGTCGTCGGCATAGGGCGTCACGTTGAAGCCGTTTTCTTTTAGTATTACCAAGATCTCGTCCACTACAAGGAGCCAAATTAGAGGTGATAAGACTCTTCCTTGGAGGGCTCCTCTGCAGACGCTTCTCCTGATTGTTACATCTCCTTGCGATGAGGATATAACTCTCGATTGAAGCATCTGAGCAATCCAGTTGGAGAGACCGATGCTCAGCCCAGCTCTGTGTAAACTGCACAGGATCGCATCGGTGCTTACGTTGTTAAACGCCCCTTCAATGTCGAGGAACGCCCCAAGAGTGAATTCCTTGAATTGGAGGGATCTTTCTATGTTTGATACGACCCTGTGGATGGCTGTATCTATATAATAATGAAGCAATCGGGTATTTATGCTGTAAATGTCTTCGGCGTTGAAAGAGAAGTGAACCTGAAACACTTGAGACCCGGCGCCCACATCGACCATATTCATTCATTCAAAATAAGTTCTCAATACTGTTCTATATATTGTACTAATGCACTGATCAGACTTAATATTACCTTCCTGTGCCCCCATTAAACCGCAGGTGTTCCTTTATAGAATATGGTCCATTTTAAGTCTAGAACAGTGTTACCAACAGTGTTAACATTCCACCCATTCGCTTTCCCCTATTCTGTACAAAATAGATTTATATAGAAATAGAATATTAAACAATTTTACCATAAACAAATTACGCAACGTAGTTACGTCAGAATTTTAGACGCCTTTTGGTGTAATATGTCTGGCTTTCCCATACATACATAGATACGAGTACACACATTGAAACTGCAGATATTCATATATATGCGTACTATCTCAAAACTTTTAAATATGACGGCATTTTGACTTTGACTCAACGCTAGAAAAAGTGCCGCCATCGCAATCACTTTTATAGGAATTTCTGATTTATACATATGTACATACATATATGTATATTTATTTTTATTTTAATTGCTTCTCGTCATCATGTCAAGACTTGTATCTCGCAGTGGGAAACAGAAGGCGACTACCGATAGGCGTTTGCCCTCTTATCGCTTTGCATTGATCCAAATTAATAATGTTAATTGTTGTTTGCATAATAAAACTAATAGCAACACTATGACCTCACCACTATAAGGGGTTTGTAGAGTGTCCACAATATTCCGTTCAAAGAATTTTACAATATCAAACGAAAAGTGTATTACTTCATTTGACGTTATCTTGGAGCCGTTGATTAGAAAAAATAACTGATAACGTCTCAAGCGCCAAAATCCAATTCGATTTTTATTTTATTTATACATTTTCCAATGCAGATGTTATAGCATCATTAGTCATTGCCAGATTTGAAATTCAAATCTAGTCTTTAAAGTCGAGGTTAAAGTTCGGTTTTTGATATAAAATTTGAAATAATAAAGCACCACCCACCACGTAATGATTAAATAATTGAAAATATTCATAATTCATTCGCCAAACTTAATAAAGATATGGACGTGCACAGGTGCAGTACGCTGGTATCAAAAAATATTTGTTGCCTTGAAAGAACGAAAGCCAAATGAAGCAGAGACGAAACTTTTCCAATTTGCCCCTACGTGCTCTCTACTCCTTGTTGAACTTTGAGTTTGGTTCTGCATTTGCAATGCCTGACATCCAGTTCTAACGGGCAAACACATCCTCCCTCGCATACAAAGGGAATACCATACAAAAAATATGTATCTGTGAATGCGGTTGCCAGAAGAAAAAAAAAAGGACGAACTACCCTAAATATTTTCCGTTTTGGTTTTACCACACGAGTTCAGCAAATTCATGGTTAGATTAAGTTATAGTTAAGCGAGGTACACTCATACCTTCTGTAACTGATACGAATGTGAATGTATCTTTTTTTTAACCTTATAACGTACTATACGTATCTAGCTTGTGTAGTTTTTTAAGTTTGTTCTTCAGTTAGAAAAGGTTAAAAAATAAACGGATGCACTTTAGAAAGGATATGAATTTAAAAAGCAATATTCTGATAATTGACACATTTTGATAAAGTGTCAGAATGGGTTCAACTTTTTTTTCTTCTTTTAACAAAATTAAGGTCGAAAGGTGTTTCGTGGAAAGTGATTAGTGGGAATATTTTCCAAGAATGCCAAAACAAATTGACAACTATTTACTAGAGAGTAATTCAAAGGGGAAACGTTCAATTTATACACAATTGGGTGGTTGTGCAATATACAATAAGTTGGGTTAGGTAGGTGACTGTCCCTACTCAAGCGTAGATACACTTGGACCTAAAGGAAAGTCCATTGTGATGCCACAAAAGAAAGAACCGAATTACCAGACCCGGAACCTACATTAAGGGTAACCAGTTTCTGTGTGAAGCCGTGCCATAAGATGATTTGCCGTTCAGGCATGAAACCATGTAGATCTAGAGATGCTTAAGTCGAGTCTTAAATCTAGATCACTAAAATCTTTGAAGAATTATTCACCAAGGATTCTCCTTCTCAAACTTGATAGAGCAGGACACAGAAGGTGGTCCATAGTTTCTTGCTCTTACTCATCCGTCCATCTTCAGAAATCGTTGAAGCAAGCATCCAGCAGTCAGGCATGTCTCCCTACCAGACAAAGCTCGATGGCATTAGATTTCTAAGATTTTTCATACTGACGGAGATAAGTCTCCAAGTTTTTTTTACAATCCAATTTTAGTCAGATTTGTTTAGATGAGAGACATGTATACTGATGTTATTCCACCTACTGTCTGTTAGTACTGCAGCTTTCTGTAGTATTTCTATCGATTCAATAGAGGCTGATAATGCCCTCTCCAGCTAGCTCGTTCGTTTGACAATTGCCTGGAAGCCAGCAAAGGATACGTCGAATCTACGGCATTGCTTAACCAAATTGGATCGTATTATTGACGAAGTCTCTGATCGCAGATTGATTGTCGACATAAAGAACAATAACGCTGCAATCTACTGTCTTAATTGAAAACTAAGGCTAGGACTTCTCGGAACGCTATGATCTCTGCCTGAAATACACTATACTGGTACGACAATTCTGTGGTACCCAATGAAGTAGACTCCTGCACTTGTACCAACCGTCGACTTGGATCCATCTGTGGATCCATTTGTGTTCAAAATTGCTCAAGATAAGCATGTACTTCTGTTAGGAGTGGTAGTTTTATATTCGACTTTAAACTCCAAATAAGGGACAAAGTATTCTTAATTACTGAGAAAAGCGTTATGTCTGTTTATGATACTTTGCAAGGTCCATATTTCCCCTAGGCAGATGCGATGATTTACTAAGCCGTAATGGTGGATTTTGCTGGCATCTGCTTCACAAAGATATCAATGGGAAGAAGGTTGAGTTTAGTTTCTAATGCAGCTGTAGGAGTGATTCTAAGGACATACGTTTTATGCAGACGCAAGATAACCTTTAAACCTTCTTGATTATGGGAATGTTGGTTTTCTTGTCCAGTGCCGTCCATCAGGCTAATGTCCTGATGACTGCCACGCATATAGACGGCCAGTAGACAATATTAGACAATATGGGGCTGAAGACCCCAGTTTGAATATTCGGTTTCCAGTGGATTTTTTTTTTTTATCGAGAATTGCTCCAAAATATTTCTCGTGATCCGCAATTTGCAGTTCAATATCCTTGCTTTTTGGAGGAGTTATACTTGATACTTTGTGTCTTCTTATGAACAATACTAATTCGGTATTGGACGGACAAACTTAAAGAAAAACATTATCCGTCCACTTTAAGAGTTTATTAAGAGCGGACTCCATCAGGCCTCTTAGTGTAAGAAAAAACTTTCCCAAAATCGCTATGGGAATGCCATCTGTCTAGACTAAGACACTGAACTACTCTTTACCTAAGTAAGGAGTGTCTGGTGATAGTACTCCACCCTGAGTGGCAGCTCTGTACTATGACGTATTCATTAGACAGCACCACTGTTCAGCTTGCAAGGATAGTGAGAACCTTTAGATACAGCTTCTATTTTGATCTTGTTTTCAATATCTTTCAATATCAAGTACGGACACAATAGTAAAAGCCTTGTTTTCAAAAGATTTTTCAATGATTTCTGTGAACGAGTGCAGTTCAGTCTCTACCAGTTTTGCCTTGCGATACGAGTGTAGGGATACCAATAGGTATATAAGTCTTTATAGGACGACTACTTTTATCCAAAGTAACTAAAAACTTAAACAACTTCAAAACGATGTATATGGCGTATTTTTTGTATCAAAATAGAAGGTACTACCAATTTGGCAAATAAATCCTTTGCCCTTACTTCCTCAAGGACGTTAAGCTAAATGTTGTACATACGTTAAGCCAAACGTTGTACGGTTCGCTCTTACAGAATACAATTTTGAATTGAGACGTCTTAAACGTGCTACATGGCGGCAATGCTGCGAAAATATTACTGACATGCCAATAGCGGTATAAATCCATAAGGCACTCGTTAAAGATCATGTAAACTGTGTAGGTTTTTCTAAAAAAAGACCGATAGCATCTACTCGTCGGACCAAGTGGCTACTCTTAGAACCTTACTTCAGGTTAATTTCCCAGGTTCGTCTAGTCATATACTCCACACTCCGAACGCATCTGACTATAGGGTCTGCATTACTAGTAGCGTATCCGGCTAAATTTTCAGTCCGAATGGAAGTTAAATGGGATGTGGGCTCCTTCAACCCATTCAAGGCGAACTGCGATGATGGTGTATTTTCGGTGCTTTTACAGAAGGTAATTGATTTCATCCTACCGGGTTTGGTTGCATTATTTAGAGCGAGCTGCAATTGGGGTTATATTCCGACTACCTGGAGACATGTAATCTTTGTCCCCAAACCAAGCAATAGGCCTAGTGAGCTGCCTAAATCTTATAGACCTATAAGTCCAACATCATTTGTTCTCAAAACTATGGAGAGGCCGGCTAGATTTATCTATCCCTCTGCACTCAAGTCAGTTTGCATACAAAAAAGGTAAATCCACAAAATGTGTTTTTCGATATCTTGTGAAGAAGATAGAAGCAACTTTAAGTTCCAAGAAAATAGCTCCTTGACATTGATAGTGCATTCGATAACGCTAGCTATGACTCAATAGCAAGGGCAATTAGTAGTAGAGGTATCGATGACTTTACCAACCAATGAATAACGGCCATGATTGAAATTACTTCCTCCTCTGGGCGAGTGTGAGTGCCTATGTCCCCAGTTAAGGGCTGTACACAGGCAGGAGTCCTTTCCCCCCCTCTATGGTCACTAGTCATCGACAATCTCGTAGTCGATCTTCCGAGTTTAGGCTACATCGCCATTGGTTATGGGGACTAGAAATCAATCCTTAGCAAACCGTTCTGGTACTTTTTACAAAAAGACCTATCACCATCAAAGGTACCACTTTAGTTTATTTCTGTGAGGTTAAATATCTGGGCGTCATCCTTGACAAATGGCTTAGCTGGAGTTCTCCTATCAAGTCCGCCATCGAGCGCACCATTAGGGCCATGTGGATCAGTAGATGCCTTTACGGCAAAACTTGGGGTCTAAATCCAAAAATGATTTGGATGTATACAATGATGGTGAGGCACATTATCACGTATGCGGCGATAGGTTGGTGGCTGAAAGTTCTTGAATGGACAATGGCAACTAAGCTTCAGAAGCTCCAGAGAATTTGCTGTTTCGGTATTACGAGTGCCATGCGTACCTGTCCTTCGCCAGTATTAGAAGCTGTTGTTGTGCTTTCTCTTCTATAAAAGAGAAGACGGTCGCTAGACGCGCTATTAAGCTGTAACTAGAATACAAGTATAAACCAGGTGACCATGTGGGACACCTGAAAATTTTTGACTCAATTCCCAAAAAGGACATGTTGTGCACTATCGCTGACATCATGGCCAGGGAGTATTGTTTCGGTAGGTTATTTGTGGTAGAAATATTGGACCGTGAAAACTGGTCTAATGGTGTTCCGGCACAACCCAGAGGTCTGGTCTAGATAACAGACAGATAGAATATAGAAACAACCCGACACCAAAATTTCGATACCTATGGGAATACCGAAGTCCATTCCATTGAGATCTGCGCTAGGATAAGGCTTAGTAAAGATACTAAGGGCGCTAGGATATATGTCTTTTCAGATAGCCAGGCAGCACTTAATTCGTCCAATTTAATGGCCCAGATATCAGTTAAATCCTGCTACTATCTACAATCTCTTGCCAGCCTTAATAGGATGAAACTCGGTAGGATCTCTGGTCCTCAACGAATTCCAGGCAACGAATTTGCAGATGAATTAGCTAGGGCTGGCTCAGAATTAGCATTCATGGGCCTGACCCCTACTGTGGTGTCAACTAGACTGTCGCCACTGCGCTGATAACGATTAGGAACACAAAATTCGTCTGGCCCACTGGGAAAATGTTTCTGGGCTGAGGCAATCCAAGCGATTAAATGGCCGTATTCCTACAAGGCAATCCTTAGTCTAGACAAGAATAGTATTAGAAAGCTGGTTTCTCACAGGTCTCTGTGGCCTTCGGTATCACCTTAACAAGCTCAATCTGTACCCAGAAGCGGAATGTAAGTTCTTCTTGGAAAATGACGAATTTTTTGAGCACATTCTCTCTAAATCCCCAGCATTACATTGGTTAAGCAGGCGTATTTTCCATAAGGAAATATTTTCATCAGCTGAGTTGCAAAATTCTGCTGCTAAGGACGTACTATCCTTCATTAGGGATGTGGTACGACTCTTAGTTTAAACATACCCTAATTGATTCAATAAATCTTTTTAAGTCGCAGAGTCAGTCATATGAGCAGGGGTCCACAAAAAAATATTCGAGTGCTTCCCTCCATTTATTTGTGAAGCATCTATCCCATTCGGCATAACTAGTCGTATAATGGAAGCTATGCCTCACATGTTGACACCTAAATGAAATTGATCAATAAATTTGTATCCTACGATGGCTCCTCCCGATTTTCATTACATCGACATTTCTAGCCTTCAACCCTTTCGCCACTATTGTCCGATTGTTACAATTTAGTTCTGATTTCAGTTTCTCAAACTGCCAACTATATGTATACTAAATTATATTTTAACATTTACTGCCACAACTATTCCCTCATTTTACAAACCATTAAGTTTCCTTTCTTTTTTAAATGCCTTCTCAATTTACATTTTCTTCTTTCTTTGCTTTGCTCTGATGACATCAAAATCAGTTTATATCCTCAACTTAGCACCAATAACACTTTTAAGTGTCATTTTCCCACTGGACAAACACGCACACACACACACAATCCGTACACATCCTAGATAAATACTTTTATTCCAAATGGGTTACATAAAAAAAGAAAGAACTATTAAACTCCTCTCCATTCTCTGACTTTCAGAGGCAGCTGGGACCATACAAACATTGATTGAATCAACACTATTAACATTATTTCCTCAAACTGCATTTGACAACATTCACTTCCAAGAAGGAGCCAAAAACGACATCCGAAATCTGTTAGCCAAAGTTGTTTGTTTTTTTTTTTGTTTTATGAAAGAAGCCAAATCCAATTACACTCTGAACTAATTAAAAACCCTCAACTTAAAAACGCATAGCACCCTCGACGCCATCCATAAGAAGTTTCCTCAGCTCATTATAAAACGCAATTCAATTTCACGGATTCAACACATGGACAGTGGAAAAAATAAAAATTAAAAGAGAAAACCATAATCATACTCACTTCCAGAGTTTTCCTAGAGATTTACTCAATTCCGAGTTCTGTAGATGCGGATACTGTTTGGACATAACGCGTCGAGCTGCCTGTGCCCACACCATGAACGCATTCATTGGCCTCTTGATGTGGTCTTTTTTCCTATCAGACGTTGATCTGAAATGAAAAAAAAAATTAATACATACATATGTAGTGGTCAACATATAAATTAACTATCTGCTGGCGTAGCCAACAGGATTTATCATTTTTAATTAATGCGAGTTTACCACGAGTAACTTTAATTTCAATTCGCGGAAGTTCACCGCAACCGCGTAACACAGTTCATCTTATTTTCAGCAAACTTCCTGTAAATGTGTACATACACCCAACCAACAGCAGGAGCAGGATTTTATATCCTTCCACTGAGTCACCGAAGCGCAAAGTTTTGTTAATTCCATAAAATTTTTGCCAAAAATCCTTTCCGACTCCTCTGTTCGACTCTGTAAATTGGGCCAATTGAAAGTTGGTAGTCGAGGTGAAAAATAATCGAGTGCTTGCTTGGCAAGGGAAATACATAGTTTTACTACAGGACTCGGTCCCGACATGTCAGGTTGAAGTGAAACTTTCGCTTCGAGTGAAGAGTTAATTACATTCACTTGCAGGGGGAAAGTTTCTGAAACGCTCATTCGGAAAACTACATGCGCAGGCTGTATAATGCAATTAAACTTGCATCGCTAGTCAATTGGAACATTCGGTTAGAGGTTGTTTGATTCGAATATACTGGGTGCTGGGTTTAATTGATTTTAAATATTTGAACTGCGTATGCTTTTAAGGATATACATAGCTGTATCACTTGGAAAATCATACAAAAACTTATACTGTGCTAACTGAGTTTACAAGTTTGAGTTTGAGTTTTCCAACAAATTTTCTACTTAGAAAGAAAGGATTACTTAGAAAGACTTATGGATGTATAAATAGGACTTGAAAGGACTTGTTGAGGTGAAGCACCAGGAGGAGATAACTTGCGAGTCTCTAATACTTTCATTAAAATGTTACAGTCAATATTTGGATAAGGTTCTGACTTATGGGGTTATGTTCTAGTGACTTATAAAGATGAGTGGAAAAATGACCACTCGTAAAGCATTCACCCGGAAAATATTAAAGTAATAAAATTTGAGTTAAACAACAAGTAACAACAAAAGAAAACGTCTGAAAGGAATGGTATATTACACTATCCTTCTTTCTTTGTATCAGCCTGGTATACTGCATTTTTTTAAATACTACGATAACTGGGAACGCTTGGAGATGTTACATGCACAATATCATAAAAATGCGATTTTTTTTATGATAATGCCCCCAAAAAGTAGGCATGGACATACCCAATGTATTGGTGAATTGTAGATACTATTGTAACAACCAATTAGATAGATTTTTTTTTTTTTTTATTGAAAAACATATGGTAATGTTAGTAATATATTACAATCTAGTCCTTAGACTAATAAGCAATTTTGTTTTGACTTAAATTAATAGAGAATACAAAATTAAAGTTTAAAGCTTTGAAGCTAACTTATACTATACAGCATATATATGCTGCACTAGTTCAAAAGGTTTGATTCTTTTTAGTCTTCTCACTAGGTTTGTGTGGTCCAAGAGCGGGGTGGTCTCAGGGTTCGTGTGGTGGTGAAGCCGATCCTCATGCTTTTTAGCGATTCTGTGTATTTCATTCTGTACGTATTCCACGCCCAGGTCCTTGTGAAGGTCATCGTTCCGAATATAGAAAGGTGCATTTACAATGTTTCTTAGCACTTTGTTTTGAAATCGTTGGATTATTTGAATGTTGCTTTTTTTGGTACACCCCCAAAGTTGAATACCATAAGTCCATATGGGTTTTATGACTTGCTTGTAAAGTAGAATTTTGTTATATGTTGATAGACAAGATTGTCTACCTATCATCCAGTACATTTTTCTGTAGCGAATACCAATCTCCTCTCTTTTTTTCTTGACATGGGCTTTTCATCGAAGTTTCGCATCCAAATACTTTGCACTATTTGCGTATGGTATGGCTTGGTTGTTACTATACACTGGTATGTGCTCTACTTTTTTATTTGTGAAATCAACATGTACTGTTTTTGATTCGTTTAATCGTATTCGCCATTTTCTTGTCCAATTTTGAATATGCGAGATCGCCTCTTGTAGTTTACGAGTTGAGTCCACATTGCTTTCCGCAACTGCCATTAAAGCCGTGTCATCAGCAAATGTAGCAATCGAGTTGTATTCTGGTGTTGGAATATCGTGGGTGTACAGGAGATATAATATTGGCCCAAGAACACTCCCTTGGGGTACACCCGCTTTGGTTTCTTTAAGCTCCGAATATGTGTCTTTCTCTTTTATGCGGAAGTATCTGTCCGAAATGTATGATCTTAGGATTTCAGCCTGTTCGTTGGGTAGTATCTTTTTTAGTTTGTAGACTAATCCCTCATGCCAAACTTTATCAAATGCTTGTGCTACATCGAGGAAGACTGTAGAGCAAACTTTTTTCTCTTCAAGCGCTTTTTCAACAATGTTTCTTATTCGGTGTACCTGATCAATGGTTGAATGTTTCACTCGAAAGCCAAATTGGTGGTCTGGAATAATATGTTTCCGTTCTATAGTTGGTAGCAGCCTTTTTAATAGCAGTCTTTCAAAAAGTTTGGACATTATAGGCAGCAAAGATATTGGCCTATAGGATGATGCTTCGTGGGGTGGTTTTCCCGGTTTGGCTATCATGATAACTTCAGCTACTTTCCATAACTGTGGAACGTATTTTAATTTAAATGCAGCGTTGATGATGCATGTAAGCTTCGCGATTCCTTTTTCTGGGAGTTGCTTGAGAATTTCACCAGTTATCAATTCAAATCCTGGCGCTTTTTTCGCATTTAAAGTTTTTATTTCTCTTCTTACTTCAGATGAAGATGTGGTGCGTATTTCTTCATTTTCTTCTACTAGTTCTTCGCTAGGCAAATCGTCATGCTCTCCTGGGTTTGGTCGAAAAATTTCTTCCAGATATTCTGCAAATCTTTCAGCTTTTTGCTTGTTACTTTTAGCCCACTTTCCATCCCGTTGTTTGATTGGAGGAATGTGAATGATTGGTCTCTTTAATTTCTTAGTAGCTTTCCAGAGCGAGTAATCCGTGTTTTTATGGTTGCTAAGATTTTGTAGGAATGAATTAATTTCAGAATCTTTAAGTTCCTTAATTGTTCGTCTAACTTGCTGTACCAGATTATTAAACTTATTTTTATCCTGCGGAGCTCTGCTTTGGTGCCATTTCTTTCTTGCTCTCCGCTTTTCGGTAATTAACTCTCTAATTTCGAGTGGATAGTAGTTACGCTTCAATTGTTTTTTGATGTTAGGGGTGTTTTCCCAAGCCGAAATTTGGATATCTCTGATAAATTGCTCGAGCTCTGAATCTAGTTGCTCTTTAGATCGTATTGGTCTACTTGGTTCTATCCTCTCTTGAAGACTTGATTTGAAGCTTACCCAGTCCGTGCGTTTACTAGTAAGGGCTGGATTATTTACATTCTGGATAATGCTCTCACTCATAGTCAGTAGGATAGGTGAGTGATCCGAGTTTAAATCATGACTTTCTTCAATTTGCAGAGAGTTTCTTGAGATATTTTTAACTATGAAGAAGTCAATGAGATCGGGGATTTTTTGCAAATCAGTAAGTAGGCTTTCCTGTAGATAAGGCTTCACACCCTTTCACGTTTATTGCGTTAAGGAGTTCTCTTCCCTTGGTTGTCGTTAACCTTGATCCCCAATATGTGTTTTTCGCATTAAAGTCTCCACCGATGATGAACTTTTCTCCCAGTTGATCTAGGAGTTCTGAGTATTCGTTTTTTTTTATCGAATGTTTGGGAGGGCAGTAAATACTAGCAACAAGTATTGGGTAATTTGTTGTCTCAATAACTACAGCTGTTGATTGTATTTTGTTTGTTTGAATTTTTGATTCCTCGTAGTGATTTATACTTTCCTTTACAATGCCAGCGCTCCCCGCTATAGCAGAATTGTTCGGGTGGATGGTATGATAGACTTTATACCCTCTGAATTTAATAAACGATTCTTTGGTGAAGTGAGTTTCGGAAACGAGACAAACGTCTATTTTATTTATATCCAGGACTGCCTGTAACTCTTTTTGATAGATAGATTAGATAGATAGTTTCTAATCATTTTTTCAATTTCCAGTAAAATAATGAAATAATTAAAAAAATTGGCGTGACAATGGACGGATTTCAAAAATGCTTATCTTGTACTGTATCTTTTTGTCAGAAACCCAGATATATTATGTATGGGGGAGGCCAGGAGCCAAAAGAAAGGAGAGCAGTGGTTTAGTCGATGGTCGATCAGCTGTTTCCTGTGTTGGTAATGCGAAAAAGACTTTAACCAAGAGAAATGCCCAATCTTGGCTGTAAGAGCACAGACTAAGCCTAGAAATAGAAAAAAAAAAAAATGAAAATATATAGCTGTGCCCACTAAGAGGATAAACTTTGACGTGGATGTAGGTAAGTAAAAAATCAACAGCAGAACTGGAGTTAACTACAGGGTCATTCAACAAGAGGTGTCATTATAAATTTCGCACCATTGTTCAATTATCAACATTCAACTATCATTGTGATGATTTTTGACAAATTAGGAGGTTCAACACTGGTGCACGCTGTGCCAGTGTTGAAACAGTGAACATTTATTAAAAAACGGTGGGAATATCGCGGAAACATGCCAAACAGCTGGTGAATAAATGGGTCGATTGCATGACAAATTTCCTAGACATGTGATTTCCCGAAATGTAGACTTCCATATTGGTCGTCGAGATCGTACAATTTAACACCATTAGTTTTTTTTCCCTTAGAACTATGTCATGGTCTCGATTCAAAATCCAATCCAACCCGTCTAAGCATACCAGCTGACTGTTGTTGAAATTGACTCTCAGCTAGCTTGCTTCCGCTTTTCTTCCCTCTGCGAATCCCGCTATTTACAATACCTCGACCTAATGCAATTAAGCCTAATCTCAGATAATAGGCGTTTTTAAAAATTTATCAACGCCAAAAGAAAGTCCAATGGCTTCCCTTACACTCTAAAATTTTTAATACATCATCTTCTGACCCTAAAGCGATCGCCAACCAATCTTATAGTAACTAAATCCATGAACCGGACCTTGACTTCTTTAGCTTTCTGAATAACTGACCACAAACCTCCCAGTGGGATCAGTTGACATAAGAACTGATTTGGTACGCGGAAAGACTAATCGGCTCAAGGATGACTTTTTCCCCTTTCCCGATGATCTGCCCTTCATATTTCTAAAAAAATGTGTTGATTTTCTGTATCAGACTTTTACTACCCTTTTTCGATTCTCACTCTCTCAAGCCATTTTCCCAAAATTATGGAAGGACTCCTTTATTTTCCCTATCTATAAAAAAAGGTAGTAAAAATTATATTTCTATCTACAGACCCATAGTTAAACTCTCTTCTATTCCCATTGTCAACGACTTACTACACATTTTTCCATGGTTAATTAAACGGTAGGTCCACAACGACTAACCTTACACGATTTGTTTCCAAAACACTGCAAGCATTAGAGATAGGTAATTGAGTGGACGTCATCAACCTAACTATTTACCTTCAACTGAAAGCCCTCGGTTTTCCAGCCTTTCATTTCATGGTTGAAATCGTACCTAAAGAAACCCCAGTACATGGTTCTCTTTAGATATTCAGTCTCTGAACCCATTAACTTCAGGTGTTCCTCAAGGCAGTCTTCTTAGTCCACTGATCTTTGTATTAACATGTACTAACAATAAATGATATTGGTCTCATCATTCAAGACTCTTCCAGTTTTTCTGGATCAAACTAACCTTAGGGAAGCATTCAATTCATTTATGTCTTCTTTAAAAAAAAGCCCCGGTTTAGAAAAAGAATTGATATTTCAACAGCTTGACAAAGTTTCTAAATCAATATCTAGTACTTTATCCCGCTATCTCAAAACTGAAATAGTTGTTGCGGGAGATTTTAATATCCATACTACTAGTTGGCTTGGCCACTCTGGACAGAGTCGTTACACAGAGATCTTCGCTGAGTTTAACCACTTTACTCAGCTTGTGGATAAGGTCACGCACATTCGCGATATTGACGGTCACGGCAAACACACTCTAGACCTGTTTTAAACATCTCTTCCCAACAAATACTCAGTCGTAGTTTCTCCTCGCCTGGGGAGATCGGATCATTGTCTGGTGCCAGCTAAATTCTCCTAGTCCCATCAGCAATCAGTTAATAGAAGAATAATTTGGCAATACGAGAATGCCAAAACGAGAACTCTGATTCTATCCCACATGTGCGATTGCCCTCCGGAAGGAGGAACAGGCTTTTGTGTTATGGTGCCAAACACCTTCTGAGGAAAACCGAAGTGTCTATAAACGGTCTAGAAATGACTGCAACTCAATTTTAAAGCGTTTCTATGAGACCTAAAAGTGAAGCAAAAAATACTGCAATGTCCTAAAGGCAGTGCATCTTTTTGGTCTTTCGTCAAAAGAATTAAGGGCCCCGTCTCATCTTCTATCCCAGCTATTGTCCACAACGATCAAAATATCACTGACTGCCAAGAAAAAGCCAATCTGCTAGCAGCTATGTTCATTGCAAATTCCACCTTGCCAGATACTTCTCTTCCACCTCCATTACTGAATCCGGTTCAATATACATTAGGACAAACATTTTTCCGAAACCGTTCATTAGCTCGAGTCCTAAAAGATCTTAACAGTAACAAATCTTCAGGTCCAGATGGGATTCCTCCACTTGTTTTGAAGAGGTGTTCTTCTACCCTGGCTAAAGACCTACACTAGCTCTTCTACTTGTCATAATCTACAGGCATCTTTCCAGATAGATGGAAACTCACGTACGTCCGGCAGATCCCTAAAAAGGACGATAAAACCTCCCCTTCGAACTACCGACCCATTGCCCAAACATCATTGCTCTCTAAGGTCATGGAAAACATAGTAAATTTTCATCTCATGAGATATCTCGAAAGAAACCGTCTTCTAAATCACCATCAATATGGTTTCCGTCAACAACATTCCACAGAGGACCTTGTGGTGTACCTAACAGAAAAATGGAACCAAAGTATTCACCATCATGGTTAATGCCGAGTAGTTGATTTTGATATCTGTAAAGCTTTTAATAGAGTGTTGCACAGTGCCCTCTTATGCAAAATCCCAGCTTACGGTGTCGATAGCATCTCCTCATCATGTATTGCAAGCTTTTTGAGCAATCGGTCAATACAAGTTGTATTAGACAGATATACTTCTACCCCATTCTCAACCAATGCTACCCCATGGCTCAGTCCTCTATCCGACCCTGTTTTTAATATTCATTAATGACCTTCTCTCTCTTACTCGCAATCCAATCCATTCCTTTGCAGATGACAGTATTTTTCTGATATTTTCTGATTTGCTTATTCTCTAGCGACTCCACGGCTCAGACCCTAAGCTGTGTAGTCTCACCGGCAGCAAATGTCAACCGAGCTCAACTCCGATATTGATACAATCATCAACTGCGGTACCCAGTGCTATCTCCTGTCTCTGAAGAGTGATATTAATGTAGCCAAACTAAAAATGAATGGTGCTGATATTGAGGAATCTATCTGCCAAGCATTGTCGCATGCAAGTTACCCCAGACCTTCACTCGAATCACCAGATTTCCAAAGCTGCGAAAAGTGGCGCTAGATGACTCGGATTCCTCAAGAAGTGTAAACGTTTTCTCAGTCCTGCAGACTTGGTTCCTATCTATAAAACTTACATTCGTCCGAAACTCGAATACAACTCACATGCTTGGGCGGGAGCTCCAGTAACATGTCTGAGTTTTTTAGATCGTGTCCAGCGTAAGGCATGTAAATTGATTGGTGACCTATCAATTCGCAGCCATATTCATTCGTTAGAGCATCGTCGGAATGTGGGATGCTTATCGATCCTGTACCGATATTTCTACCATAGTTGTTCGGATGAAATCTATAGTTGTGTCCCACTTGTCAGTTTAATCGTACTAAACGAGCGGCCCTTCCGCACACCCTTATCTTTTGAAACCTATTTTCGGGCATACAGTTAAATTCAACACGTATGTGGAATGACTTGTCGTCCTCAATATTTTCATCAAATTTCCTTCTAACTTCCCTATGCCCTTGCCTTTCACTCCATAACTAGGTTTATAACTTTAAGGACTTAGGACTAAGTGATGAAGAACATTAAAAAAAAGGTAGTATCTACCCCGACCCCTACATGGTGCGACAAAAACGCAATCTGGTTATTATCTGTAACAAGGAGCTAAACTTCCGTTCCCATATTGATCATATTACTCTCAAGGCCAATTCATCTGTCGGTTTCATAAAACGCTGGTTTAAAGAATTCTTGAACTCTTACATTACAAAATCTCTTCACGTTACTTTTTGTCAGACGTCTTCTTGAATACGCCAGCCAAGTTTAGTCACCTTTTAAAGTCACCCAATCCCTTAGAATCGAAGCTAAGCAGCGTAGGTTTATCCGATTTTCATTATGCAGTCTCCCATGGGCCGACAACTGCATATGTATATCTTACCCCCTATATGAAGATCATCTGCAACTGATTTACTTGCATACCCTTGTAAAACGTCGCGAAGTCGCTGACATACTCTTCGTCCACCAATTATTAGCTGGTACTATCCGCATCACTGGTAGAGCTTCAAAACCGACGTCACGATGAGATTCCCAACCAGTGCGGAGTGGGAATCAGGCGTAGTGACAAATAAGTTCAAAACAACAATTTTCACCGACGGTTCTAAATTGGAATGTAGGGTAGGGGCGGAGATATTCTCTGATTACAGCATAATTTCCAAGTCTTACCGGCGTCCTGACTCGTGCAGCGTCTTTTAGGCGGAAGTTTTGGCTGTACTTAAAGCTTGGCGCCTACTCAAGCAAACCACCACACCCCTTAACATCATAGCCATGCTCATTGATAGCCAGGTCGCTATCAAGGCTATTCTATCTGCCACCACATCTTCAAAGCTCGTAGAACAGTGCAAAGAGGAACTTGCCTCGCGTGGTCATCAGTTCAGGATAAGTCTCCTTTGAATGCCGGGTCACATAACCATTGATGGTTCCCTGGCGGAGGAGGTGAATGACCCATAAGGGTAGAATCTTTGCTCGTTTTCTATTAAAAGCTGACAACAGATTGCAGGGGGCGAGAAACTGTGTCATATCCAGGCAAATGTGCCCCAAATACCACTGGAATAGATCACAAGAACTTTTAAATAGAAACCGTGATGAGTAATTCTGGTTTTCTTCATTTACTCAATTCTCTGTCACTATAATCGTGTCAACAGAATAAATCAATGTTACCTAGGCATTTACTAGCCTGAAGCAGGACACACGCTTTCGAATTCATTACCAATACAAGTTGTATCAGGATAAGCTCTAACTATCTCAATATTCCCAAATGTAACCGGAATCTACCTCTTTAATCTCGACCTACATAAGTCACCCTTAGTTACCATAAACGCTCCTAAGCCAATTATTGATATTTATATACACTTTCATGTTCAACATGATACAAAATAAATAAAACCAAGAATGTACTTGTACACATTACCGAGTGTTTGCATGTAATAGAAATTTGCATAAGATGATGTAAAACAATCTATCTAATGACTTCTCATACCCAGAAAAGTTATACAATAATGGAATATCCGACACTACGTCTAAGATACATAAACCGAATGAGATGAGTAACAAGAGTTGTACATGGCTTATTGGATGTTCACTGCGGTACGTGAGGCGTATACGTAATAATTTCTCTCGAATTTAGTAATTTTTTCAGCACATTTTCTCCCATGAGAATGGAAATCCTTTTAAGTGTCGATTTTCCTTCTTCATTATTCATTTATGTACTTTCTTTGCTTATCCTGCTCAATCTAATTTAATTTTTAAGATAAAGAGCATTACAAACTCGACGTCAAATATTTCACTTTCATCGGGCGGCGACGGCGGTAATTTGGCCAGGGACTTGTTGGTCCCAAGTGAATTGTAACACAAATCATAAAAGTTTTCTGTTATTTTGTTACATATTTAATAATGTCCTTTTTTTTTGTTGTGATTTTTGGGATTTTGGTGTTGGGTTTGAAAGAAAATTAGGATGATGTTATTACTGTTTGAGAGGGTTTTCTTTTTGTCCTGAGATCTGACCTAATGCGTTCATAGAATGTCAAGGATATTGGAAACATATCCCTGATGATGATAGAAAATACATTCATACTACACATGAGTAGTTAACTTTCAAGGAAAGTGTAAGAGTTATTCCTCAAGGGTTTATGGCTACCCTTTTAATATGAAGACATAATGCGGAAATTACGAGCAGGAGGAGGAAATAGGATATGCTGATGCACATTGGTTTTGAACAGTTTTGGATTAGGAAGCATTAAACATCACTTCGTTGATTATATCCTCATTTTATTACGTTCTCAAGATGGGAAGTTAATGAGTAGTAGGGATGTGAATCTGAGAATGAATGTAAGAATCTATCGTCGGCAAGGTAGTGAATTGGATTAGCAATAGCAGATCATTTATAAAAATAGGAAAGAGAAAAAGACAATCGGAGACAAAATGGAACCCTGGGGAAAGCCATTCTTTATATGGCGGATTGGAGACTTGAAACCATTTAAATTTTTCTAGTCCACTGAAGACGAGATTGAAATGGTAGGGAGCTTGGTGCCAAATTCTTTAAGCAATCTTCCATTCCACTCTCGGTGAGATATGCCATCAAATTCAAAGTCTGCCTTATGATAATAGCACTGCGGAGTAATGATAAGTTTTCGAAAGCGAGCGCTTTATCAGCGTTTCAATGGTCTTGAGGAAGGAGATTCGTTTTTTAAGGACAGACTGGACAAATGCTGTTTCCCATCTGCTCGAAAAGTGTCCAGAAAGATTGGATAAATGAAGTTTGGTCGCCAGTTTCAAATGAGTAGATTTTGGCTAAGGGTCATTCAGTGGTTATAGATCTTCGCTTCACCTATTATTTATTGATTCGGAGTAGGTTGGTTGGTTGGTTGAAACTAGCCCTCGATGAGGATGCACTTAGAGCAGAAGAAGGTCCATTGTGCTGCGGATGCGTAAGATCGGTGAATCACCCTCTTGTTCTGGGAACCATTTTCTCCTTATCACTAATTTTAGTCTTACTGCCGTTGCTGAGATTATGTAGATCATTGAAGAGGTATTCACCTAGTGTAAACTTTCTGATGTTGGCGAATGCAAGGCACGTGGATAGGAGGTGATTAATGGTCTCCTCTTCCTCTTCGTCCCTATAGTTTCTACAGAAATCGTTGCAGGGAATGCCCAATCTTTGAGCATGTCCGATGAGGCTATTAACTATCTTGGAGAGGGTGCTTCTGTTATGTTTTAGGAGTCCGATGGACCTAGTTTTATGTTAAGTCGGCCAGAACAGCAATATTGAATTGTTGGAGTTGATGCTATCAATGATTGCCTCGCTCACCGAGTCGGCGTTGATAAGGTATTTAGCGTAAAACGTTGGCGCCTCGATGTTCATCACCCTCGCGATTCTTTGGAATTACAGTGATGGGTACTGTCCAACTATCTTGAGAGATAAGCGTCAGCTTTGGATCTCTTTGTGGTAAATGCAAGGGATTTGATGGCTGCCTGACTGTCGATGTATATGACAATATCCGATGTTGATACTGCAGTCAGCTGCTGGACGATGGCAATGACTTCGGCTTGAAAAATGCTGTTTGGAAGGTTAAAGGAGAAGTGGATATTTAGGTTTTCTGAGTAGACTTCACCACCGATTCTGTCCTCAGCTTTGGACCCATCTGTAAAAATTGACAGCGATTGTCAGCTTTGTTTGGTATTGAGAACTTGTAGCCCATATTGAAGTTGTGTTCATTGGGCAGGTGGTGGCTGACCTGTGGAAGATGACAATGTTTTATTGCTAAGCAGGCAACCAGTTGCTTGCTGACGATGTTAATTGGGAACATGGTTTGTAGCATTGCAGTAGGAGAGGTTCTCAGTGCTCCAATAATACTGAGACAAGCAACTCGTTGATTTTTTTTTTCCATTGTTGTTAGGTTGGAATTCTTCTTCAGGCCGGTACTCCATACACGAGGATCGGTTTTATTACCGAGTGAATAGCCAGCGCATAATGTTTGATTGTAGGCCTTAAGTGGAATTTACTACCTTTTTGGATATAAATAAGGCACCCAGGGCCGAATATGTTTTCTCTTCAAAGAAGCTTGCAGTCAAGTTTTAGGCCTGGATAGCTGGAATTGTTTAAGACGATAAGGTGAGTGGCTCTTAGCTTTATGGGTTTAAAGTTAGGCAGTTTGGTTTTTCTTGTGAACAGGACCAACTCAGTCTTCGTCAGATTGACGGAGAGGCCACAGGTTTCAGTCGAGCTTGTTAGATTTTGCGAGTATTTTCCTGTTACTGGTCAGGATAGACGATAACTTTGCATCCAGTTTTTTTCTATTTTCAGAAGGGTTTCGTTGAGCACTAGATTCCCTAGAAGTGGACAAAATACTACCCGTTGGCGGGCACCTTGATATGCTCGCCGTTTGACAGTGCTTTTAAGGATATGTTCTACAAATTGTTTCGCAGATACTGCGCCTTCGTAGGGCATTGGTTATCGAATTGGCTTCAACGTTGTTGAAAGTTCCCTCAATGTCTAAGGAAGACACTAATGTGAATTCCTTGATTGAGAGCTAACCCATTGAAAAGGTTGGGCGATATAGTGAAGAGCCATTTCAACAGATTTACCTTTTTGATAGGCATATTGTGACTTGTATAGTAGTAGTGTTTCCAGAATCTTGAGAAGAAAAGACGGCTGATTGGTTTAAGGTCTTTCAGGATGGCATACGATGTTTCCCTGCTTTGGGCATAAAGACCACTCTTAACTCGGTCCAGACGGGCCTTCAAAATACAGAACAGATTATACACTATTATGCTGAAGGCCGCCTGAATATGTCCCGATCATTCGTGCTGTGATGAAGAGTTGGTTACTGACATCGGCTTAAACTGACAAGACAACCCTTAAGATTTTTTTACAAAAACTGGTCCTCCAAGTTGTGAGTTGTTTACCACGTAAACAAGAAATAGTTGTGAGAGAAACACCAGTCAACAGACCTCACCAACAGACTTCCATCAAGACCAGGAATGTTCACGGGGTCAGTCAGGTTGTTGTCAAAGGGTATCAGGGGTTCGCACAATATGGCTCTACTTGAGAAAATTTTTGGATAGGGCAAATGATGTAATTACAGATTTACTCAACAGTTCAACAACTAGGTCTGTGGTGATATGGGTTACAAAACCTATTGTGTCGCACATGTTTGGTTGCATTATAGATGCCTCACTGCCACTTACTTTTTTTGTATTCAATCAACTGCTGTAGGCATTTATTGCTTCATTACTTATTATTATCAAAGAAATCACTTCAGAGTCAACAAGTTTTGACCATCTAATATGATTTCTTCTTATTCTGGGAAAAATTCTTCGCGATATCATCTAGGATTTCTAAATAAGTATGAATTGATGCTCGGAAACTTTTTAACTTGTTCACTTAAAACGGTTATACTATGCCTCGGGGCTGGATTTAGCTTAATTTTATGACTTGATTAGGCTCCTATAGCTTCTACGTTGAACTACTATTTTCAGATGTTTCCAAACCTTTTTTTTTTATTGGTGTTTAAGTTCAGTAAGAGTAGTCTTAGGATATGAACCTTGAACTCTTGTCTCCGTACTTCGACGCAGGTAGCCACGATTACCCGGCACTGCTTCTATCCTCTATGGTCATTGATATTCATAGACTGCTCCCTTTTCTTTAGTGTAAGGAATATTTTCAGCTAATCTTGCCTGACGTTGGAGTCTTCATATCTCTAATCTGTCCGAGATGATGGCCAGGCCTAAATAAAAAAAGGTGAACCAATCCACAATCAAACCAATTAGTAGTGACAGAGTTCCTGAATTTGTGATCACAGAAACGATTGACAACTAACCAGTTCTGACTAACTTCGTAGATATCCTGATAACAGAGTTCTATCAATCCTAGATATGAGACATTAAGGTGAGTATCTAACCATTCATTTGACAATATTTTTGTTTCACAGCCTTAAAAGTAGATTAAAATGTACAAACATTTTGTACGTATTGGAAAATGTTTGCGATTTGCCAAACTTTGAACATGACTACGGATTTGAATTAAGTATCTGCAAAAATGTACTATAATAATTGGATCATGGAATCCTTTAAACTTTATAAAACTGAAGCCTAAAATTTTGACCAAGCAAATAACTCATATCACAAGCTCCTCCTATTCATAATCCATCATAGAAACTTGAGCCAAATTTCAGTTGAAAAATTATCGCTAAGTAAATGGTTAAAAATATAATCACGGGATTCTGCAATCTATCCCTATCATATAAACTGTTGTGCAATAGCCTAAGAATTAGTGTTGTTATACCTTGTAAATTCCAATTAAAAATAAAAAGCCAGAACAAAATCAAACCAAGTACAAATAACAACTGAAAACAAAATTTCAACATTATCAAAAACCCAAAAAAAGGACACTCTAAACCCCAAGGCTGTATACTATAGAGGATGGTATTGTTGTATCCACTGCATAGAAAAATATATTTTATCTCTATTTTACAGATTTTTCCAATAATTTCTCGAAAACTTTTCCTTCTTCTGGGGTTATTTGCTCAGCAAATATTATTCAGTTCAATGTGAAATTCTACGAAAAATCGATATCGGACGAAATCACTAACTCATGTGCAAAATGCCTCAGGTACTCTATTGAATATTTCCCTCAGAAAACACCAAGTATTCCTCTTCTTGTTTCGAAATGTGAGTAAGTCAGTAACGTTCCAGGTCAGTTGAATTTTTTAAAAATTTTCAAATGAACTCTCGTGTTTCTTCATTCCTTACGAACATTTTCATTGGAAAAAGCTTAAATATCTTTCTACACGGGGGGATACTGCAACTACATATTTCAGGACAAATGAACAGAAATTTGTATATTTTCGAACTTTTAGTAAAGAAGACACGAATTTTTCATTAAATTAAAAACATACATACAAGTTTGTAGATTTATTTATTGAATTGATTTCTATAACATTCGGGTAATTCTGGATAAAAAAAGGTTAAAACTCCACCACTCTAAGAAGCTCAAATTCCTCCCTATAGGGGGTACTACTATCAAAATTTAACTAAAATTCCCTGGAATTCACATCAGTTCCTTCCTCTATTAATAAACTTAACATCTTTTGAAATAAATTAAAACATTTATCAGATAGTTTGAGTTTCAGTGAATGATTTTCCATTTCAGTTTTGCCAGGATTTCCACTCTAAAAAGCTCAAACTCCTACCTATAGGCGGGTACTACCATCAAAATTTAGCTAAAAATCCCTGGAATATACATCAGTTCCTTCCTCTATTAATAAACTTAACATCTTTTGAAATAAATTAAAACATTTATGAAATAGTTTGAGTTTCAGTGAATGATTTTCCATTTCAGTTTTGCCAGGATTTCCACTCTAAAAAGCTCAAACTCCTACCTATAGGCGGGTACTACCATCAAAATTTAGCTAAAAATCCCTGGAATATACATCAGTTCCTTCCTCTATTAATAAACTTAACATCTTTTGAAATAAATTAAAACATTTATCAGATAGTTTGAGTTTCAGTGAATGATTTTCCATTTCAGTTTTGCCAGGATTTCCACTCTAAAAAGCTCAAACTCCTACCTATAGGCGGGTACTACCATCAAAATTTAGCTAAAAATCCCTGGAATATACATCAGTTCCTTCCTCTATTAATAAACTTAACATCTTTTGAAATAAATTAAAACATTTATGAAATAGTTTGAGTTTCAATGAATGATTTTCCATTTCAGTTTTGCCAGGATTTCCACTCTAAAAAGCTCAAACTCCTACCTTTAGGGGGGGTACTACCATCAAAATTTAGCTACAAATCCCTGGAATTTACATCAGTTCCTTCCTCTATTAATAAACTTAACATCTTTTGAAATAAATTAAAACATTTATCAAATAGTTTGAGTTTCAATGAATGATTTTCCATATCAGTTTTGTCAGGATTTCCACTCTAAAAAGCTCAAAATCCAACCTATAGGGGGGGTACCACCATCAAAATTTAGCTAAAAATCCCTGGAATTTACGTCAACTCTTCCATTTATAAATAAACTTAATATCTTTTGAAATAAATTAAAACATTTATCAAATAGTTTGAGTTTCAATGAATGATTTTCCATATCAGTTTTGCCAGGATTTCCACTCTCAAAAGCTCAAACTCCTACCTATAGGGGGGGTACTACCATCAAAATTTAGCTAAAAATCCCTGGAATATACATCAGTTCCTTCCTCTAGTAATAAACTTAACATCTTTTGAAATAAATTAAAACATTTATCAAATAGTTTGAGTTTCAATGAATGATTTTCCATATCAGTCTTGCCAGGATTTCCACTCTAAAAAGCTCAAACTCCTACCTATAGGGGGGGTACTACCATCAAAATTTAGCTAAAAATCAATGGAATTTACATCAACTCATCTATTTATCAATAAACTTAATATCTTTTGAAATAAATTAAAACTTTTATCAAATAGTTTGAATTTTTATGAATGATTTTCCGTATCAGTTTTGCCAGGATTTCCACTCTCAAAAGCTCAAACTCCTATTATAGGGGGGTACTACCATCAAAATTTAGCTAAAAATCCCTGGAATTTACATCAGTTCCTTCCTCTATTAATAAACTTAACATCTTTTGAAATAAATTAAAACATTTATCAAATAGTTTGAGTTTCAATGAATGATTTTCCATATCAGTCTTGCCAGGATTTCCACTCTCAAAAGCTCAAACTCCTACCTATAGGGGGGGTACTATCATCAAAATTTAGCAAAAAATCCCTGGAATTGACATCAATTCCTCCATTTATTAATAAACTTAATATCTTTTGAAATAAATTAAAACATTTATCAAATAGTTTGAGTTTCAATGAATGATTTTCCATATCAGTTTTGCCAGGATTTCCACTCTAAAAAGCACAAACTCCTACCTATAGGCGGGTACTACTATCAAAATTTAGCTAAAAATCCCTGGAATTTACATCAGTTCCTTCCTCTATTAATAAACTTAACATCTTTTGAAATAAATTAAAACATTTATCAAATAGTTTGAGTTTCAATGAATGATTTTCCATATCAGTCTTGCCAGGATTTCCACTCTCAAAAGCTCAAACTCCTACCTATAGGGGGGGTACTATCATCAAAATTTAGCAAAAAATCCCTGGAATTGACATCAATTCCTCCATTTATTAATAAACTTAATATCTTTTGAAATAAATTAAAACATTTATCAAATAGTTTGAGTTTCAATGAATGATTTTCCATATCAGTTTTGCCAGGATTTCCACTCTAAAAAGCACAAACTCCTACCTATAGGCGGGTACTACCATCAAAATTTAGCTAAAAATCCCTGGAATTTACATCAGTTCCTTCCTCTAGTAATAAACTTAACATCTTTTGAAATAAATTAAAACATTTATCAAATAGTTTGAGTTTCAATGAATGATTTTCCATATCAGTTTTGCCAGGATTTCTGCTCTAAAAAGCTCAAAAACCCACGTATAGGGGGGGTACTACCCTCAAATTGTAGCTAAAATTTACAGGTATTTATACAAATATCTGCAGCTACTAAAACCTTTAATAACTTTTATAATAAATTAAAACATTCAACAAAATTTTACAATTTTTATGATTGATTTTTAAACTCACTTTTGCCCATTTTTCCGCTCTAAAAAGCCCAAAACACCACCTATAGGGGGGGTACTACCATCAAAATTTAGCTAAAATACACTGAAATTCTCTCAGATTCCCTCTAATCAAATTTACTCATCAAATAATCGACAGCAGCTCTCCAAAGCGAAACAAATTTAATTTTCCATTTATTACCAAAAGACATTTAAACTATACCACTTTGGAAGACCCCCCAAAAGGGGGGGTGTATATAGAGTATATCCATGTTCTTGTTCTTAAAATCGTTACTTATTGATTAGTAGAATTAGCTGTCGTGATCTTGTCTTTATTGATTTTCATTTCACTGAACTGGGTCAAAAATACCGACAAAGATTCGAATTTCATGGTTGAAAAGTGGATAATTTAGAGGGTCTTTGGTATGGCTCTGGAAAGGCGTAAAATACTATAGTTTTCAATTTCTTTATAATACCCATAGATAGAGTATCTTTTGAGGAAAATTTGAGGAAAAAATGAAAATCGTGGCGAACGAATTACTTTTACGAGCGCATTTTTTCGTGAGCAACTATGGAAATAATCAGGCGCTAGTTTGTCTAAATAAGAGCACCGCTAGTCACATTTGACGGGGATTTCAGGGGGGTATATATACCCAGTTTTTAAATCTGTTTTCGTTGTTAATAGGTCTATAAAAATGGTTAACAAATAATTTAAATTGGGGCAAGAATTTTTTTTTTTACAAACTTAAGAGAAAGTTTTAGTGACAGCGCATCGCTGGGAAGATTGAAAGGAAAATTTACATAAATTGGGATATGTATGGCAAATTCAATATGGGTATGGGGTACGATACCCTTTAGGAATATTTGGGTAAAACTTCATTATTTTTAGCCTGGAGAATTGAAAAAATATATTATTTTCCCGATAAATTTGAAATAGATTAAAACTTTGATAAAACCTTAAAAAGAGTTTAAGTATGAGTTGAAAAGGATAATGGAGTTGACAAGCGGAATTGGTAATAGGGTGCCCTAGGGTATTCACATACAAATATTATTTTGGGCTTGCCTTACTGGCAATTTGGTTATCCTTGAATGTATGACAAAATAATTTAAGTTTACGCTCATTCCTGCAAATATACATATTGTGATGATGTCTGAAAACGATATTGCAGAAATAGGCTTAGACTGGCTCTTTCACACCCCTATTTATATAGTTAGACCCCCACCCACTTGAGATCAGATGTGTTTTTATCAAGCTTACAAAATTTAGAAAAAGTTAAAATTTAACAAGCAATATACATATGTATATCTGGCTTTGAAGACAGATTTGCAAGACAATTTGTTCTTCATGAGAACGATCGAATTCACTTCACTGACTTTGTCCAGTCTTCACCTAACCTATTCCGAATGACTCGACTGGAGACAAAACCTCCCATGGTCATAGTATTGGCTTGATATTTTGGAGAGGGAATTGAATTACTTCGGGGTTCATATTTGACCCCGATTGTACTTCACAGATTTCTGCGTCAAATTTGATTCCTCCACCAACAAGCTGTCATCTCAGTCTAATGATAATTGGCTGAGCCTGACCATATAAGGCAATAAGCCATGGCTGTCCACTTAACTAGGCCGATGAGAAGAAAACTCTTCAATCAAGCAATAGTGACTATATTTGTCCCCAGAATGGAACTAATAATAGTCCATTCTGGGATTTTGTCTAGATAGGATGTGGAGCTGTTGATCCGCGGTTACGTCCAAGTCTCAATGTTGTTACATACATGACCCACATAAGTCATTGCTTAAAATTCAAACTATAAAAACCATATCGCAACCTCAGAAGAACGGACTGGCATGCAATCAGAAGCAATCTGGACGGTTAAAGATGTCCTCAATTTCTGACCTTACCCAGCCATTCTGATATTGTGTGGAGCTGAAAACACTTACTTCGGCTTTCCGTCAATCCTTTGTAAGGACAGCCTCCCTCAGCTCCCTATTGTGATCAATCCAGCTTTGGACCTTGCCCAAGAATACCAGAAAACTATACAATATGGCCAAGAGTACGAAGGATCCCCCCTACAAGTTGAACAAAGGTGTTTTAAAAAAAAAATGATATATGCTAATAGAACCTACTGGAGCAAGTTCTCCAGCTAAATAGAATCTACCAATGTTTCTTTATCAATAAACCCGAAGGATCCTCGGCGGAATTATGCACCGAGACCT
The DNA here is from genome assembly GCA_905220385.1 of Xylota sylvarum. Classification (NCBI taxonomy): domain Eukaryota; kingdom Metazoa; phylum Arthropoda; class Insecta; order Diptera; family Syrphidae; genus Xylota; species Xylota sylvarum. Next base: position 43,883,120 of record LR999958.1, read on the forward strand.
TAGAATTCATCTCTAGGAAACACTTTCCAAGGTGCAATATTTTTGTACCTAAGACTGCAGTAAGTACCTGTGAAAGGACAGAAACTATTTCTTTGGCAACCAGATGGTAGACAAAGAAAAGATCAACTACATAATCGATAGCTCACCCCTTTTAAATCACCCTTCACTCTACAGTGACGGTATATTCCCCATGAAGCTAAAAAGCAATAAGGAGTATATCAGCGGACAACTCACGACCATTTTCAGAGGGTGCCCTAATTTTTCGTGTATACTTCAAGTCTGGAGAGAAGTCAAAGTCATTTTCCTACTCAAAGCGGGTACACCTTCGCACACGAGAGCAAAAGGCTTTAGGGCGATAAGCTTCACCTCTATCCTGCTCAAAGTATTGGTAAGGCTAATAGTCCTAGAGATATTTCTCCAACCCAACATTTCTACTGAGATATGCCTGCATGCAGTGGTAGCAACAGTCGAAAGTTCACACTATCACTAGTTACACTAGAGGCCATAAAAGGACCCTTCGACCACGTGAAATCTGACTACATAAGACTGGGTTGAATGCATGCTCAAGACGAGATACATTAACTCAGAACTGGGAGACAGTCAAATACATTCACTGGCCTATTGAAGGAGGTTTCATATCATAGGTTCATATCTTCTCTTATATGGATACTGTTCGCAGTAAAAATTTTAATGAAACTAGAACATAGTGAGGTCCGCATATCCTGGAGAGTAGTACTGTTCTAGAGAAACTTTTTCAATAATATCACCCTGATCACTGATCACCTTTTTCTGGGCGAAAGCACCCTAACACATCTGAAATAGAGGGTACGTGCTCAGACCAATCCTGCGCACGTTAATTTCAAACACCCTCTCCATGCTTTTCAGTGAGACGACAGTTAATCTTTTAGACTTTAAAAGTCTTTATCAATTTTCAGTATAAAAGCTACTGCAACTGGTTGCCAGGATATAAGAATATATGTATTTAACTATGTCAGTGTCAAACTTCCGATGAAAACTATCCTCAGAGTTTTCAGCAGCTAATTTATAACTTGCTACAGCAAGCCTAGATATCCATCAATACCAGGCGACTTAGGCATATTTGACAGCCTTTTCAGAAACCACAAGATAGTATGAAATGTATTAGGCTATCTGGCTTCTCTATAACACTTGATGCAACTTATACTATTGATATGAGGAAGTTAATGTGCCCTTCTAGACATTTAAACATCATTTAAGAACAATAAAGTAAATGTACGAGTCGCCGGGCACAGGACTCAAGGAACTGTTTATAACAACTACCACGGTAATCACAAAAAGACGATAGCGAGAAGGGGTGGTAACATATTCCTTTATGTGGAGCCTGCCATCTTCTTTGGATATCTGCAATGAGTTCCAACTCACTCCAACTCTTTCCAGTAGTCTCTGTTCGACTGTCCTTCGCCATATTTGCTTAGGCCGCCCTGCTCTTCTGCTTGACTGGGTGAGTGGATTCAACTGCATGGCATATTTCGCAATAAGACCGTTTTCACACTGTAAGGTGAAACTACTACTACTTCCTCCTCTGTATGGTGACGTCTATAGGTTCATCACCCGTTCTCAGATAAAGCTCTTCTTTGGAGATGTGGTTTGGCCTAAAAATCCTTAAGATGTTATGGAGACATCTATTTATGAAGGTTTGCAGCAATGTCGGTAACCTTCTAAGTAACTGGTTTTTATATAGGGACATACATATGTACATAACAATTTTTTATTTTAATACAAACGGACCCTTAAACTTGTGGATTTCATGCTGGAGGAGGTGTGATTGGACCGTATTTTTTCGTCGACGAAAATGATCACCATCAATGCAGTTTAATATCGTGCCAAGTTGAAAGACTATTTTTGGTCAAAATTGGATGGACTTGACATCAGTGATATGTGGTTCCAACAAGATGGTGCCACATGCCACACAGCTGATCAAACAATTGATCGATTGAAGGTGAAGTTCAATGATCGTGAAATCTCGAGAAATGGTCGAATACCCACCTCTTTCATGCGATTTAACGTCGTTGGATTCCTTTTTTTTGGGATTACGTTAAGTCGTTGATTTATGCCAACAACATTAAAGAAGCTCAGGAACAATATCAAACGCCAAATTGCTAACGTTCAAGCCAATATGTCTGCAGAGTTGTGGAAAATTGGATATAAAGAATCGATCGCTACACACGGGCTCGCGGTGGTCATATGAACGAGATCGAATTCCATACTTCTATACCATTTAACATATATACATATATACTATACCCGATATCTTAATTATTTTGTGTTTTGCTTAAATACACAATTGTTATGTCCTTATTGAAAAAACCCTTTACAATGCCATACTTTTTTTAAATTACTTACATACATACCCAGTGGCAATGTTACTTCAAACCCAAAGTATATTGTTTATGCCATTTTTCGCCACTACCCAGAATCAATCTTTCAAATCGATTTCTCCATTCATTTCAATTGATAAACAACACCCATCCCCGTATGATAGTCCAGAAAAAAAAAACTCTCCCACATGCCAAACTGTAAAGCTGCCCACTTGAGATATTATCCAAAAACTTGTGTCAAGTATCCGTCAAACAGTTATTGTTAAAAATTTTCCCAGTTCACAATCAGCTTCTAAAAAAATAAAACGAATTGGAAATGTTTCCCTACAACATTTGTTCCAGAATAGTCAAGGACACGACGGTCATTCTAAAACAACTACCCACCCACTCTTGTTCAAAACACCATGAGGGCCAATCTAGAAAAGTTTATTTTGCGAAACTATGGTATTAAAAACTCTCAAGTCTAATGCCAGTGAAGTGAAAGTATCTGGAACTTCCGCAAAAACGGAATGCTGTTGTTATTGTTTGCGTTGTACCACACTTCAAACTGATGTCAGTCAGTTAGTACCTAACCAAGAGCCAGTAGCCAGGAACAACTTTATCTGAGTACTTGTGGTTCTTCTATGGGGATGCACTACGAGATACCACTGCCACTTGAATATAGGGATCGTTCATCAAAACCGTTTTCTCCATCATCATCATCATCATCATCGTTCCGTTCGCAGTGCGCTCCATCAAATGTCAGATGCTTATCTGCTGCGCTTCGCTGTTGTATATACGAATACATAGAGGAGTATGTATCTGCTGGAATTTTATTTATGAAATCCATTCGAATCTCAAAATTTAATAAAGTTGCGGGAGTTAATTAATATATAAATTTTTTTTTTTTTCTGTTTTTGTTGTGGTTTTGATTTTTCATCGCGCTTTTTGTTTTTTTTTTTTTTTTTTTTTTTTTTGTTTTTATCTCGATTTTAGTGGAAGAGCGCGTGCAGGGGAACTTTAGGTTTAATTTCGCATTTCTTTGAGATCATATGGAGCAGAAAACGGATTGTTTCGGTGATGCTCCCTTACCCCTATCATGTTCGCCGGAGCGCCGATATGGTTTTTAATTTGTTGATTTGTTTTGCGAGATGGAGGCGCTTCTTGACTTATCGGAGATTAGTGTAGCTCATGTGCACATTGTTGGACCGCAGACAAGATGTACTTAACAGATATCAGTAATGAGTTTTGCATTTCGTTTGTCCAGATAGTGTAGAGGGTATCGTACGGGCATATGCAATCGAGCTGATTAAATTGTTTTGTCTTATCTCTTTGAGTTGTACAAAAGGAATAATGATGATTGGGGAAACTTTGATTTTGAAAAGGAAACAAAAAGATACGAATGGAATTTATAAAACAAAATAATCGATGTTGCCGTGAGAAACGTATTTAAAGTCTAGAGTCGAACCTGATGTGGTTACCTTTCTACATGAGAGCTTCCTCTTAATCTAAATCCATTGAGTATGTAAACATTTTTTTTTATTTCTTATTCGTTCCTAGGGTTACGAAAAAGGATAACTGTTTAAGAAGGTCCTACTTATGCTTTCGCCATCTTTAAGATTGCTGTACTTATTCGCATTTCCCTCATCCAAGCGGAGCAGAAAACTCAGTTTCATAAGCAGTAAGAAGTTAAATGAGGACATAACAATTTTGTATTTAAATAAAATACAGGATAATTAAGATATCCGACTAAAATTAAGGTGCAGGGTCATAATCGATTTGTAGACTTATAATTCACCCAGGTGGATCAAAAGAAAAGAGTCTTTGGATCAAATTTACCATCACTATTCCACACGATTACCGAACATCCCCTTCAATAGATCAATTGTTTGACCAGCTGTGTGGCATGTGGCACCATCTTGTTGGAACCACATATCACTGATGTCAAGTTCATCCAATTGTAACCATAAATAATCTTCCAACATGGCATGACAGCAAACTCCATTGACCGTAACATGGTAATCATTTTCATCGAAGAAAACTACGGTTTGATCACACCTCCTCCGGCATGAAATCCACTTTTTGTGGATGCAATTGAGTCTCTTGAAGCTCATGGGGGTTTTCTTATTGACCAAGACATTAAGTCAATAATGAGTTTCATCGCTGAAGAAGATTTTCAGGATTTTCTTCAAACTTTTGCAGAACCCAATCGGACTAGCTTTGGTGGTTCAAATGATCAAGAGGCTTCAGTTGTTAAGTTAATTTGATCTTATAAGGGTGTAGGCTAAGATCTTTAGGCAAAATTTACCACAATGTGGACTTAGAGATTCCCAATTCCCGTGTTTGGCATGGAATGCACTGATTTGGCTCATTATAAACTGAACCACTGAAAGCTGTGATATTCTTAGCATTCCGAACGGTGCCTTGTCTCACCGGTACAGGAACATTCAATAGTGAATATGTTGACTCGAATTTATCCACTAAAGCACGCACAGGTTTTCTGGTGGGATGATGGTGGGACCATGGTCTGAAGAATACTCTAAATGAATGGGAACTTCCTGTACCATTACATTTTGCTATGGGCTCCATGAAATAATTGGAAAGAAATTTCGGGCCTTGACAGATGGAGTGCTGGGACTAGGGTGGGCAAAACTCAGCTATTAGTCTAGATTAAATCATTATCTTATGGGTAATGTATATCTTCGATTACCCGTTCATCAACTGCATAGCCAGTTTCTATTTAAAGGCGATCTTTTTGCCAATATTCCCGATTGAAGGGATTAATTACACGCGCGCAATCTAAGAGGGGAATTAATTTAATTACTTTAAGGGAGGAAAAAAAAAGTAAAAAAAAAACTGGAGGTAATCACAAACACGGCCGCGCACGCGAAATGTAAAGTGTCGAATGAGGGAGAAAGGGAATATCGCAACAACAGCGAATGCGAATTCGCCGACTTCCGACCGCTCAGCAGGGATGGGTTCGGGATGTATTGGGGAATGTTCCTTGGGGTAGGAACACAAGGGCGCCAGGTAATCTTTTAAAGAAAACAATAGGTAAAATTACCAAAACCTTTGTAATAAAAAAAGACGTGGTGTAGGTGAACAGAAGTTGGTTTATATATATTTCGGTATATATATTCGATGGAAAGAACAATGGAGGCCGCAATTAAAAGGAAAAAAAAGAAACGAAATTCCCAAATCAAAGGGATTGGGGTAAAAGTGAAAAAGATTAAGCAAGTGGCCACAGAGGGTAGCTCGCGATTCCCACACGATACAGAAGTTAGAAAAAAAGAAAAAGGGTCGCGAACAGTTTTAAACACCGGAATGAAATCTTCGGTGACTCAGGAAGAAACGGACGATGGCTTACGCGAAATATATATATATCAATATCCTAAACGAGTTTCAAAAACTAACACAAATCTAATATTGGAAAAAAACACTCTACTTATCTGGTCCTTTCACTAGGGGTTGGGGAACCTTCCTGCTCCTATCTATCTTCCTGGTTGGGGGAGGTTGGATATTCTCCGCCACAGTCACTCGTTGTATCCTGGTCTCGTCTTCTGGTTTTCGTTCTTGTGGTATTGGTATTCGTGTTCGGGTCTCGTTCTCGTGTTTCGTATGTCTATTCTTGTGTTATTTCCTGGATCCCTCCTGGATCGTCGTTCTCTTCTCTAGCTTCTTATTTTTTTTTTGCTTCACAGCAACTCTCTTACAGAATTTTCTCTCACTTGTAAAAAAGGAACCTCTCATAGGTCTTAATCTCAAACCAAAAAAAGGCGACGTGTCGAGACATGTTCGACTTTTTATACGTCGGTATGTTCGTCCATACACTCGTACGCATTCACGCACTCACACATTCTCACACTCACTCTCAAGACGAATTCAACCGTCTCCGATGATCTCAGATTTTGAGAAACAGTTCCTGACGCCTGTCTCTTTGGCGGGGAACTGTATGGTGGTATTGGTGGTGGCTGAGTTCGCCTCGTTCTCTCCGCTGCAGTTGATTTAGCTGCCAGAGCAAAGGGAGTCACATCCAGAGCTCTGACAGCTTCCTCTCTCACGGCTTCAAGATTTCACTCTCTCGTAGTTCTGTTTGTTTTGAGTGACTGCTTGGGTTCACATTCACCCTCCTGACCAGGGCTAATTATAAAACTAAATGGAGACTGGACATTAACCCAAAGTGAAAGGATAAGTTTAACGCGAAAACTACCTATCGAGTAAACCATCGTGCAGACATTAAGGGACAAAAAGGGTACCCAGGGAATCGGGAGCTATCCTTTACAATAAAGGTTTTGGTCCCTTTTTGGGATATGTGGAATATAAAAATTGTTGTTACCATTAGGCAATATCAAACAATAAAATATAGGGTGGGCTCTCGGCCTTGTGAATTTGGCAGCAGATCGTTTTTGAATGTTGGGGGACCTTGTTAACCCCCTTGATGAAGATTTGTACAGATCGTTGGGGGACCTTGTTAACCCCTTTGATGAATTTATTTGGATCGTTGGGGGACCTTGTTAACCCCTTGATGAATTTATTTGGATTGGTGGAGAAGGATCAGGATGAGTCTCCAGGCGGTTTGCCTGGCTCTTCCTGCTTCAGACCGTCCGTCTGGCCCTTGGGTACCTGCTTTGTCATCCCCTTCGAGCATATGGGAAAGAGTGAGCACTGGGTTGTAGAACAACCTAGGAACGCTCAGTTAACCCACAGCTCTCAGAGAACAACGGATAAAAAGAGAAAAGGCAAGGCAAAAATGGTGGATGGGTAAGACTGGGAAGGATGGAGTGGACAAGGACTTTTGTGCGTAATTTGAACGCAACAAACCCCACCCTTACCTCCTAAAAGAAAGGAGTTGGCTTTCGAAAGAAAAGCCGGAGTAAAAGAAAAATCCGAACTTGGATTACCCCCAAAAACGACACAACAGAGGTAACAGGTACTACAGGGGAGACGACACAACTACCTAAATCTGGTTGGCCGCCTGGTTGGCCTGGCGCGACTTAATTCTTCCTGTTGTGACTCGTGGTCACCGTTGCATGGCTTGAGGTCCTTCACGTGCCATGTCCCTCGCTCTTTTCCGCTCTCGTCGCGGAGGACATAAGTCCAAGGGGAAACCTTCCTGTGAACTATAAATGGCCCGACATATTTCGGCGCCAATTTCGCTGCGTAATAGTTCGCAGCCTCAGACAGGGTAAAATTCCTACGCCATACAATCTCATTCGGAAGATATTGGACATCTCTCCGCCTGAGATTATATGCCCTACTTGCCTTCTTAGAGGCTATAGCTAGCTTCTTCCTAATGTCTTCCCTAAGCTGACTAAACCTACTGCCTAGTTCAGACATGTCTAATTCCCTATCAGCTGGGTTCAGTTCCCTATCTCCTATGCTACTTTCCCTATCTAATGACCTAGTTTCCCTATCTCCTATACCTATTTCCCTATCTTCCACAGCTGAGTTCCTACTATCCCTAACATTTGAAATGGTTCTTATCCGGCCGCCGGAGTAAGTAACCATTTCCCTACCAAAATTCGCGAAATAAGGGGAGACTCGAAGTACGTCATGTTCGGACGTACGGATACTACACGCCACCTTCGCGAGGTGTGTATCCCAGGTCCGATGGTTTTCCGAGACATACGCGCGAAGTGTGGTTTTGATTATTTGGTTAATCCTCTCGGCAGGATTAGCCTGTGGGTGGTAATGGGCTGTGAACTTAATCTGTGAACCATAAGATTCACAGAGGGTTTTCAGTTCCTTGCTCCGGAACTGAGGGCCGTTGTCGCAGATAACAGTTTTGGGTACGCCGAACAAAAGAAAAACATGGTCTTCAAGATCCCTACAGACAGAAGACGCTGTTGCAGACCTAAGGGGAAACAACAAAGGGAACTTGGTGAAATAGTCTACGACGGTTAGAATATACACGAAACCCCTACTCGACTTTGGAAGAGGCCCCACCAAATCCACGCAAATAGTCTCCCAGGGATTCGAAATCCCTCTCCTTTCAACCATCCAACCAGCTGGTCTGTCATTAACTGGCTTTACACTCTGGCATACCCTACAATTCCTAACGTATTTGGTAATATCTGACCTCATCTTAGGCCAGTAATACCGAATCCCTACTCTCGCAAACGTTTTGCGTACTCCCATGTACCCTGCTAATGGGTTGTCATGACACTCTTTTAAAATCCTAACTCTATCTGCTTTCGGAACTACTTCCTTCCACTCTGAACTATCGTCATGAACAACCACGTGATTTGCCCTAACAAATTTAAATAAAATTCCCTTATCGACCCTCCAGGCCGGAAAAGCTAAAGGGTTCGACTCTACCTTCGTGATCATCTTAGCGATCCAAGGATCGGAACTTTGCTCATCTATTTCCGCTACAACCGCAACGTTCCTAGAGAGCATATCGGGAACTACATGGTCCTTTCCCTTCCGATGCACGATTTCGAAGTCAAACTGCTGAAGCCTAACCGCCCAACGCGCTAACCTACCGCACGGATCCTTAAGATTACTCAGCCATACTAGGGAGTAATGATCCGTCACAACCGTAAACCGAACACCTTCGATATACGGCCGCAACTTCTCAACCGCCCACAATACAGCCAAGCATTCCTTCTCCGTGGTTGAATAATTTTTCTCATTCCTATTCAACGACCTACTCAGATAACAAATCACCTTCTCCCCATCATCAAATGTCTGGCTCAGCACTGCTCCGACCCCATAGTCCGAAGCGTCTGTTTGAACGACAAACTTCCGCTCGAAATCCGGACAGGTCAGAATCGGGGCAGTCACCAGGCACTCCTTTGCCTTTTGGAAACTCCCCTCGCACTCCTCAGACCAGATGAACCTACTGCTCTTCTTCAGCAAGTCGGTCAACGGCTTTACCAAAACTGCGAAGTTTGGTATAAATCTCCTGTACCAGGATACCGTGCCGACGAAACTCCTAATTTCCCTAACATTCCTTGGTGCAGGAATCCTCAACATACTTTCTACTTTCTCTGGATCCACATGCAAACCATTGCGATCCACTACATATCCTAAAAATTTTAAAGATGACCTACAAAAGTTACATTTCTCCCTACTCACTTTCAGACCTGCCGCACATAATCGCTTGAAGACTTCTTCCAGGATTTCCAGATGTTGTCGGAAACTATTTGTGACGATAATTATATCGTCCAAATATACAAACACGTGCGGTTCCAAATCGGCACCAAGCACAGTGTCTATAAATCTCTGCCATGTCGCCGGTGCATTATGCAGACCAAATGGCATTCTCTTGAACTGGAAGAGTCCTCGGTTTGGGACTGTGAAAGCTGTGTACGGCCTAGACTTTTCTTCCACAGGGATCTGCCAGTATGCGGACTTTATGTCCAACGAAGACAAATACTTGGCATCCCTGAGCTTGTCTAGAGTGGCTGAAATGTATGGGAGAGGATAAGCATCTCGCTCAGTAACTTTATTGAGCTTCCTATAGTCCACGCAGAATCTGAAGGACCCATCCTTCTTCTTAATCATGACTATAGGAGAAGCCCACGGACTACCTGACTTTTCTATAATTCCGTCCCTCAACATATCCTCTAATTCTTTATCTATATGGCGTTGAACCGCAGGCGATACCGGATAATACCGCTGCTTTATTGGTTCAGACGCCGTCCTAATCTTGTGTTCTACCAAATGTGTGCATCCAATCCCCTCAGGCATGTTTTGGAAAACCTTTTCCACAAATCCGGTTAGTTGCCTGTCTTGTGTCTCATCCAACTCTGATCGTTCTTTGATCGTCGAAATCGAAGCCACCCCGGCTTGATTTGAGAACCTCCACTTGCCTGATCTTAAATCCGGGACAATTCCCGTTCGGGCCCAAAAGTCGGCACCGAGGATCAAGACGTGTGGGAGAGTTGGAATGACAAGACATTCTAGCAACACCGATTTACCTTGCACCACAAATGGAACTAAAACACAACCTAACACTTTTATACCCGCACCATCTGCTAAAGCTACCTGCCTAATTTTCCCCTTTCCTAACTCTAAACCTAACTCTTTCAAAATGTTCCAACCGTCCCTACCGATGATCGTACGCGAAGCTCCTGAATCTAATAATCCTACCATCCTAATACCAAAAACACTAACTCCTAAATATGGGCGTACGTCATCATCTAATGCCTCAAGTGTAAAGCCTAGCTGAACAACTTTCAACTGGTTGCCAGCAGGCAACCTACTCAATTTCTTCGGCGCTCTTGTCCTGCCGACGCAAGAGACCGATTCCCATTTCCCGAACAGAATCTACAATCCCTACGAAGAACACCTACCCTACCACAACCTAAACACTTTCGAGGAGCGGAACAAGAACTCGAAAGATGGCCCTCTTGGTTACAGTTGAAACACCTCAACCGTCTAATAGGTTGGGGGTTTCTACTGGCAACCACCGATACTTCTGGTTCCTCAGCTGTCAGACACGCTAAATCAGGTTCCAGTAAGCCTCGGGAACGTTGAGAGGGAGGTGGAGCAAAGGAGTCTACATTGGCTCGGACCACCTCCAATCTTCTACCTAACGCAACCAATTCGGTGATCGACTTAGGATCAGCCAAACCAAGTTGCGTTTGATAGAAGGGAGCCAAATTCCTTTGTATCATCCCTAGCCTCCGCCTCTCACTCAATGGTTCAGAGAGTCGACCAAACATGTTGTCCATGATGGCAACATAAACGCCAATGGACTCTTCCTTCCCTTGGGTACGACGTCTGATCTCCTCCAAAAGGAGATCATCATAGTTGGGAGGGAGAAACTCCAGTTTCAACTCCCTCACCAACTCCTGCCACGAATTCACTCTTTTCCTAATCGCCCTAAGCCAAAGTAAAGCCTTCCCTGAAAATAAATCGACAGACGACCTAAACAATTGGAGTTCACTAACTCCCCTAGCTTCGCGTAGTTCCTCCACTCGTTCTAAGAACGAGTTTACGGACGCTCCGCACCTCTCACCGGAGAACTTCAAGTCCCATTTGGACAAGTTCTCCACCCTATGCCCCTCTCCTATCTCGACTATACGCGTCGGCGAACGTGCTTGTTCTTGTTGTTGCTGCTCTTGTTGTTGATGTTGTTGCTGATGATGTTGTTGGTACTGTTGCTGTTTCCGCTGCTGGTTTTGTTGTTGTTGGTCATGGTCATCCCCTTGACCGATGTCCTGGTCCTCTTCGTCGTCATCTAAGGTGGCCAACAACATCATCAGCTCAGTTTTTAGGGCTTTCTTATTCCCTTCTTCCTCTTTGGAGTCTGGACGGGATCTCCCAATACGCGCGGTCGCCCACTCGATTTTTGTGACGATCTTCGCGTACTCTGATGAATCGCGTTGAGGTCTGTTTTCTAACAGCACCTCAATTTCCGCGATCTTTTCTTCCACCGAGTCCCTATCTTCCGCGAAACTAAACGGATAGTCCGCCACTTCAAAAGACCCCCGCCTCTCAAGCACTTTCGCCGCCCGCAATGCCTTCCGCATTTTATCCACCGTCCCTACTGCTAGCCCCCGAAACTCTACTTCGTAGGAGAGTTCCTCCTGCGAAAGCCTATTAATCTCCATAGTACAAAAAAAATAAAATAAAAAAAATTAAACCGTCGAGGAAAAAAGCAAAAAAAACAATCCAAAAATAAAAGAGCCAAATAAATAAAAAAACTCCTAAAAGTACTAACTATCGCAAGTACAAACAACGGCAACACTGATACCCAGTGCACTAAGTCTACGAGCGGTTGAAAAGTGGTTGAACCGTGTATACAACCACTGCACCGAAGATCACGCAAAAAAAAAAAACAATGGTGGAATTATGCTTCCACAGAGAAAAATGAATATATGTATGTAAAAAAAATCAAATACGAAAAAAAGGCACACAAATATATAAAAAAAAATTACCCCACAGATCAATAAGAAAAAAAAATTAAAACGAAAAAAAAAAAGAAATATCCCCACAGAAAAAAAATAAACAAACAAAAAAAAAATAGAAGAGAAAAAAAAATGATAAGACACCTACTTGGGGTCCAGGGTACAAACAACCTGGATGATTACGATGATGAATTTTCTTCCCTCGTTGACCTGTGTCACTATCCAACAGGTATTTCAGAAATCTGCTTCGGATTGGAATGTCCCACGAAGCTGAATCTTCTGGTTGTACAAACCTAAACACTGGGAGGAAAAAAAAGAACCAAAGTAAAAAGTTCACGAAAAGGAAAAAACACAAAAGACACTTCCCTGATAGGATTTGTAGCACAAATCACTACACCACAGCACAGATTTTATTTTATCGAGCCCCACACGTTGGGCGTCAATTGTAGAGGAATAGAGCCCAATTCATTTCTCAGTTTTTCTGTCCATGGCTAGATTCGTGATATAGACATATGGGTCTACTCTCCTATGCTATGCATCCTTCGTTCTTAGTGCCATGTGCTAGGTGTTACGATTGGAGCATTTTGCTCTCGTTCTAAGACGAGATTGGTCAAGAGTAGTCTTCGGCTGTACCTTGGGTCAGTTGTTGTGGGAATGAGTCGTGCGAGGACAACGCTGTCGTTTGGTGCTGTGTAACTTACGTATTTTAAGTGTTCCTTGAAAGAGAGCCTCGTATCTAATGCGACTCCGTGTTATTTTATGTGGACCTTCGATGTTACTCTATGGCCGCCAATGGTAAGGTTGATAGTATCTGTTCTCGCCCTGCTGCTTATAAGGATCGCTTTTGTGTTTCGGCAGCGTGAGGTTAGCCAGGCTCAATCATTTCCATACAGTCGTAATTGTAAACCTTATTATCTGTTCCACCTCTTCCAGTAGCTTGGCAGACACAACAATTGCAATGTCGTTTGCGAAACCTATGTATAACTTTTGTCTCCTCAGAAATGGAAGACATAAGACCCCACCAGATCTTCGCTGAACGCGTATCCTGAAATTATTGCTCTACCGCCATCTTCAGGTGCCGAAGATCAGTGGCAAGGCTGCCAACAATCCATCAGAAGTGCCGCAACTGATGCGCTGGGTTTCACCCGACCACCACCAAGAAACTTCTGGTTTCAACAAAGGACGAGAGCTGCTCGTGAGCTCTACAACCAAAAAAGATGAGAAGAACTTCGGCTTCTCCAAAGAAGAAAAAATAGCACAAAAAGTGCGCAATCGAAGATGTTGAGATATTATACTTCAGGATCAATATTCGGAACTTTCACCAAAAGGTAAAAAGAACGTGTCAAGCCAACAAGACCTGTACATCAACCTGTAGAGATGAAGAAGGAAACCTCTTAGAAGAGTTACAGACGGTGCTGAGAATATGGAAAAACTTCTTCAGACTGTATAACGGCGACGAAGACCAACATCTCGCTATTAGGCAGAATGAACCATTCAATCTAGACGATGTGAACCAAAACTTCCATCCACCTGATCAAAATGAAGTGAGGATAGCAATATCCAAGCTTAAATCTAACAAGGCTGCTGGATCTGACGGCCTACCAGCGGAGCTATTCAAAGCACCTGGAAATGACCTGGTGTGGTTTCAGACCAAGAAAGTCCACAATCGATCAAATCTTCACACTTCGGCAGATCCTGGAGAACACTCAAGAAGTCCAAATCGATGGCCACCATCTTTTCATCGATGTTAAAGCCGTATATGACAGCATACATAGAGACGAGCTATACAGAGCCATATCTAGTTTTGGCATCCCTGCCAAATTCACCTGTGCAGGATGACGATGGAGAACACTCGCTGCTCCATCAAGGTCAGTAGCGATCTCACTGAGACCTTTGGTGTCCAAAAAGGAATTAGGCAAGGCTACGCATTTGTCACCCGTCTTCTGACTGAAGGGACAACGCAATAGAGGAAGACCTCGCCTTATGTAGCGAGCACAAGTAGAAGGGGACCTCAACCGACTTGGAGTGCGCAACTGGAGGCAGTTGGTTTAGGACCAGATTCTCCCCGAACTGTAGCTCCACCTAAGTAAGAAAGTAAGTAACACCCCGTAATACGACACTACGACGTATGACATTCAACAGTCATAGACATAGCTCTAAGCCTTGTGGTACTTCGCTGCTGATCTTGTAGTCTTTGGATCCATTGTCTGTATCGTAGGTAAGTAGATACTCTGCGCTTGAAGACCCTGTTGGTAAATGGCAAAAGGGGCAAGCATAACCTCTGTCTACAGAGCATCTACGATGCTTCAGATGAAGTTTAGGCTTGTGTACTCAAACTCAAACATTTGGACTGCATGAAGACCACTGAACCTGATGCAATACCACCCATTGTTCTTAAGAACCCTACTCTTTGTATTCAACGTGCAAGAATTGAATTCAACGTCCAAACTGTACTACGGGTATTAGGAAGATATAAAGATATCAATGAAATGATGATGGGCTTCGGGTAATGACTTCCAATTGGCAAAAGGGATCAGGAAGACCATGAGATGAGAGAGTCTAAAACTGTCAGAAACTGACTCCTATTTCGGTAAGTACATTATCTTTAAAAAAAACACCTCAGAGCTCTAATTAATGCCAAATACTATAGCTCTATACTCAAGCAAGTTCTAAATGAAGCCTTACATCCAAAATTTGTAGCAAAATACTTTAAATACAAAATTTAAAGTCCACCAGTCATTTTCCGAAACAGTTCCCCTTCAATTTCCTATTTCGCTGCCAACGTCAACCATTTTGACAGTCGACACTTCTTTACTTTCTGCTCACTGAAGTGTAGATGAACGATTACAGTACGTAATAGGTCCTCATTAAACAAAACCCTCCTCTGGATGCGCACATGTAAAACTTTAAGCACCACAATGTGCGATAACAACATGACAACACATCCTGGTACCTGTCCATCTATCAAAGCTCAGTGTGTGTACTCAGAAACCAAATACCAGTTTAGTCTATAACATCGCCACCTACATACGGTACACGTTCATTTAATTTATATGCAAAACAGTTTACAAAGCTATATCCCGTAAAATGACACCTTGAATATTGCCTTTTGATTTAGACCGTAACATGAGGACACATTAAGGACATGTACACTATATTTTGTAGTAGTTGCTTCGATGGGGATTCAAATGACCTTTAAAATCATGCTTTGGCTACCTGCCTAAAAGATTTGTGCATATCCTTCACTTCATCTTGGTATGTATCCTTTTCTTCCCTGTATCCCACTCATTGTAAACAATAAAGTTTACCACCGACAATTCAAAGGCACATGTGTGTCCCTAGCCTATATCCCATCATCATCATCAACATCAATGTCAGCTGTTGTAAGTACTTCCGAATAGGTGGCAGCAATATCCTGGCGTAAGTTTGCCAATATATAACAAATAAATCATCGCATAGCCCTGAGCCATTTAATCCCTCCATTCGTGGTTGACAGGATGAATACCAAAATAAAAAAACGAAAACCTTTTTCCTCAACATTTTGAGGTTAGAATTGTTTTTCACTTTGATTTGGTCCTACCAGAGGTGTGGGCGCCTATCCGATAAGGATAATCGATGACGGCTTCCAATTGTGTTGGATTCCCTAGTCCCATTTGAAATTCTATCGAGCCCCTTCGGGAAATCGTTTGTTGTTTAGTAGCTGCCTAGCTTAGAATTTCAACATCGCCGTTAGCCTGCGAGTCGTCACGGCACGGCTGTGACATCAAAGGCCATTTTCGAGATCCTAACCGATTCGGGTGCCCGTGCCTGTCGGTGTTGCAAACAACGTGATTCCACCTCTCTCTCTCTCCATCCCACTCCCACTTCCACCGCAGAATGATGAAAATTGAAATGTCACTTCCATGCCTGTGTCAAATATATTTCAATGGCACGTGATGAGTGTGTGCGTGCTTGTGTATGTGTTTTATTTATCCTGATTTTTTCATGACTGGATTTTCTTGTTATTTTTTTTTTTTTTTTCTTTTTATTATCCTCTGCGGATGATGGGATTCTTTATCTGAGGGAATGCCGATTTCCCGTGCGTTGTGGTTATGAATTGCGTTTTACGCTCTTAAACAAATATCCTTTTCCTTGTCAATCCTGTGGAACTTGACGATAGACTAAGGACCACAGCACTTGGTTGTTGTTGATATGAAAATGCAAATATTTACAATAATTTTTTTCGAATTTTTTTATTTGTTGTTGCGGAAAAAATCGCTTTAAAATCACCGAAGGATAATAAATGTCCTCGGAGCGCCATTGAAGTGTGACATATTGGAAAGTTATTTCCGACACAAATTAAGTGGAATACGGAAGCAGATCGGATTTTAATTACATTTTTTTTTTTTTTTTCACTTTTTTTTTGATTTTTATTGACTCAGTTGAATGAGGATTGTGCACGCGGTTAAATGAAGTCCTTGGTCCTTGGTCAATATGAATGAAATGTTGTTCAGTGATGAGGTATGTTAAAGTCATAATTCTTTTAATTAAGATAGATAGTGAAACCGTAGAGGAACTGAGTTCATCAAAAGATTTATAAAAGCAGGACTGCGATGGTGTTAAATCGCAATCGCAGGAAAGGTTATTAGCAAAAATAAACATCCTTTTGATCTCTGGTGTGTCATTAGATGTTAATTTCACGACCAAGTTGATTATATGCCTTAGTGAATTACCGACCGAGATTTATGCCATGACATTTTAACCTTCACTGACATGATGGGCTTGACTATTTACTATTTTTGTAGGAACTCATTAATATTCATCCCTAGGGAGAAGTGTTGACCAGACACATTGAACGATATTCGTGCTTTAACGAAACAGTCTTACCAGGCGAATTGTAGTTTAAAACCCCATTGCCAGACAAGCCCTAATCGTATTAACATTTCGGTTAACTGGAACTATATATATATATCTGCCAAACACTGAGGCAGAGTAGGTACTAATGTTTCGAAATTGTGACGAACAATGTACATATTTAGATCGTCAAGTTCTATAAGGAAGCAGCTCCAAAGAGTGACTTTCCTTTTGGTGACTAAATAGTACTGAACAGTCGCATAGCAAGTGAGAAATGGATTCTATTTCCACTTCGTCTCTGCAGTTCCTATATAAGTCGTTACAGGGAAGTCGTAGCCGTGCTGCATCATTGCCTATTACACAGTGTCCTACCACGACATCAACAGCTGTCCGAATATCCCTAGAACTAAGTTTCATGAAATCTGGAGATCTATTTTCATCATAGACTGGCCATAACGATTTGCCTGTAGCGTATGTATGTAATAGATACCATTGTCTGTTAGCTTCCTGGATGGATTCAGTATCTATTACCCTATTCAAAGATGTATACTAGCCACAGGAAGGGCCTGCTTGAAAATGTGACCCTACCCTAGCTATTTCATCAGTTCTGTACACTCTCCAATTACAATTCAATATTTTGTTAATGTACTGCACCGATGCAATGCAAATAAAGCTCCTGGTGAAGACCGTATTCCATGTGATTTTTTTAAGTTTGCATCAGTAGAATTTGTAGGAAAGCTCTCTACATCTTTGCATTAAGATTCCATTTTCTCTACATATGTACCTACTGAAAGTAATGGAACTCCTAAGCTACCGCCTTCCAGACATCGTCGCTAACATTCATTTGGGTCACCGGAAGTTACTTTAAAGAATTGTGCATTGGCGACATTCTCTTAACGAACGTTAGCCAATATTGAAGAGTCTAACCGAGCGAAGTTTAGATTGAAAACGCAACAAAGTGAGACCAAGTGTAGTTATCGCTTACTCAACCATGATCTGACTGCTAAAAATTAATTCCACCATCGGTTCAGCGTAGTTCTAATCTCTAACATCTTTAAGGACATCCGAAAGTCCCAAACTTCAAAGACCTTATTGCAACCCCAAAAAAATTTACTGGTATATTTTTAGAAGCATTCTAGGTGGTTCGAAGGGCTCTTCAACCACACACCCTAACCATTCACTCTGAGATTAACCGCGAGATGAAAACACTTAACTTAGCTCTCCATTCAGCCTTTGTTAGGTCCTGCTCTATTGTCAGGGGCAAGAAGAAGCCAAACTTCGTATGGTGGTCAGCCGATGTTTCGACCTTGCGGAAAAATACCCGTTGCTCGGAACCTATATAACGTGGCCAAACGTACAAAAAATCCCGCTGACTAAAAGGAAAGCAAAGGTGTTTTCCAGAAAAAGACATTCTACGCCAATAGGGCCTCCTGGAGCAAAGTGAAATAGAGTCCATTAAAGACGCAGATAGACAACGTAAAATTCCTTGAAAGATATCAAAAAAACAGACGGATCCTGGGCAGAACCATGATTTGAGAAACTAAAAGTCCTCTTTAGGACTCATTTCCAAGATTTCGAAATCCTAACATCTGAAAATGCAGTACACTTACGGCAGAACAGCCAACACCAGCAATTTCCTGGGCAACCAAATTGTAGCTAAAAATCAAAGATCAACGGGGCAATTGACTTCTTTGGCCGCTTTAAAGTACCTGGTCTGACAATATTTTCCCCATGATGCTACAAAGCCACACGGAGTACCTATATCAGTCCGCGGCTAGCGAATATTTTTCGCGGGTGTCTTAATTGCTCATATATCCCTCGAGCCTGGAGAGCAGTCAAAGTCATTTTCTTACCCAAAATGGGTAAACCCTCACATACAAGCCCAAAAGACTTTAGGCCGATTAGCCTTACCTCTTTACTACTCAAGACATTTGAAAGATTAATAGGATGTGTAAATCCGCTTCTCACTAAGTCTGAGGGATATGTCCCCAGCCCAACACGCCTATACTAAAGGCCGATCTGCTGAGATAGCCCTGCATGAGGTTGTAACAAAGATCGAAACTTCACTCTACTACAAAGAATTCACGATAGCGGTCTTCCTAGATATAGAAGTAGCCTTCAACAATGTAAAATCTGAATCTATACGACTAGCACAGGACCAAAAAAACATAGACCCAGTAATATTAGACTGGGTTGAATGCATCCTCAAGACGAGACACATCAACTCAGAACTGAGTTACTACCAAGTACATGGGCTGGCCTCTGGGGGCACCCGGCAAGGCGGGGTCTTATCCCCTATACTATGGATAATAGTCGCGAACGGAATTTTAAAGAAATTAGAACAAAGTCGAGTCAAAGTTGCCGCATACGTGGATGATGTTGTCATAATGGTGACCCACAGATTGGGCCCTTGAGACTCAACGGTATACCTCTCTAAATCTCAGATAAGGCGAGATATTTGGGCTGTAGACTCAACCGTTAGCGTACTTGGAAGAAAACAAGTCAGAAAATAATTCATCCATAGCCTTCTGTCTGTGCAGCAAAATCTTTGGTAAGAAATGGGGACCCAAGGCCGCCGTCATCCACTGGATGTACTCACCCATCGTCAGACACATTCTATCCTATGGGTGACGAGTCTGCTGGCCCGTAGCAGATAAGACCACGTATCTCGAGCACTGACCAGCATACAAAGATTAGCATATATAGGGTAAGCCCCATCAGAACCACACCGACTACAGCTCCTGAACCATATTGAACTACAGCTAAAGGAAACGACGGCAAAGAGTGCCCTACACTAAACAATCCAACCTTTAGAAAAGGGTGACATGGGCCAGCGCACTTTAGAGAGATCTGCATACTTACGTACCGAGACGGATTGTACTCGTACATCACCTTCCCACGACTTTAGTTTAAATGTTAATTCAATCTTCCCCTCAAGACAGGATTGGATAAACGACAAAGTCATCAACCCAAATAATATCTCGATTATCACAGACGGGTGAGGTCTGATATATACTCATTTGAACCTGATTGCTCACTCTTTGAAACCTACAAACCCCGGTAGTGTGTTTCAAGTGTTGGTATTACCAATCGCAGTAGCGGTACGAGAACTATCCACGCAACTCCACTCAAAAAAGATGATCGACATACATATACGTCGACAGTCAAGCCGCTATAAAGCCCATCTCATCCACCATCCACGTTGTCGAATCCAAACTTGAAACGATGTCGTAAAGAACTCACTGCACTCACAGCAAAACCACGACGTTACATTCCTTTAGGTTCCAAGACACAGCGGTATTCAGTGAAACGAATGGCCGGAGGATTTAGCAAGAAAGGAGTGCGAACAGGACCAGACAGTGGTCGTTACCTCTGTTCTATAGGGCCTACCTCTTGTTAAGTCCCATATAGAGCAAGCCTTCACGAGACTAGCTAATGAGAGATATAGCCCACTCTCATCTTGTCGCGTATCCAGAAAACTCTAGACAAAACAAAACAATGCCAAGACCAAGCAAATTTTAGAGCTCAACAAACAGAACTTAGCGCTCTTCACGGGGATTATTTCCAGACACAACTCCTTGGCTGCCCACCGAAGAAGAATGCGACTAGACACTTATGACTTCTTTCGAGGCTGTGGTGACACAGACGCAGAAAAGCGCACATCTCACTTTCTATGTGAATGTCCAAGCCTGTGGAAAACTAGGAAAACGGGCCTCGCCGAATTCCACTTCGTGGATCTGGTTGACAGGTCGACCAGAAAGCCACCATTAACCATTCTGAAATTTATAACAATATCGGTTCAGAAAGGCCGTTTAGCTATCCCAAAGCTACAGACCAACTTTTGTATTCGATTTAGGTTATCTATGGCACTGAATCCATTGGTGATCCGAGTGCTGGCTGCATGTGCAGACATCCCTTTAACCTACCTACCTATCTACCTATCTACCTACCTATCTAAGTCAAGACTGTTCAAAATATAGGGTCATCCAACAAGAAGTGTCATTTTAAATCAATAGAAAAACGCAACATTTTTATGAAAAGTGGTGATATTTTTATTTTAATCAAAAGTACAAACTCGGAGGTTAGTAATGGGATACAATGTACATAGTCCTTCTTTTGATAAAATTTTGCATCACTTTTTCGCCAGTTTTCGATAGTTGACTATTGACAGTTCAACAATGTTGCGAAGTTTAAAATGACACCTCTTATTGGATGACCCTACACATTGTATATATTTTTACCAAAAAGTTGGAGAAGCTGGTAGGTTTTCTTGGACTCATATCCTTATCTTTGTGGTTCCAAGTAATGGATTTTCCCCAACAATTCTGTAGTACTTCTAAGGTGAAAGACTTTCACTGGCAGGACCTATTATAATGAATGACAATTTCAACCTATTACATTGCTCAACTCATGCCTATGTACCTATCCATTGTTAAATAAATATTGTATGCAACCAATTTTAGATACCCATCGAGGTTAGCACGAGAACATGCTTATCCGTAACATGATTCCATGGCGTTACCCTTCATGAAACAATTTCAATCAACTCACTTAATCAGGCATTTAATCCAATAACCAAAATCCACTTGTTTTCATTTAATTTCGTGTGTATTTCGATTCGAATCCCATTCACTCAATCGATGACTGAATAAATAGAATTATCGCTTTAGCACCCACCACGTGGGTCACGTCAACAGATGCATATTCCTATGTACTCCGTCCACAGTGCATGCAGCAGGCATCAAATAAGCGCGTGGGAACTCCACATGCATAGTAATCGATAGCATTTCTGACCCGATTTCCTACTCGGCCAACATTTAATGCCGGCGCTCACAAGTCATGCAAAGTTTTCATAAATTTTTGAAAAAAAAAAAACCTTTTTTTTTTTGTGGAATATTTTCCTTTCCCAACTACTGAATGGACCCCTGCCACAAAAGGTGCTAATTGCAGTTTGTCAAGTTTCATCGAGACGCGATATGTCCCGCGCGTATGGGAGTGCGCATATGACAAGTGATGCTTACCAAGTTGCCACTGCGATTCCATGGGAGTATACACATTTTCGGAAGAAAAAACAAAAAAAAAAAAAGAAGTCTCTTAACAGCGCATTTATATTTTATTTATGTTTTATGAATGCGTTAATTAGTTGCCACTATATGTACAAAGTGGTGGTGTTTGCTTGTTGTTGGAAATGAAGCTAAGCTGAGGTGCCTCTGGTGGCTGGTCTTGTGGGTGAGTCACTGTCATGGTGATATGCTTTCGAATTTTTTCAATGGTTGATTGGAGATTCTGGTTTCGCACAATATTTAAGCGGTTATGGTTTGGACAATGTAGCGGGTGAGTGTATTTGAACATTGCATAGTGTGAAAGTTTTTCAAATTCAATTTGAATAGGCTACTGGGACTGACATGAACCGAATGGTATCTAGTGACACAAATACAATTTTATTGTAATGCCTCAGTAAGTGTAATGTGAATCACCTTCGGCTGAGGATTCTGAGTCAATCAGAGCTGATTGGACTGCCGAATTTTAGAGTGGTGTACTAAGGGGGTTATCATCAGAAAAAAATACCCTAGTGAACCCACAATCGCGCAATGCACACCAAACCTTACGTTTTTGTGGATGTAAGGGCATCTCTTGTGCGTTATCTTCACTCCAAATGTGACATTTTTGTTTGTTTAACCCAGTAATGCGCCTCGTCACTGCCAAAAGAAATAACCACTCGCTTCCAGGTAAATTAAGGCCCAAGTACTGAAATCATGGCGTAAATGATGGGCGTTTGGCTTCAATTCTTGCAACAATTGAATATTGTTACGCTTCGGGCTAAGAGCTTTGGCGAATTCGTTCACATAGTGGCCTAGAGAGCAACGATATTTTCTTCAAAACACACAGTTCTCAAACTGGTTGATGGAAACATTTCCAATAGAGTGAACTGAGTGTGGAACTTGAAACTTATCAATTCATTTAGCCTATAGCGTTCACCATAAGAAGGACCAAGCACTCGCGAGTCAATAGTTCATTTGGAAAATCCCCAGCAGTCTGTAGGCAGGTTGAATTTTTATGCCCCCAGGTTCGTACTCTTGATTTCGGTCCTATGACATTAGCTGGCTATGTTCGTGAGTTCATAAAACTAATTGCGGATTCTAAATAACTTATGGATACACAATTTTCTTTTTGTAATACTACAAGTCATTTATTCATCTCACTTTTCTTTGAGGCTATTAGAAAAATGAGTGGCCCAAGGGTAGTGATGCGAATATGTATGTATATGAAAACACAAGCGTTCTCACGTTAGCCTCTCACTATTAAGTCCTCCTCTACACCTTCGCGTTGGTGGCTGCTGGGTGTCTAGTACCTCGACTGGAGATTGGGTAATCAACCCCTTTGGAAGGTCGTTGGTGGCAGCAGACTAATGCACTTCCTCTTGCTCCAGGCGACAACGGACTAATTCTCTAGATGGAATCAACGGCGCCATCTACATCTACATCTACTATAGGGATCTCCAATACAGAGCCAGGGTGCTGGAAAAGAGATGGTGGAGGATGAACTCATATAGCCGAAGTGGGTTAATGACTGCGGAAGATCCGGCTGGTCCTCCAGGCTGGAGGTTCTGCGTCGGGATAACTTCCCGACCACGTAAAAACAACACTAGTTCCAAAATAATTACAAGCCTCGGAAAAAGGATTCCGATTCCCTGGTGATGACCCTGAAAAACGAAAAAGGGACAACGGCGTTCGGATCTGCACGTGGAATTTTCGGACCATGAACAAGCCACGTGCAGCCGAATAATGAACAGAGACCCTACACTGCTATAAGGTAGATATTACCGCCATCCAGGAAGTGCGTTGTGATGGGCCGGATGAAGGGATGAAAATCTGTGACATACACATGTATATTACGCTGATTGCTACAAAGAACAAAAACAGCGTCTATTTGGGTGCGGATTTGTTGTAAGCGGCAGTTCGGAATGAAGTCTTGAGCTTTAGAAACGTCAGTGAACGCCTTATACCAATCCGCATCAAGGCTAAATTCGCCAATATTACTCTGATATGCGCTCACGCCACCACAGAGGAAAGAGATGATGCTACCAAAGACATATGAGCAATGTTCTAAGTTTGACGTTATAATCATCCCAGCTGCACATGCAGCTAAACAACTCGCCTACGAAATGGCGCTAAACAGAAGGACGAGAGCGGCTCGTGAGCTTTATGAACAAAAGAGGAAGTAAGAACATCGGCTTCTCCGAAGGAAAAAGATAGAGCACGAGAAACGCGTGATCGCGGAATTAGCGAGATTCTACTCCAAGACCGATGTTCGAAAGTTTTACCAAAAAGTAAAAAGAACGTGTCAAGGCAACACGTACCTATAGAGATAGACAAGGAAATCTTGTAGTCGAGTCATAGTCGGTGCTGAGGACATGGAGAAACCACTTCTGCAAACTATTAAACGGCGACAACGACCCAAATTCCGCTGGTAGGCAGAACGAACCATTCAACGTCCAACCGACCAGAATGAAGTGAGGATAGCAATATACAAACTCAAGTCCAACAAGGCTGTTGGAACAGCCGAGCTATTTAAGGCCGCGGGGATGAAATGAATGAAATGGAGAGCATACACCAACCCATTTCCAAGATTTGGTCGGAGGAAAATATTCCTGATGAATGAAACCTTAGCATCATTTCCCCATCCACAAGAAAGAAAATCTTCTAAACTCCGCCAACTCTAGAGGCATTAGTCTCTTTAACATTGCATACAAGATCCTATTGGCCGCCCTGTGCGAGCGCCTGAATAAATTTATCAACGAGCTAATTGGGCTCCTATCAGTGAGGTTTCAGGCCCGGTAAGTCCACAATCGAAGAAAACCTAAGAAGTGCAAATCCATACTTACCATCTTGGTCTGGTTCAGAAACACTAAGATTCCATGTAAGACCCTCATCATCCCAGACCTGCTGTACGGCGCAGAGGCAAGGAAGGCGGACGAAGATATATCCTTGGTCGTTTTAAACGCAAAATTCTTTGGATAATTTTTGGTCCCGTTTGTGTAGACCGGATTTGGAGGAGGAGATTTGACAGTGAACTCTACGAGCTGTAAAGCGATGGTCAGAAAAATACGCATCAGTCGTCTAAGATGGCTAGGATATGTGGAGGAAATGGACACTCCGGTCGTAAGAGTTTTCGAATCCAACCCGGAAGGGCAACGTAGTAGAGCAAGACCTTGCCTTAGATGGTGCGCACAAGTGGAAGAGGACCTCAACCAACTTGAAGCGCGCAACTGCAGGCAGTTAGCCATAGATCGCGCTAACTGAGAGGCATATTGGTTGAGATTCAGGTCCACCCCGAACTGTAGCGCCACCTAAGCAAGCACCATCATCAAACTTCAAGGGTACTGGACAGGCTGATGCTCTATAAGCATCATTCTGTCTATCTATTTATCAAGAAAATAGTAAACGTTAATCAAACTACAAAGTATAGAGAGTTTCAAGAACTTTCAACCGAAGAAATACTCTGCACGATGTCGGACATCACGCTACTGTCTCTTCGATTCGGCTTAAAATTTGGTGAAACACCGTACAGAAATAGTTTGGTATACCGATGCCTCTAAAATAGTTTCGGGAGTTGATGTTGGTAACTTTTGGACAAAATTCCAAATCGCACTTAATTTTGTCAAGTGTCAGTGCCAGTTTTTGTGTTCCTTCGAAATCAAATTTTTTAGCTCTTGACACTGACTGCTCATCATTGCTTCGATGGTTTTCAAGGAATTTTTATCAGCTGCCTTTGTATTTTGTTGAAGACCTCTTGGGCAGTTTTAACGAGTAAAATATTCTTGTTTTGTCTGATTATTTGTGATAGTTGCAAGAGATATGCAGGGGTACGCTTTCGGTATCACGTATGTTTGTTAAACTCATCCTGGAACAGATGGAAAGGTACCTACTAATTTCAACTTACTGACCGAAAATGAGTAAGAGAATTATGACTCACTTTGGATGTTTTGAGCAGAAGGATAATTTTGACAGAATGCATCCACCTTCCTTGAGGGTGTTTAAAACTTAAGAACAAACTCCTACCATAAATTAACCAACACTCCTCACTATAAAGTCACTTTCAGTTAAGTGAACCATTCCCTAAAATGCTAACATTTTAACAAAAGGTATCAAGACGATCAAATTGGAGTTCTTGTGCCTGAGTACCATTTTAATTCCTTTCAAGATCGTAAATCCCAGCTAAGTCATTCCATTATATAAACAAGCGTACCACCTACCCTTTACATAATTTAATGTGAAACGTTTTTAATCTAAACCTCTCCTCCTGCTTACACCATATATCTTGGTATCACGACATTAAAAATTTAATGTAATTTAAAAGAGGCTACTCTGAATTTTTATTCCTTTTTTTTTTTTACTTTCCTCAGTCAAGCATCCTCAAGGACACTTCAGCATGCGGTGGACAAAAAAAAAATCCAATTAAAAGAAATTACACAGCCGCCAGGGACGAGGCCACAGTAACAGCAGCGCAGCAACGCTCGCAGTCTTATAAAAATTAAAACGAGACCACAAAATGGCCACGTCTCGCTTCCTGTTTCTCGTTGTGACTTTATTCTATTCATAATTTTCTAGACCAACATTACATTAAAGCGACCCACCACCGAATGAAGATGCCTTCACAGCGAGCACAGCTTTAATGTACTCATATTATCCTCATCCCTTTGTAACTATGGCGGCGCGTGTTTGCCCTGATGAAGGACCGGAATATCAAGACCCTTGAATTAATGGTGTTAAACCCAACACTGGCTAGTCGACGACGGACCGACAGCCTCTCGAAATAGACCAGATTGTCCCCCATCATCCGCATAAAATGACACAAAAAAGGAAATCAAACAATTTTCATTTCCATTCCCCAGTTGAAAACGGCGAACCGTGCGAAATGAAAAATAATAGCTCTCAGCAAAGAGGATATACACGCGGCTCCGTCAACGTATATATCTTCTTCTTGGTATTCTGCAGCGCACGCCCAAGTTCCCTCCTAGAGGTGCAGTATAAAGTCAGGAAATTTTCCAAAAAGCGTTTATCGTAAAGCCCAGCAAAAAGAGGACATCCATGGGATCTTACACCCTCCTGAGATGGGTTACGATGGGAAATCTCTTAACTTACTATAAGGTTAGCGTTTTCCTTTGGGTTTCCTTTTTGTACCATCCTCCCTCCCCCACCAAGGATATGATATGTGCCTTGTGCCTAACAAAGGTTAAGGGGAACATTTGTCTCAACTCAACATAGTGGGTGTGTTAGGGATGAAAAATTACTGTGGACAACAGAGGGTAGTGTCTTTTTTCTCAGTTCGTCCTTATTACTTTTTTGTCCTGTTCCGTTGGTTAAAAAGTCTCTTTCGCAGTGTATGTGTAGTTATTTATAGCCTGTAAAATTTAAAGATATTTGTCAAAAGTTTCCTTTTGTGGTAAGTGGGGGGCTTGTACGAGTATTGGCAAAGTAAAGTAAAAGCTGAAAGAAGGACTTACGGAGATTTATCTTTAAATAAAACAGTGACTCGGTTTTTGGAAGGTAGGGGGCATCCTTAGGAAAGTTTTAAGGACGAAATCTCATATTTGGAATTTATTTTAACAATGTATCATAAATTTAAGCTGGCAATTTCGTTGAAATACGGTCGTTGGATATTTTATGGAGGTTATAGTTTTCTGAGGAATTATGGTGGACTCGATGCCATGGACGAATTGCGATGCTCGTATTTTGTTTTGACCATATGTTCGCGGTTTATGGTCTGTCGACGACGTTTGTTTGAGGACGTTTGTTTGTCTTCGTTTTTTTTTCTCCTTTTTCGATGTGAGGAGTTTGATTTATTTACTTTTTACGGAGAAGGACATGGAAGCAACAGAGAATTAAGTGGAGCTACTTGAGTACGTAATTCTTTTTATGGCGGTAGTAGGTATATTAATGACTACTCGTATACTAGTAAGGAAGAAGATCCTTACAGCTTTAACCTGAGCTGAGAGTGTATAAATCTATGAAGGCAGGTAATATTTATTGGCTATACATATTTGATTGCTTTAAAAAGGGAAAATTAATCACTGTTTTGGGAATGTATGCCGAAATGAAGGAAATGAATGAGTGAGTATGACAGTTCACCCATTAACTGAAGTACGATGTGGGTGAACCGAACGACGTTCTGAGAATACCAATTTATTTCTTTGTATAGCGTCTGTTGCCAAATAACTAAGAAAAGCTACATACATAGAAATAGCATCACTCATTAAGGGCTGTTTTTCACCCTGTCTTGGGAGTGATATTTGTTCCAATTTTACGTAAACAATCGAATGCGTTGTTAAGGATTTAGTTATAAACGATTTCAAGAAATTCAATGCAAATTCAGACAGAGAGCTTCCTGGTGCTGTGCTCAGTCTTCCAGGGGCGTCAATAGAAGTCCGGCTAGTTGAAGGACCTGTCGATATATAATGCAGATAGACTGTGAATAACCGATAAGCAATCACAGACCACGAAGAGCAGGATTCTGGTTGTGTGCCTAAATCGAACAAGCCCTATGAAGAGACACCCCAGGTTGATCGAACCTCCGAACAGACCCAAATTGAACATGGACTATTATGTGGAATGTACGTACTTTGTACACTCTGGAGGCAGCTCAAAAACTAAAAATTGTCCTCGCGCAATATGACGCTGACATTATTGCAATCCAGGAGATATGTTGGAGAGGATCTGGTATAATGAAAAAACAGAGTTATTACAGCTGCAAATCCTGCACATGTTAGGATGCAGATTCGCTGTTGGAAATTAGTTGCGATTAAGAACCATTGGTTTAAGTAGACACTTGTCCATACACCCCCCTAACAAAGAAGCTGATGACGCTATCAAGGAGGAATTTTACGACATCCTGGATGGAGTGTGTTCTGAACAGAATATCAAAATGGTTCTTCGCGACTTTAATGGTAAAATTGGCAGAAAAGGGACGCAAGTGTTAACGTGAGGCAATGATGAAGATTGTTCAGATTAGGCTTTACAATAGCATAACATCTATGTATCTCTTAAGGGAAAAAAGCATAAATGTCGCCTAAGACTCATGGATTTCCCGAATGTAAGAACAGTTTGTGTATGTTGTGTAGCCCGATCATGCTACAGAGCATAGATTCCATATACGTGGAGAGTGGTAAAGGTGGTATTCAAGGTACCCAAGGCAGGCTAACACCGCTAAGGACTTCAGGTTAATTAGCCTTACCTCCTTAGTAGTAAAAACAATTTAGCGACTGGCTGACATACACATTCGCTGTAGACTACGTCCCGAGAACATGTTTTAAACGTCTCTGTGAGGAAACTGATACTAACCCTTGGGGCTTGACCAATCTGAAGGGTTATAGGACACCTCCAATAACATGTCCAATAATGCTGCGATCCATAGTAGTCCACATTTTCCCCCAAATACCATCTACTTTGTGCTACATCATAAGACAGGTCAGTCCAGTATATATTCCACTAATTAGTTTGGAGGAGCTGCTTAAGGCATGCGGCAAGATAGGCGGCCGAATAAGACAATAATGGTGGCTGTAAAAAAGAGACCAGACCTTTTCATAATGACTATGCAGAAGTGCCTTGACGAAAGAACCTTACCCGAAAAAATGGAAAATGCAGCATCAGGTCTTGCTAAACAAAAGGAAAGAAGCCTCCAGAGAAAGATGGCTCCACGGCACAAAAAAGTACTGTGCAGTAGTAACGTTGGACGTAAAAAACCCGTTTAAATCTCTAGACGATCGCTTGCCAGGATGGATACGCCATATTATCTGCTGCATATAGTGGCACACTATAAACAACAGGAAGTTGAGATACAATACGGATGAAGGGGTAAAGTACTACAACGTCACTTCGGGAGTTCCACAGGGATCGATCCTAGGACCGTTATTGTGAAACATCATCTATGACGGACTCCTATGATTAGCGTTACCTGGGAGAGTAACTATGATTGGATTCGCCGTTGACATACCCATCGTGACAGTAGCTAAACAGATTTGTGCAGTTGAATCAGCTACGAACGAAGATATTGCCCGAATAAAAGATTGGCTAACAGCCGCTGGACTATAAGACAGAAGCTATCCCCATAACCAGTCGAAAAATTATAGAGTTGGCCAACTTCCAGGTTGGTAACCAAACAATCAGCTCCAAAGAAGCGTCTAAATTCCGTGGTATTGACCAAGAAAGCTTCCCAAATGCAGGGAGCTCTCTCGCGCATGCTTCCTAACATCGGTGGTCTTGGATACGCTAAAAGGATCCTATTCTCGAGAGTTATCAAATCAGTTCTGTTATAGGCTGCCTCAGTTTACGTGCATGCATCAAGAATGAAAGAAATCAAAAAGAGATTGTCTGAGCGCTACGAACAATTAGCGGCTTTCGAACCATTTCAGACAAGACCGCCTTTGTTATAGCATCCTGGCAGATGTAATGTTGACGGTTTATCACAGAAGACCCTGGAGCCAAAACGACTCCAAAAGTATCAAGAGGATCAAAGTTGAAGAAAAGACAGTGTCAGCAGCTACGTAGCAAGGTCGTTGGGACTATACAATGAAGGCCAGATGGATATACAAACTCATACCGACAATCCAAGTCGTAAACATGGAGATTGCAACTATAACCTCACGCAATTTCTGTCTGGCCACGGTGGTTACCGCAAGGATCTCCACCGATTTGGACACGACAGCTCACCATGCTGCCATTCGATCCCTTAAGTGAATGCGTACAGCAACCTCGCTCTCCCCAAATGATCGAACGGCCAACCAAATCGACCAAGTGCTTATTGATGTGGATCATGCATCAAACATTTTGGATGTACGTACCTTCAGGGGGGCAAATCTCAACTCGGATCATCTTCTGATCATCGGCAACTTCAAAGTTCGACCATCAAAGTTTCAAAAACATGTCCTGGGATCTGAGGTTGGGTTGTATTGAATCTGCCTGCCTTCTTGTTCGGGGCTTCTTTCAGTACAGAATATACTTATCTTTCTAAATAATTCGAAATGTGGCTTAAAAGAAACTGCTTCCTGCTACTACCATGAACCAGTATATCGATGGAGTTCCTCTTCCTCCAACAAAAAGCATTGAAAAACAAATGGCTAACTAGCTCGTAAAAGTAAACTTAAGGGTTGAAAAAATTGCAATTCGCTGAGGTATGCTGAACCATTTGCCTCGTATAGAAACATTTCGCATCCTAACTTGACACGGAACCTAGGGATGGAATTTTTCTTCAGAGGAGGAGAATTAGACTAAACCATTGGGAAAGAAAATGAAAAATGACTCCTCAGGTCAACACAGCTTTATGAAACCTGGCTGAGAGTTAATAATTACCGGTGTCTTATAGACAGATTGTTCTATACCCTCGGTTCTAGGTGACTTATTTAAAAGCCAGACTTTGGAAGAAGCTCTACTAATCCAAGAGACAACTAGATATCCATTTCTCACTCCAGTAGGCTGTTCCGTTTCCGGTCCATCCGAGTAAAATGAGGTACGACAAGTATTACAAAGAACTCACCTGTCCAAGCAGAGACTCAAAACTTTTTCACTTCCTAAGTTGGTCCCATATCTTGCGTCATAACCAGATTTATACGAATTCAACAATCAACCTGGGGTCATACAGTTTTTACTTTCAAATAAGTTCAAAACTCATTTTCCTTTGTATGATCCTTCAATCTCTGAATGTAAATTTTCAATTTACAAAAACCCAAGCCTGTTGTACAAGTTTAATAGTAATTTCAATATATTTAATATCTGCAAAGACGGTCTTGAAAATTACATCTCGAAACAATTTCAATTATGCATAAAACTTTCTGTTTTGCATAACAAAGAGAAAACTTTACCATGCGACCTTCCCACACTCCAGTGACCTGGCAAAATACAATTTCATCTCGTAACAGGGGAAATTACATACATTTTCCTTGTTTTCCAATGTCACGTACATCTGTGTAGAGCCGCCATTTCTTCCGGCCACACTTCAAGGACATTTCTCAGTAGGTATACCAAGAGAGTGCTTTAAATTTTAAATCAAAATTTAAACGATGGAACAGAGTACCAAACGATCAAATATGATTGTAAGGATCAAGCAACTACTGTCACAAGAATATAATAATCCACAGGCCAGAGAAGATGACAGATAACTTGAAACCTGGTTAGCATTAAGGTGTTAAATGCCTGACTAAGTACACACGGCATCCGCACTTGACAGATTGAAACGCTCATGGGGGATAACTATCCCTGTGTGTTTACACAGAGTCTTGTTAAGGTGGGGTGTGCTCACCAACCTGTTCCCGCACTGATGAGATGCGGATGTGCTCTGTCCGATGGTACCAAGGCAGTGCCAGTGGTGGTGGTGGTGGTGGATGATTAAGAGTCTTATCTTGCCCAGTAGGATATGTAAAACAATTTGTTTACCTGATTAACAACATTCATTCATGATGTGAACACGAGAAAAGAAAAATACAAAACAGAAAAGAAAAAAAAAAAACAAATGCGGTCTCCATGGGACTTCCTCAAAAAAAAAAAAAAAAATGTCCTACCCTAACCTAAGAGAAGAGAAACTACATTATTTGCACAAGGATATACATAGATGGTAGGTACTCTGTGAAGTCTACTCCTGTCTTTATAGGTTCCCTGTTCGCTATGTCTGTGTTTACCCGCGATGCCGGCTGGGAAATTTTGTTTGATCTGTTGACAGTAATAAGGTGGCGGTCGGTGGTGGTGATGGTGGTGGTGGTGGTAAGGGATGTGGTTGTGATAAGTGGCAGCAGAGAGTATAGGCAACGACGGACGTCGAACGTCTACCCTGTTACTATAGTTAAGGTTTGGGGCATGGTTTGAATTATAACAAAATTAAGGGTCGACCGAGATTCGTTGTCGTTTGTCGTTATCCTGCCGCGTTTTTTGATGCTAACGACCTAGGGACTGAGTAAACTAACAGGTACGGGAATGACTGCATTTAGCAAAAGGATGGGAAATTGTTGTTATGGTTGAGCGTTTTAGCGAGGACGGTTGACTCTTTTGTGTGGGCTTAGTAGTTATGGCAGTAATTAGATGATTATCTATTTTTTTTTGCTTTTTTTTGTGCAAAATTCGAAAGATTTGGTAAATGAAATGACAGCCTTAGGTGTTCTACTGATTATGTATATAGTACTATGTGTTTGGGATCAAGGTTTTCATTTTGTGGAAGTAAGGCGTTTTGAGCTCATAATATGACGCCTTAAGAATTAGACAGAAATGAGGGGAACGTAATATAGTAAATGCGGAAAGTAATGTTGGAACAACAGTAGGAACTAACTCTCCATTGTGAGTCATTTTTCGCGTTCAAAATGATATTTGTTTTCTGTAAGATTATAATGGAAAAACTTACAACCTAACAACGTTTCTAAGTTGTTGAAATTTCTTCCCAAAATCAGAGCTGCAGGAAGTATTCACTTCAATTGAGAAAAACAAAAGAGCTGTCCAAGTAAGCATTTACTTGTTCTACAGAATATTGAACTGAATTCTGGGAATATGTGAGCTTTCCCAATTTATGCAATTTTGATTAAGGACCAGAAATATTTACTCCCTTCAAGACATTACAATTTTTTTCCCAGTCCAACTATTGTTAAATAGAGCCTTGACCAGGACTGTTCTTACATGAGATCCTTCATCAAAAGTGTGATTACAGGGCAAAGTTACAATTTATTGTCGAAGTTTGCAAAAGCTATAATAAATGGCGACGATGAGAAGGCTTTCGAACTTCCAGCATTGAACGCATAAGTCTGTAATCCTTTGTTTTGAATATTGCCGATCCTTCCACCAAGAGACTTTGTTGGACGTGAAGTCAATTGACTTTCAATTTTCCTGTTTGGGATACATTACATTATGACAGATGAGATGTACATATGTATATATGTATGTACATATATTAGGTTAATTATTAATCTTGTGCAAGGTAATAAAAAGATCAGTGGGTTCCAAAAATTTACCTTTCCTGATGGTGCTACTTATGATAGAAATATAAAGTCGAGGTAAGCTTAGAGGTCCATCTAGAAGAGAATTCAGAAAAGTCTTTATGTTCTTTGAAGTTTGAAGTTTGAAGTTTGTTCTTTGAAATTAAGTACAAAAAACTATAAAGCTTCTGCTACCAAAAAAATGGCAGGTACAGACTTCAGATAATCGTAAAGATCAAAACGACCTTCTTTGGCTGCTGTGTCAGACCAGTCGCGAATTTTCTATACGTAGAAGAATAGCCTCAGTTGTGCAAGGATCGATCGAAAAACTATTCCAAAAATGGATCATCCTGGCGTTAGAACAGACACTTTCTAAGCTTTTAAGTATAGATTGTAGCGAATCTTAAAGTGTTTAACAACCATACATTGGCCTTACAACATATTTGTTTAGGTCGTTTTTAATATGAATTCCGGTTTGGATTTAACATAGACCGATAGCACAGAGTATTTGAATAAATTTGGCATATGTTACATTTGATACTCCCTAGTCATATAACACAAGTGTCAAAGGACCTCATGACCTTGGCAACATACTTTGGTAGTTGATATATTACCGACACATAAGCGAATCCTTGCTTTTAGCTGAAACAACCGAATACAGGTCATAGAATTGATCAAGTTTGGTCACTGAGATTAACTTACACCCTAGCTCTCTTAAACCATTTCTCCACAGTAAATGGATATGGGTTGTGTAGTTGGCCATATCTCAGACTGACATTATAACTTTATTCTGGAGCCTATTTTACATTTTATTTTCCTTTGGGAACTTTTCTCATAACAGCTCTTACTCCCAGCTAATTTGCTATGATTCACTAACAGATTCAATTCAATCTAGACGATGATAGCCCAGACTTCCATTAACCTGATCAAAACGAAGTGAGGATAGCAATATCGAAGCTTAAATCCAACAAGACTGATGGCTTACCAGCCCAGATATTCAAAGCAGCTGGAAATGATCTGGTACACAGCATACACCAATTTATTCCTAAAATTTGATCAGAGGAGTCTTTGCCTGATGAGCGGAGTCTCCGCGTCATTTGTCGGATCCACAAAAAAGGAGACTCCCTCAATTGCGCCAACTAGAGAAGTATCAGTCTCCTCAACAACCTTTTTATCGATTTTAAGGTACATATGACAGCATCTATAGAAACGTTCTATACAGAGCCGTATCTAGTTTTGTGCTATAGTGGATAAATTCGAGTCAATATATTCACTATTGAATGTTCCTGTGCCAGTGAGACAAAAGACCGTTCGAAGTACCGAAAATCCATTGCATCCATAAAAAGTCACCGTGTGGTGTGGATTTCTATCCGAAGGTGTGATTGGACATTATTTTTTTGTCGATGAAAATGATCTCCATGTCAATGGAGTTCGCGGTCGTGCCATGGTCGGTCGAAGACTATTTTTGGCCAGAATTGGTTTAACTTGTCATCAGTGATATGTGGTTCCAACAAGACTGGTCAAACAATTGATCTATTGAAGGTGATGTTCTGCAATAATCTCGAGAAATGGTCCGGTCGAATGGCCACTTCGCTCTTGTGATTTAACTCCTTTGAGGTTTTTTAATGGGGTTACGTGAAGTCGTTGGTTTATACCAATAAGTCAACAACGTTAGAGGAGCTCAGAAACAATATCGAACGCGGAACTGCCAACGTTCCGGCCCATATGTGTGGAAGAGTGGTGAAAAATTGACTCCAAGGAATCGATCGCTGCAAACATGGTCGCGGTGTTCATATGAACGAGATCCAATTCCGTTGAGCAGCTCTGCACTATGATTCTTTGATTTGAATATTTGTATTTATATTTCCACACAAAATGTTTGGAAAGCGGAGTCTTAATCTGACTTTTATTTATCGTTTTTTATTTTTATTAGGTTCGAATAAAATTTATGTACACTCTTTGTTTGTAAACGATGAAGATTAATAAAACACAAACACTGTTTGTTTTCATAAAAAAAAAATCATTTAACATTCGAAAATAATTTTGTTGGTAAAATAGCATTGTTGAACACTGTACATTGGTTGCAATACACTTTTGATATTATTTGCCTTCGAAAACTTTATTGTTTATGAGAAGATGGAATATGTACATATGCATGGATGTAGATATGTATGTTTGTATGTAGGTACATATTTATGTAAATATGTACATAATGGAATGTTGTACTAGGAATCTACTCCCTCTTATTAAAAATGTACACTATGTGGAAAAATTTTGCAAAGTGTATAAAAGTTTTAATTATTTGATAAATTTGAAGTGGCAAAAATAATATTGTTTTGATTTAGTATATGAAATGAAAATTTAAACTGACAAAACCTCATTTATTAAAGTTCAACTTTTCAAAAAGTTCGTAAATAAAAATTCATCTTGCTGTAGTAAGCTCTGTTTTGGGATGACTGAGCTTCATTTACAAATTTTTCATAAATTTTGTATTGCAATGTGATATCACTTACATATAAATACGTACTACTGCCAGATAGGACAGATATTTTGTTAGGACAAACATTTTTCGAACTCCCTCGACAGCTCATGTTCTGAAATATCTCAACATTAAAAAATCTTCAGGTCCAGATGGGATCCCTACCCTTGTTTTAAAGAGGTGTTCTTCTACGCTGGCTAAATCTCTATGTAACATTTTCTTCTGTCGGATGTCATAATCTATAGGCATCCTTCCGGGTAGATATAGTACCTAGTTAACAAATTTAATCAAGGTATTCACAATCATGGTAAATACCAAGTAGTTACCCTTAATATCTCTAAAGCTTTCGACAGAGTGTGGAACAGTACCCTTTTTAACAAAATCCAGGCTTATGGTGTCGGTAGCATCTAGCTTGCAATCCATGTTTATCAGTTAATACAAGTTGTATGGGATGGATATGCTTCTACATCATTCTTAACTAATACTGGTATACCCCAGGGCTCAGTCTTCTCTCCGATCCTGTTTCTAATATTTTTTTAACGACCTTCTCTCTCTCAATCGCAATAATTCATTCATTTGCGAACGACAGTACTGTTGACTTGGCTTATTCTTTAGCGGCAAGCTCAACACCGACATTGATGCATTCAACAATTTAGGTGCGAAAAGACGAGTTAAGTTCTGTCTGTTGAGGAATTTAGTAACTTATCAATACTTCGCATGCAACTAACCCAAGATCTCCGCTGAAATCATCAGATTTCTGAATTGCGAAAAGTAGCTCATATTCCTCAAGAAAAGTAAATTTTTTTTACTCCTTCTGACTTAGGTACTATCGGCAAAGCTTATTTTCGTCCGAAACGTGAATGTCACTCACATATTTTGAGGTGAGCTCCCACAACATGTTTGAGTTTATTAGATCCTTTCATCGTCAGGCGTGTAGATTGATCGATAACCAGTCATTTGCAAATAAATCCTTTCGTTAGATCATCGCCGGAATATATACGATGATTAGGACGCGGGAAATTTCGAATGTAACTTCTAACAGCATATGATCGGCAAACGTTCTCATATGCAGTTTTCTGACAAAAAAACGGCAATCAAAACTATTCCACGCAAAGAGGTGTATTCCCCTTTTAACCCTTTAGATCTCTGCAGTCCCAAGCTTTTACTAGTTCAAGAACTTTGTCGCCTTTTTGAATAGTAAAATTCCTTTATACATCCTTTAAATTAACAGTCTACATTATATTCATCGGCTTTAAGCTTGTTGAATTCACACAACCAATTCCTGCAGTTCAAATTTAAGAGTATTGGAACTAAGTTAAGAAAAACAAGTATCTACTTAGTCAACATTTAAAAACACCTTGAGTTCCTTCAAGTACGAAAGGGGTTTCAAAAACTTAAAACTACTCACTTTGTGGTTGCTTGAACTAAATTCCAATCGTATCCTTCCAACACCTTCATCACTGCACATGTTATTCGTTCATCCTCTTTTCGCCCATTACCCGGCGTATCTTTGACAGATCCCGGTCCTTTTTTCGTATCCTTGCCATTAGCATAGTTTGCTAATACAAGTGTTTCCACTGGTTTTATATCTAACTTTGAACTGTTATCCTCCGTATCCATTATATTTTCCATTTAAAATAATTCACTGGAAGTAATTATTTTTTTTTTTTTAAATCACTTTTTCACTTAAATTTTTATCACTTGCATATATGTATGTATGTATCACCAATTTATATAAGAAAAATGCGTTTATACACAAAAAAATATATATTTTCCGCGCGCAATTAACGATAATTTTTTTCAAAATACAATACACGGTTTTTTTCGAACGTTCTCGTAACCGATCGTTACCGCTCAACATCCCATCGAGAACTGTAACTGTTTGTAACGATAAAAATCACTTCGCCCACCGCCGGCCGATCGTATACATCCACCAGATCCAACTAACAAATTCATCTAACATCTCACAAGTCACACTTCAAAATCCGATGAATACAGCCAACAGTCGTATGTATGACTGATGTGTGACTTTTATGTGACGCGAGCTGTAGAGGGTCTCCACCGACACCCAAGCATGGTTTTGGGGTTCGAAAATCGTTACATGTATGCGTGCGAGATGTGTTGACTCAAGACCGTCCCTCTACACTAACAACAAAATTCAAATGGAGACGCGTCACGCATGTGGTGTGTATATTGTATCGCAGTAGTACCAAACATGAATCTATGTATCTTGACTTGGAGTGGTCTGCTGTCATTCGAAGAAAGACTTAAGTGCTAGTTAGTGGATTGCTAATTATGCGCGCAATACTTAACCGTTCTCATGTGGACGCGCGCACCCTTAAGACGCATATACATATTGCCGCTCACCCTATGGACACGATTGTTGTGATGGGCATGGCCACGGATCACTTGAAGTGGAAACCCAATACTGATAACAGACCGTTTTGTTGGAAAGGCTGTAAGATATATTTTTGGACACTTGGAACGACGACGACGTTTTTTTGTGCAAATAATTGCGAACTTGCAATAGATTTCTTGATCGTCGTAGATATGCTCATTCAAAGTTTGCATAGTAAATGATTCTTATCGGCAGGAAGGGATTAAATTCATATCAATGTTTGTTTTATAAATTTAATCAAAATGTAAGATATAAATATACATACATAGACCAAACAACAATTGTAGGTTGGGTATGTTTTTAAAATACTTACTTGCCATCAGAGGTTTAACAAAACTGATATGATTTCGTTAATATCAAGGTCTACCACATTTTATTGGTTTTGTTCCTGACATGACCATTATGATGCTTAGGAAGCTGCCTCAGTTTGTACAAGAATTTTCCAAAACATTCTTTAGAAAACCATTCGGTTGGGTTGGGTTGGTGGTTGTCCCCGTTTAGCAGGGATACACTTAGAGCGAAAAGAAGGTCCATTGTGATACCACTAAGGAAAAACCGGATTACCAGCACCAGAGACCTACATGGAGGCTTCCCAGATGCGACAGGCGGCAGGGCAACCAGTTTCGGTGTCAAATCATGCCGAAGATGTGCCTAATCTTGTCTAAGTCTAGTCTGACAAGATCATTTAGATCTTCGAAGAAGTACACGCCTAGGGTTTTCGTTTTAAAGACCAATAGAGCAGGACAGGTACACAGAAGATATGTCATGGTTTTCTCCTCTTTCTCGTCTCTACAGCTTCTACAGAAATCGTTGAAGGGGGCACCAAGCTTTCTGGCATGTCTACATACCAGACGGTTCCCTGTGAAGACGCCAACTATCTTTCTCAGATTTGTCCTATTGCCGGAAATAAGTCCACTGGTTTTCCTGCAATCCAGCTCTGGCCAGATTTGTTTAGAAAAGAGGCATGTGCTGATATATGTAGTTCCACCTACTGTTTGCCATTCTCATGGCTGCAGTATCTAATTGGAGTTTTATCGATTTAAAAGGTGGTGCACCCTTCTTAGCTGACTCGTCCGCTTCGTAATTGTCTGGAATATGCCTGAGGCCTGGAACCCAGCACAATTTGCGTTAAGAGATCCGCGACATTGCTTTACAAACTTGGATCGAATCTTCTTACTCTGATGGAGTCTGCTTTAATTAAACGTCCATAGTGGATGGATAGTGTTGGTCTCGGAGTTAATCCGTCCAAGACTAAATTAGTATTATTCAGAAGAAGGTGCAAAATACCTTGTAGGTTCTTAGGTTAAGTAGGGTTATGAGGTCATCCACCATAGTGGCCCCACTAGGCGTGAAAGTGAAACACACCACCACCGAAACCCAATCCAAAGGAATGGTTGGAAATCGAGCAGTTTTGAGCACACGACTTGTGCTCACTTATGTTGACAGACATTACTCTTACGCTATCGGGCTCAGCTACCAACAAAGTTGTACAGATGATGGGGGTAATTACAAGTGCATGTAATGCTTCAATGTCACGAAGGAAAACCAACTGTGGTTAATCTTCGGTTTACTGGAGGAGTGAGGAAATTGCTTAGCTGCTATCTAAATACCTAACATAGCTCTCAAAACCGCAATCAAAGCTGACCAGAAATGTTTGCTGAATTATATTTACATCTCATGGAGTGTTCCCAGATCGATGAAAAAAGCTAAATCCGGTGTTCCCTCGTCGTATCACCCATTCTGTATATTGAAAACTGCTGCTAAAGTCCTCGAACCTATCATCTGCAACCGGTTGGAAGCAGCCATTGAGGCTGCAGGATGGTTGGCCGAACATCAATTCGGCTTTCGGAAATCGCGATCAACAACAAACGCAATCCCGGTGGTTGTTGACTCAGTAAAAAAGCTATCAAAGGCAGAAGATCGAGAGGTGGTGCGAAAAGGTGCTTTTCGATCATCACACTGGATGTCCAAAACATATTTAACTCGGCTAATTGGATGCACATCCTGAATGCTCAGCAAAGAATGAGGGTCCCAATATGCATAATTAAGATAGTGAGGGACTATTTAAGTTGTAATACGGATGATGCTGCGAAGAAGTACAATGTCACGGGAGAGGTACCCCAAGGTTCGGTCTTGGCTCCGCAACTGTGGATCGTTATGTTTATGATGAGGTTATCCGACTTTCCAATACCAGAAGAACCTGAAATCGTAGGTTTCGCCGACGATATTGCAATTGTTGTGGTTGCCAAGCTCCTGGAAGAAGTTGTGCAAACCAGCAACGATACCAGCGCAATGACCCAACGTTGGCTCGAGTCCATGGGTTTAAAATTAGCTGAACATAAGACAAGTAGTCCTAATCAGTAGCAGAAAAGAAAGGAAATAATCGCTTTAACGATAGGAGGGCACAGGACTACATCGAAACCGGCTCTAAAATACCTGGGCATAGTGATTGATACGAGACTTTTATACAAAGAACATAAGAGTATATGAGTGACAAAGGGGAAGGAATGCACTCTTGCGTATAATACCGATTCATAGAGGACCAAGATACAGCCGAAGACTTTTGGCAAGTGTGGTATCATCACTAATGGGTCTATGGATCACCAATATGGACCGATGCTTTACAAATAAACGCGTATAGGGGTAAAATTGAAATTGCAATTAGAATGTGCATGGAT
Organism: Xylota sylvarum; assembly: GCA_905220385.1. Taxonomy (NCBI): domain Eukaryota; kingdom Metazoa; phylum Arthropoda; class Insecta; order Diptera; family Syrphidae; genus Xylota; species Xylota sylvarum. The sequence goes on from LR999958.1 coordinate 43,924,652, forward strand.
ACGACGCAAGCATGGGGGGAGCCACCCACATCATCACTCGAGTATAAACCTGAGCTCGTACTCTCATTGATTTTGGAGCCATCCATGTATAAAGCAATTTCTTTTTAAAAAGATACTACCTTCCTTTGACAATCCTCCTTGTCAGGGTACATTTATTCATATGGTGTATCAAAGTCAAGGGTATCAAAAACTTTATCCGATTCATCAGGAATATTGGGGAATGATTCCCTAAGAATGAACCTACATATATCAGACATTGCTAGTTTTAAGGAGCCCTATGTTAGTGAACCGAAGCGCTGTTACCCGCCTGTAATTTTATTTGCATCTTGTGGTAAAAGATACAGAAACACCTAGAGTACAGCCTTGGGGGTAGTGCGCAAAGCACCGATTATCCCCATGCAGTCTGTTCTTTGTGTTCTTTGCTTTGCTTCCACTATAGAAGAGCACTATACGTAAGGATGTGTCTGACTACCTGTACATCATTGATGCTTTCAGGATCCACTTTTTTTTTACCCCAATCCTCTTGCTAATCCTTTTCAGCTATTAGATACATATGATTTGTATGATTCTTGTAAATCCTGGGAACATGATGACATTCACATCTGATCATTTGGATGAACAATTAGAATCACCTTTGTAGGGTTGAACGTGCGTACTCTGCCAGGAATGGAAGGATTGTGAAGATGGTTCCTCAATCATGTATGGTCGATCCGCCGTTTTTCCATCTTGTGTTAGCGGATTTCATACACATAAAGTGCATGTCACCTTTTCGAAGTGTATAACCGATCGACCCACTGTCATGTAAAATAATGCTGCTTATAGGTTCCTAACCCATTCTCTAGTGAAGCTATTCATTTAAGATACTTTTCGGTCAGAAAATCCTTGGAATATTTCGGACACCGATTCGTAAACGTTTGCAACTTTTTTGTGATAACAGCGGTCACTTTCAAAGTGCTGCACCCATACATATATAACAGCATAGACTCAACATTGGTTCATATTTCGGTTTTTAAGCTAATATCCTTCATATTTGGGACAACATTCCGAACGGTGAATTCGCTTTAGCGATGGAGTTTCTCCATGAGACAGTACTTCCAACGCATTAAAAACTCTTTATCAATGTATTCGAGCGAGAGTATCTTCTATGGCTGAGTATCTCCGTTTTCGACGTGTTAATCTTCAGCCCTTCGATGTCAGCCACGCTCTTCACATTTGTTGTCATTTTTTTGGATATCTATTACCATTATCCTGTGAGAGAGTAGACACAGGTTGCAGGGTAGTCAAGGTGTTTTAAATATTTAAGAGTTATTTCATTTCCCAACAATAGAGCAGAGTGAATCACATCGACATCACCCATCACCAATAAAAACAATACTAACGATAAGACGCAACCTTGGCTGACTCCACTATGAATTTCGAATTCTTCTGACAACTATCCTCTGTACAGAGAGAATAAACTCTCAACATAGATTAATTAGTGCGATTTGATAAATTAATTTTTTTTTTTCTGTCGTATTTTCAATTATCCTCTGTAAAAATAATAATAGCACTTCCCCGCCCCTTCAGTGACAAAATTATCCCGGCGAAGAGGAAAACGAAGAAATAAAATCCATAAATCTCATGCTCGATGTATATGTATATGAACAGCAATTAGTCAAAGTCCGCATCTACGTACTTCGTCAACCAGCTTAAACAAAATATCCTTAATAGTGCTTAATTAAAAATTCAGTGACAGACAGATTATGTAGATTTGTCCTTACAAGTACTCGAATTCGCTTAGCGAATGACGTACAAACGATTAAGCGATATCCTTAGCGCGAAAGAAAGAAGTCAACGTAGTACTGACATTTTTGTGTTGTTGATTTTAATCGTCGAATTATGTCCTTTTGACGTAAGGATGGGAGATATTTGGTTTCGTTTGAGTCGTACAACATCCATAATATTGATTTATTTAAGTTTATTTTTTTGAATGTCGTATGACTAAATTAATAAGCAGATTTGTTGTAATACTCCAACAGTATTACATAAATCCTTTTTTTTTTTGGTTACATCTCTTGAAATCGGCTTTAGTCTGGTGAACTGCAACAGGACCAAAGAGCAGTATGAAATAACTCTACAAACCGCAAAGGCGAGCTGGACAATAGGTGGAAAATCTGTATATCTCCGAAAGTTTCACAGCCACATTGGACTTCGTATCCTAGTACCAAGCCGAGCAGAGTGGGAGTCAAAAAGTGAAAAAAAAACCAAGCCCATCGGTGTAGATCGGATTATTCGGATTGTTCCCAAGAAGAGAACAGCGATTTTACGAATAAAACTATCGTCATGCAGTACTTTCCGAATTTAATCTAATCAGAGTTGAATGTTTGAGAAGCTGTGTTCATTTAGTAACTCTCTTCGTGTGTCAGTCTAAACATTTGTATCCTTACGGTTCATGTTCTAAGTTTTCCTTCCAAATGGGAACGGAAATTCCATCTAAAACCTCGTTTTTTATAGCTTTTACCTAAATTCTTCGTAAACTAGAAAGTCAAACCAATTACGCGGCACTTGAAAGAAATATCATTTGAAGAGTGACATTTGAATTCCGAAAGCGAATGCGAATGCGAATTCGAAAACATATTGAAACATTTATCAATATCAGTTCGTAATCAAACTAGAGCGACCCATTAAGTCTACATACTTTTATTTTTCTTGTAACAAAACTAACAAAAAATGAAAAAAACCGAACTCTCAAGAACGACGATGAAAAGCGCCTACCACCGACACCATCATCAAAGCCGTCGTAGCATCTAAACCATTAAACCGACTTTTTAAATGCACAACAAATGGCCAGAATCAGACGCTTTGATCTAAGCCGTCGGCTTGGCTATGTGAAATTGGATCATCTCTCTAATTAAATGAAACCAAATGGCTACGCGCGGCACAACTCATCATCAAATCGCACGCAAATCCCCTCAAACGTCCCGGCCGACGACGGCGGCGGCGGCGCGCGGTAGATATAGTGCGAACGGAAACGCTGCTGCTTGTGCATTTGTGCAAAGCTGGACCACGACCACTCTCAATGCACAGTGTTTTTTTTTTTTGCTGCATGTGTGTGGGATGCCAACGCCAAAGCCAAAGCCCAGAATGTGATCTTTTTTCGAAGAACACTTTTTCGAGAAAATTTTCTCCCATAAATCTTGCCCCGGGCGCACAATTCACATGACAAATGACACTTTGCGACGTTGCTGACTTCAGAGGGCAGTCGTACCGCTTTTGTTGTTCAAATTTGTCAATATACAGATGTCTAATGTGATTTCTGGTCGTGAATGTGCTAAAATTCACACCAACTTGGAAGCCACTTGGCGTAGCTAACGTGCAGATACATAGTAGATACTTTGCGCGCGTGAATTAGGGTGGGAAACGATCACGTAGAGGGGCCCATTTAGCACCTTGTAGACAGTTGTTGTTGTTCATGATCGGACCTACTTGAACGCCACTTGCTAATTGATTTAATTTCGACTTGAAGATCTGTGCTGTGGAGAGATCTTGGCTGATGGGGGGTTTTTAACCAATGAGATGCTTTGACGGGCGGACTTGATACGTTGCGCTAATTGATTGACATGGCTGTGTTGACCAATCAGCAAGTCGCGGAGGAATTAAAGCGCTACTTGGAGGTAATTAATTAATGTTCAGGCAAGTGAGTGATGGGAACGTTTTGAATCAAATTATGGGAATAATTTCCGACATGGTTTCATTGGTGGTTAGGGTATTGTTCGTTTATGCCTTTTGAATGGCGTTCGTGGGAGATTTTCCATTCGAAATACAGACGAACCTGGACGAAGTTGTGATGCACCTTCAGTTTCCTAAGAAACAAAATTGTAAGTGAAGTTGTCTGACCTCTGTAAACTGAACTGAATATTTATTTAAACTTGAGTCTTAGAACCTCTGTAAGTGACTCAGACTGATGGAAAATTTTAATATTTTTCCCCGCAAATTTTTCCATTCACACTTCTTATGTATTCCCAGGAATACCTCCAGGTTAGGTACGTGGGTAGGCGAATAGATGAATCCCAACCCGACACTCAGGTCAATACAGACCCATTGTGATACTCATAGGGGAGAGATATCCCTTGGACATTGGTTAACCCTAGTTCTACAAATATGGTTCCTATGAACTAGCAAACCATTCAATTGACTTGATATACTTCAAAATGTCGTTGACTGATCTGCTGAATAATTCTTCTAGGTCACGAAAGTAGTGTCGCTCCAGAAATTTAAATCTAAGTTGGATAAGGTTCCCAGATAAGGCTCGGGTTCACCCCGAACTCTAGCGCAACCTAAGTAAGTAAGTAAGGTGGATAAGACCTAAATAGTGACAGAGAAAGTAAGTTATGACCCCTTTAACGTCATCTCCAAATCCTCGACATAAGTCTTCTTCCCTTTGTCTTAGTTTTGTCATGTGGTACCGCAAAGTGTTATGCCCCGTGATGACTCCTATCGGGGTAGAATGGGTTTTCCTATCCTATTGTATAATTGTGGCAGTCCTACTCTTATCAGAACAAGGCCATTTACTTCTTGTGATGACACAATTAATCCCAGCTTCAGTCTGCAAGGCGAGAAGAACACCTAGGTGTCGACTTGTTCTGATGTGAATTTCGAACCTTTTCTGGTCAATTCGTCGACGTTCTCATTACCTGGTAAATTTTTATGCCTAGGAACCCAGCAGAGCGCAACTTTGTAATGTGTTCCAAGAACCTTTACGACTGCTCTTCGCAAGCTTGTATTTTACTTATTTACTTTCGATAGTAGAAATTGCATTTATTGCTGTCTGGCAGTTGATGAAAAATGTGATACCTTCTTGTGGTAGTCTCACGGGCAGCTATTCACTGCTAGGATCTCCGCTTGGAAAACACTGCTGTGTTCGGGAGGAGAACTGATTTGAATATACCCAGCGGTTCTCAAAATATCCCTGAGCCTACGCCTGCATCCATCTGTGAAGACAGATATGGTACGTGTACTGGTAAGCTGGCCGCTTTTCCATTCTTCTCTGCTTCAGAATGATCTCATGAAGGGTCTCTTGAAATCTATTTAGTAGGTGCATTTCCTAGATATTTTTCCAAGATCAAAAGTCAGTCTCCAACAATCTGACTGACTTACCCTTAAGGCACTAATAGTTGCCAAGGTTTGAATGAAGATATTCAGCGGAAGCAGATTTAGGATAGCCTCCAGTTCTGCAGTAGGTGTGGTTCGCAAGGCACTTGTGGTGCCAGTACAAATCAATATCTGTATCTTCGTGAGAGCTGTTAAGTTGGTGGTCTTGCTGGCGGGTTGCCACCATACAAGACAGCGATAAGTCAGAATAGCTTTTACTTTAGCCGTATAGTATAATTTTGGTTTTTGCTCCGCAGGTTTTCCCAAATATTCTACTCTATGTATAGGAAGCAATAGTTTCTGAGGCTTTTCTGATTCTTTCATTAATGTTAGCCCACCAATTCAGCTTCTTATCAAAAACTAGAGATCTAACGCTTTCCGGAATTCTAGGTGAAGTGCCCCCTACAGAAGGTAAAGTAAACTCAGGAATTTTCCTTTTATTAAAAAATAATACCAGATCGGTCGTTTGTGGATTGTCCGCTAGTCCACATTTCTTGGTCCAGGTGTCAAGGGTTTTCCAATTCCAATCCCGTGTCCTAAAATTTGTTCTACGGTTGTCAAATATAATTCTCAAAATGGATACCATTCAGATTGGACTTACACCCATTGTACCTAATCTGGTTGCAGATTTTGATAGTTAACCCGATTCAAGGAGAGAAACCCTACACCTACTGGCTTCCACTACAAAGAATCAATATATTTTTGGATAGGTAATTGCTCGGGTCATTCTTCTAACTTTCAAAGGATTCCAATTCTTCCCGACCGAAGTCACTAGGATTTGCTAAACCACAGAAGGTATCTACTGAACATTGGCAATTGTCCTTGCTATTAGATCCAGCAAATGCTGAGAATTAGACTGGGGGCATGTCTAATAAAAAGATCTGTGTGCTGAGGTATCCTCCCAGTATGCAGTACTATTACTACTACTATGGGTAGTGGTAGTTAATAAGATACTCCGAAACCTAAAGGAGAGTTCCATGCAGTATAGGCTATTGCAGACAACATTGGGAAGACAGTGAGAACAATATACTAGGAGTGAACAGGTAGTATTCATCAAAGATCGAATTGGTATTGTGCATTGACTGTAATTCTTTGATCACGTCAGAGCTTCTTCTTGAGTTTCTGGCACCTGTCGACACCAGGCTTATCCGGAGTTCTGCAACGCACTGCAATTTTCTCCATTCTTTTTCAATCTTTCTGCATCACTTTCTCTTCTATGCATTGGCATTCATAGGCATTCGTAGTTAGTGTGATGAATGTTCAAACGCAAGAAGGGTACCAATCTGAGGCTATGGTGATAAATATTAAGGGCCATAATCCGGCTATCATGTCAATAACAGTTGGACAAAGAGTATATCAGTGCTTCGACGCTTGTATAGAGGCAAAAGATGGATAAAATTGAGACGGTACAGAAAGGGGGTTATGTTATAGGGATATACTGATGGTACAAAGCACCGTCTCGATTTTTAGCTTCTGGATTTGAAAGTAAGGTCGGACTAGTTTACGAATGCCACTTAAGGATTCGAAAATTCTATGGAGCAGCCTTTAACATAACGAAGCAGCGTTAGGTCTGCTAATAATCTTATCGTTTAAAAGTTTAGTTCGCCGTCGCAAATAGTACCAGGATCACGAAGTTTAGCTACGGATGAGACAAGTTCATCACTTATGAAATATTTCTGGTTGATGGGAGACATTTGCGGAAATGTGTCGACATTGACTCTGAATTCAAAAAAAAAAATTTTATAACGCTATGTGGGTAAACAGTGTAGGAATCAGAGGGGAGAGTGGAATATGAACTTAATGACAGAGTCGACGTCAATTATTATAAGATAAGCAATGGTCCCAGTGTGCTCCCTTGCGGGACACCAGAGGTAGTATTAATAAGGTATTATACTGACGTTCTGTAAAGCACTATATATGCCACAACTTACTATTTAAAATATTCGAGGTCAGATTGATGAAGTTTCTGTTGAAGTAAGGATATATTCAGGTTTTGAACGTCCGGTTAATACCGCCATTACTACAGGAATTGGCGATACTTGATGCTCAGTAGGGATAAAAGGTTAGAAACATGGCTTATTGCTAGAACAATTATTCTATAATTTGTAGTATAAATTTAAAATATTAAAAAGAAGCCTATTATTAACATTGTTCAACAGCACTGATAACCCAAGCTGCAAGAAGAGTTGGCCGCCCAAAGTAAACTTGGCACAGGACAGTTGAGGGAGAAGCCAGGTCTCTGGAAATGAGTTGGAGAGAGCTGAAACACGTTGCAGAAATCCGCACACGATGGGGCACAGATATTGTGAACACTTTATAGCCCACGACGGGTTACAGGACGTCTCCTACTGGAGAGCTATTACAAACCGTGATTATAATACATATATTTACCCTTATAGCGTTGTTCTTCCAACCAATAGGCCTACAGGTATCTACTCGAAATATTTATGTACATAGGTACTCATTTTACTTGGGTGTACATACATACATACACATATTACTAGCAAATACATGGTTTAAAGAACCTTTGGCTGGAGTTATGGCCATGTCTCAGTTTTCTGGTGATTCTCTAAATGGTTCGCAGCCACTTGAACGTAGATTATGTACATTTTACTTGTTCTACTTTTGTAGACAATAGGCGTTTTTCTTTTTTAATTCGGTTCATGTTTCCTTTTTCGTTTAGAGCGTGCTCTGAGCTCAGGTATGAATTGACTGAGCATCCTGAGCAAAATCCGAGCACGGTGAATTTGACGTTTGACGCTTTGACATAATTTCAATGTTTAAGAAGACAAAAACCATGAATCTTCGATTAATTTTACAGTCATATGACAGGTACTGCTCAATCGTGTTTCTTAAATAAATCAGAGCGTACAGAGCGCGTTTTCAGGCTCTGTTCAGACCTCTGCTCTGAACTTAAAAAGAAAAACGCCTTATACAGTGCTATAGCCGAGATGCTCGCAACGGAATGCTTGAGTTAGCAAAAGAGGAGTATAATCAATGGAGGACTATAATCAATTAAGAACATACTGTAAAACAATCAAAAACCAAGCTGGTAATCGTCTCAAACTATGAGAAGCTTGTACGATTGAAAGTTTCTAACCAGCTTAAGCAATCCAATGCTGCCAACATGAAGAACACAAAAAAAATCATACGCTTCTAGGAAAGTTTTCACTGATAAAACAATTGCTTAAATACCGGCTCCATGCCATACTGTAGCGTTAATTAAGGACCTTCGGCACACCTTCAAAATTTCATACATTGTTCGAATACTCCTTCCATTTACCAACATAGCTGAAATTTCTAACAAACACAAAGTAACCAATTCAAAAATAGAAAGACAACATCCTGTCTTTGTTCAACTTAAAGCATTAAAGTCCAAAAAAAATAAAAAATAAAACCGATTTCAAAGCTAAGCAGATTTTCATTTTGAAATTAACTTAAAACTCTCAAGTTTCAAATGTGTTTCCCCGAGCATTAAGAATTGAAAATACATCTTCGAAGTAAACGCCTTCATGGTTTCTCTCAAAATTCAATATTTTCACCTTCTGGGGTAGGATCTGCTATGTATTGCATATACATACCCAATACCACCTCCATTGCTATTAAAAATTCTTGACGAATATGAAATAAAAAAAAAAGGAAAATACAACCCGTAACGTAACATATATATAATTGAATTATATTCATTGGGATCCAGTTTCAGTAGCTTTCCCAGAATAGCGAAGGTACAAATTTAAAGAAGAGTAAATTAACCTACCCCACTTGGGAGGGTTGAACCCCGTGGGAATAACTCACCTGAAAATATTTAAGCGCTTTACATTGTTAACGTTTGAATTGGAATCCAGGAACGAATAATTGAATTTCAAATTTCCAATGAATTGCGTCTGAATTTGGTGACCAACCAATTCAATTTGCGAAAGGAAATTTGTTAAAAAAAAAAAAAAAGAACAGGACACGCTCTGTTGAATTTAGCGGTTGAGGTAAATTTGCAAACAATTTACTGAAAATAAATTGAGCAGAATTAATGACTACGAAAAGTCTGTTCTTGTCAATTTTAATATTGTTGAAAATAAACATTGGACGGAAGTTATTTATATTTTGTTGCCAATTAAATTTCATCGTTAATAGATGAAATTTAAAGAAATGTAAATAGCAAATCACTAGGAATTCGCTAGCAAATGCTTTGGTAACAAGCGTTGTAATTGACGGTAAATTTCACACGTTTTTTTTTATTTTTGTGAAGTTGGCTGCATTTAGACTATGACATAAGTCATCCGTGGCTGTTGCCATTAGGCGTTTTTCTTTTTTAGTTCAGAACAGAGCTCTGAACAGAGCCTGAACATGTCGAGCGCGCTCTGAACGGAGCACGCTCTGAACGCTCTGATTTATTTAAGAAATACGATTGAGCAGTACCTGTCATATGACTGCAAAATTAATCGAAGATTCATGGTTTTTGTCTTCTTAAACACTGAAATAGCGTTTATACACAAATAAAGTTTCATTTAATTATTAACTACTAATAATTAATTAAAAACAAAGCCTCGAACTCCATTTCAATTGTTTTCGATTTCGTTTTCTCATTGCTTTACCCCCTGTTAAACGTCAAATTCACTGTGCTCGGGTTTTGCTCAGGATGCTCAATCAATTCATGCTGAGCTGATAGAGCGCGCTCTGAGCACGCTCTAAACGAAAAAAGAAACACGAATCGAGTGCTCTAAGCGCTCTGAACTAAAAAAGAAACACAAAAATTTTTTTTTGACAACTCAGGCTCTGCTCTGAACTAAAAAAGAAAAACGACTATTAAATGTACTGGAACACTACATAAAGTAGCATAAATTTTCATTATATTTTGAAGAAGCATGGCGTGTTACATCACTTTACGAAGTTTGTCGTTTTTACAAAGTTTTTTTTTTGTAGACGAGCATTGCAGGTGGCGCTACAGTTCGGCAGCACATTGTATAAAAATCCTGTCAGTTAACAACATCGCCAAAGTGAATGAAATTGTTGGTAAGAGTTCGGAAGCCACGGTTGCCCGCCGCAATTAGTAAAGTCAAACAGAACGCGTGCAGCGTTCAGCGATCTACATATTTTTTTCTAAACACATCGCATATTGGTTGCTGTGGAGGAAGAATGAGTATTAATTTTGATGAAGAGGAACTGCTCCTTCTTCTGGCTCATGCATCGAGGAAGGGAACGAAGTTGGTCCATGAAATTAATTAAAAAAGAATTTACAAGGATAGTGAATTTCATCGTCTTTTAAGTTTTTTGAAGACAGTTTCCTCAATATTTTCTCATTTGGACTCACCAAGCCATCACTAGTCATTTTTAACGTTTGCTGCGCCGTTCGTTGTGAAAAACTACAACCTATTTTGTTCTCGACTAGACCGCCCTACTTGCCCGCTTTTGGTACATTCGCTTTCTATGTACATTCATACATCCTTAATACTGAAACTTAAAGGTTTAGTTAAACAGAAAGCGGGCGATTCTGCCGCCGCCCAGGTTTCTATATCATATAGAATTCTTCCATATAAGTCAAACTGAAATCATTCAAGTAAGGTAACATCGAATGGCCAAGACCGATGTTCAAATGAAAAGAGACATCAATCAACTTGACATGCGAAACTGAAGGCACCTAGCTAAGGGTGTAGAGAAAATGTTACCCCCCAAAGAAGGACTAAAAAAAGGCTTAAACCCTATCCAGCGGAATACAAAAAAAGTATGATATGTACATATACTAATGACACTAAAAACTGAATCTACTATAGCCAATCGTCTATCACGAAATTTTTAATAAATCTAAATAAATACTCAACTATCTTCTAATCAATAATATTTGCCATCAATAGTTCACAAGCCTAAGCTTACAACCGAATATGCAAAAATATCTTCCTTTTCTTTGACAGTTAAGGTACTTTGACAGTACAGATTCTTTTAATAAAAACTACGAGAGACTTGCGGGGTAAAACGTTCCCCGAACATCTGGCAAACACCCAAGAGTATGTACGCAGATTCTATTTGCCCAGTAAGGGTCAATTGTGTTACCACATGAATTAAGATCTACAGGAGGTAACCACAGTACCAGGAGGAGCTGAATATTTGCGTTGGCCAGTAGGTTCCTAAATGCAATTTTCTACCAGCAAAGAGAGCTTCCCATGTACAAAGAGGGTGTAGTATGGTTTCCTTTCCTTCTTCGTCTATACAGTTTGTACAGAAGTCAGTTGGAAGGAGACGTAAACTGATGGTGTACCTGTCACTGATGGAGTCCCCTTTAATGACACCTATTCATATGTATACTATATTTTAAATGAGCGAATTTTTTAGTCTAATAAGACCGTTGGAACGTTTCTCATCCAGCTTAAGCCAGATAGTTTAGTATTGAGACACGTAGTGCCTCATTGCTAAAGCGGCAATTCAATAGTAGCGAAGCATACCAAAAAATAACCGTAAGATCAATATGATTGCTTCCTGCCCAGCTTGTCGGCCATGCAATTAAGCCCCAAGCCAGCCGTCATCCACTGGAACTACACAGCCATTGTCAGAACCATTCTATCCTATGGGTGTCTACTCTGGTGGCTCACGATATACCACGTACCTCAGAGATAAGACCACATACCTCAGAGCACTGACCAGGATACAAAGTTAGCATGTGTATGGACTACCAGCGCCATCAGAACCTAGCCGACATCAACCTTGAAAGCATACTAGCACTGATCCCATTAGACCTAAACCGAATGGAAATACATAGCTGCAATGAGTGCCCTTCGCCTCAAACAATCCAACCGCACTATTGCAAAATGGGCACAATTGGATACCGATACAGATTATATATCACCATCCCACGACTTCAGCCCAATCGTTAAAACAATCTTCCCCTCAAGAGAGGATTAGATAAACGATAGGGCCATCAACCCGAATAATATTTCGATTTTTACGGACGAGGGTCAAAAACTGACGATTAGACTCGCGCATATATTCATCTTAACCCGAAGTTACTCGCTCTCGGAGACTTCCAAACCACGGCAGTGTGGTCCCAGCTGAAGTATTAGCAAAAGCAGAAGCGGCACGAGAATTATCCACGAAACTGCACTCAAGAAAGAGGATCGACATATACATACATCGACAGTCAAGCCGCTATAAAGGCCATCGCAGTCACATTTGTCAAATCCAAACTTGTGAAACGATGCCGTGAAGAACTCACAGCACTCACAGCAAACCACGAAGTTACACTTCTTTGCGTTCCAGGACACATCAGAATTCAGGAAAATAAACGGACGGACAATTTACCAAAAAAGGAATCCGGACAGGACCTGACAATGGTCGTTACCTCAGTTCTACCACCCGTAGCTCTTGTTAAATCCAATATAGAGCAAGGCTTCGCGAGACTAGGTAATGAGAGATGAAGTTCACTCTCATCTTGTCGTGTCTCCAGAAAACTCTGGACAAAACATGACAATGCCAAGATCAAGCACATTTTCGCGCTTAACAGACCCAATTTAGCGTCGTTCACGGTGTTAATTACCAGCTACAACCCCCTGGCGGCCCACCGAAGAAGAATGCAACTAGACACTGATGACCTCTGCCGAGGCTGTGGCGACACGGATGCGGAAGGGAGCACATCTCACTTCCTATACGAATGGCCAAGCCTGTGCAGAAGTAGGAAAACGGCACTTGGCGAATTCCACTTCGAAGACCTGGGCGATCTTATTTATAACAATATAACTGCGCCCACAGTGGTTCAAGTGGTTAGTGCGTTGGACTACGGAGCGAGGGGTTCCAGGTTCAATCCCCAGACAACACCAAAAATTTCTTTCACAGCCCTACCTCTCGCGAGCGTCTGACAAGCATCCGAGAGTAAAACTGTCATGAAAAAATTTCTCAAATAAACAATTGTCCTTTGGACACAGCATTAAACAGTAGGCTTCAACCATTCGTGTAAAGAATATAACACGTACAACACGAATGGTTGTGAGAAGCTATGGCCTAGGTCCCATGGATCTGTCGCGCCAAAAATTTGTATTTTTTTTATCAGGTTGCTTCAGAGAGGCTGCTTAGCTATCCCAAAGCTACAGACCAATTTATGTCTTCGTTTGTAGGTTATCCACGACAGGGGTTTACAATGGATCCATTGGCGATCCGAGTGCTGGCTGCACGTGCAGTCACTCCTTCTACCTACCATTTCTGGATCCATTTGTCCAGCCTCTTCCCAGTCTACTCTGGAGGGGAATTCGGTTCTTAAAGTTTTTACCAAACAGAGTTGCAGAAGTGTCTTATCAATGTCTTTCGGATATACATACATTGATCTTGTTAAAAAGCTGCGAATTAGTCGTTTGTGATGACTAGGATATGTAGAGTGAATGGACACCAGCGTTTGGGTTGGAAGACTCTGCTTTCGAGTCGAACACGGAAGGACAACGCAGTAGAGAAAGACCTCGGCTTAAGTGGCGCTCACAACTAGAAGAGGACCTCAACAGACTCGTAGTGCGCAACTGAAGGCAGTTAGCTAAGAACCGGGTTAACTGGAGAGGCTTGTTGGTTGAAGCGCAGGTTCACCCCGAACTGTAGCGCCACCTAAGTAAGTAAGTAAGGATCTTAACTTGCCAGCTCAGTTTCTTGTATAGGATAAGATCTATATATTTGGCTTTATCAGTTAGTGTCATCTGCATAGGCAATCACCTTACAGCCTCCCCTTTCCAGGATTAATGAATAAAGTCGAAGTGGTCTAACTATTTAGATAACGTCTACAATTTTTGAAGACATGACATGGAATACTAGATCATGAATACTGAAGAAAGTGGTGTGCCGCCATCTACAGTTTAGGAGTGATATAAAGTTCTCTTACGCTTTGGGATATCGAAATGTTCGGTCGAAAATTCTTGAAGTCCAAGACGAATAGCTTTACGTCATTACAAACTCTACAAACACTCTTTAATTCCAAAATTATTTTTATCCAATTGCCTTATCGATCAATCATGATAAGAAGCCGATCATAATCATATGATCTCCCCTTCATACCGATCATGGGGAGACATTTATTTTCTGCTTCCATTTACCTTTACCCCGTCTGAGACCATCGCAATGAAATTCAATGTTTAATCAATGCCTCCAGGTGTAACCCTCATTTAAACTGGGTGAGGTGAAATTTTCACACGTGCATGTTTACCCAAGAAATTGATTACAAAACAAATTTCGATACATACGAGTATTTAAATCCAATTAAAGAAAAACAAGACCACCAATTGGTTACTCGTTACTCCTTCATGTCCTACATGTGCGATGTACGGGCAAACAATTATTGCATGCCTCATAAAAACTATTTGAGTATCACACTAAAAAATTGGTACATTCTAACATTCTAAATGGAATTGAAAAATAATATTATTTTCAATTTTAATGGCACACACACTTAAGGGTTACTCCAGGGTTCAGGCTACGTCTGAAGAATTTTAATAAAACGAAGACAAACCAAGAGATTACATATCGTATCCCATAAAACACCGATGAAATGTGAGCATCACCATCGTATACGAGGACTATGTAAGGACGCACGCATCAATATGAGAAATTAAATTTATGAAGTAATGTAGTGGAACACGGCACTGTGTGTGTGTACGTGGGTGAGCGATGGACGGAGTAAGTAAATCCTTCGATGAGAGGGAACTCTTGCGGTCAGCAATAATATCGTAACCGCCTTTGTAAGGAAATACTAAAGGATTGTCTTTTGCTACTTTTGTTTTAGGACGAGGGTTAAGTCCTGTCAAGTTTGATGGACAAGAATGTTGCGGAGGTTATGTTATTGTGTTTGCGTGTGTGTGAACGAAAGGTTTTTTTTTTTTGTTTTTCTATTTTAAATTTCAAGTCGTTTAGGATGTTTTTGTAGTTTTTTTGTTTTTGTCTCTTAGGTGAACGTGTGGGAAATGTAAAATGAATCCTTTTTCGATTGCCAGGAAGATAAACGAAACTTGAAGTGGAACTTGTTACAGTTTACAGATCAAATAACTTTAAAGAATGTGAAGGTCGATTTGTGGTTTTCGTTTTAATCAGCCAAATGGGATTTGATAATCAAACACGTGTCCTGCTTTTAATGATACATACTTAGAACTTTGATTCACTGAGCTGGTTTCTGTGGACCAAATACTTTCCTATATGACTATTGCCTCGGTGTAGGTGATACCGAGTTGGGCTAATTCACCCAATTTGCAAAGTATTCACATAGTATGTTAATCTCTCCATAGTCTCCCATATCTTAGTATTGATTTGGTAGCCACTTGTCACTTGCTGAGTCAACATTGTGAAGGTACATCGATGATGCTGAGACATAGGCTTAGGTTAGGCTGGTTATCTGTCATACGTTGACCTTTGTGATACCATGGATCTTTCCACTTTGACTACCCAGAGACGAAAAAAACCTACCGCAAAAATTGCACGTTAGTCGCCTAAGATGCGTGGGACATGTAGAGCGAATGGACACCAATGACCCGACCCGCAGAGTCTTCGAATCGAACACGGATGGACAACGCAGAAGAGAAAGACCTCGCCTTAGATGACGCGCTCAAGTAGAAAGGGACGTCAACCGACTTGGAGTTCGCAACTGGAGGCAGTTAGCTAAGGACCTTCGTGGGCTAAATGGAGACACAACTGTAGCGCCACCTATGTCCATAAGTCAGTAAGTTCATATATTGAAACGCAGAGATCATAGTTGATGTTCTATCGCAGATGAATATAAATCAGCCTTTCCAGGGTTTTCAGCAGAAATGGAGATAGACTGAAAAGTCGGAGATCCTTAGGCTCCACATGCGAGCTTTTACCTGCCCTAAGTATATAAATGATGTCAACCTCAATCCACAGTTTGGGAATGTCGACCAAATTCAGACATCTCGAAATGACGCCTTTAAACCAAGGAAGCACCATGTCTTTAGATTACTAATACTCAACAGGAATGATACAGTCCTGATTCTGGGGACTTAAAGGGCTTGGAACTGCATTTGGTCCAGAGGATATTTCTCGAGTTACTATAGTCAGGGAGTCACTGTATGGTAGTACCGAAGTGCACGTTTGAAGTACAGTAAAAGCGGAGCTACCCTGAAAGTGAATATCCACAATAATCAATCAATCATCATCAATAGTGGTCCAGTAACCATGTGGATTAATTAGCTAGCATTCTAGTCACTAGATCTAGCTCTCATCCTTAAATTCTTAAAGGAAACTGGAATAGAGAGAGTGCTCTAGGACTTATTTCTTCCGCCAAGCCGTAGTAAGAGTGCATTACCCTCAAAATAATTCCGAAAGGAATCCAAAAGCGAGGTTAACTCTAATGAGGACATATACCTCCCCAAGTTGTTAGCTGGGGCACAATAGACCAACAGGTCGCAGTGCAACATACCCCATTTTCAAATAATATTAGCATTCTAGTAGCTTCGGATCGGCGTTGCTCTTTGCTCAATGAAGTTTTGTATTTCTTGAGAGACACTGTATAGGCATCTCAATCAGCTGTCTCACGAAAGGATTAAATACATAGGAGTCTACTTTCTTTTAGTGGCTTGTTCGAGGTTGATATGGAGGACAAGCCACTGACATAGCATCGTTTAGCGCCAATGCTAAAGTGTTTAGCATGCAATCAAGATAAATGTAATCAAGAATCAAGCTGGTTTCAAGGTTCTCTACAACCGCAAATAGACACATACTAGCTATTAATTTTTTACCCTAAATCCAGGTTTAAAGCGACTACATAAATCTTAATTACTGAGAAAATGATATTTAGATGAGTCTTCACAATAATGCACGTTTTCGTAGTTTCTGTTCAATTGAATAAGGGCGGTCCAAGCCGTTTCGGAGTGATGGAGGTTAATCTAAAGGAACCCCCAGATTTGGACCAATTTTTTGGTTCAGATGCCATTACAGCGGTGTTAGCTTCTTCCGAATCTAATGACGAAACAAAAATTTTCGACAGAGAGGCCATTTGGATCACTGTCCATCTCTTTGCCCGTCAAACAAATGTCGACTGTCCCAAAGTTGAGTCCTTATCAAAGGAATCAAGAGGGTACTGTGCATGGTTGTTCAAGGTTCAGTTCAGTTCAAGGAAGTTTCGTGCTTCTGAATCGTCTCTCGCCAGCCGCCCATCCTGATAGGAGATTTTGTAGAGAGCGACATTTCACAAAATCGCAGCCGAACAACCAGTCACCCCTGAAACAGATTACCTCTTTAACTGCGAATCCACTCAATACCTTTCAGTAGTCTCTGATTCTATATTCGCCGACGACTAGAGTATGGCCAACATTTGTTCCTTTTCCCCTCTCCTTTTTAATGACGGGCCTATTTATTTACCGAAACTATTTAAATGTACATATTAGGAGATGTTCTTTTTAATGTAATAAACCTTTTTGACTTTGTTAGTAACTTATTTATTATTTATTACAAGCCATGACATTATTTATTGTACCATTCCACTTACCCTACTTTCCACACTCACCTTTATGATTTCTCCACATTGCTTACAGCGCCATTAAAATCTGCAATGGCAACCACTAGAACTTCTAGAACGCACGTCCAGTGGTACCGAAAACACAAAAATTCCACACATCATCACCATATTTCACGCACACCATCCAACACCAATCTCTATCCATACACGCCTAGATGTCATTTGCCCAATATCTACACCTGTGTGTGTGTGCCACTGAAGAAAATCCATTCGAGAATGTCAAATAACATTTTTTTTGTCAAAATGGCGATCGTAGAATTAATTATATTTTTCTAATTCGTTTTCTCGATGCCCAAATAGACTAGAAATCGCCATATAAATAAATAAAAATTAACTTCAAATCTAATACGCTACAATTTCGTCCCATTTCCAACCGAAAACCAACATCCAGAGCACAAGCGGAAGAGAAAAGAAAAAGGCAGGAATTCCTCGCATGTGTTTTCCGTGTGTGGTGGCACAATCCCCATCATCATCATCATCACCATCGTCGCCAACATCATTGTTCACAGAAGCACTAAAATTACAAATGAAATTTATATAAAATAAAGAAAAAAAAAAAGCCCAGACCAAACGTAAGTGCCCCCCTTTTGTCGAGGAATTCCCCGCCCCCCTTTCAGTGAAAAAAAAAAAAATATAGAAAAAAACGAAAAGAATTTGTGGTTGCAGCGCAAAATGAAAATCGGGATCTGCGATTCATCTGCAGCGTCTTTCCTAGTTGTTTCGCTATAGTGTGATCAATCCTTTTATCGGGACACGAGTCCACAGGACGAGTTTTCCATTCCAACAAGTACAGCAGAGGTGCATACCGCAAACAACTGTTGTTATTGGAGAGGCGCTGTTCAGAGATACCTGTGTGTCCTATAAGAAAAAACGCAGAAGGAAGCCAATTCATCAGCATCCTGTGGCAGCATTTTTAGTTCTTTTTTTTTTTTTTTGTTTTTTTTTTTTATTGTTTTCTACTGAAACGTTTTTCACACTTCGGCAACTGGAAAAAGAAAATTTCTCCACTTGCGATTCTGGAGCTGCAGCTAGAAAGTGGCGGTGAGTACTATTCATATTTTTATGTATCAATGCGGATGTAGTAGCATTTGTGAGTAATTTGTTTTTATTTTTAGCCATAAATCAATCAGTTAGCGGGGCACAGGGGGTTTTGTTTATTATCTGTTTCTCTATGTTGCCTAAAAAGTGATACACGTCGTACATGCGTCGATTATGTATAACAAAACCGAAAAAAAAGTGTTTCTTGCGAAAGTCTCTATAGTAATCCTTGTTTGTAAAGTGTACCTGCTAGCAAATGTTTGCTGGAAGTTGTTTTTAATGCCACCGACTCCAAAGCGTCAGGCTTGTTCGACACTGGATATGCATACAACTTCTTTAAGCCATCACTGTGTAGTTAATCTATTTAAATGACGAGTAGCATGGTTTTCGAAAGTTAAAAATACTCAAGTGGTTTCATTGTGTTTGGCACTCTGATTGGAATACGTGACCATCTATCTATACACAGCTTCAATAATCAATAGCCATGTTGTGTCTCATTTGTTTTCGATGTTCTGTACTGTGAGTAACTTGTTTAATGGTCTAAGTTTGTAGAGCTTTGAACCAATATTGTATCAAGGTTTTTTTTTCTAATTTAGTTCTAGTTCGCAAAGTCGTAAAAATTAAAGGGTCGTGCGTGTATGCTTGCGTGTACAGTGTTGGACAAGAAGTTTGGTAACACAGTTGATTGGGTCTTACCAGGAAACTCCCTACCTATAGTATTGAGCACGAAGTTTCATTGTTGAACTGGATTACAAAGAGTTCCACAGCATGTATGTACATGTTTTGTAAAGAGGGCAGAAAAATGGGGACGTTTATTTTTGTATGGGTAATAGTATATTCCTGTTCGCCTTCGACTTTTTTGTAGAAGGGCAAGTGAATGCTTTAAGCAAAGATCTAAATCTTAAAGAGATTACTGAGATTATTATGAATGTTTCCAAACTTGAAGTAGGACAAGTCCTATATTCTGCTCATCGCCTATGAATAAAAAAAAAATTAAACACAGCAGCAACTAAGTCTTAGACTTAGGTTTCTCATGAATACAATGTTCTCATGAATCCCAATCGGATAGTCAAGCAGAACTATTGGCCCTTCCGCATCGAATAAAACAGAAGCCATGATTAGACCTTGATTTGAAACTTGCTGAGGGCAACTATCCGTTGCTGTATTTGCATGCATTGTTTTATTTTACCTGTTGGTAGATCCAAATTTCATGACAAGCCACTATACGACAGAAAAGTTTGTTCTGGTTAATCTTACAGGTGCACACAATGGCTACTGATTTTGTTCATATCCAATTTTGAGTGCATCATTTCTTTCAACTGTTTTTTCGTCTACCGATTGTTTTCCACCCGAAAGTTTCTCATGAATACAATGTTCTCATGAATCCCAATCGGATAGTCAAGCAGAACTATTGGCCCTTCCGCATCGAATAAAACAGAAGCCATGATTAGACCTTGATTTGAAACTTGCTGAGGGCAACTATCCGTTGCTGTATTTGCATGCATTGTTTTATTTTACCTGTTGGTAGATCCAAATTTCATGACAAGCCACTATACGACAGAAAAGTTTGTTCTGGTTAATCTTACAGGTGCACACAATGGCTACTGATTTTGTTCATATCCAATTTTGAGTGCATCATTTCCTTCAACTGTTTTTTCGTCTACCGATTGTTTTCCACCCGAAAGTCTTCAACTTTTTTGACGATTTTATCACAAGTCACATCGACCGAGAGAGAGTCCACTATGATTTCTTCCCGCGACTGTCTGCCAATATGTATTAAATTTCGCAGTTGAAAACGAAATTGCATTGCTCCCTGCAAGTGTCAATTTCGATTTCGCTTATAAGTTTTTTGTCTTTTGATCAGAATTTACTCACTACACTGTATTTTAATTTATTCATTCCCAAAAAAAAAAGAAAAATTAAGTCACTCGATGGTATGGACAGTTTTTTTTTTTAATTTGACAGGTTTTGATACCTTCCATCTGACATACTTCTTTGTTTAATCAAAACATGGACATACCGATCGAAGCGCCGCCTCTGTGTCAACTGTAATTGTTTATTCTGCCTCACAGCCGGATGTTGGTCTTCTTGTGCAAAATAACGTTGTTGTGCAGAAGTTTTCCATTTTCTAAACACTGGCTGTTGAACGGAAGTAGTTTTCTAAAATCTCAGCACAAATCTCTGTGACTGCTACAAAATTTTGGTAAGTGTCTTCTTGCCTTTTTATTGAAACCTCCTGGAATAAAATCTCATAAAAGCTCGTTTTTTTATTATTATTCTTATTTGGATGCGTTTAAGGATTTATGTCCACACTTTTACCGTTACGACATAGCGTGAGGCGGTAGAAAATCAAGAGAAGGGAAAACTTACATAGGTTCACTCTTCCGGTTTGCTTGTTTATATGAGAGTGGATTCTTTACCGTTAATTTGCAGAACATACTATGTATGTACTTCTTCCTCTTCTTCTTAGGTGACACTACAGTTCGGGGCGAACCTGGGCTTCGACTAATAAGCCTCTCTAGTTAGCCCGGTACTTAGCTAACTGGTTTCAGTTGCGCACTCCAAGTTTGTTGAGTTCCCCTTTCTACTTGTGCGCTCCACTTAAGCTGAGGTCTTTCTCTATTGCGTTGTCCCTCCGAGTTAGATTCGAAGACTACTGGCCGGAGCATTTGTGACGACTGATGCGCAATTTGATTTTATTTTGACTAGGTCGATGTAGCCGAAGTTCGTCAACACAAACAGGACCGAACATTTTACGAAGAATCTTTCTCTCGGAGCGACCGAAGATATCTTTATCCGCTTTAGATAGAGTCTAAGTTTCAGCTCCATAAAGCAGCACTGAGATGATCAAGGTCTTATACATAGTCTCCTTAGTTGTTCAGGATAGAGCCTTACTACTCAATAGCCTTCTCAATCCAAAGAAACAGCGATTAGCAACAGTTATTCTTCGTATAATTTCTGCTGAGATGATGGAGCAGAGTCGAGGTAGACAAAGTCACTTACTATTTCCAAGTTATAGCTTTCCTATTGTGACGTTCTGTCCAATTGGTTTTGCCCTACCGCTAAACCCGTTTTGACAGCCTCCGTTTCAATACGGCGACAGTCCGCTGTGCCCTGCCAATCATATCAATATCGTCGGCACACGCTAGTGCTTGCACAGATTTTTGAATGATTGTGTCTGCGATGTTGTGAGTTTTACACAATCATTTCAATTATGATGTTGAAAAAATCACATGACAGCGCGTCACCTTGTTGAAATCCTTTTTTGATATCAAATGTCTCGGTGAAGTTGTTCCCGACCTTAATGGAGCAGCGAGCGTTCTCCATCGTCATTCTGCACAGTCGAACGAGTTTGACAGGGATGACAAAACTAGATATGGCTCTGTATAGCTCGTCTCTACAAATGCTGTCATATGTGGCCTTGAAATCGATAAAAAAGATGGTGGGTATCGATTTGGACTTCTTGGGTTTGTTCCAGAATCTGCCAAAGTGTGAAGATTTGATCGACTGTGGACTTTCCTGGTCTGAAGCCATACTAATAGGGGCCAATCAGGTTGTTGACAAAAGGGTTTTAGACTTCCACACAATATGGCATATAGAATCTTGTACGCGATGTTGAGGAGACTGATATATCCGTAGGTGGCGCAATTAAGGGGTCTGCTTGTAAATCGGGCAAACCGTGCTGAGATTCCAATCGTTTTGGTCAGGTGGACGGAAGTTTTGATTATCAACGTCTATGTTGATTGGTTCACTCTGCCTGACAGCGCGAAATTGGTCTTCGTCGTCGTTATACAACCTGCAGAAGAAATTTGTTCTATATTCTCAGCATCAACTGTGACTCTACTACGAGGTTTCCTTCTTTATCTTTACGGGTTTCTGTATGGGTCTTGTTGGTCTGACACGTTCTTAAAACTTCCGTACATTATTCCTGGAGTATAATCGCTCAATATGTATCTTCGATCGCGCGCTTCTCATGCTCTTTTTTCTTCTTTCGAAGAAGCCGATGTTCTTCCTGTCTTTTGCTCATAAATCTCGCAAGACGCTCTTATCCTTTTTTGCAACACCGCTTTGTATGCTGCATTTGCTTACCGGCATTCGTCTTCAAACCACGGGTTTCTTGGAAAAGGTTAAGCGAAACCCAGCACATAAGTTGCGGCACTTCTGATGGCATGTTGGCCACGCTAACTCGATACATATCCCCTGAATATGCTCACTGTCGCAGCTGCAAAGACGTAAACAAGATTGAAACTCCAAATTACACTTAATCCTTGTTAGTGCTAGGTAACGAGTACTGGGCGATCCTATCCTTACCAACAACCTAAACGAAGTTAACAGGCTACTCCCGACATTCTAATTTGTGAAACAATAAAAAAAGGAATAGTTTTGCTTTTCATCATCTGACAGACATATCAAAAGAAAACTGAAAACAATCGTAGAAACAGTCCGTCTATAAACTATAAAACAATGTTTCGATAACGGAAACGGATAAGGACATGTTTTTTGACATATATGTAACAGGAAACATAGAACTAATTTCACGCGTACTCATAGAATACTCCTTTAAATTTCAAATTTGAAATCATTCAAATTTCTTCGTTAAATCTTTAACTTGAATTCGTTAAATGTTTAAATTTAAAGTCCAATATTCATTTAAAACAAATAAAATTTGAGAAAGATATTCGCGTAGATTTTTTACAATTTCACGGTTGTGGCGTGTCTCGACAAAAAGTGTTCTGGTTCAAGTCATTTGTTTTAAATATTTATGTATTTAAATAGTTTTTAAAATCTTGAACAAATAGATTTCAGCGCCTAATTTCTGGTATTATCGCCGTTTTATTGTCGAGTTATATTTGTCGTATGAACTGGAACGAACTATACAGTCTAATGTGGAATCGCAAAGGTATAAAAGGTAGGATCATGGAACCATTTGTTGGGAATTTAGGGTATTTAAGAGTCTCTGGTATACACTGATTGAAAAACGAGCGAGACAGTGTTACATGGCAAACGTAAAACGAAGCAAATTTTCGTGAATAGGGATGAATCAAATCTATCCACACGTTTAATTTGCTTCTTCCAAGCTTACTTCAGTCACTCACAGGAGAGATTCAAGTTCTGAATCCTAACAGACACAAAGTACGTACCAGACTGCTCTTAAATGAAATTGTGTGAAATTCTTACATCTATCCATCTGACACATGTCACCGTAATATTGTCGCAGGACATCTTATTATTGAGTTTTAGTAGCTGGATTACGTTTCTTTCATAGCATTGCTGTATGGATTCACAGTTTCGAAAAAAAAAACAATTTGAACTGAACGCACGTTAAGGCTCACCGACTGATTTTCTTCCTGCTTCATTGGGCATCCCCTATCGTCTGATCTATAGGTTAAATCGGCTTAGTAGTTTGACGCAAAGTTGGCAAAATTCTCACTGTTACTCTTAGGTCAATGTAGACCTTAGATTGTGATGTCCATAGAGTGTTCATTATTCAATTTTTGCCTATATCTTGTAGAGTGTTAAACGAACCAAAAGTTTTAATAAAACTACAGATCTTGCTGGCTGGCTTGTTGGAAAAATCTTCTACGAGTATGTCTTTCTTCCGCTGCATTATCGGGGCGGGAAAGCTTAATAATTATTGTTCCTAAGGGTGTGTAATTTTTGCAGCTGAAACGTCGACTTAAAGATTGAAGGCGTCTGCCGACAGTATGCTGATAGTGCAAGAATTCTGGAGGGCCCAATCAGTGTTTTTAGATTCCACGAAACAAAGACTTTAGCTGAAATGGAGAAGAAAGTGGAGGAAAAATCGAATCTCTGTCAGTGATGAATGTACCTGAACGAGTATCAGAAAAGTAGTCTCCTTTCTAAAAGACAACGGCAGAGAATACCAGACAGGTGGGCATCACACGCCGTAATGATATTGCTTAGACAGCTGATGGCTAATATAGAACAAGAATGCTTCGTGCAGTTTTTTGCTGATAACTGCTGTTTTTGGAAAAATCTGGTTGAAGCAGGTACTGTTACTTTTAAAAGCCGGCATCAGTGAACAGAAATTGTTTGACACAGGATTTCTCTGCTGAGTTTCACCTAAATAAAACTGCACCACTTTAAGACCACTACTGCTCCTTTAAAAAGCATTCTATCCGTGTTCCCTGCGAAACCTCACATAACAGCTACCCATTTCAGACGGGTTCGTGTTGTTATAGTACTCTGCAACCTGTGATATGAAAAGAACTAGACACTCTGTCGAAACTCAGACAAGTTCAAGGTGCTGCCACTGATCCAACTAGTACCCTCATAATTAATCTTAAGTGCTTCCTTTTCGATCAGAACACTAATAATCTCAAGACTTTCAAAACCATTTTAGTCAGACATTCAAAATAATGCCTTAATGCCTATTCTGTTAAGCACGGGTACCACACAATTATCGATATAACGTTTTGTTATAACTCGTCTCAGGGAGAATGACGAGATAAAAATTTCCCTGCAATAGGTCTCAAGTTACACAATGTACTTCTAACTACAGATACTTAACCATAAGAGTCAGGGGTATAATTTCAGTGGATAATTTATGCCTCACTCACGCGTTTAGTAAATTTATTAACTGGCAAATCCCTCAGTTACTCTGATTTATAGTGGTTGACTAACTAAAGATTAGGATAATGAGTAGAGTGCTTAGGCAGGACAACGATTATAAATACATATAATGATGTCATATTGTAGGCTACACCAGCAGTAAACAAAGACAAAAACATCGTTCATTATCTTGATAAAAAGAAGATAGCGAGTGGGAGGAGAAGAACGCCTTCCTGTATGCTGATTATTTTTTTTAACGTATTTTTCGCTTTAAATTCGATGAAAGAGACTGTAGTCGTCGTTTTACAATCTTGCGAGAAGGGATCCTTCGGGGTTTAATTGTTGTGTGGAGTCACTTTCTATCCAAGTGGATTTAATCTGCAGAAATTTAGTAAGTTGTCAATACTGGTAGCGTCTGATTGATAAATATTGATGTTGTAGAAACCTGTAAGGGAGGGAATCAGTATATTCATCTCACAGTAGGTGGCATTTGCTAGAATCGTGGGTCGTGACTTGCATCCATTGCAAAAACGTTTCTTTATTCAATTGCTTATACAGATAAATCAAACCACTACACATTTCTTGGTGATTTACACACTTTACCGCCACAAAGTCTTATAGAACTCCTTATCAGATTAGTGGCTATTTTAAGAACTATCTCATCATCAGTGCATCTCGCGCTGACCACTATCTATTGAAACAGTACAAAATCCAAGTGTGTTTATCATGGGCGCAGCAGCAGCGCGCCAAGCACTATTGTCTTTGTTTATTTTCTGATTTTTATCTCAGTAATTTACTTTCCGCCACCGATTTTCATAATATTCACTTTTTATTTCAAATGGAAGTAAAAAAAAAAAACTTTAACCGTTTGTTGAACTTGTTATTGCATTGTTCTATTCGTTCCTCTCGCTTTTATTGTCTGTGCATATTTGTGTCTTTCACAGAAATTTGGAATTACAAATGTCTTGAAGTAGCTTTTGGTGTGAACTCCCAAGCCAATAGGCGATTAATATTCTAATTGCATAGTAGCCGCTGGTCGCTGCTAAGCGAGTACGATGCATTCAAGTGTAAACCAGCTGTTTGAGTGTAGCTGTCGGTCGGTTGTATTCCATTCGTGTAGTGTATAATCTTTGCAACGACGACGACGGCCGGCGGCAAGAGGTTACGTATGGTTGATTACAGTAGAGAGTCTTCTTCGACTTTTCGCTTCTTTCCTAAATGCGAACTTATTGATAAATGCGTTCGATGGCATATATCAAAATCAATACGATGTGCAAGAACAGTTATTAGCCTGAAGTCATTCCTTATTTAAATCGATTCCCAAGTTACGGAATGTGAATTTTAGTTTTTCATATGAATTGTAAAGAAATCTATTTTGCAGATGGACAAAATCCTATGATAAGCTCGTTGTGAAATATAAATTTAATGTTTATGTTGAACCATTGTCGTGGCGACCGGTTTTATTATGTTAAATGTGTCTTTGACTTTTGAAAACTGTGATTGAGTCATCTCGGGATGAGTCAAATTTTAAAATTGCAATATGATAAACTTTAAGGGGGAAAATTTATGACGAGTATCAGATATATTAATATCAAGACAGTCACTTTGAGGTAAGCATTCTTCTTCTATGGAGCTGTAGTCTAATTGTCATAAATGATTTGTGGGAAAAATAATGATAAATTTAATTTAGCAGCTATGCTATACATATGTGCACGTTTGTCACTTTCGTTTAGTACACACTTTTGATTTTATATTCTCGGAAGTTGTTTACATTTTTTCAGTATCGAGTTTCACTTCACACAGTTTAGCACCTTTCAATTATATTTTATGACGTGCGTTAAATGGAAACTTAATGTCATTTATAGTCTAGCTGTAAATAGGACTCGTATTTTTTCTTTTTATGTGTAAACAACACGTGCTCTATGATTTATGTACCTATATTTATGTATTAATGCATTCAATCAATTTGTTCTGCCGTATTGAAGACAGACATTTCTGTGCTGCAGGAAATATGTATAGTGGATTGGAGTAACATTAGGAATCATCATGAAAAACTTCTATGGTCGGCTGCTTGGCACCTATCCGTATAAAAAACTGACTCCACAACATTTCCCTTTCCAAAAAGACGAAATAGCCTTTCAAGGAGGATATTTTATGAATGCGGAAAATTTCCGGTGTAGAAGGTGCAAAAACCACATCAGACAGCAGCTTTTAGCTATTCGACTGATAATACAATGACTAGTGCATTAGTTTTAAAAATGCCAAACTAATCGACGCGAGTTAAGTTCTGGATGTTCACACATTTACCGAAACCAACGTCCATTCTACAATTTTCTTGTTGCATATTTATAACTTCCAAATTTCGAAGGAACTCAACATTGCGCTTGAAGTTACCAGAATCTACAGAGATCACTTAATTGAATAATACTTGACTTTGCTGATAATCAGTGCTACAGCAGAAAACAAGGGAAACGAGAGATAGGTGTAGAAAGAAGAAGGTTTACGAGGAGATCAGTGAGTTTCCACCATTTTGGTTGCAGATGGTTACAATCCTGACACATGGTCTCTTCAAAATGCAAAAAATAGTATTTTTTATTGGTTCATTGAATATCCATTGTGTAGCCACTAAATAGAAGTTAGCGAGCAGGCATTGTTAAGATCGTTCAGAACACCTAGTGCATCCTTCCTACAATTCCACATAGCATCGGAAGCCCAATGGACCTCTTCTTATTTAATGCCAGTCATAGTAGAGTAGCAGTATTGATACAGAAGAGGGACAACGTCGGAGTGAATAAGGTATTTAGCGATGGCTGATCCATTTGCTTTGCAAAACTCCTGGAATTTCAATTTCTCTGGTAGTCAGCAAAGGGTGAGTCCATTGCGATACCACATGGATTATAAGAAAAAGAATCTATCTATCTACTCGTTAAACCATTTTAAATTCCTGATGAAGCGTAGGAGGCTCTTAATATTCCTTCTGTGAGAGAAAGCTGGACAGAAAAAGAGAAGGTGAGGAATGGTTTCATACTCTTCTTCAACCATGTAGCTTCTACGAAAGTCGTTCGCAAAAAGGGTCACCCTTGTAGCATGCTTGCCTATTAGTAAGTGTCCAGGGATGACACCTACTGTAGTGCTGATATTTAACCTATTGAGAGAAATCAAATTCATAGAGCGTTTTAAATCCACCTTTGGCCAACTTGTCCACCTAAGATTTGTACGACAGTAGCGATGGGTATACCTAAGGTGCCTTTGTCGGGCACAATGGGTAAATGGTTCATCGGCCTTACAGTTGCTAATAAATTTGAATATTGAACTGCTCAGCCACCTATGTGAAAGACGATCTGCATTGATAACTGCTTGGCTGTCCGAAAAAATGCAGATATCACGTTTTCCTTAAGCCAATATAAGACTTCTTTGATAGTCATAATATCCGCCTGGAACCCGCTACAATGATTTGGAAGACGAAAGGAGAGCTTAAGATTAAGACTGTCGGAGAAAATATCTCCACCAACTCCGTTTCGAGCCGTCATTGTAGAAGTGAACCGACTCATCTTCTAAAAGTGCTTCTTCATTCCAGGGTGATCTGGAATGAATGGTGACGACGAAGTTCTTATCAAAATTTAGACATGAGATGGTGTAGTCCGTGTTCTCGGGAAAAATTTTGTAATTATTCAAAATGAAGGCGTGGCCAAATTCTTTTCTTGACCACTATAGGGTAGCTTCGACGCCACACTTGCACCGCTTATACACAGACAAACTGTACGCTGGGCTCTAATTAGATAGTTGCGTTTTATAGCTTTTTCTAAGGCTGTCCGTATGTGAGTATCGGTGTAATGACCTCGATGTAGAGAGCCAGTGAGTTATACGAGATTGTAGACCCCATCTATTTTCAATAGCTTTTTTGGAAGAGAAAAGTGCTACTGTGGCTTTCTTGACTCTTTCTTTAATGTTAGGTTTCCAGCTTAGCTTAATATCCAGGATAAGACCCAAATATTTTGCTTTGTCAGAGAATGTTAAACTGATATCATTAAGAGAGGGAGGGGCGACTAAATGAATTTTATATTTTCTGAAGAAGAGTACTAGTTTGGTTTTTCGGGGGATTACACCCAAACCACTCTGAACCGCCCAACTTGCTAGCTTATTTAAAGTGTTTTGTAGAAAGTTCTTTTAGAGTATTTAGGTACTTTCCTGAAACAGCTAAGGCAACGTCATCCCTCGTCTTCCAGGATTATCAAAAGTAACTACCAAATTCCAAGGAAGAAGGGATAGAACACCTCCTTGTGGAGTGCCTCTACCGACAGATCTTCTAGTAGACGTAGGCTGCGGATTACTACATTAAATTTTTTACCAGATTGTAGGTTCTGCACGATCGATGACACAGTTGTTTAGAGTTTAAATGTGTGCTGTCTGTTTCAAATGTCACTGTTAAATGCTTTAAATTTGTTCATCTGCTCTCTGCTATGGGTGGAAACAATGTTAAGATCTCAATCTGGTGAACTTGTCAGCTTTCTAATGAAGTTTTCTGTAATCGTTGGCTTGGTAATCGTTTGGACGAGCATACATCTGTTCTTGCGTATCTTTGCCACATACTTGTAAATTGCTAAATTCTTAACTAGCAGCTAAAGGTCCAGTCAGCCAACGCTATCTAATATACAAAGAAAGCTTGGGTGACTTAAATTTTTACTTCCAGTGCCCCGTTTGGAGGCACATTTACTATCACTCGTATGACTCGTTGGTACAGTTATATATCTGAAATTTATTTATAGTTGCAGATTACTGAAAGGAGAATTCACATATCATATAAAAATTTGAAATTTAAATATGTATACATCTGTATGCCTTCCCATAATTTTTTTTTTTTTTGCAATGGTTGTATCGATTTCAACCTCCTTGGCCTTTAGTAGTAAACAGATTTTACCTCGAACTTGTGAGAATAAACAGATTTTAACTCGAACTTGTGAGTGTTCCTGCAATTTTTATACTTTTCCAGTGACAAATAGATTCGTTGAAAACATTTATTTATATGCTGCCTTCTTCTATTGTTATTTTTGCGTCCTACAGTCCTTGCATAAGTTTTAAATATTATTATTGTTTTCAATATTTCTTGTAGCTAATATAAATCATATCTAATTTCAGATTAGAACGAAAAGCAAGAACAACTAACTGGCATTTATTGTATAAACATTAGCACTGTACACAAAACACTGATACCACTTAAGGTTTGTTCCTTTAAATGACGTCCCTTGTTCATCAATCATTAATGCTTAAACTTATTTTTATCCAATTGCAGAAAACTCTTGTTCACTTGACAAATAAATAATTATTAATAATAATAAGAAATCAAATACACAACACATACATACAAAATGGAGTTACGCGTTGGCAACAAATACAGATTAGGCCGTAAAATCGGTTCCGGTTCATTCGGTGACATATACCTGGGCACAACAATCAACACTGGCGAAGAAGTCGCCATCAAATTAGAATGCATTCGAACAAAACACCCACAATTGCACATTGAGAGTAAATTCTACAAAATGATGCAAGGCGGTATTGGTATACCGCGCATAATATGGTGTGGCTCCGAAGGCGACTATAACGTCATGGTAATGGAACTATTGGGCCCTTCACTAGAGGATCTATTTAATTTTTGTGCAAGACGTTTCTCCCTGAAAACCGTACTCCTGCTGGCCGATCAGATGATATCACGCATCGACTACATACACTCACGAGACTTTATCCACCGGGACATAAAACCAGACAACTTCCTAATGGGCCTTGGGAAAAAGGGTAACCTAGTATATATCATAGACTTTGGTTTAGCGAAAAAATTCCGTGATGCACGAACCCTACGGCATATACCGTATCGAGAAAACAAAAATCTCACCGGTACCGCTCGTTACGCCTCCATTAATACCCACTTAGGAATTGAACAATCGCGTCGCGACGATCTAGAATCATTAGGCTATGTTCTCATGTATTTCAATTTAGGCGCTCTCCCCTGGCAGGGTCTGAAGGCCGCTAATAAACGACAAAAATACGAGCGCATCTCCGAGAAGAAACTCTCCACAACGATACTGTCCCTGTGCAAGGGTTTCCCCAGCGAATTTGTGAACTATTTAAATTTCTGCCGTCAAATGCATTTCGAGCAACGTCCAGACTATTGTTATTTACGCAAGTTGTTCCGTAATTTGTTCCATCGTCTGGGCTTCACCTATGATTATGTTTTCGACTGGAATCTCCTGAAATTCGGTGGACCTCGAAATCCAGCCGTTCAACAGCAGCAAGAGGATGGTACAGGCGACGCGAATGCAGCGAGCAAACAGAATCCACAGATTGTCAGCAGTCATACAGCCGTGGTGCCTAGTTCTGGTGGCGGTGGTGGTGGTTTAGTTAGCAGTACTGTTAGTGGTGTCGCCGGTACCGCAATGGTGGGGGCTAGTGGCACTGGCAGTGGTGCTGTTGGTGTTATCGATGACTCAATGGCCGTGGCTACAAATTCGTCAAGGCCTTACGATACACCCGAACGGCGTCCGTCGATTCGAATGCGAGGCGGTCCAGCGGTCGTTGTCAGTGACAGTAGAAACAATAAATAATACATTGTCTAAGCACGGCGGTACACACATACATTTTGGGTGGTGTTTTTGTTTAAATAATGCTAACTGAAGATTAAAAAATAATTAAATACTGAATTTTTAAAAGAAATGTTGTTCAAAGTCCAAACATGATCGTCGCACTATTAGTAGCTTCGTCGAAGGAAAATTTCGCATTACCAACCTACACAACAATAAAACGAGATCAGAATTGTGCATTTTGTTTTTCCTCTTTCTTTCGTGTCCCTGTTAAACTCCGCTTAGCCATTTAATCCCCAGTTTTCTAAATAAATAAATTCTAACAACAAAATACACTGTCCACAAACGAAATAAAAGAAATAACTTTGTGAATTAGAAAACAATTAATCTGTGTGAAATAAACGTGCGTCGCTTTTCGCATAAATTTCCAAATTCAAAACCACAACAATCCAACTGATATGAATCCAGATCAACAAACAAGAAAAACAAAAAAACAAACACAAAAAACGGACAACGGAGCGTCCCTGTTTTAAAAATAAACGTTTTGCTATCAAAAAGAAAAGTCTCTTATTATTTTTTTAGTTCTATTAGCTATAAATATAAATAAATAATTAAATAAATAAATAAAAAAAAAAAACAAGAACAAATTTATAAATACAAAACAAAAAAAAAATATAATTAATTAAAGTGAATATCGTAATGAGATAGGAATTCATTATACAATTCATTGAAAATTCATTTAATTCATTCATAGAATTAACCACAACAAAACAAAGCAAAAATGATATAACAATACATATAATTAATTAACTGAAGCATTTTTGTTGTAAAAAAAAATTAATATTAATAAAACGAGCAGAAGTAAAACAAGAAAAACAAAAAAAAAAAACAAATGTTTTGTATAAGAGTAGTTTTCAGTTTATTTTTATGTTTTTCTTATTTTTCTGGTTTAGTTACAATCCAATTTGTGTTAATTTTTTTTTTTTTTTATTATAATTTTTAATTTTTAGGATATTATTATTTTTTTTTTTTTTTTTTAAACAAACCACATTTTTCCTTTATATTTAATTATATATAGAAGTGAATATATAAAGAAAAAAAAACAAAACAAATTAACAAATTATGAAAATAAAAAAAAAAAACAAACCTACACTTATAAGTTCGAGATGATTTGAATAAACAAGGAAACTTGCACTAGCAAACGTAAATAGAATTATTAAATAATGTTTTTTATTTCATTTTCTTTTTTCTTAGTTTAAGTGTGAATTTTTATTTTTGGGTTTTGTTGCTTTAAGTACTTTCCCCTTGCTCTATGTATTGGTACAAGATTTTTCGTGTGGATTGTCTGCGATGCATCGTTGGAGATTGTTTTACAAGATTCTGATATTGAAAATTTGAGCACATATTTGTACATAGTTGTAAAATTCGCATGAAATTTAGCGAAAAGATGTTAGTAAGATTCTCAGGAGACAGGTATGGTATTTAGCTTATTTTTTTTATTTTTTTTTTGAGAAAATTAAAATTGTTCTTTTTGTTTTTCAAGTAACAGAGATGTTTTACTTTTATTTTTAGTCTTAGTCGAGCATGCGAGCATTCTGAAAGAGGGTACATATGTAGATTTTATTGATGAGTTTGTTGAAATGAAACATGAAACATTTTTGGAAAATTTTACAAGGAAAAACATAAACCAATGCCTCTAACCATAATAGTATTCACTACAGTGGAATGTATTTGTCTGCATCAAAACACGATTGAGCAAATAAATGTTGCAAGGTATGTATGCACATATGTATGTACATGCACGACGAAACATTTTGAAACTACACAATACAATGTGTTGTCTATGCGTATAGGTTGTATTGAAGACGTTCCACTTTTACTTGTATTATTTGTATAAATGATGGGGAAATGCTATAAAAATAATGGAGATCTCCTTACTCTAGGCATATGCAGTTCATAGATAGGTACTGTTGATAGATATAACCTTTGGAAATGCATTGTGACTCTTATGGCTCATGTCAGGCTTCCTCCTCAGATTCATTAGAAGCTTAGATTTCTTGTATGATGGGGCAATGAAAAATTACTTGATGTATTTTTGCCTAGGAGTCTTCGTTAAGATAGCAATATGGTTTGGTTGTGTTTCGTGCTAGGACTTTGAATGAGTTAGAAGTAAGATTAGTCCACTGAGATATTGAGACGAAACTCTTGGCATACTTATTGTATTCAGCTTCGAGCCTAAAATTTATTATTCTGCCAAGTTTTGTACAGCTTGTTACCGCACTAATTGGTAATCCACAGAGTGGTCTTGTCATTATAAAGTAAGATGGAGCAATCTTTCTGGCTAATGGGTCTTTAATTTCATTGCCGATATTACTCACGCACTCAAAAAAGGTGTAGAGTCGTAGATATTATTTAATAAGCCTTGATGGCTCTGTTAACTAGCTACTTTACGACCGTGGTGAATTTAAATGTTATTGTTGGATATAGATCTGTTTATTTCCACGACAAGTTAGATCTCATCGCAGTTAATCTCAGTACTGTGGGTAATCAGTTGTAAATTAAATTTAAATAACTGATTAGTTGAAGCTTGCTACCAAGTTTCAGAGTATGAGTATGGAGAAATTAATTGAGATATGACTTGGCTTAAATTTCAAACTCAGCTTCATTGTGCAATTTGGAGGCATGGGTGCACCAATCCAAAAACCCATTACCATGAACAGCGTTTAAGATTTATCCTTACGCTTCACCCCACTTTCCAATCGTACGCCCAATTCATTTTGCAGTGACGGATGATGCAACAAATCTTGCAAGTCTATCTCCATCACATTAGTTCGACAACAAAGTTGTAGCTATATTTTTGAACTTATTTAACATTGCGGAGTGAATGCTAAGTTGACAGCCCTTTGATGCGAACAAGAATAGATGGATCATAAGTCTATCACAATAATATGAGAAGCTTTTGATTCAAATACGTAGGTTTGTCCTAACAAGTAAGTTATGAAATATGAGCTACATACCTTATTACCATTTATTTACAAAGATCCAATAGGAAGGTGCAGCGACTAACAGGAGTTCATAGCCTATTTTTTCTGCAAGTATCTTTCTGCTCAAATAAGAATGCGTGCTCTAGAATATTGCTAAAGGATTAGAAGGCTTTATCAAGAAAAGTAAATGGTTCTTGAAGTAACTAGAAACCGTAATCCGTGCGGCTTACTCACTTAGGCGGCGCTAAAATTCGAGATGCACTTGGGCCGCATCCAATAACCTTCCTCAGCACTCTTAATTCATTTATAGGTACCACCTAGGGCGAGGTCTAGGTCTATATTACATAACCATCTCAAAAGACTTGTGCACAGTTTTCGAACTCAACTGAATAGTTCGTCGTTAAATCTTCTCTTCCAAAGCTCGACAACGTAAACTAGATCGAATGTCTTATGACGAGATTTTGTTTTAAAAATAAAAGCGATATCTTCATCTACTTTCGATTGAGTCCATGCTTCAACACCATAAAGAAGGACTGGAATGATTAAAAGTCCCATACTAGAGTTATGGCTGACCAATTCGTCTCAGTTGGAGACACACATAATAGTTGTTTTGTCCATCAAATTTCGGCTACTAACTTTTTTTAAATGTCCCACCTCGTACTCCGAATTTTTGCCAAATATTTATTTTTATTTGTTTCGTGTCTACTAAGGGAAATTGATGTTGAAAAAGGAAACACAGTACCAATCACATTTATTTTCCAAAAGTGGATATTTGGATAATTCCCAGTTGGAAATGTCGATCTCCCTCTGAAATGGTTATTTCAAAGATGTGACGTAATTAGATTAAGAAATTGTGGTAAGGTCAGAACAATACATCATTTTAATCAGCATGGGGATAATAAGTTAGCCTGCTGTTAATAAACCCTTACTCCTAGATATTCCTTCCACTAGCACAATTTCGGGATATAAGTCCTAAGTCAGCATTGAAAGTCTAGTCTTTCTATTCTTGTTATTAATTTCTATTAGAAGAAAAAACAAATAAATAATTTTGGAAGTTGAACATATGTACACACCAATGATTGCCTACGGTATCATCCGGATAAGGAAATACTGATTATCGAGTCGAAACAATCATAGGCTCTATAAATGCCACCAAATAGAACACTGTCGCAGTTAGTTTATATTATCAGATCAAAGCCTTTATTAGAACACACTTTAGCTTAGGTTTACCGCTTGAAGCTTAAACGAATCTAGTTTACCAATACATAGTTGCCAAAGAAAGTAGTATTCTTCTCCCAGCCATTGACTCCCTTATATTACAGTAGAGATGCCAAACCGTACCTTGCAGCACTGCCATAATGAGATAGACTTAGTGCATTTTAAATAGGATTGTCTATTGTTTTGTTCCACTACTTTCCAGCTTATTTGCCTTGAAAATATCTCTTTTTTAGTTAAGTGGTGAATTTATTCTACTGAAATGAAGTCCATTTGTTAATGTTAAACTTGAGAAAGATTGACTGCATTAAAAAATGCTTTAATTAAAGTCATTTTTTAGTGATAAACCGTTGGAGTTTATGGAGCATAACTCCATTCACTAGTTTGCTTTTCAACATCGCTACAGCATTTATATTTGAAAGAGTACCTGCATAAATGATAATTTCTACTTTTACTAAAATAAATTCACTACTAATTCCCTCTTTTAATTTGGACGTTACGTGTAAAATTCAATATAAGATTACTAAATTTTAAATATGCAAATAAAGTTGATTGTACAAAACTTATAGACCAAATTAGAAATAAAACACACTCCCTCTTCTTTCGATAACTACCTTAAATAAATAACTGTTTACCGACATTTTTGTAAAATAACCAGCAAATCAATATTTCACCAAAAAAAAAAAAGCAAAATTTTAATATAAAACAAATTATAAATAAATATTAGTATAAGCAAAAAATTAAACAAAACTCCTATAATGTAAATTTAATTTTAGTCATAAGGCCCAAAGCTTAGTAAATACGGTAACAGTAGTAGTTAATACAAAACAGAATTATTACCAACTAATTGCAACAAATTTAACAAAAAATTATTATTAATGGGAACATTTATGTAATATTTTCAATGTAATCAATAAATTTCTTTTTTTTCATATGTATTGTACTAATTCACGTTCCTTTTGCAAAACAAGATGTAATTAGTTCTTTACTTTCAAACACAACTCATACAAAGAAAACAATCCCAACAAAGTAAAAAGAAAAAACAAAAAAAAACATTTCCCACACTAGGTATATTTATAAAAATAATTTTATTTAATTAGCCTGTGCTACAAATATATATATAAAGAAATTAAAATTGTGTAATTAAAATAAACTTCTAAAAACAAATTAATTAGGTATATAATAAAATTGATTTTCTAAGGACATACATTATATTAATTGCAGTAAATATTTACATCATATACACGTATATACATACACACCGACCGCAAAAATACAAATTTAATTAAAGAAACTCCCTAATGCATTATAGAAGTGCAAAAAAGAAATCGAAAAATCAAAAATAAAAATCACTCTTTTATTTAACCTAAGATAAATATAAATGTGTATTCTTCAAAGTCATTTGTTTCTCCTTGCTAATGTTAAATAATTTTTTATATAAAACATACAAAGGAGGTTGAATTAATTTATTATTTATTCTTTAGTTAGTTCAATCATTGTTTGGCTTTAACATAATTTAAATATTCATATGTACCCTTACATATACTGGTAATAATTAAAATGAGCATTTAATTGAGCCTTGTAAAACTTTACTTCAAAATAAAATTAAAATCCTGCTTCGGGCGCCAATTTAAAAGAGAAATTAGTTGTTGTTTTACAAAGAGCGATCTGGGACTTAGGTAATGGTCACATCATACGTGATCTAGTTAATGTAGTGCGTTATTAAAGATTGTACAAATATATTCTGCCGAATTTAAGAAAGGTATTAGTTCTCTAATATTTTTCCTAAGATTTGAAAAATGGTTTGTCTAGTTCACGTTGTCCGAGCCTATCTGTGGGGGTGGGGGCCGTGGGTCAAGTGGTTAATGTGTTGAACTACGGAGCGAGCGGTTCGCGCCAAATATTTGTATTTGCATTTAATTACGACGAAGGGTATTATGGAGAACAGACTTTAAGAATGAAATTTGACAAGGCTTTTATCTTGACTTACTACTTACTTGCTTAGGTGGAGCTACAGTCCGGAGTGAACCTGGGCCTCAAATAACAAGCCTCTCCAGCTACGTACTTTCCACTTGAGCGCGGTACCTTAGGTTACCTTAGGCTTCTGACTTGGTCGATGTCGCTATATATGTACCTCGTACAGCTCATGATTGTATCTTCTTCTCCACTCTCCGTCTATATAGAAGGGACCAAAAATCACCCGAAGTATTTTTCTCTCATAACAACCGAGAGCGGCCTCATTCATTCTTGACATAGTCCATGCCTCTGCGCCGTAGAGCAGGACTGGGATAATCAGGGTCTTATATTGGGATAATTTAGTTGTTCGAGAGAGGGCTTTGCTACACAATTGCCTTTTTAGCCACAGCAGCGATTGGCAAGATTTAATCTTCATTTGGTCTCAGCATTGTTGTCATTCTCTGAATTTATAGGAGATCGTAGGTAAACAAAGTCCTTATTCCTTAACTACCTCAAAGTTATATCTGTCGAGGGTGACATTCTGTTCGAAGCGTCGGTGTTATATGTCCTTTTTTGACAGCTTAGACTTTCTCAAAATCATCGGCATATGCGAGCAGTTGCACGGACTTTTAAAAGATAGTGCCTCTGATGTGGGCGTATGAGTTCTGTACAATTCTTTCAAGAACGATGTTGAAAAAATCGCATTATAGCGCGTCGCCTTGTCTGAATCCTTTTTTGACAACAAATGTCTAGGTGAGGTCTTTTCCGACCTTGATGGTGCAGCGTGCATTCTCCATCGTTATCCTGCACAACCGGACAGATTTGGCTGGGATGGTAAGACTAGACATAGTAGCTCTATATAGCTCTTCTTTACAAATGGTGTCATAGGCTGAGTTAAAATCGATAAAAAGGTGGTGAGTATCGATTTGAAATTCCTGTTTTTTTTTTTCAAGAAATCGAAAATTTGGTCGATGGTGGACTTTCGTGGCCTAAAACCACACTGATATGGACCAATCAGATTGCTGGCAAAATGTTTTAAGCATTCACACGGATAAGCAGATGAAATCTTGTAGGCGACGTTGATACGATGATAGCGTAGTTTAGAAGGTCTCCTTTCTTGAGGATCGGGCACACAATGCTGAGGTTCCATTCATCGGGCATACTCTCGTCCGATCATGTTTTGTTGGTGCATGCTCCAAGTCATCACCTGCTGCTTTGAATACCTCGGCAGTCAGACCATCAGCTCCAGAAGCTTAAGTGGATTTCAGCTTAGATATCGCTATTTCAACTTCATCCAGATCGGGTGGACAGAAATGTTGGTTATCATCATCCAGATTGAATGGTTCATTCTGCCTGGCAGTGGACTTTTGGTCATCGTCGCTGTTATACAGTCTACAGGAGTGAGCTTCCGAACCTCATTCCTGCAATAGTATCTCTCTATTTTCTCAATTCTGAGAAGACGGTGTTCATCCCTTCTGTTCTGTCTCTTGCGAGCAGCTCTGGTCCTTCTATGCAGTGCCGCCTTGTATGCCATCTATTTTTCTACATTTGCTTGCCGACATTCTTCGTCGAACCAGGGGTTTCGTTTTGGTGGTCGAGAGACACTCAGCACTTCAGATGTGGCATCCCTGATGGCTTTTTAGCAATGTAGCCGCTGTTCTTCAGTACTTGATGCTGGCGGTACAGGACCCCTTGAAAGATTAACTCGATCGGAAAAGGGTTTGGCGATCTCTTGCGATTGTAGCTTTCCGGTCGATGTTAGCTCCTCGGAAAGTTCGGATGAGTGGCTTGCGTCGATCGCAATGTGATCAATCTGGTTTTGACGGTTTACTGATCCGGAGATCTCCATATTCCCTTATAAATATTGAGATGTGGTAATCGCGTGCTAGCTTTATCTTGATTGCTCCGAGCATAATGCGAAAACTAGCTAGTTCGTCAGCGTGTACGTTCCTGGAAAAACTGTCACTGTTCCCTGGAACGCAAGTCAGGATAACTTTGAACTGACCATCTAAAATGACTGGGTCAATTCCGTATTCTTGTACAAGTTTGGCATTTCATATACATATGTAGTTTAATCTAACGACAAGCTTCTCGGACTGCCAAAAACTCTGCCCGGATAACACTAGCAGTATCCGGAAGACTGTAGAATTTTGAGAGATTTAAAGACTCCAAGAAAACCTGCACCTCACAGTGGTTGATTATTTTGAGCCATTTAGCATTTATTGGTACAAATTTGTGACGAAACTTAAATTTAGCTTTTTGGTTTGACCAACCATTTGTAGTTTGTTTCCAAAAAGTAAAATAAAAACTCTATTTCGCCATTATTGTATGATAAATCGAAGAAATAATATGGAAAAAAATATGAAAATAGAGAATTCATTGCAAAACGTTGAAGACATTCAATTTATTAATTCTTTTGTTTACAAGATCTAAACTAAAACCATAACGAACTTCACTTTGGTGTGCTAACATTTTGACTAACGGTATTCCGAGTCAGGATGGCCGAGCGGTCTAAGGCGCCAGACTCAAGAGCAAATCTTGCCTATGAAAATAGGTGAATGAGCGTTCTGGTCCTCTCTGAGGGCGTGGGTTCGAATCCCACTTCTGACAGAGTTTTTTATTTTTTTATTTTGTCACTAATGAATTTTTTTATAGCAACTTAATTGTGTGCAATGGGCATTGAAAAAATTGCAAGCAAAATGCAGCATTTCTGTTTTAAAAACGCTTTTATCGTTGGACGTAGACTTTTCAGTCGCATTCCCCAGCTTCTCATTTCAAAATCATTTTAGACAGAACTTTAAAAATGTGGATGTTGTATCCATTACATAATTACATATACATAATATTTATCATGCCTTACAATCTTAATTTAAGTAAATTTTATATTAATTTAATATATTCATACATAAATGTAAACAAAAAACAAACACTCATATAAATTATGCAATAAAATGGATTTAATATAAACTGTATTATAGATAACCACAAGTAAATTGATAATAACTGATAAGAATTAAAATAAATAATTTTACTCCATTGTAAAGGAAAGTGTCGTTATTATTATTATTTTTATTTAATTTATGTTTGCATTACTGTATTATTTTTACACAACTCTTTTATAGATATGCATCAAATACTATTAATGTATTGCTGCTAGCAAACTATGAATAGACTTACAATTAGAAATATAAAATAATTAATTAATGAAAAATAAATAATAAATACGATTATAGAAACAAAACTAAATATAATAAAAAAAAAAACGACACATTTAAATAAAGCAAACAAACAGCCGAACAAATTCACAGGATTACGAATAAAACAAAACCGATTTTCAAAAATATATGTAAAGGGTTTTTATTCTTAAATTGATCGGAAGAATGGAGTCCACTCCTGTCGAAAGGATGGCTGCATCATCCACTAGACAAATTCGCCAATTATGTACATAAGAGCAAAAGGACTCCTTGCGCTCATGAGGTCATCAATGTGAATTTGGTTTTCTGAACTATAGTTCCATGCATACATACATAGATACATATGTAGTTGTACATAGATATACTGGGTAAGCCAGCTACTGTTGCTGAAAAGTAAGGATCCTCCTGTCTAGGAAGAGATTCCATTGGACATTGTTTGTTTTTCGGATGGTAACGGAAAGGAGTTTTAATCCAATTGGAGTCAACTAATGAAGCCCGTCACTAGAAATAGGCACGAAGTGCTGGACATCACCCTTGCCTCCGACAACATCGCGCAACGCATCAGGAATTGGAAGGTATTGAGAGATCCCTCTTTCCCGGATCACAGGTATCTCCAATTTTCTTTGTATGTAGATTTTATTAGCCCGTCAGTTTTCAGAAATTATGGTAAAACTGATTGGCTCAATTATAGGCAACTTTAAGTAATTTAGTTACCTCCTACCACCTTAAACCTCCCCGCAACCCACCCCTAAGAACTTGATAGCTTAGTTGAGGATCTAACCTCAGCCCTCAGTAAATCGATGGCTTCCTCCTGTCCTTTGATTCAACCCCGAGGCAAGAAAAAGCCACATTGGTGGCCTGTAGATTTAGGTCCTCGAAGAAATAATTGTTGGAAATTTTTAAATAATTCCAAAGTGCAAGAGACGCGCTAGACTGGGACTTGTAAATACAAGGCATCTTTAAATATATACAAACGGAGTTCTTGGAGATTCTTCTGTGATAAAATAGAAGAAGCCTCTGACTGAAGCTACTAGGCTAAGGAAAATTTTCTCTTCAAATCTAATAACATCCATCTTCCTCAAGGTGCTGGACGACTTCCAGTAATGGCTCGCTAAATTTACTCCTTGACACTCATTTCCCGGGTAGTTCCTAAGTGGTTAGAGTTGTATTCATTCTCAAGGCGGGCTAATATTCTTACATGTATCCAAAAGATTTAAGTCTAATTAGTCTATCATCATTCCTCTTACAAACCTTAGAACGATTAATTGATATCCACGCAACAGTATTGAAAAGAAACTACTGCCAGCGGCCCAACGTACGCACTGTAAAGGCAAATCAGTGGAGACGGAAGACGAGGAATGCGCAACGATCACTTATGCAAATGATGTTGCTTTAGCTGTCTCAAAAAAGCATCTAAATACTCTAAACTAACTTCTACAAAACGCTTTAAATAAGCTAGCAAGTTAGGCGGTTCGGTGTGGATTGGATGTAATTCCTCACAAAACTGAACTAGTACTCTTCTTCAGAAAATACAAAATTTCTTTAGTCAACCCTCCCTCTCTCAATGGTATCAGCTTAACTTTTTCTGCCATAGCAAAATATTTTGGTCTTATCTTGGATAGGTAGCTAGGCTGGAAACCTAACATTCAAGACAGAGTGAAGAAAGCCACACCAGCACTTTTCTCTTCCAAAAAAGCTATTGGAAATAGATGGGGTATACAACCTCGTATAACTCAGTGGCTCTGCATCTCGATCATTAGACCGATACTTACATGCGGGATACGGGGAGCTATAAACCCCGATCATCTAAGTCTGTGCTCTTCGCACAGCTCACTCTACCGCACTGGACATTATGTTTCACCTGATATCCCTTGATATATTTAGCAAGCAAACGGCAGCAAATGCGGCCGTTCTCCTCGAAGCTACCTTATAGTGGTCAAGAAAAGAATTTGTCCACGCCTCCATTCTGAATAATTTCAAAATCTTTCCCGAAAACACTGACTTCACCACCCCACGTTTAAACCTTGATAATTTTTAGAAGGTGAGTCGATTCACTTCTACACTGACGGCTCAAAACCCAAAGGCGGACTCGGTGGTTTTTTCTCCCACATTCTTAATCTTAAGCCCTCCTTCCGTCTTCTAAATCATCGTAGCGTGTTCCAGACGGATACTATGGCGATCAAAAAAATCTTATATTAGCTTAAGGAAATCGTGATATCTGCTATGGATATCCGCAATTTTTCGGACAGCTAAACAACTATGAAATCTTTGGAATCGATCTCTATAAATTCTCTACTATCTATACACTGCCGATCGTCTCTCACGGAGATGGCTGAGCAGTTCAATATTCACTTTTGTTGGGTACCGGGGCATAGCATAGTGATATTCTGTAAGGCCGATGAACTCGCCAGAATAGTAACAACTTTACCCATTTTCCTGGACAAAGGCACCTTAGGTATACCAATCTCTACTTGCAAGCAAAAATTCAAGCTGGATGCTATCGAGAGTACATTCTTATGTGGA
This sequence comes from Xylota sylvarum, assembly GCA_905220385.1. Taxonomy (NCBI): domain Eukaryota; kingdom Metazoa; phylum Arthropoda; class Insecta; order Diptera; family Syrphidae; genus Xylota; species Xylota sylvarum. The sequence continues at coordinate 43,968,315 of LR999958.1, forward strand.
TTAGTGGACCAACATGTCTAGCAACAAAACAAATTTGGGCACAGGTGGATTTAAAACTCTCTATGAATTTGATTTCTCTCAATAGGTTGCATATCGGCACTAAAATAGGTGTCATCACTGGACACTGCCTTATAGGCGAGCATGCTATAAGGCTGGGCCTTTTTGCGAATGACTTTTGTAGAAACTACATGATTAAAGAAGAGGATGAAACCATTCATCACATTCTTTGTTTCTGCCGAGCTCTCTCCTGCAGAAGGAAGCTTCATTTATAATAACTTAGGCGATCTGATAAAAAAGATATCAAGAGCCTCTTACGCTTCATCAGAAGTCCACAATGGTTTAACGAGTAGATAGAGAAAAACTTTCTCCTATGATCCATGTGTCATAATGGACCTATTGCTGGTATGTTGTGTTGTGTGTTGACGTTTCTGACCTGGCAGCCACTGGCAACTAAACCAAACCAATGAAGCAAATGTCAATAACGAGTCCAGATAGATCCACTAGGTCCTTGAAGAAGTACTCGCCTATGGCTTTCCTTCTTAATGTGGATAGCGAAAGCCAAGGTTTATAATCCCTTCCTTCTTTTAATCTCTACACCTTCTATAGAAATTATTGGATGGTATTTCTAGTTTTCATGTGTTCCATATTCCTTTTAAATTTATACCAATAAGCTTATTCTTAGTATATCTCATCTTTAACCAATTAAGGCCTCCATTGCAGAGTTGAACTGATTAATCTGATCGTCTTTCTAATGTTCCAGTCTGGTGAGATTCGGGTAGACTTGAGATACATTTTGATAATACTCCATCTAGCATTGGCGCATTTGATCGCTTCAGTGTCAAAGTGGTATTGCTTAACTAACTTGGAGAATCGATACCAAATGCAGATTTATTCTGTACCCATATATAACGATCTGGGAACCCATCCTTTAGATTTTGAAAAAATTGTCCGTGATACAATATACAGGGTGATGCCTGGATGGACTTATTTGGAGCTAAAATCATCTTTAGCGATGATTATAATAGCTTTAAAAATTGTTTCCTTCTGTATCTGAAGACACTTCCAACGCTGCAATGGGGGTTGGTCTTATTGCACACAAGTTAGTCTTTGAAATTTGTAAAGACTGTCTTGCCTAGAATAGAGATTATGTGTGTGTAATGGATTCCTTTTTTTCCTTTGTTTTGAGGAAAAATGTAAAGTTTATACATACATAGCTCAGTATGATTTCGGGAGATCTATTAGTCTGCGACCTGCTTTGGGGGATAAATTGTACCGTAATTACTTTGCTCGGTATGTAACCCGTAACTTGTTTTAAATATTTTGATCTGTTATAGGAGGGAGGGCTTTAAATGGACCAAATGAGCAAATGTCCAGTTTTATTTTGCCTTCATACAAAATGTTTGTTGATCTCTTCCAGTCCTCTCGGAATGGTCTATTGATCTTTCTGCGTAGATGATTGTCGGGAGAACTTATGGTGATATATAGAGATAGCGTTTGTGAATTTGTGTTCCTTGATTGTTTTGGATGGACCTTCCAATACACCAATCAATAATTTTGTTTAAAGTATTTTGCATTCTTCCAGTGGTGTTAGATTCTCCCTTACCTCTTATTATTACTACTAGGTCGCCTTCGTTATACCTACATATGTGGTGTATCTAGAATTATTCATGTCGTTTCAAAGTTGATTCACGTACGATGCATGGACCAAAGTTGATAACAATATTTGGACGTTTTTATGAACTTGATCGAGCTTGACAGAAATACATAATTGATCCTGCTCCTTAAGGTGGAGCGAAAATCGAAACGAACGTTAGTGCATTTACCAACAAAGTAGATTATTTCTTTCTATTGTCCTTTTGTTAGTAAACAGGATCAGAACTGTGTTTTGAAAGCTCTTTAAAAATAAAAATAAAAAGCCATATTCTAAACAAGCAAAATCATTACTATTGCCTTGACGTATCATTCTGCGACACTTTACAATATTCCCTTAACTACACCAGTCTTTAATAAAAATACTTCATTTTTGCGGTGATAAAAGCGAGGAATTTATTAAAAAAAATTATATAAAATTGGTGCTGAAAAATAAAACCAATTTAATCATGTGTGTAATTAATGGGTATCCCACTTAATCCCTTCTGAATTTTCGCTGGCTCCGTGCAACCCAATTCTGGATCTAATCCCTTCCATGTGCGATCTTCAAATGTTAGACCATTGCTCGTCTCCATTAGATGCATTTTTGCCATTTCTGCTACCGCCTGGGTACCATTTTCAACAACTTCCGATCCATTTTCCACTCCACCACTTCGAATTCTACCGCTCACCAAGCTAACATCATTTTCCGAAACATCAGCAGCCTTAAACTCCAAATAATTACTTCCTTCTGGAAGAATTTGTTTAAAATCAGTCACATAAGCTTCTGGATATTTCATGTGCCATGCGGGATTCAGTGCCATTTCAGCTTCAAATACTGATACAATCGGTTTATAAAATTCCTTCGATGTGTACATGTTATTGAAAGGACATCCAATCATGACAAAACAATCGATTTCAAGGAAGTTTGCCAACTTTGCCGGATTAATACGACCAACCGAAATGATTTGTGTTTTAATACCATGACTTTTGGCCATCTCTTGAATGCGAGTGACAACATTTAAATATCCATCGGAAGTAAGTGTTGCAACGATTAAACCGAGCATTTGAGCGTCCTTGCATTTTTCAATATAAAAGTAACGACGTCTAATATAGCTGGCAGTGAGTGGGTTTTTTTCTTCGAATGTATTTGCTTCTGGAGTGTAGATGTACCATTGTGCAGCTAAAAAGTAAAGAAAATGAGTCAGAGATTGGTTGAAGTGAAAGTTAGAAATATGCAGAAATAAAAACACAACCAGGTGATTAATGGAAACCGCAGCAATAACTTCTGAGTAATTGCTTTCGTAGAACAAAAACAAATATGTGCACGATTCAAATATAGTTAAATGAAAGTCAAAAATTACCTGTTATCAGGTAGGTAGATGGATACGTAGGGTAATGAGTCAACGCTGGAAAGTGCACTATTACCTGGCACAGCTTACGCGATCTGTATTTTATGAGGTGCTGTTGCCTATGCACACATATGTATGCATGTGAGTAAAACATGCCTGAAAGCATGGCTTAAATATCGGTTCTATGTGCCACATTCACATGAAATGAGGTAATTCAGTCAGCAGGTAAGGGTGCAGGCTAGAAAAACCGACGTAACAAAATTTGGTAGCAACTTGTAATCTTCGTACGATAGGATCCAGATGGATTTTGTACATTTAGTTATTAAAGTGTGAGACACATCCTCCACTCCGCGACTAAGTAGGCTGGGTGGGAGAAATGTTACGAACGAGGTGGGGATGGGATGCGAAACGATTGTGGTATAGCAATTTCGAATGCACATTCAACTACGAGCAAGCGCTGCGATTATGTGCTTTGTCCCATTTAGATGTAATAAACGCCATACGGACATCCATTTCATTGAATGAGTATGTACATAGTATATTAGAAAATTTGTTGTGGCTGTTGTGAATGTATCAATTTTATTGGAAAATTTGCGTAATACCTATGTACATATATACATTGTTCGATTTATCCAATTCGAAACTAATGAAACGTACTCAAATTGATGGAGTAGTTCACAAAAAATTTTACGGAGTAGAATTGGAAGAACCAATAAGGGTAAGGCAGGGCATGCGACAAAAAGTATGCCGATCAGGGGAGTATGTCCTACGATTAATGATAGATGGCATGATTTAGAGAGAAGATTTCTCGATGTAACCAAAACGACAGGACGCAGTAATGCTAAGAGCCAAGGCAGGCAGAGCGACCGCCAGATGATTACGGACCATCGATTCAATTAGAATATGGATGGCTGAAGTCCATGTCCTGTTACAAGTATCATACAGACGCATTTCAGCCCTCGAGATTGTATGTCATCGATAAGAGAACCAGACAGGCGCAATATTGAAGAATAGTCTCATAGAATTACTCTGTCAACCATCATGCTTGGTTTTGTCTCTCCAAATGATATTCATCCATTCCTTATTGTCTACGCGAGATAGTTTAGCTTCCACAAAAGCAAGACAAACTATCATGTCGTTCAATACCAAAAATGGCTCTTTTGATGTTTAAAGTAGGAAATACACGATACAACCGTCGTACCAACTTGTGTTGTACCGACATCAGCCCAACCGCCGTATGTAGCAAACACAAGATACAATCAGCATGCGATTTGTATACAACCAGATTATTTCTTCAGTCATTTTTCAGCAGTTGGTACTGAATAATGTATCTTTTTTCTTTAATTGAATCCATGCTTGTTTTTCCTTTTGCATCCTTCCACCATAAAAGTCAATACGATTTCCATGCAATCTGTCGCTCAAGAGCTTGCGACCATACAGTATCGGTACAGCCGTTGGTTGGGTGGATACACACGGTACAATTGTCACATACAACACCAAATCTGGCCAACCGTTGGTACGACGGTTGTATCGTGTATTTCCTACTTATGTGTATTTCGACCTTACCTTTCGATGTAAGCGATAGGTTAAAGAACCTATTATTATCCGTGCCAATAAAAACACAGATTCTGTCCTCAGTAGTGTCATGTTCCACTTTAGTGTCCTCGTCAAATGGATAGGTTTCAATAGAAACTTGTATACCCTGCAGTGCTTCTCTCACTTTCCCAATGAAATTCTCCTCAACCTGCTCCAATATGTAATGATATCCAATGTCCAAATAAATTGTTATAGCCTTATCCCCACTCTTAATTTTTTCCAAATGTACGAGAAACTCTTCAACCGAGAAGGGCAACTCTGGAAACATATACAACACAGGCAGGCGAGAAACTTTACTGCGACACGCATTACCGAAATGTATCAAGCTATCAGCTTCGACGTGAGCAGCAGCTATCTGAAATTACACAACTTGAACTTGGAACTTTCTCAAATATTTAAACAAGTTTACCTCATCGACGCAACAGCTTCCGTAGGACGTGTCAGCAAGGACAAAGACATTTGTTTTACATTCTGACTTTAAGTCGTCCGAGATCTTTACACTATGCAGAAGATAGCTATCGGGAAACTGAAGACATACCTACAAAATAGAACAAATTGTTAAACTGGAACGCATTGTTGTTGAATGTAAACAAACATTTCTGTAGTTATTTTGTTTTATCCAGCCGCAACAAACTTTTTTAAGTTTTTCCGACCATATCTGCTCGAATGAAGTCTCGATGTCGTTGTCTGTTTCTGCCTGTCGTTCAAGTGATACACTCTCTGCTGTTGAGAAGGCGGATGCAGTCATAATATTTTGTTTATTTATTAAATTGGCAAGATATGAAACTTTTTTTTATCAAACCAAAAAAAAAACACTTCGTAGACGTTGAATATACCTCTTAACCACAATGACTCACTTTGACAGTTTTGACGTTCTATTTTTTGCACGTACTACACACAGGGTGTGTCGCGAATTCTCATTTCTGTACTATGATCACAAAGTTCTTATGGCGTCAGTTGACAAAATGTGGTTCCAGCAGTACAGTGTTTTCCAATGGAAAACGACATTACAAACAACTCAAAAGCGGGTCAGAAAGTTAAGAACATGAACAACTTTCTATATTTAGGATCCATCATCTTGTTCCATGTTTGCACCAAACTGGATGTGAGTAGCAGTAGTAGCAGGATTGGAAATGTGTTCGGAGTGCTATCAAAAATTAGGAAAGTGAACAATGAAGTACTCTTTTATGGTTTTTAGTAACACTAAAGTACACGAAAGCTGTCAACCTTCGTAAATAGGGGTCTACGCATCATCTTGAGGGTTTTTTGGTTGAACCGTATATTTATCGAACAGCTTTCATCACCGGGCAGGCCAAGAACTTATAGACATCACCAACAGGAGAAGAATGTGGCAATGGATCGATCACAGCTTACTGCGCGAAGACAACTCCATTGCAAAATACGTTATGCTGTGGACTGTCACTATTTGAATGGTCTGAAGCATGGTCTCGAGAGAAAAATAATTTGTTTGATATTCGACTACATTTGCGTTAATCGGCTTTGGAATTTTGGTGATACATCGGCGAACTATACGAGCTGTATATCGATATCGACATAGTTGAGAAACATTTGCAGTGGTGTCTTTTATTTTCTCGTCTTAATTTCCCTATCCCCTTCGCTATGTTTTAGCATTGAAATGTTAACCAAAATACTACCAAATTATTAGAAACTCAGCCCCAGACACTCATTTAGCTGGACTTCCAGCCTGGCAGTTGCAGCCTGTCGGCGTATTTGTTCTGGTTCCTGTGGTAAGGATTGCAGGCACACATCTACCCAGCCACAGTCAAGAGGAGCTAATTCTCTTGTATATGACTTATTAGTTCAGTTTATAAAAAATGCAAGCAAATGCTGAAATTCAAAAGATTTCTAACATTTACTAATGACCTACACCAACGATCTACAGCTCAACCCTTATTCGATGCTGATTTGACTTGGCATCACATGCAAATAATTATATATATGCCATACCTGCACCGACCGCATTTGACATTTGCCGCTTCGACAGGAACGCTATTTGTTTACCTCTTTCATAAAATAATTCTTTTCTAAAACATTAATAAATTACTTTAAACAATCTCAGAAGAACTTAAGTATGGGTCGCAAAAATGCCTCTATGGAAGAGCTGCAAAGTTTCTTTAAATCGCACAATAAAATCAAAGAACAAAAGGCACACACTTCTAAGGTATGCAATACCGGCTTACGATTCCGTAATCTGTGTCCAGAAACAACCACAAAACTAAACAATCCCTCTTTTTCCAGGTGCATTCTGTAGGATGGAGCTGTGATGGCAAACGCCTTGCATCCGGTTCTTTCGATAAAACAGTCGCCGTATTCACACTCGATCGGGAACGTGTGGTAAGTCTTGAGATTCTCCTTGGTCAAGAAAAACACTAAAGATTTAATTTCAGAATAAAGAAAGTACATATCGCGGTCATACTGGATCAGTAGATCAACTCTGTTGGCATGCTTTCACACCAGAACTTCTGAGCACAGCCAGTGGAGACAAAACGGTTCGCATTTGGGATATACGCGCCGGGAAATGCTCAACTGTGACGAACACAAAAGGGGAGAACATCAACATAACATGGTCACCGGATGGTAAAACAATTGCTGTAGGGAATAAGGAAGATCTGGTGACCTTCATCGATACAAGAACAAACAAAATACGCGCCGAGGAACAATTCAATTTTGAGGTGAGTTCATTGATATTGCGCTTAAGGGAAGACTTATGCATTCAATTGCATTTTAGGTAAATGAAATCGCATGGAACAACACCAGCGATATGTTCTTCCTCACAAATGGCCTGGGTTGTGTGCATATTTTGAATTATCCAGGCTTGGAACTGCAACATGTGTTGAAGGCTCATCCTGCCACGTGTATCTGCATCGAATTCGATCCAACTGGAAAGTATTTCGCCACTGGATCAGCTGATGCGCTGGTGTCTATTTGGGACGCAAATGAGTTGGCTTGCTTGAGAGTTCTTTCGCGACTGGATTGGCCTGTGCGGACAATTTCATTTAGTTACGATGGAAAATTACTGGCGTCGGCTAGTGAGGACTTGTTGATCGACATAGCACACACGGAAACTGGTAAGTTTTTGAATCTGTGTTATTGGATTCGGAGTAAAACTTTTTTATTTCTAGGCGAGAAGATCTCTGACATACCTGTTGATGCTGCCACATTCACTGTAGCATGGCACCCGAAGCAGTACTTGCTGGCATATGCTTGCGATGACAAGGATAGCTGCGACCGACGTCGAGAGGCAGGAAATCTAAAAGTGTACGGTTTTTCTGAATAAAGTTTAGTTTGATAGAAGTTTTTGCTTTTTTTTTTTGTTTGTGGGGTTTCATAGCTCGGGGTTTTCTGCGACATACTCTACCCGTTCTGGGATTATCAGGTCGAGGTACGCATCCTTACTATCAGATAAGTTGTCACTGAATGTCTTCAAATATCTGTTTAGATGTCTAAACAATTCAATATTCCCTGCTTGCTGGGTCCTAGATTGGTTAAATTGAATAGATGCGCGAAGAGCGGTAAGTTACAGAGATCTATTCTTGGTAAGCAATGAAGAGCGAATCGGATGGACCTTTCTTTTTGGTTTGGGATGAGGATTAGGACTGCCTTCCTAGTTAACGTATCGCATCTCTTTTTTGACTGTGCATTCGTAGCTCCACACCTTCTGCTGAATTTCGGTTCTATATTTAGCTAAAGAGCACTAAATAAACGCTAAACTAAGCTTCAGACGCACAGAATCATAGGTCCGCGTCAATATCGCTTGCGTTACTCACAGTGCTATGGACCTACTTACTTACTTAGTAAAGCTAGTGCGTGTTGGACCTGGGCGTCAACCAACAAACCGGCAATTTCGCGTACCAAGTTGACTCTCTAGACCTACAACCCTTGTGTCAATTAGACAAAGATGTCCCCAGCTAATCTACATAAAAACACCAGTCCAACTGTAATTTTTAATTAAATTTATTGTTTCATTAACATCCTTCGATCATTGGCGTGTTCTTTCACATTTAATAAACGTTTCTGCTTGACGGTTTCGGCAACATCAGGAGTGGTTGGTGAATCTATTGTTTTCTTGCGTTTCGGTATCTTTTGAATAAACTATTGTGTATTAAATTACTGCAACCCTCTTCGTCCCTCTGGCTTAGATCCTGAGCCAGTACAAGTTGGAACGAATTCTGTTGTAGTCGGGTAGATTTTCAGTCGGTCCGACGGCAGCAACAGCTGGACACCTGTCGTAGATGTACTTCATGCCAACATCACGAATGTTCTGCACTGTGACGGAATCGATGCGTCGTTCCAGTTCGTGCAATGGGATGCGACGGTTGTAGCAGAGCATCTGGCGACCAATGTCCTCACAGATTGGAGTGGTACCGTCCAATTGCAGCAGTAAGTTGGTCTTCAAGAGGTTCTTAGCACGTTCTACCTCGGCGTCAGTGATCATTGTGCAGAGACGCATCCATTCTTGTGTCACATTGTAGAGCATCAACTAGAAAAAGGAGTTATTATGAAACAGGTGAACTGTTTGGACAACTATTTGGCTACATACTTCGCTTTGGAGTGGATCGCACACCCAGTAGATGCCCCAGAGACCGGTATCCTTGTAGCAGGTGTTGAACGACTGGAAGCTGTGGCAGAGGTCTATCGAGAACAGTTAGAAATTTGCATAAGCTTATCGCCTGTTTACTTACTATCTTCAGCGCTAGCACGGGCCAAGTTGGAGGCGTTATTGACGCCACCGCCTTGTGAACGATCCCAGGCTCCGATCAAGGTGCTGGCAACCATCAAGGGGATGTTATCCTGATCGGTCCATCCGCAGCTCTCAACAGCGATGGCGACATGGGCCAATGGCAGCGAATCGTCACGAACACGGATTTCAGAGCCGGTGAAACGACATGGGCTGACTACTGGTGGCTTACCATCGTAGGTGTTCTGCAAATTGCTAAGGTTGATCTTGGCCAAATTGACGAGTTCCGAGTGGTTGACACCACCGGCGCCCGACAGGACAATGCGCGAAGCCTTGTAGTGGGTGCTGATGTAGTCGGACAAATCAGCTTTGCCAATGGACCTGAAAGGAAGCTCAAATTCAGAAAGAATTTGCGAAACAGCGAGCCTCCACACTTACTTGATGTTCTTTGTGGGCCCCAAGATTGTTTGTCCCAATGGAGTTCCCTGGTAGGCAGTAGCGTGCAAGTGATCGAACACAACCTCCTGCAGATTGCTCTCAACCTCCTGCATTTCGCGCAGAATCACAGAGCGTTCACGTTCGATTTCGGATTCGCCCAACTTCGAGTTTTGGATAATGTCGGCGAGGATTTCAACGGCCTTTGGCACATCCTTGGACAAACACTTAGCATAGAACACAGTCTGTTCCCGGGATGTGTAGGCATTCAAGTGAGCGCCCATGTTCTCGACTTCAAGTTCCAAATCGGTCTGCGAACGTTTGGCAGTTCCCTGAGACGAAAGATAAGCCATTAGAACCACCCAAAACAGTTTATGTGTTTGAAATTTACCTTAAATGCCATGTGTTCCAAGAAATGGGCAACGCCATTGTTGTTCGCTGTCTCAGATCGAGAACCAGCATCGATCCAGAGGCCAACAGTGGCAGTTTGGGCACCAGAATCCTCACTAGCTACACGAAGACCATTATCTAACACAGTAACTTGGGTTGCTGGGAGGTTGACCAAAGTCTTCTTAAGGCTGGCTGCATGCGAAGCCTTGTACCGCTGGAAGAGAATGTCATTCAATAACATAACCTTAAATGTTTTATAGGCTTTTTCCGAGGATTTCTGAGGATAATATCCTGCATCGCGCACTCCATTCAAAGTGATTTGTTTTATTTCATCAAATTCTTTGTTCTTAGTCAATCATTAGTAAGAAATTAACAACTTTTCCGAAGAATTACGTAATGACAGTACAATGTAACACAATCGTCGGGTAACAAGATTATGAAACGATTTCTCGCTTACCTGTGCGAAGCTGGTACCTTTGGTAAGTTGACGCAAATTTTGTGGAAGAGTTAACACACGCAACGCCATGGCTTTGGGATGAAAATCTCTGTTTCAAGATTGAAGATCTTTCGGACAAATATGAGCCACTTGATGGTGGTTTAAGAAAATTTTCGTAGCGAAAGGACTGAAGTTGGGCTTGATTTGGGTTATTGATTTGGCTGTCAAAGTTGGGTGACGTTTTCTGCGCGGATAAACTGTCGCATGATAATGTACTAGAACAACGCAGAGTGAGTAGTAGAAAAGAATGTGGATAACTGGAAATGTTGATTTCTAAAAAAAATTCTTAAAATAAATTTCATTATTTTAAATGTTTGCTGGCATGTTAAGTCGTATAGAATTGACACTGAAAACAGTATTCTTTTTATATCCTAAATATTAAGGGCATCTACAACGTTTTTTTATTTGTCAAACTGGCTCTGTTTAATACTCGAACAGTAAGCGCAGTAAGATCGGATGGTTTTATGCAACATCTATTTTGTACGCCTCTTATTTATTTATTTACACTGTCTAAGCTGCCATGTAATGAATCTTAGGGTATCATTCCATCGAATGATCCGATTCAAGTTGATAGAACAGCACAGAGACGTTATTGACCTCAATGCAGATCGTGACATTTTGATCAGTTTTATTTCATCACTGGGGGTTGATATGATCGACAAAGGAGGATCCAGAGCGGAGGCCCGCTCGGCGTCAAGAGCTACAGAAATCAAAAAAAAAAATAAAAAAAAAAGATCACTTTTAGGCTAGGCCTATTTCCAAATGACATCTGCAGGAGTTTCAGGACGAAAGGAGGAGGAAACCATGCTTCACCTCCAAAGCAACTGTCAGGCCCTATCAGAAAGAAGACTCCTCAATTTAGGGCCTCTTTTCTTAAACGTTAAATCCTTTCAAAACTCGATGGGCACGGGGCATCAGTTTCTAGATTTTTTTGCCATCCGATGAAGGTCCATTATCCGATGTGAAAGTGGTCAGCATAGTTGAGTCTGCCTGTTCGACGTCTTGAGTTGTGTGTGCATTCTTTGACATTGAGGGCGCATTCGATAACACTGGCTACGACTCAATAGCAAAGGCTTTGCTTGAAAGTCGAATTATTACTTCCTCCTCTAAAGGAGTGTCAATGTCTATGCCACCAGTAAAGGACTGTCTCCAGGGAGGAGTTTTATCTCCCTTTTCTGTGGTTACTAGATATCGACAATCCTCTAGTCGATCTACAGAGATCAGGCTACATCGCCATTGGTTATCCGGATAAATTGGCGATTTTTATTAGTGGTAAATACAGCATGACCATTTCTAGTGTCATGCAAGTTACTTTACTATACGTGTTAGAATGGTGCAGCAGAGAAGGATTATCCATCAATCCTTGCAAAACCATTCTATAGGTAGTGCCTTTTGCAAAAAGAAGACTGGTCAATCTATGATCTGTCACCATCAAAGGCACCATTTTAGCTCATACCATTGAGGTTAAATATCTCGGCGTCATCCTTGACAAACAGCTTAGCTAGAATTCTCATATCAAGTACGTCATCGAGCGCGCGACTAGGACCATGAACTTGGGGTCTAGATACAAAAATGATACAAGGGATGTATATACAATGATGGTAAGGCCCATTATCATTTGGAGGCCGAAAGTTCTTGAACGGACGAAAGGAACGAAGCTTCAAAGAATTGCCTGTCTCATGGTTACGGGTATCATGCGTACCTGCTGCTGTTGCTGACGCTTTCTCCTCTACAAATCTTCATTAGGAAGACGGCCGCTAGATACGCTAGTAAGCTGCAGCTAGAATACAAGAATAAACCAGGTGACTATGTGCGACTCCTGAAAATTGTTGACTTCATTCCTTAAAATTATATGGTCAGGGAGTACTGTGTCAGTAGGTTATTTAAGGTACAAATATTGGAACGTACAAACTGGTCTAATGGTGTTCCGACACTGGACCCTAGAGGTCTGATCTGGTTCACAGATGGATCAAAGATGGAAACTGGAGTTGGAGCTGGCATCTTTGGACCCAACCCCAAAGTCTCGATACCCATGGGAATGTGTCCCACGGGCTTTCAGGCTAAACTCCATGCCATTGAGATCTACGCCAGGATAGCTTAGTAAAGATATTAAGGGCGTTAGGATATATTATATCTTCTCAGATATCCAGGCAGCACACCAAGCGCTGTCGTCCAATTTAATGGACTCTATATCAGCCAAATGCTGCTACATCTCTTGCCAGACATAACAGGGTGAAACTCGGTTGGTGGTCAAGGAATCTGCCGATAAAATAGCTAGGACTGGCTCAGAACTTGCATTCATAGGACCTGAACCCTACTGTGGTGGCAACTGGGCTGCCGCCACAGCGCTGATTAACGATTGGGAATACAAACTTCGCCTAGCCCACTGGGAAAATGTTTCGGGGCAGAGACAATTCAAGCGATTAATCAGGCCTTACTCTTACGAGGAAAACCTTAAATTACACAAGGATAGTATTAGAAAGCTGGTGAGCTTTCTCACTGTGGCCTGCGATATCACCTTAACAAGTTTAATCTGTACCCAGAAACGGAATGTAGGTTCTGCTCGGAAGATGACAAATCTTCCAAGCACATTCTCTGAATGCCCAGCATTACATTGGTTAAGGAGACGTATTTTCCATAAAGCAATATGTTCGTCCGCGGAGTTGAGAAATTCTGCTGCTAAGGACGTACTATCCTTCATAAGGGAAGGGGCACACGGCTCTTGGTTTAAACTTCCCCTAATTGATACAATAGATCTTTTTAGGTCGCAGTGTCAGTCATATGAGCAAGGGTACACAAAAAAAAAAAGAAGTTGGTTGGTTTTAACAGTCAGTGGCTAGGATAAGAAAAGATCTATCGTATCAGAAGGATCTCTTCTGGTCTTAGTGTATCTGTATCTCGGTACAGAAATCCACCGTAATCTAAGCCTTAAGTTCCTCTGACAAATTTTGCGCGATAAAAGTAATCTTGATCCTCTGACCAAATGGGGCCGACCGTAATAACAATCAAAATTATAATAAATCTTTAAATTCGATTCTCTCCCCACAATTATTGGAAATTATTTCGCTTTGCCAATTAAGAAGAAAAAAGCTAATCATAATATAATCCCTAATAAACTTTTACAATCTTTTAATATCAAGTCAATGAATCGATTTGTGCTGCCCACTCCATATCCTTTAAAATTACGAAACTAAGTTCTTTGAAACACGAATGAATAAGAAAACTGATGCTCTTTTCGACAGAAAAAAGAAAAAAAAAAAAGGAAACCATTGGCATTGATTGTGAGTAACGAACCAAATTGTGTAGACCTTTTAAAATGTTTTCTCCTTCGGTTTCATTCCTTTTTTTTTTTTTCGTATCCAGCTCTTCATATTCCTAAGAAACAAATACTAAACTCCACTGAGAGGTTTCTATACTTACCAATCTCACATCCTCAGGGCAATCTGTCAAAAAGGGAATCCCAGACAAAATAGAAAAAAAAAAAAAAAAAAATATAACAACAACAAGAAAAAAAAAAATCACAAAATATCCTCGTCGCCGTAAGGATAACGATATATTTTTCCGAACCCAATAAATAATCCGAAATTCATGCGAAGAAATATGAAATGGAAAGAAGGAGAAATCTCTGTTTCTAGGTATATTCGTCTCCTTGTCCGTGTGGGTATGAGATGAGAAATGAAAGGCGATACCATCTATCGATATCCATCTCCATCTGTATATTGGTTGAATGAAATAACCCACAGAATTTTAAGAAATCCGTTTCAAAGTAGATATTCCAAGAAAAGAAATGAGCAACTTTTTAGCTAGAAAGTTGTTTGTAGTAGTCGTACCTTTAGCTTGTACGAGTATTTGGGGATTTCTTTGTTTCTTTTTTTTGTTTTTGTATTTATTTTTGGGGCATCTACGATGGCAGAGTAGGTTTTAGGTGGGTGGTGAACCTGGTCCTTGTTTGAATTCAGTTTTTGTCTTGTGACTTTGTTATAGCTTTGGTTTGGAAGTCCTTGGGCTATTCCCCGTATGGCGGAATTATATTCTTTTTTCTTCTTTACCTTATGTGTGTTGAAAAAGGACATAGGGCGTAGAATTATTAAAACTGAAATTTTATTAAAAAAAAAAAAAAGAAGAACTTTCAAACCTAGAGCTATATAAGGACTTCAATCCACCCACAAACGTACTCTATGCATACATTCATTTTTAATACCAGATAGAGGTAGACCGAAGGTTATATCCTTGCATCTTCATGACTATTAGTGACTGTTTGATACACCACGTGGAGGTGTGAGTACAACTTAGTACTTACAACTGGCCTCTGGCCTCGAAGAAATAGATTCACCCAAACAGTGACTACAGCAAAACATCCTGTCCCTGGGCCTAATGGGCGTAATATGGTTCGGATCACGAATGTATTATACTTACTTACTGTTTTGCTTTGCTTAGGGAAGTCTGGTGAAATTGTTTCCTTCCAACTTTATAAATGCAGGCAACTAGAATCAAATTTAAGCTTAGTAGCTAGCCCTTAAAAGGTTCAGAAAATGATCTGAAAAGTGTGAACAGAACAGAAACAGCACTAGTACCTTCAAATTGCCTAGCCTTGCTGGCGCAAGATATCTTGGTACGGTACTAGATAGAGAGCTAAATTGGAAACTTAACGCTGAGGAAAGAGTCCGTAAGGCTCAGAATGCTCTCTTCATTTACAAGAGGATACCGGGAAAAAGTAGGTCCTGAAACCGGCAGTGATGCATTGGCTATACATTGCGGTAGTCAGACCTATTCTAACATATGCGACTCTTGTTTGGTGGAAGGCTACGATCAAGAAGAAGAAGGGTACAAAGAACACCCTGCATTGCCATCACTGGTGCTCCACGCACTACGCTCACGGCTGAACTCGAGGCATTTATGTATCTTTTACCATTGGATCTACAAATAAAATAACAAGCTTCGTCTCACTAATGCAGGGCTCTTCAAATCTAGCTATATGGGACATAGCTTTATTCTTAAGGGATCATTCTCCAATATCCCCGACGAAGCGGATGGAAATCTTGGTACTAAAGTTTGGATCGGAAACGAAATTTCAATTTAAATGGATGGTTCCAAAACTAGCGAGGGTAAGGGATCCGGCATATATTCGAGAGATATAGATCTACGTGTGGCTCTGAGACTTCCAGATGCATGCAGTGTGTTCCAGGCAGAGGTTCTGGTCGTACTCAAAGCTGCGGAACTACTTGAGATGAGATCAATATCCAACAAGAATATCGCCATCTACATTGATAGTCAGGCTGCTCTAAAAGAGGTAGAGTCCTACATCACTAAATCTGAACTACTTAGTCAGGAGTTGCCGCACAATGCTTAGGGCACTATGTTCGTAAAACTGAGTCAGATTATGTTGGATTTCTATTCCTAAACACTGTGATATAGAGTGTAATGAAAGTGCCGACGCAGTGGCCAAAAGGTGCAGATATATTTGGTAAATGATATATTTGAAGGCCATTAGACCACCCCAATGGACGTGGCTAAGAGAATTATTCTCGATAAAATCAACAATTTGGCCGAACTAAGATGGTCAAACATAGAAGAGCACACGATTTCTAAGGCTTCGTGGCCTAAGTTAAATAGGAAAAAATTTGGAGAATGATAAGAATAGCGATATGGATACTTTCTGGCCATTGTCTTCTGGGGAAGCACGCCATGAGATTGGGTTTAACGAATACGGACACATGCAGGTATTGTGATGACCTACATGTCGCAGAAGATATTACTCATCTACTCTGTGAATGTCACGGCTTTGCCTGAAGTAGAGTAAAGTACCTCGGAAGATACTTTTTCAACAATTTGGAGTAGGTTGGTTTAATGAACGAAATTGAGGACATATTTAGGTTCTGTAGGGAAATTAAATGTATGGGCGAATGGGTTTAAGAATTCTGACCGTGAAGGTTCTCTAGAGATCTCGATGGGTTCACTATAGTGCCTAGTATTTTATGACGAACTCTAAACCCTATACAACCTAAAACCTATGAGCTTCGTGGTTGGAGAAAAATGTCCGTCATTCAAAGACACATAGACCAACTATAGTGATATCATTGGAAGAGCAAGGTCTTTAATCCCATCTATTGAGATTAAATGCCTTATGAAACTGTTTATTCTAGCCTCAGACGTTGTTTAAATCATTGAAACTATGTGTATCCTCCTAGCACTGAAAGTGTTGAATCGTCTTCAAACTTTTCTTATTTTCTGGTCATTTATGTATTGGATGCAATGCATGATTACATTTCTTTCTAAACTAAAAAACTGTTTTGTTCAAGTTGAAGCAGTCCTTAGACTTACGTTAGTCTAGGACTGGCTATAGAAGCTCAGCGGTGTTTCAGTAATCATGATTTGTAAATCTACAGATGTCCTCCATTAACCTACTTGCATCGCTTGTCAAAGGACATTAACTAGGTTCATTGACGTTGGCTATGTTCAACAAGCCTGCTCTATAGAACAGAATGTGGAGTTTGGGGTGATGACTTGTTGGCAATCTTACTATTGATATTCATAGTCATATCAGTTCGAAATGATAGATTTAATGAAAGCAGGGCTAATGTATAAAGCAGGCTAACACATACTAGTGATATGGATAAAACTACAGTGACTTGGGAGTGGTGAATATCCAGTTCAGTTAAAGATGTTGCTTTATTTAAGACGATACCCCATAGTTTTACAGGCTTAGGTTTTACTTTGATGCAAGTGTGCAAACTGAAAATTACCACAGGTGTACTTTTAACACAGTTCGCAATACGTCTAAAAGAAAAGACCTTAACGCTGCCATGATACATCCTAAGTACGTAACGTACCTTGAGTCTTTTATATAGTAATTGGATTATATATAATGAAGGACAACGAAAGGCTGTATGACCAATACATTACTTTGATATTTTTGGGTCTATTTTAGGCCATACCTTGAGTGCATCTTAGACTTCCTGATACAATCAGCATCTTCCATCAGTCCCAATTATTTTAGGGCTATCCGATAAATACAGAATAGAACGCAAGGAATTTTAGGATATTCTTTTGAAAACGAATAGATACCATTTTTGTCGGATTGGAAATTAGGTCGTAGCTGTTTGTGTTTGCGGATATTTGTCACACACTGAGATACACATTCCATCCTCGAATTTAAAAACAAGTGCGCCAAGATGTATAGGCATATCTTTTGATAGGCTTGCACGATTTTTCATCGAGAGTTCGAAAGTGTTTGGTTTGGTTGGCCAACTTTTTGATCTGAGATATTTGGGTTGTGTGTGCAAGACATTCCCTGATTTTTGTAAAAAACTTGCCTTAACATCAACACAGACGTTTCGTGTGGTTTTGAGTATGACACTGTTCCTAAGAATGTCTATCAGAAGGCAATTTGAAGTCTTGTCCATAACTTAACATCTCATCAAGGAAGACAATGGGATATTTGAATACAAAATTGGATATGTGATGAAATACCACAAGTTTGGATGGTCTATCTTAATTTCATACATGTGGGTAGAAAGTGCTGGGGTTTACGATTGAATTGGAACTTATTTAGCCAGCCTTATTAGCTCATCTTGAGATGAAGTCACCGATCTTTTTAGCGGGGTTCACATTGAACGATTTGCTTGACGGCCGACCAAATCATTAGATGGTACTGGATCACGAAAAAAATGTTATCAATGGTCGAGACATCCTCTAAAATTTCTCACTCACCAAGCTCAATCAATGGCTTGACAAACTTCAAGAATGCCTGCTGTTCGCTTAAGCTTTGAACTTACTCTTCAATGGCTACTTCCTGGTCCATCTTTGCAATGCCGTTCCAAAGTTCCTGAGTTGCTTGAGGCGCGCCAAAATGTCATCTTGATTGTTGACTACTTTTGGGGCGGTCACCACCTTACTAGTCTCGGCTAGGGTATTCACAGGTTCAGCTATCTAATGGAGGACCTTCATATTCACGTCGCCTTTAATCATGACTACGCAGTCCAACATCCCCTTCAGTGGTTTCGCTATTTTTTCAATGTCGAAATGTTCTGCGACGTCAGAGTTCTTACGTACTAAAGTACTTACAACTCCATCTTGAAGAGTGGGGAAGCACTCATAAATCTCATCTATATTCTTAACATTCCTTTAGCCCTTTTCCTGGGGGTATATGGTCAGATAGTCAGCATATCCAATATCTCATCTATGACAAGATCCGCAACTAAAACATCCACCGCTATGTTCACATTTCGAAATCTATATCACAAGTCTCTCAAGCATATAGTACAGTTCGAATGCTAAACTGTATTTGGTCCTCAAGCAAATCGTTTAATGTGAACCCCTCTTTTGACTACGTCGTAGTTTCCAGTTTGGTCAATACAAATGAAATCAAATTTCATTATGAAGACCAAGAACAATTTTATCCATTGTTAATCCTCTCCACTAATTCTTCAATACAAGCTGGGTATCTGATTAAATTCATCAAGTAAGCACATCTCCGACCTTTTATACACTCACTTTCGAGTTTCTCATATTTGGAATATTGCCATCTCAAAAACCATGTATCTGTTAAACATAGAATGTCTTTTGGGTGTCAGTTAGTTACTTTCCAGCTTGGTAGGATGAAACGATATATCAGGCAAACATTGCTAAAAGCAAATGCTGCAAACCTACAGTTGTCCCTGTCCGTCATTAGACTCACATTTATGTACGGCGAGATCCTTTGGTATATGAACCTTCTTTAGAGGATGCTGATCTAGATTCCCTCTGCAGAATTAAATATAATTTTTCACTTAATGCTTCTAAATATTTTCGGCAAACGTATGGTCATGTAGTAAAATAGTGGCAGAAAGAAGGAAATCATTATCTGAATTGTAATGTAAGGCTCTGCCAATGAAGGCTCTGAAAACATGTACTCTTATTTGTAAGACCGCTGTTGATCATCGCTCACATAAAAAGCAGAGCGAATTTACATTTGCTTGATGCCTGGTTACAGAGACATTTCCAGGAACGATACATCTATCAAATTTGTCAGAATTCACCCTGCACTCAGAGTTCTTCCAGACAGACAAAACTTAGGTATGGTTCTCGCTATTTGTCAACATCAAGCTGCATAGCTAGATATTATGCCCAAACTAAATCAGATGGATTGCAATAAATTGGTCTGGTCAAAGTAATCACAGATCAACATTGTCACTAGCGCTATAATGGGAACCTCGCCGATAGGCTTACGTACAAAACGACTAGGACACCTTCCAAGCTTCAAGTGTTGCAGAGAAGAAGAGGAGAATCTTTTCTTCACAACTTCTTTAAGTTTATCTGTATGCAGATATAAAACTACGATAGTTTCATCGAACTTAACATTGTTAACATAAAATCAGTATTTAACAATGTCTCCATATTTGTTTTCGACATTGCTTTGTTCCTAGTAAGACTAATCTCTGCAGTGGTATCTAATACTCTCGAAATGATATTTCGTGGAATACTTTCAATGCTGTCCAATTTTTGCATTGTCATTGATATAAGCAGTCATTATACTTAGTCCTCAGTGACTCAGTCCAAGAATTTTCTCTCGGATTGGCCAAGAATTTTCGCATCTTCAACTTTCGTCTTACTTCTCAACTGCTCTCTTTACCGAATCGTTTCTTAAATATCTCAAAATGATAGTATTTCAGCTGCAGCAGCTTTGTTGTACATTGATATTGACCTTCGCAACCACGTTATGTCACCGCCGCTAAAATATACTAAGTCTGTTGAATCGTTCCGAATGTTCTAATTTGAAATTCGCATTTGCTTAACTTTTCTACTATGACCTCACTAATGTTTATCAAGTAAACCACCCCT
Organism: Xylota sylvarum; assembly: GCA_905220385.1. Classification (NCBI taxonomy): domain Eukaryota; kingdom Metazoa; phylum Arthropoda; class Insecta; order Diptera; family Syrphidae; genus Xylota; species Xylota sylvarum. The sequence goes on from LR999958.1 coordinate 43,988,731, forward strand.
CTTAAATGTACCATTTTAACGCTCGTAGTCCTTTTGGAGTTCAGTTCTCATGCATCGTCATTCTATTTGATTGTTCACCCAAAAACTAGCCCTTGATAACGTTATCATTCTTGTCTAAGAGGGGGTAAGGGCAATTCAAGTATATAGTGAGTACCTTGCCCTTGACATAGAGTGTTATTGAGCTCTCGCTCACATGCTTAAAACTTTTTCTCCAAAGGCTTGTCCACACCAAACAAATATTTTGAAAACATTTGGAAAACATTCTGAGTCTGAGTGGTGGTCATCCAACACCTATCTTACCAGACAGTGGAGGTGTCTACAATCCACAAATTTATTAATTCCATAATTTTTTCCTGATACCACACTTGTTTCTGCATTTTGAATTTAGCTATTTAGATAGAAAAAGAAAAAAACATTTAATTTTCCCACTTCACATGAAACATTTAAAAAACGTTTTGGAAACATTTTTTGCTTTTCTAAAATGTTTCTGAAACATTTCTAAAACCTTTTCAAAACGTTTCTGAAATGTTTTCCTAAATTTTTGTTTGGTGTTGGACAAGCTTTAAGATCTTTTCCTGACTTCACCTTGAAATAAGTTCCTTCCATATCCTTTCATCCATTATTACAGCAAACGAGGCATTTAGCAGGATCTACATCTATACGGCATCTGTTTTTCGTTTGATCCAATCGTCGGGGGTCGTCAAGAATAAGGTAATTTGTTTTTGAGGTTTGTAGTTGGAATGCTTCGACGATAAGCAGGAAAGGAGAGCAGATTTTGAACACTTTCGAAAGAAAAATTCTTCGTCGGATATTCGGTCCCGTATGCGAGGAGGGCGAATGGAGGAGAAGATATAACCGCGAACTCTATGAGCTGTACCAGGATGTGGATGTAGTCCAAAAAGCCAAAACACGTCGACTACACTGGCTCGGCCACATCGAGCGAATGGACAATAATGATCCATCAAAGAGGATCTTCGAATCACAGCCCCCAGGTTCGAGAAGACAAGGAAGACCGAACCTCCGTTTTAAGGATCAAGCTATCGCGGATGCCAGAGCGCTTGGTCTAGATAACTGGAAGCAGCGTGCCAGGGATCGAAGAGAGTGGAAGGCTGTTGTGTCTCAGGCAGAGACTCTTCACGGGTCGGGAGCCCGTTAAGTAAGTAAGTAAGTAGTTGGATTGTTATTATAAGTTTATTTCCCAAGGGAAATAGTACCTTCCGATACGATATCTCCATCATAAATTTGTAGATCCTTACTAATGTTGAATACCCAAGACATATGGTAAACCAGATATGTATATACATAGATACTTACCTACCTAAGGTAGATCACTTCGATTACGTTCAAGACTCAGTTCAAAATACATACATATACATATACATATGTCAAAGAAGACCAAGTAAGGTGTTCACTAAAAAGTTGGTTATGTTCGACAAAGTACATATGACTCCTCTAAGACACTCTCTCATTTGTTGCCACCAATGATTTTATAGCAAAGTTCCGGGCTAGTCTCCAGTTAATCCGTTAACCATTTAAGACTCACTGCATTTAAATATGGAGAACTTCACACTATGCTGTTTAGAAGAACTTTCACTGATAGAAATGTTCCATCCAGTTTGGGACTGTACTTCAAAGTATCTCTAAATTGACATATTTTGACATCTTAGACCAATAACTTCAAGGTGGTTCCAAAACCTTTAGGAATGCATCTAATTTCTTTCTTTCAGACTTTCAGACTAAAGCCCCCACATCAACTGAATACTGATATAAGTAGCCGTACCCAGTTTCTGAAACCTATCGATAGAACAAATACACTTAATTAAATGTATTATGTTCTTATTATGCGAGCATGACAGTAGAATTAAATACAATCTACGAAAGAATTGATTAAATTTCAGCTTTTAATCGACAGTCAGTGCTAAATTACTATCGAATCGTTAATAATTAACCACCGGCTCTCACTTCCTTAAACCCTTGAACTTCTGGCCAAATAAATCAGTCAATATTTTAATTCGGTACCCTCAACAAATTTATGTAAAAATCCAATCCCACACATGGCTCGATACATTCCGCCCGATACTCTCCACAAAGTTGTCAGTGTGAGTAATGGCATCCGCAGTAACCATGTTTATGGTCAGCAAAATGGCCTTACTATTCGAGGGCCGGCGGGGGAAAAAATAAAAACAAAAAGGTACCCGCTCCCGCTACAACAGTCAACGAGCAAAAAAATCGTAATTATTTTTAGATTGATTTCGTATAACGCGAAGCTCACGCTGATACTGATGCATCAGCTCGTTATGCCGTCAAAATTTATTGTAATTGAAATATATATTGCACACAGTGGCGTGGGCTGGTTGGAGGCGCAGGGCGATGACACGAAATTGAAAAAAAAAACGTCAGAAAGGATGGGCCTGCAACACCAGACCGGTGATGAAAAAAAAGAACAAATTCAAAAATAAATTAAATTTGTCCATCATGCCCATGTCATAAGCGAACATGACAGCAGTTCAGCCGATTTACGGGACAAAGGAATGTCACATTGAACATTTTTCTACTCGGTGTCCTGGTGTTTTTTTTTTTTCGAGGGAACTCTTTACAGGGTGTTAGCTTGTTAGCGTTTTAAATTGTAACTTCAGTGGCATTTAATTAAATATCAAGTTTTGATGGTTGAAAACAAAGAGTTTGTCACAGGTTTATTAAAAAAAAAAAACATATTACTTGTTTCAAGCGAATATTTCAAATTAGTTGGAGTGATTTTGACACATCAGGTGGAGGTCGATTATGATCGGATAGTGTTGACTGCAAGCTTTTTTATTTACTTTTTCATATAGAGTCACTAATTGAAAGGCGTGTGCCATTTTTTTGGTTGTCAACAGAGTATATCCTATTAGATGCGATCTAATTTTTTTCTTTCTGTAAGGTTGGTAGCCCTTGATCTATGAAATTTGATGTTTATGCGTCTACAAGTTGTGTTGTGAAATACTGTTTAGATGAGCAATACGTCAACATGCGGTTTTTTGCATCATTGATCGAAGAAGTACTTACGGCATTTTAAAAACCATCAGTTTGTCATTTGGATTCTCGGGAACCAGGAGGAAGACGAATATGAATAAAATTATACTAAGACGTCTTCGTAAACAAGTAAAACTGGATTCTATGTTCCTCGAGCGATACACCGGACACCTGTAAATACATCTTTGGGGTGTTTGGCGCCGATTCTGAGCAGGATGATTGATGGGGCCATACTTTTCAAAAGATGACTTTAAGCCGATCAGCGATCGCCTGACTGTCAATCGCATCAAGGCAACATTTCAAAACATCAGCACAATATGTGCACATGGAGTCTTCAGCCAACGAGGCTGAAGAATCTATTAAGGAGGAGTCTTATGTAAAACTGTATGTCAATATCATATTCGAGGACTTCAATACCAAAATCGGTCAGGAAAATATCTTCGGCGGAAATCACAGCCTCAATGACACGACAACAGCCAACGGCTTCCGGGTAATCGATATTGCAGCACCCTTTTGTAATAGGGTGATAAGAAGCACTAGGTTTCCAAAACCACGAATCCACACAGCAAACTGGCGCTCTCCAGATGGTCAAACCGCCAACCAAATCAACCACGTGCTAATAGATACGAGGTACGCATCCAACATTCTTAATGTTCAAACTTTCAGAGGGACTAACGTCGACTCTGACCATTTTCTTGTTGCAGTCAAAATTCAACGTAAAGAAGCTGAAAACCAGCCAGAAACAGATATTCAACGTTGGAAGCCTTTGCACGACTGGAGTAGCCAGAGTCTACAGAGAATGACTGAGCGAGAGACTCTATTCTGTGCACTCACCACCCATAAACGCCAACAATCTGTGGAACCAGTATCACGACATCATCAAAGGGATAGCAGATATCACCATATCCCACCAGCCACCATCCAAAAAGAGCCCTTGGTATGATAATGAATGCATGCGCCGGAAAAAGGTGACAGAGAAGAGTATCGAGCTAGAAGAAGAAGATCCTGCTTTAAAAGAAAAGGGCCCTTCCAGTATCCCAGCTCACTGATATCGAAAAGTCCCACCATAGGCTCAGGCTTCAAGCCCGAAATGTAGGCTCTCCAAAACAGTGAAGTAAACCTAGTCACCTAAGTACAGGAAATAGTAGAAGTGTTTAAGCAAGATTTCCAGCAGCTACTTATTGAACATCAGGTAGAGAGAGTGATAGGACAAGAAGAAAACCCGTACTCAGTCAATGAAGAAGTCAACCTCCCTCGACGATCGACCAAATTTCCAGGTGTCAACACGGAAGGCACAATCTTTAACAAATCTGTCCTGCTGGGATAGCAAACGATATCTGTCGCTCACAGCGCGTCGTCTTAAAGGCTTTTACGGCAATCGAAGAACAGGCGAAACGAGTTGGGCTTGAAGTATATGAGGACCAATCCAAGTACATGTTGTCAACAAACAAAGAATCATCTGCCCACCGCATAGGACAAAACGTCACTGTTGGCAGCAGTAACTTCGAAGTGATTAAGGAGTTTACCTACATCGGAGTAAATATCAACTCCACGAATAACACCTTAGTGGAGATGGGTTCGAAGACTTACCCTAGGAAATCGCTGTCAAAACACTGGCTCGGTCACATCGAGCGAATAGGCAATATTGTTGCAGCAAAGAGGAGCGTCAGGTTCGAGACGACAAGGAAGACCCAACCTCGGTTTTAAGGATCAAGCTATCGCGGATGCCCGAGAGCTTGGTCTAGACAACTGGAAGCAACGTGCCCGGACACATCCTATGGACAAATCTGTTTAGCTACTGCCTCGTTATGTATAAAAAAATCGGAAAAATCAAAAATTAAAAAATGTATAAAAAAAAATGTTACGTATACGTCACCGTCTAGTTTAGATACAGATTTGTATTTTTTTCGTGTTTATAGATCCTCGACTGTCATTTCCCAGAGGCCCATTATATATATACATATATCGTCGGCTCAGTCCAGGCGTATAAGTTGAGCTATGAAAGCCCATCGAATGCCTTCTTTTCCTGTCAATAAAACAAGATAAATAGAAGGACACGAAGATACCATATGCTAATCACCTTTGACGGAATTTTCGTACAAAAACATTCAATTTTCCAGTCATTGTTGACATTACCATTAGAATTTAATGTGAAAATAAATAAATTAGCCTAGTAGATACTCTTTTTCATTACTTTCTCAAAAATAGAACACTTAAATTCATCCTTGAGCGCTCGCGTAACCAAATCAACTCTTCAAAGAGATACGATATTGTTGAAATGAAATCCGCTTGATCGAATATCAAAGTGCAAACATTCAAATTCCATCTCCAACGGCGAAAAGTAATTGGCCAACAAGACGACCGTATTAAAAGGATCAAATGCTATCGAAAATGGGAATATCTCTAGCGTGTGTACCGCCCCATCGTCCTGGCTTATTGAAAAACAAGAAGTGTAATGAAATTCGTAGAAAGCATCAAGGAGCAGCATACAATTTAACTCGCTAGTAACGTATCCTATATGTATATACAGCGTGACATCTCAAAGTGGAATTCCTTCCCCCCCCCATTGAAAGGGAAGTCATATCAATATCGTCCTTTTCTCCTTCGTCAGATATTCACAAGGTACATTGATTCTATGGAATGAACGACGAAAGAAAAAAAAAAAAAAGTTTTTCTCAACTGCATTCAATTTGCCACTCGACATCGATGACGCGACAAGGAATGCGAAAGGATATTTGAACACAACAGCTAGTACAAAGGATATCCTTTCTCCACTAATACACAGTCAATTCGAATTCGAGTCGTGAGTTATGTCTTTTTCCGTGTCTCCTTCTGATTGTCTGCCCAATTTCACCTTGCACATGGATAGAGTGAATGCGCGAAATCCTCTTTCCAATATAAAGGATAAAACAGGACGAAGTAAATAAAAGTGACTGCATCTTATTTCTGACTTCGAGCTCTCTGTCGTTGTACATTTTCAATTCTGTTTGCCTCGTAATATCCTTAAAGTTTTGCTTTGCTTTTGTAATACAATGCTTGCTGTGAGGAGTCCATGGTCGGGTCCACGATTAGAAGTAAGTATACCCATCTGCCAGAGGCTTCTCTGTCGCGAAATTTTATGTGTGCATTGGAAGAGAAGTCGAATCAAATTCAGAAAAGGATGCGGATTTAACCATAAAAGCCCTTTTCGATATCAAATCGAATTTGTTGGCTTATGGCAATGTGAATTCATGAAAATTATTGACTTCGGATATGGATAGACAAAATCCTTTCGGCAAAGTGGGCGAACTAAGTTTGTGCTTAACTGTTGGGGTATAAATTTACTCTGGCTGATGATTTATGAGTTATGTACTCGCTAATGATTTACATAAATCGTATATCGTATAATGCATATATCATTGGGTACACAACACAATGGAGGATATTAGTTCCAACACCATAGCATGTAGGGCAAAGAAAGCCTACAATGGCTACCACTTAATGTTTGGCTGCGGACTGTTGTGCTGGATACGAACTACCAAGTTAGTGAAATGCTGGTTTCCTCGGGCAAGCAAGCGATCAGAGTACTTATGGCGTTTTAAATACTTCATATCTACTGATAAGTCAGGTGTTGCAATGCATTCTATTTTAAATATGTAAAATGAGGAATGGGGAGAAGTGGGGGAAGTGTGGGGCAAGCAGGTTGCGGCAATAACATTTTACATAATGATTTGCGACATCATTCAAAGACTATGTGTACCCGTTTTCATTGCCAATAAAACTGTGGTTCCTCAGGGTTCTATCCGAGGTACATTGCTGTTTACATTTTCAATACTGAACTTTAATCTGGGTTTTGAAGTACTACAACATACATATGTTTTCGGTAGAGGAGTAGCACTAGATTTAAGCTCCAGTTTGGTCGACAGAAACTAACTTTTTATTCAAACTCCTCGAGATGGTCTCGCAGACACGCATTGCTGGTTTCTTACTAATGAGGAGAAGGGAAATAAGTCTTGAGTTTATTTCTATGTATGACTACAATTAGTCTATAATGCTTTGATGCAATGATGCAGTCTTTTAAATTATTAAAGCTTCGAGTCACAAGCAAACATGCTATCCTATAATGCAGAGAAAAAATAGAAATTTCAATAGACCAAGCAGGTGGGTACACTTCCATGAGGTTTGTTTTAAGGACTACGGTAATTCGACTTGGAGTGAGCTACTTGGAGTGCACAACTGAAGGCAGTTAGCTAAGTAGCAGGTTCATTCCGAACTGTGGAGCCACCTAAGTAAATGGGGTAATTCGAGCCATCACAACTAAGCAGAACCCGTTGTATTACCCATCAGGGATGTCTTCTTACTGTGATGAACTTGCAAACCATTCAGCTAATTTGATGTAGACGAAGATATCACTCACTGGTCTACTGAATAGCTCTTTAAGTTCTGGAAGAAGTGTCAACAGAAAAGCTCATATTTAAGATGATAGAGGAAGCAGGTTGTGTTCTCGTTGACTTTCTCATCATCACATCCTTGACATAAGCCTTTTTCCGTTTGCCGCAGTTTTTTTTATGTGGTACCATAGAGTATTAAGACCCGTGATGACTTTTATCAAGGTAGAGAAGGATTTCTCACCCCCTTTTGCATATGTTTGTCGGTCCTGGTTTTGTCGAAGTATGGCCTTATTTTTCTTGTCTCACACAAGTATCATATATGTATGTGGTATTTCTGTGTATCCCCAGACCCCAAATCATTAGCACTTCTCAAGCTTGGATTTTATTTCAATAAACACAGTGTAGCGCCGGCCGTTTCCCTACTTTTCTTTGGTGTAGGTGTGCTGAGTCGAAGATATGTCCTGACATATATGTACGTCAGCTAGTCGCTGAAATGTTTTTGGTACAAACGATCTAAGGCCAATCGCTTAGAAGTCCTTATCGATGATCTGTCTTATTTTGCCGGGTTTGATTATGAATAAGAAGATCTGCAATAATTAAGTTGAAAATCCTTAGAGCATGGCTTACCGGTCTTTAAAAAAGGTTTAAATTCGCAGACTTCTATTCAGGGAAAGAGGTAATACTAATACTAATACAAGGATGTATTTATTAAGTGAGTTTAAGGTTTCTCTCCATACCAAAGGCCGGTAAAGCAAATCGCACAAGCGCGAAACACTTTAGGCCAATAAACAATAAACTTTCGAAAGGTTAGTAGACATATATGTATTGATATTTGTAGCAAGCTCCATCCTAGAGAACTATTTCTAGCAGAACATGGTTAAACGAAGTGGAGACAGCCCTGGATTGTGTCGTTGAATAGACATCAGCCACTTTTCTGGACATTGAAGGAGCCTTAAACAATGTCAGAACAGATGCGATGTCCAACCTCAAAGTAGACCATATCCTTATCAACTGGATACTGACCTAGGCTAGAGGAAAGGCATATTAGACTGAACTAGGAGGAACCCAGAAAGTATATGCCTCCAGGGGCACACCTCAAGTGGTAGTCATTTCCCCTTTACTATAGATTCTCGTTCTTATGGAAACACTTCTAAAACATAGAAACAGCGGAACCAAAGTCGCAGCCTATGTCGATGAAGTGGTACTGCTGCTAAAACTTCTTCCAACTCTTAGTGAGCAAATTGAAGGAGCCTTAAAGATCTTGGACACCTGGACCAGGAAATTCTATTCACAAACAAAAGGAAGATTCCGCAATTTAAAACTCCCTCTGTTCGAGGAATTCCCCTCACAATGTCTGACAGCGTCAAATATTTGGACTAGTGCTAGACAAAAACTAAGTTGGAAACTGAATTTCGAGGAATGAATTAAGAAAGCCACGATAGCAATCTACTTGCGTAGTATAATTTTCGGAAAAACGTTAAGGCAAAATCTTAAAATCATCCTGTGGATGTATAAGGCTATTGTAAGGCTCATACTTATCTATGGAAACCTTCTGTGGTCTCAAGCCGCCAGAAAGTTCACCAATCCAAAGGTTGTCTTGAAAGTAGAAAGGCTAGCTTGCATTGGTATTACCAGTGCTACAACAGCAACGGCACCACTCGAGGTCATCCTCAACCTATTCTCACTTAACCTTTTTATACAGCCAGAAGTGTCTTAAGGAAAAGTCAATCGGACACCTGTAGGTCGAACGCATCCGGTCACGCTAAGATCCTTCAGAAGTATGTAGTGAATGTAACAACAACGGACTACTTGACGCCTTATCTTGACTGACGACCTTTTATAAGCCTCTATTTAAGTAGAGAGGAATGGAAAAATAGGGAAGTACCAAGCCCAAAAGTTACAGAAGTTTATACTGATGGGTTCAAATGGGACATCATGGTACATATATCTAAATTAGTCAGACTCCCCAACTACATTAGAGTTTTCCAAGCAGAGACTTGTAAAGTACTGTCGAAAAGAGCTTAAAATTTTTGGAACCCAGCATACGGTAAGATTCTGGTGGATCTCTGGTCATGAAAGTATACCAGGGAATGAAAGGGGTAATAACCTGGCTAGGAAAGGCTCGACCTGGAGCAAGCCGAGGTGAACATTCCGCCTTGGACACCTAGGCATGAAGGAGGGAAATAAAGCTCTAATGGAAGCAGATAGAAGATGGAGTTCTTTTAGCACATATGCTACAACGAGAAAAATGTGGCGTCTATTTAATAAAAGAAGAACCGACAGACGGATACAAAAAGAAAATAATTCCCTGTTTACCCTCATAACAGTGATCACGGGGCACAATACTTTGCGGTCATGATGAAACTACGATTGTCCAATAAAGATCTTTGTAGAGGCTGCAGTGATGAGGATGTCCAATAAGATACTACTGTCCAAGCTTCTGCCACCTAAGAAAGAATTTCCTGGAGAGATACTTCTTCCAGGAAAGCGGAGAATTGTTCGACAAACCGATGAATGACATTTGCACCTATATTAAATCGACCGTTTGTTTTCTATACCAGACGCAGTAAGTAGCACACATTCCATCTTAAGTCATTATTGGTTAGGTAATGCTCCAGCTAAGGGATACACCTTTTCCTCCTATGGGTAACACAATGGGTCTATATTGACTTGAGTGGGGGAAATAAGGCTTTATTTTCTCTTAGCCAACCCACATAGCTGTGTACCTACCTGCCATGGGCCAAAAACCTTTCCAGCACAAAACCCGCACCAAACAGTCGATTTCTGTTATTGTAGTAGCACATTCTCTACATTCTATGTTAAATGGAATATAAGGCTCTGATGATTGGTGAATCAGAGAGTGAATAACAAAAGGAGCCTTTTTTGAAGATTCGTGACTCAGAAGAGAATATCATCAGCTTCGAAAGGATAGCCAATATGAGAATAGGATAACCCTGACCCAAATAGGTTAAATGAGAAAGTAGTGTGGAACTTAGTGCAACGTTTCCGTTCCTAGCATTTCGTAACAGAGTTGAATGTAATATAAAAATTACCTTAGGCAAGACACCTTAGTCACTAATGCCCTACAACGTTCAACTAATCCCCTAGAAGTTCTGTAATCCTTGGGAGATTTCCGGCAGTATATTTCCAGCTATCTATCGTCAACTACTATCAACCCAAAATGATATCCTTATACAGACACTTGCCATTTAAAAATTTCCAGTTCCTTGCTATACAGTTGAACACCTTTTAAATTACATAAAGTCATATGCACTCCCAAATTCTAATTATATCACCCTTCTCTACCATTAGTAGGAAATTGCATTCTGTTTGTCCAATTTATTTCCATTAAATTGCCTCTCCCCCTCTTCTTTCTAAAATCCACACATTTATCGTGTTATGAATCATAGAATTAAGTCACCTGCATCTTCCTTAAATCCTCTTAAAACTAAAATAAAGTGTCCATTCCCCCACGTGTTTGCCATTCTCATAGCCACTATGATGAAATTACGGTTCACATTCTGAATACAGTGTTCTTATCCTAGCTGCTCAAACAGAGCCTTTATTTGGAACGACGACGACGACCGACGACGGTGGCGGATCATAGAAAATATGAAACATAGAAAAGTAAACAAATATATTTACCCAGTGTCATGAGCTTTGCACAGTGTGTGTAGTTTTTAGACCATGTATTCATGTTGCACTCGAGGACGATGGTCGTGAAAATAATTCAAAAGCGCTCTCTCTGTGTGTGGGTTTAACCGTCCAAACACATCATAAAATGACTTTATTATATAGGAAGCTGACTTCCTGAGTACCATCATAAAGGTAAATAAACATAAAAGTTATCTTTTAGTCCAAATGTATCTGGGTGTGTGTGTCTGTGTGTTTGGCCGCTGGTGAAGTGACGTGAAGTGAAGGTTTCCTTCCTGTCTTTGGCGGAAGGTGAACTTTAAATCACATAAACATGTTGAAAACAGTCGGGAGTCATACCTTAGTTAGCTTTGCTCTTGGCCCTGAACTGACTGTTTCGTAAGTTTATTTGATTGCTTATCACTTGGGGGTGTTTGGAAGAACATATTGGACAAGGATATCTTGTCAAGTGATTGTTTAAATAAAGTGGCTATTGAAACGTCTTATGCAAGATTGTCAATAAAATAATAATTGCAGGGACTTGTAAAGTATTTCTATTTATGCTGTATCCCATGAGGCAGTAAATTCATCAGTGATAAACGTGCAGATGGAGAAATGAGTGAACAGCACTTACGTTACTTCTAACTCTAGGCTGGGTAGACGGTTCATTTTTCTTTTCCATGATTGACCAGATTGGTAATCTTTACACAATCTTTAGAAATAGTCGTTCCAAATGCGCAGCTAAGGCTGCTGTTCTATGAAGTACTAGATTTCGTTATTTATCCCTATAGGTCCTAGTTCTATAGCTTTGGCATTGGTTCTTTTAAATCTTTGATGAAATTTTCGAATCTCATTCCTAGCGAACTGGTTATTGAAGTATATTGTTAAGAAGTTGGTCTAGTCATCATTGAGAAAATCAAAACAAACGATTTGCCTAGTTCAAGTTGGATGTCTGGCTCTAGCTAATGCTGGAAATACTAACGCGATATGAATAGATGATATGGATCAGTTTTTAGTTGTATCCTTGGAACTGCGTTGGTTTGTATCATTGGTCAATAACCCATGATTATCGTTTGTATAGGCCAGGCTGAGTGTATTTGTCTTGTAGTTAGGCCATATCTTCCTCGAAAATATAGTTAGTCGGCTTTCTCCATTTGAAATTGGCTTTTCGTAAAAGTGCAAGGATATGTTTGTTTCTAGTCAAAACGCGATAAGTGTACTTTTTCTGGTAGTGAAAGCTAAGCGCTACCCTATCAGGGTGTCAGCGCTCAACAATTCATAGCAGAGCTTATCTAGGTAGACAACTTCGTTTTTGCATTCTTATATAGGTTTGGAGGATATAGCAACCGAATCAATGGCTTCTATAGCTGTTTTGCTATTGATGAAGATTTTGTTTTTCTTCATAAACCCCTTGAAAGATCTATTTTATAAAGGTTGAAGTTATCCTAAGAGTGTTACCACTGCCCTTATAAAGGGTAATTGTCATTAGTAGAAGATTTTTATAAATCCTCTGACAGACGTAATTCTTTATGAAAAATTCCTCTTCTTACCCAATGTAGTGCCAGGCATTCACAGATATTATGATTGGATGATTCATTCTCTTCCAGGCACAGCTGATATTCTGTCACTGGGCACATAGTCAATTTGTTGAGATGGTACCTCCTAATGACCTATCAGTGGCTTATATACCCCAAGGTTCTAGTACTATGAATGTGAACTCTGAGTCAACGCCAGCTGTAATTTTCTGGTGACCAGGCACCAAATCAAGTTTTATTTTGTTGTGTCTGGCAAAAGATTGTAACTCATCGTACCAGCACTTGATTGACATAAAATGCTCTGAGTTGGACGATAGTGTGCTGCCTGACGATCTGAGGAGAAAACTTTTACAAGGTTTAACCCAACGCAGACCCTGAACTTGCTTGGGAATGTAAATCACATTAATCTGTCTCCAAGGTCCTTGATGAAGATTGTCATATTGCTTCATGAATTGCTTTCATATGTAGCTTGATCTGCTAGCCTTTATGAAAGCCACTAACTGCGCCTGAAAAATATAAGAATAAATCCTACTCTTGAAGGATTTTAAAACATGCCCGCATCACATGCCACTCAGATGGTCAAAGAATGGAGTTATTCAAGGCAAAGTTTGGTAAGGGTGTTATCTCCAAAAATGTTCTAGTCAATTGGCCGCCTTGTTCATGTGATTTGACGCATCTAGAATTTTTTTTTCGAGGCTACGTCAGGATCAAACTGTTTTATTTAAAAATTGAGGAAGTCTTTGGCTTTCTATTTCGTCGCTTCTGCAGGACATTCAAATATACTCATGTATTTAACTTTGTATTTACATTATTGATTCTTCATTACTAAGATTTTAATACATTTGATTGTATTTTTTTTTTCGATCGGTTAACACCTTATTCAGACTTCGGACTTCTTTTGGTCATTAACAGCGGCTTCTTGTACAGCTATAGTGATGTGAAGATTCTAATTCGTGTTCGTCCGGCAAGGTCAGCTGAAAATATCGCCGCTGTACCTGCGAGTGTGACTGAAAATCCAGATGTGTCCATTTTGAGACGATCACAGGAATTGGGCATATTCGCAACCAATTTGCATCGCATTTTGCATTAAAATCATGCATATAAGGACTAGTTCACAGAAAATGCTGTACTTTCTCTGATTGGGTTCTGGAAATGAATAAACAAGATCTTGATTATACCCTATCCTAAGTTTGACACATAGTTTGTAATATAGAGAAATAATCGAGATAGATCCTATAAAGAATATATGTACATATACGAGCATTCGTGATTAGCATCATTAGTGAAGATGATAAAGCCATGTCATGTGTCCGTCCGCCCGAATGTCACCACTTTTTGGGCTTTAAATTTTGAGCTAGAAGGATTCCATATCTGAGCTTTTTAGAAGGAGAAGCGTAAAAAGTTTTAATATCCAATGCCACGCCCACTTTTTCATAACTTCACTAATTTACATGAAATCAAAAATGGAACAACTTGTCCATCCACAAAGGGCTACAGTTTGGGGCGGGTTTCGAACTGGCGGTGTCATTGGGCAATATTTTTACGAAAATTATGCTGGTTCGACCGTTTCAGTGAGTGGATTGCGTTAACGAACGATGTTGACTGACTTTTTTGCCTGAAATTCATGCTATGGACGTATATGACATTTATTTTCAACAGGACGGAGTTACATGCCACACAGCATGTGGAACAATGGCTCATTCCATGACATATTCCTGATTTCTCGAAATGGAGACTTCAATTGATCACCGAGATCCTGCGATTTAACAGCATTAGAGCTTTTCCTTTAAAGGTATAGTCTATGGCAATGCTCCACCAACGGTTTATGGAACAAAAAAAGTATTAGAGCTGCTATTCGCAAAACACAGCTGGAATTATGCGAAAACGTGATGAAAAATTTAATCAAAAGAATACCTATTTGTAGACAGAAATGTGGCGCATACTATCCTCCTTTACTAACCTCAGGTCTTAAAATGACACCTCTTGTTGAATGACCCTATTGAAACTTCATAAAAGTATACCTACGCTTAGTCCATGCACTCTCTCAGGGATTAAGACTCGTTCGAAACGATATCGTTACCCAATAAAAAACACAATTAATTCCATATTTTGAATTTCTTTATTTTTATGTATGGTATATCAACACAAATAACAAATTTTTATTTTTATTTAGGCTTTCGATCATTTTGTTTTCTTATTTCCTTCTTTTTAAATAAAACTAATTTATATAAATGCTTACAATCTTTTTTACTAATTAATTCCATAGGTGAGTGATGTTTTTAATTGTAAAATAATTTTATACAATTTATATTTACAAAATAAAAAAAGAAGTGCTTTAAGGAATACATATATCTACCAAGTATGTAGTTTTTCATTTACAACTAAACATTTTATGTTTTTATTTACGTTGTGCATTCACTATTTACTATATGTATTTATGTTTTAACATTTCAATTTATTTTCATTTCAGTTTTTCTCATAAACTTATACATTACGCCATTTCCTGTATTTCTCTCATTAATTTCTATTTACTAGTGAAAGCTTGATAAATACTTCATGGATATCATTTACACACATACGCACAGATTTTTTGGAGAAAAACTTTGAAAATAGATTTTTTTTCTTTCCGTTTTGTCTTTATTTTTAATATAACGTCTTGGTGTTTTGTTTTCGAAGCAATTTCTTCCCTAAAGGGACAACTAAAGGACAACACAGTCAGTATGCCTATTTCAGAAAAAAAAAAAAAAAAAAGTAAACCAGTTCTCATTCCAGTACTTGACAAAAACAAAATGTCACATAACGCCTACTAAAGCTGTCACGGATGAAATGAATCAGAAGAAATGTTGATTTATTAAATGCTGTTTTTATGAGAATTGTCCTCCCTTATCGGAATGGCTTTTCGAAATTTCCTTTTCTTTTCCAATTTTTGTTTTGTTTTTTTTTTTTTTTTTTGCTGCTTTATCCTGTTTCGTCTTTGAGATGATACCGAGATACACTTTAGAAGTTTTCATCAACACAATCGTTGTCAAGTGGCTCATGGGCATAGGAATTTCAAGATGTCTCGGGTATTTTTTGATTTCCTTGTTTTTTGTTTTTTTTTATTTTTATGATTTTGACATTAATCGAGGAGGTCTGAGTAAGTGTTTATATTCAAAATGAGGGTAACAGGCACTTTTATGTGCCAACTTGAGGACATAAATGTGTCAGAAATTATTTTCGAGTGACAACGAGTAAAAGTTAAGTAATAAAGAGTGTTCTGGTGGGAGGGAGAAACGTTTAATTTTTTAAGACGAAACTGTGGCAGATACTCACACCTGATCGTCGTGAATTTTTTATCGAAAAGTGTGGAGAGACCACAAGAATTGTAGGTGGTTACAAACATGGTAGAGATTATGTTACTTTTAAGGGCCTAAAAAGAGTCTGAATTCAGCTTCAATGAGTATACAATAAATACAGTCCCGAACAGATGTTTGTGATAGTAGAGCGTCTTCGAGTCCTTGTATATCCTAAATGAATCACAAAATTTCATAATATTACTATTTAGTTCAACCGATCTTTTCATCAAATGAACGAAATGTAGTCAGGAGCACTCTGATTTTTAGAACACTCAAAGTAACGATTTTTTTAAATTCGTTCAAAGAAACTTAAGTCCAATACAATAAGCGAGCAGAACAAAACCTTCCACGTCAATGGAAGAGGGATAGATGACTTTATCTAGAAAGCAGCGATGTAGATGAGCAAAAACTAAACATTGGAGCACAAAAACGCAAACAAGAGGCTTAATTTCGTCCACGAGAGAATTAAGGACATCCACTCCTTTAACTGTTATGACCCACTAAGTGGGAGTATGGCAGATTATCAACAGATGCTGGACAAACGAGTACTTGTTCCTTATTCATGAGGAAAATCACTAGCAATTATAGCTGATGACTTTGACGTATGGCCAATCGAATGGGGGTAGTATGAGGATCAACCACATAGGAGAGGCATTGGTAGAGATGATCTTCTTAATAATGATCTAATTAATAATCCAGGGATATAAAGATACACATATTTAATAACGGAGCATCTGGGGCCATCTTGATTGCATTTACTTTCGCTAGTAGAGGCAATGCGAGAAAAATAAAAGATATTTGAGACAATAGAGTCTAGACGGTTTCAGATCAAAAAGCCACTGGAAAGGCAAAGCTGAGAAATATGGCAAACAGGTGATATCTTTCCTTCTCCAAGGACTCGACACATCAATGCCACAAAGGCAAGGGGAATGGAAGATAACCGTCATCCTGGTGCATCAATTGCATCGTTAAGGTGAGAGTAGACTTCTTTAAAATGGGAATGCCCCAGCAGGGAGCAAGACAAAGAAAAGACTTCGAACAGATATGAGAACAATTCTTAAGGAAAAGAAAGGAACTTTGAAAATTTATTGGTAAAAAGGAATAAAACCGAATTTTTCAAATCTCTAGAAAAAGATCTCCAACCCGTGGCAAGCGTCTATTGTATAGTTATGGACAAACAAAAAGGCAGTACGACAGCCGCACCGATAGGCCTGATCATTATAAATATCATAGTCAGCGGCATATTCTCAAGGAATATATACTAGTGTGCATTTCCACATAATAAGAGAATACGGAAACAATACCACCCATCACAGCTGCAGAAGACCTGGAATCAGTGGACTCAATGAAGCGCAAAAAGGTTCCCCAAAAGGACGAGATTCCAAGAGTTTGCAATCCTCTATTTAATGTACCTGGTAAAAGAAAAGTTAACTTTGGTATTGATCGTAAAAGGTCAAAAGCTCCAGACCGTCATCATGCAGACTACTATGCATAGGACGAAAAGTGCTGGAAAGAATTATTTGCGACAGACATGACTTAAACAGACAACGGGAGGCAAAAGGAACGGCTCCAGGAAAAACGAAGCACCATCCGTGCGATACAAGCAGTCTGTGATATTGCGAAGCGAAGCCATTTCGAGGACCATTTGGAAAGGAGGAAATAAGCGGTGCTACAGTGACGAAGTTATCCTCGACGTCAAAAATGCTTTCAGCTTGGCCAACTAGAGGAATATATGAGTACCGAACTACTAGTTGCGAATAATTACAAATTATTTTGAGGACAGAACCCTTTGATACGATACGGATGAAAGATATAAAATTGTAGGAACCAGTTCTGGAACCATGTAGAATATTATGTACGATGGAGTACTATGTATATATGTGGGACTCCATAGGAGCGCATATAATCAGATAGGCGGATGAGAATAGGACTTTTAGCCAAGTAAACATGCCTGAGAATCAAGTCGCGAATAGCTTGTAGCACGGGCTACCGAGTATCCATAAACAATTTCACCTCTCCAGCGTGAAGGACCTTCGTTTTCTCTCAGAAGTATTTGTAGAATTATCCGAAGCTTAGGATAAATTGCAGGAGGTAGCTAACGTACACGAATTTAATTACCGCTTGACTACAATAAAGATTCTAATATCCCTGACTGATATTGGCTTACATTTCAACCAGGACAAGGCTTCCTCGATCGCCATGATTTCTAGTTGAATTACGCTAAAGTCATCTGGGACGTGGAAAGAAATGCTGAGAATGTGGCACAGAAAAAGACACCACAATCCATCACGCTTTTGGTTTCGGAAGGGAACTGAACTACCATTTTAAGTGGACTAGACAACTAAATAAGGACAAGGATGCTCATTCGCAAGTTGCAGTCAAATCTCAGGTGCAAGCGATTAAACAATGCTCATTTCTGGGTATAGGTAATAGAATCTAAGAGTTGTAGGTATGCCAAGATCTCCCTTTCACTGCAAAATCAGTAATGAAGTTTACTTGGTTGGTCAAGACACTTAGATATAGGTAAGTAACTAAGATTTTTTCAGCCATCTCGGTTAGGAACAATTGACAAGTGGAAGTCAGAAATTTTCAAAAGATATTCCACTTTACACTAACTTGTAAAGCATGCAGACTAGAGCACTGGGTGCCAGAGATCACTGGCCTGCTAAAAGCGGTACTGATTCTTAGGAACTGGTTCTAAATGCAAGTCGAAGATTCCATTTTCAAAGACAGTTGCGATCAGTTGTATTCAAGGACATTCGCCAGACGCTTATACATATGTATCAGTATTGACTTTTCCACCTAAATTCAGACCCAGATATTTACTACTTTCTTTAAAAGGAAGGTAACTTTCATATGATTTAAGAAGGTCAATGCGGAGAATCGGGTATTCCCTAGTTTAGTCCTGTGATGATTTACCTCAAGACCACATATTTGAATTCATTTGCAGAGCTTAGACAGGATTATTTGCTTATCTGATACATCAATTTTCAGAAAAGAGGGTTTTAAGTACCGCATATTCGTAATACCTCTTACAGTGATGCTGTCCAGCATAGGGTTTGAAATGCTTTGTGTGAACAACTGGCTGATCAATTGTACCACTTTTCATAGTTCCGAAGAAACACGCTCAATAGTTACTGGTTCGATAGTGTTAAATGCTTTCTACATAGGAATGATGCCATGATGTTTTCATTACACACCAAAGATATATTCTTACTCTAGAGTGACACACATTTCATTTCATTTAAATAACCTTCTGCTATAAGGACACTAGTCGCTACCACCTTAATGGCGACGGTGGCAGTTTCAACGTAATTCTTAATAAGTACAAGGAGTTTTCGACGACAAAGTGGGAGAACAGTTTATTTTTACAGCACAATTGCGAAAGTTTTTAATCTAATTAGCTGATAATGATTTCTTTTAAAAATTGTTGAAGGATTCAACGAATCATCGAAAGGATAGTATGCTACAAAGGACGTCTATTCAAATGCAAACAATTTTCGTAGCCATATTCCCACCACAGAGACTGAGGTAATCTACAGTGGAGACTTCAAGGTCAATCACCACTGATTAGTTCCTTTACGCATGTCGAAAAAAATAAGTGGGCGTGGTTGATGGAATACCGAAAAAGGACTCACATGGCTCTGACGACAAAATTTAAAAATAATAGCGTAGGTAGGGAGCCTGTGTCTGTATCTGTACTAGAAACTCTACTTTAGTTTTGACACGACGTACATTTGTACCTATCTGTCAATATTTCAAGCTAGTGTTGCCAGTGTCGTAGCTAAAAAAGGAACCAACAGATGGCTTAAAACTTGCTTTGGTATCTTGATTAACTATGATATCGTATAGGGTACGTAACGTAATTTAGTGACAACATAGCAGAAAAATAAATTAAAAAATTATTTTGTGCGAAAAATAATCATTGTACTATTCAAATGGTATTAACAAAAGTCCTTATACCATAATACCTTAAAACACACCGACATCTTCCCATGTTTACATGCATAATTTCATGCATTAAAGCACTTCAAAACTAATATTGATTGATGGCCTAAGACAACACAATCCAACATTCGATTGCAGCCAAAGTATTACACCGAATTTCATGTTAAGCTCCACTTCAAATTCGAACATCCTAAAGCAAAGCATGTGTCCATAAAGCGATTTAATCACTGAATACACTAATGTTCTTATCCGAATCACAGTCATTTGTCCAAATCCCATTTGAGCGTTTTCGGGTACACAATTAATTTAACAATTGTTATCTTAACCCTATCCATGGCCCCGGTTGATGTGCGTAACAATGACTTTCTGTAATCCGCCTTCCTGGCGGACCGTTCGTTCGTTGTTGTTGCCGCCCTCGCATTTGCCCTTGGTGTTTAGTCAATCTCATCTACAATGCTAATTACACAGCAATACTCGTACAGTGTCGCCTTGCTTTAACCTTTTGCCCCTTTTCGTTTCGCCAACTCTTGCCATAACGCTTTCTGCCAGTGCCATTGGCGACCAACGATATGCCACAGCCACACGGCATGGATCCAACATAACCACCACCACCACTACCACCACCAGCATCACCAAATCAATCCAACCCCCCCAAAAACGCACTTCGAAGGCATTCAACCGTGTTCAATTGGAATTAGCATGGTTTCCGATCAATTGCCAGACAAAAGCTTAAGAAACAACTGCTTCCGGCTAAAGCTATGTAAATCCGGGCAAACAACATGCATACACACAATACAACATCAGTTCTGCACAAATATTCACACACTCATACATAAGTTCAATCTACTGGCATCGCCAGCATTGTGGGTGACACAACAATGAATTGGATTGGATGGCGCTTTGTCTTCGTTTACGCTGAAGGCGTCAATTTGAACTGGCAGACAGTATGTTTCACAGGCAACGACAAGGGTTAGCCTTTGGTGTGGTATTTCATGGTGGCTTTCTAAAAGCTTATTACAGAGCAATGAACCTTCTTCTGGTCCAAGTGCATCCAATAGCTTATTAGAGGAGAACGTTCATTTATGTCGGACAAATGGAGAGGATCTACTTCACTGAACAATATTTCCTTTTGCTACAGAAATCGGGATTAGCAACTAGGGTCTAACCATGGAAGCCTTAGTTCCGTGAGGGGTTTGATGGTCTAAATTTCTACCCTAATAGGGTTTTATACGAATAGAAGTTTAAGTCTAGATTGAGTTAGTTTGATGTGGCGGCTGCATACAGAAGGTTGTGGAATACTTTTTAGGTCAACACCTACTAAACATTTTAGCCTACTACTTTGTAGAATGCCCTGAAATATACCCTGAAACCTAGGAACTGCAGGCGACTAGAGTTTCCTTTGCTGCTGTCAATGTATGTGTCCACCTGCTGGATGTTACTGAAAAGGACTGGCCACCAGTCTAAGAACACATTCTTATGCATATGTATAGGTACATCTAGTGAATATTATTTGGTCTGGAAAATGGTCGCTCTATCAAAGAGAAAGAGAAGTACCTTACCAGGAGTGCAACGGCTGAAGCAATGACGATATGAAGCTAAGCATGTCTAGATATTTCTATAAGATAGAAGTATAAACAGCTGAACTTAATTTCTCGGCTCACAGGCTGAGGATGTTTTAAAGCTTATCTCAACAGGATTGGGTATGACGACAAACTCTATTACCAAACCTGTGCGGATGCAATCGAAAAAAGAATACAGCTTTTAACTGGTATGCTATCCTTGACCCATCTTCCAACTAGTGGATTTATTTATATGATCAACACCGAAGTGTTTCAAACATAAATACCTAAATACGGTTATGTTCTGTGCCAGAGAATCAGACGTGTGAATATATTTTTAGGGATACGTTTTTGAACTTTTACTGTTTTGCATTGAAGTATTTCTCTGCCTTCAGCGAAAGTCTCTCTGGATACCTGAATACCAGACTATCGCAGATAACGAGATACCCGATCAACTTTGAAAACAAAGTTCATTATGACATTTTATTGCTTCTAAAGCCTTATGCAATTTATCTACCTAAACGATGATTTTTTACGCATTACTAACTTCAGACAGTTATATCTGTCAAACCAATTGTCAGATTGCAAACTGTCAGTGTCATTTTTATTCAGTAGTCTTTGCAATTTCATCGTGATGACATACATGCTTCAATAACACGTTATCAAATTTTAGAAATTTGCTTCCAAAATGATGGTTCTGTGTGCCAGAACTAGAGGACTTGAACCCCTGGCTCCGTAGTCCAACGCACTAACCACTTGAGTCACTCCGCCAGGGAGCCATCAAGGGAACCCGCCTTGCTAGTTCATCAGCACGCTCATTTCCCTCAATGTTACTGCGACCCGGCAGCCAAAGAAGACTAATCCTGAACCGATAACCAAGCGAGGCAATCTCCTCTTTGCATTGTTCTAAGAGCTTCGTAGATGTGGTGGCAGATATAATAGCCTTGATATTGGCCTGGCTGTCAATAAGGATGGCTATGGTGTTAAGGGGTGTGGTGGTTTGCTTGAGTAGGTAAGCAAACCGTGACCGTGCCTTAGTTTCTGAAGTTCATTCTGGGAGTTATATTGTCGTTTAGATTAGCTACCAGGTCTCGTGGTAACAGATTCAGGATGCTGTTGTGACCATAAGGTTTGGTACACCAGCATCCTATTCCTCTTAATCTGACCGCAATGCATGAAGGTAAGAACATAATATGAAGGTCGAGTGGTAGAAGATGTAATATTACGTTTAAGGCCTCGGTTGGACTCGTTCTCATGGCCCTTGTTGCCCCTAGAGCCGCAGTTCTTTGCAGGCTAGCGATCCATAGGAAAGTATAGGATGCACCACAGCTGTGTACATCCATTTTCGGGCGAAGTCCCTATCTCTTACCGAAGATTTTGCTACAAGCATAGAAGGCCATGCAGGCTTTCTTTACCCACTATTCAATGCTTAGCTTCCCACTAAGTTTTGGATTAAGTACTAGGTACTTGGCACTGGAGGATAACGAGAGTAGTTGGTTGTTTACCTGTGGAGGCGTGAAGGTCGATATTTTGGTTTTTGTGGTAAAGACCATCAGTTTTATTTTGCTTGGATTGACGCTGAGTCCACATCCAGCGGCCCATTTGCCAATCTTGTCCAAGGCATCTTCCATAATCTCACTGATTATTAAAGGAAACATCCTTGATACCATTATTACCACATCATCTGCATACGCTACATCCTGGACTCCTTCTTTGTCTAGCCTACACAGGATTTTGTAGATTACCATAAGCCAAAGAAGAGAAGATATTAACCCACCCTGAGGAGTTTCTCTTACGACAGATATGGTGAAACCGAGGGTCGATTGAATGATTCTGGTTTTTAGCGTACATAGTCACTATCCATTTACTAATAAACTCTTCTACACCCAGTTGGATTCAGTGCTGACGTTATTGAAGGCACCTTCAATGTCTAAGAAAGTAGCTATAGTATATTGTTTGAAGGGAATTGTCTTTTCTATCGTTCGTTCAACTTCGTGGAGTGACATCTCTGTCGATCGTCCCTTAGTATAAGCGTGCTGAGATTTTAATAGAAGGGATTGATCTAGGGTATATCGTATATGTGTATCTATGATGTGTCCCAGCGTCTTTAAAAGGAAGGAGGATAAGCTGATGGGTCTGAAATCCTTTGCGGATTCATGTCCACGCTTCTCAGCATAAACACAATACGAACATGTCTCCAGTTCAGGGGAATGTGGTTAATGAGGATACACCCTCAACCCTGGAACCTGGTTCAATGTTTTCTGCAGCATAACCGGAAGAATGCCGTCAGAGCCAACCGTTTTTTAGGTAGAAAAGCTATTAATAGCCTACAACGTATTAACTTCTGTATTTGTTGTCTTGAGGTCATTCCAGGATGAGGATTGCGCGAAGGACGATGTACATACATATGTACATACTTCAATGTCAAATAATTTTTAAGTCAAAAGATACCATAGGAATCCACTTCAACAGTTATTTTCTTCCTTTTTCTTCTTTTCTTGTCAACCATATTGTATCTTCCTTTCAGTTAAATGGTTTTACTGTCTTCTTCCCTTACGGGAAGCACATAGAACGAAGAGGAAACTACAAAAGAAAAAGAAACAACTTCGCCTTTGTGTAGAGGAATTTTCTGTGTTTGATTTTATGATTGGAATTCCGTTGTTTCTTCGCTGTGCTGGTGGTGCTCAAGGAGCAACGCCAGCAACCGTAGTAGGTACTGTGACAAATTTATCCTCATCATTCCCGAATTAATTCCGGCTCTTTTGAACAAAAAAAAACAATGTCCTTTGATTAATCAAAGTGCGCGCGACAGCTTCTGTGTTTCTCTTCATCCTTTGCGCGCCCTGTTCCTATTTCCTTCTCTCTGTGTCCTTCGTTTCCATTCATTGTCATTGTCGTCGATCTTTAAGTTTTGTTTTCCTTTTTTTTCGAGTCTATTTACGGTTTAGATATTTTTGAAGGAGCGAAGATTTTCTACTTCGTCTGTCAGATTTTTTTTTTTTTTTTATTTCCACCATTGAGGGGGTGTAAGGACACCCCAATGAGGTGTCATCTGATGATTTAGTATTTTCATGGGAAACGATAATTTGCGGAATGTTATTTGTGTGTGACAATTTAGGGGAAGCCACCCACCTACTACCCCACCTCAATCCGTGTCCTGGAAGGCAACCCCCAAAATCAACTTCCACAAGTGAAATGGAACAATTTCGCTTTCACCGTGTCGGGATTCATTTATTTCGAGTTCCCAAGTGGGGGGGTTGGTTACACTCTGAAATTGGATGTAAATTCACCCATTTACGTGATTTACAAATCAAGGTACGCACACTAAGATTGCCGACTTTAAAATAAATGCGTCCATAAGCCCCGCACGCACGAGTAGCAGGAGAAGGCCGAGCAGGCGGGTCGTCGTCTCGTGTGAAAAATAAATCAAAAAATACTTCCTGTGAAATGTAATCGGTTGTTCCGCGATAGAAAATTGTTTTTGTACTCATATCTCATGCGAGAGTGCCACCCCGCATACGTACGAATACACAGGGTATAGGTGTTAAGGGTGTTGTTTTGTTGCCAGAGGATCTTTGGTTGCTTCCTGTCAGAGTTGGAAAAGAATCCGACAGTAGTGGGAGTGGGATGGACGAGAACATGTAATGAAATCATGTGCCGCCGTCGCCGCCGCCGCTGATGCTGCCGCTGCCGCTTTGATAAAGGATAATATGAAGATTACGACAGGTTGGGGGTGCTTTCGGTGCGAGTGATATCAAATTTTACTTTATGCGTTGCGCAATGACAAATCACCCGCCGGGAAACGGAATATACACGGAGTCTGTACGTGTACAGCACTCTTTTGGTGAATCGGGCTGTCAGGATGTGTGCTCGATAAGGTCGGTAATTTATGGTCGTATGGGAATCACTTTTTTTTTTGTTGCTGTTGCTGTTCAGTTGTAGTTGGAGTTTGTTTTTTTTTTTCTGTTGCTCTACTCTTTTGGTTGTGAATATGACAGATGGGACATTAAAACGGCTGTAGATTTACTGAGAGGATATTCTAAAGGACATCCGTCATTGCGGTTGTTACTTAGATAGTAGGTGATAGGGTTTTTGTTGTGGTAGGGTGGACGAAAATGATGTGTGTCTGTGGGCTGTGGGGGTGGTGTCTTGTGGAAATAAATTGACGGTAACATTTCTATTAGGTGAGTAATGTTGCCGAGTTGATAAATGTATTTTGAAGGGTCCTTGTGTGATATAAATTTTCAAGTAGGCAAGCAAATTAGCGAATAATAGAAGTGAGCAAGTATTTTGGCGGAAAAAGGGTTCAAAGTGTAATTGTGGTATGAGAAGTTTGACGGAACATTTAACTTCAATTTGATGTCAAGGTGAAGAGCAAGTAAGTATACATTCATACATATGTACATACTTGCATTATATGTATATTGAAGGAAGAGATGAGAAGGAGAAAGGTCTTTTTTTATTGGAAGAGTCGGAATTATTAATTTGGTGAGTGGTTTTTGGTTGGTTAATGACACCCTCCTAGCTAGGTCGGAATATTAAGGGAACATAGAAACCATAAAAAGGACTCCCTGTACAAGAGTCAAAGAACACTGATGTACATACATACATACATATCTCTAATGAATTCAGAGCGATGTCTAAAGTGTGGTGTGTCACTTCTATTTCTTTGATATAAAATCCTTTAACGAGAACAATGTTAGTATCTGACCTAATCGGTGAACAAATTCGCTTTTTAGATTGGTAAAGAACAACCTTAATATGTAATACAACGTACCTGCTCATACTTTCGCGATGAGGTAAAATATTTAGCTCAAATGAGGCTAATTGCCTCATGGAAACAATTTTGCTAGCGAGTGAGTCTTGACAGTCCTAATCAAAGGTCACAACATCGTCAGATACAAACGTGAAATGCGATTAAACGAAAGGCCTACAACCATTGTGGAAGATATGGCATTAAGAAGACCATTAGAGATTTCAACGCCAAGATCAGAAAGTTGGGGACCTTTGGATAGTGCATCGACTTTATATAGGAGCAAAACACGGAAGTATGTATTAAGAAGTTACCTGTTCAAATTATTGTCATCCAAAGGGTAGTGATGCGAATATATGAGAGCACAAGCGTTCTCAGCATAGCCTCTCACTATCAACTACTACTCTACAGCTTCACGTTGGTGGCTGCTGGGTGCATAGTACCTTGAATGGAGATTGGGTAACCAACCTATTTGGAAAGTCATTGGTGATAGCAGACGAGCGAGGGCACTTCCTCTTGATCCGGACGGCAGCGGACGAATTTTGTAAATTGAATCAACGGTGGCGTCCTCAGCTCCAATTAGGCCGAACTATCAAGTGTAATCCCTGTATACGCTGCTTCGACATATACGAATCACAGGTCTATAGGGATCCCAGGGTAGTGGAAAAGAGTTGGGGCAAATGAACCCTAAATGGGCTAACGCTGCTCATATCCCCGAAGTATGTTACTGACTCCGGAAAATCCGTCCTCTCATCCAAGGAGTATTAAAGGGAACTGATCCTACAGGTTGGGGGTTGTGCCCGTACAGAAGCCTGTAGGGATGAAAAAGGAAACCTCGTAGTAGGATCAGGGTCGGTGCTGAGAATATGGAAAACGAAGTAAAGATAGCAATATCCAAGCTTAAATCCAACAACGCTGCTGGATCTGATGGCTTACAGGCCGAGTTGTCCAAACAGCTGAATATGACTTGGTAGAGAGCATAAATCAACCCCTCTCCAAAATATGATCTGACGAGTGTATACCTGATTTATGGAATCTCAGCATCGTTTACCCGATCCATAAGGTACAGAGGTATCAGTCTCCTCAACATCGCATACAAGATCTTATCTGCCATCCTGTGTGAACGTCTGAAACCCTTCGTCAGCAATCTGATTGGTCCCTATCAGTATGCTTTCAGAGGATGAAAGTCCATAATGCATTAATTCTTCACACTTCGGCAGATCCTGGATAAAACCCAAGAAATCCAAAGCGATACCCACCATCTTTTCGTAGATTTTAAGGCCGAATATGACAGCATTTATAGAGACGAGCTATACAGAGCCATGTCTAGTTTTGGCATCCCTGCCAAATTCGTTCGCATGCAGAGGAGAACGAACGATCTCACCGAGAGCCTTGATGTCACAAAAGGATTTAGATAAGCTGACGCGCTGTCATGTGATATTTTCAATATCATTCTTGAAAGGATTGTACGAAATTCACAAGTGAACACCGGAGGCACAAAATTTCAAAGGTCTGTGCAACTACTAGCATACATATGCCGACGATATTGACATTATTGGCAGAATACAGCAGACTGCTACTGGTGCGTTCGTTAGTATTCAAACGAAAGCTCCCAAAATGGATTTAGCGGTAAACGAGGACAAAACCAACTGTATGCTATCAATAAGAAAGGACACACAACATCGACAAATTGGACAGAACCTCACAATGGACAGCTACAACTATGCGATAGTAAGGGACTTTGTCTATCCCAGAATAACTCCTGACAATCGCTGTTTCTTTGGGCTGAGAAGGCAATTGAGTAGTAGGGCCCTATCCCGAACAACCTTTATCCTCCCAGTCCTGCTTTATGGGGCTGAATGGACTGTGTCTAAAGAGGATGAAGATATCCTCGGTCGTTTGAAGAGAAAAATTGTTCGGAAAATGTTCGATCCTGTTTGCGTTGACGGGCTATGGAGGAGGAGATTCAACAACGAACTAGAGTCAAAAATTCTGCATCAGTCGTTTGAGATGGCAAGAACATGTAGAGTGGATGAACACAAATGCTCTGGCCCTTAGAATCTTTTATTCCAACCCGGAGGGACAACGCAGTAGAGGAAGACCTCGCCTTAGGTGGTGCGCACAAGTAGAAGACGACCTCAACCGACTTAGAGTGCGCAACTGGAGGCAGTTAGCTAAGGACCGGGCTAACTTTAGAGGCTTGTTGGTTGAGGCCCAGGTTCACCGCGAACTACAGCGCCACTGTAGTCGCACACTATTTTGGATGAAGTCATTGCAGGTCTACAATGTACACATTGCCAAAACTTGGTTAATGTCTGTTGGACTTGATCTTGACCAGCTAAAGGTGAAGGAAACTAGTTTTTAGGGGTTTCGTATACTACTGAACGTGGGTTCAACTTCTTTTCAAACTTTACACCCTTCCTCGTAAAACAAAATAAATATGTTTCGACTAGATTTCGTCTAGATTTGCTATATTGTCGGTTTAATCTCAGTCAGGTGCCAGGTCATAACAGAATTGATTGGGGTGCCTCGAATTGGCGAACTGTGGATCATCTTCTGGCAGATTCCTGGCTAAGGAGGTCCACAGTCCGTTGAAAACTCTCAAGGGACAAACGTTTTTGTATTTTCTATCAAATGCCAACGACAGGTAGAATAGATTTCAGAATTGTATCCTATCCTTACAAAAAAGGTCTAACTACAACCATGAAGTAGAAAACAAAATTTGCAAAACAAGTCTTATGTAGATTCACTTTTTTGATCATTATCTGCTTTTGAAACAAAACCATTAGCATTTCCTTATACATCCTGTATTTGGCTATTTGATATTCCTACTTATATTTGCCTACTAAACTCAAGAAACCGAAAAAGGGTAATTATAACTTAGGAAAAGTTACCCAAACTTTTAGCAGCAATATTCCGATATAGCAGCAAAATAACAATAACAATAAATTGTGACTTTATTTCAAAAACACAAGTTTTTCCACCTAAAATCCATGGTATCGCAGTCACAGTAAAAAGTCACTCACATTCGCATTCTTTTCTAGTCACGTTTCATTCGCTCGCCTTATACGCTTTGTTCACTTAAGTTTAATTTTAAAACTAATTTCATAATTAGAAAAATAAATAGAATCCTTATTCAATAGTTTACATATGTGCAGTCGCCTCTTCTTCCGTCGCCAACCTTCTACACAGTGATTATGACATTTGCCAAAAGGAGCTATCTGCAGGCTGCATCCAGGAAAGTTCTTTCATTAAACGAGAACATACCGTAGAATATAATTAAGAACGTGACAATAAGACTCAGCATCGGTTGCACATGACCTGGAAATAATCGATTTGAATTTAATTTCCTTCTTTTCCTCGCATCCTTCGTCGCCACCCTCAACACTATTATCACTACTTATTGCTGTGCATTTCATTAGATAAACGGATGGACACCATGTGTGTGATGCAAAAAAAAAAAAAAAAAATGACACATCTACACACCGGTCTATTCGTTTATCTATTAAAATTGGAACACAGATAACCAGCTGAGTTGGGTTGAGTTCGCCCCCCAAAACGGAAGGAACACAAGGCAGCCCATTCATCCCGGGTGTGTATACTCACCTGAGTGATTCTCCACCAATCTCTGATTCAGGCCAGCATCCTTTAACGCTAGGA
Source organism: Xylota sylvarum (assembly GCA_905220385.1). Taxonomy (NCBI): domain Eukaryota; kingdom Metazoa; phylum Arthropoda; class Insecta; order Diptera; family Syrphidae; genus Xylota; species Xylota sylvarum. The sequence goes on from LR999958.1 coordinate 44,018,536, forward strand.
TTGTTGCTCGGACAACTGTTTCACGTGTGAGCGACGGGATACCCATTATATTGGCAACACATTTCATCTCCAGTAGCTCCGTAGTTGAGATAAAGCGTGGATCATCTATGTGAATGCGAATCTGTAAATTGCTTGAGTGCAGGATGAAGCCATCGGCATTCCTTGTTATCTCGTGTTGCTGTGGTGCCAAAGTTGCTGCAGGTGCCTAAAGCAGAAGACGAGAGAAAATTTCATAAAACGATGTACGGATAGGTGATTATGAAAGAGCTTCATGAATGCCAGCCAGCCAGCCAACGATAGATACACAGATACATCCCTATACACAACGGACATACATATATGTACGCAGGTGAAATATGAAATTTTCACGATGAGAATCTAAAATTGATAAATGTTCAGCAGAACTGCCTGCTGCACTCTGGATACCATCAGTCCAGGATGTGGTAGTACCTACTACTGGTCCCTATGGAAGGGAGGGTTGATGCTACTGCTACTGCTGCTGCTATTGGATAAATGGCTATTGAACTGAAATGAAAAATAAGAAAAAGAAAATGCGGCACGTTTTCTAGACGTTAATTTAATTAAAGATTTTCCCTCGTATGCTCACTGACGCAACACTGAATCTATGGAGAACCGAACAGACAAGAAAAAAAAAATAACCAACCCTGTGGCGAAGAATAGAAACGAACTGTAAGGCTCCAGGATAGCATCGCATAGAAGAGGAAAAATTTAATTTAGGTTTTTTTTTTCTTCCTTTCCTTCTTTTTTCTATTAAGGAAAATTTTGTATCGAAACTTGTAATGAAAACGTATTGAAGGCTGCAAGAGGCCAGGCATTCGAACTGCGGGCGATGGTGGGGCGAAGGCTACTATCTGTAGCAGTGTATTGTGAAAAATTTCCAATTACTGGCTTGTGAATACCTTAGTGGAGCTGGTAAGGAGTTGTGGTACTACTATTCATAGAATTGGGCTGACCTCGTCGCCTTAATTCATAATTCATAAGACTTAGGGCAATAAATCGTGGTATAGATTAAGTTTAGGACAAGCTATTCTTCCGACGGCCTTGGTGTTCAACTGTTCGTGTTGCACTTTATTTCACTTCAATATAAGGTAAGTTTTCTTATTCAGCTGAATTCTAGCAGGTAAGAGGCCAAGGCTTTTGAAATTCCATGAAGAAAGGGATCCTGGAGTAGGTGTACAAACTTGTATTGTACCGGCTTATGCAATATGCCATTGGCCATTGCATATTAAGAAGTTTGAAGCCCTCGGTTTGACGAGAAGGACATGGGTAGACGAAATGCTGGTAATAATTTGGAAGTAATATGAGAATGGGAATGTATCCATAATTTTTATACATAAAATTGAACATGAAAGTATGAGATTTTTAAGAGCTATTGTGGAACATCCCAAATCTGTTCAACCCGTCAGTTTGAACCATGTTCCTTTCCCACGAAAATCTGTTAAACTGAGGAGTACGAGAAGGTGATCCAACTAGATCGACCTATAGTGCAAAGTTTTCTTGGACAATCTAATATACAAAAAGATTTTGTTTGTAATATTTATTTATACGAGTCTAACGACTTCAATCTTTCTTCCTTCCCACCATTAGAGAAAGAAGGTGGATCACAAGCTAGCTATAAATGTCTCCGCAAATATCCAAGGCAATGGGACACAGACTATACCAGAAGAGGCGATATCGATAAATGAGGTAAAGTTTAGGCGTTATGAGAGTCGACGAGTACATACAAATCTAGACTGGAGGATGTCCACTTGACTAGATGAAATACCAGCCATCGCTTCTGAAGAAATGTGTCGTAGAACTAATACCTATTCTTATCTTATCCATCGTGTTGGTAAACTGTCCACTATCACTCGATACACAGAATCGGAAAGCTCTCAAAATTACCGCCTTGTTATTCATGTTATCTAAAAGGATTTAAGGGAATCACGGACTCATAAGCGACAGGTAGTACAGTTTTCATAGATCGCGTTGAACAGTGGATCTGGTGAACTATATCAATGATAGTTTGGTAAAGAGCTCTACTCAGAAAGTTAACGTCTTAATCTACAGATGTATCGAATACATTTGTTATTGATTCTATTTCTTTTCCAAGCGAAAAGCACTCTTATAGCACCTCGTTCAAACAATGTGAACATGAGTGCCTTTACGTCACTTAATTAGAGATGCATCCAAATCGTCACAGTGAATGAAGAACTGCGAACCTAGTTCGCAAATGCGATCAACGATTTTTTACAAAAAAATACGTCCACTGTACCGCAGCTATAAATGGTTAACCAAATAATCGAACTCAAGGAGACCACACAACTTCTTGGTGTCACAGTCAAGTCTGGAGTATGTGGTATGTCCGCTTATACTATGTTGTAAAATCAGCATTCATGGAAGCTTCCTGTTCAGAGCAATGAAATACAGCACGTAGGGGTAGGTTAGGTTATGGAGGGGTGTATGATGGATTAAGTGAATTCTCATTGTGAAATCTCTTTTTCGAATTAAAGAAAGACAACAACCAGAAACTGATAAAAGCATCAACATTTACATCCAACCTCTAACCATTGACATTCATATACTTGAGATACTACTAGCTACTAAAGAAGATGATCCTAAGACTTTAATGATCAATGATTCGTAATATTCTATATTCGGGCGCCCAACTGGACAGGCTACCAGGGCATATCTTGTCCTTGTTTAATTCGCAACCACACCAATTGAGATACATATTTTCAAAAGATTCAAGTCTCCATAAATTCAAGAACAGAATCAACAGCCATTTGCTAGCATCTCGTCTGTTGAAAGAGCACGCATCTGCATCGGTTGAATTTGAATTCTCATCCTTCGTCATAATTACAGGAGGTTGTCATAAAGATAATATAGGTTTATGCGGATTCTATCGTACAATAAACGACTGCAGCTAGGTAAGTTAAGCGTTTTTGATACAAATTGGACCCTTCGATTGCATTTAACATTAGTGATTGTATAGGTAGTGATATGCCTTTTTTGACAGAATTCTAATTTGCTTGACGAGTTCATCAAACCTGCAGTTTTCTCAACTGTATAAATGCCCCTTATTTAAATTGGACCTTGAGAACCTAACCTAACCTGAATTTATAGCAACTCATGGACTGGTGACTTGCTTCCTTCTAAAATGTGGTCATAAGTCTACATTCAATATGTGGGCTTTTGGCCCACCGAAATAAGTAAATTAGAGGTCTGTGAAGTCATGCTCATCCCTATGATTTTAGCTTCCAATTTCCAATAATCCTAGTAGAGTTGGTCTAAGCCGTGAATTTATGTTCACAGGTATAACTGTGAACGTAATATTTTATTCGCTGTGAATACAACCTTTTATTGTGAAATCCATTGATGCAAATATGAATAATCTATGGAAGTATTTTTAAAGAAATACAAAATACTTTTGGAAGAACATCAAAGTACTCTGATTGCTTTGGTGTATATACAATTTTGTTTTGCTTTGTTCTACCATTTGCTGTTTCACAGTTCAGAATTTTAGCTGTGAAATCGTCTGGTGTGAATCAAAAACGTGATGTGAAAAAATAACTCGTCAATTACGTCTTAACCATTCACAGTTTATTTTTAAGTCGTTCATAGGTGGCGAATGTGAATTTGCATTCACAGTGAATAATTCACAGGTAGTGATTTTTAGCCCTGTACTCGGTACTGCAGAGGGCACACTCATCAGATCAGTTAGTAGCAAAGTATTTCACTATAACAGAAATTGCAAAGCCTTTCACTTTTACATTTAATTATGAGTACCGAATACCAACACCAAATTGATACATGGCGGTTTTTTACCCATTAGTTGTCTATGATAACGTGCTTGGAAATGGGTTATACAGAATCATGCCTGGTTTCCACAATACTTATTCATCTGTGCGAAAGATGAGAAGCCATTTCTCACGAAAGTCTGACAAACGTCCGGGAAGATAGTGGTCATGATAAAGTTTTTGTTTTTACAGGCTCCAACTTAATTTATTACCAGGGTCCTCTCATGTGGAACTAAGAAACTTTTGTATCAATATTTTGTATTATAAGTTCTGGCATTTAGAAAAAAACTCTCTAGTTGTTGTTGAATGATTAGAACGACGATCGGCTCGATGGTTTGAAATGGAAATAGGTAGAAGTCAATCAAATATCGAGAATTGTCACCTCTGCTCTAGCACTGGTCCTTAACAATGCCGGTAATTTAATGGATTGACCACTCGACAGGTATTGCTCGAGTTGTGTTAGCTTTTCCGTTGAAAACGAGAATTTTGATACTGACGACAAAACGGGGACAAAATTGAACGAAGAGGGAATGTTGCCGGAAATTTTTTCCGACATGTTCTAAAAAAAACTTAAAATTCCCAGCAGTTCCAAAGCAGAATCAATAGACATCTCAGAGCATTGTCAAAGCGTTATAGACACGTCTCTTTTGAGAGAGATATTCCGGAATAAATGGTGTATAATAAAAAGGTGTCCGACAAGTCTATGTACTGTTGCCACTACTATTTCGACTACCCTTTGCTCTGGACAGTTCTTGAAAGGTAACTGCTAATTTCATAAAGAAACTGTAGAGTGTTTTCTAGTCATTAAAATAAATAAATTTTTGGCGTGTCAGGTTCATGGGACTCAGGCCGGTGTGTTATATTTCTTAGAAAACTTGGTATATCCTTGAGCAGAGCATTGTGCAGCCATATGCAGTTAATGTTTTAGTCAGTTAGTGCCTAAACATATAGTTGAAAATGGTAATGGTTGTTGACGTTAACACATTTAATCTATGTTGGGTGTGACTTGGAGAAAACCCTTACAATTGTACAAGGCATGGTTGCCACTTCATTCTGCATATGTTCGTGGTGACTGCTGATGATCTAGGCGGAGTCTCTTTTTTTTGATCATCGTTGTCTCTTCCCTTGGTCTCTAAGGGTTCCAATAATTAAAACTGAGTTTCAAAAAACGTTAAAAAGTCTTTAAATAACTGCACCTTATGTGGACTATATAGGGACTGCTCGTACAGTGTATGGATGTCTCTATCCAACTTCTGGACTAGTATATGCAGAAGCAAAGAATCCCAATTTTCAGTTTATATCCCCAGATTTTCAAGACCTAACAGGTATTCATGGGTGATATCGTGAAAACTTCTCACACTTCTCCCTTTTAGCATAATTTGAAGGCAATGCCAACAACTTGTCCACTAGAATACTAGAACCTGCCACCAGGAGTCTAGTATTTTCATATCGATCCTTAACAGTGTTCCATGCCATCAGATAGTTAGCATCAGAGACAGTAAAATGTCTTATTAGTGTTTCTGTCTTCCCCATTTCGATTGTTCTTAAAAACCACAACTTCTGACAGCTTGCCATTGGCTGGTGCCATTGGATAGTGCACCATATTGTATGATAAGATCGTAGAACTGACGCCATTTCATGTAATCAGCGTCAAATTTCGGAAGAGTAATTTTTGGTAGATTGAGTAAGTTTTAAGCTGCACTATTGGCAGACGACGATGTCTCTATTGTAGTTAGTTGATGCCACTTGGTATTCAAAAGTATATTGTATATTCTCGCATGTCGTACCCTGAGTTGCTACGTTTTTCTACTAGCTCTCCTGTGAGGTGAGGAAATTCCTCAAACTGGGACTCGTATTTCTTTATATCTTGATATCTTTTTATCGTAGAATGGCTTGGGACGATGTGCGTCTAAACTAGTGAGTTGATATCGCAGAGTTTCAACAATGGTTTTGTGTCGTCTAAGTAGCCAGTTAACATCTGTCGGCTGTAGAGAGTTTCGGGACAGTGGTGTGGGCTTGATGACTTGATATCCTAGATCTCCTTATCATCTTCAATCACAATGTTAAGATCTTTAGGGTGAATGGATTAAAGGATCGCTTCTAATTTGCTGAAGAGGTATTTAACATTTTCAAAGGGATTCCCTACGATGTATGGGGTGTTGTATTTAACCATGCCCCCTATCTGCTGATGGTTGGCTTGAACTTACTGCTAGATGGTTTCAATTAGCTGCAACCTATCTTCCTGATATATGTAATTTTTTTTTTGGAGGTGCTGCCTTTCGATATGTTTATTTTAAGTTCCCCTTCCTCTTCTGCCAGAACTTTCTGGATTGCACTTGTGGTGCGTCGAAGCTCTTGAGCGCAAACTCTCTTTACCAATGTCTAAGTCCTGGTAATGATTGAAATTTATCGTGATTATCACGTCGGCACTGTGGAAGTTGAATTGCTATGGGAAACTAACTAATTTCTAAAGATGGGTCTTTAGGTTCGATTGAGTTGGACCACTATATAGACCTTTCGCAGTGAGTCAGCAATTCTATTTCTTTCATTACCAATAAGCTTCGATATCAGAGTTTAACTTTAGAAAGATCCTGTAGAGTGTTGAAGCGACTTAACTATCCGTTGGTATATGGATGGCGGTACCCCTTATGCCAGAGTTCTACTTTATATTGGCACACATTCGTATGTCGATAACATGAAGTTTAGTCTGTAAGATGGTAGTTCAATTTCCAAATGGTTTAGATATTTACAGATTAGGAGCATATCCATCCGTATGCAAAACGATGCCATTAGGAGTGAACACTGGTTGTTCAGTTGTTCGTGTATCGCGACTTGGGATCTTAATCTCAATATTTCTGCCACACTATCAAAACCTATCTACTGAGGCATAAAATTGAATACCATAATGAGGATGTTCAGCTGAAGAAAGGTCTTTGTTAAAGCCATAGAAGTGCCATGTAATACTTCGCACTATCTTTTGAAAAAAAAAACACTCCTTTGAAAGAAAAATGCAAATGAGTCCTTGAATTTGGGATATTTAAAAAGGTTTGCAACTCACTTTTCTTATTTTATCCGAATATACCCACTTTAACCTAACCTAACCATGTCGCACTTAAAACGTGCCATCAGCTACCTTCCGAGTGTAAGTAACACAATAAGAAGGAAAATCCTCCCATTGCACCAGTCCTGCGGTATTTTAAATTCCTTCAACTTCTCCAGCACTCTACTGATGAGTCAACGAGCTCAAAAAAATAAAAGAACCCCAACCCATCACATCTGATTCATGGCTGTAACACGTAATAATTGGAAATAATAGAAACGTAAGCCCCTGCAATAAGGGAGCTTAAAATAAAACCCTTATAAATCCCCATTTTCAACTATCTGCCCCAGAGGTCCACTCTGGTTTTATTTTACCATTTTTTTTGTTTTTTAATTTTTAATAACAATCATCCATCGTCCAGCGCCTGGCAGGAGAGAGGACACATCAACCACCTCGGTGTTCCAAAGAGAAGTACACTTTCTTTTGTTGGTGCGAAAATACACTGACCCAAATGAAATAATGGTACTGCACGAGGAATACCAATCACCACCAAGCAGGCCGGCCCCCTGCCGGAGTATGACCCCGAAACCCCTTCGTCCTCTAGCTGATGGTGGTCCATAAAAAAAGGAATATGTTTCGAGTCAAGTTCCACTTTCCGGTCTTCCTCACATGACAGTGCCGCATCGATTTGTATTCCTGTGTAGTGTTTTTTTTTTTTTTTTGGATGAAGGACCTTTCTCATGCAGCATCCTTTTTTTTTTGTGTTGGGTTCTTTTATGTATGTTTGGGTTAATATCCTTGTGTGTATCTGTCGCTACTGCTATGTGTATTGTAATCTATTTGATAAATTTCAGCACGTACCGTTTTGTTATTGATGTACCACGTTAGTGTCGCCTGGGGATTTGACCACTCGGAACTGCAGTTGGCCACCAAAAAATCACCATACTTGTAGGGATGTGTGATTCCACTGATGTACGGGTCAAATTTCGGAAGAACTATAAAACACAGGAAGAGAGAGAGAGAGAGAAAGGCAAAGAGAAGAGTTAGCAATGAACAAAACAACAAAAATCGAAGAAAATCAAATAAATGGGACAAAATGAACAGGACCCACTATTCCCCATTGCTGGGGATGTGGAATGGTGATTGTAAATTTACCGAATGTTTGCTTGCTGTTTGTGCTTACTTTGATCCTGGGACTTTGGTGGACAACAAGAGAACACTTAAAGATGTCTTTGTTGTGCCACGACGACTGCGAGAAAGGACGAGGGTAAGGCGACGACTACGACACCCAAAAGGATTCTTTGAATCTTAACAAGTTTTTCACTCAGGCAACAGGATTCGAAACGGTTATCCCAATGGGAATTTTTGTGTGCTATCACAAGTAGAGCATGAAATATTTGCTCCTTGTTCTGTGCTATATGACCTCGTCGTAGTACATACATACATATCTAGTGGCGGACGGAGAAGGACCAACCGACCGAGTAGGGCGTTTGCCAATAAGGCATTAAATCGAGCAAACAGCGATTTGTTTTGTTTTTGTCACATAATCGCCGGGAATACTCTGGAGGATAACCTTTGATGAAGTAAAAATAATAAAGTTCCCTGATAAATGTTCTGGGAATATAGTGACGGTGGAATGTAGGTCCTGCGTGCCGGGCCGGGGTTGGGGCAGTCAAATGGCTTTGCGAGATGACACAGTCGAGATGGAAGTCATCACGATGAAGACCGTATAATTTAGTTGGGTATTTTTCGGGATATTGTCACCGATTTGCTTGGTTAGATGGGTTGCTGCACGTGAAAGTGGTCACTCAGAAGGAGGAGAGGAGGATGTAAAGTGATCACACGCTTACACATTTATAGTGGGGAGTAGTTGTGTTGATGACGGCTGAAAGTAGTTGGACCTTTTTTTTTATGACATATGTAAGTGATTGGAAGCACTTTTGGCTTTGCAGATGCGGGGTGGAAATGAGTTGTCGATCTTTTGATAAAGTAAGTCCAGTTGTATGGGTAAATGGGACAGGACATTAGAAGTAGGTGAATGAACTATTGGATTGACGGGACAGCTTATGTAAGAGCGTTACAGGTCCACTTTAAGAAATTGATGGAAGCTGCACAAATCGAATTTTGTTGGTTCTGAAATTTATTTCAATGGCTGCAACGGAACACGTATATCAGCGAAAGATTCGGATGTTATAAGGGTATACATTGCATACTAAACTTATCCATAAAGGCAGCAATTAAAGCTCAAGAGAATTTGTGCTACTCACGCTTGTTTGAGAAACTGTTCTCATCAATTCTTTTGATATATGAAGTACAAGTTCATAAAAGGGGTAGAACAGAAGGGGTACCACAGCTCATAGAAGGGGTACCTCAGGGTTCAACTTTGGGGCCAATCTTGTGGAATATTATGTAGGATTGGTTCCAATTCACATTTTGTCCGAGGGGTATCAGAGAATATTTAGTGATAGAGGTCCCAGGAATGTAAGATAGTTTTCAGTGCAGGACTGATTTAGTCTGACAACTATCTGACAGTAATCTGACAATTTGGCATAAACCTTGTTGAATAAGATTCTGGTTCAACTTAAATTATTGAGCTTTGATATTGTAAATAGAAGGAAGAAGTGGTTAACTACACTTAGCTGCAAAGTGTATTTCCACATAGCTACTGGCTTTTTAAGAAAACCGAGAATGAATTTCAGTGAGGACCGGATCATTATGTCAATTAGCACATTGATATGACTTACAAAGGTTTAATACTCCGAAAGGACGCCAGTAAGTTGCTTGCACTATTTTTTCTGAGAATCATTTTTTTCGCAGGATTCCTATAGTATTCGCTTAGTGGGAGGACACCCAACCATCAATAGAAGCCCTAACTAAGGACTCATTGCTGGTTATGATCCTGCTTTTCTAAGCCTTGTCTAGCAAGATTATTAAAAATCTTATTCTTCACATATCCCGTATCCAGGACAGTCAGGTGTCTATGAAATGTTTTGTCTTAAATAGTGCAAATATGAACTATATTTTACAAGCACTTAAAAGTATGCATACCTACCAAGCTCTTGACAATTATAAGAGATCACTCAGAGAGTAGGTTAGGTACAGTATGAGCTATGGAGTTCCACAATATTGGGACCGATGCTGTGGAATAAGTGAAGACAGTTTCTTACAAGAGGAAGTAAAGATTATTGGTTTCGATGGCAAAATAGTAGAAGTTGCAGAACAGACTGACCATGAAACAATAACGAACACTTAGCAGTAGCTTATCTTAGTTGGTCTCTCATCATATTTGAATTCAGAAAAAAACATCGGCAACATTAATATCCATGGTTCAAAAGAAACTAATTTATAAATCACGCATAATGACTATGTTTACATACCTCCAACAGTCATGTTAGCAGTCTTATCAATAAGTTTAAATTCTGGCGCATCGCCAGATACTTCACATCTATAGGCGCCTGATGAGTATGAATTTAATTTCTCTAACTCTACATTGCAGATGAATTGATTGCAGACATAAGATCCGTCTGATATCGTGACTCCTTTTACTGGAAATCTGTTCGTTGTTGGTGGAGTAAGAGGTGAATATCTGAAATGAGAAGAAGAAAAATTATTTTAAAGGTTTAGTTTGTTTAATAGTTCGATATATGAATGCTGATTTGGCTTTTAAGGAGTGATCGCAGCAATGAGATACCATGAGGGGTGGTCTTAAAAGGTTACATACTAACTGGTATCTTAGTACCTTTATACGATTGACACCGATAGTTGCCAATTACATGAATGTACCCGAATCTATTTTTCTATCAAAGCTCAGTTCTTACTTTCAAGCGGAAGACGCAGTGAATATCTAATCAGAGAAGCTAAGTATTTTCGGGTGTAGTGCATTTCTTGAAAAAATTGTATCAATTCCAGGAACCCAACAGAAAGGTACAGTGTTGGTCATATGTAGAGAGGATATCTCTATAAAGTTGAAACCAGCAATTAGAGTACGTACTTGTAGCTGCTAAAACTGCAGAGAAAAAGCAGAGGTGGAAACTATCTTTCACCCTCTTGTAGTTATTTGGGGTGAAATTACATCTGCTTCACAACCCTATCGAAACTTCAAAATGGATAGCAACAGCTAACATTAAGCCTCGTAGTAGTAACATCTTCCGATAGATGTTGCTTCACCAATAATGAGATAGAAGCCTCTACAGTCGAACATCTTGTAGCTCTGGTAGCAAGCCCTACTCCACGCTTCCTCGCGACGCCATCTGGGAATTTCGAAGTGGAGGGGACAAATGATGAGCTGACGTAAACGTAAAAAAATGTATTGCTCCAAACCTCGGATGCGGACTGATATTTTGTTGACGACCTTTGGTTATTGATTACAGAAAACGATAGTATTCTGGAATGTTGGGACCCCCTTGACTCGCGAGACGAAGGCCCTCAGCATGCCAGGGCTGAACGAGATAAGATGGTTGAATGCTGGGGAATACCACTTGCCCACAAAAGGCACCGTCTTGCCCTACTCTAGAAAACCAGATGGAAGCACTCGAGAGTCCGGCAAGAAGCAAGCAAGAAGCACCACATATCTTGGACCGGATAGTGACAGTCAGATTTCAGAGTAGGGTAAGAAAAACTACTATCATAAAATTGCTATACGCTGATGAAAGCCGCAACTGAGGACGAAACGGACCAGTTTTACAGTCAACTTGTCGTCGCCCATAACTTAGCGCCTAACGGGGACATCATAATCGTAATGACAACACAGAGCTCGAACACGTGATGGGGAGTTCACGGCGTCGGAGACCGCAATGATAATGGAAACGATTTGTGGAACCAACTTTGGGATAAGTCGACGTTTAAAGGCTGAAGAAGCAGCTAGCAAGTGTGACACCATCTACAATGGTCGGAGTTTTAAATAAAGTCCAGGGAAAAGTTTAGATGGCGGCCTGCTGATTTCGGATGAGGATGAGCTCAACAGATGGAGGGAACATTTTGCGTTAGTGCTAAATAATTTAGATAATAGCGTCATAGTCTCAGCAACGAGCGTGCCGAACTAGACATTCCAGCAACACAGAGATAGTAGTCGCTATCAGATCCTTCAAAAGAAATATAGGGGTTGGTATTGATGGTATCCCTGCCGAACGGTGCCAAATACATCGCTAGAGTGACTCCAACCATTCATTCTTAGAGCTTGGGAAAATGGTTCCCGGAGGAGTGGAAAGAGGGATGATCATCAAGCTTCCAAAGAAAGGCAATTTGATTGTATGTGGGAACTGGGGAGGAATATGCGTTCTCCCAGCCGTAGTCAAGATAATAGGTTAGATAGTTCTAGAGCGGATAACAGAGCATCTAGACTCAACACTCGATGCTGCACAGTCGCGATTTCAGGGTGGATACTCTTGGGCAGATTACATCAACACCATCCGAATCATCACTGAGCAATGCATCGAGTTCAGCTCTGTGCTACATCTGCTGCTCATTGACTTTGAAAAGGCTTTCGACAGTTTGAACAGAGATGCGATCTGGATAGCTTTGGGCAGGAGAGGTATCCCGAAAAAACGTATAGCTATTATTCAGACTGCTTACGCGGGTGGTAAGTGTCACGGTCACAATACTAAGGTGTTAGTTGACTTTGAAGTCCATATTGGAGTGCGTCAGGGCTGTATACCTTCACTGTTGTTATTCCCGGATTGAAGTGAACAATGACATCTTATCTCAAACAACTGGACTACACTGACGATGTGTGTCTCATTTCACATAAAATAATGGATCTCCACCAAATGGCACAAAATGTGCAAACTAAGCCAAACAAAGTAGGGCTTAATGTAAATGCGTTAAAAACAAAGGCCCTGAGCATTTCAAACTCCGACGTTCAACTCAACATTGCCGGACAACTGGTCGAGAAAGTCGAAAAGTTTCTATATTTAGGAAGCATCGTCTCGACCGACAAGATGGCACCGAACTGGATTTGGACAGCAGAATGGGAAAAGCTATAGCTGCGTTTGGAATGCTATCAAAAATTTGGAAAAACAATGTTTTTAGCACAAAACCAAGCTGAGACTGTTCAGATCCAATGTAGAATCAGTATAAGGGTATGGTACTTGGAAGGTTACCAAAATTGCCCCTTAAAAGCTGAAAACCTTCATAAATATTTATATGTTGACGTAACATCTTAAGGATTTTTTGGCCGAAGCGCATCTGCAACAAAAAGTTCTATCTGAGAACGGGTCAAGAACCTATAGACGTCACTATACTGAGGAGGAAGTGGCAATGGATTGAACAGACTACGGCATGAAAACGGCTCTATTGCGAAATATGCCAAGCACTGGAATCCACTCACCCATTCAGTGAGAAGAGTGTGCTTCACCATGTGAGTTAGCAAACATGGTGAAGCACAGTCAAAAAGTAATCGAGGCTACTGGGAAAGAACTGGAGTGCGTTAAATAATTGCTAACCTTCCGAAGGAAGGTAATTTGTATGCTTCCCGGAATTGCCAATTTATTAATCAAAATCAAATCATAAAGAATTTTTAGAAAGCACTTTTGGCAAGGAACAAACAGGTCTTCTATTTGGATGATTCTGCATTCAGGGTCATCAGAAGAAATTATGGTTTAGAGAGGTGTACCACAAGGCTGTGAACTGTCACCTTATCTAATTTTAGTGGTTATCAGTGACATAATTCATCGTGACTTGACAACAGAACTCTATACGGTAATGGACCAGAAACGAGTCACTGACTTATAAATGCGATTGCATAGAAACAGAAGTAGCCATGGATTGGTCAATAAGGAAGAAGAGAGTACATCTTTTAAAGTGTGGAAAGAGCGAATTACGTTCATCTGGTGAAGACAAAAAGGATGAAGTCCACGTCATTTGTAGGTTAGGTTGCGAATTTTTGGTACTAATAGTATGAATTCGTTTTTGAATTGAAAATCTTAACAGTACCACTCCTTATTCACCAGAAATTCGTAACAGACAATGAACGGAGTTTCATAGCACAAATTCAATGAAAAGTCGTTTAGTCTCTATCAGAGAATAGATAGATTCTTCCTTTCAAAACTAATGCACTTCCCTCATCCTTACAGGTAGGCTGTCCACTGCACTCTTCTTTTGAAAATGCCATTATTAACAAAAATCTTCTAACAAATTTTATGTCGAACAACATTCTTTTAATTTGCATCCTTTTAGCCTCACACGCACTCACTTGCAATTATTTCAGTTCACACACATCGATGTCAAAGTGTCACTGCGAAGCTATAAAACACTTTGCCCCAGCAGGCATATGTAAAGCCATTCAGGTGGCGGCTGCACCTTTCTCCGTAAACGAGGCCGGCTTCGAGAACCGCAAAATCATTTGCATAGTAATAACGATGTGGTTTAAACGCATTTAACCACTCCACTTATCCCAAGTGACAGTATGCCACCTCGTAGTTACCGTACTATACAAGCACATGCAGCTCGTCCATTATCCCTTTTTGGGCTGTTCCCCAGTCCTGCTTGACCCCCGGCTTGTCCAATTGAATTTCGATTAAAGTTTTTTTTTTTTTTTGGGTGTTCATTGCAATCAAAAATGATTCCACCTGCAGGGGTTAAACGCTGGTAATGCACACATCACCATCAATAAATAGACGAAAGGGTAGAGAGATTGAAAAAGAAAAAAAAAGAAAAAAAAATGTGGAAAATCGAATTTGCGGTATTCAATGAATCCATTTCTCATTTAAAACCAGAGGCATCCCTGCCATCCTTCTCCTCACATGCACACACATGCATATTTAATCAAAAATTTAAATGAGCAGTAGCAGTGGCAGCAGCTGAAGCGACACCGTTGGTACTTTTTTTTTTTTTTTGTTTTGTTAACAATACCACAGGATCTGCATACATTAAGAGCTACCACTGGTATACCACTGTTACTGGGCGCGAGAGAGCACTCATTTGTGTATTTGAATACGAACCTGAAAAACTCCTGACCATCCTTGTACCATTTGACGGAATTCAATGTCCGATTACCCATTTCATAGCTGCAGAACAATTTGGCTTTTTGTCCAGAGTCAATAATTCGCGGGACGGTTAAATTCGATAGATACAGCGCCTGATTCAGGTGGACATCTGAAAGTATATACACACACAGAGAAAATGTTACGAATAAATAAAATAGAGTTAATATCTGACTCAACCACAAACAGACGCACACAGCCATGCAATGGAACAAAGATATAATGGCGGCTTAAATGCCTACAAATTAGCGTAGTCGCGTCCAATCGAATATTCAAATTTTTTGGCAATTTTCTCGGTTTGGGCGTACGTACGGTGTCCTGACAATTTGCAAACGATTTAGGATCAGAGATAGAGCTTTCTATTATTTTCACATTTGATATTTAATTGCTGATTGTTGGTGCACACCGTCTGCTTTTGGGGCACTGGGACTCAATTGAAGTGCGGGAGAGGAGTCCTTTTTTTTTTCGGCTTTAATTTCAATTTCATATTCATGATGATGGATTTGTGTTTAATATTCGGTCTGTTGGATTTGGATGGGAATATTTGGCGAAATAGATTATGGAGTTATCAGGAGTGGAAAAGGATTTTAAATGAATGGATGCAATTTCAGTGGAAGCTATAAGTAGCTAATTTTAAGAGGACATGCAATTAAGGATTCTGTTATGCCCTACACATGAGTTAGAAATAAGGGGTAAGGACATTAGAGTTACTAGGGATCGAATGTTGAAATGATGGGTAATGAAGAGGTTGCCAATTTGGACTTGTTACTATGTTGTAGGATACGAGTAGGTATTTCTGATAGTTGCAGATCTTTCATGACTATTATAATGACAGCAATGGCTAATAACAATCATTATAGAAGAAGTATCTGATAAAATGAAAGAGCCTGTACACACAGTCTAACAAGTTGTAGCTCTGTGAGTTTAAGGTGAATGAATGGTGATTTTCTTGAGCTAAGTACTCCGAAATAGTCTCTTAGAGTATGAACTCAAACTTAATTGACGGTCTAAGGATAAAGCCTACGGATAGCGATTGGATTATAGGATAATAAAATCCTCTAAGATCAACGTCATATTCTTTCAACTCTATCAAGGGTTCACACGATGTGAGGTAGTCATCTGGCCAAGATGCTTTGTTTCGATGCCGGAACGCCCACTTAGATGCAAACAAATTGTTTTGTTCTACTTTTGCCGCAAACACTTCTGCGTCCCACTTAGGATTGATGCGAATGCCAACAGCAGATGGCCAGATTCCAGTGGCCAATTAGGTTTTTTCTTTTTGATGCGCTGCAGGTGAAAAACTTTATGGATACTCGGTAGTCCGTGCTACGAGTTAAGCCAGGATCCATGCTCTTTGTAGGGAACACTTGTTCTTTGTCGCAAACAGATTCCTTATTGGTTGCATGGGTCCTTCAATATTCGGCATCAGCCCGAATATTGCTTCAACAACCCGGTTAACTTCCACGCTTGTGTATGTAATATGCTCTCTAAAGTTGAGCCTATGGTACCCGTAAGTACTTTATGTAGGGCTTTGACTCGATAGAGTGTTCTCTTACCTGTATTATTAGGCGCATACTTTTCGTGCGGCTGCTTATGAGGATAGCTTTAGTTTTGTGGTCCAATAATTCCAGATTTCTTGAGCGAAGCTATATTTTCACGTCTTTGATGGTTTTGTTGTGATTTCGCGTCACCTTCTCTAGGATTTTAGCTACTATCACCACTGCGATGGCATCGGCATATCCGATTATGTCCCCTCCATCTATGTTCCTCAGGACGGGGCATAGTACTGATCCCTATGGAACCTTATGGATCCTGAAATTTTATATTTTTTCGGCCCTTCGTCCGTGTCATAGAAGAGGGTTCTGTCACTTTGGGTCCGCAGTGCACTTTGTGACTATATGCCACTTGTTACCGGAGCGTGCACGTTCCTGCGCGGCTCATGTTATTTTTGCAATATGATCGTACTCAAGGCATTTGAAACATATTGTAGGTGTGACGTGCTCGCGTACTTTACACCTACCCCATCATCTTTATTTCACCATGCAGCGAGTAAGAGTAATAAGGGCGGTTTGTATTCCATTCCTTGTTACTCTCATGGACTTGATGGCATTTTTCATGATGCTCTCTGCTGTTGGGAGTTGCTCCTCAATGCAACGCATATATCCTTTCGTGTTGTCGCTTCGTCTAGGTCGCGTAGCTCAACCGTGGCTTGATCGCACAGTGTTTTTATGCTCAAGTCCATTTGGAGGATTTTGGATATGTCTTCCTTGTATTTGGCAGTCTGTCCGTCAGTCCCTCTTTTGAGCTCTATGAGTAACTCGATATTGTCTGTCTTTTGGACCGTATTCACGTTTTCACCGAGCTCTTAAAAAAACAAGGTTTAGTCTAATCTTTTTGAGTGTGTTTGCGTAGGAGTTTACTAGCTCCGAGATTAAAGAGACAATAGCGAATGATTTATGGACTTTTTAAATGCCGAACGCTTGGACATTACTTTGATTGACTACAAGGCTTACATTGAACAACGAATTCAACTATATTGTGATTTGCGATATCGGATATCCGAAACCTGTGTACTCTTATACGTATTCATACTGCATCAGTCAATAGTAACTGCTAGAACTTACCTAAAGTTTTCATAGTTAGACTCTGGTTGAAACATGAAGACAATCAGCAGCTTATTGCTAGAGACCGAGTATGTTAACTTGTATTCGTATTTTGTCAGCAAAAGACCAACAAAGAAAGCGGGATTATAATGACTATTGGCAGCCTTTATGATTGAAAGATTCAAACTTGCTAAGGAGTGATGAGCGTACTCATGTCATTGTCTTTACAATAAGTTCTAAAGAAGCAGCAATCAGGTGTGACACCAGAAATGTTTACAGGATCACCATGGCTTTATCGTATCTATTATTTATTCACTTCAAAGAGATAGCTTTTCTGCAGGAGAGGGTTCTTTGAAAACTCATAGCAAAATGTTTTGAAATTCAAAGTGGGATACAACAATCTTCCAGGATTTTGAGTAGTGAAAAAGTTGACATGTTTCCCTGAAAAGTCTCAGTAGCCATTCTTATTGGCTCATGACGCTAATTGTCGGTTCATGAACATCAACATGCTGGTACATCTCTAAAACTGTCGATATTTGAAGAGGCTGATAGACGGACCAAACGAGGCCATGGCTAAGTCTCTACTCGGTGTGAACAGACGTGACTTGAGAAGCATAACGCATCTGAAAAGAAGTGCTAGTTTAAGGCAGTAGCAGTCTGTCAATTTTGAGACTTCACCTGTACTAGCTACCATATATGAGCATTTCCTATTGAAAGACGAGATTGAGTTCAACTCTGCAAGTCTACTCCACTTTGTAAGGACTACTGGCACTAAATTTGTTTGCACGGTCCAAACTCTCGCGAGCGTCTGACAAACAACTGAGAGTTTAAAAGTCATAACATGGACATGGACACGGTATTAAACAGTAGGCCTCTTCTATTCGTGTGAAGAATATAACACAAATGGTTCTGACAAGCTAGGGCCCTCTGGATCTGTTATGATAAATTTTTTTTTCGATATCTGCCCACAATACGCGCGAGAATAGTAACAACTTTACCCATTTTGCCGGACAAGGGCACCTTGGGTATGCCAATCTCTACTTGTAAACTAAAATTCAACCTGGATGCTATCGAGAGTACAAATCTTAGGGGAACAAGTTGGCCAACATGTCTAGAGATAAAAAAAATATTTGGTTAGAGCTGGATTTAAAATGCTCTACAATAAGTGTCATCACTGGACACTGTCTAATAGGCAAGCATGCCACAAGACTGGGCCTTTTTGTGAACGACTTTTGTAGAAGTTGCATGAATGAAGAAGAGGTTGAAATCATTTCTCACCATCTTTGTTTTTGCCTAGCTCAATCCCGCAGAAGGAACTTAGGAGCCTTTTCTTATAATCATTTTGGCGATCTGATAAACATAGATATCAAGAACCTTCATCAGAACTTCAAAATGGTTTAACGAGTAGGTTGAGAGAAACTTTCTCCTTTGATCCATGTGGTATCACAATGGACTTATGTTTTAGTGTGTTGGCGTTTCTGAGCTTGCAGCCACTTAAACTTAACCAACTGTCAAATCGTAGCTCCTTGCCGGCCAAGCAATATCATCAAAACGACTGATTACACGATTATTAAACTTAGTGTACAATAAATCGATAATCGATTGTTGGACGGCTTGCGTGGCACGTAGCCCCATTTTCCTGGAACCATAGCTAGCCCAAGTCCAAATCCTCGATTTCTGTCGACAAAAAATCGGTCATCATGCCTCGGAAGCGCTTTCCATTGACTGTAACGTATCTTTCAATAATGCCGCCACTCCAAAAACCTGCAACACGAACACGGGAATATGCTCGGTTATCAATCAGCAAATCAGGCGTTTATCACAAACTTGCTTACACCAACTGCAGTTGGCGAATTATTTCAACCTAAATTTATTTTCAAAATTCGCACTGTTTCGGCAACACAGCATCCAAGAGCAACTTTGCAATATTTCCCAACGTTGTTCAAGCGTAAATCGATCCATTTCGTATCCCGAAAATATAATACTAAGTTTCTGTAAATTTGTTTAACGCTTAAGAATGTTGTCAGTGTCAAAATAACATATGATTTAAAAAGAAACCAACAGATGGCCCACCTTATAGATACCACCATATGAAGTAGAAATTATCGGTGATCCATTCTCGGACTCAATTTACTATTTCCAAAGTAGTTTCTGTGGTCTCTTAGTATCAAGTAGTGAGCAAAGTGTATCAAGCAAGTTTGGCTTATGTAGGGAGTTGGTCTCATCTTCTGTTATAGGAGTCATGTCCGCATGTTCGTACACTGTATGCTTCCGTAGGTGTATGAACTCGCTTTGCTGCTGTGACATTGATGAACAAATTCAAGATATGACCGAGAAGCATCATATCCATTTCTACTGATAATATAATTACTTCTCCATCTTTCAACAACAAAAAATGTATAAATGTATCTTTTAGACTTTAATGAAACAGTAAGGACTTTTTAACAGTCATTCGGCTCTGATAGATGAGTTTTTAATTCTCATGGGAATGACTTCATTTGAATCAGATTGACGGTAGTTTCGGATAATACTGGGGACACTCTTTGACATTTTGTGTCACATACGCATACATTTCCTTACATCCATTTGTCGTGGAACTGTTTGACAGTTCTGTATTGTTCAAGTTTTACAAATTCTTTACTGCACCTTACTGCTTTTCCACTTTTACCAATTGTAAGCGTCCATTTTTTAGTTTCTTATTCGGATAGTTAACATTGCCTTTATATCCGGATTTTACAATAAAAATTTCTGTAGCTCTTCTATTACATACAATCATATGCATCGTTAACAGCAGAGTGTCTAGCACTGAACCTTGTGGTAGCCTACATATAACATCCAAAACAGTAGATATGAGTTGTTTCCATTGATTTCTGGTTCTAAATCTATCCTATGTCGCCAAGATACAATTTGTTGAAAGTACTCCGCTTTTTTTTTAATTGTTCACTTCCCCAGGAGCGTTGGTAAAACCTCACTGACTATAATTGTTCTGGTCCAGAGAAACAATGTACTTTTACAATACAACTAATCATAATGGGTCTGTATTGACCTCAGTATGCCGTTGTGGATTCTTCCACTTGCCTACCCACGTACCTTACAATACATCTAGTACTTGTAGTAGGGCATACCCTTGAAACAAAAGTCCATTTCGACAAGTTCCTTTCAAAACATTTAGAAAAAAAAACATGAAATTCCAAACTTCGAAATTCAGAAACTATGCCAGCTGGCCGTTCTAAGTGCTGACAGTTCAAAAATTGTTAAAAATTTAAGCAACCAAGAGTAGGACGATTTTTATGCATATTTAGTGATGATCCTCACAGAGAAATCTCGACAGGTCCATGCATCCTCGATAACCAACAGTTTTTGGACAGGAGTGATGCAGTACCTGTGATAATGTTCATTACCAAGATAACCGAGCCCTTGAAGCATCACACTCACTTTGGCAATAACTACTCACATACGGCTTATCGTTGTCATTAACCACATCGTCAAGTGACTCCGAATCATTATAAACCAAGCCAATCAAGACCCTCCATTCGACAGAGGACACGCATCCTCATACTCTTCCAGATCGTAACTCCCTCATATAGTTTAACCTTAAAATGTAAAAAAAAAAATACCACCCCGACACTAACGATAATTACCCACATCAACCCTTGCCTCAGGGGGTCTCTCCATTAGTAGCATTTAACCACCATCACTGCCTTCCTTCCTTCCATGTCGAAACCAAGAACGCATCATTTAATTGCGTTGACACAAACCTAGCCCGGCTGATGACGCCATTCAGGGAGAGAGAAACCAAAACTGCAGCACTAGTTTCCCATCATATCCATGAGGTGAGTCACTACAGAGTTGTAAGGAGCTCCTTTAAGCATATCATGTACCCATCTTTGGACATTCACTAGGGGTCCTCCTCTTCGTGGCCATTAAGTCTCTAGACTAAATTGGCTCCAGCTAAATGAGTGGAACAGTAAATTGCTTCTGTCCATACAAGTAATTTTCATTCTGCTATTGTTCTTGTTAGTCCTGCTCTCCAATGGTGTGTGTGTGTGTGTGTGTGTGTGTTGGATGGTGGTGACCAGAGATGAGAGAGCATATCGGTTTAGTTATCCTCCTGGGGGATTTCCGGGCAGTTTTCGGTCATTACGGTGATACCGAAGGTTTTACGACAATTTCCTTTATTAGCCTTGAATCCGAGTGCGAATTGTCTTATCTTGGATTTATTGAGGGGGAAAAACGACGACGGTTTCTGTTTTTTTTTTTTTTTATGTAACACAGAAGACGGTGTAGCTAGGTCGGCTATTAAAGTTCCCAGCGAAAAGGACTGGATGGATGGACAATGATCTTTGCTGGTATTTTTTTTTTTTTTTGGTTTTCACTCATGTTTTTGTCTGTTTGTGTTGAAAAGCTGGAATTTGTGTTGTTGTAATAAAAATGGTTTATCGGTGTGAGAGATGGGCTTACGAGGAAGCAAGCAAAAGAACGGACAGGACCTGAGTCCAAGCGATAAATAACATTTTAGTAGAGAAGGTTATTTGTCGCTGCGAGTGCAGGAACAAATTTTGATTAAGAGAATAATAATAAATTATATGCAATATGTTTAATGATGCTGATGATTTCGTGTCCTTGCTGTGTGAGATGTTGTCGTGTCCTTTTATTGAGATTTCTTTTCACTTTTATTGGGCTTAGTGGAATGAATTTGTTAGCAGTTGGTCATTAAATGTGTAAGTTAAGGAGAAAGGCTATGAAAATGGAGACAAAAGGACAATGGTTGAGGAGATTAATTGCCAGCGATAGGGTAGGGAGGATGTATAAGCAGCTTTTTTGTGTTATATTAAAAATAATTTCTTAATTTAACACAAAATTATACTTCTTGTAATGGGTACTTTTTTAGCTTGTACAAACATCTGAATGAAGGTGCTCTTAAAGTCCGAAAACATCGGAGTCGGATTGTGGGGGTTTTAACGATTGGCCTTTGGGAATTACTTTTCGTTTTGAATAGCTTCGTGCACAGAGCTATCTTCTCAATAAAGTTGACTAGGCTTTGTTAATTTTGTTAGCATTGTGCTGGCAACATTATTCAGGAAGCATTGTACTGTCCTTATAAACGACAAGCCATCAGGGTGTGTGTCTGATCTAGTCGCACGCTTTTTCTGTGATAACACGAAACACAAGTCAGCTTTTGACAGTTTACTGAACAGAAACTGTCAATAGACCCTTAGATTGCCGAGACGCGACCTTGGAAAAGCCATTAATGAGAGCAAGGCAAAATTCTTCAAGCAACTCTGCAGCGAAACAGCCCCTTACCTCTGGGGAATGGCATGTAGGATGATGATAAAGAAACTAGAGCGCAGTATATACCTAAAAATATCCTGCCCAACAATGCTGAGGACAATACCAGAGCTTTTGTTCCCCCATAGACCATCTACTCTGTGGATCATCTCAAGGAAGAACAGTATGGACCACATCTTGCCAATCACGACGGATGGACTGCATGAAGTATGCAGGAAGGTAGGTGAGAACAAGGCGCCGACGACATTCCAAATATCTTAACCAAAGCTGCCGTACAGACCTTTTTAAAACAAAGGTGCCTTTAGGAGGGGATTTTCCCTGATACATGGACACTCCAACATCTGGTACTGATACTTAAAGCAAATAAGCCCGAAGAACTTTCGGCGTAACGGGCAATATGTCTGCTAAATACAATCGGAAAGATCCTAGATCTTATCATAAACAGCAGACTCATCGCCGTAGTAGAGGATAGAGCCACTTTGTTTGGCCATCAGTATGGTTCTAGAAAATCGGGTTCTACTGTCGATGCCAAGAGGTGGTAGATACAGCAAATCAGGTAGATTAAACGATTCTAGGGAAAAGATTGTGAGGGGGCACAAGACCGCCTGACATTAAAAATGGCAACAATTCTGCAAATTGGTTAGAATGCATACATCATATTTCCTCCTAAAAATAATCCTTAAATATTTCACTAAAAACAAGCTTAGGTACCAGAAACCCGATGCCGTAAAATACTATAACGTTTCCGCAGGAGTTCCCCAGGGGTCAGTCCTTAGACCTCTGCTATGGAACAGAGTGTATGATGAAGTTCTGCGTTTAACGCAGCCGAAAGGAGTTAAGGCAATCTGGCGGTTTGAACCAACTTACCACAAGACCAAGGCTGTCTTAATAACCAGCCGAAAGAAGTGTAATACGCAAATTTCTGGGCTGGGTGCCAACCAGTCAGAACTAAAAGGGGCCTTAAGATGCTTGAGTGCAATGCTCGACACCATATTGATCTCACCCACGTCGAGTACTGCAGTAAAAGGCGTCACAAATGCAAGCAGCGCTTTAGAGGATGCTGCCTAACATCTGTGGACCTGTAGTATGGTATCCATTTCTAGAAAAAGAAGCCATATCTTAGATGGAATAGGTTTTGATTGCGACCAGTGAAAAGGACGTCCATTGCAGTGGCAGTCATACAGATCTCTACCTGAAAGACTGTAGTTAGTCTACTCAAGGCTGTGGACTGCCTGAAAACCTGAATTAGATACCGAAATCGGTGCACAAAAGATGTTTTAAGTACATGGTATCGACTGTCCCAATGGGCACATACATATGTTACTGAAACGACCATCTTACCTTCTATTCTAAGCTCTTTGCATCTCGATGCCAAACCAGATACTCAATTTCGCAAATGCTGAGGTTATCAAATGCCTTCACAGTAAAAGACAGCGAGAACATAGATTTTATGGTCAAGTGCATTGGGGACGTCAATCCCAATAATGCCATCTCCTTAGACTTGCCTCTTTGATAGACTCCTGACTGTCATGAACAAAAAGCGGGAAGGCTGTCGCAGAAATGACGAAAGGTATTGTAGGGATAAGAACATGCTAGTTGACAGTTTGTCTAAACCCATTTGATGGAGAGCAGAAAAAAATTTAAGTCAGGTCCAAGAGATTTGTAAGCAGGATTTCTCTTTAAAACCCTCGACACGGCCCACTACTGCTCAGTATGACCTTATTTCTGGGGATCATGCATCTCCACGAGTGAACTTATTGGAGATAGGGAAGTGGGTGTTAATTAGTTAGTCAAGAGTCATCTTAGTTAGTCAAGCCTTCTTCGCCAAGTCTGTGGATCATTAGAAGCTTCCACTTCGCGGCACGAGGCTTTGCAATATTAGAAACTGCTTTACCAGATTTAAGGCTGTTTACAAGTAGATTCGCAGCGCATTTGGTCAACTTTCGTCTGTATTCCCCGGACCTTACCACTCAAATTGTGGAACTTTGTGGATTTGAGTGCAGTGATACTGGCATAATGTACCGTCTCATATAAAATTTACAAAAATACGCCAGATACATGCCCTAATCCAGGATCAATAAAAGTACAAGATTTAGCTGGGAATTTAGCAAAAAAAAAAAAAGTCTTTTTTGACCTAACTGCAAAACGCTTGAATGCTTCGAAGCCATTTGTGGATTCCAACCATATATCCTTTACATAAATTCCCCTGCAGTCGAACATTTAGGGAATCAGAGTCTCATTATCCCTGCAACTGGACTTTAAGTGCAGTAATTTATGTTATATCCTTTTATCCCCTTTTTTTGCCATTGTTATTCCACTTTCGTTGTCAGAGAATAAAATAACAACCCCCACCGCACCACTAAAGGGTTACACTCAGTACACACAACCTCGCGTAATACCACCATACCAAAATTGACAATGGCAGCAAGCTAAAAGTTTATCCTCTGCCGCCAGTGGACGCAAAGTAGAAAGAGTATAAGGATATCACTCCCTTGGTGCTATCTTTCTCCTCGTTCTCGTTCTCGTCCTTTGCGTCGTTTGGGGAGGAAAAACTCAAATATTAGCTGAAAAGTTGAAAAAAGTTTTCACAAGCAATTTTCTTTCAATTCACCCCAAACCCCGGCACGTCGCCCCGCCAAGACAACAATCATTGTCGACATGCCACAGCGTAAGTAGAAAGTAATATCTTATATCCTTACATCGCCACAGCATCGTTCATCAACCCTTGGTAGATTTTTCTCTCCAATCCTGCCAACTGCCCTCCGCGCTGCCACACCCACAATTTCTTGCATTTTCTTATTTTATATCGAAGTTGAACAAAACTCTTTATTTTAGTTCTATGTCGTCCTTTACATTTCTCAACTCAAATAGATACCAACGACCAGAGCGCACCATACCGTACCGTCACTACACACACCGCCAATGCAATCGACCGAAATTCTCCGTTCAGCAGGATACACGAGCAGAAAAAATAAAAAACACAACACGCTCCTTATTGCTAGAAAACGGTTCAGTTATCTTTTGAAAAATGTTTGCCAAGAGTAAAGTATAAAATTGCATAAACAATGGAAAATTGTTCGTTGATTTGAAACCACAGAGAGGGAGAGAGAGAGAGAGCGGTGAATACAGAAGATCCTTCGACGGAGGTGTGTACTCCTGTCCTTTGTCACCATCAAGCACTCTTGCCGGAAGGTAAAAGTTTTCTTCCTCAGGTTTATCCTCATCTTAGTCAAGACGGCCCCGTGTCCGTGCTAGTCGCTTTCGTCCTTGAAGAAGGACGCACCCCTCGCCACCATTTGAACAAAATAAAAGTTTCTTAACTTTTGTATGAGTGGTCGGTGCTGCTGCGGTGGTATGTGTTTGTTTTTAGTCGGTGATTTCGGGCATTTAACATTAGATAATAAGTTTGGAGAATTTTGTGAAACAAATTAAATTATACACTCCTGGCCAGCCAGGACCGACCCGCCACAGTAGGAGGGGTGACGAGAGAGAATAAAAATGATTGCAGACATTTTGTAGGAAGTTGTTGTTTGCGGAATGCCCGAAAATGTAACTGAAAACTCGATGAACTTATCTACAATTGTTTTCGTAACTTTTCGAGATAAGTTCACCATTCAGCTTTAGTTGGAGTGATTAAAAATTTCATTTCATTCCTTAAGAGGTGCTTGAAGTGTTAGAAAGTTTTTGCAAAACTAAATTGTAGGAAAATGAGTAGATTTCGGGATCGGGGGGAAAGTTTCGATGCAAATTTTGGAAGAGGGGGCAGTTCTTATTCATTGTGGCTAACAATCAAAGCAAATGTCAGAACCGCAAACATACATATAATGGACTCGTACAGAGTGTTATGTGTTTCATTGGTTTATTCAGATTAACGATGAACTGAGGTAAACCATATCGAATTACCCAAGACTGCTAGCCAAATTATTGCAGAGTAAGATCTTTTTGGGTGGACTTGCTATAGCAGGGTGTAATGGTGCAACAGACCTTGTCTTTCTTGATGATCCGATAAATGATTTAGTTCATGTCATGAATTCCTTCCTACTGGTGAGGCATGCTGACTCCTTCTATCCAAGGTATATTCACAGAAACGCAGCCTCTTGGTTGGAGGCTATGCATTGGGGTTGACGCCTGTCCGCCTAAAACACCAATGTCATGAAAGAGACGGGCCAAGGTTTGGATAATGGACACCTTCAACAGGCAAACAGGACCGAAATGAACACACAACGTTAAAACTAAAAACCGAAAATCTGTTGCAATCAAGTGGCATTGACTTAAGTCTCAAGTGAATCTACTTGTGACCCTGGTTTCCATCAGTTGGTCAAACCGCCAACCGAATCCGTCAAGTACTTATTGCTGTGAGGCATGCATCAATAATTTCGGATGCACACATCTTCAGTGGGGCAAATGTTGACTGGCTCCTTCCTTTGGTCGTCACCAACTTTCAGAGCACCACGAGAAAAAAAAAACACGGTCTCCCCCAAAGAGGAAATTCAACATCGGACAACGGGGAGCTAGAGGCTACAGATGCAGATACTGGAATAACCCATCGCCTGCCACAAACAATAGCGACCAGTGGCTCCAAAGTTTCACTATCATCAAGGGGGTAGCCGAAATCACTATAGGCTACAAAGCACCTCCAACAAAAATCCGGGGTGTGTTGATGACTGCAAGCGCTGAAAAAAGTGACAAAAGCGACATATTTCGGCAGGAAGATAATAGAGACAAAAAAAAATGGAGAAAAAGAAAGTACTGCGTAGAAAGAAGAGATGTACATAGACCTACGTAACCTCTCAGCTTAAGGATATCGAGGAGTCTCATGACAGAAAACGTATCCATAATTTTAGCAAGAAGGAAAAGTAACTGCAGGCTGTAGCTTCAAATCCGGAACACAGGCTTTTCGAAATGATGAAGGAAACCTAATCACTGAAGAACAGGTAATTGTAGATGTGCAGGGTGTAGCTTTAAATTCGGAACACAGGCTTTTCGAAATAATCAAGGAAACCTAGTCACCGATACACAGGGAATTGTAGATGTATTTAAGAAGAATTTGCAGCAGCATCTGAATGTGTGTCAAGCAGAGACAGTGACTGCAGAAGAAGAGTTCTCACAGCTAGTTGATGAAGTAGTCATTTATGGACTATGCGAACCTTTTAAGCCGCTCTGTACCACATTCATCGGCATGTGCCAATGTAGTTTCCTGCCCGGACAAATCGATTACAGACCACGCTAAGACAAATCATTGAAAATAGCAATGAATTTCAAGGCGAAGCACGCTATCTATTTACGAGTGTGGACTCTAGTGTGGACAGCGTATTACAGCATCCTTCCACTTGGAGCTCTACAAAGCGATTGCTGAAGTTTGGATCCCAAGAAAAAAACTGATGCCGCGTTACGTTGGGAAATACATTTTGTCCATTCTTTCAAGTCTCTAGAGAAGGAACTAGGTCTCTTTGTTTCTTTTTCAATGTTTTAAAAATTCTTCTTTCTTTTACCACGTACCTAAGATGGGTGGCAAATCACAGACGAGTCACTCTTAGGATTCTTTCGAAATGACGTGCCCTAAGTATGGCCCTCGTTACTTGTATATACATATTTCTTAAAGATGGATTCTATTAGCATCTCGTATGAGAAATGGATCATCGGATCATATCTCGACACAGAATTATCGAATTATGACTAAAAGCTGTCAATTGACAATCTTGTAGTCGATCTACAGAGATACAGAGCTTAGGCTACATAGCCATTAGTAAAGCTGATGACTTAATGATCACACAATTTTAAGTGTCATGCAGGGAGCTTTACTGTAGGTGTTGCTATTGTGCAGCAAAGAAGGATTTTCCATCAATCTTTGCAAGACGTTTCCACTGCCTTTTACGGAAAGGAAATAGGTCGATCTCATTCCGATTTCTCATCATGATCAAAGGCACCACGTTAGTCTATTCCAGAGAGGTTAAATATTTCAATGACTTAAATGCAATCCACATATCAAGTCTGCCACCGTCGTGTCACTAGGGTCATATTGGTCTACTATATATGGCAGAGCTTGGGGTCTCACTTCCAATAATACACTGGCTGGATATAGGGATGGTGAGACCCATTATCATGTACGCAACCATAACAACGGTAACTAAGCTACAAAAGTTGTAAATTACAAGTGCAAAGGGCACATGCCCTATGGCGGAATTAGAGGCTGTTGTTGGGCTAATACCCCTACAAATCTTCACTAGGAAGGTGACTGCTAGATGTGCTATCAAACTTCGACTAGAATATAAATACCAACCTTGTGAAGACCTTGTGAACATGATTTGCAATATCACAGACATTATGGTCAGGAAATACTGCTTCGAAAGATTGTTTGAGGTAGAAGTATTGAACTGTGAAAACTGGTCTAATGGTGTTCCAGTACAGGACCCTAGAAGTGTCGTCTAGTTGATTGACGTATCGAAAATGGAATCTGGAGTTAGAGCCGGCGTCTTTGGACCCAACACCAAAGTTTCGATATATCTATGGGAACGTGTCCTATTGTCTTCTAGTCAGAAGTGTATACCATGGAGATAGGTGCTAGATTAGATAAAGTATTAATGGTAATACATAACTTATTTGCAAGTTAGCCAATGCTTAAAGCACTATTGTTTAACTTCAATGCTGCTACAATACAGTCCAATCTCTTGATAGACATAACATGGTAAAACTTGGCTGGGTTCCTGGTCACCAGGAAATTGTATGTAATGAATCTGCAGATGAACTAGTTAGAGGTAGCTGAGAATCTCCGTCCATAGGAGCAGAACTTTACTGTGGCGTCAATTTGGCTACCGCTTCCTTGTTGATTGTTGACTGGGAACACAGATTTCGTCTAGCCTACCAGGTATAAAAGTCCTGGCGGCTAGACAAAGCAAACAATTAATCAAACCTTATTCCTACAAGGAAATCCCTAACTTAGATAAGGAAAGTATCAGAAAGCTAGTTAGCTCTCTGGCACTGCACTAGTTAAGAAGATGTGTCTTCACGGCAGAGTTGGAAAACTTAGTTACTAAGAACATACTTACCTTCATTAGGTGAGTGGTACGTGTATTAGGTTAATTCACTATGTTGGATTAAACAAGTAGGAGAGGTAGAACAAAGTTAACGATCATTATCTGATCCTCTTTGGACTCTTTTCTTTCTAATTCATCCCCCAGTTAATTTTCTTGGATACCTGTGTGTCCTGAAATCCACCAGATGGATTTGACGACCGTGGATGAGATGTCACTTTTAGCGGCTTGATTCTCGATGTACATAGATGTCGATCACCTTCCTGGAGTGCATGTAGTACCGTGGACAATTTAAGTGGCGCTTCTGTGATTGCTAATACTTCCACTTGGAACACGCCGAATCGTCGTTTAGAAGTCTAAGTAAGCGTGCAGTTCCGGGTTCAGGCGAGATGCCAGAGCCGCTCCTTCACCTGTCCATGAAAATCGATTCTAGAGATTACGGCCCTATTAGTGAGCCCAGTCCTCTCTGGAGGAGAAGACTATTTCAGTGCTTAGGTTCAAGTCAGGGAATAGTGTTAGATAATCCGTGCCGGAATACAGGTGCACCAATCTCACAGTAGTACTGTGGCCCATACCGCTCTCTTTCCAAAAGTTGGATTGTTTCCAACGTAGGCCATTCTTCGAAGCTTCTATTTCCTTTAGGTACAAGGCCAATAGAGTCAATGCAAGCATAGTTTCAAGAGCTGCAGTTCGCATGGTCCTACTGGCGCTAGGAGTTTCTATCCATTCTAATTTTTGGATCTTTATCAGTTCCCATTTGGCGATGGTTGACTTTGGCTGGGTTGGTTACACTAGAGTGATCACGGATCAGTTACTTAATTAGTATACTCACTGGACATTGTCTGATAGGCCAAAATACTAAAAGGTTAGACCACTTTTTTATTAACTGCTGAGAGCTGTAGGGATGAAAAGGGAGGATGAAATCACTCTTTACATCCTGTGTATCTGGTCGGCCGTTTCTGAAAGAAGACAGCTCCATTTAAGGGCTCTTTTCTGCAACGACCTCAGCGAACTGGCGTCCTTTGATGTCAATCAGTCAAAAAATGTAAATCGATACAAGATATCACAATGGATCTCTTCTTGTCTAACTGTGTTGTATCCTTTACAAATTAGCTACACTAACCTAAACCTATACTTTGACCACATAACTTGACTATTCTTCTCCTAGATTAAGGACTTGTATAGATCAGCGCGTCATCTAGACTTACAGTATCCAATTATTTCACAGGTTCAGGGAGATGTTTAGATACTTTGTTTAACTGGGCTAGAATGATCGCTTGACTTTTTCGTTCATAACCTGACTTGATGGAACTAATATAATGAATGTATATATGCCTTCTCAATAAACAAGAAATGGCCTCCTAATAGGACTTTAAAACAGCATCCCATTATACTTTAACAATGAATCTTCATAGTCCCATTTGAGCATGCAATCCAAACTAGCTGACAACAATATTCAGATTCAAATGTCCTCCATCTGTTATCTGAATCCGCATAATTCCCCCAAGTAATTTGAACCAAAAAAAAAGGTACAATGGTCATCCAGCACATACCATATCTCAGCATTATCTTACAAAAAGTCCTTACCCCTTAATAACGACACCCTTAATATCATCCATCATCTAATCATCATGGTGCTTTTAAAATGTCTTCAACATTTTTCATCTCAATTCCGGAATGGATATGCCCTCTCATTCCGCTCACAATAGCCCATCATCGTCATCACCATAGTCATCATCATCATCATCAACAAACATCAGCATCAGCAATATTATTCCTGAAGGCCGAAATACTCTATATATCCTTGCAAACAAAACATAGATACGAGCAAAAAAAAAAAAAAAAACACAGAAATGCGCGCTAGAACTCATTTTATTATGGACAACGAAATGTTCGTTGAAATGTCCAAGTGGACAGAAAGTAGATAAAACGAGAAGCTCAACTGCCACTTAATTTTCGCATCCCATTATCATTAATTTACCCCCGAAACGGGGGCCTAAAACCAGACCGAACACCTTCCAAGGAAGCAGCAGTTTACAAGGCATTTCTCTCGTGCGCCGAACACACCATCCACTAATTTGCAAACGACAACGATGGGGTCCGGATAGAGAAAGACGTCATGATACGAATAACGCGCGTTTGTAGCCCAAAAAACAAAAAGCGGATGAATCATAATCATAAAAGGAACATCAACAACAATAACAATAAAACTTCTAAAAATC
This sequence comes from Xylota sylvarum, assembly GCA_905220385.1. Lineage (NCBI taxonomy): Eukaryota > Metazoa > Arthropoda > Insecta > Diptera > Syrphidae > Xylota > Xylota sylvarum. Next base: position 44,050,500 of record LR999958.1, read on the forward strand.
ATAATGGAATGGCAGGAGCAGGAACAGCAACAACCATCCTTCGCCAAAAAAAAAAAAAAAAGAAAAAAATAACAATAAAGGTCCTGCCATGGTATTTCTTTCATCTGCGCTGCGAGAATCCTTCAGTTAGTCAGTAGGCAAGGCCAACAGTAGCGGAAGCAGGATTACTTTTTTTTTTTTTTTTTTTCTTGTATAAATGTGGTCGGGGGAAGGATTCATAATCTTTTATGGCATCTCCTTTAACACTCATTATAATATCAGGATTTCATGCATACACAACAAAGAAGTCCGGAAGACCGGAAAGATTTAACACCCATAACTGTTCCCTCACACCGTTGAATTCACTTGCAGTTTCTCCACCTCCCTCCCATATACCAACTGACGACGACGACGACGACGATACGGACAAGGCAGTAGGATTCAACCCCTCATGGCAATTGCGTGAATGAATGAAAGTCATTCGGCGGCGGCGGCGGCAGCGTTGTCGTTGTGTAGTTGTCGTCATCATGGTTGTGGTCCTCGCCCAGAGTACAAAGGCAAAGTGAAGATACTGCTTGTGCCGACCACAAGCGAGGCGTAGAGTCGCAGCTTATTATTAAATGGAAATCACGCGCAGGATATGCGAAACAAAGGAAACCATAACCGTTTATGGAATGTTGATTTAGGTTTTCGTTTCCTTGGGGTATTCATGGGATGTGTGCACTATATGTACATGGTGTCCTACTTGCTGCAGCAAGGCGAGAAAAGCCACAACTAAGCGAGGAAATCAGTTGACAAGGCACGACCAAGATGAGCTGCATGCAGGCGAAACATGACGGGTGGATAAAGAACCTACGGCACGTTGCGTCGTCGGTCTTGTAGATCGGTCGGTTTGGCGGCTTTGGTGCTAATATACCCAATGAGGATGTGAGATTTGCATAACCTAGTTATGTGCCAACGATGTTGGTTGCAGTGGCTTTGTAACTGCAACCGAAAGAATATGGAAATGAATATGTGATATGCTGCAAGGACAACTCGTCCATTCGTTATTCTTTTGTGGTGCTAATTTTAAATGCACGATGGAAGAAGTTTTTTAAAATGGCTCTCGAGAGCCAGTCAGAGTCACTTTTGCAGAAGCTTTGAATTTTGATCTGGACGCAATGATGAGGTTTATAGTTCGTATATCATGTCTGATAACGTTTAATACATAGTTTGGCTATAAAAGTTCGTGTAAGGAAATCGTCGGACGACGACTTGTGCAGGGGAACAGAGAAGTAGTTGGAAGTCAGGTAAAAGCTAAATAAGATACTTAGTCGAGCTATGTAATTAGTTCTACCGAGTTGTGGTTGATAAGCCAGTCAACTTTCTCAGAAGATGCCAAAGAATAACTTGCAGTTCTATTTCCTCAACATCCAGGATATATAAAGGTAGTAGAGTGGGAAGAATTTAGGAAAGAAGAAGGAACAGTTGAACAAAAGAGTGTTCTCAAATCAAAAGGGCAAGCTAAGAATAGTTTTATTGTTAAAGGAAGCCAAACACTCCTTCGTCTAAAAAGACGCCTTTATCAATTAGACACAAGACAAATTAGAGTCATTAAATAGACTCCTACATAAATTTGATACTGGAGTATATCAGCTGCGATCGATGAGGAAAGACACATGGGATACCGAGGGACGATGCTCTGTTCCAACTCACTGTCGAAATAATGTCGAAATAAATATAAAATGAGCAACATAACCAGATTTGTTGAGAAATTCAAGAGCGATTCCAACGAAGCTATTAGGATCGACTAGTCGACACACGGATACGAAATGAAAATAATAAAAACGCCATGCCTTCCAAACAGTCTAAAATAAAGTACTCTGCCATTGCCATAGAAGCCATAGAAACAATGTTCGGTTGAGGTCCTTGATAAACCTAGTTCCAAGTTTCTGCTGAGCTTAGATCGGGTAAAGTCTCAGCCTTATAATAGTTGGCGTTGATGAACTTGTTTTTCTTGGATAGGGTTCTGAAGGTTGGGGGACAAGCGGTTTTTCACGCCAGTGAGTTAGGTGATAGAGGTCTAATCCTGCATTCAAATTTTATGAGTTTCTTGCCGTCATGCTAAAAAAGCACAACAAAGTACAATACAAATCATTGGTATGATAATGCTGTTGTATGGCCAGTAGATCACCTTTGGTTCCCTTCCCTATGATTTGATACATGAACACTACCCTAGTCGCCTTGTCAGTAACCTTTTAGATGCATGTTCTAGGTAAGCATTTTGTCAAGGAATACTTCAAGGTACTTCAATTTTCTGGACTGATTAATCCAACATGGTAAGAATGATCACGAGTGAGCTTTTTTTCCATCTTGATTGCTTCGTTCCCTCAGGTTCTCCATCATCTATACCATCTCTCCTCGGTGTCTACTTTGGGTTGATGGCCACGGAGACGGATAGTGATCCTCTTGGTCTCTCGCTTGAGGATGACCCCTTGTATCAGGTTCAAATGGAGCCACCGATACCGTGGTATCTGAACCGAAAAGTAGCACTAATGTTGCGGATCGTTGCGATTAACCTGTACCACTCCAAAATGTCTTCGGTAGTCGGCCATCGGGTATGTGGACTCCAAACCTCTAACTACACTCTCATCTGTGCAAGGACTAAAGGTAAACCAAAATCATGCATCCTTGCGAAGATCCATCTTAACATCTTTTGACTCTCTAATTACAGAAACCAAGATATAGTCGATACCAATGTGGAATTGATGGGAAAATAACTACTGGCTGATATCTGCCTATTTGGGTGACAACAGAGCCAGATCTAAGTTGGAAGCTTGACTGTGAAGATGGAGAGTGTAAAAACTGACCTCATCATTGGCTGTGATGCAAATGCACATCATAGATTCTGGGACAGTTCCGACATAAACAAACGAGGTGAGCAACTTTTAGATTTTATTCTTAGTATTAATCTCTTGATTTGGAATTTGGGTTCTAATTCCGCCTTTATTACCAGTAACCGACAAGAAGTCCTGGACTTAATTCTTGTTTCTGAGAATCTATTTCATAAGATAAAGGACAGGAGAGCCTCTAATGAGCACTCTTTTTCAGACTATTGCTGCATCCAATTTAGTCTAGATGATCTGCAAACCTCAAGGCAGGGAGAAACTACCTTGATGGAATGGTACTCTCGGTGTTCTTAGGAAGAGAGTAGGCTCCTATTTAACCTAACTAGAAGCTCTCGTGAGACAGCTGATTGGTGTGCCTACATACTACCTCTTAGGAAATACAAAACTTCACTGAGGAAGGAGAAAACACGTTCTTGGAGACCCTTCTGCAAATGCATAGAAGAGTCCTTCGAACCCTTAAGGCTACCGAAAATCCCTCTCCAAAAATTTCTCTATACACAGCCAGATGGTCACTGGATCACCTCTAGTAAGAAGTCCATCGACCTTCTACTGGACACGCATTTTCCTGGTAGCTCGTCAGTTGTTGTACCACAGTTCGAAACCACCTTCTCTACACGGTGCAGCAACTCCACTACTACTGAAAAGATCCTCTGGGCCATCCGCAGTTTCAAACCCTATAAGTTCTCAGGGCCAGTTGGTATCATTCCGGCTGAACTTCAGCAATCAGAAAACCTCTCTTTGCTTAAAGCCATCATGACAGGTCGTGTCTGAATCTGGTCCATATTCCCAAACTCTGGACCGAGGTTGAAGTTGTCTTTATATCCAAAGTAGGAAAATGCTCGGACATGAAACCAAAGAATCTCCAACCTATCAACCTATCGTCCTTTCTATTGAAAACGCTAAAAGACTGATTGATATCCACCTATGTACATCAGAGCATCAACGCATCTATGCTCCCTGCGTCCAAACAGGCATAATACAAACGGATAACAGTCAAGACGGACTTACACTCGTTAGTGCGCAACATTGAAAAATTACAACGAAGCATCAAGGAATTCACTATGATCACGTTCCTGGCCATCGAGGTGGCCTTTAACAATGTCAGATCTACGTCAATCATAGATGCACTCGCAAGCCTGAAAGTCGATTCTTCACTTGGAGTACCGATCAATCAACTGCTTACACGCAAGATTTGTCAGTAGCGGAACTCCTAGCATGGTGTTTTGTTTTCTCTTTTGAGGAATCTAGTGGTCAACGGGCTGCAATTGGACATAAGAAAGGACTGGATGCAGAATTGTTGCCTATGCAGATGACTTTGCTATCGCCGCCTCCGGAAAACAATTTCGTCTCAGTTTAGATAGGAGGCTAAACTGGAAAGCCAATCTGCTTGAACGCGTAAAAAAGTAACTGTGGCTCTGTACTCATGTAAAAAGGCCATAGGTAGAAGTTGGAGTTTTCAACCTCATATCCTATGCTGGATGTATTTGTCCATCATCAGGTCTATACTACTGTATGGTGTGATCGTTTGGTGGCCGGCTCTTAACAGGGCTACTCATCTTAATCTCCTATCTAAGGTGCAAAGACTTGCATGTATATTCGTCAGTGGACATTATGCTCCACCTCGGCAAGCACTGCTATCCGACTCAAAGCCTCCTCACAAAGGTCTAGTTGTCATATGGGCCACTCCTCGATCATCTCTCACCGGAGTGAATGGTTCACTTCTGCCTCTTCTGCAGACAGTTCAGTCCAGTTCTACCGACGAGGATGTGGGTTGTGATATCTTCTCTGATAACCTCAATCTGAACATCTCTTTCCGCCTCCCAGATCATATAGGTTTATATTAGGGATATTAGGATTTTTACTAACAGTCAAGTGGCAGTCAAATCCCTGGAATCGTGCTCCTTTACTTCAAAGGCCGCTTTAAACTGCCATTTGTTTCTTCTGGAAATGGTAGAGTAGTTCCATAGCCACCTTTGTTGGGTACCAGGCCACAAAGACATTGCAGGGAATTGCAAGACTGACGAGCTTGTCAGACAGGCTACGACCCATAGGATGCTGTCGAAGTGGCGGAATCTGTTACTAAAGGTGGAATCAACTGTTGGTGGGAAAATCCCTTCCACATCCTTAATTTGACATCTACAAGCTATAATTAGAATCAGCATGCCTAACAACACTCTATTTTTGACATTAAATTTAAACCTAAAGTCCATCTTAAGGATCAAACAAGGTTTTCTTTCAAATTCCGGACATTTAATTAAACCAACACACAATTCACGTCCTGCTTTGGATCGGTCCAACAAGAATACAAAGCAATCAATGTATTTCATGGTTGTCCACGTTCTACGGCTCTCTTCTCTCGCCCCCGACCTATTTTATTTATTTTCAATTAAAATACGTTTATATTTATTCCAAGAAAAAACAATTCGCCTCACAATCAACAAAACAACAAAAGACCATCACAGCCATCAACCGAGGAGCCACACAAGGCTCCATGAACCAATCTACCAGACTATGCACACCTGCTTCAATGAAACAATAAAGGCGACCGACACAATATCAAATGGGCCAGCAGAATCCACAGGACTTGGGTTTTCATTTAACCGACCAACACACCGACCCACCGACCGACCGAACTACTACCCCTTCCGCCATCTATGTATAACATTGTTTCTGCTTCACCTTGTGCTATATTTCGGGATCAAAACGTAAACAATTAACGGTTGTTTGAATGTTTCAATGCACACCTGTGTTAGAAATCGCCAGACAAGGAGGAGTGGGGTCGCACAAGAAAGAAAATTATTATTTCGTCTGAGGCATGCTTTTGAATATTCATTCTATAAACGGTGTCACCAGCAGTCGACCACAGGAGCAACAGTTGCAATAATTGTACTTGGGTATACACAGCCTACCACCACCACCACCCGACAATGCGCGACTCATGACCCCCAACAATAGTCCTTTTGAAGTGGCAACAACAAGAACAAGGAATCCTTAGAAGCCGTAGCAAAACCGAACAGAAAATGGGTCACAGTTTGATCAAAGATGTCGATGTCACCACAGTCCTGTTCAAACCCCACTCCCCCCCTTCCATCTAGGACCGCTGTTGGCAACTTCATTAATAGAGACAACGAAACGAAAACAATAAATAAAATGGAAACATACATACACACCCGCACACACGTACACACAGGAAATACAAAGGACGAAGGAGAATTATGAAAAGAAAACAAAAGCGAAGGCGAAGGCAAAGAAATCGACAAAAGGCGAAACTGGTTGCCCATACGCCCCAGTGCACCAGTTGTACACAAATCACAATATGCGCCGGAGATACACCCGGCAGGACAATGATGGGGTTCGGGGCTTCGACGCTTGATTGTGTACTGTACGAGCGTCTGTTTGCGTTCGGCTGAATTGTGGCCGTGGGCATGCATTGGGTGAGGAGAGTTGATGTCGCAGCCTTTGGGGCAATACATGATACAACAAGGATATACGCAGTGTGTCCAATATATTCATATGACGGTGGTGGTGGTGGTGGTGGTCGGTGGTCGGTGGTTGCGAAACAGTGTTCTTTTGCTCGCACGCGTATATGTGGGGCATGAGGTCGTTGTCATTGGGCACATTGGAATGGGGGAAGATTGCTTTGTTCCGGCGGAGAGTATTCTTCTTCTTTCGGTAGATTAAACGGAATTCTGCTCATGACTCGGGGGTAGGTAAATCATAAAACTACGTTTATGGTTTTTAGCAAATGAAATACAAATATGTGCGGGACTGGCATAGTTTGCGGCATTCTAGGAGATTAGAAAAAATATAATGGCTTGTGTTCTTGGTTAGAGTTGATTATAGCTAAGGGGTGGTTGTGCGAATTACACACATAGATGCATTTATTTTTTTTCGAGATATTGAGATTTATATTGGAAGTTTTAGGGGAGGTCATGGTAATATGTCTGACAGGTGCTCTAGTTTGTTCTATTTATTTTGAAAGAGAATGGGTTCCTCCCAGGAGATCCTCTTCTAAATTCATGCAGAAGGTTTGAGGTCATCCTTGATGGTTACTATTTTACCTCATTGAAAATTTTCTGGAGAAAGTACCATTATTGCATGAATTTGAGTAATGCCAAGTTTAGCCCATACCACACTGGATTTAGCAGTGGAACTGTATAGTAAATAGAGTAAATTTGTTAATATGGGCGACAAGTTCTGGAGAAGGCTTACCAACCGCTGTTGCAATGAACTGCTTCATTTCATCCATTAAGCTCGACTGGGAGTACTATCTGATGAAACCTCACAAAAAGTATTCAAGGTGTTTTACTAGCATGCGACCATCACTGAATGAAAATATCATTACTCTTAAAGTGTGGCCAACCTACTGCCACTTTCTCCTCTGTATGGTGATGTCTAAAAGTTCCTGACCCATTTTCGAATACAGGTGTCGGTTTAACATACAGGAGTATCTCTATGATGATGCGCAAAGATCTACATATATCAAACGAAGGTTTGAATCTAGCGAGTGACAATGGTAAACACCTTTTAGGTACTACACGACGTTTAGACCTAGTAATCTCAGACTGGATCGAATGCATGCTCAAGATGAGACTCATCAACTCAGAACTGGGTGACTGGCAAGTGCATGCACTAACCCCACAAGCTGTGAAGCTGGGAACGGATTCTTAAAAAAATTAGAACGAAGTGAGGTCAAAGTTGTCGCATATGCGGATGATGTTGTCATAATGGCGACATGTAAGTTCATACCTATCATTACCCAAATACTTCAATCTGCCCTCAATACCCTACACAAATGGGTGGAAAGATGTGGATTAGACGTTTACCACTTGAAAACAGAGGTAGTCCTCTTGACTAACAAAAAACCCACAGATCGGCTCCTTGAGAGTCAACGGCTCGCTCATCCAAATCTCAGTGAAGGTGAGATACTTGGCCTGTATACTCCGTAAGCTGACTTGGAAAGAAAACATGTCCAAAAGGATGCAGATAGCTTACATAGCCTTCTATACATGTAAAAAATTCTTTTGTAAAAAATGCGAGATAAGATCACGGACCTCTGCGCATTGACCAGGATAGAAAGATTAGCATGTATAGGGACTACAAGTGCCATCTGCAGTCCATGAAACCATACTGGCACTGATCCTATTAGATCTACACCTAAAGGAAACAGCTGGAAAGAGGGCGACACGGGCCACTGCACTATTGCAAGATGGGCACACTTATGTACCGGGACAGATTATACAATCACCATCCTACGACTTCAGCCTAATCGTTAAGGCAATCTTTCTCAAGGACGGGTTAAAAACTGACGAAGGAGTAGGCTCTGGCATATACTTATCTGAACCCAAAATTGCTTGCTCTCTGAGACTTTCAAACCACGGCAGTGTGTTCCAAGTAGAAATATTACCAATCGCAGAAGTGGAACTATCCACTAAACTGAACTCTAAAAAGATGATCGACAGATATATGTAAATCGGCAGTCAAGCCGCTTTGAAGCCTATTTAATCCATAGTCGTTAAATCTAAACTTGTGAAACGGTGCCGCGAAGAACTCACAGCACTCATAGTAAACCAAGATATTGCACTCCTTTGGGTTCCAGTCGTTAGCTCTGTTTTACCGCTCATAGCTCTTGTTAAATCCAATATGGAGCAACTTCAATTCACAGTACTAACTTCATTTAGCAGCGCTCTTCACGGGGATTATTATCAGCCATAACCTCCTGCCGGCCCACCGAAAAAAAATGCGACTGGACACAGATGACGTCTGCCGAGGCTGTGGCGAAATGGATGCATATCTCACACATCTCACTTCCTATGCGAATGCCCAGGCCTGTGAAGAATTAGGAAAATAGCATCTTATTTCAAGACATCGATACCATTTCTTGAAGTCAATAAACTGAAGCCTTCCTCAGTCCACAAGGTATTTGTCTACTGAGGAAAGTCTGCTTGTTCGGCAGTGATATGTTAGCCACTATTTTGGTTACAGTTGGAAGAATAATTATAGCCAACACTCCACAAAGAAGCTTGGTAAGCATCCCTCATTTCCAGAATCGCTCGTTTTCCCATGATGAGGAGTATGTAGAACATATATTCGACTGCACTAGTAAGAGGTCTGCAATGTTGCCTACAGCTTTATTTTTCTTGAGGGAATAGACTACGCTACTATCTCTATGATCCTGAAAGTCTTGTTTGGGAATTGATTGGTTCGGAAAATCTATTTGAGTTCGAGATCACAACGTAATAAAATTCTATTTCCATTTCCTGACCCGATCCTCATCCGAAATTAGCAGGTTACCGTTTAAGCTTCTTACTGGGTGTTGCCTGTAAGCTCCACTAATGTATTTACTTCCCGTTTCTGAAACATTTGAGTCACACGTTTGTCACGTCTCAAACTAACTACTTCTTCGCACGATACTGGTATTCCAGATCGTTACAATTCTAGTGTTGGTTACAATGCGCTCAGTGATCCGCCTCTAGAAGTCGTTCCATTTGAGAAACCATTTCCTACAGCATTCCATAGTATAGTGGTCGCGTTCAATGCTGATATCCTACAACACCGCGTCTAAAGCAGCATTTCACGATAGAATTTCTGTGTTATGATAATTTGGGACTTCACATTTGTCCAAAAACAATTTGCTTCCAACAATTAAAATCTAGGACGAAATGCGGACAAAATTATACCGAGATAGAGAACTGTTATCGGGAACTATGTATTACAGAAATTGAACTTTGTTCTTAAAAAGAAAAAGAAAATCCGAAGTATTACAATTAATAACATTCTAGTGATCTTCTACGGCGATGTCTTCATCGAATCTGTCCCATATTTGCCTTTGAAATATGGACATCGTTCCAATCCAGGTATAATAAAGAATCGAACTCGTTTCGCCATAATAAGGATAAATTATGGCAGTATTATCCCCATTACTCTCTACGATTTGACTAACTTCCATAACCCATTTACTTTTACAGCAATTTCTGGAGATCCTTAGGGGAATCATCTCGGACCACTTGTATTTCTGCCGAGTTTAGATGATGCCAAACTTGCCATCAGAATGTTGGTGAATACTTGAGAACTGATTCCGATTCTCGACTATTGGAGGACACTAGTAAAAAATCAAAGGATTCAATGTCTACAAATAACAATCTATTACAATATCCTCCAAGCGTGACTCACTGTCTTCCAGGACTTCATTGCTATATCCGATCTTGAAAAGTGAGGTGTTTGTACCCTTTCAACAGGCCACTGCGTATCTGTGACCATTTCTTTGTCAATTTTTCTATTCAATTTTAGAATTGGTACAATTTTTTGGTAGGATGATGAATGTATAACTCAAAAATGTTTTTTCTATTCTGACGAGTTCGTGATGCTGTATATAAACGTGAACGCCCAGTCTTCTGTTTGGAAGCGTGTCTACTGTATCCAAATAGAATTAGTGTGAACAGTAAATCGTTGCAAGAGAATAACTTCCTCACCAATCTTATCAAGCAAACTTTCTAAATGACATTCTATTACAAAAAGAATGTTCAGTCCATGATTATGACGTTTCTCTGCATTAGACTGATCAGCAGTTAGTCGCACGAATAAGATATTGATAAACGCTCTGAAAACGTCTTGAATCTTCTGAGTGAGTTTCTATTTCAAAAACACTTTAGCTTCAAAAATCCACTCTAAGTATAGTGATGGTCATCGTATGACAGTATAATGTTCGACTTCAAGGATCATTGCCAGCCGGAAGTATGTACAACCCTTGAACTGATCCATCCTGTGCTGGACTTAACTATGTATGTATGTCCTCATGAAAGTTCAGTAAATCAAATTCACAAATACATAAACGAATGCATCGCATCGTAATATCAAATTTGTTAGAAAACTTTCCCTTCCGCCTTTATGAACAAACACCAAAAGCATAATTCACAGAAAATTAATTTTAATTTTTAGTACCGTTTTCAGAATAATATACACTAAAAAGTCCTCTCATAGCGCGCCACCCTGATAGCCATCTCTAGCTCTCTGAGTGTGTATAGTGTATAGAGGGATACTCCCCTAAGGCAAAATTGTTTTTTATTACTTTTTAGTGCAAAGCCTTCCCATATACGAGTACGTACAGTGTAGAGTGTAGTTCTCATATTCACCCCGAGGGAATTTATACGAAAGTTCATGCGACAAAAAGTTTCTCGGTGACATCGGGGCATCCTTTCAATTTATGTCTACAACTTTTTATGCTCACATGGAGCGGAGCTACATGCTTGCACGTAAACGTACACATACGAGTGTATCTGGTGTACATAAGTAAATAGGTGTCAAATTGTAGCAAACTTTTATCAGATGTCAATTAACTTTTGAAGAAGTTTCCTTCTTTTTAGGCAAACAGCTATCGTCAGTGATGTGCTTATTGTTATTATCATGAACATGTGAATGCGTGAGAGTCTGCTATCTTGGGTTTATTTTTTTTGTTTTTTTTTTTTTTTACTTTTGTTGGATCCTTTAAGCCGTCATAGATTTATGGGAAGTTTCATTGTTTTTGATACAATTTATACTGATATGTACTTTTTGTCAACTTGAAGTTCAGAATAGACATATTACGTCAGGCATGCCTGGGGGTGATGAAAGTAAAGTTCTTAGCCTGAAGCATACATGCTTGTTAGTGGTAGAAAAACAATTTCATCTTTTAGTAAAGAGTGATCTTTTCAATCTGATTAGACAGTTGGAGCATCTTTGAACCATGTTAGGCCAGATCTGTCTGGTAATGATGCACATATGTATGTAGTTCCATCTGACAATCTGCGGTTTGTCATATTCATTGCATTGAGCGTTCGTCACGCTTACAGTTCCATGGAACGTCCCTATTTCCCGGGATCCAGCACAGATGAATATTAAATTCATTCGCGATCTCTATGAGAGAAGAATGGCAGTTAAGAGCTGTTATAGACTTTATAGAAAATGATTCCAAGGACTTATGTAATAGCTGCTTTTCTTTACCCCAAATCGTCATCCTTAATCGTCATTACCACCTGGAAGATGGTACAATAATTTGGAAGATGGAAACACCGCCAACTACCCCGCCTTTAATTTTTGAACCGGTATCAAAAATGGGTTTGCTCATCTTCCGGGACTACATCTTCCAGAATAATCTTAAAGGGATGGTAATCTAGAAGTTATTACCAAAATTTAACCTGAATATGGTATAGTCTATTGGTTTGTGGGAAATTTTTTCTATTTATAAAACTGTCTAACTCATGAGTGTTGTTGGAGGGATCAGGGGTTCTACACTGTCCCTATACTTGGACCAATCGGTTTTCCTGTAATTTATAGAAACTGATTGGATGGGCGAAGGTCAGTTAGACTAAACTGAATGTTGATCTGTAATAAGAGAAGGAGCCCTCACAGGATACGTTCCAATCCCTAATTGTGTGACTAAGGTCATATCTTAAACTTACTGTCTATTGCCAATGAGGAAGGTGGCACAGAGAACTAGGTTTCAGAGTAAAAGGTTAGTACTTCAAATGTTTCGTTTTTCGTATCACTTTTAGTGCTGCCCAAACATTATGATGGGCGTTCGCATCACAAACGTTCGCATCCACATAGCAATCGTTCTCCCCATTGTAATCGCAGGAAGAAGACCGTGATGGTCATGGAACAAATATACAGTCAGTTACGATGGGTAACGATATGAATAGGGTCTACTGTTTAATGCCTTATCCGAAACTCAATTTTGGTTTGAGAATCATTTCATTACAATTATTCTCTTCAATGTTTGTCAGATTCTCGTGGTAGGTGGAATTGCGAACAAAATTTTGATGTTATCTGAGAATGGAACTTCGTCCACTGAGTCATGACCCCATTAAATAGCAATTTCCATTTGGCCTCGTAGATGTAGCATCATCGATAGATGTTGATTCATTAAAGGTTTTGAATACCGATCATCGTGATATTCTTCTAGTAAGCTTTATTCTATGGCATCCATTGGTCTCAACTAGAAGTGTTTTAAGTATTCTGTGAAGCTAAGGTGATAAATAATGTTAGGATCACACACTGCATTTGCTAAGTTTCGCTGTTCCAAAATTCTACGAGTACCTAGGTTTAGTAGCGACAATCACCAAACTCCTTCTATCAAGAAGGAGGGCCATCTTGATCCAAAGGTCTAGTCTTGAACACCTTCCTGAAAGTCAACATGGATAACCATTGGAATGCTCCGAAAATGGCTTTTACAATTACAACTGAAACGTCAGAGACAAAGACTTGACAAAGGAAATGACAGATAGTCAGGATTACTCTACTGAGAGCTCGTTTTTAGGCAAACTTAAATCCTGATGAGCTTTCCACAGCAGTATATTTTCGAACCCGCATCGGATTCGCACCTAGCAATACATATTACCCACTTATACGCAGGGCTTGGGCAACCGAATGTTCTGAATAAGAAGGATAATCTGATAGGGTGCGGTAATTGCAGGGTTATATACGTTGCTGCAAAGATTGTAGGACATATATAATTATAAAAAGAGCTAATGAGCAAGTATTTCTATCCCAGCAACTTGGTGAGAGTCTTCAATACCCTGAATTTCATTTGGCTAGTACTGTGGTGGAAAGTTATTGACAGAGAGAAGTGGAGAAGTTCAATGGACAAGGTAAACATACGAGCACTTAAAGGCTACCTAGGTTTCACATAAAACCCTGATATTTTATCCATCATATCTTGGAAGTCCAGAATAAGAAAATAGAGCTGAAAATATGTTAGTACGACAAGTATCATACTTAGAAAGAGTTATATTTTCTTTTACCCAAACAAGAGCTGTATAGAGTAGATATCATATTAAAAAGGAGAAAATATATTTGTTATTTAATTGTTCGCACTTTACAAGACATTTCCACTCCAAAATATGTCCTGTGGTCCAATACACTTACCCAGTCAGGGAAATATAGGAGGTATTCAGAAAACTGGGGATGGGTTTGCAAAAAGTTGTAAAGCATTACAGAACTTAGAGCATGATGGCATGCTGTTGCTTTTGAAGTCATTGATAAGAACTTTATGTTCGATTTTTGTACTTTTTATATCTTTCGCACTGTAAGCCACCATACTTTTGTAATGTGAGTCACAACAAGTAAACTCTTAGGCCAAAACTCTGTTTCCGAATTGTTGACGGTTTTCTTAAAAGTCTACACTGCGTTACATTTAAATTGATATGAGAGGACACGGTTGAGACATGATTTTTGTTACTTAAATTCAATCTTAAACAACTGCTGATGCTACGTCTTCAGATCCAATGAGATGAAGTATTCTATATGGTTTCAAAAAGTGATGGCCTTTCTTAGAACGAATGTCAGTTTAGGCATAGTTTTTCGGATGTAACCAGAAACTGTTCATTCTAACAGAGTGATCTTCTTTTTAAGTTGCATATACCCACGGTAGGTAGGTTGTCATAGCAGGCCGCGTGAGCAGTGACACGTAAACCAGTAAAGGTTCAATTGCAATCTGAAGTCCTCATAAGAGGACCCTTGGAACCAGCAGGAGATTAATAAAAAGTGTTGGAGAGAGCTTGGTACGTGTAGTGGAGGTAGAGTGTGGTTTTCCCCTCTTCTTCGTATTGTACATGCAACTTCTACAGAAGACATTGATGAGGAGGCCCAGCCTAATGGCGTACCAACCGATAATGCAGTGTCTCGTAATGACACCTACTATGATTGCTATGAGCGACTTTCTCTATCTGACCATACAGTTGGAGCGCTGCTGATCCAGGTTGGGCTAGATTGGTCTAATAATAAGGGATGTGGTGCCATCTGTCCATCCGATTGGTTAAATTCACAGCGTTGAGCTTAAGCAGCAGTTTGACTGTAGCGAGATGCATTCCAATATTTGTCTTATCCAGTAAAAACGATAAGGTTGTATCCTGCCTGACGAGTTCGTTGGCAACACGCTGCAATATCACTGTATCTCTGTACCCAAATGAAGTGAATTTTGAATTTCTAGTCATCTCATTAAGAAACAGGCGAAAATTAAGCGCAGTTTTTGAATTGAATGTGAAAGATTCCAGAGATTTGATTGCGGCTTGACTATCCGTAAAAATTGTGATATCCCGATTAGATATCACATTGCACTTCAGTCACCTTGATCTCCATCTGAAGGACGTTACAGTGATTGGGAAGGCGGAAAGTGGTATTTATAATGCATTTTTCAATAGAGACATAATAATTTTGTATGTTAATACAAACGGACATTTAAACGTTTTTTTTATGATCTGTCAATGTCAAAACGTCAGTCAAGGTTTACATTTTTGTCATGGTGAAGTTCATGAACGAGCAACGTTTGAAAATTTTTAAAAATTACTACCGAAATTCTGTGTTGGTTTTCGCAATTTTAAGAGCGTTTATATCAATTTTCGGTCGTAATAATCGTCCAACCAGACAGGCTGTGCGTGCTATAGTGGATAAATTCGAATGAACATATTTATTCATTATTGTATATTCCTGTGCCACTGTGCCACCAATGCACCTATCGAAGTATCGAAAATATCGGAGCCGTATGTACTTCAGTTCAAAATGAACCAAATCATCGATTCCATGCCATTCCCAGGAATTGGGAATCTGTCAGTCCACATTGTGCTAAATTTTGCATAAAGATCTTGGACTACACCCTTACAAGATCCAGTAACTCAAATACTGCAGCTTCTTGATCAATCGAAGCGCCAAAACTTCTCCGATTGGGTTCTGCAAAATTTTGGAAAAAATCCTAAATTTCATCGAAAAATCATCTTCAGCGATGAAGTTCACTTTTGGCTTACTGGCTTTGTCAATAAGCAAAATATTCATTATTGAACAGCAACAAACCCACATGTGCTTCAAGAGACTCCACTGCATCCTCAAAAAGTCCAGTATGAAGCTGTGATTTGACCGTATTTTTTCGTCGATGAAAATGATAGCCAAGTTACGATCAATGGAGTTCACTATCGTGCCATATTGGAAGACTATTTTTGGCCAGACATAGATTGATTTGGTATAAGTGATATGTGGTTCCAACAAGATGGTGCCACATGCCATACAGCTGGTCAAACAATTGATCTATTAAAGGCGAAGAATCTCGAGAAATGGTCCGGTCATATGGCCACATCGCTCATTCGAAAATGTCAACGTTCCTTCCAATATGCGTGGACGACTGGTGGAAAATATTGGGTTTCCATCTAAGTTTCTTATCATGTATGAGACTCAAATATTTTGCCAATGCCATATAATTTTAGAAGGTCAATATGTGTAATGTAGTACATCCTAGTAAAGAGGACAAGTTATATTTTTTAAGGGTTGACGCTAAACACACATCCCTTAGTCCACTTAAAGAGATTAGAGAGACCATTTCGTAAACACCAATACGTTTGTATGTAATAGAGTATCTATAACATGTATATTTGTTTTTTTTTTTAATGGAATTCCCTATTCTCAGTTTATCTTCAATCATATAAGTTTTTTCACAACTTCATCCCATAAAGAATATCCCTTTAGAAGTTTCCCGCAAACTCACATGAAATTTAAAAAAATAAAGAAATCACACAATCGCAATGGAAAAGTTTTTGAATAATTTCCAAATAACGTTTTTCTTCCACACCCCTTCCGTTTTAGAAAAAAAAAAAAAACCAAAATACTATCGACATTTTGAAACCATATGCTCACCAAACTAAATCACCACACACTGTGATTCGCTTATAAAATCTTCTTCGACACAAGATAGTTTCACCAATATCCGCCATTTCATTCAATACGAGTATATACATATGTATGTATGTAGATCCCTTTCTATAGAAAGATGAATGTTGAGAAAAATTTCAATTCAAACTTTATCCTCAAACGGCACTGTTTATAGGATTTATACAAATCGGTTGAAACTAGGCGGTCGAGAAAAACGTCCTAAAGAAACGACTTCCACTCTCTCTACACACTTTCTGGTGTAGATAGTGTTACAATTTGATTAATTGCCGGAAACGGAAAAGGAAAGCAATGCCAGAAGCCGAGAACAGCATGAGCAACACCACAAACTTCATCTCATTTGAAATCAAAAGACTACCTACACATACAGTAGAAAAAAAAAAAAATAAAATAAAAAAAAAAGCAACCAATGATTGGTAAGAACGTATAGCTTCCGTCGTCCTGTGTGTTCGTCCTTCCGAAAGACCGGCTAGAGAAAGAGAAAAAATGATTTATGTCGACAGAAGCGTTTCTTTGGCTACTTATGCTGTCGAAACTTCCGAAAAGAATTGAGATGGATGGAAATTAAATTTAAAATAATGTTGTGTGGGTGAAAAGTTTTCAAGCCCTCCTACCACCCACCCACCCACTAGGTCCCAATCTGCCAAAGGCGACAATAACATGCAAAAGAAACCAAAACACTGCCAGATACCAAAATACATCATGTTCGTTGATTCTGCTGCTCTACATGCCATCGTGTTCGTCCTGAAATGGAATACCCTATGCATCTGTAGGATATTCTCACACTTGGCAGGAGAGTGCAACTCAAGCTAACGTAGTATACTGCTGTGTACGTAGTATGCATGCAGGCCAAACAAGCAACATGGTACTAAAAAAGTTCGCCTGGCTCTGGAAATAATACCGAAAAATATCACTTTTGATTTTCGGAGAACGCAAAGTTTTTTCGACTCGTCCGGTCCCCCCGTTTTCGAGCTGCGTAGTGGTTCCTTTCTATCTTCTTTGTTCCACCGGGCGCGTCCGGTGGAGGGGAGGTTTGTTTTCTATTTTTTTCGGTTGCGCTTTTCGACACGGAAAAACTTTTCTAATTCCATTTGAGTTAAAGCGTAAATATCCGTAACCAGGCGAAACAATAAATTATGTTTGGATTTTAGCGAAAAAAATAAGAAGTACCGACGGCGGCGGCGGGGAGATATCCAACAAACAGCGAACTTGTCATCGCTCCGGCAATTGTCGAAAACTTTGCGTTGTTGTTGACACCTCCCGTCAAAGTTTTTGCCTCTAGCGCCAGCGGGAGGGGGGTGCGAGGATGCATCTGTGTACTCCTCGTATTCAGTGCCAAATGCCAACCCTCTGTTCGCTGTGTGAGGGGGGGATGGGGTGGGAAAATTAATATATTTTATGTTCAAATTTTATTATTGCGCGAACAACGACTCTTGCTCTGACTCCGACCCCGCAGGGATTAGTAGTTGATGGGTGCTTTGGAAAGGTATTATCACCAAACCTCTCTCTTGTCATCGTCATCATTGTCATCACCTCGTTTATCTGCCTTGAAACACGATGCAGAGGTGCTCTGGTCGTAAATTTTCTTCATTTCTTTGGTGTGTATTTTTTTTTTGGAAATTCACTTGAAAATTTGTTCGTGGGATATTAAATGTCCCGGTTTTTTTTTTTTTTTGGTTTTTTTTTTTATGACATCGATTATGGTATGTATATGTAAGTAATTCTGGTGGGAATTTGAAATAATTACGAGGAACTCAAAATTTTTTACGACATTTTTACAGCGCTAAACCTTTCTGGAGCACGATGCTCGCGTAGTCCTACCTTTTTAGCTCGGTTTTATGAATTTGACTTTGTTGTTGAATTTTTATGGGTTATGATGGAGAATATAATTGTTAGGTCGTAAATAAAAGAGGAAATGGTAAAAAAATAAAATAAAATATATAACAGTTAATCTTTTTCAATCTATTCCCACCACGTGTAGGGAGGCTTTTGATGGTAAAACAAGGTTTCAGTGTTAAGATCGAATGCGTTCGTTAAGTGAATTCAAATGAATTGTTAATTTTGCAGGACAATCCTCTTAGAGACTAAAGAGTTGGTTATTTGAATTCAGAACCCGATCTAGAACCTGAGCCGGATCTTAGGATGACGAAGGAATAATCTCATCGGTCCATATACATATCTCTTATAAAGAAAACTTTCAAGAAGAGGTCTAGTCCATTCACATGTCCAATAAAACAGTGTCAGACTGCAGTTGTGGTGATACGTGACCTTTCTTTTAAGAGTAGGTGGCTAGACTGCTTTTGATCCATTACAAATCCAATCTGCTAGGTAATATCACAAGTAGTCCCCTCTGCCTATGCGAATCGTAGAAATGGTCTTATGTGTAAAGAGATCCCCTTTTTTTCCTTTCCCGTTTGCAACAATATATCAGGAGACATTGATATCATTGGAGATGACTTCTCTTCCGGAAGGAACCCCATTGTGTCTAGAAAATAGTGATACGTTCAGTGGCTAGACTGGGATATGACTCTAATGTGGTGATTCCCGCTACTTGTTTACCAAAGGTATCTACGGATTGAATGTGGAGCCGAAAGGGGTTTCAGCAAGTAAACCGTGACTCTACACCTCAGTTAATACGAAACCCTTTTTTTGGATCGATAGGGTGCTTTGGCTGGATTATTGAAATATTTTAAGAAGTCGCTATTTATCATAGTCACTCTTGTATGCAAAGTGTTGTTGAATTGTTCTGACCGTAAACAAGTAGCTTTCTATTTGACTGAAAGGTGATTTGTTCGGTCTAGACAATAGAGTTCATAATGTGTAAGCTATCGAGACTTTTAAGTGTGGGAGGTCGACCTATCTACCTCTCGCAAGCTTAGGATTAGATATAATCCTTTTAGTATTCTTTAAGAGATGGACCATATGCTACTAGTATAGATCAACTTGGGTAGATTCTCTTCATAGTCACCAATGCTTAAGGCAAGTTGTTGGTAGTATTTATGATATTTACCATGATTTTCCAAGACGAGTGATTTTGCGTTGACCTAATTCGCAATTACATTCGTTTCAGACCTCTAGAAGTACGGCGTGAAGTAAAAGGATTTCCCCGTTTGAATCTCCACTGATGATGCCTTATTTCAGCTACTTCGATATATTTACAGCTCAGATCACTAACAATATTTCATTACTGGGTCAGAGTGTTGAAATGAGATGGTGCCGGAAAGCCCTTGATGCGGCTGGTATCAGTTTATTCGGCTCCTTATCCGTGGGCTTTTTAACCGGGTTAGAACTATGTGGTGGTTCATTCCCTCCCACGGAAAACCCATATGGCTATGAAGCCTTGGATATGGGTGATCCTAAGACTCCATCAAACAAAATAAGTACAACAATCAACGGGCTGCACGTGAAATATTCAGACCCTTAGTAGGTCGTCTATTGACCATAATTGGAAGGTACCACTCAATAAGTTGTTATGAAATGGGGAACAAAGTATTGTCTATATGAGCTTGTCGCTCCAAATACCAAGTTATCGTAATAGAGGTTAGGAAGATCCTGTCTAAGGCATGTACTGTACCCAGTTATATTAAGAGACCTGATGGAACAATGGGAATCGAGAACCCCTAGATTTATTTCTAAAAGCACTCTTTCCAGGGAAACACTGCTGCGTGTGACTTCAATATTGATCAGCTCAATCCGGAGATCCCGCATATCTCAGAGGATGTAGCAAGCGATCATTAACTTCAATGAGGCCCCGTTAAGATCAGCCTGATGCTAGACAATAGAGTGATCAATTCAGAATTTGGCTATTGTAAATTGAGAACATCAGTTCAACGCGGAACACCATAAGTAGAGGTACTATCACTGTAACTCCTTAGAATAAACGAATTACTCCTATCCTTAGTAAAGGAAGGATTCAAAGTTATAGCTTATGCAGATGACATTGCTATAGCAGTCAGTGGGAAATACCCAGAAACACTGCAGGATCTTATGAAAACAGCCCTTACAAGGCTGGTCAAGTAGACAGATAACTGCAGTCTTAGTGCCAATCGGACGAAAATGGAGCTAATTTTTACTAAAAGACATAGAAATCCGGAGATAACATCACCAAAAATGAGAGGAATACACCTAAGTTTTTCCGAACATGCCAAATACTTAGGTCTACTAGAACTGAACGTATTAGGAAAGCCGCTATGGTACCATACGCTTGCAATAGTGCCATAGGGTGCAAATGGGGCGTCCGTCCACAAATAATGCAGTGGCTTTATGCAGCGGAAGTAAGGAATCCTAGTCTGGTGGACAGCATTAAACTATCTATCTTTCTCTCATAAGTAAGATTCTGCGAACGGCATGCGTTTCCGATATCAGCACCCTCCGGACAACTTCCACGGCGGCGTTGGAAACAATGCTACATATCCTTTCTCTGGATATTTATTGGAAAGAGTTTGCAATGAAATCGGTGTTGCGACTGAGAGAGTCATCACTATGGTATCACAGCGAGACAAGGCACGCCACAATCCGCAATGCTGTACATATAAAAATAGAAACCATGGACTATGTAACCCCGTTCCTGGAATTCGGGCACGCCTTTAGGCTTATAATCCTGGCCAACAAGAATCACCATTTCCCATTCTTTCCAGCTACCCTGCATTATCCTCATCAAGAAACCAGATTCTGGGAGAATACTTCTTCGAGGAGCTTAAAGTAATTTCCGATTTGGGTATCAATCAAATCTGGAAGCTCGTCCAAAAGTTAAAATGATTCCAAGATTAACTGAAGCGACCGAGTTGTGTGGTAAAACAATGGATGTTACCTTGTCTAAATGTATACTTTCGTATATACATGTATCTAAAACCGAAACCTATTGTAATAGACTCTCCACACAGATACATCTTCTTAACTAATACAGAATATGATTGGAGTTTTCATACTCTACTAGACTTTGTCTCTTTGCACAGATTTCATTTGGTTAGATGCTACTTTAGGGAGCAGTGGCAGTACATAAGATTAGCAGCTTTCTGGGGCTTTTTCTATGAGTTAAGGATTTTTTTGTGGGAATAACACTTACAGAATCTTTTTCATGCTCCTTAGATGCACATACTGAATCAGCCTAATCTAGTTTGTCACAGTGTCGTCACTAGCAGTTCCTTGTTGATCAGAGAGCCAATCAAGTTTTACTTTGTTGTGCCTGGCAGGAGATTGGAAGCAGTACCTGACTGACATAGATTCTATTGAGTTGGACGATAGTGTTTTTTTATATAATTACATATTTAGCGCCTTGGATAATATCTTAAGATTTAATCTAGACAAGATCTCAATAACATGACACAAGTCCTCTTCTGTACTGAGGCTTTAGTGTTGGGTTCAAAGACGATAGTTTCTACTACAGATTCCATCTTCAATCCGATGAACTAGATCAAAGTTTTGGGGTTCACTTCTGTTTCTTCATTTCGTTAATCTCTACGATTTAATATCTCTACCTCAAATAAGCTTCCAAAACTGTACGCCATGACCATAAAGAATAGACCAAAATTCAGTTGAATAGCTATTTCACGAAGAATCTTTTAAAAGTAGTTACAGACACTGTGATAGATTGGTCAACTCTTCGATCTTTCTATTGTTGCCTGTCATTGCCATCGCGTCCTGACTGGTGTTGACGAAAACTCACAACTAATTTCCTTAGATCATCCTTCTTGTATTGACTAAGAAATTGTACAAACTATACATCTTGGTAGTTAAAGATATATATACGATCTATGTCTGCACTTCGTGTCTAGTTTTTACTGTCTTCTTCATAAAGACGGCAACATTGAATATATTGTAGACCTCTGCAGCATACTGTCCACTTAGGCACTCCACTCCTTTTGGAGTTCCTCAGGGATCCATTATTTCACCAATTCTATTGCAAAAACTGCCTTTAGATACCTTACACCTTTGATAGTGCAACTAATCGACTCAAAACCTTAAAAAAAATACTTATTGGTGGTATTAGGAACATAGTTGTGGTTGAACTTTTTAACGATCTCACCAACTGAAGTATCAGCTTTTCAAACTTATGTATGATACTGTAATGAACTGAGAATCGTTTGAAGAAATCCTGAATGATAACAAACTCCAAGCAATGTTACGCATCTCCATTAAACAGTCCATGAACTCTTTCCAACCAATATCATGGGGTTGCTTCTGCAACTATTTGAAGGAGAATTCTGGAATTCCTGATTTGACCCATCTACACTAGATAATTCATAGTCAACATCATCTTGTCTATCTATGCATATAGTGATCATAATGTGATCAAGTTCGAACTACGGTCTTTTCTAGTTTGGAACTCTTTCTTTATATTTGATAATGTTGCTGGTCTTGGCTGCATCACACGATTCGACAGGCTCCTTAGGTTTGTGAGAGAACGAGTTTGACTTCTGGCTAGATTTTGCCAATTCTATTTGTCGCCGCTAGCGAGTAGCTTGAAAAACCTTAATGCCAGCCAGCCAGGAGAGTTTAGAGTTCATAGCTTTGCCCTTAATGAGCCTCCACAGTTCACAGAAAACCTCCCTTCATCATCGAATAAATTCAGGTGTAAAGTGTAAACGAAAAGTAAATTAAACTAAGTGCCCATAAATGTTGCCTACCATTAGGCTGTCAGGTGAATCAAACTCAATTTGTATATCTGTCAGACGATACAAATATGTTTCGGAAGCGACTGTAATCAGATTCCAGCTTTTAAGTCGCTGCCTAGTTTTCATCTAGCTTACGAGGTATCAAGTTTAAAAATATGAATGTTTTGTATTTGTATTGCAATGGAACACACAAATTATTGCATATTTCTAGATGTGCTCTTCTTTCTCCTAAGACAGTAATCTGAACCATCCTTCCGTAGAAATTTAACTAGTCAATATCACTATTGTCGGTTTGTTTGTCCATCGCATAGTCTTGAGAATCATGAACTTTAAATACAAACCTTCTTAGAAGTTCTTATCGTTAAACATACGATTCATTTTAATACTAAAAACTCGTAAAATCATTCACGTATGTAAATAGTTTTAGGATTTTCGGTATTCGAAACCTTAAAGAACAAATAATTTCTTTCAAATCTCTCGAGTTATACTGAAATTTCAAATTTGCCTTTATTTCACCTGTTTACTGCCTTTTTTAATGGATCCACGAACCGAATACATTTCCAAGAACTACGTATGAGTCTGTTCAATTTGCTGGTAAAATTGCATTTCCAAAACAAATCCCTTCCGAGAAACCAACGTTTTTCAATGAATAGGTTAGGTCTCATTATAAGTAATATATTCCTGGAATTTCTTTGTCATAATAATTTCAGTATATTAAAGATTTACGATCCATTTCAGACGAATATTCAAAAAGAAAACGAAAATGAGAGATTTAACTATGTACATATTTCAATTCTACAGTCGACGAGTCGATTATGAATCGATTTAAATAACCCGACCCACCTACATTTTCCACAGTTGACCTGAATACCAAAATCCAAGCTTAAATAGCCATTTGCTGGTTTGAATAGATGCCAAAAAATGTTGCTCCTTTGCTTTGTGACATTTATGCGTGTACCAAATAACCAACGAAACAAAAACCGAGATAATGCTTTGAGGTCATATTGCCAGCATGACATAGAATAAAAGATTTGAAAAAAAAAAAAAAAAAACCAAAACCGTTATGACCATGAATTTCAAATGAACGACAAATCCGATTTGATTCGCTGCCAAAACCAAAAACCATGCTCCAGTAAAATTCCCATTTTAAATCCGGAATATCTTGATGCAGGATAAGTCTGAAACGTCTACCAAAAGTTCCGCCTCTTGCAATATAAAAATGCTAATTCATTGAATGAGAATATAAATACAATAACAATAATGCGTCCATAAGGCAGCATTTGAATGCGCAAAAATAAAGGCACCACACAAAAACACACACACACACATTCAGATAGTAAAAGGATAAAGGAAAGGACTACTAAAAATTAAAATCAATAAATTACATACCCATCGCTATCAGGATAGCAATAAAAAACTGAATAAAATTCATGGTAAATCCTTTCAATTTCACTCTGTAATCCTTAGCAATCGACGACGAGTTATACACGACGAGCGACGCGGCAAGCACAGACTGCGTCGCGCCAAAGGACGAAACGTCACGACACCACCGACAGCACGACAACAACCACGACTACGACGACGACTACGACGACGACCACCAGTCACAAGTCTCTTGCTCTCGAACACGCAGTGTGTAATAAAGTGGAATCCTTTTGAAGGCTTAAAGGCTTATTTTAATTTTGCATTTCACTCAAGGCGTGGGGCCACATTATGTGTTTTTTTTTTTTTTTACTTATTTTGGGGTTTTTTCCGGTTCCGTTTTTTGTTCTCCTTCTGGGGTTGCTCCTCTCGATATTTTTTTTTTTGTAATTTTTTTTCCACATCAACAAGAAATATAAATTATCCTGCCGTTGATGGAGAGGAAAAAGAAATCATCGCTTTATGCGGTATCATTCGCCTGCAAGGATCTTGATTTCTCTGCCGTTTGAATAAATTGACACGACGAGCTAATGTTCCGCAAAATTACATAGCAAGCCCGTTTCCTATACCGAGGAGGGGCTGTACCGTCATAACTTTAAGAACTATTTCCTGAAATCCTTGTAATAGTAAGTGTCTTGTGGCATCCACTTAGTGGCCGGAGTTGCGGTGCCAAAATAGAAAGAAAGGCAAAAAATACTTCGAAAGGACCACCGGACAAGAAGGATGTACGATGGGAATCATGAACCATTTCACACGATTACAAGGAATTTTCCTGTTCACCAAGCACACTCAAATACACACGCGTGTTAGGATTTTATCATCATCGCACAACATCATCAGCATCGTTTGGCAAATCATTGTGATCATAATCGTTTCACTCATTCATTGGCGGATCATTAATTATAACTGGGGAGCGCAATTTAAGGACGGAAACACACGCTTAAATCGGTTTTTTCTTCTTCTCTTTTTCTTCTTCTATAGATCCTTAATCATAAGGATGGAAGACTAGTATAACGCACGTACACTACACACACTGCAAGCAAATCATTTACGTAAATCTACGACAAGAGAACAAGGACGAAGACCGATAACAGACCGATTCGATTTTCAAAACCATCTGTCTAGAGATGATAAAAGTGACTGAAATCACTACAGAACCATTTTGATTTCAAAAGCGTTCCCTCATAAGGATGCACATCTCATACAAAAAAAAAAAAAAAACACCGATGAGAAGAGGAGGATACGAAAAAGGATTTAAACACTTGGGATAGGAATTTAGCTTCTTGTGCTTTATGCGTAGCTATGGTAGATACTTGGTTTGCTAGTGATACTGCTGATGGAGGTGGTTGTGCTTTTTTTCTTTTGGCCAAGAGAAACAAAAAAAAAGTGTAAAGTGTTTGAGGCTGCTGATTAGGACACGGGATACGGTCTGGAGTCGTTTCGGTTTCTCTCTCCTGATGGAAGGACTACTCTCATTTCGAGCTTTGTGCTATGATGTTCTATGTACCAATGCGCTGCGCAGGTTTTCCGAAGATTCAGCTGATAGTAGGAGAGCACAATGTGTAAACAGAGAGTACAGGATATAATGGACCAAAGGGAGGAATGTAAATCGACTTGAGTAAGGACAAAGTTGAGTACAACTGCATAGAATGTCAAATGTCATCGGACAACACCCAAATGTATCGACAGTGAATTAAATTTTCATTAATGGAATCCAATTCGATCCGGACGTGTCCTGATGAGCTGAGCGACCTGTCAACCGATTTCGAACGGGTAGGAGGATTATCTTTGAGTTCAAATGAGTTACAGTTCTTGGAATCATCCATCAAGCACGTTAAGCGATTAAAAGTTGTTATGGTTATTTTCTGTTTAGACAGAATTCGTTTGGAGGCTTGTTGGGTTTTGAAATAGAAAGGTGTTCTAGGTGGAATTTTAGTTTTACGGCAATGGATCGAGTAGTTTATCTCAAAAATGTAGGCTTATGTCCTTACATATCCAGGAGTGAGGCAGTTGGAGAGAAATTTTCAAATAGAGTCTGGCGGTTTTTAGAAATTAAGCATTTTAGCATTTGCATGACATAAGATCGAAATGAGAAAAGATTGGATTTTTTGGTTTGAAACTAAGGTACTTCTATAAGTATATCTTGTATCTTTTTGTCGCTGGAGAGCAGTTGCCTAACTTTGCTACTGTTGTGCTAGAGTAAATTATTCAAGGTATCAAAATTAGGTGAAGAGTACGATGTCAAATGGATATGAGAAAGTCAGTAAGGTAACTTCGTTGTCTAAAGTTGGCTATTTTACGAATATACGAGCGTGAGATTCTGTAGAAATATGAGGAAGCTTGTTATACAGGTAAGGGTTTGTAAGCACTTTCATAGGCATATGGTAGTATATAAAATATTTTTGCTCAGGATTTCTGTGTTTTAGGCATCCTAAAGTTTGAATACTCCACTGAAAAGTTGAAGAGGGGGTTTGATGCACGGTTTTCGGGCAGTGTGTCGATCATTGTGTTATTCGATTGACAATTCGATATGTGTCGGACAAATATTACAATATTTCTTGGAAACCTATTGAGTATTTGGCCAAATTGACTGAGAGGTTAACGTTAGATAAGTGATCCTACTGAAAGAGGATTGAATTTTTCTCCATCGTTCCTTGAAGAGAAGGACCATGAGTAGTTGGTACGAAGTGCATATACCATCCAATGGTATGCTGAGTTCACGAATGTAGATGCAGTTGCTTGGAGTCTAAATTTTGAGACGAAAGGGCCCTGTAGGCCCAGTAGGCACAGTCTAGGTTTTATGTTTTAGGTTAGGTGGCTATCGCCGTAGGTAGGTAGGACACACTTGGACCAGGTAAGATCCATTGTGTTACCACATGAGCCGGTCACTTCTATTACTCTTGGAAGCATTTCGAATTTTGGACAAGAATTCGAGTTGCAGAGAAGGTGAAATGGTAATTCTTCGTCGTTGGCCAGAATCCAAATCTAAAGGCGTTTCTACCTAATGTACAATGAACCATCAATAATTTGACCATGGTACCTATCCGTTGTCTGCTGATGAGTAGCAGACTTGTTGTCCTACGTCTGCTAAACTGAGGCCACATCTGCCTAGCATGATTGCACGTCATCTTAATTTGCCTGGTGCAGAGCTATTGCAGAGATACTGTATCTTGCCTTTTCGATAGGTTGATGAAGCCCCCCAGATGAAGCCCACAAGTTGAGAGTTCCTGTTTAGTGTCACTTTTGGCTAGTTCGTCTGTTTTGAAATTTCCTGGGACGCCTGAGAGATCAGGAACCCAGCACAAAGTTGAGATTTCAATAATTCAATATCTCATACAGAGATGCGCGACATTGTATTACCAATTTAAATCGTATTACTGGTAATGAGTGATTTAATAACTGCCTGGTTGTTGGTGTGAATGACAATGTGCGCACTCAATACCGATCTTATCGACAGGCAGTTACGGGCTTAACGAATAGCCATAACCTCCACTTGGAATACACTGCAATATTCTGGTAGTCTAAAAGACTTGCTTACGCAAAGAGAGACTGAAAAGAGTCCAACTCATAGTGCAGAGCAGTCTAGTTTATAAAAAAAAATACAAATTTTTGGCGCGACAGGTCCATGGGACCAAGGGCCTAGCTTCTCACAACCATTTGTATTGTGCGTGTTATATTCTTTACACGAATGGAAGGGGAATGTCAATTTTTGTTTTTGAGAAGCTTTTTGATGACAGTTTGACAGAGGTGGGCTGTGAAAGAAATTTCATGTGTTACCTGGGAACTGAACCTTGAACCCCTTGCTCCATAGTCCAATGCACTAAATACTTGAGCCACTGTGCCAGTCTAGTTTCCATGGATATATAAATACAAATGTATATTAGCTTATGTAAATATGGGTATACGTATATGGATTTAGGGAGATGGTCCATACCTTTCATCCCGTTGTCAAGTAAGGACATTCCTTCCTTCCATCCTAGTACTATCTAGTTAGAAACAGCAGTTAAGGTCTGTGGATTGACTATTCAAGGACACAGATTGCTTGTTATCTTCACTAAGGAAAGTTCAATCCCTAACCACCAAAGATCGGGAGGACAAGTTGAATATAATCTATATATGTACTTATGTATATGGCTATTGTCTGATTTATTCCAACAAGGGGTTAGATAATATCGTGGAAAGCCCATGAAAAGAAATTTCATCATACGAGCATCATCTACTGGATAGTCTGCCTTCATAGGAACCACTTTCACATCAGCAATAGAGATCATTCTCATTCGGCTGGATATTTACGGTGGTTTAGACTGAAGGAAGCGAAATTAGAAGAACTGATAGAACTGATCCATACTATCAAGCTTTCATCTTTTACCAAAGTCAGACAGGGGCTGACATCAGTCACCTATATGAATCTGATGATGATGTTTAGCAGCAGATCCACCATGAGGCAGAATTTGAGCCGGAATTTTTGGCAATTTCCTACCAACGACGAACTTGCTCTCTAGACTGACGGCCTCTGAATGGATTGCTTTACAGGATCTCAGATCTGTGGCAAGTTCTTAAGAGTCAACCATTTCAAGTCGAAATCACACCCATAATCCAGTCTATAGAAACCATAATCCGAGATTTGCGTTGATCTCTGTACAAGTTTTGCAGACGCTGGTATCATTGAAATGTTTAGCAAAATATTCCGTCTTTTTGGAAAGAATATACATTGCCTGTGGATAGATTTTTCTATTGAAAGGCTGGCTGTCAACAGTGAAAACCCTCACTCAGGTCGTAGCCAGATTTATAGAAAGCTCATTTCCCAAAAAAAATCATCCTCTCGACCTTGTGCAATAATCTCGTTCACAATTCTCTGTGATTTCAAAGTAACCAGGGATTCAAAGAATTCATTACATCAGCATTAGCGTCAATATACCAGCATCATCAATCCTGATGTTTAGCACTAGCCTTGAGAAGATATCAACTTTCCTTACCGAGTTCTAACTTACATCTAAAGAGTTTGGACAGATTGGGAACTATGATGTTTACTAAAGTAGAATGTCGATGAATTGTCGATTTTTCTCTCGTCTCTTTCTCTGGAGGATCATGAATGTTATTTAATTTCCCATCTTCTAAAATTAAATCGTTATGTTTGGAATTCAAACCAGTATCCTTCGCATTAAAAGCAAAACACATACTAAGGCTTAACCATTTCAATTGTTTAAAATGAATACAGTGAAGAACTGTGGGTTTGGTTATGAGGATTTAAAATAAAAACTTTGCTAAGGGGTTGGACGTAATATCGTAAAAAAATCTTAAAAAAGGGTATTCACAAAAATATTGGCCATTTTCGTATTCACAGTTTGAGTGTATTTCTATTTTTGACAGGTCTCTTTACTGCTTCTACTACCGCCATATCCACATCATTGTATTTCGGTAGTAAAGGACTTCAGACGAAAATTATTGTGACTTATCTGAGTAAGCTGCTCTAGTGGTATAACAAATTTGTCTCTTAGTCTACGACTTTGAAGTCTTACCAAAAGCCCAATATAGAAAATATTTTATTGAAAAAAAGCATATGCCTCCATAATCAATTTTAAACTATAAACACATTTGCCAGCTTCACAAATCAAACAACACTCGCGTCAATTCTGTTATTATCCGATATCCGTTTTTTTAACAAATAAACTGATCTTCACGCACCAAGGTATCAGCACTTCAACTTAACCGACGAAAACAAATTATCTCCGCCTTACCATCCGTGGCCTTGTTTAAAATGGATACAACACAATAAATAAATAAATAAACAAATGCAACCGACGATATAAATCACATCGTCCGGGTACGTATGAGCAACTGTCAGACACTTTCGGTGCAAAAAACCTAATCCCCTCAAACTACAAGTATTCCCTAACACGCTCGTTTCTATTCGTCTTTATTTTTGCACTAAATTAATTTAAAAAAAAAATTTAAACTGAAACAATTGAAAAGATTGGAATGATGACCTCTTAAAGGTTGATTTGCACTCGGCTCAATTGCTTGACGAGATCTTTTCTAGTAGGAGAGGAGTAATGAATTCTTATACAATACCCCTTGTCCACTTTACGTGCTAAGTGTACTTAATCCATCTAAGGTTTTTCTTCATGATCACTTATTCCAGATTCCTCTTACATTTCAATTAAGAAACTATAGGTCTGTTGTTTAAAGTTCAATGGGGTTGAATGGGAGTTGCCAGACGTAAAATATTGTAATCATGAATGCTCACTAATAAATGAGCAAGTCGAAAGTACAACAGTTCGAATGCAAAAGAACACATGTTCATGAAACTAGGTATAAAGTACAAGCATCCCTAAAATATGCCAGAAACCCTTTTGTGGGGGAAAACGCATTAATTATAATTATTGACATATTAGGATTCTGTATTGTATTAAATATTTTGGAAGAGATGCTCGCTACTAGAACAAATTGTTAGTTATCTGAATAATGTCCATCAGTCTTCTCATGTGCAAAATCACCTCAGACTTTCACAATATAGCGAACGTAAGGCGGACCTCATGCGACGTTTCTAGAAAATTTTGGGTCCAATACAACATAAATCGACTAGGCAACTTCTATCGTTAAATAGACTACAACTGACTCTACTGGTGGCCTATCTTAAAAGAATGAGAATCAGCATCCAGAAACTGTGGCAACACATACGTAGATGAAGACTTAACACATTTCCTTTGCGAATACTTTCATTGACGTTAGCGAACTAGCAAACACGCCACATAAGACCACCCTTTAATTCATCATGAAAACGAGTTGATTCAGGAGGGCCGCTTCTGTGTTTGCTTTAGTTTTTCAATACCTAAAACAGCCTCAATCATGGAACTCTGAATCTGTCTGTATCGAAGAGTTATCTTATACTCGTCAAATCACATACTATTTCAAAAAGATCTCTGAATTTAAAAATATAGTTGTGGAAGTACCCCAAAGTACCATATTGTGTCTCATCCTATTGCTAAATGATTTCACCATGGTTAGCATCGATGACATCTCAATTCTATGTGTCAAGGTTGGTTGGCCTGATTGAAGATCTTATTATGATTATAAACTAAGATCCTTGTACCCACGTAAATGAAAGGAAATACTGTGTGGAGGAAAACTATAGTCGCCAAATTAACAGATCCCTAAGGTATTCCAGCGCTGACAGCAAAGTAATTGTAGAGCTTACCATTGAAGTTGAATTGTTCTGAAACCGCTTTGCCAAGTTTACCAAGTTAGATAAAAGGCTTTTACGATTTCTAGGGGAGCGGATGTTGATTCTTTGTGCTGCTCAATTGTTGTTTTTCACATCGTTAGCCCTTTTCAAACAATTTCTTATTCAGTAGGTTAGGACTACGCCATAATGACTCCTCTGGAAAGTGCAGGGACGAAAAGGAAATAGTATACATTTGTCACTTGCTATGCAATTGTCCAGCAGTAGCCAGCAAAAAGAAAAAAAAAACCCTTCGAAGCTATTTTCTTACGGAAATGGACAAGAGTAATTGAGCTGGACAAACTTCTGAGATTCATGCACTTATCCGGGCGGAATAGTTCAGCTGTGCATCGATGACTTAAATTTAGATTCATAGGGGTCTTACACTTGGGCCCAATGGACTCATTCTAGTCCAAGTGAGTCGTTGACAATTCTATTGTCAACAAGGGCACCCATTTACCTAACCGAACCTATTCCTTTTATGTACATTTTCAATGGTTTCGGCTCCTATTTCATGAATAATTGACCAATATTGTCTCAGCCACCACAGCAAACAGTCAAAATATTCTCCGTTGAGCGCACAGGACGAACACGGAAATATGTTCGGTTATCAATCAGCAAACCAGTTTCACGAACTTTCACCACAAACTTATGTACGTAGGTACATCAGCTGCTGTTGGTGGCATTATTTCGACTGAAATTTCTTTTCAAAACTCGCAATGTTTTGGCGACACAATTTTTGAACAATATTTCTCAACATTGTTCAACCGTAAATCGATCTATATCGTACCGCAAAAATATAATAATGAGTTTCTGTCAATTCGAGTGCATAAGAGCTGTCAGTGTCAAAATAACAAATGATTCAAAAAGAAACCAACAGATGGCCCACCCTTTATATATTGTTATACACTGTTATACCGTCATGTCCTACCGCCATGTTGTTCTTTAGTGCTTAGGTCACCGTAGTGATCATTGAAGCATCGTCGTGAGAGAAATTTTATTTGAAAGATATTCGGTCCAATTTGCATTGACGGACTTTGGAGGAGGTAACTCAATAACGAACTATATGAGCTATGCAGCAACATAGACGTCGTCAACAAACTGCGCATTAATCTTCTGAGGTAGTGCAAATGGACACCAGTGCTCCGGCCTTTAGTGTATTCGAATCTAACCTGGAGGAACAACACAGTAGAAGACCTCGCCTTAGGTGATGCTCACAAGTAGAAGGCGACTTCAATCAGCTTAGAGGCTTGTTGGTTGATGCCCAGGGTTACACCGAACTATAGCGCGACCTAAGTATGTAGGTAAGGTCGCTGTAGGATTTCCTTCTAACTGTGCTATTTCCTTGGCTCGAAGCTATAGCAAACTGCCCATTCCCTATCTTGAGCTGATCCCCTTTCGAAATAAGGAAAGAACCGAAGAATCCTTGCACTGGGTGTTAGTTGATGCTGTGACTTATGATAAATTCAGCCTGAAATGTAAGTTTGTCATGATATTTAAAAAACGATTAAAGTGGTTCTTCTTATAGTTCAATAGAGTTTGCGATGAACTGGATAATGAACCTTCAGAACCACGAAATGGTTTCAATATACCCTTTGGACTGGACTACCATAATAGTGGGCGATATAATGTACATATGTATTTATATCCGAAACTAAATGTCCAATTTAAGCGCAAAGGGTAAACAAGTAACAAAATAAACATAACCAAGCACATTCCCCTTGCGGTAAACACACATTCATCAATATAATATTTTTATTTAGCAAAAAAAATATTTGTATATCCCCTTATAGATCCCACATCTCTCTCTAAATCAATGATGAGAAGCCGAAAAGAAGAAAATTGCTACATCAGCAAACAAAAATGAAAATAACAAAACGATTATCCTGCCATTCAGTCAGTCTATTAAAACGAGAACCGAAAAAGGACCCCCTGAACAACTCACACAGTTACATATACACACAGAGAATAAAAGAAAGAGAGAATTGAGTTCCTCAACAAGGAAATAAGCAGAAATTCCTTTGCCATTGCCAAATATACTCTATCATTTCATCTTTTGGTGTCATCAACAGTCCCATCGTCTTCTCTTGGTTGTCGGCCAAATTCTTAGACAGAGGCTGTCACTTCTCCCCATTACCATATAATGCGGAATTATTCCGCAAATTCACAATTTAACTGCGAGTTATGGCGAAACGAAAATGAATATACTCTGGTCGTCGGAACGTCGTATTTGATAGGGACAGGCGGGGGACGTCCTGTCGCCCAATGGACATTTGAAATCCTATTACCAGGCGATGGGATTCATTTGAACGAAGGAATTATGCCCACTTGTTAGGCTAAAGTATATTGTAATCAGTTTATGACAAAGCTGGCCGCCAACTGGGACATTTCTATTGTTGTTGCTGTTGTTGTTGTTGTTGTTGTTGCCATCAATTGTATTGAATAAATCCAATCAATATGCTCGTGCGAATTTTTATTTCTTACAATAAACAATAGGATTTATATTTGTTTTGCTTTTGTTACTATTTCATGTTGGTTAATGAGGACATTTAGAAAAGTATGGTCATGTAAGTAATCAGGAGATTTTTATGGCGAATTCGGTCATAACTACCTTTGCTTAGATGAGGAGGATAATAGTAAAATGTTTCTAAGAACTATCGTAGCCAATTTTTCTAGTACACAAAGTCTGGTTTTAGAACATGTTCTATCAGCAGGAGAGCTAAGATATTCTAGGCAATGAATGGGACAGTATCTCACATATCACAGGCTCAGCTCAAGATTTCTGTCAGCTCTGTAGTCACTGTATTCAGAGGCTATCTGCGACAATATTGTGAGATATATGGGGGATATTTAACAACAATTACTGCAAAAGTTGCAAGGACGAAAAATAAGTTGAATATGTTTGCCACTAGCTACGTCATTGCCCTGGATTTTCTGACAGAAGAAAGGGTACTTACGGTTCTCGTGTCGGTTCTTTTATCGTTTCGAAGCCTACAAGTCTAGTTTTAAGTCATTTAACTGTGAGAAAGGAAGGGGTACATATGTGAATTGTATCTGCAATTTCAGTAATTCCTTGTTGTCTTATCCAGTCTTATGACTAGGAACAGAAATATAATGTTGGTTGGGAAGCGTATTCAAAGACTCATGTACAGAGCTATTTTTTTTTGTTAAGTTATTTTGAAAAGCTTTTTTGTGATTTGCCCACTAGCCGAAATAAAAGTCATGAATGAAGCTTAAGATTCCTAGAGCTGAAAAGGAGGTGACATCTGATAGGAAAGTAAAGTATTTCCTTAAGTTTTTGAACCTGAACCAAGCAATGTCCGATTATGATTTTCTTTGGTAACTTCATGCATTTTAAGAGAGCAATGACCAGGTACGAAGTTCGTCAAGATCTTTACGCTGATCCTTCGATCTTGAATGTAGACTGGACACAGATCTGGCTACTTCATCAGCGTGTTTGTTGACATGGACACTATTGTCACCAGCGACCCAACTTAGTTTAATTTTATTGTTTAGAAAATTGTAAACAATTCCCGGACAGTTTAGACTTATATGATAATTAAAAGACTTGAGATGTTTGAGGCTGCAGTAGCTTCTGCTTATTATTTTTAAGGATAATGGAAAAGACTGCGGATTTGCAGAGGAAAGGAAAATTCGTCGGGTTGAAGATCAACAAAGCTAAAACTAAAATCATCAGTCTAGGAACTACCTCATCCTCACAAGAAAATATTGCAAGACAACGAGTGGAAAGGGTACAGTGTTTCCAATACCTTGGGAGTAACGTTTTGACCGACGATGGAATTGTTGGGTATATAACAAACACAATAGGCACGGCAAAGTAGTATAATGTCCAAAATACGTAGAAGTAATGCTTTTCGATAGATATTTTAAAGACTAAGCTACGGCTCACATTATACCGGAGCACGAGGGTACGAAGTGAGAAGTATACGCGTCAAGAGGTACCCATTAACCCATCAAGGCTTAGTGAACTCCCCACTACTATGGGTACTAAATGAAGTACTCCTCCAACTGAGGTATAGTGGTGCCTAGACCATCGCGGGAAAATTCACCCCTACCCTTAGTGAATAATTAGAAGGTGCCCTGAAGACCCTAAACACCTGGACCAAGATAATCCTAGTGGATAATCCCCAGAAGACCGAGCTGATACTATTTACTATCAAAATTAAAATTTCTGAGTTTACATTACCTTCCATAGGGACACTCCCCTTAGAATCTAGGCCTCGTACTTGACAAAAAGCTGAACTGGAGACCTAACATTAAACAAAGAATCAAGAAAGTCACTATTGCGTTATATACATACATATAGTGGAATGTTTGTGAAAACTTGGGGACCAAAACCCAAATCTTTTCTGAACTACTGGGTATATCCAAATCAGTCCGGCTCCCGTACCCTAGCAGTGTTTTCCAAGCGGAAGTCCTAGCAGTGATAATAAACGTCCATGGGTCTGCGTTGAAGGCAATACCACAGGAAGATATCACCTTTTTCATCGACAGGAATCAGCACGAGGCATAACAATCTGCGGTACCACATCAATAAACTAAGACAAACGGAGGAAGTCTTATGTGATAGATGTGAAGATGAGGAAATCAATGAGGATACAACTCACTTTCTCTGTCACTGTCCAGGTCTTATCCACCTTAGCATTTTAATGGATCTGTATTGACCTGAGTGTGGCGTTGTGGATTCTTCTACTCGCCTACCCACGTACTTAATCTGATCTAGGAAAAAGTGGGCAGAGTTGCAATATATACAAGTATTTATCTAAAAACCCACGGGAACCACGGAGAAGTCTCTAAGACCCAGAAGGTGATAGACCACCTAACCAACCAATTAGAAGATGCGGTTCGGGAAGTCAACTTTACCAGTCTTTACACCTGGGCTTGGGTTTACACCTTTGCGCTTGGACTTGCCGAGTATTTTTCCACCATATTGGTGTAACAATGCCGAGATACTCCGCATTTTGCACAGCAATTACCTTAAGGAGCCTCTGATCACCAAAATTCGGTCTTGAAGTCAGGAAACCTACTATCGTGCTATACTACAACACCTTTAGGCCAGTTTGTGTAGATCTGTGTTTGCAGGTCCGAACAAGTCATTCTTGTTGATAGGTTATACCATGGCATTTCGGTTTAATCTGTACCTCCTAAGGTCAAGAATCCTATTGATTGGACGATTGACGATTGACATCGTGATTGATGCTATCTGTTTGTTGTTAAACAAGGTCTCTGAGAAGTTTAAAACGATAAGTATAACCTCAAGACTTTCTATTATACCTTGTTATGCATTTGTGGCATATGAAGAAGAGACTTGTTAAATATGGGAGCCATGCTATCGGACATAAACTTGCGAAGGGGTAGCTGGCTATAATGCGATTTATAGTTTAACGTCGATATCGAAATTAGATTCGTCAAGTTGCGGTTCAAAAATGCAATCTTCGTGATTTGAAGCCTCCACCTGAGAGACTTTGGTTGCTTTGCATTTTTTTATATTGAACAGTTGTAGGCTATTGTTGAGCTTACTCGCCTTATCATTGAAGAATATTTGGAAACCAGGGATTCTATATTTTACATTATTCCACTCTTTGGAGTTTTTAAGTCATTCCAGTGGACCAGACTACATTGTATGCCTTGGTAAGATCGATAAACACTGTCTTAAGCTAGTTTTAAAAAACATCTATGACGAAAGTCCTTAGTGCAATTACTAGGTCGATTCAGCTACGGCATGGAAGGAAACCATCTTGATCCACATTTGTAATTTAGTTGATGGATGATTCGACTTGTTGATCAAGGATTCTTGAAATTTATAGCTGACCAATTGGCCGATAATTTTAGGCTTTGTCAGCTGGTTTCCCTGGTTTGAAAATTGCAATGACTTCTGACCAGCTAAAACCCATTGGCATGTTTTTTGATAAAGCGGTCCAATTGGACATTTTGATGAATTCGAAGTGGAATTTATGCGATATTGCTTTGGAATTTCTTTATGAACCCATGAAACGTGTTCCTAATAATATGAATCTCCCTCCGGTCCGTCGTCATGAATAGCCTACTTTAATCCCCTAAAAAAGGGGGATTAAAGTCGGTAATCGATGCAATTGGCTACACTTATGATGTAGAGATAATTGCCTGCGGGTTTTATAAAAGCTCCGTCCTTGAAGTGCTCCAATATGCCATTTCTGAATTAGAGAAATGATGTACCAGTAAAGGTCACTCTGTTAGATAATGATTGTGACTGCCGGGCGCCAATTGATTTGCATTCATCTGGTTCTATCTTTGCATTTAACTAGGCCATCTTAATAGATATATTAATAAAAATGGTTGAATGGATGATCAGTCGCTGCTTCTTTTAAGAATAGTCTATCCAAACTAGTAAGTTTGCAAAAATCCACTCTGACAACACAATTCCCAGCCAATAGATTGAAAAGTTATTACTTGTCAGGACTCAGAGCAACACATCATGTCAAATATTTCATATAAAATACAATCCCATCTACTTTCGACAACATCGATTAAGTATCCTTAAATATTATATTCAGTCAGCTCATCCTGCATCACCACTAAAGAACAATACCAAGTGGAAAGTTTTTGTTTATCTGACATCTGGGCAACTGACAACTACTGGCAATGAAAAATCATCCCTCTTAGCTTTCCCCCTGGTGGATAAATAAAACACGAAGACATTCCTTTCACAAAAAAGTTGCACTATAGTTGGCTCACTGACAAAATAAATTGCTAAAGACAACACGTCCTCCATCCGGCCTGCGACGTTGGACACAACATTTCAAGTTTGGGAAAAATAACAGAGACAACAAAAAAAAAAAAAACAAAACTGCTAAGCTCCAACCCCTTATATCTAGAACCAAAACTGATGGATATTCTCATGTGAGATACAAAGCAACACGGACTCAGAAAAGGGGTTTCCTCAAACATAACCAATCCACAAAAAAAAAAAACGGAGAAGAAGAGACCGACAAAAAAGCAGCCAGCGCCTTCAACAAGGATACAAGCCAAGAGGATCCTCCGGACATGCTCTGACGGTCGCCGACGACACCGACCGACGGGAAGGGAGATGTTTTTATATATTTTTCTGCCTTATTTATGGATTTAATATAACCTCTGTGGATATCATGCTGGATATTATGTATGGTCCTGAAAGATACAAACTTCATAATTTTTCCTGCTTTGATGTGAGCTCTGGCGCTACGGCAGAGTGTTGTCTGTTGTGTGATACTTTGTGACTCTTCCTATAGCTTGTGGGATGGGGTTGTCCTTTCGTCATCGTTCTGTCTGTCTGGATTGGCGTCGTCGTCGTCTTTGAAGCCGGTCATGGGGAAGCCCGTGGGAGTTAAATGAGGCAAACGGGTGGAGCGATGCTCATGGTTAAATGTTTTGCGTGGCAGTCGGGTGATGTACGCAAATTGACCCCATTAATTTACTGGCTTGTGACGGTTTTTTTGTTTTTTTTTGTTTCCTTTTCCACGCTGCTAGTCCGTATCTCAGTGCTTGATTCTGTAAATGGTTTGTTGATTTACAGTTTCAGATAAGAAACCATTTATTTTGTTTTATGCATATGACCGGAAAATGGCTAAAGTAAGTGCTCCATTTGCAGATAGATGGCACTGTGCGTTGAATGGCTGTCTCTTTCTGGGTTTTGTTTTTACAATGATCTCTTTGGGAATTGGGTACAAGGATTAAAAAGTAGAGCGTCTGCACATTGAGCAAAAGCGTATAAACGCGTATTTGAGGATTAATAGAGTATGCTATCTTCTAGAAGATCTCGAGACCTATTGACCGATTTTCATGTTGACTATAGTTGGAAAAGTTTGCACAATTGGTGAAAGTCTGAAATATGACAAGGATATATGGAAAGCCTAAATGGATTACGTGAGGAACAAGCAATTATATTTGTAAATACAGCAATGAAACTAATTGTGGTGAGGGAAATTCAAAGCTAATAAAAACGTGGAAATATTGAACAGATGAACCTGAACATATATGAAGAAAAAGTGAGAAATTTCACTAAAACCATAACCCATTCCTGTCATGATCCTACTTTTCGTATCGTAAGCCTTCAACTTTCATTGCTTCACCTTTTGATATACTTCCAATTTAGGATAGACCAATTTAGCACTGACTGATAGCGGTGAGGGTCCAACTTACTCTTAGAAAACCCTACCCTAGCATTCATAAGTTCAAGCTAACATGGGCCTGTCAACACCACTACTGCGAACGAAGGGTAAAAAAAGATGGACATAAGAGCCCTGCTTGGATTCGAGCCACCTCAGCATGAAACTCTTACCTTGTTTTATGCTTAGGTGCACTGTTACCTTTGTAAGTTCTTCTAAGGACCTCAACGGCACTAGAGGTCCAGTCGATTCAAGTAATATAACTTATTTCTCCAAGTCTATCTGGCTTGGAGAAACTGTGTATCTGTAAAATAAAAAAAATGTCCACGTATGTAGGTTCCCATTTTAAATCTGATTAGTTGTCAGTGGATTAGTACTCTTCAAGGAGGTGCTTTAGATATTAAAACATTTTGGAGATTCCTCGTGACTTAGTTTCCAGATGTGTGGAATGAAAACGAAAGCTTCTCAGAAGAGTGGAAGAATGGACTCATCATCAATGTTCCTAACAGAATGCAGAAATTGGACAAATATTTGTGTCCTTACATATATCTGGTTCGTATCAGGGAACACCTTGACTCCACTTTCGAGGTCAAACAAACTGAGTTCCGCTTTGGATCCTCCTGCATCGACCAAATTAACTCCCTTCTGATAATCACAGAGTACGTAAGTAAGAGTACAGCTCTTTACATCATCTGTGATTTCATATAGTGTTTCTTATGCAGGACAGGAGAGGTGTTTCAGAGAAAGTAGTAGCGAATATCGAGGCTACTTATGAAGGTTGTAAGATACACGTCTAACACAAAGTGTCTGATCATTTTGAACTACAAAGTAGGGTCCGACAAGGCTGCATACTTTCACCACTGTTATTCTTGGTTGTAATTAGTAATGTTCTACGTGCAGTCCTAAACTGAGTTTTAAACGACGCTGACTACGTTTTGTTTGCTTTTGTACAGTCTGGTTAGCGAAACAAGGAAACTCAAGCTGGGCATCAACACGATCAAGATAAAAGCCTTAGTCTTACGAGTTCAACGAGTTGACAACTATCTTTACTGAGCAAGTATTTTCTCCGGTGGTTCATGGAATGTTATAAAAAATCTGGAGGAGTGATGCGTACAACACCAAAACTAAAATTTTTCCACTCAAATATTGAATCAATGCTGCAATATGGCTGCAGTACTTGGAAAATCACTATCATTCTAAGCATTTGGAGGCAGGCAAATATCTACCAATCTTCCTTAGGATTTGTGAGCGTAATCGAATCTCGAAGGCGTAGCTTTATAAAGGAGGGATATCTATTGGATGGCTTTTTAAGAAAGCTATAAAAAGAATTTTAAAAGGGCAAACCAATCTCACGAACGTTCATCACAAACTTACGTGCACCAGCTGTAGTAGGTGCATTCGACCGAAATTTTTTTTTCAAAATTTGCACTGTTTCGCCAGCACAACATCCACTTTGGCAATTTCTGTCAATTCTTTGAGCGCACAAGTGCTGTCAGTGTCAAAATGACATATAATTAAAAAAGAAACCAACAGATGGCCCACCCTATACGTTAACGGTTCAGGAACTTATTTAGAATACAGTGCGATGATGAAAGTGGTAGTGGATTGGTCATACTCTAAGGCGCGAAGAAAATTCAGTTTGCAAACATTCAATACAATCCACTTACCCAATCCGGCCGAAGAGTGGGTCATTCTATGCAAACGTGACGTAGAACGGTTGAACAACATCGAAAGTGTCCATGCGTCTCATAATAAAATTGCCTAAAAGTATGCAATTATTTTTATAGCGAGATATTGCGATACCTAAATATGTAGGTACTACTTTCTGATTCTGATAGATTTGGATTATCTATAATAAGATCTTTGAATTATTTGTATTTGACGATCATTCCAGCTACCTACGGTTCAGAAACCGTGTAAATGTTTTCATTTTAATTATTTCCCATACATACATCAAGAAAATAATTTGAAAACCATGCGTCATGTAGTAAAAATGCAAACATAAGCCTGAAAAGGAAAACAATTCGTTAACCCAACACTCATTTGACCGCATGTAACCATCAGTAATCATTAATAATTATTTTATTTTAATTAATTGCATGTGAAATCATAAATTTGTCGTTGTTTATGACACATTGCATCCTATATTCAGTTCGGTAGCATTATTCTATCCACACACAAAGAAAAAAAAACCAAAAAAAAAAAAAAGAAACCACATCCAACGTAAAATATATAATTTTAGTACTAGTGCATCAGTTAAACCACCATAAAACAGTGGGTCAAATTCTGACATAAATTACCATCGAAATGCTCGAACCAGACACTATAAATTCAGTTATTATCAGCCACTGGCCATGTCCTTCCGATAATGAGCACTTTGCATAGTGTTTGTCGGGCGGATAGTGGGCGTATCTTTTCCTATTCAAAATGTGCGCGCGTAATTAAAAAGGGATGAACTCATAATTGTGCGGTCGGTGCATCGTTAATTTGTGTGAAAATTACTGCAACACAATCCCATAAGAGTTTTATTGGTTTGACGAATAAGTAGCGACAATCAATTTAAAATTTACAACTCGCTTGCTAATTCGATTAATAAGAATTGTGTTTAAATAACAATGACAGTGGAATGAGTTGATCGGTAAATACAAATACATCAACGTCACTAAGCCTGTTTAAAAATGTTTGAACAGAATATTCCGTGGCATACTTATTAGCACAGTTTAATAATTGCCATAACATCGATGTGCTGTTGAAAAATTAGCACCAAAAAATATGCCACAAAAAGTGTAAATCTCTCATCTAATCTACTAAGAACTTTCATTTAATTTTCCACCACATGATGGCAGAATAAAGATGATTTATTCAACGAACAGTCATTTTCATTTTACCTAAAGGCGTATCTCTTCATGTCTAATTAATCATGTTACGTCTGTGCACGTTATAGAGGATAGGATACTAAGAAATGAAAATGATGATGGCGCATTTTCAAATTATGTATGTTCCCATTGAAACAATTCTGCCCGAATACCTTGCCGCCTAGCCTCCGCCCCATTTTCGGTATTGTTGTCAGGCACACACAATGCTAAGCGTCGATTAGAACAATCACTTGAGTTAAACGTGTTGGAGACCATTTCATTTGTTCTATGTTCGTGTTGAGATTTTCCAGCACGGCAGGTGGTTCAAAAGCCCTCTTGGCAATCGTTTCGAAAAACGTTTGTCAAACTCATTCATAAAATCCGAATCCGAATGATAAGTCTTATGAATTGCAACAGGACTAGCCATGGACACTCCTTTAACATTTCCGAAATGAAAAGAGCGTTCCCTTTCACATGAATGATGAAAGACGATGTGAGTGCAGATGTCAGCTCTTTGTTTTCATGATGTCGGTAGATTAATGAGGAGGAGAGTTTTACTGGTACATGAAGCCTCTTATTCAGATAGTTTTGAAAATGGATTGATGCATAAACTGTATGAAAGGGGTTGTAACTACTCTGTTTGAAAAATTCTTTACGAGACAAGAAACTGTATAGTTTTGATACTATATAATACACCTTAGTTTCGAATCGTTTCAAAACGAAACTGAAATTGCTTTCAAAAATGTGTATACCCTTGGGTTGGGTAAAGTGGCTATCCACGCCAAGGCAGAGATCCATTTAGATCAAAAGGAAGGTCCTTTGTACCACTGTACCACACCACAAAAAGAAAGAATCGGATTACCAGCACCGGGATACAGATTTCCGATACAGGGGCAGAGCAATCAGATTCGGTGTGAACCCATGAATTGAGATGATTTGCCCATGAGGCATGAGACCATTTTGAACCACAGACAAAACTTTCTATTTACCTTAAGTCAAGTCTAGTTAGTTCACAAAGGTCTTCTAAGATGTATTAGCGAAGGGTTTTCCTTCTCGAAGCCGATAGGGTAATTGGCTTATAGTTTCTTCCTCTTCCTCGTCTCTCCAGTTTTTACAGAAATCTTTGGATGCAGTGTCCAGTCGTCTGGCCTTTCTTAGATCTTTCCTACTAAGGGAGATAAGTCACCTGGTTTTCTAATGTTTGTTAGATGAGGGAAAGGGGCTGTTTTTCCATCTATTTACTTGCCATTTTGATGAGTAAAGTATCTACATAATTGGAAATTTATGGAAGGTCCACTTTGCAATTGCCTGGAATATCCCTGTGCTGGAAACTCAGTACAGTAATAAGTCGCATCTGAAAGAGTTCTCGTTAAGAGATTTGGGGCATTGGTTAATCAACTTTGATCGTAT
This sequence comes from Xylota sylvarum, assembly GCA_905220385.1. Classification (NCBI taxonomy): domain Eukaryota; kingdom Metazoa; phylum Arthropoda; class Insecta; order Diptera; family Syrphidae; genus Xylota; species Xylota sylvarum. The sequence goes on from LR999958.1 coordinate 44,094,723, forward strand.
GCTGTAGGAGTGATTCTAAGGGCCTGCGTTATGCAGATGCAGGATAAACTTTGAACCTTCTTGTAATGTTGTTTTTCTTGTCCAATGCGCTCACCAGAGGATGGGTTTAACCACTACCGTGGGGCTTGATACCGGAGGGCCAGGGGCATTCCTACATGAAAAACCGTAATGGAGGCTCTTCTGGTACGGTCATGAATATTGAGTTCCTAGCTGAGCTTCTTACCGAGAATGGCCCACAAATATCTGGGCCATTGGCATGGATCAGCCTCTTTTTAAGCATTTGCTCTATCCAATAGCAGAGATAGTTACCAACCTTCTGCTTTGACTCTGTTGAAATCTCTCGTAATATCATGAAATATCATGAAAATCCCGAACCACGCTAGTGTATTTCAGGCGGAAGTTTATGGTATAACCTAGGCCTGCCGGGACTTATCCACTCTGAATAACAACGTACCTATCTGTTTTTACACAGACAGTCAAGCAGCCATCAAAGAGATGCAAAGAGGAATTCGACTCCCTCAGCTCAAAGGATTCTGGGACACAAACTCCATCACGCTATAAAGGATTCTGGGACACATGGGCCTCCACGAGAAAGAAATGGCCGATGAGCCAGCGAGAAAAGAATCAGAAACAAAAGACATAGCAGTAGACCACTCAGTTCTAACGCCCATTAGCCTCCTCATGTCCAAAATCACTTTGGACTTTCTCAACATGGCCAACACAAGTTGGAGAACTCTCTCCTCATGCCGCGTCTCGAGAAGACTTTGGGCCCAATACAACAAAAGAAGGACTAGAGAACTCCTATCGCTGAATAAACCGCAGCTGAGCCTCCTTATAGGTATTCTTACAGGCCACAATTCAATGGCGACCCACCTCAGAATAGTGAGAATCTGCACCATAGACCTTTGCAGAGGCTGTGGCAACCTGAAAGTAGAGGAAGACACAACACACTTCAGGATCTAGGAATGTAGCCATAGTTTAAACAGCTGCTAAAGATAATGTGGAGTCAGGGACTTAATGTATTCCCAGCAGTCGTTCCACTGGTAAGATACCATGAAGACCAGGGGACTAGTACGGGAGGAAGCAATACATAGCTCACTGTAGTTTCTTGTTGGTGACACCATGGTTGGTTGGTTGGTTAAGACCGGCCCTCGATGGAAAATGCACTTAGACCAAAGGAGGTCCATTGTGCTGCCGATGTGTAACAGACGTCGTTATAGGGGATGCCCCCATCTGGCTAGTTCGTCCACCAGTTAGCTGCTTGACGAATGGGTGTGACTTCGGCTTGAAAAGCGCTGCAATAGTATAATAGAGAGATGAATATCCAGGTCTTGGGAGTACCGACTCCGTCCTCGGTTTTGGACTCATCCGTGAAAATTGACAGCGATTCGTAGTACAGGACATCTTGTTTCTGGATTGTTAATATAACAACATAGGACTATTTGGGCATTTGGATAAGACTTTCCTAATCCGAGACGGATCACTTGTCTTTTTTATATATTCATAGGAAAAATACCACAAGGCCAAAGGACCTCTAACTTCAATTTTCTAAAACTGCTCTTATAGAGATCCCAGTCGAATGGGTCTCTAGTGATACCTTTGGTTGATTAAAAAGTTTGCTGCCTTTATGTCGAAGCATACTGATTTCAAAATTCCACCACGTAGGCTAAGGCCCATACTTGTGTTTACCAATTGGGCATGCTTAGCCCTACGCAATTGCTTTTGTTAGACCGAATGCGGCTGAACTAAAACAAAGCTGTTGAGATGATTATTCAACTTTATAGTGCATACTTTTAGGCACTAGTATTAAAGATGAAGCCCTCCAGACACTGATGGAACTTCGAAAACTTCGTCAAGGCATGTGCAGATTATCGTAGATAAGAGTACTAGAACCTGACACCACGAAACGTTTGCAAACTCAAGCTATTACCAAGGAAGGAATCAAATTAAAGGTCACCAAAGTTTCCCCATTGACGTGTAGTCAAATCTTCAAAACTGCATAAGGCGGGGAGACAGGTAAAACCTTCAAGCCAGGACAAGATCACCTAAAATTATCATGCTTGACCTTGAACACAGCTAAGAAACATAAAAGATTTTCTGAGGTTTTTCTAAAATAGTTACGCCTATAGCCCTAGACCGTATATATTCTTACGCACGTAAGAAAGGACCCTACATGAGTTATAATTGCTAGCATTCGATGAAACCTTGCGCTGATTGAAGCTCAAACAAACTTTTTTCACAAAACTCGTCGTAAGTTAACAAACCCATCCTTTTCGTTAGGTTCTGCACCCTACTTGATTGTTTGTACTTCAAACCCTAATTGAAAAACCACATTGCTTGCCCTCTGCAGATATATTCCTCATCTCAAAAATATCCAATTTCCAAACTTCCAAATCATCTCTTCCACTAGATCAAGTGTATAATGAAAACCATTCCACCATTTTCACTGATTTTCGTGTGCCACGTCACCACACCACTCTACTAATTTAACAACAAAGTAATCATTTGCCCGGACAGCATTATAACTTTTCTCATTTCCACCATCCAAGTGTATTCAATAATTAGAGCTCAAGCAGAGACCCGAATGGCCCCTGAAGTGACCACAAATAGGCAAACTGACTCCGGTTCTTTGCTAAGTTTCATTAAATCAATGAGTGCGACGGAGGAGCCTCCCCCGAAAAACACGAGCCACCTCTCCATCATGGAAACTAAATTATATGTTCGTCATAATACTTCCGATTACGTAGTTACAAAACTAGGAAAACCTTTTAGGCCAAAGCCTAATATGAATGCGGCGGCCAGGTATGAGACTTGGGCGGATGGCGCTTGTTTAACACAAAAGTATCATTACACCCGTATCACAGGTCCTGGTTGAGATGTCTACCGATTAGATTACATACGAAAGGGTGTAATACACGGCCGTAAATATCCTCACCGAGAGCATCATCCGAATGAGTTTTGTAACTTTTCCACAGAGATACGTTAATACCTGCCTGAGTGTGAGTGTGTAGAGCGAAGTTTTTCCATTAGGACAAAGTGAGATACCTAACAAAGACGCGATTTACGTTCGGAAATGAATTTCGTTAATTATTCTTTCATTGATTTTCCTTTTGCTATTGGACAGCAATAGAACGAGAACTAACAAGGACGCTGTGTCTTGTGTGTATTTTTTAATGACACGAGTTTCGTTTAAAATAGGACTACCACCTACACAGATGAATACCTTGAAATGGCTTTCAGAGAAATTCATGTTCCGTACCTAGTGATGGAGTGGATATTAATTTTCTAAATCTATTCCAAGTGTAGTAGTGGCCGAAGATCATTCCCAACCTAGTGCTGACCGCATTGTATGATGAGTGTTTTTGACAGGCCATATCCACTCAAGTGTTTCCTTTGAGAATACACTTTGGTATCCTTTTTATGGTTCGGGGTGGTTATGCTGTGCATTATTAATTCTACGAATCAATTTTCTGTTCTTGGCGTTAATTTTCAAAATTAATTCAAATAAAAGGAAGTCCTTGAAGCTGAACTCCGATTGGGGTTAGGAAAATGTTTTGCAGAGGTCGCGTCTTGTAAAAAACGGGGTATGCTAACTGGAATTTGCTTTTTTTTTTCTTCATTCTTTAATGTCACGCGTGGGTTGGTAATTATTAGGGAAGTTCAATCCCTTTTTTGTGGTCTATTTTGTGGTCTACACGCGCCTAGTACATATCTTTCTCCCGAATTCGTGGAACCATATTTCTTAGATAAGTTTCGAAACATCAGAATATATAATGTCAATTACCTTGTTTAGATATCAGAGCTCAGTGGGGTCGATAAGTCTATGGGATTTTGTGGAAGAGCTATAATTGGGCTAGTCTCAGATTATTGGCAATTACTCATACTCTCGAGAACAGCTGTAGGAAATTACCTTCACAGATCCCTCTGTTCTGACAGAAATGTATCATACTACATTGTATCATAGAAAAAACCCTATCCAGCAAAATTTTCGATTTTGTCCAGGTCCCGAAATTTAGGCAAAAATCTCTTATCACGGCTTTCCCTTGATTTTCTGGGTGAAATGGGCAAGAAAGAATAAAAGAGTTGAACCAAAAGACCTACAATCGGATGATCTAAAACATGGGCACCCTTGCTGCAAGATATGTGGCATTTATGGAACAATGCATAAAACGTAAATGAAAGAGAGACTCGTGGCTGGAAAAACCCTATCCAGCAAAATTTTCGATTTTGTCCAGGTCCCTAAATTTAGGTAAAAATCACTTATCATGGCTCTCCCTTGGGTTTCTGGGTGAAATAGGCAAGAAAGAATAAAAGGGTTGAACCAAAAGACCTACAATCGGATGATCTAAAACATGGGCTCTTTTGCAGCAAGATATGTGGCATTTATGGAACAATGCATAAAACGTGAATGAAAGAGAGACCCGTTGCTGGAAAAACCCTATCCAGCAAAATTTTCGATTTTGTCCAGGTCCCGAAATTTAGGCGAAAATCACTTATCACGGCTTTCCCTTGATTTTCTGGGTGAAATGGGCAAGAAAGAATAAAAGGGTTGAACCAAAAGACCTACAATCGGATGATCTAAAACATGGGCACCCTTGCAGCAAGATATGCGGCATTTATGGAACAATGCACAAAACGTAAATGAAAGAGAGACCCGTTGCTGGAAAAACCCTATCCAGCAAAATTTTCGATTTTGTCCAGGTCCCGAAATTTAGGCGAAAATCACTTATCACGGCTTTCCCTTGATTTTCTGGGTGAAATAGGCAAGAAAGAATAAAAGAGTTGAACTAAAAGACCTACAATCGGATGATCTAAAACATGGGCACCCTTGCAGCAAGATATGCGGCATTTATGGAACAATGCACAAAACGTAAATGAAAGAGAGACCCGTTGCTGGAAAAACCCTATCCAGCAAAATTTTCGATTTTGTCCAGGTCCCGAAATTTAGGTAAAAATCACTTATCATGGCTCTCCCTTGGGTTTCTGGGTGAAATAGGCAAGAAAGAATAAAAGGGTTGAACCAAAAGACCTACAATCGGATGATCTAAAACATGGGCACCCTTGCTGCAAGATATGCGGCATTTATGGAACAATGCACAAAACGTAAATGAAAGAGAGACTCGTTGCTGGGAAAACTCTATCCAGCAAAATTTTCGATTTTGTCCAGGTCCCCTTGGGTTTCTGGGTGAAATAGGCAAGAAAGAATAAAAGGGTTGAACCAAAAGACCTACAATCGGATGATCTAAAACATGGGCTCTTTTGCAGCAAGATATGTGGCATTTATGGAACAATGCATAAAACGTAAATGAAAGAGAGAATCGTTGCTGGTAAACCCTATCCAGCAAAATTTTCTATTTTGTCCAGGTCCCGAAATTTAGGCAAAAATCACTTATCAGGGCTTTCCCTTGATTTTCTGGGTGAAATAGGCAAGAAAGAATAAAAGGGTTGAACCAAAAGACCTACAATCGGATGATCTAAAACATGGTCACCCTTGCTGCAAGATATGTGGCATTTTTGGAACAATGCATAAAACGTAAATGAAAGAGAGACTCGTGGCTGGAAAAACCCTATCCAGCAAAATTTTCGATTTTGTCCAGGTCCCGAAATTTAGGCAAAAATCACTTATCACGGCTTTCCCTTGATTTTCTGGGTGAAATAGGCAAGAAAGAATAAAAGGGTTGAACCAAAAGACCTACAATCGGATGATCTAAAACATGGGCACCCTTGCTGCAAGATATGTGGCATTTATGGAACAATGCATAAAACGTAAATGAAAGAGAGACTCGTGGCTGGAAAAACCCTATCCAGCAAAATTTTCGATTTTGTCCAGGTCCCGAAATTTAGGCAAAAATCACTTATCACGGCTTTCCCTTGATTTTCTGGGTGAAATAGGCAAGAAAGAATAAAAGGGTTGAACCAAAAGACCTACAATCGGATGATCTAAAACATGGGCACCCTTGCTGCAAGATATGTGGCATTTATGGAACAATGCATGAAACGTAAATGAAAGAGAGAATCGTTGCTGGAAAACCCCGATTCAGCAAAATTTTCGATTTTGTCCAGGTCCCGAAATTTAGGCAAAAATCACTTATCACGGCTTTCCCTTGATTTTCTGGGTGAAATAGGCAAGAAAGAATAAAAGGGTTGAACCAAAAGACCTACAATCGGATGATCTAAAACATGGTCACCCTTGCTGCAAGATATGTGGCATTTTTGGAACAATGCATAAAACGTAAATGAAAGAGAGACTCGTGGCTGGAAAAACCCTATCCAGCAAAATTTTCGATTTTGTCCAGGTCCCGAAATTTAGGCAAAAATCACTTATCACGGCTTTCCCTTGATTTTCTGGGTGAAATAGGCAAGAAAGAATAAAAGGGTTGAACCAAAAGACCTACAATCGGATGATCTAAAACATGGTCACCCTTGCTGCAAGATATGTGGCATTTTTGGAACAATGCATAAAACGTAAATGAAAGAGAGACTCGTGGCTGGAAAAACCCTATCCAGCAAAATTTTCGATTTTGTCCAGGTCCCGAAATTTAGGCAAAAATCACTTATCACGGCTTTCCCTTGATTTTCTGGGTGAAATAGGCAAGAAAGAATAAAAGGGTTGAACCAAAAGACCTACAATCGGATGATCTAAAACATGGTCACCCTTGCAGCAAGATATGCGGCATTTATGGAACAATGCACAAAACGTAAATGAAAGAGAGACCCGTTGCTGGAAAAACCCTATCCAGCAAAATTTTCGATTTTGTCCAGGTCCCGAAATTTAGGCGAAAATCACTTATCACGGCTTTCCCTTGATTTTCTGGGTGAAATAGGCAAGAAAGAATAAAAGGGTTGAACCAAAAGACCTACAATCGGATGATCTAAAACATGGTCACCCTTGCTGCAAGATATGTGGCATTTTTGGAACAATGCATAAAACGTAAATGAAAGAGAGACTCGTGGCTGGAAAAACCCTATCCAGCAAAATTTTCGATTTTGTCCAGGTCCCGAAATTTAGGCAAAAATCACTTATCACGGCTTTCCCTTGATTTTCTGGGTGAAATAGGCAAGAAAGAATAAAAGGGTTGAACCAAAAGACCTACAATCGGATGATCTAAAACATGGGCACCCTTGCTGCAAGATATGTGGCATTTATGGAACAATGCATAAAACGTAAATGAAAGAGAGACTCGTGGCTGGAAAAACCCTATCCAGCAAAATTTTCGATTTTGTCCAGGTCCCGAAATTTAGGCAAAAATCACTTATCACGGCTTTCCCTTGATTTTCTGGGTGAAATAGGCAAGAAAGAATAAAAGGGTTGAACCAAAAGACCTACAATCGGATGATCTAAAACATGGTCACCCTTGCAGCAAGATATGCGGCATTTATGGAACAATGCACAAAACGTAAATGAAAGAGAGACCCGTTGCTGGAAAAACCCTATCCAGCAAAATTTTCGATTTTGTCCAGGTCCCGAAATTTAGGCGAAAATCACTTATCACGGCTTTCCCTTGATTTTCTGGGTGAAATAGGCAAGAAAGAATAAAAGAGTTGAACCAAAAGACCTACAATCGGATGATCTAAAACATGGGCACCCTTGCTGCAAGATATGTGGCATTTATGGAACAATGCATAAAACGTAAATGAAAGAGAGAATCGTTGCTGGAAAACCCCGATTCAGCAAAATTTTCGATTTTGTCCAGGTCCCGAAATTTAGGCAAAAATCACTTATCATGGCTTTCCCTTGATTTTCTGGGTGAAATAGGCAAGAAAGAATAAAAGGGTTGAACCAAAAGACCTACAATCGGATGATCTAAAACATGGTCACCCTTGCTGCAAGATATGTGGCATTTTTGGAACAATGCATAAAACGTAAATGAAAGAGAGACCCGTTGCTGGAAAAACCCTATCCAGCAAAATTTTCGATTTTGTCCAGGTCCCGAAATTTAGGCAAAAATCACTTATCACGGCTTTCCCTTGATTTTCTGGGTGAAATGGGCAAGAAAGAATAAAAGAGTTGAACCAAAAGACCTACAATCGGATGATCTAAAACATGGGCACCCTTGCAGCAAGATATGCGGCATTTATGGAACAATGCACAAAACGTAAATGAAAGAGAGACTCGTTGCTGGGAAAACTCTATCCAGCAAAATTTTCGATTTTGTCCAGGTCCCGAAATTTAGGTAAAAATCACTTATCATGGCTTTCCCTTGATTTTCTGGGTGAAATGGGCAAGAAAGAATAAAAGGGTTGAACCAAAAGACCTACAATCGGATGATCTAAAACATGGGCACCCTTGCAGCAAGATATGCGGCATTTATGGAACAATGCACAAAACGTAAATGAAAGAGAGACCCGTTGCTGGAAAAACCCTATCCAGCAAAATTTTCGATTTTGTCCAGGTCCCGAAATTTAGGTAAAAATCACTTATCATGGCTTTCCCTTGATTTTCTGGGTGAAATAGGCAAGAAAGAATAAAAGGGTTGAACCAAAAGACCTACAATCGGATGATCTAAAACATGGTCACCCTTGCTGCAAGATATGTGGCATTTTTGGAACAATGCATAAAACGTAAATGAAAGAGAGACTCGTGGCTGGAAAAACCCTATCCAGCAAAATTTTCGATTTTGTCCAGGTCCCGAAATTTAGGCAAAAATCACTTATCACGGCTTTCCCTTGATTTTCTGGGTGAAATGGGCAAGAAAGAATAAAAGAGTTGAACCAAAAGACCTACAATCGGATGATCTAAAACATGGGCACCCTTGCAGCAAGATATGCGGCATTTATGGAACAATGCACAAAACGTAAATGAAAGAGAGACTCGTTGCTGGGAAAACTCTATCCAGCAAAATTTTCGATTTTGTCCAGGTCCCGAAATTTAGGTAAAAATCACTTATCATGGCTTTCCCTTGATTTTCTGGGTGAAATGGGCAAGAAAGAATAAAAGGGTTGAACCAAAAGACCTACAATCGGATGATCTAAAACATGGGCACCCTTGCAGCAAGATATGCGGCATTTATGGAACAATGCACAAAACGTAAATGAAAGAGAGACCCGTTGCTGGAAAAACCCTATCCAGCAAAATTTTCGATTTTGTCCAGGTCCCGAAATTTAGGCGAAAATCACTTATCACGGCTTTCCCTTGATTTTCTGGGTGAAATAGGCAAGAAAGAATAAAAGGGTTGAACCAAAAGACCTACAATCGGATGATCTAAAACATGGTCACCCTTGCTGCAAGATATGTGGCATTTTTGGAACAATGCATAAAACGTAAATGAAAGAGAGACTCGTTGCTGGAAAAACCCTATCCAGCAAAATTTTCGATTTTGTCCAGGTCCCGAAATTTAGGCAAAAATCACTTATCACGGCTTTCCCTTGATTTTCTGGGTGAAATAGGCAAGAAAGAATAAAAGGGTTGAACCAAAAGACCTACAATCGGATGATCTAAAACATGGGCACCCTTGCTGCAAGATATGTGGCATTTATGGAACAATGCATAAAACGTAAATGAAAGAGAGACTCGTTGCTGGAAAAACCTGATTCAGCAAAATTTTCGATTTTGTCCAGGTCCCGAAATTTAGGCAAAAATCACTTATCACGGCTTTCCCTTGATTTTCTGGGTGAAATAGGCAAGAAAGAATAAAAGGGTTGAACCAAAAGACCTACAATCGGATGATCTAAAACATGGTCACCCTTGCTGCAAGATATGTGGCATTTTTGGAACAATGCATAAAACGTAAATGAAAGAGAGACTCGTGGCTGGAAAAACCCTATCCAGCAAAATTTTCGATTTTGTCCAGGTCCCGAAATTTAGGCAAAAATCACTTATCACGGCTTTCCCTTGATTTTCTGGGTGAAATAGGCAAGAAAGAATAAAAGGGTTGAACCAAAAGACCTACAATCGGATGATCTAAAACATGGGCACCCTTGCTGCAAGATATGTGGCATTTATGGAACAATGCATAAAACGTAAATGAAAGAGAGACTCGTTGCTGGAAAAACCTGATTCAGCAAAATTTTCGATTTTGTCCAGGTCCCGAAATTTAGGCAAAAATCACTTATCACGGCTTTCCCTTGATTTTCTGGGTGAAATAGGCAAGAAAGAATAAAAGGGTTGAACCAAAAGACCTACAATCGGATGATCTAAAACATGGTCACCCTTGCTGCAAGATATGTGGCATTTTTGGAACAATGCATAAAACGTAAGTGAAAGAGAGACTCGTGGCTGGAAAAACCCTATCCAGCAAAATTTTCGATTTTGTCCAGGTCCCGAAATTTAGGCAAAAATCACTTATCACGGCTTTCCCTTGATTTTCTGGGTGAAATAGGCAAGAAAGAATAAAAGGGTTGAACCAAAAGACCTACAATCGGATGATCTAAAACATGGGCACCTTTGCTGCAAGATATGTGGCATTTATGGAAAAATGCATAAAACGTAAATGAAAGAGAGACTCGTTGCTGGAAAAACCTGATTCAGCAAAATTTTCGATTTTGTCCAGGTCAAAATTTAGGCAAAAATCACTTATCACGGCTTTCCCTTGATTTTCTCGGTGAAATAGGCAAGAAAGAATAAAAGGGTTGAACCAAAAGACCTACAATCGGATGATCTAAAACATGGGCACCCTTGCTGCAAGATATGTGGCATTTATGGAACAATGCATAAAACGTAAATGAAAGAGAGACTCGTTGCTGGAAAAACCTGATTCAGCAAAATTTTCGATTTTGTCCAGGTCCCGAAATTTAGGCAAAAATCACTTATCACGGCTTTCCCTTGATTTTCTGGGTGAAATAGGCAAGAAAGAATAAAAGGGTTGAACCAAAAGACCTACAATCGGATGATCTAAAACATGGGCACCCTTGCTGCAAGATATGTGGCATTTATGGAACAATGCATAAAACGTAAATGAAAGAGAGACTCGTTGCTGGAAAAACCTGATTCAGCAAAATTTTCGATTTTGTCCAGGTCCCGAAATTTAGGCAAAAATCACTTATCACGGCTTTCCCTTGATTTTCTGGGTGAAATAGGCAAGAAAGAATAAAAGGGTTGAACCAAAAGACCTACAATCGGATGATCTAAAACATGGGCACCCTTGCTGCAAGATATGTGGCATTTATGGAACAATGCATAAAACGTAAATGAAAGAGAGAATCGTTGCTGGAAAACCCCGATTCAGCAAAATTTTCGATTTTGTCCAGGTCCCGAAATTTAGGCAAAAATCACTTATCACGGCTTTCCCTTGATTTTCTGGCACAAATAGGCAAGAAAGAATAAAAGGGTTGAACCAAAAGACCTACAATCGAATGATCTAAAACATGGGCACCTTTGCTGCAAGATATGTGGCATTTATGGAAAAATGCATAAAACGTAAATGAAAGAGAGACTCGTTGCTGGAAAAACCTGATTCAGCAAAATTTTCGATTTTGTCCAGGTCAAAATTTAGGCAAAAATCACTTATCACGGCTTTCCCTTGATTTTCTGGCACAAATAGGCAAGAAAGAATAAAAGGGTTGAACCAAAAGACCTACAATCGAATGATCTAAAACATGGGCACCTTTGCTGCAAGATATGTGGCATTTATGGAAAAATGCATAAAACGTAAATGAAAGAGCGACTCGTTGCTGGAAAAACCTGATTCAGCAAAATTTTCGATTTTGTCCAGGTCCCGAAATTTAGGCAAAAATCACTTATCACGGCTTTCCCTTGATTTTCTCGGTGAAATAGGCAAGAAAGAATAAAAGGGTTGAACCAAAAGACCTACAATCGGATGATCTAAAACATGGGCACCCTTGCTGCAAGATATGTGGCATTTATGGAACAATGCATGAAACGTAAATGAAAGAGAGAATCGTTGCTGGAAAACCCCGATTCAGCAAAATTTTCGATTTTGTCCAGGTCCCGAAATTTAGGCAAAAATCACTTATCACGGCTTTCCCTTGATTTTCTGGGTGAAATAGGCAAGAAAGAATAAAAGGGTTGAACCAAAAGACCTACAATCGGATGATCTAAAACATGGTCACCCTTGCTGCAAGATATGTGGCATTTTTGGAACAATGCATAAAACGTAAATTAAAGAGAGACTCGTGGCTGGAAAAACCCTATCCAGCAAAATTTTCGATTTTGTCCAGGTCCCGAAATTTAGGCAAAAATCACTTATCACGGCTTTCCCTTGATTTTCTGGGTGAAATAGGCAAGAAAGAATAAAAGGGTTGAACCAAAAGACCTACAATCGGATGATCTAAAACATGGGCACCCTTGCTGCAAGATATGTGGCATTTATGGAACAATGCATAAAACGTAAATGAAAGAGAGAATCGTTGCTGGAAAACCCCGATCCAGCAAAATTTTCGATTTTGTCCAGGTCCCGAAATTTAGGCAAAAATCACTTATCACGGCTTTCCCTTGATTTTCTGGGTGAAATAGGCAAGAAAGAATAAAAGGGTTGAACCAAAAGACCTACAATCGAATGATCTAAAACATGGGCACCTTTGCTGCAAGATATGTGGCATTTATGGAAAAATGCATAAAACGTAAATGAAAGAGAGACTCGTTGCTGGAAAAACCTGATTCAGCAAAATTTTCGATTTTGTCCAGGTCCCGAAATTTAGGCAAAAATCACTTATCACGGCTTTCCCTTGATTTTCTGGGTGAAATGGGTAAGAAAGAATAAAAGGGTTGAACCAAAAGACCTACAATCGGATGATCTAAAACATGGGCACCCTTGCAGCAAGATATGTGGCATTTATGGAACAATGCATAAAACGTAAATGAAAGAGTGACTCGTTGCTGGTAAACCCTATCCAGCAAAATTTTCTATTTTGTCCAGGTCCCGAAATTTAGGCAAAAATCACTTATCACGGCTTTCCCTTGATTTTCTGGGTGAAATAGGCAAGAAAGAATAAAAGGGTTGAACCAAAAGACCTACAATCGGATGATCTAAAACATGGTCACCCTTGCTGCAAGATATGTGGCATTTTTGGAACAATGCATAAAACGTAAATGAAAGAGAGACTCGTGGCTGGAAAAACCCTATCCAGCAAAATTTTCGATTTTGTCCAGGTCCCGAAATTTAGGCAAAAATCACTTATCACGGCTTTCCCTTGATTTTCTGGGTGAACTAGGCAAGAAAGAATAAAAGGGTTGAACCAAAAGACCTACAATCGGATGATCTAAAACATGGGCACCCTTGCTGCAAGATATGTGGCATTTATGGAACAATGCATAAAACGTAAATGAAAGAGAGACTCGTGGCTGGAAAAACCCTATCCAGCAAAATTTTCGATTTTGTCCAGGTCCCGAAATTTAGGCAAAAATCACTTATCACGGCTTTCCCTTGATTTTCTGGGTGAAATAGGCAAGAAAGAATAAAAGGGTTGAACCAAAAGACCTACAATCGGATGATCTAAAACATGGGCACCCTTGCTGCAAGATATGTGGCATTTATGGAACAATGCATAAAACGTAAATGAAAGAGAGACTCGTGGCTGGAAAAACCCTATCCAGCAAAATTTTCGATTTTGTCCAGGTCCCGAAATTTAGGCAAAAATCACTTATCACGGCTTTCCCTTGATTTTCTGGGTGAAATAGGCAAGAAAGAATAAAAGGGTTGAACCAAAAGACCTACAATCGGATGATCTAAAACATGGGCACCCTTGCTGCAAGATATGTGGCATTTATGGAACAATGCATAAAACGTAAATGAAAGAGAGAATCGTTGCTGGAAAACCCCGATTCAGCAAAATTTTCGATTTTGTCCAGGTCCCGAAATTTAGGCAAAAATCACTTATCACGGCTTTCCCTTGATTTTCTGGCACAAATAGGCAAGAAAGAATAAAAGGGTTGAACCAAAAGACCTACAATCGAATGATCTAAAACATGGGCACCTTTGCTGCAAGATATGTGGCATTTATGGAAAAATGCATAAAACGTAAATGAAAGAGCGACTCGTTGCTGGAAAAACCTGATTCAGCAAAATTTTCGATTTTGTCCAGGTCCCGAAATTTAGGCAAAAATCACTTATCACGGCTTTCCCTTGATTTTCTCGGTGAAATAGGCAAGAAAGAATAAAAGGGTTGAACCAAAAGACCTACAATCGGATGATCTAAAACATGGGCACCCTTGCTGCAAGATATGTGGCATTTATGGAACAATGCATGAAACGTAAATGAAAGAGAGAATCGTTGCTGGAAAACCCCGATTCAGCAAAATTTTCGATTTTGTCCAGGTCCCGAAATTTAGGCAAAAATCACTTATCACGGCTTTCCCTTGATTTTCTGGGTGAAATAGGCAAGAAAGAATAAAAGGGTTGAACCAAAAGACCTACAATCGGATGATCTAAAACATGGTCACCCTTGCTGCAAGATATGTGGCATTTTTGGAACAATGCATAAAATGTAAATGAAAGAGAGACTCGTGGCTGGAAAAACCCTATCCAGCAAAATTTTCGATTTTGTCCAGGTCCCGAAATTTAGGCAAAAATCACTTATCACGGCTTTCCCTTGATTTTCTGGCACAAATAGGCAAGAAAGAATAAAAGGGTTGAACCAAAAGACCTACAATCGGATGATCTAAAACATGGGCACCCTTGCTGCAAGATATGTGGCATTTATGGAACAATGCATAAAACGTAAAGGAAAGAGAAACTCGTTGCTGGAAAAACCCTATCCAGCAAAATTTTCGATTTTGTCCAGGTCCCGAAATTTAGGCAAAAATCACTTATCACGGCTTTCCCTTGATTTTCTGGGTGAAATAGGCAAGAAAGAATAAAAGGGTTGAACCAAAAGACCTACAATCGGATGATCTAAAACATGGGCACCCTTGCTGCAAGATATGTGGCATTTATGGAACAATGCATAAAACGTAAATGAAAGAGAGACTCGTGGCTGGAAAAACCCTATCCAGCAAAATTTTCGATTTTGTCCAGGTCCCGAAATTTAGGCAAAAATCACTTATCACGGCTTTCCCTTGATTTTCTGGCACAAATAGGCAAGAAAGAATAAAAGGGTTGAACCAAAAGACCTACAATCGGATGATCTAAAACATGGGCACCCTTGCTGCAAGATATGTGGCATTTATGGAACAATGCATAAAACGTAAAGGAAAGAGAAACTCGTTGCTGGAAAAACCCTATCCAGCAAAATTTTCGATTTTGTCCAGGTCCCGAAATTTAGGCAAAAATCACTTATCACGGCTTTCCCTTGATTTTCTGGGTGAAATAGGCAAGAAAGAATAAAAGGGTTGAACCAAAAGACCTACAATCGGATGATCTAAAACATGGGCACCCTTGCTGCAAGATATGTGGCATTTATGGAACAATGCATAAAACGTAAATGAAAGAGAGACTCGTGGCTGGAAAAACCCTATCCAGCAAAATTTTCGATTTTGTCCAGGTCCCGAAATTTAGGCAAAAATCACTTATCACGGCTTTCCCTTGATTTTCTGGGTGAAATAGGCAAGAAAGAATAAAAGGGTTGAACCAAAAGACCTACAATCGGATGATCTAAAACATGGGCACCCTTGCTGCAAGATATGTGGCATTTATGGAACAATGCATAAAACGTAAATGAAAGAGAGAATCGTTGCTGGAAAACCCCGATTCAGCAAAATTTTCGATTTTGTCCAGGTCCCGAAATTTAGGCAAAAATCACTTATCACGGCTTTCCCTTGATTTTCTGGCACAAATAGGCAAGAAAGAATAAAAGGGTTGAACCAAAAGACCTACAATCGAATGATCTAAAACATGGGCACCTTTGCTGCAAGATATGTGGCATTTATGGAAAAATGCATAAAACGTAAATGAAAGAGAGACTCGTTGCTGGAAAAACCTGATTCAGCAAAATTTTCGATTTTGTCCAGGTCCCGAAATTTAGGCAAAAATCACTTATCACGGCTTTCCCTTGATTTTCTGGCACAAATAGGCAAGAAAGAATAAAAGGGTTGAACCAAAAGACCTACAATCGGATGATCTAAAACATGGGCACCCTTGCTGCAAGATATGTGGCATTTATGGAACAATGCATAAAATGTAAATGAAAGAGAGACTCGTGGCTGGAAAAACCCTATCCAGCAAAATTTTCGATTTTGTCCAGGTCCCGAAATTTAGGCAAAAATCACTTATCACGGCTTTCCCTTGATTTTCTGGGTGAAATGGGCAAGAAAGAATAAAAGGGTTGAACCAAAAGACCTACAATCGGATGATCTAAAACATGGGCACCCTTGCAGCAAGATATGTGGCATTTATGGAACAATGCATAAAACGTAAATGAAAGAGAGAATCGTTGCTGGAAAACCCCGATTCAGCAAAATTTTCGATTTTGTCCAGGTCCCGAAATTTAGGCAAAAATCACTTATCACGGCTTTCCCTTGATTTTCTGGCACAAATAGGCAAGAAAGAATAAAAGGGTTGAACCAAAAGACCTACAATCGAATGATCTAAAACATGGGCACCTTTGCTGCAAGATATGTGGCATTTATGGAAAAATGCATAAAACGTAAATGAAAGAGAGACTCGTTGCTGGAAAAACCTGATTCAGCAAAATTTTCGATTTTGTCCAGGTCCCGAAATTTAGGCAAAAATCACTTATCACGGCTTTCCCTTGATTTTCTGGGTGAAATGGGCAAGAAAGAATAAAAGGGTTGAACCAAAAGACCTACAATCGGATGATCTAAAACATGGGCACCCTTGCAGCAAGATATGTGGCATTTATGGAACAATGCATAAAACGTAAATGAAAGAGTGACTCGTTGCTGGTAAACCCTATCCAGCAAAATTTTCTATTTTGTCCAGGTCCCGAAATTTAGGTAAAAATCACTTATCACGGCTTTCCCTTGATTTTCTGGCACAAATAGGCAAGAAAGAATAAAAGGGTTGAACCAAAAGACCTACAATCGGATGATCTAAAACATGGGCACCCTTGCTGCAAGATATGTGGCATTTATGGAACAATGCATAAAACGTAAATGAAAGAGTGACTCGTTGCTGGTAAACCCTATCCAGCAAAATTTTCTATTTTGTCCAGGTCCCGAAATTTAGGCAAAAATCACTTATCACGGCTTTCCCTTGATTTTCTGGGTGAAATAGGCAAGAAAGAATAAAAGGGTTGAACCAAAAGACCTACAATCGGATGATCTAAAACATGGTCACCCTTGCTGCAAGATATGTGGCATTTTTGGAACAATGCATGAAACGTAAATGAAAGAGAGACTCGTGGCTGGAAAAACCCTATCCAGCAAAATTTTCGATTTTGTCCAGGTCCCGAAATTTAGGCAAAAATCACTTATCACGGCTTTCCCTTGATTTTCTGGGTGAAATAGGCAAGAAAGAATAAAAGGGTTGAACCAAAAGACCTACAATCGGATGATCTAAAACATGGTCACCCTTGCTGCAAGATATGTGGCATTTTTGGAACAATGCATGAAACGTAAATGAAAGAGAGACTCGTGGCTGGAAAAACCCTATCCAGCAAAATTTTCGATTTTGTCCAGGTCCCGAAATTTAGGCAAAAATCACTTATCACGGCTTTCCCTTGATTTTCTGGGTGAAATAGGCAAGAAAGAATAAAAGGGTTGAACCAAAAGACCTACAATCGGATGATCTAAAACATGGTCACCCTTGCTGCAAGATATGTGGCATTTTTGGAACAATGCATGAAACGTAAATGAAAGAGAGACTCGTGGCTGGAAAAACCCTATCCAGCAAAATTTTCGATTTTGTCCAGGTCCCGAAATTTAGGCAAAAATCACTTATCACGGCTTTCCCTTGATTTTCTGGCACAAATAGGCAAGAAAGAATAAAAGGGTTGAACCAAAAGACCTACAATCGGATGATCTAAAACATGGGCACCCTTGCTGCAAGATATGTGGCATTTATGGAACAATGCATAAAACGTAAATGAAAGAGTGACTCGTTGCTGGTAAACCCTATCCAGCAAAATTTTCTATTTTGTCCAGGTCCCGAAATTTAGGCAAAAATCACTTATCACGGCTTTCCCTTGATTTTCTGGGTGAAATAGGCAAGAAAGAATAAAAGGGTTGAACCAAAAGACCTACAATCGGATGATCTAAAACATGGGCACCCTTGCTGCAAGATATGTGGCATTTATGGAACAATGCATAAAACGTAAATGAAAGAGTGACTCGTTGCTGGTAAACCCTATCCAGCAAAATTTTCTATTTTGTCCAGGTCCCGAAATTTAGGCAAAAATCACTTATCACGGCTTTCCCTTGATTTTCTGGGTGAAATAGGCAAGAAAGAATAAAAGGGTTGAACCAAAAGACCTACAATCGGATGATCTAAAACATGGTCACCCTTGCTGCAAGATATGTGGCATTTTTGGAACAATGCATGAAACGTAAATGAAAGAGAGACTCGTGGCTGGAAAAACCCTATCCAGCAAAATTTTCGATTTTGTCCAGGTCCCGAAATTTAGGCAAAAATCACTTATCACGGCTTTCCCTTGATTTTCTGGCACAAATAGGCAAGAAAGAATAAAAGGGTTGAACCAAAAGACCTACAATCGGATGATCTAAAACATGGGCACCCTTGCTGCAAGATATGTGGCATTTATGGAACAATGCATAAAACGTAAATGAAAGAGTGACTCGTTGCTGGTAAACCCTATCCAGCAAAATTTTCTATTTTGTCCAGGTCCCGAAATTTAGGCAAAAATCACTTATCACGGCTTTCCCTTGATTTTCTGGGTGAAATAGGCAAGAAAGAATAAAAGGGTTGAACCAAAAGACCTACAATCGGATGATCTAAAACATGGTCACCCTTGCTGCAAGATATGTGGCATTTTTGGAACAATGCATAAAACGTAAATGAAAGAGAGACTCGTGGCTGGAAAAACCCTATCCAGCAAAATTTTCGATTTTGTCCAGGTCCCGAAATTTAGGCAAAAATCACTTATCACGGCTTTCCCTTGATTTTCTGGGTGAAATAGGCAAGAAAGAATAAAAGGGTTGAACCAAAAGACCTACAATCGGATGATCTAAAACATGGGCACCCTTGCTGCAAGATATGTGGCATTTATGGAACAATGCATAAAACGTAAATGAAAGAGTGACTCGTTGCTGGTAAACCCTATCCAGCAAAATTTTCTATTTTGTCCAGGTCCCGAAATTTAGGCAAAAATCACTTATCACGGCTTTCCCTTGATTTTCTGGGTGAAATAGGCAAGAAAGAATAAAAGGGTTGAACCAAAAGACCTACAATCGGATGATCTAAAACATGGTCACCCTTGCTGCAAGATATGTGGCATTTTTGGAACAATGCATAAAACGTAAATGAAAGAGAGACTCGTGGCTGGAAAAACCCTATCCAGCAAAATTTTCGATTTTGTCCAGGTCCCGAAATTTAGGCAAAAATCACTTATCACGGCTTTCCCTTGATTTTCTGGGTGAAATAGGCAAGAAAGAATAAAAGGGTTGAACCAAAAGACCTACAATCGGATGATCTAAAACATGGGCACCCTTGCTGCAAGATATGTGGCATTTATGGAACAATGCATAAAACGTAAATGAAAGAGAGAATCGTTGCTGGAAAACCCCGATTCAGCAAAATTTTCGATTTTGTCCAGGTCCCGAAATTTAGGCAAAAATCACTTATCACAGCTTTCCCTTGATTTTCTGGCACAAATAGGCAAGAAAGAATAAAAGGGTTGAACCAAAAGACCTACAATCGAATGATCTAAAACATGGGCACCTTTGCTGCAAGATATGTGGCATTTATGGAAAAATGCATAAAACGTAAATGAAAGAGAGACTCGTTGCTGGAAAAACCTGATTCAGCAAAATTTTCGATTTTGTCCAGGTCCCGAAATTTAGGCAAAAATCACTTATCACGGCTTTCCCTTGATTTTCTGGGTGAAATGGGCAAGAAAGAATAAAAGGGTTGAACCAAAAGACCTACAATCGGATGATCTAAAACATGGGCACCCTTGCAGCAAGATATGTGGCATTTATGGAACAATGCATAAAACGTAAATGAAAGAGTGACTCGTTGCTGGTAAACCCTATCCAGCAAAATTTTCTATTTTGTCCAGGTCCCGAAATTTAGGTAAAAATCACTTATCACGGCTTTCCCTTGATTTTCTGGCACAAATAGGCAAGAAAGAATAAAAGGGTTGAACCAAAAGACCTACAATCGGATGATCTAAAACATGGGCACCCTTGCAGCAAGATATGTGGCATTTATGGAAAAATGCATAAAACGTAAATGAAAGAGTGACTCGTTGCTGGTAAACCCTATCCAGCAAAATTTTCTATTTTATCCAGGTCCCGAAATTTAGGCAAAAATCACTTATCACGGCTTTCCCTTGATTTTCTGGGTGAAATAGGCAAGAAAGAATAAAAGGGTTGAACCAAAAGACCTACAATCGAATGATCTAAAACATGGGCACCTTTGCTGCAAGATATGTGGCATTTATGGAAAAATTCATAAAACGTAAATGAAAGAGAGACTCGTTGCTGGAAAAACTTGATTCAGCAAAATTTTCGATTTTGTCCAGGTCCCGAAATTTAGGCAAAAATCACTTATCACGGCTTTCCCTTGATTTTCTATGTGAAATAGGCAAGAAATAATAAAAGGATTGAACCAAAAGACCTACAATCGGATGATCTAAAACATGGGCACCTTTGCTGCAAGATATGTGGCATTTATGGAAAAATGCATAAAACGTAAATGAAAGAGTGACTCGTTGCTGGTAAACCCTATCCAGCAAAATTTTCTATTTTATCCAGGTCCCGAAATTTAGGCAAAAATCACTTATCACGGCTTTCCCTTGATTTTCTGGGTGAAATAGGCAAGAAAGAATAAAAGGGTTGAACCAAAAGACCTACAATCGAATGATCTAAAACATGGGCACCTTTGCTGCAAGATATGTGGCATTTATGGAAAAATGCATAAAACGTAAATGAAAGAGAGACTCGTTGCTGGAAAAACCTGATTCAGCAAAATTTTCGATTTTGTCCAGGTCCCGAAATTTAGGCAAAAATCACTTATCACGGCTTTCCCTTGATTTTCTGGGTGAAATGGGCAAGAAAGAATAAAAGGGTTGAACCAAAAGACCTACAATCGGATGATCTAAAACATGGGCACCTTTGCTGCAAGATATGTGGCATTTATGGAAAAATGCATAAAACGTAAATGAAAGAGAGAATCGTTGCTGGAAAACCCCGATTCAGCAAAATTTTCGATTTTGTCCAGGTCCCGAAATTTAGCAAAAATCACTTATCACGGCTTTCCCTTGATTTTCTGGGTGAAATAGGCAAGAAATAATAAAAGGGTTGAACCAAAAGACCTACAATCGGATGATCTAAAACATGGGCACCTTTGCTGCAAGATATGTGGCATTTATGGAACAATGCATAAAACGTAAATGAAAGAGAGAATCGTTGCTGGAAAACCCCGATTCAGCAAAATTTTCGATTTTGTCCAGGTCCCGAAATTTAGCAAAAATCACTTATCACGGCTTTCCCTTGATTTTCTGGGTGAAATACGCAAGAAAGAATAAAAGGGTTGAACCTAAAGACCTACAATCGAATGATCTAAAACATGGGCACCCTTGCTGCAAGATATGTGGCATTTATGGAACAATGCATGAAACGTAAATGAAAGAGTGACTCGTTGCTGGAAAAACCTGATTCAGCAAAATTTTCGATTTTGTCCAGGTCCCGAAATTTAGGCAAAAATCACTTATCACGGCTTTCCCTTGATTTTCTGGGTGAAATAGGCAAGAAAGAATAAAAGGGTTGAACCAAAAGACCTACAATCGGATGATCTAAAACATGGTCACCCTTGCTGCAAGATATGTGGCATTTTTGGAACAATGCATAAAACGTAAATGAAAGAGAGACTCGTGGCTGGAAAAACCCTATCCAGCAAAATTTTCGATTTTGTCCAGGTCCCGAAATTTAGGCAAAAATCACTTATCACGGCTTTCCCTTGATTTTCTGGGTGAAATAGGCAAGAAAGAATAAAAGGGTTGAACCAAAAGACCTACAATCGGATGATCTAAAACATGGGCACCCTTGCTGCAAGATATGTGGCATTTATGGAACAATGCATAAAACGTAAATGAAAGAGTGACTCGTTGCTGGTAAACCCTATCCAGCAAAATTTTCTATTTTGTCCAGGTCCCGAAATTTAGGCAAAAATCACTTATCACGGCTTTCCCTTGATTTTCTCGGTGAAATAGGCAAGAAAGAATAAAAGGGTTGAACCAAAAGACCTACAATCGGATGATCTAAAACATGGTCACCCTTGCTGCAAGATATGTGGCATTTTTGGAACAATGCATAAAACGTAAATGAAAGAGAGACTCGTGGCTGGAAAAACCCTATCCAGCAAAATTTTCGATTTTGTCCAGGTCCCGAAATTTAGGCAAAAATCACTTATCACGGCTTTCCCTTGATTTTCTGGGTGAAATAGGCAAGAAAGAATAAAAGGGTTGAACCAAAAGACCTACAATCGGATGATCTAAAACATGGGCACCCTTGCTGCAAGATATGTGGCATTTATGGAACAATGCATAAAACGTAAATGAAAGAGTGACTCGTTGCTGGTAAACCCTATCCAGCAAAATTTTCTATTTTGTCCAGGTCCCGAAATTTAGGCAAAAATCACTTATCACGGCTTTCCCTTGATTTTCTGGGTGAAATAGGCAAGAAAGAATAAAAGGGTTGAACCAAAAGACCTACAATCGGATGATCTAAAACATGGTCACCCTTGCTGCAAGATATGTGGCATTTTTGGAACAATGCATAAAACGTAAATGAAAGAGAGACTCGTGGCTGGAAAAACCCTGTCCAGCAAAATTTTCGATTTTGTCCAGGTCCCGAAATTTAGGCAAAAATCACTTATCACGGCTTTCCCTTGATTTTCTGGGTGAAATAGGCAAGAAAGAATAAAAGGGTTGAACTAAAAGACCTACAATCGGATGATCTAAAACATGGGCACCTTTGCTGCAAGATATGTGGCATTTATGGAAAAATGCATAAAACGTAAATGAAAGAGAGAATCGTTGCTGGAAAACCCCGATTCAGCAAAATTTTCGATTTTGTCCAGGTCCCGAAATTTAGGCAAAAATCACTTATCACGGCTTTCAATTGATTTTCTGGGTGAAATGGGCAAGAAAGAATAAAAGGGTTGAACCAAAAGACCTACAATCGGATGATCTAAAACATGGGCACCCTTGCAGCAAGATATGTGGCATTTATGGAACAATGCATAAAACGTAAATGAAAGAGTGACTCGTTGCTGGTAAACCCTATCCAGCAAAATTTTCTATTTTATCCAGGTCCCGAAATTTAGGCAAAAATCACTTATCACGGCTTTCCCTTGATTTTCTGGGTGAAATAGGCAAGAAAGAATAAAAGGGTTGAACCAAAAGACCTACAATCGAATGATCTAAAACATGGGCACCTTTGCTGCAAGATATGTGGCATTTATGGAAAAATTCATAAAACGTAAATGAAAGAGAGACTCGTTGCTGGAAAAACCTGATTCAGCAAAATTTTCGATTTTGTCCAGGTCCCGAAATTTAGGCAAAAATCACTTATCACGGCTTTCCCTTGATTTTCTATGTGAAATAGGCAAGAAATAATAAAAGGATTGAACCAAAAGACCTACAATCGGATGATCTAAAACATGGGCACCCTTGCTGCAAGATATGTGGCATTTATGGAACAATGCATAAAACGTAAATGAAAGAGAGACTCGTTGCTGGAAAAACCTGATTCAGCAAAATTTTCGATTTTGTCCAGGTCCCGAAATTTAGGCAAAAATCACTTATCACGGCTTTCCCTTGATTTTCTGGTACAAATAGGCAAGAAAGAATAAAAGGGTTGAACCAAAAGACCTACAATCGGATGATCTAAAACATGGGCACCTTTGCTGCAAGATATGTGGCATTTATGGAAAAATGCATAAAACGTAAATGAAAGAGAGAATCGTTGCTGGAAAACCCCGATTCAGCAAAATTTTCGATTTTGTCCAGGTCCCGAAATTTAGCAAAAATCACTTATCACGGCTTTCCCTTGATTTTCTGGGTGAAATAGGCAAGAAATAATAAAAGGGTTGAACCAAAAGACCTACAATCGGATGATCTAAAACATGGGCACCCTTGCTGCAAGATATGTGGCATTTATGGAACAATGCATAAAACGTAAATGAAAGAGAGAATCGTTGCTGGAAAACCCCGATTCAGCAAAATTTTCGATTTTGTCCAGGTCCCGAAATTTAGCAAAAATCACTTATCACGGCTTTCCCTTGATTTTCTGGGTGAAATACGCAAGAAAGAATAAAAGGGTTGAACCTAAAGACCTACAATCGAATGATCTAAAACATGGGCACCCTTGCTGCAAGATATGTGGCATTTATGGAACAATGCATGAAACGTAAATGAAAGAGAGAATCGTTGCTGGAAAACCCCGATTCAGCAAAATTTTCGATTTTGCCCAGGTCCCGAAATTTAGGTAAAAATTATTTATCATGGCTTTCCCTTGATTTTCTGGCACAAATAGGCAAGAAAGAATAAAAGGTTTGAACCAAAAGACCTACTATCGGATGATCTAAAACATGGTCACCCTTGCTGCAAGATATGTGGCATTTTTGGAACAATGCATAAAACGTAAATGAAAGAGAGACTCGTGGCTGGAAAAACCCTATCCAGCAAAATTTTCGATTTTGTCCAGGTCCCGAAATTTAGGCAAAAATCACTTATCACGGCTTTCCCTTGATTTTCTGGGTGAAATACGCAAGAAAGAATAAAAGGGTTGAACGAAAAGACCTACAATCGGATGATCTAAAACATGGGCACCCTTGCTGCAAGATATGTGGCATTTATGGAACAATGCATAAAACGTAAATGAAAGAGTGACTCGTTGCTGGAAAAACCTGATTCAGCAAAATTTTCGATTTTGTCCAGGTCCCGAAATTTAGGCAAAAATCACTTATCACGGCTTTCCCTTGATTTTCTGGGTGAAATAGGCAAGAAAGAATAAAAGGGTTGAACCAAAAGACCTACAATCGGATGATCTAAAACATGGTCACCCTTGCTGCAAGATATGTGGCATTTTTGGAACAATGCATAAAACGTAAATTAAAGAGAGACTCGTGGCTGGAAAAACCCTATCCAGCAAAATTTTCGATTTTGTCCAGGTCCCGAAATTTAGGCAAAAATCACTTATCACGGCTTTCCCTTGATTTTCTGGGTGAAATAGGCAAGAAAGAATAAAAGGGTTGAACCAAAAGACCTACAATCGGATGATCTAAAACATGGGCACCCTTGCTGCAAGATATGTGGCATTTATGGAACAATGCATAAAACGTAAATGAAAGAGTGACTCGTTGCTGGTAAACCCTATCCAGCAAAATTTTCTATTTTGTCCAGGTCCCGAAATTTAGGCAAAAATCACTTATCACGGCTTTCCCTTGATTTTCTGGGTGAAATAGGCAAGAAAGAATAAAAGGGTTGAACCAAAAGACCTACAATCGGATGATCTAAAACATGGGCACCCTTGCTGCAAGATATGTGGCATTTTTGGAACAATGCATAAAACGTAAATGAAAGAGAGACTCGTGGCTGGAAAAACCCTATCCAGCAAAATTTTCGATTTTGTCCAGGTCCCGAAATTTAGGCAAAAATCACTTATCACGGCTTTCCCTTGATTTTCTGGGTGAAATAGGCAAGAAAGAATAAAAGGGTTGAACCAAAAGACCTACAATCGGATGATCTAAAACATGGGCACCCTTGCTGCAAGATATGTGGCATTTATGGAACAATGCATAAAACGTAAATGAAAGAGTGACTCGTTGCTGGTAAACCCTATCCAGCAAAATTTTCTATTTTGTCCAGGTCCCGAAATTTAGGCAAAAATCACTTATCACGGCTTTCCCTTGATTTTCTGGGTGAAATAGGCAAGAAAGAATAAAAGGGTTGAACCAAAAGACCTACAATCGGATGATCTAAAACATGGTCACCCTTGCTGCAAGATATGTGGCATTTTTGGAACAATGCATAAAACGTAAATGAAAGAGAGACTCGTGGCTGGAAAAACCCTATCCAGCAAAATTT
Source organism: Xylota sylvarum (assembly GCA_905220385.1). Taxonomy (NCBI): domain Eukaryota; kingdom Metazoa; phylum Arthropoda; class Insecta; order Diptera; family Syrphidae; genus Xylota; species Xylota sylvarum. Next base: position 44,120,787 of record LR999958.1, read on the forward strand.
TCGATTTTGTCCAGGTCCCGAAATTTAGGCAAAAATCACTTATCACGGCTTTCCCTTGATTTTCTGGGTGAAATAGGCAAGAAAGAATAAAAGGGTTGAACTAAAAGACCTACAATCGGATGATCTAAAACATGGGCACCTTTGCTGCAAGATATGTGGCATTTTTGGAACAATGCATAAAACGTAAATGAAAGAGAGACTCGTGGCTGGAAAAACCCTATCCAGCAAAATTTTCGATTTTGTCCAGGTCCCGAAATTTAGGCAAAAATCACTTATCACGGCTTTCCCTTGATTTTCTGGGTGAAATAGGCAAGAAAGAATAAAAGGGTTGAACCAAAAGACCTACAATCGGATGATCTAAAACATGGGCACCCTTGCTGCAAGATATGTGGCATTTATGGAACAATGCATAAAACGTAAATGAAAGAGTGACTCGTTGCTGGTAAACCCTATCCAGCAAAATTTTCTATTTTGTCCAGGTCCCGAAATTTAGGCAAAAATCACTTATCACGGCTTTCCCTTGATTTTCTGGGTGAAATAGGCAAGAAAGAATAAAAGGGTTGAACCAAAAGACCTACAATCGGATGATCTAAAACATGGGCACCCTTGCTGCAAGATATGTGGCATTTATGGAACAATGCATAAAACGTAAATGAAAGAGAGACTCGTTGCTGGAAAAACCTGATTCAGCAAAATTTTCGATTTTGTCCAGGTCCCGAAATTTAGGCAAAAATCACTTATCACGGCTTTCCCTTGATTTTCTGGTACAAATAGGCAAGAAAGAATAAAAGGGTTGAACCAAAAGACCTACAATCGGATGATCTAAAACATGGGCACCTTTGCTGCAAGATATGTGGCATTTATGGAAAAATGCATAAAACGTAAATGAAAGAGAGAATCGTTGCTGGAAAACCCCGATTCAGCAAAATTTTCGATTTTGTCCAGGTCCCGAAATTTAGCAAAAATCACTTATCACGGCTTTCCCTTGATTTTCTGGGTGAAATAGGCAAGAAATAATAAAAGGGTTGAACCAAAAGACCTACAATCGGATGATCTAAAACATGGGCACCCTTGCTGCAAGATATGTGGCATTTATGGAACAATGCATAAAACGTAAATGAAAGAGAGAATCGTTGCTGGAAAACCCCGATTCAGCAAAATTTTCGATTTTGTCCAGGTCCCGAAATTTAGCAAAAATCACTTATCACGGCTTTCCCTTGATTTTCTGGGTGAAATACGCAAGAAAGAATAAAAGGGTTGAACCTAAAGACCTACAATCGAATGATCTAAAACATGGGCACCCTTGCTGCAAGATATGTGGCATTTATGGAACAATGCATGAAACGTAAATGAAAGAGAGAATCGTTGCTGGAAAACCCCGATTCAGCAAAATTTTCGATTTTGCCCAGGTCCCGAAATTTAGGTAAAAATTATTTATCATGGCTTTCCCTTGATTTTCTGGCACAAATAGGCAAGAAAGAATAAAAGGTTTGAACCAAAAGACCTACTATCGGATGATCTAAAACATGGTCACCCTTGCTGCAAGATATGTGGCATTTTTGGAACAATGCATAAAACGTAAATGAAAGAGAGACTCGTGGCTGGAAAAACCCTATCCAGCAAAATTTTCGATTTTGTCCAGGTCCCGAAATTTAGGCAAAAATCACTTATCACGGCTTTCCCTTGATTTTCTGGGTGAAATACGCAAGAAAGAATAAAAGGGTTGAACGAAAAGACCTACAATCGGATGATCTAAAACATGGGCACCCTTGCTGCAAGATATGTGGCATTTATGGAACAATGCATAAAACGTAAATGAAAGAGTGACTCGTTGCTGGAAAAACCTGATTCAGCAAAATTTTCGATTTTGTCCAGGTCCCGAAATTTAGGCAAAAATCACTTATCACGGCTTTCCCTTGATTTTCTGGGTGAAATAGGCAAGAAAGAATAAAAGGGTTGAACCAAAAGACCTACAATCGGATGATCTAAAACATGGTCACCCTTGCTGCAAGATATGTGGCATTTTTGGAACAATGCATAAAACGTAAATGAAAGAGAGACTCGTGGCTGGAAAAACCCTATCCAGCAAAATTTTCGATTTTGTCCAGGTCCCGAAATTTAGGCAAAAATCACTTATCACGGCTTTCCCTTGATTTTCTGGGTGAAATAGGCAAGAAAGAATAAAAGGGTTGAACCAAAAGACCTACAATCGGATGATCTAAAACATGGGCACCCTTGCTGCAAGATATGTGGCATTTATGGAACAATGCATAAAACGTAAATGAAAGAGTGACTCGTTGCTGGTAAACCCTATCCAGCAAAATTTTCTATTTTGTCCAGGTCCCGAAATTTAGGCAAAAATCACTTATCACGGCTTTCCCTTGATTTTCTGGGTGAAATAGGCAAGAAAGAATAAAAGGGTTGAACCAAAAGACCTACAATCGGATGATCTAAAACATGGGCACCCTTGCTGCAAGATATGTGGCATTTTTGGAACAATGCATAAAACGTAAATGAAAGAGAGACTCGTGGCTGGAAAAACCCTATCCAGCAAAATTTTCGATTTTGTCCAGGTCCCGAAATTTAGGCAAAAATCACTTATCACGGCTTTCCCTTGATTTTCTGGGTGAAATAGGCAAGAAAGAATAAAAGGGTTGAACCAAAAGACCTACAATCGGATGATCTAAAACATGGGCACCCTTGCTGCAAGATATGTGGCATTTATGGAACAATGCATAAAACGTAAATGAAAGAGTGACTCGTTGCTGGTAAACCCTATCCAGCAAAATTTTCTATTTTGTCCAGGTCCCGAAATTTAGGCAAAAATCACTTATCACGGCTTTCCCTTGATTTTCTGGGTGAAATAGGCAAGAAAGAATAAAAGGGTTGAACCAAAAGACCTACAATCGGATGATCTAAAACATGGTCACCCTTGCTGCAAGATATGTGGCATTTTTGGAACAATGCATAAAACGTAAATGAAAGAGAGACTCGTGGCTGGAAAAACCCTATCCAGCAAAATTTTCGATTTTGTCCAGGTCCCGAAATTTAGGCAAAAATCACTTATCACGGCTTTCCCTTGATTTTCTGGGTGAAATAGGCAAGAAAGAATAAAAGGGTTGAACTAAAAGACCTACAATCGGATGATCTAAAACATGGGCACCTTTGCTGCAAGATATGTGGCATTTTTGGAACAATGCATAAAACGTAAATGAAAGAGAGACTCGTGGCTGGAAAAACCCTATCCAGCAAAATTTTCGATTTTGTCCAGGTCCCGAAATTTAGGCAAAAATCACTTATCACGGCTTTCCCTTGATTTTCTGGGTGAAATAGGCAAGAAAGAATAAAAGGGTTGAACCAAAAGACCTACAATCGGATGATCTAAAACATGGGCACCCTTGCTGCAAGATATGTGGCATTTATGGAACAATGCATAAAACGTAAATGAAAGAGTGACTCGTTGCTGGTAAACCCTATCCAGCAAAATTTTCTATTTTGTCCAGGTCCCGAAATTTAGGCAAAAATCACTTATCACGGCTTTCCCTTGATTTTCTGGGTGAAATAGGCAAGAAAGAATAAAAGGGTTGAACCAAAAGACCTACAATCGGATGATCTAAAACATGGTCACCCTTGCTGCAAGATATGTGGCATTTTTGGAACAATGCATAAAACGTAAATGAAAGAGAGACTCGTGGCTGGAAAAACCCTATCCAGCAAAATTTTCGATTTTGTCCAGGTCCCGAAATTTAGGCAAAAATCACTTATCACGGCTTTCCCTTGATTTTCTGGGTGAAATAGGCAAGAAAGAATAAAAGGGTTGAACCAAAAGACCTACAATCGGATGATCTAAAACATGGGCACCCTTGCTGCAAGATATGTGGCATTTATGGAACAATGCATAAAACGTAAATGAAAGAGTGACTCGTTGCTGGTAAACCCTATCCAGCAAAATTTTCTATTTTGTCCAGGTCCCGAAATTTTGGCAAAAATCACTTATCACGGCTTTCCCTTGATTTTCTGGGTGAAATAGGCAAGAAAGAATAAAAGGGTTGAACCAAAAGACCTACAATCGGATGATCTAAAACATGGTCACCCTTGCTGCAAGATATGTGGCATTTTTGGAACAATGCATAAAACGTAAATGAAAGAGAGACTCGTGGCTGGAAAAACCCTATCCAGCAAAATTTTCGATTTTGTCCAGGTCCCGAAATTTAGGCAAAAATCACTTATCACGGCTTTCCCTTGATTTTCTGGGTGAAATAGGCAAGAAAGAATAAAAGGGTTGAACCAAAAGACCTACAATCGGATGATCTAAAACATGGGCACCCTTGCTGCAAGATATGTGGCATTTATGGAACAATGCATAAAACGTAAATGAAAGAGTGACTCGTTGCTGGTAAACCCTATCCAGCAAAATTTTCTATTTTGTCCAGGTCCCGAAATTTAGGCAAAAATCACTTATCACGGCTTTCCCTTGATTTTCTGGGTGAAATAGGCAAGAAAGAATAAAAGGGTTGAACCAAAAGACCTACAATCGGATGATCTAAAACATGGTCACCCTTGCTGCAAGATATGTGGCATTTTTGGAACAATGCATAAAACGTAAATGAAAGAGAGACTCGTGGCTGGAAAAACCCTATCCAGCAAAATTTTCGATTTTGTCCAGGTCCCGAAATTTAGGCAAAAATCACTTATCACGGCTTTCCCTTGATTTTCTGGGTGAAATAGGCAAGAAAGAATAAAAGGGTTGAACTAAAAGACCTACAATCGGATGATCTAAAACATGGGCACCTTTGCTGCAAGATATGTGGCATTTATGGAAAAATGCATAAAACGTAAATGAAAGAGAGAATCGTTGCTGGAAAACCCCGATTCAGCAAAATTTTCGATTTTGTCCAGGTCCCGAAATTTAGGCAAAAATCACTTATCACGGCTTTCCCTTGATTTTCTGGGTGAAATGGGCAAGAAAGAATAAAAGGGTTGAACCAAAAGACCTACAATCGGATGATCTAAAAAATGGGCACCCTTGCAGCAAGATATGTGGCATTTATGGAACAATGCATAAAACGTAAATGAAAGAGTGACTCGTTGCTGGTAAACCCTATCCAGCAAAATTTTCGATTTTGTCCAGGTCCCGAAATTTAGGCAAAAATCACTTATCACGGCTTTCCCTTGATTTTCTGGGTGAAATAGGCAAGAAAGAATAAAAGGGTTGAACCAAAAGACCTACAATCGGATGATCTAAAACATGGGCACCCTTGCTGCAAGATATGTGGCATTTATGGAACAATGCATGAAACGTAAATGAAAGAGAGAATCGTTGCTGGAAAACCCCGATTCAGCAAAATTTTCGATTTTGTCCAGGTCCCGAAATTTAGCAAAAATCACTTATCACGGCTTTCCCTTGATTTTCTGGGTGAAATACGCAAGAAAGAATAAAAGGGTTGAACCAAAAGACCTACAATCGAATGATCTAAAACATGGGCACCTTTGCTGCAAGATATGTGGCATTTATGGAACAATGCATAAAACGTAAATGAAAGAGTGACTCGTTGCTGGTAAACCCTATCCAGCAAAATTTTCTATTTTATCCAGGTCCCGAAATTTAGGCAAAAATCACTTATCACGGCTTTCCCTTGATTTTCTGGGTGAAATAGGTAAGAAAGAATAAAAGGGTTGAACCAAAAGACCTACAATCGGATGATCTAAAACATGGTCACCCTTGCTGCAAGATATGTGGCATTTTTGGAACAATGCATAAAACGTAAATGAAAGAGAGACTCGTGGCTGGAAAAACCCTATCCAGCAAAATTTTCGATTTTGTCCAGGTCCCGAAATTTAGGCAAAAATCACTTATCACGGCTTTCCCTTGATTTTCTGGGTGAAATAGGCAAGAAAGAATAAAAGGGTTGAACCAAAAGACCTACAATCGGATGATCTAAAACATGGGCACCCTTGCTGCAAGATATGTGGCATTTATGGAACAATGCATAAAACGTAAATGAAAGAGTGACTCGTTGCTGGTAAACCCTATCCAGCAAAATTTTCTATTTTATCCAGGTCCCGAAATTTAGGCAAAAATCACTTATCACGGCTTTCCCTTGATTTTCTGGGTGAAATAGGCAAGAAAGAATAAAAGGGTTGAACCAAAAGACCTACAATCGAATGATCTAAAACATGGGCACCCTTGCTGCAAGATATGTGGCATTTATGGAACAATGCATAAAACGTAAATGAAAGAGAGAATCGTTGCTGGAAAACCCCGATTCAGCAAAATTTTCGATTTTGTCCAGGTCTCGAAATTTAGGCAAAAATCACTTATCACGGCTTTCCCTTGATTTTCTGGCACAAATAGGCAAGAAAGAATAAAAGGGTTGAACCAAAAGACCTACAATCGGATGATCTAAAACATGGGCACCCTTGCTGCAAGATATGTGGCATTTATGGAACAATGCATAAAACGTAAATGAAAGAGAGAATCGTTGCTGGAAAACCCCGATTCAGCAAAATTTTCGATTTTGTCCAGGTCCCGAAATTTAGGCAAAAATCACTTATCACGGCTTTCCCTTGATTTTCTGGCACAAATAGGCAAGAAAGAATAAAAGGGTTGAACCAAAAGACCTACAATCGGATGATCTAAAACATGGGCACCCTTGCTGCAAGATATGTGGCATTTATGGAACAATGCATAAAACGTAAATGAAAGAGTGACTCGTTGCTGGTAAACCCTATCCAGCAAAATTTTCTATTTTATCCAGGTCCCGAAATTTAGGCAAAAATCACTTATCACGGCTTTCCCTTGATTTTCTGGGTGAAATAGGCAAGAAAGAATAAAAGGGTTGAACCAAAAGACCTACAATCGAATGATCTAAAACATGGGCACCCTTGCTGCAAGATATGTGGCATTTATGGAACAATGCATAAAACGTAAATGAAAGAGAGAATCGTTGCTGGAAAACCCCGATTCAGCAAAATTTTCGATTTTGTCCAGGTCCCGAAATTTAGGCAAAAATCACTTATCACGGCTTTCCCTTGATTTTCTGGCACAAATAGGCAAGAAAGAATAAAAGGGTTGAACCAAAAGACCTACAATCGGATGATCTAAAACATGGGCACCCTTGCAGCAAGATATGTGGCATTTATGGAACAATGCATAAAACGTAAATGAAAGAGTGACTCGTTGCTGGTAAACCCTATCCAGCAAAATTTTCTATTTTATCCAGGTCCCGAAATTTAGGCAAAAATCACTTATCACGGCTTTCCCTTGATTTTCTGGCACAAATAGGCAAGAAAGAATAAAAGGGTTGAACCAAAAGACCTACAATCGGATGATCTAAAACATGGGCACCCTTGCAGCAAGATATGTGGCATTTATGGAACAATGCATAAAAGGTAAATGAAAGAGTGACTCGTTGCTGGTAAACCCTATCCAGCAAAATTTTCTATTTTATCCAGGTCCCGAAATTTAGGCAAAAATCACTTATCACGGCTTTCCCTTGATTTTCTGGGTGAAATAGGCAAGAAAGAATAAAAGGGTTGAACCAAAAGACCTACAATCGAATGATCTAAAACATGGGCACCTTTGCTGCAAGATATGTGGCATTTATGGAAAAATTCATAAAACGTAAATGAAAGAGAGACTCGTTGCTGGAAAAACCTGATTCAGCAAAATTTTCGATTTTGTCCAGGTCCCGAAATTTAGGCAAAAATCACTTATCACGGCTTTCCCTTGATTTTCTGGGTGAAATAGGCAAGAAATAATAAAAGGGTTGAACCAAAAGACCTACAATCGGATGATCTAAAACATGGGCACCCTTGCTGCAAGATATGTGGCATTTATGGAACAATGCATAAAACGTAAATGAAAGAGAGACTCGTTGCTGGAAAAACCTGATTCAGCAAAATTTTCGATTTTGTCCAGGTCCCGAAATTTAGGCAAAAATCACTTATCACGGCTTTTCCTTGATTTTCTGGTACAAATAGGCAAGAAAGAATAAAAGGGTTGAACCAAAAGACCTGCAATCGAATGATCTAAAACATGGGCACCTTTGCTGCAAGATATGTGGCATTTATGGAAAAATTCATAAAACGTAAATGAAAGAGAGACTCGTTGCTGGAAAAACCTGATTCAGCAAAATTTTCGATTTTGTCCAGGTCCCGAAATTTAGGCAAAAATCACTTATCACGGCTTTCCCTTGATTTTCTGGGTGAAATAGGCAAGAAATAATAAAAGGGTTGAACCAAAAGACCTACAATCGGATGATCTAAAACATGGGCACCCTTGCTGCAAGATATGTGGCATTTATGGAACAATGCATAAAACGTAAATGAAAGAGAGACTCGTTGCTGGAAAAACCTGATTCAGCAAAATTTTCGATTTTGTCCAGGTCCCGAAATTTAGGCAAAAATCACTTATCACGGCTTTCCCTTGATTTTCTGGCACAAATAGGCAAGAAAGAATAAAAGGGTTGAACCAAAAGACCTACAATCGGATGATCTAAAACATGGGCACCCTTGCTGCAAGATATGTGGCATTTTTGGAACAATGCATAAAACGTAAATGAAAGAGAGACTCGTGGCTGGAAAAACCCTATCCAGCAAAATTTTCGATTTTGTCCAGGTCCCGAAATTTAGGCAAAAATCACTTATCACGGCTTTCCCTTGATTTTCTGGGTGAAATAGGCAAGAAAGAATAAAAGGGTTGAACCAAAAGACCTACAATCGGATGATCTAAAACATGGGCACCCTTGCTGCAAGATATGTGGCATTTATGGAACAATGCATAAAACGTAAATGAAAGAGTGACTCGTTGCTGGTAAACCCTATCCAGCAAAATTTTCTATTTTATCCAGGTCCCGAAATTTAGGCAAAAATCACTTATCACGGCTTTCCCTTGATTTTCTGGGTGAAATAGGCAAGAAAGAATAAAAGGGTTGAACCAAAAGACCTACAATCGAATGATCTAAAACATGGGCACCCTTGCTGCAAGATATGTGGCATTTATGGAACAATGCATAAAACGTAAATGAAAGAGAGAATCGTTGCTGGAAAACCCCGATTCAGCAAAATTTTCGATTTTGTCCAGGTCCCGAAATTTAGGCAAAAATCACTTATCACGGCTTTCCCTTGATTTTCTGGCACAAATAGGCAAGAAAGAATAAAAGGGTTGAACCAAAAGACCTACAATCGGATGATCTAAAACATGGGCACCCTTGCTGCAAGATATGTGGCATTTTTGGAACAATGCATAAAACGTAAATGAAAGAGAGACTCGTGGCTGGAAAAACCCTATCCAGCAAAATTTTCGATTTTGTCCAGGTCCCGAAATTTAGGCAAAAATCACTTATCACGGCTTTCCCTTGATTTTCTGGGTGAAATAGGCAAGAAAGAATAAAAGGGTTGAACCAAAAGACCTACAATCGGATGATCTAAAACATGGGCACCCTTGCTGCAAGATATGTGGCATTTATGGAACAATGCATAAAACGTAAATGAAAGAGTGACTCGTTGCTGGTAAACCCTATCCAGCAAAATTTTCTATTTTATCCAGGTCCCGAAATTTAGGCAAAAATCACTTATCACGGCTTTCCCTTGATTTTCTGGGTGAAATAGGCAAGAAAGAATAAAAGGGTTGAACCAAAAGACCTACAATCGAATGATCTAAAACATGGGCACCCTTGCTGCAAGATATGTGGCATTTATGGAACAATGCATAAAACGTAAATGAAAGAGAGAATCGTTGCTGGAAAACCCCGATTCAGCAAAATTTTCGATTTTGTCCAGGTCCCGAAATTTAGGCAAAAATCACTTATCACGGCTTTCCCTTGATTTTCTGGGTGAAATAGGTAAGAAAGAATAAAAGGGTTGAACCAAAAGACCTACAATCGGATGATCTAAAACATGGTCACCCTTGCTGCAAGATATGTGGCATTTATGGAACAATGCATAAAACGTAAATGAAAGAGAGAATCGTTGCTGGAAAACCCCGATTCAGCAAAATTTTCGATTTTGTCCAGGTCCCGAAATTTAGGCAAAAATCACTTATCACGGCTTTCCCTTGATTTTCTGGCACAAATAGGCAAGAAAGAATAAAAGGGTTGAACCAAAAGACCTACAATCGGATGATCTAAAACATGGGCACCCTTGCAGCAAGATATGTGGCATTTATGGAACAATGCATAAAACGTAAATGAAAGAGTGACTCGTTGCTGGTAAACCCTATCCAGCAAAATTTTCTATTTTATCCAGGTCCCGAAATTTAGGCAAAAATCACTTATCACGGCTTTCCCTTGATTTTCTGGCACAAATAGGCAAGAAAGAATAAAAGGGTTGAACCAAAAGACCTACAATCGGATGATCTAAAACATGGGCACCCTTGCAGCAAGATATGTGGCATTTATGGAACAATGCATAAAAGGTAAATGAAAGAGTGACTCGTTGCTGGTAAACCCTATCCAGCAAAATTTTCTATTTTATCCAGGTCCCGAAATTTAGGCAAAAATCACTTATCACGGCTTTCCCTTGATTTTCTGGGTGAAATAGGCAAGAAAGAATAAAAGGGTTGAACCAAAAGACCTACAATCGAATGATCTAAAACATGGGCACCTTTGCTGCAAGATATGTGGCATTTATGGAAAAATTCATAAAACGTAAATGAAAGAGAGACTCGTTGCTGGAAAAACCTGATTCAGCAAAATTTTCGATTTTGTCCAGGTCCCGAAATTTAGGCAAAAATCACTTATCACGGCTTTCCCTTGATTTTCTGGGTGAAATAGGCAAGAAATAATAAAAGGGTTGAACCAAAAGACCTACAATCGGATGATCTAAAACATGGGCACCCTTGCTGCAAGATATGTGGCATTTATGGAACAATGCATAAAACGTAAATGAAAGAGAGACTCGTTGCTGGAAAAACCTGATTCAGCAAAATTTTCGATTTTGTCCAGGTCCCGAAATTTAGGCAAAAATCACTTATCACGGCTTTTCCTTGATTTTCTGGTACAAATAGGCAAGAAAGAATAAAAGGGTTGAACCAAAAGACCTGCAATCGAATGATCTAAAACATGGGCACCTTTGCTGCAAGATATGTGGCATTTATGGAAAAATTCATAAAACGTAAATGAAAGAGAGACTCGTTGCTGGAAAAACCTGATTCAGCAAAATTTTCGATTTTGTCCAGGTCCCGAAATTTAGGCAAAAATCACTTATCACGGCTTTCCCTTGATTTTCTGGGTGAAATAGGCAAGAAAGAATAAAAGGGTTGAACTAAAAGACCTACAATCGGATGATCTAAAACATGGGCACCCTTGCTGCAAGATATGTGGCATTTATGGAACAATGCATAAAACGTAAATGAAAGAGAGACTCGTTGCTGGAAAAACCTGATTCAGCAAAATTTTCGATTTTGTCCAGGTCCCGAAATTTAGGCAAAAATCACTTATCACGGCTTTCCCTTGATTTTCTGGGTGAAATAGGCAAGAAATAATAAAAGGGTTGAACCAAAAGACCTACAATCGGATGATCTAAAACATGGGCACCCTTGCTGCAAGATATGTGGCATTTATGGAACAATGCATAAAACGTAAATGAAAGAGAGACTCGTTGCTGGAAAAACCTGATTCAGCAAAATTTTCGATTTTGTCCAGGTCCCGAAATTTAGGCAAAAATCACTTATCACGGCTTTCCCTTGATTTTCTGGGTGAAATAGGCAAGAAATAATAAAAGGGTTGAACCAAAAGACCTACAATCGGATGATCTAAAACATGGGCACCTTTGCTGCAAGATATGTGGCATTTATGGAAAAATGCATAAAACGTAAATGAAAGAGAGAATCGTTGCTGGAAAACCCCGATTCAGCAAAATTTTCGATTTTGTCCAGGTCCCGAAATTTAGGCAAAAATCACTTATCACGGCTTTCCCTTGATTTTCTGGCACAAATAGGCAAGAAAGAATAAAAGGGTTGAACCAAAAGACCTACAATCGGATGATCTAAAACATGGGCACCCTTGCAGCAAGATATGTGGCATTTATGGAACAATGCATAAAACGTAAATGAAAGAGTGACTCGTTGCTGGTAAACCCTATCCAGCAAAATTTTCTATTTTATCCAGGTCCCGAAATTTAGGCAAAAATCACTTATCACGGCTTTCCCTTGATTTTCTGGCACAAATAGGCAAGAAAGAATAAAAGGGTTGAACCAAAAGACCTACAATCGGATGATCTAAAACATGGGCACCCTTGCAGCAAGATATGTGGCATTTATGGAACAATGCATAAAAGGTAAATGAAAGAGTGACTCGTTGCTGGTAAACCCTATCCAGCAAAATTTTCTATTTTATCCAGGTCCCGAAATTTAGGCAAAAATCACTTATCACGGCTTTCCCTTGATTTTCTGGGTGAAATAGGCAAGAAAGAATAAAAGGGTTGAACCAAAAGACCTACAATCGAATGATCTAAAACATGGGCACCTTTGCTGCAAGATATGTGGCATTTATGGAAAAATTCATAAAACGTAAATGAAAGAGAGACTCGTTGCTGGAAAAACCTGATTCAGCAAAATTTTCGATTTTGTCCAGGTCCCGAAATTTAGGCAAAAATCACTTATCACGGCTTTCCCTTGATTTTCTGGGTGAAATAGGCAAGAAATAATAAAAGGGTTGAACCAAAAGACCTACAATCGGATGATCTAAAACATGGGCACCCTTGCTGCAAGATATGTGGCATTTATGGAACAATGCATAAAACGTAAATGAAAGAGAGACTCGTTGCTGGAAAAACCTGATTCAGCAAAATTTTCGATTTTGTCCAGGTCCCGAAATTTAGGCAAAAATCACTTATCACGGCTTTTCCTTGATTTTCTGGTACAAATAGGCAAGAAAGAATAAAAGGGTTGAACCAAAAGACCTACAATCGAATGATCTAAAACATGGGCACCTTTGCTGCAAGATATGTGGCATTTATGGAAAAATTCATAAAACGTAAATGAAAGAGAGACTCGTTGCTGGAAAAACCTGATTCAGCAAAATTTTCGATTTTGTCCAGGTCCCGAAATTTAGGCAAAAATCACTTATCACGGCTTTCCCTTGATTTTCTGGGTGAAATAGGCAAGAAATAATAAAAGGGTTGAACCAAAAGACCTACAATCGGATGATCTAAAACATGGGCACCCTTGCTGCAAGATATGTGGCATTTATGGAACAATGCATAAAACGTAAATGAAAGAGAGACTCGTTGCTGGAAAAACCTGATTCAGCAAAATTTTCGATTTTGTCCAGGTCCCGAAATTTAGGCAAAAATCACTTATCACGGCTTTCCCTTGATTTTCTGGGTGAAATAGGCAAGAAATAATAAAAGGGTTGAACCAAAAGACCTACAATCGGATGATCTAAAACATGGGCACCCTTGCTGCAAGATATGTGGCATTTATGGAACAATGCATAAAACGTAAATGAAAGAGAGACTCGTTGCTGGAAAAACCTGATTCAGCAAAATTTTCGATTTTGTCCAGGTCCCGAAATTTAGGCAAAAATCACTTATCACGGCTTTCCCTTGATTTTCTGGGTGAAATAGGCAAGAAATAATAAAAGGGTTGAACCAAAAGACCTACAATCGGATGATCTAAAACATGGGCACCTTTGCTGCAAGATATGTGGCATTTATGGAAAAATGCATAAAACGTAAATGAAAGAGAGAATCGTTGCTGGAAAACCCCGATTCAGCAAAATTTTCGATTTTGTCCAGGTCCCGAAATTTAGCAAAAATCACTTATCACGGCTTTCCCTTGATTTTCTGGGTGAAATACGCAAGAAAGAATAAAAGGGTTGAACCTAAAGACCTACAATCGAATGATCTAAAACATGGGCACCCTTGCTGCAAGATATGTGGCATTTATGGAACAATGCATGAAACGTAAATGAAAGAGAGAATCGTTGCTGGAAAACCCCGATTCAGCAAAATTTTCGATTTTGCCCAGGTCCCGAAATTTAGGTAAAAATTATTTATCATGGCTTTCCCTTGATTTTCTGGCACAAATAGGCAAGAAAGAATAAAAGGTTTGAACCAAAAGACCTACTATCGGATGATCTAAAACATGGGCACCCTTGCAGCAAGATATGTGGCATTTATGGAACAATGCATAAAACGTAAATGAAAGAGTGACTCGTTGCTGGAAAAACCTGATTCAGCAAAATTTTCGATTTTGTCCAGGTCCCGAAATTTAGGCAAAAATCACTTATCACGGCTTTCCCTTGATTTTCTCGGTGAAATAGGCAAGAAAGAATAAAAGGGTTGAACCAAAAGACCTACAATCGGATGATCTAAAACATGGGCACCCATGAAACGTAAATGAAAGAGAGAATCGTTGCTGGAAAACCCCGATTCAGCAAAATTTTCGATTTTGTCCAGGTCCCGAAATTTAGCAAAAATCACTTATCACGGCTTTCCCTTGATTTTCTGGGTGAAATACGCAAGAAAGAATAAAAGGGTTGAACCAAAAGACCTACAATCGAATGATCTAAAACATGGGCACCTTTGCTGCAAGATATGTGGCATTTATGGAAAAATTCATAAAACGTAAATGAAAGAGAGACTCGTTGCTGGAAAAACCTGATTCAGCAAAATTTTCGATTTTGTCCAGGTCCCGAAATTTAGGCAAAAATCACTTATCACGGCTTTCCCTTGATTTTCTCGGTGAAATAGGCAAGAAAGAATAAAAGGGTTGAACCAAAAGACCTACAATCGGATGATCTAAAACATGGGCACCCTTGCTGCAAGATATGTGGCATTTATGGAACAATGCATGAAACGTAAATGAAAGAGAGAATCGTTGCTGGAAAACCCCGATTCAGCAAAATTTTCGATTTTGTCCAGGTCCCGAAATTTAGCAAAAATCACTTATCACGGCTTTCCCTTGATTTTCTGGGTGAAATACGCAAGAAAGAATAAAAGGGTTGAACCTAATGACCTACAATCGAATGATCTAAAACATGGGCACCTTTGCTGCAAGATATGTGGGATTTATGGAACAATGCATAAAACGTAAATGAAAGAGAGAATCGTTGCTGGAAAACCCCGATTCAGCAAAATTTTCGATTTTGTCCAGGTCCCGAAATTTAGGCAAAAATCACTTATCACGGCTTTCCCTTGATTTTCTGGCACAAATAGGCAAGAAAGAATAAAAGGGTTGAACCAAAAGACCTACAATAGGATGATCTAAAACATGGGCACCTTTGCTGCAAGATATGTGGGATTTATGGAACAATGCATAAAACGTAAATGAAAGAGAGACTCGTTGCTGGAAAAACCTGATTCAGCAAAATTTTCGATTTTGTCCAGGTCCCGAAATTTAGGCAAAAATCACTTATCACGGCTTTCCCTTGATTTTCTCGGTGAAATAGGCAAGAAAGAATAAAAGGGTTGAACCAAAAGACCTACAATAGGATGATCTAAAACATGGGCACCCTTGCTGCAAGATATGTGGCATTTATGGAACAATGCATAAAACGTAAATGAAAGAGAGAATCGTTGCTGGCAAACCCCGATTCAGCAAAATTTTCGATTTTGTCCAGGTCCCGAAATTTAGCAAAAATCACTTATCACGGCTTTCCCTTGATTTTCTGGGTGAAATACGCGAGAAAGAATAAAAGGGTTGAACCGAAAGACCTACAATCGAATGATCTAAAACATGGGCACCTTTGCTGCAAGATATGTGGCATTTATGGAACAATGCATAAAACGTAAATGAAAGAGAGACTCGTTGCTGGAAAAACCTGATTCAGCAAAATTTTCGATTTTGTCCAGGTCCCGAAATTTAGGCAAAAATCACTTATCACGGCTTTCCCTTGATTTTCTGGGTGAAATAGGCAAGAAAGAATAAAAGGGTTGAACCTAAAGACCTACAATCGGATGATCTAAAACATGGGCACCCTTGCTGCAAGATATGTGGCATTTATGGAACAATGCATAAAACGTAAATGAAAGAGAGAATCGTTGCTGGCAAACCCCGATTCAGCAAAATTTTCGATTTTGTCCAGGTTCCGAAATTTAGGCAAAAATCACTTATCACGGCTTTCCCTTGATTTTCTGGCAAAATAGGTAAGAACGAATAAAAGGGTTGAACCGAAAGACCTACAATCGAATGATCTAAAACATGGGCACACTTGCTGCAAGATATGTGGCATTTATGGAACAATGCATAAAACGTAAATGAAAGAGAGAATCGTTGCTGGCAAACCCCGATTCAGCAAAATTTTCGATTTTGTCCAGGTTCCGAAATTTAGGCAAAAATCACTTATCACGGCTTTCCCTTGATTTTCTGGCAAAATAGGTAAGAACGAATAAAAGGGTTGAACCAAAAGACCTACAATCGAATGATCTAAAACATGGGCACACTTGCTGCAAGATATGTGGCATTTATGGAAAAATGCATAAAACGTAAATGAAAGAGAGACTCGTTGCTGTAAAAATCCTATTAAGCAAAATTTTCGATTTTGTCCAGGTCCCGAAATTTAGGCAAAAATCACTTATCACGGCTTTCCCTTGATTTTCTGGGTGAAATAGGCAAGAAATAATAAAAGGGTTGAACGAAAAGACCTACAATCGGATGATCTAAAACATGGGCACACTTGCTGCAAGATATGTGGCATTTACGGAACAATGCATAAAACGTAAATGAAAGAGAGAATCGTTGCTGGCAAACCCCGATTCAGCAAAATTTTCGATTTTGTCCAGGTTCCGAAATTTAGGCAAAAATCACTTATCACTGCTTTCCCTTGATTTTCTGGCAAAATAGGTAAAAACGAATAAAAGGGTTGAACCAAAAGACCTACAATCGAATGATCTAAAACATGGGCACACTTGCTGCAAGATATGTGGCATTTATGGAACAATGCATAAAACGTAAATGAAAGAGAGACTCGTTGCTGGAAAAATCCTATCCAGCAAAATTTTCGATTTTGTCCAGGTCCCGAAATTTAGGCAAAAATCACTTATCATTTCTTTCCCTTGACTTTCTGGGTGAAATAGGCAAGAAATAATAAAAGGGTTGAACCAAAAGACCTACAATCGGATGATCTAAAACATGGGCACCCTTGCTGCAAGATATGTGGCATTGTTGGAACAATACATGAAACGTAAATGAAAGAGAGAATCGTTGCTGGCAAACCCCGATTCAGCAAAATTTTCGATTTTGTCCAGGTTCCGAAATTTAGGCAAAAATCACTTATCACGGCTTTCCCTTGATTTTCTGGGTGAAATAGGCAAGAAAGAATAAAAGGGTTGAACTAAAAGACCTACAATCGGATGATCTAAAACATGGGCACCCTTGCTGCAAGATATGTGGCATTGTTGGAACAATGCATAAAACGTAAATGAAAGAGAGAATCGTTGCTGGCAAACCCCGATTCAGCAAAATTTTCGATTTTGTCCAGGTTCCGAAATTTAGGCAAAAATCACTTATCACGGCTTTCCCTTGATTTTCTGGGTGAAATAGGCAAGAAATAATAAAAGGGTTGAACCAAAAGACCTACAATCGAATGATCTAAAACATGGGCACACTTGCTGCAAGATATGTGGCATTTATGGAACAATGCATAAAACGTAAATGAAAGAGAGACTCGTTGCTGTAAAAATCCTATTAAGCAACATTTTCGATTTTGTCCAGGTCCCGAAATTTAGGCAAAAATCATTTATCATTTCTTTCCCTTGACTTTCTGGGTGAAATAGGCAAGAAATAATAAAAGGGTTGAACCAAAAGACCTACAATCGGATGATCTAAAACATGGGCACCCTTGCTGCAAGATATGTGGCATTGTTGGAACAATACATGAAACGTAAATGAAAGAGAGAATCGTTGCTGACAAACCCCGATTCAGCAAAATTTTCGATTTTGTCCAGGTCCCGAAATTTAGGCAAAAATCACTTATCACGGCTTTCCCTTGATTTTCTGGGTGAAATAGGCAAGAAATAATAAAAGGGTTGAACCAAAAGACCTACAATCGGATGATCTAAAACATGGGCACCCTTGCTGCAAGATATGTGGCATTGTTGGAACAATACATGAAACGTAAATGAAAGAGAGAATCGTTGCTGGCAAACCCCGATTCAGCAAAATTTTCGATTTTGTCCAGGTTCCGAAATTTAGCAAAAATCACTTATCACGGCTTTCCCTTGATTTTCTGGCAAAATAGGTAAGAACGAATAAAAGGGTTGAACCGAAAGACCTACAATCGAATGATCTAAAACATGGGCACACTTGCTGCAAGATATGTGGCATTTTTGGAACAATACATGAAACGTAAATGAAAGAGAGAATCGTTGCTGGCAAACCCCGATTCAGCAAAATTTTCGATTTTGTCCAGGTTCCGAAATTTAGCAAAAATCACTTATCACGGCTTTCCCTTGATTTTCTGGCAAAATAGGTAGGAACGAATAAAAGGGTTGAACTAAAAGACCTACAATCGAATGATCTAAAACATGGGCACACTTGCTGCAAGATATGTGGCATTGTTGGAACAATACATGAAACGTAAATGAAAGAGAGAATCGTTGCTGGCAAACCCCGATTCAGCAAAATTTTCGATTTTGTCCAGGTTCCGAAATTTAGCAAAAATCACTTATCACGGCTTTCCCTTGATTTTCTGGCAAAATAGGTAAGAACGAATAAAAGGGTTGAACCGAAAGACCTACAATCGAATGATCTAAAACATGGGCACACTTGCTGCAAGATATGTGGCATTTACGGAACAATGCATAAAACGTAAATGAAAGAGAGAATCGTTGCTGGCAAACCCCGATTCAGCAAAATTTTCGATTTTGTCCAGGTTCCGAAATTTAGGCAAAAATCACTTATCACGGCTTTCCCTTGATTTTCTGGCAAAATAGGTAAGAACGAATAAAAGGGTTGAACCAAAAGACCTACAATCGAATGATCTAAAACATGGGCACACTTGCTGCAAGATATGTGGCATTTATGGAAAAATGCATAAAACGTAAATGAAAGAGAGACTCGTTGCTGTAAAAATCCTATTAAGCAAAATTTTCGATTTTGTCCAGGTCCCGAAATTTAGGCAAAAATCACTTATCACGGCTTTCCCTTGATTTTCTGGGTGAAATAGGCAAGAAAGAATAAAAGGGTTGAACCAAAAGACCTACAATCGAATGATCTAAAACATGGGCACCCTTGCTGCAAGATATGTGGCATTGTTGGAACAATGCATAAAACGTAAATGAAAGAGAGAATCGTTGCTGGCAAACCCCGATTCAGCAAAATTTTCGATTTTGTCCAGGTTCCGAAATTTAGGCAAAAATCACTTATCACGGCTTTCCCTTGATTTTCTGGGTGAAATAGGCAAGAAAGAATAAAAGGGTTGAACCAAAAGACCTACAATCGAATGATCTAAAACATGGGCACACTTGCTGCAAGATATGTGGCATTTACGGAACAATGCATAAAACGTAAATGAAAGAGAGAATCGTTGCTGGCAAACCCCGATTCAGCAAAATTTTCGATTTTGTCCAGGTTCCGAAATTTAGGCAAAAATCACTTATCACGGCTTTCCCTTGATTTTCTGGCAAAATAGGTAAGAACGAATAAAAGGGTTGAACCAAAAGACCTACAATCGAATGATCTAAAACATGGGCACACTTGCTGCATGATATGTGGCATTTATGGAACAATGCATAAAACGTAAATGAAAGAGAGACTCGTTGCTGGAAAAATCCTATCCAGCAAAATTTTCGATTTTGTCCAGGTCCCGAAATTTAGGCAAAAATCACTTATCATTTCTTTCCCTTGACTTTCTGGGTGAAATAGGCAAGAAATAATAAAAGGGTTGAACCAAAAGACCTACAATCGGATGATCTAAAACATGGGCACCCTTGCTGCAAGATATGTGGCATTGTTGGAACAATACATGAAACGTAAATGAAAGAGAGAATCGTTGCTGGCAAACCCCGATTCAGCAAAATTTTCGATTTTGTCCAGGTTCCGAAATTTAGGCAAAAATCACTTATCACGGCTTTCCCTTGATTTTCTGGGTGAAATAGGCAAGAAAGAATAAAAGGGTTGAACCAAAAGACCTACAATCGAATGATCTAAAACATGGGCACCCTTGCTGCAAGATATGTGGCATTTTTGGAACAATGCATGAAACGTAAATGAAAGAGAGACTCGTGGCTGGAAAAACCCTATCCAGCAAAATTTTCGATTTTGTCCAGGTCCCGAAATTTAGGCAAAAATCACTTATCACGGCTTTCCCTTGATTTTCTGGGTGAAATAGGCAAGAAATAATAAAAGGGTTGAACCAAAAGACCTACAATCGGATGATCTAAAACATGGGCACCCTTGCTGCAAGATATGTGGCATTGTTGGAACAATACATGAAACGTAAATGAAAGAGAGAATCGTTGCTGGCAAACCCCGATTCAGCAAAATTTTCGATTTTGTCCAGGTTCCGAAATTTAGGCAAAAATCACTTATCACGGCTTTCCCTTGATTTTCTGGGTGAAATAGGCAAGAAAGAATAAAAGGGTTGAACCAAAAGACCTACAATCGAATGATCTAAAACATGGTCACCCTTGCTGCAAGATATGTGGCATTTATGGAACAATGCATAAAACGTAAATGAAAGAGAGACTCGTTGCTGTAAAAATCCTATTAAGCAACATTTTCGATTTTGTCCAGGTCCCGAAATTTAGGCAAAAATCATTTATCATTTCTTTCCCTTGACTTTCTGGGTGAAATAGGCAAGAAATAATAAAAGGGTTGAACCAAAAGACCTACAATCGGATGATCTAAAACATGGGCACCCTTGCTGCAAGATATGTGGCATTGTTGGAACAATACATGAAACGTAAATGAAAGAGAGAATCGTTGCTGACAAACCCCGATTCAGCAAAATTTTCGATTTTGTCCAGGTCCCGAAATTTAGGCAAAAATCACTTATCACGGCTTTCCCTTGATTTTCTGGGTGAAATAGGCAAGAAATAATAAAAGGGTTGAACCAAAAGACCTACAATCGGATGATCTAAAACATGGGCACCCTTGCTGCAAGATATGTGGCATTGTTGGAACAATACATGAAACGTAAATGAAAGAGAGAATCGTTGCTGGCAAACCCCGATTCAGCAAAATTTTCGATTTTGTCCAGGTTCCGAAATTTAGCAAAAATCACTTATCACGGCTTTCCCTTGATTTTCTGGCAAAATAGGTAAGAACGAATAAAAGGGTTGAACCGAAAGACCTACAATCGAATGATCTAAAACATGGGCACACTTGCTGCAAGATATGTGGCATTTTTGGAACAATACATGAAACGTAAATGAAAGAGAGAATCGTTGCTGGCAAACCCCGATTCAGCAAAATTTTCGATTTTGTCCAGGTTCCGAAATTTAGGCAAAAATCACTTATCACGGCTTTCCCTTGATTTTCTGGGTGAAATAGGCAAGAAATAATAAAAGGGTTGAACCAAAAGACCTACAATCGAATGATCTAAAACATGGGCACACTTGCTGCAAGATATGTGGCATTTTTGGAACAATACATGAAACGTAAATGAAAGAGAGAATCGTTGCTGGCAAACCCCGATTCAGCAAAATTTTCGATTTTGTCCAGGTTCCGAAATTTAGGCAAAAATCACTTATCACGGTTTTCCCTTGATTTTCTGGGTGAAATGGGCAAGAAAGAATAAAAGGGTTGAACCAAAAGACCTACAATCGAATGATCTAAAACATGGGCACACTTGCTGCAAGATATGTGGCATTTATGGAACAATGCATAAAACGTAAATGAAAGAGAGACTCGTTGCTGGAAAAACCCTATCAAGCAAAATTTTCGATTTTGTCCAGGTCCCGAAATTTAGGCAAAAATCACTTATCACGGCTTTCCCTTGATTTTCTGGGTGAAATAGGCAAGAAATAATAAAAGGGTTGAACCAAAAGACCTACAATCGAATGATCTAAAACATGGGCACACTTGCTGCAAGATATGTGGCATTTATGGAACAATGCATAAAACGTAAATGAAAGAGAGACTCGTTGCTGGAAAAACCCTATCCAGTAAAATTTTCGATTTTGTCCAGGTCCCGAAATTTAGGCAAAAATCACTTATCACGGCTTTCCCTTGATTTTCTGGCAAAATAGGTAAGAACGAATAAAAGGGTTGAACCAAAAGACCTACAATCGAATGATCTAAAACATGGGCACACTTGCTGCAAGATATGTGGCATTTTTGGAACAATGCATGAAACGTAAATGAAAGAGAGACTCTTTGCTGGAAAAACCCTATCCAGTAAAATTTTCGATTTTGTCCAGGTCCCGAAATTTAGGCAAAAATCACTTATCACGGCTTTCCCTTGATTTTCTGGCAAAATAGGTAAGAACGAATAAAAGGGTTGAACCAAAAGACCTACAATCGAATGATCTAAAACATGGGCACACTTGCTGCAAGATATGTGGCATTTTTGGAACAATACATGAAACGTAAATGAAAGAGAGAATCGTTGCTGGCAAACCCCGATTCAGCAAAATTTTCGATTTTGTCCAGGTTCCGAAATTTAGGCAAAAATCACTTATCACGGTTTTCCCTTGATTTTCTGGGTGAAATGGGCAAGAAAGAATAAAAGGGTTGAACCAAAAGACCTACAATCGGATGATCTAAAACATGGGCACCCTTGCTGCAAGATATGTGGCATTTTTGGAACAATGCATGAAACGTAAATGAAAGAGAGACTCGTTGCTGGAAAAACCCTATCAAGCAAAATTTTCGATTTTGTCCAGGTTCCGAAATTTAGGCAAAAATCACTTATCACGGCTTTCCCTTGATTTTCTGGGTGAAATAGGCAAGAAATAATAAAAGGGTTGAACCAAAAGACCTACAATCGAATGATCTAAAACATGGGCACACTTGCTGCAAGATATGTGGCATTTATGGAACAATGCATAAAACGTAAATGAAAGAGAGACTCGTTGCTGTAAAAATCCTATTAAGCAACATTTTCGATTTTGTCCAGGTCCCGAAATTTAGGCAAAAATCATTTATCATTTCTTTCCCTTGACTTTCTGGGTGAAATAGGCAAGAAATAATAAAAGGGTTGAACCAAAAGACCTACAATCGGATGATCTAAAACATGGGCACCCTTGCTGCAAGATATGTGGCATTTTTGGAACAATGCATGAAACGTAAATGAAAGAGAGACTCGTTGCTGGAAAAACCCTATCAAGCAAAATTTTCGATTTTGTCCAGGTTCCGAAATTTAGGCAAAAATCACTTATCACGGCTTTCCCTTGATTTTCTGGGTGAAATAGGCAAGAAATAATAAAAGGGTTGAACCAAAAGACCTACAATCGGATGATCTAAAACATGGGCACCCTTGCTGCAAGATATGTGGCATTTTTGGAACAATGCATGAAACGTAAATGAAAGAGAGACTCGTTGCTGGAAAAACCCTATCAAGCAAAATTTTCGATTTTGTCCAGGTTCCGAAATTTAGGCAAAAATCACTTATCACGGCTTTCCCTTGATTTTCTGGGTGAAATAGGCAAGAAATAATAAAAGGGTTGAACCAAAAGACCTACAATCGGATGATCTAAAACATGGGCACCCTTGCTGCAAGATATGTGGCATTTTTGGAACAATACATGAAACGTAAATGAAAGAGAGAATCGTTGCTGGCAAACCCCGATTCAGCAAAATTTTCGATTTTGTCCAGGTTCCGAAATTTAGGCAAAAATCACTTATCACGGCTTTCCCTTGATTTTCTGGGTGAAATAGGCAAGAAAGAATAAAAGGGTTGAACCAAAAGACCTACAATCGGATGATCTAAAACATGGGCACCCTTGCTGCAAGATATGTGGCATTTTTGGAACAATGCATGAAACGTAAATGAAAGAGAGACTCGTTGCTGGAAAAACCCTATCAAGCAAAATTTTCGATTTTGTCCAGGTTCCGAAATTTAGGCAAAAATCACTTATCACGGCTTTCCCTTGATTTTCTGGGTGAAATAGGCAAGAAATAATAAAAGGGTTGAACCAAAAGACCTACAATCGAATGATCTAAAACATGGGCACACTTGCTGCAAGATATGTGGCATTTATGGAACAATGCATAAAACGTAAATGAAAGAGAGACTCGTTGCTGTAAAAATCCTATTAAGCAACATTTTCGATTTTGTCCAGGTCCCGAAATTTAGGCAAAAATCATTTATCATTTCTTTCCCTTGACTTTCTGGGTGAAATAGGCAAAATCGGATGATCTAAAACATGGGCACCCTTGCTGCAAGATATGTGGCATTGTTGGAACAATACATGAAACGTAAATGAAAGAGAGAATCGTTGCTGACAAACCCCGATTCAGCAAAATTTTCGATTTTGTCCAGGTTCCGAAATTTAGGCAAAAATCACTTATCACGGCTTTCCCTTGATTTTCTGGGTGAAATAGGCAAGAAATAATAAAAGGGTTGAACCAAAAGACCTACAATCGAATGATCTAAAACATGGGCACACTTGCTGCAAGATATGTGGCATTTATGGAACAATGCATAAAACGTAAATGAAAGAGAGACTCGTTGCTGTAAAAATCCTATTAAGCAACATTTTCGATTTTGTCCAGGTCCCGAAATTTAGGCAAAAATCATTTATCATTTCTTTCCCTTGACTTTCTGGGTGAAATAGGCAAGAAATAATAAAAGGGTTGAACCAAAAGATCTACAATCGGATGATCTAAAACATGGGCACCCTTGCTGCAAGATATGTGGCATTGTTGGAACAATACATGAAACGTAAATGAAAGAGAGAATCGTTGCTGACAAACCCCGATTCAGCAAAATTTTCGATTTTGTCCAGGTCCCGAAATTTAGGCAAAAATCACTTATAACGGCTTTCCCTTGATTTTCTGGGTGAAATAGGCAAGAAATAATAAAAGGGTTGAACCAAAAGACCTACAATCGGATGATCTAAAACATGGGCACCCTTGCTGCAAGATATGTGGCATTTTTGGAACAATGCATGAAACGTAAATGAAAGAGAGACTCGTTGCTGGAAAAACCCTATCAAGCAAAATTTTCGATTTTGTCCAGGTTCCGAAATTTAGGCAAAAATCACTTATCACGGCTTTCCCTTGATTTTCTGGGTGAAATAGGCAAGAAATAATAAAAGGGTTGAACCAAAAGACCTACAATCGGATGATCTAAAACATGGGCACCCTTGCTGCAAGATATGTGGCATTTTTGGAACAATGCATGAAACGTAAATGAAAGAGAGACTCGTTGCTGGAAAAACCCTATCAAGCAAAATTTTCGATTTTGTCCAGGTTCCGAAATTTAGGCAAAAATCACTTATCACGGCTTTCCCTTGATTTTCTGGGTGAAATAGGCAAGAAATAATAAAAGGGTTGAACCAAAAGACCTACAATCGGATGATCTAAAACATGGGCACCCTTGCTGCAAGATATGTGGCATTTTTGGAACAATACATGAAACGTAAATGAAAGAGAGAATCGTTGCTGGCAAACCCCGATTCAGCAAAATTTTCGATTTTGTCCAGGTTCCGAAATTTAGGCAAAAATCACTTATCACGGCTTTCCCTTGATTTTCTGGGTGAAATAGGCAAGAAAGAATAAAAGGGTTGAACTAAAAGACCTACAATCGGATGATCTAAAACATGGGCACCCTTGCTGCAAGATATGTGGCATTTTTGGAACAATGCATGAAACGTAAATGAAAGAGAGACTCGTTGCTGGAAAAACCCTATCAAGCAAAATTTTCGATTTTGTCCAGGTTCCGAAATTTAGGCAAAAATCACTTATCACGGCTTTCCCTTGATTTTCTGGGTGAAATAGGCAAGAAATAATAAAAGGGTTGAACCAAAAGACCTACAATCGAATGATCTAAAACATGGGCACACTTGCTGCAAGATATGTGGCATTTATGGAACAATGCATAAAACGTAAATGAAAGAGAGACTCGTTGCTGTAAAAATCCTATTAAGCAACATTTTCGATTTTGTCCAGGTCCCGAAATTTAGGCAAAAATCATTTATCATTTCTTTCCCTTGACTTTCTGGGTGAAATAGGCAAGAAATAATAAAAGGGTTGAACCAAAAGACCTACAATCGGATGATCTAAAACATGGGCACCCTTGCTGCAAGATATGTGGCATTTTTGGAACAATGCATGAAACGTAAATGAAAGAGAGACTCGTTGCTGGAAAAACCCTATCAAGCAAAATTTTCGATTTTGTCCAGGTTCCGAAATTTAGGCAAAAATCACTTATCACGGCTTTCCCTTGATTTTCTGGGTGAAATAGGCAAGAAATAATAAAAGGGTTGAACCAAAAGACCTACAATCGGATGATCTAAAACATGGGCACCCTTGCTGCAAGATATGTGGCATTTTTGGAACAATGCATGAAACGTAAATGAAAGAGAGACTCGTGGCTGGAAAAAACCCTATCCAGCAAAATTTTCGATTTTGTCCAGGTCCCGAATTTAGGCAAAAATCACTTATAACGGCTTTCCCTTGATTTTCTGGGTGAAATAGGCAAGAAATAATAAAAGGGTTGAACCAAAAGACCTACAATCGGATGATCTAAAACATGGGCACCCTTGCTGCAAGATATGTGGCATTTTTGGAACAATACATGAAACGTAAATGAAAGAGAGAATCGTTGCTGGCAAACCCCGATTCAGCAAAATTTTCGATTTTGTCCAGGTTCCGAAATTTAGGCAAAAATCACTTATCACGGCTTTCCCTTGATTTTCTGGGTGAAATAGGCAAGAAAGAATAAAAGGGTTGAACCAAAAGACCTACAATCGAATGATCTAAAACATGGGCACCCTTGCTGCAAGATATGTGGCATTTTTGGAACAATGCATGAAACGTAAATGAAAGAGAGACTCGTGGCTGGAAAAACCCTATCCAGCAAAATTTTCGATTTTGTCCAGGTCCCGAAATTTAGGCAAAAATCACTTATCACGGCTTTCCCTTGATTTTCTGGGTGAAATAGGCACGAAATAATAAAAGGGTTGAACCAAAAGACCTACAATCGGATGATCTAAAACATGGGCACCCTTGCTGCAAGATATGTGGCATTGTTGGAACAATACATGAAACGTAAATGAAAGAGAGAATCGTTGCTGGCAAACCCCGATTCAGCAAAATTTTCGATTTTGTCCAGGTTCCGAAATTTAGCAAAAATCACTTATCACGGCTTTCCCTTGATTTTCTGGCAAAATAGGTAAGAACGAATAAAAGGGTTGAACCAAAAGACCTACAATCGAATGATCTAAAACATGGGCACACTTGCTGCAAGATATGTGGCATTTATGGAACAATGCATAAAACGTAAATGAAAGAGAGACTCGTTGCTGTAAAAATCCTATTAAGCAACATTTTCGATTTTGTCCAGGTCCCGAAATTTAGGCAAAAATCATTTATCATTTCTTTCCCTTGACTTTCTGGGTGAAATAGGCAAAATCGGATGATCTAAAACATGGGCACCCTTGCTGCAAGATATGTGGCATTGTTGGAACAATACATGAAACGTAAATGAAAGAGAGAATCGTTGCTGACAAACCCCGATTCAGCAAAATTTTCGATTTTGTCCAGGTCCCGAAATTTAGGCAAAAATCACTTATCACGGCTTTCCCTTGATTTTCTGGGTGAAATAGGCAAGAAATAATAAAAGGGTTGAACCAAAAGACCTACAATCGGATGATCTAAAACATGGGCACCCTTGCTGCAAGATATGTGGCATTGTTGGAACAATACATGAAACGTAAATGAAAGAGAGAATCGTTGCTGGCAAACCCCGATTCAGCAAAATTTTCGATTTTGTCCAGGTTCCGAAATTTAGCAAAAATCACTTATCACGGCTTTCCCTTGATTTTCTGGCAAAATAGGTAAGAACGAATAAAAGGGTTGAACCGAAAGACCTACAATCGAATGATCTAAAACATGGGCACACTTGCTGCAAGATATGTGGCATTTTTGGAACAATACATGAAACGTAAATGAAAGAGAGAATCGTTGCTGGCAAACCCCGATTCAGCAAAATTTTCGATTTTGTCCAGGTTCCGAAATTTAGGCAAAAATCACTTATCACGGCTTTCCCTTGATTTTCTGGCAAAATAGGTAGGAACGAATAAAAGGGTTGAACTGAAAGACCTACAATCGGATGATCTAAAACATGGGCACCCTTGCTGCAAGATATGTGGCATTTTTGGAACAATACATGAAACGTAAATGAAAGAGAGAATCGTTGCTGGCAAACCCCGATTCAGCAAAATTTTCGATTTTGTCCAGGTTCCGAAATTTAGGCAAAAATCACTTATCACGGCTTTCCCTTGATTTTCTGGGTGAAATAGGCAAGAAATAATAAAAGGGTTGAACGAAAAGACCTACAATCGAATGATCTAAAACATGGGCACACTTGCTGCAAGATATGTGGCATTTTTGGAACAATACATGAAACGTAAATGAAAGAGAGAATCGTTGCTGGCAAACCCCGATTCAGCAAAATTTTCGATTTTGTCCAGGTTCCGAAATTTAGGCAAAAATCACTTATCACGGTTTTCCCTTGATTTTCTGGGTGAAATGGGCAAGAAAGAATAAAAGGGTTGAACCAAAAGACCTACAATTGGATGATCTAAAACATGGGCACCCTTGCTGCAAGATATGTGGCATTTTTGGAACAATGCATGAAACGTAAATGAAAGAGAGACTCGTTGCTGGAAAAACCCTATCAAGCAAAATTTTCGATTTTGTCCAGGTCCCGAAATTTAGGCAAAAATCACTTATCACGGCTTTCCCTTGATTTTCTGGGTGAAATAGGCAAGAAATAATAAAAGGGTTGAACCAAAAGACCTACAATCGAATGATCTAAAACATGGGCACACTTGCTGCAAGATATGTGGCATTTATGGAACAATGCATAAAACGTAAATGAAAGAGAGACTCGTTGCTGGAAAAACCCTATCCAGTAAAATTTTCGATTTTGTCCAGGTCCCGAAATTTAGGCAAAAATCACTTATCACGGCTTTCCCTTGATTTTCTGGCAAAATAGGTAAGAACGAATAAAAGGGTTGAACCAAAAGACCTACAATCGAATGATCTAAAACATGGGCACACTTGCTGCAAGATATGTGGCATTTTTGGAACAATGCATGAAACGTAAATGAAAGAGAGACTCTTTGCTGGAAAAACCCTATCCAGTAAAATTTTCGATTTTGTCCAGGTCCCGAAATTTAGGCAAAAATCACTTATCACGGCTTTCCCTTGATTTTCTGGCAAAATAGGTAAGAACGAATAAAAGGGTTGAACCGAAAGACCTACAATCGAATGATCTAAAACATGGGCACACTTGCTGCAAGATATGTGGCATTTTTGGAACAATGCATGAAACGTAAATGAAAGAGAGACTCTTTGCTGGAAAAACCCTATCCAGTAAAATTTTCGATTTTGTCCAGGTCCCGAAATTTAGGCAAAAATCACTTATCACGGCTTTCCCTTGATTTTCTGGCAAAATAGGTAAGAACGAATAAAAGGGTTGAACCAAAAGACCTACAATCGAATGATCTAAAACATGGGCACACTTGCTGCAAGATATGTGGCATTTTTGGAACAATACATGAAACGTAAATGAAAGAGAGAATCGTTGCTGGCAAACCCCGATTCAGCAAAATTTTCGATTTTGTCCAGGTTCCGAAATTTAGGCAAAAATCACTTATCACGGTTTTCCCTTGATTTTCTGGGTGAAATGGGCAAGAAAGAATAAAAGGGTTGAACCGAAAGACCTACAATCGGATGATCTAAAACATGGGCACCCTTGCTGCAAGATATGTGGCATTTTTGGAACAATGCATGAAACGTAAATGAAAGAGAGACTCGTTGCTGGAAAAACCCTATCAAGCAAAATTTTCGATTTTGTCCAGGTCCCGAAATTTAGGCAAAAATCACTTATCACGGCTTTCCCTTGATTTTCTGGGTGAAATAGGCAAGAAATAATAAAAGGGTTGAACCAAAAGACCTACAATCGAATGATCTAAAACATGGGCACACTTGCTGCAAGATATGTGGCATTTATGGAACAATGCATAAAACGTAAATGAAAGAGAGACTCGTTGCTGGAAAAACCCTATCCAGTAAAATTTTCGATTTTGTCCAGGTCCCGAAATTTAGGCAAAAATCACTTATCACGGCTTTCCCTTGATTTTCTGGCAAAATAGGTAAGAACGAATAAAAGGGTTGAACCAAAAGACCTACAATCGAATGATCTAAAACATGGGCACACTTGCTGCAAGATATGTGGCATTTTTGGAACAATGCATGAAACGTAAATGAAAGAGAGACTCTTTGCTGGAAAAACCCTATCCAGTAAAATTTTCGATTTTGTCCAGGTCCCGAAATTTAGGCAAAAATCACTTATCACGGCTTTCCCTTGATTTTCTGGCAAAATAGGTAAGAACGAATAAAAGGGTTGAACCGAAAGACCTACAATCGAATGATCTAAAACATGAGCACACTTGCTGCAAGATATGTGGCATTTTTGGAACAATGCATGAAACGTAAATGAAAGAGAGACTCTTTGCTGGAAAAACCCTATCCAGTAAAATTTTCGATTTTGTCCAGGTCCCGAAATTTAGGCAAAAATCACTTATCACGGCTTTCCCTTGATTTTCTGGCAAAATAGGTAAGAACGAATAAAAGGGTTGAACCGAAAGACCTACAATCGAATGATCTAAAACATGGGCACACTTGCTGCAAGATATGTGGCATTTTTGGAACAATACATGAAACGTAAATGAAAGAGAGAATCGTTGCTGGCAAACCCCGATTCAGCAAAATTTTCGATTTTGTCCAGGTTCCGAAATTTAGGCAAAAATCACTTATCACGGTTTTCCCTTGATTTTCTGGGTGAAATGGGCAAGAAAGAATAAAAGGGTTGAACCGAAAGACCTACAATCGGATGATCTAAAACATGGGCACCCTTGCTGCAAGATATGTGGCATTTTTGGAACAATGCATGAAACGTAAATGAAAGAGAGACTCGTTGCTGGAAAAACCCTATCCAGTAAAATTTTCGATTTTGTCCAGGTCCCGAAATTTAGGCAAAAATCACTTATCACGGCTTTTAGTTGATTTTCTGGGTGAAATAGGCAAGAAAGAATAAAAGGGTTGAGCCAAAAGACCTACAATCGAATGATCTAAAACATGGGCACCCTTGCTGCAAGATATGTGGCATTTTTGGAACAATGCATAAAACGTAAATGAAAGAGAGACTCGTGGCTGGAAAAACCCTATCCAGCAAAATTTTCGATTTTGTCCAGGTCCCGAAATTTCGGTAAAAATTACTTATTACGGCTTTCCCTTGATTTTCTGGGTGAAATGGGCAAGAAAGAATAAAAGGGTTGAACCAAAAGACCTACAATCGGATGATCTAAAACATGGGCACCCTTGCTGCAAGATATGTGGCATTTTTGGAACAATGCATAAAACGTAAATGAAAGAGAGACTCGTGGCTGGAAAAACCCTATCCAGCAAAATTTTCGATTTTGTCCAGGTCCCGAAATTTCGGTAAAAATTACTTATTACGGCTTTCCCTTGATTTTCTGGGTGAAATGGGCAAGAAAGAATAAAAGGGTTGAACCAAAAGACCTACAATCGGATGATCTAAAACATGGGCACCCTTGCTGCAAGATATGTGGCATTTTTGGAACAATGCATAAAACGTAAATGAAAGAGAGACTCGTGGCTGGAAAAACCCTATCCAGCAAAATTTTCGATTTTGTCCAGGTCCCGAAATTTAGGTAAAAATCACTTATCACGGCTTTCCCTTGATTTTCTGGGCGAAATGGGCAAGAAAGAATAAAAGGGTTGAACCAAAAGACCTACAATCGGATGATCTAAAACATGGGCACCCTTGCTGCAAGATATGTGGCATTTATGGAACAATGCATAAAACGTAAATGAAAGAGAGACTCGTGGCTGGAAAAACCCTATCCAGCAAAATTTTCGATTTTGTCCAGGTCCCGAAATTTAGGCAAAAATCACTTATCACGGCTTTCCCTTGATTTTCTGGGTGAAATAGGTAAGAACGAATAAAAGGGTTGAACCAAAAGACCTACAATCGAATGATCTAAAACATGGGCACACTTGCTGCAAGATATGTGGCATTTATGGAACAATGCATGAAACGTAAATGAAAGAGAGACTCGTTGCTGGAAAAACCCTATCCAGTAAAATTTTCGATTTTGTCCAGGTCCCGAAATTTAGGCAAAAATCACTTATCACGGCTTTTAGTTGATTTTCTGGGTGAAATAGGCAAGAAAGAATAAAAGGGTTGAGCCAAAAGACCTACAATCGAATGATCTAAAACATGGGCACCCTTGCTGCAAGATATGTGGCATTTTTGGAACAATGCATAAAACGTAAATGAAAGAGAGACTCGTGGCTGGAAAAACCCTATCCAGCAAAATTTTCGATTTTGTCCAGGTCCCGAAATTTCGGTAAAAATTACTTATTACGGCTTTCCCTTGATTTTCTGGGTGAAATGGGCAAGAAAGAATAAAAGGGTTGAACCAAAAGACCTACAATCGGATGATCTAAAACATGGGCACCCTTGCTGCAAGATATGTGGCATTTTTGGAACAATGCATAAAACGTAAATGAAAGAGAGACTCGTGGCTGGAAAAACCCTATCCAGCAAAATTTTCGATTTTGTCCAGGTCCCGAAATTTCGGTAAAAATTACTTATTACGGCTTTCCCTTGATTTTCTGGGTGAAATGGGCAAGAAAGAATAAAAGGGTTGAACCAAAAGACCTACAATCGGATGATCTAAAACATGGGCACCCTTGCTGCAAGATATGTGGCATTTTTGGAACAATGCATAAAACGTAAATGAAAGAGAGACTCGTGGCTGGAAAAACCCTATCCAGCAAAATTTTCGATTTTGTCCAGGTCCCGAAATTTCGGTAAAAATCACTTATCACGGCTTTCCCTTGATTTTCTGGGTGAAATAGGCAAGAAAGAATAAAAGGGTTGAAGCGAAAGACCGACA
Source organism: Xylota sylvarum (assembly GCA_905220385.1). Classification (NCBI taxonomy): domain Eukaryota; kingdom Metazoa; phylum Arthropoda; class Insecta; order Diptera; family Syrphidae; genus Xylota; species Xylota sylvarum. The sequence goes on from LR999958.1 coordinate 44,153,835, forward strand.
ATCGGATGATCTAAAACATGGGCACCCTTGCTGCAAGATATGTGGCATTTTTGGAACAATGCATGAAACGTAAATGAAAGAGAGACTCGTTGCTGGAAAAACCCTATCAAGCAAAATTTTCGATTTTGTCCAGGTCCCGAAATTTAGGCAAAAATCACTTATCACGGCTTGCCCTAGACTTTCTGGGTGAAATAGGCAAGAAAGAATAAAAGGGTTGAACCAAAAGACCTACAATCGGTTGATCTAAAACATGGGCACCCTTGCTGCAAGATATGTGGCATTTTTGGAACAATGCATGAAACGTAAATGAAAGAGAGACTCGTGGCTGGAAAAACCCTATCCAGCAAAATTTTCGATTTTGTCCAGGTCCCGAAATTTCGGTAAAAATCACTTATCACGGCTTTCCCTTGATTTTCTGGGTGAAATGGGCAAGAAAGAATAAAAGGGTTGAACCGAAAGACCTACAATCGGATGATCTAAAACATGGGCACCCTTGCTGCAAGATATGTGGCATTTTTGGAACAATGCATGAAACGTAAATGCAAGAGAGACTCGTGGCTGGAAAAACCCTATCCAGCAAAATTTTCGATTTTGTCCAGGTCCCGAAATTTCGGTAAAAATCACTTATCACGGCTTTCCCTTGATTTTCTGGGTGAAATGGGCAAGAAAGAATAAAAGGGTTGAACCGAAAGACCTACAATCGGATGATCTAAAACATGGGCACCCTTGCTGCAAGATATGTGGCATTTTTGGAACAATGCATGAAACGTAAATGCAAGAGAGACTCGTGGCTGGAAAAACCCTATCCAGCAAAATTTTCGATTTTGTCCAGGTCCCGAAATTTCGGTAAAAATTACTTATTACGGCTTTCCCTTGATTTTCTGGGTGAAATGGGCAAGAAAGAATAAAAGGGTTGAACCGAAAGACCTACAATCGGATGATCTAAAACATGGGCACCCTTGCTGCAAGATATGTGGCATTTTTGGAACAATGCATAAAACGTAAATGAAAGAGAGACTCGTGGCTGGAAAAACCCTATCCAGCAAAATTTTCGATTTTGTCCAGGTCCCGAAATTTCGGTAAAAATCACTTATCACGGCTTTCCCTTGATTTTCTGGGTGAAATGGGCAAGAAAGAATAAAAGGGTTGAACCGAAAGACCTACAATCGGATGATCTAAAACATGGGCACCCTTGCTGCAAGATATGTGGCATTTTTGGAACAATGCATGAAACGTAAATGAAAGAGAGACTCGTTGCTGGAAAAACCCTATCAAGCAAAATTTTCGATTTTGTCCAGGTCCCGAAATTTAGGCAAAAATCACTTATCACGGCTTGCCCTAGACTTTCTGGGTGAAATAGGCAAGAAAGAATAAAAGGGTTGAAGCGAAAGACCGACAATCGGATGATCTAAAACATGGGCACCCTTGCTGCAAGATATGTGGCATTTATGGAACAATGCATAAAACGTGAATGAAAGAGAGACTCGTTGCTGGAAAAACCCTATCCAGTAAAATTTTCGATTTTGTCCAGGTCCCGAAATTTAGGCAAAAATCACTTATCACGGCTTTTAGTTGATTTTCTGGGTGAAATAGGCAAGAAAGAATAAAAGGGTTGAGCCAAAAGACCTACAATCGAATGATCTAAAACATGGGCACCCTTGCTGCAAGATATGTGGCATTTTTGGAACAATGCATAAAACGTAAATGAAAGAGAGACTCGTGGCTGGAAAAACCCTATCCAGCAAAATTTTCGATTTTGTCCAGGTCCCGAAATTTCGGTAAAAATCACTTATCACGGCTTTCCCTTGATTTTCTGGGTGAAATGGGCAAGAAAGAATAAAAGGGTTGAACCGAAAGACCTACAATCGGATGATCTAAAACATGGGCACCCTTGCTGCAAGATATGTGGCATTTTTGGAACAATGCATGAAACGTAAATGCAAGAGAGACTCGTGGCTGGAAAAACCCTATCCAGCAAAATTTTCGATTTTGTCCAGGTCCCGAAATTTCGGTAAAAATCACTTATCACGGCTTTCCCTTGATTTTCTGGGTGAAATGGGCAAGAAAGAATAAAAGGGTTGAAGCGAAAGACCGACAATCGGATGATCTAAAACATGGGCACCCTTGCTGCAAGATATGTGGCATTTTTGGAACAATGCATGAAACGTAAATGAAAGAGAGACTCGTGGCTGGAAAAACCCTATCCAGCAAAATTTTCGATTTTGTCCAGGTCCCGAAATTTAGGCAAAAATCACTTATCACGGCTTGCCCTAGACTTTCTGGGTGAAATAGGCAAGAAAGAATAAAAGGGTTGAACCAAAAGACCTACAATCGGTTGATCTAAAACATGGGCACCCTTGCTGCAAGATATGTGGCATTTTTGGAACAATACATGAAACGTAAATGAAAGAGAGAATCGTTGCTGGCAAACCCCGATTCAGCAAAATTTTCGATTTTGTCCAGGTTCCGAAATTTAGGCAAAAATCACTTATCACGGCTTTCCCTTGATTTTCTGGGTGAAATAGGCAAGAAAGAATAAAAGGGTTGAACCAAAAGACCTACAATCGGATGATCTAAAACATGGGCACCCTTGCTGCAAGATATGTGGCATTTTTGGAACAATGCATGAAACGTAAATGAAAGAGAGACTCGTTGCTGGAAAAACCCTAACAAGCAAAATTTTCGATTTTGTCCAGGTTCCGAAATTTAGGCAAAAATCACTTATCACGGCTTTCCCTTGATTTTCTGGGTGAAATAGGCAAGAAATAATAAAAGGGTTGAACCAAAAGACCTACAATCGAATGATCTAAAACATGGGCACACTTGCTGCAAGATATGTGGCATTTATGGAACAATGCATAAAACGTAAATGAAAGAGAGACTCGTTGCTGGAAAAACCCTATCCAGTAAAATTTTCGATTTTGTCCAGGTCCCGAAATTTAGGCAAAAATCACTTATCACGGCTTGCCCTAGACTTTCTGGGTGAAATAGGCAAGAAAGAATAAAAGGGTTGAAGCGAAAGACCGACAATCGGATGATCTAAAACATGGGCACCCTTGCTGCAAGATATGTGGCATTTATGGAACAATGCATAAAACGTGAATGAAAGAGAGACTCGTTGCTGGAAAAACCCTATCCAGTAAAATTTTCGATTTTGTCCAGGTCCCGAAATTTAGGCAAAAATCACTTATCACGGCTTTTAGTTGATTTTCTGGGTGAAATAGGCAAGAAAGAATAAAAGGGTTGAACCAAAAGACCTACAATCGAATGATCTAAAACATGGGCACCCTTGCTGCAAGATATGTGGCATTTTTGGAACAATGCATAAAACGTAAATGAAAGAGAGACTCGTGGCTGGAAAAACCCTATCCAGCAAAATTTTCGATTTTGTCCAGGTCCCGAAATTTCGGTAAAAATCACTTATCACGGCTTTCCCTTGATTTTCTGGGTGAAATGGGCAAGAAAGAATAAAAGGGTTGAACCGAAAGACCTACAATCGGATGATCTAAAACATGGGCACCCTTGCTGCAAGATATGTGGCATTTTTGGAACAATGCATAAAACGTAAATGAAAGAGAGACTCGTGGCTGGAAAAACCCTATCCAGCAAAATTTTCGATTTTGTCCAGGTCCCGAAATTTCGGTAAAAATTACTTATTACGGCTTTCCCTTGATTTTCTGGGTGAAATGGGCAAGAAAGAATAAAAGGGTTGAACCAAAAGACCTACAATCGGATGATCTAAAACATGGGCACCCTTGCTGCAAGATATGTGGCATTTTTGGAACAATGCATAAAACGTAAATGAAAGAGAGACTCGTGGCTGGAAAAACCCTATCCAGCAAAATTTTCGATTTTGTCCAGGTCCCGAAATTTCGGTAAAAATCATTTATCACGGCTTTCCCTTGATTTTCTGGGTGAAATGGGCAAGAAAGAATAAAACGGTTGAACCGAAAGACCTACAATCGGATGATCTAAAACATGGGCACCCTTGCTGCAAGATATGTGGCATTTTTGGAACAATGCATGAAACGTAAATGAAAGAGAGACTCGTTGCTGGAAAAACCCTATCAAGCAAAATTTTCGATTTTGTCCAGGTCCCGAAATTTAGGCAAAAATCACTTATCACGGCTTGCCCTAGACTTTCTGGGTGAAATAGGCAAGAAAGAATAAAAGGGTTGAAGCGAAAGACCGACAATCGGATGATCTAAAACATGGGCACCCTTGCTGCAAGATATGTGGCATTTATGGAACAATGCATAAAACGTGAATGAAAGAGAGACTCGTTGCTGGAAAAACCCTATCCAGTAAAATTTTCGATTTTGTCCAGGTCCCGAAATTTAGGCAAAAATCACTTATCACGGCTTTTAGTTGATTTTCTGGGTGAAATAGGCAAGAAAGAATAAAAGGGTTGAACCAAAAGAGCTACAATCGAATGATCTAAAACATGGGCACCCTTGCTGCAAGATATGTGGCATTTTTGGAACAATGCATAAAACGTAAATGAAAGAGAGACTCGTGGCTGGAAAAACCCTATCCAGCAAAATTTTCGATTTTGTCCAGGTCCCGAAATTTCGGTAAAAATCACTTATCACGGCTTTCCCTTGATTTTCTGGGTGAAATGGGCAAGAAAGAATAAAAGGGTTGAACCGAAAGACCTACAATCGGTTGATCTAAAACATGGGCACCCTTGCTGCAAGATATGTGGCATTTTTGGAACAATACATGAAACGTAAATGAAAGAGAGAATCGTTGCTGGCAAACCCCGATTCAGCAAAATTTTCGATTTTGTCCAGGTTCCGAAATTTAGGCAAAAATCACTTATCACGGCTTTCCCTTGATTTTCTGGGTGCAATAGGCAAGAAAGAATAAAAGGGTTGAGCCGAAAGACCTACAATCGAATGATCTAAAACTTGGGCACCCTTGCTGCAAGATATGTGGCATTTTTGGAACAATGCATGAAACGTAAATGAAAGAGAGACTCGTTGCTGGAAAAACCCTATCAAGCAAAATTTTCGATTTTGTCCAGGTCCCGAAATTTAGGCAAAAATCACTTATCACGGCTTGCCCTAGACTTTCTGGGTGAAATAGGCAAGAAAGAATAAAAGGGTTGAAGCGACAATCGACAGTTGAAAGACCGACAATCGGATGATCTAAAACATGGGCACCCTTGCTGCAAGATATGTGGCATTTATGGAACAATGCATAAAACGTGAATGAAAGAGAGACTCGTTGCTGGAAAAACCCTATCCAGTAAAATTTTCGATTTTGTCCAGGTCCCGAAATTTAGGCAAAAATCACTTATCACGGCTTTTAGTTGATTTTCTGGGTGAAATAGGCAAGAAAGAATAAAAGGGTTGAGCCAAAAGACCTACAATCGAATGATCTAAAACATGGGCACCCTTGCTGCAAGATATGTGGCATTTTTGGAACAATGCATAAAACGTAAATGAAAGAGAGACTCGTGGCTGGAAAAACCCTATCCAGCAAAATTTTCGATTTTGTCCAGGTCCCGAAATTTCGGTAAAAATCACTTATCACGGCTTTCCCTTGATTTTCTGGGTGAAATGGGCAAGAAAGAATAAAAGGGTTGAACCGAAAGACCTACAATCGGATGATCTAAAACATGGGCACCCTTGCTGCAAGATATGTGGCATTTTTGGAACAATGCATGAAACGTAAATGCAAGAGAGACTCGTGGCTGGAAAAACCCTATCCAGCAAAATTTTCGATTTTGTCCAGGTCCCGAAATTTCGGTAAAAATCACTTATCACGGCTTTCCCTTGATTTTCTGGGTGAAATGGGCAAGAAAGAATAAAAGGGTTGAAGCGAAAGACCGACAATCGGATGATCTAAAACATGGGCACCCTTGCTGCAAGATATGTGGCATTTTTGGAACAATGCATGAAACGTAAATGAAAGAGAGACTCGTGGCTGGAAAAACCCTATCCAGCAAAATTTTCGATTTTGTCCAGGTCCCGAAATTTAGGCAAAAATCACTTATCACGGCTTGCCCTAGACTTTCTGGGTGAAATAGGCAAGAAAGAATAAAAGGGTTGAACCAAAAGACCTACAATCGGTTGATCTAAAACATGGGCACCCTTGCTGCAAGATATGTGGCATTTTTGGAACAATACATGAAACGTAAATGAAAGAGAGAATCGTTGCTGGCAAACCCCGATTCAGCAAAATTTTCGATTTTGTCCAGGTTCCGAAATTTAGGCAAAAATCACTTATCACGGCTTTCCCTTGATTTTCTGGGTGAAATGGGCAAGAAAGAATAAAAGGGTTGAAGCGAAAGACCGACAATCGGATGATCTAAAACATGGGCACCCTTGCTGCAAGATATGTGGCATTTATGGAACAATGCATAAAACGTGAATGAAAGAGAGACTCGTTGCTGGAAAAACCCTATCCAGTAAAATTTTCGATTTTGTCCAGGTCCCGAAATTTAGGCAAAAATCACTTATCACGGCTTTTAGTTGATTTTCTGGGTGAAATAGGCAAGAAAGAATAAAAGGGTTGAACCAAAAGAGCTACAATCGAATGATCTAAAACATGGGCACCCTTGCTGCAAGATATGTGGCATTTTTGGAACAATGCATAAAACGTAAATGAAAGAGAGACTCGTGGCTGGAAAAACCCTATCCAGCAAAATTTTCGATTTTGTCCAGGTCCCGAAATTTCGGTAAAAATCACTTATCACGGCTTTCCCTTGATTTTCTGGGTGAAATGGGCAAGAAAGAATAAAAGGGTTGAACCGAAAGACCTACAATCGGTTGATCTAAAACATGGGCACCCTTGCTGCAAGATATGTGGCATTTTTGGAACAATACATGAAACGTAAATGAAAGAGAGAATCGTTGCTGGCAAACCCCGATTCAGCAAAATTTTCGATTTTGTCCAGGTTCCGAAATTTAGGCAAAAATCACTTATCACGGCTTTCCCTTGATTTTCTGGGTGCAATAGGCAAGAAAGAATAAAAGGGTTGAGCCGAAAGACCTACAATCGAATGATCTAAAACTTGGGCACCCTTGCTGCAAGATATGTGGCATTTTTGGAACAATGCATGAAACGTAAATGAAAGAGAGACTCGTTGCTGGAAAAACCCTATCAAGCAAAATTTTCGATTTTGTCCAGGTCCCGAAATTTAGGCAAAAATCACTTATCACGGCTTGCCCTAGACTTTCTGGGTGAAATAGGCAAGAAAGAATAAAAGGGTTGAAGCGACAATCGACAGTTGAAAGACCGACAATCGGATGATCTAAAACATGGGCACCCTTGCTGCAAGATATGTGGCATTTATGGAACAATGCATAAAACGTGAATGAAAGAGAGACTCGTTGCTGGAAAAACCCTATCCAGTAAAATTTTCGATTTTGTCCAGGTCCCGAAATTTAGGCAAAAATCACTTATCACGGCTTTTAGTTGATTTTCTGGGTGAAATAGGCAAGAAAGAATAAAAGGGTTGAGCCAAAAGACCTACAATCGAATGATCTAAAACATGGGCACCCTTGCTGCAAGATATGTGGCATTTTTGGAACAATGCATAAAACGTAAATGAAAGAGAGACTCGTGGCTGGAAAAACCCTATCCAGCAAAATTTTCGATTTTGTCCAGGTCCCGAAATTTCGGTAAAAATCACTTATCACGGCTTTCCCTTGATTTTCTGGGTGAAATGGGCAAGAAAGAATAAAAGGGTTGAACCGAAAGACCTACAATCGGATGATCTAAAACATGGGCACCCTTGCTGCAAGATATGTGGCATTTTTGGAACAATGCATGAAACGTAAATGCAAGAGAGACTCGTGGCTGGAAAAACCCTATCCAGCAAAATTTTCGATTTTGTCCAGGTCCCGAAATTTCGGTAAAAATCACTTATCACGGCTTTCCCTTGATTTTCTGGGTGAAATGGGCAAGAAAGAATAAAAGGGTTGAACCGAAAGACCTACAATCGGATGATCTAAAACATGGGCACCCTTGCTGCAAGATATGTGGCATTTTTGGAACAATGCATAAAACGTAAATGAAAGAGAGACTCGTGGCTGGAAAAACCCTATCCAGCAAAATTTTCGATTTTGTCCAGGTCCCGAAATTTCGGTAAAAATTACTTATTACGGCTTTCCCTTGATTTTCTGGGTGAAATGGGCAAGAAAGAATAAAAGGGTTGAACCAAAAGACCTACAATCGGATGATCTAAAACATGGGCACCCTTGCTGCAAGATATGTGGCATTTTTGGAACAATGCATAAAACGTAAATGAAAGAGAGACTCGTGGCTGGAAAAACCCTATCCAGCAAAATTTTCGATTTTGTCCAGGTCCCGAAATTTCGGTAAAAATCACTTATCACGGCTTTCCCTTGATTTTCTGGGTGAAATGGGCAAGAAAGAATAAAAGGGTTGAACCGAAAGACCTACAATCGGATGATCTAAAACATGGGCACCCTTGCTGCAAGATATGTGGCATTTTTGGAACAATGCATAAAACGTAAATGAAAGAGAGACTCGTGGCTGGAAAAACCCTATCCAGCAAAATTTTCGATTTTGTCCAGGTCCCGAAATTTCGGTAAAAATTACTTATTACGGCTTTCCCTTGATTTTCTGGGTGAAATGGGCAAGAAAGAATAAAAGGGTTGAAGCGAAAGACCGACAATCGGATGATCTAAAACATGGGCACCCTTGCTGCAAGATATGTGGCATTTTTGGAACAATGCATGAAACGTAAATGAAAGAGAGACTCGTGGCTGGAAAAACCCTATCCAGCAAAATTTTCGATTTTGTCCAGGTCCCGAAATTTCGGTAAAAATTACTTATTACGGCTTTCCCTTGATTTTCTGGGTGAAATGGGCAAGAAAGAATAAAAGGGTTGAACCAAAAGACCTACAATCGGATGATCTAAAACATGGGCACCCTTGCTGCAAGATATGTGGCATTTTTGGAACAATGCATAAAACGTAAATGAAAGAGAGACTCGTGGCTGGAAAAACCCTATCCAGCAAAATTTTCGATTTTGTCCAGGTCCCGAAATTTCGGTAAAAATTACTTATTACGGCTTTCCCTTGATTTTCTGGGTGAAATGGGCAAGAAAGAATAAAAGGGTTGAACCAAAAGACCTACAATCGGATGATCTAAAACATGGGCACCCTTGCTGCAAGATATGTGGCATTTTTGGAACAATGCATAAAACGTAAATGAAAGAGAGACTCGTGGCTGGAAAAACCCTATCCAGCAAAATTTTCGATTTTGTCCAGGTCCCGAAATTTCGGTAAAAATCACTTATCACGGCTTTCCCTTGATTTTCTGGGTGAAATGGGCAAGAAAGAATAAAAGGGTTGAAGCGAAAGACCGACAATCGGATGATCTAAAACATGGGCACCCTTGCTGCAAGATATGTGGCATTTATGGAACAATGCATAAAACGTAAATGAAAGAGAGACTCGTGGCTGGAAAAACCATATCCAGCAAAATTTTCGATTTTGTCCAGGTCCCGAAATTTCGGTAAAAATTACTTATTACGGCTTTCCCTTGATTTTCTGGGTGAAATGGGCAAGAAAGAATAAAAGGGTTGAACCAAAAGACCTACAATCGGATGATCTAAAACATGGGCACCCTTGCTGCAAGATATGTGGCATTTTTGGAACAATGCATAAAACGTAAATGAAAGAGAGACTCGTGGCTGGAAAAACCCTATCCAGCAAAATTTTCGATTTTGTCCAGGTCCCGAAATTTCGGTAAAAATCACTTATCACGGCTTTCCCTTGATTTTCTGGGTGAAATGGGCAAGAAAGAATAAAAGGGTTGAAGCGAAAGACCGACAATCGGATGATCTAAAACATGGGCACCCTTGCTGCAAGATATGTGGCATTTTTGGAACAATGCATAAAACGTAAATGAAAGAGAGACTCGTGGCTGGAAAAACCCTATCCAGCAAAATTTTCAATTTTGTCCAGGTCCCGAAATTTCGGTAAAAATTACTTATTACGGCTTTCCCTTGATTTTCTGGGTGAAATGGGCAAGAAAGAATAAAAGGGTTGAACCAAAAGACCTACAATCGGATGATCTAAAACATGGGCACCCTTGCTGCAAGATATGTGGCATTTTTGGAACAATGCATAAAACGTAAATGAAAGAGAGACTCGTGGCTGGAAAAACCCTATCCAGCAAAATTTTCGATTTTGTCCAGGTCCCGAAATTTCGGTAAAAATCACTTATCACGGCTTTCCCTTGATTTTCTGGGTGAAATGGGCAAGAAAGAATAAAAGGGTTGAAGCGAAAGACCGACAATCGGATGATCTAAAACATGGGCACCCTTGCTGCAAGATATGTGGCATTTATGGAACAATGCATAAAACGTAAATGAAAGAGAGACTCGTGGCTGGAAAAACCCTATCCAGCAAAATTTTCGATTTTGTCCAGGTCCCGAAATTTCGGTAAAAATCACTTATCACGGCTTTCCCTTGATTTTCTGGGTGAAATGGGCAAGAAAGAATAAAAGGGTTGAACCAAAAGACCTACAATCGGATGATCTAAAACATGGGCACCCTTGCTGCAAGATATGTGGCATTTTTGGAACAATGCATAAAACGTAAATGAAAGAGAGACTCGTTGCTGGAAAAACCCTATCCAGCAAAATCTTCGATTTTGTCCAGGTCCCGAAATTTCGGTAAAAATCACTTATCACATCTTTCCCTTGATTTTCTGGGTGAAATGGGCAAGAAAGAATAAAAGGGTTGAACCAAAAGACCTACAATCGGATGATCTAAAACATGGGCACCCTTGCTGCAAGATATGTGGCATTTTTGGAACAATGCATAAAACGTAAATGAAAGAGAAACTCGTTTGCTGGAAAAACCCGATTCAGCAAAATTTTTCGATTTTGTCCAGGTCCCGAAATTTAGGCAAAAATCACTTATCACGGCTTTCCCTTGATTTTCTGGGTGAAATGGGCAAGAAAGAATAAAAGGGTTGAACCGAAAGACCTACAATCGGATGATCTAAAACATGGGCACCCTTGCTGCAAGATATGTGGCATTTTTTGGAACAATGCATAAAACGTAAATGAAAGAAAGACTAGTTGCTGGAAAAACCCGATTCAGCAAAATTTTCGATTTTGTCCAGGTCCCGAAATTTAGGCAAAAATCACTTATCACAGCTTTCCCTTGATTTTCTGGGTGAAATGGGCAAGAAAGAATAAAAGGGTTGAACCGAAAGACCTACAATCGGATGATCTAAAACATGGGCACCCTTGCTGCAAGATATGTGGCATTTTTTGGAACAATGCATAAAACGTAAATGAAAGAAAGACTAGTTGCTGGAAAAACCCGATTCAGCAAAATTTTCGATTTTGTCCAGGTCCCGAAATTTAGGCAAAAATCACTTATCACAGCTTTCCCTTGATTTTCTGGCACAAATAGGCAAGAAAGAATAAAAGGGTTGAACCAAAAGACCTACAATCGGATGATCTAAAACATGGGCACCCTTGCTGCAAGATATGTGGCATTTTTGGAACAATGCATAAAACGTAAATGAAAGAGAGACTCGTGGCTGGAAAAACCCGATTCAGCAAAATTTTTCGATTTTGTCCAGGTCCCGAAATTTAGGCAAAAATCACTTATCACGGCTTTCCCTTGATTTTCTGGGTGAAATGGGCAAGAAAGAATAAAAGGGTTGAACCGAAAGACCTACAATCGGATGATCTAAAACATGGGCACCCTTGCTGCAAGATATGTGGCATTTTTTGGAACAATGCATAAAACGTAAATGAAAGAAAGACTAGTTGCTGGAAAAACCCGATTCAGCAAAATTTTCGATTTTGTCCAGGTCCCGAAATTTAGGCAAAAATCACTTATCACAGCTTTCCCTTGATTTTCTGGCACAAATAGGCAAGAAAGAATAAAAGGGTTGAACCAAAAGACCTACAATCGGATGATCTAAAACATGGGCACCCTTGCTGCAAGATATGTGGCATTTTTGGAACAATGCATAAAACGTAAATGAAAGAGAGACTCGTGGCTGGAAAAACCCGATTCAGCAAAATTTTTCGATTTTGTCCAGGTCCCGAAATTTAGGCAAAAATCACTTATCACGGCTTTCCCTTGATTTTCTGGGTGAAATGGGCAAGAAAGAATAAAAGGGTTGAACCGAAAGACCTACAATCGGATGATCTAAAACATGGGCACCCTTGCTGCAAGATATGTGGCATTTTTTGGAACAATGCATAAAACGTAAATGAAAGAAAGACTAGTTGCTGGAAAAACCCGATTCAGCAAAATTTTCGATTTTGTCCAGGTCCCGAAATTTAGGCAAAAATCACTTATCACAGCTTTCCCTTGATTTTCTGGCACAAATAGGCAAGAAAGAATAAAAGGGTTGAACCGAAAGACCTACAATCGGATGATCTAAAACATGGGCACCCTTGCTGCAAGATATGTGGCATTTTTTGGAACAATGCATAAAACGTAAATGAAAGAAAGACTAGTTGCTGGAAAAACCCGATTCAGCAAAATTTTCGATTTTGTCCAGGTCCCGAAATTTAGGCAAAAATCACTTATCACAGCTTTCCCTTGATTTTCTGGCACAAATAGGCAAGAAAGAATAAAAGGGTTGAACCAAAAGACCTACAATCGGATGATCTAAAACATGGGCACCCTTGCTGCAAGATATGTGGCATTTTTGGAACAATGCATAAAACGTAAATGAAAGAGAGACTCGTGGCTGGAAAAACCCGATTCAGCAAAATTTTTCGATTTTGTCCAGGTCCCGAAATTTAGGCAAAAATCACTTATCACGGCTTTCCCTTGATTTTCTGGGTGAAATGGGCAAGAAAGAATAAAAGGGTTGAAGCGAAAAACCGACAATCGGATGATCTAAAACATGGGCACCCTTGCTGCAAGATATGTGGCATTTTTGGAACAATGCATAAAACGTAAATGAAAGAGAAACTCGTTTGCTGGAAAAACCCGATTCAGCAAAATTTTTCGATTTTGTCCAGGTCCCGAAATTTAGGCAAAAATCACTTATCACGGCTTTCCCTTGATTTTCTGGCACAAATAGGCAAGAAAGAATAAAAGGGTTGAACCAAAAGACCTACAATCGGATGATCTAAAACATGGGCACCCTTGCTGCAAGATATGTGGCATTTTTGGAACAATGCATAAAACGTAAATGAAAGAGAGACTCGTGGCTGGAAAAACCGTATCCAGCAAAATTTTCGATTTTGTCCAGGTCCCGAAATTTAGGCAAAAATCACTTATCACGGCTTTCCCTTGATTTTCTGGGTGAAATGGGCAAGAAAGAATAAAAGGGTTGAAGCGAAAAACCGACAATCGGATGATCTAAAACATGGGCACCCTTGCTGCAAGATATGTGGCATTTTTGGAACAATGCATAAAACGTAAATGAAAGAGAGACTCGTGGCTGGAAAAACCCGATTCAGCAAAATTTTTCGATTTTGTCCAGGTCCCGAAATTTAGGCAAAAATCACTTATCACAGCTTTCCCTTGATTTTCTGGCACAAATAGGCAAGAAAGAATAAAAGGGTTGAACCAAAAGACCTACAATCGGATGATCTAAAACATGGGCACCCTTGCTGCAAGATATGTGGCATTTTTGGAACAATGCATAAAACGTAAATGAAAGAGAGACTCGTGGCTGGAAAAACCCGATTCAGCAAAATTTTCGATTTTGTCCAGGTCCCGAAATTTAGGCAAAAATCACTTATCACAGCTTTCCCTTGATTTTCTGGCACAAATAGGCAAGAAAGAATAAAAGGGTTGAACCGAAAGACCTACAATCGGATGATCTAAAACATGGGCACCCTTGCTGCAAGATATGTGGCATTTTTGGAACAATGCATAAAACGTAAATGAAAGAGAAACTCGTTTGCTGGAAAAACCCGATTCAGCAAAATTTTTCGATTTTGTCCAGGTCCCGAAATTTAGGCAAAAATCACTTATCACGGCTTTCCCTTGATTTTCTGGGTGAAATGGGCAAGAAAGAATAAAAGGGTTGAAGCGAAAAACCGACAATCGGATGATCTAAAACATGGGCACCCTTGCTGCAAGATATGTGGCATTTTTGGAACAATGCATAAAACGTAAATGAAAGAGAAACTCGTTTGCTGGAAAAACCCGATTCAGCAAAATTTTTCGATTTTGTCCAGGTCCCGAAATTTAGGCAAAAATCACTTATCACGGCTTTCCCTTGATTTTCTGGCACAAATAGGCAAGAAAGAATAAAAGGGTTGAACCAAAAGACCTACAATCGGATGATCTAAAACATGGGCACCCTTGCTGCAAGATATGTGGCATTTTTGGAACAATGCATAAAACGTAAATGAAAGAGAGACTCGTGGCTGGAAAAACCGTATCCAGCAAAATTTTCGATTTTGTCCAGGTCCCGAAATTTAGGCAAAAATCACTTATCACGGCTTTCCCTTGATTTTCTGGGTGAAATGGGCAAGAAAGAATAAAAGGGTTGAAGCGAAAAACCGACAATCGGATGATCTAAAACATGGGCACCCTTGCTGCAAGATATGTGGCATTTTTGGAACAATGCATAAAACGTAAATGAAAGAGAGACTCGTGGCTGGAAAAACCCGATTCAGCAAAATTTTTCGATTTTGTCCAGGTCCCGAAATTTAGGCAAAAATCACTTATCACAGCTTTCCCTTGATTTTCTGGCACAAATAGGCAAGAAAGAATAAAAGGGTTGAACCAAAAGACCTACAATCGGATGATCTAAAACATGGGCACCCTTGCTGCAAGATATGTGGCATTTTTGGAACAATGCATAAAACGTAAATGAAAGAGAGACTCGTGGCTGGAAAAACCCGATTCAGCAAAATTTTTCGATTTTGTCCAGGTCCCGAAATTTAGGCAAAAATCACTTATCACGGCTTTCCCTTGATTTTCTGGGTGAAATGGGCAAGAAAGAATAAAAGGGTTGAAGCGAAAAACCGACAATCGGATGATCTAAAACATGGGCACCCTTGCTGCAAGATATGTGGCATTTTTGGAACAATGCATAAAACGTAAATGAAAGAGAAACTCGTTTGCTGGAAAAACCCGATTCAGCAAAATTTTTCGATTTTGTCCAGGTCCCGAAATTTAGGCAAAAATCACTTATCACGGCTTTCCCTTGATTTTCTGGCACAAATAGGCAAGAAAGAATAAAAGGGTTGAACCAAAAGACCTACAATCGGATGATCTAAAACATGGGCACCCTTGCTGCAAGATATGTGGCATTTTTGGAACAATGCATAAAACGTAAATGAAAGAGAGACTCGTGGCTGGAAAAACCCGATTCAGCAAAATTTTTCGATTTTGTCCAGGTCCCGAAATTTAGGCAAAAATCACTTATCACGGCTTTCCCTTGATTTTCTGGGTGAAATGGGCAAGAAAGAATAAAAGGGTTGAACCAAAAGACCTACAATCGGATGATCTAAAACATGGGCACCCTTGCTGCAAGATATGTGGCATTTTTGGAACAATGCATAAAACGTAAATGAAAGAGAAACTCGTTTGCTGGAAAAACCCGATTCAGCAAAATTTTTCGATTTTGTCCAGGTCCCGAAATTTAGGCAAAAATCACTTATCACGGCTTTCCCTTGATTTTCTGGGTGAAATGGGCAAGAAAGAATAAAAGGGTTGAACCAAAAGACCTACAATCGGATGATCTAAAACATGGGCACCCTTGCTGCAAGATATGTGGCATTTTTGGAACAATGCATAAAACGTAAATGAAAGAGAGACTCGTTGCTGGAAAAACCCTATCCAGCAAAATCTTCGATTTTGTCCAGGTCCCGAAATTTCGGTAAAAATCACTTATCACATCTTTCCCTTGATTTTCTGGGTGAAATGGGCAAGAAAGAATAAAAGGGTTGAACCAAAAGACCTACAATCGGATGATCTAAAACATGGGCACCCTTGCTGCAAGATATGTGGCATTTTTGGAACAATGCATAAAACGTAAATGAAAGAGAAACTCGTTTGCTGGAAAAACCCGATTCAGCAAAATTTTTCGATTTTGTCCAGGTCCCGAAATTTAGGCAAAAATCACTTATCACGGCTTTCCCTTGATTTTCTGGGTGAAATGGGCAAGAAAGAATAAAAGGGTTGAACCGAAAGACCTACAATCGGATGATCTAAAACATGGGCACCCTTGCTGCAAGATATGTGGCATTTTTTGGAACAATGCATAAAACGTAAATGAAAGAAAGACTAGTTGCTGGAAAAACCCGATTCAGCAAAATTTTCGATTTTGTCCAGGTCCCGAAATTTAGGCAAAAATCACTTATCACAGCTTTCCCTTGATTTTCTGGCACAAATAGGCAAGAAAGAATAAAAGGGTTGAACCGAAAGACCTACAATCGGATGATCTAAAACATGGGCACCCTTGCTGCAAGATATGTGGCATTTTTTGGAACAATGCATAAAACGTAAATGAAAGAAAGACTAGTTGCTGGAAAAACCCGATTCAGCAAAATTTTCGATTTTGTCCAGGTCCCGAAATTTAGGCAAAAATCACTTATCACAGCTTTCCCTTGATTTTCTGGCACAAATAGGCAAGAAAGAATAAAAGGGTTGAACCAAAAGACCTACAATCGGATGATCTAAAACATGGGCACCCTTGCTGCAAGATATGTGGCATTTTTTGGAACAATGCATAAAACGTAAATGAAAGAAAGACTAGTTGCTGGAAAAACCCGATTCAGCAAAATTTTCGATTTTGTCCAGGTCCCGAAATTTAGGCAAAAATCACTTATCACAGCTTTCCCTTGATTTTCTGGCACAAATAGGCAAGAAAGAATAAAAGGGTTGAACCGAAAGACCTACAATCGGATGATCTAAAACATGGGCACCCTTGCTGCAAGATATGTGGCATTTTTTGGAACAATGCATAAAACGTAAATGAAAGAAAGACTAGTTGCTGGAAAAACCCGATTCAGCAAAATTTTCGATTTTGTCCAGGTCCCGAAATTTAGGCAAAAATCACTTATCACAGCTTTCCCTTGATTTTCTGGCACAAATAGGCAAGAAAGAATAAAAGGGTTGAACCAAAAGACCTACAATCGGATGATCTAAAACATGGGCACCCTTGCTGCAAGATATGTGGCATTTTTGGAACAATGCATAAAACGTAAATGAAAGAGAGACTCGTGGCTGGAAAAACCCGATTCAGCAAAATTTTTCGATTTTGTCCAGGTCCCGAAATTTAGGCAAAAATCACTTATCACGGCTTTCCCTTGATTTTCTGGGTGAAATGGGCAAGAAAGAATAAAAGGGTTGAAGCGAAAAACCGACAATCGGATGATCTAAAACATGGGCACCCTTGCTGCAAGATATGTGGCATTTTTGGAACAATGCATAAAACGTAAATGAAAGAGAAACTCGTTTGCTGGAAAAACCCGATTCAGCAAAATTTTTCGATTTTGTCCAGGTCCCGAAATTTAGGCAAAAATCACTTATCACGGCTTTCCCTTGATTTTCTGGCACAAATAGGCAAGAAAGAATAAAAGGGTTGAACCAAAAGACCTACAATCGGATGATCTAAAACATGGGCACCCTTGCTGCAAGATATGTGGCATTTTTGGAACAATGCATAAAACGTAAATGAAAGAGAGACTCGTGGCTGGAAAAACCGTATCCAGCAAAATTTTCGATTTTGTCCAGGTCCCGAAATTTAGGCAAAAATCACTTATCACGGCTTTCCCTTGATTTTCTGGGTGAAATGGGCAAGAAAGAATAAAAGGGTTGAACCAAAAGACCTACAATCGGATGATCTAAAACATGGGCACCCTTGCTGCAAGATATGTGGCATTTTTGGAACAATGCATAAAACGTAAATGAAAGAGAAACTCGTTTGCTGGAAAAACCCGATTCAGCAAAATTTTTCGATTTTGTCCAGGTCCCGAAATTTAGGCAAAAATCACTTATCACGGCTTTCCCTTGATTTTCTGGGTGAAATGGGCAAGAAAGAATAAAAGGGTTGAACCAAAAGACCTACAATCAGATGATCTAAAACATGGGCACCCTTGCTGCAAGATATGTGGCATTTTTTGGAACAATGCATAAAACGTAAATGAAAGAAAGACTAGTTGCTGGAAAAACCCGATTCAGCAAAATATTCGATTTTGTCCAGGTCCCGAAATTTAGGCAAAAATCACTTATCACAGCTTTCCCTTGATTTTCTGGCACAAATAGGCAAGAAAGAATAAAAGGGTTGAACCAAAAGACCTACAATCGGATGATCTAAAACATGGGCACCCTTGCTGCAAGATATGTGGCATTTTTTGGAACAATGCATAAAACGTAAATGAAAGAAAGACTAGTTGCTGGAAAAACCCGATTCAGCAAAATTTTCGATTTTGTCCAGGTCCCGAAATTTAGGCAAAAATCACTTATCACAGCTTTCCCTTGATTTTCTGGCACAAATAGGCAAGAAACAATAACAGGGTTGAACCAAAAGACCTACAATCGGATGATCTAAAACATGGGCACCCTTGCTGCAAGATATGTGGCATTTTTGGAACAACGCATGAAACGTAAATGAAAGAGAGACTCGTGGCTGGAAAAACCCTATCCAGCAAAATTTTCGATTTTGTCCAGGTCCCGAAATTTCGGTAAAAATCACTTATTACGGCTTTCCCTTGATTTTCTGGGTGAAATGGGCAAGAAAAAATAAAAGGGTTGAACCAAAAGACCTACAATCGGATGATCTAAAACATGGGCACCCTTGCTGCAAGATATGTGGCATTTTTTGGAACAATGCATAAAACGTAAATGAAAGAGAGACTAGTTGCTGGAAAAACCCGATTCAGCAAAATTTTCGATTTTGTCCAGGTCCCGAAATTTAGGCAAAAATCACTTATCACGGCTTTCCCTTGATTTTCTGGGTGAAATGGGCAAGAAAGAATAAAAGGGTTGAACCAAAAGACCTACAATCGGATGATCTAAAACATGGGCACCCTTGCTGCAAGATATGTGGCATTTTTGGAACAATGCATAAAACGTAAATGAAAGAGAGACTCGTTGCTGGAAAAACCCTATCCAGCAAAATCTTCGATTTTGTCCAGGTCCCGAAATTTCGGTAAAAATCACTTATCACATCTTTCCCTTGATTTTCTGGGTGAAATGGGCAAGAAAGAATAAAAGGGTTGAACCAAAAGACCTACAATCGGATGATCTAAAACATGGGCACCCTTGCTGCAAGATATGTGGCATTTTTGGAACAATGCATAAAACGTAAATGAAAGAGAAACTCGTTTGCTGGAAAAACCCGATTCAGCAAAATTTTTCGATTTTGTCCAGGTCCCGAAATTTAGGCAAAAATCACTTATCACGGCTTTCCCTTGATTTTCTGGGTGAAATGGGCAAGAAAGAATAAAAGGGTTGAACCGAAAGACCTACAATCGGATGATCTAAAACATGGGCACCCTTGCTGCAAGATATGTGGCATTTTTTGGAACAATGCATAAAACGTAAATGAAAGAAAGACTAGTTGCTGGAAAAACCCGATTCAGCAAAATTTTCGATTTTGTCCAGGTCCCGAAATTTAGGCAAAAATCACTTATCACAGCTTTCCCTTGATTTTCTGGCACAAATAGGCAAGAAAGAATAAAAGGGTTGAACCGAAAGACCTACAATCGGATGATCTAAAACATGGGCACCCTTGCTGCAAGATATGTGGCATTTTTTGGAACAATGCATAAAACGTAAATGAAAGAAAGACTAGTTGCTGGAAAAACCCGATTCAGCAAAATTTTCGATTTTGTCCAGGTCCCGAAATTTAGGCAAAAATCACTTATCACAGCTTTCCCTTGATTTTCTGGCACAAATAGGCAAGAAAGAATAAAAGGGTTGAACCAAAAGACCTACAATCGGATGATCTAAAACATGGGCACCCTTGCTGCAAGATATGTGGCATTTTTGGAACAATGCATAAAACGTAAATGAAAGAGAGACTCGTGGCTGGAAAAACCCGATTCAGCAAAATTTTTCGATTTTGTCCAGGTCCCGAAATTTAGGCAAAAATCACTTATCACGGCTTTCCCTTGATTTTCTGGGTGAAATGGGCAAGAAAGAATAAAAGGGTTGAACCGAAAGACCTACAATCGGATGATCTAAAACATGGGCACCCTTGCTGCAAGATATGTGGCATTTTTTGGAACAATGCATAAAACGTAAATGAAAGAAAGACTAGTTGCTGGAAAAACCCGATTCAGCAAAATTTTCGATTTTGTCCAGGTCCCGAAATTTAGGCAAAAATCACTTATCACAGCTTTCCCTTGATTTTCTGGCACAAATAGGCAAGAAAGAATAAAAGGGTTGAACCGAAAGACCTACAATCGGATGATCTAAAACATGGGCACCCTTGCTGCAAGATATGTGGCATTTTTTGGAACAATGCATAAAACGTAAATGAAAGAAAGACTAGTTGCTGGAAAAACCCGATTCAGCAAAATTTTCGATTTTGTCCAGGTCCCGAAATTTAGGCAAAAATCACTTATCACAGCTTTCCCTTGATTTTCTGGCACAAATAGGCAAGAAAGAATAAAAGGGTTGAACCAAAAGACCTACAATCGGATGATCTAAAACATGGGCACCCTTGCTGCAAGATATGTGGCATTTTTGGAACAATGCATAAAACGTAAATGAAAGAGAGACTCGTGGCTGGAAAAACCCGATTCAGCAAAATTTTTCGATTTTGTCCAGGTCCCGAAATTTAGGCAAAAATCACTTATCACGGCTTTCCCTTGATTTTCTGGGTGAAATGGGCAAGAAAGAATAAAAGGGTTGAAGCGAAAAACCGACAATCGGATGATCTAAAACATGGGCACCCTTGCTGCAAGATATGTGGCATTTTTGGAACAATGCATAAAACGTAAATGAAAGAGAAACTCGTTTGCTGGAAAAACCCGATTCAGCAAAATTTTTCGATTTTGTCCAGGTCCCGAAATTTAGGCAAAAATCACTTATCACGGCTTTCCCTTGATTTTCTGGCACAAATAGGCAAGAAAGAATAAAAGGGTTGAACCAAAAGACCTACAATCGGATGATCTAAAACATGGGCACCCTTGCTGCAAGATATGTGGCATTTTTGGAACAATGCATAAAACGTAAATGAAAGAGAGACTCGTGGCTGGAAAAACCGTATCCAGCAAAATTTTCGATTTTGTCCAGGTCCCGAAATTTAGGCAAAAATCACTTATCACGGCTTTCCCTTGATTTTCTGGGTGAAATGGGCAAGAAAGAATAAAAGGGTTGAACCAAAAGACCTACAATCGGATGATCTAAAACATGGGCACCCTTGCTGCAAGATATGTGGCATTTTTGGAACAATGCATAAAACGTAAATGAAAGAGAAACTCGTTTGCTGGAAAAACCCGATTCAGCAAAATTTTTCGATTTTGTCCAGGTCCCGAAATTTAGGCAAAAATCACTTATCACGGCTTTCCCTTGATTTTCTGGGTGAAATGGGCAAGAAAGAATAAAAGGGTTGAACCAAAAGACCTACAATCAGATGATCTAAAACATGGGCACCCTTGCTGCAAGATATGTGGCATTTTTTGGAACAATGCATAAAACGTAAATGAAAGAAAGACTAGTTGCTGGAAAAACCCGATTCAGCAAAATATTCGATTTTGTCCAGGTCCCGAAATTTAGGCAAAAATCACTTATCACAGCTTTCCCTTGATTTTCTGGCACAAATAGGCAAGAAAGAATAAAAGGGTTGAACCAAAAGACCTACAATCGGATGATCTAAAACATGGGCACCCTTGCTGCAAGATATGTGGCATTTTTTGGAACAATGCATAAAACGTAAATGAAAGAAAGACTAGTTGCTGGAAAAACCCGATTCAGCAAAATTTTCGATTTTGTCCAGGTCCCGAAATTTAGGCAAAAATCACTTATCACAGCTTTCCCTTGATTTTCTGGCACAAATAGGCAAGAAACAATAACAGGGTTGAACCAAAAGACCTACAATCGGATGATCTAAAACATGGGCACCCTTGCTGCAAGATATGTGGCATTTTTGGAACAATGCATGAAACGTAAATGAAAGAGAGACTCGTGGCTGGAAAAACCCTATCCAGCAAAATTTTCGATTTTGTCCAGGTCCCGAAATTTCGGTAAAAATCACTTATTACGGCTTTCCCTTGATTTTCTGGGTGAAATGGGCAAGAAAAAATAAAAGGGTTGAACCAAAAGACCTACAATCGGATGATCTAAAACATGGGCACCCTTGCTGCAAGATATGTGGCATTTTTGGAACAATGCATAAAACGTAAATGAAAGAGAAACTCGTTTGCTGGAAAAACCCGATTCAGCAAAATTTTTCGATTTTGTCCAGGTCCCGAAATTTAGGCAAAAATCACTTATCACGGCTTTCCCTTGATTTTCTGGGTGAAATGGGCAAGAAAGAATAAAAGGGTTGAACCAAAAGACCTACAATCAGATGATCTAAAACATGGGCACCCTTGCTGCAAGATATGTGGCATTTATGGAACAATGCATAAAACGTAAATGAAAGAGAAACTCGTTGCTGGAAAAACCCGATTCAGCAAAATTTTCGATTTTGTCCAGGTCCCGAAATTTCGGTAAAAATCACTTATCACGGCTTTCCCTTGATTTTCTGGGTGAAATGGGCAAGAAAGAATAAAAGGGTTGAACCAAAAGACCTACAATCGGATGATCTAAAACATGGGCACCCTTGCTGCAAGATATGTGGCATTTTTGGAACAATGCATAAAACGTAAATGAAAGAGAAACTCGTTGCTGGAAAACCCGATTCAGCAAAATTTTTCGATTTTGTCCAGGTCCCGAAATTTAGGCAAAAATCACTTATCACGGCTTTCCCTTGATTTTCTGGGTGAAATGGGCAAGAAAGAATAAAAGGGTTGAAGCGAAAGACCGACAATCGGATGATCTAAAACATGGGCACCCTTGCTGCAAGATATGTGGCATTTATGGAACAATGCATAAAACGTAAATGAAAGAGAGACTCGTTGCTGGAAAAACCCTATCCAGCAAAATTTTCGATTTTGTCCAGGTCCCGAAATTTCGGTAAAAATCACTTATTACGGCTTTCCCCCGATTTTCTGGGTGAAATGGGCAAGAAATAATAAAAGGGTTGAACCAAAAGACCTACAATCGGATGATCTAAAACATGGGCACCCTTGCTGCAAGATATGTGGCATTTTTGGAACAATGCATAAAACGTAAATGAAAGAGAGACTCGTGGCTGGAAAAACCGTATCCAGCAAAATTTTCGATTTTGTCCAGGTCCCGAAATTTAGGCAAAAATCACTTATCACGGCTTTCCCTTGATTTTCTGGGTGAAATGGGCAAGAAAGAATAAAAGGGTTGAACCAAAAGACCTACAATCGGATGATCTAAAACATGGGCACCCTTGCTGCAAGATATGTGGCATTTTTTGGAACAATGCATAAAACGTAAATGAACGAAAGACTAGTTGCTGGAAAAACCCGATTCAGCAAAATTTTCGATTTTGTCCAGGTCCCGAAATTTAGGCAAAAATCACTTATCACAGCTTTCCCTTGATTTTCTGGCACAAATAGGCAAGAAAGAATAAAAGGGTTGAACCAAAAGACCTACAATCGGATGATCTAAAACATGGGCACCCTTGCTGCAAGATATGTGGCATTTTTGGAACAATGCATAAAACGTAAATGAAAGAGAGACTCGTGGCTGGAAAAACCCTATCCAGCAAAATTTTCGATTTTGTCCAGGTCCCGAAATTTCGGTAAAAATCACTTATTACGGCTTTCCCTTGATTTTCTGGGTGAAATGGGCTAGAAAGAATAAAAGGGTTGAACCAAAAGACCTACAATCGGATGATCTAAAACATGGGCACCCTTGCTGCAAGATATGCGGCATTTATGGAACAATGCACAAAACGTGAATGAAAGAGAGACTCGTGGCTGAAAAAACCCTATCCAGCAAAATTTTCGATTTTGTCCAGGTCCCGAAATTTAGGCAAAAATCACTTATCACGGCTTTCCCTTGATTTTCTGGGTGAAATGGGCAAGAAAGAATAAAAGGGTTGAACCAAAAGACCTACAATCGGATGATCTAAAACATGGGCACCCTTGCTGCAAGATATGTGGCATTTTTGGAACAATGCATGAAACGTAAATGAAAGAGAGACTCGTGGCTGGAAAAACCCTATCCAGCAAAATTTTCGATTTTGTCCAGGTCCCGAAATTTAGGCAAAAATCACTTATCACGGCTTTCCCTTGATTTTCTGGGTGAAATGGGCAAGAAAGAATAAAAGGGTTGAACCAAAAGACCTACAATCGGATGATCTAAAACATGGGCACCCTTGCTGCAAGATATGTGGCATTTTTGGAACAATGCATAAAACGTAAATGAAAGAGAGACTCGTGGCTGGAAAAACCCTATCCAGCAAAATTTTCGATTTTGTCCAGGTCCCGAAATTTAGGCAAAAATCACTTATCACGGCTTTCAGTTGATTTTCTGGGTGAAATGGGCAAGAAAGAATAAAAGGGTTGAACCAAAAGACCTACAACCCGATGATCTAAAACATTGGCACCCTTGCTGCAAGATATGCGGCATTTATGGAACAATGCACAAAACGTGAATGAAAGAGAGACTCGTTGCTGGAAAAACCCTATCCAGCAAAATTTTCGATTTTGTCCAGGTCCCGAAATTTAGGCAAAAATCACTTATCACGGCTTTCCCTTGATTTTCTGGGTGAAATGGGCAAGAAAGAATAAAAGGGTTGAACCAAAAGACCTACAATCGGATGATCTAAAACATGGGCACCCTTGCTGCAAGATATGTGGCATTTTTGGAACAATGCATAAAACGTAAATGAAAGAGAGACTCGTGGCTGGAAAAACCCTATCCAGCAAAATTTTCGATTTTGTCCAGGTCCCGAAATTTAGGCAAAAATCACTTATCACGGCTTTCCCTTGATTTTCTGGGTGAAATGGGCAAGAAAGAATAAAAGGGTTGAACCAAAAGACCTACAATCGGATGATCTAAAACATGGGCACCCTTGCTGCAAGATATGTGGCATTTTTGGAACAATGCATAAAACGTAAATGAAAGAGAAACTCGTTGCTGGAAAAACCCGATTCAGCAAAATTTTTCGATTTTGTCCAGGTCCCGAAATTTCGGTAAAAATCACTTATCACGGCTTTCCCTTGATTTTCTGGGTGAAATGGGCAAGAAAGAATAAAAGGGTTGAACCAAAAGACCTACAATCGGATGATCTAAAACATGGGCACCCTTGCTGCAAGATATGTGGCATTTTTGGAACAATGCATAAAACGTAAATGAAAGAGAGACTCGTTGCTGGAAAAACCCTATCCAGCAAAATTTTCAATTTTGTCCAGGTCCCGAAATTTAGGCAAAAATCACTTATCACGGCTTTCCCTTGATTTTCTGGGTGAAATGGGCAAGAAAGAATAAAAGGGTTGAACCAAAAGACCTACAATCGGATGATCTAAAACATGGGCACCCTTGCTGCAAGATATGTGGCATTTTTGGAACAATGCATAAAACGTAAATGAAAGAGAGACTCGTTGCTGGAAAAATCCGATTCAGCAAAATTTTCGATTTTGTCCAGGTCCCGAAATTTAGGCAAAAATCACTTATCACGGCTTTCCCTTGATTTTCTGGGTGAAATGGGCAACAAAGAATAAAAGGGTTGAACGAAAAGACCTACAATCGGATGATCTAAAACATGGGCACCCTTGCTGCAAGATATGCGGCATTTATGGAACAATGCACAAAACGTGAATGAAAGAGAGACTCGTTGCTGGAAAAACCCTATCCAGCAAAATTTTCGATTTTGTCCAGGTCCCGAAATTTAGGCAAAAATCACTTATCACGGCTTTCCCTTGATTTTCTGGCACAAATAGGCAAGAAAGAATAAAAGGGTTGAACCAAAAGACCTACAATCGGATGATCTAAAACATGGGCACCCTTGCTGCAAGATATGTGGCATTTATGGAACAATGCACAAAACGTAAATGAAAGAGAGACTCGTTGCTGGAAAAACCCGATTCAGCAAAATTTTCGATTTTGTCCAGGTCCCGAAATTTAGGCAAAAATCACTTATCACGGCTTTCCCTTGATTTTCTGGGTGAAATGGGCAACAAAGAATAAGAGGTTGAACCGAAAGACCTACAATCGGATGATCTAAAACATGGGCACCCTTGCTGCAAGATATGCGGCATTTATGGAACAATGCACAAAACGTGAATGAAAGAGAGACTCGTTGCTGGAAAAACCCTATCCAGCAAAATTTTCGATTTTGTCCAGGTCCCGAAATTTAGGCAAAAATCACTTATCACGACTTTCCCTTGATTTTCTGGGTGAAATGGGCAAGAAAGAATAAAAGGGTTGAACCAAAAGACCTACAATCGGATGATCTAAAACATGGGCACCCTTGCTGCAAGATATGTGGCATTTATGGAACAATGCACAAAACGTAAATGAAAGAGAGACTCGTGGCTGGAAAAACCCTATCCAGCAAAATTTTCGATTTTGTCCAGGTCCCGAAATTTAGGCAAAAATCACTTATCACGGCTTTCAGTTGATTTTCTGGGTGAAATGGGCAAGAAAGAATAAAAGGGTTGAACCAAAAGACCTACAATCGGATGATCTAAAACATGGGCACCCTTGCTGCAAGATATGTGGCATTTTTGGAACAATGCATGAAACGTAAATGAAAGAGAGACTCGTGGCTGGAAAAACCCTATCCAGCAAAATTTTCGATTTTGTCCAGGTCCCGAAATTTAGGCAAAAATCACTTATCACGGCTTTCCCTTGATTTTCTGGGTGAAATGGGCAAGAAAGAATAAAAGGGTTGAACCAAAAGACCTACAATCGGATGATCTAAAACATGGGCACCCTTGCTGCAAGATATGTGGCATTTTTGGAGCAATGCATGAAACGTAAATGAAAGAGAGACTCGTGGCTGGAAAAACCCTATCCAGCAAAATTTTCGATTTTGTCCAGGTCCCGAAATTTAGGCAAAAATCACTTATCACGGCTTTCCCTTGATTTTCTGGGTGAAATGGGCAAGAAAGAATAAAAGGGTTGAACCAAAAGACCTACAATCAGATGATCTAAAACATGGGCACCCTTGCTGCAAGATATGTGGCATTTATGGAACAATGCATAAAACGTAAAGGAAAGAGAAACTCGTTGCTGGAAAAACCCTATCCAGCAAAATTTTCGATTTTGTCCAGGTCCCGAAATTTAGGTAAAAATCACTTATCACGGCTTTCCCTTGATTTTCTGGGCGAAATGGGCAAGAAAGAATAAAAGGGTTGAACCAAAAGACCTACAATCGGATGATCTAAAACATGGGCACCCTTGCTGCAAGATATGTGGCATTTATGGAACAATGCATAAAACGTAAATGAAAGAGAGACTCGTGGCTGGAAAAACCCTATCCAGCAAAATTTTCGATTTTGTCCAGGTCCCGAAATTTAGGTAAAAATCACTTATCACGGCTTTCCCTTGATTTTCTGGGCGAAATGGGCAAGAAAGAATAAAAGGGTTGAACCAAAAGACCTACAATCGGATGATCTAAAATATGGGCACCCTTGCTGCAAGATATGCGGCATTTATGGAATAATGCACAAAACGTGAATGAAAGAGAGACTCGTTGCTTAAAAAACGATATCCAGCAAAATTTTCGATTTTGTCCAGGTCCCGAAATTTAGGCAAAAATCACTTATCACGGCTTTCCCTTGATTTTCTGGGTGAAATGGGCAAGAAAGACTAAAAGGGTTGAACCAAAAGACCTACAATCGGATGATCTAAAACATGGGCACCCTTGCTGCAAGATATGTGGCATTTTTGGAACAATGCATGAAACGTAAATGAAAGAGAGACTCGTGGCTGGAAAAACCCTATCCAGCAAAATTTTCGATTTTGTCCAGGTCCCGAAATTTAGGCAAAAATCACTTATCACGGCTTTCCCTTGATTTTCTGGGTGAAATGGGCAAGAAAGAATAAAAGGGTTGAACCAAAAGACCTACAATCGGATGATCTAAAACATGGGCACCCTTGCTGCAAGATATGTGGCATTTTTGGAACAATGCATGAAACGTAAATGAAAGAGAGACTCGTGGCTGGAAAAACCCTATCCAGCAAAATTTTCGATTTTGTCCAGGTCCCGAAATTTAGGCAAAAATCACTTATCACGGCTTTCCCTTGATTTTCTGGGTGAAATGGGCAAGAAAGAATAAAAGGGTTGAACCAAAAGACCTACAATCAGATGATCTAAAACATGGGCACCCTTGCTGCAAGATATGTGGCATTTATGGAACAATGCATAAAACGTAAAGGAAAGAGAAACTCGTTGCTGGAAAAACCCTATCCAGCAAAATTTTCGATTTTGTCCAGGTCCCGAAATTTAGGTAAAAATCACTTATCACGGCTTTCCCTTGATTTTCTGGGCGAAATGGGCAAGAAAGAATAAAAGGGTTGAACCAAAAGACCTACAATCGGATGATCTAAAACATGGGCACCCTTGCTGCAAGATATGTGGCATTTATGGAACAATGCATAAAACGTAAATGAAAGAGAGACTCGTGGCTGGAAAAACCCTATCCAGCAAAATTTTCGATTTTGTCCAGGTCCCGAAATTTAGGTAAAAATCACTTATCACGGCTTTCCCTTGATTTTCTGGGCGAAATGGGCAAGAAAGAATAAAAGGGTTGAACCAAAAGACCTACAATCGGATGATCTAAAATATGGGCACCCTTGCTGCAAGATATGCGGCATTTATGGAATAATGCACAAAACGTGAATGAAAGAGAGACTCGTTGCTTAAAAAACCCTATCCAGCAAAATTTTCGATTTTGTCCAGGTCCCGAAATTTAGGTAAAAATCACTTATCACTGCTTTCCCTTGATTTTCTGGGCGAAATGGGCAAGAAAGAATAAAAGATTTGAACCAAAAGACCTACAATCAGATGATCTAAAACATGGGCACCCGTGCTGCAAGATATGTGGCATTTATGGAACAATGCATAAAACGTAAAGGAAAGAGAAACTCGTTGCTGGAAAAACCCTATCCAGCAAAATTTTCGATTTTGTCCAGGTCCCGAAATTTAGGTAAAAATCACTTATCACGGCTTTCCCTTGATTTTCTGGGCGAAATGGGCAAGAAAGAATAAAAGGGTTGAACCAAAAGACCTACAATCGGATGATCTAAAACATGGGCACCCTTGCTGCAAGATATGTGGCATTTATGGAACAATGCATAAAACGTAAATGAAAGAGAGACTCGTGGCTGGAAAAACCCTATCCAGCAAAATTTTCGATTTTGTCCAGGTCCCGAAATTTAGGTAAAAATCACTTATCACGGCTTTCCCTTGATTTTCTGGGCGAAATGGGCAAGAAAGAATAAAAGGGTTGAACCAAAAGACCTACAATCAGATGATCTAAAACATGGGCACCCTTGCTGCAAGATATGTGGCATTTATGGAACAATGCATGAAACGTAAATGAAAGAGAGACTCGTGGCTGGAAAAACCCTATCCAGCAAAATTTTCGATTTTGTCCAGGTCCCGAAATTTAGGTAAAAATCACTTATCACGGCTTTCCTTTGATTTTCTGGGCGAAATGGTCAAGAAAGAATAAAAGGGTTGAACCAAAAGACCTACAATCAGATGATCTAAAACATGGGCACCCTTGCTGCAAGATATGTGGCATTTATGGAACAATGCATAAAACGTAAAGGAAAGAGAGACTCGTGGCTGGAAAAACCCTATCCAGCAAAATTTTCGATTTTGTCCAGGTCCCGAAATTTAGGCAAAAATCACTTATCACGGCTTTCCCTTGATTTTCTGGGTGAAATGGGCAAAAGAGAATAAAAGGGTTGAACCAAAAGAACTACAATCAGATGATCTAAAACATGGGCACCCTTGCTGCAAGATCTGTGGCATTTATGGAACAATGCATAAAACGTAAAGGAAAGAGAAACTCGTTGCTGGAAAAACCCTATCCAGCAAAATTTTCGATTTTGTCCAGGTCCCGAAATTTAGGTAAAAATCACTTATCACGGCTTTCCCTTGATTTTCTGGGTGAAATGGGCAAGAAAGAATAAAAGGGTTGAACCAAAAGACCTACAATCAGATGATCTAAAACATGGGCACCCTTGCTGCAAGATATGTGGCATTTATGGAACAATGCATAAAACGTAAAGGAAAGAGAAACTCGTTGCTGGAAAAACCCTATCCAGCAAAATTTTCGATTTTGTCCAGGTCCCGAAATTTAGGTAAAAATCACTTATCACGGCTTTCCCTTGATTTTCTGGGCGAAATGGGCAAGAAAGAATAAAAGGGTTGAACCAAAAGACCTACAATCGGATGATCTAAAACATGGGCACCCTTGCTGCAAGATATGTGACATTTATGGAACAATGCATAAAACGTAAATGAAAGAGAGACTCGTGGCTGGAAAAACCCTATCCAGCAAAATTTTCGATTTTGTCCAGGTCCCGAAATTTAGGTAAAAATCACTTATCACGGCTTTCCCTTGATTTTCTGGGCGAAATGGGCAAGAAAGAATAAAAGGGTTGAACCAAAAGACCTACAATCAGATGATCTAAAACATGGGCACCCTTGCTGCAAGATATGTGGCATTTTTGGAACAATGCATGAAACGTAAATGAAAGAGAGACTCGTGGCTGGAAAAACCCTATCCAGCAAAATTTTCGATTTTGTCCAGGTCCCGAAATTTAGGCAAAAATCACTTATCACGGCTTTCAGTTGATTTTCTGGGTGAAATGGGCAAGAAAGAATAAAAGGGTTGAACCAAAAGACCTACAATCAGATGATCTAAAACATGGGCACCCTTGCTGCAAGATATGTGGCATTTATGGAACAATGCATAAAACGTAAAGGAAAGAGAAACTCGTTGCTGGAAAAACCCTATCCAGCAAAATTTTCGATTTTGTCCAGGTCCCGAAATTTAGGTAAAAATCACTTATCACGGCTTTCCCTTGATTTTCTGGGCGAAATGGGCAAGAAAGAATAAAAGGGTTGAACCAAAAGACCTACAATCGGATGATCTAAAATATGGGCACCCTTGCTGCAAGATATGCGGCATTTATGGAATAATGCACAAAACGTGAATGAAAGAGAGTCTCGTTGCTTAAAAAACCCTATCCAGCAAAATTTTCGATTTTGTCCAGGTCCCGAAATTTAGGCAAAAATCACTTATCACGGCTTTCCCTTGATTTTCTGGGTGAAATGGGCAAGAAAGAATAAAAGGGTTGAACCAAAAGACCTACAATCGGATGATCTAAAACATGGGCACCCTTGCTGCAAGATATGTGGCATTTATGGAACAATGCATAAAACGTAAATGAAAGAGAGACTCGTGGCTGGAAAAACCCTATCCAGCAAAATTTTCGATTTTGTCCAGGTCCCGAAATTTAGGCAAAAATCACTTATCACGGCTTTCCCTTGATTTTCTGGGTGAAATGGGCAAGAAAGAATAAAAGGGTTGAACCAAAAGACCTACAATCGGATGATCTAAAACATGGGCACCCTTGCTGCAAGATATGTGGCATTTATGGAACAATGCATAAAACGTAAAGGAAAGAGAAACTCGTTGCTGGAAAAACCCTATCCAGCAAAATTTTCGATTTTGTCCAGGTCCCGAAATTTAGGCAAAAATCACTTATCACGGCTTTCCCTTGATTTTCTGGGTGAAATGGGCAAGAAAGAATAAAAGGGTTGAACCAAAAGACCTACAATCAGATGATCTAAAACATGGGCACCCTTGCTGCAAGATATGTGGCATTTATGGAACAATGCATAAAACGTAAAGGAAAGAGAAACTCGTTGCTGGAAAAACCCTATCCAGCAAAATTTTCGATTTTGTCCAGGTCCCGAAATTTAGGTAAAAATCACTTATCACGGCTTTCCCTTGATTTTCTGGGCGAAATGGGCAAGAAAGAATAAAAGGGTTGAACCAAAAGACCTACAATCGGATGATCTAAAACATGGGCACCCTTGCTGCAAGATATGTGGCATTTATGGAACAATGCATAAAACGTAAAGGAAAGAGAAACTCGTTGCTGGAAAAACCCTATCCAGCAAAATTTTCGATTTTGTCCAGGTCCCGAAATTTAGGCAAAAATCACTTATCACGGCTTTCCCTTGATTTTCTGGGTGAAATGGGCAAGAAAGAATAAAAGGGTTGAACCAAAAGACCTACAATCAGATGATCTAAAACATGGGCACCCTTGCTGCAAGATATGTGGCATTTATGGAACAATGCATAAAACGTAAAGGAAAGAGAAACTCGTTGCTGGAAAAACCCTATCCAGCAAAATTTTCGATTTTGTCCAGGTCCCGAAATTTAGGTAAAAATCACTTATCACGGCTTTCCCTTGATTTTCTGGGCGAAATGGGCAAGAAAGAATAAAAGGGTTGAACCAAAAGACCTACAATCGGATGATCTAAAATATGGGCACCCTTGCTGCAAGATATGCGGCATTTATGGAATAATGCACAAAACGTGAATGAAAGAGAGACTCGTTGCTTAAAAAACCCTATCCAGCAAAATTTTCGATTTTGTCCAGGTCCCGAAATTTAGGCAAAAATCACTTATCACGGCTTTCCCTTGATTTTCTGGGTGAAATGGGCAAGAAAGAATAAAAGGGTTGAACCAAAAGACCTACAATCGGATGATCTAAAACATGGGCACCCTTGCTGCAAGATATGTGGCATTTATGGAACAATGCATAAAACGTAAATGAAAGAGAGACTCGTGGCTGGAAAAACCCTATCCAGCAAAATTTTCGATTTTGTCCAGGTCCCGAAATTTAGGTAAAAATCACTTATCACTGCTTTCCCTTGATTTTCTGGGCGAAATGGGCAAGAAAGAATAAAAGGGTTGAACCAAAAGACCTACAATCAGATGATCTAAAACATGGGCACCCTTGCTGCAAGATATGTGGCATTTATGGAACAATGCATAAAACGTAAATGAAAGAGAGACTCGTGGCTGGAAAAACCCTATCCAGCAAAATTTTCGATTTTGTCCAGGTCCCGAAATTTAGGCAAAAATCACTTATCACGGCTTTCCCTTGATTTTCTGGGTGAAATGGGCAAGAAAGAATAAAAGGGTTGAACCAAAAGACCTACAATCGGATGATCTAAAACATGGGCACCCTTGCTGCAAGATATGTGGCATTTATGGAACAATGCATAAAACGTAAATGAAAGAGAGACTCGTGGCTGGAAAAACCCTATCCAGCAAAATTTTCGATTTTGTCCAGGTCCCGAAATTTAGGTAAAAATCACTTATCACGGCTTTCCCTTGATTTTCTGGGCGAAATGGGCAAGAAAGAATAAAAGGGTTGAACCAAAAGACCTACAATCGGATGATCTAAAATATGGGCACCCTTGCTGCAAGATATGCGGCATTTATGGAATAATGCACAAAACGTGAATGAAAGAGAGACTCGTTGCTTAAAAAACCCTATCCAGCAAAATTTTCGATTTTGTCCAGGTCCCGAAATTTAGGCAAAAATCACTTATCACGGCTTTCCCTTGATTTTCTGGGTGAAATGGGCAAGAAAGAATAAAAGGGTTGAACCAAAAGACCTACAATCGGATGATCTAAAACAT
Organism: Xylota sylvarum; assembly: GCA_905220385.1. Taxonomy (NCBI): domain Eukaryota; kingdom Metazoa; phylum Arthropoda; class Insecta; order Diptera; family Syrphidae; genus Xylota; species Xylota sylvarum. The sequence goes on from LR999958.1 coordinate 44,187,489, forward strand.
GGGCACCCTTGCTGCAAGATATGTGGCATTTTTGGAACAATGCATGAAATGTAAATGAAAGAGAGACTCGTGGCTGGAAAAACCCTATCCAGCAAAATTTTCGATTTTGTCCAGGTCCCGAAATTTAGGCAAAAATCACTTATCACGGCTTTCAGTTGATTTTCTGGGTGAAATGGGCAAGAAAGAATAAAAGGGTTGAACCAAAAGACCTACAATCGGATGATCTAAAACATGGGCACCCTTGCTGCAAGATATGTGGCATTTTTGGAACAATGCATGAAACGTAAATGAAAGAGAGACTCGTGGCTGGAAAAACCCTATCCAGCAAAATTTTCGATTTTGTCCAGGTCCCGAAATTTAGGCAAAAATCACTTATCACGGCTTTCCCTTGATTTTCTGGGTGAAATGGGCAAGAAAGAATAAAAGGGTTGAACCAAAAGACCTACAATCAGATGATCTAAAACATGGGCACCCTTGCTGCAAGATATGTGGCATTTATGGAACAATGCATAAAACGTAAAGGAAAGAGAAACTCGTTGCTGGAAAAACCCTATCCAGCAAAATTTTCGATTTTGTCCAGGTCCCGAAATTTAGGTAAAAATCACTTATCACGGCTTTCCCTTGATTTTCTGGGCGAAATGGGCAAGAAAGAATAAAAGGGTTGAACCAAAAGACCTACAATCGGATGATCTAAAACATGGGCACCCTTGCTGCAAGATATGTGGCATTTATGGAACAATGCATAAAACGTAAATGAAAGAGAGACTCGTGGCTGGAAAAACCCTATCCAGCAAAATTTTCGATTTTGTCCAGGTCCCGAAATTTAGGTAAAAATCACTTATCACGGCTTTCCCTTGATTTTCTGGGCGAAATGGGCAAGAAAGAATAAAAGGGTTGAACCAAAAGACCTACAATCGGATGATCTAAAACATGGGCACCCTTGCTGCAAGATATGCGGCATTTATGGAATAATGCACAAAACGTGAATGAAAGAGAGACTCGTTGCTTAAAAAACCCTATCCAGCAAAATTTTCGATTTTGTCCAGGTCCCGAAATTTAGGCAAAAATCACTTATCACGGCTTTCCCTTGATTTTCTGGGTGAAATGGGCAAGAAAGAATAAAAGGGTTGAACCAAAAGACCTACAATCGGATGATCTAAAACATGGGCACCCTTGCTGCAAGATATGTGGCATTTATGGAACAATGCATAAAACGTAAATGAAAGAGAGACTCGTTGCTGGAAAAACCCTATCCAGCAAAATTTTCGATTTTGTCCAGGTCCCGAAATTTAGGTAAAAATCACTTATCACTGCTTTCCCTTGATTTTCTGGGCGAAATGGGCAAGAAAGAATAAAAGGGTTGAACCAAAAGACCTACAATCAGATGATCTAAAACATGGGCACCCTTGCTGCAAGATATGTGGCATTTATGGAACAATGCATAAAACGTAAAGGAAAGAGAAACTCGTTGCTGGAAAAACCCTATCCAGCAAAATTTTCGATTTTGTCCAGGTCCCGAAATTTAGGTAAAAATCACTTATCACGGCTTTCCCTTGATTTTCTGGGCGAAATGGGCAAGAAAGAATAAAAGGGTTGAACCAAAAGACCTACAATCAGATGATCTAAAACATGGGCACCCTTGCTGCAAGATATGTGGCATTTATGGAACAATGCATAAAACGTAAATGAAAGAGAGACTCGTGGCTGGAAAAACCCTATCCAGCAAAATTTTCGATTTTGTCCAGGTCCCGAAATTTAGGTAAAAATCACTTATCACTGCTTTCCCTTGATTTTCTGGGCGAAATGGGCAAGAAAGAATAAAAGGGTTGAACCAAAAGACCTACAATCAGATGATCTAAAACATGGGCACCCTTGCTGCAAGATATGTGGCATTTATGGAACAATGCATAAAACGTAAATGAAAGAGAGACTCGCGGCTGGAAAAACCCTATCCAGCAAAATTTTCGATTTTGTCCAGGTCCCGAAATTTAGGTAAAAATCACTTATCACGGCTTTCCCTTGATTTTCTGGGCGAAATGGGCAAGAAAGAATAAAAGGGTTGAACCAAAAGACCTACAATCAGATGATCTAAAACATGGGCACCCTTGCTGCAAGATATGTGGCATTTATGGAACAATGCATAAAACGTAAAGGAAAGAGAAACTCGTTGCTGGAAAAACCCTATCCAGCAAAATTTTCGATTTTGTCCAGGTCCCGAAATTTAGGTAAAAATCACTTATCACGGCTTTCCCTTGATTTTCTGGGCGAAATGGGCAAGAAAGAATAAAAGGGTTGAACCAAAAGACCTACAATCAGATGATCTAAAACATGGGCACCCTTGCTGCAAGATATGTGGCATTTATGGAACAATGCATAAAACGTAAATGAAAGAGAGACTCGTGGCTGGAAAAACCCTATCCAGCAAAATTTTCGATTTTGTCCAGGTCCCGAAATTTAGGTAAAAATCACTTATCACTGCTTTCCCTTGATTTTCTGGGCGAAATGGGCAAGAAAGAATAAAAGGGTTGAACCAAAAGACCTACAATCAGATGATCTAAAACATGGGCACCCTTGCTGCAAGATATGTGGCATTTATGGAACAATGCATAAAACGTAAATGAAAGAGAGACTCGTGGCTGGAAAAACCCTATCCAGCAAAATTTTCGATTTTGTCCAGGTCCCGAAATTTAGGTAAAAATCACTTATCACTGCTTTCCCTTGATTTTCTGGGCGAAATGGGCAAGAAAGAATAAAAGGGTTGAACCAAAAGACCTACAATCGGATGATCTAAAACATGGGCACCCTTGCTGCAAGATATGTGGCATTTATGGAACAATGCATGAAACGTAAATGAAAGAGAGACTCGTGGCTGGAAAAACCCTATCCAGCAAAATTTTCGATTTTGTCCAGGTCCCGAAATTTAGGTAAAAATCACTTATCACGGCTTTCCTTTGATTTTCTGGGCGAAATGGTCAAGAAAGAATAAAAGGGTTGAACCAAAAGACCTACAATCAGATGATCTAAAACATGGGCACCCTTGCTGCAAGATATGTGGCATTTATGGAACAATGCATAAAACGTAAAGGAAAGAGAGACTCGTGGCTGGAAAAACCCTATCCAGCAAAATTTTCGATTTTGTCCAGGTCCCGAAATTTAGGCAAAAATCACTTATCACGGCTTTCCCTTGATTTTCTGGGTGAAATGGGCAAAAGAGAATAAAAGGGTTGAACCAAATGACCTACAATCAGATGATCTAAAACATGGGCACCCTTGCTGCAAGATATGTGGCATTTATGGAACAATGCATAAAACGTAAAGGAAAGAGAAACTCGTTGCTGGAAAAACCCTATCCAGCAAAATTTTCGATTTTGTCCAGGTCCCGAAATTTAGGTAAAAATCACTTATCACGGCTTTCCCTTGATTTTCTGGGTGAAATGGGCAAGAAAGAATAAAAGGGTTGAACCAAAAGACCTACAATCAGATGATCTAAAACATGGGCACCCTTGCTGCAAGATATGTGGCATTTATGGAACAATGCATAAAACGTAAAGGAAAGAGAAACTCGTTGCTGGAAAAACCCTATCCAGCAAAATTTTCGATTTTGTCCAGGTCCCGAAATTTAGGTAAAAATCACTTATCACGGCTTTCCCTTGATTTTCTGGGCGAAATGGGCAAGAAAGAATAAAAGGGTTGAACCAAAAGACCTACAATCGGATGATCTAAAACATGGGCACCCTTGCTGCAAGATATGTGGCATTTATGGAACAATGCATAAAACGTAAATGAAAGAGAGACTCGTGGCTGGAAAAACCCTATCCAGCAAAATTTTCGATTTTGTCCAGGTCCCGAAATTTAGGTAAAAATCACTTATCACGGCTTTCCCTTGATTTTCTGGGCGAAATGGGCAAGAAAGAATAAAAGGGTTGAACCAAAAGACCTACAATCAGATGATCTAAAACATGGGCACCCTTGCTGCAAGATATGTGGCATTTATGGAACAATGCATAAAACGTAAATGAAAGAGAGACTCGTGGCTGGAAAAACCCTATCCAGCAAAATCTTCGATTTTGTCCAGGTCCCGAAATTTAGGTAAAAATCACTTATCACGGCTTTCCCTTGATTTTCTGGGTGAAATGGGCAAGAAAGAATAAAAGGGTTGAACCAAAAGACCTACAATCGGATGATCTAAAACATGGGCACCCTTGCTGCAAGATATGTGGCATTTTTGGAACAATGCATGAAACGTAAATGAAAGAGAGACTCGTGGCTGGAAAAACCCTATCCAGCAAAATTTTCGATTTTGTCCAGGTCCCGAAATTTAGGCAAAAATCACTTATCACGGCTTTCAGTTGATTTTCTGGGTGAAATGGGCAAGAAAGAATAAAAGGGTTGAACCAAAAGACCTACAATCGGATGATCTAAAACATGGGCACCCTTGCTGCAAGATATGTGGCATTTATGGAACAATGCATAAAACGTAAATGAAAGAGAGACTCGTGGCTGGAAAAACCCTATCCAGCAAAATTTTCGATTTTGTCCAGGTCCCGAAATTTAGGTAAAAATCACTTATCACGGCTTTCCCTTGATTTTCTGGGTGAAATGGGCAAGAAAGAATAAAAGGGTTGAACCAAAAGACCTACAATCGGATGATCTAAAACATGGGCACCCTTGCTGCAAGATATGTGGCATTTATGGAACAATGCATAAAACGTAAATGAAAGAGAGACTCGTGGCTGGAAAAACCCTATCCAGCAAAATTTTCGATTTTGTCCAGGTCCCGAAATTTAGGCAAAAATCACTTATCACGGCTTTCAGTTGATTTTCTGGGTGAAATGGGCAAGAAAGAATAAAAGGGTTGAACCAAAAGACCTACAATCGGATGATCTAAAACATGGGCACCCTTGCTGCAAGATATGCGGCATTTATGGAATAATGCACAAAACGTGAATGAAAGAGAGACTCGTTGCTGGAAAAACCCTATCCAGCAAAATTTTCGATTTTGTCCAGGTCCCGAAATTTAGGTAAAAATCACTTATCACGGCTTTCCCTTAGTTTTCTGGGCGAAATGGGCAAGAAAGGATAAAAGGGTTGAACCAAAAGACCTACAATCGGATGATCTAAAACATGGGCACCCTTGCTGCAAGATATGTGGCATTTTTGAACAATGCATGAAACGTAGATGAAAGAGAGACTCGTGGCTGGAAAAACCCTATCCAGCAAAATTTTCGATTTTGTCCAGGTCCCGAAATTTAGGCAAAAATCACTTATCACGGCTTTCAGTTGATTTTCTGGGTGAAATGGGCAAGAAAGAATAAAAGGGTTGAACCAAAAGACCTACAATCGGATGATCTAAAACATGGGCACCCTTCCTGCAAGATATGTGGCATTTTTGGAACAATGCATGAAACGTAAATGAAAGAGAGACTCGTGGCTGGAAAAACCCTATCCAGCAAAATTTTCGATTTTGTCCAGGTCCCGAAATTTAGGCAAAAATCACTTATCACGGCTTTCCCTTGATTTTCTGGGTGAAATGGGCAAGAAAGAATAAAAGGGTTGAACCAAAAGACCTACAATCGGATGATCTAAAACATGGGCACCCTTGCTGCAAGATATGTGGCATTTTTGGAACAATGCATGAAACGTAAATGAAAGAGAGACTCGTGGCTGGAAAAACCCTATCCAGCAAAATTTTCGATTTTGTCCAGGTCCCGAAATTTAGGTAAAAATCACTTATCACGGCTTTCCCTTGATTTTCTGGGTGAAATGGGCAAGAAAGAATAAAAGGGTTGAACCAAAAGACCTACAATCGGATGATCTAAAACATGGGCACACTTGCTGCAAGATATGTGGCATTTTTGGAACAATGCATGAAACGTAAATGAAAGAGAGACTCGTGGCTGGAAAAACCCTATCCAGCAAAATTTTCGATTTTGTCCAGGTCCCGAAATTTAGGCAAAAATCACTTATCACGGCTTTCCCTTGATTTTCTGGGTGAAATGGGCAAGAAAGAATAAAAGGGTTGAACCAAAAGACCTACAATCGGATGATCTAAAACATGGGCACCCTTGCTGCAAGATATGTGGCATTTTTGGAACAATGCATGAAACGTAAATGAAAGAGAGACTCGTGGCTGGAAAAACCCTATCCAGCAAAATTTTCGATTTTGTCCAGGTCCCGAAATTTAGGTAAAAATCACTTATCACGGCTTTCCCTTGATTTTCTGGGTGAAATGGGCAAGAAAGAATAAAAGGGTTGAACCAAAAGACCTACAATCGGATGATCTAAAACATGGGCACCCTTGCTGCAAGATATGCGGCATTTATGAAATAATGCACAAAACGTGAATGAAAGAGAGACTCGTTGCTGGAAAAACCCTATCCAGCAAAATTTTCGATTTTGTCCAGGTCCCCAAATTTAGGTAAAAATCACTTATCACGGCTTTCCCTTGATTTTCTGGGCGAAATGGGCAAGAAAGAATAAAAGGGTTGAACCAAAAGACCTACAATCAGATGATCTAAAACATGGGCACCCTTGCTGCAAGATATGTGGCATTTATGGAACAATGCATAAAACGTAAAGGAAAGAGAGACTCGTGGCTGGAAAAACCCTATCCAGCAAAATTTTCGATTTTGTCCAGGTCCCGAAATTTAGGTAAAAATCACTTATCACGGCTTTCCCTTGATTTTCTGGGTGAAATGGGCAAGAAAGAATAAAAGGGTTGAACCAAAAGACCTACAATCGGATGATCTAAAACATGGGCACCCTTGCTGCAAGATATGCGGCATTTATGGAATAATGCACAAAACGTGAATGAAAGAGAGACTCGTTGCTGGAAAAACCCTATCCAGCAAAATTTTCGATTTTGTCCAGGTCCCGAAATTTAGGTAAAAATCACTTATCACGGCTTTCCCTTAGTTTTCTGGGCGAAATGGGCAAGAAAGGATAAAAGGGTTGAACCAAAAGACCTACAATCGGATGATCTAAAACATGGGCACCCTTGCTGCAAGATATGTGGCATTTTTGGAACAATGCATGAAACGTAAATGAAAGAGAGACTCGTGGCTGGAAAAACCCTATCCAGCAAAATTTTCGATTTTGTCCAGGTCCCGAAATTTAGGTAAAAATCACTTATCACGGCTTTCCCTTGATTTTCTGGGCGAAATGGGCAAGAAAGAATAAAAGGGTTGAACCAAAAGACCTACAATTGGATGATCTAAAACATGGGCACCCTTGCTGCAAGATATGTGGCATTTATGGAACAATGCATAAAACGTAAATGAAAGAGAGACTCGTGGCTGGAAAAACCCTATCCAGCAAAATTTTCGATTTTGTCCAGGTCCCGAAATTTAGGTAAAAATCACTTATCACGGCTTTCCCTTGATTTTCTGGGCGAAATGGGCAAGAAAGAATAAAAGGGTTGAACCAAAAGACCTACAATCAGATGATCTAAAACATGGGCACCCTTGCTGCAAGATATGTGGCATTTATGGAACAATGCATAAAACGTAAAGGAAAGAGAGACTCGTGGCTGGAAAAACCCTATCCAGCAAAATTTTCGATTTTGTCCAGGTCCCGAAATTTAGGTAAAAATCACTTATCACGGCTTTCCCTTGATTTTCTGGGTGAAATGGGCAAGAAAGAATAAAAGGGTTGAACCAAAAGACCTACAATCGGATGATCTAAAACATGGGCACCCTTGCTGCAAGATATGCGGCATTTATGGAATAATGCACAAAACGTGAATGAAAGAGAGACTCGTTGCTGGAAAAACCCTATCCAGCAAAATTTTCGATTTTGTCCAGGTCCCGAAATTTAGGTAAAAATCACTTATCACGGCTTTCCCTTAGTTTTCTGGGCGAAATGGGCAAGAAAGAATAAAAGGGTTGAACCAAAAGACCTACAATCGGATGATATAAAACATGGGCACCCTTGCTGCAAGATATGTGGCATTTATGGAACAATGCATAAAACGTAAATGAAAGAGAGACTCGTGGCTGGAAAAACCCTATCCATCAGCCTATCAGCCTAGCCCAGCACATTTTGATTCAAAACTAGCATTCAAAATAAATGATGGAAGTTCGACCATGTACTGAGGCACTTACGCCTATAACGCTAGCATAGCGCTTTTAGGTGTTAGGAGATATCTCTTCACTTTGTAGCTTCGTTTAATGAAACCGGCCCTAGGTGAGGATACATTTAGACCAGACGAAGGTGCATGTTGCTGCCGACGCGTGTAAGGTGGCGTTATCACCCTCTTACTCTGGAAACCATCGAGTTTCTAGAGCTAGTTTCGTGCGGGTCTGAAGGCTCCAATATTCGTATTGTACGAATATTCATCAGACGGTCACGAAAGATGTGACCACGAGAAAATTTGGGTGTTGTCTGGGCATCAAACCTCAAACATCTTGCTCAAATCTGATTAAATACTTAAACTCTCTCTTACTCTATAGAACTTTGGAGTTCATAAAAAGTCTTTCATGCCAACTAAAACTATTCTAAATCTTTCAATAATGTAGCGGCAACTCATATCGTCAGCTAATGCTATAAAGCACTGGACATATGTAGGATAGGGCCATGTGGACGTCCATCTTCAAAATTTTCAATTTCCTTCTGTAATTCGTTACAACCAAGACAGCAATTGTGTGTACTTTCTAATAAGACCCATCATTTCACACATTACGATAAGTTAGCAATGGAAACTCAGCTCATCTTATTTTATCTGTTACAATATTCTCTGAATTTATTTTAAATCTAAAGTGATGGTCTCTCAGGATATATTGAAATAAATTTCAAACTCGAACAGAATTATGCACTCAAAGAGAATATTTCTCCAGACACATTGCCAAAGTAATGGATGCAGACCAGCATTTCAATCGGTTTTAAATTTCCGAAGTTAAATAAAAATCTTCCATAAACTACTCCATAAGTACACCTGATTAATCCTTATCTTACATCTACATGGGCACTAACGTTTTATTGCGATAGCATCATCTCCAACAGCAGCATAGCCCATCAAGCAGCCATCAAGAGCAGAAATGGTGCATGCAGAAGCCCCATCATCATCATCAACAGCAGCAGCAGCAGCAGCAAAAGCACCAAGAGCAGCAGGAGTAGCATCAGCATCATCATCAGAACGATCGTAATCCCAAAAGGGAGACAACACACAAAAAAGACCGACCGAAGAAGGAGGTGGACTCATGAAGCGACAGAGAGTTTGGTGAAATTCCTTGCAGACACATTGCAGTGGAAATATGCCTGGAAGGGAATGGGCGGGCTGGAAATATGCTAGGATTCTAAACAATTTTGCACGTTGCAGAAGCAACCACATTTCATCGAGAATGTTGTTGTTGTTTCTTTTGTAGTATAGTGCATCGCTACTGCCAACGGTCGTTTCACTGACTAGCTGGTGGTTGCTGTTGTGCTTCTATCTATCTCTATTCTATGGGTATTATCCTTACTGGCACATTCGAGGAGATTTTCACCAAACGAGGCTTTGTGGCACAAGATACCGCTGGGTGTATTGTTTGCAATTTACGACAACTAAACGAAGGGTACATTGTTTGGCCAAAAGTGCATCCTTTTTCGTATTGATGTCGATGATTTATTATGTTTCGAGAAAAGTCTTCTGCAAGTTATTTTCTATGACAGGATTCTTCGAATTTCGTATAATTTGTTGGGGATAGCTTAGGTGACTTTTGTATTTAAATACCTATGTACTTTGTTTCATGGAATTTGAAAATTTTCATCTTCAGAGTGAAACGATCCAAATCCAAACGAGTGAGGTACCCATTTATTGAAGAAAGGATTTAATAATAATAATTGTAGAGTGAACTCCAGTTCTGAACCTATGTCACCTGTCCAAAAGCCAATTCACATTTCACTGCCCTATACTGAAGGATTAGGTTTAGGTTTAGGTCAATAGGTGCCCTTGTTGACAAGAAGTTGTCAACGGCTCACTTTGACTAGCACTGAGTCCTTGGCGCCCAATTACATACATATAAGATCTCTATGAGCCTAATTTCAATCTTCGATGGCTAAAATAAACCACCCAGATGTATGTATGAATTTCAGAAGTTTGTTCAGCTCAATGCTTCTTAGGTGATCCAGTTCCACAAGGAAATAGCTTACAAGAGTGTTTTTCCTTTTTATGGCTAGTGCTGGACAATCACATAGGAAAAAACGAATGGATTCAATTTCCTCTTCATGCAGTTTCTACAGAACTCATTATGGGGTAGTCCTAGCCGTACTGCATGCTTGTCTATCACTCAGTGTTCTGTCACGACACCAACAACTGTCCGAATATACATATCTGTGACTGAGTTTCATGAGATCTGCAGATCTCGTTCCGGCATAGAGTGGGCATAACGGTTTAGCTTAGATGTGACTCTGTCCTGGTTTGTTCATCCACTGGGATTTCCATGCAAGCTTATTGTCCACTGAGATATCGCCCAGTCTTTTGATGTGCCTTTGCTAACTGTTACGCTTTAATGGCTGCTTGACTGTCAATATTTTCCTCGATAATCATGTCCGCGATCTGAAGGACCGATTTCTATTTCGAGACTCCGCAGTAGACGCTAGCACCAGTACCCACATCCATTTCGGATCCATCGGTATAGGTAGATAGCTATGTCATTCTCGGTACAGACTATGCCATCATCTCACTACTCCCTGCTACGAGTTCGTATAGCGAATTTCCGACTTCAGTTTATTTCCAGATCCGGTCCTTTAACCCAGTCACTCACTAATAGAAGCCCATGGTTGAGACTTTCGCTAATTACGAGGAGGATCTTTGCTGTTACAAGAAGTATCGTTTATTCAATACCATATTGTTATATATAGTATTCCTTCGGGAGTAGAGGTTTGGGACAGAAAGTTGGTAGTGTCCTGCCAATCGCTGTTTCTTTGGGCTGAGAAGGCAATTGAGTCGTAGAGCCCTATCCCGAACAACTAAGGAGACTCCATATAAGACCTTGATCATCCCAGTCCTGATTTAGGGCGCTGAAGCGTGGACTCTATCTAAAGCGATTGAAAATGTCCCCAAGATTCAAGAGAAAAATTTTCGGTCCCCTTTACGTTAACGGACGGAGGAGGAGATTCAACGATAAACTATACGAGCTGTACACCCACATAAGAATTGCTCATTAGTCTTTTAGGATGGTTAGGACATGTAGAGCGGATGGACACAAATGCTCTGGCCCGAAACTAACCCGGAGGACAACGCAGTAGAGGAAGCCCTGCCTTAGGTGGCGCAGACAAATAGAAGGAGACCTCAACCGACTTGGAGGCAGTTACCTAAGCACTGGACTAACTGGAGAAGCTTGTTGGTTATTAACTTAGGTTAGGTAAATGGGTGCCTTGTGACAGTGTCACTGAGACTACAGTTCGGGTCCATTGTGTCCAATCATTTAACCCCGGAAACCTATAAAGTCCGCTATTGGAACCACCTAGATAATAATATGAATCTCAGGAGGTCCGTCAGCTCTACGTTACCCAAGTCCTCCAAATCCGAGAAAAAGTGACTGCCAAGAGTCCACATTTTTCTGACGGATAGGGCAGGACAGTCGCACAGCAGGTGACGAACTGACTCAATTTCTTCTTCGTCCCTGCAACTTCTACAGAAGTCATTATGAAGTACATTGAGTCGCTCCGCGTGAACGCCAATGGCACAATGACCAGTAATTATCCCTGAAACGACCCGTGCTTTATAACGACTCAGTTTCACCAGAGAAGTTGATCTCTTCTTGCTGATGCCCGGCCATAGGGCCCTGGCTGTTGCGCATGTTCCCAGATGAACCCAGCGACTATTTGCTCGACCGATGGCTTCATCATCTATTTTCTTCTATCCATATGCCCTGGCACCCAACAGATGGTGACCGCATTAGCTCTAGATATCTCATTCAAGAGCGATTTGCAGATCTTCACAAGCCTTGATCTGATTATAGCGGAGTCCAGAGCCTTAACGGATGCCTGGCTGTCTACATACACAGTAATCGTTCTGCCAACGATATTGCTCTCACTTATAATCTAAGCAGCCTGTATGATAGCTGTGACTTCGGCCTGAAAGACGCTGCAATCATCATTTACATATTCTGAAGGAGTTGTTTATTCCTAGAGCTTCACAATAAACTCCGGCTCACGTGCTAACGTCCATCTTAGAACCGTCGGTATAGAACGCCTGCTCCTTCTTCTTCATGGTTCTTCGGCGCTTCCAGTACATTCTGTCAGGAATTCTTATAGTGAATCTCCTTTCAAATGCTAGCGTGGGGGTCATGTGATCAGTTTCTGACAAACGTTTATGTGGCTTGCTTTTCCCGCTTTGGGAATAAATACAGCACGCACAACCCGCCATGCTTTAGGAACATATCCTAGCTTAAGGCATCCCGTGAAGATGCGCTTGAGCCATGGAATAGCAATATCCACTGACTTTTGCAACATCACAGGTCGAACGTTATCCATTCCTAATTGCCCAAGCTATCTTGTCCTCATCTATTATATTAAGGTCGTCTCTGGAATGGGTAGATCTTCTCCGGAGATTGATGTACATCCAGGAAAGTGGGTGCTCAGAAGTAGATCCAGCGTTTCCTCATGCCGGTGTTGGTGTCTTGGCCAGGATCTTCCGTAGGCGAGACGCTTCGTTCGTTGAATCTACAGATGCGCAAAAGGATCTCCAAGAGTTCCTCTTTCCGAACCTAATCTCTTTCTTGAGGAGCTTTACGCTTTCTTACTAACTTACGTATCTACTTAATCCATTTCAACCTTCGCGGGACGTATATTTTGCAATGGAATTGTGTTCGCGCTGTAGGGTGTATCTAATCCACTCCTTGGTAGAGTAATGTCTAGAGTACTTGGCCCATTCTCTGGTAAAGTTTTTGAAGATATAATTGGGCCAAAAAATCCTCAAGATGATTCTTCCGTGTATTAATTATATCCAGTACTACATTCATATAGCAGTACTGATTCTACGGTGGAGCGTAACAGTCTTGGTTCCTGTGCATCTGTGAATATTGCATCTCAAGACTTTCAATATTATTCCTACTGCAACAGCCTTTTTGAGTCTGCATGTATGCATCTAGTTTGGTGCCACTGCTATTAGTCGAGGCCACACTACATGAATATAGAAAGTTGTCTACTTTCTCGACTTCCTCTCTGATATTGTGAGATGAGTGCGGGTATTTTTAGTCCTAATGGTTTTTTTAGTTCTGTGTTTATTTTACGCCTCACGTTTGCCTCAACTTCTAGATTTTGGGCTATCAGATGAAGGCTAAATTATTCGATTTGAAACAAGGCAAACACAGTCAGCGTAGTGGAGGTATTTAAGGTAACATTTCATAATCCATCGACTTTCTTGGTTATTTCCCGTGAATGCTGCACGTAGTAAATTGCGGTGACAGTTTCCACCCCTGATGCACTTCACTTTGAACTTCAAAATCCAGCTTCATTCTGTAAGACTTACTACTCTTGTATGTAGCCTTGATAGGAGTTACGGCTTATTGGTTCAGGTTTACTTTCAGTCCGAACTGTAGCGCTACCTAAGTAAGTAACTTACCAAAAGTAGTAATATTCAAGTACTTATGTATTTCAAGCAGGACCTTAGTCGACTAAGACTGTCAACACAATTACCAGCATTATTTCATCCCCTTGCCAACAACACGAGTACTTACTACTACTTAGAGAAACCCCAACGAAATTGATGCATGCATAATGAACCCAGTCTGCATACAGTCCCTCCCTTCGACAGGCTTCAAGTAAATTCCATTGAACTCGTTATACCATCAACCAGACCAGTTGAACTGTACATACATATTTATAAGGCCAATAACCGGCGAGAATCAACCACCACCGCCGCCACAGCTACCACCACTTGAATCAATGTGAAGGCTTGCGTTCGCCAATTAATTGCGAAATATTTGGGGTTTTTGTGGCGGCGAACTGAGAAGCGAACGGTTTTATCTCATGGTGCTCAGTTCATTAAATTGAAACCATAAATTGAGTGAAAATATGCAATCGATCAAAGTGGCCAATGCGTCGGAATGACCGACAACCATAAAGAATAGAATGTACCAAATAGAGATGTACACATCCACCACCTATATGTAGGTGTGCGTTTACACAGAGTTTTTGGATTCCGGGATGCTTAATGAGGTTCGGTTTTTGCTTGAAGCAATCCTGACTGGACTGTGTAAATGGCGGTACTATTGGTTAACCGCAATTATAACCAGATGCCATCAATCAACAAATATTGAGAAATGCGTTTCCTCTTTGTTTATTAACTGATTGATCAAAGGTATGAGAGTGTAAATTTTAATTAAGGGTTGCATTGCTGACAGTGTTGAATTTTAAGCTTTACTTATTTTTCAATTCAATGGTTTGGGGGTGGTATTTGTGAGTGATGGTGTAACGATTCGCGATTAAGTGGATGCATTAATGGTCTCCAGCTTTGGGGGTGCACATGCACACATAAGACAAATCTACAAAGTATACAATGCTTCCAAAATAAAGTACTACGCAGTATTGTTAATGTGCCATGATACATAAGGAACTCTGACCTGCATAGAGATCTAAAAGTAGAAATGGTAGAGGATGAGGTCAGGAAGGTCGCAAAAAGACATGAAGGTAGACTTCGCAACCACGCCAATCTAGAAGTAGCTGAACTACTTAATAATAACAGTTCAGTTAGAAGATTGAGAAGGACAAAACCCTTCGAACTAATTAACTAGGGAGAGCGTTACAAAACCTAGTAGGTTTACTCCAAAACAAAGGGTAGCTGACAAAAGGAAGTCCTTAAATATATATATACTCTTAAGTGTTAAAAAAAATTGCCGATTAGTTTAACGACTAGGTGCGATAATTGGAAGGATGACATAAATCATACCTTCCCCGGGTGTTTTTTTAAAGTCCCACACTATCGCAGAGCTCGCATGCGATGTCTTTTGACATTTTTCACCCAGCTGTCATTCTTTTGATGAAATTTTTCATCACGTTTTCGCGTAATTGCAGCTGTATTTCGCAAATAATAGATTTGATATATCCTTTTAGTGGATGAATCCTTAGTCCAACATTGGCATATAGTTTATCTTAACTCTCTACATCATTCTAGTGAATGTAAGACTTTTGCGCTTGATATTTCAAAGGCATTTGACAGAATTTGACATCAAGCTCTTTTGTCGAAAATGCATGCATTTGGCATCGATGAAGCTTTTCTTCAATGGATTAAAAACTACCTTTCGGAACGTTCAATTGAAGTGGTTTTGGACAGTTTCAACTTTGTTATCCACCATATAAATGTTGGTGTTCTCCAAGGCCCCGTTTTGTCTCCGACTCTCTTTCTTATATTCATAAATGATCTCTTGTCTTCTACTTCTAATCCAATACATTCCTTCGTTGACGACAATACCCTCAGCTGCTCACATTCGTTCCCAGATTCACATCCCTGCTCTTCGGCCGTAGAACTGGAGCGGCAGTGTATGTTAAGCTCATTCAATTCCGATCTTGATAGTATAATTAAATGGGGTATAAACAACAGAGTGGAATTTAATGCTTCGAAAACCCAATGCTGTCAGCTGTCGATCAAGCGTAACTTAAACCCTTTGCCATTATAAATGAATGCCACCTGCATCGTCGAAACCGAAAAAGTATCTATTCTCGGTATGTGCGTTAACGACCATCTCCGTTGGAATGACCACGTATGTATTCGAATCTGCCAAGAATACTGCGAAATGTCTAGGATTCCTCAAACGATGCAAGAAGTTCTTTACCCCCTCTGATCTTGCTGCAATATATAAGGCATATGTACATCCGCCCCAAGCTCAAATATAATGCTCATGTCTGGTCCGGTGCTATTCTCTCTCTCTATTTGCACCTACTGGACAGAATCCAAAATCGCGCGTTGAATCTAATAGGGAACAGAAGCATAGCGGATCCTATTGACTCGCTCCAACATCGCAGAAATGTTTCTTGTCTTTCCTTATTCTATCGCTTTTTCTACAAACAGTGCTCCAGCGAAATAGCTTGTTACATTCCGCCCCTTCATCAATTTTCTCGCAACACCCGTCACGCTTTGAATGCTCATCAGTATACCTTCAAGCCTATCTTCGGCCGTACGGTCAAGTATAGAGATTTTTTCATTAACCGTACTACACGAATGTGGAATGCTCTACAAAATTACTTATTTACTTAGGTAGCGCTACAGTTCGGAATGAACCTGGGACTTCAATAAGAAACCTCTCCAGTTAGCCCGGTCCTTAGCTAACAGCCTACAGTTGCACACTCCAAGTCGGTTGAGGTCCCCTTCTACATAATTGCGCGCGCCACCTAAGGCGAGATCTTCCCCTACTGCGTTGTCCTCCGGGTTAGATTCGAAGACTCTGCCGGCCGGCGCATTTGTGTTCATCCGCTCTACATGTCCTAACCATCCTAGAAGACTAATGCACAATTTTTATGTGGGTGTACAGCTCGTATAGTTCATCGTTGAATCTTCTCCTCCATAGACCGTCAATGCAAACGGGACCGAATATTTTACGAAGAATCTTCTCTCTCAACGCGACGGAGGATATCTTCAACCGTGTTAGATAGAGTCCACGCTTCACCTCCATAAAATCGAAGTGGGATGATCAAGGTTTTATATAGAGCCTCCTTAGTTATTCGGGATAGGGCTCTACTAGGGGCAATTGCCTTCTCAGTCCAAAAAAAACAGCAATTGTATTATCAGCAAAATAATTATCAGAATTTATAACAGAGCCGAGATAGACAAAGTCCTTAACTACCGGGAAGGATTATAGCTGTCGATTGTGAGTTTTGTCCAATTCGTCGATGTTGTGTGTCCCTTTTTGTTGACAGCATATACTTGGTTCTACCCTCATTTACCGCTAAAACCATTGTGGCAGCTTCTGTTTCAAAAGCCCAGCTTCAACCTATGACCATTTTACAGAAGTATAGAACCACAGCCTTCTTTACGGGTTCAAGTAGATTGGCTTTCCAGTTTAGTTTCCTATTCAAAATGAGAACCAAGTATTTCGCATTATCTTTAAACGAGAGACTGGTTCTATTAATGGTAGGAGGGTCAATAAGGAGAATTTTATACTTCCTCGTAAAGAGGACAAGTTCTGTTTTGAGGGTGATAGGTTAGGTTAGGTTAGATTAATGGATTGACGGAAGAAGAGAAACTTGCAACCGTCACACTTAGCTCAATGTGTGACTCCCCTAGAGGTAATACCTCCCATAATATAGATCTTATGAAAACTCATGGCTATTTAAGCCATCCGGATGGGATGCATCCCAACGTAGTCAATGAAGAATGTAATATCAGTGTGTGGTAATGCCCTCATTACAACCTGTTTAACAGCTGTTGTCACTGCCAGGACCTCAGCTTGAAAAACACTGCGGTAGTCAGGGAGTCTGATCGAACTGGACATTCCGAGAATTTCGAAAACTGCAGCGCAAGTATCTATCTTGGAGCCATCCGTGTAGATGGGTATCATTGATCCATTAACTGGTGGTTGTTTTTCTTGCCATTCCTCTCTACTAGAAAAATAAGTGATGAATGGTCTTGTAAAGTCAAGACGGGGGGTTATGTAGTCTGTGCATACAATATTACAATATTGCCCGCATATTTCTGTAGAATTTCTGAGCGTGCCCTATCAGACTGGGTTTCTACCTACCAGTTTGGCTTATTCGAAGAGCACTAATTGCGGCGGATTCTTCTACAAAAAGATCTAGGTTGAGTATTGTTTCCAGCCCCATTGTAGGGGTGCTTCTCATTTCCCCAGTGGTGCCATTGTAGACCATTCTTTGAATTGTTGTCATAATCTTAAGGTTGGTGGCTTTTTTCGTCGTTTGCCACTAGACCAAGTTGTCATACGTCAGTATCGGTCTTACTACTACCGGTCTTACTAAAGCCACATAATGATTTTAGGGCTTGCGAATATCCTGTTGCAGGGATGATATTTTATCATTGCTTTATTTGCCCTTTCCTTTATGTTGAGGCTCCAGTCTAGTTTTCTATCTAGGATGACTCCCAGGTATTTGACGTATTCAGAAACTTTTAGCTGAGTTCTTTCAATTGAGGGCATTTTTAATTCCGGTATTGTCTTTTTGTTTGTAATAAATTCTGTCTTTTGACTATAAGTCCGCAGTTTTTGGTCCAGGTATTGACCATGGATAAAGCATTTTATATTTGATCACTAAGAGTGAACAGAAATTTTCCTGTCGCTAGCAGTGCTAAGTCGTCTGCATATGCTAATGCTTTAACTCCACTAAATTTTAGCTTAAATAGAACTTCGTTTACCACGAGAACCCAGAGAAGGGGTGTAAGAACACCACCTTGAGGAGTGCCTCTAGATGCTGTCACCTTGGTTTGAGCGCCACCTAGTTCTGAACTGATTTGTCTGTTTGCATGTTAAAAATGCACATAACAACTAGATAATGGTGTTGTTCACATTAATGTTTACTATAACTTTGAGGGGGTTAACCCCTAGTCCGCATTTTGAGGGCCATCTTCTGTGCCGAAGGAGAGCACATGAGAGAATTTCTCTGAGAGCATCAGGGTGTTTTCCGGTGGCGGTAGTATTATTCTTCTGATCCTGATATGCTGAAGTACTAAAATATGTAGACACTTTAAGTCTCTTATTAAAGTCTGAGTCCCCCCAT
This sequence comes from Xylota sylvarum, assembly GCA_905220385.1. NCBI lineage: Eukaryota > Metazoa > Arthropoda > Insecta > Diptera > Syrphidae > Xylota > Xylota sylvarum. The sequence continues at coordinate 44,206,134 of LR999958.1, forward strand.
CTTTCTTGTTTGTAACTGCCAGCAACCTTCTAAATAAGGTACACTTCTGTATTTAAAGCGTTTTCCAATGGACACGTTATCTCAATAGTAACCGAGTTGTCAGCAAAACTAACCAATGCTTATCTTAACTCTAGACCAGGCTAGATTGGTAAAAATTAATATTACATCCTTGTATCCCACCTATTCATCAGACATTTCAAATATAAATAGTTTTGAGATATTTATACCAGTACAAGTTATTTCCATACCCCACGTATGCAATGTGTTCGTGTTCGTAGACCTCTTCTACTATACTTTCCTATCCTAGATAGCATATCACAAAATCGCCTTCTAATATCACAACGTATCATTCCTTCCAAAAAAAAACACACGTTGGATATAAATTTACCAAAAAAAGAAGCAAAAAAAAAACATCGCACATGTACGGCCATAAATTTAACAGTTTGTCATTCAAATGAAATTGCTTTCAATTAGGTCCTTCGTCGAGCGGAAGCCATGTTACGTACGTGAACAATTTATTTCTCCCGAAACAGAAAAGATTCTAATTTCTCACGAAACAAAGCAAACGACCATAAATACAGGATTTCATCTATCACGTGCCATGGCGATTGTTTAGTATTTTCCTTCCTTCTACTTTTTTTTTCATTTCTTCTTATTTTTAATTAACGGTTGTTAAAAAGTTTACTCCATGTCTGGCTTTTGATGAACTGTTTTGAATTAATTAACCTTTAGCTGTAGAAATTGATACAAAGTTAGAGTGTGGGAGTTGTACCTTAATTTTGGTGTGTCGGAAACGTGTATGTAAAGGTGAAATGGGGGGGTTTCTAGCCGTGGTAAAGTAGATAAAGGGTTGTAAGAGAGTTAGTAAACGCTGGAAGGGTTGTTCTTTGTTGCAGAATCATTTCAAGGAGTGGGGTTAGCATTTTGGAAAATGTGTACTAACTACAATCTATAAATACCTTCTTGAACAAAATGGTAAATACATTTGTAGGAAAATTAATATCCTTCACGAGATGATGTTGTTATTCTAAATTCTAAGAAAATTATGAATTATATGTAGGTGAAGTAAATTATGAACACAATGACTTCTTACAGAACACCTCGGCTTGTAAGACTCTCTGAATGAAATCACTTCTTATCGGCAGGATACTACAGAGCAACTCAATAACTCACCATGAAACGATCAATCGAATTCATAACATTGCGATCGGCGCATGCCTTGCCTCATCTGTATTCTAAATGTCGGAAACTTTAGAACAGTCAGTATTGACTCAGATCACTACCTTGTTGTAGACAATGTACGAATCCAAAAGAAAAATTTTTATGAAACGATATAACGTCGAGAAGCTCCAATCGCAAGACACCGCCAGTATCTTGGCCGATCCCGTATGTCAAATTATCTCAAGGCTAGCTATCCGAAGGCTAGTGACAATGCTGCCAACATGTCATTAGAAGCACCGCAACTGATTTGATGGTTTTCACCCGACCACGACCTCTTGGTTTGACGAAGAATGCACAAAGAAGGGCGAGGTTTGCTCATGAGCTCTACAAGCAAAGGAGACGGAAAGAACATAAGCTTTTCCACTAGTAGGAAGAAGATCACGAGAAGCGTGCAATCGAAGATATTAAGTGACTATACTGCAGGAATGTTATCCCTATATGAGGTGCTTCGATATATTTGAATTCCAGATCTATAGGGATCTCCAATACTGAGCCAGGGTGTTGAAAAAGCATTGTTGGTGAAGAAGAGGTAACAAAAGGAATTTGTCTTCAAGTTTGGGGGTTGTGCGTAGTGGTCACTTCCCAAACACGGAAAAAAAATAAGCCTTGGATATGGATGACTTCACTGTTGACGATCAGGAATGTTAGGTTCCATAACAGACCGCTTGCAGCCGAAGAGTTAGCAGAAACCCTCGATTGCTATAAAGCTGACATCAGCGCCAGCCAGGAAGTGCGACGGGATGGGCCAGGCAGAAAAAGGATAAAAAACTGTAACATCTATTACGGTGATTGGTATAGAGAACACAAAAACTGTTTCTCTGATACGAATTTGTCATACGCAGAGCAGGACATCTTTGGTAGGACGATTGGTAAGCATAGCCTACACAACAAAGACCGCTACAACTATTTTCGAACGTGTATCCCGAAATCTCGCTACGACTCCTATGTGGCAACGCTCCCACGAAGAATCCTGGCAAGCAAATGAATCTAAAGAAGCATACAAAGCGACTCTGCAAAGAAGGAAGATAGCTCTTATAAACTCTACTAGCAGAAAAGACGAAAAGGACATCGGCTTCTCCGATATACGAAAAAAGAGAATGAGAAGTACTCAATCTAAGTTATTAAGAGAAAGGTAGAAAGGACGTGTCAAACCAACAAGACCCATACAGAAGCCTGTAAGAATGAAGAAGGAAACCTAGTGGTAGAATCACAGTCGATGCTGAGAAATTCTTCTGTAGACTAACATCGCACTGCCAAACCATTCAACACAGACGATGATAGCCAAAATTATCGTCCACCTGATCAAAACGAAGTTAGGTTAACGATGTCCAAACTTAAGTCCAACAAGGCTGCTGGACCTAATGGCCTACAGGCCGAGTTGTTCAAAGTAACTATAGATGACCTGGTAGAGAGCATACACCACTTCATCGCTAAAATTTGTTCAGACGAGTGTATGCTTAATGAATCCATGATCCACAAGGAAGAATATCTTCTATCAGTGCGGTTTCAGGCCAGGAAGGTCCTCAGTCGATCAAATCTTCATACTTCGGCAAATCCTGCAAAATAAACCCAAGAAGTCCAAATCAATACACAACATCTTTTTATCAATTCCAAGGCCACATACGACAGCATTTATAGACACGAGCTATATAGAACCATGTCTAGTTTTGGCATCCCTACCAAACTCGTTCGCCTGTGCAGGATGACGATGGAGAACGCTCGCTGCTCCATCAAGGTCGGTAACGATCTCACCGAGCCCTTTGATGTCAAAAAAGGATTTGGACAAGGTGACGCACTGTCATGTAATTTTTTCAACATCATATTTGAAAGGATTCTCCGAAACTCACAAGCCAACACCGGAGGTACACTTTTTCAAAAATCTGTGCAACTACTAATGTATGCCGATGATATAGATATGATTGGCAGGACACAGCGGACTGTCACTGGTGCGTTCACTAGTATTCAAACGGAAGCCGCCACAATGGGTTTAGCGGTAAATGAGGGCAAACCCAGGTATATCCTGTTAACGAGAAGGGACACACAACATCGACGAATTGGACAAAACTCGCCTTGTGTGGCGGGCATAAGTAGACGGGAACCTCAGTAATCTTGGAGTGCTCAACTGGAGGCAATTAGCAAAGATATGAGCTAAGGCTTGGGAGTGGAGGTCCAGGTTCACTCCGAACTGTAGCGCCACTGACGAAAGTAAGACTGGGTAAGACCAGAATAGTACTGGGTATTCGCATAGAGTTTGCTTGGAGGTTTCCTCCTTCTCTAGACAGAAACAGCTTATTCAGAGTTCTTGCGTCCTGTAATGGTCTAAAAGTGGTGTATATGGTCCACTATTCACTTCAAAGACAGTATATCCCGATTCTAATGTCACGGACGTCGTAAAACACGTTCATTCTGGGTATTGAGCACGACGCCTTCTAAAATCTTTTGTAGCAATACGTCCTATCGTCCTCTGCTTTAATGTGAACCCGCTCTGTGGTTTTGTCCTGGTTTCCTCATTTCCTTACCAATGCCCTAGAAATGATTTTCATAATAACTACACCATTGAAGTGATAAGGCGTATTTCCAAGAATAGATACAGTTCCGTGGGCATTCCATTTACCATCCACATGGCATTCAATTCGAAATTCAATCACTCCTTTTGCCATCACGGTCTTCTCATGTGAGAATCCTAGATAAAAGGTCAAACGTTTCGTATGAAGACTTCCACGAAAAACCTACGATACATTGAATTTCCCTTTCAAAAAGAATTTCCAATGAAAATCGAAAACTTCTTTGCATCTCCTCGATGCTGCGTATGACTGAATTATTTATGCGGAGTACATTAGCTTAGTGGTGGCCAATTCCTTGGAGTATTTCCTCCGGCCATGAAAGGGCGGGCGGTGGTGGTGAAACGAATTTAAAAGCCTCTCCTGGTTTGCAGTCTCCTAAGCACAACGTCGTCGTCGTCTTTTCGTCCTATTCACGTTGAGTAATGAAAATTTTTCTTTTATCATTATTTAATCTGTATAGCTACTGGGTGTGTGTAGGGGGAGGAAGTAAACTTCTTCGGCCTTAGCGTAGGAAGACCGACCTGTGTTTAATATTTTGAAGATCATAGAATATCGACATCTTTGCGGTTCATTTTCTTTTAGCGTTTGATGTCAGACAGAGGACGATGGTAAATTTCGGCTATGCAACGAGGATTTCCTTTAGGTTCATGTAGAATCCTTGGAATACTTAATTCGAGTACTTGCGGTTCATTAGGTTATTGATGTTTATTTGAATTTTTTTTTCGGAGAAGAGAAAAAAAATACAAGCACGCCATTAAGAAAGTGTCCTTAAGTGGAAGGGGATGACTGAAAGGTGATTTCGAAATCAAAATGTTGTGCAAAGAAAGTTTGGTGATGCGCACCATTGGGACTTTGATTTTTCAAGGAGTTCCAGTAGGCAGGCAGAGAGGACTGTGATATGTATAAGAGTCGCTTTTGGAATCACCAATATGTGAATTTAAAGTGCTTAAAGGCACTCTTCCATCTGCTTAAGAACGATTTTTTGAAAGACAGGATACGTACTAAATTAACACGCCAAATGAGCAGCAGCACTGCACCACTGCCTTAACCCCTGAATCTTTTAACACGAGTTAGGTTTTATAATGTAATTCATCCTATCACCGAGGATTCCAAACTAAACTAAGTAGGTATCTGCAGCATTCTTCTCGAAAGATTTACCGTGAAGGTGTGCCGAATAAATTATTCACAGCGCTCCCCAATCAAAGTAGTAGGTACTCCTGTATTCGGTTTTACATCTGTGCAGAATATCTTTTATCTAGCTACGCATATCATTCGCTTTTAAGATATGCAAATAGATGCACACCACCCAGGTATACACAACATACTGCAAATTGCAATTTGTCAGTGCAGATAAGCTTTGTTACAAGAAAACTTCCAGGGGCACACCACCCACCCGTCATCCACTCGAAGGACGAGTTTTTCTTCGTTCCCTTCGTTCGCAACTACCAGTAGTGTTAAGTCATCGAAGAAAGCAGAGTTACTTTTATGCAAGAATAAAAGAAAACCAAAGGACTTTTCATTTTTGTTTGCATAAACAAGATATGCATTAGTTTTGTGTACTACCTACTCCCAAAGTTGGTCCTTTCAAGGTACACACTTGATTGTGCAAATTAAGTGAAATCTAAATATCCTTACACAGCACTCGAGTGAGTACTCTCTTCCTTAGTCTTTTGCCACAATCGAATTCTTGGCGTAGCTACCTAATTCGTTTGAGTAAGTCGAACTTATGTACGGTACGGGGTATACATACTAACCAAGGAACTGTTGTCGTCGTTTGGTGTGTAGAGATATCTCATCTTGGTTCCTCTCACACCCTCTTTTCGACAGTCTCATGTGAAGTGGAAAATTAACGATACGTAATTCTTTGAAGCTGTGAGTCAAGCGGCAAGAAGCAGGTTAGGGGGTTAGCATTCCCATGGTTGACTCCTTAGTGGAGTGTCAATGTTATTTTTGGTCCTGTTGTTGCTGTAAATGACATAGTACTGGGATTTGGATGTGATTATACGAGATAACTTTTGGAATTGCAAATATGTCCTTGCATATGTAAAGCGTAAATACCAGTGGTGTTGGTGCCTTTGACTAAAAAGGTTTCTTTGAGATACATTTGCATTGGTGGGTGGACTGCATTTATTTGCCACATTCGCCACACATTCTATATCCTGAACATTAATTAACAAGCTCTGGGATTAGATCATTTGAATAACTGAATGGCTTTTTCATATTGTGAACATTGGTTTTCCATAAAGACAAGTTAAAGCTGGAGCTTCAGATACACACGTCGTATGAGGTTCTCAAATAGGTGACGATTCAAGAGCATCGGATCAAAATACGGATGTCTACATGGACGAATTGACTTCCAGGCAGTGCAATGGATTGGAATCTGGATGATTCTTTGCTATCAAAGACATACTCTAAGAGTTTAGAAGAATGTATATGTATGTAAGTACTCTTGCAGGGGAGATTACTAAGGACAGCATATCCTATTTCTTTGAATTTTTAGTTGCAACGATGATCCTTTTGTGAATATGTAAGGACATGATGAACAGAATTGCTACAAAGAGAAATACAATGACAGAGAAATTTATCTGAAGTCTTGCTGCTACTATAGCAAATTCGAATATAAAATCGATGCTATGGAGAGATTCTTTAAAAGGAACGAGTTCCAGGTCTCTTACAGAAGGAAAACGTAGGGGAACGCTACTCAAATCTTAGTAAATAGACCGTGTTTCTATACTTGACTGAAACGAAATCAAGGCCCTAAAGAGCTGAGTAGGCTGATGAGTTGGTATGAACATTCATCTGCGGGAGATGGAGAATAGTATGCCTGATAGTATCTATCTATTCGTAGACCTGGATTGAGTTGTTCTCTAGATAGGTAAGTCGAGGCTGGACTCATTAATTACCATTCACAGCGCTGCCCTTGTTGCTTTTTAACAATAGAGAAGGGCTTACCAGGATTCGATTTCTGAAACTAAAAGATGCGTTGAGTTATGTTACTTCCCAGATGATTTGATAATGACTCCAGCACCAGTTGAAAGCCAAATAAGTGCGCCTTTTTGAATTGCTAAAGAAGTACTTATGACAATACATTTTCTTACGTCTGAATGAGATAGAGGGTTGAGGATGCTGGTCAAAACCTGTCTAGCATCTTAACCTGTTAAAAAGCATGAAAACGATGTTAATGTATGCATGGTTTTTAAAAGGTTGCTCCCTCCATCTGGTGAGCGGTATTCATATGAAGGTGAAATATTATTCAAAACTGTTGGATCATTGTTGGAGGACCGCTAAATTCTCGAACAGTAGTCCAGCACAAAATCACGTGTCATTCAGCATAATAGTGCATAGCCTGTCTTGTAATATGAAGGGTTGCTTGGAGCTAGGAACAGTGCCAATCGACTGAACCGAGGTAAAAGTGGTCTTTATATCCAAAGCTGGCAAAACATTGTATTTCTTCCCAAAAGACCTTAAGCCAATCAGCCTAACGTCTATTCTTCTCAAAGTTCTGGAAAGAATTTTAGATCTTCACATCACGGCCACTATTGATTGCGCCCTACAATCCACATCACAACATGTCTTTCAAAAAGTTAAATCTGTTGAAACGGCCCTTCCTTCCATCGTCCAACTCATTGAAAAATCCCTCTCAATCAAAGGAATTCACATTAGCAAACAACTGCCTGTCTGCTCACTATTAAGACTGAGAAGCTCCAAACAATGGAAGGAGCAACACACTGGACATGCCAAAATACTGTAGGAACCTGCCCACTGAACACAATTTCCATATTGGCTATAAATTCTCAATACCAAACAGAACTGAATGGACACAAAGGGATGTCCTGTAGCACAAATTGCTGTCAATTTGTACGGATGGGGCCAAAACTGAGGACGGAGTCAGTGCTGGAGTCTTCTTGGCAGATATGGGTATTTAACTTTTCTTTAATCTTCCAAACTATTGCAGGGATTTTCAAGCCGAAGTCACTCCTGACAGATTGGGAGTTAATCCAGTATCAGCCGACAGGCAGCCGTAAACTCCCTTGTTTCCAGTACAATCAGATCCAAGGCAATGAAAGACTACCGCGTATCACTTAACGAGATAGTTGGAGAGTACAACCTCACCCTTTCCTGGGTACCAGGTCACTATAACATAACAAAGAATTGTGAGGCTGATATACTGGTTAGACGAGGATCATTAGGTTTAAATAGTATAAGTGTCACCGACATCGAGCCAAACGTCTTATGCTGTGAGTGAGGCCAATCATAGATGGCATCAACTCGACCAATATCGCTAGGCTGCTCGGGCTGAAGTTAGATAAAATTAGGTCCATTAGACTCCTAAAACATAAGAGATGATTTTCAGGGAGCCACCTACAATGTCATGCAAAGAAAAACATTACTCCCTGGGCACAAACCGTATTCCCACTATGCAACGCAACAGAAAAGGGGTTTACAGAATTTTTTATCGGAATTCCTGAAAAGAATAGAAATTATCAGTCCACTGCACCCCATGGAGCCCTACTCAACAAATTGATTTTCTATTGACCACCACAACTCTGCGGATGGATGAAAAGCTTTCTACGTAACAAATCAATTTAAGTTGCTATCGACGGTCTGTCTTCAGGTACAATTCTTCTTGTTCTATATAGGTGTTCCGCAGGGATTTATTCTTTCACCTATTCTATTTCTTGTCCATATTATTGGACATTGCCGTCAACCAATAGGATATATAACTTTGCTGACGACCGAACTCGAATAGCAGCCCTCTAGTAAGGACTCCTAGAAATCAAATTAAACTATGAATCAACCAAAAATAATAACAAGTAAAGAAAAAACTCCATCTTTTTCCCATATTAGAGGACCAGCTATTAATATCGGGACAAAAACGCCAGAGAAACCAAAAAAATGGTAGCATAAAGATGACAGAATTACCCGCCTTAAAAATTCTAGCTAAAAATTCCCCTAATCCAAATGCAATAAAGAGGGGTGCCCTTGTATCCTTATATGGATGACAAGCGGGGTAATGAATTTTATAAAAGAGAAGACAAATGTCCACGAATAAATTCGAAGGCTTGCGCACTCTATTCGTTCAACACACGACAAGATTCTTCACGACGAAACTCTTGTCCTGGTAGGTGAGAAAAGGAGATTCGCCACGAAGGAGACACAAACCCAAGAATTGACGCAGATGCAGTGCTCGGAAATGGCCAAACAAAACCTGTCAAAAGACAGAACTGAGATACCGCAAATACCATTGAAAACTCCTAAACGCAAGAGAAACACTACGTCACAGAATATAGCAAAGTCCAACTACCCAGGGCGGTAGTTGCAAAAAGGATAAAACTACTCCACCGAAGGTTTATCAAACTATGCAGGGGGTACCTACATACACAAACTGTAGCACAGGAACGTACCTGCAAAAAAAAGGAGAAAGAGCAACCTAAAAGGGGTAAAAGACCACAACCAGATTTGTTGAGAATCAAAGCCAAAGAAGACTTAACCTATTCTGATATGCTCCGGAAGATGAAGGGTAACGTACAACTAGAAGAATTGGATCAGAACGTAAAACACATAAGAGGAACAGCCAAATGAGAGCTGCTTCTAAAGCTTAGGAAAACTCAAGACCCAGAAATAGAAAGAAGTGTTGAAAATGTTCTTGGAACTGTTGTGGAAGTTAGAACACTGAACCACGAAGTCAAGAACCTGAATGAAGTGAGAAGAAATATGCCTTGCATTGGCTAACCAACTCCAACTTAAAAATATAGAAGTAAGCGGTGTGTACTTCAGAACGCAGACAGCGAAGTTAGCATACAAGCAGAAGTAGCACGCAAGCTAGTAAGAGTTGGAAAGATTTGGATCGGCTATGTATTCTGCCGACTACGGGAAAAGGTTGTACCTACTGAAGAAGGCGGACAAATTGCAAAAGCATCCACAAAGGACTCTAAGTATAGTCAACGGAAACCATATTACGGAAAGCAGCAAATGTCTTCCAATAGGCATTAAGAGATCTAAAAAGCATATGAAGATCCTACAATTAACTCTAAGTCACTGCCAAGTAGCGTACGATCTTTTCATAAATACAAGCCGTGTGAGGATATGATACGAGCGAATGGACTACAGACTCCAGCCGAAAAGCAGCCATATGGACTTGTGAAAAATTTGCGTTTAAATAAAAATTAAAACACCTGTATTGGATTCGTAAGAGCAAGAGTTGATGATGTGTATGTATACAGCTGCTGTGCACCGCCAACCCCTACGATCGAGGAGTTCGAGGAACTCTTAGACAACCTAGTAAACGATGCACTAAGAACAAACCCCGCTATCATGGCTGGCGACTTCAATGCATGGGCAGTTGAATGGGGTAGTAACGAAACCAACAGATGAAACCCCGCCACGTTAGAGGATTTTGCAGCACTGGATGTAACTCGAATGCGCTTCAAATCTCTTTTTCTAGTGCTTCATCGGAATTTTACCCCCACAATTAATTAGATGAAATTAATCCCTTCTGTCTGCCAGCTTAATCGTAACTTTAATATTGTTACCAACTTATAATTTGGAAAGATTTTAAGTTAACGTGCTTCATCTTTTAAATGTTTGGTTTTCTATCTAACTTCTCCAAATATCCTTTCTTTTCACTCTATTCAGGGACTTCTAACTTTAAGGATCCCAAGTGATGGAGAACATGCAAATGAAAGTATATCAGGATCTCCTAGCAATGGAAAGAACAACATACTACTCACGGCAGAATCATTTGGAGGTACTGCCGTCTTACTAGTATCATCGACTACTTACCCTTTGAACTAGATTTTAGCTCGATATCCAAACGTTCATTACCTGCACAATGAAGCGATGTCAACTCTAACGGACCTAGTTATTTGCCTCCTCATATACTTACATCGACAGTAAGTCAGCCATAATATGTGATACAAAGTTTATCTGACTGCAGAAACATGGAAGAGTATCTCTATCTAATGTCTACAAACTCTCTTTAAAAGAAGAACACACCCTCCAGCAACAGCTTCAGGAGCCATCTTTCATATAAATACTTTTTTGTTTTATTTTACATTATTGTTAGGAAAACGAGATTATATACGGATTGTTAGAATGTGCATTAAAAAGTGTAAACATTATTCAAAAACACACTTAAAGCTTATAAGCCCGACGAATCACCAAGTCGAAATACTCATCATTGTCAATTGAGGCACTAATCGTTGAATAATAGTTCACGAATTCCTCCTTAGTCACCTACAAAACCATTCCACATAAGCAAATAGGTTTAACACAATTCAAAAGCGAACTCACCGTTCCATCCTTATTGCCTTGTGGTCCTTCGAAATTCTCCAAGAATTTACTCAAAATCTGATCCTCTGACATCTCGCCACTCTGGAATTTGGGATGTTCCTGCACCGAGTACACATTTTTAAGGTCAGCAATTGTGATCACACCATCACCAGATTTGTCCATCTTAGCAAAGGCCTTATCAATGACATCCAAACGGCTTTGTGACATCGGTGGCTGCAATTGCAAGGTAAATTCAATTCAACTCCATCCAGTTGACCACCTACATCCACAGACTTACCCTTAACTTTACCAGGAATTCCGTCATATTAATGGATCCACTGCCATCTGTATCGAAACTGCAAGGCAATCGAGAAAGGAGAAGATAAATGAATTTGACCAAAGCACCAGATGCATTTGGTCGCCGCAAATCTAACCCCAAAAGCCGATTCAAACGGTCACTAACCATTGAGCTTAGAGAAGCAATCTGGTCGACCCACAATACGCGCACTAATAAACAAACAAAAACGTGAACGTACCTTGAGAACATGTCTCTTATCTCGGCATCGGTAACATCCAGACCGGTCTCGTGAATGCCTCTGATAAACTCGTCCAAATTGAGGGCTTTACTTCCATCATCGTCCATGTTCCTGAAAGTCCTGTGGATATACGCGCACACACACACACACACATAAAAACACACAAAAGAGAAAAGTCGCAGATAAATAACAGCAGGCAAAGGCACAGACACAGACACAGTACAACAGAATCCAATTATGTTGGTGAATTAAGGAGCCGAAAGCTTACGGCCTTGGCTTTTCCTAATTGGTACACATCCATCAATGGTGGATGATGCCCAGCATACATACATATGTGTATGTATATACGTACCTTCCTAATCCAATGATGCCGGTTGCACCGCGGCTGAAACAAAGAAGTCTCAACTTATCAATTGGATCCTTGGCATGTCCATCGGCGAGTGCTTGTTGCGACTGATTGATAAGAGAATTCTCCAATGAGAACAAATCATCGCGATTTCCTGTCTGAAAAGTTTGAAAAGGATTTTCTGATGAAGAAGACGGTTTTAAACTTATGCTTTTGGGAATGCGGTGGATGGGTGGGCTGATGAGGGTTGATAGTATGGGATGAGGTTGGTGCAGTTGAAATACAGATGTCTAGTTTGTGCGGTAAGATATGGATGATTAATAACACCAGTAATGGATACATTAAGGATTTGCAAACAAGAAGCTATAACAAATGATTTGAAAAGCAGACAGATATACTTTTAAGCTTATAACCAAAATGCTAAATCGTTAAATGCATCTGCAGATAAAGTATGGAATAAGAAGCAAGAAAAAAGATAACATGACTCCAAAAAGCAAAAAAACCACATCGGATACCGAGAGATATCATATAGAGGACCTTCAGCTGTCGATATCATCCTAGAAGAAATAATATCGGGGGGATGTGGCTGACATGATTCCTGAATTCAATTCGTGAAGAAACAGATGCGTAAACGAGGAAGATCAAGGAGTTGCAAAGAACATTTAATAGTTGGTTTAAGGACATGTGTTGATAGGAAATTGGGTGCAGTAAAGCTTTGCTGTAGCAATGGCTCCTAAGGTTCTCTAGCAGAGTTCTTTGATAGCCTCGCAAGAAATGCATCCGTGTCTGGTTTCAAGCGAGAAATCAAAATCCAGGTGAAGTTATCGAAGAAGTTCTCTTCGAAATAATGAGTATTCCATCGAAAGGGAGTGTTGCAGATGGGTCGCTGATTAAATATATCATCCAAGGTTGGGAAATGCTAAGAGCTGAGGTAGGGCTAACCATATGGTCAAATTAATATGGTGCAGGAGCAAATGACTGAGTATATTCACAAGGCAAATGTCAGAGGCTACGAGGTTGAGGCGTTCATCGATTTGGGGAGCAATAGCTTGGTGTTGCGCGTATCCACTGCTGAAGACGAATACTATCAATACACTGCACGCTATAAGATGCGACATTGGAGTCATGCTGCGTAAATGAAGGATAGAGTCCAACGACTTATGGAGAAGTTGCGGAGACGAGGAAGAGGTGTAGTCAATCCAACATCTGCTTTGCTGCTGTCCCGCTTTGCAATGAGGTCTTCGCACTCTAGATTCTTCGCAAGCCCCAAATTGCAGGCTTCCAGATATAGGATCTCCTCCACTTCATTAAAAGCACCAAATGGTTGTCAAATCAACCAGTAAAGTGATAGGATTCGGTTTATTCTTACATTTTTAGATCTCATTCTAATAATATTTTTAAAAGGGGATTCATAATGGACCTTTAGGTGTCTGAGAGGACTTGATGAGTTTGTCCGTCACACACCCCTTCTTAATTTATCCTAACCTATCCTAAATAGATTTTGGCATTGAAAATGCCGGACTATCGTCCGCATGATGCAAAGCTCTTATCGTTCCAAATGATTCCCAACCATTTGATTGACTGTAAGCTACTGAATCAACCATAGATCGTATTGGCAAAATCAATTAAGAAGCTTTCTCTTAGAGATTTTTCAAGTGAGAAACCACAAAAATCGTCTGGGATAGATAAACATGTCCTAATGAGCATGAACTGGAGCTTCATGTGCTGGACATTGGAGACCTTTAAGAACCGGAGAGGCAGATACGTTGAAAACCAAGTAAACACTTGCAACATGGAAAAGGTCAGTGAGTTGTTACGCCAAGGAGCTATTAAACCATCGGTATCAGATTAGTGACCTCCAATCATGCTGACGAAGAAGAACGATGTCAGTGATAGATTCTGCGTCTACCACTGTGCCCTCAATAAGGCGAAAGTTTAAGAGATGATGGCTTCGTTAGGAGACAATTCATTCTTCACGGCGATGGATCTAACATTCGGATATCACCAGCTCCTGACGGAAGAAGAGCATTCGAATTTCTCTGTGTTTTCGACTGATTAAGGATCATTTGTATTCACTAGGATCTTTTGGCCTTCTTCTAATCGAGTATAAACTCTCTAATACCGTATAGTCTATAATAAGGCTTCGACAGTACGACAGCAAGAATCGCGGAATCCATGGAAGAAATATTTTCTATTATTTTGGCTCCAAATACGTTAATTTTTGAATCGGGAGCCATTATCCTAAATATGTCAAAAGCATTCAGATGATGTTTTGCTTAGATCATTATTGAACATCACTGCTACAGCTTTACGTTAAGTACAATTCTGAAATATGATTTATCTTTCGACATAATTGATGGAGTGCCTCACGGTTACATTCTTGTATCTACACTGTTTCTTCACTTTGAATCAAGATCCTATAGTGACGAGACAATTGTTTTGTGTAGAGAGAGCACGTCAGGCATCAATATCATCATCAAGCAATATTCACATCTGTTGGACAACATTAATAAACAGTTCACCGACCCCTAAATCCAATCTACTATCGTTGGCTTCTCAAAAGTTGATGCTATAGATATTACGGTTCCACGAACATTTCTTTCAGTTTCTCGTCATTTGAAGAACATAACTAAGCAAAGCTTCCGATTAAACCTATAATCGGAAGGAATCGGACCTAGTTAAAATCCATTTTAACTAGGTTTTAAGGCCAGTCAAGAAAACTGTCTATTTAGACCCTTCCTCTGCCAAAAAAGGAAGCAAGGCACTAGATGTAAAGAGTGGACGTTCCATAATGTTTTTGCTTGTTTGATATTTTTGTTCTTGTACATGTGCACCATACTATGGAAATATCGAAGACTTGTGTCGCACGTCACGTGTAACAGTGGGGAAAGTAGTGCCTAATAATTAAGCAAACAGTGAGCATCTATTGGACTCCGCTAAGGGACGATTGTTTTGAGATTTCTTCTAAGGATAACATTAAGCCCTTCGAGCATCAGACTTTACTCTGTCAAAACTGAACGAACTGCAGAGTGCTATTCTATGTATGTGCTATTTGAAAGCAGCTGATCTGAACTAAACATCCACTGGGTCTCAGCAAGGACATAAGTATGTATGTACGGGTTTATAGTCTCTATTCAGTATCGTCTTATAAAAGCTCAAAGGGCAGAATGTTTCAATGGAATGCACTTTGTTTCATAAGTCCGCCCAGCTAGTGAGATATACAGACGATGTTGACATCATCGGACTCTTTCTGCGTACCATCTTAGAAACAATTATCTTCAAACAAAGATGCATCCATCCAGCGTCAGAACAGCATTGAAATAAAAATTAACTTTACGAATGACAACCCCTCCTTAAGACTTCAGTGAGTTTTAAACCCGTAGCTCGACGGACCAGTGATCTAACAAATAAAGGTTTGGCCATCTGTTGCTTTCTTTTTGAATCATATGTTATTTTTACACTGACAGCTTTTATGCACTCAACGATGGCGATGTTGCTTGGCCGGAACGGAGCTGTGATTTGACTCCCTTGGACTTTTTTTGTGGAACGTCATTAATGATCGATGCTTTGCTTTTTTTCTTTCTTTAATTCCTATATCAGGATACTCAAATATTTTAGAGTACATATTCAGTGTACATTCATATAATTATTTATATATTTAAAAACAAAAAAAAAAAAAAAAACATAAAAAAATCAAGTAGAAATGAAAGTTGAAATTCAACATAATTAATGAGAAGAAACTCTAATTAATGAGAAAATGTAATATCAATATTTATGTTCTGAATAGAATGAATGGAATCATAAAGAAGTGGTGAACTTAAAACTGCAATTTTCATTTTACCCTTCAGTCTATTCTATAGATTTATTTCTACTTTCACCATTACACCTCAATGATGATTAATAATAAATTATACACTTACTGAGCCACTTCCTTTTTTCGATGCTGCCTGTGCTCCATTTATATTGACAATCACAATGAAGGTGAGTAGAGCGACAATTATTGTAAGCATATTAAATTTTCCTGACCTCCAATTGAAGCACGATTTACGCTAAATATTGATATGAAAACATGTTGAGTAAATATATTGCGTGCTATATTCTAAAAAAACAATTCCTATAAGTAAATTTCGATAATAGCATGCTTTATATTTCCTATGGGAATTCATTCTATGCAAAGTACGAGTAACTCTTTTTTTGTGTTATTTTCATTTAGAAAACTTACGAATATTACTACACTAATTAGGACTAAAGCTATTAAAGTAGTGATACACCCTAAGCAATTTCATAATTGGTATCCAAGTTCTTGTACTTAGAGAGATACATATAAAAAAAGAAGATCTAAACCTATTGGTTGCACTTTAATAACAAGGAACGCTTACAAAAAGATTGTGGGTCTAAAATAACGCACCAGTACCAGTGATGGGACTTCTACCACTTAAGAAGTATTTCTATCACTTTTTAAATTTTTGAAAATCCAACCAACCTCAACTTTAAATCTACCACCTTTTGCACTAATATTATGTTTCCTATTATAGGATTATCCAACAAGGACAAAGGCACCTTAGGTATAACAATAGCTAACTGCAAACTTAAATTCAAGCTGGATGCTATCGAGAGTACAAATCCTGTCCACCTAGGACCAACATATCTAGAGACAAAACAAATTCGGCCAAAGCTGGATTTAAAACGCTCTAAGAATTTGATTTCTCTCAACAGGTTGCATATCGGCAATACAATAGGTATCACTCATCACTGGACACTGTCTAATAAGCAAGCTACAAGGCTGGACATTTTTTTTATAATTATATAAATCTTACGCTTCATCAGAAGTTCAAAATGGTTTAAAGAGTGGGTAGAGTGAAACTTCCTCCTATGATCCACTTCAACCAATTCTTGGTCCAATGACACTGCTAGTCCAAAAACCCCATTAATCTGTCACTCATTGTGGATGGAGAGGTTTGTCCACTATTTCTCTTGAGCCCTAGATGCAACAGTTTTATTTGCTTATGTACCCAGACAAATTGAAATGAGTTTTATAACTAAGAATAATTTTATGTAAAAAATCATGATCTTGTTCATTCATTTCTAGCACCCAATCAGTTCTTTACTAATTAAAACGCATCGCAATGATGAATGTTGAATGTTAAAAGTTCAACAATGGCGCGAAATTTAAAATGACACCTCTTGTTGGATGACCATTACCCATCACTGACAAGTACGATACCTTGGTTCTGACTTCGTAAAGAAAAGAGATATTTACGGCAAGTCCAATGCAGGAGGCCACAGCAAGTCAAGTTTATATCAAATAATAACTGAGTTTAGAAACGAATGAGAATAAACATATCCTTTCTAATCTGATCAAGATCCAAACGACAGTCAGTCTTGGAATCACTCAGTCTCTAACATCAAAGTGTATAGTTACAAGCAGATCGAAAATCGCACTTTATGGAGTCGAAGTTGTGGATAGTTGTTCTGTCGTGCTGGGAGTTGCAAAGCAATAGTGCAATAATTGTTTTCCTAATTTCAGTACTAGAAGTAGTAGTAGTAGTACTAATCCAATACCAAAATTCTTGGTAGAAGCTGATGTCTTTATACACAGACTTATGCAAAATGGTTATTAGAACTGCGGTCTCAACTGGGGTTATCCTATTAAACGAATTGAAATGATTTTCAATTACTGACAGTAAGACTGGTAAGCAATGATAATAAGCCGGGAATATTATAACATCGTACGCGTTAGCTAAAAACTGAACTCTTCCAGAAGAATCCCACACGTGTTGAGTACCGTGTAGTACTATGCAATGAATGGATATGGTAAGGAACTACAAAGGAAAAGGTCTGCAGTACATATGTATGTAGTGTATATTCAAGAATTTTTGATGGTTTAACGATCATCGACTACTAGAGCTTTTATGAAGGGAAGGATGCTCATGACATCTAACAATCAATTCGACTATTCGCTTCGAGATATGATACTTTGAGCATATATATGTGTAAAGTGAACTGAACTACCACCTACAAGGAACATTTTGTACTTTCTAGTAAAGAGAGTCAGGATTTTGAGGTCCAACTGGTGAACATAAGAAGAGAACGTTCCCATCTTGGGAAACTCCACAACTAACAAGTCTAACAAATCTGCCTGTAAGCAACTGATTAAGCAACACTCAAAGCGAAGTATCTACTGCAAGTGCGTCTATGATTGCCTCTAATTTGACATTGATAAAAGTTCCCTCAATGTCACGAACACAAAAAGCATAGTTCGGCTAGTGTATCTACGCAGATACAGTCAATCAAACAGGCTGTCCTTCGTTTGCGAAGGAGAGTAAACCGGTATGTTGTAGATCTTTTGGTTCCACATACAAGCTTTTTTCCGTTATATTTATAAAGAAAACTTCAATGGCAGTCCACAGTTTGGAGATGTATAGATGAGATTCAGACAACCCAACAAGATTGTACACGATGCTATGGAGGTAGAAGGTACATATTACTTAATAGACAGACATGTTTGAATATTGGGAATCTCCTCCAATTTCTGTAGAAGCTGTATAGATGCAGTAGAAGGTAGGTAGAAGGGGTAACTGCAGCTAGCACTCGGATCACTAACGGATCCGTAGTGCACTCCTGTCATTGAGAAACCTAAAACAAATACAAAGTTCGTTTGTGGCTTTGAGATAAGCAGCCTCCCTGAACCAACCAGAGATTGTTATAAATTTTAGGATGGTTATTAGTGCCATTCGTAATATGTCGCCCAGATCTCCGAAATGGTATTCATCGACGGGTCTGAAGCACCACTTTTTATACTCACTGTATCTTTAAGTGTTATTAGTACTCGGCATGGGGTGATCGTCTGGTGGTCGGTTCTTAACAGGGCTACTCACCTCAATCTCCTATTTAAGGTGTAAAGAGCTGCATGTACTAATATGCATAGGTGGTGCACTGAGAACTTCTCCCTAATCGGAGCTGAGCATTAGATATTCCTCCGACTCAACGCCTCCTCACTGTGATCTAGCTATCATGAGGGTCACTCGTCGATCATTGCTCTTCTCAATTTTACCACAGAAGAAACCGACTACACACCTGACTGTAGTGAATAGGTCACTGCTCCGTCTTCTGAGGCCAGTTCAATCCACTTCTACATGGACGGTTCCAAGATTGATGAGGGGTGGGCTGTGGTGTTTTCTCCGACGATCCCCATCTGAGCATCTCTTTCCGCCTCTCAGATCAATGTAGGATTTTTCGGGTGAAAATCATGAGGATTTTGCAAATGAATTTTAAATAGTGGAAAGTCCACTAAAATAATAAATAAATCATAATAAATCATCAAAGAAGCCTTGATCTGGCTGAAATTTAATGTAATATCCGACAGGGATGTTAGCATTTTCACTGACAGTTAAGCGGCAATCAAATGCTTGTATTCGTGCCTCTTTACTTCAAATGCCGCTTTAAAGTCGTTAAACCGTTTGTCTCTTCTGAAGAGAAGCAGTTCAACATTCACCTATGCTGGTTGCTAGGTCATAGAAACATTACAGAAAATTCCAAGGGTGACGAGCTCGCCAGACTAGTACTACTCATAGGATCCTGCCGAAATAGCGGAGCCTGGGTATGCCCCTCGCTACTTGGATATTCTTACTAAAGCTGGACACATTTAGGAAAACCAATTGGAGATGGGAAAATCTGTTTACTTACAACATTTCGAGACAGATCTGGCCTATGCTTGATTTGAAACATAGTTCTGAGTTGGTACTGTTGAAGCGATCACAGATCAGCCACGTTTTCGGTGTTCTTACTGGACACTGACTGATTGGCCAACATGCAAAAAAGCTGTGGCTCTTGTCACAAGACTTTCATAGAAGCTATAGGGAGGATGAGGAGGAAGAAACAATTCTTCACAAAAAAGACAACTCCATCTATGAACTCCCTTCTTTGACAATTTAGGCGAACTGGCGTCATTAAGCGTCATGAGCCTTCTTCGCTTTATTAAAACCTTTGGTTGGTTTAATTAGTCCCTTGTAGCCAAACAGTGCTATTCATTTCATCATAATGGACCTTCATTGGTCTAAGTGTATTTGCATACTTGTATAGACAGCCGATCTAACCTAAACCTGTACTCAGCAGTTGATTTTCCTAGTTCGAAATTAAGGCCGCATTATGCAAATAAGAAAGAATATCTTCTTTTTCTTCGTCTTATAGTAGTTCGTTTGGCGCGCTAACTTGTCCATCAAACACAATCTGCACATACACATCTCGACTTTCAGTTTTTTAACAAATTTTCCGAATACGGTTGATAGTTTATGGCAGTTCGATAATCCCCTTATTAGTATTTAAACCTCTACAAGTCATCATTCGTAGCTTTTGGTACTATGATCGAACCCCGACAAAATCTGATCTTATTGTAGCAGCGTGCCTTTGATGGTCCTAGATCAAGTCACGCGCTTTTCAACCATTTTTGAATAAGTGGGTTAGATACCTTGTCTTTGGCTGTTGTATAATTATTGTCATTTTGGAGGCTCTATAGGTAATCCTAGAGGCAATCGGTACCCAAGCATTACAATAACACAACAACACGTTTGCTTAAAACCAACTTGAAATGAACAGTAAAGTCCAGAAGGAAAGTTTTGTAAACTCTGAAACGAATCACAAGCAAACTATAAAACTTAACCTTAACTGCTGCTAAATGTTGACTCACTTAACAGATTGTCTCGCAAAATTTATATCTCATAAAAGATGAAACAGAAAAATTATATCTAATTGATGCTATTATGCCATTAAGAGGAGAATGATAATATACTTTAAGTATTAAAAAGATGAAAACAACACAAAGCAATTGCTTAGAACTTAAATTAAGACTATCAGTGCTTAAGTGCAATGTTTCTTAATTAAATCAACCTCCACAAGACCATTCACGGTCATGTAGTGCCCATTCAACCGAAGTAAACCTACTTTCCCAAGCTAAGTTCGCTACCCATTCAAGTCATATTTCCCATGCGTAGGTATCTAGTACGTACGACTGTGATGACGAAGAAATTCCCGTGATTCATTGTGGTTTGTTTGTTCAACCGAGAGTAGGTAGGTACCTACTCTGACTCTGACTCTGATTCATTTCCATTTTAATTAAGTAAAAACGTTCATTCCATTAAATAATATCCAGCATCGTAATAAAAACCGTCCGATAATTACATGCGACTCATTCCCAAGGTAACCAGTTTTATTACATACTCGTACATACAGTTCCACATGAGTTATAAAGTATCTCATTGGTTTAATGCAATAATCACGGAAGAGAATTTATATATATAGTTCAGTGTACCTAGTATTTGAACTCATTTTCATGGGGATTTAATGTATTTTTAAGTGAATCAACTGCAAACTGAATAATTTACTTAACCAGAATGGAAATCACTGCCACCAAGCAAATAAAAATACAAAAATATGTATAATCACTAAAGCGACCGGCAAAATGTTCATTGGTAAATAAGCGCTTACAACAACTAAGTATCTACATAGTCTTCTTCACAAAACAAACAAAAAAAAAGCACGAACCACATACATAAGTGACGTCACAAGTTTGTATTTTTTGAGCTATACACAAATATTGGGTTAGGTTCAATGAAACAGTCTTGTCAACTTACATCCCAATCATCAGCCATGGTAAATATTATTAAAATAAAAAGTTAGTAAAATCTATAAAAGAAACAAAAAAAAAAAGCCGAACGAACAAAAACTTCACAGATAAACTGAGAAAATAAAAATAAGATGCTAACCGGTTAGCTTATCCAGTCAGACTGAGTTAGTGAGAGACCACCATACGGCCAGAAAGCCACAAAGTTCGAGAACACTTTGTATACAAAAGTTGATGGGGAAGGGGGCGGACTGAGTGACGAATGGCACTGACAATGAAAACCGATTCAACACGTAGATAGATATCTGGTTCATAGAAGTACGAGTATCTGTAGGTACTTACATTCGCAGGGGAATGCCATAAAGTGTTTATTGATTGCGCGCGGCGATGTTTTCCTATAAAATTAAGTTCGTTGTGGATGGAGAAGCAAATTATATACACAAGCGACAATGAGTGGAAAAGATATTTCTA
This sequence comes from Xylota sylvarum, assembly GCA_905220385.1. Taxonomy (NCBI): domain Eukaryota; kingdom Metazoa; phylum Arthropoda; class Insecta; order Diptera; family Syrphidae; genus Xylota; species Xylota sylvarum. Next base: position 44,228,163 of record LR999958.1, read on the forward strand.
GTACATATTGTTGTACGAACATATGCCTGCACAGTAGTAGTAATCAATTGGTAATTAGGGTAATTCAATTGCAGTTTACTTATTAATATGATGCGATGTATGTATCTGGTAGCAAGTTAGGTAGAAAAATTGACCACGTATCGATTCCCGACTTAAATGTCAAGTAGCGATCAAGTTACACTTTTTTATCGGTAGGCCTCCTCTAAGAGCTGTCGAATTGTGCATATGTAGTTTAATGCGAGAATTACAGAAAAGTGGGTACGCAGAAGTGCGTAGATGTTTTTAGGTGGAATTCAAGAATAATTTTTGTGGAAATGAAATGTTTATTTAATTTTCCATGTAAAGCGCTGCTATGTATTTATCGTTGGACTCCGAATCGCATGCTGATGTTAAGACAAAACCTCTCACGAAACTCTAGAAGATATCAGTAGCCTTAAAACATGCATATGTTGCCATGGTCATGACTAATCAGCTTTCGATCTTAGTGGACATCAATGTATAACCAATTACCTAGTGTCTTGGATGGGTTGTTACAACATACTAACTTACTGTCTTACTTAGGTGGCAGTCCGAGGTGGACAGGCGATTTCAATGTGTGGGCGGTAGATTGGGATTCACGTTCCACAAAAGTCAGAGGAAGAACACTCCTGGAGGTGTTCGCATCGTTGGACATGTGTAGTTCTCGCGAATTTCTGGAGCGAGCTCACTTTTACAGGCAATCTAGTTCCAGCTACAGCCCTGTCGCATTGATAATAGAAGAGAGCAGAGAAGTCAGCCCCTGAAAACGAGATGGAAACCACACGCTCTGGACGTTGAAGTACTTTATGGAAGAGATAATAAGATATTTAATGATGAAAGAAATACCTATCCCTTCTTGGATCAGCTGCCGACAAGGCGAATCTATGCAACAGGAAACAGGAAACATGCAACGGCGACCAGTATACTGGTGGAACGATGAGATGGACATACTACGCGCAGAGTGCCACAGGGTTTGTCGATTGTACCACCGGTCCAGAGAACACAGTAGCCACAGAGCACTCGACGAGAGATTCATAACCGCCCGGAAAATCCTAAAAACTGAAATTAAGGACAGTACAAAGAGAAGCTTCGACGAACTGTGCAACGAAGCTGATCAAAATTCGTGTGGAAAAGCCTATCCAGTCGAAGTGACGAAGTTTAAGGGTCCCCGAAAACCCTCGTCTACATCCACAGAATCAAGGACCAAAAAGGCGCCTGGTGTCAATAGAATCCCCAACATTGCCTTAAAAACAGCAATAAATTCGCGTGCACACATCTTCGCAGATATGTATATTCAACACTTGTCTCCAAGAAGGAATATTTCCCCGGCCAGTAGAAGAAACAAAGACTGGTCTTCCTACCAAAAGGTGATAAACCACTGCAGGATCCCCCATCGTATAGGCCCCTATGCATGCTGGAACACCGTGAGGAAAATACTGGAGCGCATCATAAGTGACTGGAGCACATCATAAGTGACATAAATCGATAATGCTGGTGGCCTTGCAAATCGCAGGTATGGTTTCAGCAAGGCTCGCTCTACGATCGACGCCATCGATGGAGTCGTGAATACCACGACAAAATCATCGAAGGAAAGCGATGGAAAGGCGGGAGTCAACAGTACTGCGAAATTATCACGGTAGATAATCAAGAGCGCCTTCACGACCGCAAACTTGACAAATATTCTGCTAGCTCTTACCTCCAAGGGAATCATCAATTACCTGTGGAAGATAATGACGGACTATTTTAGAAACAGGATTTTGCTCTACGACACCGACGATGGCACGAGGCAGTATAACGTTACAGGCGGCATTTCTCAAGGCTCAGTTCTAGGTCCGCTAGTGTGGAATCTAATGTACGATGACGTTTTCAGACTTTGAATCCCGAAATCTTGCAAATAATTAGCTCCGACGACGACATACTAAACGACGTTGTAGTGACTAAACTTCTAGAGAAATTGGAGCATGACTGCAATGAAGCTAGCGGAATAGTCCAGGATAGGCAACTTGCAGAAGAAAAGACAGAAGTAGTGCTCATTCGCAACAGGCGAGTCATGGAGACTTTAAGAACAACCGTGGGCGATGTTATAGCTTCCAAACCAGAACTGAAGTACCTTGGCATTACTTTAGTTGCAAGGCTAACCTTTAACCAACACCTGGAGCATACAGCTGAAAGGCAGCAAAGGTAATGGCTGCCCTGGCAAGGATTATTGGCGGACCAAAGCACTGGAAAAATTGCTCTTAGAAAGAGTTACGGCACCGATAATATACGGCTCCCAAATATGGGCTGGTGCATTGAAGACAAAATCGTACAAACAAAATCGAAGTACAGGCATCTTACAGAAGTAACGCGTTAAAAGTATGTATGTCTTTCGAACAACTTCCTATGGCGAGGCATGTATAGTGGCTGGCATGGTACCAATAAACCAATAAACCTTCTTGCTAAAGAAGCGAATTGGAAATACCGTGCCAGCAGGACAACGAGTCGAAGTGATACTGAGATATCATCAAGTAGAGATGATATCACACTGAAAATCGCAAGTGGACGCACAGATTAATCACCAATATAAGTAGATACTTGGACTAATAGGAAGCATGGAGAGCTGAATTTCTACCTGACCTAGATGTTTACTGGCCTTGGATGCTTCGGAGCCTACCAGCATAGGTTTGGACACGACGACGATTCCTACTGCCTAACGTGCACGGAACCAGTGGAATATTCCATTATTCTCAATATCATAAAGAACACCACCTTCTGGTGAATAAACATAACCCCAGACAACATGACCAGACAGATGATAAACAGACAAGACGCTTGGGAAGCAGTTAGCGACATTGTAACAAACATTATGAAGGAGCACTGAAGATAGTATCAAGTACCTATAGATGACATCCCCCCCCGCGATGAAATACTTGGCGGCAGTGCCGCGAGGACCAGTTTCGTCTTTAAAAGATTCCCACCTTCCAATGCAAAAAAAACAGAAATCCGCGATGTATCTGGTGGATCTGGGTACCAATAAGCCTTAATCAGACTTATGTCTCTATAGGTGATGCAGTTTAGAGTGTTTCTTTTGTTGTGAATCATGTTAATGATGCTGAGGTTACATTCATCAAGGATACTTTCCTCCAACCAAATCTTGGAAATAAGTTGGTGCATAGTCTCCACCAAGTCATCCTCCACACCCTTAAATATGTAGCTCGGCAGGTAGACCATCCAGTTCAGCAGTCTTGTCGAATTTCAATTTTGTTATTGCTATCCTCACTTCATTCTAGTATTTTTTCATCGTCCAGGTTGAATGGTTCCTTCTGGCCGGCAGTAGAATTTGGGTCGTCTTTGCCGTTTAACAGTCAGGAGATGTGGTTTTCCTAGCGCCACTTAAGTAAATAAGTAAGTAAGAAGTGGTTTTTCAATATCCTCACCAGTGACTGGGATTCAACTACAAGGTTTGCTTGTTTATTTCTACAGGTGTATGTTCCGGTATGTAGCACCGCTTCGTAGGTTTCACTGCATGTGCTTGCCGGCGCTCGTCATCAAACTAAGGACAAGCAACAACATGACATCCTTAAAGAGATGAATTGCTTCATTGTGTCAAAGGTGACCTGGTGACCTCCACCAGGCGCAGAAAAGACGTCTCAAACTGTACCGAAAACTTGATGTAGAACATTATGAGGGTAGCTATCATAGTTCAAGTAGAAATTTGTTAACTGGTGCAAGTATTACAGTTGGCAGGTTTAGACTAGTCCATTATAGCAACAGCATATAATGCATAAAATGTTTCATCAATGTCAATCTTACTTAGGGTACCGTGGATCGAGTACGTTGCTATCGAGTGCAAGTGCTGAGTACAAGCCATATATAGTATATTCTCAGGAACGCCGTTCGCCAGTATATTAGTCGGCCTTGCTTCAATAGTGTTGTACAGATAACATTACTGATGAACCAAAATAGCAGAGGTGGAAATATGCAGCCTATTGTACACAACTTTGGTCTTCATATTTGGACTCATTTTCATTGAATGAAACGTGACACTTCGCCTGTAGCCTTCTTGCAGTTCACTTGTTAAGCCTCTTCTATCCTATTCTAGATCTGTTGTAAGAAGCTCTCATGTAGTTGATGACAAGCAGATTTAGTGGGCACTTTTAACCAACGAATTGATGTATAAGTATTACGCCTAGTATTACGCGTTGTTCCCTTCTGCATATGTCATTATATACTAATAATTTGGGACTGCTTGAACTCCATTAGGTATATAAAGTAAATTATACCATTCACATACCATGTCATATGCAAAATAGTACGGCCCAACTATTCCGCCTGTCTTGAAGAACGGAACTGTACACTGTGTCATCACTAAAACAATCAATGGATTATGATAATTCGAGAATTAAAAACTCAATGAGGGATAATGACAGTGCCAGGTACACACTATTGTGGCCGTTTTGACACGCAAGGATTTATTTGGTCAACTAATCATAATATTTCAACAATTTCCATAAATCACTAGCAATAATCTATTCAAAATTAGTTGCAATTTCTTCTACCATGGGACATAACATGACATGCAATAAATTATATTGATTTCCGATGTAATCATAGATTAGGTTGATTGAATTGGGTCAAGGTTACTATACGTTCAGTTCTTAGTCACCTGCAACTTGCATGTTTACAAAGAGCTTTATGTATGGTAAACATGTGTGTTCTTAGATAATTTTCTTATTTAAATAATATAGCTGAGGAGAGGCTTATTTAGGTTTAAATAAAGTATTACATAGCTCTTAGAGAATGGTATTGATTTTTTGAAAATTAGCTTTGATGGAAGATTAGGAATAATTATGTACATATGTATATTAAGCAGGTGAAAATGAATTACTTATTATATCGGCACTCACCACATGAATGTCAAAACATAAACTTCCTGAAGAAATATCAAGGTTAACACATCAAGTGGATCTCCTTAGGTAGGAGTTTTATCTCCCCTAAGCAGCAATTAGGGGTCTCACTGCTCATGTTCTCGGTTTAAACTTGTATGGAAATGCCGGCATAATATTGACGAACTGGGCAAAAACAGCAGAGTGACCCTCTATAGGATTCCAGGGCATGTGGGAATAGAGGGCAACAGTAGATCCACTAGCAAGACGTTGGACAGCGAAAAACCTTGATAGATCCTTAACCATTCTGTGGAATGGGGGACCATATCCTAAAGGAAGGGCTCAGGAGACTGGAAAAGGAGAACAGTAAAAACCTGGGAAATTTTCAATATTTGAAACAAGCTAAGAAACAAAAAATATCCAACAACCTTAAGACAAGTAGGTAATCCATGTATCTCGGCAAGCTTCCTAGCGCGGCATTGTTAACTCAAGGAACACCTGTGAAAAGCAGCCAACTCGATGCAAGGGTGAAGGTCATCTGTTACACGGCCCTTATAAGGCCAATGCTCACCTATGGATGTCCTGTGTGGTTTAACGTGGGACCAAGCCTAATGGAAAAGATTAGGGTGTTTGAGAGGGCTTGTCTCCGGGCTTGCCTTCACTTGTACAGAACACCAGAGTCTGAGTACAAAAAATTCTACTCCAATGAGGTACTTTATAACAAAGCGAATCTGATCAGAGTGGATAATTTTCTGGTGAAGTTGATTCGAGGTCATATTGCAAGAGCAATGAACTCGACCAATAACCTGATCTTTGGGGCTTACTACCCCAATGATATGTACCACGAGAGGGTGCGCCTTAACGGCTTTGTCCCCCCAGAGGCATTCCTCTATTTCGACAGACAAGGTCTGATCCAGGACAGAGCGGGGTTTCCGCTGTTGATAGGCGACTCAACTACGAGCGAGGCGTAGCACAGAGCAATGAGGAGCGTCTCCGATTCAGTAGGTCGGTATCGGGGCGCGGTGTTCAAGACATAGAAAAACAGCACCAGTAATTCTGGTGGCTCTTTGAACGAGAGGGAACTCCCTCGTCGATCCATCTCAATCCTGGCTAGCCCTTTAGGGCACGCTGGCCATTTTATTTATATATCTATTTATTTATTTATTTATATATTTAGCCTGGCCGGCTTACGTAGTTCTAAGTCCATGTTTAAGTGTTGTCTTCTGTTGTTGTCCTTAGTTGTAAGCTATTTAAAAAATCATAAAACACAAAAAAAAACTATATAAATCATAAAAAATACAAAAAAACAAAAAAAAAAAAAAATTATAAAAATATAAAAAATACAAAAAAAGGATGTATTTAATTACATCTTTAGATTAAGTAGGCTAAGACTTATTTTTAGGTAGTTTAAGGTAGTTTTAAGTTTTATAAAAAAAAAATCCAAAAAACCGTCCATTTACAAAGTTTTTCTTAAAAAACATTTTCTTTGTGTAAAAAGTAAGTTAGTTAATAAATAGATAATAAATACATAACTAAGTTAGGTTAGGTCGAAAGACATAGTTTTAAGGATTAAGTTTAGGTTAGAGTGCCCGCCTAGGGCCAGTAAGTTAGTAGTACATAACGTAGTTAAGTTAATTAAGCTAGTTTTAAGCGTTTTTTGTTAGCATGTAAGAATTAATTAATGAATTTAATAAAAATGCGATAAAAATGAAATGAAAAAAAATGAACACCTGTGAAAACTAGGTAAAAAATGAATATGGAATCTTACAGGGCATTGACCTATAAGAGAATAAAACTTCTGACCAAGTACCTATCAGTTAACAGAGTGGGAAATGCCGGCCATACCCTCCTTCCCATTCTCAGATTTCAAAAAGAAACTGAATTATAAAAGGTGCTCTAGATTGTAAATCCCTGCCAAGGATTACAAAGAGTACGAAACCCTGAAGTACAATTTCTGATAGAACAAACCTAACCACGACATAAGAAGGCGGTGCAATAGATCACTAGGTTGCAAACCAAAATACCCTTTTGTAAATAATAAGGAAAATAATAAAAGACTGGACCAAGGACGCAGAATAGTTCACGCATTAATAGTTCCTGAAGAGTCCTCCTATGTATCGTACAGCAAGTTCACCAAAAATTTATTACACCTCAAATGTTCTGTGAGCCTTTTTAAAATGAGATATATGCTTGAACCAGCTTGGGCGATGAGATGGTCGTAATCACTAAAGTTAAGTACTGGGACATCCTTTTGAACTCTAAACTAGCCTTTACTGAGTGCACAGGCATTCTCTAGCAACGCCGTGGGTTGTTCAAAAGAACCTGTCGACTAAATTCCAAAGCGGCTCGATGTACATAATGACTTCTGTAGAAGTTGCAGGGACGAAGAAGAAATTGAATCAGTTCGTCACCTGCTGTGTGACTGTCCTACCCTATCCGTCAGAAGAATGAGGACTATTGGTAGTTACTTCTTCTCGAATTTGGAGGACTTGGGTAACGTAGAGCCGACGGACCTCCAGAGATTTATATCATTATCTGGGTGGTTCCAATAGCGGACTTTATAGGTTTCCGGGGTTAAATGATTGGGGACAATGGACCCGAACTGTGGTCTAAGTGAGCAGTGACACTGTCACAACAAGCCTCTTTAGTTAGCCCAGTTCATAGTTATCTGCCTCCAGTTGTGCACTCCAAGTCGGTTAAGGTCTTCTCTACTTCTACAGCGTTGTCCCTCCGGGTTTAATTTGAAGACTCTACGGGCCGGAAAGCTGGTGTCCATTCGCTTTGTATGTCCTAGCCATCTTAGCTGACTGATGCGCAATTTTTTGACTAGGTCGATGTTGCTGTGCAGCTCATGTAGTTCGTCGTTGAATCTCCTCCTCCAAAGCCCAATGCAAACGGGACCGAAAATTTAACGAAGAATCTTTCTTTCGAAGCGAGCGAGGATATCTTCGTACGCTTTTGATAGAGTCCAAGCTTCAGCGAAATAAAGCAGGACCGGATGATCAATGTCTTATACAGAGTATTCTTAATTGTTCGGGATAGGGTTCTACTACTCAATTGCCTTCTCAGCCCAAAGAAACACGATTGGCAAGAGTTATTATTCGTTTTATTTCTGCTGAGGTGTTATTGTCAGAATTGATGGCAGAGACTTTGAGATTGTGCCTCCGGTATTGGCTTGTGAGCTTCGCACAATTCTTTCAAGTATGATGTTAAAAAAATCACATGACAGCGCGTCACCTTGTCTAAATTCTTTTTTAACATCAAAGGTCCAGGTGAGATCATTACCGACCTTGATTCTGCATAATTTGACCAGTTTGGCAGGGATGCCAAAACTAGACATGACTCTGTATAGCTCGTCACTATAAATGCTGGACTTCTTAAGTTTTCTCCAGGATCTGCCGCAGTGTGAAGATTTGATTGACTGTCAACTTTTCTGGTCTCAAACCACACTGATGGGGGTCAATCAGGTTGTTGACGAAGAGTTTCAGACGTTCACACAATATGGCAGATAGGACCTTTTACGCGATGTTGCTGAGATTGATACCTCTGTAGTTAGGGCAATCGTTGCCTTCTTGTGGATCGGGCAGTACAGGGCATAGGGATCGCCAATACAAAGCTCAGTAGCATCATGTCGAGATTTAAATTGGGTGGTAGATGGAGCAAAATTGGGTTTTAGAACCTTAGTGGTCTAGTTATGGTCTTAAGCTGTTGAAACAAGCATTTTGAAACTCTTGAAGGTTGATCATATGTGAGTGCTTTTGAGTTGCATTGAGACGGATGCAACGGCTTTCATTAAGATGTTATAGTCAAACAATTTTCAAAAAAGGACGAGCTTATTGATCTCAACCTCGCCAGTTTCCTTTTCTTTGCAAATACTACTAAGAAGCAGTGATCAATCACAATCAAATGACTATGAATAATGGATCATTAGATCTACATAGGTACTTGTCCTTCGGATGACATACATACATACATACATTGTCAGCATGATTGAATATGACAAAGCATGCATAGATCTAGTTTGAAATACTAGCGTTATTGCTTGAATAGAAAGTATTCCCTTTTTTTGGGTCAAAGGGGAGTGTTATTCCGTTTACTTCTGTCTAGTCTTACGATCTAACTCTATTGTCGTCATCCTTAGTATTTAAAAAAAAGGGGTGACTGTCACACTATCGATTGGTAAATGGGAAGTGTTTCAGTACCCCAAGGTCCAATGAACTTAATGAACTTATTTTCTATTCCGATAATTACATACATAAACTAAAAATAGACCAAATTACTTTTATAAAAACAAATGTCCTAAAACATAGAGTAAAAACACACACTTCACATGGATGGGTTCATACATTTTTAATGCAATTGATATGCAATTCCGAGCCCACACAGGAAAACTCCGCCACATAGCCAGTTAAATATTGATTTTTGATGTAATTGTGATAAGGATAATAAATTGAGGTTTGTGGTTTGTATTTATTCAACGGGGCATTGGTATGATTACTTCTGCTGCAAATCAAATAGGTTTTATCTATATATGTAACTGCAATCAATTAATGATAATTTCATTGTTTCAGAAAAAAAAATACACTTTTGTGTACAATAGATATTGATTGACCTTCGTGACAAATTAGTCTGACAAAGTTCAATTAACTATTCATAGCATTCACCTTCAGTTTATTTTTTCTGTGTAAAGTGGGTCACCACTTGTCTGGACGACTTTTTTCTTTTAAACTATCGATTCGTGTGTCAAAGTGCAAATGTTAAGTTTAACTTTTCCTTGATTTTATTAGTTCCATTCGTCACATAAAAAACATTACTTAAAACTACATCGTATTGGCCACCCCTCCTGTAAGGAGTCAATCTGAAATAGCACAAGACTAGTAAAAATGTTGTTTAATGCGAATGCTCAGAGGATGCAGCAGGAGTCTAGACAAACTTTTATGCGGACGTGTTCAGTAAGAAGAAATATTTTTTTATGTAACTTTTATGGATCAACGTGCACAGGGAGCAGAGACGTGAAAATACTTTTCAAAAGATGTATCAATTTTGCAAAATTCAGATTATCGCAGAGGTTGGTGTTTGTTGCAAATGCAACATTAGTTGGAAAAGTTTAAGTTCTTTTGCTTGGTGTCACGTTTCACGTAGTCAACATTGCCTTACTTACATAACGTGAATATGGCTATTTAAAACCAGGGATAGATACGTGGCATCATGTGGATAGTAATATTGGCAGTGATGTCTTATTGGAGGATTGCATTGGGGGCTTAGTATTGAAATGTGTCGAGTTTCTATATTTCTCATGAGAGTGGTACTAGGGTGAAGTTGATCCCCATTTGATATTATTTCAAAATTGGCTCAAGAGATGTAAGAAGGAACATGAGAAGGAGGGAATCGAGAAATAGATCCCAGGATGTTCCAGCAAAGGATAACATTAATAAGTCAAAGCTGACCTAGTGGCAGAACCGCAGGCAATGTTAAATTTTTTATTTTTTCTGGTGACAATGACTTAAATTTCCAAGTCAAACAGAACGAACTATTCAATCTGGACATATAATGACAATCTGAGTCTATCTTCACTCGAATGGAATGAGCTTGCCATGCGATTTCTTCAACGTCGACAACGTGATGCGTACAATCTTTCAGAAATCCATACAATTACATGGTTATGCCGATGCAAAAAAGGATATTCTACACAAACGACAGGCCTTGTCTACATAGGATCTCCAAATAACTCAGACCATCGGTGCTTTCAATTGAAAAATAAATTCTCTCAATCCCTATTTTGGGTAAAAAATCAAAGGACTATAAAAGCCCTCTTTAAAACTTAAGTCAAGGTACACAAAACCCTGATTATTCCAGTATTGCCTTGCGAATATGGTGCAGGAGATACCAATCCTATGCACCGGAGAGTTTTACATTTGATTTGGATGACCAACGCAGTAGACCTCTACTTTGGTAGTGCTTCAAATTACTAAGGGACCTCAACCATCTCCAAGTTTACGACAGAATTTACCGACTTTCAAGTAAGTAATTGACGTGATATCTGTCAGTTAAAAGGATCGGTTTGAACACCACACTTTGGCCCTAACTATGCATTGGGTCCTGTTTCTATGACTGCAAGACAATAACAAAGAATGGATTCCACAGACTCTCTTACTCCATGCAAAGTCGGCAAGTATTTATATTTGAAAGACGGTGTTCAACTAAATGTCCTTTTAAAACGTTAAGTCTTTCTTTTATTAGTTGAAGCAGTATCTTGATTTTACTTCAGTTGGCTTATGGAAGGCTTCTACTTTGCAACAGTTGACAAAGGAACTTGTGCACTGAAAAATTTGGAAAACTTAGTCGAAGCTCACGATTTAGTTTAAGACTTGGTAAGGATGGGTTGGGATCCTAGTGGAAAAATGGTAGTGATGTGAATATATGAAAACACAAGCGATCTCACCTTAGCCTCTCACTATTAACTCTTACTCTGCACCTCGACGATGGTGGCTGCTAGATGTCTAGTACTTTGACTAGAGATTGGGTAACCAACCCATTTGGAAGGTCGTTGGTGAGAGTAGACGATAGAGATGGAAGGAGTGCTTCTTCACTAAGGCGAATTACCTAGGTGGAATCAACGATGGCGTCTACGGTTCCAGTCAGGTTGAACTATCATTGTTATCCCTATATGAGCTGCTTCAACATATTTGAATTCTAGGTCTATAGGGATCTCCAATACTGAGCTGGGGTATTGGAACCCGAAGTGGGTTACTATCTCTGGAAAATCCGGTCCTACTTTCGAGTGGTATAAAAGGGAACTGATCCTCCAGATTGAGGGTTGTGCACGGAAAAACACTTTAGTTCCGAAACAACCTCAAGCCTCGGAAAAGGATAGATTTTCTGTTGACAATCCTATAAAACGAAAAAAGGACAACGAGGTTCGTATCTGCATGTGCAGCCAAACAATTAGCGGATGCCCTAGACTGCTATCAGGCAGATATCACCGTAATTCAGGAAGTGCGATGGGATGGGCCTGTCAAAAGAAGGATAAAAAACTTTGATATATAGGTACTACGGTGACTGCTATAGAGAACAGAAGCAGTGTCTATTTGGGTGCGGATTTGTTGTAAGCGGCAGATTTCCGCATGAAGTCTTGAGATTTAGACACGTCAGTAAATGCTTTATGACAATCCGTATCAAGGCTAAATTCGCCAACATTAGCCTGATATGCGCTCATGCTCTCACAGAGGAAAGATATGATGCTACCAAAGGGTGTTCTTACGAGCTCCTCGACAAGACATATCAGCAATGTCCTAAGTATGATGTTAATATCGTTCTAAGCGATTTTAACGCCAAAATAGAAAAGGAGGACATCTTTGGTAGCACCATTGGAAAGCATAGACCAAACGATATCGTGCCTGGAAACAGACTTAGGTTGATTGACTTTGCTACGAGACGTAATGTTACTATAGCTAGCACAAGGTGTCCCCTTCAAAATTCATAAGGGAACATCGTGGTCACCAGATCATCAAATCATCAACCTAATTGATCATATTGCCATTGACGTAAGGCACTCCTCCAGTGTGCCTCTTCGAACATTCCGAGTGGCCAACATAGCCTCGGACCACTACCTAGTTGCAGCCAAGGTACGTCTACGGATATCTCAAACGCCACAACAACGAGAAAATACTGTGAGTAGATTTAACGTTGAACGGCTGAAAGTGTAACAATCTAACGCTAGAATATATGCCGATCGCGTATCCCTCAACCTCTCGAGAAGTCCTATGCAGCCAGCGTCAAGTGCTGAAGACCACTGCCATCGTTGCCAAAAAGCCATTAGATACGCGGCAATTGATGTACTGGGTTTCACCCGTCCACCCCCACGAAATCCCTGGTTTGACGAAGAATGCCGGCAAGCACATGCAGGAAATCAATTCGCTTACGAAGCGGCGCTGTACAAGAGGACGAGGGCGGGTCAGGAGCTCTACGAACAAAAGATGAGGGAAGAACATCGGCTTTTCCAGAGGAAAAAGAAAGAGCACTAGAAGAGCCGAAAGGTAAAAAGAACGTGTCAAGGCAACAAGATCCGAAAAGATCCCAGTAGAGGTCAATAAGGAAACCTTGTAGTTGAGTCACAGTGGGTGCTGAGGATATTATGGAAAAACCACTTCTGCAGACTGTCAACCGGCAACGATGACCCAAATTCTGCTGTTAGGCAGAACGAACCATTCAACTTGGACGATGGAAACCAAGACTTGGGTTCACCCGACAAGAATGAAGTGAAGAAAGCACCATCCAAACTGAAGTTCAACAAGACTGCGGAACCGACGGCCTACCATCCGAGCTACTTAAGGCAGCGGGGGATGACTCAATGGAGAGCCAACTCATTTCCAAGATTTGGTCGGAGGAAAGTATGCCTTATGAATGGAACCTCAGCATCGTTTGCCCAATCCACAGGAAAGGAGATCCTCTCACCTGCGCCAACTATAGAGGCATCAGTCTTCTTAACGTTGCATACAAGATCCTGTCGGCCGTACTGTGTAAGTGCATGATACCATATGTCAACAATTTGATTGGCCCGTATCAGTGCGGTCTTAGACCCGATAAGTCCACAACCGACCAAATATTCACACTACACCAGATCCTGGAAAAAAACCCAAAAAGTCCAAATCGATACCCACCACCTTTTCATCAATTTTAAGGCATCATATGACAGTATCTATATAGACGAACTATACAGAGCCATGTCAAGTTTTGGCAATCCTGCCAAACTAGTCAGATTGTGCAGAATGACGATGGAGAACGCTCGCTGCTCCATCAAGGTCGGTAACAATCTCACCGAGACCTTTGATGTCAAGAAAGGATTCAGTCGAGGTGATGCACTGTCATGTGACTTTTTCATCATCATACTTGAGAAAATTGTGTCATTTATCGGGATGGATGAATCTATGCATTCTTTCGGTCTCCTTCGTTAGTGTTTCAGGCGACTGAATGGGGACTTAAGTTTCGGAAGCAATCAAGAACTATTTTCCATGGAACGTCTGATAAACGTTGCTCCCTTTAATTCGTAAAAAAATTAGTCTTTTGGTTCTAAAATAAATAAACAAAATACTAGTACAGACAACATACAGGATGCACTAAGAATTACATGGTGCTCTTCCTCCACTACGATTTTCACTCCTCTGTCCGACTAAAATTTTTGGTTTTTTGCTGATTGTTCACAGCTTACCGCGTCGAATATGCCTATGGATGCAAAAATCAACAAAACCAAAGGCACGCTCATCATTGGTGTTAATGTCGAACTGACTTCGCCCATCCCAATGCGTTTTGCAAATAATCGCATCGCATGCAGTAGTAGCAGAAGTAGGTTGAAAATTTCATCACCACTCGGACTAGGTTACCTCATTTCGTGCCGCAATTCTATTGAAACGCTAATTTGTTAACATTTTCACGAATTATTTGACTTGCTGCCAGAGTCGGGCGCGTGACCACAGAACAATTTCGGTCTGCCATACGCAATAATTTCATCGCACGAGCCATGTAATTCGTATCCATAACATTTGAATCCTAATTCAGTGCTTGCACCCCCAATCTAACACCTCGGCTGGTCACATCCTAATTCGGTCCGATAATCACGCTGTAAACCAACTTCAAAACCGACAAATTTGTAGGCTCGTCGTCGTTGTCGAAATTGTTGATCCAATTTGAATGCCCCCCAAATGCCACATTACAATTGTTAGCAGCGTTAGCTACTAGGCTAACGATCGAAATTTTGCACACATGTATCTGAATGTGAAACGAGAACCGAGAAGTCCCTCGGTGGTGGGCGGTAGCGACGAACGAATAGAAACAAAGGGGAACGGGTGGTGTGCGTATGAATGCGTATGCGCCCCACAATTTTCGCACCGTCAGATGGCCTTAATGAAACCGGGTTCCGGTTGCTGGTGCCCGAGTGTCACAGAGTGATGTGCCTCTGTGTGAAAATGCACAAAATGCAATTGTTACAGATGGAAAATGTATCTGCAGCATCGGACTGGTGTTGTGTTGGATGGACTGGCTAATAAATACGTTTCAGTTCGGGGGGGGGTTTAGTTGGTGTCCTAGCAGTTCTTCCGGTTTGAATGCTTTATTTCAGGCATATCCTGACTTTTCCAAACACACACACACACAGACATAGAGTCATGCATACATATGTACATGCTAACACTTCAGCACGTATGGGTAGGTCATTTTAAACTCCGAGGGGAGGCTGGCTGGTGATGGCGATGGCGATGGTGATGGCGTCGTCGTCATCGTTGCCTTTTTGCCAGACCGTCCCGTTCTCTTTAATTACATTTTCAAATGCATCTGCCATTTCCTGTGGGATCTCATTGAAAAGTGACCAAAGTGGGGCCTTCAGATGGGATTTCTCGTCGGAATTCATGTATAGCTAATGAATGGCCTGCAGTGGTGACAGAAAAGAGCATTTTATTTGAACTCCCTAAGGAGGATTCTGCTGATTGTTGGTTTAGATGGGGATGTCGAAATGGGCATTCCCACAGCGTGTTTGGCTGTTGTAAATATGTGAGGAGGTCTTACGCATCAATTTGCTTTAGAACACGGGACATGCAGTTGCTCTAAAGGGAATTCAAAATGTAACTTGGGTACAACCAGCAGAAATTGGCCATGGATAAGTTTTGTGATTACATGAGGAATTCTTCATTTCGTACAAAGTCGACCCAGTAGGTCAGTGATGGTAAATTTGAATTGTATTTGTTAGAATCCATCCCAAAGGACATAGTCTGATTAGTCAGTTAAATAAATTAACATTGGGAAGTGCTCCAATTGGGGATTAAAGTATCAACCATGGTTTACATGGAAATCCTTCTAATATTCGAAATGTGTAACCGATTATATTTATGAGGTATGAGTTAATTTGCCCAGCTTGTCAGTAGGTACATATGTAAGTACATATATGTGAGAAGGAATATTTCATCGTATTGGAGTTTGAAAAGTGAAGGGAGAAAATATTCGGCCCTCAAATTGAGTAAAGCCCAAGTTTATATGCTCAGACAAATCCTGGGAAAGACCAACGAATCTCAAGCCAAGGCGCACCATCTACAGCGTTCATTGGAGGTTGACAGGGTGTTGGCCGAATTTGGGATCTCAAAAAAAAACTAATCCGCTTATACTCCGTTACGTTGGAAAACATGTGTGTAGTCAGTCAACATTCGGTAATGGAAATCAGTCCCTGAAACGGTCACACCGGAACCATTTTCGAAAAATGTGGCTCAACGACACCAGCTAGCCCAAAAACCGCACCGAACTGTCACTCGTTGTGGCTGAAGAGGTTGTTCCACTATTTCTCTTGGGTTTTCAGAGCCCCAAATGCGACAAAGTATAAAAATGGAAATGAGCCTATAATTACTCATGATTTTGTTCATTCATTTTCAGTACCCAATCAGCGAAAGTACAGCATTGTGGCTTCTGATCTTGTGCCACCGTGGACACAAGATCATGCGTATGTAGCCCAAGCCGCAAGATAAGGTACAAAGTGTCTGCAGATAGGCTCAGTTCCTGTGGTCGTCCTGAAATGGACAAACCTGGGTTTTCAGTCACACTCTCAGCTACCGCGGCGATATTTTCAGATGACTTTGATTTTGACGGACGAATTGGAGTCTTCACATCACTTACCTGTTAGAGGCGTTCAAATTTATCGATTAAATTTAATATTGCTGTTCGAGAAGGGGCTTGATGATGATCAAAAGTAGTACGAACTTTACGAAGGTATCGTAACAAACCTAAACCATCTCTCTAAATGCATGGACGATTCAAGAAGCAAGTGGACTATCACCACATCAGTACGGATTTCGAAAAGCACGTTCAACTGTCATTAAGGAAGTGGTTGACACAACGAAAAGGGCCACAGAAGAAAGACGATGGAGAAGTACTGTTGTATCATAACATTAAGAAAGCGTTCAACACGGCAAGCTGGAAACATATCCTTTAAGCGCTTCGATGTAGAGTACCAACTTGCATCAGCGGAATTTTGAAAAAACTATTTCCGGCAAAGAGTGTTGCTCTATGAAACAGATTATGGTGTGAAGGAATACGCAGTCACTAGAGGATTCCCGCAGGGCTTGGTCCTGGCGCCGGTACGATGGAACGTCATGTACGATGATGTCTTTCGTCTTGAAATATCAGGCGCGGGTTTTGCGGACGACATCGTCCAATACAAAAAATATACAAAACTACTGGAAGAAGTTGTTCAAATTAGCAGTGAAACCATTTCAATTGTTCGACGGTGCCTAAACATAAACCGGAAGCGGTCCACACTACCAGTAGAAAGCAACGCTCACAGTAGGTGGGCATGAGATAATGTCCAAAATAGCTAATTAATATTTTGGCATCATGATTGATTCAAGGCTTACATTTAAAGAACATCCGGAGTACGTAAGCAACAAATCCTCTCGTGTGGGTAGCTCCTTTGTGCGGATTATGCCAAGATACAGCCGTAGACTACTTTTAGCTAAAGTAGTCACATCCTGGTGCTTTATTCATCACCAGTTTGGTCCGGAGCTATGAAAGTGATTTCATACAAAAGAAGAAGCAGGAGTGGTACCGATAGATATACTCGTGGAAGAATTGCAGAAAAAGTTCCTAGAGAGCAGACAGGAGTGAAGCGGACACAAGAGATAGAAGCAGAAGTTAAATAGAGTGGCAGCAACGCTGGAGCCTTTCATCTAAGGGCCGTTGGACTTACTGCCTTATTCCGAGATATGTTGATGTTAACTTCTACCTCACGGAACTGCTTACGGGACATGGTTGTTTCCGAGTATATCTGTACTGCACTTATCCATAGTGCAGTGATACCGCCGAAGATGTGGAGCATGTATTCTTTCACTGCCCACGATTCCAGCTACAAAGAGAAGCATTTCAAACAGTATTGGGAGAAACATCAACTCCGGAGAATTTAGTACATCACATGCTAGAATCGGAAAACAGGTGGAACGCAGTGAGCTCTTATGCCAAAGACATATGCCAAGAGTTGAGGATACTTGAGCAAAAAAGAAGAGGGAGCGAAGAAAACTCAAGAAGCAACAGCTATTTGACAATTCTAATCTCTTAGCATGCCTCCTCAGTAGGCAATGACCAGAGAGAATCCACACCGCTATTCTTAATCGAGATCTGTCTCGCAAACTTTTTTCCATCTAACATAGGACACAAGGCCTTAGACACCCTATGTGCTCCTAGGTTCGACCATTCAAGTCAGCCATATTGATGATCCTATCGAGAATAATCTTCTTACTCCTCGAACTGTATCGCTTTGTGGAAGAATTGATCCTTTCTTGTACTTTCTTGCAGTGTCCATAGACGGGGCATAATCTGACACGGTTCTGTGTACATAATGCCCTTACGCCCTACACGCAGCCTGACTATCAATGTAGATAGTGATCCCATCTCTAGCTAAAATCTTTGCTTGGAACATACTGCATGTGTCTAGAAGTCTCAGAGCTACTTGCAGGTTTATGCCTCTAGAGTATATACATATCTGAGCCTGTGTTTTGGGACCATCTGTGTAAATTTGAATCTCACTTCGTTGAGAGTTGACTTTTTTATGCCAATCTTCCCTTTCTGGGTATATTACTTCGTGCGGTGTATCGAAGTCGAGGGTATCGAGGATGTCGTGCGATTCATCAGGGATATCGAGAAGTGAATCGAGCTGTGTCTCTCATTGTTGAAATTGAAGAGCTCTACGTCGGCGAGGCTTACTATTACCCGCCTGTAGTTTTATTTGTAGGCCATATGGTAAAAGATACAATAACATCTCGAGTTCAGCCTTGGGCGTAGTGAGTAGAGAACCGGTAATGGCAATGCTGTTCTCTATACATTGGCTAATGTATGCCGTGAATTTTTCTATACCGTGGTCTTCCACCATACAAGAGCCCCAAATGTAATGATGTGTCTGACTGTCATAATATATATCCAGTTCATCATTGATGGTGTCAAGCCCCACTTCTTCCCCGCTGTTCTCTTGCAAATGAAGAGAACTTGATAGGCCTTGAGGACTCTTTCCTGTATGATAAGTTTCCAGTCTAGTTTCCTATACAGTTCAATGCCAAGATATTTTAAGCGATCCGACAGGGACAAATTATTCAGCTTCAGCATTTTGTGAGTGGTATCTTGTATTTTAAGTAGACGTAAGGTCTACAATCTGTAGCCCATTTCGCAAGACTGCTAAAATCTGATATTCTATCATTTCACTTAATGCATTTATTAATTGCATACGCAGTGATGCCTACTCCTGTGTTAGTTAGTTTCTTAAGCGACTAGAATCCAGAGAAGGGGGAAAATAACGCCTCCCTGAGGGGTTCCTCTGCAAAATCTAGTTGGTAATGCTATTCTCGACGTTGAAACTTTCCAGGCGGCTTTTAATTGCCTCCTCCTTTACGCTATTGAAGGCGCCTTCTATGTCTAGAAATGCAGCTAGTGCAAATTCCTTGTAATGAAGGCTATTTTCCATCTCCCTCTTGTAATGCAGTTTTTACTGATTTACCTTTGAGATATGCATGTTGAGCTTTGCATAAACTCCCGATACGACACTTGCCTCTGATCTGTATATTTAGAAGCCTCTCTAGTGTCTTGAGAAGGAATGAAGAGAGACTAATGGGTCTGTAGTCTTTCGCTTGGGAGTGACTTGATTTACCTACTTTAGGTATGAAGGTGACATTCACTTCCCTCTACGCTGCTAATATGTAACCTGACCCTAAACATTGTTTGAAGATTTCCCTAAGCCTGAACCTGCCTTTTGCTGGGGCTTTCTGAAGAATAGCTGACAGAATGCCGTCAGGACCTGGAGCTTTGAAAGCTGCTAATGACTTAATAACCCAATGTAAGTTCTTCCATGTGACGAGATTGACTACCTTTTCCTCTATCGGCAAACTAGTACATATTATCTGAGTACCCATTCGATATGGAAACCACTGATGGACTACTGCCTGGAAAATTTACGAAACCTTTCCGCGATATTTTCAACGTTTTTGCAGTGATTTTTCACAGTTTCAACACATGGTGCGAGAATCGGCGCAATTATAGTTGAACACAGTGCAACAGATACATAGTTTCTGCTCATAGAGCAAGATGGTCCCTAAATTTTTGGTGCAATACGGTATTCCAAAGCCTCTCTTGACGCTATTAAAATGTTAGTGCGTTCCAGTACGGTAACTGTCAGAAGTTGCTGTTCGGGTGTTAGTTCCGCCTTTGTTTTGGATGCACAAGGTACATCGTTTAAAGTGGCACGTCTGATTGCAATGTCGTCGATTTGGTTGACTGTTCTCTGCCGATCAAAAGAGATCCAGGTGACTTTCTAGCAGGTTTTGTTCTCATACAATGTGCCTCCAATTACTAGACGGCTATCATTTCAGACGTCCACAAACCAGTCGCCCTTGTTGTTTTGGTCCCTGATGCCATGAGCTCATATGAAATTCCCAAATGGTGCCACGTAAATCCGTAGAGTAGGAGTAGTAAGTCCTGTACTTAGGAAGAGTAAGATGTACTTACTGAAAGATGTTTGGCAGCAGAGTCACTCTATCTCACTTTTTATGAAACCATCATCTGTCGTTGCCTGCCTATTTTAAGGGAAGACATTAGAACACCCTTATGCCTGCTGCCTTAGATTTGGTAATGTCGATCTCTTACCAGGCTTGTTCATTTAGCCGGTGACTGATTAACATGGCTTGGGTAGTATAGACTTTTCAGCTCCTTGCACATCTTCCTGCGCTTTTAGGAATCCTCATTCCACCACAAAAGAAATTTCGAAATTCAATTAATATTTGCGGCAACTTCTTCGAATCCATGACCTTTGTCACTACCTGTCATACATATGTATCTACGTATAAAAATTATCCTTAAACAAGTGCCATTGTCAAACGAACTTCATTATTATATTTTATTTTATAGAATAAAGAAAAGGAACTACACCCAGTACTAAGAAAATAAACATCTCTCGTCTTTTCCCTGCAAATGCATGTTTCACAGTGAAAGCATTTCTGTTGAAGTGAATACCTACAGAGGTTACTAAGGTTACTACGGCCGACATCTCGTTCTCGGTTCCTTACAGATATCCCTTCTCAAGTTCTTCTCCCCCCTGTTATAAATAATTCAATAGAAGAATCATCTGAATAAGAAATCCTACAATCAGAGTGCAAAAAAGTTCATCCAACAAACGACATTCAGCAAAGTACCGAGTGCACATCGCTGGGATATTTTAGTCATTTCCTCGTACTTTTTATATTCTCTGCGCCTTTTGTTATGTCCTCCATAAAGTTTTGCTTAAATATAAGATACATTTTTCATTGCATTGTGTGTTGCATATTCCAAGAAATTGGAACAACAAATGTGGATGGAAATACCTTTACCTTTACCTTTACATACTATAAAAGGGTTTTGTAGATTGAAGTTTAGTAGGATGAAGTTTATCTACGGATTAATTATTTTTTTGTATTGAATAGGGTTATGTATTCATCATAGAACACCTAAACCAATTCGCACTACAGAACCAAAAAAAATTGCTTCAAATTGGTACAAGTTTCAAGGAACCAACCATCTCTAAATTAATGAAGTAGTATGTATCTTGGTCCACTCCGAACAATGGGTTGACATTCACAGAGTAGATGGGTATCCCTCAACCTCTCGAGAAGTCCTATGCAGCCAGCATCAAGTGCTGAAGACCAGTGGAATCGATGCCAAGAAGCCATCAGAAACGCCGCAACTGATGTGCTGGATTTCAACCGACCACCCACACGAAACCCTTGGTTTGATGAAGAATGCCGGCAAGCATATGCAGCAAAACAATTTGCCTACGAAGCGATGCTGCACAAGAGGACGAAAGCGGCTCGGGAGCTCTACGTACAAAAGAGGAGGGAATAGCATTGGCTTTTCCAGAGGAAAAAGAAAGAGCACTAGAAGAGTCGAAAGGTGAGCATACACCAACTCATTTCCAAGATTTGGTCGGAGGAACGTATGCCTGATGAATGGAACCTCACCAATGGAATGGAACCGATCCACAAGAAATTAGATCCTCTAAACTGCGCCAACTATAGAGACATTAGTCTCCTTAACATTACATACAAGATCATGTCGGCCATATTGTGAGCGTGTCAATTGTCAACGAGTTGATTGGCCCCTATCAGTGCGGTTTTAGGCCCGATAAGTCCACAACCGACCAAATATTCACACTGCGGCAGATCCTGGAGAAACCCCAAGAAGTTCAGATCTATACTTACCAACTTTTTATCGATTTTAAGGCCTCATATGACAGCATTTATAGAGACGAGCTATACAGAGCCATGTCTAGTTTTGGCATCCTAGCTAAACTCGTCAGATTGTGCAGAATGATGATGGAGAACGCTCGCTGCTCTTTAGACCTTTAATGTCAAAAAGGATTCAAACAAAAACTCTATGTGCTGTACAGCGATATCGACGTGGTCAGAAAGTATGCATCAATCGTCTAAGATGGCTAGGACATGTAGAGCGAATGGATATCAACGCACCGGCCCGAAGAGTCTTCGAATACAACTCGGAGGGACAACGCAGTAGAGGAAGACCTCGCCTTAGGTGGTGCACACAATTGGATGAGGACTTCAACCAACTTGGAGTGCGCAACTGAAGGCAGTTAGCCAAAGATCGCGCTAATTGGAAAGGCTTGTTGGTTGAGTCCCAGGTCCACCCGGACTGTAGCGCCACCTAAGTAAGTAAGTAAGCATTATTGAGCCGAATCGCACTGTTATCTGCTTGTAATTTGTAGATCCTATCCAGTTAGAAAAGATACATAAATGCCCGAGTGCAGCCTTGGTTGGGCGTGCTACATAGTGTGCCGGTGATGGCAATGCAGACTGTTTTTGTAGCCTAGCCAGCATACCTGGTGAGGGAGAGCTCCACTCCAGCAAGCACTTTGTTCATATGTGAATATTGAAAAGCCTTTGAAGTGTCTTTAGAAGAAATCACGAGAGACTAATGAGTCTGTAGTCTTTCATTGAAGTGTGGCCTGGTTTACCTCCGCCATAGGTACATAGCCTAGCCATAGTAAATATATTTAGATATTCCTGATCCTATTACTAACCTTAACCGGAGCTTTATGCATCATCGCTGACTTAATGCCATCGAGGCCAGGCGTATTGAACGATGTGGAAGACATTAGAGTCCATTGAAGTTTCTCTTCTTCTATTGACTAGCTAATGTTATCAGAGTACCCATTAGGTATCGAAACTGTTGGTATGCTGCTTCCTAGAGAATGAGCTCCGACTCCGTTTCTAAGACTGCCTACTACTTTCCGCCCACGATTTGTCAGATTTTCTAATAAAGCTGGGAACTGTCGTGGTTTTCACCATCATTTTGTGGAGTCTAGAACCGTTATTAGTATCTGCAATGACTTTTAAGATTTCGTTTTAGATTGCCTGATCAACTATTTGAACTCTCTCTTGATCGCTTTATACTCATCCCATACCACTTTATCCCTGTTATAGTTTAACTCCTTATTCCACCATGGAGGTTGACACCTCTTGGCATCGTCCTTGGTGACACGAAATAATGGCCTATCCTTTAGATGTTGCCTAACTATTAATTTGTACTTAGCCCAGTCGGTTGTCTTAGGGTTTCTGTAGGAGTTATTAGCACCTCTGATCCGATAGGAATGCCTCTTCTACAACCATTCATTTCTCGACTGTAATGGAATCAGTGCAAGAAGCTAGAGTGATGCCTAACCATCCATAAAAAGCTAAATATCCCTGGACATCAGCTGTTTCATCTTCTGAGATGGAAATTCCGTCAGCTTGTACGGGAGATAGGCTGATACAAGAAACTGCTACCAGGGTCTCCATCAGTGAAATTATTCAAAAAAATGTCCTTATGTTGTTTATTCATGAAATATGATACAATCCCTGATTTTACCTTCTTTGTCCTTGAAGTACAACCTGCAATTCCTGGTATTCAGCTCCTGGATATGGTTGTTATTGTTAATCGAGGGCTCTATACCGTAAGTTTGAGAAATAGAATGACAAATACGATGATCCTAGTTGATCCTAAAAACATTTAAATTTGTTTTCTACAAACCGCATGCTAAGGATATCAAGAAAATGCGATGACCACCATAACTCCGAGGTTAAGCAGCACTGAAGTTGATGGACATAACTTATACAGTATATCCATTGGATTGGACTAGAAAATCCTATTATATGAAGCTTCTGCTTTGGAAAATGTTTAGACTTTAACAGGACACACCTTAATATAACGTCCACCCATCCCAACACACACCCACGTATACACTAGACACAACAAAATAGTTACTTTTATTTTTTACTATCATCAATCAGTCTATGTGACGTAGCGCGAGAGAAGTAATTTTACTCCTCAATCTATCTCAGCAAAAAGGCAAGAAGGCAGCTAAAATATTTATTAAAAGCAAAACCTCCTCCGATCGTAAATATCCTTAAAAACATGGCAACGTAGACGTTGTCGCAATGAAATTACTCCCACAAGAGAGCATAGAAAGCTGCTCTAGACAATGGAAGATTAAGTGGCCTTTGGGGAAGCATAGAACAAAATTGCCGGCAGATGGGTATCATAAGGTTCACAGTATCTTATGGGATGAACGTGATTAAAAGACTCGCGAAACACTAAGACTCACGTAGTGACCAGTTATTTTTACACAGATACTTGAGGAGCAATTTATTTTCCTTTTTATCACTGAGATACTACAACAACAAAAAAAAAAAAAATTAATCTTTCATAAGTGCTTTAATGGCACCCCGGGGACATTGTGTTTCCTATTGAATGGTACTTTACAGATGCTAGTAACCAAAGCTATAATAATGTTTTAGGAGGTACCTACCTCTACTTCTGGTCGCACTCTTGGACACTTTTGTTCACTCCTCTTATGAATGGAAGTGAAGTGAAGTTCGTTAAGAGGAATTATTTTTAACTGAGCTCCTGCATACAAGTTAAGGAATGTTAAGGAATGTTCAGGTGAATACATAGTTTATGTATTATTCTAGCATAAAAATTTTTTTCCAATTTTTTTTAACAGACATTGTTCTTATTTCCTGTAGATATGGTCTCTCGAAAGATCTAATCCAGTACACCACTCAATTGCGTCCGACGCCTCCGATCATGTTTTGGAAAGTGACGGGCAATATCTTGTTCGAATGTAGCTAAGTAGCTACTTTTATTTTATAGGATAGTAAAGATGGATAAATGGATTGATGAATCCTCTCATTTGTCTTTCCATTTGTTCATTTTAAATAGCTCTATCATACCGCTTATAGAGTTTTCACAGACTCGTTGTGATGCTGTTATTGGGATCAGGCCAACAATAATACAAATCGCAGGCTCTACTGCACATCAAGGCAAAGCTTTATTCAAAATTTGCAGTCAGTATAGAACTATCGATTTAGTGGCTGAAGCTGTAAGTGTAAGTGAGATCCCAAATTTGTCGATTCCGCATCTATCTCGGGAGCTAGGCACCCGTATGACCAGTTTGTGGCGAATTTTGCACAAGGACTTGGATCTGGATCCCTATACGTTCGGTTTGACCCCCAACTCCTACGATGCAGTGATTGGTGCATATGCCCGAAAATGAAACCAATGGTTTTCGCAATTTCATTCTCAATGAAACCTCTTCTAGGCAAGTCCGCAATCGGAAGCCATTCTTGAAATGCTATTACACCCAGAAAAATCGATTGATGGTCCGGGTTTCATGCTGGAGCTGGTCATTGGCCCATACTTCCTTTTCAATGTCACAGTCAATAGCTACAGATCGCAACAGTATCATGTTGACCGATTATTTTTGTAATAAATTGGAAGAGGATGACTTGAAGCATGTGTGGTTTCAACAAAATGGTGCAACATGCCCAAAAAATCGAATCAAATATTGAGATCGAAGTTCGGTGACCGTGTTATTTCCAGAAATGATCAGTCAACTGGCTGCTTGGTCCGTATGATTAGACTATGTATGCGGCTATGTCAAGTTCATGGTCTATGGAAATAAACCAGAAAATTAACAAAAGACAGCAGGATCAACATCGAACACCAAATTGCCGTCAAATTGTCTAATTTATGTGGAGGACATTTGAATGATAATATGTTCCACAATTAATATCACGATATGCTCTTATTACCCGCATCCATTCAATGAAGAATTCATCCCCCCTCCTAGTTTTGAATGGGTCGGCTCAGCTATCAAAAAGCTGAAGAACAACAAGGATGCCAGCTCTGATGGTCTACCATCTGCCTGGACTATCAGCACTATATGCCCCATCTTCAAGAAAGAC
Source organism: Xylota sylvarum (assembly GCA_905220385.1). Classification (NCBI taxonomy): domain Eukaryota; kingdom Metazoa; phylum Arthropoda; class Insecta; order Diptera; family Syrphidae; genus Xylota; species Xylota sylvarum. The sequence continues at coordinate 44,254,330 of LR999958.1, forward strand.
GATCCCATGTCTTGTAAGAACTATCGAGGCATATCCCTGCTTAATGTCGCATATAAGATCCTATCCAACGTACTAATCGGCACACTAATCGGCACGTACCAGTGTGGTTTCCGGCCCGGCAGATCGACGATCGACCAAATTTTCACACTAAGGCAAATCTTGGAAAAGACCAACGAATTTCAAGTTAAGACTCACCATCTTTTTATCAACTTTAAAGCCACGTATGATAGCATTCATCGTCTTGAGCTCTACAAGGCGTTGGCCGAATTCGGAATCCCGGTTAAACTGATTCAGCTGAGCCGCGTGACGCTGGAAAACACGCGGTGCAGCGTGCAATTCGGAAACAGTTCCTCCGAACTATTCCAAACATGCACCGGATTTCGGCAAGGAGATGCGCTATCATGTGAATTCTTCAATCGTGTGAACACAGAAGGCACTGCCTTTAACAAATTTGTCCAGCTGCTGGGATATGCAGACGACATCGGCATCATCGGCCGCTCCCAACGCACCGTTTTAGAGGCTTTTACGGCAAATGAAGAACAGACAAAACGAGTTGACTTTGAAGTGAATGAGGATTAAACCAAGTACATGTTGTCAACAAATAAAGAAGTATCTGTTTACCGACTAGGACAAAACATCACTATTGGCAACAGTAACTTCGAAGTGGTAAATTAGTTTACCAACCTCGGAGTAAGCATCAACTCCACGAATGACACCTTAGTGGAGATTCGACGAAGACTTACCCTAGGAAACCACTGCTACTTCAAAACTCCTAACTCGGAGGACGAAATGTATGCTCTACAAATCGTTGATCCTGTCGGTTCTGCTGTATGGAGCCGAGTGTTAGACGATAAGCAGGGAAGTAGAGCAGATAGTGAATACTATCGAGAGAAAAATTCTTCTTCGGATATTCGGTCCCGTAAGCAAGGAGGGCGAATGGAGGGGAAGATACAACCGCGAACTCTATGAGCTGTACTAAGATGTGGATGTAGTCCAAAAAGCCAAAATACGTCGACTACACTGGCTCGGCCACATCCAGCGAATGGACAATAATGCTCCAGCAAAGAGGATCTTCGAATCACAGCCCCCAGGTTCGAGACGATAAGGAAGACCGAACCTCCGATTTAAGGATCAAGCTATTGCGGATGGCAGAGCACTTGGTCTATACAACTGCATGCAGCGTGCCCGGGATCGACGAGAGTAGAAGGCCACCGTGTCTCAGGCAGAGACTCTTCACGGGTCGGTAGCCCATTAAGTAAGTAAGTAGCTCTTATTAAGACGTCCTTTCCAAGGTTTGGAATACCATTTTTTTCAAACCGTTCAGGTTCAACCAAAATATATGAGTGCACAGAGGATACATTTAATGCTCTTACCTTTTTTCTTGATTGATGGTCAACATGCTTTCCAAGGTACTGTTGCACCTTCGGGGAGGGAACCTCTTGACCAGATGAACAAAATAATTAAAAGAAAAATATAACACGTTTTAAATAAAAAATGACTTTTTATTTCACAGCGAGACTTTTAATGACTTTTTCACGTGGCCATGGCTTATTCTCTCTCTTCTCAACTTCGGCCTATTTTTGACAGCTCCATTAACCGCCATCTGTAGGTCATGTTATTATTGTCCGTGGTGGTCTTTAAGGTCGTAACACTTGAAGGTTGTAATACTGCTCCCAAATAATAGATATCGGCTGCACTCAGTCCTCAGAACAAAGTCTCGAACGAGGAAAGAAGGGATGACATGGATTCCTACGCGGAAAGCTGGCACAGTGCCAACCGATCCCTGTGCATTACAAGTGATTTGCTTCCTCCTGTCTTGACGATTTGATGGAGTACATAGCCCATTTTCTTAATAACGTTGTAGGGTCTTTGCAAATCATTTTGCAGCTTCGGGCAACGTCCTTTCTTAGCTTTAGGGCATACGGCCAAACCTTATCACCTTCAGCAAACACTGCAGCTTTAGCATTTATTTCGATTAAATGCGTACGCTGTTTCTAAACGATGAACTAAATCTTTGACGTTCTTCAAAGTGGCGACGGATCGATCCGGAGGAGGGACAGTGTGTAATTCACTTGGCAAACGAAGTTCACGTCTGAAAGTTAAAAATTCTGGCGTTTGCTTCGTTGCTTCGTGCATTGCAGTTCGATAAGCTAGTAGGAAAAACGGAAGATGTGCATCCCAATCCCTCTGAATGTTCAGCGACATACTTGGCGAGGTAATTCAAGAGTGTCCGGTTAAACCGTTCCACCATTCGATCGGATTGTGGATGTAAAGCTGTAGTTGGCGTTTTATCGATGCCCATTTTTTCCGAGTGTGAGGATTCGAAGTTCCTACCCTGGTCTGAATGTAATTGTAGAGGAACTCCAAATTGAGAAAATACGTGAGTGATAAGAGCTTCTGCAGAGGAATGGCTTCCGGCCATTTCGTAAAGTAATCACAGAGGACGATTACGTAGTTGTTACCTTGAGTAGTGACTGGTAGAGGCCCGACATGCGCCAACATGCACTGGTTGAAGCTTCGCGTGACTTTTTCTTGCTGGACCCCTCTGTTGCTGGTACTGCAAACAGGATCGGCAGTGTTGCTCTACGTCCCTGGAACATCCCACCTAGTAATATCTCTTTTTGATTTTTTCCAACGTCTTCTGCACTTCGAAGTGGCCTCCAGCAGGACTGTCGTGCATCTTGTGCAGGATTGTGCTCTGCAAAGAGACTGGGACTCATATTTGATAGTACTCACAAAGCGACCCATCGCGATATTCTAGCATATCTATCATTCCTCAGTATGCCTTTAATTTTGGGTTAAGACCTCGAACTTTATCAATGGTTGATCGTCGACGGTCATCCATCCACTGCCGTACGATTGAGAGATCTACAACTTGCTTTTGACTATCAGCTATATCCATCGATAACATCGTCGACCGGACCAGGACGCATTGTTTTTCCTCCTTCGGCAATTCGAATCTTAACATTTACGTCGGGAAAGTGCATCGGCATTTTGATGTTTTTTTCCAGGTCGATGCTCCTGCTCCACAGAAAAGTCAAATGTCTGCAGGAGTTAAAACCAGCGAACTATCTGTCCCTCCGGTTCTCGAAAATTCATCATCCAGCGAAGAGAACTGCGAGCTGTTCGCAGATGGAAGTGTCTTCCCAGCAGGTATGGTTAAAAATGAATAACAGCTTATACGATCACCAAGAGTTCTCGCCGGGTAACACAGATCACTTTTCGAGGGTTGGACAAGGATTGGAACAATAGTGAGCTTTTCTTCCAGGTGCCGAAAAGAATCTAACTGATTTTAGTTCTTACTATTTGGCACAGGCCACTTGTGAACGACTGAAACCTTTTCTGGATCAGCTGAAATACCAACACCAGAAACGAGATGTCTCAGAAATCAAACTTCCTTCTTCGCTAGCCAACACTTCTTTGGTGAAAGTCGGAGACCTGTTTCCTTACTGGAAGCATAAAAAAAAGTTCCATATTACGGAGCAACTCGTCAAAAGTCCTCCCATGGACAATAATGTCGTCGAGATAAACCAGGCAGATGTTGTATGGGATCGCTTAAAGTACGCCATTCATGAGCCGCTGAAACGTAGCTGGCGCGTTAGTTAAACCAAACGGCATAACATTAAATGCATAGATTCCGGTGCCAATCGAAAATGCCGTATTCTCTTTGTCTTTTTCAGCCATTTCAACTTGCCAGTAACCAGATTCCAGATCCAAGGTGGTAAATAAAGGTGAGCCTCCGAGTGCTTTGAGGGTAAGGTTTATGCGCGGCAAGCTGTAGAAATCCTTTTAGTGACTTGCAGTAGTCAACGCAAAACCGAAGGAACCATGACCATCTTTTGTAGGAGTCGGGGATGAATGATCGATTGGGTTGCTCCTGTGTCGAGTACTCCAAGCCAGTTGCCTTCGTTGATTTTGATTCGGGTGAGGAGATTGTTCTGGTTATTAGCACAGCGAATGAGAACAGTAATTGGTGTATGGGCCTCCGATTTTCCTACTAAGTCTACCCTTTTCGAGTTAGTGGGTTCCGGTTCGATATTGTCATGATAGCGTGCGTTGTCATCTATTTTAAGGTTGATTACTCGACGATCGATTCGGGCTGTTTCCACATTTAGCATATTGCACATTTTCCAAGACCGAATCCCACATGCAGCGACACGAGAACCTAATAGCGATATTGACTGACCTGACGTGGATGAAGATAAAATAAGCATTCTTAAGCCGAGGTCCAATAGATTTGCCGGAACTGATAGAATATTTGTTACATTGTTCCAATCAGCAAGATGTTACTTGGTAGTACTGATTACCATAATGAAACCTCACTATTGTGTTTGCGATCCTTAAGATAGCAGAACCTCCTCAAAGGTACATCTACTCTATTCTACATCATTTCGTCAGCAACTGGACTGGTCCAAATTAACACATTTTTAGACCAATAATCTCACCATAGATGAAATACTTTTAATCTCACTGATCAGCGGTACGCAGCAAAGCTTAGCTCACTTGTCATGGCCACGATTTCTGGACCAGGTCATCTCGCAAATATTTTTCAAACGTTGAGAACAAGGAATGGATGGAAGGTAGTTAGTAGAACTTCTGAAAGAAGTCCTCCCTTGGAGTCAGAGAACTAAGAATTTGGAGTAAAAAAAAAAAGCTTTTCGATCTTGAGACTTGTGCAAACACTTGTTTGTAATTCAAAACACTCCAAACAAAGGACCACCACCACCTCCACTCTATCTCTAAATCTCCAAACTTTTATTCGTCCTTCCAATGTGGAAGAGTTCATTGACTCTAAATGTGTTCCGACATACTTCAAAGCATTGACTGTTAGCCATTCATATACACCTCTCCAAATAATATGATGTTCCCAAAGAGCAATTCGAGTTCTTTCAAAACACCATACAAGAAGTAGAAAAAAAGGATCCCACTCTAAAGGCTACGGTCCAGCAAACGAAAAGTAAAAAGCAAAAAAAAAAAAAAAATATTTGCAATTTGCTTTGAATCTAATTTAATTGCTCGCTTGAATGGAGTCCTGCAAAAGTTATGATTTAGACGAAAAATACTTGAATGGAAATATCTCCACCTACTAACACCATACCCTTCCATTCAATTTCATCTAACAAATCACCGCACCACCACCTTCCAGTCCCGCATCATCATCATCATCATCGTCATCCTTTCTTTATTTGCATTTCACAATCTGAAAGTGAAAGCTGCAAACCCGGCTCTTATAGAAAATGTGTTTTCTGCACTAACAGCAAATAAAAGGGAAAACATTTCTACTCCTAATCATCCAAAGCTTTTTCTCACATGAACGATCAAAGGAAAATTCCTCAATTTTCAGTGTCAATAAGAGAAGTATTTCCCCCGTGTGTCCTTCGGCACCCTACCATCGATGCGGCGTGTTGTCGTCGTCTTCGTCATCGTTGTCGTTGTCGTTGTCGTTGTCGTTGCCTCCCAAGGGACACATGTAAATTGATTGAATTCGATTCGGCTCAACTGTGTTGTATCTGAAGGTTACACATTCAAATAGAGCAGAAAAGCATTTCGCAGAACGGTTCCTTGAACGGTTTCTCCATTCCACACCATCTACCCTCCAAGTTGCGACATCTATTCATCAGGACAAGGACCCTTTTTTTTTTTTGCGAAGAGGGATGTTGTGTGTTTGCACTTTCTTCCATATTTCTCCCTCTCACTGTCGTTGCCGTTGTGATGAAAGGTCGTATGGCACATTTTCGGCTCATCAAAGCGGCGCCAGGACATTATAAGCTCCCATAATCAACCCCATTGACACTTAACATATGCAAAAGTTGAAGAGAGTCATCACATAGCTATGCTTTACCTTCATACTGCCATGCCGGTCGTCCTCCTTTCTTGCTTCGCCCACAGCGCGCTGTCATCCTTTCTTTGCATCCCAAATATTATGCTTTCGTATTTGCGTATAAAGAGGTCCTTCCAATATGTTGAGAGCGTCTGTTGACTTTTGACTAAATGATGTGGCTGCTGGCTGGTGATGTTTGCTGTCCGGTAGTTTTCGACAGAAAGGGGGTGAAAACCCTCTTCCGGCAGAGATGACATTTTAAATATTTGATGTGGTGATTTTATTAAGGACTTGAATTGGTTCTTGTCCTTTGATAGATACCAAGGTGTTGACAGGACTTTGTTAAAATTGATTATGGCCATATAGCCATTAACTTTGATGGCAATGTTTCTCGGGTCTGTCTTCATTAGGGGGAAAAGATCATCGGGACGAGCTAGCACTAATTAATGATGAAACGGGCCAAAAAGGGTTTAATAAATGAACTTGTGTTTTGTGAACGGGGGGACTTCGTTTGGAGGAAGGGTTTTCTGTTTGTGTAATGCGAATGTTTACTGTGGGCAGGACATTGTTTGAGTTTAGTTTGAGGAAGGAAAAGTTTTATATTACGAGGTTACGATGGGTGATTGAGCAGGGGAGTAGTGCAGTAATCAATGATTGGAGAGGAACAGGGGTTTCAGAATGGGATACTCATCCATCAAATTTAATGAACCAAATGTATTTGAATTTGTTCGGGTGAACTTCATGTGTGGAACTTGTGCTAATTATTGAGTTGTTTTGGAAGAAGACTCGTTGTTATTGATTGTTGTTGACAGTAAACAGTAGCTCAGTTTATCGAGATCGAAAATGATGTGAGTTCAAACACAACACTTGAGCTTAAAGGGTTGAAGGCCTTAAGGTTTGTTTCCTCGTCAGTGGCTTACGTATATTTATGGCTCTTAATGTTTATAATCTTAACGTTCATAAACTGTAAATCAATAAACTTGGAGTACTGCTACCACTTACGATAGATACATCAGGGATAAGGCGGCAGTTGAAACTGAACAACCTCGAACAGAAGAAAAGATTTCTGGAGCCACAAACGAGTCTTCAACGAGGAGTTCTTGTAATGACTAACCCTTGCCCATCCAATCCCTTGCTCATCCCTCTTGGCGTAAGCATGTCTTTTAGACTACCAGACTATTGCAGTGTACTCCTAGCGAAGGTTGCTTTTGAGCTTGGAATCCCGGCCAGCGACTTCTGCCCAAGCAGTAGGGTTGAAGAAGAAGCAGAATCACCATTTCAACTTCTCTGCAGCTGCCCTGCGTTATCCTCATCAAGAAACCAGGTTTTGGAAAAATACTTCTTTAAGGAGATTGACGATATTTTCTATTCGGTTGTCAAATAAATCTGGAAGCTTGTCCAAAAATCAAAATAGTTTCAAGAGTGACGGAACTGACCGGCTGGTGTGGTTGGTTGGGTTGAATTGGCTTGGGTGGTTGTCCCCGCTTAGCAGGGACGAACTTAGGACAAAATGAAGGTCCATTGTGATACCACTTTGGAAAAATCGGATTACCAACGAGGCAGGGCAACCAATTTCAGTGTAAACCCATGCCGATGTCTGGTTCACTGTTTAGTCATTAAACCAGTTTGACAAAACTTTTAATTTTGCCTAATCCGGATAGATCGTTTAAATCTTCGAAGAAGTACTCGCCTAAGGTGTTCTTTTTCAAGACCGATAGAGCAGGACAAGTGCACAAGTCCTCTTTACAGTTTCTACATAAATCGTTGAAGGGGGCACTAAGCCTTCTAGCATGTCTGCCTACCAGACGCCAACTATCTTTCTTAGATTTATCCTATTGCTGGGAATAAGTCTACTGGTTTTCCTACAATCCAGCACTGGCCAGATTGGTCTAGAAGAGAGACATAAGCAGATATTGTTTCACATATTTTTTGCCATACTCATGGCTGCGGTATGTAATTGGAATTTTATCGATTTTATAAGTGCTGATGGTTCCTCCCTATTGTCAGGGAGGTCCGGGTCTGCATCCTCTTTAGCTAACTCGTCCGCTCTGCAATTGTCTGGAATATCCCTATGGCCTGGAACCCAGCACAGGGATACGTTGCACCTGATAGCGACCTTGTTAAGAGATCCGCAGCATTGCTTTACTAACTTGGATCGAATTATTGGCAATTCCAAGGCTTTTATCGCAGCGTGACTAGCTAGAAAACAATAGCGATGCACTCTTTCGAGTTAACCGAAAGCCAGGTCTCGGCTTCACGGACTGCTGCGACTTTTGCTTGAAAAACACTGCGGTGGTCCGGTACACTGGAGTAAATTCACGCTCCTGTTCCAGAAGCTGTCTTGGATCCATCTGTGTAAATCTCTTCGGCTGTAGGAGTAGTTCTAAGGACGCCCGTTATGCAGATGCAGGAACTGAACTATTTCAAGTGTTGCAATATTGCTTTCCTTGTCCAGTACTGTCCACCAGACTAGTACTCCGTACATAAGGATGGATTCGATCATTGCCGTGTATATCCAGTGAATGACCTGGGACTGGAGACCCCAGTTTGGGCCTAAGGGCTTCCTACATGAAAAGAGGGCAATCGAGGCCTTCCTAGCACGGTTTTGTATATTTATTCCAACAGAGTTTTTTTTTTTATCTAGAATAACCTCCAAGTAACTGGCGTGATCTGCGAATCGCAATTCAATACCCTTGAGTTTTGGAGGAGTTACATACATATATGTGGTATTTTATACTTTCTTGTGAACAATACTAGTCCCATCTTCGAGGGATTGACTCCAAGACCGACACTATCCGTCCACTTTGCTAGTTTATTTAGAGCAGACTCCATCAGGTCTCTAACTGTAAGAAGTAACTTCCCTGATATCGCTATGGCAATGTCGTCCACATAAGCTATGACACTGAACTCATCTTTTCATAAGATTAGGAGTATCTCATTCACTACCATGAGCCACAATAGTGGTGATAATACTCCACCCTGGGGGGTACCCAGGTACACCGACCGTCTGGTTGGACAGCACACCAGCTCAGTATGGATAAGCCTGCTTTTAAGCATCTGCTCCAAAGATAGTTGTAAAACTTCAGGTCAAGAGTGCAGCAGCCATAGCTTCTGTTTTGACATTGTTGAAAGCTCCTTCAATATCAATTAAGGACACCATAGCGATATACTTGTTTTCAAAGGATTTCTCAATAATTCCTTCCAACGAATGTAAAGCAGTCTGTACCGATTTTCCTAGATTACTATCTAATTTAGTTCTAATGTGGACATCGATTAGCCTTTCCAGAGTCTTCAGTAGAAAGGAGGATAGGCTGATCGGACGAAAGTCTTTAGAGGATTCATGCGAGGTCTTACCGGCTTTCGGTATAAAAACAACTTTGAATCTAGGGATCTCGCCGAAGTTTAAACAACTTCTAAAGATAGTGTGGAACCAAGGGCTTAAAATATCTAAACCTTGCTGAATTCTACTGATAAGATACCATCGAAACCAGGGGATTTGAACGGGTAGAAGCTATGCAATAGCTACGGTATTTTCTTGGGTGTGGCAATATCCTCTGGCATTGTAATTTGGGCTGTCTTATGGTTTTCTACAAAATGTACTGTCTCTGTTTTGCTACCAGGAATGGGTGTCCATAAGAAGGTTTAAGGTTTCCTTGCTGTATATAGTCCAGTTATAGGAATAATTATAGATTCGGATAAGATCTTCCTAATCTGGGATGAATCCCGAGCCTTTTCCATATTTACACAGAAAAGATGCCAAGAGGTCCTTGCGATTTCTTAAACTCTAACTTAAATTTCCTAAGACTGCCTTTGTAAGTTTGGGAGTGACTGTCATCGTGTTCTGACTTCAACCTTCTTATTAGTTTGATTAGAAGACATAATCTTGTCATAGGCTTATGATGGTTCTAGAATTGAACACCGACTTGACTAGTACATTAGTTAGTCAAAAAAATACCACGAAACCTCTATAGACAAACATATGTCCATTTACTTGTCGCAAATACATTGCACCATTTCACCGCCCCTTCGACTATTCCATTAGGCGAAAAATTAAATGTCCATTTTATTTCGAAAAATTCGAATACATTGAAACATATTTTCATTACAATCCTGAAAGCTTCGAATAAATGGCATTTCTTTGACACTAACATTCTCCATTAACATTAAAAATTACAAACAAAATGGAATTTACAATTCCACAAGCCATTGCACTCAAGCATTTGCCAATTTAGCCAAATTCTCTTCCTGATTTGAATTAAATCGACTGCAAGTACGTAGCAGTTGTTGTCCACCCCCAACACCCCCCACACATACAGACACAGATACAGGGAAAAACCCAACAGCCGTTGCCGTCACATGGTAGAATAGGTTGTATATGCCCTCCAGTGCTGCCAACAGCAATTAAACCAAATTAACTTGTCGAGTTTCCACATACAATGCTAAAAGCGGAAACGGAAAACACGAAATAAAAAAAAAATAAAATCCCGAAACAAGGGAAGACAGCGACTCTGACTCTCCGGGGGCCATCTCTAAAGTACGCTCTAGTTATACGAAAATCGTATTAAAAACTCATTAAGGGTTGAATGTAATTTTCCATGCAAAAATTACCAATTGGTGTCTCCTTACCGCAGTTAGTATACTGGCTAATGGCTGTGCGACGGGGGTGTGTAGTTTATATGTACGAGTCCAGAGAGTTGGGGTGGTAATAACGACTGAATTTGAGGCAACACAAACCAATGATGATGTGGTTGAGGAAGGTAGAGATACATATACTCTTGGAGCATTCTGAACGAATTGTTAATTTTAATATCAGCCGGACTGTGAAATAATTTTTATTGGATTTTTTAATTGCAATTGTATGTACATACTTACATAAGTTCAATCAATGGTACCTATGTACATACATATTTATGTACATATTGTTGCAGCGGTATGCAGCTAGTCTGTTCGAATGGGACTTAAATGAACGTCCAACATGCTAGGCTGGTAGTCATTACAATTCTAATTTTAATGCTGTTTCAATTTAGAATGAAGGATTTTGATTGAGTCCTTAAAAAGGCAACACCAATACTTGGTGTTAATATAGGTGAGCGACAGATACAGCTCACCATGAATGCTAGAGAGGAGTTAAACCAGGTCAAGATGTTGGTGATGATGCTGGAAGAGTACATTCTTCACGAGAGGACATTTTGTGGGACCAATCTTGAAGAGTGGAAAACTTGAAGATTGAAAAAGGGATTGGAGGACATAATGGACATTCTTGATAAGGCTCTTTACAAAAGCGTGGTGTTATATGAAACGAATATAATGTCAAAGGAGTACTCCATAACCGGCGGCGTTCCACAGGGCTTCGTCCTTGGACCAAAGCTATGTAATACAATGTACGACGGTATATTGATTATACGATTCACTGACGACAAGTTACGTTGCATTTGTCAAACAATGGCTGGAGTCTAGCTTTGGCAGAACACAAGACAGAGGAGACAGTTCTTATTACTATGGCCATGAAAGTCAAGGTGGGGACTTCAAATATACAAATGATGTACCTCGACGGTATAATAGACGACAGACTAAGCTTTGGTAAACATTTGGAGTACATATCAAATAAAGCTTCAAGTGTATACTCGGCGCTCTCCAGAATGCATGCCGAATGTTGGGCGCCCAAGAAGCACCAGGAGAATACTACTGTCTAGAGTAGAGAGCTCAACAATGCCATTTGCATTAACAGTTTCGTCGGAGGCACTGAAAGTTAAACAAAATCGGTTGCGGATAAACAGTGTCTCTAGACTAACCGCACTTCAAGTTCTATCGGCCTATGGGACAATTTCGGATGAAGCGGTGTACAGTATCCCGGTTATGATCCCCTTAGATATACTCGCTGATGAAGCTTAAAGAATTCGAGACAGAATAATGGAGTACATGGATTTAAAAGAACTAAGAAGCGACAATATCAGTAAGAGTGTGGCAGCAAAGATGGGACACTTCACATAAGGGAAGATGGACATACAGACTAATCCACAGGATGGAACCATGGATAAATAGAAGTCATGGGAAGATAAACTACCAATTGTCGCAGTTTTTATCAGGTCATGGCTGACCACTCACCAGAATGCCCAGCTTGCCCTGGATGTGATAAAGATTCGCTTTGCTTTTAACTCTCCAAGGTTCCTTGAGGAAAGTCGGAGAGTAAAAGGGGAATTAAATGTCGCACTAGATGTTGTAAATATAATAAAGGAGATGTCGAACTCGGTGGGTAATTGGGAAATAGTGGGCACTTTACTGATCCGATTACAAATCGAGCTCGGACAGACGGAAAAACAGCGAAGAAAGCTGGAAGCACAGGCAATAACGGCCGGTAATTATGTAATATGGTAAACCCGCCCGTGAAGTAATACCTGACGGTGGCCCCGCGGGGCGAGTGTCTAAGCTAGAGCAGGTTAGGTTTAGTCAGTACAAATCTGATACTACCGTGTAACTTGAAATGCGGTGCCTATAGAAGGTTCCCCCTCCGCTTACCAAAAAAATAAAAAATCCAACTTCATCTTTACTCCATCCAACAGTCTGCAGACTCCCAGCAGAAGACATGAGCAATTACTAAGCAAGTAGGTGAGAGTTTCCAAAGATCTGGGCTACTGCAACAGAAGGCGGTGGACGAACAGTTTCAGCTGTTTAAAGGGCAGTAGTTCTAAGTCGATTGTGAGAACCTGCTTGACATCGCTGGCACCTTTCACAGATTGCTCGACAGACAGTTGAGGAAAGAGGCTCTTGTTGTGGTGAGTTGGGTACCTTATTTCGCGGGAAAACTTCCTTTAATGATGATATTCGCCCTAGGTAGCCATAACTCTTACATCCAGTTACGTAATCGTGTGCAGATGCCAAGGGCGTTGTAAATCGAACTTCCAGACTTCCAGACTTTGCTAGCAAATAGTGGTGAAAAAGTTCATTGAATAGATCTGAGGCAGATTCAAAATTTGGTCTGATATCCATGCAAGAGGAAGAATTTGAGCTCAGTCTTAAGTATGAGAGTAAGGATAGTGATTCAGAAGTCCAAAGGCTTCTAATACAGAGATCGCATCGAAAGCTACGAGGTTGGGAGGCACATTGCTACTCCATTACCTGACAAGTCCTAATTGCTTTCCTCCCAGAGTTAACCAGACCGTACCGGGTGAATGTAGTGCCTAAGAACAGTAGCCATTCACAGCAACTAGAAGGACCAAAATGTATGTGCATGGAAGCGTAAACTGGAGAAACATCTTGCATAGTAGTTGTTGAGACAGAGTGTATGATTTCTTACAGTGAAGCTGGTTTCAAAAAGGACATAGATAACTGGAAAGCAAGTCCCAATAGAGAGCATTTTGGTAGCTATCGTTCATCTAGTTACAGAGCAACGGAAAGAGTACTGCATCAGTGGACCGTGGGGTTCTGATAATCTTTCTTGTTAATAACCAATACAAGACCGATGTCTGCGAGTCCCAGGAAGCGATCCAGGGAAAACATCCTTCTACAGGTCCCGATTAGCCGCCTACTTTCCAGACATTGACAGGCCACCAAACATTTTAGTCAACTCAGATGCCCTTCTTGAGCTGACCAGGAGTATCCGGTATCTTACTAGAACCCTGCGACCAACTTGAGCTTTCGGAAGGAGTATACTTCGAATGTAGACTGACCGCATTCAGTTGGTTATCCGACAGACGAAGACCTCTATTGAAGACATTACTCTTCCCCAGGTACGCTGTTATACGACGAATGATAATTGGACGAATGACTATTGGACGAATGACTATTGCACTAATGAGCGAACCGTCATTATGAAAGATGTGGGGAATCAGCAAGGAATTTCTGAATCAAAGGTTAGAAAGTTTATTGCGCTGACCTCCGATTGACGACAGATGGCAGGAGGCGGGGTCCAACTCAAAGTGCACCTATCACGTCGACTGCCGCTTCGCTGATTGTTCTTGTACACCCACTAAATCCAACTTCTAACCACTGCTCCCTGTGATAACACCGGCTTAGTTCTCTTCTCAAGAAGAGTTCAGACTTGATTTTTCTGTTCACTCTTTCTGTTCCCTGCATCTCGAATACTTTTGGCACCTTCATCATGTGGGTACTGAAGTCATCGCCAAAGGATCTTTAATATTTCAGTACCAATTTGTTCAAGCTTCTTCTAGCGATTTTCTCAAAGCCACAATCGAAATCCATTTTCTTGGTTTTCATTGCAGTATATCCAGAACAGACCAAGATCCTATTTTCTCTTCCATCTCTAATTAAAGTATTAACCAGATCTTCAAAATTTCGGTATGTAATTCAAACGAGAATGAGTGAGTGATGAACACAGAAGATGCTAAGAAATTCCATAACTGATGCTTGTTCCTTAAGGGGATATCAAAAGTATTTATCCCTGGCACTTCTTAAGAATTTCGTTCGTGCCAACAGGATTTCAGTTAAAATTTGTGACCAGAGGCTTTTATGGTCTGCACAAGGAATCCCTTTATGGCTTTTGGCAATTATTTACGTAGTCCTTCGAATGATATTGCTCACCAAAGGTGAATTTACATTCAGTACCAAAATTCCATACAAAATGCCATACAGTCTCGATTGGAAGTCAACAAACTTTATGAGACTTTAAATAGTCAACTGCCTACACGAGTAGTGTCAACTAGCAAAATGCCAACATACCGAACAATGCAGGCAGTTGTCTCAGGAGACCTTGGCCAGGACAAGGATACAACCACACAATGTCAGCACACAACTCATGGAGGCATCTATTGTGCATATGCCTTGGGAATTTGTGCATTCTGGGAATATGCAAATAGGTATGTACTACTTTGACTTCATTAGTCAAAGGTGTGACAGGAAGTTGGCTGTCATGCAGCGGCACATACGAACAACAATAACAACATGACACTCAATTACAACAAACTGTCTGTCCCTTTGACATGCCAACAATGTGTCGACGAATGTGTTCTCCGAACCGATACACATACTACTCCACCTCTACCACCCCCACCCGTACACAGGTTGACGAACATGTTAACACATATGCCACCAATCAGGAAAGTTCCTGAATTTTCATTACCCTTTAGCCTGGTCTGCCGCATGCTTCTGCCGCCTGCTCCGAGAGCTGTAGCTCGGCTCGGATGATGTAGAATTTGAGTGTGGAGCGGTGCGACGGTGGTTTTCAGGATGCTCATGTTTATTTTCGGTAGGAAAATTTGGGAAAACACTTTGAGGGGCATTTTGATGCGGCGCGGCGGCGGTGGTGACGCAGACGACAACGGTGCAGGTTTGGTATGGCTCCGATGTGTGTGTTTGAGTATGTGGGCGGGTTTGTATTGCTCTCGGTTCTGTTCGATTGTTGGTTTTTGGTACCTTTTCTCCTGCTTGGGATTAATTAAAGTGCAGATGACATTTGAAAGGCAAATTTCGACGACAAATTTTGTGTGGAAACCGGATGGTTGTATAAATTACATAAGTGGTTTCCTCGGAATAAGGCATTGAACTTGTAAGGTAGTTGAGGGCTGGGTTTCATTTGGAATTATACAATTCTGTTCTGCTTGAGTTATCACATTCATTGGATGTTGTTAGTAAGAAGTGGCTGATGGTAGCACAAATTCAGTGAGTGATAGTCTGACAGTCTTGTAGGTGGTTCTTTGAACGAGATAGTGATAACTGAAGTCATCCAAATGGAATTATGGTATTCCATTGCGGGGAGTCTTATCCATAGTCGAGTGCTGAGTAACCCCCTCCTAAGCCTATGATGGTACTTGAGATTGATATAAGTTTTGCATGTAAGCCGCCAAGAAGAGCAGCAGAGACATGCTAACACAATGCAGTTCATCCCTTAATGACAGTTTCTGTTAATAGCTGAAATCAAGTTCATGAAAGAAGCTTAGGATGGTTTGAGCTGAAGACGAGGTGATATCAGAAGGCGAGGTAGAGCCTTTGTGGAAGTGTTTGAGCCTAGTCCTAGGAATGGAGCGAAATTCACATAATCACAGTTTCAGTGACCTCAAGGCATTGTCCAATGTGTCCGAGGAGGTGGTTTTCGAGAGAGCAATAACCACTTAGAAAGTCCGTCAGGATCTTAGCGTTATATTTGGTCATTGCTAGCATCTCTAGTTCGTTCTTTCTTTGAGAAATTAATGAATTTCTTGACATGCTTAGGCCAGTTTGTGAATTCCAGTAAGAAAGCTTTTCGCTTTGTTCTCACTGATTTAGCTCTATATTTATCCGGCGGCTGATAGGTAGACCACTGAAGGGTTCAGGGCCAGTATATGCAGATTGGGCACCGGATCTGGCAGCCTCATTGCCGAAATTTCCAGTGAACCCATGTTACTGGGATTTAATTGTGCATTGGTAACTAGTAGGAGGGTTTGAAGATGGTTTCAAACCAGCTTAGACTCAAATACTAATGACTTAGAGCTTAGAACTATTTTTTTTCTGATAAAATATTTGTATGTGATCTTTGGAGGTCTGTTCTGATACACTCTCTGGCACACACCTCGATAGAAAAAAATTCTGCTTGGAAGATAGAAGAAGAGTGTCCTAACAACACAGAAAATTCTTAGTTGGGGACGAAAATTCCGACTCCTACCCCATTTGACATCTTTGAGCCATTAGTGTACCTACCATTCAGATTGCGGTATCAATTGAGCGATTTGAGGAATATCCCAAAAACGATACCGTCCATCCCCCTGCACTCAAGTCAGTTTGCATACAGGAAAGGTAAATTCACAGAAGGTGCTCTTCATTATCTTGTGAAGTCGATAGAAGGAACTTTTTGTTTCAAGGAAATGGCTCTGTGCGCATTCCTTGACATTGAGGGCTCATTCGGTAACAATGGCTACAACTCAATAGCAAGATATAGCATGGGCGCTGTGGCTCAGCTTCACGGCCCTACCTCTCGCAAGCGTCTGACAAACATCCGAGTGTAAAACTGTCATGAAAAAGCTTCTAAGCATTAAACAGTAGGCCCCTTCCATTCGTGTGAAGAGTATAACACGCACAGTACGAGTGGTTGTGAGAAGCTAGGGCCTGGGTCCCATGGAATTGTCGCGACAAAAATTTGTATTTTTTTTTTTTTGTACCGAGGATTCCACCAACCAATGGATAAGGGCCGTGCTTGAAAGTCGAATTATTACCTCTTCCTTTGGGAGAGTGTTCGCCAGTCAAGGGCTGTCCCCAGGGACGAATCCTATCTCCCCTTTTGTGGTCACTACTCATCGTCAATCTTCTAGTCGATCTTAAGCGATCAGACTACATCGCCATACTATCCATACGAATTTCAATCCATCAATCCTTGCAAAATTGTTAGAGTGCCTTTTACGGAAACAAGATTGGTTGATCTAGGACCCATCACCATCAAAGGCACCACCTTAGCTTATTCCAGTGAGGTCAAATATCTCGGCGTCATTCTTGACAAATAACTTAACTGGACGAATCAAGTCCATCATATCGATTACGACAGAACTTGGGGTCTAAATCCAAAAACGATACATTGGATGTATACAATAATGGTGAGGTCCATTATCACGTACGTCCGTACGTAGCATTTAGTAGCCGAAAGTACTTGAACGAACAACAAAGCTTCAGAAGCTCCAGAGAATTGCCTGTCTCGGTATTACGGGTCACATGCTTACCTATCCTACGGCAGCATTAAAAGCCATTGTTGGGCTTCCTCCCCTACAAATATTTATTAGGAAGATGGCCGTTAGATGCGCTATTAAGCTGCAGCTAGAATACAAGTATAAACCAGGTGACTAAGTGGGTCACTTGAAAATTCTTGACTCAATTCTCAAAAAGGACATGTTTTGCACTATCCCCGACATCATGATCAGGAAGTACTGTTTCGGTAGGTCCAATGATGTTCCGGCATTGGATCCTAGAGATCTGAGGCCTATTTCATAAAACTACAACACTAATAATTATTTGTGAATTCACTTGTAACTTGTAAATTATATGCAAATTTTTGTTTCATAAAGAATGCCTATTCACTAATAGGTACAAGTATGCCAGACCTATAACTACAAGTGAATTTACAACTGTTTCGAGCTTTTCTGTTTCATAAAGGTATTTGCGCAAAAAATTATTAGCGACGGACTTGTAACTATTTACAAGTGAATTTCTTACAAGAATAGAGAGACTTGAATGTCACAAAGAAAGAAAGAATAAAAGAAGAAGAACGGGAAATGCTTAGATCGCTTAACTCTGAAGTAAAGCCGTAGACTCGTAATTCTTCGCAAATAATTTTTAACTCGTAGTTACGGACTTATAGACTTGTAGCATTTTGATCGCTACACTTATAATTTGAATTTGCCGCGCTACAAGTGCTGAAAAATGTTTATGGAACACAAAAGTATAACTCCATACTGTATTTATGTTTGTAGTTACAAGTTTACAAATACAACAATTGTAGTTTTATGAAATAGTCCTCTGGTCTACTTCACAGGCGGATCAAAGGTGGAAACTGGAGTAGGAGCTGGGATCTTCGGACCAAACACAAAAGTGTCGATAACTATGGAAATGTGTCCCACGGTTTTGCAGGCTAAACTCCATGCCATTGAGATCTGCGCTACGAAAAACCTAGGTAAAGTTATTAAGGGCGCTAGGATATTCATATATCTTTTCAGATAGCCAGATAGCACTCAAAACACTGTTTTCCAATTTAATGGACTCTATATCAGTCAAATGCTGCACGATGCACTAGAATCTCCAGACATAATAGGGTGAAACTCGGTTGGGTCATTGGTTATAAAGAAATTGTAGGCAACAAATCAGCAGATGAACTAGCTGGAAATGGCTCAGAATATGCGTTCATAGGATTTGAACCCTACTGTGGCGTCAACTGAGCTGTCGCCACAGCGCTGATTAACGATTGGTATCACAAACTTCGTCTGGCCTACTGGGAAAATGTCTTAGGGCTGAGATAATCCAAACGATGAATCAGACCTTATTCCTATAAGAAAATCCTTAATCTAGACAAGGATAGTATTAGAAAGCTCACAGGTTACTGTGACCTGCGGTATCATTTTAACAAGCTTAATTTGTGCCCAGAAACGGAAGGTAGGTTCTGCTCGGAAAATGATGAATCTTCTGAGCATGTTCTCTGTGAGTGCCCAGCATTACATTGGTTCAGAAGGAGTATTTTCCATAAAGAAATATATTCATCAGCGGAATTAAGAAATTCTGCTGCTAAGGACGTAGTATACTTCACTAGGTAGGTGGTACGACTCTTGGTTTAAATATATCTTAATTGATACAATAGATCTTTTTAGGGCGCAGTGTCTATACCGTAGAGTTTTTGACACCCTGCGCTCTCCTATATTCGACCAGCTTTAGTCAGCCTGTTTGGTTGTATTATGAAAGGCCATCACATTTGATGGTGGTTTACGTCTTCGGCGAAAGGCGGTATGCCTATGTACTTAGTGAGTTGATCAACAAGATTATTTCCCTCTACACCGCGATGTTCCGGCACCCAACATAGTCTTACTCGGTTTTGCTGACACTATGTCTCAAGCATTGTGAGGAAGTCTTCGACTTGTGCAGATCTGACGACGTTTGATTCTAGCAATTTAAGTGCGATATGACTATTCGGCTTCGAGGACATGCCAGCTACAACTTCTACTTGAAATCCGCTTCAGTCTCCTAAGTGTTTTTAGTACAAACGACAAGATACGATTAACTGTGGTATGGCCAGCAAGAAGTGGTGTTCATACTACTGTTTTGGGCCTGTATATAAGAGCCAACCCTTCTCGCCTTCACTCTCTATCACTGGTTCCAACCAGAATTAACAGTGGTGAAAGGAAAGCCTGCTTGGAGGACATAGGCACAGATGTTCTTTAATTGGATTCAGTATCACTTTGGCTATTATTTTGGAAGCCTCAAGGAGTACGCAAATGTCTTTCTAGTTTCCACATTCTGTTAGGTTTCCGCTCTTAGGAAGTTTGGTGACTATTTCCTTTTCCACTCTTCTGGGTACTTTTTGCTTTCTCTTGCCCTACTTATGACTATGGTTGCAGAATGGGTGCCGATACATTTATCAAAAATTAGAAAAGTTCTGTGTTCCTATTTACTAGGAGGACCTATAAGAATGCAGGTATTTGTCTCTGCTTAATGGCTTAAGCCATGGTAAAATGGCCCCTTCACATATTTAGGCTCCACAGTTCACAACACAAGCACAACTTCAAGACGTCTAACATCTTCAAAACGTTGGCATTATTAGATTGAGCTTTGTGTTGTAGCGGTCGACCTTGGCATTAAAGTACCCCACCCACATTCAATTACCTTATTTCGCCTTAGGGTCTATCGGCATGATGACAATATACACGAAAACAACCTCCACCTGCACGGAAATATACCCATGGTTGGTATGAAAAAGAAAATTATTTGTAGAAGAAAAACTGAAAGAGGACTTCACCTAAAATGTCGAATGAAAAAGTAGTCCAGACAGCAGTAAAGACTGAATGGAGTTCAAGAGACTTCAAGTAACTTCAACCAGAATATATTAGACTAGAGCCAGTTTCTCAAAAAAAAAAAATTCTTGGTGACTGTTCTCCGAAGGAAATGGACAGGCAGTGAGGGTAAATTTAACTCAATAAAATCCAACATCCTATCTGAGCTTTTCCTACAACCCTGTCACAATCATCAGTTAAACTGAATGCGACACCTATTAACATTTAAAAGTCGCATCCCTACATAAACTCAAGTTATCTTCACCTATCCCCAGCTATAAATGAATACTATCTCAGAATAAACATCCTAAAGATACACTCCAATTAAATAAGTTTGTTAGCCTATTGCAACGAAGACCAAAGAGTGAACAGAAAATGTACCCTTTTGTGTAACTCTGTAACTCTTGTAATGAAATTTATTAATCTTCGAGATACCGAACATGAATTCACATAAAAACTCATTTTATTCCTTTTGAGAGAAGCAGCACAACAGAAAGGAAATGTTCCTTTCGACGATTACCAGCTTAATATACCGAAATTAACTATTCAACATCTTTCAACGACTATACTCCATCCACAGTTTTTTTTTTTTTTTTTTTGAAACCCATCCATCCTACTGCTATAACCGAAGCTACTATTCCAACCTAATGTAGTGCATACATAATGACAGAAAAAAAAAACCAAAAGGATCCTTGAGGAAAGATGGAAATATACCATCGAGAGCAGAGAGAACAAAAAAAAAAAAAAAAAGAGAAAGCGAAGGAAACCAGCGTAATGATACGAAAGTTTGGTATGCGAAAAGAGTTTTCATCCTGCTAAGTTGCAAATTCTGTTTAGATGACCTTAAACTATTCTGTCATGAATAATAAAACACACAAATCACGTTTCGGTTCAGATAATGTTTGCTTAATGGATTGAATTCGACGGATAGGACGGGTGTTTGGGAGCCAGTAGTAAGTAGGGTACCAAATGAGTTTACGAATAGACTAGGATATTCTTTTTCCAACAACGTGATGAAATTAGGCAGCCAAGTAGTCGTAGTCGTAGTCGTTTCGTTTCGTCTTAGCTCTCCTGATGCAGCTGATCCTAATGGAGTCAAGATATTGAGTTTTAATCACTCGAAGGAGGAATAGTTTGTCTTTCACAGGGGATGAAGGATTTTTAGTTTCTCTTTCTTTAAAATGTAAGTGCACGTTGTAATGAGAAAATTGGGAGGATAATTTGAAAATAGAGGTCACTGCGGTAGGATATAGAAAATTTTGAAACAAAACTTTTCTTAAATTATGGATTTTTTAGATTAAGTCAGGGTATGCTTACCAAGTGTTCTAGGTAAAGCTTATCGAAGCAATACGAAATGAGGGGTGGGTTGGGGTGGGTGGGTGAACTTGACCACAATGGATGCACTTAAGCTAAAGAAGATCCGTCGAATTACAAGGTCTTCTATCAATGCTCAGAGGAACTCAGCAGTGAAAACTCCACGGGAGATTTATGAGCACAAGGAGATGTCTCAAAGTGAGTCAAAAAGCAGATTCACAGAACAAAGTCGACAAAACCCATGGTTACCAAGTTATTATGCAAAAACTGAAGAGCAATTGAAAACCACCGTTTGCAGCGGTATAGTAATATTCAATATTCCAGTGCAATCAGTCTGCTGGACCGGACAGCCTACCTATTTAAGGCAGCGTTTGCCCGATCCACAAAAAAGGATACCCTCTAAACTACGGCTTCAGTCTCCTTAACATTGTATACAAGATCCTGTCGGCCGTACTATGTGAGCGCTTGAAACCGTTTGTCGACGAGCTGATTAGTACCTCTCAGTGCGATTTCATAACCGGTAAGTCCGCAATCGACCAAACATTCACACTTCCTCTGATCATGGAGATAAACCAAAAAGTCCAAGTCGATACGCACAATCTTTTAATCGATTTTAAGACCGCATATGACGGAGTTTCTAAAGACGAGCTATACAGAGTCTAGTTCTGGTATCCCAATTCATCAGATTGTGTAGAATGACGATGGAGAACGCTAGATACTCCACAAAGGTCGGAAACAATCTCACCGAGCCATTTGATGTCAAAAGAGGATTCAGATAAGGTGATGCGCTATCATGTGACCTCTTCAACATCATACTTATGTATATATGTATGTATATATTTTAGAGAGATTTCGAACCAGACTACAGTGTTGGATCCCTTTTCGTCTCTCTTCCACGATCCATCTTAGCCCGAGAGTCTCTCTTGATTTCTCCTCAGTTCTTCTCTGACTTTAATTCTTCGCGTCAACGCTAACATCTATTTAATAGAAATCTGGCTCTGGGTATCTATCCAGTGGCTCCCCAAGACCTCCCTTCTTACCTTAGCTAGCGCCGGACATTGACATTGACATGCGCTGCCGTCCCGACTTCCTGCAGGCATAATTCACAGGTGTCATCCTCCAGAAGACCCATCTTCTTTAGGTGATACCCGAATCGGCATTTTAATAGCCATTTTCGCCTGCCTGCAACCTTTCACGGTTGACCAACTTCTCTTGTGTGAAACTTCCTCTAAGTCTTGAAGTTCCCGTCTGAATACTTATCGTCCTATTTTCAGCATATTGTCCACCCATCTACCCACCACTGGGTTTATCGGCTCACTGTCCGCTTCTGGAGTTACTATCCGTTCCGCTTCTGCCCTATCCATCCTGTTTGCTCCTTGCTTCCTCAGAGCCAAGGGCTGATCTGACGTAAGGCTTCCCGGATAGTGTATTTCCATTAGGACCTCATTTGTAATATCCAGTATCTTAACAATCAGTGGGCGCCGTGGCTCAAGTGGTTAGTGCGTTGGACTACGGAGCAAGGGGTTCCAGGTTCAATCCCCAGACAACACCTAAAATTTCTTTCACGGCCCCAGCTCTCGCGAGCGTCTGACTAACATCCGAGAGTAAAACTGTCATAAAAAAGCTTCTCAAAATTGACGTCCGGATCCGGCATTAAACAGTAGGTCCCTTCCATTCATGTGAAGAATATAACACGCACAACACGAATGGTTGTGAGAAGCTAGGCCCTGGGTCCCATGGACCTGTTGCGCCAAAAATGTGTATTTTTTTTTTTAGTATCTTAACAATCTCCCCTGTTCTACCGCGAATGAGTCCGACTTTGGAAACTGGATTCCTCGAGACAATTTTCTGAAGTCTATTGACTTCAGCTATGCTTCTCATATTCAAGCAAAATTCGCTCCACGACTCCCTTTTGCGTTGTCGCAGCGTTGCTTTTAGCTCTTTCTTTTTTGCCTTATACTCATCCCATGATTCAGGATAGCATGATTAAAGGCTTTTTCACCTCCTTCTTTAGATTTACAAGTTCCCTACACCACCAAGGCTGGGGTCCTTTTCATCTACCAAAGTAGGTGTACACGCCTCTTGGTAAGCATTTTCAACAACTTATTGTAAGTGCTTCAGCTGTGATTCTACATCGCAAGTGGATTTCGGTATGTTGGGTACCCTCCTGCTCTACCTGCTCCTACTCACACAGCGACAAGGTCAGGGATACATATATCAGCATCAATCGACTCTTCCACAAAGCGTATGATCAACATTGCTGATGCAGCTTTGCTGTGGTGAAGATTCAACTGAATCTCCCTAAGTTTTTCCTGGTGCGGTTGTTCTATATCCTCGTTTGTCCATCAGCCTTTCCACTTTCATATGTTTTTGATTGAATAATATTCCCGGACACAGGCTGTCCATCACCTTTTCCGCTTTCTGCCTCCATCACCCTGGATTTAGCTGAACTGAAGGTGTTGGTATCATTTTTGAACCGTTCTCTAGTTCCTGACTCTTCTGGGGTGGTTTCGACTAAATTAGCAATGGTAACAGTCAATTCATTGACCGATATGTCAATATTTCCCGAGATATGTAGATCCTACCAATGGCAACTTCTGTTTCCCTCTCTCCCTTTTCATTTTTTGATTAAGCTGCTTTCGCAATCAGGGTCTGCACCATCAGCTTTGGGTTCGGCTTCCACAACGTCCATTAACCTCTTGGCACCTTGCAGCACCGCATTGTCCATCAACATCAACGATTGTTCAACTGAATTCTTTGGTTTCCCTCCGCACTCCATTTTCCTCACGAGCTCTTCCGCTGTCGATCCCGCACCTTTCCGTACTTTCTCGACCTCTTCGGAGCGTTCCGCCTTTTTTGCCCTTTGATGACTCGTTCTCTTTTTTGTTATTTTTGAAAAATGGGTACATAATGGTCCCTCGAGCCTGGGAGAAATCACAGAGCAGGTAGGTACGGATCCCCATTACCGGCCCTACTCAACTAGTATACAACAGAGGATTGAGCTGCCCCTAAGGAGTTACCACTAGCGGTTCAATTACCCCTAAACCTTGTATTCCAGTAGTATCACTACTTAAACACAGCTCCCTCGGCGCGGCGACTTACAACCTTGGAGTTAAGGGTTGTTGGATATTAGTTTTCGATTCACATTCGGCTCTGCCAGAATAGTGTTAGCTACTCTAGTGCATGCTGTTCCTCTAACTAAGCCACCCCACCACGACAAGGTGTCCAACATCCCGAATGGAGCTTGTCTGCATGCAATCCAGTCTAATTAATGACCCTAAACGTTTTCATCATTACCTTTTCCCAAGAATCTTTCTCATCCTTTGGAAGAAATCATTTATCAAACCCATTTATACGAAATGTACAAATAATGATATAACCAACTATCGACCTATCGATAAACTGTGTATCCATAGTCCATTTCCAAACTTTTTGAGAGCATTGTGTACGACACAATGATTTTTCATTATAAGTCCTTATTTTTTACTAAGCCACACGGTTTCTTCAAAGGTTGATCGACGACATCCAACTTAACAGAATTTGTTTCTTAGACAATGTGTGCATGCGAAGCAATCATGTTCGATTGTAATACCCACTGACCTCAGCAAAGCATTTGATAAAATCTCTCACGAAAGCTCTCGGTTTTCAACTTGGTTTTATCAGTTGGATCTAAAACCGCTTTATGAAAGACTCTACCTCTCCGTCTATGCCGATGACATGAAAATCTATAAATTCATATCTTCTACCACCGAATCTCGTTTTCTCCAAAGACGACCTTAACAAATTTTTTATCTAGTGTCAGAAAAATCATCTCGAACTTAATATTAGCAAATGTCCATCCATCACATACTCCCGTAAATGCCTTCCACCACCCCATAGGTACTACTTCCTCTCCAACGAACCTGTCCCTTCAGTCTCATCGTTACGCGATTTAGGTGTCGCATATTACCAACGTTATAAATAAGTAAAGCCAACTCTGCGCTTGGCTTTGTGAAACGTTAGTCTAACAAATTTTCATGCCCCTACGTTACCAAATCACTCTATATAACCTTCTTCAGACGCATCCACGAGTACGCTGTCCAAGCCTGGTCCCGTCACTATGCTAACCACATTCGACGTATTCAAGCCATCCAACGCAAGTTTAAACGTTTTGTCTTTCGCGGTCACTCTTGGCTTGATAGTTTTAATTTACCACCCTACTCTGAACGATTGAAACTGATTAACCTTCAGTCCCTCGAAATCATCGCGAAATTACCGACATCCACTTCCTGCATCATTTAATAAGTGGTTTAACTAACTTACTAATAATTGATTGCCCTTCGTCTCTTCTGTCCAAGTACTCATCGCATAAATTGTGGTTATAACGCACCTTTGTCTAGAATGCTTCGTTTGGCAATGGATCGTCGATCTTCTGGCAATGGAAGCCCAAAATAAATAGCCTCCTTGGCTATTGCTAAGGCCACACTTCTATCTACACTAGGCACTAGGTCTATATGCCAATTGGATAAACAAGTCCCCAAAAATGAGATTGTAAATATTTTCGAAAAAAAAGTGTTGTACGTATAATTTCCTTAAATGTAAATATTCAATTCTAATGTAACATCATTTTACAATCCATTGCACCATCGTTATTTCGATTATACAGCCGAAAGTTTTTATAGTGCGCCGTCTTAAATTGAAACAAAAACTATTCTTGTTGGCTAAACTTGCCATATTGAAGTTTAAATAATTCATGTAACAAAAAAAAAAAGAGAAATTGTAGGGGATGGACAGCATTTTAAAGAACCCACAAAAAAAAAAAAAAACCGAAATATCCTCACAGACCAAGATAAAACCGTTGTTTATGTAACAAAACTTATTCGGACATTTAGTTCGTAGATAATCTCATGAAAATTTTATTCGTCTGCTAGAAGAACAAAAAAAAAAAAAAACCAGCAAGACCGGACAACAATTTAAATTTGCATTTACTAGTCCAAAGTTGTGGCAAAGAAAACACTTTTTGCTACCAAATGAGATAGGTATCTATACCTACTTGTTTTTGGATGTATATTTCTTGGTGTCCTATACAGGGTGATTGAGAAACTATTTTAAGGACTAAGGTACCTAGTAAAGTGATAAGAGGGTTTTAAGTAGGTATATGGAAACTAACTTAGTTCTACACTAAAATGTCGGAACAGTTTCCAAGACGTTTCTTATCAGATATTTTAAGTAAAGGAGGTATAAGAAAATCTTTAGTTTATGGAGTTAGTAGTTAATCCCGTGTGGGGTATGTTTGTTTGGTACTAGTTCCCCCATCGGGCACCTTCCTGGGTGGTGGATAAGGTAACGCTCCTCAGATATGAGAGGTACTGGGGAAGTCAAATACACGGAGTGAACCAACAAACAGCAAGACGGCAGATGAATTGAGTGTGGTGATCAACGGGATGACAGATCGGTGACGGAGGAGTCTATCCTGAAAAGACATAGCAAGTATCGTCTACAACCCAAAAGCGTCTGTTTTGCCCATAGTGAGCGGCTTCAATCTGTGTTTGACTATCTAAAGGACCGGTGTGCTTGTTGAATCTGTGCTTATGTACATATATTATTAATCGTATCTCGGAAAACACGATGTTGGAATGTAAATGTTATCACATTTAATATGACAACTGGAAATGAGTCCCCAAGAGGCATCGCTTTTCTAGTACCTCGGCTGTAGTAAACCGCACAATGGATTTGGGGATGTGGCATTTTTCATGTACCAGCGTCAATCAAGGTGCCATAACAATAAATGATTCGCCAACAAATAGAAGAAATCTTTCAAGAAATGCTCGTTCCTTCTACGGCAACTAAAGATACAACCAGGTCGAGCGCTCCGCCTTAAGATCGATGAAAGGGGGTTAGGCCAAATAGTGTATGGTGCGGGAATTAAGCTTAATGAAGAAGGAAGGCACAGTCTTATTTCCTGGGACCCAATTTTTGCGAGAATAATGAAAGCAAGGTTTCGGCTAAAAACTCTCAACATCACAATTATACAGTGCTACGCCTCTACAAATGGCTACAAAAAAGAGACCAGACGTCTTCATAATAACGATGCGGAAGTGCCTAAAAGAAGGAATCTTTCCCGAAAAATAAAAAATTTAGCATTTGGTCATGCTACCAAAAGGAAAGAAGCCTCCAGGAGACCCATCCTCCTATCGCCTAATATGCCTACTGGACACCATGGGAAAGATCGTCGAATAGACAATCTACATAAGATTTTTCGCAGTATCACGGAATACGGGAAAGGAGCTCTTTAACAACACCAATTTTTCTTCAGAAAAATTCGATCTACTGTAGTAACTGATATCGCAAAAGGTGCCACTGAAGAAGAAAGATGGTTCTGCGGTACAAAGGATACAATAGTAACGTTGGACGTAAAAAACGAGTTCAATTCTGCAAACTGGTCGTTAATTAGATGATCACTTGCCAGGATGGATACGCCATATTATCTGCTGAGTATAGTGACAAACTATTTCAACAACAAAAAGTTGAGATACAATACAGATGTAGGGGTAAAGTACTACAACGTCGTTGCAGGAGTTCTACAGGGATCGGTTCTAGGACCAATATTGTGGTACATCATATAAGACGGTACGGTAACGATAAATTGGATTCGGCGCTGACATTATCGTCGTGATAGTAACTAAACAGATTCGTGCAGTTAAGACCGGATAAAAGATTAGCTAATAGCCGCCGACTTCCAAGTCGGCAACCAAACAATCTCCAACAACAAACTCCAATTTAAAACACATGCACACTACTTAACCACGAAAGCTTTGCAAATTCAGGGAGCTCTCTCGCGCATATTGCCTTACATCGGGGGACGTGAATACACTAAAAGGATCCTAATCTCGAGAGTTATCACATCAGTTCTGTTATGTGCCGCTCCAGTTAGGGCCCATGCATTAAGAACGAGAGAAATCAAAAGGAGATTGCTGGAATGGTCCCCAACAACATCCTTGCATATGAAATGTTGAGGATTTATAATAGAAGATACGCCAATAGTATCAAGATGATCCAAATTGAAGAAGGCAATATCAGGAGCTATGTGCCATGCTCGTTGGAATAATACAAAGATAGGCAAATGGATACACAAGCTCATACCGACAATTCAAGCTTGGAAAAATGGAGACTGCAACTACAACCTTACGCAATTCCTGTCTAACCACGGTGGTTACCGGGTCAGAGTAAGTGTCTCCATCGATTTGGACACGACAGCTCACCATCCTTTCCCGAATGCCCAAATGAAGATAATGATATGGTGCATGCAGTGTTTTATTGAAGTCCCTTCACTGCATGGAGAATGAATCTACCCAGTTCAGTGCAGATGGAAGAGAATTGGACGGTAACATGTGTGCTCATAACAACTCTACAAAATGAGCTATGGAGAATAGAGAAGCTAAGATTTTAGACATTGCATATGCCATCCGAATAGGACTCTATATAGGCAGTGAATAGAGTTGGTTTGAGACCCATTGCTGGACCGAGCTGTTTCATTAACCAACTTGGTACCATCTAGAAAGCATGTTTAAACAAGTACGTTTAAGGACGCCTTGGATATTCGACTTGAGACGTTTCCACAAAAAATTTATTTAACCAGATCTCCTCAAAATATTTGTCCTTATTAGAGATTCGAATTATGTTACACTTTTTATCACTGGAAGTGGCAGACTAGTCACAATCGTTCTTTTGGGAAAAAAAAATCAAACTCGATCCTGGGAGGGTTAACCGAAAGGATTTTCTAACGCACAATTCAACGATCATGTCTAGGGACATCTAGGCATGATCTGATAGGTAGTACGCGAATATCCATCACAGTTAGCCAGCAGAACGTCGCCTTCCGGGCAGCCTCTAGTTGTTATCTCCACTGTTACATGTTTTTGAAACAAAGTTCGAGTATTTTTTTATATAAAAGTGTAAACTTTAAAATTTTCAACTTCTGTTCAACACAGGATGTGAATTCTTCGTCGGATTCAATATCTGGAAAGAAGAACTAATAAAAATGTAACGTATGTATACGCCACAGTTAATACACTTATGCTTCCTACTTCAGTTAAGACAAATAGCTGATTTTAAGATTCATCACTCAATGAACAAAGTGAATGCTCTAGAGTACATCGAGGATGATGAAGGCTTTGCGTTGGTTTAGATAACTGGTAGCAATGTAACTGGGATTGATGTAGATGGTAGTGTCTGTTGCCCCAGGAAGAGTCTTTTAAGTCTTTTAAGTGGAGTACGTTCTGTAAGACCACAGGTTCACATTTGTATTTTGATGTTTTGTGTTGAAAGATAGAAAATATAAATTTGAATAGAGAGGGGTTCTCCAAGCATTTATTTATACACACATCATATTTTTGCAGTCCCTTCCATCCTTCATTGCAATGATATCTCTACCACCAATCAAAACAACCACAATTTTCTCAACCAAATAAAAACAAAATACAAAATGTGTCACCCTGTCGTGTAGATCAAGGTTCCGAAGACAAGAGGTCAAGCTATATAATCGAAACACATTTACTATGAAATTTTTGGGTGGGGTTGTTTCGTTTTATTGAAATTGTCTTGCAGACTTCAATGACCAGAACGTGCAAATTCTCCAATAATTGTTATAGTATCCTTTTTCTGGCATATGTAGGTATCGATTGGGTTATCATAGCGATTGGTTTGATTTTACTTATTCATATGAATAGACTTTCATTGAGACAAAGAGTCGAGAGCCCAACGTCTGACAGTATAATAAATTTCAATTCAACAAGGACGAACAGCTATGATTGTAGGCCATAAATACATTATACTACAAGACATGGTGAATTGGAGTTTAAGAAAAGTATTAAATATTCCTTTAAGGATTACAAATATATACATAGTTGTAGGTAATGGAGCGAGACTACTTTTATTAAGTTTACTAACCTAACCTGGCCTTTGAGAAAGGGTTGCAAAGATTCAAGTGAACTTAAAACCAGGAGTTTTAGTGATTGAATACATAACTTTTTGGGAGTTTATTGCATTTTGTGGTAGCATCGACAAAGCTAAATCTCAAAATGTAGGTAAAGAAGAAGTGGTTGAGGAGAGAAGGTTGAGAGAGAAGGCGGATGTGGTTGAAGGAAGCCTTATGAAGTAAGTTATAGTTCACACAAGTATTTTAAGGAAACAACTTTCAAATCTCAATTTCATTTTCTGATCTGGTTGACAATTTAAGTGGAAAACTAGGACCGCTTTCAAACTTAGTAAACATTTATAGTTTTCTCATTTATTCAGGAAGGAGTTATCTTCAAAAAAATCATTACGCTTCTGGGTAGTAGTCTTGGTTCGAGAAGATTCGCCTAAGTCACTGTCGCTTTTTCCACCGTAAATCACCACGAGTGTCACATAGTGCACTGTCTGGTGGGCATACATACCAGGAGACTCAGTGTTCTTTTCAACGATTTCTGTAGAAGCTGTTGAGACGAGGAAAAGGAGGAAACCATGACATATCTTCTGTGTACCTGTACTGTCCTATCGGTTTTGAGTAGGAAAACTCTAGTCGAATACTTTTTCGAAGATCTTAACGATTTAGATAGACTTGAATTAAGCAAAGGAAAAAGCTCTGTCACCGGGTCAAACTAGTTTAATGCCTAATCAGCGAACCATTCTTTTTGACGTTGGTTTACACCGAAACTGGTTGCTCTGCCATCTGTCCCATTTGTGAAGTGTGCATGTAGAACGCAGATGCTGGTAATCCGCGTTTTCCGGACTTCGACCTAGATCCCTATTGCTACTTCGGTTTATCAAAACAAGTGAAGGCTCAATAGAATACTTATCCTACTAGCTCTGTTGTAAGATGAATGATAAGCACCCAAGCAGAGCAGATATCGGTATCCTTCACGATAAAAATTTCTCCAAAAAAAAATATTTGGTCCAGTATGCGAGAAGCGCACACAGAGGTAAATACACAACCATGAACTCTGTGAGGTACAAAGGGACATTGATAAA
This sequence comes from Xylota sylvarum, assembly GCA_905220385.1. Taxonomy (NCBI): domain Eukaryota; kingdom Metazoa; phylum Arthropoda; class Insecta; order Diptera; family Syrphidae; genus Xylota; species Xylota sylvarum. Next base: position 44,285,905 of record LR999958.1, read on the forward strand.
GTCGAAGAAGTCAAAACAACTGACTGTGTCGGCTCGGTTACACGAATTTAATGCACAATGGTGCTGCAGCCACAAGGATACAAGAATCCCACGTCACGTTTACTTTCTACTTTTCGTCATTTAATAGACTGATGGCCTACTTTAAGTAAAGAGTTCAACGTTAAGCAACTAGGATGTAGATTTAGCCACTATCTTGGATACAGCATGTTTTGACGATACTTTTGATACGCTGGAGGGTTGAAATCCTTTATAGATACACGGTACCACTGTCATGTTTTCTCTTATGATCCAGGTTTTTCTTTCTTTTGGACTCCCGATGTTTTTATTTTCCCGGCATAGTTCCAGCATTTAATTCGCAATGATACTGTTGGCGTTGCCTCATGTTTTCCTCATTTTAAGGCATTTCTGGCTCCTTTTTATATTTTTCATTCTACCATTACGTGCTCACCATTTTAGACTTTACGTTCACGATGACTGGGTCATCTGAGATGTCTTATATGTGAAGGTTGCAGTGTTGCATCACCTCTTTTAGGGCTTTCGCCGCTATTAACATCGCGATGACATCGGCGGATATTCAATTTTGTTCACTCCTTATGGTCTCCGCATAGTAGTTAGTACTCCATCAAACTCAATGTTTCACAGGGCTGGGCACAGAACTGTTCCTTGTATCTATACCTTTTCGACCTTTCATCCGTATAGTAGAAAAGGGTTCTATCTTTAAAATAATTCGTAAATATTAGCATAATGAAGCTCCAGTTAATCAAGTAGAACGTAGATTAATATATATGTATATCGAGGGCAACTACAACACATTAGGTACTGCTTTTTTTTTCCTTCCCATCTAGTTCCAGAAGTGGCTTCGAGCGCAATATCAAAAACTTCATGTATCGCAAGGGTGTTGTTTGATTTTTTCTGAAGCCGTCATTTCATTCTTTATGACAACGGGTACTCTGAGGGCTTTGTCACCTTTTGGAATAAGTACCAGACTCTGACGTTTCCATTGCAGAGGGAACGTTCCTTCTGCAAGGCATCTTGTACAGAGATTTACAGACGGCTATGGTTTAATTTTAATTGGTTTTGGAACGCCATGGATTAAGGAAGAACTCTCCTTATTGAACTGTGGATTAGGGGTCTTCTTTCGGTCCCGTTTTATACCACAGTGGAGCTTTTGGATGTACTGCATAAATCAGCAGCTTCATTGTGCAGATTAACAAAAACTTAGTGGCATATGTATTTTAGAATCTTTTGCAGTGTTAGCAGTTTTTTAAAGCGCGTTATGGCGAGCCAATATTATTTCCGTATTTTGGATATCCGCATCGGTACCAGGATTCTGGCTCTAGTCACTGTTCACTATTTTGACCATTCTTTCCTTGAATCAATCATATGTAAGACTTCAGGATGGAATATCCAAACTTCCAAGGCTGAAAGGATTTCTCAGGTAATATTTGAACAATCGTACTATCGGTACTGGTAACTTCAGACCTTGATTGGTTGGTTGGTTTCAGGTTGTCCACGATAGAGCACACGGTCTATTGCTGGAACTATGTACATACATATTAGAATTGGTGTTCTTTTTTGCTGGTCTAGGAATTACTGAATTCCAGCTCAACCCTTCTCTATATCTCTGCGGATTCTGCAGAAATCTTTATATTTAGTAACTAGACTTTGAGGATATGTATGTATATATCCACATCTGGATTGTCTGCCTTTTACTGTCTTAGGCCTGCCTTACTATCAGTTCGATATATACACTTATATGACCAGTCAGTGGCTTACCATTCTCCCAGAAAAGAAGACTTCAGCCGACTCTGTTCTTGGTATTGACTAGATAAAAGAAACGCTTCTATGAGGAGAATATTACGATTTTAGTTGAACGTCACAATCTTGCATTTCTTGTAGTTTTCCAGCTGGTTTGAAGCTCCGCTAAGTAACAGATATGCTAGTGATGCTGATACACCCTGATTTGAACTTTTTATCTAGTTATTTTTTCAGGATAGTTTCTTACATTAGTATACCCACCGCATGTGAGGATTGATGGGATTACCGAAGTGTAGAGGCACAGCCAGTACATTACGTTAGGCTGTAGATTGCATCTGCTCCTTCCAGCTGAAATTCTGAACAAACTTTAGTTTCAAATTGCATAGTTGGTATAGTAGTAGATTTTACATCTCCTAGTAAACAGGCCCAGTTTGGCCTTGATCGTGTTACCAATGAAACCAGTTATTAGTCCATGTAACCTCTTTACATCAGAGAGTGCCTGAGGGTATTTGTCTGACAGGGCAATAGGAATACGTTCAGCAAAGGGTACGAGTTTCCTTCCTATCTTTTATTCTCCTTCGAAATGTTGAAAAATCGATTTCTGCAAACACGTTAAAGAAGGAGTTCCCCGTGATACTAGTTTTTTTCTACAGACCTGTTTTTTAAGGAAGTATTGCAGTTGTCACTCTGCTCTTGGTGTATAAAACGTATGCGTTCGCAAATGTTGAGCCTATGTAAGGCATTGGTAACAGATCGGGTGTCAACGTTATACAAGCTGCTTCTATGGGTTTCAGGAAAAGCCATTAGGATATGCTCTTTGGTTTTTCTTGCATGCATGTTGTACGAGTTACTACCTTATTCTTTCTTAATTCCGAAAATTAAAAAAGTCAAACCGAACGTTTAGTCGGTCTTGAATCCTGCCTGTATTAGGTATAAAAAATCAGCACACCTTTGTCCAAATATTTGGTAGACTGTCGATTGGTAGGTAGTCCTCGATATTTCTCACTGATTAGTTCAGATGCGATAAGTGGGTGTTCAGCATATTCTACGTTGTTTTCAGGTATAGGTGTACAGTATGGGAAAACTATGTTAAGATGGCCAAATTTTTGACCCTAATACTTGAAAATTTTTCTGGTTGACTCGTTCAAAAGACCTCTCTTAAGCTTCACTAATTTACCCTTTAGTCTTTTAAATGCTTGAAATATCTCATGTCATTATTGAAGACGAGACTTAAACACGTGTATTGTAAAGGGTATTTTTTTAGTGGCGGGGAGCTTTAAATTAAAATAAAATACAGAAAAATGTGTTTAATGTCATATCATATTGACAGACAATTTTATGGAATTACTGTTTGAATATGATTCTGGGCATCTGATTGTTGTGGCTGACGGGTACACGGCGTAATCTAGAGGTCCAATTTGCACGCAGTCTTCGCAGTAAATCAGGTTTTACTTCTGCAATAACGCATCGAATGGTGGCTTCCAAGTGCTCAATTGTTTCGGGTTTATCGGCGAAGACATGCGACATATCCCCAGAGAAAATAATCTAATGGCGTCAAATCGAATGAGGTGGTCAGTTAGCAGATCCATTTCGTGAAATTAATCGTTCGTCAAATGTTTCTTTCAGTAAATTAATTGTATCGTACGGTGTGTGACTTGTGGCGCCGGTACCACATGTCTGCAACATTAATGCCTTCCAATTGAGGTACAAAAAAGTTAGTAATCATGTCTTTGTACCGCTCACCGTTGATTGTAACGTTCTGACCATAATCATTTCTGAAGACATATGGACTAATTATTACACCGGCCCATAAAGCATACCAAACAGTAACTTTTTCTGGATGTAATGTGGCAATTCTGTTTATTGACATAGCCATTTAACCAAAAGTGTGCTTCATCTCTGAACCCTTTTTTGCTGAAGCAGATACGACATGAACCTTACCATATGGGGTGGTGGCTTTAGCTAATGGTTTTACATTTTGCTGTAATGAAGCAAAAACTTATGTCTAACTGACTGTACTATAGCCGACCTGCTTGACTCGACGCATATCCCTTTAGCTTTTACTCCTATTCCTTCAATTTAAGGATATAATAAGAATCTTGTGCACTGTTTTGGATCGTGAAAGTTGTGTGTCCTAAGTTGGTTTTCCATCCTGAATTCTTTTCTAACATGGCCGTTCATTCCATTGATCGGTTCAGGTCCTAGAAACAGTTTTTCTTGATTCAAACTCTACTTCTTGGATCGTCATCCATTTCTCCTTTATAGGTCCTTCGCTAGTTGCTTGGTTATCTGCGTTCTGCTGACATTCCTACATTTCACATGCCAATCTGAACATATGTTGATAATATGAATTCCTGGGACTGTCTCGGTAATGATGGACAAGAAACCATTATGGATGCAATGCGGGCTTGGTCTGACCAATGAAGATCTGAGGTAAAGTTACAAAAATATTTTTTTTTTTTTAGTTTTATATTAAAATTTATGTAATTTATTCCAAACCCTTCAAGCCATAATATGTTCCGAAAATTTTATTCCCTGCTCGAAGTGCACAAATAATTTCTGATTTCTATTGAAGTTGTTTACTCAAAAAACCCCAAGCCAAAATGAAATAAATGAATTTTTGTCTTCCCACCTCCCCAGAAAGAAAGTCTTATGATACACCCTCCCCCCACAGAAAACCAACTACATCCGCATACATACATACGTATGTAAGCCAGAAGACACAAAAGGCAAAAATATGTTTTATAGTCCTTTGTGTAACTCTCGGTTTGTTTTCGTAAAACCTTCTGTTTTATTCGGCATTTCGTACCCCAAGTTTGTTTTATAATTTTCTGTTATAACATCTTAAGTAGGAATCAAACGGATTTTCCTTTGGAACGGGCAGACATAATGCAGGAAGTACTCGTGCCTGACATGCATGACTAGGGTTTGGAACAAACCCAGAAATGTGCCTCGTGTGTGGATGGATATTTTCAGCATTTATTTCGAATCTAATCAAGGAGCAATTGGAAATTGATGATTCCTGTATAATTTAGTATTAATGAGGTAGTCTCACTCTCGCTCTCTCCGTCTGTTTGTGTGATCACATTATTGCGGTGTGTATAGGGGCGGATCCAGACTGGCTGATGTTCGCAAATACTCCAAGCCGTTTGATTATGGGGGTGTACACGGATGTATGGTCTGGAATTGGGTAAACAAACATTGGAAATAATTTAAATTGATAATGAAGTGTTTTGTTTGCGCGCACGTACATAGTAGCCGTGTTCGATTGAATATATTAATCCACAGACAGGTGATTGACATTTGTCCCATGGAAGCGGATGGATAGTTTATATTTACATTGACATGTATACTAGTCATGACGTCATTCATTTGGTCAAATAAAGCTGACAAAAAAAAAAAAGAATCTTAAAATCACATTCGCATCTGGGAATGACTTCCTGGCATGTAATGATTTCGTGATTGCTTGCCATTAAAAGTTCTTATCGACACACAGATGGTGACGTCTAGAGATGACATTGGTTGCTCCTTTCTCTGACTATTAACTGGGCAGAGTTCCGCTGGAATGGCCCATATATATTTTTTTTTATTGCTTTTTCGTGCACTCCATAGAGTGAATCAGAGACGCTGATAGAATTACTGTGATGTCCGTATTCTACTCACATCCATTCGGGGATATTTATGTGGATTTCATTCGGTTTACTGCAATAATATAACTGAATTGAGTAGTAAACATTTTTATATCCTTTACCATAGGGTATATTAATTTTAATCCAAAATATTTCGTATAGAAACATGTTGAAAGCATGTGGGACTATACACAGTTTGACACAAGTATCTAAAAGACGTTGGTATACACGTATAGATACAATGGTGGTATTTCAGAATCATTGAGTATGCTTGCCGACGATAGACATAAAGATATGACTAGAAAGCTATGCATAGCACAGGACAGGAGGTATCTAATAGACAAGTCTGCAAGGACAATTCGTACGTAATTTGTCCATTAAGGCCCGGGTCTTAATATTACGACTATGACACAAAAAATATAAAGCTATTGTTATTTTGGTAACAATTGCAATGTTTGACAGGTTAGCTCGTCTTAAGCTAGAGGGATACAATGAAACGCGCTAAAAAAAAGTGGTTAGAAATAAAATCGGATGGTAAGCGTTGCTCTAGACTTCCCTTGAAAATAGGTCTTGTCCTTGTTTTGATAGCATTCTTTTACGTAGGAAAGTCTTTGAAGAATTCATCTGTTCATTTCAGAATAGGAAAATAACCTTCTTTTGACTGCTGCAACGCGGTTTTGATTTCTCCTACATAGCCTAACGAAAACATGAGAGACAGTTGACAACTCTCTCAGTATACCATCTGAGCTGTTGTAGCTTTGATGTCCACTTGGAAGATATTCTAAAATCCGGCAATGCAATTTGCGTTTTCACAGCCATCGGTGATGCTTTGTTACACTCTACAGCTGCTTTAGCTGAGGGTGAAATCTCTTGACCATCAGACTAAATGCTAAATGGTATGTTGTGGTCGTCAGGTGATTGATGGCGAATAATCGAGATAGACCTTAAAAAAGTCTAAAAAAAATAAATGCTTTGCCGAATTTGCCGATTGCCAAAAATTCGAGTGGGTATCCTTCAGGATATTGGAAGGAAAAAATCTACTATGGTAAGACAAAACGAAATGCCACGAGAATATATCAAAATTCAAGTGCGTTGGACTACGGAACGTGTGGTTCGATGTTTGATCCCAGACAACACCAAAAGTTCTTTCACGGCCCACTTTGAGTGTCTGACATACATTCGAAAGTATAAGTGTCTTGAAAAATCTTCTCAAATATTAAATTGCCCTACGGATATGACACATAATAGTAGGCTCGTGCCATTCATGTAATGAATATAGAAAGCACAACACAAATGGTAATGAGAAGCTAGGCCATGGGTCCCATGGATATGTAGCGCCAAATATTTGCATTTGTATTTTTTGACTATGCCTCCAAATCAAAATTAATTGTAAAGGGTATGACATCATTGGTTCATTGATTCCCTTTTTTTTGAAAAAGGACTAGGCCTGTTGCTGGCCTAGAGAGCTAGTTGGTACTGTTTATGAAATGGAGAAGATCCGATATCTGATAGCTTATTACCTCTGCAGTGCTTGCGAAAAACTTGGATCCTAAGATGCATAGGCATCATTCATCCTTACTTACATACTAACTTAGGTGGCGCTAGTGTTCGAAGTAAACCCGTGCCTCGACCAACAAGCCTCTCTAGTTAGCCGGCTCCTTAGCTAACTGCCTCCAGTTGCGCAATCCAAATCGGGATGAGAACTCCTTCTACTTGTGCGCGCCACCTAAGGCGAGGTCTTCTTCTAATACGTTGTCCCTCCGGGTTTGATTTGAAGCCTCTATGGGCCAGAGCATTTGTGTCCATTCGCTCTACATGTCCTAACCATCTTAGACGACTAATGCGGAATTTTTTAACTAGATCGATGTCGCTGTACAGCTCGTATAATTCGCCGTTGAATCTGCCCCTTCAAAGCCCGTCAACGCTAAAGGGGACCGAAATCTTTCTCTCGAATCAACCAAGGATATCTTCATCCGCTTTCAGTAAAGTCCTTGCTTCTGCGACATTAAGGAAAACTAGGATGATCAAGGTTCTTCGGGATAGGGCTCTTCTACTCAATTTCCTTCTCAGTCCAAAGAAACAGCGATTGGCAAGAGTTATTCATCGTGTGCTATTGTCAGAATTGATAGCAGACCCAACTACCTCAAAGTTATAACTGTCGATTGTGACGTTCTATCCAATTCGTTGATGTTGAGTGTCCTTTCATGTTGACAGCATATACTTGGTTTTGCCCTCATTTACCGCTAAACCCATTTTGGCAGCCTCCCTTGCAATACTAGCGAACAGTGACAGCCTGCTGTGTTTTACAAATTATGTCAATGTCGACGGCGTAAGTTAGTAGTTACACTGACTTTTGAAAGATTGTAACTCCGGTGTTGGCGTGTGAGTTTCGCACAATTCTTTCAAGTATGATGCTGAAGAAATCGCATGTCCGTGCGTCTCCTTGTCTAAATCCTTTTTTGACATCAAAGGTCTCGGTAAGATCGTTACCGACTTTGATGGAGCAGCGAGAATTCTCCATCTTCATTCTGCACAATCTGACTAGTTTGGAAGGGATGCCAAAACTAGACATGCCTCTATATAGCTCGACTCTACAAATGCTGTCATATGCGGCCTTGAAATCGTTAAAAGATGGTGGGTATCGATTTGGAGTTCTTGAATTTTTTCCAGGATCTGCCGAAATGTGAAGATGTGATCGATTGTGGACTTTCCTCGTATGAAACCATACTGATAGGGGCCAATCAGGTTGTTGACGAACGGTTTTAGACGTTTACACAATATGGCAGATAGAATCTTGTACGCAATGTTGAGGAGACTGATACCTCTGTAATTGGGGGTCTCCTTTCTTGTGGATCGGGCAAACGATACTGAGATTCCATTCATCTGACTAAATCTTAGAATTGAGTTGGTATATGCTCTCTACTAGATCATTTCCAGCTGCTTTGAATACCTCGGCTGGTAAGCCGTCAGGTTCATCCGCCTTGTTGGGTTTAAGCTTGGATATTGCTATTCTCACTTCGTTTTGGTCAGACGGACGGAAGTTTTGGCTATCATCGATTGAATGGTTCATTCTGCCTGACAGCGAGATGTAGACGAAGTTTTTTCCATATTCTCAGCACTAACTGTGACTCTATTACGAAGTTTTCATCTTCAGGCTCTACAGGCTTCTGTACGGGTCTTGGTGACCTGACACCTTCTTTTTACCTATTTGTAAAACTTCCGTACATTATTCTTAAAGTATAATGTTTCAATATCTTCAATCGCGTGCTTCTCATGCTCTTTTTTCCTCTTACCGAGAAGCCGATGTCCTTCCCGTCTCTTCTGCTCGTAGAGCTCACGAGCATCCTTTGTCCTTCTTTGTAGCGCCGCTTGGTATGCCCCTTTTTTAGCTGCATGTGCTTGCCGGCATTCTTCGTCAAACCAGGTATTTATTGGTGATAGTTGGGTGAACCCCAGCGCATCAGTTGAAGCACTTCTGATGGCATGTTGGTAGCATTGCCACTGGTCTTTGGGGCTTGATGCTGTTGGCATAGGAGTTGTTCAGAGATTTTGGAATACGCGTTCGGCGATGATTCTGGCGATCTCTTGCGATTAGAGCTTTTTGAAGTTAAGCCTTCTCGCTGTAATTCTTTTTTGTTATGGCGTTTGGGATATCCACATTCATACCTTGGCTCCATTTTTTAGTCATCGCTTTAGATCGTAATCCCTCGATTTTGTCTACAATTTTGAAATAAATCTTAGAGCTCCTTTCGATAGCCTTACTTGCGGTGCGCTTCTCACAACTCCCATGGTGTAAAGTAATAGTAGCCTTTGCTTTGCACTTTGTAGTGTTCATTTATAAAGGTCCTTGTTGCTGTTGCTGTCCATCAGTCTAAGGAGCCATAACAGATGATAGGTTTGATAAGTGTTTTGTATATCCCTCTTACATAGAGGCACAACATAAAGAGCGTTCATTCCTTTCGTGGTCCTTTCTCCAACATTTCTTTTCCAACGACACACAGATATTTCGTCGCAAAATGAGAGGTCTAGTGTTGTGCCATCTAGCTTTAGTAATGTGAAGTTGCAGCACAATGGACCTCCTCTGGTCAAGTGCATTTGCCTATCGTGGGCCGATCCTAATGTGGAGTTGATTGTCTTTTTCTTCCTAGTGAAAAGGACAAACTCGGTTTCCGTACGGTTATACACCAAATCGTTCTATTTCGCGCACACAGAGAGCTCCATAGGAGCAGTGTCTATTAGCTCCAAATGGGTGGATTGATGATCCTGCAACTAATCATTTTTTTGATAAACATTTTTGCTATCCAGGGCATTCATTATTGAATCAGTTTTACCATTATTGAAAGCGCCCTCAATGTCAAGGTTTGCTGGGATAGTTCAAGTATTCTTAAGTCCAATTTTTAAAATGGTCTAATACCGAGACGAAATATTCCTTTCATATTCTTAGTTGAATCACATTCGAGATTAGAAAGGACCCGACTCAACTTGCTTGGTTCCTTCCTCTTTCTTGAAAAGTTCCAATAATTTTTAAAATTTCCATTAACTTGGTAGGTATGCTGCTGTTGGCTTGATGGTGAACTAATTTACTGAAACCCGACAGGTGACTAATTATGTCCATTCTTACGCAAGTCCTGCACATGACTGACAGATCCGATAGCCATTAACCAACATGTTAAGCTTCATCAGATGAAAGAAGAAAAAAAAATCGTTTAAAGTCCCCCGACATGGAATTGATTCAATTACAAACCTGATTATTGGTTAATTTTCCACTCCCTCTCAACCCAACCTCAGCCCTCGTAACACAATTAATCATTCCACTGATTCGAACCACAAATTCCATTGTAAAAACAGAAAATTCCAAAACCGATGCTTTTCCGCGCGCAGACAAACTGTCTCGCTTTACCAGGTCACTGAAACAAAATACGATCTAAGGACGAAAAGGGGAACGGGCGCCAAGCTTAAACTAACTGGTTTCCATCAGAAGAAGAAAAATCCTCAAGCCCTTCCACTCAAGCCTTAACATATGAATTTTCTATCTGCATTCAATTTGCCTGAATTTTTCACATCGTTGGGCAAATCGTTTTGTCTTTTTTTTTTTCAGCGTCGTTTTGTTTTTTCTAAATAAAATATTTTTTCTGAAAATTACGTGTAGAACATTTACGAACCCAGCACAGTACCTACAGTATCCTGTCGAGAGAGCATCTCGCGTGTGGAATGAATTTCGTGGAAGTGACTCCCTTCTGGCGAAGGGAAGAATTAACAAATTCAACAGGGAAATGGGGAGAAAACCCCAAATAAAAGCAACAGTGGCAGCGGCAGCACTCTGCACCAAAACACAGGACATCTACTGAGCGTGTAGTATATTCAGTTTGTTGTTTAGTCAGGATCTTTTCGTTTTTCTCTTCCAAAAAAAAAAAAAAACAACACAAAACAGACTAAAAAGTAGTCATGAACAGTTATACATTTTCCGACAAAAATACACACACTTACATACACACCCGCATGCAGGAGCAGGAGCTATGACGGCGGCGGCGGCGGTAACACCGATAGCGAAAAATCTTTTCCCATTTTATTTTGTTGAGAGAAAAATTTTACTCATAAATGGATTTTAGCATGCATGAAATCCTTGTACGTCTTCAGGGATACGCGAGACTGTGAATTCGTATGGAAAAAAATTTTATGATGTATGCATGAAATATGAGTGGGTAATATGTGTTTCGGCGTGGAGGGGGATGGGCGGCGTAAAGCTTCTTTGCGAACAAATACATACATACTTAGAGGAAGAGGGCGGAAATTTGCATATGGCGCGCATAGTATACGTTCAATTCGAAAATCACGCTTTACATTGAGTCGCGAGCTATGTTCTAGTTTCGTTTGGAAAATAATATATAAATTTCGGGACTTACGAGTGCGAGTACGAGGTACAAGGGGTTATAGCTGTTCGTAGTTGATGCGATGTAGTGAAAATGATTACTTGTGCTAGGAGCAGATTTGGAGCTGTAATATGTTCAAGTTGTCAGATTCGTTTAGGTACCTATATTAAGTTATAAAATATGTGAATGGCTTGAATTCGTCCTTAAAAATGCTGCGAAGTGCAGTTCGAGATGACTGTAGGTGGTACTATACCTGGAAAAGTGGCAAAACTCAACTTTTAAGACAGAGATAGTAAATTTTACTCTCTCGACATGAAGAAGATGAGAGCGATTCGTTAAGGACCTCTTTTATGGGAAATCGTTGCAAAACTGAAAGCTTTGTAAAATTGTTGTCATATTTGCCTTTGAGTTGAAATGGAGTGTTAGAAGGGTGGATAAAAGCCCAGAACTGCTTATAGGTGAGTGAAGAACTGAGAAAAGTAAGTGCTAGTAGTCCAAGGACAAAAACTTGAGTTCAAGACTCATCAGCGGACAAAATTGATGGTCTATAGAACGTTGATCTTATGAAGAAATGGAAAATGATAACGAAAGCAAATCAGATATCGAAGTACATATTTATATCAAGTAGGTAGAGTCTAAAAAGTTACAGTGATACTTTTCTCTGGTAAAAGGCTTTATATATCTTGATATTCACACTCACTGGGCAATTTTCTGGTAGACATCCTTAAATAAAGCAACAAACCTCGTTAATCTTAGCAAAGTTTAGCGAATAGTTTGTTTGTCACACTTCGAGCGACATCCTATTCATTATTCGACATTTTACTACAACTGACACCCCTCAACATCTTTTAGCAAGCAAATGGTAGCTAGTCCAGTCGTTTGCATTTTTTTAAAGGATAATTGGGCTTTGAAATAACCTCAAGAAGCACTACGACCTGATGGAGGTCTTTTGTGCTATCCCCTTAGACATTGAGTGATTTTGCCTACTGACTGAGATTAAGTTCACAAATGAAGCTGGGAATTTTTTGATTCACCTCGCTTTCTGATGTCACCTCGTCCTCAGCCTTTGTGTTTGAGCCTAGTCCAAGGAATGGCGAGAGACTCCCATAAAATATGTTCGAGAGTTTCAGTATCCTCGGGGCATAGTCGGCAAGTGTCCGATTGGCTAATGCAAATTTGAAAGAGCAATGAGTGGTTAGTCCTTCAGGATCTTAGGGTTATATTTTATTTGGTCATTGCTAGAACCTCTCGTTCGTTCTTTTTTTTTGTTGAGAAATTAATAGATTTCCTGACATGCCTTAAGGTACTTTGCAAATTCCAGTAAGAGAGCTTTTCGTTTTGTTCTCATGGATTTAGCTCTGTCTTGCTTTGACGGCGAACAGATAGACTATAGAAGGGTTCAGGGCCAATATATATTGAGATTGGGAACCGGATCTGGCAAGTTCGTCAGTCATTGCCAAAGATACCTATGTATATGTCATGGAAACCATGTTAATGTGATTTTATTGTGTACAACTATGTAGCTGTAGGAGGGTTTGAAGCCAGTTCCAAACCAGCTTAGACTCAAAGACAAAGGACATGAGAGCTTTTAGAGCTGATTTGCTATCTATTAAAATATTTTCATGTGATCTTCAGAAGTTTCTTCCTCTCGCTCGGACACAGAGCTGCACATATAGCGAAAACTCCTGCTTGGATGATAGAAGTAGAGTATCCTAACGATGCAGACAATGTGTAGTTGAGGCCGAAAATTCTGACTCCTACCCCATTAGACATTTTTGAACTGTCAGTGTATCATTTAGATTGATGTACTAATTGAGGGATGTGAGAATTATCCCAAACGAAAGACAACTTCGAAGGGTCTGTAGGCGGGTAGAGAAGCACGTATCATACCCGTAACACCTACAAATGCGTGTCTTTGCACCTTTTGTAGAGTCGAGTACGAGTAGGCTTGACTAGTCTCTTACCATCATACGAGCGATGCGTAGGTTATTATTGGGCTGATGATGGTGAGGTAAGTCCAGTGAATTATCTTTGATCTTATAGCCCATTTTTTTCGTTAAGTCTAGAGCAGTTCCAGAAGGATTTAGTCGCCCTTTCAGTGATTCTGTCTAGATGAGGTTTCCAATTGAGTTTGTGGTCCAGAGTAACCCCGAGATATATTGTTTCTTCTAAGAAATCCAGTTGTGCACCATTTAGTGTTAGTGTCTGAAGATTTAATGTGTCTGATGACTGTTTTAGCTGGGTTCAGCCCCTGTTACCCCTACAGTCCTTAATTTTGTTTAAGATTCAATATTACTCGATTCTTCTTTCCTCCTTACTATTATGACTTAATCGTCTGCATAGCTGTGAGTTAGAAATTTGGAATTGTTTAAGTCGTAAAGAAGAGTAGGTATCTGTTACGATGGAACATAGTAGGGGGATAGCACTCCACCTTGAGGACAACCTTTAGAAACCGATAATTGTCGAAACTTGGTACAAATGTTTCTTCTACTCCATTTTGTTGTCTGTGAATCAATGACTTTGGGATCGGCAGCAGTTTTGATGGATTGAAATGATGTATTGCCAAAGGAGGGTGATGTCTTTCATGACGGTCCAAGGCAGTTACTGTCGATTTCCCTGATTGATATGCGAATTGATGGTCGTTCAAGGGGTGCTCAATTAAGGCAGTATTTCTGATATGAAGATCGATATCAATCAATCGCCTGAAAGCCTTCGGGTCTAGGCGAAATTTACTGCCAACCTAAGGGTATAAACACTACATTGACTTTCGTCCAAGCTATTGGGATATTGCTAAGTTCATAGCTGGATCGTAAGATGGCCACTAGGGATGCGATGAGAGCATCTATTTAATATTGTATCGGGGCAAGAAAAATGCCGTCCCTTTGTGATAGAATCATGGGAAAGGTCCTCTCTGAAACGCTCCTTCTGTCCCGGTTTTTGAATACATAGAAAATCAATTTATAGTGTTGAATGAATTCATAGATAGGAGGTGGGGGTGGTTCACTAATCTGAATATCATTAATATGAGTTTACAGAAGCAATCATAAAGTTCAATATAAAACTGTCGCGACATGTCGTAAGGTTTTTGTTGGAGATCAATTCCATTGCCATGGTTTTTAGAGAGGACTATTTGAACCTTAAAAACTGATGGGAGTACATGGCAATACCTTACAGGCTACAGTAAAAAGTTCTTCTTGTCAATTTTTTTGATTTCCTAATACGAAAATTATTATGGTTGGTGTTGAAAATATGGAAAAAGTTCTTCTGCAGGTTGCATAACGACAACCAGGACCAACATCGCGCTAGCAGGCAGAATGAATCAATTAATCTAGACGATGATAGTCAAAACTTCCGTTCACCTGACCAAAACGAAGTGAGGATAGCAATATCCAAGCTTAAGCCCAACGAGGCTACTGGGCCTGACAGCTTACCAGACGAAGTATTCAAAACAGCTAGAAATGATCTAGTAGACAGCATAAATCAACTCAATTCTAAGAGTTGGTCTAATGAGTGTATGCTTAATGAATAAAACCTCAGCATCGTTTGCCCGATACACAATTGTGTCTAGTACAGAGGTATCAGTCTCCTCAACATCGCGTACAAGATCTTATCTGCCAGACTGTGTGAACGTGTGGGACCCTTCGCCAACAACCTGATCGGCCCCTATCAGTGTGGTTTCAGACCAGGATAATCCACAGTCGATCAAATCTTCACGCTTCGGCAGATCCTGGAAAAAAAACCCAAGACGTGCAGATCGATACCCACCATCTTTTCATCGATTTTAAGGCCCCATATGACAGTATCTATAGAGACGAACTATATAGAGCAGCGTTTAGTTTTGGCATCCCTGCCAAACTCGTTCCCCTGTGACGCATAACTCTAGCCAATTGTTGATTCTTTAGGCTAAGAATGCAATTGAATAGAAGAACCCCATCCCAAACAACTGAGGGGACTCTGCATAAGACCTTGATCATGGCACTGAAGCTTGGACTCTATCTAAAGCGTATGAAGATGCCCTCGGTACGGTAGCTTTGAGAGAAAGATTCTCCGTAAAATGTTCGGTCACGTTTGCGTTGACAGGTTTTGAAGGAGGAGATTCAATGACGAAACTATACGAACTGTACAGCGTCATTGATCTAGTCCAAAAATTACGCATCAGTTTATGGCATTTTTAAGATGGCGAGGACATGTAGAGCGGATGGACTCCGACCCATAATGTCTCCAAATCTAACCCGGAGGGACAACATATTAGAGGAAGACTTCGCCTTAGGTGGCGTGCACAAGTACAAAGGGATCTCAACACAGTTGGAGTGCGCAACTATGGGAAGTTAGCTAAGGACCGGGCTAACTAGAGAGGCTTGTTGGTCGAGGCCCAGGTTCACCTTGAACTTTGGCGCCACCTAAGTAAGTAAGTAAGTAAGTAATAGGAGAATTATAGGTCGTAAGAGCTATCTAATATTAACTTCAAGAATTACAGAACTTAGCTTTACTAAATACATAGCTTCTTAACCTTTCTTCTTAAATTTTCAGGCTCATTAGTCCACTATAGCACATCACAAATGTATTCAAATGCATTGTTCATAAGTAATTTGAGATCTTGGGTGTGAGGCATTTTCATCGAGTAAGTGCGGAGATACTGTATTTGAACAGGAGAATTCACACCCGTTTCACACTGTCCGATTAAGGAAGTCGTATTCTGGTTAAAGAAAACGAGAGAACCTGTTACAGATATTCGCAACTTTTTAGACAGCCAAGCAGCTATCAATCCATTGGAAACATTAACAGTTCTTAACGGCCGATCGTATAGATGGCGGAGGAGTTTAATGTTCGCCTCTGTTGGATGTATGGGCATAGGAGAATTCCCGATAACTTTAAGGCTTACGAACTCTCCAAATATGGAACACCTATTCCCATCTTTCCTAAAAAAGGTAACTTTATTAAACAAGGTTTACCAGGAAGTAGTATTTGCAGTTTTACGTATTTAATTCAGAATCTTTGTTGAATAGCTACGATAATGCTGAAGCCAACATATATGCATTGCGAAGCTGTATATATAGTCAGTAATTCCATAAATTGAATATTTTTAAATAAAAAATTTATCTAGTTTTTCACTCTACAGAAAATGGAATTATTCTTTCTCATCCCGCAATATATTTTCTAACACCAATCTGAAATAATATTTCACACGAAAATGTATTCAAACTACATATTTCATTTCTCACCCTGTAACTTTGTAAATCCACAATCACTCCTCCGCTCCGACACAAGGATATCTGCAGTTCATTATACATTCTGAAATGCACAAAACAAATTATATTATTCATATGTTTAATAAACAACAGTTGAAAGTGAAACAATAGAGCATTGTTTTGCACCCTTTGCCGTCGCTAACTAAATTTACAGAGTCATTTGTGTTTCGTAATAATTAACATTTCCTGACTTAATATTTAAACAAACTTTGAAATTCGCGATTAAAATATTTTTTTTCTTCCCCAAAAAAGTTTTAGCTTTACAGCGCGGAAAAAAATAAATATTTTCATCACTGCCAGATTCATCTAAACAGGAAAACTTTTCGTCAAAGAGTGAAAACTTTAATAGTTTTGCAAACTACTTGGAGAAGTCCTGTAAATGTTTTCTGTGTAAAGTTCTAAAAAAAAATAAAATAAAACTTTTCATCACTGAATAGCATTGACATTATCTTCCTTTTTTTTCTCGCTTTTTAGTCGTTAGTGCTAGTAAACTGTTCGGTAATTAGATTTAACATTAATGTGAGTTATGACAAATTAAAAAAAAAAATTTTTTAATTTTTAATTTGAATTTTATTAGGTGCAAGTTGGAAAAGTCTAACAAGCTTAAAGAGTACTACTTACTGATGTGTTAATATTAAACTAATTATTTCAGATCTGATTTTGGAAGGGGTTGAGACGACGCTTCAAGGACTGTTGACTGCTGGGTCATTTCCAAAGCAGAGTGCCCCTCTATCATAATTCCAATTTATACCAATATTTAAAAATAATTCTATATGTCAAAAGTCCAAACAAGAATCCTTAAAAGGTGGTTTTCTTAGAACCAAAAATATAAACTTAATCGCCTTGTCATGTTATCATGAGAGTCACCAGGACGCAGTAGGGTTAGAAAATGATAAATACAAACCATCAACGATTTTCACATCAAAGAAATGATGTTGGAAACTGCCTGCTAGGGGATAGGTTCGATAGATGAGGGGGCTGCAGCCTATAGCTCTGTAAAACAATTGGAGCTTCTAATGAACCTTAGGAAACTTATCTGTATTTACCAGATCGCCTGGATCTTTATTTTAGTAAGCTCATAATTAAAGATCTATTTTGTGAAAGTGAGCTTGGTTGATACAAAGATGGTGGGGTACAATTCCTTCCTTCTTTTTGTCGATACAGTTTCTACATGAATTTTTCGAGTGTACGTCAAGCCTTCTTTCATGTTTGTATATTAAACAGTGAAGACAACTATTGTAGCGCTAATATGCAGTCTATAGATAGATAGGTAGATCAACTTCTTAGAGTGTCGAAAATCCAGCTGTTTAGTTGCTAGACACGTTACACAATTGGTCTACCTAATTTTTGTCCTTTCAATAGCATTTAGTTTTAATTTCAGTTAACTTGTAGCGATCGGTATCCCAGGTATCTTTTCACCAAAGTTGTGAATAGTTATACCATATCTCACGAGTTCATCGGACTTACAACTCCCTCGAATGTCCAAACTGAGAGCTCAAATACCATTATCAGTACAAATGTCGGTACTGGTATTCAATTTTTTTTTTAGATACAAGTACCACGAAATTGTACTTGTACTTAGAAAAAATAAGTACAAGGTAATTGTACCTGTTCTGGTACTTGTACTTGTACTTGAATTTTACAAGTCTTCCTCGAAGGGATGGTAACCTGGAAGTTATTATACAGCAGTTTTGGTTTTCGTGGGGGATTTTGAATTTACTCAAAATAGAAACGTAGTCAAATTCTTTGTTGGATCACGACAAGATTTCATTAAGGCGAACAGCTGAACTAGCTACCGTTTGCTTGCTAAAAAATGTCGAGGGGTGCGAGTTGTAATAGAATGCCCAGTACTGACTAGGGCGTCGTCCGAAGTGAGACGCACAAGATGTTCGCTGTACTATGCTCATATTAAAGCGGTTTGTGGCTTCATCTAAGGAAGCAATCACTCCGCAACTGAGTATCGGTCTTATTACCGAGATATAGAGTCAATAAGTTATTCCCGATATCATTTTTGCAAGAGAAAGCTGTTACTGTGCGCTGAGAAGGTGGACAGATTTAACTCTGTGCACGGAAGACTTAACTTTTGGGGCACTTGCCCATATTTCGGCTGCGTATATGTTTATTGAAGTGGCAGCTCTTTCAATAATTAGTATTTTATTCAGTTTGGATCTCTTATATTGCTTATTAGAAAGTACACTAATAGCTTTTGACGATTTTTTTGCATGCATATCTAAGGTAGTGTTTAAAACTTAATCGCGTGTCGATAATCTGAATACTGAATAAATGGTCTCGAATCTTCTTCATACCGTCCGACTTTAAACGATATCATTTCATGAACTTCCCTACTTTTAATAAGCACCGCTTCAGTTTTGTGACCCTCAAGTTGCAAACTGGCTGCAACTAGCCAACAGTGGAGTACAACTTCTTCAATTGTTTTTACTAAGATCACCACGACAATGTCATGTGCAAAACCATTGATTGACGCTTCTCTTGGATTCAGTGGACGTAGAATTTCCTTATACATAGCATTCCATAGCAGGAGATCTAGAATTACAAGTTACTTCCATCTTTATTCCCTCGTCCGAGTTATAGAGGAGGACTCTGTTTGCAGATTTATCGTCGTGATGTCGACGATAGATCCTGATCTGACTGTACTAAAGGTGTTTGTACTTCCGTTGCTAGCTAGTACAATATCTAAACCAGGAAAGGCTTCAAGTAGAACAGTCTCTCTACGATTCGTATATGAACTGCCCCATTCTGTGGCCCAAGCACTAAAATCGCCCGCATTTTTGACAGGACTTCTGCCTGTAGCACCCGCAACTAGTCTATCTAAAATCGTCTCGAAACTTTCGATAGTAGCGGTAGTAAAAAGATAGTAGTTATCTTAGCCCGTAAAAAAAAATTCTCACGCACCTCCGGATATTCCTGGATTGAAGCGTCTCCGTAAACTCAAAGTGCAGACTTATTCGTCGTATCGGAGAAACATTTATTTTCAGATAAATTTTTGCATTGTTCAGATAATTTTTAGTTTTCGAACAGTGTGTCCTAAAAGGTCATGAGCCGCTTCACAATGTTTAAGATTAAGATATTCATATTTTTTTCAAAATAGCTTCTGACGTGTGTTGGTATTCTGAACATCTAATACTCCCAGTTATATGTCGAGATTCAATGCACTTAGCTTTACGGAGTAAGCAATATGGTCTTCCTTTAAAGTCCTTCAACTTGTGCCCATTTTCTCCGCAATTAATACACAAGACCAATTGGTCGTAAGGGTTTTTGCAAATTTTCGCGAAGTGTCCAAATTCAAGTGCCCGAAGTTCTCGTATTCGATAGCAAACCCATACGATCCGGGTTTTTTCGATTTTCAACAACTTGTGTGCAATTTCCGCTGGTAGGCTTATTTTAGCAGTTTGCGTTCCACCATAGACTTATCTAACGCTTTTGATCATAACAGTTTTGAATTCGAAACTTACTTGGCCTGTAAGGGCGGAACAGAACTCCTCTTTCGATGTCGCTTCGTCAATATCCTTGCAAGACCTCTTCCGTTAAGGACCAAACGATACTGCTTTCTCCCAACTTTTGTTTGATTTTATCTTTATAGACCGTAGTTGTAGGATTGACAAATTTGCTAGGCGGAAGTAGGAGGTCTTCACTTGCAGAATTTGAAAAAAAAAAATTGTTGATAGAATCTTTAAAAAAGCGTCTCCAAGGATTATTCAAATTGTAGCCAATCGAAAGAAGACGTTCTTTTGAACTGGGTTTATATAGAAAAGGAAAACTGTAAACAAAACCTGTTTAAAGTCAGATTTTTCTACTCTCAAAGCTAAAGTTTAAAACCAACCCGTATGTGTACAAATGTATGCTTTAAGTTATAAGAAAATAACATTTATTATTTATCCTAGTTCTCATAACAAATTCCAATGATATTGACATTTTACATCAACTTTAATCATAGAATATAGTTCAGGTACACACTGCCAAAGTCAAAGAAACAATCTGCCATAACCACAGCTATGTAGTATGTGTATAATATCCTAACAAACATATGATACTCAGTACTGAAAGCAAGAGATTACCTTTCGAAAAGAATTTTTGAATACAAAATACCCACATCTACTTGTTATGGTACCAACACTCACTACATCATCCTTTGGCACTATACCTACAGAAGAGCATAATTTTCCATCCACGCAGGTGATATGAAATGGAAAGGTTGGCCAGAAAAAAAAAAAAAACAGCATCCTTTCATACATAGCATCGCAGCACAAGCGTGTCGTAAACTTTTCCATTATACCACAAATTAAATATTCGAAAAGAACCAAGAAAAAACGCAAAATTTCGTTGGAATATAAATGAAGAATAAGGATAAAGGATAAAGGATGCCTGTATGCATGTTTTCCTCAAATATAATGGAAATTTACAGCGGAATACTCAAAATTTACATCTCATTGATAGGCAAAAGTTATTGATATTGTTTTTGGGTATAAATAAAATCCCCTCACACACGCACACATATCGCGGAAGGAACGACACATAACTCCTCTACTCTGGGTGCAGGGTGAACGACTTAGGGGTGTCTCCGATTTCGCCTGGGATATAGGCCATAATTATCATGAATGATGAAATTTGTCAGATTTTGTTTTTTTATTTCCGCGCAAATTGAAATTGTAATTGGAAATAATGACGGTATAAGGATATACTTTTGCTTTCGCATTAATTATGATTTCCACGAGTCGACGAAAGGGGGTCCTTTAATAACGTGCCGACGGCAATACACCTACGTTTATGCTGATTATGAGATAATAAAGTCATAAATACTATAAATAGCTACAAGACATATTATCGTCTTGAAAGAATCAAATGAACTTTCGCGGAAAATTACGGCTGAATGAGCAATTAAATGTTGGATATTTTAAAAGAAGAGAAAAGGAGGCAAATTCCTTGGAATATAATATTCGTTCGGATTTAATTTGTATTAGTATAGCACACTCGCCGGGAGCCTTGGGCTCTTAAATTCCCAAAAAGATTAGAATAGCTTATAACTTTATATCCCATAACAGGATGATGCAAGTTTGTGGTGACTATTTATTGAAGCGTTAGAATGGAGAAAACCAAAACCAATACGTTCCCTGCAATTTGGCTATGTAGACATGTTCCGAAAAGTTAAGAGCTACCCTTAGCTCAGAGATAAACATCGCAATTGCATTAGAAAAGCAGTGAAAGGAGACTTTATCATCCAACAAGATCTACCGACAATCTGGCCTTGAAAATCGAGGATATCCACATAGAGCAAGCTAGCATGAAAATACTAAAGCAAGACACATGAATTGATGTGAAAAAAATCTCCGGGAAAGAAGAAGTGTGTTTGAAGCCAGACACATTCGATGAAGAGTCTTTCGTCCTTATGCTGACAGATGTTGCACTTATGACAGCTGGCAACTTGTATTAGAAGGGCGTCCAACACTTCTATCTCAGCCAACGGTTTGGTAATGTTCACTAGATTTAGACAACCCGAAAAGGTGACTATAAACCAAGAAAGCGCTTTGTCTTCAGATTGCTGAATCTCAGCAGTGAAGTCTTTTATTGGTTTAAGATTATCTTTATACGCAGTACTTAGGTCTCCCAATTAGCTGTCTAACGAGAGCGGTTAGTTTATTCAAAAATGCGTCTACTTTTTTTTTCTATTCTAGGGTTACCTTCCTTCCATTTTACCTAGATGGTTTCTTTTTCCCTCGAGGAGGGAAGAAGCCACGACATAGTGTCATTGAACCTTAAGTCATTGAACCTTAAGTCATTGAACAGCCAAGTTCATCGGTGCTTTTAAGTTCAATAGGTAAAGTGGGGGAATTTTTAAGTGTTCCCTCTCAAGAGACCAAGTCATTTTCGTAATTTCTAAAGACCTTTTGAATGGGTGCATGTTCACCTAGATTGAATTGGAGGTAACGATGGAAATAATAGATTGCCCTTCAGAAACTCTTTAGTCCTTTATCACATTAAAAGTGTAATCAGAGAGTAATATCCAAGATTTCTGATCAGTTACGAGTAAAGAAGCTCGTTTTAGACCCTAGGTTACGGATTAAAAGGTTAAACTTAGGATGAAATCGATAAAATGCTTAACACTTCCGTTTATGTTGGAACGGTCCCATATAGTGTGATCAGTATTTGCATCACATCAAATGATAAGGCCAGATTCCAGGCTCTTCGCACCCACAATCAAGGTTCCCATTTTTTGCAAGGTGGGCCCACTTGGTCGTGGCACAAATATGCCAATACCAGCTAGTGATTCTGTCCTTAATTGAAGGTGAATAGCTATGATATCTTGATTGCTGATAGAGAGAAGGAAGATATTTAGATGGGTCTTTGAATCTCGGTTTTTCTTCCATACGTAGACTTAAATGTTATTTGAACTCTTGAGGTCAAAAACCTGGTTTCTTATCACACTGGTTTCCTGGAGAGGATAATTGGATCACTGCCCATTTCCATGTCCATCAGACAAACGTCGACCCCAACGAAGGATGACTGTGGAATAAGGAAATCAAGAAGGTCTAAGTTATCAAAGGCACTGACGATCTGCGTGCCTATCGACAAGGACTCAAGAAGAGATAAAATCCTGAAAAGGAGAAACGGAACGTAGCTTCAAAGAGATTTACTCATACCTGGTTCAGCATTAGCTTGGGCCCGCTTGGAAGGTTCTTTCGTCACACTTGTATACCTGAGTACCCCTTTCAAAGACGCAAGGGAAGTCATAGACTCCTCATTAATAGCAATGATGCGTCCTATATTATCCCCTCTCGGTTCCTCTATTTTGGCTATAAAATTAAAGTTACGGGTTGAAAGAGAAACATTGCTGATCTTCAGGATATCGAGGATCGCCTTTCAAAGTTCAACCAGACACGCTTTTGAAATTTGGTATCTTTCACGACCTCAAACTATGCATCCATCCAAACCTACGGCAATTCGGAGACGGCGAAGTTTCGATCATAGAACAGCACAGGCAATGATTTGGACACCCGCTTGATGCCAGCCACCATTCCTATAGGAGAGTGAAGTACCGGGGTGGTTACGTAGGACTTGAAGAAAGGTAGTGGCAGGTTTAACCTTCACCGTTCTTTATTTGTTTAACGTGAAGCTGCTATCAACACCGCGGTCTCCTAGTGTTCTATAAGAACTTGGTAGTAATGATGGATGTTACTATCTTGCTCTTTTTTATCACAGTGGGGATCATCCTGAAATCTCTGCCCTTACACAATGGGTCCTTTTTGAAATGAATCCAGAGGGAGCTGTGTGGTCTTGGTTGTCCAGCTCAAGGCGGTTTCGTATTTTAGGACTTTTGGGCTCATAGATCGCCTGTATGCAGCGAATTAGTTTATAGTATAGCCGCCTATCCTGACAGAATATTTTGAGCAGAGCGAAATTCTGCGAGGACGAAGTCGAACGCTAAGTCATCACTGAAACAGAAGGCATACATGAGAAGGCAAACTTCCAGGAGATGTATCATCTACCTGAAGTTTTTGTATGGTAAACATTTTAGGTTGAGTTGTAGAGCACGTCATCTATAACAGATTAGAAGCAGCTATTCGAGCAGCAAGTAAATTGTCGGAATGCTAGTTCGGTCTTCGAAACGCTCAACTGATGATGTTAATCAAGTGGTGGATGTCACGGGTCAAGGAGCATTATATTGAAGACGAGGAGGCGCTAAGCAGTACTGTCCTGTCACTATGATAGACGATAAGAATTGATCAATTTCGGGATCTGGAACAATAACATACCGGCACCAAGCAGAATGAGTGTACCATAGTACGCCAGGAAGCTTTAACCTACCATAGGCATTGTTTCTGGGGCCAAGGCTGTGAAATGCAATGTAAAGGGATTTTCAATTGGGAAGACCTATTGTTTTAATAGGGTTTCTCGGTTATGCTACGTTTTATTTGTTATTTCAACTCGTTTATACTTAGCATTTAGTTATGGAATGCTTCAAAAACCTCTGCAAATTATCGAAAATTTTTGATCAAAATTCGCATTGTTGTGATAACTTTACGCACAATTTTTGGTGGAAAATCCTTCTTAGCAATGAAGCCCATTTCTGAATCAATGGCTTCGAAGTATAGTTGTTATATTTAGGTAAGTCAGCAACCCGAAGCCATTCACGAAATGCCATAACACCCACAAAAACTGCCTGTTTGGTGCGGGTCTCCTGGAATGACCATTGGCCAATATTTCTTCTTCAATGATGCTATCGCAGTCAATCGACATCGCTACAGTATCATGTTGACTGACTGTCTTAGGGATACATTTTAAAAAGTTGACTTGGAGCGTATGTGGTTGCAACCAAACGCGGCCACATGCCATACAATTAGCCAAACATCCGCATATGTGATTCCAACAGAATGGAGCCACATGCCACAATAGAAGTTGAAGTCCGGCTAGCGTATAATCTCCAGAAATGGGCTAGTCAAGTGGCCGCCTCATTCGAGTGATTTAACGCTTCTGGACTTCTTCCATTGAGACCATGTCAAATAACTTATAGCCTCTGTCAATAAGCCGGAGTTCTAGGACGACCTTAGAATCAACATCGAATGCCAAATTGTCATGACAAATTAGGTTCATCGTATTTACTCATGGATGCACTTACTTGGAATACATTCGAAAGATGTTGTCTACCATAATTAATCGAATGGGTAGTACCTTAAACCGAAATAATACCTTTTTGTTGATATATCCAACACAAGCTGTTTTATTTAAAAAAAAAAACAAAATGGAGCTTTTTTTAATGAAAACCTTCTATTAAAGAGAACGGTCTAAGTACATATTTTTGTTTTCAAAAACCTCTGTCAGTACACAGTACCTTCATCTTCATGCTCCTTGTCTGCACTTTGGTCCTACGCTCGCCTACAAATTTTAAATACGCATCGTTCGCTTTTCTATTTTAAGCAGCAAATAATTTATCTCAAACATTTATCTAAAATATCGTAAAGTATTCATGCACCATTAACTTCAATGCACACAACCTTGGCATTGACGTCTTCCAAGAGCCGACATAAAGGAAAAAATAATGGAATACAATTTACTGCCGACATTACATTTATTTCACCGTTCTTATCCTATAAGACCATCGACTACTATTTTCATTATAACAACGAAATTGCGTTTTTTTTTTTTTAATGGCAAACAACTTTAGAGCAAGTCCACTTCGTCCGTCCGTCCGCGTCTCACGGAGCATCTGCTTGTCGAGCTTGTCCTATCGTAAGTCTCCACATTTATTACATGCTGCTGCCCTCACTCTGACTTTCACTTTGGCGAGCGTTAAAAGAACATTTCTGCTGTCGCTGCTAATATATTCGGTAAGAACGTTTCACAGCTTCATAGATACATTAAACATTTTATGGATGCTTCTGTTCCAGGTCAGCGACACTCTTCATTTCCTCTTTGAAATCGACAAAAAAAAAAAACAAAAAAAAACCAATCAATTCTATTCGTCCACCCAACGGAAGGGCAATCAAAATATATTCCGTTTCATTGAAGAAAATTGAATGTCCTTCCCATAGCAACAAGGACACCCGGCAAAACCTCACAATAAGTCACACATAGTAGTAGTTTTTTAAAAAGAAAAAATATAAAAAAAACGACCTCAAAACGGTTTTCCGTGAATGCACCTCCATATGAAATCTGGAGCACGAAATAAATAAAATGTTTTGAGGATACAATGGCGGATTTATCGCCATCTGAAGAGCTTGTTATGTCGTTGTCGATGCAATAAGCCGGAGGGCTTATGTGCTGCACTCCCCGACAGCTCTAACAACAACAAAAAGCTACTCAAGAGCACTCAACATAATAAAAATTGATTTCGATATCATGAAGAAAAAATAAAAAAAAAAATTTTCTAAAAATCTGAAATTCTTTTGGTGGATATATCTCAGTTTTGTCACTGTTGTCGTTTTGTCGATGTTTTTAGAGATGCATCCACCACCGGAACAAAAAAAAAAATAAATGTACAACCGATATACTTTCAAGCAGGACACTGCACATTGGCTTTATTTGTAGTTGTGGGTACAATGATTGTGTGTTCGAGAAGAGGATGGTATTTCCGGACTACGTCACTTGGAATTGTTTCCTTTACTGGTGGAATGAATCGAAATCATGTGTAGAGCATCGACAGTTTCTTGTCGCACAGCTAAGGTGGACAAAATGAATTGGATGTCCGAGGATTGGACCAATTTCGTAGGTGGCACTGATGCGAACCGTGGACAGTCTTAGAAATACTGTGACATTTCGAAAGGAATTCTATTGGCTTTTTTTTTATTTTTTATTTTTTTTTGAAGGACTGAAAAGGACTGTATTGAATTGACTTGGAAATTGTTCTTCATTCTAGGTTACCGGGTTTAATTGGTAATTATTATCTTCTGTGATGTCGCTCTATGAATGTGACAAATTCACTACTACTATTGGCATCATTTGCTCAGTATTTTGTGGTATGAGTCTTAGGGAAAGTATTGTTTTTTTGAAATTATTGGATTGGGTTTATCTTGAAAACATGAGCAGAATCGATTTCTGAACAGAGTAGGTTCATATGTTACATCAACTACCAAATGCAGTAAAGGGATTAGTTGCTTATTTCAGTGGTTAATAAAATAAATGACTAATAGGCAATCAACCAGGTTATATCCACTCCAAGTTTCTATGGATAAAGGGTTTCTCTTAGTTTCAGTAGATTTGCTTCTTTTATCAAAACTGGTAAATATTTAATGCAAGTTCATGAATTTCAAAGAGTCGAGTACTTTACAACGACACAAGGACTCGGATACTCGGCACTATTACCGACAAAACTTATTTCTCAAGTATTTTTAACGCCATGTCCGAAAGGCAATTTTGATTTGAGAGGCTTTTCATTACATTTATACTCTCGGATGTTAGTCAGATGGTCGCCAGATGTGGGACCGTGGAATGAAAGACAAACTTTGATATTGTCACCTTTAGTTACCCTGTCTAAGAGCTCTAGTGGTATTAGTTTCTGATGATGTATTTTTTGACCTGTGCATTCTCCAACGTCAGCCACAATCGGATTCACAGAATATGGCAGATAAGATCTTGAAGAGACTTACATATTTCTCTACAGATGACACAGTTTAGGGCGTCTTCTTTCTTTATGATCGAGACAACAATGCTGAGGTTGCATTCATCGGGCATACTTTCGTCTAACCATACTTTCAATTGCATGCATTTTATGAAGTCATCCCATGCTGCTTTGAATAGCTTGGCAGTCAGGTCATCAGCTCCAGCTGCTTTATTGGATTTCAGCTTAGATATCGCTATCTTAACTTCATCCAGGTCGGTAAGACGGTGATGTTGGTTATCATCGTCTAGATTGAATGGATCACCCACTATTCAGACATAGTGGTAATCAGAATTTATTATTCCATGATAACGGACTCCCGACCCGTATAGATTCTCTGCAAGAGATAGGGCAGCCTTTTATCCTCGTCAGTTCTGGGCAAGTTGTTTATAATTTGCTAGACCAAGCACCCTGGCAATTGCAATCGCTTGGGGTCTGGGAATCAAAGATCCTCTTGGCTGGAGCGTAGTTGTCCATTTACTCGACGTGGCTAGTGACTGAAGCAATGTAGTCATCTTGTTTCGGCTTTTTAGACCACATCCACATATTAGTACATCTAGTAGAGTTCGCGGCTTTATCTTGTACTTCTCCTCGCAAACACTACGACTGATGATGTCTGTGTCATTTGCGTTATCCAGCAGGTGTAAGGATTTGTTAAAGATATTGCCTTCCAATTTTAACTTCTTCTCTATGTACTTATGTACTATTTCCTTTAGTACGAGGTTCAGGAACTCACACGATAGCTCATTTCACTGTAAGCTCACTGAAATCCAGTGAACGTTTGGAATAGTTCAGATGAAGTGCTTTCAAACTGCTGAATCAGTTTTGCCGGCACTTCGAATTCAGGTATCCCCTTGTAGAGTAACAAACGATGAATGCTATCATAATGTAGCTTAAAGTCGATGAAGAGTTGATGAGTTTCGATTTGAAATTCGTTGATATTTGAGGATTGGCTTAGGTCGGTCTACAGCCGAAGCCTAGTGCTTCTTATCACAGTATTACTGGATGGTGCAAAGTCTATTATTGGGAAGTCGGTGCCTGTTATCGTTTTGTGGAAGCTGTACCTTCCACCCAACCCACCGCAGATGGTTTTCTTGATTTTGCCAATGAAATCCCCGAGTGCGCTTTTAACATTATACTCCAGAGAGGCTCTGTAGCCTCTATCCAGGAGGTAATAGTATTCCTCCTTGATAGCATGAATGATAGCCAGGCCTCTTGACCTTAGCCTGTTTCTCATGACGAATCCACATGAATCCTAACATGTGCAGCTTTTAATGGCTGCAGTAATATACGTCGCAATTTATTCCTTGAATTGGATCAGGTATGGATCAGGTATGCAAAAAAATACCTGATCCAATTCAAGGTTGCATTGCAAGAGGATAGATTCAAGTTGAATGGCATCTGGAGTGAACAATGTGTGCACAATTCAGGCACAGTCCTAGACCGTGGATGTCTCACTTATAGCCGAGGCTATTTTACGTGGTAAGGAAGTTACCATTCTACTACCTCTAGGAGTCGGAGTCGGGTGTTCCGATGTCAGTAGTCTGTGAGTCCTGCCGTTGGCCCTTTAAGTGGCATGTTTTAATATTCACACGAATGGAAGGGTCCTACTGCCTTGTGTTCGAATGACAATTTTTATTTAGGAAGCTTTTTCAGGATAATTTTCCTGGCTCGCTAGTGGACCGTGGAAAATCGAATCGAACCTCGAATTCTCATTCAATAGTCCGAGGTATTAACCAATGAGCTACGTTTCATGAAATACTTCGTAGTGTAGGTCATTGTATAACGTCTCCGATCATACGAGGTTTTTAAGTAGTCATGGCTTATTTTCATCTAAATGAATCCCATGGCACCTTTGGCTGTAACCTGTATGTATTCCCTATATAGATAGGCTCGGAACTTAATGAATCCATTATATGCTCCGGAGTAGGATATCTGTGAAACAATGAACTATCAGTCAAACAACCAGGGTACGATAGGAGCTGTCCTTCTGCACCATATCGATTTCGTTATGAATTTTAGGATGGTTTTAGGTCCATTCGCTTAGATGGGTGCAAGATACTTTTTCGAGGATTGTGTATCTAGTTTTACTGAGGCTTGGGTATTGGCTAAGGAAATGTGATGAATCTTCTTGTGCATCTATGTCGCTATAGTCTCTGCATAAATCTATAGTGCTGATTCTCATTCTTCTAGGATGGGACGGCATTGAGTTTTGGTTTGTGAGGATGTCTATGAGGAGAGTCAGTTGCTGTCTATTTAACGACAGTAGTTGCCTAGTCCTTTTTTTGTTATACTGGGTACTAGTTCATAGTTTTTCGAGACGCGGGATGAGGTAAGACGCGGCATGGGACACCATTCGTTGGCCAGGTTGTGAAAGTGCAGAGTAATTTTAGGACTAAGTGGTCTGTTTGTGGTTCATTTGATTCTGATTCTTTTCTAGCTAGTTTATCACCTATTTTATTGCCGTGGAAGCCCATATTTCCCGTGATATAGCAAACTGTTATGATATGTATCGAGCTTAGGGATTTAAATACATCTTTGTATCTCTTAACCAGTTTTCATTTTAAAGTGATGGCTTTGATGGCTGATTGACTGCCTAAGTATGTATATGCTCAGTTCAGAGTGAATAGGTTCCTCCA
Source organism: Xylota sylvarum (assembly GCA_905220385.1). Lineage (NCBI taxonomy): Eukaryota > Metazoa > Arthropoda > Insecta > Diptera > Syrphidae > Xylota > Xylota sylvarum. The sequence continues at coordinate 44,316,160 of LR999958.1, forward strand.
GGCGATTAGGTGATTCTATATATTTTCGTTTAGAACCTACTTGTGTGGTGTGGAAGTTTTATGGACCGGGCAATTGGTGGCTTATCTGAGTATATTCCTGAGCCAGTATATCCTGAGCCAGAACCATACTCCATTTTGAACCTTCCGTGAAGATGGATATGGAAGTGTGGTTAGGCCATTGCCTTTCGTCCAGCTCTCTCGAGAGGGGAACTTGGAATTTGTGGGTATTTTGGGGAAAATATTTCGAGGACACATCACCGATTGACCACTTGGTAATGGTACAGTGTCCAATTATGTTTTCATACCACATGTTGGTTTGTTAGAGACGTAAGGCGTTTTTTGCCACTACTTCTGTGGTGAGCATAGTCCGAGCATGACTTAGAGGGTGGCGGTCGGTGTTGTTCTAATACCGCTGGTTATACCTATGCACGCTAGAAATTTGATCCTTTAGAGGTTGTTCAGATTCGTGGCTCTTTCGGCAGCAGGCCACCAAACCAGGTGAGGATGGGTCTTACGATGGCAGTGTATATCCGGTGGATGTTGGCTGGTTTTGGTAAGTATCTTGGATCGAAGATTCTGCTGCTATCGAGGCCTTCTTTGTACGTTCAAGTATATTGACTTTCCAGTTCAATTCTTGATCTAGTATGCACCCTACGTATCATGCCTTATTCGAGACTTGGAGTTCGGTTCCATTTTTTTATTAGTAGGTGAGACGCAACTGGTCCATTGTACGACTAGGAAGCAAAATCCAGTATTACCCATTTTACTGGAATTTCCTCACCTTTTGGAGAAAGCCGAGAATGCACTTCAGCGATGAAGAGCTTACAGTATCAGCACTTGGCGCATCAGCACCGAAGATTTGCCACCTGATCTGAGCAAAGGCAGAAGAATAACAAAGGAAATGAAAAATCCGAAGTATCGTCGCCCTCTCTACAAGCGTCATAGACAGCGATGTACACGTTTAGTGGTTCGGAAGCACACGCTTAGTCTGCCTGTATCCTGCAGAGCCGTGCCACACACAATTGTGTTCATAGGAAACCCAATCGTCAATGGAGAAGACCCAACGCAGGTTAAGGCTTTCAGAAATCAACCTCTGAGCCTTGCTTAACTACCTCATCGGAGATCTCATTTCCCGCAATCCCAGTTTGATCTGGAACTCAGACAAGAGTCAAAGAGTTAAGACTTGCAACCGAATTCAAAGAGTTCTTGCATTCTCGAACTTTTTTGGAACAGGTTACAGGGTTGAGACTCCAGACGCAAATACTCTGACCGCACCACCTATTATCTTAACAATATAGTCGGCAACCATTAGGATAGCATAGATACACGCTTGAAAAACATGGCTGGTGTTGTCGATATACACGAAGGCACCAGCACCCTTGACTAGTTTTGTACCCATCCGTGAAGATTCGACTACAGCCCAGTCCAGGCTTAAACTCTACCCGAACCCAGTCCTGAACGCAAGGAAATTGAACTCTGAATTTGCATAGCAGCCGAAGTTCCGGTGTCATTCCTTGGAACCAGGGTCATAGGATAAGTGTTGCGCAAGATCACCGAAACTCTAGTGCGGATGATACCAAAAGCCACCCCGTCTAAGACGGTAGATTACTCTGATCGCATGATGGAAGTATCAAGTGAAGGTAAACCAAGCAAAGCATCTAGACTGCTCTAGCCAGGCGTACTCGGGAAAGTTCTCGTTCAGCCGAAACAGGCAGTTCTTTGGAGTTTCCTGCAGAAGGAAGTCACATACTTACACGACAGGCCTCTCCACTAAACAACTGACGTATAAGCGAGAAAAGTCTTATCATAGCCGTATAGATCCAGAGGTGGTAAGCCCCACGTCTTACCTAAAGCACCCTTACGCTGCCAGAAAACTGAGTGCGCCTTGGATGTCTTCGACTTGACATGCTTTGCCCAAAGAAGTTTCTTATTCAGGATCACTCTCAAATATTCCGCTTCATCAGAGATCTGGAGAGTGACGCCTTTAGCACGTGCTGAGTCAAACCGGTCACAATCCTCCTTCTCGTGAAGAGAACAATCTCTGTTTTTAAGGGATTGAAGGTTCGTAGACCATGTCTAAGGCTATCTACAGACAGTTTGTAGGCATGACCCGACAGTAAGTATGACAACATCATCTGCCTATGCCAGAGCGTAGACGTTTGTACTATTGAGAGTATGCAACATAGAGTCAACTACCATGCACCATAGAAATGGAAACAGAATGCCAGTTTGCGGGCAGCTTCTGTTAACATCTACCATAACATCTACAACAAAAGTTTTATTGATCAGCATTGCTTTGACCAATGTGTCATGTGTTGTCTAACCGAGTCACACTTGCAGTTAAAGTCACATTGTCGAAAGCGTCTTCTGTGTCAAAGAAAATGCCCATGGCATATTTCTTCCTATCGAGTGCGCATTCAATTCTAGCAACTAGATTCTGAAGCGCAGTCTCAGAGGATATTCCACGCTGGTATGCACGTTGCATCTCAAATAGAGGGTGCATCCTCAGTTCAGACTTGCGCATGTGAATCTTGACTTGTCTCTCTAAGCCTTTTAGCAAGAAGGAAGACAGACTTATAGATCTGAAACTTTAACGAGGGAGTAGCCATCTCTACCAAATTTTGGTATAACAGCCACTCGAACCGTACGTCAAGGTTTAGGAATATATGCTAGTGCCAACAATGCAATTAAGAATCTCTTCAGAGTTGTAACTAACTGGTATATATCCTGTTTCAGCAAGGCTGGATACACTCTATCCAGATGCTATAGCATATTTGATAGCCTCATCTGTTGCCACGACGTAGCTGGAATACTGGTTTCATCTAGGCTCTCGATCTTTTTACAAAAATTTGTATAGGAAAAATCTTTTCTGATGTCGTGGTTCCACCACGAAACTGGTGATCTACAGGAGGTTTTCATAACCGGGCACATCAGTTCGAAACATCTGGTGATGATACTAGTCAGAAGATCCGTCTCGTTCTGAGTTTAGGAGGAGTTTTGATACACTTGTCCAGCTCTTCTCTAAAGCCTAGATATGCTTAATTTTTCGCGGACTCCTCCTCTCCTTCAAAGTAATAGCTTCGCATTTGATATGGAAGCTAATGTAACTATGATTCGATAGGGACACTAGTTTTCTCTTATTCGGGAACAGAACTAGGTATGTAGGTGCTTTGTTCCACTGCAGAACTCAATCTAGCATTTAATCCAGGGTAACCTGTATACAGATGGTTCTTATACCAGAACTGGCCTTGATATTCATAAAACTGTATCCTTAAAAAAATTATATTTAAATACCTGTCTACATACATACGTAGATACTTGAAATTTCAAAAGAAGCAAAACTCCTTCGAAATGTGTACGTAGAGCCCTCCTTTCAAGACAGCACACATGCCTTTCATAAGATTTACATATAAAAGCCAATAAAGCAATAGTTACATACATCGCATTAATATGCTCATCACTGCAAGCACATGGCACGAAGAAAAGTCTTAATTAGCGCAGCATTGAAATGTTGATGAGCAAATGTTTCGCCTGGGATGATTATGGTGGTGACGGTGTGGCGGCGGCGACGACGACGACGACGTTGACGATGGTAATGGTGGTGGCAACTTGAGATGTGTAACAAAATTTGCATAGTTCCTCCAGCTTAACGAAGTGATTGCAGGTACGAATGCCGCTTCATATTACACAGCCAGATTTAGATATCCTGGCGTCAATTTGTCTTTTGTTAAACAGGCATGTATAGCTGTAGATGTGTTTCGTTCTAGGTTAGATTGTATTGTCTGTCAGGAAGTTTACACGGTACAGGGGGGGGGGGGGGGGGGGGGGGTTGGATAACGATATACAGGCGTATAAACAGTATCAACTGATGCGCGATTTCCTTCATTGTCGTTACAATGATAACAATACAACAACTTTCCCTGATTAAATAACGTAATTTAAGATTCTCGTCTAATTATCCCCTCAAGATTTTATTTAATTAAACAGAAACAAAAGGCAATTGTCAACGGTGAAGTACCTACCTAGTCTGTATGTGGCGTGGAATGTGGAAAGGATGAACAAGGAGCTGGTTTGTACGAGTATATGTAATGCAGACTGGCACTGACTGCATAGGAAATGCGATAGACAGGGCGTTGATTTAGGAGGATACTGGCCTCATTGTAGTGATAATTTGCGAAAATGGTTGAGTTGATGAATTTTGTATCTTTATAGCAAAAGTAATTGATATAATAAATATGACAAGCAGGTAGGTACAGTTTGATATCCAATGGTCTAGTTCAGTTGAATATTAAAATATTTTTAAAGACTAGTTCCAGGTGAAGTCATACACAGAGTTACTCCAGTAAAAATTGGAAGAGTAGGTTTCACTTGACCTGAGAATGTCTTGAAAATTTCTAAAAGTAATACAATTCTTGGAAAAATTTTTTTGTTACAACCTGGCGGTTTATTAAAACACTCCTCTGTTTTCCAGAAACAGACACTTAGCCGTTCAATTCACCTTGAAGTGAAGTTATTTCCACATCTCGGAACAGCACTCCACACGTAAGAACATCGTCCTTTATGTCTTTCAAAATGTATAAGATTAGAAATTTTCCTGAATTCCCTTAATGCAGTATATTTCCTGCTTTTTTTCTTGTCGTCTCCTTTTGTCCCAAAGTTCGTGACAAATTAATATCCCAACAATGCTGTCTTCGACATTACTCAATTTTTTGAATGTACATATACTTACATACCTACATTCCGTATTTAGAAAATCGTTAACTAAAGAAATGTAGTATGAACCATGAAGTGGGTCCTTACTATACATACATACTATATACTATACTTATACAGCAGCAGAATGCTATTGAATAGATTTTTTTTTTGCCAATAAGGGTATTTCCAAGGTTAGATCTTCGGTACGCCATTCCTCAATGGATAAATGTCAAATGGTGAATGAGAAAAGGTTTCAAATTGATGAATTCTACCTCTCAGCCGCACGTCTATTCTTAGATTGATAGTTACTCAATCAAATCACGTGTCAAATGCAGACCATACTATGTGGAGTGAGTTGCAGATGCTGGTTGGTGTATTGTAAGTGAGAGGACCTTCGGTGTATTTAGTATCGCAGCTGCTTTGACTGATGTTCTTATTTCAAGTCTCAATTTCATCTAAAGTGTCACATTGAAGTAGGTAGCTGCCAAGAAATAGAGTCAGCGCCTTGGTCAGTGACATTAAATCGATATTATTGTCAAGGACATGTGCAAAATGTTGCAAGATGTTGCAAGAATGTTAACCAAGTTGTTGCACTTTTTTTTCTATGTAAAATAAAGATAGGGTAGGACGCCTATATTTCCTGAAATAAACTTTGGTATGGTAAGAACGGAACATCTTCTACGTATCCAGGACCACTAAATAGTAACTTTTATTCAAATGACTGTAGTAGATGCCTTTTGCTTGCCTGTTGTGTTACATAAATGATCTTCACTTGTTGAATAGGTATAGTTAAACAAGTACTTCATGACTCGTTGTCTTGTTGTTCTGTGTTATATGCCCTAAGTGCCGGATATTGTTATTTTTGGTGAATGTGAATAATTTTATATTTAAAGGGATTGAAAACAAGAAGAGCTAAGTCAACGTCGCATGTACGTTACAGACTTACCCTCTCATTCGCAGGATAAGTACCTAGTAGCTGGTTTGCCATTTGATTTCAAAGCCCCTATCTTAGAGTTCGACTGTGTATAACATCTATGTATACGCCAACTTGCAGCATTATTTCTAGATACACGTAGGATAGATAGCTGACCGTTTAAGTGTTGGATTCCATCAGATCAATGTCCAACTACTAACTCTCTTTATTTAAACGTAGAATACGTTTGTCAACTGTATAACCAGAAAAGTGACGAAAATCACCTAATCGGACATGGTTTGAAAAAGTAGGACCCTTCTATTCGTGTGAAGAATATAGCGGGTTGGGGTCACAATTTCGAAAACCAAAATTCCGAAAAATTAGGTTGGGTACGAAATATAACAATATAACAATGTATCAAAGAATCTAATCCTTTTCGGCGCAGGAGTATAAGTCCACAATTCGATTTGTGCATAAACAGTGGAATATGTATGGGTGGTATGCTAACCCCTGCAACCCCCCTGCTTGGAGTCACTGTTGGATTTGGAGTAGGTGCAAGGTTGGGTATATGCAAAGTTTCTTTAAATCCATACGAAAATTTTCATTTTTGGGATTTTGGCCTTTTAGGCTTCTGTCCGACTTCCGAATATAGCATCCAAAAAACGAACATATGAATATCTAAATCGCAAACTAAGGTTTTGAAAATAACATTGGTACTGTCCTAGTCTCTTACTTTGCCATCTACTATTATCACATCTCCAATACAGGCAAGTAGAATTGATTCCATAATGCTTTTTGAAGAAAATGATACGATAAGCATAATCGCAGGAATGGTCCTAGTAGATATTGTGGAGAATGATATCTAGAGAGAACAAGATAGATGATAGAAAGTATGATTTAATGGCAACAGAGGTAGAACCAACGATGTGAAAAAGGACTAAAAAACTAACATCGGATTTAGCTGTATATCGGCTTTCGTGCTATTCTACTGACTTACAAGAGTTTGCTTTTGAGCAATATATCTTTACAGAATCGGAAGTGGTGACTTCTTTATATTCTTCCAATACCTACATACGTACTTTGGTGACGCTACAGTTCATGGAAACCTAGGTCACAACCAACAAACCGCTCGATTTTTGGCTATCTGCTTACAGTTTCGCAGTCCAAATAGGCTATGGTTCCTTTCCATAGGGTGGGCCATCTTCGTTTTTTTTTGTAAAGGCTATGAAAAGAACACTGTTCAATATTTTTTCACCGACTGTTGCTTTATTGAAAAGAATAAACCTTCCGATTCCTCAGCTGGCTTGACAGTAAGCCATCCTGTCATTTTCGATGGTTCCGATCTCTATTTTACGAATAGTTTGACCAATACTGTTCGTGAGTGTCTGAATCATCTCCGAATTATTCGAATAACATCGATCTTTAATCTCATCCCATTAAAGAAAGTTCAACGATGGCAAATCGCAGCTCCGTGCCGACCGAGCAGCTTTACCAAAACGACTGATTACACGGCTTGCGTGGCACGTAGTCCCATCTTGCTGGAACCACAGCTCGCCCAAGTCTAAGTCCTTCATTTCTGGCCATAAAAAATCTGTTATCATGCCTCGGTAGCGCTCTCCATTGACTATAACGTTTCTTCCACGGCATGTTGGTCTTCTTCGTCGTTATACTGTCTGCACAAGAATTTTTCCATATTCTTACCGTTTCTTCTGCTTACAGATTATACGAGCAGCCGTCGTCCTTCTTTGCGTGCCTGTTTTTTAGCTGGATGTGGTTACTGGTATTCTTCATCAAACCAGGGCTTTCTGGGTGGTGGTTGAGCGATACACATTAATTGCGTCACTTCAGATAGTAAGATGGCAGCGTTGCCGTACGCATGTACGCGTTTGGCAAAGATTCCGGGGGTCTCTTGCGATTTCAGATTTTCGATGTTAAATCTTCTCACAGTAACTCCTTTCTATTGTGGTGCATGGGATATCCACATTACTACCTTGGCTGTTGTAACAAGGTAGTGATCCGAATCGATATTGGCTACTCGGAAGTGGACGAGGTTTTTTCTTATGGCCAAGTCTCCAAAAAATCGGGTTGAAACTTGTGAAACAGCTATGGAATAAGGATCTACCAGGACCTATTTACATACATATGTATGTATCGATGGTTACTCAAGTCCCATCAACCATCTTCGTCATATGCTTTGCGATTATTCCACCCTCTGCGATGATAAATTGAGGATTCCATAGACAGCTTTACCTTTGAGTGTCCTTCTAGGAATTTTTTGTGTTATTCTGGATTGATTTTTTGTAACCTCCCAGGATATTCTAAATTTAGCATCAGTAGCCAATTATTGAAGTCACAACCAATCAAAATGTAGGTGAAATTTCATAAAATAGAAATGTAAACCCATTATGGTGACAAGTGATAGATTCGAGCTACAAAATTCCAGATCTTATGATTAAACATTTACATGCCATGTAATCGAAATATGTCTCAATGAGATGTACACACATAGGTATGTCTACATGAACTCATTAACTCCGTAACCAATGCCCAATTATAATTCAGGACAGGCGTGGATTACAAAGGTTGATTGGATGCATTAGTCGGGATACAGAGCTCCACACAGTCAATCATAAGTACATTCAAAAGTGATGAAGAGTCCTTTTAGACCACAACCGGTTCTATGGTTTATTCAGGAGATGTATTTACACAGAATATCGTTGTTCAATGGGAAACTTTTCAACTCAACCCTTTGCCGTCTGTTAAGAGTTCGAATAGTCTGTAATGAGTTTCCCAGTCATTCACTGTCTATATTGGAATGTGTGTGTGCGTCTGGAATGCAATTTCAGGATAATTAGTAAGCAAACTCCGAATAAAGCCGAAGGGTCGATGAACACACAAAGGCTAGTCCTTTTGCATTGGCAGACAAATCTTATGACAGGACTTGTAAAAAAATTAAGAACTTTGAGAATTTAAAGGACTGCTTTCAACATGTTTTAGATAATGCAGGCTACCTCGACAAAAAGGATTGGATTTGAATTTGAAACTCATACTGCAGACTATTATTATATTTCAATACATGCACTAGATGGGGATTTGCAAAATATATACCTCGCGTACCTACTAAAGAAGCACACATCAGCTTTCGCGTCGTCTTCTTGTATTTTTTAGTAGTACGCCGCAATAAATCATCGTTGCCGCACTTAATAGCAATTTATCCCTCCGACACTTGCATGAATAGCACGTGACTAGGTCCTAACAACCTTCCCATCTTGATTCTTGTCGTGCATACACTATACCGCACCACATACTGCATGCTTAGGGGTGTGGTGTTGGTAGAACATAAAGCAAAATGACACATGACTCGCATGCTAATCTTCGTTTGAAAGTTGTACAGAAACTAACACACATACTCGTCTGATGTTCCACATGCTAACTCCCGCACATAGTGTTGTATATATAAAGATCATCTTATAGGGATTTACAACTTAGCGGCAAACGTGATGTCTTGCATACGAAATGTTTATCTTCCTTGTGATGTGAGTTCATCGAAGGACATGCATACACATACTCGTACGTATACACGTTCTCCTTTGCTATGCTAGTTTTCTTTTGTTGGTTGCTGGTTGGTTCTGTGTTATTTTTTTTTTTTTTCTTATGTTGCTCATCCTTTTTTAAGGAGTCGATGGGCGATGTTTGGTGAACTAAACATATGCGGGAGAAAGGGCTTTCTTGTGATAAAGAGCAAAGTAACGAGACCAGTGCGGGGATATAAGGGATAAACGTCGTCTCGAGCGATTGAAGTATAAACCGAAGACGCAAAGGAAACGAAAAGATCTGCGGAGAGTCTTATCCGATGAAAGTTTGTATCCTTTTTGGGGAATTTGAAGACGTGTTAATCTCATAATCTTGGCAGATAAAAAAAAGGTTGCGAGATGCTATTACCACAAAATTAAAAATGAACTTTGTCTGCTGGGGAAGGGTGGATTGTGTTGGGCAATGGTATGTGTTTGAGACTTGTATGGGGGTCGTTACCCGCGAATGGCAGGTGTTACACAGGAACGCAGGCCCCGCAGGGTTAGTTGTAATAAGGTACGCTATTGGAATGCCAATTCATTGTTTACTCTTAATAGTATATTAAAGTTCGATTAAGTGAGGACTACAGAAGCTGTACTGAGAAATTCTACATATATGTGGAATGGAAGTAGAAAATGGAATGGAAGTGTTAGGCTATTCCTCACCCTCTTAATGTCTATTCACACAAGTCGGTTAGGGTTACCAAGGCTAGATATTCAACTGCGTAGGTTGTCCCTTTAAATGCTGCGAACGGAGGGTAAACAGAAGCCCTCAAGGTGGCTTTCTATCTTCACTGCTATAGGGGTTCGCAGTTCAAACGTCTATGTTTAGGTAAAAACATGTGATATCGTCGTACTATCTGATGGATCAAGCCTAGAGACTGTCTGGGCTAACATGCAGGTGGGCTTAGGCATGATGCATGACTGGTCTAGTAGGAGTGGGATTTCCTTCAATCCTGTGAAAATGGAGAAGGAGGATTAGGAATGGTTTGACTAAACCAGTGCTAAAGGGCGTCATTATCCTGATCTCCGATGAAGTGAATTATATAGGTGGTAAGCCTGGCAAAGCATGTCAAGTCAAAAGCATCCATAAGGCTCTCAGTTTTCTGACAGTTTACGTATATTTTTGCTAAGACATAGGGCTTATCACCGAAAGGTTCTCTGGATTTATATGGCTATGATAAGTAAGAAACTTAAAACTTAGACTTCAAAGTATGGCCTGTTTCGGCTGCACGGGAGCGTTTCGGTGTACGTCTGCTCTAGACTCTTTGCTTGATTTACCTCCCGATGCGATATAACATCTTATACGGGGTATCACCCGCACTGAAGTTTTGATGACCTTGCGTGACATGGCAATCCCGTCTGCTGTAAACACATCAGAATTTCGACTGATTCCCAAATTTAGCGTCCACTTTCTTTGCGTTGAATACCGGTTTTGACCAGACTCTAAGCTTGGTCTGGGCTGTATGTAGTCGAATCTTCGAGGATAGCTTCAAATTAGTCAAGGGTCTCAGGTCACACATGTACCTATTGTGGGGACTGACATCTCTCCGAAGAGATTGCTAAGCAAGAGTTACAGGATGATTTTTCAGAACCTGCACATGCGTTGGTTCTTTTCACGTCCTCTGTCACGGCCTGTATTAACGATTGAGTTCCTGATGAATACAATTGTGTGTGGCACGGCTCTCTAAGATGCAGAGAGACTTAACGAATGCTCCAGAACTTTACAACTTATCAAGGGTATTCTTTTCGTAGAGAACTTATTGGCATCCTTGGTTGGTTGGTTGATTGGTTTGGCAGGGTGAGCATAATCTAATCACGAAGGCCGCCGATTTGGCCCATTGGAATCCCCTCTAAAGAGACTGTGTGGTAGAGAAAGATAAAAGTAGGAACAGGGGAAGTATGATTTGGGGATAGAGAGTTGCGTGAGGTTCACTATTCTTAGAAATGTCCTGCCTAAGATAACTCAGCCTAGGCAGAACGTGTCTTAATAGGTATTTGTATTTTTGCGCGCCTTATGCCGCATATTCGCAGAAGAATGCCTCGAGGCTTTCATTCATGTTGATGTGTTCGGTATATTGACGACCATCCGTCTTAATTGTCCCCTGGCTAGATTGAGCGCCCTCTTTGCCTGACAGTGGAAAGGGCGCTCAGTCATGGCTTTGGCAATTTTGCAGGTTTGTAACGGTTGTAACGGTTGAAATGTCCTAAAGTCTCGAGTCTAACAGCAGCTAAGGCTGATCTTTCCACCTCTAGACTTATGAGGGCAAGTTCAAAACTATATCCATGGCTGCTGTAGGGATACTGGATTGTAACGGCGTATTTCCACTCTAATATCGACGATGCAAGTGTAAATCCAATATACTGCACGGGTGTCCTCTAGCTTGTATCTTCTCATAAAGAGTACCATGTCGGTTTTTCCAGTGTCGACGCCTAGGCTGCAACGGTCAGCCCAACTTTGCGTGACGTTCAGTTGCATGACTGACCGACTGCATGAGCTCAGCAGACACCGAGAACAGCTTTTTTGTACTTGAGGGTATCTTCGATGGTGTGAACTACATCTGTGAGAGCTGTTTCCAAGGACTTCCCTTAGGTACACCAAAGCGTGCTGGTTGATGCTCAGATATGAGGTAGGTAGGTTTGATCTGATATCTTTGATCTGATATCTTTGATCTGATATCGTCACAAATCCTTTGCAAAGTTTTTAGTAAAAATGATGTCAGATTAATTGGTCTGTATCCCTTTGCTAAGGTCTTTCCCAGGTTTAGGGAAAAACATCACCCTAATTGGCGTGTACCATAAGACCAGACCTAAAGATTCTCACCAACTGAGGGGTAAGATTCTTCAGCCCCTTTTGGAGGAAGATAGGGAGTACGACATCCTTCCCTGCTGCCTTGTACAGAGCAAATGAGTTAATCGCTAATCTTGTAGGGGTTTATGATGTTATCGGCTTCTTTCCAAATTTGCTCCTCCGACTCTGTACCTATGTATATAAGATACATGGGGTGAATCGTTGAAATAATCTGGAAGGTGAGTCCGCATTAACTCTTCGAGATTTTCCTCTGCTGTTGTTTCCCGTGATTAGCTATAAGGAGGTTTAAGAAGCTGTGGTTCGGTAGTGCTCCTTTGAGAGGAACTTCTTATTTCATGCAGCGACCGTGGCCCCATTTATTTCGCTACAGTAATTGTTCCATGAGTTTCTACAATCGGTCCTAGTCGACTTTTTAAACCATATTTTTTTCATTTCATTTTTTCCCCATCCAGTTTGCTACTCATATACTTATTAAAAAGTCTTCGAACTATCCTTCTTTGCTCCTTGAGCTCTCCATTCCACCAGCTGTGATTTCAGATAGCTTCGTTGACAGCATTCTGTAGTAAGTAAACATCCTTATTTAGGTTCTTGGCGATCAGAATTGGGTCCAAGCCGCCAGTTTCCTATTTTGTTTTCTAAGTTACTACAGAAGAGGTTCCAGTTCGTGTTTCTGGGATTTCTAACTAATATTTTCCATCTATGGTCGGACATGGAGGTCTCGTTTGAAACCCTCCAGTTCGACGTAAGATGGATCACGTTTGATGTTGCGAAGGTGATATCTATTACCTCCCTTCTTATCTTGTTAATGTTGGTGTATAACCTATGTTAAGTACTATTACATTTTCTTTGGTTCATGTTGGTACTCCACCATGCCGTGTAATGTGGATTAGTGTCTGGTGCCACGATGAGGCCGTCTCCTTTATTGTTGATATTAGCTAGGAAAAAGAAAGCGTCCAGTAAGATTTCTTTTTTCCAGCCATCTTAGTGTTCTAGGCTTAAGAGATACTAGTGAAAAGGACATCGATACTTTCCATGTAAAGGGTCAACCATCAAGAGGTGTCATTTTAAATTTCACGTCATTGCTGAACTATCTGTATAAAATTATAATTTCGATGAGTTTTGATAAGTAAAAACTAGGGGGCTATTGAATATGGATCGATATACACTCGAACATGTGCTAAAATTGTGAAAATTCACTGCAAAATCAGTGCAAATTTCCTGGAAATGTGATTTATCAAAATACAGGCTTCAATTGGCCGCAGAGATTGTGCGATTTAACACAATTAGACTTAGGAGGCAAATATTTTCCAGATATTGTATTTCATTACTAACCCCAGAGTTCGCAGTTTAGACTAAAATAAAAACAACACCACTTTTCGTAAAAAATTGTGCATTTTTCTATTAATTGAAAATGACACCTCTTGTTGGATGACCCTATATTTCAATCGCCAATTCAAAACTTTAAAATAAAAAAAAAAAAAATTCACCCACTATCAGCAAAATAAAAAGAAAAAAAAATCTATATAATCTGTATCCAGATCCCCATAAAAACCAGGATCATTTATCACTAAAAAAAAATTTAATACCTCAGCTAACAACAATCGTGTGAACAGCTTTTGTTTGAATTTAACGGATGGAAACTACACTATAGTCTCGTATACCAACTATTTGCGTTTTGTAAAACCATTTCCTATGAACGAATATCGATACAGTTTATTGGCAAAGTTATATCCACCGAAAAAAAAATAAAATGAATTGGATATCTGCAAATACTATATACAAGTTATTTATGCAACGAGAATGGCACATGCAACCCTTTCGCCAATCCATACATTCAACGGAAATCGCGTACGAAAAATCTGTCGAATTTATTCCAACTCCATTCCCAGGTAAAGCTCTCGAATTTTATGCTATGCAATAATTTGTATTTGGCCGCGAGATAGTGCGAACAAAATATTGCATTTTGTTGGCTATACACGAGTACATATAGATACATGTTTTGGTCGCGTAAATAGTTGGTAGTGTTGCATTCTTGTAGCCTAACAAACCTTTAAACGATCAATTTTCAACTGGGATTTGTACTGCTTTGTTGAAGATTATTTTTGGTCATAGTGCTGTAAGGGTTTTGTTATTTAAGAGAGGATGGTTTGTACTCACTCAACAAGGATATATGTATATTACAACAATCTAATCACTCTCAGACTAATAACATGAAGCTGGGAATGATGATGGTGAGTGATGTTCTAATCGAATAAAATATAGGGCCTAAAAGGTCTCAATGGAAAGGCCTCATAGAACTTATATTTCTTCACGATAAGGAGTTTAAGGAATGGAATCATGACAAGTTTGAATAAGGGATGAAGCTTATACATCTGAGTGATCCAGTATCAAGGATCGAGCATGAGTGATACTGAGAAACTGTGACATCAATCTGGCAAAGTAATGAAGTGGGTTCAGACTTCTTCAGTCGGGTCAGTCTTGGAATTAGTCTTTACTAGGAAGTTGTAACTGCTTACATCGATGGTAGGTACATTTATCTGACCTTTCTAAGGATCGATTTTATACCAATTTATTTCAAAACATCTGGGCTTTTCATGGTTTATGAGGAAATGGTGTAAAGTCTATCCCCATGTTAAGGGTGACAGGTTGTAGGCACGTCTATGAACTTTTCAAGTAATTTGTTTCAAGTGATCATTGTTGAAACGCACTTAGAGCAACATTTTTGCAAATAATGTCATAAGCCGTAATAGTCTTTTCTTAGATCATTTAGATCTTTGAGTATTGCTCTCAGAGTAGCAGTTCAGTAGTATAGACCACGGTCATCCAACAAGAACTGTCATTTTAAATCAATAAAAAAAATTCAACATTTTTGTAAGAAGTGGTGATATTTTTATTTTAATCCAAAGTACAAACTCTGAGGTTAGTAATGGAATACAATATCTGTCAAATGTTTGCCCCGGTTCTGCCTACCAATAGCCATTCTTTTGATGAAATTTTTCATTTTCCTATAATTGCGACTGTATTTTGCGAATGACAGCTCTGATATTTTCTTTTAGTACATGAATCGTTGGTAGAGCATTGGGGCCATCTAATGGTTCACCTACAAAGAGGGCATTAAACTCCTCAAGAGAAAAATTAGTTATGCGAAAATAAACTCTTGGAGACTTTTCTGTAAAGACACCAAAGCCGGGCTTTAATATCAGAAAAAAACGATGGTATTGTCGGAGTTGCAGGAGGAAACGCTGGACATACTACGCAATACTCACTTTCTCGGTTGGTCATTGGTCGCGGAGATGATATACCCGTCATTCCAGATCCATTGGCGGGAATCAACGTAGATGAAGTAGTGATGATGATTAGAAGTAGTGATGATGATTAGATGAAGAAACGATAGCTTGGACAATCAAATCATTTAATTGGCGATATCTAGCTATCCAAATCACAACGGTTGCGTTCTGTCAACCATAAAAAGATCCCTCTACTTCAAAGAATTTACGCTGGGAGCATTCCTAGCATTCAATGTGAGCGCCGATGCGATCCTGAACAGCTTACAAGTAGAAAATACAAATTTTTGGCGCGACAGGTCCATGGGACCCAGGGCCTAGCTTCTCACAACCATTTGTATTGTGTTTTCGACACTGTTTTATACCGTATCTGAAGGATAATTTTTGTTTTGAGAAGTTTTTTTTTTTTCATGACAGTTTTACTCTCGGATGTTTGTCAGACGTTCGTGAGATGTGGGATCGTGAAAGAAGTTTTAGTTGTTGTCTGGGGATTAAACCTGGAATCCCTCGCTCTGTAGTCTAACGCACTAACCACTAGAGCCATGACGCGCCTGTATGCTTACGCAGAACGAAACTAAACACCGAATTCTGCAACTAGCTGATGCCCAGATCGAGAACCATGCACGCAACACTGGAAGATACAACTATCCGGAAGAGGGTTTGCAGAAGAACGGCCCAAGGCAAAGTTCTGTCTCTAGTATGATTTCTCTTGGTTGACGAGATCTTCGTAAGATTGAAAGAAAATGCCGTGAAATGCAGAACGATCATAGCCATCGCACCCTCATGGCCACGCATCGATACTTTCTCGATGGGAGACTATCAACGGATTAACGGTAACTGGTCACATGAATCCGATGCTTGTATGTATATGAAAGGAGATTTGTTATACGAGCTCTGAACAGAGTTTACTGAAAGCACCATAGAACTGACAATAAAAAGGAACTGGTTTTCTTCTAAAAATAGACCCTTCCTTTAGCAAAAATTACAATTGTAGTGTCTCAGGCTGATGAAATTATACATACAGGGTTGTTGGTAAAACAATAACTGTTTGTTGCAATCCCAATATGCTTCTTAAAACAAATTTAGAGGATGAAACCACTGGTCGAGTTAATCGACGACAGAATCATCTAGACACATGTGCAACGACCAGGGCGCTATGGCCGGCACTAAACAAGAAGAGATCTGTTTATCTGGTCAACCTCAGTCGTCACAATATATGCCTGTCTGGCATAATTACTGGGCACTGTGACAATGGTATTCATGCCTCGGTGTACTACACAACAACTATTGTAGAAGTTGCAGAGACGAGGAAAAAATTGACTCAGTCCGGCACCTGCTATTTGGTTGTCCTATCCTATCTGTAGTTAATTCTTCTGTACTCTCGATGGTTAGTTTTTCACTGACTTGGAGGACGTGGGTAATGTTGAGCTGATGGACCTCCTGCGATTCATATCACTATTGGGGTGGCTCTAATACAGTGGTTTTCTTTTCAGCGTTTCCTGGATTAAATAATTGGGCACAATGGACCTAATCCTGTTTGAATGCTTTAAAATGATTTTTCCAGATCATATTTAGATCAGATTTAAGGTAATCTCTCAATAAGTAACATTTTCAAAATTAAAAAAACATTAAAAAACCAAAATAAAAACAACATTTTCAAAAGTAACATGAACCAAGGATATGTACATATAAATTTTGCGGATTAAAGTTTACTATTTTGTATTGCTGTTCACATATAAGGGACAATGAAGTAAATGGTCCTTATGGCAAAGAGTATTGTAGAGGATTTGCTTGTGACTTGAGCTATATATAGCCAGTGCTCGAGCAAGGGTTTTTCCAATCATTGGACCACAAAAAACATTCTTATAGCGCAAATTATCGAGTCTGGGTCCTTCAGCAGTGGTCAATCAGAGTCATCATTAATTTCAAGTCGGTACTCGATCTTGCTAATATCACCAAAATGTCGGCCTATCAAGTAGAATTTTTTTTTCCAGGGTGATAAGTAATATAAGGTTCCAAGGACTATGAATCTAGGCAACAACCTGGGTATATATCTTTAGATGGTCAAACATGTTCTAGTCAATGCAAATAATATTATGTGATGTACACCAATGTGTGACCAATTTATCGCAGAAGCTTTATTCAGAGTTTAACTAGCCAGTTAGAGGAAGCCATGAATGATCTAGAAAAATAATCTTACCGTCACATACATTAGGATTCCCGAAGTAGCAAGATTCGAAACACCAGACAGCATACATATACTTAAATTAGTAATACTTCGTTGTGCATGCTAAATAAAGTGCTGGAATATCATCAAGATTATAGGCTAAGCATCCGTGTATGAAGGTATTAGAGTCCTAAAGTGTAGGATAAGGTGAACTAAGGTTCAAATAGATAAGGCTTCAAAGCTAGAAACTATGCTTTACAAAATATTGCAGGCAACATAGTCAAGCACCATTTTTAATAGCTCCTACATGGAAAGTAGCTCCTACATAGAAAGCTACTACATGATAGCAAGTATCTGAATAAGAACGGCAGCCGTCCGTAGAAGTTTAAACATAGTACTTCGAGATACCATGTATGACAGACTAAGGTCTCCCGTATTCACTCAATAACTTAGGGACCACATTCTTCAGGTGATAGAAGATATCAGTAACACCATGCACATTAATGAACACTGAAATCCTGTGAAAAATGTACTTGTTACTTGAGCAGAAAGTCTTATCTGAAGATCACGGATCGAAGAATTTAAAGTTTTCAACGCAATCACTCCTGCAGAGGGTAGAACCTAGTTCGACTTCAATGGCCTATGAAAATGAGAGAAGTCCAGCATAGCAGAA
Organism: Xylota sylvarum; assembly: GCA_905220385.1. NCBI lineage: Eukaryota > Metazoa > Arthropoda > Insecta > Diptera > Syrphidae > Xylota > Xylota sylvarum. The sequence goes on from LR999958.1 coordinate 44,334,276, forward strand.
TAGAGTGTATGTAATAGTCCAAGTAGGTGCGACTGCTAAACCATGTACAGAATCACCAAAGATATGATAGGTGGTCACTGCTTGTGCCAATATCCGGTGCCGAGTTTGGATGGTTGATTTTTTATGATAACTAACTAAGGAGATGAAGGAATGACTTTTCTGTTGTTTTGAGCAACATGGTGACATGGAAATGACTAGTCGTCCGAAGTCGAAATTCCAGAATTCGCAATAAGGACTCATTTTCGCGGTTAAAACACTTAAACAAAAAAACAAGGTGGCAATACTTGACGGCCTTCTTGCAGAGGAGAAGGTTTGAAGCAGTGAAACATTTCATTTCAACATTAGGAAAGGAATGGTTATCCAGGAATGCAAGACAATGCAAACAGACTGTGAGAACTAGGGAGGCATTTAGATTCTGCTTACACTTGCTAAAATAACAGCGATCATGATCCTCGAACGCACTTATGCTCGTCTAGAACGTAGATCCTCATGTGTTGATTAAGGTCAAACAATACCTCGATTAGAGATCCTCCTGTTCGCTACTTTCGAAAACGCGATTGACAGTACAAACATAGATTTTATTTGGCGAGCTTTATGAAGGAAAGGGATCTTGAATATATTGGTGACTATTTTGAAAGCAAGTAAGGAAGGTTCCGAACTATCACGTGGTACATGTCCTTGTTATTTCAAGAACTACAAAAAAAATACAAATATTTGGCGCGACAGGTCCATGGGACACAACCATTCGTGTTGTGCGTGTTAAATTCTTAACACGAATGGAAAGGGCCTACTGTTTAATGCCGTATCCGAGGGGCAAATTTTGTTTCGAGGAGCTTTTTCATGCAAGAAATATAAAACGACAAGGTTGCATACTATCACCACCACTTTTTTTGTGGTGAAGGTGAAGACATATAGAGCACGCTTAGTCGATAAGAAGTGACGGAAGTTAGCAATTTTATGAGAGAAAGAGCCAGAAAGTGGTAATAGATTGATGACACCCCACTTAAGGAAAAGGAACTCGCTGACACGCTGACACAACAAGACACATAGAGAGAGGTCCTCGTATGATGTGCCGCAGAGCAATAGGAAAAGAATTTTCGCAATTGGAAAAGATTGGATCGTTCGCCAAGAACCGAACACGATGGCGCGTAAGTGTGGTTGATGCCTTAAGACATATAAGGGTACACAGGATCTTAGATAGTACGCACTCAATAAATGCATCTCATAGGCTACTAATGCCTATTCTTTGCCGTAACGATATAGGCAAGTGAGAAAGTTTCTAAACGAGCAACCAACATCTGTCAGCATTAAAAAGTTATACTCATGCATTCAACGAATTCCACGGAAGATAAATTAGAAAAAAAAAATTAAGAATGTCCTTGAAATCAACAGCCATACTCTTTAAAGATAAAAAGTCCAAATATTTCTGCGGGAAAATATCCAGAGAGGAGAAAAAAAAAAGTTTCAAATAATGACCGAGTACGTACATATGTATACATCTGACCAATGACCAACTATTTCTTTCGGTCTGAAAGTTTTAACGCAATAAATCTTCGGATGGTTACGTCTAGCCTTGGCCCCATTTCGTTTCATGCCACCATATTGCAAAACCAAAGAAATGCATCATATGCGCATGCATGAGTCCATTTGCCACTCAAGGATTCCCCCCAGCAGTGAAGTTCACAAATCACAAGTAAAACCCGAAACTAAAGTCCTGCACGCGAACAAACAATATTTCTGCAGTTGGTCCCGCTACCATTAAAATGTAATTTATCAAGTGTGCAGGGGGCAAGAATTCCGCACCAAATCGTAGATACACGAGCGTGTACTGTACAGTACCTACATTTGTATGTTTTGCGGCCGATGCAGATATCCCGGTAGTAGTAGGTACTCGTAGTTCCCATAAATTGGTGATTCTTTGTTAGTCTGGAGTTTTTTTTTTATTTGTCCTCTTCTTTATTTCTTTTTTTTTTTATTGGTGTGCGCTTTTTGCTTGAAGGTGTGACTCGTGTTTCACCCAGGAATTTTGGTTTTCCTGTTGTAACTATTCTCGTGGAAAAATGTTTATTTAAATGGGATAAGCGATAGTATCGCAAATGTTATCCAATTTATTGGTCAATTCGTCGTCGGTCGGTGTTGGTGGCTTTAAACTGACTTTAAAGTCAAACTGAGGTACTTATCGAATAAGGACCCGGTAAACTAAAGTACACTCGTAGTAGAAACCTCTTAATGCTGAGATCAATTCATGAGCCACTCGACTACTCTCAAGGACTTAATTCGTTGAGTCAGTGTAACAGTCGAGCTATAAATTTGTTTAATTAGGCAAAGTTTCAGGTAAAAATCAATAAAACAATTCCAATTCTCTGCACGTGCCCACAGATACTGGTCTGGATGTCGATGCAGTACATACTGTATCAGATTTATTGGGTATTTAATTGGAGGTGAAGCTGAAACCCAATACGTCTCTGTCAACATGGCCAATCGAGCCTATAGATGGACGTCAATTGAAATCCTTCAATCGTTTCATTTCAAAAAGATACACGGCACCCAGTGGTAATTTTTTTTTTTTGTTCACTCAATATGAAGAACTTAATTGTGTATCGATGACACCACGCACCACTGAGGAGCAACCACGCACTTGAAAACATTCTCCCAGTGTCCTTACAGAATTTCAGATATATTAAGTTGGTGGTGTGCAATGCATACAAACCACGCCGCGCTGGTTATAATGCAGATTGTGTAAACGATATGGTAACGACGACCATGTTAATGACGTTGCCTACACATCCCAAGCGGCGGCGGGTTGGTTTGAAAGGACATGCTCTATACAGGAGTCAGAGTGAACGGCTGCCATTGACGTATCCGAGGAAAGAAAATCGCGATTGAATCCTTCACTCAATTTTTTTTGGAGAAGCAAGCGGAATACGTAATTGAATTATTTTGGGTAGAGCGCGTGTTCTTAATATGATTCCGGTGCAGCGAAGCTTTCTGCATGTGGCACAAATGTCTGAGGGGATTAAATATTTCAATTTGCGAAAGGATTACACTGTTGGATGAACTCGCAAATGGAATAAGGTCCTGAAGTATGAGATTTTTATTTGTTTTTATATTTATTTTTTGAATTTTATTTTCTTTTGTATTTCTGTTTGTTGTGATGACAAATTATGCTATTAACTTTTATTTAATTGTTGCAAAGTGAATTAATTACGCAGAATAAAAAAAATCCATTTGATGACATCCTTTCTCTTTGTGCGATACGAATAAAGTGACATCGCGTTTGGGGGTGGGGGGAACCTTTTTGACATTATCCTGATGAAGTTACATATTTATGGTAGGCGAGAGGATTACTTAAATTGGAACAGTCTCTGTCAAAAGGATTTTTATTTTACTAGGGGTCTGTTCTACCATAAGATAGGATGGGACAAAGTAATTGAAAGAACTTACAATATTAGGACTCACAACAAAAGCGATTTGACGTCTTAAACGAGTAAAGGAAGAAAAAAAAAAGTCTCTCAACTATTTCCCAATCCCTACTTAAGTTTGACTTTCTAAGTTCTTTCACGACCAAGCAGGATTTGAGCTTGATTGCGTCCTCTGATGACTATGGTTTGATTTCTCTTATCTAAGAAATGGTGGCTTGATGCTGTAGGTAGAGGGTTGGTTTTCATCCGGACCTGACTTGCTGAACTTTTAAGCACGAGTGTTGAACAAGATAAAATAGCAGCACTATAAATACGACTGCGGACGAACTCTATCGTTGTCATGGGCTATGGCGTCACACCATCAAACGGAAGTAGAAGCTAGTTCGACATACTCGGAGCTCAGGCCGATAAAGATTTCCAGGAATAAGTCAGGTTTTTGGAAAAGAGATGGTAGTGGATGAGCTCTTATTGGGCCAACGGATGTGGCTTGCGTTCACATCTCCGAAGTGGGTTACTGCTATTGGTCAAAAACCAGCCCCTCATCTTATGGGGTTTCTAAAAATGGAAATCAACGTTGGGGTTTGTGATGTCAGGGTAACTTCATTACTACGTAAAAAAACCTAGTTAGGAAAGACACACTAAGCTCGGATATCGCCTCATTTATTATCATGATCCGGAACCTTCGCGGACTATGAATGGAGAGGATGCACTGGAAACGTACGTACATTGTACACTCCTGGTGATAATCAAAAACTTGAATCTGTCTTTACGCGGTACAATGAAGATATTTTCCATTAGATACAATAGATAGAATCAGGTACACAAAAACGAAACAATTGGGACACTTATTACAGCTGTCACAAGAGTCTGCAGATGTTCACATGCGGATTCGATAATTGACATTAACCCGATCAAGGCAAGATTTCAAAACATCAGCATATTAATGTGCATACGCGCCTATCGACGAAGTTGAAGATTCTATCAAGGAGAAATTTTATGACCTCCTGCACGGAGCCACGGAGCCTCCCCGTAATATGATGTCAAAATCATACTCGGTGACCTGCTTAAACCAATAACGAAAACATCTTCAGAGGATTAGCTGGATAGCACAGGCTCTACGACACGACAGCAGACAATGGCTACAGAGAACGCCTGAGCAAAGTACTTTCAGATGTCCATTCACAATCCACAAACGCTAACAATCTGTGGAACCAGTATCTCTACATCATCAAAGATGTTGCCGAGAATACGAGCCATCACTCAAAAAGAGCCCTTGGTATAATGATGAATGCATACCCTGGAAAAAAGGTGACAGAAAATGGACACATGCAAGCGTTGTAGCGCAAAACAAAGGCACCGCGGGAAGACTATTTAGCCGTAAAAAAAAGAGAAGAAGATCGTGCGTAAAAAGAAAAGGGCCCACGCAGTCTCCCAGCTCAAGTATGTACATATATCGAAGAGCTCCGAAAGCTAAGCAACTGGCAGCTTTTTCGCTGGGTTTCAAGCCCGGAACGCAGGGTCTGCGAAACAGTGAAGAAAACCTAGTCACCGAATAGTAGATGTGTTTAAGCAGAACTTCCAGCGGATATTTAATGAGTATAAGCAAGTATGGGTGGATGAAGCCATACCCAATGACTGTAATCAACGCGATGCAATGTGCAATTAGGAAACAGTTCCTCCGAACTATTTTAAACATGTACCGGATATCGGAAAGGGATATGCGCTATCATGTGACTTCCTCCATCTTGTGCTGGAATAGATAGAGCGTAAGGCAGGTGTTAAAACGGGAGGCGCTATCTACAACAAATCTGTCCAACTGCTGGAATACGCAGACGACATCGACATTATTGGTCGCTTCCAAGGCGTCGTCTTAGGGGCGATTGAAGAACAGGAGAAACGAGTTGGACCTTAAGTGAATGAAGGCGAAACTAAGTACATGTTGTCAATAAACAAAGAAGCACCTTTTCACCGCCTAGGACTATCGACAACAGTAACTTCGAAGCTGTTAAGGAGTTTACCTACCTCGGAGTAGATATCAACTCCACGAATGGCACCTTAGTGGAGATTGGATGAAGACTTACCCTTGGAAACCGCTGCTCCTTCGGTTTGGCGAAACAAATGAGTCAAAACTCCTAACTCGGAAGATGAAATGCATTCTCCACAAAACATTGATGCTGCCAGTTCTGCTGTATGTAGCCGAGTGCTAGACGATAAGCAGGACAGCAGAGCAGATATTGGACACTTTCGCGAGAAAAATTCTTCGTCGAATATTCGGTCCCGTATGCAAGAAGGACGAATGGAGGAGAAGATACTATCGCGAATTCTATAAGCTGTACCATGATGTGGATATAGTTCAAAAAGCCAAAACACGTCGAATACACTGGCTCGGTCACATCGAGTAAATGGACAATAATGATCCAACAAAAAGTATCCTTGAATCACAGCCCTCAGATTCGAGATAACAAGGAAGACCGAATCTCCGATTTAAGGATCAAGCTATTGCTGATGTCAGAACACTTGGTCTAGACAACTGGAAGCAGCATGTCCCAAATCGAAGAGAGTGGAAGGCTGCCTTATCTCAGGCCGGTACTCTTCACGGATCGGAAGCCCGTTAAGTAAAGTAAGTAAGTGTCTAAGAAATCTATATAAGGGTGTTTCTCAGATAAAAAGGACTAACTTACTGACGTACTAAACTTATGTGCGTTAGTCTTAAACGAAGTTGTGGTTCAGTTTCCTGAAAGATTAGAATTTAAATTTAAGTTTTCAAATAGTAGACATTCATGACACTTGGCCCCATCGATCGGAATAACATGTCCTGCTCAATGTAGATGTCGAAACTTGTGAGCTGCTGATTATTTCCACGTGAGAGATGTTTCTTTACTTCTTGGCACACTGAGGGATACTAAGTCGGTCGGTGTTGGGGATACTTATGTCGTTCGATAAGCAGTCCGTAATTATAAGAAAAAAAAAAATAAGATGGCGATCACGTATCAATCCCATGTCTGCTCCACGTCTGTTTCGAACGTCTAGGAGACTACTTCTAAAACGGCGACTGATGGCAGAATGGTCAATTTGGTTGGAGGTCGCTTGCCTGTCAGTTGACACCCAGCTAATTTTATGAAAGGCCTTAAGCTCAAACATGCCACCAATGCCACCTATGACAAGGCGATTTGCGTTCCAAAAATTAACGAATGTTTCACGGTTGCCGTTGCGGTTGCCTAGGCCATGACTTCCCATAAAATATTTGTGCTCTTCGTTGTCGTTGCCTACCTTGGCATTCAGGTCGCCCATCACAATGACAATGTCGACATTGGGCGTTGTATTAAAAACGGCTCCTAGCTGGTAGTAGAAGGTCTCATTTTCTTCCCCAGACGACCCATCCGTTTGGGCGTAACACTGTATAATGGTGACACTACGTACTCTAGTCCGGAATTTGGCCGTTAGAATTCTATCCCCGTGCGGCTGCAAGGAAATCAGGCTTCTGCGTACTGTAGGAGTTAGCAACTGTCCAACTCCATATCCACGTGGGCGTCCGGATGGTTTTCCGCAGTAGTGCTACGTGTTGGGGATTGGTACTCACCCGCATCTACCCATCTTTTCTCGCTTACTACCAATATGTCCAGTCTATAATGTATGAACACATGTTCCAGTTGAAGGAAGGAATCGGCGTTCTGAGGTTCTAAACTCTGTGAGCCAATCTTTGTCTGGGTGCGACATTCGAAAGTCTTGAACGTGCTGTCATTCCTTATCCAAGGGATTGTGTCGGTTTCGGTAGCACCTTTTTTTTCGGTAACGGGGGATGCTAGCCCAGGTTACCTAGTCTAGATTTATGGCTGCATAAGGATTTACACATGCAGTTGCCCAGGGACCACCACAAGGAGGTAGAGTAAGAACTACATTACGAACTTGATTGCTGTGCTACTGGCCCAATCCATGTTTTAGGCGATCAGTAGTTTCCCGATCAATCGTCATGTAGATCCCCATTATCTTTATAGTCGTTATCAGTGATGCCATGTCCTGGCTGTATTGTATGTTGATAAATTGTGTTGCTAAATTCTTTATATGTACGAGCTTGTGCTAGCTTTAGCACAAACACCTACGTCAAGAGCGAGTGAATGCATTATGTGTACCTGAGAAGATCTCCACGACGCAGATCTAAATGAAGCACTGTTTGAAAGTCCATCCAAGAAGGAATATTCGGCCTTTAAGGTTGCTAGGTTTGCCCACCTATATGTAATCGATCATACTTTATCTGTTAAAGAAAAAAAACACTTCTAATAGCATTTGGCTGGAACCTAATTTATGAAGAAATAAACACTATCCACTTTGCAGAGTCAGCTTGAGTTTCCTATGAACTTTATAACCCCCACGGAGCCATTTGGCAGCGTATGAGCAGTCTTATCATGTAATTTTCATATAACAATGTTGTAATCTGTCAAAAAGATCTACCTGCGGAGCACATAAAACCGCAATCTCATCAACAAATTTGATGAAAACTGCTCTTAAGCACTACAACACACGGTTTGTGCCGGGGTAATCTTGTGGACGACAAAGATTGTAAACTTCAACCCCTAGGCACTTTCTAATGCAACGACGACGACGACGACGACGACAACGATATGAGCAACGCCCCCCACCCTCATCAACACATTCAACGTCAATCTCCTGCAGCGCTGCCATAAACGTCGTCGTCTTGTCACACACAAAGGACACTCTTTCTATTTTCGTGTGTATAGTGTATACACTGTATCTGTGTGTGATATGTAAGTGTTTGCATAATAAATGAGCATATTCTTTCATATTTATTCTACGCACATTCATTTCAAAGAAAGGAAAAAAAAACATGTAATGGACTTTAGCTTTTGAGAAATGGAACAAAAAAATCCTTGGAATAGCAAAAAAGAAGGGAGAAATTCAATTTTCTTTTATGGCCAATGCAGGGAATACGCCATGGGAACTGGAACTGACTCGACTCCGCTGTCAACGTATTCTCCCGTAAAGCAAAGGAATTTCATTTTTATTTTTTTGAATCCTGTCTCCTTAGCTAGTGGAACAAAGACACTCCAGCCATCCGCAAAAAGCGCAAACGATCCCAAAATGTCTGGCAATTTTCGGAGAATGTTAATAAGGTTTGCAGTTTACTGCAAAAGCACACAGAAAGGGGTACTCATACGTATAAAAGAAATTCAAAACAGCACCAGTATTCTTTTGAAAAAGCACGGATCAATGGTTCCAAAGGCAGACGTTTTTTAAACACCAATCAAGTTTAAAAAAAAAAAATGAATTGACGACAGCAAGGTCGCGAAAACAAAAGTCTGAAAAAATTCTAATTTAACCTTCACCCCGTTTTCAGGTGTGAGAACATTTTTTTGTAACGCATGGTAAGGCATATTTGATTGAATTCTACAAAAAAGAAAAAAGAAGTCTGTACTGACTACATGTCTAACAGACAAGATGATTCGTCTTTCGAAAATGTAATTATTATCAATGTCCTGATGCGAAGGAGGAGTATTTTATGCGACAACACAATATCAAAGGATTCTTGCAGAACGAGCTAAGGAACCTGTTTTGCTACTTTTAGAATAATTAACGCATCGACCCCTTTCAGCAGTGAGATAATGCATTCAGAAAATGTCAAAGGCGCAAGGCAGTATCTCGACATCCTTTGTGAATTAACAAAGTGCGTTTTTCTACGTGTAATACAAGTCCTTTCCTTATGATAAAAGATGTTACGATGATGTTAGAAGATTTTCTTTCTATCGCTATGCTATGTATAAACATTTCTTTTAAAAAAAAAAGGATTTATCATCTTTGACAGGGACGCATAGCGATGGAGACAAGCTTTCTTTCAAATTATTACAGAGTACCTATGTACAAGACGTTTCGCTGTCACGTTATATTAATTATTTTATAATCAACCCTTCTAAGACTTAAGGTACTATAATGTAGTTTAATCAGCGATGATTCCTTGGAAAATCCTTCACGAGGTAATAGATATTTTCTGGTTTAATTTTCTTAATAAAAGGTTTTCTAAAAAGAACGATCGATTTTTAGATTTAAATGAACTAAGGTGTGTTCTATGTATCCCGTACCGGGAAAAACTTAGGATGATTCAATTGAACCTTCATCACGGCACCGCTGCCTGCATCAGCAATGTTGATCAGATGTGTTGTGAAGGAGTGAAAGGAAGGATTAGAGGTCTACCTGAAAGTATTGCTACTTTACACTATCTGCGATCTGGTGGGGCACGGAGTTAAGGTGGTTATGCTGCTGCAACTATGTGCCCTTGATCTTGTCGCTGTGCGAGTAGGAGCAGGTGTATGCAGTTTTGTCATGGCATATGTATACCTGCCGTATGACCTACCCTAGAGCCTATCCCAACAAAAGATATAGAGTCTCTGGTAATTGTCTGCAGTGATAGGAGCGAAGATCTAATGTTTGGTTGCGATGCTAAGGTACACAGTGGGTGGGGTGTGGGGAAGCACCAACGATAACTACAGAGAAGAAGCTTTAATCGAGTTTGAAGTGTGCAAAGAGCTAACTCTTGTCAACAGAGGAACAGGACCGACTTTTGTGGATTCAAGACGAAAGGATGTCATTGACGTGACTCTGTGTAGTAATAGAATGCTTGATAGAATAACAAATTGGAAGGTAATGGAGCAGGCACTAATGTCAGACCATAGAGCCATCTCATTTGATATTCGATATAAATCTGAATGGAAAAAATATCGGAAATACGTCAGGATTCCCAGGAACACGGACAAATTAAAATACCAGGATGTGTTACGGGATAAACTGATTGGAGGGTACCCAAAATACCGAAAACCACTTGGGATGTAGAGTAGCAGCTGAAGCATTTAAAATCAGCTGTTGGCATACTAAGAGGCGTGGAAGATGAAAAGGACCGCACGCCTTGATGGTGTAGGGAACTTGAAATTCCAAAGAAGGAGGTGAGAAAAGCCTTTCATTATGCCATGAGAAGGAATGATTCTGAATCTTGGTTTGAGTATAAAGCGAAGAAGAAAGAGTTAAAAGCAACTCTGCAACGACGTAAAATGGAGTCATGGAGCGAATTTCGCTCGAATATGAGAAGCACAGACTTCAGAAAATTGTCTCGAGGGATCCAGTTTCTAAAGTCGGACTCATTCGTGATAGAACTGGATGAGGTGCTCACGGAAATACAGTTTCCGAGAAGCTTAAGTCAGATCAGGCCAGGTATCTGAGGAAATAAGAAGCAAACAGGATGGATAGGGCAGAAGCGGAACGGATAGTAGCTCCAGAAGCGTTCAGTGTGGCGATAAAAACGTTTTCCACTTAGAAGACCGCAGGACCGGATGGTATTTCCCAGCTTTAATGCAATGGGATGCAGACCTCATTGTACCAAGACTTAGGGATATATACATTACATGTCTAGCAATAGGCTACATATCGTTAATATGTAGAGAAACAAAACCAAAACCAAAACCGGGAAAAAAGGACCACCGAAGTGAAGTCCTTTAGACTGGTCAGCCTTACATCATTTCTGTTGAAAACAATGGACAGAATTATAGTGGACCATATGGAGACTACGGCGCTGAAAGCGTGTCCTTTGAATAGTAGCCAACATACATACAGAGCTGGTAGGTCTACGGAAACAGCGCTACACAAGGTAGTACGAGTAGCAGAAGAGGAGATGCATACCGAAGGCATCGCAATGACCATAATAATGGGCATTGAAGGTGCCTTTGATAAGATATGCTTTGAAAGTCTGAGAGTAGCCTTAGAAGAATGCTGGGTTAACCCATTAGTGGACAATATGCTGAAAAATAGGGCAATAAACATTCAAACGGGACCTTCAAGACTTAGAGGAAGGGTTAGCAGATGTTGCCCGCAGGGAGGAGTTTTGTCATCTACTCTGTTGAACATAAGTCTGGACTTCCTGAGAAAACTTGAAAAGACTGACATAGGATATGCCGATGACATAGCAATAATGGCAAGAGATAAATTCATGAACATCACAGCAGATACCATAAGAAATGCTCTCAGAGTGGTGGAGCGGTGGTGTCAGGAACAAGGGCTCTTCATTAATGTAGAAAAGACAGATCTAATCAGCTTCACAAGGAAGAGGAGAGATCTTGAATTTCAGTCCTTGACGATTTTCGGTTCGGAGTTGCAGGTGACCAGGAAGGTTAACTATCTGGGTGTATACCTAGATGCTAGACTAACTTGGAACTTCCATGTGGAAGAGAAGATTAGAAATTCGAAAAGGGGGCTTCATCAGTGCAAACGAGTATGTGAACTAAGTTGAGGAATCTGGCCCGCATACCTGGACGACACCAGTATGCGCAATGGAAGATCCTAGGTATTCTTTCACTGGACTTATTTATTAAGAAAGTGGCGGCATCGACGGCGCTTCGTCTTTGGCGAAAATGGGTCTTCTGGAGGATGACACCTGTGAACTATGTATGCCTGGAGGAAGTCGGGACGTCAATGTCCGGTGTTAGCCAACAGAAGAAGGGAGGACCTGGGGAGCTACTGAGTAGAAAACCAGAGGATGAAGCAGATTTCTGTTAAAGAGATGCTAACGTTGACACGTGGAATCAAAGCCAGAGAGAACTGTCGAGAAATTCAGAGAAACTCTCGGGCTAAGATGGATCGTGGAAGAGAAACAAAAAGGGACCCAATCTCTCGAATGTCGGGAAATTCGAATTACACAGTATTGTTCCACAAGGCTGTATGCCGTTTGCTTATAAAGAGTTAAGAGTCAACCACTAAACTTAGGCCATTGCTCTTATGTTTTATCGTGAAGCTCGTAGACACGTTTTTTGGTGGCGTCGTCTTTGTCCTCTGTAGGGTCATGAGTACATATTAGTCTTATGTTGGCGATTTGAGCATTTATGTGGATTGTCATAAGACGTTCGCTAATGCGTCAAAAGCTCAAGACTTCTTGCCTAGGTCTGTCACGTATAACAAATCCGCATCCGAATAAGCACTGTTTCTGCTACATATAGCAATCACCTTGGTATATGACATTGTTTTCATCCTTCATTTTGACTTAATAGGTATCGGAAGCATTCCCCATCAGACTCAGGATACGCTCATCGTTAGTTCGCTATCAGATACCCATCCAGCAGGAACCAGTAAGAGTTAATGATGCAATTTTACCCACCAAGTACGGGGGTATTTTAGTGAAAAAATCACTTCAAATGTAGAAGTTCATACGCGAGGACTCTACGACAGTTAATTACAAACATACGCTAACCATACCCAAATGTATATAAATCAATTAATAAAAGGACCGCAAACAATTTCACTGGTAATAAAATTCAATAAATCCACGACGATAATATCTCGTACCACATTAATATAATCAACAATAGAACCCAACTCCCACCCAACTACCATTTCTGGTAATATCTCAAGTACAAACCTGTCCAAGAGTTCGGTCCAAAGGACACTAATGACATCCCGGCCAAAAACCCAACCAACTTGGACAAGTATACCGCCCATAATGCACGAAGCAATACAAGCATTCATCCTCATCATTCTTCCCCCGAACATATGTACTTGTTGCATGAGATCGCTTAAGGACATCATCCCTAGAGATACCTTAATATAAATAAAATATCACTAATTTATCAAGTTAATGAGGAAAGTTTGTTTCGCAGGGAAATATATACTCCAAGGGATGATTACGTGGAAAGTGGTTTTCTGTGTTGTATGCCATATGACCGCAGGACATATTTAATGAACTCGAAAAAGAGATGGATTATGTCCAGCATTAGCACTCCAATTGTATTAATCTGGATATTTGTGTGCTGGCCAAATGTCACTCATAAGAGTGGGAAGGCAATTTGTGTAATCAGTTTATCTACTTTCTAGTTATCCGAGGACTTAATCGTCATATACGTCATGTCCTTTTAGGAAAACTTAAAAGAAAAAACACCACCCACCACATTAGTGTGGTATCATAACAAAAAAAAAATTCCACCAAAGGGCTTTTTTGAAAAGTGCACTCTAGAAAATACGCCACAAACTAATGTTCCAAGGCAACATATGAACGCTTCCACACAACCACCAGCACACAATGAGGTAAACCACTCCTAAATGAAATAAAAGCACCTGCATTGCCAGGACACGTTGATATATGGGTCGCGCGCGTAACAGTAAACAATGGCACTTCATAAATTAACGCGAAATTAGACGGGAAAAATATTTACCAAAGCACTGCCTTCCTTACAAGGGTGTGCTCTCAGTACACCCTTACACTATGTATACGTGGTACAAAGCCATTCTCCTAACTTTACTGAATGCATCTAATGCGTGTGTACCCTCTTAAGCTCATAAAAAAAAGCGAAACCGTAAAATCTTTGTTTCTGCAGGATAAGCACAAAGCAGTGCGCATTCAGAAGAAGAAATTGCTTGAAAATTAAAATTTCCAAATAGGATTAAAGTGTGTCCTGTCTACGTTGGACATAAAATGGCAAATTTTTGGACAAAGTCACAAAAAGGAAACAAGGAGTCCAATAAGTTGAATGGATGTCATGTAGATGTATTGAAGTGGATGCAGTGTGTATTATGTTTCATTCTACAGTCGGCTACTGAACACAAACATCATGTCACTTAGGGGCACTCAAGGTAGATATCGGAGCTGAAGGATCTTCCAACCAATTGGACTGTTGGAAAGAAACTTCGCAACCTTCTCACACAGCTATAATGAATTTAATCCATAAATTTGAACGTCTCAGATAGGTTAGCGATGTGAAGACTCCAAGTCGTGTTCGTCCAACAAAGTCAGCTAAAAATATTGCCTCCGTGGTTGAGAGTGTGACTGAAAATCCAGGTGTCTCCATTTCGACATGATCACAGGAATTGGGTTTATCCGCAATAGCAACGGAACGCATATTGCATAATGATCTTGGCCTATATGCTAATAAGATCCACAAAATTTCAGAACCCACTTTCATTACAAGAAATAGACTGGAGTTCTTGGATGTAACTTGATGCTAAACTCTGAGTCTATGGTAGTTAAAGACTGGAAAGTGTCTACTACTGTTACATTCTTTGACCACAGAATAATTTATTTCATCGTATTCGAAAACTCTAAAGATCAAAGACCTTATCACAACCCTAAAAGAACTGGTAGGGATGCTTTCAGAAGAGTTCTAGACCATTCGAGGGATCTTCAATCTCACACCCTTATCAATCAGTCTGAGAGTCCATTCAGACTCTGTTAGGTCCTTCCCCATCAGTAGGAGCAAGAAGAGCCCAACCCCGTATGGTGGTTAAGCGAGATTTTGACTTTGCGGAAAAATACCCGGTAGTTATACAATGAAGTCAAGCGTACAAAGATCCCGCTGACTGGGACCTATACAAGAAAGGCAAAAGTTTTTCAAGAAAAAGACAATCTGCGCCAAGAGAGCCTTCTTGAACAAGTTCTGCAATGAAATAGAGTCCACTAAGGATGCAGCTAGGCTACCCACAGTCCCCGGCTTCATCAGAAAACCAGACGGATCCTGGACAGAATCATGCTCTGAGACCATAGAACTACTCTTTAGGACACATTTTCCAGAGTGCAAAATCCTACCATCTAACACTGTAGACATCCCTTATGACAGAACAGCCAACACAAACCACCTTCTAGACAACCAGATTGTAGACGAAAAGCAATTCAATTGGCCAATTGACTCTTTCGCCACTTCAAAGCACCCGGGTCTGATGATATTTTCCGCATGATACTACAAGGCCACAAGGAGTATATCAGTCCGCGGCTAGCAAATATTTTTCGCTCTCATATATCCCTCGAGTTTGGAGAAAAGTCAACGTCATTTTCATACCCAAAGTCAAAAGACTTTAGGACGATTAGCCTTGCCTCGTTCCTATTAAAGACATTTGAAAAATTAATAGACTAGTACATTCGCTCCAAACTAAGTCCTACGGATATGTCCCCAGCCCAATACGCCTATTCTAAAGGACAATCTGTTGAGACAGCACTGGATGAGATGGTAACATTGATGGAAAGTTCACTCCACCACAAAGAATTCAGACTAGGTCGCTTGGTCCTGAATATACAATAGAATCTATACGTCTAGCACTAATCTCAGAGACACATCAACTTAGAACTGGATGACTGCCAAGTACATGCACTCTACTATGGATACTGGTCGCGAACAGAATCTTAAAGAAATTAGAAGGAAGTTGGGTCAACATTGTCGCATATGCGGATCATTCCGTCATAATGGCAACAGATAAGTTTACACCCACCTTTACCGAAATACTTCAATCCGACCTCAATACCCTACACAAATGAGCGGAAAGATGTTGATTAAACGTTAACCCCTAGCAAAAAAAAGGCGGTCCTCTACACTATCAAGAGAACAATCCCATAAATCTGGATCTTGAGACTCAACGGCACACCCCTCCAAGATAAGGCGAGATACTTGAGCTGTATACTCTACCATAAGCTGACTTGGAAAGAAAACAAGTCAGAAAGAATAATGAAAGCATCCATAGCATACAATTATATGAGGACTCAAGCCCGCCATCATCCACTGAATGTACACAGCCATCATCAGATCCATTCTATCCCATGAGTGCCTACTCTGGTGGCCCGCATCAGATACGATCACGTACCTCAGAACACTAACCAGGATACAAAGATTAGCATGTGTAGGGACTACCAGCACCATCAGAACTATGCCGACTGCAGCCCTTGAAACCATACTGCCACTGATCCCATTAGACCTACACCTAAAGGAAATAGCTGCAAAGAGTGCCCTACGCTTAAAACAATTTAAACTTAGGAAAGAGGGAGAGGGCTAGCGCCCGATGGTCACATGTGGGTATCGAGTGATTGTATATCAGCGTCCCACGACTTTAGCCTAAACGTTAAAACAATCTTCCCCTCAAGAGAGGAATGGGTAAATGGTAGGGCCATCAACCCGAATAATATCTCGATTTTCACAGACCGTTCAATAACTGACCAAGGAGTGGGATCTCGCTCACTTTGACTTCCAAACTACGGCAGTGTATTCAAAGTCTTAGCAATCGCAGAAGCGGCACGAGTGCACGAAAATGCACTCAAGAAAAGTATCAACATATACATCGACAGTCAAGCTACTATGAAGGCCATCTCATCCACAGTCGTTAAATCCAAATTTGTGAAACGATGTCATGAAGAACTCACAACACTCATAGCAAACCACGAAGATACACTCCTCTGGGTTCCTGGAAACAGCGTCATTCAGAGAAACGTACGGGCGGACGATTTAGCAACATAGGAGTTCGAACAGGGCCTGGCAAGTGAGAGGCAGCCAGAAATGCCCTTGAACGAGAGGTAGGCAATGCGTTAACCCCAAGAAGATTGATATCGTTCATGCTAACACTTATCCATAAAGGATTTCACCCCTCCAGCGCATCAAAAAAAAAAAAAGGCCCTGCCAATGGTCGCTACTTCTGTTCTACCGCCCCTAGTTCTAGTTAAATGTAGAGCAAGCCTTCCCGAGACTACCTAATGAGAGACGGAGCACACATTCATCTTGTCGTGTCTCCAGAAAACTCTGTACAAAGCATAACAATGCTAAGCCGCTTAACAGACTCAACTTAGCATTCTTCATGGGTATTATTACCGGCCACAACCTCCTGATGACCAAATGACCTCTGCCGAAGCTGTGGCGACACGGACGCAGAATAGAGCACATCTCATTTCCTATGTGAATGCCCAAGGCGACGCTCGGTGAATACCACTTCGAAGATCTGGGCGACCTGTCAGGAAAGCCATCATTAACCATCCTGAAATTTTGGGTTGGTTCAGTGAGGTCACTTAGTTATCCCAAAGCTACCGACTAGCTTTTGTCTTCGTTTCAGGTTATCCATGATAGGGGTCCATAATGGATAAATTGGTAATCCGAGTGCTGGTTCAAAAACACACTTTTGAGTAGTGACCCTACTATTTAAAAAAAATCTTAGAAATATGCTATTTGTTGTTTAAGTAAAATTTTAGTCAGGCTTTTAGCATACTAGGGCCTTTAATGTGCACTGCAACCTACAAAATCGTTTGTACTGGAATTTGCCGAAAGATCTTAAGCCCATACCCACATCCTTTTCAATTTGGAATTGTTCGTAGACCATACCAAGACGTATTCTGCTATATGAAGCAAACGTTACAGATCATGGATATCATATCATCCATCCGGGATGTCAAAATTTTCTGCTTCACGTTTGATAGATGAAAGTAACTTCAGTGAGATCAAAGCGTTTGAAATCAAAATTTTTGAGATGGAAGAGCATATGTAAGCCTAGTCTTTGGATTCTATGCTTACCCTTGGTAGAAATACCAGGATATGCGAAGATTCTTATCTGGTAACTTCTTCGAGGATCTGGCGCACGCATGCCTATACGTAAACTTTATCTAAATTGCACATCTGAATGGTGTTAGACCAGAATTTTTTCTCCTTGTACGCTCCCCGTGTAAATAAGGATAAGAACAATAGACCTAACTGATGATCTACATGAGCACTTGCGTTTCATCTTTCGAAACCTGAACCATTTCGGTCATCACAACGCATAGTTTGGGAAAGTCTCCCTGTCTCATTACTGTAATCATGGTAAAATCGCATGCTAATTTGTCCAACAGCTCCTGAGGTCCATAATTACAAAGAAACTCATTTTACTTTTTTTCAATGAATGTCCTGCCTTAAACAAATTCCCTACTGAACATCCCATGTTCCTTGAGAATGAATACTTAATACCTATCTTGTCGCAGTATCTATGAGTGTTTCTTTTTTTTCCCCATACAGACCTATCCTCATGTAGTCAAGCGTTGAAGGATCGCTGTCCATCTGAATGGGAAATCAAAAGAACTTATTTTTTTTTTTAAGCTCGGTTTTGTATTATTTAAAAATTTATTTTAAAAAGGAAAACATTATTTACTTTTCATTAATTAACCTAACGACCATGAATGGTTTTCGTGTTCAGTCTACTTCCTTTTCTTCGACGAATCTGTTCGTCTGGTGGTTAAATATTCCTTCTGTCTTTCATTCCCATGATGTTTTGTGGTTTTCTTTTGGTTAAGGTTGAATATACAATTTTTTCTTTTTTTTTTGGTTAATTTATTATTTTTTTCGGTATCGTACTTTGTTTTTCTTTTCTGTTTTTTTTAATTTTGGTCTACGAATGGGACAAAGGGAATACACGGTAGGGGCAAAAAAAAAAGTTTGTAAGTTAAATGAAATTTGTATATAGCAGACTATCATCATTGAGATGGTTAAGGGTGGTTTCGTGTGGTATGAGGGTTTGTTTTCCATATAAGTACATTTTAAATAGGGGAGACTGCGGGTTTTATTAACAGAGGTAAAGTATTGAGTAACACACAACTCATGAGAAAGTCTTAAATCATGGACTAGACTGTCAGGTGTCGACATGATTTTTAACATGTTTTATATTAAGTTTAGATGAAAATTGTTTAGAAAATAGTGAAGGGTTGCAAGATGTAACCCATGTTTACAGGAAAAAATCTCAGTAACGAGTAGTTACATAGATTAGCAAGTAATTTTTAAAACGGGAAAAAACTATAGGAAAAAACGCCAGGATATACATTTTCCTACTAATTTTTGTATACCTACATAAGGGAAATAAAGAGTGGAGCCCGTGAACGAAGATCTTTTTAATTTTAAGAGGGGTGCTCTAAACTTTGGACTAGATGACATAAGAAGAGGGAAGACGTTGAAACTTTAATCAAATCCAAAGAGGAGGTGCTACAATTGTAATGAACGTGCACTTGGTTGACTGTAGCTAGACCATTGGCTCGGATGTGCTATCTTACACAAATATGTAACATATGTAGCTACTAGTAAGCAGTGTCCAGCTGCAGTAAAGACAAGGTGGAAGCAACCATCCTTCTCTTCTCCCAAGATAAATTTTGTGAAACTGACGACATTTGTCCTGTATTCCTGCAAAGTATAAATCAGTATCCGTATGCTGTTATCTGGGTATGTCTACCATGAAGGCAAGTTAATATCAAAAGTACCACACATTAATCGAATGTATCTTGAAGATATTGACAGGGAGGAAAATCATGGCTTAAATGAGCACATGGGCATTCCCTATCTGTCAAAGGATTTGCACAGGGAGACATTGTTTCTATCTACGGTGATGATGAATGTATCGTTGTAAGTGGGAGTAAGCTGCCGTTTCCTTTCTTCAAATATGGAGACTTTGCTTAACACAGTAGCTATTTGGTGCCTTGAGGAGGTTATCTGTCAACATATCTAAGACAGAGCTGTAATTGGATTCTTCGGTACTCAGCTAACTTTCTCCAGTAGAACTAAGTACTCGGCAGTTCTACTGGATATCTATGTATAAGGTCACAAACATGTTTTGTCATTAGTCCATTGTGACCATTAGACATAACGCATGAAGCGGTTGTTTGTTGCCCAAGAGCTCACATTTTCAAGGCTTAACTACGAGTATGTAAGACTCAACATTTGAACTATTTCTGCATAACAGGTATGTTGAGAAGGGTTTCCACTTACGCTTTGGAATTTTAGCTTAGACTTTGCAGATGGATTTAGATGGCGGCTCATTATCAGCAGACCAGAAAAGAGCTACTGGGTTTGGGGTTTTCTCATCGCTAGCGGCATTCGAGTGCCCTTTCTTCTGAATCGTTAGAGTGTTGGGTAGGGGATTGCTTGATACGTGGTGAATGAGTCAGTGATGAAGAAAACAATACTTCTGTAAAAAACCAACTCAAACTAAAGAACGTACAAAAAATAGTAAAAAAAAAAAAAACAAATATGGAGAGTAGTAGAGAAGTAGAGTACGAACACCCTAGATTCGGCAGAGATAATTGTTGTTGGCAAGAAGGAGGGGCGTAATGAAGCGACTCCAACTCCCTCCAACTACTTTCTCGTACATCTTCGGAATAGGCAACTGGATACCATCAGTGATACCAGATATATATTTTGCAATGGGTCCTAGCGAGTATGACCAACTAGATAGACAGTTTCTGGTGTAGGAATTAACTGGTGCTAATCATCTAGAGATGATCGTGGAAAACGAAGGCCACGGGAATTGGCAAACTGTTGCCGTACCAGCAAGAAGGATTCCATAGGGAGATGATAAATGCTCACAACAAGGGTTTTCAGGTTGCTGCTCTATTAAAATCTTAAACAGAAATCGTAGCTTAAAACAACCGAACCACGAACTGGAACCTATTCCTTAGTAGATTAGAAGATAAAATATGAGTCCAACGCAACGATTAGATCCAATTCTAAACAACAGAGACTTAAAAATTGAGGCTTACAAATACAGCTATATGCTAATCCTTCGGGGATGCATGATCTTGGAAGACTTTTCAATAATACATAAATCCAAATGTATGGCATAATTCTTGTTTATAGCATATGCTTGGTTTTGTCCTCATTCACATTTTTGCCGCTTCTGTTCCAATACTTGCAAAACGCACCAGTGACAGTTCGCTGTGTTCTGCCGATGATGTCAATGTTTTCAGCGTATGCCAGTAATTGCACAGACTTTCAGAAAATTGAATCCTTTTTTTGACATCAAAGGTCTCGGTAAGACTGTTTCCGACTTTCATGGAGCAGCGAGCATTCTCCTTCGTCATTCTGCACAATCTAACGAGTTGGTCAGGTATGCCAAAATTAGACATGGCTCCATATTGATCGTCTAATTTTTGTCACATGCGGCCTTAAAATCGATAAAAAGAAGTATCGATCTGGAATTCTTGGGTTTACTCCAGGATCTGCCGTACTGTAAATATTTGGTCAGTTGTGGACTTACCGGGCCTAAAACCGCCCTGATAGGGGCCAATCAATTCGTGGACAAATGGTTTCCGGCGCTCACACAGTACGGCCGACAGGATCTTGTATGCAATGTTAAGAAGGATTGATGCCTCTATACTTGGTTGGTTGGTTGCTGCTCTCGTCCTCCTGTGCAGCGCCGCTTCGTAGGCGAGTTGTTTTGCTGCAT
The DNA here is from genome assembly GCA_905220385.1 of Xylota sylvarum. Classification (NCBI taxonomy): domain Eukaryota; kingdom Metazoa; phylum Arthropoda; class Insecta; order Diptera; family Syrphidae; genus Xylota; species Xylota sylvarum. The sequence goes on from LR999958.1 coordinate 44,355,665, forward strand.
GTGCTTGCTTTCTGTCTACATCAAACTAGGGGTTTCGTGGTGTTAGTCGGGTAGTCTGGTCTTCATCACTTGATGATGGCTGCATAGGACTTCTCGAGAGGTTGAGGGATACGCGATCGGCAAAGATTCTGGCGATTTGTTGCGATTGCAGCCATTCAACGTGTGGTGCTAGCTATAGTAACATTACATCCCGCAGCAAACTCAGTTAGCCTAAGTCTGTTTCCAGACATCGTGTCGTGTAGGCTACGCTTTACAATGGTGCTACCAAAGATGTCATCCTTTCCTATTTTGGCGTTAAAATCACTTAAGTCGATTTTAATGTCATACTTAAGACATTGCTTATACATATGTCCTATCCAGGACCTCGTAGAAACACTCTTTGGTAGCATCTCTTCCCTCTGTGGGGGCATGAGCGCATATTAGGCTAATGTTAGCGAATTTAGCTTTGATGCGAATTATTGAAAGCCGTTCACTGACGAGTCTAATACTGAAGATTTCATGCTGAAATCTGCCGCTTACAACAAATCCGTACTCAAATAGACTCCAGCTTCTTTTCTCTATAGCAATCACCGTAGTATATGTCACATTTTTTTATCCTTCTTGCCCTTGAAACTGAAACATGGATAATGGAGACAAAACATGCAGCCATGAAGACAATCTTGAGTTTACTCAACTCTCAATTATGCTTTCTATCTTAAACAGTTCGTGACAGTATTTCAAGCATTTCAAGCTGTTGGTATACTCAACAGCGGGGAACTGCTTTAGTACCAAAACCTATAGCAACAGCATTTATATGTATCTGCTTGGACAGTCAATTTCTTATAAACACGCTAACCGACTTCAAATTGGTGAAGGAATGTAAGGAGGAATAATAACGTCTGGAGCACTTCCTCTGTAAATGCCCCCTACAACAGGGGTGTTAAAGTGCAAATATAGGGTCGTCCAACAAGAGGTGTCATTTTAAATTTCATACATCATCCTTAAAGGATTCATTTCCGATTAAACTTCAAAAATACTTCTCAAAGACGATAATAGATAAAAGATGAATACAATACATTGAAATATTTTGCTCTGGATATTTTATTAAACTCTTTTCAACAGCTATCGAAACGTTTAATATTTCCATTCACTGGAAAATTGTTTCAACAAAAGACCCGATTTAAAGCTTATTTAAATTTTGTTCAATATATAAACATATTTCAATAAAGTAACAACGATATGTACATGAACTCGCACCTTTAAAAAGAAAAACTCAAAATCGATATATTTCACAAAATGTTTTGTTTACATTCAACATTTCAAGCAAACACTGCCTGTGTCGTACGTACCGAAGGGAATTTCACAATAAATGGTGGACGGGACATTTTGTTGTTTGTACATAAAGTTCCCAGCAGTTTACGGTCGAATATTCCGGAAAAATTTTATTTTTAGTTGTCAAATATCCTGATATAGCAGTGAGCGGCTTTTGTTGTAAGTCTGTATTGGTTTTATTTTTTTAATGAATAAATGTTAACCCTGCAAAATTATTTATCAACTTTGAATATTTTTTTTTTCTGATTTTTGTTGGTTTTTAACGACGGGAAAGGATATTCGGCGGATGTGTAGCATATGTATGGGCAATAAGAGGACATCGCCAAAGGATTTTGGCTTACAGCTGAAATTATTTGACGGTTTGTTTTATTTATTTTTTTAAAAAAATTCATTTTTATATGCGAGGTATGTTAAAGTGGTTCAACATTGCTTATGTAAATGGATTTATGGATGTTTAAATATTTCATTAGTATGAGGAATATGAAGGATAGTTACCTAAACTGATTTAAAGATTTGTTGAGATTGTTGAAATTGTATTTTCACTGCAGGGATATGTCCTAATATGTTCTAATGTCTAAACATGTAAGTTGTATTCTAGTTTCGGATGAATATAAGCTTTGTAGACAGTAGCGAAGTCTCCAGGATTGAAAAAAACGTTTACATCTCTTGAGGAGTCCGAGGCACCAGCGCCACTTTTTGCAGCTCCGGAAATCTGATGATTCCAGCGAAGGTCTGGGATGACTTGCATGCCAAGCATTGACAGACCATTAGATTACTCAATATCAGCTCAATTCATTTTAAGCTGGGCTACATTAGTATCCCTCTTCAGGGACAAGAGACAGTACTGAGTTTTTGACGAATTGAAGTCAACTCGTTGTTTTGCACCACAGTTGATGATTGATCAATATCGGAGTTGAGTTCGTCAGACATTCGCTGCCGGTGAAACTCCACAGCTTGGAGTCTCAGCCGTGGAGTCGCCAAAGAATAAGCGAAGTCAAGGGTACTGTCATCCGCAAAGGAATGGATTGGAGAGAATGGAAGAGAGAGAAGGTCGTTAGTAAATATTTAAAACTGGGTCGAAGACAGCACTGAGCCCTGTGGTACCCCAACATTTGTTGAGAATGAGGTAGAAGTATATTCGTCCAATACAACTTGTATTAGACCGATTACTCAAAAAACTTGCAATCCATGATGAGAAGATGCTACCAACACAGTAAGCTAAGATTTTGCTTAAGAGGGTACTGTTCCACACTCTATCGAATGCTTTACAGATATCAAGGGCAACTACTGGCGATTCACCGGGATGGTGAATACTTCGTCACCATAAGGTCCCCTGTGGAACGTTGTTGAAGGAAATAGTACTGATGATCATTTTAAAGACGGTTTGTTTCTAGACACCTCATGAGATGGAAATTTACAATGATTTCTATGACCTTCGAGAGCTCTGATGTTAGGGCTATGGGTCGATAGTTTGAAGGGGAGGTTTTGTGGCTCTTTTTAAGGGTCGACTGGACATGCGCGAATTTCCACATATCTGGAAAGATGCCTGTAGAGTATGACAGGTGGAAGAGCTTACGTAAAGATTTAGCCAAAGTAGAAGAACGCCTCTTCAAAACAAGGGGAGGGATCCCATCTGAACCTGAAGATTGTTACTTTTGAGATCTTCTAAAACTCAAGCTACTGAGCGGATAGTCCTAAGGTTTATCCTAAAGTATATTGAACAAGTTTTAGTAGTGGTGGTGGTAGAGAAGTTGCAGCGAACATAGTTGCTAGTAGATTGTTTTTTTTTTGTGAGTCAGTGATATTTTGATTGTTGTGCACCTGGAATGGACAATGATTGGGAGCCTTTGATTTATTTGACATAAGACCCAAAAGAATTACTACCTTTAAGACATTGCCAAATTTCTTGCCTTTCTGTTGGTCTCATAGAAATTTCGTACACTTTAAAATTGAGTTGCATTCATTTCTAGTCCGTTTATAGAGCCTTCGGTTTTCCCCAGAAGGTGTTTGGCGTAATAACGCAAAAGCCTATTCCTTCTCCCGACTGCAGTCGCACAGATCGGATTGAACCAGAGTTCTTGTTTTGGTTTGCTTCTAACAGCTTATTGATTCAGAAATTTTGTCGAGGTGTTGAACTGTCAATTATTTTCCTGAACCGGCGCTTCGATACAGAAAACGGAACTGAATTGAATGCTTCCCGATGGATATATATATCTATACATTTTAGAGAGATTTCGAACCAGACCACAGTGTTGGGTCCCTCTTCGTCTCTCTTCCAAGATCCATCTTAGCCAGAGAGTCTCTCCGGATTTCTCCACAGTTCTTCTCTGGCTTTGATTCTTCGTGTCAACGATAGCATCTGTTTAACAGAAATCTAGTTCATCCTCTGGGTATCTACCCAGTGGTTCCCCAGGACCTCCCTTCTTCTGCCAGCCAACGCCGGACATTGACACAATATATGCGCTGCCGTCCCGACGTCCTTCAGGTATAGTTCACAGGTGTCATCCTCTAGAAGACTCATCTTCTTTAGGTGATAAACGAAATTTCCATGACCTGTACATAACGCTATCACCCATTTCAGTGTTCTTCGCCCTAAGCATAGAACTTCCCTGTCCGTGGTGCCAATCGGCATTTTAATAGCCATTTTCGCCTGCCTGCAACTTTCCACGGTTGACCACCTTCTCTGGTATTCCGTCGCGTCCCAGTTGCTAATCACGTGTTCTACCATCCCTCTGCGAATTGACCAGAGAACTCCAAGGTTGACCCTTGCTTTGCCGCCTTTTCGTTCCCCTCAGTTGTTCCTCTCATTGAGCTTATGAGCGCATTCCAATGCCAGTGATATATTGATATCTGTTTGCTCCATGCGTCTAATCACTGATTTATTGGCCAGTGCTATAGTAACGTTTCTACCATCAATCTGACCCTCTTTCAGGTGATCCAACGCATGCAACAGAGTAATTATCTCGACTTGATAGACTGCGGTATATTTCCCCAGACTAATATGACAGGCTAGTTCCAGTTCTTCTGAGAAGATACCTGCCCCCACTCTGCCATTGATCATGGATCCATCCGTAAAGATGATTATATCACCAATCTTCTTTTCCGGAAGTGTTCCATATCCGATAAGAGTTTTGTGATACCTTTCGGTAACACGCATTCTCTTCATTCCATCCATGAGCATATTCAACTCCCTAATCTCGTTTTTCACGAGATCCAGGATTTTTCTATGACCACAGACAAAGTGCCGTCGATGCCGCCGGTTTCTTAATGAACCCGGCTATTCATCGGCAGAATAGCTAGAATCACTTCCATTGCGCATGTTGGTGTCGTTCGTATTGCACCAGCGATCCCTAAACATGCCACACATAGAACCCTATCTAACTGTCTGTCTAGTATACTGATCTCGGCGAGATTCCCTACCTTAGTCCACATACCCGTTTGCACCCTTTTCGCCTTTCTGATCTTCTGATCTTCTACATGGAAGTTCCAAGTTAGTCCAGCATCTAGGTATACACCCAGATACTTAACCTTCCTAGTCACATCTATGTAGTTCCGATCCCAAAAGTGTCAAGGTCTGAAATTCCAGATCTCTCTTCTTTCTTGCGAAGATGATTAGACCTATTTTTTCCAAATTAATGGCGATCCATTGTTCCTGACACCATAGCTAGACCACTCGGAGAGCATTTCTTATGGTATCTGCTGTAAATTTCATGAATTTATGTACCTCTTCCCATTATTGCTATATCATCGGCATATCGCACAGTGTGGATGCCAGTCTCTTCAAGTCTTCGCAGGAGAGAGTCCAGACTTATGTTCCACAGAGCAGGTGATCAAACTCTACCTTGCAGGCAACCTCTGCTAATACTTCCTGTAAGTCTAAAAGGTCCCGTCTGCATATTTATCGCCCTATTTTTCAGCATATTCACCCATCTCACCACCAATGGGTTAACCCTGCGCTCTCCTAAGGCTACTCTAAGACTTCCGAAGGATATCTTATCGAAGGCACATTCAATGTCCATTATTATGGTCACTGAGATGCTTCCGGTATACATCTCCTCTTCCGCAATGCATACCACCTGGTGTAGCGCTGTTTCCGTAGACCTGCCAGCTCTGTATGCATGTTGTCTACTACTCAAAGGACACGTTTTCAGCGTCGTGCTTTCCATATGGTCCACCACAATTCTCCATTTCCATTGTTTTCAACAGAAATGTTGTTAGGCTAACCGGTCTGAATTTATTGGAATAGAAATCTTGGCAACCCTGTTAATAGTAACCAGGGCTTAACAACAGAGTTGACACGTAATGATTTCATTTAAGAAACCAGTGGATACTCATTCGATTTCATGCAATCGAAGGACAATAACAAACATACACTCACGCAAGTAGATGTCTACTGAACGTGGCATCGTTTATGAAGTGCATAGTGTCCCAGCAAATATTTGGACTCGACTATCCATGTGCGGAGCATGACTTTGATGGCACAGCATCTACATACATAGTTTGGACATTAATCCGATTTGCTGGATGGTTGATCGCTTAATTTTATTTTATTTTTTTGTTCATAAAGTTAGAAATATTTCCCTCTCCTACATGTACAGTCAGAAAGACATTTTGCAAGCCCTGGAATCAACACGGAGATGGTGAAGATGGTGACATGTCGTTAAAGCTCAAATGCCTTCAAGAGTAGAGTTTAGGAACAAATTTCTGAAGCAATTAAAGAACTGAAGTATGGGACAAAGTTTGAGAGATTATTTGAATAATTGTTGGCAAAATTTGATAAACAATTGCATCTTCCTCTGAGCACTTTACTGCAGGATATTTGGTATCTATGGTAATAGTTTTTCTTTCTCAGACTTCAGACAATGTATCATACCAAGCGAAGCCTTCGTTTTCGGGATTTGTTTTCTCCTTTCAAAATCGGTATCACTATTAGCACTCAGAAGTTACATTAATTATTTTTTTTTTTCATTCTTGCAGCAAACTTCCTTAAGATAGCCAAAGTGCCTGAGTATGTCGGTTATGTCTCGAAGACCAATACACCAGAATGACACATATAAATAGCCTCCTATTAGTCGCAGTAAAACGAAACAACTTAGTAGTTGCCTTTCTTAAGGGTCTATTCGGTTTGGATATTTTGGAATGTAATTTGTCAAAAAACTCCTTCGTTAAATGGTCGATCCAGTAGTGTAAAATTTAATTGAATTCACTAAGACTTTGGTGAAGTAGTTGATGCTATCACAGCCGCAAAATTTAGATTCCAATAATTACTTCAAATCTGAATCTTTCTACTGTAGATAAAATCCAACTTTGAAAATCATAAGTACAGAATTTTCTTTAGATAGTACAACCTCCGGGGTTCCACAAGGAATCCAACAGATACCAATGGTATTGATCGTGATTTTTTGTTAAAATTCACATATGACCTCTATCTATACCTACTATCTCTTCCAAGTCCACTTAAATTGGTTCTCCACTAGGTACCACATCAATAACTGCATTGAAATATTTAACAAAAAAATAAAAATACTTTTTAATAGTTTTAGTTTTTAAATTAATCTTTATTTCGTGCTTCACTTATTTATAATCTTATTTAAGAGTGTTATTTGTTTTTTTTTTATTTTTAAATTATTTATTTTAACATTGACTCTGATAAATTCATTGATCTACATATCACTTTTTTATGTACAAACAAAATATACAAATAGGAAAAATATTTAATCGAAAAAAATGTTTACTAGCTAGAAATGTTAATTCGTTGCAGTATCAATGCAATTATACTAAGAGTTAGTAGAAATGTATGTGGTTCCGGCATCCATGATTTATTTTGATAACCTAAAGGAGGAGGACGAATAAAAGTATATAAAATAAATTTATATTTTTAAATTTTAGGAGAATATTTAATTTTTAATGACTAAAAATATGTGTGGAATTTATTTATATAATTTAGACTAGTTAATATTGCATTAGGCTTTTTAATTGTATAATAAGCGGAGGGCGAGGAAATTTTTAGTATGAGAGCGATGACTATTTTCTTGGAACCCATATAAAATAGTACTAAAAATACTTAGTTTAATGCAAAATAAGAGAAGAATCTTCAAGGGTTGGGTGGTTAACTCCGCTTAGAAGGGACACATTTAGACCAAAAAAATGTCCATTGTGATACCGCTATAGACAAACCGAATTACTAGTACCGGAAACCTACATGGAAACTTCCCAAATGTGATGTAAACCCATACCGTTCGCCGTTTAGGAATTAATCAAGTTTGACCTGGTGACGAAGTTTTTTATTTTGCTTAAGTTTACTCCAGCTAAATAGTTAATATCTTCGAAGAAGTACTACCCTAGTGTTTTCCTTCTCAAAACTGATAGGGCACGACAGAAGACCATAATTTGGCATAGAGCATCCAGATCCAAGTAAACAGAAAACTCCACAAATGATGCCTTTTTGGAAATGGAATGAGTTTCGACTTGCAAAAGAATTGGGCTTCAAAACCTCTCAAAACTCGAACTCGAAAGACAAAATTGATTCTTTTTAGATCTGGTGCTAGGAGAGTAAGCAGAAGCCTCCTTAATGTGGACAAGAGGACAAAATCAGACATAGACTGGGATCAGTTTAAGGGCAGTCAGAGAAAATTTAAAAATGAGACGCAAAGAGCTAAACGTCGCTCATGGCAGCACTTTTGCGACGACATTAAGGGAACGAAAGAATCTGCGAGGCTAAGGGAAATCCTCTCTAAACAAACTACAGCTGTAGGGTCACTTAAAGATCCCGACGGAAATTGGACCGAATTTTGTTCAGACTCACTAAGATTACTGATAAGATCGCATTTCCCAGGAAGTGTAACCCAACTTGCCAATAACACCAGAGTTAGTACAACCACGGAATATTAACTACAAGCGGATTCGATGTTAGGGGAGAGAATTGAGTGGGCAATTAGATCGTTCTCCCTTACAAATCGCCAGAACTGGATGGTTTTATTCCGATAGTGCTACAGAGTACTGCGAGCACGATTATTCCGGTACACAAGGAACTATTTACTAGCGAATTATACGAAGCCATATCCTACGAACTTGGAGAGTGGTCAAAGTGGTATTTATACCCAAGGCTGGTAAAGTAAGTAGTTCCACCGCCAATCAGCCTTACCTCATTTATACTGAAAACTTTTGAGAGATAAGCTGACATTCACATTCGCAGTAAGCTACGCCCCGAGGACATATCCGCAGGCGAATATACCTATACCAAAGAAAAAAGTGTTGAGACAGTTCTGCACTGTAACCACACAGTGCCCAATCGAGAAATCGTTGAGGGATAAGGAATACACTTTAGCTGCATTCTTGGACATTGAAGAAGCATTTAACAATGTCAGAACCCTGATCAATTGGATTGTGGAAATTCTTGAGGAAAGACATATTATAACGCAGCACGAGGGTACGAAGTTGGAAGCTTATTCCTCTAGAGGTACTCCTCAAAGGGGTGTAATCTCCCCACTACTATGGGGCATTGTAATAAATGAAGTACTCCGACAACTCAGGTTTAGTGGGGTCAAGACCATCGCTTATGCAGATGACGTCATTTTGATGGGTATGGGCAAATTCCTTCCTACCCTTAGTGAACAATTGGAAGATACACGGAGGACTCTAGACACCTGGACCAAGAAAACCGAGATGGTATTATTTATAATACCAATTTATTTCCTTTTATAAAATAAAAGGAAAATTACCTGAATTTACATTACCCCCTAGGAAGGTACTTCACTTAGAATCCGACAGTGCCAGATACCTATGCCTCATATTTGACAAGAAACTGAACTGGAGACTTAACATTAATGAAAGAATTAAGAAAGCCACTATTGCGTTCTATACATGCAGCAGAATGTTTGGGACAACCTGGGGACCTAAACCCAAAATTATTCTGTGGATGTATACGGCTATAGCAAGACTTATTCCGACTTATGGCTGTCTTGTATGTTGGCAGTCCGCCAGCAAGACCACCAACTTAGGGGCTTTTACGAAGATATAGAGATTGGTTTGTATTGGCACCACAAGCGCTATGAGAACCACACCTACTGTAGGACTGGAGGGTATCCTCAATCTGCTTCGCTGAATATCTTGTGTTCAAGTCTCAGCAACTATAAACGCCCTGATATTGAGTCACTCAAACAGTTGAAGACAAAATACAACGGGTCATTCTATGATCCTGAATAAATGTCTAGAAAAAGTTCCCACCACGGATTATCTGACAATAAAAGAGATTTCTGCTATCGAAATAAAATCCAAGCTTGTGAAGTGCTGTCGAGGAAAGGTTAATGTTCTTGGAACACAGCATAGGGTTGTGCTCTGCTGGGTCCCAGGACATTAAAATATACCACGTAATGAGAAGGCCGACTATTTGGCCAGAAGAGGGTCGGAAACCACATCAGAACAAGTCGATACCTCGGTGTTTATCCTACTTGCACACTGAAGTTAAAAAGATATATGTATATCCTAGCGCCCTCAATACCTTTACGTAGGTTTAATCTAGCGCAGATCTCAATGACATCCAGTTCAGCCTGGAAAAGTGTAGGACATACATATTGCCGTAGGTATCGAGACTTTGGTTTTGGATCCAAAGTCGCCAGCCCCAAACTCCAGTTTCCATCTTTGATCCATCTGTAAACCAGATTAGACCTCTAGGATCCATAGGGTAGGTACGCATTGCACTCGTCACACCGAGAAAAAGGCAATTCTTGGAAGCTTCTAAACTGAAGCACTTTCGGCCACCAAACGATGGCCACATATGTGGTAATGGGCCTAACTATTATTGTATACCTACATCCAAGATTTAGACCACAAGTTTTGCCGTAAAGGCGTCTACTGGCCAACATGGTTTTAGTCGGACGCTCGGTGGCGGACTTGATATGAGGACACTTTCAGATGCTGTAATGCGAGAGAATATTGTAACGACACAGAAATATCATAATTAAGAGCTCACTTCAACGGACAATGGATGATAGCTGGAGTATATCCTAGACTAACATAGATCAAATTGCAGTCCCTTGCCTGAAAATTCGAGAAACCTGAGCATGTTAGTGAGGCATGATGCACACTTTCGAATTCAGACACTGTGGCAGCACGTGGAATGTGGTCAGAGATTCCACCAATAAATATTGAAAATTCCGAATAGTTTCTAACTTAAATCAGCGTCAAATCCATCGGGAGATTTCCAACTTTGTTGATCGTTAGAAGCTCTTGGTTCAGCTCTTGGAAGAGTAGAAACAGGAGATGATGATCAAAACATCTGCCCTTCAAATATCGATGTGGAACAAGAAGGGTTATGCTCAATAGAGACTAGTGCTGTGTTCAAAGATTATCTACCCTATCCTCATCACAACTAAATTGGTTTAGACGCTTGCTCTTCTCTTCTCTTGTGCATGTCCAGTCCTCAAAATTGAGTTATTATTTTGTATCTATGTATATATGTATGTAGGTATGTCCAGCAAAATCCCACCCCTGTTCACTGTGGAGATCTAATATGTAGTAATGAAGGAGACCGACAGGATATATACGTTCTTTCAGAATTACTGCACAGCGAAGCTCGACACACTTCGAAAGTCCGATGGTTGCTCTATAAGTTCCATGCAAAAGGTTATCCTTGCGACGCATGTTATGACTTGTGTAGTAGTTGCACTTAAATGGATCTTGTTAAATGATATAATGACTAGATTTTATGTAGAGGTACATATATTCAGTCATGTTTCTATAAGCTTCTATAAGAGTGATAGATCGAATAAATCTGCCATTCAAGCTTTTGTCTATAAAATCAAAACATGGTTCTCCTGTAATACTGCCAATAGTCGTAGACTTGTCATTTAGGAAAGGCTTTTATATCAGCTAGTCCTGTAGTAACCAAGCGCTGCAATTAGTGTGGCTATGTACACTACTGGTGAGGTTTTAAATGCTCTGCTGGATTTTCTCTAACTAGTCTAAGCTGTATATGGGGTGAAAACTATGTACCAACTACTGAAAAAAAATCTTGCACGACGGACATGACTTTGCGAATAAAGTCCAATTTTCTCAGAAAGCAACATGGGGTCCCTCTATATGCTGTATATCTGCCGTCATGTTAAGCTAAAAATATGAAATGCGTTTCCTCAAGAGGAACAACCTACCATTTATGCTTTCAACATATTTTCTATACCTACAAAAAAAAAAAAAGAGGAAAAAAAAATCGTTTTAATCCACTTACCCGAACTTAGAAGCATTTGATTGTTCAGGTTGTCATCCTGCACGAGGAGAGCATTTAAAACCGTTTCACGTCGTAACGCTGGAAAATTTTCAATTTCCGCCACGCACTTCAATTCTAAGGTTCTCGACGGATTATAGAATCGCGGTCCATTCAAATAGAAATGAGTTTGTAATACCTGCCTTCGCAAATTGTAGTCATGTGCCGGTATGGTGTGTTCTATTCTCGGTTGCAGTTCCCCAAAAAGTGCCTTTGAAACGAAAAATAATCGAAAAAAAATCAATCACAGAATATACATAAGTTGACAAGTTTATCAATAAAGCTATTTCCTTTGACTTACCTTTTCACCATTTATATACCAAGTCAGGGTGGCCGGTGGGCTTGAGTAATCCGATGAACAGTTTGCGGCAACGAATTCATCGACATGATACATTGAATGGAAACTGCTTATAAGCGGATTGTTTTGTGGAAGTGCTAAAACAGAACACAAAAAAAAGAAGGAAGCTTATTAATGCCTTTTACTCGCCCTGGACTGAAAATATTGAAGGTCAATCCTGCTGAGTCCTTTATCCCCATCAGGTCAATTGTCAGTTACAAAGAGGTTTTATCTGGCTTTCTGAAAAATTCATGATATTGTTTAATCCTTTACAAAATAGTTACATCACTGGCCCGGAAGTCTACAATAGGGGGTACGGTATGCGTGTATAGATCTCTGCCTTCTATCTTCCAACAAAGAATTATTATTTTCAGTGAAACACTGAAGGTTTATCCTTCATGCACAACTCTACAGACAGAGGAACCCTGCAATATAATGTATGGTGCACTTAAAGGGTGTAGGTTCTGTAAAGGATCTGTGAAACAGTGGGAACTTCTTGTACACTTCGATACGGATTCGTGAGCATAGAAGATTACACCTAGGATAAAGCAAGCAGATAACAAAGGAATTTTAAAGTGCATCGTGTACAGTACACCTATTAGAAGTAATATTTTAAAATTCCATTCGAAGGCATGTAGGTAACAATGGCTGAGTGAGTGTACTACGTTCGTACAAAATGGGGGCACAGGGAGAACGTACTTTAGACTGCAGACTAAAATTCTGGACACGAAACGGGATCATCCAACATGAAAATCCATGATTTATGCGAATCCTTTATTGTTGAAAATTCCTTATTGTATCGTGCAGTAAGTATACGGTGTACAGTGTATAGCTGGGCACGTATAGATACATGGCCTTGCAGAAGAGGAGGTAAAATTATTATTTATTACTAAACGTTAGCTGCTAAAGTGGAGGTTTTATCTTTAAGGTAAGTACTGTAAGCGATTGAAAGTTAGGCGAGAATATTGTGTAGTTTACTTCAATCGAGGGCCAATAAACAAATGAAACTAGATAACGATTTACGTCAAGGTCGTTTATAGGTACGAGAGGGAGGAGATAAAACACGCAAATAGTGGGAGGGGATTTACAATACAAAGAGTCTATTGAATTGAGGCTAAAGTGTAGTACAATAAGGTGTAAATCTCTGGTAATTCGCCAATAACAATAGACAAGCAGTCTTTGAGGAGTTATTGAGAATCGACATCACATGAGTGGGTTGTTCTTTTGTATGACTTAGTGCGAGATATATGTACGTCAAAAGAAGGATATTAAATAAATAATTGCAGAACTTGACAGTAAACTAAAGGCTTTTGAAAAAACTTTCAGCAATGCATTTAAAGTTCCGTGTCCGGTCCAATATACCTACCAAAACAAACTTCACTCCATCGTGGAACGAAGAACTCTCTAACCTCAGGAAACTGACCAAAGAGAAGTGCAATATCTGCTACAGGTAAATAAATAAAAACAGCCTTACACAGACTGCCTTAAAATATACAAACAACATATCAGAGTGGCCAAGAAACGGTCATAAATAGAATATTGCTAATCAATCGAGATCCTCAAAGACTCCGCTTAGTAAGACTCTATCCAAGGATCATTGGGCATTCATCTCTCCTGAAAAGATTTGATGGAAATTGGATGGAGTCAACTGCCGAATGTTTATGGACTTTAATACACACTCACTTTCCCGGATGTAAAGAAAGCAGCATATAGCGCATCAGTTCCCAATGCTTGCAATCCTGAGAACATATAACACCTACTGTTACTGAGAAAAAAAATTTCCTGAGCCATACAAAGTTTCGTCTTTTATAAATCTCCCGGCTTGGACGGCATTCTACCCATTATGCTACAAAAAATGCAATAGGTAGCAATTCCATGGATCGTACCGATTCTCAGGAGCTTCGTTTTAAATAACCACGCGACGAGTGAGGAATAGCCATAAAAACGCGAAAGATTTCAGACAAATCAGTCTGTCCTCCTCCGTATTGAAGACCCTCGAGCAAGATGTAGATAACCACCTGAAAGATACAATCGAGTCATCTCTCTTCAAATCCCAACACGTATACCAAAAAGGAAGATCTACGGATACAGCTCTTCTTGAAGTAGTGCGAATAACAGAAAAATCCACACACTATAAGCAATAGACTTCACTACCGTTCTGGACATATAAGGGGCTTTGGACAATGGACACACTGAAGCAATTCTGGAGTTCCTTATGGAGCTGGGTATAGAAAACTATCTAAATCGCTGGATAGTCTCTATGATTGGCACTAGAATTATTCAGGCTTCTCTAGGAAACAGTACCATAACCAAATTTGCCAGTAGAGGAACAACCCAAGGCGGTGCTATTTCACTTTTATCCTGGCCAATAGTCATGAATAAAAGTCTATCTTGTTTAGACAGTAAAAGAATTAACAATGTCAAGTATCCGGACGACATAGTGATATTAGTGTCCAGACTGTTTTCATCCGTGATATGTGAGATCGTGGAACGTGCTCTGAGAAAAAATCACCACCTGGGCCAAAAAGTGCGGACTTGGAGTCACTGATGCTCTCACCAAAAACAAAATACCTAACTTTACGCTTCCTCGACTAAACAGTAAGCTACTCTCCTTATAGTCCAGTGCGAAGTACCTAGGAGTCATCGTAGATCCATAATTTAACTGGAAAGAAAACATCAACCCACGAGTAAAGAAAGCATGCAAAACCTTCTATGCCTACAATAGAATCTTTGCCAAAAGATGGGGCCTTCAACAACTGTAGTATGTCTATTCCTTATCTGTGGGTCGATAGTATGGTGGCCGGCCGTTGCCCTTAAAAACAGAACCAAACTGAGTAATGTACAAAGACTAGCCTGCATCGACACAACAGGCCCTCTACGGCCAACCCCGTCAGACCCCTAGATCTACATAATACAAACATTGCATCGCACAGCGCAATCAGACTCAGTTGCGTTGAAGTGCTGTACTACGAAGCCCTATGGGCGCAGTAATATTCTTGAGTCTCTATCTAGAGAAATCGTGTCGACGCAGGCGAACAGACTACATCATCCCCACCTCTAGTATAGACTTCTAGACGCTGCCAGCGTTTTCTAAGGGAAATTACTCGTTAACCGCGAAGCCATACCAAGCTAAAAAATCGCTAAAGTCAAGTTACTATCAAAGCCATTGTCTAAGTAATCATATCATCTTACATAACTAGTACTAGTATGCCAAAAGGATCTGGCTTCGCTAGATGGTCAATTTATGGTAACTCTGGTCTGGGTTTCAGGTCACAGCAATGTTCGGGGCAGGCGAGACTCAGCTCTCCACAGCTCACTTGCGGAACTAGTTCACACCCCGA
This sequence comes from Xylota sylvarum, assembly GCA_905220385.1. Classification (NCBI taxonomy): domain Eukaryota; kingdom Metazoa; phylum Arthropoda; class Insecta; order Diptera; family Syrphidae; genus Xylota; species Xylota sylvarum. Next base: position 44,370,915 of record LR999958.1, read on the forward strand.
TCGTTAAGGCAAACATCTGTGCAATTGTTCTTAGAAAGACCACCCTTTCGTCTTGTAGCCTGAGTACCACCTAACCCAACCCAACAAAGTCTATCACCAAAAGCCATCTATCTTGAACTCTAACTAGTTCATTACAAAGCGGCCTTAGCGATACTTTAAAGAATGATAGAACCAATCTAAGTTTTTTAAGTGTATCACTTTTTGGCCATCTTTGGGAGCACCGAACTATGTGGATATGACTCACAAGTTTTTGACAGTCCTTAAGCGAAATATCAAAGGTTAGGCTATTTCGATGTAGCTTACGCTGATGACATAACGTTTGTTCAGATGGTAGCTTTCAAATGCTGAAGCAAGAACTAAGTCTCCATCAATCCTTCCGTGAGTATGCTGACCTCTTGGAACCGAAGTGGAATCTTAAAGTAGAGCAAGTGTTTTGGACCCAACACCAAATTCGCGATATCAACGAAAATGTGTCCTAATTTGTGCCAGTCTTTTATCGATGAATCTAGATTAGGTATTAAAGGGACTAAAGTCCAATGACTAACGTTCCACTTGGTGGACCTTATGTCATTCAAATGCTTTTTCACGCTAAAGTACAAATAAGGGACAATATAGTCGGAATTACTAGGTTGTTAAGGATACTTGGATGGTTCATATTTCCACGAGCCAGTTGCCAGAATTCCATAAGTTGTAAGTTATACGTACTCATCAGATTCCCAATGATGTCAACGGGAAGAAGGTGGAGCTTCGTTTCAAAAACATCCGTAGGAGTAGTTTTAAAAGCGTCCATTATGTCCTTTTAAGTTTTTTTTTTTTGCTGAAAATAGGATTTGTAATGAATTGACCAGGATACGATCAGATGAGGAGTTCTTCAAGCTGAAATTTATTTTGCGTTGGCTTATTTTCTGAAGCTCAATTGGGTTTAGTTATTGAATGTCTAACCAAACAATCACAGTCTGATGTAAATACCTTTCCGCATAAAAACTACGGACAAACACGACAACATAACCGAACGTTAGTTTTCTGATTGTCCTGGTTTTGATAGTAATAGATGCCTATTTATTGGACTAGTCTGGAGACTGAAGATATACGTACAGCTCGATGCGTGGATATCTGGGGTCAAGCCTCCTGTACACTATTCCAGAACAATTATCATTTTTGTTTAATATGGGGTCATCCAACAAGAGGTGTCATTTTAAATAAATGAAATTAAATGGAAAATCAGTCTTCCCAGTCGTAAGCGGCTTAGTCTAATAAATTGAAATTATTTGCCTGGAATCTAGAAGGACAGTTGATATTGACAAGTGTAGCTTTTTACGGGTCGACAGCACGGTAGAGAGAGAGTATGTCGCCTAAAATTTGGTCTACAATAATGGGTTTCAATTCATCACCTACCTACATGTGAGTTCTCATCAAAATATATGCAAAAAATAGATACAAATATGCTTCAAAAAAAAAAAAAAAAGGAATAATATATGTATGTATGTATCTATAAACTGTTCTGAAATTATTCCCCCCTATGTGCATGTCAAAATATTCGCTACTTTCTAGCAGATGAACGACTAAGATTAAAAATATAAAATACAATTTCCCGATCACTGCACTTGAATAATTATTCTCCTTCTGCTTTAATTTATAAAATATTCCCCGAGGAACTAGATGTTCAATGTAATTACTTACCTGCAACAGTCATGTTGGCAGCTTTAGCAGTTAACTTAAAATGTGGTGCATCACCAGATACCTCACATCGATAGACACCGGAGGACTTTTTGCCAAGTAAACTCAAATCCACTCGACATGTTGTTTCGTTACAAATATTGCTACCACCATCCGATACTTGAATACCATCGACGGGGAATTTCAAATAAACAGGATGCATCATCGGTGAGTATCTATAATGAAAAATTAATTAAAATAATTTACATTAAATAAATTTACACTTAAATGAAAAGTGTTTTTTTTTTTTTATTTAAAAAAGAACAAATTTTTTTCATTATCAATTCTCAATGACTTGTTAATTTAATAGCAATGCAGTTGTGGTTTGTGGTATAGGAATTGTCTGTTGAGTTAATACACATACGTACATATGTATATCATATGATAGTAAAAAGACAATTGCTTAGTATAATGAGAAATATTTAACCAAAGCAAATAGATTACGAATCGATTTGTAGGAACCAAACAATGTAGTTGAGAAAACATTTCTGACTCATCAAATCGAAAATTGAGTCAATACTTCAAGACATTGCTGTGTGCAGTAGTTTTTGTCTTCATCAAAAGCACTTCTAGGAATTCTTAAATCCTATAAATGCCTTTGAATTGTGTCCAATGAAAATACGTATACATATTTGATTTAAAGAAAATAAAAGATATATAGAACTTCCTTATCTATTCTTTGCATCCTCCTGACTAAAGATATTCTTTGAATTGAATTTTCACTGAATTGTGAGTCAAACAGATTACCTTTCTTATGAAACAAGGGTTTGCCAAACATTCTTGGGTAAGGACTATGTATGTATATGGGAGACAGTACAGTATCGTATACTACGTGTCAAAGAGAGGAAGCCTGGATATTATAACACTGACGGTTGAATATGTAGTAAACGCAGTAAAAGAACAACTCAGATGGATTTAGACTGTAGGTCTTTAAGGACTAGTATGAGTAATCACTACTTCCCAAGATGACACAGTTCAGTGCTTAATGAAACTTTCCTAAAACGTAAAAAAGTAAAAGGATTCGAGAGAAGTTTGAACTTCAAGGGGGAAAACATAAATTTAAGCCAGTTCTAGTTCTTACTTGCACGTATAGCATAGAGCATGGGTATCCTGTTGAAATCTGTCGATTCTATAGCATGGGCAATGGAGTGTGATATCGGTATGTTACACATCTTCAAAGATGTGGATTACTGTCGAATCGGAAGCATACAATGGCCTGATAGCATTTAAGTTAACATAAAGTTGAACTCGTATGCCGCTAGTTTTACAGAACTGCCTCGTAGTGTATACCACTTCCTCAATACCTTCGTTACTCGAACAAGTTTTACTGAAACCATATTGGTGTTACACAAACCCAAGTGCGAAAATCTTCATGATTATTTTGCCCTCTGGAGCGCTAAAGTTGTCGTTTTGCAAGGTCTAATTCTCTTCATAGTCTCGCCATTTCTTCTCTTCAAATAAATTGCTAGCCGATGCATAGTTTTCGTTTTCCGATCCATCTCTGATTTTCATGTCTTCGATTCCTTGTTCAAGTATGATCTGCTTTGCTTTACCGACGGCGCTAGTGATACTTCTTCCAGGATAATGTTGAAAACATCTCTATAGTAATTTTCAGGATTCCAACCTCGCTAGTTTTATGTAACGAATTGCTTTACAGCTCATTTGTCCAAGAAATGAAGCTTCGTCTATCAAAATTAAGCATATCGAGCATAGGCTGCCGGGAAGCTGAAGATGAAAACCTGTCCATTATCCTAACATGTCTATGTGGCACCACCTACCAAGGAAATAAGCTAGACCATGCTGCGATTCGAAATTAATAGTACGTGCAGTTTAATATAAAATCAAATTATTCAAGATACCAGCACTTAATACAACAAGGAAAGGATATGGCTGTAAAACAAAAGGAGGAAGGAAAATAAGACTTTGTGATAAAGAAAAAAATAATGCACAATACACCGTGATAACTTCCCAGCTCAAGGGGTTATCACGGTTACGTGCGGTAGTCTTACAAATGCGTTAAATAGGGTATATCTTGTCACCGGTGCACACAGAATAAAACCCCACTTTTAGCAGCTGCATAAATGGCAAAAAGGACATTTGGTCAAAGTGATTGGCGATAGACCAAATTTTGAAACAAGTCAAAACTTGTAGAAAACCAGCAAAAACAAGGTCGATATTTACCACCCATTTATCAAGGCTCGTCAAAGGAGTATGTCTGACAGTATTCATTGTCCCGAACTCTGCAATATCCCGTGAAAACAAAACCAGAACTTGAACTGTACCTAGAAGTCTACAGTACACTATGCAAAATATTCCTTCGGATTTGTTTCATACGACTACGTGTACATTGTTTCGGAAAGTAGATACACAGTCAAAGGATTTCTTCAATCTGATGATGGAACAGATAGTGTGACTTTGAAGACGCTGTATTCAGTAATTCAGTTCAGCTGTGGGAATATGAAGACGATACTGATTTTGTACTGTGAAACCATATAAAAAGATTGATAGCGAAAAAATTTGCAAAGTCATAATCTGCCTGCAGTTGCATTTTTTTTTTATTTATATGACATGCTATAACCGAGTCCTTTGAAGACGAAAGGTGCTTCATCCCAGGTTGGATGATCCCTCAACCAACAGCTCTCCCCTGTCAGTTCGTTTGTGCTGCCTTCAGTTTCGCGCACCAATTTGATTGATATCCTTTTAGCCACCTCATGTGGGATCTTCCTCTACTATGTCGCCCATCCAGGCTAAGTTTGAACACTTTCCAGGACGGATTGATGTTGTCCACCCTCTACAAGACCCAGTTATCTCAGTCATTGTATTTATTTGATCTCTACTGCCAAGGTTGATGTCGCTTTTTAGTTCACACAGAGAATGGTTGTCACTGTTTTTGCAGATGGGACCAAAAACACTCGAAGCAGTTTCCTAAGCCACATCCAGTTCTGACATAGTCAATACCGTTGCACCAGAGCAGGACTGTGGCGCGGATTTTAAAGGGTAGTATGAATTTAAAGGTAGTGATTTCCACTTCCATTTTAGGATCTAAATTTATATATTTTGGTAATTGAAGTTCCCATTTGGTCCACTTGACAAGCTTCGTTCTTTGACCGCTTTTGTATGAACTCTTTGCGGGAATATAATAAAAACAATGTCGCGACTTACATCCCCTGAATATACCTACATACATGTACACTGCGCTGGGCTTAGGTGTCCCTTTAGACAAATCGTTAAGGTTTAAAGGTCTTGCTTGCTAAGTTAAAACAAAAAATGTAGGTTTACTTTGGTTGGGGTTGATGGAAATGTATGCTTGCTGCAAGTCTTTTAAGTTAGTTCAGTGTTCAGCAAGCCCGTCAATACTACCTTATAACTGAACTTAGGACTGCCATGGGCTTCTTTTCGTCATTTGCCTTGAAGCCTCAAATAATCAGACAGTCTCAGACAAGCTAGGTTAGGTTAGGTTCGATTGGCAGACTGCAAAATGTGCAGCCAAACTTAGGTCAGAATAGGTCCATTGTGATACCACAGGATCTAGTGTCCTCAACTGCCCGTTGAACCAACATGAGCTTATTATAAAGCACTGGAGGCAGTTAATACTTATTTTAGCTAATTCGCCAAGGTTATCAAAGAAGTACTCTCCTAGAAACAGTTTCCTTCTAGTTGAGAGAGCTTGGCAGATGCATAGGAGGTGAAGAATAGTCCCTTCCTCTTCCTCGTCCATGCAGCTTCTGTAGAAGTCGTTTGCCAGGAGACCCAGCCTGAAGGCAGTGTCCCGTAATGACACCTACTATTGTGTCTACGATGAGGGATCTCTTTAATCGTATTAGACTATTAGAGCACTTGAGATCCAGCTTGGGCCAGATCTGTTTCGTGATAGACCACGTGGTACAGTTCGACCACCTGCAGTTAGTAGCGTTAATTGCATTTTGCTTAATTAAGAGTTCACACAAAGCGAGAAGCATGTAGATATTCTCCTCTTCCGGTAGAATCGGCAGAGTTGTGCCATGCCTGGCGAGTTCATTGGATATAGAGTTACCTAGAATATCCCTATGGCCTGGCACCCAAATAAGGTGAATTTGAAATTGTTTTGCCATCTCGTTAAGAGATAAGCGGCGATTAAGGGCAGCGTTGGAATTGAAGGTGACCGAATCCAGGGATTTAATCGCAGCTTGACTATCAGTAAAAATTGTGATATTTCTTGCGAATATTACATTGTAGGTACCTTAGTCACGACAAGGCCTCCTTGATCGCCTTTATTTGCGCCTGGAACAAGCTACAGTAATTGGGTAGGCGGAAGGAGATCTTGCAGTTCAGATGTTAGGAGAAAGCACCACCCCTACCCTTGTTTCCGTCTTGGACCCGTCCGTAGGAGATGGATCCACTGCGAGGTCCTATATCGCCGTACCAGTCAGTCCTGGAGGGTATATAGGTTTCGAAATTTTTGTTTAAAATGAGCTGAGGAGTGCGTAGTCAGTGTAATTTGGGATGCATTCTAATTTATTTAGAATAGACGAATGACCTGTACGTAGACTGGTCCCCAAAAGACTTGCTTTTATACGAATAGCTGCATTTGCTGGCACTTGTTTGCTATGAACAGTGTGTTCATAGCCGCAGTAGGAGTGGTCCTCAGGGCTCCACTAATATAGACGTATGCCGTTCTTTGCACATGACTGAGGAGGTTGTAGTGGATGGCTTTATCCAGCGCAGTCCACCAGACTATCACGCCATATGTCACATCACATAGAGCCAATATGTAATATGTAGGGAATTTCATACTTCCTTTTGAAGAGGACTACTTCTGGTTTTTGAGGGTTTACATTTTTTAGTCTATTTGGAAAGCTTAGAGAGGCCGTTTTTTAAAAGATCCCTAAGCGTATTGAAGTGTTTTCCTGAGATAGCAATAGCAACGTCATCTGCATAGGGAACTACCTTGTACATTTCTTCCAGGACTAGAAGCAGTTCATTCACCACTAAGTTCCAAAGAAGTGGGGAGATCACACCTTCTTGTGATGTTCCGCTACTGACGAACCGTAGAACTGAGACCTCGGGCAGCTTTGAACTGATGAACCTGTTAGTAAGCAACTGGTACACCAGTGTGCCAATCGATGTCTCAAAACCAAGGTTCAACAGTGCGCCTGTAATTGCCTCTGTGCGTGCGAGCTTTTACCCGCGTTGGGTATGAAAACCATATTGTCTTCTGTCCATGGCTTGGGAATGTGAACCAAACTTTTGAAGATTACAGTTAATCAAGCTGGTATAATACCGTCTGATCCAGGAAGGTTGAATGGCTTAAAACCGCTTATTGCCCAAAAAATGTTGCTTCTTGTAATAAGATAAGAGGGGCTACTTAGCATTGACCTTGCCGAGATCACAATTGGGTATGAAATGGCACTGCAGCTGTTTGGGAAGTGGAAATCCAATAATAGGTCCAGAGATTCTACACTGGAGGTGGTCCACGAGCCATCTGCCCTTTTGAGGTAGCTAGGCATTTTGGGAGTGGCCGCGAGGATCTTTCGGAGCCTGGATGCTTCAGATATCTCTTCTATCTTACCACAGAAGAGTCGAGTTCAATGCAATCAAACCAAAGTCGGTTACGATATGTCGTTCTGCTGGGTTCCCTGGACAAAGTAATACATTTAGAAGGTAAGACGGGTGCTTCGGTGAAGCTGACACATTTATACTGCTACTGATTGGTAAAATGTAAAGCATAGTTGACGGCTTAATACAGAAAGAGGCCAACTCATCCTAATTATCTAGGGATGATTGTGCCACCAAAAAGAAACCAAAGAGCCTTCTGGCAGTAAATCGATCGTCTATCTGCATTTTAACTGAAGTAATCACAGGACAATGCACCATTGGTGTCATACTCTGTAAATGGAGGATATAGTCGAACGACTTATGTAGAAGTTGCGGAGATGCGAAAGAGGTGAAATTAAGCCTTTGCTTTATTACTGCCCCCTTTGCAAGAAGGATGCTGCCGTATTCTATGATTCAGATTCTTCACAAGCACCGCAGAGGTAACAGATTATCAGATATATAATATCCTCCCTTTTTCATTATGACTAGCGACTGATTCCTAAATGGGCTAGTAACATGATAGGTGTGATTTATTTTTAGTTTCTGTCTTTAGGACTTTTAGGTCTATGAGTGAACTTGGTGAGTCCTTATATGTATATCACACAACCTAACCATCCTAACCTACTTGCAACAACGAGGTTGTTTTTGGAGCACTGAAATCTCTCAGTCACAGCAGCTACAAAATCGAGAATTTGGTTATTTATATTTAAGTCTTCAATCAGATATAAATTGCAGGCCTAAGCTTCATCGAAATATTAGTTGAAACCTTCACTACAAAACGCCCAGAATTAAGATAAGTTCTCGAACTATATCTCCGACTATTTTGTTGATACTTAGTGTCGATTTCTGTTTAGAAAACAGAACCTTATTGACTAATTGACTTAACAATTATTCCACAAAGAAGGATACCCTGCACTAGGTTACTCTAGACCCTTGAAAGCCACAGGACCTACATACAATTTCTCAATAACCAGGATGTTTTGAAGAGCTCTCCTTCACCAACCTAATGGAAATCTAAACACAATCACAGACCTCAAAACTTGATTTCAAAACAAAATCCTGCCAAAAATATTAAATTTATTTCCGAGTTTACACATCCTTCATAGACCTACGTATGATCCCTTTTAAGTAAGAAAAAAAGAATCCCACACAGTTTAAAGTTCAACAGCAATCCGGTTCTTTTTTTTTCACAACTTCCTGCTTTTACATCTGTAGGTACTCATATGTACATTAATCGCACATATATAACCTCACTCCCATCCGATGAAGGCTTTCTAAAAATAATTTGTTGACTTAACCCCCGGGAATACGACGTAAATCAAAAAACGAGCTTTAAATTTTCTTTGGAATCCAAATAATATTTTGTTTGTATTGCGAGTATGTGTGCGTTCTAATAATTTATGTCCTTTAAAGTCACACACAACATGACAGCTAAAGGAAATGTATTTTACCACAGCTCGAAGTCAATAAATAATCCACCACCCTTCCTGCCTGTTCCCGTTCCCGTTCCCTTAATCCACCGACAGAAAAACGAACGGTTCATAATAATTTATAAATATTTATAGAATTTTTGGGAATATATGTTCGATTAAAGTCACTTTAAGGATGTGGCATCGCCCACAATGTTATGTCGCCTGTAGGACTTCATTCACAGCCCGCCCCCCATACCCGTCCGCCCAAATATTACTACTCGACTGACATGAGATCCTGACAGACGGAAATTAATGTTCGTATTTCGGGCGTTAATGTGTTGAGCCAATAAAATTCATTGGAATCTCAATAAAGCGTTTAAATGATTCGAGATTATCCTTTGCCACCGTGTCCTCGTCCTCGTCCTGGCCCTCGAAACCACTATATATTGGATTTACTTCTTCGTTTGACGCTCATTCCTTACTGTCTGTCATTTGCGGCCAATTCCATCTGATTCCTTTCCAAACGGTCTGTGGTGGTGGTGATGGTAGCGCTGGTAATTACAAGAATTCTCAAAGCTATTCCTTTGGGACGATATAGTGTGGGCGGTGGGTAGGGTGACTTTCTCGAGATGTATTCCGTTTAAGTGGATTTTCGGTGTTTTGGCTTGATGGGGATTGGGTAAATTTTGTTATAAATATGTATGGATTTGTTGTACTTTATTTTCATTTGATGTAATTGGAATGAATGTACAATAATAACTTTGTAACAAATGTTACTTCGGGGGCTGCTGCGTTTGGTGGTCGTCTCAGACAGATTTCTAGGAATAAGCAGCTAGTCGAGTTTTTATTGGGAAACTTTCCCACATACACCTTTATATCAATCACCTTTTGTTGATTGCAAGAGAGATGGTATTGATAAGTGGATTACTGTCGAATCGTAACCGAAATGATAACCACCGTCTGTACCCTATACAACAGAGTGGCGTCGGGACAACTTAGAAACAAAAATATTCAGCAGCTCTCTGCAAAAAACGTAGACAGCAACTGGAAGACTATGAAGAAGATTTTTGTAACTAGGCCACACAAAGGAAAATTCATCTCTATTATAAAGGCCACATATGATGGTGATAAGTAGGGGATGTCTGAGGAGCTGGCAGTCCAAAGTGGTGTACGTCATGATTGCATACCCCTATTTTTGGGTATAAAGCCGATGACAGTAGCCTACTTTCACGAAGGATATTTAATGGAATTCAGGCAATCCTGTAGGCCTCTGCTCTTATATGGTGACAAGGTTTGAGCCACACTGCACTATATAACTGCGAAATTGTTCATCTTATCATTATTTCAGTGAGATTACTTCTCATAAATCCATCTCGGATTACAATATTTGTATGCAGCAATCAAGGGTGTACTTATGTACCCAATTGAAAAGTGAGGTTATAAGATCAGAAATCGATTTTGTATGTCCTCAAACCCGGAATACACTATCCACCATTAATTTCATCAATGTCGGCTGCATTCCTGTATATAGTGATATAGAAATAAGGTGAATCGGAAGGGATCAGGACTCGTACATTCGCATAACATAACCCTTAAGGCGATAGAACTGACCAACATCAATTGCCTCTCCAGAGTTGATAGGGGTTATATCTCCAAGTTTGTAGCGAAAGTTGATTGAATGAAGCACTGGAAGCCTTCTAACTATGAAGACACTAAAATTCGCTTCTTAATGGATGCACTAGTAATAGATCCGGTGAAGGACATGATACTCTTCAAATCGATATATGAATGTGGTCCTCGGAACGCAGTACTTTGTTTAACACATTTCGAAAGAACCTTAGTTAGTTTCAGAACCAGACACTATGATAGTATTGCATCAACTCAAATCTAGAAGTTGTGCAAACAGTGGTGCTAAAGTGAGTCCTCAAAAACCAGATTCTGTGCTCTAGGGATGAAAGGCGTATACCTTCTCGTTCCAAGTATGTCGGGATAAAATGCATGAGTACTTTCAAAGTAGGAAAGGTTATTTCCTCCACTTTTTGTTTAAAAATTAATGACAGTTTTTTTTTTTTTGCTAGGAGCGAAATAATACATAGCAGGACTATTCGTATGCATGGTATTTATAAAATTTCAAAAGAAAATACTTACCGAAAAAACTCCATTCCATCTTTGTACCACTTCACTGAGTTTAATGTATGTCCAGTCATGTCATAACTGCACGATAGCGTAACGTTATCACGAAAGTCAATAATATCCGGTACGCGGATTTCAGTCACAACCAAACTGCCAACCTGTCGGCAAACTGAAAGAAATAAAATAAATACTCGTAAGTGGATTCAAATACTAATTGTATTCCTAAATTTAAAAATAAATGTTATATTAAATAAATTACAACTAATTCACCAAAAGAAACTGCTAAGCGCACAGGAAAAAAATATTAAAATTAGAAATCTTAATACAATTCCAAAAACGTCATCAATCTGTGAAACCAGTATTGCGATATCATCAAAAAGGGAGCAAGGACACAGTAGGTTACCAACCATAATCGAAAAAGTGTCCTTGGTATTATGATGAGTGCATACGGCGGTAAAATATGACAGAAAATGCACACCTACAAAAGCGCAAGGCAAGGGATAACCAGGGACGAGTATTGAACCAGAAGAAGGGAGCCTGTCTTAAAAGAAAAGGGCCTACGGACTCTCCTAGCTCAGAATATGTAAGAGTCCTGCGATAAGAATAACATCCGAATGTTTTTTAAGAAAGTCAAACAACTGGTAGCTGACTGCAAGCCCAGTGAAGTAAACCTAATCACTGAAGCGCAGGTAGATGTGTTTAAGTAGTACTTACAGTAGCTAGTTAATAGGCACAAGGTAGTGAAAGTGATAGTTGAAGAAGAGAGCCTGCATCCAGTCAATGAAGAAGACATTCCTCCTCCCAGTGTTGAAGAAGTTGGTTCACCTTTCAAAAAGTTGAAGAACAACAAGCTACCAGGGGAGCTTTTTAAGCATGGAGATGATGTTTTAGTAGGGTTCATGCACCAAATCATCAACCATGTTTGATGACTAGACTATCAGCTCTATATGCTCCATCTTTAAGAAAAGCGATTCTATGTCTTGTAAGAACTATCGAGCCATATCCCTACTTAGTGTCCCAACGTACTGCGTGAACAGTGTGAACGTCTGAAGCCTTTCTGCAATACACTAATCGACACGTACTAGTGTGGTTTCCGTAGCGGCAGATCGGCCAAATTTTCAAACTCAGGCAAATTGTAGAAAAGGCTAACGAAATTCAAGACGAGACTGACCATCTTTCATCGACTTTAAGGGAGTATATGATAGGATTCATCGTGTTGAGCTCTATAAGCGATGGCCGAATTCGGGATTCTGACAAAACTAGTCCAGGCAAGTCGCGTGTTGCTGGAAAACACGCAGTGCAATGTGAAATATGAAAACACTTCCTCTGAATTATTCCAAACATATACAGGATTTTGGCAAAGAAATGCACTATCATATGTTTTCTTCAACATTGTGCTGGAACAGGTAGTTCACAGGGAATACGCAGAATGCAGCCAGCGCGCCACTATAGAGGATTTTACGTAAATCGAAGAACAGGCGCATTCTACGTGATAGGCTTAAATTTAATTAGGACGAAACCAAGTACATGATGTCAGCAAACAAAGAAGCGCCTGTCGACCGCCTCGAGCAAAACGTCACTTGCGACAGAAACTTCAAAATGGTAAAGGAGTTTACTTTCCTCAGAGTAAACCTCAATTCCACGAATGATACCCTAGTAGAAAGAAACAAATGGGTTCAGAACATGAAATGTATGGTCTGCAAAGGACTGGTCCTTGCAGTTCTACTATGTGAAGCCTAGTGTTGGTTGATAAGAAGGAAAGCAGTTTAGATATTGAGCACTTTCCTGAAAAAAATTCTTCGTGCTCTCGAAGAGAAGGAAAGCAGCCGTGTCTTAGGCAGAGACTAACTCTAGACTCCTTCCGCGGACGCGAACCTTCAATACCCTCAATAAGAAAAACAATTCATGGATTGGATCAGGATCAGTAAGGAAAGGAAACAAGATTTGTTTTAGTACTCAATTGTCTCGAATTAAAAGAGACTTCATACAGTACAGCAAATTGAACAAAATGGAATTCATAGAAATAAGTTGGTTAGATTCGGAAGAGTTGGTATCAATCTCCAATAGTATTCGACGTGGTTGACGATAGTACAGTATTACACCTCGATAGAAGATGAGAATTATATTTTCTTGAATGAGCTAGCTGCCTGCTGACTATGGAGTGCCAAATAGAGATATTGTCATTGTAATGGGCATGAAGGTATGCAACGACAACGAAGGACTCGGACATGCTATCAACAAGGACGGCCAAAAAATAATCATGGGCGATTTATGAATATTTGTGAATAGTAATTGCCTCGTCGTAGGTGGGAATATATCTGGAAGTTACGTGCAAACAAAATAATAACTTAGAAATCAGTCGAGGTAATAGAAATCATCTTTTGGCTTACAAAGTGGGCGCAATATAGAAATGGTATGAAACCATTACCTCATAGTACCTACAATTCTAAGTTCGGAGACTCCGCTTTAACATGAGAAGGGCCAGTCTTAACATCAGAAGAGTTTTCATTTCACCTGTATGCAATAGGCAGACTATCATAAGAATAAAGAATAACTGCCCCTTTTTATCCCAGCAGTGGGAAGGAACACAACAGAATCCATCTATTATATGAACAATAAGAGGTGGTAAGCAATAATACGTAAACAGGTATATGTACATATAAGCTAAGGAAGGAGTGAGTAGATCAACATCCAATAAAAGGCTTATGTAGTCTAGTACTTCTTTCTGACGCGGATGTGGGGTTTGAATGTCGTATTTACCTGCAATCCTTTCTAGGCGCAGAAATATAATCGCCTTCTTATAATTGCGCCTAGTAGTATCTGTTACTTCCTGTCATGGCAAGTAGAACAGTGTCTTCTGCAAAAGTGGCTACGGTTGTTTCTTGGCTTTCTGATAAATCATTTGTGTACAGAAGGAATAAGATAGGGCCTAATACACTTCCTTGTGGTTATTTCTTTAAGTACTGACTACTCAATGTCCTGTTTTACTCTAAATAATCTTTGTTCAATATAAGATTTTAATATTTGACAGAATTGCTTGTAACTTGCGTTTTAGTCCATTATGCCATACTTTGTCGAAGGCTTGCGAAACATCTAAGAAGATAGCTAAGCATATTTTTTTTTAATGCTTTTTCTGTAAGGTCTGTTATTCTATGTACCTTCCTAGTTCTGAATCTGTATTGGTCGTTCTGTATTAAAGCATTTTCTTCTATAATCGGGTGTAGTCATTTTCAAAAAACAATAGTAACATTTTTCAAAGACTATAGATAGGCAGGAGAGATATCGAACGGTATGAGGTTATACACTTGATGGTTCACCTGGCTTTGACACTATAATTACCTCAGCGACTGTCCATATTATGTACGTGGAACTTATCTTAATCGAAATGCAGAATTTATAGTTTAAGCTAGCTTTACTATACCTTTCAATGGGAATTGTTTAAGGATTTCTCCTGTAATTAAATCACACCCAGGGGCTTATTTTTAGATTAATGCTTTCTTTCATAATTTTAGGTATTTCTTTAGAGGTTACCGACCGAATGGGAGCCTCGTCCTCACTTATATCTACTATCTCTTGTATTTCTTTCTTCAAAACTTTCTCAAGATACTCAGCAAATAATAAGAAATGTTGTGTGTAATTTGGGGCCATCTGTTAGTTTCTTTTTGAATCATATGTTATTTTGACACTGACAGCTCTTATGCGCTCAAGAAATTAACAGAAACTCAGTGTTATATTTTCGCGGTACGAAATATTGTAAAGTTACTTCCAAAGTGGATTCTGTGTTGCCGAATTAGTGTGAATTTTGAAACAAAATTTTGGTGAGACTGATTTGCTGATTGATAACCGACCATATTCCCGTGTTTGTCCTGTGCACTCAACGGAGAATATTGCAACTATTATGTGGTTTTTGGAATAGGGAAATTATTGGCCTATTTTTCTTCCAAAACGACAAAGGAAAAAACGTTACAGTCAATGGAGAGCGCTACTGAGGCATGATAACCGATTTTTTAAGGCCAGAAATGGAGCATTTGAACTTGGACAAGCTATGGTTCCAGCAAGATGGAGTTATGTGCCAAACAAGCCGTTCAACAATCGATTTATTGCACACTAAGTACAGCGTAATTAGTCGTTTTGGTGATGTTGCTTGGTCAGCACGGATCTGCGATATGACGCCTTGGACTTTTTTTTGTAAGATGCAATTAAAAGTCGACGCTATTCGAATAATCCAGAAACGATGCAGGCACTTAAGAACAATAATGATATTGAAAAATGGGGTTGACGAGGGTATGGAGCCCATGCCAATTTTGTACATTGAGGATAAAAATATACACTTTCATTTTCTAGATCTTCGTTTGTTTCTACGATTGGGGAGAATTTGAGAAATAATTCCAAATTCTGCCTGAAGTAGTTCCAGTCAGTTGCTTTATTCACGAGTCGCGGGTAGTTTTACCCTGAGCTTAATACTACTAGGGAGTGATCAGAGCTAAGATTACAAAGAATTACAAAGAAGTTCATAACATCTGGGATTTTATTGCTATCTGTGTGCCAATAAGTAGGATTTCTGATTGATAGGTGTTTAGGGCTATTTTCTGTTATAACTTTAAGAAGTTCTCTTCCTCTTGAATTGTTAATCTTAAACCCCAGTACTGGTTTTTATCATTGAAGTCGCCGCCTATAAATATTATGTCCAGACTTAATTTTAAGAAGATGACCTAATCATAGTCATGGAGATATACAACGCTACAAGAACCAAATTTGGAGCGACAGGTCTGTAACTTTTCAGGCTGTGTATAGGCCTGAGATTGATATGGTATCGAAGGGATTTGTATCAACGCAAACAAAAAATCATTATTCCTTTCACCAAGAAGAAAATACTGAATCGATTGACACTAAATAGAGTGAAATAGCAAATGAAATGAAATGAAAGCCAGACAACACCTAAAAAATTTCTTTCACGGTCCTACCTCTCACTAGCGTCTAACAAACATCCCTTACCCTTTCCTGTAAAGAATATAGCACGCATAACACGAATGGTAGTGAGAAGCTAGGACCTGTCGCGCCTAGCCCATGGATCTATCGCACAAAATAATCAATTACTAGCACTTTTGGAATAATTCGAGACTATTTAGCCAAAGAATTGCTTATATATTCATACTACATACTCATACACAAATGCTGCTCTGAAGTAATTGAATCTGCTTTTATTTCCACCATAATCGTATATTCAAAGGTTACTTATTGCGGCACCTATGGTTTTTTAATACGATACCCCATCTGAACCGCTCAGCCACAAGAGCCACAGGCTATAAAACTGACAGAGCACGTGGAACCAGGTCGTTGCCTTTCGCAAACCCTCTCATTTAGGTATAACCCTTCCATGGATTTTTATCTACCAGGCACTGTAGGTTGGAACATAACTCCGGGAAGCTCCAAGATCATGAAAATAATGGAAAAAATCCTCGAAGTCTTTACCAAATCAAGAATCTTATCAAATCTTACCTGAAGGTTCCGTACGGTCACGGACTGTTGCTTGCTGCACTCTAAAGTCGACAGATAAAACTTACAAGGATATTCAGGTTTAACTTAGTCTTAGAGTGTAATTGAGTTGGGTGGTCCGAAAGATGTGTCCCACCCTTGGGCAATATTCTTCGAACTTCAAACCTTCCATAAAGTGTTCTGGAAGTCGGTTGTCTCTTGATTATATTTTTCTTAGCCATATGTTAATTTAGGTAATATTTCAAGGGTATTCAAGAACTTTGAATAGTTTAAATTGAAAAGAAAGTTTAAATTTTATCTAACTTGGAAAACTTCAACTCAGGCATACCACCTAAGGACGTACATAGTTTAACCTCTCACAATGACATAATCACAGTCTTAAGTCCTTTTTGTTTTTTTTTTTGAAAAATTTGGGTCACAGAGTTAAGCCATTATACTCAAAGAATTCAAGTGTAATTAGGCGGTTAAATATGTTTAACGCCCATGTTTCTCCTTTCACTTCAGTTTTTTTCCTCCTTCCAGCTGTAAGTACATTCGACATTTCTCTTCAGTCTGGGGTTTGGGTAGGTAACCAGTCCACCCATTGCACCTGCAAATTAAGTTTTTTTTTTTCTTCACTCATTGAAAGCCGCAGTGAATACATTTTATATTTACACAATTTTTTTTTTTATGGAAAGTAAGCTTCCAGCGCTAGGAGGACGAATAGACGCCATGGTGGATGACGACGAAGGAGGTATGTATGTCGCCATCGTCATCGTCGTAAGTGGCTACTGCAATGAATACTCTCTGCGAGGTATGTACCTACGCAAATGGAAAAACGTGCTTTTAGTTGGGAACAGTTTTGTCGGCCGCTATAAGTACCTACGCTCTGGAATGGAATATTTTTTAGAGTACATTAGACCAAGGTCGCTATGGGTAGGACAATGATAAGGATATCACATTGAAGTGCTTTCAATGGAATATAATGTCAGCATTTAGAACAAAATAACAAGGAAACGTGTCCTTTAAAATTAAATGCTTCAAGTATGTAATTATGAGTGTCTTCATAGTATCTACTATCTTATGATCCTATTACATGGTGAATCATTAAGTAAAGATTAATTATCTAGGATTTTTTTAATAGTCCTTGTATGAATAAATTATGCACAACGTTGCCGCAACCACAACCGCAACCGATAAATCAATAAACCTCTTATCGCGTAAACTTATTTTAACATCTTTGCTGTGCAAGAACCGATTGGCTCCAGAGAAACTAATTAAAATAAAATCCTTCTTAGAAACACTCTGTGCTCTCTGGCAAGAGCTGCCACAAGACTACTTGCAGATCCTTGGATTGCCGCTTATGGTAAAGAAACGCATTTTCCTTCGAGAGTGCAAAAGAAAACAGAGAAGGTGTTTAAATACTTTTCTTTTAACACCTCTGTGAATACTTGCAGAAGGTGCTTAAGTGCGGAGAGAAAAGCATACTCTTAAAGCGTGCATTGTAGGTACATACATCCCTATGCACTCTTTATAGGAATATGTATGCTGTGAATAAATGCTTGCACTATACTATTATGGTGGAAGGTGAATTCTATTCTCTAGTTTATTTTGAGATCCTTTCAGTTCTTTCAGTTGGCAGTTGATTGGTTTGATTTTGTAAGTTGGTTACCTAATTCTTTTTTTTTTTTTTTTTCTTTTTTCCACGGTGGTTCTTTCTTGTTCTCGGTTTATGGTAAGTGTGTGAAGTTTAAGAAAAAAATTAAATACCTCTAGCGAGTATCAGCTCTTGATAGATCTATGGTGTAAGGACTTTACGTCCAACGAGAAGAACACAATGTTTAAGTACTGGACTGGAATAATGCCAGAGTGCATTTAATTCGCACGAAGTCATGCCAAATGGGTAAAGAATTCTTTGCGTCTTCCTAGGGTTCACATGTTCGTGCTTGTTTCTTAATGCTTTGCTCGGATTAGGGAAACAAAATTACACGAACTTGTATAAAATAAATAAATAATTACCAAGCGACGAAGAAGTAACTAAGATCTTTCAGACATTTCATATAAACTGCGGAGGGGAACCTCACGCAAGTTCTAGATTCCACTTCACACGTGTCGGAGTTGCAAAACTAAGAGCATTCTGCTTGATGACACCTTGCATATCAGTCTTGACAGTGGTAACGTGGACCACTGGATAGAGAGTAACGTCATGACCTGCTGTGAGTGTTATAAGCTCTTCACGGCATCGTTTCACAAGTTCGGATTTAACGACTGTGGATGAGATGTGTTTTATAGCGACTTGACTATCGATGTAGATGTCGAACACCTTTCTGGAATTGAGTTTCGAAGATTATTCTTGTGCCGCTTTTGCTATTGCTGAGACGTCCATTTGGAACACACTACCGTGGTTTAAAAGTTTAGTTGCTACAGCCCACACAGCCATCGGTTTTCTGATCTTCACTGAAAATTGAGACTCTATTCAGGTTGATTGACCTACCGTTTACTAAACCCTCTCTAAGGCGAAGATTATTTTAAAGTCTAGACTGAAGTCATTGGATTCTGTTACACATTCTGTCTCGGTATCCAGGTGTGAACACCTCGCAATAGTGAAGTAGCGCATATTGCCCACTTTCTAAAGTTGGATAAGTAGTTAGCTCCCTGAACTGCGTGACCTTTCCTACTGCATGCCACCAGACTAGACATCCATAGAAAAGAATAAGTCTAACGATGGCTCTTCAATAGATGATGGCAAGCTTAAGCTTCCATTTTTTACCAAAGATATAACAACATGTATAGAAGACTATAGATGCCTTTTTTATCTTTTTTTGACGTGTTCTATTTCCCAGTTAGCTTTCGGTCCAGTATACAACCTAAGTATCTCGTTTTATCTGTGATTTGGAGTGATGTATAGTCAAGGTCCTGTTTAGTGCAGCATATCGTTGACGTGGAAAGTGAAATTATAATAACAAGTTTCCTACAAAAGCGGGAGAAGCATCAAAGCTCGATTCAAAACCGGTGAATGGTCTAGACGTTTCTCTACTTATTTCGGATGAGGATCAGCCTAAACGATGAAAGGAGCGTTCAACCGAAACACAAAATTCCCAATAAAAAAGAATTCGTCAAACCACTGAAAAATAATAAAATGCCAGGACTTGATGGAATTCCTGCAGAGCCGCAAGGTTAAATACTTTTCCGGAGATTGGAAGTAAGGAATATTCATGCTTAGGGGTTGCTAAGATACTAACTAAAATAGCAGCAGGGCGAATAAAATAACATCTTGAAAGCAGACTCGATGAAGGGCAAGTAGGTTTCCGTATTGGATCCTCTTTTGTAGACCATATCAATAAGTTGCGAATCATGGTATTAAACAATGCGTTGCTTTACCTATGGTTCTAAGTGTCTTGTATTGAAAAGAGCAAAGTTGTCAGAAGAGTTCGGAATTCAGAGTTGAATCAGGCAAGGCTGCATCCTTTCGTTAGTGATGTGCTTTCTATTGCTCTGTCGTCCTTCCTACAATCAGCTTTGCCTACAATCAGTTGCTCTTTTGATGAAATTTTTGACCACGTTTTCGCCTAATTGCGAATAACAGCCCTGATATTATCTTTAAGTGAATGAATCGTTGGTGAAGCTTACTTAACGGGCTCCCGACCAGTGAAGAGTCTCGGTCTGAGACATGGAAGTCTTCCATTTCTCGATCTTGGACACGCTGCTTCCAGTTGTCTAGACCAAGCGCTCTGACATCTACAATAGCTTCATCCTTAAAACAGAGATTCGTTCATCCTTGTAGTCTCGAACCTGGGGGCTGTGATTCGAAGATCCTCTTTGGTGGAACATTCTTGTCTATCCGCTCGATATGGCCGAGCAAGTGTAATCGACGTGTTATGGCTTTTTCAACTACACCCACATCTTTGTAAAGGTCATAGAGTTCGCGGTTGTATCTTCTTCTCCATTCGTCCTCTTCGTATACGGGACCAAGTATTCGACGAAGATTTTTCTGCCAAAAGTGTTCAACATCTACTTTCAATATCTGCTGGACGATAAGCAGGATTATCGTCCAGCATTCGCCTTCATAGTAGAACTGGCAGGTTAAGAGTTTTGAACTCATTTGTTTCACCAAAACCGAAGTAGCAGCGAATTTCTAGGGTAAGTCTTCGTTGAATCTCCACTAAGGTGTCATTCGTGGTATTGATATACACTCCGAGTAGGTAAACTCCTTAACCACTTCGAAGTTACTGCTCCCAACAGTGACGTTTTGTCCTAGGCGGTGGACAGATGTTTCTTTTTTTGTTGACAAGATGTACTCGGTTTTGTCCTCATTTTCTTTAAGGTCAACTCGTTTCGCTCGTTCCTCAATTACCGTAATAGCCTCTAAGATGGCAAACTGAGAGCGTCCGATGATGTCAATGTCGTCTGCATATTCCAACAGTTGGACAGATTTGTTAAAGATAGAGCCTTCCATATTAACACCTCCCATGCGCACTATCTGTTCCAGGACGAGATTGAAGAAGTCACATAATAGCTCATCTCCTTGCCGAAACCCGGTACATGTTCGGAATAGTTCAGAGTAACTGTTTCCGAATTGCACGTTGCAGCGCGTGTTTTCCAACATCACGCGACACAGCTGGATGAGTTTTGATGATTTCGGCTATCGCCTTTTAGAGGTCAGAACGATGAATGCGATCATAAGCGGCTTTGAATTCGAGGGATATGCCTTGATAGTTCTTAATTACTCTTATGATCGCCTTTCTTGAAGGTGAAGCATATAGAGTTGATAGTCCAGTCATCGAGCATGGCTTCATCCACCCATATTTGGTTGATGATTTGGTGCACGCACCTCACCAAGCATCACCACAATGTTTTAAAAGCTCAGCTGGTAAACCACCAGAGCCGGCAGCCATGTTGTTCTTCAGGTTCTTGATAGCTGAGCCAACCTCTTCAAAACGGGAAGGGAGATGGCTTCTTCATTGACTGGATGCAGGTTCTCTTCTTGCGCCATCAATCTCTCTACCTGATGGCCATTAAGCAGCTGCTGGAAATGCTGCTTAAATACATGTACTATTCCCTGTGCTTCGGTGACTAGGTTTCCTTTACGGTTTCGAAGAGCCTGCGTTCCAGGCTTGAAGCCAGCTGCCAATTGCTTGGTTTTCCTAAAAAACTTCCGGATGTTGCTCCTATCGCGGGGCTCTACAATATCCTTGAGCAGGGAGACTGCGTGGGCCCTTTTCTTCTTATGCAGGATCTTCTTCTCTTCCGTTCTTTTGGTTCGATACTCTACTCCCGCTGGCTTTGTTCTGCGCTGCAGCGCTTGCATGTGTGCATTTTCGCTTTCATCATCATACCAAGGGCTCGTTTTGGGTGGTGGCTGGTAGCCTATGGTGGTCTCTGCTACCCTTTGATGATGTCTCGATACTTCTGAAATTTTGAATCATTCATAATATTGGATGCATTCGTCAAATCTATTAACACGTGGTCGATGTTGTTGGCGGTTTGACTATCTGGAGAGCGTCAGGTTGCTGTGGACTCGTAATCTTTAAAACCAAGTGCTACTTATCACCATAGTATGAGCTGCTACGATGCCTGTTGTCGTGTCTTGGCGGTCGAGCTTTCCAATCTTGGCATTGAAGTCCCCGAGTATGATTTGGACATCATACTCCGGAAAGGCTCCGTATGCTCCACTCAGTAATTCATAGAGTCTTGAGCTTCATCGGCGTGTGCACATATTGTGCTGATGTTTTGGAATGTTACATTGATGCGTGATCGCTGATCGGGTTAAGTCAATTATTATTGATATTATTATTGATCCTATCCACCGTATCTCCTGGATCGCGGTAATATTTCCTTTGTATGTACCGCGTGAGGAGAAATTCAAGTTTATGAGTTGCATTAGGAGTATAAAGGTGCATACCCTCTATTCATAGTAGCAACCAGATTAAAATGCAGCAATTGTAGATATCATAAAGTAGAGCAAGACATTTTCCCTTAGAGACAATTATGAAAAATATACATCGTTGGAAGCTATTGTGAATTGAAAACATACACCTTACACAACCATCTTGACAACTCTTAACAGTGTTGACAAGAGATAACTTTGACTGCGCACATGAAACAATTCCTAATTGAGTCAACATTTCAGAGGATCCACCCTGAGATATATATAGAGGCATCCCAAAAACTTTTGTATATACCATCAAGGAATCACCCAACAGGCAACCTCGGAACCACTTGACCCCAAGTAAACCTTAAGCCCTAATCCGACAAATATTCAGATCAATCCCCGTGAAAGTTCAAGTGTAAATTTTCCAACCCATAACACGAAGAACAGTCAATAAAACATTTTACCCCCAAACATGTCGTATAACACACATATGAATACTTACTCCAACACGTGAGCGAGCACCCTTCCATAAATTATATGACCTCAACAAAACATTTAAATACAGTTGTAAAAAAAAAAAATACACCATTACAGCCTCCACTTCAGAGAATAGCTTCTTTCCTCCTGAATACCGGCACCTCAACACTCTTAGGCCGAATAACATTTTTACGCAAGAAATTCGTGACAAATTTCACACCACACAAACTTGTGGGTCCTGTGAATAAATAAAATCGACAGCAACATACGAGAAAATCACAGAAAGGGTCGTTTAGGAGCATTTACTGTCACCCCCGCAGCTCTGAGAGGAACTACAATGAGAATATATAGTAGAATGGCGCGCGGCTACCGGCAAGCAAAGTGAAGCATACAAAACAGACTCGAATCATAAATGAAATTACAAAGTTTATGGCACATCCTGGAAATGGAAACCGCCCATTTTCCATTTATTTAAATTGTGTCTTCTTCTTCTTGGTCTCTCGGAACATTCTCGTCCTTGTTACGTTAGCAATTTTGAGTTCTCGTTCCTCGGGGCTTTTGTTATGGTTAGCTGGGTATGTGGGTTCTTTTTTTTTCTTTTTTTTGTGTTGTTGTACTTTCGTTGCTTTTCTTTTTCTATTTCATTTTATTTTTCTTGCCTCCTATTTCGTGTCCTTACTTTTGTTAAGTTTTTATTACAGTTTCGTTTGGTTATTTTTTTTTTGTTTTGTTAGGTTGGGGAGTGGGGGACTCCTACTTTTTACAGGAACTATTGACACAAGTAAGCTTTTATGAGTAGTTTCATTGGTGTGGGACTCAATGGAATTTATTGTTAGTCTTGTGGTGTTCAGCAACTTGGAGGGATATATTGAAAAATAAAAAAGGACCATTATTTGTACATGAATAACTAAATAGAGAGAGAGAATTGAAATGGGGAACATCGGGGACACGATGGAAGGACTCGTAATTGAAATGCAATAAAGGAAATACCCCGAAGAGACTTGGTAAAATATCCGTTCTGAAACGAGATATAAAACCTTAAGCACGTCTCCGAAGTACTCAATTATTATTATTTTAACCATATTCGTCGTTACATTCGATAGTACTTATGTATATGTATAATATCAGATATTATACATCTTATTATGGCAGGTTGCAGGGTAGGTATTGCCAGTGAGCAGATAAATACCATAAAAAGAATTACTACTGAGGTAGGAGCTTTATTTTTTTAAAAATTGGTTGCGTCCGAAGTGGACATTTCATTCTGCTTACTTAAGGGTTGGTTTGTTACCAAGGCTTTGTAAGTTATAGTGGTATTCTTTATTATTGAACGAAAGTAATTCCTACATTAAACAGATACGAGCGAGCGAGGTACTTCTACTGCTGGGAGAGATAAGTATCTACGATTTGTTTTTTAAGTACTTTTCGCTTGGTTTGAGGGTTCTTTTAGTCTACGTTGCAGGATTAACCAATAAGAGGTATCATTTTAAATCAATAATATTTGGTGCGACATGTTTACGGGAACTAAGGCCTATCATCTCACAACCATTCTTGTTGTGCATGTTACATGTAGATACTCTTTTACGCGAACAGAAGGGACCTATTGTTTTATGGTGTTTCCGAAAGGCAAACAGCATTACATGAGGTTTTAGGGAAGATGGAAACTAGCCTTCATTATAAGGTATTACCGGTACTCTGTGGACTACGTCCACGGCTGCACTCGGGATGTTTCTGTATCTTTTACCACTTGACCTTCATATAAAACTACAGTATAGTGCGCTTCGGCTCACTCACGTTGGGCTCTTCAAGTCCAACAATGAGGGATATAGAATCATGCTTAGGGATTCATCTATCCCTGATGAATAGGGTGACAACCTCGGTATCCTCGACTTCGATACACCATACGAAGTAATACACCCTAAAAGGGAGGATTGTCATAATAAAGTCGTCTCTCACAGATGGTTCCAAAACCATGGAGGGTACAGGGTCATGTAGTATATACTTCAGAGACATAAGCTTGTAAGTGGCTCTGAGACTTTGAAACATATACAGTGTGTTCCAAGCGGAAATTCTAGCTGTTTTCAAAGCTATTGAATTACAATATCTGACAAGAATAACGCCATCTACATTGATAGTCAGCCTGCAGTTAAGGCGTTAGAATCCAACATTATAACATCTGAATTAGTCAGAAATTGCTTCATAATGCTCAGGGCATAATGTAGGCAGAACCGTGTCACATTATGCTGGGAACCTGGATTCTCCGATATAGAAGGGAACGAAAGAGTTGATATACTGGCCAAGAAAGGATGAAAGCCTCTACAAAACGGTACAATTAGAGGAGTAAGACCATATTGGTGGCGTGGCTAAAAAGATTATTTTCGATAGGATCACCAATATGGCTGACCTAAAATGGTCCAACCTAGGAGGACATACTTAGGACTATGTTAGATTAAAAAAAAATCTGCGGAAATAAAGGAACTAAGACGGTCACGGGTAAGAATAGTGGTAGGGATTCTCTCAGGTCATTGCCTTCTGAGGAGGCATGCTATGAGATTAGGATTGTCAAATACGGATATATGCAGATAATGGAGTGACCTTCACGTTTAGGAGAATATCACACATCTACTCTGTGAATGCCAATGCATAACTCAGAGTAGACTTAAACACCTAAGAAAGTACTTCTTTGACAACTTAGAGGAAGTTGGGTCTGCGAACCAAATTTTTGTGATAGTAAAATTTTTGTATTCTTCAAATACATGGAACAGATGATTTAGGTTTGTTATCGTAATGGTCCTCTAGGGATCGCGATGAGCCCACAGGTACCTGGTTTTCTTGGTTTTTCATCCAGCGTAGCCTGGGAATCTTCTTTAGACGAAGACTACACCTCAGGTGGTGCGAGAAAGTAGAAGAAGACCTCAACCGGCTTGGAGTGCGCAACTGGAGGAAGTTAGCTAAGGACCGAGCTAACTGGAGAGGCTTGTTATTGGAGGTCACCTAAGAAGAATAAGTATCATAGTAGCCTGGCAATGTAGTCAAGTTTCAATGCGATTCAAAACAAAATGTTCAAACATGCACAGCACCATTAGTGTGCCAGTTTTCTCAGGATACTGCAAAAATCGAAATACATATTAATGCATCCGGCGGAGAAAGCCAAAAAATACATACCACCAAAAACGCCCAACTTCTCTTTAATAGTTAAAATGAAATCGAAACTCAAAACTGCTTTCAGTCATGTGATAGGATAACAAAAGGACAACTAGGATAATTGATATCAAAGTTCGGTCGATGGTTAGTATGCTGATGTCTCAGGTTTCAGTGCTGGTAACTAGGTGTAGCTGCTGCTAGTGTTGTGTAGTTTAGTAGTGCAACCGTACTCATTGAAATCGTAGTCTATAGGGTAGTGTCTAGTGCTTTGTAAGTTGTAAGTTGAAGACAGTCCGCCACAGCAATTCTACTACTTAGTGCTGTTACTCCTATTAAAAATCAATCGATTCGTAGATTATTTTGGTCTTTTGAAACTGTTGGTGGATAGGCAACCGGATCTCAGAAATTTGTTCTGGGGATTCGGAACTTATCCATGGGTAATGCAAGTTGAAATTATCTCAACTGACAGGGATGACAGCATGAGTTGTGCCACATCGATGGAGGGATCCCTAGTTTCATGAATGTAACATCAAGTTATGATGATGTACTGATATGTATTAATATACAGCTTAGAATTGATTTTCTAAGAAAACTTGTTGTTGAAAAATTGTTGCAATTTTTATAAGCATATGCAGCTTTGATGTAATGTCGAAAAAGTTTCCTTTTTCTACCTTCTACCCTTAGAACTTTATCACAATACCATTTCATATTACATCGTGATTTGAAAAAATCAGGGTGTTGGTCTGTAGAGACCGACGATAATATCAACATTTTGAGTTCCATACTAGGGGTCCGGATGACTGCTTTAACGACACTCAGAGTGATTTTAACAAATTGTCTTTAAAAATTGAAATGCTAAAAGAATTCGAATTTATACTGACAGTTTGAAGAAGGACTGTGGGGTCAGTGTAGAAACTATTGGCAAAGACACAATCGCACACCCATTCGAAAAATCGTCATCTAAATTGATGGTCAGGCGGCTACATTATGTCATAAGCTGGGAACGAAAAAAAATTTTAAAAATTGGGGAACGAGTTCGAAAAGTGGGATCTAGCCATTGACATATCCCTTACGCTTTTGCACCTAGTATATGTACCTATCCTTTACCTTTCCTCCTTGAGGAAATAAGGGATCCTCAGAATGTTGAATGTGACTCTTCAGAAGATTAGCACCCATTTGCAGTTGAACGTGCATTGACGCCTACAGAGGAATCGGTCGAGAGCTCTCAATATTATACACTAGCTCTCTCCCCCGCCAGTTCTAGTATCTGGGGATTGTTCGTGAAAAACTATGAAAGAGGCCGATGCATACAACGTGTCAGAGAATCACGTTCAAAAAAGTCGGTCAGAGATACCATTATCCAACGTACCCATGTAAATAAGTGGTGTTACACTGTCCGCCCAACAATACATCCATTTACAAGTCCTTAGCTTTAGAAATAAAATAGAAGACTGCTGAAATTTGTTTTTGAAATAAGTGCAAATTGACATTTACAAAACTATTACTACTTGAATTCACCGAATGTCCTTTGTATAGTACATTGTCCTCTGTATAGTGAAACCGAATGTTCTATGGAGAGTACATTGAGAAAAACATTTTCCAATGATCAAGGATTTTTGTTATTAATTTTTGTTTCAGTTCTATAGGTTACTAACATACACCACAAGAAAAAATTTGAAAAAAATTGTTAGCGTTTTGTGGCTCTGGGTGTCAGGAGGTTTGAAGAACGAAGAATGACTGATTTCCATAATTTTGTTTACTGATTATAAAATTTTAAAAGTATGTACTTATGCCGAAGTCATGTTAGGGTTATATGCCACCTTTAAGACACAGTAGATATATTAGATATTTATAGAAACGTATTCACTAATTATAAAATAATATTGAGCTTATTAGAAAATTAAATATTTTACAAAACACATGGTGCAATAATTCACTAATCCAATCTTTACATTTTTTATAAAACACCCCGGTTATAAAACATTTTTGATAAATTTGGAAATTATTTAGTAGGTACACTAAACCCTCCACATCTACAAACTAAACAATCACACAAAAAACTAGCACACAGATGGGTCTAGAAGTGATGAAGGAAGTGGAGCAGGTCTATTCCGATTTAGAACCAAATATTATAGCATCTTTCAGGCTGAAAAGTATGCAATACCACGAAACCACGTCAATTGTGATATATGTACATACATAGCTATAATGTTAGATAGCCAAGTTGCTACAAGTCTAAGAGCATTAGTACTCTTCATAGGTTCTGAACCATTCTACGAAATAGGGGATCACACCCCCCAAAGATGAATTCAAGAAACTAGAAAAGGAAAACAGGGCATGAGACAGGGTTCTAGGGCAATATAACCGGATAGATTTGAAGCATGCATCAGCATGACCAAAAATAACCTACTTATTCTAATGAGGCATTGTAGACTAAACAACTACTTAAGGAAACTAAGTATATCTGAAGGTCAGTGAAATCCCCAAACATGTGCTGGAATCCTGTGGGGTACTGACCCACAAAAGACTGAAATATTTGGCAAATACCAATTATCAAATGAGGAAATACCGTCTCTAGACCCAACTCCCATTCTTAGATTCTTAGATAACTAAATTAGAGAGAGTGCTCTACGACAGATTTTTACCGTCAAGGCGTAAAGGACCCTTAAAAAATGATTCAGAAAGTAATCGTTCGGGGACCATTATGAGGGAAGATACCTCTCCAAGGTGTTAGTAGGAGCCACAAAAACCAAAAGGTCGCAGTGCAACATACACCTTTTTCAAATAATAATAACCCTCCACATACTGTGGTCCCAACATACGCGAAATCATTCATACGCGATTCCTTATGAATTTCCTTCCACAT
The DNA here is from genome assembly GCA_905220385.1 of Xylota sylvarum. NCBI lineage: Eukaryota > Metazoa > Arthropoda > Insecta > Diptera > Syrphidae > Xylota > Xylota sylvarum. The sequence goes on from LR999958.1 coordinate 44,399,584, forward strand.
ACAGGATTCATCAAAACTTCGTGTAACGCCAAATGAAAATGAATACATAAACAAGCACTTCTTATTCCTGTTTACTAATTTTTGTTTGTCTTCTAATGCACATCAACTATTTTGCCCTCAAACACTAGGTACATCAGTAATTCAACCAATGGGTCAAGGAGTTTAAGAAATTGTATCTACATACGCTAAACTTTGCTCTCGGTGTTAGATGGAACTAAAAATTAGAACATCATATTAAGAATAAAGAAAATCAGTCGATCCTGGCGTGACATAAAAATCCCGACGCAAATGAATGCAGTTCGGAAATATTGTACATAGGCCGAGTGTGTAACCATTGTGAGTCCCAGTCCTGACTGCAGTTCAGAAAACTTGTTTTTACTTAGAAGACCTGAAACTAAATGATATTAATTGGATCCAAGAAGCACACGGTAATTAGCTATCAGTCCAAAAACTGAAAGTCACGAAAAGACATCACGAATCGGATGAAGATAAATCAGATTCACAAGGAGCAGCTAACCAACTGAGCATCAAAAACATAAAGAAATTGATGTCGAAAGTCAATGAAACCACTGATAATCTTAAAAAAAATATGTATCACTAATATGTTGTGTTTGGAACGTATCCCTGAATTTGCATACATTCTTTAGTCTATACATACGCGATGTTTTTTTTGGGACGCATCCTTTCCTTATGTGGATGGTTCAGTGTAATAAAAATAATAAAAATGGTATACCTTCATGTAATGAATAAGAAAAGGCTCACTGTACGAGTATGATAATCTCGACGCAAATGACCGTAGATACATCCCAAAACTATGAAATAGAAACTTGAATCCCGTCGCGATTGTTGGTACTTGTGAATCCATACTGTATCATGTGAAGCATATTAAATTAATTATATTAACTCCTCAATAAACATTTACCATCAGTTTACCCCTGTAAATGTTCTTCCATATCCTTTCTACCTAAACACAATGCCCCCAACCGCATGAGACACATTTATGAAAGTCATGCATTAAAAAAGTTATAATCATCACAGAAATTATATTGATATAGGATAATTTGAAATTTTCCTTATTACATCTTCCCCCCAATTTAATTTCAAAACCATTTAGCCTTAATGACCTAATTTCGATTAAGGTTCCAACCAACTACGGAACAGAATATTGTAAATGCCCTAAACCGAACCCATTACAATAAAAATGTGATCCCCACACAAAATTTCGACTTCACTTACCAGCAAGTCCAACAACAAGCATCCACAACCAGTAATCCATTTTAGGGAACTCAGAACTCCGACATAGAAATCCTATTTAATTCCTTATCATTTATACCCGATCACAAAACATTAAATTCATTTATTTATTCATAAATTCAGTGACGTTATCACTCTATGGTTTCGCCCTAGAAAACCGGTTCACTTCTCTCTCTCTGGCCAAAGATATAATATTTTAGGCTAAAAATAAATCCCCTTACTCTTTGTAAGGATTACCCAACAACGACGAAAGGATGGGTGATTATGGTGGTAGTAGGTATTGGTAAACTATAGCCTTCGCGTCCTTTTTTCAGACAAAACACAACCGAAAGGAAGGCATTCACTTTAAATGATGTAAGCGATAGTTCCTTAAGAGATAACACGCGAAATTTATATTTCCATGCCGTTGTCGTTTATCAAAAGGATTAAGGATTTGTGTGAGACGTCTTTTATCTCGTAACTTCAAAGATAGTATTTTTTTTTTTTTTTTGTTTAATGAAGACTATAATATATCACATCTAACTTAATACACTCGTTGTAATGGCATTCGGTCGAAAAAAATGAAACTGAATAAATACGTGACGTATCAAGGACACTCCTATACCGCGTGAGCTTTAGCCAATGACTAAAGTGTAGTTGGATGTAAAGAATATCTCAAAGTCCTAAGAGTTTGGCTCGACGGATACTTTGTCGTCTGTTGCATATGGAGCATATATCACCCAAAAGCTTCGAGATACCATGGGGGATTCTCCAGAGAGGAGCTTCTCTAAGGATGTGATAACGTCTGATGATAGAGAATGTGTATTCGGAGTGATTCCGAATTTTGCGTGCGCAGGATTCCTGTTGTATGGATGGATGCTGTGCGAGAGAAAATACGACGATGGAAGCTTTAATGAGATCCAAATGTGTCATGTAAATCATTTACAGGCGTTGATTTTTTTTTTCTTCTTTTTTTTTTCGTTTTGGGTCCCTTTTTGACAGTCGAATTAAGAGTGCACCTTCATCAGATTTGATTTCGCCCAAAAAGGTGGAGTGTAGAGTGTCACAAGGATGTTGAAAGGTTAAAGCATTTCGACTTGTCGACAGTGACCAGGAGAAAGGATGTGGGTACATATTTATGGATGTAGGGTTTATTAGATATTTCGGGAGGTTTATGATGTTTCAATGAAAAGTAATGACCAGTTTTTGGAAGATGTTACTACTCCACGGAGATGTTCGTTTAAAGCTATTTAAAGTGTCCTGCACAAGCGTTATTATATAAAAACATACACTTGTTTATGCTTTATGTAGGTTGAAATAAAGTATCTTACATCAGGCTATAGGCACAAGACCATTATTAACTGATTATTGTTCCTGAAATTTGGATATTTAAACAGATAGAAGTAGTATAAAAAATCGTTTTCAACTTGAAATCTAAAAGGTAAGGTTTGAAAATCGGACATACTGACTTACACATAGGCACAGTGGGTGGATTTGGACAAGCATTGATGATTGCAAACCCTCCTTGTGAAGAAGGCTTTAGTGATCCTGAACTAGGCATGTCATAGTTCATCTCTATGTACTCTACCAAAAGTACCCATAAAATCAGTAAAGACATGGGGGTATTAGTGTCTTGCACAGGATCTAGCTTAGAGTGAAAAGTGGTAGATTGTAGATCTACCTCGAATAAAACTATGCATATGACTAAAGCAATACACTGAAGGGGATTCGGGGTTGTCTAATCAACAGGGCTACAGAAAGAAGCGTAGAACTATATACAGGTAATTAGGCAGAGTTTAATATTCTGAGTAAAGCAATCGAGAGACAAAGATGTCTAGACGACAGAAAGCAGTACCTATTGGGCCATCGTAACACTTGATGTTAAGAACCCATTCAACTGATGGAGATGGTCATGGAATAGGAGCCTACGATATACAAACTCACGCGATTAGTTATTTAAGCTCTGCGTTCCTCCTCTACTGCGTTGTCCCTCCGGGCTGTATTCGAAGAATCTTCGGGAAGGAGCGTTGATGTCCTTTCGCTCTACATGTCCCAGCCATCTTAAATCGTGTAGTTAGCTGTTAAATCTCCTCTTTCAAATCACGTCAACGCCAATGGGACCGAATATCATTCGAAGAACTTGAGCAAGGATGTCTTCATCCGACTTCGTTAACGTTCATGCCTCTGCGCCATACAGTAGGACAGGGATGATGAGGGTTTTATATAGAGTTTCCTTACTGTTTCTTGACAAGGCTTTCCTTCTTAGACCAAAGAAACAGCGATTGGCAAGTGTAACTTCTTCGTTTGATTTCTGAGGTGATGTTGTTGTCCCAGTTTATAGTAGAGCCAAGGTAGACAAAGTCCCTTTTCTTTGTTTTCTCCAGGATCTGCCGAATTGCGAATATGTGGTCGATTGTGGACTTACCAGGCCAGGGGCTGACAATACAGCCGACATGTACTTGTACGCAATGTTAAGGACACTGATGCCTCCATAGTTGGCGCAGTTTAGAGGGTCTCCTTTCTTGTGGATTGGTTAAGCAATGCTATGGTTTCATTCATCAAGCATGCTTTCCTCTGACCAAATCCTGGAAATGAGTTGGTGTATGCTCTCTTCCCTCTTTCTGTGCATTATTTTGCTGCATGTGCTTGTCAAGGACGATTTTACCGTCATATTTAGGACATTGCTCATATGTCTTGTCGAGAAGCTCGTAGAAACACTCTTTGGTGGCATCATCTCTTTCCTCTATGGCGGCGTAAGCGTATATCGGGCTAATGTTGGCAAAATTAGTCTTGATGCGAATTGTTATAAGAGTTCACTGATGTCTCTAAAGCTCAAGATTTCATGCCAAAGTCTACCGCTTACAACAAATCCGCACCCAAATAGGTCTTGCTTTTGTTCTTTGTGGCAATCACCATAGTATATGTCTTAGTTTTTCTTCCTTCTTTTCCACGCCCATCCCACCGCACTTCCCGGATGGCGGTGATATTTGCCTTATAGCAGTCTAGGGTATCCGAACGTTTCACATGCATATCCGAATGTCGTTGTCCTTTTTTCGTTTTACAAGGCCGTCAACAGTGAATCCGTGTTTTTCCTAGGTTTCTGATTGTTTCGGAGCTAGAGTCTTTTTCCGTGGTAGGGATGTTACCGTATGCCGTACGACCGCAACCTGGAGTATCAGTTCCCTTTTATACCCCTAAGACGAGGGGTTAGATTTTCCAGAATCAGTAACCCACTTCGGGAGAACTCATGACTACGCTGACGACATTGTCACTTAAGCAAAAATATCCAGTCTCTGAAAACTGCAACGAAATGATTGGAGATGTAAACCTATGTCTTCAAGGGTCAGGCATTTACCTGAAAGCAGCTGCTGGAACCAGTAGTAAAAGAAGTGGTGAGCATACCATCAATTTGAGTTCCCAAAGTGTCAACTTTAAAGTCCACCTAGTATATGTACGCAACGAGAAAGCCTCTCTAGTGGAAGCGGAATGGTCCAGACCAATGCCAAGAAATAGAGAACCCATATCAATTAGATATCGCCAAGCAACGTCTCTTAGATGGGTACCAGTGAAGGATCAAAATCAGTACCAGGGTCATAAATCTATAGGCCAAATTGGGAATTGCGTTTATCCCATTTGCCTGTGTCACAAACTCGCTTTCGAATCTTTTCTGTTTTTTTTTTAGCTTTACTTTTTCATCTTCCTGGATGTTATCATCATATCTCCCAAAACAGTAACTGCTGTGATATTTCGGCTATTTTACTGCTGCTCCGCATTTTTCGTAGCTGGAGTTAGGCTTCTGGATAGATTTAGGAATATATGACCCACAGACTTTCAGTGACATATCCGAATTTTACGACACAACAAAGTGAAGCAAATTACTAGACTCCTCTGAGAATTAGATGTAGAAAAGGTTCAGTTACTAGGTATTTCATTTATGTAAGACGAATGGTACAGGGAAACGGTTGAACAGACGGAATGCAAAAAGCTGGGATTGTTTATACTCCTGCACTGTAAATGCTTTTCGCTACAGCAGGCGTATCATCGAGGAAGATTTTTAAACTCTGTGTCCACCTATTTCGCTTACTTTAAATTAATATATAAACTCAAGTTGTTAATCTGGTAGATGGCGTTATGTCAAACCTAAGTAGACTAAGAACCTTTTTGATATGTATATCTTTAAAATGAAATAAAAGTCATTAATAAACTAAACCAAAAACTAATGACAAAAGGGCAATATGTGACGGATATGCTGACTGTCAAACTACCCAATCAAATGCATATCAAATCACCTAATGTGGCCACAACAGATATTCATTCGAATTGTACTAGATGTGTTATTCGTAGAAATAAGATGAATAAAACCCAGAATACATTTAAAAGCTGTTTCCAAATATTCTAAATTCCACCTCATTAGGTTTGGAATTTACGACTATGTTTAAGGCGAAGCACAAATATGGACATGGAATCCAATTTTAAATTTATTCTATCAATTCATGGAAAATATTTAATATTCAATTTTCTGATTTATGGAACAGTTCTTCAGAGTTCGAAGAAACAAATACTGATCGGGTTCTCATGAGACAAAAATAAGACAGAATATGGTGGCTTAATACACTGGTGTGCACGATACACGAACCATTTCATTTTGAAATGTTTAAATAATCCGAAAGCAGTCGTGAATTTGGCTTTATGGAAATATTATTATTAGTCCACTAATACATTTAATATCTTACGCACTGTGTCCTGTTAGAAGAAAATTTAGTTAAGCTCCATACATGTCGATATTTATCAAAATTCACGGTGAGTGTCCTGCATTACTTATTAACAAACAAAAAGGCGAAAATATTGTGAAAACTTGGCACTGTAAATGAAGGACTGGGTTTAGTGTTTATTTTGTGTCAATTAGATTCTAAATAGATGGAAGTTGATACTAGTTATATTTAATTTCTCAAAAATGACGTTAGAACACGGGCTTTAGTGTCAGCGAGTGATGTACAGCGGCCTAAGTCTAGCCCACTTAATTAATCGAATTCTTCGTTTCCTTCAAACTAGAGTATGTAAATAATCTATATATATATACCTGGTATGATTGTGGACTTATGATTCATTAAAATATGTCATAATTACACATTTCACCGGGTCATAAATCAACAATTTAATATGTTTAGTGGGTCATACTTCCACAATTTGCGTAAGAACAAAAAAATTAGATGAAATTCGTGTAACACAGCTAACAACATTTGTATAACAAATCGTGGAATATGTATGGGGGCATATTGCCCCATGCAACCCCCCTGCTTAAGGTCACTGTTGGATTTGGAGTAGGTGCGATGTTGGGAGTATGCAACGTTCATTTATATCCATGTTTTGCACGGATTTAAAGAAACTTTACACAAACCCAACCTCGCACCTTCACACTCAAAATCCACCAGTGATCCCAAGCAGGGGGGTATATATACATATCTATGTATTGTGCAACGATCTAATAGAAACATGCAGCTACAATCCATTGGGAACATTACTGAGCCATAAGACCACAATCGATGGGTCAATAATCCCCAAAAATTTCGTGTGTATTTTTGGCCCAAAAATGCGCGCTTAAGTAACCAACCTGCTAAGTAACAAAGAGCGAATTAATGAATAAGTCGTGGGAACAAAAACAAAAGCCGCTTGATAGAAACGCTAAAGATAGAAGTGGAAAAAAAATGCGAGTTAACCTTACAGCGAGATGAACGCACTATGAAATGACGATCTCCTACATGACTTCTGCGAAATAGAGGAAATACATTTCGATAGTCACAAGATAATAGTTTGCAAAATGAAAACAGCGAATAGACGGTTACCCTTTTTGAACATCCATTTACTCTGACAACTCTGTCTATCTTTAACCTCTCTAAGTGTTTATCTTTTTCTGAGCTAGTTCCGACGTTGTTGTTATATATGACTTTGTTGATTTCGAGAACGACAACTCTCACACATTTCTCACCTAGAATGGGAGAGAGAGGTTCTATTCGATAATTGAAAACTGGAAGTGAGAAATTTCAAATTTTTAAGCTAATGAAGCAAAATAATTTAATAGATCAAGCTACTTTGTAAGAGAATAAGTGTACAGTACAGGCTTAAAGCTGCTTTTGGCCAAGAATTGGAAATTATTCATAAAAGGCTAAGTCAGGGGAATAAGCCCACTTCATACCTTTGAATTCTTTTGGACTTTTCAGACATCTGAAAACCTTGGTGATCTTTCGCAACTACACTCCCAAGCTATCACGGATAAAAAAATATTATCAATATCCTGGCAAACAAGGTATGGCATGCAATCCAAACATCTGATCACCACAAAAAGCATTAGATCATCACTTCTCATATTCCAACTTATTGTTGAAGAATTTGCAAATTTGAAAGCGATTATAGGCTCTTGGAGATTGACAATCTAGAAGATAGTGTGGATGACATTTTTTTACTTCTTGGACTACATTTACAACTTGTCACAGCTTATAAAGTTCATTTCTTCGCCTTCACCATAAGCGAGTACTACTATCAGTCAAAGTGTCCTTCTTTCGAAGGCACGCAGTAACTCAAATGTTTTTCACAAATTCTATGTCTAATATTTACATAATAGAATTAGCAGGATCAGTACCTACTTGGTGTCAGGTCTTTTAAAATCAAGTAGGTAGGTGTCAGCAATGATGCCTCGTCCTAGTTTTGGTTCAAATGCTTGTTTTCCTGTCAGAAATTTCTACTTGATCCTTTCCTCGTTTATTTACTTTTTTTTGTTTCTGATTGGCAGTAAATGGTACTAACACGGCTACAGGATATAGTACGATTATATTAACATCATCTTTATACCACAACAGCGTGACTGACTTGTTGAATATTTGATGTCCTTTAACTTGGTGCAAGTTAGGCAAGACTCCAATGAATTATTTTGAAGCTGCGCAGACCAGTGTGAATTTTCATAGTAATCTCATTTTTTGAATTGGAAGGCGATGAAATTCTATGAGTTTTCAGTTTTCTTCAAGACTTGTCTTAATGTAAAGATTTGGTACGCAATACTGTAATGTTTCGTTTTTTAAAATGCAATTACTTTGAACTCCCTAATCTGATTGTAAGGAGTAGGTAAGTGTTCCTTGAATGATATCATTGTTCATTGTCTTCAGATCCACAACTCCTTAAACCTCAGTAACAAAATATCCCGAGGTGTTATGTGCATTTAGGTGTTAAACACGTCCCTTGTTGTTTCAATCGCTTTAAACAAGGACGACGTTGTGGTCTAGATTTCTTTCGGTACAGTATAGGAGGGTAGTTCATTATCGTGGCAGGCTAGTACACAAGTGCAGTTTCCTATACTTCTTTCACGCTGTCGGTTGTATTCTCTGTGGACTCTGGCACTTATCGTGATTGAAGGATAAGGCCAGTTTCGTTAAAGAATTTACGAGTTCATTCGAGTACTTGGATGAAAGCAACAATCTTGTAATACTAATCACTGAGTTGCAAATTGTTGCAAAGTCTGTCCTTCATAGATACTTATTAATCAAAGATGTATTTCTTGCCGTTTTATAGCTTTCAGATTCTTTTGACTTATTGGCATAGACCATGGACTTAACTTAGCATGGAGGTCAATTTCTGGAGATAATATGGTCACCGAACTTGGACTTCAATAACACGATTGTTGGCTAGCTGTGATGTATGTGGCACCGTTTTATTGAAACCACACATGCTCTAAGTCATCATCTTCCAATGAATCCCACAAATAATTAGTCAACATGGTCCGGTAGCGAACTCTATTGAATCAGACGTATTTGAAGAAGACGTATTTGATAAAAAAAAAGTGTATACTTTTTCATGATTGGATCACGAATATAGACGAATTGAACTCTTAAACAAACAACAAATAACTTCATGCAAAGCCGAGAAACCCCATTAAAAAAATGGGAAGTACCCATAAAAGTACCCTTGTGTTCAACCAATTAGATTTGCAAGCGGGACGACTTTTTCGGAGCTGTATGACTTAAAAGAGTGTATTTCCCTTCTGACGATTATTGCCACCAACAGCCTCGTAAGCAACTCAAATCCCATCTCTAGCTGGGGTTACCAGGCATCAGCGGTTAATCGCATTTAGATGAGAGTAGAAGTTGATAAACAAAGGCTTAGGTGTCCCCAATTGTGCCTGCAAGTAACTCAAATCCTTCCAAGATAAGGAAAATTTTAATAAACCATCCACTTCAGTTGCATTGTGATTAGTCCTTCTTTTACTATTCGACTTGACATTCAGAGTCAAAATTCAAAATTCATAAACTAAGAATCCAAGTACATAGTTATCCCGGCAGGTGTTTCGATTTTCTTGTACTCTAGTGTAAAAATATTTTAAATTCTTAGCTAAATAATTCATCTTAAGAAATATATAAAATTATTTCCACAAACATTTCTTAACTCAGCATAAGTTTATGAAAATGAAGCCATCATCAGTTCACTCATGCACATTGCATCTATACATACTCGTATGCAAGTGCAATGGGAATGTCTTTCATTCCATTCTTCTTGAAGGACATAGAATGCTGATTATGTGAAGCAAGTGATGCATCTAAACAAGGAAATTATTCACTCTAGCTCTTGAGATGAGTAAATGCAAATATGCTACGTATCCTTTCGATTATATACACAGTTCATCATCATATCGCAGAAAAACTTCTTCGATTCGATAAATATGGGAAGATTGTTCTCCTTCCTATCATGAGATGAATTTATTTTACGTTCGTATCTATAGAAGAGAAAAGACAACCGAGAATATTTTCCGAGAAAATTTTCGAAAATCTATGAATTGCATTTTTAAATGAATTACTATTTGCACTCATATGTTTAGAGCTGTGGAAATGGAAAAACTATTTAAATTGGAAACCAAAGTCCATGCATTTCACATCTCACATATATCCTTAACTGCAAAGTCATCATTTAAAAAAAAACCACAAAATATATATGGATGTGTGTGTATCCATGTTTTTAGCTAGGTTAATGCAATTAAAAGTTCTACCTTACCTAATTAAATTGGCACTTCATTAAATCGCGTTCTCGTAATGATAAGAGTTTTCCTAATTAAACAAGTTTACTGCGTGGAATTAGCTCTCTATTCACTGAAAACTTGTTTGCGGCAGATGCCAATAAAAGTGCCACTAGTGCAAGTTTGATGCTCAGCTATAATATGCATCACCTTTAACTTTTGCGTCATTATCTGGATTAGACAATTACTACCTGGGTGCCCAATTAGAGTAGGTACCTTAAAATTATTGTGTGTTAACGAAAACTTTCTATCTGCTGTATCCGCCCACGTTGGGCGATTATGTAGTTTGAAATACACACAGGTACGGCTATACATGGAGAAGACTGATAATGTCAGAATATTGTTCTCTTCTGTACAAGAAATTTATTGAAAATTTTATAATCAGTTTATGGGATACGCAAAGCCCTTTGGTGAATAGGAAAATATTTACTCTGAACTATAGTTTGAAGTTGCATTGTGATAAGAAGTTTAATGCGGGGGTCAAAAGATAGTTTTACGTTTAGTCCATCAAAGTGCTAGAAGGAATGATTTTTTCAAGGCACTCATCCTACGAACAAATATTCTGCACTAGTATTGACATATCCTTACATATCCTTACATAATCCCGCTCTGTGCGATATTATGAATATAAAACTCAGCAGAGTCATGACCTTGTTTCCCGTTGGCCTGAGAACGATAGAATATGAAATGATTACGTAAATTTCTTAAACACTAATTTAAATATTTCCTTATAACAAGCAGCAGCCACAAGCAGAGATACATATGTCAAGTGCACAGGTATGCTTATTATATATAGTGCTGACGTCAATAGTTAGGAGGAAAATATGAAAAATAAATGTAATGCGTACTTTTAAAAACTATCTTTATTAATAGACTGCTCTCATCTGGAAACTCATCTGATGCATGATACATATGACGCTCGTACTTCGATATGTCGTGTGCAATAAATCAAAACTACGTAGGTTGCAAAGCACCCCCTGAAAGTTGATTCAAATGCAGGATAGCCATGTGACTCGATATTATTTTTTCTATAAAAGAAGCCCTTAGGACACGTGTGTATTCATTTATTAAAATGTTAAAAAGTCATTTAATAGAAGTCTTCATAATCTGTCTTAAGTGTACTAGAGAATTTGCAAGTACCTTGATTGTTTAGGAGCACATGAAACTCGAAAACTCCCTGTCGTAGGTATTGAACTAAGACCTCACATTCTCAACAACTCATAAGAAGTTCAATTAATGTGGTTGATATACAGGGTGCTTCAAAGTAAAGCTTTATCTTCCTATAAATAACTTTGAGTATAATCTATAAGTCTAGAGTTTTGTAGGCTAATACAATTGGTCGTAGAAACAAATCACAGTAGGTTTTCCAAACACAGGATCCGAGGACTCTACATATTCTAGCCATCTTAGACGATGAAATTTTTTTGACTAGTTCGATGTCGCTGTACAGCTCGTATAGCTCGTCGTTAAATCTCCTTCTCCAAAGCCCGTCAACGCAAACGGGACCGAAAATTTTACGAAGAATCTTTCTCGCGAAGCGACCGAGGATATCTTCATCCCCTTTAGATACAGTCCAAGCTTTAGCGCCATAAAGCAGGACTGGGATGATCAAGGGCTTATACAGAACCTCCTTAGTTGCTCGGGAGTGGGCCTTACTACTCATTTGTCTCAGTCCAAAGAAACAGTGATTGGCCGAGGTGTTATTATCAGAATTGATAGCAGAGCCAAGGTAGACAAAGTCACTTACTACCTCAAAGTAATAGCTGTCGATTGTGACATTCTGTCCAATTCGTCGATGTTGAGTGCCCCTCCTTTGTTGACAGCACATATTTGGGTTTGCCAAATGTCGTTTATCTCTAAACCCATTTTAATAGCTTCCGTTTCAATACTAGCGAACACACCGACAGCCAGCTGTGTTCTCCCAATTATGTCAATGTCGTCGGCGTAAGATAGAAGTCACAGGACAGCGCGTCACCTTGTCTAAATCCTTTCTTGACAATAAATGTCTCGGTGAGATCGTTACCGACCATGATGGAGCAGCGAGAATTCTCCATCGTCATCCTGAATAATCTAACGAGTTTGGCAGGGATGCCAAGACTAGACATGACTCTATATATAGCTCGTCTCTATAGATGCTGTCATATGCGGCCTTAAAATCGATGAAAAGATGGTGGGTATCGATTTGGACTTCTTGGGTTTTTCCAGGCTCTGCCGAAGTGTGAATATATGATCGATTGTGGACTTTCCTGGTCTGAAACCACACTGATAGGGCCCAATCAGGTTGTTGACGAGGGGTTTCAGACGTTCGCACAATATGGCAGATAGGATCGTGTACGCGATGTTGTGCCTATGTAGTTGGCACAATTGAGGGGCTCTCCTTTTTTTGTAGATCGGGCGAATGGTCTCTCTACCAGATCATTTCCAGCTGCTTTGAACAGCTCGGCTGGTAAGATGTCAGGTCCAGCAGGCTTGTTGGATTTAAGGTTGGATATTGGTATCCTCACTTCATTTTGATCAGGTAGACGGAGGACTTGACTATCATCGTCTATGTTAAATGGTTCATTCTGCCTGACAGCGGGATGCTGATCTTCGCCGCTGTTGTACAGTTTGCAGAAGAAGTTTTCCAAATTATCGACTATGACTCTACTACGAGATTTCCTTTTTCATCTCTACAGGCTTCTGTACGGGTCATGTTGGTTTGACACGTTCGTTTCACATGTTGGTAAAACTTCCGTACATTATACCTGGAGTATAATCTCTCAATATCTTCGATTGCGCGCTTATCGTGCTCCTTTTTCTTCTTTTGGACAAGCCGATGTTCCTCTTTTCAGAAGAGCTCGCGAGCCAATCTCGCCTTCTTTGTAACGCCGCTTTGTATGCCTCTTGTTTAGCTGCATTGGCTTGCCAGCATTCTTCGTCAAACCATAGGTTTCTTCGAGGTGGACTCGTGAAACCCAGCACGTCAGTTGCGGGCATTTTTGATAGCATTTCTTCGGCATGGATGCATAGGATTCGTAGCGAGATTTCGGGACACGCGTTCGGCAAAGGTTCTGATGGTCTCTTGCGATTTCAGCTTTTCAACATATGTGGTCCTTTTTGTGGCGTTAGTCATATCCGCATTCGTACCCTAACTGCAAAATGGTAGTGATCCTAGTCGATGTTGACTGCTCGAAAAGTTCGGAGGCATGTCTTACTTTCATGGCAATATGGTCAATTTGATGACCAGGAGACCATGTGTCCTTGTGAATACTGAGATGAGAGAACCGTGTGCTTGCTATAGTGACGTTTTGCCCCACAGCGAAGTTCATAAGCCTAAGTCCGTTTCCGGACGTGGTGTCGTGAAGGCTGTAATTGCCAATCGTCCTACCAAAGATGTCCTCTTTTTCTATCTTGGCGTTCAAGTCACCCAATACGATTTTAAAGACATATTTAGGACATTGCTCGTAAGTTTTGTCGAGGAGCTTGTAGAAACATTCTTTGGTGGCATCGGTCGTCCTTGTCTTCTGTGGGGGCATGAGTGCATATAAGGCTTATGGTGGCGAATTTAGTCTTGATGCGGATTGTCATAAATCATTCGCTCACGTGTCGAAAGCTGAAAACTTCTTGCCTAAATCTGCCGCTTATGACAAATCCACATCTGAATAAGCGCTGTTTCTGCTCTCTATAGCAATCACCGTAATAGGTGTAACAGCTTTTCATTCTTTTTTTGGACGGCCCATCCCATCGCACTTTCTGGATGGCGGTGATTTCTGCTTTATAGCAGTTTAGGGCCTCTGCTAATTCTTCGGCTGCACGCGGTCTATCAAGTTCGAACCAAGATCGAACATTCCATATGGAGATCTGAAAGTCGTTGTCCGTGTTTCGGTTGCTAGGGTGGTCAACAGTGAAGTCATCCTTATCCGAAGTTTGTGTGGGTTTCGGAACTAATGTTGTTTTTCCATGGGCGAAAGCTATTTTAACGCACAAGCCCCAACATGGAGGACCAACTCTCTTGAATACCCCTAAACCGAGGGGCGGGATTTTCCGGAGTAAGTAGCCCACTTTGGGGTTAAGAGCGCTACCGTTGGCCGATTAAGGGCTCATCCGCCACCAACTTTATTCCACAACCCTGGCTCAGTAATGGAGATCCCTATAGACTTGGAATTCGAATATGTCGAATCAGCTCATATAGGGATAGCACTAATAGTTCGACCTGACTAGAACTGGTAGAGGCCACCGTCGATTCCATCTACGAAATTCGTCCGCTACCGCCTGGATCAAGAGGAAGTGCCCTAGAGTGAAAACACTCCTCCCCCCCTCTCGTTCGCTATTACCAACTACCATCCAAAGGGGTTGGTTACCTAATCTCGCCAGTCGTCGCCTAGTTCTTTATATAAGAATTCAAACATATTAATTGGATAGCTTCTAATGTTTCCTAAAAAAAATATCACCAACGAATCTCCTTCTGAGATATCGATATATGACAACACTCCATGTATCTATACATGAACTATTTGTTGTATCCAATTTGATTAAGTGAAATCCCCAAAAATCTAAATCCAACATCCACATTGGATTCATTAACCTACTAATTGAACAATCAATTATAAAACTGCAGTCCATAGAAGGAGATAGCTTCTAAAGAAACAACATGTCCAACATTAGTTCCAACCAAAACCACAACATTCAATGTGAATGTTCAGGACTTTGGAAAACGCCATCAAATAATATCCCAAAACTCGACAAACCAATTTTATAAAAATAACATAAACTGACACCGAACGTCAGTGTGTCAACACTAAAACTTTGAACACACGTTCACGTCATCATCATGTTCCCACAGAAACATTTGCCATTCAGTTCGCCTCGAAAATGCATTTCCTGAGTGTGTCAACGTGTGTTATAGTCGCTTGTATCTCCGAGACTTCCACTATAAAATCACAGGTTAAACACATGTTCAACACATCCATCGACACATTTTCGAAGCCATCCCATTCGATGTCAACTGAATTTTAATGAAATACCAAAGCAAACAAATCTAGTACATCCTCTCCTGTTCATTTATTAACTGACCCATGAACGGTGTATATGTGGATCATCCTTCTCAATGCATCAGCAGTAGTAGCAGCAGTAGTAGTAGCAGTAGTAGTAGGCGATAGCAGACTTGTTAAAATGTCCAAAGAGAAGGAACAAAAGCAAAAGCAACAAAAAAAAAAAAGGAAATAATCGGACGAGATAACTATGAACAGTGCATGTCCTGGCATTTGAACATATTGCTACACAGGACCGCACCCACCCACTGAACATGCACGTCCACACTGGCACACATCCAGTTGAACGTTTGTGTTGGTATAAATCATTCAGTCCGAAGCGCGCTTGAAAATTGTTGGAAAATTCCATTGAACTGACAAGGCTACGCTTTTGACACGTCACAACCCTATAACAGGAGGAGTGTCGGTCAGCTAAACGTGAAAGGTTGAAAATTGATGAAATTTCAGTACTCAACAGCAGCAGCAGTTGCGACAGCGGGTCCATTGCGACGATTTATTGTTATTCAATTAAATCACCCGTCAAACCCATACGATGGCTGTCCTCGTCACAGTTAGTCCAGCTGAGAGGGTGGCTGGCTGGGTGGTGGGCAGATTGATTGGCTAGATGCTATCTTAGTCGAGGATAATGATGCGTTTAATGATTTGAGCACTTGCATGTGAATAGTTGGTGATGACGATATGAGTTGTTATCGCTTTGCTTGTGCCAAATGGCTCAATCACGTTGGTATTTAGCTGCTGTATGCAGGTAAAGATAAACGATGGACACAATGACATGTTTACCCAAAGGATGCGGAATGGGCGTGTATCTAAATTGATTGTCGCTTTAATTGATTCATCATCATGGTTGGCAGGAGATGGTGTTGCTTAAAGAGTGTCTAATTCGATGATAATTTTAAGTGGCAACAGTATTTAATATATTGTTTGGGTGGATATAGTTTCATTTGAAGTCAAAAATACTGTTTGACTTTGGTTCACGTATTGCAGAACAAGTTTCGCTAGGAGATAACTTTGTATAACATATAGCGACCACCAAACGAGTGTCTTGTCTATGAGAGAAGTCAAGACTGATGGCATAATTGCGACAGATACTCTCATTCTATCAAAGCTATTCAGCTGCAGCTTCACTTTTAAATGTTTAAATTGGATAAAAGGCTTGATTTATAGTTACATGTTGTCACAAAAGCTGATAAGACTTCCAGTCATCATAGATGTCGCTTCTTACACTAAAGGTCTTAGTAATCAAATATAAAGCCTTCATCGACTGATGGCAGATTTTCCTTGTCATCTTCTAGTCACTGAATGATCATTTAGTGTTACTTAGGAACTATCCACCAAATATGTAGTTGGTAATATGAAGCACTCTTTATAAGCAAAGGGATACTGTCCACGCTGAAGGGTATAGTATCAGACTCTAGTATTGATGATGTCTAAAAACCGATGCTTGTAACCACCCATCGTATAGGGCTAGCTTGTGAGCCGTGGCTCAAGTGGTTAGTGCTTTAGACTACGGAGTGAGGGATTCCAGGTTCAATCCCCAGACAACACCTAAAACTTTTTTCACGGCCCCATCTCTCGCGAGAATAAAACTGTCATGAAAAAGCTTCTCAAAAACAAAAATTGCATTTGGGATATAGTGGGATACAGTATTAAACAGTGGGCCCCTTCTATTCGTGTAATGGTCCTGAGTCCCATGGACCATTCGCGCCAAAAATTTGTATTTTTCTTTTTTGTATAAAAGGCTAGGATTTCGACTAGTAATTTAGTACTTAACTTTCAATCAGTCTACGCAAATATTCAACCATTTTCTAAGCAGAAATAGTTTCTATTAAGTGGGGCGCAGTCTATGGTCTTTATTTTCACAGACAGCCAAACTGCTCTAAAGACGCTCTTAAAAACCCACGAAAGATAAACTTCATCGCATGCCCTTCGATACCTGCTCCGAATGGGCTACGAAATCGTACATTTCTCTTTAGGACAGAATAGATCCAATTCAAGCCCAATGGTATCTAGACACACATTGCTGGATAAAAGTGTCTCAAGTCACGCATTAAATCTACGATTCCTTTAAATCTTGGGAGAACCTAGCTAAAAACCCCGTTTAATAGCTCTTCAGACCCAAACTATTAAGGGACCCTGCCAGTACACTAAGCTGAAAACCTGAAGAAGTGAAGGAAGTTTGATTCCGAAATAGATGATCGTTGAATGACTCAGTTACGCGTAAAATCTATGCACACTGGTGGTTTTTTGACTCCAATTATGCCACTATGCCGGTCCTCTTGACCAGTACCTGCCCACTGTGTCAGAATGTCCAGTTTCGCAAGGCTTTGCAATTTAACACAGTTCTGCGTACACAGTACATAGAGTACTGTGCGGCAATTCCTGGCTATTTCAGATTTCAGACCCTAGCCCTTTACTAACTGACAATGTAGATAGTGATATTCCTGCCGGATGTTGATCACATTTGAAGTAATTCCGCAGCTTTGAGTAGAAGTATTATAGAACCTCTAATTGGAACACACAACTCCGATTTTGGAACCATCCGTGTAAAGAGCAATTTAATTTTGGGAAAGACTACCTTCGTTTTGCCATTGCTTGTTAACATGCTACATTACTTAGTATACTATATCAAAGACAAGGGTACTAAGGATACTGGGAAATGATACCCTAGAAACAGAGCTATCCCTCACATTACTTACATACTAAGATGGCGCTTGCCAGCCAGCTCGATTTTTAGCCAGCTATCTCAAGTTTCGCACACTAAGTTGGTTGAGGTATCTTTCCACTTGTACGCACCTTAGACGAGGTTTTCATCTACTGCGTTGTCCCTCTGGGGTGGATTCGAAGACTCTCCGGGCCGTAGCATTGTTGTCTATCCGCTTTACATGCCCCAACCATCTTAGTCGTTGCATTTGAACTCCTGTGAACTAGTTTGATAGAGAGTGGAAGGCTGCTGTGTCTCAGGCAGAGACTCTTCACGGGTCGGGAGCCCGTTAAGTAAGTAAGTAAGAACTAGTTTGATGTCGCTATATAGCTTGTACAGCTCATGATTGTGTGTTTTTCTTTAATCTCGAAGTATTTTTCTCTCATAACTACCGATAGCGGCCTCATCCATTCTTGATATAGTCCATACCTCTGAATTGCTGTTTTTCAAAAGATCTAGTGATACCTAAAAGATACCAAAGGTTCTGAAAATATTTTGACAAAACTCGCTAATGCCCTGTCGATAAGGCTTCCAGGATACGCAGGAGCTTCCCAAGCGAGGGTTTTCATAAATTGGCAAACTGGCTAAAGGATTTCGAATAGGCTTGAACTAGTCAGTGTGGTTCCACGGCATGCGGTTATCCACAACATTCACATAAATTAGTGAGCTTATAAGAACTGGACTAATCAAGGATCAAATTCTTAATCCCTGCATCTAAAATTCAGCATCAGGTCGGACTTGCAAAAACTAGCTGATGAAAAATGTGACATGTTAGCATCACAAGGATCCCTTGATAAAGCATAGGCATTGGTCCCCCGCAAAGTACCCTAGCTTTGGTGATGTGATGATGCAGCAGCGCAGCCTATCGGCATTAAATAAGAGGAGGTCCACTTTTGGAGGACTTTTGAAACTGTCTCCAACGTCATTATGGGGCACTGGCATCGGGCCCATTGGCATCTCAAAGAGACATAGCTCTTTAATGATTTGGGCGATTTAGAATATGATGCCAACACCAGATTGCTATCAATTTTAGGATGAATGACGGTAGCTTTCCTGACATGTCGCCCAGGTCTTCGAAGTGGAATCTGGCGAGGGCCGCTTTTCTAGGAACGCACAGGTTTAGACATTCGCATAGGACGTGAGATGTGCTCTCTTCTTGGTTCATGTCTCCGCAGCCTCTGCGCAGGTCATCCGTGTCTAGTCCCATTCTTCTTCGGTCGACATCCAGGAGGTTGTTGCCAGTAATAATCTCCGTAAAGCGCACTAAGTTGGGTCTGTTAAGCGCTAAAATTTGCTTGGTCTTGGCATTGTCATGCTTAGTTCAGAGTTTTTCGGAGACACGACAAGATGGGAGTGCGCCCCATCTGTCATTAGCTAGTCTCGCGAAGTGCGGCTCTACGAGTATATTGCATTTAGCTAGAGCTAGAGGCGGTAGAACAGAGGTAACGACCACTGTCAGATCCTGTTCGGACCCCTTTCCTGTTAAATCGTCTGCTCGTTCGTTTCTCTGAATGCCTCTGTGTTCTGGAACAAAGAGGGTAGAACCTCGTGGTTTACTGTGAGTGCTGTGAGTTCTTCACGGCCTCGTTTCACAAATTTGACCACTGTGGATGCGATGGGCTTCATAGCGACTTGACTGTCGATGTATATGTCGATCCTATTCTTTGAGTGCAGTTTCGTGGATAGTTCTCGTGCTAACTATCCTAATATTAGGTAATTGCTAATACTTCCACTTGCCGTAGTTTGGAAGTCTCAGAGAGCGAGCAATTTCGGGCTCCGATGAGTATATGCCAGAGCCTACTCCTTTGTCAGTTTTGACTCATCCGCGAAAATCGAGATATTATCCGGGTTGATGGCCCAATAGTTAATCCAATCCTCTTTTGAGAGTCGTGGGGTGATGATACGTATATAATCTGTCTCGGTACCCAAGTGTGTCCATCTCGCAAGAGTGTGGTGATCTGTATCGTCCTCTTTCCAAAGATTGAATTGCTTCAAGCGAAGGGCACTCTAATGGGATCAGTGCTAGTATGGTTTTAAAGGCTACAGTCTGCGTGGTTCTGATGATGTTGGTAATCCCTATACATGGTAGTCTTGTAATCTTGGCTGCGGGCCACCAGATTAGTGACCTAGTATAGAATGGGTCTGACGATGGCTGTGATGGTGACCTTGAACTAATGAGTGAACTTTCAATCCTTGTTACCACCTCATGCAGGGCTGTGTCAACAGTTCGGTAGTTAGTATAGGCGTATTAGGCTGGGGACATATCCATAGGAATAAGCTTAAAGCGAATGTGTAAATTTATTAGCCTTTCAAATGTCTTGAGTAGGAACGAGGTAAGGCTGATCGGACTTAAGTCTTTTGGGCTAGTATGTGAGGGTTTACCTGGTTTATTCATAAAAATGATTTTTGCTTCTACCCAAGCTCGAGGAATTAAGATATCCGCTAGTCGTGGACTGATATACTCGTTGTGGCTTTGTAGAATCATGGGGAAAATATCGTCAGGGCCGGATGCTTTGAAGGGAGCGAAGGAATCAATTGCTCAGTTGATTTTCTTTTCGTCTACAATCTAGTTACCCAGGATGTGGTTTGTGCTGGCTGTTCTGTCATAATTGCTTTCTGCAGTGTTAGATGTTAGGATTTTGCATCCTGGTAAATGTGTCCTAAAGACGAGTTTTAGGGTATCAAAGCATGATTCTGTCCAGGATCCGTCTGGTTTTCTGATGAAGCCTGGGACTGTGGGTACCTTTCAAAAGAATAGTGGACTCTATGTATCTCACTGCAAAACTTTCGCCACGAGGCCCTCCTGGCGTAGATTGTTCTCTTCTTGAAAACACGTTTACATTGACAGGTGGTGGAAGCCCGCAGGCGATGGCATTGATACCTCAATTGACCTTGTCTTCGACAGATAGATTGACAGACATATCTATCAACTTTTGTAATAACAACTTGGTTTACGTTCCACTTCGGTATCGTCAAGCCAGAAGGTATAAAAGGTAAAGCTGTGTAGTGTAATTGTTTATCATAAAACAATTGTTAAATGCACCCGGCGCCCATTTAATCAATATAAACACAGTTAAACAATAAACAAAATCTCCAAGCCGAAGAAAACAACTGAATAAATGCAAACGGAAGAGATAAAACTTTGGGGAACCATTCCTGAGACCGTCATTTGCAAACACCAAGTCCTTTTTTTTGTTTTCTTGCTAAAGCCTTGGCAAAGGAGAAAGTTTAGCTGGTCACCATAAGCTGAAGGATTTCGTAGCTCTGTATTTCATTCCGTAGCTATGACACGCGAGAGTACCGCCCAAGCAATTTGTCGAAAGTGAGAGGCTGAGACTGAGGTGCTATTAACTTTTTTTCCTCTCTCCAATTTATTTGTTTTCCTTTAGACGTTAACTCCCAATTGCATTTCACTTTTATTTCGTATTCCACTGGGGTCATGTTTTTTTTTTGTTCTCTTGTCTAGTCTTGTGCATCTATTCGGTATTCTTTTTGCACACAGAAGACAAGAAATCAAATTAAGAAAATACTTTTCCAGACGCTGCTGCTCCAGGCTGTATATGCAACAACTGCACAAATTGAAAGAGCTTAATGCCTCGGTAAGGAATGGGTGTAATGTAGGAGAATACTTGTGGGTAACTAAAGAATTGGTTTGTTTGGTATCTGTAATGGAATCGGTACTTGCATTGTAGATAGAAAGGATACCAAAACACATATGTACATATGTACTTAGGCTTTCTCACTGAAAGACTCTGTTTCTATCAATCAGTGGAGATTGGTATGAATAAACACATATTCCACTTTTAGCATCTACACTTAAATTTTGGTACTTAACTACATAGTATCGAAGTAGAAAGGGCTTTCGATGTCGCTGTCGTTCCAGCTACCAATTGTTGGCTTGGGTTGGGTGGTTGTCCCCGCTCAGCAGGACACATTCAGACCAAAAGAAGGTCCATTGTGAAAACCATATAGAAAACCCGTGACAAAGCTTTTTATTTTCCGTAAGTCTAGACTAGTTAGATCGTTAAGATCCTCGAAGAAGTACTCGCCTAAGGTTTTCCTTCTCCAACCAACTTGGATCGAATTATTGGTGATTTCAAGGCTTTTATTGCAGTTTGACTATCCGTTATACAGTTTATTTATAGCAGACTCCATCAGGTCTCTAACTCAGGTCTCTAACTGTAAGAAGGAACTTCCCTGATATCGCTATCGCAATTTCGTCCGCATTGGCTATGACACTAAACCACCCAAAATTAGGAGTATCTCATTCACTACCACCACAATAGTGATAATAAAACTCCGCCCTGGGGGTACCCCATTTCACCGAACTTCTGGTTAGATAGCACCCCAGCTTAGCGTGGATAAGCCTGCTTTTAAACATTCGCTCGATCCAATAGGAAATATAGTTGTCAACCTTTAAGTCAAGAAGTGCAGTGCATGGTTGAAACCTCCTTTAATATCGATGAAGGACATCATAGTGAAATATTTACTTGTTTTCAAAAGATTTCTTAATGATTCCTACCAACGAATGCGGGGCAGTCTCTACCGATTTTCTCGTGTGATACGCGTGTTGGGATACCGATAGAAGATTTTGTTCCATAGTGGAAAAATTTGTTTCCAAATTGTTTAATAGAAAGGAGGATAGGCTGATCGGACGGAAGTCTTTAGAGGATGCGTGGAAGATCTTACCAGTTTTCGGTATAAAGACTATTTTGGCCCTCCTAAAGGATCTAGGATGTAGAAGAAGTTTAAACAACCCCTAAGCTCTGAGTAGCTCTGAGGTTTCCTTACTGGGCATAGTCCCATAGTTACGAATAGCTAGAAATATTAGAGATTTGGATAAGATCTTCCTAATCCGAGATGAATCACTATTCTTTTTTATATTACAGAAGAGATGCCAATAGTCCCTTTGTGATTTCCTAACCATTAACTTAAATTTCCTAAGACTGCTCGTGTACAGATCCCAGTCAAGTGGGTTTCTAGAGCGCTTTCCTGGATGCTTAAGATTCCTGCTTTCACAGAGCCTTACCCCCACTCTTGTGTCTACTGATTGGATAAGCTTTGCGTAAGGCTAAATTCATTGCTCCTGTGATCAGATGAATGCGGCTAGACTAAAGCAAACTTGTTGAGATTACTTTTAAACTTCGTATTATAAATATCCCGATCTGTCCTCCTTGGATTTCTAAAAATATATTTTGGGGGAGTACTAAAGTCAATATCCATCTGTATAAAGCGATGATCACAGAATGGCAAATCCCTAGATACCATCCAGTTCTTGACGCTAATTTTAGGGGAATTCGTGTCAAAGGTCACATCGATGACTTCCCGCTTATTGTTAGTAATAAATGCGCGATCCTTATTACAAATTACGAGGTTAGTTTCCATAAGTAATAGACACTCACCGCGGACATTAATATCGTTGCTGCCCAATCAACATGATGAACGTTGTCTATCCTAACTCTGGTCCTTGGGGACCCTCTGTGATCCCCAATAGGAGCATAGAAGCATCCTATACTGGGTTTCTTTTCCAACCATTGTGATGATTTAAGAAACCTAAAAAGATTGCATAGTGACACTTAAACTTATTTTTGTATATCCAGGAAGTAATGTCTTCCTAGTGTTTTATTTCTCAAGTGACATAGGCTTGGACAGTGGCAGAATAAGTGAGGTGTATCCACGCAAGCCTGTACATATATCGTCATCGTTGAGTTTAAGTTCCATTTTGTGGTTCTTTCGAGAGTTATAACCAGTTCTGCACCAACATTCACACTGATTTTTTATCATTTAGTTACGACTTTTTTGGTTCTGGCATTGTCTTATCTTGACCCCCTTTTATTAGCTAGAATTATGATCTTACGTTCAACTAGCTTCCTAAGGTTACAGAGTGGAGGCTTAGTCCATTATAGAGATCGATTTTGGACTGTTGTGAAACCCCTTTTCTTGCACGTGCGTCAGCTATCTCATTTCTCGTTATAGCCTTGTGACCAGAGGCCCAGCAGAAACTACTTTAATACTCCGAGCCAAAAATCTAAATTCCTTCCTTGGACTTGATTTTAGCACCAACATTGATTTAATGTCAGCTTGAATGTCATTCCTCTCTATTTGGAAAAGTGAAGGAAAATGGTTTAGAACCTGTACATGTTCTTAAAGATTTAGATCCCAGCTACTTGATTGTCTAATCCTTAAGGCACTTTTTGGCGGCAAACTTCTGTATAGGTCCAGGGGTAACATGTTGAAAATTGTATCCAGCCCTGCTATCGGGGTTATTCTTATCGCGCTGGTTGTGTCCTATATGCTAGTCTCTGTATTTTAGTCATTAACTTAAATTTGGTTACTTTGTCTGCAGCATGCCACCAAACTACGTTTTTATATTTCAAATTAATACGATAAAGATTGACTATGATAAATGTCAGAACTGAGCTGTATTTCTATAAATTATAGAATAGAAGTGTTGACAGATTTAATCTTTCATCTCTACATGGAACAACCTTTGCAACGGGAAGTTAATGGTTTGTCAGTCTGTCTATTTGCCAGAGAAAAGGTGAAATGAGATTCATCTAATCAAGCCAAACGGTTGGCCTAATTCACTCAACTTCCTTGACTGTGATTACCTTGAATAGTGTGTCAACAGTGTGAAGTTGGTAGCGCTAAATTTGAGTTGCACTGTTCATACAAAGTGGGAGCAATGGTAGCAGTGACATACTTTCTATGGCATATGTCGCCACTATAGACTGCGGGACAGTAAAGAAGGAAACGCAGTCATTCATTCAACTCTGTTGCCGCAGATAAAATATTTTTTTTAACTTACACTACAGTTTCAAGTTTTTTAATATTTGTCTGCCCCTCAAAATATGTGATATATACTTGAACGAAATTCATACCACTGCCAGTAGTTTTGAAAAGGATGACAAGGTATTCGCCATAAAAAAAAAACCCCAACGTAAAAAAGCACAATTTCCTGAATAACAGGAGTTTTCATAGAAAGCAAAATGGAATTAAAATTTACCATGACACACAGAGAGGAAACAGGACACTCCGTACGAATAATATTCATTACAGACAGCCAGAGGAGGCAACTTGATTTTGGACCGAGATGTTGTTTAATAAATCATCATAATTAAGTTTACATACATATGTATATCACTAATTGTATTATATTCACTTCACGCTTTTATGTCATTTTAATTCGATCGCAGATATAAGTTTAAATGTTGTACGTCGTTTCTTACTTTTAAAATAAAATTCTGTATACCCTGAGTGCTTCTGCCGCTAATACCTAAATCTTTCGTTAGGGTTGTAGGGTAGTGTGGAAGCGGAAAAGATCTTCGAAATCCTCATTTTGATTGCTATAGTATTCAAAAGCTTATTGCATGCCAAGCCAATTTTGGAAAATAGCTAAAAGTAAAAAAAAATAAATTGTAGTATGCTTTTATTGTCTTTAAAAATAAAAAAATAAAAAAAATAAATAATAAAATTTTAAACCACGTCATTCAACTATGAATGACATCCATGTGATGACCATGTCATTCATTTGTATATGACAGGTAAGCGTCATGGCATTAAAAAAAAGTAATGACACTTGGAACAAACTGAAAAAGAGTTTAAAAAAAGGAGTTTAAATGATAAAAGGATTTACTAATTTTACGACAAATTGTATTTTGTTATAGAAACCATCTAGTCAGACAGATCAATGTCAGCTTTGCCTGCACTGTATAAAAGTACTACAAGTGGCTTTTTAGTAACCCTTTCGAGATTTACGTCCTTTGGATGACAGTCACTAATGATGATAATAGTTGCAATTTCTGGTTTTACTCGGAGTTCTAAATGATAGCCGTCATACGAGTACACATATGAATGACATGGCATGCTTAAGTAAAGATCTGCTAAGTTGCACTTTTGTGCTAGGCAATACTTCTAAGATGTTGGATACTCTCTATCCCTACTTTAAATAGTAGCAAGTGTACCCCACTACATACATTATACATTTCCCGTCGATAAAACGTCGAGCAGCGAACCGCTTGTCGAAAGAATGCAACTTTAACTCGAACTCTCCGCCAAAGACCAAAGACAGAATGGTTCACACTGGGAACCTGGTCAGCAGCTCCACTGGAGATTAGGTAACCAAGGAGGGGAGAGGAGTGCTTTGTCACTAAAGCACTTTCTAAAGCACTCCATGCGGCAGCAGTCGAATTCCATACATGGAATCAACGGCGGCGTCTACACCTTCAGTCAGGCCGAACTATAAGCTGCTTCGACGTATTCAAATCCCAGGTCTATAGGGATCTCCAATACTAAGCCAGGGTGTTGAAAAAGACATGATGTCGGATGAAACCTTAATGGGCCAACGGCAGTGCTCATATCTCCGAAGTGGGTCACTGACTCCGGAAGATCCGAGACCTCGTCCTAGGGGTGGAGAACTAGTCGTCCGGTGCATCGGGGTAACCTCCTTAGCACTTTTGTTCCGAAACAATCACAAGCCTCGGAAAAGGACGGGTTTACTGTTGACAATCCTGCAAAATGAAAAAAGGACAATGGCGTTCGGATATGCATGTGAAATGTTCGGACCAAAAAATTAGCGGATGCCATAGACTGCTATATGGCAGATATCATCGCCATCCAGGTAGTGTGGTGGGATGGGCCGCGCAAAAGAAGGACGAATAATTGTGACATATACTACGATGATTGCTACAGCGAATATAAGCAGCGTCTATTTGGGTGCGGATTTGTTGTAAGCGGGAGACCTCGGAATAAAATGTTGAGCTTTAGACACGTCAGTCAATAATCCGCATTAAGTCTAAATTCGCTAATCATAAGCCTTATATGCGACCATGCCCCCCAGGAAAAAAGGACTACGCCACCAAACAATGTTTCTACGAGCTGCTCGACAAAACTTACGAGCTTATGTTATGACGTTAAAAAGGTCCTAAGTGATTTTAAAGGAAAGGACGACATCTTTGGTAGGACTATTGGAAATTATGCTACTATAGCTAGCACTATATGTATGTAGCTCAATATTCATAAGGGAACATAGCGGTCATCAAATCATCAAACCGTCAACCAAATTGATCGCATTCCTCCAGTATTCTAGATGTTGGAACATATGGAGGGGCCAGCATAGACTCGGAACACTACCCTAATGCAGCCAAATACATCTATGGATATCTCAGATGCCACAACAACCTCGGTGAGGAAATTTAACGTTGGACGTCTGCAATCGCTAACGATGGGTTTCACCCGACCGAAACCGTGGTTTGATGACGAATGACGAAAGCGGCGCTGTACGGGAACAATTTTTGGAAGTTTTAACAAACGAAGCTTTCAACCTGGGCGAAGAAAAACAAGACTTCCATCCACCTGATCAGAATGAAGTATCCAAACTCAAATCCAACAAGGCTGCTGGACCGGACGGCCTACCAGCCGAACTATTTAAAGCAGCGGTAGACGACTTAATGGAAAGCATAAACCAACTTAATACAAAGATTTGTACGGAGCCATCTGTAAAGGCATCAGTCTCCTTAACATTGCACACGCACCTGAAACTATTTGGCAGCGAGCTCATTATGCCCTATCAGTGCGAGTTTAGGCCCGGTAAGTCCACAACTGAGCAAATATTCACAGTACGGCAGAGTTCCTGGGTTTACTTATGAATGAGGGCAAAACCAAGTATATGCTGTCAACAAGAAGGGACACACAACATCGTTGAATCGGACAGAACGTCACAATAGATAGCTATAACTTTGAGGTAGTTAGGGACTTTGTCTAACTAGGCTCCCCTATAAAACGTGACAACAAGGCTTTATCAAGAGACACTAAGAAACACGCAGTACCTTGATATACATACTTAGGCCTTGCCATCTGATTAAATTGAAAAATTTTAGTCGTATGAACTCGTACTGGGAATGTTGTCAGAGGTTTTGAGTAGATACCTATATATGTAGTTCTGGGTCCATAGTTCCTGTGAATCTGTTGAAACTGTCTGTTAGATTCACTGACCAAAACCTTCTTTATGCCTTTTTTTTCTGTTTTTTATCTTCTTTTAAACCGATGTCCTTGTATGGGATCCATTGTCATATCTCGACGTTGTCTTTGACAATTCTCACTGCAGTTTCCTTTGTAATCATTTCTAGTATGAGTTTGATGCTGCAATCCGCTTTAAAACTGTCTAGGACAAGTTTCTGTAGTCTGAATAGAGGCGGACTGGTCTTTTAATTTTTGTAAGAATATAGCTAGGGGTGCAATTATGGGCTCATTGATTCGGACTATTAAATAATAGCTTCGATTTCAGACAACATCAACGTACATTATCTCCAGAATGAACCACAATTTTATAATTTTTAAGAATTTCAAAATAGGTCCTTCATCAGTATATCAGTATATTTTTTTTCTTTTTCTAAATAGATACGTACATGTATGCTAAGAACATGACGGTTCCAAAGGTTAATCTTAACTTTTTGAGTTAAATGATGTCCTATCCATTTAATATTTACAATATCTACATAAATTAAACAACATCTCAAATCAATGGCTATTATTAAACGCAAATAATAATTAATGCTTGATAATTGAAAAAGTTTCATTCATTAGAAAATTGCTAAGTTTCTAGTTTCAAAGATTAATAAACTAGAAAATCGATGAAGCACCAAAGTTTTCTTGTTACAAAGAAGATTGGTTTGTCCATCAGTTTCAGATGGTTGTACAAGGAACAGGAACTATAAATATATATACATAGCTACTATCTGTTGGGAGGTAAACTTTGAAAGCATTCTCGTACTTCTGCTGTTTATAGGAAAAAGTCCATCAATATGGTTTTTAAACACTTTACATCTTATTTTAATGAATATAATTTGACAAACAACACTAAGTGGCTGTACTTTAACAAATATCCGTATTTAGAACTAGAACTCGAGAAAATGTTTAATTAGATATCAAGCATCAACTCGCACAGTAGAATATTTGGGAAAGCTTGAGTTCGCCTTATAGAGGTAAACAATATGCGTTCTTCCTGCCTGTTCTTCCTCGTAAAAGTAATAGTTCCTAAGTACATACACCAAAAGGGCCTAAAACTACATAGAAACTGAGGCCAACGGAGTAGGGCTGAAGATAAATTCGACCAAGACCAAAACCGAACTATTTAAAGCAGCGGTAGACGACTTAATGGAAAGCATAAACCAACTTAATACAAAGATTTGTACGGAGCCATCTGTAAAGGCATCAGTCTCCTTAACATTGCACACGCACCTGAAACTATTTGGCAGCGAGCTCATTATGCCCTATCAGTGCGAGTTTAGGCCCGGTAAGTCCACAACTGAGCAAATATTCACAGTACGGCAGAGTTCCTGGGTTTACTTATGAATGAGGGCAAAACCAAGTATATGCTGTCAACAAGAAGGGACACACAACATCGTTGAATCGGACAGAACGTCACAATAGATAGCTATAACTTTGAGGTAGTTAGGGACTTTGTCTAACTAGGCTCCCCTATAAAACGTGACAACAAGGCTTTATCAAGAGACACTAAGAAACACGCAGTACCTTGATATACATACTTAGGCCTTGCCATCTGATTAAATTGAAAAATTTTAGTCGTATGAACTCGTACTGGGAATGTTGTCAGAGGTTTTGAGTAGATACCTATATATGTAGTTCTGGGTCCATAGTTCCTGTGAATCTGTTGAAACTGTCTGTTAGATTCACTGACCAAAACCTTCTTTATGCCTTTTTTTTCTGTTTTTTATCTTCTTTTAAACCGATGTCCTTGTATGGGATCCATTGTCATATCTCGACGTTGTCTTTGACAATTCTCACTGCAGTTTCCTTTGTAATCATTTCTAGTATGAGTTTGATGCTGCAATCCGCTTTAAAACTGTCTAGGACAAGTTTCTGTAGTCTGAATAGAGGCGGACTGGTCTTTTAATTTTTGTAAGAATATAGCTAGGGGTGCAATTATGGGCTCATTGATTCGGACTATTAAATAATAGCTTCGATTTCAGACAACATCAACGTACATTATCTCCAGAATGAACCACAATTTTATAATTTTTAAGAATTTCAAAATAGGTCCTTCATCAGTATATCAGTATATTTTTTTTCTTTTTCTAAATAGATACGTACATGTATGCTAAGAACATGACGGTTCCAAAGGTTAATCTTAACTTTTTGAGTTAAATGATGTCCTATCCATTTAATATTTACAATATCTACATAAATTAAACAACATCTCAAATCAATGGCTATTATTAAACGCAAATAATAATTAATGCTTGATAATTGAAAAAGTTTCATTCATTAGAAAATTGCTAAGTTTCTAGTTTCAAAGATTAATAAACTAGAAAATCGATGAAGCACCAAAGTTTTCTTGTTACAAAGAAGATTGGTTTGTCCATCAGTTTCAGATGGTTGTACAAGGAACAGGAACTATAAATATATATACATAGCTACTATCTGTTGGGAGGTAAACTTTGAAAGCATTCTCGTACTTCTGCTGTTTATAGGAAAAAGTCCATCAATATGGTTTTTAAACACTTTACATCTTATTTTAATGAATATAATTTGACAAACAACACTAAGTGGCTGTACTTTAACAAATATCCGTATTTAGAACTAGAACTCGAGAAAATGTTTAATTAGATATCAAGCATCAACTCGCACAGTAGAATATTTGGGAAAGCTTGAGTTCGCCTTATAGAGGTAAACAATATGCGTTCTTCCTGCCTGTTCTTCCTCGTAAAAGTAATAGTTCCTAAGTACATACACCAAAAGGGCCTAAAACTACATAGAAACTGAGGCCAACGGAGTAGGGCTGAAGATAAATTCGACCAAGACCAAAACTCTGAGATTTTCAAATTCATTCAAATTCAAAACCTTTCTGGGCAAACGATCGAGAAAATTGACTACTTTCTTTACCTAGGAAGTATGGTCTCGACGGATGCATGGTGGTATTGAAGTTGAAGATAAAGAGGAGTAAACCAAGCACCGACTGTTCATCTTCAGCATGGAGTCAATACTATTGTACGGGTGTAGTCCATGGAAAATTTTTAGGTTTTAAGTTCGGTGGCTACCTATTTCCATTAATGGTAGCATACACTTGGATCAGGTAAGATCCATTGTGGTACCACACGAGCCGATCATTTCCGTTACTCTTGGAACTATTCAGATTTTTTGACAAGCTTCCAGATTTTATTGATATCCGAATCGAAAATATCTGCAAGCTCTTTGAAGAATCCTCTAGAATCTGTTTTATTGATTAGGATTAGGCTTTTTGCCTATCACGGTGATTTCTAGAAACTTCTGTTAAATCCCAGTATCGTGGACATGTCATTAATTTCACTCATTCAATCTGCAGCCACCCATTGGGGTAAGATTGAGGCATGAATGTATGATGCTAATAGTCACAATTGTTTTATCAGAGTGCAGTCGCATTCAGATGCTTTAGTAACTATACATCCAGTAGAGCAACACTTAACATGTCCTCCTCTGAGTCTGCGGCGTTTATTTTTCTGAATTATGGGATCCTTATGCATACTGAGACTTGTGTGAAATCTCACTCTGAATAGTATTTGGCTTCATTAAGTTACAACGACATACCTCACAGTGTAATTTGGGCATAATTAACTTATTCAGCATAACTCCAAAGAGTTGATATTCAGCGATCCTGTAACATATAAAAAGTACATACCAATGGGACTCAAGAACTTCTCAAAGCTTTTGTTACGTCCCTTAACATGCAAAGGAATTCATCAAAGAATTCTTTCTGCATTTTCATCAATTGTCTTCCAAAAAAAAAAAATATTTTTTAAGTTAGTAAAATGCGTAGTTCTAGTCATTTCTTACGCACGACGAAATTTAAAATACAAAACAAATTCCCATAGCGACTTTTTGCTGTACTCCTTATTTTTATTATAAATTTAACACAATCCATCATTCCTTTAAGGATTGAAATAAAGGACAAAAATCCTTTTTCGTAATACGCTTGGATTACCCTTTCTCAATTCCCCCATGACTAATGAATGAATGCAAAGGCATCCCGAAGAGTGCTTCAAGGAGAGAAAAAAAAAAGTCAGAAATCCCAGTTAATTTCTACCCTACTTGGAATGCTGCTTTGGCGTTTCTTTGACCCGCCGGCCGCCGTCGAATTCAGAAGTGGATCATTTCGTTGGGCGTTCTGGCCTAATGATTAATCACCATTTATCTCAGCCATTTAGTGAAATATAATGAAAAGAGAGTCTTAGCAATAATTTAGAGGAATTTTTCTTTTTTTGAGAAAATGAAAGACTAAGGATGTTGGGTGGGCACTAATTTAATTATGTGGTGTGAAGGATATAGAAGAAGAAGAAGAAGAAGAAGAAGCAATGTTATTGTCGCTTGAAGGTAGATAGGAATTATTAAGTTAGTTCATAACTTTATACATTTTTTTTTTGCTTGTTAAATGCAAATGTAGTACATGGCTTTTGGGAACTTTGGTGCGTAGGTGTCTAATAAATAATGTAAACAACATTACTAACTCAAATATACGTAGTAGTCAGAAGTGAGATAGTAGGTTTAAATATCCCTTCAGTAACTTAGTACAGAGGTAGTAAGATGAAAACGTAATAAAATTGGATGATCAGGGAAAAGGTGTTTTTAAATAGCTCAAAACCTTCCGATTATAACCTAGCATGTATGAGTAGGTGTTTTATGTAGGTACATAATTCCCGGATTACCATTCGAAGTCATAACGAATATTATACGAGACTTCCTTCTATGATTCACAAATGTCTTATGTCAGGATGGTCCGGATACAGATATTGGTTGTTTTCCAGTAATTGACTCTATTTGGTTAAGAATCGGGACTGGATATGAAAGCAGTTCAACTAGTTTAAAGTGTAAACACATCTAGAACTGTCCACTGAACTATCCAGGGACTAGTATGGATTCCTCATGTGAAATCAAACCAACTACCCAGTCGTATCTGACTAGAATCATGGTTTTAAAGCATTCGGTGAATAGGAAATGCATGAGGGTGTTGTCGATGGCTTTCGAAAGAAATTCAGTCTCATTTGCTGGAGTTCACAAACTATCCATCTCGTTAACAGGATAATTGAGGTATCATCAGCCTTTGGTGTTTCAAATATGAAGAACAGCTAATAGTACAAGCGATACATAAGACATTCTTTGTACTTTTCGTAAATGAGAAAAGGTACCTTTATCGAATAGTTCTGGAGTGCAGACTACGCTAACTAACAATCACTAACATGCCTACAGAGTGGGAAAATCTATAGAGACTGCTCTGTACCAGCTGACTGAAACTATTCATAGCGCTTTTGAAGCAAAAGAGATAGTACTGTGTGCTTTCTTGGTCATCGAAGGAGCATTCGGTAACACATCTCATGAATCAATTGTGCAAGCTCTAGTTATAAAGGGGATAAACAAAACAGTATCCAAGTGAATGTATGAACTTCTAAGCACAAGATCAGCAGAGACTCATACATCAGAAGGTATCATCAAGCCCACAAGGAAGAGTTCTTTCTCCCTTAATGTGAAGCCTTGTTGCGGATAAGCTACTTGAGAATCTAACTCGAGAATGGTGCTTGACCACTGGGCTAAGCCTTGATCCGACAAAAACTACAATAGTACCTACCTTTCACGAGGAAAATAAAACTTGAAAGACTGAGGCCAATAAGGTTGTCGGGTACAATACCGACACCAGTTAAAGAAGTTAAATATCTGCGACTAAACCTAGACAGTAAACTTATCCTTACAAAACACACAGAATAGATAACCAGATAAGCCACGTGAGCTCTAATGATCTGTTGAAGCCTAGCGGGCAAATCCTAGGGATATAGCCCGACCATCCTTAGGTGGATGTATTGCTATTGTGAGACCAATGATCACATATGCGGCGATTGCATGGGCAAAAAGAACCAATCAGGTCAGCACGAGGAAGACACTCATTAAGGTGCAAAGACTGGCATGCCTCTGTATCACAGGAGCCATGGGAACTTGTCCAACTACAGCCATGAAGATACTATTATAACTAACTCCTTTGCATCTTGTGGTTGATGAATGTGTAAGTAAAATGATCCTAAGAATGGCTAAGAAAGGAATATAAAGAGATGAGTGCATTACATCGAGGCAATTCGGTGCACTTCTCAAAAAACTACCACTCCTAGCCTTTCTTAGAGATGATATCATTAGAAGGTCAAACTTCCAAAAGAACTTTGTTGCCAAGCTCGATAACAAAAAAAGTTGGAGCAATGTATCCACCATCTACAAACTGAGCAATCATACAACAATGTGGTACACAAGAACTGATAAAGGAACTGGAGCAGGAGTGTTCGGGCCCAGAACCAAATACTCTGAAATAGGCTGAAATTTATGATAGATGATAGATGTCCAAATCAATCTTAATAGAAACCATACTGACTGTGATATAACTATAATGTCAGATAGCCAGGCTGCTATCATGGCACTTGACTCCTATATCATTAAGTCCAAACTTGTGTGGGAATGCCTGCAAAAACTTAATGAACTAGGTAGTAGAAACAAAGTGACCCTCTGTGGGATACCTGGCCATGTGGGAATAGAGGGTAATGAAATGGCCGACTCCCTAGTAAGAAAAGGAGCATCAGAATCCTTCATAGGTCCTGAACCATTCTGCGGAATAGGGGATCATACCCTCAAAGAAGAATTCAGGAAACAAGAAAGGGAAAACAGGGCAAGAACCTGGAACAACGCCCATGGAATGAGGCAAGCCAAGAAACTTCTAGGGCAATACAACCAAAAAAGATTCGATGCATGCATCTGCATGAGCAAGAATAACCTTCGTATCCTAACAGGCTTCCTAACGGGGCACTGTAAACTCAAGGAGCACCTAAGGAAACTATTTATATCTGAAGAGGGTCTCTGCAGATTCTGCAATGAGTTCAGTGAATTCCCAGGACATGTGCCGTGATCTTATGGGGCACTGACCCACAAAAGACTGAAATACTTGGGCAAGTACCAATTATCAGATGAAGAAATACCGTCATTTTCCAGCTCTCATCCTTTGATTTTTAAAGAAAATTGGGCACAATAGACCAATAGGTCGCAGTGCAACATACCCTATCTTCAAATAATAATAACAATCACTTTCCTTTTTTGCAGCAGCAGAGAGCTGTGATGACTGTTGGCAAAGAATTTCTTAACAAAAAAATGAAAATAAAAATCGATGTGAGCTGGTGGCAGGAGCAGATGCTTGCAGTCAAGTGAAGGACTGTGATTTGAAGCACGAAATCCTTGTAAGTAAAGTAAGCCTCGCAGCAAATCATTGAATGGGTGGACAAATTGGTGTCAGAAATCGTTTTCGTGTTCTGTGTTGATCGATCCTTTGTCGAACTCATAAGGTTCGAAAAGGGACTAAGTACTCATATGTTGCGATACTCGGTTACATGCCCGTAGTTATGAAAACCTCCTGTAGATAGCAAGTTCTCCAGTGGAACCTAGAACTACAAAGACTCAGAAAGGAACCCAGAAACTTCTAAATTGTTCAATCGAGACAAATTCGAATAGAAAACTGAAGCCGAAACCTTTTTCGATCTAAGCAAAAAGAATATACTTAACTCAACCAAACCAGAGTTACTTAGAAAATCTGACAACAATGCGGGCTTTGACTGCACGTGTGACTCTGCTAGACAATACGTGGTTGGATGGACATTGGTATTGAGGATCAGGACAATGGTGATGAATAGAAGTTGGGTGGCAAATGCGCACTGTGTCTGCTATGTTAAGGCCGTGTGCTGTCTCCACTGCTATGGGGTTTGACTGTCCGTACCTACATATGTAGTTCAAATGTCTGGGCTCAGACATATGTGGATGATGTTTTCGGTTTATCACAGAAAAAGATGTCTATGTATATGGCCATGATAAGATTTTTGTAGCGATGTTTGGCAATTTGTTTGGTGGAAATCTTCAGTGCTGATATGGTAAAAGCCGATACTGTCAGCTACTCATTACTGAAATAATGGTGTTCTGCGAAAATCGAAAAAAATCCAGTAAAATGGATTAGATTGCATCTGAATGCTCCAGTGGAGTGATCTTGTATAATGGGCTCCTAATTGAGTTAACACAACGTTTTAGGAGTTTTGATGTGTGCTTGTAGATATAAAGGAATGTCTAGGCGGTTCGTATTGCAGAAATTCACAAACCGATCAACGCTGTCATTCCATCGCCTAACCCCAATCACACTTTTGAGAATATTATTGTCGCTTCTTACATTGCCATTGACATTCCCCATCACTATTACGATGTCCCCATTAGGCGTTTGGTTGTAGACAGAGCTCAGATGCTTCAATCAGAGCGTTTACACTGTATGATGTAATTTTTCTCAATATGCTCTGGAATCTAGCATTTAATACGCAGTTACTGTGAGGTTTCAAAGATATGATGCTGATTTATGGCACTGGGCCTCCGTACGCTTACGGAGTAGAAGTATACCAGAGTAGAAGATGACAGTGTTTTTTTTTTTTTTGTTGGGAAGTGGTATACCGAACCCGATCGGTTAACAGGTCAATGATCCCATACAGATTGTATAAAGAACGTATCTTTAACCTGATAAGTACAGTAAAATGAGCAAACGAGTTCATCTATTCAAAATGGTAGAGTACAAATCCAACATCAGTATCCTTTCATCCATCTCTACATTAGCCACTTGACTTCGTGCATGAATCATGGAACTCATATTCTAAAATCACTTCCTTGTTCAGAGGTAGAAAATATTTTATTTTTTCTACAAAAAAGCAGCATTTCCACAAAACGATTCCTGTAGCAACATCACATCCACAATCTCTCCACCAAGAGTCCATTGTATTGATTTATCGCTTCGCTTTTATTTAGACTTTCATTGCAATCTCTCTCTCTTTCGCTCTACACTGTTGCTAATTAAAAAACACAAATCTTTTGGAAAATCGAGCGAAATAATAAAATGCAAGTACGAATCCATTTTCTCGTCTCAACATGCTCCACGTATCCTTTTGTCCTAGACCCGTACCCGTAGTCCACTCAATCCACTTAAGCATTAAACACATGCGATGGAGGAATAAAAAAAAAAAAAAAAACGAAAAAGAAAAAGAAGATAAACCTAATTGAACTAGAATGAAGATAGTGCAGCTCCCGAGAGCAATTGCAACTATTAAAAGGATTGAATTATCCGCAGAGGAAGTAGGAAGGACGTAATATATGTTCGCCAGTGGTATTCAGCCATTTGGTCACTTGTCATGGGCACTCATTCCCTGGCTCCGTTCGTTGGTTGGTGCTAGAATTGTTTTACTTTTCTTGCGAATGCAATGCGATTCACTTGTTTCCTGTCAACGTAGAGCACTCTAATTTGTTCGTGAGCATCTCATTGGTATGCTATGCAAGATCTCTTTCTCTATGTTGTAGTAGTTGTGTTGTGTTGTGTAGTGTAGAGAGGAGAGGATAAAAGTAATTACACGAACGAGGGACAATTTCAAATGAAATGAGAGCAATAAGGTAGAATCCGATTTGAATTGAAGTCTGGAAATAATTTACAAAGCTAGGTGGTTGAAGTGGAGAAAAGGAAATCACCCTCAACACAAGTAATGTAAGTATTTCATGGTGTGATGGTGATGGTGATTTAGTGACAAAGTAGGCGAAAGGCAATTTTAAAAGGATACAAGTTTTGTCTGTCAATATAGTTGCAAAGACGAAGGTAGCGGCTACTCCACTCTATTAATTTCAACTATGTACATACTTGTTTGCAGTTTTTCAACAAAATTATACTAATATCACCTTTACACTTTTAAGCCTTTATCTCGTTAGCTAGCATAAAATAGAACGGAGGGCCAAAATGTACTTAAAGGGGAAAGTTTATTAGTTATATATGATATAGACTAGAACAAGAGGCTTAAAGATATTGCAGAGTAGATACATTGTCAAACAATTTATCTTTTATACTATGCTTGGCACTGAGTACAGTGAGACTTACTCTACTCAGAGTCCAGAGTCCATTGGGAATCTGAGGATTTCTCGAGACACTTTTTCAGATGAATTTGTGACTCCTTTCTGACGGTGTTTAAACTTTATACGCACAATAGCGATCCATTTACCTACCTCTAATAAAGTCGGAGGTTTTCACCACATCCATCAGTTTAAAGTACCATGCGTCCAGCGTATAAAGAATCCTTTCGGTAGACAAAGAGCGTAGTTCTAATGCGATCGGAGCAATTCTGGATCTCAGTTTCAGTTTCAGTCTCTTGCAGTATATTCATCATTCTTTTGGGCAAGACATAAGGCTTATCACCGGATCTGGATCTGGATCTATACTGCTCTAGATTCACTTACTATGTCTGATACATACTTTACGATCTATACTGTAAAAGTAATTTATGGAAGACATCGTGACTCATCGTGGTTAGT
The DNA here is from genome assembly GCA_905220385.1 of Xylota sylvarum. Lineage (NCBI taxonomy): Eukaryota > Metazoa > Arthropoda > Insecta > Diptera > Syrphidae > Xylota > Xylota sylvarum. Next base: position 44,437,994 of record LR999958.1, read on the forward strand.
GGTTATTAAACACTGGGCCCTTCTTTTTCTAATACTTAGCTTTCCGCAATCAAGATCCTCAGTGAATCCCAGTGAGGCCAGGGGTGATCGCAGCAGAGCTACCTACACTGTAAGGTCCCTGGCGGAAGGATAGAAGCTAAAGAGTGTAAACCGCGACCAAGGTTGTAAGGTTGAAGGCTAAACCAACCGCTGACGAGCTCCGGCAACTGCGTTGGCAAAGCTTGCCGTAACTAGCTCCTTATCTTGGTACACTCGACAGAGATGAATATTCTTCTCCGGTTTCATCGTGCGACCAAATCTCAAATTTCTAAACTTGTATCATTTTTGTATAATAAAAAAATAGAACAATCAAAACAAACAGAGCTTCTAGGACTAATCCTATCTGAGGATATACGAACGGACAGGACAAGATGGTGAAAAGAACGGAGAGGGTGGGGAATCGACGACTGCACACCGATAACGAGGCACGCACCGGTAGTTCCCTTCTCTTTACCGATAGCGAGCCAATCACTTCGGGTACTAGGAAACGCATTAGGGTCAGTACAACGGAGTATAGGAGACGTGGGTCTACTATAAACAACGACAGCGACTCTAGAATCTCCGAGTGGGCGTCCAAGGTAATTGAGGAGTGATAGAATCAATCCAAAAGGGGAGCTTCTACAAGTAAGAAGGCGGAAAAGCAATTCACTTCTAAGAGGCCACGGGGGACGATCCCCCGGCCAATTCAAAGAAGACTAAGGGCACCGTTTCGATAACCAAGCTACTCAATGAAGTGTTAAAGCATCATGGCGATCATCGATCGTGGCCACAAAGAAGGCAGGGTAAGCAGGGAGCATTGATGAGTTCTGGAATGTATGCTGATTCTAGGCATCCTCTCTATTTGCAAAACGGACCCGTCCAAGTCTCTATTCCATAATTTAGAAATAGGGGCTGGCACCATGGAGGGTGGAAACTAATCGCTTGCACCGATGACAGTGCAGTTGACTTTATTAAGTCTACCGTTGCCGTGCAAGTGAAATGTGGGTAGGTTCTAAGCTTAAGGCCGTGAGCAGGGTTAATATCACACTCATACTAAGGGCACGCGCCTGGGTCCACATGGAGCCTTGTGAGCCTCAGGATATTCTGCTTCTACTTCAGAAACAGAATTCTAAAATTCCAACCAGTAAAGTAGATAAATCGGAGGTAGTGAAGGACGCTGCTAGATCCGTTTTAGACCTTACTTTTGAATCAGAAGTCCCTTGCTCCTCTAAAATGTAGGGATAATGACGTTAGATACTCGCCATCTTTTCATCGATTTCAAGGCCTCATATGACAGCATCTATAGGGACGAGCTATGCACATCCGATTGTATAGAATGACAATGGAGAACCCTCGGTGCTCCATCAAGGTCGGTAATGAACTCACCGAGACCTTTGATGTTAAAAAAGGATTTAGACAAGGTGACGCGCTGTCATGTGACTTCTTTAAGATCATACTTGAAAGAATTGTGTGAAACTCACAAGCTAACACCGGATTCACAATCTTTAAACACTCTGTGCAACTATTTAGGCAAGTTCTACCTTGAGACGAAGAACATCTCTGCCAGCTCCGACGATTTCGGGTATCATAAGCGAGCTCTAATATGGAGTAAGTCACAATAGGCTCTACCTGATCTGTAGACATCACATCAAACAATCTGTAGATTGATACACCCTTATATGGACATCAGGTACAACGCCATCCCATCATGTAGAGGTTGACGTTTCTAGCCTCTGTGAAATATTTATCAGGACTCAAGTTGTCGATTTCGCTAATGTCTCTAGATTCCATGTTATATGTATGTACATGCATCTCTCGACAAATCAGACCGTAACTAGATAAAAACCGAGGTAATGGGTTGATTTGTCAAAGCGATAGCAAGCTTTGAGGCTTACACAATAAAAATTTCTTAAATGATTTCTGAAGAAGTTTTGGAAACAAGGAGAGGGAAAAAGCGATTCTAAATTTCCACTTTTGCCTTGTAAAAAAGGTGGGTCCCGTTTTTTTTTCCATAAGTTCAACGAATTGCTGGTTTCTAATCGAATCCTGATAAGTGAACCGCAAAAATGAAAGGACCCATCCAAAAAATCCACCAAAATGAAAGGAATTCCTTGATCGTTCGAATGGATTGAATCGAAAGTTGAATATTGCAAATGCCTCTAAGTTTCCAAATTTCAGAAACTCACAATAACCCTTGCAATGCCTTTTGCGAATTCCTTCTACATCTGTGCTACGCAGAAAAAGGAATCATTTCACAAGCAAAAAGTGAGAAATTTATAATCCCCTTGAAATTGCATTATAAGCTAAAATAATCTTTCTCCGATAAATCCTTCGGCCACCGAGGAGCGGTCAATATGTCCACTTTCATTGAAACCTCACATTTCGCCACGGGGCCATGGAATGGAACACAAAACCCGAATCGCCCCTGAAGAAGGAAGGAATTGCAGGCGTTTTTTTTTTCTTCCTTTCTCTGATTTAAATATCCGTTGCTACGAATTCGTATGAACCCAATTTCCATATCCAAATTGATGTTTGGGTGGGAAATGGGATACACTCACAATTACATGCTGGTAACACCCAATGGGGATTTGCCTTTTTTTTTTTTTTCGTTCTTCCTTGGAACGAAGGATCATCGGAGATTTTCAACATAATATATTTTTTTTTTTGTGATATTTTATTCTATTCGATATGAGGCGAATTGATTTGATGCTTCTTGTCAAGGATGGTAAAAGAATTATCTGAATGTAAAAATTGTGTTTTATTTTTTTTGTCTGACTGTTGAAGATGCTTTAAATTTAAATTCTGGTTTTCGATTGGCATGGCTCTGGAATAGACTGTTTGTTCGAGTAACTAGGTTGAGATGTCTTTCAACTTTATACTTACATATGTATGAAGTTAGGAATGAACTAAATTTATAGAAACTGGGGCATTTAGATGACATTATGTCGGGGTATACCTTGGCCTTGGTAGCCGCTATCCCAACGAAACATTGTAGCCTTATTTTCCAAAGACACTATGCCGTCCCAATTCTGTAGCAGCAAAAGTACTACTCGTGCACTTCAATCGAAGGAGATCTAGAATCGGCATCAAAAGCTCAGTATTTATATAGCCTTCCTCGCAGAATATTGAAAACTTTGTAATGAAAGTTATATCTCGAAAGAGAACTCAGTTTTGTACTAAGAATCCTTAGAAAGAGTTTTGGATGGTATCATACTCTTCCCCACTTTAAGAATACCAAGAATACTACAATGCTGCGGAGTACTTGTTTAAATAATAGAAACAGCATGAATAGGTCGATTCTAACCTCTTTTTAGATTGGCTTCGGATTTGTGGTCTAAAGGCGTACTGTTAATCACAGGCAAAATGCCTGTTTGTGGAAGAGGGTATAGCTACCGATAACAGACTGGCGCAACTAAGGAAACAACATTTCTACCAGTGAGTATATTGAAGAAACTACTTGAAAATCTTTCATCGCTATTAGCTTCCAGCATTTATGACCTTTCGGGTAGAAGTTAGAATATACCCGAGGTAGACATGCCTCATCGTAAGAGGCGACTAAAATCCGCGTCTTGATTATGACGTAAAGTGGCGGCAACGACAGCACTACTATCAGTCTCTGCTGAAGGAGCACCGGAAGCAGTGCACTCCCGTAGGCTTCCGACTAAAGAAGAGGAGCAAGAAGAAAGCATCTATTGATCGACGCGAAGATGCTCAACTAAGTAATTGAAGGCACAAGCTCTAATCGTAATCCGCTTCCGGTAACGAAGGGAAAAGTTCGGCGGAAGGTACTCCAACTGGAACCGACCAACTTCTTGGACCCGACGCTGCCTACTTACTTACTTAGGTGGCGCTGCCTTACTTACTTACTTATTGAGGTCAAACCGGTCGTTGAATCTCCTCCTCCAAAGCCCGTCAGCGCAAACGAGACCGAACAATTCACGAAAAATCTTTCTCTTGAAGCGACGATGAAGACATCATCCGCTTTTGATAGTGTGCAAGCTTCAACACTATAAAGCAGGACTCGGATGATGAAGGTCTTATACAGAGTCTCCTTAGTTGTTTGTGATAGGGCTCTACTACTCAATTGCCTTCTCAGCCCAAAGAAACAGCGATTGGCAAGAGTTATTCTTCGTTTAATTTCTGATGAGATGTTGTCAGAGTCTATAGCAGGACCGAGGTAGATAAAGTCCCTTACTACCGACGCTGCCTCCTATTCCTTAAACTCGAACAGGGTAAAATGTAAGAAGCAGGTCATGTGTCAGGCACCTAATGCAGGAAGCGCACTTCTGTTGGCAGCTCGCCTACAGACGGGATTATCAAAAACTGAATGAAGCCTGTGCGGTGACCCCTAAAGTTTCTAGCACCAGTGGACAGTGATTGTCCGGAGCAGACAAAGCCACTGACAGATGCGATCCTGGCTAAAGGGTGTGTGAACCTATTGCGCATCTTCTGACAAAATTTCTACTAGTAGCGTTGTCCGCGCCCAAAATTCGGTTAACACAGTTGCTAAACCCCTTAAAGGTCCCAGCACCAGTGGTCAGAATTTGGCTGTAGCGAATAAAACTACTGAAGAAATTACTCATATCCAAGGGATGGAAAGCTAAGGCTTTCTACAAAGAAGCTTTTGTGTCTCCTCTGACGATATGTATGATATGTGGTCACAAGATGACTGATGCGGACTGCGAACAATGCAAAAGTCATCTATAGTAGAAAGCGGCAGTAGTTAATGCTTGCATTCAAGTAGAGGATTGTGAGGTAAAGCATGGACTACTTGTAATGAAGTGCGCCTCGCACCTAACCATTGAATGGCTTCGCAAATTCGGCACCATCCATAGGGGCCACTTCCTTTGTGGTCTTTATGCCTCTAAAAACGACGCGTGCTTTCTGCTGGATTTCGAGGTAAATGTTGATGCACCTCCGCACGCAGAATGCTGCCATCGACACGAGTGGATAGGTAGTCTATTCTCACAAAAGAGTGGGCATGGACAAAAACTCTGTCGATGTCATGAAATCTGTTTGCGATATGCGTCCTTTCCTGCACCTTAGAAGGATTAATTTCCGCTTTATTTCCAACCTCGAGTCCATGTCAATGACATTTACCTAGATAAATTTACATCCTTCCACCACCACTCCAATTCCACCACTCTTCTAAGTAGTAGATTCAATATGCATACCATCCGAAATGTGGAAAATCCTCTGAGACTACGCTTCAAAATATAGTTGCTAGAATTGAATACGCGGTCGATAGGAAAGAATACGCCATGGGCATTCTCATTGATATAGAGGGGGCTTTCGACAATTCGACTTTTGATTGCATGTGTGACTCCGCTAGACAACACGGAGTAGATGAGACATTGGTATTGTAGATCAGGGCTATGCTGATGAATAGAACTTTGGTTAGAGATGAGGACTGTGGTTCCAATGTTATAGCAGGTGTTAACAGAGTCTGCCTTCAAGGTGGCATTCTGTCTCCACTTCTATGGAGCATGGTAGTTGACCCTCTGTTGCATACTTTCAATAGTTCAAACGCCTTAGGCATACGCGGATGATGTTGCTGACTTTCTGTCAGGTCATGCCTACAGACTGTCTGTGCTGGCACGCAGATACCCTTAGACATGGTCGATGAATTTTGCACTAGGAATGAGCCTTCGGTCAATCCTTTCAAAACTGAGGCTGTTCTCTTTACTTCTGGTAAAGGAGGATTGTAACCAGTCTGACCCAGCCTGTGCTAAAAGACGTCACTATCCAGATCTCCGATGAACCGAAATATCTGAGAGTGGTCCTAGATAAGAAATTCCTTTGGGTGGAGCATGTCAAGTCGAAAAAATTCAAGGCGCTCACAGTTTTCTGCCAGTATGAGGGTGATTTTGGCAAGCCATGGGGTCTATCACGGAAAAAGGTCCTCAATAAGTTCAAATCAATAAGGATCTCTTAAGGCCTTGGCAAAACTTTGCAAAGAGATTGTGGCATATGAGCCCCTAATATGCCAATGGCATCACTCGCATCCACGAAAATGGTTACCTTGCCTTCGGGATGTTTATCAAGAACCTGAATCTCCAGGTTGCGGGGTTTAAAAAACGGCATAGCAAAGTTGGTCTTGGAGAAAATTGAAGAAGTCCAAATCCACATCCACAATCTTTTCAGCGATAAAGACCGTATGTGACAGCATTTATAGACACGTCAGTGCAGAATAACGATGCGGACCGCTTACTATTCTATCATAGTCAGTAACGACCCATCTCCGAGATCTTTGGTGCGAAATTCACAAGCATAATTGGCAGGACTCAGAGGGCTAACCTATGATACATGCTTCGTCCTTTCAGCGATACATGAGGACAAGTTGTGTCGAGCCGGAAAACTACAACGTCACGAAATCGTCACCTTATTAAGATTTTGAACCGTATTTTTCCCTTGCATACGTCTAGGGTATATGGGCAGAACTGCCTTGAAGTCAACAAGTTTTCAAAAGTCGTACATATACATAGCTAAATATACGAAGTCATCCATTTCACATTATGAGCTAGTCCAGGATAATTAGAAATGAAAATTTATGAAAGCTGTCATGAGAGTATTTGTGACTGTGACTGGATAGTCACCGTACATATTCGCGTTAATGTAGAATCCTACACGTCCCCCTAGCTAAATCATTAATTGCATCCAAAGCCTTCATGTAAAGACATTAACAATCTACACACTCGGTTAAACCCAGCGCAAAGCTATCAACTCAGTTTCTCGTCATATCATGCAGAATGTCAGGAAACCAGTGCAACAATGCAAAGAAAATCAATATATCATCAACAGCGACATCAGTGTCAACAGTTTCTCTACACGGCTCCATTGTCCAGTGGAACGACACGATGGTCTTCTAGAATTTTAATGCTCAATCACGTTCGCCCGGGATAAGGCATTGAACTTAAACCATTTGGTGGTGGTGTGGTAGCATCTGGTGTCGCGGTAGTTTCTCACTCCTATACTGCCAGCATATGCCCATAGATATACGTATGAACACATACATACATATTCCATGGATCAGATACTCATATTTCCCCAATGGATACTTAATCTTCCGTTGTCTAGTCACCGTAGAACGTTCCTGGTGCAGTGAATTTTCATTTTTCGCTTTATATTTACCCGGATATGGGTGGGCAGGGGTGGCGAGATAAACTTTTACATAAATTATTATACTGATTCGTAATTGTTCCCTGGACATTGGACAGTTTGATTGATAACAGATGAAATTGAAACGACACACCGTTCGTTCGTTTGACCATTTGCCTCTGACACTTGAGTGATTTGCGATTGGTTTTATTATAAGTTGGTTAGAATTAAAAATAAATTAGGAACTTATACATATAGAAATGAAAGTAATTAAGTTTTGCAATTAAAACTGTGTCAAAAGTCGAATCAATTGTTACACGAAAGAATCGGACTTGCGAATGTCCTTAAAAAGTGGAAAAATGTCAAGTGACCTATCGGATGTAAAAAGGGTGTAAAATAATAGAGATAAGGGAGATGAGTGACGATTATTTAAATCCACCCCCTTACATTGAGGAAACTGATGATATCCTCAATGCTAATCGCCATTAATTCTTCTAGATTGTTAAAGAAGGGTTTACCTAGTGTGCGCTGTCTGTCCAGCTCTAGACACTTGCAGAGGAAGTGTAGTTTTCTTTCTCGTTGGCGATATTGTAGCTGCGACAATGCGCATTAAAAGGAATGCCTATTTTGGCCGCATGAACCCCGATGAACCAGTGGCCAGTACTAATTGCCAGAACTCTTGCGATATCTGCACAGTTCCTATTTAAAAGTTCTTGTGATCTGTTCCAGTGGTATTTGGACCACATTTGCCCGGATATGACACAGTTTCTCACTCCCTGCGATCTGCTGTTAGCTTTTAATAGAAAGTGTGCAAAGATTCGAATCGTAAGGACCCCCAGCGGGACATTCACCACCAGGGAACCATCCAGGACAGATCCACGCCTTGCTAGTTCATCAGCTTGTTCATGTCCCTCAATGTTACTGGGCCCGGCACCCAAAGGAGACTGAACCTGAATGGATGATCTAGCAAGGCAACTTCTTCTTTGCACTGTTTTACTAGCTTCGAGGATGTAGTGGCATATATAATACAATAGCCTTGATAGCGGCCTAGCTGTCAATGAGGATGGCTGTGGTGTTAAGGGCTGTGGTGGTTTGCTTGAGTAGGTGACAAGTCTCACGTACAGTAAGAATTTCCGCCTGGAAGACGATGTATGAGTCAAGAAGCCGGTAAGACATGGAAATGTTGAGGTAGTATGAGAATATTCCCACCGTGCGTCGGTCGGTTGGTAAAATTGTTTTATTTCTAACTTTTTTGTCACTTCGCCACAGATTCTATTAAGCCCGCAATGGAACTGGGAGACGACTCTATTCAATCGGAACCACAATCTTCCAGTTTGGGGAGGAAATTAGAAGAGGTCCTGCTAACTAGTGACAGTGAGGATTCGGCTAGTATGCTCACGAATATCTTAAAGGGTAAGATACCGACCAAGGAAACTCACAGATAGGACATAGTAGGAACACACACCAGCAGGTTGCTGATCGCAAGTCGATAGTGCAAAGCGATAAGTTAAGAAGTTCAGGGAGTGTAACTGTATTAACGTTAGCGCAGCTGGGACTGGACGCAGCTTCAACGGGACAAGGAAGTCTTGGCTATTGAGGCTGTCAAAAAATAGGAAGCTAAAGTAGGGAAAGAAGATAAGGAATTAAGCGAGTTTTCCAACAGTGGATCAGGACCTGCAAAGAAAAGCCAGAGAACGTCAGGTGATGAGGAGACTACAGTTGGGGAGGTCAAGGAGACTTTCTAGAGCAAAAGAGCAGATCCGATGACCTCATCGAGCCAATTGGAGCGAAGAAGGTGAACGCTGGTATTTCACCTTCGGTGCACAGGACGAGTTCCTCATCACTGTGGAAAAACTTTGGATCGAAAACGAAATTTCAATTTCTTCATCCGTGGTTACAAAACTAACGTGGATACAGGGTCAGGCACACATATATTCGAGAGATATACCCCTACATGTAACTCAGAGACGTCCGGACACATGCAGTGTGTTCCAGGCAGAGGTTCTGGTCGTACTCAAAGCCGCAGAACTACTGCAGATATCCAACAAGAACATACATTGATAGTCAGGCTGCTCTAAAGCCGCTAGAGTCCTATATCCCTAAATCTGAACTACTCATTTGTATCCTGGACACTGTGATATAGAGGGTGACGAAAGTGTCGACGTACTGGCCAAAAAAGGAGCAGAGCTCCCGGTAAATGATATAATTAAAGACATTAGACCACCAATGTCAGTGGATAAGAGAATTATCCTCGATGAAATCATCAATATGGCCGATCTAAGATGGTCAAATTTAGAAGGACACACGGTTTCTAAGGCCTTGTAGTCTGAGTTAGATCGGAAAAAATCTGAAGAATTAATAAAACTCATCAGATCTAAGCTAAGAATAGCGATAAGGATACTCTCTGGCGATTGACTTAACGAACTCGGACATATGCAGGTATTGTGATGACATACATGTCGCAGAGGATATTACTCATCTACTCTGTGAATGTCAAGTCATTGCTCGGACTAGAATATAGTACCTCGGAAGATACTTTTCCAACAATTTAGAGGCTGTTAGTTGATTGAACAAAACTGAGGCCATATTTAGGTTATGTAGGGAAACGAAGGTTGTGTTACTGACAATGGCTCACTATGGTGTCTAGAGCTTATGATGAACTCATAACCCTATATAACCTAACCTAGCCTAGCCTACCTTGACATTGGGAGAGTTTTAAATTATGTCAAAATAAAAGCTATACGAGTATACGCTCCACTTGATTATGAAGGTGCCTTTGCTATTGGATGGAGCTGGGGTACTGTAGAACAAAAAGGTCAGTGTACAGTGGTACCTACAGGATGGATAAGTATAAGCACTACTGTGGCTTATGGTAGTGAATGAGATACTTATAGCTTTGGTGGAATCTGTTCTTAATAAACTTGTAAAACAGATGAATAAGGTTCGTCTCGTGGTCAGCCCGTACCAGTAAAGGTTCATTGTGGTATCACATGGATCTGAAATCCGCATAACACTATTCTTGAAAATAGCAGGATCTTAATATAAAACGTTGGAGAGTGTTGATGTTGGCGTTAGACAGTTCACCTAAATTATCGAAGGAGTGGGTACGTAAGTCCAATCTTTTGCGAGTAGAGATAGCTTTGTGTAATATAGTTTCCTCCTCTTCTTTGGCGATGCAGCTTCTACAGAAGCCATTAGCGAGGAGGTCCAGCCTATTGGCGTGCCTACCGATAATGCAGTCTCCCGTTCTTTCTTTAATTGCTATGAGTGACCTTTTCTGTCTGATCAGACCAGTTGGAGCCTTTCTGATTCAACTTTGGCCAGATCTATCGCGTAATGAGGCATACGATGGTGTACATATATTGAGCTTAAGCAGCAGTTTAACTGTTGGTTGGTACTTCCTGGAATATCACTATGTCTCGGCACTCAAATGAGGTGAATATTGAACTGTTCAGCAACCGGCGACAATTTAGGGCAGTTTTTGAATTGAAGGAGAAAGATTCCAGAAATTTGATAGCGACTTGACTATATGTAAAAATTGGCACGACAAGTCCTCCTTGATAGCCATAATTACAACCTGGAAGACGACACAGTGATTGGGAAAGCGAAAGGAAATATTTATATTTCGATCAATGGAGAAGACACCTTCTCTATTCTCGAGTCTGTTTTAGATCCTTCCGTGTAGAAACATATGAATCCCGTGTTTTGTAGCCATAGATCCTCCTCTCAATCCACTCTTGAGAGGATACGTGTTTCAAAGTTATTATCGAACAAAAGTTGTGGAAGTACGTAGTCGGTATCTTGCCGAAAGAATTCAAGATTATTAATAATAGAGGAGTGTCCAGTACTTAGACTAGTCCACCGGAATATAGCCTTCAAGCGAGTAGTTGCACAAGCTACCACTTATTTACTGTACATATCTAAAGGTAGCAATTGAAACAGAAGTCGCTGTAAGGGTGTTTCTTAGTATTTTACTGATGTATAGGCAAGTCGACGTTTATACCCGACTAAGATGATAGCAGCCATTCTCAAAAGCCATCTACCAGAGGATCATACCATCCATTAGTATAGGCGTGATGCCGGATACGTAGAGCCAAAATGTAATATGTGGATGTAGTCCCCATTTATTTCCTATCGCTTTCTTAAAGCAGTACAGAGCTGCAGTGGCTTTTTTTACATGTTCAAGGATATTGGATTTCATTCCGTCTTAGGCCGAAATAATTTTGTTCATAAGAAGACAGAAAGTACCATGTATCACCTCCAAAACTGAAAGGACATGGAATTACAATTCGTGAACCAGATACTTGCGAATTATTCTCGTTAAAAACTTAGCTAGAGGCTGTTTTGTAAAACCAAGTCACGACGGCCTTGATAGCTCCATATTCCTGTAATTAAAGCCCAGCACCATGAGATGCATGCTACCCATCCTAATGGACGTAATACTAGTCTCGTGGACGTGTCTGGACAAGAAATGTAACATTGTACTCTATCGATAAAGTCCAAATGATATGCTGCACTGGGATCCCTTTTGTAATTGTTCCTTCTACGGACTTCAATACCAAATATAAAACCAAGACTCCTAGCAGAAGTATTTGGAAATCTGGAGAAATTCTAAATAAGCCTATGCTTCCTTCTGTTGGATTTTAGGTCCCAGAAAGGAATGTTGCCAATATTTGCAAAATGTTCGTTCAGCTAAAGAGAGTCCACAACATAACCTCTCTGATAACGAAAATACAAGAATAATATGGAAAACAGCAAGTGAAACGATATCAATATATGTATGTCTCTCATCTTTGCAGATGTGACCAGATCTGGATTTGAAGAGGACGAGAAGACTAATTTATGTTGATAGAAGACCTAAGCCCTCACAGTGCATTGTCTAGTAGGTACACAAGCGAGTGGATTCGCAGATTATTTCACCAATTTCTGTAGATGAAACGATGACCCATCTTATGTGCACATGTCCTGCACTATCGCAATTCACAAACTGTCGACTCATTTTCGGACTTTAATTTATGCTTCCACTCAATTTTGTTACCATGAAGTTGGAGGCTAACTAACATCTTCTCTTACACTCCACCTCTCTCCCGAACATATGACAAACATACAAGAGTACAATTGTCAAAGGACTTTTAAAATTATATCGAATCATGAATATTTAAATAAATTTTGTCATGTCATGGCCATTTAAATTCCCTAAGAACCCTTTATACAATTTGATACCTCTTACTCCTCAGGTGGTAAAAAAAAACCAATTCAATAAGTGATTCGTTAAATAGAAAATAATTTGCCATGTAATAATAAATTGCTTTTTCAAAAATTAATGGGATAATCTCTGCCATAGGAAATTGATTATTATACATTTTTTTTAACACATTAATGGAGATAATTATTGCAACGCTACCGGCATGGCGCCCTTATGCTTTTATGTTATTGTTATTAGGGTGTTTTTAAATACTTAATGCTCACACCAAATTGTAATAGAAATTCTATTACACAAAAAGCTAAACACGATTATTCATTATTAAAATTAAACTATTTTGCTTTAAACCTATGACCTATGGTTGGCGGCTTTTGAACGTGTTGAATTGATAGGCCGCGTGAAGAATTAAATTTAATTAAAATATGTAGGAATGGCGGCAATTGAAGTACTCTTTCACACCAAATCCATGGATTTATTATTATTTTTTTTCAATTCCAGTTGGTATTCAAATATATGGAATGTATATGAAATTTTTCACACATTTTTGTTGCTAGTGCTTGCAAGGGATTTTTTTTAAATTGGTCGCAGATTGATGTATTGAGTGACAGGACATCAATATAATTTATTCTCTTGGCATTAAATAATTTCGAACTTTGAAAATTGAGAAAAATGCAAAAATGCATTAAAAAAAGAATTAAAATATGTATTTGTTTTTTATTTAAGAAATTTCACACATCTCTGCCTACACCTCTTGAAAATTTCATAACTGGTATGCAGCCTTTTAGTGAAATAAAAATATCATGGTAATGTCAAAGAAATCGCATGATACTTAATGCATCAGAGTTTGCTTGGTCTATTCTGCAATCTTACACAAACGGACAAGTATAGCAGGGATGACAAGGCCTTGTATAGGACATCCCTAAAAAATGATGTTATAGTGAAATTTATCAATTCAGACTTCTTTAGTTCCTTACTTGCATGATACTGACGAGAGATCTCATGCATGTTGTACGAGATCTTTGGTCTGAGGAATACAAACAAAAAATTAAAGATTTGGCGCGACAGGTCTATGGGACCTAGGGTCTAGCTTGTCACAACCATTCATGTTGTGTGTGTTATATCCTTTACGCGAACATAGAACGAACCTACTGATCAATGCAGTTTCCGAATTGCGATTTGAGAAGCTTTTCATGACGGTTATACTATTGGATGTTTGCCAGACGTTCGAGAGAGGTCGGGCGGTGAAAGAAATTTTAGATGGGTCTACGTGCCACTCAAGCCGTCCAACAATCGATTTATTGCATACTACATAAGTTCAATAATCGTCTAATAAGTCGTTTTGGTGGAATGGAGTTTATTCTTTGACTCGTACCCTCTCTGGCGAGCTCGTCAGTTTTGCAATTCTCTTGAACGTCTTCAGTGATTTTTCAATGATGTGCACTTTGTAGGAAGCATCTTGGTACGCAGAAAGCATAGATGCGCTGATGCTCTGGGGTAGCTGGATATCAGTCAGTTTTTCTAGTGTTTTCAATAGAAAGGACGGAGATCCTTTGGTTCTACGTGCGAACATGCTTTAGTTATAACGAAAACTTCAAAATCGGCCCATAGTTTGAGAATGTAGACCAGATTTAGATAACCAGACATGATAGCTTTAAGCCAACGGAGCACTGTATCTTCTGATTGCTGAAGATTCAGCCCGAATGATACCATCTGTCCCTAGGGCCTTGTATGGTTTAAAACTGCATATGGTTCAAAGGATCTTTCGAGTAGTAATGAATTTCATGGAGTTGCTGCACGGTTTCAAATTGAGGTACAACAACTTAGGTGCTACCAGGAAAATGCGTGCTCAGTAGAAGAACGATGGATTCCTTAATAGTGTCTCGGTATAAAAGAATTTTTGGAGAGGACTCTCCGTAGTCCTGAGGCTTTGGAGGACTATTCTTTGCTTTCGCAGAACGTCGTTTTTCCTTCCTCAGTGAAATTTTGTATTTCCTAAGAGACAGCTTGTAGGCATCCCAATCAGCCGTCCCAGCCTACTTTTCGTTCTTAGAACCCCGAGAGTAGCATTCCACCAAGGTGGTGGACAAACCAACGACAAAGCATCATTTAGTGCCGATGTAAGGACATGCACCATACAGTCAACCTCTTTAGTGTTAATAGGTTCCATAGGCGAAATGGGGGAATCAAAGTTGTCAAACGTTCCCTGAAGAGACCCGAATTGGTCTTTTTGCAGTTTTTCTGAAAACCTCTTCTTTTAGAGTGTAATCATCTAGACTAAATTATCAATGTAGCAATGATCTGAAAAATAGTACTCATCAGAGACTCTCCAGTCCTTTACCTTGTGAAATAGATTCTCGGAGACAAGAGTTAAGACCAAGATCTCTTATCGGTTACGTATTATAAAGGTGGATTTAGAATCCAAATTACAAATTCAGAGGTTAGGACTATTCGTTTATGTCGGAACTGCCCCAGACTGTATAATGGGCATTGGCATCACAACCAATGATGAGGTCAGTTTTAAAACTCTCCGCCTTCGCAATCAAGCTTCCAAGTTGTCCAGGTCGAGGGGATTGTCACCCAGATTGCTGTAATTAAAGAGTAAAATGATGTTAAGATGGGTCTTCGCATGGATGCATAATCTCGGTTATACTTCAGTTCTTGCGCAGATGAGAGTATAGTTAGGGATCTTGAGTCCACATATCCGATAGCCGACTACCCAGGGCTCCTGGATCAAGACTATGTTTTCTCCGTTTTTTGTGAGTCGGTGAATAAGGACGGCCGAAGTCATTTTGCAGTGGTTCCAGGTTAATCTGAACGATCTCGAGCATTAAAACTGCTGTTTGGTTCAGATACCATCATCGGAACCTAATGACAAAAGGTCATCCTCAATCACTATCCATCTTCGAGTCCGTCAACCCAATGTCAACGCCCAGGAAAGATGGTATAGGTAATGTAGGACCAGAGAGAACTGGTTTTTCTGGGGCATCGTCCATCACCGTGTCCACCGACAAGGTATTGTATCGACCCCCAGGAGAGATGGAGCGGCGCAAGAGAGAAACGGAGCGGATGAAGCGGGAGTTGGTTCATTGTCAGCTTTAGTCGGCTTAGAAGATTACCGTGCGGTAGTCTCCTTTCGGCTGATCCATTTTGGCAATCTTCCAATTGTGAGTGAGTAAGGATGCATTGCTGACTTTTAGGATCTCCAAAATAACCTTGTGATCAGAAGGCTCAGCTGGAATCATGAAAGGGGTTCTTGGTCGATTAGGAATACAGTCTGTCCCAAACCGGCGACAGCGGTTTTATAAGGATCCATCGATCTCTGATCGCCGCAATAGATGAGCAACCTATATAGGATAGGATTCCTCTTGCACCATAATTCTCCAGGAATAATGTTGTTTAAGAGTCTTGTATTCTAGCCTAGGTGTGATAAGAATACTTCACCCAAGATCAGCTTTCTTAAGTCAGTTTCTCTGAGGAATATGAAAATTTCGAGTCTATGGTCCGTTCAATGGTCGGTAGGTATATCCTTATATTGAACTTGTCCATAAATTTCATGCTATGGCTGATGAATGCTTTAGAATCTTCTTTGATAGTTTTTTAGCTTGACTAAGGCTGGGAATATTTTGTAGGTTCTTCTTCGCAGAATGGTTTACGACCAATAAGGGATTCTGCAGTCCCTGCTTTGCTAATAAACCTACTCTTCTTCGTTCCCGTCTATTCACATGTGATCTGTCTCAAATAACTCAGCGGGATCATCCCTAACATTGAATGAAATTTTGTTCAGCAGCTGGTACATTCATTTAGATACTTTTCTGTTGAGTCTTTTTGTATCTAGGGCTATCATATGCCCCTACAATGTCTAGGAATGCTTTGAGTCGAAGATCGGACCTTATATTCTTTTCCTTAACTAAGAAAGTACAGTCTCAGTGGATCATTCCTTTTTGTACGAATGCGACTTTCGGCTTTTAGTGTTGACAAGTTATTGCTCCTTTTTACCTCAATTTTTGCTTATATGCGGCTTATTCCATAAGTATGCATCCTTAATCAGTCCAAGGTACACAACCTTTCGAAACCTAAAATACCCATAGTGCACATGGGTAGATCCATGGTATGTTAAATTTAAAAGAACTTTTCCATATACAAGCTTACTGAAATATATAAATCCCATAGAAAAGCATTCTCATAATTCAAAGACAATAAAAGGAAAACCATAACCATTGCCACCCTTTTCGCATCCTTTCTACATATACACTATATGTCCGCCGCAATGTCACTCGGTTATCATACATACGTTGGCCCTTACATATTTTCAAAACCCCAAACTAAAACTTTTAACCCCATGACGATGATGATGATAAAGTGTGCAAAGGCGCACAAACCTCTCTACGTATTCCAGACCAGGAGTGTGTTCCTCCCAATTACCAAAGAAGAGGTTAGCGAAGTTGCTTTACAAGAACAGAAGAACAAAAGAGAACAACGAAATGGAAAACGAAGGCATCCGTCTTCATTGCTGTGACAGTACCTTATGGTATATCGCATCCATATATATGTATGTGTATGTGTATATTCTCAATGAAAAAGGACGAGATAATGAAGGATTTCACTGTAGACGTGTCATGTCAAAAATGTCATTACAATGATTGGTGTTCAATACTTGCGTTGACATGCTATTCTTTTCGCATCGTTCTTATGAAAGAAAGGACGACGACAACAAGGCTCTGGCTCTGGCATACAACTAAGAACTCTCATTTCTTCGAGGCGGACAGGAATGTCTCATTTGATTTGATGGCTTCGATCCATTATTCTTATTTTGCTTTGACAGGTCCTTTAAGCCATATGATACTCGATGGATAGGATGATGGATTTCCGGGTGTCAATGGTTGTCTGGATTGCATATAATTGGAGAATTTATTTTTATAACAAATATGGCTTTTCTTACCTCAATTGGTGTCAATTGCCTCGAGGGTACTTTCAGGTTATATATTGATGTGATGGATGGCTGGACGTGTCCACGTGGAAAGTTCATTCATCTTCTACTTTTTCATCCTTTAGTAGATGAACGCAGCTGACTATATGGCTATCTCATAATGCCATCCCTGTAATTAACTCCATAAAAGGATGCTTAGTGCTCTCTCTCGCAGAGTTCCAGGGTAGTAACTTGTTTTTTTTTTTAGCGGACCTCGGTCACTAGGGATCACTGACCATTTCACACAGCATATTCTCGGTGAGTTTTCGGTTTCATTTTAATGAACTGAACACAGATAAAAGCATTTGCAAGTTACCGCAAAGTTCCACAGCGCATTGTAATTAAAAGGATTACATGGGTTCAGTTGATGAACTTTGGTGTTTTTAGGGTGAAAATAGTAATGCTACTGTGGTCGGTATTCATTCGTATTTTGATGGTTGGTCGGATTTAACCGAATGTAGATAAAAACGTCTACACTGCTTTTATTTTTTAAAACACACATTTTATGACGTTGTGTAGTGAATTGAAGGCATGCCAAACGTTTAAGCTCTCGACTAGATGGTGAGGCACGCCCCAGACTTAATCAATACGAACTAATTCCGTTGCTCCTGTACACAGTGCCAAATGAAGTCTCTCACAATCAACATCAAATGAATTCAAATAAAAAAACAAAAGTAAAGTCAAACACTTACCCTTTCGTTATGTTCCAGATTGTACAGAATAATAAAGTCCATGCTCAACCAATGGAAACAATTTAAATAAATTGAAGATGGGACATTTTCCATTTGCAGGATGTGCTATAAACTTTGAAAGTTTATTTCTTGTTCGTGTCTGCTTTGGTTTATTGTGTATCTTCTTTGGGTGATTCTTGGAAATCACCATGTTTTTTAGAGTGAGGTGGTTATAGAATTGATTTTACGAATCACATCTTGCATCGGTTTTATAGGACGAAATTCATTGGTTAATTCATTATTGTTTTTTTTTTACTAAAGGAATCTTTCTAATATTTTTCTTTATAAACTTAACTATTTGAGGTTCTCAGAGTTCCCACTGCTTTAAAAGTTTCAAACCTTAAAAAGGTTTTCATCAAGGATATTCTTTTTCTTTGAGTATAGTGGGACCTTCATTCTCTTCATTTATATAGATACAACGAATGCAATTATACCTATGTATCTATAAGCGACCCTCTGATACTTACATACATACGTAGTTGTGTGTACGGTTGCCTTGTAGCTGATTGACTTGCGATGATGTTCGGGAAATACAATTTAATAGGGGTCCGGTGCCCAGAGGACAAGGTTTTGAGAAGCTTTTATATGACAGTTATCAGTTACACTCTCGGATGTTCGTCAAATGTCAGTGATATGTACAAGAAACGGTAGTCTTGCCTTGATAGGTCTACATCCATACATTTTGCATCCATAGGTACAGTACCGAAGGAAACCTTGTAGGAAAGTCAAGGTTGGTGCTGAGAATATGGAAAATCTTCTTCTGCAGACTGTATGACGGCGACGAAGACAAACACCCTTCTGTCAAGGAGAATGGATCATTCAACATAGACGATGATAGTCAAGACTTATGTCCATCTGATCAAAACGAAATTAGGATAGCAATAACCAAGTTTAAATCCAACAAGGTTGCTGGACCTATCGGCTTACTAGTTATGCGAAGCAGCTAGAGGTGACTTGGTAGAGAGCATACATCAACTCATTTCTAAAATTTGGTCTGAAGAGAGTATTGCTTGATGAATGAAATCTCAGTAGGTATGGTTTGCCCCATTCACAAGATAGGATATCCCCTGAATAGCGCCAATTACAGAGATATAAGTCTCCTTAATATCTTGTACAAGATCAAGATCAACACTCTGATCGGCCCCTATCAGTGTGGTTTCAGACCAGGAATGTCCACAGTCGGACAAATTTTCACTCTTCGTCACATCCTGGAAATAACTCAAGAAATTCAAATCGATACCTACCACCATTTTTGCGATTTTAAGGCCGTATACGACAGTATCTATAGAGACGAGCTATGCAGAATCATGTCTAGTTTTGGCATCTCTGCCAAACTCGTGTGTATGTGCAGAATAATGATGGATTATTTTCTCAACCGATGGCGGAACCGAGCTAGATATAACTCGACGAATAGGAAAGTAAAGCCTACGTTTGGGATGCTATCCAAAATTTTGAGGAAATGCAATTAGTTTAAACACCAAGCTACGAATGTTGCGTTTCGCCGTTGAATATGTGGAATTTGGAGAGTAACAGCTACTATCACAAAAAAAAGGTGGCTATGCAATATCTATTTTAAGGATTTTCTGGCCATCCGCATCTCGAATGAATAGCTTTATCAGAGAACGGGTCATGAACCAACAGGCACAACCATACAATGACGAAAGTGGCAGTGGATTGGTCATACTCTCCTTAAAGGTGACAGGTTTATAGCTAACGCGACGCAATGAAACCTGCTAACTCAGGATGGCAGGATCCACGGCGGTGGTCCGAGAAGCACATGACGCAGAATAGTCGAGTGTCATGGCAAGTGGAAAAGAGTTGGGAAGAGCTGAGGCACATTATCGGAAACCTGACATAACACCCTAAGACCCATAAGGGGGTATGGGACATACAGGACAACAACAGATCCATTGAATTCCTCGGTGTGGAATACCTGAAACAATAAACAATACGAATTAGTCTTACAATCACTGTACGGCAGGAGTAGCCCTCATGAACCAGTCCATTTTGACGATGAATTTTGGGGTGGTTTTAGGTGGCATGAGTGCCAGTTCGCTTAGGTCCTTGAAAAATACTTTTCCAAGGATTATGTATCTAGTTTTGTTGAGGCTTGGGCATTCGCAAAAGAAACGTGTCGACTTTTCCTTTACATTACTGTCGCCACAGCCTCTTCATATTGATAATTCTCATTTTTCTAAGATGGGCCGCAATTGAGTTGTAGCCTGTGAGTCAGCTGTTATGTGGTTAACGACAGAAGTTCCCTAGTCGTTTTTTGTTATACTGTGCCCATAGCTTTTTTTGAGACGTGGCATGAGATGAGTGTACTCCACCTTTCATTGTCCAGGTTGTCAAAGTCCATAGCAATTTTGAACGTAAGAAGACTAATGGGGGCAGGACGGAGTGGTCTGCTTTTGGTTCATTTGATTCTTTTGAGTTTGTCTGGAAGCCAATGTGTCCCGGAATTCAGCAGAGCGTGATGCTTTACCAGATTTGATTTGCTTTTAATGAAAGTGATGACTTTGATAGCTGCTTGACTGTCTGCGCAGCTGTCTATATGTTTGTTACAGTTCAGAGTGGATAGGTCAATATCCACAATATTATTTTCAGTTCATATAATTTCCGTTTGGGATAGTTCCTCTGAGTATATTCCTGACCCAGTACCTTCGTCCATTTGTGACCCATCCGTGAAGATGATGTGTAAGCGGGCAATATGACCTCATTGTTTGTCCTCTCGAGAGGGAACTTTGGATTCGAGGTTAAAGCTGAAGTCCGTGGAGGAGGATAAGGTGGTCCGAAGGCGCACAACCACAACCTTTGCCGCTTTGGTGAAGATATCAAGTGGACATAGTTCAACCATTAGCTCGAGCACAGGGGTTCAGTACTTCGTGGGACTTCAAACCAGCCATGGTATATTGACTGTACACTACAATTGAGAAGCAATATCAGCTTCTTAACCTTACAAAAATACAGAGGGCAGCTTGCATCGGTATCATGGGATCACTACGAACAACACCGACAGCGACAATGGAGACCATGCTCAGCCACATTCCTGTGGACACTGCAGCAGTCTGGCGGTTAAAACTGCTCTAGGACTGAAAACAGTACGACAATGGCCACGCATCGATACTTTGATAACTGATCACATGAACCCTGTGCTCTTATTTGAAAGGATATTTGCTACATGAATTTCGGACAGAGCTGGAAGCATCATAGAACTGGCAATAAAAAGGAACTGGCCTTCTACATCGACGGTTCTAAGATGTACATTGACACAGGGGCTGGAGTCTATTGCGAAATTTTAAAAATAGACCGTTTCTTTTAGAATAAATGACGATTACAGTGTCTTTCAAACTAAAATCACGGCCATTACTCAGGTCGAAGAAATTATAAGTGAGGGTAGTATTGTTGGCCAAATTCTAAACAATATATCCTAAACAATATATCCAGAATCAATAAGGTGACCCTCTGCTAGGTACCAGGGCAAATAGATATCTTAGGAAACGAAAGGGCTAATGAGCTTGCAAGAAAAGGGTCGGCGCTGCATGCATCGCAGGCCCTTCCCTTTGTTACTACGATCTCAATATGCTCCTTAAAGAAAAATTAGAGGATAAAGCCACTGGTCGAGCCAATCGACGATGGACTCATCTAGACTCATGTGAAACGGCCAGGGTGCTATGGCCGGCCCTAAACAAGAAGAGATCTGTTTCTCTAGTGAAGCTCAGCCGTTACAACACATGGGTCCTGTTTGGCTTAATTGTTGGCCACTGTGCCAATCTATGCGGAGTGCCTTGGCGTACTACACAGCGACTACATATTGCAGAAGTTGCAGGAACGAGGAAGAAATTGAATTTGGCCGACATCTGCTATATGACTGTCGTGCCAAATCTGCCAGAACGTCTCTAATCTTGTTTTGGTCTAATCAGTGTCAGCGTTGAATTGTAATATGTAATGTGTTATTGGAGACTTGGAACACTATCTCTAATAAACGCATAACTCTGACGTAAGATAAGACGACCTCAGCACAGACGTTGCCAAATTTGGATATTTTTTTTGAGCTACCCTACCTAAAAGGTAAACCAAAATAATAGTGAATATAGTGAAAATGTCAAATGTTCGTTGTTTTTTTGACAGCAGATGATTATAAATTTCTGGTCATGTGGTCAACATACCTACGTATATGTATGTATGTACATACAATGGTGTCCTTTTTTATGTTCAAACCAAATTAATTTTCTCATTTCCTCATATGTATAACCAAAACTGCACCGGCAATTAAATGTAGCGATCAGAAAAAAATAATAAGTTCGCAAATTTGATTTCCACTCAATTAATATTTTTTTATTTTAAAAAGTTAATGGGCTTTTTTGGTGATGAAAACAAAAAAAAAAAAAAGAAAAAAAATAGGAAAATCCTCTTTCAATTGGGACACATTGCTCACGGGATATGTGTTGATGAGAAGTTGATGTTATTACTCCAATTATAACGAGCTTAACTCACATTATCAGCAAATGATACATTTGCTCTGTCAGCCATTGTAGGCAGGCTACCGAATTAATACATTAATACAGGAGAAAATTAATTTTGAAACTACATTAAGTATACTTTGGATGTGTCGTCCTGAAATGTGCTATTGATACGTATTTTATAAACCGGAACGATTCATTAACTATTTAACATTAAAAGGGGATATTGCAAATTATTTGCAATTGATAAAACGGATCTATACGATTGCTGTTAAGTATTCATTTTCATATATACATTTTCTACTTGAGTTCTTCAATTAACAAAAAATAGTCAAATGTAATTTAATTTACCGCTAATTTTGGTTATAATCCTGGAAATGCGGTAGAGCAATGTGATTATGTCAGAAGGGTTTGGTTTTTCAATAATGTAAACATACAGTGTCATCCAACAAGAGGTGTCATTTTAAATTAATAGAAAAACGCTACATTTTTATTAAAAATGATTTTATTTTATTGTAATCTAAAGTATAAACTCTGGGGTTAGTTATGGAATACAACATCTGCTAAATTTATACAAAAGCTATTCGTTAGATAAAAATTAAATTTAAAAAATACAACATCTGCCAAATGTCCACCTAGGCTCTGTCTATAAATACTTAGTCATTCTTTTGATGAAATTTTTCAACACATTTCCACATAATTGCGGCTGTATTTCGTAAAAAGCAGATTTCTTTTAGTGCAAGAATCGTTGGTGGAGTATTGGCGTAGACTTTATCTTTAACATAATCTCAAAGAAAAAAGTATACCTAATGTTGTTAAATCGCTAGATCTCAAGGGTCAACTGAAGTCTCAATTTCGAGAAATCACACGTCCAGGATATTTGTCACGCAATGGAGCCATTGTTTCACCACCTCTTTGGTATATTGCGCCGTCCTGCTGAAAATAATAGTTGTAAACGTTCAAGACATCAATTTCAGACAACAAAGTCAGTCAACATCGTTCGGTAATGGAATTAATTCCCTGGAATGGCCACACTAGCATCATTTTCAAAAAAAATATGGTCCAATGACACTTACTCAAACCACAAGCCTCTACAGTTAGCGAGATCTTTGGCTAACTCCCTCCATTTACGCACTCCAAGTTGGCTGACGTCCTCTTCCACTTGTGCGTGCCACCTAAGGCGAAGTCTTCCTTTACTGCTTTGTCCCTCCAGGTTGGACTCGAAGACTATTCGGGCTAGAGCGTTGATGTCCATTTGCTCTACATATCCCAGCCATGTTAGACGACTGATGCGTTCTGACCAAGTCGATATCGCTGTACAGCTCGTAGAGTTCGCTGTTAAATCTCCTCGTTCAAATCCCGTCAACGCAATCGGGACCGAAAATCATCGGAAGAATTTGACGAAGGATATCTTAACCCGCCTTCGTTAACGTGCATGCCTCTGCGCCATACAACAGGACTGCGATAACGAGGGTCTTATATAGAATCCCCTTAGCGTTTCTTGACAAGACCTTGTTACTCAATTGCATTATTAGACCGAAGAAGCAGCGATTGGCAAGTGTAACTCTTGGTTTGATTTCTGATGTGATGTTGTTGTCAGAGTTTATAGCAGAGCCAAGGTAGGCAAGGTCCCTAACAACCTCAAAGTTTTATATCTATTGTGAAGTTCTGTCAGTCGATGTTATGTAACCTTTCTTGGTTTAGCCCTTATTCACAGCTAAACCTATTTTATCGCTTCTGTTCCAATACCTACAAACGTACAAGTGACAGCTCGTTGTCTTGTGTCGATAATGTCAATGTCATCAGCGTATGCATGTAATTGCACAGACTTTCGGAAAATTGTGCCTCAGGTGTTGACTTGAGAGTTGCGGACAATTTTCTTAAGTTTGATGTTTAACATGACAGTGCATCAACTTGTCTGAATCCTTTTTTGACATCAAAGGTCTCGATGATATTGTTTCCGACCTTTATGGAGGAGCGAGCGTTCTCCATCGTCATTCTGCACAATCTGACGAGTTTGGCAGGGATGCCAAAACTAGACGTGGCTCTGTATAGTTCGTCTCTATAAATACTGTCATATGCGGCCTTAAAATCGATAAAAAGATGGTGGGTATCGATCTGGACTTCTTGGGTTTTCTCCAGAATCTACCGTAGTGTGAATATTTAATCGGTTGAGAACTTACCGGGCCTAAAACCGCACTGATAGGGACCATTTGACAAATAGTTTCAGGCGCTCTCATAGTACGGCTGACAGGATCTTGTATGCAATGTTAAGGAGACTGATGATATAGTTGTCGCAGTTTAGAGGGTCTTCTTTCTAGATGATCGGACAAACGATGCTGAGATTCTATTCATCAGGCATCCTTTCCTGTGCCCAAATTTTAGAAATAAGTTGATGTATACTCTCCACTAAGTCATCCCTCGCCGCCTTAAATAACTCGGCTGATCCGGTTCAGCAGACTTGGTAGGCTTGAATTTGGATATTTCTATCCTTACTTCATTCTGGTCGGAAGTCTTGGTTTTCATTTTCCAGGTTGAATGGTTCGTTCTGCCGTTTAACAGTCCGCAGAAGTAATTTTTCCATATCCTTAGCACCGACTGAGACTCAACTACAAGGTTTCCTTGCTCATGTTCATCTGTACAGGTCTCTGTCCGATTCTTGTTGCTTTGACACATTGTTTTACCTTTTGGTAAAACTTCCGAGCATTGTTACTGGAGTTGAACCTCTCTTATTTCTCGATCGCGAGCTTCTCATGATTTTTCTTTTTTCTCCGTAGAACCCGATGTTCTTCCCTCCAGGTTTACTCGTACAGCTCACGATCCGCTCTCGTCCTCCTGTGCAGCGACGTTTCGTAGCCGAGGTTTTGGGCTGTTGTGGCGTCTGAGATATGCATAGGCAGAGTGCTGATATACAGATGGAGTGCCTTACGTCGATCGCAATATGATCAATTTGGTTGACGGTTTGATGATCTGGTGACTGTCATGTTCCCTTATGAATGTTGAGGTGAGGAAACCGTGTGCAAGCTATAGTAACATTACGTCCCGCAGCAAAGTCAAGTATCCTAAGTCCGTTTCCTGACGTGGTGTATTGTAGGCTATGCTTTCCAATGGCGTCCTACTTTCCTATTTTGGCGTTGAAATGACCTAGGACGATTTGAGCGTCATACTAAGGTCGAGGAGCTCGTAGAAACACCCTTTGGTAGCATCATCTCTTTCGTCTGTATGCATGACCGCATATCAGGCTAATGTTGGCAAATTAAGCCTTGTTGCGGATTGTTATAAGGCATTCACTGACGTGTCTAAATCACCGCACTGCCTGGAGAGCGGTGATATCTGCCTTATAGCAGTCTAGGGTCTCCTCTAATTGTTCGGCTGCACGTGGGCTGCTCATGGTCCGAACATTCGTTGTCGTTTTTGGGTTTTGAAATGTCATCAACAGTAAATCCGTCCTTTTCCAAGCCTTGTGATTGTTTCGAAACTGAAGTGTTTTTCCATTGTAGGAAAGTTACCCTGACGCATAACCCCCAGTCTTCGGGGGTCAGTAACCCACTTCGGATATATGTAAGTGCTACCATTAGCCCATTAAGGGTTCACCCATCATCAACTCTTTTTCAACACCCTGCTTCAGTATTGAAGATCCGTATAGATCTGGTATTCAAATATGTCGAAGCAGCGCATATAGGGATACCACTAATAGTTCGGCCTGACTGGAAATGTAGACGCCACAGTTGATTCTTTAAGTGTAGATGTTATACCAAACAGTGGACAAGTAACCGAATCAAATTAAGTATAGGTACGTATGTAGGTATAGCCCATAAATGAAATTAAAAAAAAATCCATACTTACAATTTGTTCATCACGTGACAAGGCAACACGATTAATGCATTCACTCTGCCATGTCTTGCAACATGCAAGTTGTTCACACACAGAGAAGAGAAAAAAATGCAATTTTCGTTGGAGAATTTATTATCGTCCTGTTTCATTTCGCCTTTCCATGTTAAACACAATATTTCATGTTACTTGCACACATGAGAATAAATTTTCAACAAAGTTCTATCACATAGTTTCCAGGTCAGTGAGCTTTTGGCCATGAACACCATGCCAACTAGCACACAAGTAAAATTTACAAACACTAATTATTTTGAGCTCTTATCAGTTAAAACATTTGAAATATTAAACTGAAACTCAAGGATTTCATTGAAACACTAGGGTTACATACAGTGTAGAGCTGGAACCAAGTTATATCAGTTTTATTTATGCACGAGTAGCACATGTGATATATTGGGTAGATGTTAAGTTAACTGGTCGTGATACCGTCGCCCGCCGCCGATGCGGTAGTGAACAACATTTTGTAAGTTTCTTTTGTGTTGCTTATCAAGGATATATGTATGTACAATGTAGGTACGTATGTAGAAAATGTTTGTGAAAAATGAATGAAGTCTTTAAATGAATTTGGCGCGACAAGTCCGTATGGGGTCAAGGGCCTAGATTCTCAAAGGAGCCTACTGTCCGATTTTACAGGACTTTAACCTGCATTTGATCTTCCCTCATATTAATGTGGTATGACTGTCCATGATGCAAGCATACTAACCGAATGCTATGGAACTGCCATAAGAAATGACCGGCAAGTATCTTATTGGCATCCTAATAAACTACTATACTTTGCTAAGAATCTTAACTTTCTGGACTTCAGTGACATTGCAGTGTAAGACTCTTGTTTAAAAGGCGCACACTGCCATTGATTTGTAAGGTCTTTATCATTAAAATACAGATTTTGCTTCCTGAAGCATTATAATTCGATATGCTTGTTCATGACAATTATACTCTTGGATGTTAGACAGATGTTCGCTGGAGATGAAACTGTAAAGAGTTTTCTAAAATTCAAACCTTAAACTTATGAGTCACAGATCCAACTATGTACAGCTTTTAGAAGAAGCAGTTTTCTATCGACCCCATCATCAATAAGATGCATAAAGGACCTTTTCTTTATAACAATTTTCACGCACGCAAAGCTATGCACTATCCAAGCGATTTAATCAAATTTGCTGTAAATTTCTATCTAAATGTGAAATTGTTTCGGTTAACCACTTAAATTAAGTTGCCTGGTTACATTACAGTGTCATTGACACAAGCGAACACCGACCTGGATACAGGATTAGCAATGATTTCCAATATTTCAATTTGTTGCCACAGAATGATTGTGACATAGATTTTGTGGTTACCTCATGTTAGGTGATTGCTTGGTGTGACACTGGTGTCACATGTCGAGTGCATCTAACCGCATCTATGACGAGCCGATTGTAAGGCGAAGTGTTGTGGGTAAGGCTCATTGGTTATGGCAAGCATTAAGATAAATTTTAAAACATGACTGTACATGCGAGTACAGACATCTCAAATACGCATCCGTCTGATAAATGAAAGAAACTCAGTATATGAATGAAAATTCAAGGACTTTGACTCCTTTGTTCCGGCCTCAAAATGGCCTTGCAACAACGTAGACAAAAGAAAAGTGTGATTTTCATTTGGAAAATTATTCAACGGAAAGCCATCGATAATGACGGAGGTTATTTGGTATTAAATTGTCAATTCCATTGAGGGAGGAAAAAAAAACTTTTCGAAGTTTGTCCAAAGATGGCAAGGATGAATCGAAGTTTTCGCGTTTTATTCTTAAAAAAATATATGTATGGTTCGCGTATTGGTATTGGCGCAAGACGGATCAATGATGTTACGTCCCAGGTAGAAGTTGCCTTACATAGCTATACTGAAATTATTGCAGATACAATAAGATAAGGACGAAAAATAATTGAGACCACTGGACTTAGGGTAGCACGTAAAATTTTTTGATTAAGGATTATGTTTTCACTGAAGAGGCTACTTTTATAAGTGTAATAGGCTGTGCAGTGAACTGGCCACGGAAAGTATTACTAGGGCATTATGGCTAAATAAAAAACCAACGCTCATTCGGGCCTTCTGGCCAATTGGACATTATTCTGTACATAAGTAGTTCCGTACAACGTCTATGAAATAATGTATACAACTAGAATTTTTAAAAAAATAGATGGAGAATCTGAGGGAAATGCATCCTGTCTTGTTGAGCTGATTGGCAGTAATATGTGTCTTAGATGTGTAGCAAGAGGTCTACGGAAAGTGGGTGAGCAGCGGAGAAATTATCTCGCCTAACAGTGACGTTCAAAGGCAGACTAGCGGATGACTTACCGAGCTAATTCGACATATTGAGAGCTCAGGTCAATAAGGATCCTTCAAGACTGAGGTCTTGAAAAAGGTATGATGGGTCGCATACTAGAAGAGGATTACTGTCGTTGATATATCCAGTCCTTTAAACTAGGGGTTATCACCAAAGACCTATTCCTTCAAGTTGAGGATAGTGCATCGAGGTAACTTCCCTAACACGGCCAAAACTAATGGTTACGAGACAACAAAGAGCCTCGGATAAAGATGATCTAACTCTAGACGACCCATGCAAACGAAACAAGGACAACGATTTCAGATTTGCATGAGGAATATACAGGCCGCATGCAGCCGAAAAACTAGAAGAGGCCCTAGACTGCTATAATGCAGATATCACTGCGATGGGATGGTGCAAGGCAAATGGAAGATGAAACATTGTGAGAGCAGAAGCAGCGCTTAGTCGGATGTGGATTTATCCAAGATTTAGGCAAGACGTTTTGAGGTTTCCACATGGCGAGCGAATCCTATCGAAAGCGAATGAAGATATCCTCATTTATAGAAAAAAATTCTTCGAAAGATATTCGGTCTCATTTGCTTTGATGGGCTTTAGAGAAGGAGATTCCACAACGAAATATACGAGCTGTGCAGCGACATCAACCTAGTCAAAAAAATGCGCTTCAAATCCAACTCAGTAGTAGACAAAGACCTTGCTTTAGCTGGCGCACACAAATAGAATGCGACCTCAACCAATTTAGAAATCACAACAAAAGGCAGTTAGCTAAGGAAAAAGGTTGGTTGAGGCCCAGATTCACGCCGAAGTATAGCCCTACCTTAGTAAGTAACTAGAATATTCTAAATGCATGAAAAGTATGGGAGTTGAATTATTACGCACATGACAAAAACAGTTTGCAGACCCTTGGCAAACTTATGTTGTAGCTCCTCGTTACATTCTTTGGAAGGTACCTTTTGATCAATCTATCTGTTTTACTTAAAAGCTTTTTAATTACTCTCGAATGTTTATCGGAAGTTTGTGAGAGGTGAGCTGTAAAAAACCAACGTTTGTGTTGTCCGGAAATCGAGCCTTATCTCCCGCTCAGTTGTCTGGCATACTAACTACTGAGGCACAGTTCTAAGTCCTGAACTATATTTTAAGAGGAAGTTATAGTTGTCCAAGAAGGAATAATTCGACTCTTCATAAGCACAATAGAAAGCAACGCTATCGTTCTATACATAAATCGGTAGGTACCCCTTAAAGTTTCGATGGTACCAACCATTAGATCCGGTTACATTCTAACTTTTTTACTGAAGGCTTAAGAAGTACAAACAAATTATAGATCTCTGAACGGCAGTCAGTATTGAATTTGATAGTTTTGTTGAAGTCCAAGACTAAATCCTACAGGAGCCCACTTCAATGCTAGATGGTTTCTTATCAAGATCCTATAAATAAATAAAAATAAATAAAATACATAACTGGCTTCTCTAGGTGCCAGTTCACATGCAGGACTGTTAAGGGGAATAAAAGGATACCTTGCCGAGTTAATCAATGTTCCGTTGGGAATCGTCAATTGGAAAGGTTTAGGTTTAGGTTAGAGAATCTATCTTTATAAGTGTGCAGGTACACTCAGAACAAAAACGGTCCATTGTGATGCCATAGATCCCACCATTTGGTTAGCCGGGACTAATTAAAACCAACCGGAGCTTTTGATAAAGCGAAGGAGTGGCGTGATGCCTACAGACGCTAGTTCCCCTAGGTTGTCAAAGAAGTGAGCTCATAGATCGAGTAGTCTTTTTTGGGACAGAGCTGGTCACGTATATATGTACATAGGAGGTGGAGAATGGTTTCCTCTAACCTCCTCAACCCTACAACTTCTGGAGAAGTCATGTGAAAAGAGGCCATGTCTTTTGGAATGTTGCTCTATCAGACAGTGTCCAGTAAGAACACCGATAACGTGGTTAATCTGTGATCGCTTCAGCAGAACCAACTCAGCACTACGTTTCAGATCAAGCTTGGGCTATATCTCTAGAAATGTTGCAAGTAGAGAAATTTTCCCATCCACAGATGTTTTTGCTAAAAGCGTCCACTTTAAGTAACAGTTTACAAGTAGCGAGGGGCACACCCAGGTTCTGCCACTTCGGCAGGGTCTCTCTGTCTGGCGAGCTCATCAGCCTTGCAATATATCTGTGGCACCCTGCATAGGTATATGTTCAACTGCTCAGTCATCAGTTCTCAGAGAGAAATGGTAGTTTAAAGCGACCTTTAGACCGAAGGAGCACGATTCCAGGGATTTGATTGCCGTTGGACTGTCAGTGAAAATACTAATATCCCTGACAGTATTGCATTTTGTTTCAACCAAGACAAGGCTTCCTTAATCGCTATGATTTCGGCCTGAAAAACGCTACAATGATCTAAGAGGCGGAAAGGGATGATCAGATTGAGCTTATCGGAGAGGACACCACAACCCAACCCCTCGTCAGTCTTGGAGGCGTCCGTGTAGAAGTGGATTGACTGACCTCAGCAGTGACCCACTTCTTTCAGGGATGCTCGTGTGGAAATTTTGTTCAAATCATAGGGTCGCCGGGGTGTATTCGCTGTCTTCTGGGGCGAAATAGATCGAAGAGTCGCCCTTATGATAGCTAAAGCACTCTGAGGAAGGTTTGAGTCAGATAGCTGCATTTGCAGCCAATTCCTTGTCAAGAATATCTAAGGGGTGGGTGGAGTATAATGTCGCTTAGGTAGAAGTTCTCAGTACACCACTGATGTATATACATGCAGATCTTTGCAACTTAGATGGGAGATTGAGGTGAGTCACCCTATTAAGAGCCGGCCACCAGACGATCACGCCATACAGTAGTATAGGCATGATAACGGATACGTAAATTAGGCGTATGATATAAGGTTGAAAACCTCAGGTCCTACCTATGGCCTTTTTGCAGGAGTATAGAGCCATAGTTGCTTTTTTTACGCGTTCGAGTAGATAGGCTTTCCAGTTTGGCTTCCTATCCAAAATGAAACCCAAAATGAGAGTATCAGGTTGTTGGAAGCGGCAATAAGTAACCATTCTGCATCTAGTTCTTTCTAATAGCAGACTAGATTCCACAGAAGAGGGGACAAATCGCAGCCCTGAGGAGTTCCGCAACTAACAAGTATTCCAATTGTTAAAGGCCCCCTCGATGTCTATGAACCCGACCATGGTAGATTCCTTGATTATCAGTGTTTTCGCGAGCATTTTTCTGCTTTGGGTATAACAAAAATTTCAACCTTGTCCATAGTTTGGTCCAGATTCAGATAACCAGACATGATGGCTTTAAGTCAAAGGCCACTAAGCTCAGCCGGAATGATACCATCTGGCCCTAGGGACTTGTATGGTTTGAAACTGCACATGGCTTAAAGGATATTTTTAGTAATAATTATTTTCGTGGAGTTACTGCACGGTGTAGAAAAGGTCGCTTTGAATTGGGGTACAGCAACTGAGGAGCTACCAGGAAAATGCGTATCCAGTAGAAGGTCGATGAACTCCTTACTTGATGTGATCCAATGACCATCTGGCGGCATTAGATGGGATTTTTGAGGAGGATTTTTTATAGCCTTGAGGCTTCGGAGGACTCTTCTATGCTTTCGTAGAAAAGTCATCAGTCAATCAGTGAAGTTTCGTATTTCCTAAGAGACAACTTGTAGATATCACAATCAGCCGCCTCACCAAAATTTGTAGCTAGGTTCAATAAGACAGCAATAATTGTAACTCAGCACAAGCCCTTGGTTTTTCACTACCTCTGCGGATGTCAGGCCTTAAGAAAAGTACGTTTTTAGAAAAGAAACCTTAAGGAAATCTCAGAAAAAAAGAAATTTTAAAGTTCAGAACAAACTTGCACCTACATTTGTACCTACTTATAGGAACTTGGCTACCGCAACGTTTGTTATGTCGCGAAGTCAATTTTATTTTTGATAATACCGAGCACTAGTTCACTAAAGTTCATTAAGGATCTCAAGAATTTTGTTGACGCTGTAGATGCTACTGTGAAGGAGTCAGTTGAGAAGGTGGTGATGGCATACATCACTTTCCGGGTTATATGTGCTATATAGTGCCCTCCAAAACCCACTTCATATTCGAACACCAAACAAACTAATCCAGCAATGAGGCACATGTAAAACATGCAGTGTACTATTTGACATGAAAACAAGCCCCTTCAAGCCGTTCTAAGCATGAACGGATATTGATGGTCCATAAATTCGTTGTAAAGATACTTCTATAAATAAAGGGTTCTGTTTTATTTTTCTACACCACTTCTCGGTCTGATAATGGCTTTGATGAGTTTAGGGTGCTTTCAGCACCTTCGTGCTTAACAAACTTCTGGTACTCACATACATGCTTCTACCTCACTTACACATTTCACTTACTCTAAATCAATTTCGCTTGATTTTTTCCGGGTCTCAAGGTTGATGTTACCCACGTCAGTTGAATGGATAATAACAGCGATAATAAAACAAACACCATGTACCTACCAAACCACACACAATGTCATGTCCATCGTATATTTGTTAGAAACTTCCAACACTCTCTAGGGGAAAGTTTCCGGCTAAAGTCAAACGGTCTTCATTGCTCCCAAGCTCTTATACTTTTAACACAGAATTCCCAACGACAAAAGGATGAAGTTCTTTCTTTTCGAAAAAAAAAAATAAAGAAAAAAAAATAGCGACTCCTTTCCAATAGGGACACCCACCATCTAAGCGTATTAAAACTGAATAAAGGCTAAAAAGGCGGGGAGAAGGTGAGAATAACGTACATAGTCACGAATTTCTTCTCGTTCCTCGTTTTACCTTAGGCGTTGAATTATTCGAATGAGGAGGGTTCGAGGTCAACCGCTATGGGAGAGCATTTATAATATAGATATCGCCTGGTTAATCCTTTTTTTCTTTCTTGTCTTTCGTTATGCAGATTTCATGACACTGACAGCATTATTCATGAAAGAAGAAAGTATTTTCTTTGGGGACATTTGACATTTTAGGTCAGTATTTCTGCGGACCATCTGCGTGGAATTTGCTTTCGAAAATATGTGTACTTTAAATATGTTGTTTAAGTTGGTTGTGTCTTAGTACACTTTGAATGCATCTATTCATTAGAAATGTCCCGGTCGATCCTTCTTCACTAATCTGAGCTCGGCTCATCTGTTCGACGTTGAGAGAAATAGAAATTTCATCTGATAAATAATTAAGGTTAGGTTGGGTTATGGGCACATCATGGCTACAAAGTGTCCTTGGACCTAATAGTCGGCGCATTTTGTAACAATATTATTACCCGGATTCTCTGGTAGTTGTAATCATTAAGCTTGGTGTTAACATTATTGTACAAGATATGAATCTATAGTAGAAAAACGTTCTTGTGGGCAGACTTAAACTGCTGGTCTGACCGAGGCTTACACCCGGTTGAGAAGTCTTCCTTACGGCTCTTGGACATTCGAATTTTTTCTGTAGTCTCTTTTTGCTCACCAGGACTACAATTTCAATTAACTTTTTAGTCCATATTGGTTGACTGAATAAACATGCTGCCTTAGTCCCTCTAGGTCGACTCAGAGTTCGGCCAGACTCTTGTATTATTTTGAAGCAGGGATTGCTTGATGGTAGCTCAAAATAGGTGTCCAATACAATTAGTAGGCAAAAACCGCCTCTTGATGCCAGGCATTTAACCCGTTAATTTCTTTCGAAACTGATCCTCAAAAAGGAGTCAAAACTAAGAGGTAATCATTCCACCGCCTAGTCACTCACATTCTTCTTTCAGCGGATCGGAGGAATGACCCAGATACGTACATATACCAAAAATAGCTCACTCGTGCCCGGTGTAACTGGCACACTTGTGCAGCTTAGCTCTTCTAACCCTTCCCAAACTTTCTGGCCAACAGAAGAAGTCGCTAAGTCGTGAGACTCCAACGGTTTCTATATCCTAGAACGACTAGGCAAAAATCGGAAAAGTATTGAAGCCAGCAGGAGCGGGTGTCCAACATCTGCGCAACCGGCATCGTTAGCCAGTTCAACGATCTAATGAAGCTTTATCCTCAACGGCACTTCAAACCAGCATCACCGGTATCTGTGGCGCACGCCAATTCTCCACCCGTCGCACAAGCTACCACCCCAATCGCAACTCACCCCATATCTCCACTTGTGGCACCAGCAACTCCGCCATCCAAGCAGCTAATCCATCTCATCGGAAGTGGAGCTTCCATTGTTATGACTCATCGAGTCGAACTGGTTCAATAAACCAATCTGAGAGCCAATCCGCCATTGCGACAGGAACTGCACCCAAAAGGTGCAGGTCCGCAGGCAAAGAAACAGACTCCTCAAAAAAAAACTAGGATTTCAACAAACTCCAAAAGCATCTCCGAGACAGTTAAGGATAGCCTCGTCGATAGTGGATCTACTTGACGATGAAGGAAAGATCTCTTATGAGAAATGGAGGCTCGTTGAAGGCAGAGTGATGAATTGCTTCTACGAGCATCTCCACCCACCTTTAAAGACGCTGGCAAGCACTAGGTCTATGTAACGCTAATAGCCTCCGACGACCAAAAATTCGGTCGATTTAAATACCACTGTCATCAGCAGTATCGGTGAAATCTAGCCAGGTTCCAAGCTTAAGGCAGTAGACCGGAACCAATTCCCCCACAAGCCGAAAGCAAGAATGTGGATTCCAACTGAACCCCATGAGTCAACCAAAATCCAAGGTCTCCTAGCGTACTAGAATCCGGACTATATTTTTACCGAAGAGCTCTAAGAAACAGGGAAAGGCAAAGCAAACCGGCCGCTGGTTGGTTGTCTCACTGACCATTGAGTCTCTCTGACTATTCCAAGGTGTATGTTTTAGGATCAAGTGCGCGTTTAAGAAAGTAGAAGTGAGGCTCTTTGCCTCGGACTCCACCAACGTTATCGGTCTTTCCATACAAGCACCACCCGCCTCAACCAACATCCTATTTAACCCCAGATGATGAACCATTATCTAGCAGATGACTTATACAATCAGGACCTAGATATCCATCTCCAAACTATTACTAGACGATACTCCTCTGGTTTAAATAGTAGAAGTGTCACTGACATCGAGACGCCAACGTCTTATGCTAAATACTTTATCAACTTCGACGCGGTGAATGAGGCCAATCATCGATGGCATCAACTCGATCAATGCAACACCGCTAGGCTGCTCTGTCCGGCTATTAATAACACCCGGTCCATCGGACTCTCCTAGATAGTTAGTCTCTCAAGTCCACCCGAATGGCCGGTTGCAGAAACAGCATAAGAGACGGCTAAAGTGAGCAACGTGAGGAGAAAACCCCATTACAAAATCCCTAATCCAAGGTGGAACAGTATACGCTGAAGGATGCATGGCTATGAAGTTGCTTAGTCGATAGGATGCGGACTTCGAATACCTGGCGACCTATATACAGGTTCGCTCTTACAAAATACAACTCAGAACTGAGACGATCTAAACGTGTCACATGGAGGAAATGCTGCAGTAGCTGCACGAATCCACAAGGCACTCGTCAAAGATCATGCTAATTGTATAGGTTTACTAAAAACGACCGATGGTACCTACACGACGGACCATATGGTAGTATCCATAGAACCTTACTTCAGGTTCATTTCCCAGGTTCGTCTACTCGTGTACTTCACAGGTACCCGAACGCATCTGACCATAGGGTATGTATCACTAGTAGAGTATAGGTAAATAGTTTATCCGGTAAAACTTTCAGTCCGGATAAAGTCAATTGGGCTGTAGGGTCCTTCAAACCATTCCCAACAACAAACCATACAACCCCCGGCGGTGATGGTATATTCCCGGCGTAATGTAAGTAATGTAAGGTAAAGATTGAGATATCCTGTCGCGTTAGATTGCTTTATTTAGAGCCAGCTACAATTGGGGTTAGGTTAGGTTAGGTAAATGGGTGCCTTGTGACAGTGTCACTGCTCACTTAGACCACAGTTCGAGTCCATTGTGCCCAGTCATTTAACCCTACAATTGGGGTTACATCCCGACAACCTGGAGACTGATAAATGTAATCTTTATCCCCAAACTAGGCAATAGGGCTAGTGAGTTGCCTAAATCTTTTAGACCTGTAAGTCTAGCATCATTTGTTCTCAAAACAATGGACAGACTCATTGACGGTCATATTTGGGCAGGTTTTGAGAGGTCGGCTAGATTTGTCTACCACTCTGCACTTAAGTCAATTTGCATACAGAAAAGGAAAATCAACAGAAGGTGTTCTTCACTATCTTGTGAAGAAGATAGAAGGAACTATACGATCCAAAGAAATAGCTCTGTGTGCCTTTCTTGATATTGAGGGCGCATTCGATAACACTGGCTACGACTCAATAGCAAGAGCAATTAGTAGCAGAGGCATCAAGGATTCGACCAAGCAATGGATACGGGCCATGCTTGAAAGTCCAATTATTACTGTGTCAGTGTCTGTGACTGCAGTTAAGGGATGTCTACAGGGAGGAGTCCTTTCTCTCCTTCTATGGTCACTAGTTATCGACAATCTCCTAGTCGATCTTCAGAGATTTGGTTACATCGCCATTGGTTATACAGATGACTTGGCGATTTTTATCAGTGGTAAACATAGTACAATCATTTCTAGTGTCATGCAATGTGCTTCACTACACGTGTTAGAATGGTGCAGCAAAGAAGGACTATCCATCAATCCGTGCAAAACCGTTCTAGTGCCTTTTACAAAAGGAGACTGGTCAATCTAGGACCTATCACGATCAAAGGCGTTAAGTGAGGTTAAATATATCGGTGTCATCCTTGATAAACGGCTTTCTCATATCAAGTCAGCCGTTGAGAGCGCTACTAGGGCCATATGGACCAGTAGACGCCTGTACGATAGAACTTGGGGTCTAAGTACAAAAATGATACATTGGTTGTATACAATGATGGTGAGGCCCATTATCACGGCCATCGTTTGGTGGCCGAAAGTTCTTGAACGGACAACGGCAACGAAGCTTCAAAGAATTGCATGTTTTGGTATTAGGGGTGCTATACGTTCCTGCACCATGGCAGCCTTAGAAGCTGTTGTTGGTCCCACTTCCCTAAAAATCTTCATTCGGAAGACGGCCGCTAGATGCGCTATTAAGATACAACTAGAAACCATGTGGGACACCTGAAAATGTTTGCCTCAATTCCCAAAAAGGACATGTCAGAGAGTACTCTTTCGGTAGGTTATTTGAGGTAGAAATATTGGACCGTACAAACTGGTCTAATGGTGTTCCGGCACTGGATCCTATAGGTCTGATCTGGTAAACAGACAGATCAAAGATGGAAACACCAAGGTCTCGATACCTCTGGGAACGTGTTCAGGCTGAGCTCAATGCCATTAAGATCTGCGCTAGGATAAACCTTGATAAAGGTATTAAGGGCGCTAGGATATATGTATATCTTTCCAGATCCATCCTTTCTCGAAAGCTGACATTCACCGAGAAGTAAATGTATCTAAATACTAATTGCATCATTCTTTCCACTGTTTAAACTAATTTATATCGTAATAAATTCCCTCGCCGTACACTATACAATCCCTAAGCAGACACTTCAAATCAATTTCGCATCACATTCCCATCCATACCTAGCTGTACATTCGTTTTATCCTTTTTCCACTCGTTTCCTTTTTCCTTGAAAGATTTTCGATGCTGTCTAAAATAAAATTACACTCTTCTCTAAGGATGCTTCATTCCGCTTCTCTGAACTAAGAAAATACCACAAAGAAGAGAAGATCCTCTTTCCTTGCTGGTCGCTTTCGCTCTTTCTCTATATATATACATATGTATATGTATGTATTTCTGTGAAATGTAATCCCTTGAAAAGTGGATAAAAAGGTATCCTTAAAACCATCATAATAGCCGGAGCCATTTCAGGTAAACCCATTAAATTTCACGTCCTTCTGCGGGAAACTGATAGCTTAATACCGAGTCGCAATTTGAGGTCAAAACGTCTGTATGTATGAGGCAAACTGCCATGCAACTTATGGACGGAAAATAAAGGAAAGTAAACAGGAATTAGGACGTCATCTTTATTTATCTACTGAACTACGAAAGCGTGAGGAATTACTTTACAGTCTGTGGATGGAAAGTTTTACCGAAAGCCCCCGAAAGCAATTTAAATTGACCGGAACGCTGCTGCCGCGGGCTGAACGTTGTGGG
Source organism: Xylota sylvarum (assembly GCA_905220385.1). Classification (NCBI taxonomy): domain Eukaryota; kingdom Metazoa; phylum Arthropoda; class Insecta; order Diptera; family Syrphidae; genus Xylota; species Xylota sylvarum. The sequence continues at coordinate 44,476,836 of LR999958.1, forward strand.
AGGGAATTGTTGATATAAATCTTTTGACCTGCCACCAAACGTGATGCATCAAATATGATCGTAAAGTTTTATAGTCTCTTAATGCTAATATGGTAGACTTATTGCACTAATAAATAAGCGGGCGGTGTAAGCACTGTAAATCGGGGCTTATGATGTGGTACTTGACCTTTAGGAAAGCGAACGAACGAACGTGTGTATCGTAAATTTGCATTAAAACTAGTTTATTTCTCAATTCATTGGAAACAAGGATTTGATTGGAAGGATATTGCTTATAAATGGGTCTAAATTTATTTTAAAATCCTGTAGTACAAGGATGAGGGTGAAAGTTATTGGTCTTTCTTACAAAAATTCTCGCAGGAGAAGCAAAGGAATAACAGCCATTTTGTCGGAGCTTCTGATGCAGTGTTATTCAACCTTTACTTTCACCTTTATACTGAAGGTCTATAAATTATTCAGGATCGAAGTTCAAATAGAATAGTTAAATTCAATAGTTTGAAACGATTGAAATCCCATTTGGGCGATAACTTTTCTCAACGACAAGAGTAACCAACCTGTTTCGGGAGAGCAGCTTTTGTGAGAACTCGACAGGTCATTCCACTCATACCAGGCCACTGTTGCAGGGACTGCCACCTGAAGAAGGAATGTCGACTTCCCTTAATAACAACTGGTATTAAGGGAAGTCAGTTCGCTATGGCAAGTCTCCCAATTCATACTGGGCGAAGGAGCCAAATCGAATCGGGAGGCCTTCAACCAGTTCTGAAGCCGGAAGGTACGTCTAAGACCCACAAGAAGGTCAAAAAATCATCTCAATTTCTATGCCCTACAATGAGGTTCCTATGAATGATCATCTGAACTTTGGTGTCATTGATCAGGGCGACGGCGAAGGACGGACCAGTGCGGTGAACTGGAGGTTTTTGAAGGCACAAGTGTCTTTGGGCATTCTCTCTCACTACCTCACCAGAGGCCCCGATCTTTAATCGTGGCATTAGAATGGTGCCAATTATTAATTTTCAGCGACGAGAATTCACTTGACTATATCAAGTGGGTGCTGTGTGGCCCCAAAGAATATTCTTCGGCTAATAGGAATTTAAAATTCTGACCATCCGACATACCATTGGATTAGATTCACTCCTATTGAGCCCGGAGTCTATTGAGCCTTCGCTGCAATAGATTTCAGGATATTTTATGGGCTGGAGATACTGCACCTTAAGCTATATGAGAGAGGTGAAATCCTGGTTTCTCGCTTAGCTGAGAAATAGGTTGACTCGTCTCAGTCTGAATATCCCGAGAAACAGATCAGTGGTGAACAATTCTCTGTTTTGTAGGATTGCAAAGCCATAGTAATAGAGGCATCTGTACCAACTAATACAAATGCTGCGATTGATACAGATATTATTTACAATTTAAAAGCAGCCTCTGCTAGTTGCTTCGCTCACAAGACGGTGAAGAAGATATTGCCTTCATCTAGGGACCGTGAGTCTTAAGGGACAATAGTATAGCGGGATTGAGGGCAAAGAATTACACGGAATTAGTTTAGCCCAGGGCCAGTATCCTTGCCATGAACAATCTTAATCTGGTTCTTCCATCTTATTTTAGCGATCCTGAAGTTTATGCGGACGACATTGAGATAGTGATATCTAGGAAGTTCCTTCTCAAGGTCGTGCTTCTAGCCAGACTACATTGTCCCCTATCTGGACTTTAACGTCAAATATAAAACCAGGATTCCTAGCAGAAGTGCTTGGGAATCGGGAGAAATTTTAAACGAATCTGCGACAGAGATTTATACAGACGGATCCAAGACTGCCTCTGGAACATGTGCGGGAATTCACTCCAGTGCACTGGATATTTGTATTACCACCCGACTGCCGGACCACTGTAGTGTATTTCAAGTAGAAATCACAGCAGTGCGTGAAGTGCAGTTCTCTAGTTTTAAACATAGATAGTCAAGCTGCGATGAACTCCTTGGAATCGCCAAAAATCCGATCCCACCTGATAAAGCAATACCGCGTTCCTTTAACGAGATCGCTGTCGGATATGACGTATCCCTGTGCTGGGGTCCAGACCACAGGAATATTTCAGGCAAGGACCGAAACGACCCTGACAAAAAGGGGAACCGCCAGCACCTATTAAATCGACTAAATTCCAATTAGATACCGCTGCCATTAGAATGGCACACAGTAGGTAAAACACTATCAGAACATGTCTTCTAAACAAATCAGGCCAGAGTTGGATTGTAGGAAAACCAATTGACTTACTTCCGTCAATAGGACAAATCTGAGGGAAATAGTTGGCGGTCTCATAGGGCACTGTCTAGTAGGCAGAAATGCCAGAAGAATTGGTGCTCACTTCAACGATTTCTGTAGAAGCTGTAGAGACGAGGAAGAAGAGGTAACCATAACACATCTACTATGTATCTATCGGTCCTAAGAAGGAAAGCCTTTGGCAAGTACTTCTTTGAGGATCTTAACGATCTAGCTAGACTTGACTTAAGGAAAATAAAAAGCTTCGTCACCGTGTCAAGCTGGTCACATTGAACATTCTTTGGGTCTAAGTGTGTCGTTGCTGAACGAGGCAAATCACCCAACTCAACTAACCAACTAACATATAAATTTTTCTCGAAATTGATGGAGACGTACTATTAATTTTGAAGTTACAATGAAAATTCCAATTTCTTCCCGGGTCATGATACCACAGACCCCAGATAAGAAGTCTGAAGCACATCCTTTCAGCAGTTTAGGTTGAAGTCTCGGTCAGAAACTCTAAAGCAACTGTGGCTCTATACTTCGCCATATATAGGGCTACTCACCAAAATCTCCTATTTAGGGTGCAACGATCTGCATGCATAAGTATCAGTGATGCACTGAGACGTTTTGCCTCATTTGACATTATGTTCCACCTGCTCCCCTTAGATACATATTTTTGGCAAGCAATTGGCTACTAATGCTGCTATCTGCCTCACAGTGGTCTAGCTATCATTTTACCTTAGAATACACCGACTGCAGCCCTGTAGTGAATGGGTCACTGCTTCTTCTCCTCAAGACAGTTCAGTCCACGACTACACGGATGGCTCCAAAACTGATGAGGGTGTGGACTGTGGTGTCTTCTCCGACAAGCTTAATCTGAGAATCTGTTTCCGCTTCCCAGATCATTGCCTGGTTCCGGCTGAAATGTAATGTAATACAGGTAGATAGGGAATTGCTTTCTTTTTGTATTAGTCTGTCGATTCTTCCAGTATTAAATAGAAGACACATTTTATCAGCCCTTTGCCTTCATCGCAATTTCTCCGGGAGCTATTGCCACTGCTAGGACCTCGGCTTAGGGAAACGCTACAGTAGTTCGGGAGTCAGATCTAACTAGCACTTCAGAAAATATACCTGGTCCTACACCGATGTCCATTTTGGACCCATCAGTATAAATTTCTGTAACTTCTGGGCTTGGTATTTCCCTGTTTTTCCTACTTGAATAGAGGGTTGTTAAAGGCCTTATAAAGTCAAGATATAACACCTTATCTTACCTTATATACTTTATAGTCTCTTCTTGGCAGGTATAAAGCATTGAGTGTTGTGGACAAAAAGTTTGTAAGTCCCAGTCACCCCATATGTTAATTTGTTTTTCAATTAAACCAAATCCAAAACGGTTAACTCAAGCAGTACAAATCCTCTTAATATTTCTGAAAATTTTGTACAGCAATTAGTATTACTTTTTAGTATAAAAGTAATTAATACAACAAATCCAAATAAGATAATTCCAACATGATACATATATGTAGGTACTCGTAAATGTCATGTGAAATATGATATAAATCATAAAAGTAGACACGTGTAAAGCAATCAACTTTTTAATTATTTCATTATAATATGAAAAATGCCCTATATCCTCACAAATTCAATGGAAAATAAATCACCTCGTCATCACTACTAATTGACACATTTCACAAACAAGTCAGGTATTTATTAAATTAATTAAAGGTATCAATTGCACAACGCACTTGAGCAACAAAGTCAACAAAGTATTATTTACTTATGCATTTCCAAAGTGTTGTATGTCAATCATCGGCGATTTAATTGAATGAATTAAAATAACAAATTAAATTAAGGTGGGTTAAGCACACAGATTTAAGTTAAACGTTCAGAAATTATTATCATTGTTGGTTTTGTTTTTATTTATTGTTTTATCACATAAATTTGTTTTATTTTTAATGAGTGAAGTTACAGAAGTAATTAATGCTTGTTGACCACCCTTCATCAGAAATATTTTACTCTAAAAAGTAGTCCTTTTCTTATTCGTTGACAAGATGGGTCTTCCTTTTGAAAGCAGATAGTTTTCGTCTGATATTTTTGGTTACCATATTTACTTACTTAATGAGCTCTCTGCTTGAGACACTGCAGCCTTCCACTCTGTTCAATTCCAGACACGCTGCTTCCAGTTTTCTAGATCAAGCGCTTTGGCATCCGCGATAGCTAGATCCTTAAAATGGAGGTACGGTCTTCCTTGTCGTCTCGAACCTGGGCCTGTGATTCGAAGATCCCCTTTGCTGGAGCATAATTGTCCTTTCCTCGATGTGGCCGAGCTAGTAGTACAGATCGGGTTCTATCTATTCCTCCATTCGCCCGCCTCGCATATAGGACAAATATTCGACAAAGAATTTTTTTCTCGAAAGTGTTCGATGTCTGTTCTGTTTTCCTTCCTATCATTTAGCACTCGGCTCCATATAGCAGAACTGGGATGATTAGGTAATGTTTTGTAGAGCATGCATTTTGTCTGCGAGGAGCTAAAAACACATTTGTTTCGGAAAACCGAAGTCTTAGCAGAATTTCCACTAAAGTTTCATTCCTGGATCTTCGAAGTTACTGGTGTCGTTTTATCCTAGCCGATGGACAGATGCTTCTTTGATTGTTGCCAATATATACTTGGGGTTGCATATACAGTTCCAGTCAGGCCGAACTATTAGTATTGTCCATATATGAGCTGCATCAGCATGAATCCCAGGTCTATACGGATCTCCAATACTGATTCAGAGTGTTAAAAAGAGATAGTGGGGGATGAACCCTTAATGGGCCAACGGCAGCGCTCATATCTCCGAAGGGGGTTACTGACTCCGCAAGAGCAAGCCCCTCCTAGGTTTATAAAAGTGAAGGAGGGGGATTGTGCATAGGGGGACAAGTTCAACTGTTGACGACCCTGCAAAATGAAAAAAGGACAACGACGTTCGATGCCACCGAAGAATGTTTCTACGAGACATACATACATATGAGTAATGACCTAAGTATGATGCTAAAATCGTCCTAGGTGATTTTAACGTCAAAATAGGAAAGGACAACATCTTTGGAGGCACGTTTTGATAGCATAGCCTACACGACACTATGTGTGGAGACGAACTTAGGCTGATTGACTTTGCTGCGGGACGTAATGTTACTATAGTTAGCACATGGTTTCTTCACCTCAGCATTCATAAGGGAACATGGCGGTCACCAGATTACAAAACCGTCAACGACCTCAGTTGCGATCGACGTAAGGTACTTCTCCAGTATTCTAGATGTCCGAAGATTCCGAGCGGCCAAAATAGAGTCGGACGACTACCTAGTTACAGCCAAGGTACGTTTACGTATATCTCCTTGCCAATCGCGTATTCTTCAACCTCTCGAGAAGTCCTATGCAGCCAGAATCAAGTGCTGAAAACCAGTGGCATCGTTGCCAAGAAGCCATTAGAAATGCCACAACTGATATGCTGGGCTTAACCCAACCATCCAACCAACCCCACAAAACCCCTGGTTTGATGAAGAATACCGGCAGACACATGCATCAAAACAACTCGAAAGCGGCTCTTGAGCTCTATAAACAAAAGAGGAGGGTAGAACATCCACTTCTCCGGATGTAAAAGAAAGACTACGAGAAGCGAGGAATTAGAGAGGTTCTACTCCAGGAAGAATGTTTGGAAGTTGTCAACGCAACAAGACCCGAACAGAAACCTATAGAGATGAACAAGGAAACCAAATCGGTGTTTATGATATTTAAAAACCTTTTTTACAGATTATTAACCGGATATGACGACCCGGAACATGGGTGTCAGGCAGAAGGAACTATTCAACGTGGACGATGAAAACCAAGACTTCGGTCCACCCGACCGGAATGAAGTGAGGATAGCAATTTCTTAACTCAAGTCCAACAAGGTTGCTGAACCGGACCAGCTGAGTTATTTAAGGTAGCAGGAGATGACTTTGTGGAGAGCATACACCAACTCATTTCCAAGATTTGGTCGGACGAAAGTACACCTGATAAATGGAACCTCAGCATCGTTTGCCTGATCCACAAGAAAGGAGACCCTCTAAACTGCGACAACTATAGAGACATCAGTCTCCTTAACATTACATACAAGATCCTGAAACCATTTGTCAATGAGCCGATTGGCTCCTATCAGTGCGGTCTTAGGCCCGATAAGTCCACAGCCGACCGAATATACACACTACGACAGATCCTGGAGAAAACCCAAGAAGTCTACATCGATACCCACCATCTTTTTATGGATTTTTAGGCCACATATGACAGCATTTATAGAGACGAGCTATACAGACCCATGTCTAGTTTTGGCATCCTTGCCAAAATCGTCAAATTGTGCAGAATGACGACGGACAACGCTTGCTGCTCCATAATCTCACCGAGACTTTTGATGTCCAAAAAAGATTCAGACAATGTTATGCGCTGTCATGTAACTTTTTCAACATCATGCTTGAGAAAATTGTGCGAAACTTGTAGCCACCACCAGAGGCACAATTTTCCAAATTCTTTGCAATTATGCTGTATGGTGCAGAGGCATGCACGTGAACGAAGGCGGCTGAAGACATCCTTCTCCCAATACTTCGGACGATTTTTGGTAGCGTTTTCGGAGGAGATTTAACGGCGAACTCTACGAGCTGTACAGCGATATCGACCTGGTCAGAACGCATCCGTCGTCTAAGATGGCTGAGACATGTAGAGTGAATTGACATCAACGCTACGACCCAAATAGTCTTCGAATCTAACCCGGAGGGACAACGCAATAGAGGAAGACCTCGCCTTAGATGGCGCACACAAATGGAAGAGGACCTCAGCCAACTTAGAGTGCGCAACTGAAGGCAGTTAGTCAAAGATTACGATAACTGGAGAGGCTTGTTGGTTGAGGCCCAAGTACATCCCGGACTGTGGCGCAACCTAAGTAAGTAAGTAAGTCTGGCCGAATACCTTCAATACCATTCGGTCCTGTAGCGCAGCAATAAAAGATCACACGTACCGCATTTCCTATGGTTTCTACGTAGCTTGAGCAGCAAGAATCTGTGTTAAATGCCGAACATGAGTAAATGCCTGTAAAGATCAGGATTATATAAAACTTTAGCTACCCACAGACCGACGTTTATTAGAATGTAATGGATTCATATGCCCTTATATGTGGTGTTCTATCTTCGTTTCGATTAGACTAGTATCCTCTGGGCTTACCTATCGAGAAGCGATTGAAAAAAAGCAGAAAACTTCTTCCCCTTGTATAGGTATATGAAATTAAGGATTTACTTCGCCTTTTGATATCACCTCCTTTTCAATTCAAATGATCCTAGCCTCATCCTAAGCTTAACTACGTTTTCAAGGGGACAGAACAAAAGATCGCTATGAGGTCGTAGTGCTCTTTAAGGAATTTCACTGTACATGACCCAGATATGTTTAAAAAACAAATTATTCGTACATACTATGAGTAATTAATTGATATATATACATAGATACGGATTTACTTGTTCTTAATTAATTCAAAAACGTAGTAAATTGTTAACAAAAATACAAGAAGATACTTTCGAACGTATTATAAACATTATCAGCAGATTTGTGTGTTTTCTGATCTCTCTATCGGATTTAATTGACCCTTTGGCTATAGCCTGGTTCCATAATTGATTGTAGCGCCACTGAAGGCAAGAAGACTTCTTCAGAACGCAATTACATTTCACTCCACCAATTGTAAACAGTTTGATCCATAATGTGGAATAGGTATAAAGAGTTTGGTTTGGGAAGCCACAGGACTTTCGTCTACCATATCATACCATTGATATCAATGCATTTGTACCTTCTTTTGTTTTGTTAACAAGAAAATGCTCAACTAGCTACGCACCATTAGGTGCTACAACTCCAAGGACTGAAGAAATTATTTTTCTGAAAAAAAAAAAAAAAAAAAGTTTACACTTCGTTGAATCTTACTTAATGAGTTTTCGAAACACCACAAGCCTGTGCGTTGTGCTACGTTTTCTGTACTAAATCAGACTGAGATAGAAAGAAAACTTGTTTTTTTTTTCTGCTCCTCATCACATTTCTTTACAACTTTTTGGATTACTTGAACAGCAGCTCTCTCTCTCTCTCTCTTGGTTCTCAGTCTCCAGGACTAAACGTGTCAGAAACAGACATTTAATTGCTTTTCAATAGTCCGCATCTTCAACACCTAGAGAACTTGACGTTGCTGTTGTGAAAGTTTTTTTTTTTTGCGTTTTCCCCATTCTTCAGGCACACAATCCAAACGTGAATGGAATTCGAAATAAGCAGATAAATCTTCAGCATAATGAGGGTGAAGTATATATCTTTACCGAACAGATAAAGGATGTCTTATGGCTTTGCCTCTAATTTGCAAACATAAACTAGTAATCTACATTAACCAAACAAAGATCCTGACCCGTATTTTATTTGCGTTGTCCTTGACAGAGAGGCTGAATGTGGGGGGGGGGGGGGGGTAGAGAACAACTACGCTGATTTCGATAATGATACGCTTTTGTGCCTTTGTAGTCAGTTGGTTATGGTGTTTGCCAAGGACACCTGACTAAAGTGATTTGTTCCAGTTTTCTCTTTATCCATGGAACGTGACATCGAAAGAAGGACCCCGTTTCGCGATTGCTTTCGTAATAAATATTTTTTTTTTTGTTTTATTTTTAGTCCATCTTGAAAAACATAATGAATAAGAGGAAGAAACGAATTATGCCACGTCAAAAAAAGGAAGAATGGAATAAGCCAAACTGGAGCAGGACAGATTTTAAATAAAGGGAAAATGTTAAATGAAATGAAATAAGGCAGACGGACAGCTACACCTCTAGGTACATAGGTTCCTTGCAGACCTGAATGCATTGTATAGAATAGAACAGGATTCGCAAAATAGGAAATACGTAGGAAATACATTCTATCGTATTTAAAATGGAATTCGCCTGTGTCACCAGAAGGACGAACCAATCATACGTTGCATTATACGTTTGATTACAGCAGTCCAGAGGCTCACTTCTTCTTGAAGATATAACAAAGAGTTCTTCGGTTTCATGACCTCTTTGGCACAGTTCATCAGGTATTCAATTATCCATTTAAACAGTTGTTTTCGACTTTTTAATATACAGCGGCAAAAGTTAATAGACATCCTTAAAGAATTGAACCTTTTGAACCTTAAATATCCCTCTTTACAAGGACTATACATACATACTTTTTTTTTTTTCATTTTCATACTGTTCAAGGATCTTTGAAACATTTTGTCCGCAGCTGTGTTTGGCAAATTTCACTTCGAAAATTTATTACAACCAACGAATTTTGATGAAATAATAAACGAGCCTTATCTGGAAATCCTTATTATGGCATGTCTAGAAAAAAAAAAATAAAAAAATAAAAACGGGCGATTATTTTACGATAATCCAATTTGAGAAACAAAAAAACTTTCCAGACGCATGTATAACAGATAATTAAGTGAGCAGTTTCAACTTTTACAATCCTGTGGTCATGATGATTTTTTGATGGTTATCCCCTCATTGAGTTGAACTTTTTCAATTTACGGACTAAGCAAATACTAGATGTGCGCTTTGGTGGTAAGGAAGTGAGTTCGGTATAATCTTTTGTTTTTGACACGTTTTCGTATTGGTACAATACATACAAAAGGGAGTCCTTCAAAATTGTTTATAAATTTGAATTTCAGCAAGGAAATGGAAGTTGTTGTAGTTCTTAGAATCCTTGCGTGTGTAACTTTCGTCAGATAAATATTGTGGAGGTGATACTGATACTTTTACACTGTGTTTGGGGGGAAGGGTGAATGCATACCTTTTGTATTGTATTTCAATACTATAGAATACAGTGTTTGTATTATGTTGCTTATTGGCAAAAATTATTTCTTATAAAGAGTGAATAAAACTTTGAGAAATTTATTATAAATTCATCAAATACCTGTGCATTCAAGGAAACAAAGGCTTCTTCAGATTCAAACATAAAAAGGCTTTCATGCAAAAATCTCCGACAAAGTCAAACAAATTGATACTAAAGTCTACGATAATGCACTGTTTGAAAGAAATAAAATTTTGAGTAATAGAACTTGACCAACCACAAACTAAATTGAAGCAAACACCTTCACACGAATGTCCTTAGAGTTATAGATGTAATGTATAAATCCATCCTTTTTGGCCATTTAAAACTTTTAGGAAGGTAGTGAGGCTTGGGACCTAAAATGATTTACAAAACTAGCAACGAAAACTGAACCTCACAATCATTTTATGGTTCTCTGGTGGGCTGCGGTGAGAAGAAATTGATTCGATACTATATATGCAAATCAGAAACAGTGCTTTATAGACCTTGTCAGTTCTATTGATTATATACATATTAACTACTGGACAATTCTAATGAAAACAGAGCTGGTTTGGTTCGAAAGAAAAATATTTAGGATAGATCACCACGTGATGATATACAAATAGTTATGGAAAAACTTAAACTTACCGAGTAGGTACTTTGGCCAGCAAACATCTTTTAACAGGACAACAACATTCCAACAAAGAAGGTTTTCAAATAAGTAGTGACAAGGTCTAAATGGTCAGGAAGCGAACCGAATGGTGAGTTAAAAGATGAAGTGTTCTCTTATACCCGAAAGGTCTAATATACTTGGATCCCCGAAAATAATGGAGAAATAGATAGTATGCATGGCTTTCAATAAGGACATAACAATTTTTTATTTAAATAAAACATAGAAGACTGAAATTTATTTCAGGAGTAGTACATGTTAAGTTTAAGTATGAAATTCAATCTCGTTCATATGACTACCGAGAACACGTTTGCAGCCATCGATTCTTTTCAGCCAATTTTCTTTTTTGTTGGCTTGTTTTCGTATACCAACGACTTAACGTAAAGAAACCCAACGGCGTTAAATTGGATAAGCGACGTGGCTATTCGACAGGACCATTTCTCGAAAATGCACCATTACCAAATTTCCCCTTTAATCAAGTGTTTGGCCAGTTGTGTGGGGCGTGGCACCATCATTTTGGAACCACATATCACTGATATCAAGTCCATTTAATTTTAGTTAAAAATAATTTTCCAACATGGCACGATAGCGAACTCCATTGACCGTAACATGACGATCATTTTCATCAACGAAAAAATACGGTCCAATCAGAAAGTGGCTTCAGTTTTTGAGTTGAGTTCCCAATTACTGTGAACGGCGTGGAGTCGACTGATTTGGCTCATTTTGAACTGTGCGTTGTCTCACTGGCCAGGAACATTCATTAGTGATTATATTGACTTGAATTTACCCACGTCTGGTGTGACGATTATTACGACCGAAAATTGGTATAAGTGATCTTAGAGTTGCGACCACCGACTACGCAATTTCGGTACTCATTTTTTTATAATTTCAAAACGTTGCTCGTTCGTGAACTTCACCATAGATTTCGAACCAGACCACAGTGTTGGGTCCTTTTCGTCTCTCTTCCACGATACATCTTAAACCGAGAGTCTCTCTGGATTTCTCCACAGTTCCTATCTGGCTTTAATTTTTCGTATCAACGCTAGCATCTGTTTAACAGAAATCTGATTCATCCTCTGGCTCCCCAAGACCTCCCTTCTTCTGCTAATTAGCTAACGCTGGACATTGACACAATATACATATGTGCTGCCGTCCCGACTTCCTCCAGGCATAGTTCACAGGTGTCGTTCTCCAGAAGACCCATCTTCTTTAGGTGATACCCGAAATCCCCATGACCTGTAGATAACGCCACCACCCATTTCAGTGCTATTCGCCCTAAGCTTAGAACTTCTCTATGAGTGGTGACATTCGGCATTTTAATAGGCATTTTCGCCTGCCTACAACCTTCCACGGTTGACCACCTTCACTGGTGTTCCGTCGCGACCCAGTTGCTAACTAGGCATTCTACCATCCCTCTGCCGATTGAAACGAATGATTCCGGACCAGAGAACTCCAAGGTTGACCCCTACTTTGCTAAAGAGTCCGCCTTTTCGCTCCCCTCAGTAACTACGTGCGCTCTAACCCAGAACAGCGTCATTTCATTCCGAGATGAGCACTCATTGAGTTTATGAGCACATTCCAATGCCAGTAATGTATTGATATCTGTTTGGTCCGTGAGTTTAATCACTGATTGTTTGTCCAGTACTATGGTAACGTTTCTACCCTCAACCTGACCCTCTTTCAAGTGATCCAATGCATGCAACAGAGCAATCTTGATAGACTGAGGTATATTTCCCCAGACTAATATGACAGGCTAGTTCCAGTTCTTCTGAGAAGATACCTGCCCCCGCTCTGCTATCCATCATGGATCCATCCGTAAAGATGATTATATCACCAATCTTCCCTTTCAACTCCCTAATCTCATTTTCACGAAATTCAGAATTTTCTTATGACCATAGATAGTACCACGCTAGTGCCAGTTGGCATCCCGGTGCAGACGACGTGCCGTCGAAGCCGCCGCTTTCTTAATAAATAAGTCCTAGGGGCAGAATACCTAGGATCACTTCCATTGCGTATGTTGGTGTCATTCGTATTGCTTCGGCTATCCCTGAACATGCCAGACGTTGGACCCTATCTAACTGCTTCTTTACAGTTTTCTGGTTGGCTTTCTGCCACCATACAACTGACGCATATGTGATAATCGGTCTAACTATCATCGTGTACATCCAGTATGCTAACCTCGGCGAGATTCCCCACCTTAGTCCACATACCCGTTTCCACTGATGAAGCACCCTTTTTCGCCTTTCTAATCTTCTCTTCCACATGGAAATTCCAAGTTATTCCAGCATCTAGGTATGCACCCAGATACTTACCCTTCCTGATCAAAAGTAGTTCCGATCCGAAAAGTGTCATGGGCTAAAATTCCAGATTTTTCCTCTTCCTTATGAAGATGATTAGATCCGTGTTTTCCGCATTAATGGAGAGCACTTGTTCCTGGCACCAGCACTCCACCACTCTGATAGCATTTCTCATGGTATCTGCAGGTTAAAGGGCAGCTTCTCTGGGACCATTTTTGGTCTTCAAAACAAGAGATGATACGACTTGGGAGTTTGGTACTGATAAGTATAGCCAGCACGTGATTTGAGTTGCATACTCCAGCTCCTATCTATAGCCTTTTCAAGGAACAGACCGATTCATCTTCTTCTGATATGACATATGTACATACATAAGTATTTAAAAGCTCCCTCGATGTTTAAGGCTATTACGAAGTAATGGTAACAAAGATACCAAGGGAATCGAGAGCTATCCCTTACATGGGTCTGAGCTTTGAAGGGAGATTTATTCCGGAAACTGCGCCAAGAAAAAATGCGTATAAAAAGACAGAGAGTTTCATTAAATCATGAAAGCTTAAGCAATCAATGCTTATACTCTAAAAAAAAAAGCGCCAGAGATCCATAATTGATAGGTTTACTAAAGCAGAACTAAATATCTTAGTAAACAAAATTAAAACCAGATAATGAAATAGCTTCCAATACACTTTACATGGAATCCATTGAATATAGACCAGTAATATGGACCTCTCATCGATCATGCCGGGAGGCACGTGCCCTACCCCTATAACCTACATATAACCTAACCTATGGCACTAACATTGAACCTAGTATAAAACGCTCATGTTGCACCAACTATTTGGATCGCATGTGAGACGGTAGACCGCCCATCTTCGTGTTCGGTGTAAGCCAATGCCGAAGAAGTCTGATTCGCTGTTTAGACATATAACTAGTTTGACCCGGTGACAAACCTTTTTATTTTGCTTAAGTCTAGTCTAGCTAGATCGCTAAGATCCTCGAAGAAGTACTCGCCTAGTGTTCTTCTGCTCAAGACCGATGGAGCAGGTCAAGTACACAGAAGATGTGTCATAGTTTCCTCATCTTTCTCGTCTATACATCTTCTACAGAATTCGTTGAAGGGAGTACCAAGCCTTCTGGCACGACAGGTCCTCAGATTTATCCTATTGATGGAAATAAGTCTGCTGGTTTTCGTACAATCCAGCTCTGGCCAGATTTGTTTAGAAGAGCCACATGTTCTGATATTGTTCCTACTGTTTGCCATTCTTATGGCTGCCGTATGTAATTGGAATTTTATCGATCTAATAGGTGCTGATTGTTCCCCCCTAATGTCAGGAAGGTTTCGGTCTGCACCTTTCTTAACTAGTTCGTCCGCTTTGCAATTCCTTGGAATATCCCTGTGGACTGGAACGCGGCACAGCAATATCTCGCAGCTGTCAGCGATCTCGTTGGGAGATCCGCGGGATTGTTTTACCAACTTGGATAGAAATATTGGCGATTTCAAGGCTTGACTATCTACGTTTAAAACTATAGAACTGCACTTCACGGAATGCTGTGATTTCTGCTTGAAATACACTACAGTGGTCCAACAGTCGAGTGATGATACAAATATCCCGTGCACTGGAGTAAGCTCCCGCACCTGTTCCAGACGCTGTCTTGGATTCGCCTGTGTAAATCTTTTTTAAAAATTCATTTAAAATTTCTCCCGATTCCCAAGCACTTTTGCTGGGAATCCTGGTTTGTACTTGACGTTAAAGTACAGATAGGGGACAATGTAGTCCGAATTACTAAGAATAGTGTTATGGCCATTTAAGATGCTTGCGTGGCCCATATTTCCACGAGCCAGTTGCAAGGATGTCCTAAGGCGTAACGGAGCTTTAGCCACCATCAACTTCCCAAAGATATCAACAGGAAGAATATGAAGCATAATTTCAAGTGCATCTGTAGAAGTGGTTCTAAGGCACCCATTATACAGACGCAGGATAACTTTTAGACCTTCTCTAGTATTGCAATGTTGCTTTTTTTGTCCAGTGCCATCCACGAGACTAATAGTCCGTATATAAGGATGGGTCTGACGACTGCCGGGTATATCGAGTACGGGGCTGAAGACCCCAATTTGGACCCATATTACTTGGGCTTTTGATATTTTGCGATTTATTGGCGATCTATGATAATGTCTAAAGCCCAAAATTTTTGGCTGTGCACTGCCCACTGTATTTTCTTAGGGGTGAAGAACATTATGTATGTACATAGACGATTTCCAAACGAGTCTGGAATATTAGGCTAGACATTTGGCGCTAAACTCTGGGTCAGCTAAGGCCAATACTACAACTAGAAAGCTAGGCCATATCTACAAATAAATATTCATGTCAAAACTCCTCAAGCAGCTAAAGCCGGTCTTCAGGCAATATAATCAACAATGGTGAATTAAAAACTTAAAGAAGACTGAGATCAGTTCAAATTCTTTAGAATTAGAAAAGACAAACTACATTGAATCGTAGATCAGAAAGAGCAATGAAACAGCCCATTTGTTAGCAGAAATCGATGCATAATCCCCATTCTCGGTTGCAGAGCCCTTCTGCAAAGGTAGCAAACTCCTTAGCAAGGATCAGATCAAAACAAAATATGTTTCCCTTCACTTGTAAATCTGATCAAAATCCTGATCGATGCAATAGTTTTCTAAAAAGACACGACACAACGAAGTCTCATTGCAAAAAATCCTTTATCCCCCGTATACCACTCTTTTTTAAAAAAAAAACCACTCTAAATATAATGACTTCTAAGGATTACACAGTGATGTTTACCAATTTACACAACACTCTCATTTATCGATTCTTTAACAATTAACACGAAACTACAAAATGAAGGGAGAAAGTTTTTTCATCAAGAAATGCACAACTTTGCCACTCTTGAAGATTATTTAAGTGGAAAGTTGATGAGGGACGAAAGTTTTCTTATTACAAAAAGGCTACATCAGCAGCGCGTTTGATAGAAAGCAAGCCAAAGGATAGAAAGGACGAGAGCGGAAAAACAAAAACTTCGACTTGCATTGCAAACTATTTCGTTTCGATTTTAATTTTCACTAAACGCCATCTTCCCACTAAGTCAAGTTGATTTGTGTCAGTGTCCTCTGTTCGTTTTGGCGCGTTCGTACTTATTGGACAAGTCCTGAGAATCCTAATTGGATGCCTCATTTCAAAGTTGCGCGCCTTCTCCAAAAAAAAAAAAAGAAAACGAAAGTTCGTAGAAACAATTATGGGAAATACGTTGCATTTGGAGGAAATTTACTACTTCCAAGGATAATTTATGCAAAACTAAAATATTCACTATTCTCTGGTTGTCCTGGTTACGACGTTTTTCTCCATACAGCAGCGCTTTACTCTTGTACACAGAGGATAGCAATCGTATAATTGGGTATGCGAAGTAAATTAGTTTCAGTCAGTTTGTTGAATAATGTGTCGGTTCGTCCTTGTGATCGTGTTAAATTCAAAAAAAAAAGGAACTTTGAAGGAGGAATTGAAAAAAAAAAGTTTCCCATTAGGTGGTGATTAATTGGTGTAGTAAAATTGTAAAGGTAGTATTTTCAGTACTTTGTTGAGATCCATCATAGATGGTCCTTCCAAATCAATTTCACTAACCACTCCTGGTCTATCTATTAGGAATCACCTCCAATATCCATAAATTGTCATAGTACTAGTGAAATCCGGATATTTATTGCAAAATCTTCGATAAATTAAACTGATAAGCAAACGAGCAAAACACATACCTATCCTGGAACAATGGGGTCCTGAATTTATGGAGGACAAGAAAAATGTATTCAATTCTAATAACCCGGATTAATTCAGAAACTTTTTCTCTCTTACCCTCATTAATATTCTTTGGATTGAATCTTCGTTCGAAGGATGGTTCCATTAAATTCAAAACGTATTCCAGTTCATTGCCGCAATAAATGAGGATTGATGTTCAATTAACTTTTTGAATAAATTACAATATTGTACTGGAGTTACATGGACTTACATACAATTTAGTTAGCCATTTGGTTGTGAAGTCACGAAGTGCATTTGAAAAGTAAGTCTTTGTCTAGACAATCAATAATTAACAGTGTTTCGGACTTTCGCAAGAAATAGCTTTTTCAATATGACTTGAGTGTCCATCACATAGTGACAGAGATGTAACTGATTCATTGTTCTTCTAGGAGCCTTTCTTATCTGTCGTTAGCCCTTTAAGGGCTCATCCGCTACCGTCTCATATCCAAATACTTGACTTATTCTTGGAAATCTTTATCGACCTGAGCTTATGCTTCCGTTTGAAGCCATGACGCCACCGTTGACTCCATCGAGAGAGTTCGTCCAGAGTCGTATTTTTGCTATTTTCTCTTGTTTAACACTCGCGCTTATAAGTACAACAATTCAGGTCCGGAGGGGCACTAACCAGTATCCGATGGGTACTACTAAATGATGGGCACTAATTAGTACCCGATTTCTACTGCATCTAACCATCAGTTCTATAGTGAGAATCAAACTGCGACGGAAGAGATGCAAATGATGCTGAGAGGGGTAATCGAACGCAATTGTAACAGATCTACACGTATCTGAGGAAGTTCTTATACCCAAAAGCCTATCAATGATAAGCTACAAACAGATAGGACCAAATGGGAGTACCTGTTCGTAACTGTATCATATCCCTTAATTGAACGAAAGATCCTTATTAGTAATATTTATGAAGCTCAGACGATAGAGAATATTTACTAAGAATACTACTAATACATGTCCAAGACGATCAGGATGAATGCCATTCTCCAAAACTCCCTAAGAAATATAACCCCGGTTGCGCCCTTCAATTTGTTTCAGTAGCCTTTTTAAACGAGTGGAAGGTTTTCCATAAAAAAAAAATTAAACCGCCTGACTTGACATTGTCTAGTAAAAAAATCGCTGATGCTACACAGTACCGAAGAGTAAAAAATAAAAAGGATTTTCTGTTCTATTGTCAAAAGCACGTATTCAGCTTACGCGTCACCAATAGTTAAGTGCACGACAAAGGGTCCTTGACTGTCATACAAGTTTTCTATTTCCCTCTAATGGTCAAAGCCCTGCTCCAAATGTATATTAATTTCAGTGCAACTACTCTTTTTTACTTGACTGCGGTATGTCAATGAACTCTTCGAAAGTGAAGTCAATTTGAAGGGGCATCCATCCACATGGAAAACTCTCCTCGCCATACTGGTTTGCTAGTTGCATTCAATCCGAACGTATACTGCGGATGGTTACTCTCGCTATTGATGTAGTTCTCCCTATTCATTGGCTCAATGAATTTTCTCATCCTGGAAATAATGAAAAAAAAAAAATGCTGCACCACTTCCTTTTTGTTTTATTTTCCATGCGGTTTACAACACCACCAGCTACAGAATGTCCGTTCATTATGCTGCGGTTGCATGTTCCGATACTCATCTTTGCCTTTCCTGCACATGCACCAGCTTAAAGTTGTAAATGCAAAGTTGAAAGTTATAACAGACGAGAGTTTTAAATATTTTTTTTCTTTAGTCATGATGAGAAACAGGAAGAAAAAAACTACAACGTTGTCCTTTTCAATTTCACAAAAACACACACTCCCACACATCGCCAAAGCAGGACACACAGTTTTCCTTTCAATGAACAATAAAACTCCCTAAATCCTAAGAATTAATACGATTGTCCATGTTCGATGTCACTGGCGGTGGCGTGCGTATTTCACATCGGCTGGCCCATTGAAGCTCTCATGCAACGGACATAAGACATTTCCAAAACATGCATCTTAAATGTCCGTTTATTATAATTGAATTGAGTGCAGGGTGTTAGCATCCGAGAATGACCACCCCCCATTTACACCCCGAGGCTATCGTAAAACAAGAACAGTAACAACCGCCTAGTCGCCTCCTACATCTCGTCGAAGAACATGTGTAATGACCAAAAGCGAAAATTTTAAGGATTTCCCGAAAATTAAGTGTGCCCCAGATAATCACACACACAACATGGTAACCAGTTAAGGAACCATCCTAGAGGCTGCTAGATACTCCGTGCTAGTGGCAATTGTTACTCTTCCCGAATGATGGCAAAGGAGGGGTCAGGATAGTTGAATTTGGATTTGAAGCTTTAGCTTTAGCTGCTGATCCTGGTGGTGGTGGTGGTGCTTGTGCTTGTGCTTGTGCTACTGTGCTACCGCTACTAGGGAAGACTCATAGAGGATCGAATGAGGTTAAGTGGAAACAAAATGATTGCCGGAAACTATTCTCAGCGAGATTTATTACCACTCTTGAGAGTCGTAAAAGGAAATTGTGCACAACACATCTACCAGTTATTTTATTTGGAATTCAAGAGCACGTCTAGGATTCCCGGTTATCCTTTGTGCGCTTCAAATGTAATAGCGAAGCGAACACGAGATGGAAAAAGGCATTGTATCTATGACTGTGTATGTGTGTATGTGTGTCTCAATAAGTCTATAGATATGAATACCATATACATAGATAGATACGGGTCGACATGGTTTTTGGGATTGCATCGGGACAGAGGCCGCCACCATATTGCACCATTGGTGGACGTTTAAGGAAATCGTATTCGGTTAGGTCTTTCCGTTTGACCCCGTTCAAGGAGATTTATGGGTGAATGAAATTAATGGAAATAGAAGTGAATTGCGGTAAGAAGGGTTATTGTCGTTTGGTATCTTTAAGATCGTCTGATGGAGAAGCTGACCTGTTCCAATGAGGATGACATTTTGGGTAATATGCAATTTACATAGAAAATAGAAAAGCTTTGCGTTTCCTATTCAAGACTGTTACCTTACATCCTTAAGGCCGCATTAAATGATGAGGTATATAATAAGGTCCTTAGTCACCTCAAGGAAGTCAGTAAATACATATGTATGTGTATATTTGGAAGATGAGGAGTCTTAGCACTTTTGCCCGGATTGAAGCAACGATGTGGAATACTAACTTGCTAAAGGCTATCTGCAGCTATTATCGGAATTCAGGGATTCCCTATTTAGTTGTCGTCTATAGCAAGATTGGATTATATATTTATTGGACTTTGAAGGATGAGTGAGGCTCTTAGCATTTGAAGATTGAAGAAGATGGTAACTCACTAAAGGGCATCTGCAGCTTTTATCGGTTTTGAGGGACTCGCTATTAAGTTGTCGTCTATAGGAAGATTGGTTTAGTTTAGCTTGGCCCTTAAAGCAATAGAAAGATGTAATGTGTCTAGGTGCTTCCACAATTTCACGATCTCTCAAGAATTTCAAAACTCCAGAATTTCATTTCATTAAAAAACTCTCAACCAAGTCTTTCAGTTAACTTCCGAAATATCACCACTCAACTTGCAAACGCACTTTGGCACTAGGATTCATTACTTTTGAATGGAACAGCTCTAGAAGCCAATAAAAGGGAATAAACACCAAACTGTAGTAAATGCTGGAAAAACTTCAGCTATTTTGAATTCCAAATGCGAATGGTTTATTTGCCAATAGACTATGAATTTTATGTGATTTGCATTTAGAAGAGCCTCCTTGGAGTGTATCACGCTACCAAATAAAAAAAAAAAAAAAAAAAATAACAACAAGGACCTTCCCTTCCAATGGAGAAATTTCTAATTGAAGCATACGAAACCGACAATCGGGAAGTTTATTATCACTGCTCAGTCGAGCGGGTAATTTCCTTCTCTTCTCTGAACTGAAATTGAATGAAGGCGAAGAAGATGCCGGGTGTTTCTTTTTTTTCCTGTGCCTATCCTGGTACCGGTTTTGTTTGCACAATGAATGGCGAATTAATTTATCCGCCGGTTTTGTGGGGTAAAAGTTTTAAATGTTGCGAATTTATTGTGGTTCGGTAATTTATCGACGAGATGGGAATTTGTGAGATTTGCTTGGAATTGCAAATTAAGTGTGTTTTAAGTTCTAGCTTTAGATTGGTACGGCTACACGTGGGCATGGTGATGGTACTTGATATGCTAAAATGGAAAATATGGTTTTAAGGATTAAAATCAAAAGTTTGTTTTTATTACGATGGGTTGGGAAATATTTTACTTGACGCAACAAGGAGAAGTCACTTCTTCAGATTCTTCGAAGATCTGTAAAGGGTTTTTAAAAAATGGTGAGATGATCTTTTAATAGCGACTGCCATGGAGTTGGATGTCGTAAAAGTACAGTATTTTCTAAGAGGGCACTTCCTGAAGTGAAAATCAGGAATCTTTTTGCGCGTTATTACTACCCACATCTTCAAAACAGTTTAACGAAGACACTGATCCCAGTGAATTATCAATATCAGGGTATACACTGCTTCTGCCACGTAGAAGTATCGCGCTGTAAGTAAAAAATGAAGTAAGCAATTGCAACCCCAATTCGGTAGCTCAGATGATCAACTGTTCCAGTTTTTCTGGATCAAACTATCCATGCATCGGAAAACATTCAATTCACTTCTGTCTTCTATAATGAAGTCCCGGAGACTGGCTAGTTCAATCAAAGCAGTACAGAACGGTGGAAAAATATAAAACATCGAGAAGGACGATTGAAATCAAAAACGTTCTCACATCACAAAGAACCTAAATGAAATGAACTGCAGTGCGACCTCCGGAACGGGAACGATAGCACTAGCAATACCGCGTGGAGTCCTGGCCCGAGTCTCGGAAAGTATTTAACATCCACCTATAAAAGGAGGAGAGGCACATTCCCAAACGACAAAGGCAAGAAAGACCGCGAAAATGGCACTTGCCTGAGCCAAAAAGGAAAAAAAATGTGAGACACAGGAGGATGGAGGTTCGGTGAATTTAGACCGACAACAAAGAACGACGAAAAGTCAAGGTCCAGCAAAGGGGCAGGAATGGTTGCAGGTGAAGGGACATGAAAGACAGTGAAGGAAACCAACCCGATTCAAAGCATTTGTGATAAAGCCAACATGAGATTTTTTTTTACGCAAACATGCTAAGGAAAGTAGAAACCGACCCCCTCCCCAAAAGAGCTGTGAAAAAAAGCTGACCACGTCCGGAAGACTATGAAATGAGGATTATTGATGCAGTTTAAAGAAACAGTAGACGCCCAATCTTCGAACTTCCAGCAAAATCCCGGAAAGAAAATCTGAAGTCAAGTCAAAAGCATGACGCACTAGGTTACAATGGAGATGAAGAATCTTGATGAAATCACCACCAAGGAAGAAGTCGTTCTAGCCCTCTCGGAGCTAAAGCAGATACGGGAAACTGTAAAATAAAGGAAACTAGCAATCAAGGCACTATTGGCCGGACAAATCAGAATCGGTTGGGTAAATTGCCGAATAATTGAAAAACCGGACCTGAAGAGATGTTACCGGTGGCTTGGATATGGCCACCGTGCAAGGGACTGCAAGAGTAAAAAAGGCCACTCGAGAAAGGACTGCTCCTCAGAACCGGGATGTATTCTTCTCTACCCTACATTCCAGCTCCCATTTAACACTTCAAAGAAGCGAACATAATGGTTATCCAATTAAACCTCAAAAATTGCGAGGTAGGTCAGGGCCTACTTACACAGACGGTTCGACAGTACGATACGGATATCGCATTACTTAGCGAGCCCTACAAACAGCATGAGAGTGTATGAACAGCGGACAGTTCAGGCAAAGCAGCGATATGGTTATGCGGTCAAAGAGCATTCAAAGAGAAAATGACGTAAGGGCCAAAGTAAATGGCCTATACTTCTTCAGCTGCTACACGCCTCCCAGAAACCGCGTCGTTTTCCTCGGAGAATGGGGTTCACGTAACACAAACGTCAGAGGAAGAACATTTCTGGAGGCGTTCAGTATGCTGGTAGAATGATGAAACCCTCAGACTGCGCGCAGAGTACCAGCGCTCCAGAGAACCCAGCAGCCATGGGGGACTCTACGAGAGACTACTAATAAAGATAGTAAAAAGAGATGTTTCATGGAACTGTGCAACGAAGCCGACTAAAATCCGTGGGAAAAAGCATACCAAGTGCTGATGATGAAATTGAAGGGTGACCGAAAGCCCTCAGTGTTTCTTGAAAACGTGGTATTCTTTCTACAAAAACAAGAAATAGAGGCACAAATGGAGAGGGTAAATACGACGGTGGCAGAAGATGTTTGTGCAAGTCTACATAAAAATCAAGGACCAAAAGACGACTGGTGTCGATGGAATCCCAAATATTGCCTTAAAAGCAGCAATCAGTTGTCACCCACAGATCTTCGCAGATATATACAACACTTGCCTCCCCGGCCAGTGGGAAATATAAAGACTGGTCCTCCTAGTAAAAGGTAGTCAACCACCGCAGGATCCTATATCATATCGACTGTATGTATGTTGGACAAGATGGGGAGAACAGATTCGAGAGTGCAATCGATGAGGCTGAAGGCCTTGCAGATCACCAGTATGGTTTCCGTAAGGCACGGTCTACGATCGACGCTATACTGCGCTATACCGCGCAAATAGCCATAAAAGGCTGAAGGCATTGCAGATCACCAGAATGGGTTCCATAAAGTATGGTCTACGATCGACGCTATACTGCCCAAATAGCCATAAAAGAAAGACGATTGAACGGCGAGAGTAAACAGTACTGCGCAATCATCACGCTGGATG
Source organism: Xylota sylvarum (assembly GCA_905220385.1). Taxonomy (NCBI): domain Eukaryota; kingdom Metazoa; phylum Arthropoda; class Insecta; order Diptera; family Syrphidae; genus Xylota; species Xylota sylvarum. The sequence goes on from LR999958.1 coordinate 44,500,469, forward strand.
TCAAGAACGCCTTCAACACCGCAAATTGGTGGCATGTCCTACGAGCACTTACCGCCAAGAAAGTATCAAAATACCTGCAAAAACTAATGACGGATACTGCTCTACGATACCGACGATGGAACGAGGTAGTATATATGTTATACTATACAGGCGGTGTTTCTCATGGCTCCGTATTAGGTCCGCTACTGCGGAATCTAATGTACTATGACATCCTCAGACTTGGATTCCCGAGGTTTTCGAATTTAATTGGCTCCTGTCATCCGTGAAGCATTTGTTTTAATAACCAAACTCGTTGAGGAGTTGGATCATGACTGCAATGAAGCTATCGGGATGATCCAGGACTGGCTTGGGAATACAACTTTCAGAAGAAAAGACCAAAGTAGTGCTCATCAGCAGAAGGCGAGTAATGGAGACTATAAGAGTAACCCTGGGCGATTACTTTGTAGCTACCAAATCAGAGCCTTCCCGACAACTTTCTACGAGTCAGCATGTGTAGTGGCTGGCATGGACCAATAGACCTTTTTACTAAAGAAGCGCATCAGAAATACAGTGCCAACAGGACAACTGCAATAGCGACGAGTCGAAGTAATACTGAAGTATCACCAAGGACAAGTCTGGAAGAATGGTAGGAGAGATGGTGTCACTCTGATAGAGGCAGGTGGACACAGAATCAAGAGCCTGTATTAATAGGAAGCATGGGATGTTGAATTTTAACCTAACCCAGATATTTACAGGCCATGAATGCTTCAGAACCTTCCTGCATATGTTTAAACACGACGACAACCCCTATTGTACAACGTGTACGGAAGCAGTGGAGAATTCGGATTACATCATATACGGCACCTGCTGGTAGACCACTTAAGTGACGGAAAGTTGAACAGGTTGAGATTTCCATCATTGAGATAGACGCGACTTGTGGTCTATGTGTTTAAGTTGCAAGAGTATGTCTGGCTTCCATATTTGTATGAGTTCGTGTTAAACATTGGATAAAGCGCAGGCAGCTCGCTTTATAAATCGAGTCTAGGAGTTATACCTTTCAGACAAAGTAGTACAATGTTGTTTGTGTTGTAGTTCCCGAGGTGGAGGAGAAATACCCAGCTATTAGAACAGCAATAAGAACATCAAATGTTACGGTCAAGAGTGGTGTTGTCACAGCAGGACCTTTGACACGGAAATGCTTGTGTATATCATTCCAACACTCATTCCATTACACATTTGGTAGCTTCATATGACGTGTTATTGAATGCCCCTTCATGTCCACAAATTCGAGAACAATCCTTCTGTTGATGGTAGCCTCAATTTTGGTTACTAGTGTTGTTTCAGTAGCATTGCCTGGCTGAAAGGCAAAAAGAGCTTTGTCTATTAATAATTTGTACCATATATGTATGTATTGCAAAGGATTTCGGGCTTCACTGTCGATAATGTCGATAAAAGCGATCAGCTTGGAGCCTATATTTTCCTTACACTCCTTACTTCTCCTAGTCGTCACAATCTATGATCAACATGACGATCAGGATCAGATGATCTTACAAACAAACACCATGTTCAATGAATTTGTTAACGATTTTTTGAAATTACCAGGTTTATTAACTCACATCTTAGAAAATAATCAGACATCAGGCATTCCGTAAAAAATTGCAATTTTTCCCATGTAGGAACTGTAAACCTTCATTTGTCCTGATTTTTCATTTCAGATTCCTTTTGCATCGGTTTGTATCTCACCTTGAACTCTAGTTACAACTTTATACTGAACGCATAAGATGTTACTTACCAGGATGACATTAAGTCTTCAGACTTCAGACCTCACTGTGAAATGTAAAACCAAGAACCGCATTTAGCATACCAACATGTAAGCTTTTCCCAGGACATACATATGATAAGTGGGAGAAAAAAAAACTCGTCATTGTAACCCATTTCAGTGCATACATACATATAAACTTTTTTAATTTAAAAGTTGTTTGGCCTTGCAGTTAAGCTTCAAATGGGAGCAAGTGTCAGGAAAGTTGTTTAAAGAAATGAAAAACATCAAGACAACACGGCCAACAACAAAAACAAACCAAACCGCAAAAAAAAACAAACGAAACAGGATACACAACTACATACATCCACTAGCGAACGCTAAAAAGTATCACATACATAAACCAAATGAAGTCTTGTTAATCTACGCGCAGTTTCAGTGTTTAAGTTATTAAAGTTCCATCGGGCCAAAGCCGAAAGGTTAGAAACCATTTTACTCTTATACACATAGTCTTCATTTACAGCTATATTATCCCTTCATATGGGCAGGAGCTGATGTGGGCAAAGACGTAACACACACTTTTGCCACATGTGTGGGAGTTTCGCAATGACTCCTGGAATTGCCTTAAATTTATGTTGAAATTCCGTACTTATTCGGGGACCTATGCGAAAATGAAACCACCACCCACCACCATTGGTCCTACCAAACATCACCCATCAGCATAACCAACAACAACACAAAGTATCTCAAGAAGGAACAGCAAAGATGAAGAAGATATTATTTAAGCCCGTGGGGATATGTGAACGCAGAGTCAAGTCCCATACGCATACACAAACACGTATATAGAGATCCTGAAAGCAGTACAATGTTTAACATTTTGCACATTGTTAAATTTGGTGGAAATGTAGGTCAACGGGATTTATTTGCTTCGTTGTTAGCGGATTTAATTTTTGGGAATTTTTCTTATGCTCGAGTACGACTATGCATGTGTAAAGATTTAACTAAATTCTTTTAGAATGTCACTTGGAAATGTGAATTAAGAAGGAGCTTGGATACTTGAGCCTTTTTTTTTTCACCTAAATGCAGTGATTAACACAATGAGGCACTAGGTGTGTTTAACTACCATTTAGTCCTAAAAAAGTCTATTGCTCTATTCCTGATTTTTTGGTGGAACTCAGAATTGTATGACTGGATATGTATAGAATAAACATATGCATTTGTTCACCAAAACTTTTACTGGAAATATGTCAGGATATGCTGAACCACTGTAGCGCGTTAATGATCTCTACACCCACGTCATCGACATTAAGTCCATACAATTTTTTTTCCAGAAAAAGGGTGAAAATCCAAGGCACTTGATGGGGAATTTTTCGTAAAATTTTTTTATAAAAAAAGTCGCTTTAAGAATTATGGAATGTAGTCAGCACATGGGACTCTAGTACTACCAGAACATTTTTGAAAGTTTTATGTTCTTAGAAATCTGGTGCAACAACCGAACTGGAAAACTTTACCAGCAACCCTAAATCTCACTCTATACTACTAATGGTGAAGTGTGTACATATATGTTAAAAATGCTATTCGAACCAGTAAAATAAGTGTTTTTTAGAACTGGTGGAGCAGATCAAAGACTCTGGGGTATTACGCCAATTTCCATAAGTATAGGATCATCCTATAAGAGCTGACTTTTTAAATTTTACGCCATTGTTAAACTGCCACTCCTCCTCTTTGAGTAGGCACATTCCACACAAGCCTTGATATATTCGCGGATGAATGCCCTCATCCTCGGGAACTAATATGTCTCTTGTACTCGGGTCAGCGTCTTTTCGTCAGCTAGATGACCTACATCGTCGTGTCAAAGTTTTAAGAGTCGTCACCTAATTGCGTGTGGCACCACCCACTTTGTAGCATCCCCCCATCAGTCGAAAAAGTCGCATTACTTTCAGTTTGTAGTCGTTGTGGAGCTGTCGCTTCAAGCGGTCAAACTCAGTTCCTTCATAATTGTGCGCAACTTTTCGTCTTGCATTGTTGCCAGCCAATCCTGGTCGTGTGATGTGCAGGTTCAGCATAGACAAGGACGCTTCTTTCACCGCGCTCGCTTCATCCACTGGTTGGCGACTCAATGCGTCCACATATGCCGCCCGCTTTCCAGGTTGATGTAACGTTTCGAATGAAAACTCCTGCAGTTTGAGGCATCACCGTCCCAGTCGAGGTATAATTTAGTCGCCATAATAGCTTCGCACTCCGTGACAACCTTGAACTCTCTGCCTAACAGATAGACCCGAAACCGATCCAGATTATCCACGATGGCTAACACCTCAAGTTCATAGGAGTCGTATTTTCTTTCATCCTCCGAGAGTTTTCGGCTGTAAAACATGACCGAACGCAAAACCGAATGCTCCTTCCTCTTTTGGAACAGGATTCCTGCCAGCCCTACTGCCGAAGCGTAGGTATGCTCCTCGTGCTCACACTCTGGCCAACACCGGAGGATTACGGATGGCATCCATTTCATTTACATAACATTTATTAAACGCCTCCTTCTGTTCTTTGGACCACCTGAATTCCTGGTTAGCTTTCATGAGATCAGTAAGCGGCACTGCCACTAGCGAGTATCCTTGACGAATTTTCTAAAAAACCCCGTGAGTCCCAGAAACTGACGCACTTTGTTTGTAGGTTTGAGATAGCTAAGTGGCCTCTCTGAGCTAATCGGAGATTGTTATAAATTGTAGGATGGTTATTGGTGGCTTTACTAACAAGTCACCTAGGTCTCCGACGTGGTATTCGCCGAGGGCCGCTTTTCTAATTCTGCTAAGGTTTGGCCATTAGCATAGGAAGTGAGATATCATCTCTTCTGTGTCGCCAAAGACTCTGCAAAGGTCATCTGTGTTTAGTACTATTCTTCTTCGGTGGGCCGCCATTAGGTTGTGGCTGGTACTCCTCGTGAAGAGTGGTAAGTTTGTTCTAGTAAGCACTAGATATTTTGCTTTGATATATTTTCGGTTTTGATATATTCTTGTTTTGCTCAGAGTTTTCTGGAGACATGGCAAGATATAAGTGCGGTATATGGTATATCTCTCGTTAGCTAGTTTCGTGAAGTCGTGAATTGGTGATGTACAGTCTGTCTCGGTACCCAAGTGTCTCGGTACCCAGTTTCACAATGGGGCGATAGCCAGTTTTGCCCTCTTTCCAAAGATGACAGCATCGAAAGCCGGAGTGTGGGACTTCAACCCTAACCTTGCCTCCAAACCCTATTCCCACGGTACCGCCGTTAAGCATTTCGTCGTGGACAGGATTTTCAGCCATAGCTCCTTCTCTCTGTGTATATGACTGGCTTTGTACATACATACATACATATATGCGAGCGCTCAAAAGTGTATGTGTAAATGTTCGTTCGTCAGCATGACTGTGTCCTTGGTAAACTGGCCTTACGTTATACGCTCAACATGTCGTTTTGTTGCTTTGCTCGGTTTTGGGTGCTTTTCCGTTTGAGGCGTCTCAGCTCTAGGTACATTTTTCTGGCGAATGTGCACACAGCATTATATTTTTTGGTGTCGGCGTTCCCTTCAGTTCTCCTATTACTACCTCCCGTTGAGTGTGGAACCATTAATTAAGCCTATTTACTTGACTACTCCAGATGTCTCGAATCAATCTTAACGCTTAGGTATTTGATGCCCGATTTGGATATTATCTCATGCCCACCTACCATAAGTGTAATGGTTTCTTTTTCCTTACTGCTGCTGATCAGTACCGCTTTTAATTTATGTTCAGCTAATTTCAGCCCAACTGTTTCAAGCAAGCAGCAGTCAGCACGGATGGTGTCACAGCTGATTTGCACCACCTCTTCCAATAGTTTTGCAACTTCTACTATAGCTATGTCTTCGGCAAAACCTATCACTTTAGCTTCTTCTGGTATATCTAGACTAAAAATACCATCATACATTACATTCTATAGGCGGAGAACCAGAACCGAGCCTTGTGGTACCCCTCCAGTGACCGCATACTCCTTCGCACCATCATCTGTGTCTTAGATGAGGATCCTCTGTCGAAAGTAGTCTGTGACTACTTTGATGATATAATCCGGTACCCTCATATTTCGAAGTACTCCCAAAATATACTCCCAATTTGCAGAATCTTTACAAAAAGCTTTATGACGGACGCGTTGCCCCTCCTTTCCATCTTGCGCCTTCTATAGCTTTATGTTCAGTGTTAACTACAACTTTTATGGCGCCGACTGTACACGGGGCCTTTCGGAAGCCGTATTGGTGTTCTAGCCCTTCTATCTAGTCCTTCTATATCTTCAATAAGCCTCCTCCAGCCTGTTGCAGACGATGCTCTCCAGTATGCAAATCTGTTAGACGACGGGTCTCCTGGGGAATTCTTTTTGTTTTCCTTGGGAAGTAGTACCAGTCTTTGCTTTTTCCATAGATCTGGCAACCCTCCTTCTCTCAAGTATGTACTGTATACGTCTGCGAATAGTTCTAGCACCAGTTTTTTGAGCTACATTAGGAATACCATCTAGCCCTGGCGCTTTTATCCCCAAATCTATTAGAGGCTTCTGTTACTTCTTCTCTTGTTACCAGGGGAATACCTTGCAGTTCTACTAGTACTTCTTTATCCAATATCGCTAGTTGTTGTCCTGCTTCCACGATGTTAAGTAGCATATCTGGCTGGACACATGGTGGTTGGTGCCCGAAAGACGTTCTGCTTCTTAACCACCACCTGGTACGCCATAACCCGAATCTTCTGAGCACATTCTCTGTCAATGCCCATCATTACATTGGTTAAGGAGGCGTGTTTATCATAAAGAACTATGTTCATCAGCGGAGTTGAGGAACTCTGCTGCTAAGGACGTACTATTCTTCATAAGGGAGGTGGAAAGTCTTTTGGGCTTAGTAGCACCCTTTGATACAATAGATCTTCTCAGGTCGCAGTGTCAGCCATATGGAGGCTATAGATGCCTTTCTTATGCTTTCCGACACATTCTCTTTCCAAATCGCTTTACGGTCAATTATATAGCCCAAGTATCACACCTTATCTGAGACAGTATACTGTTGAGTCTCAAGGACCCGACCTGTGCGATTGTTCTCGCATTAATAAAAAGGACCACCTCTGTTTTCAGGGGTTAACATTTAATCCTCATCTTTCTGACCATTTATGTAGATTACTGTTCGGTGATGGTGGGTACGAACTTGCCTTTTGTCATTATGACAACATTGTCTGCGTATGCGACAACTTTGACCCAACTTTGTCATCATTTCTTAAAAATTTCGTTCGCTGCCAGTATCCGTAGTAGAGGGGATATGAGTCCACCTTTTTGGGGTGCCTCTAGAGGCCAGTGAATGTACTTGGCAGTCTCCCAGTTCTGAGTTGATATGTCTCAGCTTGAGCATTCAACTCAGTCTGAGATTACTGGGTCTACACTTTTTGGACAAACAAATGTCCTCCATACAGATCGTGAGATTTGATCCCATCGTATGTAGCCTACATAATAGATGTTGGTGCAAAGAAACCCTTATGATACTGTCCAACACTTTTTAAAAGTCGATGAGTAGTAGGTGAAGGGGTAATCCGCAAATTGTTCATGTGATCTATACAAGAGGCTCCAGTGTAGAAAACTGCTGGTTCCATGTTCCTCCTTCCCTCACAATTTCGAAATTATTGTAATCTTTATACGAGACTTAGTGTTGTTATCGAAGTCTACGTATCTCTATATCTAGACATCCCTAGCTAACCTAGAATTGTAATTTTATCCTACAACTTGTTTATGTATTTCCCTGCCACTCCCTCTTCGTTGTAATATTTCTAACACTCAGTATTTTATAATTCATAACGCCTGGAGCATCTTCTAAACCCTTTGACATTCATTAGTTCTTAATAAAACAGATAAAATCAGAAGCTCGTTGTCACTTTTTTGCGAACAAATAAATAATATCCTGCCCTGGACTCGAAATACTCTCACTAATAAAACACGCAAATAGCGAGGAATAAATTTGCAAAATAAGTTAACGACCCATGTCGCATTAATAATTCAAAACAACGTTTAATAATTTAATGTCAGCACATTTGACAAGCACTTAATATTCGCCATACATAAATAAATACGGCCATTAACTCCTGGGAGAGGAGCTCCTCTGCTCTTTGGAGAGCAAAAAAAAAATAAATAAAAATAAAAATAAAAACAGAGAAATACAAAGCTACACATAGACACCATGAAGGTCCTTTATTTATTCCGGAGAGTGTTGTTGTTTTTTTTTTTTTTTTTTTCTTCCTGGTGCTGGTTTTTTGAAAAACACAAGTACTCACTTGGTGCTCTTGTTTCTGTGCGACGTTACATTTCCTTCCTCGTCCTGTTTGTCGTCTGCCGCTTACCACTCTTCTGTTGCCTTGGTCTTTGTCCTGCGAAAAGCCATTTCGCATTAAATGAATTTTCAAGGAAACTAAAATGTTTAAATTTCGTTCGTTCTAGCCAGCTAGCTAATGTCTGCTGCCATTACACTTGAGGAACGATGACAAAGAGGACACCAGCGACGGCGGCGGTGGCGGCAGTACCGATCTGAACAGAGAGCCGAGGAAAGTTACTTCTGGGTTATTTATTGGATGCTCCCTAAGCAGCTAAACATTTCGGATGGAGTAGCACCAAACGAATTTGCTCAGCGACGAGGAAGACGACGACGACGACGACGACTCAGAATTCGACTACGACAACGACAACGACAACGACGACGATGAAACGAGAACGGACCTAGCTAATTACCAAGTTCAACTTTATGGGGTAATGTTGCAGACATAGACGCGGCAGCCAGCAAACATAGACCGACACTGATGACGGCAACCAGCGAGCGATGGCGTTGGTTCTAAGACAAAGAACGAGAAGATAACTGAAATAGATAAGCAATGTTTATAGGATGCATGAGTCAGTGTTGATGGGTGTATGTATGGAGGGCAGTATCCTTTTTTTTCGGGGTACTTGTCTTGTTCATTAAAGTGTTGGTACTATCTTGCCACTGTCTGGATTTTAAGTTGATTGAGGAAGTAGAGGAGTGGAACACGAGGAGATTAATAATTTCAATTAAGACTAGCTCGCCCAAAATGGTCCAATATGAGACCAAGTAATGGAATTAAACTATATTAATTATGGAGCTTTTGTGAAACGTATAGAGGGGGGTGTATGTATTTAACCAGTATTTTGCACAACAAAAGGCTAAAGACTATGCAATTGAGAATACATTGCAACATTATATCCAACCGATCCAAGGATAATGAGTTCAAGAATTACATTTGAAAGAGTGGAGTGCTGTGGCGCTAGAATAGATAAAGTTAGTCTGAGTAAGGAAGAGTTGTATGTTTCTTTTATTTCGATATCTCCAATGCTTTCGAAAATTTTGGTGCCCAGACTATTAAAGGGCATGTCGATTCGTCGAACATGATTTCAATGATACAGAATTCACCGATCAGTATGTAAACGAAGGATCTCTCTAGTAGTAGTAGATTGTTGTTTAGTTTATATCAAGTATCGTCTATAGTAGGGATTCTGGTCTAATGTTCCATTTCATAAGCAACCACAGTTTACAGGAGGAAGTTTTGGGAACAGATTGGCTCTCATGGAAAATCCGATTTTCCTTAATTTCCTCCTGCCTGAGACACGGCAGCCTTCCACTTTCTTCGATCCCGGGCACGTTGCTTTCAGTTGTCTAGACCAAGCGCTCTGGCATCCGCGATGGCTTGATTCTTAAAACGGAGGTTCGGTCTTCCTTGTCGTCTCGAACCTGGGGGCTGTGATTCGAAGATCCTCTTTGCTGGAGCATTATTGTCCATTCGCTCGATGTGGCCGAGCCAGTGTAGTCGACGTGTTTTGGCTTTTTGGACTACATCCGCATCTTGGTACATCTCATAGAGTTCGCGGTTGTATATTCTCCTTCTTTCGCCCTCCTCGCATACGGGACCGAATATCCGACAAAGAATTTTTCTTTCGAAAGTGTTCAATATTTGCTCTGCTTTCCTGCTTATCGTCCAGCACTCGGCTCCATACAGCAGAACTGCCAGGATCAAAGTTTTGCAGAGCATACATTTCGTCTTCCGAGTTAGGAGTTTTGACCCCATTTGTTTTGCCAAACCGAAGTAGCAGCGGTTTCCTATGGTAAGTCTTCGTCGAATCTCCTCTAAGGTGTCATTCCTGGAGTTGATATTTACTTCGAGGTAGGTAAACTCCTTAACCACTTCGAAGTTACTGTTCCCAACAGTGACGTTTTGTCTTAGGCGGTGACCAGATGCTTCTTTGTTTGTTGACAACATGTACTTGGTTTTGTCCTCATTCACTTCAAGGCCAACTCGTTTCGCCTGTTCTTCAATTGTTGTAAAAACCTCTAAGATGTCGCGCACTGGAAGTGACCGCTGATGTCGATGTCGTCTGCGTATCTCAGCAGCTGGACAGATTTGTTGATGACAGTGCTTTCCGTGTTAACACGTCCCCTGCTCAGTATCTGTTCCAGAGCTAGATTCAAGAAGTCACATGATCTCTTTGCCGAAATCCGGTACATGTTTGTCATAATTCGAAGGAACTGTTTCCCAATTGCACATTGTGTGTATTCCAGCGTCACGCGGCATAGCTCGATTGGTCTAGCCTGGATGAAGAATTCGGCAATCGACTTGTAGAGCTCAAGAGGATGAATCCTATCATATGCGGTTTTGAAGTCAATGAAGAGATGGTGAGTCTCAAATTGAAATTCGTTGGTCTTTTCAAGGATCTGCCTTAGTGTGAAAATTTGGTCTATCGTTGCTCTGCCTGGCCAGAAGTCACGTACTTATCTTATATGCGACATTAAGCAGGGATATACATACCTCAATAGTTTTTACAAGACATAGGATCGCCTTTCTTGAAGATGGTCCAGATACAGCTAGTAGTCCAATCATCAGGCAGCTACTATTCCCTGTGGTTCGATGACTAGGATTCCTTCACTGTTTCGAAGAGCTTGCGTTCCGGGCTTGAAGTTAGTGGGCAGTTACTTGGATTTCCTAAACAGATCCGGATGTTATTAATATCACGAGACTCTTCAATATCCTTGAACTGGGAGATATATATATACAGCATTGTGTGCCTTTTCGTCCATCGATCCATCTTAGCCCGAGAGTCTCTCTGGATTTCATCACAGTCCAACGCTAGCTAGTTTAACAGAAATCTGGTTCATTCTCTGGGTATCTACCCAGTGGCTCCACAGGACCTTTCTTCTTCTGCTAGCTAGCACCGGACATTGACACGATATATGCGCTGCCGTTCCGACTTCCTCCAGGCATAGGTCGCAGGTGTCATCCTCTGGAAAACCCATCTTCTTTAGGTGGTACCGGAAAATTCCATGACTTGTAGATGATGCTACCACCCATTTCAGTGTTCTTCGCCCTAAGCTTAGAACTTCTCTGTGAGTGATACCAATCGGCATTTTAATAGCCATTTTCGCCTGCCTGCTATTTTCCACGGTTGACCACCTTCTCTGGTGTTCCGCCGCTGCCCATTTGCTAATTAGGTGTTCTATCATCCTTCTGCTAATTGCAGCGAATGGGTCCAGACCAGAGAACTCCAAGGTTGACACTTGCTTTGCTAGAGAGTTGCCCTCAGTCCTACTTGCCCTCTCACCCAGAGCAGCACTCATTGAGTTTATGAACTCCATTGCCAGTGATGTATTGATATCTGTTTGGACCATGCGTCTAATCACTGATTGTTTGTCCAGTGCTATGTTAACGTTTCTACCCTCAACCTGAAAGAGAGCAATTATCTCGGCTTGATAGACTGAGGTATATTACCCCAGACTAATATGACAGGCTAGTCCCAGTTCTTCTGAGAAGATACCTGCCCCCGCTCTGCTATCCTATCCGTAAAGATGATTATATCATTAATCTTCTTTTCCGGAAGTGTTCCGTCTCCAATAAGAGTCTTATGATACCTTTCGGTAACACGCATTCTCTTTTTTCATCAATGGGCATATTCAACTCCCTAATCTCGTTTTTCACGAGATCCAGGGCTGAAATTCCAGATCTCTCCTCTTCCTTGAGAAGATGATGAGATCTGTCTAGGCTCTTTTTGTTTTACGTATGATCTTCTTCCCCTTCCTTCTTCTGAATCCATAATAAATTTGCATGTGTGCATTTTGTGTCTCCATTTTCCGGCGCACGCATTCGCCCTTTTTTTGGTGGTGGCTGGTAGCCTATGGTGGTTTCGGCTACTTCTTTGATGATGTCCCGATAGTGTGCTCGGTCAGGTGCTCTCTGTGTTTGTAGGCTCTGGCTACTCTAGTCTTCCAACTTCCAACATTTAATTTTTTTTCTGAGCTGTTTACAGATTCTCCTTGTTAGATAGTCGTTTTTGTATACCTGATCCTATCCATCGTATCTTCTGGTACGCGGTAGTATCTGCCTTATACCGCTTAGGATAGATAGAAGTCTTATATGAGATTTTTTTCAGTTTATTTCTTCAAAAGAACTTCGACTGCAAAATAATTACGAAATAATAAAGCCTAACTACTAAATATTAATTTAGACTAATGACTAATGATAGTCTTGTTCAATAGCAGTTATGAGGTGCACCTTCCCAATCTACAAAAATGCACAAAGTTTGACGCACTTAGAATTCGCTCTACGGCCTACTTGACTGATTTCGTAAAAGGAAAACCATTAGTTATGATGTATGTCCTTACTAGCTAGCTACCATCAAAATTTATTTCACCATCCAAATTATCCTCGAAACGGTAGTCAAGTTCGTTAGAAAAAAAATCCAAAACATTAGCATATTTCCTTTTTTTTTTTTACTTTAACGTCAAAGAAACTGACTCTTATGCACACACACACACTCATTAGAAGCCCCAGTAGGTCGGTTTCCACCTCGAAAATTAAATATTAATTTACATGAAGAAAAACTTCGTAAGTATTCACAATCCACTTTGTCAACTGCTTGTGCGTCATGTGTCAAAGTGTTGTGAAGTACTTGTTCTTTCTTTGACATCGTTGATCCCTTTTGGTAGTGACATATCCTATGTCTACAAGAACGGAAACACATGCCAGTCAAAAATTTTTTTGCTGTCGTCTGTAAGTCACCAAGTAATGGTATGTTATCCTGTTTGTTAGGCGTCGGCTTATTAAACTAAAACAATAATAATTTGTTTAAGTATGCTAATGGATGGTTAGAAAATATTCTTATATATAGAAGGATTCCATTGGTTACGCATAGACATGACGCACTTTTTAAATTCGCTCATCATAGAAACTAATTCGGTAAAAGGTCTAGGAGTTTTAGGTTGAGTATTGTTTCCAGCCCCATTGTTGGTCCAGTGATGCCAAAGCAGGCCATTCTTTGAATTTTTGTCATAATTTTAAGGTTGATGACTTTTTTCATCGCTTGCCACCAGACCAAGTTTCTATACGTCGGTATCGGTCTTACTACCGCCGTGTAAGGCCACATGATGATTTTACTCCAGGTTTTGCCGAATATCCTGTTGCAGGTATGATGTGCTATCGTTGCTATCTTTGCCCTTTTCTTTACGTTGAAGTTCCAGTTTAGTTTCCTATCTAGAATGACTCCCAGGTATTTGACGTAGTCGGAAACTTTTAGCTGACGCCTCTCCATTGTTGGCATTTTTAATTCCGGTATTGTCCTTTTGTTGGTAAAAAGAATCAATTCTGTCTTCTGTGGATTAACTATAAGTCCGCAGTTCTTGGTCCATGGATAAAGCATTTTCTATTTGATCACTAAGAGATCAGAAATTTTCCTGTCGTTTGCAGTGCTAAGTCGTTTGCATAAGCTACTGCTTTAACTCCACTAAATTTTAGCTCAACTAGGACTTCGTTTACCACGAGGACCCAGAGAAGGAGTGATAATACACCACCTTGAGGAATGCCTCTATATGCTGACACTGTGATTTGCGCACCACCTAGTTCTGAACTGATTTGTCTGTTTTTTAACATGTATGTACATATGTAATCCAGTTGATAATGGTGTTGTTCACATTAAGATTTATTCTCTCTGTCTTTATTGCATCGGTTGGACATTATTGAAGGCCCCTTCCATATCTAAGAAAGCAGCTAGAGTATATTCTCTATAAAGGCTCGCAGAACTCAGCACCACGGGAGTTGTAAGAAGCGTGCCTAGATTTGTTCATCAAAGGTTCTGCCACGAAAGGAGCTGTGGAAAGAGACTACTTATGGACATGCAGTAATATTAAACTCAATAAAGACAATGTACAGGAAATATAATGACTTTAACTTTGATATCCCCATCCCATTCCCAAGCCGAACAGAGTGGGAGTCCAATAGCATAGACATTGATCCAGGGATTACAGTCTACATGGATGGCTCAAAAATCGAGATAGGCACGGGAGCAGTATTAGAAGCACTGCAAAAACAGGAATCTTCTAGATTACCAGAAGCGTGTAGTGTATTCCAAGTTGAAATCCTGGCAATAGAATATAGGCATATTGTTCAAAATGTGTCCGAAAATTTTTTGATTTTCCTGTGTTGCAAGCAGTACCTATGTATCTTCAGAATATGCATACATAACTTACGTTAGGGTACATCGTATGATCTTCCCGAATGTCCCCACTATCGTTAAATTTACCTAGTTAACTTACTATATAAGCATAGAATTGTTTTCCAAAGCTTTTTAAATAAAATAAAGAGCATCCACAGCTAATGTGCTGTTTTTTTTAACTAGTCACCCTACCTACAAGAAAAAGCAGCTAGATTCATAGAAGATTGTCACCTTTAATAAAATCAAATCAAAGGCAGGTAGGAAATGCCGTGATGCACTGATCACAATTAAGCACAATTCTGTCAAACTCTGCTGTGTTCTCATACATAGCAATATTTAAGAAAACGGATACTCCGGGAAGAATTAGGTCAGAAATAAACACCAGTGAAGCTGACACATCCATACCACCACCGAATGGAAAATTGTATATCATATGTGACGGCATAATAGAAAAAGAGGCCAACTCGTTCTGGTTATCTAGGGGGGACTGTGCCAACTCTCGCACCTTATGATCGAAATTAACAAAAAGAAAACAAAAAGCCTTCTGGTACTAAACCGATCCTCTATCCCAATATTGCTATAATGACAGGACACTGCACAATCGGAGACATCCTCCGTAAATGGAGGGTAGAGTCCGACGACTTATGCCGAAGCTGCGTAGACAAGGAAAAGGTGGAGAGTCAATCCAACATCTGCTTTGCTACTGCCCCGCTTTGTAAGAACGACGCCTTCGCACTCTAGGTTCCAGGTTCTTCGCAAACCCTGCAGAGTTAGTAATCTACCAGATATCGGATCTCCTCAACTTCATCAAGAACACCAACTGGTTCCCAAGACGACCAGTTTCCAGTATAGGTTTCAGTTTATTCTTATTTCTATTAATATTTTCAAAGGATATTCAGAATTGACCTTTGGGTCTCCGAGTGGACGTGATGAGTTTTCCGTCACACACCCCTTCTTAACCTAACCTAACCTTACCTACTAGAAAAGCTCAACTAGGCTATTACAGTATCATGGGTGCACCGAGAACCTACATATCTAACTCCAGTATTTTATTACCACGCCGCCTTTTCCAGCGATCGATATCGTAGGCTACAAACTGGTCATAACCTCATCGCTAAGACTGATGGAAGCTCTGTAGAAGCTGATGCTGTAAAAGATAAGCGCTGTGTAAAGCCTGTCTGAAAGCGTTTGAGCCAACTCCGAACGAGATTACGCACTAGATCTTGGTAGTCCCTCAGAAGATTCATTGCCACGGATACTTAATACATACGAGGAAGCAAGTATTAATGCCGCTGGTTTCTTCACCAAAAGCCCACCCGAATTGCACTATTCGTCAGATACACTATCATTATGTTTAGAGACCCACTGGCATGCATGGGTTCACAACTTGTAGAGAATAAAATAGAATTAGTAATCATCAGCAGCACGAGAATCAGCCAACCTGCTTGAGGTAATCATTGGTGATAACGTAATGAAAGATAATCCTCTAAGGATCCCAAACATGAACAGAAGACATGAGGATGATATCCACATCCTTTCGAACAACTTTTGACGATTCAGTTAGGATACCTTCTCAGGAAACATGGAGAACTGTACATCTGTTTCATCCAAATGGTTATAGGTCAAGAATGCTTAGGGTACATTTCTACTCTACGTAATGGGAGCCCAGCTACCGAGGACAAAGGATGATAAGAGAGATATATTTTTGGTTCTTGATAACCCGCTTTTTCTATCCGTAGATTAACCTTCCAACTAGACACATAATCGTAACCGTGTTAGAAAGACTTTACCATATTTACCGAACCTTTCTATTGGTCTACCAGTTAGCCAGAGAAAGATAGACCTTAATCATTGGGGATACAAAAAGCTCTCTTACTGGAATTTACAAACTGGCTTAAGACATGCCATGAAATTTATCAATTTCTCAAAAAAAGAAAAAGAAAAGATGAACGAGATTCTAACAATAACCAACTATAGCCCTATGGTCCTGACAGACTTCCTTCCTAGTCATTGTACTCTCAAAGACCACCTAAAGAAAATTGGTATTAGCTAATCGGAAATGCACCGACTATGCCTTGAGGATACAGAAACTGTCATAGTTAAGATCATTCCTCTGACCTCTGACTAGGCTTAAACAGGTCCATAAAGGTTCTACCTCGCCTTCTATTGTAAACCACTCCTCAGCACACACAATCCTAAGTTGCATTCATAAACTTGATTTCTGTTAGTAGACAGAATCACATAACATCTTTTAGGGGATTAGATTAGATTAACATCTGAAGCGGGATCTAGTCACCATATCACTGCCACCATAAATGGGCCTATTGTGATTTCCTCCAATTAGATACCCGATTTAGTAATGAATCCTAAAATATCTTTCAGTGAGCTAGCAGATATGTGCTCTGCTTCTAGGTAGAATTTCCCTAAGTGACGATGACGTATTCTGATTAGACAGCTACAGTGACACAAAATGTATTCTGCTGATTCTTCGTCCTCGTTGCACATTCTGCAAGTGTTGTCTTGAGTTATTCCCATAGTCATAAGGTGTTTTTTGACTTAACAGTGTCCAGTAAGGAATCCCGTAATTATACGAATTGGATCTGTTGTCATTTTCAGATATGAGCATAAAGGCGTTGGTCAGAGCTTCTCTCTGTATCTGAAGATGTAAGGGTGGGAGGTTAAGGATAACTTCTAGCGCTGCAGTAGAGGTTGTTCGCAAAGCGCCCGTAGTGGATATACAAGCTAGTCTTTGAAGTTTATTGAGCCTATCTTGTGTAGACCTCTGCTTCGTTTTTAGCCACCATATTGGTGCTGCATAAGTGACGATTGGTCTAGTTATGGCTGTGTAAAGCCACAACATAATTTTGGGGCTTATACCCCAGCTCTTCTGCTGGTCCATAAGGAGATCCGGGCTTTGTTTTCGTGAGGTGAGAGTTCCATGTGAGGTTTTCATCTAGAGTTAGGCCCAGCTATATGACTCTATTGCTTCACCAAACAGAGTGGGTTTTTGTAGTTTAGACTTATTTTTTCTTTTTGTGAAAGCAACTATGATGCTTTTTTGGGATTGACGTGTAGGCCAACTTTTTTACACCAGTCACCAACTAGGTTGAGTGCCCTCTGGAGGAGTTCCGAGATTATTTCTTCGAATTTGCCTCTGATTAGGATCGCAATGTCATCTGCGTATCCTTGGACATAGAAATCGTCATTGCAACCAGGTTGAGTGCCCTCTGGAGGAGTTCCCAGATTATTTCTTCGAATTTGCCTCTGATTAGGATCGCACTGTCATCTGCGTTTCCTTGGACAAGGAAATAGTTTGTTTGGCAGTTCATTTACTACGATGGACTACAATAGGGGTGAGAGAACACCACCCTGGGGCCACCTTTCGCAGCCTTCGTGGTGAGTTCCTAAAGAGCATGCGTAGTTGATTTTCCTGGTTGATAGGCAGATTGGTTTATGTGAAGTGGATTCCTATATAGCGGACCATCCCTGATATGTCTATCAAGTATTTTTTCCATTGTTTTTTGGAAAAAAGGGGTGAGGCTGATAGGTCGGTATGATTTTGGTAGATAAATCGGTCTACGACCTGCTTTGGGTATAAATTTACCATTTACCTCTTTCCAACTTCTTGGTATGTGACCCAGGCAAGGCTTGTTCTAAAAATGTTGATAAGGAGCGGTTTTAGTTGCGTAATACCTTTTTGGAGGAGTGTTGAGAAGATTCCATCTTCACCAGTGGCTTTATATGGGTCAAATGAATTGATGGCCCATTTTATTTTCTCTTTCTAAAAGATTTCTCTTGATCTCAGAGGATAGTACTAAAAATCTCTATAAGGTCGGAGTGCTTCTTAAGACTATTTCAAAGCCCATCACTCAAACTATCTTAAAAAATATGAAAACGTTTTCAACCTTATTAATGATCTCAGAAAAGCCTGTTTGGCTTGTTTGTACATAAATGTGTAGGTTCATATAGATTTGCAGCTAAAGGACCTATTTTTGTCAGGTATCTGTATATCTATTAAGTATCTGCATAGCTAAGTTTGGTATCTTTCAATTGAACTTTATAAAACAACGAATATATATGTAGCGCCCTCCTTACAGGACGCTTGCGTTCCAGTTCACATTCCCAAACCCAGTTAAACATTAAAAAATCCTAATTGGCAAGCAACGAAAATGTTCTTCAATCTAATTTAACATTACACTCCTCCTATGTAATTAAATAATTAAGGATGCTCTACTTATACCTACGAACGAGATTGGGTACAAGTAGATTTGATTTGTCGGTTATCAGGTTTGACATAGTTTCAACACTAATGACCTCACCTACCGCATTACCTCGTCGCTGCTGTCGCCAGAACCTGGGAATGGGATAAAACTCAGCCGAACATCGCGACATGCTCGCACGATGAATCCATTTTCGCAAACGTACGTGATTTCCCTCATATCACGTGGCCACGACAAGAAGTGGTGACATAGGACAAGCTAGTAATTAACTTGGTTAATCTGCCAGATTCGTTGTAACACTTCGATGCGACGATGGTAATAGGTATAATTTTGGGACGGTACCGATTCGTGCAAGAGGTGTCATCGCTGAGCCGAACACGATAACATCACTTTTAATTAATTATGGGGGGAGTGGTTTTTGGCAAGGGGTAGCGAATTTTGAAATTATCTATACATACGTAGAAATAAAGGGTTGGGCTTTTTATCCTATGAATGGGTATTCATTAGAATTCATTTTCCATTGCCTAGTGGATAATTAATGGTTGATTTTTGTTTGTCTTGCATGATATGGGTGGGTGTAATGATGTTCGAGAATAGGATTTTCAGTATTTTGGGATATAATTAGGAAATGGATACGTTACATTACCATTTACTGGCTTTCATCTTAATACGAATGAGTGTTCTTCTTCTCTTGCTCCATCCGTTCATTCAAGTAAATGAACTGAATCACAGTTAACAAAACATCGCAAAATAATCCTATTATTGTAAATCAATTTTAGTAGATCAAACTATATATCAACAAGGACCCTTCTTCCCTACAACGACCCAGTGAAACCCTTTGCTTACATCGCATCGTCCAAAAATTCAAATGAATTTAAACTATGTATCTACAAACAAAATGAATTTTAAGTGCTGATTACACTGATGTAATTACATTCAGAACGTTGCCACTATGCCCGCCGAAAATAGTGATCATTAGTCAAGCAATTAACAAAAAGAAAATTTATATTTAAGCAGATTATGCGATTTAGACGAGAGGCATATTTAACACGTCAATGCCTATGCTATCGGAAAATTGTATGCAAATTCTGGTGGAAATTGAAAATTACTTCAATTATTTAGTTAATTGATTATTTGTGGGGATTAGGATTCGTATTTTCAATGACTATCACACGACGCGGACGGGCAGGCAGGCAGTTTAAAGTGTGGAGCCTGTAAGAAATTTCCATGTAATTCAAATTGAATTTCCATATAAATTGACAAATTACACACACAAAGGAGTGTTTCCTCTCTCGGTTCCGGGACATTGAACACACCATCCATCCAATGGAGGAGGTGTACGATTAGACTCCACTGGTAGGTGGGATCCTTAGGTCGTTTAGTCATTGTGTGAAGTTGAAATTTGTTTATTTTGTACACGTGTCTTCGTTAATCAAATTATTCGAAAGTGATAGCACTTGTTTATGGGACGAGCTTTTATTTTCCTGAATTAATATTCATTTCGGGTTAAGGCAGTTCCTTTCTGTACTATTAGTTGCCTTCTTCCTTTGAATAGGATTTTTCATAAGAAAACCATGTTCTTTTGGGTTAACTCAATTTATTGTCGCTAGTGATTTTAAATGGATTTTTTTTGCTTTTAATAATATGCATGCTAGTAAAATGGAAGGAACTGTGAGCTATCAATGGGGAAAAGGGTTCACATAGGAAAAGGATAGTGTTAGGACTATTCAAAAGTTTTTGCTTTCATTTCCATACAAATCTTACCAAAGAATCCTTACTAATGGCTGCTGATTAGGATAACGCAAAACTACTTAAGACGTTCACACAGTATAGAATACAAAGAATCGTGAGTGTGATATTTAACAAAACTATATTGTATATAAAGCCCCAACAGAGTCCAACAGAGTTTCACAGCTATGCATGAAGTTAGCTGCGATTTGTTCGACATTTCAACTTCTCTATACTTCCTATTCAATCACAGAGAAGAACAAGTTTCAACAATGTGTGCAAATCATCCAAATTTGGTATCAATTTGGATTCAATGCATAACTGCATACTCATCCAGATAAACGAATAATTGAAGGTTTGGTGAGAAAATTTGACTCAACATACCCACTTCATACTGTTCCCGTACCAGAAAGATAAAGAGACACAAGAAAACCAGAAATATTGTAGCTGAAGCTGCGAGTGTGAATGTGGTCCCAAATTTGTTGATTCTGCGTAGATTTTAGGAACTGGGCCTAAAGCGGCCTATACATATAACACAAGTGTTAACACCTGGGTATTGACACCAAAAAAATTTTTACCACACACAGCACTAAGCATGCGAACATTAGTTGATTGCTGACCTTCGAAGTAAAAACAACGCTATAAATAGTGGAATGGATATTGCAGTGTGTCTTCAAAGGACACGCTTTCATCATCATACTCTCTATATGGCCCATCACTGCACTGGAGTATACTCTCGCACCTGTGCCAGACGCTGTCTTAGATCCGTCTATGTAAATCTCGGCCTCATTGGGCTCCTCAGCTTCAATGGCCCTCCAATTGTATGTCAGAAGGTCAGAATTTTGGATATCAAGAGGTATCCAGACTCTGGCTCTCGGCCGAGTTGAAATTTCGATTTATTGAAGTTTGAGTTTGTCGTCAGGCTACACAGCGCCGACGTTGAAGATATAGTTTGTTTAATTCTCGTCGCTGCAAATTCATAATTTGCCACCAATCTCATGTCAACCGCCATTCGTTAGTCAGGCAGTGTCAAAGGTTGCCCGAAGACACTTGTGCCTTCGAAAGCCTTCAGTTCCCCGTACTGATCCATCCTTCATCGTCGCCCTGGTCTACGATACCAAAGATCAGATAATCTTTCGTAACCTAATTGAAGTGCCTAGAAACTGGGATGGATTTTTGGCCTTCTTTGGTGTCTTAGAAGCATTCTCCTGTGACCTGGGTCTTTTGAAGGCCGGATCCCGGTTCGGGCTTCAGAACTGGTTGAGGGCCCTTTCGATTAAAGTTAGTTCTTTCGCCTCCCTTAACAAAAAGGGAGATTCCTTTTTCTAATGGCGACCTTTGAAAAAGTACCCTGGCAGAATTGAGAAGGACCCGCCGAGAGTGCCCTCTCGAAACAGGCTGAATAATCTTATCCTTGAGAAAAGCCCTCGGCCAAGATTTTCGCTCATTCACATCCCAGTTACCTACTCCTTTATTTGGGAGACGCTCTAGTACATACTTTGCAGATCTACATTGTTTTTTGTACGCCTTCACACTGGGATTATGGTTCTTGTTAACCCTAGGACATCCCGCTGCAGCAGGTCGTCTGTTGGTAGACGTGATCACAGTCAGGGCTTCCGCAACAGAAGTCGCCACCGATTCGGAATCCGTGTCACTGAGGTCGATGAAGCCGTCAGTATTATCGTCAATACTCAACCCATAACGCTGTCTCTCCATCGTCCTTGTGACACGTCTCGTCATTCGCTCAGTCACTGATTAATGTCGTCTCTGCATCAGTTGTATTCGATTAAGGGATAGCCTCGAAACGTGTTGTGTTGTCTTGTTTTGTTTGCTTTGTTTTAAAAGAATTCATGTTGGTCCCACGAGTAAATTGATAAAAAGTATTCCATCTGCAGCATCGCCGATTTTACTAGGATAAGTCACTACTACGACAAGCCTTTCCAAAGGACTTGAAGATACTGATTGAACCTTCAGCCTTGAATCCTTGGGCTTGGTTTGCTATGTGCTCGCACCATCACTGGAATCAGGTTGACTACTCTTTAACTTGGACCCTCTTTTAGAGACTTTACTGCAATCGCTATCGCAATGTCGTCCGCATAAGCTATGACACTGAACCCCTCTTTACCATACTTTTAACTTTTCACAATTCTGGAACATTTTGATGAACTGCAACATGTGTTAGCACTTGGTGTCATGTGTATGGGCCGCTTAAGTGGGCAGTTTGTGGAGAAATTCGTACAGGGACTTGGGCTTTCATCCTTATAAGATCGCTTTGACCCAAGAATTGAAGCCAAAAGATGATCAACTGCAACATCATTTCAGTGATTGGGTCCTAATCATTCTTGAAAACGATTCCGATTTTCATCACAAAATCATTCTGAGTAATGAAGTTCATTTTTGGCTCAACGACTTCGATAATAAGGAACATTTGGTCAGCAACTCGAACCTATGCACTAAATGCCATTACACCACAACTGACAGTGTTATGGAAATTTCAAGCTGGAGGTATCATTGGTAGATGCTTTTTCTTCAATCATGTTGGCTACCGGGCCATATGTGGTTTCAACACAACGAGACCACATGCCACACGGCTTTCCAATTAATCGAGTTATTGACCTTGAAGTTCGTTGACCATGTTTCTCTTGAAAAACCTTTTCTTCGTGTTTGTTGGAAATGATTTAAGATAGATGGAATCTATGTGAGATAAAGTTATAGATGACTTATATACATACATACGTAGGTACATACTTTCGACTATGACCTTGCCTATTCATTAGTGTCCTTCGTCTGAAGGACAATGATGAAATTCATATTTTAGTAGCTTAGTCCAGCGCAATGTTAGGTTAGGTTAGGGGAGTGGAAGGAACGTCACACTGTCAATACAGACCCATTGTGATACCCATAGGCGGACTGACTTGGATATACCCAGTGGTTCAGAAAAGATGCCTGAACCTATGCCTACATAAAGTACATCTTTGATCCATATGTGAAGATGATACATGTATTGGTAATCTGACCACTTTTGCATTCTTTTCTGCTCGGGAACAAGCTTGTAAAGGGTCTCTTCAAATATAGACAAAGGGTCAGGTAATCCGTGGTGGGAACATTTCCTAGATATTTGTTCAGAATCATAGAAAGTCCCATTGTATTTTGTCTCCATCTATTTGACTGGCTTATTCTCGAGACTTAAACGAAGATACATATAAGGCTTGAACGAAGATATCCAGCAGAAATAGAGAAGGATAGTCTCCATTCCTGCAGTAGGTGTGGTTCTCATTGCGCCTGTGGTGCCAGTACAAGCTAATCTCTGTATCTTCGTAAGAGCCGCTATGTTGGTGGTATTGCTGGCGGACTATCATCATACAAGACAGATTTCCATAGTATAATCTTGGGTTTTGGTCCCCAGGTTTTCCCAAACATTCTATTTCATGCATAGAATTCATTAGTGGCTTTCTTAATTTTTTCATTAATGTTAGGCCTCTAGTTCAGTTTCTTACCAAGTACGAAGGATTGATATGTGGCGTAGGTAATGGTAATTTTGGAATTTTCCTTTTGTTGGTTAATAACACCAGCTCGGTTTTCTGGGGATTGATCGCTAGTCCACATTTCTTGCTCCAGGTGTCTAGGGTCCTCAGCGAACCTTCCAATTGTTCACTAAAGGTAGGGAAGAATTTGCTAGTAGCCATCAATACGACGTCATCCGCATAAGCGATGGTCTTGACACCACTATAACTGACTTGTAGCTGTACTTGATTTAGTACACTGACCCATAGTAGTGGGGAGATTACTCCGCCTTGAAGGGTATCTCCAGCGGCATATGGTTCCCACTTCTTACCTTCATGCTGTGTTATAGGGTTTTTCAAGAATGTCCACAACCCAATTGGTCTAGGTATTGAGGATATTTTTGATGTTTGTGAGTGTTCTATGCACCGCGTCCATTCTGATATTTTCAAATGCTCCTTTAATGTCCAAGAATGCATCTAAAGTGTATGCCTTATCCTTTAACGATTTCTCGATTAAGCTAACCACGCAGTGCAGGGCCATTTCAACACTTTTTCCTTTGGTGTAGGCATGTTCGGCTGTGGATATATCCTCGGAGCGTAGTTTACTGCGTATATGAATGTCCGCTAGTCTCTCAATAGTTTTTAGTATAAAGGAGGTAAGGCTGATTGGCCTGAAGTCTTTTACGGTGGGATTACTTGCTTTACTAGCCTTGGATATAAATACCACCTTAACCTCTTTCTAAGTTCGTGGGATATATCTTTTCGTGGGATATATCTTTGAGACTACTAGTAAATAATACCTTAAGTACTGGAATAATCATGCTTACAGTGCTCGTATTTATCAGTAACCTCAGTGAATCTGAGCAAGATTCAGTCCAATTTACGTTGGGATCTTTGAGTGACCTTATAACCGTAGTTTATCTGGAGAGGATCTTGCTTAATCTCGCAGATTCTGTCATTCCCTTAATGTTGTTGCAAAAGTGCTGCCATGCAGTGCTTAGCTCTTTGTTTTTAATTTTTAAACTTTCTCTGACTAGCTTTATACTGATCCGAGTCTATGTTTGATTTAGACCTCTTGGCCACATTAAGAAGGTTTCTGATTACTTTCCTAATGTCTGCCAGCTCTTTCTGATTTTTTATTCTTCCTTTTGGTCTCCGGACATGGTAGTTTGAAAGCCTCTATGAGACAATATAGATTACCTCGGCTTTGATGTCGATATAGGAGCGACTTTGCCAGTC
Organism: Xylota sylvarum; assembly: GCA_905220385.1. Classification (NCBI taxonomy): domain Eukaryota; kingdom Metazoa; phylum Arthropoda; class Insecta; order Diptera; family Syrphidae; genus Xylota; species Xylota sylvarum. Next base: position 44,525,405 of record LR999958.1, read on the forward strand.
ACATTCTTGAAGGCGTCCGCAACTCTTACTCATTTCGTTATTGAAGACATCCTGCATCCTAGCCTTCTAGAGATTTCTATATGGCTCATCATGGCTCTTGCACTTAGACAACATCTACATTACTTGCATCTAAGAGATAGATAATATTAACGCTATCTGCAATACTATGGTGAATGTTAATTTAAACAATCTCCATCATTTTCTTATCTTAGCACCTGATCCTTTTTCCGCCTCACTTGTCCGTCGAAGAAGGGACGGACTCTGTAGTGGGTGATCCCAGTGCGGACTTTGTTATTATACCTCCTGAGTATTGGCATGGATTTCCAAGTTCCGTATGCTCTCCAATTTCAATAACCTCCCAGTTGTCGCTATAAAGCTCAGGGTTCGGGTGACGGAGGTTCTTCACAATCCTTTCTATGGAAATACGAGAGCCCGGAACCAGAATACGCTTGGGCGTAGGCGGGTCTGATTAGGTTATTTTCCGAGTTCTCACAGTAGTTGAGGTGGACAGCTAATGGGCATTGGTGGGGCTAATTCCAAACCATGCACTCCACTACAACAGTAGTGAAGCCGAGGAATTCCCATTATCGACAGGGCTGACGTCACTTGGCGTAGCAGGAGCCGCAGTTTCGGCGTGTTAGAGTGCAATCCTGCATCTACCTTCAGAAACACCTTCTTCCGTAATGGTTGGGATTGACCAAGTCATCGTCGAGGTAGAGTGCGGTTCTGATGGTGATGGCAGAGCAGTCAAAACGGATGACCTCCTTGATTGGCCGATGAGCGAACCTTTGCTCCTGACCGGCGACAGCTTGTCGTGGATTTTAGTCCCTTCAACCCCTCCACATTCAAGCCTTCAGCCACCTCTGGAGGATTAACATTGGCTTACCTCTCGTCTGGCAGCTCCTCGCCCAGGTTTTCCAGATTAATGTCAACTGTACCGACGCTTTCCTCATCCGATACATGAAACCGGGCTTTCTCTATCCGTCGTGTAGGTGCCGTATATGAATGTAATTAAACTACATAAACTCTAAACGACAGCAAAGAAATATTCAATACCAAAACCAGTTCCCTCATACAATCTCAAAACTTGTTCAAAAACTTTGTCAAAAGTTCACATCCGGTAGGATTGAAGGAACCATTGGTTACTTCATGAAATGCCACTGAAGAATACACATATCTATTTGTTACTCTATCCAATGTAGCTACCTAATTACTAAATAGATATGCAAATCATTTGCCATAGTAATCTCTTAGCCATAAAAAGACATTTGCGGTTCCAAGTGTCTGACCGCACAGAAAATGAAATATAATATTCAACTCAGTGTATGAGGCAATTTGCTCCTTCAGTGAGGACAATTTCGTTCAAATGTGTTTAATTGTAGTCGACCTCAGAGCACATGCTACTGCTAAGTGGAATAACCACAGTTCCACTTGTATCAACAGCATTACACTGGCCATTAGATAAAACTAAACGACTTAAGTGTGACCTTTATAGCAGCAGTTTGGAGTTCTAGAGTTTGCCTAATAGAAATATGCCTTTTATATGAAAATTTTTAAGGGTTGTTCTAGATACAAATGTAATTTAATTACATATGTGAGGATGGGAGGAAGATTTTATTTTATACATTTTCTAGATAGAGTTACAAATAACTAAATGCTTCATAATATTTTTCAAAAATTTATCCGAGGATACTTCAAGAATCAAGAATCAATTTCTTGTTTGAAAATCTGTTTCTACAATGAAAGTATTTAATGTTTCAATTCTGTAACAATATTTCAAGATTGATGTCTAGATTCTGCTGGAAATCTATACTCTACACCTAACTCCTAATAAATTTGTATGAAACAAGAAAAATCAATAAAATCCTTACGAAACGAACAATGTATTCTCTCAATCCTTTTTGACACACAAAAAGGATTTAATCTTAATCTTTTCGGTAGCCCATTAATCAAGATGACTAAGGCTAAGACCCCGAAGCAGTATTGGATATCAAAATACACAAGAATCCTTTTTGGCCTCTATAACCAACCAGAGTTTGGGGCCTAAAAATTCATGAGAAGTTGATAAATCATTACTTCAATAAGTTCAACTTTAGATGAACGATTATGCCATCAGAGCAATATTGCAACAATTTGCCTATCGGTCTCCAAGAACGTAGCTATAGGCCTTTTATTTCTGTATAATAGAGTACAAAAGGGTAAAACTTGTCCAAAGGATGTGTGTGTTATGTGAGAAGACAACGAACCCCATTGTTGACTCATGGATACGTGTAAAATTACTTGAAATCCTGAAATATTTGCATACTTCCCGGGAGGGATGTCCTTGCTGCAGGGTATACAGTTTGTTGGAATTTTTGTTCATGTGAATTATGAACGTGTCGAAGGATAATTCCATTGCAGAAATTCTCTATCGATTGGAATGGAAATGAATGGTTTTATCGTTGCATTGAAGGAAGTAATCCGAAGGTGTTTCAGAAGAACGCAGCATCGTATTGCAGTTATGGGTAGATCAGGAGTGATGGTGAATTTTAAGGAAATTGTTTGATTCTATGCTGGTATCTCAAATGACTTTAATATGTATTTCAAGTCACCAGAAGTAGATGGAATTACACCAACCCTATTATAAAAGGCGCAAGGTAAATTACTTCCACATTTGGCAATTATATTAGAAAGCAATCTGGTATAGGGCTATATATCAAATCAGTGGAGACGGGCGAAGAAGCGGAAGAATGACCTAAGCCTTCCGAAATCCTATACGCCGATCAGCCTTACATCGTTCCTCCTCAGAACGATGAAAAAAGCTGTGAAGAATGTGCTAAGTATATCTTCTCTTCATCGTCGTCAGCATGTCTACATAGCAGAGGGATCCACAGAGACTGTTCTGTACCAGTTGACTGAAACTATTCAAAGCGCACTTAAAGCGAAGATGATAGTACTATATGCCTTCTTGGACATCGAAGGAGCATTCCATAGCAAATCGCAATTGTACGATCTGTGGATGAAAACTGCAAAAATATAACAACACAGTATCAGAGTGGATATATGTACTTCTGAACACAAGATCACAGTCACAAGGTCACAGCAAGAGGATGCCCACCGGGAGGAGTACTATCTTTCCTCATCTGGAGCCTTGTTGTAGATGTAGCTCATCTAGAGCTCATTGAGAGCTCAACAATAAAAGCAGTTTGAGCAAAGTATCCACAATCTACAAACTGAGCAATTACACAACAAAGAGGTTACAGATGGGCACTGCACTGATAAAGAAACTTGTGTTCGCACCTAGGACCAAATATTTTGGATCAGTGGGCAAAAGTACCATCTTTCAGAGTGAACTCTATGCCATAGTTAGATGTGTCCAAATCAATGTCGACAGAAACCACACCAACTGTGATATACATAAGTAGCTATTATGTCAGATAGCCAAGCTGCCATTATGGCACTTGATTCTTTCGTCATTAAGTCTTAACTTGTGTGGGAATGCTTGGAAAAGTTAATAAACTGCCAGAAGAAACAAGGTGACCCTCTGTTGGATACCTGATCATGTGGGAATAGAGGGTAATCCTTTATAAAGAAAGGAATCATCAGTAACCTTTATAGGTCCTGAAACATTCTGCTGACCTCAAATAATAGAATCTACGGAAACAATATCACCTGTAAAACTGCACAAGTCCTAAAAGCAGCGAGCTCAATAAAGAGCAATAAGGCTCCCGGAATGGAAATCCTTCGTCTTGAAGGAAGCCATTAAAAGTAAACCAGAGGCATTTGCAGACCTAAACACAACGTGACTGATAGAAGGAGAGTTCCCTCTGCTATTTAAACGTCAGGGGTTGGTATTAATCCCAAAAGGTGGCAAGCACCCCAGAGCCACTATTGTCATACAAACCGCTGTGGATGCTAGACACAGTAGGGAAAGTTCTAAAAAGAAGTATTCTCGACAGACGTGGCCAGTACATCGAAGGAGACAACATGTTTTCCGATCGACAATACGGTTTCAAGAAAAAACGAAGCACCACCCATGCGATACAGCAGTTTGCAATATTGTATGCGAAGCCATATCTGGGATTAGATGGAAAGGAGGAAAGAAGCAGTACTGAGCCTTGGTTTCGCTAGACGTCAGGAATGTCTTCGATTAGGCTAATTGGAGTCTAATTATGAGAAGGGTGAGTAATATGCAAGTGCCAAGCTACATGCTCCAAATAAAAGTTATTTTGAAGACAGAACCCTCTTCTAGATACATACGAAGGCCCGAAAAGATATAAAATTTAAGGAGGAGTCCCACAGGGATCATTTTTAGCTCCTGCGCTGTATGTGGAGATCAAAGGGAGTGGACATAATCGAATACGCCGATGATATCGCAGTGGTTGTAGTGGCTAAAACCCTAGAGGATGAGACACAAAATTCCAACAACACCATCAGTGACGTGAAGATATGGCTTCGATCATTAGCGGATAAAAAAACAGAGGTTGTTCTCATTAGCAGCCGAATGAAAATCGAGCGCCTGACCATACAGGTAGGAGAACACATCATCGATTCGAAGACCTTTATAAATTACCTAGGGGTATTGCTTGATCATAGGCTCAGCTTTAGATAGCACCTAACCTACGCAAGCGGAAAGGCCAATCGGGCGGTTGCCGCAATATCCAGGCTAATGCCAAATATTGGAGGGACCAGGCAACCAATAGGAAACCTGCTTGCAACAATCAACAAGTCAATCCTTATTGGAAGTTTCAATGAATACCTTCACATATACGACATCGCCTCTGTGAAGGCAAAGTCCAGAACGCCGAGTACATACTGCTAGAATGCAAAAAATTTGAAGCAGCCAAAACTGCCTTATAACGTGAGATAGGCAATGCGCTACCCCAAGGAGATTGATATCGTTCATACTATCAACGAAGGAAGCATGGGACACCACTTGCAAGCATCATACAGGAACTAGAGGTGGAAAATCAAACCCCAAGAGTCTATGGGGGAGAAAACCCTGGATCATAAGAAGGATAAGATCTGAGGTCAAAACCTATGAAGAAATACCTTGACCGGCGGTACCGTAGGGGAAAAAAACAGAACAGGCAGGGGGTGGTTTTAGCCATGCAAACATGAAGTAGCATGGAAACTCATTAGGATTTCACTCCTCCAGCGCATCAAAAAAAAAAAAGAAACCTTAAAAAAAAAAAAATTCAGGAAACTAGAAAGGGAAACAGGGCTAAAGCGTAAAATAACGATCAGGGCATGAAGCTAGCCAAGAAAGTTTAAGAAACATCAGCATTATGTTCGCATCTTAGCGGGCTTCCTAAGTCGTGATTGTAGACTTAAAGGACACCTAAGGAAATTAGGTATTATTATTTGAGAATGGGGTATGTTGCACTGCGACCTATTGGTCTATTGTTCCCCCAGCTAACACCTCGGGGAGGTACATGCCCTCATTAGAGTTCCCCTCGTTTTCGGATTCCTTTCGGAATTATTTCGAGGGTAAAGCACTCTTACTACGCCTTGGCGGAAGAAGTATGTAATAGAGCTCTCTCTCTAATCCAGTTTCCTTTAAGAATCTAAGGATGAGAGCTGGATCTAGTGACGGTATTTCTTCATCTGATAATTGGTACTTGCCCAAGTATTTCAGTCTTTTCTGGGTCAATGCCCCACAAGATCCCAGCACATGTTCCGGGATTTCGCTGGACTCATTGCAGAATCTACAGAGTCCTTCTTCAGATATACCTAGTTTCCTTAGGTGCTCCTTGAGTTTACAATGCCCCGTTAGGAAGCCCGTTAGGATACGGAGGTTATTTTTGCTCATGCTGATGCATGCGTTGAATCTTTTTCGGTTATATCTGAAGGTATATCTGAAGAGTCTCTTTGCAGAATCTGCAATGAGTCCAGTGAAATCCCAGAGCTTGTGGGCCACTGACCCACAAAAGACTGAAATATTTGGGCAAGTACCTATTATCAGATGAGGAAATACCATCACTCCCATTTTTAAAGGGTTTTTAAAGGAAACTGAATTAGAGAGAGTGCTTTAAACTTCCGAAAGGAAGTTTTCAGAAGAAGGGTGCATTCGAAGGGAATGCACCCTTCTTCAAATAATAACAATGAAGTACCTGTTCACTAGACATACTACAACACACCATGACTTTATATAATGTAAAGTGGCTATGTCTCGTGATGTAGTGCCCAGGGGTAGGTGTTAACCGAACCAAGGACTAGTCGGATGCTCACAAAAAAAAAAAAACGAAAAAAAAAACCTAAAGCCCTCAGACGAACTTAATATGTTTACTGAACCACCACACGTGTCATAAATGCATTGCAGAGGATACCTTAAATTTTTGACCAAATAATTAAATATGCATCGAAATTACTTGTAGTCATTTAGTATTCATTTAATTTTCAGTGCAATAAGCTGAATTAATTCCATCACAATAACTCTTTCAAAAAAGCCACTGTAGCCGCAATTAACGCCACAATTAATGTTGGCGTTCACTTCAATGAATAATTTCGAAATTGAAAATAATTATTCCCCTCGTATGGTTCTGCTTAAATACAAAAAATAAAAACACACTTACCTAGTATATGCGGAGTATAAACAAACTTATCGGCTAATCGACGTTTTGTTAAAATCATCCGTTACAACAACACACACGCAATAAATAATTACTGATAATTGCGTGAATTTGAAAAATGCCCCCGTTTCAAACATATGCAATGCAATGGACTAATCCATTTGGAATAATGACCGCCCTCCGCCGGCCACCGGGTGAGAGATTTTTGAAATTTGCTTGTTCACTACACAATACAGAGGGCAAAGTGTAATTACATTTGAAAAGTTAAAATATTTTTGCGGATTAAGTTCAGGGCTTTTCCGGAACATACTCGTACATATGTACATACATAGATACCTATTCCTGTGGGAAAATTTCAAATTTTGTTTGAAAATTTAAAATTTACTTATAGTTGGTGTTTTGTGGTACTTAAATTAAATCCATACCATTGCGTTGATGTTGCTTTCAACTACGGATTGCAGGTGCTATTAGTTTAGTTTTTTTTTTTGAACTACAAACATCCCCCGCAGAGTATAGCAAATTTTGAAGCAAATTACATATAAAAGGTAATTACACTTAGCTGACCAGAGGTAATTTGAACTTTGATTTTCATAGAACTGTTTTATTTGATTCGATTTGATTTTAGTTGATTTGTCTAGGAAGGCCACCATTTGAATTACCCATTTCCTAAAGGCCTTTTGATGGTTGTTCGCAAGTGAATGAAGGGTGATTGATTCACGAGGATCATAGATCTACGGATATATACTTGTGGTAAGCGCGCTGGGAATCTGCGCCTACATATGCAAAGATATGTCAGCACAAGCGCTCTCATGCTCTCACTATCGACTCCTACACTATACCTCCACGATGGTGGCTGCTGTGTGCCTAGTATCTCTACTGGAGATTAGGTAACCAACTCCTTTGGAAGGTCGTTGGTGGCAGCAGACGGGAGAGGGGGGAGGAGTCCTTTTTACTCAGGCACCTCCTCTTGTTCTAGGCGGTAGCGGACGAATTCCCTAAATGGAATCAATGGTTGCGTCTATCAGTTCCAGTTAGGCCCAACTATAAGTTTTTATCCCTACATGAGCTGCTTCGACATACTTGAATCCCAGGTCTATAGGGATCTCAAATACTAAATCAAGGTGTTGGAAAAGAGTTGGTGGTAGATGAGCCCTTAATGGGCCAGCGGCAGTGGTCATATCCTCGAAGCGGGTTACGGATTTCGGGAAAACCCGGCCCCTCGTCCTAGGTATAAAAAGGAACTGGTCCACCAGGTTGGGGGTTGTGCGAAGGGGTGATTTCCCTACCATGGAAAAAAGTATTAGTTGCAAATGCACTAACAGACTCGGATAAGATTGTTGATGACCCCAGCAAACGTGATAAGGAGAACAACTTTCGGATCTGCACGTGGAATGTTGAACGAGAGTAACAATTCGTATCAAGGCTAAATTCGCTAACATTAGCCTGATACGCGCTGATGCCCCCCTCTGTTAGACAAAACGTACGAGCAGTGCCCTAGCTATGATGTTAAATTTGTCTTCGGCGATTTTAACGCAAAGCTAGGAAGAGAGGGCACCTTTGGTAGTACTGTCGGAAAGCATAGCCTGCACGATACCACGTCCGATAACGGATTCAGGGTAATCGACTTTGCAGTGGGGCAAACTCTTGTAGTAGCTAGCACGCGATTCCCACATCTCAATATTCACAAAGGAACATGCAGGTCTCCAGATCAGTTAATTGTCAGTTGATTGATCACATTGCGAACAGTATGATGAAGCGAACATCGACTTGAACCACTACTTGTTGTAGCCAAGGCACGGATTCGGATATTTAGAACTTCGCGAAAACAAGAATATGCTGTGAGGAAGTTTGACGTCGGAAAGTTAAAATCGCAAGGGATCGCCAGAGCCTTTTCCGATCGAGTGTTTCTTAATCTCTCAAGGGGTCCTATGTCGCCAGTAGCAAGTACTGAAGACCAGTGGCTACATTGCCAAAAAGCCATCACAACGAAACCCCCGGTTCAACGAAGGCAAATGCAGGAAAACACATGGCATACAAAGCGACGCTGCATAGAAGGACCACAGCTACTCGTGAGCTCTATGAGCAGAAAAGAAGGGATGAGCACCGGCTTCCTTAGGAGGAAAAAGAAGGACCATGGGAAGCCCGGATGCTATTGCAGAAATGAGGTTCGGAAGTTTTACCAGAAGGCTACAAAGCCAGAACTGAGGCCTGCAGGGACGAACAAGAAAACCTAGTAGTAGAATCGTAGTCGTTGTTGAGGATATGGAAAGATAACTTCTGCAGACTGTAGAATGGCGACGATGAACAAAATTCCGCTGTCAGTCAGAATGAACCATTCAATGTGGACGATGATAACCAACATTTCCATCCACCCGACCTGGATGAAGTTAAGATAGCAATATCTAAGCTGAAATCCAATAAAGCTGCTGGAGCTGATGGTCTGATTGCCGAGCTATTCGAATCAGCGTAGGATGACTTGGTAAGGAGCATGCACCAACCTATTAGCAAAATATGGTCGGACGAAAGCACGCCCGATGAAAGGAACTTCAGCATTGTTTGCCCGATCCTCAAGAAAGGAGACCCAATAACCTGCGCCAACTATAGAGAAATAAATAAGTCTCCTCAACGTCGTCTACAAGATTTTATCTGCTATTCTATGTGAACGTTTAAAACCTTTTGTCAGCAATCTGATTGGTCCATATCAGTTACGCCAGGAATGTCCATTATCGACCAAATTTTCACACTACGGCAGATGTTGGAAAAAACCAGGAATTTCAAATCGATACTCACCACGTTTTTATCGATTTTAAGGCCGCCTATGACAGCATCTATAGAGAAGAGTTATATAGAGCTATGTCTAGTTTTGGCATCCCTGCCAAACTCGTCCGGTTGTACAGGATGACGATGGAGAATGCACGCTGCTACATCAAGGTCGAGAAAGAACTCACCGAGACCTTTGATGTCAAAAAAGGATACAAACAAGGCGACGCGCTGTCATGCGATATCTTTAACACCGTCTTGAAAGAATTATGCAGAACTCACACGCCAACACCTGAGGGACAATTTTTCAAAAGTCCGTGCAACTGCTCGCATATGCCGATGATATTGAGATAATAGAAAGAACAAAGCGTGATGTCAGTATTGTTTTTGTGAGCATTGAAACGAAAGCGGCTAAGATGGGTTTAACGGTTAATGAGGGCAAAACAAAGTATATGCTGTCTACAAGAAAGGACATACAACACCGACGCCCCGAACAGAACGTCAACCCTCGATAGATATAACTTTGCGGTAATTAAGGACTTTGTCTACCTTGGATCCGTTATAAATTCAGACAATGACACCAGCGCTGAGGTCAAACGAAGTTTTACTCTTGCCAATCCCTGCTTCTTTGGGCTAAGAAGGCAATTACATAATATGTAGCAATGCCCTCTCTCGAACAACTAAAGGAACCCTTTATATGGTTACTATGTCAAGAATGGATAAGGCCGCTATTGGTTTTTATGAGAGAAAAATACTTCGGGTGATATTTTGTCCCGTCTGCATAGACGGAGAGTGGAGAGCTATATGGCGACATCGACCTAGTGAGAAGAGTTCGAATACAACGACTTAGATGGTTGGGTCATGTAGAGCGAATGGTCCTCAACCAATTTGATCTGCGAAACTGAAGGTAGCTGATGAAAGATCGAGCTGGCTGGAGAGGCTTGTTGGTTGAGGCCCAGGTTTAGTTAGAATTAGTTATAGCTTTAAGAAATACAAGAGCGTTTGCATAATTTTTTTTTTTAAACACCACTTGTTTCTTTTCGTTCTCAATTTGAGCAGGAAGAATTGAAGAGTTGTGATCAAAATGATTCCAAGATATGTACATGAAATCGTTACAACTGACATAGGGATTCGCCGAAGCCATTTGTTATTCTTATTTGGAAAGCAACGATCTACTTGGCATTTTGAACCATGATGTCATGGGAATGAGTTCAGTTTGTTATGTGCAATAACTCTGGCTAAATTTTTATCCTTCGTCACATACTGCTAGCCGATATGTGGTTAGGCGTTTTTCCGTCAGAAGTGCAAAGTACTGCCTTTTGTCGCAGTACCTTAGTAAGCCAGTTTTTGTCCACTCATTCTAATTGAATTTAGTTATCTTCTCTACGTTACGTACAATCCTTTTAAGAAGCGTTTTTTGACATCGATCTCTTTAGCGAACTTAATAGAGCAGTACGTATTGCCTTGTCTCATCACCACAACCTCTATAGAGGTCTTCTTCAGTAATATTTTCATATTGTGCACCAGTCTTATGTACCTCAACCGCTTCTACATGACTGTGGTAACTGTTGGTTCAAATTGTGACAAACAAAGGCTAAGGACTCTCTGTTATAGTACAAGTGCTCCCAGAACTCCATCTAGTTCTGTGGCTCCATGGTAACTTAATTTCCTGGCTCGTGTTGTGTATAAAGTGCGGTTTGGTCCAGTGCCTATTGTGGTATGGCTTCATAATCCCTGACGAGACTAACTTTATGAAATTTTCTAAGAATCTCTAGATCTTCGCGAATGCACTTCTTTATAAGCTTCGATTTAGTTAAAGGTGAAAGGAAAAAAAAATATCTTAGGATAGTATCATATAACACCGTACATGTGTACTTTCGTGATGGCTACTAAATTAGAATTTCTTGGTGGGCTCCCATTTTATTATGATACTAGACTATCAGCAGCCGAAATACGTTTTCCAATAACCGTCCACAATTTTACATGCTTTACGAAATAGCATGAGTAGAAGATTACTAAATTCCATTTAAAATGTTTTCTTATTTTTTTGTTTATTTCTTGGAATGAATCTCTTCATTAAGCAGTAGTACCAGGTCCCAGGTAAGCTCCGTGGTTCCACCGTTGGCTTGAAGATCAAAACCAACATCAAAGTACTCTCCCGAAATTCTGAAAAACAACCGAGAGTATTATTCTTATGGCAAAGCTTCCAAAAAACTAAAAAAATAAATCTTTGGATAAGGCTTTGAACTCATCCAAAGTCATCAATTGAATGTCAGTTTAATATTGACAGTAACAGTGACGCGAAATTTGAAATGGCACCTCTTGTTGGATGACCGTTACCCCTTCATAGGACCCTATTGATAAAAATATTGCTACTTAGTTGCGATAATTGGAAGGATAACATAAATCACACCTTTTCGACAAAAAAAGCTACACCCACAAATAAAATAAAAAATTCCGGCAAACTGAAAAATATTTCGTCGCATTTTAATGGGTTTAGATTTTTGCATTTCAGCATCACTTACATTTTTACTTCCTGCGTTCTAGGTAAAAATTGAAGATCACATCTGTGTACCCTGGTAAGAATTTAATCCTTACAGGCAAAACTGACAAAAGTATCAGTTTGTATGGTCTTGCGTCAAACAATGAATCGATTAAATTTTAAATAAACAAACTCAATTCAAAGCACTACCGGAGGGATATCCATCAACTCACTGTTCAGCAGTTTGAAACTTAATTGAACGAGGAATGCGTTTGACGGCTTTAACCTATGAAAATTAAATTTTTGTTTCTTTTTTTAGAATTTGCAATTTATTTTGCCATTGTGCAGACAAGGGTGGATATTAAGGATACTTTCTATGTAAGACCTTGTGCTTTGGATTCATAAATTGCAAATTCTATTAATTGAATGATTTTTCCATTGCTATGAATGGTTGCTTTCGCCTTTCCTTTCCTTTCTTTTTTTTTTTCATAAATTTATGCTAATTCGTGTTTGATGAGACATAAAAAGGCATTAATAACGAGACGTCTGGTCTTGAAAAGTTCGTAAATAAAGAATGTATCAAATTTAAAATTTTTTTTTTTAAAGAAAAGCCATCTGACAGCCTGCGTAGGTTTTAAAAATTCTTTCCAATTCTTTTCCTAAAAAGGAAATACATCATTCAAGGACATACTCAAATGGTTCGTTGTTTAAATCGTCAATGTGTTGTAATCGATATGCAACAATCGTTTAAAGACAATAAGAACACAACGAAATGTCTTCATATTTCGCACTCCCTTAAGTATCTCACTCACTCTGAGGTGAATCCGCCATCCCTTTGTTCATTTCCCATCGATTTTATCTGAAAAAAAAACCAAAATAAATAACAAATGAAGAAGACAACCCAGAACGATGACGAAGAAGATGAGAACTATGAGAAAGATGAGAACTACAACATCGACTACGAGCAACCGACGACGACGACATCCAGTGTACACACCTACATGCATGTAAGCTAAATGTGTTCTATGTAAGAAAACAGAACTGAAGCTCGTTTCAGTGGGAAACATGACTGGCATCCCAATTGGTATAAGAACATCAAGATATAGGGATCATCTAATGGGGATTTTCAGCTCAGCAAGGGAAACGCTTGCTTTGCATAATAACATCACGTCTTAAAGTACACAACGGCAATGAAAATAGGACCAAGCGGAACATACAGAGAACGATTTCCGTCAACAAGAACACCCACCAACAAAAAAAAAAAAGGGTAAATGCCTTCGGCACGAACGTGCACCATAGGAGTGCGGTAGATTCTAAAGAAAAATGCATAAGCAACAAAGCTATATACTACCTGAATTATTCTCAAGTATTTGCTTTACTATTTGAATTTTTAAGTTTGGTGCCGCACTAAGAACAACGACTGTCGTGTAGTTGTCAGCATTATGAATTTACTACATAGGTGGAGTAGGTACCTGTACACGAAAATATTATAGAGTGGAGGACCTATTCACGTCTTCCAAAATTGTACCGGAATAACAGAGCGCACTGGTAGACTATTGAACGTGTTCTCTACGGAATCCTAGATTAATCTATATCTGTACATCTGTAGCTCTGTAACTCTGAAAGACATCTTTGTCTTGGTAAATGAATCCTTAGTTGTTGGAACCCTTTACATGGACTTAATAATACATTGATACTCTAGCTCTTATTCTTGGTCAAGATTGGGTAGTAAAACTATTATGTAAATAGCATTTTATAGAGAGAGCTTTACTACTCGTTCGAAAAAGAGGATAGTTACTGACTTCTAAGGAGAAGTCAAATACAAAATACCCTATTTCAGAAATCAGCTGAAAATATCATCGTCGTAGCTGAGTGTGACTTCAAACCCAGTTGTGTCCATTTCGAGACGATCACAAGATTTCCCATAAAGATCTTGGCCTACATGATTATAAGGTTGAACTTATACAAGATTTGAAGCCAGCAAATCACGCATAATGGCGTACTTTCGCTGATTGGGTGCGGGAAATAAATGAGCAAGATCATGATTCTTTACAAAAAAATATTCTCATTTCCATTTGTCTGGGTATGTAAAAAAAAAAAAGTCTCGCATCCGCGACTTCAAAAACCCAAAAACTCCAAAAACTCTCCTTCCACAACGAGTGACAGTTTGATGCCTTTTTTGGGCTGGCTTTGCTCTACAACTCGATTGTTAGAGGCTGAGTGGGAATCAATCTGTAGGAGCACAAGATTCCTCGATTAGACCCATAGATGTGAGTTGGCAACCCTTCAAAAAGGCCATTAGAAAGAACTTGGTTTTGTAGTTCCAACATACTGGCTGAGTTTCCGTAGGCAGACCTATACATATGAATAGTGTAAAAGTCTAGCAAACGACCATCTTCAAGACATCAATCATTATATCTGAACAGCACAGCCATTCGACTTAAAGCCACCTCGCTTCAGTATACATATGTACAGACCACTCAGCATATCCCATCAAATGTATTCGAAAATTAATCCAGAAAACACCGACAGTTCCATTTGAGCAGGGATATGTGATCCTACGCAATGAGCCCTTGCACTACTACACGGACTTGCATTGCGTGACGAGGTTTTCTTCAGTAGGCTAAATATCAGACTCTGCGGCCTTTCAAACCAGTTTAACTTTAAGGAGATTCCTTCCTATATTTGTTTTTTTTTTTCGAGAGTAGCTGACAGTTTCCAAAAGCCACTATAAGGATTGTTTGTGCATGTTCACTCAAGTGTGCATGTTTAACAATTTTTTTTTGTTTACTGTGCCAGGTCGAAAGGTTTGATCCTTTGAAGACGGCGCAATCAATTTTGTTAGATTGTTCAGATCTTTGAAGAAGTACTCGCCTAAGGTTTTCCTTGTCAAGAAGATGTGGCAGGATTTCTTCCTCTTCCTCGTTTCTACTGTTTCTACAGATATCATTCAGGTGGCACCAAGACTTCTAGCATGTCTGCCTACCAGATAGTGCCCTGTGAGGGTACCAACTATATTTCTAAGATTCCTATTCCTAGAAATACATCTACTGGTTTTCCTACAATCCAGCTCTGGCCAAATTTGTTTAGAAGAAAGACATGTGCTAATATTGTTCGACCTAGTGTTTGCCATACTAATTGGAATTTTATCGATTGAACCGTCAGTTCCTTCCTATTGTCAGCGACGTCCCGGTCTGCACCCTCCTTAGCTAGCTCGTCCGCTCTGCAATTGCCTGGAATATACCAATGGCTTGGAACCCAGCCCAGGGATACGTCGTACCTGATAGCGATTTCGTTAAGAGATCCGCGGATTTGCTTTACCAACTTGGATCGAATTATTGGCGATTCCAAGGCTTTTATTGCAGCTTGAGTACCTACATATATAGAAAACAATAGCGCTGCACTCTATCGAGATAATCGAAAGCCAGGTCGCGGCTTCACGGACTGCTGAGACTTCAGCTTGAAAAACAATAGAGTGGTCCTGCAATCGAATGGCGATGTGACCAAAATCAGGAGTATCTCATTCACTACCAAGAGCCACAATAGTGGTGATAATACTCCACCTTGGGGGGTACCCCTGTACGCCGACTTTCTGGTTACACAGTAACCTAACTCAACATGGATAAGCCTGCTTTTAAGTCAACCTTCAGGTCAAGAATTGCAGCAGATATAGCTTCTGTTTTGACATTGTTGAAAGCTCCTTCAATATCAGGGAAGGACACCATAGTGAAATCCTTGTTTTCAAAGAATCCCACTGATTCCTACCAACGAATGTAAGGCAGTGCGTATCGATTTTCCCTTGCGGTACGCGTGTTGGGATATCAATAGGAGATTATTCTCTAATTTGGTTGTAATGTGGACATCGATTAGCCTTTCCAAAGTCTTCACTGGAAAGGAGGATAGGCTGATCGGACGGAAGTTTTTAGGGGATGCATGAGAGGTTTTACCGGCTTTCGGTATAAAGACAACTTTGGGCCTCCTCCAGCATCTAGAGGTGTAGCCGAAATTTAAACAACTCTTTAAGATAGTGTGGAGCCAAGGGCTTAAGATATCGAAATCTTGCTGTAATTCAGATTTATACGGGAGGAAAATGTGCACTGCCCACTGTATGTATTTTCTTGGGAGTGACAACGTCCTCTGGCACTATAAATTGGGCTCTCATTTGGTTTTTTACAGAGTGTTTTGCTACCAGGAATATGAGTGTCCATAAAAAGTTCTAAGGTTTCCTTGCTGGATATAGTCCAGATACCATCTGGTTTCATAATGTAACTAGGAATAATTGAAGATTTGAATAAGATCTTCCTAATCCGGGATGTATCACTAGTCTTTTCTATATTTTCACAGAAAAGATGCCAAACGGCCCTTTGTGATTTCCTAACCTCTAACTTAAGTTTCCTAAGACTGCTTTTGTAGAGATTTCAGTCAAGCGAGTCTCTAGAGCGCTTTGCTTGATTAAAAAGCTTCCTACCTTCACTTCCAAGCTTACTTATTTCAGAATTCCACCACGGAGGCTTACCGCCACTCTTGAGTCTACTGATTGGGTAGGCTTCGTAAGGCTAAATTCATTTCTCCTGTGATTGTGTCCACCATCTGATCTACGTCCGATGGTGAATGCGGCTGGGCTAAAGCAAACCTGTTGAGATTTTTCAACCTTGTATTATAAATATCCCAATCCGTTCTCCTTGGGTTCCCAAAGACAGATTTTGAAGGAGTACTGAAGTCAATACTGAACTGTATAAAGCGGTGGTCAGAGAATGACACATCCCTAGATACCATCCAGTTCTTGACGCTATGATACTTACATAATCTTATAACATTTTGTCGCCAAAGTTCAAACACCCCAATACTATAGATACTATAATAATGTTTGGATTTAGTCGTCATAACAGAGTTTATTTAGTTTATCTTAATGATATTCTTAATCCAATTCGCAGAATTGTTGAATTATTATCGACTTATCATCCAAAAATATCAACCAATCCACTGAAGGAATACCGAAGAAGCGCTTCTATTTGGATTAGTCTCATCAGAAATCTACAGTATAATCCGACTATAAACAATTTTTTTTACAATTCATCACCTTGATGAATTCCGTGACCACAAACTGTTCAGCAGATTAGCGTTTTATCCCAGCGAGTGACACGACGGGGGTTGGTTGGTATACAAATTACGCAGAAAGTTAATCCACTAAAGTGCTTTGTTGACATTTTCATTGAAGGAGAATAGGATTTATGATTATGTTTTTTTTTTTGTTTTGTATTTAGAAAGTAGAAAGCGCTTGGTTTGGGTACCTCAGGTGTTCTCCACATCAAACTAAAATTAATTATGAAAATTATAAAAATAATGAATAAACCGTGGGTGGTTGATGTAGAAAGGACTCATATTTTGACATGGGTGAACAAGTATTTCAGATGTACGCGGATAGGTAGGAATGTGTTTGAAAATTTGTGCATACCACTTCCAAGTCTAATGATGGATTTGTTGTAGTGCGCGTAAGGTGTATAGCAATTTAGAAGAGCAAGAAGGGTACGAAAAGGATGCATATTTTGACCACTCTTAGTTTTGGTTGTAATCAGTGATGTTCTTTGTGCAGCCCTGATGACGAATAATAGCACCTTAGAATGGACTATGGCATCTTATTTAAAACGCATGGAATAACTGATAGGCTTCCCGGGGAGCACTCGTCACCCTTATTAGCTTCAAGACAGTTCGAGTCCTTATTCTTCAGACAAAATCACGTAGTTAAGGCATAGAAATATCTTAACAACCACCTGTTGTTGCTGCAGCAAGATTCCTCCCAATCCGACGAGCTAGAACATTGCGAGAATTCCCATGCCTGCAGCAGTAAGGACCCGTTCACTTTCCTATCAAATCTGACCGGACTGGTCCAAGAAGGCCTGTAATCTTGGGTCATATCACAGAATCGACTCGACTTCGGAACTTGATTCTAAGGTTGAAACATTTGAGAAAGCAATAAATTTTGCTTTCAAAGTTTCGTGTCCAGTGAGCTACAACAAAAAGAAAGTTCCATTGTGGTGGAATGAAGATCTGTCGAAACTCAGGAAGTTAATCAGAGTGATCTTCAATATCTGCTACAATCTTAACTTCTGGCAGCCCTATAAAGATTGTCTAAAAATTTATAAGAAGTCCATCAAAATGGCCAAGAAAACAGGGCTGGATGGATTACAGCCAATCTATCGAGTCCCTTAAGGAATCGACTCGGCTCAGTAAAATTATGTCCAAAGGACACAGCAATCCGTAACTAGACTGATTCTACTGCGGAATCTTTGGAACTTCTTATGAGAGTACACTTTCCAGGTTGTTGTGACGGTTATGCAGAACAAGCTAGTTCCGCCAACGCGCCGTCGACATAGCGGAATAGAATTATAAATACTATAACGGAGGATAAAATCTCTTGGTCCATAAATAGCTTGATAGCATTATGCCCATTATGCTTCAGAAACTGCATGACATAGCAATTCCCTGGCTACTACCGATAGGAGCAGCTTATATTTAAATCATGTCCCCCAGTCCTGGAGACGTGTCAAAGTTGTTTTTATTCCGAAAGTGTGCCGGCGGGGCCACGAATCCGCGAAAGATTTCCGGCCTATTAGCCTATCCTCTTTTGTACTGAAAACTCTAGAACGTATCCTAGACTTTAACATCCGTGAAACTTTGAGGAGCCCCCCACTATCGAAATCTCAGTATGCGTACCTCAAAGGTCGGTCTACTGAGACGGCTCTTCATGAGGTGGTGCGTACGGTGGAAAAGGCTCTCCACTACAAAGAATATACTCTTGCTACCTTTCCAGACATAGAAGGAGCCTTTAACAACATCCACACTGAAGCTATTTAAGAGGCACTCACCGAGTTAGGTGTAGAAGGTTTTCTTAGTCAATGGATTGTATCTAAGCTGAAAATCAGTATAATTCAGGGAATATTAGGTAACAGTATTGCAACTAAGACGGTTAGTAGAGGCATCCCTCAAGGTGGTGTCATTTCTCCCTTGCTATGGCTCATGGCAATTAACAAGATTTTAGTGCGACTTGATAGAGAGGGGGTTAAGGTGGTTGCGTACGCAAATGACATGGTTACACTGATGTCAGGAAAGTTGCTCTCCACGATAAGCCAACTCATGGAAAGTGCTCTGGATAACGTACACTTGTGGTCCACGAGCAGTGGCACCAGTGTTAATCCAGGCAAGACCGAATTAATGCTATTTACCACCAAAACTAAAGTACCCCCAAACTTAATGGTCAGCCACTATCCTTATGTTCCAGTGCAAAATACTTTGGCACGATACTCGACCCGAAACTTAGTTGGAAGCTTGATATAGAACAGCGGGTAAAGAAAGCAAGTCTAGCTTTCTATGCCTGCAATAAAACTTTCGGTAAAAAGTGGGGCCTCCAGCCAAAGATGACCCTATGGATGTATACAGCCGTTGTGCGTCCCATTCTTACCTACGGTACCATCGTTTGGTGGCCTGCCCTGAGCAAGAAATATAATATCGAAGAACTTAAAAAAGTACAGCGATCAGCGTGTGTAGGCATCACAAGAGCCTTGAGGTCCTGTTCAGCAGATGCTCTAAGTGTGATCCTGCACTTGACTCCTCTTGAATTTCATATAAAAGACTCAGCTACATGGAATGCGGAGTTGGCGCAGGTATCTTCTCTGACCAACTAAATATATCGAAGTCCTTTCGTCTCCCTGACTCTGCTAGTCTTTTCCAAGCGGAGCTTCTTGTGATTCGAGAAGCCTGCCGTTTGCTAAACGATCTCCCTACATCCAGTCAAAAGCTCGCTATTTTTACAGATAGCCAAGCTGCTATCAAAGCCATTGATGCGGTCACCATATCCTCAAAACTGGTAGAGCAAAGCCGGTTTGAAATGAATCACCTAAATGTCCACTCAACAACTACACTCATCTGGGTCCAAGGGCACAGTAACTATAAGGGTAATTAGCGCGCTGAAGATCTAGCCAGGCAAGGATCAGCCCATCATATCACATACATCATAACTTCCTACAGCTTGCCAATTAAGGGTGGAATAGCCTGACTAGTTGTGTAATATGAAGAAAGACATGGCCTGATTACAACAAACCTAAATCAAACGAGCTACTTGGTAAATCAAGACCAGATATTGCCAGAATTGTAGCTATCATTACAGGTCACTGGCCAATAGGGGAGCATGCGGCCAAGCTTGGTATTCCTCACAACACCTTCTGTAGAAGCTGCAAGAATATCAATGAGAAGGAATCTCTACATCACTTCCTTTGCAGATGTCCGGCCCTAGCGAGGATCAGGCAAAATATTCTAGGAACACCCTTCTTTGTGGACCTCGGCGAGATAGCCGACAAAAGGATTGGAGAACTAATCCGTTATTTGAACTCCACGGGTTGGGTCAAATTTCACATCAGCTAAGTTTTTTCACACGAGTTTTTGTGGTAACAAAACGGAGCACCCTAGCGCCAATTGGCTTCTTTCTAAGAACCGCCACTCTACCTACCTACCTATCGGTGGGACTCGTTTTGAGTTTTACTCTTGAATGTTTGTCAGACGCTCGTCAGAGGTGGGGCCGTGAAAGAAATTTTAGGTGTTGTCTCTTGAGCCACGGCACCCACCTATTTAGTGGTAGTCTACATTTTTTTGACTACTTTATTGATAATGGTCGAATATCTTAATCCAGCGGTCTCTCTTGACTCTGGCTTCCCCAAGCTTGGTAAGATGCGCAACATTGCATTTCTGGAGCAATTCACAGCCTTTACTAGTTACTAAGGGTGCAGTTGACACTACTTCACAGATCCTGTCATAATTGAAGAAAAGTAAAGTCCTTTTCATCGCACAAACAGTCACCTATGGGATTGAGATTTTTCCTGATATCCTGATCTAATTTCATTCTAGAGCTCTTTGTAGAACACTTTACAATATTTTTCAATTTGTTCATAAAGTATCTTAAGTTCATTCATTCATTATAATGTACGTGCAGATACATTCACCTCACTCAAAGTAACCCAATCATATGACATTCGTGTCCAAGCCTCAGCAATGAGCGCATTGAAACCAACTTGCAACCATGCACGACTTTCTTATTCCCTTCGAGGAAGCACCACATGAAAAACCTTACACATTCGGTTTTAACTCAGAAAAAAAAAACTACTTTTTTTATCATTTATTTATGTTCAATTCTACAGACTTCATGTGATAGATAGCGATGCACATGCATGTGTGATTAACAAAGTCATGCTATGTGGAGTTTCCTGACGTCCTTCTGTGACTGTGACATTTTATCTAAAAGATAAAGTTACTTGCTTCTTGCCACACTGTACTACATGGTATCTAGATACAAAAAAAAAAAACAGAATTGGTAAACCTTAATGGAAATGCACATGTACAAAAAGTTTCACATCAGCCAGAGCATTCTGCCACAGAGTCAGAATGTTAAATTATGGGAAACTTAATTCGGGTTCGTTATCCTGGTCACACAAAGTACACAGACGGACAAATACACAAAGGAAAAAGCACACTATACCTACCAAGGTAACACACACTCAGCAATGGTAGTGCTTAAGCTTCTTTTTTTTTCATTTTCTACATAAAACTTCAGTATACCACCTGATATCCAGGTGGATCTGTGTCAGAGTTCACCATACCTACATACAGGACGACAATTGAGTTAAGTTCTGATTTGCTGATAATATTCATGAGGGTCGTAATAATTGAGAATTGGATTAGTAACCCCCATTAGGAATTTAGAATGGAAACTTTTAACATGAATTTTCAGACTGAGATCCTATGCTCACCATTGTCCGGATTTAAGTCCCCAATGGAACTTCATTGCAGATCTCTAGGACAAGCATTACCATGCAAATTAATGTAGGTATAGAGAATATTTTGATAAGAGTCTGACTGAAATGCAGAACAGTTTAGATTAATTCCAGTTTTTGGGGGGGTGGAAAGGGACTTTGGTTTATCCCAAAGGGCTTTTCCAAAAAAGCTGTAGGTTACTGTGTAAAGTGATAGTGGTACATGGATGTGGGGTTCGATTTGCCAAATTCTTGGTGGAGGTGTTTTGATACCAGTAATAAAAAGCCAGCAGCTGCGGCTTAAAGTTTCAATTTGTTTAGGTAAACAACATTTTGATGGCAACATCTAATAGGAGTAGGGTAAGCAATCCTGTTTCCCAGTTGTGTTGTACTTAGAGAGATTAGGCTTCGTCCGACTACATAGATTGACACTGTGGTAAACCTTTTTTGTTTGAAAGATGTAGCTTCAACTGAGGACGTAAAAGACAATTTGATGATTCAATTGAATGACTATTATGACTGATGACTGAGGTGGAAGGTGGGTATCTATCGCAATGGCTTTAAGGGCTACCACTGGCGGAACGATGAGATCGCCAGACTGCGCGTAGAGTGCCACAAGGCGCTTCGGTTATAGTAGCCACGGAGAACTCCACGAAAGATTCACAACCATCCGAAGAAACCTAAAAACTGCAATTAAAGATAGTGAAATGACAAGCTTCATCGAACTGTGCAATGAAGCTGACCAAAATCCATGGGGAAAAGCCTACCAAGGCGTAGTGATGAAGTTGAAGGGTCCCCGAAAATTCGTGCCTACGTCCAGAGAGTTTCTAGAAAAAGTGGTGACTGTACTTTTCCCACAAGAACAGGGAATGTAAGAACACGCAGAGTGGGTAATTACAACGGGGATGTTATCAATATCGTCACCGCAGAAGATGCCTTTTAAGTCTGCGTAAAAATCAAGGACCAAAACGTGTCTGGTGTCGATGGAATCCCCAACATTGCCTCAAAAGCAGTAATAAATTGGCGTCCACTCATCTTCGCAGATATATTCAACACTTGTCTCAAAGAAGGAGACAAGTGGAAGGAACAAAGACTGGTCTTTCTACCAAAAGGTAATAAACCACCGCAGGATCCCGCATTATATAGGCCTCTATGCACATTTGTTGGTTACCATGGGAAAAATACTGGAGTTCATCATAAGTAAGTGATTTGGAAAGTGCAATCGAGTCGGCACCAGCCTTGACCTTGCAAATCATCAGAATGGTCATGAAACAAAGTCGTGAACACTCCAAAAAAAAAAAAAACCATCGAAGGAAAGCGATGGAAGAGCGGGAGTAAATATTAGGTACTGCGCAATTATCACGTTAGGTGTCGAGAACGCCTTCAACACCACAAACTGGAGAAATATCCTGCGAGCTTTTACCGCCAAGAGAGTACCAGAGTACCTGCAGAAGATAATGACGGACTATTTCAGAAATAGGATAGTGCTCTATGACACCGACGAGACGGCATTCCTCAAGTTTTCGTTCTAGGTCCGCTACTGTGGAGTTCGAGGTTGACTACAATGAACCTATCGGGATGGTCCAGGACTGGTTAGTTTGCATGGGTCTGCAACTTGCAGAACAAAATACAGAAGTAGTGGTCATCACCAGAAGACAAGTCATAGAGATTATAAGAGTTACCTTCGGCGATCACGTTATAGTTCAGAGTTTAAGTACCTTGGAAGGCTAACCTTGAGGAACACATACAGCTGAAAAGGCAACAGCTGCCCTGGCAAGGATAAAGCCAAATATCGACTGACCAAAGCACAGGAAGAGATTGCTCTTAGCAAGAGCATAGATAATGGTCTACAGCTCTCCAATATGGACTGGTGCTATAAAAACACAAAATCGTACACAAAGAAGATTGAAGTAGCTTACGGAATCAATGCATTGAGAGAGCGCCTTTTAAACAACTTCCTACGACACGGCATGTGTAGTGGCTGACATGGTAGCATGGACCATCTTGCTAAAGAAGCGAAACGGATATACCATAGCTACAGCGCGAATCGAAGTGATATTGAGTTACGACCAAGAACAAGTCTCGAAGAATGGCAATAGATATGGTATCACTCTGATAAAGGCAGTATAGATGCTTGGATTAATAGGAAGCATTGGGAGTTGAATTTCTACCCGAACCAGATGCTTACGGGCATTGATGCGGAACGCATTTGGTTCCATTATCCACGATATCATGCAGAACGACTTGTGAATAGATTGGGTGACAACATAACCCCAGACAACATCACCAGACAGATGATGGGTACGCAAGAGGCTTGGGAAGCAGAATCAGAACAGTGACAAACATTATGAAGGAACAGCGAAGACAGAAGAGACAATGAAATGCAGCGCAGCAGGCTGCCAAAACGAATGAGTCGAGTACGTACGGATGAAGTCCTAATGTCCCTCCTCGAAATCAAATGCTGATGGCAGTGCTGCGAGGACCAGGAGAAGGAGGGAAGCTGGGTATAGTGGGTGGAAATCCCACGCTGTTACTGAATACGGTCTTCTAACGTAAGATCGAACGTTCTATTCACTTGCTCTTGAAGCGACTCCTTGGACCAGTAGTTTTCTTAGGTAGGTCGCAGCTAGCACTCGGATCAATAATGGATCCATTGTGTACCCCTCTCATGGAGAAATTTAAAGGAAGACAAAATTCGTTTGTGGATTTGAGTTGGTTCAGGGAAGTATAGTTACACGACTTCCCTGATCCAACTCGAGATCGTTATAAATTTTGACATACAAAGTTAATTGTGGCTTTCCTGATAGGTAGTCTAGGTCTCTGAAGTGGTATTGCTCTTAGCGGCATGATTCCACAAATTTGGATTTAATAATCATGGATGAAATGGCTCTTATAGCGGCTTGACTGTCGGTGTAGATGTCTATCACCTTCCTGATGTTTAGTTTCGTGGATAAGTCTTTGAGCGCTTCTACGATTGCTAAGATTTCCGCTTGGAACACACCATAGTGGTTTCGAAAACTTCGTGAGTGTGCAGGGTTCAGACGAGTAGATTGTAAGAGTTCACTTATTCATCAGTTTTTGACGCGTCCGTTAACATCTGGATTTTATTTGGATTGAGCCCCTACCGTTTGGCCGATCCTCTCTTGAGGGGAAGATTTTTTAACTTTAAAGGTGAAGTCAGAACATGACGTTATGTAGTCTGTCTCGAGTTGTATAGTCTATCTCGAGCTATATAGTCTGTCTCGATACCCGGGAGAAGTGTAGTGGTTCTGGCAGCTATTTTTCCAAAAATTTAATGGTTTAAAACGCAGGTACAAGTCTAGCTTTAAGGTCTCCAGTTGGCGTGATTTTAATATCGCTAGTAGTCCTTATGTATGGTTATCTTTGGATCCCTGTTATTTCCCTGAGCCACGTAGACTTTACCTTGCGACTTACTACTGTGTAAGTAGTTTTCCTAACTCTGCCCAAGTCTTAATCGAAAATCTGCCAACCAAGGGTGATTCGAAATTTATAATGCCAAAGCCATCAAATGGGGTTTGTTCTCCATGATCCATTGCTGTTAGGACTTCAGATTTGTATCCTTATTGCTTTCGTCCCGTTAGTCTGATGTCATGATGTCATCTGTGTATGAATATAAATGTATGGAGTCCAAAGGGATAAAGCGTTCTCTGGACTTGTATGACGCGCATTCATATCCACCATATGGACTTATAGTTTATATAGAACAGACTTGTATTCAAAATTCCATCGACAGAAAGAGGTTATGCATTGTCACCTTCCTTGACATTAAAGAAACGTTCAATAATACCTCTTATGAATCCACTAAACATGTCCTTAGTGATATGACCTTCCCAATAGCCATAGGCATATGGATTAAGCCCATCCTGAAAAGTACAGTGATACACATCAGCATTGATAATGTTGAAATACTGGCGTATACAACCTGAGGGTCCTCCGAGTTGGTTGAATTCTATCGCACAGTTCTCGTGATTAACAGCCTTCTTAAATGCCTTAAAAGCCGAGGGATCGATGCATTGGTTACACCGATAATGTAGCGATAATTGTCAAAGTGTTATTTGAAAGGTCCAACTTAGAAGCACTTCAATGTGATCTCTCTGAAGTACATAGTGAACGTAGCAGTGGATCCTAAAAACAACGATTATGCCCATTTACCAAGAGAAGAATGAAGAAGAATGTTTTCATTTATTCCTCTATTTACAGTGAAACCATTAAACGAATGTGAAGTAGCTCAGTACACTGATGGTACAAAAATGCCAAAATGGACAACGGATCTGGGTCTCAAATCGTTAGCGAGCCGTCTGGCACAAAATTGTCACTTAGTTTAGGCAAATACTCTACCATCCTTCAAGCAGAAATGTTTGCGTTACCATTAGTCTACATAGAAACCGACTTAACAAAACAATCATCATCTGCTCTGATAGTCAAGCCGGCTTAGGCTTTGAGGACACACTTCCAAGCTATTGCTAATATCATCTCGACAAACAGTCGTACACAGAGATGTACCGAGTTCTTCTCCCCTGCGTATCACAGAAAAAATTCAAGATTTTTGTTAATACGTGCAGGTCCAATCTAAGAACTTACTGGTGTCATAAGTTACCATCGCCTTTTGAAAAGAAGGCTCTACATGGGCCTAAGGAATACTGAGACCTACCTGCATCTCCCGTTCTCACAATCGTAAGAAAGCGAGTCCTAGCCAGCCACCTAGTCCTAACGACTTATCTTGCTGCAATACAACCCTAGAAGTCATTGAACTTCCTGACTGCCTCTGAAGTAAGTAACTTACTCTAAAACCCTATGGGGAGTACAGTAGGACTGTTCAAGAAGTCATTGAACTTCCTGACTGCCTCTGAAGTAAGTAACTTACTCTAAAACCCTATGGGGAGTACCGTAGGACTGTTCGAGAAATCCTAGTGGCGGACTGGACCAACCGTAATAAAGGTATTTTTATACGTCTTTGATAATATGTATGCTTATGCAGCGAACAGAGAAGTTTTATATAAAGACTCGTCAGGGCTTTGCCCTTACTTGTCTTCCTAGGCGAAATCTAAAGAAATAGTGCCTAATGGTTAAACAGGCTTTAATAGTCTTTTCTCTTCGTAATCTAAATAATCTGCTTACAATTACGTAAGTCGCCTTTAATCCAACAACAATCATACACGACTTATAGTTCTTCCACTGGTAGGACAAATCCACGCCATCCATCAATACAATGTCCTCAATTTGACAGAATTTCAGATACCGAGCAATAAACCACCTTGTCGTTGCAAAATGTAACCGTCCACTACATCTTGCTACACTATCCAACCATTCTACAAGTGAAAGGCAAAAATTAATCCAGCCAAGGATATCAAAGTGATCGAATGTATCTTTTACAGTAGATGTTGAACCTCAATTTTCCTGTTGAATTTCATGAAAATTGTTAATGTTCGCCAATGGATTTCTCACCTGGCACCCGACTGTCTTTCCGTTCCGTAATGACCCGTTAACATTTTTCATTAATTGTTACTCGTTCTTGATAGCACTCATTTAATTCGCGAAAAAGCTTTCCGAGCAATTTTGCAATAACTTTCACCAGCGACAACAAAAAATATATCCACAAGTTCTGACCCGGTTGGTACGTGTTTTTTTTTTTTTTGAAAACCAATCGGATTGCAAAAACCTTGGCGACACCGTGCTGTATTCAAGCGAACCATTTTACGACTCATTGGACGACCATTATCTCCATTTTATTGCCAAAGTTTATTATTTTTTTATTTTTTCATCGCACCCCCTACAAGATGGAAACCAGGATGGGGTAACAATTTTAATATCTCTCTGGTTTGCCAGTATGTCCTTGTACCTAGAAATTCCATTTCAAACCGATAACAGTTTGGGGTGGACGACAAAAACCATAAAAACGATTCCCCGACAAAAAAAAAGGCAAAAATCCTGCAACGAATTTTGTGTATCTTATCCAACATATGGAGTATCGAGTCATCCTCGTCCTTGGTACATATAGCAATCTCATGAAATTTTCAACCGAATAAGCACTGAAACAATATAAATTTGCATTTCGGCTATAAAAAAGTGTTAAAAAAGAAATTCGTTGGTACGACACGGCGCGGAGTGGGAGCTACTACTCCTACTACTACTGGCTCTATGGTCGAGAACGTTTAACTTTTGGTTGGTTTTTCCTTTTGCCCAGGGATAATAATTTGCGAACAAGGATGGCTTCACCTGGATCACCGATGCACAAGTTGACTTCTTGTGTTTTTTTTTGTCTCGGCTTATCGCTGATAACTTTTACCCATAGCGATGTCATACAGATGTAAGAGGTCCGAGAGACTATCCTTTCATCTACTGGATGGTATAGGAGAAGTTTTACCTTTTCAGAGAAAAAAAACTTTTTTTTTTCCTTTGTTTAAGCAATTTTATACTTTGGCTGCAAAAAAGTGGATCACCTTTTTTTTTTGAATGCACTAGGGTTTTGTTTGCTCTTTTTGCCGATACCTGATTGAGTTCTGTCGAACAAAAGCGGAAAATTGTTGAACAAAGGAAACTTTGCTGTAAAAACCAGGACATCAGCTGCAGAAAGAACCATAAAATAACCAAAGTGCAGCATTGCATACAATTACAAGTTTCAATTACTGTTGTCATACGAATAAAATGGTCTGGTGAGTAATAGAAAATTGGTTCCAACCAACATCTCAAATGGAGTAGAAACTAAAGAAGGACGGACAGGATATGGAATATGCTTACGGTAAGTTCGTGGTATAGAATTCAAGTCGACAGTTTTAAAAGTTGTACTAGGATGTTTTTTTAAAAAAAAGAAGACTTATTGAATGATAATAGGAAGGAACCCTGCCTTATAGTGATCCTTTATGCTGTACCGGAAGTAGAACAATTTAAGTTCTGATTTGTCATAGTTGTGCAAAGTTTTACAGAAAGGAATCTATTAGTACTCGCAAGTATCTTGTGAAGATCAACATAAAGCAAGCCGTGACACAGTCAGCGAATGTATTATTTGGTTCTTTCAGTTGTATTCATTTCTTCGATTTAGACAACAAACTGGAAAATTCGTTGCTCCGGCTTTGCATCAAGGCGATAACTTGTACAAATCGAGGAAGGACCGAATAAGGAAAGTTAAAGAGGAAATTTTGTCATAGCTCACTATGTCAGAGGGATGCAGAATCCTTCTTCGGCAATATGAAAATACAACAAAGATATCAGGGAGTACAGAACTTCATAATTTAACCAAAACGTTACAAAGCTTATACAACTTTGAGGTAGTTAAGGACCGCTATAACCTCAGACAATAACACCAGCGCTGAGATGAAACGAAAATTAACTCTTGCCAATCGATGCTTCTTTGGGCTAAGAATGCAAACCCTCTCTCGAACAACTAAAGTAACAGTATATAAGACCCTGATCATCCCAGTCCTGCTCTACGGCGGCGCAGAGGCATGAACTATGTCAAGAATGGATGAGGCCGCTCTCGGTTGTTATGAGAGAAAAATACTTCGGGTGATTTTTGGTCCTGTCTGCATAGACGGAGAGTGGAGAAGATACAATCATGAGCTGTACGAGCAATATAGCGACATCGATCAGAAGAGTTCGAATACAACGACTAAGATGGTTTGGTCATGTAGAGAGGCCCGGAGAGTCTTCGAATCCACTCCAGAGGGACGACGCAGTAGAGGAAGACCTCGCTTTAGGTGGCGCGCTCAAGTGAAAAGGGACCTAAACCAACTTGATGTGCGAAACTGGAGGCAGCTGACTAAAGACCGAGCTGGCTGGTGATGCTTGTTATTTCAGGCCCAGGTTCACCCCGGACTGTAGCTCCACCTAAGTAAGTACTTAAGTAAATTACAAAGCTTAGGGTTCAATCGATACATCAGGTCGCCTGCTTGTACGGGTCTCACAAAAAGAATGGAGTTTGTAGGGTACCGGGGTAAATTAAGGATAACACTCTAATAGCATCATAGGGTATGGTATAGTATAGGCTTTTTTTTTCAAGAGTTAGTATATAGATGCTACATTATCCACAAAGGGTCTTACTAAACTTACTAAATAAAATCAGTAAAGGCGCATATAAGTAAGTTATGAGTAGGCCCATACAAGTAGTACTGATCCTCGATAAGACTCGATAAGACAATTACAGTTTTTGCCAACCAATACTTACTCCAAAGGGACGTCCTTATATGTGTGTATGCAGATGCAGATGCAAAAGACATCCTTCAATTTTATTTGGCTAACTTACTTTACTTAACAGGCTCCCAACCCGAGAAGAGTCTCTACATGAGACACAGCAGCCTCTGTGTCCACTCTCCTCGGTTCCGGACACGCTGCTTCCAGTTGTCTAGACCAAGTGCTCAGGTATCCGCGATAGCTTGATCCTTAAAACGGAGATTCGGTCTTCCTTGTTGTTTTGAACCTGTGATTTGAAGATCCTTTTTGTCACTAGTGGAGTCGACGTGTTTTGGCTTTTTGGATTACATCCACATCTTGGTAGAGCTCATTGAGTTCGCGGTTGTATCTTGTCCTTCGACGAAAAATTTTTCTCTCGAAAGTGTTCAATATCTGCTCTGCTTTCCTGCTTATCTTCTAGCACTCGGCTCCATAGAGTAGAACTGGCAGGATCAATGTTTTATAGAACATGCGTCTTGAACCCATTTGATTCGCCAAACCGAAGTAGCAGCGGTCTCATAGGGTAAGTCTTCGTCGAATCACCACTAAGGTGTCAGTCCTGGACTTGATATTTACTCCGAGGTAGATAAACTCCTTTACCACTTCGAAGTTACTGTTTCCAACAGTGACGTTCTGTCCTAGGTGGTGGGCAGATGCTTCTTTGTTTGTTGACAACATGTACCTGGTTTTGTACTTATTTACATACTCGTTTTGCCAATTCTTCAATTGCCATGAAAACTTCTAAGATAGCGCGATGTCGTCTGCGTAACCCAACAGCTGGACAGATTTGTTGAAGATACTACCTTCCATGTTAACATCTGCCCTGCGCATCTGGTTTAGCGCTAGATTGAAGAAGTCACATAATAGCGCATCTCTGCCGAAATCCGGTACATGTTTGGAATAGTTCGGAGGAACTGTTTCCGAATGGCATGTTGCACAGCATTTTTTCCAGCGTCACGCAACATAGTTGGATCAGTTTAGCCGGGATCTCGAATTGCCTTGTAGAGCTCAAGACGATGAATGATATCATATGCGGCTTTGATGTCGATGAAGAGATGATGAGTTGCGACTTGAAATTCGTTGATTTTTCCCAAGATTTCCTTTTTTTGAAACAAAAGGAGATCCTAATCCCAGAACCAATCAGACTCCGATTTGTTCCATAGTACTTCCAGGCAGATTCCTCTTTTTTGGTGCAGTGGTTCGATAAACTTTGACTTTATTCCTTCTTCTCGCATGGTTCGGTGGCTGTGTTGTGCTGTACCCTGCCTGGACTCGAACTTGCACTGTTCGGGTCACAAGCAATCACTCTATTCACTATACCATTTGCCTTAGTGTGAAAATTTGGTCGATCGTCTATCTGCCAGGCCGGAAGCCACACGGGTTCGTGCCGATTACTGTGCTCCAAAACGGCTTCAGACGTTCAGATAGTACGTTGGATAGGATCTCATATGAGCAATAGTTCTTGTAAGACATAAGGTCGCCTTTCTTACAAATGAATCAGACAGAGGTGATAGGCTAGTCATCAGTTGATGTTCATCCAACCAAACTTGGTTGATGTTTTGGTGCATGCACCAAAGTATAATATTTTTCAAACAAGGTCCCCGCAGGTAAACCATAAGAGCCGTCGGCCTTGTTGTTCTTCAGCTTTTTGATAGCTGAGCCAACCTCGTAAAAATTTGGAAAGGGATTAGTCCTTCACTGACTGGAGATGGGAGACTGCGTAGCCGCTTTTCCTTTTACGCAGGATTTTTATCTCCTCCCTTCTTCTGGCTCGAACCTGAGCCTATCCATCGTATTTCCTGCATCGCGGTAATATCTGGCTTGTACCGCGTGAGGACAGATTCAAGTTTTCGAGCAGCACCAGGAGTGTATAATGTATGTACATACGAGTATGTTTCAGGTGCATACTCTCAATTCATAGTCCATGAACGAGGGGCCGGACGGTTTAAACCAATGTCAGTAACACGCATCGGGGATGTGAGCGCTGTCGTTGGCCAAATAAGGGATCATTCAATATCATCCCTTTTCCGAAATTCTGCAGTGTCTCAGGGAAAGCATCTTAACGGGTCAAGAGTTCGATAAGTAAACAAATATTGGTTTCCAAATATTTTATCTCACCGGTTCATGGTTTGATCGTTTACATATTTCTACAATTATACCCACTTAGATATATCATTCTTATTAACGAAGTACATTTGCAGAAACAGGGTGATGCCTCCTTTCATAATGTTTCCTCTAAAACACTTCAGTAGAGAGCTATGCTACTTTTTAATTGTGAAATGACAACAAAAATAAAGCGCATTGCATCCAGTAACTTAATAATGCCATAAACCATTAGTTGCCTTCCAAATTTAGTCTCGCTATTGTGTGGAGAATTTCATTAAGGTTTCTGGTGCAGGAGAAAACACTTACTCTCTGCACTAGGCGGAGGTATAAATCAACAAAATTGCATTTTTATGCACTTAATTGCTCTGCATAAAAAAAATCCTTTCCCTGCAGTGAAAGTTGGTACATAACCTACAATCACCATGTAAATGAAATTCCTGAACTATTCGAATGAAACAAGGCAAACCGTTGTCCATAACTCATGTCAACTCTTATTAATCCTTTTAAAATCACGTTCGCATTTCAAGACTTCACCACCTTGACATATCCCATCCATATACTTCATTAGACCTTTTATATTCGAACAAATGAATTACCTATCCTTACAGCATCCTGTCCGCCGCAATGGACAATATGGTGACTGGCCCTCATCAATTATTATGGACCCCAATTCAATTGGCCTGGCAACCAGTGTGCAAATGACACGGTTAGGTAGTTTTTTGGTTTGCAAATCGATTCTCGGGTTAATGATATGACCATTGTCTCGCCTCTTAATGGTAGATATTCAGGGTAATTTACCCAACACCCAATGGACTAACAGCTGTAGGAAAGTACGTTCCAATGACTGTGTAATGCTGTAATGCCTGGTAGATTACTTTGGTGGAAATAACCTAATCCTGTCAAGTGGAGGATTACACATATACACACGGCTGGGTATGGGATGTACATATGTATATATTTGTGAAAGGGCTAAAGGTTTACTACTTGAATGGCTTATTAATCAGGTTAAACCTTGATAAAGTGGGTAGAATTTCCGAGTAATTGAAACTGATAGTAAGGCAATTGAAGTGGGATTACGGAGCAGTTATTTTGCTTATTGACATGAAGCATGTTGGCATGTTGCTTGCTATTGTTTTGTGGATTTTGTTAGAAGTTTGGTTTTTCATAGTTGTCACTAGATTTGATCCAATTCTGTATTAAGTTAATGAGTCTTCTGAGAAGAGTTTAAAGTAATCAAACTTTCAGAGCAAAAAACAGACAGGAAGTTATAGACATAACTCTATCTTCATTTACTGACTCCTTCACAGTAGATAAATAGAGGATTCTTGAAGAGGCATCCCTATCGGGTCAGAAATGGATTCGCTTTCAACTAAGCTTCCTAGCCCTAGATTGCTAACAACTCCCACAGAAACCCCAAGAAAGCGGATTGGGTGGGTTTAAATTAAAAGTTAGATATCATCTAAAGGATAAGTCACTTTGCATTGCGGGTCCTGCAGATATAGACAAGTAATTGATAATCTAGGCAAAATAATAAGCATGGCATACGAAAAAGTCTCCGGTCAAGAAGACGGCCAAGAGATCTTAGGAACAAGGAGATAAACTCCAAGAGAAAACAGGTCAGACTTTTCTATAACAGGGCTATAGTAGTAGGGGTAGATATCACATGGGAGGAATATAAGGAGTGCAACAGAGAATTCAAATGTTTGATCAGGCAATCTAAAAGGAAATCTTGAAAGCTATTCTGTGAATCGATTGCAGACACTAGTGAAGCTTCTAGACTCCGCAAAATGATGGCAAAAGACGCGGTATTTCCCAGCTTTGTTAGAAAATCTGACGGATCGTGGGCAGAAAGTAGTGAGGGAGTTTTAGAAACATTAGTCTAAGCTCATTTCCCAAGAAGTGGCACTGTTTCGGTACATAATGCGCAATTTGATAACGTCAGGGTGTGAATAGAGGATGACGTAGATCATCTCATCACATGGAAGAAACTGTGATGGGCTCTAATGTCGTTCTCACCATTTAAAGCGCCAGGCTCCGGTAGCATTTCACCAGCTATGCTACAGAAGACTTCAGCGAAGGTTATAAACAGGATCAGGGAAATTTCTATAAATTTTCTAAGGTTAGGCTACGTACCTAAGGTATGGAATGTGCGGGTGATATTTATACCCAAAGCAAGTAGACCAGGCCACACTTCAGCGAAAGACTTTAGACCCATTAGTCTTTCGTCATTTCTCCTCAAGACACTTGAAAGACTTCTCGACGCAGCAAGTGTTGCAACGGATATTTATGCAAAGCTCTGCACGTATACTTAAAGGGCAAATCGGTAGAAACGGCTCTACATGAAGTAGTAGGTAGAGTAGAAAGCCATCTTCACCATAAGGAATTCACACTAGCTACCTTTTTATATAATTAAAAAAGTTTTGGAAAGGATAAATGTCGAACATAGCATTACCAATTGGCTTTGCAAGATGCTCATCAAAAATAGAAAAATATCAATTCCAATCTCGGACTTAGTTCAATACGGAAATCGGTTACTAGAGGTACTCTCCAGGGAGGTGTTATCTCTCCCTTTCTGTGGGTTCTTGTCATAGACGATATACTTAATGATCTATGCAGGCTTTAACACCACTTCTTATGCAGATGACGTGGTGATTTTAGTTCAGGGAAAATTCTTAGATACATACATAAATACATACACACTTACATACATAATCCGATCCTCTTTTACCCTAAGGTGTCTTATGTTGACCAGGGTACAGGGTTCAAAGAACAGCCTGCATTGCCATCATTGGTGGTCTACGCACTACGCCCATGGGTGCACTCGAGGCATTTATGTATCTTTTACCATCAGATCTACAAATAAAATTAAAAGCTGGAAACAGTGCACTTCATCTCACTAAAGCAGGACTTTTCAAATCTAGCTATATGAGAGTGCTAATTCTTAAGCCTGATCAAAAGCATTGTACAGGTCCTGCAAAATCGTCTTCTGAGTCTTCTGTCACATGGAATGTAAACAAGAGTCAAAGTGTCCAGCATTGCGACCCTATCTAGAGAGTTTTTGTTTAAAAATTTCTTTTGGGAGTTCAAGATAGTCATGGCATGTTGCATCCGGCAACAAGATGGTTGCAGGTCACTGTATATGCCCCACCAATTCAATATAATTCGGACTGGACTGAACTGTCTGAGTCCTTGATGGCAGTCCTTTCTAATGTCAACCAGTGTCAATAAATGACCTGGCCTGGCAGGTTGATTTTCGTCTCCTGCTTCGAAAAGGTTTTGATTTTTATCTCCTGCTTCTGGACCCCCTAGAGGAAGACCTCGCCTTAGGTGGCACGCTCAAGTAGAAGGGGAAATCTGGACATAATTGTTGGTTAAGGCCCAGTTTTACCCCGCACTGTAGCGCTACCTAAGTAAGTAAGCTTCTGGTCCCCTAGTATCTTTTCTCAGTTTACGAGACTTTTTTGTCCACCCACTTCGAGTTTCGCCTCGTAGTAGCTGCAACCTTTGATCATCTACCAGTGTTGTAACAGAGCTGAAGTGCTTCCGGATCCAATTCCGAGCTTACTCAGTCTCCGACTTCAAGGATATGGAAGAGTCCCGCGGTAGGAACAACATCCGGTTGTTTTTTCTAGAAAAGCCAAGCAACTAGCGTCAAGCACGGAAGAACTCAGGCTCTTCGAAACAACAACGGAAACCTAATAACCGAAGTACAGTGAATACTAGATGTGTTTAAGCAGCATTACCAGCAACTACGCGATGGGCATCAGAAAGAGAGAGTGATATGTCAAAAAGAGAACTCGTATCCAGTCAAGAAGCCAACCCGTCGAATATTTGGTCCCATATGCGAGGAGGGCGAATGGAAGAGAAGATACAACCGCGAACTCAATGAGTTGTATCAAGATGCGGATGTGGTCCAATAACCCAAAATACGTAGACTACTGGCTCGCCCACATCAAGCGAATGGACAATAATGCTCCAGCAAAGACGATCTTCGAACCACAGCCCCCAGTTTCGAGACGACAAGGAAGACTGAACCTCCGTTTTAAGGATCAAACTATCGCGGATGCTAAAGCGCTTGATCTAGACAACTGAAAGCAGCGTGCCCAGAATCGAAGAGAGTGGAAGGGTACCGTGTCGCAGGTACAAACTCTTCATAGGTCGGAAGCCTGTAAGTAAGTATTGGAAAAATATTAAATGACAGTATGGAGTCCCCTCTAACGTCAATTCACACATAAAACGAACCCTTTAAGTAAAGTTCATTTCATGAAAACCTTAAATGGAAAACTACCCCTTTCTTCCATTCCACTTTTATCAAAAAAAAAAATGGCACACAGTCAAGTCTGCAATTTCATCCCCAATTGAAAGGACTCGCCCCAGACAACACGATAAGTAGGATAATTTTATTTGACTTGGTCAATATTGTGCTCTTTCACACAACCACCATAATCAGAATAAAATCTGCCAACATAAATCACTGAAATCTTTTGTCGAATAAATCTAATATATCTATGTGTGTGTGTATATATAAATTGGTATTATAATGTATTCAGAGGACACAGGAAAGCAAAGCTTAAAGAAAAAAAAAGAAAAGGAAAGTAGCCTTCTACTTGAGCGTCAACCTCCCATCGGAAGGGGACCTTCAGTCTGTGCACATTTTGACTCTGGAAGTTCAATAACAAAGATGAGAAATCAATTGAATTGGTTTGGTTTTCGGTTTTTTTTTTTTCGTCTTATTTTCGGGGACTAAGAGTAAACGAAAAATCCATTATCCTACTTAAGTGCGGTCTTATCTCATTTGATCCCAAATTGATTGACTCAAGTGCTGCTGGAGGGTTTCGAACGCATTTTCTTGACTCAATTCTAATTTTATGATGAATTTAAAATCTGATGGGAGAATATTTATAGATACGTAAAAGTTTCCCTGAGTGTATCAAGATATATATTTTTTTTAAATAATATGTAGGTAAGCCTCTTGAGGAAATACACCAAAAAATGCTTCTCACTGCCTACGGATAGATTGTCGACCCCATTCCAGTGATCTGCCAACTCACACACACATCAGAATGAATGCATTTATCTTCGATTGACGAAAGTAGATTCTTCCCTGAATGACATCTTTCTCACCCTTTTGGGTCGTCCTTAATCTGC
Source organism: Xylota sylvarum (assembly GCA_905220385.1). Classification (NCBI taxonomy): domain Eukaryota; kingdom Metazoa; phylum Arthropoda; class Insecta; order Diptera; family Syrphidae; genus Xylota; species Xylota sylvarum. The sequence goes on from LR999958.1 coordinate 44,562,439, forward strand.
CTACCAGGTGGAGTGCTGTTGCATCCTGCCATCTATGTTGCAGCAGATGAACGTTAATCCCAGTAGCCTTTACACTACTCCCACAGTCCTTCAATGCACTTAATTAATTGATTTTATCATCGGAATCAAGTACGAAATTTAATTGGAACGGTTCTCACTGGTTTCTCCATAATGAGGTTACTAGAGTTCTGTTTACGCTGTGTCGTCCTATCCGTTCTGATTTTCGATGTCGCATGGGCTTACGTAGAATCCATGACGGCAGTTGGTTGCCGATTTCAATTTCATTTCAATTAATTTCCGCATTGTAAGGATTTACTTTCGAGTACCTTGGCACAAAAATCAATACCTGTCACTAATGGTTTTTCGTTGGTTGTTTTATGTTTCCATTTATTTGAAAGGATAAGTGGTTTGCTTTGTAAATAAGATCGATACACCCGAGCATGAGTGGATTATTAAATGTCAATAATCAGCTAAATTAATAGGTATGTGACATAATTGCTAAACGTTAAAAACAAAAATATATAGAAAACGGTTCTCACTGATTTTGATAACTATCTACTCCTGGAGCCAGCTATGAACTCCTGTTGGTAGATCCTTTTATTTTTTTAGTGCAAATTGTATTTGAATCTATAGTGCACCCTTTCTGATAGAAACTAAGAAAGGATACGGTAGCCGGTGTTTGGAGATATCTTTTGGTAGAGCCCTTGTCCTACTGAGATCTAAAGTTCGACACAGAAACCAGACAGTTTCGCAGGATATCGCAATGAAGCTTCATACCACAAAATGACATTAAGGCACTGAAACCAGGAACCTGCAATGGCTTGACACATTGAAGAATAGGTTTAAATCTAGGTCAGAGGAGATACGGACTCTATGTTTAGATTTAGGTTTAGGTGGCTATGTATACCAAGATACATGATAGCATGGATCTTTCCACTTTGCCATTAGTAAAACCAACCGGATATTCTTATGAAGCGAAGGATACTCAAGATATCTAAGGACACTAGTTCGATGAGATATTTCAATGAAATATCCAGCTGCATTGTAGGTCATCACATTCATCCCTGCAACTCCTGTAGAAATCATGTAAGAGAGGCATAACTTTTTAGCATGTCTATCAGACAGTATCCCGTGAGGACAACTATGTAATTAGTTGATCAATGATCGCTTTAGCATAACCCAGTCGGCACTACGTTTCTGATCCAGCTTAAGTCAGATTTATCATAATATATGACCCGTCGAATAATTTTTCTATCTGTGTTTGTAGGTAGGTTAGGGGTGTGAGTGCACTGATAATGTACAGCCTCACTCGGATTTCAAAGGATCCATTGTGTTCCCCGGTGTGAGATACCTGAAATAAAAGCAATGATTTTTATACCAAAACTTAATCCATGTCAGAAGCGTAATCCCCCTAAACCATCCGGCTTGCGTGATGAATTTTTAGGGTGGTTATAGGTGGCGTGTTAATTAGTTCGTTGAGGTCTTCCCAGGGTCGAGTGTCTTGGTCTGTTGAGGCTTGGGCATTCGCAAAGGAAATGTGTTGCATCTTCCTCTACTTCTATTTCGGTACAACCTCTGAGAAAGTCCGAGGTGATTTTGGAGGAGACTAATGGGCTTTAGGTCTTTTGATTCTGATCCTTTTATCGCTAACTCATCGGCCATTTCATTTGGAGGTTCATGTATCCCGGAATCCAGCAGAGCGTGATATTGCGCCTTGAGCTGAGGGATTTGAGTTCCTCTTTACATCTCTTGACCAATTCAGAGTTGGTTGAGATGGATGTGATGGCGTTGATGACTCCTTGGCTGCCTATATAGATGTCTATGTGTTCGTTGTTATTCAGAGTGGATAGGTCCCGACAGGCCTCGGTTATACTATATATTTCCGTTTGAAACACACTTGCATGGTTGGAGAGTTTCATGGACCGGCCCCATCTGTGTTTCGTTCTTCTGAAAGCATTCAGCTTCAGTAGGTGTTTATATGTACCGAGCGGCATATCTAGGTCTTACCATTTGAGTAGGATGTCTAAAGTCTTACCCTTTCTGGTGAGCTCATCAACCTATCCATATCTATATTCTGATCCATATCTTAGCTATACAAGAACCTGAAAGACCGAAAACCAAACTCAGTGATCAAGATTGGACAATTCTGTGGCCGGGATTTGGTAGCTGCATCTATAAGCTACAAAGTGAACGGAGAGTGAAAAACCTTCGTTGTTACGTCAGCTTAAATCCCTATGATTCGATAATACCTCCGCCACCAAAGGTTGTTATTGAACTTATAGAGTTTTTTGATTTTCGGAAAATGGGACTACTCATGCTGAGAATATAATATAGTGTGAGGCAGCAGCAAATACAATGTACGATTAAAACATCTCCTAGACTTTCTACTATCGTCTGGCATGGTCACCAACAATGCTGATTCAAACTAATTGGATGCGCCTAAAGAAGAGGTAGACAAATCTGTCAAAATTTCCTCTAAACGCAGAACGAGACAAATGGCCGAAAACGCTGCTCAAAACCTGACTAGTAAGCTATAGATTACAGCTTAGCCCCCTGGGCAGGTTGAGCTTAATTTAAGCCACAAAACTGGACGTAGCTGGTTTACTACATCGGCCATGGCAACAGATGAGGCTGTCAAATATGCTGTAGCATTTTTAGCTTCAAATTGCCTGGTACTGATGGCGTATACTCAGCCTTGCTGCAACAGGGTATAAACCAGTTGCTGGCAACTCCAAAGGGAATCTTCATTGCGAGCCTGGCACTGGCGTATGGTTCTAGCAGCTTTTAAACCAAAAATTGATAGAGATGTCTACTCCCTCGCTAAGAGTTTAAGACCTATAAGTCTGTCTTCCTTCTTACTGAAAATCTTGGAGAGACTAGTCGAGATTCGCATGCGTAGGTCTGGACTGAGGAAGCACCCTCTATCTGAGATACAAGATCTACATAGTTGCTAGTTCCTTGCATGCGTGTTCGATAGAAAAGAATACGCCGTGGGCATTTTCATTAACATAGAGGGCGCTTTGGACAATACAAATTTTGATTGCATGTGTGACTCTGCTAGACAACACTGTGCAGAGGAGTATTGTGGATCAGGGCAATTCTGATGAATAGAACTTTGGATGTAGGTGCGGACTGTGGTCGGCATATTATGGCAAGTATTAACAGAGGCTGCCCGCAAGGTGGCGTTCTATCTCCACTTCTATGATGCATGGTAGTTGACTCTCTGTTGGGTTCTCTCAATAAATCAAGCGTCTACGTTGGCGCATTACGCGGATGATGTTGGTAATGCATATATAGCCTAAGACATGGTCGATGAATGGTATACGAGGAATGGACTTTAGGTCAATCCTGTGGCAATTAACGTTGTTTTCTTGACGAAAAGGAGGGTTGTGATCGGCCTTACTCAGCTAGTTTGGGCAAAGCAATTTAAGTCAAAGACATCCAAAGTGCTCTCAGTTTTCTAGCAGTGTAAGGGTTTAATAAGACATGGTGCTTGGACAAAGGTCTTGATCTATACGGCTATTATAAGACCTTTTCTAGTTTATGTGTCGGTTGTTTGGTGGAGGGGGCTTCCGCGTAAGTATATGACTGCCATCTGCATCAAACTCCAAAGAACGTCCTATCTCAGTTGCACGCGATTTTCCCGTGGACGCCTGGCTTTGCTCAAGATGATCTGTTTGAATTACCTCCCCTCCCCATCGTGGGATAGCAAAGCAATCTACGGTCTTAGACGGGGTGGCTTTTGGTACCATCCGCACTGGAGTTTCGATGACCTTGTGCGACGTTTATCGTATAACCCTGGTTTCATGGATATGCCGTATGATCGAATGACACTGGAACTTCATTCATTGTCGATTTTCTTTGCTTCTAGGACTGACTGCGACCAGACGACCATAGTCTGAGCCTGGACTGGGCTATAGTCGAATTTTCACGGATGGCTCCAATGCTAGTCAAGGGTCCGGTGCTGGTATCTTCGTGGAGATTGACAACATTGGACTTCATTACTCCTTGGGCAGACATGCCTCGGTTTTTAAGAGGGGATCTATGTTATTCTAATATTATTGAAAATAGGTGGCCGGGTCAGAGTATCTATGTACATCTCTAGGGCCAATCAGACTGCGCTTAAGGTCTTGTTCAACACTGTAACCCGTTCCAAAATAGTTCCAGAATGCAAGAACTCTTTAAACTCGGTCGCAAGTATTTTTTTAGCTATATGGGCGAGGCTGACACTGCGATCTAAAAAGTTCTATTGTATCCACAAGCATCTTAGTGTGCTAGGCTTGTGGAGAGGGTGACGTTACATTCCCTTTGTTATTGTCCTGCCCTTGCTCGGATCAAGTGGCGTACTGTAAGCTCCTCATCGCTGAAGTGAATTTTCTGAAACTCTAGTTTTTAATAATAATTGACAATTTAGCACATCTATCATCTGGGATAGGCATTTAAATAGTTAGCCTCCATTCGTTTGACACCAGTCTGCTAAAGTTATGGAAAGATAGATTGATCTTTATACGCATTCTTTTTCTGAGATACAGCATTCTTATAACTTAATCAAAATACTGCCTATTCTTGGGTACTGGTAATATAATCTTTAACAATATAAGAAAATTACTTTTCCATAAGTAGATACAGTGGACTACAGAGCAAGGGGTGCCAGGTTCAATCCCCAGACAACACCTAAAATTTCTTTCGCGAGCATCAGACAAACATCCGAGAGTAAAACTGTAATGAAAAAGCTTCTCAAAATTGCCGTTCGGATCCGGCATTAAACAGTAGGCCCCTTCCATTCATGTGAAGAATTTGACACGCACAACACGAATGGTTGTGAGAAGCTAGGCCCTGGGTCCCATGGACCTGTTGCGCCAAAAATTTGTTTTTTTTGTAGATACAGGAATAGGTCGGACATGACTGTCGAATAGTGCACGAAGAACGAATTATGGACAATGGTCTCAAAAAAGAGTTTGAAATGTTTTCGATAAGAACGAATATAAAGGATGATTTGTGGATTCTGAATATCAAATCAAACTAAGTATCATATTTGGACCTCATCCTCGAACACGGAAATCGGAAATAACTCCAAAGAACGGTTTGTCTAGACTGCAAGTTGGCATTGTCTAGTCCGTTCAAACACTCCGAAACTCTCCGCCGAAACTTTCTTTCTTTCATACTTAAATACGTACATGTATGTATGTATATCCATCTAAACAAAAATTTGAACATTTTCGGAACCTATTTTTGTTGACACCCTGGGGTCAGTTTTCGAATCCTGTGGACCACGTTAAGCTTAATTTCCTTCGCGTGATTAAGCGACTGTTATGAATTGAAAACTGATTCAAGATCAAGATTGGCGTCTTAAGGTAATGTACTCTGTTTCCAAATCGACTAGGTATCAAGCTGCTAATAAACAAACTCTCCTCAATTTTGTTTTGACCAATAGATTAGTGAAGATGTCATGACGCACATCACATCTCTGAGTCCCACCCTACTTAGTAATCTATTTTTTCCACAAATTTTCATAGAAACATCTTCAAATCCGATTACACATGTAATGTATTAACTCTTACTGTAAAGGAAATCACTGAAATCATTCAATAATAATGAAAATACAATTATTCCACGAAACAAGTAAATATCTCGTTAAACACATGTACAAACAAGATTCGATACTCTTTCCGATGAGAATGTTTACGAACAACACAGCAATTCTTCCTTCTACGACGAGCTGCTCTAGTTTATTTATCCCAGACACTTGTCCTTGTACAAGGAGCTCACACAGAAAGCAAACAAAATAAGCGCCACATCAAATCTGGCAAAGTGCCGAGATTTTAGCTCTCACATGCGTTAAGGAGATGGGAATGCATTCAAAAGACGATTCCGTTTTACGAGGTTTTACTCTCCCTCTCTCTCAAAACATGCACATTACTCCATGAACGGAAATCAAATGGTATATTGTAAAAAGGAAATCATTTCCTTGAGGTGGGCACCTACCACACACACGATCCTTAAGAGACAAATTGGGATGGGATTTGTGCCTGTGAAAGGCTTTTAAGCGTATTCACCCACCATAACCATGCTTCCGACTGAAGCCATGCTGTGCTTTTAAGTCGGAGTAGGTACCTTAGTGAAAATTATCGACCATGAGGTAATGGAATTCAATGGATTGCATTATTTATGCTTGTAAACAACGGGAAGAGTCTTGATAATGAATTTCATGGCCACCTGAGTGCATTGAACGGCAACTAATTAGAGGGGAGTTGGATCTTAACAGGAATCCAATGATGTGATTGTATGTATTGTTTGTTGAAAGTATATGAGGCTACAACTTCTTAGTGGATTAAGCTTTGTACTTGGAGTGGTGTGAGGTATCTGTAGAGAAAGTGGAAATATTGATATAAGAACTGTGAGTGTCAAAATAAAATATGATTCAAAAAGAAACCAACAGATGGCCAACGCTTTATTTTGCATGCATTGTAGGGTTTTAAAAGATTTTGATTCCCTAAGTGACGCGGTTTTATATTTTTCGGTCATGATCTTGAGAAAGTCCGGGGACTGCACATACAAACGAATGTTTCGTAGCTAATTACTCCCAGTTGAGTAATTAAAATCGGTTAAAGTGCATGCTACCTTAGGCGAAAACTTCCTGTTGTATGTTGTATCTTCGGTTTAGGTTACACGATCCTGAGTGGATATATTTATCTGCTTCTTAAAGGGGTCAAGCTTCAGCACCATAAAATAGACCTGGCATAATTTTAAAATCATATATAAAATATTCTTAGTTGTTCCACATAGTGTCTTACAAATGAATCCTCTTCTTAGATCAAACGAAGACCGATTAACAAAAAATAATACAAATATTTAGCGTGACAGGTTCATGGGACCCAGGGCTTAGCTTTTCACAACCATTTCCTTTGTGCGTGTTATATTCTTTACACAAATGGAAGGAGTCTACTGTTTAATGCTGTATCCTAAGGGCAAATTTTGTTTTGAGAAGCTTTTTGATCACAGTTATGCCTTCGAATGTTTGTCAGATATTCGCGAGAAGTGGGGCCTATTGTCTGGGACTCGAATTTGAACCTCTAGCTCCGCAATACGGCGCACTAACCACTGAGGCAAAGTGCCCACGAAATAGCGATTAGCATGAGTTATTCGTCGTTTGATTTTTTCTCGGGAATCATTATAAGAAATGCACCAACTATCTCAAAGTCATAGCTGTCCACTGTGTCATTCTGTCCGATTCCTCGTTGTTGTGTTTCTCCATGGGTTGTTGTTCCATACTCGTTGGCCGGTTGACCAAATTCGATAACTTTTTCTCAGTACTTGCGAACGTACTATCGATATCGTGGATGCACTCCAATAGTTGCATAGGCTCTTGAAAGGCAGAGCTTTTATCATCAGAGAATCACTATAGAGCATTGTAAAATTTAATTTTTGGGATTCCATATTTTGAGATTTTAGTTTCTTGATTTTGCTCGTTTTGACAGAACGAGCTTAAAGATAACCACGAACCTAAAGGAAGTTAGAGTAACAATTCTTGGTCTGACAAACTTGGTTTACTATTTGTGAAGCTGTTCAAATCAGTATAAGATCGGAAAGACCATATTCATACAAGGCAATACCAATTATTCTCGCGAATGAAACCTTATGATGGTCTACCGATAGCAGAATAATGAAATCCATGAAGCAACTATAAAAGGTTTATATTCTTAAATGTTTCTTACAGGATGCTATGTATGTATGTATGTCTCAGTTCACAGAGGTATAAGTCAAAAAAAATTTTACAATCTAATTATGGACTTATGTATGTCCCACCCATACGTCCATAAAAAAAAGTGTGTGTTCTTCTATCCCACCTATCTTATGTACATAGTTTAAAGGTTGTATAGGGTTATAACTTCGTCATAAAACACTAGGCGTCATAGTAGACCCATCGCGATCCCTAGGGAACCTTCACGGTCAGAAACCTAAAACCAATTCGCCCATACATTAAATTTCCCTACAGAACCTAAATATGTTTAAATTTTGTTCAGTGAACCAACACCGTCCAAATTTTTGAAAAAGTATCTCCCGAGGTACTTTACCCTACTCTGAGCAATGGCTTGACATTCACAGATGACATGTTGTTCCTTAAACCTAATCTAATGGCGCGCTCCCTCAGAGGGTAATGGCCAGAGAATATTATATAATATCGTTATTCTTAACTTCAATCTGCTGAGTTTAATGATTTTTCCAGATTTTTTCCAACTAACTCAGGCCACAATGCCTTAGAAACCCTGTTTGACCGCCTTAGGTCGGCCATATTGATGATTTTATCGAGAATAATTCTCTTAGCCACGACCATTGGTAGTCTAATGCTTTCAAGTATATCACTTGCCGGGATCTCTGCTCCTTTTTTGGCCAGTGCACTGCCACTTTGGTACCCCCTATATCAGAGTGTCCAGGAATCCAACATAATCTGGCTCGGTTCTGCGAACATCTGCGAACATAGTGCGGCAACTCCTGACTAGTTCAGATTTAGTGATGTATCAATGTATGGATGGCAATATTCTTGTTGGATATCGATCCCATTTCCGCAGCTTTGAGGTCAGCTAAAACCTCTGCCTGGAACACACTGCATGTGTCCGGAAGTTTCAGAACCCTCGAAAATATGCCTGACCCCGTTTTGAAACCATCCCTGTAAATTGAAATTTCTTTTTCGCTCGGAATTTTTTTTCTCTACCAATCCTTCGTATCAGGGTACGTTACTTAGTAGGGTGTATCGAAGTCGAGTGTACCAAGACTTTCATGATCACTTAAGAATAGAGCTAATTTTCAATACCTTTCAGATAGGCAAGTCATACTGAAATGATGGTTTTTCTAATCATAAATCGCCAAATGCGTTGGTCGCCGCCTGGTTGATTTTTGAGATTACTCCTTGGACATCTGCAGGTACAGCAGCGAAATTTTCGACCGAATTACTCCTCCTAGGGTAGGCCTAGTACTTTCCCGTATTGGACCAGTCTCCTCGAGATGAATTGCTAAAAGCCCTAGTGCCACACGAAAAAGGAATTGATGACGTTCGTGTTGTCAAAAACACTGACACAACTATTCCACATTATTAAATAGTATTGCAACCCATTTTCTGTCAAAGTATATTCTGCTTCTGTTTACTTCCCAAAAGTCAAATACGCAATGACATAAGACACCATTTGCAAAAATGAGAGCCTAGTACTTCTACAAGCTTCGAATTGCCCCACCCGACTTGTTTAACCATCAGATGGACACTGTCTTACTTTGGTTAACTCTTCAAAATACGAGCAGTTTCACCTCAGAAATGAGTGCATTTTCCATTCGAAAACGAGCGCAATATCATCGTTTTAAGCAATCACTTTCAATAAACTACGTTTGTCTATAATTCCGATGGATGAACATGGAGTCCTGCCTCCTGTAATACAAACAAGTTACACAGTCCTTTGAGTTCGCTTCAATTTTGTTTGTTTGTTTTCTTTACACGTTTAATCTAGATTGTACACATTCAGTACCAATTATTGCAACCAATATCCTTCAATTTCTACGGATTTATAAATCGAAAACAAACATTGCCCATACAAGGGCGAATGTCCTGTAAATTTGCCCATCATCTACTTGAACCACTACCGCGCCGGTTGACTTGCCATAAACGCATTGGACCAATTCAAAACTCCAGCAGACTTTTCATAATATTAAACAACGAAGTACGTTACAAGAGTTACACCCCAAACCAGCAGGGATGGTAATTATCTTCATGACAGCGGAAAGATTTTTTCAATAAACCGACGTATTTAGCTGTTCCGTCTGATATCGTTTTTCAATTTTTCCTTTTTTTTTCGTTTTTGTGTGTATTTCTCCAACGCAACACGCTACATTTCCGCAGCAAATGCAAACCAATACACAAAACCAACTTCCACTGTGCTGGCAGTGGTCTATCCGTGAACCCGCACGATGTGTGGGAAGTCAATTTTAAAAGGCAACCAACCATACTGAATCAAAAAAGGATTTTGCTTGCCATCCTACCATTTCAGCTACAAGGCAATGCACTCTATGGGATCGTTGGCCCACCCAACTACTCGTACAACAAAAAGCAAACGTGCCCGACACCCACTTTTGTGGGTGGTTTGTCCTGGCCTTAACATATTCCATCACGGAACACAATGAACACCGTAAATTGAGTTCTCGCCAAGACCACCGTAAATTAATGTTCATTACGCTGCAGGACTACCGCCCCCTCTGTGCTGTTGGGTGATGGTTGGGCCCAGCCTTATTCTTGCGAATGATTAAAATTTAAACGGGATTTTTCTTGTGTTTTTTTTTTGTGTATGAGTGTGTGCAAAGTACAACCATAATTTATGGTATTTTTGCGTGATGGTATTTTGAACATGGTTTGCACAGTGCACCCACAATAGGATCACCAATTCCGGAGGAAAAGTTTTTATTTTTTGAAGATGACGACGCATTTTAATTTTATTTTTTATTTTTATAAAATTATCATTGAGTAGTCCCAGGTTATTGTGTGCTGCCAGGACCATGGCATAATAAGGAATAATGGTTTTATGTTCCTGTGGATTGATTGGTATAAACCTATTCATATTATCAAATGCAGTTCAGTAACAAAAACCCTTCTCCCTCACAACCACCATCATTCGAAATAATCGAATACGACTAACATTCGATACACACTTATGTATGTACGTCTCCTTAATCAAAATACATTAAGCAGCTCCCAGCTCCGCACTTAATTTATATTGTTTCCTTCGAGTTAATTAAAATCCGGGTTAGCTCGGCAAAACATCTGTTTCCATAAATATTCCCAAGTGACTATATTTTGGAGATACGCCTTCACACCCAAAGGATATTCATAACCACCGAATTGTGCTACTTTAATTCTTTCCTTCTTTCTTCATCCATCGGGGCAATAACAATAATAATAATAATAAAAACCTTTCCGGGGAACCAATTTCACACCATTCGCGTTCTATTACATCCCCATTCGAATGGTATAATCAAAATGTGCCTCTGACTTATTGTGAATTTATAATTCAATTTATATCCTTTTCGCATCTGTGTTTTCTGTGTGCTGGTGCGCCTGGCTGGTGTGCTGTTTGCAGGATTCAATTCTCGGGATATACATACATATGGATATGCTCAAAGACGTAGAAGGGATTCCGTTCCGTTGCGTATTGCTGAGATACGTAAATTTCTGTTGCCGCCTTTAAAAGATACGTAGTGAAAGTTTGTGTTTTTTTTTTTTTCGTTTCTTGGAATTTAATGCTGACGGTATGTGGATTACTTTTTCAAACACAGCCGGGGATCCTTGAATTATGTGATGAAGGAACATTGAAGTTAGTAAATCTGGGAAACAAAGGACTCTCCTTGTCGTAGTAGTTATGTAGATGGTGTATGATTTTCAACTGTGATTTCCATTGCAGAGCAGGTGTGAATCGTAAAATGGTTTGATATTTAGTTCTAATTTGAGAAGAGCACATACAGATGGAGATTTAATAAATTCAAGCAATATGTGTCGTTAATAGCTCATGTTGCATTGGGTATTGTTTATAACGACGGAAAAGTACTGGAACACTCACTAGATGACTTGAAATCTCTCAAATCTTATGATTAAACCGAGAAAGACATTCACTTAGAATCTGAATCAGTTGTTAGGCTTTCATTAGGTTTCCAAGAAACCATACATACATATAGCAGTGGGAGTGTTTTGCTATTCGACATAAGCAGGAGCATATCCAAATTGTTCAATGAGGGACGAAAGGGCCTCCTTCAGTATTACAATGGCTTCCCTTTTCTATACTCACCAAGTTGCAATAATCAGTCTGCCTTGGAGTTACTGGTAACATATGTATGTTGTACTCGAAGGTTTTGCTTTATTTGTTTCGATTGGCGCAGGCTGTTCAGAAGTGTCGAGTCAGGATTTTTATCGATTAACAATTACCCCACTTGGGAATCACATTCTTCGCAGTAGTACCTACCAGTATTTTGGGTTTTCCCTTAAGAATTCGGCTCGCTCACGTTGATCTTTTCTTGCTCCATATATCCTTCATTATCTTGATATATGACTTAGGCAAGAAGTTTTAAGCTTTCGACACGTGAGCGAACGACTTATGACAATCCGCATTAAGGCTGAATTCGCCAACATAAGCCTTATATGCGCCCATACTCCACAGCAGACAAGGACGACGCTGCCAAAGAATGTTTTTAGGAGCTCCTCGACAAAACTTACGAACAATGTCCTAAATATGACGTTAAGATCGTGCTAGGCGATAGAAAAGGAGGACTTCCTTAGCAGGACAGTTGGTAAGCACAGTCTACTCGGCACCACATCTGGCAACGGACTTAGGCTTATTGTCTATGCGGCAGGGAGAAACATCACTATAGCAAGCACACGATTTCCTCATATTTAATATCCACAATGGGAAAAGGCCGTCTCCTGATCATCAAACGGTCAACCAAATTGATCACATTGCGATCGATGCAAAGCATGCACTCAGTATTCTGTATGTCCGATGAATCCAAACAGCCATCGACGCGTATCACTACCTTGTTGCAGCCAAGTTGCGAATGTATCCGAAACGCCACAACACAGAAGAACTACTGTGAGAAGATTTGACGTCGAAAAGCTGCAATTGCAGGTGATCGCCAGAATCTTCACCGAACGCATATCACAAAATCTCTCAACGACCAGTGGCGACGCAGTCAACATGCCATCAGAAGTCCCGCAACTGATGTGCTGGGTTTCACCTGATCACCACCAAGAAATCCCTGGTTTGAAAAAGTACATGTGACGACAAGCAAATGCAGCTTAATAAGAGGTATACAAAAGCGTCGCTGCAAAGAACGACGAGGGCTACCCGGGAGCTCTACGAGCAGAAGAGAGGGGAAGAATATCGTCTTTTCCAAAAGAAGAAAAAAATAGAACGAGAAGCGTGCGCTTGAAGATATTGAGAGATTATACTCCACGAACAATGTGCGTAAGTTTTGTCAAACTCTGAAAGGAACGTTTCGAGACAACAAGACCCGAACCTGTAGAGATGAAGAAGAAAACCTTGTAGTAGAGTCGCAGTTGGTGCTAAGAATATGGAAAAATTTGTTCTGCAGACAGCAACAACATCCCGCTGTCAGGCGGAATGTCAGCAATCAAGAAATCTTAAAAAATCCAAATCGATACTCATCATATTTTTTATCGATTTCAAGACCGCATATGACAGCATTTAGAGAGACAAGCTATACAGTCCAATGTCTAGTTCTAGACTCGTTCGCTTGTTCAGGATGACGATGGAGATCTCTCGCTCAAGGTCGGTAATGACGTCACCGAGACCTTTTATGTCAAAATAGGATTTAGACAAGGAGACGTGCTGTTATGTGATTTTTTCAACATCATACTTGAAAGAATTGTGCGAAATTCACAAGAGGGCAAAATCAAGTATATGCTGTCAACCAGAAGGGACACGTAACATCGACGAATTGGACAGAACGTCATAATAGACAGATATAACTTTGAAGTAGTAAGGGACTTTGTCTACCTTGGCTCAGTTATCAATTCTGACAATAACACCTCGGCAGGAATAAAACGACGAATATGTAACTCTTGTATCGCTGAGAAGGCAATTGAGTAGTGAGGCCCTATCCCGAACTACTGAGGAGACTCTATGTGAGACCTTGATCATCCCAGTCCTCCTTTATGGCGCTGAAGCATTTTCCACTTTATCGAAAGCGGATGAAGATATCCTCGGTCGTTTCGAGAAAAAGATTCTCCGTAAAATTTTCGGTCCCGTTTGGGTTGACGGGCTTTGGAGGAGGAGATTCAACGACGAACTATACGAGCTGTACAGTGACATCTACTTATTCAAAAAATTGCGCATCAGTCGTCTAAGATGGCTTGATTGTGTAGAGCGGATGGACACAAATTCACCAACGCGTGGAGTCTTCGAATCTAACCCGGAGCGACAACGCAGTAGAGGAAGACCTCGCCTTAGGTGGCGCGCAAAAGTAGAAGGGGATTTCAAGAAACTTGGAGTGCGCAACTGGATGCAATTAGCTCCGGTCATAGCTAACTGGAGAGGCTTGTTAGTTGAGACCCAGGTTCATCCCGAATTGCAGTGCCACCTAAGTATGTAAGTAAGTAAGTAAGAAGGATCAGAATCTGCTCCTCTAACTACAAACTGTTATAGACTATTTACAACACGAACTTGCACTTCGAATACCGTAGTATTGCTATCTGTCAAAAGAAACTTTACTTGTCAGGTTCGATTCGAGGTATCCGCGATTGAACTTGATGGTTATAATGGAGATTGGGTCTTCCTTATCATCTTGAACCTAAGGGATGGGACTAGAAGATTCTTTTGGCTGGAGCGTCGTTTTTCATTGGCTCGATGTGTCCGACCTAATATACTCAAATTGTTTTGGCTTTGCGAACTACATCGATAGCTTGGTACAGTCCATAGAGTTTAAAGTTGAATCTCACCTCCATTGGGACCGAATATTTTCATTCGCTCATTCGAACGATCTGCGTTGCTCCTGCTTATGGTACAGCACTTGACGCAATGTTGTAAGACTGGCAAGATCAATATTTTGTACAGGTTCACTTTGGTCCATTGTCCACATATTATGCACAGGCCAAAGTTATTTTTTCAAACTGAAGAATCAGCGGTTTGCCAGGATGATTCTTCACTAGGCTTACAATACGATGTTGTTTGTTGAGTTGACATTTGCTACGGGGTATGTAGTTAAACTCCTTACCTACCGCAACGATGTAGCTGCCGATAGTTTTAGTTTAACAGATGTTTTCTTGTTTGTCGATAGCAAATATATGCTTGTATCCTCGTTAAGCTTCAGACCAATATCTTTGCTTCGTGTTAATATCCATGAAAACCTCTATAACAGCTCGGTGTGAATACCGGATGATGTCGATTAGCTGCGTCTCAAGAGCATCTGCTTCCAGACTCTGCTTCATATCTCAAAAACTTGAGAAATCGAACTTCCAAACTGCACTTCCGTCATTTCCAGCATAATGCAGCATACTTGTAGGTTGTTTCGGGATTCCAAAATCGGGCATCTAAGCTATGAATGCTGGCAATCGATAAACAGATGTCTTTCGACTTGAATTCGTTGTCCTTTTCCTAAATTTCTCTTAGCGTGAAGATTTAGTTTATAATCGATCTGCTTAGCACATTGGTACGTGCTTACAAATTGGGTCTAGAACGGGTTAAAACTTTTACATAGTACACTGGACAAGATCTTAAATACGACATTTAGCAGGGATATGTGTCGATAGTTTCCGCAAGACATAGGATCGCCTTTTTGAAAGTAGATAGGATACATTTTTTACTCCTACATGCTTTTTTCCTTCTATACTATCTTAATGATTTGATACATGACTCTTGTAATTTTATGACGGCCTAATGCGGCATCTTCGTTACTTCATAATAACAACCAAACTGGAAGGATGAACCACTTCATCGACTGACTGGGAGATCTCCTCTTACAGTGGCACTCTCCCTGTTTGATGCCGATTCAGATAATTCGCTGTGCATTGGTGACTAGGTTTTCTCCAATATCTGAAAGAGCCTGTGTTCTGGATTTGTAGACTCTAGCCAATTGCCTAGCTTTCCTGTAAAACTTCCGGATCAGGTTTCTGTCACGAGACTGCGAAGACACAGCTACAGTGACTGTATATGGACCATTTTTGTCACCTTTTCCAACGCGTGTACATATTTACAAGAATTTTTTTTTCGATCTATTTTGTAGCTGACGTTTGTTTAAGACACCTCCTGGATGGTGAGCGGGGTACTGAATCTTCTGTTCGTTGGCATATGTGGCATATGATGATGACAATCTCGCTTTCAGGATTATACCTTCATCATCGACCATCAAAGTCAGTCAGTTCCAGATATACCTCCATGGAAGGCCTTGTGGAAGTTTTCTTTACCCTTAATGTTTATAACTCTATTAGTGAATGCTTGGACTACATCCTCCAGACTTACTCCTTGGCTCATACATCTTCTGAGAGTTGATGAAAAGTCGATGATATATTTATTCCACTGACACTGATGCGAGGGCTATTGCCGAAATAGGATTCAGCTTACCCAATCATATGTACATAGAAAAGTCATGTTAAAAACAATGATGTTGGATTCCCGAAAGAGCCAAAGTCAATGATAAGCCAATTTCTATACACATGAGATTCAATGAGTCCTTCAATGTTTTTCTGCATAAAGGAAGCCCAAATGATACTCTGTTAAGTTTTGGAATGAAAGAAACTCTTCCTTGAAAGGGATTGTTCCATCTGTTGTTTTAGCGGACTATTAAGTCACATTAATTGTCATTCTAGAGGTTGCATGTTTGTGCCTCATAAAATTCCTGGTTCACCATTAATCCTCTATCAGTTTCAGCTTTGATTACTGCATATGTATTTCAGAACTTATGAGCAATTAGTGGGATAATATCAGGTTGAACGCCACGATTGCATTTCTCTCAGTTACAACTATAACTCAAGGTCTAAGGTACCTACAAGCGGGAACTTTTTTCAAATTCAATTAGTAGACCACACGCACTACGGGTAATTTACGAATAAAACGTACCATATTCTGCACTCATGTCCATTTTTTGTACCCTCCATAATCAAGGCCCTTCATAAGCTTCTCTGCATCCAAGCAAACTTTTTTTTGTTACATCCAAAGTTGGCCACTAAGGAATACTTCAAGCAACTATTGGGAATACAACTTTCACCACTCGAATTTGATTACAGTAGAAACTACTAATCAAACTGCCAATAGATGAAAAAAAAAAAATACCCAAATACGGATAAACTCGATTGCAAAAAAAGGCCACTCCAAACTAACAGAATAACCCCAATGGCAGAAGTTACCCTTTTTCCTGGTTTCGAGGGCAAACTCCAGTCAGCTTTTCAGTGTTAATTAAATTTTCTCTTTTCAACAAAAAAATGTATTATTTTTGAAGCCATGGCGGATCAAAAAAAAATACTTCCCTGATATCCTGCCCATGGTGTTCTCTGATAAAAAAAAAAACAAAGGGATAGTTAAGTTATACCAAACATAGTTGGAAAAGTCACACCGAAATACGAGTAATAATATTTAAACTGAACTTTTTGTTGAAGCTTTAATTCATGCAGGTACACAAAAAAAGGATACGTACCTGGTAAAATTTTTTGTTTTTTTTTTTAAGTTTTCGATAGCAAAATAGGTAGGCATTGGATTTGGCTACTGTCTTAAATTGTGTATCGTTGGGTTTTTATTTTATGGGAAATAGAGATTACGTAAATAGGTAATAGGATAATTGAGATAGATGAATAGTTCATGACAAATTGGCAAGGATATACTAACTTTGAAAGACACTTCTCCAAGGGTTCAGATAAGCTTATAAACAGAAGTAAATATTTTCCCTTTCAAGCTAACTACTGTTCATAGTTTAGTTTTGAATAAAAAGATATTTTATGAAAAAGAAGAGATGAGTATATTTAAAAGGACGATTAAAAATAAAACGATGAAAAATTTTGAAATACTAAGAATTGATGCTGCTAAAAATATCCCCGCTACAGCTGAGAGTGTAACTCAATATCGACGTAGTAGTTTGCAATTGGAGAAATAGTCCCAACTTTATAACAAAAAACCAGGCAGAAGGTACTAGATGTCACCTTCGCCTCTCTAAATATATACAATGGATCTCTAGGTTGACTGTATGCGATAGTCACTCATTTTCCGATCACTGCTAAATTGGAATATGAACTAGAAAAAAGCGGCAATTCTGCACCATGAAGCTTAACACTGTTCTAATATCCGCCTTAAACTCAGCATTAAATGAGTCTTCTCCTATTACAATAAAGAAGGTAGGCAATCGTCGTGGGGAATTGCAGAACTCAGCAACCTTCGCTGCAAAGCCAAATCAACAAGATTACCCACGGACTGGGAAATCTACACATAAGGGCTGAAGAAGTTCAATGCTGAAATTCGGAAAGCCTAACGTAGATCCTGGCATAGTTTCTGCCAGAATATTGACAATATGTCTTAGTTCTCCAGGCTACGCAAAGTCCTTTCCAAAACACCAACCGTGCTAAGTGTCCTCATGCAAATGGATTATGGGTAGAATCTGATGAAGCATCGCTTAACCTGCTGATGGACATTCACTCCCCCGGCTGTACGCCTATCCCTAGCGATGGCCCTGCTCTGGTAAACATCGTACGCCCACCACCATCTCCTGAACTTATCAGTGAGGATAAACAGAAATGAGTGGTCACCAGTTTCGAGCCTTTTTAAGTCTCCAGGGCCGGTCGGCATTTTTCCGGCACAAATCTAAGCGGCATTCAGCTTAATAGCGCATACTATGTCCTGTGTTCTGTAAGGTACCCTGGAGCTAGGTACAATGTCGGCCGCCTGGACCGAGGTAAGAGCAGGCAAAACGTCGCATACCCTTCCGAAAGACCTCAGACCAAACAGTCTAACGTCTCTTCTTCTCAAGATTCTTGAAAGAATTCTAGACCTTCCCGTCAAGGCCACTATTCATAGCACCCTACTATCTACGTCACAACACGCCTATCGAAAAGCCAAATCTGTAGAAACGGCCCTTCACTCCATCGTCCAACCTCTAAATAATCACTGCATCCTTCGGTAGCAGCAACGTCAAAGGACGTGCACACTAAGGTACCCCTCAAGGGGGAGTATTGTCCCCATTACTATAGAATTTAGTGCTCAACGAAGCACTTCTGAAAATAGAAAAAAACTGGGTTCAAAGTTATTGCCTATGCAGACGACGGCGCTATACAGTCTACACGAAAATACCCGCAAAAACTGGCCTATGTCATGCAGTCTGTTCTCAATAAACTAAAAAGCTGAACTGAAAGATGTGGCCTTTCCCTTCCTCCGACGAAGACTGAGCTGGACACAAGAAAACATAAACCTCTGAATTTAATCTTCCAAAGTTGAGGCACCTAGCTAGTCCTAAAGCTTGACCGTAAGCTTCTTTGGGGTGAAAACATAGTCGAGCATGCTAGGAAATCCCTAACTGCCCTATATGTATGCAAAAAGGCATTAGGTTCCATTTGGGGCCTCCAACCAAACATTATGTACAGGCTATACACTGCTGTTATAAAACCGATCCTCATGTATGTAGTATTGGTTTGGTGGCCCGCCGTGGAGAAGAAGTGCAACGTAACTATATTGGAAAAGACTCAACTAAGTAGTTGCTTGTCTTAGTATTACTGGCCCACTGAGAACCTATTCCACTCCTGTGCTACAAACCATGCTTAACTTACTTCCACTTGATAACGTCAGCAAACAACTGACTGCCTGTTCAGCAATAAGACTGAGAAGTTCCAAATAATGGAAGGAGCAACACACTGGACATGCCAGAATATTATCGATGCATTGTCATCTTCCACAGGTCACCGACCACCAGCCCACTGAACACAACTTCAATATGGCCTAAAATTTCTCAATACCAAATGGAACTGAATGGACACAACGGGATGTCCTGTACCATGAATCGCTGTCAATTTTTACAGATGTGTCCAAAACCGAGGACGGAGTCGGTGCTAGAGTCTTCTCCAAAGACCTGGATATCCACCTCGCTTTTAACTTTTCCAACTACTGCAGCATTTTTCAAGCCGAAGTCACTGCCATTCGTCAAGCAGCTGACTGGCTGGCGGTTAATGCATTATCAGCATCGGATATCGTCATATACTTATGTACATCGACAGTCAAGCAGCCATCAAATCTCTTGCATTCAGCACAACGAGATCCAAACCAGTGAAAGACTGCCGCGTATCTCTTAACGAAATGGTTGGACAGTACAACCTCACCCTCTGCTGGGTATCAGGTCACTGTGATATAGCAGGGAATTGTGAGGCTGACGAACTGGCTAGACGAGGCTCGTCTCGTCTAACTAGCATAACCGTCACCAACATCGATGCGCCAAAGTCTTATGCTAAATACCTTATCAACGCCGACGCGGTAAATGAGCCCAATCATCGATTGCATCAACTCGACCGATGTCACATCGCTAGCCTGCTTTGTCCGACTTTAAACAAAGCTAGGTCCATCGGATTTCTAAAACATAAAAGAGGAATCCTCTCCAAGATAGTTAACACCCTCACTGGACACTGTGCTATAGGAAGACATGCTCAAAGAATTCCCTACAATGACTTTTGTAGAAGCTGTAGGGACGAAGAGGAGAAAGAGACTATCAATCACATACAGAAAGGCTACATTAGCTCTTCAATGATCTAAATGATCTCAACAACGCCTGCACGGCTAATATTAGCTCCTTCATACAAAGGAGGTTTTGTTTCCCAGAGTAAGAGAGTGATCCATCAGCAGTTACACATCAGCAGCACAATGGACCTTTTCTGGTCTAAGTGTGTCCTCATCAAGGGCCGGTTTCAGTCAACCAACCATGGGCTCTCCGTGATCTTCTGAGAAGACTTTCCGATCCGGATCCAGTAAAGAGACACTAATTGCACATTATTGATTGTCCCTTGAACAATATGGTCCCTAAATTGTTAGCAGACTGCGGGATACCTTAGTTTGTCGGTATCATATATGTTTTCTTGAACCGTGATGCTAACTACCATAAGATGCTAATTTGGTTCTAATCCGAGGTCATCCAACTAATAGCAATTTGATTGGAAGATCTTTGCCTTTGTGATGTCAGGTCTTATGTTCATATTGGCTGACCCTATGACAAGCCCAATAATGTTGCTAGAATCCACTAACCCTTCATAGATACTATTACGAACACCGAGACCATGTGTTACAATGAAATGTTGAGGTTTCAATTTTTCTGGTACTATCTGTAAAGTGGTGACATTAGTGAGTTCATCAGATCACTAGTCTGATTCCCATCCAGATAGATATCCAGATATAAACTGTCACCTAACTCGGCAGTATGACTAGAGAAAAAATTTAAGGAGAAACATTTCTAAAACGTTAGAAAACTGGAAATCAATGCAATCCCATTCCCGGTTTGCTTGAAAAGTTTAACTTACTCTCAGTCCCATCTTAAAGGGACGAATATACCTACTGTGCATACAGATGCAACCCGTAAGAGGTACAGATATTAAATCTTACCTCAGCATAGAACTACGTTCATAGATACTTTTTGACTTCCAACTTTATATGCCTCTTAACACTGGAACTAAAAGTTCAAACTAAAAATTTTGTAATCATGTCATACAAGGTTCTTAAAACTAAACTGAAACTAAACTTTGCGACCAAACATCTTGCTGTCCCAGGAGGATTCACAGGAGTACAGTGCTTTTATATTTGGAAGGATTTTTCATTTCAATATTTTAGTATTGTGGATATGTACAGATGTACACTCTTTTGGGAAAACTTCTGCCTGTTTGTGAGGAGATGGAACTAAGTTTAAGAAATAAAATATTTGATAATGTTTTCAGGTGATGTATACCTTTTGAGAGTTCCACGAAGTGAAGTAGTTATGTAATAAAATGAAAAACTTTTCCGATGAAAACTCTTCAACAACCTGTTATTTGAATATTGAGTAACCATTCAATATCATGATTTAGTACCCGTGCTAACATGGCCTCAAATGATCTCTTAGATGCGAAATTTTTGACACTTAAGCCCATATTTGATATATGAATCGGTACCGGCAATGCTGAACTTACCTGCCAATCGAGACCACTAAATTCCCTTGTTTCAACACTATAAGTGTTTCACTGCACATTTTCCATCTCCATTCTGTAGTATTGGATGACAAGACCACAGAACCATCAAAGAATATCTACAGCTTATCTCGTTGATGCTGTCATACATAAGTGTTCACGAAATAAAGAATGGAGTGTTGAAGGAGTGGCTTCTTGTGCTTCCTCAAGAATCAGCCAAGAAGTGGCTTCTTGTGCTTCCTGAAGCCAATGTATAAAAATTTGGCTGACTTTCCAGGTCAAAAAATGAACTGATATGGCTAAACTAGATTCCGGACGAAAGGCTACCACGCTGAAAAGGCTGACGTTTAGACGGTAGCGGATGAACCCCTAATGGAACCCTAAACGACGGCAGTGCTCATGTCTCCGAAGTGGGTTACTGACTCTACAAAATCTGACCCCTCGTCCTAGTGGTATAAAAAGGAACTGATCCTCCAGGTTGTGCGTTGTGCGTCGGTGTAATTTCCCTCCCATGGAAAAAAAAATACTAGTGGCAAATGCACTAACCGCTTTGGATAAGGATGATTCAACTGTTGACGACCCCAGCAAACGTGGTAAGGACAACGATTTTCGGATTTGCACGTGGAATGTTCGGACATGAACAGACCATGTGCAGCCGAACTACATATTAGTGGAAGCCCTGTACTGCTGTAAAGCAGACATTGCCACCATCTTAAAAGTGCGGTGGAAAGGGCCGGGCAAAAGAAGGATGAAAAACTGTGATATCTACTACGGCGATTGCTACCGACAACAGAAGGATCCCATAACTGGATACGTTTTTGGTATTGGAGACAGACTTAAGCAAAAAGTCTTCATTCTCTGGCATGTGAGCGAGCGTCTCGTAACAATTCGGATCAGGACTAAATTTGCTAATATTAGCCTGACATGCGCTCATGCCCCCACGCAGGAGGAAGATGACAAAACCAAAGACAGCTTCTACGAGCTCTTAGACAAAACGTACGAGCAGTACCTTGGCTATGATGTTAAAATTGTCCTGGACGATTTTAACGCAAAGCTAGGAAGGGAAGGCCACTTTGGTAGCACTGTGGCAAAGCATAGCCTGCACAACACGACCTCCGATAGCGGATTCAGGCTAATCGAATTTTCAATGGAGCAAAATCTTGTAGTAGCTAGCACGCGATTCCCACATCGCAATATTCACAAAGGAAAATGGAGGCCTCAGGATCAGTCAACCGTCAACCAGATTGATCACATTGCGATCGACGCAAGGCACTCTTCCAGTATGATGGAGCGAACATCGACTCGGACCATTATCTTGTTGTAACCAAGGTACGGATTCGGATATTCAGAACTTCGCGAAGACAAGGAAATACTGTGAGAAAGTTTGACGTCGGAAAAATACAATCGCAAGGGATCGCCAGAGCCTTTTTCGATCGTGTCCTTTAATCACTGAAGAGGTCCTATGTCGCCAGCAGCAAATACTGAAGACCAGTGGCTACATTCCCAAAAAGCCATCACAACGAAACCCCCTGTTCGACGAAGAATGTCAGGAAGCAAATGGAGGAAAACACATGGCATACTAAGCGGCGCTGCATAGAAGGACCAGAGCTCGGGAGCTCTACGAGCAAAAGAGAAGCAATGAGCACCGGCTTCTCATTGCAGGAATGAAGTTCGGAAGTTTTACCAGAAGGTAAAAAGAACATCTCAAGGCTACAAAGCCAGAACTGAGCCCTGTAGGGAAGAACAAGGAAACCTAGTAGTAGAATCGCAGTCAATTTTGAGGATATGGCAAGATCACTTCTGTAGACTGTATAACGGCGACGATGAACAAAATTCCGCTGTCAGGCAGAATGAACCATTCAATGTGGACGATGATAACCAACATTTCCATCCACCCGACCTGGATGAAGTTAAGATAGCAATATCTAAGCTGAAATCCAATAAAGCTGCTGGAACTGATGGCCTGACTGCCGAGTTATACAAAGCAGTGGGGGATGACTTGGATAGAAGCATGCACCAACTCATTTGCAAAATGTACGAAAGTATGCCCGAGGAATGGAAGCTCAACATTGTATGCTCGATCCACAAAAAAGGAGACCCTCTAAACTGCGCCAACTATAGAAAAGTAAGTCTCCTCAAAGTCGCCTACCAGATCTTATCTGCTGTTCTGTGTGAACGCTTAAAACCTTTCGTCAGCAATCTGATTGCTCTTTCACTTTCGATCAAATTTTCACACTACGGCAGATCGTGAAAAAAAAAACAGGAATTTTAAATCGATACTCACCACCTTCTTATCGATTTCAAGGCCGCCTATGACAGCATCTATAGTAAAGAGTTATATAAAGCTATGTGTAGTTTTGGCATCCCTGCCAAACTCATCCGGTTGTGCAGGACGACGATGGAGAAACGAGAAACCTCGCTGCTTCATCAAGTTCGGGAAAGACCTTTTATGTCAAAAAAGATTCAAACAAGGCGACATGCTGTCATGCGATTTCATTAACATCGTTGTTGAAGAAATTGTGTAGAACTCACACGCCAACATCTGAGAGACAATCTTTCAAAAGTCCGTGCAACTGCTCGCATATACCAATGATATTGACATAATCGGAAGAACAAAGCATGCTGTCAGCAGTGCTTTTGTTAGGATAGAGACGGGAGCGGCTAAGATGGGTTTAACGGCAAAACAAAGTGTATGATGTCAACAAAAAAGGACACACAACACCGACGCCCCGGACAGAAAGTAACCCTCAACAGATATAAATTTGAGGTAGGTAACCCCTCTTTGAAATTATTTTGAGTAAAATCGGTTCAAAAATATTTTTATTTTTTTCTAAAAATAGTTCCAATCAGATTTAGTCCGATTGGCACCTTTAATTACATGAAACAATTCCTCCTATCGCTTGGCTAAAAATCTCAAAGGATAATCATTATTAATTTGAAATAACAAGCAAACACAGAACGTCCTATTAATTCGCCTTTCGGGCCTCAGGGGCCAATTTGTCCAACCAATTACCTCGGCATTTGTTATGCCATTAAGTCCGAAAACCAAAAATTATTTCAACATATTACCACAACAGGATCGTAGTGCATAAATGCTAGGAGAGCCCAGAGTAGTATATATTTTTCCTACGTGTTTACATTCACTAGCCGACCACAGTAGTACACATGTCTGTTGATTAAAAATGTATCTCGTAACAGGAGCAAATTATCCTGAAATAATCATAATTAGTATACGCCTGAAGCTATGTGAATTTTCATCGACTACATGTTGGTCTCGTTTTCGAAGCTAATGAGCTCAAGGGGCAGACGTATACTACCGACGACTGGTGCTGGGCTACAGAGGCCGACCATATTTGATTATTCTGATGTTGGTGTTATTTTATGTGCTTAGGCTGATGCAGCGGGCAGGTGGGGGGGAGAGAAGGACAATAACATCCAATGCCGCCCCATTGAATAATTGTCTAGCATAACTGGGTAATTAGTTATTCAAGATTTCAAATTAATCAATTGCTCGTACCAGGAAGTATATAAGTACAAACATAGGTATGGTAACTCGCGATAGTAGGAGAGCGTTTAAGACAGATATCGATCCTTTTGAACTTTCTGTTGTTGTTGGGATTTTTATTGAGTACATTTGTAATCCAACGACAGCTGGGTATTCACGCATACGTTTTCGTTTCTACGTATCCTTGAAGCGATTTCTTTTCCTGATTCGGGAGAACCGAATGTATAGGTAAGGTGGAACGGCTGCTTGGCATGCTTGTTTAATGGGATTCATTATCCTTCATGGTTAGCAATAGAACTGTTACACGTACGAGACACGTGACCACTTTAACTTTCTTGCCTTTAATCGATGCAGAGGAATTAACGTCCAGAAATGACATTAGTACTGATTTCACAACCCACAAGGATATTTTTTTACATACATACATGCATAGAAAGGAAAAAATATGTAGTCTGTCTTTTAAAAATACCTGTGCAACGTAAGAAAATCAATTCTGATCCGCGACTATATAGTGCATAATCCATACAAGCGGTATATTAGAAATTCCTTACAAACGTGAAGTCGCATTAAGGCAATCGTGCGTACAGTAGCTCAGATGAAACGTAAAATTGGTACTCTGTATTGGGAGAGTACGAGTACGAGCACACGACATATTCTATTCAGCTAGACACATTTTTCAACAAGGAAAAGGTAGTTTGGTTGCTTCCTTAAGGAAGTAATATAATTTTACATTTATTCTGCAGTACCTAACAACATCCTTATGCAGGGCGAATCGTTTAAAGAAGCGCAAGTAAATGTTTGAATGGAAGTAGGTATTCTTCTCATACCTATACTTCCTATCTTCTTGTAACAACTATGTTAGTTTTAAGGGGCGTTCTATAAGTTTTTTCCAAAAGTTATTTACGTAAGTTCTTTATGGATGTTCAAAGGATATTTACTAAGCATGTCATGTTGGGAGCTATGTAATGTAAGTTTGGATTCACCAAATGGCGATGAATGTGCATTTAAAGTATTTTTTTACAGAACCAGGTTGAAAATATTTACATAATTTGTTATTAGACCAAGTTAGTCGAGATCTCCATCTACTTGGGTGAGTAACTATGTAGTTACTTCACCAAAGTATGCACGTCAATTCGGCGCCAGTAACATACGAATTATTTTTATGTAGAAACGACGAAGGACCTTCACTGGGAACAACGAGTATGAGCGATACAACCTTTGACTGTTTTGTGACTCTACAGCGCAGTGTCGATGATACATTAGTATTGGGGATAAGAATCAGGTGCTGTCCACAAACTAGTATTTTGTCTCCGCTACTATGATGCAAAGTGGTTGACGTGTTGTGCACTCTAAATGATATGGGTACCAGAAAAGGGTCTTCGGGTAACCCTCACGAAACTGAGCTTGTTTTTTTATGAGAAGGAGGATCGAAAGTCCGACGGGTTAAAGGATGCCACAATCCATACAATAAACAACTCAAATATCTATCGGAGGGGACTTCAATGCCAAAATCTGTAAGGAAAACATCTTCGGCGGATTAGTTGGAAGGCACAGCCTCCACGACACGACAACAGACAACGGCTTCCGGCTAATCGATTTTACAGCAGCTCGTAATACGGTGATAAGTAGCACTAGGTTTCCAAAACTACAAATCCACACAGCAACCTGGCGCTCTCCAGTTGGTCGAACCGCCAATGAAATCAACCACGTGCTAATAGATGAGAGGAACGCATCTAACATTCTGAATGTGCAGACGTTCAGAGGGGCAAACGTCGACTCTGACCATTTTCTTGTCGCAGCTAAATTCAGAGCTCGACTATCCAACGAGAAGAAGCTGCAAGCCGCCCAGAAAAAGAAATTCAACCTTGGAAGCCTTAGCACGACTGGAGTAGCCAGAGCCTACAGAGAGCGCCTGAGCGAGAGATTCTCCGGTGTGCATTCGTCATCCACAAACGTCAACAATCTGTGGAACCATTATCGAGACATCATCAAAGAAGTAGCCGAGACCACCATAGGTTACCAGCCACTACGCAAAAAGAGCCCTTAGTATGATGATGAATGCGTGCGTTGGAAAAAGGTGACGGAAAATGCACACATGCAGGACAGGAGAGAAGAGTATCGAGCCAGAAGAAGGGAGGAGAAGAAGATCCTGCGTAAGAAGAAAAGGGCCCGCGCAGTCTCCCAGCTCAAGGATATTGAAGAGTCCCGCGATTGGAACAACATCCGGATGTTTTTTAGGAAATCCAAGCAACTGGCAGCTGGCTTCAAGCCCGGAACGCAGGCTCTTCGAAAGAGTGAAGGAAACGTAGTCATCGAAGTATAGGGAATAGCAGATGTGTTGAAGAAGCATTGCAGCTACTTAATGGGCATCAGGTAGATAGAGTGATAGGGTAAGAAGAGAACCCACATCCAGTCAATAAAGAAGCCATCCCTCCCAGTCTCTAAATGGGTGGCTTAGCTATCAAAAAGGTGGGGATGCTTTGATAGGGTGCGTGCACCAAATCATCAACCAAGTATGGACTGATAAGCCATGCCCGATGACTGGACTATCTGCTCTATATGCCCCATCTACGACCCTATGCCTAGTAAGAATTATTGAGGCATATTCCTGCTTACTGACGCATATAAGATCCTATCCAACGTACTGTGTTTTACGTCCGAAGCCTTTCTCCAGCAAACTAATCGGCACATACTAGTGTAGCCTTCAGCCCGACAGATCGAATATCGACCAAATTTTCACACTAAGGCAGATCCTGGAAAGACTAACGAATTTCAAGTCGAGACTCACCATCTCTTCATCGACTTTAAAACCGCATATGATAGCATTCATGGTTTTGAGCTCTACAAGGCGATGGTCGAATTCGGGATTCCGGCAAAATTGATCCAGATTGATATCGAGCGAATGGACAATAATGCTCCAGCAAAAAGGATCTTCTAATCACAGCTCACAGGTTCGAGATGACAAGGAAGATCGTACATTCATTTTAAAGGTAAAACTATAGCAGATACCAGAGTGCTTGGTATAGACAACTGGAAGCACCTTGTCCGGGATTGAAGAGAGTAGAATTGCCGTATCTCAGTCAGAGACTCTTCATGGGTCGGGAGCGCGTTATGTGACTTTTATGATGCGACTCAAATCTCATGAATATGCCGTCTGATACAATGACAGCAGCAAAAGCTGACAGATGGTTGCAGGTGCGGCCAATACCCAGAGAAGGACTAATTAGTTCAGTATTCGCAGGTGATATGCACCCAAATCAGACTAAAATGTTTAAGCTTAGAAATACTTGAGTACACACAAACACCACAACCGCTAGTAAGGATGAGATTACTACCACGATCAGAGCACAGAGAGTCAACAAGGCGGTAGGACTTGAAAGTTGACGGTAGACGGAAGAATAAGGAAAACGTCTAAGAAGGGAGATTGAATGCAGTGTGAAGATTGGGAGGGTATCTGTGTGTAGTCTGCTGTCGCTAGGTTATTATTATTATTATTATTATTAAGTAATCCTTGAGCGAATAAAATAACATCTCAACAAAACACTTGATTCCGAACAAGCAGGTTTCTGTTCTGCACTAGTACCAATTGCGACTTCACCTGTTATTCATCGATTTTAAGAAAACGTTTCGTAGTGTCAACAGGGAATTTATTGAGTTTGCCTTGCGCATAATAACAATAGTTCCAAATGCCAAGTTATACATAGAGGCAGCTTGTCTAAGGAATTCGAGATCCAAAGTGCAAGGCAATGCAGAGCATAAGTAAGTAAGTGAGTTTCACCAATCGTTAGGCAAATACACATTTGTCTACTAGGCGGAAACCTATGCCATTCTAATGGCTGTGAGCTTTATTCCAAGGAATAGCTGGAATAGCCGAAATGTATTTATATGTCTGTAGGCATGTACAGGTTGCCTTTAGTTCGAAAATGCAAGACTCTTTGACTCTTATTTGAGTCACATGTCATATTAGGATCAGGAGGAATGTGATAAAATTTCTAGACAAGGTTACGAGAAGAAGGTAGAAAGAAGACCTAAGCCTTTTTTGAGTTTTCCTCGGACAATGCTTCCATTGCCTTATAATTGCTTATAGCAAGCTCTTCAGGATGCACACAAACTAAGCAAATGCTTCTAGATATATATATACGTGAGAACTCAGCAGCATTCTTACTGTCTCACAATATATGTAAACTGTATAAACTGCAGACAACTCATTACAAGATTTTTGTATGCCTCTCAATCTCTTAATCTTAAGTTACACTACAGTCACCGCTGATTGTGAAGGTGCCAACGATAATTTTGATTGTCCTTCGAGGACTTAACAATTTCAGAAAAATAGATAAGACTGAAAATTACTATCCTTACTGCAGTAACTTTCGGATACCAATATCATCATCTAGGTTGAATAGTTTATTCCATCTGACTGTGGTCCTTAAAGCCATATAATCTGCAGATATTTAGAGGTTTGTTTGAATTCCTCCTTAAGTTAGGATTTTGTAGTGGGAGTCGGCTTAAGTCCAGCAAAATTTCAGACACCATGTTAACAACTTTACCACTAGTCTACTGCAGTTGATACTATTGGAGGCATTACCATAGGTAACCTCTTGCAGTCTTTTGACGTTGTACTTTTTCACAGTAGTTTTTTTTTTAAATTTGTCTTTCACCCATTATCTTGTATAACAATTCAAATGATAATCAGATATTACATGTAATTTAATTCACACCCACACTACAACTCATTTTGCTTTTCAGTAAATCCATAGGACATGCAAATTAAATTTCATCGATTTTTCTTTTTTTTTTCTTTCTGGAAACGAAAATAAAATATCTTCCATTCATACCACACAAATCTGTAGAATGTACTGAATTGACCTTTTTCCGGATTAAGTTCTTAACCATTCCTCTCATAGGTACCATCGTACCCAAATCATCTGTAATGTCTATTCAAACTCCGGAACATTCAAATTCAAAGTTAAGGAGTGGTCAAATCGTATAAAAGCAATTATATCTATTGGAAATGTATTACAAAGTGAATGTCCTAATAATACTTAATGATTCAAGAATCGATTTTGAACTGCGTGACTTAAATCGAATTTTGTATAATTTTTAAAATAAATCAACCATTTGAAAGTGTATTCGTTTGTTTTAGACAAGCAATTGATTAGTTGACATGATTAGTTGAAAAGTACGGAGAAGTACTTGAACAGTTCACCATGTATCTAACAACACTTGGCTATCTCTTGAGAGCCTTGCAAAGAAAAGTTATTGTCAGGTTAGGTTATTTTAGACTAGCTGACTAAAGAGGCTATTTGGTTGGGTCCCAAGTACACCCCAGAATACAGCACCAATATATGCAAGTAATTAAATATGTAAGTTTGCTGACAATCTTATAAAAGATTGCTGTTCAACTTGGTAGGCATACAGAAGGCAATTAGCCCTTCTGGAGTTTAAAAAAGAGGAGGATTTTGAGTGCAGACTAGCACTGGCTTCTCCAGGCGACATTGCTATTAAATTGTTTTATAAAATATCATTTAAAATTCATAAAAAAAAAGACATTAAACATTTTATAAATGTCACATATCCATACATACATACATACACAGGGTGACTTTAATTTCCTGTGGGTGGTATAAATCGAACGAATATAGTTTTCAAAATGATTTCCTTACACAACTCCAAATGGAAATGAATATATCCCAAAAGTACGATTCGTAGATATCAATTTTCGAACTTCCACAATCCATAAATTTAATTTCAACTTTGCAAACTTTTACCACAAGAAACGTATCTGAGATGTCAGGGTAGACGCATTCGATGGCACCCACAAAAAAGGGAAAATATTCGCAAGGACGCAAGGCAGTAGAGGAAGGGCACAAAATGTCTTAGTTTATGATCTTTTGCCACATAATAAAGAAACATTTCCAATGCCACAAATAACCGGGTAATTTCGATACACAAGCAAAATGAAATGGGGAGAAACTTTTCAAAACCAGATGAAACAAATATCAAAGTAAAAATGCTCCTCTTGCTATTTTGTTTCATTTTCTACTTATAGATATACAAATGCATAACAGTTTGTAATATTATATTTTTCTATGTATGTATAATATTGTACAGGAAGAATGGGCCTATTGAATTTATTTTTTGAAAGGAACCTAAACCTATTAACTTCCATTTGCCATTTAGAACTATGTGATTTAAACTTAGAACCGCGTGTGGAGTGCTGGATTTCTGAAGCACTTTTCGCCCCATATTTATACCACAATTTTTTCACACGAACTCATAAAATCTTACGAACACAGCCATCAGATACATATTTACTTACTTAAATCCTGTCAACCCCTGGGGGCATAGGGTCAATAACGCATACGTGCCATTTCGTTTGGATTTCTGCAATGCGTTTCAACTCACTACAGCCCTTTCCCAGTAGTCTCGATTCCTCGTCGACTGTTCTTCGTTATATTTGCTTACCGCCCAGCACTGACTGAGCGAGTGGATTCCACTGCCTGACCTATCCATTGCCACTTCCTCCTCCGTATGGTGACCTCTATACGTTCTTGCACCGTGTTGGCGCAGCCTGAATTTCGGATCAGATTTCCCGGTCGTCCGACACCAACTGGGTAAACACTACAACATTTAGCCGCTCGCCTAGAAGAGTAAGGAACAACACGAGATGCTGCCAGATCTGGTCAGCCCCGGAGCAGCTATTCCGATGAGAATATCGCAGCTGCAGCTGAAGATGTTGCAGAGAACTCCGGAGTATCGACCAGACGACGTGCCACGCAATTGGGCATCAATCGGCGGTCTTTACAGGGAATTTCGGTGAAAGACTGTAAAATATTCACTTCATCAGCTGTAAGCAGTTGACCGCCAAGCGCATGTAACCTACGCTCAAGCCATCCTGAATCTCGACCACTCGACTCTCGATTTAATCTATCGTTTTGGCGATTTGCACTGGCCGGCAAGATCGCCTGATTTAACCGTTTCAGACTTCTTTTCGTGGGTTTTTTTGAAGTCAAGAGTCTATGTCAAAAGAGAATATCCGTCAAGAATGCCGGAAGTTCTCACAAGAGTGATGAAAAATGCCCTAAATCGGGTCCGAGTGGTCATCAATTCTGGCAGCGGCCACTTAGCCGATATCATTTTCTCGACTTAATGAAAAAAAATTAAGACATCAAAGTCAACATCGTTTGAGATAAGATGTCATTGTCCACCTCAATCCTTGGTTTCATTCAGTTAGTGCTGCCCGACGAAGTACGTCGCTGATGACTACCAGGAATAAAAACGTTGAAAGTATAGGCAACGTCTTCTGACACCGCATTGTGCAGAACGTGACACTTACCACCCTCGTAACTAGCCTTAATAAAAGCTATAAGTTTTTCCGAGATAACACTCCCGTGTATGGCTATCCAGATAGCATCTCTGTTCGAACTGTCGAAAGTCTTTTCAAAGCCAATGAACAGTAGATGTAGCGGAGACTTGAACTCCACGCATTGCTCAATGATGATTCGCATGGCGTTGATGTGATCTACGCAAGAGTATCCACCTTCGAAATCACCCTGGTCGGTATCGATAGTTGAGTCTAGATGCTCTCTTATCCGCTCTAGAACTATCTTAGCTATTATCTTGACTACAGCTGGGAGAACGCATATTCCTCTTCAGTCTTATATTCAATCAAAATGTCTTTCTTTGGAAGATTGCTTCTTTTTCTCTCCTCCGGGAGCAGCTCATTTTCGCATGCTTTAAAAAATGAGCAGTTGGAATAACTCTGGCGATGTAGTTAGTGCCGCTTGAAAAAACTCGACAG
This sequence comes from Xylota sylvarum, assembly GCA_905220385.1. Taxonomy (NCBI): domain Eukaryota; kingdom Metazoa; phylum Arthropoda; class Insecta; order Diptera; family Syrphidae; genus Xylota; species Xylota sylvarum. The sequence goes on from LR999958.1 coordinate 44,595,403, forward strand.
GGAACCCATCGATGCCTATTGCTTTATTTCTTTTGAGAGATCTGATAGGGGCTACTATTTATGCCTTGGGAGGAGTTCCGTTTCGAATTCGAGAATATGTTGTTGCGGCATGCTCGTTGGAATTTGGGACTATGACGCTGTCGTCTAAATTATTTACCAGTAACGCAAAATGTTCCCTCCATCTGTTGAGTTGATCCTCATCCGAAATCAACAGACTGCCATCTAAACCTTGCACTGGATTTTATGATGCTGTATCTGGTTCTGCTGTCACACCTGCTAGCTGCTTCTCCCGGCTGTATGAACGCTTGTCACGTCTGACACTACGCTACACTTCTTCTTCTTCACACGATATTGGGCTTCTAACTTATATTTCTGTAGTACTTATGCCGCTGCAATCATAGCTTTAAGTGGAATACGCTCGTCAATCCGTATTCAGATACCATGTGCTGTGACTTGTCTGCCTCTTACCGATGTAGACAACTGCCTCAGATACAAAAACATTTATGATCATCCATGTCTTCATGCGTTGAGCTGCTGATTGTTTCTCCTTCTGTGACAAGATGTTCCCTGAACTGTTAGCACACTAGGGAATGCCGAAGTCTGTCCGTATAGTATGTACCTGGTCATTTGAAGCATGCATGAGCGGTTACTATTGACGGATGCAGTACGAAGGCGTATAGTGGGTAACATAAGATGATTATCGCCCGCCATATTGACTCCAAGTTTGTCTTGGACATCTAAGACGTAATTTCTGAAACGTCGATTTATCGCAAAATGGTCGATTTAGTTTGACGTTAGCTGCCTGTCAGATGAGACCCAACTGATCTTAGAGCAGATCTTGTCCTCGAACAGAGTGCCTCCAATGACTAGTTGGCTGGTATTGCAGAAATCTACAAACGTTCTCCATTATCATTGCGGTCTCTGAAGCCGTGAACTCCCATCACGTGATCGAGCGCTGTGTTGTTGTTGTCATTGCCTACTTTAGCGTTGAAATCTCCCTTTACAATTGCAATGTCTCCTTTAGGCGTCAAGTTGTGAGGGCGCCAAGTTGACTGTAAAAATAGTCCTCTTCGTCCTCAGTCGGCTTCCGTCGGCGCATATCACTGGATGATAGTAATTTGTTTTACTTACTCTGAAATATCCGTTCATATTCGGTCACTGTACGGTTCCCAAGATATGTTTGAGGCTCCTTCTTGCTGTTGGTGTTAGCATCAATCCTACGACGGTCTCTGAAGTGATTCTGGCTGGTTTTCCATAGTAGAGCAAAACGGTGCTTTTTATGGGCGATTGGTATTGCCCAGCATCCAACTATCTTATCTCGCTCAGCCCTAGATGTCCTTATTATATCGTAAGAACTCTTGTTCAAGTTGGAGGAATCTGACATTCTGAGGACTTTTGTCTCGTGAGTCGAGAAGGGTTCAGAGGTTCCAGAATCCTATCGTTTTCGATGCTTATTGTGGAATTTCGGAGTAATACATTTTTTTATGGTTTCGGCTCGCTGGACCACAGACATTAATCATGTCTTGAGCATACATTCGCCATTTATTTCCTCCACTTCGCAATTTCCGAAGAAATTCCCAGATGACACCACGGAGTAGGGCGCTGAGTACGGCTACCTAACAGAGTTTCAAGATGTTCGACTGCAGAGGCTTCTATTTTTTTATTTGGTGAACGAACATCTATCGGAAGGTGTTTCTTCTACGAAGCCTAATGTTAACCGTTGCCATTAGATGCTAGATTACAATTCTGTTGTAATAGCAATACTTTCCTATCCAGTGGTGATTTGAGAGCGCACAATTTAGGGATATCCTGAGACCACACTTCATCGAGTAAGTGCAAAGAGTCTATATGTTAACACGATGGATTGATTGAGTCTCTGTAGATAGGTTCCAATTGGTGCATTTAGCCATTCTAATTTAGGGTCACCCTTAAATAAAAATGTGAATCCAACTAAACTGAGTTGAACATTCAGTTGTGATAGTCTAAAAAATTGCATCAGAATTGATTAATATTACAAAAATTTTACAGTTTAGAACATGGTCAAAATATTCTCGAGATTAAAAACGAACATCATATAGTACAGGAATGTAGTAAGAGCACCCCTGGGCAAGAGTGTGACAACAGGAGTTAATAGCAAGTTCGTTCTGTACGTGTGGTAGATGACAAACGTGTCCGATACACATTCGTAGATTTTCTATTTAAGTTTATCGAAAGCATTTTACGAAAGATATTACGATTGTGGTTTGGATGCCTTTACACTATGTGGGGAGATATTTCTTCAGTTTCTATCAATAGTCACGTTTTCTACATAAAAATTGAACTAATCGCTTCAAACCATATGTGTCTGACAATCGTCCTAATACAACTAAGTCAACATTGAATAAATTTTCTCTTTATTGGTTTTTTGTGATTGTGAGATAGTCTTATCTGGTGTATTTATTATATAGTCGATCATGACGTATACGTAATATTGAAACTTCAAATTTTAAAAAATAATCCAAATAGGTACATAATTAATTTTCAACAAAATACATTTTTAATTTTAGGCATACGGACATCGCAGCTGTTCTTGACGAAGGATATTCGGTCTCTTCAATTTCTGATCCCTTATTTAAGCAATGGTGACTGTACTCAAAAAACTACCACTCCTAGCCTTTCCTAGGGATGATATCGGGATGATAACGCATGTAAAAAAGACTGAAATACTTGGGCAAGTAACAATTATCAGATAAAGAAATACCGTCACTAGATTCAGCTCGCATCCATAGATTCTTAAAGGAAACTGGATTAGGGAGAGTGCTCTTGGACATATTTCTTCCGCCAAGGCGCAGTAAGAGTGCATTACCCTCAAAATGATTCCGAAAGGTAACCAAAAGCGAGGGGAAATCTAATGAGGGCATGTACCTGCCCAAGGTGTTAGATGGGGGCACAATAGACCAACAGGTCGCAGTGCAACATACCCCATTTTCAAATAATAATAATAAATGGTGACTGTATGTCAATATACAATAATACACTTCACAAGAAAAAAAAAAATAAAACTTGAACGACTGAGGCTGATAAGGATGTCGTGTACAATAGTGACACCAGTCAAAGAAATTAAATATCTGGTTCTAAACCAAGACAGTAAACTCATCTAGAAAAAACACACAGAAGATATAACCAGGGAAATCAAACTGGCTTTAATGATTTGTCAAAGCCTAGCGGGCAAATCCTGTAGCCCGACCACCGTTATTTAGATTATAGTAAGGGGCAAAAATCCCCTGAACACAAGTAATGACTGGTGGTAATCAGAAGAACTTTGTATATACCTATATATTATTCGAGAGATTACGACCCAGACCACTGTGTTGGGTTCCTTTTCGTCTCTAGAGTCTCACTGAATTTCTCCACAGTTCCTCTCTGGCTTTGATTCCTCGTGTCAACGCTAGCATCTGTGCAACAGAAATCTGGTTCATCCTCTGGGTTTCTACCCAGAGGCTCCCCAGGACCTCCCTTCTTCTACTAGCTAGTGCAGGACATTGACACATTATATGTCGTCCCGATTTCCTCCAGGCATAGTTCACATATGTCATCCTCCAGAAAACACGTCTTCTTTAGGTGATTCCCGAAATATCTATGACTTGTAGATAACGCTTCCATCCATTTCAGTGTTCTTCGCTCTAAGCTTAGAACTTCTCTAATAGCCATTTTCGCCTGCCTGCAACCTTCCACGGTTGACCAGCAACTCTGGTGTTCCGTTGCGGCCCAGTTGCTAATTAGGTGCTCTATCATCCCTCTCCCAATTGCAGCAAATAGTTCCAGACCAAAGAGCTCCGAGCTTGATCCTTGTTTTGGTAGAGAGTTCACCTTTTCGTTGCCCTCAGTCCTTACGTGCCCTCTCACCCAGAGCAGCGTCAATTCATTTCGAGATGAGCACTCACTAAGTTTATAAACACATTCCAATGTCAGTGATGTATTGATATCTGTTTGCTCCATGTGTCTAATCACTGATTAATTGTCCTATGGTAACGTTTCTACCATCAACCTGACCCTCTTTCAGGTGATCCAACGCATGCAACAGAGCAATCATCTTGGCTGGATAGACTAAGGTATATGTATGTATTTGCCCAGACTAATATGATAGGATAGTCCCAGTTCCTCTGAGAAGATACCTGCCCCCGCTCTACCATCCATCATGGACCCATCCGTAAAGATGATTATATCACCAATCTTCATTTCCGGAAGTGTTCCATCTTCGATAAGAGTTTTGTGATAGCTTTCGGTAACTCGCATTCTCTTTATTCCATCCATGGGCATATTCCACCCCCTAATCTCGTTTTTCACGAGATCCAGGATTTTCCTATGACCGTAGATAGTACTGCGCCAGTGCCAGTGGGCATCTCGGGGCAGACGAAGTGCCGTCGAAGCTCCTGCTTTCTAAATAAATAAGTCCAGCGGCAGAATACCTAGGATCACTTCCATTCCGCATGTTGGTGTCGTTCATATTGCACCCGCGATCCCTAAACATGCCAGACGTTGGGCCCTATCTATATTGCTTCTTTATAGTTTTCTGTGGGGCTTTCTGGCACCATACAACTGACGCATATGTGATAGTCGGTCTAACTATCATCGTGCACATCCAGTATGCAGACCTCGGCGATATACCCCACCTTAGTCCTCATACCCGTTTGCACTGCTGAAGCACCCTTTTCGCCTTTCTGATCTTCTCTTCCACATGGAAGTTCCAAATTATTCCAGCATCTAGGTACACCCAGATACTTAACCTTCCTGGTCACGTGTAGTTCCGATCCGAAAAGTGTCAAGGGCTGAAAGTTCATATCTCTCCTCTTCCTTGTGAAGATTATTAGATTTATCTTTTCCGCATTAATGGAGAGCCCTTGTTTCTGACACCACCGCTCCACCACTCTGAGACTTTGCTTTTGTGTAGTCCTTTTATCGGTTTTGGAAGAAACACCACATTTGTTTCTCTCCATGTTACTGGTATGTAGTCTACCTATCCTAGGCATGTAACGTATATACCCCTAAGCCTTGGTACAATGAGATCTGCACCCCATTGAATTAAAGCTGGGAATATACAATTCGGTCCCGCGGTCTTATAAGGAGAAAACATGTTTATCGCCCCAGAAACCGCTTCTGGAGTTAGATACTATCTGGAGTTAGATATTCATCCTGTTTACTCCTTGTTTCCTCAGAGCCCAGGGCTGATCTGACTTAAGGCTTCCCGGAAAGTGTATTTCCATGAGGACCTCATTTGTACGATCCAGTGTCTCAAGAATATCCTCCGTTCTATCACGAATGAATCCGACTTTGGAAACTGAATTCTTCGAGACAATTTTCTAAAGTCTTTTGACCTCAGCTGTGCTTCTCATATCCGAGCAAAATTCCCTTCATGACTCCCTTTTACGTCGTCGCAGTGTTGCTTTTACCTCTTTGTTCTTTGCCTTATACTCATCCCATGATTCAGGATCATCCCTTCTCATGGACCATGGTATGGTTAAAGGGTTTTCTCACCTTTTTCTTTAGATTTACAATTTCCCTACACCACCAAGACGTGGGGTCCTTTTCATCTACCAAAGTCGGTGTACACGCTTCTTGGTATAGATTTTCAACAGCTGATTGTAAATGCTTCAGCTGCGACTCTACATCCCAAGTGGTTTTCGGTATTTTGGGAACCTTCCCATTCAGTTTATCCCGTAACACTTCCTGGTATTTTACTATGTCTGTGTTCCTGGGAATCCTGACATATTTCCGATGTTTTTCCTTTTAGATCCGTATCGAACATCAGAAGAGCTAAGAGTTAACCCAACTAAAGTAGTCATAAGAGGACAACTGAAAAGGCGACTAAACCCATCTGGGTTTATTCTAGAATTTCCGGGAACAAATTGGAATTAAAACCAAAGGTAATTCACTGGACTTAGCACACCATCATCATCTCATCATAATCACCCTAAAAATAACCTACGCATCGCTTGTATGGTGAGAAAAGGATAATCAAGACTCCTTCTGCTTCACCCTCCAAAAGGTGCGAAGACTGGCCTACCAGTACGGCAATATGTACTTCTTCATGCTGAAAAGTATCAATCTCTATCCCCCCTATGCTCACGATGGTCCAAGGTTGCTCCAAACTCAGTATCACATGCGACGCAGTATCACGTTTAAGACGAGTTCCATTCGCCGACCGACTACCAAATCCAAGAGTCAGTCAACAATCTTCCTCTAACGCTTCTACGTCTAAAATCATCAATTCACAACGAAGTAAAAGGAGTGCCAGTAGAACTCCTTTTTAGTACCACAGTCAGATTATCAGGCCACTTCCTATTTAACTAAGTATGTGATAAGCAGCACAGATACATCTAAACTTGCGATAACACTGGTATCTATCAACTGAAGCTTATCTCCCTTTCTAGTAGTTTTGGTCGTTTGGCTAATTTTATCTGATTGCAGATATCAACTGATACGTCATCCTTTCCTACCATCACACCCTTAACTCTCGACTATGTTTGTTAAAAAATTTAACTATGCATGACAACTTTTCACGGCCCAGCGAAGCGTTAAAAGTATTTATTAACAAAATTCTGTCATTTCGTGTCCACTCCTTCATCTCCTTAAGGTATACAACATACCAACATAGCGTGCTTGTCCACATGCCGGTGTCATAAAGCCACCACACAATCGCACTTTTTATAATTATCTCATGCAATGCGGTACCATAATTGCATACTATCATGCCAATCAAAGTAAAAGCACAGAGTACTAATTTCTGAAGCGCCCACACGTGTACTAGAACTGATGACAAATCCTTGAAGAAATATCAGATCAAACTGAAAGTATCTCAATGTTCTGCACCTGCCTCGTAACCTGCCAAATTCTTGCCATACTGCGGTATTGGCTCCAGGGCTATAAGTTAATTCTATAAAATCTCTCCATACACAAAAATGCACTCAATCTATTGACCTACAACGTGTATCCTTTAGAAGTTACATACAAAAACAACAAAAAAAAACATGTAATTATCCTTCCCCCACATGACCAGCCGCGATGGGTGGTCGTTTGCCCTTAGTTTCGTCATGCGACTCTACACATTCTCCCTGCCTTTGTAGATAGTCAGAGACTTTATCAGCCTGGACAGAAAAAAATAACCAACACAGATACACATACGTTCGAATGTACAAGGATATGACTTAATTTTTGGTGGATGGAAAAAAAAAATTGTCATTTACTGGTTGATGTCTATTCAGTTCTATTTCGATACTTCACCGGGAAACATCGGAAATAAAAACGAAAGTTTATTTGTTCAGTGAAACGTTAATCTTCCAAGCAAGGACTGCAAGCCGTACTTAGATCCTTCTTCTGTGTGAATTGTGAGTTTATGTTTTTTTTTTGTTGTGAAACGCAAAACAAATGATTTTTTGTTAGTCACAGGATAATCACATTTTCTTAAGTGTGCGTTTTCAGTGTTGCTATCTATTAATTTTGTGGAATTTTTGTTGTCTCACCAGAGGGGTGTCAAAGAACACGCAATCCATCGGGATTATCGATTAATGCCACGTCATTCTATCTTCGGGTATATCCTTGTGAAAGGACGAACAAATTTTTTTCTTCCTTTTTTTCGTTTTTTCTCTCCCAATTTGCTACATTAATGATGCGGTATTATTGTAACCTTGACATTGTGGATGTGGAGTATCGCTGGGGAATTTATCTGCAGTATTGAGCTGCCATTTTCTACTGTCAAAGGGTAGGGTCACTTTGGGGGGTATGTACTCATCGTTCAATGGAATTTATATACATACATAGTACATGTATATATTTCAGTTTCATAAAGTTGTTTTAAATTTAAGGAGCGGCATGAACAATGAGCCAAGCCAGCAGTGTACGAAGCGTCACTATGTGTCACCGAGAGGTGAGGGGAAAAATTATTGCACAATAAATCATTGAAAGTGTTAATAACAGCTATGGTCCAGCACCATGCGGTCCTGTTGTCCAATGCTGATGCTATGTTGTCCACTGGGGGGAAAAAAATTCAAATTCTCATTTTTATTGCATTTTAAAATTTAATGAACACTACTGAAGGGATGAAGCTGAATGAGCATGTGATTAAAAGTCATAAATGAAGGATTTATCGATGCTGCTTCCATTTAAGTTGTCCAACCCTACGTGCATAGTAATAGGCAGGATCTACAGTACCTAAAGGGACAAGAGAACTTAGTTCAATACAACCAGATTCTCAGTGAATAGTCACAGTACATATTCTGTTACTGAAAGGCGGAGGTTAATCCAAACGAAATGTGCGTTTTCGCTGAAGGAAATCGTTGTCGATTCGAAGGACTACATACATACATGGAGGTGCGGATAAATTGTGTCGCCAACAGAAAAAGAGGACTGGTTTAGCCTTCTACTAGCCATTATGATTGTTTTGTCAGTTCCTTGCTCCAGTTCGGTAAATGTACCATTAATATTGCCATAGAGAGTGGAGGGAGAGTTAACATGACGATATTAAGTTCGCGATACGAGATGTAATCCGTAACATGGTCAGCGAAATATTGAACTGTTGCATATTCCATTCAATTGGGTTATATGCTTCACCTGCCCCGGGGGATGGCAAAGATGATGATCACTTTTGGAGCTACTTATCGATTTTTCTAAGCTTAATGCTCTTATAAGGAGGGGCTTTCAATAGATGAATATCGATTACAGGTTGCATCTTTCATGAAGCAATCTGTAACGCATTTCTCTTCAATTCATTGTCAAAGTTCTAATTTCATCCTTTCATCTTTTGAATATTAAGCAAATGGACTGCACTGATAGACATATTCTGCGAATGATTTTTCTTTAGGAAAGGTTATCGATTCACTGTCATTCCTTCTATATTTCGAATGCTAAGAGGTCGAAAAATTCTTAGTATGACATATAAGTTTGTTGCGTATAGTATGTAACAAACTTACCGCAGAGATGTCCTGATTCTGACAGTCTAGACAATTTGGGTGAGATGTTGTTGTTAATTAAATCCTTCGATATTCAGTACTGCATGAATAACATCACCGATGACCATCGGAAATAGTAGTGGTCGAAGCCAGTAATCCTGTCGCACCCCACTATGAACCTCAAAACCTTTTGACATCTCACAGTTGAGAACCAAGACCTAGCTTAATATTATTGTAACCTTCATTATAAATATCTACACAGTTTTTCTTAAATGCATCTCCAATGCTAGGTTAAGAAAAGATTTTTTAAAGTCAATGCGAAGCATATGCAGTGGGGAACTATACTCGACACTAACTTATTTAGGTAGCCCTAAGTAAGGGGTGAACCTGAGACGAAATCACCAAGCCTCTCCAGAACTGCCTCCAGTTGCGTACTCCAAATCGGTTGAGGTCACCTTTAATTTGTGCGCGCCACCTAAGGCGAGGTCTTCCTCTACTGTGTTGCCCCTCCAGGTCTGATTCGAAGACTCTACGGGCCAGAGCGCTGATGTCCATTCGCTCTATATGTCCTAGACATCTTAGACGACTGACGCACAGTTTTTTTGACTAGGTTAATGTCGCTGTACAGCTCATATAGTTCATCGTTGAATCCCCTCGTCCAAAGCCTGTCAACGCAGACGGGACCGAATATTTTACAAAAAAATTTTCTCTCCAAACGACCGAGGATATCTTCATCTGCTTTCGCTAAAGTCCATGCTTCACTGCCATAAAGGAGGACTGGGATGATCAAGGTCCTATATAGAGTCTCCTAAGTTTTTCGGGATAGGGTCTTACTAATTAGTTGCCCACTCAGCCCAAAGAAACAACGATTGTCAAGAGTTATTCTTCGTTTAATTGCTGCTGAGATGTTGTTTTCAGAGTTTATAGCAGAGCCATGGTAGACAAAGTTCCTTACTACCTCGATTGTGAAGTTCTGTCCAATGCGTCGATGTTGTATGTCCCTTCTTGTTGACATCATATACTTGGTTTTGCCCTCGTTTACCGCAAATTCCATTTTGGCACCCTCCGTTTCGATACTAGCGAACGCACCTGTGACAGCCAGCTGTGTTCTTCTACTTATATCGATATCGTCGGCGATATCGTATGATGCTGAAAAAATCACATGAAAGCGCGTCACCTTGTCTAAATCCTTTTTTGACATCAAAGGTCTCGGTGAGATCGTTACCGACCTTGATGGAGCACCGAGAATTCTCCATCGTCATTCTGCACAATCTGACGAGTTTGGCAGGGATGCCAAAACAAGACACGGCTCTGTATAGGTCTGTCTCCATAGATGCTGTCATATGCAGCATTAAAATCGATAAAAAGATAGTGGGTATCGATTTGGGCTTCTTGGATTTTCTCCAGGATCTGTCGGAGTGTAAAAATTTGATCGATTGTGGACTTTTCTGCTCTAAAAGCACACTGATAGCGTTCAATCAGGTTATTGACGAAGGGTTTCAAACTTTTACACAATATGGCAGATAGGATCTTGGACGCGATGTTGAGGAGACTGATACCTCATTAATTGGCCCAATTTAGGGGGTCTCCTTTCTTGTGGATCGGGCAAACGGTGCTGAGATTCCATTCATCAGGTATACACTCCTTTCATTAAATCCTAGAAATGAGTTGGTGTATGCTCTCTACCAGGTCATTTGCAGCTGCTTTGAACAGGTCGGCTGGACCTCATCTCTCGCGAGCGTCTGACAAATACCTGTCGCCAAAAATTTGTATTTTTTGTTTTCGTTAATGTGCTGACATCGACATATAAATTTTAATATTCCTGAATCTTTCTAGAGTTTTGATGACTATTTACCTGTTAAGTGGATATAGCAGTTCTACCGATTTCATTTGTGGGCTTGAAGGACTTTACTAAGAGCGCTTTCAATTCGTGTCTCTTTTCTCTTCATGAGTACTCTCCTCCTAAGTTTATATTCGGATGTAGTTGCTTTGAATATCCATTCGTGTTCGAGACCATTAAGGTATCATTTGTCCAGTACCACGTGAAATCCTATACACAATTCTTATGTTGATCCTTATGCGAAATTAAATGGGTGCTCTGTAAACTCCTCACTTTAGGGCATCGACCTTTATTGGTAATATTATAATAGGTCGTGATGTCAATCCTGTTTTCTGCTTGTTTACCCTCCTTTTTCTCACGTGGTACCGGTAATGACTATGTGCTCTTCAATGCGTCTCCATATTTCAGTCAATAGCGATGTGGTGTTGGTCTTATAAATTTAACGTTTTTCACAGCCTCCTAGTAATCGACTCATTGGGTAAGATTATCTGTAAAGGGAGGGAACTTTCAGAAGAAAGTGGACGTGAATTATTTTGATGTTATCTGTGCTACTGGTAGAACCTTTTAAACATCTGCTGATGGCCATTCGTTGTATTTTCACTCCTTTCCAGATGAACCGCGAATGATCTTCTGACAGTCCTTATGTTTAAACAGTGTGGCCTACCAGCAATACAAATGGAATTGCAGAAGTCTACAAACCTTTCACCATTGCCGGGTCTGTCTCCGAAATTGTAAACTCTAGTTATATGCTTAAGATGGTAAAAAAGAAATGGAAAAGTTATCCTTTTCAATACTAACTGCGGTTTAGTCAATGCATAATGCACTTAATGTGCTGATTTTGGCTTTTCTCCAAAAAGTAAAAGAGTGTCTGACCTTTCCAAAATCCTTATGGATAGCTAAGGGTCTTCAACAAATTGTCAGCCCGAGTCCTGGGCTTACTGCAGTATATAGAGATTGGGGATCTTACAGTTACAGCTCTTTGAATCACAGAGCAACAGACACTGATCCTATTTTAGAAAACACACACGCTATATGAATTGCTACTAGTTTTCCAGAAACTAGAATAATGTTTTCTATAGTGGTGAAGACGACACAGATGTGATCAACAAAAAGAGCATTAAACTTAAAGAGTGGTCCCATCTAGAAGAATCGAACTTTGCATGTTCGCTGAGTACTCTATTAAGAACATAGCATAAGACTTCTTTATAAAAAAACGAAAACCAACTCTCAGTATGTACCAGAGTCTCCGTTTAGGGTCTTTTACTTTCCCATGACATTATAAATGCTCCACATTTTTTGGGGTCTTTCAGCAGTTATGTAGGTGTACATAGCTTGTAGAGCTCGGGAGGATCTTATAATGAGTGACTATGTCAACTAGCTACTCCTTGCTGTCGGTTCCATTATTTCGTAGTATGTATGTCATAGTATCACTCGACGGATTCGATGTTGTCATTTAGTAATACTTCAAGTTATTTTTTCTTCATTGATTTCTGAAGATAATAGTAATAAATACATGGTTCACTGATGAGTTTTTTAAGACAGGATTTTGTTTTTGAAGCTCTTATCTACCTTGGTTGGCATTACAAAAGAATAGATTGCACAGTTCTCGGTAGGTTCAACTGAGGACATAAAGGATAATTTGATGAATACCGTTTATGGTTCATGACTGAGGTGCAATGTGGATATGTATCGCAATAGTTTAAAATCCTACGAAACTTCTCCTTCATCGCTTATTATAAGGGTGACATTGACAGAGCTTTATTGTAGAAGATATGAATCTTTGGAGTAAGGATCAGAAATTTTCTACAACGCGTGTCTACGTTTCATTATAAGCGATCTAGATGTTAGATCAGTCAGTTATTTATTTGCTAGGTCACCAGTTTCACTTTATTTGCAAGGAGAAGCGAAACTGTCTTTGAAAGTCTAAGTAGGGCGCAATAATATGGTCATCCAACAAGAGGTGTTATTTTAGTGTCAATAGAAAAATGCAACATTTTTCTGAAAAGTAGTGATATATTCATCTAAAGTGCAAGCTTTTATGACATGTTTGCTAAATATCACCGGCTCTGCTTACTTTTGACGAAAATTTTCATCACGTTTTCACAATAATTACGGCTATATTTTGAGAATATCAGCTATGATATTCTCTTTTAGTACATGAATCATTGGTGGAGCATAATATAGTCCTAAAGGAAAAAGTCTAATGGTGTTAAATCGCACGATCTTGACGGCCAATTGAAGTCTCCATTTCGAGAAATCACACGTTCAGGAAATTTGTCAGTCAATTGAGACATTATTTAACCAGGTGTGTGACGTTACCACTATCTTTTCACCGCTTTTGTAGTGAATTTTCATTATTTCAGCACGTTGTGCGAGTGTGTATCGATCCATATTTAATTACTCCTTAGTTTTTACTTATCAAAAGTCATCGCAATAAAAGTTGAATGCTGACACTTCAACAATGGCACTAAATTTAAAATGACACCTCTTGTTGGATGACCCTTTAGTTGAATTACTTATTCCAATACTTAAGCTAAATCTTAATGATCAAATTTTAGTGATTATCCTTAATGGTTTCGCGATTACTCGAGCGGACTTATAATAGCATCCTTCTCTACGGTATATGGTTGCTGATTTTGATGTTATATTGAGCTTTTGATACTAGAATTAATCCTTATTATCGTTAGAAACTCTATTATGTGACTACATATTTCAAGATCGCATTTGAGATCTAATTCAACTCTATACTTGCAGTGTTTCAGAATATTCATATTAAGATTCCAGTTCGGATCGGAATTCAGAATATTGTTTTACTATCCATAAACCATAAATATAAATGCAGTGATGACTATTGAATGACCGCATTTCCATAATTTTTCAAGTTTTTAAAAATTTTGAGACGAAATATGAGAAGAACACAATTGATTCATTTATTAAATTTCAAAAAGTAACCATTTGAAATGATTTTTCTAATTATTTTCCCAAAAATATGTGTTTTTCAAAAAATTCGCACTCAGAGACTCAAAAAATACAGAAGAAACGGAGAAGACTTTTTTGCTCAACTCGTGTCAAGCATGTAAAATGAAAAATTTCGTGAATATTTCTTAGCTAATTGGAATCTTTAAGATGTTGAATATGTTAATTGAAGAAAATCCAGCATTGGAGGATTGGACCTGCCTACTGCGTGAACGTCTGAAACCTTTCGTCAACAACTTGATTGGGCCCTATCAGTATGGTTTCAAACCAGGAAAGTCCACAATCGATCAAATCTTCACACTTCGGCAGATCCGGCAGTTAGCTAAGGACTGGCCTATCTGGAGAGGCTTGTTGCTTGAGAGTCAGGTTCACCCTGAACTGTAGCGCCACCTAAGTAAGTAAGTAAGTGAGGATTGGAATCTTTGAAGACAGGATGCTCCTTTCTCGGAAAGGATTTGAGATTGATAGAAACAATGTAAGGCAGAGTTATAAAAGACTAAGGGATACACTTGACTATGACCTTGCCTATTTGACAAGGGTAATGATAAAAACCATATTATACTGTTTTAAATCTTAGTCTCTTTAGTTGAAATCTGGTACACACACTTTTTAAGCCCACCAATAAGTAGGTAAAATATTTTTAAAATCCGCCCACAGACTATATTAAAAATTTCAGATTTGTCAACTAATTTACTTGAAAGTGAAAAAAATCTTCTTAATACAAAACATAGACCTTTGCCTCCCCATAAATTCGTCCATACATTATATATGGCTACCCCTACTTTTTAGGGACGTTTTAATCAAAATATAAAAATTTGCCGATCCAAAAGTACGAGTTTACACTGAGAATCTCATTAAAATCGGTCTTTGTATGTATTGAATGAGTTGATAATAAAAGTATTGCTGATAAAATCTCTTAGATCACGTTCAGTCCTAATGGACCTGATAGATAGATAAGTGCCAATAAGGGCAATTTTGGGCTTGACTTTCTATATTAGACAACGGCAGACTCACACCCTCGAATAGGAGCTTAAGCGCGGTAGATACGACCCCTACCCAATCTAATTTCGCGCTTATAATTTATTAAGAACCCTTAGCAGAGAACAGCTCATACACCGACAATTCCGACTTCTCTACACTTAAGCCAATATGCATGCAGACAAGGTACATAAGTGCACCGATTAACCAATGGATTATGGTCATGCTGAAAAGTCAGGGAATTATTTTTTTTGAATAAGTGTCTCAAGAGGGAATTCCCTGTCGTCTTTCATAGATTAAGTTTCCAAGGTTGCAACAATTGTCTTTTGATCTGTATTGAATGTTCCCTAGGAATATTTGCAGAACTCCATAGTGTAGTTAAATTTAATATGCCAACCGAGGAGGTGCAGTTTCTCAGATTTGAACTGACTTCGAGCAGTGTATTCGATTGCATTCTTTTCTGACTTGGTCGTTGATTCTGGCAATTTTAACCATTCTACAGATATTTCGTTTCTAGTATCTATTATGTTTCGACTAGAAATTTCTGTGAAGTACGTCTAGACTTTTAAGCCCTAGGATCCTTCTGGAAATGTCAATCAGTCGGATCTTCTAACAGATTAATAAAAGAGATTATTTTTAACTCTTAATTCGACTGAATTATATTCCCTATACATATATTCCCAAAATAGAAAGGCGCTTTAAAAGTCTAGATGCTGCAAAGTGATACAGAAGCTAACCAGGTGATGTATGCTAGACATTCTCTTTCTACATAGATATACGAGTATATGTACTAGTACTCGTAGATGAGCTTCAACGTTCCGTCCTGTAATATTTTAGTTTCCAAATATAAAAAAGTAAAAGATAAACGCCTTAATCTAAACCTAGGTTAAAGCTAGGATTTAAACAAAATGGTGTAGAGCACTTAAATGGAAAGTCATTGATCCTCATTAAAAATTTTATGAAATTCTTAAAATAGCACTGAGTTATTCCACTCTTTAGACTCATGGACATGTGTATCTATAAATCTCTTCGCCGTACATTAAATCAAATTTACATTATATTTAGAACTCATATATGTACACATACATGTACAATACCAAACTATCAATCATTTGGGAAAGCAAATTAAGTTAATTGAGTACCAACACTAAAATCACAAACATTTTTCTAGAAGTTCATTGTCACTCTACCACTAAACTTAATTATAGAGATACGGAAATGGAACACAATCGCAATTATAGTTGACTCATTCGATAGATTTTATAAAATCAATAACTAAAAACAGACCGTTTCTTATAGGTTATACTGTTAACAAGGATTTACTTTACTCACACAACGCAAATAAGTAATTATATTTGTCCTCTAATATAGACACGAAAAGATTTATTAATTTTAACGCATACTTTCTAACAAAGGCTTTTATAAGTCTTGAAAAATACTCAAATTGTAATAATCGACAATTTTTTAATGTTACTACATAGTACATAAAGTTGAACAACCTTTTTTAGTGATGGCAACGTGATCCTTAGTACAGATATCCGGAAATATAGATGACTTTAAAGGATTTTCGAAAACTTTCACTCTCATTCTAAGAAATCAATAAGTAAGGATATAATACTTAAATACGTACAAAATGGGCGTTTACTACATATGTATGTACGTTGTCACAGACCTTCTTAGGTCAGTTGTACTTAAATACATGAATATTTAAGGTGTGGCGTAAAGGTGTAATTTATTTTTTTTCTGTTGTTTGCGGTGTGGAAAGAGGGCGCCACATCTCTCGTCAGTCTATTTTTGGAAGACCAATGCATAAATTGCTAGGGTTAGGGACTCCCATGACAGACATTGTCATTCGAGTTTTAATTTTAAGGTTCCCTTCTATTCTGTGGTACCCACCATAGTGATAAGTTTCGACTTGACTACACTACAATGGATAGTAGGTATGGCTTTAATGGCTGCTTGGCTGAATCCTATTTATATATTTCTAATAATATCTAGGTCTAATTAATGGTAATTTTAAAAATTGTTATCATTTGCTTCGAGAACTGCTTGGGACCCACGCCCACTTGTGTTTTTGAGTATCATTGTCAAAAAACAAAAGTTGCAAAAAATAAAAATAGCTCCTAGGACTCGGTATTGACGAGTAAAGCCTGCCAGTTGTGTGAAGAATATAAGTCAAAGATTTATATTTGTAATGACCTTACGTATGCTTAATTTGGCCTGGATTACGGCACCGTGTCAGACTACAAATTTTCGTTTCTAAATTCGCCCAACTTGGACCAGTCCTAAATTGGATTTTCCCACAGGACGATTTTTGCAATTAGTGTATCTGCGTTTATGGTTTCGAGGGCCGAGCTTTGGTTTGTTATAAAGATATTTTCATTACGAGGGTCCATATTGTTTTTTTTTTAAATAAAGCAGCTTGAGTTTGAGGTATCACAGAAAAATGTCGAGGTAAGGTACCACCAATTGACTGGTCCATATCTTCAGATAACACGGTCATCGAACTTTGGCTTTAAGAAGTCGTTTGTTTGGCCAGCTGTGTGGTATGTGGCGCTAGCTGTCATGTTAAGAAGCAGTCTGCCAATAAAGTCCGGTAGTGACTGAGTGTGATTGTGTTACTGGCAACTATTCAAGATGAAGTATGGATCAAGTATGACCCTTGGAGCACGAAATCCTCACTAAATACTCATTTTTTGTGGGTCCAATTACATTTCGTAAATGATTGCTGACACACCCAAATGGGATGAAAATTGGGATAGCAGCTGATGGTCATTCGGACTCAGTTCTTGGGTTGAAGTGATCTTATAGGGATACAGCGATTCGGCACAAACTAATGACAGAGATGAACAATTGCTGAGATCGACTTGGAATCCATAAATTTGGGAACTCACTTACCCTCAAGACAACATTCTCAGCATTTCCTTATTTTATTGGCACGGGAATATGAAATGCATATGTTGAGTCAAATTTTCACACTTGATGTTCAGTTGTGTGTTTATCTGGACGTAATTTTAAAGTTTCCAAGCTTGTTGGAGCAGCGAGCGTTCTCCATCGTCATTTGCAAAGCGAACGAGTTTGGGACGTGTACCAAGGCTCTTTATAGCACGTCTCTATATATGCTATCATATGTGGCCTTGAAATCGATAAAAAGGTTGTGGGTATCGATTTGGACTTCTTGAGTTTTCTCCAGAATCTGCCGTAGTATGAATATTTTGAACTTACCGAGCCTAAACCCGCAGTTATAGAGGCCAATCAGCTCGTTGAAATGGTTCAATGTTAAGGAGACTGATGCCTCTATAGTTGGCGCAGTTTAGAGTTTCTCCTGTCTTTTGAAATGAATTTGCCTTCTCTTATTCCAATGGGCTCTAACTTCATTAATATTTTGAATGGAGGTGATGTGGCCTATTGAATGCCATGGCTTATATCCAACTAATCGCTTCTGTATTACTGAAGGTTGCATATTTAGTAGAGTAATCTTTCGATTGTTGTTATCACTCTATGCTGTGACAATGACATCCTCGCTTGGCATTTTGTATTTTCTTCATTTCGGAATCAATTGTTTAAAAAGGTCTGGTGCATAATAGCTTGTGATTGAAGCGTAGTTTCTCCCTAAACCAGTGTTGATGTCCGAGGTGCGCCTGATATCAAGTGTGGATCTTGACTTAGTGCTGGTTTGTGATATCATTGATATACAAATCAGCCGCCTCTTAGAGTAGGCGAGTTGCACTTGTAAAATGTTATTTGGGTTCAGTTTGAAGGGAATATAAATTTATATTAAGCTTTCTAATATCGTTAAGAAAAAGAACAGTCATTCGAAATAACTCAACTACAAGAACTTGTACTAAAATAGTGAATTTGCAAGAATGCATTAGTCTTTCGTGAATCACTTTCAGGTGAATCATTTTTTTATTGGCAAAATCAAAATCCTCCTCCTCAAACAATTGAGTTTTGAAAGCATTGAATTTTAGATTTTTCTGACTATAGATTTGATCTATTTATTACTGCTCCAGTTTAAGCAGAAGTCCAACAAAATTTTGTAACAATTGCTTTCCTAGTCCTTTTTTTCTGAATTTCGAGATGTTAAGGCGACTTTTCTGTATGAGTCGATTTAGATATAGAAGACAAATAATGTCATACTTCCCATTAGCATGGAGCACATAATCATGCACCAAGTTTTGTATTTATTTGAATCCCACGACAATAAATATTACAGTCTATGGCCCTAAAGTAACAACCTCGATCTTAAAATTGACTCTCAGTTGACCAATGCAGCCTTCGAAACGTATCTAATTATGCGAGCGGCAAACCCATTTGAATAACAACTACCCGGCAACTTTGTTGACCTACATACATATGTACATATCCTCCCTCCCTAAGCTGTGATTCCGAATAACTTTCCGTGTTGTATAGTTAATATCGATTCGCTAGCTGATATCAAATCAGCCATCACCATAGCTCATGAATTCTTTATCCAATGAAACCCTCTCACCCTTAAAAAAATAATCAATAATTACGGTCTACATGTGTAGGGGTATGAAAATAATAATCAGGGTACACCATGGGAATCAAGTGGCATGTTCTACTCGCAGTATGATCGAAACGATATATTGATGGAAGGTGAATTGCTGTAGTGATTTGGGAATTAAGTCTTCACACTCTATTCGTATATTGAATACAAAAGTAGACACGAACAGTGTGTTGTCGGGTGGATTCTGATATCATATCAGTCGAAATGGAATATTAACAAGTCAAGCTGATAAATAAATTATTGACTTCAATTGTACATTTCAACCAGTGCGTGAGGTATTGAGCAATTATTTGAGGAACTTTTTCCCCAAATTTTTAAATTTGAATTTATTCTAAAACCCATTGACATTCGTGTATGGTAATAAAACGTATCTATTTGATAGTCTCGAAATAGCCTATAAATTATTTTGTAGGTGATGGTATTACCCAGCAATTAGTGGGACGAAATGAATGTTTAAATGTGATAGACAGGCAGTTAGTCAGTCGAAATGTTCGAAAAAAAATTCTAATTGCGAAGGTAACACGATCGATACACAGTATCTATACTGCATTTTCTGCTTCATTTAGAGCAATGTGTTGTTAATCTTAAAGTGAAGTGTCTCTTACAAATTGGGTGTGGTTTTTGATTCAACATTTGATAGCGCATTTACTTCAACTATCTTAGGTAAGAACATTCCATAAAATATGCGACGAAACCACCTTCTAGAGATCATACTTCATAGTATTGTCTGAACATTAACAATATTGAATGAGCTTCGACTGGATACGTTTTCGGAAGCACTTAGGCAAATATTTCAGAACTCTATCTGAATTCATACTACTCGTATGAACAAAAACCAGAACGAATACAAAATCATAATGCGGATGCCAAAGTACGGAAGGCTAGTACAGTGGTCAAACTTGTTGACAAGGAAACTAGCTAAACTATGATCACTAGTGGTATCGAGGTTACCAAGGTTAAAGTAGAGACGTTTATTATGTCCCATTTCCTAGTTGGTATTTTTTTTTTGTTTTAGGTATGTACTGTCGAGAGCATCAAAAAAGTTTCTGCATTCATCGATGGCTTAGCCTGGTGATGCTGCACATACTCAGTCATTCTGCAACAGGGTTTCTAACTTTGAAGGACATTTCTACTTCTGGCTGGGTACTTGCCTATGGTTTGGTTTAGCTTGGTGATGGTGGGCTTGCGCTCTTCACTTAGGCTTCCATAAGATCCGTTGTGTTCCCCTCATTTATTCAACAGTTAGGATTAGTTATTATGATGTGAGGCTTGTGTTGGGAGGGTTGTATGTACTATAGATGTTGAGATCATGAGAGTGATGTAAGGTGCACTATGTCTTATAGTGATCGGGAAGGCGTCTTATTCGCCTGACAAATTCTAGCATGTCACCGATTCCTATTTTTCTGAGGTGTGTTAGATCTAGTATCGCTGAATACCCCAGTATCTTTTGTCTTAAACTCGCTGTTGCAGGACAGTGGCAGAGAAAGTGTCTGAACGAATGTTTGTTGAGATTGATGTGGCCTGTTATGAGTCCCACCATCAGTCTCACCTGTGTTCTGCTTGAGTTTTGAACTCGTTTTGGTGTGTTGTTACTCGTTTCCTTTATTACAGATCAGGCCACTTTGCACATATTAGATAGTTGTTGAACTCCGTATCTGTGTATTGATTGTAGTTTTAATAGTTGTCAGGGGGATACCTATTGTTTTTTTTTCAGGATTCAGTTCTCTGTGCCCCTTGCCTTGCCAATTCATCTGCCTATTCCACCTGGTACACCTTCATGCCTGTATATATATTACCTATATTCCGATACTCTACCGAACAGAAAGAGTGACTTTCATGCTTTTTCTATAGAATTTTTGACATAAATGCATATAAGATTCGATTCTGTGAAAAACTTCAAGGAACCGCTTACGTTTTAGACGAAGTATCTTTGGATACATCACCTTTCTGATGGCTTCTGCATATCTATGCCATGTTATGCATTTGTTGTGCGAATTTTAAAGTTAGGTTTGATTCCATGTCTAGCTAGAATTTGAACAAGAGATGTTCCAAAACTAGTGACGCGTCTGGTACTTGTGTCTTAAGGACGACAGCATCTGTTCAAGCCAAAAGGTATGCTATTGTTAGGTCTAGATGGAAGGACCTGTGTTTTACAATGTGCACTTGCACTATACTAAAACCCTTTATGTGCACTGCGACCTATAAGATCTTCTGTATTTACAAATAGGATTTAACCAGAAGTTATATCGAGGCTCTTAGTAAGCTTCCGTACCTTTATTTCCAGGTTCTGAATTTGAGCTGGCCTGACAGAGGTCCGCTCCTTAAGTCTTAGCCTTATATCGGTTGGGATTGATAAACATTTTCACTTATTTCAGGCTCTGAAGGTTGGGCCAGTAGTCGCGTATCTGTCGATCTCCGACTGTATTATCTTAAAGTGGCCAATATTAGGTGCTATCACAAAATAGAGCTGAGGACTACTGAGAAGAGGCGCTTGTTAGCCACCCGTTAGTCCTTTTATTGTCCTCGAAACCTTCATGTCCTGGAATCCAGGCTACGGTAACTTTGTTCATAGATACAAGATTTTCGAAGAGATTGAAACAGTCCCAAACCAGCCTGGATCGTACCGTATATAATGTAAGGTCTAAAGTTACTTGTCTGCCTGACAAGCTATATACATATGTATATGTGCAAAAGCGGGCTCCTTTAACTCTTCTCTGTGCACACAGTTCAAAAGCATGCACTTCTGCCATAAGTAGTGTGCTATCCTACGTTGAAAACTGGGACTACAGACCCCGGTATATTATTAGATTTGAAAATCAGGCAGTGTTATGAAATTTTCTTTCTTACATTCTCAGCAGTCAGCAACAAGGACTTTGAACGCCCTGGAGAATTGAAATCCCTTAACCATGGTGTTTGGAATCTTAGCAATTGAGTCACGATGCATATATTTTAATATGATGACCTGTACAGTTACCGGCTTTAAGGTCCAATATCTAAAGCAGCCTGAAAGCACTGAAAGCTTCTTTCTGCAGTGCAAGTGTAACGGGGTGAGGCTAATCATAGTTTCTATAGCTGCTGCAGGGCACGCAGGTTAGACGATATGCTTAGTTTAATAAGTCTTCCCTGAAAGCTTTAATTTGAAATGTTTTTGCCACTATAATAATGAAGCGTTTAATTGGTTTGATTGTGGCGTTGTACGACTAATGAATCAACTTTCTGTTCCTAGCCGTTGGCACATGAAAATTGCTCTAGTCGTCCTATGGGCCAATTTATTAAGATGCAAGTTCCAGGTAAACATTTTGTTAAGGAGTACTCCGAGCTACTTCAATTCTTCATACTGGGTATGTTTTCCAGTGACACTTGTCTGAAAATCTGTTTTCTTTTTCTGGGAAGCAAGGAATTTTTGGCCAATGACATTTTGAATCAGTTAAGATATGGTGTCACCTAACGTCTGTAACCTTGAAATCTGCGACCAGCTTTTTTCATAATTCTAGAGTTTATTTACGAACAAAGTCCGGTGGAGGGATAGTGGAGATAAGCTCGTAGGAAGTGTTGTTGAAGGCTCCTTGACTGTTTATAAAAGCACAGAGGAGCAAATCCTGTTGTAGCTATTGGTTTGCCGTCTTGTAAAATTAGCCTGTAAGTGGCAGTTGAAGTGAATTTTCCAGCTTTGTGAGCAAGTACATTGCATAACGGTAGGGCCATCAACCCGAATAATATCTCGATTTTCTCGGACGGTTCAAAAACTGACGAACTGAACGCGAAATTGTTCGCTCTCTGAGACTTTCAAACCACTGCATTGTGTTCCAAGCGAAAGTATTAGCAATCGCAGAAGCGGTACGAGAACTATCCATGAAACTGCACTTAAGACAGGGGAACGACATATACATCGACATTCAAGCCGCTATGAAGCCCATCTCCATAGTCGTCGAATCCTAGCTTGTGAAACGATGCCGTGAAGAACTCACAGTACTCACAGCAAACCACAAAGTTACACTCTTTTGCGTTCCAGGACAAAGGAGCATTCAGAGAAACGAACGGGTAGTCGATTTAACAAGAAAGAGTTCACGACAGGACCTGACAATGGTCGTTACCTCTGTTCTACCACCCCTAACTCTTGTTAAATCCAATAAAGAGCAAGCCTTCGGGAGACAAGCTAATGGGTGATGGAACGCACTCTCATCTTGCAGTGTCTCCAGAAAACTCTGAACAAAACATGACCATGCCAAGATCATGCTAATTTTAGCGCTTAATAGACCTGGCAGCCCATCAAAGAAGAATGGGACTAGACACTGATGACCTCTGAGAGAGCACATTTCACTTCCTATGCGAATGCCCGAGCCTGTGCAGAACTATGAAAACGGCATTCGGTGAATACCAGTTCGAATTCGAAGATCTGGGCGACCTGTCAGAAAAGTCACCATTAACCATCCTGAAATTTATAACAATATCGGGTTGGTTCAGGGACCGGCCAGCTTTTGTCTTCGTTCTTATGTTATACACGACAGGGGGTTCACAATGGATACATTGGTGATCCGATTGCTGGCTGCTTGTGCAGGCACCCCTTCTACAGAACTACCTATCTACGTTGCTTTGTATACCTAGCACCACGTCTATGGAACGTATTCCTTATGTGATGATCGACTATTTTCTCCATTGCTTTGAGGAAAAAAGTACCTAGACTAATAGGGTGGCAGGATTTTGGCGATAGTTCCACCTGCTTAGCCAGTTTCGATATGAAAATCACCCCAAACCTTTTTCCAGCTATTAAGTAGGTATGTACCCTAATGTAAGGCTGGACCTATAGATCCGTATAAGGGAGAGTTTTAGTAGATCTTTTCCCTGCTGTAAGAGGTAAAGAAACATCCGATCCTGACGATTTGAAAGTGCTGAAGTTGAATATAGTTATAGGACTGAAAATTCTGCCGGTTAGACTATGACTCCAAGTGAAAGGATTGAGAACGTGGTTTCTCAGTCAATCTAAGAAGACAGTGCTATCGGAGATACAGCCCGCGTTGTGGGTCTTAAAAAGTAATTGAAAGGTTTCCCTTCGGCTGCCGATGAATTTGCCATTTAATTTCTTTAAGGAACTTAGGTAGTTGGAACGACTTTGGGCTAGAGTGACTGAAGGCCATTGTCGAAAAGTTTTAAAATTTTTTTAGCAGTGGGTTCTCCAAGTTTCCCGTTTCGATTTTTTCAGTTTCATATTGAATGTTGTTAAAGCTTCTTTATATTGGCATCAATCGCAATTATCCATTGTAATAGTCAGGCTGCATTTCACACCCTTACCTACTCCCAAAGAATATAGATATGCATCAGTACTCCGCAGAGTATAATGGCTACTAAAACCGCACCATACTCGTACATATACTGCAGGATGTTGATTGGATGTAGGATATGAATTGTTGGAATGCTTGTAGATGCTGATGATTTTTAAATGTGGAATTAACGATAATAACTACGATCATATACATGAAGTGAATAACCCTAGATATTCCCCGATCCAAGAAGTCATAATTATGTGAAGGAATTCCACATCGATTTTCTTTCCTTTTGGTGCCTTGTCTATGCAATTGTTTGATGCCTTCTTGATTCAGTGGACAGATATGGATAGATAGTCCTATATCTCTGGTCAGATGAGACCTTTAAACTTATACCCATACATACATATGTACGTACTTATATGCAAAGAAGTCAAAGCGTATTTTTTTGTGTACCAACGTGATGAGTTTGTCTATCTTGGAAATTCTTTTCTAGCAAAATATCTTCAAATTTCAAATCCAGTAGATCCCTGCAAGAACTCGTCACTAATCTCCATAAATCCAGCTCTAAACTTTGCCTAAATCATTTATACCTTATCCGAGTATTTTTCACAAAAAAAAAATTTTTAATTTAAAAAAAATTCCCTCACTTTCCTTTATACGAAGAACTTTTTGTAATGCACATTCCATGGCATAGTCTACCCATACCAATCCATGAATGAAATTCCCATTTTCAGTGAAAAGAACTCCTTCACATTTCAGATGAGCAATCGTGGTGACTTATTTTCAAAGGAAGCTTCACTTATCAAGCAATCCCAACGTGCACTTGCCGATGGACGGCCAAAGGATCCCATTGAAAAGCTGAGATTGCTTTGTTTTAGTCGTGGTGCAACTGGTATCCTTGGACTAGCCAGGTATGTTGTTGGGATTTATCCCTCTAAATGCGAATAAATAAAACCGAAAAACATCCTCACGCCACATAATGGGCCCAAGAGATACCGTAAAACTGTTCATTCTTCACTATTCTCGACATAATTGGATCTCTTGCCGTTGCCGTTCGTCCTGTGCAAGGATGGATGTGAATGTTTTGTTTTGTATTTCTGGATTCTGTTTTCATTTTCGGTTTTGTTTTGTGGTCTTTGGAACCTAACCCACACACACACATGCAGGGCTTTTCGAAACATGGACGACGATGGAAGCAAAGCTCTGAGTTTGGATGAGTTTATCACTGGCATTCGGGATACCGGTCTGGACTGCACTAATGATGAGCTGCAGCAGATGTTTCAGAGGTATGTAGTAGGTGTGCAGTGTGCACACACTTGCCAAAGCTAATCAGATGTACATGGGGGTGAATGCGATGTGACATCTTTTAATTACCTTTGGAAATTATGTTTATCCTCAGTTTCGACACAGATGGCAGTGGTTCTATAAATATGACGGAGTTTATAATGAAATTACGGGTAAGGATACGTAGACCTTGTTGGTTAAGTTGGGTAATTATGTTTGTTTTTGAAATGTAGCCTCCAATGACTAAAAGTCGGATCGATATCATCAATAAGGCTTTTGAGAAAATGGACCACACCGGGGATGGTGTCATCACTATTGATGATCTGAAGCATGTGTACTCGGTGAAGGAACACCCGAAGTACCAGACCGGTGAGATGACAGCGGATGAGATTTTAAAGGAATTCCTGCATAACTTCGAGGGTGATCGGGGCGACAGGGATGGAGTGGTATGTTGATTATATACTCGAGGCTTTTGATTCCTAAAACTGTGTTGTTTGCAGGTAACGCAGGAGGAGTTTATGAACTACTATGCATCAGTTAGTGCCTCAATTGATCACGATACCTATTTCGATTTGATGATGCGACGCTCATACAATCTTTAAGCTTTAATTTTCTAAATGCACTCACTGCCTTAATTTGTTGCATTTTGGGGTGTAAAAGTTGATTAAAATAACGAGTGTGTTGCTTTAACCGTCTTCGATTATTTATTCATGTTTCTAACCTAGAAGTGGAATAAATTGTTTAACTAACGCTATGGACGAGCTTTGTTTATTTACTTGATTCACATCAACACAACAGGGGAAATTTACAAACTTCTATCAAATGGAATTCGGTCCTCAAAGTACCGACATTTTATACATCTCACCTCGAAGCCAAAGTTATCCTTACGATAAAGAATCAACAAATTGTCGAACACATTCCACAGTAATGTTAAGGGGTGCCAAGACTGACTTTTACTAAGTAACTTGTCACGTCATATGTACGAGTACTCCCCTGCCTTAAAAAAAAGTTTATATGTACGACCCTCCAACACCGTACGTAAGGTTTACTCAATCCAAGCAGTCAGTTTTTTTGAATGAACAAACATGTATGCACCTGTGCGTTGTATGTGTATTTAAATTTTGAGGTGCTAAGGAAAGAAAAACATGATCTAAGGTAAGATAACCAAACCGATAGTCATGTAGGGTTAGAAAAGTTCTTGTTTCCTTTTTTTTCTCCATTTTATCACATATTAAATATTCCAGGGATATGAGGATAAGGAAGCAGAGCAAAAAAAAAAAACGAAGATATGAACTCAAAATATTTCCAGGAATATAAATGAAGAATTAGGGATATACGTGTATCTGCATGTTTTACGGTGTAATGGAAATTTACAAGGATGTCAAGGATTTACATCTCATTGATAGTCAAATATGACTGACATACTGCTTTGAGTTTGTTCGTCAAAACCGAATTACTTTTAAGTTTGTGTAAAAGACAAAGGTTCGCAAAGGGTCTGTTAGTTTCGCAATGGTAATCGAATAAGTCTAATAGAGCCTAAGGACAGGAAATAGCATGTACATATGTCAAAATGAATCTTTTTTATTTTTGTTTGAAAAGCACACAGTTAGTGGAATTTTTTGTGCAGGTGGTGCAATTACAAGGCAGGATATCTCTATCACTGACAATTCTAGAAACGAAATAAGGACATACTGAAGTTACATCGGTTCCTATAAAGAAAACTAAGGAGAGCTAAAGGAAGGTTCGTTTGATGGAATGAAGAACCTAAACTTGCATTAACGAATAAATGATGCTTATAGAACCACAGTCAATACTGAGGGTGCAGATTGTATAGTTATGACGTTGACCAATTCTTCAATAAGTGTTCCAGAGAAGACTCTACTACTCCCTACTCAAAGTAATAGCGGTAGACACGAACTATTCCTCTTTGTTTTTCCTTTAGATAAAGTAGCCTGAAGAACAACTTCTAGGAGCACTACGACCTACTTATGTACCGGCAGAGATATTTATTGTGCTAATAGGTACTTTCAGAGATGCAGCATACGGGCATGAAGACTAGATGACTTTAAGTTTTCTGTGATTTTTGGGCTGACAAGAAGTTAACATCAGATGGGTCTTATTTGATTGTGCTATGACCAATGGCGGGATATTCGCAGGAAATATGTTTGGCTGCTTTGGTGGTCTCTGGTCGACTTAATTAGCACTAACATGCATCTTAGATGCCTAACAAAAGGTAATCAAAAGGAGAACTTGCAGTGAAGGAATTCCTTTGATTGAATGACCGATAAAGTTTGCACCCAGACTGGCGAATGCATTATTTGAGTTACTTCGACGTATTAAAAACTCAGATCAATAGGGATCTTTCAAGTGCGAGATACGGATTTGAAAAGGGATGGTGGCGGAGAAGCTCTTAATAAGCCAATGGTAGCGTCGGTAGATCCGCCCCATTGGCGCAGGGGCTTAAATCAAGGAGCTGGGTTTCCATGTTAGGGATTATACGTTGGAGAAACTACCCATCCTATTACGAAGCAACAACAAGCTTCTAATATGGATGACTCTACTTTTGACGGCACCAGCAAATGATACAAGAAAAACTACTTTTGGATCTGCACGTCGAATGCTCGGACCTTCAACAGTCGGCATAGCAAATGCGGGAACCCTATCTAATATCTAATATAGTGATTGCTACAAGGAGTAGAAGTACCATTTAACCACATGCCGGCACCGCGGCGGACTCAGACAAGAAGTTGTAAGCATTTGATAAGTGAGCGGGCGTCTTATGGCAATCTACATCATGGCTAAATAAAGGCAAATGAAAAAGCCAATAAAAGGTATTTCTACGGACTTCTTGACAAGACTTATGATCACTGTTCTCACTTCTAATCGTGTTAGGCGATATAGGAGATGAGGATTTTTTTTGGTGGAATAGTTGGTAAGGATATTTTAAACGACACTACGTCTGGCGGGCTACGGACTTAGGCTCATTCACTTTTAGCAGCAGAATTTCTGAACTCTGTTAACGAACTTATTTATTAATGAAAATACGCCTCCTTAACCAATGTTATGTTGAGCATTCACAGAGAATGTGCTCCTGAGCAGAACCTACATACATGAGTTTGTTAAGGTGAAATAGCAGACCACAGTGACCTGTGAGAAAGCTCACCAGCTTTCTAATACTACTACTGTCTAGATTAAGGATTTTATTGTAGAAATAAGGCCTAATTAATCGCTTGGATTGTTTCAGCCCCGAGAAATTTTCCCAGTGTGCCAGACGAAGTTTGTGTTCCCAATCGTTAATCAGAGCTGTGGTGCCAGTCCAGTTGACACCACCATAGGGTTTATGTCCTATGAATGAAAATTTGTTGCCTGCAATTCCTTGATGACCAAGGACCCAACCGAGTTTCACCCTGCTTTGTCTGGCAAGAGACTGTAGTGTATCGTAGAAGCTTTTGACTGATATAGAGTCCATGAAATTGGACGACATCGCTATCTGAAAAGATATATAACCAGCGCCCTTAATACCTTTACTAAGGTTCATCATAGCGCAGATGTCAATAGCATGGAGTTCAGCCTCCAAAGACGTGGGACACATTCCCCCCATAGTTATAGAGACTTTGTTGTTGGGTCTAAAGACACCAGATCCAACTCCACTTTCCATCTTTGATCCGTCTCGGAACCAGAGCAGACCTCTAGGGTCCAGCGCCGGAACATAATTAAACCAGTTTCTACCTAAATAGTACTACCTACCGAAATAGTACTCCATGAATATAATATCGGGGATAGGGTAAAACATATGCTTTTTGGCAATTGAATCAGGAATTTTTAGGTATCCCACATGGTCACCTGGTTTATACTTGTATTCTAGCTGCAGTTCAATTGAGGATCTAACGACCGTTTCTTTTTTGAAGATTTGTTTACCTAATGAAGATTTGTTGGGGAGAAAGCAGAACAACAGCTTCTAATGGTGCCGTAGGTCAAGTACGCATGGCACTCTTAATACCGAGACAGACAATTCTCTAAAGCTTCTATAGCTGACTCTATGTCTGACCACCAAACGATGGCCACGTTCGTGATAATGGGCCTCACCATCATTGTATACATCCGATGTAGAATTTTTGGATGTAGACACCAAGTTCTGCCGTAAAGGCGTCTACAGGACTACATAGCCCTAGTGGAGACGGACTTGTTATGAGAATTCCAGCTAAGGCGTTTGTCAAGTATGATAACGAGATACTTAACCTTGTTGGAATAAGCAAAAGTGCTGCCATTGATGGTGATAGGTCCTATATTGACCAGTCTTCTATTTGTAAAACGCACTAGATTGGTTTTGCAAGGATTAATGGATAATCCTTCTCTGCTGCACCATTCTAATACATGTAGTAAAGCACCTTGCATGACACTAGAAATGATTGTGCTGTGTTTCCCACTAATAAAAATCGCCAAGTCATCCGCATAACCAAAGGGGATGTAGCCTGCTCTCTGTAGATAGACTAGACGATTTTCGATGACTAGTGACCATAGAAGGAGAGTAACAACTCCTTCCTAAGCACAGCCCTTAACTGCGGTCGCAGACACTGACACTCCCCCAGAGGTGGAAGTAATAATTCGACTTTCAAGCATGGCCCTTATGCATTGGTTGGTCGAATCCTCGATACCTCTGCTATTGAGTCGTAGTCAGAGTTAACGAATATGCTGTCAATGTCAAGGAATGCACCCAATGCCTAGCCCGCTCCTATAATTGCAATTCATTATGATTGGAACTTGAATCATGACTACAACAATTGCCACCCACAATGGCGGATTTCCAGGGTTACAATTTTACATTGAAACTGAATAAAAAAACATAGAGAAAAGGTACAATTCATCTGAAATGTATTATTTGATACTCTGTCCCTATTACTTTTCTAACAAATTGGGCTGGCATACAGCATTTTTTTCGCATTACAACGATAACTTTGAACGTTGTAGGATGTTCCATGCAACATGTCATGGAAATGGGTTTTTAATGAAAACACCCCCAAAAAGTAGGCATAGCTAAAGATAATGTATGGATGAATTGTAGACAATCTAAATATCTAAATATTTTGTCTTGCGAAATTTTCTCGATTTCATGTAAAATAGTGAAGTTATGTATGAAAAAAGGAAGGCGGATTTGACAATTTTTTACAATTGTACTTTTTATCGTTTTCAAAAGCCCAGATATGAAATTTCATGCTCCTAGCTTAAAATTTGGCATTGGATGCATTGAGATCGAGAATATTTGCTTTGCACCTATCTGTCGACCTATCGAGATCAGCTTGTAGTAAGACAGAGTCCTGTGCATTATTCCTTATATATCGAAAAAAAATTATATCATCAGCAAACATAAGGCACTGAGAATTTAAAATAACGTTTGGAATGCCATTAACGAACAATAAGAAAAATAATGGACCACTTGAATGAGGACTAAGAGAATATCTATAATACGAACACACTAGTAGATAATTTAGTACGTCAGTCTACACGTTGAGTGCTACCATACAATCCGAAAAAAAGTTCCCACAGGCTACCTCATTTTTTTGTATTAATATTTAGACTTTAGGTATTATAATCGGAAATCGGAACAACTTCAAAACTTCGTATGGTCACACATTGGTGTCACAGCCTCCAACCAAGGCAATTCAAACAGTCTGCTGGGTGTACATATACCTTACGATGGTAAGAGATTCAATACATGTTGTGAGTCCAATACAATGCTGCGTAAACAAATGCGTGTGAACCACTTGTGAGACCACTCTGGTCGAAGAAAAAGACATGGTAAGTTCAAGTTAGACCATTGTTATTCTACGGAACATTGCTCGAAGGACCAATTCTTTCCTCATTTCTTCTCTTTAGTTTTTCCAAAAATCGGACGACATCTGGTTCTATCAGGCAGTATCCAACGAAGACCCCGGTCATGGTTAAGATAATACCGATAAGGCTTTATTTAGCTTATTATTTTTCCTTGAAATACGATACAATGATTGAGCTTCTTAGAGACGCCATAACCTCCTATTCTGTTACCAGTTTTGAAACCGTCTTTCCTCACTCATGAAGAATTCAGATCAAGGAGAAATACCAATTCCGTAGCCAAAAACGTATAAAAGGATATTTTGTATGATATCCATCTTATATACTTGCTAACTTAACTTGAGCCAGGGCATCAACCATGGCGGATGAGCCTGGTTCTGCAGTTACTGCCTCCAGTTATACAATCTAAGTCGGTTGAGGTCCACTTCTACATACTTGTGCGTGCCTTGCTTGTAAGTCCAATATGAGGATCGCCACGTAAGATATTTTTGGCTACGAAATCCGACTCATTTACTTCATTTTTATACAATGCCAACGTATATATAACTAATTTATTCCCCAGTGAGCTATGTAAGTGTGTACACACCTTCTTTACTAGCAATGAAATATAAACTCCTTCCACCAAGGAGCAAGTACATATATTTTACTGAACGAGGGCCAAGCCAAACCAAACAAACATACCTATGTACACTCTTAAACCAAAAGTCCAACCAAATTTCCAACTACTGCAATAAAAATCTCGACTTTGAGGTGCAATGGGAATAAGATATAACCAAAAACCTGAATTCAATATGAAGAGCACTGCCGCAATGGTAGCCTATATACACAAGTAACTACCCAAAAAGTGGAACAAGTGCGCTTTGTTGAAAATCCACTGCGATACGCTACAGAGTTTACTTAACCTCATTTAATCCTTGACCTTAAGAACTGAAATCCTTAAGAGAAAGAGAAAGCAAAAAATATAAAAAAAAAATAAAAATTCCCCAACAAAGAACAGCTTTGAATGCTTACCAAAGAAACGGATTTAAATGCTTCGAAAGACTTCCGCATAAACCACCATTAAAATACAGAATTTAGCGAAGCGTTGCCACAAAGTGCTTTAAAAATTCTCCAAAACCTGAAAATAAATTATTATAATGCCCCGAAACTGAATGCGGTTGGTGGTGGTGGAGGTGGAATAAGCGGTGCAGTCCGTGGAGCTTAAGTAACCTTCAAATGCCCTTGGTGCATTCACCAGACACACTCTTGTGCCATAACTATTAATTTACAGAAGAGACTGCTCCTCTACTAATGTGATTTATGTGGTTACCTCCAGCGAGGAGAAATCCTAAATGTGCACTAATATCTGTGTGTATATGGTGTAGTGTACCTGTGTAAGGAGACTATAGCATCTGATGGGAGTTTCGCTGTTTTTTTTTTCCCCTCGCCGCGTATTGCGAGCGGGACTCCGAGGCATACGCTTGAAACGATTTTGGGAATTTCTTTTTTTTTTTTTTTCTTTAACATATCGCATTAAATCATCGTTGCCGCAGTTACTGGTAATTTACTTCTTGGAACTCGGATATATCGCCGCAGTGGAATATCCTTGACTGTTCTTCCACCCACCGAACCGTGAACAGTGTATGTACTAGGAAGTATGACGCATGACTCGAATACTAATCAGTGGATGGGACAGAATTCGGGTACACACATATGAGTGCCGGGGATCATTTTATAGGGAATTGCAACTTAGCACGGTGTATGTTGTTCCGCATACGTAATTTTTGTATCTAATTTCAGCGCGAACGTAAATAAAGAAGGTACATTCGCACGTCGAGGTAGGATCTACAGTTTCCTTTTCTTTTTGAGTATGTCAACCCCCTGTCGATGATTTGCTGAATCCGGAGTTTTTGCTGAACATTATACCTGCTTGCGAAAGGGAGGACTACACTTCTGAGGAAACCTTTAATAAAGGAGTAACGTTCGCCTTTAATATCGGGAATATCTGTGGATCTTAATGTCAAGGTATCTGATTTCAATTGTGTGACTGATACTCGTACATTACGACAAAAGTTGGATTTTTTTTTTTGATGAGTTTCACTAGAGATACTTTTTATACAATTGCTTAGCACCAATACGTTTACTTTTACATGGTAGCTGAGGCATTTTCGTTTATTTTGGAAATGATGAACGGAGTTTGAATCTCATGCATGACGTTATTCCGTGCTACATACCTCGTCTCATTTACTAACTGATCTTAAAATTAAGTTCATTGGGAGCAGTAGCAGGAATGATGGAGTGTGATAGTGACTGGTGTTTACAATGAGCACTTTTTTTGAATAAGGCAGCAGCTGCAGAAATCCAAAGATGTGACAACCACTGTATTAGAATAATATTAAGATGATATGAATCGCAGGAGCTCCATCAGCCCGACATTACCCAAGTCCTCCAAGTCACTGAACAAGTAACTACCGAGCGTTTTCATTCTTTTGGTAGATAGGGCAGCATAGTAATATAGCAGGTGACGGACAGATTCAATTTCTTCCTCATCCCTGCAACATCTGCAATAGTCATTGTGTAGTACACCGAGGCCCTCCGCATGGATACCAATGGCCAGTACCTAGTAATTTTGCCAAAGAGGACCCATGTATTGTGATGACTGAGCTTCAAAAGATAAAACGAATCTTTTCTTGTTTAGGGCCGGCCATAGCGCCCTGGCCGTTGCACATGTATCTACATCTAATTTTTCCTTTAAGGAGCATTTGGGATTGCAACAAATGGAATACCCTGCGACACATGCAGTGCCGACTCTGTTCCTGTGGGGTTATCAGCCCTTTCGTTTCCTAAGATATCTACATATATGCCCTGGTACCCAGCTTATTGACTCTGAATATATTGTTGAATGATTTGCTGGTGGTCACAAGCTTCGATCTAATTGCCGCAGAGCCCAGAGCCTTAACAGTTGCTTGGCTGTCTATATAGACAGTTATCGTTTTGTCAACAACACTGTCTCACGTATAATTTCAGCAGCCTGAGATACGGCTGTGATTTAGGCTTAAAAGACACTACAATCGTCATTTATTCTAAAGGAACGGTCTATGTTTAGAATTTTGCAGTAGACCCAAGCCCCAGACTTAGTTATCTTAGAACCGTGCGCCGGTGTAGAAGACCAGTTCCTTTTAATTGTCGGTTCTAAGGTGCTTCCAGTAAGCTCTGTTCAAACTCATATACCAAATTTTTCTTTAATTACAAGCATCGGGTTCATTTGATCAGTTACGATTGATCCGTTGGTGGCCTCCCATCGAGAAAGTATCGATGTATGGCCATTAGGGTTCGATGACCACGATTGTACTGCCTTCAGTCTTAGTTTTGGCTGAAAGACTGCTGCAGTACAAGTCCAGCGGAATGAGACTGAGCATGGTATTGTTCATAGCGACCCCTTGATGCCGATGCAAGCTGCATGTAAGATTAGAAAGCTGATATTGCTTCTCAAGTACCTTCCACCATACTAGTGAGCCAAAAGTGAGAATTGGTCTTACAATCGCTGTGTACAGCCACTAAACCACGGGGTTGTTTGAGGCCCCACGAATTACTGAATGCCTTTTTACAAGAGTAAAAAGCTACGCTTGCTTTAGTGATCAGTTCATCGATGTTGTCTTTAAATTTGGAATCCAGAATAACGCCCGGATATCGCGCCGATCTCTAGAATCTGAGCGCAACTCCGCTAATCTAAGGGGGCCTAAAGGTAGGAATCGATCGCCACCTCCGTTTTCGACGAGTTGACTCCTAATCCTTTGCTGCCAGCCCAGTCGTCCGCTACTTGTAATGCTAGTTTGAGCCTTTCGACTTGAAGGAGCTCTCCTAAGGCGAGGATGACCACATCACCAGTATAGCCCGACACGACTAAGTCATTTTCCTTCATCCTTATCGAGCTCTTTTCAACCACGAGAAGTCATAATCGTCTTGGGACGTTCCTCTGCAAACCTTCTTCCGGATAGTTCTATTTCCTTGTGTTGAGTATATTGTTCTCGATCTGAACATCAGTGCAATCCAGTTGCAGAGTCCGGTGTTTAGTTCTGTCCTGCGTAAGCTGTCCAGGATTGCGACGGCGCTCACATTGTTGAACGCTCCTTCTATGTCTAGAAATACGCTCAGAGTAAATTCCTTCAAGTGGAGGGATCTTTTTACGGTGGTTGACAGAACCTCGTGGAGAGCTCTGTCTACCGATCTACCATGGATGTATTCATATTATGAATTGGATAGGAAGTTATCGCCAATCGTCTGACTTCTTATAGATACATCTATTACACGTTCCAATGTTTTCAGCAAAAGGGACGATAGACTGATGGGTCTAAAGTCCTTTAAGTTAGTCTGACTTTCCCAGTCTTGTGAATGCATATGACACGCACCTTAAGCCATCGCTTAAGGCAGCAAGGGCAAATTTTCTTGAGCCATGCAATAACGATATCTTCTGATTAGACCAGCATTACATGTCCAATGTTATCCATTCCTGTAGCCCTGTACGGGGTAAATGATTTGTTCACTACTTTCTCTTCGTTCATTCCTGACAATGATGGGTGTATCATCTCCGGAGACCAGTGGGCAACCGAGAAAGTGAGTATTCAGTAGTGAGTGTCCAGGGTTTCCTCCTGCGTCTTCGACCATATACCATCGCTTTTTCTGATATTAAAGACCGGCTTTCGTGTCTTGGCTAAAATCTTTCTGAGGTGCGATGCTTCGTTGGTCGATTTCATGGATTCACAGAAAAGTCTCCAGGAGTATCTTTTCGCACATCGAACTCCTTTCTTGAGGAGTTTAACGCTCTCTTTATAGGTGGACCATTGGATGACTCAATTTTTCGCTAGGTTCCTGGCTGCTCTTGAGATACGAATGAGCTCCGCTATTTTATCGTCCCACCATGGATTACGTTTCCTGCTTCTACTGATCGGACAGGATCCTTCAACAGAGTGCGTGAGGCAACTGGTTAGTGCATCGACTGCATAATCAACTGTTTCAGTAAAGGAGAGATTCTCAGTGGAGTGGAGTTCCAAAGATTTCCTCATCTCTCTTTTGAATTTAGGCCAGTTGGCCATTGGCGGATGTCTGAAAATTTCCTTCCCCCAGGTAGCTAGCTGTAGTTTGAAGAGTATCCAACAGTGATCAGACAGTGATGCTTCGTTGGAGACTCTCCTATCGACAACTTCAACAAATTTCTGTTCAGATATGAACGTGACATCTAACTTCCCTTGTAGTTGACGTTACAAAAATAAGTAAAATCCAAGTATTTTGAATTTTCCAGTAAATAGATATTTCTGGTAGTT
Source organism: Xylota sylvarum (assembly GCA_905220385.1). NCBI lineage: Eukaryota > Metazoa > Arthropoda > Insecta > Diptera > Syrphidae > Xylota > Xylota sylvarum. Next base: position 44,632,329 of record LR999958.1, read on the forward strand.
TAAGTTGAGCGATGTAGTAAAGCTTAAAGCACACAACTAAATATAATATCCTCCACTGCTGACCGAATACTCTCGAATATGTCCGCAAAAATTGCAACATTTTCCACAAATTTATTTCCGCCACTGAACTCTATTGGTATTGAAGCTTATTGAATGAATTTAGATTGGTTCCGATGTTTTTTTTTTTTTTGTTCGCAACCATCACCGATTTCCATTCAAAGAGATTATCAAAATGTTACTGAGGCATGAATTCAATCGCCGGAAAATGCCCCACCAACATGCGAAATTCTACTGAAAACAGTCCTTTTATTCAAAATATGTATGTAGGCGACAAAAAGGAAACAAAAAAAAAAACCAAAAAACGAATACGAAATGTTTTGGCCGAATGCATTTTATTTTAGATTACGACCGGAATATTTTAATAATAACGCTGAACATATTAAAATAAATTTCTTTCGTTGAAAATATTCCATAGCTACAGAATATGTATTTATATTCATTTTTTTTTTATTGTGAAAGTATTTATGGTTTGTATTGTAGCCGAGAGTGGGAAACAACTCCGTGAGTTTCGATTTTCGAATAATTATTTAGTTTTCAAGAAGTGATATGTGAGTGCCGAGTATTGTACGAATTGTGGGTATTTTTGAACTGTTTTGCTTTTTTTTTTCTGTTGAAATTAAATCGAGTCTAAAACGAATACGTTTGACATTATATATGCATTTAATTCTAAATGGATTTTTTTTTTAAACAAAAACTAGGCAGGTACATTATACGCTTTTAATTTAAAATTCAAAGGACATACTATTTTATGGATTGGAAAAATTTATAAAAGTCCATACAAATTTTCCAATTCCAATTTCGTTTAATCCGGGATATGATACTATCGAAATAAATACTGGCGATTATACAAAAAGGTAGATTTGTGTAGATTTCTCTGTATTGGTTGCATAAAGTCATGTCAAAAACTGTATCTGAATTATTTTTCAAACATTAATAAACTTGTATATAAATAAACGTATATCCATGGGGTTTCTGTTGCTTCGTTTTTTCGTATTTATATAGGAAGCTATACATGAATATAATGAACACTCGTCCATGTTTATTGTTGTACTCGAAGTTTATACAAAGTGGCTCTATGGTATACAAGAAGTGAAATTTTTGTGTTAATATTTTATTGGAGCTATGATGACGTAGATTCATCAAAAAATCCAACAATTTCAGTTTCTTTGAATTAATTATGGAGCAGGTAGGTATGGAGAAAAAGATTTCAATGATGAAATGTGTGTCAATATCAAATAAGCTAAGATAGACTTGAATATATCCTAAACCTAGACCTAGACCTAGACCTAGAAGACCTAACCTTCAGTGCTGAAACTAGAAGCAACTAGCTTATGATCGACCTGGCTTCAGAATCTATTAATTGAGGCCCAGATCTTAGTAAGAAGCAAAGAGGATCACTATTAGATATCTAAGATATGAAACCAATCACTTCATCTGACAACTCATTTGAATCTTGAATAGATAGTACATGTACGTATATGATAGAGGTGCACGTACGTACGTACGACCAAATCGTGCGCTTTATTTTATATGACGCTACTTCTGAAACTAATTCCAATAAGAAGGATTAAATAAGACAATTATCACTAAGTGGAAAATTCTTCTCTCTGTATATACATATACAGGAAGTCTACTGAGAAATCTGCTGTCTATTCTTAGGTAGATTGCTGAGTTGGTGCAGAGATTACTGGTCCTAACTTAAAACTTGCAGCTTTAACGTCTGGCATTACGTAGAATTCCATATAATGTGTGATACTACTAAACAACTAGCATAGATCACATTTAAATGCAATTTGGCATTTAAATGGAGTCTCTCCTACCAGCTGAAGTACGTTGGCATTACCTTAGATTCAAGGCTAACTTATAAGCAGCACCTGCAACATACAGCTGAAAAGGCAGCAAATGCAACGGCTGCTCTATCAAGGATAAAGCCGACTATCGGGGGACCGAAACAGCAAAAGCAAAAGTTACTGCATCAATAATGCTCTATGGCTTCCTAATATGGGCTGGTGCCATGAAAACAAAATCATACAGAAAGAAGACCGAGGCAAACTACAGAAGCAATGTAGCGCCTTCCGAACAACTTCCTACGATGCGGCATGTGTAGTGGCTGGCATGATACTAATAGACTTTCTTGCCAAAGAAGCGGAATAGAAATACCGTGTCAGTAGGACATCGGCAACAGTAACGATTCGAAGTAGTACTGAAGTACCACCAAGGACAAGTCTGTAAGAATGGCAGGAGAGATGGTGTCACTCTGACAAAGGCAGGTGGACGCATAGATTGATACCCAATATAGACGCCTGGATTAATAGGAAGCATGGGGAGCTGAATTTTTACCTTACCCAGATGCTTACTGGCCATGGATGCTTCAGAGCCTACCTGCACAGATTTGGACACGACAACAACCCCTTTTGTCCAACGTGCACGGAAGCAGTGGAGGATGCGAAACACATCATGTTCCACTGCCCACGATATTACGTAGAACGGCATCTGCTGGTAAACCAATTGGGCGACGATTTAACCCCAGAGAACTTCACCAGGCAGATGATGAACAGGGAAGAGGCTTGGAATGCAGCGAGGACCAGGGGTAGAAGTGGAGGTGGGTTTAGTGGGTGGAAATCCCATACTGTTACTGAGTACGGGGTCAGTTTCGTCTTTAAATAATTCCCACCTTCCTATGTAAAAAAAAAACTCCTACCATTTTTATACTAAGTTTCGAGAGAACTCCCTTAAGTCTTCAAAGCCCTCGTTATTTCTCATCTTATTTTGCCAAGTGCGTAGATCGAATTAGAGTCCCTATATCGCATGAAAATAAGTTCAATGTAGTGTTGGATTGCATTGGTTAGAGAAGCAAAAGAATCTGCAGCAGGTGCAACAGTAGAACCATTTACAGAATCATCAAAGAGCTGATAAATGGTCGCAGCTCTAGCTAACACCCAGTGAAATGCTATGAGGGACTAGCACCATGTATTCGCAAGCTAGATCCACCTAAATCAGACCGAAATGTCCGAAGTAAGTACGCACCACAACCGCCAGTAAGTACCCGCGGAGACCTAACGAGCATTACCAACAACCTAGGCTGAGCTACCCACTTATAGAGAGAGTTTAGGTTTGACTAAAAGCTTTCCTGGCGAGTGAATAAAGGGAATGATCCACAAACTTCCGAAGAAAGGATATTTATTGTATATACGACACTGGAAGGGTACCTGTGTCCATCTTGCTGTAATTAAGATAGTGGGTAAGACACTCTGGATACTCCTGTGTCATGGTTTTATGGTTATTATGGGTACGACTCCTATTGTCATCTTCAAAGCGAGGGAAGACAAGGCTGCATTATTTTATAAATCTTGTTCTTTCTAGTGAATTGCAATGTGCTTCATTCTGCTTTGTTGATGGAAAACGAAGGAATTGGATGGTGGAACCAAACTGAATGTAACCAGCCGAATCAGCACAATAAACTCGGTTCAAAACGTTGTCCAAAATATGCAAGGAAATCCGATAAACTTGACCGCTAATACTCTTCACACTGCTATGTGAACTTCTACTGTAAGGAAGTGCATAAGCAACATTTTAAAGACCATCAGTTTGAATCAGTTTGAATCCCATGTATTTACTTATTCAAGTCGTTGCTCTTGGATCTTGGATTTTTGATCTTAGAGCTTGGGCATATTAAATAGAGATCCAGAGATTAAAATAAAAAGGGCTTTATCTATCGCAACCTTGTGTGGTGGCAAGCCACCAGCAAGGATACCAACCTAAAGGCCACCACAAAAGTACAAATGCGACCTTGCATTGGTACTACTAGTGGAATGAGAACAACACCAACGCCAGAGCTCGAGGTCATTCTTAACCTTCTTCCGATAGACCTTTTTAATCAAGAATCGGCAGTAACAAGCGCCATAAGAATAAGTCAATCGGGCAGCTGGAGGCCGAACGCATCCTTCAGGCGTATGTAGGGAATATACCTACAACAGACTACATGACACCTCATTTTGAATTTATAAGACCTTTTCCAAACTTCTATCCAAGTATATAGGAATGGCAAAATAGAGAAACACCAAGAAGTTACAGAAGTTTATACTGGTGGGTCCAAAATGGACATCGGTGTAGGAGCATGTATATTTTCTGATGAGCTAGGCATCTTTAAATTAGTCCGACACCCGAACTAGAGTATCTTTTTTTCAAAGCAGAGGTCCTAGCAGTTAAAATAGCTGTCCGTGAGACTTCGATGAAGGCAATACCAGGATGAGGATGTCTCCTTTTTCATCGACCAGGTAAAGTCCAGAAGAATTTAAAATTCTTGGAACACAGCATAAGGTAATACTCTGCTAGATCACTGGTTATTGAAGTTATACCAAAGAATAAAGGGGCTGAACTGGCTAAGAAAGGGTCGATCTGGACCAAGCCGACAGGATGGTGAACATCCTTGTCTTGCACACTTAGGCACGAAGCGGGAAATAAAGTTCTATTCTAATGAAAGCAAATGATAGATGGAGTTCTCAAAGCACATGTGCTACAACGAGAAAAATGTTGCCTCTATTCAATAAAGGAATAGACTGATACAAATCCATATAAATGAATTCCATATCTACCCTCATGGGAGTTTTCACGGGGCACAACACTCTGCAGTACCACATGAGAATATTACAATTGACCAATGAAGATTTTTGCAGATGCTACTCTGATCAGGATGTTCAAGAAGATACTACCCCAAGCCTCTGCCGCCTAAGAAAGAAATTCCTTGGAGAATACTTCTTCTAAGACATCGAGTAATTGTCCGACAAACCGGTAAACGACATTTGCAACTAAAGGTTTTTTCAATAAGGATATAACAATTTTGTATTTAAATAAAATACAGAATAATTGAGACATTGGGCTGAAACTTATTCGAAGTGTAGTACAAGTATTACATTTAGTTATAGAATTCGATCTCGTTCATATGACCTCCGCGAGCACGTTTGCAGCGATCGAATCTTTGACACCAATTTTCCACCACTCTTCCACACATATCGGCCGAAACTTAAAATAAGGACTTAACGTAATCGCATGAGAGAGGTGTCCGTTGGATTGGACTATTTCGCGGGATTACGCGATTACCGAAGTTTCCCTCCAATAGATCAATTGTTTGACCAGCTGTATGGCATGTGGCACCATCTTATTGGAACCACATATCACTGATGTCAAATCTGGTTCAAAATTGTCTTCCAACATGGCACGTTTACTACTCAAAATTTTGGTATTACATAAATTTTAATAATTTCCAAAAGTCTTTCGTTCATGACTTCACCACGATAAAAATGTAAACCTTGGCTGACGTTTTGAGATTGACAAATCATAAAAGAAATTTAGGGACGCATTTGTATTAAAATACACATTTCTTAATTACTTATTGAATATTACAGAATGGTTTGTATACAAGCTGCAGTAAGTAGCACGCATACCATCTTAGCTATGCTTCACGAGCTAAGGGATAGATACACCTTTCCCCCTATCGGCAATACAATAAGTCTATACTGACCTGAGTATGGCAAGGGGGTTTCTCAGGAAGATTTTCTCACATATCTCTTTGCGTTTCGAATGCTCCACAGTTTAAACTCAAGCTCATCTTCAACTATATTGTACGTAACTACAGAAATTCTTTAACAAGGACGTTCTCCGTAGTTGAACAAAAAAAAATCTAGAAATCACAATCCTCAGAAGACTAAGTATGAAGCCAACACCATTTTGTGAGAAAATATATAGTGAGTTTGTAACCACAAGATCCTATAATCAAATACCCTTTAATCTTATAAGAAACCGTATATTATCAGCATCCTCTGCAACAACATCCTTCATAGCATTACAATGAAATCCACTAGTTATTCGACATGGCACCATTGTATACAAAGTTTCTTAATGCTGAGCTTTACGAAATCTGCATGCACTGAAAGGTGAGAAGAAGTGATCACAATACTTCTATGTTTCATGATATCCAGTACATCAATTAGATATCCAAAGCATCTAATGACTTTAGGACTGTATAATAGTGTCATTTGGAGCAAGCTAAGTCACTTAATAAATGTTGGTCATGTTTCATTACAAATTATAGTAATCTACATATTCAATTACATGATCATACATGAACAGAGTAAAGAAAGAACTTGAACAAAAATGGAAAAGAATTGGTCCAATAACAGAGCTTTGTGGTACACTTTCCACTCATAAATCTGAAGGAAGACCCAGTAAAGTACTTTGTTCTTTTCAAAAAAATGCATTTTGCCAACAAATCCACATGCAAATAGTCTTTTTGTTCTTCTTTGTTAGCATGGTAGGTACCAATATTTAGCGAGTCCTGTAAGTATCTATTAGAATTTGCAATGCCTAGCTTTTAATCTCCACAGTTTTGAGGACTCTTAATCCAAGTCCTAGTATAATTGTCCAAATAATGATCAATTCGAATAAAATATTAATGTTTCTCTTCATGACATACTTCTGTATGTATGTGTATCCCCTCTAGACACATTTTTCAAAAAAATTTCACATTTCTATTATACGTTAAAAAATATGGTGTCCTCCCTAACCTACATTTCCTGACAGAACTGCAAAAATCAAAACAAACCCGTGTATACAATGAGCTTTCGCTCTCCGGACTTTCTGATACGCTCCCTTGGTGGCTCTCAGAAATCCTTTTCATACTTCACACAGCATCCATCCGATTTGAAACTTACTCCGAAAAGCTTTTTTTCCCTCAATCCAACTATGGTTCGATGAAAAATTGTTCGTAGCAGATTATGCTAGCTGCCATATCGTTGTAAAAGCCCGAGCATAACATCATCATACAAGGATTTGTATGATACAACATTTTGTACAGAATCCTGTACCATTAACATCATCAAAATGAAAATCAAGGACCTTCTGATGGCACTTATCTTCTATGGTTCTTCAGTGCAATTGTGAAGTTCAATCAGGTTAGCAGTTAATATCGTTACCGTGTGTAATTATTTCGTGATTTTCTCTTGTAATAGAAGTTTCGAAAAAGATTCGAGATACTTTGATTGATGGTATCGTCGTAAAAATTGTGGGATAATGTTTTGTTGTCATTTGAGGATTCTGAATAGTGGGTGTTGATTACATACAGTGCTATATGAATGAAATTGTTCTTCCGAGTAGTCGAGGGTTTTTTTTGGGAGCGACACAAACAGTGACATTTACATTGTAAATCGGAATATAATGACAGCAATCTAAAGTCCTTTTTAGTGTAAAAAAAAAGATACGACTTTGGAAACATATCGGGAAAATGCATAGCTGTCAAACAATTTTACAATTTTCCCCCAGTGTTGTGATTAAAGTGAAAAATAAATGAATACATTAAACGATACTCAAAAGTGATGAATAATTTTCACAACCGTCTATTAGAGTTGACCGCTTCATTTGGATAAAATACTTTCGCTATGGATTATTGGATGTTCGTTGTCTTACTCGGATTATTGCGTAAGTATGAATTTTTATTATTAGTAAGCATGATACTTTTTATTATATATTATTTTTAAAAACCGAGAATCACCTTGTCAGACTCAGTATAAGGACTTTACACCCGCTCATGAGTCTGCAGAATTTTCAATTATTCAATAAATTTGTGTATGTGTTTTTGATTTAAGGAAAGCCGGCTTTTTATACGCAATCTCGTGCATTACCAATAATAAATGCACCAGACCGTGCAAAATATTTATTAGAAAGCTGTAATATTTGGGATTATTTAGGTGCTATAACTTATTTGTATTATTTATATACATCTAATCATTCTAAACAATGGAAGCAATAAAAAAGGACTCGTACATTTGAACTATAAATTTTAAATTCAAAAAACACGAATACTATCAAAATCTTATTTACTTCTTCATTTATTTATTTATTTAAATTTAAAATGCTATTATAAATGTATACTTAAATATAACTCTAAGAATAAATTCAAAAATTGTAATAAAACTGGACTGAAAACTAAGCAATGGACAGAAAGAAAGTGTAGATCCGCTGCATGAAAAATCAAAAGCGCATTGTTTGTCATTTATCACATTAGGATCAAGGATATTGGTTGTTTTTTGCCACATTCAGTGCGATGAAATTAAGTAGACAGAGATTGTAAGGATTTCATTGGAATCAATTACTCTGGCTGAAAGGTGAACATTTTTACATTGAACTATGTAGGGTTTCTATAGTCTATTGAATTTGGCATCTTCTTATTGTCGTCGTACGCAACCAAGCCTGTGTAGAAAGCCCCTTAAATATTCTTTAGTCAGCCCATGCTTCATGTCTATCTCATTCATTACTCCATATTCTATGTCTCTATGTTGGCGATAATTTTGAGCAGAGAGATTCAATGGCTATTGCCATTCTTGGATACCGGATACCCATAGTGCTAGATGTAGATTTAGATAGAGGGTTAACACTTAATAGCATAGACTTATTACTTTCTTCGATGGGATACACCACCTCTAGTCCGAGAGTTGAACTGGAATATCTGCCGGCGAAGGCAGATTCTACTCTAGGCAATTTCTTCTTCTGTGAATTAGTATTTCACAATCCATGAGTAGGTGTGCTGGGGTGTTCGTAGATTCTCAATGTTCTGAGCTGTCCCTAAAGTCCGCAGTTGGCCCAAATTAGGTTTCGGTAAGTTTTTTTTAGGTTCATCAGGGATAACTAATAAGTCTAGGTAGCAATCTTCTTCCTAGCCCTACTTCATCTAACCTGGCCTGTCTCAGTTGAGGTATGCTGTCCATATACTTATCTTTGAATCTGGTTTCAAGATTTCAATTTGCAAGCCGGTTCATGCTTCATTTCTTTATACTCCTACTTGTCCAGGTACCCAGAAAAAGGACGACTGTCAGCCTGGTGAAATCTTTAAATCTTAGCAGGTACTCTCGTACTAGTCTAGAATTGCTGCTTGACTGTTTGACAGTATTGCGATATCTTGCCCGCGATATCTGCTGTTGGGTTTAAATCATGCCCTGGGTGGGTGGGGTGGGGAGAAAGTTCTCAAAAACTTCGAATATCCTGAGAGTATATCCATATAAACTTACATCCGCCCCTGGTTTTGAGGATGACTTGGAAATACATGCGTATAGTTATGAGTAGTTTAAATTGCAATATGTCAGACTTACAACTTACTTCGATTTTATTACTCATCTTTGTGTCGAGTTTCATATTTTTAAAGCGAAGGTCCAGGCGGGATCAATTTTCTCGTTTTTTTGTGTAGGATGTATATGTTTACCTTTTCAAATGCCATCTTTGACTACTCTAGAATAATCTCCTTAGCAATTCTTTGTAGTACTACGTTAAAGTATACTCTTAACTCAAGTTCTAATGTGGGACAACTTCTCATAGCTTCTTCTGTTATGTATACACAGGCCAGTTTTTATATAGGTACATTCACAAGGAATATCTTTCTTGTAATAAGTTTAGCCTTGCTGGCCTGGCCCCTGCCCTGTATATAATGATAGCTCTATTATACTATACTAAGGCGACTTAGTATGTGAAGGCGACATATGAGAACTATTGTGCTGGCTTTAAAGAACTAAGCATATCTTTAGGTTTCAAGTTCCGAGTTTCCACTGGAATGACCGAGAAGTATTTGAAATCTTCATATCTCCATATGGGTCTGTAATAACTTCAAAGCATCTGTCATCTTAAGAATTAGGTCGTGATGAATGTGTTCTAGTATTCTAAGATAACATGTAAGGTTACTCCAGATTTTGCCATAGAGACGTTGACATTAATATTGACCTAGACTCCTTGTTAGTAACATTACTCACTTCTGAGTTATCGGTACGCATGATATAAGTAATAACTCCATGATATGTTTGCACTTTGTTGATCTTGACAAATGAGAATAGGAACATTGCTGATGTTAGCAGCTGTTCTCCAAGATCGCTTCAGTATTGGTCATTGCGCGGTTGGTAATCATGTGGACCAACTTAGAATTACAAGGGCATTAGTAGGAGCGTGACAGTCTTGTCTGTGTCTTGGTCTCCCCCAACAATGTTATTATTATTTTATGCGTCTTTTTTTCACAAATTTGCCAAATTTGGCTGTGAATAAGCCTGATTGCTGTAAAGTCTTACACCCATGTATGTCCAAATTTTTGTACAAAAGTTAATCTAGGTTTTTCATTGGAACTTGGAATAACAATGGCACCTTGGAGAGCACATGGCTCATGAACCAGTAACAAGCCAAATTCTTCCTTGATGAACCTTCTGTTCAAGATGGAAGATGCTAGTCGGACTTTAAGGTAGCTAGCAGTCGGATTTTAAGGTAGCTAGCTTCTTTGAAAGGTCACGATGTTATCGGTTTCTTCTTTTCAACTTGGGCTGCGACTTTTCTGCTGTGGGTCTCTCTAGATGTTTTCTAGGGTGTAATTGTCTTTTGACCGCTTTCAACCTATCAGCCCCTTTTACCATATTCATTTCATTCATTCAATTATTTATCACTTGGCTGTCTTGGACTTTGGAGAATACTCTATACTCGTCTACCCATACTACATCCGTCTGACCTGTACTGAGGCCAAAAATGTAGTATTGGTGTATCTTTGCCAGAAAAATACCCGACAAAATCCTGTTGATGAGGTACTTTTCTCTCATCTCAAGCTCACAATCGAGTATCCTTCCATGGATGAGTGTGCAACCCTCCCAAAACCCAGACCGCCATAGATTGGTCTTTGCATGTCAAAAAAAGCCAGTCTATTTGAAAAGTGCACCCGAGGAATTACGGTTTCGTGTATCCCTCTTTTGTCATACGATTTTGCCATGTACGACATCTTGAAGTCACTTAAGCTGGTCTATTGTCCAGATGATGTTCGGGGAATTGTGAGTAAGAACATCAGTTTTAATGCTCTTTGCAACGTCTCTGTTGATGGACTTGGAGCTCTTTGGTCTTGAAATTTACCTAATTCGTAATGGTTGCCTTCTTGTTTTCTGACGTTTCGTCGTTTATATCCAGCTCCCAATGACTTGGCTTTCCTTTTCTGTGATCTTTTCGTCTCATTGTTCTCTACCATTGTCACAGAAGCTCCCTCGACTTACATCTGATCAGATCGTCCTTTCTCCAGATGGTAAGAGACCCAGACTAGTCTCAGAGTATAACTTGGAAGGTGCGCATTCTTGATGTACCTACATAGTTATAATTGTTTTTGTGATTCATAAGGCTTCATAAATGGAAAAGTTTCATACACCGGGAAGGTTAATTAAAACAAAAGTTCGCATAGTATCTGGAGTCCACCATTCATCCCTGAAGCAGGGTCGTTCAACATCTGAGATTTCAGTTTTCTCTTTTAAATTCATCATACTTAGGTCACAGCAGGGGCGTCTCATGCAGAATGTGGTTCTTTACTGCATATGGACGGTCTTAGAAGATAGAATCAAAGACCAGCCTTTATTTTAAAACGCTCTTAAACACTGTTCTGAATTTGTTAATAGTTGCTAGCTGATACAATTGACTTATCTCTACTATCTCCAATTATCTTCTTTATTTTGTTCCTCTTACGCAAATTTCGACCACAATAAGGCAATGTCTAGAATGTTGCGTAAGGCTAACGAAACATAAAGCATTCTTAATTCCCACTAAAGCAAATATAGAGATAAACACAAAAATACTTATTTGTGCACATAATTGTCAAATGAATATTCCCCTGTCTAACAAGGACATTCCCATTCCCATTTATTCAGTCCTACAGTACCTACATATATCTGAAAGTTTTCCAAATTCCACCCATTGCCCAGTAAACAAAAAAAAAAAAAAATTCCGATTAACTATATTTCTTGTTGGCTTTACATCGACATTTTAATTATGTAAACATTAGTGTATCCAATGGCATTTATAATTGCGCCATGCTAAACTTTTTACCACCATTATTCACCGAAAACTTTTACCATTCACACCTACAAAGGATGATCCTGGTAAAACATTTTCATGATTTAATCTAAGCACATTCAAAACGTATCCCAAGTAAAAGAAAACAAAGAAAAAAAAAACACAACAACCCTCTCAGCAAAACACAGTCAAACTCCAAAAGCCACAAATAGGACGAACGAATATAAGGGCGGGTACCTACTGAGGCAAAAATAAAAAAAAAAAAAATCCAAACAAAACGCAATAAGGTATTTCTCGCATTCCGCCCAACACCCATCTCTAGTTGTTTTATCTGCATCTAGCAGATGAAAAACTTTTCAAAAGCAAAAACATCAACACCGCTCTCTAATCTGACTTCTTGTATTCCCGAGGGATGGATAGTAAATTGTTTGGGGTGCTGCAGTCGTCCTCGTCGTCAGTTCGGTTGGTAATTCTACTACCGCACCACACTGCCTTTAGTATTATCCTACTTCGAACGAACTCTAGTTGGGAAGTTCTAGCACTAACCGTTATCAGCAGATTTGTGTTGTGATGCTAATGCTCATGATGTGAGCTGTAGCTTCGTTTATCAACGAAATACAACAACAACAAAAAAGGAACAGAAAAGAAAAAAAAGAAAACTTTTAATACACCAAGAACTGTGAATAAACTCCGTGTTAAGGACACGCAGCATGAGAAGGAGTGAATCATGAGTATCGCTCTGCCTCTGTATTTGTGTGCCTGCCTTATTCACTACTCGCAAAAAAGAAGGCCAGAACAGAGCAACAAAAAGTTTCTGGAAAATTTCGCTCTTTACAGTACTACGACGACGACGTAACGATGTTTACTTTAAATTGAATAAAAGGATCCCGATGTTTGTGGTAGCCGGAGGATGAATATGAAAAGAAAGGATGAACGAAATGGATGGAGGCTCTGAACTGAATGTACTATGTATGCTTCTTGTGGATTATGACACTCGTAAATTAATGCAAACAGGGTGTTTTTCTTTTGTACGAAGTCATTCAGAGAGTTAATGTTTTATGTCAAAAGGAAACAAAGCGGTAAGGAGCAGAAATTAAATGCACATAAACCTTAAGTGGGTTGTGCTTAGTTAAATTAGCTATTCAGAGGAGATAACAGTTTCTTTTCTATACATGAGCCAAAAAAGAATTCGAGAGTTTCATCTACTTTTTGTTAATTTAAAAATATTTTTCGATAAAGTTCGTATACATATTTTCCAACAAGTACAAGTTTGTTAATAGACCAAAGCCTTGGAGATACATATTTTCTTTCTCAATGAAGGACTTATTTTGTTGCAAAATGGTACCACAAGTCTAATCTTTAAGTTGCTCTTTCAAATATCTTTTGAGTTTCCTGAGGCGGAGAAGTACCAGTTTCCAAAATTCTTTCGTGGTAAGTAGGATTGAAGAAAATGAGAGAAATAAAGGTACTAGAAGACGTTTTTGGAGTTCTAAGCTGTCGCCCATAATGTACAATGCTTTTTTGTGCCCGTTTTGACCGCACCAATTGCCCTGGGTCCTAGTATTAAGGTCATGTTGCTTGTCAATTTGTGGAAAATAAGTTGTTTGCAAAAATTGATAGGACCAGTTTTTGAAAAAGAAAAAAGCTGGGTAAGTTAAGGTGGCTGTTTTTTAGAATTAGTTCAGCAATTGCTTCTGATGTCAACATTCAGCAGGTCGTTGAAGTCGTCAAAACTAGAAACACTTAGATTTTTTCGACGAATAGTGGAATAAGGACAATACTATTGTAGGTAGTTTCTCTATGAAGAGGAGAGTACAGAAATCTAGCAGATTAGGTGTCCATTTTAAGAAATTAGTAAACTCCGCGTGTCACATCCTATATATAGGGTCCAACAAGAGGTGTCATTTCAAGTCAATAGAAAATTGCACATTTTTACGAAAAGTTGTTATAATTTTATTTAAGTCTATAGTACAAACTCCGAAGTTAATCATGAAATACTACATGGAATACTTATACTTAATACCTCAAGGCTCCAGATCCGACAGTTTTGTTTCTTTACATAGGTACCCAAACAAATGGAAATCAGCCTCATCACTCAGAACAATTTTGTGAAAAAAATCATGATCTTGTTCTTTAATTTCCAGCACCCAATCGGCGAAAGTGCACCCTTGTGTGTCACGAAATGCGGTGCAAAATGGTCCCAGTTCATGTGATCGTCTCGAAATGGACACACCTAGGTTTTCAGTCACACTGTCAGCTACGGCAAAGATGTTTTCAACTGACCATGTCAGTTAACAGAAACTCAGTATTATATTTTCGGGGTACGAAATGGATCGATTGAAGAACTTTGAAAAACATTGCAAAGTTACTTCCGAAGTGGATGCTGTTTTGCCGAAACAGTGTGAATTTTGAAAATAAATTTCAGTCGAAAAAATGGACAAACTGCAGCTGGAGTATGCAAGTTTGTGATCAAATTACATGAGACTGGTTTGCTGATTGACAACCAAACATATTCCCGTGTTCGTCTTATGCACTCAACGAAGACGTGTGACTGTTTGGTGTGGTTTTTGGAGTGGCGACATTGTTGCCCCATTTTACTTTCAAGACGGCAATGGAGGAAACGTTACAGTCAATGGAGAGCATGATAACCTATTATCGTCGGAAATTGAGGATTCGGGCATGAGCGATATGATATGAAGACGTTCCGCACAAGCCGTTCAACAATTGATTTATTGCACACTAAATTCAATAAACGTGTAATCAGTCGTTTTGGTGATGTTGCTTGGGCGGCACTTAGCTGCATTAAGGATCGATGCTATGCAAATAATCCAAAGACAATTCAGACACTCAAGGATAATATTGGCCCATCTATTTACGAAATAGGGGCGAAACCATCAAAATGTATTGAAAAATTGGGTTGGAGGATGGCATACTGGCAAGCCAGCCGAGGCAGTCATTTGAATGAAATATTATTTCATAATTAATCGGAAGGTTTATTCTGGCTCTACCTTTTAAAAAAGCTAACCAACGGTTGGCCTACCCGTAAATAATCTGTGTAATACTCCCGCTTGTAAGTAATTTATTGTAAGTTTCAGAAGAATTTTGAGATCCGCAGTGACGTTCGCAACGTAGCCTACTATCGCCAATAAACTTTTTATATATTTACATATATACTTATATCACTGAATATAAGTGATGTTCTACAGAGCGCTCAATCTGCGAGTAAGGACGGAATCCAATGGAGCCTTAAAATCCACCCGCCAAAATGCTTATGATCTTTGCTTACTACATATCATGAAACGCCACCAAGTTACCACTGACTTGGTGGCATAAGAAAACTTGGACCAATTCTTAACTTTTGTCTTCTGCATCGAAGCCCCGGTTCAGGAAAAGAATTGACATTTCAAAAACTCGACAAAATTCCTGTAATTATCCAGCTATACCAAAACTGAAATATTTGTTGCGTGTGATTTCAATGTCCATAATACTAGTCAGCTTCTAAACCTACAACACCTGCAGGTCGTTATACAGATATCTTCGCTTAGTTAAGCCAACTTACTCAGTATGAGGACAAGGCCACGCACATTCCTTATGTTGACGTTCATGGCTAACACACTCTAGACCTGACATCAGATCATTGTTTGGTGTCAGCTAAATTCTCGTACTCTCGTCAGCACTCAGTTAACAGAAGATACCCCAGAAGAACAATTTGGCCAATTGAAGAGCCCTAAATTCGTTCCTCAGGACTTTTAATTAATCTCTATGCTCCTCGATAGCGATGCAAATGACTATACTGACATGATCACAGACTTGGTTAGACCCATAGTTCTAACATCAGTGCTTTCTAAGGTCATGGAAGGCATTGTAAATTTCCATCTTATGAGATATCTTGGTAAATGCCGAGTAGTTTTCCTAAATATCTCTACAGCTTTCGGGTGTCGCACTGAGTGTCGCCCTCTGAAGCAAAATTTAAGTTTACGTTGTCCTTCTAGTAGCAGCTTCTCATCAAGATTTTTAAGTAATTGGTCAAGAAAAGTTGGCTCAGTCCTCTCTTCGACACTGTTTTTAATATTTATTTACGACCTTCTCTCCCTCACTCGCAATCCAAACCATTCCTTTGCGGATGACAGTACGCTTGAATTCGCTTTAACAACTCTCCGTCTAAGAACCCAAGCTGTGGAGTCTCAGCCGCAGCGAATGTCCACTGGCCTCAACTCCGATATTGATGCAATCATCAAGTGGGATGCGAAAAACCGTGTTGAGTTCATGACTTTTCAATGCTTGGTATTCAAGTTACCTAGACCTTCTCTGGAATCACCAGAATTCAGAAGCTGCAAAAAGTGGAGCTAGGTGCCATGTTTTTTTCAGTCCTGCAGACTTGGCTACTATCTACAAAGCTTATATTCGTCCGAAACTCGAATACAACTCACATGTTTGGACGGGAGCTCCCGTAACTTGTTTGAGTTTATTAGATCGTGTCCAGAGTCAGGCATGTAGATTGATGGATGACCTATCAATAGACCATCGCCGGAATGTTGGATGCTTATCGGTCCTATATAGATATTTCCACCACAGTTTTTCGGATGAAATCTATAAGTTTGTCCAGAAACTCATTTTTTAATCTTTACAGAATTGGATTCTTATAAGATGCCTCGGGCTCTCTACACAGATCGATTTACAGCAGGTTAAATCATGTCCTGCAATTGGACAGTAATTATTGTGTTCGAGATAACCTGAGTATTTACAAAATATCTATGATGGTGAGACTTCTTCCCTTAAATTCTGTACCTCATCGAGTTGACCTCCCAATTTTATGTGGTAAATGTAACGTTAGAGTGAGGGAGGATGTAGTTCATTTTAGTGGCAGCTGCCCTACGCTACGAGAAACAAGAATACATATCCTTGGAGCTGATTTTCTATCGGACGATCGTAGTTTTGGACTCCTCAATGATCTGCTTATCCACAAGCTTTACCCTTTCTGCAATGTAGGAAAAATATCCAGCAAATCTTTAAAAAAATTGAGGATATCTCTCTGTTGATATTTTTTATTAATTAAAAATGTATATAAATGTGGGCTTAAGTGGTTATTGCGTTGGACTACCAAGCGAGGGATGCAAGGGCCGATTCCCAGACAACACCTAAAAATTTCTTTCATGGCTCCAGCTCTCGAGAGCGTCTGACAAACATCCGAGAGTAAAATTGTCATGAAAAAGCTTCTCAAAACAAAATATTGCCGTTCGGATCCGGCATTAATCAGTAGGGCCCTTCCATTCGTGCAAAGAATATATAAGATTGGTTGTGAGAAGCTAGACCCATGATCCTGTCGCACTAAAAATTTGTATTTTTGTATATTAATTGTTAATTTTGTAGTCAATCTGGCAGACGGTATAAGCCATAACTGAAATTTAAATAAAATCTATCTAATCTAAATAATATAACATACCTCTACTAGGTATAGAAAGAGATACTTATGCCACCGATTCTATTTACCCGATAATCAGAGCAAAATGCTCAACATTTGAGAAAAAGTTCTAGAACCTAGTTGGCTAGTTTGGATATCAAGGTTAGGTTAGGTAAATGGGTGTCTTAGTGGATAAGAAGTTGTCAACGACTCACTTAGACTAGTAATGCGTCCATTGTGGCCAATTATTAAACCCCTGAGAACCTAATTTCAGTTTTCAAAGGCTAAATTAAGCCACCCAGATACGTGTAATATATTTCCTGCGCTGCGTCCCTGCAGTTTCTACAGAAGTCTTTCTGGGAAAGTCCTACCCATTAGATACCAAAGAAGATTGCATGTTAAGCATATTGATTTTCGGCACATATTGAAAGAGATGAGGTAGAAATCTAGAATAATCAAAAAATTGTCACCGGTCTACTGACCTAAATCCTAGTCATTTAAATGCATTCGTGTATCGTCCAACTCTTGATTAAATAATTTCATTCGAAAAAAAGGTACAAGAAAAAAAGTGAACCTTGTCATGCCATAGTAGACTATACTGTCATGAGGTCTTTAAATCGAGAACATCATCAATAAAATATAAACACATTACTTGCTTGCTCTGGGTTCCATTCCATTCAAAAGAGAAGTTTACAGTCTGGGATAAAAGAGACTTATGGACACCTATTGTAAGAAACCTATTCATAATAATGTGGTAGGATTCACTGTGTACACAAAAGCAGACTTAAAAGATTTCTCCAGAGGGAACATTCTCGCCTTCAAAAGGAATGTATCTTCAGAACTAGATCCTTTTTTTCGAGACATTAGAGGTTACTATTCGAGGATCTTGTTATCCTTATAAATTATAAGGTGAACTATCTCCTCTGAGAAGTCAACTGAATTATTATATAACAATTGCTAGTAAATTTTTATTTTACAAGGTACAAGTTTGTATACCAACGTCTGGCATATGCACGTCTATACTTGTACTAACCCTCTGGCATGGTCAGGTATGATTTCTTAGGATTTCTACTAATTTGTGCACTGGAGCTACTATTTTTGTTCTCGGCTTTAACAATTTGTAACTTTAGAGCAGTTCAGTGGTGTTTTTAG
Organism: Xylota sylvarum; assembly: GCA_905220385.1. NCBI lineage: Eukaryota > Metazoa > Arthropoda > Insecta > Diptera > Syrphidae > Xylota > Xylota sylvarum. Next base: position 44,650,786 of record LR999958.1, read on the forward strand.
AAATCGCTTTCTGAATTAATTTCAAAGATATGCCCTTTGCTATATGCATGGTAGTAGGGGTGTCTTGTTAATTATTTGTTTGCAATAGGGGGGTTATAGGTTTTCACGTATAATTAGGTATAATTTAGCAAAATTACCATCATTAAAGTATCTACTGTTTCAACATTAAACGTTGAATCCACGTATCCTCGTTATTTGTCACAGCTACTCTGATCCCACCTTCGTTGACTATAGTTAGTTAGTTCGGTCCACTACAACCTATTGTTACCGGTGTTTTCTATACTGGTCGCTACAGTCTCCGGCTTGTGATGGTATAGAATTGACTGTTTTTTTACATTGTACTCTCTAGCTACCAATTCTACGGTCGTAACTATCCGGGTTTGACATTCGGAGACTTTGTGCGATGGAAGACAATAGCTTTTGTTATATCGCGGAGACTGTGGCATAGGGGATTTAAATATACGCAGTGCCATTCGATTGTCAGAAGAGTGTGAGGTTGTCGTTCTTATTTATAGTCGGCTGTCTGCGGTTTGAATTTCTATCAAGTATGGATTAAAATTTCAGTAAAGGTTAAATTAACTATCTACTTCTATCTCTAAGTGGTGATGTAGGTTGACTTTTTTTTCAACTGTGTTTCATCTATCTTCACCCACCCATTGCTTTTTTTTAGAACTTATCGTTTTTATTTTTATATCCAACAATGTTATAAAATCAACTTCCAGTCATGTCTGTATCTGGTTCCATGTGGGTACTATGGATAAAATACATACACAAAACTGTGTATGAAGGCGTCATTAACCTTTAAAGATCAAAACAAACTTTTCACTTCAAATGCCTTTAAATCCCAGCAAATTCATTGTAGGTAACCTTTAAAAATTTCATACAAATAAACAAATGAATATTTTATGATACCTACAATCTAAATACAGGCTTTGGTTGGACAAACAACTTTATTATAATTGTATATGTTTGGATACATTTTCAGTTGATGTTCATCAGGTATGCAGCCTTATTGTGACGGAAATTAATGTGCCCGCAATTGTTGACTTTCGGGATAATGTAACATTGTCGTGTAGCTACGATATGAGTGGGCATACATTGAATTCTGTGAAATGGTACAAAGATGAAATGGAGTTTTTCAGGTTAGTACTTAAAAATTTAACGATGACTTGTTGTTGCTTGTAAAAAAAGAAAAAAAAAATACAATGTTTTCTTTTTGATTTCCAACATTTGCTTTCTATGTTTCATTTGCAGGTACTCACCAATGATGCATCCATTTTATATGAAATTTCCGGTCCAAGGAGCGGAAGTACAAGATGGCAAACATTTTTGCAATGAATCACTTTGTCGAATAGAATTAGGCATGTTGGGTAAAAAATCATCGGGTGTATACAGATGTGAGGTTTCAGGTGATGCGCCACATTTTAAGTTAACAACTAAAGCTGCCAATATGACTGTAGCTGGTAAGGATTAATATAATCAAATCAGAAATATATTCTATAATTAGTGCGAAAATAGTTCTGTTGCATTGGATAGTTTATATTCGTTATATTCGTCTTCTAATAAAGGTCTTACTGTCGTTTAATGTGTTCAAACTGCGAACAAGGACGTACATAGTTTGTTATCGTGGTTTTACTTTCATCATGCCTTGTTCCTTCACAGTTCACTGCGATATCTAAATGAAACTGGTGTACAGTAGATGTATTTTTCCTGCTAAAGTTCACTACATTAACTTTCTCTCATTCAAAAATTTTCTACATATCTTTATGTACATAATCCGTGGAATGGTGGGACTATTAAAATAAATGGTATCAGTGGCAAGTGGAAGTATCAAAGTCAATATCCTCGCCCAGATTGCTCCAAAGAAAATATTGCGTCTAATAGCATAAGCAGATCGTCGAATCAGTCTCTTGAAATTAAATGGTAGCTAAATTCGGCTAGTGCAATTGGTTTCCAAGTAAATGTGATCGGGTGGGCATGGGCATGGGCAATCACCATAATATACGTCACAATTTTGCATCCTCCTTTTGCCTGGCCCATCTCATCGCACTTCCTGGATGGTGGTGATATATGCCTTATCGCAGACTAGTGCCTCTGCTAATTCTTCGGCTGCACGCGGTTTGTTGAGGATCCAAAGGTCGTTGCCCTTATTTCGATTGCTATGGTCCATCTATATCCGAGGTTTGTTTTAGTTTCGGAACTAATATATTTTTTCTGTGGTCGGGAAGTTACCCGTACGCACAACCCCCAACCAGAAGGACCAGTTCCCTTGTATACCCCTCGGACGATAGGCCGGATTTTCCGGAGTCAGTAAACCACTTCGGGGAACACCGACACCCAACAATTTGGCTCAGTGTTGGAGATCCCTATAGACCTGGAATTCGAAGAAGTCAAAGTAGCTCAGGTAGTTCGGCTTGACTGGAACTGTGAACGCCACCGTTGATTCCATCTGGAGAATTCGTCCGTTACCGTCCAGATCAAGAGGAAGTGCCTTAGTGAGAAAACACTCCCTCCCCCTCTCTCGTTTGCTGCTACCAACGACCTTTCAAAGGGGTTGGTTAGCCAATTTTCAGCCGAGGTACGAGGCACCTTGTGTTCCCATATATTCCGCGTCATCCTTTGGCCACCATGGGTGCACCATATCTACAAATTTCTTAGACTGTTATGTAGATCTTCATTGCACATGGTTTGACATAAACCCCGTCGTTATTTATAGAAATTTATTAAATCCTCCCTTGTGTCACAGAAATCTATTCCAAATATTGATTTGTAATTAAAATAAAATCAATTCTCCGTGTTTATTGACTAAAAATTAAAATTTATCATTCATAGCTCTGCCCCAAAACAATCCGCTAATTAGTGGATTTCAATCCATGTATCATTTCGATGAATACGTCATGGCAAATTGTTCTTCAGACTACTCAAGTCCTTCGGCTATTCTCTCATGGTACATCAATGGAGAAATGGTATAGCCAGCAAAATTCTATAAATCTGTTCAAATTTCGTATTAGATAGTTTCTTTTTTTCCGAGTTAGGCTTTGCCAGGAGAACTACAGCCAAGAGTCGAACACACATTTGCTGCTCACGACTACTTTCTCAAACGTCAGACACTACAAATCCATTTCTACGTGAATGGACCACGTTTCTTTTACCAGCGGAAAACCTTGGAATTGAAATGTGTTGCAGATATTCTAAATCATCCCCAGCTACGGCGAGAATCCAGACTATCTGCGATATTGACACACGATCAGAACCTGAACAATCAAATGCTACTCAGTGCGGGTATGTTCACATATATTCTTAAATTCCTATTGTTCTCCATCTGTATTTTTATTTGTTTCAGGTGGCCAAGAATTATCAGCACCCTCTACCCTCGTTCTTATATTTCTAAGCATAAGACTTGCTTTATCTATTATCTATCTTCAAGTTGATATTTTCAGCTAGTTAGATTAATTAGCCTCTAAGAAATTAAATATTAGTAAGAACAAGTTTATTTTATCAAAAACAAAACCTAGTGCAACACTGGGTTAGTAAGGTTTAATTTAAAACAAAAAAAAAGAAAAACTCAATGTCACCATAGGGTAAGAGATCGTGTAAGGAATTTAATTTCATAAGCACATTAAATAAGATTTTAAAAATAAATCAAAAATAAATATGATAACATGAAACAAAAAAAAAAAATAATAAACTTTATCGACAGGCATTCAAACCATTTTGTAAGAGTTTTTGGATTTATTTTGTTGAAACATATTTTGTATATTACAAGTGATTAAACAAAAAAAAATAAATATACCATCAATCTAGTGAGTGTAGATTTTAACAGCAAAAATAAATTGGAAATAAAATTATGAAAAATAAAGATTGTAGATAGGGAAATGTTTTATTGTACGAGTAATTATTTATTATGTTTTTGTTTTTTTTTTTTTGTTATAAATAACATTAAATAAATACATTATAATTTAAACATATGCAGTGTGTTATTATTTAACATTTCAATTTGTTTTCTAGTTGCTGCATCTAAATTATGAGCCGTGTGGAATATGCCATTGGAAGTCAGTTATGAATTTATTTTATATCAATACTCGTCGTTTTGAGTCCTGAAAAATAGTGGCGGATACATTAATTCTAACTCTTAATGGTACACTAGCCATCAATATCCTGCCGATGACTACATAAATAAATATATGGGGTGTTCCAATAGGAATCCATAATACGTTGTTTTCTTTTTCTACGGCTTCTGGGTTTTTTATAAAACTGTGAATGATGCACCAATTCAGCAAAACGTGGTGATTACTTAAGTACCACATTTAAAATGATGGTGCTCCATATCGGGTAACAAATTTAAAATTGATTGAAATTTGAAATTGGAAGCAACTATGTAGATCGGGCATTAATCAAGGAACTCGTGGATGAAGAATTTTCCTCAGACTACAGGAACATACTATTTAATGAATTTAAGTTTTCAAGAAAAACTCTGGAGAATTCTCATTCCATTCTAATAAGCCATATAGTTGGGTTCAGGAAAATCCACAGGTAGACGAAATCATCCGTATATCGTAAAAGAATTCTAAACAAATGATGAGAAGTTCCCTATAGCAGCAGTTTGAATACTGTAAAATTACTTTTGAGATTATTGATACGAATTGGAACTGAAAATGAAATCTCTAATTATCGATCCATAGCTAAGCTCTCCTGTATATCTAAGCAATTTTCTCCCAAAACCAACATGGACCTGTAAAAGGTAGATCCACAACCACCTACTTAACTGAACTCGTGTCGCGTACTCTGTATACACTAGAATATGGAAATGAAGTCGATGAAGCCTTCGACCTAGGACAAAATTATTGTTAATAAATTAAAGGCTCTTGGCTTTCAGACTAAGTTTATTAAGTGAATTGAATATTACTTAGAAAACTGACTATATAATATTCTGTTAGGTCCATGATTTCCAACCCAATTAAAGCCTCTTCTGGAGTACCTAAAGGCAGCCATCTTGGTTTCTTATTATTTATTTTGACAATTAATGATGGTATTCGTTTCATTTTAAATTCTCATTTATCTATTTACGCAGATGACATAAAGATCTGCTGTGACTGTCTTCTACTGCAGGAAGACCTGTATAGATTTTCTATTTAGTGCTTGTATATCTGTCTATCAAACTTAATGTGTGAGACCTATGGTGTCACAATTCATGGCGGAATCTGAATGTTTATTCTAACTTCACAATCAAGGGTTCATTACTTACTACACCGATTTTGATAAAAGCTTTATATACATATGTAAGTACATATTTATTTGAATATATGCCATCAAATGACGTACTAAGTTTTAGCAAAACAAAAATGATAATAATAGTTCAACGTCCTCGCTACAATTGCATCAAAATGCTACGTCCACTATAAGGAGTTTCAATACTAAATTGTTTGGTAACGTATAGCGTAAAGGTACAAGTACGAACAAACCAATGAGGGACTTTTAGGAATATGCACAAAAAGTCCTCGCTTAGTTCTTTACTACTTTTTACCAGATTCCCTAGATACATGAGGTAAGACGTAAGTATTTTAATGGCTGTCTGAATATCGCCTTATAAATTTAGGTTGCAATTGACATCAGTGAAACATAAACACCAGTATGGGACTGCCTACAAGTACTAATGTCATTAGCCAGCACAAACAGAGTTACATCTGATTTAGGTACCAGGATACAGCAGTCATATAGACAATGAAATAGGTGACATTTTGTAAATGATCTCAAAACTCTTCTGTGGATTACCAATGAGGACGGTAAAATACTGCATAAAAACTGACTAAATAATTAAGCTGACCTTCTTTTTTTTGTGGAGCCTTGCTCATATGGCTGACACTGCCACCTAAAAAGATCTATTGTATAATTAGTGTATGTTTAAACCAGGAGCCGTACCGCCTCCCTTATGAAAGATAGTACATCCTTAGCAGCAGAATTTTACAACTCTGCTGACGAACATATGTCTTTATGGAAGATAAGCCTCCTTAACCAATGTAATGCTGGGCATTCACAGCGAAGGTGCTCAAAAAATTTGTCATCTTTCGAGTAGAACCTACATTCCGTTTCTGGGCACAGATTGAGCTTGTGAAGGTGAAATCACGGGACACAGTGCCATGTTAAAAACCTCACCAGATTTCTAATACTATCCTTGTCTAGAGGATTTCCTTGTAGGAATAAAGCCTGATTAATCGCTTGGATTTTATCAGCCCCGAGACATTTTCCCGAGGTTTGGGTTCCCCATCATTAATCAGCGTTGTGTCGGCAGTCCAATTGACAACACAGTATGATTTAAGTCTTATGAACGGAGATTCTGAGCCAACCCTAGCTAGTTCATCTGCAGATTTGTTGCCTGCAATTTCTTTATGAGTATCCACCCAACTGAGAGATTGTAGTGCATTGTAGCAGCATTTAACTGATATAGAGTCCATTAAATTGGACGACAGCGTTAAGTATTGCCTGGATATCTAAAAAAATATGTATCCTAGCGCCCTTAATATCTTTACCAAGGTTTATCCTAGCTTGGATCTCAATGGTATAGAGTTTAGTCTGGAAAACCATGGGACACATTCCCATAGGTATCGAGACTTTGGCTTTGCGTCCAAAGACGCCGGTTCCAACTCCGGTTTTCATCTTCGATCCGTCTGTAAACCAGACCAGGCCTCTAGGATCCAGTGCCGGAACACTTTAAGGCCAGTTTGTACGGTCCAATATTTCTACCTCGAATAACGTACCGAAACAGTACTCCCTGACCATGATATCGGGTATAGTGCAGGACTTGTCATTTTTAGAAATTGAGTCAGAAATTTTCAGGTATCCCCCGTGATCATCTGGTTTATACATTATTTATTTATTCATATATATTGACTCAGCAATTGAAGGCGTTCGACCATCCGCTTCGTTATCGCTTTGCAGTTTAGGCTTTTTTTTTTTTTTAGGGAAGGCGAAGAATGCATCATGCACCATCAAGAGGTTTTGAATCTCTTCGTGTGTCAGACTCATGCTCGTACAGTACACCTACTGACTAAACTCCCCCCTCCCTATTGTGTCTCGACAGGCATAAATCCACCCCGGAACTGCTTCTGGCATTACTTCAGGGTGGTGCCACTTTCTTTGCCTATGGGCTCCGCTTTCTATTTCAGCCTTTTATTGGTCTATGTTCCTCCCTTTTCTTGGTTCTCAATACTGTCTCGATAAAGGAAGATATTTTTTCCCATGAGTCGGGACTCGAGATCATCTTGCTTACAGCGTTGTCTGGAGAAAAAATACCTATCTCTGACTCCAATCTGATCCTCTCTACTATCCATCTACTTCAGGTGAAGAAGGTATGGTAAGCGTCGTCTTCCGGGCAGTCGCCGTATTGACAGGCTGCGCTCTCCACTTTTCCCATTTTGTAGAGGTATCGGTTAAAGTAACCGTGACCACTTAGGAACTGGGTGATGAAGTAATTCACGTCACCGTGTTCTCGATCGGTTCACGTAGCCACGACCCTTATGAGCCTCGCGGTCTATCTACCTCTTGTTTCAACGTCCCATCTGCTTTGCCACTTTTGTTTGGTAAGCTCCTTCGCCTCTGCAATTGCCGTTTCTGCCCTAACTTCTGTCTTCTTGTCGTGTACGTACTTCCTTTCCGCAGCCAAGAGATCAATGGGGGTCACTCCGGCTATTACGAGAACGGCTGGTTCAGACACTGTGCGGTAGGAGCTTGCGACACGAAGGGCTCCGCGCCTTTGCACTGCGGCCATCTGCTTTCTGTATCTTTCCTTGTTAAGTGCGTCGGCCCAGATCTCACAGCCATACAGGAGGATGGCGTGCGTGATCGATATAAGGAGTCTTCGTTTACTCATAGTTGGCCCTCCTACGTTTGCCATGATCCTACTAAGAGACGTTGTGATCTTAGCGGCTCGATCGGATGCTGACTCAATCTGCTGCCAGAAGGTAAGTTTGCAGTCCAGTGTCATTCCCAGGTATTTTACTGCATCCTTACTGGTGATCATATCTGGCCCAACATGAAACTCTAATTGTGTTGGAATTCGCTTCCGGGTCAGGAGCACGATTTCCGTCTTCACCGTTGCTAGACTCAGTCCGTGGTCTGTCATCCATGTAAGCACCCGTCTCATGACTTGGTTAAGTCTTCTCTCCGCATCCTCCGTAGTTTTTGCAGTTATCACAGACGTTCCACAGGTCAGGTCCCAAAATTGAACCCTGCGCTGCTCCTGCTGTGATGACTTTTCTTAGAGATCCCTCTGTGGTGTCATATATCAGTCACATATCTTCCCACCGGGCTGAGTTAAAGGCATTTATCACGTCTAGAGCGGCCAGTAGTACTATTTTTCTCGAGTAGTGATTGCCCTGTTCAGCGGTTTGGACAGTCTTAATCACTTCCTCGATTGCACCTATTGTAGAGCGGCCTTTCCTGAATCCGTATTGTCTTTCAGACAGGTCTCCTGCACTCTGGACTGCTGCTGTGAGGCGTGGCTTTAACATCTTTTCCAGGAGTTTGCCCGCTGTGTCCAACATACACAGTTGTCTGTAGGCTGTTAGGGATTCCGGATCTCCTTTCCCTTTGTTGATCAGAACCAAGCGCTGCGTCTTCCATTTCTTATGGAAAATCCCGTCCCTTAGGCAGCTGTTGTACATGCTCAGCAGTAGTTGAGGACATGTTCTAGCGATGATTTTCAGGGCTTCGGCTGGTATGCCATCTGGTCCGGGTGCCTTCTTATTTTGCAGCGTACTTGCCGCCAAAATCAGCTCCTCTTCAGTGAACATAGGGACGTCTTCCCGTTGGTCCGAAGTGGTGTCAGGGGGTCTGACAGGATGTATCGGAAACAAAGTGTCCACTATGTGCCTCATCTTTGCACGTTGCTTGCCTATGCCCATAGCCAAATCATTTGAAGCAGCGTGTGACGACCACTCTCTGACGCACTCTGCACTGTACCCAGCCGATTTTTAATCGAGAGGCTTTCAGTAGTTCGTTTGCTGATCGTATGTTCAGCTGAACTAGGGCCATTCTTTGTGCTCTTCTATTCGCTTTAAACAAAGTGATCTGAAGGTCAATTTCGGGTTCGCTAATTGCTCGTTTGACGTTGTTAGTTCGTCCATGTCCCTTATTTCTAGCGTTATCTTGGGCTCCAGATGTCGAAGGCCTTAGAGCAGCTTGAATTGGACAACGATTTTGGGCGAAAAATCATTTTTTCTGACGAGGCGCATTTTCATCTCCGCGGCTACGTTAACAAACAAAATTGCCGCATCTCGGGCTCGGAAAACCCACACGTTATTGTCGAAAAGCCGATGCATCCACAGAGAATGACAGTTTAGTGCGAATTGTGGAGTGGTGGCATCATTGGACCATTTTTCTTCGAAAATGAGGCTGGGAACAACGTTTCGGTCAACGGTGGCCATTACAGAGCCATGTTAACCGACTTTTTTTTTTACTGAAACTGAAGACATGAATTTGGACAAACTCTTTTTCAGGCAGAGGTTGTCACAATCGATCTTTTGCGCATTCCCAAATCGTGTTATCAGCCGTCTTGGTGATGTCAATTGGCCGCCTCGGAGCTACGATTTGACCCCTTTGGACTTTTTTTTGTGGGGAACCGTGAAGGACCGATATTATGCCAACAATCCGGAAACGATTCAAGCACTTAAGGCTAACATCATCCAAGCAATCCGTGAACTACAGCGCGAAACCATCAACAAGGTCTTGGAAAATTGGAGTGACAGAATGCGCTACTGCGAAGCCAGCCGAGGCAGCCAGTTGAACGACGTTGTGTTCCATAATTAATGGGAATGTTTGCTCTTACTAATAAAGCCATAATATATGGAAAGAAATTTAATTTTGTTAATTTTATTGCATTGTTAAAAAGAAACTTGTATTTGGCCCACCCTGTTCATGAATTTATCACGAATTCGGGTATAAGCGACCCGGATTAAATCACAATAGGCTCATCTGTGGTCGCACTGATAAGTTGGAATGCTCCCACCTCCACCCCTTAAATCTAAATCTAATGCCGTATAACTTATTGCATCAGTACTAAGAATAAGGCAAATTAAACTGCATTACTGCATAAGTCGTATCTAATACTACAATTTGTTGGTAACTCTAGACAATTATTAACTACAAAGGTATCCGAATTGCTAACGCGTCCGTTGAGAAAGTCTTTTGTAGCTAATTTTGGAATCCTGTCTCTTATTTTGAAGACATACGCATCCTTCACTTACTTGTTGCTTTGTGCTTTCTTTCCAGTTTTGATTTGACTCAAAAGGGTACCTAGGTAGTTACATCTACTAAAGAATTGTTTTTTGGCTTTCCTTAGGACCTTAGGGTTTCGCTCGTAGTCAGCGTGTATCTTGATCTTCCATTGCGCTCTCTTTAAGTGGACACTATTAGGTGGGCTCAGAAAATTACCCTCTAAAATTAGGAGATCACCATACACTTATGGGCCATAGGCAGCGTATTCTCAAGCAAAATTATATATATAATCAAAAGCTATCTATTCTATCCTATCAACTTGATTTTGAAATGCAATTTCGTAGAATTTTTCACACTGGTATACCTTTATGCCTTCAAAGTCTAAAATTCTTGTCGAATTTTTGGTATATGTACATCTTGTCTTGTGTGTCCACTGTTTGGTGATATGCAAGCTGGAGAAGTAACAATCGTAGCGTAGCTGCAAGTCTTTGTATATTAATGTAGCAGACCTACATGTATAAAGGGATACCCTTCATTGTATCTTGTTATCAAAAGATTGGCAGTTCGCTATGTGATCAATATCCACATATGAGGAAAAGGAACGTAGTATGTAATTGTGTGAATTGAGTGCAGTATATCCGATTTTCTGCAAAATTCACTTCATTCTAGAGAGTATGATTAAGAACTTAATATACGACTTAAGATGCTAGTTTTGTCCGAGATTCTGACATAAAAGATGCAACTGTTTATATACTCATCAAGTAGGTTCTTCAAAAACATAAAGGGAAAAAAAAGAAAAGAACCCAACTGCTGGTGATATCATAATGTCACATCTTGCGCCAATTTCAAGAACGTACCTTCACGTTGCAACGTATCTACTACTTGTAAGACATTACGAAACAGCATGCGGTTGGCATTCTCTTCCAACTTAAAATTTAAGTCTCTCGGTACACACTTCACTTTCTATTGTTCCATTGTTCAACTCATCCATGAGAGCTGTCAAAAGATAGAGCATTAGGATACAGCTTGAAAAAATAAAATAAAAAAATTGTGTATCCTTCCGAAATGTACCATATTGTCTCTGACTTGGAAATTCTTTCTCTTAGCACGATTTTCTTGAATGTTTGAGAACGCTCTTAAAAAATACAAAAAATAAAAAATAAAAAATAGTCCTAACAATATTGTTGTAGCACATCTCCGCAACCCAACTTGGGGAAAAATCTTCCTCCACCTCCTTGTCGCTGCAAATAAGAAATAAAATGTTTTACACTGAATTTGCTCTCCATCCCTGTGTGTAGTGTGAATATTTGGTTAACATTTTTGTAGATACAAAACTATACAAGGAAGCGAATAAAAACACATTTTACGACTCATTGGGCGGTCATCATTTGGTTTTTATTGCACAAGTTTTGTTTTGCTCCTTTTTTTTCTTCTTCTTTTCGTTGTTGCTGTGTTGTACTGTTTATGTGATTGTATCTTGTACAAGGACGACATTTTTTTTTTTTTTTGTAACTTTACTAAACGTATTCACATAAATGTGTTTGTATCATTCCAACGAAAATCCTGTTCAACCCTTTCAAAGGATGAGAAAGACCAGGACGATCTACAAAAAAAAACAACATAGTAAAGAAAACAAAAATCTACACAAAATATTGTTGTACTAAATGTCCAAAGTGTATACTGTACATACATATATATTTTAAAGAGTTCCCTTTTGCATTTTTTGTATGTTCACGTAGCTAGGAGCCTCATGAAAATTTCAAACGACAACCAAGTGAATTTGCATTTCCGGCTTAAAATGTATAGCCGAGGCAGAGGCATGGAGAGAAACGTTTGACTTGTGCCACCCGGTTGTAACCCTTGTAAATTTTAAATTGCAAATGATTCGAAAGAAACAAAATAGAAACCGAATGAGTGGATAAAAGTTCGGGGCCGAATGTAATGGCAGACCGCAAGTTAAATTCGTTTCGGGTTTTCATTGGTAGTTTCTCGAGGAAAGGAGTTTGTGTTTTCTTATGGCCGGGAACGATAGTGAAACGATTCCATTGTTCGATGATTTTTATATGTATCCTTCTATTTGAGGGTCAGAATCAGGCTTGAAAGGTCATGTGAATTCCGATTTTGTCATTAAGTTTGAAGTGGGTTTGGTTGAGCAGTTTAGATACTTGATAGAAAACAGTACAAGGGTTTACCGGAATGACATAAAAATTCGAAACGAAAGTTAGTGGAAGAGTCATCGTTATTTGTTTATATACAAATAGTGGGTTTGGAAATTGAATATTTTGAACCAAACTCACACTATGCTTAAAAAGGTTTGAATAATATTATGGTTTTGTTTGAGGGGTAAGACGGAGTTGATACACTAAACGAGCTCCAGGGTTAAGTCGAATGTAAATCTTTTCTTATAAAGGGTCATCCAACAAAAGGGTGTCAGTTTTGAACTGTCAACATTCATCTTCCATACCTTTTGATAAGTAAAAACTAGGCGGTTTTTAAATAAGGATTGATAGATACTTGCACAATGAAAAAAAAAACAATAACTCTATTGCGTGACAAATTTTTCTGGAATTGATATTTCTCGAAATAGATCCTTAAATTGGCCGTCGATATCATGCGATTTAACATCATTAGACTTTTTCCTCTAGGGCTATGTTAAAGACAGTCTACGCTAATGATCCACCAACGATTCATCCAATAAAAGAAATTATTAGAGCTGTTATTCTCGAAATTCAGCCGCAATTATTCGAAAACTTGGAGAAAAATTTTATCAAAAGAATGACTATGTTTAATGACTATATTTAAATGATCAGCCAAATACGAATTATGGAGTGGAATGCTAATGGATTGCTTCAGCATAGACAGGAATTACAAGCAATCCTTTATATAAACAAAATATATGAGTGCCTGATCTCAGAAACGCATTTTACCAAGGAATCGTCCATGAAACTCCTTGGCTACAAGGAAGCACAGTCATCATTAAAGATAGTATCTAATATTACGAAGACTGTAAAATTAAAAGAAAAGAATTCCAAACAATTGGTGTAAGGGTAATCACTAAAAATTATCCTGTAGTAATTGCGAGTATTTATAGTCCCCCAAGGCACCAAATTAAAAAAGATCATTATATGGAACTTCTTAGCCAAATGGGTAAAAAATTCATAGTTGATGGAGACTTCAACTCGAAACATACTTACTGGGGATCCAGACTAATGAGGAGTAAAGGAAAATAACTTTATAGCGCAATAAATGATATGGGGTGTGAAACCATATCTACAGGCAAACCTACGTATTGGCCAACTGATCCAGAAAAAATACCAGATCTTATCGACTTCTTTGTAGTCAAAAACATTTCAAGTAACTTTTTACAAATAGATGATTGTCCAGACTTAAGGTCAGACCACTCCCCGATCATACTTACCCTAAGTGAAAACATTATTCCAAAGGAAGACAAATCAATGCTTTGCAATAAACGTACTGACTGACTGAGCTTTAAACTAAGCCTCGAAGAGAAGAAGAACAGAAGGTACAGCATTAGCTGTACCATTACGATGTAAAGAACAACTGGATGCAGAGCTTGAACAATTTATTAAGGATATCCAACACTCAGCTTGGGAAAATACACCATCAATCAGAAAAAGGTTAAAGGAAACAACTATCCTTTAGAAATCAGACAACTTATTGATAAAAAGCGATGAGCAAGGAAGAGATGGCAACATAAAAGAGCTCCGCAGGACAAAAATAGACTGAACAATCTCTCGCAGCAGGTCAAAAGAATCATCAAAGAATCATTAACTCTTTACCTAAGAAGACTCTCTAATGAAACAAATTCAGAATTCCCTTTATGGAAAACAACGAAAAACCTAAAAAGGCCAATTATTCAAATTCAAACCAATTAGAAAGCAGGATAAGAAAGCAACGAAAAAAAGCTGAAAGATTTGCCGAACATCTTGAGGAAATCTTCCAACCAAATTCAGGTGACACCGACCTACCCAACGATGTACCAGAACAAGAAGATGAGGAAATAGAACCCACAAGGCCAGCTGAAGTCAAAAATGAAATAAAACTATCTATAAACGCAAGAAAGTCCCCAGCCTTTGACCTCATAGCTAAAGAGATTGTTAAACAGCTAGCTGATGTAATTATGATAGCAAAACCTGGAAAACCACTTCACGAAGCTTCATCTTATAGGCCAATATCCTTACTGCCTATAATGTAAAAACTGTTTAAAAGACTGCTACTCAAAAGATTAACAACTTTTATAGATCGAAAACAAATTATTCCCAACCATCAATTTGGATTCCGTTAAAACTATTCTACGATCGATCAGGTGAAAAAGCACTGGAAGAGAAAAAAGTTTCTTCCACAGTCTTCCTAAATGTAGCGCAAGCATTCGAGAAAGTTTGGCACGAAGGATTGATCCATAAATTAAAAAATGCTCTTCCCAAACAACAAGGATCTTGGAATCCTACATTGCAGACGGATACTTTCTTATAAAAGAACAGAATGCGCATTCGGAACTAAAGAAAATTAAAGCAGGTATGCCCCAAGGAAGCGTTCTTGGACCAGTACTCTACCTTCTGTATACTTGCGACATTCCATTGCTGGAAAATAACACAATTGCTACATTCTCGGACGACACGCATAAAACTAAACGTGCCTAAACCCGTTCATGTAGATTTTACAAACAAAAAGATTGAACGTATACCAATATATATAGGAAGACATTGCTATATCTATCAATTCCTAACAAACTCCTAATTTATAAACTAGTAATTAAACTCATATGGACATACGGAATTCAACTCTGCAACATAAGCAACAGAGTAACATGGACATCATCCAAAGATTCCATAACAAAGTAGTGAGAAATATCGTCAATGCACCCTGGTATGTGATCTTTGGCACGTGCGGACCCGTGCTGAGATGGAGTAACTCGGATAAAAAAAAAATGACTATTTTTAGGCAGGCTGGAGGCGGAAATTTGGTAGATATTGTACTCCATTAGTAACCTCAAAGTTTATTCTTTTGACTAAAATAAAAATATCATCAGTTTTTATAAAAAAATTTGAATATGTTTTATTGACTTAAAATGACACTTCTTGTCGAATGACCCTATATTTCAGTCAACAAATAAATCATACAAGTAATTCTTATAGACCAAACAGGATGTAATTATGAGTTTAACTAATAAGGCTCTACGGATTTGGGAAAGAAGTGCGAGTAAGTCAAGGACATATGCTAAAATTTTTAAGAATCTTATCAAAGTCCGGTAACTGAAGAGAAGTAATGTGGTGATGCAATCGCAAGAGATCGCTGGAGCCTTTTGAGTCGAGTGTCCTTTCCCTAACAAGTTTTACGTCTTGAGCATCAAGTGTTGAAAGAAGAGGCTTCACTGTACAAAGATATCAGGTAATGGATATCCTGGAATTTTCTAGCGAACACCACAACGCAACGCTATCCCTGATTCTACGAAAAATTCTGGCAAGCTAATGCAGATAAACAAGAGGAATACGAAGCTTCTTATTGGTATTAAATTTCTACGCAAATCTGCGCATAGAATGCACAGAAGCTGAAAGACTGCATTGAGTTGTCTCAGAAGAAGCTAGATCTAGGAAGTTCGGTGACGTATACATTACATTTTTTTCTCATATATTTCTTGGTTTTGAAATTTTCTATACATAACGAGGTAGTAGCTGAGCAAATTTGTGAATGGTTTGCGTTGGGGTTGGATTGGGTGATTGTCCCCGCTCAGCAAGGACACACTAAGACCAAAAGAAGGTCCATTGTGATACCACTATGGAAAAACCGCATTACCAGCATCAGAGACCTACATGGAAACTTCCCAGATACAGGACAGGAGACAAGGCAACCAGTTTCGATGTGAATGGTGCTTAAGTCAAGCCCAGCTAGATCATTAAAATCTTCGAAGAAGTACTCGCCTAGGGTTTTCATTCGCAAAACCGATAGAGCAGTACAAGCACTCCTCCTCTTTTTCGTCTCTCCGACTGGTACATAAATCGTTGAAGCCTTCTGGCATGTGTGCCTACCAGACAGCGCCCTGTGAGTGTTCATAAGGATGATGGTTTATGGAAATAATTCTGCTATTTTTCTTACAATCGAGCTCTGGACAGATTTGTTTAGAAGAGAGATATGTGCTGACATTGCTGCACCTACTGTTTGCTATTCTAATAGCTGTGATATCTAATTGGAATTTTATCGATTTAATAGGTGCTGACGATTCCCACTATTGTCAGGGAGATTCCAGTCTGCATCCTCCTTAGCTATTTCGTCCGCTTTGCAACTGCCTGGAATATAACTGTGGCCTGGAACCGAGCACAGGGATACTTCGCACCTGACAGCACTATCGTTAAAAGATCCGCGGCATTGGTGTACCAACTTGGATCGAATTATTGACGATTCCTTGCAGCTTGAAGGCTTTTATCGCAGCTTAAATATCTATGTAAAGAAAAATAGCGCTGCACTCTACTGAGTTAATCAAAAACCAGGTTTTGGCTTCACGTACTGCTGTGACATCAGCTTGAAATACACTACAGTGATATGCACTTGGAGTGCACTGGAGTAAATTATCGCACCAGACGAAGTCTTGGATCCGTCTGTGTAAATCTCAGTCGCAAATTCATTTAAAACTTCTCCTGATTCCCAAGCATTTCTGCTAGGAATCTGGTAAGGATATTAAGTTTGACACATAGTCTATAACATAGAGAAATAATTGAGATGGACCCTATAAAGTGTATACATTCGTGATCAGTATCAATCGTCAAGAGACGATTTAGTCATGCCCGTCCGTACGTATGTGTCAGCTTTTTGGGTCATAAATTTTGAGCTAAAAGGAGGATGATTGCCACACCCACTTTGTCATAACTTCAATAAATTATATGAAACCGAAAATTTTTATTAAGACCAAATATTTAGATATTCAGATTGTCTACAATCCACTCATACATCAATATTGGCCACGCTCACTTTGTGGGGGTGTTTTCGTCAAAAAACCGATTTTGATGAAATTTTACATGTAACATCTTTATAAGTACAAAATCCTACATGGCCACGCCTATTTTAAGGTCTACATAGGAAGGAGAATAGGATATCATACGATCCGTTTCAGATAGATTGTAGCTTTTGACAAACATCCGAGAGTAAAACTGTTATGAAAAAGCTTCTCATAAAGACAAAAAATTGGCCTTCAGATACGGTCCCTTCCATTCGTGTAAAGAATTTTTTTATTTTTTTTTACTTGATGTTAAAGTTTAGATAAGTTTAGATAGATTTGTGCATAGAGAGCAGAGTGCATTGAATTGTTTCAGCAGAAGCTAGAACTAGGAAGAATACTCCTAGTTCGGTGGCGTATACGCAACTTTTTTTTAATTTTTTGTTTAGTTTTGAAATTTTTAAATTTATCTAGAGTGAATGACAAAGATAATATGGCACGCATTTGCAGACTTAAAAGTAAAGTAAAAATATATTTATACGTCAATGGCTTTCTTCCTTGTCAGCTGTCACATTTCATCATTCACTATATACATACGTATGTAAGTTCTTATCGCAATAAATGCGCATCTGTATGTATATCTCAATCGATTTGTTTGTTTTTCAAAAAGTCGGAAGGATATGTACATATGTAAATGTGTACATACCATTAGCTTGTGGCTTAATTTATATATAAACTCTTCCCACCACACATAACCTCCCCCTGCCCGTGATATGAGTAAACAAACAACTTCATTAATACGAAATCAGATAGCAAGCACTAATGGCTAATTGCCATACTCAATGATTAGACCGAATGAATTCTCTATTAGTTTTCCTCTTCCGCCACGAGTTGCACCATAATCCTGGGCTACGTACGAATGCGTAGGAAGGAAACTCACTTCAGTTCAATGGCGGAACGGAAAAACTTTTGATACCCACTTAACATGTTATTATAATGGAAAATTCTCCGAATCGAAGTTTCCAGCACAAACAATATGAAACGGCATAGAGAAATACAAACACAAAAAAAAAAAAAAAACAAAAAAGTAATAATAAAGAAGAAAAAAGAGAATTGTAAACGAAAGGAAGCAAGGAACTCATGCAAAACATTCGGGGCTTCTTAGTTCCTCTTCT
The DNA here is from genome assembly GCA_905220385.1 of Xylota sylvarum. Lineage (NCBI taxonomy): Eukaryota > Metazoa > Arthropoda > Insecta > Diptera > Syrphidae > Xylota > Xylota sylvarum. The sequence continues at coordinate 44,669,122 of LR999958.1, forward strand.
ATGACTTTTCGAACTTTCCGATAAGAGCCTTAGTGTACTCTCATATCTAATTCCAATGGAAACAAAACTTATTTGTTATTGTTGACTTTAAGGATGTATTGGAGGGTCTAGGTACTATGCTATGCCCTTCCAATTTTCGATGGAACATTTTAATATTGTTATCTTTTCATTTTAAAAGGAATATCCATGATATATACGAATAGGTACACATACACTTTGGGCTTGTGTACTCACCTAAGAGGAGAAAAAAACTGTCTACTACAAAATTTCAGACTGGGGATTTTAAAGTTTGCAGACGTTTTAAACGTCGCATCATATTGGTAGAAGTCTAGAGGAACAACGTTTTTACAGTTCAATTCTTGCAAACATTATGCCTCTTAGCTCTATGAAAGCTATAAGTTTGTGTCAAGAAAAGAGCTTAAAACTACTCCCTTGGATGAGGTATTGAATCTATTTCAATTGTAAGAACAATTTGTTATGAAATACTTTGTGAGGTCTCGGACTTAAGTGACCATTTGACCGATTATTCATATAACGGCCTGAATTTGTAGAACTATCTCAGATTCTACAATTGGGAGCTTGTATACTGATTGTTTACCATAGAAACCACCAAGTAAGATACATAGTACTTCTACTGAACATATCATATTTCACCCAAAGAATCGAAAGATAACAACTGGATGAGCGATTCGAAAAGGCTTTCAGCCTAAAAGATATGGGACGCTTTGCAACACTACAGTCATAATAATAAAGAAAAACTAAGAGCAGATCAGGAAGAGAATGCCAATGTCTCTCTTAAGGCGATCGCTATCAGCACTAGTGAAATGAGTTAAGGACAACAGATGATGGCCGTTTAATAAAAAGTTACTTTCAACCCCATCCATTTGTCCACATCTAAGATAATAAAGAAAACCAAACCACCAATATATCCAACAGTGCCTCACAGAATCCGACTTAACTGTGGGATGAGTCCCAAGAACTGCCTCAAGAAAGAAGTACAAAGGAGGTATATCTAATACATACGAATACGTCTCTCCATCATTCTCATTGAACCACCAGACAATTCTTAGAAAGCTTCTTGTTTACCTCTGCACTTATTTTAAGCATACCTACAATACGTGTATTTGAGTATCAAAAACCCTACTCCTTCCACACATATCCTACCCAGTATACCTACTTATATTATTATTGTACATACGTCGATCTGCTGAGACGAATTCACGAAAATCTGTTTCGTATCCTTGGCAATTGAAATTTTAAACAGGGAATTCCCCTTGAGACACACATCGTTTTATCGAACTTCAAAGAGTACATCTCATAGTTATTAGGTACGTGTGGGAATTACTGTTTTACGGATATTTCTTGAGGGTGGGGAAGGATATAAAGTGACTTTGCACAGTGAAGTGGAAAATATGCGAACAGAACTTATTTATTTTTCAATTGATACGAGTTATGTGTTATCCACTTAGTGACATGACACTTTTTTTATTTTTTCTTCAAAATTTACTTAACTTTTACCTTACGACTGGATGTACATACATACATACAGATACTGAACAGGAAGATAATTTGTCAAGAATAATTTATATGTCGCTTCGCACCTAGACGACTTAAAGCAGAAACATAGTGGATCAGTACGGCATTGTGGGAAAGTAAAATTAAAGTTAAACAAAATACTATTCAGTGAAGATTTAGGGTCTGGGAAAGAAACATCTTCGTTATCACAGTTAGTAGTAAGGTCCATCTTGCAGTGAGGTATTTCAAGCATTATTTAAATAACAACGCGAGCGGCATCAACTAAATCATCCTGAATTCATGCCATGCTTTTGTGTCTCACCGCAACCTCAATCTAATAAAAGATTCAAGATATGCACAACCTGGACCAGATTTTAATAAAGGAGTCTTTTAATCCATCCATTCAGCATCTACAGATATCAAGAACAGGACGCTCAAAAAACGTACTCTGAGACTAACAAGATTTAACTAAAATATTTTATCGACTCAGGATCAATCCTACATTTTTGGCTTCATTAGATTTTTTAGTACTGGCTGAGTTAGACTAGTCACGATCTTCCTTCTTTTTAAGAGAACAGTCTCAGTTTTCAGAGGATGAACCGAAAGCCCAGTGCTAGTGCACCAATTATTGATTACAACGCGGGTCAACTAAGAGTTAACACAGACAGTCTCTAGGAATGACGCAACTAATGATCCTCATATGATGAGTACTTACTTACTTAACGGGCTCCCGACCCGTGAAGAGTCTCTGCCTGAGACACAGCAGCCTTCCACTCTCTTTCCGAAGCTTGCGTCTCTCTCATAACTAAATTTTTTTTACGTGGTAAGGAAGTTACCCCGACGGCACAACCCCCAACCTGGAGGGCCAGTTCCATTTTTTTTGAAACCCCTAGGACGAGGGGCCGGTTTTAAACCGAAGTCAGTATCCCGCTTCGGGGATATGAGCGCTGCCGTTGGCCCAATAAGGGCTCATCCGCCACCACCTCTTTTCCAAAAACCTGACTTATTCTTGGAAATCTTTATCGGCCTGAGCTCCGAATATGTCGAAGTAGCCCAGATAAAGTGTTGTGCTTCCGTTTGAAGCTTTAACGCCACCGTTGACTCCATCGAGAGAGTTCGTCCGCTGTCGTATTTATAGTGCTGCAATTTTCTCTTGGTCAACACTCGCGCTTATAAGTTTAGCAAGTCGGGTCCGGATGGACACCAACCAGTACCCGATGGCTACCACTAGGAGGTAAAATAAGCACAATTGATGCGCAGTAACAGTTACAACACTGGACGTCGCCAGGTTGACGCCAGTCAGTGCCTACCTTATTCCTACAGCATCCAGCCATCAGCATCTCATATGATGAGAGCCTTGGAAAATAATAGGGTAGATTGTTTACTCTTGCCATTGACAATCTACATCCTACCCCCAGATTAATACCGAACATTTCTTAGAATGAACATTTCTAAACAGCTTTGATCTTCATGTACCGAGAATGGTCTAGTTTTTCTTAGTCCATGAAATTAGCCTATTCTTAGCACTTTTTTTTTTATAGACCCTTGCCCATACGGCTGACACTGCGACCTAAAAAGATATATTATATCAGTTAGGGTATGATTGAACCAAGAGTCGTACCACCTTCCTTATGAAAGATAGTACATCCTTAGCAGCAGAATTTCCCAACTCCTTTGACTAACATATTTCTTTACGAAAAATACACCTCCTTAACCAATGGCATTCACAGAGAATGTGTTCCTCAAATTGAACATGTTAAGGAGAGACCGCAGGCCACAGTGACGTGTGAGAAAGCTCACCAGCTTTGTATGTAATACTTGCCTAGATTAAGGATTTCCTTGTAGGAATAAAACCTGATGAATCGCTCGTGTTCCCAATCGTTAATCAGAGTTGTGGCGGCAGTCCAGTTGATGACCAGGAACCCAACCAAGTTTCACCCTGTTATGTCTGGCAAGAGATTGTACCTATAGTACATCGTAGCAGCATTTAATTGATATAGAGTTCTGCCTGACTATCTGAAAAGATATACATATGACGAAACACCCATAATACCCTTACTAAGGTTTACAATAGCGCAAATCTCAATGGCATGAAGTTCAGCCTGGAAAACCGCAGGATACATTCGAGACTTTGGTGTTGGGTCCAAAAACGCCAGCTTCGACCCCAGTTTCCATCTTCGAGTGTGAACCAGACCAGATCTCTAGGATCCATTGCCGAAACATCATGACCAGTTTGCATGGTCCAATATTTCTACCTCAAATAACCAACCGAAATAGTACCCCCTGACCATGATGTCGGTGATAGTGCAAAACATGTCCCTTTTGGGAATTGAATCAACAATTTTCAGGTGTTCCACATGTTCACTTGGTTTACACATGTATTCTAGCTGTAGCTCAAGAGGGCATCTACATAACGGCCGTCTTTCTAATAAAAATGTGTAGGGGAGAAGATCCAACAACAACTTCTAATGCTGCCTTATGGCAGGTACATATGGCACCCGTAATACCAAGACAGAAAATTCTCTGAAGCTTGGTTGCTTTTTTCCGTTCAATAACTTTTGGCCACCAAACGAAGCCCACGTTCATGATAATGGGCCTCACCATAATTAACTACATGGAATGTATAATTATCCGAATTACACCTTAAATTGTGCCGTAAAAGGCACTGACATAAACTAAATTGTTTATCGTTGATGATGATAGGTCTTAAATTGATCGCCTAGTGGCAATGTAGCCTGATGTCTGTAGATCAACTAGAAGAATGTCGATAGCTAGTGACTACAGAAGGGGAGAAAGGACCCGTCCATGGGGACAACCCCTAACTCCGGTCGCAGACACTGACACTCCCCCAGAGGAGGAAGTAATAATTCGATTTTTAAACATGGCCCTTATATATTGGTTGGTCGAGTCCTCGATACATCAACCAGTGTTATCGCTACGTTTGCTTTTTAGCTCATTTTACTGAAGCGTGGCTTAAGACATACATCGGATTTGTAAGCTAAGGTTCAACGCAAACAGCGACAGTGCTGCGTATTATCTCCTGTTTTTCCGGTTACCAGCTATTACACAGACATCGTCCAGCTTTGACAGGAAGAAGTTATGAAATGCAGTCTGATGTTACTACATCTTACATGACAAGGAATCACTTACTTACTTAGGTGGAGCCAAAGTCCGGGGGTGCACCTAGACCTCCAGTTGCTTCGAGTTTCGTACAGCAAGTTGGTTGAAGTCCCATTCCGCTTCGTGAGATCTTTCTCTTTTTCCAGACCACTATGGTTGGATTATTAGACTAGCATCTGTTCTACATGAGCCACACATCTTAAGCGTTATACATATTCAAACTCGTTTTACTAGATCGATGTGGCTACATAGCTCACCCAGTTCATGGTTATAGTTTCTTCTCAACTCTATCTATGAAGACAGGACCAAAAATCACTGCAAATATGTATTTCTCCCTCAAAGGAACCAAGAGCAACCTGTTCCACTCTTGACATACATACATATATAGTCCATACCTCTCTGCCATAGAACAGGGAGATCAGGGTCTTATATAGCGCCAATTTAATTATTCAAGAGAGTGGTTTTGCATTGATAGCAGATCCTAGATGGACAGAGTCTGTTACTGTCTCAAAGTTTTGTATATATGTTTAGCGTGTTGTTTGTCCTTTTTGGTTAACTGTGACCTCGGTAACCATTAAATCCATCTTAGTCGCTTCCGTTTCAATACTCACAAAAGAACTGCATATATTACACCGTGTTCTTTCGATTATGCTAATATCATCAGTGTTTCTAATGTTCTGCACAATTCTTTCAAGAACGATGTTGAAGAAATCCGATGACAGCCAGTCGGCTTGTCTATATCGCGGTAAGGTCTTTTCGAACGTTGGTCAAGCAGCTGGCAAGCGACGCTTATAAGACTTATTTCTTTGTAGTCGGTGCATTCATCTGTTGCTCTTACCAACCACTATTTCCAATAGGTCGACAGTAAAGGTATCAGCTAGAGCAGCTTCACAAGATTTCAGGTAAGAGACCGCCTTCGTGACATCATCCAGGTTGAGTGGTCACAAATATTGACTTTTATCGTCCAGATTGAATGGACCCTTATGCATGACGTGTAGCCTTGACATGTACTTGTCACCCTCAGTTAAAATTAATAAGACGATCAGCCTCAATATAAGGTTTTCCTCGTTAATGTCCACCCATTACGATAGCTTCAATAAGCAATCTTCACAGTTCTTGTACTCTATGTTGGTCTTACTATTGCCATTTATAAAATACTTAATTAGCAACTGGCATGTTTTATCTGAAACATCCATGTCTGATCATCGTCAAATTCGTTTTGAGGCTCCAAAATTTCTGAATTCTTTAGACAGCCAAGAACCACAGATTGGGACACATATAACCTAGAACTCATGGAATCCATGGCTAATTGCTATAGGAGCATCAAAGACATTGATAGTCTAGAACTTGGCTGCGAAAGTTTCAATGCCGCAATTAAATCTGCCTATCACCAGGCTTGCCCAGAGAAGGAAAAATCAGGCAATCGCTCAACTCCTTGGTGGAATAATAAACTCTCCAAACTAAGATCATCCACAAGAAAGCTTTTTAACAAGGCAAAGCATAATGGAGAATGGGGTATGTACCTTGAAACATTCACCAAGTACAACCGAGAAATTAGAAGAGTTAAAAGAGAATCATGGAAAAAAGCTCTTCCCAAACTCCACAATAACACCTATCTCTCCTAATAATCTTCTCCAGAGAAGGATCAATAGACCAACCAGAGAGGACTGGAAAAAAACAAAAGAAATTTTTCAGGAAGGGAAAATAAAATGGGCCATCAATTCATTTGACCCATATAAAGCCCCTGGTGAAGATGGAATCTTCCCAGCACTCCCCCATTTTTAGAACAAGCCTTGCCTGGGGTTACATAACAAAAAGTTGGAAAGAGGTAATAGTTAAATTTATACCCAAAGCAGGTCGTAGACCAACTGATCTACCAAAATCATACCGACCTATCAGCTTTATCTCTTTTTTCCAAAAAACAATGGAAAAAATACTTAATAGGGATGATCCGCTACAAAGGAATCCACTTCACAAAAACCAATATGCCTATCAACCAGGAAAATCAACTACGCATGCTCTTCAGGAACTCAGGAGTAGATAATAACACATGTAAATGGATAAAGTACATTCTAAGCAACAGAATTATCAATGCTACGCTAGGTAGTGACAGAATTAGAGTCAAGGCTGCGAAAGTTTGCCCTCAGGGTGGTGTTCTCTCCCCCCTATTGCGGTCCATCGTAGTAAATGAACTGCTAAATATACTTAGCAATGACGGTTTCTATGTCCAAGGATATGCAGATGATATTGCGATCCTAATTAGAGGCAAATTCGAAGAAGCAATCTCGGAACTCCTCCAAAGGGCACTCAACTTAACCAACTAGTGTAAAAAAGTTGGTCTAAACGCCAATCCCAAAAAAAACACCATAGTTGCTTTCACGAAAATAAAAATAAAATTAATCCAAACTACAAAAACCCACTCTGTTTGGTGAAACAATAGAGTCATATAGCAGGGCCTAATTCTAGATGAAAAATTCACATGGAACTCTCACCTTACGAAAACCATAGACAAAGCCAGGATCTCCTTTTGGACCAACAGAAGTCTAATAGGTAAGAGCTGGGGTATAAACCCCAAAATTATGTTGTGGCTTTACACAGCCATAACTAGACCAATCATCACTTATGCAGCACCGGTATGGTGGCAAAAAACGAAGAAGAGGTCAACACAAGACAGACTCAATAAACTTCAAAGACTAGCTTGTGTATGCACTACGGGCGCTATGCGAACAACCTCTACTGCAGCGCTAGAAGTTATCCTTAAACTCTCTTACATCTTCAGATACAGAGAGAAGCTCTGACCAACGCCTTTATGCTCATATCTGAAAATGACAACAGATCCAATTCGTATAATTACAGGATTCCTTACTGGACACTGTTAAGTCAAAAAACACCTTATGACTATGGAAATAACTCAAGACAACACTTGCAGAATGTGCAACGAAGACGAAGAATCAGCAGAACATGTTTTGTCTAATCGCTTGGGGAAATTCTACCCAGAAGCAGAGGACATATCTGCTAGCTCACTGAAAGACATTTCAGGATTCATTACTAACTCGGGTATCATGAGTGTGTTGAAGGAAATCACTATAGACCCATCTATGGCCGCACTGATATGGTGACTAGATCCCACCTCATTAATTTAATCTAATCTAATCTAATCTACTATTGCCATTCCTTCTAGGATGTCTTTTCTTGCTACTTATAAACCAATAATTCTTCTATCTGCTACTGATACATGTAAAGATCAATAAGGCTTCAAACTTCAGACTTTGTTTATCGGATGTATGGCCATTTCCACCTACTCTAAGTGAATTCACCAATTCTGTCTCCCTGTATGGTTTGTTATTTACACAAAATACAAAATTAGGTCACAGAAGACGTTAAAAATATTAAAACAACACTGTTTCTATATTTACCCAAAGTCCTCCACCAACTGAAAACTTTGCCACAAAGTGTTGAGAAAACAAATGAACACTTATTAATATTCACCTCATAGTGATATACTATACTTTTTTTTCCCCAATATCTCAAGAAAAGTTTCCCAATGAAAACTTTTCGATATTTCCTAAAAAAAAGGAAACGTCACAATGTCAATGCTGAAGGAGACTTTAATGAAATAAATTTGACACTTTTCCTTATACACGCTCGTTTACTGTTTATCTTTTGAAGAAAAGTTTATTCGTGTCCAAATCTACCTATTGACATCACCTTAACTAAATGAAAATGCCTTCAAGCACTATAAGGACAAAAATCTTCTTCATATAAAAATGAAAAAAAAAACACAAAATCGAAGTAAATATGAGAAATGATTCATGGGGCAGATGTCCACAGCTGACAAACTCATATTTATCCACATCACGTACGTAACAAGGATGATATTGTATCTATGTGTATAGGTTTGTCTTATTTTGGATTCGTGCTGAGGAGTACACGTGGCTAGATACACCCTTCAGCTCTCACCAAATGTGCCAGTTTATAAATTTTTAATAAATTTTCCTCAACTCTTGTCCGGTATACCACAGTTAACAATTCGGTCAAGCTTTAGTTATGCACCAGCAATGTTCTGGATCTTATAGGAAGCAAATGGAGTGTGTTATCCTATGTATTTATTTATTAGAGAAATGGAAGGACATAGGAATAGGTTGACGGTTCACACACAGATATGTAAGTTAAGTAAACAATATTAAACTATTAGTTTAGTTGCGTTTATCAACTTTTTTACTCATAACAAAGTTTTTGCAAATTCTTCACAGTAGTGTAGAGATATTTGTGGATCTAGTCATGATGAAGTCACTTTGGTCATAAAATTCACAATTTTGTGTAAAATTGCTAGTTATCGTTTTTACTTCTCATTCAATACCTCCAACTGCCTTTCTTCCAATAAATTTCAAAACAACACAAAGCCACAGAACTCATACTCTAGTCTTGCAAAAACAGGCCATGTCCACTACTTTTAATACAACTTTGTTGATATCACTGGTTAGTATTAAGCATTACCAGCATTAAGATTACCAGCCCAAGAGTTCTAGACAATCAGACAGTCAGTCATTAAGAGAGATGTACGACATTGGCATTGCTTATACCCTCTAAAAGAGGTACATAGATACAAAAGGTCAAAAAAAAATTGTTGCTTTTTAGAAACTATGTATTTTCAAGACATGCTAACCCTTTGATGACTTATGGCATCGATGGCATATTTCTAGATTTTTTTCGGAATTGAAATGTTTATGTGGTCACCGCAGGATCCTGAGCTTTATTCTATTGGTTGACATCAAGAATTGAATCCAATTGTTCGTCGATTAGGTTTAAGACTGTTTTAGCCATCATTTTTGAAAACACTGAAAGAATGCAGATACTTCTCTATTAACCGCACTTTGTTAAAAGAAATTTATTTTATAGTTTTCTCATCATAAGCATGTCACTATCTTCCAAAATGTATCGGCAGGAATGAATACAAGGAAGTTTGCAGATATATTTGGTGTTGCGTAGAAAAACTGAACTGGGATATCCAGTTCTACATATTGCCTTCTTGGTCAAGATGGGGTTAATGATCAACGAAAGTTCCTGTTGACAAAAGGACATACCACAACAACCTCTCGCACTAAATTTCACGCTCGAACCGATATACATAACTCTGCAGTACTTAAAGACTTTTGCTATAAAGGCTTTGCTGTAATCAAATGATGTACAATTCTTGACTATCGCTCTTTGCTTGAACTAAAAACCTAAGCGATAGAACGTACTTAAGTGAGTAGCAAAGCCCTATCTCTAACAATTTAAACTGACTATTTATAAAAAATCAGGGAAAGATTGTTTACAGAGTTACTTACTTCCTTACTTAGGTGGCGCCACAATTCGGGGTGAACTTGGGATTCCGCTAATAAGCCTTTCCATTTAGCCCGGTCATAAGCTAACTGCCTCCGATTGTGCACTCCAAGTTTATTGAGATCCCCGTCTATTTGTGCGTGCCACCTAAGGCGAGGTTTTCCTCTACTGCGTTGTCCCTTAGGGTTAGATTCTAAGACTCTATGGACCGGAGCATTTCTATAGCTATTCACATTTTGGCAGCTTCCGTTTAAATACTAGCGAACGCACCAGTGATAACCAGGTGCCAATAACGTTAGTAGTTGCACAGACTTTTGAAAGATTTTGCCTCCGGTGTTGACTTGTGAGTGACGCACAATCTTTTCAAGTATGATGTTGAAAAAATCACATGACAGCTCGTCACCTTGCCTTAATCCTTTTTTGACATCAAAGATCTCGGTGAGATCGTTACCGACAAACTTGACATGGCTCTATATAGCATGTCTCTATAAATGCTGTGTCGTATGCGGCCTTAAAATCAATGAAAAGATGGTGGGTATCGATCTGGGCTTCTTGAGTTTTCTCCAGGATCTATCGAAGTGTGAAAATTTGATCGACTGTGGACTTTCCTGATCTGAAACACACTGATAGGGCCCAAACAGGTTATTGACGAAGGGTTTCAGACGTTCACACAATATGGCAGATAGGATCTTATAGGCGATGTTGAGGAGACTGATACCTCTGTAATTGACGCAATTGACGGGATGTCCTTTCTTGTGGATCGGGCAAATGGTGCTGATATTCCATTCATCAGACAAACACTCATTTGACTAAATCTAAGAAATGAGTTGGTGTATGCTCTCTACCAGGTCATTTCCAACTGCTTTGAACAGCTCGGCTGGTAAGCTGTCAGTCCCAGCCGGCTTGTGGGATTTAAGCTGGGATATCCTTACTTAATTTTCGTCAGGTGGGCGCCGTGGCTCAAGTGGTTAGTGCGTTGGACTACGGAGCGAGGGGTTCCAAGTTCAATCCCCAAACAACACCTAGAAATTTCTTTCACGGCCCCACCTCTCGCGAGCGTCTGACAAACATCCGAGAGTAAAACTGTCATGAAAAAGCTTCTCAAAATTGCCGTTCGGATCCGGCATTAAACAGTAGACCCCTTCCATTCATGTGAAGAATATAACACGCACAACACGAATGGTTGTGAGAAGCTAGGCCCTGGGTCCCATGGACCTGTTGCGCCAAAAATTTGTATTTGTATTTGGACGGAACTTGTGGCTACCATCATCTAGATGGAATGGTTCATTATGCCTGACAGCGTTGGTCTTCGTCGCCGTTATACAGTCTGCAGAAGAAGTTTTTCCAAATTCTCAGCACCGACTGTGACTCTATTGTGAGGTTCCTCTACAAGCTCTGATAGGGGTCTTGTGATCCTTACACGCTCCTTTTGCCTATTGGTAAGACTTCCGTCCATTATTCCTGGAATATAATCTTGCGATTCTTCTGTTTTTTTTTCTTACGGCAAACCGATGTATTTCCAAACAGCCCTTGTCCTTTACGCGTTCGGCGAAGATTCTGGCGATCTCTTGCGATTAAAGCTTTTCGACGATAAATCTTCTCACAGTATTTCGACTTTGCTGTGGCCTTTGGTATATGCGTATTCGTACATTGGCTGCAACAAGATAGTGATCCGAGTCGATGTTATCTGCTCGAAGGTTCAGACATCCAGAATACTTTAGGCATGTCTCACGTCCATCGTAATATGATCATTTTGGTTGACCGTTTCACGATTAGGACACCGTCATGTCCCCTTGTGGATATTGAGATGAGGAAACAGTGTGCTTGCTATAGTAACGTTTCGCCCCGCAGCGAAGTCAATAAGCCTAATTCCGTTTCCGGACGTGGTGTCGTGGAAGCTGTGCTTACCAATCGTCCTACCAAAGATGTCCTTCTCTCCTATCTTGGCGACTAAATCGCCCAGAACGATTTTGGCGTCATACATAGGACATTGCTCATACGTCTTCCCGAGGATTTCGTAAAAACATTCATTGGTGGCATCGTCCTTGTTCTCTGTGGGGACATGAGCGCATATTAAGCTTATTTTCGCGAATTTAGACTTGATGCGAATTGTCATAAGACACTCGGCCACGTGTCGAAAGCTCAAGACTTCTTGCCTAAGTCTGCCGCTTATGACGAATACACATCCGAATAAGCGCTGTTTCTGTTCCCTATAGCAATCACCATAGTACACGTCACAGTTTTTCATCCTATTTTTGTTCGGGCCAACCCATCGCACTCCTTGAAAAGCGTTGATATCTGCATTGTAGAACTCTAGGGCATCTGCTAATTCTGCGGCTGCATGCGGTCTGTTAAGAATCCCAGCAATCCACTTGCAGATCCGAAGGTCGTTGTCCTTATTTCGTTTGCTGGGGTCGTTAACAGCAGGGTCATCTTTATCCGAAGTTCGTTGTTGCATCGTAACTATTTTGTTTTCCCCCAACCTGGAGGGCCAGTTCCCTTTGTATACTTGTAAGACAAGGGGCCTTATTTTTCGGTGCCCATAACCCACTTGGGGAATACGAGCACTGCCGTTGGCCCATTAAGGGTTCATCCGCCACTAACTCTTTTCCAACACTCTGGCTCAGTATTGGAAATCTCTATAGACCTGGGATTCAAATATGTCGAAGCAGCTCATATAGGGATAAGACTAATAGTTCGACCTGAGTGGAACTGGTAGACGCCACCGTTGATTCCATCTATTAAGTTCGTTCGCAGCTATCTGGATCAAGAGGAAGTGCCTTAGAATGAAAAAAAAACACTCGTCTCTCCTCTCCCGAAGGCTGCCACCAACAACCTTCCAAAGGGGTTTGTTACCCAATCTCCAGTCGAGGTACTAGACACCCAGCAGCTACTTTAGTGCTTTAGTGTGAAAATATATTATATGTAGGTGTCTAGAGCCATTCTTCAAACTTCACAATGAGGTTGAACGCAACACTCTATATTTTAAAATAAAATTTCAACGACATGCTGTGGGTGCATCCTTAAAAACTTATCCTCTAGCCTCTTGTCAGAGGTTTGCTAGACTTTTATTTGTTCTAAGTTCTTTCAGATGAGTTTACTGATTGGATATGTCGTAGTCTGGAGTTGTTTTAACTCCATTCTAATGTTGGATTTCTTTGAACATCCTGCGGTGATCAATATTACTTCGACAGCGTATGCTAAAGTTGATCACCTTATTTAGGTGTTCATCCACAGATTGTGGACATTCTCTTGTGGTATTTACCATGTTCTGAGCTGTGGTTGAGTTTCCGTCGATTTTGAGCTCATTGTCAGGCATATCATCTTTTTAAAAACGAGTCCTACGACTTGTCATATCCTAAGGAATTGCATAGTAAGTCCTGAAATCGTGGTAAAGGTCAAAAATATCGACAAGTACCCCAAATGACGAAAAATCCAATCGTATATCGCTATATCTAGACAAAACTATGAAGAATGTATGTATGCCCTTATTGCAAATCCATAATTGCCACAACCATGACCTTAGTTTTAGTTTTCCAAGCAATGTAACCCAAAGTAAGTTACTCTCCTCAAAACGGATCATATTTGCCAAAATGTTTCTCTTTCCTATTATACATTTCCGTACACGTGTAACCACATACCTGGTTACTTTCAACAACAACCACCACAATAAGTATTTTGTCATTCACTCTGGTTTCCGACCACCTCCAAGGATTTTTCAAAAAGAAAATATATACTCCCAGCACAGCACACCAACCCTAAACAACGAAAAAGAACCGAAGAAAAAAAAAAAAAAGAACTTGACTTGCATATTAAAATGCCTTGGGGGAATATTTTCATAAAATTTCCAAACAAATCACAACCATAGCTCAAGAGAATTCTCTTGGAACTTAGAAACACAAAATAAACAAAACTTTGTAATTTACAGTTAACAAATAAATTTCTGATATGAAAATTCCAGGCAAATTCCTTTGGCAAAATTAATTGATTGAAACAACCCCAAAGTACGCCGGAAGTTAATTGTTTTTGTGGAAAAGCAAATGATTTCGCTTCACAGTCGCGCCAAGCAGTAGCGAGTGTGGATAATGCCTGACAGGACCTTTTTTGAATTCGCTACCGGTAGAGTGTAGGCGTGTAGGCGAATGAGCTGATCTATCCGTCGTCGTAGTAATCGTGCGTCGTGCCGTCAAAAATGGATTTTCTTGAATACCTACCCACCAGAATGCCAGTGCTGGAGTTATGGTGGCGGAGGCCTTGATTTTGAATTCTTCTTGCTGCTAAGTGGGTACATGTCTGGAGTACTTATTAATTTGGGTTAAGATACTTTCTTCATATCGAAATCATGGTATAAGTTTCATAGTTTTGTCAGGAATAGCTTTAAGATACTACCTACGCCCGGTGGATCGTCAAGGACCAAATCCGATACCGACTCTGTATTACATAATAAAACTTTTTTTTTTTTTGTGAAGCAGTACCCATCAATCTGAGCTCAGTTAACGTTAAAGCTCAGTACCATAAGAATAACACAATTACATCACAAAGAGACCAATAATAAGGGGAACGACGTCTAAGTGTGCGGTCCTGCTACTCCTATTCATAATTAAAGAACAGCCAATCCGTCGTCTTAAGGTTGTATTTTTTGCAATTTATTATGTATTTTAAGGATTTGTGTAGGGTAAATAATGTGAAGCTCATTTAGGCGTTTAAAATTTTAATTACTGTCGTCTTGTCGGATGGTTGTTGTTTGCTACTAGGGGGAGAGTGCATGGAGATGAGTCGTCTCCGCTTCGGCTTTGACGTTGTTTCATTTAATTTTTTTTTTTGTTGTTGTACTCCTTTCAGAGTTTTACGGTTTTTGCAATCTTTGTTCAGCACACAAGCAAGTTAAAAAAAAAAAAATTAGAAAAAACCATCGAATGGGTTAGGCAAACTTCTCAAAACTCTTGTAGACAAATAGCTTAGAGAGTTTAAAACTGAAGTCAAAAGGATTGAGATTGGGATTGGGATTGATGTAGTACACGCTATGGAGGAGGATTCTTCTAAAGTTTGATTTTACTTTGAGTAATTATATGTTAAGTGAAGTCACTGGGCTTCCACGAAATAAATGAGATGTTTAAAGGCACAAAGTTACCCCATCCCTCACTTGGGTAATGGGGTTCTTGGCAAAATATCAAATTAAATTTTCAATTGAAACTCAACACATTAAAGTCGTTTTTTTTTCATGGTGTTGGATTGTACATATGTATGTATGTATTTTGGGGTTAGTGTAGGCCGTGAATTGCTTTGTAGCTAATGAGTTTACCAACCATATTATGCAAAAATGTATTTGGATGTATGGGCGTGGGCATGGGCGAGGAAGTGTTATTCTATATTTAGATGGAAGGCAAACATAAACCATAAAATGGATCAACAAATTTTGGGTTTATCCAGGTACAAAGATACTAAAAAAACAACAGTATCCTATCAAAATAACCGAGCGGATAAAAGGGAATATTAAACGAGATTAAACTAGTCAGCATTTGAAATTATTTAGTTAGTATAATTTCTATGTTGAAGTTGGTTTTAGTTGTCAAAATAAGGCTTTAAAAGTTTTTTTTTTTCATATAAATTTTAAACCAATTTTGTTAAGTAACTAATGCGATTAGTCCGACAAAGAGTACCAAAAGTTCGAGGAGAACCTTGGTTTTAGCTAAAAATGTTTCAGTCAATGGGTACGCTCGTCAACGATGAGACCTTCTCGCACTGCTTAGTCATTTTGGGTTGGATTCAAACCTTTTAGTGTTCACTCGATTGGTATTTTAAGTTCTGGGTACATACATGTATATTGTTAGCGAAGGTCGATGACGCGAACCCGATATTAGCTAGTGCATCAGATTTGAGATGCGCTGCAGAAAACTTCAGGTTTTTTGATCAAATCCCAAAAAAAGACCAAAATATTATTTATTCTACATATATCTCTCGAAAATATCTTGTAAAAGTAAGGACATAACAATTTTGTATTTAAGTAAAACATAGAATAAATAAGATATCGAGCTGAAATTTATTCCAGGCATAGTACACATGTGGCCGCCGTGGCTTAAGTGGTTAGTGCGTTGGACTACGGAGCGAGGGGTTCGAGGGTATAAAGAGTTATACTGCTTACTTTTACTTAATAGGTTGCCGAATCGTGAAGAATCTCTGCCTGGGATACGGCAGACTTCTACTCTCTTTGATCCCAGGCACGCTTCTTCTAGTTCTTGTTCTGGCATCCGCGTTAGCTTGATCGTTAGAACGGAGGTTCGGTCTTTCTTATCGTCCCGAACCTGGGGGCTGTGATTATAAATATGCTGTTCACTGGAGCAATATTGTCCATTCGCTCGATGTGACCGAGCCTGTGTAGTCGACGTGTTTTGGGTTTTTGGACTACATCCTTGGTAGAGCTCATAGAGTTCTCTTAAGTTTGGACATTCAGAATATTGGATGCATGTCTCGCATCTATTAGCACTATCTATGAAACTCAATGTAGGTACTCGTATATCTGCGAAAGATTAATCCTAGCCAACAAAGTGCTTGAATAAAAAAAACTGAGGCTGTTAGATACTTACTCATCAGAAATTCAATGTCATTTAGTTATTTCACTGAATTCTGCCTAATTCGTCAATAAGTTTGACAACGATATCCTAAAATTCGACTTGGTTTGGTATGGTCCGTCACCAAAAATGATATCGATAAATAGTTGGTGATAGTGATCACCTTGGACGTCTTAAATTTTCTTCCTGATCTACCGGAGATACAGTCAGTTTGTTGATGGAAGACGTTCACATTATAAGATAGACAAGGCCTGTGTACTCGATATTTGGGAAACTGATGTTTGTTTGTCCAGTACAGGTTATTCATGGCGTAGCATCTCGTCCCACCAAATCTTGAAATTTCCATCCTAAACTGTCGACAAAAGTTTGTTTAAACTGTATCTACTCAAAGGCTATGGAATTACTTAAGATGGGATCAATATCCGATAGGATATGCGCTAAATGCGCTTGAGTCTTACGTCACAAAATCTGAAATAGTCAGTTGGTGCACAATGCTCAGGGCATTATGTGCGCAGGTTATATCGCATCCCTGGATTTTTTTCTCTCCAGGAAATTCGGATCTTAGAAGCATTTGCTCTCTGATTTTGTTCACTGTACTTCCTTCCAAACAGATTCCATTTTTTTGGTGCAGTGACTAGTGAAACTTGCATTGTATTGATTTCTCTCTTTTTTTAATTTGGTCGCCGTGTTTTGCTGTTCCCTACATGGGCTCGAACATGCACAATTCATAAGCAAGCACCCTACCCACTTCACCATTGCCAACTTTTGGGTACCTGAATACTGCGATTTAGAGGGCAGCGAACGTGCTGACGTACTGACCGAAAAAAGAGCAAACCTCCAACCAAGTGACATAATTGGAGGTATAAAGCCACCACAGTACAATATTAGATCGGAAAAAAAAATTGGGGGAGTTTTAAAACTAGATAATCAAATACGGATGTATGAGACCTACACTCTCTGAGGATATTATAACTACCCTGTAAATACCAAGTCATAACCTGGAGTAGACTAAAGCTTTTTGGAAAATACTTTTTAATAATCTAGAGAAGGTTGGGTCTTTGAACCAAATTATTGATCTATTCAATTTCTGTAAGGATATTAAGTACATGGGTGAAATGGTTTAGGATTTTTACCGTGAATGATTCTCTAGGTATCCCAAAGGGTGCACAATGCTCCTTAGTGTCTTATGATAACCTGATAAGCCTACACAACCTAACCTAGATGAATGGGTCGTACCAAGTTAGATAGGTGGCTGCGTATTCATCTAGAATTCGGATTACTGAATCCATTGTGATCCCCTATTGTCGAGTAACCTAAATCGAAGGCAAGGCTTAGTTTACAATTCTATGGAAGCTAAGTGGCCTTACTGGACCAGGATGATTAATGGCGGTTTTGCTCACAGGTCGCCCAGTTCTTCGAAGTGGTATTATATTGTGCATTCGCATTGGAACTGAGATGTCCTCTATTCTGCATCTGCGTCTGTGTCGCTACAGCCTCTGCAAAGGTCATTTCTGTCTAGTCGCATTCATCTTCGTTGGGTCGCCAGGAGGTTTTAGTTGGTACCGTGAAGAGCTCTTACTTGGTTCTATTAAGGGCTAGAATTGGCATGGATTTGTGTGCATCTCTCAGTAGCACGTAGGTTTGTTCTATACTACATTTAAGAAGTGCTATTGGCGGTAAAACAAAGTAACGACCATTCAGGCCGGATCGTTATCTATTCGGACCCCATTTCCTGCTTAATCGTCCACCAGTTTGTTCCCTTGAATACCCCTTTTTCTTGGAACCCAAAGGAGTGAAGGAGAAGTTTCTGTTTCTGTTTCATAGAGCCTATGTTGGGTTTGAAGCCAGCTGCTAGTGTGTTGTTTTTTTTCCACAGTCTTAGGTTGGGAGATCTCGTAGGTTTCCTTTTTATCCGCATAACCTTTTTTTCTTGTTTTTTGCACTTGATGTTTGTAGGCATTTTAGGTCATTGGAAGCTGTAGGTCAAACTGATCTCGCTTAGCTCTTTGGTAATGGTGCAGTATTGGATCAACTTAAAGAATACACTGCGGACAATTTCTCTGTCTCAGTCTCTGGCTACTACAAGCATCCCTACTTAAGTTTCTTTGTGTAATTTAGACTTTGGCAATTGAGCGTTTTGACTAGAAAATGCATAACATGAATTACATCACGGATAGACGAATAGCATAAGTGTAAAATGCGATTGGATGCCATAAAGTCCACTCTTTTTCAATTATGAAACATAAACGATCTCATATACATACGTAGACCGTACTTCATGTCACTCAAATGTCGAAGTCGACAAGGAGCTTGCACAGCTCGCTTATATTGAAAAGTATGACATTGATTGTTTGCCCGAATTAATTGTATGCAAACGCGCAACGGGTAAAATTTTCTGCAGACTGAGTAAACAAAATGCCAGCCACCCGATTAAATTTATTTGCATTGCATCAGAGAAGGATAAATTCGTTAAAATCAGGAGTAAATTCCCTATCCAATATACAAGTCAATTTGCATTCAAATTGGTGTATTCAGCTCTTTTCCATAATGCAAACAACTCACGTAAGTATAGTACAATTCTCGTATTTCTGTCTCTGCATTACTATCAATCAGCAGATAATATTACCTCCTCTGAGGATCAACAAAAACTGTTACATTAATTTGACGATAAAGGACTTCTCACATCAACCGAGTTTAAAGTTGCCATTTGCTAGGATTTCTTATTGTGTATTGGAGCTACAGTGCGATCCATCTGATGAACATAATTTGTCTAGTTGATGAAATAGAAAAGCTATACTGATTACTCACTAAGTAGTAGTCCTTTCAATTAGTTTCTGGTAATTGCTTGAAGCAAATCCAATCTTGTGCTTACAAATGCTACGGCAACACTGTCCGTGTTTAACCAACTACGTAAAGTCATTAACATCTTCATCTGAGCCCTTGGATTGGTGGCGGCGAGCTGTTTTACCACAAATATCATATCACGATGTCGACTACGCAAACATAATGTGTGTGCATCCACTTTTCAAGAGAGTGCATCTGAATGGGTGCACACGCATGTATCGAGGATCCGCACACATCATCTCTGCCAGCAATAAATTGAATTTTTCATTCCAATGAATCGGCAGCAACAGGACAAAAAGATGTTTTGTATACACATATACATATGTACATATGTACATATCGTAGATACCTTGGAAGTGTGTACATGTATCATATTTGGTATACAACGGCTTTCCTTGCAACATCAATTGAAACCCTTCTCGATAACCCGAAATCGATGAAAGATTCAATTGGAAGCACTTGCCTCATGGATGCACAATTATGCACTGGCAGGGGGATGGTATTAATACTGCTCGATTTGTGCACATGGCACTTTTCGGATGTATAGAGGGAAGCTACAGACGACCGACCGACGGTAGGCCTTCGCCGCCTCTTTTCGCATTCAATTAAATCCTTAATAAATCTGAAATTGAATTTGCATGCAGAGGAATTGATTCACTACATTTGTCAGTGCTACACTCTGAATGTGCAGTCATGGCAATCTGTCAGATGAGGTATGTTGGTCTCCTTTTGGTGCCTCTTTCGAGCCATTGGAAACAGTTGGAATGAAAAAGTCGAATAAATCTTTATTTTTCGTTCGCTGATAATCTTCTTAATCAAATAATATCATGCACTAGCATTCGATCAATCATTTGGGTTAAGCTTGACTGACAGATGCAAAGATAAACACTGGAATTTGGTTAATTTACTATTCGAAGTTTGTCTAGTTTACTTTGGAAATGTTGGACGTATATGCAATCGAAGTGCACACGAGTAGATAGAGAAAAGTGTGGATTAACATGGGCTGCGGTTTGAATATCAGGACATGAACAAGAGGCACATTTTGGCCTTTGATTAATTCTGAGTTCTGGTTCAGGGTACCACCTAACAGTGCCCACTCCAAGATAAAACAATGTGAGATCTACAGACGCTCTAAATTCTGGTTAAATCCTATGGGACAGTATTTAAAATCTTAAAGGTCTCAGTGCACAACAAGTCGTCTATTATATTTAGTATAAGCACAAATTATAAATCTATAATTATACTGTCTGTGGTATAAGTATAACTCTTCATCTTCATATGACCCGTCTTCAAGAAAAGCGATTCTAAGTCTTGAAAGAACTTAATGTCGCATATAAGGTCCTATCCAACGTATTGTGTGAACGGCTGAAGCCCTTCTACAGAACACTAATCGCCACGTATCAGTGTGGCTTTCGGTCCGGCAGATCGACGATTGCTCAAATTTTCACACTAAGGCGGATCCTGGAAAAGATTTACGAATTTCAAATCGAGACTCACCACATCTCTTTATCGACTTCAAAGCCGCATACGATAGCAAGCATGTCTTAATCAATCATGTCTTAATTCAATGTCCAGCTGGAATAAATAGTGCGGAGGTGTTAACATGGCAGGCAGTATCTTCAACAAATCTGTCCAGCTGCTGGGTTACGCAGATGACATCGACATCATCGCTTCCTCCCAGCGTGCCGTCTTAGAGGCCTTTGCGACAATTGAGGAACAGGCGAAACGAGTTGGCCTTGAAGTGAATGAGGACAAAACCAAGTACATTTTCTCAAAAAACAAAGAAGCATCAGTCTCCGGCCTAGAACAAATCGTGACTGTTGACAACAGGAGTTTACCTACCTCGGATTAAATATCAACTCCACAAATGACACTTTAGTGGAGATCCGGCGAAGACTTACCGTACAAATCCACTGCTACTTTGGTTTGCCGAAACAAAGGGGTTCAAAACTCCTAGCTGGAAAGACGGTATGCATGCCGAGCCGAGTTCTAAACGATAAGCAGGAAGGTAGAGCAGATGTTGACTACATTCCAGAGAAAGAAGATCTTGAAATCACAGCCCCCTCTAAGCATTCTCTATCATTAAATGAGTATTACCCTTACAGACTCCGTTAATTACAAGAGGGCTTTCTCCTTAACTCTCTCCACAAGCCTAACAAGGCGATTGTTTAAGCAAATTTTAGCCAAATTGAGTGCAACCAATGTACTGATTTGACCAATGACTTCATCTGCATTATAATTACCTTAGCGGGCCCTAGGATGCATAATCAAAATTCTTCATCCAAGCACCTACTTGACGTTCTGCGCTCCAAGTAAAACACCCATAGCCGCATTCATCAGTCTCTGGTTCGTGTGCATCATTTATCCAGCACTTAGGATATTAGTAGTAGTCGTAGTAGCAGTCGTAAACATCCAAGACATTAGCATCAGCACAAATCTGCTCCTAGGATTCAAAGCCATACCACTAACACCACTTAGGAGGAGGGAATTCGCTGAAATAATATAACTTCAGCTGCTGTAAAGCAAGGAGTCTAGTTCGGCCGTCTCCAAATCGTCCCACAAACATACCACCGCACCACTTTGCCACTTTGCCTCTCTGTGAAGTTCAAGAAATCAGATTAAAGTGGCGATGAAATGTTTGCATGGGAAAACTTATTCGTCTGTTGTGCTGCAGATAAAAAAAAAAACCCTCCAACCAGGCGATATAATGTACATAGCTCCCAACTGAATAGTTATGCTATTATCTTGGGCAGGATTCTTGCTTGCCTTCATTCTTGGTAAATGTATTCAAATGATTTCACCCTGCTCCATCGTCATTGGGGGGCAAGATTATGCGCAAGAAATACATACCTACTCCCCGGGTGGATTGCATTGTTTTGTTGCGGATTTAGTGCAGAAGGAATGAAGTTTTCTCCGAAGTAGCCTAACGCATGGGATAAAAATACTTAGAGTTTGTGGAAGATGGATTAAGGTTGGTTTGCCATAAGATTTATTAAATCGTGAGTGCTACACTCTGTTTAAATTGAACGTCCTGTGGTCGGAATACCAAACAAAAACATTAAATATCCTCGTCAATTTATTTTAGAAATACAATTCCAGCTATCTGCTCTTATCAGCGAGCACATAAGACCACCAGGCACGCACGCAAAACGCAAAACGCATTCAACATTCAACACGAAGTTAAATAGTCCCTCAGGAGACTACAATCCGTCATATCCATACAAGAACTTGAATACATTTTAGCACCATAAATTACAAAGTTTATCACTCGGAGCAGCCGTCCAAAATGAGCTGATTATGTACGAACCCTTCGGTGTGGCACCTACACCTACACCCACGCCCCATATCCTGCGGCACTTTGTCGCTGCGTAGTGATAAAATAATAATTTTGACATCACACGATGTAGCAGCCACTTTTGTCTTCGTTTTGTTATTATCCTTTATCAAAACGAGGAAGTAGCACATGACATTGTTAAATGTCTTCAAGCGGCAACGCATCCTACGATGAGACAACCTGAGCGCACCTGAAGGATAAATGATGACAGACGGAGTAATTTCCCTAGATACGACCGAAGCAATTAGTATTACAAGAGTGCGTTTAGCTTTGGTGTTGTTCCTCTTTTTTTTTGAAAAATTGATTGTGTTACAATGGAGCAGGGACTTATTTTTAGAATTCTGTAAATAAATGTTTCCTTTATAAAGTTTTGATATGGCAGACATGTATTTGGGATCGATTATCATGGAGTCAAGGGTATATTTAAAGGGAAATTTTAGCGCATTCAACATGCAGAGCATGCTCTTCTATGAATAGAGTCAAATAGGTGTAGGTAACTGGATTTGTCGCATGGGCGAAAACATTCATCTAAGTCACACTCATGTCAGCGTGGACCGATTGCAAAAGTAAAAGATACTTACAGAAATGTCCTTTCAAAATCGCACAGACATTGACTCCAAAGCCGTGGAAATCAGTACCATTTTCATGAGACTTTCGACATACATAGCATGTGCGGTGACTATAAGAAAGGACAAAATGTAACTTCCATGATGGCAGCCATTGGGATATTAACAAGGAACCTCCTAAATTTGGCTAAGAGGACAAAATCGAACACGGACTGGGAGCAACATAAAGCCACTCAGAGGAAATCTAAAAATGAAACACAAAGAGCCAAGCGTCGCTCATTGCAACACTTTTGCGACAATATTAAAGGTACAATGGAATTTGCGAGATTAAGGAAGATCCTCTGAAACTATTGCTTAGTATGTACTATTGCTCTAATATTATATTATATATTATATTGTAACAAGCTCTAATGCTGCGGATCGTTCAGATTAACCTACACTACTCCAAAGAGCCCTGGGTAATCTGCCATCGGGTATGTGGACTCAAGACCCCTAACTAAACTCTTATCTGCGCAAAAACTGAAGGTAAATCGAGGTCATGCATCCTTGCGAAGACCCATCGTAACATCTTTTTACTCTCTAATTACAGAAAGTTTCAGATGGTATCATTCTGGCTGAGCTTCAGCAATGAGAAGACATACTGCCCCCTTAGCTTAAAGCAATCATGCTTGGCTGTCTGAATCTGCTATACATTCCCAAACTATTGAACGAGGTTAAAGTTGTCTTTATAGCCAAAGCAGGAAAATGCTCGAAAAATGCACCCTCCCACGACTAACGGTACCAGTCTCTCTTTTAAAAATAATGCAAAATACTTGGGTCTCATTTTGGATAGGAAACTAAACTGAAAAGATTATCTACTTAAACGCGTAAATAAGGCAACTGTGGCTCAATACTCCTGTAAAAAAGGCCATAAGTAGAAACTGGAGTTTTTAAGCTTATATCATACGCTCGATGTATGTGTCCCTTATCAGGCCTATACTACTGTATAGCTTGTTCATCTGGTGACCGGCTCGGGGTACATACCGCAATCGTCTATCTAAGATGCAAGGATCTGCATGTATATGCATTAGTGGTGCACCCTCAGTGGCACTGGACATTATCGTCCACCTGTTTCTCTTAGATATTCTTGGCAAGCAATTGGTTGCGATTGCGGCTATTTGATTCAAAGCCTCCTCATAGTGGTCTAGCTATCATGGGGGCCACTTCTCGATCATTGTTCTTCTCAATTTTACCCTAGACGACACTGACTACGACCTTGTTATTAGGCTTGTTAGGCTTAATAATATGCTTAAAAGTAGGTTTATCCATTCTGAGCTAGGGTGCTGTCTAACCAGAAGAACGGTGTTCAGGGCACCTCCGAAGGTGGAGTACTATCACCAATATTGTGGCTCATGGTAGTGAATGAGTTACTCTTAACCTTGGGAAAAGAGGGGTTCAGTGTTATAGCTTATGAGGACAACATTGCCATAGCGATATCGGGGAAGTTTCTCCTTACAGTTAGAGACCTAATGGAGTCTGCTCTAAATAAATTAGCAAAGTGGACGGATAGTGTCGGTCTTGGAGTCAATCCGTCGAAGACTGAACTCGTATTGTTCACAAAAAAGTATAAAATACCACATATAACTCTTCCAAGGTATTCAATCTTCTCAAGGGTATTGAATTGCCATTTGCAGATCACGCCAGATACTTGGGGGTTATTCTAGATAGAAATCTCAGTTGGAAACTGAATTTACAGGACCGAGCCAGGAAGGCCTTGATTGCCCTCTATTCATGTAGGAATGCCCTGAGCCCAAAATGGGGTCTCCAGCCGCGAGTCGTCCACTGGATATACACGGCAATCGTTAGATCCATCCTTATGTACGGAGTACTAGTCTGGTGGACGGCACTGGACAAAAAAAAAAGCAACATTGCAATACTTGAGAAAGTTCAAAGGCTATCCTGCGTCTGTATAACGGGCGCCATTAAAACCACTCCTAAAGCTGCACTAGAAACTATGCTTCTTCCTGTTGATATCTTTGGGTGGCAGATGGCGGCTAAACAGCACTACGGCTTAGAGAATCCTTGCAACTGGCTCGTGGAAATATGGGCCACGCAAGCATCCTAAATGGCCATAATGCTATTCCTAGTGATTCAGACTACGTAGTCCCCTATTTCGACTTCAACGTCAAATATAGAAACAGGATTCTTAGCAGAAGTGCTTGGGAATCGAGAGAAATATACACAGACGGATCCAAGACAGCACAGGTGCGGGAGTTTACTCTAGTGTTTTGGACATTTGCATCGCCACTCGACTACCGGATCACTGTAGTATTTTTCAAGCAGAATTCTCAGCAGTCCGTGAAGCCGCGACCTGGCTTTCGATTAACTCGATAGAGTGCAGCGCTATTGTTTTCTATGTAGATAGTCAAGCTGTGATAAAAGGCTTGGAATTGCTAATAATTCGATCCAAGTTGGTAAAGCCAATACTAACCCTATCCAGGCAATTGCAGAGCGGACGAGCTAGCTAAGAAAGGTGCAGACCGGGACCTCCCTGACAATAGGGATGTACCGTCAGCACCTATAAAATCGATAAAATTCCAATTAGATACCACAACCATGAGTATGGCAAACAGTAGGTGGAACAATATCAGCATATGTCTCACTCCTAGGCAAATCTGGCAAGAGCTGGATTGTAGGAAAACCAGCAGACTTATTTCCAGTAATAGGATCAATCTTAGAAAGATAGTTGGCGTCCTCACAGGACACTGTGTGGTAGGCAGGAATGCTAGAAGACTTGGTGCCCACTTCAACAATTTCTGTAGGAACTGTAGAGACGTGGAAGAGGAGGCAACCATGATACATCTTCTGTACACCTGTCCTGCTCTATCAGTCTTGACAAGGAAAACCTTAGGTGAATACTTCTTCGAAGATCTGAACGATCTAGCCAGACTTGACTTAGGCAAGATTAGGAGCTTTGTCACCAGGTCAAACTGGTTTAATGATTAAACAACGAACCACACATCTTCGGCATGGGTCTATACCGAAAATGGTTGCCCTGCCTTCTGTCCCATCCGGGAAGTCTCAATGAACGTTTCCGGTGGTAGTAATTCGGTTTTTCCATAGTGGTATTACAATGGACCTCCCTTTTGGTCTAAGTGCGTCCCTGCTAAGCGGGGCCAACCACCCAACGCAACTCAACTGTAGGCTTGGTCTGAAATGTACTGATGAGTTGGTCCTATTGAAGCGATCACAGATCAGCCACGTTATCGGTGTTCTTACTGGACACTGTCTGATTGACCAAAATGCCAAAAGGCTGGGCCTCTTTTCACACGACTTCTGCTACGAAGCTACGTTCCCAGCTCTGTCCCGAAAAAGACTATTCCATCTAGAAGCCCACTTCTTTAACAACCTAATCGAACTGGAGTCAGTAGGCTTCACAAGCCTCCTTCGGTTTAACAAAAGCTTCAGTTGGTTTTAGCACCAGGTACCCAAATGGTGCGATCCGTGGCATTACAATGGACCTTTATTGGTCTAAGTGTGCCTACAGACTGGTGCAGGCACTCTTTCTAACCTAAACCTAATATTCCACCTAGATAGAGAGAGGTTAATGGTCATACCCAAAGTAAAGTAAGGCATACTACCGCTAAGGACTTCAGGCATATATTTTTGGCTCACCATGCTTAAGACAAGTTATGCACATTTGCTGGGTTCTTGGAGATTGAAGAAGATTTTTTATGATACAACGTGCTAGATGCGATACGCAAAGCATTCACAATCCTCTGATCAATTGAATTTTAGAAATATTAGAGAGACGACATATGTATGATAACTCAACACAAAGGAATAAACTGCCACTATCCGTCCAATGAGAAGTACACTTACAGCGAGACTGGAGGCTATCCTCAATCCCAGAGCTCCTAGTAGTGAAAATAACTGCCCCACTATATGATTAAAGCCTCTTCCACTGGCAGTTTTTATTCATCAAGTACGACTATCTGATATCTGAATGCTCCTAAAACTTACAAAGCAGTATATGGTCGAGTTTACTCTTTAAATAATCACATAAAGGAGTTACTAAGATGCACTGTATGGCAGTATATTTCCTCGATTTCACACCATCCCTATAGCTCCACTAAAGTTCTACAAACTATTCTGTTTTCATCTCCTCCAATAGTTCCTTAAAATCGGTCAAAATCCTATTAAAACACACCCAGCCCCACCAGCTCTTGTAACGAAAGTTCTCGCTAAAATGTCATACACAGGGAAAACTAATTTAAATGTTCTTTCCAAACGAAACTTAGTTTAAAACCAATTTACTTAACCTAACTTAATTTGCATAAAGAGCCAAAGTAATGGAAAAATGTTCCAACTTCCATACAATAACACAAAGCCAATTAAAAAAATAAAAAAAAAAAAAACGAAAATGTTACGATAACCATTTTAAGCGCAACCATCATCGAATTATATAATGACTGGTAATCTGAATTGGAAATTCCACTAATTAGATTATTTTCCTTGGAGTACGAGTAGAAGTGTTTCCAACTATAAGAGCTCTTACAGTGGAGTGTATACATTGAAATTTTTCATTGTATTGTGCAAAATTGTTGTACTCCAGTTTTTGGGAAAGGAATTTCTGTTTCTTAATCGCGTTCCAATTAGAGAGGAGCAAAACTTTTCCAACTTGGAGTGTCATGGAAAATAGAAAGTTCCAGAAGATTTTTTTAGTTTTTGTTTTTTTTTTTGTTACCTACTTGATTGGGCAACAATTAAGACCATAAGGAAAAGTTACAATCATTCTGGCAGGATTCAAATTGTATCCTAGACTAAGTGCTCTAACCCAATCCTAAAGGTAGTGGGCATGGAATAGTGGAAGTTGGTTATGTATCTGTTATCATAATTCAGGAATTCTGATTCTTTTAAGTGGGCTTGGGAATTGAAAGTTGGTGCAAGAAAGTGAGAGTGATACATAGATACATAGATACTACTTTGAATAATAGCTTTTATTAGATATATGTAGATATTTTAGTTTAAATAGTGAACTGTCGAAATTCGTCAGATCTATCAGATTTACATCGTCACTAATAGCCACTTCCACTAAGGGATAAATAAAATACGGCCAATTTTCTTATAGAAAAAAGAACATCTTCACCAACCCATCAAAAAGATAGAAGCGACATACTTAGTCCTCGTTTGGATATCTCGTAACCATTTGATCATACCGTACAGGCTGCGTGCATCTTTCTATCAACCCTACAAATTATTCGTGAGGAAAATGACGCTTGTTGGACTGACTGCAGGTAGAACACAAGCTTAAACCAAGCAAGGTCATGTTTTGCCTCAACCAATATGCCACTCCAGGTAAACCGGTCCTTAGATAACTGCCTCCAGTTTCGGACTCCAAGTCGGTTTACTTATGCGCGCCACCTAAGGCTAGGTCGTCCTCTACTGCGTTGTCCCTCCATATTAGATTCGAATACTCTATGGGCCGGAGCATTTATATCCATCCACTCTACATGTCTTAGCCATCTTAAACGACCGATGCGTAATATTTGACTAGGTCGATGGCCCGTCAACGAAAATGGGACCGAACAATTTATGAAGAATCTCTCTCTGGAAGCGACTGAGGATGTCTTCATCCGCTTTAGATAGAGTTCAAGCTTCAGCGTCATAAAGCAGGATTAGATGATCAAGACCTTATACAGAGGCTCCTTAGTTCTTCAGCATATGGTTCTACTACTCAATTGTCTTCTTAGCCCAAAGAAACAGCAATTGACAAGAGTTATTCGCCGTTTAATTTGTTCTGAGATATTATTATCAGAGTTTATAGCAGAACCAAAGTAGACAAAATCCCTTACTACCTCAAAGTTAAAGCTATCGATTGTGACGTTCTGCCCAATTCGTCGATGTTGAGTTCTCCCAATTATGTCAATGTCATCGGCGTAAGCTAGTAGTTGGACAGACTTTTGAAAGATTGAGCCTCTGGTGTTGGCTTGTGAATTTCGCACAATTCTTTCAAGTATGATGTTGAAGAAGTCACATGACAGCGCGTCACCTTGTCTAAATACTTTTTCGACATCAAAGGTCTCGATGAGGTTACCGACCTTGATGGAGCAGCGAACATTCTCAGGGATGTCAAAACAAGACATGGCTCCATATACGTAGCTCGTCTCTATAAATGCTGTCATATGCGGTCTTGAAATGGTCTTGAAAGTACTTCTTGATTTTGCTCCAGGATCTGCCGCAGTGCTAAGATTTGATCGATTGTGGACTTTCCTGGTCTGAAACCACACTGATAGGATCATATCAGGTTGTTGACGAAGGGTTTCAGACGTTCACACAGGATGGCAGATAAGGTCTTGTATGCGATGTTGAGGAGACTGATATCTCTGTAATTGGCGCAGTTGAATGGGTCTCTTTTTTTGTGGATCGAACAAACTGTGCTAAGATTCCATTCATCAGGCAGACATTAGTCTGGCCACATCTTAGAAGTGAATTGGTGTATGCTCTCTACCAGATCATTTTCAGCTGCTTTGAACAGCTCGGCTTGTAAGCCGTCAGGGTCGGCAGCGTTTGTTGGATTTAAGCTTGAATATTACTATCCTCACTTCGTGTTGGTCAGATGGACGAAAGTTTTGGCCATCTTCTTCTAGATGGATTGGTTCATTTTACCTGACATCGGGATGTTGGTCTTCGTCGTCATTATACAGACTGCAGAAGAAATGTTTCCATATTCGCAGCGCCGACTGTGACCCTACTTAAGGTTTTCTTCTTCATCCCTACAGACTATGTACTAGTCTTGTTGGCTCGACACGTTCTTCTTCCCGCTTTGTATGCCTTTTGGTTAGCTGTATGTGTTTGCCGACATTCTTCGTCAAACCAGGGGTTTCTCGTTGGTGGTGAAGTGAAACCCAGCATATCAGTTGCGGCACTTCTGATGGCATGTGGGCAGCGTTGCCACTGATCCTCGGCACTTAGTCCTGGCGGTAGGAGTCGTTGAAAAATTTCAGGATAAACGTTCGAAGAAGATTCTGGAGGTCTTTTGTGATTGCAACTTTTCGACATCAAATTTTCTCACAGTAGTTGTTCTTAGTTGTGGAGTTTCGAATATCCATATTCGTTCATTGGCTTCAACAAAGTAGTGATGTTAGCTGCTCGGAAAGTTAGGACATCCAGCATACTGGAGGCATGCCTTGAATCGATCACAACGTGATGTGATCTATTTGGCTGACTGTTTCATAATCAGGAGAACGCAACGTCCCCTTGGGGATATTGAGATGAGGAAACCGTGTGCTTGCTATTGTGACGTTTCGCCCTACCGCAAGGTCAATTAGTCTAACTCCGTTGCCAAACGTGAGGTCATGTAGGCTTTGCTTACCAACTGGTCTACCAAAGATTTCTTCCTTTCTAATCTTGGCGTTAAAATCGCCTAACATGATTTTGACGTCATACATGGGATATTCCTCATACGTCTTGTCAAAGAGTTCGTAGAAACATTCTTTGATGGCATCGTCCTTGCCCTCTCTGGGATCAAGAGCGCATGTTAGGCTTATGTTAGGTAATTTAGCCTTGATGCGGATTGTCGTAAGAGGTTCGCTCACTTGTCGAAAAGTCAAGACTTCCTGCCTATTTCTGCCGCGTATAACGAATCCACATTCGAATAAGCGCTGTTTCTGTTCCCAATCACCATAGTATCTATACATCACTGTATGTCATCCTCCTTTTCACCGACCAATCCCATCGCACTTCCTTAATGCCGGAGAAAGATAATTAGTAGCCGATTTGTTAAAATACTGAATAGAGATCTCATTGAATTGGAAATTGAAAAAGTCAAAATGTATATAATACCGGTTTATGTCAATTGCAACAACTGGATGAATGATTTCTCGAGTTTATACAATTTCTTGTTGGAATTTGGCAAAGAGGATGTCATGGTAATTGGTGACTTTAATGGAAGAGTGGGTTCGGAGCAAATACTAAATACGGAATGGGAACTATTGACAGGATTGTTAAACGAAATGAGAAATGCCACAGATAAATGTACAGACAAAAATGGGAAAAAACTTGTTGAAATGTGTGAAACGATTGGGCTTACAATGTTAAACGGGCGCACCATATCTGACGAAAAAGGAAATTTCACATTTATAAGAGGTACCGCTTGCTCAACAATTGATCACTGTCTCGTGCAGGGAAAGTGGCTTAAGTGTACAGTTGACCTAAAAGTGAAAGAGTTAACCCACTCAGATCACCTACCGTTATCCATCAAAATAGAGTTCAACGGACAAGAAACACGTGCTTCACAACAGTCCTTGCTGCCAAAACTAAGATTGAAAAAGAAAAACATGGAAAGATACAAAGCCAATCTGAACTGCGAAATAAACACATAAAATAATGGTGACATCCAATCTACCAGAGGTACAGATATCCTCTATGCTTGTATTTTGAATGCAGCAACTCATTTGCAATCATCAATAAGAACGAAAGGAAAGCAACCGTGGTATGACTGAGAATGCGAAGCGGCCAGAAAGAAATCGTTCGCCTACCTGCTGCTGGTGAGAAGTGTAGGTACCAATAATGTTAATCGTATGTACATATCAAACTGCAAACAGAAGCTTTAAAAACATTTGTGAGCAAAAACATAGAATAAACATTCAAAATCTCTCCACAATGCTTACGAACATAAAAGATAGTCGATCTTTTTGGAGAATTGCCAAAAAACTAAGCGGTGCATTGTACGCGCAGGGCATTAAAATATTAGCTGGATACTTCGAAAAGCTACTGAATCCTCATTCAAATACAATTCAAATGCAATATGCCCTCCCTCTTCTCGAAGTGCCAGGAAACGAAATTATAGAGGGATATCGTTCTTAAACACAATCACAAAAATATTCACCGGAATCATTCTGGAACGTCTCACAAACTGGGTTCAAGAAAAAGAACTACTCAGTGAGTTTCAAGCAAGGACTATTCTACAATTGACAACATCTTCCCACTTACGAGTATAGCCCGAACATATTTGGATAAGCGGAAAAAACTATATGCTTGTTTTTGTAGATTTCAAGGCGGCCTTCGATTCCATGGACAGAAGAGCTCTTTTTCTGAAACTAAGCAACCTAGGACTTTCACACAAAATGCTAAGACTGCTACAGCAAATGTATAGAGACAACAATACAGCGATCTGGGATGGAAACACCCTATCCGACTGCGTCGTCGCCTCCCCCATAAGATTGCGATGCATCTTAAAACTCGGAACTTACATTTCTTTGATGAAGGGACAAGACTAAGTCGTGAGCATAATGTTCCCCTGCCCGAAAATTTTGTCAATGAACCGGCCTTAGGAAAACACTTTAGGAGCTACTTGTTAAGATCGAGGAATCAACACGGGAGATATTTAGAACACAAGCCCAACAAAGCCAAACAAGAAACACATACAAAATTCTTCATCATGATCTCGGGGGAAAAAACTACTTTCATGACCGGCACGGCTTAGATGTAATCTCAACAATTTTCAAAGCGAGGAGTGAAATGTTACACTTGAACTACATGCCACATAGAATAGATAAGAGTGAGAATTGTACGCTGTGTAATTATGGAACTAAAAAAAACACTCTTTCTTTGGATGACGTCATTCGTCTTTTTAATGGAGAAAATTGGGCTACTCTATACAATTTTTTGAAATCTGCTCTATCATACCGGCAAAAAATTATAAACGAAGCTTTTTGATAAAATTTGTCAATAATTTTAAATAGATACTATTGAAGATTATAACTTTCTCTTTCGGCTGACGGCAGAAGCCAATGCTTATTGTAAATTTTGTATCAAATGAACCTTTTTTTTGCACCAATAAAAATTACTATTACCTACCTATTACCTATTACCTATTACCTAATGCCGGAGATGTCTGCATTATAGTTCTATGGTAGGGAAGTTACCTCGACGCTCAACCTCCACTCTAGAGGACCAGTCCCCTTTTATAGCCCTAGTATGTAACCCGCTTCGGAGATATGAACGCTACCGTTGGCCCATTAAGGGTTCATACGCCACCAACTCTATTACAACTCCTCGGATCAGTATTGGAGATCCCTATAGACCTGAGATTCAAATATATCGAAGCAGCTCATAAAGGGATAATACTGATAGTTCAACCTGGCTGGAAGTTTAGACGCCACCGTTGATTCCATCTACTGTATATATGTATGTTTATGCGGTATTTATTATAGTATGTTGGCCCACTTAGTAGTAACCCCAATTGTGCAAAATATAAAATGCATCACCGCGAGTTGCACACGTATGGATGTCAATATATCCCACACAGCAATACATGTGTTTTCCTAAAATCCAGTTCAATGACTTCAAATAATACGCACAACAAAAAGTGCAAACCTTGAAACAATTTAAAAACTCTTACACCTACAATATGACATAATACAGGACTCAGTGCAACTAGCCAATTAACTCCAATTCCATGGGCACACTTGGTTGGCTTCGAATGGAGCGCACGACTCTATTGAAATTCAAATAAAACTTCAAGCGTTCCCATTTGTTTGATGAATAGTTCACCTATCTGACAAACAATTTATGGCCTTCAACTATATAGCGCCATTCAACTGAACCACTTTAAGGGAATTTCAGTATCAGTGTGGATTTAAAAAAAAAAAGATGGCTTGTTGATTTTATTTTATTTAGATATCCTTTTGCACATAACTTGGATTGCTCAGTGCTCAGTGACTGGAAAAAAGAGGCCACCACACATACGTATGTATGGATTCTACCCGCGCATTATCCGGATACCAATTAGTGTGAATAAAATTGTTAAAACCTTCTAATTGCCACTTGCTGTAGACTTTCATTTTGCTTTTAACTGAAATTCTATTGTGTGGGGAAAATGGAAGAGAAGTGGCAAGTTTTTCACTTTTTATCTGTTTAGGGGACGATCAAAGCGCCTTTTCGGGATAAAAGTCTTAGCAGGAGTTTAGTTGATTTTATTGCATGTGTGTTAGAGCAAAATTGTTTTGGTTAAAAGTACAAAACTGTGAATATTGGATACAAGTGTGTGTATGAACCAATCCTGCAATCCTTTGTGACTCTACTAAATTTTTCGTTATGGTACTCCATAGCAATACGAACACAACTTTTTAAATAGCCGCGCTACAATTTTTTCGAGAGATATCGGAGCAGTCCATTCATTTCCGTCTTCTTTTTGATTCTTTTCACTTTCGTCTTACCCAGAGATATCCTCTCATAGAATCCTTCAACACCCAGCTACCTGTTGCTTCAAGATAGCTACTGGATGAACTGTAGTAAGGAGTCCATTGATCTTATAGTCCATTAATCCTTCCTGGTCCAAAATGCACTGACTCCCTGACTTAAGTAACTACATAAAAGATCATTTAAGTCTTCAGGACCTGACAGTATAGTTCTTGTTGAGATACAGCAATCTGAAGATATATTGCTTCCTTGACTTAGACCCATCATATTGGGTGGTCTGAATCTAGTCTACATTCCCAATGATGAAGTTGAAGCCATCTTCATATTTAAGGCTGGAAGCTCACATGTAGAACCTTTTTTACTTAAAACACGAGAGTGGCTGAATGACTCCATTTATCCAGAGCATCAATCCAACTATGGTTTTGGTGTCCCAACAAGCGTAAGTACTGCAGATCAGTCGAAGTATCTTTACAATCGCTTGTGCGCATGTTTGAAAGATCTCTGAGTATTAAAGAGTAAACCTTGGTGGTGGACCGTTTAATAATGTCAAATCAGTACCCATCACGGGTGCACTTGTAAGTCTGAAAATGGAGTTTTTGATCAATCAATTGCTTACAGGGAGGATTATTTACATGCAGGTGGGCAGTCCCGGTAAACCCTAATGTGGTGTTTTGTTCCCTCAACTCTGAAATCTCCTAAACAGTTTGCTATTAGTAGACCTAGAAAGGACAGGATGCAGGGTGATGGCGCATACAGATGACATTGCTATAGCATCGTTAGGTAAACACTGCCAGGACAGTCCCAGCCAAAAGGCTGATGAGATCGGTAAACCAAGCCTATCCCCCCTAATCCAGAGTGTTAAGCGACCCGTACCCACTAGATTGTTTGCAGTCAGGGGGTATACCGACTGTATTCTAACGGAGCCTCTCTGATACAGGGCAGCCTTGAAGAGTTACCATTGCCTTACTACATTACTGCGGATCTCTAACGTGACGGATGACCATTTCTTGCGCTACTCGTGGGACATGTCAACCAAAAACAAAAACAAACAAATACAAAAAATTATACGAAGTAAAAATTATAGGAAGTAAACCAGACAGATTGCGGGGTTACACCGCATCTGGACTAGTAAGCCGTGTGAAGCAAAGACTCTGTGCGAATGACTGCTTTGAACAGGTGCAACCTAGAACTAACCAAAAAGCCACAAGAACCTCTTAAGTTCCTGTGTCGATTAAAATGTTGGCTAAACGCCTTGAAGCTACCAGATTGGGAAGCAGCTCCAAGCTCTAGTCTCTCAACCTTTAGCCACGGCCGTAGAGGGAAGCAGGGCGATGGCAATGAGCTTTCAACCTGGTTCGATGCCATCCTCAGCAGTTGCGGCTAAAAGGAAAGGACACTATTGCCTATCGATGCCATCCTTGGGCCAGCCCAGAGGTAAGGATGACCCTCTTCGGAAGGCGCCAGCGGTGCTGGCAGTAGATGGTACCTTCGCTACCTTGAAAAGGGCTATGTACCTGAGGAAGCAAAGAAGAGCATGAGGGTCAGCCTGGTTCTAGACCGACATTTGCGGCGAAAAGGAGCAGCAACTCTATTTCACTTCCTGTATCTAACGTACAGAAGAAGCCAAGGGGGGTTGAGAAATCGGAGAAGTCCTGGGCAAAGCCTGTTAAGTATGTTACTGTCTCACATGGCAGGAGCTGTGCAGCGGCTTGTTATGACAGCGACAGCTGAGCAGGTGGCAGTTTTGCCCTGTGATTATCCCACTGATCATCCAATATTATAACACACATTAACGCACCCCCACTTTGTAAGCCTACGTTCCTAATTTGTTTCTCTTTCAGCTGAAGATTAGTTTTCTTTTTCAAGATTTTCATCCGTCCTTTGCTGATGGTACATATCTGAAGTTCCTTAATTTTAAAGACCTTCGAACCGAGTATTATACACTTCAACACCTGAATACTTGCCTAGAACACTTCACTCAAACGAATGAATGTGCAGAACTGTCAAAATGTTGATAATCTGATTACATCGATTCTATTCCAGGCTGCCAGTCTGCCAGGTGCATCTATCCACATCAAATAGATTTCATTCTCTATTACAATCCCAATCTATCATCTCAAATTCCCGAAGCCGCATTATTTGCAAACGTAAATCTGTACTGCACCCGCAATCCACTGCGTCATACATAACTACATGAAAGTAAATATACACACATAACTAAAAATTTTCCAATTCCATGGAATGCATTACTATACAATTTCCATAAAAGGCTATTTCCGATGCATGCCTGTACGAATTCCGATTGGAATGTGTGCTCGTACTGCTATGCAGTAACGCAAATACCAATCAACTTTACCAACAAGTTGACATAATACTAATCGACGGATATGCTTCAATCAATCCATTGCAATTTCCCCGACCAATTCTAATCCAAATTTAATCGTTGGACATGGTGTGCCCTCGCTTTACCATCCAGTCATCCTCCTCCCCTTCGAAATATGTAATATATTTATCCTGCAGTCAGAAATTCGCTAAAAACATTTCGAGATGATCAATGGATACACAACGAAGCGACTGACAACAAACAGAAGTCGGCTATCAGTCACATTGTTGACATATTATAGTGTATAGGTACACTGATACATTACTCGTACTTTCGACATGACAGTGGCGCCATTGAAGTTAATTTTCCATTTAATAGGACGCGCTTAAATTTCTGTAGCAAGGATTTTGTATTTGTGGATTTGTTTGTTCCTTTTTATGCGATAATCCTTTTAGTGTAATAGGATTGCAGAGAATAATATTTCATTTGTTTCTATGTAGACATCATTAGTCCTGTCTCCTGGTCCAAAAAAATTAGACTGGATAAGAAACAATAGCTTCTAAATTCGGAAGTAGCTCCCCGATCCTGAATAAAGGAAACCATTTAAACTGCTTTTAGGATCTTGTGTGAACATCGAAAACTATTTCTCAATATCTCCATTTTTCTTTATCCATGATACTTTATACCACGAATTCAAAGCCGCTTATGGTAGTGGTACCTGCATGACAGAAAGCGATGCGAAGCCAATGATTTTGAATGCTACTTCAATGGTACAATGGAACTTTAAGCTAATTGAGAACTTCGGCACGAAAGACTTAGATAACCCTTGAAGTGGCTGGATGCTGTAGGAATAGGGTAGACACTAACTGTCATCCATATGGGTTTCAAAAAATCAAACTGGCACTCCGGGTTGGGGGTTACGCCATCGGGTTGACTTCCTTACCACTTTCTTGTGACATTTATTACAGCTGTCAAAAATGACACATGGTAGGATGTGGATTCGTTGTGAAAAATCGGCTACGTTCAATCATAATTGACTTTAAGCCGATCAGCGATCATCTGGCTGTGATCCGCACCAAAGCAACATTTTAAGACATCGTCATAAGACTAGACATCGTCAAGAGACTCTCCGCTGTAAATTCACCATCCACAAACGCCAACAATCTGTGGAACCAGATGTCGTGCGCCGGAAAAAGGTGACCGAAAATGCACACATGCAAGCGTTGCAGCTCAAACCAAAAGTAGTGAGGGATGAGTATCAAGCCTTAATAAGAGAGGAAAACAACATCCTGATTAAAAAGAAAAGGGCTTACGCAAGAATATCGAAGAGTCCGGGATAGCAATAACATCCGAATATTTTTTTAGGAAAGCCAAGCAACTCGCAGCTGGATTCAAGCTCGGAACGCAGGCTCTTCGAAACAGCGAAGGAAACCTAGTCACCGGAGCACAGGGAGTAGTAGATGTGGATAGGCACCATCTCCAGCAACTACTGAATTGACATCAAATAGAGAGAATGATATGGCATCCAGTCAATAGATGGAGGAGATACATATACATCCGAGAACTTTATGATCTGTACCAAGATATGAGTGCAGTCCAAAAAGCCAAAACGCGTCGGCTACACTAGCTCAAAGAGGATGGTCGAATCAGAGTCGTTTTGGTTTGAGACGACAAGGAAGACCGAATCTCCGTTTTAAGGATCAAGCTATCGCGGATGCCAGAGCGCTTGGTCTAGACAACTGAAAGCAGCGTCCATGTGATCGAAACGAGTTGCAGGCTGTCGTGCCTCAGGCAGAGACTCTGCACAGGTCGGGAGCCTGTTAAGTAAATAATTATGAAAAATCCTTATCACCCAGTCCTGCTTTGCGAGTGCAGAGGAATGAAATGTAGCAAAGGTGAGGGAGTCCTTGGCCGATCTGAAAGAAGAAAGAAAGAATTCTTCGAGTGACTTTTGGTGTATTTATGAAATTTGGGCACGAATTCGTTTATATCGACTAAGATAGCTGCGAATAAATTCCAACCCCTCGGCTTGCAAAGTCTTCGACGCTGTTTCAGGGGTAAATTAGGTTTCTTTTTTGGTGGTGAGGACAAGTGGACCAGCTGCTTCGTCTATTGCTACTTCAAAACTCTTACCTATAATGCGTTCCAGTTGTATGCACCATATAATCGCTGTCTGGTACTTCTGATTTGTATTGGAATAATACCCGTACTACGTTCTACGGAACTTAGCTGACATAGGAAGGAGGCCATGGCTGCCGTTTAGTTTTTTCACCTCGATTTCATAGAATTTGCCCATGGATTATCCTCAGCTTCATTGAAGACTTCATTAGTTTTTCTAATTACAACATTAGAGCCTAGAGGTAAGTCTCCGTCGTAGGCTTCCCGTTTTCGATGAATTGCTATCCGAGTAGAAAAACGCTTTGAAGAGTCACATTACGACAGCCATAAGATTATTGGAACCATACGTGAATAGCTAAAACATAGTGCGCTACAACTAGCTAAACAAAAAACGGAAGTGGTACCGGTCAGTAGTAGAAGCATAGTAAACACCGTAATGGCAAGATTGGGTAACCATAATAGTATAATCAGAGAATGGATCTTGACGCAATCATAAATGCAAGACTAAAACCCGAAAGCAATATACCATCGCTAAAGTGGCTACTATAGCATGTATAATGAAAAAAATTTCAGTGAACCCAAATACGGTAGAAAATTGCACAGGATTCCAAATACGAAAAACGAAACAGAAGGCAGTATATAGGACCGACGCCTTGAGAGCAAATAGTGCCTTTTGTACAACATCATACGATGGAGCTTTTACTGTAGCCACCATAATGACGATTGGCATTTTAACAAATGAATTCAAAGCGATATACAAAACAAAAGAATGGAAGGAAAACATCAGACGATATAAGAAAACAACAAAAGGTGACCAGTCAGATCAAACGATAAACGTACCCAACATCGATACTTAGATAAACTGACAACATGGAGAACTCAACTTTTGCATAGCCTTGATGATAACAGGCCATGAATGCTTATGCATTTACACAGGTTCTGGTACTTCAATAATCCATACTGCTCTTGTTCTATAGACACCATTGAAATGCGAATGCGAATCAACTTCAGGAGAACATAACCAGACTATATAACTCAGGAAAGTTAGGACTCAGACTGTTGCCATAATAAGACTAAGTGCAGGCCAACAGCAGAATGCAAATGGTGTCGAGCCAATCATATGAAACTAAAGACCCTCTTGTAATCAATCTTTTTTTTTTCGTGCTTAGTGTGTGGAAATCCCACACACTACGGGCCGAAAATTCTGAATGGAAATGCAAATTTGTTTTGTGTTATCATCAACAAGTCCGGGACTAACAAATCTGAAAGAACTTCCTACAAGGAAAACTTATAAGGCGGGCTACTACCTCAATTAACCGGGAGCAGACAGACTTAATGGGCATTCTAGCCCATAAAAGATACGCAAATTTAGCGGGATGATAAGAGCGGAAACAACAATAAGTTCTTTCCAACCAAGGTAGTCCATCTGACCAAATGTACCGCAACGTAGAAAGTTGAACTTTTATTAAAACCAAACCACGGCCTTGGCTCTATTGAAACTCGAAGTTCGAATCCCAGAAAGAAGAATCGATTGACTCTCATTAAACTGCAGGGGCATATTTCATAAAACTACAACACTAATAATTATTTGTGAATTCACTTGTAACTTGTAAATTATGTGCAAATTTTTGTTTCATAAAGAATGCCAATTCACTAATAACTACAAGTATGACAGGCCTGTAACTAGAAGTGAATTTACAACTGCGGCGAACTTTTTTTGTTTCATAAAAGTATTTGCGCAAAAAATTCTTAGCGACGGACTTGTAACTACAAGTGAATTTCTTACAAGAGTAGAGCGACTAATAAAATCACAA
The DNA here is from genome assembly GCA_905220385.1 of Xylota sylvarum. Taxonomy (NCBI): domain Eukaryota; kingdom Metazoa; phylum Arthropoda; class Insecta; order Diptera; family Syrphidae; genus Xylota; species Xylota sylvarum. The sequence goes on from LR999958.1 coordinate 44,709,834, forward strand.
TGTCACAAAGAAAGAAATAAGAAGAACGGGAAGTGCTTAGATCGCTAACTGTGAAGTATTGCCGCAGACTCGTAGTTCTTCGCAAATAATTTTTAACTTGTAGTTACAGACTTGTAGACTTGTAGCATTTTGATCGCTGTACTTATAATTTGAATTTGCCGCACTACAAGTGCTGAAAAATGTTTATGGAACACAAAATTACAGCTATATACTTTATTTGTGCTTGTAGTTACAAGTTTACAAGTACAACACTTGCAGTTGTATGAAATAGGCCCCAGGTCTCCTTAATTCCTACGAAGAACATATAGGGTCATCCAACAAAGTGTCATTAAAAAAGCAACATTTTTATGAAAAATGGTGGTGTTTGTATTAAAGTCTAAAGTACAACCTCTGAGGTTAGTAATAGAATACAATATCTGTCAAATGACGGCTCTGTCTATAGAAAATAGTCATTCTTTTCATCACGTTCTTGCATAATTATACTTGTATTTCGCGAATTTTTCTTAAGATACATGAATCGTTGCTGAAGCATTGCCGTAGACTTTATGTTTAATATACGCCAAAAAAATAAAATCTATTGATCTTAAATCAGACAATCTCGCAGGTCAATTGAAGTCTTAATTTCGAGAAATCACACTTCCAGGAAATTTGTCACGCAATAGAGCTATTGTTTCACTAGCTATTCTTCTATATAGCTACTTCAACACATTATACAAGTGTGTATCGATCCATATTTAATAACCTCCTAATTTTTCTTATCAAAGGTCATCGTAATGGTATTTGAATGTTGGCAGTTCAACAATGGCGCAAAATTTAAAATAACACCTATTGTTGGATGACCCTTTATGAATGTACATACAAACTTGTACCATCTCTTTTAAATTCTTTTTTTTATTTTATTATAGACTACAGACATACCTGTGTATATATTTAAGAAATATAATTGGAGGATCTTTGAAAAATAAAACTCACTACCCACTTATCGAACAATCCCTTTTTTTTAACAACTGAACAAATCACCTTGAATTTGCTTGAAAGGATACATCCAATATAGACATTTGAGCGTCCCTCAAATACTTCCTGAAACAACCCGAGCCTTTCACAAAAGAAAATTAAACGGTTAAGCAGTTCAATGTCGTCAGTGCTCCCGTTTGGAATGTACAAGTACCATATGGCCACATGATAGAAATCAGCAGTTATCTTGGCATGTGATGAATATAAGAATGATGTGAGTATCCTTGCCCCCTTATAAACGAACGAACGAACGAACGTTTTTTTTTCAAGGATGAATCCGAAAAACGAATCATTTGTCATGGTAATAAATAATATATTGGCATGCGAACTATCTCGAAATTTTGTTACCAAGGAGGCAATGGGTTTGTCGATGTGTTGCTTCCTTTCAGTTGCTTTTGTGTTGATTTTCGACTGTCGGTCACATCTGGTGTGGATCTCCCAGTTTTTCGTTTTTTTTTGTTGTTGGGGGCTTTTATGTGCCAAACGTGATATAGGACACACAGAAGTTGAAATTCGATACCTTTCGAGTGTCTCATGTTTTGTGTCAGCTCATTTAGGACGGTTTTTGTTTTGTCCTTTTTGTATTGAACTTCATTTAGCACCTTGTTTTGAAGAGAGTTTTCAACATCATTCCCCTTTGTGCGATGAAAACAAAAAAATGAGTTTTACAATAAATTTGCATTTTATAAATAAATAAATTGTCCACACCATAGGCAATTTTTTTTTTGTTTTGATTAAATATAAAGGAATGAACGGCCATATCAGTTTAACTGATTGTTAGTAGTTGTGCAATTCGCTATATCAATTAAACCGATGAGCATTTTAAATATGCAGGAAGCAATTTAGCAGAACGAAATGCGTTGCTAGAGCAACTGCAGGTGCCAAATGGGCTTTCATAACTTTTAACCATTTAACCGAGCTTATACAGTGGTTTTCACGCATTGTATGATGGTTTAAAATATTCATTATGTTTTTCATTTGTGTGGCAAAAAATGACTCCAAAGCTGGCTGTTGGTTTTGAAAAAATTAATTCAAAAATCCGAATGGAATTTCTGCTTTAAAGTACAACGATTCCTTTGACATGGAAATCAGTTAAATTTGGATTTTAAATATTTGTTCAAATGCAATTTCATTTTTTCAGGAATGTTACGTTTATTTTGTTGGCGGATTTAAAAGGCTAAAAATTAATTTGTAATCCTGTGGTTTTAATTAATAAAATATGAGTGGAAAAATCAAAAGAGCATATGTCTCTCTCAATTTCTATAGAAATCACTAAGAATTGGGCTGATCCGGGAGACTAATCTGTGGTTACTTAAATGTATGAATCTGTAAAACCTTTAAGGGTGCGTAAGATCTTTCCCACTATTACTTCAACCAGACTGATGCCATTGAACATCCCTAGTAGTAAGGTATCCTTGAGATTCTGATAGGTCCTCAACTGTAGGACGTCTTACGTATAAAATTGCCAATCCTATGCACTGCAAGAATTTACATACCTAGTATGTATATTTTTTTCATGGATTTTCTTCCACAATGAAAATTTTAACTGATATGGAGGAGATTTTCGACAAAGCTACTTTTGACTATATGTTGGCATCTGCGAGACCGCACTGCAAAGGCGACACATTTTGTACTAATAAATGCGTATTTTGCTGATACGAGGCGTCAAACTTTGTGTCCCTTGTAATCTGTATGAAGGTTGAAAATGCCAGTTAATGGATACTCGTACATGTCATATTCTCTGTCGAGTGATGGAAATAGATTCCAGTCAATGTCCTCAAAATTGTGAATGGTCAAAGAGGGGTATCAAGGAAAGGGTATTGAGCTGGGGCAGTGATTAATTTTAGGGGAACTTCTTTTTTTAACAAATATCAAGTCGAAAACCTTGCAGGATCCGTAAGTAAAATGGCGTTTCTTTCCCTTTAATAGATAAATTGTTTGACCAGCTGTGCGGCACGTGGCAATATGTTGTTGGAACCATATAACACTGATGTCATGTCCATTCCATTTTGGCCAAAATAATCTTCCAACATGGCATGATAGCGAACTCCATTAACCGTAACATGAGGGTTATCATTTTCATCAACGACTAAATACGGTCTATGTAGAACTAAATAGTAAACTGACCTGTTATTCGCAATTATCCGAAAACGTGATAATAAATTTTAACAAAGTATGACTATTTTAGGTAAAACCTAGGCGGACATTCGATAGATGTTGTACTTCGTTACTAACCTTAGAGTTTGTGTTTTAGACAAATCAGCACTTTTTCTTAAATTGTTGCCTTAAAATGACACCTCTTGTTGGATGACCCTATATTTCGAGTCTTTTGAAATATTTTTCAACCAATCGACAGATGCATTTAATTCAACCTCTGGAGGGAATATCACACGCAATGTATCGCGGTATTCTTATACATTCAAGCCGCAAACAATGTGCTGGTTTCATGTAATCAGATCCAGGTCAAACTAATGAGCCCGCTATTTATTGGCCACCATGACACATAGGAGAAGGAGGAAATAAAGAAGCTGAGGAACTAGCAAGGAAAGGATCGGAAATCACCATCCTGGGACCGGAACCTTTCTACGAGTTAGGACCGTACAAAATAAGGTAAGAGCTGGAAAAAGAAGAAAAGAGCAAATGGGCTAAACTTTGGGTTGATATCCCCCACTGAAACATATCAAGGAACTTCCGAGGAAATGCAACTAAAAAAAGAGCCAATCTTGACTGAGGTTAAGCACAAATCGACTGGGGGCTCTAACAGGCATCTAACACCCCATCTCCACCGAAGATCTGCCACAAAGTTTGTTATCTAGTTTAGGCCAGGTATGGTACGTCCTGCTATTTTATTCATTCGCGGTTAGCCCCACTGATAGTTCGGTTGAAGTATCTGCGTTTCTAGATAGGTGCGCGAATTGGGTCGCAATTCTTTAATATTTGCAATGAGATCTCCGATGAGATTACTAGACGAGGCTTTTAAAACGATTTCTCAGTATGTGAATCTCCATTTAATTACCCTGCTTCCACGATCAGGGCCACCATTTAATACTTTAAATGCCATTAATTGCAGGATGACTCTTCAGAATTAAAATAGACTGAACGCACATCTGTAAGAAATGTTTACTGTCTCTCGAAACAAAGATATGCAGAGAACTCATTAGCATCCTTATGTGCTACGTTTAAAGAGAGACTATAGTCTGCTGTGCTTATAGAGTTGGCGGGGTTACTTCGAAACATTTCCTTTGTGATTTTTCTATTTTACTTTGAACTATTAACTCAATTTGTAATATACGACATTCCTCAAGGTAGTATTGTTTATCCCTTTTCGTTTGAATTTTTTAGTCAATAAGCTATACTATATGGGAATCGTGGTTCAATACTGTATTTCAGGTGAAGATGTTCGTGGTCCACACTGCAGCGCCCATTTAGAGAAAAAATTATGAATAAAACCTCTTAAAACTACTTTGATAGTCAAGCTATATAAACAAACTGAATCAACTAAAGCAATGTATCTCTGTGACGCTCATCTGCATATTTGGAGAAACAAATAGTCCGAAGCTTTGAGTAGACTGCTTCTCCTTGGCTACTGAACTGTTACTAGTTTCCTTCTCTTTTCGAAGGATAATGACAGCATTGATCAGAAGGCTTCAGAACATCACTCCACATGGAGTTTTACCTGATATTTTGGGCACTAGATTGTGGTAAGGATAGCCATATAGCATTAAGTTTAAAATACTGGCTTAATTCCAGAAACATTGGGAATTGATCATAATATCCTAGCACAGATAACCAATAAGTAAGTATGATATTTTTGCCGATTGGAATGCAGGTCCAGTTTATTTCTATATAGACGATTTCAAGACAGAAGGTATTGAAGGTGGTGTTGTCTTTTTAGAAAGTCTTGTCATGTTAAAGGCAGTGTCATACCTTTATTGGGTGTCATCTAACAGAGGCCTTCTGTAATGTTGTTACAAGTATCTAGAATAAGCTGTACGTTCAGACTTCTTTCTGTAAGTCGATGTTAAATAATCCAAACCAATATCACCGAAATTAGATTAAACATGTTTCAATAGGTTAGTCTTAAGAAAGCAGTTACAGATCAACTTTGGCATCTGTGTCCTTATTAGGCACTGTCCGCTTTATTCTTACACAACTTTTGCAAGAGCTGTAAAGGGCTTCCCGTGCCTCCAAAAAATTGTTCTCTTTTTATCAGCACACCTTTGATGATTAACTTGCGTGATTGGCACTTCATAGATCTAAAGACATTTCAGATAAAAAATGGAGTCTTTTCCCGACATGCAGCATACACATAGGCAACAAGCTTATGAATTTTCTAGGTGCCTACTTCCCTTGGTTAGTCGAGCCTTTGCCTCTTTTTCTATTGGTTCACAAAATATATCCAGTCTATCATTTACCGCATCCTTAGGGTCTTCGTTAGGAATGCTATCTGGTGAAGAGGAATTTTTACTACGAAATCTGTTGTATGCCCGAAGTATTAATGGTTTGTTTTCGAGAAAAGTTTCCTTTTACCTTGGAAATAGGGATTAAACTATTTCCAGCAGTGTATCAGATAAGAGTTGGTGGCTCAGAAGTCTTATTTCGTTACCCCTTAGTACGCATTACCCAAAGGACTATTCACTGCTTCAATGGATTTAGAAATGGTGTTTGCAGTAAGTATCTTCAATAAACTTCAAATTTCCTCCTTTTCTACCAGGTTGTAAAAACATATCTACTATGTACCTACTACTAAACATAAGAACTATATCCTGATTGTCAATTTTATAGAAAACACAACTTAAGTAAACTTTTAATATATTCCACCCATTATCACCCATTATCATTCTCAGATAATTACCAGTTTGAAAAAGTCTCTATCCCATCACAGTGGGATGGAAAATAAATTGCAATAAAATAATAGTGCTACTTAACGTTGCAGAAGAATGACAGAGTTTTCAAGAAAACTCGCTTTTCCTTTCGCTCTCGCTCACATTTCCCTCAAGTCAGACGAAGCAATTTCCGGTGCAAAACTTGCAAAAGAAACTTTTACAGTGAGTTTTATTTTACCCCCAGGGTAGCATGAATTACTTTAAAACATATCCGGCAGTTGCATGTGCCTTCCGCCACTGTACCAGATCTACCACCCTCCGTATGTTGGTGGTTGTAAGCTGTTGCAAATGTGCACACACAAGTATGTGGAGGGCAGCATTGCATAAAAGATAGAGAGATGGCGAAACTTGCCATACACATCCTAAGGCATCTTGAGCGCAATTCTTTGCCAACTTTATGCTTTAATTCCTTTAAGGAACCGCTTTTGCTAGTGAAATGAAATTTCCGGCAATTTCTTTCCAACAGTAAAATGAAAAAAAGTTAAATTTTCAAATTTTAATTATGCATGCATACATACATACATTTATATATTTTAAGGTAAGCAACAAACTTCCCCTAAGAGCCTTGCATCTTTGTTGAATTACAATCCTTATGCAAAGGAGAAGGACAACACTTTTTTTTAAAGACTCTTAACCTACATATGTCTGCATATAGCCATTTGGTTAAAAGTTTTATTGTAATTTTCAATTTTATATCAATTTTCGAAATCTCCTAGCCGGTGTTATCTCTCTCAGTGATTCGTTCCATATACTTAGCTAGCCCGCACATTTTTGGTTGAATAAAAACTAAATTGCAATTTAATTGCCAATTCCCATTGTTACCACTAGAAAAACCACCCGAAAACCTGTCTCGTCCCGGTACATAAAAATGCTAACCCACAAGCAGCCGTTCCTTTCTGACCACCGAAATGGGTTCGAGCTGAAGCAGGGTAATATAAATCCATTTTGAAAAGGGAACGGAACGTATTAAAGCGGAAAACTATAAAATCCAATAGTTTCTCCCCCGATGTGTTAAAGAGATATAGGAAACAATTTTCTACATTGTTATGGGCTTAAGTGCAGCAGTGTGCGGAAAGGTCGATGAACATAAAAAAAGATGTGAGGTCTATGGCTGCTGGATTCACAGCACTCCTACATCCTGGTCCAAAGGATATGTTACTTTTAATTCATGGCATAATAACGTAGCATAGTAATTGAGATAGAAATGTAAGATATAATCATAAATAAGGAAGTACAGATAGAATTGCTGTATTGATCTAGCTAGGCAGTTTTATTTTTATTTTTTCCTCTTGCTAGGTTATGGGAAAGGAATGTATCTTTTGGGAGAAAAGATGGGGTTATTGTCACTACTATGGGAGAAAATTATCGGTGATTTTATATGAATGTCATGGAAGTTAGGTTCTAAGATAATATTTTATGTTTGTTGGTCCACCCATTCCTGAAATACACTCGAAACAAATGTGTCTAAGAACTCTTAGGCTTTAGACTATTAGTTATTTGAGATACATATTTGAACTTTTAAGCCCAGTGAGGATCTAGTATATAAAAGAATTATACTTTGGATAAAGTATAGAAGGTGAAGAAACCGAATCACTTGTGCCGAATCAATTGGTAACACGATCACTAATCTATCTAAAAAGAGTGTTTTTTTTTTTTTAAGGCAGTACTAACTTTGACTTTCAACAAAACACATAAAATTTAATTAAATAGCCATTCATTTTGTTCAATCGAAAGAAATCATTCTGCAATTAATTTTTAAATACAACTTCGGGTACAACTCCAGCCCAAAACGCCTGGATCTGATGAATATCATCGGAGCGACAAAGTTTTTGACCAATTTTTCAAGCATTTGCGGCCGTATGTCCTCAATAACACGAATAATGCTAACTTCCAATGCGTCGATTGATGTTGGTTTGTCAGCGTAGTCTAGCGACTTTACGTATCCCCAAAGAAAATAATCAAGAGGAGTCCAATCACAAGATCTTGAAGACCAATTTAGAGGTCTATTACGCGAAATTATGCGTTCATCGAATGTTTCCTTCAATAAGTTGATTGTTTCGTTTGCTGTATGGCATGTAGTATCATACTCCTGGAATCACAACTTCCGCATTCATGCCATTCAAACAATCTGGAAACTGATCTTATTCTAGACTGTGACACTAACGCTCACAATACTGTATGTGGAAGATCTGATATCAACAACAGAGGCGAGCAATTCTTTGACTTCATTCTAAGTACAAACCTCATTATGTGCAACGTAGGTAACTTTCTTCACCAGAAATAGGCAAAAAGTGCTGGACTTTGCCCTTGTCTCCGACAATATCCCTCAACTCATCAGAAATTGGAAGATATCGAGCGAACCCTCTTTCTCGGATCACAGATATCTCCAATTGTTTTGAAAAACTTGATTGGCTCAATTAAAGGGCGGTTTTAAGTAATATTTGTAGTTACCTCCGATCACCTTAACCCTCCCTGCAACCCCCAACTTGATCGCTTAGTTGAGGATCTAATCTCAGCCCTCAATAAAGCGATGGCTTCCTTCTGCCCTTTGATTCAATCCCGAGGCAAGAAAAGGCCACATTGGTGGTCTGCAGATTTTGGTGCTCTAAGAAAGAATTACAGAAAACTGTTCTATAATGGCAAAACTACAAGAGACGCCCTGAACTGGGACTTGTACAAGGTATCCTTAAATATATACAAAAAAGAATTAAAGGAAGCCAAATGTAATTCTTGGAGACTCTTCTGCGATTTACCTCTGAAGCTTCTAGGCTAAGCAATATTTTTTTCTTTCCTGCTGATGGGTCCTGGATGACTTCCTGCAATGAATCGCTAAATTTACTGCTTGACAATCATTAACCAGGTAGTTCCCAAGTAGTTAGCAAAATGGTTTTATATGGTCCATCTGCACGTATAACTATCCCCTCAAACCTGATTACACAGATCAAACTGCATTGGGTAATTCATGGCTTCAAACCATATAAATCAGCGGGACCTGACGGCATAATACCTGCCGAGTTGCAAAAGTCATCGGGCATAATCTTGCCGGACTCGACACAATTTTTAAAAGTTGTTTAGACTTGGTGTAGGTATATTCCAAAGATATGGGGAGAACTGAAAGTTCTCTTTATCTCCAAGCCGTGTAAATGTTCTCACACAAATCCAACAGATTTCAGACCAATTAGTCTATCACAATCTATATCCATTTACGCAACAGTATTGATAAGAAACTACTGTCAATGACCCAATCGATATACATATTCCTTCGAATATTCCCTAATTCAATACATCAGCGATAGCAGATGCATTCTCAGACCTGAAGGTCAACAGCTCATTTTGCGAATTGATTAATCTATTGCTAAATGATTGGATTATCAATTTCAAGCTGGGGTGGGCGTCTACAAGAAGATCTGTCAGCAGAGGTACTTCGCAAGGAGTTGTATCCCCTTTTGTTTTGAATTTGGTAGTCAATAAACTATTGATAATCTTGGAAGGCGAGGGATTCACAGCGATCGCTTATGATCGTTGCTTTAGCTGTCTCAGGGAACCACCTAAATACTCTAAAAGAACTTCTACAAAATGCTTTGAAAAAGCTAGCCAGTTGGGCGGTTTGGTGTGGTTTGAGTGTAAACCCCCACAAAACTGAACTAGTACTCCAGAAAATATCTCTGAATAGTATCAGCTTAAATTTATTTGGGCAAAATAGGTGAGTCTTATCCTGGATAAGAAGCTGCTGGAAACCTAGCATTCAAGACGGAGTCAAGAAAACCACACTAGCACTTTTCTCTTACAAAAAGCTTTTGGAAATAGATGTGGTTTACAATCTCGAATAACTCACTGGCTCTACATCTTGGTCATCAGACCGATGGTAGACAGCCTTAGAAAAGGCTATAAACCGTGACTACCTAAGTAAGCGTGTCTGTGCATTAGCAGTGCTGTACGCACAACTCACTCTGGGGCACTGGATATATTTAGCAAGCAAATGGCAGCAAGTGCAACCACTTGCCTCGAAGTTACCCTACCGTGGTCAAGAAAAGAATTTGACCACGCCTCAATTCTGAATAACTTCAGAATCATTCCCGAAAATACGCACTACCCTACCTCATGTCTAAATTTCACTCTGGAATGATGAAGGATTTTTCGTTCTATTATAATGACTTAGGCGATCTGATAAACATAGATATGCTTCATAAGAAGTTCAAAATGGTTTAACGAGTAGATAGAGAGAAACTTTCTCCTATGATCCATATGGTATCACAATGGATGGTGTTTCTGAGCTGGCAGCCACTTAAACCAAATCAAACCAAACCATGACCCATCTGAGTCTACCAGTGTTAAGTCCTACATTTCAGGTGGGCGGTGGACACATTTTCATTTCCAATGGAAGTTTCGGTTGCTTGTTTCTTCAGTGCTACCATCTTTTTCAGGTCTAGCACAGAACTTGTCGAAAGGAATACAGTGATGGTTGAGCTCTTTAGGATTTCGTTCTCCAATTCTGCCGGCAATGGCACACGTTTCCACTTGGTTAGTTGCACCGCTTAATAGTCACTGCTGACGATTTTTGAGCTATTTCCATCTACTTTCTCAGGGGAGGTTATGGTATTATTTCCCCAATTCTGCTAGAATGGATATCACCACGGCCATCTTCTTGGCCTTTTCATCCTTGGAAGGTGTGTGGATTTCTTGGCTTATAGAGAGGTCTTCTGTTCTTAGCTCTGCTCATGTCATCTTTCTCCTTGTGCCGGTAGCCTAAAGACTATTTTAATATCTCATCGTCTGGTGTTACTTTGTTGTGCTGGATGAATACTCCTAAAACTGACGCTCTGTCTGGTATCATCTTCTCAGATGTCATGCTCGAAGTGAACCATTTCAGTGGCGATCATATCCCTCAGGTTTTATAGTTGCATTTTCGTTTTTCTATGTATTAGTAGCTAAGGGAAAGTTTGTCGATAATGTCAGAGCCCCACATGGTATTTGTATGATATGTTTAATCCTTGATATGAGCTGGTGACATGGAGACTCCGTTCGAATATAGTTGGTAGCCTTTGACTGCAAACCATCCAATTGGCATGGTCTTACGCAACACCCTGGATTAGGGGGCAAGTTTTAGTTGGTCACTTCTTAATTAGGTCACCCAGAAGGTAAAGCTCCCACGGCCAAGTGAATACTAGAAACTTTAGCGTTCGAACAGTGTAAAGGTGCCTACCAAAGCAATGATCCTCGGTAAAAAATTTCTTTGGGTAAATCATGTCAAGTCGAAGATATCGATCTATGTTTTCTTGACTGGGAAGGCTTCTTTTGGTAAAACATGAGACTTATGGCAGAAAAACGCTTTTGCATTTATACGGCTATGATGCGTTCGATGTTCAAGCTCAACAATACTTATATGCATAGGTGGCTCAATAGTCTGGGTGGAGCTGGGCCAATAAGCCTCTCTAACCAGATCGATCGTTAATCAGATAGTACCTCCAAGTTCACACATGAAGTTGATTGAGGTCCTCTTAAGCGCTCCATTTCGCCGTCTCACAGGGGTGGACATGAATCCAGCTTATGCGTCAGTTGGTTCTACACTAAACTATAAAGACCGATCTATCTTAGCTGCACGGGATCATTTCCGAATACGCCTGATGGTGCTTAGATTGTCTGATAGATCTTCCTCACCTTCATACTTACATACAGCATGGACTGTACTATGAAAGAAAACTGTCATCTTAGAATGGTCGGCTTAGAGAATGGTCTGCACCGGAGTTTTTATAACTATGCGGTGATGATTATACTACGATCTTAGTCTCATGGATATGTCTTCTGAACTTCCGACAATATGCAAAGTTAAAGTCGACTTTCTTTTCAGAACAGACTTTAGTCAGAGTCTGAGCTAGGATCGGACTGTTATCGGATTTCATGAATTCATGGTTGAATCATGGATGATTCCAAAAGCATTGCGGTATTGGCATCTTCTTAGAAATTACATCAAAAGACTTTATTACTTCAGGGGCAGACCATTGCTATCCGAATAGTAATAGAAGGATTGGAGTATCATCGTCTGTAGTAATAGTTAGACTGCACTTAAGGTCTTGATTAACCCTTTAATCACTTCCAAAATGGTACGACAATATCAAGAACTCTCTAAATTCGTGCGGAAATCTGAATTTTTGTCCCGTATCCAGGTGACAATGGGTTCTTCGGAAATGAGATCTCTTATGGGATTCCAAGATAACGCTTAGGCCAGGATGTACGATGGGTTTTTCTGCATCCTCATAGCATAAATATCCAGAATGCAAGTTGACTATATGGCGTAGTAGAGCCCGGGATGTAAGTAAGTGAAGTAAGTACGCAAAATGCATACATATATAGAGGATGTAAGAAGTTCAGCGCTTATGCCAAGCATTCCAATGTGCTTCACTTAAGTGGCAAAATAGTTTGCGATGTTCTGTTATCTGGCAGATCTTCGGTGCATCATAATTCATCATTGAAGCCCTCTCTCAGACAGACAAGAAATGAGTAAAAATCGGTGTTGTTTCCTGATAGTATAATGGATCAGTTCCGTGCTCCAGAGGTGTGTTTTCTATTCTGGCAATAAGAGTTATTAGATTAAACAATCCCTAAATCGACTGACCGGGATTCCAGACCAAAACATACTGGAAGTAGTTTTCTCAACATTGTTACAGGTACATATACATATATGTATGTATGATAGCAAGGTACAAAGTATTCCATCTATCGTCACATTCTACTTGCAATGCACACCCGATACTCCAGCATATATCAGGACCCAAATGACATAATGATGGCATTTATTGGAAATGAAAAACTGAAGAAACGAAAAAGATAACAAAAGACGCAAAAAAGTTTTAATAAGAAAACTTTTGAGTCTGATGGACTTCGAGTAGCAATATAACCATTTTTTTTTTTTTTTGTTGTTGCTGTTGGTTCCAAAAGTGGCAAACTCTTCCTTTTCTCAAGTGAGCCACATTCCACTTACTTTGTCATTTTTGCTGTTAATTGCTGAGACAGACGAAATTAAATTCTTATCGAAGTAAATATCTTAAGGGGGTTGGCTTCGAAAGAAGTTTTTGAAAAGTCTGTGATTTTACTATGGAATTGTTCAGACGGGAATGATTGGTTGTGTGGAGTGGAGAAAGCGTTTGTTGCACTGAAGCTAGTTAGATAGTGAACAGATGTTTAGTATCTTGGAGGAAAAAAAGTTCCTGGTGTCTGCTGTATCTGGGAACAATGGACGTGGTCATTGTAGCCTTCTCTAGATTAGTCAACAATAAATTTTAGATGCTACTCTACCCTATGAATAGAGGTACGACCATATCTATTCGCAAAGATGTGGTTAACCTACTCCTGCTATTTACTTTAATAATATTGACTGCACGTGCTCATTGAGCATTCTCGTGCACATCCCACATTCAGAGTGTATTATTCGTAGGATAAAAAGGTAGTTTTGTCCCATGTGCCATTTCCGTTTCCCGTCCAAAACATTCAATAACATTTTTATTCTGTTTACGAGTCCTTGCAGAAGATACTCATGTAGATATAGTCCCTGAAAATAATTTACTTGTAAAGACAAACAGTGAAAGAGAGAGAAGAATACGCCTGGTGATGTCTGGTAAAATTGCAGACATAGTCTTTACGCAGAACCAAACAAAAAGGATGTTGATTCCTTTTTTGCTGCAGAAGATGAATAATTTATTCTTCTCATCACGTGCTGCAAATAAAGCCATGAAAGTGAGTACAAAGCCAAATGTAGCCATGAGTCACAACCTTTGATGAAATGAATATGCCGACAATGCAAGAAAACATACACTTTGCGTCATTCAAACAGAAGATGGCAACATAAAGGTAACTAGATTATCGAGGAATAACATTATGGGGGAGGGCAACCTAGAAGCAATATGGGAGTCTGGTAATACATATGTATGTATGTGCAGGGTAGCTTTCCTTGTAATTATTTATACATAGTTGAGGGGCTCTATTGGGGTCAAAGATAAATTTAAAGGATCAGATCATTTTCTTCAATATTTTCATTCGATCCTTAAGGTAAATTACATGTGGGGGCTATTTGACTGTCGAGCTTTTGAATTGTATCTAACTACTTACACCAGCACTAAGTGATAAGCAATTCATATGGTTTGGTTGAGTTTGGTTTGGTTTGGTTGAAGTGGCTGCCAGTTCAGAAACGCCAACACACTTAGGCCAGCAATAGATCCATTGTGATACCACATGGATCATAGGAGAAAGTTTCTCTCTATCTACTCGTTAAACCATTTTGGACTTCTGATGAGGTTGAGGGTAAAGTTGTTCTTATTCTGGCGAGTTCATCGGCCCGTGGAATATCACTATGCCCTAGCACCCAACAAACGTGAATATTGAACTGTTCAGTCATCTCCGTGAGAGACGATCGGCAGTCTAGAGCTACGAGTACTAACGCATTAATAGAATAAATAGAGAATAGCCAAGGATTTGATAGCTATTTGGCTGTCCAAAAAGATCCGGATATTGATAGCAGATATCACGTTTTCCTGCCAAGATATGATTTCATTGATTGCAATAATTTCCGCCTGGAATACTCTACAAGGATTTGGAAGACGAAAGGAGAGCTTAAATTAAGACAGTCAGAGAAAACACCTCCACCAACCCCGTCTTTAGTTTTTGAGCCATCAGTGTAGAAGTGAATCGAGTCATCTTCTAAAGTGCTTCTTTATTCTCGAGTGATCTGGAAGGGATGGTGACGAGGAAGTTCTTTATCGAAATTTAGAAGTGAGGTAGTATAGGGCGTGTTTTTGGGAAAGATTCTGAAAATATTCAGAATGGATGTGTGGCTAAATTCTTTTCTTGACCACTGTAGGGTTGCTTCGCGGCGAACGGTTGCACTTGCTGCCATTTGCTTGCTAAATATGTCCAGTGGCAGGGGTTGTGCGTAGAGCAGACTTTTCTTTGATATTTTGCTTTGTCAGAAAAAGTTAAGCTGATTCCTGAGAAAAGGAGGACCGACTAAAGGAATTTTGTATTTCCTGGAGAAGAATGTGCAAAAGTGATCGGTGTCCATCTCTTGCCTTCCAAGATTATCAATGGTTCATTAACCACCAAATTCCAAAGAAAACAGGATTGGAGTGCGGAGTGCCTTTACTTACAGATCTACCTAGACTGCCTAAGTCTACTAGAAGACCTCCCCCCTATCTTGGAATTAATAATTCGACCATTCACTAGTAGATTCAATAATTCGCAAAGTGAGCTGTCGAGAGACTGGTCATACTTATCCTTCGTAAAGGAAAAAATACAGAAGATTTATAGAAAGGCAAACACAAGTACAATATTCATCGACCATGTCCAAGGTCATCTGCGTGTGTATACAGATAGTATCCAGCCGCAACCTGACATAAAGCAATATCATCCGCAAATTGAGCATTTACGTTGAAACTATTGAGAAAATGTAACAGAGGGTCCTGTCACTGACGTAGTACAGGAATCAAAGTCCGGAGGAGTCGACTATTTGTTTTTTTACGTCCTGTAAATGCTTACAAGTAGGGAACGTGTAGTGTATATCTTCTATTTTAATAGACCGACGGACTGGGGTACTCGTGAATTATAAGTTTACACATTTACACTTTAATATACTCTAGTGGAATTCGGCATAAAGGGTACAGATTTAGAGTCTCTTTTGTTATACTGTGTTAAACTCACATCCGAATCGTAATGTTTGATGCGAAATCGACGGGATACTCTTCCGATACGGATACATAAAGCGGATTAAGCACGATACGTCCAACCCATCAGATCGGGCTTCTGTTGGACCCTACAATATCACTGTCTAAGTGCTGAGAGTAGGAGGGATTTCCCCACTCTATCGAACAAATCTTCCTAACTACTGCCAGCTTATTTAAGTTTTTTTTAAAGGACACCTTGAGTACACAGCTTAAATCCCCCATTACTTTAACCCCATCCGAGAAAGTGTTGATTAAGTTACATGTTTGTTTTGTTTAAGTTTCATTTTGTTTTCAAAACCACTCTATTTATCCCTTCACACTTCCATTATCCGATATAAACCCCTTCTCCTTATATTTCTAAACTAAATCCTATTCAATTACAACACAATTACAACTAACGACCAAAAGAAATGAAAAACTTCACAAAAGAAATAAAATTTAATAACTTACTTCAATACAATGACCGTCGTGCTCAAGTGCGAATGCCCTGTTACTGTCCAGTGTCTGGTTTTGCATTCTTAATTGAAAACTGCATGCAGAATAATTAAGTGAGAAATAAAAAGCGAAACGAAGCACCTTACATGGAGGAAGGATGAAATTAAAAGCAGAACGGTGAACAATTAAATGGCTACAATAAAATTTTAAATTCAAGCTATTGCGGTGAATGATTATCAAGTTCTGCTTTATACAATCCTTGTGGTGTTTTGTTAGTTAGTACAAGGAGGGAAAAAAAAACATACGTAATGTATCTAATGGTGGGTTGCTGTTTTTTTTTTTATTAAGGAGGTTCTCTCAATGATCGTCGTTGTAACTGAGAGTCTGACTTAAAACCCAGGTAAGTCCATTTTCAGACGATCACAGGCATTGGGCCTATCCATAACCACTTTGCACCACATTTTGCTAATAGTTGGTGAAACAATGGCTCTATTTCGTGATAAATTTCTTTAAGGTGGGATTTCTCAAAATGGAGAATTTAATCGGATGCCCAGATCGTGCGATTTAACACTATTAAACTTTTTCTTTGGGGTTATGTTAAAGACAGAGACTTCGCCAATGTTCCAGCAACGCCTATGCTATACCAAACCCAATGCTGCACCAACCCCAATGCTCCCCCAATGACTGCAATTTCAACGGAGGTGCAGCCTCACTCAGATCTCAGCGGATTCATTGTGATCCACGGTGTGGGATAGCTGAAAATAGTGAACAAGACAATTAGTCCATTATTTAATTCATGACGGGAGCGACCCTCATGGACGATCCCGTTCTCATAATGAATTTTAGGGTGATTTTAGGTGGCGTGTTTCGCTGAGGTTTTTGAAATATACTTTTCCCAGTTTTGAGTACATACATACATATCTGGTTCTGTTGAGGAAATGTGTTGTGTCTTCCTCTACGTCTGTATCGCCACAGCCTCTGCATAGGTCTGTGCTGCTGATTCTCATTCTTCTGAGATGGGCTGCCATTGAGTTGTGGCCTGTGAAAATACCTATGAGGAGAGTACGATGTAGTCCATTTAGCGAAAGAAGTTCTTTAGTCCTTTTTTTGTCCTATTGGGCCCAAAGTCTTTTAGAGATGCGGCATGAGCAGAGTGTACTCCACCTAATGTTGGCTATGTTGTGAAAGTCCGTTTTATTCTGATCCTTTTTTTGCTAGCCGATCGGTTATTTCACTCCCGTGGAAGCCCATATCTCCCGGAATCCAGCAGAGCGTGATGTTGTGCCTTGAGCTGAGGGATTTGAGTTCCTCTTTATATCTCTTGACCAATTAAGAGTTAATTGAGATGGATGTGATGGCTTTGATGGCTGCTTGGCAGTCTATGTAGATTGTTCGTAGTGGATTGTTCCCAGCAGGACTCGGTTATTCCATATATTTCGACTTGGAAAACACTTTCGTGGTTGGGAAGTTTTATGGATCTGGCAATTGATGGTGCCTCTGAGAACATTCCTGAGCCCGTACCTTCGTCCATTTTTGACCCATCCGTGAAGATGAATATGAAGGCGGGGTTAATGATCTCACTATTTATCCACCTCTCACTAGAGGAAAATTTAGAGCCGAGTGTGAAGTTAAAGTCCGTGTGGGGGTA
Source organism: Xylota sylvarum (assembly GCA_905220385.1). NCBI lineage: Eukaryota > Metazoa > Arthropoda > Insecta > Diptera > Syrphidae > Xylota > Xylota sylvarum. The sequence goes on from LR999958.1 coordinate 44,727,527, forward strand.
AGGTTATCAGAAAGCGTGCTGGCGTTGGACCATTTGGTAATGGTGCTGTGTCCGATTTGGTTGCCTTTCCACATGAAGGATTGTCGGAGGCGTACGGCGTCACTGCGGCTATGTATTTGGTGAAGAAGTCCAGTAGGCAAGGCCCGAGCATAGCTTCAATTGCGGGGGTGGGTGTTGTCCTATATGCTCTGGTGGTACCCAAACACACTAAACGTTGGATCCTTGTGAGGGTGTTCAGGTTTGTGGCTTTTGCGTCAGCAGGCCGGCAAACTAGACAGTCGTACATGAAGATAGGTGTAAGCATGGCGGTGTACATCCAGTGGATGGTGGCTGGTTTTACCCCCTATTTTTTACAGAAAATGTTGCTGCATTTATAAAAAGCTTTCGAGGCCTTCTTTGTACATTCGAGTATATTGTCTTGCCTTGTCTGATATATGGAGTTGCGGTCCATTGAGTCTAGGTAGCTCAAATTTGGGGATTTTCCTCTTATTTCTGAAAATAACCAGTTCGATGTTTTGTTCATTAAGACCTAGTCCGCAGCGTTTGGCCCAGTTGCTCATGGAGTTCAACACTCTTTGCAGCAGGTCCACGATTATGGGCAAGAATTTTCCAGTCACTAATATGACGACATCATCGGCATAAGTGACGGCCCGAAATCCGTATTTCGTTGATCACTAGGTTCCAGAGTAGTTGTTCTTGGGGTTTCCACGCGAGGCCACAGCATGTGCTTGGCTACTACCCAGTTCAGATTTAATGTTTCATGGATCTGGTCTATAGGTAGTGCTGTTCTGACTGATTTCATTTTTACATGAGTGAAGGCCCTTCAATCTCCAGGATTGCTGCTAATCTAAAATCTTTTTGGTGGAGCTATGTCTCGACGATTGTAACCACCTCGTGTAGCGCTGCCTCTACTGATCGGCCCATCATATAGGCATGTTGGGCAGGTGAAACGTCCCTTGGGATTAGTTTATTTTTTCTAGGGTTTTGAGCAGAAAATATGTTGGACCTTTGCTGTGGTTTGGCGGGGCTTTCCTGCTTTGGAGATAAAAATGACGTTGACTTCTCTCCATGATTGGGGTACATATGTAGGTGTAAGCTAAGCAGCCTGTGAAAATCCGTGTGAGCCATGGAACGGAAAAATTCTAATTTAGACTCATTGATGCCATTAAGCTGCTTACCCTCTCTGTTGTGTGAATTGGTGAAGGAGCAGCCAGCGAAGTGAGTATGGATAAATTCTTTCAAGGACTCAGTCCAGATGCCGTCCTGTTTTCTTCATTGTAACATACTTCTACCTTTTGTGAAGTTTATTATTACTTAGATATGCATGTTCTCATCTAGGTAGTTCTAATTTAGTTATTTTTCATTACAAGTTCCTCAAATAATCGGCACAATGAAATCGTAAGAGGGCTACAATAACAAAAAACTGATGCATCCTAGAGAGTAATGGCAGAAACAATTATTGTTTTTTTTTTTAAATAATCCAATCCATATGTTCGAAGGAGTTTTATCTAAACCTTCTCCAGCAATCTCATCGAAGATTTCGATTCTTGCAATCCCGGTGTGACCTGGGACCCAAACTATTCAAAGAGTTCTTACACTCATAGACTATTTTGAAAGTGGTAGAAGCGGTAGAAGCGTTGAATGAGACTGTCACTACACTTGCAGATACTCTGACTCTTCCACCTATTTCTTACAATAGCTGCAATGCAATATTTGCGTCAATATAGTCTAACTAGTGTTGTTATAGTGTGTGTTATTGTTTTACATGGAGAATTTTGGATTCATCTTTGAAAATTCGACTGCAATTGATTTCTTGGACCATATCCGAAGCCAGTTATGAGTACAAAGGACGATCACTTCAAATATAGACAACATCCGAATTTCTGATGTCGCATTGTTAATACAAACTCGATGACGGACCTATGCGCGGGAGTGGTGAGATCCTTTTCATTGTCACAGCAAACAAAAAGATCCAATTCCATGTCAACGAGTTAATCAGTTTTGTCCAAAAAAAAATTCTTTTTCAACATTAATCCTAAATATCTGAATTTTTTTAGATTTTTTTAATAACCTTTAGTAGGTACTGGCTAAGTTAGACCTATCACGATCCTTCTTTTTATACTCGTTAAGAGAGCAATCTTAGTTTTAAGAGGATTGATCGAGACACCATTCCTAGTACACCCATCATCAACCATATCTAGAGTCAATACTTGAGTATTGACAGTGTCTAGGCATAACTCAACAGAGAGTCCATTAACATTATCTGCATATCTCTGAGCGCAAACGTTCGAAGAATTGAAGGAAAAAAATCCACCCATGCACCCTAGTAGCCGAGACAGACTATATTGATTACATCTACATCTAAAGTTGAACAGAGCATTGCTCTAACTGCCCAAATACACAAAAAGCCATCCACAAAATGTCCTTTTTTCTCAGCGATCAATCTCATCAATCTCAAAACAACATGCACTGTCACGTATCTGAATGTGACCCTTCATTCTTCAACACTATTATTTCCGGTATTTCAACCACAAGCATCCTTAAGAAAGTTTTCATATCCTTCACGACAGTGTCACTACATTATTTCCCCCCCTTTTTTTAAAAGACTTCAAAAAGACTGCAAACTTCCGGACATGCAAAGTTTTACAACACGTAATAACACAAGAAGAAGAAGAATTTGATATACGTCAAAATTTGCCAAAAAGTTTCCTTACTCCTTCGCTTCGCTTTCACACCTTTGATTGGCACTTCTCTGACAGACACACTTTTTTAATATGCCACATCAGAGGCGGTGTTGACATGAAAGCATACTTAGCCTTGAAGGAAATTAAACAAGCCTGTAATACACCTATGATGCCGCATGTTCAAACAACATGACATAAATTCGATCAACAACGTGTCACTAATTACAATGTGTTGTGGGGTCGTATGTGGAACATTTTAAGTACTGGTACATGTTATGTGGGCTTTTAATTTTGATTGTATTTGAAATTGTGGTGTGGGTCAACAGAAATGCACTGTTGTTCGACATGTCCTGGGATTTCAAACTACATGTCCCTTAGGATAGTGCGCGTGAAAAGTGTATCTGTAACTAACACGAAGTTTTCCCTTAAATTTGTCCAACTCTTAGATACATCGCTTTAAAAAAAAAAACAAAAAAAACTTCCAACGTTTTTGTTCCAATGACAAATTTATCTATGCTCTACTGAGTTGAAATCTTCCTCCACCACCTGGTTGCAACATCATCGCGCGAAGAGTGGTGCCCACGAAAGAACAAAAGAAAATAACAAAAAAAAAAAAAAAAAAGCAGGAATATCGCACGCGAAGTGTAACATCACTCTTGGGAACCCTAGGCACTTATATTTTCTTTATTTTGTTCCATATTTCTCGCTTCCAGTCACGATAACTGTAAGATGAAAATATTACAAAGAAAATTCCACCATTTTTCTTACTTATAACCTCTGGCGAATAAAAAAAAATAAAGGTGATACGTAAGATAACAAAAAAACAGAAAAAAACGGCGGAAAAACAGTAAGAAAACCGTTTTTAAAGTCCTTTTTCTGGAAAATGTCACGTTCCAAGGATAAAGCACAAAGGAAACAAATCATTTAAAAGCAGATGTGCGCTTACACACAGACACTCAAACCAGGTAACAGCAGTTGGGGTAATCATTATTGATAGGAAAAAATATTGCACATACATATATATATATATATGTATTCGGATACCTCTTTCCAGAATAGCGTGACGAATCTGGAAATGATGATGACGAGGTAAATGTGGGGACTTACTATCGTTTTGTGAAAGTATGTACATAAGTACTGGACTCTCGGAGAGCTGAACTTAGAAACTTTTGATACGTTAAAGTTTTCGAATGAATTTTCCTATTTGTGTAACGTTTGTGTAATGGCGAGTTGCAAAGTCAACTTAAGGAAGTTTAAACTGTTCTAAGTAGACCGCATTGGTGTGGTGATTTATTGGGAGAACCAATACCATTGTTTGCTTAACTTTAATCACACCATTGCTTATGTTAATTTGTCTATTTGATTTGAAATCAGGAAATTTATGTTAAGGCCGCTAGGGGATGCTTCTTGGATCGACCCTTTGACCCATTGGTAGTTGAACAAACTTGAAAACAAAAGTTATTTTGTAAGCCATTTGTTTGCCCAATTCTTTACTAGCTACCTTGAGTTGTGTAAGCCAAATAAAATTATTAAACATGAGACCTGCCTGTACTGTGTAGTGCATCTGGGATAAATTCAAAGGCTCGTTGAGCTTAACAACATTAACAATTGGGTGAACAATTTCTTCAATTTGTAGTAAAAACTTCTTTAATTTCAATTATAAGGATTACAATATTTTCATTGGACTAGTGTGTACCAGTCTGCAACGTAGAACAGGCCTATAAAGTTAGTTACTTACCAAATAGTCTCCAACGGTTGTCTCCAAATGTTGTCTCCAAAATTGGTCCATTATGATTCCCTATTGATTGCGGTACCATATCTAGTTTTGTTGCATTGTGCTTTTGATGAAATATATGATGTTCCCGAGAGGAACATCATGCGCCAGATCCGAAGAGTTTAGAGGTTAAGGCAGTCACACAGTAGGTAGTTTCATTTTATTCTATATTGTGGCAGCTCCTGCATTAATCTGGTGATCTGATGCCTAGTCTGGTAGCCATAGCACCGGCACGGGCAGTGTCGAGTTAGTACACCTAGTACACGAAGAAGGGTCTTTCTAGAATCTACAAAGGAAGTGATGTAGAGATTCCTTCTCATTGATATCCTTGCAGCTTCTACAGAAGGTGTTGTGAGGAATACCAAGCTTGGCCACATGGTCCCCTATTGTCCAGTGACCTGTAATGATAGCTACAATTCTGGCAATTTCTGGTCTTGATTTACCAAGTCGCTCGTTTGATTTAGGTTTGTTGTAATCAGGCCATGTCTTTCTTGATTTTACACAACTAGTCAGGCTTTTCCACCCTTGATTGGTAAGCTGTGGGAAGCGATGATGTATATTGCCCTTAACGGCGCCTAGTGGAATATCGACTCTCTCTGCTAAAGAGCCGTTAAGGGTCGATCCTTGCCTGGCCAACTCGTGCGCTCATTACCCTCATAGTTACTGTGCCCTGGGACCCAGATGAGTGTAGTTGTTGAATGGACACTTAGGTGATTAATTTCAAACCGGCATTGCTCTACCAGTTTTGAAGATATATTGACTGCATCAATGGCTTTGATAGCAGCTTGGCTATCTGAAAAAATAGCGATGTTTTGACGGGATATAAGGAGATCGTTTAGCAAACGGCAGGCTTCTCGAATCGCAGGAAGCTTCGCTTGGAAAACACCAGCAGAGTCAGGGAGATGAAAGGACTTCGATAAATTTAGTTGGTCAGAGAAGATACCTGCGCCGACTCTGCAGTCCATCTTCGAACCATCCGTATATATACCTATATCATGGTCACTGATAATGCGTCCGTTTTCCCATTCTTTTCTAGTAGACAGTTTGACTGAAAAAATATTTACTAAAATTAAAGGTCGGTATTCTGTAGTCAGTTGAAGACGAAACCAATTCTCTTGGAATCGTTTCCAAGATCCTACAGTGTCCATACGGCTTAGCAGTCCAGCACTCAGATTCCCTGAGCCGGACAGCGCTACAAGTAGCTGAGTCTTTTATATGATGTTCAAGAGGAGTCAGGTGCAGGATCACACTTAGTGCATCTGTTGGACAGGACCTCAAGGCTCCTGTGATGCCTACACACCCTGATTTCTGTACTTTTTAAAGTTTTTCGATATTGTATTTCTTGCTCAGGGCAGGCCACCAAACGATGGTGCCGTAGGTAAGAATGGGACACACAACGGCTGTGTACATCCATAGGGTCATCTTTGGCTGGAGGCCCCATTTTTTACCTAAAGTTTTATTGCAGCTATAGAAAGCTACACTTGCTTTCTTTACCCGCTGTTTTATATTAAGCTTCCAACTAAGTTTCGGGTCGAGTATCGTGCCAAGGCATTTTGCACTGACTGACCATTAAATTTGGGGGAGTGAACTTAGGTACTTTAGGTTTGGTGGTAAATAGCAACAATTCGGTCTTTTCTGGATTAACACCGAGGAACTGCTCGTGTACCACGAGTGCACCTTATTCAGAGCACTTTCCATGAGTTGACTTAACGTGGAGAGAAACTTTCCTCACACCAGTATAACCAGGTCATCTGCGTACACAACCACCTTAACCCCCTCTCTATCAAGTCGCACGAAAATTTTGTTAATTGCCATGAGCCATAGCAAAGGATAAATGACACAACCTTGACGGGTGCCTCGACTAACCGTCTTAGTTGCAATGCTGTTACCTAATGTACCCTGAATTATTCTGGTTTTCAGCATCGATACAATCCATTGACTAAGAAAACCTTCTACACCTAACTCAGTAAGAGCCTCTTGAATAGCTTCAGTTTGGATGTTGTTAAAAGCTCCTTCTATTTATGTCTAGAAAGGTAGCAAGAGTGCATTCTTTGTAGTGGAGAACCTTTTCCACCGTACGCACCACCTCATGAAGAGCCGTCTCAGCAGACCGCCCTTCGAGGTACGAATGCTGGGATTTTGACAGTGGGGGGCTCTTCAAAGTTTCACGGATGTTAAGGTCTAGGATACGTCCTAGAGTTTTCAGTACAAAAGAGGATAGGCTGATAGGCCTGAAATTGCGGATTCGTGAACCCGCCGGCCCACTTTCGGAATGAAAACAACTTTGACACGTTTCCAGGACTGGGGAATATGATTTAAATATAAGCTGCTCCTATCGGTAGTAGCCAGGGAATTGCTATGTCATGCAGTTTCTGAAGCATAATGGGCATGCTATCAAGGCCAGGTGATTTATAAGGGGAGAAGCTATTATGATGCTGATCTTTTTTTGTTCAAAGTCAACAGGTTTTAGTCCTTTCTTCATTCGACGATGGCCTTTAACTGGGAGATATAATACAGTCACCTCTGGTCGTCCAGGAAGTATTCATCTTTTCTCTTGCTGGCTGGTCTATTTTAATTTTTAGTATACCAAGAGGGATATCTACCTGTGCTTAGGTAAATTTTTCATTTAATGCTCACCCTTTCCGTGCAAGTTCGACTGCTTTTGTTCTGATCAGCACACTGTCAAGTGTATTGAGTGTGAGTTGACTGTCCACGAAGATGATGACCCTAGATGGGTTTAATTTCTTTGTATGTATAGTTTGTGCTCCTTTTCAATGGCGAAGCCTTCAACTTGAAAGATGCTACAGTTATCTGGGAGTTTGTATAAATCATAGATATTGAGCTCCGTCGGTATACAGCTCGAAGTCCTGTGTTAATGCATTGGATTCCCATTCCTACCTGTCGGAAGAAATAATGGAGTATTTCCTGTAAAAGTCTATGTAAGGTACGAAATAGTCAGTAAAAAGACGAATCGCATTTTTGGCAGCCGCGCCTCGCATGAACTCGTCCAGGGGAGGAAGATTAAGAATCATCTTCAGCCCTGCTTGATGCGTCCACTATTCCTCTAGTTTCAAGGATGTTGTAGCTGAGACTAGGACCTAGGTCTATCACTGAAGGTGGCAATATTTTCTGCTGGTGTAGAGTTGTGTCTAATTGTGTAGCACATCTCAGGCATTGTCGGAGTTTTCACCTGCAAGTCACTGGATCAGTAAGAGAAGCAAAGTATTTTTATGCCTTTGGGCGAACTGACAGATATGTCCGAAGTCAAACGCACTAACTACTTGAGCCACGGCCGCCACTATGAAAGGGCTTGAAATGGGGGAAATTGTGAAGAACTATTTCCAGAAAAGAGTGTTACAATGCGACGCAGACGATAGTGTGAATGAGCAGGCCCAAGGCTGATACTATTGATACTGATACTACTAGACCGGAGTCTAAAGTATAACAGATAAAATACTCAAATAAGGTGTTGAAATAAGCAATGATGCCATTTCAATAGTCCGACAGTAGCTAGGATCAGTCGGCCCACACTTATTGAACAGAAAATGGAAGTTATACTAATTGCCAGTATACAATTAAGAGATACCATGACGCTCATAGCAGGTGCGCATGCGATAGTATCCAAATGATTGAAGGCACATCTGGAATAAGTAAGTAGCATATCCTCTCGTGTGTGTAACTTAATTGCACGGATTATCGCAAAATATAGAGTGACCAAGATATAACCGGAAACTTCTCTTAGTTAAAGTAGATACATACGTCAGTAGTATATTATGGATCAACAGTTTGGGCGCTTTCTGATCTCCACTATTTACAACTCGGTATTGATTTTAGAACGGGAGAAAGTAAAACAAATACTTTAGCATTCACCCTCTGATGCGGACTAAATGTTGGATGTGGTAACAAAAGCAATGAACATTGCGCTACGTAAAGTCTGCCCAATTGGTAGACACTAGAATGGGGGTATGCCACCGTGATGGTCTAGAGACCCACTCAATTACAATCTCTACAAGAGCAGACCTGGGAAATCTAAAGTCGACGTCAAGAAATCAAAAAAGGCTTCATGGTAACTTCTCTGTAAAAATATAGAATGAACGAGTGATTCGCCTCGGAGTAGGAAAATCTTGTTTAAAAATTAAAAATTAAAATATTAAAATCCAAATGGATTTGAAAATGGACCATGTCCAAGAAGAAAACCTTATAGTTTCTTAAGGATACCCACTTTCCTGGTAAGAAAACAGGGATGGAACATTCTGTCGTAAACCATAAGGGTTTGATAGGGTCAAGTCTACCTAATATTCTTCTTCTGGACCAACTGTCATGTAATTTGGATGGATAGTGTTGCTCTTGGGATTAATCTGTCTAAGACCGAATTAGTTTCTCCCTATCACTTACATATTTCAAACATGTTTTCCAGATATCACATATCATTCCCTTCTCGTGATTTCATTGTCTGACTGTTCAAGTACAAACCTAAATGTCCACCTAAATATCCACTTCATTGGTACTCGCCTCACACATCATTACATTGGAAACTTTAATATAATACCTTTAAAGCATCGAACCATTTAAGGAGGTACATATCTGTTCCCCCACAGGCCAATAAAACGGCACCACTAACAGCCACAAAGAAATCCGTAAACTGAAAATAAGAAAATGTTAGTTTGGAAAACCTTCCGCACCATTAATTTTCCTCTGAAGCATTTCTATTGCGGTTGATGGTGGCGGCAGGAGCAGCGCTGCTCTTTGGTGTGATTTGAGGCCATTCGTAGAGTAGCCACGAACATACAAACAGACATAACATATTTTTCTCCTGCACATTCTCATGCTCGTTCCTTGTTGGGGCTTCTTATCGCTTTTCCTCTTCTTCTTTTTTTGAAACATTTCCTCTTTGCCTGGTCCTTCCCATATAGCTGTTGATAAGAGTTTTCCAAAAACCTAATGAACTGGTGATTTCTTTTGTCGATGGGATTTTTGTTAGTTAATTTCTTCGACGAAAAGTTGTTTTTTTTTTTTTCCTTCTACTGAAGGATTTTTGTTTTTTTTTTTTGTGGAAAATATCGTGAAGGAAGAGGTTCGATAATAAATTGGGTTCTTAGCAGATGAGCTAAGTAAATGCCACTGAGGCGGAGAATAAAGAGCTAAAAGCAAGGTCGTGTAGATCTTTCAATGAATACCGATTACTGGCTATCGGAATTAAGTTACATAATTTTTTTTGTTTGAAGAAAATTGTTTGTCTGTTGTCTATTGGTATAGCTTTTTGATGACCCGGACTACAATTGGTAGATACCAAACATGAACCGGTAGTAACAGAATGTGTTTTGCAAATCAAATGCTGGTACATCGGTCCGGTTAATCAATTGGATTCAAAATTCTTTCCATTGACAAGACCTGCACAATAAGTAAGCAATCAAATGGGCTAAAGGGAAAAGGCTTAGAATCATCATGTCATGCATCACTTCTGCTAGACATATGAACGCCAAAGTGCACTCACTCCATTCCAATGCTGACAACTACAAGAACTTTTATAAAATCATTAAGTTGATGACTTTGTAGGGCAAATATAGCATGACTCTCTCATTTAAAAAAAAAAAATAAAAAATTTTATCCTCAAAGAGTTCTGATAATATTTACCACTGCATTCCCAATTCGCCTACAAACTACAAACATCTGCAATGGCAGAACAATAGACTAGTAGTTATCCCTCATACCATGTTTTAAGGAAACCCATTCGTAAGGGCTTTTACACAGAGAGGATGGATAAGCTGACTGCCCGCAAAAGCGTATTATTATTATTTTCCCTTTTTAGGTTCCTGGCTTTGGACCAACATTTTTCAGTTTCCTTGATGACATGAAAAGATTGCATTTCCATCCGATGAGTACATTTTGGAGTGACGTGATGGCCCGTAGCAGTGGCGTTATTCCAGCAACGCCAACCACCAAAACCTACAGCAGCACCAGTAGCAGCAGCAAATGCTGAAAATTTTTGCCAAAATTGAAATAAGCTTAAACCGGCATAATCTTGCAACGATTGCAATTCTATGAGGCAGGATGAAGGATGCCACGACTTGGCACAAAATTTGCTTGTTTAGTTGAAAATTCGTCTTCGGTCAGTGATGGTTGTGATTTCTTTTATTTTATTTTTTTTTTTTCTTCTTCCAAACATCTTTTGTTGCATTGTTGATACCGAGAGGGTAGGCGAGACAAGATTTTTTTTTTGTGTCTTATTTCAAAAAAAAAAAAATGAGAAAAAGTTGTACGTACCTGGGTAAACAAATAGAATAGTGGAATGCCTTGAAAACCTTAAGGACACTTGTCACAATGTGTAGAGTTTTAACTAAAAGTTCTTAATAAAAGACTGTCTTAACAAATCAACTGACCGACTATTGTAATAGTAACACTATCATCAGTCAAGTTCGAATAAAAAGGACAAGTATAGTGCCTAGCCGTGGTGCAAAGCAAAGTAGAAAAGCCTTTGGACTTTGTAGGAACGCGGCGTTATGCGAACATACCCTTTCGCGATACGTCCTCGTATAACACTTCTTTTACAGACACTTCCATTGCTAAAATGACGATTTGACTTTTTCGGGTTTATAGAGAGAATATTTAATGGCTTTGTACATCCAGTTACAATCCCCACCTTCTTGCAAAGGCCCTCTTACAAGCATAGAAATCATTCATTCCTTTTTTTATCCTTTCTTCAGCATTTCTTTTTTAAGATTTCTAATTTGGAGTCTAGATTGACGCCTAGATATTTCGCCTCAGGTAAGTGACTCCTCCTTGTGACGTGCCTCTTGTTGTCATTTTCCTTACAAAACTTGGCCCGATAGCTGAGTTGATAATCCCGCAGTTAAGCATATTTTCGACCTCTTTACATTCAAATTTTCCAGAGTTTTCATTATCAATGTCGAGGAACGCTGCCATAGTGTATTCTTTCTCATCCAGAGAATGCTGAATTTCTCTGACCATACTATGAAGTGCGCTTTCCACCGATTTACCTTTAAGATTTCACATAGGTTTTGGGAGTTGGTCATTCCACTGATATGAAGGCCAATGATTCGCAAAAATGTCGAGAGACTAATTGGTACGCCTTTAATACCGCAAATTGGAGAAACATCCTGCCAGAATACCTGAAAAAGATAATGACCGACTATTTTAGAAACACAAAGGATACTGCTCTACGTCACCGATGATAGATCGAGACAGTATAATGTCACAAGCGGCGTTCCTTAAGGATCCGTACTAATTGCGCTACTGTGGAATCTAATCTACGATGAGTTCTCAGACTTGGCATGACTGCAATGCAACTATCGAAATGGTCCAGGACTAGCTGGTGCCATGAAGACGAAATCGTACAGGAAGAAGACTGAGGCAGCTTACAGAATCAGAGTATTGAGAGTATGTAGCGCCTTCTGAACAACGACGCGGCATATGTAAAGAAGTGCACGGAAATACCGTGCCAGCATTACAAAGGCTACAGCAATGGATGATATAGGTACCACTAAGGATAAGTCTGGAAGAATGGCAGGAGAGATGGTATCACTCTGATAAAGGCAGGTGGACACAGAGATTGATGCCCAATATAGACACTTGGATTAATGGGAAACATGGAGAGCTGAATTTCTACCTGACCCAAACGCTAACCGGCTATGGGTTCTTCAGAGCCTACCTGCATTGATTTGAACATATTCCCCAACGTCCTCGAAAGCAGTGGAAGATGCGAAACGCATTATGTTCCATTATCCACGATATCAGGAAGAACGGCACGTGATTGTGAATAGACTGGGTGAGAACATAACCCCAGAACATCATCAGACAGATGATGAGCAGGCAAGAGGTTTGGGAATCAGTTAAGGACACTTTGACAAACATTATGATGGAGCAGTGAAAACAGGAGCGACAATGAAATGCAATATACCTGACTGTCAACACGAATGGGCCGAGTACCTACGGCTGAAGTCCCCCCTCGAGATAAAATGCTTGACGGCACTGCCGCAGGGACCTGGGGGTTGTACGGGAGGTGAGTTTAGTGGGTGGAAATCCCACACTTTTACTGAGTACGGGATTTTCATCTTCCAACGCAAAAAAGGACCTATAGAGGTAATTGAAGCAACTGCCGGCCATAGTTTGGAACCGATATATGTATGTTAGTCCATAGTGATAGCACAAGGATCTTGGAAAACATTTCATTGCCTACTCGCTAAACTCCAACTTGTTTAGCGATTAGGTAAGTAAAATGATGCATAGGAGACTCCTAATGTCTGTGTTGGTCACATCTTCTGGAGTAAATAGCTCCTTAGCAGAATTTTTTTAAATTAATACGTACTTGACTGTTTGAAAAGATGCGGATAGCTTTAGGATATGCCCTAAATAGGATAAGACATTCATAATCGCCATTAATTCCACCTGAACGGTATAATGATTTAAAAGATGGAAGTAGAGACTAAGATTAAGCCTATTAGAGAAAAGACCTCCACCTACCACGTCGTTAGTATTGTATCCGTGGGTAAAAGAAATGGATGGACTTATCTTCCGAGGCTACATCTTCCTCCCAGAATGGCCTGCAGGGAATGGAGTTTAGCATGGGTATGGTGCTGTTTATGTTTTAGTGGGTGATTTTGAATTTATTCAGAATGGAGGCCTGGCCAAACTCCTTACCGAATTACTGAAACGTTACATTAGGGCGAACGGTAGAACTAGATGCAATTTACTGCTGAGAAAGCTGAGATATCTATTTATGCGATGAAGGCGATATTTCATATTTCAATCCGCTAAAAGTTTTTAAAAAACCAATTTGATCCAGAGACAAAACCTTTAATCTTACTAACCAACCTACTGTCCTGTCAGCCTACTAGGCAATGTATCCAACTTAGTATCTAGAGTTATTTTCCTAACGGAAATAACTCTTCTTGTTTTCCTTCAATTCCGGTTTAGTCAGTTCTATTTAGATGAGAGACATTTGCTGATACTATACACACCTACTGTTTGCCATTTTGATGGTGTAGTATCTTGTCAGGAAGGTTACGGCCTACATCCTTCCTCATCCACATCGGGTGTTGGCGATTCCAGGACTTTTATCGCTGCTTGGTTATCATTATACAGAATAACAGCGCTGCAACCTACTGCATTAAAAGCTTGACCACAACTTCTCGAACTGCTATAATCTCTGGCTGAAATACACAACATTCATCCGGTAATTGTGTGGAAAAACAAATATCCAATTTGGTAGATATCTTTGATCCATCTGTACGTATATGTACATTTGTATGACAGACACCTTCAAAATTGCTTTCGATTCACAAGCACTTCTATTAGGTAGCCTCGTTTTATATAGGATAAACCAACAAGAACTGTCCTTTCAAATCAAAAGTGGCATAATTTTTATTCTAGGTGTGGCTTAAAGTTCAGCCTAGTATCTATCATAACTCCTAAGTATTTAATTGCCTTTATACATTTAATAATTTGGTTTCCTTCGTGCAAATTCATAAATTCCACTTCTTTGCGGCTTGTGATTAGAATTGCTTCCCTGTTTTGCTCCGCTAACTCCAGGCCTGCTGGTTTTAATTTTTGAAATCGCTTCCTTTGTTGCTGATTCTACCTCGTGAATATATTTCGCAACGATTAGAAAAGCGATATCATCCGCAAAACCCTTTAACTTTTGTTTTTGACGGCATTGGTCACTTAAGCATATCGTCATACAAGATGTTCAACAGAAGGGGACCCAACTCCGATCCTTGCGGAACGTTTGTTGACAGTTCAACAATGGCGCTAAATTTTAAATGACAGATCTTGTTGGATGACCGTATAAAGTCTAAATAAAGAATAATATAGTCCTCATTACGAAGAAAAGTATTATTGTCTTTTTATATCTGCGAGGATTCCTTAAGTCTTAAATCCGCCTCTGCCCCCATCAGCTTCCCAAAAATGTCAACGGGAAGCAAGTGGAGAATAGTTTGTTGTGGAGTTGTAGAATTGGTTCGAGTGGAGTCTGTTTTATGTAGGATAGCATTTGAAAATGCTTTTCTAGTCCAACTCCATCCACTCCGTGTATGCAAAGGATGGATCTGACACCTGATAGAAGTGCCGTCAAATATGCATCCCGGCTACCAGTTTTCGATGATGTGAATGGAACTGGTAAAACTAAAGCTTCCTGGACAATCACGTCGATTATTGAATCCGGCGGATTGATTGCGGAGGGAGTAACAGTTGACTTTTACATTTTCCCCATTATTGAAAACTTCGGTTAGCAAGTGAACGAATGTCGGTAAGGAAGTGAAAGAATGTAGCCATTCACGTCGATTATTGAATCCGGCGGATTGATTGCGGAGGGAGTAACAGTTGACTTTTAAATTTTCCCCATTATTGAAAACTTCGGTTAGCAAGTGAACGAATGTCGGTAAGGAAGTGAAAGAATGTAGCCATTATTGAAAACGCAAACCATCCGCACTTCCTACAAAGTCTGACGTTTTCAATTCGCATTAAAATTGCTGCGGATTTACGGTAACAACTGCTGGGATTTTTTTTCTTCTGGTGTGAACGACTAAGTTCTTGCCAGTGGTGGGAGCTTACTTTTTAGTTCGTTCAAAACGTAGACGAATGCAGATTTATTTAGTCTAAAATTTTTAATAAATCTGAACACGATTTCTGAGCGGTTCTTATAGCAAATTGATTTTGTTATGTTATTACTTACTGAGTATCGGCCAACTCTAATACATCCTTCGCTTGTATCCTTATGTGCCTTCGTATACCCCTGCTATCAATTCCATTTTCAAGATTAATAAAAAATCCTATTGTATCCATGACTTTCTTAGAATTACTTAAATTTGACCTGTTGCAAGTGTATATTTATTTAGGAATATATCCATTTTACAATAAATCAGCTGTCGACGAAGTCGTCGGTAAATTGGTTTTGCGGATCGATAACGCGGTTCATCCGCCGGTTTCTATAATGTGATCACACAGAAAAAGTGAATCGTTGCGGATCGGATAAAATCCGTCCGCTATCAATCCGTCGGATTCAATAATCGACGTGATTAATTTTCAAGAAACAAACCATATCCAATTTATACTCCAAACAATAAATCTTTGAAATTGTAACAATGAAATAACCATGTCAAGGACCAATGACAAACACAGTAAATATACATCTAGAGAAGTGTAGACCCATCCATGGAATGGATGAATGGTAACATATCGTCAATTTATTCAACAAACGTTCCTGATAATGACGCCACTCTTGTTAGCGTATTCGTTGCAAATTGAAGTTCACAAAGAAATGGCACGTTCTACGTTCTTTTTTTTTTTTTAACCCGATTCCTGACCATTCGACAGGGACAGCGTTACAAGAGATTCATGATTTGTTACCATTTGCCGGTTACTGGTGACAAAAGGATAACGTCTACGAGTACAGAACTGATTGCAATTAACTTCATCACAGCAGCAGCGCTTCAGCATGAACCCAAAATTTAATTACACTTCTCTATCCATTTGGACGCTGACATCCAGGCACACTGAGAGTCTGACATCGCTGTATGCAATCAGCACGAAAATTATTGCAACAGCCACCATTCCAGGACACACAAAGTCATATTTGACAATTAGATTATAGAATAACAAAGGCTTTGACATTGTTTACAAGATAAACCGAGAGCTTAATTAACTTTTGCATATGCTTTAGTGTGTGTTCGTGTATTTGGTGTGGTCAGGCCGTTTTCCTTGCTCGAAATTAATTTATGTCCTGGTATTTGTAACGATTCAGACTCGGACCAGCACATTAAGTGCCCAGAGCGGTTACATATCTCTCTGTCTCTCTATATGTGTGTGTAAGTTAGCTCTTTCGTCAATTACAGTGAACTAATGAAGTTATGAAAACAATAACAAGCTGTCGGTCTATCTACTGTATCTATGCCATTGGATATAGTTATTCCGAGGCAAATCTTCTCAGCTGGGTATGTAAGAGAGAGGATGGACGTGATTGATTGCCTGGGGCAGTTGAATGGCATTACTGCAGCTCTGACACTTGCAGAAGTCAAAAGCGTATGCAATTCAAAGTAGGGCTGTTCATATGTACATGTGCTTGAAGATTTTAACAGACACAAAGCGAGTAAAATTACATATTTGAAGTTTAGTGAGAGAAGAAGTTTCCTTGGGGGCATTTGTGGTCCTTTCTGTTTATTGTGTGAAAGTTTAATAATTTAACTTCAACACTGAAAGGCAATCGTTTGGATGGTAAATGAATCTATGTATCAAGTTAGGTATATTTATGACGCAAAACTACCCATTATTGTGTGGTAGAATTGAACTACTAATTTATATTATCGTTTTTCATTTCAATTTGGTCTTATTATATGAAGCCAATTAAAAATAGGTGGAATGGAAAAACTTTTTAGACCTTACTTATGTCCCTACTTACTAACAATTTAATGAATATTTCTATTCAATTATGTAAAAGGGTTACTGTCACACCCAACATATCTACCATTGAACTGAGAGCGTCAAGAAAAAGAAGTTATCCCCACTAGCCCTACGCATATGCGAACGTCGCCACAGGACTGTTTCATGAAACCCAATACCAACAGAGATTTTGACATCTCCAAATGGACAGCAAAGTATTCGGCAACTTATGGTTCCGGAAGAAAAAACATAATACCGGTCATCTACATAAAAGATACTCAGATAGGAACTTAGAAAACTCTTACAAAAATAGACACATATAAATTATAATACATATATACACATGTACATTAGATCAATGTGAACGCCATAGAAGTTCTATCATTTTGACGGTAGACATGTAGCAGTAGATGTATTTGTTAGAGCCTTTGACGGAAAGTGTTTTAAACTTCAAAGATTTAGAGTCACGAAGTCGCTTCAATTCAGAATTGCTTTGTTGCTCCTCTTCTATTTCGTCATACTTTATAGTTTCAGGGATCGACAACTCGTTTATCCTGGATAACGCATCTGTTACGACATTTTGCTTGCCCGGTAGGTACATAAGTAATGTCAGAACTGAACTGAGCTATCAAGTCCAGAAATCGAATTTGCCGAGAAGAAGCTGTCTCGAGCTTCCATTGAAACGCATAAATGAGAAGCTTATGGTCTGTATAAACCGTAAACGTTCTGCCTTCCAGCAGGTGTCGAAAGTGCTGCACAGACTCATATGCCGCCAGTAATTCTCTATCATACGCGCTATACTTTCTCTGAGTATCTGACAGTTTGAACGAAAAAAAATGTAAGGGTTGTCAGCTCTCAGCCAACTTTTGTTGGACTACCGCTTCAATTCCAAAGCGTAGACAACTAGAGCCAACTCAGCATGTGGAGAAGAAAAAGTAAGTACTACCGCCTTGCGCAGTTGATCTTTGCAAGATTCAAAGCCCTTAACGACTCTGGTGTTTACTCGATCGAACCCTTGTGGAATTGTCGTTCTGTTCTTTTTCTTACTGCCTTGGAGATATTTGTTCAACAAAACTTGCGAGCTGGACGCGCCGGGGATGAACCGGCATTAAGCATTCCAAAGAATCTGCGCATATCACTGACGGTTGTCAGTGGCTTATAGCTGACGATAACTTCGACCTTACCTTGGTGTGGCTTGATACCACTGGAGTCAATTGAATGACCCAAAAAATTTACCGTAGGTTGAGAGAACAAGCTTTTGTCAAAGTTTCGTGTAGCTTACTCAGGATGGCTTCTAAATGTTGCAGGTATTCCTCTCTATTTCGCGATGCCACCACCGATATAAACAAAGCAAAACTCAACATCTCGCATGAGCGAATGTAAGAATCTTTGAGACGCCTGCGAGGCATTCCGTAAGCCAAACGTCAGTCTTGTGAATTCAGATAAACTGAACGGAGTACAGATTGCCATTTAAGGATTGTTGTCGTGTTCCACAGGGATCTGGTGGTAGGCTTTTACTAAGTCTAGGGTAGAGAAAATAGTGCACCCGCTGCAGGCGTGTATATATGGGATTGGGTATCGGTCGAGTTCTGTTACGGCATTCAAAGCCCGATAATCCCCACACGGTCTCCATTCACCGCTCTTTTAAGTACCATGTGCAATGGCGAAGCCCAAGTACTTTTGGAAGGCCTGCACACACCTTGTTCTAAAAGGAACTGGAATTGCTTCTAAGCGATACTTAATTTTTCTGCTGAGAACCTTCGTGGTCTTGATGAAACCGGATGGCCCTTGGTCAACGAATTACGAATTTTCTTATGTAAGGAATTTTCAGGCAATGCACTCCAAAACCGTCTTAACAAATTCTAATTTCCTGGTCTGCAATGGCTTCGGATGCAACAGACAGATTGGCGTGACCGGCAACTGTACGCCCGCGTTGCCGGTCCGGTAGAATATAAGCAAGGCGCCCTGCAACGAGTAGCTCTATTACCGAAATGTTTATGGTACCAACATGAGTCCATGATAGCGCGATTAGGGCTTACTAGTCTTCTTGATCCGCCCGTCAACCGAGAACTTTGAGGTTCACGACCGCATCTTAGTTGGACCACAATGCCATCAATACGTCTCACTAAGTTGCTAATGGTACTCGACTGCCTGACCCTATCGCTCGCGACAATTGGTTGTCCGATATAATTCACGCTAAATTGCTGAATGGTTTCTACGATTTTATGGGCCGTTAAGATGAGAGGCTCCAAATCCTCAGTACGTCCCGCTAATATCGTCTTGACTGTATCATATCTATATCTATATACCAGGTATCGTTCTTCAACGATAGTTCCAAAATAGAATGCGGGATAGTATCGATTGTCTTCTCGGCTGAATTGAAGTTCTAAATTCATACTCTCTCCCGGACTAATGGTATGTCTTCCAAGTGGCAATCCGAGAGGTATGTAACTACTCAATCGTAATGGCACAATCATGACTGATAAGCAATGTTCTCAATAAGCTAGGCGGCTATCAAAGCACTGATTTCAAATACCACATTCTCTAAACTAGACCCACCGAGATGGACAAGAGCCCTAAAAATAAAGTCGTGCACGGAAGTACGCAAAGATAAGATGTGATCTATGGAAGAGGGCTAAAAAGGAAAGATGCCAAGACCAGGACTTACTGTCGACGCCCATTCCACAATGAGATATTTAAGTTAGCTCAAGCGGAGGGAAGATTGGATCCATAACAGGAAAATGAGGCTGGTTTTATGGACAGGAACTCCGCGCCATATGTGCCTTCTAGCACATTATCATTTCACTTGCTTCTATACAATATTCCGGTGAATCACAAGGAGTTAGTGAGCCTAAAAAAATTTAGTTCATCAGTAGAAGTTAAGGATATATGCTTGCTATTTTTAGCCACAATGTATGTAAGTTATTTCAACAAGAGAAAGCGCCTACCCTCATGTACCGGATATTTTCACCATTGACTCCTATATACTCCTATCACAAGCAAGAACATCCTACCTACTTTGAGAATCTATATAGGAATCTATCTTGAATTCTTGCTCAGAAAAAAAATTTGACTATTTCCAGACTCTGCATTTTTCTTTCGGAACTTGGTTACCTCCGTATGTATGTGCCTTAGAGTTAGTATAGTCCGGGTGGACCTGGACAAACCTCACCAAATTTTTTCAGTCATTAGATAGCTGCATCCAGTTTCGCATACCAAGATGGCTATGCTTCTTTTGCACTTGTGCTTCATTTGGCCAAAAACATAAGCTAGTTCAGTGCTTAACACTCCCAAATACACTTTACACTTACAAAACAATTTATTTTGTCTCCTTCATACAGGTTGTAGATACATCAAGTTCATAGCAAATTTGCAATTTCTCATAAAATATACATTTATGGCAAACTGTTGCACTTGCAAAAATTTAATTACACAAAGTATGTTGCACTCGACAGTGAAAAAGCCTTTCAACCTCCAAAAATAAAAAAAAAATTATAGCTGTCTGGCATTTAAATGAGACCTGCCTACACCTGGTAGCATCCAGGATAACTATCATTTTTAACGATCATGTATTACCATTATTACGCCATTACACTGGCGTCACAGTTCTTCGCAGATAGTATCTACCCACTCTACAGAGAGTGGATTGCTACATTTATGAGTGTGATTATTACTGAATCCATTATGGGTACAGGGCTTGCATTAATAATGAGAATGGATGTTGGCAACTGTGTCGACTGCATGTTTACCTGAACAGGGTGTGGTTATTTCTACTTCGGAAAGAAGGAATAAATTGCAAATGGAATTCAACCAAAAAGCCGTGTTGACTTATGGGAATGATAGCTGACCCGCTTGTTTCTTAGCGGAAGATACCTCAAGTGTGAGAGACTTTTACAAAATTGATGTTGCATTAATAGATATTGATCTAAAGGCATAAGGATGTATGCAGGATTAACTTTTTTAAAAGTCTTTTAAACGGATATATGTACATATGTACGTATTTGGACGCACTAGAGCACAGTACTGGTTGAACTGAGCTCCAGTATCGGTAACTGGATTGGACAATGATTGATATGCAAACACGCCAAAAGGTTACACTGACAATGTCAGCCCTTGACCTCGACCAAAACAAAGCGTCCAGAAGTGCCAAAGGGAGAAGAAAGAAAGAGTCCCCCAGAAAAATCCAGGAAAGACGGCAAAACCTCGAAGCAAAGATGCAGGAGTAAAAACTGCAAATTAAGACCACAAAAGAGTCGAGTGGAAAAGATTGATAGAAAAAGGTCGAGGCAAGATTCATGTTAAGCCGGACGCATTGGTGATAAAAAAATTGCGATATACTCCGAAAAGTGAAGACCAACCCTGAGTTAAATGGTCCGGGGTCTGATGTAATCAGTAAGAAAGCGGCAGATGGAAAAACTTCTGAGCACCAAAGCCAAGTATGCAGGTGAAATGGCAGAAGTGAGATCCCTTACGCGCGAGGTGCTCATTACGTGCAAAGACCTGAGATGACGCCACTACAAAGGAAGACATCTGCAAAGTCCTGACCGAGCAGTTCGAGGAAATGCGAAGTATGCAGCCCTCAACCATGAAATCCATGAGGAAAGCCTATGCAGGAACACAAACTGCATCCAAGAACTGCACCAATGATGCAAGGTGCATCCTCTGCGAAGAAAAGGGGAGCAATAACTTTAAACAAAGAAGCGCAATATGCCCTGTATAGAAGCTAAAAAAGCTGCAAGAAGAATATGAAAGTGCTGCAATTAAATTTAAGTCACTGGGAAGCGGCACAGAACTTCCTGGCACAAGCCATTCGCGAGTTAAAAATAGATGTTGCCAAGAATCTTGACGAAAAAGTTTGGATAGCTGATGACTCAAAAAGAGCTGCTATTTGGACCTGTAGAGATTACAAATTTGAAGCAAAAATGATGACTGCCTACTCCAGCTTCGTTCGAGCCAAGGTCAAGGGTGTACATATATACAGTTGTTATGCATCTCCAAACAGCACTTTTGAGGAATTCCAGGGTATGTTGGATAGGCTCATGGATGATGCCAGAGGTCGTAGCCCAATAATTATGGCTGGGGAGTTTAACGCATGGGCCACTGATTGGAGCAGCACTCGAACCAATAAAAGAGCTGAGGCTCTACTAGAAATTGTATCATCACTACACGTAATACTGCTCAATACGGGAAACGAGCACAACTTTAGCAGAAATGACATAGGTTCCATAGTTGACATCACCTTTGTAACTAGTTCCCTAGCGGGAGGCGCCAAGTGGAGAGTCAGCAAACAGTATACCCACAGCGACCATCCAGTTTGAAATACAACCAAGGAGAGCAAACCAGGAACTCCCACCAAAGAAGGCACAACGAAAGGAGTGGAAAATAGGCACACTGAACGAAGACACTTTTACCTTCACCTTTAGAGAGTCTACAATAAGCCCAGAAACAGCGAATGCTATGGCCGCTGAGATTATTAAACAAGTAATGAGGGCTTGCGATGCATCCATGGTCCGGAAAACGTCAGCGAATCGCCGGCCATCAGTGTACTGGAGAAGCAGAGCTACGCAGCAAGTGGCATAGAGCAAGAAGACTGTTCCAGCGATCCCGAGGTTTGCCCTCCTAAAAGAATCTACAGGTACAATACAGGGACAGGCGTAGGGACTTGAAATTAGCCATCCAGGGAAGCAAAAGTGACAACTTTTAAGAACTCTGCGAGCAAGCAGATGTAAATCCTTGTGGTACCGCCTACAAGACAGTCATGGCAAAACTCAAAGGCACCGCTGGGGCACCCTCACCCTTATGCCCTTTGCTAATGCAAAATTAATGTCGGGATTATTTCCACCGCAAAGAACAGCAGAGCATATACATATGTAGAAGCAATTCAGGAAACACATTAAATCAAAACTGTTACCAAAACGAAACTCCTGACCGAGTGCAGACGTTCCGATGACAATAAGTCACCTGTGTTGGATGGTATACCAAACAAGGCCCTTAAGCTAGCAATAAAAATAAACAGGGAACCATTTCTAGATATGTATAATAAGTGTCTAATCGAAGAGGTCTTTCCAGACCAATGGAAAAAACCACCAGATGAGCCCTCGTCATACCGTCCCATATGCCTGTTAGAAACAATGGGTAAAATTCTGGAGAGCATTGTATACAATTGACTGGAGGTGGCAATAAATAAAGCCGGGGGACTTTCAAACCAACAGTATGGATTTAGACAATCCCATTCTACAATAGCCACAATTTTGGATGAAGCTATTTAGGACATGAGATGGAGAGAAGGCGCAAAGAAATACGGTGCTGTAATAACACTGGGCATCCTTCCTTCCTTCCTTTCTACTTTTTGGTAAAACGTCCAAATATTATTCCTGGAGTAGCGCCTCTCTAATTGCTCGCCCACTTCTCGAGCAGTTTCTTTTTATGTTTCGAAGATCTACCTCCTCCTCTTTTGTTCATAAGCCGTTTTCGTCCTTCTAGTCAAGGCCGCTTTGTAAGCGTGTTGCTTTGCTGCATGTGCTCGCCGGCATTCCTCATCAAAACAGGGCTTTTCAATCAAAACGCTTCTAATACCTTTTCGTCCACTGACAGCTTTTGCTATAGTTTTTTTCCAGGATACTTCCAAGAATATCAATAAAAGGTCGAAGAAAAGCAGATGAAGTGATGATTTGTCTACGACGCTTTTATCTATAATGATCTGAATTTAATTAAATGGGCTCAAAGCTAGGTTGTGAATTTTTTTCTGTCCTGATCTGGAATTACCTAGTTTCATACCTGGTGCGTTGTCATATAAACAAATATTATTAGACCACTTATTGGTTCTTGAATAAAGACCTTAAAAAATTTGATGCCGGTTGGGATACGTTAGGTAAATGGATACCTTTGTTAGCAAAAAATTGTCAACGGTACGCTAAGACTAGTAATCAGTCCAATGTGCCGAATTATTAGACCCCTGAGAACCTAATTTTAGTTTTCAACGGCTAAATTAAACCAATCAGATACGTGTATGAATCTCAGGTGTTTATTCAGCTCAATATTTCTAAGATCGTCCAGTTCTACAAGGAAATAGCTCCTAAGAGTGCCTTTCAAGTAACGAATGGAATCTATATTTCCTTTTCGTCCCTATAGTACCTACGTTCGTATCACGCAGTTATACTAATAGCTGTCCGAATATCCCTTCAACTCCCTGTGACAGCCTTCAACTCCTTATGTATGTCATTAGCCAGTACAAAGAAAGTTCATCTCATTTGGGTGTCAGGATACAGCGGACACAGTAATGAAGTGGCAGGCATACTTGCCAGAAAAGAATCTGCATCGACATTCATGACGCCAAGACCGTTCGGTGGACAATCTATCAGCACTGCGAAATGCTGCATTAAAATTTGACTGACAAATAAAGCTCAGCATTACTGAACTGAAGGTAACAGACAAGCCAAAATGTTCATGCCAAACATTTCACTTACAAAAACGAAACAACTTCGAGGTCTTACTAGAAGTTAGATTCGTATAGTCACAGGATTCCTCACTGGACACTGTCAAGTCAAAAAAAACCTCATGACTATGGGAATGACTGAAGGTAACGCTTGAAAAATGAGGACTATGAATCAGCAGAACATATTTTGTGTCAAGGGACACGTCATCGTCACTTAGGAAAATTCTACCTTGAGAGGACATATCTGTTAGCTCACTCAAAGATCTACTAGCATTTATTACTAACTCGGGTATCATGACTGAGCTCTAATTGGAGGAAATCGGAATAGGCCCATCTGTGTCCGCAGTAATATGGTAACAAGCTCCCGCCTCATATTTTTCATCTTAATCTTAATCCCTGCAACTGAGTTTCATGAGATCTGCAGATCTCTTCTTTGTCATACACTGGCCATAATGATTTGGCTGTAGAACAAGTATGTCAATACCTATTTCCCTGTTCAAACTACTAAATAGTGTACCATTCTCAGGAAGGTTCTAGCTCTACTTTCCTTCTTCAGTCTCCTGAATTTCTCTGTTAGGGAATGATCATGTATTCCACTGAAAGATTGAAGTCTTATGAAGAGTTCTGCTGACGTACCTTGCTTATGTATGTATCTGCTTGGTGTCGATATTTATAAATTCTTCAAAATGCAATGCGATAACCCGCATCTTGTCATAACTACCATGTAGGCTGAGCTGCATTAATTCTTTATCATACAATGCAGACAAAATGGTATGCTAGCTGTTCTGCTAATTCCGGAGCGCCGACAGAGCCTTTTCGCCAACATGCTGCAGCCCAATAGTTGGTTGTTACCTTTCCTGGGAATAGTTGCATCATAGGACATAACCATGTTTTTATTGGGCTGATCTCCAAAAATTTGATCAAATACCCTTTCACAAATGCCTTTCTGTTACCTTTTCTGATTACATTTGCGCATATCCTTGTGCACCTTTCATAACGAATTTGCCTTGCGATGGCTAAGAAAGATTCAATTTAAGGTAAAGGCACTTACCAAAGGAAATCCATAAATCTCAGCACATTCACGGAAGCCAATACCTTCAACGCCTTTCCCTATCTCAAGGAAGTAAAAATGGAAAAAAAAAATTCAATCACTCCACTTAACTCCGTTTAAACACAAAACACACTAAAAACCCTCTCGCATCGGTTGTAAATCTGTCAGAATCGATTAAATCATAACCCAAGTGCGGCGGCGGCTCCTTCTCGTGTGGCAGGTGATAAGATATACATTCTACCGGAAATCATTTTCGCTTACTCTACAGTCGAGCGTAAAACCATTTAAGGATCGTGGTGTGAAATTACGGTCCGCGTGTATTTGGTGGTGGTAAACATGCCCATAAATTTTCAAGAATACTTCCAGCCACTAGAATGGGGGTGGGGGTAGGGAGTTTTGGAAAATGTTGTTACTGGATTTGCAGTCGCTGCTACCCTTCTACTCGAGATAATGAATACCGAAGGATACCACTTAACGAATGATTTATGGGATCCTTAGTTATTGCTTACATTTTGTTGATTAATGTTTTTATTGTTTTCGGCCCTTTCAATTGCTTTTGTTGGTTTTATTTGCAATAAATTTTACTAAAATCTGAACAAGGTCAATTTTCTAAGGTCTAGACGGTGGTGGTTTGTTTTTTTTTTCTGGTAATTTGCTACACAATACCCATGAGGTTTGTGCTGTTGTCAGGGAATAGAAAATTGGTCAGTTTTGAAGGCAATGAATGTAAGGAATATGATAAATCTGAATGAATAACATCGCAATGGGAGTGATCCAAAGTTTGTGGTTAGAAAGTAATTTATTTTGCGAAGGACAGCTTCGATGGAAATTGAAAGTCATCAAATTGATGGGTATTTGTT
The DNA here is from genome assembly GCA_905220385.1 of Xylota sylvarum. Classification (NCBI taxonomy): domain Eukaryota; kingdom Metazoa; phylum Arthropoda; class Insecta; order Diptera; family Syrphidae; genus Xylota; species Xylota sylvarum. Next base: position 44,753,724 of record LR999958.1, read on the forward strand.
CACGCAAATCCTTTAGCGTGCATAAATCTGTCTAGACAAGGATCAAAAGCATATTCTTTTATTTTCATTATTCCTCATGCACACGAGATGATTATGTGACGTGGTGTGTACCTTATATACGCAGTCTCAGAACTAAGAGTTTGAAAATGTCGAAGGAGTATTAATGGAGAGTATCTTTCGTAGTTTAATTTAAAAATAAAGCCTGTGCGTTATTACCCACCAATGCAAAACATTCTCGATATCGGAGAAAACCAAAATTGATTCATTCCCTACACTTCAAACAGGAAGTAACACTTTGCGTTACCGAAATAAAAGGTGCTACCGAAACGGACACAATGTCTCGGATAAGGAATGACAACACGTTGACGACATTTTCCTATCGTTCTTGGACAAAGATTGGTTTCTAGAATGTGAAGATGCTCTTCGACTGACAGAGTGAAGGGATTCAAAATGCCAGATTCCTTCAACTGGAACATGTGTTATAGACTGGACATATTGGGAGTAAGTGAGTTTAGATGGTTAGATGCGGGTGAGTACTAGTCCCAATGCGTAACACTGTACTGGTCTACTCGCAAAGACCATGCAGAAGCCTCCGTGGATATAGAGTTGGACAGCTGCCAGCACCCACAGAACGCAGAAGCCTGATTTCCTGGTAGCTACACGGTGATATGCTTTTAATGGCCAGATTAAGGACTATAGTACGTCGCGTCACCATTATACTGGGTTACGCCCCAACAAATGGCTCGTCTGAGGAAGAAAAGGAGATCTTCTACAACCAGTTGGATGTCGTTTTTAATACAACGCCCGAAGGCGACATTATTATTGTGATGGAAGACCTGAATACCAAGGTAGGCAACAATAACGAATGGCTTAGACATGTTATACCGCAACGGCAACGCTGAAAGATTCGTTGAATTTTGCAATGAAAATCAGCATGTCATAAGTAACACCATGCTTGAGTACAAAGTATGTCATTAAATTAGCTGGGTGTTAAGTGACAGGCAAGCGACCCCCAACCAAATTGACCATTTTGATATCAGTCGTGTAGAGGTCCGAAACAGACATGATCACCATCTTATGATACGGACTCCTGCCGTTCGGAGATCAAACGATACACGGATGCCCAGATTCAATACAGACCGAGTTAGTGATCCATCAGTGCGCCAAGAACTAAAGAACCATCTCTCAGGTGGTGTGGAAACAATCAGCAGCTCACTGCCCGCCATCATAAAAAACCATATTGGTATGCTGTTAAAATGGTTCTCACATTAAGTGCAGAAAGAACTGTCGCTCGATCCTTAGGCGGCGTGACTTTCCGAGGTTACCTAAAGAAAGATCGACGAATGAAAACAACTTAGAATTTGAATTGCAGCAACTTCAGGAACAGGGAAGACCGAGCTAGAATCCCTATATCGCATGAAGTGCAGCGTAGCGTGCGGCGTAATAAGCCTAATTACATCAATCCCTTGGCAACCAAAGCAGAAGAAGGTGCAAAAAAGTTCGACAGCAGAGCTATTTACAGAATTACCAAAGCGCTGATAGGTAGGTCGCAGCTCTACAAAACACCTGATGAAAGGCTTAGACGGTTCTTTGCTTATATCGGATTAGGATGAACGAGGAGATGGAAGGAGCATTTTGCTACGGTTTTAAATCGTGTATTCGCTAGCAATTTGCACCCAAGACAAACTAAGGTCTCCCAGTAATGATAAGACCATTACCGCGATCAAAGCACTGAAAAGCTATAAGGTGGTAGAACTTGAGGGCATACCCGCGGAGCTATTTCGGGTAGTGCCAATTGCATCGGCCGATCTATTGCACCCACTTGTTGGGAGAACCTGGGATTCCGAGAGCTTTCCGGATGACTGGAAAAGGGAATGATCAACCAAAATCATTAAAAAGGCAACCTAATGCAGTACGGCGCCCACTACGCCGTGTCTTAAATCTCTCGTGAGAGTTTGACAAACATCCAAAAGAAAAAGCTTCTCAAAATAAAAATTGACCTGCGGATACGGCATTCAACAATAGGTTCCTTCCATTCGTGTAAAGAATATATAAGAATGGTTGTGAGAAGCTAGGCCCTAGGTCCCATGGACCTGTTGCGCAAAAAAATTGTATTTTTGTAATGCAGTGCGAAAAGTGGCGAGGTATTAGCGCGCTGACTTCTGTGGCTAAGATAATAGCTCGAATAATCCTTGAGCGAATCAAGGAACACCCCGAAGATATACTAGATGCCGAACAAGAACGTTTCCATTCTGGATCCTCCTGTGTCGACCACATCAACACCCTTCGAGCAGTGCTTTGAATATCGTTCATCACTTCACCTGCTATTCATCAATTTTGAAAAGGCCTTTGTTATTGTCAATCGGTAAATCATTTGAGGTACCTTACGCAGGAGAGTTATTTCAGATACTTACGATGGGTCTACATGTCACGTTTTGCATAGAGGAAGGCTGTCTGAGGAATTCAAAGGAGTTCTCACCAATATTGCTTTTATTGGTGACTAGTGATGTGCTAAATGCTGCTTTGTCGACGAGAATCTGAGCAATTCGATGAACTCTTACATACACCTAGACTATGGTGACAATGTATGCCTACTCTTGCACAGACTAATGGACCTTGGAGGGAACCAGATTTCGTTGGGCTTAAAATTAATTCGGCAAAAACGAAACTGATCAGCCTGGAATAGAACTCATCAGCACATTGCATTGGTGGACAAATGGTTGAGAGAGTAGAGACTTTCCAATACCTTGCGAGTATTGTCTCAGTCGATGGCAGAACCAAATTGGAAATAGTCAGCGGAATCGAGAAGGCAAAGTCTGCGTTTGGGATGCTAACCAAAATTTGGCGAAGTTAGTATTAGAATTAGTTCCGACGTTAAGTCCGTATTTGTATATGGATGTGGTACTTGGAGACTAACAGCTGCTATCACTAAGAAGCTGCAAATGTACGTTAATAGGTGCCAATGCAATATCTTAAGAATTTTCTGGTCAAACCGTAACGAACAGCTTTATCGGAGAACGGGCCATGAACCAATAGGCACACCTATACAGCGACAAAAGTGATAGTTAATTGGACATATTTTCCGAAAAGGTGACAGACAGCTAACCACGCGATGCAATGGAACCCACTATGATAGCAGGAAACGCGCGATCTTAGATGCACATTTTCCAGAACAGTAGGGAAGAAACCACGGTAACTGGGAAAGAGCTGGGGAGAGCTGAAGCACATTGCCAGGCATTGTGGAGGCAATTGGACCCACAAGGGGATACAGAACATAAGTAAAAGTGAATCACGGAATGCTGTGAGAATATGGAAACTGTGATTAACTTAACAAAAATGGCCTATTATGAATCTAGTCGAGATCTCCTAGCCTGCCTTAGCCCTTTACAAAGTAAAGAAGAGTAACAAGGTTGAGCTCAATCGGTTCACCCCTCGAACTTTAGGCAGGGCAGATTTGCTTCTTCATTTTAGAAATACGAATATTAAATCTAAAACCATTATGTTCGCTTTCATATATCGATGGCGTTAAGGTGCCCATTTCGAGGACTGAAGTTAGTAAAGTGACTCATAAAGGCTCCTAGCCCATATTCATGCAGTTATGTAGACCCGCCTTCTTAGTAAGCCTACACAAAGCAAAGATTATTTGAACCTGCCTTAAAGTGAATTCAACTCTCATTGCTCCTTTTCAGAGACCCTAAAGTATGGCAAAAAAACTAGCTCGAGCTTTTTGAAACATACACAGTTGACTCTTGAAAATGAGGACTCTCGTCCATCGAACAACCACTTCGTATATAAGATTCGATCTAACAAGGAATGGAAATAATTAGTTTAAGAATCTGGGATTAAGTAGTGTCTATGTCTTAAACATTTTGCAATATTGCTAGGGAATGCTAGTAGCTCTTTAGGTTCATTGTCACATACATATGATCTGTAAAGACGGACTCGCACAAATTCGCTTCGGTTGAGAACTCATCATTCAATTGCAGGGTATGCTTCCCAGTCACTTCTACGGAGTCGGAAATCGACCAATAGGTTCCATAAAGCATACGACATCGATCAACAGATTCCAGAAATTGGTACAAGGCGCACTGTATTGTGCATCCGCCTAGGGTAGTCAATGTAGAACTACTGAGCTGAAGTTGAACGTTTGGTGTCCAGAACACGCCACAATTTTGTTCATAGTCCCACCTCGCATAAACGTTTGACAAACATCCAAGAGTAACGATCTTTGAGTCGTAGGCAATCTGACACGGTCATATTTATAATAGGTCCCAACCTGGCTACATAATATTTTCTAGCCTAAGCTAACCTAACATATATGTACATCATTTGTCGTAGCAAACTATGCATCAGCCAGGCTAATGTAGGATAACAATGAAGAGTATTCATTGGTCTATTAATATTAAAGTCTTTACAAGGCAGGACTAGAAGCTTGATTGTTTAGAAATATTTACAGGTACCATGTAGTCCGTGCCTAGTATTGAGACAGATGTGTTCATGGACCTTGCACTGAACTAGTTCAAATCTTAGTACGTACAGCCAACATAAAAAAGGCAACAGCTAGGGACTTGTAATTTAATACCCAGGTACAGCATAACTAGTTTTGGAATGTTGTAAGAATGAATCTACGAAGCCGAGGTTAAACAGATGTATCTATCTATTCAAGACTCAAATTTTTAGATACTGTCTCTTTACAGAGCGAGCGAGTTCAAATAGCCAAAGTAGAGCCTATGTCCTACCTTCTCTCAATCCATCGATTGTGAATCAATAGGTGAATCCTAGAAAGTACTTGTCACACAAGACCAGCTTATCATCTCTAAGAGTTAGCTTAGTTAATTTTTTTGAAAAAATGTTTTTGAAACAATGTTAATAAAATCGACTTCATCCACATCCTTGTAACCAACTTTCTGTCATTTCTACAGTCTTGCAACTCTATTTGGTGAAACTATAAATTGCTAACGAAAGAAAAAGGAAGACTTTTGGGGGAATTAAATTTACCACGTGGTTTGGCAACTTACACTAATAATTCACACCATAGTTGGAAATAGTTTCTGAAATTCCAAACCAGCATGTGGTTGGCAGATCCATTAGAGCCCAATGGAGGGAGCGACCAACCGATCCGTCGTACTGCACCCTCACCCTGGCTTACCGAAATGTGAAACAGAAGAACTCCCGAGTAGTTCTTGCTTTTTACATGGAAAAACTTTTTAATTTAATTATTTTACTTTAGCAATTGACATAAATTCATGAACACTTTCTTTTTTGCCGTCCCGTTTGCTAGGATCCTTTCGCGAATATCATGTACTTTGGGATGGATTTCGTGATGGAACCTGTGCGTTGTCGTTTGCGATATTTGACAAATGTAACGAGAAACCTCCATACCACAGGTTCCACCACCTTTCTCTGATGATCATCTGTTATTATGCGATGCTCTCAGGCTCATATGGGAGCTCAGGAGAATTTTACGAAAATAACCTATTTACCGAGTGTTATCCTTTGGGGAACTGTGAGATGCCATTCTGCCTCCTCCACCCCCCGCACACACACATGGGTTGACTGACTGGAATGTGTGGCAAGATGGGTAGTAAACTGATTCCAATGTGAGTTGGGATTTTGTTGCTGGGAGTTAACAAGCATACATGGTTGCACTTCTAATTTTTCAACTCCAGGTTGGCCGGTATTCTGTGAGTTTCCCACCAGCTGCAGTTCTCTGCTCTGGCTCTAGCCTCTCTGTGTATTTTCTGTGTTTTTTGTGGCACTATTGCTGCAACAAGGGGGGTTGAATAACTCACATTGGTTGGCTTGGCTGGTGCTAGCGTTGGCGGCATCGTCGTCAGTGGTGGGGAACACTCTAATATGCACACACGTTCACTTGAGATGCAAATGCAATCTTTGGCTTTGGTTTCGCCTCCTGTTTTTTAGCAATAGAACGAAGGAACACAACCAATCGTCGTTGCTGCGATACTATGTAGTGGAGAGTATCAGGTGCAACCTTAACCTGTGTTGTTTGTGCAAAGAATTTAAGAGGAAAGGTGGGTTTACTACCGCCACCACCACCGCTGGCTCCACGCCCTTCCTCGTCTATTCTTGAACTTTAGTCTTTCGGATGAGACCTTGTATTAGGATGCCATATCGTGTGTTTTAACTTTTAATGTTTCCAGGTCAATGGGTTTTCCAAAGTCTCATGTTGTATCTCTTGACTGAACTTGTGCCACGAACTGGTAGTAGGTAGATACATACGTGTGTACCTTTGTTGAACAAGCCTGTGCACATGTATTGCAGAAATTTTATTTTTCTTCTCGTTAGGTAGGATGGGTAGGGAAATTCTACTACTGTGTGTTCAGTAATGGTAGATTAATTATTTAAGGTCGGAATAGTTGTAGGGAGAGGTGATGTAAGTTTTTGGTTGTTTGAGTGCATATCTAAAGGTACCTATCCAACTAGTTGAGGAACTTTTCTTTCTTAGATACGAGCAGTGGAAAGTTATTTGAATAATTTAGGGAAGTTTGTTTGGTATTGTTATGAATATGTTTGACTGAAGTATTTATTCGTGTAATGGGGGAATGAAATGGAACCCACTGACGTTTTCAAGAAAAAGGTCTTCATTTTAGCGCCATAAAACTTTATTAGAGTTAGCTACTAGCGTATGTAGTTGCTTCAATCTTAATAGGCGAAGGTTGTTGCTTTTTATATCTCTTATGAGAATTATAGTTGTGAGGTCATGGAAGGAACACTGATAAATGAAGTACCTGGGAATTAGATACACTTGTCGTCCACTTATACCTCTTGAGACTTCCGTAAGTGCAATGATTTTAAATTTAAAGAAACTCAGTGGCACACACTTTCTACGAGTGCTCGTAGGACTATGTACAAACTACTCGTATTGAATAAAGAAAGTCTTGCCGGACGACCACGACTTGGAGTCATTAATATCCTGTCCGAGGCTTAGGTTAGGTTAGGTACGTGGGTCGGCGTGTGGAGGAATCCACAACGCCACACTCAGGTCAATACTGACCCATTGTGCTACCCATAAGGGGAGAGATGTCCCTTGCCCATTGGTTAACCGTGGTTCTAGAAATATGACTCCTATGAACTAGCAAACCATCTAGTTGATTTGATGTAGTTCAAAATGTCATTGACTGGTCTACTGGATAATTCTTCTAGATCACGGAAGAAGTGTCGCCTGAGAAATTTAAATCTAAGATGGATAAGACCTGGATAGTGACAGATAAAGTGGGTTGTATCCTCATTAACTTCCTCATCACCACATCCACGACAAATGTCTTCCTCTGTTAGTCTTAGTTTTTTCATGTGATACCGCAGAGTATCCTACTACTATCAGGGTAGAAAGAGATTTCCTATTCTTTTGTACAATTCTATCGACCTTACTCTTATCAAAGCAGGGCCATATCCTTCTTGTGATGACACAACTGTCTAGGGAAGACCATCTAATGTTAGCCTCCCTCCGAGCCCTAATTCCTGCTTCGAGCTTCAGTGAGCAAGGCTGGAAGCGCACCGATGTGTCGACCTATTTTGATGTAGATTCTGAACCTCTTCTTGCCAGCTTGCCAGTTGGCATTATCCGGTTTATTTTCATGTTCATTGACCCAGCAGAGTGCAATATTGTGCTGTGTTCCAAGAACCTTGAGCTCTTCACGACAGCACTTCACAAGCTTGGATTTTATTTCGATAACAGAAATAGCTTTTATTGCGCCTGGCTGTCAATGAAAAAGGTGATACCTTCCGGTGATATTGCCTTCAATGCAGTCTCACGGACGGCTATTGTCACTGCTAGGACCTCCGCTTGAAAACACTGCTATGGTTCGGCAGACGGACTATTCTAGATAAGCTCAGTGGTTAAGAAAACATACCTACATCGATTTGTGATCCATCAGAGAACACAGAGATAAAACGTGTCTTAGTAGGCTGACCGCTTTTCCATTCTTCTCGGGAACAAGCTTGTGAAGGGTCTCTTGCAATCTAGGTACGGAGTCAGATAATCCGTGGTGGGAACATTTCCTAGATATTTATTCAGGATCATAGAATGACCGATTGTATTTTGTCTCAAGCTGTTTGACTGACTTATGCTCAGGGCGCTTATAGCTGCCGAGGCTTGAACGAAGATATCCAGCGAAAGCAGATTGAGGATAGCCTCCAGTCCTGCAGTAGGTGTGGTTCTCATGGCGTTTGTGGTGCCAATACAAGCCAATCTCTGTATCTTCCTAAAAGCCGTTAAGTTGGTGATCTTGCTTGTCGACTGCCACCATACAAGACAGCCATAAGTCAGAATAGGTATTACTAAACCCCAGGTCCCCAGGTTTTCCCAAACATTCTTCTTATCAAGTATGAGGCCTAGGTATCTGGCGCTGATCGAGGGGAGTGCCCCCTATGGAAGGTAATGTTAACTCATGAATTTACCTTTTGTTAGTAAACAGTACCAGCTCGGTTTTCTGTGGATTGACCGCTAGTCCACATTTCTTGATCCAGGTGCCTAGAGTCCTCAACGCACGTTCCAAATGTTCACTAAGGGTAGAAAGGAATTTGCCCGTAGCTATCAATATGACGTCGTCTGCATAAGCGATGGTCTTGACCCCACTATACCTGAGTTCTTTGAGTACGTCATTTAGTACAATGACCAATAATAGTGGGGAGATTACTCCGCCTTGAGAGGTACCTCTAGAGGCATAAGCTTTAACAACTTAAGCAACTTCGTATTCCCGTGCTCCGTTATGATATGTCTCTCCTCAAGGAATTCCACAAGCCAATTGATCAGGGTATTGAGGCTTGTGAGTGTTTTACGCACCGCGTCCGTTCTGACGTTGTTAAATGCTCCTTCGATGTCTAAGAATGCAACTAAAGTGTATTCCTTAACCTTTAAAGAGTCCTCGATTGTGCTAACCACACGATTGTGCAGAGCTGTCTTAACACTTTTTTCTTTGGTGTAAGCGTGTTGGGCTGTGGATATATCCTCGTGAATGTCAGCTAGTCTCTCAAAAGTTTTCAGTATAAAGGAGGTAAAGCTGATTGGATTGAAGCCTTTTGCGGTGGAATGACTTGTCTTACCAGCCTTAGGTATAAACACTACCTTGAACTCTCTCCAAGTTCGAGGGATATGCCTTCGTATGAGACTACTCGTAAATAGTTCCTTGAGCACCGGAATAATTATACTCACAGTACTCTGTAGCGTGATCCGAATAATACCATCCAGCCCTGGTGATTTCTCTCCTCTGAGATCAAGTCCGCTGGTAGTTCATATTCCGTGTTTGTAATAAGTCTGGAGCTATTGACAGATTGAGTTATACTTCCTAGGAAGTGCGTACTTATCAGTAATTTTAGTGAGTCTGAACAAGATTCAGTGCAATTACCGTCGGGATTTTTGAGTGACCCTATAGTCGTCGTTTCCCTGGAGAGGATTTTCCTTAGTCTCACAGATTCTGTCGATCCCTTCTACATTCCTACAGGTCAAGAAAAAACAACTTATTAATTGTAACCCTCTATCAAAGAAAAAACATTTTATCCTGCCCTCTTTAGACCAATTCCTTCTAAGTCAACATCCTGTGGCATTTACTTAGAAACCTTTCAAGTGAAGCTTACAGTTTTATTTTGCAATTCTTTCTTATTATTATTATTTCTTAAAATAAAAGGACGAAAGAAAAACTACAAAAATATCCATAGACTTATAAATCTAAGACCTCTCCTGGAGAAAAACTATACTTACACAATGTCATTCCGTAAAATGTCCCTTTTTCCTACACTTTAGTTTCAAAACACTCATCCGAAGAGAAAAAAAAACACACAGTTCCTCCATTTCCAAGTGGAACATCCATAACCTAAATGAACAAGAAAAAGCAAGGGAAACATCCTTGTCGCTGCCACAAAAGACATTGTGAATAATCTCATTGGTCTCAGGTTGTTGCTTTTAGAATAATTAAAAATTCAAGATGGATGTTTGCATTGTATCTCCGCATCTATAGTAGTATGTTAAGGAGGTGTGGAGGGTATAATGTTAATAGAAAATGAGAAAAAGACAACACAACCTCTAGTGCAATCTACAATCCAAAAGCCCCCAGTCCCCTAGTCGGTGGGTACTATGGCTTGTGGAAAACTATTTCTGTAATTACGTGGGAGAGATGACGATTGAATACGTGATTGAAGTGGAAAGGTGAGGAAAAACAGGATTATGTAAAAAAACGAAGTGTGTGTAGTTCTTTTTACTAGCATAGAAATAAAATCAGAAAAAAAATACATATTGTTAACAAAAAAAAAAGGAAAACTGATTAGATGAGACGATTCTACTTCAAGAACTCAAGAAGATGTGTCACTACAGTGAATGCAATCACACATGCAGGCATGTACATTATGTTTGCAGTATGGGATGTGGTCTGAAACAATGAGTATTGCTTTTGTAAATTCCGGCTTATTCAATATTTTCGGTTATTAACAGTTCAATTCTTGACGTCCTTTGAAGTTTAGATACATAGGATGGATTGGGTTTAGATTGGTGTTTGTCCACGCTAAGCTGGGACACACTGATACCAAAAAGATCGATTGTCACTAAAATCTGATCTGTTGAGATAGCCCTGTATGAAATGGTAGCAACAATCGAAAGTTCACTCCACCACAAAGAATTCAGGAGCCTTAATCCGAACTAGAAAACAGACAAGTACACCCACTGGCCTCTAGTATAGAGGTAGCCCTCAAGAAGGGGTCCTATCTCCTCTACCATGTCTACATAGTCCTATTTAAACAGGACCTGACAATGGTCGTTAACTTTGTTCTACCTCCACTTACTTACTTAGATGGCGTTGTTTCTTCTATCCAATTTCAGTGATCCTGACTTCATCTGCGTTAGAACGAGGCAAGGAGAAACCAGTGTGGATCACTTCTGCGTATGATGAGTCGAGGCCTCGACCTGCAGACATTCCGTACAAATCTACTGGTCTCGATGGTATCTTTCTAGTAGAATTACAGCAAGGTTTTGATATTTAAAGTCCATGGCTTCACACTATCTTTAGGCGTTGTTTAAACTTCGACTACACCTCTAGATCGCGGAGGAGGGCTTAAGTTGTCTTTATATCGAAAGCCGGTAATACCTCCCATGCATCCCCTAAAGACTTCCGTTCGATCAGCCTATCCTCATTTCTACTGAAGACTCTGGAAAGGCTAATCGACGTCCAGATTAGAACTAAATTAGACAGTAATCTCCTATTGATATCCCAATACGCGTATAGCAAGGGAAAATCGATAGAGACTGCTTTACATTCGTTGGTAGGAATCATCGAGAGATCGTTTGAAAACAAGGATTTCACTATGGTGTCCTTTCTTGATATTGAAGGAGCTTTCAACAATGTCAAAACAGAAGAAATATCTACTGCACTTCTTGACCTAAAGGTTGACAACTATCCTTGCTATTGGATCGAGCATATGCTTAAAAGCAAGCTTATCCATGCTGAGCTAAGGTGCTGTCTATCCAGAAGGTCGGTGTAGAGGGGTACCCCCGGGGTGAAGTATTATCACCACTATTGTGGCTCATGGTAGTGAATACTCCTAATCTTGGGTAAAGAGGGGTTCAGTGTTATAGCTTATGAGGACGACATTGCTATGGCGATACAAGGGAAGTTCCTTCTTACAGTTAGAAACCTAATGGAGTCCGCTCTAAATAAACTAGCAAAGTGGGCGGATATTGTCAGTCTCGGAGTTAATCTGCCGAAGATTGGTTGCGGAAACTGAATATACAAGACCGTGCTAGGAAGACCTCGATTGCCCTCTATTCATGTAGGAAAGGCCTAGACCCAAACTGGAGTCTCCAGCCCCGTGTCGTTCACCGAATATACACGATAATAGTCAGACCCATCCTTATGTACGGAGTACTAGTCTGGTGGACGACACTGAACAAGAAAAGCAAAATTGAAATACTCGAGAAAGTTCAAAGGTTATCTTGCAGGAAGTATACTTCACTGTATTGGACATTGGAATCGAAACTCGAAAATTCCAATTAGATACCGCAGCCATGAGTATGGCAAACAGTATGTGGAACAATATCACTACATGTCACTTTTAAGCAAATCTGGCCTCCCTTTTAGTCTAAGTGCGTCCCTGCTAGGCCGGGGCAACCACCCAACCCAACCCAACCTAGATGGCGCTACACTCCGGAGTGGACCTGGACGTTGTAAAAGTTGGTTGAGGTCCTCTTCCACTTGTGCGCGCCAGCTAAGGCGAGATATCTTTCTACTACGTTGTCTCTCCGGGTTGTATTCAAAGACTCTTCGGGTCGGATCGTTGATGTCCATTCGCTCTACATCTCCTAGCCATCTTGGAGGACTGAAGCGTACTTTTCTGATGTCGATGTCGCAGTACAGATCGTAGCTCCGCTATCCAACTTGGTTTTAATCATTCAGGTTGAATGGTTCGTTCTGTTGTCGTCGCCATTCAACGTTCAACAGCAGTCTCCAGAAGTGGTTTTTCATATCCTCAACACCGACTGTGACTCAACTACAAGGTTTGTTTGTTCATCTCTACAGGTTTCTGTTGTGGTCTTGTTGCCTTGACGTTCTTTTTACTTTTTAGTACAACTTCCAAACACTGTTCATGGAGTAGGACCTCTCTTATTCCTCGATTGTGCGCCTCTCGTCCTTTTTCTTTTTCCTTCGGAGAAGCCGATTTTCTTTTCTCCTCTTTTGGTTACGAGTCGCTGCATCTGCTTGTCGAAAATCTTCATCAAATCAGGGCTTTCGTAGGGAAAGTCAGGTAAAACCCAGAACAACAGTTGTGGTGTTTCTGATGGCTTCTTGGCAACGATGTCACTGGTCTTTCGCCCTTGATGCTGGTATGGGGCTTGTTTGAGAGGTTGAGGGATATACGGCAAAGTTTCTGGCGGTTTGTTGCGATAACAGTATTTCTCCGTTTTTGTGTCGCCTGAGATATTCGTAGATGTACATTGTTTGCAACTAGGTCGTGATCCGAGTCACCGATACGGAAAGCCGTCAATTCTTTTAAAATGAGTGTTGCTATCCTTACGAGAACGAGAATCGTGACAGCCTGTAACTTCAATGATGTCCTAGAAAAAAGTTCGTTTGTTGGGCCTTATTACTGAAAGAGATTCCTTGGAACCAGTCGCGTAAATATGTATCACGACTGCAGGGATATGCTCTGAATTCGTGGGTTAGGTACACTGGTAGACCTATCTCTATATATTGAAGCTACATAGTAGGTGTTCCACTAGAGTAGGAGTCGCCACATACACATGGTATCTCTATCTTCTTCTATGTGAAGAAATGGACGGAGTGTCACTATCTGTAACATATCATCATGGAACATTTCTTCGAAAAACCGAAAAAAATGCAGTATAATGGACAGAACAGGCTTTAATTTCCAATAAGACTATGTACCAGTTGCGTATGAGTGATCCAATGGAGTGCTTCAGTAGAAAAAAACTTAATAACGAGGTTCCGAGTTTCGCCTTAAATTCATTTACAAAAGCCGTAATATTTTAGTAGATCAGGCCTTCCTGTCACCATGACAATCAGTCTTCGAGGATCCCAATTAAGAAATACAGAAATACGGTGCCAGGAGGACGCACATAAATGCCTCCTCTGTTCAACTTAAAGTCACTCAAATTGAAGGACATTTGAATTCAGATACTAGTTGCCTTAGAAAATCGTATCAATTGAACATTCCGCTCATGAATTAGACAAAACTGAATGTTAAGCTAAAAACTGTTCTACCCTCACCACGTACATCCACATCCAACAGCCTTTTATTTGAATGAAACAAAACGAATTCCCTGCAGTGCACACGTAATTGGTTGTCTTCGATTATCATTCTCTAAAATGCCGAAGGAAGGATTCATGACAAAATCGCGTATACAACGAGACGTGTCTCAGCCTTAAAAGCGAAAACCATTTACATCCCTCTCTACACATTCCATCCAAAAAAAAAAAAAAACACCCCCCTTCCAACCAACCCGTCTGAAATAATGGAAGACAACACACAGACGAAATCGAAAAGCAAAACATTGCCTATTACGAGTATAATACAACCAGCGGCTGCCAACGACCATGTCATTTGCAACAACAAAGGATACGGTTCAGCAATTGAATGAGAGTACGGTTGAAATCCTTTTTGCGAATTGTATGCCTACGCCAGTTGAATACCTTTCTGTGCTAAGTCAAATCGTTTTAAGGATCGTTTGGTTCCTAATCCATGTGACAGTCTTTCCTTGTATAGCAAGTCGAGGTTGATAACAAAAAAAAAAAACGAAAGAACCCTACACACGCACAACACCTTCGGCAAGGAGCAGCAATGAAAACGATTCAAAAAGAGTGGGAACACAATTTCAGGTACTTGTCACCGTTGTTACGAGAAATCCAGCTTTTGTTTCCTCTCGGTACGTTTATGTAATCAAACGCAGGTGCACCCCCACCCCCCATTTTCTAAGCGTTTTGTCGAACACAAGTGTGCTCTCAAGTCTGCCAATAGCAATTATTGGCTATCGAGATTCCCGGCAAAGGAGTCCAATCTGTTCCGTCATTGTGCGTATAAAGGGGGTGACATCAGATGGAGTAAAAATAGTTTTCTCGCGATATGAGGGTTGGGGGAGCCTCTTCTAGAAAAGTAGGTCACATACCCATGATTGTATTCTATAAACGACGAATGATGATGAACACAGGGTATACAATAGAGTCTTCTTGCCTTACAGGTTTAAAATACTTTTCTTTTTAGAGAAACGTCCTGGCTCGCATTAAGTTTTCTCCAAGGAATACTCCTCACAATGCTGTTTGAACTTTTTCGTAAACGATAAAATGAAAACGATAAATTGAGTTGTCTGGCAAGTTCGTCAAACCATTCAGGCTCTAAGGCTTTTTAGTCATCCATGTATATAGCTTTTGATTTTCTAAACCAGTAGTATGAGCATTTTGTACGTTATCGTGTTTTAGAATCCTTGTTGAAGATATCTATCCCATGTGTGTAGACTTAAGGTACGTTTTTCCATAAGTAGGTAGGTGTGTGTAAAACTTTATGAAATGTTAAACAAGATAAATAGGAAAACAAAGATAACAGAGTAAAAATGAAAAACAACGGATGTGGAAGTTTAATATTCTGTTTGGAAAAGTTTTTATTATTATTTCGACTTGACTTCAATGGAAGGAAGGGAGTGTCTTCCGTAAAGATGGTCCTACTCATGCATACATGTATTAAAATATAAGACCCTAGCCTAACCGACATTAACTCGGCTAGATTAATAATAGTAGAAAGGGTAGTAGGTTTGCCTGCAATCCCCACAATGTAAGTAGGTTATTAACAAAATCTAAATTTTTCCAACCATTGCACTATAAAAGCCAATCATACATATATTACAGCAACGGAACCCCCTTTAAACTAATATGCCAGATTGAACAAACTTCACTTTTTAACTCCGATTTGGTTGAAGATTTGGCGATCGACTTCAATCCTAATTTTCGTAAAGAGATCAATAAGAATCTAGAATCTAGAATCAGCCACTGGCCTGTAGTGAAGCATTTGTCTACCCACACTGCTGCAGATTTATAAATATACTTGAAAAAGATACTCTTCCTCTAGATACGCTCTAGATACTCTCAAGTGCATGCCTATCAAAATCAATTAAAATGCCAATACATTCACTCTTTCACGCACTCATTCAAAAAATTCACTATGTCGGCTTTCCTGGACATTAAACGAGCATTCAACAATGTTGATTGAATACTGATTCGATGATCAGGGCTGTGAAGGAACTTTCAGTTTGCAAATAAGTCTATGATAAATGCCACCTTTGGCAACAGCTCTACTAGAAAGAAACCCATCGGGGTGTCCTACAGGTAGGTGTACTGTCTCCACTGCTATTGAACTTAGTACAAAATGAATTTCTCCTTTACGGTAGAGAACACAGGAAGTAGAGTAGTTACATGTTAAGACGACCGACATTACTATCTTAGTATAAGATACCTAGATACTTCCACACACCTGCTGATATTTTACAATCTGCTTCTACAAAAATAGCCAAATGGGCAATAGTATGAATTTTGTAGATAACCCTACCTACGACTAAAGTGAGACAGAACGCTGTCTTGGAATGAAAACATTGCCGAACGCTCTAGTGACCCTGTACTCATACAAGAAAAACTCTGGGCCCTAGGTAAGGACTGCAACCAAAAATCATGCTTTTGTGGTACGCCTCAGGAATAAGACCAATACTGAACTTCAGCCTGCACTAGAAAAGAGATCAATTTTAATGATGAATGAAAACTTTCAACGGGTAGTATGCCAAAGCATTGATTTCAGCATGGACTTCAAGTATCTAATACAAACAAAAACACTGTTCAATATTTTTTAACGATTGTTGCTTTATTGAAAGAGTAAACCTTCCAATTAATTATGGAATATTATTTCATTTAAATGACTGCCTACGCTGGCTTGGCGGTGAACCATCCTGTCAACCTAATTTTTCAATATATTTTCGATTGTGTCGGGCTCTATTTCACGAATAGCTTGACCATCAGCTTAACTATTGTTCTTGAGTGCCTGAATCTATAAATTGTTCGCATAGAATCGATCTTTAATGGCAGCCCACAAAAGTCCAAAAAAAGCCCACAAAAAGTCCAATAGCGGCAAATCGCAGCTCCAAGTAGTCCAGCAAAATCACCTAAACGATTGATTTGAACTTAACGTTCAATAAATCGATTGACCATGCCCATTCACCTCAATTTCTGGTCACAAAAATTCGGTTATCATACTTCGGTATCACTCTTCATTGACTGTAGCATTTCTTCTATTGTCCTCTTGAAAGAAAAATGGGCAAATCATGCCGCCACTCAAAAAACCTGCAATATTCTCCGTTGAGCGCACAGGACGAACACTGGAATATGTTCGGTTACCAAAGAGCAAATCAGTCTCACGAAATTTCACTACAAACTTGCGTATACCAGCAACATTTGGAGCATTATTCCGACTGGCATTTCAGTTCATTACATTTCATTACAACCCAGCATCCGATTCATTTCGTTATGCGAAAATAAGACCTGTCAGTGTCAAAATAACATGTGATTCAAAAATAAACCAACAGATGGCCCACCCTTTACAAAATTGCCGGAATGAGCTAGCCGTGCTAGATGTTCAATCCAATGTATCCCTAATCTGGGTTACACAACACAGCCACGTTTGTAGAAGCAAACTCGCTGACGAACTGGCCAAGGAAGTAAGGAATAGTAAAGGTATAAATCTCCTCCAACTACATATGTATCTCACACAAGCCAACCTTAGATGAACTCGTCTGACAAAGTGTCATATCTAGGAAGATGTGAGCAAACCACATTAAAGCAAAAATCACTGAACAATAACAAGTATTACGGAACACTGGCCAATAGGAATCCATTCAGCTAGTTTAGACATCCCGCAAAATACACACTGTCAGAGTTACAACGCTGCAACCAAAAAATAAGATCCAACACTATTTAGGGCCAGGCAACGAACATTAGGCAAACCGTTTTCAATTCACTCGAGGACATTTCAGGGAAAAATATTAAAGAACTAATTATTTTCTTAAACTCCACAGATTGGATATAAGGACTCCTCATCAACATCAACAGGTCACATGAGTTGTGTTAACAAAACGGCACCTAGTGCTAATAACTGGGTTCTCTCAAACAGATTCGCCACTGCTACCTACCTATCATCTTATTTGCCTTTTATAGAAATCTATGTTCCATTAAAAAAGTTTTTTGATCAACTAAATCCTTCTCTGGTCATGTACTCGAAAACCTTTTGATTATCCTTCCACTAAAATTGTTTCCAAGTTTGACAAAGAACCAATTGGTTCAGGATTTTAAAATTAAATCTTTTCAAACTCTCCGCTGATTCTTTTTCCCATCAATTTATTTCGATACTTATTTACCTTCCATACGGGAGGTTAACCCTTCTTTGAATGTCACAAAAAAAAAGAAATAGAATTTGAATTGAAAAACCCAATATCTTAGAAAAAAAGAAAATACAAATTGCACTATTTAATTCATCAAACAAGAACAACTGGGACAATTTCAATTCTGGTTTCAAGTTTCCTTTCCTCTTTATCGGTTTAAAATGCGAACAAAAATCAAAAAAATATTTTTTTTTTTTCATATTTAACCCTAGAAGAAGAAATTCTTTTCGTTATTCCATTTTACTTTTGAATATTATTTTTTCCGCAATTGTTCCTGCTCCTTTTTCTTTTTATCCTGCAGACAGGATGACGAATGCATCCGGCGGAAGAAACATTACACAGTGTACAATCCACGGGAATAATATAAAACAGAATGAGAAGCAACAAGACCAAAAAAATATATATATGTATAAGAAATTTAACTGAAATCATAACGAATGACACTGAGGACGAAATTTATTATAATTCATCTCCTGGTGCCATCAACCGATGCGGATGTATCCTTTCCGCAATCTCAACATCCGATGTGCTCTCAGTACGAAAAAAAATGTATGTTTCGTCTTCTACTTTGGTTTCTATATTTCTCTTCTTTCTTTTTTTTTTTTTTGTGCGGAGAAGAAAAACGTTCTCAATCATTTTTCATTGAAGAAAAGTAAAATATTTGCATTGAGGACAATCCTTGAGACCGATTGTAATCATGCTTGGTTAAGGTAACGAGTTTTGAAATTACAAATGAGATTGTAGTAACTCAGAGGGTTTCAAGAGATATTTTTTGAATAAAACTTTTCGAGTGAAATAAATTTTTAAGAAGGAAATCTGAACTCCTTGACCGATGAGAAAGGATTTTTGATTCGAAAGTAAATAAAGTATATCCAATTGCATTGCATCTGTGTGCGTAATTATGTGAATTAGAGATTTAATGGACATTTATGATGGAAGTGTATAACTTCAGTAACAAGCAATATTGGTGTTGGAGGGTGCCTTATGGTAGGAAAGATACAAAAAGAAAACACATGGTGAACGTGTTGAAAATCTTCAGTTTCGCCTATATTCGTGAAACCCCAAAAAATTTACTGAAAGAAATTTGGACGAGTGTTCAACTCAAGACTCATTCCACATTCAATACCTGTCACTGCCTTAGAATTTATAAAAAAAAAAGCACATCAACACCGCCAAGACTCAGACTTGGATGGAATTTTGTTAATCTATTGAAACCATACCAGGCTTAACAAGTTATAAGACGAAATTTGGACGAAATGTTGAATGAACACTCACTTTCTAGGGTTTAGAGATAGCTGGGTGAATATAATGAGTTCTTAGGGTCCGCAAGCTCCATCATAATATAAGATTCAAACTTCTATCTAATTCAAATGGATGCACAGGGATGCAATGCCATCATATCCAACTGTAGCTTAAAATGTACTTCTGCTCTGCAGTCTGACTCAGAGAGCGTTGCTGTTTTTGAAATTTATTCGCTACCAGAAGAACTGAAAACGACTTTATCTGATAACATCATACCCAAA
The DNA here is from genome assembly GCA_905220385.1 of Xylota sylvarum. NCBI lineage: Eukaryota > Metazoa > Arthropoda > Insecta > Diptera > Syrphidae > Xylota > Xylota sylvarum. Next base: position 44,773,179 of record LR999958.1, read on the forward strand.
CTATGTAAATGACACTGTGATATCAGAATCAGAACAGAATTACACATTGATGGTCCAAAGATGTCGGTGTGGATATCTTTACAGTAACACTAAAAATAATCAACATCCTTACGTCTCTCTAATTCATCCAGTGTCTTTCATGCGGACGTGTTGGAAATAAGTACGTCCGATCAGACAATAAAATATAACTCCACGCTTATAGTGATCTCCAGTGACAATCAGGCTGCTATCAGGGCGCTAGTCTCAGCTCCGCTACACCGTTCTTGAAACTAAGGTTGTCATTCCTTTTTTGGCAAGAGGCGATATAGAGCAGAATGAACGGGCTGACTTGTTGGAGACAGCAGATTAGCCTTTGATGGATCCTTTCCGGAGTCTACGATCCATTCGGAGCCAAGAACGAAAAAAATATTCTAAGACATTCCATTAATAACCAAAGAGGTACCTATGTTTAACAGATCGCCTAAATCACTATAATAGAATGCTATTAAGTGAAGCTTCTTTCTGTGGGAGATAGTGGCAGAAACAAAGAAGGTGAGCAATGGTTTCATCCTCTTCTTCATCCATGCAGCTTCCACAAAAGTCATTTTCCAAACGGTATAGCTTAGCAACATGCTTGTCTATGTATTAGACAGTGTCCAGTGATGATACCTATTATAGTGCCAATATGCAACATGTGAAGAGAAATCATATTCTTAAATATTCAGCTTTGGCCAAATTTGTTTTGTCCACTTGTCCATCTAAGATTCTTATTCCCGATAACATCCACCTTGAATCTTAGTTTCCAAGTAGCGATTAATATATCGAAGATGTATTTGTCCGGCAAAATGGGTAAAGTCCTTATTCTGGCGAATTCACTGGCCTTGCAGGTACATACATACCTGGAATATCACTATGCCCCGACACCCAACAGAAATGAACATTGAACTGCTCAACCATCTCCGTGAGAGACGATCGGCAGTCTAGAGCTACTAGAGAATTTATAGAGATCGATTCCAAGGATCTGATAGCAGCTTGGCTATTCGAAAAGATGCGAATGGCTTTCTTTAAGTCAAGATAAAACTTCTTTGATTGCCATAATTTCCACCAGGAACACGTTACAATGATTTGGAAAACGCAATGAGAGTTTAAAATTAAGACTGTCGGAGAATACACCTCCACCAACTCCTTCTTTGGTTTTTGAGCTATCAGTGTAGAAGTGAATCGACTCATCTTCTAAAAGTGCTTCTTAATTCTGAAATTATGGCGACATGGCGACGAAGTTCTTATCAAAATTTAGACGTTGCGCTGGTGTACTCCGTATTTTTGGGAAAGATTCTGCAATTATTCAGAATGGAGGCCAGGCCAATTTCTTTTCTGGACGACTGTAGGGTAGCTTCGAGGTGAACAGCCGCACTTGCTGCCATTTGCTTGCTAAATATATCCAGAGGTATTACATGAAACATGATGTCTAGTGCCGCAGATGGAGTTGTGCGTAGAACAGTCAAACTGTACGCCGGACCTTACTTAGATAGTCGCGGCTTATAGCTTTTTATAATTTGTCAACCAAGCAATGTGAGTATCGATCTAATGACCGAGCCAGTGAGTTATTCGAGGTTATAGACGCCATCTGTTTGCAATAACATTTTTGTAAGAAAAAAGTGCTACTGTGGCTTTCTTGACTCTTTCTTGAATGTTAGGGTTCCAGCTTAGCTTCCTATCCAGGATAAGACCCAAATATTTTGCTTTGTCAGAGAAAGTTAAGCTGATACCTTCGAAAGAGGGAGGGCTGACTAACGGAATTTTATATTTTCTGGTATTCTAGTTCAGTTTTGTGGGGGTTTGCACCCAAAGCACACCGAACCGCCCAACTGGCTAGCTTTTTGAAAGCGTTTTATAGAAGTTCCTTTAGAGTTTTTGGGTGCTTTCCTGAGACAGCTAAAGCAACATCATCTGCGTAAGCGATTGCTGTGCATCTCTCGCCTTCAAGGATCAATAATTCATTAACCACCAAATGAAGAGGGGATACAACACCTCCTTACCGAGTGCCTCTACTGACAGATCTTCTAGTAGACGTCCCACCCAGCTTAGAATTGATAATCCGACCATTTAGCACGGACATACACCAGGTCCAGGCAACTTTTTAAAATTGTCTCCATCACCGGCAAGTTTTGTACAATGCCTTCTGAAAGTCGGGTCCCGCTGATGGTTTGAAGCTATATGTGTTTGCTCTGTGTAATCCGGTTTGAGGGGATGATTGTACGTGCAGATGGACGAAAAGAGTCCGCAAAAAGTAGATACGTTTGGGTTTCCTTAAATCTATTTTGTATATATTTAAGGATACCTTGTACAAGTCCCAGTCCAGCGCGTCTCTTGTACGTTTGGCATTATTATAATGGCATTATAATAATTTCTGAAACCTGGCGAGCTAATAGAAACTGCATACAAAGAATATCTGAGATTCCATGTGATCTGAGAAAGAGGGTTCACTTGATACCTTCTAATTCCTAATGCGTTGAGCGATGCTATCGGAGGCACGGGCGATGTACAGCACTTCTTTCCTATTTCTGGCTCGTTACCTATGAGATTTGTACTTAGAATGAAGTCAAAAAGTAGCTCACCTCTTTTGTTAATATCAGAGCTTTCCTATACAGTACGGTGAGCGTTGGTGTCACAGTCTACAATAAACCCAGTTTTTTGCTTACATAACATACCAAATGAAAATTTTTTCTGCTTTTTCGGTAGGTTGTATCCTGTTCCGTTCCACCTTCGGACAGTATTGGAAACAGTCTACCCTCTCTATCGGTTATATTGCAATTATAACTTGTGTGGCTGAAGTAGCTTCAATGCTGATGATTTTAGTTTTTGTGGTAATAATCTCAAGCCCTCTTCATGTCAGCTGTTCTTACCAGTAACGACTCTCCTGTCGAATTAGAATTTAATTTGAACTCGTTACCGAACAGAACAGAACATGCATTGCCTCGTGTAGCATATGTATGCGTTACGGATAGGTTCTAAACCAAGATTTATCAGATGGTCTAGTTAGAGCTCTACTAAAATTGACTTTAACTGCCAATTATCTAACTGCAGCACTTTGTAAGCCGTTAACTGGCTGGGGGTTAATTTAATCAGATAATGTCATGTATGTACATTACATCTGCAGTTAGGCAGACATCAAATCCCTCGCATCCAGTACTGATCTGAGTCAACTCAACACCATTTGTATGTCTTAAACAAATACCTCCGTCGCAAGACACAAATGGATCCAGAAGTTGGTAGCCTGGTTCACCCGTGCAATGATTCTCAGTTTCATCTATATATGTATATGTGCTACAGACTATCGATTGGCCACTCTAAACCCTTTGCAATCAGTCGTTCCCCTTTATTTAATTAGCTTGGTGGCTGCTTATCTTAGTCTAATTCAGTTTATCACTTTTTTTTGGAACTCGGTAGTTTGGTGATCGGTTCCCATTATCACTGAACTCTAATGATCGATTTTAAAAACTCAAAAATTCCGACAACATATTCATAATAGCTGACATAACTTTCTTATACTAAACCTTATGCACCCGCCTAACAAAACCTCTAAGGGTTGATCGATAAAATCACGCCTCTCCATATCTCTCAAATTTAATACTTAAATTCCTATAAAACTTTATTTAAGCAAAAATTGTTTTTAAGACAACCGTCTCAGCAATATCTTTGGAAGATAAAAATGGCAATGCCAAGTACCACTTGAGGACATAAACATTAAATTTTCTTTAATTTCTTCGCACTGGTTCGGCACTTGCCGACCATTATTTCCGTTTTTCAGTGTCACGAAATCCTTAGAGCATTTTACTTGTCGATTCTCTGCAACCACACCATAGTCTGTGTAGAAAAAATACCATTAGAGATAATTTATTTGTAATCGCAAACGTTTTACAGTTGAATTGCAGTGCAGGCCAAGGAGGAAAAACCTCGCACTCTCGTACATACACTCATACCCTGACACTTTGGCCGTCATCATCTTCTACTCAATATCAGGGTGGGGGTGGGTAAGTTCGTAAAATCAAAACTACGATGGGGGTGCAAAAAAAAAATACAAGAAAAAAACATCTCGAATCCACCTCGCATACTCAGCTTTGGGGGCTCAGCGTTTCAAGTTTTTATCGCATTCCTGGGAAAAAACAAAAAAAAAAAAATATCCTTGGAAAATCCATAGGGAACGCTGCCAAGTTTTCATTATTTTTCACTCGTTTTTCCACATTTTCCCCCTTTCGATATCCCGATTGTCTGCTTTTTGCCATTAGTACTAAACGATGGTGTTAGTCTCCTCTGGTTTGGACTTTCTCGTATATCGGTGGACTGGTGCGTCCCTGTGTCTTGAGAATCTCACCATCGTATGTTCGTTCGCACTGCCCCCTTGGCAAAGTTGTTGTACTCATCTTTGTGCTTCGATCTGTCTTCGGTTTTTTTTTATTCCTGGTTGGGTGAAAAAACCTATCTTCCACACGGACACTCCCACACTCCAAACGATGAAACTTTGTTTGTTGGCACAAGCAAACTAACAAGGATCTCATCAACAAAAGAAATCATCAGTTCATTAGGTTTTTGGTGAACTCTTATCGCCACAACTGGGATGGCAGCGAGTGTGTGCTCCAAAAAGGAATGTGTAACCTTAAATCTCCCCCAAAAGAACCTTAAAAACTGGCAAACCACTGGAGGCAGCATAGGGTAGGAATAAAAAAAAAAACATCGAATATGTGTGTTGGCTAGGTCCGACGCCCTCAAATCACACCATGAAGCTGGACCGCAATTGCTTTGGACGAAAATTAATGGCCTGGAAGATTTACCCAGCTAACATATTTTTTTTTTTATTTTTTATTTTTATGCTCTCCTCCTGATTGTAGGTAGGATTTCCTTCTGGTGATGTGAGTTAATTAATGGCTGACGGTGTCCGGTTTTCGGATGTCATGGCCAAAAGTGCGGAGGAAGAGGGTGCATTTGTAGAGAATGATTGATATGTGTGGGGTTGTCTAATATTTCCTGAAATATGTAGAGGCATGCAGCACAGTATTAATGGAGAAGTAGTAGTCTAACAGTATGGCCTTCACATTATGCTCATGCATGACAAAAGGGTGGAAGAACCGAGTGCGACATTACTTAGATTTTATGCGGTCTAGGAGGACTTATAAAATTTGTTGGTGATGCTTGAAAAATGTCTGATCTGTTGGAGTTTGCAATAAATGCATATCCTACACTGTGGTATGCAAGCAAGATTCAGGATTAAGATCTACATAGAATACACTGTACATCAAACTTGATGAAGTACAAGATCTCCCATAAGTTAAATCGATTACAGATCGTTTCTGAACTTAGGTGCAAGGAGCTCGCAATACCCTATTAAAAAACTCAAAACGTAGTGCATGCATAATGAAGATGTAATGCTTTTGCTTTGCAACAAATTGCTTGATCATTACGAGGATGGTAACCTTAAATCTCCTCCATTGTCATCACGATCCTATAACTACATCATGAACCAAGATCATTGATCGTAACATACACTATGTTTGTAAAACACATGAATCATCTTTTCTGAAAGTTTTTCTATTATCGATTAATCGAAGTCAGTCTGCTCTGAGGCCATACACTTATGTACCAAAGTTTATATATGCCGATTCATCTACCGATCTTGTCCGATCGAGACCATCATCACCTGCTGGAAACCACTCTTCCATTTCACAACTTGGACATATCCTCATCCGAGATTAGAAAACTGCCTCCATACTATATTTCAAAACACGTCGATTAGAAAATCAAAACTTGTAATTTAACAAAGACGAAAATAGATCCTTAAGATCGTTTAGATCCCCAATCCGTCTGCGAGTCTCCTCCTACCAAATTTTGTTACTGAACAGAACTGGGTTATTATATACTATATTCTGATGGCTAAAAGTTTGTGATACTATGCGCCCTAAGTCGGCATTAGTAGCTGGTATCAGTCTCTTACCCCTAAGGCTTGTCATTAGTATGTGTCATTAGTATGGCTGCTAAATGTGCTTATGGGTCACCTGAAATTCGTGACTCAATTTTAAGGCTTTTCTCGACATTATGGTGAGAAAGTACTATTTTGGAAGATTATTCGAAATAAAGACTTTAGACCATGTAGATTGGTCTAATCGAAGACTTACTTACCTAAGAAATTTGGTCATAAGTTGAAGCTTGCGAAACGTGTTTGTGAAACCTAGTGGGTTCCACGTTGAGGTCCATGCCACTAAAATCTGCGTTCGGATAAATTTTAAGAAAGCCTGAGAAAGACAGTATTCAAAGCACCAATGTCAAACTCAGTGAACGCTACGTCAGTCAAGTGATACTACGATGCCTATTGCCAGCGATAAAAACAAGTGCGGATAAACTAATTAAGACTTGATCAGCATCTACATACGTTGTTAGTTTCAAGACCATACATATACTATTCATGAGATTTCGAACTAGATCACAGTGTTGAGTCCATTTTTGTCTTTCTTCCACGATCCATCTTAGTCCGGCATGTGTTTAACAGAAATCTAGTTCCTCTGAGTTTCTAGCCATGTGCTGCTGTCCCGATTTCCTCCAGGCATAGTTCACAAGCATCATCCTCCAGAAGACCCTTCTTCTCTAGATGATACCCGAAATTTCCATGAACTGTAGATAACGCTACTACCCATTTCAGTGTTCTTCGCCCTAAGCTTAGAACTTCTCTGTGAGTGGTGCCAATCGGCATTTTAACAGTCATTTTCGCCTGCCTGCAATCTTCCACGGTTGACCTTCTCTGGTGCTCCGTCGCGGTCCGCGGTTCTACAATCCTTCTGCCAATTGCAGCAAATGGTTCTGGATAATAACTCCGAGGTTGACCCTTTGCTTTGAATCCGCCTTTTTGTTGCCCTCAGTCCCTAAGTGCCCTCTTACCCAGAGCAGCGTCATCTCATTTCGAGATGAGCAGTCATTGAGTTTATGAACTCATTCCAATACCAGTGATGTATTGATATCTGTTTGCTCCATGCGTCTAATCACTGATTGATTGTCCAGTACTATGGTAACGTTTCTACCCTCGACCTGACCCTCTTTCAGGTGATCCAACGCACGCAACAGAGCAATCATCTCGGCTTGATAGACTGCGGTATATTTTCCCAGACTAATATGACAGGCTAGATCCAGTTCTTCTGAGAAGATACCTGCCCCTCCTCTGCCATCCATCATGGACCCATCCGTAAAGATGATTATATCACCAATCTTCTTTTCGGGAAGTGTTCCATCTTCGATAAGAGTTTTGTGATATATTTTGGTAACATGCATTATCTTTATTCCATCCATGGCCATACTCAACACCTTAATCTCGTCTTTCACGAGATCCAGGATTTTTCTATGATCATAGATAGTACCGCGCCAGTGCCAGTGGCAGTTGGCATCCCGGTGCAGACGACGAGCTGTCGATGCCGGCGCTTTCATAATAAATAAGTCTAATGACAGAAAACCTAGGATCACTTCCATTGCGCATGTTGGTATCGTTCGTATTGTATCGGTGAGCCCTAAACATGCCAGACGTTGGACCCTATCTAACTGCTTCTTTATAATTTTCTGGGAGGCGTTTTGCCACCATACGCATATATAATAATCGGTCTAACTATCATCGTGTACATCCAGTATGCTGACCTCGGCGAAATTCCCCACCTTTGTCGACAAACCCGTTTACACTGATGAAGCACCCTTTTCGCCTTTCTGATTTTCTCTTTCACATGGAAGTTCCAAGTTAGTCCAGCATCGAGGTATACACCCAGATACTTAAACTTCCTTGTCATATGTAGCTCCAATCCGAAAGGTGTCAATAGCTGAAATTCCACATCTCTCCTCTTCCTTGAGAAGATGATTAGATCTATCTTTTCCGCATTAATGGAGAGCCCTTATTCCTGACACCACCGTTCAACCACTCGGAGAGCATTTCTTATGGTATCTGCTGTTACGTTCATGTCACAGCAGATACCATGTTCATGTGTGTATGCCAGTCTCTTTTAAGTCTTCTCAGGAGACAGTCTAAAGTTACATATATTTCACAGAATAGGTGACGAAACTCCTTCTTACGGGCGACCTCTGCTAATCCTTCCTCTAAGTCTTGAAGTTCCCGCCTGAATATTTGTCGCCCTATTTTTCAGCACATTGTCCACCTATCTCACCACCAATGGGTTAACCCTGCGTTCTTTTAAGGCTACTCTCAGATTTTCGAAGCATATTCTATCGAAGGCACCTTCAATGTCCAACGTGTACCACTGGCAGGTAGCTCTGTTTTCTTAGACCTACCAGCTCTGTAAACATGTTATCTACTACTCAAAGGACACACTTTCAGCGCCGAGCTCTCTGTATGGTCCACCACAATTCTTTCCATTGTTTTCAATAGAAATGAAATATTCTGACCGGTCTGAAGGACTTTGCTTCGGTATAGTCTTTATTTCCCGGTTTTGGAAGAAACATCACATTTGTTTCTCTCCATGTTACCGGTATGTAACATGGTATGTAACGTACATATATAGCCCTAAGCCTTGGTATAATAAGATCTGCGCCCCATTGCATTAAAACTGGGAATATACCATCTGGTCCTGCGGTTTTATAAGGGGAAAACGTTCTTATCGCCCCACTGACCGCTTCTCTCGTTACTATCCGTTCCGCTTCTGTCCTATCCAACCTGTTTGCTCCTTGTTTCCTCAGAGCCCAGGGCTGATCTGACTTCAGGCTTCCCGGAAAGTATATTTCCATGAGGACCTCATTTGTACGATCCAATGTCTCAACAATCTCCCCCGTTCTGTGACGAATGAGTCCGACTTTGGAAACTGGATTCCTTGAGACAATATTCTGAAGTCTATTGACCTCAGCTGTGCTCCTCATATTGGAGCAAAATTCCCTCCACGACTCCATTTTACGTCGTCTCAGAGTAGCCTTTAGCTCTTTCTTCTTTGCCTTGTACTCATCCCATGATTCAGAATCATCCCTTCTCATGGCATGATTAAATGCTTTTCTCACCCCCTTCTTTAGATTTTCAAGTTCCCTACACCACCAAGGCTTGGGGTCCTTTTCACCTACCAAAGTCGGTGTACACTCCTCTTGGTATGCATTTTCAACAGCTGATTGTAAATGCTTCAACTGCGTCTCTACATCCCAAGTGGTTTTCGGTATTTTGGGTACCCTCCCACTTAGTTTATCCCGTAACACTTCCAGGCATTTTACTTTGTCCGTGTTCCTGGGGACCCTGACGTATTTCCGATCTTTTTTTCTTAAAGATCCGTATCGAACATCAAATGAGATGACTCTCTGTTCCAACATCATTACCTGATGCATTGCCTTATCACCACACAGAATCACGTCAATGACTTCCCTTCGTTTCGCATCCACAAAGGTCGGTTCTGTTTTTCTGTTAACAATAGTTAGCACTTTGCACACTACAAACTCGAATAAAGCTTCTCCTCTGTAGTTATCGTTGGTGCTTTCCCATCCTTACAGACGATCACCAGAGATTCTACCTCTTTTGTTGAGGGAGGCTCTAGATAGTCATACGGCAGGTATGCAGATATCATGCCAAACTGCCTGCACCTGCTCCTACTCGCACAGCGACAAGGTCATGCGCACGTAGTTGCGCTAGTATAACCTTTAATTTTGTGCCTCACCAATACCAAGATCTAACTTTTTAGCACATAGTGTAAAGAGAATACTTTCCAATCCAAGGCTCCGGTAGCAAGGCAATATCATTCGACTCCTCCACAAAACATCTGGTCAACATTGCTGATGCAACTTTGCTGTGGTCAAGGTTCAATTGAACCCTAAGTCAATCAACTTCTACTAGTCCATTCGAAAAGGTTTATACATATCAATCGTAATTCTATCTAGTAAATCTTTAACTCAGACAAGGACAAGTAAGTGGCTTAAAGCTGTGAGCATATTCTCCATATTCTGCATGATTGTGTTTGGCTTGATCTGTTTATTCAATCTTCAAAAGCCTCTCACTTACCAGTGGAAAAAAAAGCCAAGACAGCTTCTGTATAAAGGAACCTCTAAAGCAGGTTATTTTCTTGAAGTTTCCTCTCACAGGTTGTCTTGGTATTCAGTAGAAGTTTTCCTAAAAAATTTGTCGTTTCTATCTTAACAACACCACCATTGGAAGCATATTGGAGAATCATATACGTAGATTTCGTTTCTCCCTTCCAATCCTCCTAAGCTTCCCATCAGCATCAAACTTGCAATTTTGGTTAATCGCAGCATATATCCCAAGATTTATGCCCACGTGCCCCTTCAGTCTAAGAAACTTGTTAACAAAGCTTAAACAACAAACAAAAGTATGAGGAAGGATATCAGAAACATTTTGTAAAGCTTCACTTCCACACAACGACTCTCCAAATCGTCCTCGTCGTAGTCCAATTCCAAACAAAAACCGAAAAAAAAATACCATTCGCCTTGGCTTACTGACATGTACACCCAATTATATCACAATTAATAGCTTAACACAATGACACAATCGATTAAGAGTACTTAACGACTTCGCTTGGCTCCTAATGATACCATCAACTACCAAGGATAATCATTCGAAAGAGTCCACCCGCCACCACCCTCATGGAACTTTGCGAATATTATAATTGAACTCCACTACCATGGAGATATCTCTCTATGGCCATGAGAGAGAGAAGCTAACGCAGAAAACCAAAAAACAAATAAAAATAAACTTCGTATAGTATAGAACATCCCGATAAAATAAATCCAATATGGAGGGTATCAGGGAAGCAGGCAGCAATCTGGGAACGAAATAAACCGTTTATTGCTATCCTCAATATATTTTATGGGATCAAAAGATTAACGCCAGAGATAGAAACATTCGTTCGTTCGACGCTGGGCGGCTGAGCTGTCAGAAAGTAAGTCGGCCACTTTTTCGCTAAATTTATCTCCGGCACGTTAATTTGATGAATGACACCCCATCACCCCCACACACCGATCGTCCTTATACGAAATATTGTTGTGTCGCTCATTTATTAAATTTAAATCGCTTAAGGAAATCAATCGGAAGGTAGACTTCTTGTATCTAGATACAACTGGGTTGCCATGAATTTTGTTTACAACACTCTTACGGACATAAATTTGCGATATATCCTCTCGTCCTGAGATAACATAAATATCCTGGCAAATAGTAATTTAAAACGCAGACTTTCTAGAGCTTAAATGATTTATCGATTTGCTTAGACAAAGCCAGCAAACAAATCATTGCCAATGGGCGGCCACAGGGTGGGTTACTTTAACTCAGACTGTAGACGAGATAAAAGCATTTTGTACCAATAATAATCGATAGTGATTTGGCAGGATTCAGGATTCACACATAAAACGATTTGTATGCTGGAGCTGAAATTTGATTAATCATTCAGCGTCTCATATGAGCGTCTCTACAGAGGGGGACGGCGCGGGAGTGACTGTAGTAAAAGTTAATCTCCTTCGTATCGATTATACACTCATGTAGTCACACTCTAGTATATGGCTGGTGGTGCGCGTGTGTGCATCTATTAAGCCAATAAAACACTTAAAGTTCTATTGTTTTGTGCGGTTCAGTGGTTGGAGCTTATAACAATAAAATTATATGATGATGGCGCTATGATTGCACACATCTATGGGTACACTGATAATGGTATCCATTTGCATAAAATTCCACTGGGAACTGTTTCCTATTTCTGGTTATTACCACCATACCGCACCGCAAAATGAGAGTTGAAATTAATTTTTGGAAAACTATTAAAAAGTTTTTGCGAGTATGTATAGGTATTTCTACGTGCTTGCTGGGTCGAAGAGTAATACGATCACGTTTTGGTAATATTGCAAAGGTGACTGCCTTTAGAATGACTCAGTAGGTTATGGTGTTTCTAATTTACACTTGGATAAGTACTGGATTTCCATATTATGGAAAAACGATAGGAGACCGACTTATCTGAAATCATGATCTATCAACAGAGGTACTATGACAATTTCTAGCAAAGGCCAGACAGTTCAGAGTGGACACTCGCATCCTACTTATAAAACTCAGGGCTATGTACGAAAGTATGGATGGAGATGAGCTATATTGAGCCTTGTCTACTTTTTATATACTAACACTTTCCAGGTATACCGCGTATCTAGGATGATAATGGAAAATGGTTCCTTTTTCCCTCGAGGGTAGGTACGATATCACCAGTATCTTCAATATCAATAGAGACTTCAAATATTTGCTATGTGGTTTCCCTCAAACTGGAGAAAATTGTAAGCAAGCAAGTGGTCCCTGTTACTTTCCAGAACTGAGATTCAAAAACTCCTAAATTGGAACTAATGAACAAGAATATAAGGTATATTCTCAAAAACGATAACAACATACCGACATCTTATAGGTTCATTACATATAGGTAGGCGAATGAGCATCTTAAGTCTCAATAGGAGTAATTCTTCTTTATTAAGACTCAAACGTCAACATATTATCTATTGTTTACCAACTCCTATTCTTACCTCCACCCGGTGATCCTAGTGTGTCCAATACCTTAACTGGAAACTAATTTTTGATTTTTTTTGGAAAGTTGTTGGCATCACTATGACACTCTTTAGATGAAATCACACTTCTGGCGTCTATATCTTCATCTTGTATGTCCTACCACAGAAGACTCCATAGCTACAAGAATCAGATACTTACGGAGGACTCCTTCTGTTGATGATTTCAGCAAACGAAATAAGGATAGTGATCTTCGGACACGTGGAATGATCGAATATCTGCCCAAGAATGCTATAAAACATGCATTATCGTTATTCAAATAGTGCAATGGGAATCGTTATTCGAATTGCTATTCAAAGTGGGGACGTGTCGTCTATTATGTTTATTACCGGGAGATATTGATACGAATTAAGAAAAGTGGTTTCATGGTAAACGAAGACGCAGTCAAGTATTTGCTTTCAAAAATATGGGACATCCCATAACGACTAATTGGAATATCAGAGTGGATAACTTTATCTTGCGTCCGTCGTTTCGAGAGAAAGAGTATTCCCTAAGATCCTGTTTTCGATCACAAACTTTGGAGGAGAAGATCCAACGCCATTTCCATGGAAATCAGGCGAAAAAAAGAAGTATCGATTTTTTTTTTGTATAGACCCTTGCTCTATATGAGCATTTTTTTTTTTTTTGATCATTGCCCATATGGCTGACACTGCGACCTAAAAAGATCTATTGTATCATTAGGGTAAGTTTAAAACAAAAGTCGTACCACTTCCACCTCTTTATGGAAAATACACCTCCTTAACCAATGTAATGCTGGGCATTCACAGAAAATAATGCTCAGAAGATTCATCATATTCCGAGCAGAACCTACATTCCACTTCTGGGCACAGATTGAGCATATTATGGAGATACCGCAGGTAACCTATGAGAAAGCTCCCCAGCTTTTTAATATTATCCTCGTCTGGATTAAGAATTTCCTTGTAGGAATAAGGTCTGGTTAACCGCTTGGATTGTCTTAGCCTCGAGACATTTTCCCAGTGGGCCAGAAGAAATTTATTTTCCCAATCGCAGCCCAGTTAACACCACAGTAGCGTTCAGGTCCTCTGAACACAGATTCCGAACCAGCCCTAGCTAGTTCATCTGCAGATTCATTGCCTGCAATTCCTTTAATGACCAGGATCCCAACCGAGTTTCACCCTGTTATGCCTGGCAGGAGATTGTAGAGCATCGTAGCAGTATTTGACTGACATAGCTGTCATAACATAAAATTTGGACTACAGAGCTTTAAGTGCTACTGGCTATCTGAAATGATATATGTATATCCTAGCACCCTTAATACCTTTACTAAGGTTAATCTTAGCGCAGATCTCAATGGCATGGAGTTCAACCTGGAAAACCGTGTGACACATTACCATAGGTATCGAAACTTTGTGTTGGGTCCAAAGACGCCAGCAGCTCCAACTCCAGTTTCCATATTTGATCCAGCTGTGAACCAGACCACAGCTCTATGAATCTCTTCGTCAATGAATTAGAAACTACCTTTCGGAACGTTCAATTCAAGTGGTTTTGGACGGTTTCAAGTCTGCTATCCACCATATAAATGCTGGTGTTCCCCAAGACTCCGCTTTGTCTATTGCTTTTTTCACAAACAGTGAAAACCTGGTTTATACTTGTATTCTAGCTGCAGCTTAAAAGCGAATCTAGTGGTCATTTTCCCAATGAAGATTTGTAGGGGAATAAGCCCAACAATAGCCTCTAATGCTGCCGTAAGGCAGGTATGCATGGCACCCGTAGTACCGAAACATGCAATTCTCTGGAGCTTCTGAAGTTTAGTTGTTGTTGTCGCTTAATAACTTTCGGCCACCAAACGAAGTCCGTGTACGTGATAATGGGCCTCACTATCATTGTATACATCCAAGGTATCATTTTGGGTTGTACACTCCAAATTCTGCCGTAAAAGCGTCTGATCGTCCACATGGCTTTAATGGCGCGCTCGATGTCTTGACTGAATATGAGAATTCTAGCTAAGCCGTTTGTCAAGGATGAAGCCGAAACATTTAACCTCACTGGAATTAGCTAAAGTGGTGCCTTTTATGACAATAGGTCCTAGATTGACCAGTCTTTCTTTTGTAAAAGGCACTAGGACGGTTTTTTTCAAGGATTGATGGATAGCCCTTCTCTGCTGCTCACGTGTAGTAAAGCACATAGCTGTGTTTATCTTAATAAAAAACCACCAAGTCATCCACATAACCAATGACGATGTAGCTTGATCTCTGTAGATTGATTAGAAGATTGTCGATGACTAGCAACCACAGAAGGGAAGAAAAACAAATACCGATGTATCCATATGTTAACCGAAGAATAAGCTGTTTACTGATATAAAGGACATCTGTACCAAAAATTAATTAGTTTTCATAAACAAAATTAAATTGCAATTAATATCTGTTATTGTTATGTTGTTTTGGAGTCCAAGGTAAAAAACAAAAGTGCAAAACAATTCAAGTTTGTTGTTCATATTTTTAATTTCCCAAAGGACTCTAGTTCGGATTATTATTATAAACAACTGATGTACACTACCTCACATATGTAGAATTGACGAACAATTGGTCTATAATTCCACAGGGGCTTTCCTCTGCATAATGGAATACCAGGCTGTCAGATAAATGGGCTGTCATTGATGAAATGGAATAGCTAAAAGTAAGGCATAAGACCTACAATTCTACTTCTTCTTGTCTAATGTCACTGAGTTAGAAAATCAAGTGCAGCTAACATCCCTCCAGTGATAGATTTTATAACGCCATATACATAGAATAAAGTTCCCAAAGAAGGATGACTGGCCAACAGATACTGTAATTCGAAGTTGTTGTGAAGTTCCTATGCTTAAAGCCCCGGAGCTGCTGGACCCAAGATCGGTATTCGACAAGGTATGTACATAGGTAGGTTGTCGTAGCAAGTTATTTAGGCAGCCAAACTTAGACCAATAAAGGTCCAATCTGTGACCACATGGATCTAAAATCTCCATGAGACAACTCTTGGAACCAGCAGGAGCTTAATGTAAAGCACTGGAGACTATTGATGCTGGAGTTAGCAAGTTTGCCTAAATTATCAAAAAAGTAGGCACTTAAATGGAATCTTCTGCGAACGGAGAGAACTTGACATGTACAAAGGAGGTATAGTATAGTTTCCTCTTTTTCTTCGTCCATGTAACGAAGGCGGAAGATAGTTATACTTATATAACTCTCCCTCTTTCTGCGCTCGAATCTGTTTTACATCGATACGCATAGAAACATATCAATCCCGTGTTTTGTAGTCACAGGTCTTCCTATTAATCAACTCTTGAGAAGATACATGTTTCAAAGGTCTTATCGAATAGAAGTTGTGGAAGTAGGTAGTCTGTGTCTTGCGGAAGGAATTTAAGATTGATAAGAATAGAGAAGTAAGTTTCATACCTTACGTACTTAAACTAGACCACTGAAATATAGCCTTCAAACAAGTAGCTGCATAAGCTGGCCACTTGTTTACTATAGATAAAGTTGGCAAGTGAAACAGAATATCCAGATACTGATGCATAGACAAGCCGACATTTGTACCCAAACAAGATGAGTTAGGTAGGAAGGCTTTCTCTAACGACGATCACGCCATACGTTAGTAAAGACCTGATGACGGATACATAGAGCCAATATGTAATACGTGGCTGTAGTCCCCATATTTTTCCTATCGATTTCTTAGAAGAGTACAGGGCTGTAGTGCCTTTTTTACACGTTCAAGGATATTAGGTTTCTAGTTAAGTTTCTTATCAAGTATGAGACCCAATTATTTTGCTTTGTAGACATGTGTCAAGCTAATAGTTCTGGAGGTTCAAAATTGGGAATTTTGTATTTCCTTCTGAAGAGGACAAGTTTCGTTTTGTTGAGGGTTGACACTCAGCCTACATCCCTTAGTCAATTTACGGAGCTTGGAGAGAGCTGAGATCTGCATGCAGAACCGAGTGAGACTATAATGGGTTCCAGCAGTTCACAATATGGAGGGAAATGAGCTTGCCTATGAGCTGAAAAGAGACGTGAAGGTATTTTGTCAGAGACTCGCGAGAGGTGAGATCGTTAAAAAAAACTTTGGTTTTGTCTGGAATCAATCCTCGAACGCATTAATCATTGAGCCATGCGCATGGTCCACACATTTTCATAGCTTGTTGTATTGCGACAGACTTAGCTTATGATATGCTACAGATGACCTTATGGATCACTAAGTATATTTTTTTATGTCCGTAGTGGGAGCATCCCTTGGTCTCTACAATGACCGATATGCTACGCCTCTATATAACTGCAGCGATGTTGTCCTACTTCATCCATGAAGATACTTCTGAAACTTTATACTACCTTAAACAAGCTGGTTGAAAAAAGTAAGAATTAGAAATAAGAATTCGGTGTACTTCTCAAAAATGTTCAGCTTCTACATAGTAATTTGTAAGGATAATAGAATCCAGAGTCTAAGAGATCGGCAGGGAGCCAATTTGCTTAATTACAGAAGAAACTGTTGCAGGATTCTTTGAATCAAGAACAAATCGAGTGCATGGACAGAAGTACCAACATCTTTCAGAATGAAATACACATATGTATGTACATCTACTGGAAATTAACCTCTACGGTAATAGAGGACAATGAAATAGAATATTTATTGGCAAGACAAGGAACAGAACACCGCCGTAGAATAGGCTCCATATCCTAAAAAAGGATTTAAAAGTTCCCATTCATAGATTCACCAGAGAAATTCCCTTGAAGAAGGTGCACTTTACAATGCTTAGCTAAAGTACGAGACTATCAAACGAAGTTCCCGGACAATTATAGTAGGTACGACTGGAACCTTAACCCCAACAAAGTATTAGTAAGATAGATATATGTATACGTCGCACTTCAATAGTCCTCACTGTGAAAATGTTTTATTTCTACTACATATGGTCTCTTATAAATTATGTAAATGGTTACCAGTTACCTTCGTTGACATCTATGGCCATAATTTCCAAGTTGTTCACATAACCTCTGGGTCTTGTCATGGCCCATCTGCTTGGATTGGCAGTATTAATAAGTATACTCCAGATTAGTCAAGCTTTTGAATTACCTTCGTAGTGAGTTACCCAATATTATGTCCTTTAGGCTCTTCAGATTTCGCCAATCAATGAAAGTTACAACTTGAGATACTCTTAAAATAAACTATTCCCTGCAACCTTTCGCAAATTAGCAACATCCCTTAATTTCAAACTTATTTCCGGGTTACCCACTTGAATTTTTCTTGTAAATATTAAATTCCTTTTGATCAACAATCAAGCCGCAAAATTAAAAGTACTTAATTATAAAATAATAAATACATAATTATTTACGCGCTCAGTTGCTCAGCATGATGAAAATTAATGTCCTCCGCCAAGAGCGAGCCAAGCAGGGTGTATGTGGATACACTGCAGAGACGCAGCAATCTCATACATAACTTAATTTATTTAATATTCATTTTATACTTATACAAAAAAAAACAAAAAAATTCGAAAAAGCAACCAACTTGGGACGTAGCAAAATGTAACTTATTTGGCTCGCAGGATCATGGTGTTCTACATCAACATTAATACAAAAATATGTTCGCAGCTCGGCAAAATATATACAAAAAAAAAAGGATACGAATCTCTCTCTCTATCCTCGAAAAATAAAATTTTTTAATGTACTTCTCATGTTCGAGCATTAAATTTAATGTGCTCATTGAAAATGTACGCCGTACACACACGCAAACACATTCTTACGTACTATAGTGCACATACATATCCTGGTCATCCCAGGAGAAAGGCCAACGAACGAGTGAATAAATGTCCTGGTGTGTATTATAGTACATAGAAATCACAGTGCGAATGATACGAGGATAAACGAAGAAATGTATCAAAGTACGCAAAAGAACATTTGCAATTGTAATGGCATCACATATTTACTCATCAAACAACATTCTTTCATTAAAGTTGAACCGTGCATCGAAGCGAATGGAAAAGGATATACTTGTGGATACAGTATCACCTTAATATTGCCATAATCAGAAGGATTGGAGAAAAAATTACTTTTCAGTCGAGTATTACTAAGTAAGTGAGTAGGACGAACTATCTTGACATACATACATATGTTGAGAGTGATTCCATCAGGATAAAGATAATTTGCTCCAGTCAGCAGAACTGCCTCGCTCCTTGTGAAATCTATTTTTATGTTTTGGCCACATTGATAGCTCTCCCAATGCGGCTATTCGCTGTACCAACTAAAAAGGACTAAAATTTCAATTCCTTTTCTGAGAATTGTTTAAGGTAAACACTCCTCCTCCTCGAATACATACATACAGTGATGGTGGACCTGATTTCCTTTTATAGGTTTCAGGTTTCTTGGTGTGAAGAATAGTTATCATGAAATACTTTTCCACATTCTCAAGGATTGAACTAAAAATGTCAATGTTTGCTGGGAGTTGATATCGAAACTAAAAGGAGTAGGTATGTCCACTCCACTATTCATTCAAGACAGGGTTTGGGGCTGGGATTTTAAACCATCTTTTGTATACTGAATGTAACCGAAGGTGATGAAACTCATTCTAACATATGGCTCACATGTCAGGTAGAATTATTTCAAGAAAATCTTTCACCTGCTGCTTAATAAAGGCTACTCAAAATCGCATTCTGAAGGACTCCAGCTCTTCTTAGACTATGGCAAGCTGTCATATCCCATGCTCTGGATAATTCCAGGGCTGCGGCTATCTTTTTGATAGCATTGAGTAAATTTACTAAGAAGTGTTATCTTGTGGAAGGTCTTATTGTAAGACCTTAAATATCAGCTGCTCCTTCAGACTTAACAATGACTGCAATGTCTTACAAATCAACATCGTAGCCATCAGTACAAGTGGAAATTAGAGTACTTAGATCCTTGACAAGAAAAAAAATCTCCTTGGATGTCTTGACTACCTGTACAACATTGAGCAGAACCACCTGAGCTTATAACCTTATTTAGGTATAAATAAATCTTCTCGTGTTACAGGTTCCCAGGAACCGATTGCATGCAAGTGCTGACAAGACGGTTGGATTGAATCTGTCAACCTGACCATTTTCTCTAGTCATCCTGATGGTGGTCTTGATGTGCTGGATCTGGTTCCTTTCGCAAAACTCTGCAAAGTGACTATTCTACGCGGTAATACAAAATAGCTGGCCACTTCGTTCAGCACATTAAGAACCCCCTGGTGTTGGTGGTTTTAACGGCTCGCAGTATGGTGTTCCTAGTGAAGTTGTCAACCAAGGCCAGGACTTATCTAGTCCCATCCTTTCCCTTTGTGAAAGATTCAAGATGGTCCAAGTGTACGGTGTCGAACGGAAGAGGCTCGGATCTCGGATCTGTCCCCTCTGTTCTTTGTGTATGTGCACTCAACACACGACTTGTGTAGTTCTTGGTCAGGCTTCGCATTTTCGTCTGCCTTATCCTCTCAAGCGTCTTTCGTCAGCCAAGTGTCCAACGTCATCACGGCATAGTTTCAAAATACTCCACCTTATGGCTTTGTGGACCACCCACCTTTTGGCATCACCCATCTTCCGAAACAGTCGATCTCCCTTGATGACATAATCCTTTTGCAGCTGCTTCTTTGCTGACGATATCTCAATTGCCCTCAATGTGATTTTTGGTTTTGCCACTGCTTGGTGTCCATCCAATCCTCGTTAGAGATGTTCTCCGTCAGAATGGATGACATATGCTGCGCTCTTCCCTGGCTGATGAACCGCTTCATAGTCGAACTTCTGTAACTTGAGTCACCATCGCCTCCCACACGAGAAATCAGTTTTGCTTTCAGTTGGTTACGACTAGGAGCTCACAGTCCGTGACGACCTTGAGCCGTCCATCCAATAGGTACACCCGGAATCGGTTCAAGTTTTCTGTGATCGGTGTTAACTTTATGAGCGCAATCTGGATCGAATAAAGCCAATACGGGGGGATTGATAAGAGCCTCCTTCAGCCTCTGAATTGCCTATCTAGTATCGTCCAATCGAATGGGTGGTCCACTTTGGTCATATCTGTTAATGTAGCACAGTGTGCACAGTTAGCCACAAATTTGCGGAAAACTCAATAAGTCCCAAGAACTGGAAAACCTCATGCACATCCATGCACGCCACGATAGCACCTGTTTTCTGTTTACTAGGTTTCAGTCCCTCTCCGCTGACTTCTTATCCTAGGAATTCAATATTAGTCCTAATGCCCTTAAGACTTCGAGGAACCTTCGAAGTTTCTGTAAATCTTCCACCGACTTGCTGCATATGTCATCCAGGTAAACCGAAATGTCTCACTTCCCAAGTGTGACTTAATGATATTCATGCATGACTGGAACTCGGCATTGACCAGTCCCAATGGCATACGGTTGAATTCATACCTCATCTATCACAAACGCCATCAACTTCTTACTGCGTTCTGCCAGGCAGATTTGGCGATACCCCGAAGTTAGGTCCAACGTCGTGAAAAATATGTTCCCGGCTAGTGAATCCACCACCTCCTCTACTATGAGCATAGGGAACTTCATTTTCACCGTCACCTTGTTCAGTGACCGGTAATCGATACAGAACTGATCGCTGCCATCCTTCTTCTTAATAAGGGTAACAGCTGCATAGTAGTCTGAGATGAAAGCTGGATCACCCCCTGCTTCAGTATTTTAGACACCATCTGTTTGATTATCTCCCTCTTGGCAAACGGGATTTTGTACGGCTGGACGTCGTCAACTCCATCGAGCATTCGCCAGACAGGAACACTCCCAGTTCATCTGCATTCTTGGCAAAGCAGTCCCCGAACGTATTAACAAGAGCCCCCAGTTTTTGCATGTCTCTTTCGTCCAAGTGTCCGACTTCCAACTCCTCCAGGGACAGTTCATCCTTTACAGAATCTCCTTCCGCTACCATTAACGCTCGTGGTGTCTTCGACATGCAGAGATACATTTATTCGACTTCAGTAACTTAACCTCAACCGACACGATTAGGACCTCGCACCATGTGGTAAGTTTATCCACCGTTACAGCTTCCGTATAGGTATAGCAGGTTCCGCCTCCGAACCCACTCAAGCGCCTGCGATCCTCGATGTACTTAATGGGCACTTTATCAGCGATTGCATGGCATGAAGTAACACAATCGCTTCCCAGATCAGTAAACTCTTGGACTGGATACCCATTCACGGTAGCGTCTTTGACATACTCCGTCTGGTCCTCCTTCAACAGCAACTGGGTTATCCTTAAATGCTTCTTCCCCGTATAAGCACTTCGTCCATCCCCCGCAGCTTGGTAACGTTCCAGTGAGCAACCTCGTCTGTAGTGTCCGTGCTGTTGGCACTCGAAGCGCCTTACTCCAACTTCAGCACCTTTCTCTCTGGTCACTCTCTGGTCTTCATCGCGAGGTTCCGCGTCATGCTGTCGAGGTCTGGACATTTGTCCAAAGACCCATCGAATTCTCTGCAAGATGTCATCGACCGACGCGTCCGTGACTTCACCAGGATAATGTATTTTACCAGAGAACCTTCCTGTACACATCACTTGATGAAATCACTTTCATCTCGAAGACATATTTCACTATATCTTCCCCATGGCTCTGCATTCTCTCTCTCCACAGTTCGTGGAGTCCACGTCATCATCAGTTGTTCCGATGCAACTCTGTAAAAAATGCGTCCAATGTTTCGTGCGTTATTATTTCGCTCCCTTCACCAATTGGTCACCTGCATTAGCACCAATTTTTCGTCGTAGATGCGCTGTAGATGCGCTGAATATCCGCTACCATTATTCTCCACGCTTTCGATGATGGTCCAGCGATCGCTTGGGACTAAAATATGGGTAGCATCTGGGCAACGTCTCATGCACTATAAAGGTTTCGCGAGCAGCACCCATCTCCTCCAAGGGTGGGGGGTACTTGTGGTTTAATGCTGCTTTCATGGTAGTTACTGACAGTGGTAGTTACAAGCATATCTGCCACTACTCGCTTAAGTATGCAGGAATGTAGAAGTGTCGTATACAGTGAGCGGCTCGCGATTGAATGGAGTATAGTTCAGCTTAATAGTCCACTTGGAGAAAGCGTGACTCATTAGTGGTTGACAACTATTTAGCGAGGAATTATACTTAGCCTCCACTATGTTGCATTCTGTCTATTCCATCCAGACACTGCATGCTAATTATTTCCATATCTTTTGTTTAATTCAAAACCAAAATTCTCGCAACTTTAAGCAGTAGATAGGTACCTATTGTGCGAGAATAAACCAAAAGTTGCAGCTCATTCACACCAGAGATACTTCGTGGAAATACTCAATGCATCTCAGATTCAAATAATTTCAACAAAGGCAATACAGTTTCTAAGTTTCGAATTACATACTAATGTGCACATCATTTAACAATTTCGAAAACTGTTTGTCTCAGTGCTCAGGGTATTACACATTGCACGCTTTCTCTGTGCAGTGTGTCGGTGCATTCTGCGAAAATGATAATGTAAGTTTCCGCCTCGATGAGGAGTACAACTAGTGATGTACTTTCCTGGCAAGATGTATCTAACCATGTATCTATCACTTTACCACACCCACTTTTAGTTGAGTTTTCTGTAAAATTCAACGACGACAACGACAACGACGACGACGACGACGACGATGACTAGCGGCCCTACTCACATGCCATTCAATTTCCTTCCGATTGAAATTTGCTCGAATTTAAATCCTGTTAGGAGCTATAATATTACATTTCGTATTAGTTCGGAACTTGCTCTTCGAATTGTATGCATCCTGAATGGGCTGGAACTATACATTGATTGTCTGCGTTTGTGTGAGTATCCTTCGTAACTGCAAATTGAGTTCAGATGAAAAATTTATCTACAGAACATGACACCCAATGAGATGGTAGAAGACCCATAAATGCACATGGCCACTGAATAGTTGGATTATAGAACTTTTAGGACTTTTGTGTGAGATATTAACCGAGCTATTTCCTATATTCGATAGGTTGTATGTATGTATGTGTATGGAATTTTGAAAATAATTTACATTTGTTGGTGGAAATTATTAAAATTTTTAGAAAAATTCTTACTATGAGTCTTAATTTAAATTTGGGCAGCTCTATGGTTGCATATGTATGTGGATTGGGATTGATAAGGATGAAAAGGATGCCGTTTGAAAAAATATTTCAATTCTCAGAAAAAAAATCTATTTCACTTCTTGGGATGCCTATTAGCAATGCTATTAGGCGGGATAAGTCATTTGGGATCTATAGCACTCTTGTGTTGGTTTTATAGCTGATTTCCACTTTACTTGTCCTGAGAAGAGGTCGCAGGTGATTTCTCTTCTAGGAAATATGTAATACAAGGATTGCGTTTAAGAAGGGTAGAAAATTATACCCTGGATGTCTTCTTCTTATATATCCTGATGCACAGATAGACAATAACTTGGATAAAGGCCTGTGGGAGGCAGTAGAACCGAAATATAGTATTGAGCTTGCAGCGTATACTTCCTTCCGATGTCCATACTTAGTTTGATGGACTTTGTAGATGAAACTCAAAAATGGAGATATTTCAACTGTCAATGAAAACTCAGATTACAATCTTCTGATGGAATTATCATGTTCATGATGGGATGTATCATGTGCCTTTGGAAAATTATAGAAATTCACTGCATGTGCTGTTAGCTAGATTTGTATGAAGCAAGCAATGCTCCGTCTTACACTTGCCTAGTTTAGACTGTATCAAGAATCATTAGTCTCTCAGTCCTTTTCGGCTAAAGGACCATGAAAATCTCGAAGTACAGTCGTTACTGTACTGTTACATGACAGCTAGTAAATTTGTCGAAGAGGCAATCCATAGGTGAGCATTAACCTTATAAGGGCCGTGTAGCAGATGACCTTCACACTTGCATTGCATTGGCTGCTATAAAACAGTCTCTTTGTAATGGCAAAGGCAACTTTGGCTCTGGCCAGAGCAGCATTTATATGTTTGTTAAAATACAGATACTGATCTAGCCAGATCCCAAGGTATCTGACTACTCTTTTGTTCGCCAATGGTTCACCAATTCTTTCTGGTGTCCCTCGAGGCCCCAGATAACGGCGTTCTGAACAGGATAGTTTCCAACTTCTGAATCTTTAACTTCCAGTCATCGCAATATCGCTGGATCGCCTCGAAGTTACGTTGGAAGAGTATTGCAATGACCTCGATCTTTGGACCTGACCTGTACGCAATCAAGTCGTCTGCGTAAGCAATAGCATGGTGAAGAGAACCTATGTAACCGAATTGGTTGTCCGGGATTATATTTCTGTCCTCAACCCACTGAATCAGGGCTCTATGGATCACTTTTTCGAAGACGTTGCTGACGTTCGAAAGGAGACTTATCGACCGGAGATTTACCAGATTGGATGTATCTTATTCCTTTTTGGGAATGGGATGCACCACGCTCAACCAAGTGGGACAGCTGGATCAGTTTAGCCGGGATCCCGAATTCGGCATTCGCCTTGTAGAACTCAAAACGATGAATGCTATCATGTACGGCCTTAAAGTCAATGAGATGGTGCGTTTCGACTTGAAATTTGTTGGTTTTTTCCAAGATTTGCCTTAATGTGAAAATTTGGTCGAGCATCAATCTGCCGGTGCTGCATAAAGCCTTCAGACGTTCACACAGTACGTTGGATAGGATCTTATATGCGACATTAAGCAGGGATATGCCTCGGTAGTCATCAGACATGGCTTCATCCACCCATACTTGGTTGATGATTTGTTGCATTCACACTACCAAAGCATCACCACCATGTTTGAAAAGTTTTTCTGATAGACCATCAAAGCCGGCGACCTTGTTTGCGCATTAAGTAGCTGCTGGAAGTACTGCTTAAACACATCTACTATTCCCTATGATTCGGTGACTAGGTTTCCTTCACTGTTTCGAAGAGGCTTGAAACCAGCTGCCAGTTGCTTGGCTTTCCTAAAAAAAAACATCCCCATGTTGTTCCTATCGCAGGATTCTTAGATATTTTTGAGCTGGGAGACTGCGTGTGCCCTTTTCTTCTTACACAAAATCTTCTTCTCCTTCCTTCGATTTTCTGTCACCTTTATCCGACGTACGCATTCATCATCATACCAATTCCAGAAGTATTTGGGCCACATCAGCCTGGATGTGATACAGTTCCTCACCCCCTGCCATCTGCTGTCAGCTTTTAATAGATAGTGCACAAAGATTCTACCCTTAAGGGACCCTAGCTGGACGTTCACTGAACCATCAACAGCAAATCCTCGCCTTGCAAGTTCATCAGCTCGCTCATTTTCCTCAATGTTACTGTGACCGGGCACCCAAAGAAGGCTAATCCTGAACCGATGACAAAGTTCTACTAGCGTCGAAGATGTGGTGGCAGATATAATACCCTTAATAGCGGCCTGCCTGTCAATGAGGATGGCAGGGGTGGTGGTTTGCTTGAATAGGTGGCAAGCCTCGGGTAAGACTTGGAAATGTTAAGGTAATCAGAGAATATCCTCGCCCCTAACCATTTTAGAACCCTTTGGGTGAAAATTGTTGTTTCGAACTTATTTGTCACTTTGCCTGATTCCCACTCTGCCCTGGTTGGGAATCTAACCGTAACGTCATTTCTGAAGTTCACTCTGGGAGTTATATAGTCGGTTAGATTAGCTACCAGGTCTAGTGGTGACAGATTCAAGATGCTGTTGTGACCATAAGGTTTGGTACACCAGTATCTTGTTTCTCTTAATAGGACCACACGGCATGAAGATACGAAATTTAATATGGAGGTCAAGTGGTAGAAGGTGAACTATTACGTTTAAAACATCGGTTGGACTTACATATACTCATGGCCTCCGTTGCGCAAAGAGCCGGAGTTCTTTGCTGATTAATCATGACTTGTTCTAATTCCCCATCTATTTTTTCGCCGGCTCTCTATTAAATGGCTCTACAATACGCTGGATTCTATTAAACTTGCACCTAAAGGAAACAGTAGTGAAGAGTACCCTACGTTTGAAACAATCCAACTTTTGGAAAGAGGCAGACATGAGCCACCGCACTTTTATAAGATGGGCACACCTGGGTACAGATACAGACTATCTAACACCATTCTTTGACTTCAGTCTTAACATGAAAATAATCCTCCCCTCAAGAGAGGATTGGGCGAACGGTAGGACCATTTACCCGACTAATATCTCGATATTCAAGGGCAAGTTAAGATTCAGTAAAGGAGTGTATCTAGAATCTACTTGTCTGAATAATTTCAAGTCGCGGTAGTATATTACAGAAGCGGGCCGCGAATTATCCACGAAATTACAGGAATATGGTCAATATCTGCATCGATAGTCAAGCTGCTATTAAAAGTCATATCGTTCGAAGTTGTCAAATCTAGACTTGTGAAGCAATGTCGCAAGGAGCACATAACACTTACAACAAATCACGATACTGGTGGGTTCTAAGAAACACCGAATTGGCGTACAGATAACCAAGAAAGGGTTTTAGAAGTGGGCCTGACTATGGTCATTAATTTTGTTCTACCTCTACTAGTACTTGTTAAATCCAGTATAACACAGGACTTTCTGAGACTAGCTAGTATCTCCAAAAAACTCTTGATAAAATACGACAAAACTAAAACAGGCAAGTTCCAGCGATTAATAGAACCAAATTCGCGCTGTTCAGAGGGATTATTACTGGGCATGACCTTCTAGCGGGCCACCTAAGAAAAATGCAACTAAATACAGATGACCCTTCCTGTGGATGTGGCAATACAGACGCAGAAGCTTACAGCTCACTTCCTACATAGAATGGCCCAGCCTCTGCATAGGCTGGAAAAAACCGAAAGCTAAAATTAACCATTCTATAATGTATAACAATCTCGAGATGGTTCTGGGAGGACACACAGTCAACTCAAACCCACCATTAAGTTTATTCTCTTTCTCCATTTAGGTTTCTCCACGACATAGGTATCTACACAATGTATCCATTGGAGATCCGAGTTTTAGTTGCGTATGCAGTTACCCTTCCGACCTACGTAGTACTATCCACGCGAGTCTTTTGGCTGCTGAACATCACGGTGGGCATTCGGAATGGTGTGTTCTGAACTATGATCGCTACTCATACTCGCTAATCAAAGATATTTATATTACCAATGGCAAAGAGGGAATACAGTGTGTTTTTAACTTACTCTCCATGGATCAAGGCCGTCCAAGTCCAACTTGAGGATTTCTACAGGTTAGGTAATGTCAAAAAGTGGTCTTATCCTAGAATCACTCAATATGACAGTAAGAGTATACACATTAAGTCCTCACCTTTTACTTCTTGCTGTCATTGGTATATCAATATATATACACATTATAACACTTTTCATAACGTAGCTGTTAAAATCCCTCCCTTAAATCCGTAGTCCACGGTATTAGTTCAATCTTTTGTGATTAAATTCTATCAATTTTTCTCCGTCATAATTACCAAAATCAACATCATCGTCATCATTATCCTTTGGCACCCCGCCTTCTGTTCCATTGTTAACTACAATCATTTGAATCATCCCATGTACACCTTTCATTTGCCTTATCTCCGGCGCAGCATATGCCACTCCAGTTACTCGCTAACGAACCCATTTCCAGCTCCAAACCCACATTCATAGAGCGTTCAGCATCATGAATACAGGCAACGCTATTCTGCTTGCAAATATTACTTCGTAGAGCACACAATTGCCTTTTGTTTCACTCTAATTGAATCAAATCCCGAGTGAATAATTAGACGAGAATCTTAAATTACATTATTTAATCAAGGTTGGCGCGGCGGATTGTTATTCTTATCGCAGCGCACCGGGGGTAACTGCAGCAGTTGAACCACCATCAATACGCTTGTGTATCCTGTTTTACTACCGATGTAACCTGGGCTGTTCACTGAGTAATAAGTTCGTTCAGCTCGTAACGTGCTGTTTGTCAGCGCGCGCGACAAATTAAGGTCAGGAATGGTATAAGAGTGTGATGGTGCATATCCTTCTAATATCTTCACCACCAGAACCACCACCACCAACACCACCTGGTTTGGATTAGATCTATGCAAATAATGCGATAAATCTCTGACTTGAATGCTAGATGTGTGCGCTAATTAAAAGTCTGCTTTGCAAACAACTCAAGGCAAGGATTGCTGGGAATTTACGATTACGGGGTTAACCCATCGCGCGTTGCTTTGTTATGTGTCAACTGACAACCATGTTAAGTTATTTCCTGTGACGCAGTGTTATCGGAATGTACATGCAAATTGCACAATGTGCACTTGTCTGCTGGAGGAGTTTAATTATAAGGTTGAGTTGAGCAAGGATTTGCACTGAGAATGTGGATCTTTGAATTTTTGTAGCACCCTTTTGGGTGATGTTCGGTTTCAGATGAGAGATGCTAAATGTTACTGTGGCATGAACTCGCATATAGATCACAGAAGCAACTATAATCACACTCTCTCTTCTGGTTAATCTTTCAACAGTTTTACGATGCAAATATCAATCTTGAATATGCAGATTACGCATTGAAAAAAGGATACCACTATCCATGTGTATAGGTACACAGGGCAGAATCAACAAGAGTTTTAAAGGAAAATACTCTAGTAAGAGCTACAACAACACTAGACTTACAAATCTGCTAGACCCGCAGCAATAATTTCGGTAGCCTCTAGCAGATTTTTTTTTATTCTGTATTAGGATGATGGGATTAGCTAACAGCCAAAGCTTAGCAGTTAATATTCCGTCTATTTCCTATATCAATAAATATCAGAGGAACAATCTACTATTAGTCGACGGTTGAAACAGTCATTTTAGGTAGATCTGTAAATTGGTGAACCCCTAGACCACATACATATATACCTAACAGAGGTATGCATCGAGTACCGATCAACGCTACATCTACTGTTTATCGTTTTCGAGTAGGCTTTCGACAGCTTGAATCAAAATGCTATCTGGCTGACCTTGCCCAGCAGGGGCATCTAAGCAGAACTCATCGCTATTTTCAAGGCTACACACATAGGGGTGAAGTCAGGTCTTACACAATGGTAAGGTTTCGGAAGATTTTGAAGTCCAAGGTGGATTGGTAAATTATCAGCGACGTACTCCGTGCAGGATTGATGGAAATTAATCATGGAATTCAATGGACTTTGAGATCTTACCATAAACACCTTGACTACACTGATAATGTTCGTCTAGTTCCACATCGCATAATGGACCTTGATCTGATGGCCCTAAATCTAAAAGTTGAAGCAATCAGGTAAGGTTTGATTGGCATGCAAATTCAGCCACACTTAGGCCGAATAGGCCCATTGTGATGCCACGGGATCTAGTATCCTCAATCTACTCGTTGAACCAACATGAGCTTATTATAAAGCTAGAGATGGCTGCTTATGTTTACCAAAGTTGTCGAAGAAGTATAGTTTTCGTCTTCTAATCTCGCGATTAGTATAGGGTTTTATCTATTTTAGTTAGGAAAGATAAACCCCCCGTACAGGGTAGGCCACGTGGCAATACTTTATCTCGCGATTAGTATAGGGGATTAGTATGCCTCTTATTTAACTGCTTGGCGGCATTCGTTGTCAAACCGCATGTTTCTTGGTAGTAGTCAGACGAAACTCAGCACATCAGTTGCGGCTTTTGTAATGGTATGTTGGCAATGTCGTCTTGTTGCTGCATCGTAACTATTTTCTTTTTCCGAAGTAGGGAAGCCCAACGCACAGCTCCCAATCTGTAGGGCCAGTTCCCTTTGTATATCCGCATTAAGCGCATTAAGGTTTCATGAGCCACCAACTCTTTTCCAACACTCTGACTCAATATTGGAGGTCCCTATAGACCTGGGATTCAAATATGTCCGCTACCACCAACAACCTTCCAAGGGGGTTTGTTACCCATTCTCCAGTCGAGGTGTTAGGCACCTAGCAGCCACTAACGTAGAGTATTAGTTGATAGTGAGAGGCTATCGTGAGAATGCTTGTCCCTTTGGCCACCATCACATTTGATCACAGCTATAGAATTACTGGTATCTCTCGACAGCAATCTTCCAAATAAATTGGCCATCAATTTTTAATCGAATTACTACATAGATACTCTAGATTTACAGCGTAAAGGGCAGTGTACGCTGTTCAGTTCATAGAGAATACTTTCGTTCAACTATGGTTTATGACCTTTCACAAATTTAATACTAGGTAGCTTAGTCTTTAGGATAGACCTAAATATCTTAAATACATCCTGGTCGGTCGTAACGTTGCCTATTAGAGCCCAGACTGAATGAAAATATTTATATATTGCAGTCTTTTACAGTCTGGTGAAATAATTGTTCTATATTCTCAGCAGCATTGATTCCTTGCTAGAGTTTTGAGTTTTGGCTTTGCAGCCTTGGCTTACTTTTTGTAAAATTATCGAATCGCACGTCTTGAAACATCATGCCCTAATATTTTTTATTCAAAATCTGCAGAGATAATTTGTGTCACAAGTACCTACCCCATAGGTCGCAGATTTTATCAACGTAGTCCCTCAAACTAATGCACTTTTCCAGTACCAGACATTTAGCTCAGGTCATTGTAAAATACTCGTACTAGAGCACATTCCACAAAAAATTTTAAATAAAAAGTCCCCACATACTTGTATCTTCTAGAACGCATACCCAGCATCGTTATAACAAAACAAATGTAATTGCACACCACTTAGCAACGCAGCCATAAGCTCGTGAAAACCTTGTAACACACTGAAATGTAGGCCAAACCGCAATTTGTCAAGTAA
Organism: Xylota sylvarum; assembly: GCA_905220385.1. NCBI lineage: Eukaryota > Metazoa > Arthropoda > Insecta > Diptera > Syrphidae > Xylota > Xylota sylvarum. The sequence goes on from LR999958.1 coordinate 44,804,401, forward strand.
AAGTTATGCCTGAGCCAAAATGGTTATCCTTTCTTGCACTGGAGCTCTCATTTAGCGGAGGGTTTGAGTGCTAGACACATTTACTATTCACTACAGTTCTACCTAACCACTCATCATCGTGTACAACACTTTGCGTGCGACGACGACGGCTTCCTTCAGAGTCATTGAAAATGATGACGACGACGACGACGACGAGGACGAGGACGATGACGATGACGGAACATTTTCAAGTACCTACCACCGCAGTGGCAGTGAACTCATTCATATATTTAACCATGGTAGTAAGTAACACAGCGCAGGCAAAGAAAAAAACAAAAAAAGAGAGAAAGTATCTAAACAACCGCAATACACAAAATGGAAATTTTCAGCGCATAATGTCGCAGATGTACAATACAAGAGTTGTTGACAGAACTTCTTGTAAACACATCCAACGTTCTTATTCATTCAATCAACTTGAGTGGTTCCAAGGTAGCAGCAGCAGCCATCCTTCTCATTCTGGTAGTAATATTAGAAGTATCTACTAGTACGAGTACAATGTTCCATCACCTAAGCGAATCACATTCCAATGTGAAGCTTCTGCAGAATGCCTTGTGCAATAGTTGATTACAAGCCATAGAGAGAGAGATACACTGGCAATTTCTCAGAATTGAACCAAACGACTCTGAGGACTCAACTGCTGCTAATCCTTTTGCAAGGTTTATTCCGCTTGACGGCGCACATTCAAGGAAAACAATTTTGAATTTGTATGTTGCATGTATCCCGGCTGCTGTTGAGGACTTTTCTCAATACCCGGACGTTGGATTCAAGCAGATTATATGACTTGAAGAGGAACTTATGTTATTGAGAAGATTGAGGTTCGAATTTGCCAACTCAGCAGACAACTAGGAATGTTACTTTCGTCTTCAACGTATTTTGCTTTGCAGTAAAGTGTTCAATTGATTGGGTGCATGGAATAAACTTTATTCATTTTGTATTTTCAAATAATTTGTTCTTACTGTTTTTTTTATCAAATATTAGAGACCTATGGATGGGAATTGTAGTGAAAGAAGTATAATTGATGATTCTATAACAGGAAGAGCTTTACTGCATCCCTTTTGATTAAACTCACTCAGTTGACTATGTTTTCTTTCTATTTAGTACATTCATATGTATTGCTTTCTGATAAGCATGTCAAAGGATTTACTCCTTTTCTCAGGCAAGTATCACCGTTTGTAAAAAAAAAATCGTGTAGGATGTATCTAATAGCATAAATATCGACGCTTTTCAGGATAAATCTGTCCAAATGTCTGATAGTATGATCTTAAGTTTGTGTTGTATCGTTAAGTATCATCCAGGAACAACCAATCGTATCCCCCTATAGGTACGTTTCAAGGGGAACTTGAGCATCAACCAACAAACCATCCAGTAAGCACGTTCCTTTGAAAATTGCCTCCAACTTCGGTTAAGCCTCCAACTCCAACTTCTACTTATGCACCCGTTGTCCTTCCTTGGTTTGATTCGTTAACTCTGCGAGTTTCAGCGCTGGTGTGCATTAGCTCTACATGCCCTAGCTACGAGTATAATATATCACTCGAGTAGGTACTTCGTCGTTGAATCTTCTGCTCCAAAGCCCGTCAAGGATATGGGACCGAATATCTCGCTTTAGAGAGACTACGACTGGGATAATTAAATTCTTTCATAGGATCTCTTTAGTTATCCGGAATGGGGCCAGAGTTATTTTTAGTTTGACTTCCGATGATATGTTGCTTCCCGAATTTATATCAGAGCCCATGTAGGCGATGTCTCTTACTATGTTTATTGCCTGAAATCTTGTGATGTTTTGCCCAATTAGTCGATATTGTATGTCTCTTCTTGTTGACACCTTATGTATGTACTTTGTTCTGCACTTATTTTCCACTGAACCCATTTTAGGAACTTTCGATTTAATACTAACATGCCATTACTTTGGGGCAATTATGTAAATATCTTGACGTATATACTAGTATTTCCACAGACTTTGATAGATTGTTCCTACAGTATATGAAGTAGCCTTACTAGTGTGTCGCCTTGTCTAAGTCCTTTCGTGAAATCAAAGGTCTCGATGGGATATTTTCCGACCTTAATGAAGCAGCAAACATTTGAAAGAGATGCCAAAACTAGATATGGCCAACTCTGGTGAGCTGGATTAAGGTATAATACGACCCGTGCCGAAGATCTACCTGTCGAGGAGCCAATCCCAAAAATAGCTCAGTTGCGAACGGAGTATCCCGATACCTGGCGATCTCAAAATTAGATCCGTGTATTGCGGATCTCTGCACAAACTGACCTATCTTTTTCCGATACTCGTGGGAACTTATAATGAACACTCAAAAAAATACTTCAAAAGCAAAAAACAACCGATACGACCGGTTATCTTTTTAAACCGGGCGCTAGTGCGGTGCTCAACCTGTCTACCTATAAAGCTCCTAAAGAGTTACTTAGAAGGAAGATCGTGGCTTTGCATGATCCAACTACTTCCAAAAGCCGCATAGAGTTACAAGGTACTAGTACCCCACTCCTTCCACTAGGGACTCTTCGGGAACAAGGCGTATCTTTGCTCTCTCAAAACAAGCGTATAAAGATCGATGCACTGCCAACGGAGTTGTTGTAGGCTGAGAACTCGCAAGTGGATCTCAGCGGAAATCACTGAGACCGATACGATCTTAACGAACCTGAAGATCAGGAATCCCTAACTTCTGACACCCAACTGGAATGTCGCAAAACTGGACGAGCTTAAGGGTCTTTTTAGATGTGCACTTATCGTTACATATTAATAAGGAATCTTTGGATCCTTTGGCGAAAACTGGATGTGTTGTCTATTATGGTTTGGACCATGATCTAGGCAAACTGCCCACCCCCTTCCTTCGGACCCGATTTCCGCATCCGATGACCTTGTGCCATCCATATGTTTTCCATCTTTCGAGAGCGATGACCCTCAAGCCTCATTCCCAATTGTCAAAAATGGAGACGGATGACAATTCCGACAAATCACAACCACTTTTGAGAGTGGACGAACTGTTGGAATCATTCTAAGACTTGAAAGAGGTTTCCCTCTATCCAACGCAGTAAAATATTTGGGTCCTAGCCTGGATAGGAAGTTAAGCCGGTAACGTAACATTCAACAAAAAATCAAGAAAGACTTTCAAAAAGTCTATAACCTCGAATAACTCACTTACTGTACATTCATGGTCATTAGACTGATACTCACATTCGGGATGATTGTTTGGTGGACAGTCTTAGAAAAGGCTAAAAACCGCAACTATCTAAGTAAGGTCCAGCGTGCAGCTTGTCTGTTCATAAGCGGTGTACTATGCACAACTCCCTCTGCGGCACTGGACATTATGTTTCATTTGATACCCCTGCTTCGAAGCCACCCTACAGTGGACAAGAAAAGAATTTGGCGACGCCTCCATTCTGAATAATCTCAAAATTTCTCCCAAAAATGCGGACTACACCACCCCAGAAGAAGTTCGTTGTCAACATCCTTTCCAGATCACTGTGGAATGAAAGAGCACTTTTAAAAGATGAGTTGATGCACTTTTACACTGATGGCTCAAAAACCAAAGACGAAATTGGTGGAGGTGTTTTCTCCAACAGTCTTAATCTTAAGTTCTCCTTTCCTCTTCCAAATCATTGTAGCGTGTTTCAGCCGGAAATTATCCCGATCAAAGAAGCTTTATCTTGGCTTAAGGAAAACGTGATATCTGCTAGAAACATCCTTTTCTTTTCAGACAGCCAAGCAGCTATCAAATCGTTGCAATCGATCTCTATAAATTCTCTAGTAGCTCTAGATTGCCGATCGTCTCTCATGGCTGAGAAGCTCAATATTCACCACTGTTAGGAACAACTTTACCCATTTTGCCGGACAAAGGCACCATAGGTATACCAATCGCTACTTGCAAAGTAAAAATCAAGCTGGATGCTATCGAGAGTACAAATCTTAGGTGGACAAGTGGACCAAGATGTTAAGCGACAAAACAAATTTGGCAAAAGCTGGATCAACAAAAATAAAAAGAATTTTATTTTCCTCAACAGGTTGCATATCGGCACTACAACAGGTGTCATCACTGGACAACGTCTAATAGGCTAGCATTCTACAAGGCTAGGCCTTTTTACGGAAAGGCTCTCGTAGACGGAAACTTCACTTAGAAGCCTTCTATTATAATGATTTAAGCGATCTGATAAACATAGATATCAAGACCCTCTTACGCTTCATCTGAAGTTCAAAATGGTTTAGCGAGTAGGTGAAGAGAAACTTTCTCCTATGATCCATGTGGTATCACAATGATACTGGAAAAGTAGGTACATTGCATCGAGCGCAATGTGAGCAATCTCGTTAATGATTGACTGATCAGGAGACTTACATATGTAGCTACGACAAGATTTCGCCCATGTTCTTTTGGACTTTCCGGTATAAGGACATATCAGGCTAATGTTAAACTCTGAATAGGCAATAACCAAGGCTTTGTTGATATGATATATTGTGTGGAATAAACCAGAAGTAATATTGCGGTGCGCATTCCGTCGCACTTCTTGGGTGACAATAATGGCTGTTTTATGGTATTTAGTTTAGGTTCTCAGCTATTCACAAACTTTATTCCAATTGAAAGTTTTCCTAGTCTGTGCTGAAATGCAAGCTGACTGTCATAACATACTTCTATGACACAATGCCATTTTGTTTAATTCTTCAGGTTAGCAACTCTAAGTGTGACAAGATCTTCAGTCCTTTAAGGCGCAGGAGAATCTAGTACCTTTAGTACCAATAGTACTGAATGCCTCCTCCATACAGAATTGCATGGCCACCTGAATCCACTTGCAAAGTCAAACCATCAAAGCGAGCATAGGTACTCACGAAATACCTTTTTGTCCCCGAAAAATGAAAACTTAACACTCAGATATGACGATTCTAGGTACTATTCTAATAAGCCACAGAATCTGAAGTATCACACAACTCAACACGAACAATTTTTAGAAATATTATGGATTGAATTGTTGGCCCAAAGAACACATATCTATGTATAGTGCCAAGAGGGTAATAATCTTATCTTTTATAAGGACATCTCTCAAAATAAGTTCGATATTATTTATTCATCATTTAGCTCTAACATTTGTTAGAATTTTCATAAAACATTCATTTCATTCGCAGATTTGTCCCCTATGACAACCCTCACCAAAGTAACTTATTTTGTAACGATGTTCACTCATCCCCAATTGATCCGTATGGCAATTTTCTTCCCATGGAATTGAAAGGTAAAGCTTTCGAAACCTTAACCTATACCCTTACTCATACATCTGCTACATACAAAAAAAAAAACTCTCTAACTATAGAAAAAGGACGAAAAAAAAAAAGAAACTCTCAGCATTGACAAACATTTTAGAAACCATCATTCCTACCATCATCATCCACCTACTCATTCCGCTTTCCATCGAACAGACCACAAACATAAAAAAAAAAGTAGGTACTTGACAAAAGGAAAACGAAAAACGAAATGGCAAACGAAACCCTATTTCTTCATTCAGATGAACATTCAGATTTCCCCCGTAGCAATGGATAACCGAAAAAAGAACGTCCATACTTACCACCATATAAATACCCCTTCCATTCGATTAGAATCCTTATCGTGTAGATCAATAAGAAGCGAAGTAAACCGAACGCAAAAAAAAAAAAAAGGTGGAAAGAAATCAGATTGAGTTTGATGGTGATACCAAGTAAACGGATATCCTTTCCCATGCCACCTGACACCTTTGGTTAACACGGACAAGGAGAAAAAAAAACAGAAAAACAGAAAAATACCATGGTCCCGCGTGAGGACTTAAGGTCCTAGTCTCCTAGTCCTGCTTCTGCTCTTGGCCCTGGAATAATAATTTTTCGCATCGCATTTACAAAAATGTTCTCGAATCATTCTCTTCGAACAAGTTTGTCCTTATTTTTCAAACTACTATCCGAATCCTTGGTAAAAAAAAAAACAACATTTCCCCCGTAGGTGGATAGATGGATATTCTTTGAATGTATTTGTTTTTTTTTTTTCTCTTTCTCGTGTAAAATCAAAACTGTTTCCATTTCTATCCATATTCGCCAGGGATTACATAGCGCTGTACATTTGCTGTAAGGATTACTTTGTCCTGGGCATAAGTTTGGTGACGGCTGTGTATGGGTGGGTGTGTGCGAGGCGAAACTTCCAAAGAGTATGCAAATTGAATTTTCTGGTAAAAGATTTCGCATATAAGAAAAAGATGCGATAGAGGAGAACGGGTGAGTGAATGTGATACTCCACCGAGTGTTATTCTTGCGAATTCATGTGGGAATTGTTTTCCTTTTCGTTTTGTTGTTGTTTGTACTTTAAGAGAGAAAAAATATTGAAATGTTTCACAGGGCTATGGTTCTTTTGTGGAATTCTGCGAACGGTGTTCGGTTGTTTGAAATTACTTGTTGGTTCCAGCGCACCACACAAAAGAATCGATTACAAGATAATAGAGTTCGTTGTAGGGGTTTAACACACGTTTACAAGAATTTACATTTCTCGCCCCTGATTCGATCATGAAAGCATTCAGTCAGAATGAAGGCTATACATATCTATTTATAAGTTTTGAATAATAATAGCAAGGTTCACCATAGTCCTGACAGAAATAACTCTTTACCTGATATGTGGCAAATGATTGGTAGTCATAGTCATATGTACGTATCTATTTTGACCGTTGTATGGATCACCAGAATAGAGTTCCTCTTTTTGACTTAGTTCTAAATAATTTTAGCAGCTTCCGCCTCTGAACTCATGAGCGGATACCTGACATCTGGTTTCCTGCATAATCAAGTAGGTCGGATCATTGAATGATTTAAATATCTTCGGTGATTGGACCTAAAATTGATAGTTATGTGGGGAAAGAACGATATAAACAAGGACATGTGGCGTATAAAGTTTTAAAGCTGCAAAGGCAACTTTTCGAAATTGTGGCGTTTTTTAAAAAATGAAATCAAATGTTATCGTTATAATTTTAGCAAAAGAATGCCACGACCATTTTATTAGTTCTTTTGCAAAGAAAGAGAAAGACTAGAAGTTCAGTCTTGAATAGTTTAAAAACGTGTATCACACAATGAATGAATACACTTTATTTTGTTCTTAAAGCTGTCCAATAGGCCTAGTCCCCTGTAGGTTTGAATGTCTTCAGTTTTATTGATATTGGGAGTTTGGTAGATGCATTAAGCATCTATGTGCAACAAAAAAACCAACAATCAGATTGGGTCCTCATGCAGAGATTGTGTGGGATAAGCAGTCTTAAAGGAGAAATCCAGGACGTATTTTGAAGATTGGTATTTTGAAGGTCACATGTAACTAAGACTGTGTCTTACAATGAAGTTGAAACTAATTATTCGTTGTTGCAAAGTCGCCAAGTGGTTTGTCTTACAAATGACAAATCGCAGCATTTTTTAGACGGAAAGCATGGCAATCAAGGAAGCCTTTTTCTAGTTAAAATGTAATCCAATATCTGTTCAGGATATTAGCATTTTCACTATCAACGGCTATCAAGTCCCTGCAATGGTTCACTTTTTGCTGAAGAGCTGATTTAAACAATTCTGTATCTTTCGTATAAATGACGGAGTACTGCAAAGCTCTCCTAAGCTGGCTGTCATGCCACATATACAACACGAGAAACCGCAAGGCTGACAAGGTCACCAAGAAAAGCAAACACATGTAAGTAAAGTTTTCTTCAATAAGGACATAATAATTTTGTATTTAAATAAAACACAGAATAATTGATATATTGGTCTGAAATTTATTTCAGATATAGTACACATGTTAGATTTAAGTACGGAATTCGATCTCGGTCATATGACCACCGCGAGCACGTTTGCTGCGATCGATTCTTTGGAGCCAATTTTCCACCACTCTTCCACAAATTTCTGCCGGAACGTCGGCAATTTTGAGTTTGATATTGTTCTTGAGTTCTTCCTACGTTGTTGGCTTATTGGCATAAACCAATGACTTAACATTACCCCATAAAAAAACGCCAACGGCGTTAAATCACATGTGTGAGGTGTCCATTTGACTGAACCATTTCTCGGTATTAATGATTACCGAACTTCCGCTTCGATAAATCAATTGGTTGACAATCTCTGTGGCATGTGACACCATCTTGTTGGAAACACATATCACTGATGTCTATTCAATTCTGGTCAAAAATAGTCTTTCAAAATGGCATGATAGCGAACTCCATTAACCAAAACATGACGATTATTTTCATCGACGAAAAAATGCGGGCCAATCACACCACAAGTGGGTTTGTTGGTATCCAATAACGCACAGTTCGCTTATTGGCAAAGCCATTAAGCCAAAATTAAGCCTCATCGCTTAAATGAGCCACTAAGTTGGCTCATTTTGAACTGAAGCACTTACGGCTGCGATGTTTGATTTCCAAACGTTGCTCGTTTGTGAACTTAACTATGAGGACGACATTGACAGATCATAAAAAAGCTTAAGGATGTGTTTGCATTAAAATACAAAATTGTTATATCCTTATTGAAAAACGCTTTATTTATTGAACGCTATTAGCAAGATCAACTACAAATGGAAGAATGGGTCGTTATGTCATATCTTGAGACAGATCTGTTGTAACTTACTGCACATCAGTCCGGCCCTATTTCCACAAAGAGTGGCATTCTTCACTTCATAAAAAGCTTTTATTGGTTTAACTAGTGCCCTTAGGTAAATAAAATGGATATACATATGCAGATCCGTGATATCACAGCAAGGTTCTAAGTGTCTAATTCTAAGTGCATCTGTATCACTGTCCTCCTTCTTAAACCTTGCCTTTCACCTCTAGGGGGTACTGGGTTTGGTAACAAATGTTGCTCTACAATCGGAAAAAAACGTTTTGGCTTTCCTCCAAGACATTCGCTTTACGTCCCAACACTATACAGTGCTACCTAGAAGGAAACACAAAGCAAATTTTAAAGCTACTGCCAACTAGTTATTCACTTTCAATTATAATTTCTTTTTTCCTTTTTTTTTTTTGAATTACCAGCTCCCTCCAAAAATAACCATCATAGTATATTCCTTAAGCGAAAAACTTCATGGTACGTTTCCCAGTGTCTTGGGATATATTAAGCAGGAGGCATGGATTCACACAAAATCACACTCCACAATCGATGCCGGCAATGGAGTACTTTCGGCTAGTATAAGTATCGAAGGAAAGATAGATAGAAATATAATGGTAAGCAGTAGATACTGCGCCATCATCACACTGAACGTCAAAAAACCATTCAACACTTCTAACTGGAGAAACATCCTAAAATGACTCACAGTCAAAAATATCCCCAAACTGTTTGAAAATGGTATTCTGCTGTACGATACCTTCAATGAAACTAGGCACTAAAACGTCGTAAGCAATATTCCTCAAGGGTTCGTACTAAGTACTTTACTCTTCTGAAGAGCTTCGGTGAGTATATCCAAATCAGTTCACTTCCCGAATGATAACAATGTTTTCCAAGCGGATGTCCCAGCAGTGACAATAGCCACCCACGAGACTATGGTGAAGGCAATACCACGAGAAGGTATCATTTTTTAAAGTCTTGAGTTTAATATTCTTGGAACCCAGCTCAAAGTTATGCTCTGCTAGGTCCATGAAGAAAGTATAGGTATCAGGCAATGAGAAGGCCGATAAATTCACTGGAAAATGTTCGGAATCTAGATCAGAAAAATTCGACACTTTGGTAAATATCTTACCTTACACACTGAAGCCAGAAGCAGAAATTTAGACCATAAGGGAGGCAAACAACAGATGGTCCCTAGATACTTACTTGTATGACCATAACAAGTGCTTCGACACAAGAAGAACCAACAGGCTTATACAAGTACCCCTTTCTACACTGATAGGAGTCATCAATGTACACAACACTCTACGGAACTAATGGACTAATGGAAAAAGGCCTATGGCGCGGATATGACAGAAACTGTCACATGTTTGTCAGAAACTGATCACATGACCCCAACGCTAGCATTTGAAAGGAGATTCCCTATAAGAATTCCTGACAGAATGTACTAGAAGCGCCGAAGAACCATGAAGAAGAAGGAGCTGGCGTTCTCTACCGACGGTTCTAAGATGGACGTTGGCACGGGAGCCGGAGTTTATTGTGAAGCCCTAGAAATATACAACTCCTTTAGAATAAATGATGTCTGCAGTGTCTTTCAGTCCGAAGTCACAGCCATTATACAGGCTGCTAAGATTACAAGCGAGAGCAATATCGTTGGCAGAACTATTACTGTGTATATAGAAAGCCAGGCAGCCGTTAAGGTTCTGGTCTCCGCTATAATCAGATCAAGGCTTGTGAAGATCTGCAAATCGGTCTTGAATGAGATATCTAGCGCTAATGCGGTGACCATCTGTTGGATGCCAGGGCATATGGATATCGTAGGAAACGAAGGGGCTGACGAACTTACTAGGAAAGGGTCGGCGCTGCACTTATCGCGGGCCCTCCCTTTTGTAGTAACCCCAATCAGTTCCTTTCGGAAGAAAATAGAGGATGAAGCCATCGGTCGAGGAAATAGTCGCTGGGTTCATCTGGAAACATGCGCAACAGCCAGGGCCCTATGGCCGGGCATCAGCAAGAAGAGATCAACTTCTCTGGTGAAACTGAGTCATTATAAAGCACGGGTCGTTTCAAGGATAATTACTGGTCATTGTACCATTGGCGTCCACGCGGAGCGACTCGGTGTACTACATAATGACTTCTGTAGAAGTTGCAGGGACGAAGAAGAAATTGAGTCAGTTCCTCATCTGCTGTGCGACTGTCCTGCCCTATCCGTCAGAAGAATGAGGACTCTTGGCAGTTACTTCTTCTCGGTTTTGGAGGACTTGTAGAGCTGACGGACCTCTTGAGATTCATATCATTATCTGGGTGGTTCCAATAGCGGACTTTATAGGTTTCCGGGGTTAAATGATTGGGTACAATGGACCCGAACTGTGGTCTAAGTGAGTAGTTACGCTGTCACAAGGCACCCATTTATTTAACCTAACCTAACTATATGGAAGCAATAAAGCCCACATGTCAAGGCTCCTTTAAAACAAAATATTGTATCAGATTTTATGAAAACACAGACATGTGTGGCCTGGATCCCTCTCATAGGAACCATTTTGACTGCACAATCAAGTTATGTAAGTAAAAGTCCATTCAGATCACCATGTCATTGGGTTCACCTGTAGGCCTAACACTCCAACCAAAAAAAAATAATCCAAAATCCAACCCATTAATCTTACACTGTCAACCTACTTAAATAGTATTCCCCAACACATAATAAAGGATCTCAGGACAAATGCAACCATCAATCGCTTTGATTTCCCTCCTAGGATGCGTTCGACATTCCATTTGTTGCAGAAAAAAAAAAATAAATAAATATTCTTATCTCGAAAAACGATGATCCCCAAAGGAAATTGAAAATCGCGACTAAAGGAAGCTACCACCACTCGACTACTTTACAAATAAATCCCCCCTTAGCCAAATTTCATAGGTCAGCTTTCGCGTTGCACATAATTCAGCGATTGCAATCAACTCACTCATAAATAAGCTCCAAGCTTTAACTATATTTTGCATACCAAAATACGCAACAAAAAAAAAACAACCCCCCGCCACAGCAATGAACTCTGCTCTTTCAGCCACAAACAAATGTAAAAAGATTTAGTTTCGCGCTCTCAACCTCCTCTTTGACGCGACCGCAAAAATTGCTCTTGTATTGTGTAAACCCCGTAAACCCGCTGGCAGGACCAACTGAAAAGAACATTTCTGTGCATGCAAACGAGATAAACCCTTTGCTGCTCTCGAAAATAAATATTTTCCCATTATACAAGCATACAACACACGACGACGACGGATTGGGGTTGGGTGTTGGTTTCGCCCATCCCCACCTCCACCCGTTTCATTCGAAATGCATGAGTAAGGAGCAATTTGGAAAAAAAGGACTCCAAACGAATGAAATAAAGTCAGTGGAAGAATGGGCAATGAATACGAACGGGGCACTATAGCCAACAGCTGAGGGCCGACAAAAAAAAAAGTCTGGAAAAAATGTGCAGCAGTTTTAGGAGCATCATATCGCTGAGCAACTACTCATCAGCGGCATGGGGTCGGAAAGACTTGCGGCATTTATAGTTTGAATTTTACAATGTTTTGCTTTGATTCTGGCGTAGATCTCTACTGTACTAGGTGATGGTTCTAAATTAAATTTGGCAGAAGAATTGAATCAGACGCGAATGAGGTCGGTTCGGTTGATGTACGTAGATAGTTTGGACAATCGCACGAGAATTGAAAGTCAGTTAAATTCACGTACCTATGCAATTTTTATGTTGCATCCGTTTATTCCTTTGAAGGTTGTAGTTGCAGATGCTTACTTTTTTTTTATAATCCCGTCCATCAGGGCGCAATCCACCTCCCTCGTAAAAATGAGTACATATGTATTTAGTAGAGGAACTTTTTGAACCCCACTAGCAAACATATTTAGTTGTGGAAGATGTACCGTCTCAGCTACTATAATGTTGTGTATTCATAAAGAATGGTCTCGAAAAGATCCCTCCCTTTCAGACAGAAATGGGACTACATCACTGAAAACAGGCATAGGTCTATACAGCACCCTAATGCTGGGGGGAGGAACTTCAACAAATAATCGAGGGAAAGCCGTAATTTGTGATTTTTGCCTAAATTTCGGGATCTGGACAAAATCGAAAATTTTGCTGGATAGGGTTTTTCGAGCAACGAGAGTCTCTTTCATTTATGTTCTATTCATTCAAGAGAAAACCCATGCCTCATTCGCTGCGACATGCCCATATCGTGCAAAAAAGTTGCCTATATTTTAGATCATCCGATTGTAGGTCTTTCGGTTCAACCCTTTTATTCTTTGTTGCCCATTTCGTCCAAATAATCAAGTGAAAGCCGTAATTTGTGATTTTTGCCTAAATTTCGGGAGCTGGACAAAATCGAAAATTTTGCTGGATAGGGGTTTTCAAGCAACGAGTCTCTCTTTCATTTGTGTTCTATTCATTCAAGAGAAAATCCATGCCTCATTCGCTGCGACATGCCCATATCGTGCAAAAAAGTTGCCCATGTTTTAGATCATCCGATTGTAGGTCTTTTGGTTCAACCCTTTTATTCTTTGTTGCCCATTTCGTCCAAATAATCAAGTGAAAGCCGTAATTTGTGATTTTTGCCTAAATTTCGGGAGCTGGACAAAATCGAAAATTTTGCTGGATAGGGGTTTTCAAGCAACGAGTCTCTCTTTCATTTGTGTTCTATTCATTCAAGAGAAAATCCACGACTCATTCGCTGCGACATGCCCATATCATGCAACCAAGTTGCCCATGCTTTAGATCATCCGATTGTAGGTCTTTTGGTTCAACCCTTTTATTCTTTGTTGCCCATTTCGTCCAAATAATCAAGTGAAAGCCGAAATTTGTGATTTTTGCCTAAATTTCGGGACCTGGACAAAATCGAAAATTTTGCTGGATAGGGGTTAGGGTTTTTCAAGCAACCAGTCTCTCTTTCACTTATCATCTCTTCATTCAAGAGAAAACCCATGCCTCATTCGCTGCGACATGCCCATATCGTGCAACCAAGTTGTCCATGGTTTAGATCATCCGATTGTAGGTCTTTCGGTTCAACCCTTTTATTCTTTGTTGCCCATTTCTCCCAAATAATCAAGGGAAAGCCGTAATTTGTGATTTTTGCCTAAATTTCGGGACCTCGACAAAATCGAAAATTTTGCTGGATAGGTTTTAGGGTTTTTCAAGCTACCAGTCTCTCTTTCACTTATCATCTATTCATTCAAGAGAAAACCCATGCCTCATTCGCTGCGACATGCCCATATCGTGCAACCAAGTTGCCTATATTTTAGATCATCCGATTGTAGGTCTTTGGGTTCAACCCTTTTATTCTTTGTTGCCCATTTCGTCCAAATAATCAAGTGAAAGCCGTAATTTGTGATTTTTGCCTAAATTTCGGGACCTCGACAAAATCGAAAATTTTGCTGGATAGGGGTTTTCAAGCAACGAGTCTCTCTTTCATTTGTGTTCTATTCATTCAAGAGAAAATCCACGACTCATTCGCTGCGACATGCCCATATCGTGCAACCAAGTTGCCCATGCTTTAGATCATCCGATTGTAGGTCTTTTGGTTCAACCCTTTTATTCTTTGTTGCCCATTTCGTCCAAATAATCAAGTGAAAGCCGTAATTTGTGATTTTTGCCTAAATTTCGGGACCTCGACAAAATCGAAAATTTTGCTGGATAGGTTTTAGGGTTTTTCAAGCTACCAGTCTCTCTTTCACTTATCATCTATTCATTCAAGAGAAAATCCATGCCTCATTCGCTGCGACATGCCCATATCGTGCAACCAAGTTGCCTATATTTTAGATCATCCGATTGTAGGTCTTTCGGTTCAACCCTTTTATTCTTTGTTGCCCATTTCGTCCAAATAATCAAGTGAAAGCCGTAATTTGTGATTTTTGCCTAAATTTCGGGATCTGGACAAAATCGAAAATTTTGCTGGATAGGGGTTTTAGGGTTTTTCAAGCAACGAGTTTCTCTTTCATTTATGTTCTATTCATTCAAGAAAAAGGTATCTTCTCGACTAATTTGCACGATGACTGCGTCCTGCAAACCGAAATCATATCATGTATCAATTAACAGTTGATCTGTAAAGTGTACTTCAGAGAAAACTACATGAATCTGACTACATAAAGAGGCACTACATCAGCACAAGCTTAACACCCCCTACAATAATTTCTTCCGAAACAAGGACCCATACAGTTTCATAAAAGATTTATTCCCACAGCTATATAGAGGTGGCGCTTTTCACACGCACTACAAGAGGAAGTCATTTATACGGTAAATGAATGCAGACCCATTTATATTCGAATGAAAAATTAAATTTTAAAGATAATTCTTTAATTAAAATATACATAAAGTCATCGGATCATTTATTATCTCGCTGCCAGTTCTTTAATGAATGCACATTACTTTGCCATCCATAAGTAGAGTAGGTACTCCGACGAGATGTAGTCTCCGTCGTACATTTTAATTTGCAAACCATTAATCCTTAAAATTTACAGCCGCATTATGGCTGAAACGTAAAATTATCCTCGCACTCATATGTCACGTTAAACTTAATTCATACGCACTTATGCAACACTGTTACCCGACAGTATTATAAGAGCAACCAAGCGAGAAGGGAAAAATATGATCATCAACTCGGACTGGGCCTTGAATTCGACAGGACATTCAGGGATTATCTAGGGCACAACAGATTATCTTTTAAAATGTTAACCAGCAAGTGAACCACCCCAAGGGATTAAAGGTGAAGTTTAATTGTAAAGCAAATGAATAAAAGATACAACATAATGTGGGGTAAGTAGAAAACTAAATTATTTATTGTGAAAGGACACACTAGTGTTTGCAGGTGGATGGGTAATATGGTAAAACATGATGATCAACCCGCGTAAAGTCATAAACTTTAGTTTTATTGCAGCTAAGGTCATGTAATACGGTTTTCAGGTTTAAATTTTTAAATTTCGGAAATTCTTAAATTTTTTTCCTCAAATTTGTTTTAACTATTAAATTTTGTAACTATGGATCAATCTAAGAAATTTCTTTACAAAAAAAAAAGAAACAGAGATCCCATTTCTTATCCTAGACATAGTTTGATAAAGTCAAGTAAGTATGTATGGAATTGTTTTTTTTTTTCCACAACCGTGATACAAATTGTTTGCGACATATTCTTCTAAAAATATTATTTCCTTCAGTGTAAACTTATTACTAAGCGATTGAGTTTACTACTGTCCCACATGGTCCACTTGTTCATTGTTATATTAATAGAGTCGCATGAACGTATCTCTGTCCGACTACCAGCTGAAGGCAATAGAGTCACATCAACGAATCCCTGTCCGACTACTTGCTGGAGGCAAGATAAATATTTCAAGAAAGATCAGTGACTATCAATTCTGAGATCTTACAACATCCATATATGGGCTGCGTCATGACTCCACAATTATTGTTCTTGTTGGTCACTTATTTTATAACTACCATCACTCCATTAGACTGACCATGATTTCTTGATAGATGCTTATTCCTCGAGGCACGATTAGTTTTTCATAACTTACTACAGTACTCTCGCACTTGGATTCATAGCATGCACCATGTGAGTAGAAGGTGAAGCTCTTGGAAGATGTATCGTTATCCACCAAGCAATATACATATGTGCCATAATTCTCCTCAGTGGGAATAACTACGACTTGGATCCTCCATGGATAACCGTGGAAATTTTTGTGAAATTTCAAGAACTACTGTGTGAGAGCCTGCTGCGATAGATGACCCAAATTACATCTGATGATGAAGAAGTACAATACCGACAGTTCCGAAAGACCAAAATGATCCGCAAACCGACTGACCTTTAGCAGAAGCAACAGTGCCAACTAGTCTCTTATCCAATTACTTCCGCAGACGGTCTTTCACTTTCTATGTATTATAGGGTAATAACTTGGCAGAATTATTCCAGACTAAAGTGCAGAACATTGGGATCTGCTATAGATTAAATCTTGAAAAGTTATCAAGGGCACTGGGATATATACCTTCGTAGATACATAGGTAATCGAAAATTGCTGAAAGCAATAACATCCAACACAGTGATCTCTATATCACTCAAAGAATGCAAAGATGCCTCACAACCTCAGGGCAGAGGAAACAAGGTGAAACTTGGTTAGGTCCCTAGAGAATTGCAGACAACGACTCTACATACGAGCAAGCTAGGACAGGCTCAGTATCCACGTTCTTATGATCGGAATCCTGATAAAGAATTACATATATTCGGTTGCTGAGTTCGAAACTCCACCGATATATTTACATCTATTTTAGAACTTTTAGGTTGCAGCGGTGGACACGAGCTCTAAGGATCCACCGAAGCATTTCGGACAAGTTCTGAGGATGTACTTACGCCGGATAACTCAATGCTTACTTATGGTGTCATTGCCTGGGCAAAGAGAATCAATCTAGTAACGACGAGAGAGATACTCAATAAAGTCCAAGGACTACCATGCATTTATATCACAAGGACAATGAGAACTTGCCCAACTAAAGCCATGGAAGTAATATTGGAGCTAAGCTGTCGGACATCGTTCATTGAGGAATATTCAAGCAAGGTGTTTCTAAGACTGGTCAAGAAAGGAATATTAAGAAAATAAATGCATATATCGAAGCAATTTGATACAGAATTCAAAAAACAACGAATCCTTACCATTCCTAGAGACGATATCATCAGAAAACTGAAATCTTACGAGTTTCAGTAGCAAAAAGAGCTGAAGCAATGAATAGACTGAGCAGCCACGCAATAGAGTGGTACAAAGTTGGATGATGAAGGAACTGGAACAGGAATATTCGGAGCTAGGACCGAATGAAAAATTACATCAATTTCGAAATAGCAATGTCAGATAACCAAGCTGGCCTTAAGGCACTTGACTCCCAACTTACCAAGTCTGAGCGTGTGTGGTAATGCTTTTGCACACTTATCGTATTGGGTAGACGAAGCAGGCCTCTTCTGGATACCTGATCATGTGGAAATAAAGGGCAATAAAAAGGCAGACTCTCCAGCAAGAAAGGGAGCATGAGAAACCATTATAAGTCCTACACCATTCTGTGTAATAGGACATCCTCGAAGAAAAATTAACTGAATTACTATCTTCAATTAATTTTTCTGAAGAACCTACAGTATATTGGTTAGGCTAAGTAGTTGTCCCCGCTTAATATGGACACACTTGGACCAAAACGAAGGTCCATTGTGATACCGCTATGGAAAAACTGGATTACCAGCACCTGAGACCTATATGGAGTCTTCCCAGATGGAACAGGAGGCAGGACAACCAGTTTCGGTGTAAACCCATGCCGAAACAGTATGGTTCGCTTTGGTTTAGAAATTAAACCAGTTAAACCCGGTAACGATGCTTTTTATTTTGCCTAAGTCTAGCCTAGCTAGATCGCTTAGGGTTATCCTTCTCAAAACCGATAGAGTAGGGCAGATACACAGAAGATGTGTAATGGTTTCCACCACTTTCTCGCACCAAGCCCTTTGGCATTTCTGCCTACCAGACAGTATCCTGAGGGCGCCAACTATCTTTCTCAGATTTGTCCTATTGCCGGAAATAAGTCTACTGGTTTTCCTATAATCCAGTTCTGGTTATACTGTTCCACCTACTGTGGAGCCATGCTTATGGCTGCGGTATCTAATTGGAATTTTATCAACTTAATAGATGCTGATGGTTCCACTCTATTATCAGGGAGGTTCCCGTCTTCACCCTCCTTAGCTAGCTCGACCGCTTTGAATATCCCTGCGTCTTGGAACCCAGCAGACGGATACGTCGCGCCTAATAGCAATCTTGTTAAGAGATCCGCGGCATTGCTTTTCCAACTAGGATCGAATAATCGGAGATACCAAGTCTTTTATCGCAGCAGGACTATCTATGAAGAAAAAAATAGCACTGCATTCTATGGAGTTAATCGAAAGCCAGGTCACGACATCACGGACTGCCGGCAGTCGAGTGATGATACGAATATCCACTGCACTGGAGTGAACTCCCGCACTCCGGCTGTGTAAATCTCTGTCGCAGATTCATTTAGAATTTCTCCCGATTCCCAAGCACTTCTGCTAGGAATCCTTATATTTGACGTTAAAGTCCAGATAGGGGACAATGTAGTCCGAATTACTAGGACTAGTGTTATGGGCATTTAGGATGCTTGCGTAGCGTATATCTCCACGAGCCAGTTGCAAGAATTCCCTAAGCCGTATTGCTGCTTAAGCCGCTATCAGCTTCCCAAATATATCAACAGGAAGAAGATGGAGTATAGTTTCTAGCACAGCTATAGGAGAAGTTCTAAGGGCACCGTTTATACAGATGAAAAATAACCTTTGAACCTTCTCAAGTATTGTAATACTGATTTTTTTATCTAGTACCGTCCACCAGACTACTAATCCGCACATAAGGATAGGTCTGACGACTGTGGTGTATATACAGTGAACAATCCGGGGCTCAAGACCCCAGTTTTGGCCTAAGGCCTTCCTACATAATTAATGCGCAATCAAAGCCTTCATAGCATGATCTTGAATATTTAGTTTCCAAATGATTTTTTTTATAGAGAATAACCCCCAAGTATCTGGTGTGATCTGCAATTTGCGACACTATGTATCCACTTTGCGAGTTTGTTTAGAGGAGAATTCATCAGGTCTCTAAGTGAAGTTACTTTCCTGATATCGCATAGCATATGCTATGACACTGAACCTCTCTTTCCTCAAGACCTAGATTCGCATTCAGGGTATTAAGCAAACTAAGAACATCTAAAGAAATATAACCAGATAAGATTCGAAGCATGCATCAATACGAGCAAAATAATATACATATGTACGTATCCTAATGGGACACTGCAGACTTTAGGAATACAAAAACAAGGCTGAAGAAGGTCTCTAAAGATTCTGTAAAGAGTCTAGTGAAATCCTAGCACTGACCTACAAAAGATTGAAATATTTGGGGAAGTACCAATTATTAAATCAAGTTGGTCGCTGGAGTCAACTCCCATCCTCAAATTCCTAAGAGAAACTGGATTAGAGAGAGTCCTCTAGGAAGTTTTTCTCCCTCGAAGGCTAAAAAAGAATACAAGGCTCTCTAAAATAATTCCGATTGGAATCATAACGTGGAGGGAACTCTAATGACGGAAGATACCTTTCAAAGGCGTTAGTACGGGCCACTATAGACGCGGTGCAACAACTTCTTGAGTTATCCAGGCCCACAGATTATGAGGTATCCAGAAAACTGTTTTTCATTTCGTCCACTTAGCAGAGTGACTTATCACTGACTTACCACAACATCAGTTGGAATGATACTCTAGTCTTTTAGCAGTGGGCTCCGTTGCTCAATGGTTAGAGATTTGGACTACTAACTGGAATTTCGCGATCCCCCCACTAACGAGCATTCTACACATATCCGAGAGTATCTATAAGTGTAGTGCAGAAGCTTCTTAAACAAAAATTATCCTTCAGAAACGGCATTAAACAGTAGACCTTCTCTGTTCTGTTTAGATGGGTAGGTGTGGCTGAAATCAGCTGTACTCCGCTAGTTTCCACAAGAGACGAACATGCAGATCCATATAATTGTATATTCTCTATACCATGCTGCCCTTCATGAGCCAGCCTCCTAAAGAATATTTTATACCAGAAATCATAACTTCTGACACCATCCTGTTTACGGCGTCTCAGCTCTCAAGCCCTGAAAAGTAGTTCACGATTTCATCTAGGAGATAACACGATGATACCAATCAACAAGAAGATAGATCCATTCCTGTCAGTACATACATTCTTCAATATCTATCGCTACAACCGATTGCATTTTGTTAAATTTGAATTTCATCCAGGAATGTTTGCTTCCCTATCGGTCTTATCCCGGTCTTATCACCTTACCAATGGTAATGGGAACAATTAGACTCATACCATATTGTTCCTACCACAGATGACCTACACCCACCCAAAAAGAGAATTCCGAAATCTATTTTCTTATCGATTTGCTTTCGTCCTTTGTCATAGCATCCATAGTGCATGAATCACCCTTCTGTCCGGTCAGACTGTGCGGGTGTGTGTTACTTTTTTTTGTGAAATTCTATTTTCAACTGGAACTGGTGACAGCTTGATAAGGGTTTGAAATAATACGAGTAGAACATGGAGATGATTAATAGAGTTCTTAACTTAAAGAGACATCTTGTTGGCATTTGTGTTAGGCTGCTACCGAATTGGTTCTGGATCCAGGACTTGTGAATTGGCAATGAAATCCTTTGCAAAGGATAGGCTGAATGATTTTGAAAGCGGTCGCAATTAACACTTTTTTTGGATTTGATTTCAATAAATAAGTAAGTCACACCATGTCGTTGGTATTCCTGAGTACACTTTCTGATCCTCTTTCCAAATGTTTCAATTCGCAGTGAATCCCCCGATTTAACCTTAAGTCGCATTCAGAGGAAGATGACATGCAAATCTCTTTAACAAACCGAAAGACATAATACTCAAGCGTTTTGCTACAATGTGAAGGACCCATCCTCCATCTCAATCCGCAAGAAGAACTCATGCATAATAATTTGCTGTCTCATATGCACTTTGACAGGCAAGACACGCGAAATTTTTCGTTAACGTCATTTAGCTTAAATTAAACTCCCCTCAAAGAGAAGATCCCTTAAGCAGCATCGAATACACTTGCAGCACACACACACACACACACACATACTTCCACTAAATACATTAATCACTAAACCATCTTCGTTCGCGAGCTAGCAAGAGAAGGATTTGCCCTGCAAATATGCTTCAAGATTAGCAAACCAAATTAATTAACATATAATTAATAATGAGAAGGGGGTAAACCATCAAGCATGGCGCCGCTCCTTGCACTGTAAGTGGATGTACATATGTGGGCCAGGACAACATATTACCGAAATTAATTTCTTTACCCTGTCAGATAATGGGGAAATGCCTTAATCGTTAGCACATTTCCCGATACCCATGTAAGTGGTTTGGCATAATTTCATCAACTTTGACATTATCTTCTTGTTCATTAAATATGAATGGAAGGTACCTACCTACCTACCTACCTACTACACATGACGGCTGAGCCTGACTACACCTACATATGTGTGTGTATAAGTAAATGCGTCTGTCAAGTTGGTTCACCTTTCCTTGTTTATTGAATTTAATCACCATGGAAATGTACAACTCATTTAAATCAATTACACGTGTGGTAATTTAAAATGTTAAATGGATGGGCTGGGGACAAACACAAAACCCTTTTTGGAAGATGGTGCTCTTAAAATTTTAAACAAGTCAATTAGACGGTAAGGTATGTATTTAAAAGTAGCAGGTGGCCTTGATGAGTCTGTTGTACTGTATGAGCTCTTAAAAATCTTGAAAGGACTTCAGTTTAGTCTGGTAATCACAGGTCAACGGAGCATAAATAATTTGACCGATTCTTGAACGGGAAAGAATGTATGTTTCCAGAAGAACAACTTTACTTTTAAGCAGTTACTAGCGAGACTTCCAGACTCCGCAAGATACTGCCCAAGGACCCGGCAGTTCCCAGCTATATCAAGAAATCTGATGGTGAGTGGGAGGAAAGTAGCGAAGAAGTATTGGAAATGTTAGTCGAAACTGACTTCCTAGGCAGTAGTACACCAGTGGTTCCCATGTCGAATGGCTACCCAGATAATACTAATTTGTCGGTAGAGGATAAGGTAGGGAATCTTGTCAATTGGAAGAATTTGCGTTGGGCTATAATGTCATTCGCACCTTTTAAAGCTGTAGGACCTGACGGCATTCTGCAAGCTATGTTTCAGAAGGTCCCAGCAAATGTCAGATACATTCTTAGGGAAGTCTTCAAACAACGTTTAGAGTGCGGCTGCATACCAGCAGTGTGGAACGAAGTGAAGGTCATCTTTATAACTAAAGCAGATAAATCAAGTCACACCCAAGCGAAAGACTACAGACCCATTAGTCTCTCGTCATTCCTTCTCAAGACACTAGAGAGCCTTCTACATCTTCACGTCAGAGGCATGTGTCGCTCAACATGCATGCATATATTAAGGGTAAATCAGTAGAAACTGCATTACATGAGGTCGTAGGGGTGATCGAAACTAGCCTTCATTACAAGGAATTCGTATTAGCTACATTCTTAGATTCATTGGTTGAAACTTGCACTCGATGAGGATGCACTTAGACCAAAACAAGGTCCATTGTGCTGCCGATGTATAAGGTAGGTGGATAACCCTCTTACTCTGGGAACCATCCACTCCTTTCTATAAAGGAGCTAATCTTAGCCGTACAGGCGTTGTTGAGATCATTTAGATCATTAAAAAGGTATTCACCTAATGTAACTGATAATCTCCTCTTCCTCTTCATCCCTACAGTTTCTACAGAAGTCCTTGTAGGGAATGCTTCCTATAGCACAGGGTATTTATGGGGGTTATTTTTATTATTTTTAGGGCTCCGATGGGCCTGGTCTTATTTATAGTCGACCAGACCAGCCTAGAGGTGTTACAGAGGTGTTTCATTGGAGGCGATGGTTAGCCTCTTTTTTTTTAAAAAAAAAAAAGACCTTTGCCCATATGGCTGACACTGCGACCTGAGGAGATCTATTGTATCAAAGGGTAATACTAAGCCAAGAGACGTTCCACCTCCCTAATGAAGGATAGTACGTCTTTAGCAGCGGAGTACCTGATGAACATATTTCTTTGTGGAAAATACGTCTCCTCAACCAATGTAATGCTGGGCATTGACAGAGAATGTGCTCAGAGGATTCGTCTTGTTCTAAGCAGAACCTACATTCCGTTTCTGGGCACATATAGATTTTATTAAGGTGATAAGGTGGCCTGTGAGAAAGCTCACCAGCTTCCTGATGCTTTCCTTATCTAGATTAAGGATTTCCTTGTAGGAAAAAGGCCTGATTAATCGCTTGGATTGTCTCAGCCTCATGATTAGCCTTACTCGCCGCGTTAGCGTTGATAAAGTACTTAGCATACGACCTAGGGGTCTCGATGTCGGTGGCACTTATGCTATTTAGACCAGAGGAGCCTCTTCTAGCCCGTTCGTCAGCCTCACAATTCTCTGGTATGTCACAGTAACCTGGTACCTAGAAAAGGGTGAAGATGAACTGTCCAACTATTTGGTTAAGAGATACGCGGCAGTCTTTCACTGCCTTAAATCCTGACTGTCGATATACATATGTATGAACGGATCCCACATGTATGTATATGACGATATCCGATGCTGATACTGTATTAACCGCCAGCTATCAACGAATGGCAGTGACTTCGACTTGAAAAACGCTGCAGTAGTTTGGAAGGTTAAAGGAGGGGTGGATATCCATATCTTCGAAGAAGACTCCAGCACCGACTCCGTCCTCGGTTTTGGACCCGTCCGTAAAAATTGACAGCGATTCGTGGTACAGAACATTCCCTTGTGTCCATTCAGTTCTGTTTGGTGTTGAGATATTGTAGTCCATATTGAAGTTGTTTTCAGTGGGCAGGTAACCTGTGGAAGATGGCGATGTATCGTTCTGTCATATTCTGTCATGTATTCTGTCATGTCCAGTGTGTTGCTCTTTCACACCGTACGATGTAAGGGACGATTGACATAGGAAAGCCATCTCTCAACAAAATTAGATTCCAATTTACTCAGGTGGTTCCAAAACCAGTGAGGGTACTCCAAAGACATAAACCAGCAAGTAGCTCTGAGGCTCCCGGACACATGTAGTGTGTTCAACGAAGAGATTCTAGCTGTGCTCAAAGCTGTGGAATTACTAGAGATGGGATCAATATCTGCCAACAATATCACCATCTACATTGACAGTCAGACCGTGCTTAAGGCGTTAGAATCCAACATCATAAAATCTGAATTAGTCAGGAATTTCCGTACAATGGTCAGCGCACTGTGTACGCAAAATCCAGTCAGATTATGCTGGGTATCTGGACACTGCGATATACAGGGGAATGAAAAGGCCGCCGTAATGGCCAAGAAAGGATCAGAGCTTCCACAAAGCGATGCAGTTAGAGGAGTAAAACCAACAATTTGCGTGGCTAAGAAGATTATTCTCGATAGGATCATCAATATGGCTGACCTAAAATGGTCTAGTCTAGAAGGACATAGGGTGTCTAAGACTTTGTGGCCTATGTTACATAGATTGATAAAAATTCTTCGGAAGTAATGAAACTACGCAGGTCGCGGTTAAGAATAGCAGTAGGGGTTCTCTTTGGTTATTACCTCCCGAGGAGGCATGCCATGCCATGAGATTACGATTATCAAATACGGCAAATATGCAAACACTTCAGTGATCCTCACGTTTCAAAGGACATCACACATCTACTCTGTGAATATCAAGGCATAGATCGGAGTAGACTTAGTCACCTAGGAAAGTACTTCTTTAACAATTTAAAAGAAGCTCGATCATTTCAATATTCTTGGTGAAAAAAGGATTATTAGACATTTTCCGAATTAAAATATGTACTACGTTTGCTTCTTCGGATAAATGTATCGGGCGAGCATCGTAGAAGTCTGATGGCATAGCAAAAATTGTTGTCGTCATTCTTCATACATATAGGGATGAGATGATAAACTGGATTAGATGGTCGGTACTGAGTTAGAATATATGCAGCTTAGCTACTAACATCTGTTTCAGTGTAAAAACAAAAAATCATGATCACATCACTTACTAAAGATTGAATAACATCAAAACTAGTACAGGACTGCCCGTGTCCATAAAACCAGTTTGTGGAAACGAATGGTTCTCTGGTGGAATGACCAGCTTGCCAAACTTAGGAAGAAAGTTAGAAAACTTTTTAACGCTGCTAAACGCTCGAAGAGTTGGGACGAATATAGGTTCGCTCTTATAGAATACAACTCAGAACTGAGACGATCTGTACGTGCCATATGAAGGAAATGCTACGAAAACATTGCTGACATGCCAATAGCGGCACGAATCCACAAGGCAGTCATGAAAGATCATGTCAATTGTGTAGGTTTACTAAAAAAAGACCAATGGTACCTACACGACAGACTGTATGAATACTATTGGAACCTAAATTCAGGTTCATTTCACAGGTTCGTCTATTCGTGTACTTCACACGTACCCGAACGCAGCTGACCATAGGGTCTGCATCGCTATTAATGTAAATATTTTATCCGGTAAAAATTTCAGTCCGGATAAGGTCAACTGTGCTGTAGGGTCCTTTAAACCATTCAAAGATCTCATCCTGCCGGATTTCATTGCTTTACTTAGAGCCAGCTACAATCGGGGTTACATCCTGGCAATGCAATCTTTATCCCCAAACCAGGCAATAGGCCTAGTGAGCTGCCTAAATCTATTAGACCTGTAGGTCTAACATCATTTGTTCTCAAAACCATGGAGAGACTCATTGATGTTCATATTACAGGTCGGCTACCCCTCTGCACTCAAGTCAATTTGCATACAGAAAAGGAAAATCAACAGAAGGCGCTCTTCACTATCTTGTGAAGAAGATAGAAGGAACTATACATTCCAAGGATATCGCTCTGCGTGCCTTTCTTGACATTGCGGGCGCATTCGATAACGCTGGCTACGACTCAATAGCAAGAGCAATTAGTAGCAGAGGTATCGAGGATTCGACCAACCAATGGATACGGGCCATGCTGGAAAGTCGAGTTATTACTTCCTCCTCTGGAGGAGTTTCAGTGTATGTGAACGCAGCTAATAGATGTCCCCAGGGAGGAGTCCTTTCCCCTCTTTTGTGGTCACTAGTCATCGACAATCTTCTAGTCGATCTACAGAGATCAGGCTACATCGCCATTGATTATGCAGATGACTTGTCTATTTTTATCAGTGGTAAACACAGCACGACCGTTTCTAGTGTCATGCAATGTGCTTTACTATACGTGTTAGAATGGTACAGTAGAGAAGAACTATCCATCAAGCCTTGCAAAACCGTTCTAGTGCGTTTTACAAAAAGAAGACTGGTCAATCTAGGACCTATCACGATCAAAGGCACCCCTTTAGTCTATTCCAGTGAGGTTAAATATCTCGGTGTCATCCTTGATAAACTGGGGCCATATGGGCCAGTAAACGTCTATACGACAGAACTTGTGGTCTAAGTTCAAAAATGATACATTGGCTGTATACAATGATGGTGAGGCCCATTATCACGTACGCGGCCATTGTTTGGTTTCCGAAAGTTCTTGAACGAACAACGGCAACGAAGCTTCAGAAGCTTCAAAGAATTGTATGTCGCGGCATTACGGGTGCCATGCGCACCTGTCCTACGGCAGCTTTAGAAGCGGTTGTTGGGCTCTCTCCCTTACAAATCTTCATTAGGAAGACGGCCGCTAGATGCGCTATCAAACTGCAAATGTGGGACACCTGATAATTCTTGACTCCATTCTCAAAAAGGACATGTTCTATACTATCTCCGACATTATGGTCAGGGAATACTGTTTCGGATGGTTATTTGAGGTAAAAATATTGAATCGTGCAAACTGGTCTAATGGTGTTCCGACACTGGACCCTAGAGGTCTGATCTGGTACACAGACGGATCAAAGACGGAAATTGGAGTCGGTTTTGGATCCAACACGCTTTTCCAGGCTGAACTCCATGCCATTGAGACGGAAATTGGAGTCGGTCTTTGGATCCAACACGGTTTTCCAGGCTGAACTCCATGCCATTGAGATCTGCGCTAAAATAAACCAGGATACATTAAAGGCGCTAGGATATATATCTTTTCAGATAGCCAGGCAGCACTTAAATACTGATTAATACTTGTGAACACAAACCTCGTATGGCCCACTGGGAAAATGTTCCGAGGCTGAAACAATCCAAGGCCTTTTTCCTACAAGGAAATCCTTAATCTAGATAAGGAAAGCATTAGGAAGCTGGTGAGCTTTCTCACAGGCCACTGCAGCTTGCGTTACCACCTTAGCATACGCAATCTGTGCCCAGAAACGGAATGTAGGTTCTGCTTAGAAGAAGACGAATCCTCTGAGCACATTCTCTGTCAATGCCTAGCATTACATTGGTTAAGGAGGCGTATTTTCCACAAGGAAATATGTATATTCATCAGCGGAGTTGAAAAACTCTGCTGCTCAGGACGTACATACTATCCTTCATTAGAGAGGTGGAACGTCTTTTGGCTTAGTAATACCCTTTTGATACAATAGATCTTCTCAAGTCGCAGTGTCAGCCAAATGGGCAAAGGTCTTTAAAACAAAAACACACAATACTGTCCATTTTGACCCCAAAAAGCAAAGAAGAATCCTGCTGCCGGGTAATTGTCCGAATTAAGTTAGAAAGGATAAACGGGATAAACAATTCGTCAAGAGCACCACCAATAATAAGATCACCGCCGTTGTAGATAGAACATTTATTTTCTACAAGAAGATGCTAGAGCTCACAGAGCACGTAAACCAATTGAGATTTTGAAATTGATTCTTCCGTGACCACTTCGTAGCTAGTCCGCAGCTCAGCCCCCAGAGCCATAAATTGGAGCATCTAACCGTATGCACAGCAATCATATTTAACAATTTCCCAGATATACACAACGCCGGGGACTATCTAAAATATTTGTATACGCACAATATTTTCTATTTTTTCTCAAAAAAAAATTAAAAATAAGCCTTTAAGCCACCTTATTATCTTCTCGCTCGAAACTAGCACAACGGATTGTTCTTTTTTTTTACAAAAAAAATTAATGTTTAGCATATTTTTCATACTCAAGTTTTCAACTCTCATCCTTAAACATAAAACCCACTTATATTGCAATCAGTCAAATTGAAAAAAAAAAAAAAAACTTCTATACACCGGAAAAGTAAAACAGTTCACCGTTGAACAAAAACTTTTCAGAGCATTAATAATCTCTATGGTAGAACAATGGCTAAAAACCCTCCCTGCTTCCCAACCCCAAGAGTTCGGATGAAACAAAAACAGGTCGAGCCAGACATTCATTGAAATTATGTTGCCAATTCCCAGGATTGAAGAGAATAAGTCAAACAGAAGAAATCCTCTCCATTCAAGAGGGTCATTGAGCCATTTGAGAACTGTTCAAGTGTCCTTGTAAAAAAAAAATAAACCTTAACTTAACAATTGGGGGAGGATAAAGCAAAACAAAAAAAAGCTCAGTAACCATCATCCTAATTAACCCCAAGGCAGAAAAAATCAATCAAAAAGTGATTTCCGTTACCGTTCACCAAGAAAAATTGCTTTTCTATTAAATCTAACAAAAAGGACAGTCGATACATACTACCACAGCTATACCCGTATACGAGTACCTACTATATATTTATTTTTTAAAACTGCCAAAGGACAAACAATTTTTTACTGTCCACTGAATAGAGGGACCGGTATACTGACCCTGGTCAGAAAAGGCGTTCGGTTTTTTTGGGGGCTGAATACTACAAGAATTCAAAAAGAAAAATAGTAAAAGAAAACACACCACAAAGGTTGTCTCCGGAGGATCCCAGAGGAAACATAAATGTTTTTCATAGGACATTCCACCACACAGAAGATGAAAGTTGTGAAGATGTAAAGAGAGCAACCAAAGTACAAGGATGATCACCTCAGGGGCTTATCTTTCTATCCTTCCGACAAATTTTTCTCACTGGCACTTTTTAGTTCTTTACAAAAAAATACATACAAACCCCCAGTAAGGAGACGAACAGAGGGATATGAGAGAAAATTCCAACTAGCATTCTTTTTTCTCGCTTGCTCACCTACGTCGCCATAGATATGGCCATCAATCCTTGCTGGAGGCAATCAATCGAAATGACCTTGGTTTGGTTGAAGGAAAAAGACATGGAAGGATCTGGTGGCTGTGCTTTGCATAATATAATTCTGTGTAGGACGGTTTCTAGGTGGAAAATAATTTAATATCTCAAGGATGTCAACCTTGAAGGATATGAACATATTTTTTTTTTTTTCTAAGGAAAAAAGTAACATGCAATCCAAAAGCATTTATAAAGTTTTCGAAGGATCATTATATTCATTTGTATGCAGAAACATTAATTCAGCTTTTTCTTTCGGCTGAGAGGGCCGAATCCTGACGAACTAAGGAGACTCTGTGTAAGACCTTGATCAAACCAGTCCTGCTTTATGACGCTGAAGCTTGGACTCTATCAAAAGCGGATGAAGATATCCTCGGTTACTTCGAGAGAAAGACTATTCGTAAAATTTGCGTTGATGGGCTTTGTTTGAGATGGCTAAGACATGTAGAGCGAATGAACACAAATGCTCCGGCCCGTAGAGTCTTCGATCTAACCCAGAGGGGCAACGCAGTAGAGGAAGAGCCCGCCCTAGTTGGCGCGCACAAGTACAAGGTGAGCTAAGGACCTGGCTAACTGAAGAGGCTTGTTAGTGGATTCACCCCGAACTGTAGCGCCACCTAAGTACGTAAGTAAGTGGACTTACCGGGTCTTAAACCGCACTGATAGGGGTGAATCAGCTCGTTGGCAAATGGTTTCTGCAAGCACATTACGGCCGACAGAATCTTGTATGAAATGTTAAGAAGACTGATGCCCCTATAGTTAGCGCAGTTTAGAGAGTCTCCTTTTTTGTGGATCGGGCAAACGATGCTGAGGTTCCATTCATAAGGCATACTTTCCTCCGATTAAATCTTGGAAATGAGTTGGTATATGCTCTCCACCAAGTCATCTCCTGCTGCCTTAAAAAACTCGGCTGGTAAGCCGTCCAGTTCAGCATCCCTGTTGGACTTGAGTTTGGATATTGCTTTCCTCACTTCATTTAGGTCACGTGGAGAAGACTTGGTTTTCATCGTTTAAGTTGATTGGTTCATTCTGGCTGACAGCGGAATTTGGTTCGTCGCTCGTCGCTGTTCAACAGTCTCCAAAAGTGGGTTTTCATTGTGACTCAACACCGACTGTTACTCAACACCGACTGTGACTCAACTACATGGTTTCCTTGTTCATGTGTACAGGTGTCTGTTCGAGTATCATTGCCTTGACTCATTCGAACATTGTTCCTGGAATAGCACCTCTCTAATTCCTCGATCGCGTGCTTCTCGTGCTCTTTCTTTTTCCTCCGGAGAAGCCGATGTTCTTCGCTTCTCTTTTGTTCATAGAGTTCTCGACCCGCTCTCGTTCTCCTGTGGACGACCGCTTCATAGGTGAATTATTTTCCTGCATGTGCTTGCCGGCATTCTTCATCAAACCAGGGGTTTCATGAGGGTGCTTTGGTGAAACCCAACATATCAGTTACGGCGTTTCAGAAGGCTTCTTGGCAATGATGCCACTGGTCTTCAGCACTTGATGCTTGCTGCATAGGACTACTCGAGGGGTTGAAGGATACGCAATCGGCAAAGATTCTGGTGGTTTGTTGTGCTTTCAACCATTCAACGTTAAATCACCGTAGACTTATGCACCTTGGCTGCAACTAGGTAGTGGTCCGAATCTATGTTGGCCGTTCGAAATGTTCGGACATCTAGAGTACTAAAGGACTGCCTTACGTCGATCGCAACATGATCAATTTAGTTGACAGTTTGATGATCTGGTGATCGCCATGTTCCCTTATGCATGTTGGAGTGAGGAAACCGTGTGCTAACTATAGTAACATTACGTCCCGCAGCAAAGTCAATCAGCTTAAGTTTCAAGACGTTGTGTCGTGTAGGCTATGCTTTCAAATGGTGTTACCAAAGACGTCCTCCACAATGCTTATGTGTCTTTTCGAGGAGCTAGAAGAAACACTCTTTGGTAAGCATATTCTCTTTCCTCTGTTGGAGCCCGACCGCATATCTGGCTAATGTTGGCGAATTTAGCCTTCATGCGCATTGTTATAAGTCGTTCCCTCACGTAAGTCTTCTTGCCTAAGTCGGCCACGTATGCCAAATCAGCATCCGAATAAGCGCTGTGTCTGCTCTCTATGGCAATCACCGTAGTATGTCACAGTTTTTCATCCTTTTTTTGCCTGGCTCATCCCATCGCTTCCAATTCCTGCTTGGCGGTAAGGAAGTTTTCCGTACGCACAAGCTTAACGTGGAGTACTAATTTTCTTTCATACCCATAGGACGAGAGGCCGGAATTTTGGAATCAGTAACCCACTGCGGGGACATGAGCGCTGCCGGTGGCCCTGGTTCAGTGTTGGAGATCCTTCGAATATATCAAAGCTTCTCATATAGGGATCACACTAAATAGTTCACCTGAATAGAACTATAGACGCGACTTAGATTCCATTTAGAGAATTCGTCACTTCATACATCATCCTAGATTATTGGCTTCTTCTCGTACGAGTAATGCCTTCACACAAAGTATGGGCCTGTCACATCCCTTCTTAGACCATATACATCATTAGTATCATGTGTTTCAATTTTTTGCATGAACCTGTGCGTCAGTATCCTGTTCACGTATATTGGTAAAACGCTTCGGAGGTACATAAAGTATATGGATGTATTTACATATGCGCATAGTATTATGCTTGAATAAATTCGTTGAATAGTTACGTGTACCTCCTATATCTTTTGCGTTGAGTCAACAACCAATTCCCTGTCATATCCCTCCGTCAGCTACTTTCGGATGCCATAGTGAGGTTCTACCAATCTTCCCACATCTTCAATAGCTGCTTCTAAGCTCTTGCAAAGTATACGATCTAGGATCTTACCAGACATATCCGGCAGATAAGTGATATATCCTAGTTCGAAATGCTGACGTAAGAAAACGGCCGGGACTAGGGGTTTCTATATCATGGTATCTGCCACAGATCACTTTGTTACAACAGGAATCAGTTACGGTCATATGATGACTTTCCACCAGGAACTATCGCTAATTCTACCAGGAACTATCGCTAATAGCTGCTAACAGCGAATGTAGTTTAACCGAGGCAAAAGTTTTATATTCCCGATTAGTAGGTACCTCAAATACTACTACTGCTTAGCTACTTAGTTGATTATTTAGTCGTAAAACAGACGTAAACAGTACTCCCTTATTATTCTAATGAAGTGGCATTGCATCTTTGTTATAGAAATACAAGAACTAAATTCGCCATAAAGTTTCATTTGAAGGTACACGATGTAAACACATAGAACTAAGCTAATAACGAACTTAAGATTACGTTGTAAACATCTCAGCCAAGCTCAGACCTTTTATCTCAAAACCATATAAAATACTCACCCCTATCCGCTTGTCCTCCCATAAAAAATACTGATTAAAACATCCACATGATTATACTTCTAAGTACATATCACAAAAGGTGAAAGGATTGTTTCCTTCGCTGTCTGTCGACAGGAGACATAGTAGAACTAAATTAAATCAATGCGCGTTACAGTACAGTAACAACAACGAACGAACGAGCGAACTACTATAACCATACGAGAGTAGATTACGTGAATGTCATAAAATACCCCCCAAACGATAGTGTTACAGAACTAAGAAAACCCTATTACCGTGCCAACGCTCTCGAGTACTATGCTGAGTCAAGTGATGAGAATACGATAAGCGGTAGGGTATACAAGGCAAAAATTCTCCGCAGACATCATGAACGAAATTAATGAGAGAAAGGATCTTTACGAGGAAGGATTCGGCTGTGGCCTGTTATGCTGGCTCGTAAATTTTCGAAGAAAGCTAATTAAGTAGCCAACTTTTGTAGTTTTGCCAACACTCTTGCAAGCTCTATAGTGTAGTAGTCAGGTGAAATAAGTACACACACACACACAGAAAGGGAATACGCAAAGGTAAAAGGATGATTTATTGCTTTATTTGTTTGGGTAGTCCTTGTCGGTAGGTAGATTTCATTAATTAATTTTTTATTGCTTTCATTGTTGATTTGCTTTTGTTAATCGCTTCTCTGGTTTATGTTGTATGTGCCATAAATAACAACCATGATATGGTTGCTTGTTGTAATGAATATAAATACAAAGCAGGAATTTAATTAAAATTGATTTTTAGTATAGAAACATACATAAATAGACTTTACAATTCGTAGAGAATTTGATTAGAATATTCAACAACAATTAAATTTAAATTGATGTGGAAAGTTGAAAGGAATTCGTACGTGGATATGTGTAGATACTTTGAGAATGTGTAATTCTTGAGGACTTATTTCGATGAAGTCGAATTGCTGTAATCGATATTTATCTAAATTCGAAAGTTGTAGTACAATCACACCACATCGTGAAGTTCTGAAAGGAGGCAGTCAAGGATTTTACATTTAAACCCGTCTGAACATATTTCTCTTCCTGGATAAACCTACAGTTTGGTGAGGATACAACTACAGTTCTTAGCTGAGGTTTTATCACCATTTTGGCAGCTAGATATTTTTGAAAGATACTAAAGATACTCAGCAATCTATCTACTACAACTACTTCCTTTTACCGAAATCGTCTTGCAAAACCATCGTATTTCCTTCCATTTTACTGGCTAAAGTTAGTTGTATTTATTTTATATTTAGTGGACCAAACACTTAGCCCTGTGGTATATCCCAACCGTATCTATTGCTTTATAATATGTAACGACAATGTTATAATGATATGTATCTTCTACAGAAAGCTATTAAACTATTGCTTTCTTAATGACATGTTAATGAGTAATGAATACTACCCCCACACTCCTCTGTGTCACCCGCATACATTCTAGATATGAAGTGCGAATATGCATACCACATTATACGTGCGAGACATTCTATGCAATAAAGTTACGGTGAGTCCTGAAGAAACCCTGCTGCGTGGGGTTATGTGTCATCGTTAGTGACTTTTTTTTTTAATACCAAAAGACCTCAGTATACTTGGAATTATGTGTATAATGCTATAAACAAAGTGAATCCTTGAAGTAATCCTTTAAGAACTAGGAAACCATTTTGCATTATAAATTGACTGCGTTTGAAAATCAATGATTTGAAAGTGAAAGTGAGTATTAACTAGACATTTATTAACCGTTTTAGACCTGAAATTGCACCAACCCTTATAAAGTTATATATTACAGAGACTTGTAGAACAACCCCTGCAGTTGTCCTAGAAATTATGCCACACTTGTTTCCCATTGAAATATTTGGCAAATTTCGAAGGCAGTTTTGAGGCTTAAGAAATTGTTAAAAGCTATTTTCTGCTAACATGGGTCTTTCTAGAATCCTAAGTGGTTATCATACTATGCCTACTAATACCGATTTTGTCATCCCTTGTATGAACTTCGATGTCAAGACATATCATGAAGTGCTTGGAACTGTAAAGTAATTTTGAATGAGTCTTCGATAGAGAAATACGCAAATGGACCCAATGCAATGCTATGCAATCGACAGTTCGGATTCAGAAAGAAACGAAGTACCATTCACGGAATACAAGCTGTGTGCGACATAGAACAGGAACCAATTCCGGGAAAAAGATGGCTCCGAGGGACAAAACAGTACTGTGCCGTCGTAACACTTAACTTCAAGAACGCGTTCAATTCAGCCGACTGGAGCCGTATATTTAGAGAGTGACCTGCAGGTACCGAACTGCCTACTATCTATAATAAGCATCTACTTCGAAGATAGAATTCTCTACTATGACACGGAAGAGGGACCAAAGACGTACAGGATAACGGGAGAAGTTCATCAAAGGTTGGTCTTGCAACCAATTCGTTGGAACTTAATGTACGATGGCATACTAAGAACATTGGGTCCGAGGGAAGTAGATATCATTCGATATGCTGAATCAAACAGTCGCGAACGTGAAACTATGGCTACAAATATCAGAATTACAATTACCTAAACATTCAGGGCGGTGGGCTCATCATAGAGTCAAAACCGTACATCAAATACCTGGGAGTGGTGCTGGACCACAGACTCAGCTTCAGATACCACCTAGAGCCTTTAGAACTGAAGATGAATTGGCTAGCTCTGTCAGCCAAGAAAGAAGACAGGAAATGTCATACCTACCCCTGAGAAGAAATGTCTTGACTAGCGGTACTGCAGGGTACAAACAGGACAGAACAATAGAAGAGGTTTTTTAGCACGTAAACATACAGGAGCATGGAAGTATCCATAAAGGATTTCACGCCTACCTGCGATATGAAAAACAAAAACCAATAAAACTACCTCCCCTTCTACCACTGGTCATCGCGGCACTACCATCAAGCGTTTCATTGCGAAGGGGGACTTCAGCCTTAGGTACTCGGATTGTTCATTTTGGCAGCCTGCTGCGCTGCGTTTCGTTGTAGCTCCTGACTTCGCTGCTCTTTCATAATGTTTATCACAGTATTGGTAACTGCTTCCCAACCCTCTTCGATATTCATCATCAGTCTAGTGACGTTGTCTGTGGTTAAGTCTTCCCCCAGTTGGTTTACCAACAGGCGTAATATCGTGGATAGTGGAACATGATGTGTTCTGCAACCTCCACTGCTCCCGTGCACGATGTGCAATAGGGATTGTCGTCGTAGAAATTTAGCTCCCATGGTTCCTATTAATCCAAGCGTCTACGTTGAGTATCGAT
This sequence comes from Xylota sylvarum, assembly GCA_905220385.1. Taxonomy (NCBI): domain Eukaryota; kingdom Metazoa; phylum Arthropoda; class Insecta; order Diptera; family Syrphidae; genus Xylota; species Xylota sylvarum. The sequence continues at coordinate 44,840,393 of LR999958.1, forward strand.
CTCTGCGTCCACCTGCATTTGTCAGAGTGACACCATCTATCCTGCCATTCTTCCAGACTTATCCTTAGTGGTACTTCAGTATTACTTCGACTCGTCGCTATTGCCGTTATCCTGCTGGCACGGTATTTCTGTTGCGCTTCTTTAGCAAGAAGGACTACTGGGACCATGCCAGCCATTACACTTGCCGGGTCTTAGGTCGTTGTTCGGAAGGTGCTGCATTCTCTCAACGCATTGGTCCTGTAAGCTCTCTCGGTCTTCTTTCTGTATGATTACGTCTTCATGGCAACAGCCCATATTTGGAAGCCATAGAGCATTATTGATGAGGCAACTCTCGCTAAGAGAGTTCTTGTGTTTCGGCCCCCAACTGTTGCCTTTGGTGTCCTTTCAAGTACATGCTGCAGATGCTGCTTATAAGTTAGCCTTGCATCTATGGTAATGCCAAGGTACTTCAGCTTTGGTTTGGAAGCTACGACGTGATCGCCCACGGTTACTCTTGTAGTCTCTAAGACTCGCCTGCTAGTGATGAAAACTACTTCGGTCTTTTCTTCTCCAAGTTTTAAACCTATGCGTACTAGGTAGTCCTGGATCCCGATAGTTTCATTGTAGTCATGCTCCAACTTCTCAGGAAGTTTGTTCACTACAACGATTGCTATGTCATCGGAGAAGCCAATTATTTTCGAAGACCTCAGGAATCCAAGTCTAAGGACGTTATCATACCTTAGATTTCACAGTAGTGGACCTACTACGGAGCCTTGAGGAACGTCGCCGGTGACGTTATACTGCGTCGTAAAATAGTCCGTCATTATCTTCTCCAGGTATTCTGGTACTCTCTTGGCGGTAAGTGCTCGCAGGATGTTTCTTCAGTTTGCAGTGTTGAAGGCGATGTTGACATCCAGTATGATGATTGCGCAGTAGGTACTGCTTTCTCAGGACCTTCCATCGTCTTCCTTTTAAGGCTTTTTAATGGTATTCATAACTTTCTCGATAGAGTCCATTGTAAGCCGTGCCTTGCGGAAACCATACTGGTGATCTATAAGGCCTCCACCCTCATCGATTGCACTCTCCAATCTGTCACTTATGAAGCGTTCCAATATTTTTCCCATAGTGCCCAATATTCATTGAGGCCTATACGATGAGGGATCCTGCCGTGGCTTACTACCTTTTGGTAGGAGGACCAGTCTTTTTTTCTTCCACTAGTCGGGTAATACTCCTTCTATGGATGCCAATTAATGGCTGCTTTTAAGGCAATTCTACGGATTCGATCGACATCAGGCGAATTTTTATCCTTGATTTTTGGGCAAACTTGCAGGACGTCATATAGAGTGAGGAGATCTCCGTTTGTTTCTCCATTTCTCGTTGTTCTAGGAAGAGTATATGCACCACATTTTCGGGAAATACTATGGACGTAGGGGAGGGTTTTCGGCCACCGTTCAACTTCATCATCACCAATTGGTAGGCTTTTTACCCACAGATTTCGGGCGGCTTCGTTGGACAGTTCGATGAAGCTTCTCGTTTTATTTTCTTCAATTGCACTTTTTAGGATTCATGAATCTCTCGTGGAGTTCTCCATAGCTGCTGTGTTCTCTGGAGTGCTGGTACAATCGGCACGTCCTAGGGCACTCTGTGGACAGTCTGACGTTTTCTGTTGCGTGGATGTATCACAGGTTCTTGTCTGAGGTGATTCGTCTTGTCGGCGGCTAATCCACAAATGGATACGTCTTCTATCATCAGCTGAAGTACTTAAGCGTCCAAGGTTTACATCCCCTTTTCAGCGGTTGCTTCCTTTCTCTTCTATTTTCAATGGAACTGGATCGTAGCTGGATTTTTATAGCCTGGTGGTCGCTGTGCGTATACATGATGCATACTGTCCACGCAGCATTCCTTCCCAGACACGTGTTCATAAAGTTGATATCTATTATTGGCCCTCTTCCGTTTTGCTGAAAGGCAGCTCGATCCTGGAATTCGCGAGAACTAAGTCGAACGATGCGAAGCCTCCAGGAGTTTTCGTCGTGTGGCGTTTGTGGTACGTGAATCCCAGTCTGAATACATGTTGCCATGAAAACAAGACGATTAGTGAAATGACAGGAAGACAAAAGTTGCAGCTTAACTTGTCATACCCCATAATACCATGTTTATCATGTACACCCATGCGCGGCACTTAAAATCGTTACTAACGTTGTGGTCATGATGAAGTTCAAGCTAGTGATTGAGATGATTGAACTTCAAAAAGACCAACTCTAAGTCAAGGACATTATGGTATCCAGACCGATATACATATGCACACACAAATTAATATGTTTACTCTGTAACTAAGTCTACTGATTACCCTCCAATGGCACACCCTGTACGTACATACATTCTAGATTCTAAAACAAAAATTCCAGTCTATTACAATCTGTCCACCTACTGCAGCAAATGCCGTGGGGAATAAATTTCAACACTGTAGGTATCGTTCGCTTGGCACTTCACCCCCACAATGTTCCTGCGAAAATGATAAGGATACTTTTTATCTGCCCTAAGGGAAATAAACGGAATGCTAATAAAACCATGAAATCTCTTTTTCGTCATTCAGCGCTTACCGTTCATTACTGCCTGTTCGTCCTTGCTACAGCGTAACGGAGTACATTACAATGTAATGGCAATAAAGTTCCTGTAAAACCAGTACTTTGAGACACCCATATGTCCTGTGGGGAGCTAATGACCGCTCCTTAATTCATGTCGGTGAATGGTAATTTCATTGGGTTTGTTGTCACAAAGATAAACATTTTGACTGTGAGGCTATTATGGTTTTACCGTTGTAATTTAATGACCAAAAGATACTGAAGTAAACTTGGACAAGATAATTACACCTTTAAGGTTACAAAAAAAACGAAAAGAAAACTGTGACTCTGCTGTGTTTGTTAAAGGAACATAGTCTACTCATGGGAGGTATGTAGCTAGAAAAGAAGAGTGTGTCGGGGAGGAAGGATTTGTCTCGATGAAAGCCTTGTTTGAATCTCAAAATGGCCAATTCAAGTGAGCGTTACGGCAGGTTGATAAAATTGATTGTTGGGATGAACGATCTGCAAAATTCAGTGAAAGCTAAATTTATTCTGGAGCTGTCTTCAGTTAGACATGCTAGTCAATATAGATACCAAAAAATCGGTAGAGATGACTGTTCTCTCGCTTAGAGTTTGAGGTCCATGATTATCAATCTATCAACCTTCTTTAACATACTAGTACAGCAAAGGAGTTTTCAAAAAAGTCCTTTATGATAGTTTTGTTGTTTGGTGAAATAAGCCTTCGTAAATGTATAAGTTCTTCGTAAATCTATCCTTCGCCTCATGATATTTCTATCACTGGCTTATACCACATTTGAAAGTAGTACTGTGATTTAGTTGAACTCGTAGGATGATTTATTCTACGAAAACGTCTGATGCAATGCCACCAGGCACGAGTACTATATTCAGGACAGGGTTTGATAAAAGTTTGAAACTGCAAAAATCTAAGTCCTACCTATAAGATCGAAACAATGCATCCGTTGAGATCCGAGTGAGGCTGAACCTCCGTTGAAGTTGCAGTCACTCCCCAACCTACTGTCTGTACGATTGATTTCCAAACTAGACAGAAGCCTAGCGCCAATGCATGTGTGGAATGCAATATAAGACTTGACTACTCATTGGTTAAGGCTGTCAGTTCATATCAAGGATTTGCCCAATCTCCTATCAACTAATTCTAATTCTAGAATGCAAAACCTACTTGAATGGATAGAAAGGACACGACACATCCAAAAAAGAGATCTCTGATAATCTTCTTAGACAAGTTTCAGATTTCTCAGAACCTGAACACACAATTTTGGATTGCATTTCCTTGATCTCACAGATATATCATACTTACTTACTTATTTATGTCCTGTTTGCCCTTGTGGGTCCTAGGGCCTCCACAACGCCTACGCGTCTACGTGTGCGATTTCTGGTAATGTGCCTCAGCTCTCCCCAACTCTTTCCCAATTGCCGTGCTTGTTTCTCGACTGTTTTGTGCCATGTACTTCTTGGACCGCCACGTATTCTGCCATCCTGAGTAAGCGGGTTCCATTGCATCGCGAGGTTAGCTATGGTCCTGTCACCTTTTCGGAGAGTGTGACCAATCCACTGCCACTTTCGTCCAGAAAATCCTTAAGATGTTCCATATGCACCTATTAACAAACGTTTGCAGCTTCCTCGTGATAGTAGCAGTCACTCTCCAGATACCACATCCATGTAGCAGAACGGATTCAAAGTTGATACGGAACAGTCATCCGAAACGCAGATTTTGCTTTCCCTATTCGGCTGTCTATATCTCAAGGTATTGGAAACTCTCTACTCTCTCAACCGTTTGTCCAGCAATGCATATATGAGTTGATGAATTCCGTCCTAGGCTGATCATTTTTGTTTTTGTCGAGTTAATTTTCAGCCCAACGATGTCAGCTTCCCTCTCCACATTTGCTGTCATTTGGTGAAGATCCATTATTCTGTGAGACAGTAGGCATACATCATCGGCGTAGTCGAGGTGTTTGAGTTCGGATGTAAGAGTCCATCGAATTCCTACATTTCCCGTCGATAAAGCCGCATTTAGCACATCGCTTATCACCAATAAAAACAATATTGGTGAAAGAATGCAGCCTTGCCGAACCCCATTTTGGACTTCGAATTCCTTAGACAGCGTTCTTCTGTGCAAAATGTGACATGTGGATCCATCGTATGTAGCCTTGATAATAGCTATTAATTTATCAGGAATGCCTCTCCTGCGCAAGGCAAGCCAAATACATTCCCGATTGACACTATCAAACGCCTTTTTGAAATCGATGAACACCAAGTGTAGTGGTGATCGATATTCGATCGCCGTTTTAGAAGTATTCTTCTAGAAGTCCGAAACAAACGAGGAGCGGACATGGGGTTGGCACGAGATCACCATCTTATGATAGCTACTGTCAAATTACGCACTGCCGCCGTTCGAAGAACCAACGGCATGAGAACGCCCAGGTTCAACAGTGACCGACTGAGAGATCCCACAGTGCGCCAAGAACTAAGGAACTAGCTCTCACGTGGAGTGGAAACAATCAGCAGCTCACTGCCCACCATCATCCAAGACCATTGGTATGCTGTGAAAATTATTTTCACACCAGGTGCTGAAAGGATTGTCGGTCGATCGCAAGAAAGCCATAGAGCGTGGCTTTCTGAGGATACCTGGAGAAGGATCGACGAAGGAAAACAGCTAAGAGCTCAAATTGCAGCAAATCCAGCAGCAGGGAGGATCGAGCTAGAGTCCCTATATCGAATGAAGATGAGAGAAGGGCAGCGTAGCGTGCGACGTGACAAGCGCAATTACATCAATGCGCTGGCTACGGAAGCAGAAGAAGCAGCAGCGAGATGCGACGGCAGAACCGTTTATAGAAATACCAAAGAGCTAATAGGTGGCCGAAGATGTACTCAACACCCAGTGAAAGGCTTAGACGGTTCGTTGCTAATATCGGATGAGGATCAGCTCAAGAGATGGAAGAAGCATTTTGCTTCAGTTTTGAATACTTTGTTCAGCAGCCAGCAATACGCACCCAAGTCAGACTGAAGTATCCGTGATAAGAAATTCCCGAATTCGATCCTCAACCCAAAGTAAAGAAGAGATCATTACCGCGATCAAAGCACTGAAAACCAATAAGGCGGTAAGACTTGATGGCATACCCGCAGAGCTTTTTCGAGCTGCGCCAACTGCATCGGCTGAGCTACTGCTTCCACTTGTTGGGAGAACCTGGGAAGCCGAGAGTTTTCCGGATGAGTGGAAGAAGGGAATGCTCGTCAAGCTCCCTAAACAAGGCAACCTAATCCAGTGCGAAAACTGGAGAGATATCTGCGTGCAGGTAGCACAAAAATAATAGCTAGAATTATCCTGGAGCGAATCAAAGAACACCTCGAAGACAAACTCGACCTGCTGGTTCAGACAGGTTCCCGCTCTGGATCCTCCTGTGTCGACAGATATATCATGCTGATGGATGTTACGATTTTGTGCGACACTGCCCCTTTGAATACCACCATCACAGAATGACGTACACATCTGGGTCTCTAACTCTCTCCACCATCGCTTCTATGTACTAGATGTAAACAAAAACCAACCCTTCCTAACAAAATATTAACATAAACATTCAGACAAGTTCAAGGGAAAATAATTGGCAGTAGTTTTCAAACTGTAACATATTTCTTAGTGTCGAAGATCACCAGGGACAACAATTCACTCAAAATATTTACCCAACATGAGTCCAACCCCTGCATGAGTGCAACCCCTGCATCGAAAATTCAATTAGCAGTGAAAACTTTTCTTTTATTGTCGAGAGAAAAAAAAAGCAAAAAAATGAACAACATTTGTGGTCCTGTGGTTGCTGGGGGTAGAAAACTTCAACACAAATCTGTGCATAAGAGAAAAGTATTTCCGTTCCTGTTCTGTTGCAGGAATCTAATTTTTAATTAAACTAACTAACTAACAAAATACAACCTAATCAGTAAAGGCAAAGTGGTGGTAGTAGTGGTGGAAATTTTATATTCAAATAGGTATGTTATGTATTTGCTACAGTTTATGGTAGCAGAAGAGATATAGCTAACCGTTATCGTCTATGAATTATCTCCTGACTAAGTTGAAACTACATAGATGATAGTTTCAAAATTAAACGGTATCTGTACATATCTAACTTTGGCTACAATTTTTTAGCCACTTACAAGTTCGAATTAATTTTGGCGTATACGCGCATTAATGCGTTTTGGCGTCGGAGTTTAGGAGGGTGGATGTTACTCACCTGCGGAAGGAATCGGAATCTCGTTGGTGTGGAGCTGATAGTTCCTGAGCAGTCCACCTTATTTGTGTGGGCGCTGTTTAACCAAACAGGAGCGTAATATTCTGTAGAGAACACTAGTCCCAGAGTATCGGAGCGAAGTGTTTTGGCAGAGGCTCCCCATGATATTGAGGCCAGTTTTTGGACTATGTTGTTCCGGGTCTTAAGTTTAGCTGGCGTGCTGGTAAGGTGTTGTTTGAATGTTAAAGTTCTGTCCACTGTAACGCCGAGATATTTTGGTGTAGGGTTGTGGTTTAACTGAATATTGTTGAAATGAATAGAGAGCTTTGTTTGGGTGAGTTCACTGTTTAGATGGAAACACGTTTACTTTGCTTTTGCTCATGCTTGGGCAGAGACTCCGCTTTTTAATAAACATATGAGCTTCGCACATCAAGGTCCTTGGTAAATATTCCTTCCTTGTAGGCCACGCTTTGATGTTGTGTAGCGGCGATGTCATCAGCGTAGCCCATTGTTCAGCTTTCTTGGCCTGCTTTGCGTATTATGTAGGAAAACTTGAAATGGACTATCGCTGAGCATATTGTTTATTATTGTTGCTGTTTTGGTGCACGGTATTACTGGGAGGAACTTGAGTAACAATCCATCTTTCCATACTGTATCATATGCAGCGGTTAAAAGTTTTAGGTTTGGCCTGGAAGCCTGCCTCGATGTGAGTCTTTAGCGCTAGTACTTGGTCTGTGGAGCCAGGTCTGAAGCCTGCCTGTTCGATAGGTACAATTGCGTCGATATCTGGCTCAATTCCTTTATACATACAAGATTCTCTCAAACAGTTTGTATAGGCCACTAAACAGTGTGAAAGGGCGGTAGCTTTCTAGCTTGTCGTTGGGGTTTCCAGGTCTAAGTAGAGCCACTACTTTAGATTTCTTAAGTTCGGAAGGAAAGTGCCCCATTTCGAGTAGAAACTGGCAAACCAATTCTTTAAGTTCTTGTCGCTATGTAGTAGCGATCTATCTAGGGCAGTCTTGTATCTCCAAATTTACGATTGTCTTGCCCAAAATGGAGAAATTGTGGAATCTTTTATTAGAAACTCTGGAAATATACCATCTGTTCCTGCTGTTTTGCCTATCTTTACCTTGAGAATCACGGCATCGACTTCTTCGATGCTGATGGTTCTTGAAAATTCTGTCAGTTCCTGTGATTCTCTTTTTAGTGATCGAAGGTTTTTTTTTTATCTGGGCAGATTGTGGGTTTCGGTGTTTCTACCGTTGTGCTGTTCTCAAGTTTACGAAGTAAGCTCTATGCTCTGCGACTTGAGTGGATAAAATTAGTGTTTTCGATGGTGTTTTGCCATTTTTCACTGCGTACTTTATCAAGAGACTAAAGTAACTCATCTGCAGTTTCGGGATCGCCACTTTTTTCAAACTCCTTGCAGAAGCGATCGCTTTCTTCTGTCTGTCCGGGTATATATGTATAGTTTACAGAAACTTTCGGTATGTGTTTATTTCCCGTAGAAAGAACGATGCCTACAAGAGGTCTATAGTTTCGCGGTACTGGTTAAATCCATCTTACATTTGCATCAAGTTCGCTCCTGAAGTTGTTCCAAAAAACATTGTTGAAATTCCATCTAGGCTGCGCTATGGACTCGATGACAGGGATTTGGGTGCCGATTTCGATGACTACTGACCTGTGTTGACTGTATGGGGAGTTCGAGTGGACCTTACAGTTAGTTTGGAGATCGAGATCGATCTCAAATCGACATTGAAGCCCCTTCGCCATCGTCTACATTGAAAAGTGCTTGCGTCTTTGGCGTCGAAGACGAGGTGAAGGTGATTGACTTCAGCCTAATCGGACAACTTGAGACCATTTGGATCTGATGTTGCACATCTCCAAGAGGTATGATGGCTGCTGAAGTCGCCGCTGTATACTGCAAGGTTGTATTACATATAAGTTGAAGAGAGCTTTGATCTGTCGTCTGATCATTCTCTAATTATTTAAACATTTAGCGAAAAACTCTAGGACGGTTTTAGGAACGAAACTGAAGAGAATGTTGTACGTTCCACTTACGACACCATCAACTTGAGGTAGAACTTGATCGCTTCGTTAAGATCGTACAGCTCGCTTCCAGGAATTCCAAAGAAAATGAATCTCTTCGCAGCAATTCTGATCAACATTTTTAGAACAAGCTATAACTGGGGTTACATACCAACAAGATTTAAAGAAGACATGGTGAAATTTATACTGAAACTAGGTCGTAGGCTTACAGATCTGCTGAAATCATATAGACCGATAACCCCCACTTCTTTGTTCCTAAAGACTATGGACTATAGACCACTGTATAGAAATTCACTTGAAAGAAAAAGAAATTGCTCAAAAAGAAAGTGGGTAAAAGACAGATTTATCCAAAACAGTAGAGTAGATAATTCTACAAGTAACTGCGGGCTGCTGTGGTCCATTGTAATGAATGAACTGTTAGGTTAGGTTAGATTAATGGGTGGACATACCAATCACACTTCGAGCAATGCAGATCCATTGTGATGCTCTAGGGGATATGACCCCAAACTATAGAACCTATGATAAACATATATGACTTACAGATTCGTATTGTGTCCAGTGAAAGTACCCACAATAGACGTCAAAGATTTTTATTTCAATTGTAAAATTCTCTCGGTTTTAGTTCATTGTAGAGTTTTTACATTTGCTTCGTTATGACACAGGAGACCATCTCTCATTTGGTGCATTTTGTTCCCTATTGTTTGTCTTTTCTTACGCGGAAGGATCTTTACATTAGTATCTGCCTGGCTTAGTTCAAATCAAGATCCTTTTCTTGCTAGCTAGCTAGTTCGTTGTGTTCAAGAAAATCACAGAGTTGTAAGTTTTGCTGGGCACCAAGAACCCGTAGCTCTTCGCGATAGAGACTTCAAAGCTTCGATTTTATTTCAATGAGAGAAATCGTGTCCGGATCGAGCTGTTCAATATTCTCAGCAAAGACGCGTTCTATGTCCAAGAAAATGCTTATGGCACTGCGGTCGTAATCAGAGGTAAATTCATCGCTCTCACAAAAAGAAGAAATTGGGATAAGCTGCGAAAACTCACTCTATTCGGTAAAGCAATAGAGTTCTTAAAATAAGCCAAATACATAGGCCCACCTGTGGACATAAAATTCATTTGGAACTCTTATCTAACGAAAATCATAGCCAAAGCCAGAATATCATGATGGACGAGTAGATGTCTTATTGGCAAGAGTTAGGGTATAATCCCCGAAAAGACGATGTGGCTTTATATAGCTATAGCAAGTCCAATTGTGTTATTTGTACGCAACACTAGTACAGCGGCAAAAAACGACACAAGACAAGATCATCGTTTCCATGCTCGACTGGCAGCCATACCAATCATTTTCGAATCATGAGGATCCTCCCAATAACACCGGGAGAAATAGAAAAAGTACAGCAGCAGACCTTTTCAATAGGCTTTTGCAAATCCTGCCAAGTAAATCGGTAAGATTCCTCCTTTCAATCAGAAGAAGTGTGTGCATAATGGGGTGATCCTCAAACTCCCAAGAATATTTTAACAGAATCTTATAACTGAAGAGGAACTTAGGTTCCAGGCTCAAAACCGAAATGAAGAATACCTTCATTAGTTCAGCAGGTTTCCGCTCGAACGAAAAATTGTGGCTATTACTGAATCTGCCTAATTGTTATGTCTTGCTAACGGTAAGGTTATTGGTAGTATGGAGTTGCAATGTGGGATCCCACCGGGCTGCATACTTTCACCACTCTTATTTTTGTTCCATTTCAGTCACGTTCTCCGTACCAATTATAGTAGGCAGGCCATTAAGCTGGGCCTCAGCTAAACCGGATATAATAATGTCTACCAAGCTTAGCACTTATTCGGAACACCAAGGATAGTGGAAGTCTTATACCATAAGAAACAAAAGGCGTCACTACGGACCTTGTAACCATTGAAAGCAATCAAAGGAATGCTTAAAGTATGAAACTTAACCCTGCTTTTATAAAGTAGTGTCCAGTTGGAATCTGTATGGCCTTTTCTATACCCAAATAGTTTTCATCTTATGATTGCAAGGATTCTCAATTCTTAGCCACAAACGTATCCCATAAAATACGTACTTGTACATATGCTTATTTTTGAATAGAGTTGAAGGTGACACTATAACATTCCGGGACTGAAAATATAGCAATCTCCTGTATTTACATTGAAGTGTTGGTTTAATTTGTCCAAATACTTTGTATCCTGCATATTCCTGCAATTAACTACCAGAATTGCATGAAAACACATGTAAACCACAACACGTTGTATCTTTCCAATCCTGACATATTTCTATTCCTTCGTCTACTTTAGATTGCATCTTTGTGGCATGGGGTGTGCTGTGCTCCAATGCATCGATTTAAATTTGTCAAAGTTCATGTGCACATACAGGGTGTAGGTATGCAAATAAGGTTAAGACTTCATTAGGCCAAGGTAAGTTTCTCTTGCGAACAAACATACTTACATAGGTAGGTACACCTTTTGTCAAAAGGATCACCAGCAACAATATGACATTCATTGGAGCTATGTGTTACTATTGTATGCCAACAATGTCAACTATTACACTTGAAGTTGACGGAAATGTTTACACATGTGCCGCCAATCAGGAACTCCTCTTGACATTTGATTGCCTTTAAGATGTTGCAGGTTGTACATTGCAATCATGTTCCAGAGATGCACATCCTTATAAGATACGAATATGTTAATTTTGCCCTCAAATGAAAATATGTACTACAGCCTTTTGAAGATGAATCCTGGATGAGGGTTATGCCTTAGAGACTGTGTTTGACTGTCGATGTAGTACCAATTATTATGTTAAGGAAATTGAAGATGCAATTAGGATTTCGATCAGTTACCCATTTATAGTCGATTACCTCACAGGAGATGTCTGAAATTGCAAAATCACTTCAGAGATTATGTAAACTTATTCATAACTTCTGGGCTTTCAAAGATTCCCTTCTCAATCGATGTGATGAAGTTTCAGCTACCGTTAGTCAGCATCTCTATTCATCCAGAATGTAATTACATGAAAAATTGCCTGCTCGCTCTATTCCCATTTCTAATAAAACAGCAAGCAATCCTTCGAAATTGCATAAAACTTTCCATGTCATCGTTGGAACTAATTCTACGCGAACTTAGGAATAGGTTGCATAAAAATCGGCCGAAAGGGCTGCTCTCAATTACTTGCAAATATTCCAGAACACACTTTATCTTTTTTTTTTTTGTTGTGTTGCTTGTTCCTGTTTCCTCTTATGATAAATTGCTCTTTCGTCCAGACTTATTACAAAATTGCAACAACGATGTACCTACCATGGAGAAGGCGAAGAAGAAGTTTTATCAACGCCCAGTATACTAGTACGAGTAGTAGTTGCCCTCGATGTTCCACATGATTGTATCCAACAATCAGAACGGACAGGGATGCACATTGAGCTTAGTTTCCATCAACGTCATGGTATCATCATCAACATCAGGACCAGCAAGCAAGCAGGAGTTCCATAGAGCCAACGAAGCGACTGAATTCATTCCAATTTTTCTCATGCAGAAATAAGCCACGACGAGATGGTAAGAGAATATGAGTAGAGAAAATAAAAAAAGGAAAAACTATTATGCTAAGGACTATTTTAGCATTTTCATCCTTTGCTCCCATTCTCTCCGAGGATGCTACCTCTGTTTTCTCCATTGCATCGTATCCTTCTATTCTTGTTTGATTCTTCTATTTTTTTTTGCATTTTCTCTGGGAGTTGAGTTGACAGCTTGATAAGGGGATGAAATAATGAGAATAGAACGTTGAGATGATTAATAGAGCCCTTAACTTATAGAGACATCTGGTTGGTTGGATGGTTTATTCTTTTTGTTGTCTCTGAAATTCCCATTACTGATTGGTAAGGATGCACATCATTGTCAGAGGTGTGCGCTTTTCTATAGAGTTTTACAAAAGCTAAATTGAACTAAGCAAATACACTTACGATTAGAATCAAAGTACATAGTAGTTTTGATTCTGAGGGTGTTTCATTGACACACCATTATTGGGAGAAACTACTGTATCCCTAGGTGACAACAGAGTAGGTTAAGAATTATTTTATATTTTCAGTGGAATACTGCTATCAATCTCTATCAATATCAATCTTAACTTAGACATGTACAATGGCAACTGAAATTCTAATGCCTTTGGCCTCTTTCATTGAGAGGAAGTTGACGTCAAATCGTTTTATTTGAAGATATGAAACTCTTTTCGACAATATGTATCTTCAAACCATTAAAGTCTAATGTGATAATTTTTAGTGAAATTCAAAAGTTCTTGAACATTTTCCACACCGACTAACAACTGTCTCTATGGGATGGCATTCAGTTTCCATACTCAGGTTGTTGAGGAGCATGACGCCAGGAATAACTCTTATGTGTGTTCCATAGACCTTTGACCCATAAGCATATCATCACTTTTTCTATTCTTCTTCTGAATCTTATAGCAAATGAGCTGCTGCTTATTCTGGATGGGAAAGTGACTGCCTATATAGACGATGATGCGATAGATGTTTTGCACCGGAATAGGTTCTTACAGAACGTACACCAAATATGCTCTTTTTCAAATCAAATCGACTGGGTCAATCCAAAAGCAGGTACTAATGTGTTGATACCATGCTTTACACAATAAATATGATTTACACAATATACAACCAAAACATGACCATAGAGAGTTATTGGGCTAGAACAAAGAATGTTTCTACGAGCTCCTCGATAAGACGTGGGAGCAATGTCCTAAATATGACGTTAAGATCGTGTTAGGCTATTTTAACGTCAAGATAGGAAAGGAGGACACTTCGGCAAATCCTGGAAAAAATTCAAGAAATCCAAATCGAAACCCACCCTCTGTTCATCGATTTTAAGACAATACATGACGAGCTATAAAGAGCCAGATGCAGAGATCTCGCTGCTATTGAAGGAGCTTTCAACAATGTCAAAGCACAAGCTATATCTGCTGCACTTCTTGACCTGAAGGTTGATAACTACCTTTGCTATTGGATCAAGCATATACTTAAAAGCAGGCTTATCCATACTGAGCTAGGGTGCTGTCTAACCAGATGGTTGGTGTTCAGGGGTACCCCCAAGGTGGAGTATTATCACCACTATTGTGGCTCATGGTAGTGAATGAGTTACTCTTAACCTTGGGTAGGGAGGGATTCAGTGTTATAGCTTATACGGACGACATTGCCATAGCGATATCAGGGAAGTTCCTTCTTACAGTTAGAGACCTAATGGAGTCTGCTCTAAATAAACTAGCAAAGCGGACGGATATTGTCGGTCTTGGAGTTAATCCGCCAAAGACTGAACTAGTATTGTTCACAAAAAAGTATAAAATACCAAATATAACTCCTCGAAAACTCAAGGGTATTGGATTGCAATTCGCAGATCACACGAGATACTCGAGGTTATTCTAAATAAAAAATCAGTTGGAAACTGAACATACACGACCTTGCTAGGAAGGCCTCGATTGCCCTCTATTCATGTAGGAAAGCCCTAGACCCAAACTGGAGTCTCCAGCCCGGTGTCGTTCACTGGATATGCACGACAATCGTCAGACCCATCCTTATGTACGGAGTACTAGTCTGGTGGACGGCACTGGACAAAAAAAGCAACATTGCAATACTTGAGAAAGTTCAAAGGCTATCCTGCGTCTGTATAATGGGCCCTTAAAACCACTCCTAAAACTGTACTAGAAACTATGCTTCTTCCTGTTGATATCTTTGGGAAGCTGATGGCGGCTAAAGCAGCACTACGGCTTAGGGAATCCTTGCAACTGGGTCGTGGAAATATGGTCCACTCAATCATCCTAAACAGTCATAATACTATTCCTTGTAATTCGGACTACATTGTCCCCTATCTGGACTTCAACGTCAAATATAAAGCCAGGACTCCTAGTAGAAGTTCTTGGGAATCGGGAGAAATTTTAAACAAATCTGCGATAGAAATTTACACAGACGGATCCAAGACAGCGTCTGGCACAGGTGCGGGAGTTTACTCCAGTGTTTTGGACATTCGCATCGCCACTCGACTGCTCGATCACTGTAGTATTTTTCAAGCAGAAGTCTCAGCAGTTCCTGCAGCCGCGACCTGGCTTTCGATTAACTCGATAGAGTGCAGCTCAATTGTTTCTATATAGATAGTCAAGCTGCGATGAAAGCCTTGCAATCGCCAATAATTCGATCCAAGTTGGTAAAGCAATGCCGCGGATCTCTTAACGAGATCGTTGTCAGCAGCGACGTATCCCTGTGCTGGGTTCGAAAGTATAGGGATATTCCAGGCAATTGCAGAGAGGTACAGACCGGGACCTCCCTGACAATAGGGATGTACCGTCAGCACCTATTAAATCGATAAAATTTTAATTAGATACCGCAGCCATAAGTATGGCAAACAGTAGGTGGAACAATATCAGCACATGTATCACTCCTAGGCAAATCTGGCCAGGGCTGGATTGTAGGAAAACCAGTA
This sequence comes from Xylota sylvarum, assembly GCA_905220385.1. NCBI lineage: Eukaryota > Metazoa > Arthropoda > Insecta > Diptera > Syrphidae > Xylota > Xylota sylvarum. Next base: position 44,855,715 of record LR999958.1, read on the forward strand.
GACTTACCAGTAATCCAGTAATAGGATCAATCTTAGAAAGATAGTTGGCGTCCTCACAGGACACTGTCTGACAGGCAGACATGCTAGAAGACTTGATGCCCCCTTCAACGATTTCTGTAGGAACTGTAGAGACGAGGAAGAGTACTTGTCCTGCTCTATCGGTCTTGAGAAAGAAAACCTGAGGTGAATACTTCTTCGAATATCTAAACGATCTAGCCAGACTAGACTTAGGCAAGAATAGGAGCTTTGTCACCAGGTCAAACTGGTTTAATGATTAAACAACGAACCACACATGTTCGGCATGGGTCTATACCAAAAATTGTTGCCCTGTCTTCTGCTAAGTGGGCACAACCACCCAACCCAACCCCAACCCCAACCGGGAGGGAGAACAAAAAGACCTCGCCTTAGGAGGCGGGCGCAAGCAGAAGGGGCCCTCAATCGACTTGGATTGCGCAACTGGGCGCAGTTAGCTGAGCACCGGGCTAACTAGAGAGGCTTGTTGTTTGAAGCCAAATTCACCCATAACTGTAGCGCATCCTAAGTAAGAAGTAGGTAAGAAATATTTTCAAATTTGGATAACATTTGCCTAATCTGAGACAAATCACTTTTCCGGATGATGTCATATCAATTATATTTACATTGAGTGCAGACTTCAAAAAACGCTGTTAAATGATGCATCTTCTTAATTACGCTGAATAGGAAGGAACTCCGTACATATAATTTATTTCACCTGACCTAAACGTTTTTCTCTGGAATACACAAAGAAACCACCTAAAAACACCTCATTTCGTTAACAACAGGTCTTCAACTCAATTACATAGAAAGGTAAATACAAATAACTTTGAGATCTACTAGTTAACTTCAATTGTCGTTGAAAGCACTTGAGGCTATTGTTATCCACACCTGTCAATTGAACTATCAATTTTACAAAGAAATCAATGACAGTGGGCGTGGGACTGACATTTGCTTATAAAGGCCGGTTCCAATACTTTCGAATGACTACTTGTCATTAATTTGAGTCTCGTCTCACAGCTTTGCGATGAACATCTTCGTTAACTTAATTTTGTTGGTATTTGCGATAGCAGCGGTAGCTAAAGTTTATAGTCAAAAGCCACGTCGGGATGAATCGGTAAGTGTGGTGTTTTATTTAGTATTTTTGAGTTGTTAATCCCTGTTTCGTCTAGTATCCTCCTCCAGAGTTTCTAGCTGGTTTCACAATATTACATGATATTTGCCAAGCAAAAACAGGCGTAACCAATGGTGAGTTTAACCCAAATAGAGATGAGATAAGGGATAAAAAAAAATAAATCTTTGTAGAAGCAATCATTGAATTCAGCGATGGAGACATCCACGAAGATCCAGCACTAAAGTGTTATATGAATTGTCTATTCCATGAGCTGAAAGTTGTCGATGATGAGGGTGAATTGCATTTGGAAACATTTAAAGCAATGTTTCCCCCTGATCTAAGGGATATGCTACAAAAACCACTGCAAGCTTGCGATAATCCAGTTGGTGAGACAGAGTGTGACAGAGCTTGGTGGTGGCATAATTGTTGGAAGAATGCTGATCCAACAGTAAGACAAGAATTACCAAAATGTGATCAAATTTGTTAAATTTTTCTTTCTTTGGTTCCAGCATTACTTTTTACCATAAATGGCTTAAATGGGAACATTAATGAAGGAAGTGGTGCGGGATATTTACTAGCTCTTAACTTTATTTTGCATAGTTGGGATATTTTATAGTTCAAGGTGTTTGATTTTAATGCAACAAAAAAAAGGCTTTGCTGTTTTTTTTAATTGTACATATGTAAATACATATTTAGTATGTAAAAAACATATCAGATATAATTTGCAGGTAACTATTTCTATTGCGATAAGATTTTCTTTTTTGTAGACTATGAGGCTTGGGAATGGTAGTGAAGACTTAATAGATCACTCTCTCTACTAAGGATTCGATCAATGGATGCTAACCTATTACCTAGTAACCATTTCATACTTGTACTTACTTACTGACTTAGGTAGCGCTACAGTTCGGAGTGAACCTGTGCTTTACCAACAAGCTTCTCCAATTAGTCCGATACTTAGCTAACTGTCTCCAGTTGTGCACTCCAAATCGGTTAAGGTCCCGCTCTACTTGTGCGCGCCACCTAAGACCAGGTCTTCCTCTGCTACGTTGTCCCTCCGGGTTTGGCTTAAAGACTCTGTGGGCCGGAACACTGGTGTGCAGTCGCTCTACACGTCCTAGCCATCTCAAACGACTGATGCGCAGTTTTTTGACTAGGTCGATGTCACTGTACAACTCGTATTCGTCGTTGAATCTCCTCCTCCAAAGCCCGTTAACACAAAGAAGACCGAAAGTTTTACGAAAAATCTTTCTCTCGAAGCGACCGAGGACATCTTCATCCACTTTAGCTATCTAAAGTCCAGGCTTCAGCGCCATAAAGCAGGACTGTGATGATCAATGTCTTATTAGGGTCTCCTTAGTTGTTCGGGATAGGGCCTTATTACTCAATTGCCTTCTCAGCCCAAAGAAACAGCGAATGGGAAGAGTTATTCTTCTTTTTATTTCTGCTGAGGTGTTGTTTTCAGAATTAATAGCAGAGCCAAGGTAGACAAAGTCACTAACTACTTCAAAGTTATAGCTATTGTGACATCGATGTTGTGTGTCCCTTCCCGTTGACAGCATATACTTGGTTTTGCCCTCGTTTACGCTAAATCCATTTTGGCAGCTTCCGTTTTAATACTAGCCAACGCACCTGTGATAGCCCACTGAGATCTACCAATTATGTCAATATCGTCGGCGTACCCTACTAGTTGCACAGACTTTGAAAGATTGTGCCACTGGTGCTGGGTTGTGAGTTTCGCACAATCCTTTCGACATCCAATCCTTGCGCGACACCTTTTTTGACATCAAAGGTCTCGGTGAGATCGTTACCAAATTTTGATGGACCAGCGAGCGTCCTTCATCATTATTCTGTACAATCTAATAAGTTTGGCAGGCATGCCAAAATTAGACATGTATCTGTATAGCTCGCCTCTATAAATGCTGTCATATGCGGCCTTAAAATCGATGAAAAGATGGGGGATATAGATTTGGACTTTTTGAATTTTCTCCAGGATCTGCTGAAGTGTGAAGATTTGATCGATTGTGGATCATTTATTGGCCTGAAACCACACTGATAGGTGGGTAGGATAGGATGAGATTGCTGACGATGGGTTTCAGATGTTCACAAAGGATGGCAGATAAGATTTTGTCAGCGATTCTACACCCTTTAGGAACGTACCATAGTATACTTCACAGTTTTTCATTCCATCCCACTTCCTGGATAGAAGTGATATCTGCATTATAGCAGTCTAGATCCTTTGCTAATTGTTTGGCTGCACGCGATCTGTTGGGTCCGAACATTCTACGTGCAGATCCGAAGATCGTTCTCCTGATTTCGTTTGATTTTCCATCGTAACTAGATGGTTTTTCCATGGTATTTCTTAAAAGAAATCCAAATACAGGAAGCACTCAGACTTCAATATGGTCCAATATACTTGTAGAGTGATGCCTTTTCGAATGCAATGATTCGAGAAAGTTAGATTTTATTCATGTCTCGCATTTGGTTTGGTGCCTGTGTTTGCTGTTCCGCCCGGTTTCGAACTTGCACAGTTGGGTTACAACCAAGCAGAATACCCATTACACCATTGCGAATTTAGACGGTATCTTACCAGTGGAACTACATCAGGGCGCTTATATAATAAGTCCCTGGCTCCACATTATCTTAAAAGCTTTTTAAACTTGGAGGAGGGCCAAAGCAGTATTCATTTGAAAAGCCAATAAGACCTCCCAAGACATCCCAAGGCATTCCAAGACATTCCTCGATCAGCCTATCCTTATTTTTATTAAATGCTCTAGAAAACTGATCGACGTCCATATAAGAACAAATGATAGATAGTAAACTCCTATCGGTATCCCAACTTTTGGCAACAAGGATTTTTACTATGATTTCCTTCCTTGATATTGAGGTTGCACTTCTTAACTTGAAGTTGATAAGTATATTTACTATTGGATCAAGCAAATGCATAAAAGCCGATTAATTCGTCCTGAGCTGGGGTGCTGTCTAACTAAATGGTCGGTGTACAGGGACACTCCTAAATCGAAGCACTATCACCATTACTGTGGCCCATGATAGTGAATGAGGTACTGCTAACCTTTAATAAGGAGAAATTCAGTGTCATAGGCTATGCAATGGACACTGCGTTAGTGATACCAGGAAAGATCCTTCTTACAGTTATAGATCTTGTGGAGTCTGCTTTAAATAAACTTGTAAAGTGGAAGGATAATGTTGGCCTCGGATTTAATCTGTCCAAGATTGAAGTAGTATTGTTCACAAGGAGGTACAAAATATCATGCATATCAATTCCAAAACTCATGGATATTGAAGTCCGGGTATTGTGGAATACGCAAAATATTCAGGAAGTATTCTCGAAAAAAAAAATCGGCTGGAAACTCAATATTCAATACCGTACTAGGATGGCCTCAATTGCCCTTTGCTCATGGAGTCCTTAGGCCTAGATTGTCCACTGGATATATGGCATTGATCAAGAAATGCAACATTGCTATTATTGAGCACTCTTCGTACGACTCCTATAGCTGCAGCAGAAACTTTAGATACTCCACCTACTTTCTGTCAATATCTTTAGAAGCTGATGACGGCTAAAGGAGCATTACGGCTTAGGAAATCCTAGCGAAAATACGGGCCATGCAAGTGTGCTAAAGGTCATAATACTATTCGTAGTAATTCGGACTATATCGTCGCTTATTTGGACGTTAACATCTAGTATAAACCAGCATTCCTAGCAGAAGTGCTTGTTAATCAAGAGAAATTTTAAGTGAGTCTGCTATAGAGAAGTGCATATAGACAGATCCAAGACAGCGTTTGGTATAGGAGTCTACAGGTCGGAGTCTACTTCAGTGCTACCACACGCTTATCACTGTAGTGTAGTGTAGTGTTTCAAGCAGAAGTCACAGCAGTCCGAGAAAACTTGGCTTAGCTTTCTATTAAATCAGGAGAATGCCGGGCTCCTTTATATAGACAGTCAAGTCGCGATAGACAAATACACCTAGGTTAGGTACATACGTCCCAAGTTGGTTATGTAATATAGCGGATATCTTACCGAGATCACTGTCAAATGCGACGTAGCCCTGTGCTGGTATCCAGGACACAGCAATTGTAAAGCGACCGAGCTAACTAAACAGGCTGCAGACCTAATAATGGACGAGACCATCAGCATCTATAAAATCGATAAAGTTCCAATTGGAGACTGAAGCTATTAGAATGGAAGATAGTCGTTGAAATAATATCTATCTAAACAAATCTGCCCAAAACTGGATTGTTAGAAAACTAGAAGACTTATCTCCGTTAGTAGGAAAAATTTTAAGAAATGTAGTTGTCACAGGATACTGTCTGGTAAGCAGAGATGCCAGAAGGCCGGCTGGTCCCTTTAACAATTTCTGCAGAAGCGTAGAGTAGAGGAAGTGGAAATAACAATGACCCACCTTTCCTGTATCAGTCCTATAGGGTTTAAGAAGAAAAATCCTTGGCGAATACTTTCCGAATGTCTTAGTCATTTAGCCAGACTCCATTTAAACCCGGTATCCCGGTTCATTCTTTTGTGGTTTCACAATGAACATTTCTTCTGGTCTAAGTGTGTCCTGCCTGAGCTGAAACAGTCACCTAACCCAAATCAACCAACCTTGAAATTGTTGTGGAAAGTCCCTAATTGACTTAACTAATTGTTGATACCTAAATGTATTGTTCATTTAGGTATCAACAATGGAACTATGTTGCACAGGGACATTAGTCCACGGGGCACATGTAAGTTCAGTTCAGTGGGATATAATTCCAAATTTGAGTTATGGACTTATGTCCCATTCTTCAGGACATAAGTGCAGAGTTTTATTTGTCGAACATGGTCAAAGTCCACCAAATTACTTCATTTACTGTATTAAATACGTTTCAGAAAGTCAGTAAGCCTAAGTCCTTTGCCAGACATGGTATAGGCTATTCTTCTTATGTTCTATTAATCCATTTAAAGCTGAGGTACAGTAGACGTAGTTGATTGTGTTCCCCCATTGCAATATTTTCTCCGAATCTTCATTTATAGTACAGATTTGCCTAAAGTCATATTGAATATCTCCTGGCACACACAATAAGGACAACAAAATAATGCTTATTAGACAACATTACTAAGCTCAGCTACTCTATTATGGATAACGGCACCGAGAGACAAATATTTCAACTCTGCGAATCTTTCTAATTAAATCACGAGTAGATACGTACTTTATTTGTTCGCACGCCAAATGATAAATTTAATTAACTTTCGGGGAACACATCCCAGGACCAGGTATAGTTGGCATCATTGGGACTTTCATTAATGAGATCCGACATAGATCCCAGACTAATGAAGTCACCTGCTTCATCCTTACACAGCATCCATCCGCCACACGTACGACAGATAGTCGACCAAATATAACCCGAACTGTGACATTTTACCTTGGTAATTATATGTGAGTTCAGGCACACACAGACATGTGTATGTGAGTCGAATCCGATGATAGACCAGATAATTAACTTGCTGAATAAATCAGGACCTCCTCACCGCTGATGTCGTTGTTGTTATGGCTGTAGACGCGCGCTCGTTTTTCGCATAAATCCGATCAGGTTAGGCAACGAAAAGTACCCAAACCGCGGGAGTAATATCACTTTTAATTATCAACCTGCCGGTTTGTAGTTTTCGGCGACAAGGCTAGCACCTAGCACTGCGTTACAATGATTGTTTTTTCGTGCCACAGATTGTGGCGGGATTATTTCATCGGAATTAAGCCGACTCAGGCAAAGAGAGAGAAGCATTTGGCTTCGTTGATTGGATTCATTAATGTAGTAAGGTAGTTTTCTAGGAGTTCGCATCTAATTAGAAGATTTTTAAGCATCCAGTTGCTTAGATATGCGTCTGATGAACTGAATGGATAGCATGACTTTTAATGATGCCTTATGGATGATGAGTGGGGGTTGGAGATGAAGATTACCTTCGAAGTAGGGAGAACTTTACTAATTAGTCATTTTCCTAGGTAGCATATCCGTCCAAGGCTTACCATGATCCGATTTCATAATGCCATAAATAGAAGGTATCCATTGTTTCGTGTGCTACGGGTAACCTTGCATCTATTGATGCTTTCCTTGAATGTATCTGAATGGGATATAATGCGTGAGATTCAAGCAACCTCAAGCTAGTACTATTTACTGCAAAAATCCAATCTAAATGCAACTACTCTCTAGCTCTGGTAAGGGTGACTCCCACCCACCTGCTTTATTATGGCTTATTTCTTGTCTACCCTTGGCTTTTTTTTGTATAGCTTTCATGTAAAGAATTATTTTTTCAAAATTATTATAAATTTCCTCTGCAGCTGACTGTATGAGTAGCAGGTACAATCTGTGCCTGTGGATGCGCAAATTAGCAACCGAAGCATGAAGTGCGGTTAATTCATGTAGAAAATTGCAATTCCATTCGGTTACGTCTTTGTTATAATGACGACGGTGCAGTTTGGTTTTCTTTTACTGCGATGCTGGTTACCGGCAACTGTCAGATGAATGTAAATGAAGACAGAACCCGACTAATACGCCACCGTCATCAGGAGGGCAACCTGACAAGAAAAACTACTCTCAAGTGAAAGACTGAGATTTTTTTTTTGCATAAATTCGCTATACAACATAACAAGGACGAAAAAGAGTTTTCTATGGTAAAATGTTTAAGGCAAGAACTAACAAAAAAAAAGACACAATCTGGGGTAAAACAATTTACAAACATTTCATCTTTGCTGAAATTAATTCGAAATTTAAAAAAAAAAATTAGAAAAGATTTTTCGTTAAGTATTTACAAAGGCCGGGCAGTCTTAGCGAAATGAGAAACCAATTGCCGGTAATAGGTACATAGGGACCAACAAAGCTACGCACCTCAGAAATATTCGTTGGCTTAGGCCAATTCAGAACGGTCTCAATTTTCGACGGATCGGGAAGTACTCTTTTTTTGCTTACCAAATGGCCAAGAAAGCGGACCTCTTTTTGGAATATAAGCTGGATTTTGCCAGACTTATCTTTAATCCAACTTCTCGCAAATGAATAAAAACTGAAGCATAACATCAGAAATCTTATCATGAATTACAATGTCATATAGGTAGACCAGGCAAGTATCCATTGGGACACCTCTCAGAACGTTGGACATTAGACACTCGAACGTAGCTGGCGCATTGGTTAGCTCGAAATTCATTATTTTAAACTGCTACAAGCCATCTCGTGTCACAAATGCCGTTTTTTCGCGACCATTGGGCTGCATTGCCATCTGCCAATAACCAGACTGACAGTCTACTGTGCTAATCCAAATAGAACCAGCAAGAGCGTCCAAGGTGTTGTCAATTCGAGAAAAGGAAACGAGTCTTTAATTGTGATGTCATTTAATTTGCGATAGTCAACTCAAAATCGAGGCGATCTATCGATATGACGCCAATGCCCAGCACGTCATCTAGGGTAGCATGGATACCAAAATCTGGGGTGAGTCTGTTTTCGATTTTGTACAAAGTTCTTCACTTGAGACTTAATGCAGGCTTTAACACACCTTTGTGTGCACCTTTAGAGCCACATAGGCTCTATCATAAGTAGGTTAATTAGACTGGGAACTAAGGAAAACCAACTGGGATGTTTTTAAAGAAACCATAGAAAGCAATCTGGAGCGTATTCATATTCGAAGAGCCATTACATGACAAATGATGGCAGGAATAATTGAGAGTGCTATTGATGAGAAAAGTTCACTCGATAACACTTCGCGGATGAGATCTACAAGAAGGCTACCTATGCAATAATGATATCCAGCCAATCGGGCAAGTCTTGAAATTTAGGCCATGCATCTTGAAATGGATGTATTTATGCACATTGCCATTATGACCGACATGATCACATACATATGGAGCAATTGTGAGGGCAAAACGGACCAGCCCAGAAACTCTGAGGAAGACACTCAATAAATACCAAAGACTGGCATGGATATATACAGATAAATGTGGCAATTAGAACCTATCCAACCTCACCCATGGAGTTTTTTTTTAAAACTAACTCCCTTACATCTTACAGTTAAGGAAACAGGAAACAAAACTTCCCTTCCTAGCAATCTCAAGCAATTACGCCATCAGGGAGTTTCGTTTTGGAAAAAATTTCCTTACCAAGCACGGCAACAAGAAAGACTGGAGCGATGTTCCACAATCTGTAGAATAACCAGCCGCACCATCAAATGTCACATGAACGAGTCAGGAACAGTTCCTACCTGAAAGGAACAGATAGGGAGTATTTGAACTAAGAACAAAATAATATAGCAACTGTGACATAGCAATAATGTCAGATAAACAGGACTCTCACTGCCCATATCATTTCGTCCAAAACGGTGATTTAGTGGCTTCAGAAATTTAATGAGCTGGACAGAAAACAGAGTAGCACTCTATTGGTTACCAGGGCATGTGGGAATAGAAGGTACCGAAACAGTAGATTAACTAGAAAGACAAGAAAATTTCAAAAGTACTCACACATTCAGTGGAATAGGGGAACATACGCCCAGAAAAAGAAAACTGGGTAAGAAAAAACTCCTGTCAATCGCTATTGAGTATTGAGTATTTAGGCCCTATTCCGGATAACAAAGGAGATTCTATTCATTGATTCACCAATCGGTCCCTTTAACTTAATAATAAGTACTTGGGTAGAAAACGAGCCAAAAAGGATAAAGAAGGCATATATAGCCTTCCATACATACAGTACAATCTTTGGTAAAAAAATGAAGGTCTTTCAATGAATGGCATCGACTAACATTAGGCCACGTAGAAGTAGTATCTTCCGATAAATGTTAATTTGCCAAATAACGAGATAGAAGCCTCTACAGTCGAACTCCTGTAGCTCTGTTTACAACCCGTACTCCATCCCTCCTCGCGTCGACATCTGTGAATTTCTTTGGAAATTGCGAAGTGGAGGGGACAAGTGGATGAGAAGCTTCCTGCGCCACAAAACAGGGTAAGTGTCGGTTGATTTGTGACCCAGCGAACTACAACCATAAAAAATGTATTAATCCGAAACGTCCCCACAAGCCTTGGATACGGCTTTATACTTTCTAGACGACCTATGACTATCGACTACGAAAAACTGTAGGATAGGATAGGATTCAGGAATGTTAGGACCCTCCTCGACTCACGAGACGAAGATCCTTAGAATGCCAAATTCCTCCAACTTGAGCGAAAGTTCTCAGTTCTATAATAAGGACATCTTGGTTCTGAGCGACAAAAGTTGGTTGAGCGACATAAGATAGGGAATACCACGCGCAAACAAAAGCCACCGTTTTGCTCTACTCTGGAAAACCAGTCGGAAGCACTCAAGATTCCAGGGTAGGACTGATGCGAAAAACCAACAGCAAGAAGGAGCGAAATATTTTGTAAACCGTACACTGATCGGATATTGGCGGCTAGATCTCAGAGTAGGGTAAAAAAATTATCATAGTCGATGGAATCCACGATTGAGGACGAAAAGGACAATTTTTACAGTAAACTTGTCGCCGTCGACAACTTAATGCCTAACGCAGACATTGTAATCTTAATGGGAGATTTCCACGCTAAGGTAGGCAACAAAAAACAGCGCTCGAACAAGTGGTGGGAGTTCACGGTCTTGGAGACCGAAATGATAATGGGGAACGATTTGTAGATTTCTGCAATACCAACCTGTTAGTCATTGGAGGCACTCAGTTCGAGCACAAGGCCTGACACAAGATCAGTTGAGTCTCATCAGACACTCAGCGAACGTCTTATGTTAGTCGACAGGCTTTGTGATGCCTACATCGGAAAAAGGCAGAAACATCATTGTCAGCAGATACCTGAAGATGGATCGATGAGCGTATTTCACTTAAGGTTCGGATTGCAGCTGCATCAGCATTAAAATTTATTTGTGGTCGGAGTTCTAAACAACATTTTTAGATGGCAGTCTGTTGACTTCGGATGAGGATCAGCTCAACAGATGGAGGAAGCATTTTGCGTTAGTACTAAATAATTTAGGCGACAGCGTCATAGTCTGAAATTCCAAGGAACGTACCGTAGCAAATTCTCGAATTCGAACCGACCAGGCAGGATTTCGGGGTGGATACTCTTGCGTAGATCACATCAACACCTTGGGGATCATCAATGATCAATGCATCGAGTTCAGGCCTCCGCTACATCTATAGAAATGCTTTCAGGCAAGCTGATTCTTATCTTGTTGTGTCACCAGAAATCTGTGGACAAACTAAGATTAGACACATCATGGCGCTTTAAAGAAATTAATTAATACACTTTAAAGGGATCATTAACAGCCATTAATCCATAATCTCGGCGGTATATCTGAGGAAGAATGTCCAAGCCTATGCAGATCCAGGAAACCGACCGTCGACGAATACCATTTCAGAGACCTGGGTGATTTGTCATGAAATCGGAGATGCTTCAGGGAGGGCCAGAACTGAAAGCCAGAAACAAATTTACCTTCTTTTCCAATTTAGATTTCTCCAAGACACGGGTACACATTGGATCCATTAGAGATCTGAGAGTGAGCTCCGCATGAATGTATCCCTCCTACCTACTTGTATATAAATATGTACATATGCCCTAGTATTGCCAGGTTTAAGCTATAGTGAGAGGCATAGACTCAAGTCAAATAAAAAATCTTTATATAATATTAATGAAGAGATTTAACGACCAACTATGCCAGCCATACAGTAACATCGAACTTACTGAAAATCATCACGCCCTCCTGCAGCCCATTTGAAGTAAAGAAAGAAAACTAGATGTAATTGGCAACGATGAGGCGTAGGAGACATGTCAGCAGAGATAATCTCCACCCTGCACACTCTTATGCAACATCTCAAAGAAAACTATACTCAATGCCGAGACATTACTTATTTCTAGAAATTTAACTACCAATCCACCATTATCAAAACCAAGTCAACTCCATTTCACCTACCTCCCTTGTACAAACTAATTCCATAGGAAGGCCTTGCTTCATAATAGACAAAATGATCCCATGACTCAGTGTAAATGTGATGAAGACATCCGGAATTAAGATACCTCCCCATTAACCATTAGAACACGGCTGTGCGCCTATTAATATCTGAAACCCAATAGTACCCAAACTTAGAACCAACCTGCCATTAAAATTTACAAAATAAAGGATGCGCACGTAAACAACGCTTAACCTCCATCGCCGGGGAAAGATATTTACTTAACCTGGGCCAGGTTAGTCAATTTCAGAGCATCATCTACCGCACCGCACAGTACCACACCCCGCCTGCCATACTACCATCCCTCTCGTCCATTAGCCAAACATTATTTTGAATGAAACGTGATTTGTATTTTTGATTCGTGTGCCAGAATAGTTTTAGATCACCTAAATAGGTTTTGCAAGTTAGCAGATAGGGCACTCCTTCCGCATACGAAACGTACAAATCATTATGCTTTCAAGGAGTTTTATCTTACATCCTTTTCTCTCGCTGTCGTGCGAGGGGCGCACAAGGATTTCGATGCCATGTACATCAGCTCCCGTATTAGGAACGAACAGCGAAATGTGATGCATACGAGAAATGTGTGTGAATAAGTGAAAGGACATTTGCTTGCTCGCTATGGTATAGCAAAAGGAAATTCACGAAGACGTTACCTCGAATTGACATGCTTTTAGGCAAATCTAATAACTATTGAGGTTGGGAAGTTTTGCTTCGGTAAGTTGTGAATTACGCTAAAAAGCAATGCGATATGGTTGGATGGTTTGAGAGTTGAGGAGTAAAATTTCTGTCGATATTCTGGAAATTGGAATTTGAAATGCTATAGCAAGTTGATTTAAGACAAGCACAAGTGAATTCATAAAACTTTTAAACAGAGATCGAAACTTTAATTATGTATGTTTGGAGTTGTAGAAAAATTATGGGATTTTGCAGGACGGAATAATTGGCATTTCTCCTTTAATGGCGCGGAACTAGTAGCAAACAATTTAAATTGAAAATATAGCTGGTTTGTAAACACCCAGAAGCTCTAAGGAATATGCTCTCGTCCTACTCAACCAAAAGGTGGACTGAAATTAATCTTCTCTAATTTAAACTAGTTCCCTTTGCGAGGACATTCAGATCCTCCTTTTATGGCAATAAAGCACTGAAGCAGAACAAGCCATCCAGGGGTTCCTATAACCATTGGTAGAGCAGGCCTGGAAAATTGAGACTTTTTTGAATGGAGACTGGAGAATGGTTAGTTTGGTGCTTGCACTTGTCAAAAGAATAGCAAGCATTGATGTTGGAGCAAATGAAATTCAAGACACTCTCGACGTATGCCAGGAAAGCAGGTCTCCGGCCTGGATTATCAGATGTCGACCACACCAGCACTCTCGAATATCAATTAACCCTTCATATTATGGTATTCATTGTTTTTAAAAAGGCATAGGACAGTCGAAAGTTTATTTGGTTTGTCTTGCGGAAGAGGTGCAAACTTATAGTTAAACGTTCTCCATGAAAGGAAAAAAATCGAAATACAAAGTGGCGTACCACAAGGATGTATCATTTCACCAATATTGTTCTTATTGGCAATATGTGATGTGCTCGGTGCTCCGAACTCAAACAACTCGAGTACGTTGATGATCTCTACGTTAATATTAGCACATAGGACTATGCAATGCTATGCACCTCAAATGACAGCTGATGACATGCAGATGGAAGCAAATATCTTTGAGCTGAACATTAACACCACCACAAATAGAACCTTATCCTCACACGTTAGCATTGTAGGACAACCGGTGAAGAGGGTAGAGTGTTTCCATTACTTTGGGAGATGCATCTCTAGCGAAGGCAGATGTGAGGGAGGGAATAAGCAAGGCAAAATCTGACAATTACAAACGTAGGAACCTAAAGTTGCGTAGCAGTAGTGTCACTTAAGGCTTTCACATCGATATGCAAAGGGTCCTGTTTTCTACTATGAAATAGCAAGAATGCAGTTGATGCATTGATGTAACCACAAAGAAAGAGATGCCAAGCTCTATCCGAGCAGTTCAAGGAAGCACGAGGCATACAGAGCTCTTCCATCAAACCTATGAGGACAGTCTATGCCGGGACGCAAACTGTTGTCATTAACCTTCCGATAAATACTGGAGCTTAAAGGCCATGTATCCAAGAACTACAACGATGATGCAAGGTGCGTCCTTTGCGAAGAAAAGGGAAGTAACAACATCAAACATTCGGCAGGAAGCGCAGTATTCCCAGAATACCAAGAAGCTACAAAAGTCGCAAGAAGAATATGAAAGTGCTGCAACTAAGCTTAAACCACTGCAAAGCGGCACAGGACCTCCACAGGACTCAAAAACAGCTGCAATTTGAGCCTGTGAAGGTTACGCATTTAAGGAAAAATTGGTTACACTCGGAATAGGTTTCGTGCGAGCAAAGGTCAAAGGAGTACAAATCTATAGCTGCTATGTGTCTCTAAGCAACACCTTTGAGGTATTCCAAGGTATGCTTGACAGGCTCGTGGATGATACTAGAGGTCGTAGACAACAATTACAGCTGAAGAGTTCAATGCATGGGCCACTGATTGGGACAGCACATAGACCAATAAATGAGGAGAGGGTCTACTAGAAGCCTAGAAGAAGTTACTAGACCTAATACTGGGAAGAAGAAGTCACTAGGCCTAATACTTTTGGCACAAATGGAGTGGATATAACCTTTGCAACTAGTTCACTATTGCGAGGCGCCATGTGGAGATTTAGTCATCAATATACTTACAGCGACCACCTGGCCATTTTATTTGAAGTACAACCGAGGAGAGCGACTCAGGAACGCCCTCTAAGGAAGGCACAACGAATGGGGTGGAAAATAAGCACTATGGATGAAGACACTTTGATTTTTGGAGAGTCCGGGAACAGCAAACGCTATAGCCGCTGAGGTTACTAAACAAGTACCTCTAAGTATGGTTAGCAATGCATCCATGGTCTGCAACGTCAGCAAATCGCCGTCCAACAGTATACTGGTGGAACCAAGAAATAACAAAGCTACGCAGCAAGTGCCATAGACCCAGAAAAGTATTCCACCGATCCAGAGGGTTGCCGTTCTATCAAGACTAATAGGTGCAATTCAAAGATTGCCAAAGTGAACTGAAACAAGCTATCCGCAGAAGTAAAAGCAAAACTGTAAGGAACTCTGCGAGCAAGCGAATGTAAATCATAAGGGTACCTCCTACAGAACAGTCATGGCAAAACTTAAAGGCGCTAGGGCACCCTCACCCTCAAGCTCTCTCCTTATACGAAAAAATTGTATCAGGGTTATTTCCACTGCAAACATCAGCAGAGCATATAGAGCCACCTCAAGTCCTCAAATACAGGACACCCCTGTGTCACGTCACGCAAATGGAACTAGTCACCTGGACTTGATGGCATACCGAACAAGGCCCTTAAATTAGTAATGAAAATTAGTATAGGACCATTAGTGGAACTCTAAAACAAGTGTCTCACAGAAGAAGTACCACATATCTGGTGGAGTTCCACAAGGATCGGTATTAGGTCCTATCATATTGAAAATTATGTGTAATAGTGTTCAATGGGTTCGGAATGAGCCGAAAATCATAGGCTTTGCCGATGATATTGTAATTGTAGTGGCGGCAAAACACCTGGAAGAAATAGAGGATATTGGAAATGAATGTATCCGAAAAGTGAAGTGGTGAATGGCAGCAGTCGGGTTGAAGCTCGGCGAACATAGTACAGAAGCAGTACTAGTAAGCAACGTCAAGAAAAGCGAGATAATCGCGAGACTCACTTACAAGCAACACCTTTAAGGTACGTTCTACAAAACGGCTCGGGTGACCGGTGCCTTGTCAAGATTAATGACAAATATTGGAAGACATAGACAACAAATGAGACTTAGTCTGTTAAGGGTGGTGCTGTCCATTCTTATATATGCGGTATCCACATCGGCCAAATCAATGACAATAAAGTCTTACGCAAAAAGGATAAACTCCGTCAGCAGACTATGTTCGCTGAAAGTTTGCTTTTCGGACGGTGTCGAACTACAAAGGACCTAGGATGCCAAAATTCCGAAACCACAAGCTTCAATCAAAGATATCAAGCTGGAAGAAAGGCAGCGAAGTATTTGAGCATTGCAGGAGATATGCAATCAGTCTTCAAAGGGAAGATGGATCCATCGACTTGTACCGGATATATCTACAAAAATGGATGGACCGGCAACACGGAGAAGTTGATTTCTATCTTACCCAGGTCGTAAGTGGACAGTGCATGGCGAATCTCAACAGGTTTGGGCTCGATGAATCTCTTATCCGCTGTTTGCTTAGGAGTCTTTCCATGAAACCAGGTCGTAGGATAAGAAGGACAACTGCCGCGCAAGATTATCAAAACTCTAGTTGCAAATATGAAAAGCCAGATTGCTGTAATAGTACAGTCCAAGATATAAGTATCAACCGGTTCTAGGCCTAGAAGAGCATTTAGATCAGATTTTTCGTGCAGCATCAACAGGCCTATGAACATTAGTGTGGAACGCAGTCACAAACTTACACAAAAACCCATTCCACCAAATATTTCACAGGTAAGGGGTCTTGTCATGGATTTACAGATTCAAATGACCTTTTTTGCAGATAAGCCCCATGTCTTGCCTAAGGCCCTTTAGGATTAGCGAAGTCATACCGGTCTCAGGTTCGGTCCTTCTTCTCTTATTGAGTTCAACATCGATTATATCTGAGGGCGCCAGCTCTTGCACAGACCTTAAAGGAGAACCTTTCTAAACTATTATCCTGTATAGACGAATGATTCAAAATTAAAGCCAGGATCTGTCCTGTAAACGTTGACATACGTATGTATACCCGACGGACCAAATCTTTTTAATTTTTTCATCCAAGGTGTACAAAGAGACAAGGTATGTTCCATTGCATGTTTTGAATTCGTAATTATTTCGAACCATTTTACATATCCTTTCTATCCATTGTTATCCGAAGCCTTTCGGTTTTCTTTGTCAATTCCACGCATATTAACACATTCAGTATACACTCACCAATCGTTCACTATGAGATATCATGCTATTCTATCCACCGTAAACATAAAATGAACATCAACAACTGAAATCTTTGAGGTACGTACTGTAGGTACTATCTATTCCGGAGTGAATAGCGAATAGAAGCGCTCATGCAAACTCCACTAGAGCCTTATTTAGCTGAAAATCCTGCAACTAATGTAAAGCAAAGTTTATCACACCCTACTGCATTCAAATCCGAACATCCAGTCTTCCATTAATCAAACAACATGGCTATGCCATCATTATCCTTAAAACATCATTTAAAAAGTTAAGCACGCATAGTTGACCCACAAAGAGTGTTCCGTGCCGTAGCTGCGAACATTACTCTTCCATTTACACAGGAGGCACAGTAGTTCTAGTTTTTCATATCAGGCAACTTTTGCCCCCTAAATACCGTGCAATCATTTCATTGCTTTTTTAATTAGTAAAAGTGGAAATGTTTCATCCAAACCACCAAACTAACCGCACGACCGCAATGAGTGTCGGCTACACATCCGCCTTCTTTTGCCACCCCACTGAGCCTTTTCATTGGGGAGCAAAACTATCTTCAACTGTTTCTGGGTTGTTAAAATCCTAATTGTGCATATCCTATGAAGAATCCTTCTCAGAGTTAAGCATTTTCGCACGATTTCCTCTATTAGCGAAGCCCAAATTATGCTTTTCCCCCCCAACTATACTGGCACAGGATAACGCCGGATAAAGGTATTGTGTACATCCTTTGCACCATTTTATGGTACACACAAACACACAAGCGTATATTTTCTATCCACTCGTGTACCCTCTTGTCGTTAAGCTGTACAGTATTCTATCTGGAGGACTTATCCCCATTATCACAGTTATATACCTGTTAAGGAGATGGGGTAACCTCCATTCTCGGTTGGATTGGTACTATAAGATTGCCGGTCGCTTCGAGAACGATGACGACACGATGGGACACTACGTTGCTATGTAACAAAAAAAAAAGGATAGACGAGGATAGTTGGAGTAATGCTAGGGAAATTGTTTTGCGATTATCAGGGTTTGCATGCCTTTATGATGGCTGTATTGTTTCCTGTTTGCGGTTATACTGTCGTCGGTTACTGGCAGTGCAATCATCGAAGTCTCTGGTTGCGAGGATGATGCACCTATTAGAAGGACGATATTGATCATGGCTGGAGTGCCGGAATAAATGCAGACTAAAGCAATTGAGGAAATTCTAACTGAAGTTCATAATCGATGTACAGTCTGGTGTATAAAAATTGGTATGGAAACCTTCGATCGATTTAATGGGCAGTAACGCAATGAGTCCTGCCAGGAGACATAAGGCAGTGCCGAAAATAAACGATTGTATTCGGAGTAATTTAGTTTCAATATTGCACATCAGCAGTGCAGGAATCACAATTTCAATGAAGTGGAATTAATCAGCAGCACAGCAGTATAGAATCCTAGCACTTGCGGGCTCAATGGAAGTCTATGATTAATCTGTGTCAAGACAGTGTGACATTAATTGGAGACCTATCCGACCCATGCATTACAGAAGTGTTTGGTTTATTTGTTTGTCAAATGAGGATAACATTCAATCGATGGCAGGTTGTGTTCTACTGTGATGTTGACTGGAAGTATTAACTTTGGTCCTGCTTAGTACAAGGGAGATTTTCGCTTGCATGTTGTGCTGAAAAGACCCGTGAATTTAAGAAGAAATTTTACAAACTAAGGTATTTTGACGTCCTTGACTTGTCCACCAATCCGATATTAACATGTCAACTTTAATTTCCATCAGTTAACCCCTATCAACTTTCTTGACTTTATCAACGCACTTTTGTATTCATACATTTCAATTCCGACATTCCACCTTACAGCTCGTGCAGAAGAGGAAAAAAATAGAAAGGATTCAGGATTCAAAAGAGAAAAAAAATTCAACACGCTGGAATAAATTCCCGAGCGGTCTCATAAAACAAAGGCAAGCATATCGTGTTCAGCATCTTTCCAGCTACCCTAAGTAACATTTTAATCTTACCACAATCAAAGGGTTTTATGTAAAATAAGGATATCAAAAGGACTTGGCCTATACACAATAGCGCGGCACCAAACTCGTTTTTTTCTCTCTTTTTTTTTCTCTGCAAATTCTATCTATCGGAATCTTATACGTGCGATACAATTCTATTTCTTGGAATTTCATTTGTGGGAGAGCCTTTTCCACCATCTCCCAGCGACAAGACGAAGTAAAAGGAAACGCAAAACCCAAACGAAACGACAACAACCGCGCCGCCATCGTCGTCCCCGTCGGTCGTCGTCGTTGTCGTCGACGCGGTTGAAAGAACTTTCAATTTAGAGAAAAAATTTTCAATGGAATTCCTTTGCATATGCTCAATGCAGAGGATACGTGAATAAATTATATGGACTACCATTTGGTGGAAGCCAATTTCAGCGAGATGGTTATGCCACTGCAAAGCGATGCCAACGAAAATATGAAAAATTGCAAATAAAATAAATATTCAAATGAACCAGAAGGAAAATTCTATACATACGTAGATACTCGCTCAAAGGCGACGACCCACAATGTATCTGTACCATGTATCTATGGGTGGTTGGGGGGGCTTTTGCGTAATGAAAATTTCCTTTTATCATTATTCAATATTAGACCTTCGAAAATGTGTAGATAAAAGTGCGCGCCCGGCGCTGTCTTCTGCGTAATGTAACTGTAAGTACAAGGACTTGACCTTGTACTATGGTTTAACGTAGCGAAAGCATATTTTCTTTTTCTTTTATTTTCTTTTTCGATTCATGGTTGATCAACATCTTTTCGGTTGATTTTGCTTTGATGTTTGGATAAGTGACGGCTTTTCAGAAAATTACATATAGATTTCCTTTTTGGTAGTTTGAAGGAGATTCAGCTCGATTATGTGTTTTAATGTTGTCGGCTTATTAACGTAGGTACCTATGTACAGTATGTCTGTGTATTGAAATTTCTTAGAAAATACTTCGGGATACGAATTTTTATTTTTTTTTTTTATGCGTGGGGCGAAGTACCAATTCAATGGGATCTTTCTGAAGGAGATCTAAAAAAAACCTGGTGGTATATGTACATATTTGGACGTCGTCTTTGAATTTAGTGTTGGTTCTTTGTCCTTGAAGGAAATTACTATTTACGGTGCCACAGAAGACTTCATTTGCAGCAGGGGACTCCTATAAATAAACAGATGGAAATCAACGACAAGGTTGTTAGAGGTTCTCAGACGAATTAGAGGATTATTCGTTTCGTTTTGATCTACTTAACGTGTTGGATAATTATTTAGGTGTAGACGATATAATCTATTCGATGCACCATCCTGATGAGAGGTCAAAAGTAACTTTTAACCTTGTGGAAGGTTCTTTACTGATAGACATGATTGAGAAAAAGAAAAAGTCAGATATGGGCAAGATACTTCTGCAATATTATTGATTTTGGAGTCTACATACACTGTTGATTGGTGTCAATGTTTGACATCGAATTTCAGTGATCACAATTGACTGGCATAATCCTTACCTGATGGGTGACCTTCAACCTGACTTGAACTCAAACGTCATGTATATAGGGCCATCAAAAACGCAGTTCAAACTAAGACAATAGATGAAATCCTTGATTTGGTAAGGAATATTCTCGTACCTAAGGAAATGTGGTGGAACGAAATGTATACAAGGCCATTTTGTACAGAAGGATACGACACCCACAACGAAAAAACGAAAGGTACACTGCCGTCATCTTGAGATTTAAAAGGAAGATGAGAAGCATTCGTTCAAGCCCGAAAGGTACAAAATTAATTTTATGATTTCAAAGCTTAAACAGATACCTGAGTAGATGAGAAAACAAACATTGTAGTAGAGTCACTGGCAGTACTGAACATAGTGAAGAAATACTTTTGCAGACTGTCTAACTTTGAAGTCGAATGATGAGATTAAACCATTCATCTTGAACTACAACCGTGCTGTGGAATAACTCTTCGCGTATCTGTTTTACATATGAAGATAGTATACAATTTGTGGAAAATAAATTTACATTTTTAGAGTGAATTTATTTCCCATGGATAGAGAGCCATTTGTATGCATGTATCTACAACTTATTGCAATGCCACGCTCCGCTCTACTGCTCCTTAATATCAAGAGTTGTACCAATAGGTACTTTGCAAAGGATTTCCATTAAGATTGCCCCATTTTATTTTTTAAATGTTATGTGTTAAGATATCAAAAAGAAATTATTATGAGTTAAAGTACCATCAATGCCATTAATTATGGAATACAACATTCAAATGTCTTCGACGAAAACGCCTGCATGAGTGAATGCGTCCTGAATCCAATTTTCTATGAGTTTCGTTTTCTATGATAAATCGCTCAATATGCCAGCATTTTCCCATTCGATGTTAGTCCTGAAGTTGTCTATCTTTAGCTTATTGACTATAGACTATGGACTTGACATATGTATGTAGGTCCTAAGCAAAATGTTTAGAGCCGCCAAATGCCACAAAAGAGGTGCCACAATTGAGTTGTCCATTTCTGGAGATAACACGGTAACCGAATTTCGACTTCAATAACTCGATTTGTTTGACGAGCTGTGTGGTATGTGGCGGCGTTTCGTTGAAACTACATATGCTCCAAGCTATCGTCTTCAAATTTATTCCAAAAATAGTCAGTCAAAATGGTCCGATAGCGATCCTCATTGGCTGTGACTGCTTTTTGTGGGTATAATGCCATTTCTTAAATGACTTTGACTTATTAACATAGCTTTTGACCCTGAAATGTGCTTCAGCACTGAAACTGCTGATATTCCCATTAAAATTGTACGAAAAGTGTCTGCTGTCTTTGTGTCTTTGATAAAAAAATTTTAATAAATTGCAAACGTTGTTGAAGCAAGCACTTTTCCATGAATTAATCGTATTAATCAAGTTGAAGCGTTAATCGAAACGCAACTTACCTGCGAGGCCGAGAAATTCTGTTGGCAAAATGATACGTCCCAATTGAAAAATATATGCAGCGCCACAAACTGAACAGACGATTAAATTTTATTTTTCTTACATCATCCTCCTGATGGTATAAATCCTGTAACACTTAGAACAAATCAGATAACAAACCAGGTGGACCAAGTGAAGGACCTAATGACAATAGCCGCCCTTAAGATTACGATGAAGGCAATAGCACGTGAGGATATCACCTTTTCCATCGACAACAAGGCAGCGATAAAAACTAAATCAGGTACAGAACTATAATCAAATCTTATAATATCATATCGAGTAGAGCTTAAGGTATGATTCTGCTAGCCCTCTGGATTTATACTAGGGAATGAGACATCTGATGAATTGGCTAGAGTATCCTTGGCACTTGATTCAGAGCTAGCTGGGAACTTGGTGAACATCTCACCTCGGGGCATAACACTCTCCGGTATAAAGAAATTACGATTATCCAATGAAGACCTCTCCAATGAAGATACCCGCAGGCACTGTCATGCAGTCTGTTCTCAATAAGTTTGGTTGTAGGCTCCACTTGGACCTACTATACTTCTCGATACTCATGAATGGAGTACTGTCCTGAAGAATAATTCCAACCTTACTACAATAGCAAACAGAACTGAATGGATGTAACTGGATGTCATGTACAACGAATAGCTGTCTTCTCAGAAGACGTGGATATCCACCGCTCCTTTAACCTTCCAAACTTGCAACGTTTTTCAAGCCGAAGACACTGCCATTCGTCAAACAGCTGACTGCCTCGCGGTTAATGCAGTATCAGTATCGGATATTGTCATATACATCGTATCTCTGAACGAAATATGACCAACTATACAACCTCACCCTTTGCTTTGTACTAGGTCACTGTAACATAACAGGGAATTATGAGGCTGACGAACTTGTTAGACGAGGATCCTCTGGTTTAAATAGTATAAGTAGCAAGATCGAGGCACCAACGTCTTATGCTGACTACCTTATGAACGCCGATGCGGTGAGTGAGGCCAATCATCGATGTCATCAACTCAACCAATGAACAACTCTGGTCGACTCTAAATAAAACCAGGTCCACTGGACTCCTAGAACATAACCATCTTCAAGGATAGGTAATACTTTGTGCTAAAGGAAAACATACTCAAAGATTGGGCATTCCCTACAACGATTTCTGTAGAAGCTGTAGTGTTGAAGAGGAAGAGGAAACCATTAGTCACCTCCTATGCACTCGCCAACATCAGGAAGGCAAATTAGGTGAATAGCTCTTCAATGATTTAAACGATCTCAGCAACGCCTGCACGGCTTAAATTAGCTCATTCATACAAAGGATTAAATGATTCGGAAAGTAGAATCCACCAACCTCACACATCGGCAGAACAATGGACATTCTTCTGGTCTAAGTGCATTCTCATCGAGGGCCGATTTCAACCAACCAACCAAGTTAATGGTCCACGACCTAAGGGACATGCCTTTTCTCCCAATGGACATAACAATAGCCAGCCCACCTACCTAAACCTAAGCCTAATGCCTTGACAATTTCTTTTTTATTTCCAATCTTTCGAGACTAAAACGCCTTTTACGGTTTTTAGTCTCTAACCAACGTATAACGTAGATTCCGGTTTGAAAGAGTTGTTTTCTAAAGTCAGACTGATTCAGTACAGTGAGAGCGGGCACAACCTTGGTATGCCTTTCAAACTTCAGTCAGCCTGGTGATCATTATTTGTCGAAGATCTGAAATCTGAGATCAAGCTTCACAGGACCCTGCAATTTTTTGCAATCCGAGGTGATCCTACAAGATCTTTAAGGAACTATGTAGTGACCTATAAAACGAATCGCCACGTTTGTATATCTATAAAAAGTTTACATATCGTCATTCATATCAGTTTGCCAGGGACGCCGTAACTAGACATGGCTCTGCATAGCTCATTTCTATAAATGGTGTCATATCCGGCCTTGAAATCGATAAAAAAATGATGTGTAAACTCAAGAAGTTTTCTCCAGCATCTGCCGAAGTGGGAAGATTTGATCGATTGTGGACTTTCTTAGTCTGAAACCACACTGATAAGTGCCAATCAGGTTCACACAACACAATTGACGGGGTCTCCTTTCTTGTGGATGGGGAAAATGATGCTGAGATCGCATTCATCAGGCATACAGTCGTCTGACCAAGTCCTAGAAATAAGTTGGTGTATGCTCTCTACCAGATCATTCCAGCTCATTGGAATAGTTCGATTAATAAGCGTCAGGTCCAGCAACCTTTGTATATTGTTATCCTCACTTCGTTCTGGTTTAAAGCACGGGAGTCTTGGCTTTCATCGGCTAAGTTCATTTAGAAACAAAAATCCAATGCTTTTCCAGGAAAACTTAAAGTTTATATTTCGAACCCTTGTGGTTATTTTAAAATTCCTAAATAGCTTCCAATCTAATTTAAATTGCAAAATTTCAATAAAATGAAATTGAAATCCTCAGACCAATGTTACGCACCAGAGTCAAACCTTTCACATTAGTTAAATTCGAAAAGGTAAAATCTGCAAAAGTCTGTTCCTAACCTAGAAAACGACTCTCTGCTTTTACTCGGACATGTGATTTCAATTTCACAAAATCTTTTCATGGCATCCTTAAGGAGTTGGCCTCTCTTTTGAAATCTCCTTTTCAACCAACCGTCACATACCTACCACAGAAATAAATGAAAGGAAAAGGACAAAACACCAAAGTTGACATTTAACATAGGTACCTACTCCAACGATAAAGACCCACTCAACCTACTTTTTTCTGCTTGATTACGGTTAAAGAGTTATTCAATGAGTTGGATTGCGAATCGTTTTTGACTGAATGATTTATTTTTGGTAAACCCTGCATGTTGCGAGCGAAGGAATCATTTAAAGCCATTCAACTCGATGACTTCGTTAAGGACCTCGAATTGATTCTCTTCATTTAGCAGAGAATGATTCGATTATACCTACTCTCATGTAGGCACTCATTATGTTTGTCAGCATTCTTATGTAAAGGTGTGAAATTCTTTTTCAAATGAATGGTTTACCTGTAGAATTTAATTTTTTCAAATATCCTTCCTGTTTTGTAGGTTATCCTTTGAATATTTGGTTCTTGAAGGAGTTATTAATTGAATTCAATTTTTAAGGTTAAATAATTCCCACCCACTAACTTGTGGGTGAAAAGTTTTACCACACCCACTTACATTCTAGCGAACATTTCCCATCGATAATGATCAGCTTTTGTTGTCATTCATGGTGTTTGTCAAGCACATCTGCCTTAAATGATTTGTTCCCGTTTCGATTTATCCGTGGAACGTGACATTGTGAAAAAGGACTTAAAAAGTATTTTGTCCCTTATGCTTCTCTAAGAACTTGCTAAAGTAAGAAAAATGAGGGAATTTTCTTTGGCAATATTTTCATCTTATAGTTGTCCATGATATAGGAGGTAAGGATGTACCTTCCTACTGGAGAAATGCTGCACGAAGCAAAAAAAAAATTCCAAAACATCTGAGAAGAGAGTTTCACATTTCATCGTATTTTATGTGTTTAAGTCACACATACATGGTTAAATGTAAGGAGACTGATTTTATAGAGGCAGTCTTCCTGTTTTTAGTAGTCTCTGGTAATAGTTTTCAAAGGAATAATGGTGTAGAATTTAAATGGAAGATAATTGTAAGCATAATGACGTAGGTATGTGGAAAGTGCAGATGTTACTTTATATGAAGGATTCTAGTACCTCCAGGTTGTCTCCTAACTGAAATAAAGTTTACAAGGTACAAATAGAACTCCTTCAGTATTCTAGATATTTGAACATTCCGAGCGGCCAACATAGACTTGGGCCACTACCTTGATGCAGGCAAGGTATGTGAGGAGATTTAACGTTGAATGGCTCTAATCGCAACAAACCTCTCGAGAAGTCCTATGCAGCCAGCATCAAGTGGTGAAGACCATTGGGATCGTTGTCAAGGAGCCGCAACTGATGTGCTGAGTTTCACCAAACCACCTCGACGAAACCATTGTTTGATGAAGAGTGCCGGCAAACACATGCAGCAAAACAACTCGCCTACGAACCGGCGCTGCACAAAAGGACGAAAGCGACTCGTGAGCTCTTCGAACAAAAGAGGTGGGAAGAAGCCGATGGGCTTCTCCGAGCGAAAATAAAGAGTGCGAGAACCGCGCGATCGAGGAATTGTATAGATGCTACACATATTCCGAAGTTTTACCAAAAGAACGTGTCGAGGCAACAAGACACGAATAGAGACATGTAGAGATGAACAAGGAAACCTTGTAGTTGAGTCACAGTAGGTCCTGAGAACATGGAAAAACACTTCTCCACATTGTTAAACGGGGACGACGACCCAAATTCATCTGTTAGGCAGAATGAACCATTCAATCTGGAGGATAAAATAAGACTTCCGGCTACCCGGGCTACCAGCAAAGCTATGTAAGGCAATGAGGGATGACTTGGTGGAGAGCATACACCAACTTATTTCCAAGATTTGGTCGGAAGAAAGTATGCCTGATGAATGGAACTTCAGCATCGTTTTCCCGATCCACAAGAATGGAGAACCTTTTAATTGTGCCAACTATAGAGGCATCAGTCTCCTTAACATTGCATGCAAGATCCTGTCGGCCGTACTGTGTGAGCGCCTGAAACCATTTGTCAAAGAGCTCATTGAGCCCCTGTCGGTCTTAGACACCGTAAGTCTACAACCGACCAAATATTCCCACTACAGCAGATCCTGGAGCAAATCCAAGAAGTCCAGATCGATACTTACCATCGTTTTATCCATATTAAGACAGCATATGACAGCATTTATAAAGACGAGCTATACAGAGCCCTGTCTAGTTTTGATATACCTGTCAAAGGCGTTAGTTTGTAGAGGATGACGATGAAGAAACAATCTGTAAAAAAAGGATTCAAAGAAGGTGATGCGCTGTCATATAACATTTTTGAGAAAATTGTACGAAACTTACAAGCCAACACCAGAGGCACAATTTTCCAAAAGTTTTTGCAATTACTTGCATACGCTAATGACATTGTCATAATCGGCAGAACACAGCGAGCTGTCACTGGTGCGTTCTGTCACTGGTGCAATGAGGGCAAAACTAAGTATATGCTGTCATCAAGAAGGGACTCACAACATCGACTAATCGGCCAGAATGTCACAATAAATAGTTATAACTTTGAGATAGTTAGGAACTTTGTCTACCTCGACTCCGCTATAAGCTGTGACATCAGAAATCAAATGAAGAGTTACACTTGAAGGCAACTGAGTAACAACGACTTGTTAAGAAATACTAAGGACACCCTATTTAAGACCCTCATCATCCCAAACTTACTGTATGGCGCGGAGGTATAGACATTAACGAAGGCGGATGAAGATATCCTTGGTCGTTTTAAACGCAAAATTTTTCGCATGATTTTCGGTCAGAAAAGTACGCACCAATCGTCTAAGGTGGTCAGGACATGTAGAGCGAATGGATTTTAACGTTCCGCTGTAGATGTTTTCGAATCCAACCCGGAAGGACAATGCAGTAGAAGAAGACTTCGCTTTAGGTGGCGCACATATGTAAGTGGAAGAGAACTACAACCAATTTAGTAGTCAGCCAAAGACCGAGCTAACTGAAGAAGTTTGTTGGTTGAGGCGAAGGTCTACCCCGGATTATAGCGCCACCTAAGTAAGTAAGTAAAAGGAAAAGCTTAAACGATGGAAGGAATATGTAGCTACTCATGGGTAATGTGCAACGTATCGTTTATAAAACTAACAAGAAGCTGACATGTGATGGTAGCTATATTTAACATCCGGTGAAAAGCTTACACGGTATTCTATCTTGAACTCATATGCATCGACCAGAGACCATGCAGTTTTAAGATTTGTTCAAGCTTTATTCTGGAGAATGCATATATCAGCTGTTCGACGATCTCAAATATTTTTTTGTAACAGCCATCGTCTCCTGGCTTAAACTACTCTAAAGATGCGGTTTGAATAGATGCGGTAACTATTGTGGCCAAAAGAGCACGAGGTTTAGTATCTTTATGGCTATTGAAGTATGTGAACATGCAGCTCTAGAAGTTAGGTTAAGACAAGCTCAGAAGATAGTCGAATCCCAGATAGGTTTCAATTTTGAACTTACGGACAGGATAAGGACGGATGGAAAGTGTGAAGTATTCAGTCAAATGAGACCATTCAGATCTTAGAGAGGTAAGAGCTAGACACTAGACTTTTGTGAGCCTATTCCTTCCTTACATCAAAGGGGGATTCTAAAAATAGCTTTATCCTTCTCCTCATAGGTTGACATCGAGTTAGGTAAAGTGTCTTGGAAATTTGTGATTGTTTGGCCAAGTATGTAGGCTGTCGCCCTATACACTCCAGTCTATCATCATTTGGAGTGACAGATCGTTGTCGAGAGTTCCATAAATTAGTTAAGTATTGCTCTTTGGTAGACAATCGTATGATATTGGTGGACAAATCTAGAAATTAAATGGATATGGAATTTTTTATGCAACCGAACCACTGATTCACCACTTGTATGGGAGTAAGACTCGTTCTTTGAAAACAGATTTTTGTTTTAAATCAAAATTGTTCAATCTAAAACAAAAACGATACCTATTACTTGCCTATAATAGACACTTGACTTGATTCTACTCGAAAAATTGTCATAGGTGCCCTACTGTTCCAGGACTCAATCGGATCTAATTTACAAAAAAAAAAAGGTTCGAAAAAATGTCCTACACCAATTGGTGAAATTTGTATGGAAATGAGACACAAACTCATGCGTCACAAGTCACAAATCGGTTCAATCCCCAAAATTGTTTGTTGCTTACCTGATGTTAACACAAGATTATACCTATACACTTAAGACTGCCCACAAAAACTCGGTTATCATGGTGGGGTAACGTATACCTTTCAATGCTATTGCATCTTCAACGCTATCCTTAAACTACGATCAATTCACTTCATCACCGAAATAACGTACATCCTCAGTTCTCAGTCACTTCAAGGACGATGATGATATGTGTTGATACTACGTTGCTATGTAAAGGAAACAGGACAGCCGAGCATAGTTGGAGTAATGCTAGGGAAATTGTTTGCGATTATCAGGGTTTGCATGCCTTTATGATGGCTGTACGAGTATTGTTTTCTATTTGCGGTTATACCGTCGGTTTCTGGTGGTGCAATCTTCGAAGTCTCTGGTTGCATGGCTGATGCACATATTAGAAGGACGATATGGATTATGGCTGGAGTGCCGGAATAAGTGCAGACTAAATGAAGCAAGGTAGTTCCGAGAATAAACGATTGTATTCGGAGTAATTTGGTTTCAGTATTGCACTTCAGCAGTGCAGTCACCACAATTCCAATGAAGTGGAATTAATCAGCAGTACAGAATCCTAGCACATTCGAGCTCAATGGAAGTCTATGATTAGAACCTATGATTGATCTGTGTTAAGACCCAGACATTTAAAAATAATTTTATTTACTTTTATGTCGAATGAAGTTAACCTGTTGCAGGTTTTGGCCTGCTGAAATGTGAACTAGACGTATTACCTTCGGACTTTTAATCCCTAAAGCAAGAAATGCCAACCACTCTACCGCAACAGATTATAGACAAATCAGCCTTTCATTGATTTTGACAAACCCCTAGAGCGACTCATTAACTGAAGCGCAACACGCCTAATGTTGGAAAATGCACTCCATAGTTTGGTCAGGGAAAATGAGCATTAAAAGGCTGCGATGGGTTCCTTGACTTTGA
Source organism: Xylota sylvarum (assembly GCA_905220385.1). Classification (NCBI taxonomy): domain Eukaryota; kingdom Metazoa; phylum Arthropoda; class Insecta; order Diptera; family Syrphidae; genus Xylota; species Xylota sylvarum. Next base: position 44,885,553 of record LR999958.1, read on the forward strand.
GGGCGCCTTCAGTAATCTAAAAACTGATCCGATAATGAAATCTCTGGAAGATTTGACCATACACAGGTTCATTATATACGAATACTACTGGGTCGAAAATATGCTTAATTGCAGGAAGCCACACCAGTAATTTGAAAACTGAAGGTTTTTCCGACTGTATTTCTCCTGTTTTTCATGGCTCCGAGGGTCGAGTTCATTATATATAGTACAAATTGACCTTAAGTTCCATATAAGTGCAAAAACCTAGTTCATCGCATACTGACTTTAGTGCGATATGATTAATTCCCATCTCCTTACCTATCCTTAAAGGATAAAAGCTGTTAAATAGAATAGCATCTGATTAATCTAACCTTCAACTGCCTACTTTCTCATCTATATGTGACAACAGAAAAAGGATTACCAACTTTACTGTCAAATCTGTGATTTCCTTAAACACCCAACAAACATAAACATCCCCTGATTATATCTCAATTCCAGGAAAACACATAAATCTTTCCTATTATCGCACAAATAATTCCCAACTTCTGAAGGAAGTGAAATACATCGAAACCACACATTACATTGAATGATTTCTTTTGAGACTATGTCACCGCGAAGACATGCCTGACATCGTTCAACCACTTCTCGTCCTTGTCGTCATTGCCATCGCCATCGCCATCGCCATCTTCGTCGACGTCGTCATCCTCATAGTCGTCGTCGTTGTCGTTGTCGTTGTCGTTGTCGTTGTCGTCGTCGTCAGTCAATCAGTTGAATAAACGATTTTGATGGATGTGGTTTGATGACGAAGGCGGCAGGAAAAGCCCCCGTCGCGCATACTGTTCATAGTTGACATTTGGCAATTCATGCATGAACGGGGTTAATTCATGAAGAAAATTACAATTTTCCACCCAATTCGTGTGCGAATCAGTAGCAGGTAGAAAAATCTTCAATAAAATAATTTAAAAGAATTTTTCATGAAACCTTTTCAAGCAAGGATTTGAGTAGGTACCGCTCTACTATCACTTTCATCTCCATAATCACGACAGGCTTCGCAACACTTACAATGACTAAGATCCTACGTTTTCTAGATTTTCATAAGGGTCCTCCCATCATCACCAAATGCTAAGAGCGCCATGCCATTAACTTTTCAACAGTAGATACATGGATTAGGTCAGAAGCTTCAAAAGATAATGACATTTATTTATTCGACCAAGTCCTCGTATAGTTAATAGATTTTTCTTCGTTTTTTTTTAGAAATATGTATTTCTCCTACGTATATACAATTTTCCGTTAGGAAAAGAAGCCAATCCTTTTGTGACCTCAAATTACACTCAACAATAAGCCATCCGTATTTTCCACAGAAAGTTGAATGCTTTAATGGATTAAATGGGATCGGGTAAGGATATCTTCTGTAGGGGCTTAAGGATAAATTTCTTCCAATTTCCATGGGATTCCATTTCAAAAGGGAAACGGAACGATTTTTGTCCCTTTTTGCAATATCTTAACCCCAAGGAGTTGGAATGGAGTGATTTTGTTGTGACACTTTAGAATGCTATGTTGACTTTTTTATACTTATAGACAAGCATATAAATAAAAGCAGCAAAAAAAAAAGTAAAAAAAAAAAAGAAAATAATAAGACGAAGGATAACGAAAAACAGTTTAAGGGTTTCTGCACGAGTGCATATGCAAGAAGATACTTTGGGTTTTCAACTGAGATACGTTTTGTATAATTTATATTGGTATCCCTTAATAAGAAGAAAATGTGTTGCTTTCAACTTTATGGCAGACTGTTTCAGCTTTAAATTGTGTATCTAGATAGACATGTCAATCTACTGAAATGTATTATAATAACTAAGTTAAGGACAACACTGTTATCCGTAGGACTGGATAGGGCGCCTGTTCCACCAGACGAGTTCTTAAATTCGACTTACTTTAGGTGAACGGATACTTACTCTAGTTAAGTAAGCATTGCAAATGAATTGCCGAATCCTATCAAACCAAGAAGGGAACATGCAGGAAATAAAAACAAAGGACTATAAAACGCTATCAAGTTTAGATATGAAAGGCAAAATCGGTACTACCAACTCTGACGAAACTGGAGATATGAAAAGTGAGGTGGACATCATACGGATCTCGACCCATGACTACATGAAAATTTTATACATGAGTTTGAAACCGTATCAACTTGTGTGATGGAGTGACTCGTTCCGTATCTTTGTCAGCTTAGATCATTCCACTACAGGTCGATGGGGAGCAATTTTTATAATATCAGAACGTAATCTAGATTAGACGTCACCATTGTGAAAAACAATTCATCTTCGGGGCCGCATTCTACAATTCTTTCCTTAGTTGAGTCATGATTTTCGCGTCTTTGTATGCATTGAACTTCAAGCTCTTTACAAAATATTGGTGATCCGCATCAAAGCAACATTTCAAAACGTCAGCATAATATAAGCACATACATATACTGAGGAAGCGGAAGACTTTACCGAAGACGAATCTTATGACCTCCCGGACAAAGCTTACCCGTAAAATGATTTGAAATCATAGATGGAGACTTCAATAGCATAATAGGTAAGGAAAACATCTTTGGCGGAATAGTCAAAGGGCACAGCTTCCACTGAACGGTAACAGGCAACGGCTTCCGGCTATTCAATTTTGCAGCAGCTTGTAATACAGTTTAGTAGCACTAGGTTTCCAAGACTACGAATCCAACCTGGCGCCCTCCAAATGGTCGAACTGCCAGCCAAATCGGAAATCTATTAGCAAGATGTGGGCCACGCATCCTATGAATTTACAAACTTTCAGAGGGACAAACATTAACTCTGACCATTTTCTTGCTCCAGCAAAATTCAGAGCTCAAGTATCCAAAGTTGCGAACCCCATGGAAAAAGAAATTCAACGTTGGAAGCCTTAGCACGACTGGAGTAGCCTACAGAGAGTCCCAGGGCGAGAGATTCTCTGCTGTGCATTCACCATCCACAAACGTCAACAATCTGTGGAACTAGTGTCGCGACATCATCAATGGGGTAGCAGATACTACTATAGGCTACCAGCTACCACCCAAAAAGAGCTCTTGGTATGATGATGATTAAAAAAAAAACTTATGAAGCATGCGTGTGATGATGATGAATGCGTGCATCGGAAAAAGGTGATAGAAAATGCACACATGCAAGCGCTGCAGCCCAAGACAAGGGCAGCGAGAGAAGAGTATCGATCCTGAAAAAAGTAGGAGAAAAAGATCCTGCGTAAGAAGAAAAGGTCCCACGCAGTTTCCCAGCTCAAGGATATCAAAGAATCCCGCGACAGGAACAACATTCGGATGTTTTTTAAGAAAGCCAACAAGCCCGGAACGCTGGCTCTTCCAAACAGTGAAGGAAACCTAGTCATCAAAAAACAGGGAATAGTACAATAGATGTGTTTAAGCAGCACTTCCAGCAGCTACTTAATGGGCATCAAGTAAAGAGAGTGATAGACCAAAAAGAGAACTCGCATCTAGCCAATGGTCAATGAAGAAGCTATCGCTCCTCCCAGTCTCGAAGAGGTTGGCTCAGCTACCAAAAGTTGAAGAACAACAAGGCCACCGACTCTATGGTCTACCAGCAGAGCTTTTCATTGAAATGCGCAATGACTATCTATCAACAATGACTGGACTATCAACTCTGCATGCCCCATCTTCAAGAAGGGCGATCCCGTAAGAATGTCGTAGCCAATATCCTATACAACGTACAGTGCGAACTTCTGAAGCACTCTGAAATACTCTAATCGGCACGTAGCAGTGTGGTTTCTAGAGCGGCAGATCGAAGATGAACCAAATCCTGCAAAGACCAACGAATTTCAAGTCGAGACTCACCATATTTTCATCGACTTTAGAGCCGCATATGATAGTCCTGGAAGCAACGGGCTCAATGAAGAGCAATAAGGCTTCCGGAATGGACGGGATCCCAAACTTCGTCCTGAAGGAAGCTATTAAAACTAAACTAGAGACATGCGCAAACATAACGTGCCTGTAAAACGGAAAGTCCCGTATGCATTGGAGGCTGGTATTAATCCCAAAAGGCGACAAGCGCCTAGAGCAACCTTCGTCATACAGACCGCTGTACATGCTAGACACAGTAGGGATAGTTCTACAAAGAATTATTTGTGCCACCAGTATATCGAAGGAGACAATGGGATTTCGGATCGAAAATACGGCTTTAGGAAAAAGGAAGCACCACCCATGCAATCTAAGCAGTTTGCGATATTGCACGGGATGCTACATACATATGTCTGGATCGAGATGGAAAGAAGGGATAGATTGACAAATTACCTGCTCCAAACAGTTACAAGTTATGTTGAAGACAGAACCTTCTTCTACGATACGAACGAAGAGCCGAAAAGACATACAATTTGGAGGAGTCCCACATGTACCAGTTCTAAAGTACTATGTACATATGTTTGAACAAAGATGAGTAGATTTAATTTAAGCCTTAGAACGCGAGATAGGCAATGCGTTAACCCCAAGGAGATTGATATCGTTCATGCTATCAACGAGGGAAGCACGGGATACGGCCTTGCAAGCATCATGCAGAAACTACATCTACGTCAATAGTCCAAGATATAGAAAACCCTGTATCATAAGAAGGAGAAGACATGACATCAAAAACTGCCCCTATGAAGGAATCCCGGCGGTACCGTAAGGGGAAACACGCTTTTTAGCCACATAAACATGCAGCAGCATGAAGTCTGGCATAACTCGTAGCACGGACTATGAAGTAAAGGATTTCACCCCTCTCATCCAAAAAAAAATTCGATGGCCGAACTTGGAATCGCGCCAAAATTGATCCAGCAACAATCTTTTAGATGCGTTTGCATTCCTCTTTTGTTAATACTTCTGTTCCAACCCGATATGATCTGCTTTCCCGTGGCCTTAACCTATTTGATTAATTTTTTTGATCCGCTAAGTATCCTCAGGCGATTTTTAAAGATCGTAGGCCTTTTCGTTACTATTAACCTTGTGTTGTGATATTTTGTAGTGGGTACTACTAAGTGGTACCTCAAAACCGGGCTAAGGACCTACGAGTTGATTTAAACGATCTTCGAAGCAGTCCTCGACAAGTATAGTCCATACAATGTAGGATTTAAGGGCTCATAACGCTGCTTCACAGCGTCACAGTAGATAGCAATTTATTTATTTTTCTCCGCAGGATTAATCACGCAAATTGGTGGTGACCAATCCCTACCTGGGACTTACCCAGGCCCATGAACTGCCATTTTCCAATTTGAAGTCCTCCATGTATCAGATTTGAGAATTTGGTATTTTTAAGAGATCCTTCGTTCCTCCATTCGATCTTAAATACTGCCTTCTGTAGATACTGTTATTTTACCAAATTAAAACTATCCTAATAAAAGGAAACGCATTTAAACGATAAACTACAAGGAGAACATAAAACCGAATGTAATCCCAAACTTTAGATACAAATTCCTGCAATCCAATACCTGCTTTACACAAACCTGTAAAATGTATTTTCAGATATGTATATCCTTTCTCCCTGGCGTACGATTATTTCAAACAAAATCAAAACCTCATTCTTATCTCTGTTTTCCAAGAAACAATGGATTAAAAGTGACGGATTACATCACACCCCAGAGCTATACGCACAGAATACCTTTTTTGACTTTTCACAAAACACTGATAAGAGTCATCCTGCCGCCCGTACACACACACACAACCATTTCTTAGACTTAAATGTAAAATGGGTGCTCTTCTGTACAGATTTGTATCTGACAGACTATTATTAATATACATCAAGAAGTTTAATTTAAAACAAAAAGGAAGGAAGGAAAAAAAAAATAAAACATGAAGACCAGAAAGGAGAAATAAAATGAAGCTAAAGAAGGGGGTGGAGGGGGGAGAAAAAAAAATGTGAGCTGCGAAGAACCCACTTAAGGGAAGCAAGGATTCTAACTAAACGCTTTCACACAGAGGAGCACAGCATTTCATATTCAAATGATAGATGAGAATGTCTCTCCAGAGAGCGTAGAAAAATTGCAATTTTCACAATAAGGCAAAATCTGTGGGCGCAAACGATGAGGGAAAGCCATGTGACGTGGCAAATAGCGAGAAACTAATTCGAAATGATGTTCATCATTTGTTAGAAGCTATTACTATGCCAAGGCGGTGGGAGTTGGTGTATTCGCATCCTGTAAGTGGGTACAGTCAGTTGAAGACGTAGAGTAGGATTTTGAACAATTATGAGGTCATTGGGGATTGGTTTTTATTGGCAGTGTCATGCTGAAGTTTTGTTAGTTTGCAGTATGGTACTGTGGGATGAGCTGAGGTATCTATGCACACTCTTTTATGAAGCTGGCATCTAACTTTATCACGCTTTGATGATGACAAAAGCTCAATCAAACGATCATCAGAGATCTACATACGAGTCCTGATTGCTTCACTCACCACAAAAGGTACGAATGCTAAAATATGAGAGTACACTTTACTTGGACCTACCCACTCCAACTCTCAGCATCCACGTTGAAGACCGGCGGGTACACAGTACTTTCACCGGGGATTGTGCAACCAACTCCGTAGAATGACAGCAGATAAGAGAGTGAGGTAACGCTGCCTTTTCACTTAAGAACTCCGGCCTGTTTCAAGACGGTAGCGGATGATTTTTTTTAGAAAGAGTCAATGGTGACGTCTACACTCCCGATTAGGTTGGACGATGTGAATACCTTACTATGAGCTGCCTCGACATAATCACTTCAGAGGTGTATAAGGAATTTCCACGACTAGTCAGAGTTTTAGAATAGAGATAGTGGCGGATAAATCCTTAAGAGGAATCGTCTAAGATCGAGAACTTTAAACTCCGAAGACTTCTGCGGAGTATGATTTTAGAAATGTATTCGGTGACTTCAATGTCAAAATTGGGAAAAAAAACATCGATGTGCTAACGTGACGAATAGCTGCGAGACACAACATTGACTCTGACCACTTCCTCGTCACAACCAATTGCAGAACCTACTGTAAAATGAGGAGACTTAACATTGCATACATTAGGGTTACTCGAGTACCCAGAGACTACAAAGAGCAGTTGGGTGAGAGACTTTCCGATGTGTATTCACCCTCCACTGACGTCAACCCTCAGTTTCTGAGTCCACATCGCAGCAATATTAAAGAGGCACCTCAATCCACCAACCACTACCGAAAAGATGCTCTAGATATGATGATGTTTGCAAGTAACTGGAATGAGGTTACAGAAGGTGCACGAGAAGAATACTCAGTGCAAACCCCTAAATCAAGCAACTAGCAATGACAATAGCCGCCCGTTGCCCATCACGAGGATTAGCCACCTTGTCGCGGTGTGATGGCTTAGCTAGAGCCCAAAACGCTTAGAATCAACAACGGAGATGTATCATTTCCCTACGATATCGACATGAAGATGAACGACTCGCAAGAGGAGGCTCGAAAACGAAGAGGTAATCATCCCCTAATTAGTCTTTATATCCTTCGTTTGGTACTATGGGACGAGCTGGACAGCATGACACGATCATGCAGCTCTGCTCCCAAAACTCTGCCCGAGTTGATCAGCGTGATAGCGTCGTGCAGCTCAGCTCCCCCAACCCTTCCCAAGCTCTCTTCCCAGGAAAAAAAGTCGATAAGTCGTATGACTACAGCGGCCTTTCGTATCATAGAACGACTAGGCAAAAATTAGAAAAATTATCGGATCTAGCAGGAGCGGGAATCCAACATTTGGGCAACTGTGATCGCTAGCAAGTTCAACGAACTGATGAAGCTGCAGCCTACACTTCAAAACCAGCCGTACCACTACCAGTGGTGCACGCTAATCGTCCAACCGTGGCATAAGCCGCCAACATAAATGCGACACACGCCAAACCTCTACTTGCGCTACCAGCCACCAAGCTGGGAGCCAATCCGTCATCACGACAATCCATCTGCGCCCAAAAGGTGCAGATCTCCAGACGAGGAATCTAACGCCTTGAAGAAGACGAGGAACTCAACGAGCCCCTAAACCCATCTCCGAGACTCTTAAGGATATCCTCATCGTCGCGATAGTGGATCTGTCGGAGGACGAAGGAAGGCTTATTGAAGGCAGAGTGATGAACTGCCTTTACGAGTGAATAATTAGTCATCTAAGCTCTCTAACTCTCTTCAAAGATGTTGGTTAATAGCCTGCTACGACCATCACCACTACTATCAGCAGTATAGTTGAAATCTGGCCAGGTGCCAAGTTTAAAGCAGTGGACCGAAGTCTAATCACCCAAAAGCAAGAATCTGGGCTCCTACTAAACACCGCGAGCCAGCAAAAAGGTAAGGTATGCTGACATGACAAAACCCGGAAGAGACACCGAGTTCTAAAAAACCGGAAGAAGCGAAGAAAATGGTTCGCTCACTGGTTGCCTCGCTGACCACTGAGTATCTCCCACTACTCCGACCTATAGGCTTTAGGATCAAGTGTGGTCTTACGGAAGTAAATGTGAAGCTCTTTACTTCGAACCGCACCAACGCGGTCGATTCTTCCATACCAGCGACTCCTGCCTCAACCTACATCTTGGCCCTAGATGATGAACCATCATTTCCCGAGGACTTAGACGCTACTGGAGTAAATGGCTACTAAAGGAATAAATGGTTTCCAGAGTAAGAGGGTGATAAACCCACCTTACACATCGGCAGCACAATGAACCTTCTTCTGGTCTAATTGCATCCTTATGAAAGGCCGGATTCATACAACCAACCAACCAAGAAATAAAAGGGATTTCTGCTATCGAAATAAAATCCAAGCTTAGGTTCTTGCTACACAGCACAACGTTGTGCTCTGCTGGGTCACTGGATAACTAAAATATACTAGGTATTGAGCATGGCGACGAATTGGCCAGAAGAAGCTCGGAATCCACATCAGAATAAGGCAACACCTCGGTGTTCATCCCGCCTTGCAAACTGAGTCTTGAAGCAGAGATTAAGGCCCGAAGGGAGGCAAATATCAGGTGGTCTTCCCTAGACACTTGTGTAACCACAAGAAGTACATATGTCCATTGCCTTGTTTCGATAAGAGTAGGACCGACAAAATTATGCAAAAGATATGAAATCCTTTTTTACCCTGATAGGAGTTATCACTCGACTTCACACTCTGTGATACCACACGAAAAACTAAGACAAACTGAAGAAGCCTTACATATGTCGTAGATGTGCAGATGAGGACATCAATGAGGATACAACCCGCTTTCCCTGTCACTGTCTAGGTCTTATCCACCTTAGATTTAAGTTTCTCAAGCGACACTTCTTCCATGACCTAGAAGAATTATCCAACAGACCAGTAAATAACATCTTGAACTACATTAAATCAACTGAATGGTTTTCTAGTTCACAAGAGTAGGGACCATATCTATAGAACTGGAGCTAACCAATGGGCATAGGACATCTCTTTCCTATGGGTATGACAATGGGTCTGTATTGATCTAAGTGTGGCGTTGAGGATAACTTTCTACACCTACCTAACTTAACAGTTCAACTTGACACAAATCACCCGACCCTCAAACGAGTAAGATTTTTTAATTGAAACTAATTTTTCTCTAATTCAACTCCAAGTCAATTTTACATAAGTAAGTCAATGAATGTTGAGCATATCTATTGAAACTCGTTGGCATTTCTGTTCTCTACACTTATGTCATGTCAAGGCAAAGGAGCTCAGAATTGCAAAATAAATTGAAACCATAATCTTTCCAAAAGTCTCTGCACGCTTAAATCACTTACGCAAATACTCATTCGTGTGTGCACACATGGAGGCGCCTCTCCTAAATGGTACATCTTCTTCTTCATAATAAAACATTTGCACACATTCGCTACGCGCGCAAAAAAATGCAAACACCGAGAGTACATTTCTTGACTGGTGGTGGGGTTTCCTATGCTTGTAAAGCAATTCAAATGGAATCCTTTTTGTAAGAAGATTTCAAATGCCAAATTCCTGTCAGAAGAGCTTTTGGATTTGTATAGCTTTTTTTTCCATTTTTAAATTTAATTCCAATCAGTGTTGCCACAAAAGAAAAAGGAAATGTATCTAAATAGAGCGGTGTACGTATCTTTTTGTTATAAACATTTGAAAATTGGTCTGGTGTTGGAAAAATGTGAAAATATAAAATATTTGAAATTAAATGCAATCAAAATCTCATGTCATACTTATTAAATTGATTCTTAAAAAAAGGATTAATTTTTCGTCATTCAATCAAAACTATTAATTGATTTTTAAAAAAAAATATCAAATGAACAGTGGCAACACTTGTTTTATCTCAGCGCTCTAAAATGACAACCGACATCTTACCCTCATGACGAGGGGTTGTTCTGGCGCAATGTAAATCTCATACGGAATGATGTGCACAAGGATATTGCGGTTTCTTGGTTTTAACATATTTTCGTCTCAACTTACTCATACGCACGTATTTCTCATGTATAAGTAGTTAATGAATCGAAACTAATTCGACATTTGATGTTAACGTTTTCTTGCATAATCGAACTTTGATACAAACGGTTATCAAAAAGGACGATTTACTAATTGCGGCCATTTTTGAAAGACTTTGTTGTATGTACTTAGTAACTACAGATTGATAAATTCTTAAGGAGTTTTGAGTATAAACCAAACTCCCCGATCTTGATACTGCATAGGTGTAGAAATTTAATGGAATATTGTAGATTGCAAAATTGAACAACCACAACTCATCATAAGGACACCCTTTTCATTGAAACAGCAGTTGATTGAACCCGAAAACAATAATATGTTCAAATCCTTTTGTTTTCTCTTAGCTTAGAAGGACCAGTTATCTAGTTTTGGCAAACCTTCCAAACTCGTCCAGTTGTGCATGATGACGATGGAGAATGCACGCTGCTCCAAGACGTATAAGACCTCACCTTCGATGTCATTAAAAAAATACGTTTCCTGAAAATGGTCCCATATGCGCCAAAGGTTAGGATGTTTCCAAAATTTCTGAAAGAGCTAAAAAATACTTGTGAAGAAGTAAAAAACCAAGGTACCACTGATAGTAAAAATGGTGCCCTATGTACAAAGACTACTTTTTGATCGTTGACAGCTATTTCAGTTTCTTCGATTTTTGTCTATTGAAAGGATTTACTTCAGAAGAAGTCATAACACAACTTAAACAGTGGTTTAGAACATTTGGTATTCCGATGGATCTCGAAAGTGAAAATGGGACCGCAGTTCGCGTCAAAGGCAGATAAGGCTTTAGATTTTAGATGGAAAAGGCTTAGTAGGACTTATCAGTAAACAAGAACAAAACCAAGTATATCCTGTCAACACAAAGAGACACACAATACTAAAAGAGCGTCACCCTCGAAGATGTAACTTTGAGCTAACTAAGGACTTTGTGTACCTAGAATCCGCTATCAATTCAGATACTGACACCAACTCTGAGATCAAGGAAAATATAACACTTGCCAATCGCTAAAAACCCAATTGAAAGGTCCGTAGGAAATATATTTGTCAATAGTCTACATCTGGACATAGACGGTGAGTGGAGCAAAAGGATTGAACCATGAGCTATACGAGCTAAGTAGCGATATCGAACAAGTTAATAGGGGCATTGGATCAGTGATCACTGCATCGGACTACTAAGTGGAAAGTATCCTTCAGATACGGCATTAAACGATAGACAATTTTCATTCGTGTGAAAAATAAAATATGATCCACACGAATTATTGTAAGAAGTTCGGCTCTGGGTCCCGAACGAAAATCGGCCCGCAGAGGGACTGCATACTTGAAGAAGATTTCGTCTTAAGTTGCGCACTGAAGTGGAAAGGAACCTAAACTACTTTAGTGTGCGAAACTAGAGACAGATGGCTAATAATCGAGTTGGATGTAGAGGCATTTTGTTGAGGGCTAGATGCAGACCGGTATGTGGCGATACCCACGTAAATAAATAAGTAAGGTAAAAACTTGTGTAGATGCTGTTGCAGCATTGCTGATATATTTTAATCTGGTCTACAAATAAGTAGGGTTGCAACAAATTTATAGCCCTTTGCACCTCATCTACGCAGTCACATGAGATGCCTTTCTGTTCTGATTGGCAGTTTTAAAGTCCTTACAGTCGGATAACTGGATTTTCTTTAGCGACTCTAAGAATTCCTTACTTGATTCTGTATAACAGCCATCAGATTTATATTGATGGACATGACCTAACATGCGATCTCTCCACTTTAGAACTAGCTAAGCGATTTCCTCACTTAGCAAGGAATCATCACATGTCCTGTACTCTCATAATGGTCAATGGTCTGTGGGGAAAAGATATGATAAAAAACTTTTCATAGAGAAAGAATCACTCCTGACTTTGGCTTTATTGAAAACTGGACATTTGTCGTTTCTGTGATACATTAAGGATGCAAAGTAAGCATCAAACCTTTTGGATGTGCGGATCTTCAGTGTGGTAAATGTTGACTCGTACCATCTTTTGGGTTCTGTCCATTGTCAAATTTAGAGTTCAACTATCAAACAAAAATAAAAATCGGTCCACCTTGAGGAGGATATTCAACATCCAACGTCTAAGTACACCAAGATTAGCTAAAGACGATTGAGCGTGAAACTCTTCACTTGACACAACTGACAAGCGCCAATAACTTATGGGTTCAGTCAGTGTCGTACCATCAGCAAGGATGTGGCTGAAACTACCATAGGCTACAAGACACACCTGAAAAAAAATCCATGATATGATGTTGAGTCGATCCACAAAAGGTCAACGACGCACAGAGGATTGTGGAATTGTACTGAGTGAACATCAAACAATGAAAGTGACGCCACAAGAAGAGATCTTACAGCTAAGTAGTCCATTAAGTAGTGCTCCCTTCCAATTTGGAGGAGGTTGCCATGCCATAGCTATCTTGAAGCTAAAGAACAACTAAACCACCGGCTCCGATGGCTGACTGTCGAATCTTTTCAGTTATGGAAGCCATAGCATGATCTATAAAAAGGCAATCCAAGATTATATCTCGCGTACTGTGTGAACGTTTAAGCCATTCTGCTCTAAATTTCAAATCGGAGCACACTATCTGTTCAACGACTTGAAAGTCGTATATAAGAGCATTCGTCAGTTGGAGCTTTTAAAGATACTGAAAAAATTACTACGCCACGATCCGTTGCAAAACACGTAAAGGCATAGTGGAGTTTGGATGTTTTATTCCGGAACTTCTCCAGATTTTGGCAAGGAGATGCACTCTCATGCGATTTTCTTTAATTGAATCCTGGACCAGATAGTATGGAGGACTGGTGTCAACACGGAAAGCACTATCTTTCATAAATCAATGCAGCTGCTGAAATACACAGACGACATTGAGAGCTTTCCCAACGAGCCATCCCAGAGGCATACACGACAATTAAAACAAAGGCAATAGATATTCGTCTGAAGCTTAATGAGGATAAAACTAACTATGTACCTAGTTGGTATCGACAAACAAACAAACGACACCTTAGTGGAAACCTTGTAATCCGTTTGGTAAAACAACATTAATCCTCCCAGACCTACTACATAAAATGCAACAGATCTTTGGGTCATTTGAAAAAGAGTACTTTGTCGAATATTCGGTCCCACATTGCGATGATGACGAATGGGGAAGATTTAACGCCGAACTCTATGAGCTGTACGAAGATGTGGATGCAGTCCGGAAGGGCAAATCACCTCGAATACATTGGATAGGTAAAATTGGGCCAAGTGAATCTGATTTACCTTATTGGGATAATTTTTTCCACAAGAGCGACAGACTACCCATTCAAGAGAAATATATAAAGATATGGGCAAGGAGTCTACCCTAATCTGATTGTGGCACAGAATAGTAAATCCCCTCTTTTCTGAACACCCGACACCTAACTAATAGGGAGTTGACATTCAAAATTAATGCGAATCACCGAAAGTAAATAGCATAACATGTTTCAGAGTTTCAAAACTCCGAACACCTTTGTTTCTAAAAGCTGATATGTTCTTCTTACATCAATTAGCATCCAAATGAAATTTTTTAAAAGTAATTAACAACTCACAATCCTTGGAATTATACCTATTAATCCTTGGCCTTTAAAATTTCTACCTATGCTAGGCCATTCATGCATGCTTATGTAGAATTTGAGGACATGGAACATTTCCACAATTCATTCACGTCCATGTTAATTGACACTTGCAGTTGCAACCATCATCGGCGTACTTCATATTTCCACATGCGATAATGGCCACTTGAAATTTTATTCACTAAACTTGCAGTGATCAAGAGCAGCTAACGAACCCCAATTGAATGAATATATTAAAATAAATGGAACCCCATTGGAAGGGGTGGCTGCATTTTGAGGGTGTGTACATATGCATACGGATGAATGCGAAATCCCTCTTACACGTTGCGCGGGTGAATAAATTATAAGAGCTTGCAATTTCTGTTTGAATTCGCCGAATCGAAAATTGCAATCACGTAGTTTAATGCAAAAAAATAAAAAATAAAAAAAAATAAAGGACAGAGGGAAACCAAAAATCATGGAAAATGAAGATGGTGCAGGCGATAGAGTGCTGACGGTCGAATGGACTAGTGCATCGAGTGATGGCTTAATTTTATTCTGATGCGTTTTTTGATTTAGCGAAATGGATGGATGCAAAGTGCAGATGCGTTTTGACATTTTATTCGTTTGATTAAAAGTTGGTGTATGCTCCCTAGCGAGTTATTGGGGCGAGTAATTTACTTAGCTCAGCTTAATCGGTTGCTGTGACATTGGTAGTACATAGTCAGGTGGAAAATGAGTCATACAAGGCGATCTTATAAATCTTGCAATGTCCAACTGAAGGCAGTTATACAACAAGAGGTTTGTTAGTTAAAATTCAGGTAAGTCTCATCACTTAAGACTAAAGTTATGAACGACGAAAGAGAGTTTGGCGACGATGCGTGTTGACATTAAATCTTCGCAAATCGCAATAATTTGGAAATATTGAGGAGAGCAAGACATTCCACAAACGTGTTGAGTGGCTAAAGAACGAACCTCAGAATTTCACTCTGCAACTGAAAATAGGTTTTATAAGATAGCGGAAGACGCCGCCGCTCGTGTAGTACGATTAAACTGACTGACAAGCGGGGCATAACTATAGATTTCACCCGAACAACTGCGATGGAAATATCGGCGGTACAGAACCGATAAGTATCCAACATTCTGACGATGCTCTAGCAAAGGGATTTGGTTGCAAATTGACAGGTCTCCAACCAATCCAAAACACATGCCTGACACCGATCCAAACAAGTATTCGGACAAACATAAGCTTAATAGAGCCATGCCTGCAGAATGTTTACACGTCTTGAGGAATCAGAGGCAGCAGACGATTTCAGCAAATGTCTGGGGTAACTTGCATGCTAACCATGATAAACCATTAGATTCCTCAATATCAGCTCCATTAATTTTTAGTTTTCCTACATCAGTATTCCACTTTAGAGACAGGAGACAGCACTGCCAACTCGGTTTTTTGCACTCTAATTGATGATTGAGACAATGAGACTCCACAGTGAAAGAATAAGCGAAGAAGTACTATCGTCCGCAAAGAAATGGATTAGATTAGATATCAACAACAAATTCGGAGAGAGTACTAAGCCGTGAGGTACACCGACATTGGTTTAGAATGAGGTAGAAATATATCCGTCCAATACAACTTCTAGTGACCGAGCATGACAGGTAGAAGAGCTTAAGTAGTGGTTTAGCCATCTGGATCTCATCTGGAACCGACAATTTGTTACTGTTGACATCTTTTAGGACTCGAGCTAGTGCGCGGGTTCGGAAAAATATTTATCCTAAGCTAATAAGCTATACTGAACCGAATTCAGTAATGGTTGTGGTATAGAAGTATCTGGCAAGATGGAATCGGAAGTCAGTGATATTTAGATCATTGCGGACAAGAGCTGGGATGGACGATGAGGCGGAGTCCTGATTCTTTAGACGAAAGATAAAATAAAATTGTCTTTAGACCTCACTTTGGTAGTCGCGACCATCATGGGCTACCAGCCAACATCCACAAAGATCCTTTGGTATGATGATGAATGCGTACGCCAGAAAAGGTGACAGAAACTGCACAGATACAAGCGCTGCAGAGCTAAACAAAGGTAGCGAGAGAGTAGTATCGACCAAGAAGAAGGGAGAAGAAGAAGATCCTGCATAAAAAGAAAGGGGCCTACGCAGTCTCCCAGCTCAAGGATATCGAAGAGTCTTGCGATAGGAACAATATCCGGATGTTTCTTGGGAAAGCCAATCAACTGGCCACTAGTTTTAAACCTGGAACGCAGGCTTGGTCACCGTCAGCACAGAAAATATTAGATGTATTTAAGCAGCATTTCTAGCAGCTACTTAATGGGCATCAGGTAGGAAGGGTGATAGGACAAGAAGCGAACCCACATCCAGTGAATGATGCTTATGAAGGATGCACCGATAATGCCGTGCCCGATGACTGGACTGTTCTGTCCCATCTTTAAGGAAGGCGATCCTATGACCTATCTTGCTTAATGTCGCATATAAGATTCTATCCAATGAACTGAATGAACGTCTGCAGCCTTTATGCAGCACACTAATGGGCACGTACCAGTGTGGCTTCCGGCCCGGCAGATCGACGATGGACCAAATTTTAACACTAAGGCAGAAAAGACCAACGAATTTCAAGTTGAGACTCACCATCTCTTCATCTCACCGTATTAAGCTCTGCAAGGTGATGGCCGAATTGAGAATCCCGGCTAAACTGATCCAGCTGTGCCGCATGACGCTGGAAATCACGTGCTGCAATGTCCAATTTGAAAACAGCTCCATCGAATTATTCCAAATATGTACCGGATTTCAGCAATGAGATGCGCTATCATGTGACTTCTTCAATCTCGTGCTGGAACAGATAGTGCGCAGGGAAGTTGTTAGGGCGGAAGGCACAATAAATCTGTCTAGCTACTGTGATATGCAGATGACTGACATTGAAATCATCTCTCGCTCCCAGCACGCCGTCTTAGACTGTTTTACCGCAATTGCAGAACAGGCGTAACGAGTTGGCCCTAAAGTGAATGAGGGCAAAACCAAATACATGTGATTAACAAACAAAGAAGCATCTGTCCATCACCTAGAACAACATTTCACGAAGTCGAACTGCATGCTCTACAAAACTTTGATGGTGCCAGTTCTGCTATATAGAGCCGAATGCTGAACGATAAGTAGGAAACCAGAGCAGATATTGAACACTTTGGAGAGAACAATTCTTCGTCGAATATTCGGTCCAGTATGTGAAAAGGGCGGATGGAGGAGAAGATACAACCACGAACTCTATGAGCTATACCAAGATGTGGATGCAGTCCAAAAGCCAAAACACGTCGACTACACTGGCTTAGCCACATTGAGCAAATGGACAATAATGCTCCAGCAAAGAGGATCTTCGAATCACAGCACCCAGGTTTGAGACGACAAGGTAGACCGAACCCCCATTTTAAGGATCAAGATATCGCGGATGTTAGAGCAACTGAAAGCAGCGTGCCTGGGCTCGAAGAGACTGAAAGTCTGCCGTGTCTCAGCCAGAGACTCTTCACGGGTCGAAGGCCTGTTAAGTAAGTCAAGAAAGTATTTAATAACTTCCTAGATTTCACTTATCGTTTAGGGTATCTACTATTAACTGGATGCTGATGGGAGTATTTGGGTAAAGTCAGACAATAATCCGATCTCCCAATGGTAGCGGAAACTTTGTTTGAATACTTATCAGGAAGAGGGGATCATAACAGGTCTAAAGTGTGTTGACCGCGACAACATTTGGAATGTGGGTGTTACCTAAGTTAGGTGGTTCAACTCAGGGATAATTATTTTCTAATCAAATGTTTATAATGACCTTTTTCACTTCAAAGGAAAAATATGCATTAAAGGTCTCAAGAAAATATCCCTTTAAACTGAGTTCCTCAACTGAATTAAACGACCGAAGGAAACTAAAAGAAATATCGTTCCACACCATTTAAGTGACATTTTTATCTACTTCCTGTAATTCTTACCAAGAATCGATTACCATTGTTTCCTTTTGTCTACTTCATCTTTTTCGTTTTTTTTTTATAAATTTCTTCGTAATAAAAGCTTTGGGAAGAAAAAAGGAAGAAATTTCCATTTCCAATCGAACTCCTTGGCATATGTTCAATACGTTTAATAGGAATAACTTACAAGAACTGCTCTAGATAGGAAAGGATTATGGACTATGGTATGTACATAAGTTCGGTTGTATTTTTCTCTGTGCATGAATGTTCAATGGCATTAAGAAACAAAACTTTCAAAAGCATTTACATGAATACTTGGTTAGTCAAATTTTGACTGAACTAAATTTAAATTTGATTAAAGGATACATTATATATAAGGAAATGCTATGAAGCTATTATTATGGATTTTTAATGTTTTCGTTATCCATTGCATATTTTTAAAAGCTTGATGTTGAAATAACTTTCATGACATCAAGCTGGTGCAACGAGGGTCTTGACAATCATTTCCTGTTCTTAGTACAGACATACATATGTAGGTACCCTTCTTGTAAATATTTACTCGTATTCGAAACCTCTGCATAAAATGTTGGAAGCATTGGAGCATTGTCCGATGATTCAACAAGATATTCCAAAAATCCTGAGGTCCTAGTTCTAATATTTTCATGTGATTTAGTTTAGATTTTTATTTAAAATTAAATGCATGTCGTTTGAAGGTTTTTCATAAAACCAATACAGGACATGCAGCTTAGCAGCTCTCTGTCAAGATGATTCTTCTTTAGCCGACTAAACGGACAGCATACTGTGTTCTTCAATCACCTTCTTCAATATACAAGCACTTCAGTGAGCCTTAAAGCATGTCCGCTTAATCACTTAATCCAAAAGGTGTAAATTTCGCTCAGTAGGGTACATGAACTGAAAATGAATGAAAACGCCCTCCGTATTGTGAGCTTACAATTGGCCTTATTTGATTCATAGATTTGCGAGCAATTTTTCCGGTGGGAAAAATCCAATCGATGAGTGGCTCTGTTGATTTACATGACACTCCCAAAAAGGGTGGCTTAAATTACCATATCCTTCCTTATACGTTTTAAGTAGAACAGTATGCTTGGCAATGCTATTTGCCATCCCGGCATCTCGCTTGCAGACAGGTGTGTTCTCGAGTTTTATTTGCATCCATATCTTTTACTCTCAGCTAGCGTGTAACATTTCCATTTCCATTTCCATTGCGATTTCCACTTGAATGGAAATCGCGTGTGCTTTACGCGATTTTTCACTGCCAATCTTTATGTAAGCCATAAACTATTTGCAATTTTGTTCGGTTTAAAACGATGGCAGGTGGGTGGGTAGTGGTAAGGAGGATATTTCACAATCGCACTGGATTTAATGCATTCTTGTGTCTACATTTGGTCGAATTGTAGCATCAAGCCACTGGCATTGGCAGACTCTTTGTCCGTTTTATAGTTGTATTCCATGTATGAATACTGTTGTTTACACGTGCCGTGGGAAAATATTTATTTTTACAACCAACAAAAGGTTTATCTTGTTTGCATGTGAAATGTTTCCTTCTTTTCGGCCAATTTCGCCAGAGGATTTGCACAACTGCTCGACGGAGTATTCGGTTTTTTTTTGTTTTTTTGGTTTTTTTTTAAGGTAAAATCCGTTGTGCGATTTGATTTTTACCTTTGTAACGTACATACGATACTCGTACGTAGGTATACTTGGGAATTTTATTGGAGAGAAGAGTGCAATAAAATCACAGCTAGAAGCTTATTTATGGGTAACTTGATTGTACATAGTAGGGGTTTGCTCTTTTTATTTATTTTTATTTTTTTCTTCTCAGGTGTAAGGGTGTCCATGAGAGGGTGGTTTATGGCCAACATGCTATAACGTGTTTCTTGGTAATTTCCCCCCCCCCCAGCAGCGGTTTTTGGACTTGTGTCAAGTTGAGAGAGATATCTTTGTGAGATATTTTTGTGGGGAATGCTCATGTGAAACCAATCTCATGTCCAGTGAGATATCCTTTTGTTTACGTGAAGAGCTCAATTAGATTAACATTGCGAAATGGGTGACACAGAGATATCAGATGGATTATGGCGATGGAGTTCACATCGATGGGCTTTTTCAAATTATTTGCCGCCTAGGTGGGAAGGCACCCCCAAGAAAATACAGTGGGCAGTGCACAGCTTCCTCCCGTACAAATCCGCTGGTCTCGATGGTATTTTTCCAGTGGAACTACAGCAAGGTTTTGATATTCTAAGCCCGTGGTTCCACATTATCTTTAGGAGCTGTTTAAACTTCGGCTACATCCCTAAATCCTGGAGGATGGCCAAAGTTATCTTTATACCGAAACCGGTAGGGCGTCACATGCATCCCCTAAAGACTTCCGTCCGATCAGCCTATCCTCCTTTTTATTGAAGACTCTGGAAAGGCTAATCGACGTACAAATTAGAACTAAATTAGATAGTACTCTCCTCTCGATATCCCAACACGCATATCGCAAGGGAAAATCGGTAGAGACTGCTTTACATTCGTTGGTAGGAATCATCGAGAAATCATTTGAAAATAAGGAGTTCACTATGGTGTCCTTCCTTGATATTGAAGGAGCTTTCAACAATATCAAAACAGAAGCTACATATATCTGCTGCAGTTCTTGACTTGAAGGTTGACAACTACCTTTGCTATTGGATCGAGCATATGCTTAAAAGCAGGCTTATCCATGCTGAGCTAGGGTGCTGTCTAACCAAAAGGTCGGTGTTCAGGGACACCCCCCAGGGTGGAGTACTATCACCACTATTGTGGCTCATGGTAGTGAATGAGTTACTCTTAACCTTGGGTAAAGAGGGGTTCAGTATTATGTGGACGACATTGCCATAGCAATATCAGGGAAGTTCCTTCTTACAGTTAGAGACCTAATGGAGTCTACTCTAAATAAACTGGCAAAATGGACGGATAGTGTCGGTCTTGGAGTTAATCCGTCTTAAACTGAACTCGTGTTCTTCGTAAAAAAAAGTATAAAATACCATATATAACTCCTCGAAAACTCAAGGGTATTGAATTGGAATTCGCAGATCACGCCAGATACTTGGGGGTTATTCTAGATAGAAAACTCAGTTGGAAACTGAATTTACAGAACCGTGCCAGGAAGGCCTCGATTGCCCTCTATTCCTATCATATAGGAAAGCCCAGGGTCCAAAATGGGGTCTCCAGCCCCGAGTCGTCCACTGGATATACACGACAATCGTTAGACCCATCCTTGTGTACGGAGTACTAGTCTGGTGGACGACACTGGACAAAAAAAGCAACATCGCAATGCTTGAGAAAGTTCAATGGCTATCCTGCGTCTGTATAACGGGCGCCCTTAGAACTACTCCTACAGCTGCATTAGAAACTTTACTTCATCTTCTTCCTGTCGATATCTTTGGGAGACTGATGGCGGCTATCCAGAAATTTACACAGACGGATCCAAGACAGCGTCTGGCACAGGTGCGGAAGTTTTAGACGTTCGCATTGCCACTCGACTGCCGAACCACTGCAGGGGTTTTCCAGCAGAAGTCTCAGCAGTCCATGAAGCCGCCGCGACCTGGCTTTCGATTAACTCGATAGAGTGCAGCGCTATTGTTTTCTATATAGATAGTCAATATCAAAATCCCCAATAATTCGATCCAAGTTGGTAAAACAATGCCGCGGATCTCTTAACGAGATCTCTGTCAGGTGCGACGTATAGGGATATTCCTAGTCATAGGGATATTCCAGGTAATTGCAGAAAGGATGAGCTGGCTAAGGAGGGTGCAGACCGGGACCTCACTGACAATAGAGAGGTAACATCAGCACCTATAAAATCGATGAAATCCAATTAGATACCTCAGCCATGAGTATGGCAAACGGTAGGTGAAACAATATCGGTACATGTCTCACTTCTAGACAAATCTGGCCAGAGCTGGAGCTAGGAATACCAGTAGACTTATTTCCAGCAATAGGATAAATCTTAGAAAGATAGGTGGCATCCTCACAGGAAGACTTGGTGCCCCCTTCAACGATTTCTGCAGAAACTGTAGAGATGAGGAAGAGGAGGAAATCACGACACATTTTCTGCGTACCTGTCCTGTTCTATTGGTCTTGAGAAGGAAAACTTTAGGTAAACACTTCGAAGATCTGAACGATCTGGCCAGACTAGACTTAGGCACGATAAGGAGCTTTGTCACCGGGTCAAACTGGTTTAATGACTAAACAACGAACCACACATCTTCGGCATGGGTCCACACCGAAAATGGTTGCTCTGCCCTCTGTCACATTTGCGAAGTTTCAATGTAGGCCTCCGGTGCTGGTAATCCGGTTTTCCATAGTGGTATCACAATGGACCACCCAACCCAACCCAACCATAGGTGGGCAACATCTTGGTCTTTGTCCCTCCACCTTATGGAATTTGTTTTTTTTTAGATCTTGGTTTGAAGGCTTACAAGATCTAGCTCGTGCAAGAATTGAAGCCGAATGACCATCGTTTGCGTTGAAATTTTGGTGAATAGGTCCAAAATCAACTGGCATTGGATCCGCTGTTTTATCGAAAAATTTTATTCAACGAGTAATCAAGCAAAATTGTTACATTTGGAGCGAAATGAATTCACATGAGATTACTGAAATGCCATTACATCCCTAAAAATGGACAGTTTGGTGGGGTCTGTGGGCTGGTGGAGTCATCGAACCATAGTTTCTTTTCAAAAATGAGTCTAATCGGCGTGTTGATGGTATTCGCTATAGAGACATGATTAATGAGTTTTTCATTCCCCGATTGAATGACATGAATGTGGATGAGATGTGGTTCTAACAGAATGTTGCAGCAAATGAAATAATCAACTCATTGAAGGAAATGAAAGCTTAATTTCGCCTAATTTTGAATCTACCAGGAAATAGTATACCAGTAGAAATAGTATAAAAAGTGTCAAAGACCTTTGAGGGACGCGCTTACTGCAATGGCGTAGAAAATAGAGAATAGAAAAACTTTTTACCCAGCCGTTGTGGTAGGCTATAAAAACATCCTTAATAGGACTAGTCTTTGAATCACTTTGAAATACAAAATTCTATGTTTCAGCTGAATGCAAAACCCATGCTAGGGGTTACTTATTCGTCCGTATGCTTCTATAGCTTCGATTTTAGCTAGATGGTCTAAACATTAGTGTCATATGACGGTAGTTTTTAAATTTCAGTTTGTTGAATATGGCCGAGTATCCAGGATGAAGACAGGAGTCCGCTAATAATGAATAGTAATGCTGTTGCACAGTTTTTTAGGAGCATGACTGATATTTCTTCTGGTTCCATTTCTGCTTTTGATCTAAATATTCATGATATAGTCAAGGAAATGGTTTCCTTATATGTATGTTGCAGCATAACACTAGTCCCATTTCCCAATCGCATCTCTTGGCCTTCAATAGAAGAACCAATACAATGAAAAGAGATTTCCAAATTCCGTTCAATTCGTAGATCATAGATGCAGCAATCAAAAATTGACCAAATTTGATGACAGGGAATAGTGACACCGTCGAACTTGGACAGTTGTTTTGTATGATTTGGCTTGCTCCACCTAACGTCTACAACTTATAAGAGCAGTAGTAGTCTTGGAATAATGACAGTTTTTTTGGGTAAATCTTAGATAGAAACCGACGCGTGTTACCAAATTTTGTACACCTCTACATCAAAGCTTGTATCTTCAGCTGTGTCGGTAACATATATCCTTTTTTCGATGACTCTCACTCAGGATGGAGTCTGGCACATATTACTGAGATAAGGAGCACAGAATAAAATCTTTCTGCGATTTTTTTCCTTTATCCCAGCTAAAGTCTTCATCCATTCTGACAGACTGTGACAACGCCTCAGAAGGAGTTCATAGCATACTAGTTGTAGTCGCCAGATTACTTACAGTCGAGATCACCACTAATAAGGAGACACATAAATTCAAGACTGATCTAGATATCATGCAAAAGCATCCTTAAACTGAAACTTCGTTTAAGCATATGTAGATACATACATATGTTTGTTTATATGTTAATGAATTCCGTTAATAAAATCTTTACTAAGACGAGCGCTCTAGCTCAATGGATAGTGCATTATACAACTAAGTGGAAGCTCAAAGTTTGATTCCCAAAAGGCTTCAATTTTTTCAACTTCGAAGATGCTCTCAATTGTCTAGAAATTTAAAAATGCTTTTAGAAAGACATGGGGACCGTTCGTAGCTTTTGTGTCGATTGTTTAGTAGAAGAGGATTTCGCATTAGACTCCACCATCAAAATTGACTTCAAAGAACAGCCTATCTCAAATCCAAGCTTTTCTCAGAACTACTGTACTATAATCGGACTGCGCTTAAACCCTGTAACCCGTTCCAAAATAGTTCAAGAATGCAAAAATTCTATGAATTTGGTGGCAAGGCTGAATTTGTTTCTTGTCGAAGGCACAATGGGTCAAGGCTCAGAAGATGATTGCTCAGGACCTGCACCTTCGCTGGGTCTTTCCACGTCCAAAGTCTGTATTGATGATTGGATTTCTTTTGAAAACACTTCTGTGTGGCATTGCACTAAAGAATCCAGGCAGAGTGGTCCTGGACGTCTAAACACAACTTAATGGCGTTCTGACAGGACACTTCGCTTTTGACAAATATTTCAATATGCTAGTCTTAAGTGACAGTACTATCTGCGACAATACTTCGGATTATTTCTTTTGCGATTGTCCTGCCTTTGCTGGAATCAGGTGGCATATCTTCGGTCCTAAGTTCAGATACTGCAAGCTCTTTAGCTCTTGCCTTTTCGGTTTTCACTGAGAGTCAAGAAAATTTGGTAAAAAAATGGGTAAAAAAGAAACGAGTCCTTACTACTTAGATTCGATGATCATATCTAGACGTGAAAGGTTATGTCCCTATTTGTAGATCTGGCGAAGTATCTTCCGATCAACTAGGCTATGTACTTATGTTGGTTGACTAATGTATAGTTAGGTAAATGATACCATTATTAACATGCTTATTAACGCCGTGGCTCAGGTAGTCAGTGCGTTAGACTACTGGACGAGGCGTTCGAGATTCAATCCATAGACAATACCTTAAATTTCTTTCACGGCCCCACTTCTCGCGAGCGTTTGACAAACATCCAAGAGTAAGACTATAATAAAAAAGTTTCCCAAATCAAAAACTGCCTTTCGGACACGGCATTATACAGTAGGTCCCTTATATTCGTGTAAAAAATATAACACGCACAACATGAATGATTGTGAAATGCTATCCCTTGGGTCCCATAGACCTAGCGCGTCAAATATTTATTTTTTTACTAACATGCTACTGCTCAGCTTATACTCAATTCAACAAACGTGGAGGCAGTAGATACAACCAGGCTCCATCTGTTCCCTGAAGACTTGTAAGTCTGTCTGTAGTTCAGTGAAGTGAATAAAATTTACAATTTTTCGACGACATCTAGCATAAGAAACAAGGATATGGATATGTGACAAATCTCACACGCTTGGGGAACTGGAAATCATCCCATTATTCGCGATCTAGCTTTACATTTACCGGCGACTTTACACAACATTTTGTTACCAGACCTAGATGATATGAGAAGAATGGACATGTGGTATGTGTAATATGGTGCCACACCAAACACAGTTCGGAGTCGATTTATTGCAGAAAATGTTTCATTTTTCAATTTGATGATTTTTAACTTCTTGGATTGCGTCAATAACAGAGACCATTAAGCAGAATACACCTAGACATATACAATACATTAGCAGTCCTATGTAATTGGCTAACATCAATTTTCACACCTAAGTTCAATTTAAGTTAGGGTAGATGTGTGTACTAAGATACAGATACTATGGATATTTTCATACCAAGAGACTAATAAAATCAACCAGAGTCTTCTTCGACACTAGGCCGGACAAATCCATAGGAGGAAAAGGATAGATTCCTCATCCTCTTTGTGGCTGCAACTTCTTTAGAATTCATTTGCAAGAGGGCCAAGCCTTTTAGCATCTTGTTCTACCAGACAGTGTCCTATGAGGACATTGATTACGTCTCTGATCTGTGATCGCTTCAGCACAAGCAATCCAGCACAACGGTTTTGACCCACCTTAAGCCAGATCTGCCTTGATATCATATGAGACGTCCCATCCTTTTCCCATTTGTGGTTGGCTATGGTTTAAACGTTCAGTTTCAGTAGATGTTAACATGTATGTGAGGAGCATGCCCTGATTTTGCCATGTGAGCATCCTTAGAATCTTTAGAGTAGCCTTTTGGCGAGTTCGTTGGCCGTTTCCAGGAATGTCTCCATGACCTCGGAAGCAGCAAAAGTGATTGTTAAACTGCTCCACCATCTCCGAGAGAGACAAGAAGCAGTTTAAAGTGGCCTTCGACGTGAAAGAGCATGATTCCAGCAACTTAATTGCCGCTTGACTGACAGTAAATATGCTGACATCTCTGATAGATATTGCATTATATTTCAACCGGAACAAGGATTACTTGATCTAGGAGGCGGAAAAAAGTACTCAGATTGAGCCCATTCAGAAAAGACACCACATCACGTTCGGTCTTGGTTCTGTCTATGTAGAAGTGAAATAAACTATTATCCAGTCTGGTATCCTTGTCCCTTTTACTGCAGGCAGGGATGCTCATTTAGAAATTACAGTCAAATCTCAGTTTCGGTGGGGTGTATTAAGCCACTCCGAGAAGGCTTTAAGACGGATGGCCGCACTAGGCGCCATCTGTTTGCTGGTTATATTTAGAGGAAGCAGATGAAACATGATGTCCAATGGTGCGAAAGGAGAAATTCTTAGTGTATCGGTAATACATCTTTGCACTTTTGCTAGGTGAGTGAAGAATAAAGCTTTGTCTGCAGCCTCAACTCATTTGAATCGTCCTGCACTTCTTTCTACTCTCTGTATGTACTACTTTTTCAAGCAAATTATTCTCTTCTACATTGATTCACTTAATGCCAATGACTTAGGTCCTCTTGCCAATAGCTTACAATTCTTAGAAATGTTCGTAGCTACCCACACGAACTCTTCAAATATCCCATCTGTTTATTTCCTAAAATCAA
Organism: Xylota sylvarum; assembly: GCA_905220385.1. Taxonomy (NCBI): domain Eukaryota; kingdom Metazoa; phylum Arthropoda; class Insecta; order Diptera; family Syrphidae; genus Xylota; species Xylota sylvarum. The sequence continues at coordinate 44,912,589 of LR999958.1, forward strand.
TATACCAAGAAAAAAAAAGTGTATATCCTTCCTCTTGTTGCAGGTGATGACCTAATTCCATATCGACGATACACAATTTTATCATCTGACGGTGAAGCTAACTCAATATTGCAGCATTTACTCCAATTTCGCTATAATTGCAATTTGCTGATGAAATTGCAATTTCACACTTAATTTAATGCAGTTTATTTTTGGTTGAATAATGATTTGAATTCGTCCAACGAATATTTTCGTAATGGCATAGGTATTGACCCCCCATCAGCTATTGCCATCAATAAGGACATTTTTGTTTTATAAACATTTCAATACACTCGAACGAGTTTCTATATAGGTATTGAAACAAAATCACTCTGGGTGAAGGATACGAGAAAACGAAATGAGAAATATGTACATATACGAAATAAAATCAAAATGAAATTTTTTTTTTCATTTTCTAATGGAAAAAGCGTTGACAAATTAAGAGCATGTTTCATAAAAATTGTAGTGTTACCTAGTAGTAGTAGTGGGAAGGGAATCACGAATAATTGACGAAGTTTCATTTGAAAATTTGTTTGAACGGTTGATGAGTGGAAAGGTGAAAAATGAACGGTGACTAGTTTGATTAAGCAAAAAATATCAACAATTTCATTTTGCAATAATCTACTTGACTAGGGATACTCATCAGCGTATCAGAAAAATTGGAGAGGTTTTCAAAAATGATTTATTTCGAATTAAAAATGTTTACTCACATCAATTCGGCATAATTCACATAAATGTCGAAGGAGAGCATAGTGCTCATAAAATCCTGGAACTTTATCATGAGTGAACTTCATATAGTAGTGTTGATAGATCTTGTCTAAGTACTTGGTTCTGGACAACTTAGGTAAGCAAAAAAAAAAGAAAATAAATAAAATTGACGGACTAGTAGTACAGACAGACAGTATTTGAGAGAACAATGCACATTCATAGAAAAACCTGACGCGAATTGTCCAGAAGGCAGTTCGGTCCGCCCTTGTTTTTGAGCCTAAATAGGGAATCACTTCCATTCCTTGAAAAGACCAGTGGAATGATGCGCCACAGCATGGAGAAGGTCATGACCAAGGGAGCAAAGGAGAAAGAACCCCATGATGATGGAAGGGATGAGATGGAGACCTGGTAGCAGTGTCTTGCGAAATTAAGGGGAAAAAACTTGCGTGCTTGGTATCGGCCTATCCCTGTCGGATCACAGGTGGATTCGCTTTCAACTAAGCTTCCAATCTACGGCTAATAACACCTACAGAAACCCGAAGAGGACTGGGTTAGGTTTAAATTAATAGTTACCCAACATCTAAAGGATAGGCCACTTCGTATTGCAGGTCCCTAGTGGAGCTTTTAGACACTAATGGAGCTTCTAGGCTCCGCAAAATGATGGATAAAGATATCCTTGGTCGTTTTGAATGCAAAATTCTTCGGATGATTTTCGGTCCTTTTTGTGTTGACGGGATTTGGAGGGGGATATTTAACAGCGAACTCTACGAGCTGTGCGACATCGACCTGGTCAGAAAAGTATGCTTCAGTCGTCTAAGTCGTTGATTAGGACATCAACGCTCCGGCCGGAAGAGTCTTCGCATCTAACCTTTAGGGACATCGCATTAGAAGAAGTCCTCGCCCTACGTGGCGCGCTCAAGTGGAAAAAAACCTCAACAAGCTTGGAGTGCTGGAGGCAGTTAGCCAAAGACCGCTCTAACTGGAGAGACTTGTTGGTTGAGGCCCAGGTTCACGTCGGACTGTAACGCCACATAAGTAAGTAAGTAAGTATAATAACATCTATCTATTCCTGGCCAATTCTTGCATAAAGTTATAACTTGTTAAAAATAATCCTGATAGGTTTCTTACACAACCATTAACAAATACATATTTGCAGCTTACCTATATTTGTGACATTGACTGTCTTCTTTGAAGTACTGACATACACGTACTATATAACAGCAACTAGCGGCTTTTAGCATCTAATTCGGTACGATCGTCAATACAGACGATACTTCCATGGTAGCGGAAGTTATCTACTCTCTCGACTTGTAGTCCTGCAATACTGATATGAGTTATAGACGAGTTCAATGGAAGACTAAGAATATTAGGTTAAGCGAATAAATCCGCAGTCAAAGATTTACGTTCGCCATCAACAGAGTGGCAATTTAGTTCCGGTCCATGATTCTGTACGATAGTAGCTTCCAGTCGACAGATTACTCTGCAAAACGTCACTAATCATCATCAAAAGGATTTGTGCTGATAGTATATAATCCTGGATCTCAAATTCTTCCAACTACTTACCCTTACACAACATCCTCACAACTCTTGCTTAAGGCATGCTATATAACCTCATCGTTTACGCAGTCGAACGTTTTTCAAAATCAATGGACAACAGGCTCGAGATAATTCGTAAGGCATTAATGTGGTTAAGGATGCAGTAACGAAACTTTCCTGTTGATTGTCTAGACTACTTTCCAATTGTTCTTTGTTGCGTTAGTTCTTCAACTTAGGAACCAAGCCAATTCCTCTCTAGTTTTTACTTTTTTCGACTCTGTTAAGTTTCCTTCCTAATTTTGACAAAGATTCCTTTCCTCTGTTCTTTACTGTTCTAATTAAAACCTCTGCAGTTACTACGGCGGACGCATTTAAGATCTCTATGGGAATATCGTCAAGTACTAACGCCTTATTTTGTGTCTTAATCATATCATATCAGGAAGGAGGGGGCGTGATGAGAATTCTTGAATTTCGCTCCAAGATGACTCGTAAATTTGTCCCACCTTTCGCCCACCATCCATCCACCATCTCCTTAAATAGTCCTCTTCAGTAATCAGTAGAGACTCTATCAAGCTTATCACCGGGTAGCTATTGGCACAAGATGTTATCACCTATCAACTCTTTAGTGAATCTGTACATGGTCCAGCTGTTAGATCTACTTGCTGTTTTTTTCTGGTTGTTCAAGCAATACGTTCATGTTATTTCTCTTCTTTCAGGGACTCGAGCCCGATTCTACCTTCTGCAGGGTAGGTAGCGCAGATTTTCTGTGCTCCTTCATTTTCGCTTGTGTAGCGCTTTTGATGGCTTCTTTTCCTTGAAAAATATAATCCCTAAATCTTTAGCGGACAAAGGAGTCCCTTAGACTGATTTCTTGAATCGCAGATGGCTGCAATTCAAAGGTGAATGCTAGCTACCATAAGGTGGTGTTCTCCTTTCAGTCCATTATCAGCACCATGTCTGTTTCAAAGAAAAATATTCAAGACTCAATATTTTGGGCAATTTGATTTGAAGACTTCTGCTGATCGGAAGACATTCACTAGATATAGAGCGAATCCGAATGTAAGGGACAACGCAAGTTGATTTTCTTCGCTTTCATGAATCTAACAGTCAACATTTAATGGTCAAAAGGCAGACTACTGATTCTTTTCTTTTTCGCAACCAGACCAACCTGACAAATGCCGATCCTTATAGCTAACCCATTCATACAATACAACATAGCATCAGATGTAAATATGGGCCTGAAAATACTACTAACAAATTCTGAACGAATGGCTAACTAGATTATTCGAACAAAACGTAATGAATTTCGATGCCAATTTACAATAATTCTAACTCAACAAACCTATTGTCGATTTCGAAGCTTTTCCCTTTCATCACGCTATGCTGTCATCAACGAAAATGTATGTACAACCGCTCCCACACGACCAACCTCCAACCCCTAATGTCATTCGTTAGAGCATTTGTATTCATATCAAGATGTAAACGAGATTAATTACAATTTCCCATGTGCACAATCCAAATGAACACCAGACATTGGCAGAACACATAAACTCCTAAGCACGGGATAAAATGGTTCAATTCCTAGCACATAAAATGGTTCTTTTTTGCCTGCACGTCGCTCGTCCTCCCCCAGCATTCCTTTACTATTCTACTCGATTTTGAATCTAATGAAACCCGACTCTTCACGACTTGTTTACCAACATAATCAGCAATGTAACCATGTATTCCCAACCCGCTGTGTGTAGATTGTATGCGTCGTCGTCGTATCTATATCCGAATCCGAAACCGACTGCATACCCAAATACCTCATTCCATTCGAGTTTTAATTGGACTACATTCCATTCCGATACATGAGTCCTGGCATCTAGCAGGATATGCTTGTAAATGTGGGTGTGCTACTGTGTACGCTAGTCTATGGCTGAAGAGACGGATGACTCTAGTGCAGTGTAGCAAAAACTTTTATCTGCATTGCTTCGTCGGTAGTGTCGTGCCATACAATTAGCATATTTTAGATTCCTAGAAATTTGCTTAAATTAGCCGACATCGTAGTTGTATGTAGGTTTTTGCCTGTTTTCACAGGACGAAATGAAAGACAGAATAGCGGATGCGATAGGAAAAGAAATGTTTATTTGGCTAATTATTTACATCGGAAAGGTAGAATTGCTGATGATGAGAGTGAGGATTTTTTTTTGCATACTAGAAAACTTTATTCAGCGATAGGAATTTTCTAATTGGATGTATCTATGATAGGCATATGAATGTTGTTACACCTGTATATAGACATATCGCTGGTGCTATTGTATTCATTATTGATTTCATTGAAAATGACAGTTCATGGCCTTAAGGGCGATAAAACATCCCTTCATCCTTAGTATTCCATTAGCTAAAAGAGAACAGATAGGAAAAAGGTTTGACTAGAGAAGGACGCATCTTTCCATTGAAAACAACCTTGCAACTACATATGCCTCAATTTAATTTAAATATTTTTATTTCTAACATATTTAACCTGCACTCGTCCAATTAAAACTAACAAACACATTTATCCCTAAATACACAAAATTGGTAACATCCGGTCTGTTAGTGGTTTGGCTGCCTAAACATATTTTCCCATTTCCTCTATTTTATTTCACAACGAAACGAATATTCAATGAACTTTAAAATATCGACGCCAATAAATTTTCAAAAAGTTTTCACTACACCGAATACAATGGCTTAACTTTGCAAGTAACCTGTTGCTGTTAGTCGTTTCGAAATACACAGAATCCCATACGGAAGTAAGACTCGTGAAATTGCTTTCAATTACCGGGAATTTATTGAATCACGCCGCACAAGTAGAAAAACGAATGGTTTTGTGTCATTTGTATGTACCTAGGTGTACAACAGTTTCAAAGTAAGAGTATTGCAATTATTCATTTTTGGATTAGTTAGGGTTAGTCATACATACTCGTATATCTATGAAGAATTATTTATAGCAAGTTTACGTCGTAGCTATACTAAAACGGGGGACAGAAAACGTAATGGATCCTAGAACAACATTTGAAAACAATCTCTGTGGTTGTTAAGGATATAAATTCGAAAACCATGCTTAGAGATTGTAGATAGCCAATCTATTTAGATAAAGAGTCGTCCAACAAGAGATGGAGTTTTAAATTTCGCGCTATTGTTGAACTGTCAACATTCAACTATCATTCTGATGAGATTTTATACATCTTCCTTTGAGGTTATGGTATGGTATTGGTATGGTAAGGGTGCTTTCACGGGGGGTTTAGGTCCATTGTGATTCCCTACTGATTGGGATACCATATCAAGTTTGGTTGCATTTTGATTGGTCTTGAGTCAAACCAACCTGTGCTCTTGATGAAATATATCATGCTCCCGAGTGGAACTTGTACCAGACCCTCCAGTTATCCGAAAAAATCCATTTCAATGTAGCAGAAGTGACAAGTTTGGAGGTTGGGGCAGTCACATAGTAAGTGTTTGATAATTTCAATTTATTCTATATCACAACATGTCCTGCAGTAATCTGGTGATCTGATGCCTAGTCTGGTAGTCATTGCAACTATCAGTGACCAGTTAGTACACCTATGTATAATGATTCTGATTTCTTTACCGTTCAAAGACAAAAAGATTTTTCGTCCTTTTTTTATTCGACGTTGGCCATAAACTGCGAGATATGATACAGTCACCTCTGGTGTTGATCCCAGGAGGTATTGATCTTTTCTCTGGGATGGCTACTAGTGCTTGGGTAAATTTTTCATTTAATGTTGACCCTTTAAGTGCATGTTGTTCTGTTGTTTTAATCCTTTCTATAATACTATATCCGAGAACCAAGCAGTGAGTGACTTCATGGGTCACTACATTTTCTGTTTATAGTTAGTCGGCATGCGGAGACGGCTTTTGATCTGATCAGCATACTGTCAAGCACCTTGAGTGCGGCTTGGCTGTCCACGAATATTGTGTATAGTCTGTGGTGCTTTTTCAATGGAGAAGACTTCAGCTTGAAAGATGCAACAGTCAACTGGATGTTTGTATGAGTCATAAATACTGAGTAATTCACGAAAAATTCCAGCGTGTCGGTGCCTATGTCCATTTTTGACCCGTCGATGTAGAGCTGGAAGTCCTGTGCACTGGTTAATGCGTCAGATTCCCGTTCCTGTCTGTCAGGGAAAATAATGAAGTATTTCTTGTGAAAGTCTACGTAAGGTACGACATAGTCAGTTGTTCTGTCCAGATCAATTGATCTATATCTTTGGAGTATAGATCCTTGTCCATATGGGCTTTGCTTCCAGGTGCTTGAATGTCTATGACAAAACACGCTTTTGACAGCCAAGGTTCGCATAAACTTCTCCAGGGGAAGGAATGCTTAAGAATCATTTCCATACCTGCCTGAGGCGTTGGTCTCTGTGCTCCCGGTATGCTCACACATACTAAACGTTGTATCTGCATAAGATTAGTATGGTAGGTAGCTTTGCCTGTTGCATTCCACCATGAAATTGTACCGAATGGTATATATCCAATGGATTATAGGCTGTCGCAAGCCCCATCGTTTACCAAAGATTTTCTTGCATGCGTAGAAAGCACACAAGGCCCTTTTCGTTATTTCTTCTGTATTATACTCTACCACGTGATGGAAGAGGGTTCCAAAATACTTATCTTCTTGAGAGAGATTCAGAAAGAATCCGTTCAACTTTGGAAGGTCGAAGTTTTCTATTGGCTTCCTTTTCGTGAACAGATCTAGTTCGGTTTTAGTTAGGGTTATTCTTAGACAATTCAGTACCGACAATTCAGTACAGTTTCCCATCGATCATGATTACAACATCGCCTGCTTAATTATTTGAATTTGAAAATCATTAGAATTTTGTTCACAACTAGAACCCTCAGCAAAAGAGAAACAGCTCTTCCCTGTAACCGTTTTTGTTACGACACTCTTTCCGAGTTCTACGCTGATTACTCTGCTGCTGAGCAGTTTCTTGATCCAATTTGTTATCTTTGCTTCTACTTCAAATTCGATTAAGGCTGCTTCGATTGACTCAGTTCTCACGTTGCTGAACGCTCTTACTATGTCTAAAAGTTAGTTCTTTGTAGTGCAGGCTTTTCTCGATTTCTGAGACAGGGCCATGTAGGATGCCTTTAAGGATTTCGTTCTCCCCAAGTAACCAGTTTTCCAGTTTGATTTTACCGTCTGGGTCTTTTAGGTCTACGACGGCCACCTGAAGTTCTTTTAGGGTAGCGAAAATTCTTGGCTTTTTATCTCTTTGGTCCATTTTCCTGTTTCGTTTCCTCTGATCTTTGGCGTTTTGGGATGACACCAGAGGTACTGAGAGCAGAGAGTGCAAGGATTTTTTCATCCTGTTTTTGTGCAATTTTGTTAGGGATCACCTTGGATTTGGTCCTTGGAACCCAGGGCCCATTTTCTCACAACCGTACGTGTTGTACGTATCCCTCCTTACACAAATGGAAGGGGTCTACTATTTAATACCATGTCCAAGAAATTTTTTTTTTTAATTGAGAAGCTTTCTCATTACAATTATACTCTCGGATGTTTGTCAGACGCCTGCGAGAAATAGAGCCGTGATAAAACTTTAAGGTACATATTGTCTGAGGGTCGAACCTCGAACCTCTCGGTCCATAGTCCAACGCATTAACTACTTAAGCCATATAGCCTACGAGTTCAGCAGGGATACCAAAACTAGGTATGACTCTATAGAACTCGTCTCTGTATATGGTGTCATTTGTGGAGTTTTTTGTGGATCAGGCAAGTAATGTTGAGATTCCATTCATAAGACACACACTCGTTAAACCAAATTTTAAAAATGTCTAAGCTTGGATATTACTATCCTCATTTCGTTTTGATCAGGAGAACGAAAGTTTTGGCTATCTAGGTTGAATGGTCCATTTTACCTCACAGTGAAGTTTTTCTACTCTCAGCACCGACTGTGACTCTACTACGAAGTTTCCTTCTTCATCCTTATATTCTTCTGTACAAGTTTTGTTGCCTTGATACGTTCTCCTTACCTTTTGGTGAAACGTTCTTATATTGTTCATGAAGTGTAATCTCTCAATATCTTCTATCGGGCGCTTCTCATGTTTTTTCTCCTCTTTTGGAGCAGCCGATGTTCTATCCATCTAGCCCTGGTCGTTCTTGGGAGCGCCTTTTTGTATGCCTCTGATTTAGCTGAATGTTCTTGGCGACACCAATCTTCATACCAGGCTTCTTCGTTGTAATCGGATGAATCCCACTATATCAGTAGGGGCATTTCTGATGGTATGTTGGCAGCATTGTAAGAGGCACTTGAAGCTTGTGCATAATAAATTTCGGGATAGTCATTCGGCAAAGATTATGACTGGCAGTCTCTTATGATTGTTGCTTTTTGACTTTATATCTTGTCTCAGTAGATCTTCTGTTTTACGCGGCTGCGGGATATCTGCAATCGTATCTTGACTAAAACAAGGCAGTGATCCGTATCGATGTTGACTCCTGGATAATGAAAAAATTTCTGTATCTACAACCATTCGGTGATGACATTGCTCATAACCAAATATCTACGACAGGTTCCTAAAAAACCTGCAGCAAACAAAGATGTCCTTGTACTTATATATACTCGTCGTACAATATACACATCAGACCAAGATAGTTTGAAATTAATTTTCCTTTGAAAAAAGAAACATCGAGAACTATAACACAACCCAGATCGGAAAATAAAAAAGTAATATGTACTACGGCACACATTTCTCAAGATTAATCTCCTCCACAAACAAATCCTTAAAATCCATTTGATTGAAATCCTTTCAAAAGCTTAAACTTCGTACGACGATGTAGACAGCAAATGCCTTTCAAATATTCTTCCTCGGTAAAGTCACGACAATGAAACTATTGTCTACCCTACCCATACCAATCTATTTTTTTCCTCCCCAAACTGACAGAAAACAAGGACTAGCCCCACCCCAGATAACAATGCAGGCCATCACAACAATACCAGATGGCCCAGAAATTGCTCACAAAACGCAGAGTTTGCCTTAGTTGAGTTTTATATTTCCAATTAAGGCTTTACCTTGAGCTACTCCTGGAAGGAAATGCTAACCGTATACACGAACAATTGCAACAAACGTTTCTGTTTATATGAAGAGGAAAGGTTACCACAAACACAAATTGTGTGTCTCGTTGCCACATCCAACCAACCGCAAGAGCAACAGTTTGTAGTCAACTTGAAGTCAGCCACAACAATCAGACAATGGAAACAATAATAACGGAATGGGGGATATGCGTTCGCCAACCAGAAGCATGTCATGTGGAAGCTTGTTAGGAAGGATGCTTACATACTTACATTACATGTCGCAACATGGAGCAATTTAAAGGGAAAAGTATTAAAAGAAAAAAATATTCCACATACGCCAGAGTATTTACATGTTTGTGTTATTACATCGAGTTTGTTGATTAAAAATGGTGGAGTTTCTTGAAAATATAATTATAAGGACACATGTTCTACAGTACTTTTCTAAGGAATAAAAAACTGTCGATGTGTGTCGTGTCACTTAGAAAGGTCGCAGGTTGTTTGTAAGGATTTCATAGAAGGAATGATTTTTCATAACTATCGTTTACTTGCAATCCGTTTCAGCAGATTACAAATCTATGTACCCATATTGAGGTATAACTCCCATTAACCCGAGTTAAGCCCAGCGTCTTCATATGATTACACTCCAGATTGTCATTTAAGTATAGTTTTCAGTCAGCGGTTAATCAACGGATATCGTTTCCGAAAAAAAAAAGCATTCTGGGCTGGTTCGAGTTAAGAGCTAGATATGGAGAAGGGGTGACTCCATACGCAGCTAGCACTCTGATCACCAATGGATCTATTGTGAAACCCCTGTCATGGAGAAACCTAAGAGAAGACCAATTATGTTTTCGGCTTTGAGATAGGTAAGTGACCTCCCTGAACCAACTCGAGATTGGTGACATTCCTGACGGGTCGCCCGTGTCTTCGAAGTGGTATTCGCCGAGGATTCCTTTCCTGGTTCTACATAATCTAGGGCATTCTCCTGCGTCTGTATCGCCACAGCCTCTGCAAAGGTCGTCTATACTTAGGAGCATTCCTCTTCGGTGCGCCAACAGGGGTAATGCCCGGTATTAATCCCCGTAAAGATCGCAAAATTTTTCCATTAAGCACTAGAATTTGCTTGATTTTAGTATTGTCGTATTTTGTCCAGAGCTGTCTGGAAATACGGTAAGATGAGAATGCGCTTCATCACTCATTGGCTAGTCTCATAAGGGCTTGTTTTGTATTAGATGTAAGAAGTGCTAGTGCGTGGATAGTGCGGTGGCCTATATCCCCTTTTTTCCAATAGTTGGATAGTTGGCTTGGACTCTCATCCTTTCCAAAGATAATGCTGCGCGTTTAGAAGGCTATAGAGTCGAGTATACAGCGCAAGTATCTCGACTTATCTAAGATTTGGAGGACTGTACATTTGAGTCTCAGGGCATGATTGGTGGTATTGTTGTCTTGTTAGTAAGGAGGACCATCTCTGTTTTCAGGGGGTTAACGTTTAATGCTACATTTATGTAGTGTATTGAGGATGGATTGAAGTAGTTCGGTGATAGCGGATATGAACTTGCAAGTAGCCATTATGACAACATCGTCCGCATATGCAAAAACTTTAACCCACCACCTTGTGGGGTGTCTCTAGAGACCAGTGTAGGTACTTGGCTGTCTCTAACTTCTGAGTTGATGTGTCTCGTTTTAAGCATATGTACATTTAGCTCAACCCAGTCTGAGATTACTGGGTCTATGTCTAGTTGGTCCAGTTCTAGTCTTATGAATTTAGATTTCACGTTGTTGATTCATATTTCAAGTTGTTGAAGGCTCCTCTTATATCTAGGAGGGCTAGTAGAATTTTTTTTTTTTTTCATCGTTTTATGCAGGGCTGTATCAACAGATCAGCCTCTGTGACCTTTTGGTATGTTGGCCTATCAGAAAGTGTTCAGCTTTACTAAGAGTTTATAAGTATCTAGAGACATATCTAGGTTCCGCCACTTCTGGAGGATCCTATGGGTCATACCCTGTCTGGCGAGCTCATCAGCCTTGCAATTCCCTGCAATGTCTTTGTGGTCTGGCACTCAGCAAAGGTGAATGTTGAACTACACAATCATCTCCAAAAAAGACAAACGTCAGTTTAAGTGAAGGACCACTATTCCAGGGATTTGATTGCCGCTTGAATGTCAGTGAAAACGCTAATATCCATGATTTCTGTCCGAAAAACACCACAATGATCTGGGAGGGGGAAAGAGATTCTCAGACCTTGACAGTCTTGGAGCCATCCATGTAGAAGTGGACTAGCACTGTAGACAGAAGAGGGTGACCCATTCACTTCGGTCAGGGATGCTCGTGAGGATGTTTCGGTCAAATAACAGGGTCGGCGGAATGTAGTCAGTGTCTTCTGCGGTAAAATTGAGGAGATCAATGATCGAGGAATATCTAAGGGGAGTAGCTCCACGACTGATGCATATATGTACATGCAGATCATTGCACCTTAGATAGGAAATTGAGCTTATTAAGAGCCGGACACCAGACGATCACATCTCGGATGTTTGTCAGACGCTCGCGAGAGGTGGGGCCGTGAAAGAAATTTTAGGTGTTATTTGGGGATTGAACCTGGAGCCACTCGCTACCGAAAGTTAACCCACATGAGAAATGGAGTGGCGGAAGATGAATGAACGAAGTTGATGAAGAGGAAGCCGGTTCATTTTCAGCTTCAGTCAACTTAAAAGATTCCCTCTCCTGCTCTTTTTCGTCGTACTTAGAAAATTTTAGGTTAATTGAACCGAAGCCGTAGTTAATTACCCTTTAGAGAATGACAGGGGAGCCAGAGGCTCCTTATTGAAGACAATAAGGAAAAGGCAGTCTCCTTTCAGCTCATCCATCCTGGCAATCTCCCAATTGTGGGTGGTTAAGGAGGCACTGCGGACTTTTAGAATCTCCAAAAAACCTTGGGATCAGCAGGCTCGGCCGGAATTATGGCACGGGTTCTTGGAATACATTCCTTTACCACGACCTCCAACTGTGACCCTGATCACACTTATCCCAAGCCGGAGACAGCAGTTTTATAAAAATCCTTCGATCTCTGATCGGCACAACCTATGAGTTTGACTTGCCCTTGATACCATCCACTCCCAGCAGGATGGTGCAGGGCCGAGATTGTCCCGTAAGTCTTGCAGGAAGTTGTTGTAGGAAGATAAATGGCGAATTTATTCTCCACTTTCTTCCAATTGTCCATAGTAATGCTGCCATTCGGGTCGCTGTCGTTAATAACAGGAATCCCCAAATGTTCCTTAAGCACTTGGTTAATGGGGCTTGGTAGTAATGGCGCAGGGAACTGCCTTTGCCTTCCTTGCCAAATTAGGAGGTTCATCCTCAGTTCTTTGGCGCTTGGACGTTAAGTCATTGACGGATGCCCAGCTTAAGGAGGTCTTGTGCTTGCTCCGAGATCGCTTGGATACAGCTTAAAAGCCGATTTCGATATAAGGAGCGACGTTCCGTGAGCTCTAGGCCCTACAGGCAGTCACCGAGATGGAACCGAGAAGGCGATGAAATTCATTCGGAGAGGAGGGCCCTCGACCTCGAAGGCAAACGACTAGCCTGAAGATGTAGCTTTAGGTTGGGGATTAACCCCTCGCATCTCACTTCCTGGACTTCGGTTTGAACTGGGTAATGAAACCACTATCCTTGCCTCCGGCTCCTTGCCTCCAGTTGCTCCCAATGGTTCTGCCAGACTTCAAAACCAATGCACTAGTGCTTCCCAGGATGCTGGAATTAAAATGGTTTTTAAGAGGGTCGTCCTCTTTTTTATTAAATAAATTTTATAGCCTTTTGTTTGAATTAATAGTTGGACCCACGAGTAGCGGAGAATGGAAGATCGACTTGCACAGAGACCCGCATTATGCAGGCAAGAAATATTGAAAAAAAAACGATAAAATTTAGTAAAATGCATTACACATATCGAGAGGGAGCAAACATCGTCTTAGCCGCGTGGTTGTGAGAAGCTACATAGACCCTGGGTTCCATGGATCGGTTGTGTCAAAGTTTGCTAATGCTAATAAACAAGCCCTTATTGACTTTTAATTATTCCACAACTTCCAAGCGAAGTCTAGCACAGACGAACTGCATTGCAACACTAAATAATAAGCAACGATTCAACTTACCCTTTGCATTCTTCGAATGATGTAGATAATACTGAAACAAAAAAGGACTTCCAACTAAAAACAAAAACAATCATTAAATACAACTCGTACCAAATTTCATTATTGTACTTTTTGGACAACAATAAAACTTTAAATCCGACTCTACACACTCCTTCGCCTTCGTTAAGTTACAAGCCTGTTTCGAAAATTGTACCCAGAAACACGAAGAATTTATAAGTTTTTTTCGCATCAGCAAGCAGTAAGTCTAAGTTTCTCTCATAAATGACAGAGTAAGTTCAATATTACAAAGTCCACAAGAAGCAGCACTTCAAGGCGAATTCTAATTACTCTTCTTAATAAATATTTGCGAGACTTTTCCAGTTGGTTGCCTTTGAAAAGTCATATTTTGCAGAAATTCGACAAACTTCTCTTCTTCTCTTCTGGCCTTGTTGGCAGAGAGTGCATCCTGCAAAAAGGAGTTCCTGTTCTTTATACACTCACACACACACACAATGTAATGTAAAATTTTTGAAAGATAATTGAATTTGACTTTTTGCTAGCTGTTGTGTGACAAGATGTTGAAATTAATGCAACATTTCAAAATACTTGGAGCAAGAATTGTGTTTGTAAGGATTTTAGCATTTATAATGCTTGGATGTTGATAAAACAAAAAAAGTCAGATATTTTCTGAAAGGAAAGATGTGAGAAAGTTTTTAGTGCTTGTTAGATATGTTACTCCTCGCATGGTGGAATGAAGGTATATCTAATCTCAGAAAGTTGACCAGAGATATCTTCAAGATCTGCCACAGATACAATTTCTGGCAGCTTATTATAACTGTCTAAAAATTTACAAGGTAGTCATAAGAAAAGCAGAAAAAAGGGATGAATAGAGTACTGTCAATCTATCGAAAGCCTCAAGGTATTCGCAAGACACAGCAAAATTATGTCCAGTAGGCAAAGCGTCCTTCTTTTCTGAAAAAGATTATTGGAAACTGGGCAGCATCCGCTGCAGAATGATACATTGATACATTAGATATATGTACTATCCCATCTATCTATAGTATATCCACCATAGTTACAGTAGAGTAACCTCTTGTGCTATAAATAGCTCTTTCCATATAAATCCCCTGGCTTCAATAAAATAATGCCCATTATGTTACAGAAATTGTAAGACATAGTGATTCTATGGCTAATACCAACTTATAGGAGCTGAATATTTTTAAATCAAATCTCTTTCACGATCCCGAAAGTAGGCCGCCGCGGACACGTATGTATCTGCAAAGGACTTTACTGGTATTAGTCTATCCTCTTTCACATTGAACACCATGGAGCGTATCATAGACATTCATATTCATAACATCCTGAGAATATCACCACTATCCAACTTTCAACATGAGTATCTCAAAGGAAGATCCACAGAGACATAAAGAGTGCTTTCAACAACATTTACACTGCAGTTATTCAAGAATCTCTCTCCGAACTGGACACATTAGAGGAACACATTAGTAAATGGATAGTAGCCTTGTTAAGAACTCGAATTATTCAGTCAATATTAGGAAACAACAACATAACTAAAATTGTAAGTCGGGGAAGCCCACAAATGGCTAATAACCAAGAATAAAATACTGGCACGACTGGAAAGGGAAGGGTTCAAAGTGTTTGCGTATGCGGCTGATCTGGTTATCCTAGTGTCAGGGACGATTCTCTCCGTGATAATCCAACTCATAGAAAGAGCTCTGGATCTAGTACTCACCAAGATTCTGGCTGCTGGATCCCTCTAACATACAGTCATAGTAAAGTTCTAAAGACGATACCGAATGATTTGGTTGTGTCTTCGACGGACTACAATTTTTTTAGTTTTTCCCAACCAGAGTAAAATGAAAGATCGGAAAAGTAATCAGAAACTCGGATGTAGCCATCTATACCGACGGTAAATGGACTGCGGAGTGGGCACAGGCATTTTTTCAGCTAATCTCAACGTATCAAAATCCTTTTACCAGAGTTTGCCTGTGTCTTTCAGGCAGAGGTTTTCTCAATTTTCGAAGCCTGTCATGCTATCTTCTTTAATACATAAACTTCTATCAAACCCATTGATTCAGCTTTCACATCCTTAGAAGTGATAGAGCAATGCCACAATGGACTCAGCAAACTAAGCTACTAATTTCTGTCATATGGGTCCTATGACACAATAACTTTGGAGAAATTAGCGAGTGGACGAGCTGGCCAGACAAGTGTCAATCTTTAGCGGATTTCTGGCGGAATGAGTCAATATTTCTCCGGAAATAGCTAAGTGTAATATACATATAGTATATCATCACTTCCTAGAGGCGGTACACCTACAGTAAATCAGGCATTCAACCTCGTCCTATAGTCACAGTCTGTGCAGGGAATATGGGAAAACTTCTTCTGCCGACTGTATAACAACAACGAACACCTACGTCACGCTGTCAGGCAGAATAAACCATTCAGCATAGACGATGATAGCCAAAATTACCGTCCACCTGATCAAAACCAAATTAGAACAGGATAGCGATAACTAAACTTAAGTTCAACAAGACTGCTGGACCTGATAGCCTACAAGCTGAGTTATTCAAAGCAGCTGGAGATAATCTAGTAGAGAGCATACATCAACTCATTTCTAAGATTTGCCTGATGAATGGAATCTCAGCACCGTTTGTCCGATCCACAAGAGAGTAGACCACCCCAATTGCACCAACTACAGAGGTATCAGTCTCCTCAACATCGCATATAAGATTCTATCTGCCATATACTGTGAACGCCTGAAACCCTTTGTTAATACCCTGACTGGCCCCCTATCAGTATGATTTCAGACCAGGAAAGTGTACAGTCAAGCAAACTCAAGAAGTTCAAATCTATACCTCATCATCCTCATACCTCAGCATCAATCGTCGAAAATGGCTAGGAGATGTAGAACGGATGGACACAAATGCTTCGGCCCTTAGAGTCTTCGAATCAAACCCGGAGAGACCTGCTAAACCAGGTGATGTGATAGATACCCTTGTAGACGCGTCATTGCCTGTCCTCTCTCGACAGAGTTCACGCTTCTGTACTTTGTAACAGGGCTGGTACTATTTAAGTCTTAAATAAAATCTCCTTAGTTGTTCCGAATAGGATCTCAATCACTAACTTTTCAACATTTTCAACGGGATATGATCATGCTGTCAGTACCATGCACAAAGCCAGAATGCATTGGTGCATAGAGTGCAATGGTGCACCCTGTTACATCAGTGTCGGTTCTTGTTTTCTCGAAGTAAGGCCATACTGGCCTCACTTAGGGCCTTAATCCTAGCCCTTAGTCCTAGTTTCATTGTGCAAGAGGGGATTTTCACCAAGGAGTCAATTTGTTCTGATTCCGAACCTTTCAATTCGTCAGACTTCTCACATAGTAGATATATCTTAATGTCACATGTTTGGGCTCAAAGTCCAGTCTGGACTTTTCCAATTTAGTCTGGAGCTGGAATTTAAAAATTTGTTTCGGGATCAGTTTTGTGAATGATATGGCACAGCCAATATAGGTAGAGTAATTTATCTTCCTTGACAGGATAAAATCCTTTTTCTCCCAACATTTTGCATATTTCGAAAGCTAAATTGACTTATAGAACGTAGTACTTCCTCTATCGATGCAACCTTGCGTAAAGTCTGCTCCAACGTAAGGTTGAAAAAGTCATATGAAAGACAACATATATCTTCCTGTCGAAACCCAGAGTAAGTTGGCAAAAGCTTGAACGAGGTTTTTCTACAGTAAGTCGTGCATCACTCGGATTTATCCTCCCCATGCACAAAGCCATTTATAAGGCCAATGCTTTGTAGAAATCCAAGTATGACTGCTGTCATCAAAAAATAGGGCTTTGACTCCGGCTTCGATGAACTTTCCCACTTCGTTACTTTAGGCTACTTTAGGCTTGAAGTCAAAGTACGGCCAGAATCTTACTTAAAGTCTCTCAACCATGTCATCCCCAATCACCAAACACAAAACGAATAGTACGTTATATCCGTCCAATATCTTGGATTCAAACTAGGAATGCAGCCTCTCCGAATCAGTAACGGAAATTTAGTTTCAATGTAGCATTAGAGATCCTACTTTGTCTTAAAATCGACGAATTGTAAATAGCAATTTAGATGCCAAACTGATATGATAGAAAAAATCGTGATACGCAGATTGCTACCACCAAGTTTGGGATTCAAAAATAGGTGACATGATGTTAACTCCTCTAAAATTTGAGTGTGGATGTTTTGTGTCTTAAATCTTAATACTCATTCTAATGATTGAGGCAGCTCCGCACTATCCAAGCTAGGTGATATCCTGTCAAAAGGTCAACATTGATAAGTCAAAGTAATTACATAAGAACATACATATATATGTATATGTACATATGTATGGCTTTGTTAACTTAAAAAACTTTTTTAAACATATCCTGCACAATAACTTCATAGTTAATCAAACGTCTTGTCCTTTTTGACTTCTTTGGTCGATTTACAAATAAACGTGTTCTTTCCTTTAACATCGCAACAGAAACAAACCTTCTTCTGTATCATAAATGTAATAAACTCTTCGAAGGAACTGGTCTTTTCTTACCCATGGGCAATCTGTGAACAAAATCCAGACAAAATAAATGATGGGGAAAACATTCACCGACCTAAATTCATAGTAAAGTATAAACAAGTTCTCCATTTCTGCTTGGGTTACGAAAAAAAAAAAAAAATAAAAAAGGATCTCTGATGGCTGAGATTTTCATACAAGGATTCCCTGCCTGGCACCCGCCGTTGGCCATATGTAATAACACACAAAATAAGGAAATAAGGGTGAAACGATGGCAAATGTCTACATTTGTCTTAAAGAAAACAACAGGATCAAATCCAGTATCCTTTGCCATTACGGCAGACAATTGGTGGCCATAAAACCGCTCACGATAAATGGGTAGAACTGGATGTTGTTACTCATAACCGCACGTGTGTGTATACATGTGGGCGGATGTATGTTATGAATATGCTCACAATTTGACCTTGGGGCTTGAAGCAATTTTGTTTTTCGAATACACCCGTAATAAGGTCATTCAGGTGTACTTTTGGGTGAATACACTTTATGTGGAGTTTTAAGTTAATGTAGGAATATTTCTAAGAACGAGGAAATATTGAAGACTTTCCAGGTGAACTCTGCTAATGTGGTCAAAGGAGTTGAAAAAAGATTTTGAAAAATTCGCCAGTATTTAGAGTTTACTTAATGTCAGAATTTTTATTAAAGTGAACTGCTATTTTCAATTTCAATGCAGTTTAACAATATTTGGAATATCCGTATCCTTGTAAATTGAGGTAAATCAGTGGCAATAATTACTTCTAGCAATTTTGGAAACTGAATGAATTGATAGGTTGATGGGTTGATAGATTCCATGCGTGCTCTTCGAAGTTAGACTGAACACTTTTTTGTGGAGTCTGATAAAAATTTGGATTTGGTATAAATTCTAGTATCTTTATCTGATATTTCCAATCAAAAAACTAAACGCATTATAATAATATTGTTTTCACCCTCATTTCCGACGGTCAACACCTTTTTTGTGTCGGGTTATGAAATATTTCACTGAAGCACTCAGCCGCAACAGGTGCAGGAAACAAGGTTTTAACCATTGTATTGGAATTTCTTCAACTTTCAGAGAAATCTGAGAATGCACTTCAGTGATGAGGAGCTTACAGTATCTACACTTACCACATCACCACCGAAAATCAGTCACCTGGAAGGATGGAAATGATCCAAAGAAGTGTGATTCCATCGGAGATCGCATTTCCCGCAATCGCAGTGTAACCTGGGACGCAGACAATAGTCAAAGTTTACAGTCTTACGACAGTATTCAAAGAGTTCAGAGTTCTGCAAGCTGGCCGAAATCAGTGCTGCACGCACAGAAAATTGACTCTTAAGTTCCGGTGTCATTGCATCATATGGCATATCCATAGAACCAGAGTCGTAGGGTAGATTTCTCTGATATGTAGTACAGCCCATAATGAAAGTATCAAGTGCACTATTCATCTACCATGTCTAAGCCTATCTACTCGTTAGAATGTAGGCATGACCCAACAGAATGCATGCCTGAACGTAGACGTTTACACTATGAATGTTGCATCTCAGATAGAAAGTGCATCCTCCGGTTTGCACTGAGAATCTCGACTAGTCTCTCCATGCTTTTCAGCTAGAACGAAGATGAACTTATAAAACGAAAATTCTTACCGAGGGAATAGTAATTTTTTCCAAAGTTTGGTATAAAAGGCATTCGAACCGTATGCCAGTGTTTAGGAATATATGCCAGTTCCATACACATAACGAAGATTTTCTACAGAGTTGACAGCAACTGGCGTATACCCTATTGCAGCAAGGTTGGGTAATCACCGTCAGTACTAGACGATTTGAAGCTATCAAAAGACGCTGCAGCATATTCGATTCCTTCATCTGTTACCACGGTCGATGCAGTATACCAGCGTCAGCGAGTTTTACGACTTGGATCAAACTTAACCTGCACAGGAGGGCTAAGCTGTGACCCAATCGTTATCTGGTTACCAAGAAAGTGAATTTCCAGCAGAAGACTGAAAGTCTCCGCTTTCGCCTTCGTCAGATTTTCTAGGTGACTCCAGTTTGCTTTGCCTTTTTTGAAAACTTTAATCAACCTACTGGTATCACTTATGTAGAGTCTCCATACGTGCAACTGCTTTCAGTTCTGTAGAGTAGGCCTTCCGGCATTCATAACCACATGGTCGTAGGGTCCTCTGTTAATTCATCGCCTCCTTTTGACAAAGTATTTTCTTTCCACATTAGAATAAGTAATAATCTATAATATTCTGTCCTCTAAGTTGGCTCGCTAGAAGCGTTCGCCATTACGAGGCGTTTACGAACTAGTGCAAATCACTTATAGACTTGCCATCCATCTCTATAGAAACCATCCGTGTTGATGTGTACTGGATATTCGTTGACTGGTAGTTGTTCATGTCATTCTTCTTTACTGAAAAAAAAAGTAACGAATGCTCTTACAAGGACTTACATACATTATTGTCCGTGAATTTTCGTAGAAACTGAACGTAACCCGTCAAACTCTGTTTCCAGCTTCCGGTTTGGGTTAGTCGAAGAGCACTGTTTGCAGCAGATTTTTGTACGAAAAGGTTTAGGCGGTTTAAGACGGACGATAGCCGATGCAGACCGTCTTTGTATCGCTGTCATAGTCTTAAGGTCGACAGCTTTATACAGTAAGGCCCCAAATTTATACTCGCAGTGCAAAAACAACAAAAATATGACATATTTTGGGCGTAATTTAATTTTTTGGGGCATTAATTCATTTTTAATGAGGCCCCAATTTCTAAGATTAGACCAAGAAATTTTGCATATACACAACCTCGCACTTACTTCGAATCTAACAATGAGCTCAAGCAGGGGAGTCTGTAGCGGGCAGAATGCCTCCCCATACACATTTCGCTTGCATTCATTTCCTTGGGTTTATTTTCATTTTTTTGGGCTTAGTTTCCACAAGCAAAATGGGGCTTTACTTCATTACGAAAATTGCTCCCATTTTTGTAGCCGTATTTCATTTTGACCTTTAGAGTGTTATTTCTTGCGGCGTAATGTCGCAGCGCCATTTTAGGACAAAGGACCCCAGGAAGGCAATCATTGTCCGGTTTACTCTATGTTGAGATTCAAGTTCAATTTTATATGTAGGACCACTCCCTGATTTTTTAGTAAAATCCTCTCAATATTAAATTATTAATATTAAATTCCAGTATCTTAGCATAGATAAGATGCATGGTCGCTGAGAGTTATAAATTTTTCTGGTGCTAGCAGTACAAAGTCGTCTGCATATCCTACTGCTACCTTGACTTCACTAAATGTTTGCTTAGAGGGAAGGGTGAGAGAACCCCACTTTGAGAAGATGCTGATATAATAGCTTAATTTGTATACCTCCTAATTCTAAATGAATTAATATACCTACTTTATTAAACAAGGATATGCCTCAATGGTTGTCCTCTTGGTTTTTTTTTTTTTTTTTGTCGAATTGGACATATAAGCCTGATACCTGCATAGTTTGATCCTAGTCATTCAACATTATTTTGTCTGTCACTCTTGACTGATAATTAGGTACATCTTACCAAAATATGACATCCTTGTTCGGTTAACTATTTCTGCTATTTGCTCATCGAAGTGCATCTGTATCGCCAGTTGCTCAAACTGCTGCCAAAAGAAATCTGCAATTTCCCTTCATTTTCCGCATTTTGTGTTAAAAGCCAACTCAGAATTCCGTGGCATTCGTGAAGAAGTACTGGATGACGTTACGATCTTTCCAGATGTTGCTGTACCTTCTTTGAGCTAGGATGGCGTTGCTTAGGCGGGGAAGCCTAGTCTTACTATGACAATCTGTTGCAAGGACGACTAGTCAGAAAACATTATCTGCTATTATGTTTCAAAGACTGTATTTTCTGACTAGTGTTCCGAATACGTTTTCTTCACCAATTTTTGCACAAAGGTTGAGTGGTCCTCTTAGAATTCCTGGTCTGTCGTGCCCCATAGCAGCATCATTGTACGAGCAAACATATTCCCCACAGCATGGAGTACAACAGCGTAGATACATACATCGAAGGAACTATTTAAAGTATGCAGGAAATTAGTTATTTCATTATCAGATAACTATCCAAGTTCTATGCAGATGACCTTACTATGGGAATGATTCGGGCAATAGACAGATTACACCTCCAATATCCTACATATCTTTCATCCTCCTCTTCATCCATGCAGCTTCTACAAAAGTCGTTCGCACAAAGGCCCAGTCTTGTAGCATTATTGCCTATTAGACAGTGTCCTGTGATGACACCTATTATTGTGCCAATACATATGCAACCTATTGAAAGAAATCAAATTCTTAGAGTGTTTAAAATCCAGCTTTGGCCAAATTTGTTGTGTCCTATACATGTTGGTCCACTACACATCTTCCATATAACGACTTTAAATAAACATTCAAATATTCATACCTAAGTATACCATGCACCTTCTTAGCATCACATTAACTCTGTAGCACTGCTACTCGCCCAGTAGTATCTAAGAAGTTGAGCTACCTACTCTCAACTAACTAATGCATTTATTTACCGCAGCTCTAAAGCAACATCCAATCTCCAACTGTTGGTTTATTCAGTAATCCTATGGTACCTAAAGTAGATACATCATCTGGACGTCTAGACAGACTAATCTGCCCACAGTTTGTACACCAAAGCCATCATACAAATGCAAACAATTAGCTTAATCACCTTAACCTCGTTAAATCCAAAATTGAATACATTCAAGTCAGATGCTCGAATAGGTTAACCAGTGGATACACCAAATTGACTGCTAAATGATGCCATCAGCCATAATAACTCCATCAGTCTCGACCCCAATGGCAAATTTCCATCTAGTAACATGTCTGCGAACACCTGATGGTCCAATGTGATTATAATGACATTATTTAGATGATTTGAACATTATTCTCAAATCGTAAACACATCAGGCATCCAAATGGCCGCATTAAAATCCACACGACGGTATAATTTGAGTGGGAATTAGTTTAGTTTACGTGATGCTACTCAAAATGCTTAGCACCAATGCACCACACTTCACAGTCTTACAATGTCAGATGGCTCCCTCGAATAACAATTTGTATCACTAGTGCATCCTTGCACTCCTTGCTGTGTATCCCTGTTGTCACAATGCCAATGTGTTGTTGTGAATTCGACTGGGAAATGCTTTAGATACATATCGTACATCCTTTGATGTCGAGTGTTGTGCTACTCTACAAGAAAAGTTTGCAACCCCATAGGACATGGTTGTCAAAACTCCTCAAACGATTTCACGTACTTATACGCACTGGTAAGTGCTGCAACAACTAAAAAATGTTTGCCGTTTGACTTATGGGTACGAAAAAAAAAATACCTTTAGCTTCCCTTAACCTCAATTTATGTATCTACTACGGAGTAACACCGACCATGGCACACCTGGTCCACTTGCATAAAATCCTTGGTCGATTCGTTGCAGACATTTTCACTGACAACCACTTGAATGCCGTTGACTGTAAAATTTTATGTAAACTAGATGCATCATGGTCAGAGCTATGTTATGTATGTATCTGTTGGACGAGCAAGACTATAAAATATTTAGATGACCTTTCATCGTTTATTTGCATGCGGAAAGCTTCGGACGTGTACATACATACTCGCTCTTCTACCCTAAAAATTTTGACATGGAATTTTTAGTTCGTTGTTTAGCCCATGGCATGATTATAATGGTCAGAGCATTGGACACCGGTTAACTCCCATTTCTATTTTCGGGGGGGAAACACACAAACACACATACACACACAGTTTTGTGGGAAAGCAAGTGAAAATGGGATTTTCTGGATCAATTAAATTTTTGTGCCGATTATGTTGTTTATAGCAGCAGCAATAAATGAATTTTCAATGTAGCGCAGCTGAGAGATCCTGTCCAGTCTATGTACAATGTGGTCAATGGTTATCGATTGTGGTATGTTGGCTGCCTCATGCGGAAGGCCTATGCATAATGGAAGACTTTCGAGTTGGATATTCTGGCAGGTTGGTTCGACAGCACTATGGGGATAACATTGTGACGTAAAGTAATGACATTATCTTGTAGTGTCATCGTTCAGCAGGACGAAGGAGAATAAACTTCTAATTGATGTGATTGCAGAATGACAATATTTTTAGTTAGAACTGAAATACACTCAAAACTGTTTAGATATAATAAATGTCTTCTTTTTGAGAAAGCTGGTAAATTATTGTAGCATTTTCGAATCCAGGTCAGTGTAGGACATATCAACGAAAAGTGGGTTATCAATGGAAGTCGTTACGGGGCTTGATCAGATGGAGAATTTTGGAGAGGAGCATGATGCAGCATGCTACATAATGAAATTTCCAAAAGGCAGACTGTGTACAATTCTTTATAAAACCCGATGAAACCATTCGATATATTCCTCCAACACCATCTAAATTTGTTCGACTTTCTGCACTCTTTGTAGCAATGGCGGAGTAGTGTATCCTTGCGATGGATTATTATACAAAGATTTTGTACAAATCCAAACCCTAAACAAGCTCTAGGTGAAAACAGGAAACAGAAATAGACTAACACGATTAGGAGTTGATTTGAAATACTCAAGCTGGCACTCATGTATTTTGCTAAAAGCTTAGGGTTCTAAGAACCGTTAGCTGCTACAAAACCAACCACCAATTCTAACAATGTAGCAATGTCAATTCAATGGAGGAGAAGAAGGCCCTGGGTTCAAAAAACGGCCCACGTGTTTTCCCAGCTCAAGGCTATCGAAGAGTCCCGTGATAGGAACAACACTCGGATGTTTTTTAGGATAGCCAAGCAACTGGCTATCTAAAAATCCCGCAACGCAGGCTCTTCGAAACAGTGAAGGAAACCTAGTCACCGAAGCACAGGTACTATTCCCTGTGCTGTGTTTAAGCAGCACTTCCCGCAGCTACTTAATGGGCATCACGTAGTGAGATTGATAGGGCAAGAAGAGAACCCGCATCCAGTCAATGAAGAATCCATCCCCCCCTCCTAGTTTTGATAGGGTCGGCTCACCTATCAAAAAGCTGAAGATGAACAAGCCCGCCGGCTCTGATGGTCTACCAGCAGAGTTTTTCAAACATGGTGGTGATATTTTGGTAGGGTGCATGCACCAAATCATCAACCAAGTATGGGTGGATGAAGCCATGCCCGATGACTGGACTATCAGCTTAATATGCCCCACATTCAAGAAAGGCGATTATATGTCTTGTAAGAACTATAGAGGCATATCCCTGCTGAATGTATAAGAACCTATCCAACGTACTGTGTAAACGTCTAAAGCATTTTTGCAACACACTAACGGACACGTACTAGTGTGGCATCCAACCCGGCAGATCGACGATCGACCAAATTTTCACACTAAAGCAAATTCTGGAAAAGACCAACGAATTTCAAGTCGAGACTCACCATCTCTTCATCGACTTTAAAGCCGCATATGATACCATTCATCGTCTTGAGCTCTACAAGGCGATGGCCGAATTCGGGATCACGGTTAAACTGATTCAGCTGTGCCGCGTGCCGCGTCATATGTCTTTCCAATCTCGTGCTGGAACAGATAGTGCGCAGGGCAGGTGATACCATGGAAAGCACTATCTTTAACAAATCTGTCCATCTGCTGACGACATCGACATCATCGGTCGATCCCAGGACGCCGTCTTAGAGGCTTTCACGGCAATTGAAGACCAGGGCAAATGATTTGGCCTTGAAGTAAATGAGGACCAAACCAAGTACATGTTGTCAACAAGATGCATCTGTCCACCGCCTAAGGCAAAACTTCATTGGTTGCAACAATAACTCCGAAGTGGTTAAGGAGTTTACCTACTTCGGAGTTAGTTAGGAGCATGACACCTTAGTAGGAGATTTGGCGAAGACTTACCCTAGGAAACCGCTGCCACTTCGGTTTGGCGAAACAAATGGGTTCAAAACTCCTAATTTGGAAGACGAAATGCATACTCTACAAAACTTTGATCCTGGTAGTTCCGCTATATAGAGCGAGTGCTGAATGATTAGCAGGAAAGCAGAGCAGATATTGACCACTTTCGAGAAAAAGATTCTTCATCCAATATTCGGTCCCGTATGCGAGAAGGGCGAACAGAGGAGAAGATACAACCGTGAACTCTATGAGCAGTACCAAGATGTGGATGTAGTTTCAAACAGTCAAAATATGTACGTCGCCTACAATGTCTCGGCCATATCCAGCTCATGGATAATAATGCTGCAGCTAAAAGTATCTTCGAATCAGAGCCATTCGCGAGGACAAGGAAGACCGAACCTCCGTTTAAAGGATCAAGCTATCGCGGATGCCAGAGTGCTTGGTTTAGACAACTAGAAACGGCGTGGCTGGGATCAAAGAGAGTGGAATGCTGCCGTGTTTCAGGGAGACACTCTTAAATGGTTGGGAGCCAGTTAAGTAAGTAAAGTCAATCAGGATTACAAAATATATTTGAATATATTTGCGGACCTACCATTTGGAGGGATAGATTATAAAATATACCGCGGGCCCTACCTACCAAGTAAGCCTCCGTAAAACATGACAAACAAGAGAGAAACCCAGGAAGTCGGAAACTACCCTTTACATTATCGATTTGAGTTTAGCAAATTATTTTTAGAATTAAAAACGGCAAAGTTAAGCATTTGAGGTGGTCAGGATGAGTCTTCAGGCGATCTGCCTCGCTCTTTCCTGCTTCAGGCTACCTGCTTTGTCATCCCCCTTGAAGCTTACGAGGATGTGAGCACTGATTGAGAAATTCAAGCAGGAATGATCAACGATCGCAAAGCTCTCGGAGGACAACGGAAAAATAGAAAAAGATGGGTCAAAAAGGTGGATGGGTAAGGTTGGGAGGGATGGAACGGATAAGGAATTTCGCGCAATATTTGCACGCAACAAATTGATTTTATTTTAAAATTTCTCTTAAAGGACAGAAAGAGTATGCTCAATGATTTGTGTAAAGGCACTTCATAGATACGGGGGGTAGTGATTTAACTTAATCTAGATACGAGGTCCGTTGCTGATTTAAACTGTAGCAAAAACCTTTTATTATTTCGGCTAGAAGGTGGGAATCTATTAAAAATTAAACACTTAACTGACCTGCCCTTACACATTGTGGTACTACCTTCAAACATTTCATTGAGAGGGTATCTCCAGTGTTATGTCATACACCCCACTATACATTCCACATACTTTCTGGCTCAACTGTGTCTCCAACTAACATCTATACGTCACGAATTTATATGCATAACCATCAAATGAAAGATGTAGCCTAGGAGTCACATAAATATACATACATGTCCTGTATTATATTGATACTTTCGAGGCCAATACCTCATCGCTACTATTTCTTATTTCATTGACATTTTTGACATGACATCTCATATGTATGTATAGTACATTGGGCGAAGAACAAACAGAAAACTTTCCATTAGACTACTATTTGATTTGATTGTCTCTGACGCACCTCCCACTATAACTTATTTCTACTCGAACTGACAACAATAACCTTTTTTCAGCTTAAAGTTTGAAGATAAGAAATAAGCAAAAGTACACCTTTAATACTTTCTATACCCATTTAAGCCTATTTCCCAAGATGCCTGTCCTTTAATGCTACTTACTGACAAGAAATGTATATTTTTGCATCATAAAATTCCCTTCACAATAACATTGAAAGGATACCACATAGAGAGAACAACCCTCGAACTAAGGACGGCCCAGAGTCGAGAATCTCATTCAGTTCCCCGTTCCTATTATGACAACTCAACTCTTAGATTGTATGATGTGGGGAGAACAGTGCACTCAGGCGTATGTGCAACCAGTGTGTTTTTTCCTTTGAATTCCTTTTCCGTTTTTTTTTTCTTATATTTTCTCATTCTATTGTTTGGTCCTTTCTTTATTTATGTTTATTCTTCTACTAACCCCCGGTAGAACCGCAGTCTTCATGGCACGCATAACGAAACAAGAACAACAGCATGACATTGACGGTTGATGCCTTTCAATGTTTGACCTGGTTCTGATGTGTACCGAGCTTGTTAGGGGGCAGTTGAAGTTGTTTAGTTAGTGTGCATGTGTGTGCATTAGGGTGTTATGTTGAAATGTTTTTTTATGCAAAACCATTATCCTTGTACTTGAATAGATGATACAAAAGATGAGTGCAACTGTTGCTGTATCCATTGTTAAGTGTGTCAGAATGTTTTGTTATTCTCGTACATATTGTAAGTGTGGCATGAAAAAGCCTCGTAATTAAATTGTTTTTATTATTCGAAGACTTTTGTTTAAGATGTTAAGATGGTAAGTGAAGGACATTTGTTTTTTTTTTTGGTTTTAATCAACCTTCACCTAATTAAATGTTAATTGGTAGTATTTTATACAAGAGCAGTTATTATGTATCTGTTTAAAATTATGAACAACAACAGCAGGACATAAACGTAGAGATCACTTCCCCTGCATGAATCTACTTTGAAGTTCCCGATGAAGTCACAATGGAATAGTATTCGGAGACCTAACTTCCAAGTTAGAGTTTTAAGAACTTTATTTTTCTTGTTATGAAGCAGACTACGGATATGAGATAGAGTCAGTATTATACGCCAACTAGGCTAAGCACAATGGAAATGGAAACAGAAACAACCTACATATTCATATCACAGACAGTCATACTCAACAGCACTGCGATAGTAGTAAGGGAAGTAATAGTTTCACTGTCAAGTCAAGTGATATGATCCGGAAGGTCAGGTGTAATCCAGAATCAAAAGAATTGGGCCAGAACGTAAAACACATAAAGATAACAGCCAAAGAAAACCTGTTTCTAAAACTTAGGAAAATCGAGACCTTAAAGTAGAAAAATTCCACAGAAGTCTTGAAATCACTTTGGGAACTGCTGTGGAAGTTAGAGCACTAAAGTCCGAAGTCAAGGATCTAGATGGAGTTACAACGCGGGAAGAAATATGCCTTTCATTGGCTGAACAACTCCAATATAGAAATATAGAAGCTGGCACTGTGAAGTCGCTACGGATGGCATACTTTGGAACGCAAACAGCGATAGTTAGCTTACCAGCAGAAGCAGCACAGAACCTAATAGCTGTTGGAAAGATTCGGATTGGTTGGGTGTTCTGCCAACTACGAGAAAAGTTGTACCTACTAAATGTTTTAAGTTCATGAACTTGAGGCATACAGCAGGGCTCTGCAAGAGCGAAAATGATTGCCCTAACCAGTGCATGAAATGTGGAGAAAATGGACACATCCCCAAAGTGCGTACAAAAGACCCTAAATGCATACTATACTGGAGAAAAGAAAACGTCAACGGAAACCATATTACGGGAAGTAGCTAATGCCCCTTCTTACAAAAGGCATTAAAAGTGCTGAAAAGCAAAATATGAAAATCCTACAACTATATTTAAATCACTGGCAAGCTGCGCAC
The DNA here is from genome assembly GCA_905220385.1 of Xylota sylvarum. Lineage (NCBI taxonomy): Eukaryota > Metazoa > Arthropoda > Insecta > Diptera > Syrphidae > Xylota > Xylota sylvarum. Next base: position 44,942,038 of record LR999958.1, read on the forward strand.
GACCTTCTAATATAAGCCTTTCGATCATATAGTTCGAGAAACTCTTAGACAAACTAGTAAACGATGCGCTAGGAAAAAACCCAGCTTTCATCGCTGGCGATTTCAATCCATAGGGAATGGGGTACTCAACGCGGTAGTAGGCCTGTCACAGGACTATTTCCTCAATATCCGGAAATATACTACGAGGACGGTGAAACTACAGAACCACTAAGTATCCCCTTAGTCACTCCAAACAAATTGATTGACATATGCAGAAAATTTGAGGAACATAAGTCTCCGACACCTTAACGCTTCCCCAATATTCAAAGTGTGTCCGGACATATTCGTAGAAGTGTACAATGCGTGGTTGAAAGAAGAAGTTTCCCAGATCCCAGATCAATAGAAGAGACTGGTACTACTCTCCAAAGGGGATAAGCCACCGGAAGAAACATTATCATACCGCCCGCTATATGTACACTATGCCCTAGACACGACAGGAAAAGTTCTGCAGATTGGAAGCAGCGATATATACAGCAGGTGGGCTATCGGAACACCAATATGGTTTCCGGAAGGTTCGCTCAATAGTAGATGCAATCAGCTTAGTAGTTGAAACAGCAAAAAAAAAAACAATAGAAGGCAAGAGGTGGAAAGGGACTACCACGGTGTTTTATTAAAATCGTGACGAGCTACAGATTCTTAGACTACAACACACATACAATGGACCCAAATACTAAAATATCACCGACACCGCGTACCACAGGGCTCAGTCTTAGGTTCTTTACGGTGGAACGTCATGTACGACGCGGATTCACGTCTTCGAATTTTTGAGGAGACAAAAATTATCGGTTTCCCCGATGACATTGCAATCGTCGTGACTGGCAAATTATTGGAAGAGTTCGGCTGGTTTCACGCTTTTATAAGCAGCAGGAAGAAAGCGGAAATGATAAATATCTCTATTGGTGGCCACACAATAGCATCAAAAATAAAATACCTTGGTACTAGATACCTCAGTGTATAGAATACGCTAAGTGACCCAGAAGAAGAAGAGCAACCTGCTCAAACTAGCAAATTCAAGTATGACTGCAGCGCTTACTGCTTAGAATGCATTGACTGCATTAAAAACGCCGAACATGTGTTTTGCCAATGCCCACGGTTTCGAGATGAAACGGAAACATTGAGGGAGAAATTAGGCGTGGCACCAACCCTCGAAAACATAGTTGGTGAAATGCTTAAAAATCAAAAAGCTTCGGATGCAGTGGTGGAAAATACAAAGACTATCATTACCAAGGCGGTACCGTAGGGAGGAAAGGTAAGAAGGAGAAGGGGTTAGTGGGTATAAGTCCTATATAACTCTGTACGGGCCCAATTTCGTCTTCCGAAGATTACCACCTCCCAGCGAAAAAAAAAACAAAAGTCCATGCATGAATCGTAGATATAATTCGAAAGCCGAAGTATAAAAACTTTAAGTCAGATTTTCCTTCCTTTTCCTTTCAACGTTACAACGTTCCTGTCGCTAATTAATATGGGTGTCCGTGTTGGCAAAACGTCAACTCCTAGCTTATATCACAGCTACATATATACATATCCTAACTCTATACCCAACCTATTGAGAGAAATCCAGCTTTGGCCAAATTTGTTTTGTCGCTAGACATGTTGATCCACTTGTCCACTTAAGATTTGTACTCTCGTTAGCATCCAGCTTGAATTTTAGTTTATAAGTAGCGATTAGTATACCTAAGGTGTCTTTGACCGCCAAAATGGGTAAAGTTGTTTCTATTCTGGCGAACTCATCGGCCTTACAGTTCCTGGAATATCACTATGCCCCCACCACCCAACAAAGGTCAATATTAAACAGCTCAACAACCTAATTGACCCCTATCAGTGTGGTTTCAGAAAAGTCCACAGTCGATCAAATTTTCACACTTCGGCAGATCCTGAAGGGGACGTTAACCAACTTGGAGTGCGCAACTGGAGGCAGTTAGCTAAGGACTTCTCCTAACTGGAGAAGCTTGTTGGTTAAAGCCCAGGTTCACCCCGAACTGTAGCGCCACCTAAGTAATATTGAATTTTGCTATTGATTTGGAATGACAGCTCTTGTTGGATGATCCTATAAACATGTATACTTGGATACCAAGTTGTGATAGACACGCTTACGTTATGGTTACCATTTGTGGTGAAGACTCGCTCCATTTTGTTTTTGCCTAATCTTTGCGTAGGAGGAAGAAGTACACGCCATTTGCTTGCCCCTGAGGTTGAGGTTTAGTTTGTTAACCCTCACATTTGATTCTAAGAAGCTTTCAGTGTGAGCTGGCACTCGGGCTTGGAATAACATATTTACCACAAACCACTTTCTTCTCCCATTTGAACTAGTGCTCATTTGTGCAGTCCTTTACGATCTGACCACACACCACGCAACGATAGCATCTTCTCAGATCAGTCCCTTCTCCCAGCCGACAGTAGACTCAACAGTCAAGCAGTTTCTTGAAGTACCCTAGTTAGGAAAACCGACTGTAAAAGAAGGTTTTTTGTCCTCTTTAAAAAGATTTACGTGAATGGCTTTGCTAGCAACAAAACTATTTCATTTGTGGCTATCATGCTTCCAGGGTCACCATCAGTACTCATAAATTTACACTGGAATCCTTGGAAATGCCTCTCATCTCGAACATCATCTTTGGAAAAAAGTCAAGATGTCGATAACAATACTGATTTTACAGTGCCAATCCCCGATTTCAGCCTTTTCCTCCATAAATATTAGGCTCATAGAGAGTAGCATGAAATCAGAGCTCTTAAGCTTACGCAATAATTCTTACCATCATTGTGAGAATCTAGGCCCTGATTCCGGATCTGACTGTAATTCTCCTACTTACTCATGCAAATCTCCACTGATTTTCCCTCTGAAAATGCAGGTTCACACTTAGATAACATTCCTTTTATAATCCAAATTGCTTCAAATATTATATACAGATCAATAATGTTAACGAGTGTCTTAAGATGGGACACCACAAGACTGATAGGTCGTTCGCTATGGCTTACACTAACTTAAGTATCCGCCTGCGAACTCAATTAGTGATTTCTTGCTTCAATTTATCAGAAAATAAATTGATTCCCCCCAGGACTATACAGCATCAATTTAGTTTCATAAGTTCCCCCCTTTGAATTGCAGCCTTACCACTTGTAAATCTATAATTTGGTAATAAGGAAATAATTTACTTCAAAATATTGTTGATTTCAAATTAGACTCAAACCATTACATCGATGAGAACACGACCCATGTCAATAAGTTTGTTTATTATTATTTATTTATTTATTTTTCAGTTTTTTGTTAGAATCCAACCAAAGTTATGGACCTGACATTTTAATACCGAATTACCTCCATCATTAGCGATGTCAACGCTTCTCATCCGCTGACTAATGCCCTAGATTAAAAGAAAAACTTTTCAATTTTTAATTTTTGCCCCTTCATGCTGCTGGTAGTTACGTTGCGAAAAGTTGTTCAACCAAAGCAGCATCCACCCCTTTTCACTGTCGATTCCCAATCCCAACCCCAACCCCATTTAACCGATTTCCAGTAAGGCCAGGGCCAGCAGTGGAATGAATTTTGATTGTCCCATTCTTGTTTGCATAAAAAGTTCGTGTAAAAATGTCAAAGGCAGAGTTGTAGCCATGGCTATAGCGAGATACATAGCGTAACCAATATTTTGAACGTACAAGAGAGAGGTTCGATGAATAATTTACATTGATGGTGAAAAGAATTACCACGACGACAATCGTAATGAAGTAGCGGTCAGAAACAGAAATTCAATTAAAAGGAAAAAAAAAAATGAAATATTTATATCCACCATCGAATTACGTAGCTCATTGTGCCTTCATCATCGTCGCGTTATAAGCTTCTTTGTCAGTTCCAATTGGAAAATCCACTAATGAGATTAAGCAGATTGAAAAGGAGGCATGGATTGGGAGAATGCTTTTATTGAGGAAGTTCTTAAGGCCGATCGAACATTTTCAGGCTTTCATATATAAATAATTGGTATTTGTTAAATTTAAATTTAATTTAAAGATACATACGTATCATAAGTAGGGAGAGGAAATTAACCATTACCGGATATTGTATGTAGTTCTCATGTGATATGTACGAACATACATTATATCAAAGAGTGGTTATTCGGTCATCCTTGGGGATAGATCTCATATAACATTTCAGAATACATTCCTTCCTGCTTATGACAGGATTTGGAGGACAAGATTCAACGACGAGCTGTGCACAAGCATCGACTTAGTCCAAAAACTACGTATCATTCGTCTAAGATGACTAGGACATGTAGAGCGACATGTAGAGTTGCATGGTGGCGTGTACAAATAGAAGAGGATCTCAACCGACTTACAGTGCGCAACTGGAGGCAGTTAAAGATCGAGCTATTTTCATCTACTTTCGATTGAGTCCATTCTTCAATGAAGTTAGTGAACTATTGATAATCCTGGAAGGCGAGGGATGTACAGCGATCACGTATGCAGATGCTGCTGTTTTAGCTGCCTCAGGATAGCACCTAAATACTCTAAAAGAACTTCTACAAAATGCTACAAAGCTAGCCAATTGGGCGGTTCGGTGTGATTTGGGTGTAAGTCCAGCCAAAACTAAACTAGTACTCTTCTCGAGAAAATATAAAATTCCGTTAGTCGACCCACCCTCTCTCAATCGCAATATATTTGCGTCTTATCCTAGATAGGAAGCTAAGCGGAAACGTAACATTCAAGAAAGAGTCAAGAAACCACTTATTTCTTGCAGAAAAGCTACTAGACATAGGTGGGGTCTACAACCTCGAATAACCCACTCGATCTACGTATGTATATCTCGGTCACGATACTTACATACGGGGTGATTGTTTGGTGGACAGTTTTAAAGTAGCATACAGCTTGTCTGTTCATAAGCGGTGTTCTCCGCATAACTCCCTCTGCGGCACTATACATTATGTTTCATCTGATACCCCTGGATATATATTTAGGTTTCACCTCGAAGCTATCTCACAGTGGTCAAAAACAGACGGACCCCACGTCTAAATTCTGATAAGAACTTCATCGTCACCATCCCTTCCAGATTACTCTGGAATGCATTTCTACACTGACTGATTCACTACTACACTGATGGCTCAAAAACCAAAGACAAAGTTGGGGATGGTGTTTTCCACAACAGTCTTAATCTTAAATTCTCCTTCCGTCTTCCAAATCCGCGTGTTCCAGGCGAATATTAAGAAGTCTTATCTTGGCTTAAAAAAACCTTATATCTGCTAGGGATATCCGCATTCTTTCGGGCAGCCAAGCTATCAAGTCCTTGGAATCGATCTGTACAAATTCTCTAGTAGCTCTAAACTGCCGATCGTCTCTCAAGGAGATGGCTTACTTATTTAATTAGGTGACGCTAAAGTTCAGTGTGAACCGGGGCAACAAACCTCTCCAGTTAGTCCGGTCCTTAGCTAACTGCTAAGTGATATATTGTGCCCAATATATCACCAGCTTGGTAAGCAGCTTCTGTTTGCTATTACACAGCGGACACTTCTTGGTCAAATGGATCGCCTCCAGTATACAAAACTGACAAAAAAAAATATGACCGCACGACCGTCGAAGAGGGCCGTCGATTCAGAATACTTTCCATACAAATGGCACATATTAGTCGCGGAAGACTGCCATTCTGAGTCGGTTGAAGTCCCCTTCTACTTGTGCGCATCACCTAAGACGAGGGTTCTCTACTGCGTTGTTTCTCCGGATTTGATTCGAAGACTCTACGGGCCAGAGCGCTGGCGTCCATTCGCTCTATACGTCTTAGCTATCTCAAACAACTGATACACCATTTTCTAACTTGGTCGATGTAACTGTACAGCTCGTATAGTTCGTCGATGAATCTCCTCCTCCAGAGCTCGTCGACGCAAACGGGACTGAATATTTTACAAATAATTTTTCTTTCAAAACGGCCGCGGTATCGACGACTCGACCAACCAATGGATAAGGGTCATGTTGGAACGTCGAATAATTACTTCCTCATGGATTGTCGGTGTCTGTTACCAAACTTGTGTAATTAGTAAGAAAAAATTAACCCTTAGCGGACATTGTATGTAGTTCTCATGTGATATGTACGAACATACATTATATCAAAGAGTGTTTATTCAGTCATAGATAGATCTCACATAACAATTCAGAAAACATTCCTTCCTGCTTATGACGGGATTTGGAGGACAAGATTTAACGACGAGCTGTGCAGAAGCATCGACTTAGTCCAAAAGTTGTCTCTCGCTCACTAAGTGGTCCCTAGTCATCGACAGTTTTCGAGTCGATCCGCAGAGATAAGATCCATGTAGTCAATGGTTATCCTGATGTCTTACCGATCTTTATCGGTGGTTCGTACGACCATTTCTAGTGCCAAACGTGGAGCTTTACTACACTTTTTAGAGTGGTGCAACAACAAGCCTTTAACGAAAAGAAGACAGATCAACCATAACCTTACTGTCGAATCAACTGGGCTACTACCACTTCACTGATTAATAACTGAAAACACAAAATTTGCCCAGCCCATTGTGATATTGTTCCGGGTTTTTAAACAGTCCAAACGATCAATCAAGGAAATCCTCAACTTAGCTAGTGAGCTTTCCAACAGCAATCAAATAAGTGGCCAGAGACAGAATGTTTGTTTTGTTTGGAGGAGAACGAATCATATAAATCATATTCTCTAAGAGTGGCCCATACTATGGTTAAGACATGTCTTCCAAAAAGAAACACGGTCGCCATTGTAGTCCTTCCGTATGTAGGGAAATGATTACAACCAGTCTGTTAACCAGTTGCCTGATCAGTTGCTCATCTATGTATCTTTATCGTTCAATCACGTTACCTAGGGCCCATTTGTACTGTATGGACGCCATCAATTTAAAGGAATCAAGCCTTCTCAGGTTCTTTACTTCTTATGTCAAGGAGTCCATTCTTAGTTCACATATGTATGTACATATGTCGATTTTGAGAGCATTTTGTCAGATTCTCAATATTATAATTAAGGTTTCTATATACACATCTACATCTGAATGCCTAACGATCACCCTAAGGACGTCAACCAGGAACTTGATCAAGGACTTATTTATTTCCTTAACAAACTGGTTTCGAGAAATCAGTAGTTTCGCAATCCAAAAAAAACTTAACTTCAATTAAACAAAAGACTATCATCCTTGAATACATTTGCTTACTACCACTATTATCCTGGCCATAAACATGTCAAGGATAATCAGAAAGACACAAAAGAAAAAAAAAGCTAATTGTACATACCCACTGTATCTGGTTTACAATTTTCCTTTTTCCCATTTCACTTTGTTCGTTAAGTTGTATAACAGTCGAGACATTAGTTTCAGCTGTCACCGTTAAAGAAGGTTTCACCGTTAAACCGTAATTGCTGTTAAATCTTGATATCTCTCTCTCTCTCTCTCTCTGAGACATTGTTAAAAAAATATGCTATCAGACATTACACGAGTTTTCACAGAAGGAGAAGTACATAAGTACATGGTATCTGTACCTATACCTACTTGTAGAAAGGGGCGAACTGGCGTCATCCAATTCGACTCGACGCGGCCTCTTTTCTTTTATACTCTCTGGAGATAGAAAAAAAAAAAGAAAGTCCTTAATTATTATTATTGGTGGTGTTGCTTTCTCCTTTCGGCATAATGGCTTATTGTTGCCATCATTGTGTTACTGTTGTTATAATGCTCATGATCCTGGTTTCCTTAACGTTATTGTAGAATTACTTTTTTTTTACGTTTTGTGTCTGGTGGGTACTTTACTCGAATTCTTTTCTTTTTTTTTTGTCTACATCCTGTTCTATAGCTGGAAATGAATTAGCCTATTGTATTTGGTGGTAAACGTAAAAAAAATGTCAACATTATACTGGTGCTACAAATGTTAATAGGATATGAACATAAAGTGACAGTAAGCCTGTTTTGAGCTATTTGTTGTTTGCTTACGAATGGCCCATGATGAAATGACAGGACAAAGGGAGATGGCAAAAGGGATTTGCACTTAAATGAATTTTAGGTGGACTGATGGGGAAAAAATTAAATAAAATTTCTTGGAAAAGGTTGAGGGAATTGTCATTCGTCATGAAAATGCTTTAGAGCTATTTCCACTCAGTTATGAATAAGCCTTTATAAGCTTCTATAAGAATACAACTGGCGAGTATTTGGTCCACTAAGCGAGACGGTAAAAGTTGGAAGTACAGCGACATTTGTCTTTCCAGCAGTGTCCCATTTACACTCGAATGAATGAGGGAAAGAAATGCCTTAGTTTTCATTCGTAAATTAGGTATATTTTGACCACACTGAACTTAAGTGATAGAAGACTGGTCCACAAAGGCTTCCAGGAGCAAGTAAAACGATTCTTAAATTGATCCGCGTTTTCTACGCCTTCGATACTGTGATGACTGCATACCAAGTAAGGACAAATTTTGTCTAAAGAATCATCCTTGCTTAGAATCTATGCAGCAGGAGACTAAGCCTTTTAAAAGAGATTAGCTTGAAGTCCGGATCATATTAAGAATTTGTAAGTGTGAAGTTGGGTAATTTGGACGGAGAAGGTTTTATTATATGATGTATGTTGGAACAGATCAGGAGGGCTTCCAGAGGAGCAGTTGAGCTTAAGGAATGACAGTTGTGACCCAATAAATTATTCCACTTTGTGCCAAAAAGTTGTGAAATTGATTGAAGTCAGAAATATCAGTGTAGATAACAAATGCTATAAATTTGTTTTGTATACAATTCACATGGTTTTAAGAGCTGTTTGCTACCTTTATAATGTCAATATCCATATCTTAGATGAAGCGAAATATTTGGGAGTGATCCTGGATAAGAGGACTTCTTTGGACAATGCATGTCAAGGGTAAGACATTCAAGGCGCTCTCAGTTTAAGGGTGCTTTTGCCAAGACACGGGACTTATTACCAAAAAATGTCCTCTGGATCTATACGGCTGTGGTAAGATCTTTTCTAGTTTATGCGTCGGTTTTATGGCGGAGGGAGCTTTCGCGTAAGTGTGTGACTGCCCTCTGCACGAAACTCCAAAGAAATGCCTGTCCCGTACGCCTGGTTCTGCTCTAGATGCTCTGCTTGATTTACCTCCTTTTGATACTTTCATCATCGGCAAGCAATCTACCGTAGACGGGGTAGCTTTGGTATTATCCGCATTGGAGTTTCAATGACCGTGAGCAACGCTTATCCTACGATCCTGTTTTCATGGATAAACCGACACCAGAACTTTGGCTGCTGTGCAAATTTAGAGTCGACTTTCCTTGCGTTCAGAACTGGGTTCGGCTATAGTCTGAGCCTGGACTGGGCTGTAGTCGAATCTTCACGGATGGGTCCAAAAGTAGTCAAGGATCTGGTGCTGGTGTCTTCGCGGAGATCGACAACACTAGACTTTACTACTCTTGAGGCAAGAATACCTCTGTTTTTTAGGCGGAGATCTATGGTATTCTAATGACTGCTGACTATATTGTTAAAAATAAGTGGCGGGGTCGGAGTTTATGCATAAGAAGTAGACACAGTCACGTTTGCGCTTAAGGCCTTGCTCAACACTGTAACCCGTTCCAAAATAGTTCGAGAATGCAAGAACTCTTTAGATTCGGTCGGAAAGCTGAACTTTTTGACTCAGGTCAAAGTGGGATTGCGGGTAAATGAGATCTCCGATGAGATTACTAAGCAAGGCTCAGAGGACGATTTCTCAGGACCTGAACCTACGTTGGGTCATCCCGAGTCCTCGATCAGGGCCTCCATTAACGACTGGGTTTCCTACGAGCACAATTGAGTGTGGCTCAGCAGGCAGACTAAACGTATGCCCCCGAACGTCTGTAAGAAATCAGCGGCAACTTATTAGCGTTCTTACGGGACACTTTCGTTTTGCCAAGCATCTTAATGTGCTAATCTTAAGAGATACTATAATACTACGATACGATAGGGCGGACGGTACTACGGATCATTTCCCACTGTTGCAATTAGATTCCTTATTGGCTGCCTGGGTCCTCCAATAATTGGTAATGGACTGGATATTGCGGCATCAGGCATCTTGTGAAGAGGTTTGCAAACACCTCTGCTTGGGTTTTAATGGCTTCCTTATGGACGAAGTTTGGGAACCAGTCCATTCCTGGAGCCTTATTGCTTTTCATTGAGCTCACTGCTTTCAGGACTTCTACAGTTGTACTGTAGAGCCCAGCAAGTGCTTGTTGACATTCTTCTTTGAAAAGGTTTGTTCTTGAAAGAGTTCAAGAAAAACCCTTAATTTTAGCTTAACTCCTGATTGGAATGCTCTAGAGCAGAAGAAAATTACACCTTTGCAGAGAAAGACCTATCAACCGCAGCAGGTCCTTGATCAAAAGCCACCTACTAAGATTATATGCATTTGCCTATACCTCATTTATCCTTTCGTACTCCGATGAACGAGTGCCTGGAAAACATACTTACAACAATTCAAAAAGAGTACAACATTTGATGGCTGCTTACAAAGCAAGTACATTATTTGTATTGAATGTATGACCCCCATTCCGGTGTCCACGTTCTCCAAAAGACGTTTATAAAGTGTGCTCGTCCGTTTACGTGACAAGAATATGCATTTCAATTGCACACATAAAATCGAAAGGAGAAGACACAAATACCAATTTGTCTGTTTCTACTTTATTTCTTCCTGTCATTTGTAACTGACTCACTGCACCTTCTCCTTTGTAGGGTATCCGAACTGCTGTAAACAGTTAAAGGGTCATCCTGTTCCTTTGTTTTGTCATTTCTTGAGTACTCTTTGAAAAGTCGTACACCACACTGTTATCACCCTCAGTTAGACTGTGCTTATGTGACTTCCATAGCTGTCAAGATTTAAGTATGTAGATACGAGTATATGTCTCTGTGTGCATAAACTGATAAAATGAACTGACAAAAGGACATTTATGCTATATGATGAGTCTTTTCTGTTTTTTTTTTTTTTTTTTGTCACTTATCCCACCCAATGCCTTCTTTTGTTAACTCAAATCTAAAACATTATTATGACAGTCAACGGAGATGGACACAAAAAAAAAAAAAACACAAGAAATCAGGATATAAACAGTGAAAAGTGCCTTTATCCTGGTGGCACTGTTCCACAACTGGTTGTTGTTGAATTCTTTTGTTGTTATTTCATTACTGGTTTATTATTATTGTTGATGCTATTGTTAATCTCATTATATATTCTTTGCTTTTGTTCTTCTTGTTATCTTGTTGACTTGTTTCTTTTTTTTTTGTACCCAGTTGGATGACGATGAGAAGGTAATTGTTGAAAGGATTAGAGGAACCCTTTTTTTAATTGTCCCTTCTTATGATAATGGACGTGTGCAGAATGAAGCGAAGAAACAAGGTTTAGTACTTTTGTTGGATTAATTGTCTTGTGGAGATACATTTATCTTTGGTAATACAGTTTACCATGGCTTGGAAACCATGTAGAATATACTTTTGGAATATGTAATCGGTTTGTTGTAGCCATTCTTTGAACGTTGTTGGCGTTGGATGACAGCTGAATGACAAGCATTATAAATAGAAAAATTTAAGACCTCTAGACATTGTAAATGCAAACCCTTTAAGGGAGGACTTCCCTCAAATAAAAAAAAAAACGATCATTGTTACGGCCCTATACCATATCAGCATAACGAGTGTGTCGGTTTTTTCATGGCAAAAAGATTAGGTGGACGAAACAGGCTTGCAAATATATCTAGCAATTTAGGTTAGGTAAATGGGTTAGCTGCAACACCAATGATGTAGTTAACATTCGGATTTCTGATGGATCGATTGTATACCCCTGTCATGGAGAAACCTGAATATGAAAAAAAAAAGACAAATAAATTAATGGTCCTGTGTGCGCGTCCTGCCTAAACCATCTTGAGATTGTCGTAAATTTTAGAACAGCTATTGGTGTTTTTTCTGACGAATTGGTCAGGTCCTTTCTTCTGCATTTGAACCACACCCTCTGCAGAGGTCCTCTGTATTTATTTGCAATCTTCTCAGGTGGACCACCAAGAAATTGTAGTGACCTTTTGTGCGACCTTTTAAACGCAAGGATATGGCTGGTTTTGATTTTCTCAGAGTTTTCTGAAGACACGACAAGATGAGAAAGCGCTCCAGGACTCTTCGGAGCTGTTTCCTTTAGATGTAACTCTATTGGTTCTAATGGCATTAGTAGTCCCTATGCAAGGTAATCTTTGAATTTGGGGTAGTTCCCTGAGGTACAGACCATCAGACTAGGCATCAAAAGACTAGCTGAGTACATCCAGTCCATGATAGTATGCTACATGTGTTCTCTTTCCAAGTAAGATTTCGGTCAAGTGTACTCGAGTGGAGGTATGTACCATTGAGTCTTAAAGACCTGATTCATGGTGTTGTTCCTTTGTAAGTGAAGAGAACCACCTCTGTTTTTAGGGAGTTACTGTGTGAACCACATTTTCCACCCATTTGTGCAGAGTATTGAGGACAGATTGTAATACTTCGATTATGGTGAACAGGAACAAAATTCTCTCTGTTTCTTGAAAACAGCTTTGATTTCCTTGAAGCAGTCACAGTCAGTGGAATACTTTGTACGCTTAGCCACATTGTATAGTTTTCTGTGCATGATCACCATATGGGGTTCAGCTTCTTTTGACCCCGACTAACAGACAAAACCTTTCAAAGGCTATTGTGAGAACCAAAGTAAGGGTTTTGAATGGTTCATTAAGGTTAATGATTGAGGATCCCCTTGAACTGTACAGATTGCCCCTAAAACCATCCCAGCCGATTCTTTTGGGGTTACGATAAGGTTTATGTGGTTTGAGACTTAAGGTGAAATAAAATCATTCTATAATCTGAGAATATAAGAATGTAGCTCAAAGTATAATTCTAAAAAACTAAAAATTCTATACTACCGTCAATAGTAAAAAGATTGCCTATTCCAATGGTAAGTTTGGAAGATGATAGAAATGAACAGAAAAACCGAGACATTCAACCCCACGAGACTGGTGAATCTGACAAGTAAATCTTCTTTTCTGTTAAACATTAGAAAAAAAGTCCTGAACCTTCCTATCAGAAGACTAATAAATCATCCAGATTTTTGAAGTGAAATTCCTTTAGATACACCCTACATGTTGAGATCTCTTGCAATAGAAATGTGAAGTGATGAATGGAAAAAGAGCTAAGGACCATTAAAGACTGAAAAGACGTTCAGGTAAATATCATTAGACCAATCTCCTCAGATGTCTACTCTACTCGACTACATTCAGAGTAAAAGGTGATGAGAGAAAACTAACCGTAGTACAATGGCTTGTACTTGGTAGCATTGGACAAGAAAATTTACAGTACAAGCATGAATGGACATAATTTTCAGTATCAACTCCTGAACCATGTTAATTAAGGGTTCTGAGAGAATCGAAGAACTCAAACAGAAAAAAAGGAATATTCTTCCCAATCCCTGGAACTTTATGATATGAGAACAGACTGCTGCTTCTAAGCAGAGTTTCCAATTACCTGCTTATTACCATAATCATAGAATCATCTTCCACATCAAATGAAGTGAAGCTTCCAAACTCCAAAAGATACTAGCCAACGATGAACATGGCAGTTACTAGCTTCATAAGGAAGGCAGTACTAGAAACTTTAGTTTAAGCTCACTTTCCAGGAAGCAGTACACCTGCGGCTTCTGTTAAAAATGGGTATAATTGGTATAATGTAAGAGAATCCCTCCTCTATTGAAGCAGTTGACTATGTAGTCATTGCACTAACCGGTTGACTCATGCGATCGTTCGAAGGATGCTGTCCGATTAGTAGGCACAGCGGAAAAAAATGGTGGAGTGATAAAATAGCGGAATTCATTCGTATCTCAAGAACCTCGCCAAAGATGGGCTCATCGAATGGTCTACCTACAAAGATAGTGTTAAACTCCTCAAGAAATTCCTTTCTTAGATATGCAAAAAAAAAAAACTATATGGAGACTTTTCTGTGAATCTAAGGAATCGACCAACGAAGCATCGCGCCTCGGAAAGGTTCTAGCAAAGACACCAAAGCTGGCCTCTAATATCAGAAAAAGCGATGGTACATGGTCGAAGTCGCAGAAGGAAGTGCTGGACATACTACTGAATACTAACTTTCCCGGTTGCTCACTGGTGTTCGGAGATGATATACCCATCATTATCGGGAATGAACGAAGAGAAAGTAGTGATTATAATAGAAGAAGAAAAGATAGTTTGTAATCAAATCATTTACCCTGTACAGGGCTCCAGGAATGGATAACATTGGGTCTGTAATACTGGTCTAATCAGAAGATATCGTTAGTCCATGACTCAATTAAATTTTCACAGGCTGGCTTAAGCTTAGTTGTATTAAATGCGTGTCATATTCATTCCCAAAGCTGAAAAAGTAAGTCACACGACCTCAAAGGACTTTAGACCAATCAGTCTATCGTTCTTTCTACTGAAAACATTGGAACGACTAATGAGAGATGTATACCTACATAAGAAGTGTGACTGGCGATAACTACCTGTCCAAATCACAACATGCATACATCCGTGGCAGATAGGTAGACACAGCTCTCCACAGGGTTGTGTCAACCATAGAAAGATCCCTTTACTTCAAAGAATTTACTCTGGGAGCATTCCTAGACATAGAAGTAGCGTTCAACAACCTGAGCGCCGATGCGATACTGGACATCTTATGCAGGACAAAACTAAACACCGGACTCTGCAACTGGATTACACTGATGTTTAGATCGGTAATCGTACACTCAACACGGACAGAACGCCTCAAGGCGGAGTACTCCCTCCGCTAATATGACTTCTCGTGGTTGATGAGATCTTGGAAAGATTTAAGGAAAATGGCTTCATCGTGCTTATCCTAATGATGTTTTCATCTTGGCCTCAGAGAAGTTCCTTCCAGTCGTAAGTGAAAGGCACAATCTCACACTACTACTAGTGGACGACTAGGCTGGCAACAAAAAGCACTGGGAGTCAACCCGTCGAAAACGGAGTTAGTGTTCTTCACTATCTTCAAACCCCCTCTTCGAGGTCGGCACAATATCTGGGCGTAATTCTGGACTCCAAAAATGATAGGACAATATCGATGAACGGATCAGGAAAGCAAGCGTAGCTTTCTACTCTACTGTAAAAAGGCGTTCAGTAATTCGTGGGGCTTATAACCAGCACTGATATATTGGCTGTACACGGCTATAGTAAGAACCATTCTTACTTATGGTTCACTAGTATGGTGGAAGGAACTCGAGAAGCAATACAGCTTTCTAACCTTACAAAAATACAGAGGACAGCTTGAATCGGTATAATGGGATCACTACGAACAATACCGACAGTGGCAATGGAGACCATGCTCAGTCTCATTTCGCTGAATTTGTACTGCAGCAGTCTGGAGGCCAAAACTGCTATAAGACTGAAGGCAGTACGATCATGGTCATCGAACCCTCAATGGGAGGCCACCAACGGATCGACGGTAACTGATCACATAATCCCGATGGTTGTACTTTGAAAGGAGATTTGCTATACAAATTCCAGGCAGAGCCTACTGGAATCACCATAGAACCGACAATAAAAAGGAACTGACCATCTACACTGTCGGTTCTAAGATGGACATTGTCACAAGGGTTGGGGTCTATTGCGAGATTCTAAAAATAGACCGTTCCTTTAAAATAAAAGACGATAGTGTTTTTCAAGCCGAAATCACGGCCACTCAGGCTGTATTGTTGACAAAACGATAACTGTCTATATAGACAGCCAAGCAGCTATTAAGGCTCTGGGCTCTGTAGTAATTAGATCGAAGCTTGTGAGCGCCTGCAAATCACTCCAAACAATACATCCAGAGCCAATACGGTCACCCTATGCTGGGGACCAGAACATATGGATATCTTAGGCAACGAAATGACTGATGAGCTCGCAAGAAAAGGCTCGGCGCAGTATGTATCCTGTTCTCCTGTTTGTTGCCATCCCGATCCCAATATGCTCCTATAAGAAAAAATAGAGGATGAAGCCACTGGTTAGGCCAATCAACGATGGACTCATCTAGACACGTGTGCAACGGCCAGGGCAGCTATGACCGGCCCTAAACAAGTAGAGATCTGTTTCTCTGGTGAAGCTCAGTCGTCACAATACACCGGCCTTCTCTGGCATAATTACTGGGTACTATGCCATTGGTATTCATGCAAATTGCCTCGTTGTACTACACAATGACTATTGCAGAAGTTGTAGGAATGATGAAGAAATTGAATCTGTCCACCTGCTATGTGACTGTCCTGCCCTATCTGTTCGAAGAATGAGAATTCTCGGTAGTTTCTTCTTCACTGGCTTGGAGGACTTCGGTAATGTCGAGTTGATAAGCCTCCTGCGATTCACATCACTATCGTGGTGGTTCTAATACAGCGGTTTTCCTTTCAGCGTTTCCTGTGGTAAAACATTGACTCCAGATTCTCCAGATCTTGGATGCACCTGCTTTAGGAGCTCGTTAAAAATACATAATCATGAAACGATTAATAGAAGTCTCTTACTAGAAATGGATTCCTTCCTTACCTAACCTAGACTTTAAATAAACTTATAAAAAAAATGAACTCCTTACAGTGCAGAATCAACCTCACTTACAACCAACAAACCTTTCTGGTTAAACTGGGCATTACCTAACCGCCTTCAGTTTAGCGCCACATAAAGTGAGATACATCTCTAGACCGCTTCTTCCCTGGAATAGATTCAAATAGTATGTAAAAAGGGCTTGGAGCATTGGTTGTCCATTTCCTTGAAATCTTAAATGCCAATGTTGCTATAGAATAATCACAAGGATACGTTTTCATTGAGCTGTCCAAGAAACGTAGAGTAAAGCTTTCTAGACTGAAGAGTCTTCTGATTCACTAAATGAGAGTATTCCCTTATTGTATCGACTCCTTACTGTCATACATATCAGAACACAATTTAAATAGCTATAATCATAGGTGGCAATTTTGCACTACAGTTTGTGTATTAGATATTCAATTTAATTTTAAATATTCAATGGTGAATGGATTTCAAGAAGTAAACCACTAGACATTATCTCAGGAAATCCATAACTCTACTTCTGTGATCAGAAATATCCTTTCATCGAAATACCTATAGGCAGTAGCCGATAAAATTTGTATATAACTTTTAACACCTCTGGCACGTGGTATTTATCTATGACTGTCAAGAGTGTAAGATGATCAATTTAATTCATTCATGCAATGATGCATTCATGATTGGATTCCATGCACATTTCTATTGAATTGTGTTTATGTGATAAACAAACACAAATAGCACTCCAGTGTGTGCATCCTCGTATATCCCTCTGAATAGTGTCCAAGCAATTTCCTTTTCCTCGATTTAATGTTACTATTTGTCATTATAAGTCCTTGAATATTGCTGAAGTATAAATGTGTACACACACAGTTTGTACACACAATGGCCGATTCGGAATGTTTGACCACCTCTCACCGATGACAGTGTGTTATGTTGTTGCGAAGTTCTCTCTAGTACCAAATCGTTCAACGAGTCGGACGTGTGTAGAGTGATTGCAAGGATTTATGTACTACAACACTACTGGATGCATCTAAACCCTTTCGCAAATAATCGTTCTTCGAAGATTGAATAGATTTGCTTGTGCATTTCAAGTGTCCCTGAGAGGAACAATTGTGTGAAGTGTCAATTTGATTGAATGAATTGAAAATCTCGAATACCAGAGGACCTCTTGTTGTGTGTGTTTGAATAAGATATCTCCTCTCGAAGGAAATTGTGATAGAGAAACAAAAAAAACAACAGCAACACATTCAGAAGTGTCCTAATTTCGAATTATTCAATTCTTTGACAATGTAGATTTTATTAAACTGTTTTGCTTACATAAAGAGTTGGAAATAATTTGAATATGTGTATACATATGTACATAGATTATAGTTGGAAGATCCAGGTGGGCTATGACTTTTTTAAGGACCCTGTGGCTCTAATTGGTCAGTTCTGACTTTAATCAATTTTATGCACTGCTGCCCATTTAGAAAGTTTTGACGGCAACAAATGAGAGAGTGGAGAAAAATATGTTCCCTCTAAGGTAATCTTTTCTGCTTCCGGATGGCAGGGAAGGATCTTCCACGATGTAGTCAACGGCAGCATTCACAATTCCAATCAAGTCGAAATACTTGGTGTACACCTTGCACGAGTTTTTTCCAAATATTCAAAATAAGACCTCTATTTTGAATATTTGGAAATTATAGGAAACTCTCTTCAAATTAAATAGACACTAACTGTCTTCCTCGACATTGAAAGAGTATTCAACCATGTGAGCACTGAAGGAATTACAAACAACCTACGTAAGGCCCAAATAGTTCTATCGCCACTTGTATGACTCTTAGTAGTGGGCGATTTGGTTAGAATACTAGAAAGCAATAGCTTCAACGTAACGGCCTACCTCGACGATGTTGCTATTTTGGTATCAGGAAAGTTCCTCTCCGTAGTCAGCGAAAGACGGGGCCTGGAAGTAAACTCAGCGAAAACAGAGGTAGTGCTTTTTTACAAGGCAAAGGTCAATACTGGATTCCAAATACCCACATATGAACAGTAGTGATCTTCAAAATACCTCGCCATAATATTGGATTCCAAACTATCCTGGAAAGAAAACTTAGACAATCGGGTCTAACAGGCTTACGTGGCACTATACCCACGCAGACAACCATTCGGGCGGACATGGGGACTCAAACCGAAAGTGGTGTACTGGCTATACACTGCGGTGCTAAGACCCATTTTAACCTACGGTTCGATTGTTTGATGAAAGTGGAATATCATCTTGAAACCTGACAAGGATTCAACGGGCAGGCTACCTAGGGGTGACGGGATTGATGAGATCAGCACCAACAGGAGTCCTGTAAACAATACTAAATCTTCTTCTAGTGGGGCAGATCGGCTGATAAAATGGCAATAAGGTTAAGGGAAGCCGGACTATAGTTAGCTAAACTCTATTGTCGTCCCACTATCAAAGTGTAGTCGGAGATTCGCCATAAGAATTGCTAGTAAGGAGGAGTGGGATTGTAGGATAGTCTGTACCAAGAATGAGCCAGCTATCTATACCGATTGATCCAAAGTGGATCTAGGTACTGCTGCTGATGTCTACTGTAAGTCTCGAAATACAAATCGGTCCTTCAGACTTAAGGATAATTACCGCGTTTTTCAAGCCGAAGTCACTTAAATAGAATAAGCTGCAGGCTCGAGGTATATGTTTCTGGTAAGATAGTTAGTATCTATGTTGACAGTCAAGCCATTAAAGTGTTACAGTCAGCATTGGTAAGGTCAAAGCTCGTAAAATTCAGCATAAATAGACTGAACGATATCTCAGTAGCTAATAAAGTGATCCTCTGTTGGGTATCGGATTACATGGATATCTCAGGTAAAGAATAAGTAGATGAACTATCCAGGGTAGGGTAACATCTAAACTCCCCGCAGGACCTTCCTGAGGCTTAGTTCACTGCTTACCACTTTGAACAGGGAAATAGAATCCAACGATTAATACATACATACATACATGTTCCCCAGCCAAATCGTTATAGCCAGTCTATGACAAAAAGAGATCTGCAGATGTCATAAAATTCAATCCCAGGGATATCCGGACAGATGTTGGTGTCATGACAGGACACTGCGTGATAGGGAATCATGTTTACGGCTTGCACTACCCCATAACGACTTTTCTATCAACTGCCAGGACGAAGAGAAAATTTAATCCAATTGTAATTTGCTATGCAATTGTCCAGCTGGGTGGTGTAGTTCAGGCGTCGGTGACTGAAACTTAGGTCCTCAGGGGTCTTATAATTGGGCATAATGGAATCTTTTTAAAGTAAGTTAGACAATGACAATTTCTTCACTCATTTAATTATTGCTTCACATTGTCAGCAAATTGTCAGCAAAAACTGGCTACCTCGGCCCCTACTGCCCAAGAGGTACCCAAAGGACTACCCGCCCACGTAAAAAACAAAACAAAACATAGTTATGAGATAGACACCCTATGCCTGGACCCCTTTGACAGGTAAACAGACCCGGAAGGAACATGGACTATAATATTTTGAGAGTCTGTACCTGGAATGTATGGGTAGTCTAACAACTGAAAACTGCTCTTGCCCAATATAAGGCAGACATTACTTCATCCCACGAAATTCGTTTGACAGGATCAGGAATAATAAAAAAAAAGACGCCACATTTATTTTAACTGACGATTCCGGTCCAGAGTCATTGGCTTTGTCAGGCCCATAAGAGGGCTACATATTTCGGAATGCGGATTCATCCTTGGCAATCGGTTCTGGTCAAGAGTCATTGACTTCAAGCCCATAAGCGATCACCGGGCTGTGACCCGTCCTTATAAGTGACGATCGAAGAGCCTACGAAGCCTGTTCTAAGTACGATGTCAAAATCGTTCTCGGTGACTTCAAATATATCGTAAAGGAGAACATATTTAGTAGGGTAGTTCACGATATTACATCAGATAAAGACATCCGACTTACCGACTTGACGGCAGCTCGTAATACTGTCATAAGTAGCACTTGGTTCCCAATAAGAAAATCCACGCAGCCCATATGCGAGTCATGCATCAATTGTTTTGGATGTATACAGCTTCGCCAATAATCACAGTCGTACTATCATCAAGAATGTAGCCGAAACTACCAAAGGCTATACAAACCGCCACTAAACAAATCCGTGCTATGATCCACGTATTGGAAAAAATTCCCAGAAGCGGCATGTCTCCAAGCTTTGCAGCGGAAATCACGACCAGCGCGTAAGGAGTATGGAGCCACAAGACTGAAAGAAAAGAAAACCCTGCGTAGAAAGAAGAAGGGCTACGCAGCCTACTAGCTCGTGACAGAAACCAGATCCGAAATTTTTCACAAGAAAGTCAAGTAACTTACTGTGGGCTTCAGAGCTGGAACGCAGGGTCTACGACGATCTGGCGCAGCCCCTGAACAATGGCAGTACTTTTGAAATGAACAGGTGGAAGCACACAACTTAGAGATTGGTGATCATCACTACTGGCTGAGATGAACATGGTCATATTCAGACTCTGTTGTTGATTTTAATAGGTTGGTCCTTTCTCCTCGTCGCAGTCCTAGTTGCCTTATTCCGCTGCGAGTTTTGCTAGTTCGAGATGATACGTCGCCACTATGGAATCTTCGGCTACTGTACTCAGAGGCTGTGCAGTAATAAAAGGATCTGCAAAAACTCAGCAGACGCTG
Organism: Xylota sylvarum; assembly: GCA_905220385.1. Classification (NCBI taxonomy): domain Eukaryota; kingdom Metazoa; phylum Arthropoda; class Insecta; order Diptera; family Syrphidae; genus Xylota; species Xylota sylvarum. The sequence goes on from LR999958.1 coordinate 44,963,273, forward strand.
AAATGTGATGAGGATGAGAATTTTCACCGAAACAAATGAATCCTAAACTAGGTGTGAGTGAACCTTTCACGTCGCAATATCTCTCACGCTTAGCTTCAATTAGTCAGAATTCGTAGGCTTTCATGTCATCACCAAATATTCCAGATACCAAGGATACACATAGGCTTTGTTTTAATAAACATGAAAGGCCACCATATAATCGGTGAAATTTAAGTGCTTTGCTAATACTTGACTGGCGGGTATCCACTGGTGTACACCAACCAGGATTGTACATCAATAATAAAATGTATACACCTGTCCGCTTAATGGCACCTTCATCATTAAATTCGGGAGTAATTTTATGGCATCACGGTGATTATGGAGTGTCATTTCGGCAAATCGGCTCCGGTCCAGCGATAATAGTGTTCCCCCTGTTAAGGGGATAATGACAATGACGGTAATGGTTTCGACAACGCACTGCCATTCAATTAACGAATTTTCAAAACGTCGATAACTATGTATCAAGTTCCTGTTGCTGTTTGAACCGGAAGTTGATTGAATAATATTGTTATCGCATTATTGGGGTTATTCGAAAATCACTCTGCTTCAGCATACATACATACATCTAATCGTTATCCTGCGTGACAGCCACACCATCAGTCCTGTTTTGAAGCTCATAACTCGTAGAAACAAATACACCTTGGTATGGGGATACTCCGAGGGTACAACAACCACCAGAATGACACAAAAAAAAGGTCCTCTATACAATGACACCTAAGCTGAAAGGTAAAACCCCTAACAAGTAATAAAATTCAATTATAATCATCGTAAGTACTGGCTCCTCTAACGGAATATAGCCGGCATCATAATGGATTTGCCTTCATCATCATCAAGAGTCAAGGTAATGTACCACAACCTACAAAACGTCGGTCAAAATCACACCGACGAACATTAAGGCTTGCATCCTAAAAGCCGCTGGTCCTTCTACACCCCGTCCCCAATGGCTGACAACAAAACAATTTGTTCCTGGGTACTTGTGGCCCGGTTACGGTTCCTGTCACTGTGGGTATAGTATATCCACAAGTCGCACACCCCGCCACACAGTAGCAATTTAACTAATTTATCAAGTTAATGAGGAAAGTTTTGTGTAAGTGTAATTCATCGGCAAGACGGACCAACAGCTGAGAGTTTGGTAAGGCGATGTGGAACAAAGAGGATTTCATGTGTTCTGGCCAAGGGACCACAAGCCATATTTAATGAATTCCGAAAAGAGATGGATTACTCGGGGCATTAACACTTTAATTACACTAATCTGGACATTTATGGTGGCCCACTCAACAGCATTGGCTGGAAAGGCGATTCTCGTTGTTTAGTTTAGGTTTCGTTTCTCTGTTTTTTTTTGTCTGATGTGAGAGTGTTATGATATATGAGTTTAAGGACTCTTTAGTTCTTATGATATTCGCATCCGTCTTTCTGAGTTTGGTCTGTGTTTCCTCTTCTTGGAAAGATGGAAAGGATTCAAGGATGTGTAAGACCCAGTGCAACATTATCCACGAATTTTACTGACTGCATCCACTTATTATGTCAACTCTCGGTACCAACATTAAGTCTTTCCCTCAGGTGCGGTTTCCGCATATTGCACTGAGAGCAGCAACCCTGGGTCTTACGTTGTTCCATAAGACGCTGCTTATCAGATCAAGCCGATTCGTGATGTACATGCTATACTTTCCAGTGTTTGTCACACGTTCGCAACAAAGTTTTTTGAGCACGTTAAACATCACACTGAGTCCTCCAATGAGACAAGAAAATTAAAACCTTGTTACCTTACATAATGTTTTCAACTTAGGAACAATAAAGCTCTCTAGGTGGCATCTTCCCTCGTAGAGCTCTGAACTCCTTAGAACTGAGATAGCGTAAGGAAACCAGGTAATGTTGTATTGTGCACTACAATCTTTACCAATCTGAGCAAGAAAAATATAAAAAACTTTCTTTTCTTAAGGATTGTTAGTCATAAGATGTATGTATGTAAGCACTTGGACAAACTATTAGGCAAAGACTAGCAGGTGCATGCATTCCAAGAGCCGTATGTCATTCTTGCAAAAAAAAATAGGAGAGGCTGGTTTCACATCATCCGCCACAAAATGTCCAGAAACTGCATCCTATGTCTCCGATGCAGTATGTTTTTGCAGATTATGGAGGTTAAGCTGACGTACTGTCTTCTCTCAGCTGACTCCTAACCCCAGGTGTATTTTCAGTCTCCAAGGTAACATCATACCATTCATCAGAGCGTTTCAGCCGAGTCCATTGACAAACCCATTTTTGCATGGGTCTCGCATGCATATTATATAGTCTGGTCGAATAATATCTCAATTGAAAAGAAAGGTATAAATGAGATTATACAAAAGCAAACGTAATAGTGGATAGATCACACCCTAATTGATTGCGAAAATTGTATGCCCATGGCATAGAACAGTCGCGAAAGAATCTTGACAATTGGGAAAGAGCTGGATGGAGTTGAAGCTGAACACTGAACTGAACATGAAGTGATCCACAAGTGAACATAGGAATTGACTAGTAAATACATAGATAAGTAGAATAATTATAGTCCCTTGATATTTTTGCTCAAAAGGCAACGCCTTGTTGGTTAAAATATCAAGTCCCTCAATATTTGGGAATCATGCGGGGCTCCTATTAATTTCCATTCCAAATCACTGATTCTCCAGAGAAAAATAATCTGCTAATAGCAATATTCCCTTCAAATTCAGGCTTGTCAGATACTTCTCCGCTAACCAAGTAGAGGACGACTTTTGCACATCCAGCAAATCCCCAAGAAGAGCAATAAGAACTTTCTTTCAAACTAGCGTTCCAAAGTCCTGACATTAGTGCTTTCTAAGGTCATGGAAATGATTGCAAATTAGGATGTGAATTATGCCAGTATGGTTTACGACAACGTTATACAGAGTACCTTATTGTGTACCTAACAGAAAAATAGATTCAAAGTATTAACCATCACAGTGAATGTAGAGTAGTCGCCTTTGATATTTCTAAAGCTTTCGATAGAGTTTGACACACCGCCCTCTTAAGCACCCAGTCTAGGGTGTTGGTAGCATCGTATCCTTGTGAATTGTGAGTTTTTTAAGTAATCCGTCAATATTGGATGAATATATGTACATACATCCACTCCATTTTCAACCAATGCCGGCGTTACTCAGGGCTCAGTCCTCTCTCCTATCATGTTTCTAATATTTATCAGTCTTCTCTTTCAGTCGCAATTCAATGCATTCCTTTGCGAATGACAGTATAAGTACAAGACCACGGCTTAGATCCCAAGTCAAGGGTTGGGTGGTTGTCCCCGGTCAGCACGGACACACTTTAACCAAAAAGAAGGTCCATTGTGATATCATTATGGAAAAACCGGATTACCAGCATCGGGAACCTGACGTTGAGACCTCCCATTGGAACAGGAGGCACGGCAAGCAGTATCGATGTAAGCCGACACCGAGAAGTATGGATCACATTAAACCAGTTTGGCTCGGTGACAAAGCTTGTTATTTAACTAAAGTTTAGTCTAGCTAGATCGTTAAGATCCTCAAAAAAGTACTCGTAACAGGACAGATTCAAAGAAGATTTGTCATGGTTCCCTCCACTTCCTCATCTCAACAACTCCTACAGTAATCGTTGAAAGGAGCACCAAGTCTACCAAACAGTGCATTGTGAGAACGCCAAACATCTTCCTCAGATTTATCCTATTGACGGAAATAAGTCCACTGCTTTTCTTACAATCCAGCTCTGGCCAGATTTATTTAGAAGAGAGACTTGTGCTAATATTGTTCCACCTACTATTTGCCATTCTAAAGGCAGCGGTATGTAATCGGATTGTATCGAATTAATAGGTGATAATGGTTCCACCTATTGTCAGTCAGGTTCCAGTCTGAACCCTCCTTAGCTAGTTCACCAGCTTTGCAATTGCCCGAAATATCCCTGTGGCCTGGAACCCAGCACAGGGATACATCGCACCTAACAGCGATCTCGTTAAGAGATCTGCGGCATTGCTTTACCAACTTGAATCGAATTATTCGCGATTGCAAAGGTTTTATCGCAGCTTGACTGTCTATGTAGAAAACAATAGCGCTGCACTCTATCGAGTTATCCGAAAGCCAGGTCGAAGCTTTACGGACTGCAGTGACTTCTGCTTGAACTAGACTACAGTGGTTCGACAGTCGGATGGTGATACAAATATCCAGTCCACTGGAGTGCAACTTTATTGGATCCGTCTGTATAAATTTCTTTCGCAAATTCGTTTAAAATTTCTCCTGATTCTCAAGCACTTCTGTTTGGAATCCTGATTTTATACTTGACGTTAAGATCCAGATAGGAGACAATGTAGTCTGCCTCCCCAAGATGTCAACAGGAAGAAGATGGAACAAAGTTTCTATGCAGACGCAAAATAACCATTGAACTTTCTCAAGTATTCCATGTTGCTTTTCTTTTCCATCGCCGTCCACCAAACTAGTACTCCGTGCATAAGGATAGGTTTGATGACTGCCGTGTGTATGCAGTGAACAATACGGGGCTGGAGACCCAGTTTGGGCCTACAGCTTTCCTACATGAGTAGAGGGCAATCTAGGTAGCTCTTTCTCGCACGGTCTTGAATATTCAGTTTCCAAACAAATTTTTTTTTTCAAGAATAACCCCAAAGTATCTGGCGTGTTCTGCAAATTGCAATTCAATACCATTGAGTTTTGGTGGATATATATATGATATTTTATACCTTCTTGTGAGTAATATTAGTTCAGTCTTGGACCAATTTACTCCAAGACCGACATTATCTGTCCATTTTGTAAGTTTATTTAGAGCAAACTCCATTAAAGCAAAACTCTCTAACTGTAAGAAAGAACTTCCCTGATATCGCTATCGCAATGTCGTCCACATAAGCTATGACACTGAACCCCTCTTTACCCAAGATTAGGAGTATCTCATTCACTACCATGAGCCTCATTCTCTTTCTCCGTTCTGGTACCTCTGTACACTGACCTTTTGGTTCAGCATGGATAAACCTGCTTTTAAACATTTACTCCTTGCAATAGCAAATATAGTTATCAATCTACAGGTTAAGAAGTGCAGCAGATATAGCTTTTGTTTTGACATTGTTGAAAACTCCAAAACAAACCAAAAAAAAAATTTGGCACGACTGATTCATAGCAACCAGGGTCTAGCTTCTTAAAACCTTCGTGTTGTGCGTGTAATATTCTGGGAATCGAACTTTGAATCCTTCGCTCCATAGTCCAATGCACTATCCACTTAAGCCACGGCGCCCACATCAAGGAAGGACACCATTGTGAAATCCTTGGTCTCAAGAGATTTCTCAATGATTCCTACCAACGAGTGTACATAGAGCAGTCTCTACCGATTTTCCCTTGCAATACCCGTGTTGCTATACCGATAGGAGACTGCTATCTAAATTTGTTCTACTGTGGATGTCGATCAGCTTTTCCAAGGTCTTTAATACAAAGTAGGGTAGGCTGATCGGACCGAAGTCTTTAGGAGATGCGTGGGAAGACTTACCGGCTTTCGTTATAAAGACTATTTTGGCCCTTCTCCAGGATCTAGGAGTTTAGCCGAAGTTTAAAGAAATCCTAAAGATAATGTGGACCCAAGGGGTTACAGTATCAAACCCTTTGCTGTAATTCCACTGGTAAGACTTTTTCTAGGTCAGTTTTATTCGAATTCACAATATCTGTAAAAGATAGCTTTTATTTAGCTGAGTACCGTCCAGGATTCTTTCAAATCTGTAACCAAGATAAGTGTCGAATTTATTAGCGAGAATGATGCGACACTAATGATGTCACATATCTATCGACATATCTTGTGGAACAAGTATCTGCGCTAGGGCCTACATCGTTGAATATAGTGCATATTGAGCTATTCTCAGAGTCAGTCGTAGGTTGTTGTTAGCTAGTTCTGATCTTGATTAGGAAAAGCCAAGAGCTATGAAAATAGATGTAAACGTCTATGATATTGACTGGAATACTGTCAATAATAAGTGATATTTAAAGACTCAGACATAGATAGACGGATGGACGCAGTTGTATCATAATTATTTATGCAAGTAGCATCAATATGAATAAAGAGTTGAGATTCGCAGAAAGCGAGAGAAACGAGTTCTGTCAAAAAAAGATAAAAGGTTGAAAGAGGTAAAGCTAAGAGCATTACCAGCTAAAGTGAAAAAAGTCTCAAAAAAAAAGATGGGAATCCATGCACACCTGTCATACCAAAACTAATGGGAAATCATATGGCCTGGATTTTCAACTTAAAAACGAACTGGATTGGCATCCAACCATCAACTGCAAATCAATTTCATACTGGGGTTTCAACCGCATCAACTTTAAATGGTACACAAAATTTTTATACACTGACGAATGCATGCCATTCCAGTGGTTGTAATAAAATTTTAAACAAAACCCGTCTCTCCACTAAGCAGTGCATAAATCAACTGCAGGCCTATAAAGCCTTTAAAAAAACACATAAGCCTTCCAATTGCGATGAAATTACATTCCAACCACGAAAAGGCAAAAAAAAAAATAAAAAAAAAAAAAATCCACATAACAATATTCCCGAATGCAATAACACGAATACACCACTTATAGTGAAATAAATTTCATCTGAACGATTTGCTTTATGGTTTCCATCAATTTTGACAAAATAATCAAATTTCGCTCTACAATTTCAGAATACCACAATCGATGCGAATGCAAGGCATTTTATCCTGCGAATTTTCCGCATTACAATCATGATGAATGCGGTCGTAATGCATTCGTATCCCAACAAGAACAAACACGGACATAACCCGTCCCATCTGACTATCAGATGAATCAATTTTATTTGGCCACACACAGGACAATGGGACATTAGAATGTGAGGCGTTCACCAAACACCGCCTTCTAGCTATTCCATTACAATACGAAATACGAGTATTAGTGCATATAGCCAGAGAGTGTCAGGAGCAGAAATAGTGTCCTTAATTTGGGTCATTTAGACTGATGCAGCAGTTTGTAAATGGAGACCGTATAGTAGATGCTGCAAAAACTATCAAACAACTGTTTGACCAAACCACATTGGCGATAGCAGTATATCGTCCTGTCGTTCTTATCACAATGACACACACACACACACATATACAGGGAGTATGGGTTTATATCAACTCATAGTCTATCATGATCAACATTGGCTTTATCCAGCAGCACCCAGGAATAAAATAATAACCGCTGTGCTATGCTATTGCTCCTGCTGCTGCTGCTGTCACTCAGGGGGTAAAAATCTGACGACGGAATTTATTGGCACAGGCCTGTGGTCAATACCGCAGTACCCACTGTATGCTGGGCCTGCATTGGCCCAGTGGCGGTAGTGGCTATCAGTGTATTATCATTGCCTGCTTAATGAGAGCCTGGACGAGTAAAATTTCAATGAGCTCGGCATAAAGTTTTTGAATTAATTTGTTTTTGGAGGAAAATCAATTACCGGCCTGGCGGCGGCTGTAGTGGAATATACCAAGAGGAGTACTGCAACTGCAGCTGCAGCTGCAGCGACCACGGGCCAAAAATTTTGGAAATCATTGCCAATGGTTAGAGTTCACGTTGGCGCGCATAAAATAAACACCATATGGGGGGTGTTTGGTCGGTTGATTTGTGTTTGCAGAAGTGAAAATATTCGAGGGCTAGTATCCGAGCGAAAGTATCCACGTACACCTCAGCTAAGATGGCGTTGCGCTACCCCTATCATGGCTGTCACACTTCATTCTGTGTAATTAATTCTTTGACATTTTCATTGCCATGAATAGTCGCCGTTCTCGTATTACCACCTTCTGTTCGCATGCGAATGCCACAGGATAAAAGATATCCTTATTCCTGGTAAATCAGATTACTATATATTAACCACATACTATCTGTTGTTCTTGTATTCAAGGGTCTCTTCCACTTCGTTGTCGGTGTCCTTGTCGTCGTCGTAGTCGTAGTCGTCGTAGTCGTCGTCTTGTATTCTTCTACTTCAAGTGGCGTCATCTTGAATGATGTGAAAGTTTAATGGCTTTTCGGTTGTTTGGCATTACGTCTGGGTTCGCCTTTGTTGTTAATAGTTTCTGAAGCAGTATGGTGTAAGTTACAACGCACATCCTTGGGGATATCACTTTCATCGTAATGCAGTGTGACAGGAGAACAAATTAATTTACTGTAATGAAGATGTACTTATGCATACATGTATGTATCTATCTATATCTGGGATCTGTATGTGCGTGTTCGAGTATGAATGTGTTTTTGTCGAGCGAGTCGGAGTATTTTGGTCAATTGTGTGAAGGGTGGTATGGCTCCTTTCAACTGTCGGTGTTAGTTTCACTCAATTTCGTTAATTGATATCTGAGTTCGTGTTTCAAGACACAATGCGATGATTCGCATTGAATTTATCACTTAATTATTTGGGAATTCGATATTCGGTTTAGTGTAGCCCCTAGCAAACAGGTGGCATAGTGGTTAATTTCTGAACACTTATTGGGTGGCACTATACCTAGAGAGAGAGTCTTGTAAATCACTTTGTATTGGGACAGAAGTGGCCATACTAGGTTAAACGGTGAAAGGGTGTATTAGCAAGTATTTACTTGTCAGCAGAACATCATAGTCGACTGTTATAACTTCAGGGAAGGAACTGGATTTGCATGACTATTGTCAATCGATGTTTATTTAAACTGAAAAGCGAATGAGATTGATATAAAACGTTGCTCATCCAAGTCCAACTCAATGGCGCTGGAGCCACCCCAATGGGGGTTGAAGATATCCTCAGTCATTTGAAAATATAGGCTTCAGAGGAATACATAGATTCAACAATAATAGCAGCAGAATATACACCAAGGATAGTGCTTGCAGGGTCATCTTCGAATCCAACCCCGAAGAGAAAAAACTTGCATACTAAAGGCAAAAATGTGGAAACTGCATTACACGAGGTCGTGAGCACAATAGAAAGGTCTTTAAAGGACAAAGAATATACAATTGCTGCATTTTTAGACATTGAAGGAGCCTTCAACAATGTCAAAACATGCGCAGAGAGAAGAGCGCTTGAGAACTCCAACGTTGGTCAAGCACTCACCAATATGATCGTGAGTCTGCTGAACAAAAGGAAATACGTAACTGGGTGACAGTCATTTCAGAGGAATGCCACAAGGAAGGGTTGTCTCCCCCTTCCGAAGGATTCTAGTTATTAACAAAATTCTTCTGAAACTTGAAAGCAGGGGGGTTAAAATAGTTGCCTATGCAGACAATGTAGTGCTGCTGTCAAGAGGAAAATTCTTACCCACTATCAGTGAACTATTAGAAAATTTATTAAAGACACTTAACACGTGGGCAAAGCACTGTGGTTAATCCAAATAAAACCGAATTAGTACTTTTCACTAATAAAGTAACTATATATCGCATTTCAAACTACCAGCTATTGAGGTAGTACCCTTAAGGATATCTGATAGTGCAGGGTATCTAGGAGTCATACTAGACAGGAAATTTAATTGGAAGCTTCATATCAATGAAATAGTTAAAAAAGCAGCGATCGCGTTCTACACCAAATCTTCGGCAGAAGGTAGGAACCAAATCCTAGGATAAATCTGTGGATGTATACGGGAATTCTAAGACCAATACTCACATATGGGGACGTTGTCTGATGGCGAGCTGCACACTAAGCAACCAATCTTACGACAATGACTAAAATACAGAGGCTAGCATGTATAGGTACAATCAACGCGATACGAATAACCTCTACAACTGGATTGGAAGCAATCCTGAAAAATGCTGCCCCTAGACTTCTAGATGCAAGAGTGCCTTGAGGATAAGCTAATCAACGAGTTGAACCCAACCCTCGAAGGGCATACGCAGATCTTGAAGAAACTCGTAGAAGAAGACATAAACAGCGACTAAATGTCGCCATACCTCTATTTTGGAAAACCATTCTCTAGTATTATTCCGAGTAAAGAAGAATAGGAAACCAAGAAACCAACAAAAGACAAATTTATATCTACCCACACAGACGGTTCAAACATGGATATAGGAACAGGAGCCGGCATATTCTCCATTGAATTAAACATACACAACTGAATTAGACTTCTTAACTACAGCAGTGTCTTTCAAGCGAAGGTCCTGGCAGTGACAAATGCAGCCAGTATGGTATCAATGATGGGAATACCACGGGATGATATCACCATTTTTATTGATAGTCAAGCAGCCATTAAAGCAATTTTTGCTACAGAAATCAAATCCAAGCTATTTCGAGGCTGTCGCGAAAAACTTAAGGTTCTTGGCTCACAGCACAATATAAATCTCTCCAGAATTGTTGGTTACAAGGATATAACCAGAAATGAGATAGCACACGAGCTTGCAAGAAAAGAGTCTGCAATAAACCAAAACCAGGCACTTCAACCTCAGGCAACAAACCTCTACTCTACCTGTGTCACTAGCCAAGTCTATGTCAATTGAGGAACAGAACGTTAGGAAGATATTACTTCCAGGACTTACAAAAACTATCTGATGTCTCACTTCAAAATCTCTCCGGGTTTCTTAGGACATCACGATGGCTGGAGACCCGATAGCTGAAGAACCCAGTATAGAAACTAAGACCAAACCCTCCATTGGCCATCAGAATGGATCTACTTGCCTCATCAACCCACCCACCTACCTACCAAAGGTTGAGTGTAGCTTCCAAGTGTGGATGTGGTTCTTATTGCCCCATTTGTACCGATGCAGGCCATTCTTTGAATCTTAGTCATAGACTTATGATAAGATTTAGGAACTGGATCGGTTTGGACATTACTGAATTGCCCATCAATGTCCTGAAAGGCAGTAAGAGTGTATTCCTTATCCTTAATGTTCTTCCACGGTACTATGGAGTGTTGTTTCTACACTTTTGAATTTTACGCATGCTAAGTCGGAGATAGAACAACCGGGTTAAGTTTATACCGTGAGAATGAGTTGATAGCCCATCTTATCCTTTCTTCTGTTATCATTTGCGCTAATGTTTTGTGCTTTGTGTTATACTCATCTGGATGGTTATTTCCATTGGAGGTACATCCCGGAAAGTGGGTACTAAATAGGAGCTCAAGCGCTTTTAGCAGGATTTCGTTCAATTGCCTTTGGAATCTTTAAGAGAGTGCAGTACGTTCCTTAGCAAGGATATTTGTATTCTATATCTCATCACAGAAGGCTCCCTTGAATATTCTTCTACTTGATTTGTAGACTTCTCCGTCAATATCCGTTCTTGTGCATTGAAAAGTTTCATGGTTTCTTTCATAATTCTGTACAAACTCCAAAGTGGAACTCAGATGTAAGGGAAACCAATGAATGCTGAGTTAAGGATAAACTGGAGGAAGAATTGAAGACTTAGAGTCTGATTGTCCACCCCATTGCCGATTATTTGCAAAATCCAGAATCATTTGGGCAAAGAGTCAAATTTGTTCGTGTTCAATCGCAATACTAGTCACTAGCAAAATATGAAGCTCCCTAACATCGTGCAATAGCTATGAACTATGAAACTTACTAAATGTCAAAATATTTAAATATTTAATCAAATCTCACTTTCTTTAGATGGTTATACCTATGAATAGATCCTGACCTGGTCCAGAAAATCTTTAGGATATTTCTTCAGCAACTGAAAACGAATGTTTGGAGCTTCTTTCAAAATAAATCAAACAAAACTTAGTGCTTAAACTAATTACCCTAAACATTTTGAAGCAGACTAACCCTTGTCTATTCGCCTGAAACCATCGGTAGTGACATAACTCCTAAGAGACTGAAAATTTTCTGCTTCCTCTGCTGCTTGTCCAACAATGTTTCTGTCATCCAATTAAGCGGATAGACATGTACATATTGCCAGATTAATCATCATGTTTAAGTGGAAATCTTTAATCACTAATATAAACAGTACGGATCCAAGAATGCAGTCTTGTCGCATCCCACTTTTGTAAGGAAATGAATTTTCCCTTTTCCACTCACTAGCAAAGTTCTCAGACCTTCAATTCCCCGCTTAGTTACGTAAAAAGTGGATTATTTTGATTACAGCTGAGTCCCTCCCTCGAAGGACTTTAGTACACCAATCGATGGGTTCAACAACAAACTAATGGCATGCAAATTTCCTACAAAAGCCAAAAATAATGAGCACTTCAAGCAGTCAATCAACTTCTATTGAATTGACAAGCATTCTACATTCATTAGCATATTTGTAATATTTGTAATTTCTTCTTGTATCAAAATTGTAATAAAAATTGAATCAAATTACAATACACGACACACTGCCTCCACCCACCCAGGCCTGATAATTTCCATTCAATAATAATAATCTATTTCGAGTGAAGTGTTTTCCGCAGAGAATAACCCATCCTGTAACAGTGATATCAAATCATAAAGTATATGATAGCACGTCATACTAATGTCTGACATTTGTATTACACCCAATAAGCAAGCTCGAGCGGTGTTCGGCAGCGACACCCAGCCCTGACAGAGTGCCCGACAAGAAAATGGTTGAATTTTGAAATTGAATTTCAAATTTGAATAATATTTCCATTAATAATCAAAACGCTGAAATTGATTTGAGGTAAACAAAACAGCTCGCAGGGAAATGATCGATTGTAAATAAGAGATAAACAGGGAGAAGCTTGAAATATCTTATTTTGAGCTCATGTGCTTAATGGGTTTCTAATATAATTGGAAGATTGATGGTCTAAAATTTGTTATTTGAGTAGATACCCACCCACCTAAGATTATTTTTTTTTTCTTGTTTTTGGCGGTATTCTGCCTAACTACATACAAATGTATGTAATTGTTTGCTTATAGCCAGTGGTATATTAAAACTTAATTTTTCTGAACTGAAGCACAACTTGGATAAAACGTAAGTATGTCGGTGTTTCTTTGAAATGAATCTTAGCTTACTTACTTACTTAGGTTGCGCTACAGTTCGGGGTGAATCTTGGCCTTCACTAACAAACATTTCCAGTTATCTCGCTCCGTAGCTAACTGCCTCCAGTTGCGCACTTCAAGTTTGTTGAAGTCCCCTTCTATTTGTGCGCCCCACCTAAGGCTATGTCTTCCTCTTCTGAGCTGTCCCTCCGGGTTAGATTCAAAGACTCTACGGGCCGGATTTGTGTCCATCCGCTCTACATGTCCTAACCATCTTAAACGACTGATGCGCAATTTTTTGACTAGGTCGATGTCGCTGTACACCTGTACGTATAGTTCGTCCTTGAATCTCCTCCTCCAAAGCCCGTCAACGCAAACGGGACCGAATATTTTACGAAGCATTTTTCTTTCGAACCGACTGAGGATATCTGCATCCGCTTTCGATAAAGTCCATGCTTCAGCGCCATAAAGGTGTTATTGTCAGAATTGATAGAAGAGCGAAGGTAGACAAAGTCCCTAACTACCTCAAAAGTATAGCTATCGATTGTGACGTTCTGTCCAATTCATCGATGTTGTGTGTCGCTTCTTGTTGACAGCATATATGTACTTGGTTTCGCGCTCGTTTATCGCTAAATCCCTTTTGGCAGCGTCCGTTTCAACACTAGCGAACGCACTGGTAACAGCCCGCTGTGTTCTCCCAATAATGTCGATATCATAGGCGTACGCTAGTAGTTGCACAGACTTTTGAAAGATTGTGTCTCCGATGTTGGCTTGTGAGTTTCGCACAATTCTTTCAAGTATGATGTTAAAAAAGTCACATGACAGCGCGTCACCTTGTCTAAATCTTTTTTTAAAGTCACTCTGCACAATCTGACGAATTTGGCAGGGATGCCAAAACTAGACATGGCTCGCCTCTATAGATGCTGTCATAATCGATGAAAAGATGGTGGGTATCGATTTGGACGACTTGAGTTTTTTCCAGGATCTGCCGAAGTGTGAAGATTTGATCGATTGTGGACTTTCCTGGTCCACCACACTGATAGGGCCCAGTCAGGTTGTTGACAAAGGGTTTCAGACGTTCGCACAATATGGGGGATAGGATCTTGTACGCGTTGTTGAGGAAACTGATACCTCTGTCTTGCGATTGCAGCTGTTCAACGTAAAATTTTCTTACAGTATTTCTTCTGTGTTGTGGCCTTTGGGATATCAGCATCTATACCTGATACCTGCAACAAGATAGTGATCCGAGTCGATGTTGGCTGCTGGGAATTTTCGGACATCCAAAATACTGGAGGCATGCCTTGAGTCGATCACAATGTGGTCGATTTGGTTGACCGTTTGATGATCAGGAGACTGCCATGTCCCCTTGTGAATATTGAAGAGAGGAAATCGTGTGCTTGCTGTAGTGATATTACGCCCTGTCGAAAAGTTAATAAGCCTAAGTCCGTTGCCAGACGTGGTGTCGTGTACGCTATGCTTACCAACTGTCCTACCAAAGATGTCCTCCTTTCCTATCTTATTACACCCTGGTTCAGTATGGGAGATCCCTACAGCCCTGGGGTTTGAATAGGTCAAAGCAGCTCATATAGGGATGACACATAGTTAGTTCAGCCTGACTGGAACTGTGGACGCCACCGCTGATTTCATTTAGAGAATTCGTCTGCTGCCATCTGGATCAAGAGGAAGTGCCTTAGTGAGAAAACACTCCTCGCCCTCTCTTGACCGCTACCACCAACGATCTTCCAAACGGGTTGGTCACCCAATCTCCACTCGAGGTCCTAGGCGTCCAGTAGCCACCAACGTGGAGGTATAGAGTAGGAGTTGATAGGGAGAGGCTATCTTAAGAACCCTTGTGCTCTCATATATTCGCATCATTACCCTTTGCCTACCACATTTTGGATTTGTCTATTGATTTAATATGATACCTCTTGTTGGATGACTCTAGAACTAACATTTTGAAAATCTCAAGAACTTCAATGTACCTACATACATACATACATACATTATGGTTTCTTAATTTGTTCTTTTCAGAAGCAGATATAAATAAACAGATAGTTAGATTAGCAGGTAGTAACTTTAGCAATAATATTTTCGTACTCCATTTACGGAATCCTTACAAACCCTTCTCTCTTCATCCTTCTAGTTAATATACTCGACGAAAATAAAAATTTTGTGTCATAAAATACCAGTCACAGGAATGTTTTTTCATTGCTTTTAAATCAAGCTTCAGTATCATGCATCGCTGTATATTAAATACCAGAACACTACAGCAATTTTAAATTTAATTTACCAAATTACAATGAAAAAAAACACAAAAACAGAGAGTATTTCGTCATTAAAAATGGTGAATATTTTTAATTTAAAACATATTCCCCATCATAAAAATGTCAATTGCAAATATGTGCCAAGGACACGCCAATAAAAACTCCCAAACCCAACAACAGTAATATTGTACGAGTACGTTTGTCGATTACTCCTGTCAGCTCCCCCTCAAGGGATAATATGCATTTTTTTTTCTTTCATATGAATTTCATTATAGATGCTATAAAAATATTTTAATATCAACAACGAAAATTCAATGTTAATGGATGGGAGAATCCCTAAAAGAAGGGGCAACAGCAATGGTACACGATTAACGACTTCCTTGTCGAAGGAGATTTTACATGCCTATGGCGGTGCCAGAGGGAGTGATGATGATGTATATACTTTGAACAAGTATTCCTTGCTTGCAGCAATAAAATTCGAATGGGAACACCCCGTAATCTTAAATCTTCGACTTATAGAGCAGACAGGATGCGCAATCGGTAAAAAGTGAATGCCAGGGACATTGGTACACGAACAGTAGGTGAGTCTCACCCTAAGCGATTGTTTTGTAGGAGCCGTGCGATGAAAACTTTTCTGTGATTCTCAAACCGAAAAGCCAAACTTAATTTATTTGTTACGGACATTTTCGCACAGTTTAAATGGATTTAAATGGAATTAGAAAAGTTTTTCGTCCTTGCAGACAGGACAATTAAGTAGGAAGGGGGCGAAGCGGGTGAAAAGAAAAAGAAAGAATTTCTCGATTGGGCAATTCACTGGGGATGATATTTGTTGCAGTTGAAACCATTTGGACAGTTTAAGTGAAAGAAGAATGACATCTTTGCTTTGGTGACATTGAGACGCTGGATACAGATTCAGTATTGAAACTTTTATTTAACTTTGTATAAGTTCGATGAATTGTGAATTTTTCCAGACAAATGTTACTAATTCACCAGACATTTGAACAAGATGTATTGATTGCAAAGTATTTCAAGGCCTGGTAGTCAGCTAGTGGGATACTATGTATATGTATAAACCAACCTATGATGTCGTTCTATTTTGATATCGTGCAGATAGTGGCATGTGCAGAACAAATTCTTCCTATTCTGCGCCTTTGTAGCTCCAGAAGAGGGTAGTCTTATACACTTTAGGTTATTCCATTTTTCAGCGTGTTTGTTGGTCTCCTATTGTATGATTTTGCAGTGGGCCCCTAAAATTGGGCTCAGGATTTCTTAACAGGCGCCATGTACCACTTTACCCCAGATAAACAGCCCATTCTCTCATGATCTCATTCATGACCTATAATTCAGGCTACGTGTACCTTGTTCATGGATGCAAGATTTTCGAGGAAATTGAGACAATCCAAAACTATTTTATGCCGTATAGGATTTATGGGGCATTAGTACTTCTGAAAAGATATACATAATTAGATAGAGGTTCCTTTGATTCTTCTCCGGATTCATGACCTACTCCGTACAATTTCCAAGCACTACCGTACGCTGAAAACTCAGACTGGCAGTTGACAGTTTGAAGCTACTTGTATATCAAATTTTAGATTTTGGTAATGTTACGACATCTCCGTTTTTCCATCACCTAAATACAACAATCTCAAGCTTTTGAAAAACCGAAAGATCTTGAGGATGGTATCTTGGGTGGTTTCGCATGCATTTTCTACATAAATATGGAGATATACCGGCAATTTAACTTTCGGTGTTGTTGCTGATGACGTCAAAAGTCCCTGATTTGTTGGCATAGTCCACGGACTTGACATAGTTCCAATGAGAAAAGTCCGGTGGCGACGCAGCTAATTGACTGGATAACAACGGTCACCAAACATCAACTTCAACTTGATTGCTTGGCTCTCGCTGTGTGTGGCCTCATCTTCTTGAAACCACATATGCTACAAATCATTTTCTTCTAATTCATCGCAACAATTGTCAGTCGGACCATGTTGACTGTAGCGGTAGCGATTTCCATTGACAATGACTGTGTTGCCAGCTTTCTTGAAGAAGAAGTATGAGCCAATGACCCCTCCAGCATGAAAACCGCACAAAATATTAAATTTTTGTCAATCTTATGGCATTTCGTGAATTGGTGAGTTGCTTAAATTTCACAAATTTCTTCTTTACGAAGTTGGGAGCCAGAAATAGGCTTAATAGCTGAGAATGATTTTACGATGAGAATTTGAAAAATGCGCACGTACAGTTGCCACAAAGGAACTTTGATAAAATATTTGGATAACTTGCGAACGTTATTGAAGCATGTACTTTACCATGATTAAATAGCAAGTACAGACAAGTAGAAAAATAGCAAAAGAACGCAACTATCGTCATATAAAGACGAGAAACTCTTTTGTAAAAATGGGGCGTCGCAATTGAAAAACCCTTCCAAGAGTTCCCAGAGTCCTCGACTCATCCTCAACTGTTCCGCGCCATGTCTGTCTTGGGCGACCAGCTTTTAGAAGGTACCATCGCCAAAGCTTATCCACATCTTTTGAGCTGATTAACATTTTTTACAGGATGCTGTCTGTCTGGTCTGTCTGCATCCTCCTTCAAGCTCCTTGGTAACAGTATAAACGGTCCTACTGTCGCACCGGTTTGCAATCTGTGCAGTCAGCAGATTGATGTTGTTGCGATTATTGCGTCGTACACTACGCTGTACTTCCTGTCTTTTCACACGGTACTGGACTACAAGTTCAGAGTTCTCTGCTGCTGGGGCTGATGCAATCTGAACTGTGAGTGAAATACGCTCTTCGATCTATTAATTGTGACCGCTCCTAAACTGAAGTGGTCCCTGAATTGTTGGCGCACTGCGGGATCCCGAAGTCTGTCGGTATTGTACCCGACTATAGTGAGCATGTTGGGAAGGTTGCTAGTCACGGATGCAGAACGAATGCATACTTTAGCTACCATAAGATGGAAAACGCGCTCCAAAAACAGCCTCTAAATCGCCGGCTAATAGCGATGTGGTCTATTTGGTTTGATGTTCTCTGCCTATCTAATGAGATCCAGTTGATCTTGTGGCAGGTCCGGTGCTCACACAGAGTGCCTCTAATGAGTAGGTGGTTGGTGTTACAAAACTCAACTAATCGCTCGTCATTGTGATTTCGGTCTCCAATGACATGAACACCCCTTACGTGTCTGAGCGCGGTGTTGTCGCTTCCTACTTTGGCATAGAGGTCTTCCATCACTATCACGATGTCATCGTTATGGCGTTAAATTATAGGCAGCACCTAATTGATCACAGAAGCTGCCCTTTAGAACTGGAATCTGGTAATTGCAAGGCTTCCAACGATAAGAGGCGTTTCCGTGCTGATGATGTTAACAGAAGCCCTACACCGGACTCGCGCACACTTCCATTTGCTTTTCCAGGGTAAAGTGGTATAGTTTTCCCGGTTGATGAAAGGTATGCTCCTACGTCCCACTATCTTATTTCACTCAGTCCCAAGATGTCCAACTTGTACCGCGTGAACTCCCTCTCTAGTTGGCGGAATCTGACATTCTGAGAAGCTTCTTCTCAAGAGTCGAGGATGGTCTTCACGTTCCAGAATCCAATCGTTGTCCGTGATCGATAGCCAAAGGTCGACAACAAAGTATCCGTCCGTATCCGAGGCTTTTGTTTCCGTTTCGGAGCAATAATTTTTTTTATGATTACAGCTCGCTGGGCCACAAATCAACCGGCACTTGTCCTGTTTCGTAGCACAGGAGACTCACTATTTGTCCTTTACTTCGCAATTTCCGAAGAGACTCCCAGATGACGCCACGAGGAGGCGTAAAGTTAGGCTTACTAGCAGATCTGCAAGGTGTTTGGCTGTGGAGGTTCTTTCTCAATTTTTAACGAACCAACACCCACCGGAGGATGTTGCTTCTACTAGGCCAATACTAGTCATTTGCCATCCAAATAATAAAACTTGGTACTCGCCCAAATATTTCAGTCTATTGAGGGTCAGTTCCCCACAAGGTCGTAGCACATATTCTGGGATTTCACCAGACTCATCGCAGAATCTGCAGAGACTTTCTGCAAATATATTCCTAGTTTCCTTAGATGATCCTTGATTTTACAATCCTCCCGTTAGGAAGCACCTCAATACCAAAGTTTTTCGGTTATGTTACCCCAGAAGTTTCTGGGTTTGCCTCATGCCCTGAACGTTATTTCAGGTTCTTGCCTGTTTTCTCTCTCTTGTTTCCTGAATTCTTCTTTGAGGGTATAGTTGCCTATTCCGCTGAGTTTTTTTGGGATCTATGAAAGTTTCAGATACACCCTTTCTCACTAGAGAGGTGGCGATTTCGCTACCCTCTATTCCCACAGGTATTCAAAAGAGGTTCACGTTGTTTCTTCTATCAAGTTCATTAGGTCTTTGCAGGCATTCTCACACAAGTTTAGACTTGATGACACAGAAATCAAGTGCCATGGTAGCAGCTTGGCTATCTGACACAAAACTAACTATAACTATAGCACAGTGGGAGCAGTTTCTGTTTTGATTGATTTCTGTTTTGATAGATTTCAGCCTAAAAGATTCTGGTATTTTTGCCGATAGATTCAGAGCATTTGGTTCTAGGCCCGAATACTCCTGCTCCAGTGCCTTTATCAGTTCTTGACCCATCTGGGTACCATTTTTTTTTTTGTGTGATTTCTCAGTTCGTAAATTGTTGATTCATTGCTCCAACTATTTTTGTTGCTGAGCTTCGTAGTAAAGTTCTTTTATAAGTATGGATGATTGTTTATACCTAAACCTAAAGTGCAAATAATCCAGAATATACTATACAATCGAATAGGTGTCCTAAACTTCCATTGATGTAGTAAGTCCTCTGCGAATATATATTGACTTCCTTGTTCGAAGGACCTTTTGTACTCGCACTCAATGTGAAAAGAACCAAATGTTGTTACAATTTTTTCTCCCATGACTTTGTTTTCAATTTGTATCTTCCCGCAGAATACTGCGGCAACATTCCGTTTTTTTTATTTTGAAATTCTTTCATTCTTTCTATGGCCTAACAACTTCTGTTTCATTTCAATACCACTAATAAACCCTCCGGAGAATTTCCTGTTAAAATATACCAGCGCAACGGCATTTAAAACAAATACATTTCCTATACAAAAAATAACGAAAAAAAAAAAATGTTTCACCAGTATAAACCGCAGTAGAAATTCGGGTCCGATTACAAGCCTTTCGGCAAAATGAAAGTCATTATCAAGGCTTGTCGTTTCGCTTTTGGTTTTTTTTTTTTTTACTTTTTTTAAACTTTTACAAAACCGGGACAAAAAACGAAAGGAAAAGAAAAAAACTAAAAAAAAAAAGATTGTAATGAAATTTTCAACCATAGTATAGAGAGAGCAAAACAGATGAAACAAAATAACTACCCATCCCGGTTCCTTTTAATTACCAAATGGTTTTACTTTTTTTTTTTTTCTTCTTTTGCGGATGTTCTCTTGTTTGAGTATCCCTGTAACGGGGAAAAAAAAGGACGAAAAGAAAAGTAAAAATGTATAATGTAACCTCAAGATTCGTGATATCATGCTATCCCCAACATTTATTTTCAATTGCTCAACCGGAAGAAAGTAGCAAGGCAGGGAATATGAAACCAACCAGGAGCTCTGGTAATAGTATTTTTAACGTCTATCTAAAAGGTTAGGAGTAGCAAATTAGGACACGAATGAACGGGTACCTTGTGAAAATATTCCCCCTAACCCAAGAGACTTGTCAGCACTTTTTTTTTTTGTAACTCCAAGGTATGTACATATTTTGAAAAGATGTGAGACAGATGACTTCTCCTTTAGTTGAAATTTTGAGGGACGGAAGAATGGCCTTCGTATCTATTACTACGAAATACACAGCACAATAGATGAAAATACTGTATCTCGAATTGAGAGATGTTATACTTTCAGATTTCGGACATAGCTTCGACAAGAATTTACATTTTACAACCCTGAAGCCTTTGGTAGAATTCTAGATATATTCATAAAACAAAGTACAGACCTTGTGGTACATTTGAATTCAATTCAACCGGACTACAATCGGAACAATAAATGGACATTTCGAGTGTCTCACAATTAACTTACGAAACAGTTACATCCGACATAATTGAAATTGCAAATCGATTAGCCATTCACAAGAGATGAGATGGATGGACTGCTTTTTGTAGATAAACTTCAATAGACTGGAAAAAATTGCATGATTCGGAGAAATTCAAAAGTTTCCAACAAATTCTGATTCGATTTTCAGAAAACTTTTCAAGCGTGAACGGATATGTATGTACACTCGCACTTCTAATTGAAAGTACAGTTCAAGTGGGATGTAGCCAAATGAATTTCAAAATTACAGATGAAGTGAGTTATGTACCTATATGTACATACATGTGTCTCTGCATGGAATCGATGTTTCTCATGATATCGGCAGAAGAGTGCTCTTCAAAAGTTGTTGGCTTGAAAATGCATGTGCAAGTGGAATTTGAATTTGCTGAACTTATTTAGGAGTATCATTTAATCGGCCTATCGTAACTAATCTGAGTTAAAGGGTTGTTTCGCAAAAATAAGTTAAATATACTAGCATCTTGAGTATCAACGAAACGAAATTTTACTTAAGATAGTTCTACACGTCTTATGTTTAAGAGAAGTGATGTTAAATCTTACAAAAGCATGTTAAGGATCTATCAATTGGGAGGTCCCATCTCCCACATCAACACATGAAGTCAGCAATCGGATCACCACTGCATCCATAGTGAACCCCTGTCGTGGATAACCTAAAACGAAGACAACAGTTGGTCTGTAGCTTTGGGATAGCTAGGCAGCCTCCCTGAATCACTCCGATATTAAAATAAATTTCAGGATGGTTAATGGTGGCTTTCCTGACAGGTTGCCCAGATATTCGAAGTGGTATTCATCGAGGGCTGTTTTCCCAGTTCTGCATAGACTTGGGCATTCGCATTGGAAGTAAGATGCGCTCTTTTCTGCGTCGGTGTCTCCACAGACTCGGCAGAGGTCATCTGAGTCTAGTTGCATTCTTAATAATCCCCCTGAAGAGCGCTAAGTTGAGTCTGTTAAGCGCTAAAATTTGCTTTGTCTTGGCATTGTCATGTTTTGTCCAAAATTTTCTGGAGATACGACAAGATGAGATTGTGCTCCATCCCTCATTAGCAAATCTCGCGAAGGCTTATATTGGATTTAACAGTAACCGGGGGGAGGTAGAACAGAAGTAACGACCATTGTCAGGTCCTATCCGGATCTATTGCTAAATAGTCCGCCTGTTAGTTTCGATGAATGCCGCAGTGTCCTGGAACCTTAAGAAGTGATCCTCGCGGTTTGCTGAGAGTGCTGTGAGTTCTTCACGGCATCGTTTCATACGTGTAGATTTGAAGACTGTGGATGAGATGGCCTTCATAGCGGCTTGACTGTCGATGTATATGTCGATCCTCTTGCAATTCCTAATACTTCCATGTAAAAGTCTCAGAGAGCAATCAATTTCTGGTTTAGATGAGAATATGCCAGAGCCTACTCGTTCGTCAGTTTTTGACTCGTCCGTTAAAATTGAGATATTATTCGGGTTGATGGCCCTACCGTTAATCCAATTCTCTCTTGTGGGGAAGATTGTTTTAATGACTAGGCTGAAGTCGAGTGATGGTGATATATAATCTGCCTCGATACTCAAGTGTACCCATCTCGCAATAATGCGGTGACCCGCGTCTCCCTCTTTCCAAAGGTTGGATCGCTTCAAGCGAAGGGCACTCTTTGCAGCTGTTTCCTTTAGGAGTAGATCTAAAGGGATTCGTGGTAGTATGGTTTAAGGGGCTGCAATGGTCGTGGTTCTGATGGCACTGGCAGTTCCTATACATGCTAATCTTTGTATTCTGATCAGTGCTCTGAGGTACGTGATCTGCTGAGCGCCACCAGACTAAGAACACATATGATAGAATGGGTCTGAAAATGCCGGTTATGTACATCCAGTGGATGATGGAGGGCTTGGGCCCCCAATTTTCTTATCAAAGATTTTACTGCATGCATAGAAGACTATGTATGCTTTTTTTATCCTTTCTGATGTGTCAGCTTATGGTCGAGTATACAGCCCAAGTAACTAGTCTTATTTGAGATTTGGAGGGGTTTGTCGTTGAGTCGGAATAAGGTTCCGATCTGTGGGAATGTTCTTTTGTCATTAAAGAGGACCACCTCTGTTTTCAAAGGGTTAACATTTAATCCACATCTTTCCGCCCATTTATGTATGGTATTGAGGGCGGATTATAGTATTTCGGTGATGGTGGCTATGAACTTACTTATCGCCAATAAGACAACATCGTCCGCATATGCGAAAGCTTTGACCCTGCTTCGTTCTAATTTCTTTAAGATTCCGATCGCGACCAGTACCCATAGTAGAGGGGATAGGACCCCACCTTGCTGGGTGCCTCTAGAGGCCAGTGGTAATGGTCACCCAGTTCTGAATTGATGCGTCTCGCCTTGACCACACATTTAACCCAGTCGGAGATTACTGTGTCTATGTTTTGTTGGTCCAGTGTTAGTCGTATAGATTCAGATTTTAGATTGTTGAATGCTCCTTCCTGTATATCCAGGAAGGCCGCTAGCGTGAACTCTTTGTGGTGAAGTGAAATTTTGATCCTAGTTACCACCTCATGGAGGGCTGTCTTAACAGATCGGCCTTTAGTATAGGCGTATTGGGCTGGAGACGTATCCATAGGACTTAGTTTGGAGTGAATGTGAAAATCTATTAATCTTTCAAATGTCTTGAGTAGACTAAGGCTAATCGGCCTAAAGTCTTTTGGGTTAATGTGTGAGGGTTTAACCACTTTGGGAATGAAAACGTCTTTGTATTCTCTCTAGGCTCGAGGAATATTTGAGCAATTAAGACACCCGCGAAAAATATTCGCTAGCCACGGACTGAGTTACTCCTTCGTCAGGGCCGGGTGCTTTTAAGGAAGCAAAGGAGTCGATTGCCCAGTTGATTTTCTTTTCATCTACAATCTGGTTGGCCAAGAGGTGGTGTATGTTGGCTGTTCTGTCATAAGTCTAGGCTCACCAGGACAACGTGAAGAAATCAAACCGCTAATTTAGTATGATACTACTCATATATGCATGTACATACGTATACCTCTCAGTTCGACTTTTCATAAGTTCTTCAACGCTAGTAAGAAGTAGCCTTACCTTACCTTTCTTCTATGCATCCCACATAGTCACACAACATTTCAAGAAATGTTTCAGTTTCTTACTCCAAGTAGGGTAACTAAGGTTTCCAATGGTTGCTTTAACCTTATCCTATCAGCAAATACTCTGACTTTCATCACCTGGCTTAGACCGACTGCTTAGGATGATTTCATCGTACATGCTTTGAACTTTGTTCACGAAAATACCGACGTCATGGACAAAACCAATAGTTTTGGCTTGATTGGAGATTCCAAGCCTCAAGCGTCATCATGTAAATATAACATTATACTAAATAAAATGAGTCCAAGTGCCTACCCTTGTGGTGTGCCGTAATAGGTACTATCAGGCATTCATTTGCCTGTATGAATTATCTTATTATCGCATTAATTATATTAGATACCTCAAGTGGCTAAGAAGATAGAAAACTAGGAATCGCCAATGCACTGAGACACTATATACGCCTAGGCTACGACTGCTCTGCATCGTTTTTCACCACTACTTCATCTTTACTTAGCTTACTAGGCATATGTTTGTAGGTTGTTCGAGAATTCTTCGGTAAAAGGAAGATGATTCGCCTACAAAGTCCTAACGTGGTGATTCTGGATAGCATCCTTTCTCTTCCGTTTTTTCTAATTGTCTCGGTTTTTATTTAGGAAATGCAGAACATTATTGCTCCCAAAGTCCTTGTTCACAGCTAATTTCTGCTATATTTTCGTTCGCTAATTTTGACAACTGCTCAGCATACTTAGCTCCTGGTTAGAGCGGTTTCACATGTGTCCAAACACACTTAGACCATAAAGGTCCATTATAATGCCGTGGATCACACCATTTGGCAACCTGAGACCAATTAAACCAACCGGAGCTTTTAATAAAGCGAAGGACCCTCGTGACGGCAGTTCGCCTAGGTTGTCAAGGAACTGAACTAGATGCAGTAGTCTTTTTTGGGTCAGAACTGGCCACTTGCATAGGAAGTAGAGAATGGTTCCTTCCTCCTTCTAATTCCTATAGCTTCTGTAAAAGTCATGTGTAAAAAGGTCGATTCTTTTGGCATATTGGCATATCAGACAGTGTCCAGTGAGAACACCGATAACGTAGCTGATATGTGCTTGAATTAATAGGACCAACTCGGCATTACATTTCAGATCAAGCCTGGGCCAGGAAACAGTTTGTAAGATAAGTCCTTCATTCGTAGATATTGATGTCATTTAGGACGATACAGACAGATCCATATAGCTATTCTTCTGTAATTCTGTTCTTTCCTAACTAAAAAACATTCAATCAATCATGAACGTACACTAGGACAGATTAGATACCACACCATGACCAACACTGTCATCATTAAAGAACTTCCGACTCAGTTTACTTTACCAAAATCCAATATACAGTACTGCTCTTGAAGAAGGAATCACTCCACCACCCTGGTGTTTTCATTGTTAAAACCAGATTAGCCCTCTCTATCATTATTCGTACAATTTACTTGCTTAAGACCCTGCAATCCCGCAATGTCTAATAAAATATTTTACTCTGCAATTCTGATTCTCCATCTTGTCTCTAAATCAGCACACATACACACACACAGATAGTTACCCCCTCCAATTTAATGGCAGGATTCCACCCCATCGCACTAGCTCCTGATGCTACTGCACCCTAATTGCTCAATGCAAACGCAATTAAACTTTAAATAAAATCCTTAAGCTCAAGCTACATTTTCAGAGAGCAAACGAACGAAAAAAAAAAAAAAACAAACAGGACGAAATCATGGAGTTAAAACTCGAGGAAATCATTTCTATTGCAATTTGCATAGGATTACAGCTGCAGTACACTTATGCATGTCTGTGCCTGTATCCGCATTGTTGTCTTCGTTATTGTTATAGTGTACAATTTACTCGCACCGCTCTGTGTGGAAAAATTAAGGACGAGCAAAAAGTTCCCAAGTGTCTGAGTGTGACTGCAAAACAAAACAAAAAAAACCAAAGGATAGAAGAAAACTTCTTTACTATTCTCCCGGTGTTGGACAGTGTAGGGGAGAATATTTTGTACTTCAAACATTTGCTCGGTCATCATCAGTGTGGTGCCAGAGCGAAGGGACTGTTCCCCTATCTAGCTCGCTTTGGTGGCAAACAAGAAATCCAACAGAGAGAAAACAGACCGGCCCTATACTCGACTGCACTTTAGTTTTTATTTCTGTATTTTCATTTAGGTGTCCATGGATCTCAACAAAACAGGAAAAACAAAGAAATTGGATTAATGAAACAAGTTCGACTGTAACTAGAACAAGGAAGTTGAAGTATGATGAAACTGGTTTCTTCTTTTTTTGTCCTCAGTCTCAGTGTCGTTTGAAGGATGTAATAATGCTGGGATTTAAAGTAGGAAAGCGTGCTTAAACATTCCCTTTCGCTGGGCAAATGGATTCAATTAAATAAGTTTAAGGGTTAATACCAATCCTGCTGATTGTTCAAGCCTGTAAGGTATTTAACGTGGTTGTTAGCATCAGCGGTATGGTTGGTATTTATTTCAAAGTGTGAACAATTTTTTTGGTATAGTCAGTTTACTATCGAAAATTCGACAGCGATGCTTAAAAGCTTTCTTCGGCTAGACCTCTGCTCCGGCATAAGACCTTAGTTTGGCACTAACTCACTAAACACCGATTAGACTGATCTCTTCAACAGAAAGCCGTGAATCAATAGTAGTATCAAAATATTTAATACCCTACTTCTTCACGGCTTCTCAGAAACTTGTGGTAATCAAGCCTTATAGTGCTCCTAAGGTGGGCAAGATTCTGGGAAAGATTGTTTTAACGTTAAGCCTTAAATTAGGGAAAGGTGTTTGATAATCAGTGTTGGTACCCAAGTATTCCCATCTCACAATAATGCGATGGCCCATGTTGCTCTCTTTTCTCTCAAAAGCCAAGCGAAAATGCCATCCAGACACACGCACTTCCCCGCGAGCATACAAATCCGCATGCAAGTGCTAAGATTTGCGCGTAAGTGTGTACGCCACTTAAAAGTTGTATAGTTTTAAATGCAGGCCACAGTGTTCTTTAGATGCACTGGTAGTGCCTACATAAGCTAATCTTTGATAATTTTGGTATGTAAGTTCCTTGACGAATGACGAATAAGATAGAATGGGTCTGACTGAAGTCCTACTTTGTATCAAGGCTTTTACTCCACGTATAGAAATGCCATTTTTATGATTTCTGCCTTATCTGAGCTTTAGAGTGGGGTATTGGTGATATGTTTCTCTTTTTAGTGAAGAGGATCACCTACATATGTTTTTAGGAGGTTAATGAGATACATATCTTTCCACCAATTTTTATAGGTTATTGAGGGTGGATTGTATCAGTGATGTTGGGCAGGAACTTGCCTGTTACCAGTATGGCAACATCGTCAGAATATCCAACAACTCCAACCCCACTCTATTCTAATTTGATTCAGATTTCGTTTACGACCAGTATCCATAGTAGCGGACAAAGCACCTCTCTTTACGGTATTCCTCTTGTGGCCAGTACTTGGCTGTCAGCAGTTCTGAGCTCATGTGCATCGTCTTACGCATGCATTCTGAGTTAACTGGGCTTATACTTTGTTGATACAATGCTGGTCTTATAAAGTCAGATTTCATGTTGGTGAAGACCGCAGAAAGTGTATGCCTCTTAGGTCGTCCCGAATGGCTGTTTGCAGAAACAGCATAAGAGATGGCTAAAGTGAGCAACGTGAGGAGAAAACCCCATTACCAAATCCCTAATCCAAAGTGGAACAACGTACGCCGATGCATGGCTAACAGGGTGCTTAGTCAATGCGGATTCCCAATACCTGACAAACTTCGGATTAAATCCAGCTTTCAAATGGTCCAAAATGTTTAACCTAAATTAAAAAACCAATGAGACTGATGCATCTTAAATCGCATTAACCTCGGGTCATACTGCTGAGCAACCCGTGGTATCCCAAGATGCTGTAAAGCTCTTGTCGGCCAATTCCGCCTTGACCACAACTTCTCGGTCTGCTATCGAGCAGCCGAATTCTGAGCCAGAAGGCGTTGCCATAAGGGCCCCATCTGAATCTTCCGATAGAGTCAGAGTCAAGAACATGGAATCAGCCATTTTTGACAATGATGTTTACACACTTGTTGATGCCTGTAGTGTCATTTCGAGATGCTAGATGGGTTACAGATCAAGCAACAACAAGGTGGATTCATTAAACTGAGTTCGATGGAAAGAAGGCGGTTCAAATATACTTTACGCATGTCAAAAGTAGAGAAAGCGCTCTCACTTTTGCCAGATCCGGCACTTCCGTCCATTCAGCGCGTAGCCAGCGTGTAACATCCGATGATCAGATGCCACCAGCATCGGCTACCAAGAAGGTCAAAGCAGCACATACACCTGATGTCCCCACTTTTAGACAAGTATCTAGGTGTTGTCCCGACCGACTTGTCGACTCAACCCCTCTTAACTGAGCAAATGGTACTTTTTCAAGAGGTGGTCATAGTCATCTTGATTGAGATGCGCAATGGCGATGTGTGGCCGCATTTTTCCGGCTCGCACCTCAAATCATCAAATGGATAGGATGTCTAGTTTTCGTCTGCTCAGACAGTGTTACTGCTGGGTGGATGCGCTCGAACTTCGAGAGGGTCAAAGCAAAGAGTGGCCTGACCATGACTGCTGCTAAAGACAAAATATCCTTTATAAAGGAGGTAGTACGTCTCTTGGTTTAACTATACCCTTTGTGATACAATATAACTTTCTAGATCGCAGTGTCAGCCATATGGGCAGGGGTTACACAAAAACAAAGGCATGTTGGGCTAAAGACATAAGTTTGAAGCAAATGTGCAAATCTATTAGCTTTTCCAATGTCTTCAGGAGGAACGAGGTGAAGCTTGTCGGGCTAAAAATTTTGGAACTATTGTGAGAAGGTTTACCCGCTTTGGGCATCCCTATAACTCACCCTAGCTTTCACAATTCTTTCATTGCCATTAGGCAGAATAGGCAAAGAATATGTTTTGGCTCCTATGAACCACGTCACAAAGCATGCATGTTAACCAACTTCTTTCATATGCGACAGACTAACCACTCACTCTACACTCACTCACCATGCGGTGCAATTTGGCTTTATGCCATACCCAAGACAGCGAGCTTGCTTTCTTGCTAAATCCATACTAAACCTCTCTTCCTCATCGCAGCACGAATGACCTTAGTCGTCACCTATGCAGATGACGGCGCTATACAACTAACAGCAAAAAATCATGCAGACTGCCCTCGATAAACTAACAAGCTGGACTGAAAGCTGTGGCCTCTCCGTTAATTCGATAAGGACTGAGCTGACCCTGTTCAGAGGAAAAAACAAACTCCCTGACTTTAATCCCCAAAGCAAAGAGACACCCCCCTTATCCTCTTAAATACTGCCAGCTACACAACAAGATGCCCTACTACTAATCGCTTTCAATTTTTACGGACGGATCCAAAACCGAGGACGGAATCGATGCTGAAGTCTTCTCAGAAGACCTGGATATACACCTCACCTTTAACCTTCTAAACTATTGCAACGTTTTTCAAGCAGAAGGCATCGGATATTGTCATATACATGGATAGTCAGGCAGTCATCAAATCCCTTGCATCCAGCATATCAAGGTCCAAGGAAGACACTGTGCTATAGGAAGACATGCTCAAAGATTGGGCATTCCCTGCAACGACTCCTGTAGAAGCCGTAAGGACGAATTGGAAGAGGAGACCATTAGTCACCTTCTATGTACGTGCCCTGCACTCTCCAAAATCAAAAAGACTACATTAGGTGAATACCTTTTCAATGATCTAAATGATATCAGCAACGCCTGCACGGCTAAGATTTGTTCCTTCGTACAAAGAAGTAAATGGTTCCCAGAGTAAAAGGTTGATCCACCCACCTTACAAATCGGTAGCACAAAGTACCTTCTTCTGGTCTAAGAGGCCAACCAACGCGAGGACATATAAAAAAAAACATAGTATCCGTTCTTTCGAGACACCCTGAGACTCCCATCTACTAAAAGATGAGAATTTGGAATACCTACATTCTCCTAAAATTTAATAAGAAGATGCTGCACGTTTTGAAGCTCCATTATCCCGATACCAGTTCAAAGATATTCAAAAGAAATCCCATTAAAAAATGCTCGTAATAATCTATCATTTTACTTTGACCAGGATTTAATTTCTTCCTAAACATCCTCAAGTATAATATATTCTAAGCATGCCATTGTGTCCCATTCTATGTATCTGTCACTGGCAGATACTTTGAAAGTGCTATAACCACTGCATTAGCCAAATGAACATTAATAGACGAGATTGATTACAATTTCCAATGTGCATAATGCGAACATTAAAATGATCAACTCTAGAAGGTTTAATGATTTACATGCTGCCCAGAGCTTACCAAAATGGTCGGCAATCGCTCTTAACTGGAATTTCAGAAACTTCAAGACCAGCATTATACCTACGCATTTGTGGCCTGGCCGGCCGTTATTGCAAGTTAAGCCGCTCAGTCTTCGCATGTGAGAGTGTATTCATGTGTGTCGAGTCTCTAAATCCAGTTTCAATGACTCTTAATTGGACGTTGTTCCATTTCAACACACACCGCATACGCACGCACACATGTACGAGTATACAGTTGGACTAGGATGAAGGATATTAATGTAAATGGTTCTGTCTGAATTTGTATTCTCGGTGAAGTCAGTAAATTAGCATATTTTAATTTCTAGGAGGAGATTGTTGATTCGCTATTCTTGTAAACTGTTCCCAAGGACAATGAGGAGCATCAGCGGCAAGCAGTTTTATTTTCCGTTGTTTGTTAGGTTAATTTTTTACTGCTATCGTTGGCAATTTATTCGAATGACACAACGTCTGATTATTTATTCAGTAAATAGAAGAAATTTTCTACATTATGCTAATTGTGTAATTTAAAGTTGGGGACTGTCTATGGAATGACAACAATACAGATACGAATGAATGGCTATGGTGACCTTTAAATTGGAATCGAGTGCGCTATCAAATGTAAATTGCCAGATAGATTATGAGAACTCATGGCATAGATAAAAGAGAAACTAATTGAGGTATAGATACCATAATTTGATTTTGAGTATGCCTTAGGTACTATGGCATGCATTGGACCTCAGATGTCATTCAAATTGATGCGGCTCCCAACCCAGCAATGTCAATCGACCCATATCGTTCCATTCAACTGTGCCCTTTGAAAGCTACAGCCGGATCGTCCTATGTCAGGACTCGCATCTCATTACAATAACAATTTTTCATTTTCATTGCTTTTGCAACAGATTCAAGGGTATGTAGGCATCCGGATAGTATCTGCGCAATGAATTTTCGGGACACATCTCCTCCTCGCAGATGATAGAGAAGTATGAAATTATATAGTCAGAGTGTCAAATGTTACATGAGAAGGAAGTCCTTATTGCATGGAAATGCAATAGGGATTGTCGATTGCTATAGATAGCATCAGCAGCAATATGTTTTGCATATAACCAGAGTGACCACTCTTAATCGAATCCGACCTTCGAATCGATCATTAAAATTGATTAAGGCTTCTTTTCGTCCTTCAAAATCATCGGATAATTGATGATGATGACAGTGATTATCGTTGTCATTGAGTGACAAGGCAAATGAAAGAGATAATTTCACAGAATGACCAGTGGAAATATGTTGGTATAGCGTGTAAATTGCTGTAATTATTGCTTATCCGGTTTACCTTAATGATCCTAATGACATTTAAATTTATAACTTTACGTTATGAGATTATGGACAACTTTGACCTTGAAACTGACTTGCAGTTGAAGTTTTATTATTATAACATCATCATAGAACTAAAACAATCTGGATAAGGAGTGGTAGCTATGAGTTTTCTAATAATGTTTTCAAGAAGTACAGCTTTATTTAACTATCATTTGAGGGATGTATGCGATGGACAAATTAATCTCACCACTGGCATTTCTGCAAAACCAGTTTTAGGAAATTTAAGTTGGGTCTAGGACTAGGAAAATCGTATCCAAATCTTAGAAAACTATGTTCACCAAGGAAACCTTATAGCTTGTTACGGATACCCAGTTTTCTGGTAATAAAACCAATATAGAACACTTAGTAGAAAACCATAAGAGAATCCAATTATTAGTCCGGATGATGTTGTCACTACTCAAAAACTATAGTGGGCAGTTCGCAGCTTCCTCTTGTACAGATTCCCTGGTTTCATTGGTATCTTACCAGTGGAACTACAGTAGGGTTTTAACACATTAATTCCCCGTTTCCACATTATCTATGGGACCTTTTTTAAACTTGGACTACACCCCTATAACTTGGAGGATGGTCAAAGTAATCTTCATACCGAATGCCAGTCTTTAGACATTCCACGCATACCCTAAGAATTTCAGCCTATACTCCTTTTGTATTAAAAACCTTGAAAAAACTGATCAACCTCCATAAATGTAAGAATAAATTTGGATAGCAAAATCCTATAGGTGTCTCAGCATGCGTACCTCAAGGGAAAATATGTACATATGTGTAGAAACTGCCCTGCAACTCGTTGGTATGAATCATTACGAAATCTTTCGAGTAAAGAATATTACTTTGGTGCCCTTCCTTGATATTGAGGCAGCTTTCAACATTGTTAAAACTATATCTTTTATCTTTTTAACCTGAAGATTGACAATTATCTTTGCTATTTTAGAAAATGGTTAAAGGCAGGCTTATTTATTCTAGCTTCAGTGGTGTCTAACTAAAAGGTCTCTGGGTGGAGTACTGTTACCTATGGGCTATGGCTCATAGTACTAAATGAGTCTGGGTAAAGTGTCATAACCCATGCGATACCGATATCAGGAAAGTTCCTTCTTACAGTAAAAGGCTTGAAGGAGTCTGTTCTTAATAAATTTGCAAAGTGAATGGAGAGTGTTAGTCTCAATGTTAATGCACGTACGACCGAATTGGTATTGAAGACGGTACACAATACCATATATGTATACCTAAGGGTAATGGACTGCAATTTTGGATCATTTGGGGACTGGAAACTGGATATTCAAGACCATGCCAACAAGGCCTCGATTGCTCTTTATTCATATAGAAAAACCCTGAGCCCTAACTAGGGTCTTCAGCACCGTATTCACCACTGGATATATGGTATCGTCAGACACATCCTCATGTACCAAGTACTAGTCTAGTGGACAGCACTGCACAAGAAAAGCAGCATTCCAATATTCAAGAATGTTCAAAGGTTACCCTTCGTCTGCTTAACGGGCACCCTAAAAACGCCCTACATCTGCACTAGAAGCTATGGTCCACCTTCTTCCCGTTGATATCTTTGGGAAGCTGATGGATGATAAACCAGTATTACTGCTTAGGATATACTCACAACTGGCTGGTGGAACTATCAGCCAGACAACAATTCTAAACGGCCATCGGACTATTGTCTCTTATTCAACATTATGTATAAAACCAGGATTCCCAGCAGGGGCCTTTGGGAATCGGGAGAACTTTTACCCAAGACAGCTTTTGCCTGATGTGGGAGTAGGCTCTGGACATTTGTATCACAGAGGGTCAGAGGGTCAGAATCCGTAAAGATCTTGGTCATGGGGTGCTGAACCTTAACCGATGTCTTCACCTGCAAGGTAAAAATATCTGCTCAGAATAAAAACTTGTTCTTAGAAAAAAGGAATCAGACCAAGCTGAAAATGATCCGTTGGCTGATGACAATTTACTATCCATTTTGTCTCTTATGAAGATTTTATTGCAAGACGTTTGACGCTCAGGGATAGCCTGGGACGATGAGATTGGTGAGCTGGAATTCGAAAAATGGCCAGAAGTCCTACCAGCCATAGAAGCAGTTAAAATTCCGAGATGGTATCTAAAAACAGCATTCGATCAGACAGAACTTCATGTGTTCGTAGACGCTAACGAAAACGGATATGCCGCTGTAGCGTAATTCCCCATCCTCGAAGGACCTGCAATAGAAAAAACTCGCGTGGCACCTCTAAAGATGCTTTCAAAATTAGAACTCCAAGCTGCAGTTCTCGGATCGATGCTGGCAAGCTGCATCGTAAAGGAACACTTGTCAAAATGTGTTGAGTTGGATTAGATCCAACCATAGACGATACAGTCAATTTGTTGCATTCCGTGTCAGCGAAATCTTGGACACGATCGCAATTCGGGAATGGTATTGCAACCCAATGAAATTAAATGTCGCTAACGGAGGAACTAACTGACAACAACGTACAGACCTTTCCAAAATTCCTTCGTGAACCTAAAGCAAAGTGGCCTCAATTTGCTGATCCATACTTACATATGTACATGAAAACACTGACGAAGAGCTAAGGCCAGAATATTTAGGCCAACCAACTACTGCTCGGTTCCTCAAATGATACTACGCCGCTGTCTTTATCCAACGACGATGACATTAGGATTTGAAAAAAATTGGTCAATGTCCCAAAAATATACTGATGCCTTCTAGAAGAGATACATAGGTACACGAGTACCTCCCACCCCTGACGAGACGGTCAAAATGGTTTGAACCACATAAACCGATTGAAGTTGGAGATATTGTTGCCATCGTAGACCCCGCCAATCCTCGTAACTGCTGGCCAAAAGGGAGAGTGATTGCGACCAGCCTTGGCAAGGATGGCCAAGTTAGATGGGCCACAGTTAAGACTGCCAGTGAAATCTAAGTTACATATATCATAGCATTAAAAATTCTGAAAAACCTATTACTTCAACACTGTAAAAAAAATCAAAAGTTTTATCTCTGGATCAGATTGGTTTTATGCCTAAACGGCCTGCATGATTTCATTCCGAAACTGGTTGTCCTGCCTCTTATCCCATACGGGAATTCTATATGTAGTTCCCGGTGGTGGTATCTAATCCGAATCTTTCTTTTGTTATATCATAATGGACCTTCCCTTTCGTCGAAGTTCATCCCTGCTTGCAGGGAAACTGCCATCTAACCTAAACCAATCCAACCCTCGTTTCATAACTATTTCGTTGACAGCTAGATTCCTTTGCAGGAGAGAAATTATCACTACCTGGGGTGTTCCTCTGGAGATGTCTGTTTGGAGCTGAATATTCTCAAGTCATCAATCTTTCTTTCTAGAGATCTCTTCACTGCACTCAATGTCCAGAAATGCTTTCCTCCATAGGTGCCTCTTTTGTCATAGTTTCTGTTCTAATATCTGCGCTTGTACTCTTATTTTGAGTTCATATCCAGCCAAGAAAATGGGCATCTAGCAGAAGACAAAGCGTTTCAAATAGGATTGTGTCCAGTCCCCATTTGAGATACCCTGGGATAGTTGCCTAAAGGGGTTACTGTTCAAACAAAGGCAACCCAAGTACTTCTGTCATATCCTGATTTTTTCTCGATTTTTTTTTTTTTTTTTTGTAAAATACTTTTAAAGCAGTAAAAGGGTTAAAAGAAAAACAAACGAGAGAAGAAAAGCACAAACGCAGCTCTATACCCAGGCACACACTGTATTTGCCAGAATCCGCACTCAAAAAAAAAAATAAGAATCCTCTTCGTCAAGACGAACTCCCATCATCCATGAACACATAAGTAGTGTATTTCCAGTGCAACTGAAAGCAGCTCTTCTCTGAAATAGAATTAGAGTTCCAAAAGCTGAGCAAATCCAGCAAAAAACCTCATCCGACAAGAATTTGGCATTTGAAATCTTCTTACAATAGAGATTCCAATGGGATTACTACATATACCATGTGCAGGCGGAGAAGCAATCTCAGCGTTTGCATTTCCCATTGCGCTACGACCGACGAGCGGGTATCTGAGCATTCAAATTGACATAGAATTATATATAGCCCTCCATTATATACTATACATAGATTCAGAACAATTTCTCATCTATATATGTACGAATAGATACACATCCAAACATGTGCGATATGCCTAAATGATTTTGTCTGTATGTGGGGGGATTTTGTCAAGATTACTGTTTCAATTTGTGCATCCTTGAGCCATTTGAAGGAAATGTTTATCGTAAGAAAAAAAAAATAAATACGTAACCAGTAAAACAATGCATGCTCCCATTTAGGATGGATTTGTGTAGTGATTGTTGGATTTTTTCCTTTTCTATATTTGTTCTTCGATAGGCATACACACTAAGCCTGCATTGAATGGTTCATTTAAAATCGTTGAAATTCTTTTGAAATGCTTTTGGATTTTTTATGCTCGAAGGCATTGAATTGAAAAGAAGAATGCCGGCATTTCAAGGAATTGTATTTATGTAAATCCATCCTGTTTGGAACTGTTTTCTGATTTTTTGATAAATTAGTCTTTTAGAGAAAATGAGTAATTGTGTTCAACCAATAAAATTGACATTAATCCTGCGCGCACTCACGGCTAAAAGACTTCCGGAATATATGCAGAAAATGTTGGAAAACTAAGTCAGAAATTGGGTGCTAATCATCTATGATATAGTATTATAGATGATAGAACAATGCAATACAATATTTCAGGCGGCGTTCCCCAAGGTGCTTTGCTTTTGTTCGATGACATCATTAAGCTAAGGATCCTAGAAACCACTAAAATAGTTGGCTTTGTTGATGAGTAGCAACCAATCACCTTGAGAATTTAGAGTACGACACCAATATACATAACATATATACTTTTTCGCAACATTTGGGATCATTATTTTGCTGGAAGTAAAAATCAACCCAGACAACGGAAGGACTGCGCTGGCTGAAAAGGACGTGCTTAAGTGGATAGGGTCCTCATCCAATTTGGTGTGCGTAACTAGAAGAAGCTGGCTAACGATCGAACTGGCTACAAAAGCTTGTTAATTTAGGCCCA
Organism: Xylota sylvarum; assembly: GCA_905220385.1. Classification (NCBI taxonomy): domain Eukaryota; kingdom Metazoa; phylum Arthropoda; class Insecta; order Diptera; family Syrphidae; genus Xylota; species Xylota sylvarum. The sequence continues at coordinate 45,000,423 of LR999958.1, forward strand.
TGTCCATATCTAGCATATATAACTTAATAAGTATGCAGGTAACCGGGTAAGTTAAATATCTAAACCTATAATTAAGCCCATCAAAGGCCTACAACCTTCTTGCAATGTTTAGTATGGAACTGTTAGAGATGTATGTACATTCATGTTTAGCAATATTTTCCTTTCGTAAGAAAGCTGACCAAAATTGTTCGAATTTTTGAAAATCTTAAAAATATCAGTACCTGTGTTTCTCCTAAGCCATATAGGAAACCCAAGAAGGCTAATTGGGATGTCTTCTGTAAGAAAGTGAGAAAGAGTTGAGGACGCCTTCAAGAATTTGACTTCAAAGTCCCTCGGATATCGTCAGCAAAGCCGCGATCGAAATCACTAAATACTATCTTCAAAGAGGCTTTCAACCTAGCATGTCCGGAGTATAAAGGAAGAACAAAAAATCAGCTCCATGGTGGAGTAAAGAACTGGCAGACATTGTAATAGTAACCAGAAACCTCCTTAATGTGCCAGGCATAGACTGGGATCAGTATAAAACCAGTCAGATGAAGTTAAAAAATGAGACGCAAAGAGCTTCGACTAAAACCTAAAATTATTCTATGGATGTACACGGTAAAACCTACTGTGACTTATGGCTATTGGCACCACTAGTGCCATGACCTACTGCAGGACTAGAGGCTTTCCTCAATCTACTTCCGCTGGATATCTTTATTCAAGCCTCAGCAGCTTTTAGCGCCCTAAGAATAAGTTAGTCAAATAGTTGAAGGCAAAATACAACGGGTCATTCTAAGAATGAATGAATAAATATCTAGGAAGTGTTACCACTAAGGATTACCTGGGTTTTTTTTCTAACGGAGGTCCTAGCAGTGACAATAGCAGCCCGTGAGACTGCGTTGAAGGTAATAGCACAAGATGGTATCACCTTTTGTATCGACAGGCAGCAATGAAAGCGATTTCTGCTATCGAAATGAGATCCAAGCTTGTGAAGTGCTGTCGTGAAGGTTCGTGCTTAAGTTTCTTGGAACACAACACAAGGTTGCACTCTGCTGGATCCCTGAACATGAAAATATTCCAGGTAAGGTAAAGAGAAGGACGAATTGGCCAGAAGAGGTTCAGAATCTACATCAGAATAGGTCGACACCTCTGTGCTCATCCCGCCTTGCATACTAAAGCTCGAAGCATTTTCCAAGATTCGTAATTTACGCACAATGTCGAACAATGACCATTAATTGGACATAACATGAACAGGACTATGATTTTCAAATTTGTATATTATTGTGGTGCAAAAGATACACTGGATAGGAAGCTGTGAAGCAGTCATCATAGGAAGCTCAAGCAGTCATCCTGGATAGCAGCACAATACAAGAATGAATCAAAACTTTTATGGCTATGACTGTCAGATTGTTTCTTTGTTTGTTAATTGCATCGACGGTACACTTAAAGAATCGGTCATAACATTCCTCCACACCAATTCAACTTGGCTTCTCAGTTACGGCTGGGAACAGCTACATTTGTTCCATGAATCCATTTTTGATCACCAACAGTACATCCTGACTAGCTGCTTCAGTCTAACTATTCCCCAGTGACCTTCGTGTAGAATATCCGTCACTCGTCTCTGCAAAGTTTGGGGTATTACTAGTCGGAGATGTTCTGTTTGAAGAAAGACTAAAAAGTGCCTCCTTCTCAATTTGGCTTCAAATTCCGTCCTTTAGATCGATAGGACGTCGCATGCTTTTAATTCGAAGAGTGCTCCTGATTGTGATGGACGAATTTTCTTTGTGGTTATTACATACATATATGGCCTAAGTACTCAACTTCGGCTTGGAAGAATACACACTTTTCACGATTTATTCTCGCAACCTATTTTTAGACAGTCCTCTAGATTTAGGGAAGGCATCACCAATATGTCATTCAAATATACCGTGCAGTTAAGGTCTGACAAAACCAGTTCTACCGTCTTTTGGTAATTGCTGGAGCACTCACCACTCCAATTGGAAGTCCTTGGTACATATTGAGCCCAAGGGGTGCATTCACTACGGCCAGCGATTTTGACTCATTATCTAATTCTATAAGGTAAGCGTTTGCAAAATCGATTTTTGAAAATCGTTGTCCACCTTCTAGTTTATGAAACAGTTCCTCCGGTCTTGGAATAGGATACTAATCTATTTCTAGATAAGGGTTAATGGTAACCTTAAAGTCACCGTATATGCGAAGGCCATTATTACGTTTGGAGATGACGACAATTGGTGCAGCCCATTCGTTGAATCTGATTGGTTTCCGGATTACAGCTTCCTCTAGGCCCTTAGCTTTTTTCTCGTTTAAACGCATCTAATAAAGAGAAAATGAATGGGCCTCGATTTATAAAATTTGGGGTTTGAGTGTTGCTGTAGATTATGATGTGCTTTTATAGAGGTACACAATCCTATTAGTATTAGACATCGGAAACCTCTTATTGAATCACCCTTTTACTACAACTAACCGCACAGTTTCCCTAATTCCTCACACCATCACCTAATCAACTATTCCTACTTCGAAGAAACCGATTTAACTAGCCTTAAATAATGGAACGAATACGGAATTTTCTTTAGCCTAATTAGATAAAACTCAATATCCATCATAAGTAAGTACCTACCTAACCTACCCGGGGCTGACTTCCTGCAAAAAAAAAAAAAAAAAAGAAGAAAAAAATCACCATATTTCCATTCGACTTAAGGACATTTTGTAGGCCATCTACTACAGTAAGCCCTCTCGTGTCAAATGGTAATACAACCTTTTGCCACTGAATTATTAATGCATTTACCTCCTCCCGCCCGTTCCGCTGCCGTTTGAAACCATTCGCGGCCACTTTGTCAAAGGAGACGCGCTTCGTTTCTCTCTGGAACGAAGATAATATTTGCATTCCTCCTTCCTTTCAGTGGCAAGACTTTGATTATTTATCAAATGTGGCCAAAGGGAGGCCAAAAACATTATCACCTAAAATATAAAAAAAAAAAAAAAAAAATTGAGTGAAGACACAACCTCATCACTTAGTCTAAGGGACGGAGAGAGAATTCCTTTGCAGGAACTCTCCTTCTAAAGGTCGTACTTCTTCGATTTTTTTCTTTTGCTGATGGAATATTGCTTCTGGGAATTTCCCGTCTTCCCGAAACGGAAGTACAATGAAAATATGAATATAAATCGATAAATTTTCCCGTTCAAAGTCATCCCTGTTGTGGTGCGGAGTATTGGCCTCCTTACCGCTTTAGCTATTTCACTCAGGATGTGGCGTTATTTTTTTTTTTTTTTTTACTTTACTTCTTCCCCAACGCACTGCTTTTCAATTAAATTTCTATTTATTTATGCTTCAAGAAATACAGATGCGTGTTGAGAGAGATTCACTGATTTTGATGGTACATACATACAAAAAAAAAAAAATTAATTTTACTTTTAAAATTGAAAGTTGTCAGCTATTCCAGGAAAAAAGATTTTTCTTTTTTCCCAGCCGCGAAATGCGATTACATTTGGTTCATTGGAGATGATTCTAGGAATAAATAGCTGTCTTTTTACTTGTTTTTTTGTTGTGTATACAATTTATTTTTTTTGTCAGAAGGTATAGGTACATTGTATAAAAAAAAAAAAGGAGACCTTATAATTTAAAAACTAATTTTGAGAACTTGTTGAAAAGGTTTCCAAACATTTTTTCTGAGAATCGCAAGCAAAGTCACGCTGAGGGTTATGCTAAGGATTCTTAGAAAAATTGTTGTACTCACACACAGGACTTTGTAGTAGACGTCTTACTATCGCTCTCTTAGGGGTTGTACTCCAACCTAGAGGTCCTTAGAAAGTGTCATCAAGTGTAAGGTTTGATTATAAATTAAAAGAAAATTTAAAAGTTTTAATTTCATATGAGGAGTTCACTAGCTCTTCAAAAGAAAAGCTAGTTCAAACAGATTTTACTTAAAAAGAATAAATTGGTAAAGAGAAGCTAAGGATGATCCTGACGAATATTGATGACCCCAGCAAACATGATTATAACAACGTCTTTCGGAACTGCAGGTATGCACATACATATGTATTTGGGTTAAATGTTAATTCAGAACAGACCGCGTAGAGCTGAGCAATTAGCAGAGGCCCTGAACTATTGGTGACTACACCAAAGACAGCTTCTACGAGCTCCTGGATAAAACATACAACCCGTTCCCTATATATGATGTTAAAATTGGACGAACATATGACGGGAGGGTTGTACTGTCGGAACATATACTATTCGACTTGTTGTAACTAATAAGTTCTATATTTATGAAAGGAAATAAATTTCTCCTGATCACTCAACCTTCAACCAGATCGATCATATTGCGATCGACAGAAGGCACTCCTCGAATATGATGAATGATAGATATCTAAACGTTCCGAGGAGTGAACTCGTTCCACAACTGTGTTGTAGCCAAGATATATACTATTGAGGACCAGTGACTACAGTATCACATCAGATGTGCTAGGTTTCTCTAGATGACCATCACGAAACCTATGGTTTGACTTTGTATGCCTCCGAAAACAGGAGGCATACAAAGTGCTGCATAAAAGGACCAGAGCTGCTAGCGAGCAGAAGAGAAATAAGATGAACACCGGCTTCTCAGAAGAAAAAATAAGTATGATACGAAGGCAGAGCCGAAGCCTGCATCGAAGTCGTTGTTGAGAATATGGAAAATTACTTCTAAATACTGTATAGCAGGGTAAGAGGTGACTGTCAACTTGGACAATAATACCCAACATTTCTGTCCACCCAACTTAGATGAGGTTAAGATAGCAATATCTAAGCTAATATGCAATAAAGGAATAAGGGTCCTTACCGTCGTTAAAAGTTTTTCTGTTGTATTATGTAAACGCTTAAAACCCTTTGTCAACAACCTGATGGGTCCATATCAGTGTGGTTTTACGCCATGATGGACTTTACAATAAACCAAAATTTTACACTACGGCAGATCTTGGAAAAGCTCAAGAATTTCAAATCGTTACCCGCCACCTTTCTATCAATTTTAAAGCCGCCTATGACAGGATCTGTAGAGAAGAGCTATATAGAGCTATGTCTAGTTGTGACATCCCTGCCAAACTCTTGCAGAATGACGATGGAGGCCTCACCGAAACCTCTGGCTGCTATTGCAATGGTCACCATGAACCTGCGTTTGAGCTTAAGTGTACACTAATCCTAGCTTGAAAGCCTTCGAAAACTAAACTTTCTCAACTGTGACTACGACTAGTATATTCGGGCGAAGTCTGAGAATAATTTTTGAAAAGGATCCTTAGTTATCAAAGGAATTATTACTTCTGATACAGGAAACTATTTATTCAAGTATAATTCTTTTGACATAACCTACATCTAAAGCTTACAATACGAGTAATAAGTCGAGTTCAGGTCCCTGCTACATCTACTGTTCATTGACTTTGAAAAGGCTTTCGACAGTTTCAAGAGAGATGTTATTTGAATAGCCTTGCTATTATTACTGCTACTTATGATGGTTGTAAATATCACGTTCTGCAAAATGGGAAGGTGTCAAATGAATTTGAAGTCCATAGAAAAGTACCTCCGGGATGTATACTTTCATCGCTGTTATTCCTGGTAGTCATCAGCGATATGCTTTGGGCAGCACTAACTGAAAGAGACCAAGGATTGAGGTGAACAATGACATCTTACCTCAAACACCTGGACTACGCTGACGACGTTTGTCTCCTTTCTTATGGATCGCCACCAAATGGCATAAAATGTGCCAGCTGAGGCAAACAAAGTAAGGCTTAATATAAATAGGGGTTTCATAGGCCCTGAACATTTCAAATTCCGACGCTCAAAAATTTTCCATATTTAGGAAGCATTGTCTCGGTCGTCGGTGGCTCCGAACTCGTTGTGAGCAGCATAATCGTGAAAGCTGTGTTTGGAATGCTAGCAAAAACGTTGAAAAATGTATTCTCAGCACAAAAACCAAACTGAGACTGTTCTATATACGGGTGGAGTACTTGGAATGGTACCTACATTGTCACTCAAAGGCTGCAAACCTTCATAAATAAATATTTGCGTAACATTTTAAGGATTTTTTGGTTGAACCGCATCCCCAAAGAACAGCTTTATCTGAGAACGGGTCAAGAACCTATAGACATCACCATACGGAGGAGGAAGTGGCAATGGATTGATCACACCTTACGACGTGAAAACGGCCCTATGCGAAATATGCCATGGAGTCGAATCCACTCACCCAGTCAGGTAGAAAAACGGAGCGGCCTAAGCAAACATGGCGAAGAACAGTCAAAGAGGAATCAAGACTACTGGGAAAGAGCTGGAGTGAATAAAAACGCATTGCAGAAATCCGAACTAGATGACGCACAGTTGAAACAGAACAGTCGTAGCTTAGTGTGTAAGCTAATGGCACTACTTCGCCAAATTTTGGTTAGCATCCCAAACGCAGACTTTGCTTTTCCTGACTTTGTCTGGAAAATTAATTTTCAGCCCAACGACATCTCCTTCCCTCTCAACATTCGCTTTCATTTGGTATCTCTGTGAGAGAGTAGGCATATATCGTCAGCGTAGTCGAGGAGTTTGAGTTCGGATGTAAGAGTCTATCGAATACCTCCATTTCCTGTCGACAAAACAGCATCTAGTACATCTAATTCCCAATAAAAACAATATTGGTGAAATGATACAGCCTTGTGGAGCCCCAATTTGAAGTTCGAATTCCTCAGGCAGCCTTCCTTTACTCAACTACGTGATACATATGTGCATATGTAGACCTATCGTCTGTGGCCTTGATAGTTACTATTAGCTTATTAGGAATACTTCTCCTGCGCAAGGCATCTCAAATAAATTCCTGATTGACTGTATCAAACGCCTTTTCAAATTCGGTGATTAGCAGGTGAAGTGGTTAACGATATTTAACGCACTGCTGAATGATACTCCGAAAGGTATTTATGTGGTAGTCACAGGACAATCCAGAACGGAAACCTGCTTGTTCTTTGGTTCGCTGAACGATAATTCTAGCTAATATCTTAATTACAGCCGGCAGTACGCAGATACCTCGCCAGTTTTCGCACTACATTAGGTTGCCTTTTTTAAGGAGCTTGACGATCATTAGCTTCTTTCAGTTATCAAGAAACCTTTCGGCCTCCCAGGTTCTTCCAACAAATGGGTGCAATAGATCGGCCGATGCAGTTGGCGCTGCTCGAAATAGCTCCCCGGGTATGCCATCAAGTTCTACCGCCTTAATGTTTTTCAATGCTTTGATCGCGGTAATGTCGTCCTCCTTACGGTGGCATGTGGTGTGAACTGGTGTATTTCTTGCCTCATACACCTCAGTTAGACTTGGGTGCATACTACTAGCGAGTACTCGGTTTAAAATCGTTGCTCCTTCCATTTCGTCAGTTGATCTTCATCTGACATAAGCAAAGAACCGTCTGAACCTTTCACCAGATGTAGGAAGAGCTGCGGCCACCTATTAGCTCTTTGGTGAATATGTATGGTTCTGCTGTCGCACCTATTTGCTGGTTCTCCTGCTTCAGCAACCAGCGCATTGATGTTGTTGCACTTGTCACGCCGCACGCTACGTTGCCTTTCTTTCGTCTTCATATGATATAGAGACTCTAGCTCGGTTCTCCCTGCTGCTGAAGTTACTGGTTTTCAAGCAATAAGTTGTCTTCATTCGTCGTTCTTTCTCCAGGTATTCTCTACGATCTTTATATCTCTAAGGTCCTTCAGTTCTTGGCACACTGTGGGATCTCTAAGTTGATCGGTGTTGAACCTGAGCATTCTTGTCTTGTAAGATGGTGATACCGTTCCAGTCCATGTTGGCTCCTCGTTTGTTTCGAACGTCTAGGAGGATAATTCTAAAACGGCGACTGATGGAAAAATGGTTTAAACCATTAGCTAGACATTATTCTTTTTAAAGAGTTTGGTCTGTCAGGCAGATAATGTAATCCCGCTTCCATGAATAAATTCATTTGAGAACAATATATTTTAGAATAAAACAAACGGTTTTTGCTATCATTAACAAATGGCCACCCAGTGATCCAATGCCTTTGGCATATCAAAAACCGTGCGCTATAAACCTCTTGAACCATAAAAAGCTTCGTACATAAATTCGCATTAGAATTACTCGTAGAAAGACTGTTCCTCGAGCAAAGTATCTGCAGCATGTTTTGAGCTTAAAAAAATGCGCGATTTGTCTACGTTTCATCAGCAGATATGATACCATTTTGTTGTCGTAATTTAAATAAAAAAATAATCAAGGAAATTCTCCAGAAGCCTTTAGGATACTCTGTGCTATGCTGTAACTAAGAGGATAATTCCCTTGTCCGCATCGCATTCTTGATGTTGGCTAATTTTTCAACATTAAACTTGATGTATATTAATAATTTGCTATCCGATTTGAATTATACCCTAGGTGTGCCTATCTTTAATTTCAGATATTGCAGGCACTTAAGAGTGATGAAGTTGACGTGAAACACTCGCACACGGAAGAAGGATACGACCGAGAGAACGCCATCGTCATGAAGGGATTTCCTCCCAAAGGTGGATTATTTGCATTTTGCGTGCTTGTGGTTGCGGCTTTTGTTTTTTTGTTCTGTTTTTGTTGAAAATTGTGATTTGAATAATTTGACGAGGGTTAATCATAAGGCGATTACTTAAACGAGCCGACACGACTACAGCTGGAATATATTTTGAGTTTTCGACCCACCCAACATGGCATGTCTGTAAATACTTTTTAAATGGAATCAAGCTTAACAAGTTGTCTGTTAAAAGTAAGTGATTACATGTATACCTACTGCAAGGAGGGCCTTATTAGCAGACGCGGTATTACTGTAAGTGGCTCTCATATCAGTATCGATTTTGGGTTTTTCCCCCAAACAGCCTTTTAATTCAATAGCCGGAAGGATATTTCGCGTAGTCCTCGCAATAAAAATAATTAATCCAGCATCCAACGTACATAGTATGGACCACAATCTACAAACAAGAACTGAATTGTTCATTAAGCCAATGCTTTACAAGTCCAGTCATTAAGATTCTCGATATTGATGTTGTGTTTCATTAACACTCCATGCTTGCATGCTGTATAATCTGTATGCCCATAGGGTCGATTCAATTGACTGGCAAGGAATGTAAAATCGGTCTGGCCGAACATGAACCCATATCATAACCACAACGAGCAAGTCGAATGATTTCATTTTTAAGCGAACGCATCCTTAACACGAATTCATCGCATGGATAACATTAAATTGCATTTTTCATTTCACTGAATCTGACCGGAGAACATGTAAGGTCATTGAGGGTTTCATTTTGAACCACTTGTGCAACAAGATACACACATGAGTGCATTCGAATGTGAAATGCTTCACAGAATGTATGGGTTTTGCACAATTTTGTTGCTCTTTCGTGGATAGAGATGGTATAGCTTCATTATCGTGTTCAATAAGATATTTAATAGATCTTTGTTTAGTGAGATGTAGGTTTTCGTATACAAGCAATTTAATGGAAAAGATACTAATACCAAGAACCACCTAACAGTCAAAGTAGAATATTTGACAATATGATCATCAAGAAGTTAAGAACTTTAAGGTTGCCAATTGGACATGAAGATAAGGGGCCTTAGACAACAACCTGAACTCCACTCCATTCAATCCTTCAGTAATATCTGTATAGATGAGGAGAATGTTTGGAATATTTTGCTAGATTATGTACCTACTCCAAAAATTGTGGACTTATGTATGTCTCATCTTCGACAAAAAAATTCAGGACTTATGTCCCGATGCGGTGGAACATAACTCAATTGTGGACCTATGTATATCCCGTGAAGTTATATCCCTGCGCCGTATTACAGTCGGTTGTGGTCGTTGTAAACTTTAAGTTCTGTTAAAACGATCCGATACATACATACATATATGCCGGATTGTTTGTATAATAACGATGAATATTATCGTGGAGCTTGGTGGAGTTCTTTTAGCTTCCGACAGGTCTGTACTTGGTGACTGCTAATAATAGATAGAATACCTAAGGATCGAACAACGAGCAGTTAAAGCTTGATTTACAGCATCTTTAGCCTTAGAGAAAGGTGATCTTGAGGCCCAATATCGCCCGAAGGGTGCAAAATATCACGTCCTACACAAAAGTACAGTGCCAGAAGACTTTAGTCAGGAGGTCACACTATATGACGTGTTGAAAATTCCTCCTACATGAAACCCATACCAAAAAGACAATTTTTGTGAAAGTAATGGCATTTCGGGAATGGCTTAGGGTTGCGGACTTGCCCAAATACAACAATTTTCCTTATTAACAAGGTCATTGAGTGCGAAATAGGCCTAATTACACCTAGTCAATAACCCAAGAGCAGTTCCTTTAGGTGCGAAATTCGACGCGTCATTGATGAAATTGCGCCGACAGTATGCCGAAATGGTGTCCAAAGGACGCAAATACATGACTGCGCGAGCGGTATAAAAAGGAAATTGGTTAAGGATTGTGCATCACACAAGCCTCGGATAAGAATGATTCTACTGTTCACGACCTCAGCAATCAAAATAGGGACAATGACCTTCGGATCTGCACTTGGAATGTTCAGACCCTCAACAGACCGCGTGCAACTAACGATTAATCAGAGGCATAGACTGCTATAAAGCAGACATCACCGCCATCCAGAAAGTGCGGTTGGATTGGCCGGAGAAAAAAGGATGAAAAACTGTAACATCTGTTACTGTGATTGCTATAGAAAGCAGAAACAGCTCTTATTCGGATGCGGATCTGTCATATGCGGTAGACTTAGGCAAGAAGTCTTGAGCTTTCGACACGTTAGCGAACATATTATGACAATACGCACGAAGGCTAAATTCGCCAACATAAGCCTTAAAAGCGCTCATGCAACTACAAAGGAAAAGGACGACGCCACCAAAGAATGTTTCTACGAACTCCTTGACAAAACTTACGAGCAATGTCCTAAATATGATGTTAATATCCTACTGGGCGATTTTAACGTCAAGATAGGAAAGAAGGACACCTTTGGTAGGACGATTGGCTAGCACAGCCTTCACTACAGCACATCCGGAAACGGACTTAATTGACTTCGCTGACACATGGTTTCCTCATCTCAATATCCACAAGGAGAAACGAGGGATATCCTGATCATGAAACGGTCAACCAAACTGACCACATTGCGATCGACGAAAGCTATGCCTCCAGTATTCTGGATGTCGGAACCTTTCGAGCAGCCAACATCTACTACTTTGTTGCAGCCACGGTACGAACGCGGATATCCCAAACGCCAGAACAAATTTAGCGTCGAAACACTTATCCCGAAATCTAGCTACGATTCCTATGCCGCCAGCACGAAATGCCGAAGACCAACTGCAACTGATTTGCTGGGTTTCTCCCGACCACCACCAAGAAACCCGTGGTTGCAAACCCAGGGTTGCAAAGAAGGACGAGGGCTGCTCATAAGCTCTACGAGCAGAAGAGACGGGAAGAACATCGGCTTCTCCAAAAGAAGAAAACAAAAACACGACAAGCATGCGATCGAAGACATTGAGAGACTATACTTCAGGAATAATGTACGGGAGTTTTACCAACAAGTAAAAATAACGTATCAGGCCAACAAGACCCGTAGATGAAGAAGGAAACCTCGTAGTAGAGTCACAGTCGGTGCTGAAAATATAGAAAGAATTCTTCTGCAGACTGTATGACGGATGAATGAACCATCCAACATAGACGATGGTAGCCGAAAGTTCCGGTCAGGTGGCCAAAACGAAGTTAGGATAGCAATATCTAAGCTTAAGTGCAACAAGGCTGCTGGGCCTAATGGCTTACCAGCCAAGCTTTTCAAAGCAGCTGGAAATGATCTGATAGAAAGCATACACCAACTCATTTCTAAGATTTGGTTAGACGAGTGTATGCCTGATGAATGGTGCATCGTTTGCCCGATCCACAAGAAAGGGGACCCGCTCAATAGCGTCAATTACAGGGGTAGTCTCCTCTACATCGAGTACAAGATCTTATCTGACATCCTATGTGAACGTCTCAAACCTTTCGTCAACAACCTGATCCGCTTCTATCAGTGTGGTTTCAGACCAGAAAAGCCCACAGTCGATCAAATCTTCACACTTAGGCAAATCCTAGATAAAACTGAAGAAGTCCAACTCGATAACCACCATCTTTTCATCGATTTTAAGGCCGCATATGACACGATTTAAAGAAACGAGCTATACAGAGCCATGCTTAGTTTTGGCATCCCTGCCAAATTCGTCCGCCTGTGCAGGATGACGATGAAGAATGCTCGCTGCTCTATCAACGTCGGTATCGACCTCGCCGAGACGTTTGATGTTAGAAAAGGATTAGGACAAGGTGTTGCGCTGTTATGTGATTTTTTCAACATCATACTCGAAGGGATTATGCGAAACTCACAAGCCAACACCGCATCGGAGGCACAATCTTTCAAAACTCTGCTAGTGTATGCCGACGATATTGACATAATTTGCAGATCACTGCGAGCTGTCACCGGTGCGTTCGCTGGTATTCAAACCGAAGCTGCCAAAATGGGTTTAGCGGTAAACGAGGGCAAAACCAAGTATATGCTGTCAACACGAAGTGACACTCAACATCGACGACAGCTATAACTTTCATGTACTAAGGTACTTTGGCTACTTTCGACTCTGCTATAAATTCTGATAATAGCATCTTAGCAGAAATTAAACGAAGAATAACTCTTGCCAATCGCAGTTTCTTTGAGCTGAGAAGACAATTGAGTAGTAGAGCCCTATCCCGAACAACCAAGGAGACTCTGTATAAGAGCTTTACCATCCCAGTCCTGCTTTATGGCGCTGAAGCTTGGGCTCTATCTAAAATAGATAAAGATATCCTCGGTCGCTTCGAGAGAAAGATTCTTCGTAAAATGTTCAGTCCCGTTTGGGTTGACGGGCTTTGGCGGATTAGATTCAACGACGAACTATACGAGATGTACAGCGACATCGAGCTAGCCAAAAAATTGCGCATTAGTTGTCTAAGATGGCTAAGATGAACACAAATGCTCCGGTTCGTAAAGATTTCCAGTCGAACCCGGAGGGACAACGCAGTAGAGAAAGTTCTCGCCTTAGGTAGCTCGCACAAGAAGAAGGAGACCTAAAGCGACTTGGAGTGCGAAACTGGAGGCAGTTAGCTAACCGGGCTAACTGGAGAGGCTTGTTATTGAAGGCCCAAGTTCACCCCGAACTGTTGCGCTACTTATCAAAAGTCATCACAATGGTAGTTGAATGACAGTTCAATAATGGCGCGAAATTTAAAATTACACCTCTTGTTGGATGACTTCATTGGAATCATGAAATATATCCTCAAAATACTATGAAATTTCACTTATATTTATTTATTTTAGCAAGCTTGGCAGTACATTTGCTAGTCGTAATACATATTTATAAGCAAATTGAAAAAATATTGATCGCTCAATTGCCCTACTCATTGGATTTTGAAGAAATTGTAATTTTACACTTCGTTGGATGCAATTTCTGGTTGACTGATGAATTTCATTAAGTACACGAGTATTGCAATTTTCTGCATCGTAAGCATATATTTTAAGATGGTTGCAAGGTAGGGAAGATGTCAACATATGGGGATACTAAATAAGCCATTCTCATTCCTATTTTGGGGACAAAGTTTCGAGAAAAACAAAATTTTTTTCATTTTATCTCCGATGTCTATCTTAAAGAATTAGGGGAAGGTTTGCTCTATCTTATGCCTATAGTCACATGCAAGTGTAAAGAATGAGAGTAGCAACAGATAAACAGAGGATGATGTGTTCTAAATAGATTTTTTTGATATAAACTTCCAATTATTGAAAAACAAAATCTCAGTGGCTTAGAGTCTAATTAAATTAAGTGCTCGATTAGGTCTTATGCTAATTTGCAATAAATTCAGATTCAAAATATCACGTTTTCTTACTTCCAGAGATTTTAGCCAAATCCATCATCGGATATAATTCAAACAACCCAAAAATCTAATCCTATTTACCTCCAATCAAGCATGTCTTCAAAAGTGTTTTTCCAAATACTAATACCACATCCTATTCCTAATCACAATTTACAATGAAAATATGTAGGTCCTTGTGTTCTAAAATTATGCTTCATTCGAAAAAAAAAAAAACGAATAACCAAGTCCATTTAAAATGGAAATTGTAATAGCGGATTCAGTGTAATCTCCTTTCAATTAAACGAAATCTATGCGACAATCCTTCGAATGTGTTAATAGCGTATGTCGTGGGATTGTTTTAAAATTTCAATTTGCATACCACTGATCCAGGTTTTTTATTTTTAAATTCATTTGCATCCTCTGAATTATTCCTTCACACGCAATTGAAGATTTATTTCTCGTGAATAACTGAAACGAAAGAGAACCAATTTGGTAAAATAGGAACGTCATGCATACATTAGCATGACTGTGGCTAGATGGAGTGAATAACTTAATACAATATCAGAATGCTTCACAGAAATCCAAAAGCAAATTTATAAAAAAAAACAGGGGATTTTTTAATTATCAGGGAATGGCAGTAACTCACTGCTTCAATATTTTGATATTTGCAGGACAAACGGCTTTGTAGAAAAACATCATTTGATAGGTTTTAGTTTGCTTAAAAAATCCGTACTCATCTCAAAAGGGTACTTACTTCAATGTCAAAAAGCCTACTTAACTCAAAGATCATATTATAACTCAGTCCTTGACTTTAAGTTTTATATAACCTTATACTACATGCACATATGTACTAAAGTTGCAAAATTTCGTCCTTCTGTATGTACTGGTATATTCGAAGATTTTCCAATAGTGTACCATGTGGAGAAACACTTCAAGGAACATTAATCATTTTCGGCAAGACAGCCGTTATTTGTTGATAGAGCATAAATTCTATTCAAAGATATATTTCATCCTGAACGGAGAAAGATTTTTTTTTGATTTTTCCTGCAAATATCCTGCAATTAATCAAAATCTATGCGATACTGTGAACGGATCTGTTCTTGAAGGCAAAATTTGTATAAATTGTATGGATTAGTAATAGGAAACGATTAAATTATAGCCGAAATCGTTGTTTATGTTTTGGATTAACAAAAAATAAAGTACAGAAAGGGGTCGCATGTCCTTGATTCTTTTTTCTTGTTTTAAAGTATGAATGGAGTGAGATCAATAAAACAAAAAAAACCTATCGCGTCACTGGTTGGGTTGGGAACCAGTTGGTTCTTTTGATACAGTGGAGAAGATCTAATATCTGGAAGCCTACTAATTGTCCACCTCTTCCTTCTCGTTACCTTTAATATTGCTATGGCCGGGAATCCAGCAGAGTTTGAGCGAATAGTATCCAATCGTGATCAGTGCATCACGGCAATTCCTAACTACCTTTGATTTAATTGTATTAGTTTTAATCGATTTTAGAGCTGCTTGACTGGCAACGAAGATGGTTATATCCGACGGGAGAAGGTTACTGTCTTCTATGCATCTAGCAGCTTTTTCTATTGCCAGGGGACTATATAACCCGATGTGGCTGTGAAGCATTCGGTTATATTTCCTACCCATTGTATTTGTTGCGTTTAATAGAACCGAATGTCCATAGGTGGTCTCTTTCCCCAGGTTGGATTCACTTCATCTGAGAGCTCCTTTCGTGGCAGATCCTTTGATGAACAAGTTCAGGGGAAGAATATGAAGAGTCATATGCAAACCTGCTTGCGGCGCGCTTCTCACAACTCCAATGGTAGACAATGCTACGAGGATTTGCACTTTATAGAGTTCTTACATATAGCTCTTTATACCCGTTGCTGTCCACCAGACTAAGAACCAATAGGAGATGATGGGCCTGGTAATTACTTTCTACATCCAGTGAATGAATGGGGTTATAATGCCCTCTTACAAGCATAGAGAGCAATTATTCCTTTCTTTGTCCTTTCCTGAACATTTCTTTTCCAGGATAACTTGGAGTCTAAAATGACGCCTAAATATTTCACCTCAGATGAGAGAATTATAGTGGTGCCTTCTAGCTTTGGTAATGTGAAGTCGGGTATCTTTCTTCTCCTAGTGAACGGAACAAGTTCAGTTTTCTGGAAGTTTGACCCCCAAATCGTCCTGTTCTGCCCACGTAGAGAGCTCTTTGAGAACAGATTCCATTAGTTCACTAATTGACTAGAATTTGTCTTTAGGCAGTATTACTAAGTCATCTGCATACGCAGAATATTCTCTGTGAAGATTCTTAGGTTTTTTTTGACAGTGAGAAGCCAAAGCAGTGTAGACAGGACTCCTCCTTGTGGCGTCCCCTTGTTGTCATTTATCTTACAGAACTAGGCCCCATGTCTGAGTTGATGATAATGCAGTTAAGCATGTTTTCAACACAGTTTGCGATGAGCCTGTTTGATGACTGACTTAATGACTTAATGGTTTTGGCAATAACCAAGATATGCATTATTGGACAGCTTGAACAGCAACAAACCCACATGTGCTTCAAGACACTCAATGGAGTGAATGGAGTTCACTATTGTGCCATGTTGGAAGACTATTTTTGGCTAAAATTGGATGAACTTGACATCAGTGATATGTGGTTCCAACAAGATGGTGCCACATGTCACGCAGCTGATCAAACAATTGATCTATTGAAGGGGAAGTTCATGCGATTTTACGCCTTTGGATTTTTTTATGCGGTTACGTTAAATTGTTGGTTTATGCCAACAAGCCAACAACGTTAAAGGAGGTCAGGAACAATATCGAAAGCAAAATTGCCAACTTTCCAGCCGAAATATGTGGTAGTGTGGTGGAAAATTGGCTCCAAAGAATCGATCGCTGCAAACGTGCTCGCGGTAGTGGTATGAACGAGATCGAATTTAATACTTAAATATAACATATGTATGAACTACGTTTGGAATAATTTTTAGTCCGATACCTCAAAAATTCTGTGCTTTATTTAAACACAAAATTGTTATGTCCTTATTGAAAAATCCTTTAAAATAGACCAAAAATTTAACTGGACAATCAATATTTGTACTTCAACACACAAAGAACGCTTTTTATGCATTCAGTAGAGTTTTCAATCCACTAGATGTACACCGCCATGGCAAGACCCATCCTCACATACAGTTGTCTGGTTTGTTGGTCTTCTGCCAAAAAGATGCAAATCTGAGCACCCTCACTAGGATCCAACGTTTAGCGTGTATAGGTACGACCAGTGGTTTTAGAACAACACGGACTGTCGCCTTCGAAATCATGCCCACTTGACATCTTCATCAAAGAAGTAGCGGCAAAAGCACCCTAATCCTCCGACAAACCTGGTTGTGGAAAAACAACCCAATCGGATACTGCACCATCACCAAGTGGCTCAAAAATTGTTGAAGCTACTGGTTCAGCAATACAGTCAGAGGAACTATCAATTTCCTGGTCTATAAAACTTACCAACCACGCAAGTGTGTTCCAAGCGGAAATATATGAAATTACCTAGGCCTGGCAGGACCTATCCACTCTGAACCAGTCAGCAGTCTAAATAGCAGTTATCTAAGCCATCACTTCCATTACAACCAACTCAAAACCGATTAAGAGATGTACTTAAAGAGGAGCTTAAATCGCTCAACTCGAGCCACAGCATTACGCTCTACTGAATTCCGGGACATATATGCTTCCACGGGAATGAAATGGCATGAGATAGTTAAAAAAGGATCAGAATCAAACGAACTACTAACAGACCACTCGGTCCTAACGCCTATCAATCTTCTCATGTTCAACATTACTTCAGACTTATACAACCTGACCAACGAAAGGTGGCGTACATTCACCTCATCCCGCGTCTCTAAAAAACTGTGGATCCAATCTTACAAAAAGAGGACTAGAGAACTTCTGCCGCTAAACATACCACAGCTTACTCTCCTCATAGGTATCCTCACAGGCCACAACGCAATGGCGACCTATCTTAGAAGAATGAGAATCAGCACCATCATTTTAGAATGCCAAAGCCTCAACAGAATAAGATAAACAATCCTCCGAGAAGTATCTTTCTACGACCTAAGCGCCCTTGCAAATACGTCACATTAAGCCACCCTAAAATTCATAAGGAAAACGGGATGGGTCAGCAAGGCCGCTCCTGCCATACACTGATTGCGGGACTAATTGTATTGTTCATTCTTTCGCAATTATTCCCCCATCGGGGAACACAATGGATTCGTTGAAATCCTATTGAGGCTGCACTTCTTGAGATTCAGTCACCCTTCCAACCTATCGACCTGAGAATCCTAAAAAAAAATATTTAAGCTGCAGAAGTTTTTAGACTGTGCTTTCCTCTTTGGCCTTAAGAAATTGGTCTCTGTGACCAATTTTAAGCAAAAACTGTAGCCTAATTCCCTATAACATCAGTTTGATCCAAGAACCATCAGCTGAACGACCATCAGCTGTGACGTAACTTCAGTGACTGACTTCTCAGCTATGAAGCCCATTCGGACTCAACGATCTTGTTAGTAAGGAAAAAGGAAAGTTGCGTTTGGGCAAGTCAGCAACCCGAAGCCATTACTGTCACAAAAATTTACTTTTGGGTATGGCTTTCAGGTTGGTGGAGTTATTGACCCATAGTTCTTCTTCAATGATACTGGCAACACAGTCACAGTCAATGGAGATCGCTAACGAAGCATGTTGACTGACAATTTTTGAAATAGATTGGAAGAGGATGCTTTGGAGTACATGTGGTTTCAACAAGATGAAACCATATGCCACTCAACTGACCGAGCAATCGAGCTATTGAAGTTGAGAAATTCATCAGTCAATTGGACGTCTCGATCGTGTTATTTGAAGCCTATGGATTTGAGATACACATATCTAGTCTACAGTGAATGATATTGTGTTCTATAATTAATGACATATGGATGTATGGTTCTCCAACTGTGGTTTCTTTTAATAAATCCACTTTTGTCTCAGTAGACCTAACTAATGGTATATTTGAACAATGACTAACATCACCTACCATTGCAGGTGGTGATATCATTAACATAGCATGGACCTGACTTACTCAGGCTATTACTTTGAAGCATTAATTCTGAGAAGAAACAAGCGATATCTTAACCGAAGGAACTCATCAAATATTGCAATGTTCTGCTGGACCCATTCTCCTAAAGAAAGCTCTTATATTTAGAAAACATGTAAAGTTAATTATAATGATCTGTAAACTTACATCACCTACCTACTGCCTTCATCAATCTAAGAGGCTCCTAATGTTCAACTTCAAAAAGCTCATAACCCGAAATAGTCTTCAATCGACTTACAGACAGTGTGTACATCAATAACTATAAAATATCCTTTAAACACGAAACCATAAAATTTATAATTTCGTGGATTTTAATTACACAGATGTAGAAATGTATCCGTTAAGGGATAAAATATCTCAAACCAGGTTAATTGGCAAATGCGAAAATTTTCGGCATTATCCGCGAACGCGTTAACAACTACTCAAATTCGGTCCCTATGGAATATGCCATGTTACCTACCAACTTGTTCGTGTAGACATTCTATCCATGAATATGGATGAATGCCTAACATTTGTGTATTAGGCTTGTTCAACCATTTCGCTGAAAGTATGAATAAATTAGAAATGAACGCAAAATTCTGCGGCAACCAACGTTCCAAACGATGTTGGAATTTTAGTCACGTCGCGTCGCCTTGTGCCTTGTAAATGCCGCAAGAAATATTGTAGAGAATGCATTCAACATTCCATTCTAAAGGATTCAAACTGTTGAAAACTTTTCCAAATGAACGGCAAACGAATGCAGTGACTGCATTCTGTGGTGGAATGAATATCTTGTGGCTTAAATTTCATCAAAGTTTTAAAGTGTTTGATTTAGAAAATGGGTGAGCTTACAATTGTGCCTAAGTATTCTAAGAAAGTTGAAACAGAAGGTAATTGTATTTGGAGACTCTGTAGATCAGGGTTGGTTGGTTGGAGGAATACAGAAACAGTCTCCGTGCTTTTAGAAGACTCCTGAAATCTTGAAATTGATTTTATCTAACCAGAGTTTTTCGATGTAGAAATAGCAGAAATGGATTGCAGGTCGATGGTGCTGACATTCCCTTTTGCTTGCCATTGCAAATCCAATGAAGAATAATTGTTGCCAGTGATCGTGTCTTTAACTGAGAAGGCAGTTAAGTATCTATTAAGCCTGGATCGTTTGTATTTCTTCTTCTCCAAGACTGCAATCTATAAGCATTTAATGATGTTATAATCGTATGCTTAACCCCATATGAACGGACTTGGAGAAATAACTGCCATCCGTGTTAACATCTGACGTCTCCAGCATGAGATTGAAAATGTCATATGATAGTCAAAGCCCGGTTATACCAACTGTTACACAATGCAGCCTGATAGGGCTCCAGAGAACGAATGCTATGAAAACAGATTTTTGAAATTTGTTATTCATTGCCATGATTCGGCTTAGAGTTATCATTTGGTATATAGTCGATATATCGGGACAAAAGTCGGACCGATATGTACATATGTGCAAAAACTATGTAGCTGAATGGCTTAAGGCGTTCACAATATACTTTGCTGATGACTCTGTGCATGATTCGTACGAAGCTCTTTAGGTGGCATCAGAGCCCCTTTCAATTTCTACTTTTTAAGCTTTCTTCTTTGCTCTAATCTGGATGATTGCTTTGTTCATTAGATCTGAACTTGGACTGTGGTCTTTCCTCATTACCCTACCTGATGCCCATTAAGCAACTGTGGGAGGTACTGCTGAATATGTTTCGGTAACTAGGTTTTATTTGTTGTTTTCTACCTGCCATTTAGTTGACTTCCTGTAGAATCTCGAAATAGTGGGTATTGCTATGGCAAGACTCTGCAATTTTCTTGACCTAGTAAGTCACATAGATCCTTTCCTATCCATGGTAATATTTCGCAGTATTGGTCGGTTGGTTGGTTGGTTGGTTGCTTGGAGAGGGTGAGTTATTGACTCGCACTTAGGCCTCTATAGGGCTCATTATGTTCCCCTTGTCGTCTCTGTAAGAAATATGTATGTGTTTGCTTCGGAAATGTTGGATCTATGGATGTTATTCACTCCTTTGATCGGGAAATAGCTTTGTTTGTTTACCGAACTTTATTATGTCACCGATTCCTTTATTTCTGAGGTGCGTTATATCCTGTATCAATGATGTTCCCAGTACTTTGCCTCGCAACGTCGCTGTTGCTGGACAATGGCAAAGGAAGTGTTGCAAGTCTTATTCCTCTTCTTCGGAGTTGGTGCGAATTGTCGTACCTATCTATAAGGCCGAGTCTGCGAGTATGCTTATTGAGATTTATGTGCTTTAGAAGTCCCACCATAAGTCTCAACTGCATTCTACTTAAACTGAGAACTCACATCGTGAGTCTGTGGTTTGATCCCTCTAGATTGATCTGGCCACTTTTCAGTTTGATAGTTCCGCCTAGTATGTACTAATTGAAGACTTGGTGGTTGTTAGCGAAACTCCAATCCGTCTGTTAGGAGTTGATTCCATACTGGCAGCCCCTTCTCTTGCTAATTCATCAGTGCGCTCATTTCTTGCTATACCTTCATGTCCCGGTACAGATTAGGCGTACTGTGTTATGATTTGCAAGGACGTCAAGGTGCTCTTTGTATTCCTTTACCAAATGTGATTTTGATGCTGGGTTTGTGATGGCGCTAATTGCAGCTTTGGTGTCAGAACAGATTTCTATTTGCATACCATGAGTGCAGCGTTTGGTTAGTACCTCCACTCCCCGAAGTATATAAAAGATTTCTGCGTGAATCACAGTCACAAATGGTTTCAAATGCGCCAACCCCAGTTTCTCCTGCTATATTTGAACCAATTGTATATAGTTCTCTTGTCGCTCTTTCGGTCATCCAAGACTCCCGTGTGGGGAAAGTAGTTTTGAAGTTGTTGACAAACTTGTAAGTTTTGTCGCCAACATCACTAGGGTTGTCGATCAGAGTTGTAGTTTCCTCTAATGTATCAAGGATTTTCCGATACCCAGTTCTGATTCTATCATCGAAGTGCCCGATTGCTCTAAGCCTTGTTACGGTGAGGGCTGTAAGTCTTTTTGCTTCTAGATGTGCCGGTAGTATGTTTAACATCACTTCTATTGCTGCGGTTGGTGTCAATGCTTGTGCACCTGTGACTCCCAGGCAGTCCATCCTTTATGTGCTCATCAGCATTTTTATCACATATTTCTTTTCTATCTGTGGCCACCATACTACGATGTTGTAGAATAGTATGGATTTCATGATGCAGTTGTATATCCAGTGGACTTGCTTTGCTTTTAAACCCCATGACTTTCCAAAGCCCATCATACATACATATCCAGTACGTCGAAACTAATTGATATAGTGCTGTTTCGACGGATTTCCCTTTGAGGTATGCGTGTTGGTTAGGACTGAGACGCAGAATTGCAATTTGTGATCTTGTATGGTTGTAAAGGATACTAGGCTTATGGATCCAAATCCCTTCAGTGTTGATAAATGTTTTCCTGGTTTAGGCAATAAAAATACCCTTTCCTCCTAACAATCATGTTTGTTCCTCTTTTGTATCTTCTTTCGTTCCTTTCGAGCCTGGTAGTTTAAAGTGGTTTCGTCTACCAAATTCGCGATGGTGCGATAGGATCTATCGGTTGGTTGTTGGCGTTTATGGTGACCTCTCTCGGAGAGATGCTTTGTATAGATTCTTGCTATTCCGAGATTGCTAAGATCATTGAGTTTTTTTTTTCTCTAGGCATTTCACAATTCCTTCTCATTTGACAGTCGAGCTCTGAATTTGATTGCAGCAGGGGTATGGTCAGAGTCGACACGTGATATGTTGATATGTCTGAAATTTCGGTGTTATAAGTCAAATATGGCGATGCATAAGGATGCACAGAGTTTGTGAACATGCCTGTACATATACCTGCTCTCATTCGTTATCTTAAGAAATCGCAGCTAATAAACTTAGATTCTCTGCAAAAACTTTTTCCGAAACTGAAGAGGAAAGTACACCCAAGTTCAAACATTCACCGAGAGTCTCACTCATCCTTGAACATACATTTCACTCCATCAAAAAATTAATTTCAATAATATCGGCATATGGGCTGAAGGTAACTTTTTTGTAAAAACCTTGACAAGAACTCACTATACAACCA
Organism: Xylota sylvarum; assembly: GCA_905220385.1. NCBI lineage: Eukaryota > Metazoa > Arthropoda > Insecta > Diptera > Syrphidae > Xylota > Xylota sylvarum. The sequence goes on from LR999958.1 coordinate 45,023,525, forward strand.
AAACCCATCTACGAGAACAAAAGGAACTTTCAACAGAATTTATGAGAAATGCCTACCAATCCCTCGCGGGTCAGGTAAAAAGAAGATAGACAGAGAGAGACAGCGAAAAAAAAAGGAAATTCTCGTAACCCAATAATAGAACACAGTTTCAATTAAAACTCCCCTGAGTGGGCTCTCCGCATGACCGCAGTCAAATCCTTAGGGCTAATTCATTGCCATCAGCAACGAGGTCGATTTCACAATGAAAATCAATTAACAATAAAATTTCCACAATCAAAAATGGCATCCACAGCTGAATTCCGCCCTCGAGGCACCCTATTTATTACACGAGTGAACTTTCCGCTGCACATTTGGCACAATTAAAAAATTGTTAAATGTAATTTTAAACCGAAGCTCGGTTAATTAAGTGTAGATACTCGGCTGCCGAGTCCCCAGGACATTTCTCTCATTTTTGTTCGATTTCTCTGCTAGGCATTGTCATTCGTTGTATCTTTCGAATTTTGAAATTTAGGTCAATTACTGGCATTACCTTGATATGTATGGTAAGGCCCCAACTGAGAACGTTAGAACGTTACTTTGGTCCTACCCACATCGATTCCGGTTGTTCCATCTGCCTTTTTGCGGGCACAATGGCTTACAATTTATTGTCGCTGGATATAGCCTTCGGAGAGTGAGAGAGAGAGAGAGTGTGTGTGTAAGAAGGCGGGTGGTGGCGGCGGTCGGTGTATGCAAGGCTGCGGACACATAACAATGAGGAAAATTGTTTCCTGTATCCATTTAACACATAAAGGAAACTCTTCAGTTTTATCGTTTCCTTTCGAATACGTTTCGATTTCGTGGCGAAAGGAGTTTTATTGCCCGAGATGCGGATGTAAATTTAGATCCTTCCGGTAATGGGTTTTAGGAAATAGGGTTTTCTTTTGCAGCTACATGGGATTGAGGTTTCTTTTTTTTTGCTTCTCCTTTTCTTTTCTTTTTTGTTGTTGTTATGCTTTGGATATCTTTTGAAGGAGTTTTCTTTACGAGAAATGGTTAAAAGAATTTTTAGCGGTTTGTTTAAGCGGAAGGCGGATTGGTAGGAGGCGTGATATTCTTTCCTTAGCAAGCTGTAAAACGGAACACATTTGATGGGAAATATAAACTTTGAAATCCTTTGGGAATTTTGCAGCCCTAATTGCGACAAAAAAACAGAAAAGGGAAGAAAACATAAAAAATTTATTGGAATAAAAGTCAGCAGATTATTTGGATTCGAGAGGCTTGATGGTTTTTTTTTTGTTTAAAGGCGACATTGGTGGACATATGTAAAACATTAACAGAGATTGACCGCAGGATTTGATTTGTTCGTTGTCCCATAACTGGAAAGGTTCGCCCCCCATTGCATCATGAAATACATATATTCCAGTGGGAGGAACGACGAACGCATTCGAAGAACAAAAAGTGGGTTTGTACATTCTTGAAATGGAAAAGGACATCCACATTGCTTCAAACAATGATTTATTTCAAGATGAATGAAAGAAGAAGGAATCTCGGATATATCCAATGGCTTAAAGGCAATACATCTTACCAAAGTCAGCTGTAAATCAGAAAACATTCCGTCTCCGCAATGAAGATGCTTGCCTAAGTGATAGTCGGAATAACTCCTATTTTCCTAGTTGGAAGCCAGTCACTTACGGTAGAGGTTCAGATTCTACGTAAAACGTTACAAACGAAGTGTTTCTGACTATCTGATGAACAATATTGCACCTGGAGCTCTGATAAGCATCTGAAGTCAACTTGTTTGGGAGTATGTCCATCACAGCACTGGATATTGATTTCACCAAATGAAAGGTATCTATAATCGTGGTACATTTTCGAAAAAATTCAAGAAGAATGTGTGGGACGAAGCCCGAGAACCACTCACGTGGTATTAGAATATGTTGTGGCAACATCTTCCTTGGCAAGGAAACAAGATGTGGTACATCGACACGAATTCGTTAAAATTGAAAGTCGACTTTGAGGAATGATTTACATAAGTTCTAGCTCCTTCTTTCTGACGGTGACAGTCGCGCCCAGAATGTTAATACGAGCCAGAGCAATATCTACAAGATTATCCTCTTCTTAAATGTGGACGATGTTGGTAGAAAATTGTAGAGCTATCCGGTGTAAAGCATGGTCAGACTTTTATATTTTGAGCAGCTTTTCATGACTGTTTTAGTCTCGGGTGTTTGTTAGACGCTCGTGAGAAAAACTTTTGGTGTTTTCTGGGACTCGGACCTCGAACCTCCAGGTCAGTAGTTTGACGCCACTGGGTCAGTTATAATAACGACGTCTTTTCGATCGATACGGTAGTAATACCTGACTATCTTGTTAATAGCTAATAGCTCTGTATGGTAAACCTTGCAGCGGGTGTCCTTGTCATTGAATTTTTGGTAAAGAAACCAATGAATTGCAGATGATCACAACGACGTTGGCCAAAGGCGAATTTGATGGAGGTACCTGAAGCGCGTACGTAAATTAAAGGGAAATTTTCCTGAAAATGGAACTTGATGTCCACTGTACTGGCCTCTAGTCACTATTCTCCAGTTCAAGTTCAATAATAGTTCCAGGATCCAAGAAACCTTCTCAATTGCTTGAATTCAATCGATGACTGCAGCAACTCCTTTCCGTCATAATTCCCAAACTCAACCGATATTTAATATACCAAAACAATGTGTTGTTATCGATCATTTGTGGCCTTCGTCAACACAATAGTAGGTGTCATTACAGGACACTGTGTGATTGGGAGGCATACCCTCAGGATACGTGTCTCGCCAAAATATTTTTGCAAAAGCTGCATAGATGAGGAAGAGGGAGAAATTATTCTTCACCTCCTATCCACCTACATATATCTACGAGAATACTTCTTCGACAACCCTGGTGAACTCGATAATATAAGCATTAGCCCCCTCCAGCGCTTTATAATAACTTTATGTTGGCTCAACGGGTAGATTGAGGACAGATCCTGTGGTATCACAATGAGCTTATTCTTCCAATCCAACTTAACTTAACCTAACTTTCCCTATGGGACTCTCTATGATCCAAATTTCATTCGTTAACATCATTATCCAAAATATTTTCCTTACAAAGTCTGCATCTATCTATATGTCCTCCAGCATTTGATTGATAAGTCTCAACGCTTAGAACTGGCGAATTAAGATTACGTAAGCTTAGATATTGTCGGTCTCGAAGTTAACCCGTCCAATACTGAACTAGTATTGTTCATAAGAAGATGCGACATACACCAATGGCACTGAATTTGCAGATCACGGCAGATACTTGGGTGTTATTCTCGGTAAAAAAAAATCAGTTGGAAACAGAATATTCAAGACTATGCTAGGCGGCTAAAAGATTATTACGGCTTAGGCGATCTTTGCAAAAAGCTCGTGGAAATATGGGCCACACAAGCATCCTAAACGGCCATAACACTATTCTTAGTAATTCGGACTACATTGTCCAATATCAGGACTTTAATGTCAAGTGCTTGGGAATCGTAGTGTACCATTGTAGTGTATTTCAAGCAGAAGTCACAGCAGTCTGTGAAGCCGCAACTTAAATTTCGATTAACTCGACAGAGTGCAGCGCTATTGTTTTCTAGATAGATAGTCAAGCTACGATTAAAGTATTGGAATCGCCAATAATTGGACCCAACTTGGTAAATCAATGCCGGAACCTCCCTGACGATAGGGGGAACCGTCATCACCTATCGCAGATATCGCAGCCATTAGAATGACAAACAGTAGATTAAACAATATAATATAAATGTCTCTCTTTTAAACAAATCTGGCCAGATCTGGATTGTAGGAGAATTTAGTTCCTGTAGATACCTAGATATCTTGGATGAGCATTCTACAGAATTATGTATGTTGTTATCGTTTGTCATTGTCAGTATATTTCCATTGCGTCATTAAGTGAAACCAGTTCAACCAAACTAGAAAATAACCTGGTCATGCATTTATAAAAATAGAATCATAATCCTTGCTTGCTTTAGTACTTTGACGCAAAACAAGAAAAAAAATTTAGCAATCAATGCCTTAATTAAAAGCACTACCTATTTGTTTTTATTTCTTCTTTCAAAAATAATCCTTCCTTTCATCAACAAGCACTCAATCCCGTATCCTTCAAAAGAAGAAAAAAAACTTTCCAAGTAATTCATTCGCCCCGAAGTTCATTAACACTTTTCCCCATACATAGATGATTCCCATATAATAGTTGAAGGGATTTATGTAGCTGCTCAGCTAAATCACGTTCTTCGCCAAAAAAAAAAAAATGCGAATACACGTAAGAATTACAAAGGGATCCGGGATCCCGATGAAGAAAACCCAGAAAACGACAAAAAAAAAAAAGTTGAATCTGGAAATAAGTATAGGAAAAGTAAACTTCCACTCTTTGTCGAATCCTAGTATAATGAGTTTTTGTGCATCAAAACTTCTTGAGATAGATTTCCGGTCGAAATCAGGCTGAGTGAAAAGTTTTTCTCATTTCGTGATAACTTCTCTGATTATTCATTCAGCAGGATGCCTGTGTCCTGCGTTTGCCTCTTCCATATTGCATTGGAATGGGCGAGGACACGTTTTGTTCGTACGTGTCAGAAACAGGCACTTAATTGCTTTTCAATAGCCAGTGTTTCTTTTACCACCGAAAGGAAGTTTCATTCACCTAAAGGGACACCTAGACGAAATTTAAGATTGTGGTCTATAATTTTGGTGTGCCATCGGAACATGTGTATTGCAATAGAGTAGGAAACTCTTGAATCTTAGATTCGAAATTAATATTCGAAAAAACATCCTTCTGGTTACCATAAACATGCTTTTCACAAATCACACGAAGCACGTCCGAAAGGTCTTAAGATCAAAGTCTAGCCTGATAGATATGTATATCTTTCATAGTATCAATAATCAGTTCCCTTTCACTTCAGCACTTCTTCTAGTATCCAGAGCCAGAGTGTCCACTGACGTCAAAACACAGTGAACTTAGCATCACAATAAGTGTATATGTCTGAAGCCTTTCTTCAACAAACTATCTAGCTATCGTGGATGCCAGAGCGCTTGGCCTTGGAGTGGAAAGCTGCCATATCTCAGGCAGAGACCATCGAAAAGTCGGGAACTCGTTAAGTAAGTCAGGTAATAGACCTTAATGCTTCAAAGTGTATATACACAGTTTCGGGCATGAAGTAATCAACACTCTTCGAGCTATAGACAAACTATTGAAGACGTCAAAGCTTTCATATTCCATTGGCCACCCTACAGAACCAAATGATATCAACTGGAGGGAGAATTACTCGAGGCTTTAACAGTAGAGATTATAACCAAACGGATGGTAAAGTTTCAGAAAAGGTGGAACTGAATCAGTGAAACTGTAGTCAGAGCAGCAGCAAAATGCAAATGTGAGTTTGATGATAGTGCCGCTAGGACTATGGCAAAAAGTGTATTTTTTGGGTAGAATTTTCCGTATTGTTATGCAGGTCCAGCCCTCGAAATGATTTCAGTCCAAAGAAAGAGGCTTCCGAACCGTTCCTAGGTAGTTCATTAATTGGTTGGGTTGGGTTGGGTGATTGTCACCTCTCAGCAGAGACACACTTAGACCAAAAAGAAGGTCCATTGTGATACCACTATGAAAAAGAGGACTACCAGCACCGGAGACCTACATGGAGACTTAACAAATGGGACAGAAGGCATGGCAACCATTTTCAGTGGAAGGGCAGGGCAGATACACAGAAGATATTCCATGGTTTCCTCATCTTCCTCGTCTTTACAGCATCTACAGGAATCGTGGAAGGGAGCACCAAGCCTTCTGGCATATCTGCCCTGTGGGGACGCCAACTATCTTAATTAAATTTGTCCCATTGACAGAAAAAAGTCCTACAATCCAGCTCTGGCCGGATTTGTTTCGAAGAGTGACATTTGCTAATTGCCAAGCTGCGTGACATTTTTCACGTAGCTTGACTATCTACAAAACAATAGCGCTGTACTCTATCGAGTTGATCGAAAACCAGGTCACGGCTTTCTTCTTGAACTTCTCCTTGAAATACATTACAGTGGTCCGGCAGTCGCGTGGTGACACAAATATCCAGTGCACTAGAGTAGACTCCCGCACCTGTTTCAGACACTGTCTTGGATCCGTCTGTGTAAATCTCTGTCGCAGAGTCGTTTAAAATTTCTTCCGAATCCCAAGCACTTCTGCTAGAAATCCTGGTTTTATACTTGTCATTAAGGTCCAGATAGGGGACAATACAGTCCGCTTTACTAGGTGTAGTGTTATGGCCGTTGAAGATGATTGCCGTACCCATATTTCCACGAGCCAGTTCCAAGCCGTAATCCTGCTTTAGCTGCCATCAACTTTCCAAAAATATCAACAGGAAGCAGATGGCATTGTTTCTAGTACAGCTGCAGGATACGTTCTAAGTGCGGCCGTTATACAGATGCAAGATAGCCTTTGAATCTTCTAAAGTATTGCAATATTGCTTTTCTTGTCCAGTGCCGTCTATCAGACTACCATACCCATACATAAGGATGGGTCTGTTGACAGTGAACAATCCACTATCACTATCACAATGTCGTCCACATAGACTATGACACTAAAACCCTCTTTACCCAAGATTAAGAGCATCTCATTCATTACCATGACCCACAATAGTGGTGATAATACTCCGCCCTGAGGGGTAACCTTCTGGTAAGACAGCACCCATGACAGCTTATCATTGATAAACTGCTTTTAAGTATTTGCTCGATCCAATAACAAAGATAGTTGTCAACCTTCAAGCCAAGAAATGCAGCGGATATAGTTTCTGTTTTGACTTTGTTGAAAGGTCCTACAATATCAAGGAAGGACATAATAGTGAAATCCTTGTTCTCAAAAGATTTCTCAATGATTCCTACCAACGAATGCAGGGTAGTTCCTATCAATTTTCCCTTGCGATACGCCTATTAGGATTCCGATAGGAGAGTCCCACCACGGAGGCTTATCCCCACTCTTGTGTCTACTGTTTGGGAAAGCTTTGCGTAGGTCCAATATGGGATCTGATCCCTTATTACAAATAACAAAATTAGTTTCCATTAAGTAATCAAATAGACACTCACCGCGGACATTATTATCGCTGCTGCCCCATACAACATGATGAGCATAAGCGTCATTATCCATGTCGAGAAGATGGTTTTCTTTCTCGACCTGACTGATCACTCTTTGTATATTGCCTGCAGGTCGAGGTCCCATTTTATTATATACGCAAAAGTGATCCTGACTGGTTTCTATAATTTGAAGTCGCCTTTAGCAAACAAAAGATTATTCTGCTTGCCTGGAAACTCCTACACCAACCCCAAAGTTTTGCCCAAATAAGACGAAGGAGTCATAAGGATATAAATTACTTTAGTTGATATACCCTTACCACATAATAAAGCAACGGATAAAGCCCTTAATTCAGCCAAAAGTGTTTAAAAAAAACTTCCAAAAGTAAGCACTAAAATATGTACAAAAAAAAAAAAAAAGAACAAACGACATCTTATCATTCGCCTGTACACACATTCATTATCCTGCGGATTATGCCACAAGTCTTTGTCGACGCTCAGATGTATTTTTTGCTCATCTCTTTCCTCTTCGTGTTTTATCCTTCGTTTGAGTGCGAGAAAAGTTTCGGTAAAAGTTTCGCCTTGACTGCAACTTTGGTCGCTTTATGAATCTTCAATATTTGCCCAGTCACCCACTGCCACCACAAAAGGCCAAGGTACAAAGTCATGAAAAGGGTTCACTACTTTATTTCCATATTTAATCTTGTTTAGTCTCAAAGGGGATGAGAGAACATGTTATTTAAATTTAAATTTAGATCTTCACGTTTTAATGTGTATCCTGATGCCTGTCCAATTGTAATTTCATAAGGATGTGGTACTATGCTATACAACAAAAATCTATTCCTTCTCAAGAAGGAACAACCGCACTGCTGCAGAACTGAACTCATAAGGGTGGTTAGTATCCATCCAACACGTGTGAACAACTTCATTGTAAGTTTTAAGCTGACCAACAGCAAAAAGGAATCCTGTCAAAAGTTTTCCTTTTCTCAAGTGATAACAACGAGCACCCTATTAATGTCAAGACCTACAATTAAAGATAAAGTTGGACTTATCAGATTTTTCACTCCAATCCAAAACTTTTCTAATCAAAGTCATGAGTGAAATGTTATGTGACATTCGCAGCAAGTGCTGGGGTGAAGTACGAGTACATATGTATGAGACTTAGTGTTGTCCTTTTACTATTGTCGTTCCTGGTTAATAGCAAATCTTTTAGGAACGTATTTTTTTTTTGTTTCAAAAAAATCTTTTGTCTGTCCGCACTTTTTGAAATCCTTGACTTTGTGAACAAAATTTAAAAGATATGAATATTTACAAAAAGATGTCAAAGATGACAGACAAGAATGCGTTCCAAACACAATTATGTCCTTGGTTTAGGTAAAGACCAATAAAGTACATTGTGATGCCATGGATCCCATCATTTGGCTTGTGACGCCTACTGACGCCAGTTCGCCTATGTTGTCAAAGAAAATAGTTCCTAGATGGAGTAGTCTTTTTTGTGACAAAGCTGGACACGTACAGGGGATGGAGAATGGCTTCTTCCTCTTAGATATATTTATTCACTTCCATTGGCTCCAAGGCAAGGGTGACACTCCGTTTTGCCGCCGTACCATCCACATTAACCTTGAAATTGAGGCCTTGATAACGAATCAGCAGATTCCGATAACGAGATGTCCGTTCATCAGCCAAATCTTCTGGGATTTGCTTTTTTAGGCTTTCGAGATATCGTCCTGCAGATTCTTCCATCAGTTCTGACACCTATTATTTGCGAAAGAGGAGACGTGTGATGATTACTCGCCTTGGACAGGTTGCCGTCATGACGTTAGTCTTTCTCAACTGGACCGGATCAATGGTACTAAAATCCTTGAGGGCTCGATCTGATTATAACCTGTGATCGTGGAAGTGCATCCCTTTTGCTTCCTAGCCACCATCATGTTGGAGTTCGTCTCCGAGTAAGTTGTCGAATTATTGGGTATCGCAGGGGAGAGCTCTCGGGAATGCGGGCACACTTCCAGAAACAAAATTCGGAGTGTCGAATGTTACGCTCAGTCTGTGTCATTCCTTTCTTTTATTGGAGCGTAGGATACCCCGTCCTTGTTCATTCGAGGTTCAGTGGGATTAACACTCGGTGGAAGACATCGATTAGGAAATACTTCTATCGTTGACTTAACAGCGCCATCCAACGAATGTCCCTGACTGGTTTCTAGTCCTGCAATGATTCTACTACTATCTGACTTGAAGAGAGCTGAAGCGATTCGAGTACCTTCTGTTGATGCTTGCTTTGGTTCATCTGTAGTATATGGCTTTAGTTTGGCATCCTTCCTAGTTCAATGTAGACTGCCACGGTAGCGATTGCTTTGGAGAACCTTGGTTTTTTTTCTATCGTTTAATCTGGATGTTGCCAATTGAGCGGAACGCAGGGCTTCTTGAAGGGTGTGGAGACGTCCAGTGGTGACTAGAACTTGCACACCTTCGTCGATGAGGCCGTGAATAAATTGTTTGACTAGAGTTTCCACAACTAATGCATCCATCTCTTTAAGAAACCCAGTCGATGACAATCGTCGTAATTCGATTGAAAACTCCGACAGAAATTAACGAGGGCGTTGAAGTCGATTTCGGAAGAAAGAGGAAGTAATCCTTGAAGTATGATATATGATGGAGGTGTTCTTTGTGGAATAGATCTAAGCACCAACCGAGCCTCTCCTTGCAATAAGCTGGCTAGTCGCTGAACCTTTTCCACATCGGTCCAATTAAAAGATTTGGACAGCATTTAATTTTATTGGTAATCCATAAAATACCTCAATCCTAGGGCTGGACGGAGCTTGAAATCGCACTGCTACCTGATCTGATATCGCAGTCAAAAGTGGTGTCCAGGATAGAAGGGTTAAGTCCTGTGGGCTAGTAACCAAGCTGCCTTTATGCTGTTCATCTTCTTCCAAGACTAGCAGTTGTAGTGGCGTTGCCGATTGCGTCAAGTCAAAAAGAACTAAAGAGCTGAAGGCCTCATTGGATGTTGTTCTCTTTGGTTTATTTTAGAATTTGCTGGCTGTTGGCTTGAAGAGCGAGGAAACGAGCATGCCATTCAGTCATCTTTGTATGCCAAACCTCTTCTTGATTTCGAGTGATCTTCTCCTGACCGTTCAAGGTAATGACTTACTCGCGCGGTCGGAGTTAAACTTAACTCGATACAAAGGTACCCCACATTTGACACCAGTGTCATTATGGGGAGACTTTGAGGCGCCCTAGCCGCCAATCGCTTGTCAAGAATATCTAAGGAAACAAGTGGAACATAATATCCAGCGCCGCTAAGGGAGAAGTTCTCAGTGCACCACTCGGGCATATACATGCACATCCTTCCACCTTACAATAGTAGAGGCTTGATATCGAACTCGTACATCCAGCTTATGATATGAGGTTGAAAACTCCAGCTCCTACCTATGGTCTTTTTACAGGAGTATCGAGACGCAGTTGCTCCTATGCTATCCAAAATGAGACCCATGTAGTTTGCAAAGGAGCGACTAGTGGCATTAATCCCTGAGATTCCTGATTTCCCTGAGAGTATTAGGGTGTTTTCCAGAGGCGGCGGTAGCAATGTGAAGAATTATCTTGCAGGCTTGCAAGTGCATCTATGATTGCTGTAGATCTGACATTATTAAAGGCCCACTCAATATACAGAAAAGCGACCATGGTTAAATTCCTTGATGATTAGTGATTTTTGAATGATGCGCACTAACGAGTGGAAGGCTATTTCGACTGATTTATCTTTGTAGTACGTATGTTGAGACGCAGAGAGCATAGAAGGGCTGATGCTCTGGAGTAGGTGGATATCAATCAGTCTTTCTAGTGTTTTCAATAGAAAGGACGATAGGCTGATAAGTCAGAGATCCTTTGGTTCCACGTGTGAGCATTTTGCTGTCTTAGTTACAAAGACAACTTCAACCTCGGTCCATAGTTTGGGAATGTAGACCAGCATTAGACAACCAGGCATGCTGGCTTTAAGTTAAGGGAGCACTATGGCTTCTGATTGCTAAAGCTCAATCGAAATGAAACCATATGGCCTCTGCGCATGGTTTTTATTTCCGAAGTGAACCGAAAAATTTTGTTTGAAAAATTATGGAAGTTCTGGACGCAGAAAGTACTTATTACTTTGCACAGACAATACTCAATCTCTGGTCTATGTAATAAAATGGTATAACAATAGAGAAGCTAAAAAAGCTGATTAACCCTCCTCTCCATCCATAAAGCTGCGACAGAAGTCATTGGCTGGGATTCCAAGCGTCAAGGCGTGCCTGTCTAACTCAAAGTGAACCACCAATAGTCCGATTAGGGTTGGGCTGCTGATGAGTAGGAGACTTGTTGCCTTGTGTGGCCACATCTGCGTAGCATTGGAACTTTTTTCGCATAGATGTCCAAAGGAATAACATCCAGCACTGTTTCCAGGGCCACAGTGTGTGTTGTCTGGAAGGCGCCTGTAACGAAAATGCAAGCCGTTCTCTGAATCTTACTTATACTCTTAAGAGAGTGGTAGCTAATTTTATTTAAATTTATCCACTAGGAGCCCATACATGAATATTGGACTACCGCCGTATACAACCAGTGCATTTATTTTGCGGCCGGACTCTCCATTTGCGCAATGGTCAATGGCAATGTCGTCTGCATAAGCCTTTTCTTCGTATCCTTCTTTTTCCTTTAGAGTGAGGAGTAATTTGTTCATGGTAATCAGTCATAGTTGTGGTGACAGTACCTCTCCTTGTAGTGTGATAGCACCTCTGTTGCAGCGTTGTACTGATCTTTTGGATTTGCATTGGCCAAGTTCTGAATTGATCACCCTGTTGAGTGCCATCTGGTTGATACAGTTACTTATTCTAAGACTGAGCCTCAATTTCCTGAGAACATTCACTATGGCCTCTGGATCTATTAAGGAAGACTACCATGGTAAATTCTTTGTTGGTCAGCGATCTTTCAATAATGCCAGCAAGATAATGTAAAGCGGTTTCAACTGATTTACTATGTATAAGCGTGGTACGATCTCCACCAGCCTTTCCACCAGAAAGAAAGGTAGATTAAAGAAAGTCTGAAATCTTTTAGTTTTCTTGGTATTCGTGATGTGAAGACTAGTGTTCGCCTGGGAAGGTCAACTGAAAATATCACCGCAGTAGCTGAGAATGTGACTGAAAGCCCAGATGTGTTCATTTCGAGACGGTCAGTGGAACTAGGCCTATTCGCAACCACTTTCCATCGCATTTTGCAAAAAGTTCTGGGGCTGCATCCTTATAAGGTACAGGTATGGGCATAAGGTTGGCATGAGAATTGAAGCCAGAAAACCACGCAAAATGCCGTCCTTTCGCTGATTGGGTGCTGGATATAAATGAACAGGATCATGATTGTGTAAGAACACAAAATTATTCGGAGTGGTGAGGGTCATTTCTATTTGCTTGGGTACGGAAACAAGGAAAAATTTCGCATCTAGACCTCCGAAAAGCCAAGATAAATAGTGGAACAACCTCTCCATCCACAACGAGTGACAGTTTGGTGGGGTTATTGTGGACAACGTTTATTTTCAGCCACATTATACACTGCTGCTTTTATTGGTGATGAACTTCCTAGACCTGTGATTGAATAGCTACGATGCAACATCGAGCCTCGGATAAGGTGAAAAGAACGTGTCAAGGTAACAAGACCCGTAAAGAAGCCTGTAAATATGAAGTAGGAAACCTCGTAGTAGAATTACAGTCGGTGCTGGGAATATGGAAAAACTTCTTATGCAAACTGTATAACGCCAACGAAGACAAACAACCCCCTGTCGGGCAGAATGAACCATTCAGCCAAAACTTCCGTCTACCTACCTGATGACTTACCAGCCGAGCTGTTCAAAGCAGCTGTAAATGACCTAGTAGAAAGCATACACCAACTTATTTCTAAGATGATGAATGGAATCTCAGCACGGTTTGTCCGATCCACAAGAAAGGAAGTCCTCTCACTTGCGCCAATTATCATGTATCTGACTCCTCAACATCGCGTACAAGATCCTGCCATATTGTGTGAAAGTCTGAAACCCTTCTTCAACAACCTGATTTGCTCCTATCAATGTGGTTTCAGACCAGGAAACTCCACAATCGATCTATTCTATTCTTTCACTAATCTCAGAATTTGTACTCTAAATTGAAATAAATCTACCACCACTTTTCATAAAAATGTTGCGTTTTTCTATTGATTTAAAATGACACCTCTTGTTGGATGTCCCTTTATCATTGTCCGTTTGTTCCTTCTCGATAATTATAGACCATAACCACCGATATTTTTAGTGGATTATAGAGTGAGAATGTCAATGAACTCCTGAAATAAATATTACATCACCCCCCTCTTTTTTTTTCTGGTACAACGAAATGTCAACGAAAGACAGGGTCCACTTGCACGCACTAATTTAACGGCTTGAGTCATTTTAAATAAAAAAAAGGTTCTCGCCCACTCGACATACTCCCATTCACCCTGTTGACCCAAGGATATTTATAAGTCGTTTGTTTGTTTCCTAGAAAAACTTAACACTAACATCGCCAAGTTAAGAACAACAACCATTCACCACCACTTGACCTTCTGTTTAATTACAAAGGACTCTCGATGGCAGGACAATTGACGCTAAAACAAAATATGTACATACCAACTGTAAATGTCAAGGCAACTTTGCGAAATTCTCAAGGTAAAATCTCCCATAGATACAACTACCGAAACCGTTTCGGTCATTATCCATGCCTGAGAGGACACATTCATCCGACTGTCAAGAGGCCATAAATAAACTGGTTAACGCATTCAAGTAAATAAATACGCAATAAGTAAATTATTATTCAATTGAAACGGTTCATTGATTCGCTGGCAATCGGCTACCTACATCAATCTCAATTTTATGAAATCATATTAAGGTGTGTGTTCGAGTATCTCAAAAGAACCCATGTACATCACCTCCTGCTGGCCATCATCATATTCCATCATACGGATTACGAAACCATCCATTCCCGTCTCTGCCCATATAGAGCAGCAGAATAATTGGAGCAGGCAATAGCGATACACACTGTCACCAAATTTCACCGTCTGTCGTTTCGTTACTTGTGTTCAATACTCTTCCACTTGGGGAAAACGATTTTTTTTTTTCGGTACCTAGTATATACTGCCGCAACTGTCATTAGAAGTTCAGCAGCCGGCCGTCAGTTTCCTAGTGCTTGCTCAGAGGATAAGAACTTTTTTTCGATTCAGTCTTAAGAAATATATAATTCAGTTTTTCTCAGTGAAATATTCAATTGTTTAATCTACACAAAGTCCACACAAGTTTTATTCCATCAAATGTAAGTTTTTTCCTGTTTGTTTTGTTTATATTTTATAAGGATTATCGACATGTCCTTGTATTCTTCCGGTAAAACATACATATGCGACGTTGCATAAGGTTCCTCTGACCTCTGTGTGTACATCAAAGGTGAAATACATAGTTGCAGTGTGTAATGACGTATCTATAGTCCTTGCTGTCCTATATGTGGATCAGGTAGACAGATCTGAGACTCAATTATCCGTCCACAGCATTGAAAAAAAAAACAAAAAACTTCCAAGAAAAAGGAGTGCCATTTCATGTGCGACGTAATAAATGACGCATCGTTCTTCCCCCCACCGTTGTTTTGGTCTTTCTTTTCTGTTTGTTCCTGTTCACTGCGAAAGAATTCTGCAGGGATGTTGTTCGAAATCATTGCCGTTTCGCAGATTTTTTAGATAAGTTTTGCTAATGCTTCGAAAAATATTGTTTATTGCTGATGAACAGTTGCTATCTTGTTTTTTCGCGGAGCTGAAAAAATATTCAACAGGAGGGAAGGGTGAGGGTGCACGTTGTGAACTTGAAAACCGGTTTTGCGCAGTCTGCACATCGCCCTTTTTCGACGAAATTACGTGTGCACGTGGTGGAGGGGGTTGGATGTATTAATAATTTTGCGTGCGTGAAAAAATCGGTATCAAGTTCACATTGTGTGTAGCAGAAATTGTGTCCGGGATAGACAGTAGGGTGCAGTTAAATAGAGCCACTCCTTAAAAATTTAAAAAGATTTAGTAAAAAGCATGTGCTTTTGTCGTAAATCTAGTTTGTACAATAACAATGTTATAAGTGAAATACTTTCCCTTACACTTTGTACGTACCTACTAATGGACTTAATTTATTTTAGATCCGTTTACAAAAGCTTTGAAGTAGTATAACGTTTACGACTAGTGAGGTTTAGATTTACAAGATTATCATATTATTTTTGACACTATAGAACGTGAATTTGCTTGATCTTTGCGTGACCACGCCCACTTTACAGCTTGACGAATTTTTAAAACGAAGTGTTTTTAGTACCTATTCTAATTTTGTATAAAATTCATAGTATTTTCTAAACCTTGGGTTGTTTTAGGTTGCAGATAGTAAACGCGGTAACTTAAATCGTTGACCGTGTAATAGTAGCTTTACGTCACATATTCTCGATTCCGAAAACGACGTATATCGGGGCCTTCCTGTATGTACAAAAGGTAGTCAATTTTCCATCCTCTGCCCACTAAAACATCCAAATAAGCGGATCTTAATCCTTTCATAATTCCTTGAATGTATGTGAATAGTAAAATACAGTCATCAGCTGATTGAATTTCCATTAGTGTAACCTAAGTTTTGCATGTGTTGGAGAATCGAAAGATGAATTACATTTTTGTTGAATTCCGGAACATTTACCCCCGAAAACCTTTTTCATTTCTATACTATTTGTGTTTATGTCAATTGATTCGTCTGGAAACTGGACCGAAGATCATACGAAGTATTTTGCCTTTAACACGGCCAAGGATATCTGCCTTCGTAAATGCCCATGCTTCTGCGTCGTACAGCAGGACTGGGAGGATGAGTGTTTCTTGCCAAGGCTTTGCAATTGTCTTCTTATGCCAAGTGTAGCACTTCGTTTGATTTCTGATGTAATGTGTTTTCAGAGTTTATATGGGAGCCGAGGTAGGCTAAAGTCCCTAACCACCTCAAAGATATAGCTATCTATTGTGACGTTCTGTCCAATTTGTCGATTTTGTGTGCTTTCTGGTTTACAGCATATACTTGGTTTTGCCTTCATTCGCAACTAAACCCATTTTTGCAACTCCTGTTCTAATACGCACCAAGGACAGCTCGCTGTATTCTACAGATGATGTCAATATCATCAGCGTATGCAAGTGATTGCACAAACTTTTCGTGCCTCTGTTGTTGGCTTTCGAGTTTCGCACACTTTGCTCAAGTTTGATGTTGAAAAAGTCACATGACGCATCACCTTGTCTAAATCCTTTTTTGACATTAAAGGTCTCGGTGAGATCGTTACCGACCTTGATGGAGCAACAAGTGTTCTCCATCGTCATTCTGCATAATCTGACGAGTTTGGCAGGCATGCCAAAACTAGACATGTCTCTGTATAGCTCGTCTCTATAAAAAGCTGTCATATGCGGTCTTAAAATCGATAAAAAGATGGCAAGTATCGATCTGGACTAGTTGGGTTTTCTTCAGGACCTACCGTAATGTGAATATTTGGTCGGTTGTGAACTTACCGGTCCTAAAATCCTACTGATAGGGCCCAGTCCGTTCGTTGGCAAATGGTTTCAGGCGCTCTTACAGTACGCCCGACAGCAACTTGTATGCAAAGTTTACCAGTCTGATGGCACAGTTTAGAGTATCTACTTTTGGATCGGGCAAACAATGAGGTTCCATTCATCAGGAATACATTCCTCCGACCAAATCTTGGAAATGAGTTGGTGTACGCTTACAACCGAATCCTCTCCCGCTGCCTGAAATAGCTCAGCTGTTAGGCCGTCCGGTTCAGCAGCCTTGTTGGACTTGGTAGCATGGACGGAAGTCTTGGTTTTCATCGTCCAGGTTAAATGGTTCGTTCTGCCTGACAGAGGAATTTGGATCATGATCGCCGTTTGTAGAAGTGGTTTTTGTATATCCTCAGCACAACAAGGTTTCCTTGGTTAACTGTACAGGTCTCTGTTCGGATCTTGTTACCTTGACACGTTCTTCATACATTTTGGTAAAACTTTCGAACATTGTTCCTAGAGTAGAACCTCTGATTCCTCGAACGCACTTTCTTGTGATCTATTTTTTTTCTCCGGAGAAGCTGATGTTCTTCCCTCTTTTGTTCGTAGAGCTCACGATCCGCTCCCGTCCTGTGCAGCGCCGCTTCGCATGCGAGTTGTTTTGCTGCATGCGCTTGCCGGCATTTTATATCAAACTGGGAGGTTTTGTGGGGGTGGTCGGGTGAAACCCAGCACATCAGTTGCAGCGTTTCTGATGGTTTCTTGGCAACGATGCCACTGTTCTTCAGCGCTTGATCCTGACTACATAGGACTTCTAGACAGGTTGAGGGATATACGGTCGGCAAAGATACTGGTGGTTTGTTGCAATTGCAGTCGTTCAGCGTTAAATTTCCTCACAGTAGTTGTCCATTGTTCTGGCGTCTGAAATATCCACAGACATACCTTGGCTGCAAATACGTAATGTTCCGAGTCTATGTATGTTGACTGCTCGGAATGTTCGGAGGACTAGAATACTGGAGGAGTGCTTTACGTCGATCGCAACAAGATCAATTTAGTTGACGGTTTGATGTTCTGGTGACCGTCATGTCTTTTTATGAATGTTGAGGAGAGGAAACTGTGTGTTAGCTACATTACGTTTCGTAGTAAAGTTGATTAGCCTAAGTTTCCAGAGGTGGTGTCGTGTATGCTTTCCAATGGTGCTACCAAAGATGTTATTCGCACTTCCTGGATGGCGGTTATATCTGCCTTTTAGCAGTCTAGAGCCTCCGCTAACTGTTACATACACTTATATTAGCTTGTTTCTCGATGTGACAGATAACATCCACCCATAAGACGAAAGACCGACTATGTTGAGATCACGCAGGCTGCATCTGTGGTTTTCCTGTTTTTAATCATTTTTAAAATCCATTCTAATATGTTGAGTCGATAGATGGTCGGAAAGTGGGAATATTTTAGAGAGCCTAAACCAACCACCCCTCCTAACACTGGTCCTCGCAGAACTGTCGTCAAGCATTTCATCGCGTGGGGCACTTCAGCCTTAGGTACTCGGTTCATTCGTGTTGGCAGTCTGCTGCGCTGCGCTTCGTTCTGGTTCTTCATAATTCTTGTCACAGTGTCGCTAACTGCTTCCCAAGTCTCTTCTCTGCTCATCTGTCGGCTGATCTTGTCTGTGGTTAGATCCTCACCCAGTTGCCCTTCTTCATAATATCGTGGACGATGTGTTTTGCACTTTGGGCAATAGGGGTTGTCGTCGTATACAAACCTATGGATATAGGCTCTGAAGCATCTGAGTCAGGTAGAAATTCAGCTCCCCACGCTTCCTATTGATATAAGCGTCTATATTGGAGATCAATCTCAGAGTACACGTGCCTTTACCTGTTGATGTCGTTGTCCTGCTGGCATTACATTTCTGTTGGACTTCTTTAGCCAGCCACTACACAAGCCGCTTTGATTTTCTGTCTTCATTTGGGAGCCACAGAACATTATCGATACCGCAGCTCTTGGTAAGATCAATATCTTCTTTTGTTTTGGTCCGCCGATGATTACATTAAAATGATCCTTGCCAGGGCAGCCATTGCCTGCCTTAGCTGTCTTTCCAGCTGCATGCTGCAGATATTGCATAAAAGTTAGACTAGCATCTATAATAATGCCAAGGTACTTCAACTGTGGTTGAACTACACCGTAATAACCCACAGTTCCTCCTATTGTCTCCAAGACTCGCTTGCTGCTGATGAGCACTAATTGTCTTTTCCTCTGCAAGTTGTAGGCCCATCCGTTAGAACCCTTCCGATACCTTCATTGTAGTCATGTTCTGACTTTTCAAGGAGTTTGGTCACTACAACGATGAGCGTACTATTCCTTCTATGAGTACAGTCTGGGTGGTATGTATGCATGGATCCTATGATGTTAGTGTGTGCTTAGCAGGCAGACTTGTACTCTTAGGCCACGAAACTACAGATGTTTAGGTGATGATTTGTTTGATAAAAGCAATGTTGAACTGATCAGTCGCGCCTAACAGTTCCAATGATTGAATGACCATGAAGGTTCTGAACTACGAGAACACGGAATCGGAGCTGAACTGCAACCGAAAGGAACAATTGCACTAAAAGAGCGAGAGAACACCATATTTCTATTGTGAACTACACATGACGTCCTGATTCCCTTTTCCTCCTTATTTCGCATAAGTGGCGTCTCACATACTCATTTTTTTCGCTTTCTTATCTCCTCTTTCTGAATGAAGATGGATATAGGTTCTATTCTACACAAAAACAAACACAAGGATAAAACAAGTAATTTTAACTTCAAAGATACAATTCAGTCTTGCTATTCAGACTGTTAGATATTTTCAGGAAACGCAAACTCTGCCGTTGAAAAATCAATACAAACTTACACGTTAAATTCATTTTTGTATTCAGTCCACATGGGGGAATCCTTGTATTGTGTTTTAGAGTTGCTTTTAGTCCCCTTACGAATATTCTCAGTTCATTTATCAAAATTTCTCTTCCCGTCAAAATGAAATACGATTGAGATTTTGATATTCAATCAATCGTCGACTAATAAATTCTTGATGAAACGTACTACTCGGTTGCAACTCAATAATTCAACGCATATGCTGTGTTATAGATACATAGGATGGCCTCGCAATGAATGTGTTGACGTGTATCCTTTTACCACTGTGTGCCAGATTGATTTCATTTCAACTGGAGTAAAATCGAATGTATTTCCATTAAATATTTCTCCGTTTTTTTTTACAACCGGCTATTCATCATTGCTATGAGGATGTGCCTGCATGTGGATATGTGAGGGGGTTTTAGTTGTAGGGTGTCCCTGAGACACAAGGATATACTGAATTTTACTATAAAATGTTGGGTATTGTGACATCATCTGCAGGGAACGGATTTCGAGAAGTTTTAGCATCTTTTACTAATTCTAATCTTAGCTCCGAGCTTTATAGCTTTAAGTTCATCCTTTCCTCTTTAAACCCACCATGACTTACATTTTTCATTTAAACTCTTTTTCAGATGGCTCATCCTGACTTCTTTTCAAAGGAATCCAGTCTCATTCATCAGTCGCAACGCGCATTGGCCGATGGGATAGAAAAAGATCCCATTGAGAAGTTGAGGCTGCTTTGCTTTTCTCGAGGTTCAACAGGAATTTTGGAGTTAGCAAGGTATGTACACATTTACGCCCTTTCTCAAAATATTTTTCTAGGCTTCGCTCTACAAGTCCTTTATGTTCACATATCTGTTCTTTTTTTTTTACCTCTTTACAGAGTTTTCCGTAAAATGGATAATGATGGCACCAGAGCTTTAAATGTATCAGATTTTCAAGCTGGCATCAATGAAAGTGGCTTGGAAATCACTGATGTAGAAGCCAGGGAGATGTTTAACAGGTTTGTTGTATTTGGTTTTTCAGGAATTGCATTAATTAAGGAAGCTTAGACTGTCCGTCAGTCTATCAGACTATTCGCATGTCTTCCACAATAAATACTGGGTGAATGATTTGTTTATGATTCATGTAGAATATTACCCTTCAGACATAGACATTTTTAATAAAGCCTTATTTTAGAGAATAGTATGGTAAGTTCCGTGCAACCAAAAGGAGCAGAGACAGTTTTTGGGTATACCTTTAAATTTTGGTATTTTTCCCCATGGAAGGTTCTCTTTAAATTATGAAACCTTGCAGTTGCACATATAAATTTGTTTATAGGGGATGAGCTCCAAATGTCGGGTATATTCCAATGAGCTCTACTGAGCTTTTGCCAAGATCCATAGATACATATGTATCTTTTGTATAATAAACCTGCCAACAGCCAAATGTCGGAAATGAGCTGATATAGCACAATCTTCTATTAAGGTAACAACTGCTTATTTAGGAATGCTGGTAGAGGTAAGTACCTACATATGTACATGGATGCACACAAAGTGCTGTGAGCGAACTCTAAAGATGAAAGAATGAACTATACTCAAATGCCGGTCTAATTTGAGCGTTGTATAGAAGAAATACATATGTAGTATCTATATTATCTCGAAACTGGTAGCACTGTTAAGGGGTTTTCAATTGAAACGCCCCATTTTCCCAATAGGATTTCTTAGCTATGCGTGAAGTCGGCTGCCATTTGTTTCAACTTGTATGTTCTTACCATTCGATCATGTAAATTAATCTTATCAAAGTTCGGTTGCGATAACTTTACGTGCGCTGACTCCACTTTTCAGTAGACGTACTAGACAAGATAATCGGATAATCAGTCAACATATGGACTTCATAATGTTTCCATGCCAACACGACAAAGAAACTCAAGGAGGGCCGAGATTATTGCAGAATCAGCCGCCAGTGTAAGTGAGATCCCTAATTTGACGAATCGTCATCGATGTCAGGAATTGGGCATCCCTATAAAATCCTATATATAAATCCTATACCTTTGAACCAAGAATTGAAGCCGAGCGACCATCATCCGCTGCGACGTAACTTCAGGGAATGGGGCCTTAAAATGAACAAATGAACCCGATTTTCATCACAAAATCATTCTGAACTATGAAGGCTTCGATAATTAAAATCGTCGCCTTTGGGCAAGTCAGCTACCCCATCGCAAACCTGTCAAGGAATGCCAATGCACCCACAGGAATAAACTATTTGGTGCGGATTTCAAGTTACAGGGGTCATTGCTTCATACTTTTTCTTCAGTGATGCTGGCAACATAAACACAATCAATGGCGGATGCTGCTGGACACTATGGTCCTGATTATTTTTGGGACAATATGGAAGAGAATGACTTAAAGGCACATGTGGTTTCAAGAAGATGACGCCACGCACTGGTGGCGAGTAATAATCGAGTTATTAAGTCAAAGGATGTGATCTTATCCAATCACACTTATAAGTCCTTTAACTAATATGGCTTATGGTAGGTATAGGTAGGTAGGTAGAAGTGGTATCTGCAGCGTTTCATGCTAAAACCTAATAATCACTTCAACACCATTTTAAAACCACAACTCAGTGGACCTGATTGTTCAAGTTGTGGCATTGATAGCTGGTTAGTTCTCTGATCCTTAAAATGAGGGCTTGGTCTTCCTTGTCTCGAACCTGGGGGATGTGATTCGAAAATCCTCTTCCCTGCAACATTATTGTGCCTATGTGGCCGAACCGGTGTAGTTGTCGTATTTTGACTTTAGAGCCCATTCGCCGTTTGTAACGAAGAATTTTTCTCTCGTAAGTGACTACTATCTGCTCTTCTTTCCTGCTTGTTGTCCAGGATTCGGCTATATAAAGCAGAACAAAATGTTTTTGTAGAGCATGCATATTATCTTTCGAGTTAGGAGTTTTGAACCCATTTGTTTCGCCAAACCAAGTAGGGTTGCTAGGGTAAGTCAGAGTAAGTCTACACCGGATCTCCACTAAGGTGTCTGTACTGTAAAAACCTCTAAGACGCCGCGCTGGTAGCGACGTATGATATCGATGTCATATGCGTATCCAAGCAGCTGGACCCAGCACGAGATTGAAGAAGTCACATGATAGCGGATCTCCTTGCCGAAGTCAGGTGCATGTTGAAAATAGTTCGGAGGAACTATTGCACATTGCGACGCGTTTTTTTCAGCGTCACGCGGCACAGCTGGATCAGTTAGCCGGAATCCCGGATTCGACCTTCGCCTGAAGACGATGAAGAAATGCTGGGTCTTGACATAAAATTCGTCACGTCTTTTCACGGATCTGTCTTAGTGTGAAAAATTAGTCGATGGCCGATCTGCCGGGCCGGAAGTTACACTGGTACGTGTGTTGGAGAAAGACTTCAGGCGTCACACAGTACCTTGGAAAGGATCTTATATGCGACATTAAGCAGGGATATGTCTCGGTAGTTCTTACAACGCATTGGATGAAGATGAGGCATATAGAACTGATAGTCACGGATGCGAATTCTCTTCTTGCCCTATCACTCCCTCTACCTGATGCCCATTAAATAGCTGCTGGAAGTACTGCTTAAATACATCTACTATTTTCCTGTGCTCCGGAGACTAGGTTTCCTTCACTGTTTCGAAGAGCCTGCGTTCCGGGCTTGAAGCCAGCTGTCAGTTGCTTGGTTTTCCTAAAAAAAACACTGGATATTGCTCCTATCGCGGGTCTTTTCGATATCTTTAAGGTGGGAGACTTAGTGGGTCCTTTTCTTCTTACGCAGGATCTTTTTCTCCTCCCTTCTTCTGGCTCGATATTCTTCGCTCGTTGCCCTTGTTTTGCGTTATAAGGCTTCCAAAGAGGAATTTCCTTTTTTGGGTGGTTTGCAGCTTCTTCTCATTTGGATAGTCGAGCTTTGAAATTGGTTGCAACGAGAAAATGATGAGTCGACGTTTGCCCCTCTGAAAGTTTGTACATTTAGAGTATTGGGTGCGTGCCTCGTATCTGTAAGCACGTAGTCAATTTGGTTGGTGGTTCGACCATCTGGAAAGCGCCAGGTTACTGTGTGGATTCGCAGTCTTGGAAACCTAGTGTTACTTATCTCCGTTTTAAGAGCTGCTGCAAAATCGATAAGCCGGAAGCCGTTATCTATTGTCGTGTCGTGGAGGCTGTTCGCGCTTATCAAGTTCAGTAAGTCGGGTCCGGATGGACAATTCTGACAATTCTGAATCAGTACCCGAGGGCTACCACTAGGAGGTAAAATAAGCACAGTTGATGCGTAGTTACAGTGACAACAATGGACATCGCCAGATTGACGCCAGTCAGTGTCTAGCGTATTCCTACAGCATCCATCCAGTGAATAATATTTTTAATTGTTCGGACAAGTTCATGTAGCGTGCTGAGCGTCTATTTAGGATATCTTCCAAAGCTTTGATTAAGAAAGAAGTTAAGCGGATGGGTTTAAAATATCCTTCGCGGAATCATGTCCATGCTTCTCAACTCTCGGACTGAACACAACACGAACGCCTTTCTAACTCAGGGCATGTACTTTAGTAATTAACTACTTCTGAAAATCGATACAATCCACGGGCCCAGTATACTGTCAAGGCCGGCCAATGTATTCGAAGCGAAGCTAGCAATAGCCTAAGATTTTTCGCTGGGGTTTCAATGAATTGACAGCATTCCATCAAGGCCTGTGACTTGGCCTTGCTGATGGACTTTTTTTGTAATTTCTTAGACAATCTTGTATAGCTGGCAGATACATATCTTTTCATGTACATGTACATATGTACATAGGAAAAAAAATTAACAAAAAATTGTTCTTTCTAGTTTCGACTCTGAAGGACGCGGACTTGTACCTGTTTCCGAATTTATTGATAAACTTCGAGTACGTTATAAAAATTATTTAAATTCCCATTATTTTGTTCACCTTTTGTTTAATAACATCCTTTTAGCCAGCGGTACATAGAAGTCGTCTGGACGTAATTGAAAAGGCATTCGATAAAGTCGATAAAAACGGCAAGGGTGTTATCTCTATTGCAGATCTGAAGCACGTCTATTCCGTGAAAGTCCATCCCAAGTACAAGAGTGGTGAAATGACAGAGGGTGAGATTTGGAAGGAGTTTCTTGAGAATTTCCAAGGACCTTCAGGAGATAACAATGGAAATGTAAAAATACGAAGAAAACACTTCGGAATTAGGAATTTTAGTTTTAAATTCAATTTTCTTTTCACAGATTTCCAGGGAGGAGTTTTTAAACTTCTATGCCAGCATGAGTGCTTCCATTGATAATGATACATATTTTGATTTGCTTATGCGACAAGCATACCGTTTGTAATTCATCAATCAAGATGTTAACCTCTTCAAGAATTGCTGTTTTCTTGTCGACCAATCGAGAATGAATTAATCTGCATGCTTTGTTTTAAACCTTTTTACTTTATTAATATTGATATCAATATACTATACATATTTAAATAAATGAAGCTTGATTAGAAATTGATGTTTTCATTGTTAAATATACCAGAGTCTTTGAGTCCTATTTTAGCTTACCTGAATCGACATCGTTGGACGTCTTTACAGAAGGTAAGCCTTGGTGGTTGTAAGAGGGGTTAAGGTAAGTAACAGAGACAGGAAGTGTTAGGGGTTAAGAGGTCTTTCAGAATCAATTCAGTGTCCAAAAAAAGTGCTATTAAATGATCGAGGGCCTCAACTACGTGACGTATCTTCTGCTCTGACGCTACCTTTCATCATCCTATTCGTACTTGTAACAAAGTTTGGTGTTTCTTTATTTTTCCGCCTTCGAAATTCCACTATGTTAACCACAAATGTACAAAAGCTCTCAAACGAGATCGCAAAGATGAAAAGACCCATTAAAAGGCTGGTCACACACATAATGTGTTGTCACCATATTCTAATCCAAAATTATAGATTTCCGGTGCTCTCCTGATAGCTGCTTCTTTTTTTATTCTAGATCCAGCTTAAATATTCCGCTCTTTGGTGAAACATAGACTAGATATCCACTTGATAACGCTGAACAAACAAATAAAAAAAAATACTTTCAGTAGAAATCTTCCTCAAGACCCTTCGATTCTAGTTGCTGGTTCTTGATTTCGTCCTGACTTAAGTACCTGTCGACATGTTATTCTGAGATGGCATCTTTGGTCGATTTATCGTCTAAATGAAACGAAGGGAACGCAACGAGATACCCATCTTGGGGGGTTCTCGATTCCAACGGCAGGCCGTGGAACTAAGGGAAAGATCCGTGGTTATCCGTGGTCTTCCTTCAGTTGAACTGCGTCAAACCCACTGGTCAGACTCATTGAAATTGTCCTAGGAGTAGTATGACTTAACTCCCTTCCTCTTGCGGTGGAGATCTTCATAGCTGAAACCAGTCCCAATTTTGCAGATACATAGGTACTTTGGACTCCCCGTGTTGTTTCTGTTTGCTTTTCTTTGCCTACATACATAGGTATATGTATGACCTCCACTAGATTTAATAGATTCAACCAATTCCTCATGCATTTTGCAGTTTCGTAAGTCACCTTGTTATCCAGAGTTCCAGAGATTTCACCATGATGCCTTCACAATTTCATTTCCCGAGGAATGCCTGCACCTTGTCAATATCAGTGGTATCAATTGTGGTAGCACCCCAAGGAAAAAATCTCCGTAAGTATTCGTAAGCAAACGTCTGCGTTCCACAAAAATGTCCTTGCCCGGCTTATCGTTCTGATACAGGCGTGAAAGGTCATCGGCATCCTTACCCTTCGTCATACTTAGGACTTGGAATGGAAGAATCTACTTGCGTTACATACCCCAGGTAACCCCTTCGCTGTCGATAGTGTATGATTTCACACCCTCTGCCTTGATGTCATCTATGTACATATATGTGAGAGATGAGATAAGGGTACGTGTAGTTCCTTTGGTTCTGACTATAGATGTTGATGAACCCATCTCATCTCGATGGATCTAGTCACACTCCCTGTCACATCTTAAATTGATTCCTTTGAAACCCTCAAGCACCTTGGGTGAGCCAACATGGGCTTCAGTGAAATGCCAGATTATACGAGGCAGTATTTCAGTAGTTTCCTGAGGCTGTGTTCTAGCAGATTTGAATTGATCTTATTGCAGTTGCGACGCTGACAATAGGTGGTGTTCAAGATCAGCGCGTTGTCTTCGACTTAAAGGTACTTTCCCTCAGCTTTTATTGGCTTAAAGAACCTTTGGCTAGTAATGAGTTTCATCTGGCATCGTAGTTGCACAAGCTTTGAAAGAGCTTGCAGCAGTCTCTTCTGTCGAGCCAGTTCTTAAGTTTCTGAGGAGAGATCGAATGAAAAAGCGCGCATCCGGCAGAAAACGAACTAGAGTGACCAGACATCTTGCCAATCTTCTTCAGCTTATGGAAGGACTCAACTGTAAGTAGAACCGGTTTAAACATCATTTGCTGGTTACTCCTCGATTGTTTGCGATAATTGCAAAGTCGCCGATAGACTGAACTTGAAATTTGATTTGCGACATACATACTTCGACCAATTTTATCTGGCACATAACTTTCAAGAGGAAGGTGTCAACCACGCCCAATTCTAAACCGTCATAAACTGAAGTCAATTGATTTAGACAAAGATAGAAACAAGATAGGACATTATTGGGACTATCCCGGAAGGAGTTGCTGAGGTCATCGGTCATTTAAGGCGGCCACAGATCTCCTCGATCAGTTGGAATGTTCGAGAGAGGACTTGATAGGGAATTCTTTCACCATTCTTCCAAAAGTGCTCATCGATTGGATAATAGTTCCTTTTCGATGGACCAAGGCCCCTTCAGGACGCCCTTCTCACCTTGTCCAGCTGGATGTAGTTTCCGTTCTTTACCACTTTGCCTTCAAAGAGACGATTTCAGCCTTTATTAGCTACAAGTCATAATCTCGCCTGTCAAACATTTACTCCTCATCCTTCACTTTCGCGATGGGACTAACCATTTTTTTTAGTATTTTTCCCATGCCAGCGATTTCTTTGCAGAGTTTGGACAGGTTTCCTTTTCCATAAAGAGACACTGTGGTCGCGGTAAATGAAGGCTTTGGAGAGGTTGCCGCTCTCAGCCTCATCGCTACTGATTATCCTACGACCGACGCTTGGTAACTTTTTTCGCTTTTACAGAATTCTTACTACTAATCTCATCTTCATCATCAGAGTATAAGAAAGGTTTTGTAAAGCAGATTCCATAGGCATATAGTATATCTCCAAACAGTTAAGCTTCCATTGCCACCAAAGGCTAAATCGGCTGAATTACTAATTGATGAAGAAGGAAGAAGAAGCAGCCAGAATACGATGTGTTCGTAATTTAGGTTTAGGTTCTAAGGAATCAAACTCTGATCACCGTGATCCCAGTGTGACCTGGAACGTAATCAAGAATCACTCCACGTTAAAGACAGCTTTTATTTACCCCTAGCATATCATGGCGATCACAGCCAGCATCTACTCTACAGCATCAAAGTTCTCTTCATTCAAATTAAGTACAGAATGATTGTTTCATCTAGAACGTGTTGTCTCCCAGAGTCACCCATGCAGTCCAAAGTCCAATCCTGTCTAGCTTACAATTGGTTCTTGTAAATAAATTTTGGAACACAGTCTCGCAGGATTTCTCACGCTGTTATACTGTAAAGCATGTAAAAGTTTCCAGAATTTTCAGCACATCCTTTTCAGGTTCATCAGGGCGTATCTGCGAAGGTACATATGCAGATTTAAGAGGTAGGTATTGGCAAATCTAGACTTGATACGAATTTATCGGAAGCCGATCACTTCCTTGTGGCCAGTGGCCCCGAGGCTCAAGTGGTTAGTGCGTTGGACTACGGAGCAAGGGGCTCGAGGTTCCAACCCCAGACAGCATCTAAAATTTCTTTCACTGTCCCACCGCTCACTTTGTGTCTAAGTCTCCTTCGACCTATACTTTGGTTATGAAGTTATGCCGCTAACATGTTGATCATGTTAAGGCCTTTCCCCTACCATCTATGTACACGCTCTGTAAAGGTTACAAGCATCCCTTACTTATTTAGAATAGGACTTGGACAGATACGTATGTACATACAGATACATTCGTTGGCCCATATGGAAGGCTTAAGAAAAACGTTGGCTTTAAAAACTGACTGGATTCATCCCATAATTCAACCCGAACTGTAGCACCATCCAACAGAATCTGAGTTCTAAGGATATTTAATAAAAAAGCCCAACCATACCCCCGCTAATAATTGGTCTTTTTACAACTCAAAACGTTGTAAATTCAAGCACGCATTCAATTGTTAAACAAGGATTACGTACTGAAAAAACACAGAAATCCTTTTTGCCGTTCATGTCAACTCCACCACAATATACAAACCCTACAACAAACAAAAAAAAAACAAAGAAAGGGCACTACAACCAAATTTAATTAAACGAATAATAAAATTAAATGTTATCCTCAAAGGATTATTTGCAAAACACACAACTCACAACCAGTACAAGAGTGTCGCCAAATAATTCGTTTTCAATTAATATTTTGTACATCCTGGCTGTCAATGCGCGCCCAATAGGTGCTATTAAGTTACTGACAATGACAACATGGCACATATGTTCCCATGGACCCGGTCACACTGTCCCAAAGGCAATGTTCAACCAATGGAGGGTTTTTTTCGGTTTTCGTTTTCGTTTTTTTTTTTTTTTTTTGTATTTAAGTCCTTTGACATCACAACTACAAATAAATTGTGTCTCGAGCAGACGTTTTAAATTATTCGATAATCGGCAATTAACAGTTGTCCTCATTTAATGAATGATTTGCATAATAACCATTCACAGGATAACCAAATTATTTATTTATAATTCCGGTAAAATTTCATACAGCATAAGCGAGGAACGCTTTGGTGGCCATTGGCCAACCTGAACTACCAGGCGTTGTTCGACACACCATTATGCAAATAACAAGGACGAATGCAACATTCCTGACCATAATTGTACGTGAGGGAAACGCATTAATTTGAGCAAAATTATAGTAGATCGAAATCCGTTTGAATAATTATCCCAAATCAAAAGGAAACCGAATTGTTTGAACAATAAACCTGCCGAGCTAACTGAGCGCATTTGATGGAACTGATTAAATTATCAGGATCCGGTTGAATGGAGGTTGAAACACTTTTGCTCTCTCTCTCTCTCTGTTTGTCTCTATATCCTCGGTTTTTGATTTAGGTCCAAGCGCAGTGATTCGATTAATTGTGGTGCACTTTTAAGCAGTTTCAGGATCAGTTTTGTTCAAGTTATGGGTGAGTAGATACTGGTGGCAGCTGCAATAGCTGACTAATTGTGAATGTGTTAACTGTTGCATGGATTAAGTGTGTTTCATGAGCTTAAAAATGACATTTGATGGTGTAGTGGTGGTGGTAGGCTATTTAAAAAGAAAAATCCTTTTTAGTTGCGAGTTTACTTCAAGGTAAATTTGGGGACTTTTTGGGCTTGAGCGCTTGTGCATATTCCATTGGTTAGGACAGCCATCTAGATTGGTCCAATTAGCCAATAGGTGAGCTTCGACTTAAAGGGAAAGGATGCACCTGTGGTTGATACATTTTAGGTTGTTTCATGCCACAGTATTAAAATCCTAATCTTTAGTAAGTTGATATGTAGTACCCGACACCGTAAATTCCTGGAGATATTAACGAAACACGGCAACACCAACAGGGACGTAAATATATGGCTTTGGTCATCAGATCTGAAATGCGCGGATCACAGAACGGAGACTGTCTTCATATACAGGTAGGAGAACACACTATATGTATATGAAGTTAAAGCCTTATAATACGGGACCTGTTTGCGACAGTAAGCAAGTAGTATGTAGTAGTATGGCCACCGGCTATAAACTCGTACATGAGAAGGATACAATTTATCGGGGTTTGCAATAAGTGGCATCACATCCCAGGATAAGCGCAGGTTTTTGCCGCTACACGTCAGCAATCATCCTCCCTATTAAAGTCGTAGGGAGGCGGGAGTCGTAAGCCAGATACGCCGAAGTCCGACTTTAAAGCTGACTGTCAACGTGTCACTGTAATTAGAGAATAGAGAGTTGAAAAACAAATAGGAGGGAGGCTGTGGCTCTTAGGGAGAGATGGATTCCATGAATGAGTCAAATACAGATGAGCTGTCGAGTCTGCTAGATATATCCAAGTCCGACAATGCTAGGCTGTCCGTGTCTAAATCTATTATTGAGGCAGTGGGTTTAAGGGGGTTGAGTTAAAAAGAGGTGAGGGGCCTTGGGGCGTTGGAGCTTTAGCGGGATTGCAATCCTCCACCCGCCTTTTTTACTGAGGTAGCCAGAATATTACTCATGATTTTGGTGTCAACAGAAGCATAGGATTGCGCTCCCTCTTTAACCAGGTCCTCCTCATATTTTTTTGTATATACTGAGAGCTATACATAGCTCCAAAGCCAACTGGTCTGGCCTTTCGACAAAGGGGCCAGGGATTCCATGTTGATCATGATAACTGCGCATCTTTGATCCCCTTTTGGCTCTTCCAGTTTGGCAACTTTCCAGTTGCTAGTAGGAAAATTACTATCCCGAATGATTTTGATAATGGTTGAAGGATCGGAGGATTCAACAGGGATTCAGGAGCGAGTTCTTGGTCTGCTAGGGTTTTCTTCCCCGCTTACGACCTCAAGTTGCGCTCCTACCCAAACTTCACCCAACAACGAAACAGCTATTCTAAGGAGGTCTACAGACCTTTGGTCAGTACCTGCGACGATCTTCACATGGCCCTGATGCCATCTGCCGTTGCGATAGGAGAGTGAAGGACCTGTAAGGTCATCCAAGACGCGAAAGAAGTTTCTTGCCAATTGAACTTCCTTCACTTATCAGAGGTGATGCCGCCATCTACGTTACTTCTGTCTATTACAGCAAGCAGAAGGTGGTCTTTAAGCACGTCGCTGAAGGCCTATTGTTTCTAAGGGAGAGGGAGGAACTGCTGCAGTTAACCTTCGCTCTTTTCGGATCAACGGAGAATTCCTCGTGCTGATCTTGGGGGACGTTCCCATATCGCTCCAGAAGTCTGGAGGCTGTATGTCGCTTTTCGTGTTGTCGTTTAGATTGGCTTGCATGTCACGAGCTCGAAGTAGTACGGAAAAGCGTTGGGAACCAGTATCCACTGGGTGCCTAGAGCACTCCATGTGTCTATTGGCGGGCCAGGACCAGCTTTTGTGGCCAAAGTCCTAGCTGCCAGTACTTTAGGAGCTTGATTATTGAAAGCAGGCATAGAGGCAGTACTTCCAGCCGGTAGTTTAAGAGCACTGGCATTTGAAATTGTTTGTTTTTATTTTGTTAATTTTTTTGGGTTAATAATTAGCACCCACGAGTAGCGGAGAAGAGATGTCCGTCTGTGCATAGATCCGCATTACACAGATAAGGCTGGCTTATCCAGAGCTTTTTGGCCTCTAAATGCAAGCCTGGGTGAAGTACAAAAAGGCCTGGAAAAATGTTAAAGAGTTGGGCATATACAAGAATCTGACTTCAAACGAAATGAAATTGATTTCAGAGACTTGAATGCCAAATTTTCTTCTGCATCAACCATCCCATACGGTCTGTAGCCATAAACTCAGTGTTAACTCCCGATATGCCTTCTAATTTTGGGTTCAATAAAGTCTAACCACCGTGATTCTACAATTCCAATCAGGCTTCTGACAACAACATAGTTGCACCACTGTATTGTTGAATCTGGGTGACGAGTTTTGCTCTGCGATGGATCGAGATAACGTCGATGGTACTGTTCGACTTCTCAAAGGCTTTTGATGCTGTTCCACATGAAAATCTTTTGCTGAAACTCAAGCATCACTTCAACTTTAATGTAAGTGCCATAAAGCTTATAAGACTCTACCTTATGAATCGCACTCATTTAAAATGTAGCGATTTTCTTGAACCTAAGGCCGGTGTTCCTCAAGGATCTATTATGGGACCATTACTCTTCTCTCTTTTCAACAATGACCTAATTTCAATTCCTTTTAAAGTTCAGATTTACGCCAACTATATACATACATATATCTGAACTACCCTCTCGGTATGTTAGAAGATGTTTGCATAAGTATTAATAAAGATTTAAGATCCGTTGTTCATGGGGCCCATATAACTGCCTTTAAGAGCCAAGCTATCGCTTTAAGCCGTATATACATAGACATGTCCTGTTTAACTAATATCTAACCTGGGACGATCATATTACAATAACTGTAGGCAAGGTTAATGCGCACGGTACCAATCCAGATACTGTCTCCCAATCAAAGTGAAAGCGACATTGTTTAAAGCTTTAACTCTGTCAATTTTTTTAGCCTTGAAACATGTGTCTGCCTTCACTGAAAATAGAAGGATAGTGTGACTAAAGTTGTTGCTTGGACCAGAAAAGCCTTAACTCTTCTCGTATTTTGTGCCCTTCTAATCCACAGAAAAGTTCTGGTCCCAAGAATGTAGTTTCCCAGTAGTTCTTTGCTAGTTCGTCAGCTGCTTTATTTCCTTCTAATCCTATGGGTCCTGGTTTCCAGTAAAGAGTGACTTGGTTAGGCTACTTAGGTAGACTCACACCAGCCTGAATCTTTTTACGTTTGAACTCAGTCCCTTATTTGCGTCCTGACTATCAGAGAGTATTGCAATATCTTGTCTGCTATATCCCCCGACGAAAATCTGTTTGAAAAATGGTGGGGAACGTTCGTAGAGATTCTGAATATCTAATTCCAGCCTATTCAAGATACCACCGACATTTGATCTTCTGCGGCTTGAATTGGTACTTGTCAGATTCACTGCTCCTATCCCTTTAATTGTTAAGGCTTTTTCAAGCAAGTGTCATGTCATATCTTGACCAGCCCAAAAGCGGGACCGATTTAGATATATTTTTCGCTCTTTTTGTGCG
This sequence comes from Xylota sylvarum, assembly GCA_905220385.1. Classification (NCBI taxonomy): domain Eukaryota; kingdom Metazoa; phylum Arthropoda; class Insecta; order Diptera; family Syrphidae; genus Xylota; species Xylota sylvarum. The sequence continues at coordinate 45,056,944 of LR999958.1, forward strand.
ACATATTAGCCTTTCCGGAGTGGTATACGTATAATAAATAAGCTAATCCCTTGCCCCTTAAGCCTTTCAAGGCACCAACGCCAATTCCATTCATAAGCCTTCAAAATGTAACTCTAAAGTAGGTAACCCAAAAACACTAAGGGAAGAGTTAATTGGATTTCACAAAGCATTACGTTTGAATGTGCAATGAGTTAACACCGATGTCAAATGTCATTTCACCTTAACCACACGCAACACACACCTGTTTGCCCGCCTAACACCGAACGCCAACATTATCCACTGAACAGGCACCTAAATCTAATTTCATCAATCCAATTGAATGTACCAGTGAAATATCAATGGCATTAGGTTTTAATCATCCGAGCCAATTGTTTCAAGCACTCGTGTGTGGATCCTGCCCCTTCCATATTGACACACAAGAGTATGCAAAAATGTCTCCTCTCTCTCTGTGTAGGTACGTGTACCTATACTAATGTTCGAACAGTTGACAAGGACTACCAATTGGCAAGGATAATTCAATTTCAATTGTATAAAATTGGAATCGCATCACGCTTCGGTGGCATTCGAAATAATATAAAATCAATAAATCCCTTTGAGTTGACACACACACACATACACACACAGGCACAGTGCTATCGAGAAAGGACCCCGGGAAATGACTCTGAAATAAAGGCAAAGTGCACTCAAATCGAACTCTAAAACACATCAATTATTCTATCACAGGTGTGTTTACACATAAAGGAAACTACAACTCACAGGGGTGTATCATTTGCCAATGCAAAATGCAACCAGGTCTACTTATCCCTTATCCCAAGCTAGGGGATCGGGTGGAGGAGGGTGAAGGGAAAAAAATCAGGTCAATAGGAACTTTTGAATTATTTTATTCAATCGAGACACACACATGGTTTCGTCCCTGCAGTTGACTACAGGTGAAAGGAAACAGAAATCGCAGCGCAAAGGCAAATTGAAAATCGATCAAGTGGAGGAAAAACTTGATTACATGCCTGCCTGCCTATAGGGTGTATGGACTTATTTCGTAAGAACTGATCCATATGTAGTCTGTCAAGCAGAAATACAAATAAACCGAGATCTGTGAAGAGTGTGTAATGTAAAGATACGCGAATGTATACAGATGTGGAACGTGTTGGCAGCAATTAAGATTACCTTAACGAACTGTGGATAGCCAGCCACAGCAATAGTTTCCTTTAGATGGTGCTACAGTCCGAGTCCCCCTTACCAAAACCTTTATCTTAATCGAACAGTATACATATGTATGTCTCCAATGTATTAGATTATCACTCAAATATAAAACCGGCTGGTGATTCCCCACCAGTTCGTCCATGTATAGTTGAGATGACTCTGACGACTGTCGTGTACATCCAGTGTACAATCCAACTTCCTAGTACAGTCTTGAATATTCAGTTTCCAACTGAGTTTTTTTGTGATCCAGACTGGTTTCTACTTGCCACGTTCTAAACTAACGCAAACGAAGTCAGGATCTTTGAAATTGGATAGAAGAAACTTAGGGTCCTTAGTAAGGAAAACGTTGTAATTCTTTGGCTTTAATCCCGCTATACTGTTGTCCTTTGGGACTTATGGTTCCTGGGTGAGGGCAATATCTTCTCCACCTTAGATTGGAACCAACAACCCATACCCGTACAAAGTTCAAACAGTTGCGACTGAACTGTCAGAATGCGTAAAGCGGTATAGTTACGTTACGTAACTTTACGTGTTCCTTTCGAATGTCAAGTTTAAGATCGGAATACAGGGTGACATTTGGACAAGGATCAAAGTAAGTATTGAAAGACGTTGTTCACACTGGATTTTTTTTTTGACTTTTTCTTGCTTAGATTGTCTTATCTGAACACATCCCCAGACTCATTTTGACATATTATTTGACAAGTAAACGCCAAAAAAAAAATTCAACTCCGTCAGTCCAATTTGAACACCCTCGAATACAGTGAGAAATATTTTTCCTTAAAGCAACACTAATACAGAGACGAGCGACTGTTTGTACACAACAAGCGCTCTAATGTTTAAACTTATACAATGAATACATATTCATGTTCGCGCTCCGTATCCGTCTTAATATTCAAACATCCTAAGCAAACACCCAGCGTGTACAAACAAGGAAGTTCAACAGCACACAACAAAATGTTATTATTGAGCCAACATGGCTTTTGGAAAACTTTATTGACCGGATACAAGACGAACCGAAGGAATTACGAACACCTTACACGTTCCCCGCCCCGAGAGGTTATGTTTATTAATGCCTTTGCCTCACTCCTCTGGCAATCACTTTTAATGGATTTTAATTTCCAATAGCTGCTCAAATCAAATAAATAAAATATTTCACAAAATACATCTTGGCCATGGCTATCAGATTTGAATTATGAGCACAGGCCTCAGGCCGTCCTGGCTTAATCCATAATTCTAAACAAAGCCCACGGATAGGGATATTGTTTTGCGTTTCTACGTAGTACTACGTAAGTAAACCCCCTTTGCACGTAAGACGGACGAGAGAGGCAATACTTCAAATACATTAATCGAATTCCATCCGGTCTGTTTCCCATGATTTGCATAGCCCTAGCCCCTATGCCGCCCTTCTATTGTTATCACAATTCAACTCAGTTAATATTTAGATTAATTCCCAAGGAATAACACAATTATGTCATAAATAACTCGGTACAGGCTCCGCTGCGGCCTGCCGTCTGCCGTCTCTTTCGAAATACGGTCCTCATTCATATTTAAAAATTCCCAAAATTCGTGCCGCTTATCTCGTGCAATTTATTACGCGGATTCTGGGCGGCAGCGGCATGGGGTTGGGCTAAGTAATGTGAACTCGTTTAACTGTATAAAAGTTTAATTACCGCCATCAACGGCCGAATGGAGGGTTTTGTGTTGGTGCGCGTTGTATTTCCGCGTTTGTGTCCGTCGTCCTCGTCGTCCTCGTCCTCGTCGTCGTCATTGTAGTCATTGGGAAAATGAAAAGCTAGGTAAATACAAATAAAATGTTTTATCCTGGAGTGTGTACGGTGCTGTGTGCGCCGTTAAGCTATTTGTAAGTACCTACCCGAGATAAGACGTTTTTAACAGTACTGCGGTGTTTAAAAATTTAAGGACTAAATAAGTAACTCATTGACGCATGTTTAATTATCTAATATGGAAGTGTAGTCCTGTTTATGAACAGTTTTGTTTCAGTGTAGGGGTGGTTTCTTTCAACTCAACAAGATATAGTCGCTTTGAGCGATTCGAGTTACAATTGGAAATGACAAAGTCTTGAGTGTTAGGGGGTTAATACTTTCCGTCGTTTACATCTGTTGTAAGAAATGTACTTGCTATCAATCCATGTGGATCCGTTACAACCAAACCAATAACATTTTGAAATTCTAAGACCTTCGCCATGCCATGATTGCAATGACCAAAACGTAGTTTAACACAATGACGACGTATCGAGAGGGGCAGTATCTATATAACTTACGTGTTCTTATCCAATTATTGGGCCCAAATGTTCCAATTATAGCATCAAACCTGACACAATCAGTCCTAAGCTCAATGACCAATTGAGCCAAGATCTGCGGACTAAAAGTCTAGCGGATCAGGTAGATAAATAGGCAGAAGTGGTGGTATCAGCATGTCGTGCTGTACCATCAGATTTTAATAGATGGTGCGCAAAGATTCTACCCTTAAGGGCTCCCAGCGGAACGTTCACCGGTTGTGTAAGGGAACCATCAAGGGCAGATCCCCGCCTTGCAAGTTCATCAGCTCACTCATTTCCCTCAATGTTACTATGACCCAGCACCCAAACGAGACTGATCCGGAACCGATGAATCAGAGAGGTTCTACTATCTTCGAGGATGTAGTCGCAGATACAATAGAGGCTTCACTGTCAATGAGGATGGCTATGGTATTCAGGGTTGTCGTGGTTTGCTTGAGTATTCGGCAAGCCCAACCTATACCAAGAATTTTCGCCAGGAAGGCGCTGCACGAGTCAGGAAGCCGATAAGACATGGAAATCTTGAGGGAATCAGAGAATATCCCCGCCCCTACCCCACAGTCAATTTTCGAACAGTCGGTGAAAATTATTGTTTCGAACTCCTTTGTCACTATGCCTACTTCCTACTCCGCCCTAGTTGGGAGTCCGACCGTGACGTCATATCTTAAGTTTACTCCGGGAGTTATGTAGTCGGTTAGATTAGCTACTAGACCTCGTGGTAGGTAACAGATTTAGGACGCTGTTGTGATCATAAGGTTTGGTGCACCAGCATCCTGTTTCTTTTAGACTGACCACACTATATGATGTTATTTGTTAATAACATAATATGAAGGTCGAGTGGTAAAAGGTTACGTTTAAGGCTTCGGTTGGACATGTTCTCATGGCCCCCGTTGCGCCTAGAGCCGCAGTTCCTTGCACTTTATTGATAAGTTTGATGTTGTAGACTTTCCTTCCTTCCTTCCACACTTCGTCCCGTAGGATTATCTGAAAGGATAGAAAGCCACGCGGACTTTCTTTACCCGCTTTGGATCAAGTACCAAACTTAGGTATTTACTTGGCATTGAAGGCATGAAGGTCGGTATTTTGGTTTTAGTGGTAATCAGTTCAGTTTTGTTTGGGTTGATGCTGAGGCATCCAGCGGCCCATTTACTTATCTTGTCCAAGGCACCTTCATAATCGCACTGATTGCTGAATGCAACATCCCTGAAAGCACAGGATTTTGTTGATTACCAAAAGCCAAAGAGGAGGACATATGACATTGCCCCGAGGAGTACCTCTTACGACAGATATGGTGAATCTGCTGTTACCAACGGTCGATTGAATGATTCTAGTTCTTAGCATAGTCACTATCTATGTGGAAATAAACTCACACTGAGTTGGATCAGAGCTTCGTTGATCGATTCACTAATGACGTTATTTAAAGCGCCTTCAACGTCTAAGAAGGTAGCTAGGTTATATTGTTTGTAGTGAATTGTCCACAATTACGTGGAGTGCCGTCTCTGTCGATCGCCCCTTAGTATCCGTGTGCTGAGATTTGGATAGAAGAGATTGATCTAAGGTATTTGGTATGTATGTATCCAAAAAACACAACGTCCCAACGTCTTTAAAATGAATGAAGATAAGCTGATGGGTCTGAAGTCCTTTGCGTATTCATGTCCATGCTTCCAAATGAAAACCTCTCCTGCTCAGGGAAACATGATTAAGAAAAATACAGCTTCTATAGATCGGTACTAGCCAAGGGACCACATGGTCCAATGTTTTCTGCGGCATGACAGGTAGTATGCCATCAAAGCCAGCCGATTTATAGGGAAAGAAGCTGTTAATAGCCCAGGAGGTATTAACTTCTGTAATTATTATCTTAATGCCACTCCAGGATGAGGATTACGCGGCCTGAGGCACCAGTGCACGAACAATCACATTTTTATATCCTGGAAAGTATGTTTGCATTAAAAGCTCTAGGAACTTTTTAGAGAAGTCCATCCAAGTCCCATCCGGCCTTATAATAAAGGACAAATCGCCAGTTCTTTGGTAGAACTCAGAAGACTCAGATAGAAAGCCAGAAAACTTCTAAATCGGTCGGTATATGGAGACTGGAACCTTTTCCTATTCAAATTCAAATGAGATAAGAAGTTAACTTGCTTGTCGAAAAGTCCTTGTTCACAAAGTGACCGAAAGTAGAACAGACGACAGCGCTGATAGACTTGCAGTGGAATCCAATACCACAACAAGGATCTATACAGGGGGTCGTCGTATAGCGTAGGGGAATCTCGGATGAATGAGATGGATGAGATTTCCATATGAGCAACTTATTTATTTCAAGTTAAGTACTAACCATTTAATCTGTAATCTGGGGTCTAAACCGATCTCCATTATTCGTAACTGACAAGAAGTCTTAGACATTAATCTTGTCTGTGGGTATATGTATATTTAATATGATGCGAGACTGGTAAGTCTCCGAGGAGGACTCCTTCTCAGATCAGCGTTAATTGTATTGAATCTACTATATGACCATCCGCCCATTAAAAAGATTTTCGGAGATTAAAGAGACCCCCACTTTCCGTACTGAAACTAAAAGCACCGATGATTTTGACTATGTATATGGTTAACACCTTAACATTGGCATTCAATGAAGCTTGTCCTTTCCGTCAACCTCGAGGAAAGAAAAAACTACCTTAGTGGAACGTAATTCTCGGCGCTCTAAGAAAAAAACTAACTAAGCCCCTCAAGATGCAGATGGCCACTGGACCACCTCTAGTACAGAGTCTATTGATCTTGTTCTGGATCCTCACTTTCCTGGTAGCTCTCTTATTGCTGTGCTTCGAACTGGAAACTACTGAAAATAACCTCTGGGACATACATAGTTTTAGTCCCTTCAAGTCCTCAGGACCTGGCGATCTCATTCCTGCTGAGATTCATAATCCGAAGACATAGCACTTCCTTGACTTAAGGCCATCAAGTTGGGTTATCTGATTATATGCAGCAAACCACACCTAAGGTAGCCAATAATTCACATGTGGAACCTAAGGGTCTCCTACCTATCAGTCCATCATCCTTACTCCTGAAAACACTGAAAACATTGATTGATATCCACCATCTACGCCAGAGCATCAATCCAACTATGATCCCTGCCGAAACAGCGTTGATGCAGATTTCTGAAGTTTAAGGAATATTTAGAGTGGGCCATCTGTTGGTTTCTTTTTGAATCTTGTACAACGTTGGAAAATATTGCAAAGTTATGTACTTCCAAGTGGATGCTGTGTTACCGAAACAGTGAGAATTTTAAAAAGTAATTTCGGTCGAAATAATGCAACAACTGCAGCTGCTGTATACGCAAGTTTGTGATGAAAGTTCGTGAGACTGGTTTGCTGATTGACAACCGAACATGACAACCGTGTTCATCCTGAGCGCTCACCGGAAAAAATTGCAGCTTTATGAAGGTTTTGGAGTGGCAGCTTTATTGTCAATTTCTTCCTTCAAGACGACAATGGAAGAAACGTTACAGTCAATGGAGAGCGCTACCAAGGGGCATGATAACCGATTTTTTATGGCCAGAATCTGAGGATTTGAACTTGGGCTTGCTATGGTTCCAGCAAAATGGGACTACGTGCCACAAAAACCAATCGATTTATTGCACACTACATAAATTCAATAATTGTATAATCGTTTTGCGGGGTGCCATTAAAGATCGATGCTATGCTTACAATCCAGAGACGATTTGTCCCCTGACAATTTACTAGTGGATTGCGATGATAGTTCCCTGGATTTAATGACTTATTCATTGTTCCTTCTGTGAACTCTCTTCTTTGGAAGACACTAGTTTTGAAACTCAGTAGTGGAGATATTAATATTACATACACTACTTCCTTAGACTACTTATGAATAGCTTTTCAATGAGCCCAGTGCACTAGTTTTCCTGATTCTACTTGCAATCTAGTAACTTGTACTCAATGAAGATCTAGCAAGGTAGGACTAGAGTTATGGCCAAAGTTTCTATGTAAGGGTTCACACCATCATTTCCATTACATTTTTGTCTACCTCATCCATATAAGAACAAATCCTTTGGCCATCCTTATCGAATTTTGAAAGATAAAACCCTTGTATGCCCTTTAATTGAATTTCGCATACAACCACTCGTTTTCAGCATTCGCGAGGTGTACACACAAGCCCCCACGTTAAACTAACCGAAAACTCAAACTTAACCTAGGGGCAAAGTTTAATCGTAATTATATCCTTAATTGAGAGAAATGCATAAAGGACAATTCTAATTAGAAAATCGTAGGTGTGCGAGGGTAAACGTAAAGCACACTCCGATTTCTACACACAGCCCTCCAAGTCGCCCTCATCGATTTCCAACAAAACAGGATCACAACGAAAACACGTAAAGTAAGTGTAATTAACTTAAATTGTAGCCATTAAACTAAATAGGCAGGTAGCTTAAATGTTATTATTGTTGTTGTCTTTCGTCTCCCGTGTAACATTTTCCATTCCGTTGGTCCTTACAATTTTACAATACAAGTAGGTAAGGTAGGTACGTATGGAGCGAATCTCTTCTTCTTTCGCAGAGCGCGTAGTGCGGGAGGAGTATATGGCTTGTAAATGAAGATAATTCCCCTGTGCCAGGACATAGTAGTGAAACGACTAGTACGAGCGACTACGACACAACGACGATGTTCAATAAAAATTAAAATTCACCCTGAGTACGTTCGGTGAAAATCCTTGAATGTTTGCATATTTATCAAAAATGTTTGTTAATTTATACGACGAAGGACCTACTACGTCTCTGTCCGGCCCCAATCTCCTAACATACAGAAACAGAATATTTAGCAATTCTACAATTTCGTCGCTCGGTTTGTTTAATTTCGACTTCGCCCGTCAACCCACACGCTGTCGCCGCCCCACCGCCCCACCGCCCGCCGCCGTCGCCACCAAATACCGAGAAGGACCTCATAGCGAACAGCTATCATGTCCCAAATGGAAAATTTACAAAACAAATTTCAATTTATTTACTTATGTAAATGTTTGCTACAAAACACAGGGATAACACAAACATGTTTTACATACACATTATTATGCATTGTGAATACTCTTCATTGGAGGGGTGGGGGGGCACAGAGTGCCTGTTAAGGAAATTTCCAGACGGGGATGAAGTGAAGCTTAGGTTAGATTTTCGAGAGTCTATTTCATTGTTCATTAACAATAAAAATTTGTTCTCTTTTTTGTTTTTCTATTGTTGTTGTACTAATTGCAGACAGAATCCGGAATGAGATTGATTGGGATGTGAATTGAATTTCATATTTCTGGGAAGTTTTGTGGAGTACACGTGGGTGTGGATTTAAGTTGGAATTAAAATTCCTACCGGTGGTCATGATTGGCATGTGTAACACCAATTAAATATCCTAGGACATCTAGTATCGAACCTTGATAGAGGATAACATTGAAGCAACTAGTACTTTTCTTGTGGGACATACATAAGTAGTAGCCTTAGGTTAAGGTGTAGGTTAGGGTTGCTGTCTATACCAAGATATAGAACAGAGATCCTTTCTGATACAATGGATCTTTTCACTTTAGCACCCGAGGGACTAATAAAAGCGAAGAACTCTAATGTCTTTTTGGGGCAAGCCCGGATAGGTGTACATGAGGTTGAAGGATGATTTCCTTGTCCTCTTCGTCTATTCAACTCCTGCAGATATCGTTTGAATGAAACCCAGTTTTTTATCATTATCAGACAGTGTCCCGTAAGGCCAGGGATTGCATATCTGATTTGTGATCACTTTAACCAAGCCACTACGTTTCTGATCCAGGTTAGGCAAAATCAATTGTCCGACCCATGATTGATCCTGCTGAAAGCGTCTAGTTACAGTTGATGTTTAGAAATAGGCAAGAAAGAATAAAAGGGTTGAACCAAAAGACCTACAATCGGATGATCTAAAACATGGGCACCTTTGCTGCAAGATATGTGGCATTTATGGAACAATGCATAAAACGTAAATGAAAGAGAGACTCGTTACTGGAAAACCCTTTCCAGCTAAATTTTCGATTTTGTCCAGGTCCCGAAATTTAGGCAAAAATCACATATCACGGCCTTCCCTTGATTTTCTGGGTGAAATAGGCAAGAAAGAATAAAAGGGTTGAACCAAAAGACCTACAATCGGATGATCTAAAACATGGGCACCTTTGCTGCAAGATATGTGGCATTTATGGAACAATGCATAAAACGTAAATGAAAGAGAGACTCGTTACTGGAAAACCCTTTCCAGCAAAATTTTAGATTTTGCCCAGGTCCCGAAATTTAGGTAAAAATCACTTATCACGGCCTTCCCTTGATTTTCTGGGTGAAATAGGCAAGAAAGAATAAAAGGGTTGAACCAAAAGACCTACAATCGGATGATCTAAAACATGGGCACCTTTGCTAAGAGATATGTGGCATTTATGGAACAATGCATAAAAAGTAAATGAAAGAGAGACTCGTTACTGGAAAACCCTTTCCAGCTAAATTTTCGATTTTGTCCAGGTCCCGAAATTTAGGTAAAAATCAAGATATGTTGCAAGATATGTGGCATTTATGGAACAATGCATAAAAAGTAAATGAAAGAGAGACTCGTTACTGGAAAACCCTTTCCAGCTAAATTTTCGATTTTGTCCAGGTCCCGAAATTTAGGTAAAAATCACTTATCACAGCTTTCCCTTGATTTTCTGGGTGAAATAGGCAGGGAAGAATAAAAGGGTTGAACCAAAAGACCTGCAATCGGATGATCTAAAACATGGGCACCTTTGCTGCAAGATATGTGGCATTTATACAACAATGCATAAAACGTAAATGAAAGAGAGACTCGTTACTGGAAAACCCTTTCCAGCAAAATTCTCGATTTTGTCCAGGTCCCGAAATTTAGGCAAAAATCACATATCACGGCCTTCCCTTGATTTTCTGGGTGAAATAGGCAAGAAAGAATAAAAGGGTTGAACCCAAAGACCTACAATCGGATGATCTAAAACATGGGCACCTTTGCTGCAAGATATGTGGCATTTATACAACAATGCATAAAACGTAAATGAAAGAGAGACTCGTTACTGGAAAACCCTTTCCAGCAAAATTCTCGATTTTGTCCAGGTCCCGAAATTTAGGTAAAAATCACTTATCACAGCTTTCCCTTGATTTTCTGGGTGAAATAGGCAAGAAAGAATAAAAGGGTTGAACCAAAAGACCTACAATCGGATGATCTAAAACATGGGCACCTTTGCTGCAAGATATGTGGCATTTATACAACAATGCATAAAACGTAAATGAAAGAGAGACTCGTTACTGGAAAACCCTTTCCAGCAAAATTCTCTATTTTGTCCAGGTCCCGAAATTTAGGCAAAAATCACATATCACGGCCTTCCCTTGATTTTCTGGGTGAAATAGGCAAGAAAGAATAAAAGGGTTGAACCAAAAGACCTACAATCGGATGATCTAAAACATGGGCACCTTTGCTGCAAGATATGTGGCATTTATGCAACAATGCATAAAACGTAAATGAAAGAGAGACTCGTTACTGGAAAACCCTTTCCAGCAAAATTTTCGATTTTGTCCAGGTCCCGAAATTTAGGTAAAAATCACTTATCACGGCCTTCCCTTGATTTTCTGGGTGAAATAGGCAAGAAAGAATAAAAGGGTTGAACCAAAAGACCTACAATCGGATGATCTAAAACATGGGCACCTTTGCTGCAAGATATGTGGCATTTATACAACAATGCATAAAACGTAAATGAAAGAGAGACTCGTTACTGGAAAACCCTTTCCAGCAAAATTTTCGATTTTGTCCAGGTCCCGAAATTTAGGTAAAAATCACTTATCACGGCCTTCCCTTGATTTTCTGGGTGAAATAGGCAAGAAAGAATAAAAGGGTTGAACCAAAAGACCTACAATCGGATGATCTAAAACATGGGCACCTTTGCTGCAAGATATGTGGCATTTATACAACAATGCATAAAACGTAAATGAAAGAGAGACTCGTTACTGGAAAACCCTTTCCAGCAAAATTTTCGATTTTGTCCAGGTCCCGAAATTTAGGTAAAAATCACTTATCACGGCCTTCCCTTGATTTTCTGGGTGAAATAGGCAAGAAAGTATAAAAGGGTTGAACCAAAAGACCTACAATCGGATGATCTAAAACATGGGCAGCTTTGCTGCAAGATATGTGGCATTTATGCAACAATGCATAAAACGTAAATGAAAGAGAGACTCGTTACTGGAAAACCCTTTCCAGCAAAATTTTCGATTTTGTCCAGGTCCCGAAATTTAGGTAAAAATCACTTATCACAGCTTTCCCTTGATTTTCTGGGTGAAATAGGCAAGAAAGAATAAAAGGCTTGAACCAAAAGACCTACAATCGGATGATCTAAAACATGGGCACCTTTGCTGCAAGATATGTGGCATTTATACAACAATGCATAAAACGTAAATGAAAGAGAGACTCGTTACTGGAAAACCCTTTCCAGCAAAATTTTCGATTTTGTCCAGGTCCCGAAATTTAGGTAAAAATCACTTATCACAGCTTTCCCTTGATTTTCTGGGTGAAATAGGCAAGAAAGAATAAAAGGGTTGAACCAAAAGACCTACAATCGGATGATCTAAAACATGGGCACCTTTGCTGCAAGATATGTGGCATTTATGCAACAATGCATAAAACGTAAATGAAAGAGAGACTCGTTACTGGAAAACCCTTTCCAGCAAAATTTTCGATTTTGTCCAGGTCCCGAAATTTAGGTAAAAATCACTTATCACGGCCTTCCCTTGATTTTCTGGGTGAAATAGGCAAGAAAGAATAAAAGGGTTGAACCAAAAGACCTACAATCGGATGATCTAAAACATGGGCACCTTTGCTGCAAGATATGTGGCATTTATACAACAATGCATAAAACGTAAATGAAAGAGAGACTCGTTACTGGAAAACCCTTTCCAGCAAAATTTTCGATTTTGTCCAGGTCCCGAAATTTAGGTAAAAATCACTTATCAAAGACCTACAATCGGATGATCTAAAACATGGGCACCTTTGCTAAGAGATATGTGGCATTTATGGAACAATGCATAAAAAGTAAATGAAAGAGAGACTCGTTACTGGAAAACCCTTTCCAGCTAAATTTTCGATTTTGTCCAGGTCCCGAAATTTAGGTAAAAATCACTTATCACAGCTTTCCCTTGATTTTCTGGGTGAAATAGGCAAGAAAGAGAAGAGAGAGAAGAGAAGAAAAGACCTACAATCGGATGATCTAAAACATGGGCACCTTTGCTAAGAGATATGTGGCATTTATGGAACAATGCATAGAACGTAAATGAAAGAGAGACTCGTTACTGGAAAACCCTTTCCAGCTAAATTTTCGATTTTGTCCAGGTCCCGAAATTTAGGTAAAAATCACTTATCACAGCTTTCCCTTGATTTTCTGGGTGAAATAGGCAAGAAAGAATAAAAGGGTTGAACCAAAAGACCTACAATCGGATGATCTAAAACATGGGCACCTTTGCTAAGAGATATGTGGCATTTATGGAACAATGCATAAAAAGTAAATGAAAGAGAGACTCGTTACTGGAAAACCCTTTCCAGCTAAATTTTCGATTTTGTCCAGGTCCCGAAATTTAGGTAAAAATCACTTATCACAGCTTTCCCTTGATTTTCTGGGTGAAATAGGCAAGAAAGAATAAAAGGGTTGAACCAAAAGACCTACAATCGGATGATCTAAAACATGGGCACCTTTGCTAAGAGATATGTGGCATTTATGGAACAATGCATAGAAAGTAAATGAAAGAGAGACTCGTTATTGGAAAACCCTTTCGAGCTAAATTTTCGATTTTGTCCAGGTCCCGAAATTTAGGTAAAAATCACTTATCACAGCTTTCCCTTGATTTTCTGGGTGAAATAGGCAAGAAAGAATAAAAGGCTTGAACCCAAAGACCTACAATCGGATGATCTAAAACATGGGCACCTTTGCTAAGAGATATGTGGCATTTATGGAAAAATGCATAAAAAGTAAATGAAAGAGAGACTCGTTACTGGAAAACCCTTTCCAGCTAAATTTTCGATTTTGTCCAGGTCCCGAAATTTAGGTAAAAATCACTTATCACAGCTTTCCCTTGATTTTCTGGGTGAAATAGGCAAGAAAGAGAAGAGAGAGAAGAGAAGAAAAGACCTACAATCGGATGATCTAAAACATGGGCACCTTTGCTAAGAGATATGTGGCATTTATGGAACAATGCATAGAACGTAAATGAAAGAGAGACTCGTTACTGGAAAACCCTTTCCAGCTAAATTTTCGATTTTGTCCAGGTCCCGAAATTTAGGTAAAAATCACTTATCACAGCTTTCCCTTGATTTTCTGGGTGAAATAGGCAAGAAAGAATAAAAGGGTTGAACCAAAAGACCTACAATCGGATGATCTAAAACATGGGCACCTTTGCTAAGAGATATGTGGCATTTATGGAACAATGCATAGAACGTAAATGAAAGAGAGAGACTCGATGTTGGAAAACCCTTTCCAGCAAAATTTTCGATTTTGTCCAGGTCCCGAAATTTAGGTAAAAATCACTTATCACAGCTTTCCCTTGATTTTCTGGGTGAAATAGGCAGGAAAGAATAAAAGGGTTGAACCAAAAGACCTACAATCGGATGATCTAAAACATGGGCACCTTTGCTAAGAGATATGTGGCATTTATGGAACAATGCATAGAAAGTAAATGAAAGAGAGACTCGTTACTGGAAAACCCTTTCCAGCTAAATTTTCGATTTTGTCCAGGTCCCGAAATTTAGGTAAAAATCACTTATCACAGCTTTCCCTTGATTTTCTGGGTGAAATAGGCAAGAAAGAATAAAAGGCTTGAACCAAAAGACCTACAATCGGATGATCTAAAACATGGGCACCTTTGCTAAGAGATATGTGGCATTTATGGAACAATGCATAGAACGTAAATGAAAGAGAGAGACTCGATGTTGGAAAACCCTTTCCAGCAAAATCACTTATCACGGTCTTCCCTTGATTTTCTGGGTGAAATAGGCAAGAAAGAATAAAAGGGTTGAACCAAAAGACCTACAATCGGATGATCTAAAACATGGGCACCTTTGCTAAGAGATATGTGGCATTTATGGAACAATGCATAGAACGTAAATGAAAGAGAGACTCGTTACTGGAAAACCCTTTCCAGCTAAATTTTCGATTTTGTCCAGGTCCCGAAATTTAGGTAAAAATCACTTATCACAGCTTTCCCTTGATTTTCTGGGTGAAATAGGCAAGAAAGAATAAAAGGCTTGAACCAAAAGACCTACAATAGGATGATCTAAAACATGGGCACCTTTGCTAAGAGATATGTGGCATTTATGGAACAATGCATAGAACGTAAATGAAAGAGAGAGACTCGATGTTGGAAAACCCTTTCCAGCAAAATCACTTATCACGGTCTTCCCTTGATTTTCTGGGTGAAATAGGCAAGAAAGAATAAAAGGGTTGAACCAAAAGACCTACAATCGGATGATCTAAAACATGGGCACCTTTGCTAAGAGATATGTGGCATTTATGGAACAATGCATAGAACGTAAATGAAAGAGAGAGACTCGATGTTGGAAAACCCTTTCCAGCAAAATTTTCGATTTTGTCCAGGTCCCGAAATTTAGGTAAAAATTACTTATCACAGCTTTCCCTTGATTTTCTGGGTGAAATAGGCAGGAAAGAATAAAAGGCTTGAACCAAAAGACCTACAATCGGATGATCTAAAACATGGGCACCTTTGCTAAGAGATATGTGGCATTTATGGAACAATGCATAAAAAGTAAATGAAAGAGAGACTCGTTACTGGAAAACCCTTTCCAGCAAAACTTTCGATTTTGTCCAGGTCCCGAAATTTAGGTAAAAATCACTTATCACGGCCTTCCCTTGATTTTCTGGGTGAAATAGGCAAGAAAGAATAAAAGGGTTGAATCAAAAGACCTACAATCGGATGATCTAAAACATGGGCACTTTTGCTGCAAGATATGTGGCATTTATGCAACAATGCATAAAAAGTAAATGAAAGAGAGACTCGTTACTGGAAAACCCTTTCCAGCAAAACTTTCGATTTTGTCCAGGTCCCGAAATTTAGGTAAAAATCACATATCACGGCCTTCAATTGATTTTCTGGGTGAAATAGGCAAGAAAGAATAAAAGGGTTGAAGCAAAAGACCTACAATCGGATGATCTAAAACATGGGCACCTTTGCTAAGAGATATGTGGCATTTATGGAACAATGCATAAAAAGTAAATGAAAGAGAGACTCGTTACTGGAAAACCCTTTCCAGCAAAACTTTCGATTTTGTCCAGGTCCCGAAATTTAGGTAAAAATCACTTATCACGGCCTTCCCTTGATTTTCTGGGTGAAATAGGCAAGAAAGAATAAAAGGGTTGAACCAAAAAACCTACAATCGGATGATCTAAAACATGGGCACCTTTGCTGCGAGATATGTGGCATTTATGGAACAATGCATAAAACGTAAATGAAAGAGAGACTCGTTGCTGGAAATCCCTTTCCAGCTAAATTTTCGATTTTGTCCAGGTCCCGAAATTTAGGTAAAAATCACTTATCACGGCCTTCCCTTGATTTTCTGGGTGAAATAGGCAAGAAAGAATAAAAGGGTTGAACCAAAAGACCTACAATCGGATGATCTAAAACATGGGCACCTTTGCTGCGAGATATGTGGCATTTATGGAACAATGCATAAAACGTAAATGAAAGAGAGACTCGTTGCTGGAAAACCCTTTCCAGCTAAATTTTCGATTTTGTCCAGGTCCCGAAATTTAGGTAAAAATCACTTATCACAGCTTTCCCTTGATTTTCTGGGTGAAATAGGCAGGAAAGAATAAAAGGGTTGAACCAAAAGACCTACAATCGGATGATCTAAAACATGGGCACCTTTGCTAAGAGATATGTGGCATTTATGCAACAATGCATAAAAAGTAAATGAAAGAGAGACTCGTTACTGGAAAACCCTTTCCAGCAAAACTTTCGATTTTGTCCAGGTCCCGAAATTTAGGTAAAAATCACTTATCACGGCCTTCCCTTGATTTTCTGGGTGAAATAGGCAAGAAAGAATAAAAGGGTTGAACCAAAAGACCTACAATCGGATGATCTAAAACATGGGCACCTTTGCTGCGAGATATGTGGCATTTATGGAACAATGCATAAAACGTAAATGAAAGAGAGACTCGTTGCTGGAAAACCCTTTCCAGCTAAATTTTCGATTTTGTCCAGGTCCCGAAATTTAGGTAAAAATCACTTATCACGGCCTTCCCTTGATTTTCTGGGTGAAATAGGCAAGAAAGAATAAAAGGGTTGAATCAAAAGACCTACAATCGGATGATCTAAAACATGGGCACCTTTGCTGCGAGATATGTGGCATTTATGGAACAATGCATAAAACGTAAATGAAAGAGAGACTCGTTGCTGGAAATCCCTTTCCAGCTAAATTTTCGATTTTGTCCAGGTCCCGAAATTTAGGTAAAAATCACTTATCACGGCCTTCCCTTGATTTTCTGGGTGAAATAGGCAAGAAAGAATAAAAGGGTTGAACCAAAAGACCTACAATCGGATGATCTAAAACATGGGCACCTTTGCTGCGAGATATGTGGCATTTATGGAACAATGCATAAAACGTAAATGAAAGAGAGAGACTCGATGCTGGAAAAACCCTATCCAGCAAAATTTTCGATTTTGTCCAGGTCCCGAAATTTAGGTAAAAATCACTTATCACGGCCTTCCCTTGATTTTCTGGGTGAAATAGGCAAGAAAGAATAAAAGGGTTGAACCAAAAGACCTACAATCGGATGATCTAAAACATGGGCACCTTTGCTGCGAGATATGTGGCATTTATGGAACAATGCATAAAACGTAAATGAAAGAGAGACTCGTTGCTGGAAAACCCTTTCCAGCTAAATTTTCGATTTTGTCCAGGTCCCGAAATTTAGGTAAAAATCACTTATCACAGCTTTCCCTTGATTTTCTGGGTGAAATAGGCAAGAAAGAATAAAAGGCTTGAACCAAAAGACCTACAATCGGATGATCTAAAACATGGGCACCTTTGCTAAGAGATATGTGGCATTTATGGAACAATGCATAGAACGTAAATGAAAGAGAGAGACTCGATGTTGGAAAACCCTTTCCAGCAAAATCACTTATCACGGCCTTCCCTTGATTTTCTGGGTGAAATAGGCAAGAAAGAATAAAAGGGTTGAACCAAAAGACCTACAATCGGATGATCTAAAACATGGGCACCTTTGCTAAGAGATATGTGGCATTTATGGAACAATGCATAGAACGTAAATGAAAGAGAGAGACTCGATGTTGGAAAACCCTTTCCAGCAAAATTTTCGATTTTGTCCAGGTCCCGAAATTTAGGTAAAAATCACTTATCACAGCTTTCCCTTGATTTTCTGGGTGAAAAAGGCAGGAAAGAATAAAAGGCTTGAACCAAAAGACCTACAATCGGATGATCTAAAACATGGGCACCTTTGCTAAGAGATATGTGGCATTTATGGAACAATGCATAAAAAGTAAATGAAAGAGAGACTCGTTACTGGAAAACCCTTTCCAGCAAAACTTTCGATTTTGTCCAATTCCCGAAATTTAGGTAAAAATCACTTATCACGGCCTTCCCTTGATTTTCTGGGTGAAATAGGCAAGAAAGAATAAAAGGGTTGAATCAAAAGACCTACAATCGGATGATCTAAAACATGGGCACCTTTGCTGCAAGATATGTGGCATTTATGCAACAATGCATAAAAAGTAAATGAAAGAGAGACTCGTTACTGGAAAACCCTTTCCAGCAAAACTTTCGATTTTGTCCAGGTCCCGAAATTTAGGTAAAAATCACATATCACGGCCTTCAATTGACTTTCTGGGTGAAATAGGCAAGAAAGAATAAAAGGGTTGAAGCAAAAGACCTACAATCGGATGATCTAAAACATGGGCACCTTTGCTAAGAGATATGTGGCATTTATGGAACAATGCATAAAAAGTAAATGAAAGAGAGACTCGTTACTGGAAAACCCTTTCCAGCAAAACTTTCGATTTTGTCCAGGTCCCGAAATTTAGGTAAAAATCACTTATCACGGCCTTCCCTTGATTTTCTGGGTGAAATAGGCAAGAAAGAATAAAAGGGTTGAACCAAAAGACCTACAATCGGATGATCTAAAACATGGGCACCTTTGCTGCGAGATATGTGGCATTTATGGAACAATGCATAAAACGTAAATGAAAGAGAGACTCGTTGCTGGAAAACCCTTTCCAGCTAAATTTTCGATTTTGTCCAGGTCCCGAAATTTAGGTAAAAATCACTTATCACGGCCTTCCCTTGATTTTCTGGGTGAAATAGGCAAGAAAGAATAAAAGGGTTGAACCAAAAGACCTACAATCGGATGATCTAAAACATGGGCACCTTTGCTGCGAGATATGTGGCATTTATGGAACAATGCATAAAACGTAAATGAAAGAGAGACTCGTTGCTGGAAAACTCTTTCCAGCTAAATTTTCGATTTTGTCCAGGTCCCGAAATTTAGGTAAAAATCACTTATCACGGCCTTCCCTTGATTTTCTGGGTGAAATAGGCAAGAAAGAATAAAAGGGTTGAACCAAAAGACCTACAATCGGATGATCTAAAACATGGGCACCTTTGCTGCGAGATATGTGGCATTTATGGAACAATGCATAAAACGTAAATGAAAGAGAGACTCGTTGCTGGAAAACCCTTTCCAGCTAAATTTTCGATTTTGTCCAGGTCCCGAAATTTAGGTAAAAATCACTTATCACGACCTTCCCTTGATTTTCTGGGTGAAATAGGCAAGAAAGAATAAAAGGGTTGAACCAAAAGACCTACAATCGGATGATCTAAAACATGGGCACCTTTGCTGCGAGATATGTGGCATTTATGGAACAATGCATAAAACGTAAATGAAAGAGAGACTCGTTGCTGGAAAACTCTTTCCAGCTAAATTTTCGATTTTGTCCAGGTCCCGAAATTTAGGTAAAAATCACTTATCACGGCCTTCCCTTGATTTTCTGGGTGAAATAGGCAAGAAAGAATAAAAGGGTTGAACCAAAAGACCTACAATCGGATGATCTAAAACATGGGCACCTTTGCTGCGAGATATGTGGCATTTATGGAACAATGCATAAAACGTAAATGAAAGAGAGACTCGTTGCTGGAAAACCCTTTCCAGCTAAATTTTCGATTTTGTCCAGGTCCCGAAATTTAGGTAAAAATCACTTATCACAGCTTTCCCTTGATTTTCTGGGTGAAATAGGCAGGAAAGAATAAAAGGCTTGAACCAAAAGACCTACAATCGGATGATCTAAAACATGGGCACCTTTGCTAAGAGATATGTGGCATTTATGGAACAATGCATAAAAAGTAAATGAAAGAGAGACTCGTTACTGGAAAACCCTTTCCAGCAAAACTTTCGATTTTGTCCAGGTCCCGAAATTTAGGTAAAAATCACTTATCACATCTTTCCCTTGATTTTCTGGGTGAAATAGGCAGGAAGGAATAAAAGGCTTGAACCAAAAGACCTACAATCGGATGATCTAAAACATGGGCACCTTTGCTGCGAGATATGTGGCATTTATGGAACAATGCATAAAACGTAAATGAAAGAGAGACTCGTTGCTGGAAAACCCTTTCCAGCTAAATTTTCGATTTTGTCCAGGTCCCGAAATTTAGGTAAAAATCACTTATCACGGCCTTCCCTTGATTTTCTGGGTGAAATAGGCAAGAAAGAATAAAAGGGTTGAACCAAAAGACCTACAATCGGATGATCTAAAACATGGGCACCTTTGCTGCGAGATATGTGGCATTTATGGAACAATGCATAAAACGTAAATGAAAGAGAGACTCGTTGCTGGAAATCCCTTTCCAGCTAAATTTTCGATTTTGTCCAGGTCCCGAAATTTAGGTAAAAATCACTTATCACGGCCTTCCCTTGATTTTCTGGGTGAAATAGGCAAGAAAGAATAAAAGGGTTGAACCAAAAGACCTACAATCGGATGATCTAAAACATGGGCACCTTTGCTGCGAGATATGTGGCATTTATGGAACAATGCATAAAACGTAAATGAAAGAGAGACTCGTTGCTGGAAAACTCTTTCCAGCTAAATTTTCGATTTTGTCCAGGTCCCGAAATTTAGGTAAAAATCACTTATCACGGCCTTCCCTTGATTTTCTGGGTGAAATAGGCAAGAAAGAATAAAAGGGTTGAACCAAAAGACCTACAATCGGATGATCTAAAACATGGGCACCTTTGCTGCGAGATATGTGGCATTTATGGAACAATGCATAAAACGTAAATGAAAGAGAGACTCGTTGCTGGAAAACCCTTTCCAGCAAAATTTTCGATTTTGTCCAGGTCCCGAAATTTAGGTAAAAATCACATATCACGGCCTTCAATTGATTTTCTGGGTGAAATAGGCAAGAAAGAATAAAAGGGTTGAAGCAAAAGACCTACAATCGGATGATCTAAAACATGGGCACCTTTGCTAAGAGATATGTGGCATTTATGGAACAATGCATAAAAAGTAAATGAAAGAGAGACTCGTTACTGGAAAACCCTTTCCAGCAAAACTTTCGATTTTGTCCAGGTCCCGAAATTTAGGTAAAAATCACTTATCACGGCCTTCCCTTGATTTTCTGGGTGAAATAGGCAAGAAAGAATAAAAGGGTTGAACCAAAAGACCTACAATCGGATGATCTAAAACATGGGCACCTTTGCTGCGAGATATGTGGCATTTATGGAACAATGCATAAAACGTAAATGAAAGAGAGACTCGTTGCTGGAAAACCCTTTCCAGCTAAATTTTCGATTTTGTCCAGGTCCCGAAATTTAGGTAAAAATCACTTATCACGGCCTTCCCTTGATTTTCTGGGTGAAATAGGCAAGAAAGAATAAAAGGGTTGAACTAAAAGACCTACAATCGGATGATCTAAAACATGGGCACCTTTGCTGCGAGATATGTGGCATTTATGGAACAATGCATAAAACGTAAATGAAAGAGAGACTCGTTGCTGGAAATCCCTTTCCAGCTAAATTTTCGATTTTGTCCAGGTCCCGAAATTTAGGTAAAAATCACTTATCACGGCCTTCCCTTGATTTTCTAGGTGAAATAGGCAAGAAAAAATAAAAGGGTTGAACCAAAAGACCTACAATCGGATGATCTAAAACATGGGCACCTTTGCTGCGAGATATGTGGCATTTATGGAACAATGCATAAAACGTAAATGAAAGAGAGACTCGTTGCTGGAAAACCCTTTCCAGCTAAATTTTCGATTTTGTCCAGGTCCCGAAATTTAGGTAAAAATCACTTATCACGGCCTTCCCTTGATTTTCTGGGTGAAATAGGCAAGAAAGAATAAAAGGGTTGAACCAAAAGACCTACAATCGGATGATCTAAAACATGGGCACCTTTGCTGCGAGATATGTGGCATTTATGGAACAATGCATAAAACGTAAATGAAAGAGAGACTCGTTGCTGGAAAACCCTTTCCAGCTAAATTTTCGATTTTGTCCAGGTCCCGAAATTTAGGTAAAAATCACTTATCACGGCCTTCCCTTGATTTTCTGGGTGAAATAGGCAAGAAAGAATAAAAGGGTTGAACCAAAAGACCTACAATCGGATGATGTAAAACATGGGCACCTTTGCTGCGAGATATGTGGCATTTATGGAACAATGCATAAAACGTAAATGAAAGAGAGAGACTCGATGCTGGAAAAACCCTATCCAGCAAAATTTTCGATTTTGTCCAGGTCCCGAAATTTAGGTAAAAATCACTTATCACGGCCTTCCCTTGATTTTCTGGGTGAAATAGGCAAGAAAGAATAAAAGGGTTGAACCAAAAGACCTACAATCGGATGATCTAAAACATGGGCACCTTTGCTGCGAGATATGTGGCATTTATGGAACAATGCATAAAACGTAAATGAAAGAGAGACTCGTTGCTGGAAAACCCTTTCCAGCTAAATTTTCGATTTTGTCCAGGTCCCGAAATTTAGGTAAAAATCACTTATCACGGCCTTCCCTTGATTTTCTGGGTGAAATAGGCAAGAAAGAATAAAAGGGTTGAACCAAAAGACCTACAATCGGATGATCTAAAACATGAGCACCTTTGCTGCGAGATATGTGGCATTTATGGAACAATGCATAAAACGTAAATGAAAGAGAGACTCGTTGCTGGAAAACCCTTTCCAGCTAAATTTTCGATTTTGTCCAGGTTCCGAAATTTAGGTAAAAATCACTTATCACGGCCTTCCCTTGATTTTCTGGGTGAAATAGGCAAGAAAGAATAAAAGGGTTGAACCAAAAGACCTACAATCGGATGATCTAAAACATGGGCACCTTTGCTGCGAGATATGTGGCATTTATGGAACAATGCATAAAACGTAAATGAAAGAGAGACTCGTTGCTGGAAAACCCTTTCCAGCTAAATTTTCGATTTTGTCCAGGTCCCGAAATTTAGGTAAAAATCACTTATCACGGCCTTCCCTTGATTTTCTGGGTGAAATAGGCAAGAAAGAATAAAAGGGTTGAACCAAAAGACCTACAATCGGATGATCTAAAACATGGGCACCTTTGCTGCGAGATATGTGGCATTTATGGAACAATGCATAAAACGTAAATGAAAGAGAGACTCGTTGCTGGAAAACCCTTTCCAGCTAAATTTTCGATTTTGTCCAGGTCCCGAAATTTAGGTAAAAATCACTTATCACGGCCTTCCCTTGATTTTCTGGGTGAAATAGGCAAGAAAGAATAAAAGGGTTGAACCAAAAGACCTACAATCGGATGATCTAAAACATGGGCACCTTTGCTAAGAGATATGTGGCATTTATGGAACAATGCATAAAACGTAAATGAAAGAGAGACTCGTTGCTGGAAAACCCTTTCCAGCTAAATTTTCGATTTTGTCCAGGTCCCGAAATTTAGGTAAAAATCACTTATCACGGCCTTCCCTTGATTTTCTGGGTGAAATAGGCAAGAAAGAATAAAAGGGTTGAACCGAAAGACCTACAATCGGATGATCTAAAACATGGGCACCTTTGCTGCGAGATATGTGGCATTTATGGAACAATGCATAAAACGTAAATGAAAGAGAGACTCGTTGCTGGAAAACCCTTTCCAGCTAAATTTTCGATTTTGTCCAGGTCCCGAAATTTAGGTAAAAATCACTTATCACGGCCTTCCCTTGATTTTCTGGGTGAAATAGGCAAGAAAGAATAAAAGGGTTGAACCAAAAGACCTACAATCGGATGATCTAAAACATGGGCACCTTTGCTGCGAGATATGTGGCATTTATGGAACAATGCATAAAACGTAAATGAAAGAGAGACTCGTTGCTGGAAAACCCTTTCCAGCTAAATTTTCGATTTTGTCCAGGTCCCGAAATTTAGGTAAAAATCACTTATCACGGCCTTCCCTTGATTTTCTGGGTGAAATAGGCAAGAAAGAATAAAAGGGTTGAACCAAAAGACCTACAATCGGATGATCTAAAACATGAGCACCTTTGCTGCGAGATATGTGGCATTTATGGAACAATGCATAAAACGTAAATGAAAGAGAGACTCGTTGCTGGAAAACCCTTTCCAGCTAAATTTTCGATTTTGTCCAGGTCCCGAAATTTAGGTAAAAATCACTTATCACGGCCTTCCCTTGATTTTCTGGGTGAAATAGGCAAGAAAGAATAAAAGGGTTGAACCAAAAGACCTACAATCGGATGATCTAAAACATGGGCACCTTTGCTGCGAGATATGTGGCATTTATGGAACAATGCATAAAACGTAAATGAAAGAGAGACTCGTTGCTGGAAAACCCTTTCCAGCTAAATTTTCGATTTTGTCCAGGTTCCGAAATTTAGGTAAAAATCACTTATCACGGCCTTCCCTTGATTTTCTGGGTGAAATAGGCAAGAAAGAATAAAAGGGTTGAACCAAAAGACCTACAATCGGATGATCTAAAACATGGGCACCTTTGCTGCGAGATATGTGGCATTTATGGAACAATGCATAAAACGTAAATGAAAGAGAGAGACTCGATGCTGGAAAAACCCTATCCAGCAAAATTTTCGATTTTGTCCAGGTCCCGAAATTTAGGTAAAAATCACTTATCACGGCCTTCCCTTGATTTTCTGGGTGAAATAGGCAAGAAAGAATAAAAGGGTTGAACCAAAAGACCTACAATCGGATGATCTAAAACATGGGCACCTTTGCTGCGAGATATGTGGCATTTATGGAACAATGCATAAAACGTAAATGAAAGAGAGACTCGTTGCTGGAAAACCCTTTCCAGCTAAATTTTCGATTTTGTCCAGGTCCCGAAATTTAGGTAAAAATCACTTATCACGGCCTTCCCTTGATTTTCTGGGTGAAATAGGCAAGAAAGAATAAAAGGGTTGAACCAAAAGACCTACAATCGGATGATCTAAAACATGGGCACCTTTGCTGCGAGATATGTGGCATTTATGGAACAATGCATAAAACGTAAATGAAAGAGAGACTCGTTGCTGGAAAACCCTTTCCAGCTAAATTTTCGATTTTGTCCAGGTCCCGAAATTTAGGTAAAAATCACATATCACGGCCTTCAATTGATTTTCTGGGTGAAATAGGCAAGAAAGAATAAAAGGGTTGAACCAAAAGACCTACAATCGGATGATCTAAAACATGGGCACCTTTGCTGCGAGATATGTGGCATTTATGGAACAATGCATAAAAAGTAAATGAAAGAGAGACTCGTTACTGGAAAACCCTTTCCAGCAAAACTTTCGATTTTGTCCAGGTCCCGAAATTTAGGTAAAAATCACTTATCACGGCCTTCCCTTGATTTTCTGGGTGAAATAGGCAAGAAAGAATAAAAGGGTTGAACCAAAAGACCTACAATCGGATGATCTAAAACATGGGCACCTTTGCTGCGAGATATGTGGCATTTATGGAACAATGCATAAAACGTAAATGAAAGAGAGACTCGTTGCTGGAAAACCCTTTCCAGCTAAATTTTCGATTTTGTCCAGGTCCCGAAATTTAGGTAAAAATCACTTATCACGGCCTTCCCTTGATTTTCTGGGTGAAATAGGCAAGAAAGAATAAAAGGGTTGAACTAAAAGACCTACAATCGGATGATCTAAAACATGGGCACCTTTGCTGCGAGATATGTGGCATTTATGGAACAATGCATAAAACGTAAATGAAAGAGAGACTCGTTGCTGGAAATCCCTTTCCAGCTAAATTTTCGATTTTGTCCAGGTCCCGAAATTTAGGTAAAAATCACTTATCACGGCCTTCCCTTGATTTTCTGGGTGAAATAGGCAAGAAAGAATAAAAGGGTTGAACCAAAAGACCTACAATCGAATGATCTAAAACATGGGCACCTTTGCTGCGAGATATGTGGCATTTATGGAACAATGCATAAAACGTAAATGAAAGAGAGACTCGTTGCTGGAAAACCCTTTCCAGCTAAATTTTCGATTTTGTCCAGGTCCCGAAATTTAGGTAAAAATCACTTATCACGGCCTTCCCTTGATTTTCTGGGTGAAATAGGCAAGAAAGAATAAAAGGGTTGAAACAAAAGACCTACAATCGGATGATCTAAAACATGGGCACCTTTGCTGCGAGATATGTGGCATTTATGGAACAATGCATAAAACGTAAATGAAAGAGAGACTCGTTGCTGGAAAACCTTTCCAGCTAAATTTTCGATTTTGTCCAGGTCCCGAAATTTAGGTAAAAATCACTTATCACGGCCTTCCCTTGATTTTCTGGGTGAAATAGGCAAGAAAGAATAAAAGGGTTGAACCAAAAGACCTACAATCGGATGATCTAAAACATGGGCACCTTTGCTGCGAGATATGTGGCATTTATGGAACAATGCATAAAACGTAAATGAAAGAGAGACTCGTTGCTGGAAAACCCTTTCCAGCTAAATTTTCGATTTTGTCCAGGTTCCGAAATTTAGGTAAAAATCACTTATCACGGCCTTCCCTTGATTTTCTGGGTGAAATAGGCAAGAAAGAATAAAAGGGTTGAACCAAAAGACCTACAATCGGATGATCTAAAACATGGGCACCTTTGCTGCGAGATATGTGGCATTTATGGAACAATGCATAAAACGTAAATGAAAGAGAGACTCGTTGCTGGAAAACCCTTTCCAGCTAAATTTTCGATTTTGTCCAGGTCCCGAAATTTAGGTAAAAATCACTTATCACGGCCTTCCCTTTATTTTCTGGGTGAAATAGGCAAGAAAGAATAAAAGGGTTGAACCAAAAGACCTACAATCGGATGATCTAAAACATGGGCACCTTTGCTGCGAGATATGTGGCATTTATGGAACAATGCATAAAACGTAAATGAAAGAGAGAGACTCGATGCTGGAAAAACCCTATCCAGCAAAATTTTCGATTTTGTCCAGGTCCCGAAATTTAGGTAAAAATCACTTATCACGGCCTTCCCTTGATTTTCTGGGTGAAATAGGCAAGAAAGAATAAAAGGGTTGAACCAAAAGACCTACAATCGGATGATCTAAAACATGGGCACCTTTGCTGCGAGATATGTGGCATTTATGGAACAATGCATAAAACGTAAATGAAAGAGAGACTCGTTGCTGGAAAACCCTTTCCAGCTAAATTTTCGATTTTGTCCAGGTCCCGAAATTTAGGTAAAAATCACTTATCACGGCCTTCCCTTGATTTTCTGGGTGAAATAGGCAAGAAAGAATAAAAGGGTTGAACCAAAAGACCTACAATCGGATGATCTAAAACATGGGCACCTTTGCTGCGAGATATGTGGCATTTATGGAACAATGCATAAAACGTAGATGAAAGAGAGACTCGTTGCTGGAAAACCCTTTCCAGCTAAATTTTCGATTTTGTCCAGGTCCCGAAATTTAGGTAAAAATCACTTATCACGGCCTTCCCTTGATTTTCTGGGTGAAATAGGCAAGAAAGAATAAAAGGGTTGAACCAAAAGACCTACAATCGGATGATCTAAAACATGGGCACCTTTGCTGCGAGATATGTGGCATTTATGGAACAATGCATAAAACGTAAATGAAAGAGAGACTCGTTGCTGGAAAACTCTTTCCAGCTAAATTTTCGATTTTGTCCAGGTCCCGAAATTTAGGTAAAAATCACTTATCACGGCCTTCCCTTGATTTTCTGGGTGAAATAGGCAAGAAAGAATAAAAGGGTCGAACCAAAAGACCTACAATCGGATGATCTAAAACATGGGCACCTTTGCTGCGAGATATGTGGCATTTATGGAACAATGCATAAAACGTAAATGAAAGAGAGACTCGTTGCTGGAAAACCCTTTCCAGCTAAATTTTCGATTTTGTCCAGGTCCCGAAATTTAGGTAAAAATCACTTATCACAGCTTTCCCTTGATTTTCTGGGTGAAATAGGCAGGAAAGAATAAAAGGGTTGAACCAAAAGACCTACAATCGGATGATCTAAAACATGGGCACCTTTGCTGCGAGATATGTGGCATTTATGGAACAATGCATAAAACGTAAATGAAAGAGAGACTCGTTGCTGGAAAACCCTTTCCAGCTAAATTTTCGATTTTGTCCAGGTCCCGAAATTTAGGTAAAAATCACTTATCACGGCCTTCCCTTGATTTTCTGGGTGAAATAGGCAAGAAAGAATAAAAGGGTTGAACCAAAAGACCTACAATCGGATGATCTAAAACATGGGCACCTTTGCTGCGAGATATGTGGCATTTATGGAACAATGCATAAAACGTAAATGAAAGAGAGACTCGTTGCTGGAAAACTCTTTCCAGCTAAATTTTCGATTTTGTCCAGGTCCCGAAATTTAGGTAAAAATCACTTATCACGGCCTTCCCTTGATTTTCTGGGTGAAATAGGCAAGAAAGAATAAAAGGGTTGAACCAAAAGACCTACAATCGGATGATCTAAAACATGGGCACCTTTGCTGCGAGATATGTGGCATTTATGGAACAATGCATAAAACGTAAATGAAAGAGAGACTCGTTGCTGGAAAACCCTTTCCAGCTAAATTTTCGATTTTGTCCAGGTCCCGAAATTTAGGTAAAAATCACTTATCACGGCCTTCCCTTGATTTTCTGGGTGAAATAGGCAAGAAAGAATAAAAGGGTTGAACCAAAAGACCTACAATCGGATGATCTAAAACATGGGCACCTTTGCTGCGAGATATGTGGCATTTATGGAACAAAGCATAAAAGGTAAATGAAAGAGAGACTCGTTGCTGGAAAACCCTTTCCAGCTAAATTTTCGATTTTGTCCAGGTCCCGAAATTTAGGTAAAAATCACTTATCACGGCCTTCCCTTGATTTTCTGGGTGAAATAGGCAAGAAAGAATAAAAGGGTTGAACCAAAAGACCTACAATCGGATGATCTAAAACATGGGCACCTTTGCTGCGAGATATGTGGCATTTATGGAACAATGCATAAAACGTAAATGAAAGAGAGACTCGTTGCTGGAAAACCCTTTCCAGCTAAATTTTCAATTCTGTCCAGGTCCCGAAATTTAGGTAAAAATCACTTATCACGGCCTTCCCTTGATTTTCTGGGTGAAATATTCAAGAAAGAATAAAAGGGTTGAACCAAAAGACCTACAATCGGATGATCTAAAACATGGGCACCTTTGCTGCGAGATATGTGGCATTTATGGAACAATGCATAAAACGTAAATGAAAGAGAGACTCGTTGCTGGAAAACCCTTTCCAGCTAAATTTTCGATTTTGTCCAGGTCCCGAAATTTAGGTAAAAATCACTTATCACGGCCTTCCCTTGATTTTCTGGGTGAAATAGGCAAGAAAGAATAAAAGGGTTGAACCAAAAGACAATCGGATGATCTAAAACATGGGCACCTTTGCTGCGAGATATGTGGCATTTATGGAACAATGCATAAAACGTAGATGAAAGAGAGACTCGTTGCTGGAAAACCCTTTCCAGCTAAATTTTCGATTTTGTCCAGGTCCCGAAATTTAGGTAAAAATCACTTATCACGGCCTTCCCTTGATTTTCTGGGTGAAATAGGCAAGAAAGAATAAAAGGGTTGAACCAAAAGACCTACAATCGGATGATCTAAAACATGGGCACCTTTGCTGCGAGATATGTGGCATTTATGGAACAATGCATAAAACGTAAATGAAAGAGAGACTCGTTGCTGGAAAACTCTTTCCAGCTAAATTTTCGATTTTGTCCAGGTCCCGAAATTTAGGTAAAAATCACTTATCACGGCCTTCCCTTGATTTTCTGGGTGAAATAGGCAAGAAAGAATAAAAGGGTCGAACCAAAAGACCTACAATCGGATGATCTAAAACATGGGCACCTTTGCTGCGAGATATGTGGCATTTATGGAACAATGCATAAAACGTAAATGAAAGAGAGACTCGTTGCTGGAAAACCCTTTCCAGCAAAATTTTCGATTTTGTCCAGGTCCCGAAATTTAGGTAAAAATCACTTATCACAGCTTTCCCTTGATTTTCTGGGTGAAATAGGCAGGAAAGAATAAAAGGGTTGAACCAAAAGACCTACAATCGGATGATCTAAAACATGGGCACCTTTGCTGCGAGATATGTGGCATTTATGGAACAATGCATAAAACGTAAATGAAAGAGAGACTCGTTGCTGGAAAACCCTTTCCAGCTAAATTTTCGATTTTGTCCAGGTCCCGAAATTTAGGTAAAAATCACTTATCACGGCCTTCCCTTGATTTTCTGGGTGAAATAGGCAAGAAAGAATAAAAGGGTTGAACCAAAAGACCTACAATCGGATGATCTAAAACATGGGCACCTTTGCTGCGAGATATGTGGCATTTATGGAACAATGCATAAAACGTAAATGAAAGAGAGACTCGTTGCTGGAAAACCCTTTCCAGCTAAATTTTCGATTTTGTCCAGGTCCCGAAATTTAGGTAAAAATCACTTATCACGGCCTTACCTTGATTTTCTGGGTGAAATAGGCAAGAAAGAATAAACGGGTTGAACAAAAAGACCAACAATCGGATGATCTAAAACATGGGCACCTTTGCTGCGAGATATGTGGCATTTATGGAACAATGCATAAAACGTAAATGAAAGAGAGACTCGTTGCTGGAAAACCCTTTCCAGCAAAATTTTCAATTCTGTCCAGGTCCCGAAATTTAGGTAAAAATCACTTATCACGGCCTTCCCTTGATTTTCTGGGTGAAATATTCAAGAAAGAATAAAAGGGTTGAACCAAAAGACCTACAATCGGATGATCTAAAACATGGGCACCTTTGCTGCGAGATATGTGGCATTTATGGAACAATGCATAAAACGTAGATGAAAGAGAGACTCGTTGCTGGAAAACCCTTTCCAGCTAAATTTTCGATTTTGTCCAGGTCCCGAAATTTAGGTAAAAATCACTTATCACGGCCTTCCCTTGATTTTCTGGGTGAAATAGGCAAGAAAGAATAAAAGGGTTGAACCAAAAGACCTACAATCGGATGATCTAAAACATGGGCACCTTTGCTGCGAGATATGTGGCATTTATGGAACAATGCATAAAACGTAAATGAAAGAGAGACTCGTTGCTGGAAAACCCTTTCCAGCAAAATTTTCGATTTTGTCCAGGTCCCGAAATTTAGGTAAAAATCACTTATCACAGCTTTCCCTTGATTTTCTGGGTGAAATAGGCAGGAAAGAATAAAAGGCTTGAACCAAAAGACCTACAATCGGATGATCTAAAACATGGGCACCTTTGCTAAGAGATATGTGGCATTTATGGAACAATGCATAAAAAGTAAATGAAAGAGAGACTCGTTACTGGAAAACCCTTTCCAGCAAAACTTTCGATTTTGTCCAGGTCCCGAAATTTAGGTAAAAATCACTTATCACGGCCTTCCCTTGATTTTCTGGGTGAAATATTCAAGAAAGAATAAAAGGGTTGAACCAAAAGACCTACAATCGGATGATCTAAAACATGGGCACCTTTGCTGCGAGATATGTGGCATTTATGGAA
Organism: Xylota sylvarum; assembly: GCA_905220385.1. Taxonomy (NCBI): domain Eukaryota; kingdom Metazoa; phylum Arthropoda; class Insecta; order Diptera; family Syrphidae; genus Xylota; species Xylota sylvarum. Next base: position 45,088,434 of record LR999958.1, read on the forward strand.
CAATGCATAAAACGTAAATGAAAGAGAGACTCGTTGCTGGAAAACCCTTTCCAGCTAAATTTTCGATTTTGTCCAGGTCCCGAAATTTAGGTAAAAATCACTTATCACGGCCTTCCCTTGATTTTCTGGGTGAAATAGGCAAGAAAGAATAAAAGGGTTGAACCAAAAGACCTACAATCGGATGATCTAAAACATGGGCACCTTTGCTGCGAGATATGTGGCATTTATGGAACAATGCATAAAACGTAGATGAAAGAGAGACTCGTTGCTGGAAAACCCTTTCCAGCTAAATTTTCGATTTTGTCCAGGTCCCGAAATTTAGGTAAAAATCACTTATCACGGCCTTCCCTTGATTTTCTGGGTGAAATAGGCAAGAAAGAATAAACGGGTTGAACAAAAAGACCAACAATCGGATGATCTAAAACATGGGCACCTTTGCTGCGAGATATGTGGCATTTATGGAACAATGCATAAAACGTAAATGAAAGAGAGACTCGTTGCTGGAAAACTCTTTCCAGCTAAATTTTCGATTTTGTCCAGGTCCCGAAATTTAGGTAAAAATCACTTATCACGGCCTTCCCTTGATTTTCTGGGTGAAATAGGCAAGAAAGAATAAAAGGGTCGAACCAAAAGACCTACAATCGGATGATCTAAAACATGGGCACCTTTGCTGCGAGATATGTGGCATTTATGGAACAATGCATAAAACGTAAATGAAAGAGAGACTCGTTGCTGGAAAACCCTTTCCAGCAAAATTTTCGATTTTGTCCAGGTCCCGAAATTTAGGTAAAAATCACTTATCACAGCTTTCCCTTGATTTTCTGGGTGAAATAGGCAGGAAAGAATAAAAGGGTTGAACCAAAAGACCTACAATCGGATGATCTAAAACATGGGCACCTTTGCTGCGAGATATGTGGCATTTATGGAACAATGCATAAAACGTAAATGAAAGAGAGACTCGTTGCTGGAAAACCCTTTCCAGCTAAATTTTCGATTTTGTCCAGGTCCCGAAATTTAGGTAAAAATCACTTATCACGGCCTTCCCTTGATTTTCTGGGTGAAATAGGCAAGAAAGAATAAAAGGGTTGAACCAAAAGACCTACAATCGGATGATCTAAAACATGGGCACCTTTGCTGCGAGATATGTGGCATTTATGGAACAATGCATAAAACGTAAATGAAAGAGAGACTCGTTGCTGGAAAACCCTTTCCAGCTAAATTTTCGATTTTGTCCAGGTCCCGAAATTTAGGTAAAAATCACTTATCACGGCCTTCCCTTGATTTTCTGGGTGAAATAGGCAAGAAAGAATAAACGGGTTGAACAAAAAGACCAACAATCGGATGATCTAAAACATGGGCACCTTTGCTGCGAGATATGTGGCATTTATGGAACAATGCATAAAACGTAAATGAAAGAGAGACTCGTTGCTGGAAAACCCTTTCCAGCAAAATTTTCAATTCTGTCCAGGTCCCGAAATTTAGGTAAAAATCACTTATCACGGCCTTCCCTTGATTTTCTGGGTGAAATATTCAAGAAAGAATAAAAGGGTTGAACCAAAAGACCTACAATCGGATGATCTAAAACATGGGCACCTTTGCTGCGAGATATGTGGCATTTATGGAACAATGCATAAAACGTAGATGAAAGAGAGACTCGTTGCTGGAAAACCCTTTCCAGCTAAATTTTCGATTTTGTCCAGGTCCCGAAATTTAGGTAAAAATCACTTATCACGGCCTTCCCTTGATTTTCTGGGTGAAATAGGCAAGAAAGAATAAAAGGGTTGAACCAAAAGACCTACAATCGGATGATCTAAAACATGGGCACCTTTGCTGCGAGATATGTGGCATTTATGGAACAATGCATAAAACGTAAATGAAAGAGAGACTCGTTGCTGGAAAACCCTTTCCAGCTAAATTTTCGATTTTGTCCAGGTCCCGAAATTTAGGTAAAAATCACTTATCACGGCCTTCCCTTGATTTTCTGGGTGAAATAGGCAAGAAAGAATAAAAGGGTTGAACCAAAAGACCTACAATCGGATGATCTAAAACATGGGCACCTTTGCTGCGAGATATGTGGCATTTATGGAACAATGCATAAAACGTAAATGAAAGAGAGACTCGTTGCTGGAAAACCCTTTCCAGCAAAATTTTCAATTCTGTCCAGGTCCCGAAATTTAGGTAAAAATCACTTATCACGGCCTTCCCTTAATTTTCTGGGTGAAATAGGCAAGAAAGAATAAAAGGGTTGAACCAAAAGACCTACAATCGGATGATCTAAAACATGGGCACCTTTGCTGCGAGATATGTGGCATTTATGGAACAATGCATAAAACGTAAATGAAAGAGAGACTCGTTGCTGGAAAACCCTTTCCAGCTAAATTTTCGATTTTGTCCAGGTCCCGAAATTTAGGTAAAAATCACTTATCACGGCCTTCCCTTGATTTTCTGGGTGAAATAGGCAAGAAAGAATAAACGGGTTCAACAAAAAGACCAACAATCGGATGATCTAAAACATGGGCACCTTTGCTGCGAGATATGTGGCATTTATGGAACAATGCATAAAACGTAAATGAAAGAGAGACTCGTTGCTGGAAAACCCTTTCCAGCAAAATTTTCAATTCTGTCCAGGTCCCGAAATTTAGGTAAAAATCACTTATCACGGCCTTCCCTTGATTTTCTGGGTGAAATATTCAAGAAAGAATAAAAGGGTTGAACCAAAAGACCTACAATCGGATGATCTAAAACATGGGCACCTTTGCTGCGAGATATGTGGCATTTATGGAACAATGCATAAAACGTAGATGAAAGAGAGACTCGTTGCTGGAAAACCCTTTCCAGCTAAATTTTCGATTTTGTCCAGGTCCCGAAATTTAGGTAAAAATCACTTATCACGGCCTTCCCTTGATTTTCTGGGTGAAATAGGCAAGAAAGAATAAAAGGGTTGAACCAAAAGACCTACAATCGGATGATCTAAAACATGGGCACCTTTGCTGCGAGATATGTGGCATTTATGGAACAATGCATAAAACGTAGATGAAAGAGAGACTCGTTGCTGGAAAACCCTTTCCAGCTAAATTTTCGATTTTGTCCAGGTCCCGAAATTTAGGTAAAAATCACTTATCACGGCCTTCCCTTGATTTTCTGGGTGAAATAGGCAAGAAAGAATAAAAGGGTTGAACCAAAAGACCTACAATCGGATGATCTAAAACATGGGCACCTTTGCTGCAAGATATGTGGCATTTATGGAACAATGCATAAAACGTAAATGAAAGAGAGAGACTCGATGCTGGAAAAACCCTATCCAGCAAAATTTTCGATTTTGTCCAGGTCCCGAAATTTAGGTAAAAATCACTTATCACGGCCTTCCCTTGATTTTCTGGGTGAAATAGGCAAGAAAGAATAAAAGGGTTGAACCAAAAGACCTACAATCGGATGATCTAAAACATGGGCACCTTTGCTGCGAGATATGTGGCATTTATGGAACAATGCATAAAACGTAAATGAAAGAGAGACTCGTTGCTGGAAAACCCTTTCCAGCTAAATTTTCAATTCTGTCCAGGTCCCGAAATTTAGGTAAAAATCACTTATCACGGCCTTCCCTTAATTTTCTGGGTGAAATAGGCAGGAAAGAATAAAAGGGTTGAACCAAAAGACCTACAATCGGATGATCTAAAACATGGGCACCTTTGCTGCGAGATATGTGGCATTTATGGAACAATGCATAAAACGTAAATGAAAGAGAGACTCGTTGCTGGAAAACCCTTTCCAGCTAAATTTTCGATTTTGTCCAGGTCCCGAAATTTAGGTAAAAATCACTTATCACGGCCTTCCCTTGATTTTCTGGGTGAAATAGGCAAGAAAGAATAAAAGGGTTGAACTAAAAGACCTACAATCGGATGATCTAAAACATGGGCACCTTTGCTGCGAGATATGTGGCATTTATGGAACAATGCATAAAACGTAAATGAAAGAGAGACTCGTTGCTGGAAAACCCTTTCCAGCTAAATTTTCAATTCTGTCCAGGTCCCGAAATTTAGGTAAAAATCACTTATCACGGCCTTCCCTTGATTTTATGGGTGAAATAGGCAAGAAAGAATAAAAGGGTTGAACCAAAAGACCTACAATCGGATGATCTAAAACATGGGCACCTTTGCTGCGAGATATGTGGCATTTATGGAACAATGCATAAAACGTAAATGAAAGAGAGACTCGTTGCTGGAAAACCCTTTCCAGCTAAATTTTCGATTTTGTCCAGGTCCCGAAATTTAGGTAAAAATCACTTATCACGGCCTTCCCTTGATTTTCTGGGTGAAATAGGCAAGAAAGAATAAAAGGGTTGAACCAAAAGACCTACAATCGGATGATCTAAAACATGGGCACCTTTGCTGCGAGATATGTGGCATTTATGGAACAATGCATAAAACGTAAATGAAAGAGAGACTCGTTGCTGGAAAACCCTTTCCAGCTAAATTTTCGATTTTGTCCAGGTCCCGAAATTTAGGTAAAAATCACTTATCACGGCCTTCCCTTAATTTTCTGGGTGAAATAGGCAAGAAAGAATAAAAGGGTTGAACCAAAAGACCTACAATCGGATGATCTAAAACATGGGCACCTTTGCTGCGAGATATGTGGCATTTATGGAACAATGCATAAAACGTAAATGAAAGAGAGACTCGTTGCTGGAAAACCCTTTCCAGCTAAATTTTCAATTCTGTCCAGGTCCCGAAATTTAGGTAAAAATCACTTATCACGGCCTTCCCTTAATTTTCTGGGTGAAATAGGCAAGAAAGAATAAAAGGGTTGAACCAAAAGACCTACAATCGGATGATCTAAAACATGAGCACCTTTGCTGCGAGATATGTGGCATTTATGGAACAATGCATAAAACGTAAATGAAAGAGAGACTCGTTGCTGGAAAACCCTTTCCAGCAAAATTTTCAATTCTGTCCAGGTCCCGAAATTTAGGTAAAAATCACTTATCACGGCCTTCCCTTGATTTTCTGGGTGAAATAGGCAAGAAAGAATAAAAGGGTTGAACCAAAAGACCTACAATCGGATGATCTAAAACATGGGCACCTTTGCTGCGAGATATGTGGCATTTATGGAACAATGCATAAAACGTAAATGAAAGAGAGACTCGTTGCTGGAAAACCCTTTCCAGCTAAATTTTCGATTTTGTCCAGGTCCCGAAATTTAGGTAAAAATCACTTATCACGGCCTTCCCTTGATTTTCTGGGTGAAATAGGCAAGAAAGAATAAAAGGGTTGAACCAAAAGACCTACAATCGGATGATCTAAAACATGGGCACCTTTGCTGCGAGATATGTGGCATTTATGGAACAATGCATAAAACGTAAATGAAAGAGAGACTCGTTGCTGGAAAACCCTTTCCAGCTAAATTTTCAATTCTGTCCAGGTCCCGAAATTTAGGTAAAAATCACTTATCACGGCCTTCCCTTGATTTTCTGGGTGAAATAGGCAAGAAAGAATAAAAGGGTTGAACCAAAAGACCTACAATCGGATGATCTAAAACATGGGCACCTTTGCTGCGAGATATGTGGCATTTATGGAACAATGCATAAAACGTAAATGAAAGAGAGACTCGTTGCTGGAAAACCCTTTCCAGCTAAATTTTCGATTTTGTCCAGGTCCCGAAATTTAGGTAAAAATCACTTATCACGGCCTTCCCTTGATTTTCTGGGTGAAATATTCAAGAAAGAATAAAAGGGTTGAACCAAAAGACCTACAATCGGATGATCTAAAACATGGGCACCTTTGCTGCGAGATATGTGGCATTTATGGAACAATGCATAAAACGTAAATGAAAGAGAGACTCGTTGCTGGAAAACCCTTTCCAGCTAAATTTTCAATTCTGTCCAGGTCCCGAAATTTAGGTAAAAATCACTTATCACGGCCTTCCCTTGATTTTCTGGGTGAAATAGGCAAGAAAGAATAAAAGGGTTGAACCAAAAGACCTACAATCGGATGATCTAAAACATGAGCACCTTTGCTGCGAGATATGTGGCATTTATGGAACAATGCATAAAACGTAAATGAAAGAGAGACTCGTTGCTGGAAAACCCTTTCCAGCTAAATTTTCAATTCTGTCCAGGTCCCGAAATTTAGGTAAAAATCACTTATCACGGCCTTCCCTTAATTTTCTGGGTGAAATAGGCAAGAAAGAATAAAAGGGTTGAACCAAAAGACCTACAATCGGATGATCTAAAACATGGGCACCTTTGCTGCGAGATATGTGGCATTTATGGAACAATGCATAAAACGTAAATGAAAGAGAGACTCGTTGCTGGAAAACCCTTTCCAGCTAAATTTTCGATTTTGTCCAGGTCCCGAAATTTAGGTAAAAATCACTTATCACGGCCTTCCCTTGATTTTCTGGGTGAAATAGGCAAGAAAGAATAAAAGGGTTGAACCAAAAGACCTACAATCGGATGATCTAAAACATGGGCACCTTTGCTGCGAGATATGTGGCATTTATGGAACAATGCATAAAACGTAAATGAAAGAGAGACTCGTTGCTGGAAAACCCTTTCCAGCAAAATTTTCAATTCTGTCCAGGTCCCGAAATTTAGGTAAAAATCACTTATCACGGCCTTCCCTTAATTTTCTGGGTGAAATAGGCAAGAAAGAATAAAAGGGTTGAACCAAAAGACCTACAATCGGATGATCTAAAACATGGGCACCTTTGCTGCGAGATATGTGGCATTTATGGAACAATGCATAAAACGTAAATGAAAGAGAGACTCGTTGCTGGAAAACCCTTTCCAGCTAAATTTTCAATTCTGTCCAGGTCCCGAAATTTAGGTAAAAATCACTTATCACGGCCTTCCCTTAATTTTCTGGGTGAAATAGGCAAGAAAGAATAAAAGGGTTGAACCAAAAGACCTACAATCGGATGATCTAAAACATGGGCACCTTTGCTGCGAGATATGTGGCATTTATGGAACAATGCATAAAACGTAAATGAAAGAGAGACTCGTTGCTGGAAAACCCTTTCCAGCTAAATTTTCAATTCTGTCCAGGTCCCGAAATTTAGGTAAAAATCACTTATCACGGCCTTCCCTTAATTTTCTGGGTGAAATAGGCAAGAAAGAATAAAAGGGTTGAACCAAAAGACCTACAATCGGATGATCTAAAACATGGGCACCTTTGCTGCGAGATATGTGGCATTTATGGAACAATGCATAAAACGTAAATGAAAGAGAGACTCGTTGCTGGAAAACCCTTTCCAGCTAAATTTTCGATTTTGTCCAGGTCCCGAAATTTAGGTAAAAATCACTTATCACGGCCTTCCCTTGATTTTCTGGGTGAAATAGGCAAGAAAGAATAAAAGGGTTGAACTAAAAGACCTACAATCGGATGATCTAAAACATGGGCACCTTTGCTGCGAGATATGTGGCATTTATGGAACAATGCATAAAACGTAAATGAAAGAGAGACTCGTTGCTGGAAAACCCTTTCCAGCTAAATTTTCAATTCTGTCCAGGTCCCGAAATTTAGGTAAAAATCACTTATCACGGCCTTCCCTTGATTTTCTGGGTGAAATAGGCAAGAAAGAATAAAAGGGTTGAACCAAAAGACCTACAATCGGATGATCTAAAACATGAGCACCTTTGCTGCGAGATATGTGGCATTTATGGAACAATGCATAAAACGTAAATGAAAGAGAGACTCGTTGCTGGAAAACCCTTTCCAGCAAAATTTTCAATTCTGTCCAGGTCCCGAAATTTAGGTAAAAATCACTTATCACGGCCTTCCCTTGATTTTCTGGGTGAAATAGGCAAGAAAGAATAAAAGGGTTGAACCAAAAGACCTACAATCGGATGATCTAAAACATGGGCACCTTTGCTGCGAGATATGTGGCATTTATGGAACAATGCATAAAACGTAAATGAAAGAGAGACTCGTTGCTGGAAAACCCTTTCCAGCTAAATTTTCGATTTTGTCCAGGTCCCGAAATTTAGGTAAAAATCACTTATCACGGCCTTCCCTTGATTTTCTGGGTGAAATAGGCAAGAAAGAATAAAAGGGTTGAACCAAAAGACCTACAATCGGATGATCTAAAACATGGGCACCTTTGCTGCGAGATATGTGGCATTTATGGAACAATGCATAAAACGTAAATGAAAGAGAGACTCGTTGCTGGAAAACCCTTTCCAGCAAAATTTTCAATTCTGTCCAGGTCCCGAAATTTATTTAAAAATCACTTATCACGGCCTTCCCTTGATTTTCTGGGTGAAATAGGCAAGAAAGAATAAAAGGGTTGAACCAAAAGACCTACAATCGGATGATCTAAAACATGGGCACCTTTGCTGCGAGATATGTGGCATTTATGGAACAATGCATAAAACGTAAATGAAAGAGAGACTCGTTGCTGGAAAACCCTTTCCAGCTAAATTTTCGATTTTGTCCAGGTCCCGAAATTTAGGTAAAAATCACTTATCACGGCCTTCCCTTGATTTTCTGGGTGAAATAGGCAAGAAAGAATAAAAGGGTTGAACCAAAAGACCTACAATCGGATGATCTAAAACATGGGCACCTTTGCTGCGAGATATGTGGCATTTATGGAACAATGCATAAAACGTAAATGAAAGAGAGAGACTCGTTGCTGGAAAACCCTTTCCAGCTAAATTTTCGATTTTGTCCAGGTCCCGAAATTTAGGTAAAAATCACTTATCACGGCCTTCTGGAAAACCCTTTCCAGCAAAATTTTCAATTCTGTCCAGGTCCCGAAATTTAGGTAAAAATCACTTATCACGGCCTTCCCTTGATTTTCTGGGTGAAATAGGCAAGAAAGAATAAAAGGGTTGAACCAAAAGACCTACAATCGGATGATCTAAAACATGGGCACCTTTGCTGCGAGATATGTGGCATTTATGGAACAATGCATAAAACGTAAATGAAAGAGAGACTCGTTGCTGGAAAACCCTTTCCAGCAAAATTTTCAATTCTGTCCAGGTCCCGAAATTTAGGTAAAAATCACTTATCACGGCCTTCCCTTGATTTTCTGGGTGAAATAGGCAAGAAAGAATAAAAGGGTTGAACCAAAAGACCTACAATCGGATGATCTAAAACATGGGCACCTTTGCTGCGAGATATGTGGCATTTATGGAACAATGCATAAAACGTAAATGAAAGAGAGACTCGTTGCTGGAAAACCCTTTCCAGCTAAATTTTCGATTTTGTCCAGGTCCCGAAATTTAGGTAAAAATCACTTATCACGGCCTTCCCTTGATTTTCTGGGTGAAATAGGCAAGAAAGAATAAAAGGGTTGAACCAAAAGACCTACAATCGGATGATCTAAAACATGGGCACCTTTGCTGCGAGATATGTGGCATTTATGGAACAATGCATAAAACGTAAATGAAAGAGAGACTCGTTGCTGGAAAACCCTTTCCAGCTAAATTTTCGATTTTGTCCAGGTCCCGAAATTTAGGTAAAAATCACTTGATTTTCTGGGTGAAATAGGCAAGAAAGAATAAAAGGGTTGAACCAAAAGACCTACAATCGGATGATCTAAAACATGGGCACCTTTGCTGCGAGATATGTGGCATTTATGGAACAATGCATAAAACGTAAATGAAAGAGAGACTCGTTGCTGGAAAACCCTTTCCAGCAAAATTTTCAATTCTGTCCAGGTCCCGAAATTAAGTAAAAATCACTTATCACGGCCTTCCCTTGATTTTCTGGGTGAAATAGGCAAGAAAGAATAAAAGGGTTGAACCGAAAGACCTACAATCGGATGATCTAAAACATGGGCACCTTTGCTGCGAGATATGTGGCATTTATGGAACAATGCATAAAACGTAAATGAAAGAGAGACTCGTTGCTGGAAAACCCTTTCCAGCTAAATTTTCGATTTTGTCCAGGTCCCGAAATTTAGGTAAAAATCACTTATCACGGCCTTCCCTTAATTTTCTGGGTGAAATAGGCAAGAAAGAATAAAAGGGTGGAACAAAAAGACCTACAATCGGATGATCTAAAACATGGGCACCTTTGCTGCGAGATATGTGGCATTTATGGAACAATGCATAAAACGTAAATGAAAGAGAGACTCGTTGCTGGAAAACCCTTTCCAGCTAAATTTTCGATTTTGTCCAGGTCCCGAAATTTAGGTAAAAATCACTTATCACGGCCTTCCCTTGATTTTCTGGGTGAAATAGGCAAGAAAGAATAAAAGGGTTGAACCGAAAGACCTACAATCGGATGATCTAAAACATGGGCACCTTTGCTGCGAGATATGTGGCATTTATGGAACAATGCATAAAACGTAGATGAAAGAGAGACTCGTTGCTGGAAAACCCTTTCCAGCTAAATTTTCGATTTTGTCCAGGTCCCGAAATTTAGGTAAAAATCACTTATCACGGCCTTCCCTTGATTTTCTGGGTGAAATAGGCAAGAAAGAATAAAAGGGTTGAACCAAAAGACCTACAATCGGATGATCTAAAACATGGGCACCTTTGCTGCGAGATATGTGGCATTTATGGAACAATGCATAAAACGTAAATGAAAGAGAGACTCGTTGCTGGAAAACCCTTTCCAGCTAAATTTTCGATTTTGTCCAGGTCCCGAAATTTAGGTAAAAATCACTTATCACGGCCTTCCCTTGATTTTCTGGGTGAAATAGGCAAGAAAGAATAAAAGGGTTGAACCAAAAGACCTACAATCGGATGATCTAAAACATGGGCACCTTTGCTGCGAGATATGTGGCATTTATGGAACAATGCATAAAACGTAGATGAAAGAGAGACTCGTTGCTGGAAAACCCTTTCCAGCTAAATTTTCGATTTTGTCCAGGTCCCGAAATTTAGGTAAAAATCACTTGATTTTCTGGGTGAAATAGGCAAGAAAGAATAAAAGGGTTGAACCAAAAGACCTACAATCGGATGATCTAAAACATGGGCACCTTTGCTGCGAGATATGTGGCATTTATGGAACAATGCATAAAACGTAAATGAAAGAGAGACTCGTTGCTGGAAAACCCTTTCCAGCAAAATTTTCAATTCTGTCCAGGTCCCGAAATTAAGTAAAAATCACTTATCACGGCCTTCCCTTGATTTTCTGGGTGAAATAGGCAAGAAAGAATAAAAGGGTTGAACCGAAAGACCTACAATCGGATGATCTAAAACATGGGCACCTTTGCTGCGAGATATGTGGCATTTATGGAACAATGCATAAAACGTAGATGAAAGAGAGACTCGTTGCTGGAAAACCCTTTCCAGCTAAATTTTCGATTTTGTCCAGGTCCCGAAATTTAGGTAAAAATCACTTATCACGGCCTTCCCTTGATTTTCTGGGTGAAATAGGCAAGAAAGAATAAAAGGGTTGAACCAAAAGACCTACAATCGGATGATCTAAAACATGGGCACCTTTGCTGCGAGATATGTGGCATTTATGGAACAATGCATAAAACGTAAATGAAAGAGAGACTCGTTGCTGGAAAACCCTTTCCAGCAAAATTTTCAATTCTGTCCAGGTCCCGAAATTAAGTAAAAATCACTTATCACGGCCTTCCCTTGATTTTCTGGGTGAAATAGGCAAGAAAGAATAAAAGGGTTGAACCGAAAGACCTACAATCGGATGATCTAAAACATGGGCACCTTTGCTGCGAGATATGTGGCATTTATGGAACAATGCATAAAACGTAAATGAAAGAGAGAGACTCGATGCTGGAAAACACTTTCCAGTAAAATTTTCGATTTTGTCCAGGTCCCGAAATTTAGGTAAAAATCACTTATCACGGCCTTCCCTTGATTTTCTGGGTGAAATAGGCAAGAAAGAATAAAAGGGTTGAACCGAAAGACCTACAATCGGATGATCTAAAACATGGGCACCTTTGCTGCGAGATATGTGGCATTTATGGAACACTGCATAAAACGTAAATGAAAGAGAGAGACTCGATGCTGGAAAAACCCTATCCAGCAAAATTTTCGATTTTGTCCAGGTCCCGAAATTTAGGTAAAAATCACTTATCACGGCCTTCCCTTAATTTTCTGGGTGAAATAGGCAAGAAAGAATAAAAGGGTGGAACAAAAAGACCTACAATCGGATGATCTAAAACATGGGCACCTTTGCTGCGAGATATGTGGCATTTATGGAACAATGCATAAAACGTAAATGAAAGAGAGAGACTCGATGCTGGAAAACACTTTCCAGTAAAATTTTCAATTCTGTCCAGGTCCCGAAATTTAGGTAAAAATCACTTATCACGGCCTTCCCTTGATTTTCTGGGTGAAATAGGCAAGAAAGAATAAAAGGGTTGAACCAAAAGACCTACAATCGGATGATCTAAAACATGGGCACCTTTGCTGCGAGATATGTGGCATTTATGGAACAATGCATAAAACGTAAATGAAAGAGAGAGACTCGATGCTGGAAAACCCTTTCCAGCAAAATTTTCAATTCTGTCCAGGTCCCGAAATTTAGGTAAAAATCACTTATCACGGCCTTCCCTTGATTTTCTGGGTGAAATAGGCAAGAAAGAATAAAAGGGTGGAACCAAAAGACCTACAATCGGATGATCTAAAACATGGGCACCTTTGCTGCGAGATATGTGGCATTTATGGAACAATGCATAAAACGTAAATGAAAGAGAGAGACTCGATGCTGGAAAACCCTTTCCAGCTAAATTTTCAATTCTGTCCAGGTCCCGAAATTTAGGTAAAAATCACTTATCACGGCCTTCCCTTGATTTTCTGGGTGAAATAGGCAAGAAAGAATAAAAGGGTGGAACCAAAAGACCTACAATCGGATGATCTAAAACATGGGCACCTTTGCTGCGAGATATGTGGCATTTATGGAACAATGCATAAAACGTAAATGAAAGAGAGAGACTCGATGCTGGAAAACACTTTCCAGTAAAATTTTCAATTCTGTCCAGGTCCCGAAATTTAGGTAAAAATCACTTATCACGGCCTTCCCTTGATTTTCTGGGTGAAATAGGCAAGAAAGAATAAAAGGGTTGAACCGAAAGACCTACAATCGGATGATCTAAAACATGGGCACCTTTGCTGCAAGATATGTGGCATTTATGGAACAATGCATAAAACGTAAATGAAAGAGAGACTCGTTGCTGGAAAACCCTTTCGATTTTGTCCAGGTCCCGAAATTTAGGTAAAAATCACTTATCACGGCCTTCCCTTGATTTTCTGGGTGAAATAGGCAAGAAAGAATAAAAGGGTTGAACCAAAAGACCTACAATCGGATGATCTAAAACATGGGCACCTTTGCTGCGAGATATGTGGCATTTATGGAACAATGCATAAAACGTAAATGAAAGAGAGACTCGTTGCTGGAAAACCCTTTCCAGCTAAATTTTCGATTTTGTCCAGGTCCCGAAATTTAGGTAAAAATCACTTATCACGGCCTTCCCTTGATTTTCTGGGTGAAATAGGCAAGAAAGAATAAAAGGGTTGAACCAAAAGACCTACAATCGGATGATCTAAAACATGGGCACCTTTGCTGCGAGATATGTGGCATTTATGGAACAATGCATAAAACGTAAATGAAAGAGAGACTCGTTGCTGGAAAACCCTTTCCAGCTAAATTTTCGATTTTGTCCAGGTCCCGAAATTTAGGTAAAAATCACTTATCACGGCCTTCCCTTGATTTTCTGGGTGAAATAGGCAAGAAAGAATAAAAGGGTTGAACCAAAAGACCTACAATCGGATGATCTAAAACATGGGCACCTTTGCTGCAAGATATGTGGCATTTATGGAACAATGCATAAAACGTAAATGAAAGAGAGACTCGTTGCTGGAAAACACTTTCCAGCTAAATTTTCGATTTTGTCCAGGTCCCGAAATTTAGGTAAAAATCACTTATCACGGCCTTCCCTTGATTTTCTGGGTGAAATAGGCAAGAAAGAATAAAAGGGTTGAACCAAAAGACCTACAATCGGATGATCTAAAACATGGGCACCTTTGCTGCGAGATATGTGGCATTTATGGAACAATGCATAAAACGTAAATGAAAGAGAGACTCGTTGCTGGAAAACCCTTTCCAGCTAAATTTTCGATTTTGTCCAGGTCCCGAAATTTAGGTAAAAATCACTTATCACGGCCTTCCCTTGATTTTCTGGGTGAAATAGGCAAGAAAGAATAAAAGGGTTGAACCAAAAGACCTACAATCGGATGATCTAAAACATGGGCACCTTTGCTGCGAGATATGTGGCATTTATGGAACAATGCATAAAACGTAAATGAAAGAGAGACTCGTTGCTGGAAAACCCTTTCCAGCTAAATTTTCGATTTTGTCCAGGTCCCGAAATTTAGGTAAAAATCACTTATCACGGCCTTCCCTTGATTTTCTGGGTGAAATAGGCAAGAAAGAATAAAAGGGTTGAACCAAAAGACCTACAATCGGATGATCTAAAACATGGGCACCTTTGCTGCGAGATATGTGGCATTTATGGAACAATGCATAAAACGTAAATGAAAGAGAGACTCGTTGCTGGAAAACCCTTTCCAGCTAAATTTTCGATTTTGTCCAGGTCCCGAAATTTAGGTAAAAATCACTTATCACGGCCTTCCCTTGATTTTCTGGGTGAAATAGGCAAGAAAGAATAAAAGGGTTGAACCAAAAGACCTACAATCGGATGATCTAAAACATGGGCACCTTTGCTGCAAGATATGTGGCATTTATGGAACAATGCATAAAACGTAAATGAAAGAGAGACTCGTTGCTGGAAAACACTTTTCAGCAAAATTTTCGATTTTGTCCAGGTCCCGAAATTTAAACAATATGGTCCCCAAGTTGTTGGTAGATTACCTATTTTCCTGGCATCATACTTGCTTCCTCGAAGTACAGTGTTATTGCTTATACGGGCGGCTGCAAGTCGATGGCGGATACTAACTATCCAAATGTGGCGATCTCGTTCCAGTCCTATGTCAGCTCCACGTCTGTTTCGAATATTTTAAAGAGAACCTCTAACCTCGACGGCTAATAGCAATATCTTCAATTTGATTGGATGTTTTCTGCTGATCGATAGACACTCAGCTGTATTTATATCAGGTTTTGTACTCGTATGCGATGCATTCTATAATAAGAAGATTGGTGTTGCAGATATCGACAATCCTTTCACTATAGGTTCCGATTAGATTTCTGTTACTGTTCTCTGTTTTGTTCCTTCACATTCCAAGAACCAATCTTTTTCCGGATGCGATAGCCAAAAGTCGTCCACGATTTATCAGTTCTTATCCGATGCAAGGAGTCCGTTTCGAAATCACATTAATTTTCGGCAACGAATGACGCTAGCCAGCATAGTGTTCATCTAGAATCGGACGAAACACACTACTGGCCTAGACCATACATTGGGCGGTCCCTTCTCTTCTATTTATGACTGAGAAGTATACGTTGACCCAACTATGATTTCCCTGAGTCGGAAAGGATCAGATTGCAAGTAACAAAGCATGAGTGTCTGCTATCAGCTTCTGACCACACATAAACAGAATTGAACTTAACCTGACTAGAAATAAAATTAATTGTCTGCAGTAAACGTTTTGTTGCTTAGCATAAAAGACTGAATGTGGGATAGTACCTTCCATATCCCAAAAGAGCTTTTTTTTACAATCCATCAACTCAGCACTGCGGTACAGACGTAAAATCTACATGTTATGTAAATTGAATTTGATAGTAACTATCTTCAAGGATATTTGTTACTGCCAACAAAACGAAAAGGCCCTGTCCTTTGATAAAAACCCAAAGATGCCAACTCCTTCCGAAAAAAAATTGAGTGAGTATTTCCTTCCAATGATGGCACAAAAAAAAAAAACATCAAGAACCTACCGACATAAACAGCAATTCACATTTCGTTCGAAATTCTTATCGTGAAAGCTTTCATTACATCAAAGCGTCTTCAAAACGTTTCCAACATACTACTCTCCTATAACTACCCCATAAAAAGTAGAAATCATAAATATTTCTGGCAAATAGAAAAAAAAAGAAGAAATTGAAAGGAAGAAACTATTTCGCCACCAAAAACAAAACAAAAATGAGAATAACAAGTCAGTCAGTCGGTCCATTAAACGAAGTCGTTCATTTTGAAGCAAATAAGCAGAAAACCCGCTGCCAAGAATTACTCTTGTAATCCGTAGCCAGGCCAGGCCAGGATGAGAACCAGAAGAAGAGACTAAGGAGCACACAATCTCCTATCTTTCTGTGTCATCAAAAAATAGTTGGTTGCCGGCCAAATGGAGGCTTGATTCCCAACCTCTATTTGTGTAGAAATGTGCTCATTATTCTGCAATTCCAAAAGTTATTGTGAATGGAGATTGGAGTGCTTTAAGGAGAGTCGTCATGTCTCTCCGGGAGGGGTATACTCGTGCTCGTGCTCGTATAGTGCGGATGATGCCACCACCAGCCTGCGGTCATACGAACTTATTAAAACTACGGATAAGAATATTGTCTGTTGCCAAAAAAGTAGTTAAACCAAAAATGGAGTGGGCATGGCTTGTGGATGGTGCCTGATTGGAGTCGTATCTCTTCATTATTTTCCGAGAGTGAATTTGTTATTTATTTTAATTTTCTTTCTCGAATTTCCATTGTTTTGTCAAGGAATTGGGTGTTCGTACAAGGAGTTTAATGAGTTTAACCCTATGAGGGATAAATCGGATGGTACGTGGTTGGACTCACCTATAGAAATCGTACTCCTAGAAACGATATTCAAAAAAATGGCTATGTGGATCATAATTCGACACATCTCACTGTAAAAGCAAATAAAGATCCACTTCAGCCAAACCCATCAAATACCCTTCGAATATTTCTTTCATTCGTGGCTCCAGCAATCTACATACCCACACGCTCTCCTTTCAACGTTCAATTATCTGAAATAATAATTAGAGTGTATCTGTGTGAATATCCATCCTCAACTCAACATCCTTTTGCTTTCCTTTTGAGAAGACCAACTTCTGCCGGACTAAACAATTTCCAAATTCATCGTTGTCGGCGGATGGTCGATAGTTTGCTATGCGCTGACGGCGCTTAACACAAGTCGATGCGGAAGGACTCGATGGTGTGATGTAAAATATGCATTTCTAGAAGTTTCTCCGTCTGGACAAAAGTACTCCGACTCGTGTGAATATGCAGAAAACTTCATTCAGAATTTCTCAGAACAGTCGTATGTGACTGTGTGAGGCAGTGATTCGATTTTGGGAAGTTGTTCCGCCTCACTGTAGACTGTTCCTGAAGAGTGAAGTTTTGGAAACAATTTTTTGTCTGACTATCGGATGACACACTTAATGGGAATAGCTGGTGGATATGAAATTAATTGATTCATCTGATGCATTAAATTGCTTCAAGATTCTGTGATACATTGAAGGCTTATCTATTGCAATGGCAATTGAAAAAGGCGATAAAGTTGGTACTGATATGAAATGATTGTGAAGCGAAGTAGTTTTTTTTTCAAATAAAATTGAACATCCTTGTAACGATAATTAGTAATAAGCCATTCCAATTAGAATTAAAGTTGCATTCAGACTCTTTTTCTTGGATGATAAAATGGAGGTCTGAAGAAGGGCATGCTGTATTATGTATCACTCATGTATTATGCTCATACTCATAGAGGTTCCGAGTATTCCATAAGTCTTAGAGATTTACCTTGAATCCGATTTCTTGTAGGTATTCATCCTTTGACTTTTTTCAACTACAGGACTCAACTGTACCCACAGTGCCATCAGTTCCTTAAAAAGGCCAGCTGCAGCATGCTTATGTAGAACTAGATAGAAAACTCCTATGTATATGTATGAAAGAAACATGTACATAGAAGCTATTGTAACCGAAGCCACTCGTGCACTTGTGCATAATAGTTAGACCTATTTGGTCAGCACATTCAGGATAAGCACAACGAGGATATCTCTAGGTGAAGTGGAAAAACTGATCTGTATAAGTATAATAGGAGCTATGAATACATGTCTGACAGGTGCTGTAGATATAGTATAGTAGTAAGACTTACACGTCAGGGTATAGTGTTTGAGAGAATCAACAAGGAGTGCACTTTGAAAATATTCAAAGAAAGCATTGGGAAATGTTATTGCATCGCACACAAAGAGTAGAAATATCTACCCAAATTAGTTCCGTCTCTGGACCGGCCCAGAGATGACATCAAATGTGACACAGATGAGTTCAAAATATCATCAGAAACTTAGGCTGATATGTAGATACTCAGAGGCTGTTTAGTATGAAATAAAGGGTCATCCAAGAAGAGGTGTCATTTTAAATCTCGCACCATAGTTGAACTTTCAACATTCAATTATCATTGCAATGACTTTTGATAAACAAAAACTAAGAGGTTATTAAATATGGATCGATGCACACTCCCGTAATGTGTTTGAATAGTGAATATTTACTACAAAAACAGTGAAAATATTGCCCTAGAGCCACACATCTGGTGAAGCTGGCTCTATTGCTTGACAAATCTTCTGGTTGTGTGATTTCTCGAAATGGAGACTTTATTTAGCCGTTGAGATCGATCGATTTAACACCACCAGACTTTTCCTTTGGAGCTACATATGTTAAAGATAAAGTGTACACCAATGCTCCAGCAACGATTCATGCACTAAAAGAAAATATCAGACCGGTTATTTGCTCGTAAAGAGCAGGAGAGAGAATCTTCTAAGCCAACTGAAGCTGACAATGAACTGGCTCCCTCTTCATCCAATCCGTCTATCTCTTGCACTTCCTGGAGGTCGACACCTTGTCGACGAATACGGAGATGAACGGCGCCGCTATTAATACAGTTCACTCTGGTCCTTCTTCTTCTCACAATCGCTTCTGAAGGTCGACTTTGGGTTGACGGACATGGCGATGGATAGTGAGCCTCCTGGCCTCTCTATTGAGGATGACATCTTGACAGCAGGTTCGTATGACGCCAATGATACCATGCTGATGATATCTGAACCTCAAAATAGCTCTAATGCTCCGAATTGTTCAGATTAACCTGCACAACTCCAAGACGGCCACAAGAAAAGAGACCCCCTCAATTGCGGCAACTACAGAGGTATCTCCTCACCATCGCGTAGAAGATCTTAGTTGTCATACTGTGTGAATGCCTGAAACCCTTCGTCAATAACCTTATTGACCCATATCCGATATCCTCGGCCGTTTCGAGAGAAAGAGTCTATGTAAAATTTTCGGTCCCGTTTGCGTTGACGGGATTTAGAGGAGGAGATTCAACGCCGAACAGCGACATCGACCTAGTTAAAAAATTGAGCATCTATCGTTTAAGATGACTAGGATATGTAGAGCGGATTGACACAAATGCTCCGGCCCGTAGAGCCTTCGAATCCAACCCAGAGGGACAACACAGTAAAGGAAGACCTCACCTTAGGTGGCGCGCACAGTTGAAAAAGGACCTCAACAAACTTGGAGGTCATAACTGGAGGCAGTTAGCAAAGGACCCGGCTAACTGCAGAGGCTTGTTAGTGGAGGCCCAAGTTCACCCT
Source organism: Xylota sylvarum (assembly GCA_905220385.1). Taxonomy (NCBI): domain Eukaryota; kingdom Metazoa; phylum Arthropoda; class Insecta; order Diptera; family Syrphidae; genus Xylota; species Xylota sylvarum. Next base: position 45,107,890 of record LR999958.1, read on the forward strand.
GAACTGTAGCGCCAGCTAATGAAGTAAGTACTCCAAGACAGCTTCGTCCACTCTTATTCTTCAACTCACAAAAGACGGACAAAACAGAAGTTTTGATCCAGAAGCCCTGGGTAGTTAGTCATTGGGTATGTGGACTCAAGACCCTTAACTATAATCTCATCTCTGAAGGCAAAACGAGATCATGCATCCTTGCGAAAACCCATCTTAACATATTTTTACCCTCTAATTACAGCAATCAAGATATATTCGCTACCAACCTGGAATTGCCGCAAAACAATTACAGGAAGTAAATGGACTGAAGAGTCTCTGATGAGCTCTCTTTTTCACACTATTGCTACCTTCAATTTAGTCTAGATGACTACCCTCCAAAACAAAAGGTTTTTAGAAACTACAAAAAGACCAATTAGGGTCTCTTTACGGAACGTTTGAGAACGTTGATCTCTTCATTTCGCCTGTGGAACCTATTATCACTGAGAAGCTTAACTTCATGATGCATGTTCTTACATCTGCACTAAATGACGGTATGTCGTTGCCTTGTACTCTTCGCAAACCTCGAGGCAAGAAGAAATCACCTTAGTGGAATGCTACTCTCGGTTTTCTTAGGAAGGAAAGTAGGCTCCTATTTAACCTTGCTAAAAACTCTCGTGAGACGGCTGATTGGCTTGTAGACAACAAGCTATCTCTTAGGAAATACAAAACTTCACTGAGGAAGGAGAAAAAACGTTCCTGGAGACGCTTCTGCGAAAGCATAGAAGAGTACTACGAAGCCTCAAGGCTACGGAAAATCCTCTCCAAAAATCATTCTAAACCTAGCCACCTAATGCAGCCAGAATGTCACTAGACCACTTCTAGTGAGGAGTTCATCGACTTTCTACTGGACACGCATTTTCCTAGTAGCTCCTCAGTTGCTGTACCTCAGTTTAAAGGAATTTACCATGGTCGCGTTCCTGGATATTGAGAGGGCCTTTAACAATGTCAGATCTACAGCAATCATAGATGCACTTGCAAGCCTGCAATTCAATTCATCATTTCGAGTATATCAATCAATAGTTGCCCTCTCCACAAGAAAAGCAGGCAGTGGTGACACTTAAGCCTTGCATATTAAAATGCTTGGGAACAGGAAAGTGTCCCGTAAGAACGCCAATAAGTTGTCTACAGTCTTCGCTGCTAAGAAACAGCCGCTGATTTCTTACAGACGTCCGGGATCATTCGTTTAGTTTGCCTGCGTCCTGGAGAGCTGTGCCACCCACAATTGTGTTCGTCGGCAACCCAATCGTCAATTAAAGTCCTGAAGGAGGATGAGGGAAGACCCAAGGCAGATTTAGGTCCTGACCAATCATCCTTTAAGGTTAGCTTAGCAATCTTATCGGGGATCTCATTCCCGCTATATTAGTGTAACCTATGACCCAGCCAAGAGTCAGAAAGTTCTTGCATTCTTTATTTATTTTTTAACGAGTTGAAGGGTTAAGCAATTCTGTAGCCATTGGGAAGGCATAAATCTCTGCTTAAAAAATATATTTGAATACTTTTCTAACTAGTAGTGAAATAATAAAACAAAAATACCAGCACCAGACCTTTGGCTAAATTTGGAGTCATCCTTGAAAATTTTAAAACAACCCAGTCCAGGCTCAGACTCTGAACGAATCGAATCCTGAACGCGCAAGGAAAGTTGACTATAAATTTGGACAGCAGCCGAAGCAGCACTGCGAACGTACATAAGATAAGTTGTACAAAAGGTTATTAAAACTACAGTGCGGATGATACCAAAAGCCACTCCCTCGAAGACGGTAGATTTCCTTGGTAGTACAGCCCGTGATATAAGTATGTATGAAGGAGAGCTAAGTCAAGCAGTACATCCCCCGTCTAGCCGAGACAGGCAGTTCTTAGAAACTCCGTTTACGCGAGAGCCCACTCTGCCAAACAACCGACGCATAAGCTAGAGAAGATATTTTAATAGTCGTATGGATCCCGTATGATGAACCCTAAATCTTTCCAAAAGCATCCACATCAAATGCGTACATGATTCCTACAACAAATGACTGGCCCACAGACCATCTATTCCACGGAGTTCGAGAAACAGAAGGCAGAAGTTGGTTGTAATACATTCCACCAACCCAGTCTTCTTCATCTGGTTCTATTTCAGCTGGGTCAACCCAAGTCAAATTATCAATCATACTACGATCAACTGCCCTGTAGGTCCACCACTCCTCCTTCCAGTTCATTCTCACGATCGCGTCGGAGAAGTATTCAAAAAAGAGGTAAACCTCATGAGTTTGCTGATTGAATCCTTGCCCGGACCACAGTCGCTTTTGCGAATACCACTTGGAGTAAACAAATCCATTGATCTGCCCAACATACCTTTTTTATGCCAAAATTTGGTCAAGACATCTTCAGCCTTTAGTTCGTTCGTTCATTCTTGTGTTTTGGTTCCACTTTGATCTTCCAATTAAAATTTGGAAGAATTTTTGCTTCAAAGCTTTCAACAAAGCATAGAATATCTTCGCCATGGCTCTATCAATCGCTGATTCCTTTCTATGATGTTATGATCTGAGAGTCATAGAACGCTGACCTAGTATATCCGAACGAGGCTTTAGCCATCAGCTTAGATCCATCTTGGCTGTCAATAAAGACGATGGAAGCAAGAATATAAGTACAAAACAGACGATCTTGTGGAACACCAGGAAATAATTACTTGACTCAGTCCGAAGAAGGTATTACAGCCTTTTCCATCGAGATGGTAGACTGTATGGTCTATTTGCCTTCGTGTTGGGTCCTTTTTTGGACGTATGCCTACTTTTAGTTATCTTAACCGCATACCGTAACATGTTCTGTTACTGTTGCAATTAGGCAAATGATTGCCATTCTACGAAACTTAAACGATTGAAAGAAGTTGATTCAAGCTGCACCTATTTTCTTGTTTTTCCCCCAAGGTCCCATACTGCGATACAGCGCGAAATATGTACTTAGCTTGTCCTTCGAAAGTTGACTGGTTTCCCAAAAGTGCCTCCCACACACACAAAGCAATAAGTTCTCCGCAGACCATCAAATTCACAATAAATGGCTATACCCGTCAACTTTAATCCATAACAATCGTTAATAATACTAACAAACTACCAACTAATTTACACAAGCAATCACATCACATCATCATTCATCATAAAAACAGTAATAGCAACTCTAACTCGGTCTAAAGTGTCAGCGAAATCCAGTACTTCGCCTGCACGAGTCCTGCACGTATAATCCCCCCTCCCGCTCTAGTATTATGTGCATGTGACAAGTGCCTTAATTGAATATCCATCAATCGAAAAACTGGACACTCTGCTGATAGGTGTTGTTTATCAATTTTCAACATTTCACCAATCACCGTTGATATTTATCCCTGACGTGCAAAGTGATGACTGGAAACTGCAACGGCATGACACATTCGTCGATTGGATTTAGTATTTCATGTCCTCTGCCGGGAGACGAGAGGTCACTGCATTTGAATGTTTTAAATAAACTAAGTTCAACACCCAAACATCCATAAAAATGTCTAGTATGTATTTTTTTTTTTCCAAAAACAGAAACAAATGAGATTTAAAAAAAAAAAACTGCAGTACTCGCGCTGCACTAGCCACGGTTCAGTTAATAAATGAACAGGATATGGATATCCGTCCGACGGGTATTTCATTAAAATTCCATCGACATCGAAGCTGTGAGCTGGTGGGAGCACATGTCTAGGGGTGTATGTGCTAATACATGTTTGATCTGAGATTTGCTTGTGAAATCTACGGACATGCGGGTGTACTATGAATCCTTGATGTTCCATTCATACTTTATGTAGCATATGCATACGTGGTGGAATGCAGAAGAATGGGTCTTAGGGAAAAAGGAAATGTTGTCGTCTCCAACTGCAAATGATGTCATTACAGGAGACAATGGAATGATATTCAGGTTCGGAGTTGTGACAACTTTACGACGAAAAAATAAACTTTTTTGGGGAGAGACTGCAATTTTCGATATCTGACTTGAGACTGATCAGGAAAAAATCATTTTCGAAAATTGCTTCAACAACTTTTATCAAATTTATGATTATTTCGAACACTGGCTATCAGATGGCGCATCAATTAATGCATTAATGTAAGACAGTATTTGATTTGGTGACGGATTTTAACAAATGAACTAATTCTCGGCTAATACTGCACAACTCCTGCAGATGGATGGAGAATTTATAACTGAGTCCATGAAGGTGGACAAGGATGAACAACAAATGAAAAAACCCGAGTGTTTCTGTGCTTAAATTGTTTAGCCATCTCGCTAAGAGACAAATGACAATTTGGGCAGACTTCTTCTCCTGTGATCCAGAATCATTTCCAGGGATGTGATGTGTGGGCTCGACTCGATTGTATGCTCACAGACTTGTATTGTGAGGTGTTATACTCTTTTCCTTAACACTGCTTCTGTCTTCTGGTCTGATAATACCAGGTCTGATGTCTGCAGTCAGGACCTTATATCTGTGATGATGCTGCTACATTTCTCAGACATTTCTTCCAGCGATTTTGCCACAACAACTACTGCAATATCGTCAGCGTAGGCGATGATATGTACTCCGCTCGGCTTCGATATTCTCAGGATCCCAACGTACACTATGCTCCAAGCACAGACCCTTGAGGAACTCCTCCAGTAATATTGTACTTCTTTGGTCCTTCTACTGTGTCGTTGTAAAGGGTCCTGTCTTTAAAGTAGCTGTCAATTATTCTCATTAGTTAGTTAGGTATCTGCTGGCTTTTTGTGTTTTGTGTCTCCTTTGTGTCTCCTAGCGATCTAGGTTCCGCGATTACTTAACGCGCTATGTCACGCACTGCCTCTATTACCTGTATGGTGCGTCGCATCGTTCTGAAGCCATACTATAGTTGGAGACCTGGTGGTGTCTTTCAGTGTATCGCTCTAGTCTTGTTCGTATGATTTTTTTCAGGACTTTACTCATTGTGTCGATCAACGGCGTAAGATAGCGGTTGTTCAGGTGGGTTATTACCCTTCGGGATAAGGACTTGCCGTTGTCTTTTCCATTGTAGTGGGAATTTTCCTACCACTAAACATGTCGTATGTATACAAATGCTTTTTTCAGAACCAGGTTTGGGATTCCATCCATTCCTGGGATCTTGTTAGTCTTTATCGCTGCTGCAACTTGAAGGATTTCCTCAGTTGTTACTGGCGGTCATCTCTGCTGTTGTTTCTTGAAAGGGTATCGGGATTTCATCTTTAGCCGGGAATAGGGTGGTAACAGTCTGGCGGTTCATGTTCGGGCATATCGGTGCAGCTGCCGTAACATCTTTTTGTTTTTTCATTACTAAGTGAGACGGACTTCCACATGGATTGCGCTGCAGTTCATCCCTAAGTGCCTGGAAAGATTCTCGTTTGTTTGGCATTGCTCCCGCAGAGTTTCATAGTCTCCTCATAATCGTGTTTCTACGTCCAGCCCAACTTTTGTACTTTCGCCGGGGGTTGCGGTGCTGGGATCGCTCTTTAACCTCTATTTCGACGATGAAAGCCTGGTGGTGTATAGGTCTAAGACATGCCATTTTATTATCCTCGCAATTGACCTCCTGACGATGATGGTACGTGCCCTACCGTCGTCAAATGTGTTACTGGTTCCGTGATTGAGTAACATTAGATCAAGGAGCGGCTCGCCTCTCTGGTTGATCTTACCACTATTCCACTCTACTGCCCATACATTGAAGTCTCCGGCTACAATCACTGGTGACTTTCCCCGTGCCTCGGCTACGAGACTACCCAGCATCAGACAGTATTTATTCATAGGCGTGCTCGATGTGGCATAGCAGACGAAGTTTTGCCGCCGCCGCCGTTGCGGGTCCTTGCGTTTGAAGTGGTTGTTCATTTCCACCTTAATATCCAGAGTGACATAAGGCACATGTTTCGCAGTGGACTTTTCGCAATTTGTCCTTTGCCTCCACATCGAAGACAAGTGGCTAGACGGTCATTTTCATTTTAAGAATCCCTTGCAACATGCTCATACTCAAGATATCTGTAGCAACTTTTTTCCAAGAGAAAAGTAGTAGTAGTACTGAAGCTTTCTTGACTCTTTCTTGAATGCTAGGTATCCAGCTTAGTTTCCTATCAAGGATAAGACCTAAGTATTTTGCTTGTCAGAGAAAGTTAAGCTGATACCATTGAAAGAGGGAGGGTCAACTGAGGAAATTTTATAGTACTAGTTCAGTTTTGTGGGGATTTACACCCAAACCACACCGAACCGTGCTCCTAGCTAGCTTGTCTAAAGCGTTTTGAAGAAGTTCTTTTAGAGTATTTAGGTGTTTTCCTGAAACAACTAAAGAAACATCATCTGCATGAGCGATCGCCTTGCATCTCTCGCCTTTTAAGATAATTTTTTTCGTTGACTACTGACTTCCAAAGAAGAAGGGATAGAACACGTCCTTGGGGAGTGCCTCTGCGGATAGATCTTCTAGTAGACATCCCACCCAGCTTAGAAATGATATTCCGATCATTAGGCAGTACAGTAGATTAATCAATTCTGGTCTGAAAGTGGATCTGTTATTGCTGATATATTGACATTGCTGAAAGGGCCTTCTATATTCAGGAAGGCAACCTGCGTGTTCTACTCGTGGAAAAACTATTGGTGGCGTCGTCCATGTCCTGTGTGGAGGCATGAGCTAATGTTGGCGAATTCAGTCCATATGGCGGTAATTTAGAAGGCCTCCGGGGTTCTTAGCATGTACTAGACAATACTGATGAACATCTCCTTTGTCTCCATGAGATTCCTTTTACGACTTTTCTAGAATACCCCTCGGTAATACTGATTTCTGAAGCAAACTCACTGTTAGCAAGTGGAAATCTCTGCAGTTTTTGAAACGATAGATACGTCTGTAACGATTGAAGTATCAACAACATGCAACTAATCCCATTACAAACGAAAAGATTAAAATCAATTAATGATACAAATAAACCACACGGCTTATCCGACGAAGGTGTCGCATCCCCTGTGATTTATCCCATCCATATTTAATGAATAAGATAGTGATAAGGTTGATGAAATTACAGCCTAACGTGCTCGCTGTATCGATTGTTACTTCACAGATTAAAGCACCTCGTTGTATTGTAATGTGTTCAGGAATTAATTCCGTTTATCGTTGATATATGTATGTATCGGCGGGTGTACGATTTAGGAATTAAATTCAGCGAACCACGAGCAAGCATCGCCCAACCAACCATCAGACCAATCATATGTTAATTAATTTGATTTCCTAATCTTGTCGAGCATTTGTGATAGGAACCCCTACATGCATGACATTGGGTATTAATGATTGAATTGTCGGATCTATGGTAATGCTCCCTCCATGCGTTCACAGGAGTACCCTATTCCTAAAATATATTACTTTATCGAGACAGAGAGGAAGAGAGAGCGAGATAGAAACTAAAATCCATATGATGCCGTGTCAACCCTTTCCTTTACTAGAGAACAAACTATTTAATATGCATGACTTTATGCAGGGCAAAAGGACGAGAGAACGATTCATGGAATTCTTTGCTTCATTTTTGCTTTCCCAACCCAACCCTCGCCTGATTCCTTTAATTACTATGCAAATTAGTTCGGTTAGTTCTCTCTGTCTCGCACTTCCAATCTGAGTTTCTGTCGCTTTGACGTTTTGCACAATCTCCGTCTCTGTCTTCTTCTTCGAGGGGAAAATTTGAAATTTTAATTTCATGAATGAAAGTTTCCTTTTCTATGGTAGTAGCTAGTAGGTATCCTCTCGTAGGGATTGTTTCGCAGAACATCCCCAATGACAGGTGGAGACGAGGCAGATGTGTGCCGGAATTACATATTCACATATATAGCTTCATTAAGTATGGTGTAGTGTGCGGTATGTCCTTAATTTTTTTGTTTTTTTATGAACAATCATGGGTGTTGGTTATGTCGGGTGGTTTTTGTGGTTGTTGAAGGTGAAGTAGTTGGTTCACACCTACTAGCTTATCGTCTGGGTCTGGTGTAATATCCAGATGTTTTACTTCTCCATTACTGCACAAAATTTAGGATCGGAATTTGGTAGGTTTAGCACTGAACGAGAAAAAACCCGTAAATTGAGGGTTTCTACCGGAAGTAGGCATTGCCTCCACCTCTTGTCGTCTGAGCTTTGCAGATAGGCTGGTACAGCCAAGGTGGGACTTAAGGTTGTTATGTCTGTTCCTAGGGGTAATAATTCTGAGGGTAAGCTTGTTACCTACTTAGACTTATGGAAAAGTATCTCAAAGGGGTAGCACACAAAAAATAACCTATACGGACCCCAGAGTGTGTTCGGCTACGATGAAAAGCAAAAACATTAGGTTCAACAATGTCAATGTGGGGAGCGCCTATCTATGAATATTTACAAAAAAAATACAAATTTTTGGCGCGACAGGTCCAATTGCCAAACGGCAATTTTGAGAAGCTTTTTCATGACAGTTTTACACTCGGGTGTGTGTCAGACGTTCGCGAGAGGTGGGGCGGTGAAAGAAATTTTAAGTGTTGTCTGGGGATTGAACCTGGAACCACTCGCTCCGTAGTCCAACGCACTAGCCACTTGAGCTACGGCGCCCACTCTATGAATATTTAGAGGAGAAAAAAAAAACTCAATTTTGATTAGAGCTCAGATCTTCAGCAAGCCCAAGTTTAGTTATTGGATACCGGCCGAGCCTTCAGATCTCGATACCATGTCTGCGAAATGTATCCGCGTCATCAAAGATGTCAGGTCCTGGCTACAGACATCAGACCTGGAATTGGCAAACCACAAGACAGAAGCAGTGTTAATTAGCAGCAGGACAATATAGGCCTTACCATTGGAATTGCTGCTGGATTACAGGCTCAACTTCAAGGAACAGATTATGTAAGCAGGTGAAATTCCAAACATTGAAAGACCCAGGCAGCCATCAGGAATCTGCTAGCAATCGTAAGCAAATCCATGCTTATGTTTGCGTCTCCCATAGCAACGGAAGTCAAATCCTACATTAGGCGCATGAACGCAGCGCACAGAATCGCGTCGTTAAGAGTATGCTGCGCTTTTAGAACCATGTCAGCGGAAGCCATAGGCATGATTTCGAGCAGAATGCACATCGATCTATTAGTTAAAAACTTACTTACTTACTTATGTCCTGTATCCCCTTGTGGGTCCTAGGGCCTCTACAACGCCTACGCGCCATCGTGTGCGGTTTCTGGCAATGTGCATCAGCTCTCCCCAACTCTTTCCCAATTGCCGTGCTTCCTTCTCGACTGTTCTGCGCCATGTACTTCTGGGACCGCCGCGTATTCTGCCATCCTGAGTAAGCGGGATCCATTGCATCGCGTGGTTAGCTATGGACCTGTCACCTTTTCGGAGAGTGTGACCAATCCACTGCCACTTTCGTCGTTGTATGGTTGTGCATATAGGTTCATGATCCGTTCTCTGATAAAGCTGTTCGTTAGAGATACGGTTTGGCCAGAAAATCCTTAAGATGTTGCGTAGGCACCTATTAACAAACGTTTGCAGCTTCCTCGTGATAGTAGCGGTCGCTCTCCAGGTACCACATCCATATAGCAGCACGGATTCAACGTTGGAACGGAACAGTCGTAGCTTGGTGTTTAAGCTAATTGCATTACTACGCTAAATTGTGGATTGCATCCCAAACGCAGATTTTGCTTTCCGTATTCGGCTGGCTATATCCAGTTCGGTTCCGCCATCAGTTGAGACAAAAGGCAGCAGTGCAATGCGGGACCGACCCGGAAGACATGAGAATCACCAGGATTGCCATACAGGCGGAGTGGCAACAGAGATAGAATACTATGCAGATGTAAACTACTACCTTACGCAATTTCTGGCCGGGAGTATCTGCAAGTATAAGCACATAAATAGCCCATATTGCCCGCATTGCGATGACGAAATTCAGAATGCAGATCCTGATGGAATGCCGAGGATATTTGACGGCCAGAAACGTGCTAAAAATAGCAATAAGCAGACAGGTAACACGAAGAGGGCTGATACCTTTCATCCTAACGACAACTGAAGCCTGGGAGATGGTATAATGCAGCATTTGGTCTTGCTACCAAAAGGAAAGAAGCCTCGAGGAGTACCATCGTCCTATCGGCCAATATTCCTACTGGACACCATGGGAAAGATTCTCGAAATGATAATCCAAAATAGATTACTCGCAGTAGCAGACGAGAAAGGAGCTCTTTCAGAACACCGATTTGGCTTCAGTACTATACGATCAACTGTTGATACAATACGAGCTGTAACTGATATCGCAAAAGCTGCCATCGAAGGAGAAAGACTACACAAAGGAGTACTGTGCAGTAGTAACGTTGGACGTTAAAAACGAGCTTAATTCTGCGAACCGGTAGTTCATTAGAAGATCAATTGCCAGGATGGATACGCAATATTATCTGTTGCGTATAGTGACAATATATTTTAACAACAGAAAGTTGAGATGCAATAGAAATGAAAGGGTAAAGTACTACAACATCACTGCGGGAGTTGCATAGGGATCAGTCCTAGGATCGTTATTGTGGAACATCACGTACGGCGGAGTAATGATGAAGCCTTCTTACAATAGGTAGTTACTGACTAATCTGTCATTCCGATATCATCATTTAGATATCAACGTGTAAAGCATACCCCACAGTATGCGAATAGATATGCTGGAAGCGAGAAGGCATAGTAAGGGACGAACCGCATGGTTGTCTATAAGGAATAAGGTTCAAGAGCACGGTCAACTTCGAGAAAGCATTGGTACTGCATGCTTACATATTTCAGTTTTGAAAACAGAAATATTATCCTTTAGCAGTTACGTAGTACATATTATCAAATCGACATATGTACGTTAAACAGAGTAGAAGTAGAAGTTGAAGACTGTAGGTACAACAAAAATCGTCATGGAGCATAATGGACTAAAATTGTTTGTCACTAGATGGTGATCCTTTGATTTATTCATAAGTTCATGCAATAGAAAGATCCACATCCTCAGAGCAAATATTGTTATTCATCATATCTAATAATGTTGGTCCTATTATTCACCCCTGTGGAACTTCTACTGATATTATAATCAGTTCATGTTTTCATCCGCAAAAATGGGACTCTTTGGTTTTATCCCCTAATCGAAGGACAAAAATCAGAGGTTTTCTCAATAGCTCAGGTACGCTCTGAGCTATTTGTCGTTCAATAGATGTGGGACAACTGATGTTTCTGGGTTTCGAACCTTGAACCTTTCCATAAAATTTCCTCCTAGATTACGACCTAGCCTTACTCTTCTGTAACTACTTAGGCTAAAATACAAATGAGTTGACAAACGGATATGTCCAATTCACTCTGAACATCCCTACCCACATAAGTGAGTAAGCAAATCCCTCTCAATCGGGAACCACTCCTCACTTCTACATCGCTCTTGTCTTGTTATGCATCTAAATCCTTACATTCCCTTCCCTTTGTGCTTACAAATTGAAAGTTGTGATTTAGATTTGCATAACAACAGCAGACATCGTAAATCAAGGATTTTTATTATTATTATCCTTTTTTTTTTTAGTATTGTTGTATTTAGATATTGTAAATAGTAATGGCAAAGTCTTTATCTCCCGTAACTATGCCATAGATGAGTACAAGCCAATGTACTTCATCATTCCCGTTGAATCCTTTTCAATTTACTTTCTGGATTAAGAAAAGCCATAAAGCGTTCTCAATGCGCTGCTAACCGGTTCAGTGCACTGCACTTATTTGTATATGCTTTCGAGTGTATATAGCTGGGTTTTATGACGAACGAGCAAACGATGCTAGTCGACTGCCATGAATGGCTTTTACGATAGTGTGCTACTTTTTGTTGCTCCTCTGGGTATAGTATAGACGTGTAGTTTATCCCTTTATTGGCTTAAGATGAAATTTTTGTTTGTTTTTATTTTTTTTTTCTTTAACATTTTGCAGGATATTAATGCATTTCCCGAAATACAAAGTATTAAATGAAATCTTTTTGTAAACTTGAACGGAAAATAGTTGCATATACTTGTAGACAGGAAAAGTAGAAATTAAACGACCATATGCGTACTTAAAATTGTAAGAGTGATTTTGAACATACATATGTATGTATTTAAATAAGTAGGTACAGTGTAGTCATTTTGTATGAATAGGTAGTCATAAAATTACTCGGCTGGTACTATGATAGTTATGAACCCTTCATAGGCTCTGAAAAGTAGAAGATGGCCTTAGCAGCTTTTGCATTAATTCCAATGTATTACCGGGAAACACGTTTTAATTTTTAAATGCTGACCTTAGACTTAATTCTTTCCTACAGGCATTGTCTTAGAGAGGATGTGGACTAGTTTCAGGCTAGGCTTAATCAAAGTAAACAAATCGAGGGAGACTCTCACCCTTGATACCATTCTATTCACAGAGAATGTAGACGGGTTGCAAGATTAGATAAACCGAATTTTCGGTAATAAGTTTCAGATTGAAAGAACTACATCAGCCTATATATGTATATATGTACACACGCCCGTACAAAAGAAGCTAAAGACGCTATCAACGAGGAATTTTATGACCTCCTGGACAGAACCTACAGAACCTGTATTGAGTAGAATCTCAAAATCGTGCTCGGCCACTTCTTCCGCTAAAATTGGTAAGGAGAACATATTTGGCAGTATAGTCGGAAAATACAGCTTCTACGACACAACATCTAACGACTTTCGACTTACAGAACTTTCAGAAGCGTAGTGATATGTAGCACTAGGTTTCCTTATAAGAGAATCCACATACAAACCTAGCTCTACCAGATGGTCGTACCGTCAACTAAATCGACCGTATGCTTAATGATACTCGTACATGCCTTACATTTTAGATGTGTACACCGTCAGGTGGGCAAAATGTCAATTCGAGCCATTTTCCAGTCATCACCAACTTCAGAGCTCGACTATCAAACGAGAACAAAACTGGATCCGCCACGAAGAGGAAATTCAACATCGACCGCCTAAGCACCTGCCACAAACGCCAACGACCAGTAGCTCAATTGTCGCACTTTCATGAATGAGAAAGCCCGTCGTTTTGGCGTTCTCCTTCATGATAGTGCCACTTTCATACTAATGAGTGCACGCGTCGGAAGAAAGTAATGGAAGAAGCATATCTGCAGACTTTGCAAGAAAGAGCCGAAATACTGCTGAAAGCTCTGTGTATAAAGAATGGAGCTATACAGCCTCCCAGCACGAGAGTATCGATGAGTCTCTTGACAGAAATCTGATCAAATCTAGACACAGGGTATTGTAGATGTAGATACACCTGCTCAACGTCACGTCCTGTCCAGCGTAGTGCGAATATCTTAAGATATTCGTCAAATCCTAGGAAAGATCTTTATCAACTTTAAGTCTGCTATTCAACGCTTGGAGCTCTACAAGCCGATAGCCGTATTCAGGATGCCGAAAATATTGACCCAGCTATGCCACGTATTGGGCAGTTTGGAAGATGCTCTGTCATCCGATTTCGTCAATTAAGTGCTGGAAGAGATAATATGAAGGGCTGGAGTTAACAAAGAATATGTGAATCTAGCTACTGGGATACGCAGATGCCATTGACATCATCGGGCATTCCAAGCGAATCGAGGTGTGCCCGGGCAAGAGATATTAGTCTGAAGGTCAATTAGGATAAAACCAGATGTTTGCTGATGAGCATCTATTCACCGCTCAGGACTACTTACTATCATCATTAACAACTTCGAGGTAGCTAAGGAGTTCATCTACTCCGGGGTAAATCTTAACTGTGTCAACGTCACCTTAGTAGAGTTCACGCTAGCAAACAGCTGCTACAACTCGGTTCAAAACTCCTAACACGAAGTATGAAAGTGATACTCCATAGAACATTAAACCTGCCAGTCTTACTACATAAATGGCTCGATAAGCAGAAAACCAGAGCAGATTTTGGGCTCGTTCGAAAAAAGAAAATACTTCGTCAAATATTCGGTCCGATATGAGAGGAGGAAATTCAACCACGAACTCTAAGAGCTGTACCAAGGTGTGGATGTAATCCGGAAGGATAAAACACGTCAACTACATGACCTCGGCTACATCGAGCAAATGAACGACAACGCTCCAGCCTAGAGCCTTCGAATCCCAGCGCTCAGGTTCGAGATGACAAGGTAGATTGAACCTCCATTATAAGGATCAAGCAATCGCATATGGGTGGATGATTGGTCTGATGAACTGGAGTGCCCAGGACCGAATGGCTGGATAGCAGTGTTTCAGGCAGATGTTTTTTACGGGTCGGGAGACCGATAAGAATCAAATAAAGACCACCACCAGTCATCGAAATAGAGAAGCTTAAAGCAAGCAGATACTACTTCAAATCACATATTCTTGTTAATCAAAAGTTTAGCTTTTTGAGAGATGTAACAAATTGTGGCGTCGTCCTTACGATACCATCCCGCTGAGTGTATGCCACCCGCTCATTGAATATGTTTTTCTTCACAAAATCTCCTCTTTCATCGTTTCTTCAGATAACAACTGATGGCTAGAATCCCTATCTAAGCAGAATTAATACAAGTAAAGAGTTGCACATCTTCTGATCCTCGAAGCTCAGCTTCCTAAGCAAAGTATTCCGGATAAAATTTCGGTTAAAGATGTCGAATGCTTTCTCGAAATCAAGGAAGATCTAATGGAGGGAAACTCTATATTCTACACACTGCTCTATGAGGATCCACAGAGTGTAGACGATGCAGGAGGATTCGGGTCAGAAGCCCCAGAATTATTGTTGCAATTACTTTATCAGCCGTAGGTAAGACGCAGATACCTCTGCAGTTTTCGTACTCCTTTAGGTTGTCTTTCTTTGGAAGTTTGATGATCATTCCCGCCTTCCTTTATTCCTAACGATCTTGAATTCCTTCCGCAAGACACCTATTCCATAACTTCTGTTTGATAAGATCTTTGAAACATTTATCCCCTCCAAAGTTGTTTGGGGGAAGGATCTGAACATTAGATCCATATGTGCCCACACAGACGGATCAAGAACAGAATAGGGTGTAGAAGGAGGTGTCTTCTTTAACGATCTAAATATAAGCATTCCTTTCCGCCCTCGCAATCACTGTAGCGAAGATCAGGGGGTCAAGGAAGCCTTGTTATTCTTGATATATGGGATATCACCATTTTTGCGGACAGTAAAATCGCAGTCAAATTTCTGGAATCTTTCACATTCAACTCAAAATCTATTCTAAATAGTCATCTGTCTCTTGAAGAGATGGTTTAACAATTCATTATTTACCTTTTTTGGGTGCCGGGACACAGAAACATTCCAGGGAATCAATCCATGTTTAGCGAACTTCCCAGGCAGGGTACCTGTACTTTTGTAAAAGTTGCGTGGATGAAGAAGAGGAGGAAACTATACTAAACCTCCTTGGTATGTGCCAGTCTCTCTCTGCTTGTAGAAGATTGCGCTTGGGGACCTACTTTTCAATAATTTAGGCGAACTGGCTAACGCCAACATTAATAGCCTCTAGCACTTTAAAATAAACTCCTGCTGGTTCTGATGGTAGTTTTTATGGGGGTTTTGGATTCATGTGATACCACAATTGACCCTTACTGCTCTACGAACCTATACCACAAAAGATCTCCTATGCGTACTTAAAGGAGCATGGTTATCCAACAATGTTCGACACGTTTTGTCTGTCAGCGTATTCACTCCATAGCACGGAGTCTCAGTTGAACATGCAACTAAGATCGATCCCCAGCAGACCGCCACTATGAGATAATCTAACATTAACAAGCACAATCACGAAAGAGCCCTTTGAAATGCAGTACCTACAGTCTAACCTTTACCCAAACTTTGTAAGATACATATCTTCACCTGCCGGAGGAGAAAAAAAAACACAATCCTCACTCAAAGAATTGCAGGAAAGGAATGTATGAATTCCTCTTCCTGGAAATGATTACAACACAGTCGCATTGAGACTACATTTAGGAGATCTTCCAGAACTTGATTTTATTCACAAAAACTTAACTTTAGAAAAATCCTTGTCATCATCATGACCTACATATGCATGTCTGGCAGGTAGACCACACAATTTAGGCACAAAAACAGTCTACTGGACTCAAATTGCCAAGAATCTTTCATACAACCTAAGCCGTAAATGCATTTGCAGACATGCCCATGCGGTACCCCTTCTTAAACCATCGAACACATTTCACAAACATTCCTATAAGGAGTAACTTGGACGACATCAACAACCGATGTCAGTTCCCGTCTACTTTTTAGTAAATTTTAGTAAATGCACTCTAATGTCCTTTTTCGTAAAATAAAATAAAACTGGCTTCAAAGGCAGTTTTCTGACTTCTACTTATAAATAGATACATGCGTAAGATACATTGCTACTGAGGTGTCTCGTTGCAATGATTGATCACTTCCATTAGATGGTCATTCATGGGAGGCCTAAACCTAAAAGATGGAAGTACTCCTTACCCTTTTCCTGGATCTCGTTGTGAGCATCCAATTGTTAAAAGCCTGTCAAGATACTTGGCCATTGCATTCATTTGCAATCCATATGCAACCCACGCCTGCACTGTCTCGTTTCAAATTGGACTGAACTTATCCACATGGAATCACCAATAAGTTTGAGGACACTCTCCTTCTTTGAGCCTTTTTTTCCCAGAGTTACTCTATACCACAAAACAATCACTCTCTTAACCTAATCTCTACTATTCCAGGACACTGATTGGACGACTGATAGATGAAGATAGATGAAGATGTGTCATTACAAGTCGAGTTATCCTCTTCTATTCGAGTGACACCAAACCATTGGTTTATTTGTAATTAGACACACAGGCAGCTCAGACGGGTTAAGATGCTTAAAACAAATGCCCCACCGTTAGCATTATAATTTATTTCTTCCAGACGAGAAAATAAACACAATAAACCTAATCCCACTGGGAGAACGTAAAGAACCGCATAACAAAATCCTTTGCCACCTTCCATCACACCACATCTATTGGATGTCATAGCGCTCTCTATTTGTTAATTAAAATCTCGCAAACCACAAGTGGAATAAAGGACCAAACAGGAGAAAAAAAAAAGTGAAATTAATTATAATCTTTCAAAAGGAGACTAAAACAATAAATGAAATCCAAAGGATACGACAAAATCCAATTTGCTCAACAAAAACAAAAAATAAAACAAAAACCGAAACAGGAAGAAATAGAAAATAGTTAAAACGACATAAATTCTAATTTCATTACAGTCACGTCCTTGTCACACTGTCGACATTCTCCTGTCATTGTTGTTGTTGTTCTTGTAGTGTATCACCAGCTAGATTTCCTTGTTTTTGCGTTGTCCATGTCCTTCTTCTTACTCTCCATTGGATGCGGATCAGCATTCAGCAGTACAAGTGTAAGAGAGAGTAACGCCAGCCAGAATACAAAACAGAATAATCAAACATACATTTTCGTTCTGTACGTAATTACAGAATGTCAGGACGAAATTACCCGCCTATCTTATATCATAAAACAAAATTTATCGTACTCCACCAAATATCAGGATAGGGATATACCGAGAAAAAAAAAAACGATATCCACTGCTCTACGAACAATGTGTGTAAGTATATTAATTTTGCACATATCCTTTTGTGTTTGGGACAGACTAGCTAAAAGAATCCTAAGGAAAGGACTCTTCTTTTCCTTTCGTCTATTCCGAAAGAATTTAGTCGGTCGACCAGCGGGAAGACGGGCTGTGGGAATTATTATCTCAAGGGAGAAATAAAGTATGAAACTATAACGCGAGACTATGAATCAAACAAGGACGAACAAAAACAATCAACAGTAAAACAAAGGCAAGGGCAACAAAGAGTACAAACACGACGTGCAAAAGAAAAAAAAGCAATAGCAACAACAACAAGAAGGAGAAGAAGGATAAACTATAAATTTAGTGTTCGCAATGAAATATTATGTAGGTGTGGCTGGATGATGTCCAGAGAATTATGTGTGGCACAAGCTTGTGTGTACAGAGTAAATACCCATATAGAGAGGAGATCCAGTCCAGAGACCCACCCAGACCAGTCCACCAGAAGACTGGAGAACAGCGAAAAAGTTAACAATCTGACTTTTTTATTTGCTAAAAGGACAATAAATCATGGCTATGAGTCCACTTAAATGTCCCTGAAGGGAATATGCTTGGTATGTGTGATGTCTTGCTTCTGTTGTTTGATGGATTAGAAATTAGTCTGATGGCTCGAGCAGAGGTGAATTAAATTGCTAGAATGAGGTTAAGAGATTTTCTTTTTGTTTACAAACCCACCCTCCCCCACCCCCCTGATACATACCAGTATCCCAGTTGGGGATATTAATTTTAGTCAATAAAAGATTCAATGTAGAGATGGGAATGTGTTTGTCCTGGTGGCTGTTTGTCCTGGTAGCAAGAACCGAATGTAATATAGCATTTGCTTGCATTTTGGGATCCTCTTGTGCCTAACTTTGTCCTTTATGTGAACTTAGTGCGGTGCTTAATTGTTGCTTATTAGACTCGAGATGGTACTACAGTCCGGGGCTGAATATGGATCTCAGCCAACTAGCTTTTCGTCGGTGACTTTCCAATAAGAAGTTTATAAGATAGGGTTTGATGAGACAGGATTTGTCCCTCCGGTATGGAATAGATGATTACTTGTAGTGGAAAGATGAATTTTACTGCACGACCTTAGGTGACAACTGTTTCTTTAAATTGACATCTACCGTAGGGTATTTCTTTGCAGAGGATATTGATGGAAGGGATTAGTACCCTACGAACTCGAATTTACATAATCAAGAACTCGATCAACAGTCTGAGAGATCAATAGTTAAGAAACCATCTTGTAGGGGGGACAGAAATAATCAGCAACGCCAAACTCCTAGACATTGAACCCCTCCAATACTATGAAACAGGATTTGGAAACAAGTGTCTACAGATACTTGGAAGCAAATTGACGAATAGAAACAACTTAAAATTTGGCTTGCAGACTCGCATGCAAAGGATAGAAGGAAGTTTTAGCGCCAGTTTGACATGCAATCGAGAGAATTCGAAAATATCGTGTCCCAAGATAGGTAGCAACACCTTCAGTAGCGTTCCAGTTAAACTAAGAAAGAGTTTAACTGGGACCCTACTGGCTTCGAATGAGAATATGCTAAAAGGACGAATGGATGGCTCATTTTTCCATGATTTCTATCTTGCATTTTACTCACTACAGATAATGGCAACGATTAAAGTTCTCAAAGGAAATAAGGCAGCAGGACTCCAAAGTATTCATGGCGAATTGTACAAAGTTTTGCTTAAAAGTTTAGAGGATGTACCATAACCACTTAAAAGTACGCCTAGAGAAACGGAGTCTTAACCTGATAAATTTCAAAAGGGAATGATTATCAAGGTCCTAATGAAATGTAAGCATATATTAAGTTGTCAAATAGAAACCATTGCGAACACCATGGTAGCATGTACATAGAATAGCAATCAATTTGGTTTCCAACCCGGATTATCCAAAATTGGGAGTAGGCATGAGTGTAACGCTCAACGAAATGTGGAACTACGAAGTGAATATCGGATAACTTATGTCCTTCTGTGTGTGACGTGACAGGAGGACGAGGTAGAACGGCCTGAAGGAAAATGTGGAAAACGCAGCAAGAAGAGGAGATATCAGAAAACTGTACAGAATGTCCAAAGAAGTTGTCGACCAAAAAAACAACACCAACCATCTTGTACTGGATGTTGACGGCACTCTATTGGTGCACGGCTTTCTACTGGCGAAAGATGATGTGCTGACTGCGACCGCTGGTCTGAGAGACATGGCATCCAATGGGAACCGGTTGGAAATCTAAGTTATTTGGACTATGCCAATGATATCTGCTTCCTGGTATTTACCATCAGCGGACTAGATCATTACAGCTGAATCGAGAGTCGACCAGTATATGTATGTAAGTATCATATCAACGGAAAGAAGAAAAAAATAATGACCACAGACCGCTGCACACCTGACCGTTTTACTCTGGAGTCTGCTTCAGGAGGTCGAGTAGTTTAACTATCTGGGAAGTTTTGTAATATTCTGTTGATGGATTGTTGATGGGCCTTACGTTAAAAGCAGAATAAACATAGCCCGTACTGCCTTTGGTACCCTGTCTCCAGGTTGGAGCCCGTACTGCCTTTGGTACCCTGTCTCCAGGTTGGAAATCCAACCAAATTTCATTGCGCACTAAGTTGAAACTCTTCGAATCTAACGCTAAATATGATGCGACTGTATGCCTGTGAAACCTGGAAAGTATCGACAAACATCACGAGAAAGTGACAAACTTTTGCTAATCGCTGTCTGCGATACATCCTGAATATTCGTTGGCCACAAATTATATTATACGAATGAAATGCGTAAATGATGCTGGATTGGTCACACACTAAAGGAATTAAATGATAACATCGCGAAGCAGTCCTTCCAATGGAATCCTCAGGGTGCATGTCGGGTTTGGAAGACCAAAAATAACCAAAAATAAAGTGAAAATCAACAGAAGCAGCGACCCAGAGGAAAACGTGGCCACATTTGAAATGTCTATAGAAAAGATTTGTTGCGCCTCATGACCCCTAATTTAAAGGATGATGTATGTTGAAGGGCCTCCATTCTGTAATATTTTTAAATGCCAATCAGCTACTTTCCTGTTCTTGATATTCTTATGCCAACATACACATAGGGTAGGCAATCTGTTGATTTCCTTGTAATATAAAAATATTTTGGAACGACTGTTGCTTTATTGAAAAGTGTAAACCTTCCGATTCATTATGGAATATTATTTCATTCAAATGAATGACTCGGCTGGCTTGGCAGTAGACGATCCTACCAACCCAAATTTTCAATACATTTTCAATGGTTTCGGCCCATTAAAGGGATAATTGTCACTTTATAAACAGTTTCGCCTAAATTTTCAAGTTGTTCTTGAAACTACCTAAATAAGGTTAGCTTAGAAGTAACAATATTCCCTCGAATATACCGTTGTTCATCCAAAATTTAACCGTTGAACAGTATTTGAAGGGAATAGATCCACAACCTCCCAATGAACATAGATATCTGCGATTACAAATGAATAAATACGATCACTGACACGATCACCGTCAAAATTACCATTAAGGTTAGCATCAGGATCGTCAGTTATATCAAGATCTTTATGGTTCTAGTGGTCAGATATCTTACAATGACAACTGCAGCGCCTCAGCTCAACAGTCATTGGTATCACTTTGATGTACTATCACCATAATCATTAGCTAGTAAGCAGTCTTACGTCTTTCACTCTTCTTCGGAGAAGCCTCTCAATTCGTGGTACAAGCCGATAGTCGTTTCCTTCACCACACAAGGGCTATATAACTGACACCGCATATGTATATAAATGAAGACATTTGAGTTATTGATCAATCATTTGAAGCACCAATTCATTTGAATCGTGGTTATTCCAGAGTGGCAACTGACCATTAACATTAACACACCCAAGCCAATATAGTCATTATTCACACCAACAGCAGGGATACCTACCTACCACTAAGGACACGTGAATCAAGCGGAATCAGTAGCAATGCTATCTTATGTCTTCTCAGTTCAATTAACGTCTAGAACTCCCAAATCAAATTAGAAACACTATCATTCAGACTTTACTGAGTCAGCTCCAAACATCTTTCACATATACTCCACCGGACGTTTCCATATTTTGCATCATTACACTAAGAGCCAATGAGTTTGCTTACAGTAAGAGGCCATGTAAATGTCCCACTTTCAATTCCTTAAGTCAGATTCAGGTACTTTATTATTTCTCACTACGTTTTACTGATTCTTATTATGATCAAAGTAAATACGGTAGGATTAAGTCTGGTCATCAACCTTTCCGCGATCATTAGTCCTGAGCATCCAGACCAACGTAGTGCACTTCCTCTCCAGAATACCGAAGGATATTTCTATTGCAGACGAAAAACGACCATTCAACTTCAATAACAATCGGCTACTGCTCACATTTAAAGTGGAAATAGGTATCGTCAACCAATAGCTGGCCCATGTTACTTACAATATCAATCTTCACTTTCCTCAATGAGTTATCCTCAAAGTCAGCCAGTTCAACATCAAGATCAACAATATGATCAGCACCATCACCTAGATAGGGAGGTGCCTGATGTAAATAACTAAATCAACACCAACAAATACGAAGAAACAGGCTATCTTCCTCTGACCTTAATCATTATCATAGTCACCACTGTAATCAGCTTGAAAACCATGATCACCACACGACTGTTACCAACCCGACGACTAATCTCAAGAGCTATGTACATACATATGTACATGAACAGTTGTCACCCTAATGATAGGTATTCTTTAACGCACAACCACCAGCTATCACCTCGCCTCCTATGTTCAGCAAACCATCAGTTATCATGGCATATGCACCTGACATACAGGTTCCGTACTTCTTGAAGAGGACATCTTAGAGTAGTCCTCTACAATTGATCTCGAACTCAATGATAAGGCTGAGAAAAATCTCCCCTCTAGAAAAACTTTTAATCATCCAAGACAAAAGCATCGATGTGTCACAGCTAATGACACAACTTTCTGGACACACCCGCACGCTTCAAATCATCACTAATCACGAGAACTGAGTTACTTACTAACTTACTAATTCTAGCATCTAGCATCAAGATCATAAAAAGTATAGTACAATCTCATTAGGATCGGATAAGCTAGCTAAATATATTTATTTATTCATTGGATGATTATGACAGATGTCACAATTGGCTGCAAAATTTCCCATACTATCTCGGGCACAACCTTTAAAACTAACATCACCAGAGTTTCAAACCACTAACGCAGATAATCTTTCAATATTATCTTCTCTTTATTTTTAACTTACTTCGCATTAAAGGAATTTATTCTCTTAAAAATAAATTATGTTACAAAATTCAAAACACCTCACGACTTCAAGCTATGACAAGGATATGGCAAGTACATGGCATAATCTAGTAGCAATTGCCCGATAGGTCTTCAAGATACCCATCTGATGGACACCTACATATAAGGAAGCACAGCAAAGGTCAGAGCTTTCACCAACTCCAAAGAATTCCTCACCTTCTTCTCCCATACTAGTGTGAAAGGTCAACTGTTTCTTACTTTGGAAATGTAATTTATCCCAAAACAAAAAAATTTTGTCTAACAACTAATCCCACATCAATAAAACTTACCAAAAACTACACACCACGAGAGCATTACATAAACAACGATGAACTGCAACAGAAATATGAAAGACACTACCAATGAACTGTTACACAGGGCGCGCCCTATCTTTGAATTCCCGAAAAACGATTCAAATCATGGAAAAAAGAATCTCTACAGGATAACAGCTCTCGTACTCGTGCGAGTACCAAAGCTTTACGCTCTCCCTATTCAGCATCCGATGAAACCTGCGTGCGCTTCCACAAATCAGTTGCTCCGAAAGCAGAGAGCAAAGCTTTGCTCTGCCCACAAACTACACCAACTTCCTTGTAACAAGTCCCAAAAAACTTCAAATCCTAGATAGCATCCACACAACACCACTTATGCCATGGACGCATCCCGTATCGTCTGTCCGCCGCACGAAAGATGATATAGAGAGCGCAAGGAAGAAAAAAAAAAAAAAAAAACTTTGTTCGTTTGGGTCGCTGGAACTTTGGTACAGAATACATTGTCCTCCTGTGTGCACAACAACATGGCCAGGACATGGAGCATCGACGATGAAAGTAAATTGAGGACTCTGAGATGATACTTACGTTCCATGGCACTTCAGTCAGACTGGAAGGTTCAATCAGTATAGCTGGCGTAAGGTTCTCGTTGTCTGTCCCGTGTCGTGACGTGTGGTAATTGATTGTGGGTGGGTTATAATTTGGTGGCCCCGTGATAAATTGGTCCACCCTTGTGTCGCCCCAAAAATGTTACACAAAAACAAGGACATCAAGGGATGAAAGATAAAGTTGCAATTTATTAAAGAGCTGTTTATTACCGCGATAAATGTGACTTTGTGTGTGTATGTGTGCGCGCTCGTGTTGGGTATCCTCTGCTATGAATACTTAAAGGACCGTAATCCTGCTTAATAGTTCCCTAATTGTCCTTGGGCGAATTATTCTTAGACTTGCACACACACGTGACAGTATATAGGATTACATCGCTTCCCATGGCATTAAATTCTTCGTCCTTACGTGAGAGACAAAAAAGTAAATTTCCCTGCTAATTGAAATGAAATCAATCTGACGTCACAGGATCCTTACCGGAACCGGTTTTATTTTTCATTCTTTTTGAATTTTTGTGTCTTTGATTTGAATTTGTTGGATTTAAGAAAAAAAAAAGAAGAAAAACTTTGACAGTCAATCAGTCTTGGAATACTAAAAATTCCTCATCAAGTTGGTCGGTCGCTCGGTCGGTTTATAATAATCCAATTAAAGTGAATGTGCGGCAGCACCTTGTCGAGGGCGCGCGGAACGCGAAACGGGCGGGCAACCGTAAGTGAATTAATGGGAATGAATGAATGAATTTATAATGTTTTGTGATTACGTTTAATGTGCGTTGCAATTAAAGTTTAATAACTTTCTTAATTTTTTGGGAATAAAGTTTCACAATGGATTACTGGGTGGCGATGTCGGTGCTGTTGGTGTTGCTGCTGGCGCTGCTCCTTGGTAAGATGTGTGTCTGGCAGGGAAATTATTTTTAATTACTTAACTTTTTGACTTTGTGAAATGCCGTTCTCGTGCGAAATATAAATTCGCTGGAAGTGTACTTCCTTACGAGAGGATGTTGTTTGTGATGAGGAGGCATCTTCTGTTCGGATAGCTTGAAGGCGCTTCACCTCGAGCCGTTTAAATATTAAATATTTTTGTGTCTTAAAGATGGGTTGCCGTCTTTGACATGATATAGAGATTATGTTCACATACATTATATGTAATGGAGATAACAATTTAATTTTGGTGTAAGTTGTATACTCTAGATCCTAGTTTTGAGGATGTAAAAGTTGAAGATATGACACAAGCTCTGTTACTGGCAATTTAATTTCAACTAAAAGGGTTGGAAAGGATGATTCTCTAAAAACAATTAGGGCCTTGCGGGCTTCTTTGATTCGTTACATTTTCAAACAGATTAAGGAAGAAGTATTCAGAGGTGTCTACCGATTCTTAGACCGCGATTTTTAGGGCAGAAGTGGATTGCGTCTCATGTTGAAAGCTCTGGGGGAGAACTTCAAAGTGTTGTGGCTTATTGGAATCCACAAGGTACTGTATATGCCCCTATTGAAGTGCTTCCTTTTGAAGACGCCTATTGATTTCTAGAGTAAATCGCTGTCCGGAAATTTATTAAATTCTTCTAATGTATCACAGCAAAACAAACACGGGTTGCACACATGTCGAACATTTTCAGAATGTGTAAGGAGTTCTCCATTGGCATTGTCTTCAGAAAGAGCTAATTTTTTTAGATGTAAGGTACAGCCTGTGAAACTTTTTCCTCTACTAAATCTGTTAACCTTACACTTCACTGTCTACCGTGGTGCATTCGGATAAATATTTCTTTGCTATCCTTCCATACATACTGGCATTCCTTATCAGATGTTCTATACCATATTTTCCTTGACCAACCCAATCATCTTCCATCTTGGGTCAATTCTCGCCTTTTAAGAACGCTAATCCAATCTGTTGTACCATTTGGGCTTTTGTGTTAGTTTAGCATGGTACGAAGCGTTAGTAAGCATACATACATGTATAGGTACATATAAATTGCGTAGTCTAAGTTGTTCTGTAAGATTGTAAGCCTTCTTTAAATTCATCCACTTTACCCAAACAAAAACTTTGGGGAGCAAATTACTAAACGTCACTACAGAATACCTAATAGTGGAGATAACATACAACCTTGTCGGACACCGCTTTGGACTTAGAATTCTTCTGTCAGCTTTTTTCATGTAGTCGACAGGAAATTGATTAATAACATGTGTGGTATAGATCTACTATATACTGGACGTAATGTAGATATGGCCTACTCAGGACCAGTCAGCTTAGTCTATTTTGAGAGTACTTTCTAGTTTGTCTTTAATGGGGCTTGAAGATTACTTTTACAGCTGCGGGAATTACCCAAATACCGCTCCACCTCTCATGATTCTTTCAGATCATGACAATCAGTCCATTCCTCCACTCATCGGGAAGAAACTCAGTCTACCCACATCCTTTAAGTAGCCGCAGAAGGTTTGTCAATGTTGCTGGCGGTGTTTTGTACAATTTGGCAGAGATGTTGTCTACTCCAGGTGTCTTACTTTATTTGAATGGTCTTATTGCAGACGTTATCCCTGCTGGGGAAGCTAGTATCAATTCGGAGACTCTGTGCATCGGTCAGATATTAAGGCATACCCTTATCAACAATGCCTATCCATCTTCTTAGGAAACCAGTAGGAGCTTAAATTTTGATCCTTGAGCAAGATGGACCCTGCATTGTTGCTGGGCTATAGGTTTCTTTAGTCTGTCAGTGTTAAACCTAACTCTGTGAAAAGTTCCACCCTCTTGGATGACTGCAATTCACATGGCAAACATCCATTGGGGTTGATCGAGACGCCAAGGTACTTGTTGATTCTGTTCCTTAAAAAAATGTGGAACTAAAAACTTTTGGAACTGTTTCTTTTACGAGTGTACTTCCAAGAATACTTGTTCTGCTAGCAGCTGGTTTGTTTGGATAACTATACAAATATCGAAGCTCTAAAAAATTGATCCATTGATTTTGTATGGTATAGAAAAAATCAGTTACACGAAGAAGGTACAGAATTGGTCAAGGAATGGATACCTGAGGTACTCCAGTATTTACTGATTGGGTCATTATGCCTAGGCATGTATGTTTGTGTGTCCTCTCCGTCACTTTATTTTATTTAGTTCCCGATCCATCACCGTCTTTCTAAACCACAGACTCGGTTTTCCTTGCTTGGACACGTTCCAAATATAATTTTAACTGGCTCCTTGCTCTGCATCCACTCGATTTGGCATTTCAACTACGTTATCGTCTTCGTACCTTTTTACGAGTTAACAACTTAATCCTATTTTCCATTTACAAGACTGAATATCTGACTAATATCACTTATCTTAGTTAACACTGAGCCTTAGATACTATAAGACTGTTAGCTTATCTTTATCCTTTGGATCAAGAGTTTCGAAGTAATTTGTATGGTTATACTACAGTATGGTTAAAGTAACAGTAGTTAAATAAAATACACTTAGCAGAGGTATGCTTCAGCAGTTGTTATAATTCCAATAACCAGACATCCTTTTAATCCCCTCTTAAGACTCCTCAAAAACCATCTACTTGATGTATCGAAATGGTCACTCGACTGCCTCTAGCAAGGAGTCGTTCACTTTCCTGCCAGCTTCCCTGTTGCTGTGCTTCAAATTAAAAATACATAGTTCTGTTCCACCGTGCAGCGACTTCTTGACTATATAGTAACTACAGAAACGATCCCCTGCCCAATGCGCAGCTTCAAAGTCTCAAGTTCCCTAGACTGAGGGTATCATTCCTGCTAAGATATAGCAATCTGAAGACATAATGCTTTCTTGGCGTAAAGTCATCGTGTCAGGTTGTCTGAAGCTGGTCAACATTCCCTAACTGTGGACAGAAGTTGAAGTCGTCTTCATACCTAAGGCAGGTAGTAGCTCGCATAAGGATTTCAGAAAAAGTGATTGATATCCTTCTGCGCAGACTACAAAGGGAAATCAGTCGATAAAGTCTTGCGTTCATTGCGTCATTGAAAGATCTCTGTACATTTAGGAAAAAGTTGTGTATCCCTCCTCATCGGGACATATGTACGTCCAGAATTTTTTTTTTGTCGAAAATGGTATATAAGTCCAGAGTTTCTTGTGTCGATGATGGGACATATGTAAGTCCACAATTTTTGGGGGTTTGATACACAGGCGCCTATGTACATGCTAAAGTAAGGTGGGACATAAGGCCACATACTTTTTTTGTGGACTTAGGTCCCGATGGCATTAGCCATAAATCCATAATTCGACTATGGATATATGTCCCACTGAACTTACATACAGTCAGACACGAAAATCTACATACAGCGCTGAAAAGTGCTAAATTTGAATTGAATTTTTGGTTATTTTCTTGTTTTCTTTGAATTATTGTGAGGATATCATTTGTTTTGTTTTGAATCATGTTTTTAAACAATAATAATGTTATCTAATAAAACACAAAATTGAAATTTTGTCTATAAATGAGGAGTTAGCACTTTTCAGGGCTGTATGTATGACTTTCGTGACTGACTGTACGTATGTATGTCCCTCAACCGACTGACAAGCCTTCCATTGTACCGCTCAGTTGTGGGTTAATACTCCTGCCTGTAAGCAATACTCTGAGCGATATATCCATTTTGAGACTTGCAAGTGCGCTCATGATTGAAGCCCATTACTCAATTGTGGACATATCTCCCATGATGTGAACTTATGTACGCTTTTTCAGTCACGGTACATCCAAAGGTGGTGTCTTGTCGTCTCTTCTCTGGAATGTGGTAGTTAAGGGGTTACTAGTAGACTTAGAAAGGACACGTTTCAAAGTGACGGGTGGACACTCTCAGTGAAATCCTTCAATATCCTCTCCTTTTGCCCACCACATGGGCCACCAAATGCAGACTAGAGCTAAAACCCTTATAAAACTGAACTTGTTCTCTACACTAGGAAACACAAAGTTCTCCTCATAGACCCTCCTACGATAAAAGATTGTTTCTCTTTTACAAAAATGCAAAATACTTGTCTCTTAGTTTCGATAGGAAGTTTAACTCTCAAGCAAAAACTACGTCCTTTATCAGAACTATACTACTATATGACGACACAGATTTCCTAAGGAAAAAGCGGTCATTATGAGTTAAAATTTATTAAAGTCTCTTGTCCCTTCAATGAATCAGGTAGACAACTGTGACAAAAAGCGGATATCAGGATCCTTACCTAACTATCCTGCGAAACGCAATCAAATTATCACACAGAGAGCGCTTCTAATATTCGTCAGACACGGTTTCTTAATCCCGCCATGAATAGTAGAAACATGAGAAGCGAGCAACTATTAGCTGTGGAATAAATTGCATTAGCCGAATCAGACAGGATGAAATTTGTATTCACCACTTGTAGACGGATGTTTTTAAATCCCATTAGCAGCCTGACCAAAACGTAAACAGAATTCACATAAATACAGATAATAGGATTAAATGTATGGATTATATGCACCTAGCACTTAAGTCAGATTTACGGATGTTTAGTGAGTTCATACGTCATACTATTTATTCAGGATCCACAATATGCAATTCTATTTAACTATCTTAAATCCTTAAAGTACAAATCTAATTGTTGCTAATGACGAAGAAAAACATTTATTCAACTTTAATAGTTTACCCCATTAATGTAGTGTTCTTGTGTAACTAAAAAGCGCGTTAAGAGCAACTCCATCAAAGAACTAGGGGGGAGGCTTTGAGCAGTGAAAGTTAATCACCACTCCACTGAGCTCATTATGCACTAATGCAGACCACAAAGACCAATGCTGGCGCAACAAATGTACTAGATGTGCAACCATTCATTATGAAGGAAGGATCTCAAAGCAAGGAAGAAAACGTTTAAGTATTAAACATAAACTGTGTATTCTAAGATAATATGTATTAAAAAAAAGTTACAACACGTTTATGAAGGATCGTACTTTATTCCTTAGCCTTCGTTGGTCTTATACTGCTGTCATTTAGTTCTTAAAAAAATATATCTACCCCATGTGAAGAACAAATTTAGGTTGCTTTATAGTGAAAACGAACCAGAAGTATATAGAAGGAATTACATTATAGATTTACGTTCACCTTAATGATTCTAACAAATTCTAGGACAAAGATTTGAGGCCCAAGAAAATAAAAATTTTTGAGTTTGAGGCAAATTATTAGGCACCAACCTTAATATAATTACAAACTTCTAACGTACGCAGTGCTCTTTGAATGGTTTGGAAATGTACAGACACCGGTGGAGGTCATCATCATCAAGTACGACTGAGGTTTAGGTGGAAGTGCAGATACTCAATACGATAGTGCAATATCATAACTTATTAAAATCTTTGAAGATATTCAACATAAACTCCTGCCTAACCCTACATGTACCTCCTACCTCCTTCCTTACCAGCATATGTATATCCATTCGAACCTTACTTATTTACTAACGTTGAGCTACAGTCCTGTGTGGTCCTGGGTCTCAACCAACAAGCCTCTCCAGTTGCGCACTCCAAGTTGGTGAAAGTTCTCTTCCACTTGTGCGCGCCACCTAAGACGAGGTCTTCCTCTACTGCGTTGTCCCTCCAGGTTGAATTCGAAGACTCTGCGGGCCGGAGCATTCATGTCCGTTCGCTCTACATGCCTCAGGCATCTTAGACGATTGGGATGACTAGAGTCTTATATAGAGCTTCCTTAGTGTTTTTTTTGACAAGGCCTTGTTACTCAATTGCTTTCTTCTGCTAAAGAAACAGTGACAGCTCTCTGCGTTCTGCCAATTATGTTAATTTCATCAGCGTATGCAAGTAATTGGACAGACTTTTGGAAAATTGTACCCCTGGTGTTGGCTTTTGATTTTCGCTCTGAATCCTGCTTTGACATCAATGGATTCGGACCTTTATGGAGTAGTGAGCGTTCCCTATCTTCATGCACAATCTGACGAGTTTAGCAGGGATGTCAAAGCTAGACATGGCTCTGTATAGCTTGTCACTATAAATGCTGTCATATGCGGCCTTAAGATCGATCAAACGATGGTAAGTATCGATCTGGACTTCTTGGGTTTTCTCCAGGATCTGAAGTACAGCTCGGCTGGTAGTCCGTCCAGTCCAGCAGCCTTGTTGGACTTTAGTTTAGATATTGCTATCCTCACTTCATTCTAGTCGGGTGGACGAAAGTCTTGGTTTTCATTGTCCAAGTTGAATGATTCATTCTGCCTGATAGTGGAATTTAGATCGTCGTCGCCGTTTAACAGTCTGCAGAAGGGGTTTTTCCCTATCCTTAGCACCGACAGTGGCTCAACTCAATGTTTTCTTGTTCATCACTACAGGTCTCTGTTCGGGTCTTCTGGCCTTGACACATTCTTTTAAATTTAAATTTAAAAGAAAAATTGAAATTTGAACATTTTTTTAAATTTGCGAACATTGTTCCTAGAGAAGCGCCTCTCTAATTCCTCGATCGCGCGATTCTTTCCTTTTCTTTTTCCGTCCTCTTTTGCTCTCGTCCTCCTGTGCAATGCTTCTGCGTAGTTTTGCGAGTTGTTTTGCTGCATGTGCTTTCCAGAATTCTTTATAGGGGATGGCCAGGCTAAACCCAGCAAATCAGTCGCGGCAACGATATCAAAGGTCTTCAGTACTTGATGCAGGCTGCATAGGACTTCTCGAGATGCTGAGGGATACGGAATGGGCAAAGATTCTGACGGTTCGTTGCAATTGCAGCTGTTCAACGTTGAATCCCCTCACAGTATGTTTCCGTTTTTGTGGCGTCTGAGATATCCGTAGACGTACCTTGGCTGAAACCAGGTAGTGGTCCGAGTCTATGTTGGCCGCTCAGAATGTTCGGACGTCTAGAATACTGAAGTAGTGCCTTACATCGATCGCAACATGATCAATTTGGTTGACGGTTTGATGATCTGGTGACCGCCACATTCCCTTATGCATATTGAGGTGTGGAATCCGTGTAACATTACGTTACTATAGCTAGCAAAGTTAATTAGCTTAAGTCTGTTTCCAGACGTGGTGTCGTGTAGGCTATGATTCCCAATGGTACTACCAAAGATTTACTACTACTTTCCTATCTTGGCGTTAAATTCACCTAGGACGATTTTAAAGTCATTCTTAGGACATTGCTCATATGTCTTGTCGAGGAGCTCGTACAAACACTCTTTGATAGCATCATCTCTTTCCTCCGTGGGGAGTGAGCGCATATAAGGCTAATGTTGGCGAGTTTAGCCTTCATGCGGATTGTTATAAGGCGGTCACTGATGTGTTTAAAGCTCAAGACGTCATTCCGCAGTCTGCCGCTTACAACAAATCGGCGCCCAAATAGACGCTGCTTCTGTTCTCTGCAGCAATCTGCTTTATAGCAATCTGCCTTATAGCAATCTAGAGCCTCCGCCAAATGTTCGGGAGCAAGTGGCCTGCTCATGGTCCGAACATTCCACGTGCACATCCGAATGTCTTTGTCCTTTCTTTCGTTTTGCAGCGTCGTTAACAATAAGTCTGTCTTTTTCCGATGCTTGTTGTTGTTTCGGCACTAAAGTGTTTTCCCATGAAAGGGAAGTTACTCCGACGCCCACTTCCCTCTTATACCCCTACGATGAGGGGCCAGATCTTCCGGAGTCAGTAACCCACTTCGGGAATATAAACGCTCCCGTTGGCCCATTAAGGGTTCATCCATCACCATCTCTTTTCCAACACCCTGCCTCAGTATTGGAGATCCCTATAGAACTGGGATAATACTTATAGTTCGTCCTGGCGCCTTGTTCTTTTTCAATATTCTTATTGTCATTCGAAGTTCGGACAGGGACAGGGTTTTTACTTTGACGTTGTCGGATGCTGTATTAACATTCGGATCTTCGATCAATGATTGTCCATCGAACGGCTCGAACGTTTCTTCTAAGTGCTCGGCAAATAGTTGCGTTTTGTCTTTGTGTCCTTTTGTCCATTTGCCGTTGGCTGTCCTTATTGGTGATGTTTGCATTATGGGTTTCCTTATGGACGTCAAGCCCACGAGGTAAGTGGAAGTCTCGCGATTTCTTAAATCCTGTGGGACATTTTTTTGCTTTTGGCAAAAGTTGTTACGATAAGTTTTATCGTTTTTAGGGGCGCGAGGAATTGTTTGCCATCTCTTGTGCGCTCTCCTCTTTTCTTGTATGAGGTCTTTGATATCAGGCTGGTATTTGACTTTTTTGTTCCATGTTGCACTCTTCCGGAAAGGAGTGTTTTTCCACACTGCGCTCTAAATGGCTTCCACAAGTTTTTCCATTTCGGGCGGTGTCCTTAGCGGCAAATTTGAAGCAAGATTTTCTTCGCAGTCTTTTCTGAAAACGTTCCAATTAGTTTTGTTACTAGTTAACCTAGGCTATACTTCCACCCCTTTTTAGAGTGTACATAAGTGGTCCCAATACAGAACCATGTGGCAAGTCACCGATTGTTTTGTAATCTTTCAGTTCGCTATTCTTAGTTTGTTACAATCTTTATTGAGAAAGATTAACAGTTACATACATATATGTTTCAACCAGGTAGTAGTTCTCAGAGCTTCCCAGGTTTTCCTCAGTATGAGGAAAACTGTTTGGGTGCAGTTTGATTTCCATGTTGAGTATTGTGTTGTATGCGCCATCGTGGTATCTTTTTAAGTTGAAAGACGGAAACCTTCAAAAGACGTTACTGAGTGCACCTCCACTCCTATACTATGATCCTAGTCGGACTCCTGTTCAAGCAATTCATAAGGCTGTTGATGGTTACTCCAGTACTGAGACTGCTATTAAGTTGCAGGAATGTCTATGTCTATGTCTTACCACAATTCATGCTGCATTACTATGGATAGTGCACATTTATCAAAGACAGATGTTAACTCAAAATCTAGTATCTATCATGACGCCTCATGTATTTGGTTTCCATTTTCGTCCTCCAGCTCATAAGATGTACTTAATCTTACTTACTTATGAGGTAACTCTTTGCCGAACAATACATTTTCGCAATACTTATCTGATATTCTACTAAATACTTCTATTACTTCTATTTTCTTCTTTTCCTCGTTTATTGAAAGCCAAGGAATACCATGTGTATTATGTCCCACAGTTGAGGTCTCAGTACAGAACCTTATGGCACCCCGTTAATGATCGTTCATTCGATAGAAGCACGTGTTTTCAATTACCACCTCTAACCTGATGCAGAGGATTGTGCCTACTGTATCTAGGATATGAACCGAACGATACCATGAAGACTTGTCTAGTAACGTTTTCCTTTTGAGAAGTTTTCCTACCAACTTTGTTGTTTTGTTAATACTCTTTCGTTCAACCAAGGATTGTGTATGACTGCGGTTTTGACAACTTCATATATTTGGAATACCATCGGGTTCAAGTTCTTTTTGTTGCCGCATTTGTTGTGACTATTACTGAGATATTTTGTGTTTTAGGTTCATTTTAGTTAGGTTTTAGGTCCATTCGAGTTATAGGAAGTGGAAGTCGATAATTGCTAAACTTTTCATGACTACTTGGCACTTGGTGCCTTATGAACTGCTTTCATAATGTTTTGCAAAGCTCTTGAAATTCGCTGGAGGGTGGTCCTTGTTCTGGAGGGTATGTGAAACCACCTCCGATTGCTTTTGGCACACAACCATAAACATTCTTCATTTATCATTGGGTGGTCCGTAGTCCTTTCAATTATCATTGTAGCATCACATGTTCTGTCTTTATTTTCTCAGATCCCGTCAGTTTCCAGATCGGAAAATATCTCTGTATCAAGAGCATATCCTTTTGGAAGTGTAATGCTATCCTCGATTCATTGACTAAGTAAATACATAAGTCTGTCACATGACACTGAATAGATGAAGCCATCGCAAAATCCATCTACTGTCTCCTCCAAGTGTTTACTCGAATTTTTGAAATTGTAATTCAAGGTTTTCTCGTGTACACCCAGAGGCCAACACCCTCCCAAACACCAACGTAGAAAAAAACACAAAACCACCACGTAAACGTTAAAATCATAACTCAAGTCCTTAACCATTAAATGGGGTTCGGCTCAGAGTTCATAGTTTTTTTTAGCAAAGGTCCCTTCCACATCGACGCGTGCTCGCAAAGCTTAGTCGTGTGAATTTTATGGTCAGGATACTCCTAAACGTGTTTGTTAAGTTTTTATTCGATTCTCGCCCTATTTACTTTATTTCGCTCAGCACTGCTTGTTAATGTTTTTTTGTTGTTTTTAATTTAATTTAAACATACACATGCGGATGGCTTTGTTGCCTTGTTATTCCACCACTCCAGCAGGACTAGATGGCGCACTATAAAACCGGTACACACACATAAAAACTAGAACAAAATAATAATAAAAAAAAAAGAAAAACTTCCAAACAAGGACAAGGACACGTGGTTCGTAGAGAAAAAAAAAATCTAAATAATAAAACAAAAAAAAGGAGCACAAGGGAAAAATACTAAACCAAGATTCTGGAACTGTCCCCCATCCGTGTGCCCAGGAACAAGGGCAAGGAGCAGCAATTTAAATAAATGGAAACGGGGGTTGGTTAGCATTACTATCATGCGCTATAAACTTGTTATTTCGTTTCGAGATTTGTTGTTCTCCGGCTGCTCTGCATGTCGAAGTGAAGAGGTTTGCCATTGCTTTGCTACTCTCTTGTTGCGATGAGTAGGGCTCCTTAGCCGGGGATCTGTTGTGTCGTCTCTCTGCAACGCGCTCTCGGCAATAAATGTGTGCTCCTAAACGGTCCTTTTGTGATTTTCTCATATGTCCTTGTCAGAGTTTTATTCATTCACGTTTTGTGTTATCCTACCCTTTCTCCTGGCTCCTGATGAGAGATGGTGTGAAATTCGGGACGAGTTTCTTTTTATATATTTTCCTTGGCATCAAAGTGTCATTTATATAAGTGTGGTGTTTTGATGGATATGGAGATGGGCTCCGGCTTGAGTCGATCCTCTCAGCACCACTGGGTCGAGGGGTAAGTGATGCTTTTACAACAGACACTATCTTCATATATTTTATTTCGGGTCATATAATTCATAGACGTATATTTTTGGATGACGTACTTTTGCAAAATGTTTTATTGGCGCAGGGGGCAATTTTCATTTTTATGCTCGAAGGCAATTTGAAAGAAAGGATTGGTTGTCTTTTTGGCAGGATTATGATCAGATTGAGTGAGTTCTGTCGTTGTAGTCTATTTTGAGAGGAGGTGGGTTGGTGGTGATATGCTCGATTTGTGGAAATGGTATTGGAGGCCAATCATTATATCCTTTTTACGGTTTTATTTGGGTAGGCATTGACGAGCGGAAAAACGTGATTTGCGTGACCTCGAGTGACATTCAATGGAGGAATGATGACTTCCGTTGTATGTAATTGGGATTACAATTTGCTTCGTATAGTGGAAATGGGAGGACTGGTATCTTTATAAGAAAATGATTTGAGCATCCTGCGTGACGTTAAGAAACAAGAGTAGTGAAAGGAATGTATGTAGTTGACTAGCTTAGGGAAGATTATCACTGCAGAATCTGGTGCCTTTTCACAACCATGTTCTATTTAATTCGTATAACATTAAAGGAGTTGAGTTCCATATGTAGCCACAGTTTCCTTCCTTTGCAGTTTAGAAAAGTTAGTGTAACGAAATTCGGTAGGAGCTTAAAGCCTTTATTCAATAGAGAGTTACAGATGAAGTTCGTCCATTAAGGTATCAACTTGTGGGACATATTCACCACTATATTACTAGGTACATATGTCGTGTGGAAGAAGTGTCACGCACGGGATATAGGGGTTTGCGCCGGTAGGGATGAAATATAATCACAAATTCTGATGAGTGCATAAACAAGTGTTAGTGTGAAATTATTATTTAATCGCGTTGGAATAGAAGGCTCACCCAAGCTGTAACTGATAAAATGTGCTCAAACTGATAGAATGAATCAAGATATCCTGGAAAAGCCCGCTTTGAGTGCGACTATATAGACCAAAGAGTACAAAGAACGCCAGAAAGCCTAACCATTAATATATTTGTGTAAAGGACTAGAACAATCTTACAACGATTAATGGCACGATGACTACAGAAGCTACAGACGCCGAGCTCGCTCCAGAAAAGATTCATTGGTTGAGTTCTTAGTTTGACCGTAAGATCTAGACTTCTTATTAAATTTGGCTTTGGGATAAAGAAACCTATTTTTTGATTTCCTATTACGTAGTCTTAATAGGGAAAAACTCTTTCAATGTAAGTAAGTTAACATCTTTGTCTGAACTAAAGAAGCTGCGCTTAACATAATCGGTGACATGTCACGTGAACAGGCACTATCCACCAACCCATTTACTACAGAGATAATAACCTTTCCAAGTCAAATTTTGAACAAAACTTGTGGAATAAGTTCCGAGAGTCAACATTCTCAAAAGTTGTACACTTTTACATCTCGCGTGTTTGTGCATTTTTGGCCAATTCAATGTTAGAAGGTCTTCTCAGTAATATACCGAGCCATCGAAAGAAGGCACTTGATATCCGATATTGGGAAAAGCTTTTGGAACCCCGATTTCGATGTCAGTTGGAATGGATCAGTTAGAGATAGGCTGGCAGAGAGCCAGGTAAATCTTATGGAGGGAACGACTTGGTCTTCTCATCGACCTATTTGCTTTAAGATGACCTGGAAGTTCATTCGTACCTTTGACCTTAATCTCTGGGGATATGGTAGTCAACGAATGGAAAGAGTCTAATACTGTTACATTCTCTGAGCATAGACCTTATCGCAATCCCAAAAGAACTGACTGGGATGCTTTCAGGAGCGTCCTAGACGGTTCGAGTGGTTTTCGCACCCTAACAACCCACTCTCCGATTGACCGCCAAGTTAAAAAAAATTACCTTAGCTCTCTATTCAGTCTTTGTTAGGTCCTGCCCCATTTTCAGGTGCAAGAAGAGGCCCAACCCCATATGGTGCTTAGCCGAGCTTTCGACCTTGCGGAAAAATTACCAAAAGCTATAAAACGCGACCAAACGCATAAAATATCCCGCTCACTGGGACCGCTACAATGAAAGCAAAGGTTTTTACAAGAAAAAGATAATCTACAGCAAGAGGTGTCCTGAAGCAAGTTCTGCATAGAGTCCACAAAAGACGCAGCTAGACTCCGGAAAATCTTTTCAAAAGTACCTACAGTCCCAGGCGTCATCAAAACCAGACGGATCCTGGACAGAATTATGCTCTGAGACACTAAAATTCTTTTTTAGGTCACATTTTCCAGGGTGCGAAATCCTAGCATCTAACACAGCAGTAAGCCCTTACGACAGAAAAGCCACCACAAATCACCTCCTCGGCAACCAGATTATAGACGAAAAAATATGATCCTTTAAAGCACCCTGCCCTGACGACATTTTCCTCATGGTGCTACAAAGCCACAAGGAGATCGCGGGTGTCTTAATTGCTTGTATATTCCTCGAGCCTGGAGAAAAGTCAAGGTCACTTTCATACCCAAAGCGGGTAGACCCTCACAATACTACCCCAAAAGACTTTAGGCCTATTAGTCTTACCTCGTTCCTACTCAAGACATTTGAAAGATTAATAGATCTACACATCGCTTCAAACTAAGTCCTACGGATATGTCCCCAGCCAAACATGCCTCTATTAAAGGCCGATCTGTTAAGACAGCCCTGTATGATGTGGTAACAAGGATCAAAAGTTCACTCCACCATAAAGAATTTACGGTAGCAACCTTCCTGGATATAGAAGGAGCCTTCAACAATGTAAAATCTGAATCTATATGGCTAACACTGGATCTACAATTTCGATTTTTACAGAAAGGTCAAAAACTGACGAAGGAGTGGGATTTGGTATATACTCATCTGAACCCGAAATTGCTCGCTCACTTAGACTTCCGAACCGCAGCAGTGTGTTCCAAGCGGAAGTATTAGCAATCGCGGAAGCGACACGAGAACTATCCACGAAACTGCAGTCAAGAAAGATGATGGACATATGTATACATCGACGGTCAAGCCGCAATGGAGGACATCTCATCAACAGTCGTCAAATCCAAACTTGTGAAGGATGATTTAGAAAGAAAGGGGTCCGGACAGGACCTGACAATGGTCGATATCTACCGCGCCTAGCTCTTGTTAAATCCAATATAGAGGAAGCCTTCGCGAGACTAGCTAATAAGAGATATGCCAAGACTAAGAAAATTTTAGCGCTGAACAGACCCAACTTAGCGTTCTTAACGGAGATGAAGAAGAATGCGACTAGACACTGATAATATGTGCGAAAGGTGTGGCGACACGGAAGCAGAACAGAGCACATCTCACTTCCTATGCGAATGTCCAAGCGTGTGCAGAGCTAGGAAAACGGCCCTGAAATTTACAACAATATCGGGTTGGTTCAGGGAGGTCGCTTAGCTATCCCAAAGCTACAGACCAACTTTTGTTAGTTGCATGTGCAGCCACCCCTTCTACCTACCGACCTACCTACCTACCTATGGAGGCATTTTCGTGACTAGGGATGTATAGGTACATAGATGCTCATATCCAATAATCTACAGATTGGAACGGACTAACTACTGTATTTTAGGGAGAAATCCTTACGATCGCCACTATAGTGCACATTCTTTTAATGAATAATCACCCGAAATAGCAGAGTTGAATGCATGTCGCCTTATCGTATCCCACTTTGGATATCAAAAATTTTTGACTGGTATCTACATATAACGCGGTAAATGTAAACGAAGCTCTATAATTGGTGCATTGATCAATTCGTAGCAAAATGTTGTCCTCTAGTTTTCAGAATCCTTTTCTCGGAAGCTTGATAATCAACCCCTTGTTTCTTATAAAAAAAATTTCACAATTCGATTGTTCACGAACGTCTGACAAACATCCGAGAGTGTATTGAGAAGGTCGCTTAATTCTATCACAAACTTCAGCACGGTGCCTACTACCTTGGGATTGAAGTCTCTCTCCACGATGTGCACTAAATTCCGATCGTCACCTAATTCGCCTCATTTTTCCTGCCTTTAATATTCAGCCAAGGCTGTTGATCTAAGCATCTGTTCAATGCTAGACTCACCAATTCTACTATTATCTACCAGTAGTAGAGTATATATCATTTTTGGTCGACGAGAGGTGACAATTACTTCCTAGAATCTTACAGTTCTCCTTAAACGATTCCAAAAGGTCATTAACAAAGTATCAGTCAGTATTCGAAGCTTAGTGAGACGTTTCCAAGAACTAATGTGTTTGCATTGCAGGGTGCTTAAAATTCGCTCTCGCCCCTATTACATCTAC
The DNA here is from genome assembly GCA_905220385.1 of Xylota sylvarum. NCBI lineage: Eukaryota > Metazoa > Arthropoda > Insecta > Diptera > Syrphidae > Xylota > Xylota sylvarum. The sequence goes on from LR999958.1 coordinate 45,147,869, forward strand.
ATAGGTTCTGCGATAAGGCTTGGAGGATGACCTTACTAAGAGATCTACATACAAGCTGTTGTGATTCTTTCTTGTCATTTGACGAACCAACATCTATGGGGAAGTGCTACCTTTCTTAGTAGGCTTCTATCCAAACGATTTTAGCGCCACCTATGCAACTTAGTAGAAGGCATGACATTGATGAACAAATCAACTCCTTTCTCTTCCCAAATAAGCTCATAATCCACAAAACTCCCAAAGTCAATGCGCTGCCAAACAATTGAATTATGATGACTGTCAAACCGCAACTTGTCGGAAGAAACGTAAATACCTCCTCTCAAGACTTACACGAGTGGTTCTCAAGCAAATAATCCACCACGACGACGACGCCTTTATGCATACATACATATGTGTTGTACTACTAGTCCTACACTCGCAATTACGTTGTGCCTTTTTTTAGGATTCTTTATCCACTCAATGCTAAAGAACGCGCCGCTGCTGCTGTGCTTCTAAAGCCCCTTTAAGCCCCCGCAGGGCTGGCACTGGCAAACAGGCAGGCTGTCAAGACAAATGAAGTGACGTTACGAGTATGTATTCCCCTTCGATGTGACAAAACGCTGTCAGTGTAACATGTCAGTTAGATTATGCAAATAATGTTACCGAATCCCTAGCTGCTTCATATTCATGATATGCGTAACATTCACATCACTGTTTTTTTTTTTTTTTTTATCTCCTTACAGATTGCCACGGTGGCGGCGGCGTGTATGGACTTTATGTGACTGACATCAATGTTCCAGAAATTGTTGACTTTCGGGATAATGTGACATTGTCGTGCAGCTACGATATGAGTGGCCACACATTAAACTCCGTCAAATGGTACAAAGATGAAATGGAATTTTTCAGGTGAGTAAATGCCTTCTCTGACAAATTGTATGGCACAAGATGTGTGCGGCGTATCCTTCCTGGTATTTGTTGTATTGTCCCGGTCGTTTGGCTTCGTTTTTCTAGGTCGGTTATTATTTTTTTTGCTCCCCCCACCCCGCCCTTTCCGTTGGTCGTAATGGTAATAATGCTTTCTGTGCCTTTACTGTGGCGAACGAGTATAATTTCCGTTGTCCTTGGATACAGCAGCACTGACACACTGTAGTCGCTTATTTAGATGTCAGGGGACTCGTCGTCGTGTCGGTGATACAACCAACAACACAGTACAACACGCCATTTATTTACCCGTTCGTTTATGAGGGCAAGCGAAAAAGGATGCCCAGAGGGATACACACACGCAGGATCTGCCTCTCTGCCTCTCCGCTCCGTGTGTGTACACATTACATTAATGCTCGAACATGAGAACCACATTAGAATTATTTATTTTTTCCTTATTTTGTCATAACACATCGGGTATGGGTTAACAGCACTAGTAGCAGCAGATGAAAACCAACCCAACAACGACGAATGTTAACTGGAGATACATCTTTTTTCATTTTACAGATACACACTGCAATACATAGCGTTTAGTTTCCCTTTTTATGGAGATGCTTTATGCGTGTCCTTTGAGACGGATAAATTATTTTCCCAGCATCTATACACATACATACATATATTTCTGAGTTTAGCTTTTAGATATTTTATGTTGACAAATGGTGGCTTATGGGGAACATCTTAATCATAGTTAAGTCAATAAATTATTTAAAAATGTGTTTACAGCTTAAGTGGGTTTGGAGTAGGTGAAAAATAGCACAGGGACGAAGGTATTCCCTTTGAACGGGGTATAGTATACGGACTATCTATTATAGTGCGTAGGAGTGATATAGTGAGGGCTTTTGTAAAAATTATCGTGCCTTCAACTTGAAGAAAATCTTCCTTAATTTTTGCGTTTCCTGTCGCCTTCGACTGTCATACACGAATGTTTTCTATGATGGCATATTCCCCTTTCTCCTGAATATAACCGTCTCATTGCAAGTCCTGGCGAATAATTCGCTTTGGAGACTATAATCAACTAAAGTTTGCAGATTTCTAGGTCCTTCAGTAGTTCTGTACTACTTCGACCTGCTGTTCCTCAATGCTAAATTGTAGTGTCAGGACCACCTTAGTCAAATTATCATACATAGTGAATATTTTGACAATCATATGCAGCAGGCAAACAACATCGGCAGTGTTTGACGCACATGTATAAACCAACATTTTGTCGCATCAACAACTGCAAAAGTAGTGCCGATAGTGCGCAACCTTGTCAGATATCACTTCGAATCTGAAAAATCAAGTGTTATGTTAACTGATTTGACCTAGCAGTTGATCCGGAATCAACTATGCTATGCTATGGAAGCTGATTTCTGCTAAAACAGTATTACGGCTTAAGCAATCCTTGCTAATGGCTCGTGGAAATATGGTTCACGAAAGCATCCTAAACGGCCATAATACTATTCCTAGTAATTCGCACTATATTGTCCCCTATCTGGACTTTAACGTCAAGTATAAAACCAGGATTCCAAGGATCTACAACGCCTACGCGCCATCGTGTGCGGTTTCTGGCAATGTGCCTTAGCTCTCCCCAACTCTTTCCCAATTGCCGAGCTTCCTTCTCGACTGTTCTGCGCCATGTACTTCTGCCTTCCTGAGTAAGCGGGTTCCATTGCATCGCGTGGTTAGCTATGGACCTGTCACCTTTTCGGAGAGTGTGACCAATCCACTGCCACTTTCGTCGTTGTATGGTTGTGCCTATAGGTTCATGACCCGTACGGTTTGGCCAGAAAATCCTTAAGATGTTGCGTAGGCACCTATTAACAAACGTTTGCATCTTCCTCGTGATAGTAGCGGTCACTCTCCAGGTACCACATCCATATAGCAGCACGGATTCAACGTTGGAACGGAACAGTCGTAGCTTGGTGTTTAAGCTTATTGCATTACTACGCCAAATTGTGGATAGCATCCCAAACGCAGATTTTGCTTTCCCTATTCGGCTGGCTATATCCAGTTCGGTTCCGCCATCAGTTGAGACAATACTCCCAAGGTATTGGAAACTCTCTACTCTCTCAACCGTTTGTCCAGCAATGCATATTTGAGTTGATGAGTTCGGTCCTAGGCTGATCATTTTTGTTTTTGCCGAGTTAATTTTCAGCCCAACGATGTTAGCTTCTCTCTCCACATTAGCTGTCATTTGTTGAAGGTCCATTATTCGGTGGGACAGTAGGCATACATCGTCGGCGTAGTCGAGGTGTTTGAGTTCAGATGTAAGAGTCCATCGAATTCCTCCATTTCTCGTCGATAAAGCCGCATTTAGCACATTGCTTATCACCAATAGAAATAGTATTGGTGAAAGAATGCAGCCTTGCCGAACCCCACTTTGGACTTCGAATTCCTCAGACAGCCTTCCTCTGTGCAAAACGTGACATGTGGATCCATCGTATGTAGCCTTGATAATAGCTATTAATTTATCAGAAATGCCTCTCCTGGCCAAGGCCAAATACATTCCCGATTGACACTATCAAACACCTTTTCGAAATCGATGAACAGCAGGTGTAATGGTGATCGATATTCAACGCATTGCTCGATGATGATCCGCAGGGTGTTGATGTGGTCGATACAGGAGGATCCAGAGCGGAAACCTGCTTGTTCAGCGTCGAGTGTGTCTTCGAGGTGTTCTTTGATTCGCTCCAGGATAATTCTAGCTATTACTTTAGCCACAGCAGGTAGCACGCAGATACCTCTCCAGTTTTCGCACTGCATTAGGTTGCCTTTTTTAGAGAGCTTGACGATCATTCCTTTCTACCACTCATCCGGAAAACTCTCGGCTTCCCATGTTCTCCCAACAAGTGGAAATAGAAGCTCAGCCGATGCAGTTGGCGCCGCCCGAAAAAGCTCCGCAGGTATGCCATCAAGTCCTACCGCCTTATTGGTTTTCAGTGCTTTGATCGCGGTAATGATCTCTTCTTTACTGGGGGTTGAGGTGCGAATTCGGGAATTTCTTACCACGGATACTTCAGTCTGACTTGGTTGCGTATTGCTGGCGAATACTCTGTTTAAAACAGAAGCAAAATGCTCCTTCTATCTCTTGAGTTGATCCTCATCCGATATTAGCAACGAACCGTCTAAGCCTTTCACTGGATGTTGAGTAGAGCTTCGGCCACCTATTAGCTCTTTGGTGATTCTATAAATATCAATATCTGGTAGGCAGACATACCAGAAGACTTGGTGCTCACTTCAATGATTACTGTAGAACATGTAGAGTTGAAAAAGAGAAGGAAACCATGACACATTTTCTGCATACCTGTCCTACCCTTTCGGCTTTCAGAAGGAAAACCCTATTGGAGTACTTCTTCGAAAATCTTAACGATCTACCTAAACTTGACTTAAATAAAATAAAAAGCTTCGTCTTCAGATCAAACTGATTTAATGCCTAAACGTCGAATCATATTTCTTCGGCATGGGTACACACTAAAACCTGTTGCTCTGCCGCTTATCCAATTTGGAAAGTCTCCATGTAGATGTCCGGTGCTGGTAATCCGATTTTTTCATAGTGGCATCACAATGGACCTTTTTTTGGTGTAAGTGTGTCCCTACTGAGCGGGGATAGCCACCAAACCCAACCCAACTATGTATCAACAAATAAGAATAGTACTGATCTACTATTTCCAGGAATTTGTCATCTAAAGTCCGTCACATCCCATTGCTCATTCACCGCAAAGTCTTTCGTAGAAAACTCAGTCTGATCCTTGCAAACCTGATATGCAAATATGTATCTCGATTGCTTAATTGCATCTAGATAATTCTTTCATTCTCCCCTAGATTAATACCCTCTATTTCCCCCTATTACTTTCCCTCAATTACTTTGCTGCTACCAATTACCTTCCCTAGGGGATGGCAAACAGCCCTCTTACCAAAAAAAATTTACCCATTGAAATGCTCATATCTAGATATCCTGCAAAACCTGGCTCTCCAGAATTGGATTTCAAGCCTACTGCTGTTGAAAGAGAGTCCAGCTTCTTACACGGACCTTCTCTGCATCTTAGAAATCCCTCCGTTCCTTGCAACAAGCATACCATCAATATTCAGATATGTACCTATTCCCCACCGAAAAGCAAAACAAGAAACCACAAAAGATAGGTTAGCTTTCTAAATCCATGCCAAAGGTAATGGAACGCATACACATCCCATCATTAAACGAGTGTGTAGTTAGATTTCAAGCAAGCATTCCAATTAAGTTTTTAATTAGCCACGCCACGTGCAAATTATACAATCCTCTTTCCTAAAGTCCCAATGTCATATGTAAGCAGATACTTCACCCGAAGAAAAACCAAGTCAAGAGGTTGCTATTTTCTGTGCCTTCTCTGTGCATGCACCAAGTGGTGCCTGGCGACCACCATCCACCCTTCGTTGCTTTCTGAAATCTTGATACGTTGACACACCTTTTAAGGATGAGGTCATGAGGAATGTCATCATTGAGAAAAGGATGTATACGTACTTACGACTCGTACGGTACAAAGGAAATAAAAACGCATGTGGTAAGGGTAAACCGGAGCGCCCTGACGCATAAGTATATTCAAACTGATGAGCGGCATTTTACAACACACCCCCGCCCGTTTTCGTGGTTAACCCAACACTTGTGTATAAAATTTTGCAATTACCATCCAAGGACAACGAGTACATGGGCCTTTGCCGAAAATGTATCTCTAATTTTGGTGTTCGTTGGAAATTTTCTTAATCCAATCTGACTTGTCGAGTGGGACTCGCGCATATGCCCCACTCATTTCCATAGAAACACTTTAAAATTTTTAATTAAGACAAGAGTCCTTTAACTAAACGAGAAGCGTTGGGGTGAAGGATTGCGAACGCTCACGGGATGGTTAATTCAAATTATCATCCTTCTATCATCATAGCCTATAGCGGGCACAGGGTGAAAGCACTCGCTACCATGTATCTTCTCGACATGGGCGAAATATGTTTTTCTTTTTCCTCGCGCCCCGTTTCCCCTTGTAATCCGTTAAATATGGCGAGAAGGAGAGAGGAAGGACCTCGACAACGGAGCGGTTTCTTCTATTAGCAAACACACCCATTCGCCTCGATCTCTTGTGGAAACAAGGATGCGTAATTAAAATGATGTGAGGAGTTGTTCTTCTGCTTGTTATTAACGTGGTAATTATGGCTGTTTGATGGCTGGAGATACATGATGCGATATATAGAGCATATGATGGAATCACAATATGTGAGTGTGCTCAGATCTTTAACATGCTTAGGCGCTTGTTAATGTCGCCGCGACGCACGGGGGTTGGATTGCCGCTCGGAGGCTACATACATAGCTCTGTACTTTGGGTTTTAGCAACTAATTGTACGTTTTCAACTCGTTCAATGTCAGCTTTTGACTCATAACCCCAGGGTTGTCATTAGAAAATCATGTCTCTGGATTGGGGATTGAGGACGTACTTGTGAATTGTTTATGCCTGGGAGAGTATTATTGACGTTTGACGTTAACGGCAGTAAAACTGTGGAGGTGGAGAGATTTCTAGTGTGTCCTCATTTTATTTCATGAATCCTTAAAGATTCCTTTGCAATAATGGCTATATATTATTCTTCTTTCAGATACTCCCCTATGATGCATCCAGTGTATATGAAATTCCCTGTCGATGGTGTTCAGGTCAGCGATGATAAAAATATCTGCAACGAGCTGACATGTCGAATCGAACTCAGTTTGCAGGGTAAAAAGTCATCGGGCGTGTACAGATGTGAAGTGTCCGGTGATGCACCACATTTTAAGTTAACAACGAAAGCATCCAACATGACAGTTGCTGGTAAGTACAATGTGAACATCCATTAGATACAAATATATTTTAATACATAGAATGACATAATGGTGCTACTTTCCACATTCGCAATTTGTTTCGCATTCGCATTCGTTCACGCGAGAAAAGGTTGATCCATATTTGACAGATGTCAAATTTGAAATTTGACAGATGTCATTTTCAGTGGTAACTATGTACCTGCGCTTGGTGTAGCGATGGAATTCTAATTTCACTGGCTAGCCATTGTCCCATGGGATTTAGCACGTTGGTGCACGGTTGGAGCTAAAAGGGAGCTCAAATTATCGAGGAGAACAGTTGAGGTCAATAGACTTCAGGAAATTGTCTCGAGCGATCCAGTTTCCAAAGTCGGACTAATTCGTGATAGAACGAGGGAGATTGTTGAGACACTGGATCGTACAAATGAAGTCCTCATGGAAATACACTTTCCGGAAAGCATAAAGTTAGAGGAAACAAGGATCTAACAGGATGGATAGTGCAGAAGCGGAGCGCATAGTAACGCCAGATGCGGTCAGTGGGACGATAGAAACGTTTTCTCTTTACAAGACCGCATGATGGCCTTCTTGCCAAAGTATTCGATTCTGCACATGGTTCGTAGAGCATAGGTATGTCTAAAGAACTTACGATATCAGCACTCTCCACATCGGAACTGAAGATATTCACCTGGTACCAGCGGGTATTCACAAAGAAAATTATCCGAGATATTGTGTCAGACTCTCAAAAAATGTCGCCATATTGAGATTCTTAGAAGAAATGAAGTGAACGAGATCAATTCCCTAACGTTGAATGTTGTCTTTTCGACTGACAATGCTCCTTACAAATGATCCAAGAGCATTTGTCGGCTATATCATGGAGAACCGTGTCACAAACAATTATGCTTATAAAAAACCAAATCGTTATTGTAACTCCTGATGGAAGACGTGAGAAGACCCATTATTCTGAAAAATCCTATTCTGAGCATCAAGGCTCAAAGATATCAGTGTAGCTTGGGGCCTAAACGAACTCATAGAGTTTAGCCTTGCTACCGAATTCAGAGAGTTATGGTGGTCTCGAACTATATATTTCAAAAAACTTTCTAGGAGCTGTTGTAGGATATGAATGTTTGTAATTAAACGAACTAAGAAACGCAGAGATAAGCAGATTTTTGGAATCATTATCCTTAGGTTCGAAACGATTTCGTATTATAAAAGTTCGATCACACATGCCAGGAAGCTTAGCATAGTAAACTGGAAACAAACTATTTGTAATGAATAGCCTGGTGTGTCTCAAGTGGTTTCAGAAGCCCGTCGAATGACATCCTGTCAAGTTATTCAAACTCTACAGCACGATTAAAACTAAAGGTCACCTGGTATCCGAAATCCACCGTTAAAACACTGATGGAGTACCATTCATCTCTTAATCGCTGTCATTCCTTGGTGATATAATTCACAGCAAGGACATCTCATGTAGGATGCAATTCTTTACAACTTCTTAGAAACAGTCGTTTTTTTGGTGCGTTTCAGCGTGAAGGTTGAAAAAGAGACCTCCTCTAAGTGGACTATCTGTATATATGTATATTATCTGAGCCCATTACTTAGGAGAATGAGACTTTGTTAATCCCAAGTCAAGTTTAATCAATCAATCAATACTTATGTTGCCAGTACTCATTCATTGCATAAAATTCAGGACTTCTTGCCTAATTCTTGCGCTTATGACGAATCCGCACTCAGAGATTAACTGTTTGTATTCCCTGTGCTATTCAACGGCACGTTTCATCGGATAGTAATACCTGTTTTACAATTCAGCTACACGTATAGTTTCTTCGGAACTCAAGTATTCCTGAAATTCGAAAATCGAAGTATTTTTTTCTATGCTAGGATCCTCAACTAATCATTCTATCCAAGACTTATGAGGATAAGGACACCATTGACGTTTTCTCTTTGGTAAGGGATTGCGAACATCTGTTTGAAATGGGATTCTTAGATTACCATGTAATCGGTCTTCACTGATACAATTAAAACTTTTAAATATCAAAATGAATATTAAAGTAGTTAGGTGGCTACCCTGAGGGACTCCAAAGACCCTTTCCGGTTTGAGAGGGATATTAAGTATCTGTCTATGATAGTTTTCAGTAAAAGCTCTTAGTTGGTTAGGGCTTGATTCGAAGAGTGCCTAAGGTGCAACAAATTGGAACTCAGACTTAGCCGCAGGAAAATCTAAAAGTCCCAGCATTACGACAATATCACGAGCTGCACAAGATCAAATCAAAAATTGATCTCATCAGAACAATTATAGACAGATCCTCTTGAATCTCCTTTCAGTTACGCCACATTTTGTATGAAAGAACGCCTACTAACCCTATCCATAAAAACCTGACGTTCTCGTCTGAATATAATTGACTGCGTTTTTCAACACTTTGTTCACCAAGCCTGCAGACAGTAGATTAATCCCTTACGTAAATGAGGTCCAATTCTTTTTAAATATACTTTTACACTATAAAGCATCAAGGGGAAGTATGATAAAAGGACATCGAATTTCATTAATGAACCACTGAACCACTCTCGAACCAAAGTCGACAATAATTAAAAATTCAAATATGATGACTCATATGTATGTATGTCATCATTTGTAGTCGTTATGACTGCTGAATATATGATATTTCGAAAAGATTAACGAGGCTGTTTAAATCAAGGATTTTCATGGTTTATGACCTTTTCATGTCTACAGCAGCTCAACTGCAACGAATCGTATTTCGCAGAGGGAATCCATTCAATCTTATGTCCTTCTCGTGCTTTCATCCTGCATGTGTATGTATGTCCGTGGGAAGAAAGTTTCTTGGCCCTTTGGAACTGAATATTATTTCGTATTGCACTGTGTGGTATCCTTTTTATTGCCACTTGCATTATAACCGACAGAGAACCATGTATGGTATCCTTTAAAGCGCAAAAACCGTTTTAAGTAGATCCCATCATATGTCAAATGCATTATGCGTTGTTTCGTTTACACTTTTGTATCCTTTTTCTTTTCTCGCACAACTACATCGTTGAATGGAAAAATATTTCACTGTCAAGTATGACAGACAGACAGATTTACAAAGAACAAAAGAGTGTGACATAAAATCATGAATGAAAATCAAAAGGATACATTACTACCTCACACTTGTCGTGATTTCAGATGGATGCTTGGACATCTGGTAGGATATGCAAGGTATACATCAAGTATATTTTCCTTTGTCATGTCACGCGTCATGTACTTACTGTCAGAGTAAAACTTCTTACCTATTATTTTTGCTATTCACAATACATATATGATGGAATCCTTGAAAATAATACATTTCCTTTCTCAACTAATAATTTTGGGTGTCTGTTGTTTGTTCTTACAGCTCTGCCGCAAAATAATCCACTTATAAGCAGCTTTCACTCAATGTATCGGCTGGATGAAGTCGTCACAGCAAACTGCTCATCGGATTATTCAAGTCCACCGGCCACGTTAACGTGGTACATCAATGGTGAGAGGGTGAGTATTGTAACACCTTGATAATATCCTTGTTTCCAGAAGACCTCAGTTTTGAATTTGGATTTGATTGGTTTCATGGTTTTATTTAGGCATTTCCGGGTGAACTACAACCGAGAATGGAGCACACCATACCTGCGCATGATTATAACTTGCGACGGCAAACACTACAGGTGCATTTCTATCTGAATGGACCGAGATTTTTCAATCCTGGAAGGAGTCTACAGCTTAAGTGCGTTGCAGAGATTGACAAGTATCCAGAACTGAAAAGAGAGACAACCCTGAGCGCCGTCCTAATGCATGATGAAAATTTAAACAATCAAATGCTACTTAGTTCAGGTAGGTGTCATTTAATTTATCACTTACAGGGTGGCCCGGAAAATATATTATTTAAGTAGTTTATTTCATTGGGTAGAGTATTGTCGCAGATCAAGTAAGAGGAATGGATCGTGAAAGAAATTTTAGGGAATCGAACTTTGTAGTCCAAGTAAAATAATAATGGTCTTAGAACTGACCCTTGTAGCGCTCCCCTCATTTCATTAGAATCAATTATCAGCATCACTCGCAATGAAGCAGCAGAAGCAGATTGGTTCCTCTATTCACTAAGTTATTGCAGGCACTCCCACACAAGTTTAGACTTAATGGAATAGGAATCAAGTGCCGTGATGGCAGCTTGGATATCTGACATTATAGCTATATCATAATTAGCATGGTTTCTGTCAAAACTGATTTGGACACATCTACATATCCATGGCATAGATTTCAGCCTGAAAGATGCTGGCCCATGGATTCAAAGTATTTGGTTCTAGGCTTGAATATTCCTGTTCCAGTGCCTTTATCAGTTCTTTAAACATATGTGTACCACTTTGTTGTGTAATTGCTCAGTGTGTAAATTGTGGATTCATTGCTCCAACTCTTTTTGTTACTGAGCTTGTTCTTTTTGTTCTTTGAAAGTTGAACCTTCTAATATTATCGTCTCTAGGAACCAATAAGTTGTCTACAGTCTTTCTGCTAAGAGACAGCAAGAACCACGCTGATTTCTTCGCCACTTTCGGGAGTATACGTTTAGTTTGCCGGCATCCTTAAGAGTCGAGCCACACACAATTCTGTTTCGTATCAAACCCAATCGTCAATGGAGGACGCGAGACAACCGAATACAGATTCTGTGAGCCTTGCTGTGCAGTCTCATCAGAGATATAATTTCCCGAAATTCCATTGCGATCTGGAACCTAAACAACAGTCAAAAAGTTCCAGAACTATTTTACAGAACAGGTTACAGGGTTGAGCAAGGCCTTTGGTGCGGTATGACTGCCGCTACAGACACAGATACTCCGACCCCATTACCTATTCTCAACAATATAGTCGGCAGCCATTAGGATAGCATAGACTTCCGTTTGAAAAACAGAGCCATGTTTGCCTAACGAGTAATGAAGTCTAATGTTGTCTGCCTCTACGAAGACATCGGACCCTTGACTAGCTTTTGAGCCATCCGTGAAGATTCTACTACAGCCCAGTCCAGGCTCAGCCTGAACGCGATTAAAGTCGACTCTAAATTTGAATAGGGGTTAAAGTTCCGGTGTCATTGCATCAGACGACATATAGTAGGGTGGTAGGATAAGTGTCGCGCAAGGTCATCGAAACTTCAGTAGGGATGATACCAAAAGCCACACCGCCTAAGATGATAGATTGCTTTGAAACAAGCCGTACTATGGAGTTTCGTGCATAAGACAGTCATATACCTACGCGAAAGCACCCTCCACCAAACAATCGCCACATAGGCTAGAAAAGGTCTTATCATAGACGTATAAATCCAGAGAACCTTTTTCGGTGGTAAGCCACATGTTTTGCCAAAAATACCCTTCCACTGCCAGAAAACTGAGTGCGCCTTGGATGTTTTCGACTTGACATACTTTGACCAAAGAAGTTTCTTATCCAGGATCACTCCCAGATATTTCCATTGGAGATCTGGATAGTGAAGCCTTTTAGTACTGACTGATTCAGACAGGTCATAATCTTCCTTCTCGTGAAGAGATCAACCTGAGTTTTCAAAGGATTGACCGAAAGCCCACTCCTAGTGCACCTATCATCATGTCTAAGGCTATCTGCGCATTAGCATAGATAGTCTGTAGGCATGACCCGCCAGAAAGTATGGCGTATCCGCGTATGCCTGAGCGTAAACATTTGAACTATGGAGAGTATGCAACAGAGGGTCAACTACCATGCAGCATAAAAGTAGAGACAGAACACCACCTAGCGGACAGCCTCTGTCAGCACCTGCCATAACATGGCGGTGTAGAACGAAAGTTCTATGCATCAGTATTGCCCTGATCCACAATACCAATGTCCCATCTACCCCATTTTGGCTAGAAGAGACATTTAATCAAAAATCGCATTCTCGAAATCGGCCTCTATGTCGATCTAAATGCCCATGACGCATTCTTTCCTATCGAGCATATTCAATTCTAGAACTTGCAGTCTCGCAAGATTTTTCACGGATGTTGCATATCAGATATAGGATGCATTCTCTACAGACGCCTTAATTTCTGAATCTTACAAAAACTGTCTGTAAGTAGGAATTGAATTTGGAATTCGAAAACAGTTTTTATTAGGTTAGGTCCGATGCCCAATACCCTTATTTAGTTTGGATCATGTTTCAGTATAAAAAAAATAGCTTTAAAACCTCAAGACTAGTTCTTATAACTTTTTAAAAAAAAAATTAAATATTTTTCTTATTTTTTCCAGACGCTCGAGTACTAGAGCCAAGTATTCGAATATTGTTTATCCTCTCAGCAACCCTACTAGCAGCTACAACTATTCATCGAAACACATTTACGATCGTCGGGCTAAGATAGTTAGGTAAACTTTACTTTAAGCTAAATGTATTTATTTAATAATTCATTTTAACTTTTGTTTTATTGCAAAAACAAAAAAGTTCAATTTCCAAGCACAATACAATTAATTTAAATAAAAAAAAAACACTTTTTTTAATTTATACATGCATAGTTTTTTTTTTACTCAAAAAGTTTATTATTTTAGTTATAAATCAAATCCTTAATTTATTGCTTGTATTGATTGTAAATATTGTAAATTTTTTTTAAAAAATTAAAAAATCACTTAAAATGTAAATTGAAATTACTAATGCATACGGGATTTTTATGGTAGGCTAGAGCGCTTATATGCGGTATTTTGTATGTGATACAAATACACGAGGGAAATTCAAATGAAAAACGCAATGAAAGAAGAATTTGTAGATAGGAAAATGTTTTTATTTTTATTTATTTTTATTACTCCGAAATGTATGTGCATGCAGGGTGTACCAAATCATGGCTATATATTTCTAATATTTAAATAGGTTTCTGATATCGAGCAAAAAAAAACTCATCCATTTGTGTGTCTCATGATAGATTGATTCGAAAGTAAAATAAAATCCTGCATGATACTGTGGACAAACCACACACCAGCTAAACTCCAGTAACATACACCATAACGACGAAGCCAATGATCACCCTGTGTAAACATGTTTCAAATCGATTAATATACACTTTTTTGTTTTTATACTCAATGTTGTATGTATATATTTTTGTTTTATGTTTTTCCATCGTTAATCAAGGGCCGTGTAGATACAAAATTTAGTGCTAAAATGAAATCCATTAAAACACCCACCTTTCTCTGTCTGTTGGCTACATACAGGCATGCTCGTCAATATGTTGTCCAGCTGAACAGCAAAAAAAAAAAGGACCAAGATTGATGAATGTGAAGTAACTGGCCAGGACTTTTTTTCCTTTTTTTCCTTTTTTTTGCTGTCTGGTATGGATATCTGAGAGACACAAAAACAGGAAATATTTTTCTAAAACATATTACTCTATTCCAGCTACCAGACTATGTTTGTAGTCGTTAAAGCACGTGCATAGAGTTCAGGATAAGGGATTATGTTTTTTTTTTTTTGGGACATCTATACTCACATTGGGAAAATGAAGTATGTATGTTGTTGACATTGACAATCTGAGGATATTTTTTGTTCCGTTTACTGTGGCATCATTTGAATTAAATGGTGGTAAGGGAGGGTGCTAGAGTAGTTATGTTAAGAGGACCATGTGTTATGACAGTCATTTAAAAATGCCATTTGTTAAACATCAGGAACATAGTAACACCGCTAAGACCGGCGGACTGTAAACATCAATTTGGTCCTTCGAACTAAGAGTTAGTTCTTGTTTTCTTGGCTTTCCTATAGAAATTACGGATGGTGAGACTGTTTTGAATTAGAAGAACGTGTAAACCCTTATCTATTTAAACAGGAAAGGTAATGGTGGCCAAGTATCAAATTATACTGAATTCACTGTCTGTTGGTATTTGCAGTTTGTACAAGTAGAGAGTTCCTCAATTAAGTGCTCTATGTAGGCTCTGGAGTTAAGCCTCTTTTGTGGACTATTCAAAGTTATTCTCTGAATTTAGATGTTTAAAGAACTGGTTAAAGTTAACGATGACGCATATGTATGTACTTTCTGGAGGTCGGATCCATGGGTTACTTTGGTGGTCAGGTACAACATCTGGAAAAGACAACAGGCGCAGACCTTGTGTAGGGTGGACCATCTGTGAGTTTGATTTGGCAGTAGCCATCCTGTCAATCCAATTTCCAATACAATTTCCATGGTTTCAGTCCCTATTTCACGAAAATCTTGAACAAAATTGTGCTTGAGTGACTGAATCATTTCTGAATTGTTCGCATTGTCTCAATCTTTAATAGCACCCCACAAAAAAAAGTTAAACGGCGTCAAATCCTAGCTCCATGCCGGCCAAGCAAAATCACCAAAACGGTGATCACGGTTATTAAAGAAACCAAGAGATGGTCCACCCTCTAGAATCAACTGCTTAGTGTCACCGAGGTTACAACTGTCATATGTGACATATTGTTCAACTTTGATTGAAGTTTCGTAGTTTGTCAGCATATTCTTCGTCTTCTTTCCCCAGATCGTTCCGTGTATACCTCGGACGCCATGAATGATTTTCACTACTCGCTGGGATCGTGAAATAATGTCTATATCGCCAAGTATTCCTGGATAGCTGAATTGATTTGTTAATAATTGATAATACCTTTGATTTTGGAGCCAGTTCTGCATATATGTATATTAGGACAGCAATCGGCTTCTTGTACTGCAGACGGTTAATGCTGTCATACGTGACTCTGAAGTAGGTGAAACCATGGTGCGTTTTGACTTCGAACTCGTTGGTCTCCTGAGCCGGATATCACACTAGAATGTTCTGATTAGTATGATGCAGATCGGCTGTAGACATTCACCCAATTCGCTGAATAGCACCCTACGTGCATCATTTATCCAGGATATCTCTTGGCAATTACAACACCACATAGAAGCTCCTTTTGGTACTGTCATCATGCATATTTCCATGCATCCATTTTCTTAAAGAATTTTGTAAACCATCAGAGTTTATGGCCTTGTACATATTAAGCTATTATGTGACTATTCTGACCTCTTTTATTTAGGTTTGAGAAACTGGATACACCTTCTTTGACTGAAGTTATTTGTTCTTCGAGTCCAAACACATAAGGCCATAAGGCAGCACTGAAAGTTCTCTTTAAAAGTGTTCACAACTCCCTATGACCAATATCATCTAAGTAAGGTAATTATATGAGAAGATTGCCTAGATGCAAACTGGATTACGTTTTTATAAAGTTTTTGGAATTTTGCTCATGTCGCTAGCAATCAATCTGTTAGCAACTATGTTCGCTGCAAATTCCACCTTGCCAGATCCACCACCATAGGACAAATATTTTTTCGAACCCGCTCGAGTCCTAAAAGATCTCAACAGTAACAAATCTTCAGGTCCAGATGGGATCACTCCCCTTATTTTGAAGAGGTGTTCGTTTACCCTGGCTAAACCTATTAGGTGCACCTAACAGAAAAATGGAACCAAAGTAGTTGCTCTCGATATCTCTAAAGCTTTCGACAGAGTGTGGCACAGTGCCCTTTTAAGCAAAATCCAAGCTCATAGTGTCGGTAGCATCTTCTAATGATGAACTGCAAGCTTTTTAAGTAATCTGTCAATACAAGCTGTATTGGACGGATATACTTCTACCTCATTCTCAATCAATGTTGGTGTACCCCAAGGCTCAGTCCTCTCTCCGAACCTGTTTTTAATATATATATTGACGACTATCTCTCTCTTACTCGTAATCCAATCTATTCCTTTGCGGATGACAGTACTCTTGACTTCCCTTATTCTTTAATGACTCCACGGCTGAGACTTCAAGCTGTGGAGTCTCACAGGCAGCGTATGTCTACCGAGCTCAAATCTGATATTGATGCAATCAGCAACTGGCATGCGAAAAACCGAGTTGAGTTCAATTTGTCACAAACCCAGTGTTGTCTCCTGTTAAATCCCTGTTAAATCCGGCGTACCGCAGGGTTCGGCTTTAGGGTCACCGCTCTTTTAGATGTTCAACAATGATCGCCCTTAGTTTACTTAAGCTATCCTCTAGAACTAAAAATAATAATACCGTCCTAACCTCGTTATATTTTTCGCATGAATGGAGAGATCTCTCCTGACAATTATTTTTCGGATGTCTGTCATTCTTTGGTGAAAGTGGTCCCGTGAAAATATTTCTCTCTTCAGATTCAATCAGTGCAGTTATGCCGCCCAGTGATCCCTGACCCCATTTCCGCTTCCTCGTAAGCCATATATATATTTTATAACTTACCTCCACTCTATTACTAATTAGAATATGAACCATTCGTTAACCAGATCCACCCTTCGGACAAAAACAAAGGACAAATTCAAAATTGACTACAAGTACATACATATATGTAATACTATCTAACCTCTCCAAAAGAAAATCATTCCGTTTACCCATTGACATTCCCTTTACATCTCATCCTCGACACAAATTAACGATGTTTCCCATCAATAAAACATCATTTGTCATCTTGAATTCATTACAAAAAAAAAAAAAGAAGGAATAAACCAAAATTAAATCATAACAAATTTTTGAAAACACGAACTAAAAGAACCATATAATAATAAAAAGCAACGCACACACAATAACCACGCAAACGAATCGAGGACAAATAACGCACAAAGGATACAAACATAACGAATCATTCGAACGAGGACAAAATTCAAGATTGCCATGTTCGTTTGTTTACTTCAAATCAATTTCATCGTTTCGATTATTAATGACAATATTATTCAAATTTCAATTGGATTTCAAAATTCAAGAATCCTCGTTGTCCTCTGGGCTAGAGAGATCGAAAGACTGAGAGAGAGAGAGAGAGAGCCTGCCTCAATCCAATTGGCATCGGCATCATACACACTAGAAACGAATAGAGCAACAACAGCACACTGCGTAAGCGATATCCTTTGAGGGGAAAACACTCATTCGACAAAATTGATTATTACTATTGAGAGCTAATAATGATGCGATTCGTCCTCGCACCACTCGGAGTCGAGAGTTGGGGAGGTTGGCTATAAAATCTGAATCTGAATCTGAATCTGCGTGTGTTTGCATGTGCGAGGACTTTTAGATTTATATTCGATTCGACTTTTATTTCGTGTACATATCTGGTTATCGGGTTTCATTGTACGCCCGAATAATGGCTGGAAAATTGACGAAATATGCTAATGCGATATTCGGTGGAATAATTTCGATTGATTGATATCGTATCGTATCGTCCTCGTGTTGGTATTGGCACGCGTGTACCAAGGGAATGATTTCAGATTGTTACACACTTGAATGAGCAGAAAATTGCTAGATTCATTTTACATGTGGATTTGAATTACATATTTAAATTAAAATCTGTGCCAGTAGCACGGTACGATTGGGGAGATATTTCATTTATTAATTTCTGCAAAGGAAACGTCGGTCGTCGAAGGGAGAATGTTGATCGATAAATTTATCATTTTCCGGTATGAATCGATTTTATGGGAAATTTAAACCAATCAAGGAACTTTAACGTTATGCAGAGATTTGAGTTACTAGTAGAGTGGATGTGGTTCTAAGACAACAACGCCCTTTAGTATACTGCTGGTGACTCAACAACAACCTTTTTAGTTGATTCCTACCTACGCGCCATTTTGTTAGATTTTTAGGAATGTCTATCTCTATTGGTTGTCAAGCAATGCTTACTTGAGCTGATGGCTTAGCCCCGAGGCTGGTGAGTCTAGTATTAACAGTGTCTATCTTCAGCCCCAGAATATTGGTCACTTTTTTTACACCCTAAGCATAGGTCATCAGTATAGAACAAGTGTAGAAGTCGGTCTGTAAGAATTCATCAGAGCTCAGCCTTGCCTCGGTCTTCTCATCGACAAAGTAGTATGAAACACATCGCTAATCAAAATACAATTATTTGATAAAATAGGTCCGTAGAGGACATAGGACCTAGGCTCTCACATCGTTAATTGCCAATAAAAAATAGGATCGGTGAAAGAATGCAACCTTGTCGGATCCCATTTTAGATTTCGAATTTTTCTGAACGATTTTCTTTATATTGAACATATTCAGAAAAGTACAACGTGAAGTAGAGAAAGCAGAGTAATAAGCATAATTCACCACGAGCTTGGCCAACTTTGAAAGGTGATCGCGAATAATGCGAAGACAGAGAAACAGTGGCTCTTTGGAGTGCTGACTGTCCGATGGGTACCTCGTCAGCTCGTCCATTTCCCTTAGCACTTTTGTAGATAGATTATGGACTTCATATCAACCCGGATAAAACAGATCTGGTACTATTCAGCAGAAAATACAAGATACCACCCTTCAAATGCTGAATGGGGTGGAGTTGTGCCTTTCGAATCCCTCAAGATATCTTGGCATTGTACTGCAAACTTAACAAACAGGAAAGAGTCCGCAAGGTTCATTTACAAAAGAACAGCGGCGAAGAAGTGGGACCTGAAGCCAGCAGTGATGCACTGGCTATATAATTATGATAGTCAGATCCATCCTTGTATGGTGGAAGCCCACGATAAAAAGGAATTCACGGGATATAATGGCCAAGGTACAAAGAACAGCCTGCATTTCCATTACCAGTGCTCTGCGCACTACCCCAACTGCTGCACTGGAGATATTTCTGTATCTTTAACCACTTGACCCACAAATAAATCTACAGGCGAGTAATAGTGATTTTGGGCTCACTAACTTAGGGCTGTTCAAGTCCAACATTGAGGGACACCATTCTTAGGAAATCACTTCGCAAAATCAATGTTCAAAACATTATTTACGCAAAACCGTGTCAGATTTTTCTGCATACCGGGACACTGAAATGGTCGAACCTAGGAGGACATAGGGTGTCTAAGGACTTGTGGCTTATGTTAGATCGAACAAAATCTGCAGAAATAATGAAACTAAGCAGGTCGCGGTTCAGGATAGCAGTAGGGATTCTCTCTGGTCATTGCCTTCTGTGGAAGCATGCCATGAGATTAGGATTATCAAATACGGATATATTCAGATATAGCAGTTTCGAAGGACATCACACATCTCTTCTGTGAACGCCAAGGCATAGCTCGGAGTAGACTTAAACACCTAAGAAAGTACTTATTTGACAACTTAGAGAAGGTTGGGTCTACGAACCAAATTTTTGAGATGGTAAAATTTTGTAGGAAGATCAAATGCATGGAAGAGATGGTTTGGGTTTAGATTTGTTACCGTAATGGTTCTCTAAGGATTGCGATAGGCCTATATGATGCCCAGTGCCTTATGAAAAACTAAAAACTCATAGCCGACCTACCTACTTACCTACCCTCTGACGACTTCAGCTGAATCGAAATAAGGCATAGGTATACCTTTATCTAGTCCTGGAAGCATCACTATCTGTCTATAACAATTTCGATGCCATTGGTGTGTATCATTGCTCGTGTATCAGCGCAAATTATAGATCTTCTCTAACCAACTCGAATGAGATTCTTTTCCAAACTCGAATTCGCTTTGGCTATTTTAGCTATTTTTGAATTTGCCTAGGTAGTCGTTGTCGCCTACCAGAAGAACGCTTGTTCTCTTATTTACATGCACTGATGAATGCCTTCTTTGGAGACTTTTGCGGAAGCTCTCGAGTACAATTTTAACAATATACTAAAGAAAGACTCCAATAAGTGTTTCTAAACATTGTTGTAAAGTAGAGTAGGTCAGCTAGGTCTCCAAAGAAACCGGCTTTTCGCTTGATAGCATCAAACAACAGGTAACTTCTTAAAATATGCTAATTCCTTGTAACAGTAGAGGGGCAAACAGCTTTTGTGCCTGGCTAAGAGGCCTCAACTCACCTTCTTTTAGGCATTCCCTGCACTTTCTCGTCCAATAAGCCTCACTCATAGTGGACTTCCTGGGTTTCTCGATCTACTCTAGCTATTTTACAAAGTCTTTTCAGAGACTGTGCAGCCAAACAGTGCGAATACTACGCGACGCCCTCTTCACTGGACTTGCCTATTCTATAGCATGCATCCCTAGTGGCAGAGCAATTCTACGAGTTGTTCTCCATTTCCAATCAACTTTGACGTTGTAGACCTTTCTAGTCAGTTCTTTCAAAAATTTGTAGACATGGGCAGAAATAAAAAAGATACTCGCAATGTTTAAAATTATATGAAATTGACTCAGTTGCCACAGAAGTCTTGAAGGCTTTGCTGAGTCTTAACGAGTTTATAGTACTTTCTACATATTTCGTTGCAGAAAACTCAGCTATAGAACTGCATGTCACTGTTAAGTGTTATGCCCTCGCTGTCCTAGTTGTTCTTGAAAGTTTTTTGATCTACCCTGAGCTCTTTGATACTTTTGTTTATGTAGATACATATCAACACTAAATAAACCTCAACTTCTATTGTATTTACTTTTCTTTCTTACATTAATACATATAATTATTATCTACACATTCTTTAATAAAAACCAAAAATGATAAATATATGTATTTAGACAAAAACAATATAACCATTGTTTAATGACAATGCAAAACTCTACAGCAATAACTAAATATATGTATTTGTACATAATACCTGTGACAATGTCTTTAAATATATAAAATACTTGTAAATATTTAGCATTAATAAATTTAAGTCTTAAAGGCAAACTATAAATGTATTTTTTTAAAACTTTATTTTATCCAAAATATATTAGTTTTATTTCAAAAACAAAAACATTTAAAAATATATTTGACTATTTCCAACTTAACACCACACCAAATAAATTTTAAAATCCAAAAACAAAAAAAAAAATGAATTGCACATTTAACTAATGTTCAAGATTTCTTAAAAAAACAAAAAAAAAAAAACAAAAGTAACTTGTCTTGTACCTACATTGATTCAAACTGCACATAATGTCAAATGTATATATAATAATAACAATAAAAAAAAAAAAAAAAATTAATTAATTAAAACAAAAACTATTTTTCAAAAACATTTAACAAATATCGGATATGTATTAAATTGTATTTCTTTGTAAATTTTTTTGTATTTATTTGTTTGTATTTTTTTTTTAAATAAATTAGTGTTAAGGGTTAATGTTACCTTTCGTTATTATATTCAAATAAACAAAATTATGATTCTTATACAAAAGTAAAACAAAGCGAAGCTTTTATTATTTAATAGTGGTGTCATTTGGCTTAAGGCTTAAGGTAGGTTTGTACTACTTTCTAACATTTTATACCATGCACGTCTTTGTGCATGTACGTACGACCAGTAAGTTGATTCTGGTAAAGGACTTGAAAGTTGAAGAACCAATAGCCTTATGCTAGCTAATCTCAAGAATTCTTTTAAAGAAAAAATTTACTTGATTTATATAGGTAAAGGAAATAATGATTTTTGGATTTGGATTCAATATTAGTCCTTAGATTTGGCTACTGTCTTAGATCTTGTTTAAAGCAGATTGATAGTCCTTAGTTGGGTGAATTTGCAATAAAAGCACTTTCGAACCGGCATCTACAGTAGAATATTTTGTCGGTACAAGACAGAAATACTACAGTGTCTGACATATGTGACCTTAGTTACAGTCGCATAACGAGGAATCATTGGTAAGCTAGAATCTTGGTGTCAGATTGAAAATAACAGGTCACAGTTTGTGAGACTTCTCAAACACAACAAATTCTCTGTTCGCACAAGCTAATGAAGAAGAAAATAGGTACCATAGGTATGGTGGTCAAAAATCCAAGCGATACTCATTGAAGCGTCTAGACGAATACTTACATTTTACAATTTTAAAAAACGACACCGCATGTTGGAATAAATCGCTAGACTTACTATTTACTTATAGTTAATTGTGTATAATTTGATATAAAGCCAAGCACCTTGAAGACTTAGCTTAACTACTTACTTAGGTGGCTTTACGGTTCGCGGTGAGCCTGTGCACGATAAAAAATCAGAAAGGAGTAGCTTGAGACTATTCTATGAGAGAAACCCGTCCAGCCTTGCAGTGCCCAGATTCCTTATCGAAAGAAAAAGTAAACTTGACATGCTCACTGTAAAAGCAGGATGACAGCTACACCACACATGAGGAGAAAAGAGTACTTATCTTGCTTTAAATTAACTTTCCAGATATAGAGCAACCAGCACACATAGAGCAGAACAGCTGCATCAGAAATTCAAAGAAGAGTTAACAGAGAGAACTGGACTAGATTAGGCCCTACATGCCTTTAACCCGATCAAGACACCAGGAGTAAACATCATCATCCCTATTATACTGTAAAGAGGATAGGAACTTCTGATGAGACTTTTACAGGCTTTAATGAGAAGTGGCCTGGCAGTGATGCGTATTCAAAGAACATGGAGCAGAGCAACTGTGATGTTCATACCGTAATATTGGAGATGGTCATATCACCACCGCATGACACTTAGATCCTTGTGGACTCATTCCTTTACTGGACTCCTTTCTTTCCGCTCGTTGGTAAATAGGGTCTCAAGTGGTGTCTTCAGGAAGCTGGAAAGATTGTATTGTGAGACATCAAATAGTTCTTGTAAATCTTGGAAGTCTTCGTAGTGCTCTGTTCCTTAAGTGAAATAGGCTTGGCCAGTGACGGAGGCAAAGAGTGTAGCCTCTAAATATTGAAGCAGATGGTCGGTTGGGTACTTCAATCTGAACAAATATGCCTGCAGACTGGGACTGGTTACGTTTAGCACTTTCCCGGGATGCGAGAAAGAGGAAGACAGTTTCGAGCACTTCCTCTACGAATGGCAGAATGCGAATGGCCCCTGCAATAGAGGCGCTAAGACACAAATTCCTGGGAAGACATTTCCTACCCGAGTTGAGTTCTCTTAGACGTCATAATTTAAAAAAATCCTAGAGTTTACTAGGAATACAGGACGTTTCTCAGAACTCGAAACTTCATTCCCAAAATGAACCACCTTTCACTTACATTATCCCCTTACCTTCTTTTGTCAAATTGTTTTTCTAGAGAGGAATACAATGGGCCCAAATAGCGACCTACGTAATGGGGATATGGACATCTAAGGTCACTAAAGAGCAGTTGAACTTGAAAGAACAGGCACGGCGCTACATACTTCACAGACCTTTCCTTTGGAAAACTTCCTGGTAGGTCTATAAAAAAGAGTCTATTGACAACGAGGCTATCGTGAAAGCCCCCAGTCGCTGATCCTATTTGGATACTTAAGCAACGGCTAGAAGCTTGCTTATTAAAGGAAGAGAACTATAGTTAAGCTTCGGCACAATGATGCACATACTATATTCGGGCACTGTGTCATTGGTAAACACACGGAACGTTAAAGTGAACCCCACCACGCCTACTTCAGGAGCTGGAGAGACGAGGAGGAAATTGAATCCGTCTGTCAATTGATGTGCAGGAGAATCCTGACAGTCTCTTCTTCCTGAAGCTGAAAAACCCCCGGTGATTTATATCTTATCTGGGTGATTCCTAATCAGCGATTTATTCTGACCAGGTTCTCAGGGTAATTTGAATGTGCACAAAGAACCCAAGAGCTGGTCTAAGTGGGCAGTGATCAACATCATAAGGCGCCCATGTTCCATATTACATAAGAAAAAAAAAGCGCTCTGGAGCGTGGTGGAATTTCTGCCCACCTGTCCAAAGCTACATTAAATATATCGGCAGGTCTCGTACATCATAAGGTGTCCGAAAGAGAGTTAACGCTTATGCCTTGCGAAGAAGAGACTTTTACTAAAGTCACTTGCAAGGATAATAATGATTTCCAATAATTTTGAAGTCCAAAGTGAAATGTGAGTCTGTGAACGTACGTCACTATTACTTGCCTCAAAATGCTGTACAAAGCCTAGAAGGTGGAGGTTTTATAAATACCGGAGCTGGAGCTGAGTATAAATACGAAAAATTGGTGGACTTCAAGTCAAAATAGATAGTTGATAATTTTCTTTACTTATGTCGTATTGTCTCGACAGAAAGTGACACCAGGATCGATTTAGGAAGCGGAATTTGGAAAGCCTAAGCTTTGTTGCATATTTATATAGACAAGACCAAGAGACTATGACTCTCCAACACTGAATTTGTACTGCTCCAGCTTCAATTATAATCCTATCCTACCTTAGCAGTCTTTGACACACAAATGTATTCTAAACATTTAAGTCCACCTTCTTTATGAGGTTCGAGTTAATGTGTCACATTTAACAGCGTCTTACAATCAGCTTAAAACTTTTCAAGCAAAACCTCAAAAATACGATCTTGGCTTGAGAATCCAAAATTTATTAGTTGTTTACTTGTCAACCAGTATCAGTAGCATATATTACTTCGCATTACACCACCGAGTGTGTACCACAATACAGGTCATAATTTTCACTCTGCATACCCAAGAGTTCCAACTTTCTATGAGAGTAAGTTCCTTCCACAGATACATGCATAGAAACATTCTAAGAAACAAACTATCTTGTGCCAAACTCATTGACCTGAAGATACTAAAAGTTAACACCACCACAGTGACACTACACCAAGGCACTAAGGTTCATGACAAAGTTCAAAAGAAAACCTCTAAAATTGATCCCAACCACTCTAGACCGAAAATAATTGCTAGGCGAATGCATCTACCATTTACACCTAACCCCATTCCTTAGTGAAGCTTTAAATTTTGCATGTCATGCATAAGGGAAACAATGTGTACTAGGGTAGCAAAGTGCAGCATTAGTGGATGAAACTTATTCCCTTGAGTTTTCCCTTACATAAAAGCATCCAAGCATGTTTGCTTGTAAAGAAATTCACTGAGCATACTGGAAGGATACACATAACCACCACCTACAGTTTGGTCTATACTAAACTACATACAAGCACTTTGTTAATGGTGACTTTTTCTAAAAGGATAACATGACAGTAACCCTAGTGACTTTTTCTTCAAAAATAACTTGTGGATTTGGTTACGATCATAATATCTGTACATCATCTGTGGTGTGGATACGTATACAAAAACTATCTACACAGAAGCCCCATCATGTTTCACAGGGCAGCTGTAATTAAGGAATTAAATTCTATCTAAAGTAGAGAACGCTCCAAGAGATACAAGTAGATTTTCTAGCTATGAATTCAAATCCAAATCAGATTATGAAAGTTTATATCATGTTTTGTATTTGAGATATGTACTATCTACACACAAGTGTAGATACATTCCATTTCACTCAACTGAAGTCGTTCATAATGGATGCATTAACCTCAAGTCGGTTGGAATTTTCAAAACTACTCTCTCACAACTTTTTTGCTTGAAATTATTATTAAAGGAAAGTTGGCCAAAAACCACGTGTTAAGTGCTAAAGTTTCCAAAACCATTAGGACATGTCTGCTCGAGTAGAAACTCCGATATGGAATGCAATGAATGCAATATTCTAACAAGGAATGAAAACAATAGTACAGCCGTGGTACAACGAAGCACAAACAGCAAGTTTCAACTAAAATATGAAGGCTATCGAAAGACTAACACAATTTCCTTAAAATCGAATTCGAATTGGTTTACAGATGTGGTCAGAGTGCTGCCTTTCTAGAGCAAATACTTGTAAATGTGAGAGTTCTTCGGGTGGTGCTTGAATATGCATGAACTAGATGTGGAACATGATGTTAGGACAAATAAAAGAAAATGTAAAGGATAATGACACAAAGAGGCTTTGAGGCTGTCGTTAGTCTATAAACAATAATCAATTCATGATAAGAGTTAGCCAAAGGGTAACGGATATGCTACTACTCATTTCAAAAGAGGTATTCATATGCTAAGGATGTATTACAGAAGAGCTCTTTCGGTAGATTTAACTCAAAGTGGAAGTACCTATTTTTTGGAAAGTTTTTTTTTTTGTAAGAAAAGAGGAAAGCATCGAAAGCCTATGTGTGGGACTTTAATCCACTAAAACCACCTCCTGCTTCTGGTCCCTGGTCCCTGATGATAGTGATACACTCGGATGCTGGTCAAACGCTCGCGGGAGGTGGGGCCGTAAAAGAAATTTTAAGTGTTGTCTGAGGATCGAACGTAGAACTAACCATTTGAGCGACGGCGCCTACTGTACCAGTGTCAGCATTTCGTCATGGGGGGGAACTCCAGCCGTAGCTTTTCCTCATCTTCACACGCGTTTGTCGATGACTTTACATTCCTGCAATGACGCAGGCTGCGTGGTCCAAGGTTGTGCGGAAAGCTCTACTCATTTTTAGTGCACAAGATACATAGATTTACTGCAATGAATATTCTTTTATATGAAGTCACTTTCATAGATCCGACCCAAACTGGTGATCTATAAAGCACTACGAATATGACTACTTTAACTAAGAATAGTCTTTGGCTGTATCTTGGCCCTCCTATATTCGGCATCATCCGCGTAATGGAGGTACCACACGAGAATATTTGTTGCTTACGAACTCCAGATGCTCCTTAAAAGTAGGCCTTGAGTCATAGCTGTACGAGTATTTATTAGCTGGTTTGGGTACTATCTCATACCCAACTACTGTGGACGTGATGGTTTCTTATTACTTTTTACTGGTAACTCGTACCGCTTCCGTTTTATGTTCAGCTAGCATGAGGCCGTCTGACACTAGTCACCGTCTAACAATTGAGATGATTTCATTGCTGATTTGAGCAATTTCTTGCAGTAGTTTTGCAGTTGAAACTATAGGAATTTCATCCAAAGGATTTTAGCTTTGGCAGGTATTTCAAGAGGAAAGACGCCATCGTACATGAGGTTCCATAGTATTGGGCCCAGGATCGGGCTCTGGGGGAGTCCTCCAGTGACTCGGTATTCGTTCATACTATCAGCTGTTTGATAGAGCAACATTCTTTGCCAGAAATAGTTTTTCAAGATTTCCCTGATGCAAATTGATACTCTCATATTTCGAAGCGCTTCAATTATATGATTCCAGCGCGCGGTCTTGAACGCGTTCTTAATGTCCAATGATCATCCACCTGCTTCTTCAATCGCTGAGTGAAAAATTCCCTCAATCAGGCAGGCGTTATAAATGTCCACAAATTGGTTCATTCTGGTTTTAATCACCGATTTCAGAGCGACTTTTGGGATCCCATTCGGTATTCCCAAACCTGTTACATGCCTCAAGAATCTCGTCTAAAGTTATCCTTGGAATTTGTTGAGCTGCTATATATGACTCCAGTGGAATTTCCGGTTGCCTTGGAAATAAGCCTTCGACTATTTACTGCAATTCATCTTTGCATGTTGGGGATGGGGCTGGAAAGTCTTTCAACTTTTTCATCACCAGTTGGTAAATTTTCCCTCAAAAGTTTTTATCTGCCATTTTCATCTTTTTTTCGCGCTACTTTATATCCGTGTAGAGTCTCTGGCTGAGGCAAGGCAGCCTTCCATCGTCGTCTATCCTGAGCACGTTGTTTCTAATTTTCTAGACCACGAGGCTGAGAATTGAAGATCCTTATCGCTGAAGCTTTGTTGTCCATTCACTCTATGCAGCCAAGCTAGTGTAGTCGTCTTATCTTAGCTTTATAGACTGCATCCACATCTTGGTGCAGCTTATGGAACTCGGAATTATATCTAT
The DNA here is from genome assembly GCA_905220385.1 of Xylota sylvarum. Lineage (NCBI taxonomy): Eukaryota > Metazoa > Arthropoda > Insecta > Diptera > Syrphidae > Xylota > Xylota sylvarum. The sequence goes on from LR999958.1 coordinate 45,176,058, forward strand.
TCGACGAAGAATTTTCTCTCCTTATTCCAATCTTGTTTGGCCAAACCAAAGTAGCAACAGCAAAGAGGATCTTCGAATCACAGCCCCCAGGTTCGAGACGACAAGGAAGACCGAACCTCCGTTTTAAGGATCAAGCTATCGCGGATGCCAGAGCGCTTGGTCTAGATAACTGGAAACAGCTTGCCTAGCTTTTCTCCAATCGTATTTCTTTCTCGGGAAACACTAAACTCTGCACGTAAGTGGATCAATCGCTATCCTTTCTGCAGCAAACTGTCAACTTATTCGTGGGTCATTATTAAGCATCGCGTTCAACCAAAGTGGATGAAATCTTCCATCATAAGCGCAAACCCCAGAAAGTGCTTCAACATTACCATCACAGTGATGGGTTGGGCAAAAAAAAGAAACCCTTACGAGAGAGTGTTGCGTTCGCCCGAGATATGTCTTATATTGTAGAGCCAAGACATTGCCGAAGACAACCTCTAGCTAGGGTATGATGTCTATGGTGTTAAATAGACCACCATTGTCAGCATCCGAGGACTTAGTTCACCAATCGAATCTACGGCAAGAACTGGAGATTCTGGAATTTCTACAATGATGCCCCAATCCTTTCTTGACCTATTCGAAAGATGGAATGACTCCAACATCTGAGCCTGTGTACCTTCAGTATAGGTACGTTCACACATAAATGAAAGCTAAACTGACCTATACCAGTTTCTCTCTTTTTGGCTTAAGATGACACCATGATAGTCTACTTAAAACCCCCAACTACCTCGAATGCATTCTTTTGTATAACATAGTTTTCAAAAATTTCTTCAAGACATATTACCCATAAGGGAGAAGATTCGAAGCCTGTCAATCGGTCGGTATGCTTCTATGGTTCCAATATACATACATATGTATGTACCTCTTCAGTCGTCCCTAATACAGTCAAGCTCTTCTCAAAACTCAGCCTAAGATCAAAGCTGATTCTCGAAACCGTCAAAATACATTAAACTAAGTTCTTAGTCATTCTGTGCAATCAAACGGCGAAAGATATTGTGGACGTGTTAGCTTAGATAGGTGTTCCAACCCCTTTCAGGAGTTTCGAGTCTTCTTGTAGAATGAAAACTTTTCTTAGAAGGATTCATTGGAGATCTAGCGTTTCAATTGGCGTGGTATCTAATGGATAGCTCGTGCAGCGGTTAAGTCATGTAAAGCTTCGGATCTACAACAGATCTTCAAATCATTACAGACAGCATTTAACACACAAGGATTGATCTGCATGTACACAATGAATACTCTTCTCATCCTTTAAAATATAATGACTTTGGCTAGCAACTTGAGCTTAACTTCGATATCCCATAATATCTGTGCTCCGGTAAATTGTAAAAATTATAAAACCTTTTCGCCACAATTTTTCCTATTACTGTCCTGGGAAATTAACTGCGAACGAATAAACGGCAAATTAATTATCTTCCAAGCTCATTATTTCCATGGAAACTGCTGTCATAAAAAAGGAAAGCGACGGTGAACGAGTTCTACCACATTCTCTGTCCCAAAAGTTGTACCAACTCCCTTTGCGTTTCGATCTTTCTCGTCCTTTCTCGTTTTTTTTTTTCGTGTGCAAAACTTTAAAACATTCCTCATTCCCCCTGCTCTCAACTCAACAGCATACAGCAGCAGCCGCCCCGGTGGGTGGAAATGGGCGAATTCCAGTTTTCTCCATCTGGAATAAATGCCGGCAAACGACATTGGACAAGTTGCTTCGCCCGAGTGTCAATTTACACAATTCTCTAGGATCAAAGAAGGACAAACTTTGAAAGTCAACACTGACGCTGTCGTGTGATCTCGGCCAAGAGATATTGGCCATCGCCATTCGCCAGAGTGTTCCCTTGTTATTCCCGGCACAAGTTTTTCTATTCCGGTGTTTTTTTTTTTTTTTTTTCGTCCTACTTTTACGAAAACAGTACCGAAGCAGAGCGTAGGGATTCAAAGAAGCGGAACTCGGAGGTTAGCAACTTTTAAATTATACCCTACGGTCATCTTATAAACGCATATTAAGAGGCATCGGTCGGGGTGGTGGACATTAAACACACCCATACATGGCAAATATACAAACAAGGACGGGTGGTGCAATGCGACTTATCCCCAAAAACTGATAGATTCACAGGGTGTTGCTTGAGGGTGGCAAGTGGCTTCCGACTCTGTTGTGCCATTGGTGTGGTGAATGGCTTCACAAGTTTTTATCATCGGCAAGATACTCATAAAGTACGTTGAGCGTCTTTGTTATTCGAAGCACAACCATAACGAGGAGTCGGGCCCACCCCCGTCGATGGTGCGAAAGTTTGGGACATGCGAATGGCAACGCCAACGCCGGCAAATAACCAGGCTGCGAACGGCACTGGCTAATTTATTATTTATTGTGGTAAATATAAATAAATGGGCGATTTGTTTTCATTAGAAAGTCAACGCAATGACAGGACCCACAACACGATCGACCCCAGGGATGGAGGGGTTGTTTTGCTTTTTTTTTCCATTCGGATTCCGGATGCAGCAGAGCGTGCGAGCGTTGTATGTCTGGTGGATAACACTTTTTTTTTCCACGGAAGAGTCAACAATGTGTTTGTGGTCAATTTGGAGGGTGTATTGTGGGGTATTTATGTGTTTGTTCTGAATCGAAGTGCTGTTTGGGGGATTTCCAGTTCAGAATACTAAGGAATACCTTTCGTACTGCATTGAAAAGATGAGCGGGCGATTTTGATTTATTTCGTCATTAGTTTTGGCGGTATGTTGTAGAATACTGAGCAGGATGAGATTTCAAAAATATACATCGCACATACATACATATGTGCATACATACGAATTGAACACATCATTAAGCGCCCAAATTTAGGAAATATCCATACAAGACTTCGATACGACACCTTGCACTTGCACTCCTACTTGCACTCCTAAAGACAAATAGTTACAAATGTAAATGTACATATATCGGTAAAAGAAAAAGGAAAGGACTGCATCACAAAGCCAGAACGTGCAGTTTTGAAAACCAGCTTACACCAAAAGGTTGTTCGAAGTCTACCTCACCCGAATGTCTGCCATATTTCCGAGAATGAAAAATTTTATAAATGCCATTTACAATACAACAAACTGTTTAGCTTGACCCGAAACTGAACCCCAAGGCCTACTCTATAGTTACTGCCGTCCATCCACTTACGAATTACCTCGCCTTAAACGAAAGTGTTGCTAAGAATATGGGAATATCAGGGAATATCAATTAGGTAGATGCAGCTTCCAGCTCCATACTTTTTTTTTGTGTTAACCCTGGCCCATATGGCTGACATTGTGACCTAAAAAGATCTATTTTATCATCAGGTAGATTTAGTCTAAGGAACGTACCACCTTCCTAATGAAGGATAGTATGTCCTTTGTAGAAGAGTTTTTCAGTTCCGCTGACGAAAATATTTTTTATACAAAATACGTCTCCTTAACCAGTGTAATGCTAGGCATTCACAAAGAATGTTCTCGGATGATTCCTCATCTTGCAAGCAGAACCTACACTCTGTATCCTAAGTTGGTAAGGCGATACCTTAGGTCACAGTGACATGTAAGAAAGCTCACCAGCTTTCTAATACAATCCTTGTCTAAATTAAGGATTTTCTTGTAGGAATAAAACATGATTAATCTTTTAGGTTGTTTTCAGTCCCGGGACATTCTTCCAGTGGTGGTTACGAAGTTTGTGTTTCCATTTATTAATCAGTTGACACCACAGTAAGGTTCAGGTCCTATGAACGCAGATTCTGAGCCAGCCCTCTGCCGATTTGTTGCCTGCAATTCCTTGATGACCAGGGACCCATCCGAGTTTAACCCTGTTATATCTGGCAAGAGATTGTGGTGCATCGTAGCAGCGTTTAACAGATATAGAGCCCAATTGGACGATAGCGCTTTAAGTGCTGCCTGGCTATCTGAAAAGATGAATGTATATCCTACAGCCCCCTTAATATGTTTACTAAGGTTGAACCTAACGCAGATCTCAGGGGCATGAAGTTGGGCCTGCAATATCATTTGACACATTCCCATAGGTATCGAAACTTTGGTGTTGGGCATAAAGGAACCAGCTCCAACTCCAGATTCCATCTTCGCTCCATCTGTGAACCAAACCAGTCCTCTATGATCCAGTGCCGGAACTCCATCAGTTTGCATGGTCCAATATTTCTACCTCAAAATCTAGCGAAAAGTACTCCCTGACCATGATGTCGGGGATAGTGCAAAACATGTCCTTTTTCAGAATTGAGTCAAAAATTTTCAGGTGTCTCACAAGGTCCCCTGGTCTTCCTTATGAAGGTTTGTAGGAATGAAAACCCAACGACGGCTTCTAGTGCACATGACACCTGTAAATCCGAGACAGGCAATTCTCTGGAGCATCTGGAGCTTAATTGCCCTTGTACGTTCCAGAACTTTCAGCCACCAAACGAAAGTTGTGCCATAAAGGCGTTCACTCGTCCACATGGCCCTAGTGGCGCGCTCGATGGCGGTCTTGATATGTGAATTCCAACCTCACTGGAATTAACTAAAATGGTGCCTTTGTCCTTAACTGCGGTCACATAGAATGACTTTCCTCCAGAGGAGGAAGTACTACTTCTGCTTCCAAGCATGGCCCTTATCCATTACTTACTTACTTACTTAACGGGTTCCCGAACTGCAAAGAGTCTCTGCCTGAGACCAGGCAGCCTTCCACTCTCTTTGATCCTGGGCACGCTGGTTCCAGTTGTCTAGACCAAGCTCTTTGGCTTCCGCGATAGATTAATTCTTAAAACGGAGGTTCGGTCTTCCATGTCGTCTCGAACTCTGATTTGAAGATCCTCTTTGCTGCAGCATTATTGACCATTCGCTCGATGTGGCCGAGCCAGTGTAGTCGACGTGTTTTGGGTTTTTGGCTCATAGAGTTCGCGGTTGTATCTTCTTCTCCTGAGCAACCGATGGTATCCCAGCAACTGGACAGATTTGTCAATGATAGTGCCTTCCGTGTTTACACCTGCCCTGCGCACTACGAGATTGAAGAAGTCACATGATAGCACAACTTCTTGGCGAAATCCGGTGCGTGTTTGGAATAGTTCCGAGGAACTGTTTCCGTATTGCACGTTGCCCTTATCCAATGGTTGGTCAAATCTTCGATACTGCTGCTACTAATTGCTCTTGCTATTGAGTCGTAACCAGTGTTATTGAATGCCCCTCAGTGTCAAGGAAGGCATACATACAAAGCTATTTCCTTGGAACGAAATGTTTCTTCTATCTCCATCAAGATAGTGATACGATGAGCACCATCTGTGGATTTAGCTGTCCTGTATGCAAACTGACTTGAGTGGAGAGGAATAGACAACTCTTGTCGGCCTCTAATATAAACGTCAATAAGTCTCTCCATAGTTTTGAAAACAAATGATGTTAGACTTATAGGTCTATAAGATTTAGGCAAATCACTAGGCCTACTGCTTGGTTTGGCGATGAAGATTACATTTACCTATCTTCAGGTAGTCGGGATGTAACCTAAATAAAGCAATCATACCCGGCAGGATGAGATGTATTACTTTCCGTAGAAAGCTCTGGAAAAATACCATCACCATCGGGGACTTTGAATGGTTTGAAGAACCCTACAGTCCATTTAACCTTATCCGGACTGAAAACATTTCTGAATAAACTATTTATTTTACTAGCAATGCAGACCCTATGGTCAGATTCATTCGGGTACGTGTGGAGTTACACGATTAAACGAACCTGGGAAATGAACCGGCTCCATACTTAAGAAATTTACATACGAAATCAAGGCAACAGATTATTTCAAGTGGCAAAATATAGTGAATAGAGAATATGTCTTAAACAAAGAGCAAGATACCGATTCGGCCAAGAAAATCTTCAGCAATGAGACACACTTTGTACTGGATCTCTTCGAGAACAGACAATATTGGCGTACTGTCGTTTCACACTACTCTTTCACAATCCTCTTCACACATCCAAGCACAGCTCTTCTTTACTAAGATCTGAATAACTCACGTTGTTATTATTGTGGTTCAAGGCTCTCATGTTTAAAACAACACTCAGCGCCTTCACTGCTATCCTCCAAAAAAAAAAATACATAGTTCATCTGAAGTAGTAGAGTTGGATGTGGACCTGATTATATTTAAGATAGAGCAACATTTTTCAAAACGATTCATACTTATGTATGTATGTATATTTATGTAGGTACTTGTGGAGAAATTCCAGAACCCTGTGACAGTGCGCAAACGTTGGAAAAGTCCTCTGTATCTCAAGTGGTAACTGGGTTTACTTATGTCTTTCACTCTTGTTGCTTAAGCCTTCAATACATTCTGTTGATTTTAATTCCGTCAATCACAGCACATCTCAACACCACTCTGAGTAGCTCCGATTTCAAGTTTTTTTTTTTTCCTTCAAGTATTTTTTCAAAACCTACACGAATAGTTCGTTGTTTTAAAAAAAAAACTCCATCCATTCAAAAACTTCTTGAATACTAAATGAACATCCCCGTCATTCAAATAAACCCCAACAAATAAATGAAAACCCATTTATATCCTAGACAAAGAAAAGATTTTTCGAGTGGCAGTGGCACACTCCAGTGCCAACCCCAAAACACCAAGCAACATCAGTGGTTAGAATAAAAAACCCCAACAAGGAGCATAAAGTTTAAAAAAAAAAAACAAACACCGAGGCATCCAAGCACAACCAGATAACAAAAAAAAGAAAAGAGTTGTGAATGCATGATGCTTGCTAACTTACCCATCACAACGAATACACGAATACACCATCTCCAATTTCATCTCCATTCGTTATCCTTTTTCATAATTTTTTTTTTTTTTCTTCTGATTCTGATTCTAGTTTGCCTCCCTAATTAAGAGCATCGGAATCAGAAAGGCAAATAAAAACGGATAACAAGCGGAAAGCAAATATGTATACATATGCGCATTCAAAGGATAATGGAGAAAAAAAAGGATCCACGACGTCGACGACGTATCGTACCATACCGACCGCACGTTTTGAATAGGTTTTCAGAGCCTGTCGTTCTTCGGTATTTTGCTCCTTTGCTTCTACCATAAGTTCGTTTTTGTGACCGCTTTTGTGTGAGCACGTGAAAGGAAGGAAAAAAAAATACATAATAACAAAGGATACGTGTACCTTCAAACAATGTCCTGAGTGAAACGCACCTTCAAACATATATATATATACATACCTATATATGTAAGTGTCCTTTATGCGGGAGAAGAAGGGTGGCACACACCACGAGTACAGTAAGCCTCGCTTGCACTCGTTTAACTCTGTGTAGAATTAGGCTTCGCAGGGAATGCCTCTAACGATGTTGCATTTGTTCTAAATTTTCTATGTGTGCCCCGATTGTCATACGGCCTTTTAACACAATAAATGGAAATCGTTCACCCTTTTTAGACATTTCCCTAATGTGTTTTCCCGTTGTCCCACTTTTACGCAAGGACCAATGTAAAGGCGGAGAACAAAAAAACACATGAAACGGGTCGGCGGATGATGTCTTGTTAATAGTTTGCTTCAGGAATTCCTGCGTATAGAACTGGCTTCTGGCATTCACATTCACATTCGCATTCGTTTACATATGTGTGCGGTGGTTGTGTACAGTTTTCAAACGAACCATGAAATGATAAAATGGCGGAACAAAGTCCTGGCATTGTAGTACAGTGGAGCGTATTCGTTAGGTAATGGCATAGACTTGAAAGGAAACACATTTCACTCAATGAAAGCTGGTCTTGTAGGGCGGCCGGCGCGTGGGAAGCTAATATGAAGTTGATGATGTAAAGGTGGCCTGTCTGATGAATCGAAGGTGGGTGACTCACTCAGAGAGTTCTCCAGAGGAGACTGTTAATTGGGATAGTTGTTTCGATAGACTTCTTTCTTTTTTTTAACATCGGAGTTGAAAAGACTCCATTGGAGCACTCACACTCAATACTGGTCCATTATATGTAGTCATTTTTAGGCGGTTTGAATGCTCTTTGAAACAGTTGAATGCATCTAAATTATGTGATATCACATGTACATAAATATTTAGTTAAGGAATCTATATCTCTTGGTGGATAATGCCAAACAGGACAAATATTTTTTCCTCGCATCGCCAATGGTTTTAGGAACTTGTTGACCATCGCTGCCACCACCCAGGTTGAGTTTAAGGAAGACACCACCATCAAGGAGTTCATTCAAGATCCCAGCAAGATTGCGTTGCAGCCCCAGTAACTGCTGAAGATGGTCCCGCAGCTACCGCAAAGGAAGTGGTTAAGGAGGAATTCGAAGTGGAAGAAGACGTTTTTATGAATTTCGGTCTCTTCTTCGACCTAAATTCCTCCATTTTTGCCAAACTTCCAGTTTTATACTAGAAGAGAAATACGTTCAGATTAGTCTAAAAAATGTGCCCTGGAGGAAATTTTAGCTCATTGTTTATATCATCAGACTGCTATAAACAAAGAGGTGTTCCAGGCTCGAATTCCCAAAAAAAAACCAAGAAGTTTGGTTCATGCGCAAACATCATCTCAGTGGTGGTGGAGAATTAAGCCTTTCGTGAAAACTAGTTATACCTTTTTTTTTTTTGCTTTGTGGAACCCTGAGACAGCATAGCCTATTCCTTGTAGTCTGTAGTCCCAGGTTGGCTTATTTTTCACGCACAAAAAATTTGAAGCTCCCCTAAATCAACCCTAATCTGTGTATTGCAGAACAAGTTGGTCAGACAATATACTGACGTAATCTACTCTGATTCAGAAAGCGAATTCAAATCCTGCCATCCTAGCTCTTTTGGGTTTTTAGCCGTATCATCATACGAACACGATTTTTTATTCACGAAGATCTGCTTGCCGACATCCGTTGTGTCTCACCTCTTCCACTAGTGCGACGACGTTTCTCGTACTCAACCAAAGAACTCAGTGGCGGCTTCTTAGGATGCCTGTGTATGCATTTCCTTGACAATATCGAGAACTCCAGTGAGCCTATTGACTTCCTTGGATTCACTAATGTATACCAGTGCAACTAAACAGTTTTTGTCGCCCGAATCTACACGTGTGCTTAGTTGCTTTAGTTTTTTTGTTTGTCAAGGAGTAACAAATTCCTTCGAACTATGTAGAGGTCGAAAAGGTCCAATGACCACGGAAACCAAAAGTATACTGCTAAGGTATATGAACAACCCCGTAGCCTCATTATAGCAATGACCATCAGCTTAGTCTATTTGCATCTCAAAGCGTCATGTCGCACACGATTTTATTCAAAGAAAACCCAAATGTCAATGGATGACATTATCAAGGACGCACAAAGACCCAACTTAGGTTCAAGTCACTTGAATAAAGAGTGAAGCTTCATTATGTTATCCTTTTTTAACTTTATAGCTGTCTGTAAAAACCCAAGTAATAACTCGTAGCATAGCAATTAGACAACATAAGTATGTATCACTCAATTTCTAAAGCAAGTTATACAAAAGCTGTTTCGTCCTTAAAGTTTGCCCTAAGAGTTCTGATTTTGATCGAAATGAATGCTAGGTCCCATGCCTTCCTTGCCAAAAACACCTACCCTACCCTGTTCCTAGAGAGTGGCTCAACATATTTTTACCAAGAAGCTTACCAGGTTTTTGTGATGTCCTTAAACATTGGTCGAGTAAAACTTTAGTCAACTTTTTTCGTGAAGGTAGAACTTTCATTTTTTAAAGATTGACCTGAATCTTTTTCCTCGTTATCATATACTTACAGTGCATTTATTTCCTTCGGGATATGGGAGTATTTTAAGGAGAAAAGTGGAGAAGATATTTCCCCACTAAACCCACATACAATTACTCCTAAATAGCATAAAAGTCAACCTTACCATGTTTACGGCTTATCCTGATCTCAATATTCGGACTAAGATGCAAGGTCCAAGTCCACGTAACACAATGTCCTTATTTCACAATCTCGTATCGAATCTATTTTATCAAGCCTTTGGGTTTTTTTTACACGAGAATTCCCTGCGGGCACATTACTAATATCTATCCCTTTTCTTGTTTCCACTGCCACTGTCACCCAGTCATTGCCTTCAGTTTGTTATGCCGACTATATGCTTATTTTTCTAAGGATTCCACTATCATCATAACATCCACTCTGTTATAGATGCCTTCATATTATGCTGTTAAAATAATGATGAAGTACCTACAATAGCATCTGTTTCATCGACCATTCTAGCTCTAGTCTACAGTGATAAGAGTATTAGACTCCAGCATACAGCAAATTCCACCTTGGGATATAGATTCAGCTCTCTCTCTCTCCAAATATAGTGAAGCATTCTTTCAAATATGTGGAATCTTGAGTCGGTTGCCTTATTCAATTTACGAACACAGTAACTAATTTGATCATCCTCAAGTTTGAAGTCATTCTCGCTCATCAACACAACTGAAAATCATATTTTCATCATCATCAGCATCAAAATAAATGAGTTCCTCGTTCAGTCGTGACAGTTCATGCTTGAACAAGCTCATCACCGTTCTAAATTTCCGCGGATCTTCGCAACAGTCCGATAGACAGACATGCCCACAAAATTAAATTTTATAGGACAGCTCTAAGAATAAATTTATTGGAGTCTTCTGTCGAATCCCAGAAGGTGATGCTTGTAATCTTAAACCATAAAAAAGGGTATCATCGACATTAGAGGAAGAGGCCTAAAGTCTTCGAGATCAAGTACAGATGAACTGATTTGCTCTTAGCTCAACATTTGAAAACTAGGTTGTAAGTTATCATAACCCTTTTTGGTCGACCAAATTCAGCTTCACACCTCAAGATATATATATGTATACTCAAAATCCATTCTAAAAATAATTCTATCCCTCTGTTACATCCAGGTTTACAGAACAAACCGATACGGCTTCAATTCCTCCACTTCCAAAGTCGACGTTTGGTCAAATGTTCGACCTAAGACCTGATGCGGTTAGCTGCGTTACTTTGTAAAAAAACTCGCCGTTTCGAAATCGGCCTAAAAATGTGAATTCTTGAAACCTAAACCACAACTTTCAGACAACTTCCGAATCTGAACTTTTAAGATCAAGCACTCATGGAAACCTCTTTTTACGCTGAGAAAAAAAAAACCAGAGTGCTTTGTCTCCAAAAAAAAACAGCAACGTTCCCGGGATTGGGGAAATGGTAAGCCACGGAGTTCCTGTCAAAGACTCTGCTCTGATCGAGAGCTTACGAATTAAATAAGTTATTTGAGCAAGAATCCCCTGGATACTCACAGATACACTAATTTCTACAAGAGCTGCACCGCCCTAATCTCACCTGTAACAAAAAAAAAAACTCTGGAAGACTACCTCAATGATCTCAACAATCTAAGAATTTTTTGGTTTACAATCCTCATTCCAGTAGTGGTGCAACACTAATCCTACTTATGTTGCTTTGAGTGACCCTCATCGAGATCAGGCCTAGTCAGGCCTGAAATACTGAACCCTTTCGATATCCCTTTAAGTAACCATCTCCACTCCGCTACTAATAAAGGGGATATTCCGAACAACCTTTAAGGTCAAAAATTCCCTTTATTTTTAAATTCATACAAACTAATATGTAATTCTGAACTTTATCCCCAAATTTAAATTCATTCGGCCCACTGTAACACTTCAAGAACTAAAATGTTTCTCTTATGAGTCATGCCACTTGAGTTCGCAACTATAATCAACACTTAACCATCCTTTGTAAGCATTCTAGCACATTCTAGGCACAACAAAAAAACAAAAAAAAAACAAAACTTAAAAGGATATTCTAACTGAAGCACGCACACAATTCATGTGAGTACTTGAAGTATAATCTCGTCGAATATCTAACAATCGAACTGTTTCCTTTCGGCGGGATGTCGTCGGTTGTTGGCATTTGAATCGTTCCATGTTTTTATTTTTTTTTTTTTGTATTTGTTGTTTCAATCCGACAGAGAGAGCCATCCGTAGGCGGGGGCGGACATTGATGCTGATGGCTTTTTGTGACTCTGATAGAGCACGTACAGTTGTTTCCAAACATCGACTTTAAAAATCAGGATATTTGCATAAATTTTGAATTGTTCCTATGAAATGGGCTACCATTTGGTTGGTTAAAAGGGTGGCGCGCGCTGTTTCCAGGACGGAAGAAAATCAATTACGGTAAAGAATAATGAAAGTGTTTCCTTTCCCTGGGGAGACCACATCGTATGGTTTTTTTTTTTTTCGAAGAAGAAAATTGAAAAGTGGAAGTTATACGCTAAATTGGTAGAAACGTGGAATTTTCCATTGAATGTAGATTGCTTGAAAGGCATAAGTGAGGGGTTTCTTAATAGAATTAGATGGAGGTTTGAATATTCGGATGAGTTTGAAGGGTTAGTGTGGTTAATGGTTTAATAGACACTAGCTTAGAAGTTTCATAAATACTCGAACTAGTCAGAATCACAGAAAGAACAGCGTAAGGTCTAAGCAGGTCTTAGAACAACTAATAACCGTCCAAAATAAAAGGTTATAGATGTCCTGTTGTTGATTGGTAGTCGGATATTTCAAAACCATCGAAACACGGTGTCTACACAAGTTTCTTAAACAATAATCCTTCCGCCTCCCTAGTCAAATACTTTAAGTGGTAATTATGATGGTCTTTAAGAACACAGGTACGCTCGATGACCCATTAGAGGCTTATTGTCTTTGGATAATAGCACTAGTCTCAACTGTTTAACTGATTTAGAATAACCTCTTCTCTTAAGCAGGAATTGAATATACATACATCCGTACGTTAATAAACAGCTCAAATCTAATTTGAATTCCCAGTTTAAGTACTTTACTAGGGATTGGGACTCAGACTACGTTTGCACTAACTTCCTCTTCACACGAAACTAGGACTCAAGCTCAACTCATCACTGCAGAAGCTGATCGCATGTCTATGTAGATAGCCATATGATGATGTTTCTACTTTTTCCACATCTCTCCCTAACAACCTAAACCTTAACAATTGCTCATCCACCTTTCCCCGTACTGAAGTGGTTCTTATTTTCGCTCCTTGAACTAGATGATACCGAAATTATTTTGATTCACTGAGGAATTCTTTAACTATCATTATTGAATCTGGGTGTGCAGACTATGACGGAATGTCTTCTGCTGTACGAAGACGTAGAAGAGACGTCATAAGATGGTGTCCGTAAGCTATATCTATGTCCTTTTCAGCCTTATATGTGCATACACCCTTAGAAGAAGCTGAAGCATATTAAGTAGAAATTTTATGACGGAGTCTACGAAAGCTATCCTGAGTACAAGTCAAAATCGTGTTTGACGACTGCAGTGCTAAAATCGCTAATGGGATCATATTTGCCGGGACAGTAGGAAAGCATAGCCTCCGTGACATAATATCAGACAACGTATTCCGATGCAAGGTCATATGCATAACTAGGCTTCCCCATAAAAGCCTAGACACAGCAACATGGTTCTCCCCAAATGGTAGAACCACCAACAAAATCCTTGCATCAAACATCTGTTCGAGAGAAGAGAAAATTCAATTCAATTTCAAGAGGAGCTAGAGACTACAGCGAGCGATTAAGCGAGAAACTCCCCAATAAGCCATATCTAAAAGAACGGAGGAAAACTATGCCCTGCGTGGAAAGAAGAGGGCCTACGCATCTTCCAGCTCAAGGATATCGAAGAGTTTCAAGAAAGCCAAGCAATTGGCTACATTCTTAAAGTCCAGAACACAGGCTTTTCGAAAGAAACCTAGTCTCCGATGTACAGCCAATTGTAAACCTATTTAAGGAGCCCTTTCAATAGCTATGGATTGGGCATCAAACAGTAATAACACCGCAAGACGAGATCGTACAGAAAATCGATCAAGCTATTATAAAGCTAAGGAACAACAAAGCTGGCAGCCCCGATGGCTCGTCGGAAGTACTCAAATATGTATGAATGCGATGTATTGATTTTGAGCAAAATTTGAATTCTGGAGCGTCAGTTCCCATTTACAAAAAAAAAAAACAATCTTATGTCTTGCGACAGCTACCGAGTGTATACCTGCTGAATGTCGCTTAAAAAATCCTTACCAGCGTACTATATGAACGTCCTAAACCGTTCTGCACCACATTTATTGGGATGTGCCAATGTTGCTTCCGGCAGATCGGCTATAGACCAAAACTTCACTATCGGCAACTGCAACTTCTAGTTAGTTAAAGAGTTCACCAATGCAGGGTAAATGTCACCGAAGAATTGATCTAGCAAACCACGCTAACTTTGATTTGGCAAAACAACTGGATTCAAATCTTCTACCACAAGGATCAAATTGATACTCAATAGAGCATTGATAGTTCGATATAAAATAGGTACCACTCATCCTTTATCCCCTCACATTGTTTTCTAAATCTCCTTTCGACTAAGCAACTAACTTGGTCTGATTGCGACAAAATAGGGATTGAAATAAAATCTTGTTTTGATTATAAAACTTCAATAGCATTTCAACTTCCTTAAGAAGCACCAACAATCGAAGATGAATGTTACAATTAAGGGCATTGATTAAGTCAGACCGCATTAAAACAAAATTTCCCCAAATCATCATTTTGCCAAGTGTACTTGTACTGTTCTAGGCTCTGAGTGAATTCAGACCTAATAGAATCGAGTCATTCATAAACTTTACCCAACGAAGCCGAGCACTTGAAAATATTCTCGAAATTTCAAACTTTCCTTGCACTTCTTCGATAGTAACTTTTCGGTTTTTAATTAGTTATCCGTGAAAATATAGAAGTTTTCGCATTTCCATCGAAGCTCCTTGAATTTGCATCGGGGTTTCTCGCTAAGATGTGAAGTAACTGCGGGTTTTATCGGCTCAGGATTGAAGTTAAATTTCGAGTGCTTTTTAACGAAACTAATTAAATTTGCTTCGCCATGGTGCATTGCTATTCTGAGTTGGATTATCATTGAGGTTGAACAGATTTTTGAATTAAGGTAGTAAGAAATACATTTCTCTATTTATGTAGGACTTGCGGTTGCAACTTGTTGAGTTAACTCTTGTTTTACAATTTTTGGGTGGCAGGGAGGGCATCGCTTTTTAGCTGGATTTGAATCCTGTTGATACTTAATCCCACTGTGCTTCCTCCTTCCTCCTAGCTGTGTAAACGCTACTGAAATTGGATAATGTGCCAATTTGGGGATTCTTCAGCTTATGTATTCTAACCAAGGTGGGGTGGTTATCATAGTTGGTTGAATGACTCAATCTTCCAGAGCAGAATAATGGTCGTCGTCGCCGTTACGCACTAAAAAAAAAACTTATTCTGAGCAACGACTATAATTCTGCTACTAGATATCTTTGTTCGTCCCTGCAGATTTTTGTTTCACTCTACTCCAACGGTCACTTAAAAGTTGCCAAGATATTAGGTTGTGTTCATGCAGATGGAGGTAGCAACAAACTTACATCGGATTCCCGAACATTTTTGGCGGGTTTCCCAAATCATAACCGAATCGCATTCACAAACTAATTTGGTTTTAACTGTTTTCTACGGATAAACGAACCATAAGCCGGCTGAAACACACTGCCACGCTTTTGGAGCGCAGCTAGTGGGTTCTGCCGGAAATTGTATTGTGGGCACCGTGGCTTAAGTATTAGTATGTTGAACTGTGGAGCGGGGTTCGAAGGTCGATCGATCGAAGCAAAACCTAAAATTTTATGCCATTGCAGTTTACTTCCAGCACTTTGCAGACTGCTCGTTTTCGAGACAATAACTGCCAACTTAGTTGGTTGACTCAAGTCCCGATGATTGTTCAGGCCTGAGCAATTATGGAGATAGAACCATTCTGCACTAGAATTGCATTTCAAGTTGCTTAAGTGCGTCAGTTTTGCGTTTTAGGTTACGGTGATTGTCTGCACCAAGTTACAGGCACGATTAGACCAAAAGGCATCCTGTGTGATACCATGGATTTTTCCATTTTGGCGACTAATAAAATCAGCCGGATGCTTATGAAGCATTCTATTCATTGAAGAATAGAACCCCTAAATGGAGAAGTTTTCTTTATGACCGAGCCGGACAGATAGATAGGAAATAAACTGCATGGTTTCCTCCTCCTTTTCGTTTCTGCAACTCCTGCAGAAATCATTTAAGAAAAGGCTCAGCCTTTTAGCATGTTGGCCTATCAGACAGTGGCCCATGAGGACACCGATTACGTAGCTGATCTGTGATTGCTTTAGTATAACCAGATCTGATCCAGTTTGGTCAAGAACTGAGTTGATACATGATTCCTCGAGAACACGGTAATGAGTCGTAGCGTCCATACCTCGTCACTTGACGATGCATTAAGATACTACAAGCTTGCTTATTTCCATTTTGAAGATATGTATGTCTAAAATACAAACCATTACTTCAGCGACCGTTTAGTTAACCTTGACCTTATACTGAATCATTATTCATTGCATTTAGAAGGTAATCATGTGCTCATTGTAAACTTATTTTCTTTTCCCTTTGGGCTTAATCCTAAAAGATAATGAGAAATGAACTATCAAGCAACATTCTATATGTACCTACATACCGTTTAACATCTCTTCCAAGTATTAAACCACATCCTCAACCACTTACAACAACACGAGTAGGTACTTATACTCATACAACTCAATTTCCATTTCAACCACCTTTACCTTTGCAGTGCTCTCTCTCCGTTCAAAACATTAAAATCTATGCGATAGGGGAAAACTTAATTCAACAACAAACGAGCGAAGATAAAAGCAATTCGGGGGCAATTCGGGGACTCTCCCTTTTGGTTCTTCGAAATTGTACTAAATTGTCCTGGGTGCCTAGAAACAGGAAAGATGAGAGAGTAGAAAAATATACTCCCGAGGTGTATTCCATCGTCCGGCTGATATTACAATGTGATTCGTAGAAGTTCCCTGCAGGCAATAAGTACACCATTGTACCCAGTCATCATCATTAAAATGTCCCGCACAGAGAGTACAAATCTGAACGATGAAGAGGGTGGGCCAGGCAGGCGATGAAAATCCCCAGAATACAGATGTGATTGCAGTGAAATATCCTTGACGAAAGGTAGCAATAAATTAAAAAGCAACAAAAAGAGAAAAATACATAAATGAAGAAAACTCCTCTCCAGGAGGGAGAGAGAGAAAGAGAAATTGATTTAATTTCGTAAACTTTACAATGATGAACGAAGTTAATGAATTATTAATCACGACAGATGCGCTTCGATGGTGGCTCAGATTCTGATGGTGCAATGGACTGCAGCATCGGGCAGCTGGTGTGATTTCCGAATAGAGCGAGCAGTAGAGCTACACCATAGCCAGTGGCACGTTCTCCCTGATGAAAAGAAAAGATAATATTATTGATTTTGGTTGATTGCTGCTTGATTAATGAATGGGATTAGGGAGAAATTTTACTCACGCAATGAACTGGAGTGGCCATATCAACATGCATCCATACACCGGAGAAGTCGAAACCAATGTGTGCGGCAACAAAAAGACCAGCACATGACGATTGTGCATTATTGCGATCCTGGAATTAATGAAACAGAATGTTAATCCATTAAAGCAGGTAAAATTATGTACATATGTATGTATGTTTAAAGTTGAAGGACGTTAAGAAAGTTATACTCATCAGCGTTCTGTCATCATTTTTATGAAATTTTAAGTGGCGCTTGTAAACCTTTTATTTCTTTATTCGCACGTTTTCCTTAACGACACGATACAATCTTAATTAAAGGAGACAACCCTCCACACCAACCCATCATAAGTCCTATTCATGGCCAATGCTATATTTTTCATTTTTATTTCCTCCACTCAAAGAATGATTCAATCGTTAATGACAGACCGCAATAAGCGCAATAAATTCCACCCCACACCCTGCCCGGTTCGTATCAATTTTTAAGTTGCAATGAATTGAAAATGAAAGAACTCAAGACCGCCACCAAATAGAATTATGAATCATTTATTGCCCCGTTCTACTAGTTGTTTACACCATGTTATGTGGCAATTAATCGAGATTAGAGCAATCAATTTCTTTTTCTGTTTTTTTTTTTTTTTTGCAACAAATATATCATAAAGAAATTGATTGGCAATATCTCGGGGGGGCTCAAAGGATTGTGAAGCTAAAATGATGATTTCCTCGTCGCAAGCTAAAATCAAAGGCCAAATGAACCCAATTTTTATAATCCTTGAGAGAGGGAAAGAGCAAAGTGGCACTGGTACTGTGGCGTATGGATTCATCGAATGTGTGGTAATAATATTTCTGAAACCGAACGATATGATTCACACAGCGTTTTATTTGATGCAATAAAAATACAAGTATTGCCCATAAATCGCATCCACATTGGAGTTGGGTTTTTTTATGGCTTCTTTTTTGGTTCCTCCGCGCCGAAGGGAAACAAGACGTTACAGTGGGGGCAGGAGTGACCTTTTTTCTTTCTTTCTTTGCTTTGAACTAAGCATGAACGTGCATGTGGGTCAATTTCAATAAAATATTTATTCTTCTTATCCGCTTTGAGATGATTATAGGAAATCGAGAAAAAAAATCAAAAAAAAAATACACAGTTCACTCTGTGTAGCATTCGATGAGGGGATAGTGATAGTTTTAACAGCTGCCTTATGATTTTTATTAGCAGTCATTGGGGATCTTTTTTTTTATATTTTGAATCGTTGACATCCTTAAATATCGAGTTACTCACTTAAAAAGAAAATAACTTTATTGTAATATGTTGAGTTGAACTTAGATCATTGTCCTAGTTTTCAAAGAGTATAAGCTGCGAAGTGTAACCAAGGACAACCAAAGGCAAGGGAAAGGTAATGGATGGACGTCAAGAAGATGAAGGACGAAACAAGAAGAAACATTAAAGGCAGCTACTGACCCTTTTAGGTTTTGTACTATAACTTAGATCGATTTCTATAAAATGAAAAAATACTTAAGTATGACTTGGACTGAATGGAGTAAGGTTACTTAATATACACAGCTGAGTTCCAACGCAGAATACTGTCTTGCCCAATCTATCTGACCGGAATCCGCAAATTTCAATGGAGGATAAGATCGCTCTCAGATGCTTTGAAAGAAAAATACTTGGAGTGGTTATTGGTCCTGTCAGCATAGGCGGTGAGTGAAGAAGATACAACCATGACTTGTACGAGTTATGTATGTATGTACATAGCGATAGCGACCCAGTTAACAAAATACAGGTAAAGCGGATGGATACATATGCTCTATCCCCGAAGATTCGAATCCAACGCGGAGGATTGACGCAGTAGAGAAAGATTTCATCGTAGATGCCGCGAAATTGGCTAACGATCAAGCTAGCCAGAGAACATGTTCCACTCTGAACGGATTGTCCTACTACTTTGACAGCCCTGTCTTTGTGTCCGTTCTTGGCGTAGTATTAGAGACCTTTAAGTCCTAAGTATGTCTTTAAGAATTGGGGACGTATAATCTTACAATCTTACTTAAACTGTTGCCATAAGTCAACCATCATCAGAGACCAAAGTTGAAACTAAAACAATAAACAGACGAACGTACAAAGAATTGTATACTTGTTAACTAAACCTTCCTGTTTAGATTCCTGTTTTGATCCACGTACATACTTGCTATCGTTTCATAAAAAAAAGGATACCACTTTTCTTTTCCTAAAGCACTTTAAATTGATAGCACCAGAGTATTAGACAACTTCCTGGTCCCAAAATACCACCTAAGGATTGACCCCACCAATGTTTTTCGACGGAAGGATATTAGCTACAGTATATTACACAAAATATTCATCTCATTACTTTTCACATCCGACACACACCGCCACCCTTGTGCACCACCAGTATTACCACCACCGTTGCCACCCTTTTGATAAACGGTTATTCTAAATAATAACATTTGCTCTCTTTCCATTGCATGGAAAGATCCAGCCATACGATTGGGATGCAGCAGCAGTAGCACCAGTAGCACCAGTAGCACCAACAGACAAAACCAATAGCTTACTGGTGTTGCTGCTGTTGGATGGGCGGCGAAAACTTTCGCAGACATCTTCGCTATTATTGCGAATGGAGTCTGGCTGTTTGGTTGAATGGGGGGATAACAGATATTAGAACGCGCTGCTTCAACGTTATGGGGGAAGGGGGAATTCTTCGCTAGCGAAGCGAGGAATTTTCCACATTACATACATACATACATAACCGTTCTTTCACCCGCTCATCCCATAAATAATGTAAAGTAATATTGTGTGTTTTATTCATCCTAAGTAGAGAACAACGTGCTGGAAACGATAGAGAATCGATTTAACACCATAAAATATATGAAGCAGCTACTGCGGCTGGCGTTATACGCTTACAGGACGTCGAGTAACTGTAGAAGATGCTGTGCACAGCAAGGTTTCTGAGAAATTACAACAAGACGACGACGTAGCTGTGTAGCAACTTCCTTCCATGACCGCCGCATTACGCCTTTATATAGAGATGTATTCCATTTTTATGATGGGTGTTTAAGAGAAGCAATTTCCGTAAACTGAATGTTAACTCGCCGTCTTTCTGTTCGCTGATCTATGGTGCGATTATTCGTTTATCCAGCAGAGAGCGAATGTTAGAAATGATAAGCCACCACCGGGAATGAGAGGGCGCGACGCTAGCACTCGGCATGAGATCAGCTGAATACAAATAAAGGAGTTACGCGCACACAGTCGGGAGTGAGAGGAACTGCAATGTTTTTAGATGGGATTGGAGAAACTCTTTCATATGCATTAGATCCTTCAGACATTTGGTTTAATACTGGTAATACCGAAGCAATGATGATGACTGGTTATGAGATTAAGCTAATAATTTGTGTAAAACACATCGCATGGTGGAGTACAAATGTACTCCGCATCAGTTTTAATGATAAGGTTGTCTCCACATGCGATTGAAATTTAGGTTGCCTACCCAAGGAAACTGGACAGAGATGGGTCCACAGTAAAAATCTCTGATTACATAAGAACATCGTCCATATGATCCTCTGGTTAACGATTAAGGAGATATCAAGCGGAAACAGCAACTCTAAAAGGCATCAGCCAATTGCGCGGCGGTGAAAAAACCCGAGACATTTAGGACCATTTTTGGCAGCATCAGCAATTGCTCAGACTCTATCTATTTTTAGTTTAGTTACGTTAGAATCCCCCTTTAGATGCAGGAGACAGCACTGAGTTTTAGACGAACTGCATCAATATCGAAGTTGAGCACGAATAGTCTACACAGTTTAGGGACTTTCCCGTGGAGTCGTTAAAGAGTAAGCGAAGTCCAGAGTACTGTTTTCCGCGAAGGAATGAATTGGATTCCAAATGCAAGAGAGAAAGTAGTTAATAAAAATACGAAAAAGAGTCGGAGAGAGGACGAACCGATGAGCATTGGTTGAGAAATGGGTAGAAGTATATTCATTCTATACAAATAGTATTGAGATTTTTTAATAAATTTGCAACGCAAGAAGAGAAACTGTTACCGACACCATAAGCTTAAAAGCTTTCGAAATATAGAAGACGACTACTTTACATTCATCATTATAATATATACTTTGGTTTCATTTTCCCGATTGATACGCCCTGCGTTCCTTTGTGGAGCATTGTGTCCGGAAATCCATACTCATTAACTGGTAATTTACAATACTTTCCATGACGTTGGAAAACATGATCGGTAATTGGAAGGTCCATACACTTTATGCTTTAATGCTGTGATCTCTTGAATTTTTGAATACTAAGAAACTGAGATGTGAACCCTTTCTTCAGACAAAAAAACTTGCCTTTAAGCTCTCTCTCTAGGTTCGGTAATAAAAAGTCATCGCCGGGGTCTCCATGTCTGTAGAATACGGTGGGTAGTTGAGCACTTGGAAGCAACAATCCTTCAACGCAACTTGTTCAATTTGCAAATCGTTAACCGGTGCATTGTCGTGTAAAAAACAAATACCACTCAGAATAGAATTATGAGTTCATCACAAAACACTTGACACTATAGTGGCCACATCTTTAGTCTAATCCTTCCATCCATGTTCGGTAAACCTAATTTCATAGCGTCCTTCCTAAGAAGGCAATGACCAGCGAGTATCCCCATCGCTATTCTTAACCTTGATCTCTTGAGTTTTATTAATTCCCCAAACTTTTTCCAATCTAACTCAGGACACAAGGCCTTTGAAACGCTTTCCACAATTTTACCATCTTATGTCGGTCATATCGATAAGTAAGTTCGTGAAAAATCGGAGTCCAAATAAGCGATGCATTTCTTTTACGGCTTATCTCATCGGACTGCCCAAAAGTTATGTACATACATAGGTATGTGCCGATTAAATTTTAGGACTGTATGCGACTTTTTAAGAAATTTCACATTCGCCTTGCCGGTCCAACTGACTTGTGCTGAGATCGTCAACAGAAAAACTATACAAAGCAAGTGATTAGTTCTTAACTATCAGTTTTTCCGTCTTTGGGCAAATACCGCGATGAACATCACTCTCATCGGATCTTTTCTTAAAACTTCGAAAACAAGTGGCCAAATGAGCCGACACCAATAACTCAATTCTTAAATCCAAGAGTTTTCGTTGTGGACTAACTCGCCACCATTTACTCTTCGAAAACCCAAACACAGTTTGCAAGACCCAAATAACCCTTAGCTTCAAACATGTCATAGTAGTCTACGTACATACATACATATGTATATAAGACATTCACCAAGTAGTTTAACCGGATTGGAACTGTACACGATACAGTCAAATCCATCCACACAATTCTTCCCATGTCATCTGTGTTACCTTACTCTTTTACCCCCGCCAAAAGGAATTGCAACCCAATCTTCTGTTGAGATACTAACCACCCAGGATTCACCACGTAGAATAAGAGTAAGAGTTGATAGACAGTTGATGAACACCCTCCAACATCTCTGCATATTAAAACTATCCCAACTCCATCATGACTTCCATGTTCAGAACTATCCACACCTTAAATCGATCAAACATTCAAGCTCAATATTACCGTTATGAAATCATACCATGCACATGGCAGACATTCCTCCCCTATGTACGGTCATTCATCCTGATTCTTTATTACAATTGCACCGCCCATCATGTTAGAGTACCACTTTCCCCTTTCACTCGCACAATAGAGTTCCGCCACCACTAAATCATTCAACCTAATCGATCAAAAAATTCCATCGGGTTAAATGACTGTCGCCTGCACGACATCCCCAGCTTGCTCTCCATCATCTCTATACACCATGTCGCCATCAAATAGCCTCAAGTTATCATCTCTGACACTGTCATGCATCACTATAAAGTTCAACAACGAAACGAACGAAACACAAAAAACTGATCCACCGTATACGCGCGACGGACACTATACCTCTGCTCCAATAAAAAAAAAAAAGGAACTACAAATCACTGACCGTAACCAGTCTACGACCAAAGTCACTTGATAACCCTCCTCTCCCAGAGAGAGTGATTCGTAGTGTTCTGATTCGGATTTGCTAGACTTCGTGTTCTGCAAAGCTTAAAATCTAATCTCATACAACCACCCCACAACCATCACCGCCCAACGCAGCATATGCATAAAAACCGTCCCGTACGAGGCTGGAAAAAAGGGAACAAAAAAACGGGAAAAAAAAACAGTTTTAGCACAGGCTTCTATACTTACAGCGACGGAATTTTTCATGTCAGCTATCGCCGATGCAAATTCAGCAAAGTGCAATTCAGGACAATAAATTATTGGCGCCAATAAATCTCCAGATTTGCGTCCAGCTTCAAGTGATTTCACCTCCCAATCCTCTGAGTTTGTCAAAATGGCACCATGATACTTGCCTGTTGCTATTCCCTGAAACACACACAGAAAAAAAGAAAAGAGTTACTGGAGTATACTGGAGAAGCAGAGTATTGTAAAGTTGCTATAAATTATTGTTAATTTATTGAACCATTACCGAGCGCACCTAAAGGCGCACACGATACAACCCCAAATCCACCCACGGAACGCAGTCCTATCTATGTATATGTATCTACATTGTAGTACTCGTACCTATGTACGTCGGTTGGTCGCCCGTGTATCCTTCGTGTTTATTTTTCTAAAGAAAAAGGATATTGGAAAAGAAAGCAAGGTTCGTGTATGTTATTGTTGTTGTTATTCCACCCAACAAACAAGAGAGCGCGGGAGTTTCATTCAACTTCTAACAGAGAAACAACATCAGAAGGACTTTTCTACTTCGCACACCTTGCACGGATACAGATGGTAATTTGTTGCAGAGTTGGAGAATGCATATAAAGACTGAGCCGGAGGAGCATACAGCCAGCAAAATGTAGAAAATTGAGATTGCAATAAAAAAAGAGAAAGCGAGGGGGAGGAAGAAGACAATCGAATTAGAGGAAGGAAACAAATTTGTGAAACAGGAAATTTCCGTGGAATCTTTCTTCTTCTTTTTTTTTATTCCACGTTTCATTGTTTCTTTGAGGGTAAGGGTGATGGTGGGGGTATTGGCGGTAGTGTGGTCTGGATAGAAGATGGGGGGCGGAGCAGATCACTTAAATCATTTTTTAAATCATCTCGTTGGATAAATGGTTAAATGGCTGGAAGGGATATTTCACTTATCTCTAACGGTACGGTGGCGGCAAAGGCAGTAGCGGCGGTTCAGCAGAGGATTCCTACGATTTATGAGAGCTGAGTGTTGTGGGTGGGATTGGTAGGAGGATAATGGTAATTTTAAGCTTCAAGGAGCAATATAATTTATTTGGTTACAACGGTGTTGGTGGCACTAGACTAGTGGGTGCGCTTTTAGTCGATTGTGATCGTAATTTAGGAAATTGCAATTGAGGGGTGAATTAAATGCATTCGAAACCGGATGGTTTGAAGGAAATAACTACAAGTGATGCGGGGGTTCGTTTCGACATGATTGATCGAATTACAACGCTAAATCATGGGAAATGTAAATCACCACGCTAGACAGAGATCAGGATGTTTTACGAGCTGATTTATGTGAAATGTCGATTGGTTTCTTTAATGGAAGGTATTTTCTATTTATTTTTTTTGACGAATGAGTCCTGAACTGTAACAGATGAAGGATGTCAGTGGTTAGCTTCTTTGTAGAAAACATAGCTGTGTAGATATGTTATAAGAGTATACACATACAAAAAGCCTTCGGTTGATAACTACGTTGAAGTCCACCCATGACACATCTAATATCGACACCATCGTCCTAACAAAACAACACACAAAAACCGACTAGAGTATCGGCTCTTTTCTGACTACGTAGACCATACACGCAAGCAAGCAAGATCGAAGTATTACGTCAAAATCACTTTCTACGATTTTTAACCGACAATCGGCCCAGAAATCTTTGCAGATTCCTGGAGAAGGCCAGTTTTTACGCCTGAATTCATGCTAACCTCCTCGTAGAAGTAACATCTCCTAAGGAGAGCTATTGCAGTCTTATTATAAGACCAACTCCCACCATAGAATTTATTCACTAATTGCGAATAAGGATGGCGAATGATTATCACTGATAAGTTCCGGATTTGTTAGGTTTAGGTTAGAGTGACTTGGTGTACGAGGATACGAGGATACAGACACAGACCAAAGGAGGTATATTGTGATATCAGTTCACTGAGACCCCTTGGTAGAACATTCTTGTTTGGGATAGGGTTGGAAACATACAGAAGATGGAGGGTATTTTCCACATACTCATCGTCTGCAGAAGTCGTTTGAGAAAAATCTTAAACTTTTGGCGACTAAGTCTATGAGGCAATGCCCAGGGAAAACATTGATAACTGGCCTAATCTACGATCAAGCCTGACCAGATATGTCTCGATGTATAGCACGTCGAATCATTTTCTCTATCTTTAGTTGGTCCTCTTTGTTCACTATAATTTCAGAAAGAGATACTCAGACGATCGGGTCTTGTAATAATATTGGCCTTAACTGGACATATACAGCGAAAGTGTGATACAGGTTGTATATACAAAGACTTCAGAGAACAAAGACTTTCAATGATGCGCACAAGTGAATATAAGGTTGTCTTTAACTGATTTGCCTTTGTTGCGATGTTGGATGCAAGTGGATATCATTCAGCATTTCCAGAGTTTATAGCGGAAAAGAGGAGGTATTGATAGGTCGGAGCTGTTTTCTGTTTGAGTATGAAAATAAGTTTTACTTCAGTTCACAGTCGGCGAATATTGACAAGATTCAGACAACACGTCATGATCTTTTTAATCCAGAAAACTATGTTTTTAGATTGCTGGACTTCTGCGATGAAAGTCTCGCCCAATTTGTCCTCCAGTAGATACTCGTCGGTCCTATAGAGGGGGCAATAAAATATAACGCACTACGCATCTTCTATGGTTTGTGGAGTAGGTATAATTACATGTCCAAGCATTTGTGAATACGATGTCAAGCATCCATGTCCTGTAACCACTGGGTTACACAAAGGTATAGCTCTCCATGTTGTCGGTGTATCCGCGGATAGGATATGGGTGTGTGACTTTGTATGTATCACTTGGTTCTTGCTTCTATTCTCCTAGCTTTGTACTTCTCTTTGATTTCATTAGCCAATGCCTATCGCCACCATGATCGCTGTAACACATCCGATATCCCAAAGGCACGGATAGCTCTCAGTGCTTTGGTTATGTTACCTGCCTCTCTGGGTTTTAACTTCCGTACCTTCCGCCCAAATTTGGTATCCATAGAGAAGTTTTGGTATTGCTTTCAGATATTACCTCTGATGCCTTATCAGCGACATATTGTAGATTATTATTGCATATTTGATAACGCCAAGGTACTTTACCTCTGGCATCTGTTACCGGTATTATATTCACTGCCCTCCTGCGTTTCCTCTGCAGGTTTCCTCGCAGTGCTTACCATTTTTTTAATAAAATCAGATTTTCGCGAGGCGGATACCAGCTGCCTTTTGGTCGGTGATTTTCTTGCACTAAGTTCATATTCTTTCGGATAGCTCTTTTCAAGTTACTTCGTGAAAGTTTAAATCTATGACTGAGCTTTTCATGATTACTTTGCCCTCTACAGTGAAGAAACTAACTGGGCGTTGTGTCGCCTGGTCTTTGCTCTATTAATACTCTGCTGACCGATGCATACTTCTCTTTTTCATCTGCATTGTCGAGTCGCATGCCCTTCTTATTGCTTGTTTAAACTGATTTACTTTAGTGCCGACGGACGGTCCCGAAAAGATCTCCATTAAAAAGAACGGGGAACATATGTGAAACCAAAATAAGAAGAAAAATATTTTCATTTTATTCTTAACATAAAGGAATTTATTAAAAAGAAGAAAACATGACATAAACCGTTTTTTGAAAATATTGACATTCTAGCTACCAATTTTTGAAATGTACATAGCCTGTGATATTCTCTCTAGCAATCCAATAGTATATTCCACTATGCAGATTCTGATGATGGGTATTGATTAAATCTGCTAACTGCAGCGGCTGTATCATAATTTGTAAGATTTCTTCACCTTTCCTCTGTTTCAGATGGTCTTGACAAAGTCTTGGCGTGCTTTTAGGGTCATTGTTCTGTTGAAATACGAATCTGTCGCCAATTAATCTTAGTCCAGACAACACCGCGTTTTCTCCCAATATAGTTTTGTAGCCTCCTTATTAATTATTTTAATCACTCGAGCCAGATCTACACCTCCACTTGAAGAGAAATACCCCGACACATTTAATCAACGACCCAAAGTCGTAAGATTTAATAAATGAAGCAATGCTCTGATCAGTTATCACTTTCGCATCCATTATCAATGCTTCTTTATAGCTCGTTCTTCTCTGATCCTGCAATGCGTATTTTCTAATTTCCAGCGATTCGTTGCTATCAGTGTGCCATCATATGTCTTTCTCATAGACCCGACTGCGTTTTGAATGCGTCAGGGATCTCACCTCCACTTTCTGTTGTAACACGTCCTTTACTTTTTTCTCAAAGTTTGTAAGTCTACAATTTTCTTTAACTCCAGCAACAGTTCGCATCACAAAATGGGATTGGCAAGTTAGTTACTCTTATTATTGGCCTTATTGCATTGCCTCTAAGGAATTCAGAGGTTTAAGTCATAAAATTGTCAAAGGCTGCGACAATACCGCCCCACAACTGAACTGTGTCGCTTTAAGAGTGCCATTTGTGCATTAAGGCGCTAAGCACTATAGTAGTATAGTTAAACTTTGTACCAGTTTTTTTGTAGAATAAACTCCTTGTCAGCTAGAACGGTACGATATTTTACAATAGCTGAAGATTGCTTTTACTCCACATGAAGTTTCCGAATCAACGATTCTCACTTGATGTTACCTAGCATTTCTGTTACTTTTTTTGATTCTATTCATACCAGACAAATACAACCCAGATGATGAAACAAACAATAATATACCTTCTGGCCCAGATGTTGGGCATTTCACGCAACAAACCGTTAACACTCTATTCTCTCCTTCCGAAAGGGATACAAACAACCACAAATAACAATCAAAAACCACGCTAAGCTGCACCACCATCCGAATTCTCATTTATTTCAATGCGCACACACATTCATCATTGCCTGGTACATACTATAAAATAATTCCCATAGGAGTTCCCATAGGAACTAGCAAATTCCTATGGTGCGGTGAAAACAAAGCCCGCTAATGAACTTTGCATAAACAATAGAAGCAACCATGGATAGAGCGACTAAAGGAGGAAAAAGAACAAAACACGGAACCTCCGCAATATCGTATAATTGCCTAGCGCTGTAGCTGTATTTACCTGAGCTCCCGTGAGTGTTGCCATATCCAATATGATGTTTGCCTTTAGATCCTTTTGTGCATAGGTTACACCGTCAGCCAGTACCAGACGTCCCTCGGCATCCGTATTGTTAATTTCTACTGTGCGACCAGAATACAGCGTATGAACATCATCCGGCCTTTTTGTGTGTATGGATCACACGGAAACAATAACATCAAAACAGCGCACATACCACCAGGTAGGAGCACAAACAGCAGAAGCAGCAGCAGCAAATACAATGTGAACAGAGAGCAAGAGATAAAACAAAAGGATAGTAATAATTAAAATCGTTATTATTCATTGCCGTCACCACGGTTATCATCATTGTTGTTTCAATTAGCTCACTCACCGTGTGGCATTCGGTCCGACAGAGTTCTCAGCCAAACAAAAGACTGCATGTAGATTCTCTTTAAATCCACACTTCACAGCAGCATAGAATGCGCCAAGAATAGCTGCAGCACCTCCGCAATCCCTTTTCATACCGGGCATTGCAGTCTTCCCTTTGATGCTGAGGCCACCGGTATCGTAGACAATGCCCTTTCCCACTAACGCAATTGTTTCGTTGGCCCCCTTGGGTTCGTGCGATAGCACAACAAGAGCTGGTGGAACAGCGGCTGCTTTCCCAACGCCATAGATCCCACCAAAGCCCAGCTCCTGTAATTTCTCTCCGCGAATAATAGCCGGAGTGAGGGACAGTTCCTCAGCAATGACTTTCACCTCGTCTATGAAATTGCTGACATTCATTTCATTGCATGGCATGTCCACGATTTTTGCTGCCAATCGAATGCCACGCGCTGCCTCTTCCATGCAGGCAATATCCTCAGCGGATAACGCTGTTGTGGAAATTTGGCCGTCTTTTTCGATTACGACAAACTCTATACTAACAGTGTTGTTTAAAGTTTCGTTGTTGCCATTGTTGCTACCGGTTTTTCGCGAATATAATGGAAAAGCTCGAACGACGGCACATGCACTGGCAAAGATGTCGGCGCGTTCGCAGACAATCACCACGATGTCATTGACGTTCATCGTTTTGTTCTTCACTAAACGAGTTATAGCGTGCGCACGAGAGGACGTATTGTGACGGGAGCTCTTCAATGGAAGTGCAGCAATTGTTGCTAAATCCAAATACAGGGAGCAAGTGTCCGTCGGTGATGGATGAAGGCACGAGACGGCATGTTTAAATGTCTCTTCGGTGACTCGTGGTGCCAGCTTGCATTGGATGACTGGGAATTTCACTAAGTTGAGATGGCGCAATTGACCGATGATTAGTACCGGACTAACATGCGGATCAGTGGTGGTCAGCGTTGGATTAAATTTGATATCAGTACTCATCTGAAAGTAAATAATTAATTTTGTTTTATTTAATAACAATAGAGACTCAAAATAATAAAGGATAGCTATATGACAGGTAGGGCTGATATTATATCTGCCCCCAGTTTAGTTTTTAAAACAGTACAAAAATTTGTCCTGCTTGAAATGTATTGCAATATCTGTCTGGGATAGCAGCACGTTCACTGGCAATCAAGCGGCAATCAAGTCCTTGGAATTGTGCTCTTTTACCTCAATGGCCACTTAAACAGCTGTTTGTCTCCCACGGAGGACATCAACATTCACATCTGTATGATCGGTGCTAGCGAATAGAGACAGTCCGAGTACGACTCTAAGGATACTGGGTCTGCCTCTCGCTACATGTTAGCATCTACTAAAGTTGGACGCTATTAGCAAGACCAATTGCATGGTACAAGAATATCTGTATATCGTGGACCAACTGAACATGTCACATATGGAGACAGATCTGGCCTAAGCTGGATGAAAAGCTTAGCTCCAGTTTGATAACCAATAGATAAGGTTCCTAAGGCCATCACACATCAGCTATGAGACTGTCTGATAGGCTAACGTGCTAAAATGTTGGACCTCTTTTTTTTTTTAAATTACTTCTGAGGGAGGTATCGAGACAAAGGGAATTAGGAAACCATCTTTCACTCCCTATTCGCAAGCATCTTTGTTAATGTTTCGCAAGCATGAACGTATTGCTAGATAAACGTTGCTAATTGATAGGGAATCTTTCGATTTCGAAACCATTAATAAACAAACCATAATGATTAGCGATACTGTCTGATCATTAATTCCAATTGGCATCAACAACGAACTCTAAGTAAGAATATGAGAACGTTCAACAAATGCAATGCCAGCGCTATTACAAAACATCTGTTTACTCGTATTTATTATCATTCTCTCTACTGTCCTTGGTCAAGTTTTAGCGAAATACTCGCATCGGTTTTACACTTAATTTAAATACGATTGAAAACTAGGTGCTTATCTCACCATGACGATAGAAATAAAAAAGTTTGTTGACTTCAGTTGTCTTATCTGGTAAATGGATTTGTGATTTCTTGTCCAATGTCCAATAAAAAACAACATTCACTCGTACTGTACGAGTACACTAAATAGTAAAAACTCGTTATCAACTAAGTTAAGTATATCAATAAAATTTTTAAACGACAAATTTTGTCACTTTTAATGCATGTAATCCATCTAATTGTGGTCATGAGGTTATCTGAAAGACAGTTTTGGTAATTTTAACAAATTCACGGTGGTCATGGTACATACTCGTACATATGTATGTAGTTAAAATAAAGATTTATTGTCGCTTGGTACTGATTTGTTTTAAGATCAAGATCGATGTGTTTGAACGAAAAAAGATAAGATTTGACTATGCATTTTTCTAGGTTAATCTATTCGATTTCTAAAGTACTTGAGGCTATGCGATTATCATTCATCTTTACAATTTGAGATACTTCAAGATAACTTGTTTATTATTAAAGGAAAGTTACTAGGTTAGGAGTATTTTGACATGATTTTGATAGCAGAACAGTGTATTCTGTTTAGTAAAAATTAATATCTTTATGGGACAAGGTCCTTATCATTTATCACTGTATAATCAGAAAGACGTGAGCACACATTGTTAAGCAATTCAAATATCAATTGCTGTACGAATTGTTATTGTAACAGCTTCTTATTAAGACCGTGCATTTGTGTTCAATCAAAGTAATTAGACAACATCTTGGACGGATTCACGTTGTTAGCTAAAGTCTTGTAAATTTGATCAGACAGTTGAAAATATGTATTATTCGTTCGCCCCATTGTTACTGTACAGAGATCTGTTACCTGCACTGGCATCGATGTAAAGTTAGAACTTGTTAAGTAGGGGATTACAGTCAAGGTAAGGCTAGGGCTGTGTTTATCTCACGATCAGCTACGGACCGCCCATGCGGGCTACCTTTCGCTTTGGTGACTCCGAAGTCATGGATTAGGTCTATTCGATTTTTGTATACCACTGTGTTAAAGTCTGGGTGGCATATTATATGTATGTACTATTAAGTATCATGTTGATAGCCCAAGATGTTCTTTCAGTACGAGTCCCCTTTGACTTACATATGTACATATGTATGTACGTTTGTTCGTACGTTTGTTCGTAACTGAGATAGAGAGGCAGGTGGTAAGCCAGAAAATCGTCGAGGGTGCCTCATATAAAAACCTTATGCATGTTCACACATGTGTATGTACTTATTTAAATGGGCGGTAAGTGGGATTCTCCTGCGATTATCGGTTTCCTTATAGCCATGCGCTTAGACACCCATCTTATTCATGTGTACAGTTCGAAAATCTGTATTACTGTTAATTTCCACTTTAAAACAATAGGGACGGACTTTGAAGTCATATAAGCATCAGTGTAGCTTCATGACGACTGACTGTCTGCACTGTCGTCAGTGGAGTTAGTAAGGCTTGTTACCTGTGCTGTCAACTGTCTGGGACGCCTTTACTGAAGAGTCACAGTGTCAAATCGATGGCAGTACTGCCTTGAAAGAAGCAGTTAAAACCCTTCAGTGCTATTGTTATAACTACTTTCTCCTGTTGTCTTCAATAAGATGTTGGTGGTGCAAAATCCGCTTTTTTTTACAAATAATATATTTACGCTCAAGGGGTTATGATTAAAAGCAAAGAGAGTACGACGTATGTACATACATACATACATAAATTAGAATTGAAGAAAGAGATAGGTTAGATTTCTTTTGGTGCAGTTTGAAACTCTGGCGACGTTAGGTTTCAGTATTTGCTCCATAGGTGGTGTCTGCACTGAATTGGCAGTTGTTGCTAAATACATATGCATTCGGCTTATAATTCGCAGTCTTTTTTATTTTCGAGTATGCATGTGGTTACTCTAAGTAGAGTTGTTGGATATGACCAGGATTTAAACCAACGGCCTTTTACTCTAAAACCAAACGAATTAGTGGTTGTAGTGTTATTGATTCAAATAACCTAACCATCCAACACAGCCCCTATACACACTTAAATCGGCTGAAAACAAAGCTCTGTAATAAAGTTGAAGTCCACACTTCATTCCCACGTTCCAATACCAATCATTTATCCGCAACAAATAATTTCTTTAAAAGTGGTTCATCGACCATAGGTCTATCCGTGTGTTCAATGCTTAAGGTCCCTGACCTAGGACGTGCAGACAAAAATTAACTAATCTAATGGTAATAACCGATATCAAAACAGTCGCGCTAATGATTATGCCCGAATTCAATAATACCGGCGTCAAATTGGTTTGATTAGTTTGTGTTGCTGCCGATAGCTTTAAATCGATTTTGTTTTATAAGGGCCTCATAGGTTTGTACCTATTAATCAAGTAAGTCATTGATCTGCTGTTGATTAAACAATAAACGATAACAAACAATAATTTCTATATGCCTAATGCAATAAACTGAATTTCAGGTTTACACATAGGAATTGCCTAAATATACATACATACATCTGGCTATAAGCTTGTTAGAAACTTTTCAATGTAACTTCTGATATTCATGAAAGTTTTTTATTCTTTAAACAAAGTTTCTACAAAATGTCAGTACTTCTTACTTTTAGATACGGCACATGGTACAAAAACTAAATAGTTGTCTCCAATTATTTCAAAAAGAAAAGATTGATTTTTACGCTTAAGGAAGAAATGTCGGGTAGGCGTTTTTGTATACACGAATTCAGATGGTCACCTTTCCAGTCATTTGGATTTAGAATTCTTTACGACATCGAATAATTAGTATATTTTATAAAGGGTTGCTAATTATGTATAAATACATATAACATTGAGCGGATTTCTATTAGCTTCACAAATGAGAATTCTTTTAATAATATGTATGTTATGTTTTATGACATTTTTACACACGCCGATGCCGCTTGATATCTATTTTATTTCTTGTATCTCAAACATTTTGTTTACTAGTAGATTTACTAGGAAACACCTTAGATAACGCCATATCACATCACTATTTCTGAAGATAATATTGTCTGATAGATTTATTGCATTGTTGCGTTGGCAGTGTGTGATGTGGTATTGCCCTTTTTGAACCACGTGTTGAGCATCTAATCCAGGTATCAAAAAATCATCTGGCGATATAGTCTTCCAATAAAAATAGCAGTAACTCCATATATGTCCATTGAAAACAAAAACGATCCAAAACTCCCTCACACCCTACTTTTCAGTGAATATAGGTGACTTACGACTAATTTGCAGATTGTTATTTCCGCCGAAATAATTGTTTTGTCCACTTGAGGAGGTTCTCTCCAACGCAAATAATGTCTTCAAAACTTCTATTACATGCCCGCCATATCAAACGCTGCCGTAAATTAGGTGATTTCCGACAGGTTGGTAGTCAGGCAGCCATTATGCCTCCAATAGTGTCGGAACGAACTGGCAACCATAGTCACTTCAAAATCCATTTTTCTTATGAAAAACACATAACAACTATCGCTACCTAGCCTAGTCTTAAAGCCACCGTATACAGTTTTCTACCCCTCTACCCACTAACATGATTGAATGACTTTTTTGAAAGAGTTTACATAAACTCCCTTAATGTAGCGGCTTTGATAACCTTCACAAAAAAATGAATATCTTTTGCATTACAATTTTTATAGCCAATGAAGAAGGAATCAAGTCATTGTACAGTCAAGGTCAATATAAAATTGTGTCATTAAAAACTGAACACATCACTGCTGGACACAAATCATTGTTTCTAGAAGGCGGTGAACGATAGATGAGATGGATACCTATGTACATAAATATACGCTTGGATACATTGGCCTACAATGATCGACAACGTGCGAATTTGGTAGATGGAAGAGGATCTGCTTATGCAACATCAAATGTTGAATCAAGGTGTATTAAAGCCTAATATAGAATCATTCTCGCTAATACTATATGAAAAAAAACAGATGTACATACATAACCTCACTGTAGTTATCTAGTTTATTCTGTATGTGTTTGGGTGCATTGTCGTTGCTGTTCACGATTTTAGAATAAAGTGCTTCCAATAATATTATCAGTTATCTAACTAATCCATCCATAAAACAAATCAACTTGATACCGGTAAAGGTAACCTTATGTGAATCAAACGCATTTAACCAGTCAACTTTAAATGATCTCTAGTACACTGCTACGCTTCAAAAAATTTCATTGACTACGTGGCTACATAGAATGTTGTTTACATCTAGCGACTCTCTATTAGATTGACGTCACAAGAACTCAGATTACATTTCATCATCGCAAACAAATACGGGCCTTGCATTTAAAATTGATTTTCAAGAGTTCACGAACGAACTCATTGAACCGCAGTTCAATTGGCTTGGGTCGACTCATACACAAGACCAAATACGAATTATCGCTTCAGAAGAAACATACCAGCAACGAGTGCGCACCCTTTAAAGATAAATAAACCGCTAACTGGTTCTATTGACAGCAAAAAAACAAAAACAAATATTCCGTTGCCTATCTAGAAAACCAGCTCCCTCACCCAATAACAATAAATAATCACGATTCGCCTGCATGTGGCTGGGAAGTGGATTTGAATTTACGAATAAAATTAAAATCCGACAAAGCGGGCAGGATGAACGAATTTTGCCGGATATCAAGTCCAGATAAGAAGCCAATTGCACCAAGCTTATGAAATTCATCAATAAGTAATAAATTACGAGTATATTTCAGTACCGACAAAGCCAGTGATTACCTATCTCAGCCATGCTCCAGAGCGTGGTCGACCCCACCCCCCTAAATGACCGATAAGCCGAGAAAGCGTATTTCAAACCTGTCGAACCAAATATGATACGTTCTCGATTGCATTATCATACCACACGTACATATGAATCATCCCAAATCATTCAGAAACCAAAGAAAGAACTGCAAAATTCTATAAATAAATCTAATGAGGGAGATAATTTGCCTCCTTCGCACGACTACTCTCGTATGGCTTTAACAGAATTCCTATTGGAGCGAAGAACTCGCACTAACATAACGAGCAGCAGCCCAAAAAAACACAAAAGCGTGATTTAAAAATAGAAAAAACATATTTCTGTGTGGATGGACGTTGGCTACTGTTTGTTTGTTATTCTCCTCGGTCCGTCTTGTTCACAGGCAAGGGTGTGAACATTGAACAAGTGCAAGAGTACATGTAGACTCGCTATGCAACTGCACTATGGAGTGTAGTTATCAATGGCCTTGTGTCGGCGAAATTAGTTGAAGGTTGTGAGACCTTCCTACCACCGAGAGAACGTAAACATCAATCAGCCAGCTGCACCCACACGCCCCTCGATCTATTAATAACTCGAAAATTGCAAAAACAAAAAAAGAGACATTTTCTTGGCAACAAAGCAGTACTTACCTTGGAAAACCTTTGGAGGCTGTAATTGCTTGTAAATGCTTTTAACTTGCTACGTCTATTGAAGAGTAGTAACTTGGAAAGTTTCATGAACTAGAAACTCGAAGGAAATTATGAAAGAAAAACACTTTTCTGGAAAAGCACACGACCCGTGGCAGCTCCGTAAAACGCGTTCTATTTCTTTGTCAGCGAGTAACCAGCAAGCGGATCCGAACAAAAATTGCAAGTAATAAAATAAAATAAAAAAAAAGAAAATCGGCGAATTTGAAAGTTATCGGTGTTGCTTTTGTTCCGTTTGCTTTGGTGACGTTTTTAACGAGAGCAAAAGAGAACGATTGACATTTTCGGGCTGGTTGCCAATTGGAATAGCATGTGTACTGGATTATGATCTAGTACAATAAGATAGTTGTCTGGTGTTTGGGAATACCGAAAAGAAATCTTATTTTGGGAAGGTGATGTTAATTCCTTTTTGGGATTGTTTCAGAAACAATCAAATAGTTTTCATAATGACTGGAAGATGTTGAAAGTCCTGGTAGTGATCAAACTTTTTTAACTTACTCCAGTTGGGCATTAAAGCCTCCGCTACACAAATAGTTGCACAAACTTCTGGGAAAAGTCCCTCTAGAGTTGACTTGTGTTAAGAAAGCACAAAACCTCGCGTCACTTTGTTTGCATCTATTTTTGATATAAAAGGTCTTTGATCGAGCAGCGATCGTTCTCCGACGTGGAAGAGTTTGGCAGGGATAAGACCATAGATAACTTTGCATAGTGCGCCTATATGAATGCTGTCGTAGGTGTATCGATTCCGATTTCTCGAGTGAAAATTTGACCGAAGTAAATCAGGCTATTAGCGAACGATTTCAGCCTTTCACACTATACCAAATAAAACCTTGCCTGTGATACTAAAGAGAATAAACAATCAGTAACTGCCTCACTTGGGGAGTTCTCCTTTCTTGTAGATAAACCAAATAATACTGTGATTCATTCATCAGACATATGTTTGCCTTACCAAATCCAGAATTAGTCTACGATACTTTGAAGAGGTCAGCAGATTTCTGAATTATAGACATTGCTCTCTCGTCCCTTTGATCAGATAGACAGAAATTTTTGGCTGTCATCATCTAGATTGAATGGTTCACTCTGGAGAAGTAGATTTTCAATTCCTGGCTTAACAAAAAGCTAGACTTCTTCATATCTTAAAACTTCACCACGTTCGTTTTACCGTTTTGTAAATGTTGCGTATGTTGTAGAATAAAATTTCGCTATTACTTCAATCGCACGTACGGGATAACCGACTTTCTCCTCATTTCCTAGTAGAAATTGCTCCGTTTTAAGAGAAATACATTAAAGATTGTCGTACATACGCTGCCAACACATTTTCATATATTCAAATTGTAACGTACAATTACTATGCGCCTGTTTGCATACACTTATTTATCTGTCCCAAACCCGTCATGGGACATCTATGCCAATCCAACTATAACGTACTAGAACCATCGCCTTCTGACACTTCCTTTTAATATCTTTCACGAGACTGACATATCCGCCGTCCGTGTGTGAGTAATGTTGACTGGAATGACTGCCTGTAATACGGGCGTCGTGATCGAAAATATTTATTTGTTTATAATTTTTTCACAATAAAAACCACTGAAATTGTAAGTTCATTGTGTTTTACGGAACACTAAAAAACTGGGCATTGGTTCGTCCAAGTATTTACTTAGTTATCATACGCATTTCTGGGATATCTGTAAAGTGCTATGAAAAGTCAATAGAATCGGTGGAAAAAAACTAGACCCACCCATGAAATGCCAGACACATTTGATTAGTTAATTGGGGTTTTTCCTCATTTTGTTAATGTTCTAAGTTTCGTTTAACTTTGGACTACAATTCTGCTCGTATTTGTTGTTTCAGTAACGCCATGACGGAAAAGATCACCCTGGCGGATGCTCTATCCAACGTGGAAGTTTTGGATGAGCTGTCGTTGCCAGACGAGCAGCCATGCATTGAGGCGCAACCATGTTCGATTATTTACAAAGCGAACTTTGATACTAATTTTGAGGATCGCAATGGATTTGTCACAGGAATTGCTAAGTACATTGAAGAAGCTACAACTCATGCGAATTTGGTTAGTGCGATGTCAGGCCTTTTGTTGACGATTATTTTATATGTACATTGCTTTTGCAGAATCTCCTATTGGATGAAGGACAAAAACATGCAGTTATGCTGTACACTTGGAGATGTTGCTCTCGTGCTATTCCACAGCCAAAATCAAATGAACAACCAAATCGTGTGGAGATCTACGAAAAGACCGTTGAAGTTTTGGCTCCGGAAGTCAATAAACTGTTGAATTTCATGTACTTTCAGGTGAGTTAATTATTGGTTTTCATATAAATTCAGTAGAACTGGTAGCAGTCCTATATAAATAAACTCTGACTGAATGGATAGAGTGAAGGCGTTTGTGGAACTATCGCTATACTAAGTTTATTTATTTTTATTAAATATTTACGAAATGACTGTATCACATCCGGTAACTATCAACAAGTGTTGTGCCAAACCGCTCAGGCATGACGCCATTTAGTTTTTATCGAATAAGTCTGAAAGCGTTTTACTTATGTACATATCTTAAATCGAGGGTTATTGTATGTAGGTAGATACATGTGTATACTCGTATGGTTGTGCATTGGTAGGTATTCAATTCGCATTTGTATCGTAGCTGAATGAAACTGAATGAAAATATTTATAGACGTACATACATATACATATGTGTCTGTACGTACATTGGCTTTTATGAAGTAGATATCAACAGGACAATAAGAATGCAAATTTATTGTGAATGTCTGTTTGAGATATGATTTGCTCCTCCTTATCTCTGTGGCCCCAAGAGAGCTCGTAGTAGGGAATGCCAAGATGTAGCTTACATTAATTTAACTTTGCACCTCTCGGCCAAGGCAGTCAACTTTTGTCCATAGGTGTTTATATTTTAATTTTCTGTTTTTTTTTTTTAATACGTCAAAAGGCTGAACAGTTGTTTTAACAGAATGCTGGATATTTAAAAACCAGTATTACCAGCTATATTCTCCCGCCAACTGCCGTCAACTGCTTTGTGAGAGATCTACACTCTAAGATATTGCTCGCTCATTGCCCACACTTTTAACTTGTTGATTCTTATCCCTAACAACAATGCGTTGGCCACTTTCAAGAAATATGATTTAGCATGAGAATCATCGCCTACGTGCCATCATGTACGCTTCTCTGCAACTCATTCCAAATGTTCTAATATCCCCTTCAACTATTTGACGCCACGTACATATGTAATATGTCTTGAGTGTTCTTCTACCGGCTTGTCAAAAGTTGATCTCACATCCTCTTTTTTCCTTTTACCATTTTGTTAGGCTTTGTTCGCTTTCTTTCTTTTCTCTGTGCTATCGTATTTGCGTCTTGTGTTCGACTTGATCTAGACAGACTTACTGCTGCATTACATGATTCAATAGGTAGCTTCAGGACATCAGTACACATTATGTTCCATAAGATCGGACCTAGAACCGATCCTTGCAGAACATCGGCAGTTATTTGGTATAAGTTTATTCCGTGTCGCAAAGTAGGGCTCTGTTACTAAAATGTGGCACTATTTTGGAGACATATTTAAATACCCTCATCTTCTGCAGCGACGCCCGAATCTGGTCCCAATTCTGGATCGATTTCGATTTATTCGTCTCGATTCCCAAGTTTCCAATCCTCATTGTACACGTCTCTAGCATACAATATTGTTGTGTGGTCACTGTGAATACAGTAGCAGTAAGCCACCCGTAATAGTAAGTGTGTTAATGTCCCCTTCTTAATATAACCATATCTACCAAAAAAACGTTTTCTTAGGAGCATATTTCCTCTCCTTCCTAGTTGTTTCGCTGTCCCAATAAATATTTAATTTGTACACCAAAATAAATATAATTTTATATTTTTCCAGCGCAAAGCCATTGAAGCATTCTCCGGTGAAGTGAAACGCCTGTGTCATGCAGAAAAACGTAAGGATTTCGTCTCAGAGGCCTATCTCCTCACTCTTGGGAAGTTCATCAACATGTTTGCAGTGCTGGATGAGTTGAAAAACATGAAATCCAGTGTGAAAAATGATTACAGTACATATCGTCGTGCTGCACAATTTCTGAAAGTCATGTCGGACTCGCATACGCTTCAAGAGTCTCAGAATCTTTCTATGTTTTTGGCGACGCAAAATAAAATTCGTGACACTGTTAAGGATACGTTAGAAAAAATCCCGGGATATGAAGATCTCCTGTCGGATGTCGTCAACATATGCGTACACATGTTCGAGACAAAAATGTATCTGACACCAGAAGAGAAACATATGCTCGTGAAAGTGATGGGCTTCGGTCTATTTTTAATGGACTCCGATGGCTGCAACATCAACAAGCTAGATCAGAAGAAAAAAATTCGCCTGGATCGTATCGATCGTATCTTTAAAAACCTCGAAGTAGTTCCACTCTTTGGTGACATGCAAATTGCTCCATTCAACTACATCAAACGTAGTAAACATTTTGATGCAAGCAAGTGGCCGTTATCTAGTTCTACGGCTATCAGTCCTCAAGCTGATTTGATGGTTCACTTGCCGCAGATTCGAGAAGACCATGTGAAGTATATTTCTGAATTGGCTCGCTACACTAATGAGGTAACAACGACTGTTAAAGAGAATCCTTCAGATGCAGAGAATCGTTGCACATCGGATTTGGCCTTGCGAGGCCTGCAATTGTTATCAGAATGGACGAGTGTGGTTACTGAGTTGTACTCTTGGAAATTGCTTCATCCGACAGATCATCATCAAAACAAAGAGTGTCCCGTAGAAGCGGAAGAGTATGAGCGTGCGACTCGCTACAATTACACGTCTGAGGAAAAATTCGCTCTAATCGAAGTGATTGCCATGATCAAGGGCCTGCAAGTGCTTATGGCTCGCATCGAGACAGTGCTTTGTGAAGCGATTCGTAGGAATATTTACTCTGAGCTTCAGGACTTTGTGCAGTTGACACTGAGAGAACCGCTTCGTAAGGCGGTGAAGAACAAGAAAGATCTCATTAGGAGTATCATTATGTCGGTGAGGGAGACCTCAGCCGATTGGCAGAAAGGCTATGAACCTTCAGATGACCCTGCCTCTAAAGGCAAGAAAGATCCCGATGGTGGTTTTCGTATACACGTACCGCGTTTGAATGTCGGACCATCATCTACTCAGTTGTATATGGTACGCACAATGTTGGAGTCGCTGATTGCAGATAAAAGCGGTGGCAAGCGAACACTCCGCAAGGACATTGATGGAAATTGTTTGATGCAAATCGATTCATTCCACAAGACTTCGTTCTATTGGAGTTATCTGCTGAATTTCAGTGACACCCTACAAAAGTGCTGTGATCTGTCACAGTTGTGGTATCGAGAATTCTATTTGGAAATGACAATGGGAAGGAAGGTGAACAAATGCTTGGTTCGTCATCAGCACAACGAGGAATGTAAGGACTTGATTACGATGGAAAAACGTATCCAGTTTCCCATTGAGATGTCAATGCCGTGGATTTTGACTGATCATATTCTGCAAACTAAGGAACCATCTATGATGGAGTAAGTTACAGTGTAGTAGCATAATCTCTCATCTGCTAATTTGGGTGTTTTATTCGCAGATTTGTTTTATATCCCCTGGACTTGTACAACGATTCAGCACACTATGCGCTGACTGTCTTCCGCAAACAGTTCTTATACGACGAAGTTGAAGCTGAGGTAAACCTCTGTTTTGATCAGTTTGTGTACAAATTGAGTGAACAGATCTTTGCACACTACAAACAATTAGCTGGAAGGTTGGTTTGTCAATCGGGTCTGTACCTAGTTACTCTGATAATGAATTGTTTCTTCTAGCATCTTTTTGGATAAGCGATTCCGCTTGGAATGTGAAGTGCTTGGTTTCAATTTTCAGTCATATCCAAGGAATAATCGATATGAAACTTTGTTAAAGCAGAGACATGTTCAGCTATTAGGTAAGTAGAGTGTCAGAGAAATGTTAGATTTGTTGTAATTAAGCATTTTCTGATTCAAGGACGCTCCATTGACTTGAATAAACTTATCACACAACGCATTAATGCTAACATGCACAAGAGCATTGAATTAGCCATTTGTCGGTTTGAGGCCAACGATATAACTGGAATTGTGGTGAGCATAATCAATTTTTCCACTAATAAGGCTTAGCTCTGGTTTCTTCTACCCGAGAGTTGTGTTATCTTGTCTCTGCCAATAATATTACACCTTAAAACTGATAATTTAAACATATTTAATATTTTTTAAGGAATTGGATGGCCTTCTGGAAGCCAATCGCATTTGCCATAAGCTACTGAGCAAATGGTTAGCTATGGACAACTTTGATGGAATGGTGAAAGAAGCAAATCATAATGTGCTCGCTCCCTACGGCCGCATAACATTGCATGTTTTCGTTGAACTAAACTACGATTTCTTATCGAATTATTGTTACAATGCAGCCACCAATAGGTAAGTCATGAGCTCTCTTAAAGTTTTCGTAGCTAATTTTATCTTATTTCCCACAGATTTGTTCGCAGTAAAGTCAATCTCTTTTCCACTCAAGCTATACAACGCGAGAAACCGCCACAAATGTCACACTACTACTTGTGGGGATCCAAACAGTTAAACGCAGCTTATTCAACTCAATACGGCCAGTACGCTGGATTCGTTGGCGCTCCACACTTCCATGGCATGTGTCGCTTGCTCGGTTACCAAGGGATCGCTGTGGTAATGGATATTATTCTGAAAGATATCGTAAAACCCCTCATCCAAGGAAGTCTTCTGCAATTCACCAAAACCCTTATGAGTGCAATGCCAAAGTCATGCAAATTGCCACGATGTG
Source organism: Xylota sylvarum (assembly GCA_905220385.1). Lineage (NCBI taxonomy): Eukaryota > Metazoa > Arthropoda > Insecta > Diptera > Syrphidae > Xylota > Xylota sylvarum. The sequence goes on from LR999958.1 coordinate 45,219,361, forward strand.
AATACGGTTCTCCGGGTGTACTAAGCTATTATCAGGCCCACTTGACAGACATCGTACAGTATCCAGATACGAAAACTGAGCTCTTCCAATCATTTCGAGAGTTTGGAAATTGCGTTATATTTTGTTTACTGATAGAACAAGCTCTGTCGCAGGAGGAAGTTTGTGATTTGTTACACGCTGCCCTGTTTCAAAATATTTTCCCAAGGCCATTTTGTAAAGGTAAGTTGTGCGGACAAGTAGGCTTGTGACATTGGAGAAAACATTTACTGATTCTTTACAGAAAATGAAAAACCAGAAGCTAAACAGAAACGACTGGAAGCACAATTCGCAAATTTGCAAATCGTTTCGAATGTCGAGAAACTTGGTTCGGCTAAAGTAAGTAAACAAGATGTTCGTTTCCTTAATTCTCTTACGTATGTAGATAAATATATGTATATTATGCGATGTTAGTATGTTAACCGAGTAGTTTGTCGATGAACGAAAGGTGCATACCCTCAATAACTTTTTATAACTTTGCTACCTTGTAAGCTGAATATTAAAAATGTCAATAATTTTGGAGGACCTTAAACTTAAATACATTGTCATACATTCCACTATACTGCAGAACACCTAGTACGCAGCCTTAGGGAACTCTATCTGTAATTTAACAATGCTTTGTTCTGTCCTCTGTTTCGTAGTATGCTTTACATTTTCAACAACTTCTACGACGCCAAAAACATTCAGACGAAACTCTGCAACTTACAAATCACAGATCCATTTTGTGTCAATGTTGTTTGCTATCATACTTTCGCATGACAAAACATTACCATGATTAACAGAGGTGAAACACTTTAGCACTGTCACACTACACTTTGGATTTCAAAAGTTTTTCTCACCTTACAAGTCCTGGTACATAGAAACTTTGTAGTCAAACCTTATAATAACGAAGAATTCGCTCTAATCCGAAATGGATAAAACAATAATCGAACCCAAGAAAACCATGTATGAACACACATATTTTTCATTTCATTCCAGCAAGCAATGATTGCCAGAGAAGGTGATCTTCTAACCAGAGAGCGCCTTTGCTGTGGTCTAAGCATTTTCGAAGTTATCCTCAATCGTATCAAAAGCTATCTAGACGATCCAGTCTGGGTGGGACCACCACCAGCCAATGGCATTATTCACGTCGATGAATGCTCTGAATTCCATCGGTTATGGTCAGCTTTGCAATTTGTCTACTGCATTCCTGTGCGCGGAACAGAATACACCATCGAAGAGCTCTTTGGAGAAGGTCTCAACTGGGCTGGTTGCGCCATGATAGTTCTCCTAGGACAGCAGCGACGTTTCGAGGCTTTAGACTTTTGCTATCATATTTTAAGAATACAACGAGTCGACGGTAAAGATGAGGATGTTAATGGAATTGTAAGTAGCCAAAACTATTTTCAAACCAAGTGAATAATTTTACGTTTTTGTAGAAATTAAAGCGAATGGTTGATCGTATTCGTCGCTTCCAAGTTCTGAACTCGCAAATATTCGCCATTCTAAATAAATACCTAAAGAGTGGCGATGGTGAGGGTTCAAATGTGGAACATGTTCGGTGTTTCCCACCGCCGCAGCATCCATCGATGGTGTCGTCACATTACCAAGATCCAAATAAACTCCGACAGAGTTTAAATAATTAAAAGAGTTTCCCTATCTTTTTAGACCCGGTCTTCTTCTTATCAACTATCGATATTATTATATCCATGCCAATTTTAGAATTATAGTGTAGTTGTGCATTTTTTTTACATAAAACAAAAAGAAAGTTACTTTATTTTTCACCCTGATTTCACTTTTATTACAAAAGAATGGATGGATTTAATTTTAAGATCATATATTTGACTTATATTCGAGAAAACAATTTATAGAATGTATTTTTATTCGATTTATTTTTTTTATTAAATAATTTGCTTAATTGAATTAAGGACGAAGTGTAGGTGTTAAGTGCAAATGGCTAATCAACTCTTTTTATTTGTTTATTTCCTCTTTTCCTCTCAGTATTTTCAATTCAAACTATTTTTTTTTCTTCTCTTTTACTACCATATACTATATCTATCGAACATAATTATATTATAATAAAGAGTAATAGAATGAGTAATTTATACACCAAACATGTATATCAATTCAATTAGTATTTATAGGAGGGCGGTTTTAAGTAACTGCCATTCGTACGACATGATGAACATTTTGTTTGTTTTTTTAACGAATGGGCACATGCAAGACACAATAATTATTAATAAAGTATTTATTACGATTTAGAAAAAAAATCCAAATTGGTTTAATTATAACTACATATATTGGTTACTTTCTCACAATGTGGAAAGAGGGACGTTTTTGAAGGAAATGGGTACCGCATTAGTCCAAAATAGACCGAGTACTTGTGTTACACACAGGATCAGAGAATAGGTAACATTTTTTTGAATGGAAAAATGCTTCACAAGTGAGAAAAGTTCAAATATCTATAGTCAATAGCGAACCAACTTGTAATGAGGTTATTAATCTTGGCATGTAGGGTGAATAAAATGGTGAGAAAGGTCTGCTGTGTTCGCTATCGAAAAATGTTCCCTAAGCTGAGAAAACGGCTCTGCTACGAAGAATACGAAGATCCGAGGAAGCCTTCAAGGCAAACAAACTATCTCACGAAAAACAGGACAGGATCGGCTCAACTGGTACTGTCATATTCAAACGAGAGCTCCTATCAAAACAACAATGTCAATGTATGTACATATGTACGTTCCGGTACAATCGGGAAGGAAAGGCAGAGCTAAAAACTTAAAGACGAAATGATCCAAAATCGGGTAACTTCCAGATATTTTCAGAGGTCAAACCGGCGAACCCTACATGCGGACTGGTAAAGAGGGTGGAAGTGGAAGTGTTGTAATTTCTTAAGTTTAGATTAGATTAGATTTCCGCCGGAAAGGAAAGAAAAAGTTATTAACGTTCGCTGGTGTTTCGTATACCTACTTAAATATGCGGATTTTCTGACATCGTCACCTGATCTTCACTATACCTAGTTTAAGTATTCGGTCCCTTTGCTTAATTCAGTGGAACTAATTGCTTACGTGGACTAAATTCAGTAGCAAGATTTAACTGTGATTATTCTCAGTGTCCAAGATCGCACTGAAATTCCGTACTGTATTAATTTTAGGTCCAAGCAACACCCCGTAAAGAACTTAGAAAGCAACGAGAAGGGCACTCGGACAAGGATCTGCTCAAAAGATGGACAGAACATTAAGCAACTGTACTTAACCAAATAGATAACCGAACCAGTGTGCCCGGGTGCTGTGACGCATCCTAGATTTCAAGTAATTCGGTCAAGTATCGGAGCAGAAAAGGAGCTCAATCCACTCGGCGTACACAACTAACAACAACTGACAACCGATCGTCCTAGCCGGAAAGTTTTCTTCGATGAGGCTCACCCCCACGCCGATGGTGGCAAGAATAATTGACTACGTTCTTATTGCGGTTGTTTCATTACATTTTTGTACCACCCCCGGTGTAAATCATCCTCAACAGTCCTGCCACCTAAAGTCAAGTTCGCATTGCATAATTTGAAAGTACTATTGGAAGTGTTCGCATTAATTTTCGTACTTACTTACCTAGAGATCAGTGTCATATAAGAACAGATCACCTTAATTTGTCCACTTTGTTACACTGTGGCCCCATCTATTAACTTGGTACGAAAATAAAATAAACAAAAATTTACTGGAATATGTTTTATTATTTACTTAATTTGGTTTACAAACCTGTATGAATGTAACACGATTCGTATCAAAATAGTTTTGCAACAATAATCATCTTTTTTCTCTTTTATTTGAACAATTTAACATCAACTGAAACTAATTTAACAGGAAAAATTAAAACAATTAAATGGAATAATAGTCAATCACATCGGGTTTATGTCATCATTTGCCTTAAAAACTAAATGCAGTGCATATTCATGGAACATAAATTTCTTCTTAACTGGAATCACCATTCACCTCACCATTTTTCACCGGCTGATTCGGATAATGGAACATAACCGTAAAGTTATCGGAATAATTACGTGGAAGATCGAAGTTAATGCCATCAGCTCCAATGTATACAGCACCATAGGCCATTGTCTTGGTAATGGTTATCAATTTCAAACCAAACTTCAAAGGATACTGGCTGACTTCCTCCATGAAGCCATCACGCAGTAAATGCCAACTAATCCAAACCGAACCGACGCACACAATATTCAGGTCACCACTCTCGACTAGTTCGTCATGAACTTTTGGAAACAGAGACAATGCACTACGTGCCATATGATGGCCAGCTTCATCGAATAGCGCAAGGCACAACTCATCGCCCTCCTCAGCTGCTGTGGCTAATTTTTGGCACAAACTTGCAAAGAACGGCTTGTCAAATTTCGCATAGCAGTGGTCCAATAGATCCAAACGATTCTGAACGTTAAAGTGTAACTTAATCAACTCCCATGTTCGTGCGATGGGGTACTTTGATTTCTCAAAATTATCCATATCATCGAAAACTACCTTCATGGCCCTGTGCGAAATGTACCAGGCTGAAAAGAAATAACAGAAAATTATGTACATAGGTCATCAACTTAGAAAGATCGTATTTGTGATTAAAGACAAAAGTGAATGGATGGGGTGTTCTAACAGACATAAACTTGGATATCATGATAGGGCTGTCTATTCATCTAGAACAATTTGTGAATGTATTTCAAGGAAAACTTTTTGCTGTACTCTAGGACGCGAAACTATTTTTTAGCACCGGAACCAGCGTACAAACCCATTAAACTTCCAAAGCTGAAAAGGCCGCCCTTGCTTTGACCAGCCATCTAGGTAGAATACAATTCAGACAGATGGTACCGGTTTATACACCGGACACATCAACCTGAACAAACATACAGACTGGGACTGATGATGTCTAGCATTTTCCCAGAATGTAAGGAGGACGAGCTATAAATCATCCTTCTACGTTGTCCTGAAGCTGAGCAATGCTCAAAACAATTCATCATGTCATTTGCAACAATTTTCCGTCAGTGGAGACCACAGCCACCAGTGTGAGTGTGGTTATGCGGGTGCATATTGAAAATAAGGGTGGTCTCTGTTTTGGACCACAAGACTAAGGGAACGGGCTATACTAACCCCAAAAATGGTCCATATTGTAGAGATCCAATGATAAGAATTGGCATTATGTACGCACTTTTATAACACATACATTTTTGAGTGAAGCTGGGCGAGTCAGCTAGCTCCTTATAACTGAGCCCATTTGGACTTATCAGTTCAATAAGTCGATTAGTTCGTTAAACATTACTCATTCAAGGTTTTCTTTGTTAGAATTGATAGAGCAGGCGAATAAGCAGAGTTTGTCTCTACAATTTCTATGGAAATCGTTTAAACGTATCCCCAATATAGGGGTAGATGGTATCTGTTAGTGATCTTGTTAAGATATCTGCGATAATGCATCCGCTACCTATTTTGATTTTATCGTTGGCGACTACATGGTAATTTTATTTTATGGGTTTCTACTCCCGAATCCCATGCCGATTAGGACGCACCTTGTTTAGAATATAACCGGACTCATTAATCAAGATTATCCAAGTCACTTGGTTCTAGGGTCGAGTTGGGTGGTGGTCTCCGCTCCGCACTTACTCCAAAAGAAGGTTCACGGTGATACCAAATTAAGTTAATTCTACCATTATTCAATTTTATTCAATATTTGGATTCTTTCAGTCTTAATGCTTTGCATCGGACTACTAAGCAAGAGTTTTAAATTTAATTTATAGAGAACACCAACGTTTTTTCCACAGTTCAACCTCTCGCGAACATCTGACAAACATTCTAGATTACAACTTCAAAAAAGCGGAACTGGAATTGAATCCTTGAGCACTGTCGAGCTTGTGATACAGGCTAATCTGTGACTTCTTTTTAGAAGTAGTGTGTGCGTGCATATGTATCTTGTCTAGTATCACCAACCAACATCTAGCACCGACTAGTAGGTAAAAACTGCAAAATGCATAGCACCTTCTTTCTAACAAAAGACTTTTAACTTTTATAAGCCTTAGCGTGTTGCTCTATTGTTGTTTTCGCACAAATCATACATTATATGCTCCTTCGACTAATCAAACTCACCTCTACATAAAAACAACAAATATGTTCAAATATTCGTAGTAACGTCACAACATCGATCCAATTTACATAAACTACTTCCCACAAGGCGACCAATGAACTACTACAACTTAGCATTTCATAATATTCCACATGAATATTTAGTAATTGACCATATCTTCCGCAGGGCAGCGTCAACATCATCACTAATCACACACAATTAACTCCAATTATGACTGTTTACATTATTTCTACGCATTAAACGCATTCGATAGAAAGGTTATCGAAGTTCATTATCCGCCTCCCCTAGCACCAGCATCGATTGTATGTATTATTAATGACCTACTTTCAAATCCAAGTTCGTAGTTTTGTCAATGAACCCATCCACACCATATCCCTCTACTCACCACTACCCTCATCGCCGAGGAAATTTCCCCATCCACCGCACGAGTGTGATGTTCCATCTGGATTGCGTAGCATGGCATTTGATCCGGTACCAGAGATTAGAACAAGACCGCCAATCGGAGATGCTGTAAACACACTCCCAATAGTGTCACTGCACACGACATAACTATCGGCGAGATCGGGAAATGACGCCCTCAATTCTTGTTCCAGTTGCCGGTTGGTGGCTTCCTACAATCAATCGAGATTATCATCATGTTAACCTTGAAATTGGCAAATCATATCCATCCATACCTGTTCGCAACCACTCAAGCTCAGTCCCAAACTGAGCAAACGTGTATGGTGTGCGATTTGAGCGTCCGCCTTTGCTCGCTGTACCATGTCGGCTATCCGTCGAGCGCATTCCGGAATTCCAACCATCCAGTGATTTGTGCCCAGACCAGTTGTCTGTGATATGCATTCACCTTCAGCATTGCAAATCACCAGCCGGGAGTGGGTTGCGCCACTGAAAGTAAAAGTGAATGTAGAGTTAGTTACGAGATAGTTTCATTTTTTATTTTTTTTTACTTTTTTGCTAATATATGAGTAGGTAGTAAGAGATACAGTAACTAAGATGTATATAAAGAGCAGTAGGTCATTGACTAAATGCAAAAAGTGCTAACGGATATTAGCAGTTTTAAACAAGTCTCAAGTGTGAGACAAAGCAGAAGACCTTTGGAAACACGATTAGCTGGTTTTTTTCAAATAACTTGATGGCATTTGTGCTGATGTAACCTAAACGTTCGCTTCGGATTTGAACTCCTTTCAAACGGGTTCCGGTGAAAGTAGTAGGTATAAGTTGAACTATTTATAGGCCTTGACATAAATAATTACTTTTACTTGTATGTTTTGCGTCTGCCTAAGCTGTGCAATAATTTGTTAAACTTAAATTAACAAAACTAAACAAAACCGATCACCCAAACTTAAGTATGTTCAACCTCTGGAAATGGATGTAATTTTAGCTGACAAAGGGTTAGGGTCAGTGGATGAAAGATAAGATGTTGTTATTCTTGTTCTGAATTTTAAAAAGGAATATCTGTTCTTAGTGGGTTTTGACACTAACTTGGTTTTGCCACTAATCCACAAACAATTCCCAACCTTGAAGTAGAAAATCGATACAGATGTGCAACCACAGTCGTGGAGGACAATTGGCGGTCGTTTTGTTAAAAGACTGTAGTAACTTTACGTCCAACAGTTTTCTTCAAATTCAATCTGGCTACAATTTTTTTCGAGTTCGAATTTCGATCGCGTGGGGTATCTAAATTCATTTTTTTACTCTGTTAAATGTTCTGTACATTGCCTTGTTACGCAATTTCCTTCAAAAAAATAATTAACTAATTAGTAAAGTTCTAAATTGAACACACGCAATTAATTGAATTCTCTTTGTTCATTCCGTCGATCACATAATATTGTCATATAATTTCACCCGAAATAATGAAACCAGATTGATTTGATGCGGGCCGGTTTTATTTCGTTTGAAGCGCATCTTATGTACACTATAAATTAAAAATTAAAATAACCACTTTTCGTTCCAGTTTGGAGGAGAATAAGTTCTTCAAATTAAGCGAAAATTTAATTAGAAGCAACTTGAAATGCCATTGTGATACCAGGAAAGAAAGAACCGTCTTATCAGCACCGGAACCTACATATAGAGTTCCCATATCGGATAAGAGGTAGAATAACCAATTTCGGTGGGAAGATGGTTTGCCGTTTAGGCACTAAAGGAATTTGAGTTTTCCTTCTCGAAGGCGACAGGGCAGGACAAGTCCATGGTTTCTTTCTCTTACTCGTCGTCTACAGCAATCGTTGAAGTAAGCACATAATCTACTGAGTTAATTAAAAGCCAGATCACGGCTTTGCGGACTGCTGTGATTTCTGCTTGAAATACACTACAGTGGTCTGGGAATCGTGTGGTGATACAAAAGGCTGTCTTGGATCTATTTGTGTGCACTTCTAACGCAGAATCATTCAAAATTGTTCCAGACCCCTAAAAACTTCTGCCAGGAATTCTAGTTTTATACTTGGCGTTGAAATCCAAATAAGGGACAATACAGTCCGAATTACTAAAAATAGTATTATTGTCATTTAGGACACTTGCCTGCCCCATATTTCCACGAGCCAGTTGACAGGTTTTCCGAAACCGTAATACTGCTTTAGCGCCCATCAGCTTCCCTAAGATATCAACGGGAAGAAGGTGGAGCATACTTTTTAGTAGTAATGTAGGAGTGGTTCTAACGGCGACTGTAATACAGACGTAGGATAACCTTTGAACTTTTGAAGTATTACAATGTTGCTTTTCTTGTAAACTGTCGTCTACCAGACTAATACTACGTACATAAGGATGAATCTTATGACTGCTGTGGATCAATATAGGGCTTGAAGACCCTAGTTTGCGCCCAGAGTGTTTTTACAAGAATTAAAGGCAATCGAGGCCTTCCTTTCACTGTCTTAAAATTTCAGTTTCCAGCTAAGATTTTTGATTTTTTTTCTCGAGGATTACCCCCAAATATCTGGCGTGGTCCGCAAATTACAGTTCAATATCTTTGAGTTTTGAATGAGTTATAAGTACTTAGTGTTTATACCTTTTATACCACTGAGCAAGCTTATTTAGAGGATACTCCATCAGGTATCTAACTGTAAGAAGGAACTTTCCTTTTCTGATATCGCTATCGTGTCATAGCCTATGTGATTTGCATAGGCTATGACACTGAATCCCTCTTTACGTAAGAGTATCTTATTTACTACCATGAGCTACAGTAATGGTGATAATACTCTGCCCGTGTACCTTTTAGTTAGACAACACCCCAGCTGAGTATGGATAAGCTTGTTTTTAAGGCTTTCCTCAAACCAATAGTAAAGGTAATTTTCAACCTTCAGGCTGAGAAGTGCACTCCCTCAATATCAAGGAAGGACACTATAGTAAAATCCTTGTTCTCAAAGGATTTCTTTATGATTCCTTCAAATTTTTCCTTATGACACACATGTTGAGATACCGATAAGAGTTTACGATCCAAATTTGTTCTTATATGGTTGCGATCACTCTTTTTCGAGTCTTTAATAGAAAGGATAATACCCTAATCGGACGAAAGTCTTTACCAGCTGCCTGGGAAGTCTTACCAGTTTTCGGTATGAAGACCACAATGATCCTCCCAGATCTAGGGCTGCAGCCAAAAATTTAAAGAGCTCCTAAAGTTATTGTGGTTCCAGGGACTAATTGTATTCAAACCCTGTTGTAATTTCACTGGTAAGATACCATCGAGATCAGGGAATTTGTACGAAAGGAAGCTGTATACCATAGAATGATCTTTCTCTGTTTTGTTATCAGGAAAATGAGTGCCCACAAGAAGCTCTAAGGTAAATAGGAATATTTGGATGAATAAGATTTTCCTAATCCGAGGCGAACCACTTGTCTTTTCTATATTTTCACAGGAAAGATGACACGAAGACCTTTGTGATTTCCTTAACTTCTTGCCTAAGACTGCTCTTATAGAAAGAGATTGTAGAGACCCCAGTCAAGTGGGTCTCTTGAACATTTTACTTGATTAAAATGCTTTCGTCCTACCACCACGGTACTTGTGTAGTACAGGCGTATCCTATCTCTGTATTCAAACCCTTAATTTCCTGTTAAATACGGAACTGTACTGGAATCGACTTTATTTATCAAAGAAGGTCAATACTCATTAAATAACCTACGTAGATCCCAATTCCATCCAACGCAACGAAACGTTTGATTCATAATTAAGGCAATCAAAATCAGACAGTTAAGTGAAGATTTTTTTATATATATTTTTTTTTTGTTGCATTAAGCGGAACTTATTCAAGAAACTGAACCACTTTCAATTAATTTCCTACACATTCACATACTGCTCACATTTCTAAGCTATTCTTTTCCTATTTACGAGTAAAATTCCAACGATACAAAGACCGCGATGGTAAAGTCTTAAGAACATATAAATTTGCCTTTCATAGTCTGGCACGTTTCTCACTTTGCATTCGTCAGCTCGTCAGCTGGGGTGCTAGTAAAATCAACGACAAACTCCCGTCAATTGTGCGTAATTTGATTTAATTCTATGCACAAAGCTATACATATCTACACATGACCTTTTGTTGCTGAATTGTCTTGGAGAGTATGTACAATTTTCTTGCCTTTAAATTGAATCATAGGAGCTTCTTCTTAATTCAACCGTCTATTTGAACAATGACATGTCAGTCATACTACGTATACACTATGAGTGCAGGTTTGAATTGATGACTTAGGAGTAGTATAGTAGTAGTATAGTATGCAACGCGGGCTAAGTTTACTTTAGGAGTCGTATCGAAAATTAGGAAAAGAATCTATACATATGTATCTATACCGGTTGGCACAAAGAATCTTTTCAAAACAAAAGAAAGAAAAAAAAATCCAGAAATTCATTTTAAATTGATCACAAGATTCAAAGGCTCTGAATTCTGCCAATTAATTTCATGTATAAACAATTTAATTCGGCAAAATGTCTTGAGTCATGTTTATCGCGTTGGCTGGGCTTTATTTGGACAATTCACCAACACATGACTCGCAAATAGCACGATATGTCAATTAATAGTACAGGAAGGCCTGTCCAAATAGAAAGATCAAAAAAACATCTTGAACAATAGGTCCTATTATATTACAAGAAAGAGACATGTTTTCAATTCGTTCTTTGAACTTTGAAGCAATCTTCTCTATTCTGAAAAATTTTAGTAAACAAACTCGGCATAAAGAAATAATAAACTTTGTGCATGACGTTGTATGTGATAATCACAACTCTAACCTTGAGGAGTTATGCAGAGTCCTATAAGTTGCTTTTTAAGGTGCTATGAACTCTAGATGACAGGTCTACCCTGCTTGGTTGTCACTGAGACAAGGATATCGTGTCTAATAGGAACTAAAGAAGCAAAACTTAGTGTCACATCGCCTCATTTGCAATACAGAAAGAATGTCTCTGACAGCATTTAGGCTGCCTCAGATTTTGAGCCTTAAAACCGATGATTTTACAGGTCATCTGATATAGAATACATTCAGACCAATTCTTAAGATCCCAGATACTATACTCAAAAGGAATCAGTGCCAATGGTCTTTAAATCCTACAGGGTAGGGTCTAAGCTAGTCAGTCAGGGACTGTGTTAATCTTCTCAAAAAAATCGCATGCACAAACAAGGTTACTGCATCATGGATTCCAGGACATTTAAACTTCGAAGTAAATGAAGGTAAATAGGCCGAAAAGAAAAGTGGTCAAGCAGATTTCCTCTTCTTATTTTGGGCTCCTTCGTCGAATATAAGTACTTATGAGGATCCCAAGTTCACCGTCTTACAGAACGGTAAGGTGTCTGATGATTTTGTAGTCCAAAGTGAGTCCGACAAGGCTGCATATTTTTGTCAGTTATTCTTGGTGGTACTTAGGGACATTCTAAATGCAGCCCTGACAGTATACAACAGAGACAAACCAATGGACATTTACATCATACCTCAAGGGTCGAGAAAGGTGACAAAAAGAAACTACTACTGTTTAATGCCGTTTTCGAAGGGAAATTTTTTATTTTAGAACCTTTTTCATGACAGTTATACTCCCGGATGTTTGTCAGACGCTCGCGAGAGGTGGGGTCATGCAAAAACATTTAGGTGTTGTCTGAGGATGGAACCTCGAACGCCTCGCTCCGAAAATGTGACAACTTTCTTTATTTAAGAAATATTGTCTCGGCCGATGGTTGCGCCGAACTCTAGTTAAGTGGCAAAATCGGGAAAGCCGAACTGTGTCAAAGGTCTGTCTTTTAAGACCGGCGTAACCTGAGCCAATGGGTATGTACATGTTGTTAAGAACAGATGAATAAGTCGAACTATCTGCTTGAATTTGATTGCAAGATTCAACTTATTGAGTCTAGTATGAGTTCCAAAATCGTGAAAATTCACGGTATTCTAATTGCTCTTAAGGCAAAATACTGCAAGAAGTTACTTTAAAATTGTAAACATTTTCTTCGAAAAGAGTATGGCTGGTAGTTCCATAGTAAACCAGTATTGAATTATTTATCTTTTACATTTGCTGTTGGGCAACCTTTTCCTCTGATTAGTGTAACAAGTTCACTGGAATCACGAATAGATTTCCGATTAACAGCTTTTACAAGTTAGTGAGCGATCATAAATATCCAACTTATATTTATAAGATAATATGTCTTTTGCACTTTAAGGCAACTTTGAACACTATTACTAGAAGATGTAGGACACTTTGTCCCATTCAAAACGAACAGCGATATATAAGCGAGTACTAATGTATCTCTCTCTGTAAGAATGAACGACCCTTCATTAAACATTAAAACGCATTTCAACTGAGGACAAGGAGGCAACTCATGGATAATAAAGTGGATACATACAAATACGTACGTTGGCCATATTTGTATAGGAATTAAATTTAGTTAGCCAAAGGTGCAAGCACTTGGTTTTAAGGTTAAAACGTCGCAGTTAAATTCTTATCTGAGATGGTTTGTTTAGCGCTTTAAACATGGGGTCAACAATCCGTTAATATATACTTATCACTTATCAGCACGATCTTAGATAAAATGTGGTGGCTGAACATTCACACCTTTCTTACTTGCATATGTATGTACATACATATGTGTACACAAATACATACATTACTAATATCTGACTAGCCGTGACTAGATTATTATTCTTTCATATAAAGATTCAACTTATAGGGGGTATCTCTCTCGACCGTTAGGCTGTAACGCACAAGAAAACAGCTGTTTTCCCGTCGTTCTTTAGGTGTATAGGTGCTTGCAAATTAGATATCAAATAGCACGCACAAATTCTTTAAGCAATGAGGATTTTCATGGGCGGTGACAAAAATTGTCAACTGACTGTTGTTATTCGTTATTATTCGCATTACGCGCATTACGTCCCGAAATGCATTGTGAACGATTATACTGCGCAAAAAAAATTAAGCTGTCCATCGTGAACCAGCACGATACAAATGACATTGTTATAGTTACTATTTATACCCTATCCTAAGTGTAAATTAAGTTTGACACATGCATACATACATATCTACATAGTTTGTAACATAGAGAAATAATCGTGATAGACTCTATAAAGTGATCAGTATCAGTAGCGAAATCGATTGAGCGATGACCGTCCGTCCGTCACCGCTTTTTGGGGCTTAAAACTTGAGCTAGGGGATGAAATTTCCACTGCCACGCTTTTTCTTCATAATTTTGCTAAATTATATGAAACCGAAAAATTTTGTTAAGACCAAATGTTTAGGCATTCAGATTCTCTACAATTCACCAATACATCAGTTTTAGCCACGCCCACTTTTTTGGGAGTTTGCATCAAAAATATGTAACATACTCAAACGTTTGAAGTTATCGTCGTAGTACAATACAAAGTGCAACATGGCCACGCCCACTTTGTAAGGACTACATAGTAAGGAGGACGGGGTATCATACTATCCATTCCAGATGGATTGTAGCTTTTCTGTATGCTTTTGTTTTATCTTTTTCAGTTATCACCCGTACCACAATTTTTTAATTATATGAGTTGCAATTAATTTGTTATACTTTTTGGCAGATTGGCAAAAAAGAGATTGTAAGCATAGTATAACATTCCAAAACATCATGATTTACAACGCAATACTTTGCGCATCACAGCGTAAACCCATCGTATGTTTGCATCATCGATGCCAGGTGCAGTCACAATGCGCATTGTGTTTGAATTTTGGAAACCAGCCTATATGTTTAATCTGTGGCCGTGACTCAGTGGGTAATGCGGTATCCAAGCAATAACGACAAACCCAACGCAGAAATACAAACATTTCCAAACCTCTTTCCTTTTTCTATGGCTTTTTCACCACTTTAGATGTTTAGACGAATACTTGCGGTACGTGATAAAGGAATTCGCACTGATCGAATACCGCAGAGAAAAAAAGGAACCAGTACGGTTGTTCATATTGTTGCTTTTATGGCTACGACACGGTGATCAGTAGAGGTGACGTACCGGTTTAAATCTGCTCCAACCAAGACGATGCTTACTTATGTTATTGAAGTTCTTAGTCAAAGAAAGTAAGTAGTTTAATATATAACCTCTACTCAGTGTCCGCCAATCATTACTAGTAAAAACAAATGCGATAAAAACCAACTCTCTGTGCCGTCTTAGTGTCGCAAGAAATCACAATGCATTCCGTTGGGTGTCGTATGACGCAATATTTGTTATCGCCAGCCGACATTGTCCCGGATGAAATAAATACATTGATTATATAATGGTAGTAGAGAAGAAGGTCTAGGTTATACGAACGAAGAAAATCTAAAATATGTCATTTTTAACAGCTCCATTTTCGAAACTAATTTTAAAAAACATTACAGTCCAAATGCTTTTGTGGTAGCGTCCGACGATAGTAGGTGGTAGTTCCATGAGGAGGATGGGCGGATAAGCCTTCTGAGCCGGAAAAAGATATTTTCAAAAGTTTTTTCGACGCTGTTGTTGAAGAAAAGAACCCCTAGATGGAACAGTTTTCTTTCTAGCATATTGGCCTATCAGATAGTTTCCAGTGAGGACACCGATTATGTAGCTAATCTGTAATCCCAATTCGACATTACGCTTATAATCCAGTTTAGGCTAGCTCTGTCTAGAGATATACACTACTTTCTCAAATGCTGCACTGCCTGCTTAAATTATGCGAATGGCATAACATTCCAAAACGTCATGATTCACGACTCACGAAACAGAATGCGCATCGCATCGTGAAAGCATGAGGTGTTTGCATCATTGCATTTCGATAACACGTTCGGCTATTTTTCCATCTGAGGTTGGTTTTACTAACAGCATAGATATTTACATGTAGTAATATATCTAGGAGCATCAGCCCCTATTGAGCATTAAACCCATCAAGATGGCTTTGCCTCGATACTTACAAGAACGATTCTGATATCATGATTGTTTCAATTAGGATATACAAGTATTTCCTTTGACTTCTGCACAATTCTTTAAGAATGATGTTAAAAAAATGGGTGGATATTGTGTTGTCTCGTCTTAATTCTTTTTCACATTAAAGCGGTTGTTGAGATGTTCTCCATTGTCATCCTCTGCAGGGGAAAGAATTTGACATTTGACAGGGATATCAAAACAAGGCGTGCTTCCATATGGCTCATTTCACTTAATGCTGTCATAGGTAGCGTTAAAATCGATAAAACAATAGTGGATATAAATTATAAGCTTTTAAATTTTCGAGATATACT
Organism: Xylota sylvarum; assembly: GCA_905220385.1. Taxonomy (NCBI): domain Eukaryota; kingdom Metazoa; phylum Arthropoda; class Insecta; order Diptera; family Syrphidae; genus Xylota; species Xylota sylvarum. The sequence goes on from LR999958.1 coordinate 45,235,158, forward strand.
AATCAGGTCCCAATTAATACGCTCTCGGTGCTCTTATAATACAATACATAAGCGACGAAGACTCATATTAATGTAGTTAGATCAGTTTAGATGGTCTTATTTCTCGATGAATCAAGCTTACCTTCATCCGACCATTTTTGCGGATAATTTGTTCCATGTTACCTTTATTAACTCTACTTTAAATCAACTCTAGCAGCTTTATTGCTATAAGTTTTGACATCACGTTTAAACATGTGCACATTTGAACAGTCCCTTCAACTAAATGTTTGCAAAGAGCTTTCCTAATCAAATATTATATTTCGAAACTGTAATAAATCAAATTACATAAATATATTAAAACCACTAAACAAACATGTTCAGCATTTTCATTGAACAGGTTCTAGATAAAATTCTGAAAGGGGAATTTTAAATATTTGCAAACATTTTGTTGAATTATAACCATCGTTAAGCAGTGCTCTTAAATGAAGTATCTTCTGAATGACAATTAATGTCACATTAAACGATCCACAGCAGAGTCAATTCAAGTGGTATACTTAACACTTCATGATAAAACCCTGAATTTACGGTATTTTAAGGAATTTAATTACAAAGTCGATTTATAACTTCACTTACGTATGTATGTGTATAACAATACATCATGTAAACATCAGACTTATCGTCCTTAATTGACTCTTTTTATCCCCTGCCATGTGTTTTTTTTTCTGAGTGCCACCAACCCCTTTAGCAATCAGAAGCGCATGTTAACCATCATACCTCTTGGAAGTAGTAATTTCAACGTTTAGTTCGGTATTTATGCATTCAAATGGATTGCAGCTTAGCCTAGGTATTGATTTTACTCACCACATTTGTGGCAGTTTAAGGTTGGATGGAATTTAATATGCAATCTATTGTGTGCCACCTTAAGAACAAGTGCTTTTGGTAATTTTATATTTAAATGGTTTTCAGAGGTCATTACTCTACTATTAATTAGAATATTCGGATACAGTTATTGAAATTTAAAGCACTTGTTATTACAGACAACAATTTAGAAATAAGTGTAAGGTAATCCTTAAGATTTATTCCCAATTGTCCCTCATAGTTCCAATTACTTGAAAACCCTATTCTAAACCTTTTTTTCTTTGTGTTTTAAGGAAAACTCCTTTAGTTCTGCAATACTCCGAGTCTTAGAGTGTTTCCATAAATACATACATAGTATGTCCGAACAGTGTGTGCCAACCTATTGTCGGTCACGCAAGGCGGTCAATGTTATCCCAAAATCCTATGTGAAGCAGTGTAATGCACATGAATTTTCTTTTTTTTTTTCGGAACTCTCTCTGAACAGTAGGGCTATCTGTTCTGAACCACTTATTCCTGTTGTAGGCTACATTTGTGAAGATAGTCAAAATCAGCTGTTTCTTCTGACCAATTTTTTACGTTAAGGCCAATGTCACACGAACTCCTTTTTCCGCGCTTTCATTTGGTTGCATGAGTATACTGAAGTCGCGTGAACTATTTTATCCAGCGTCTTCCCTCCATGACGCTCGGACTGTAGAACCTCATGAGGAGTGCTGTTATGTTTCAACATGAACACACTAGCTTCCAAATGGTCGCGCGGCATTTAAAATCTAATGCGAAGGCGCGCGGACAATTGAGCGCCATTTTGTAGGTCGTGTGACATTGGCATAACAATTAGATAGTTCAAGGAAAGTCAAATCATAATTCTATTTTGCCGTTGATTGAAGAACAAATATGGAAAAATTAAATTAATTAGTCGTTGATGGTGCATCTAAAAATCTTTTCTAAAATCTAGGCGCATTGAACATAAAGTTGAACATTTCTTTTTTAACTGATTCTAACAGTTTTTACTAGCTTGTGTTGTTCTTTTCTCTCACTATTATTATTGGTCACAAGACAATTAGACTTTTCACAGCATTGTTTCAATAGGTTCCGTAATATACATTAGCCTTTTTTAGCAGGTACCTAAAAGTTTTTTTTAATTGGGCAACGCCATTCACGGCTGTGAGTGAAGTTAGCTGCGATGTTTGACGCTTCAACTCGTCTTGGAAAAGGATAAGCTTCAAAAACGTTTGCAAATTATCCAAATTCTTAATCAAATTTCGTGTTCGGTGACAAGTTTACGTGTGATTTTCATCGCAAAATCATTCAGTTTCGTTAATGAGCAAAATTGTCGCATTTGGTCAAGTCAGCAAACCGAAGCCATTTACGAATCGACATTAAACCCACAAAAATTACCTGTACATATACATATTTGGTGCGGGTTTCATGCTAGAGGGTTCTTTGGGCAATACATCTTCAATGCCGGATCATGTCGACTGACTATTTTTGGGATAAGCTGGAAGAGGAGCATATGTGGTTTCAACATGACGGCAGCACATATCGCACAGTTTTTGACGTCGGAGTTCGGTTCAATTGGCCGGCTTGTTCGTGTGAGTTGAGACCTTTGAACTTACTTTTCTTTAGCTATGGCAAATCCGTGGTGTATGCCAATAAGTAAGTGACTTTAGCCTAAGAACCAAAATCGAACGCGAAATTGGCCCGATGTATGGGAAAATGCAATGGCAAATTGGATTCAGCGCATTTAGTCGTTCAGGCGTTTCCGTGAAGTATTTGAAAGATGTTCTAGTCTATAATTATTACTTCAACCCGAAATCTTTTTTTTTTTTTTTAATATATCAAACAAAAACTGTTTTGGGTAAATCTTTTATTAGCTTTTAGCGAAAGTTTTTTTTGTAATTGCGCACCTCTTCCAATTCAATACAATAAACACTTTACCTAAGTGTCAAGATTACGTTAATCGCCAAATATTTGCAATCAGAGAACGTGTACCTACTACCTACACTGATTTAAATGTACTTCCCCGGGATTTTATTTTTATAGATTTTATCATACATAATTCAATAAATGCCAAGTGGTAGATGATGCAAAACAATTGCATCAGCACATTAGCCTACCAATAAATAAACGACCAAATCAAAGCTCATGCTTACCCTTCAATTCCGCCAAAATATTGCATTTTGTTTATAAACTGCGACCGGTGTAATTAATCACAACACACACAATCACCTGACACTATTCACTCCTATCTACGTGTACAAAAAAAGAGAGAAACAAATTATCACTATTCCTATTCGTATCGCGTTCGCGTGTTTGTCTTTAGTTCTTCTTCCACCTTAAGTAAACAAACTAAACAAAAAAAACCGTAAATACCGTTGAAATTCGACTTTACAACCTCAGCAAAAGTACAACAACAACAATCAAAAAATAGCAATGAACTCTAATTCACGAATACCAAATTGCGCACATTCCAAAAAGTGAAATTCTAAAAAAAAAAAATGCTCGCTTCAACTAAAATGGCAACACGTACAGAGGAAGAATTTCCGCGAATCGAATGCACCCACGTGTGAGAGATTTCGTGAACAAAATACTGTCGACAACCGGTAAACGGTGATAGAAAATTTGGCTAATACCTGTCGGTGTCGGTGGTTACATCAAACAAAAAATATCCTCCCGCGAATTCGACAACGAACGGTTAGAGTAGCTGTTCACATCAATAGTCGCGACGCGAATGAACGAATGGAAAGTGGTTTGCCCGAATAGAAGTCACCTCGGCTGACTGTTGACGTAGGTACACTTGCTTCGCACTCGCATAGTCTCACAAGTTTATTAGACTAGCTCTCCCCACTAAATTTGAATCTCTCTAAATTATTCTAAGTCTGCTGTTCTTAACTTTCTCAATGAAGGAATGTTTACTCAAGTAACAAGAATTCATACTCAATTGTTATTGCTGTGGGCTTGTGCGAACGAGAGGAAGTGCAATTACTTAGCATCGACCAAAACAAATGAAAAAATAAACGAAACGATTTTTTGCACATTTTCTAGATAAGTGCGGCAAACTTGTTTGAAAGCTTTGTAAAGCTTTATCTTTCTTGAATCCACGAAGGAAATTGGACAAACGCCATCTTGCTGCGATAGATGAATTAATTCGTTAATTTTATAAATGCGTTGACTAGTGCAAAGCAAGATGATTTTAGTATTAAGTCCGCTCGAGAACCTACTTCTCTGAAGGAATGATGGAAAGAAAAGCAAAGACTGTAGAAAATATATTGGCATTCTTACAGCGCACTTCCGTTCTGTTAAGTCTCTAAATTCCTAAGAGATGTGAAGAATCTCGGGGCCATCAATGTTTCTCGTCAAAAACTGATAAACAAAGAGAATATCTGAGACTTCACTGCAAAAGATTAGTTGCATTGAAACGAACCTCATAGGGCGGAAAAATATAGCCACCACGCAGCGCGAAACGGACGTGCTTTCATTATACAGCTTCGATTCTCAGGTGACCATGTCGGGGTGGCATATCCAAGAAGAGATTATTTACAGGGAATCGATAACGTAAGAGTTTAGTTACGAAAATTCTGTAAGAGTTTAGTTACGGAAAAATGGCAAAGGGCGTCTTGTGAACGGTAGGTATCAGATATAAGTTTGGCAATTCACATGTCATCTGTGAGTACAGAAATATCATAGTCCTTAGTAATTGTAAGGGTAATTAGCAATGGTCCTGATATAAAACGTTTGAGCTGGCTGACTGTTAAATTCTAAGACCGTCTTATAAGATCAAGACTTTTATATCTGTGCTAGACATCGACACAGACCGCACAGCATTCGACACCGGGACAATGGAAAGAGCTGATAAAACGTCGCTGACGGCGTAAAACGTATAATAATTCTGAGGATTTTAGTGATTTCTTGGCTTGATGATAGAATAAATATGTTTGCATCATCGTTTGCATGTACATATGTATTTGTAACTGGCAAAGAAGAAAGTGGAAGAATGCCTAATCAGCTGTACATAGAAGAGTTATGAATATTAGTGACTTAGAAACATTAGATAAAGTATCTTGACATCATTGATTCAAAGAAACACTTGCAATATGCAGCTTAGAAGGTAGCAACACCGAGGATGATACCGAACAAAAAAAAATACAAATGTTTTGCGCCGGTTACGGGACCCAGAGCCTAGCTTCTCACAACCATTCGTGATATGCGTGTTATAGTCTTTACGCGAATGGAAGCATTTTGATGACGTTTTACACCGGGATATTTATTAGACTCTTGCGAAAAGTGGGACCATGAAAGAAGTTTTGGTGTTGTCTGGGAATCGAACCTCAAACATCTCCTTCAGTAATCCGACGCACTAACCACTGAGCCACGGCTCCCACACCGAACAATAGTCAGACGAGGAGAATTCTGTAAACTAGAGGACCTTTATCGATAATTCTCTACATAACCCAAAAGTATCTTGCTTGCAGAACAAACGCAATAGGAGACCCCTAGTTACCAACAAGAGTGATAAATTCCTAGGATAGCTAACAGAAATAGAATAATTCTGACAAAGGAATATGAGCACATACCCAACGTCGAAGTATATGTAGGTCAAGTGGATTCACTAAAAGCAAACCATGGATGTTTCAAATGCCTATCTTCACAGGTTTGGATACGACAATACCCATTATGCCCATACCATCGAAAAACATTTTTTTTGTATAGCCCGCGTTAATAAAACGAAATCTGTCTATTGGAAGAAAAGCAAGTAGAAGACTGAATGCACTACCAGATACAAAAAATGGGAGACGGGTCGAACGCAGTTATACTGTTATACCTGTTATCATCAAGATGAAGAAGCACAGAAACGAGTAATAACAAAATACAGAGAGGGACCTAACTGTCAAAAGCTCTCCCGATGAAGTTGGTAAAAAAAACCTGCATTCTCTGGATTGGTCCTTCAGTATCTTTCAACTGATTGAGGTACCGTCTAGACTTTTCTTCCTTTGTTTATGCAGTATGCAGGTATTTTCTATTTGCTCTTATTCTGCGCTGCGGCGTTTGATTTGTTTTATCTGCTCCCACCCTCTTCCGAACAAAGAGCTCTTTATCTGATGGTTTCCCAAGGAACTTTAAGAACGAAGAATACTGAATCAATTAATCGTTGTTTCAATACTGAAATCACGGTCAGAATTGACGTTGGCCCTCCAGGAATACAGAATATTAATTGCGTATTCGGCATCGCAAACATATGCTCATCGTTAGTTCACCTTGTTGACAGACATTGTGATTGAAAACAAACGTAAGCCTCAAAACGATAGATCTAACAAACACCGATTACACAACCAACCCAACACTTTTTTGCTAGGTGCTGGTGCGTGTGAATATTAAATGTTGACCTCTCGGAAGACACAAAAGTTTATGAAGCTGATTAACCTAAGCCCATGTCCTCAGTTTCCTGCACCCATACTCAGTTCACACTCTGAACCCGCCGTATTTTCTGCCACTATTCTTGGTGGCACTCGTCTTACGCACTCAACGTCTTATGTCATTGGCTAGCTTACTTTTTTAATTTGACTTTAATGCTTCTTCATTATTATGGCTGCAATTTCACTACAACCTTCTTGAGGTTTCAACATCCGTCTGATTATAGTCGAGTTTTGCTCAATTTTTCCTTTAGTTGCTACATACATTTTTCTATGGTTTTCGTGGCAACTTGGTAAAAGATAAGGTACTGTGTCCAGAGTTTACAGTATCGAAAATACGCCCTTGATTCCAATTTACTGAAAACTGCTTGAGTGTGTCTCTATGTGGGACGATAAATTTCCATTCCAATAAACGTTACTTCCCTTGAATTGAAAAACCATCAAATTTCTCACCTGCAAATCTGAAAATCGTTTGCGTAGATCGTCGATTGATTGTGAAAGTTCTTTAAAGACATTCTTCACAGTTACAGAAAAGTTTTATTTACATGTTACCTATTTACATCCTAAAGTACCACTTTGTGTCTTTGTCCAATTAATAAAAATAAAAATAAATAATATAATTTGTATCCAATAGTATTACCGCTACTCATGTGGACAGTCTTCTCTTATCATTGTTCCCTTGTCAATTGTTAGGGCCTGTGTTTTCTCGTCCCCTTTGAATCTTTTCGGAGATGATCGATATTCAATTTCCAAGACATCATTCCTTTCTCGATCTTTTTTCAAAATACGGATTCTTCGTCTCAAAATAATTCGCTGCAATTCCTCCATTGTCTCCAGTGCAGATAGCTTATCCATTTCCTTCAACTGACTAGCAACATACGCAGCAAAGACCTCAAACTCATCGGTTTTAAAATCAGTTGCCCTGCTCATTAGATCGCTTACTTCATCTTCATCTTCATCGCTTGGCTCTTCATCTATTTCCTCTTCTTTAATTCTTTCCAAAACAATACTCTCAGTCGAGTCTGTTTCGGTATTGGAAGATTGACACCCGTCTGTTACTATGGTATACAATTCATCGTAAGGATCCTCGGGATACCTTAAAAGTTTAAATAATGCGTATTAATCCACGAAAAGTATCATATGTATTACCTTGGCTCGTCATCGTTCTCGTGATTCAACCCCTTTGGTCTCAGCAAACGTTGCTCTATCTGTTCTTTAAGAAAATCCATTTCGTCGAAGTAAAACATATTGGTGTACGATTTTTTTCCATCATTGAGTCGTTTCAATTCCTGCCGGTAGGTATCCCGCAAACGACGGAATTTCCTCCTGACATCTTCGCCAGTGATTTGGAAATACTTTCCGATTTTTGTGTAGAAGTAGTCACAAACGGTGCGATTGCGATAGTCAATATGTGTAGTGTCCCAAAGGGATTTATATTTTTTTACGAGACGAATTAGAATTATAGTTTGCTCGGCGCTTAATCTGTTTTCACTTTTGTTATTATTTGGGAGTGTTGCTGACATTTTTGACTGCGCGCGTGCCGGTGCCAGGTTGTGATAAACAATTTAGATGAGGAGAATTTTCATATCGAATGGTATTAAGTGAGCAAGTAGATTGGTTGAAAGTCAAATACGATGTGTTCAGAGACAGAGAATGAAAAACAACATTCAGAGTTCCAATTAATGTCTGAAGAATAAGCAAAGGTTTGAAAAAAATAATAATAACAAAAATAAAAAATAAAGTCATTACAACCAAAATGAGAGTCTACTTAAAATTCCCATTATTCTGGGATTGAATTCTAACTGCTTAACAGAGTACCATTGCAGGTCTACTGCATGGTATCTTTCGTGATGTCTCAATTCTGATGTCTCGCGTCTTCATTTCTGCTCACTAAGAAGAGCCTATTCCCTAATGGAACACTACAATTACCGAGCTCTTTCGTAGCACTATGGATTTTGATAGAGTAGGCCATTAGATAGTCCATTTACAAAGAAAATGTCTACTTTCTCCGCTGTGTTGTCCCTCTGGGTTAGATTTGAAATACGTGTTGGCACTAACATTGGGTTCCATTTACATACGACTAATCTGGACTCTTTTTTTGAGTAGATCCATATTATTTGTTTTAGATACTCAGGCCATCAAATGAAAGGGAAAATATATCCTACTTACCATCTAAATGCCTACCTAAAAAATAGGGTATTGCTATAGCAAATCACAAGCTACTTGACATCCCCAATCGTTTGATCATTGAACCAGAGGTTCAATCTTTCTTGTCGGTTTCAAACCTAAGAGGTTGGGACTCAAAGATGTTCTTGTATAAAGCATTTTTGTGCATTTGTTCGATGTAGCGAGCCAATGTAGTTTCGGTTTTTTTAAAACAACATCCACATCTTGGTACACCTTTAAGTATTCGTGGTCTTACCTACTCCTTCACTTGCCATCATCGCATACAAGATCAAATATTTGACGAATAATTATTCGTTCGAAAGTCTCAATATTTGCTCTACTTTCCTGCTTATTATCCAGTACTCGACTGCGTATAGCACTACTGACTGTATTAAAGTCCAGTATAGCAAACATTTCGTTTTCCGAGTAAGAAGTTTTGGCTGTATTTGTTTTAGCAAACCGAAGTAGCAACGGTTTCTAATGCTAAACATTAGCGGACTAAAATCTCGGATGCGACTGCTCTTACCAAAATGTTGGGTATTGACAATGTTCAAATATTGGACCAGATAGTTCCGAGTGCGCAGTGTCTTTTAATCAAGTTCATGTGTACCTTGTCAATCGACCTCTTACGAAAAAAAACATAAGCGAGAATTTTACCAAAAGCAACGGTTGTAACAACTAAAGCACAAGGCAATATCCAGTCACAAAAGAATTTACCATACCTACGTATGATTTGACAGCACTGCATTTCAAAAGTTTGAGTGCATTGAGAATAACTGAATTTTATTATAATTTTATTATAATTCTTATAGCATGACGTTAAAAATCAAGTTACATACAACAAACCTCTCAGCCATACCTGGGTATCCCACCAAACGATGCCAAAATCAAGCTGTCATCCCCTCAGTGGAATATGGCGTCAAAACAAAATTTCTGTCCCTGATGAGTTGTTACTTTGGTGTAATTTTTTTGATGTCGGAATAACCACTTAAACAATCATGGACATTCAGAAGCACACATTACCCGAAATCCGTCAGGATCTGATTGATAATAATTTGCAAGCGAAAGCTATTATTCAGGTAAGTAAAGCAAAAGAGAAAAAAAATCCCAACCCCTTTTCCCATATACAGTGACATTTGCTCTGCAAAATTTCCAATCCGATTCGTTCATCATTGCCAGAGGTAATATTTCTCATTTTTACAGGATATCCTATCATATCGAGGCTCCATTGGGGACTTAGAAACGTTGAACGAAGTCGGTCGTTCAAAACTAGCCGCACTGAGGAAATGCATTGAAAAACTCGATGACTGGGCTCGGGATGTCGGCGATCCGGAACTCTCTAAAGAGGTTGACACTCACAGGGATCAGTTTTCTAAAACCCTCCAGGCATTCCGCAAAGCCAATGTAGCCACTATGCTGGAAATAGAAAAAGCCAACCGGGAGGAGTTAATGGCCATCACCGGCGAGACTGAGTTGCGCAAACGTACCACTGGTAATCGACACAGTCGCTCCAGCTTGATATCACAGGAGAACAATGTAACCGAAAAAATGCTATCCATATCGAGACACTTGTCCGAAACCACTCAAAAGAGTGCAACGACACTGGATACCTTGGTGACTTCATCGCAGAATGTTGATGCCACCCGCGACGAGTTGCAAAGCACCCACGGAACCATCCATCAGTCGGGAAAATTACTCAAGAAGTACGGCCGCAGAGAGTGCACAGACAAGATTCTGCTGTTCTTTGCATTTGTCTTTTTTCTCGCTTGTGTCTTCTACATCGTCCAAAAGAGGCTTTTCTAGTGAAATCATTGTGGCACCGGCGACTAGCGCACTTGCTGCAATCTATTCCTATTATAATTGAATTTATCAAATTTTGACTACACGTTTGTATTTATGTAGGTGGCAAGCGGCGATTAGATGATGTTCTACGAAAATTCCTGTTAAAATTTAGAACTCTAGATGTTAGGCAATGTGGAATGAAAAATAAAAGAGTATTTCTTTTTTCGTTTCCTTCTTGCAGAGTGTGTAAATATACGTACGTATCCACTTTATCTAAGTAAGATGTTATATTTAAATGTTGGTCTTAAGTTCTTTTTCTAATGTAGACACAAATAGTACTATTTTTATTGCTTTAATGTATCTAAACATACATTCGCTAAGGAAATACACATTTCTTTTTCGTTTCGAAGATGAATTGTTTAATTGGAAGAGTAATATCTTGTGGGCTCCGTGGCTCAAGTGGTTAGTTCGTTGGTCTACAGAGCGAGGGATTCTAGGTTCAATCCCCAGACAACACCTAAACTTTCTTTCACGACCCCACCTCTCGTGAGCATCTGACAAACATTCGAGAGTAAAACTGTCATGAAAAAAGCTCAAAAACAAAAACTGCCTTTCGGATACGCCATTGAACAGTAGGCCCCTTCCGTTCGCGTAAAGAATATAACCTGCACAACACGAATAGTTGTGAGAAGCTAAGACCTGGGTCCGATGGACGTGTTGCGCCAAAAATTTGTATTTGTAATATCTTCCGAATGGATAAATGTGTAGATTACAGCTGACTCCTCTCGTAGGTATTCTTACAGGCCAGAACTCAATGGCGGCCCATTTTATAAGAATGAGAATCAGCACCACAGACCTATGCAGAGGCTGTGGCGATACGTAGGTAGAGAAAAACACTACACATTTTCCTCTGCGAATGCCCAAGCCTAAACAGAACCAGATACTCAACCGTGGGAAAAGTATCTTTCAACGATATCAGCGAACTAGCAAACGCACCACCTAAAACCACCTTAAAATTCATTATGAAAACTGGATGGTTCAAGAGGGCCTTGTCTCTTGTTTACTATTTTCAGGTATTCCACACCGGGGAACACAATGGATCCGCTGAAATCCGAGTAAAGCTGCACCCCCGTTGAATATGGAGACACCCAAGCAACCTACCTACCTATGTATCTTCCGAGTGGCACAGGAATATGTTTGCGTAGGTTTCTTCACACTCGTGTTAAACTTTTTATGTTTCATCTGGAGAAAGAGTGAAAAGCATACCACGAAGCTGACCTCCCTGGGTCGAATGGGTTTAAAAATACCAGCCTGCAAACAGACAATCAAACTTACATTAAATTATAACAAGATAATTATTATATGCAATTAGTAACTTCTTTTGACGGAGAAGCAGCGGGCCAACAATATCGCTCGCATCCAAGAAGGATTTTTTCTCTCAGATTAAACCCGTTCTATTAGGAAGAAGGATCCATATCCGCCACCTGATCCGAGTAAAGATAGGACAATTGTAAAGGAAATAATCCTAAGTGCCATCGTCGTCGCCTACACAGGCATCACAAACAGTAGTGCTGCTAGCCTAGCACAAGATCCTTATAATATAATATAAGTCCCTAGATATGTGGCTTCATCGGAAATCTGAATAGTGACGTCCTTCAGCTTTGGCTGAGCCAGATCAGTCACAAACCTCCTTATTATAAAGAGGCATGACTCGATGGTAATATTATCCGCATTTGCCTGACCGTAGACGTTAGAATTATGATAATACAGAATACTTGATAGCATCATATGTTTATGTTTTAGATCAAGCTCAGCCTACGTAAGCGGCCCATCTCAATCGTTAACTGATTACCGTGAAAATGAGTTCCAGAAGAAGCCTGAAAGGCTCCATATTCAAAACATCTGGTGAGGATATTAGTCAGTTTTTCAACAGGATACTTAATTTTCCGTCTCGTTCTAAATTTGGAAGGACTTTTGACAGCTTTGTCTTGCTCTTCCCTAAAGCGTACCTAGACCCAGTGTTCATGGGTTTTGATCAGTTTTTTAATTACCTCATATCTTTGCCAATTCTGTACCGGTTTTGATGAAACCTTTTATTTAATTAAAGCACTTTTCTGAGAACATAATAACACTTAAGTGATTCAGTTTTGTCATTTTAGAGATTTTGATTCAATTTCATATAGCTTTTTGGAAACTTTGGGGCGGGCGGGTTACGCCTCCCAGGAAAGCGAGCGCCAACATTTTCTTTCAATTTTGTGATGAGCGTGAGCTAATCTATCGGAATAGAATCACAAAAGAAATATCCGGTAAAGTAAAATTTTGCCAAAAAGTAGTGGTTTGGCTATAAGTATGTCCTTAGTTATTTGCATTCCTTGTGTTAAGAATTAAATAAATAAATTATTTTTGAAATATCAAATTTTAGACACATTTCCTTAAAAAATTAAAAATAAAAAATCCCGTTTAAAATATCCTCTCCATCACGAACCCTTTATGCATTTTCCAAACATCACAGCACTACCAACACAACAAAATAAAACCCGTTCAATTCGAATCGGAATATAAACCGCAATTTCAAAACAACAACGAACATTTATCCGAGAGGTTGAAAAAAGACGCCGTTTTCGTGAATATCCAATTCATTTTATTTTTTGTGAATATTGTTTATTGTTTTTAATAAAGAATTACAAATTAAAATGGAAACCAATGCAGGTGGGTCAAACAAATACCATTTGTTGTATGAATCAAAATTAGCATTCTTCATCCGCAGACTATGCTGATTCACTTAAAACGCCAAGACGTCTTAGGAGGACTTCAACGACACCACTAGAGCCAATATCACAGAATAAACGCAGTACCAGAAAGACAATTATGCCAGAAATTGATGAAATTGAAAGTGTTGCAAGTGATCCAGTCACGCCCAGTCGATCGGCCAGAATTCTTGACTTCCAAACGCCAAGTCGATCGGAGTCTGTGACTATGGCACAAACACCTCGGCGTAGTGTTCGAAAGTCAATCAAACCCGTGCAGGAATACGAGAATATTGTCGCACAGAAAGGTTTAAGCGCTAAGCGAGTTGCAAGCTCATCAATTGAGGCCGAAGAGGAGTCGGTTGAAGGTAAGTGGGCACCTTCTGTAATTGGTCGGGGATCAACCAAACGAAATAAGAAAGCTAGACGCGCCAAAAACAAGCAATTGAAGCGCCAACAAAGGGTAGTTGAAGAAGGGGTTGAAAAGGACATTGTGGACGTAAAGGTAGATCACAATCAGTTGAATGACGATAATGAAAAGATGTTAGATGACGCTGATTGTGGTCAAGGAAATTCCAAGGAATGTGGGGTTGCCTTGAATGAGAACGAAAAAATACATGACAATCACCTAGAAGAGGACCAGGAACAAAGTAATGAAGATCCAGTGGCAAAGGAGATAGTTGATGAAGCCGACCATAGGAATGAAAATGAAAAATTAACTGAGGAGAAACAATCTATTGCTGAAAGTCCCAGTCAAGACGATAAGGAAGATAAGATTATTTGCGCAAGTAAAGATCGAGAGAATAATGAGGGGAACAAAGGAGAAATAGAGGTTAGCATTTAATTTTACAAGTTATATTGTTTAGGTTTTTCACCCAGCAGGCTCATTTACACATTCATTTGCTTGATGTCTGTCTCGCACTCTGTCCCTATTGTCTTGTATCGTTTCTAATCGTTTGAAGACTTACGTAAATCCTTTCACCCCTCGAGTGATATATGGCTCGTAGTTGCCTCCAACTCATTTCTCCTCAACTGTTCTGCGCCACGTTCTTAGAAAGTATTTTTTTTTTATTATTTTATCCTGCCTGCCTGGGTGAATGAATTTCACTGCAGAACATATTTCCCAATGGAGTTGTCTTCATAACTAGCAAGTTAAATCTCAGATGAGTGAATGTCGTTATCTCAAGGAAAGTCTGGCCTAAAGTTTCTTTTCATATGGTGGAAGCTTAGTAGCTGCTAAAAACTGTGTTTTCTCACACTTCGCGACACTCTCAAGTTCAATAATCGTGTTGCGAAGTATTGGCCTGATATATTTTTTATGTTGCAAAAATCAGTTACAAATCTTTCTAAACGGTTCAATTGATTTATGTATTTTTACAGGCAAATGAGGATGCTTCTAAACAAGTGGGTACCTCCGTAGCTTATAAAGATGAAAATACAGATGATGAAGACTCCAATTCCTCCATGGAAGGAGGAGATATTGAAATGGCAACAATGCCAATAACAGCAGATGACATGGAAAGCCCAGTGAAACCTTTGCACTTATCTAAAACAGAGACAAATACAAATTTTAGTGTCGTTACAGTAGCTGACTCAGTTAACAAATCGAATGATAGTGACTGTATTATGTTGGAAAATTCGCAAACAGAACAATCAGACAGTTGCGCTTCAAATTCAAAATTAATTCATGATTCCTGCGATTCATTAGAAACTAACATGCCACCTCTGATGATGTGCTCGGACGACGAAGATATTGAAGATATTGTTGATGCTCCAATAACCCCAAACCAAACAAAGAAACCTGAGGTAGAGAAGCTATCGGCCCCAAAAAATGAGATTACATCTCTTGACGGTACATTTGAAATAGAATCTCCAGCAAAGAAAACCGGTCCAATAACTCCACAAATACCAATGGTACGTTCATCTATCACTCGAAAGGCAACTCCATTCAAATCGAGGAAAGCGATTGTTCCTGATATAATAATAGAACCCGAAGAAGAGCTGGATTCAGAGAAAATATCAGAAGATGTATTGAAATCCAGAGGAATTACCCTGAAAAGTAGTCGAAAGCGATCCTTTTCTATCTGCACTGATAGACCTAAGAAATTCGTTACGTTCCATAGTCCGGCTAATACAACAGTATCAATCTATGATGGGGATTTGATGAAAAGTACCACGAAAGAGGATACTGATAGTAAGACACAGGTTTTCTTTCCCAAGGAAATGTATTAACTTTCTTTTGATTTAGATGTCACCCATCGTCGTAAACGATCACTTTCGGTAACTGAAACGGATAAGGAAGTGATGGCTTATTTCGAACAGAAGGAAACAACCGGTAAGATAAAATTGTGTTTATTTGGTTCTTGATTAGATCATCTTTGTTTTAGAGAGCACTCCAGATAAGCGAAGGAAGGTGGCACAGCCACACTCAAGGACTAAGATGCCTAATTTCTCAGCAATACATCAACAACAATTCCAAAGGATGGAATCAATCAGTGATCATGTTGCACGTAAGGCGGAACGTGCTAAGGTTATTCTCTCTGCTTCCAAAGTTAGACCAGGTGAAGTCTTTGAAATTTTGTTTCAGCAACCTTCTCTAACCCATTTGTCATTCTTCATTTCCAGCTTCAATTCAAAAAGGCCTTCCAGTAAAAAATTCAGTTCTTCGTGAAAACAATAAGGATGCTGGCGGCAACAAAGTAGTCCTACCAATGCCAAAAGCTCGTCAACGAATCGAACTGTTCGGTATTGAACACAAGTCCAAAATCGAAATAAACAAGACATTCCATAGTGGAATGAAAGTTTATTCAAAGTCAAAGCCAGATCTGTCGACGTTCGATGATTTCCCATCAATTGGTAAAATTTCAACCAAAACGAATGCAAATACTAGTGTCTTCACGGCAAGTGCAAAGCCCGTCCATCTGCCAAGACCAAGGTTCGATACAAATGTAAGCACCTTGAATGCACCGCTCAATTCTAATAAACTTGGTGATCGTCGTAAGCGAATGATGGACATGTACAAGGGTAGAACCGACCATAGAACCGGAGAGAAAAATAAAGAAATCTTGAAGGGAGTTCGAACAAACCGGAGGTTTGAACTGCAAATGATGTGTCGAAATCGTCAAAACTAATTTGGTTGACCCTGTACTTGAATTTATTTACGAGGATAGTTTTTACTGAAAGTTAGTTCATATATATTTTTTTTTAGTGTTTTGTTCCTTTATTTATTATAGTAACGAGGAATATTTTTTTTTTTTCAATTCGTTGATTCATGTATATTATCGCAAAATCAAAGCTAATAAAGACAGTTTGTCTTAGCCATAATTTACTTTATTTTATTTGCAGTAGAGTGGTTGTAGTGCAACGACGTAAAGAGCAACGAAATCAAAAATGCATAGATGTCATCGGTTAATATGTGGCAATCATTTTTTGTACAACTGCGGCTCTTATGCTTGTATTTTTATTAGAGAGAAGGTCTTTCATTCTGATTCAAGTAAACTTTGGGGTTTAAAGTAGCTGAGCTAGGGTATCTGGCAGTCAGACGCTTGCCAGACTTGCTAGATGTTAGGAACGCATATTGCAGGTCAACACGAGAATCATCGTTGAAAGGTTTCAGCTCCTTATATACATACATACAGTCAACTCGGCATACACCCTTAATTACTTCAGTAAGTCATCGAGCAAAAATCACGTGAGTTTATGGTGAGTAAGTTAGTTTAAGATGACCGCTGCAATGACCGAAAGTACGATTTTCGTAGCAAAAGGTAATGCAATGTACAAGTATCTAATATGAATGCTGGCGTTCTCCAGAGCTCGGTTTTGTCTCCCATTTTCTTTCTTTTCTTCATAGATGAGGGTCTGCAATTTTTAAATCAATACATTCCTTCGCTGACAGCTGAACTTTCAGTTTTTCACTCTTCCATTATCAATTGAATGGTAATTGCCTCGTCTAAACCGAAAAACTTATCATTCGCGATATGTGTCGTCAAGAATACTGCGAAATGTCTCGGATTGCTCAGATGAACAAACTTTACCATCTATGATCTGGTTGCAGTTTACGAGCTCGAGTATATTGTTCATGTCTGATGTGATGAACCCAAAACCTAATTGCACTTGCTCGTTGCGAATGACCAAGCAATTTTCTCCCATGATGTCCTATATTTTCAGCGACTTTAATCTCCCTCAGAAGCTTCTGTCTTAACTAAGGAATGTCTCTTCCTAGAACAAACTCAATTCCGAGCCAAGTAAGTGGTGCCTCAAACTAAATGGGTAGTGAATTAGACCTTATTTTGACAACAGATATCATTGAAAGTCTCTGAGTTTGCCAACCATCTATAAATGATTCCCTCGCTATTTACTATAGAGAAATATTCTAATTCTCTTAGTGCCCCTTTTCTGGCCATAAAACATTATCTGCATCCTCTCCTTGGTGTAATTGAAGAGTTTGTTCCTTTTAATACAAGAGAAAGAAATTATGAACAGTTTTGCTTCGCATGCATATACATATCTTAAATCACTTTAATCACCACTTGCATACCTTAATTTCGACCATCTTTAATATACCTCGGACTTTTACAACATGACCGACGTGAGGTGAAGTACTCTCCTCATCCCGCGTCTCTAGAAAACGTTGGGGTCATTACGACAAAAAAAGGTAGAGAACTTGTATCGCTGAATAGACCACAGCTAACCTTCAAAAAAATACCCAAAAATTCATTATGAGAACGGGTTGGTTGAGGATGGCTGCTCCGGTCATGGATAAAGTTTTGGACTAAAAATCGTGTTTTATTTCAGGTATCTCTCACCGGGGAACACAATGCACCTCTGTTGTAGTTGCAAACACCCCCAACCTATCTACCCACTTTTCCTCCCCATTTCCACTCGTTATCTTGTATCCCTTTCACAAGGAGAATTTCCTCAAGTTTGGAAGACCTCTTTCATAACTCTCAGGGATTATAGAATGAAGTAATTATAATAGCGAATATATGAGAGCACAAGCGTTCCCACGTAAGCCTCTCACTATCAATTTCTATTCTACACCTCCATGTTCGTGGCTGCTGTGTGCCTAGTGCACTTAGTACTAGTACTGGAGATTAGGTAACCATGTTCCTTGGAAACGAGACCTTTCTCTAATGAGAAACCTTTTGGGTTCGACTCGAAAAATCTGCAGTTTGGAGCGCTTGTTATATAAGACAACTGTTGCGCAAATTTTATATTAGGTCAATGTCGCTGTACAGCTCGTAAAGCTTGTCGTTAAATGTCTTCATTTAAAGCCCGCCAAACGAAACATGTTTGTCTCAAAGCAACTGAGGATTAATAACTGCCAACGAAAATACTGAAGTTGAAACACTAAGTGATATGATATCAGTCATTTATAATTTGGAGTAATATAGCTTTAAATAATCTCACTACCTACTTAAAATTTTCCGACAATTTTCGTTTTATTTAAATCACCAATTATCCTATTTCAAGCCGAGAAAACATCCCAACACAGTGAACACTTAACAGTGCTCTACGCAACTCTCCCACAATAATATCCCACAATCTGGGATATTCTTCTCATGTAAATGAGACACACCGCCAGATTCCCATGAGAAAATCCCAATTTTCCCACGCTCAAAGGTATTTTCCCACGATATGGCAGCACCGCATTTACACTGAAAATATACGTGATTAAAACTTTCTTCAATGGGCGCTAGACAGAGTACACATCATATAACCGCCTTTCCTACCCACAGGAACGAACCGAAAAAACGGACTACACAGTCGTCGTCCCCCATATACCAGTGTGTTGGTGTATTCTCTACTTCTTCCTCTTCTCCAGTGTAACTTTTTTTTAGTAATTTTCTATGTGCTGCATTCTCCGTTTTCGTGCGGGTACTTTTATTTAAAAAAATATAATTTGTCCATCGTCTCAATTGCCCCAAAATCGTACAATCCTTTTTTGTAGTGTCCAGCCGCCCTCGCAACTACAATTCGCGTTAATTTTGCACCCCCGAACACAAACAATTTTTTGGAATTTAATTCGTACAATTTCGCCGAAGACGAAGACGACAGTATCAAAACGAATCAAAAGAAAAAAATAAAGTGTAAAAATTCCCCTCAGTACTTATCTGCTGCCCAATTGTACGAGCACAGGGTGTATAGTGAGGATTTTCATTCTAGATAGTGGAATTGTTTTTTATCTTAGTAATTAGATTTATCTCAGCAATTTAATGCGAATAAGTTAAAATAGTGGTGACAAAAAAAAAAAAAAAGAAAAAAAAAAAAACGAAGGAAATTGTCGTGTCGTGCTCATTGGATGTGGAGGTGTCTCTATCTCGCTCGGTTCGTTTGGCGGTGGCAGTCGTTCCCTCTCTTTTGGTCGTACTTGACAGATCGGAGCATAATTATTTTGTTTTGCTTTCGGGGAGTAGTGTGAAACGGTTCGTAACGGGAAAATACGGCGAATTTTCTAATTGCGTGTGTCGTTCAAGTGTACGTGAAAAGTGTTTGGAAAAGTGAAAAAAGCTGTGCCTTAAGATTTGGGTAATAAGAAACGTCAGATACTCGTTAATCGTAGGAGGCAGGCAGGGCAGAGGCTGTCGCAGTACCTACATCCAGTTCAATTCACTATACGACCGCACATCGTCGTAAAACAAAATGGCAGTTGGATTGACTTGGACTTGGGTGTGAATGAACTAGTAGTAGAAGACAGAGACACTACTGCTGTGCGACTGTCTGTGAGAACAGAGTGAAATCGGGACATTTCAATCGCCGTCAACACTTCTGCTACTATTTTTTTCTACTTACTACTTTTTGGCCTCTTTTTGTCGTTGTCGTTTGTCGGTTGTTGGTTATAGTCGCATTTTCTACTTTGGGTTATTCTTTTGATGCCCCTTCATTCTCCACCCGCGTGAAACCCTACAACCGAAAGCTAGTTAGAATCGAAACTATAACTTCGTCACAGCCTACGCACGGTCTCATTCGAATTAGGATACTCCCAGTCCCAACTCGAACAGAAAGTTCATGTTCACTGTCAAGTGGGTTGCCCTTATATATTATCAACCAACCACTACCACTGTGAATCCTATTGCTTCCCACATCCCCCAACAGATGATGCTAGAAGCAGGTGAAACCTAAAAGGAAGTAAAAAACGAAAGAAAAAAAACAGAAGAAAAACGGAAAAAAGAAATAAAACAGCGGAAACGAACGAGGACACAATCGTCGCCCGCAAGAGTACTACACCAACTTGTTCCTTAGCCCCCTCCTTACGATGGCCATTGCAGCAGTAGTGACGACAACAATTCTCTCTGATTGATGCCTTTCACACGTTTTCAGCTCTAGCATTTGGCCCCAACAAACAAACATGAAACTAAGAGATGAAAATTGAAGATATTATCATTCAACGTGATCATCATCGTCATCATCATCATATTCCTGGAACAACAAATACACCACCAGCAGCCACAATAAAGCGTTCATCTACTCTAGCAATTAATGCGCCATCATCAAAAAATCATAAAAATGAAACAACATGTACAAAAATGAGCGATGAGAACAATTCAATTAGTGCAACAGCAATAGCGATTAAGAATGGCTTAAATGGTGCTACCATTAATACATCATCATCGTCATCATCATCATTGACTACTAGTTCATCATTAACAGCGGCATCGTCGTCGTTATCATCAACATCATCATCGGGGAATAGTGGAATTACTATAGTGGCGGCAGTTACTGATAGTAGGATACACGTTAGTAGGGCTAATCCAATTCATTCGAATAGTAATCATCACCATCATAGTACAAGTAATAACAATGGAACGACATCGACCTCGACGACGACGTCGATATCGAGCAGACATGGCAGTGGAGTTACTAGGATAAAATTAGAGCCGGTAGAAAACGATGGAACTGCAGGAGCAGATTACTCAACGTGCAAGAGTTTGGTGGGTGGTGGTGGAGCAGCGGGAAGTGAAGTTGTTGGCAGGATACCAACGGCGGCAGCGACAGCAGCTGCAGTGGTCAGCGGTGATAGCGGTAGATCAGCGCAAGGCATCGGTGGAAGGTTGCAATTTTTTAAAGGTAATTGTGCGGAAACTTTTGTAGGCACCTATTTGATTTATTGATTTTTCTCCTTCGGACAGAAAAGTGGCCTTTCACGGTTTACTTTATAGGTTTTCCTATTTTGTAATCTAGTTCCATTTACATGTTTTGCTTAAAGAATAGGGTTTTTTTTCTGATATTTTAGGAGCTTTGCTATATTACTTTTGTAGCAGCTTTTCGATTGTTCAGTTGTTTCCAGTCTAGGTTTTGAGTCCTTGGGAACAGTCTGGTATCGTTTGAATACGTGTTTCGTAACATACTTTTTGTCTATCGTTCGCATTCCAGGTTGGGATAGACACTATTTCTTGTATAAATTTCTCTTGGGAGAGACTCATCTCTATAAAACTGGGATAGCGTCTCGAGACGCCAGTAGACGGGTGTTGATTCTGCTCTTGAATTGCTGGAGATTGGAATCTTTCGAAGTTTACTCGTTCTGTAACAGAAGGATTTTTTGTGCAGTTGCTCGAGTGATTGCCAATTGATCACGGAGGGTGTGTGTCTGTCCAGTGTGTCCAGACGTTCAAATATTATTTTCGACTTTTTCGCAAGAAGTTAAATGTGTTGCTATGTAAGCGAAACTATCCCGATACGGAGATGGTTTCACTGTTGGCGATAAATGGAGTCTGTAAACAACAATGTATGATTTGGTGATCGCCACTGGGCGTTTGTGACTAAGAGCTGGTGAATGTGGTTAATTCCGTCTTTGTAATCGCTGTATTGTAGCCTGGATGGTTTAGATTATGTACGTTGATATGCCCTTACGCAGACACATTATTAATGCCTGGTTGGTATGTTGAGGCAGGTTGCGACCCAATAAAAATTGTTGAGAGAGCATTTTAGTTTCGGTGGATCTATTTCAAGGTAGTTCAGAAAAAAACGTAGTTAGAAGCGTTTTATTATTCTATCCCCAGGTTATATAATAAAAAAAATAAAAGCAGTCAAATAATGATTTGAGTAATTTGTTTAGTTCTCTTAGAAGGTTGCGAACTTCATGGCATGACATCAAGACAAAAATCAAATAACAGAAAAGGTTTTTTAGACAAACTCAACACGATCAATGGGAACAGAATATTTAGAGGACCATACGCAGCTGTAATAGTGATACCTGGGCCTCAGCTGATTCGACTTTTAGAATTCAGATGGTTTAATGGTTCTGAGGAACTTATGAAAAACATGCCCTTAGTTTGTTAGGGTCAGGATTTTCTGTCGAATTTGGGTAATTTTTTAACTATTTTAGTGATTAGGGACTTAGGTAGCTTCCTTCTTTTATTTTGTCAAGAACAATTTTACAGTTTACAAAAATTGCGCAGCCTCTGAAAGAAAGACATAAAATGTAATTATCTCAAAACTTGCTTCTGGAAGTTACGACATTTGTCACTTTAGGATTCAATATTTTCTTCAGATCATCATTAAATTGAAGATTTAATTCCACAAATGGATTGCAAATGCAAATTTGTTTGCATAAAAATTGGCCCGTTTTTTGGGGGCTATAACAAGGGATCATTTCACCAAAGTTCGGCAAGTAGTAAGATTGGAGTTTTTGCTTTTTACTCTATCCATTCACCAGAAAGGATGTACAGATGTAAATTTGAACCGTTTTTGATACAATTTTGTCAAAGTCTTGCATGTCACTTTATGTTGAAATCTGAACTCCACAGTTGTTAACCAATGCGAGTTGTTTAATCGCTAATTGATCGTGCATTTCTTGCAGTTTTTGGGAGTATTTCCCTGCATTATTAGCTCTCTTTGTTGCAAGAAAATATAAATTTAAAGATTACCTCTGGAAACAACCAAACTGTTACTATAACCAGTCTTGAGTGCACAGTTGCAATGCAATGCAATATCCCCTGGAGCTGTAGCTGCGTCAATCCATTGCGAAGATAGCAAACTTACGATACTATTATTGCTTTCTGAATTCCAATCGAAATGCGATCTATTGTTTTTATATTCAATTAAGGCTTTCAAATCGGCGGTGCCAATGATACCTAGAGAGTAGAGACCCAGAAAATGACATTAGTCATTGGATTCGTTGAGCCAAGGGCATCGAAAGAATAGTATATGTATGTATACATATGTAGATCACATTTGGTATAACACACATCATTTTATATTTTATTTAACTTCGTTTCTGGGTTCCAAAAGTAATTAACTTTCTTATCTTAAATTTTCTACGAACATTCTCTACGGAGTAATTTCACAATTTGTATATTCTTATTGAAAATGCTCAGTATTTCCCTATTCAAATATGTATGCATGGATGTGCACCGATAGACGATAAAAATGGAAAATATATTTTTGTGTAAAAATATGGGACATACATACAACATACATGGAACATACATACATACAAATCAACACAACCTGATGGCGGATGGAGGTCTCTCAACGCCCTTGCAAATACTAATAGACTTCACTCAGTTCGCTAATAATAATCTTTTTTTTCATTTGGTTTCCTCGTATACGTAACTTTATATTCTATCCTTCAAATACATACATATATGCCAGTATTTGGCTTCCAAAGTGCTGATTTAGATCTGGCAAAATACCGTTTAAGACATCATAGAGCTCATACTCCAAGTGCTGGAATGTTGTTATCGGCACATAATTGGCCGATACGTAGTACCCGGAGTAGATGAAGTTATAAATTTGGGTTTTTGTCACCATTGCCGTGCAATCGTTGGGATGAATTGCTGTGTTAAACCGGGTGTTTGGGCGTCGAGGCTCAATGGTTTGAGGTTTGATACCCAGACATTAAACAGTAGGCCACTTCCATTAGCATGAAGACTATATAAACGCACATGGTTGTCAGAAACTAAGATATACAAAAGCTAGAAGTTAGACCGGTTTGAATTCTCCTTGTGATAAAAAAGATCACCCACAAAGCCTAAATTTTGAAAGGATTAACCATTAAACAAGCCTATTCTTGACGCACCAATCATTCATCATGCCTAGGATCATCTGTGCTCCCTATGCTTGAACCGACAGAGACGTTTTTATTGTCAACTTTCCTTGATTGGTGCCTTTTTTTACCAACAAAAACTCGGTTATACTATCCTCTTTCTGCTAGTTTATTTGCCAGTTTGTTACCTACACAAACTTAATTTTATCTTCTTTAAATCCTCCCTTCTAAATTCATGTTTGCAATAACTATACATACCTAAAAACACTTTACAGATGGAAAGTTTATTCTCGAATTGGCCCGTTCCAAAGAAGGTGAAAAATCTGGTTGGGTGTCTGTTCCGAGAAAGCAGTTCCGCTCGCCATCGGCCACATCATCGACTGTTACGCCCACGTATCCAAAGAATGAGAGTTCAACATCATTAAGCTGTGAGTAATCTATTTGTAATCGTTATTGAATTTATTTACTAATGTAATTACATTTTCAGTTTCGGATGATAACAGTTCCATACAGTCATCGCCATGGCAACGTGATCATTGCTGGAAGCAATCAACGCCTCGCCGTGGTATCTCAAAGGAAATGTGTTTCCATTTCAAGCGTACAAAACACATCTTAGTCTCACCGAATGGCTTGAAAACCACTCGAATAAAACGCCGAAGACCACTAGACAATTCCGTGTGTCAAACACCCTTTAGACTCCTGAAGAATGGATGTAGCATAGCTGCGGACGTTGTGGTGAAAGAAGAATACCTCTCTTCTCCTGAAGATGATGATGCAACAGCGGAGATGGAAGAAGAGAAAAGTTCTGACGGTTCAAGTACAGAAAAAGAAGGCTCCGTGAGGGAATCATCGAAAACACCTACACCCGAATCGCAATCGGATACTGTGGATGCTCCGTCAAAAGCTGAATCCACCAAAACGAAAGCGAACCAATCAACGAGTAAAATAACAAGAACCATGAATGGAGAAAAAAGACTTAAATCCCGAGCTAAGCTCACAACGATCATACAAAAATTAATCGACCGATTGCCGACAGGTCTTTTTCACTTGTCTAAAACGCAAATTATTGTCGGAGCCACACAACAGCAACACGCTCATTCGCACAGTAGTCATCATCAGGCCCATTCATCGCACCACATCGCATCGACATCGTCTAGATTAGCTTCTGAGTTGCATTACCATCAACAGCATGTTTCGCCGCGCAAGAGAATACTCAGAGAGTTCGAGAAGGTGTCACTGGAGGACACACCACCAATCAATAGCAAACGAAGTCGTGCCAAAGGGAATTCTCCAGCAGCAGCGGTAGGAACATTGCCTTTAACTCCGATACCGACAAGTCGGGGTGTGGTGGTGCCAACATCAAGCAGCAATTTTGTGACAAATGGTAATCGGTCGGAAGCAGTTAATAGCAACAACAGCAGTGTAACGCCTAACAGCACACCGACGCGACTCTACAGCAGCTACAGTATCCACTCATTACTCGGAGGTAATAATAACTCCAGCACTAGCAACAATAGTGCAAACACAACTAGAATTAAAGTGGAGCATTCAGTGAATCAAAGCGGTGGTTGCAGCGATCCATCTTATCTTCGAGCGATGCTGGCATCACCCAAATCCCCCGAAAGCTGTACAAATAGTAAGTCATCGCCATACTCATCGTCAGCGAGTGGTAGTGCCAAAAAACGATCTCCCCCATATTCACCACTAAGTGATATTCATCACCACCACCATTCACGAAATCGAAGTCCTAATGTGGACGCCACGTACGGCAATATGCGCTCTCCACCTGAGGCCCACAGCAATAGATCATATGGCAACAATGGCGGAGGAGCGTCGGGCAGTGCATCGCGTGTGACACCACCGCAGGGGTATCTTTCTTCGCCGAAAAACACCTCGAACTCACCATCGGTCGATGGGTACAAGGTGAAGTCAGAAAATCTAACAAATTCCTCGCCCAATCATCATTTCTATTCACCATACATGCTCTCGCCGAAATACGTGCCGCCACCTAGTTCGATTTCACCCAACAATCTGCTCGCGAGCGACAACTATCATCCAAAGCTCAAAGGAGCGAGATCACCCAGTCAACAGAACTTGCGTGCCGGCGTATTTCGCACTCAGTCGCCGCACGCGACCGCAAATCACAGTGGAATTCCTCGAGAATCATCGCCTATTGCACTGCAATCATCGCCCTCACCAGGAGGTGGCTCAGGAGGAGGAGGAATGGCAATGTCATCGTCATCATCCACTCCAAGAACTGTACCAAAAAAGACTGTCTCCATACGAAGACAATTTGCATCGCCATCGTCTTCATCGCCAAGTCCAGGACTTAGCGAGCATTCGAAAACTGCTAACAGCAATAGCAGCAACAATAACAATGTTTGCAGAGGGGAAGAGCGAACAGCAATGTCACCGGATCATAGGCGAACGCCAACACAAGAGTCTGCAGCGGCCGCTGTCGCCGCCGCCACCGCTGCAAGTAAATATCATCAACAAGCCGCGGCAGCCGCAGCAGCAGCAGCAATGATGCAACGTTCGTCACCGCTCGGCGGTGGTGCATCTTCACTTTATTACATGTACCCGCCGCCAAATGGATCACCGAGTCCGCATCATTCCTCTTCGTCACCATCGCCGTCAACATCATCGTCATACATTCCGCAAATGAATCCATACTATCATCCGTATGTATCGACATTGGCTGCGTTGCGCAATCCCCTGTGGATGCATCATTATCCAGCAGCAGCGGCGGCGGCTGCAGCTGCGGCTGGTGCTGCTGCAGCAATGCTACCGTCATCGGCTACGGGACCTGTGCCACAACAAGCGGTGCCCTTCTTTCCATATAATGGAGCTGCGGCGACGACCCCTTCGCATTTGCACCACTCATCATTTCCACCAATGCATTTAGCAGCGGCTGGGCAATTTAGATTGCAGCCGCCACCTCCTCCTGCATCATTGAATCGATCACCACCAACGACTGACGATACAATATCACCTAGTAGTATTAAACAAGAACATAGTTCAGGTGAGTGATATTACTTTTTTTTTTCATATCAACATCGTGGGCTCTACAAGCCATGTTGTTTGCCTTTTGGTGCCACTTGTCAGCGTTCCGGTCAACATAGGCTTCGGGCCTTAGAGTTGAACTATGTACGTCACGGTTATGCTTCTGGACGTTATATATAAACCCAACCCTTGCGAGTGTGTGACAAACATCCGAGAGTAAAACTGACATGAAAAAGCTTATCAAAACAAAAATTGCATTCGGGTACAGTAGGCCCCTTCCATTCGTGTAAAGAATATAACATGCACAACACAAACGGGTGTGAGAAACTAGGTAGGCCCTGGTCCCATGGACTTGTCGCGTCAAAAATTTGTATTTATATTTAGTCTATGAGTTCATATCACTGTGTGATGTATGATACTTACCCAAGTATTTTATTATTTTTTGGATCAGTGTTCCACAAAATTTGAGAATGTTTTCCAAAGCCTCGCTGAAGTCATTTCAAAATCTGCAAAAACCTTCGTCTGTTATACATATCAACATATCTAGTTTTCTCAAGTTTTCCGAGGGGTAGTTGAGACCAAGGTTTGGAATTTTGGAGTGTATGTCAGCCGTACCGATAGGAGAACCTTTTTGATAGTGATGGAAAAGTGTTCTAGATCTTGTTCCCATTCCCCAGAATGACTGCAGATTGGTGTATCACTCTTTTGAAGTCTTAGTCTGAAAGAGTGCTAATTTATGTGCCCCGTTGTCAATCCTTCCCATAGCTTAACTCTTTCTCTCTTTTACTCTTTCTTTATTAGTATTGCTTAGTTTGGTAATCATTGATTTCGTCCATTTTCGTAAATTTTGCTCCGATGTTTCCGTCCGCTCTTCAGTACCGGCCCTTTTTCTAGCCAGTTGGTCCGCTTTTGTTTCCCGTAACATCTGTGTGATGCGGTTTTTGTTTTAATTTTTACAGCAGATATCTATTTGCGTCCCAAGGTTGTGGAGTTCTAGAAATGTGTCCAATCGCTTTTGGATGGCATAAACCTCTGTCTTAAAGTCTGTGATATGTGGTAGCCTCTAGGTTGATGCAGTAAAATTATCATGCATGCTATTTATACCAGCTTTACTGCATTTTTCCTGTCGTTTAATTCGCTTAGTGTATGAAGAGGACCTTTACAGAAAAAAAAGTTGGTTAGTCAATAGCCTGACGTACTAATAATATAATGCTACTCCGTACAATCATCATCTTGTTGTGTTGACCTTGATAGTTCTTGGAGACGCTTGAGTTTATGTTGATCTTCTGCTCGACAGCTCATATCTCTATGTTTATACTGCGATGTTGATTACTTTTTTAACCAGGGGTGGAATCCTCTAAGATGATAGTTGATAGTCACACTTTTGATAGTGAAAGTTGATGATCACACTTTGTTAGCTCTGCGTAAAGCGATCGCAAAGAATTACTTAAAATTTGGCAGCACAGCTGATTTTTTTGTCAGTGGTAGAGACAAAAACTCCTAAAACTATGCAAAAACTCCTAAAACTATGCAAACAAAATTCGGATCCACGGCAAAAAAAAAAAATAAAATATATGCTATGAGAAATCCCATTGGAAAAAATGAATTTTTAAACCTTGATATCTCCTAAACTAGGTGAAAACGAGACTTTTGGTACTTAACATTTCGGTCTTATTTCATCGAAATCTATGAAACAGCGTTTTTAGATCTTGGCGCATCGGAAACTATAGTATCCCCTTCCATTGGAACAGGAAGTTCCAAAAAATTTGTGTTATTTCTCAAATCAGATCGAACCAGTCGTACATATGTACATTAGAGTTATTTAGTTCTTCATCAACACTTGCGTTATAAACTAATTGCACTTATTCACTAATAATCGTAAAAACAGAAATGACTTTATATGAAAGTGACACCTAAATAGGTGTCACACAAAAATTATCGCAAAAATGTGATGATCACGCTGATGATCACCTTAGAGAGAGCAAAAGTGATAATTGTGATCGTCAACAATCAACTATCACCTTAGAGGATTCCACCCCAGGATTCGTTTTATAATTTCATGTGAAGTGTTACCAAATGCCCCCTCGCATCAATAGGGTTTGAATTGTTTCCATCAGTTAGTATATTGTCTCGTCTGTGCAAGTCTGACATCTTAAGGTTTCAATAAAAACGGTATATAATCTGTCAGATTCACGCAACCTACATGTAACGAGATGTGTTCATTGGGTAGGTGTTGTACATATGTACATATATCCCCTCAGGTGTACCAATTTTGTTCAAAAGTATGTTAAGCATGATTTTGATGGTTCTTCTTCAACAAGAAGGGGAGGTCATTCCCCTTACGGCTTGTCTTTAATTAATTTAACCACCATTCTGCTGTAACGATAGATGACGCTTCATGCCCAGACAACTGTTTTAGTTTTTACCAGGACTCTTGAGTCTTTAAATCGTCTTTAAATTCATTGATTCTATATTTTATCGACTTTCTTTGACGCCATGGATAAAAACAAAGACATTTTATTTTTTTATCTGGAAGATGTTAAAATGTAAAAGACGTCAAAGAAAATGAGAAAACTATGTATTTTTCTAAAAATCACTCAGTCAATCAAGGAAATATCCTTACTGCAAAACTTAGGTATCAACCGTTTCTTTTTTGCGTTAAAGTAAGTGTTTTTCTTCTAAGGATACTAGTAAACCGGGCTACTAGAATGTACGATTCGCAAACCTGATAAATCGACCCCAAGAACGAATACATAAGTCGAAAAAACGTTTCCATGCAGTCTAATATAGTATTAGGCCAAGTTTGCCAAACGACTTTGTGTGATATGATTTTGTGGCAAAAGTTTGCCAATTATTTTTTTATATTTGTCACACAATCTGTTCCACGAGTAGTTATTCATCATATATTCTCTTATATTTCAGATGTCCCATTGAACCTTTCAAAACATTAAAAGATCGATGCATTGGGTCCATTTTTAGTTATGTAAGTGAAACAATTCAATGTATTGGAAGTTTTTTTTTATATATATTAAACATAAACGAAAAACGACTATTTTATATTAACATTACAACATATTTATATCTTTATATATACACACATATATATAGTTATAAACTTTGAACGAAAATAAAGCAAACAAACAAAAGTAGCATACACAATTATTTTGTATTGCAAATATAAAACAATTTTTGAATGTGAAATGGAACATTTTTTAAGAAAACATATGTTTGTCATTGTGTAAATTATTATATTCTAATTAATTATTAATTGCTAAAAACAAAACAAAAAACAAGAAACTAATATTTAAAAAAAAAAAAAACAAAAAAAATTATTCTAGAATGTGAGAAATATGTTTTTCTTAAAAGAATCTCAGCCGTTCATGGTTTTTATATAGACTGAATGAATTTTATTTAAAACGAAAGAAATTTATTAAAAAAAAAAACAAACAAATTAGATTGAACTACAGTTTATAAGATATACATACATAAGTGTAGACTTTATATATATATTTAAATATTTTGTAAATGCTTTTCATAAAAAAAAAAAACAAATCTACATTATTTCCTATTTAATTAAAATGAAGGAAACCTCAAGAAAAAAAAAATACAGAATAATATATAATAAACTTTTTAAAGAAGTAACACTAATTACACTACAATGAAACAAAAATAAATCCAGGTTGAACAAAATTAAAGAATTAACAAAAGTGGAACACAATGACGTGCCTTTAAAAGGATATAAAAAAAGAGTAGAAAACAAAACATTGTTTTTTTTACAATGAAACGATAGAATTTTATACTATTTACGTGTAAGAGTTGTAAGAATGCATTTCTGTTTGTAGTTTTGTAGTAGAAAAGAACTTACTAGACCACAGAAAGTATTTTAAAATGCATATTTAAAGACAATTTTTGGTAATCCGGTATGAGATTTGAATTTGAAGTTGTAAAATGAAAAATAATATAAACATACCATTTTACATACATACATATATGCTTCACAGTGAGGCATGCTTTTTGTTGTGCAAATTCCATAGCAACTACTACAGCTACACGATTAACCAGTGAAATGTCCCAATACCGTTCAAGCACGAGTGCTTATTATTATTAGTCTATGGCCAACAAGAACGCACTCCTCACTGAGAATATTTTTTTAACTTATATGAGAGAACAGTTAACAGAAAAAGTTGTGAAATATGATATTGTTTCGACTTAGCATTACAAATATATGATGACTCAGGTTTTTTTTTAATGATTTGTAGAATTCTATTACCGATCTATCGTTCTAAAGTATTTAAGTAAATAGAGTTATTCAATCATCATCAAACAAATCGGGCAAACTGTATAGATGACATGCATTCTACGATAGGCAGCTTACAGAAACATGAAGTCTGTAAGTCCAAGTTAAAAGATTATTCAAGCCTTTATAAAACCTATCACTAAAAATGAAATTTGTCACTTGACTACTTTTTTTCTTCTGTAGATAGCAGGCAACTCTCCCTCCGACAAATGACACGTCCAATTTATTGATTCGAATGAACTGTCTGAAAATCTAAACTACAGAGCGCTTTAAGAGAACATGCATTCGAACGTAATTGTCTTGACTTTGAAAGAAGCAACAGAACGATTTACGAGAACTTCGTAATTTATTTCTTTAAGTTTGTATTGTCTTTGATTATTTCAAAATCTAAAGCTAGCTGTGATCGCCAAAATTTCTCATTTATAATACCAAATTCCCTGCTAGGTATATGACATGATGGTTTCATCGAGTTGCAGGAAATATGATAATAGCTCTCGATAGTTCACCAATCGCACTTACCATTGTCCTGATTTCTGCAGTTACCGTACAGAATTCAATATACATTTGAGTTCATTTAAAAAATGGTTCACGTCTCATTTGATTGATTATGTAACTGGTGACTTGTAACCCCCGTAATTTTTCGGACTCAGTTTCTTTTTTTGTGAGAAACAGTGATTTTTTACCTCACCTATCTATGGACAAAAGCTTTTTAAATAAAAAAATTACCCTTCGGACACGGCATTAAACAGTATGTACCTTCCATTCGTGTAAAGAATATAACACGCACAACAGGAATGATGGTTAGAAGCTAGGCCCTGGGTCCAATGGACCTGTTGCGCCAAATATTAATACACACCATGGGTGGATCATTCTGTGACATCTATGCTAATTATCCGTCGTTAATGTTTCTAATTGTAAGACCGTGCATCGGGTCAAAATGATGTTATTTTTATCGTTAGTTTTTACCGCTCGTTACCAATCGTTCCAAAATGCGTTTGAATTAATTTCCTGGAATTCAGGAAGAAGCAATTGAAAATGGGCAGAGAGACTACCATTTTGCAGATGACCATTTCTCATTTCTTACATCTACATATGTTGTATATCGTTTTTTTTTTTTTTTTATATATTTGCAGAGTTGGTTGTGTTCATACAAGTTTAAAAAGATAATTAGGCAGTGTTCTAGCAACTATGTAAATCATATTTATTAACTCTCAACAGGAAGGAACCCTTTGTTTTTGAAGAGGAAAATATCCCTTCGGAATAAATCCTAATATATCGACAAATCCTGTTATTTTTGAGTTTGAGGCAAAAGGCAAATGTAGTCACAGTTCTATATTTCAACTTTTTTGTCTAATTTTAAAGTATACACACAAGCGCAAGTGGTGGTTTTAGATATGTACACATCTTTCAATACTTTGATTACCATGCCAAAAACAAACAAACGCAAACTTTTACCCAAAATGCTGAAAATTTTTAGTATGTCTTAACGAAGAATAGGTTGAATCAATAAAGAAGAATACTGCTGATTTTGGAATGCTAGTCAAAGTGTTGGAATGTGATTTCAAATCTAATTCAAGTGAAATGATATCAAAGACAAATATATAACATGCCCTTTTGCCTAAATTGGTTATAAAGTGAATTTCGTAAGGACATCTAATTTATTTGCCTAAACTTTAAAATTACACGAAATGCTTTATTTCCTTGTATTACAAAGTGCAACAGTTGGTATTTGTTGTTCCCCAGTGTATGGACTATGGTACTATAGTTTTCGCATATTAGATCGCTTTTGGGTTTCAGCATTCTTACCACTTTGTCGTTTAAAATTCTGTCAATCCAAGAGATCAGCGTCCTCCTGAACATCAACATTTCGAAGGCTTTTCGTTTGCTTATTGTTATTTTAGTGCGCAGCGATTGTTTCAACTACGTTGCTATACGACTGACAAGATGTAGTATTCAACAAGCCTACTGGGGAAAGCTTTTCTCGGTTAGTAGTTGACCTTGGATGTTCTATTCAGGTTTGTATTTCTGTGGTACGACCAGCTTTACCATTAAAGTAGTTAATACAATTATTTATGGACACGAATTAGATGAAATTTTACTCGGTATATGTATAGGTATACTGATTCTTGTTGAATTAAAAATTCTCTAATCACCGCACTCTTTGTTTATGTTCTTATGCTTCCTGATGATGATGAGCCATTTCAAATCGTTTGATCGAAATATTAGTCATTTTTAGTGACCATAAGAATAGAAAATTTTTACTGTCACCCTTATATTTCCAGTGTCACGACTTAGGAAACAGGGATGAATACATTAATTATTGCACACTAGAATACCGACTAAAATCGTAATAAATTGCAATTAACTTGTGCTCATGAATAAGCTACTAGCTAGATTTTATTTGAGGGAGTCAAGCGTAGATGGACAAAAGATATCAGTATATTGTTCCAATTCACCCTTTTTCATCGTTTTGATACTGCATTTGCAACCTTCATAAAAAATTTAATCAAATGTAAACCTAAAATCCTAAGATATTTATTACGACTGACTGTCTGTGATCTGCCCTGTAACATGACTCTACGGAAGAGTTTTTTCAAATACACAGAGATTGATGAGTTTTCCTCAAGATCCAAACCTCCTGTCATTGTAGTTGCCTCTTCATCCATTTATTGATTGGGTATAGTTTGACGAATTGCATTTGAATTGTACGATTTCTGTGACTTCTAAAACTCCAGGTGACAACTGAATTTTCTCTTTGAAAATCGTGTGGAATAGGGTTTCTCACATATCTGGAGAGGACATTGAGAACAATACAATTTATATACAGCTGAGTTCTTTCGACAAAAAAGTTAATCAATCTAGAGGGCTAAGGTTCAATAACTGCCCCAATTGGTTTCTTATATACTGCTTTACACAGTACAGCACTTTAAAAAATAGGTATCATTCCAATTGAACATCAATGATCCCCATTTTATATATCGCGTCGTACTTCCAAGAGTTTCAGTATAAAATACTGGCCTAAAAGCAGTCATGCAACGTCAAACGTTCCAAAATGCAAACGAAAATAGTGTTACAAAGCATTCCTGTGATGCAAATGATTTTTCTTTTGTTGGTCTGTTTTTGATTGGGAAATGGAAGTTTTTGCAACTTATTTTACGAATTATATTTAATAAATTGTAACGTTCAATTTAGCGGAATTTCGTTTTAGAAGAATAAAATCCTCTACACACCAAGGCAAATGCAAACTGCTGAGTAAGTTGTAGCTTTGTTGTGTTCGCTTTCGACTTGGTATGAATGTGCAGGTCTTTATTCTCAGAAAAAACAACTCCTCTATTCAAGTAAGAGTCAATAAATTACAACTGACCTGCAGGTTATCAATAGGTTTTACATTGCTTGCTCCATAATAAGCAGGTCTTACCGATTTTTTTCTTACCACTCTTGTCGATAACATTGGTGTACGGTAACTCCTAAATTTTTATAATGATTTTTTAAAAGCCTTAAGTTTTGTCTAGAATGTTATAACAACTTTGTCACATGTAAACTTTGGTAGTTAAATTGTTCTGCTTTTTTCTGTTCTTAGGAGATAAATTAAGTCCATCAACCAACCAATGGTCGAGATCGTAGGGTTATACCTAGTGTAGTTGTTTTTAAAATATATGCAATATTCAATACATAGTCCTTAAAATACGTTACCACACAGATTAGAAGAACCAAAACCAGACCAACTTGAAATATTGCAATTAATATCACGCTTTCTCAAGCCTAATCTTCTACACTATCCTGTCTTTAAATTCAAACTCATATCAGATTTATTTTACAATTTACCATAAATTTATTGAAGCAAAATCAAAAAAAAAACATTAGTGTTAATTCTTTTCCGTGCAAATAAAATATAATCAAAACAGTGAAAGTATCCCCCACAACTTTTTTTAATTTTTTATTTTTAAAAACATACACGACAAAGAAAGAAAGAAAAAAAACAAAACTAAATCAAAGAAACCACACAGTTTGAGCTTAGCTGGGCTAATAGCCAAAATTCCTATTCAGAAAAGACATTACTAGTTAATATATTCAAAGCATAAACAAAAAAAAAAAAAACAAACAACATTATGTTAAACAAATTTTACTAAATTAGGTACTTTCAATTAGTCCATAAGAATATTTATAGTGTACAGTATTTTATATAGCATACATATATTTTTATTAAATATTTCTTATTGAAAAAAAGGAAACAAGAATTTGAGAAAACAAATTAAATACATAAGTCCGCACAATGTAAGAATAAAAATACAAAACTATTTTTATACTGCTTTTGAAATGTTACTGTAGGGACGAAAAACGAAAGAGAACAGCAGTTTGTTTTTATTTTTTTTATTTTATGTTTCCTTTCTTCTAGCACACATTAATTAATAAATTAACAATAGTAAAACTATGAATATGTGTTTTCTTTAATTCAATATTATACAATAGATTAAAACCTAGTTACAGAATAAGAGATGCTCTCTAGTTTTGCTAAAAGTAATTTATTCAAAGAACCAATAAACTGACTACAGATCAGGACAAACAACAACAAAAATATACTAAATTTATACATACATTATAAAATATAGAATTAAGTTATAAACAGAAAAGAAAGAAAGAAAAAAAACAAGCATGTAAAATATTTTATTTAATTATCTTAAACATATTCCGTATTTTTATTGGTGAAACTTTTATACAAGTGTATGTATATTTTTGTATACATATATATATTATATATATAGATATATATCTATACAGATACCTAATGTATGTAAAAAAAAAAACAAAAAAATTAAAATAAAATATTTAAATTTAATAAATATATACTATATATTTTGGAAGAGAAAAATATACCAAGTTAATAAATTGTGTTTTGTTTCATTGGATATACGGATCGCGCAAGTTGGAGAAATTAAAACTTAGAACCGAAACTGTGACAAGCGAACGAAATACGAAATACGGATCGTGTACATTGGTGAGGTTTAACACTTAAAATCGAAACAGACGAAGACAAGTGAACTAAATGTAGTTAACATGTCTGGTATTTTTCAAGAATTTGACAATGTCCTTCTACCGAGTTAACTAACGTAATTTAATGCAATACATCGTTTATTTACTGCACACTGTATACAAATCGTATTTCGAAAGTTGTAGGGCTCTGATGGTCATCATGTCATACGACACTAGGCACCATAGTGGGTCCATCGCTCAGCGAAATTGTGATTCTCCTTCTTTTCTATGAACTGAACTGATCTTCTGGATTTCCAATGTCCAATTTTTGAATGTATGACCCTGTTGACTAACATCTGATTGATCCAGTGACTTATCGTAGCATTGATCATCAAATTCCTGACAGCATTCACTATTGCCTCTGGTAAATGCCCCTTCTATGTGAAGAAAGGTTACCATCATAAATTCTTTGTTAGCCAGCGATTTTTCAATGATGTCAACAACAGAATGTAAAGCGGTTTCAACCGCCTTACCTTTACCCTTCCTTATCATGGTATCCGCACTGGAAAACTTACGAATCGTAAAAAAATTCTATCCATCATGGTATCCCTTTTTGATACAGAAATTGCCAACGCGTATAAATGTATTTACCGCACGAAAAATCGGAAAATTTCTCTGCGACGAATATCTGTCGGAGAACTTCGGAGAAAAAATCAGAATATTGATTGACAGAAAAAAAATGCAATATGTCGCAGGTTGCGGTTGTGCGACATTGTAAATCATACTCTTTCGGAGAACGTCGCCGATATGAGTGTCGGAACGGGTACCATGATATGAAATTTTACGATTTTGTACGAATCGGAGAAAATTCCGTTCCGATCGGATACCATGGTAGGGCTGCCTATAACTTTGAATCCTTCTTTTAATAAGGTGAGAATTAACTCGTTCACGGCAAAGTTTTAGTGTGCTGCATTGAACTGATCTTCTGGATTTGCATTGGACAAGTTCTGAATTGATCACCCTGTTGACTAGCATCTGATTGATCCAGTGACTTATCGTAGCATTGATCATCAAATTCCTGACAGCATTCACTATGGCCTTTGGTTTTATGGTGTTGAAGGCCCCTTCTATGTCAAGGAAGGCTACCATCGTAAATTCTTTGTTAGCCGGCGATCTTTTAATGGCATGCTGGGATCTCGAAACAATTTTTAAGTCTATGTTATTGCGGATGTAAATATTCTTCAGCATTTCCAATGTCTTTAATAGAAAGGACAATCGGTCTGAAATCTTTTGGTGTGGTGTGCGTTTGCTTTCCCGGTTTTCAGTATAAAAACCTCTTTCACCTCTCCAAAGCTTTGCTATGTAGCCGTTGTCTAGACAGAATCAGAATAGTTTTATGAACCAAGGACGGAGAATGCCAAAAGACTTGCATTTCCGCTGGCATTCCATTCGGACCTGCCGATTTGTATGGAAGGAATATGTTAACTGCTCATTGAAGCTGATGATCGGTTACTAGCTCATGTAAGATATGCAGGGTCTCCAGATGAAGCTGCTTAATATAAAAGACACACGCCGCTGTGTACCTGGAAAGTAAGTATGTAAATTTAAAGGTTCTCGACTAGACATTGCCATTGTTCCATCGGGTTTTTTGATACAGCCGGGTACATTAGTTCACTGTTCTTTTCCAAGATTATTGAGACTTCTCTGATAATTGCCCCAATTCGAGGACTCGTCGGGTAATTTTTGCTCGATTGAAGAGCCTCCTACTACTCTTTCTCTGTATATTCAGTTCAGAAGTTCACCATGGGGGATCATTACTCTTTTTAATTATGCCAACGTGTAAGATGACACCGGAGTATACAACGACCATACATTCCTAACGTATTTCGCATAAGTTGATGGATTTTAATTTGCGGGCGCCGCGTCGTGCCTAAGTGATTAGTGTGTTGGACTACGAAGCGACGGGTTCGATGTTCGACTCCTAGACCACACCTAAAATTTGTTTCTCGACCCCACCTATCACGAGCGTCTGACAAACATTCGAGAGTATAACTGTCATGAAAGCTTCTCAAATTTCATTTGGCAAACGGCATTAAACAGTAGGTCTCTTCCATTCGTGTACAGCATATAACACGGACAACACGAATGGCTTTGAGAAGCTTGGTCCTGTGTCCCAAGAACCTGTCGCGCCAAATACATAAATGTATTTGTGATGGATTTGAAAGTACATACATATAAATTTTCAAATAGGAAAATGTTTATTTCAAAATTAAATTAAGTAGAAGTAAACAAAAAGAAAAAAAATATTCATTCACTCGTCCTTTTCTTCATCACGTCGTCTTTCAAATACAGCAATGAAAATTCCATCGGTAAAGTCCTCTTTTGTCCTCGAATAAATACAGTTTTTACCGATCTTTTTGTAATCAGGGTTACCAACTCGCAAC
The DNA here is from genome assembly GCA_905220385.1 of Xylota sylvarum. Classification (NCBI taxonomy): domain Eukaryota; kingdom Metazoa; phylum Arthropoda; class Insecta; order Diptera; family Syrphidae; genus Xylota; species Xylota sylvarum. The sequence goes on from LR999958.1 coordinate 45,273,800, forward strand.
CATTTGTTGCGTAATGCTTTCTTGCCACTTAGCAATTTGAACTGTGGACACAGTTGTAAACAACGTTGGACGACCTACAACAAAATGGATTTAGAAAAAGAAATAAAATAATTAAATATACATACTTCTTCATTCTCCTCCTCATATATAGAACATGTCGAATAGGCAACGCGTTTAACATTTGGGAATGCAATCATTGCATGTGTAAGCATTTTAATTTGCAGGCCAGCTAATTTATTTAATCGAGCTGGATCTTTCTCATCTGAATGTAATGACATTCGATTTTGCATCCCAGATCCTGAGCATGAGGGATCTACCAAAACGTATTCAACTGAGGGACAAGCTTCATTGTCTATATGAAAGAATTTTTGAGTAAAAAAAGAACGCAGGAACTAAGGAAAGAAAGCATACCTAAAGTTAAAGCATCGGCGTGAATGGGTTCAACGATTGTAGCATTGGCTGACTCTACCATGCTACGGAGTAGTTGGTACCTAGCAGCGTCCTGTTCAATAGCATAGATTTTCCCTCTATTCTGCATCACATTAGATAAGTGAATTGTTTTCATTCCAGGAGCAGCGCACATATCCAATACAACTGAATCGGGTGCAGGTTGTAAGAGTTCGGCAACTAGACATGTTCCCTGAAATTCAGTAAGTTAAAATTTAATACTTTATTACGTCGTAGTTTAGGGGAAATATTGGATTTTAGGCTTCTTTTCTGCTTTTATATAGGTAAGGTATTTATTTGAACACTTTTAGCTTTAATAAGGCTGTACATTGAACTAACTACATACGTACTACGAAGTTCAATAGTTTCTCGTGGGTGTATTGCTACAATAGAAGTTGTTCAGACGAGTTATCTGCCAAGGTTTCGTGTTAGTTCTTGATGTGCTCTCTAACCACGTTCTGTTACTTGGATCACAAAGGTTATCTTTATAGCTCCACTAGCCTGGGAAGAGCACGTCACGTAGTTGCTCTGGACTGAAGGAAACCGCAGTGTATCATCTGATGAGTATCGATCGATGTGAATGTTATTAAAATGTTAGAACTGGGGTGTGTAGTAACAGGTGACGCAGGTGATCACTGTTGTCGTTTGATGAAGTCGAAGCAAACAGAAGCATATCTTATTCAGAGATTTAACTTTGAGAGAAGCGACAAGAACTGTTACAACAACAGTTCCATAGTTAAACCACCGAAGCGACACGGTTATATATGGTGTCACATACGACAAAGTTTTTGACCACGGATCGTTTTGAACCATAAAGTCAAACTGCATTTTCCTTGAACCTAACCATACTTATTTGACTATTGTAGCGCTGGTAAATCTACATATTGCACTCACCTTATCTTGCAGCATAAATTTCTTCTGTTTAACATATTCATGACACGCCCAATAGTGCTTCTGTTTTGGATGAAATACCAACAACTCGGCGATGTGCATATCGACGAGAAACTCATCTTCCTCTAACGCGCATATAGCTTCCAAGTATTCACTGTACGACTCAAATGTTCCCTCCTTCCGGCGCCATTCTTCAGCTGCGAGCATTTCCAAAGCCTCAACCATCGACACGATATTCGTATTGACACGAACATATCTGGGCTTTGGCGATTCTGAAAAAAATGTCAAGACACACAGGATCAGCAACCAACAACCGAACAGAAGAGAAACAAATAAAATTTATAAATTGATTTTGGCACAAAACAACACTCAGCTGTGTGCAGTTTTATTTATTCTTCTTTTGTACAGCTAGTGGCTGCGTATCCTCGCGGAACGCCTTCAAAACATATAAACAAATTATAAGATTGACAACAATAACCGCTGACAGCACCGAAATGCAATTGTTCTCGAATCCTACCACGCCGTAGGAGTTCTGAATCCAGTGCTTGACAGCGTAGAACGTCAGGAATGGAAATGTAAACATCAGGCAGCTAAAAAACAATAGCCATAGATACGCCTGGCCACTTGTATCGGTGCCGGTGTACTCCTCTTCGTCAGGAATCACATCATCATCATCATCAGTCGGTTCCGTGTTGAACGACATGATATTTAGTGTGCGTTCCTCCAACTGTTCTTTATACTCATTGCGAGCGTTTAGTTTGCTCTTCTTGGATACCATACCTTAGACTAGAGCAGTAGAATACCTTTTTTCTTTTTATCGCCGACGGCTTGTTCTCCTCCCAAGGCGCTCAGCAATTTGTCGCGATATTCTCGAACAGTGGTGACTGGCTTACTTTCGCCGTTCAGTTGCTTCCTTCCAAGTAGTAATTCAGTTACAAGTACCGTGCAGAGGGCTGAGCCAAGACGGGGATTTTCCTCGAGGATTTTCGATTGTTCAATGGCGTAATCGATGTCGGCTCGATTGTCAATGTAGAGTTTTAGCACAGCTTGCATGCCTCGCATACGCTGGCGGCGGAGAACAGAGAAATATTTTGTTTTATTTGGGTTTATCGGTTTGACGTTTGTTTGATACATACCGCATGTTTCTCTTCGAAAATTAATGATTTTAGGGATTTTTTTCGCTCGAGGGCAGTTTTTAAAACAGACGCAACGCGCTTGTACTGCGTGGGCACTTTAACAGAATGATTGAATACCATTATTTTGCAAGAGGGTGGAAAACAAAGGTATTTTATGTGTATGCACGTGATAAAAAAAAATTAACAAAACGAATGACATTTATTTGACAGTTTGCTCGTTGATGCGCATGGTGTACTCGTTGGTATGTTTGTCGTGAATGCAGATACTTGCATACTTTTAGGACATGTTGATAGGTTTGTTAAGTAAGGGCAAGGATGCATTTTGATGCAAACACATTTATAAACTGGAAGAGGTATCATATCAAAGTGTTGGCCACTGTATTGGAAAAAGCAGGAATTTGTCATATACAATATCAACTTTATATCAATCATTTATAATTCCAAACAATTTACATATAAGAAACCATTACCTTCATATACAAAAACCCACTTCTTTATAAAAAACAGACGAACGTTTTTAAATGTAAATTTAACACTAAATTCTGGGTCTTTGGTAATTAGAGACTGGAAAGTATCCGAAACAGTAATATTCTCTGGCCATAGAATGATCTGTTTCACCCTAGCACTAGAAGAACGGACTGGAATGATTTCAGGAGAATTTTATATGGTTCCTCACACGGAAACCTTAATCAATCATTCTGAGATTAATCGAGAGGTAAAACGCTTACCTCAGCTCTCCATTTAGACTTTGTAACGTTCTGCCCTACAGTCAGGGTGGTGGTAAACAGAGCTTTCGACCTTGTGGATGAACATCAGGAAGCTATACAACGTGATCAAGTGTACAAAATATTCCACTGACTGGGACCGTTACGAGGAAAGCAAGGTTGTTTTCAAGAAATAGACAGTATACGCTAAGAGAGCGTCCTGGAGCAAGTTCTGCAGTGAAATAGACTCCAGCGAAGTCGCAGCTAAACTCCAAATATCTTATCAAAGTTATCCGCAGCCTCAGGCTTCATAAAAAAAACCCGACGGATCCTGGACGGAATCAGCTACCGAGAATTAGAACTTTTCTTTAGGTTACACTTTCCAGGGCCCAAAATCTTAGCACCCAACACTGCAGAAAGTCCACGAAACAGGTCAATTAACACAAGTCACTTGCTGGCCAATCAGATAGTAGAAAAAACGATTAACTAGCAATTGACTCTTTTACCCTTTTTAAGCAACCGGACTTGATGGTATATTCTCCATGATACTACAAAGCTTCATGCTTCATGATGCACTAAGTGCTAGAGTGCCTGAATTGCTTGTATATACCACGAGCATAGATAAACCTTAACACAATAGCCGTAAAGACTTGAGGATAAGCTTAAGAAATCGAAAGTTCACTCTACCGCAAAGAATTTACATTAGTTTGACATAGAAGGAGGCTTCAACAAAGTGAAATCTGAATCTATAAGACTAGGACCAACAAAGTGTAGACCCAGTAATCTTAGGCTCAGAATGAGAAACATCAACTCAGAACTGGGAGATAGCCAAGAATATTCTCTGCACTCTAGAAGAGGGGTCCTTTCTCCTTTACTATGGATACTGGTCGTAATTGAAATTTTGAAGAAATTAGAACACAGTGGCCTCCAAGTTGTTTCGCATATGCGGATGATGTTGTCATATAGGCGACAGAAATTTCATACCCACCATCACCGACTTAACTACTATAATCCGCCCTCAAAACCATATAGAAATGAACAAAGAGATGTGGATTCAACGTTAACACCCTAGAAAACAAAGGTGGTTCTCTTAATTAACACTTATAAAATACACTTTAAACTCGATGGCACACCACTTCAAATCTTAAAGCGGCAAGATATTTAGGTTGTATACTCGACCAGAAAACTCTGGACAAAACACGACAATACCAAAACTAGACGAATCCTAATGCTTAAGGCTTACCAGTACACGTACCATATCTGTCTTCACAGATGGATCAAAGAAGGGTTTAGGCGTAGCCTCAGGCATATTTTCTGAACCGCTGGGTATATCAAAATCAGTTCGCCCCCCACGTACAAGTGTCCTAATAGTAACAATAACTTCCCGTGCGATTGAGTTAAAAGCAATACCACATACCTTCCTGTGGTATCATTTTTCATCGACAGCCAGGCAGCAATAAAAGCGATTTCTGTTATCGAAATCAAATCCAAGTGCTGTCGTAATGAGCTTAAAGTCCGGAGGTTCGGAATTCACAAGCTTACGTCTTGCTAGGACCCTGGACATAAAAATATATTAGGTAATGAGAAGGCCGACGAATTGGCCAGAAGAGGATCAGGTCCCATATCAGAACAAGTTGATACCTCGATGTTCATCACGCCTTGCAGACTTATGCTCGAAACAGATGGTCGTCCCCAGACACTTGTGTCATCACAAGAAATACATATATGGCATTGTTGCGATAAGAGTAGGATAGGCAGAACTATGCAAAAGGATAGGAAATCCCTTTCTACCCTGATAGGAGACATCACGTGAAAAATCTAAGACTAACGGAAGAAAACTAATGTCGAGGATATAACCCACTTTCTCTGTCGCTGTCCAGGTCTTATCCGCCTTAGATTTAAATTTCTTGATCGACACTTCTTCCGTGACCTAGAAGAATTATCCAGAAGACCAGTCAATGACATCTTAAACTACATCAAATCAATTGAATGGTTTGCTAGTTCATAGCGACTATATTTGAAGAACTAGGGGGTTAACCAATGGGTAATGGACATCTCTCCTTATTCACAATAGGTCTGTATTGTCCTGAGTGTTGTGGATCTTTCCACTCTACTCCACCCACGTACCTAACCTAACCTAAACAATGGAGAAATAGCCTACGGATAAGAATTAAGGGCGAACGGATTTTTTCTTATTGGCCCTTAAATCTTACACGGTAGGGTCTAAGCTTCTCTAGGACTGTCTCAAACTCCTTGGATGTCTTCCATCCATCACCAATGACTCTATCAGTCCAGTGGAGACTCGGAACCTAAAGCCTAAAGTTATACTGAGCCTTAATTTAATTTTGACCTAAATTATTTGGCTAATACAAAAAACTCATTGATCGCATTTATTTATAATGTGTAACTATGTGTAATGTGTAACAGAACATACCGGAAACTTCATCTCCAAATGCCATCTGTAGACTCCACTCGACAACAATTCAATTCCAATAAATTCCACAAATAACATCATTCTTTTTCGTTAAGTTCAAAATGTTTTCATATAGTGCTTCAGACATCCATCCAATATTGCTCCCAGCAAGGTGTACACTCTCATCAAAATGTACACATCCATTGGAAATGTTCTCCCAATTTCTCGGAACCATAAAAACTTTTTTTCGTTATATTCCCACAAAAGAAAACCATGCGCACTAAACCCCAACACATTCTCTACTCTACCTCAAGAATATGTAATTTTCCACAGTATCCGAGCCATTGCACCCCCCACAGAGAGAGAGAGAGAAAATTTCTCTCAAAACCTCAATACATATCTTAACATCCCCCCGAAAATATACATTTCCAATTTTCCCTTCATAGATACTCGTACATTCCAATACACACTTTCCGCAAAAAAAAAAATATAAAAAAAAAATGGAAAATGGAAAATAACCCAACAAGAGTACTTGTGTGTACTCTATTCCACCAAGAGTGTATGTATCTGTGGGAAAATTTTTCCAATCGAAAGAAAATATAGATCACCAGGCGCAAAAAGGTGTGCTCTCTCTTGTAGCAAAAACGATTTTTCTCTACCATACCACAAGATGTGAAAAACTAGTCGAATATTTTCCCAACAAAGAACAAAAAAAAAAAAAAAATAAAAACCGAAAAGCCACACACACATACTTTCCAGCTCCGAAAAGGAAATTCTCAAATCCATCCCCTTACAGATAGTTAGTGTTAAATTTTCATCCGAACACAAATGAAGTACATAATATAATATTATTATTATTATTTTATTTTTTTTTTGAAAAAATAATTAGAATTTTCCAATGAAAAATTGAAAAAATAATAATTGCACACCCAAATGAAAATTTTCTAATATTTAGAGTGTGCAACTAAATGAGAATTTAAATTTAATCTTTAGTGAAAATTCTATACACAAGTGAAAATTACTGTGCGAAAAATTTAATATATGTGTATATATCTATGGAAAATTCTTTACGTATATTTAAATGAGTTATAGTTTCTATGTGTAACGCGTGTGTGCCTGTGCGAAATCAACTTTAATTTTTTCAGTATGTAATGAAAAGGAAAAAACGCGAAATGAACAAATGAATGATTAATAAAACAAAAAATTAAAATCCAACTCTCCGCCTTTAACATTAAAAGTGGAAAAAACATTTAAAAAAAAAAACCTTTTTCCACAAATAAGGATTTTTCATAAAAAAAATTTCAAGAAAAAAAGTCCAAAAATTTAAAAAAAATTATAAGAAAACCAAGAAAAAAAAAAACGAGGAAAAACTTTCAAAAATTCACACACACATACTTTTCCAAAAAAGCAAAGAAAATCCTCTCCTTCTCTCTCTCTCTCTCTGTCTGTCTCTCTTTCAACATTGGAAAATCTGTACGCGAAAGCTCGTCCTGTCGGTGTTTCTTAACAAAACAAGGGTAGTAGAGCGCCGCGTTTTAATCATCGCCACCCCACCGGGAATGGTTAAAGTGCGACAAGATACACTCAGTGTATCTATAGAGAGAAAAAACGAGACCAAAAGATACTGAGATAGAGAGAACTTACCAACACACCACCACTAGAGGCAAAAGAACCGACAAATATTCTCGAACGGGAGAATTCAAAAACCGAAAAATAAAAATCGGGAAAAAACGGGAGCAAATACGAAGCAGAAAACGACGACGACAAGAGTATTCCTCCTCTCGGTCAATTTGGGGGTGCGGTGCGTGCGGGTTATATTCTTCGGATATAGTATATGTTGGAAAAAAAAAAAAATAATACAAAATTTTCTTTTCACTTTTTTTTTTGAGTTTTAACATCCAGCATCTCGTGTTGTCCGGGTGTCCGTGTGACCGTTTATCGTAGTCGTCTTTGTGTTTTCTCATCTTTTGGAAATTTTTTTCCAAAACGTTGATTTTGTTTTTTTATTTTCTTTGATTTTCCTATTCCTTTTCGTAGTTCGCAAACGAAATAACTGTTTCCTCTTTCTTAGCAGTGTTAGAGTATAAGTTATAAAATTCGGACGAACTAGAGAAAAAAATTTTGAAAAAAAGCAAAAAAAAAAGTCGAAAAAGATAGAAAATTTACCTTACCATCGAAACTCACCACTTACCATAGGAGTCAAGTCACCACTACACCATTCAGCAACAATAGGAAGAAAAAAAAAAACAACAACAAAGTAACCACTACTAACAACCATCGGCGCACCAGTCAAACAAGCAAACAAAAAAAAAGTCAAAGTAGTTGAAGTTCTTGTTTTTTGTTTGGCGAAAAAACAAAAAGGACACAACACGACAAAACGGGTGACAAACAATCAAGGCGACAGAAAAAGAACCGAAACAGGAACCGAACAATCCCCAAATGAGTTCGCCTTAAATGTGTGTGGCCGCCGATAAAATGATGAAAAATGGATGAAGATGCCGTATCGCCATCAGCAACATCATCATCTTCATCATCTTCATCATTGTCGAGGAGCTGCTGCTGCTGCTGCTGTTGTTGTCGCCGTTGTCCGCACCTGATCAGCCTCCTCCGAGTCGCGTGAAGTAGTAGTATCTTCATCATCTTCTTCTTCTTCGCAGACCGGCGGCAGTGTAGTGTGGAATCGTGGAATCCATACACGAAATTAGTTTAAGCACAAAATGGCGGATGGTGGACACTCATTTGGGAAGAAGACATTTCATAAGCCAACTTATTGCCACCATTGTTCGGATTTACTGTGGGGTCTAATCGGACAAGGATATATATGTGAAGGTAATATATTCTTCTTATTTAATTTTTTTTTTTCATACAATGTTGTTTATTGAAAAAAAAAAGAGAAAATAATAAAAATAGGTGGTGGGGGAAGGTTTTCTCTCTTTTTCGTTCTTACCATACCTTCGTCGAAATTTTCCACCAGAAAATGTATTATTGGTATACCAAACTTTTTACTAGACACACTCTCATACACATGCATATATACTATACACACATTGGGGCACCCTAAGCAAGAGCAGGAATGAACGAGACAAGGGTACACATACTCCTCGCTGCTGTACACGAGAAAATGATCGATAATCAGGAAAAGTAAATTCTTATCTGGAAAATTGTACACACACATATATAAACACTTAAACACACACACACATACCCATGGGGTAGACTTAACAAAAAAAAAATGTTTTAACCAAATCACACCACAGATAGAGAGATACATTGGCATTTTAGCCTGGCTTTCTAATGCGCCATGTAAAGCGTGTTTTTTTTTTTTTTTCTTTTCAAAATACATTTACTCTGTCGAATACTTGTTAACGAAATAAAATAACTGATGAATATGAAAGATGGAAACATGGAAAAAAAAAAGAAAGTGTAAAATGAACCTCATCATCCTGATAAGAGGCCTCCCAGTGTAATTACAAACGTAGTGGGCTGCAAAAGGGGGCTCGATAGTTGTTGTTATTTATTTCAGTTTCTACAAGAGGTTTGCCTTTGGTTCTTTCGTTGGATGCTTTGTGTTGTAGTTAATTAAAGGAATTAATTAGCGGAGAATGAGAGAAAGAGAGAAAGACGGAGATAGAGGATAAAAAAGGATATAAACCCATTAATCAAAGGATGTACGGTTGGATAATTTAAAATCTTCGCCAACATAGTTTGACATTTAACGAGGAGTGCTTTTTGATTTTTTATACTCTAATGATGGTAGGAATAAGTTTTTACATTTTGTGCAATGGTTTCGCATCTTTTAGACCAATTTCTAAGATAAAATTCATCCAATTGAAATCCATGGGAGACATAGTCTTGACTGGACTGTGTTTCAACTGTGTGTCAACTATGATTCTTGTTGCCAGCAGAAGTTGTTATAGAAAACCTTTGACGTTGTGAAAAGGATTTGATATCCTTTTGTCTAGCCAAGATCATTATGTTGTTTTATGCATTCCATTTTGTTTTGTTGTTGTTTCTAATGTGATATTTAGGAGGTGAATATCTGCTACTATTCTTATAATTCCTAGTTTTTAAACTGGTATTAAGAAATCGTTGTGCTAATCAAATATATTTTACCCACAGTTTCACCTGCATTATAATGTTTGTCCGTTCCATTGGCGCCCAACGTAGGTTCGCGAAAATCATTTTTTTTATTTACTACTTTGATTTTGGTTTATGTGTTGCAACAGACCGGAGTGGACCTATACGTTAATTAACAAGGCCCTCCAGCTATGTAAACCATTACTTTTCTAAACAAAATTAGATCTGCCCCAATATCGAGCATTTTTTTTATGATGGCGCCCAACAGTTTAGCAAAATATAGTCTAAGAAGAATGAACAAACAAATCTAACTAAATACGCTGAGGTGGTTGACACATGATTCCTTCTCCGTCATTTGGTGTTTATTAATGACTCCCAACGTGGATTTATGATATTTATAGTCCTAAGTCACTTATTATATTCCCTTGTGAGTCTAAGAACCTCCTAGAACTATGCCTAAGAGCCATCGTGTGCAAATTATAGAAATATATTGCAGCTCTACCTCTTATGACTGATCTGTGCTATGAGTGTCTCGGTTCACCCGCTCTTCTTCTATCCAATATTAGCGAGTCAATTCCATCATAATTACATGTATGTGACCTCTGTCTTTGAATTGTGATGTCTATAGGACTCTGATTCCTTGTCTCATAAAGCTTTGCGTTGGAAATCGGATTTGACTCGAAGATCCGCAAAATGGACCTTTCTTAGTGGTGGACATTTTCCAGTTTCTACACCTACATACGTACATATGTATATAACAGCAATTTTTGGACAGAATGCCGAATGCAGTTTTGGTTGGCTATATCCTGTTAATGTGGGCGCCGTGGCTTAAGTGGTTAGTACGTTGGATAACGGAGCGAGGGGTTCGAGGTTCGATCCGTGAGCGTCTGACAAACATCCAAGTGTAAAAATCTCGGTTGAGACGATACTCCCACAGTATTGGAAAAACTCTACCTACTCTACTAGGAGCTTCACTTTCCTGTTCATTGGAAAAATATAAGCAAGGAGCTTCACTCTTCTGTTCATTGGAATAATTTTCGATTTAAACTATAGTTTTCAAATCCATCAGCTTTTGGATTTTGTTATAACATTAAATCAAAGAGATAATTTAGCGATTACAAATGTGTCAACAACTATCTCAAGACTTCCGACTATTGACGGCTAGTAAGTTATAGCCGTAAAGAAATGTGCAAGACTGTGATGCTATATCTACTTAACGGGCTCCCAACCCGTGAAGAGTCACTGTCTCAGACACGGCAGCTTTCCACCCTCTTCGATCCCGGAAACGTCGTGATCTTAAACGAGAGGATTTGTTGGTTTCCCAGGCTTGTGTTTCTCTCATAACTGTTTGTTTCTCACATGGTAAGGAAGTTACCCCAACGGCACAACCCCCAACCCGGATGTCAGTAGCCCACTTTGGGGATGCGAGCGCTGCCATCTCTTTTCAAGAACCTGACTTATTCTTGGAAATCTTTATCAGCCTGAGCTCCAAATATGTCGAAGTAAGCTTTCTAATTATCTTTGATGCTGTAACGCCAGGTTGAGGACAATTGGAAAATACTGGACATCGCAGGGTTGACGCTAGTCAGTGTCTACACTATTCTTACAGCATCAAGCGGTCAACGATCTCCCCTGGGGAGATTTTGATTCAAATTGAGGCATAACTGTCGTGTTTGGGCTGAGATCAGTTTATGCTGTTTTAAGGGTTATACACTTACCTTGGAATGGACCTAGCTCGATTGTTTGTCGATAACCAGAAATCCAACACCGGTTCAGAATGCAACTTTTCGAAATCTCGTACAGAAATGTGTGACCTATATCACAATTATTTCATTGAAATAACTCCCTTACTCCTCTTTTCGGCTTGATATAAAAGGGGCGCTCCAATCGGGAATGTTATTGTTTTAATTGCACGAAAGGTGATCCTTGCAACGGACGCCCAGTCTAGTCAACATGGAGAACAATCAGTTGACGATTCGCAGTTGGGAGTGATGCTTAACATCTCAACCAACTGAAAGTGTAATGCGGGTTTTGTACGAAAAACATTGACATGAACAAGATCAAGATCATGGTCTCTGTTTTCTGAATTGTGAAGGGAATGGTACTGACTTATTATTTGCTATATAAATCGTGATTACGGGCCATGTGCAGAAATCAAAAGCCTGCATTGAAGGATTGTTGCTATAAAAGGTTCACCCACTTAGCAAGCGTTTTTCGTCTGTTTCTGACTATGTTGAGGACAGATGTTGAGACTGTTTTTCGCTGCATTCAAGCAATATGTTAAGTGTGTAGAGGTTCGAGGAGATTATACTGAAATAAACAAATCTTGGATGTTCAGTGTTCGTTCGAATATTTTTCTAACACCAGAAACAAAATTGGTTCGTATTTCTCGATCAAGAAAGATAACAACTGTATCCATGTTTAATAGCTGGGGCATTACTTTAGCTAGGACCGCTGATATTTTATCTGGCGTCAAAAGGGCTACTATTTTGTCAATTGGTTTCCTCAGCGTCATTTTTGTTGCATTAACTGGACATCCAATATTAACAGGGCTTTTATTTAAAGATTAACAGAAATTATGCTATTTTCCACTAATCCAAAATGCATAACCTCAACCCTCCCAAACTAAATAGTCGACCTCTTTCTATCTATGATTCTATGTATATTATGTTCTATAGTGCAAAGTATTTATACAGAATCCTCAGTACAAAAATTTAGTTAAATGCTCAATATTGAAAATCGAGCATGCATCGTTTTCTATGTCTGCAACAAGATTTTCGGCAAAAAATGGAGTTTTTTCCACTTTCCATCCATCTTCTGTTGTGCGTTTAATTCTTTGTTAGGTTGCAATCGTTTGGTGACCCGCTAAAGCAAAAAATACAAAGTCAAAAAAATCCAAGGAGCAGCTTACATAGGAGTCACAGGCGCTTCGACAATCTGTCCAACGGATGCTCTGACTGTAATTCTGCACTTGATCCCTCTCAAATTGCACATCAATAATATAGCCCTATGGACTGCAGTCCGCCTCATGGACCACTTTACCACACGGCCATAGTAAATTCTTGGCGATGATACCAAATGACTTGGTTTCGCTTTCGACTGACTGCAAAACTCCCGCTTTAAATTGCAGGAAGCCCGCTTCAGTTTCTTTTGCAACCAGAGAGCAGAATAGAAGAACGGAAAAGTAATTAAAGACTCAGATGTAGCCATCTATACGGATGGATTGCGTAGTCTGCAGAGGCATTTTCGCAGATAAGCAGATTCTACTAGTTTCTTTCAAAATTGTTTTCACAATTCTCAAGGCATGTCGTATGTGAAATAACTTTCCTATAAGTAACCGTAATTTGTCAATCTTCTTTGATAGCCATCCTGCTATCAACGCCATGGACTCAGCTACCATATTCGCAAAACTGGTAGATCAATGCCAGAATGAACTACGCAAACTAAATGTTTAATCTCTGTCATCTGTGTCCTAGGACACAGTAACTTTAAGGAAAATTAACTCTCTGGTAGAAAGGGTCAATATTCCGCTAAGAATCGCTAAGTGCAATATACAACATTACTTTTTAAGCTGGTAATGCTCGGGTGGATCAGGCTTTTAAGGTGCGCTATATCAAGAAATATATGGCCTAGGTTGAACAAACCAAAATCAAAGAGCTACTAAGCGGATAAACACCAGATTTTGCCAGAACTGGAATCAAATAATAACGAAAAAGAATCTCTTTCACTTTCTTTGAATGTAGTTGTCCCTAGCTAGGACTCGACAACGTACTCTAGACAGCCCCTCCTTTCATTATCTGAATTACATATGTAACATGAGTTTTTGTGATATCAACACGAGGCACAATAGAGCTAATTGGGTTTTCTTATAAACCGGCACCTCTACCTACTTACATACCTAAGGAATCAAACTATATAAACTTAACTAATTAAAAACACTTACTAGCGTCGAGAAGAAAACCCTATAAGCATGATCCGGGTTTGCAAATTGCTGCTTCTGTGCTTTACAATCGTTGTCAGCTGTTACCTTAAAGTTAAATTAAAATTTGAATATTCCAAAGATAACATATTTTAATCTATGTATCAAGGAGACCCTTAATTTTGTTATGAAAATTATTAGAAAGCTGGTGGAATTTCTCACAAGTCATTGCTGTCTGAGTTACCATCTTAACCTGTCTGAGGAATACAGACTTTTAGGAATGTCTGTCACTAAACTAATGAAGGAAGAACGTCTTCTACAAAAATATTTTAAAAATTTCTTTACTAAGGACATACGCACCTTAACATGGAAGGTGGTATATCTGGAAGGCTTGCCGGATACCGACAATAGATCTTTTATTCCGATCACTGTGATAAGTTTAATTTGTTATAGTGGAAGCAAAATACAGTCGTAGGTCTGCTTTCATGACCTTCAAGACCAGATGGGGGATTGAATGCAGTTTGTATTTCCACAACAACTGTGCCATCCATATTTATCATTGGTTTTATATTTTCGATCAGCAATTTTCGAATTAAGATGTGCTAATTTGTCCCAAGTACCCTGAAGTTTTCAAGTATCAAGACTCAATTTCTAAATCTTATTGCACCCCACATCATGGTACCCTACAAGCCTTGTTTTCAAGAACTGTTCAAAAGAACTGCTACATTTCAACTATTCCACTTAACCTCTTGTACACAATTTAAACTAAAAATATTCGCATAAAGCCGCATTTGATATAAAAATTTATTTATACAAATATATAACCTTTCTACTTAACACGCTCTCTGGCGAGAATGGCGTTCCTTCTATTTTCAACCCCAAATATTCAAATTTAGATTTTCCAATATCTATAAATACATATATACACAATAGAACAGAGAAGAAAAAAAAAATAACACCAACCACAGACACAATACTCAGAGAAATCGTGAGGGCTGAACTTCAGATTGTATCAATAAATTATCACTCAATTACGTATTAGATTTGTGCTACTCGTGATCGTTTGAACTTTATCCAAATCGAACCGAAAGGGGCGGTCTGGCGGCTACAACGACCGACGTCGGTTGAAGTACAGATGGAGATGATGAACGCTTTTGCATAAATATAGATCTGTGACTGTGATTTGTCGCCACTTGAGTATAAAAATAAAAATTTATTTTAATAAATAAATTTTCAACGCTACACAATTTGCAGTGTAATTTTGTAAATCTACTTAGAAATGTGCCATTAATTTCACTTTTAATTTCAAATACTGAACAGATACACGAGTAGTATCTATAGATGAAAAGAGGTTCAAGTGTTTTGGATTCTCATGTGGTACCTATACACCTATATTTATTTAAAATAAAAATTCGTGAAAATATCGTACAATTTGTTTCCCAAAATAATACTTAGTGCTGCATGTTTATTTTTATTCGTGTCTGTCCACTTAAAAATGAAAACGTAGGTCTGTCTCGCGCTTCTTGAAGGTGTGACAATGTATTTATTTGATTTGTTTTTTTTTCTTCTGCGTATCTTTGAAATTTACTTGCATAGTTAAGGATTTATGTACTACAATCTTTTGCTTGACATACATCAAGTTTGAAAGATTCTTTGTAGAGTTCTCTCTAAGCCAGGAATAAAATGGCTAAGGTCTAACTTATCTAATACTTTACCTTAAGTACAGTTGATAATGAAGGTAGTAGGTAGGTAGAGGTTGTGATTTATAAGGAAACCCATTTAGAGCTATTGTGCGCCGTTTTGATACCATAAACTCGTGTTGTGTGAGAGTAGTACTTGGTTATTTCAAGAGATATGTATGGTAAACCCAGCCTGTGAGTTCTCCAATCTTTTTATTAGATATCTCTTACAGATCGTCTAAGGAAGACGTGCTAAAGTACGTTGTCGACTGCTCGCCAGGGCCGGACTTGTATTTGTGAAAAGTGAAAAAGTGATTCTTTTCATTATCCCTGTAGCTACGGCAGAAAGTGTTATACGGGATATCAACTTTGGCTGCATGTTTCCCTATAGACCAATGACTTGTACTTATAAGTAGCTGCAATTCTGACAATATCTGGTCTTGATCGGCTTAGTAGCTTTTTTGATTTTGGTTTGTTGAAACTGGGCCATATTTTTATCGATATAACGTAGCTTGGAAGCCTGTTTTATCCAAGGTTTCCCAGCTTTAGGAAGTGACGATGTATATTGTCCTTAGCGATAGACTCTTTCTGCCAGAGATCCGCTAAGGGCTGACTCTAGAACCGGGACACCTTGTCCGCTCGCTGATTTCCTTTACTGAAAGTTACCAAAGTTCCTGTGTCCTCTGAACCGAACTATACTGCACAGGGTTGTTATTTTAGGTGTGTAATTTGGGAGGGATGAAAGGGATCACAAAAGGAGGGTGGCGCTGTGACCATTGATTGATTTTTGTGCCAACTTATATTCTAATGAAACTTGTTGGCATACATACATACATACATACGTCTTCGTGTACATATCTATGTCGACATAGCAATATTATGGCTTTTGGAAATAAGGTCCATAGACACTGGCACCAGTATTACCTAACTACATAAAGGGATGATGTTGCTGTTGGGTATCTGTCAGGTCATACGATACCTAATGTCCGTTGCCTTAAAAACCAAGGTTGATCTCTTTTGTTGAAGGAGTATTGTGACTATTTTGACTTCAATCAGTACTAAACAATGTCACTTTTGATATAATTCAGTATTGAGCTGATCTTTAGGGTTACTAAAGGGTCAACCATAATAGACTTCGATGAGCTTACGCCAGCTTAATGAAATGTTTTATTACATGGAAATAGTATAGCACAACTATAATGGTCGGTTTCGTTAAGTTTTCGTTAAATTCTGTGGTCTTACGGAACGTGCCAATGAAATGGGATATTCGATACTGTAATTTGGCAGCTGGTAGAAAATGAAAAAAAAGACAGCAATTTTAACTGAAATTAATTCACAATACGATTTTTGGGAATATTTTAATTCCAATGATGCAATAATTTTATTATTTATATTTTTTGGTTATTTTCCATTTTTTCCCCTGCACTGTAACCAAACCGAATGTAAACAATTTGACAGACTACGAAGTTTGCTTAAGTTCATTGTGGTTCACTGGATCATTTGGTAGAACTGGACTGGCCTTTTCGTTCAGTTTTGACATAAGGTTAATCCCACTGGAGTCTATTATGTTTGGGTCTTAAGACACCGGAATTTCGCTTATTGCATAATTCTCAACTACCCTCTGCTGATTCTGTCTGAGACAGGAACTCAACTACTCATTCAAAGGTTCGGTATTTGTAAACAGATTACACATAAGGCATTGATCAGTTGCTTTACCAGTTTCAAGCTCGAGAATGCAAGAATTCTTCGAATTCGGTCGCTGATGATATTTCAAAATATGTACTTATTTTGGTGTTCTTCTTCTGGTATTTTGTGCGAACCCGAACATCGAAACGGGTTCGGTCTAACGAAAGCAGCCTTTCATTGTTTATAAGAAGCTTTATTTAGCTCTACTTTAACTTGATTTAGTAGGTTTATATATCGTGATAATGCGCTCATAAAGAAGTTTGGATATGATTTTGTGAAAGATGAGTAGGTAAATGGAGGCCTGAATGTTTGACAAAATTGTCATGTCAGTATTTTGCAAAGAGTACACAGAACCTTCGTTAGATACTTTTTTTTTTATTAAAAATATACCTTAATATACCACTCTGTGCCTGAATGCTTGGGCTAAACTGAAGTCTGTCTCCCTACATTTTAATTCCATTACACCTCGCTTTGAAGATAGGAGAAAGCTGTCGCTGTTACTCCACTGTTTTGTTTAAGCTCCCTAAAGTAGAGTTATTAAAGAGTTTGGAAATGTATATTACATTATTAAAATATTTGGCGAGACAGGTCTATGGAACCCAGGGTATAGCTTCTCACATCTATTTGGATTGTGCGTGTTATATTCTTTACACAAATAGAAGGGACCTGCTGTTTAATACTGTTTCCCAAATACAACTTGAAACGCATTTCATAACAGTTATACTTTCGGATGTTTGTTAGACGCTCGCGATAGGTGAGGCCGTGAAAAAAAATTTAGGTGTTGTCTGAGGGATTGAACCTTGGTCCATAGCCCAACGCACTAACGACTTGAGCTACGAGGCCTACATTACGCATATTACATTACGAGTAAAAAAAAGAAGGTCATACATAAATATTTAATCGAATCGAAGAGAATTGGGTAGAAGTACATTCATTAAATACAGTTCATGGTGATCGAAAATCTACTCAAAAACAAAAATCGCAATTCAGGTTGGAAGATGTTACTGACACCATTAGTTCCTATAGATCTTTCTTGCTTTTTAATCCTTCTATGCTACTTTTGCTTAGGGTGATCCACGTTACTGTGATTTTCTGAAACTTTATTAGCAGTGTAGGTATGTACATACATATGACCAATTCACTACCACTTCCTCCCCTATATGGTCATGTTCATTGTTCTTAACCCATTATCGTATGGTGCAATACATTAGAGATACAATCCAAGTGTATGCTGTCGGTAAGCACTATTTGGAAAGTGCTGGACATATCACTGAAAGTCACTGAGATTATGGTTTCTTTCGAGATTCCTCATAATTTTGTAATTTATATATTGTCCACGACCTTGTATAGCTCTGACCTTAAGCTAACTAGTAACTAGACCTGCCTAAGTTTCCACCAATCCGGAAAGATGAACAAAATCTCTCCAAAGCAAGAGGACAAGTCGAATATTGACTCAAAGATTAGTAGTTAGATCTATAAGGGCTTGAACTACTGAACTATTACGAACTGCTACTTACTTAAAAACCAGACTTAATTAGGGTGATGGGAGGCACAGTTGTATTGTTGCAGACAAGAGTTGGGTTGTTCCAAGAGACATTGTAGAAGTGTCTGTTTTACTTCTGAGTTTCCAAAAATTTGGTGCGTTTTAAAATAACGTTTATAGAAAACCTCGGTTTTTTCTCAGATGACATTAGACATTATAACGTAACACAAAAGTCTATCCTTTCTATAAGACGAAACCTTTTGTTTTGATTTGAGGCTGGCGGTTTGACTTTAAAAAAGGAAGTGCATCACCATTCGACTATATTTCACAGAAAAGCTTCAGTTGGACTATTACTACTTCCACTTCATTTTGGTTGGATATTTTACCCAGAAAAGGATCTGTTTACTTTATGAAAAATCTAAATGTGTCACAGGTGTGGTAGGTACCATACTCCCATCTCAATAAATAATTGATGAACTACTTATTCCTAACAATTTAGCCTTTCACAGCATGTGTTTCAAGCGTTATACTTCTAAAAGAAGAAGTAGTTCTGAAAATTAGTAAATACATATTATGTACATATTTATAGAAACTTATCAAAGTATTAAGCGCTCCCTGCATCCAATGTTATTTCACTTATTTATTTTGATCTCATGTTTACAATCTAGTCGGTGTGTGTACTCAAGGACTCTGGCATATCCGTGTAGGTTTGCATATTTCAATGTTTGTTTGTTCCGCCAAAATGGACAACCGCATCAATAAGTGGATATGGTCGTGGTCATTAATGACGCACAATGAGCCCTTCGTTTAGTTTTTTTTTGGCATTACTCTCTGGTACTACCGCGTCGGTTGTTTTTTGGTGCTTATTCCTGTATACTACATGCATAATATGTATATCATGATGGACGGTGGCGTTCTTTGTTGGACTGTGCTGTTTTATGACCTAGATCTCAGAATTTTCTTTTACGAAATTCATTCAGATATTTATTCGCTTAAGAAAAATATGTTTAATAAATTATTTACAAAAATAGAATTAGTTTTTTTTTTTCTTTCTTTGTTGTTTATGACTTTGTTACAGATTTGTACAATAGCTTGATAATATGGTCGGGAGGCTATAATTAATACATCGTGCTGTGAAGAGAAGTGTGTTGGCTGGAGAATAGGATATTGCTTTCGAGTGTTCTAAAAATGGATATACATATTTTGCACCATATGAGTTTTGAACTGTTTTGGGGCTAAATGGGAATCTATGGTGATTTAATTGTAATACCATTGGAAAGAATATGTACATCTCAAATTAGAACGAGCAGTGACTTTCAAGCTAGCTCTAGTAGTTAACACGAAGTTGGTTGAAGTGCATCATACAGCTGAACAAGGATGCTACTTACTACTTAATAGGATCGCTATTTCGCAGCTTTACATTCCAGTTGATCTTAGTTTCAGATGTGCAGACATTCAGACAGTTTTTCACATTCGTTGCTACTTACCTGAGATTTAAAGATCTTTTTGTCTGCACAGTTTTAGTGCAATCAATCCGTCTTAGTTGGAAATCCATTTTTTTTACTTCTTAGGATCCGCTAGTGTGTTCGTAGCCATGAAATCAGTAGTTGAAATCAAATTTTGAGGTCTTTCCTGTTTGTTCGGCTTTGAATCGGTACCTTATGGTTTAACAACCTTTTCCTCATTGGTGTTAAAAAAGGGCGTGCAGACCTATTCGCTTTTCTTTGCAGCTAACTTAGATATGGAGTAGAAGATCGACTTTAGATATAATGTTCGGCCATTTTAGGTTGAGGATTCTTCTTCGGCATGTGTTTACAGATTTGCAGTATACTTCACCTCATTCTCCTTTGTAACAAGGATCATCTAGTCCGCTTTCAATTTCTATTCTCTGCAGATAATTGGCTTTGATTATTCTCAAAATGAATATAATAACATCCCTGTACGCCAAACTCACTTTTTTTCAAATAATGGAAATCCAAATCGCAGAAACTCTCAGACTCCGATTCCGGTACGTTGTACTACCAGGAAGATTGCCTTTTTTTGGTGCAGTGGTTCGAGAAACTTTGATTTAATTCGTTTGGATGCGTTTAGTGTTCGACCGGTCTCGAACCACCACAGTTCGGGTCACAAACAAACACATTACCCACTACAGAATTGCCACCTTGTTCATACTACCTTTTATTTTCTGCTTTTCTGTTTTTATATTGTGTCTCTCAGCGTTTAGCGTTTTGTCAGTCTTTAATGCGTTCCTGGATGCCATTGTTGGCGCATACTATTACGACTTGAGAATATAGGGATATGCGAAAGAAATACCCATTCAGCAAAGACAAAAGCAGTTATCCACGATCAGGGCCTTTCAACTTGGAAACCATTCAAAATCATCGAGCATCCTTAGGTAGGAAGGTAAACGAGCGACTGTTTGTGCATTGTTAACTTAGACTAACAGTCAAGTCTATTGTGCCCATTTTGAGCAACCATGGGAACCTGTAAAGAAAAACTTTTGAACTAACGATATGAATCTTAGAAGTTCCTTCAGCATGATTTTATATAAGGACATAAGTTTTCGAAATCTGTAAGGAAGTAACTACTAAGAGCACATTTTTTTTCTGTGTACGAGAGAAGGACAGCCAAACCACATGTGACGAACAAGTTTAGTTTCTATAGTAGTCTTTGTGGGATATACCCAGACCCTTGCATGAATAGTCATCGCCCGGTGACTAGTAATTATGTCCAAGACAACTCCTGAATCACATCTGCTGTCTGTCTGCTTTTTCATGCTCTGGTGTGGAAAACCATATTAACACTCCATACTTTATCTAGATGCCATTTGTATCTACAGAATCCAGAACCTTAGTGGCGGACAGGCTATCGGAGAAAAAGTAATTGCCTTTCAGACCAAACCTGGATAAAAATTGTGATTTTGATTTAGAAGACGCTGTATCCGTTAAAAATTCTAAGGGATGACATTTCGGCATCTTCCTTCCCTACTTCAGATTATCGAATTATCTGACAATTGTATGCCACAGCTGGTTTGCAATTTTAGATGGCTACACATGCTTTCTTAATCCGATCAACAATGTTATCCTTCCAATTAAGTTCGGAAAGTAAGAAGAAGATTTTCAAAAGCTTAGTTTAACTACGTGGTCCCTTCGGAATAAATAGGGATTCATGTTTTTTGTAACTGCCGAACCTCGGCGCTTAATTTTCGCTTCAAATGAGACAACAGCTTAGGTCGTTACGTTGAGCCCTTTCCTTCTAAAATTGCCTAAATTGCTTCTATTACAAAAAGTTCTACGAGTGATGACTGATGAGGTGTTGTCTTGCTGACTCTGCTACTGCTGTTGTATGCCCTGGAATGTATTTTCGTGCAATGCAATCGCAGCGCTGCAAAAATTTGAGTCTGACTTTAAGAGCTTAAAACATTTTCTTTAGAACAGGGGTGATTCAGGTATCTATTCTTTAACCAACACTACTCTTCATGACATGATAGATGACATAGATGACAGCAGTTACATACAAAAAGTTAAATACATCAAATGCAATCAATGAAAAAAGAAAACAAGCAATCTTTGTTTGAGTAGGTTTTTCATGACAGTTATACTTTTGGATGTTTGTCAGACGCTCGTGAGAGTGAGGTAAAGCCATAAAAAATGGTGTTGTCTAAGAACTGAACCACGAGCTCCCACTCAGTAGTTCGACACACTAACTTCGAAATCGAAAAATTGACGATCTGCTCAGAGTTTTGCAGGAAAACGCCTACTGTGCCGCACCTTCAAATTCATCACCAAATATTCAAAGCCAAATAGATGATACATCTTGGCTTCACACCCAACTCTGGGTTTTGTTAAAACCAGCGTTATTGTGTATGAAGTTGTGCCGTCAAAAGATATTTCTCATCGGCGCACCTCACCTTATTTACACTAGAACCAGGACTTGAGTATTATTCTCACATAGAAAGGTGTTAGAAATTTATAACTTACACTACAAATACTGTCGTGTTCTCGAGACATTTGGGCATTATCAGCTAAGACCGATAACCATCATATCCATCTGGCAACAGCGCTGTATCAACATTTATCTGTATCAACATTTTTTCAACAGCACTAGGAACCATTTTACTAGAACTTTACTTTAAAACAAACAATAAAGAAGTTGGTTGGTTGAGTTGGTGCTTAGGCCTACAAAGTGCGTTAAAATGAATGGCAATCTTTTCTCGACACACTGGCGCCCCACGTGAGGCTCTTAGCTTAAGAACTCCAAGTTCTACCTATTTTTGTGTCTACTACATCTTTTATACATTTCAATAACCAATCTCTTTCAAGGATTTTCTAATGGACCCTTTAAAGCTTAAGACTTTCTTCCCGTGCGATAATCGCTTATATTGCTAGATAAGCTCTCAAAATCTGCAAATGTCCTAGTTTCGAGAACACATACTGAAATGGGATAACTCAAATTTAAGTACCCTATGGGTACTATGGTAAAGATAAATCTCTTCATTTCAAAATCCTTTTTTGTCAAAAATTGTCAAGAAAAAGCTTTTTCCATAGCACTGCCCATGTATTGGTAAATCTTATAATTTTCTGATTCCACTCCATTGCAATTTATTTTCTCTTGTCCAATTCTATTAGCATAACTAAAAATTAAATTTTCTATTTAAATCTGAAATCCTATCAAAGTATAGTTTCCAACTCATACAATAATAAACGAGCTGAGTTTTTTTTTTCGAAATAAAAAAGAGGGTTATGGGACGAACAAGAAAAAAATAAAATGGAAAAAAAACTGGAAAATTCCAGGGGAATAAATATTATGACAAAACGACGACGTCATAGAAAACCCATTTTCCAAAGTAGTTTTACCATAAAAGAGAGATGATTCATATATTTATCTCTGTTCCTCTTTCCATTTAAATGTGTATTTTCCACGGGAATGCGCAGAATCTTTACTCAACTACAAGCTTGGAATTATGTGTACCTATAGTGTGAAATCCTTTTTTCGGGATTGTATGTGTTTTACTATAGTTATATCCACATTGAGAGAGTTGTGTGAAAAGCTGTGGGGGGAAATTACATTTTCTACTGGAAGGATATACATATAACTCGTGGAATGATATGTTTTAAGTTTATTTTCTTTTTTTCTTACATTTTTAAAATACATATCTTGTTATTATATTTAAAATAATCCTGATCGTATATGTATTTAAAGAAATTAGTTTTTATTTATAGACTTTTAATTTTAAAATTCCTTTTGTTGGTTATTGATGTTTGAAGCAATGAATAGCAGGTACATAAAGTTTGAGGATAAAACAGGACATTTGATGAATTGCATAGAAGAAAATGATATGAGGTTTGTTTTTCTATCCTATATAGGCAGGATAAAAAATTGTATTATAAAATTTAGCTTAGTAAATATAAATTTGAAGGCTAATATTTATTCTGAGAACAGGATTTCTTGGGCCGAAAAACAGTCTCGTATTATACTGAACTAGGTATCGGCCTCATTGCTTAAAGTGACTTTCTTACTTGATTTTAGATGGCGCTGTAGGCAGAGGTAGATGTGGGCTTAAATATGACCAGCCAGTAGCCTTCAGTCTCATACGACTATTTGTATTAGATTCCCTTTGACCTTAGGTGTGGTCTTTAAAGTGTGGCTCTGGAATACATTTATTAACTCTTCGTGTTACTGCATTTTAAGGCGGGGGAAACGCTACAAAGAACTTATGCTACTTTAAGGAAAGTAAATTAAAGTATATATAGGTCATTTCGGAGTGTAGCTCTGCTCCAAATACTGGTATAATTAATCAGCATTTTAGAGATTAGTTCGCGCGATCACAAAAAGCGCTCTAAGCAATAAAATACAAGCTTTCAAAAACCACGTAGTAGCACGGGCTAGGAAATACTCCACTGGGGCACTCAGACGCAACTGATCCATTGTACTACTATAAGTCAGGACCCAGAATTACCCACTTTTGTGGAATTTCTTCGATTTGCGAAAAAGCCGAGAATGCACTTCAGTGACGAGGAGCTACTGATATGAGAAATCATTCTCTGAGCCTTACGCAGATCTCATTTTCCGCAATCCCAATGTGATCTGGGCCCCAGAGAAGAGTCAAGGTTCAGCGTTAAGACCAAATTCAAAAAATTCTTGCATTTTTGAACTATTTTGGAACGGTTCAGCAATGCCCTAAGCGTAGCCTGACTGTCGGTACAGACGCAGGTACTCCGAGCACTGCACCTAATTTTTACAATATACTCCGTAGGTATAGAAAAGGATAGAAAATCTGTCACCCGATCCGGTTGAAAATCAGAGGCATTATTGTCTTCTTCTAATGCTTCGTGAGTAGTGAAGTCTTGTGTTGTCAGTGTAAATAAAGAGTATTCGTTTCCAGCCCAATCCAGGCTCAGACTCTGTCCGAAGACCAGTCTTAAAGCCAAGGAAAGTCGACTCTTAATGACAGGTGTCATTGTATCAGACGTCATATCCATAGATACTTACAGTTGTGTCGGTGAAAATACTTCGAGATTCTATGCTATGTTGATTGGGAGACTCTCAGATTCCCTTTGGATATTGAGGAACCATGTTATCGAAAATATTCCTATTTTTTTTTATTTTTACATTCAAATCTTTAAGAATGATCTCCATCTGTGGAGCAATCGTGTAGAAGGATCGATGTTAAATCTATTTCAGCTTTTTACCTTTTTACCCGACCAATGATATCCACATGTTCTCAGACAAATGAGAGAATCTTTGGAAGAAAGCCTCTGAAATCTGCTCTTCACAATCAGATACGACAGATGGGCTCTTCGATTTGTCCGAAAAAATATAACACAATAAATGTTGTCTGTTGGTTTTGACTCCTCTCGACGATCTCCCGAGAATGAAAATTTGAACAATTGTGAATTTTCCTGTTTAACACTCTACTTAAAGAGGCCAATCAGATTGTTGACAAGTTGAGTAGATTACCTTCTTTTTGATTGGCAATCGATGATGTGATTCCATTCATCAGTGGTACACTCATCTAACCAAATCTCAGAAGTGAGTTTGGTGTATATCTTTATCTATCTAAGTCATGATCAGTTGCTTCGAATAGTTCGGTCGGTAAATCGTCCAGCAGTCTTGTTGGATATTAGCTCAATACTCAGCTGTCCGATGGGTGTAAAACTAAAAATTTATTTAGATCTGGCTTTGCGGTTGTATTTCGAAAAAGAAAGAAGGATCTAGCTTTGGAGCCACCGGTTTTTGTCTTCCATTTTCTAAAGGTATCGTTAGAAAAGCAAATGGAGCATGGAGCAAAAAGCATGGGAATCGGCATGTTTTAACTGTCAAATATAAATAAACAAACCTGTTGGCTAGTGTTGCCGCAGCTGACCAATCAAAAGTCACTGGATCCAAGGTAGAAAAGTCGATAGACCTCGCCAGATTGTTAAAATTTAAAATGTCGCCAGAAGTCGCTAGGATAAAAAAAAAACATCGATGGACACTGCTAGAACGCATCAAAAGTCGCTGAAATTTTATTAGTTTTAAAAGTAGCGGAAACCAATGCAAATTAAATCTTTTATTATACCTTTTTCCTTGGCGTTATCTTCCATGACTTGAGCCGTTATTCTTTGGATTTGTGGCTGTTTGACTGGTTCTACCTCGTTTTGTAGCACTATTTAAGTTTACTCATCTTTACGTTGCATAGTTTGGAGGTGAACATTTTATGACGTTCATGCCAAATGTCCCTATTGTCAACTTCTACCAAATGTCTGATTCTCAAAGATGACGTCGTTTTAAGTATTCCATCTATTTTTGGAATTACCCTTGCTCTCTGTGTGTCATATAGTATACCGTTTAACAATTTTATTTATATTCTTGAATTTCATGTATACAATGCAACATGCTGCAAAACAATGGGTACCTACATATACAATACCTTACGATGCACTGACAGTTTTGTTAAAAACACTTAAGTACTCCATCGCTTTCTATAGGATCAACTTGCATCAGAGGACGTATACGAAAAAAAAAGAAAAAAGAGGACTGCTCTATTGAACTGTTCCGTCATATTGACATTAAATAACACTATGACGTACGAGTACTTTTCGCTACCTTATGCCCCAACGTATTTGCATTGTTCTTGCGCTTCCTAAACGATACGCAGGCAAGAGAGATACAAGTGGCAGGCTATTGTTCATTATAATCTATTATTTTTACTTATCGGCGCGCAAAAAGGATGTGAGCGTTACACACGTAACCGAGTTTGTATCAGCTTTTCAAGAGTGTAGGCGCTCTGCTGCTTTGGTGCCTGTTACCGTCCCGTGTTGAAATATACATACTTACATACTTCTGCAATGGGGTACAATCTCGAGTCAACACCTTCATCATGTTCGTCTTTAGTTGAATGTAATGTTGAAAGAGGTACAAAAAGGAAGTGACATTTTTTGAATGGACCGAGTGAAACTCTAACTAGTTAAAAAGTTCTTATCTATAAATTGGCATGAATACCTAGTGTGGAAGTATTCAAAGGAGTATTATTGCAGTGTTAGCTATTGTTGCGGCGTTAGGTGCATTTTTTTTTTTTTATTGTCGTCGTAATTATTGTTATGCTTCTTAACGATCCCTAAGTATGTCGGAGTAATGGTAGTGGGTAAGGGTGTAGGAAGGGTTTTATTGTTTTTTAGTCTCATCGTCAACTTATCGAGTGTAGAACGGCCTTGGTTTTATATGAGGGATTCCAGAACGAGTTTAAATGGTTTAACTTGTCAAGGACATTTATTTTTAATTCGAATATGAATTCTGGCTTGTACTCGTGGTTTACTAATGACAAAGATCTCCGCCTGAAATATCGAAAAATGGCGCACTTTCATGTAAAGCTGTTCGTTCGATACATGAATAAGGAAGTAGATTATTAAGATTACGCGGCGACATCTCTTGACAAAGGTATGCTGCGTGCAAGTGATAGTCGCACCCACATCCAATCATTACCCTCGTTGCACTGACATTACATCAGAACAAAACAATGGCAGTTTAGTTTTTTTACTGAAAATTTCTCTTTTCCATAACTTTGAATGCATACCGAACGCAGCTTGAATTTCCCAATTCTCCTGCCACTTTCATTTTGATTCCACCTTCAATAGCAATGCAATGAAACCAAAATAGATAAAATTGCAGACATTCTACATCCGGTGACAGTGTTGCCGCAGTCAACCATTTTAAGAGTCGGCAGGCTGTAAAAAGTTATTATGAAAGTAAAAAGAAACTGATAGAAGTCGGCAGTACTAGGAGCAAAATGTCCATTGAGTTGATCATCATCTGAGATTAGAACACTATTAAGTATTCTCAGGGCGTTGTTTAAAATTTTGGTGATCTAAGGCGCTGAAGTGCTTTGCTCAATTGTTAGTGCGTCGAGTAACTGAGCGGGAATTCGAGGTTCAATTCCCAGACAACAACACCCATCTTTGACGGTTCAACCACTTGCGAATGTCTGACAAACATTCGAGAGTAAAACTATCATAAAAATCTTCTGAAATTGGCATTTGGATCGGTATTAAACAGTAGTCCACTTTTATTCAAATGAAGAATCGAAGAATATAACACGCACATCACGAATAGTTGTCAGAATCTGGGCCCCGTAGATCCTTTCTCTGTACACGACACTGGGACTCATGGGCTTCTATTGGTAGTGCTAAAGCTTTTGCGATTCGAGCATTGAGTGAAGTATGTATTTTGATCCCCTTTCAGGACTCGGTGTACAGTCATGTGCTCTGGTATCCAAACTAATATTTCCGTCCCATTTGCAAAAAAAAATTTCAGGGGATTGCTTGGGATTGTTTTTGTTTTTCGAGCTAGATGATCCTTAAATTTTTGTACCACAATGAGAGCTCTAAGCCAGTCGACATTGTAGGTACCTGCGTATGTGGAACGTACTAGAACGGACATGTTAACGGATGCAGATTTACGTATATACATTCATGTGATGGTGATCATATGTTATACATACATACATACATATATAGGCACAACGGATTCTGTCGGCAGGAAGAAGGCAACATCTACAGGTGATAAGATATTAGCTTACTGTTGCAATGAATACGAGGCAACATTATCCTCTCGCAGTACTTTGTAATTTTTTCTATATTTTTTTTAAGACGGAAACAAAGTCTTATGCGTTTTGATCGCTTCTATAACGGTGGATGGGAATTTCTAGCCTTTAGGATTTAACCTGGATTGTATTATATTTATTGGCAATTCATCTGAGGACGATGAGAAGCCGAGATATCTAATCTTTAGCCTTCGGAAAAAGGGAGAATTGGGAATCTGAGATCAATTAGCTCGCAATCTCAGAGGAAGTGTTTGTTTAAGATAGCCATCCTCATGCGGAAGATCCTCATGCGGAAGAAGTCGATTCATAAACCTGAAAGCACCACTCACATAGTACTTTTTATACGAGTGGTTCTGAGATGATCGTACAAGGAGCTGAAATTAGTAACGAGACACACTGAGGTTTTTAAGCCAAATCTGTTCAGTCCGAACAGATACTTAGTACTGCAAACTTTTCATCCATCTAACACCCTCTTTGAATGCCGACATGAGCTAAGTCCATACCAATGTACGCAGTGCTAGGCCAGCAAAGGGGTGGATTATGTGTTCCGAATTGCTGTGGATTGTGTGATCCAAGCATCTGCAGATAAGATTCCAAAAAGCTGCCAATAGGACAGTGTCCTCTGACTTAAACCCATCTCCGAGCGATTGAATATCTGTTTTGAGCACAAGCTGTCGGTCTTGCTACTAAGAAGAGCCTGTAGTATTTTACCTCAGAACTACATCATCTCGTAGGTGGGTTGACGAATAATGTCTGCTCACGGCGCCATGCTACCGGCTATCCATACGCTCAAGCAGAAACTATAACACTCAACAACAGGGAATCAACCAATAGGTTCCACAAAGTGTTAGAAAGCACACCTCCCACTGATTTTAATTTATGACTATACTTCTTTTTATACTGTGGCCCGGAAATCGATTCCGATAGCTGGTGGTGGAGATTGTGTTATCTCTGACTTTTCCGGTGCATTCACACATCTAGCGGTAAATATATATCTTTAACAGGATCCATTTTCGCATCAGCAGAGCATCACTGCACTGGGAGGAAACTCCTGTGGTATTCATTTATTTTTCTGCCTAAGGTTATTGGGACAAACAAGAGTAAACAAATTTTTCTAGGATTTCGTTTCAAAATCCACCCATTATGCGAGTTCTCATGCATCGTATATGTATAACGAATCACTCTCATCCGCACTCATTGGATGATATAAAGGCACATGTTCACTCATTGTAGTTGCCGTTTCAAGGTCCCCATACATTTGCGTTTGGTGTTAAATATTTGAACCAAAATTTGGAACCAATTTTTGGTGGTAGAAAAGTAACCTTGAAGAGATTATGATGCCTATTTAAAACTCTGTTGTACGTGCCATTTTTGAAAAACAATAAATTGATGCCGACTACGAATTATGTCCATTTGGATGATATGTGCTGCTGTATGATAAACCACCGGGATTTGCGACTAACACAAATGAGGTGTATACTCACTGCTTCATGCTGAATTATGCAACGAGGGACTTTTACTGAGTAAACTTCTACAGTACAGAACTTCATTTTGCCAATTTGAAATACATTGCTATGTGTAGTACATAGAGCATGCTAATGTAGAATGTGGTAGCAACGCGTGATATCGCTATTGCAATTCCAAACACCTTGACCTTGACCACCTTGATTCAAACTAAATGGTACATCGGATCTACATTTGAACCACTTCCACCACAGAGATATTGTTTCCCAAATCGGATGTGAGAAGGTCAAGCACGTCCAGGGACTGTGGGATCCAGGTCCATATCATATGACCTTAAATTGTTCTCATCTTACCTCATCTCTAGCTGATCTGAAAATAGGGAGATTCGGAATAGAGCCTTCACCTCTAAGCTCTGTTTCGTTGAAGAAAGGCTCGGCAGTAGTTATAGCATCTACACCATGTTCTTGTTTCGAATAACAGTGCCAAATTCATATTCTTTCTGCCCCCCGCTCTTTACCAGAGAAACAAACTTTTAGTTAATGATGATTATGGTCAATGTAATATCGTCTCTAAGTTCGTCCAGTCCTTCAATTTTTTAATTGTGAGATGCAAGTAGATGGTTAGGGACTTTTAGGACTTTCATGATCGAGTCTTGATCATCGTAGAACTACTATAGGCCTATCCATACCTCTTCCAACCATTTAATTCACATAATTTGACTTAATCGTGTGGTAGCAGGATATTCTTAGAAAGTCAAGAAGTGTAGTGTTTATGCTTATTCTTTCTTTCTTCTTTTGAATCCTCTTGAAGTAGCCCAGGAATCCGATATCTGCACGGAGTGCTTTGCACGATTGTTGGCAGCTTGAACAGCACAGACCTTCGCGTCACCTCCGAAATTTCTAAACCGCACGGATGGATGGGTAATATTACCCACAATAAAGAATGTCCTGATATTATTATAACGAGGTCTGGGAGCCATCGTTTTATCCCTCAGGATTGATTCACGCGGTTTTTGCCGCTATTCGGACTGGTTGGGAAATCAAAGTTTTTGCTGTCTACATTTCAGGAGTCAAAAGGAATACCGTCATTATCAATACCAATTGCGGAACACTGTCTTATTGGAAGACGTGCAAAACGGGTTGGCATATTTTCTAACTCCTTTTGCAGAAAGTGTATAGCTATCAGCAGTCAGTGCTAAATATCTTTTCAAAAATTAAGGCAAGCTGGCTACACGTTTGACGCTTGTAATCAAAAATCTCAATCTCTTCAAGAAAAGGTCTAAATGATCGTAGTGGGGATTTCCAAGATCCTGTGGATCTTTACTAGTATAAATGTAAGTAAACCTAACCTTAACCTAACTCAACCTTAAATAGATTGCAGTGGTTTGGTCATTGCCCATAAACCAAATGTCCATTAGCGCTTAGCATTGTTCAGAATCTAGAGAAGTTGGAAGAAGACTCTAATTTTGATAAGAAAATGATGGCAGCAGCAATAACACAGAGTCCATAGGTTTTTAGCAATGGGATGCGCTATTATCCGTCTTTTTCAATCAATTGGTAGAACTGGTAGTGCGCGAGGTACACAGTCTAAATGCAGAGGCTTTGAAGACCACGTTCTAGGACAAGTTATTACTCTAACTTCGGATAATTAAGGAGTCTACCTACTTGGGAATAGCTGTCGATACATGAAACATCTTGTATACTCACTTGTTTTAGTAGATTTTCTGAGCATGAAAACATCACAGGTCCTGAAAATGTACTTATGATGGCTCAACAGTAGAGGGTGAACCACGACATAAACTATCAAGTCTCTCCAGCTAACACGATTTGTAAACAGTGTTCTACAGTTGGGTATGCCAAGTTGGTAGAGGTCACTCTCTACTTGGGTACTCATTCGAATATAAGGTCTTCCTCTGCTACTTAGTTCCTCACGGGTACAATCGAAGAATTTTTGGACTGGGGCATTGGCGTACATGCACTTTGCATGGCTTAGCCATCTTAATGATTGTATAAAAATATATGATTTTTTATCACGACGGTGTCATCTTACAGCTCCTATAGTTCGTGGTTAAATCTTCTCCTCTATAAGCTGTGAACACAGAAAAGAACACAAATTGAATGTAGATCTTTCCTTTCGGGGATCACAATGTAGTTTCATTCGATTTTGACAAAGTCCATACGTCCTCCAAAGATTTATAATAAAGATTATAATAAAGCCGATTGACGTTTATTATTTTACGTTGAATCTTCGCCTTGATCTTGCTGCCAGAATTGATAGCAGAGCCTTGGTAGACGAAGTCCTTAACTACTTCAAAGTTAACGTCTAAGACCTCTACTGGTACTGAATAGTGTCTTTTCCACTATTGAAGAAGCAGTGAGCGTTATCCATCGTCATCAATTACGATCTGTAATCGCTTAGGTATTCTCCAGGATTCAACATAAAGTGAAGTTCGTTAATCGTCAATTTTTCAGGAGTATGGTGTGGTTTAAGGTGCTTCAGCATTACACCAGATAGAATTTTGTATTTTATAGGCGCACTCCTTTCTTATAGATCGGACAAATGGTGCTTAGGTTTTAAACATTGGGCATACTTTACAGATGAGTTGGCGCATGTACCCTACCAAATCATCAAGGCTGCATGACTTGAACAGCTTAACTCCTATACCAACTGTGTCTGCGGCTTCAAACTATTTAAGCGTAGGTATGACTACTTTAACTTTGTTCGGGTCAGGTGTTTCTAGTTATTGGTTGTCGGTTAGGTAGAGGGTATAAGACTACCTGGCAGCGGGATTTTGGTTTTAGTCGCCATTTCAAATAGTCCAACAATCCGCAGAAATAGTCCACATATTTAACACCGACTAATTCTCCACTATTGTATTCCTGTTCTTGTCCTTGCAGGGTTTGAAAACCTTGATTTGCCCCTTTATCCTCTTATAAAATTTCGGAGCTCCCTTTTTGCCGGAACATCTCTGTTCTTAGGATGATCTCACTTTCTCGTGCTCCTTTGGACTTGATTGGCATATGCTCTTACAGTCGGTTGCGATTGCAGCATTTTGACATTGACATTACTCAAAGAGTGGTTTTTGGTCGTAAAATTAGTGGATATTCACATCACAACAACAAGTCCAATTTGATATCAGCATCTCGGAACGTTTGAATATTCAATAAGTTTAATAGGAGTGTGTTCCATTGATCACATCGTGCCTTGTAGATGTTTAGATTTTCGTGCAACAAACTACATGTTTTTCAATGGTTGTGTCGTGCAGGTTTCTGATGGTCCTACCAAAGATGTTCACTTTTTTGATCTTGTGGTTGAAAATTCCAAGAACGATCTTCAAATTATATCTCGGGCATTACTCGTAAATTTTTTTCGACGAGCTCATAGAAACTATATTTCGTCGCATCGTCTTTCTCCTCTGTGGGGCGTGAGCACATTTAAACAATTACGTCGGAAGAATAGATCTTCATTAAATTATTAGGTACCTATAAAAGCTCTGAGGCCGCAACTAGTTCTTGACTTTTATGCGCCTGTCTTTTTACTTGCACCTATTCCTATAGAGCAAGTATTGGTTTCGTGAACAATTGCGAACTGATGGAGAAGTCCAAAAATTGGGTCCGCCAATTCGAACTGTCTGTCTGTCTGTCTATATATTAGACTGCAGCCTTAACGGTTGAACATATTTGCTTCAGAGATGGATTCTGTGGGATGAGGCGAAATTGGAATTTTCATTCTAATCTCAAAATTATGGCTACGCCCACTTTTTGAAAACGTTTTAACAAAAAAAAAACAAAAAACTACCTGATAGCATTAGTTCAATGTTATCAATTCCCATCAAAAATGCAGGATCCCACGCCCACTTTATTATGCCTCATGTAAGAAGAACAAGACTTGAATTTCTATAGTAAACTAGTAAACTTATAGTATTAAGGTGCCAGTACGTTCGATCAAGTCGTGGACTTCATTTTCTTTCGAGGGATGAGCTTGTTTTACCTTACCAATGAGATGATAAGTCGCCAAATTTATGCACTTTCCTGTACCTACCTGTACCTGTACATCTCTTTTGATAAGGTTAACTATCTTAAATCGACTTAACTGAATTTCTTTTACATTTTATCATATGGTATTCGACATTTCAATACGCGTTATTGTATCCTATACTTATGTTTGTATCAAATTTCTATCCCGATTTATTCAAAAAAGTTTTTCATCTTACGTCCGAAAATTCATATAAAAATATAATAATTGTCTTCAGTTTTCTTGCTCTTCTGAAAAACTGCGAAAATAGAGTTAAGATAGTTTAACTTTTCTGCAAAGACATGTATGTATGTGTACCTACGTATTTGTAATATCTATAATGCCTCTAATAATATCTCCAAGTCTACATTGGCATGCTCTAAGTCTGGGTATATTAACTGAGTTTTATAATTGTAAGCAAACTTCATAACTAAGCCTACCTACAAAGTCACAGTATGCTTGCCCTCATAGTTGTATCTAATTTGCAAAACTTCATACATACATATGTATCTCCAAGTAGTGTCGAGCTTCTACACCTGCTGTTGACCAATTCTATCTTCAGAGCACACATCAAAAATATATTTCACACTCAATTCAATTTAAAAAAAAAAAAAAAAACACACACACACTTAATTACAAAAATCCCTTTAGCTTTTTCCAAAATTAAATTTTATGTGGAAAATATCACTCTTCCATCATCATTCCTTACTATACGTACTCCGCTGAAGGAAAAGAAAATCCACAAGGGAGGGGAAAACGTTCCACTGCGCAACTCTTTTCCGAGAAATACGCGAGGCAATAAAAATAGAAATGTGTTTCCACTCTCACACACAATCACAATGAATCACCTTTCACGAAGAGAAAAAAAAATCATATCCTGCATATGTTAGACTACATTTTTTTTTTCGATAAAATGTGAATAAAAAAAAAATACGAACCAACTATTCTTAAAAATTATCTTTTTTACAACAATAATCGGGTATATGTAGGTATAGGTTTTTTTTTTTATAAATTTCCTCCCTCATGTATAGTTTTATGCAACCAACAAAGGGAAACCACTATTTTTATCCACCGGATACACAGATACACACAACATCATCATGAATCTCGGTGGTGTACAGATACCATAAAGTTTGTTCGTTTTTTTTTTTTTTTTCGTTCCTTCGCTCTTAAAGTGTTGCGCTTGTTGCAACATGGAAAATCGTACTCATGACGTCATTGTCAGGTCAGCGGCCTAGTTTATATTCTCAACGTTCCACCCCCTGAGCTGTGCGCCCACCCCTCCTTTAATTCTGTACACATTCATTGTGTTATGCAGGTTGCTTTACTGGTATACTAGTTGGCTGGTCTGAGAACTGCAAAGTGTGGAGGCACTTTTTCTTCTTTTTTTTTCATTTAGGGATTCGTGGCCTTTTTTTTTTGTTCTCGTGAACATGAGGTTCTGCTAGTCTTTTCATCATTTGAGGCCATGAACTAGAAAAGAAAAATAGTATCGTATCGTAGCATTGGCTGAGTTCTTCCAGTTTTCACAGCCCACGAAGGTTGTTTGAGGGAAATTTAAATCAATTCAATTTGTGAACTTTTTTTTTTTTATTTAATGAGTAGTCGGTTTTATTGAATGAGCCTTAAGGGGATATAGGAAAGGTACATACGGATTTTGTGAATAATTTTGGTCATCATTAGCAAGCTTTTTTATTTATCATTCAATATTTAAAAGAAGACTGAACAGATATAAACCTATAAACCTACATAGGTATAAATGTAAAGCCTTGAGTATGAATATGTTGTTCTTAGTACACATCATTCCGCGATGATATGAAGGTAAGACTCAGAACTACAGGACTGGGTGTAACCTTTTCTCAACTTTCGGTACATATTTGTGACGCTTAAATTACTCGTGAACGTTGGACAAACGTCAAAAATCATTCGTTTATGAAATACTTCACTTTGTCGTACAACCTGAGGTCCCTTTCAATTGTTCACAAGCGTTGATTAGTTATAGGACTAAATATATACCCATCTCTTGACGGGTGCTGCATTAAAATTTCATTCATTCTTCAAAAGACAGAAATGGCTCTATTAGCCCTGTGATCATTTGCAAGTTATTGGAACAGTATTATCCAGTCACTCTTGTTCTCTTCAAGAGGAACAAAGTTGTTGTAATATTATTTTTGATACTTTAAGAGGTGGACATTATTGACAAACGACACTAAGCCTGGTTGTGGTGGATTTTATTGGCTTAAACTTAGTTCCTTAGCACTTCTCCTTGCGTTTAAGTTTAAGTTTATGTTAGGGTGGCTGTTTGTACCAAGGCGTATGTCTAAGCCTAGACCAGTAGAGGTCCTTTGTGATACTATGGATCTTTCCACTTTGGTTACCAAGAGATTAATAAAACCGACCAGACCTTCTTATGAATCTAAGTATGCTCATGACGTCTAAAGACACCAGTTCGCTGAGGTCATTGAAGAAAAGAGACCCTAAATGGAACAGTTTTCTTTAACAGAGTCGTTTCTCTTCGTCTTTGCAACTCATGCAGTTATTGATTAGAAAATTTCATCGTAAAAGCAGGTTCAGTTTAGCTGTCCATTGAGTTTTTCCAATTCAAGTAGCTCTTTCTTTTCGAACGTACCGGACCCCATCCAGGGTCTCAAAATTCTGCACATAACGTTGTCTTGGGTTGATGTTTCACCAAGTGAATGTGTACTCTTTTCGCTGTTGAAGAACATAGAGTGCATAGCAGTGCTCTTAGCGCGGTTATACGTTACAATGTCATTTTGTATATGCAACCGCCTACTTATTATGAGATTGTTTTAATTTTTTGTTCTGGAAATATCGAGCAAAACCAAAGTTAAGCACTGTCGAACCAGTCATATTGTCAAAATTACGTTTTCTTCTATCTCGTCTAGTAGCTTGGCAGTCACAACAATGTCAATCTCTTCAGTAAAGCGTAATCCTTTCGATTCTTCTCATATTTAAGCCATAGAACTCCAATGTATATATGTATATAACGTTCCACAGCAATGGATCCATCACAAAACCCTGCGGCACGTCGTATCGGTGATCTAATATTCTCCAAGATCGCAATTAGCAAAGTAGCATGTTTCGGTGTCTAAAGAAACCCTCGGGTGCTCCATTATTCCTGATATGCTTTCAGTTTGCGAAGAGAAAATTCTAATGTTCTGGTATGTTATCACGAAAGGCAGTATCCAATGTATAACCTTAAAATATAGTCAATATTTGGAGAACGCAACTCGGTTGGTCAAAAAAAAAAAGAAACCAGAGAGAAAAAGCAGACATTCGTTAGCCACTTACATAAATATTGAAACTCCTTCAGTATCGACTATCGTGCGGCAGGTTGAGTTTTATTTGAGCTGCTTGATACATCTTGGAAGCAGCAGCTTCCCTTAGTTATGTCCCATATCGTTGGTGAATGCTAAATTTTGACGGTTTCTCTTAGTTGCTAATAATAGAAAATTAGCAGTGGCGAGATATCCATGGCTCCTCTTGAGGCAAGATGAACGACTATTCTGTCATAAACATGGTTGGTAGAACATGTGAGTATATGAATGTTTGTTAAAAACTAACTCTTGTCTTAGATATGATTGTAATTTCATGTCAGTGTTCAATCATTTCGTTTTTGCCGTCTTGTTATGCCTTTTCGGATTCAACAAGATGGTGAATTTTTAGTGAACGTCGTATTTGCATTTTTACATTTAGCTTCACGTCTCCTTTAGCTATTGCATAACTAAGTGTTAACGTTAGTAGTTACATTATTATCGTTAGACCATGCTCTTCCAAAAGGCTTTGAAGTCTGATTCAATGCCAAGTACTCATACAAATTCTGCAAATTGGTCTTTGCTTTATGATAGTTTAGTTAAAGCCTTCAGACTATGGCTTTAGATTAGTAGTCATAGTACTTTATAATTAGGGATTCCTCTTAGCATGAATACTATTGCCATATTTCCCTTACTACCTCAAAGTTATATAAATTTTTCTTTGAGAAGATTTTTCATGATAGTTACTCGTATACTCTCGGATATTTGTCGAACGCTCGCGAAAGGTAGGACCGTAAAAAAATGTTGGTGTTGCTTGGAAATCAGACCTCGAACCTCCTGCTCAGTAGTTCAACGCACTAACCACTGAGTCACTGGGCCACACCTTTATTATAGTTTCAGTACTTAGTCATAACTCTCTGTTTTCAGAGAAGCCAAATCCCTTGTCATCTGGCTGGTACACCATACATCAGATTGGACTTTAATATAACTAAACATGTACATTCATTAAATTATTTTGTCAAGGCTTGAAACTCCATTTTGAAAAAAACCAATGGCGTTGTATTGTCAGTTTCTAATTAGAGTGCTTGATCATGTATATTCGTATATGTATATCTCGTATATTCTCATAAATAAGACAAGCTCTACTGTCCAAAAATTGTGCCACCCATGGAGTACATTATGAAACCTAACAGCACCTGAGTTTCAAACCACTACACCACAAAATCTATCCTTTTCTCTCTTCTTATTTCCCACTTGCAACTCAAAGGAGTGTATTCTTTAGGCTTTAGTCAGCATCAACCGCTCGTGGTATGTAGATTTTATGATCCTTTATTGTTGGGAGGAACTTCACTGAAATGGCTTATCCAATGCCTTTCGCTTAGGACATTACATTACAGCCAACATGATGATTACAATCTTCTGTACTAGTAGCCGTAGGACATTTAACTATCTCTACTTTACCAAAAAAAATTCATCTGCAAGAAGATCTCCTGACTAGTCATCTCCCCATGCATCAGCACGAATCTGCTGGGCATTTATGTTCTTATATTACTATTTTTTTTAAAACTTGATAATCCACTAGCTTAGCTTGATTTAGTCTATATTTGGCAACATTTGAATTCACGTTGTATCTAATGCACTCTACCTTCTAATCATTTCTTAAGAGGGGAGATCGACGACAATTAAAAAATATATTTGTACGTATCATAAACTTGGTTTAGACCAAATAATTTAAGACTGTAAGTTACCAATAATAACAAAAGCAAGATAGGATCAAATTCTAGTATATTCTCACACACAGTGTTATAATTTTATTTTTAAGATTATACCAAAATCTTTTTAATATTTCGTTTAAATTCAAAAGGTTATTTTAAATTTACTGATGAAATGTATATAATTTCTCATTAATAGTGTGCAACTTCATTATCCACGAGAGATGTGTCACCAGTGTGGTTACTCCTTGTTCCGGTATAGCCCCATGTATAATAAAGGTAAGTCTACTCTTAGTTAAAACTAAACTAAAACTTTAAGACTACAAAAATATTTATATTTTTTATTAGAATCCTGTCGCCCACTGCTGGTCCGAGCCGACACATCACAAAAGAAAATTTTGCACTGTTTGCCGAAAGCGTTTGGATGAAACACCCGCAGTTCATTGTTTAGGTAAATATTTTCTTAAAACTTATACATTTGTTTTTATATAAAAATTCATGTAAAATATTATTTTAAAAAAATAGTTTGCGAATATTTCGCCCATATTGAGTGCCAAGATTTTGCTGTTCCCGATTGTACAGAAAATGCGACCTATGTTCCTGGCAAGGAATTATTAAGTGTTAAACATCAGGTAAATTAAAAGAAAATTACAATTCTAATTAAATTCTACATAATATTTTAACTCTTATTGATTCTTTTGAAAAAGCACCACTGGCGAGAAGGGAATCTTCCCGCAACATCCAAATGTGCATATTGCAAGAAAACTTGCTGGTCATCGGAATGTCTAACAGGTGAGTACCTACTTTTTAAATTATTTATACATTTTTACATTAAATGACAGACGAGAAGGCATGACCTAAACTATTGTCTTCGGTGCTCGATCCCTAAAGTTGGCGATCCACAGTTGAGCCACTACCTCTAGCAGCTTTGACTTGAACTCAGGTATCACTTAATATCTAGTTCTCGTCACATAGGTCGAAAGGCCAAAATTATTGGTTATCATAGTATTGAATCTAGACTGAGTTGTTCAGAATATTCGCTGCCATATTTGCTACTAAATTTTTTATTTCCCTTCGACAAAGACTGTTATATTTTTAGTCGAGTTTGAAGAATGAAGGTGTTTATGTTATACACTTTCTTGCTTTTCACTTTAGTTGGGATATGGTGATGTCAAAAACTGTAAATAGTATCTTAACCATGTCTGTATGTTTGGTATCAGCCAACAGGTTTGTTCGTCCCTTAGTAGGTATTTTTCATTTCAAGTGCCGATTGTACACATCTTGTCTACATCTTATTTTATGTCTTCAATCGTCTTAATATGGTCCGAACTGTAGCTTCATGGAACTTACTTGATTAGAGTCTGCACCTTTGATCGCAACAAAATTCTTATATATATTGGATCTACAATAATGGAGGCACGTTTAGGAGAGGATTCTATAGATCATCAGGCCTAGATACTTAATGATCGATTATGAAACTATATCGTGATTAGTTATCTACTTCGCTGTATTGTTACCGCACTCAGTGCTTGGAAATTTTCAAGGATTTCAAGGATCGATTCCTCTAACCATCATTGTACATATTATTTTATACTCTGTAATAAACTTAAGGATTTATGACTCCCCTTACATTGTTAAGGAGGAGAAAGTAGAAGATACTGATGCACCTTGGTTTTCAATGTTTGAAGATTATAGTGTGAAGAAAAAACAGAGTTTGACGTTTCGTCCAAGTGTAGCCTTGAGGGTAAACTGATGAGCACTGCAAGTGTGACGGGTATTGCGAAAAATTATTTAAAGGAAGGAATGCAAATGGCTATTTATGCGAGCACCGATTGCGAAAGAATCGATAAAATAAAGATAGACACGGTTTTGAATACCATCTAGTGGAAATGGTGGTTTTGGGTGCACCAGACAAGGCATGAGCGTCATACTCGAGCTTGGGCTCTTACCTTAACTTAACTAACCTTAAGTTAGCCAGAACTTCTTTTGGTAAAAGTCAAGCCACAATTTTTGTATTCTTTATAGTACAGTGTATATTATTGAACTTCTGAGATTAAGTTTTCCAATAATTCATTTTGTACACCCGGGATTGAAGTAGACAGTTTATGAAAACGAACAGGTCTATGTTTTGAGCATATCTCTGGGTTGTATGCACCGATATTTGAGTATCATTAATGTTGGTGTGTTTCACTCGTTATCCATTTCAAATCTTTCCATTTTGCACCTTTTTTAGTCAACTGCTTCCAATTACATAATAAGAAGTGCGATGGAATAAACTGAATGGCAAAGGAAGAAAAACTAGATGGTCTTGGCAGCAGGAGATTAAAGAGAGAGGGGGTAGCGCGCCCTTTCAATTAGATCCTCTTTCTTGTTTCGAGATGAGTGGCGACAGTGGTGTCTACAGATCCATTTAGGTTGAACGAAGTAATCTG
Source organism: Xylota sylvarum (assembly GCA_905220385.1). NCBI lineage: Eukaryota > Metazoa > Arthropoda > Insecta > Diptera > Syrphidae > Xylota > Xylota sylvarum. The sequence continues at coordinate 45,315,213 of LR999958.1, forward strand.
GTTCGACGTAATGGAATCACAGGCCAATAAGGAATTTCCAAAGCTAATCAGAGCAGTACTTACTCTAGTAATAAATTCCTGACACCATAACATCCGGCCTCGAATCCTAGTTAGTAAAATGGAATTGGTCCTAAAAGTTGGGAGTTGTGTCTTCAGGGTAATTTGTTTCTTCTTCTTCTTAGTTATTTGGTCCAAGTACTAGGTTAATTAGGAAGTCCTCTGTAGTAGTAGAAGTAATAATGCCAGAAATAAGCACCTCATCCTTGCCCTTTGTTAATCCTCGCTAGTCGGCGGTTCTCGTTGTGATGATGGTTTGATTAAATAACGATCAACTATCAATGATCCTAGAAAGACCCTGTTAGTAGAGCGCTGAGCTTCCTTAATCTGTATCTGATATGTTTGAGAAAGCAGCAAAATCTTCTATCCTTGCCGTCAGTTTGCAATTATCCCTTGTCTTAGCTATTTAAGAAACTCCTTTCACTGTTACCCTTTGTGAGAGACGATAGATTGGCTGATTGTATTATGGAGGATGTCAAATGTGACAGTTGTTTATATCTGCAGACTGAACATGCACACCCATTTGAGATGAGATTATTAGATAGAAAGGATGTAAAAGTTATATTTAAGACTTTTTTAGATCTAACAATTATGAAATACGCTCATGACTTAATGATGACGTTAATGGTTGCCGTTGATATATTGTTATAATTTCAAGAATTCGAGTGACTCTTTTTCGTATGGCTGCCATAGAGTTATTATTCACTTACAGGTCTTCAAATATGTACTACCTCGAGTTTATTTATATTTTTACACAGATTTTACATAAAATAATAGAAAAACAACAAAATATTTAATTTTGATAATATTTTCCCATACAGGCTACCGTTGCGAGTGGTGCGGTATGACAACACATGGAGGATGTCGCATGTACCTGGCTACTGAATGTAATTTTGGAATATTGCAACCGATCTACTTGCCACCACATTCTGTGTCAATACCACGAACAGAGGTGCCAATCGAAGCGATAATTGGGGTGCAAGTTAAAACTAAGAATACATTAGTACGAGATTATTCGTGTCGTAAGTATAAATAAAATTTTATTTAATTTAAAAAAAAAATATATATTTATATATCAACATCGCAGCTAAAGTTATGCTTCATCGATAAATTGGCATTTGATGTAATATCCATATATAGTTAAAATCAGAAAAATAAACAAAATTTATTATATTTAATTTAGTCGTTGAAAAACATGCAATTTTCAATGTCGTTCGCATTAAACCTTAAAAAAAATACCCAAGGATCCAAAAAAGCATTAATTAATATATGTTTGTAAAGAAATTAATGTAATTTTTATGTAATTTCTTTACAAAACAATATACATACATGTATGTATGTTAAATGTTGTAAAACTGAAAATCATTTTCATTTTTTGTTAAATTTTTTTAATTTTTGATGTGTGTAACAAATTTGTGTTACTTTAAAAAAAAAAAATTAAAATATAAAAATTAAAAAGAATGCAAAATTTAATTATCGCAAGACATTATTCTGAATTTTTAGGGCTATGCACAGCTGTATTTCATTATTCATGTATGTTTTTTATTTTAAGGGCTTTATTTTTTATTTCATTTTTATTTTATATGCATTTTGTATACTCCACTGGAAGATAGTTCAATGTCGGTAGTTAAAATTTTTTAGTTTTCTGACTATACTATTTTATTAATATTTTTTTTTATTGTATTGACATAGGGATGGCAATCATTCGACAAGAGCGTACTATTAAACCGCTAAGTAAGTTCTTGTACGTGTTGCACTTTCCAGAAACTTCTACACTCGTTCACACAAAAAAGGCGATTAAGCCTTGCTTTCTATCTCCATAAAGACTATTTCAAATTATAACCTTATGAGAGATGATGAAACTAGGAGAGAGCACAGTTCTCGGACTTTCGCCCGAAAAATATTTGCATTGTTGTGGTTGAAAATATTTCGGAACCGACACTCTAGTTCATTTGCAAACCATACATTAAGATGGATATGTTGCAGGGGTTTATGACCTCTCCTTCTGTTTAACTCTCTCTGGAGGGGAATTTTATTCGGCGGTTTAGACTGCCATCGCACATTCAGATTGTTGGGACACCTTTCTGTTATTTTATATCTGTCAAAGCCAATTAAAACCCACCGGCTCAGTGAATCATTTAGGAGTATACCTTGTAGTAAATTCTAGGCTGTAACCATGAATATGGCGATGGGTACAAATAAACCGAAATTTGCTCCATTTTGTATCTCAAAGCTTTGCCGAGTGACCTCTTCTCTTTGCAATCTCCGAAAAAATGATTAATCATAGACTTGCAAAATGAGCGGGTACAGTAGCTCTTTTTCATCATTAAAAGAAGCAATTTAAGCTTGCCATACTAGTCTATTCGAAATACGAATTGACTTAAGAATTGACTTGAATGGACACAACTGAATTTCTCATGGTTGATCAGGGCTTCAGATTATTATAGACACAGGAAACTTGGAGCTACAAATATAAATATTTGGTATGACAGGTCCATATGGAACCCCCACGGCCTGGCTTTTTGTAACCGTTCGTGTTGCGCATGTCTTTTTTTTCACACGAATGGAATGGACCTACTGTTTGAAGGATCTTTTTCATGACACCTATGTATGCTCTCGGATGTTTGTCAGATGCTTGCGAGAGATGGGATGGTGAAAGAACTTTGGTGTTGTTTAGGAATCGAGTCTTAAACCTTTCGCTAGTAGTCCGACACACTAACCACTGAGTCATGGCGCCCAAACATGGAACTAGTTTCATTTAAAAAGTTCAAGTTTTTATATTAGTTTTGTCATCGAAACTGCCGATATTTCGCGCAACTTTACTTATGTTAGCTCGGTCCTTAGCTTAGCATGCATTAAGTCGATTGAGATTCCCTTATATTTGAGTCTACCAACTGAGCGGAGGTCTTTCTCTAACAATGAACAGCTCATAGAATTCGTCCTTGAATCTCCTTCTCGAAAGCCTTATTTTGGAAGCTCAATACATGCGAATGCACCGATGGCTGTTTTGTTAATGATTTTGTAATGATATCGTTAATATATGTTAGTAGTTGCACAGATTTTTAAAATATTGTACCCAAAGGTTAACCTACATAATACCGTACGAACTCCGTTTGTATGCAAGATTTCATTTTTATTTGATTCGGAAACATATGTATATTCATCGTGTTTTGTTCTTCCTCTCGCATGACATTTCAGTTAAGCAGATGTTTTGTTGTTCTATGCGTTTCCTAACTTTCATGAAATTTTCATCATTCTCTGAAAGTATTATCCCTTACTCTTAGAAATTTGTCATTTTACGAATTTTAGTGCAAAAAGTATGGGAACAGACCTAATTCTTTCAAGAACGATGTAAAATAAATCGTCATCTTGTCTAAATTTTTTCTTGACATCAACATTGTCTGTCACATCGACATTTTGGACAAGGACAAGAATGTCCAAACTAGTCATGGGTGGGTACAGCTAGTCTCTAAAATACCGTCATGAGCGGCTTTAAAATCGATAAAATGCTGATGGTCATCGATTTCACTTCACTTTTTCCCAGATCTGTTCTAGTGTTAAGATTTGGTCAATGGGGACCTTCCCTAGCCTAAAATCGCACTGTTATGCGCCAATCAAATTTGATTTTACAAACTTCGTTGAAAATACTTTTTTTTTCCATAGATTGCCTTCATTCTTGACTATTCGTCAGGTAATGCTCCTGGTGCATGCTCCTTACCAAGTGCATGCTCCTTACCAAGTCATAGGCCGCTGCTTTAAACAGCTCGGTAGCAATGAGTTTAAGTAGTTTTATTGGATTTCAATTTGGATATCGATATCTTAATCTCACCTCGGTCTGTTGGACTGAAATTTTGATTATGCTGCAGATTTATTAGAACAATCTACCTTCATGATCTATTCCAAATTATGAAATAGTTGACAAAATCTACACCTATCTTCCAGTGGAGTGTACATACTTTATATATTATTTTTGAAGTGTCCCATTTGTTCATTTATCATTTCATTTATTTTCATTTTAAATGCTAAACACTTCCAAAATAGCAAAAAACTAAACAAATTATTATTGCTAACAATGCTTCCGAATAAACATCATAAAAAATAAAATTAAAAACGAACTAATCTCCATCACTCACTCTGTCCACTTTTTTTTCTATTTTTAACTTAACTTTACTATTTTTAAGTTTTATCTATTTATGTTTCTTTTCATTTACCTTAAATATAATTTATACAACAACCAAAACCCAAATTCTTTCATTTAGCGGAATTAAGAACAATAGGTTTGTGTGAGGCCACCACCGATAGTGATTTATCGATAAGACAAGAGCTCCAACGGCGCAAACGACGTACCCACCCGAATTTCCATCTCCTGTCGTCGTCCATGCTGCAATCGGATGCAAAGAAAAAGTCTCTAAATCGCAAGAAGTCGCGACACAAGAAACCCGAAGGCGAAGATTGCAACAGTGGTCCCAATGCACAGGGTGGCGGTGGCGGCGGCAGCGGTGCCTCTCGAAGCTACTCGAATATATTTCGTAAAATCAATGTGATAAATCGAAAAAGTTGGCCGAAATTAAATCGCAACTCGAATACGACTGAAGACGATTTCGATGACATCGATGAGGAGTACCATAATGGTGAGACGGTTGCAACAACGGTCCTAGCAGCAGCCGCCGCCGCCGCAGCGTCATCCACAGACGATCTGGATCCAGTGTTCAGTGAGAGTTTCTATGAAACTTCAGATACTGGAGGAGATCTAACAGCGACCGATCTAGACTCTAGTACGAACTTAGTTAGTAGTAATGTAAGCTATAATAGTAGTAGTAATACATCGATTGACAATCGCAACAGCACTGATAACTGGAATGATGCTCGTAATGTTAAATTACACGACAGTGGAGTGGGTAATTATCTATCGACGACAACGTCTAGTGCATCGCCTGCATTAAGGATACCGACAACTTTGAGTTATTCCCCGAATTCAAGTGAATCCTCGTCGGTGGGTCGAAGTAAGTCGTTTCAAGAGCCAGGCGCTGTTAAAGTACCGGCCAGTAAAAGATACTCAAGATTTTTCACCAAACGAAAACGTGCCAATAGTAGTAACAACAATTGTAAAAGTGATTTTAGCTTAGATACAGTATCGCAGAATATTGAAATAACAATACAGGATGAGGATGGCAACTATCAGCCGTATGACGATAATTTTTATGCGATAAACGATAATCATTTGGATAATCGGTATCGCAGGCGGCTTGAGAATGATCATTTATTTGGCCGACTAATGAAAAGAATGCGACGAATATCGTTTGGATGGCGGAAACCACGTTACAGAGAACGGAGAGGTGATGACGACTTAAATATTTAAAAAAAAAAAAAAAATGATTTTCGATTATTTTTTTCTTCTTTGATTTGTTTTTAATTTTTTTTTGATTTTGTACTTATTAACATTTGTTTTTAAATTTAATTTTGTTTTTGATTTCTTGTGTAGAAAATATTTTTGGAGTTTTTTTTTCGTTCGGAATTTTTTTTTTACACCTTAGTGGGTTAATGCGCAATCATTGTATACACCCTTTAGGTTTAATTGGGTTGGGTTAGGTGGCTATTGCCATTCAGTCAGGGACACACTTAAACCAAAAGAGGGTCCATCGTGATACCACGAAAGAAATAACCCTATTACCAGCACCGAAACTTACATATAGAACTCCCATACGGGATAAAAGGTAGGGCAACCAGTTTGGGAGTGAACCCACGCCGTAGGATGATTCGGGGCTTAGGCATCAAACTAATTTGATCCAGAGACAAAGCTTTTTGTTTTGTTTAAGTCGAGTCTGAGTAGATCACTAAGATCTTCGAATAACTTTTCGCCCAGAGTTTTTCTTTTCAAAGCCGATAGGGTAAGACAGTCATACAGAAGAAGAATGGAAATAAATCTGTTCTGTCTGTCCGATGGCTGCGGTTTCAATTGGAACTTTATCGATTTAATGAGGTGCTGTAACTTCTGCTTGATTTTTCCGGCAATCCATGTGGTAATGGAAACGTATGGACCACTGGAGTAGACTAGAGTATGACTCCCGCACCCGTACTAAATACTGTCTTGGATCCGTCTGTGTATACCTCTATCGCTGTCTCTTACATACTGCAGATACTTACATATGTTCATACCATGGTATACCGTAGTATGGTATACTACACATATGGTCAGCTGTGATTCTTACCATTGATTTGACCGCATTTGACGTTATAACAGCCACATACTTTGGGCACTTAGACTTACGACAATATCCCTTACTTATTCTTTCTTTCTGTGGTAACTTCGACACCCTGTTGGAGTCTATCACCCTGGATGCTGTCAGCGATTGACAGCTGTCGTTGTTTTTGTCATTCGAGGTTGATCATGGAAGAGGCGTTCAACCAATAAGGAGCGGAGATAAGTGGAATAAAAAGAAATTAAATCAACTGACATCACAGTCTTTTATTTATAATTTGGCAAGTTGTAACACTTTCCCTTCAGTAAACTTCGTCATAAAGGGAGGAAACTCTTAAAGGAATCGAATCATCTAATGGACTCACTCAACTGGGATCTCTATGTCTTAGTAGTTAGAGGCTAAGAAATCACAAAGAGCTTCGTTGCATATTTTCTATAAAAATTTAGAAAGAACAATTGATTTGTCTCGTGTTAGGAAAATCTTATCCAAATCTTCAAATATTCTTAGTTACATTACAAAAACCAGGTAGAAACTGGACCATGTCCAGCTAGGACACATGCTTTCCTGTTAACAAAACAGAGGCAAAATAGTGTGTAGAAAACCATAAAATAGTTCAGTTCCTAGTGCTAAAGGATGTTGTCACCCACTGGAAGCTACAGTGGGGAGTGCACAGACTCCTTTGTCTATGTTAAGTACAGCTTAAATTAGGTCGCATTTTTAGGCTTTAATGTTCTTTAATCAATCCAAAAAAAATCCTAACTAGTGGCGATTTGAACTTTTTGAGGCACCGAACCAAATTCAATATTTCGTTGAAAAATTAATGAATTATTAAATTTTCAAACAGAACTAGTACAGTTTATTATTTTATTTTGTATTTTGTTAATTAATATATTTATATATTTTCTTTCTACTTTTTATTTAATTGTAAATATGCGTTTTGCGATTTTTTCATAATTAAACACTTTTTTTCAAAATTTCAAAATTAAAACACATTTTTATAAACATTTTCGCCAAAAATTTAACAAAACTACTAACCCCAATCATATGTTATGCATTATATTATTAAAATTTAAGGCATTTTCTATATTTTGTTTCTCTATTCGCAAGACTTTTTCATAACATTTTTTTTATAAATGTATTTATTTTATTTACTTTTTTTCACTTATTTGTTTTTTTCTTTATTTTATTCACTTTAAACAAAATTAATGTCTTACCAATAAATGCACATTAATGCTGGCATGAATGAATTTTGCATGCAGAAATAATATTTTATGTAAGTGTTTTGCTTTGTGTTGTCTTATAAAAACAAAAAGAAATTTATATATAAATATGAGAGTATATACAGTTTGAGATTAAATTTAAATAAAGTGTATAGGGTGATATTACAGGCAAATCTTTTTTTTTGTTTTATTATTGATTTCATTACTAAAATTTCAGCAGGACTTGCTCTAAAACATATTTGTACTTAATGGTTATGATCTAGAAAGATGGTAGAGTGTCCTTGCATTTCAGTTTCTTTTATCAATAATGATGGAATAAAATATGTAACCATACATCTGCTGAAATTCGAACCTTTGTCATATTGCTAGATCCTGGAAAATAGCTTTACTGAAATTGAATTGACTTAAAGTAGATCGAATGCAAATGCATTCGGATTCCAAACAACAAACATTGTTGAATAATACTAAATTGTAGCTGCCTTGACTGGCTGTATTCAAAAGTTATTGTGACTCTTTAACGTGACGTCTAATGTGACCCGGTTGATCGCTTCAATAAAATTTGACGATTCAAAGTAAAAGAAAAATTTCGTGTCCTAGTCTTTTCCTAAACATATTTATAGGCGCTACATTTTAGGGTTAATATGGTCCTTAACCATCTTCACCAGAAAGTCGGTAATCTTACGTTCGTTATGGTGTGCTACTTAAGGTAAGGTTTTTCTGTACTGCTTATCTCTGCGGAGTAGATTTAAAAGCTCTGTATCCCGGAATTTTGGCGTATCTTCTTTCTATTTGTTTAAGCTCATTGTTCCCTTTTGCATACACCTTGAAGACCTATGCTCACAACTGTCCCCTAATTACAAATCTTTCTTCGATTGTCTTGAATGAGTTTCACTTTTGCATCTTGACTCTCGTAACGTTAAAGCACCTCTTTTATATCTGAGACTTTACAAACAAGGCATACCGACCACAGTATTTTCCTTAAATTTTTGACTGATGTGTTCCAGTTGAGTTTTAACCCTGACAGAATTCCCAAAAAGCTGTAAATTCTATACTCTTTCGACGTCCTGGGCACCAGAGGTTGATCATTCCAGACTTATTGCAAATATTGAAAGCGCGCTATGGGGACATAGCATGTCATTCGAATAAAGAGCTGCTCGATGTCTGCGACCTAAGAAACTCAACGAAGTAATCTCATTTCGGCTGATTGGTCACCAGCCAGATTTCATGACTATAGGCGAGAGTTGGATTACCGAGATAAAGGAGGATAACTTCACTTTGACCCTAGGTTCAGCCGACTTTTCAGAATTGAGCCTGTTTTTATCAAATACCACTAACATAAAGATTGAAAGAATCATTGCTCTAAACATGATGTTTGGTTAGGGACAACTCAAGGATGGCTGCATTATTTCTGGAAATCAGATAACTAATCATGAAACACCTTAGTTTGAATGATTCTCCACCATTGCTGAACTGCAATATTCAGTCTTGATGAACAGCAAAAAGGGAAGGCAACTAGGTGCATCCTTGGCACCGTTTACACAGTAGTAGTAGTAGTTCTTCTTTCATGACTAAAGCCGCATTGTCTCTAACCTCTAAAACTTCACCCCAGAGCAGCAATCATTTTCGCAAAAACTTTAACAGATTTTGTTACAAAAATCTGGGCGTGGTCACCGCAGAATTAATATGATCTTAATTAGAAGACTTGAAAATACCCTTTTTTCTTCTTTATCGTGACCTTAATCCCATCTACTTGGATTCGGCTAGTTAAGCATCTCAATGATGTTCTATCCTGAGTCTTGACTGATGTCTGGGTATCGTTCAGGTATTTGCAAAAAACTGACGTGTATGTCATAATTACTTGACGGACTCCGACCGTCAGTAGTGAACAGTAGTTTCCACTCTCTTCGATCCCGGGCCCTATGCTTCTAGTTATCTAGACCAAGCGGTCTGGAGTTCCTAATAATTTTATTCTTGAAATAGAGACTCGGGAGGCTATGATTCAAAGGCCCTCTTCGCTGGTGCATTTTTGTCCATCCACTCAATGTGCCTGACTTGCTTTGACTTATTGGGCTCCATTCACATATAAGATGCAGGGCATAGAGTTCGCGGTTGTATCTTTTCCTCCTTTCGAAATTTTCAATATTCAACATATCTTGTAACTCTGTTACATATATATAGGAAAACTGTCAAAAAGCCTCTGCGCTGGGAGCGAACGATGATTTCAATGTCGCCGGCGTATTAGAGAAGCTGGACAGACTTGTTGAAGATAGTGCCTTTCGTAGTAACACCTGTCCTACGCATTATCTGTTCCAGCACAAAATTGAAGAAGTCACATGGTAGCGTAACTCTTTGTCGAAATACGGTACACGTTTGGAGTATTTCGGAGCAACTGTTTCCGAATTGCACATTTCTGCGTATTTTCTACCTTCACGCTGAAAGCTGAATCAGTTTTGCTTTTTGGGCTGCTCACTGTCGCAAGCAGGTTCCTTATTGCCTGCCTTGGTCATCCAATGTCCCCCATTCTTGCGGCTGCTTAAGAGGACAGCTTCAGTTTTGTGGTCCGCTGATTCCAGACCTCGTGAACGAAGTCATATCTTCACGCCTTTGATGGTGTTGTTGCAGTTTTGCGTCATCTCTTCTAGCTTTTTAGCTACTACCACCACCGCGATGTCATCGGCGTATCCGATTATGTCCACCACTCTTGGACCCCGCATGCGCAGTACTCCATCATACATCATCCTCAGGGCAGGACCTAGTACTGATTCCTGTGGAACTCCTCCTGTAATTTTATATTTTTTCGGCCCTTCGTCCGTGTCATAGAAGAGGGTTCTGTCCTAAAAATAATTTGTGATTATTCACAGCAGGTAGTTTGGAACCCGAATATTTCTCAGCGCTCTCATGATTAAGTTCCAGTTGGCCGAGTTGAACGCATTTTTTACGTCGAGCATAACTACAGTGCAGTACTGCTTTTTTCCATCTGGTGCCATTTGGTGATATTCTGGTGATATTTCACATACTGCATACTGCATACTGCTTAAATCGCATAGATGGCGCTTCGTTTCTTCCTGAACCCGTATTGTTAGTTGGAAAGCCTATTGTCTCCTTCGGTGTACTGCTTGGAGTTGTCGCGGATAACTCCTTCCACCACTTTCCATACCGTGTCCAGCATTCACAGTGGTCTGTACGACGACGTTTGCTCTGGGGGCTTGTCGCCTTTCGGGATTAATACCAGCCTCTGTCGTTTCCATTGAAGAGGAAATTTCCTTCAGTTAGGCATCTTATATAAAGGTTTGCAAACACCTCTGGTTGTGTTTTAATTGCTTCCTTAAGGATGAAGTTTGGAATCCCGTCCATTCGTGGAGCCTTTCTTGCTTTTCATTAAGCCCGCCGCTTGCAGGACTTCTACAATTGTGACGGGTTGTATTGGTTCCGTATCCTCTATTATTATGCGCGGAAGATGCACACTGGTATTCCTTGGGAATCCTGGGACGAATGCTACCATTTGCGGCTTTGAAGTTGATGAAAAGATAGTGAGCCTCAACTTCGTTGGTCTTTTCCAGGATCTGTCTTAATAGGAAAATTTGCCTATCTTCAGACCGTTCAAACGTTAAGCTGTCATTAGTAATTCTAAAAAAAGATTTGCTCTGTAAAAACTACAAAAAAAAAATATGTAAAATAATTATTCAGTAACAGGAGTTGCCTCTTTTTTCCAAAATTCTTCGTTTGCCATACTAACAAAAAAAAAAAAAAAACAATCCATATCGAGCATAACAAATCCAATCTAACGTAAACAGAAAAATTCGATTTTAAACCCATTTTAGCTCGAAGTATATCTGAAGAGTTTAGTAGCGGTGATGCACCTAGAATTAAGGAAGATGAATCGTACAGCAAAACCGACTCGGCACCTAGTAGTGGTGGTGGAACCGCTGGAGGAACCGGAACTGGTACTTCAGCGACCGGAACTTGTAGCGCTGGGCCATCACACTATCGTGCCGACTCCCAAGGGCATAAATCTGACAAGGATAAGGAAAAAAAGGAAAAAGAGAGAGAAGAACGAGATCAGGGTAAGCAAGAATAATCATTTATATGATCCTTTCATGTATACGTGTGTGTCTGTGTGTGTTGTCTTACAGAAATGATTAAAGTGTTCGATGGAAATAGTTCCTTGAGACGGCAGCTTTACCGTGTCATTACAATTGCTAGGACATGTACACTAGAACAACTATTAACGACAGCATTGAGAGCATTTCATATAACTAGGGATCCAAGTGTAAGTGTATAAGCTGGGCACAAGCTTTGTCATTGATTTGAATAAATGAGTTTTGTTTTGAGCAGGCATTTTACCTAACCGATCTGTATGCCGCTGCTGGCAATGAGGACTTACCACTTGCTGATCCATCGCCAATATTAACTCTGACACATCTTGAAGGCAAACGACCCGCTATTCATCTCAGGTTTCATGATAAGGATAATGGTTTTGTACGGGTATATCCTGGTAAATTACAATCCCAACTCGAAGATCCGTACGTAAGTGTTCCTGTAGATAATTCAACTACAATAAAGGATTTGATTCGAGATGCATTGGATAAATTCGGTTTGCAAGATAATCAAATTCAAGATTATAGGTGAGTCCTTTAGAAACGATTATTCCATATACATATACGCAACATATACATATGAATTCTAGATGTTCCGAGGTGCTACTGGATCGTGGCGTTACCGAAAGAATTCTCTCATGGAACGAACGCCCATGGGATATTATGAAACAATTAGGAAACGACTCAATACGACAAATGGAATTAATGCGGTTTTATATGCAACATAAACAGGATCCACATGGGCCAAATGTAGCATTGTTTGTGGGTAATCTACCGCCAGGATTATCGCAAAGAAACTATGAACAGATATTGAGTAGATACGTTATGGAGGAGAATAAATTTACTAGTATTGGTCCGATTTATTACGAATATGGATCGGTTGTATTAACATTTGAGGACACTCAGAGAGCCGTAAATTGCATTTAAAGAACTGCAGTAGAGTTATTTTATTTATTTTTTTTTTTAGGTACGTGCATTCTATAACCTCCGTGAGACTATTATTGAAGATAAGAAACTACTTGTATTGTTACTTCCAAATATTGAACCAAGTATGGTGCCGTCTGATGTGAGACCTCTACTTGTGTTTGTTAATGTTAAGTCGGGCGGATGTCAGGGCTTAGAATTAATATCGAGCTTTAGAAAACTATTGAATCCTTATCAAGTATTCGATCTTGATAATGGAGGTCCTTTACCAGGGTAAATTACTTTTTATTTTGTAAAATAATTTAAAACACTTGTAAATTTTTAAACTTTTATCCACACAGGTTGTATGTATTTCGTCAAATTAAACACTATAAGATTTTGGTATGCGGAGGAGATGGAACTATTGGTTGGGTACTGCAATGTTTGGATAACGTTGGACAGGACTCGGAGTGCTCTAGTCCACCTTGTGCGATTGTACCATTGGGAACAGGTAATGTTTAAGTGAAAAATTTATTAACTTCTTTTAGGCAGGCTGCAGATACAGGGGTTGATCGTATTCATTAAGGTAGTCGAGTCACAATCACACAGTAAATTCTTGCAACCTGGTTTAAACATATTGTATAGAGCAATAGCCATGAACTCAGTGTAAATCCAACCAAGGTCCTGTATACTAGAATGTAATGGAGTGGAGTCTAACATAATCCTTATGTAAGTGTACTTGTATAGTGAACCGCTCTAGAGAGGAACTGTAATCTACTGGAAACCCATGAAGACATTGTTTACAAATAACTGGCTTTACAGCCTACAGCCCAATTTGCATTTATGAATTCTGTACAAGCCCTACCGCTTTATTTTTCTTGAGTACTTTATTTGTGGGTAAGATATCAGTGTTACTGGGAGGAATGATGCGACTTCGGGTAGTATTGCTTCGAGTAGCTCCTTGGAGTGTGAAGTATTGACTGTGTTGCTTAAATGGTTCAAACCATGGCGAGGTACTCCTGTCATATTTTGAGCTGTTTAGAACTCTGAATATGTATCACTTCCATCGTAATTCTATATTCGGTCATACTATGGCATCTACATATTTGCAGCCTTTTACGGGTGCTATTGATCTTACACAGTCCTGGCAGATTGCTTTTATGGACTAAATGAAACCTCTCATAGTATCGGTAATAGTTTCCGTCAATTCTGTAAATTGATTGCCTAGTTTTTGTTGGTAAGAAAAGAATCTGAGTTTTTTGTTCTTGCTTAGCAAATGATTTTTCTTCAGTCCTCTAAGCTGTCCTCGATCTGTGGCAATGTACGTAAGGAAAGGTTTTGAATAAAAATTTGAACTTACAACCAGCGATTACCTAATTTATGTAGTAGTCAAATATTTAGCTCGGGTGGTTGTCATTTAATTAGAAGTCCTTATTCTAAGAATTTTGCGGATACTAGGAATTCATAACAGCGGAATATTAGAAGCTTCAAAGGGAAGTAGAATTAACTTATTGAAAACTAAAACAATAATTGTCAAGTCATTACCAAAACAATCACCTTGCACTCTAAGACAGGAGCTTGCCGTAAGTATGTGAAGATCAAATGTGTAATTTTCTTAATCTACATCAGCATATTGTTATTTCCAAACGATAATAAATAAATACAATTTCAACTAAATGAATTATTATTTTCTTATTTATTTTTTTTTTTTTTGTCATAGGAAATGATTTAGCCCGTGTCCTATGCTGGGGCTCCGGCTATACGGGCGGTGAAGATCCTTTAAATTTACTTCGTGACGTTATTGAAGCCGAAGAGATACGTTTAGATCGATGGACAGTCGTGTTTCATCCAGAAGATAAGCCCGATGAGACAGCGCTGAAAGCGCCTTCAAATTCCACTGGTAAGAAGAAGAAGGCTCATCAAGCACATCTATTGCAACAGCATCATCTATTACCAGCCGGTGATATATCAGGTCATTTGATGTTCAAAATTATTAAATTAAAATTCAAAACAAACTGCAAACGTAAACAAAAAAAAAAAAAAGAACAAAAATGCTAACGTAAAAAACTGCATTTAAAATAAATACATTTTTATTATTATTTTTCTTTTAATTTATTTTTAAATTAAACAAAAGTCTAAATGTTATGTGTGTAGAAATTTTGTTATGCAGTTTCATTGTTGTTTGTTTTTTTATTAAAAAAAAAAAAAAGGTTTAACAAAACAAAAAAAGAAGGACTGCAAAACTTATTGCAATTTTACACAAATTGATATTTCAAAAGTTCTACATACAAGTAGCACTTAATTTTGTTTAAAAAAAAAATGAAAACAAATTAAAAACCAAAAACAAATAATTAACTAACAAAATGTGAACCAGTTAAATATTTTTATGTAAAGTAAATAATTTAAATAATCAACAAAACGAAACAAAAAAAAAAGTTACAGTTTGGTATATGATTATGCTGCAAGTTCGATGTGAAAAGATGATTTGCTAATAATTTGCATGATCATTCAAAATCGGTGTCATTATTTGTAATTTTTATATTTTATATTATTATTTTGTTGTGATGAATAATCAACTGTAAAGGTAAGATGTGTAACTATAAATGTATATATAAACAAATAGATAAATCAAAATTCATTCAAGCTTCACACATTAGTAGTGTTGGATTCCATTGTAGAAATTAAGATTGCATGTTTTTTTTTAGTTTTGTATAATATTTTTATTTTTTTTTCATTATAAGCTTTTGCAATATTATTTCATGTTAAATAGAGCTTTTTTCAACATCATGCTGTAGGAGCTATCATTCACAATTGGCATTAGTTGCGCTAGTTAAGGCATTGCACTCTCACAAGACGTTTCAGACATTAGTTTAGCGGTTTTAAAACAAGTTCGTTGATGTGCTTAACATATGAATTAGATATTTAAATGCATGTATTAATTAATTAATTAGAGCGTATAATAAAATTTGACTTGCAATTTTCATCAAATCAAACTGAACCACTGTATGGTGTGTTCGTTTATTATAATAATAATGGGAATATAATTTTGGGGACGCTACGGTTGAAGTTGGACCTTAACCTCAACAACTAAGTCGCACCAAAGACCATATAATAATAAATATGGTCTTTGGTCACACCTAATCATCACATTGAATTGGACGAAGTCCATTTTCGTGCTTCACCTGAGGACAGGTCTTATATTCGACGTTGTGCGTGTCCGGCTTATCACTATGAAATCTTTTTGACTAAAGTAGAGTTTGTTATTGCATCCTCTCCTCCACAATTTGTCAATACAAACATAACTCGGATTTCTAACTTTGAGTAAAACAAGCGCAGAAGATCAGCTTTTCAGTAAAATAAATCTTTTAAAGCATACTTTCGGGTTTCAGGTTTCGAATCCAGAAGAATCGTCAGTTTATGACATTGTGTGGACTATTCGAGAAATCGTTCGGTTAGTTCAGGAACCATTTTTCAAATTGTTGACACAACAAACTTGATCCAGTGCTGTCAAACTACATTGCTTGGACGTGTCTCTTGGGAATGCTATGTTGCCACATTTTTAGGCTCTCTAGTCTTTCCACAGACCACATACATATATAAATAAATTTATCTGTTCATCCGCACTACGGTTTACGCTATACTGGCATAGCTAACTGGCAGGATATCAATAGAAAGAAGAATGCACATCAAACTCCCGTCATGTATGATTAGTATGTCTTAGTCTTCATAGATTTGGTCTAGATTTATGCTGCGTAAACGTTTTTAGCTGCTTTGAGACGAGAGGTGACTCATTTTTCTCATTCCACAGTTTTTTCCATTTTCATAGAAGTGTTGCAAAGCCCAGTGTTGATTTGGCTATAATGTTTATAAGGCCTTAATTCCGTCAATTTATAGATAAGACCCAAAAAGAAAAGGAGAAGGAGAAGCAGTACAAATGCAAAAATTTTTGAAATCCGCCCACTGCCGCGCATTCTTTTTCATAACTTCACTAAATTACATAAAACCGAAAAATTTTGTTAATACCAAATATTTAGATATTCAGATTGATTCAACCATTAATTGTCTTTTGCGACGCCCACTTTTTGGTGGGCGAAGTTATCGTAGTAATTCAATCAAAAATGGAGTATCCCATGCCCACTTTGGTAGGGCTGATGGAAAGGAAGAGGGATAGGGTATCAAACAATCTGTTGCAGACGGATTGTAGCTTTTCTGTATATTTTTTGTCGGGATAGAAAGCACTACACTGCAGCATGCGATTGGTCTACTACCGCGGACCAAGAATCAGGTTTACTCATTTTACTAAATAAGCGCTTCGGGTATATAGATATTCTATCTGATACAAACCCGTGATCCGAAGTATTGTTGGGTTCTGCACAAAAGTCGCTGACAGTAGTCCCGGCACTCTTAAAAATACCAATAAGTTTATGCAGTTTGGTGAGAGAAAAGAATGCCGCTGATTTCTTTCAGACGTCCGGATGCATTTGTTTGGTCTGACTGTATCCTTTAGAGCCGTGTAACGTACACTTGTGTTCGACAGAAGTCCAACCAAGAGTACCCTTTTGAAAACGTTGAGTTTCTCTCATCATGGGTTTTAAAGAGTAGAACAACAATTACAACCACTGTTAAATATACCCTTCACATAAGTTTATTGGAACATATTTTAGTAAGTCTTTTGTCAGAAACTAACGCCAAATTATTTCTTTCAGACCAAGAGCTCTGTGTTCTTTACTCACTTACTTATGTAGGTGGTGCTACAGTTTCTACTGAACCTGGGCTTCAACAAAACAAGCCTCGTTAGTCATTCCGGTTAAGATCTCCATCTACTTCGAGGTTTTTCTCTACTGCATTGTCGAACCGGTGTTCATTCGCTCTACATGTCCAAGTGATCTCAGCTCTGGATTCCACCACTGTTCCTTATATGAATTAAAATCGTGCTTTAATGAGCGCCATCGAAATCATCTTCAATGGTTCTCCAAGACTACTAATATGAATCACTGATCTTTATTTTCACATTTTAAAGACTTTGATTTATCTGTTTATTCTGAAGAAATAAAAGCCGCAGGGTGATAAGGCCACAGGTCAAAAGTTCAAAACCGAGTATGGTCGGCTTTTTTGAAGTCTATAACAAGTTAATCAAATTTGTGAAGGAAAGAACGTTTGAGACTGATGAACGTACAGTCATTGTAAATCATGAAGCTGCAGATATAGATTATGGAATATTAACCTTTTCAAAGGCTCCTGATTGTAAGTGGGCAAAGTACTTCCTATGAGCAAAAACTTGTACCATCATCTATTCCCTCAGCAAGCATTATCTTTGTTTTTTAAAAAGGATCATAATTTTTTTTTTTTGCTTTACTGTTTTTAAGGTTGAGCTGAGGTAAAAAAAAAATTAGGGCGATGTTTTTTAAAACTTTGATCTCACTCTGAGCGTCACTTTTAAATTTTTGGAAGCTTGAAACTTAAGTAATTTACTAATAATTGCAATCCAACAAATTTTGACAGCATTTTGTAAATAAAATTCACAGTTTTGTAAAAAAAAAAATAAAAGTTTTTGTACTATTCTGCATTTTCACTTAAATTTAAACGGTGGAGCTTTGTATAAAATACATATACATTCTTGTGTTATCGCCTTTAGACATGGAATCAACATTATGAACATTTATTTTTTTTTTTTTTTTGGTTATTTATTTAAAATTAAATTTTTAACTCGGGTATACATATGTGTAGATTAAGTTAACTATCCCACTTATAACGATTAAAAACAATTTTTTAGGTGGTGGTGCCCAGAGTGAGGATAATTCTCAAATCTTTGTTATGAACAATTACTTTGGTATCGGTGTCGATGCAGATCTTTGTTTGGATTTCCATAATGCACGCGAAGAGAATCCGAATAAATTTAATTCACGATTACATAATAAGAGTTACTATGTTAAGATGGGTTTACGTAAGATCGTAGGTCGTAAAACCGTTAAGGAACTGCATAAGGAATTGCGTTTAGAAGTCGATGGCAAAGTTGTTGAATTGCCACCAGTTGAGGGAATTATTATTTTAAATATTTTAAGGTAACCAACATGCATATATATTTAAATTTGTATAAAATTAAATTTATTAACTTTAGCTGGGGAAGTGGAGCCAATCCATGGGGACCGGATAAAGATGATCAGTTTACTACACCGAATCACTATGATGGTGTTTTGGAGATAGTCGGTGTCACTGGTGTTGTACATTTGGGCCAAATACAATCGGGTATTCGAACGGCCATGAGGATAGCACAGGTTAATACAATACATACACGATTATGATTATGAAACTGAAATACATATGTATTTTTTTTTTTACACAGGGTGGTCACATCAAAATTCACTTATACTCTGACATGCCTGTTCAAGTCGATGGTGAACCATGGGTGCAGAGTCCTGGGGATGTTGTTGTATTAAAATCTGCCCTCAAGGTGAGTTCAAGCATCCCCTTTACTCTCTATACCAATTTTAATGTCAAACTTGGAAAAGAAAAAAGAAAAATTAATTTATATGTATATACATGTACATGTAATTAAATTTTGCTTAAACCTTAGTAAATTTGATTTGCATTCATTTAGTTCCTATACTTGAAAATGTATTAAAAAGAAAAATTTAAAAGGATATGCCGCATGTGTAAACATTTGTTAACTAATGTTATAAACCTTTTTTTGCACGCAATATTTACCAATGTTATTTATTTTTTAATTTAATTAATATTTTTACTTAAAATTTTCCGTTCTATATGATTTTATTAAATTTTTTTTTTATTTATAACCACTTTTGTACCCCGAAAACCCCTTTCCAAACCCAATAGTGCACCGAAAAGAAAAAAAAAAGAATGGGTAATTTTCTGTGGTTTTCTTAACAAAATTATCGGAGAAAGGAAAAAAAATTGTAAAAAACTGAGGAAAACCAAGAAAATTTCCCCAAAAAAAATATAAAAATTAATATTAACCAAATCCTGTGTATTTGTATGTATTGGATGTGTCCTTGTGATAAATAAATTCATATACGACTTAGGCGCATTACTTTTTTTTTGCAGTAAAGTGAGGAATTTAACACTAATACACTACAATTTGCAATCCCTTGCACACGATAACATTAGATTAAGTTATATCATAGTTATCCCATCTAGTTAAATTATTTAGCAAATATTATTAACCAACGAAAATGGTAGATTTGCATCTTAGAGTCTGTAGTATTTTGCAGCAACTCCCTCGTAAGGCAAAGGACTTCAACAACACTTGCCTGCTAATGTGATCAGACCTCTGCAGAGGTATTTTGGTTGTACAAATATCTTTTCTAGCAATCTTGAGCAAGCAAAACTGGGCTTGATGATTCAATAGTGATTCATCTCTAATCAGAAAAATTTTTAAAAGTCCAAGATGGTGTAGGGCACGAGCATTAGGTCGGCCATTTTTTGGTAGCTTATCTCCCGTCAACGCAAACGGAACTGAATAGCTTTTTTTCTTTCAAAACGATCGAGGATATCTTCATCCGTTTTCGATAAAGTTCACGCTTCAGTGGCATAAAGTAAGACTGGGATAGTAAAGGTTTTATATACTACATAGATAGAATATTCTTAGTTCTTCGGGATACCGGCTTACTATTCAATTGTTGTCACCCCAAAAAAGTAGCGATTGACAAGAGATATTCTTCGTTTGTTGTCAGAATTGATAGCACAGCCAAAGTACACAAAGTCCCTTTCTAACTTAAGTTATTCCATTAATGGAGCATGAAAAGCTAGGCACAACAATAGCAATGGTTTTAGCAAACAGCCATCAGGCTGAACTGAGGCTAAATCAGGCACGCCTATTAATTGCGTTTCCATTGCTCTCTAGATCCTGTTGAGTAGCCCATTGATAAGGTATTAGACATATTCACAAATTTACTCAGAATATATGTACCAAAGGAAGAATTGTGGTAAGGCACTTTCGAAGGATATAGCTTGTTCTTTTGGGTTATGCTGTATCTTTCCACCAGAAAATACATATCTTTAATAGATATTGAAAATCTATCCTTTCCTGAATTTCAAATAAATTGCTCTTATTTGCTTGTTTTTATGATGCTTTTGGGTTAGCGACTGGGCGCCGTGGCTGAAGTGGTTAGTGCGTTGAACTACAGAGCGAGGGGTTCAAGTTTCGATCCCCAGACAACACCTAAAGTTTCTTTCACGGCCGCACCTCTTGCGAGCGTCTGACAAACATCCGAGAGTAAAACTGTCATGGAAATGCTTCTCAAAAACAAAAATTGCTCTTCGGATACGGTCCCTTACATTCGTGTAAAGAATATAACACGCACAATAAGAATGGTTGCGAGAAGCCCTGGGTCCCATGGATCTGTCGTGCCAAAAATTTGTATTTTTTTTCTGTTACGTTAGTGAGACCCTTTATCTTTCTTAAGCTGTGAAACCGCGTTGATTTATTGAGAATGTCATGTTTCGCTTCTCCTGGGTTGATGCTCTTACTTCGCTGACCTCTTTGATGAATAGCATGTACTGGATATACTGGTTAGTGGCATTTTCAATCGAATATACTATGAACAGTTTGCAATGCAAGCTCTTTCAGTAGGCACCGCATTCTACACTTTACTTTACTTCTTTTTGCTCAGCATTTCCACTCCAAAATTGGCAGATTTCACATTTGACCCTCTGAATCTATACAAATTAGAAATAAATCAAGCTTATGTGTACGTACTTGCCGATTTTGACATTTAAGTCTCTTACCCCGATTCTGGCATCATTTTCCTGACTTCGGCTGACTCCACAGTTTCTGTTTCGAAAGTCATAAAACTGTATTTTCATAAGTTCATAATCACAGAATCTCTTATCGACTTAAAGTCACTAAAAGTTGGACTCTGGACACTGCCATAATTTCTGACAACTGCGCTAAATATCGAAACGCAATTCAGAGAGAGTGAAGGTGAATAAAATGCGTAAACTGCAGCTGCTTAGTGGGCTGCCATTAATCCATTTTAGTTGCAATTGTAAGCCTTTTTTTCAAGGCACTAACTCAGTTTTTGAGGTCCTTACTGATTTCAGCTTCATAAGTATGTATATCAAATTTTCCTAAGTATATGACAAGTTTGGGAAATTCGTATTAATTCATAGCAACCACAAATTAATTTCTTACACTTCAACCTATAATTCACTATTCCCACGCAAACATTAACTGAGTTCGTACAAGGTAGGAATTTAGCACACCCCTCAAAATAATTAAAAAAAAAAAAAAAAAAATAAAAAATGTAATGCGCCTATTAAATAGATATTTTTAGTTGTACCCTCATAAAACACTTTGTAAATTATATAAATGGATCAATATGAATGGTTGTGCTTATTGATTAAATGTCTAAATTAAAGTTCTTATACATAAAACCCTAAATCAAAATATTTTCTAAACAAAAAAATTGTTTTGCAGTAAGCACAGCTTAAAAATTAAATTTTAAAGACAAAAGTTAGAACCATACCCAAAAAAAAAAACTTATTCCTTAACTTAACCCCAGGCAACAATGCTGAGGAAATCAAAAAGTAAACGTCGCCTCACGGAACCGCATATTTCACCGGCGTTACTCGCTGTGGCAACATCGTCACAAGCAGCACAAGCAGGAATGTCACAGCAACCACCTGAAAATGGGGATCGCGATAAGGAGCCCTATGGCACATAGAGATCCCGTCCGTCCGGTCCTAGTTTTCTTTTTTCCTGTTTTCTTTGAAAAGAAAAAACAAAGCAAAAAAAGCAAAACACAAGATTTACAAATCAAACAAAAAAAAAACATATACACAAACAAAAAAAAAAACTTCACATCTACACAAAAAAAAATCCCATTCATCCTTACACCATTTAGTTTTGTTGTTAAAAAAAAAAAATACCTTTAAATAAAACAAGACAAATTTCGGTTCTTTCAGAGGCATTTATTTCAAATGTAAATACAATTAAGGGAATCCTAATTATATTACGGTGTCTATTATACTTATAATATTCGTGTTATATTTACAAATTTTTTTATTCAACTATACATATTTATTATACATAAAAAAAATATATATATATTTAAATTATATTATATTATTAGCTATTCAGGTTAAAACAAAACTCACAAAAAATATTACATGCTTTAAACAAAAAAAAATAGTCAAAACAAAAATAAGTAAATATGAAAATTTAACAAAAAAAATAAATGATTCCTATGTAATATAGAAAATATGTTGTTTTCCGAATCCGATAAAAAATTGTATAGAAAAAACAAAAAAAAAGTTATTCTTACACACCACACCACTAACACTATGTCTCACTCATTCCCTCCAATAAAAAATAAAAAAAAAAGCATAAAAGAATATTTAACCCTTTGCAAAAGCTTTTTATTTTTATTTTTCGTTATTTACTTATTTTCTACTTTTATACAATTATTTAAGTTTGTTCAGAAAAATATATACTAGTTAGTAGTTTCATGCCGCATTCGCGCTTATATTTTTTATAGTTATATTATTTCTAATATTTCTTTTGAACTAATATTTTTTTATTTTTTTTTCTATAATAGCTGAAGAATATAAAATTTAATATTTTAGTTCGAAAATTTGAAATTATTTCGTTTACTAAACTTTTTGCTTGTTTAATTTAAAATTTAAATTATTGATGTTATACAAAATTCAATTAGCTTTTTATTTTTTTTATTCTCTAAACGCACAAAGTATATTTGATTTTTGAGATAAAAAATAAAAAAAAAAACCAACCAAAGAAACTTATTTAAGTACAAAACTTTAAATTAGAAAGAAGTCCATAATATTTAATAAAATTCTTACATATTTTTCTTTTCTTATTTTCACGCTGACATGTTATAAAATATAAAAAAAAAACCATACACAACACACCTAAACAAAATTAAAAAAAAAAACAACATTATTTTATGATTTATTTTATCCCAACAAAACAAACTATTATATACCGACTCTATCCATTGATGTGTTTTAAAAAAAAAAATACTATAAATTAATAAAATTAAAAAAAAAAAACTTACACACACATTTCTGGACCGGACAGGCGACGATGTTGAAAAAGAACAAAGGCAAAATGAAGCGTCGCAATACAGAACCAACAATGATCGTGGGTGGAACCGCAACACCACAAATGTCCTTAGCTATACAACCGGCTGACGATAATAATTCAGAACAAGCGAATAATACGGATTTCTGAATATGGTATAGCGAGCGACTAATTTAACGACCTACTATAATATAATATATAAAAACCAAACCTTTTTTACACATATAAATAAGAAACCAAAGATTTGAATGTTAAATTTCCGCTTCAGTTGCAAAGAAAATTTTTCAAAATGAAATCTAATAAAATCAAAATTTAAAAAATAAAGCGAAACCAAAAAAAAAAAAAAGAAAAAAAAACAAAAACGTGTATTGGACAATTAGATATACATATATGTGTATTTTATGTTTTAAATGTTGTATCTATATTTTATTTTTCTCCTGTTATTTTAGACCGTTAAAATAGTTGCTCTCTATTTATTCACTTATTAAAAAAAATATATATATATTTATGAAATAGCCAAATCCAGGCATAACTTTAAAGAAAAAAATTTATTTTATTTTTTTGCACATAATTTTCTTTTATAAATATTGTAAAAATAAACAAAAAATAGTTGTAAAATCAAAAAAAAAAATCTAATAATGTCCACCGAAATAAGTATAAACAAAAATTAATTAAAACCAAAGAATATACCAATTTATATAGCAGAACAAATAGTGTCTTAGAAAAATTAAAAAAAAAAAAAAAAACAAATTCATCGCCACCAGCACAATGTATGTATCTAAAGACATTTTTTGTTAAATTAAAAAAAAAAGAACTTATTTAAGATTTAAAAAAATAAATTATTGCAAATCTAATTAAAACCTAAAATATATAAATTCTTCCTCATAAAGAAAGAATGTTATGCAAAATAAATTTTGTCGTGATAAAAACAAAAACAGGCTTTTTAACTACCATAACATCTATGAAAGCTAGTAAATAAATTTAAATAAAAACAAAAGTAAGAAAGCAAAAAACAATGTTATCTCTGATGTTAAAAAAAATTGTGCTTAAATCTTTTATTTTACAATTCATGTGTCAAAGAAAACAAATATCACTTGTTAAAAAATTCTACCTTAGTTATATATTACAAAACACTATTGTAAAAAAAAACATATACTATAACTTACTCAAAATAATTATAATTTATTTATTGTACTCGTATAATTTTCATTTTATATTTTACTCTGTCTTATGCTTTTATTAAAAGAAAAAAAAAACTAAAGTCTCCTTAAATGATAGATAAAAACAAAATTAAACCAACATTAGTATGTAATATTGGAAAAAATGAAAAAAAAAACATGAAAAAACAATTTATACGCTTAATAAATATCATAAGATATTTTTTTAAGGTTTAATGTTATTGTAGAAATATAGCACAAAACACAAAACTTATTAAAAAAAACGAGAAGGAACAAACAAATCAGAGCAAGAAGAACTTAAGCATTTTTTTTTGTTGTTAATTTTCAGTTTTTTTTACATGTGTAGACAGAGATGTCAATAGTTTCGTAATAAATGTTAAATTTTATTTTTCTCATGTACATTTTTTTTCAATTCATCTCTTGAAAATGTTTAAACAAAATTAGAAAAAAATTATCGGAAAATTTAAAAGAAAAAAATTATCGAATGAAGGAAAAAATTTATAAAAATACATCTATGTATGTAAAAAAAAAAAATCGGCTTTGGCAAAACATAACGAACAACATTCACTTGAATATGTATACCTTCAATAAAACAAAAGTTTGTTAAACTAAAAAAATAGCAAAAATTGCATGGCTTTTGGCTATAAACTCTGCGGGACGAACACTTTTAGTATCGAATGATTAAAAAAAATAAAAAATTTAAAATTGACTAAGTCGGATTGTGCAATTGGTATAAATATTCTCTGTTGTTGTTCTATTAATGAACAAAAACTTTAATTGTTAAGGATATTTGCTTATATCATGCAAGTAATGAAAAGGATATAGTTCGATAAAAAAAAAACCCCTCCAAGGAATGAAAAAATTGAATCAAAATTATTAGGTTAAGCTATAAAATATATATAAAAAAAAAAACTAGTGTAAGAAATTTCATTTCTTTCTAATCAATATTCACGACTTGGAATACGTTTTTACGATTGTTTAGGACAGCTATTTTTTTTAAAAAGGAGTCGGTAATTTGCATGATAAAAGTAGACTAACCTTAACAAAAAAAAAAAACTTTGACTACACCACTGATAACTGGTGTATGGAAAAGAAACAAATACAAAGTCTGAGCGACACTCCAACTCTTCCCCGGGATAAGGATTTGAGTGTGCATTAGGCTTGGAAAAAAAAAAGTAAAACTAAAATTTCTATTCACCCAGCTGTGGATTAGGGGCTCGGTGGGGGCGGTTAAAACCAGTTCCGGATAGATTTCGTTAAGGCAAGATCATGTCTATGCTTTTATTTTGCATGGTCTTATATTTGACACGCTTTTGACTTCCCTCACTTACAATCAGCAGCTGGATGACTATATACAAAACAAAAAGAAATTCTTTTATTTTCAATTTGAACTTTATTTAAAAATTAATTTATTAAAGTAAAAACAAAAGAAAAAGATAAAACTTTCAAATATTTAAAGAAATCCATATAAAACAAAAGAACATTCATAATTACCAATATTATATTCCCAAATATATACATAAAATATAAATATATAAAAAAAATTTAAGCATAGAAATTGATGTAGTATTTAACTTTAAGGATTAAAACAAAATAAATATATATATGATATAAATATTAATTTATGCAGAAACAATTTATCTGAAAAATTAAAAACAAAAAAAAAAAACGTAATAAACTTGATATTGTTAAGTTTTCAAAAAAAAATAGTAATAGCCTTTTTTCGATCTAAAAAGTTATACATTTAAAATTATGATAGAAGAAACTCTCTTATAAAACCAACAATTCGTTTGAAAAGGAAACTATGATGGAAAACAAGATCGAAAATGAATCTTGGCATTAAAAACTAATGAAAAATAAATCATTCCATAAACAATTTACATTTATTAAAAACAAAGAAAAAAAGAAACTGCAACCAACCGATGAACTACAAATTCTATCGAATTTAAATACACTAGATTCAATATAAACAGGTAATAGCTAGAAAGCATATGAAACAAATATTATCGGCGATTTGCTAAAGGATAAACATTCATTTTAATCAGAATATGCAAAAAAAAAAAAAACAAAAATAAATAAACTCACATTATCTGGCAGTAATATAAGAAAATATATTTTATATAAAGATATTTTAGACCTACTACAACCTAAACATTTAAATATTAAAAATAAAAAAAATAAACCACTCAACATACTTAATTGTTTATTTCTTTTGTAAAAAGTATTATATAGTTACATACAAAATAATATTAAAAAAAATGCTTATAAAAATTTGCCCCATGGAGGAAGGATACAAATTCAATTTCCCATAAAAAAAAAATTAAAATAAATATTTTTATTGCATAAGTGTATGTTTCAAATATAAGCCAATAATAAATAAATTACTTAAAGCGCCATATGCACTTAAATTTGTTGTATAAATGTCGTTACTCTCATTAAAAAAAAAAAAACAAAAAAAAAAACAAGTACTACAACTAGCAACATAACATGCATTTTTGATTAAAATGAAACTTTATTCTACACAAAAATACAAAAGTCGAAAAATAAAAAAAGTAAACAACAAAAAAAAACTTGCATAAATGAAAGTGAACTGATGAAATGTTAAAAAATAACGGCAGATACACAAATATGGAATAAAATAATAATAAAATGATATACGCTTTGATATACGGACATGTGAACAAAATAGTACCCATTGACAAAAGTAAAAAGAAGAAAAAGAAAATGAGAAGGAAAGAATATGTAATAAATTTATGTGATTCGAAAACAAAAGGAAGAAAACATGGGTACTAAGGGAATACAAAAGAAAGAAATAGAAAATATTCAGCGTATTGCATAAAATTGTCAAAATAGAAAAATACAAAATAAATGTAACTAATAACAGATACTGTAAATGAGTTTTATTTAATTTTATACATACAATTACATCTTAGGTACTACGTGTGTAATTTGAATTTGCTAAACCAAAGGAATATTAATGGAAACCTAAATAATAGTTAGTTGAGAGGTCATTGTATCCAGAGTCTCGCTACAAGAAGCATTCATCTCCCCTTGCTGTGGGTTCTACTCATCAATGAAATACAGAAAAACAAAGTAATTGCCTAGCTTCTCACAACCATTCATGTTGTGCGTGGTATATCCTTTACATGAATGTAACCCGGTCTACTGTATTGCTTGTAAGAGGAAAATTCTTTACCCAGCAAACTGTTATAAAAGTCATTAGAAGCACATAATACGTCAATTCCCAGAGGGAACACGCCTAAGAATAACTTATAGTGCGAAATACTTAAGAATACGGGCAGCGGCTGGTTGCTACACATCCAACCAAATTTTCGGCAAGATTAATCTTAAAAAAATTTCGTGGTTGTATCGGCAATCGTAAGATCTATACTCATGTATGGCAATGTAATCTACATAGTCTGGTGGCTGGCCCCAGAACAAGTAAAGATAATTAATTGCAATAATACAGAGACTAGCATGAACATGATATTCGAATGGACTGCGCTATAAGTATAAGTAGAAATCGGATGCACAATAAGTATTTACATCCATAGAGACTTATCTTTTAGGCAGAGAGAACAATACTTTGTAGAAATGACTAATCCCTCCCTAAGAGTTTCAGACCTAAGTATGTGTAGTCTGTCTTCCCTCTTGCTAAAAAAGCTTGGAGAGACTAGTCGAAATTCAGCGGTGCAGGATTGCACTGAGAATGCACCCTCTCTGCGAGACTATGCTTCAAAACCTAGTCGCTAGTATTGATGAGCGTACATATTTATTATATTTGACTGCATGTGTGACTCTGCCACACAACACGGGGTACATGAGGAATTGGTATTGTGGATCAGGGCAATGCTGATGATTAAAACTTTGATTGTAGATGCGGACTGTATCCGCTATGTTATGGTGCATGGCGGTTGCGTCTCTTTTGCGTACTTTTAATGTACTCTCGGGCATACGCGGATGATGTTGCCTTTCTTTCTGTCGGGTCATGCCTACAGACTGTGCTCTTAGACGTTTGGACATGGTCGATGAATGATGCACTTAGAGTTGAGCTTTTGCTCAATCCTCTGAAAATTAATATTGTTTTCTTCATGGGAAGGAGGACTGTCTTCGGCCAGAGTCTGAGCCTAGACTGGGGTATAGTCGAATCAAGAGTTCTGTGCTGGTGTCTTCGTAGAGACCGACAACACTAGACTTTACTATTCGTTAAGTAAGCATGCCTCTGTTTCTCAAGCGGAGATCCAAGCAATCCTAATGGCTATCGATTGCAAAAAATAGATGGATGAGTTGGAGCTTTGTCGTTAACCAGATCGAAAATAGTTTGAAAATGCAACTGAACTCTTTGACTCTTGTCTGGGTCCCAGGCCACACTGGGATTATGTGGAATGATCTTGGATCTTTCCACGTCCTTGATCTCATGAACGGAATTGTGTGTGTCACATCTCTCCAGGTTGCCACGAAATTAAACAAATTCTCCCGAATGTTTATAAAGTAGGAAATAGTACAAGTTTTAGTTGAGTTTTAACTTTTCTGATGGAAGGGTTCAGGAAGATAAAAAAAACATGGTTTCCATTAAAAAATACTACTGATAAAATATTCTGGTTGTATGGAAATCGCATGCTGATTGTATCGTGTGTTTGCTACATACAATAGTTGGCCCGATGTCAGTACAACACAAGTCAGTACGATGATTGTATCGTGTATTGAGTATTCTCTACTTAAGAAATCAGAGGCATTCTTTGTTATCTCTCAGCCAAATATTGTAGAAGACTTCTTAACTGGACACTTTTGCTAAGCATTTTAGTATGCTAGACTTAAGAGACATCACTCGACGTTTGTTAAGAGGGCGACGATACTTCGAAGCGATTCCTTCGTGATTGTCTTGCCTTTGCTCGGATCAGGTGGCATATGATCCTGATGTGAAGCCCAAAATCATTTTTCCAGCACTGATGCGACATTTGCTCATACCCAATTTTGGAATAAAACAACAATAAAACAAACTAAGCAGTTTTGGCATCACTCCTGTCACTAAAAATTCGTTCTAAAAGTAGCGAATACCAGCTGTTGACAATTGCCAGTGTCTCATGACATTTCTCTAAATAATTCGAAAGTTCTTTCTGTGCTCTATTTGTTTTCATTCCGATAATAAAATATCAGCTAATTGTGCATAGTAAACAAAGTAACAAACGAAGAAATTAAGTAAAAAAGCAAAAACATAATGGCTTTGGCAAATGTCCTCATACTTAGCCAAATCGCTGGCCATGTAATCCTCTTCATTCTCTCTCTCTGTATGATTGTTCCATTGACTATGAATCTAAATGAATTTAGGTACGTAATTTATTTTAGCACATTAATCCTATGTATCTAATCACGACTTGCACTGACTCATTGGTAATTCACAGCGGACATTGTTTACTGTTTGCGTCAGGAAAGTGGCGAGAAGAGGATGGATTGTTTAATGTTGAATGGGCGTCGTCTGGATTTTGTAGATTCCCCTTAGCAACTGGGATTGTATTGTTTGTTGTTTCCAGCTTACAGATATACCGGTTGGTTAATCTGCGTATATTTCATTAGACTCCTTAATTTTGTAATTAATTTTGAATTAGATTTGCCCGCCTGCGAGAGGAAAGCTCATTCCTGGCACTTTTCATCGATGTAGTCGTCGGCATTCAGATGCTTGCCATGTCCATATTGTCTGCAATTATCATTACTCTTGGCTTTATTGTGTGGTGCTCGGAAATGACAGAACGTTTTCCATCGTGTGAAACTGCTGCTGGACAGAATATCACTCCTGGTGGCGAGAAGATCGATACATCGGGATTCTACATTGAAATGGGAACTGCACAGGTAACGTATTCTATTTTAGTAACCTAATGTGACATTTCAAATAAAAAAATTTGCCCTTCAGACACGCCATTAATCAATAGTCACTTTCCATTCGTGTGAAGAATCAAGAATATAACATTCGAATTTTTTTCCACTTTTCAAGAATATAACACGCACAATACGAATGGTCGTGAGTAGGTAGGTCTATGGTACCGTACGGACTTGTTGCGTCGTATCTAGTTCTCGTCCTTTCCCTTGGTGCGATTAACCATATTATCTTATGTGCTGAATTGTGTTGCGGAAAGCGACTTACGACGTTCGCACAGTATGATGGCTAAAGTGTTGTATGCCACTTTGAGTAGGAATGTATCTTGACAGTTCTTGCAAGATAAGAAATCGAACGTATAGACTTCGGAGATTTATCATTTTGTTGTGGCTTTGTTCCTGCCTATCATATATTATGTTTTCCTCTTTGTGTCAAAGAGTCTGCATTGGTTTGGATTTCTTGTAAAACCGTGTTAGTCCGTTTCTGTCATCTTTCTCTTCGCGCATTCATCATCATACCATAAGCTTTTCTTCACTTCTGATGGCAAAAAACTGAGTCCACTAGTAAGGAAGACATGGTACAGAGCCTCTTGGTTCTTAAACTCTCTAAATAAAGAATATCAATTATTTAAAACTTTTTTCTTTTCTTTATCTTTTTTTCAGTTTGGAGCATGGGGAAGCTTTGCCATTTCAGTTGGAGTCGCTGTGATTGCTCTCTTGAAACTCATTAACAACCATCAAGTTCGAAATATCAAAGTATCCATGTACTTGGAACGACAACGTCTCGTAAACGAGGATGCATTGAATGTGAATAATCAAAGAGATGGACGATCAACTCCACCTATTGAAGCTGGAAAGTGAAGTGGTTTGGTTATCTTGTTATCTTATGAGACATAAATCTACTTTTACGAATAGCATTTTCATTCTTAAACTAAACGTAATACATATTAAGATAAATTTTAATTACATTATTGTATTGTTTAACCAAAAAAAAAAACTAAGATGATTGCACAGATCGGAGACTAAACTATTAGCTGGCAACATACTAGATGTACTGTAAATATATTTTCTTTCTTTTTTTATTTTAATATTTTTTGTTGATTCATAGCGAACTTGAGTTCAATAAGCTTGTAAGCTTTACCATCATTTAAATTTAAATAAATTCATATTTATATATACTTTACACAATGTTTGATCTATATTTGGTTTTATGTGATATTTAAAAGCAACTCCAATATAAATAAACTATCTTTATGAAAAAAATATTTTGACTATTCTCTTTAGTTGTTGGGGCATCGGTATCCTTACAATGAGCAACTAAATCGAAGATTTCATATTTTCATTTATGGCAGAACTGGGTAATTTGTTTTTCTTTGAAAATCTTTTCTGATTTTCTACTTAACGTCGAGTATGCAAAATTTATGTTTTGTAATACATTCCTCAATTTTGGGAATGAGTTAGAAAAAGATCAGTTCTTCATCAGAGCTGAGATGCATTATGGTGTCGTTTCCAAGATTTTACGTAGCTTTTAGTGAAGTAAAATATGTACCTCGATTATACCTGTCGACATTGTTTGAACCCTTTTTTCAGTATACTTACGCAGTATACCTATCAAGGTACCCGCTCCGAAAAAGTTACGAATCGTAAGAAAATTAGAAAAAGTGCAGTACGTCGCAGGTAGACGTTGTGCGACGTTGTAATCATCCGCTTTCAGAGACTGTTTCCGATACGAGTGTCGGAACGGATAGCATGATATGAAGTTCTACGATTTCGTACGAATCGAAGAAAATTCTGTTCCGATCGGATACCATGATAGGGCTGATTATTCAGTTCATAAAGGATACGTTCATCTGCCCCATTCTTGCAATATGTATGTCAATAATTGGTGCGTTCGTTCATTCTACGCAATGTTAGCTGACCGTATAAAAATATTCCCCACAAGATCACGAGACATACCAAAAACATACAGTAGGTGGAAGCGTAGATACAAGCTCAAAGAAAATTTCTTTCAAATAATCAATGTAATATGGTCTTATGTTCCACGATACGCGACTCGCGTATGTAAGTCACACTAGGATGAACGAAGGCTTGGTAATATATTCATCACTTTCATAATTGAATAGAAAAAAAGGAGTTTTAAGACATGAATAGCGCTCTTGTCTTGCAACTTTTACAACGGGAAGAACTGCTTCTGTATTCATTATGTTGTCCTCTTCTTGCCTGTTTAACAGCTGGAAGTGTCGTCTCAAATCCTTTTGGCTCAACAATTCCAATGGCTCAATATTCTTTCCTCGCCGTAGCTCGGTAATAGGGTTATTGCTTTATTTACTTACATATGCATATGAATTCCCTATGTGTCTTCTGCAGAAAAGTATTACTCTAAACAAACAAACTCTTCTTTAAATTTTTGTAGCGCATCATTTAATGCTTAAAAATATGTATGTACCTTTATTTATCTTAACTAACACATAAAGCTATTTGCATTTTAAATACATTCCTAGAATTTACATCCTTTCTTGAATTATTGAAAAAACAAAACTCTTAAAAGGCACAAAAGGAACTGGCAGTTAGTACAAAAATAAATAATTTAAATAAATTAAAAAAAAATAAAATAAAAGAGATAACTAAACTTCACATTTTGGTCTAAAACCGGTAATTACTAACTTATGCCGCTCGACTCTGTAGGCCCGGCGTTCTCGTTTCATCTCGCACAAGCAATTCTAACGCCGGTATATCAATGTCCATCAAAAGCATTTTCGCTTTCCATCCACAGAATAAACGGTAATCGGCTAAAATTGTCCCACAATTCTGATCAAACTTTTCATAAATCTTAACGTGCGTCAACTGAGCATGAATTAGAGCTAATCCTAGTCTGTTCATTTCTTTTAGCTTGGAAAGTGGGGCGGTATTCAGCCTGCAATAAAATAAATAAAAAAGTATCTGTGATTGAATTGTCCGATCAGATAGATGAGTGTGATTGATTACCCTTGGTCGATATTATAATATTGTAGCAGGGTTAGAATTTCTAATACTGTCGGATAATATGTAAAGAGTATACTCTCTTCGGGATAATACTTTTTTATGTCCAAATATATTTTCCGTGTTAAATCAAATGCTTGTCCAACAAAATCTAGAAGAAAATAGTGCTTCATTAGTTGATATACCTGCAGTTGAAAACAAGAAAAGCGAAACTCAAAAATTTTATAAAAATCGTCATAGGGTGAAGGACTACGAGTCTCGTTTAGGAGACTCGCTAAGGAAAAAAAAGTCTTACTATTCATAGCAATAAATTTAGCGTATTTCAGTCTCTGCATGACGCGATACTCATGGTATGGCGGGAACAATAGTTCTGACACTCTATCCAAGATTATCCAATGTTTATGTATCTCTCGTTCATCTGCGAAAAAAAGAAAATTGGTGAAATGTAAAATGTAGCCGATTTCTGATTTGATTTTGGGAAAAAATGACTTTTCTTCGGAGAAAAACCTATGTTCACATATGGAATCTTTAACAGAAACAAATAACAAATTGTCTACTAATGTGAATAATAGTAGAGTGTCATATCTGTCCTTGTTCTGCAACTGAAGAATACAATTTCAGACTTTCAGCAAAAAAGAAATCACATATTCCTCGTTGACGGTTTTTTTTTTATAGACGCCAACCAACACATCACCTAACTCATCCACACAATTCTTGCACTCGGGTTCGTAGTACACACCATTTTGCCATTGACATGTATCCTTCTGCTTTAAAGGCTGTAAAAGTGATCAAGTGTAAGCGATCAACGAAGACAACAACTAAGTCACAACAAATCTCCACTTCACTGTGGAAAAAGAATTTAGTTTGCTGATTGTGAGCTCCAATGACGACAAATTCACTGAACAACTTCTTCGCTATTTTTGAAATCATTTACACTGTTCTCCTTACTGGAAACCTTAAGTTGATTCTGGTGGGTTCTTGTCCAGAGCAATCTTGACGGCATTTCATATCCACGAAATCAGAGATCTTGGCGACCAACTACGTTGAGAAGAAACTGTAAACCGCACGGGAAAAAATGATGCTATGTGGTGACTTCGTCCGTAGGACCACAGCTACCACTTTGATGAGTGGATACCATCCGATAAAAATTTTGAATGGAGGAACTTCCAGAGTTAAAATAGGCATAAACATTCATAGGGAATTTTCTTGCACTAGCTTAAGAAAAATTTCTGACTAATACTATACTTGCAGGCTTCCTCATGAGACAGTAGAGGTTCCAGAGCACATTCTAAGAAATTTTGGGGCATCTGCCTGCCATCTTCAAAACCAATGCAAGTTATAAAGTTTTTAAAGGATGCGCCCAGTTTTTAAAGTATGTCTGCTAAGCCAAACAATTTCGTCAAATGAAGTTTGACCGCTTAAACGGCCACCATAAAACCATAGCATACTTTGGAATAAAAAAAATTATGAAGTAAATACTCACCATCATCTTCAGAGCAAGCTGATTCCAATTCGGCAATCCTTTTGGCATATTCTTGTAATAACGTAGTATAATCTCGCCCACATTTCGGACACACATCATCAACGAAACCAAATTCAGTTTTACAAGATGGAACACAATAAATGTTGGAGTGAATAGCCTGCATCAAGAAATATCATTTAAATAAAATCTTCAAAATCATTGCTTTTACTTACAAATGGTTCACTCCTTTCAGGCATTCGACAATATTGGCAATCACATTGAACATTGTACCTCTTTAAAATGTCTTTCCTGGTCTCATGATTATGATTAAAATAACGACTTCTAAACGAAATAAAGCATTCCTCTCCCTTCATGAGTGGTTTTAGTGTTTTGCCAATGATTAACCCATTCGTCAAGAACCTGAATTTAAACAACCAAAACTTGCAATTAGAAACAAAATGCATAGATGTGATGCATACTTACATAACTTCCACATTAGGATCACACGAATGGCGAAACTTTTGTAGTTCACGCCCCAAGAGCATTATAATTTGTTTTGGTGCTTTCTCATCTTGGATGGTTCTCTTTTTTAAAAAGAAATTGAAAAAATTCCGATTGTATTCTCTGAAATAGGATTCGAGAAATACTTCTCGTCGCGTAAAATCCATTCTAGCAATATGTTGACTAAGCGTACTTCCATTGCCATCGGCATCATCAATAAATTCATCTTGCAGTACAAGCTTGGCAACATAATCACTGTACTCTAATACTGGTATTACAAGATCTTCGGATAATGACGCCGATGGTTCTTCTATTTCATCGGGAAGTGGTGTTTTTGTTGTTGTCTCAATTTCTACAGCCATGTATGTGCTAACCTTAAGCGATAGAATCTCCTGATTGAGGTAGAAAAATTCACCAGCGTTTTGAGCGCCTTTTTTTGGAAATATCCGTATACCGAGATCCTTCATTCTTTCTTCGATTTTTAGTGTATTTTCAAGAATCTTTGGTTTTCTAAATGGTACATCGAAACTTAATAAATATGATCCTTTTTGGAGGTGGTATTGTAGTTGCATCAGTAAAGAGCCGACAATGATCTGACGAAGGAGAGAGGTTTATAAAAAAAATAAAATAAGTAAGTATGTGAACTAAAAATTGTTGAATTTATTGAACTACTCATGGAAGAGTAAGCTAATTGGAAGCTTCAGCATAAG
Source organism: Xylota sylvarum (assembly GCA_905220385.1). NCBI lineage: Eukaryota > Metazoa > Arthropoda > Insecta > Diptera > Syrphidae > Xylota > Xylota sylvarum. Next base: position 45,351,450 of record LR999958.1, read on the forward strand.
CCACAACCATAAGCCATCAAATCGCTTGTTGTTCTGCCCGAAACACATTCCAAGATTGAAATGGTATTGTTGATGATTATGAACTATGTATCTTGGCGAAATTATTAGAAGGCTCACTGAGACTTCTGCTACACGTCGATGATGGCGAGCATACCGTTGCGAGTCAGAAAGAATCATTGAACTTTGCAGTACTAAAATTGAAGTCCTATAAGGGTCCTGGTATCGATGGACGAATTATCTGCTGAATTATTGTGCGTATATGAAGATGATTAGGTAAGTCGTATCAATCATCTGTAAAGCATGATCATATAGGCGATATATGTACATATGGAGTCTCAGCATCGTTTGTCGCATCCAGAAAACATGGGCCTTCTAAACTGCGCCAACTACAGAGGTATCTTCTTTCAAATTGTCAGGACATATAAAAACTGTATTCGTTCTTTCTAGTATGGTTTGCGTCCAGAGAAGTCTGTTTTTGTTTGTTTCCTGGATGGATGTATGCCTTGTACACCACAGCCAGGTCAAAGAGGATAAATATTTCTTGTAGTGTTTAAGAAATACTAAACTTTTCGCAGAGTACTTTGCAGATTACGCACTCTTACCGCACGGCGTAAAGTTCGAAGGAGGAAGAGAAAAGATAGGACTGATTTTTCTAGTGAAGTGGTTGAAACTCAGGTGGTTTTCGGTTTTATTACTCCGTGGATGGTGTCTGAACTAGGCAGGGAACATTTTTATTGTTTTTGTGCATTCGATTATAACTCTAATATTAATTACGAGCGTGTGTACACTCTAGTTGGAGATGGGAGGTCAGTTTTTATTAAAAAAAATTGAGTAGCTATGGTTGGGACTTGCACCAACAATGGGCAGAATAGAAGCCTACCCTCGAAAGCGTATCCTTTAAAACCAGCCTTCAAGTGAACAAGATATGCTTGAATATTGATTGTTTTAACTTCATTTAACTTACCAATTCCTGTTTGTGAGTTATATTAATGGCAGGTCTAAGCTCTTCTATGAGATTCGTTTTTTCCGCGATGAATATCGACAGTCTTAACGTCGTCTGGAAAATAAATTATTATTCACAAAATACCAAGAAAACATTTTTCTTAACGCTTACCGCTATCACAGTAGAGAATTGCATGTCAGACATTTCTCTGTAATCACATTCTTCTCCTATTATTTTAAGCATTGGAATGCTGAAGTCTTTAGCGTAGGTGCGAATGGCAGTCAAAATGTCTCCTGCTTTTTTCAGTCGTCTATAAAGAGAGTTATTCCATGCCATGTACCATATACACACAAACAAAGTACTCACGTCAAACCCTTATGACCTATGATGTGACGTTTTATGTGGTATATAGCTTCAATAAACGCTCTGTACAACTGTTGAGAATTCAACATGAGAACAGTCAGGTATTTGGTTCCTTTACATTCCTCTGGATGCATGACATCGCTTTTGAGGCAATTCATGCAGCAATAGGTCTTAAGTCGACAATCAAAACAGGAGTACATATGCTCGGATAATTCTAGGCAATGCTCGCATTGAACCCAGGGCATACAGATCGTTCTAACAACTGGTTTCTCTGATAATACAACCGCGTTAGATGGAAGATTAGTTTTGGAATATAATCGATTCTGTCTTTCTCCAGCGTTGCTGAAAAGTAAACATTTATCAGTGGTGCAGGCATATTAAATATAATTCATTACTAACTCTGTACAAAGTAAACTCCAAAAGAGACTACCCTGTTGTGCCTCTCTTTTGATCGGTTCCGGTGTGGCATGTTGATGTTCTATTTCGATAAATAGTTTTTGTACCGTGGAAGTTAACATTTCTGGAACACAATTGCAAAATCATAAACTAATTCTATTGGAAAATTGTACACTTACCAATGTCTGCGTCTTGTGAACTTAGTCTACCTCCTATCCAAACAAACGGCATTATCATAATAGCTTAAATAATCTTATGAACAAACTTACCCTTCGATTTTCTTCTACTTGGCTTTGGTAAGTGTCTATTGTACATTTCATAAGCTTCTTTCGCTTTGTCATATTTTCCTAACATATAGAAACAAACAACAAGTTTTCCAAAAATTTCTAAAATATTGTCTGCCGTATTGTCCGTTAGATGGAGTAAAAATTCAAAATCATTTGCAGCGCCCTGTAAAAAATGAAATTAATTAAATCTAATCAACAACTAACCACTTCACTTTAACGTACATCGAATCGATTGTGCTTGTAGTAAATGTTTCCCCTCACTCTCAGTGAAAGGGGTAACGCTAGTCCATCCCTTGGCGCATGCAAAATTATTTTGTCAAAAACCATCAAAGCCTAGAGGAGAAAATCTTAAATGAATGATATTGACCTTTGAAAAATTATTGCATACGTACTGAGCTTTCATCTTGTCTAAGTAGCATGTTGAGAGCATCATTGTAATCGTTTATGGCGGCGATCTTACGAAAACCATTATATGCTTCCACTTCAATGTCAATTTGCTCGAGGTAGTTGACCATATCTCTGAAATAAAGGCAAATCCAGTGAGAGTTGATAAGGTAAATCAATTTCATGTCGTTTCAGGTAATATATCCTAAGCTCTAAGAAAGCGATTCACCTGCTTTTATTTTCGTTCCGAGCGATAAAGAAACATAAATGCAGAACCGTCCATTTCGTGTCTTGCGGGCTATTTCTTTCATAAAAGGTGTAGTCGTCCACAGTAATCAATTTCAATGAATGACGAAGCTGTCCCCCACCGACATACTAGTGGTTTTATCAATACGCCCCCAGTTCAAATTTACACAATCAACATCCTGACAAACTGATTCAAATGTGTTTGCTTCACTTTCTCGCGGTTATTCTCGACATCTACAACTAAAGACAACTTTTGTACTCACCTAGGCGCACTTATAATGTGATGAAGAAGGTAGGCACCGACTTTCGTTAGTGCGGGGGGTGGGGACTTTGGCTACCTCGGCTCTGCAATAAGTTCTGATAACATCTCAGCAGAAATTAAACGAAGAATAACTCTTGCCAATCGCTGTTCCTTTGGGCTGAGAAGGCTATTCAGTATTAGAGTCCTATCCCGAACAATTAGGGAGACTCATAAGATCTTGATCATCAGAGTCCTGCTTTATGGCTGCTTCGTTTGCTTCAACCGAAGCATTCTTCGTAAAACTTTAGGTCCCGTTTGCGTTGATGGGCTTTGGAGGAGCAGATTTATTGACGAACGATACGAGCTGTACAGCCACATCGACCTAGTCACAAAACTGCGCATTTGTGCGTTTGAGATGGCTAGGACATGTAGAACAAACGGACACCAGTGCTCCGGTTCGCAGAGTCTACGAATCAAACCCGGAGGGATAACACAGTAGTGAAAGATCTCGCCTTAGGTGGCGCTCACAACTAAAAAGGGACCTCAACCAAATTGGAGTGTCAACTGTAGGCACTTAGCTAAGGACCGGGCTAACTGGAAAGGCTTATTGGTTGAGGCCCAGGTTCACACCAAACTGTAGCGCCACGTAAGTCAGCAAGGGGGGGCACTAGCTGTCCAATCAATTTCACCATTTGAAAAACAGTCCACTTATTACCAGCTATCTCTTAGACAGCTGGGGTAGAGGCCAAGATAATTCCAGCACTTGCAAACTGTTTGTTTTACAGAAAAATCTGTAAATCTGTTTCAGAATATGTGGATCCAGAGAACGGCAAAATTGACTGTGGATTAGCGGCATGCCAAAATACGCAATAGAACGGAATCCGTTCATCCCAGATAACAATGTATAAGTGGATCGAAAAAAAGACGCGATAAGTCGTCTGCATAGTTAAGCCCCTAGACCAATAAAGGATCAACAATTTGTTGACCAGCAATGTTGACATGAGTGGGGAAGAATAACTGGCTGAGAATTTTTGTTTTCGATTAGTTATAGTCCATTTTTCTATTAGAAAACAAGCAGACAAGACAAGGTTACCATCCATCGTATTCTACAATTTTTCGCGAGAAGAACATCACGAATTATATACATATAATAAATCCAGAACTGACGTAACCCGCATTGGACATCATTATCATTAGATTAGTAACAGAATACAGGTCGTAACAAAGTGGTACATCGTCCAGAAATTGTTGAAATCGGAATCAAGACATAATATGGCCTATACCCAACCTCGCACCTACTCCAAATCGTACAGTGATCACAAGCAGTGGGGTGCAGAGGGACAGCATGCCCGCCATACATATTTCACTATTTATGGGACTTACTTGTTAAAATGGAGAGTTGTAAAATTACAATTACTAATTTTTAGACTTATTTTTATGCCACCAACTTTTGCCTATTGCCCATTCTTAGGCATATACATATGTATGTTTGCTAGAAAGTAGTTCTAGCAAAACGCATAAGCTTTTTAGTAGTCTGTCTATACAAGTCTGGGTAGAATAAACCAAAATATAATTATATTATAAAATGTTTTCACATTTAAATATATACACGGAATAACGGTGGAAATCCTTACAAAAAGAGTTAAGATAACAGTTTTAGTAGCTCTGTATCTTTCGAAGAGATTTAACTGTTCCTCTCTAATCTAACTCGTTCTCTTCGTGTGCAAATTATCCCTCAGCCAGCCAGCTGTCACAAATAGCGATTTTGTGAATTAAAAACCGAGTTGATAGCTGTTGAAGTAGCGAAAGTAAAAATGTCTCCAAATTACTCGCAAAAAAACCGTATTGATAGTGTAAACAAAAAATATCAACACAAAACCATTTTTGGAAAAATAAAGAATTAAATCTCAAATTCAGCCATATACTTCTGCCGTTATTCCGTGCAGAATAAACCAGCTAGAGCCCCCCAAAGTATAATAACGGATAGCAGATTGACATTTTGCTATAAACTAACACGTGCATTAATGGCGTTTATTAAATACCACAGTTATAACAGCTAGGGCAGGTTCAACGGAACGGTTCTTCTTATTGGGAAGGAATATCATTGATATTTCTTTTATGATACCCACTAGCATAAATTTCCATTTAACACCACCCGAGGGTGTGGGTTTGCAAAGCACTCTACACTGCACAGGCCCAATCACAGTCCTGTGTAAGGGGCATGCTGCGGAAGTACTTAAAAAAAAAAACGTCACCCACATCCGTATCGGCATTTCCACAAATGCACTAGTTTTTCACTTAATTTGGTCAACTGCAATTGCGAGAATTTGTGCAACAAGTAACGCGCTAACGATTCACTCGATTGCCTGCAAACACCCGCAGACGTCGAGGGTGTTGAACAGGCTTCGCAATTAGAAACTGTTCTTGACCACAATGCACATACAAAACAGTAATTTAACTCACTTAACATTCTCCGTATTGAGGGCCCTTTCGAACAGCAGAAAGTCCGGTAAACCACGATCCCAGGTGTAGGACGCCTCATTCAATTTCAATGGCAAACGATGCATCGCAATGGAATTTGTTCACTAATCACTTTGTTTATCACAGAATTAGTAAACAAATACTTTTTTTTCACAGATAACTAACTATGCAACCATATCACAGTTTACCGGCTGGGCTGTTGGAGGCGACAACTAAAATTAATTTGACAGAATGTCCACCGCGCGATTAGAAGAACAGCGGAAAATGTTCTCTTCACTGGTACTAACTAAAAAGTGGTTATCTCTTTTCTTTTTTGGTTTGTTATGGGAGATTCTCTTTGGAATTGTTTTTTTGGGCGGAGATGTAAAGAGAGGATTTTTCCACTAGCGAATACTTTAACCATTTTGGTAGTGGTGCCAATCAAATTTCAGATGCAACGTATTTATAGGAAACTGAATACAGTTTAAGGTCTTCCGTTTCCTGGGCGGCAAATGTTTCTTAGAAGTAGATACATTGGATTCAGAGTCCACAATAATTACTTTAAAATGCTTTAAAATAGGATCACTACTGTCCAAGAAATGTGATGGAATAGGCCTCATAAGGACTAAGAATGCGTCGTTTGAAATCAGACAGAAATGTCGAGGCAAAAGATATAGGAAAGGACTTGCCAGGAGCGGCAACAATCACAGCTGAGCTATCAATTTGGACACCACGCCTTAGTGTTGCGCAATGGCAGATGCTTTAAACAAGCCAAAATGCAGCTCTTCGCATAATCACCGGCCGCCACAGAATGTTGCATGATGTCCACCTACATCAGGAAAAAATGATGCTAAAAGTCAAAGAACATAACAAACTACTCTCAAAACAGTTCCTGTTATCCTGATCACCCTAACAGTGATTTACTCAGCCTCATCACACCACCTAGGCATATTCATTTTAACCTTTGCATATATGTAGTATGTATTGTCAGCAGGTCGATAGTTACATAATACAATCACCAATGGATCGAGAGAATTACAAACTGGCGCTGAATGCAATTCATAAATATAGAGTTAGGATCGCGATTGAAACTCGCCATGGCAGTATCGTGTTAGGAGGCCGTTCACCTCCAATACATCATAGTGAAAAATGTCTTCCTAGGCGTACCAGATCCACGTTAGCGCAACTAAGATCGAGTTGAAGCTCAATGCTGAACAACTACAGACATCACATTCATGACAGTATCATGGACCAATGGCCAAACTGGTACACATCACCGCACGACACTGCCTCACATCTATTTACATGTTAGCTGCACCCCACAACGCTCACAGCGAAATCATTATGGACACACCCAGTCGAAACAGCCGCATTTCTGCATCTCGACATCACTGAGAACAACACCAATACAACTTTCTAACGGTTAAAAAGTGAATCAATGTAGCTACTGCAACTGAGGTACTGCTCTTGTTTATAGATAGAGCGTGGGAGGCTGAGAGTTTACCTGAAGAGTGAAAAAAGGAAATGATTGTCAAGCTTTCTTAAGAAAGGAAATTTAGTGCAGAGCGGAAACTAAGATTCCCTTAGTTGTCTGTGTAAGTATTTATTTTGACTTTTATCTTATTTTTTGATGCCAAATCCTGGCCATTCCAAGCCACTTACATTGCGTCACAACCTATGCAATTAAAAATTCGAAGCTAAAATTAGTATGTCTAAAAAAAACCGTAAATTTTGTGTATTGTACTCTTTATTTACGAATCAGAACAAATAAGAAATATAAACTTAAAGAAAACATTAAACCGGGAGAGCGCCTCCCTTCATTAAATAAGAAAAACAATTTCATCTGCTACCATGATTTGATTGTCCTCAGTCATCTTACTGAGCGCAGCTTCTATCTCCCCAGGGGTGAATTCGTTTTCATTATTCTGATTAACCGCCGTCGTTATTCTGGTCAACGATAAACTTTGTTCTCGCGCCTCACGGAACAATTTCTGAAGACTATTTTTGAACACACCCAATCGATCTTCAGCAATGTAAGCAGGCGTCGAAGCTACTGTCGATTCTGAGTTGCCATTCATCGATGGTGTTGATGGTGTTCTAGAGGTAGATGGTAGTGAGCGCCTTGTATCACGGCGAGTCAAATCTCCAGCATCTGGTGGAGGATGCACGATATCCTCGTCACTTTCTTCCATAGTACTCGGTTGGGTTTCGGTTCTGGTACGCTTTGAGCGACGAGATGGTGATGCCTGACTACCAACTTCGGTTTCGTCTTCATCCATTGAATCATCGCCATCGCGACGACGTTTTTTCTTCTCTTTTTCGAGCACTTTTTTGAAGTAGGCGAATTGGACGAGTTCAATTGCAGCCTGGGCATCGTCTACAGTGACTGTATTGGACAAACGGGCACGGGCGTGTGCGGTCGAAAGACGTATCAGGGTTTCTAGAGAACGTGCTGTCACCGGTTGTGTTCGGGCTATATCCGATTCGACATTGTCTTGTGATCGCAGGCGGGAGTACTCATTGGCAATAGCTTCGCATGCTGGTTCTGACAATTTTGGCTTCAAACACTTGGCTATGTGAATGTATTTTCTCATGAAGTCAACGGAGAGAATTTTATCGTGACGCTTGCGAGATTTCCCATGCAGTAGAGCATCGTATTTTTCATATAGTTCTGTCGCTTTTTTCTACAGAAGGGAAAGATGTGATTAGGAATGCAATTAGACACGCATTTGGAATGTTTACCTCTTCTTGATCACCGCCAAACGAAAGGGAATCGGCATAACTGCTGCCCATGGATAATACTTCACCATCGCTTTCTTTGGGGTTTCTGGAAAAAAAAAATTAATAAAATTCTCTAGCAATTATAGACAAAAGACGCTACGAATGCGAAGAAAACTAGTACTGGGACAGAAAGAATGAAACCCCAGCTACCGATGAATTAAAAAAAAAAAACCCACCTATAACGATGCATGCGTACCACATGATCCGCAATCATATTATCTGTTTCGTTGTTGATAACATCCAGCATTACGAAGAGCAAGTCAAAACGAGACAACAACGAGTCCTGCAAACCAATATTTTCCATTGGTGTCTTGTACTGGTCATACTGCAATGAGAAAATTTAATGTAAACCCTGCGATTCACCAAGAACTCACTCTTCCATAGACAGGATTGGCAGCAGCTAATACGGAGCACCTAGCATTAAGCGACGCATGAATACCAGCTTTAGAAATAGTCACCCGTCCCTGTTCCATGACTTCATGAATAGCCGTACGATCCATGTCGCTCATTTTGTCAAATTCATCGATGCAAACGACTCCACGATCGGCCAACACCATAGCACCGGCTTCCAAGCGTCGTTCCCCAGTTTCTTGATCAGTAGTCACCGCAGCCGTCAAACCGACACCAGTAGAACCACGTCCAGTTGTTGGAATTGCTCGTGGCGCTGTATTCAGCACATACCGCAGCAACTGCGACTTGGCCACACTGGGATCGCCAATCAGGAGAACATTGATGTCACCCCTAAGCCGAGTGCCGTTCGGAAGATTCTTTTCAACACCGCCCAGCAAAAGACAAAGAATCGCTTTCTTTACATACTCATGACCGTGAATGGAAGGCGCCAAGCTCTTCGACAACAATTCGAAGATATCATAACTCTTCGCGAGTTTCTTGCACAACATGACATCCTCTCGTGAGATGTCCAAGTTGCTGTTCTTGCTCAGCTGTGAGATGTTGTTGGCCAGAAGAACGGTCTTGAATGTACCCGACGTGTAGCCACCGTGTTTGCCTGGCAGGCACCTATAGTTTCCAACGATTTGCACTCGATCGCCTGGTTTGCACTTGTCCACCAGATCATCGTCGCAAATTATGTCCACAGAACGAGGCAGCTGACCAGCAGGCGCTTTCTCGGGCATTTCCTGAATCGTTAGACTTTGATGGTCCTTATAGATGGACAAGCCGTATTCGGTCTCTAAAAGATTTCCATCGTCGTCCTTAGTCGGGTACACCGCGCTAGAGGGAACCGCCTCGAACGAGGTCAAGTCGGTGTATTTTCTCTCCATGACCTTCTTAGTCGCCGGACAATAGTGGACGCTTCGCACTACTTTCGGACGGATTAGCGAAACCTTTGTGACAATACCCTCAACACACACTAGGTTACCTAGGTACCTAAAACACAATTCATGAATACGTTGCATTGAACGGCTGTACAGAAACGACTTACGTTGAAGTCAATGACCTCGGCGTCACATGGCGATTGCCAAAGCATCCCTCCAATCCGATAAAAAAATCTTCATGGGTTTTCGAATAACTTGGGTCGACAGATGCAACGTATTCTTTCAACGCTCGACCAAACGCCAACTGTTCGTCCGAGGCGTTGCTGAGGAGTCCCAAAGCACGTTGTGGGTTTTTTCGCTTTAAGTCGTTGACATTTACAATCAGACGCTTGCTCTTCTCGGCTATCATGTCCTTGACATAACCAGCATAGATAGCTTGGTCTTCCTGCAAAGAAAAGAGAGTTTTTATAAGGATTCGATCTGTGGAGGAGTGTACTAACCTCGTCGTCAAGGAAATCCAAGTATTCACGTTGGATATCGCGAATATATTGCTCTGCATCACCCATATTATTGTAAATTATTTAATAAATGCAAAAGGAAAGCTTTACTAGCAACAAACAACACAAAAATACATTGACTTCGAATTGGACTAGAAATCCAAATCCAAACACGAAATGTAAAATTTGAGTTCTGTTTGGCGGGAATATTACACGAGTGAAGTTGGTAAATGTTGCAAATAAAGTCAAATTGACAACTACAGTCGACTACAAAAATATTGTGGTTTTTGAAATCGATATACCATAACCAAATGTAGTTGCAACTAAATTAAAAAAGAAATTGAACTACTTTTTTTCTTAAATTAAAAAAAGAAACAAAATAACAGTGAGTAAGACAGGTAGTAGCATGTCGACTTATAGAAAAAAAAGAAAGATTAAACAATAATTGGAACAACTTCAGCTAACATCCGGCGAACATCTTAAACATAAAGAACAGAATGCTTCTCATCCGTCTTCAAATAAAGACGACTTTATATCAGCGTGCAACATGGTTTTTCTTGGACGACCGGGTCTTCGTTCACCTTGGTATAGTAGGTTTTGACTGAATGGCTAGCTCATATGGTAATCATTAGCAATCTACGGATACGCAAGTGTTTTATCCACTGTCTACCAACTTCTAGTCCCACCATCACTCTGTGGACCCCTGGTACCTACTGCTTGGACTAAAGACAACCCATTTGGAAGGTTGTTCGTGACACCAAACGAATGATTTTGATCGGGATGCCAAGGACAAAGTTCTCTAGTCATAAACTTACACGAGCTACTTTGACGTATTCGAAACTAAGGCCTATAAGAAATGGTGTCGGAGGAGACCTGAATGGGTGAACTTTGGCGTTGGCATCCCATATGTGTGTCACTAGAATCGGTTTACCCGGCCCCTATCCTAGGGGCTTATGTGAAGGAGATGGTCCTCCAGTTTAAGAGTTTTGTATCGGGTAACCTCTTAAACACAGCAACCCTCTTGATCACGAAAAAATAAAAAGCTCCGTAAACGGATAGCTCTAGCATTGGTGATCTCAACAAATAAAGACAACGAACTTCATGTTTAAGCATCTGCATGTTCAATTTTCGCATATATATTGCGTGTAGCGATTGACCGTGTGAAAAGAAGATGTTGGGACAGTTAGTAAGTCCGGTTTAGGCGGAGACGTACTTACTACAAAATTATATTCTTTATGGTGCAACTTAGTTTTCCCTCTATGAAGAAGAAAATGAACAGCCAATTGTAGTGTCGACCCATAACGTTTTATCAGTTGCCATCTGTGGGCGCCGTAGCTCAAGTGGTTAGTGCATTCGACTACGGAGCGAGGGGTTCAAGGTTCAATCCCAAGATAACACTTAAAATTTCTTTCACGGCCTCACCTCTCGCGAGCGTCTGACAAGTATCCGAGAGTAAAAACTGTCATGAAAAAGCTTCTCAATAACAAAAAATTACCGTTCGGATCCGGCATTAAACAGTAGGCCCCTTCCATTCGTGTAAAGAATATAACACGCACAACACGAATGGTTGTGAGAAGCTAGGCCCAAACAAAAATTTGTTTTTTTTTTGTATCTATGGGCGAAACCAGTTTGACTCGAAGATCAGGTCTAACTTGTATTAATCAGATCTTCGAAGAAATTCTCGCCGAATGGTTTCTTTCTCGCATAAGAAAGAAACCATTCGGCGCTCGCATAAGAAAGAAACCATTCGGCGCTGTTTTCTTGCATAGCGATAAGGTCTGCTTTACAGTAGTCCAAACCTATTATTCGACGTGCAAACCCAAAAGTCGTTGTCCTTATATTTGCATATGCCGCGCTTCCGTTTTTCAGAAAGCGAGAAACAAATACGTTTTGAATAGAGTTTCTTAAATCAATCTGAGCAAGCAATTCAAATGGCATAAAACATATTTATGAACCGAATGCTATTCCTTAAGCCCCTGAACCTACTAATAAGAAACTTAACTTCCGCACAACCCTGTTTTTTGTTAGTTCTTTGACAGCTGACTCGTCAATTTTTTTCTTTTTCCCACTACGTGAAACACTCTGCAGTGACATTTGCATTTATTGATAGAAAGAAAAAAAAACCCTCATCTTCAATTGAATCCTCAATAATAAATAAATTAATTAATTAAATGAGCATTTTCCACTAAAGTAATCCACAAAAACAAATTTCCAAAATGTCTTACAATTACGAAGAAATGAGTTGGTCTGGTAAGTAACACGTCGTCGTTTAACAAATAAACAACAAGAAACCTCCCAATACCCCCATGTTTTCACTGAAAAAATAAAAGAAAATTAATTTCTTTCCCATGGTGTTGGAGAAAATTCTAATTTTTCATAACACAAACACGTTGCAGATGTACGTGATCTATTCCGTAAGTGGCGCGAGGATAACGAGCGCAGGAGCGACGATGTCATACAACTTTGGATCGCCGTGCTTGAGGATAAGATTCGCAAAGTCGGCAACGAGAGGCATTTAATTTTAGAACAGGTCATTATTGCAGCCCTGGATGTGGCACGTTTCGATATAGCAGTCGAGTGTACAAAACAGCTATCGGCCGAGTTTCCCGGGAGTTTAAGGGTGCAGAAATTTAAGGCGATGCGATTAGAGGCATTGGAGCGTTACGATGAGGCTTTGGATGTTCTCGATGCGATAATCAAGAAGGATGAAACAAACGCAGCGCCAAGGAAGAGGAAGATCGCAATTTTGAAAGCGAAGGGAAAGAGAACCGAGGCTATTCGGGAATTGTGTGACTATCTGAAGAAGTAAGTTGCATTTCCATGGTTTAATGTGTATAACCTTAGCTCGACTGTAGTACTAAAGGTGTGTCTCGTATGCATTAAGTTGTTAAATGTTAAGTGGTACACGTGTATTATTCTTATTAGGTGATTGTTTTCTATATTCCATTTTAGAAAGCGATTGAGGTGCTTGAATGTTTTGCGCAATCTCCAAGCTATTGAACTTTATTCCAATTTTGCATAAGTTCATGTGTTTGCCCTTCACCGTACATACTATGGTTTACATGACTACAGGTCGGAGAGAAGATCAAGCTAATTTATCCGTGTCAACTGTTTGTTGTGTATCTACTTTAAACTCTGCCAATTCATAGGTGGGTGGTTGTTTCTGTGCGTCTCACTGGAACCTAATGAGCTACTGGGTGCCAGTTTGAATGTTACAAAACGAAGGAAGACATGTTCTTCTCATACATACATATGTACATGCGTTATTTGACGTTCTAGTGCTGAACACTCGCAAAAGAAGTGAATGAGTGTTTTCTTCGTATTTACTTACATATATCCTTTCAGCTGAGGCAATGTATGCTGAATAAGCTGGCTGATTAGACCTAATCGCCTAAATCATTCCAATATTGACGCGAGTACTACTTTCAGAGTTCTTGTGTTCCGGCCAAGTAGTTGTTTGGTTAGTGCGTTGAACTACGGAGCGAGGAGTTCGAGGGTCGATCCCCAGATAACACCTCTCGCGAGCGTCTGACAAATATCCGTGTCTTAAAACAGCCCTTCGGACCTTCTGTGAAATATACGCGGAACTAAACACTTCATGATTAAATACATTCACTGCTGTAGTTCCTGGGAAGTGGTAGATCTAAAGATTCTTGATTAGACATTGGTGTTGGATCTTATTGGCTCTAATGGCTTCATTTGTGCTCTCGATAATTGAATAGAAGAGTTTTAAGATACTTTTTTCGCTTCTCTGAGGTCATTTAGACTCCTCTTATGAGGGTCCCAATCTCTTCCGTCATCTTTACTCGAGCTACCAGCCGTAAGTGGTAGGTAGGCAGGTAGGTTGGGGGATGACTGCTCTGATAATGTGCAGATATCAGCGGATGGTGTATCTCGGTGTGGGATGCTTGAAATAAAAATAATTTCTTTTATACCCAAAACTTAATCCATGTCAAAAGCGGCCCTCCTGAACCATCCGGTTTTCACGCTGAATTTTAGGGTGGTTTTAGGTGGCGTGTTAGCTATTTCGTTGAGGTCGTTGAAAGATACCTTTCCCAGGGTTGAGTATCTTGTACAGTTAAGGCTTGGGCATTCGCCTTCCTTCTTTTGTTGTAATGGGTCCAAAGTTTTCTCGACACGCGGCATGAGGAGTGTGTTTTCCATCTTATATTGGCATTGTTGAGAAAGTCCGAGGGTATTTTGGAAATAAGAAGACTGATGGGCATTAGGACTGAGTGATCTGCTTTTAGGTTTTTTAATTCGGAACCTTTTCTCGCTAGCTCATGGGTCATTCCCTGGAGGCCCATGTGTCGCGGAATCAAACAGATCGTGATGCTGTGTTTTGAGCTAAGAGATTTGAGTTCCTTTTTACATCTCTTGACCAGTTTAGAGTTGGTAATTATGGAGGCGATGGCTTTGATGGCTGCTTGGCTGTCTATATAGATGTCTATGTGTTCTTTGTTATTCAAAGTCAATAGGTCCCGGCAGGCCTTGGTTATACCATATATTTCCGTATTTCCGCTTGAAACACACTTGCGTGGTAGGGATGATTCATGGACCGGGCAATTGGTGGTGCCTCTGAGAAAATTCCTGAGCCCGTACCTTCTTCCATTTTTGACCATTCCGTGAAGATGGTTATGGAGTCGGGAGTAATGACGTTGCCCATTTGTCCAGCCCTCTCTAGGGGAAATTTGAGGTCGAGGTTGAGGCTGAAGTGCAAGTGAGTAGAAAGGTGATCAGAAGGTAATTTGACATTTGACTACATGGTGATGGTGCTGTATACGAATTGATTGTTTTCCCACATCCATCCATCCATCCAGGTTTGTCGGATTTGTGTAATGCACATAAAAGTCACAGTGGGGTTGTTGTTGGGATCTGTTGTGCCGAAGCCCAGAAGCAGACCGCTTCGATTGGGTGTGTCTACAAAAAGAAGGAATGTTAGGTGTTATTTCAACAGTCTGTTCTCTATGGTCAAATCTTGGAAAACGAGTGGGAATATTCGGAAACAAGTTGACGTAGTTTTGCTCTGGGGTTACCAGTTGGTCTAAGTTCCTCAATGGGATTGGTTGGTGGTCGTTCGCTTTGAATATTGTTGGGATGATGATTCAGGATGGGGATCTGTGGAGCATTTCTTTAATTGCCTCCCTGTGCAGATGATTGCATCGTACGAGTGGCGGTGAACTTGAAGTAGAGTTGAAAGTTTTGTTATTTCAAAAATCGATTGAGGATAAATATTTGCTGATGCCATTTGGTCCAGCGGTACATTCATCCGCATTCGACATCACGGTTGGGTTGTTTGGTGGTGTTGGCAGTTTCGAGATGTAAAAATTTAAGAGGATAAGAGAAGGTACGCCTTCTTATGGAATCCTTGTCTTTCGTTCCTGTATGGTTATTTTGCATTACTGAAATCAAAATGCATATATAATTTTGACGGCTACTGAAATATCTTGCTAACACTGAAGTATCTAGCTACTTTATTGTCATTCAATATAAAAGCCGAATTGTCTGGGTTCGTTAAAGCTTTGATAGTAGGCCACCAAATGAAATTGCATAGTCAATTGGGCAACCAGGTTTTACTTTCTCTTAATAACCAAGCGTTTTTAGCGCTCAGCAGTTTGTATGAATTGTACTGAATACCATATCTTCTCCGTTTTTCCCTGAAATGACACTAGAATAAAATAATAAAACAAACATTTCAACCTTACTCCTATTCTACATATTTACTAAATTTTTTGTTTCATTACCTTCCAGGTTTATGTCCGATCAAGAGGCTTGGCATGAGTTGTGCAACTTGTATTTAGCCGAGGGTGACTACGGAAAGGCAGTCTTCTGTATGGAGGAAGTACTCTTACATAATCCACATAGCCATCTGATTCATCAGAGAATAGCAGAAATACGATACACAATGGTAAGTGATAGTTTGGTCAACATATAAGTTTTCCTAATGATTTGCATTCACTCATCCAGGGCGGCATGGAAAATATTGAAATAGCTAAGACTTATTATGCACAGGCAGTTAAACTAAACGGAAACAATTTAAGGGCGTTATACGGTCTCTATTTAGTAAGTTTCTCATTATAATTTTACTTTATTCGTCATCGTAATGTTTCTATTTCTTTTGCCTTCTTACAGTGTTATAATTTCATTGCAAACTCCCGAGCCATTGTCTCGAAGCGAAAGGACGCACAAAAAATGGCCCAATGGGCTCTGGAACAAGCCACAGCTAAAACGACGAAATCATCGAAGATCACAAACAATGACAAGTACATTGCCGCATTGGAGAGTGCATTCGGTAGCTTGGAACTGAAGTCCAATTGACAAGAATTTGTTCGAATTTGCCAAACAACTTGCGTCGCATAATTTTCTTTTTGTAATTCCAAACAAAAACAAAAACACCTATTCTATGTGTCTCTATTCTTCCGCAAACAAAAAAAAAAATGATAACACTTACATAATACATATACCACACGAAGAAAAAGAAAACTGCAACAGCAGCTTGGCAAAACCCTAAACAAAAATTAATAAAAAAAAGATAAACATAACAATAACAACAAACCAAAGGTGTTTCTTATCCTTGTTTCTTTATAAATATGCATATTTTTCATTATCTTGCTAATTGGTCTCAACAAGGAGCATGTATCGCATCGTATAAATTATCTAAAGACCCATGCATGTATTGTGTATCCTCAAAAATTGTTTAAATCAATTTTTTGTTTTCTTCTTGTTTCATGTATGTATTTACTTTAATTGTTTTAACGCTGTATGCATATAAACAGAATTGTGAACTTTAATTTTTAATAATTTAGGTAACAGTAAACAAAGTATAATATACAAAATATATTAAATTAAATAAAGAGAATACATTTTCCATGGTAAATAAGTTGGTAAAACATTGAAAATAGTCGTTTTTATCAGGACTACACTACTAAATATGATTTCTGTGGAATGTAGAGTAATATCTATTGCTCACTTGTCGCAGTTCAGACAGAGTTTGGTATTAATTTTTTGCCCATACGGATAGACCTCCGTCTATTATAGAAGATAGTCAATAAGAGAGTTACGCAATCCACTTCTGGATTGAATCAGAGGATCGCCTTCCTTCTGGTCAATGATAAGTAACAAAATGTTGTCTCACCATTTTTCAAACTTAGTAAAAAATCACTAGCTCCACCACTCAAAAAGAAAGCTAATTTGTTTGCAAATGTATTATCAACCAATTCGTCATTGAACCCGACACAAGTCGATTAAAATTATAGTACTATAGTGTAGCTGTGCAATAGTAAAATGTCGACTAATAAATGATCACAGGTAAGTTCTTCAGAGGAGCCTCCATAGTCCTGGATAAACGATTTCATAACGCAATTTTGCTAATCATAATGTGAACTGTGGCAGGAGTCAGAGACAAAATTTCTTTCGAACTTCTACGGTTATCCATTCTAAGAAAAAAAAAACGCTATTCTTAAGGCTTCACCAAGATCTAAGAGGAATCTGTATCTGAACAACTTTAATCAACTCAATCTTTTGACTGGACCTTGACTACAACTACACTAAGATCTACTCTGCCTCGGTGGAAAGCTACTAGCAAGCTGATAAAAACTGACTCTAAGATACCGACAAGTCACTAACAAAGTCGTACTAGCCTTCTACGCGGAAGATTCTAACATTGAAATCGATACGATTAGTCTGCTTCATCTAGGCTCTGAAAGTAATTATATAGGATAGTTCAATCGAAAGGGTCATAGTAATTTGTACATTGATAACTATGTACATAGATGGTTATTAAGGTTCTAATATCAGAGATAGTTGTATCAAGGTTAGTAAAACTCATGAATGAATAAATAATCGTGTTGCTACCAGATCACAATAATATATTTCGGCAATGATAAAGCAGACGAACGAGCGGGGAAGGGCTCTAGATTTGCTGATCTAAATTCAGCTTTCACCGAATCCTGTCCAACAACGAGAAGGAAGGAATCATTCGCCATATTGAAATTCAAGGGTCATTAGCCTCAGTAGGTGCTACTGAACTGGGACTGTTAATGTTATATCTTTGTACCTAGACCTACATAGTATGTATACCCTCAATATAGTAAAAAGAATTTCGTATGCGAGAAAGATTGCCCGTCATTATCTAACATCAGGTACTTGTCCCAACCACTAATTGCATGTGTCCTTTACGCATATGTATACGAAATCAATTTCTATGAATTTGTAATATGTACCTAATGAATGGGTTTTTCCCTCGTGAATGCGGATTTTCATGAAGTGGGGAAAGTACCTTGAACTTTTCAGCGCTTTAACACAGGTAGGAGGATATGTATTTGAATTTTTTTTTTTTTACAGTTTTCACTTCTAATGACGTAATGAGATATAGTTTTGTTACTTTTACACAAATCAAATTTTAGTGATTATTGAACAGAACTAGATAAACAACGGTATTCCGAGTTGTAAATGAAATTTCAAAGAAAAAGAATTATTTTTTAATTAGGCGTAAAACTTTGTATATTTTATGAAGGAAAGCGTTGTACAAGTTAGGGTATCCTGGAAATGGTTAAATAGTTGACCTCTATGCTCTAAATGTATTAATGGTTTTGAAACTATGCACATACATTTGTAAGCACATATATATTATTAATTTTTAATTTCCTTAAGGGTAAAAGAAAACACGTTCAGCGGAAAAGGCTCGAGGGATTAGATGCTCTTCAGTAGTGTATGCTTTAAACAACTCTGCTTGAAAATGCTAAGAGGGAATGCTGGATCTATAAAGTAGGTCAAACGACTAGGTCACGACAGAAATGAGTTACGGAAAAAGTGTAGTAGCAGCGGACACTATCCAATTGTTGCGAGAAGCTAAGTACCATATTGTCCAGGACAATTCACTATTCACAATTCCATATATTGACCAAATCGTCGATAGCCTCAATCTAGCGCTGTGGATCTTTCGTGGTATATGTGATAGAATTTGGAAACAAAAGCCCAAATGAACGATTCAAGGCTTACATCGAATAGAAATAAAAGTTAGACAGACCCTACATACGCTCTTTCATCTCAAAGTCTTTGCACGTATTCATTTCAACGTCACAAATTACACAATCCTTGCTGAAAACCCAATTTCTCACTAGTCGTTACCATAAAGTACACTTGGGTAATAGTCTTCTTTTTTTCATTAGAAACCGATGTAGTAGACTTTCAAAATGAATAAAGGTCTGGAATCTTCTGCAATTTATGTAGAAAAAATCTTCAATTTACTCTCAGCAAATGTTCACCATTTTCTCGGCAGAAATTCTTATATTAATCGCTTAAATTGCAATCGCCAATCATCATCATCACCTTCTCTGAGAGCTAGGCTAGACTGAACGTTATAAAAACTCAGACTCAACCACGATAGAACTAGCAAAAAATAAACGTAATATGTCGGCTCCCTATGCTAAAATTAGAAATGGGAAATGAAATGGATACCATTCATGTTGTGCATATTATAATTCTTTAAACGAATGGAGGGAGTCTTCTGTTTACTGCCGTGCCCAAAAGGAAAGCTTGCGAGAGGTGGCGCCGTGAAAGGACTTTTAGGTGTTGTCTGGGGATTAAACCTCAAAAGCCTCGATCCAAACGCACTAACCACTTGAGCCAGGGCGCCCGCATGAAATGGTTACTACGCCAATCAATATCAATGCATTAACCCTCTCAATAATGATCAAATAATCTTTCGTTGTCGAGAAAAAAACTCGAATCGAACTTGTGACTGAAACACTGCACATTTTCTCGCCACCCAGGTACGTTGCTTCAAGTTGCCTATATTAAGCCTTCCGATATCCCCAGCTACTTGTACTGGCCTCGACGCCTCGAAACTGAAGATGATAATTTAAAGATTTTCTTTGCTGGAGTATTGTCGTAACGCGCTTTGGGTGCTTCTGTGTTTGAGTGGGTCAGTGAGTCACTGGGGTAGTTGGGTGGATCGTCAGTGGCTCGTTGGGTCCTTGGGTCGGTAGTTAGTCAGTTTGACAGTCCGTGAGTTGGAGCTCGTGACGAAAAACATAAAAATAATTGAAAAAAAAAAGGAATTGCAAAGCAGCAATATTCCGTTTTTTTTTACTCCCTCCCTACGAACTGTACGCAAGACCTTTTAAGTATTGTGGATGAAACTGAAACCCGGAAAATTCAACGAACAGTATCGAGCCAGCAATGTAAACGCGTCTGATCCTGAAAACTTTTATAGGATAGTTGTTATGATTCCCCTTTTGGACGACTTCATAACTCATCTCGAAACGCGGTTCGAGGACCATAAGACCGTTCTATCATCATTATATAATGATCCCGTTAATACTTGGCAAAAGCAAAACAAAATTGAACGAAGAAAATTTTAAATTTTATAAAATATTTTTGGATTGGGATACATTGAAGGCTGAGTTTCTACTGTGGAAGACAAAATGTCATAAACAACCAGAGGCACAGCGTTCAAAGAACGCCATAACAGTTTTAGGAGTCCCGAAAATCCCGAAAATACAAAATCCCGAAACGGCAAAATCCCGAATATGAAAATTTTTGTATGAATTTAAAGAAATTTTGTATATACCCAACCGTGCACTTACTCCAAATCCAACAGTGACTCCAAGCAGGGGGGGTTGCAGGAGGGCAGCATGCCATCCATACATATTCCACTGTTTAAGCACAAATCGAATTGTGGACTTATAACCTGTGGACTTATGATCCTGCCCCGAAAAGGATTAGATACCCAATTTTTGGGGATTTTTTTTCAGGATTTTTCGGGATTTTGGTTTTTGGAATTGTGACCCCAACCCCTTTAGGAGATTTTCCTAACATACATCGACCAAATTTGAAATTTAACATTATTTTATTTTCCTCAATCGCTCCCAAGCTTATGAATAAAAGGATATTTTTCAAAGATCATATCCCCCCCCCCTCCCCCCCGAAATATTTGTCTGGCTACGGCCTTCTGTGTAAATGACAAAATGACGTCACATACCTAGAAACTTTATTGATCCTTTTTTTATGATTAATTTAACCTTCAAGCTATTGTCATAGTTTTTGTAATACTTAGTAATAATTAGTAATAATGCATATGTACGTATGCAGGTAGGTAAAAAGGTAGATTTATTAAACACGACAATGTCATAAAACAACCCTTAATTACCCAATAGATTCTACAAATGTTACAATAAGTGAATACCAAACAATATACATATGTATGTATTTAATTTTGGGAGGATTGTTAGAATAATTTTGACGAATAGTGTCTATTCAAAAGATAGGTTGAGTATAGGATAAGTGGGACAAGTTATCCCCTTAAACTTTGCGTGTCACGAATTTAGAATTTAATTATCACTTTTAATCGAATTCAATCGAAGAAGTAAATGAAGTCAACTTTCAATACGAGTACAGTTGACCATCGTTGGATGATGACTCCAATCGATACCACTCGTCAAATAGTCAAAGTGTCTGTTGATATTCTTTTCTATCATTGTGCCCGGGACACAGTGCGAATAGACTTTGTTGTGATAACAAATCGAAATCGTTGTAATTGTTTTATTTATTCCGTTTTTTTTTTTTCAATTTGTCATGCATTTCACGATAATATAATGATCGCGGTGGAATCAATGTATCTACCTACACACACTTATCGGCATCCTCTCCGCTGACCCCTGTAACTACCTAATTTTCTAGGAAGAATGTAGGTGGATCTTTTTTTTTTTTTTTTTTAATTACAAAGAAAAACAAAAACATGTGCGTTTGCGAATGCATGCATAAAAGGGGATGAAAAAAAAAAACAAGTTTTCTTTTTGTTTTGTGCACATTTGTGTGTAATGACCACCTTTAAGTGGACCGTATAAATGCCGGGTGAAAACAGTTTTGAAGTTCAGTGTGTTTCAAAACTTCTAGGTGTTAAGAAATAAGCAAGTGTGGCGAAAGGAGTTTCTAGTGCTACGAACTACAAATTTTGTTAAGTGCATTCTTCGTAAAACTTAAATCGTAAAAATGGAAGAGTATCAACCAAAGTAAGTACCTACATATATACATACATATGTATTTTGCTAAAAAAAAGTGTTAAATTTTGAAGTATTTTGGAGAATGAGTGTTTTGTCGGTTTTTGTTGAAATTGATGGATTTACATATGTACATTGAATGGCTAACATTTTTATTTACATTTAACTAAAAATAATTTGCAATATTAACATAATGTCTTTTTCGTTCCAGGCCTTTCGATGTATCAATGTTCGATGAAAAGATCGCCTTGCTCCTTCAACACCAGAAACGCCTATCACTCGCATATGGTTCATTGGATTGTATTCCCTTTTTAGTACTTAAATATATCGCAGAGAAGGTTCAAATTCTCGATTTGAGTCATAATAGATTCCAAGACCTCTCATTTCTTGAGAGCTTCCCCAATCTGCAAACTCTCGTATTGGATAAGAATTCCAATTTGGATTGCAATACTTTACCTGCGATGGAGAAACTAGAGGTTATCTGGTAAGTTTATTAACATCCATTCCCTTCTTAAGACTCTTTTCACTAATGATTTATTTTACTTTTACAGGCTTAACAATTGCAACCTAATAAATATCACAGATTGGTTACAAACACTGCAGGTGCAGTGTCCTCGTTTAAAGCAACTATCAATGATGTGCAACCCTGTTGGGTTGACTGTCTTAAATGGAGTCTCTGAAAATGATGAAAAGGATTACCGTAAACAAGTACTTAAAATATTACCCAGTTTGGAATACTTTGATGGAATCAAAATAACTGCTAAGCAGAGGAGACAGGCAGCAGGCAGTATAGTTCCCTTTGCTCTACTCGAAAATATCTTTCGAAAGAAAATTAAAAACTTCATAGAATTCTCAATGAAACTTCATAAAAACTACAAGTCATTGGAAATGATTGATGCGAATTTGGATAAGGATACGAGTCTTGGCACAAATTGTGAAAGTTCTTGACAAAGAGATGTCTTGTAACTGAAAGGATCTCGGATTTTTTCATAAAATAATGTGGAATGTTTTTTGTTTTTCTTTTCTTTGAAAAATGCGTAAAATATTCAATTTCATTAGTTTTCTGTTGTAGTTTGTATGTAATAAATTATGAAATTAACGGTGAACAGTTTAGTAATGAAGATTGTCAGTTTACATCAATAAAGCTAAAAAAATATGTATTACTTGTTTTTTCTTGTTATTTAAAATCTGTTTATACGCTTTAGGGGTTATTTCTAGCAACTGATTGTTTCAACAATCCATCCAAGGCCAAGAGTTGCATGCGAACTCTATTCTGCAGAAAGGTCAACTTGATATAGTGGTGTTGTCAATATTAGATTGCAATTATACAAAGAGATTTTGCTAGATTCATTCGGTTTCAAGTTTAATGAAAGATATTTGGTAAGAAGACATCTAGGATTAACTCTACAAACTCCTCGACAAAAAGATTGTCTTCTTCGTCTTAATATCGATAAGATCAGTGATTTTGAGGTCATTGTTGCAGGATTGATTAGAATTGCCAGTAAGTGTAAAAATAGGCCATACATCAGTAGTCTTATGTGGATGAACATATGTACATACTAACAATATGGAGAAAGTTTAAGGCTGTCTTCATACCAAAAATTGGTAGACCGATAACTCCTACTTCTTTCGCCTTGTAAACCTTTAAAAGACTAGGACTTTGAGGACTGCTGCCATTACAAGCCTATGGAATCAAGACGTCGTTCTCAATGTAAGAACAGTTTTACAACAAGCGGTGTTCCCTCATAATATCTGGCAGTGTTAAATGTCTGTCCCAGATATCTGACAGAAAAACTAAATTGGTTTTAACTATTAACAAAAGAATTTAGAAAGCCACGCCAGCTTTTATTCGTGGGGTGACAAGTAGCCAGCATAATGACTTACCTAATAGCTATCACCAAGATACCAAAGTCAACAAAATCAGAGCTAGAAGTCATTCTTTACCTGCTTTCGATAGGCAGGACTAGCGTCTTGTTTCTCAACTAGAAATGGTCAATCTGAGAGCTGATAGCCGAATGACCTATCATTTTTTTCAACGAAAGCTAGGCGTCAATAAAATATAAATCTACCACAGAAATCAAATCGAAGCTTGCGAAGTGCTGTCGGGAATATCTCAAGTTACTTGGAACAAAGCATAGGAAGAATAACAAATAAGCAAGGAGTAGTTCTATACACATATAGAGGTTGTGGTGACGAGGAAATCTGGGATAATATAACCCATTTTCTCTATAACAATGAATGGGTTTCTCTTTTACTACGGCTATACTTTGTGTTGTAAGTTTCAGTGCACAACTCTCAGAACTTCAGTATCCACAACACCTTGACCAAATGGATTGTAGAAATACTAAAGAGAAGACGACTCCGGAGATGCTCCTCAAGGCGAAGTAATCTCCCGACTACTATGGGTCAGTGATGGATGTACTCCTACAACTTAGATCAAACCATCGCCAACCATTGGAAGGTGAGCTAAAGACCCTAGACTCCCAGAAAACCGAGCTGGCATTATTTACTAACAAAAGGAAAATATATACCTGAGTTTACACCACCTCGTGCTTGATGAGAAGCTGAATCAGAGGTCAAATATTAATCAAAGAATCAGAAAAGCCGCTATTCCCTTGAATGCGATAGAATAATTGGAGACCAAAATCCAAAATTATGCTTTGGATGTATACGGGTATTTCAAGACCTGTACTGAATTACGACTGTCTTTTGCGCTGCCAAGGCGCAAGAAAGGCCATCAACCTAACGGCTCTCACAAAGATACAGAGATAAGCATTTATCGGCACGACTAACGTCTTTAGAACTAAACCTACTGCGGGACTGGAATGTATCCTCAATTTCCTTCTGCTCGATGACCGAATAAAACGGGTCATTCTATGATCCCCAAGAAATATCTAGGTAATGTACCTACCTATATTACGGACTACATGACGCCGTACCTAGCTTTAACAAGATCTTTCACAAGCACATACCCGAGAAGAAAAGAAGTCGGAGAACTAACGAACAATCCATCTTTATCTACACAGATGGATCAAAGGTGGAACAAAGGTGCAGGCGCAGGTATCTTCTTCGAATCCCTGGTCATATTCAAATCAGTACGCCTTCCGAACCTCAACAACAATGTTTCCAAGTGGACTTCGTTGAACGTAATATCACAAGAAGGTATCACATTTTTCATTGACATCTATTTCAGCGATGAAAGAGATAAATGAAATCCAAGCTTTAAAGGTCTCCCGAAAAGAGCTAAAGGTCCTTGGGATACAGCACTCTGCTGGGTCTCTGCACATGGAGATATATCAGCTAATGAGTAGGCGAACTGAAAAGAATTGGTTCGGAGTCTAGTCAAATGTGAATGACAGTCTATCCAACAATTGCTTCAATTGGACTCTAAGTAATGATTTTGAGATATATGTACATAAATTTGTATTTGTAGCTCCATAAAGAAAAGTAAAAAAGTCTGGAATCTTTGGTGCTTCATTTGTTACTCAATTTTTGTTTAGAGTGGCCAATACACAAACCTTATGGGTATCATAAACTATTAAATTGGAATCGAGGGCCAAACACGTATCCATCTAAATAACTGAAGCAGAATGCGTCGAGAAAACAGTAGAAAGTAGACAGTAGCTCTTAGAATCCTAATTCTGTTGAAGGTACTTCTGCTTTTATGATAATCACTGATAATACTTTCCTTCAATACCAGAAACCGTAGCGAAATAAAAGCAACACAGGAATAAATCGCAAAAATCCTTGATTTTTAATTTTCGAATACTTAAAACTACACAACTTGGTACATAGATGCAAGACACAAG
The DNA here is from genome assembly GCA_905220385.1 of Xylota sylvarum. Lineage (NCBI taxonomy): Eukaryota > Metazoa > Arthropoda > Insecta > Diptera > Syrphidae > Xylota > Xylota sylvarum. The sequence continues at coordinate 45,377,133 of LR999958.1, forward strand.
AGTCATTAGCTAACCAAACAGTATTCACTATTAAAAATGTTAATAAAACTTTTATTTCCGTAAATCACTAATATTCTTATTTTCTGAGAAATCTTTTAGGTTGTCGTTGTTGAGTTTTGGCGGGACTTTTTTCGCCGTTTAAATTGGAATAAATCGGAAAATTTCATTGTCGTTAAAGATTTCTTAGTGCTGCCGCTACTGCTAGGATTCACTCTGGACGTATTAGGCGTCGAACACATAGGTGGTGCTGCGATCATTTGTATCCCACTACACAGAGGCACACGGGGACCTCCATCTAAATAATGGAGGTTTGGGAAGATATTGAAAACATAGTCTCTGTAGTCGGTTTTTGAAGATCCCGCATATAATAACACCCCGCCTGGATTGCCCATCATAGATAACTGCTGCAGGTTCGGACATTGATCTTCCACCCGATACAGGCATTCGTCCATTTTGGCGATCTCGCAATTGTTGATCCTACAGATGAAATCAATAATTAGCTACACACTACGGTAATAAATTTCAGCCTTACCAAAGGATCCTTAAACTCGGTAACATCGGCAACGTATTAAAATCCAAATTTGGATTACGGTCCAAGATCAGTGTATGCAATATATCGAAAAACGTCAGAAACGACAGATTTTGAAAATTATTGTAACTCAAGTCGAGGCAATTGGTTTTTGTGGCAAACTTTTCCGCAATTCGTTTTGGGATGGATCGTAAATTTTCATATGCTAACGATATTCGTCCGTTTTCTTCCAGAATACTGTCGTCAAAGGGGTCTGTTACCGATACCATTTTTAAGCAATCAAATGATGAGTATTCCTGTACGGAGGGACCGCAATCAAAATCATCTGTCAAACTGTCGATCGATCTGTGTTCCGCGCAATCCTTGAGTATAGAATAAAGATTCTCGCTGAAGATGTTTAAAAAAAAAATCGATTAACCCGAATTCTATTGATTGAAAAAATGTAAAATAAACCGGTGGCCGGTTTAATGGAACACTGTTTTCTCGTTCACTCAAGGTCACTCACCTATTGTCAACGTTAGTGAAGCTGATCTTGTCAGACATTTTGTTTAAACACTCAAAAAATCGATGATTGATTTTGATCGTCTATGACTGATCATTTTCCTTGCAGCCTGGTGTAAGTTGTCCCAATTCTTGGCCAGTTGATTGAAAGTGTATTTGATGGTAGATCACTTTAGCTTTGTTGCAATGTGTAGCAACCGGAGTACTGACTGCAATCACCACCGTTATCAGACTGAAATTTTATTGTCTTTAGAGATGATTGCCAACGATCAGCAAAAAAAAAAAAAGAAAAAAGAAAACAGCGGTGAGTACTCTCACTCATCAAATGTTCCAGCCATGGAGAGGCCAACGTTGATAATGATCATCAACATCATCATGTGCAATGGGAGCAATGTAGAGGAGGCTAGATAAGCCCCAGTGGCTTAGGGAGAAATACACGGTGTTTATATTTGTTGTTTACCTACGAGAGAGCATTTGCCGATAGGGAAGTTGATAGGTGGTGTGGTGCCGGGTGTGATAAGACTATACATACATATATAAGGTGATGATGGTTTCTTTTAAACATAATTCAGAACAAGATAAGACGTCGAGTGGTGGGTATTGTAGTGGATGTTTTTAATACAATTAATACATTCATTACGTTCGAATTCTTTAATATGCGATGTTTGGCATTGTCCAGTTCCGAAAATCCGTCGAGCAAGTGGATACATTTGCTTGAAGGGGCTATCCAGTCTGGATGCGCGTGTTAATTCCAGCTAATAACCTGTACCATAGCTGTACTTGCACTATCTAACGGGCCCTGTTTGGAAGTTCTTGCTTTCTATCCCAGTTGTAGTTTGGTTGTATTTCGCTGGATATGACGTAGTTCGGCAAACACGCTCGGCTTATAATTGGCCCTTACTAGAAAGTGAAAGATAGCTCTTTTAAAGGATGAACCCTTCCTCGCAAGATCGGTAGAACGCTAAGTTCCATCCATGTTGCTATGTCCTGGCACTCAGAGAATACGCACTTTGATCTGACGACTTATAGATGCAAACTCTTTTTTAACTACTTACTTTCTTAGGAAATGATGGGCATCTAGCTGAGCTAGACGACTGAATGAATATTGCTGCGTTGCGACAACTCTTCGAAAATAGGCGATGGACCTGGGAGGTGGTAAGACTTGAATATTTACAGTGTTTCTGAGAAGATTCTCGCCCTGAACTCATAATCCATCTTTTAACCGTTTGTGTAAATTTGTTGTTTCGAATTTCCTCGTCACTTCTCCATTCATTTAGTCTGGCCACGACGGGAGACCTACAAAGAAACCTCATCTGGTAGTGAATCCAACATTCTTTGATTCTGACTAAGAGACAAGTGGTGTAGAGATACCATCGTTGTGAGTATACCTTCCTTAATCGTTTTATGTTGTAGTTCTCATTGAAGGCGAGTCACCATACTTGTGCCCGTAAGTTAGAATAGCACAAACTACATAAGTCTGTTTTCGCTTCGTATAAGTATGAGATTCCATAGTAGAAGTTAAACTACTGGGCTTTAAACTTTTTCAGGTTTCGTGTCCATGCTTACATGCTTTCTTGAATTTAGTATAAATGAACTTACAATTCAGGAAACTTTTGTAGCATAAAGTTTTTAAAAATCGTTACTACTACGGAATTACTAGACCATTTACTGAGTCTTATTGTTACGACGTTAGACCTACTGTCCACGACGCCGTCATTTGAAGGTTACATGCAAGCTGCAAATGACAACAAGTCTTGCAATACGTTTGTAAAAAAAAGCTGCAGTTCAGGCTGCATGGCGATTGCTTGCGACTGGGCAAATGCAACTTGGCCGCTCCGTGGACAGATCTGCGTTTATTTATACGCAAGCTGTAAGAAAGCGTACAACAAGCTGTAAAGTTCGTAATGACGAAAGCGTGCGTATGAAGCGTGCCTTATTTTTTTTAATGGCGCCTTCGGCAGTGAATTTTGTTAATGGCCTATATTTGTAGCTTGTATGACGTTTCTTGGACGGTGTTTAGATGCAAAATACGCTTGTCGTCATTTGCAGCCTGCATGCAAATTCCATTGTGGACACTAGGCCTTAAGTTGTACAGAAACAAATAAATTTCTCACGAAACAATTTGTCTCCCGAAGATACCATCCCCTTTCGGTAGAACCTATATTTCATCGCCATAGAGTAAAGATTTTCCTTAGTTGTTAGGGTCAAGGTCTTACTACTCAATGCCTTTTCAGCCCAAAGGAACAGCGATTGGCAAGAGTTATTTTTCCTTTGATTTCTGTCGAAATATGTGTACAATAATCACCTTGTCTAAATACCTTTTTGATATCAAAGATTTCAGTGAGATCGTTAACCATCTTGATGGAACAGCGAGTGTTCTCCAACGCCATTCTCGACAGTCAGAGGATTTTGACGGGGTTGGCATTCAGCATTACAGGAGGTGGATAATGCTCATAACCAGATTGAAAAACATCTCTCACCCAACGAATATTTCTTACCTATGGGGTTCATTAGACTGTCGACTGTTGACACCCGAAATCCTCCCATAATAATGCAAGTGCCAACTTTCTTAATAAATTTTCTGAAGACTTTTCAATTTTTATACATCAATTTTAATACATCCAATTTATACATACATACATTTATAATTTATAATGCTTGAATATTGAATTAACAGCTGCTGTGAATTTACGTCTTTATTTTTTGTTATTATTAAATAATACTTAATTAAAAACCAAATTATTTCAGATTATATTTGAATATAAAATATATTTACATACATACATATATTATTAATGTTTGAATTAAAAATAAATTTTGGTATGTACATACTTAACTTGAACTAATGAATAATTTTCTTGTCTCACTCATTATATTAGTTTAATGGATACGTTACAAAGTACTGTCTGAAACAAAATATGTATTAGCGTAATACAAAATTTTATTTTGTAATTACAACATTGTTTTGCTACTTCAATGTACCTTCTCGTTGAGCAACAAGGTTCTATTAATTTTTTTTCAACTTAAATTCTTAAATAATAATACAATTTATATAAAATATATCAATTAAATGGTTGAACAAATTAAATCTATGTCATTTAAAACAGGTTGTGATGAAATGCGACGTATAAAAGGAATGGGTCAAAAAACATTAAACCTTAGTTTTCTCGTATGTGTTGTGTATGCACATAGAACAATATTGTGTTAAGGTTTCGTCTCATTAAAAAAATGTATAGTTTGATAATAAAGTGAAAAAAAATAAAAAATTTAATCATTTATTTATGTAGATAATACTTATACTAATCTATAATAACGGAATGGTCGATTGTTAGACACTCCATTAATTCGTACCGATGATTTCTTCAAAACCTTCATACGACCTTTGAAAATGACATCGTCAATGGCTTTCTTAGCAAACAACTGTTGCTCTGGATCCAGCAGCCTTAATCTTGACGACCAGATTTTTGCATAAATATCAATTGCTTCCACGTATTTTATATTATTGTTTTCAAGTTTAACTGGTATAATATCGAAAAAATTTGGCAAATTTGCAATTTCGGAATCAACTTCCGACTGCGAGCCGTCAGAATCTACGAAAGAATCGGCTATAGTCTCCTAAAAAAATAAAAAAATTAAATGCTAAATATAAATATACACACAATTGGTCAAAATTGTAAATGTAATTCTAAGCGAGCTCTACAATTCTTTTCAAAACGAGGTTGAACAGCTGAATGGGCTAAAAAGCTTGTGTCACAAAAAAAAAAGTAAATTTGAAAACTGGATTTGTTTCAAATATTATTTCATCATTCCCATCAATCTCTCATTTAAAAAGAGACAGATATATTGATTTACTACGATCATCAATCGCAATCAGCATATTGAGGCGCGGCATAATACGAGAAAGCGGATCACCGTACACTAGTGGAATTATTATTACAGTTAAGAGCACGTATTGGAATGTATGTTGACTGTAGAAAGCTGAATGAGTTAACGGTGCGAGACGGATATCCGCTTCCTTTGACTGAGGACTTATTAGATCGGTTGAAGGATAAATCGATTTGTTCATTAATAGAATGAGAATGAGTATTTATTAGAACTAAATGCAGCAAAACGTAAGTTCATGAAAAGCAAAACTGACTATTTGGGGTACGAAGTCAGTCAAGAAGGGATTAAGCCAAGAAACAGTCATATTACAGACGTTAGAGAATATCCCTTGCCGCGCATTATATTGGAGTTACAACGCTTACTTGGATTATGCGGATATTTTCGATAGTTTCTGAACGATTTTCAAAAATTTAGTACATACCCCGCTTCATAGTTTACGAAAAACCGAGACTTTCAAATTGGGAAAATACGAAATAGGTTCACTTGAGCTTTTAAAAAAACGATTGTCGCATTGCAAGTCGACAAGTTCGGCCGAGGTTATTAAACATCTAAATAAATACTTAGGTTGGTGCAGTAGGCCCCCTAGAATCATTGCGGAACCTTTTTAAAAAGGTTGTTTCAGACTTTCTGTTTACATAAAACTAATTTTTTTCAAAAGTTCTTAATCCAAAAGAATTATCAAGATTTGCGTACTTATGAATAGTACTTTAAAGACTAAGTCCTCCTTATTTACATGTCAATATCTGTATATGTTAATACCAACTGGCGGTAGTTCAGTTAGAACAAACCCATTTGAAATAACTTTTTTATGAGCTGCAGCAGTGTCAAGTGGCATACATAGGTATGTAGGCATACACCTTTTAATAGTAGCACAGAGTAATTTGAACAGTGAAAGCCTGGAAAGAGTACTCCAAACCAACTAAAATAGACAATTTTGAAATTCTAACTTCTAAGTTTAACCATCTGTTACACTTACTTGGTATTATGATATCACATAAGACATAGTTTTGCTACTAGAGCTGTATCAATTGTGATTGATTCGATCTGTTTGACCCGTTCACACATAAGTATTAATTGCATTCACACAACCACAAATCAATTAATCACAAAGTCAACACTTACATATTTCATACCTCACACAGGTTCGGTTGCCTTGGTTATTTAATTCTGAACGAACGAAACAAAAGTATTGGAAAATGGAACGAAAAGGAATCTTACTTACTTAGTTAGGCGGCGCTACAGTTCGGGGTGAACCTGGGCCTCAATATTTTACGAAGGCCGAAGATATCTTCATCCGCTTTCGATAAAGTCTATGCTTCAGCACCATAAAGGAGAACTGGGATGATCAAGGTCTTATACAGAGTCTCCTTAGTTGCTCGGGATAGGGCCTTACTACTTAATTGAGTTCCTAGTAGTCAGCCTCACCTTGCCTAAATCTTTTTCTGATATCAAAGATTTCAGTGAGGTCGTTACCCACCTTAATGGAACAGAGAGTGTTCTCCACCGCCATTCTCCACAGATTTTGGTGGATAATGCTCATAACCAGATTGAAAAACATCTCTCACTCAACGAATATTTCTTACCTATGGGGTTCATTAGACTGTCGACTGTTGACACCTGATCCTGAATATTATGAATCCTCCCATAATAATGCAAATGCCAACTTTCTTAATAAATTTTCTGAAGACTTTTCAATTTTTATACATCAATTTTAATACATCCAATTTATACATACATACATTTATAATGATACGTTGAACTTAATTTTATGAAACACTATCTAAGCTACGAAATAATATTGAATTAACAGCTGCTGTGAATTTACGTCTTTATTTTTTGTTATTATTAAATAATACTTAATTAAAAACCAAATTATTTCAGATTATATTTGAATATAAAATATATTTACATACATATATTATTAATGTTTGAATTAAAAATAAATTTTGGTATGTACTTAACTTGAACTTTATAAACATTAAATGAAGAACTGAAATAAATGCTGTTAAATTAAATTTATTTTTAACTTAAATCTAAATATTTATTCTTTTTTTTACGATTAAAGAATATATATGTATAAAACATACAAAAATTCTGAATATCTTTTCTAATGAATAATTTTCTTGTCTCACTCATTATATTACTTTAATGGATACGTTACAAAGTACTGTCTGAAACAAAATATGTATTAGCGAAATACAAAGTTTTACTTTGTAATTACAACATTGTTTTCCTACTTCAATGTACCTTCTCGTTGAGCAACAAGGTTCTATTCATTTTTTTCAACTTAAAGTCTTAATTAATAATACAATTTATCCAAAATATATCAATTAAATGGTTGAACAAATTAAATCTATGTAATTTAAAACAGGTTGTGACGAAATGCGACGTATAAAAGGAGTGGGTCAAAAAACATTAAACCTTAGTTTTTTCGTATGTGTTGTGTATGCACATAGAACAATATTGTGTTAAGGTCTCGTCTCATTAATATTTGTGTATTTTGATAATAAATTAAAAAAAAAAAATTATTTAATCATTTATTTATGTAGATAATATTTATAATCTATAATAATTTAACGATTGTTACACTTTCCATTAATTCGTACCGATGATTTCCTCAAACACTTCAGATGACCTTCGTAAAGGATATCTTCAATGGCTATCTTAGCATACAACTTCTGCCCTGAATCTAGCCGCTTGAATTCTTTCGACCAGAGTTTTCCTTGCATATCAAATTCATCCATGTGGTTATCTTTGTTTTCAATTTCAACTTCTAAAATATCCTGCAAATTTGGAAAATTTGAAATTTCGCAATCAGCTTCCGACATGCTTTCAAAGTTGCAGTCAGAATCTACGAAAGGATCGGCTATAGTCTCCTAAAAAAATAAAAAAATAAAATGCTAAATATAAATATACACACAATTGGTCAAAATTGGCAATGTTATTCTAAGCGAGTTCTAGAATTCTTTTCAAAACGAGGTTGGGCAGCTGAATGGGCTAAAAAGGTTGTGTCAAAAAAAAAAGTGAATTTGAAAACTGAATAGTTCATGTATTGATTTCAAAAATGATTTGATCATTTCCATCAATTATTCATTGACAGAGACATATATTATTTTGCTACGATCATCAATGGCAATCAGTATATGTATATATACTATAAAAAAAGTAATTACTGAATAGAGTGAGAAGTCCATGCGATGAGTACCTCTTACTGTCAAAAATGAAACATGATTACTGCAAACAGTACAAAGATGTATTAAAAAACTAAAAATCGTTCCATTTTCCAATACTTTTGTTTCGTTCGTTCAGAACTAAATAACCCAGACAACCGAACATGTGTATGGTATGAAATAAGTGTTGACTTTGTGATTGATTGGTTGTGTGAATGCAATTAATGCTTTTGCGTGAACGGGTCAAACAGATCGAATCAATCACATTGACACAGCTCTAGTACTAAAACTACATACATACATATGTACGTCTTAAGTGATGTCATAACACCAAAAAAGTTCAGATGGTTAAATTTAGAACTCAGAATTTCAAAATTGTCTATTTTCGTTGGTTTGGAGTGCTTTTTCCAAGCTTTCACTATTCAAATTACATATACATACATACATACATATATGCCACTTGACAATGTTGCAGCTCATAAAAAAGTTATTTCAAATGGGTTTGTTCTAACTGAACTACCGTCAGTTGGTATTAACATATACAGATATCGACATGTAAATAAGGAGAACTTAGTCTTTAAAAACGTAGTATTCATAAGTATGCAAATCTTGATAATTCTTTTGGATTAAAAACTTTTGAAAAAAATTAGTTTTTTGTAAACAGAAAGTCTGAGACAACCTTTTTAAAAAGGTTCCGCAATGATTCTAGGGGGCCTACTGCACCAACCAAAGTAGTTATTTAGATGTTTAATAACCTCGGCCGAACTTGTCGAATTGCAATGCGACAATCGTTTTTTTAAAAGCTCAAATGAACCTATTTCGTATTTTCCCAATTTGTCTCAGCTTTTCGTAAATTATATATAAAACGGGGTATGCACTAACGGGGTATGCAAGGGATATTCTCTCTAACGTCTGTAATGTGACTGTTTCTTGGCTTATTCCCGTCCTCACTAGGCTGACCAGACGTCCTCTTTGAAGAGGACATGTCCTCTTTTTGTCTAAAAAAAAATGTCCGGTATATTTTTGGAAAAATGTGCAATTTGTCCTCTTTTTGGGTTTTCTCAGTTAACTAAATTTTTCAACATCACGAAACTACAACAAAACATTGTATGTTTTAAGATGTTCTTTATTTTTCTGGTGCGAACTCATTCACTTGCCTAAACTCATTCACTTCTGAACACAACGCCGTCTTATTTATTTTACTTGAATTTGTTAAAATTGATGTTTTTTTTTGTTTTGATGAATTCAAAAATATTATTTTTTTTTTATTTTGGTTGTTTTTTTTTTTGTTCTTTAATTTTTAATTTGAGATTTTTCAAGGTGTCCTCTTTTTCGTGGGCATGGATCTGGTCGCACTAGTCCTGACTAACTTCGTACCCCAAATAGTCAGTTTTGCTTTTCATGAACTTACGTTTTGCTGCACTCAGTTCTAATAAATTTTCGATTACTCGTTTCAGGATGTCTATGCTACCGGCGTTCTGTCATCTATCTAGGTGATCGCCATGGTGTACTGTATAATCAGCCCGATATTCTTTTATGATTTAGTGAAGTTGAATCATCGATTCCGAATCGATCGTTTCTTTTACATCTAAAAGTGGTTGTGCATCTATTTCGTTTTGTAGTTGCTTGATCTGACTGTTCTACTATATTGATTTCAGTGGTGGTTGTCGATGACGCCTTACGGTTTGGACAGTTTGTGGCTGTATGTCCCGTCCTCTTACACACGTCAAATCTCTGTTTTTTTGCTGTCCTGAAATTTTCCGTTGTCTTTTTCAAGTCGAATATACTTGATGATGGATTTAGTGTTCAGACTGAACTTTCGACTTGGAGCAATCACTTTGTGTACTTTTTACTCGTTGCTGCATTTCAAGGTGATAGTCAGCTTCCACTTTGAGATTTAGAAAATCGTCGAATCATCGAATCTTTGAAAAATGTTTGACAGCCCGTCGACCCAGATTTTGACGATGCCTTGTAGGGTTGTTGGTGCGGCTGTCAGTGTACAGATGTCGTCCTAATCGTAATTTGTTGCGAACCGTTGAATATTCTTTTCTCTTTAAACGACGACGACTGATAACTTAACTTCATTCGCTGTCGATAAAGTCTATGCTTCAGTGCCATAAAGGAGGACTGGGATGATCAAGGTCTTATATAGTGTCTTTAGTTGATCGGGATAGGGCCTTATTACTCAATTGCCTTCTAAGCCCAAAGAAACAGCTTGCTAATCGCTGAGTTATTCTTCGTTTTATTTCTGCTGAGATGTTATTGTCAAAATTGATAGCAGAGCCAATGTAGACAAAGTCCCTTACTACCTCAAAGTTATAGCTGTCGATTGTGTTGCACATTCTTTCAAGTATAATGTTAAAGGAGTCACAGCTCGTAACCTTGTTTAAATTCTTTTTTGATATCAAAGAAGGAGAATTCTCCATCGTTTTATTTTAAGAACGATTTGCTTTGAATACAAAATTAAGCTACTTCCCTTAAATAAAACAAAAATAAATAAATAAATAAATAAAAAGGCAAAGCAAAAAAGAATAAGAAAATAAACGAATCTGTGTTTTCGCGGATAGCAGAATCTGTTATAATATAATATAACTCTTGTATAAAGAAGTTTTTTTTCTTTATTTTTGATGGTCCTTTTATTATTACTCTTTGTTAATTTTTTTGTTTTGCAAAGTTATTGAGAATAAACTCCTTAAACAATTTTTATCAATAATTCATAAAAGGTTACAAATTACAGGTTGAAATAAAATCCTAAAAATGCAACGTGGATTTGTACACTTTCCTTGTAAGTTCACAGTATTATAATTCCATTCCTCTCTTTCTTTCCTATTCTATTACAGCTACGATTTTTTCTGTACTAGATTTCACATCTTACAATATGTATTTTCTTTTTACTTCAAACCGAACCGTCTCGGCAACACTAACACCGCAACGTTTCGAACTCTATTCAATCAATCAATAATTTTGATTCATGTACAAAAGTGCATGGCGTAGGATATGTATGTGAAAAAAAAAAAAACAATGACGTGGATATCTCTCAACCCCAAATGTGTGAATAAAGAAAAATTGACTTACGTTTTGCGCATTTTCATTGCTTTGTGTCTCCACTGTGTTACCATTCAAGTCTGTATTTTCATCATTTTGTATTTCGTCTTGATTACTTAAAAATGCCATATTGTTGAAATACCACAATGTCGGTTTGTAATCCTTCAATTTGCGTTTTTTCTTGATTTCTCGGCGAAAATTACTTCGCAAAATGTTAACTTTTCGCCTTACCATGTATCGATCGCATGTGGGTTGATTTCTTTCAATTTATTCACCAAAACTTCATAGCACTCGTCTTTGAGTTGTCTATTTTTATATTCATCACTATATACGTTCCACAGAGCTGGAAAACTTTCATAAATTCGTATAAATTCACGCCAATATTCACGAGTTTCAATTGCCGAGTTCATGATTAAGATTTGACTGAACGGAGCATGACTGTGAATTCATGTTTGAAAGTAGATACCGTCAACTCACACTGACAAATTATTATGTATGTTTTGCTTGTATGCTTTGTTGTCATCATTATTGCTGTTTTTTGACGTTAAATTTTCTCACAATATTTCTTCTTTGTTGTGGTGTTTGGGATATCCGCATTCGTACCTTGGCTACAACCAGGTAGTGATCTGATTCGAATCTACCAATCGAGGTAATCCTACAAATGCTCTGTCAAGTTAAAGTCGTATGGATAGCGGAGGTTGAGCCAACTGTCTAGGTGCCCGAAAAAATAACCAATCCTTTACCCGTAAGCTTGAGTCCGTTAGTTGGAGTCGTTCTCCTTCTGAAAGACCCATAATTGATCTAACCCCAATATTGCAACTTTTTATGGTAAGTTTTCCCCGAAAATGTTGAGGTTATCGGTTTTGTTCATTGTGCTGCTAATAATAGATTGATGCTGTCATACATAGACCATAACTGAGTTGAATCTATACTTTTTTCATCAAATCCTTTATTTATGCCTTTCCATATTTTGGGCGATTTCTTAAATCCAGTTACATACATATTTTAAACTTGCTTTCATCACAAAAAAGAATACTTTTCCAGAATAGCAAATCCTAAATTGTCTGCCTTTCGTGCTTTGGGCGTAAGGCAGTTGCCGTTTTGGATTCTTTTCAGAAATGTAAGGTTTATTTCGAGGAATTCGAAACTCGTTTATGGAGAGGACGACGACCAGGACTTAGGCTAACGGGAATTTCAGAAGTTTGCCTTATATCTTCCGCAATTTTCACTGCATTTTACTGACAATAGAGCGTACATCAACTTCGGACAATCTTTTTGGTCTACCAGGAAGAAGTCGATCTTTGAGTTGCTTGAACCTCTTAAATTTATCTAAAATTTGTTTAACTGTGTTGATAAAGCCAACTAATTATGCTATGTATGTTCCGTAACGATTATCCTTTTAAAATTTTATCACAAGTTTTCACGTTTCAATTGAACTTTGTTTTCCTATTTTAAGAACGATTTGCTTTGAATACAAAATTAAGCTACTTCCCTTAAATAAAACAAAAATAAATAAATAAATAAAAAGGCAAAGCAAAAAAGAATAAGAAAATAAACGAATCTGTGTTTTCGCGGATAGCAGAATCTGTTATAATATAATATAACTCTTGTATAAAGAAGTTTTTTTTCTTTATTTTTGATGGTCCTTTTATTATTACTCTTTGTTAATTTTTTTGTTTTGCAAAGTTATTGAGAATAAACTCCTTAAACAATTTTTATCAATAATTCATAAAAGGTTACAAACTACAGGTTGAAATAAAATCCTAAAAATGCAACGTGGATTTGTACACTTTCCTTGTAAGTTCACAGTATTATAATTCCATTCCTCTCTTTCTTTCCTAATCTATTACAGCTACGATTTTTTCTGTACTAGATTTCACATCTTACAATATGTATTTTCTTTTTACTTCAAACCGAACCGTCTCGGCAACACTAAAACCGCAACGTTTCGAACTCTATTCAATCAATCAATAATTTTGATTCATGTACAAAAGTGCATGGCGTAGGATATGTATGTGAATAAAAAAAAAACAATGACGTGGATATCTCTCAACCCCAAATGTGTGAATAAAGAAAAATTGACTTACGTTTTGCGCATTTTCATTGCTTTGTGTCTCCACTGTGTTACCATTCAAGTCTGTATTTTCATCATTTTGTATTTCGTCTTGATTACTTAAAAATGCCATATTGTTGAAATACCACAATGTCGGTTTGTAATCCTTCAATTTGCGTTTTTTCTTGATTTCTCGGCGAAAATTACTTCGCAAAATGTTAACTTTTCGCCTTACCATGTATCGATCGCATGTGGGTTGATTTCTTTCAATTTATTCACCAAAACTTCATAGCACTCCTCTTTGAGTTGTCTATTTTTATATTCATCACTATATACGTTCCACAGAGCTGGAAAAGTTTCATAAATTCGTATAAATTCACGCCAATATTCACGAGTTTCAATTGCCGAGTTCATGATTAAGATTTGACTGAACGGAGCATGACTGTGAATTCATGTTTGAAAGTAGATACCGTCAACTCACACTGACAAATTATTATGTATGTTTTGCTTGTATGCTTTGTTGTCATCATTATTGCTGTTTTTTGACGTTAAATTTTCTCACAATATTTCTTCTTTGTTGTGGTGTTTGGGATATCCGCATTCGTACCTTGGCTACAACCAGGTAGTGATCTGATTCGAATCTACCAATCGAGGTAATCCTACAAATGCTCTGTCAAGTTAAAGTCGTATGGATAGCGGAGGTTGAGCCAACTGTCTAGGTGCCCGAAAAAATAACCAATCCTTTACCCGTAAGCTTGAGTCCGTTAGTTGGAGTCGTTCTCCTTCTGAAAGACCCATAATTGATCTAACCCCAATATTGCAACTTTTTATGGTAAGTTTTCCCCGAAAATGTTGAGGTTATCGGTTTTGTTCATTGTGCTGCTAATAATAGATTGATGCTGTCATACATAGACCATAACTGAGTTGAATCTATACTTTTTTCATCAAATCCTTTATTTATGCCTTTCCATATTTTGGGCGATTTCTTAAATCCAGTTACATACATATTTTAAACTTGCTTTCATCACAAAAAAGAATACTTTTCCAGAATAGCAAATCCTAAATTGTCTGCCTTTCGTGCTTTGGGCGTAAGGCAGTTGCCGTTTTGGATTCTTTTCAGAAATGTAAGGTTTATTTCGAGGAATTCGAAACTCGTTTATGGAGAGGACGACGACCAGGACTTAGGCTAACGGGAATTTCAGAAGTTTGCCTTATATCTTCCGCAATTTTCACTGCATTTTACTGACAATAGAGCGTACATCAACTTCGGACAATCTTTTTGGTCTACCAGGAAGAAGTCGATCTTTGAGTTGCTTGAACCTCTTAAATTTATCTAAAATTTGTTTAACTGTGTTGATAAAGCCAACTAATTATGCTATGTATGTTCCGTAACGATTATCCTTTTAAAATTTTATCACAAGTTTTCACGTTTCAATTGAACTTTGTTTTCCTATTTTAAGAACGATTTGCTTTGAATACAAAATTAAGCTACTTCCCTTAAATAAAACAAAAATAAATAAATAAATAAAAAGGCAAAGCAAAAAAGAATAAGAAAATAAACGAATCTGTGTTTTCGCGGATAGCAGAATCTGTTATAATATAATATAACTCTTGTATAAAGAAGTTTTTTTTCTTTATTTTTGATGGTCCTTTTATTATTACTCTTTGTTAATTTTTTTGTTTTGCAAAGTTATTGAGAATAAACTCCTTAAACAATTTTTATCAATAATTCATAAAAGGTTACAAACTACAGGTTGAAATAAAATCCTAAAAATGCAACGTGGATTTGTACACTTTCCTTGTAAGTTCACAGTATTATAATTCCATTCCTCTCTTTCTTTCCTAATCTATTACAGCTACGATTTTTTCTGTACTAGATTTCACATCTTACAATATGTATTTTCTTTTTACTTCAAACCGAACCGTCTCGGCAACACTAAAACCGCAACGTTTCGAACTCTATTCAATCAATCAATAATTTTGATTCATGTACAAAAGTGCATGGCGTAGGATATGTATGTGAATAAAAAAAAAACAATGACGTGGATATCTCTCAACCCCAAATGTGTGAATAAAGAAAAATTGACTTACGTTTTGCGCATTTTCATTGCTTTGTGTCTCCACTGTGTTACCATTCAAGTCTGTATTTTCATCATTTTGTATTTCGTCTTGATTACTTAAAAATGCCATATTGTTGAAATACCACAATGTCGGTTTGTAATCCTTCAATTTGCGTTTTTTCTTGATTTCTCGGCGAAAATTACTTCGCAAAATGTTAACTTTTCGCCTTACCATGTATCGATCGCATGTGGGTTGATTTCTTTCAATTTATTCACCAAAACTTCATAGCACTCCTCTTTGAGTTGTCTATTTTTATATTCATCACTATATACGTTCCACAGAGCTGGAAAAGTTTCATAAATTCGTATAAATTCACGCCAATATTCACGAGTTTCAATTGCCGAGTTCATGATTAAGATTTGACTGAACGGAGCATGACTGTGAATTCATGTTTGAAAGTAGATACCGTCAACTCACACTGACAAATTATTATGTATGTTTTGCTTGTATGCTTTGTTGTCATCATTATTGCTGTTTTTTGACGTTAAATTTTCTCACAATATTTCTTCTTTGTTGTGGTGTTTGGGATATCCGCATTCGTACCTTGGCTACAACCAGGTAGTGATCTGATTCGAATCTACCAATCGAGGTAATCCTACAAATGCTCTGTCAAGTTAAAGTCGTATGGATAGCGGAGGTTGAGCCAACTGTCTAGGTGCCCGAAAAAATAACCAATCCTTTACCCGTAAGCTTGAGTCCGTTAGTTGGAGTCGTTCTCCTTCTGAAAGACCCATAATTGATCTAACCCCAATATTGCAACTTTTTATGGTAAGTTTTCCCCGAAAATGTTGAGGTTATCGGTTTTGTTCATTGTGCTGCTAATAATAGATTGATGCTGTCATACATAGACCATAACTGAGTTGAATCTATACTTTTTTCATCAAATCCTTTATTTATGCCTTTCCATATTTTGGGCGATTTCTTAAATCCAGTTACATACATATTTTAAACTTGCTTTCATCACAAAAAAGAATACTTTTCCAGAATAGCAAATCCTAAATTGTCTGCCTTTCGTGCTTTGGGCGTAAGGCAGTTGCCGTTTTGGATTCTTTTCAGAAATGTAAGGTTTATTTCGAGGAATTCGAAACTCGTTTATGGAGAGGACGACGACCAGGACTTAGGCTAACGGGAATTTCAGAAGTTTGCCTTATATCTTCCGCAATTTTCACTGCATTTTACTGGCAATAGAGCGTACATCAACTTCGGACAATCTTTTTGGTCTACCAGGAAGAAGTCGATCTTTGAGTTGCTTGAACCTCTTAAATTTATCTAAAATTTGTTTAACTGTGTTGATAAAGCCAACTAATTATGCTATGTATGTTCCGTAACGATTATCCTTTTAAAATTTTATCACAAGTTTTCACGTTTCAATTGAACTTTGTTTTCCTATTTTAAGAACGATTTGCTTTGAATACAAAATTAAGCTACTTCCCTTAAATAAAACAAAAATAAATAAATAAATAAAAAGGCAAAGCAAAAAAGAATAAGAAAATAAACGAATCTGTGTTTTCGCGGATAGCAGAATCTGTTATAATATAATATAACTCTTGTATAAAGAAGTTTTTTTTCTTTATTTTTGATTGTCCTTTTATTATAACTCTTTGTTAATTTTTTTGTTTTGCAAAGTTATTGAGAATAAACTCCTTAAACAATTTTTATCAATAATTCATAAAAGGTTACAAACTACAGGTTGAAATAAAATCCTAAAAATGCAACGTGGATTTGTACACTTTCCTTGTAAGTTCACAGTATTATAATTCCATTCCTCTCTTTCTTTCCTAATCTATTACAGCTACGATTTTTTCTGTACTAGATTTCACATCTTACAATATGTATTTTCTTTTTACTTCAAACCGAACCGTCTCGGCAACACTAACACCGCAACGTTTCGAACTCTATTCAATCAATCAATAATTTTGATTCATGTACAAAAGTGCATGGCGTAGGATATGTATGTGAATAAAAAAAAAACAATGACGTGGATATCTCTCAACCCCAAATGTGTGAATAAAGAAAAATTGACTTACGTTTTGCGCATTTTCATTGCTTTGTGTCTCCACTGTGTTACCATTCAAGTCTGTATTTTCATCATTTTGTATTTCGTCTTGATTACTTAAAAATGCCATATTGTTGAAATACCACAATGTCGGTTTGTAATCCTTCAATTTGCGTTTTTTCTTGATTTCTCGGCGAAAATTACTTCGCAAAATGTTAACTTTTCGCCTTACCATGTATCGATCGCATGTGGGTTGATTTCTTTCAATTTATTCACCAAAACTTCATAGCACTCGTCTTTGAGTTGTCTATTTTTATATTCATCACTATATACGTTCCACAGAGCTGGAAAACTTTCATAAATTCGTATAAATTCACGCCAATATTCACGAGTTTCAATTGCCGAGTTCATGATTAAGATTTGACTGAACGGAGCATGACTGTGAATTCATGTTTGAAAGTAGATACCGTCAACTCACACTGACAAATTATTATGTATGTTTTGCTTGTATGCTTTGTTGTCATCATTATTGCTGTTTTTTGACGTTAAATTTTCTCACAATATTTCTTCTTTGTTGTGGTGTTTGGGATATCCGCATTCGTACCTTGGCTACAACCAGGTAGTGATCTGATTCGAATCTACCAATCGAGGTAATCCTACAAATGCTCTGTCAAGTTAAAGTCGTATGGATAGCGGAGGTTGAGCCAACTGTCTAGGTGCCCGAAAAAATAACCAATCCTTTACCCGTAAGCTTGAGTCCGTTAGTTGGAGTCGTTCTCCTTCTGAAAGACCCATAATTGATCTAACCCCAATATTGCAACTTTTTATGGTAAGTTTTCCCCGAAAATGTTGAGGTTATCGGTTTTGTTCATTGTGCTGCTAATAATAGATTGATGCTGTCATACATAGACCATAACTGAGTTGAATCTATACTTTTTTCATCAAATCCTTTATTTATGCCTTTCCATATTTTGGGCGATTTCTTAAATCCAGTTACATACATATTTTAAACTTGCTTTCATCACAAAAAAGAATACTTTTCCAGAATAGCAAATCCTAAATTGTCTGCCTTTCGTGCTTTGGGCGTAAGGCAGTTGCCGTTTTGGATTCTTTTCAGAAATGTAAGGTTTATTTCGAGGAATTCGAAACTCGTTTATGGAGAGGACGACGACCAGGACTTAGGCTAACGGGAATTTCAGAAGTTTGCCTTATATCTTCCGCAATTTTCACTGCATTTTACTGGCAATAGAGCGTACATCAACTTCGGACAATCTTTTTGGTCTACCAGGAAGAAGTCGATCTTTGAGTTGCTTGAACCTCTTAAATTTATCTAAAATTTGTTTAACTGTGTTGATAAAGCCAACTAATTATGCTATGTATGTTCCGTAACGATTATCCTTTTAAAATTTTATCACAAGTTTTCACGTTTCAATTGAACTTTGTTTTCCTATTTTAAGAACGATTTGCTTTGAATACAAAATTAAGCTACTTCCCTTAAATAAAACAAAAATAAATAAATAAATAAAAAGGCAAAGCAAAAAAGAATAAGAAAATAAACGAATCTGTGTTTTCGCGGATAGCAGAATCTGTTATAATATAATATAACTCTTGTATAAAGAAGTTTTTTTTCTTTATTTTTGATGGTCCTTTTATTATTACTCTTTGTTAATTTTTTTGTTTTGCAAAGTTATTGAGAATAAACTCCTTAAACAATTTTTATCAATAATTCATAAAAGGTTACAAACTACAGGTTGAAATAAAATCCTAAAAATGCAACGTGGATTTGTACACTTTCCTTGTAAGTTCACAGTATTATAATTCCATTCCTCTCTTTCTTTCCTAATCTATTACAGCTACGATTTTTTCTGTACTAGATTTCACATCTTACAATATGTATTTTCTTTTTACTTCAAACCGAACCGTCTCGGCAACACTAAAACCGCAACGTTTCGAACTCTATTCAATCAATCAATAATTTTGATTCATGTACAAAAGTGCATGGCGTAGGATATGTATGTGAATAAAAAAAAAACAATGACGTGGATATCTCTCAACCCCAAATGTGTGAATAAAGAAAAATTGACTTACGTTTTGCGCATTTTCATTGCTTTGTGTCTCCACTGTGTTACCATTCAAGTCTGTATTTTCATCATTTTGTATTTCGTCTTGATTACTTAAAAATGCCATATTGTTGAAATACCACAATGTCGGTTTGTAATCCTTCAATTTGCGTTTTTTCTTGATTTCTCGGCGAAAATTACTTCGCAAAATGTTAACTTTTCGCCTTACCATGTATCGATCCGCATGTGGGTTGATTTCTTTCAATTTATTCACCAAAACTTCATAGCACTCGTCTTTGAGTTGTCTATTTTTATATTCATCACTATATACGTTCCACAGAGCTGGAAAAGTTTCATAAATTCGTATAAATTCACGCCAATATTCACGAGTTTCAATTGCCGAGTTCATGATTAAGATTTGACTGAACGGAGCATGACTGTGAATTCATGTTTGAAAGTAGATACCGTCAACTCACACTGACAAATTATTATGTATGTTTTGCTTGTATGCTTTGTTGTCATCACTTGTTGTGTCTATGGCAGTTTTGTCACTGCGCAGCTACATATATTTCCAACAGAAATAATTGCCCGTACTAGTCGTACATTGTTTCTAAAAAATACCGGGTTGTTTCCAATGCGGGGATGAATGCCAGGAATGTAGGTTCTTTTATTTGTTTTTTATACATACATCAGCGTTGCCATTGTATGTTTTTTGGGTAATGTCAGTTATTTTCATCAGAAATGATCTGCTTTCGAATACGGGTGATTTATTTGAAAACCCAATAAAAGTACATAAATATATTGATGTAATTAAGACGGCAGGTCTTTATATTAATACATGATAGCACGATAACATTTGAATTTTAAATTTATTTGTGTTCCAGCCATAGGCGTTCTGCTTTAAAATTTAGTACGAAAAAGTTGAGATTAAAATAAAGTTAAATTATAGGTATTAGTTAAAGCATAGGCAATTTCATCCGAAATTGTCCTATAGGTCGATATACATAGCTCAAACAGTAATTAGTCAATAGACAATGTTTATCCGCAGCTGTTCACGACTGTCAGTTTCAATATACTGTCATGCACTATATTCCATATTATTGGTTCGAAGACAGAGCCCTGCGCAACTCCGCCGGTTACAGAGTACTTCTTTGTCCTTATATCCGACTCGTACAGCAGCACTCTTTTGTAGAGGTAGTTTTCGATTATTATACGTAGAATATATCCTGGTGTATTCATATTTGGCATCGCTGTAGTTATTGTTTTGGAGCCATGTATTATGCTTCCGGCAAACCTAAAGTCAGTCGCTAAGCTAATTTGAGTCTCGGTTCCGGATAACATCTGCGGTTTTTTCGCAGTACCTACATGCATACATGTATACATAAGTGCTGATGGAGACAGCTTACGTTACGAATCGCTTACAGCTTATGAATCGGTGTTGAATCCCAGGCCACTCATTAAATTTTCATCAAAAAATATATAGTCCAGTACCAAAACCACACGTCTTTGTATGGTACCGTAGTAAAAAGTTATAAAACTATAAGAAGTCCTAGCACTGACAACACTGGCAGCAATAGTGCGCATGACTGAGAATAATGTATGAGTGAAATGCAGAAATATAAATTATGCCCAGTATTTGTGCAAGAATTTACTTACATCCATATGTATATGCAAATGCGTATGTATATTTTCCGCGGGGAGTGAATTTTTTTTGTTTAGATATGAATATTTATGTAGGTGCACATACGTATGCATATATGCACCGAGTGCTGGGGAAATATTAGTACGTAGTGAATGTTCCTTTGCAATTTTTTTCAGGTACATACACTGAGTTACAAAAAAGTGGCGCAGTGATACTTTTTCGTATGTTATCATTTTAGTAATATGCCGTGGGTTTCTGGTTTAATGGGTTATTTGTTTGCTAGTTTGCATAATTTCATTTAATTTTGTTTGTGATGTGCACATCGCATTGAAGAAAGCCGTGTTTTCCGACAGACGTGAGACATACCAAATTTAGCTTCCATGATCCCCGTATGTGTTTTATTAAGTTTATTGTTCTGGATTTGTTTTAATTTGATTAGTTATTAGTTGTTACTGATTTTTGTAAAAAAAAATATGCAAATAATGGCAGAAGAAGTTGCCTGTGCGCTGGCTTTAGTTGAGGGTGGCCGGGGTGCGCTCTATGCCGATATTATGATAAGAAAACCGGAGAAGACGTTAAAAAAAGCCACTGTACAGGGAGACCAACTCCTACAAACCGCGTCAAGGATCAGGTCGCCTCGGAGTAAGTACTACAAGGGATGGCCGATATTTGGTGATTCAAAGTCTTCGGAATCGTCTCTAAACAGCAGTTTATCTGGGTCACAGACTTCGAACTGTTAGAGGGACAGCTGTGAATGCTCAAACGGTGAGGAGGCGATTAGTAGAAAGTGGCCTGAGAGCAAGAAGACCTGCTCGTGTACCGAGACTCACGGTACAACATAAGCGACGTCGACTTGAATTTGCTAATTTTCACCAGGATTAGACAAAGGCCGACTGGGTAGAGTCCTTTCAACTGATGACTACAGGTTTCGTCTCCGCTCAACAAATAGACGAAACAGAGTGTGGGGATGATAAGATGAGAGATACTCTTTGCCCAGCGAAAATATTTCTGGAGCGGTTCCATCATAGTGCGGGCAGAAATTGTCATGCGCGGAAAAACCGAGCTGTGCATCATGGAAGGATCAGTGACCTCTACGTATTATATCACCAACATTGTGGAGGAATATGTGGTTCTATTCGCACCATTTATGGAGGAAAACTTCTTGCTGATGCCAGGTGCGTTACCGAATATTTGCAAAAAGTGGAAATCGACGTAATGGCTTGGCCTGCGATGAGCTCGGACATGAATCCCATTGAACACGTTTGGGACCTGCTGGAGAAAAAGATTGGGATACGATCTGCCCTTCCAGAGACACTCAGCGGCCTGAGATCTGCTCTGATCGAGGAATGGGACGATTTGGACAATATCATCGTAAAAAATTTAATCCAATGTATGCCTCAGCAAAGAACTTATTTGTTAGATGTTCGGGGAGACAATACACACTATTACAGGAACAAGGACTCGGTAAAAAAAAAATAATAATAAAAATGTAAAATGTTAATTTATGAAGTTTTTATCCATTTTCCATTTCTAAGGTCTTCCTTTTTTATTTTTTTTTTACATGAATTACTTATTTTTATATTAATAAACAAAACTGTATTAAAAAAAAACGTTTTTTTTTTCCAATTTTCTTGAAGTAATTGCGAAATATCAAGGTGCGTCACTTTTTTTGTAACTGAGTGTACATACATATGTATGTACATAACTGCATTTCCCGAGTAGGTATTTTGTCTAGCATCGTTGGTTCCTTTGGATTGTTGGTTTTCGGTTTATGTTTATGATTGCGATTTAATTGATTCCATTTCATAAAGTTTTTTTTGAAGTAGAGTATGTATGTACTTCTTTTGGACTTTATTCGGTAGACATTCTGGTGACAACATCCACAACGGCTTTATTGTCGATGGAGTACATACATATGATGTGCCTACCATTAATTATTAATGTACTCTATGCAAAAGTCTGCACAAGTGCATGCGCTAAACTCAATTTTCCATGACTTTTTCGAATAAATCGATAAATCGAACGATATGGCAGCAATTTGGATTTCGATGTTGGTCCTATGGTCAGTCAACACAATCCAGCATCATGGAATAAGAAGTATAGGTCCTTTTGAATAGTTTTCAAATGTTTTTTAAGTGTGTAGGCGCATTAATAAAGGCAAGACAGTGCCCTGAAATGTCTGTGGACGCTAAGGGCTTTGTGAAACTTGTCTCCCAGGAATGTATCAATCCATTCAATACTTTCACATATCAGTCTGTTGAATATGCATAAGTCTGGTATTAGCCTTGAATGAAAAATTGTCTATTAAGCTCATGCCTGTATGCTGTGGAGTAGATGCAAATGTTGTCACGCACCTAAACCTGAGAACAGTACGAAGGTCTCTGCCTAGTTTAAACCTTTAAAAGAAAGATGGACACCAATGCAAAGTATAGCTCTGTGCAAAAAAATACCACCAACCATTTATGAAAAGTTTTATGAAAGCAAAATCTTAAAAGTCAATGAGAATTTTGAGGTTTTTTTTTTTTAAGTATTGAAATTGAAGTTAAAGTAATTAATAAATACAAGAATTCATTCGTTATAACAAGAAATGATATGCATTTAAACAAAAAGGTCAATTCTGACATGTGCAAAATAATAGCACCAAAAATAAATCAGTTTTAAATTAAAGAAGAGGTTTAGTATTTGGTCTTATGACCTTTAAGTTTAACCTAAGCGGTGCAACGTCGATTAATGGCTGACAACGCTCAAGTGGATTATCCCTCTAAGCAGCCTGCACAGCTTTCCACAACTGAAACGTATTTTTTGGTTTGGTTTTTTTGATTTCGATGGGTTTCAGGTCTGAAGATTGAGCCGGCCATTCCATAATCTGAACTCTATTCCCTGCGAAAAATTCTTTGGTCAATTTCCTTGTATGCTTTGGGTCGTTGTCTTGTTGCAGGACCTACATACGTGAGAGGCATATTCCATTCTGCATAAGGAAGCATGATTTGCCTGATAATGTAAGCATAAATTCTGCGCTTCTTGTTGTTCTGTTGATCATGCTTACATTTGATATCATTTTATAATAGTACCCAACCATTTCTCTAATAAATTTGTACGTTTTTCCTTCAGAGACCAATTTTTTTTATTAGCGTTCGTTTTTCATATACAATGCAATGTCTACCGCGACCCATTTCAGCTGACACATTAATTTCAACTTATTCTAATATCTTACCTTAATATATGTACATATGTACATATTTTAATCTTAAACCACAAATTTGCGTTCATTACGTATAACGGGAATTTCCTTGTCTTAAAGTTCAGTTTTGAGGAAACGTCACTGAATATCAGAGTGATATTCTACAGCAGATGCGATTATGTTTAGGCCAGCAAATAAAAATGTAAATGCATGACGAAACATGGTGCTATTTTTTTGCACAGAGCTGAATCTCTATTCTTTGGTGGTCCGTAATATAGACGTTTGCCCCCAATCTTGGACAAAAACTTTTGTAGTAGAAACACATTGACACAGCGACAGCAACTTTAAAATCCACAGCAAAAAATGTAGAACCAATGCTTTTTTTTGGAACTGAACCAACAGCAACAGCAAATTCAACGTTAGGCCTAATCCTAAATTGGCTGTTGCTGTCCAAATGCAGCCAACTTTGCGTCGAAATTTTCAATCGTACCAACGTAATATCATTTAATATTTCGGTGCAATCCAGGAGCAATGTTCCCTGAATGTCAAATTTCGTTGTGTAGTGTTTGCTGTGCTAATGTGTTTTAAATCACAGCATCTGTTTATTTCCTTCTGCTGTTGGCTGTTACTGTGTCAATGAGTTTCTACTATTAAACTTCGAAACCATACATGCTGCGTATCAAATCAATCCCACCTCTACTCGCTAACCTGTGTAGAACCGAAGAGTTGCTATATACTTGTACATATATAACAGTTTGTATTGAAAATTATGTTTTATTTGGATTTTTCCGTTTCAGTCGATCTTTTTTTAAACCATCACGCATAAGTGCTATCATTGCAAACTGTACATCCTCAGCAATTTCTTCATCTTCAATTTTCAAAAGTTCCTGAGATATGAATTCCCCAAAAGCCTTTCTCTTTTTCTCAATCAGTCCTTGTTTTTTTATCTGTACACTTTCTTTAACAAGGTTTAGTGCTGTTTCTGCCATAGAATATAGGTCTTGATTTTTAAGGATTTGATCTTCCTGTAAAAAAAAAGGATACGGATAGAAGGTGACGAAGAGTATCCAGAAAGTTGACAATAAAATGTGTATTATACCAGTAAATTATTAGTTTCCACTGCTTCCAGTTCCGCTATCGTATAGTCATCCAAACTTGGTGATCGTTTTATGGAAATAGTTTCCTCACCGAGTTGGCTAGAGGGGCTTGTTGGTTGAGGATCAGGTGTAGTCTGGACTGTAGCGTCATCTAATGGAAGTGAAGGAGTCTTCTAAAATAAAAAAAAAAAAATCATTATAATAATATTTAAATATATTTAGCTTAATTCGTTCAATCGTATCTATATTATTTTACTTACTGGCCAAAGAAAGGATTGGACTAGTAAGATGGATGGAAGGAGTGACGAGTGTACTTAATGTATTCCGATACAATACCAGAAGGATTTCAATTAGAGACTATTTGACGCTATTAAGGTTAGTCAGTTTGTGGATCATTCTGATGTTTTTGAATTATCGGTGCTGTATGTCTTCAGCAACGATATCAATTATCAGTCACAGCAGTCGAGTGTTAGAATACACTTGAATACACGGAGAAGGATTATTGTCCACTAGAATCATTGATTTCGAACGTAACATCGATCGATACGAGATTGTTCTTACTAAGAATGGATCGATAGATGAAAGGTCATCGATTCACCGCCCAAGATATTACGCTTTACAAACGAGTAGTCTCGTCTTCCCAAATACACCAGCAACGAATTTTTAGTAGGTTTTAGTGCCACACGAAGTGAGTACTAAAAGAAATGAATCACGAATTTAAATTGTGAAGTACCGTGTTATTGCACTTCAGAGTAAAAGGCTATAAGAACTCCACTCCATCTAAGATCATCGATTGCTGACACAGCCCAAAATATCTATCAAGGGGGAGTACATCGAGCAGTGAATCGTACTCAGAAAAGTTATCTCATAGCGTACTGATTTGAATTTAGTCAAGAAGCCACATATTTATGTGAAAGCCTCGTACTCCAAACAATGAACATATAGGCTAGGAATGCTATCTGGAATACATTTGACTTTTTTCAGTGACAAGCCGTAAGTCTTGCCAAAACTACTCTTGAAAAGTGAAGAGTCTTTGCTAAAAAAAATTTTCCCACATTCCTGAACCTTTGGCTTAATTGAAGATAGGGATACCTTTTAGAACTACCTGAATCAGTTCTCATAACAGAGCAACCAGTGCACCCATCATCGATCATGTCCAGAGCCATCTGGGCGTAACAGGTACTGGCATTTTATCGGAAACAGAGGGCAGAATATAGACGTTAGAATTGTTGCAAGGTAACAATAGAGAGTCAACCTTACACCATAGTAGAGGAGACTAAACGCCAACATTGATGACAAGCTTTTCCTTACCTCAGCCACAATATATCGGCAGCAATTCTCATATACAGAGAAGGACGAACCGTCAAACTCTACTCGAGCGAGAGGGCCCCTTAAAACTTGCCAGAATAGACTGCACTGTCTAGCCTGTGTAGGTATACCTAGGGGATTCAAACCATTGAAAATGGTAACTATGCTTTGCTTCCCGTCGCTAACTCTCGCGTCACATAAAGAAATAACGCTAAGCGCTCTCAGGCTACCTCAAACTCTGAACTTTAAAGCCGTTTTTTGGTTAAAATGATTCGCTGGTTGTTTGAGTTAAATTTATTTGCTGTAGGGCTAAATGAATGTGCAAATTCTATGAGATTGACTTAATCTTCTTGGATGCATTGCATCTATGAATAAGATTACGATAGACTGATAGATTGAATTACAGGTCATGAGTGTTTCGAAGATAACAGCGGAAAAAGGTGCTTCCCGCCTACGCTTTGGTCTTGAATCCTGTTTTGGGGTATGTACTACCTAACAGTATAGCAGAATGGGAGATCAACAGACACGCTGAATGAATGGATGGTGTCATGACATAAATAAAATTAGTACAATTTGTATAAAATTAAGAAAAACCAAAATATTAAAAAGTAAATTCATTAAAATATTAATTTAAAGCTAAAATTCTACTCAGACATTTGTTGAGAACCCATTGTTATTGCCTTTCAATGACGTTTCGTATAGTCCTCCAGATCTCAGTACGTCTTCAGAGGAATCTTACTCCATGTATTTTTGGAAATTTAGCACAGATCTCGATTTTTCTTTGGTCTAGTTTCTGAAACCAGTTTTTTGACATCGGCACTTAGATTTCCTGTGGAGTTGAGGTCAGGCGATAGCAAAACGATGGCGATGGCAAAACCTCAGGACCTTTTCCACGAAACCACTCATTGGCTTTTCGACTGGTGTGTTTCGGGTCATTATCTTGTTGGAAGATGGAAATTAGAGGCATTTCATATATAGTAATTTATAGTAAAACACTGTTCAATACTGTACACTTGTTGATTCATAATCTGATTAATTACGTCGATTGATCCGGCACAGTAGTATGAACACCACTATTTTGGATTGACCATGTTTTACCTTCTTCGTGGTGTACCTTGGATGGTCGACGAATATATTACTCAGAAGCAGTGCTACTAAATAACATAATTTTACTTTCGTCAGTCCATTTTTACGCCATTTTTTCAACTGGCTATTTAAGCTGTTCTTTCGCGAATTCAATGCAGAATCCATGAAATCGATTTAGATAAATCAAAAAATTAACAAATTTATACTTCCGGACAAAATGTATCGGATTTGCTACAATTACATCATAGTTGCCCAAGCCAGCGACAATCACAGATGCATACATATTTTTGTACGTTGCAAAATCATTTGTATTTATTTCTCTTTTCTCTTCACGTATAAACGATGGAAAAAAATTATTGCCATTGTGTTTTGAAAGCGAAGAGGATGAGATGAACTTGGAAAATATAAACCGGTCACAGGTAGAGGTGGTATAAAAAAGGAAACGTTATGTTAAGGTTTACATTGTGGATAAGTAAAGGGATACAAAAATACAATACTAATCATTGCACAGGCTATTCACGTTAACCAAATTGTTCACGATACTCAATCGTTTTAACTTATCGAATAAATACACGTGGGCAATTGTTTAGTTAATATTCATAGACTTCTTGTTCCACTTAGCTCTTTTAGATACATAAATAGGTTCTTAATACTAGGCTGTTTCTTTTTATCTCCCTGCACAGCCTTTTTACGATTTTTTTTTTAACTTTTTCCCACATACATACATACTTTTAAAGGGCGAACATCATAACGTGATTTGAATCCACTTAGCCAACCAGAACTGGCATGAAAGTCTCCTTCTTTCTCTTGAAGTTTTTCATGCAATTGTTTTGCCTTCTCTGTCAGTACATCACAACCAACTGGTAGATTTTTGGATCTTTGCTTCAAAAACCATTTGTATAATGCTAGCTCCATACGAGGATACTCGCCCTGTCTTAAGGTTTTTCTTTTCAAGGATCTGCCTTGGCTAGATGTCGCAACTTTAAGGATTCTATCCTTATTTTTTTTTATACCCGAAATTGTAGATTTGGCTACGTCGTATTGCTTGGACAAACTTGATGTGCCTTGACCTTTTTCTGATTTCTTAATAATATCAATTTTTTCTTTTAATGTTAAGTACTTTGGCTTTCTGGTAGACATTTCTAAACAAAAACACTTAACGACAACTGCACTGTTCTAAATGTAACAATTAAACAAAGCAACTGAGAAATAAAATGTTTACAGAGTAAAACACAAGCACACCGGAACCGCTTTCATACTATACTGAGAACGTCCAAATTTAAGGAGAAAAACAATTCTTTGACTACAAAATAAAATTGTATGGTGTGTGTGCATGTCATATGTATAATGAATGTAGCATGATTGTGCGCATACATATGTACATTATATGTTCATGTTATCGAGATTTTTATTGTTCGCTCTACAGAGTACTCTGTAAGTGTGACGGCGAGCCAGTGTTGCCATAAGTTGATATTTTTGCGGAATTTTACTTTCGTAATTCGTACATGATGGGTTTTACATAGTGCGTTTATCGAACTTCAAAAAAAATAGAGAAGGTTCAGACATTTGAGACATTGGTCGGATACAGATATCTACATACATACATATGTATGTATGTAAAAATAAAAAAAAAACAGGTCCATGGGACCCAGGCTTTGGATTCTCACAACCATTCGTGTTGTTTAATGCCGTATGCGAAGTGCAATTTTTATTTTTTTGAGGCTTTTGTCATTACAGTTTTACTCTTGCATGTTTGTCAGATGTTGGTGAGAGGTGGGAGCTTGAAAGAAATTTTGGGTGTTGTTTAGGGATCGAACCTCGAACCCCCCGCTCGGTAGTCCAACGCACTAAACACTTGAGCCACGGCGCACACCTAAAAATGTAAACGGGATTTTTTATTCACTGTGATTGTGAAATCGCCATGATATGAATATGAACATGCATTTTGGAATCACTCGTTTAGGAATATTTGGATACATTTGGATGCGACCTGGTAAGAAAGATCGTACTAAAGAAGAGAATGAACCCGCTGAATAATGATTCAAAAATCAACTTACCCCAGAAAGCAATGACACCGAACGATGCTGACTTTCAATATGCTTTTTCAAATTGGATGTGCTAGTTTTGTACGATAATGTCGTTTGACACAAATTACATTTTGCAAAACTCCCGTCTATTTCGGTAAAAAAATTCCACAAGAAACTAATTTTTCTTCGCTTAACTATGAACATTTTAAGGTGTTTGATGAAGATGACTTATTGTTAAGTAAACCTACTCGTAGACACAAATCAAACAAATGCGTAGATATCATATTCAGATGTGGTGTATACACAATTTCGTTGACCACGTTTTGCTTTGTCTTATCATTTGTTGTCTCACACTTCTGGATTTTAACTGCGAAATCGGTTGGTGTTAATTTAAAACGTGATTCGCTGCTTCGCACTTCTGGGTTTTAGCTGTGAAATCGTTTAATGTGAATTCAAATCGTGATTTAAAAAAAAAAAGAACTCCTCAATCACGTTTCACCCATTTACAGGTTGGGAATGTGAATTTGCATTCACAATGAATAATTCACCGGTAGTGAATGATTAAAAACTAGGTGTAGATACTTTGTAGTAGATTTAACAAATAGACTATCTCTTCGAATGAAAATACTTACCGACGTGGAATTTGATGAACACTTGGCGATGCTGGTAACTTCTTGTTGCATGCATCACCTCGAACTAGGCACATACGAGTAGACTTCACTTGTTCTACTTTGTTCTGCTTGTAAATCTAAACTGCGATGCCTGTGGTTTCGGTGTTTCAGCCATACATACATCTTTGTTTGTTTTATTCAAATAACAACTCTGGATGTGAATTATAAAGTTCAATCAGTTTCCGATCTCGTCCATGTGTTTTTCTCTACACTCATTTCACGATCGTTCATATTAACAGATGTAAACAAATAATGAAGCACAAAAAGAAGCACAAAAATTCACAGAAATTTTATACGCTGTCCTAGTTTATTTACTACTTAATTTTTTATGAGCCGAAAAATTGCCAGTCGTGTGTTCACATGAACAGTTTTTAGTTTGTTCTTATCTCTCCCCTATGTCAATTCAATTCAATTCAATATAATTCAAGCAACGAATGTGAACACACAAGTAATACTCGTTTTTCTGTCCCCTCTTTCTATACAATTAGGTACATCTCATACATACATACGTGCGGATTGTTTTTTACTTCACTTGTTATTTCAGGTTTTTTAATCAAATCAAAAAAGTATCTTTTGCGTTTGTGTCCTGCGCATAGGAACCAGTGTGTGCGATAGTGTAATTTTTATAGTCCTATAGTAAGGTTATGATAGTATCTATTATAATGATGTAACGCAACTCATACGTTAGAACGTACAAACACCATATAAAGTCGCAATGATTGATATTAAAGCTTGTAAAGATACATATTTCTAGATAGATTAAATCCTGGTGCATACGAGAGTGATGGGGTCAGCAATGTTAATTCGAATATTTGTCAAAAATCAGAGCATAGTTGAAGTCTTTAGGGATCGTTTCATGATCTCAGACGGTACGAGTGCTTTGCAAAGGAATATACATACAAAGGTAGATAGGAGGGTTTGGTTATTTTTAGAAATAAGGTTGATTGCAATATGCAGTTGGCTGTAAATTTTTTTGGAGTGTTCACTATTAAGCCAGTTAAGAACAGTGGCTATAGACAAATAGATACAGTAAGCGTAGACACAAGACTCATAGGCACTCAATTTTTCTGGCTATAGTTTCCGAGGTATCAAGATCTGAAACAACCGCGGCAAAAATCATATATTCCAATAGAAATTTCATAGGCAAAATTTAATTTTAATTATTTGTGTTTATTTCATCAAGATCAACTAAATGATGCCCCATCTCCACCTAGACTGAGCAATCATATTTGTAGATACAAACATAATAGTAGATTTCTAACCGAGTGCACAACAAAAGCTCTACAAATTTCCCTGACTAGTTCAGACATCACCACGGAGTAATGAAACCTAATAACACCCAAGTTTCAAACCACAACACCAGAAAAAAAAGTACTCTATGTATCTAATTCCTCACTTCCGACTTTCGCCATGCAATTGCATTAAGAATGCATACTCTTAGGCGTAAGTAACGCGTAGCATTATTATAAAAAAAGGTTGTTTCTAGTCTTAGACTTTGTTGCAGAGTTGTGGCAGTATTGTTTGAAAGTTAACAATTTATCTATAGTTACTCCAAGGTATTTGGGGTTCTCGTACTTGAAAGGAGTGATTACTCAGCATATTGTTGTCAGGGTTGCTATTGTTTTGCAGCACACCACTTTCAAGAGCTTTGTAAATTATCCCAATACGCCAGGGTGCGTCGTATGCAGCAGTGTCGTGTATAAACACCGCAACAGTAAGGTGTACAAACATGGCGTCATTCTTAAGACTGTTTTCAAAAAATCTCGATATTTCGTGGTAAGGACCTTACGTACATACATATGTTGTATGTCGGGCTCGGCATTCAGGTTTGAATAGGCCCTACATGCGAGGAACTTGTTTATTCTTCGCATCTCATATATGGCACTTGTGGTTGTTTAGATAAAAAGGTTAGTGAGTGCGTATCTGTGATATACACGACACATTGTTCTATTAACGAAATTATTTTTATCTCAGTCTTATTTGTTCTCGTTTTAATGCATGCATCATGCTTACAATTAATATATACATATGTCTTCTTAGGTTTGATGTCGCTTCTTGTTTCAGAGTGCCAAAGAGCGTGTGTTGAAACGCAAACGCAATGTCATTGAGTAGGTCAAATTTTCGGAAGGACATGTTTGACAGATCGCAAGCGTGTCATATTAGGTTGCAAATTTTAATGAAGCCCGTAGGCTGCTGCTAGATCCACTTAACACTAGTTTTAATTTTTTCTTTGCTCAAACAGCACTATACTTACTTTCTATTTCATACGATAGTCGGAGTTCAGATCTGTCACATCGCAGCTATAAAACGTTTGTCAGAGTTCCCATGGTCCGTCGATATCAGATCGTTTTGTCTCCTTTGGCAAGGTCGTCCCTAAATTATTGGCTTCCGATGCAATGACTGTTAACATTGTACAAAAATGTTATTGTCTGTCTTAGCAATGAAGTCTCCCATACAGATGCCTCAGTATCTCTTTACTAATTGGGTTGTCTACTATCCTCAGGACGCAGGATATGAAGCTTTTGTCGAAAAAGTGCAAACTAAAGAGTTTGGTGAGTTTGCTTCTACTTCATACCGAGATGCAGTACTCCGTCGTAAAGAAGACTAGAGCCATCGTAGCAGTTTTGACGTGAGTTTCACTTGCACTCTGTTTCTAGTGCCTAGCTTAAGAATGCTCTATATTTGGGATTGGATTATACATGACGGTTGCTCCATCAAAGATTATATTCATCAGTGTTCTTGTCTTTCCAAACGAACGGCACGAACTTCGGTTTTAGATGATTTTCGTTATGAGCAAGTCGTGAATATTATAAATTAGAGAATATAGGATCCAGAACTGAAACCTATGGTAGACCATTTTTCAGTAATCTGTAGTGGCTTCTTTTGGGTCACATACTCGTAGATACTTGGAATCTACGGTTAGCTGGCGTTCACCAATGGGAGGATTTTCTTAGATCTTACAACTTTGGTAAGTTTAATTAGCAAGTCATGTCTCCATATAGTATTATACGCTGCGGTCAGATCCACGAAGTCAGATATTGAGTCTACGTGAATTGTCAATGTTAGTACTTGATCGCAGCAACCTCTGTTTGGTCTGAAACCAGCTTGTTTAATAGGAGTAATTTTTTTGTTCGGTCTCTGATCTCTGGCTGTATACGGTTTAGTATAAGGCGTTGCGGGAGCTTATAAGACACCCTAAGCGAGTAACTCGTAAATTTTCCTAGGCGATTATCACTGGTCTGTGCTGACTCGAGAAGCTATCTAAAGTACGTCTATTGACTTCGGAAGACTCTTCGATAATATGTTTCTTTATGATACAAAGGCCAGGTGAGATTATAAGGTCAAAATCTAGAATGTTTTCTCTTCTTGCCATAGCTTCGCCGTCTTTAAAGTGTGTGTTCCTGCAGTCCTACTGTATCTACTTCTAGGTTTTGAGACAAACAATCTAAGCTCTTTAAACATTGGATTGGCAAATTCTTATGTTTCGCCCGATATTTCGCGTCATGTAGTCCTGAGGAAGACTGATTTGGCTAGTTTTACTGGTCTCCATTCCATATTAAGTGGCTTGCGACTAGAAGGTTTGACTAGTTACGTAACAGGGTGAACCCCCAGAAGCTTATCATCTCTCGTTTTAAGATTTCTGGATGGCACCGCGTGAGAGTAGGTCTTTGCAGTGGCTTGTCTATTGCGAAGTCTTTCTACCAACTTTTAGTGACCACTTGTCCAATTTTAGATCAATATGAAAACTGACGACACAGCGTGAACTCATTTGATTCATACTTTGTTTACCAACCAAATATTTATGCCAAATAGTACGCTACGCCTATCCTATTCACTATTATGAATGGCGTATCCTTCCTTCAACGCAGTAATAGCCGCGCCTTCTGTTCTTTTGTTGACTGTGTCATTGTGGCGACATCGCATGACTTGTTATAATTTATGTTAAAAAGTAAACACTGACACACAAAATCATTTCACTTGTAATATTTTTAATCATCATATTTCATCAGAAAAAATTCCAATTAGTTGTGCAACAGCAGTTAGAAGATAATGATTATTAAAATAGTATTCCCAGTTGCACTGTCCGACAATGCACAATCTACACCATAATCAACACATATACGTACATATGTATCAGAACTCGCCCCCCTTTAAGGTGTATTCACCTTTAGATGCCAATAACCCTTATCAAAGCACAATCCAATTGAGAAAACGAATTTGTAGCACTACTTGACCTAGCAATGAGGTCAACTACACCGCCTTACGTTGCGAGCTTTCAATTCAGAAATTTTATTAATTCCAATCAGATTACATCAGGAGCTTTGGAATGCGATTATGATAACATGCCAACAATTCCCAGGCGCAATCTATTCATACTCGTATAACCGCCCTCAGGGTGAAATACAATAAAATCTGTGACTGTGAGGTTAGGTTCACGTCGGGTGTGCGTGAAGTGTGTCCTCACGACTTTAAATCGCAGATAAAAGCTTTGAAGCAGCTCTGTCTGTTATAGTATGATTTAATGCGTTTAATTGGGTGATATACTGCTACTTCAGATGCCACTTATTGTACAGTGAGTCAAACAATTCACAGCGACAGAAATTTTCAAGTGTAGAAAAATGGTTTGAATTTGTAGATAGTGATTCACTTTGCTTGATTAGGAAAAGATAGGAAATATCATAAATCATAATCAGCTTTAGACATAAAGCGCACTCTTATCGCTTTCAAGGTGCTTGTTTAAATTCCGAGTGCTAGTCGGCCTTTCAGTCTGCAAAAGTTGTTTGAGTCTGTTTACTGTCGTCCTTGATCAAGTCATGGTAAATTATTGGGTGTATAGGATACTCTTCGGCCTAGTGTGCATTAGGAGATTGAGATTTTTCTACAGATTCTAAACAAGACGCGTAGTGCTTGATGTCAAATACTGATTGTTGGCGAAGAATCAGATTCTGGTTAAAGTATACATAGTTATCAAGGTTTGATCGAATAACTCTGCTTCTTACCATGAATACTATCCAGTGACTAATACAATCTTCCAACTGCTTAAGCTTCGTGAAGTTCGAAAGGAATGCGGCCAAGTGTTGCTATGTATCTTCATTCGTATGATGGCGCGAGATTAGGGAGTTGAATATGTCCATGGATGGAATAAAGAGAATGCGTGTATCACAAAACTCTTATCGTCGATGGAACACTTCCGGAAAAGAAGATTGGTAATATAATAATCTTTACGGATGGGTCCATGATGGATAGCAGAGCAGGGGCAGGTATCTTTTCAGAAGAACTAGAACTAGCCTGTCTTATTAGTTTGGGGAGATATACCTAAATCTATAAAGCCGAGATGATTCCTCTGTTGCATGCGTTGGATTACCTGAAAGAGGGTCAGGTTGAGGGTAGAAACGTTACCATAGCACTGGACAATCAATCAGTGATTAGACGCATGGAGCAAACAAATATCAATACATCACTGGCATTGGAATGTGTTCATAAACTCAATGAGTTGTCATCTCGAATTGAGATGACGCTGCTCTGGGTGAGACAGCACGTAGGGACTTAGGGCAACGAAAAGGCGGACTCTATAGCAAAGCAAGGGTCAACCTCGGCTATTGACAGAGGACTGGTAGAGTACCTAATTAACACCATCTGATTAGTTTAATTATTTAATAATATTTTCCGAACTAACACAGCCCACAATGCCTCCGACACTCTATGGCCTTTTCAGTTAGACAGTCTTAGGTCAGCCATATTGATGATTCTATTGGGAATGATTCTCTTAGCTACGCACATTAGTGGTTTCATCCCTTCAATCATGTCACTTGGAGAGCTCTGATCCGTTTTTAGTACGCCGGCACTTTCGTTTCTCCTATATCATAATGTCCAATGTAATCTGACACGGTTCTGCAAATATAATGCCTTGAGTATTATAGATGGTGATATTCTCGTCGGATATTGATCCCACTTCAAGTAATTTCGCAGCTTTGAGCACAGCTAGAACCTCTGCTTGGATCAGATTGCATGTGTCCAGAAGGCTTAGAGTCACCAGTGGTTTTATATGTACATATCTCATTCTCAGCTAGCTTAGGAAGTTTGAAGCGTGGTTTTTTGTATTCCGTGCTGAAGAGTTTTGTTCGGGTCGACATGAAGTCCACAAATTCCTTTCTGATTCCATCATTTCACTTAATGTGACTAGGAATTTTTTCTGAACTCAAATCATCACGTCATTAGCATAAGCAGTGACGCTAACCATATGTTGCTTGGTTCCTTAAGTGAGATTTTTTTAAGAAGGCTAAGGAAGAATTTAGTTAATGTATTTGTTCCACAACGTGGTGACCCACGTCGAGTGAACCTACTCGTATCTACCACGGACTCTGGTCTGCTAGATAACTGGATGACCTGGGCGACTTCATCCATCCCACATCTAAATATTTTTAAGAATTACTACTTGCTATCAAATAAATTATTATAGTCACTGTAGTTATTAGCGGCAGCCAACTACCACCTAATTCACACATTACAACAACACAGCTACCATTAATAATAGCGAAAACGCCAAAGCAACAAAGTAAAGAAAAACAACAACAAACTCACGAAACGAATAAAAAAATGTTTTTCTATATTTATTTTGTTTTTGTTTTTCAGTTTCAGCTGACTGACAGTCGTATCGCATGGCGTTGGCGAAGTAGCGAAAAAGCGTCGATGGTATCCGACGATTTACCAGCCAAACCGAGCGCACAGTAGTAGTGAAGCACAGTTCAAATTGATATGTCGAGTGGGTCGATTTGCTCCACCGCCTCGTACATCGCGTAATAAATAAAATAGAATCGTCTCAAGGAAGGAATATTCCCAGACAAAAGAATCTTAATTCCAATTTCGTTTGATTTGTGTGTGATTGGCAAATTGATAAGAGAGATATAGAGATTGGATTAAAGTGTAGAATAACGTTAATCAAACGTTTGTGTGTTTCTCAAGTGTTTAATTAACTAATTAGCCGCGTAACGAAAGTGTTGTGTG
Organism: Xylota sylvarum; assembly: GCA_905220385.1. NCBI lineage: Eukaryota > Metazoa > Arthropoda > Insecta > Diptera > Syrphidae > Xylota > Xylota sylvarum. The sequence continues at coordinate 45,414,510 of LR999958.1, forward strand.
CATTGGTGTGTTGTTTTTTTTTTGTTGTTTTTGAATCGTGTGTGTCAACTGGAGTTCCCGAACATCTGTAATAGTACCAAACGGAATCTACGCCGTAAAACATATCAGTATCAGGTAACTAATCATACTTGCATTGACATACATAAGACCCCGAGAGTTAATTATGTAACCTTGGCATTGTTGGCTAACAGATGTGTGTGCGATTGCACACAAATTTTGTATTTTCCATGGACTAACTGGACTGTGCCAGGTGACCATCTAATTAGTTATTTGCAACTGTTCGCGTTGACTAATACCATAGTACGGTCATACGGTATGTGGGGGGTGGGTTGGTATAAGAAAACAAGCCAAATGGAAACTCCTACCAATAACCCATTGAAGGAAAAAAAAACATATGGTAGCACTGCGAAGGAGTTGTGCTTTATTATGTGGCACTCGTTTTATTCTGGCCCCCAACAGACCACGTCATGATTTCGTGAGGATTCATTCACTGTGGATGGTTATAGTCGGTACGTGGCGTCCAGTAAGCTTTTCGTATTTCAGAGAAATTTAATCAATGAGAGTGGTCGTTTTTTTTTGCTTCGTCTGAAGTGCGATTGTTACTCGCTTCTGTGAGTGTTGTTAAAATCCAGTCGCTTGTTGAAACGTCTGGATGGGTTTGTAGACTTTTGTCTGAAATTGCAAAATTTATCAACTGTTTCCAGACAACTTACTTTAACTTTTCAAGTAGGCACGTGGTTTGTAAATGATGCGTTTTAGTATCCATTCGAGTTTGAATAAAAGTCAGATGATTTTCGGCCTAGAAACGTCACCGTGTTACGCGACTGTGATTGTAACTCACCTGACCAAGATGCCCAATTTTTGTCGCATAAACTCATTCTCAAGTTGGAGGTATCTTTCATTTTGAGGGACCTCTTTTCTTAAATTCCAAAAACTGATCTTTGTCCAAGTACCTACAGTAGCTAAAAGTTCTCAACGTGCGATCAGTCCTATTCCGAGGTAGAGTAGATACGGGTAGAAAACTATCGAAAAACTTGGGAGCAGTGCTGTCGTTTTACGGAGTAGAAGTGTAGTACATTCGTGGGCAAAATAGTAGTATGTTACATATATTTAACAAAAAGGTAGTAACTACATAAAAAAAATAAAACTTGTTTGCCTGTAAAAATATGTAGATACTGGAACAAGCAATTACAAGTCAATTTCGTAATGGTTACTATGGTGGCCTTTTTAAGAATCTAGTAACTCGCTCTGGAAGCCAATTACAAAACTGGCAGCAGTTGCAACATTAAAAGTGAGTTGGGAAACCTGGGGTTACATCTCACAGAACAAAGTCGAGGTCCAATTAATTCTACCCGATGGACAGGACATGAAGACAAATTGTTCTAACTTTGTTCTTCCGCATGCCCATTTCAGTTTTTTATGAAATGTTATGAAACTGAGTGAGTTCAATATTCTTTCCTAATATTATCATGTTAGCCACCAACACAATTATGTACCAAATGGAGATTTCAAAATTGATCGTGAGCATTTTCTATTAAACCAAGGATATTCGAGTCGAAATGCAGTTGAATAGACAATGCGATATCTCTACAGTTGGGATCTGGAAAACAAAAACCTGCAAAAAGCTACAATATTCTCCGCTGAAAGTACAAGGAATGTGTTATCATCTGCAAACCAGTCTCACGAACCTTCATCACAAACTTGCGTACCCCATCATTGGTTCATTATTTCTATCATAATTACTTTTCAAAATTCGCACTGTTTAGGCAACACAGCATCCACTTTGAAAATATCTTTGCAACATTTCGTATCGCGAAAATATAATACTGAGTTTCTGTCAATTTTTTTTGTCAGTGTCAAAATAACATGCTTCAAAAAGAAACCAACAGATGACCCACCGTATATAAAAACGTGACTGTGATAAGAAGTCTGTTCTTCCACAGTCTAATATTCATACATACAGTGCTACATATGTATGTATCTCCGTGACTTTTCGAGTCAGATCTAGGCCTTAACGAACAATTCCTCATCACTAACTAGTTGATTGGAGTTACAGAACCTCTTTTGGTTAAGGATCATTTCCTCTTGCGCACCTAGGCCAAGCCTTTCTTTGAAGCCTTTGTTAGAAAACCCCAAGATTGCGAGTGACTTCAAACTAATAAGGTAACAACGCACTGACGTCTCTGCGTGGTGTAGTCGTTGCACAGTATCTACTAAAAACGCTGCTTGTCAAACTGCGGACTACTTTGTGTTAGTTCATTATTCTAAGTGATTCCATAAGGACTAATAGCGGTGACTGTATGCAACCTTATGGTGTTTTATTCCAGTTTGCCATATATAGACGATTTTGTTAGTCTGTTTTGTCTTGAATTCTCATGAGAGATAAATACATATGTACGGAAGCAGTCTCCATTATCATTAACGTTAATAATATGCGCTAAAATCTACATATCATCTTTAAATTACTCATTAGCACTGTATGTGGAGCAAAGAGGCCTCCATTTTCAATCAGTGCATTACCATGGACAACATGCATTGTATTGATGTACTTGAAGTCTTAATAATTCCATCTAATCTGCATCAGTTCGCGTTCATCTGCATACCAAATATGTCGTGTATTGTCATTCTAATACTGTAATTCGCAAGCTCCAAACCCGACCAGATTACGTGCAACTCATTTCTCTTTGTTACAAATAGTGAAATAAAATTGATTTACCTTATGGATTAAGGTATAAACAATAGCAAGGGCGCGTGTACAATGTTAAATCTGAAGTTAGCGGACGTCAGATTGACGTTTTCGTGCATATCAAGCACAAGTCCTCCATGACTGCATAGTTGGTCGTCGGTGGGGAGTGGTAAAAGCTTATGACAAACGTCCGGTATTCATGGAGGCCAACCACTTACTTAAATAAAAACACTACGACTTAGTGGTGGATTGTATTCTTTTCACTTGACATCCTCTCAATTAGCCTTTTGTCGTCTTTCACTTCATTATGTTGACGTTTTTTCTTTTACACATACACATTCAAGAATTCCATGTGAATTACCATAATTTTGCCACGTTGTTTCGCTTTTGTTGCCAATTATGGTCGCATATTTATAGCTTCATTGTTATATTCAGTCTGAGGTAAATTCTATATTTAGCAGTTGACTTCTAGAGTTCACTTGACACAGAGTGTGAAGTATGAAGTTTGTGTTTGTCAATTTTCAATTAGAAGGTTGTTGGTAAAATTGACGTTTTGTTGGGATGTCAATTGGCATACGACGGAATGGATTTGCTTATGGCGCGGTAATTTATTGAATTTGAATGCGTGCTCAGGTTGAAGCTAAAAGTGTTAAAGATTACACATAATGATAAAATGAAGGGAATTTTGTTGTTGATTGACTTATTATCAATTTGTAGGCTCCATAAATGCTTTTTTATGTGTTGTGTACTCACAGGGGGCTTGTTTGTTTTTGTTAAGAAATTTCACTGCGCATTTCATCGATCGAAGGGGGCAAATGGGGTTATATTTTGGATGTGACGTCTTTCTAATAGAGTAATAGAGTGACAGAGATTACTTAATATTTTCATACGTCGTATCATAATTTTCATTCATACGCAATTGTAGAGTTCATATGGTGGAAATTGGAACTAACATATGTTTCATTGAGTCACAGAATGTTTTGCAATAAAACATACGAGTTTATAAAAGTGGCTATAAATATTAATGAGGCGACTACCTTTTCCAAGTCAACAAAGTCAACAAATTATTTTGAGTCATCAAAGAAAACAATAGAAAATAACAGAATAATATACTCGGCAGTGTAAACATTAGAGGAGGCCGGTCATTGACCGAACTATAGTCTGGGGAATAATTAATTTTACGAATATAGGTTTCAGTCTAAAACTAGGCACGGTTTATTTGCGAGACGGTATATTTGATTTATTGACTAAATTTTGCATTGTAAATAAAAATAGTGTAATGAGTTTCCAATAAAAGATTTATCGTTAGCTCTCTGCAGTTGCAATAGTAATGGACTTGGTTGAAGTCCTCTGGGAATAGGTTTTTGCCTGAGGTTAGCACCGCACATACATATGTTGTCCTTTTGACTTTAGAACTTCTTTTTGGCTTTAACTTTAGTCAGTTTTGACAGTGACTAGTATAACTTCACTATTTTTGAAGGGTCCGCGCGGTTTGTGTTTGAATCCAGCTGCCCCTATTTTTGTTGAATGCCCTAATCATACTAGTGGTTAGTGGGTACCTCCTGGAATGTACGATACTGTGGTTTGTGACCTGTACTAAGGTGTACAACGTTGATTTTCCTTTGCGGGTGACTAAAGCAACTCCTTTTTGTTGCATTTAGTCGTGCTTTGAGTTAGTCTGCAGTCAGAGACATGTATCTGGAGAACGACGATCTAGTGAACACTGGGCTGCTTTGTGGACTTTAAAGCCGAAAATTGCCATCGGTAGCTTTTGCCTGATACTCAGTCGCGAAGCCTGTGTGGTGAAGGCTGTGTTGTGGTGACTAACTTACTGGAGATACTTCCTTTACCAACTCACTTTCAGAGTAGCTTATTAGCTTAAAGTCAGTGACCCTTAACCGTAGTCGATTTTTAATGAATCAATATCCTAGTATCCTAGGTCCAAAAGAAATCCTCGCTGACTTGGTTTTACTGAGGTGTGGGGATACAGACACCCTTAGACCAAAAGAGGTCATCTGTGAGAACAAGGGTTCAGCCAGAACACCGATACAGTAGTTGATTTGTAATCGCTTTAGCATACACCATCAAGAATTAATTTTTGAACCTAACTTAAGCCAGATTTGTCTCGAGATATGGAACATCAAGCCACTTTTCCACTTCGTCTTTTGACACATTCAAAACTGTATAGGAACCTATGCACTTTGAAACTATGTACTTACAAATTTTCAAATATTTTTGTCCTAATTTTGTATTTAATAGAAATTAGTTCTGAGAGTGACTTTATGAGCAAGAAGCCTTCCAAACTTTAATTTCTACAAAATTGTCAACTTATTATGAACCCTGCATTACAGGGATGTTCTGCAGACATCGGCCTTTTTTATGGTTTATAACCTAACCAGTCTCTTCAAACCTCTAAATCTTTAAGTTTTCGTCCGATTTTTTGCTATTCAACAAAAAATGAGGCTTACTACTTCGTATAGCTCTTCATGATTAGTAAATCGCAACAACTGATGACAAGTTTAAGGGCGGCATTGCCATAAATGTGTATATATGTATGTCCCCATTCAACACCTATTAAATATGACAGATCAAACATTTAACAGACGGAAACTGAGCCCGATTACACTGAACTTCAACACATTTTTTTCTACTATTGCGTCAAGTTTAATATTTTCAGTTTGAGGTTGTTCCTGTATTTTTTGTGGTTGAAATAGGGTTGAAAGCTACAGATGTCTACTAGAACTAGTTCTACAGATTAGAAATCCGAAATCCTTGTTTGCGAAAGATATGTTTGAAAGCCCACTATCGACCCTTTAAGCAAGCTTCTCTGTTGGTACTCATTTTAAATTATTAATAAACAAACTCCAACAAAATGATTAGCATATCGAAAGTAATTACACCGTTAAATATGCTATATCCTCTTCGGATTAATTCCATTAACGCCCAGTAGTGCCACGTTTTCGTGCTTAGACTGATAGTCTGGTCTAAACTCTTCGGCAAACTCATTTTGACATAATACTTGTCAGTGTCAATTAAATTGGTTTGCTTTTCCGCAACAGGTATTTTTAAATCTAATGCAATTTACAGTAACTAAACTGGTTTGTTTATGTTTTTATTTACAATTGTTTGTCCAGTGACATCAATAAACATTTCCAAATGTCAAAAAATCCAGACATTTTCAAAAAATCTAAAAATCCGGATTGACGTAATTTGTCACCTTCTAGCATGTAAACGTCAAGAAAAAATCCAATCCATCAGTCCAATGTAAACACCATCTTTGAATCCCAACCTAGAGCTATTCCCAATGGGAAACTTTGTACCTTATACAGCCAGTATTGAGTGTACCCTGTACTCAACTTTATCGCTAGCTGGGCATTGTTTTAATTACAAAAAAAAATAAATAAATTACTAATGCATGATAACACACATTTCTATAATTGTATGGATGTATGGACTCGTATCTATAGTGTTCATATTAACCACTTTGTGACATTGTCAAGGCAGTATACAATTGATCTACTCAAACAAAATCTATAAATAAACATTAACTGACTTTTCAACTTATTTTTTTTTTGTTTATTTACAGAAATAATATTTAAGCGGTGTAGCCTGTAGCACGAGAATGACTGGAACAGGTAATGTAATACGAATCATTTGGCATTCAATTAGCGATCAGTATTCTTAGTTTAATTAGACGTGTTCCGAGAAGATCCGTACCTCGTATCTAGTATTAACATATTGACTTTCTCGCAAATCTACTAGTCTCGAATAAAACAGACGACCTTGAGATTTTGCTAAATGACAATGAATCATTGCATATCTATCATTTAAATGATAATTTCATTAACGATCGTTACTGATTCGAATGAGTGTTTGATAACGACGAAGCGATAAAAGTTAATTTGTTTACTTGGAAATGTGAGCTGTGACATTACTTTCTTCTAGGGAATATCTAATTACAGAGGAATTCTGATTATGTTTGTAGTGAAACGACTCTTGTTGTTTTGGGATTGTAACGATTTGTTGTGGCTTTTAAGGCAACACATGTTTTAAACCAGGGAATGTCCACATGTACATGCATAAGTTGAAGAATATGTTGAATCATTCAAACGATACTGGTTTTCCCTTGTCTTATACCCTGTTTTTCAGGTAAAGTTAGTTCAGAGATATACAAATGTAGAATTTTATACAACTCGTTTTAGTTTCGTCCACCGAATAAATTTATCTTTCTTTAAAATCCCTCAAATGCGTGTTAGGTTTTACTTTCATTAGTACGAAACGAACATTCATTTGGATTTGAATTATTGTTCCACCGTAACATTGCGTGAATGACCTGCAAATAAAAGTAATTAAAAATTCCCGCTGTGAGAAATCACAGATGGGAGATACTACTTCACGTGAATAAAGTTAACATATACGGATAAATTCTTAAGGTTTTCATGTTGCAAAGTGTTAGTCAGTCTCTGTCGTTCCTTTCGAATGGATTTTAGTCACATGTTGTTTTCTGCTTTGAAATCTTTACGTGATCTGTAAAAACCCAGAAAACTTATTCGAAAAATAGTTTGTAATGAACTGCAACAAAGCTTGTTGAAAGATTCGTTGAGTTTTCTTCTACGAAAATCTATTTTTAACGAGTAATACTAGATGGCACATTTGCAAATGACGTCTTTTGTCATCGTAATTTTGACATTTGTGAAGTAAACAGAAATAGAATATACACTGACAGAATATGGATCGCTGTACACTTCAAGAACGTAGAATAATTGTGTCAATGTTTTTGATAACGTGAATTCCGTTGTCGATTTCCCGGTCGTGTGGCATCAACTGGGAAAACACTGCGGCGTTTAACCGCTTTCCTTAAGGAGACTGGCTTACTTGAAGCAGCCGTGGCTGGGCCAGGAGCAGCTGTCGAGAATTTCGCTGCTGTGGTTACAGATATCCAACGGGTCCCTCAAACATAAATCAGGCAACGGGGATCAATAGATGGTCTTTTCAGCGAATTTAGGAGAAAGACTTGAAGATATTCCCATATAAAAAGGGAGACAGTACATCAGCTATTGCTTGAAGACAGCCAAGCCCTCCTAAGTCTTGACTTTGGGTGAGGACTTTTTCGCCTTCTTGTATTGCGACAGCGATTTGTACTTATGTACTTATATTTTCTTGGTTAGATTTGCCAAATTTCTTATTTAATGACGTTCGTCTCTTTCGGGGGATGAATCCTAGACAATAATTCGAGTTTTTTCACGTTCCCACTTCTCGCAAACGGTTGGAAAAGTCTGTTAAAAACCAAATTGTCATTTCAAAAGGCAAGGCTATGTGTCTTCTCCTTCTGTTAACATTTACAAGATTGTGAAGTGTCGATTCCATCATCTTCTCAAAATGTTTATCTTTAAGCATATCTGGGTATCTGAGTAGTATCTGATACACTACTTACATAGATCGAATGTAATAGTAAATTCAGTCGTTGCTGAGGGGTACTATAGTGAAGTAATTTTCTAATTAGTAACACTCCAGCTCAGATTGAATGCGTATGTTTCCAAGCGTACCGAAGGCATTTATCACACTTCAAGTTAAAGTTTCCAGCGTGTAATTAGTCTATTTTTCTACCAAAAAGGTTGGTGTAGTGCCTCTGTTACAGTTGGTGAGCTTAGTAGATAGAATAAAGTCAAAGACACTCTCGTTTTGCGTTTATATCAGTTGTATCTCATTGCAAGTGGTGCGCAACTGCATCGTATCCCACGATGTGAATCCATATGTCCTTGATAATCAGCCGTTCGTAAAAATGGCTAAGATAGGTTGAATTTCTTTTAAAGCATGTCTGATTCAGCTGTTCATTATTTTAGCAAAAAGTTTTCTCCCATTAAAGAGTCTATTTAAATACCACCCATAAATGCTTAATTTGTCCTTACAACAGGTAAATGAATGTTTATAAGTGAATAATTTCAAATCTACGCCGACTCATCCTAATTAAACAACGATATTGATCATAAACTTTAACTATTCAAAACATGGTCACTAATTGACATCTGTCAAATATAAAATGACAAAAAAACTATCCGTCTATTCAAAATCCATAAAAATGGTGGCCTGTTCAAATCTTTGTATATACCCGGACAGTCTGTAGAACGGATCCATAGTTCATTACGTCTTGTATTACAGTTTTCCTAATAATTCTGCCTTTCTATTCACTATCTTCCTCTCAATTGACTTAGTTCCATTCATACGTTCGTCGACCTATTTTACAATCTTACATAGCACATTATCTATACTTAAATGCAATGCCTTTTGTTATAATATTTTGCTAGTTATTCAAATAGCGAAATGCGTCAGCAAAAAACATCTGATTGCAGTCTTTTATTATTTTTTTCTAAGTTTATCAATGCCAGCTTCCCAAAACATTCACAGAAATCGCTGATGTCAAAGCTACAACCTCGGCAATCATCTCTGAACTTTTGCGTCCGTTCTCAATTAATTTTTTTCGTTATGTTATCGCAACAATTGTCGCGTGTGGGAACAGAAGTGAGTCGGAAATGTTCCTTTAAATTTGATTTCTACATTCGAGTATATCAGAGAATATTTTGGTTTAATAAATATTTACCAGAACTAAGTGATTTGACAGTTCTTATTTGAGGTATGGCGTGACATTTGTATGGGTGGGGGTGTTTTAAGGTTAGAGGTTAGATAAGAATTTATATTTTCTGACGGAGTATTATTATTTCTTCACTAGATAAAAACGTCAATGCCAAAATTTGTTGGTTTAGATTAAAAAAAAAAAAATTAACTCGAAATAAGCCACGTGAATTTCATCATTTTTACAGTCTTTCTCAAGAAGATTTAATAAAGTATTCCAGAGATACATACATATGTACATTCGAAGGATTTTGTGTTGAGTTTGTATCAAGTATGCAGCAGGGGTCTTCAGAATCAAGCTCATTTATTTAGTAGAAGAAAGCCATAAAATAAAGGTTCAAACATCAATATTCATGTTCCGATGTCATGAAAACTCATGCTTAAATTTACTTTAATTGTGGGACCGGCACACATTTCTAGTCCAGCGTTGCAGTTAAATTAAAAACAAGAACTCGTACTGTATTGTATGCATGAAAAGAATCATTTGCATAAACTATTCATACAGGCCTGCTCGTAATAGCCAACAAAGGTTTGTTCACCTCAAGATAAGCACTTGCTAGCAGCTAAGTTTATTACGTAACACCGTTTTAAATGCTAAGTTGGTTTTGCCAGAAGCAATTGATTTGTTTTTATTCATATCACTTAATGTTTTACTAAAAAAAAACAATCGAAATTCATGCCGCACATCTAGCTCTGATAGTAATATGAAGCACAACCTTGAATCACAAGGTTAAGGTATTACGACCAGAATTTGGAGTATTGTATTGTTGCAGTAATCATAAAGATGACTAAAGAGCAAAGTTAATTATCTTAACTTCTATTTCTAAGCTTCTGTGGATAGTATTATTCGTAGGCTAGATACTATCAGCAGGAGCCATAGCATTCTGTACGATTTGGAGATTTTCCTAGCCTAGGTACTATTATGACTTTAGCAAAATTTAATTGATACATAAAGGAGGAGGATAGATAAAGGAGCTTTTTTAGGTAATTTTTTGAGAATCTGCAGGATGTTGCTTATTGCTGAACACATTTTTGAGTGAGGATTGGGTCATCGAGGCATCTTCTGGTAACCGCTCGGCTCAGCTCTTCAGACGCTGAGATTCTTGCCAATTCCACCACACACCATCTACTCAAAATAATAAATCATGCCTTTTAAATCTAGTAGAAGGTAAGTTAATCCTAAATTTGACATCGGATGAAGTAAAAAGATAGGAAAACGTAGTAGTGGTTAAAGACTTATGCCAATATCGCGAAGACAATGGGGAAAAGATACGCGATACTAACCTAACAAACCTGAACTAAATCTAAAATTTTAAAATAAGCCCTATAAGGCTATATTCCACCCAAGCTACCTTAAAACTAACCTCCCTTATCCTAAGTGCATCTTCACTTTTCCCTCGTCTGTCCAAGGTAAAGGTTTGTGAAGAACCCGTGGTATGCCTAATGTTATTGGCAAAGATTGGGCAGGGCACCTATTTGGTATTCTATCTGAGACCTCTTGCATTTGATACCCGAAACCTTAAAGATGAGACCCTACTCAAACCATCGTCAAGAACCAGTCATCATTCCTGTCCTAAATATCGCATTAGTCCCTAAGCCAAGTTTATACTGAGACTGTGGAAGCCGTAGTTGATAAGATGCGTCTTTATTATAGAGACGCACTCCCTCATCCATTTACATAAATGGGTTAAAACCAAGTCTCCAATCAAGAGCCTTGGCAAGTAGGGCTTAGATACATGTATGTGACAGGAATAGTTGATACTACGCCTACTGCTCTAACTCTTTCGTCCAAATAGAGTTTGAAATCAAATTTCAGATGAACTGAGCAAAGAGATAAAAATAAAAAATAAAACATGACAATCTTTCTATCCACCTGTCTCCACACATTTCAATACCACCAAACGCACCGGTGACAGCTCGCTGAATTCTGCCAATTATGTCAATACCGTCGCCGTACGCTACCAGTGGCACAGACTTTTAAAATATTCTGCCTTCGGTGTTGGTTTGTGAGTTTCGCACAATTTGTCCAAGTATATTATGTTAAAGAAGTCACATGACAGCTTGCCACTTTGTCTAAATCCTTTTCTGATCTTGATGTAACACTGAGCGATTTCCACTGTCATTCTACATAAACAAACGAGTTTGGGAAGGATGCTTGACATGGTTCTGTAAAGCTCCTTTTTATAGATAAAGTCATAGTCAGCCTTAAAATTGATAAAAAGATGATGGGTTTCGATTAGGACGCCTTGAGTTTTAAACAGGATCTGCCAAATTGAATTTCAGACGTTCACACAATATGGCAGATAAGATCTTGTACGCGATGTTTAAGGAGATTGATACCTCTGTAATTGTCGCAATTTTGGGAACTTCCCTTCTGCAATGAGCAGACAATTTAGTAAAACTTTCACTAAAAGAGTTTTGCTTCGTTTTTGTTTTCAATGGTTTGGTCCCATTCATTATATTATTATGGCAGTGGCTTGACATTGTATGACAGATGTTTGACGTATGTTAAGTTACATGTCATTTGTGGTGTGAAGTAACTCCAGAAACAACGTATGTAAGTGCGAAAATCTGTCAGCACATTCCTTAAAAAAATCACATCATGTCACCGATTATAAAGTGATAAATCGATAAGCTCAATTATACTAGAAGTATCGATTACATTGTGTCGGAAAGATGAAACTAATACCTCTCAGGGTAGTCGTTAATCACTTACACATATCATGTATTTATTTTTAGTTCGCACTAAATGACCACCGTTGTTGGCACGTAGGGACGTATTCATTCAGAAAAAAAAAAGATTGGATATCGTTTATCGTTATCGATAGAGTTAATTACTTTTTTTATAAACGCTTTGAACATTGTACCCAAACACTTACCTGAATTCGTCATTAAAATGAAATAGAACAGAGTAAACCCTGTCTACTGGAAATGTTAATGAATCGCCGTTTGCCAACAGGATGAACTCCGATCCGATTATTTATGTACATATATGTGTGTAACTACTCATATTTGTTATTTGGACCGATAACAAATTTATGTCAAAACTACTTTTTGCGATCATTTCAGTGCCAAATTCAAAGCAAGCTTGATAACAAATTTTTGCCATAAATCAGTCAGTGCTTTGATATTTGAAATAACCCACATTACGATTTCATAACGAACTCAAAGTCAAAGTCTAACCATTTAGAAGCACGCTCAGGTGACAACAGAATCGATTTGTTATGGAAATCTAATTTATTCTATCACCACATGTCCATCACTAGTCGCGCCGTCATTCATGTATGACATTAAACAAAAACAAAAAAAATTATAACACTAGCAATGAATTGAATTATAGATAACGTAATCGCTGAAGAAGCCATTGAGGAGAAACAGATAGTGAAAACGTGTATGCATTCCTATATGGGTTGAGCTGAGTAGAGGTTGCAAAATCACAGCACCACTTTACTCATCAAAGTAATCAATTTTAGACACTTGTGTTATCGGATACTTAATTTGGTTAAATTTACTTTCCTATCCTACTGTGGCGAGGAGTACAAATCTGATATGGAAGGTATAATTGAAATTTCATTAAAATGCTGATAAATGCTTTGAGATATTGTTATGGCACGCCTTTCGGGGCAAAGATATTATCTGGAGAAGTTTTTTGGAAAGTACAAAGAGGGTAGACAAAGCTGTTATCATTGCATGTAGAAAGGTGTGTGACGTATGAGTCTCCAAAAGGATGGTGTAACTTACGTTTTTTTAAACCTTAATGTGATAGAAAAAATATATTGCCAACGTAGGCCATCATCTAGGAATAGCGTTGAGATTGGGTGGGGTCTCATACATGTAGAAAACCTTATTAATAAATCCAACTCAGTACTCAGATTGTACAGCTGGTGTAAGGTGTTCCAAAACCTTTATGCAATTAATTCCCTCTATATGCATTACCTTCGTTAAGCTTATAAATTTTACGTCAACAATATTTTCGGATTCTAATAAAAATTTAGAAAAAAATTTAATTTTTTAAAAAGTGGGCCTTGATATTCGAAAACCTTGCATTGTTATAAATATATGAGCCATTAACTCAATTTATTTAAAAAAAAAAAATACGATGATCGCCGCATCTGATAGTTGTCACCTCTTAACGAAAAGAAAAGTCATTTTCAGTCGTTAGGTTGAAAATCGATAAGTTGGTGAGCCGTGGAGTCTGCATGTTGTTGAGTGGTGAATTCAAGTCCAGATTATCTAGATAGCACGTAACATTTTTCCTTAGACAGAAACCATCTCAGTTTTCTGGTAATTCGATTGGTTTTGCGTTGTGACACTTTTGGAAGCTTATGTATTTTGAAAGCCTGTCATGTGCACGATTTTCGGTTTCGTCCTTGGGGCGGTTTAGTTTTGAAAGTGACATCGCGTAGCACCATCGCAATCCCGTAAGGACGCTCTCAGTCTGATTGTAGCTTCGTCGATCAACCAAATCTTCGTTTCAGGTCGTGAAACCAGACGGCATCTCCTTCCTTAAAACCAGAAGCATTTAATGATATACATATCATATCGTATCTGCCGCGATTTTTTTTGTGTATTTCACGAATTTGTTCTTGAAGTTGGTTTGCGTAGCCTATCTTCTGGAATCAAACCCATAAGCAAATTATGGAGTAGGGGCATATATGGCCCGATAAGCATTCAGTAGGAGCACTCATGAGATCCTTGAGAGGCAACTCTATAGGCCTTAGCGAAAAATATCTTTTAGTTGCAGCATTCGATTGACGTTCATCGATAAACTTGGCAAAGAAGTACGGTCGAGTATGGTTCCATTCATTTTTTCAACTAATCCATCGAATTGGGGACACAGCGATATTGCTTAAATACTTCGAATTCGACGTTCTGCCTCTGATCAAACTGCGGTTCACGACGATTCCATTATGAGAAAAGACCTGAGATACCAATGACTTCTGCGCTGTATCTGCGGTTTGATCCCGAATCGGTAACACTGGGTGAAATAGTCCATAGCATCAGAACGTATTTCTTACCATTCAAGGTTGCCGGCAAAGGGCCTATTATGTCAATTGGTACCCGCTGAAATGGCTAATCCGACAAATAGAATTTTAGCTGAGTATGTGTTTTCTAGCAGTACACGTGCTAAATTCCTTGGGATAGTTTGACATATCTGGTGCTAGACCAACCCAATAGACTGAGTTTGTCGAAAATGCTCACCAAAAACGCTGTCGTGGATCATCTTTAGCATATTTGCTCTCATCGCAACAGAAATAATTGGCAACCATTGCAATGCTTATTCTGATGAGAAGTAAGTGGAATCAAACGCTTGCAGAGTACATCATCTACTATTCCAAAACCGGAAAGCTGTGCCTAATATGCATTGAGCTCGCGAGTTATACTGTCGGATGGTTATCAAACGTTCGCGAGAGACGGGGCTGTGAAAGAAATCTTATGTGTTGTATGGGAATCGAGCCTCGAACCGCTCGCTCCCTAGACCAACGCACTAACAACTTGAGCCACGGTGCTCGAAACCCAAAAAAACTCATTGAGTAAATGTATCTATAATTAGGAGCACAACGCGATTGGTTGAGAGAAGTTAAACTTTGAGCCCATGTACTCCAGCACACATTAAAACATACTCCAACGACCAATGCTTACGGTGATGCTGTACGATGTAGACGCTGTAATTATTCTATCCAGTTGCCAGTTGTCCTTCCGCATTCTTGCAATTCAGCAGCCAGTTCAATACTGCGAACAGGTAGGTATGTACATAAGTGTTCAATGGTCTTTACAACACCAAGTAGCTCCTTTCTCGTGGTACAGTAGTTTCTCTGCGCTTTACTTTACCCTTGCATCTGTATCCAGGACGAATTCTTGCAATTTTTTGAAATTAAAAGCATGGATGTTGGACAAACTTATGGGAGTCTTTGGCCCTCGTCCTTCAACCGGTCTACACAAATTCAGGGAATCACTTCCCTTGATAATTTTCTTGAGATTAGGATTGTTATGCAGCGTCTGATCAAAGTTGACAGCAAGGTACGCATGGACCATGCATTCCCAGCTAGATTCATGGATGTCATCCCCATTGAGAAGACTGGTAAATACTTCCGTCTGGTCTACGATGTTATCAACCGTTTCACCATCCACCGCACCGCATCTCTGCCGACGAAGCCAAGCACAAGTTGTGCCAGGGAGTCCCATTCCTCGTTACGTACGACGGTATCTATCCGCTAGCCCGATCCATTAGTTAAGGCTAACGACACAGTGCAGGTCGACATCTCTCCCGCAAAGTTACCGATTACATTAAATTCGATTCAGGCAATTTGTGCATGATCACCGGAGGCTGGAATTTGGGTCGTGTTGGTAGCGTCGTCAACTGCGTGAGCCATCCATATTCTTTCGATATTGTCCACGTTGTTTCGATTAAGGACACACAAGGACATGTGTTTGCAACCAGATTAACAAACGTTTTCATCATCGTCAAAGGTAATATGCTATGCATCTTGCTCACCTGAATCAACCAGGTAGTAGATTTTAAGAGTCCATCCATAGCGAAGTTTCGTCATTAGTCTTTCAAAAGTTGCAAGAGTATTTATGAGTCCGTAATTCATGACCTTGAAATTCCATAGTACATCTGTCGTAACAAAAGCAAACTTGTCTTTAGCCGCGGATTCCATTTTATCCTGCCAGTACCAGATCTTAAGCAGCGGAAACGATGGTGATAGCTGTCGGTAATCGATAAAAGCGTCATGGCTTTCCTTTTTCATGTCATTTTACAAAATACTCAATGTCCCTTTTAGTTGTTTAATTTTAAATAAATACAAAGAAAGTTACTTGCAATTCTATATTAATTTTCTTTTCTTTCTCTTTACAGTACTCGAAGATCCTCAGTGGAGTTTGGAGCGAAGAGCATCATCTGGCCACTTAGTTTGGCGAAAGGACACACCCAGTTCTAAGGTTCGCTTTCGATTTGACGTTGAAGTTTTGGAATTCGAAAAAGATCCCGCTGAAGATGTTGTCGAAGAAAGCAACGATGGATTTTCTGTATCGAATGTATCGTCAACAATTGCAATTTGTGTGACGTGTATGGCAGCGGTAGCAGTTAGTGTTTTTCTTCCATGGTATCTCATGAATTCCACTTAAATTGTTTGGAATTTATTTTTTCTACTATTTTCTTTGTTTTTTTTTTATTACTTGAGAGAAATCAATTAAAAAAAAAGTTGGATTAATTTGCAAAAAAAAACAAAAAAAGACAAAAAGATATCAAATTGAGAACGATTTCATCTCAAAACTGAGAGTTGAGAAACGTGCTCAGAAACTTTAGAGTGATAATGCTGTGATGTTAAGGTATTTAACTGATAATGGAAACATAATAAACAAAAATTCACATTGAGTACATATTGTGCAATATATTATAAGATATCGAACGTTTTATAAATCTGGTGCCTTACGTATATGAAAACACAAACTTTGTATAGTTGGATTGACAATTTCGATTTTGTTTTTGTACTGCCTGAGCGAATTGTAAATTTCAATGTTTATGTAGCGGAATTGTAAATTGAGTCCATTAGAGCTTAAGAACGTATATAAATAAATATATAATTTCTTTTAGCATTAAATTTAGTGTATGTACTGATAAAAGCATGTACAGCAATGATAATGAATAAATGAATATATAATGTACACAAAGTAAGCAGTATATGTTTGGGGGTTTTTTTCTGTCGGAAATGTTGGTCATTACATTGTGCTTCCTTCTCTAGAATCTGATATTTAAACGCAAAACTAAGGGATGACAAACATCCCCATAGATGTACAATACTGCAATTGGTCCATAATCAACAGGACACACCCTCATTAAATCTGCGTCGTTGGTGGATGCTGGGTGCATGCATGCGCATAATTTATCCATTTAAGGATTAGGCGGAGCTGCAGGATCATTAATTTCTTGATGATGTCGTAAACGAGGTAGTTAAACCATCTGACATCTGTAAGGATAAGGCAACCATTATTTTTTCATTATGGCTGCGTGTAGGTGGATGAAGTATTTCTTCTTCGTCGTCCTTTCGAATTGAGCATTTCCTAACCTCCGACGTCCATCTGTATAACCCTAATGGGACCTAAGCTATCGATATGGTTGCAGCATTGGAGCACTGTCTTATAAAAATTTTTGCCAGGTTGCTAAAAGGTCTTCAAACCAACACGATCCTAGGTGAAGTTTGCACTTGTATAGTAGAGAGCTGGATGTACATACATACATGCAGAGGAGGTTGGGAAGGATATAGCTTCTCAAGAAATGTGTGTACGTGTGTTTTATGATGACACCTATAGCTGTACTAATATGTATACATACATATGTGCGACCTTTTTAGCAATATCAAACAGCTAGAGCTCTTATTATCCCGCTTTCGGGAAATTTGTTCAGAGGCTTGCTGAAATTTCCATTCTAATCCAACAAGAGGTGACATTTTAAATATTTCGCTATTGTTGAAATGTCAACAGGCAACTATCAATGTAATGACTTTTGATAAGCAAAATTTAGGAAGTTATTAAATATGGATCGATATACACTCGGACAACGTGTTGAAATAGTGAAAAATCACTACAAAAACGGTGTAAATATTACACCACATGCCATACAGCTGGTGAAATAATAGCTCTACTGCGTGATAAATTTCCAGAACGTGTGATTTTTCGAAATGGAGATTTCAATTGGCCGCAAGATCATGTAATTTAACACCATTAGACTTGTTACTTTGGGGAATAAAGTCCAAGCCAATGCACCAACGAATCATGCATTAGAGATGTTATTCGCGAAATGCAGCGCAATTGTGCGAAAACATAATGAAAAATTTTATTAAGACAGAGCCGAGGCAAATATGGTATTCCACAATTAACCTCGGAGCTTGTACTTTAGATTTAAAAAAAATATCACCACTTTCTATAAAAATGTTGCCTTCTTCTATTGATTTAAAATGATACCTCTTGTTGGATGACCCTATTGTTGCTAACAATGATACCATAAGGGTGTAAAGCTGGAGAGATCCAATTTGAGTTCCTTTTCTGACTACAATTGGACCCTCTTCGAAGTGAATCTCGAGGTGGTGACTCCGAATCTCTTTAGAAACCCTAATCGAATCAACTGGACAAAGTTTAATCAAATAGCGGGGTGAAAACTAGATACCAAACCAATACAACAAATCGACACAATCAGAGAGCTGGAGTCCAGCTGGAAAGTTGGGTTAAAACTTTTGAGAAAACAATGAATATTGCGTATAAAATCTCGTGCCCGTTCAGATGTAATAAAAAGAAACTCCCCGCGTGGTGGAATGAAGATCTATTCAATCTCAGGAAGTTGACCAGAGATAGTACCTTCAACATCTGTCACGGACACAATCTCTGGCAGCCTTATAAAAACTGTCTAAAAATTAGCAAGGGAGTCATTAGAAAAGCAAACAAAAAGTTGGATAAAATACTGGCAATATATTGAAACCCTTAAGGAATCCGCAAGACTTAGTGAAATTCTATCCAAGGGTCATAACAATCCTTCTTTTCTGAGAAAGATCGATGGAAGCTGGATAGCATCTGCTGCGGAATCCTTTGAACTCCTTGTGAACACACACTTTTGAGGCTCCAAGCAATGTAAAACAAGGAAGTTTTAGTTGTGGCCAGTATTCGCCATGGGTTTATATCTCAACTATAGTTACAGAGAATAGAACCCCTTAGACTTTAGAGGCTTTCGCTGCTTGCAACAAGACTTGGGCTTGGATGCATTACGCACGGAGAATTGGTTCTTAGTTATGCCGATAGAATCAAACAAATCTAAAGAACAGTTTGCGTAGGAGTCATAGTCGCTTTGAGATCCTGTCCAACGGATGCTCTAATTGTGATCCTAAATTTGATCCCTCTCAAGTTACACATCGAAGATGCTGCCTTATGAAGTGCAGTCCGGCTCAGACAATCTGGCTGTTAAAGTGCTCTGCTATTATTTGCTATAGCAAGATGTTCTTAACTTCGACTGATTACAAAACTCCAACTTCAAGTAAGTGAACTCCCAAGTTGAGGAAGTCCGCTTCAGTTTCTTTCCCAACTAGAGGAGAATGAAAGAACTGATAAGTTATGAACGCCTCATGGACTGCAGGTTCGGAGCAGGCATTTTCTCAGATAAGCTGAACATAAATTTTTCCATTTATCAGATTCTGGCGGTGTCTTTCAAGCGGAGGGTTTCAGTATTCTCGAGGCCTGTCGTATACTGAATAATTTCCCTATAAATACTTATAACTAACTATAATGCCAGAAATAACTGGGAAAGAACCAGAAAGAACTGGGTCCAATCGAAAATCTATCTCATCTGGGTCTCAGACCACAGTCATGGTTGCCACTTTGGTAATTTTTTACCTAATTTTACTTAAGTGGTCATCGACACGCTTAATACTGCCTTTTAGCTATGATATCGTAAACACGCTTAAACTAACCTTTAAGCTATGCGGTCACCGACACGCTTAAACTTGCCTTTAAGCTATTCAATTACTGACACGCTCAAAACTGCCTTTAAGCTATGATGTTACCAACACGCTTAAAAGTGCTTTGAGAGAAATCATAGACAGGCTTAAGTTTGTCTTTTCTCAGTCTTGCACTTTATTTGTACATATTAAGCTCGCAAACCAGAAACACGTGAAAATTAAGAGTAGAATAAAGGCATGCTACAATTTGTTTTTTTTGTGTTTTATCAACGTTTTAGCATTAAAATTGTGTGGTAAGTTTTTTTTTCAATTTTGGTTGCAAATATTTTCTTCAAGTGACAACCATGACCACAGCAACTTTGATGGAAATGAGCGAGCGGACGAGTTGGCCAGGCAAAAGTTAGCCCTCAGCTGTGCAGAAAGTGTCAATATATATAATATATAAGCTTGGAATTGCTAAGGGCAATATATGTATGTACATCATTACTTCCTAAAGCTGGAAAACCTCGGGTGGAACAAGTTCTCAGGTTTCGTTGTACCGAGTTACAACTAGATATTGTACCAGAATGTAGACTGGATAGAATTAAGACCATGTAGCAAAGTTTGATATCTCCTATAACAGTTTCTGCCATAGCTGGAGCAATAATAATGAAAAAAAATCTATCTTTCACTCGACAACTTACTCAGCCCTCTCTTTGACGATCTGAATGAAATATCTAACAAAAGGATTGGAGATTGAACTCGATGGACTGGGTTTGGATATCTTTCGAAACAACCAATAACACTCTCATACAATCAGGTAACATTAGTTTAAGCCGCCAGATCTCCTATCTATGTACTTACCATTCTTCAGAACAACCAATAGAGTCGTTATCACCCGTCTGGTGACCACGTCACATAGTTGGTAGATTAAGAACGGTTTTGCAATCAATAGTGTCTAGATACATATACCTCAGTATTGAATCAATAATGTATATAATAGAGTTAGTGGGTAGTTCAGGGTTGTAAATCCAACTGAGACTTTCTATATAATTAATAGGTAACTCCCCAGCAACCTTCCAGGATAAAAGAAGGTCATTTACTACAAGGTTCAAGAGAAGAACAGAAAGTTATTCTGGACCTACATATGTACATGTAAATATCTCCGCAATGATAAGCTTCGTATGCTTAACTCCACATCATTTAGGTTCCACAGTAAGCATGTCGAAACTTCTTACTTGGCAGTACAGTTCGGTGTGAACCTGAGCCTCAACCAACAAACCTCTCCAATTATGCCTGTCTTTAGCAATTAGCCTCCAGTTGTGCGATCCAAGTCTGTTGAGGTCCTCTTCTATTTGTATACTTCGTTTAAGATGAATTCTTCCTTTATAAATCCTAGCCATCTCAGACGACTGATGCGCATTTTTTTGTCCAAATCAATATTGCTCCACAGCACGTATAGTTCGGTGTTGAATCTATTTCTACAAGGCTCGTCAACGCAAGCGGGACCGAATATCTAATAAAGAATTTTTCTCTCAAAACGACCACGGATATCTTCATGCGCTTTCGATACAGTCCATGCTTCAGCGCCGTAAAGTACGACTGAATCTTGTATACTTACAATCTTTTTTGTTTTTCGGGATAAGGTTTTACTACTTAATTGCCTTCACAGTCCATAGAAACATCGATAGGCAAGAGTAAGTTTTTGTTTTGCTTATGTTGAGGTGTTGTTGACACAATTGATAGCAGAACCAAGGTAGTCAAAGTCCCTTACTACTTTAAAGTTATAGCTGTGGACAGTGACGTTCTGTCAAATTCGTGTGTTGTGTGTCCTTTCTTGTTGAGAGAATTTTTCCCTAATTTACCGATAAACCCATTTTGACAGTTTCCGTTTGAATATTAGCAAACGCAGCGGTGACAGCCAGTGGAGTTCTGCCAATTATTTCAAAATTGTTGGCGTACGCTAATAGTTGAAGAGACTGTTATTAAAGAAGTCATATGATAGCGCGTTACCTTTTCCATTTTTGTTTTTTGACATGAAAGGTCACGTTAAAGTCGTTATCAATCTTGATGAAGCAGCGAGCGTTCTCCATCGTCAATCTACACAAACGGACGGAATGGACGGAACGGAAACGGAAATGATTCTGTAGTAATAAGTTGGTGCATGCTCTCTACTCTATGAAGTCATTTCCAGCTGCTTCGAATAGCTCAACCGTTAAGCCGTCAGATCAACAATGTGGTTGTTCTTTTCATAATCAGAAGATTAAGATAAATCAATTAACCTAAGTCCGTTGCCAGGCGTGATCTTGTGTAGGATATACTTTCCAACTGTTCTTCTTTCCTACCTTGGCGTTCAAATCGCGTAACACCATTTTAACGTTATATATTTAGGACATTGCTCATAGGCCTTGTTAAGGACCTCGTAGAATGTAGAAGTTCTATTACACAACGTGGTTGATAAAATCATGTTGGCTGCAACAGTTGTCGATATTTGAACTAGATCATAGGCCTTGTTAAGGACCTCGTAGAATGTAGAAGTTCTATTACACAACGTGGTTGATAAAATCATGTTGGATGCAACAGTTGTCGACAACTAGACAATTGGGACAGTACCATTCAGAACACACTTTTTTTTATCAAAAATATTCCGCAAGGCAAGTCCAATCTACAATGTTTGTTTAAAAATACAAAAACTCACTTGCATGATTTTTTTTTTTTTGTACATATGAGTATGTATGTAGGTACATCTTAAACAAAAGATATTACTTCCAGATTCAATAAGCATGTCTTAATTCAATTAGAGAAGTCATAACACTTTATTACCTTGTTACGGTAGCCGTTTATGATACCACCATGTGTTTCGGTGAATTAAACTCTTACTTTCAGTCACGTCCTTCAATAAAACGTTGTAAAAGTGTTATGGTACATAAAACAACATGTTTCATTTGTTGCATTTGAAAATGTATAATAAAGCAAATGTTTGTTTAGTTTTTTAGTCGAATTCGATTAAATCACACCGGTCTGGCTCGCTTACTCTATAATTTGCAATGGCTGGCTGACTTCGAGGATAAAATGGTGAACATCTAACGTCGGAATTGTCTAATGAACTCATATAAATGCGATTCCTTTCAATTAAGATGCTTCCACCCCTGCATTTTATCTCCTATTTGATGTCATTCATCCATTTTCTTTGTTAATCTCTCCCATGCTTATGGCGGATTGGTTCATTATGGTGGATGGAATTTAATTTTGTTGGCTTAGGGACGAGTTTTATTAAGCCGCCGCCGACCGTTATGATGCTTTGCTGGTAATTTGGTCTTTTAATGCAGGTACCATGGCCGACAGAGAATGTTAGCAATTAGATTTACCCTATTAAGGATTCATTTAATGTGATTGTGTCGATGGAGTTTTTTGTAGGGGATAGCTTAAGGATTTTATTAACTTTAATTTTAAATTTCCGCGTAAGTTGCGGCACAACAATGGTAACAATCGTCATCCTAGCAGATGAACCGCAGACAGCGTACCATGTTAGAAAGTGCAAAGTGCAGGATTCTTTTGTCAATGAAAATGTAGAGTATAAGTTTGAGGGCATGACAGCAGTACTAGAATCGTTAACCCTAGTGCCAATGGACCTATCGTCTAATTCCAATGAATATTACTTAACTTACTTAACGGGCTCCCGACCCGTAAAGAGTCTCTGCCTGAGACACGGCAGCCTTCCACACTCTTCGATCCCGGGCACGCTGCTACCAGTTGTCTAAACCAAGCGCTCTGGCATCCGCGATAGCTTGGTCCTTAAAACGGAGGTTCGGTCTTCCTTGTCGTCTCGAATCTGGGGGCTGTGATTCGAAGATCCTCCTTGCTGGAGCATTATTGTCCATTCGCTCGATGTTGCCAAGCCAGTGTAGTCGACGTGTTTTGGCTTTTTGGACTACATCCACATCTTGGTACAGCTCACAGAGTTCGCGGTTGTATCTTCTCCTCTATTCGCCCTCCTCGCATACGTTGCCAACAGTGACGTTTTGTCCTAGGCGGTGGACAGATGCTTCTTTGTTTGTTGACAACAACATGTACTTGGTTTTGTCCTCATTTACTTCAAGGCCAACTCGTTTCGCATGTTCTTCAATTGCCGCAAAAGCCTCTAACACGGCGCGCTGGGAGCGACCGATGATGTCAATGTCGTCTGCGTATCTAAGCAGCTGGACAGATTTGTTGAAGATAGTGCCTTCCTTGTTTACACCTGCCCTGCGCACTATGTGTTCTAGCACGAGATTGCGCATGATAGCGCATCTCCTTAACGAAATCCGGTGCATGTTTGGAATAGTTCGGAGGAACTGTTTCCGAATTGCACGTTGCACCGCATGTTTTCCAGCGTCACGCGGCACAGCTGGATCAGTTTAGCCGGGATCCCGAATTCGGCAATCGCCTTGTAGAGCTCAAGACGATGAATGCTATCATATGCGGCTTTAAAGTCGATGAAGAGATGGTGAGTCTCGACTTAAAATTCGTTGGTCTTTTCCAGGATTTGCCTTAGTGTGAAAAATTTGGTCGATCGTCGATCTGCCGGGCCGGAAGCCACACTGGTACGTGCCGATTAGTGTGCTGCAGAAAGGCTTCAGACGTTCACACAGTACGTTGGATAGGTCGGTAGTTCTTACAAGACATAGGATCGTCTTTCTTGAAGATGGGGCATATAGAGCTGATAGTCCAGTCATCGGGCATGACTTCATCCACCCATACTTGGTTGATGACTTGGTGCATGCACCCTACCAAAGCATCACCACCATGTTTGAAAAGCTCTGCTGGTAGACAATCAGAGCCGGCGGCCTTGTTGTTCTTCAGCTTTTTGATAGCTGAGCCGATCTCTTCAAAACTAGGAGGGGGATGGATTCTTCATTGACTGGATGCGGGTTCTCTTCTTGCCCTATCACTCTCTCCACCTGATGCCCATTAAGTAGCTGCTGGAAATGCTGCTTAAAAACATCTACTATTCCCTGTGCTTCGGTGACTAGGTTTCCTTCACTGTTTCGAAGAGCCTGCATTCCGGGCTTGAAGCCAGCTGCCAGTTGCTTGGCTTTTCTAAAAAACATCCGGATGTTGTTTCTATCGCGGGACACTTCGATATCCTTGAGTTGGGAGACTGCGTGGGCTCTTTTCTTCTTACGCAGGATCTTCTTCTCCTCCCTTCTTCTGGCTCGATACTCTTCTCTCGCTGCCCTTGTTTTGCGCTGCAGCGCTTGCATATGTGCATTTTCTGTCACCTTTTTCCGACGCACGCATTCATCATCATACCAAGGGCTCTTTTTGGGTGGTGACTGATAGCCTATGGTGGTCTCTGCTACCCCTTTGATGATGTCGCGATACTGGTTCCACAGATTGTTGGCGTTTGTGGATGGTGAATGCACAGCGGAGAGTCTCTCGCTTAGGCGCTCTCTGTAGACTTTGGCTACTCCAGTCGTGCTAAGGCTTCCAACGTCGAATTTCTTTTTCTGGGCGGCTTGCAGCTTCTTCTCGTTGGATAGTCGAGCTCTGAATTTAGCTGCAACAAGAAAATGGTCAGAGTCGACGTTTGCCCCTCTGAAAGTTTGCACATTCAGAATGTTGGATGCGTGCCTCGCATCTATTAGCACGTGGTCGAGTTGGTTGCTGTGTGGATTCGTAGTCTTGGAAACCTAGTGCTACTTATCACCGTATTACGAGCTGCTGCAAAATTCCAACGAATATCCGAATTGAAAATTGAGTCAGTTGAGGAACTAGACGCCAAAATAAGGACCCTAGAAATGGATATGGGTGTGGCTTTCTAGGTTTCGTGTCCTTTTAAATACAGCAAGAAAAAATTCCCACCTTGGTGGAACGAAGACCTACCCAATCTTAGGAAGATTAATAGAGATTTTCTTCAATATCTGTTTGAAACACAAGTTTTGGCAAACATATAAAAATTGTCTTAAAGAATACAAGACATCCATTTAAAAGGCCAAACCTCTGTTTTGGATTGAAACCATAAACGACTCTGCTAGATTGAGTAAGATCCTGTCTAAGGAACACTTGAGCGCGTCCTTTATTAAAAGGCCGGAAGAGACTTGGACGGGCTCCTTTAAAGAGTTCAAGGATCTTTTAATGCAAACACACTTGTGATTGGTGATTGGTCATGCACCGGTTCTTCAGGTCACGCAATCCTCATTCTGGAATGACATAAGGCTTCTCTCCCTATAAATCAGCTGGTCTGACTATGACGTCCGGTCATAGTGCAGAAAACATTGTACCAGCTGGTCCCATGGCAAGTACCGATATATAGAAGCCTTATTCCCCTAAACTACGTTCCCCAGAGCTAGAGACGTGTTCCTGTTGTGATTATTCTGAAAGCAGAGAAGCGTGGACATGAATCTGGATGTCAAAACCAGATCACTTTATCCGCATTCTTTTTAAAGACGTTGAAGCGTATCTTCGACAATCACATACGAAATACCCTACATCAATCCCTTCTATGCAAATCTCATCACGCGTTTACTAAGGGGCGATCGACAGAGATGGCGGTGGTGGTGGAAACTACTACGCAACTACTACTTAGATCCTACTTTGTACTTTCTAGTTTCATTAAAATTTTGCTTAAAACCGGTATTCCCTCCATGCGAGGTTCTTCTAGAGGCCAGTACATGTACTTGGTTGCTTCTCACGTTGGCTGTCACGTTGTTGAACGCTCCTTCTATGTCTAGGAAGGCTGCAACCGTGAATTCTTTATGAACCTCACTCTATGAGTGAACTTTCGATTGTTGCAGGGCTCACTCAACAGACTGGCTTGTTGCGGTGGGGACATATTTCTAGGACTAAATATAGAGCGAATGTGCAAATCTATTAGGTTTTCCAATGTCTTAAGTAGAAACGAGGTGAGACTTTTCTTTGGGGATCCACCTAAACAAAACAAAGTGAAGATCAATTTCCAAGCATAAATTTAACAAAGCTGCTGGATCAGCTTACCAGCCGAGTTATTCAAAACAGGAGACGACTTGATAGATTCATTAGATTTAAGCGAATTTGCAGTACCTAGATATTCGTGCTTAAACGTCAAATCGTCTGCATTTCATGAGTGTCGGGTGATTTGACTGGCAAGTCTTTCAACTTTTAATTGAATTGTGTGTGGATAAGTTGGGTGATTTTCTTCAGTGGAAATAGAAGCAGTCTTCCAATTCAGTTTATTTATTCAACTCAATCGACAATTCAGTTTTGCAACTCCATTGATCTGTGTATGGGGCGGGTAAAATTCAAATCATTTATTTTTTTTTAATTTCCGGTGGCCATTCGAAACAACATTGACAATAGTGTTTTTCCGAGTTGGCAACCAAGAGTAAATTAAAGACTTTCACCGAAAGGAATTTCATGCACTTTCCTAGTAAATACGCGCACCAAAACCCTAAAACTACAATGTTATTGTAGTTCATGCACAATCCTGCAGCGGCGAAATTATAAATATTGCGATGTTATTGTAGTTTGTACACGAATCCTCTGAATCGGTGCGGATTGATTTTGTTCGTGTACTGTGCTCCCATTTTTCCACATTAAGGTAGCAGATACACATTTGTGTTTAAAAATTTTTCCATGGCTTTTTAGCTTACCACTGGCATATACTCCTACAATTTTGGCGATCGGATAGATTGACTTTTTGCCTTTTTACCAAATATTGATAAAGATGGGTACTTATTCATTCTTCTCTATTCCTTCCAGTGTGAAAAATCAGGCGAGACTATAGTTGGTTCAAAATCTACTTGCTGGAGTTAAATGGTAGGAAAGAATAAGCAATGGTATATGAGAAGTTAGTATTGTGGATCACAGCAATGCTAATAAAGTTGGTGACGCGAAATTTGGCCATTAGGTTATGGTGCGAGAAAACAGGGGCTATTCGCAAGGTGGGGATCTGTCGCTACTGGTAGGGTGCATGGTGGCAGTCATATGTGGAGATGCTGCCATATTTTCTGTCGGGCTATGCAGACTACCTCTGCTGACGCATAGATGGGCTTAGACGTGATCGATGAATGGGGCACTAATGGTGGGTATTTGGTCAATCCTCTCAAAACTGAGGTTGTTCACTTTACGCGAATGAGAACTGCGACCATATCTAATGGCAAAGGGCATCACTATCCAGAGCTTCGATAAAGGTATTTATATCTAGAAGTAATCCTGGATAATAGTGGGTTCCGTGGCCCAAGTGGTTAAAACCTAAAATTTCTTTCACTGCCCAACCGCTCGCAAGCGTCTGACAAACATGAAAAGCTTCTTAAATGAAAAACTGACTTTCGGACACGGTATTAAATAGTAGGCCTCTTCCACAACACGAATGGTTGCCAGGGTCTCATGAACCTGTTGGGCCAAATATTTGTTTTTTTTTTATTATCCTGGGTAATAAGCTTTTTAGTAAAAGTATGTCGAGTCGAAGAGTTTCAGGGCAATATCTGTTTTTTGGCTGTGTAAGGGTGCTATTCGACAAAATATGTGGCTTATCACTAGAAAAATGTCATTTTGTTCTATACGGCCATAATAAGACCATTCCCATATATACGTTAGTTGCTTCGACATAATGTAAATATGTGAATGCATTCTAGTCTATACAACAAAGAGCGGCCAAAGAACTGCTTTCGAGTAGAGTGAAGAGAGCAGTATTATTAAAGCAGTTGGTATTATAGCGCTCAAGTAATAATGGTGATACTGTTTTTAGGAACCTGGTCAGATGAAAATGCCTTCCCGAACTTTTGATACCGTCCAATGGACTATCTAGTAAGGCGTAGGTGGAGGTATCGGAGTATCTGTGGCTGTTTGGGTTTCTTATGGACATAATTGTGTGTGCTATGGCTTTCCAGGATGCAGGCAGACTCAACGGATGCTCTCGCACGTCTGTAAAAAATCAGTAGCATTTGTGCTGTCTCTCAGTAAGAAAAAAGCGAAAGTGAAAATACAGTCATCTACAGATGCAACGATACCTTTGAATATTTCCTTTTGATTGTCCTGCGTGGCGTGGTCTATATTTCTTCTACAATGATGCTGACAACACAGTCACAGTGAAATTGGAAGGGTATGCTTTGGAGTACAAGTGGTTTTAACAAGATTGTGCCTAATTTCCATCGAAGTTCATTGTCCGTGTTATCTCCAGAAATGGACCACTCAATTGGCTACTTACGTATGTAAGTAGTGCATCATCGGGTTGGGTGTCGGATTCTGCGCACTACCTAAGACAGTACAGACTGCGTCATAGTTGGATCGACAATAGATGTGCTGTCAGTAAATCTTCAAAGAAGGTGTTGAAAGAGCAGAAAGGATTGTTTGGTGTGGTCTGAAAATCGCAGGACAGTGTCAGGGAGTAAGAACCACTCTACTCTGATGATTGTAGCCAAAATATCAAACCTTATATCCAATAAAAATGCTACAGCTGGTTGCCAAGGAAGTGAGACATGACTCGGTAAGGAGCATGCAGCAACTCATCCTCAAAATATGATCGGATAAGAGCATGCTTGGTGAATGGAAACTCAGTATTATTTGTTTGATTCCCAAGAATACTCCCTGAAGAGCGTAAACTATCAAGTCAGAAGAAATCACCATCGACCAAATATTTCCCACTACTTTGTTCTTTTACTACTTTAAGGCTGATTGGTTTTGACATTTCTCCTAAGCTCCTCTGATTGTGCAGCAAATCCTTAGAAAACGAAACTTCTTCATCAATGCCGGCGTCAGATATCATTTTGAGGTAGCAACGGCCTTTTCGTACATAGAGTTCGTTCTTCTTGTGCCAGAAGAATAACTTGTGCCAATCGCTGTTCTTTGGACTAAAAATACAAGTGTGAGTAACAAAGTAGAGTAAAAAAGTCTTCTCTTGGTGTACGACCCTGGATAAAGCCTAACTTTACCCGAACTTTATTGTATTTCCACATGGTCGCCTGTCTACAAATGCACAGCACAGTCCGGACACGGAGAGGAACATAAACAACAAAATCATAAAAGGAACGAACAGGAACAACTTCTCAATGTAATAGGTATTGTTTGTGGAAGGTGTGTATTCTATTGCAGTCCCATGCAGCAATGTCCTCAACGCACCTGTGTTTCTAGATTGGACATTGGAGCATTGCCTAGTGAAGAAAGACTTTGAGTAGGCATCTAAATGTTACTCAAAGAAAAGAATCTCATTCCAAACATTTGCCACACAATCATTGTCCATTCTACTCCAAGTCGAATGAGTGCTCAGCAAAAACCAGTTTGCGGATTCCCCTGCATAAATGAACAGTCGGTTCAACGGCAATTCTGCTCACTCTAAGGTGTCAAACATTTTAACACCTTTGAGAGATTCTCCTTTAGAACAAATAACGGGATCAGAACTAAGACGAATAATTTACATTAAAACCATGCTAAGCGAAGTGTCAACAACCAACACATCGCCCTTAAGAAACATTTTGAGGGCGCGGAGGTACTTGAATGAGCGCAGAACAAGCCTATTTCTGTTTACCTGTTCTATTCTATTTTTGTTTTCAAACTCGAGGTAAAAGTGTTGGCGCAACGTTGAGGAATGTTTGTCATATTACTTGACACCTTGCGGCATTGTCGGTGGAATTATTCTTCCTGATTGTGTGGTCGAAGAGCGTGTTAATTGGGAAAATGAGAAGCACGCGAGCTAAGTGATGTTGGGAATGCATTGTAAATGGAATGATAAGGCTTCAAGGTCAATTAATTTCGTATGAACAGCTTGCGCATTTGATTTTAATTGGTTGGAGTCTGGTGGGTGTATCACATTCGTGTTGTATGGCTTAGAGGTAGGCGCGGCCAGGTTTCAGTACTGTTTGGGAAGGGCAATAAAAAAAGGAAATGCAGGAAGTATTTCTGCGGTGTTCGAGCGAGTCAATTGAATCTGCTATTCTTCTGTCAACTTTTAGTTTTAACGCACTGTTTTGAAACCTATCTAGCAGTGGAGTAAAATACTGTCTCAGAGGGAGTAAAATACGTCTTGTATCGTTTAAGTAATTCTAGACAATTCGCAGCATTCTTAACGATACGTTAAGTATCTGGCCATTCCAACGGAAATTGTCATTGACACTCGCTGACACATACTGAGTGACAAAGCTAGGTTAGGTTCCGATACGGTATAGAAAACTGCATCTTTTTGTCCATCTTGCAAAGTCATTTGAAAAGCATTGAGGAGACTTTGTATGAATGAGTTAAAAAATCATTCTCAGCGATTAAGCCCATTTCGGTTCAACGGCTTCGTTAATAAACAAAATTGTTGCATTTGGGCAGGCCAGGAACCTGAAGCTATTCAAAGAATTGGACAAGTCAATTGGACCCCTCGCCCGGCGATTTGATAACTCTGCATTTTTTTTTTAAGGCTATGACAAGTTCATGGCTTATGCCAATAATCCAGAGACATAAGATGACATCAGGACCAACATCGAACGTTAAATTGTCGCCATACTGCCCGATTACAGCAAAAAAAAGTCATGGCAAATCGGATTTAGCGCCTTCACTAGTGCAAGCTTTTCGGTTGAAAACATTTGAATAATGTTGTATTTCCTAATTAATCGCATTAATGGAACTTTAATCTGAAATACACTTTTTTTGATAACTTAAACACAATTTACAGTTCGGGGTGAACCAAGTCGGTTGAAGTTCCCTTTTACTTACGCGTGCAATCTAAAGCGACGTCTTTCTCTACTCGTACTACGTTGTCCCTCTGTGTTAGATTCGAAGACTCTACGGCCGGAGAATTTCTGTTCATCCGCTCTGCATATCCTAACCATCTGAAGCGACTAATACGCAGTTTTTTGACGAGGTCGATGTCGCTGTACAGTTTATATAGTTCGTCGTTGAATCTTCTCCTTCAAATCCCGCCAACGCAAACGGGACCGAAAATTTTACGAAGAATCTTTCTCTCTTACTGAGGATATCTTCATCCGCTTTAGATAGAGTCTAATCTTCAGTGCCATAAAGAGGGACCGGAATGATCAAAGTTGTATACAGAGTCTCCTTAGTTCTTCAGGATAGGGCTCTACTAATCAAATGCCTTCTCAGCCCAAAGAAACAGCGATTGGGAAGAGTTATTCTTCGTTTAATTTCTGCTGAGCAAGATCGATACCTACCTTGATGGAGCAGCGAACGTTCTTCATCGTCATCCTGCACAGGCGAACGAGTTTAGCAGGGATGCCAAAACTAGACAAGACTCTATATATCTCGTCTCTATAAATGCTGTTATATGCTGCCTTAAATTCGATGAAAAGATGGTGGGTATCGATTCGGACTTTTAGGTTTTTTCCAGGATCTGTCGAAGTGTGAAGATCTGATCGACTGTGTTCTTGGTCTGAAACCACACTGATAGGTGGCATTCAGGTTGTTGACGAAAGGCTTCAGATGTTTACACAATATGGCAGATACATATATCTCTGTAATTGGCTCAATTGAAAGGGTCTCCTTTCTTGCGGATTGGGCAAACTATGCTGAGATTCCATTCATCAGGCCTACACTCGTCTGACCAAATTTTAGAGATGGGTTCTCTCTATCAAGTCACCTTTAGCTGCTTTGAACAACTCGGCCTGTGGGCCATTAGGTCCAGTAGCCTTGTTGGATTTAAGCTTGGATATTGCTATGAAAACATCGTTTTGATAAGGTAGATAGAAATTTTGGCTATCGTCGTCTAGATTCAATGGTTCCAAAGATGTCCTCCTTTTCCATCTTGGGTTAAATCGATTTTAACATCATATTTAGGAGATTGCTCGTAAGTTTTATCAAGGAGTTCATATGTAGAAACATTATGGGCTGGGATCGTCAACAGTAGGGCCATCATTATCCGAGGCTTGTGTGTGTTTCGGAACTAAAGGCGTTTTCTGTGGTCGGGAAGTCAGTGGAAGGCAGGAGTGTCCGGATTTTCCGGAGTCAGTAATCCACTTCAGGGACATGAGCGCTGTCGTTGGCCTGTTAAGGGTTCATCTACCAACTCTTTTCCGACACCCTGGCTCAGTGTTGGAGATCCCTATAGACCTGGGATTCGAATATATTAAAGTAGCTCATATAGGGATGTCACTAGATAGTTTGGCCTAACTGGAATCGTTGATTCTATGTAGAGAATTTGTCCACTGCCGTCCGGATCAAGAGGAAGCAAAGTCCAACGATGAGTTTGTTTGTGCACAAGTGGAGCTTCCGTACGACACCCTCCGCAACACTGGACATTTTATTTCACTTGCTCCCATTGAAATATTTAGAAAGCAAATGGCTGCTAATGGAGTCGTTCGTCCTTAAGCAATATCACAGTGGTCCAGATTGTAAAAAATTTGGCCACGCTCAATAATTTCGAAATCGTTTCCGAAAAAATGTGAGCACCGTGGCTCAAGTGGTTAGTGCGTTGCACTTCGGAGCGATGGGTTTGAGGTTCAATCGCCAGATACAATCTTAAATTTCTTTCACGGTCCCACCTTCCACGAGCGTCTGACAGACATCTGAGAATAAAACTGTCATGAAAAAGCTTCTCAAAACCAATTCCCCTTCGAAAGCGGCATTAAACAGCCTTTCCATGTAGTATAAAGAATATAACACGCACAACAGGAATGGTTGTGAGAAGCTGGGCCCTGCGTTCCATGGACCTGTGGCGCCAAATATTTGTTTTTTTCCGAAAATATAGACTACACTATTCCCAAGTTAAGTTTTTACAAAAAGTTCCGAGTACCCATCCCTTCCAGGTCTTACCTGTTTTATCTGATAGACTTATTCTCAGTCTCTCCTTCCGTCTTCTAAATTAAATTAAAGATTAAAGAAGTATTATCTTGGCTTAAAACGTGCTATCCACTATGGATATCCGCGTCTTTCCAGATAGTCAAGCAGCTATCAAATCCTTGAAATCTTTCTCTAATAAATCGAAAGTTGCTCTAGACTGCCGTTCGTCTCTCTTAGAGATGGCAGAGCAGTTTAAGGAGGAGGAAGCTATTCTCCACCATCTCTGCACTTGCCCTGGTCTTTCCCACAAAAGAAAACTTCACTTGGTGATCTTATTTGATTTTAATGATCTTATTAATACCGACATTAGGAGTCTACTACGCTTCATTAGAAACTCAAATTGGTTTCACAAGTAGGTGTGGAGGCTTTTATGATCCAAGTGGTATCAGAACAGACCAGTTATTGGTGGCCGGCAGCCACTTAACCTATCCTAATTTCCTGTTTTAGTAACATGATTGTTAATCGCTCTGATACAATATTTTCTGGAGACCCAGATATATATAGGTTATCATCAGGAAGTAAGGTTATAACTTGTGGAAGTGAGTTGCAAGACGTGACAATGTGGAACGCCGCATTACGTTGTGTTGTCTAATATCCCAAATACCCCAACTAGATAAAAGAAGTGGCTTTGTATCTACATTTAAAATTAGTCCTTGACAAAGATAGAGAGATGAGGGGATCTACTCATTTATTCTTATCATCTTTTTGTTATGTCATCCTTATATGTATCTTCATCTTTAGCATTATAAAATTTAAATTTATAATTTCTTAAACATTGCTATATAAATTAAATGAAAACTCATGAGAACAAACCTTTGAAATTATCATGATTCATTTTTTTTTTAAGCACTATCATCATTTGAAAGGATGCCCTACAGCTAAGATATGCGCATACATGGTGCGTATTGAATTTCTTACTTATACTTCCGCTGGGAGGTTTGTCATTCATTCGCATGGAAAGACATATAAACTGAAATCTTTTCTTATCTAGTCTACCACCATGCAGCCATGTTACAACTTGGTTCACATACAATGGAGATACTCATAAATCTAAGTGACTTTTATTGCTTCTGTAAGAAATAGCCAAGGGTATCTTATGCGTACACATACGTTCAGATTGTTTTATGAAACATTGTAAGTGTGCATCCACATAGATATTGGCGAGGGGTGAAGAGTAACACAAAATGGCTTCTAAGTAAATCCTCCCTTACACTTGAGAGAAAGATACTTTTGGGTAGGGTAACGAAGTAATGTTGTTTGGAGATAACGAAAAATTGTTATCATACAAATAAAGGTTGGTAGTAGGCTAAAAACTGGGATCTATCATACATACATATATTCAGTGCTGAAGAACTTGAATCTACTGCTGTAATTGAAAGGACATGACGGATTGGATCAGGAATTTAATAAATATCAAGTTACGGAAATTATTTCGAACGCCTCTGATTCTTAGGCTAAAATGACTATAAAATAGAAACTTTATGATTTACTGTATTGCAGTATTTTTTTGTCGAAGCGAAAGAACAACAAGACTGCCAGCACCGATAGCTTACGGATGAAGCTCTTTAAATGCATCAGATCATTAGTAGATTGCGAAAGCTTTCCGTTCATATGCTTCATCTAAGAGAAAGGCTATCCTATGTTTTGCACTAGGTTGGGTTGGGTGGTTGTCCCCGCTCAGCAAGGATACACTTAGATCAAAACAAGGTCCATTGTGATACCACTATGGAAAAACCAGTTAACATTGTTAGTATGTACAAGCTCAGATTCACCTTTAAAGGATGCTCACCTTAAAATGGAATGATATAAAAAAGGACAGCGAAAGCATTATCGCTTGGAGCTCTACAAAGCGAAGACACTATCTAGACTGCCTGTAAAGCTGGTCCAGGTATGCCGAGTTAGATACTCTTTTATGCAATGTCTTCAATTTAAAGTAAAAGTAGATGATACAGAGAGCTGAGCGCTGTTACTTCGGTTTAAAAAACAACTGAACTCAAAACTCTTAACACGAAGGGCCAAAATGATGCTCTACAGAATAATGGTCCTGCTAGTCCTTCTATACGGCGCAGAGCGCTAGACACCAAGAAGAAAATCTGATCAAATCTCTGGGTTTTTCATCGAATATTCGGTTCTTATGAGAGGAGGACGAATAAAGGAGGTAATTTAACCACGAGATCTAAAAACAGTACCAAGATGTGAATGCAGTTCGGAAGGTCAAAACAGGTCGAGTACATTGCCATGACAAGCCAAGAAAATTTTCACAACCCAGCCTTTAGATCAAACAATCGCAGATGCTAGGACGATTGGTCCGACGAACTGGTAGCAGCGTGCCCAGGATTTAATAGGAAGGTAGGTCTCAGAGATTCTTCACGGGTTAGGAGCTCAGTAAATAAGTGTTTTTAAAGAAACAGTTTTGTATAAAAGTGAAGCTTCTCTTAAGTTCCATTCACAGCTCAGCGATCTGCGAATGCGAACAAGCGAATATTCTATTAACTTTTTTTCTGTTCTTAGCAATCTGCGAATTTTACTTGTCATCTACGAGCTCTGACCGACCACCAAGAATAAAACAAAAGAAGTTTGAGGTTATTATTTGAAGAAGGGGTATGTTGTACTGCGACCTGTTGATCTATTGTGCCCCCATCTAACATCTTGGAGAGGTACATGCCTTATTAGAGTTCCCCTGGCATTAGAATTCCTTTCGGAATCATTTTGAGGGCTATGCACTAAGAGTTCACCTTGGGGAGAGAAATCTCTCCCAAAGCACTGTCTCAAATCCAGTGACGTTTAAGAATCGAAGGATTAGAGTTGGCTCTAGTGACGGTATTTCTTCATTTAATAATTGGTAATTGTCCAAGTAAATTAGTCTTTTGTGGGCCACAGTGACCCACAGGAGAGACCTTCTTCAGATATACCTAGTTTCCTTCGTTGCTTCTTGAGTTTATAATGCTCCATTGGGATACGAAGATTATTCTTGCTCATGCTGATATACACTGCGAGTCTCTTTCGGTTATATTGCCCTAGAAGTTTCTTGGCTTGCCTTATGCACTGAGCGTTATTTCGGGTTCTTGCCCTGTTTTCCCTCTCTTGTTTCCTGAATTGTTCTTTGAGGGTATATAAAGGTTTCTGATGCTCCCTTTGCTCCCTTGCTAGGAAGTCTGTCATTTCATTACCCTCTATTCC
This sequence comes from Xylota sylvarum, assembly GCA_905220385.1. Classification (NCBI taxonomy): domain Eukaryota; kingdom Metazoa; phylum Arthropoda; class Insecta; order Diptera; family Syrphidae; genus Xylota; species Xylota sylvarum. The sequence continues at coordinate 45,451,161 of LR999958.1, forward strand.
CACATGGCCAGGTATCCAACAGAGGGTCACATTATTTCTACTACCTAGTTCACACCAAGTTTTTGCAGGCATTCCCACACAAGTTTGGACTTAATGATATAGGAGTCAAGTGCCATGATAGCAACTTGGCTATCTGGCATTATAGTTATATCGCAGTTGGCATGGTTTCTATCAAGATTGATTTGGACGCATCTATCTTTGGCATAGATTTCAGCTTGAAAGATGCTGGTACTTTTGGCAATGGATTCAGAGTATTTGGTTGTAGATTCCTGCTCCAGTTCCTTCATCAGTTGTTGATCTATCTGTGTACCACTTTGTTGTGTGATTGCTCAGTTTGTAGATTGTGGATTTATTGCTCCAACTCTTTTTGTGGCTGAGCTTGATAACAAAGTTCTTTTAGAAGTTGAACCTTCTAATGGTATCGCCTCTAGGAAATGCCAGTACTGGTAGTTTTTTGAGAGGTGCATCAAATTGCTTCGATGTAATGCATTTATCTCTTCCAATTCCTTCTTTAGATATTCTTAGAATCGGTTTACATGCACAATCCTCAATCATAAGATGCAACGGAGTCAGTTCCAATAGTACCTCCATGACAGCAGTTGGACAAGTTCTCATAGCTCTTGTAATACAGAGGCATCCCAGTTTCTGCATAGATTGGTTCTTTTTGCCCATGCAGTCGCTTCATATCTAATCATTGGTCTCACAATAACAATATAGTGGCTTTCGCATCGATAATATTCTATCGGTTCTAAATATGGGATAGAAGTCTGGTCTAGTTCATCTATGAATCGAAGATAGGACCTAGAGTTGGATCAAGTGTCTTTGCACCCAACTTCCAAGTCTCGATACCTATGGGAAAATTTCAGACTGTATTCTCGACTGAAGTCCATGCCATTGAGATCTGCGCTAGGTTAAATCTTCGAAAAGGTATTAAGGCCGCTTGAATACTTTCCTTCGCATTTAGCCAGGCAGCTCTTAAAGCACTATCATCTAAGTCACTAGAATAAAAGTGTTACGATGTATTACAATCCCTCTCTAGACATAAAAACGTAAAACTTGGTTGTGTTCCAGTTCACATTTCGGTGAAGAGAATTCGATTGTGTTCCAAAAAGGAGCAACCAGTGAAAAGTCTCCTATCCTTCAAAACACTACTACTGTCAGAATCAGTAGGTAAAGTCAAAACGAAAACCTATTCCCTAACCTGATTATAGAATGTTGGTGTGTGAACTTTGTTGCAAATATTTGGAGGTGATTGAAAGAAGTCCAGCTGTAGTGGTTCTTAGAAGGTAGCAATTGTCCTTGTCATTATTCTGCGTACACACTATCAAAAATGAGGCTTTTTTGCAATAATGTCCTTTTGCCTTACTACGCCTCTACGTATTCACTTATCTAGACGTTTCAACCTCCCCTTATGTATGGTTTGGAAAAATTCCTGCATTCACGTCGACTTCTGCATCCCTTTAAGGATTTGCACAAGAATTTCTACTCGATTTAATTTTCTGCTTTAATTAAATGTATGAATGTGCCGAAGAGGGTTGTGATGCTGTGATCATAAAATGTCAAATTACTTTAGCACAACACCCAAGCACATATACATAAAAGTTTTGGAAAACTCATTTGCCAACAACTGTAATACGAGCGTCAGGAGATGGATTTTTCTCAATTTTACGAGTTTTCCGGAAACGAAAATAAAACCGCCCGACATGAAGAGCACTCCAATTTCGATATGGTCTTTTTAATGTTAACTGTATTTTATTTTCATGTATACGAGTATACAGTGCATATATATATAAGTATACATATATTTATAAATATTTCATAGAACAAGGATTTTCCACCACAGGGGGATGATGCGCCGCCGCTGCTGCTGCTTTTGCTGCTGCCGCCGCCATTCAAGGCGCACTCAAATATCGAACGTAATGGCAGAAAGTGATAAAATAATTTATTGCACTTCGTACCGAATTTTGTGCCCCTAAAGCGCCATGCCATGGATGGAATATAATATTTCTGTTGGGTCGGCTGTTTCTAGCATCCCTCGGCACAACCCTGGGCACATTTGATGCAGTCGATGTTTTTATTGCGAAAATCTCCAGCCATTTTATGTGCCGTTCGGATACAATTACAATTTTCTTTCATTATTCTAAAGAGAGAGGGGTGCCTTGACATGCCGGAAAATTCATGGAGCCGGGGTTGATGGTGTGGACGGCGGATGGCTTTCATTTTTATTTTCCATCCCTCATTGGAAGAATACTTGCGTTGCCCACGAGAAAAAAGAAAAGAAAAGAAAATTCTGAAACGAAAGCAAAAAAGTTTAATAATAATTAACTTTTTATGTGGTTTTCAAAATATTTTCGGAAAATTGGTTTCGAGAGTGAATCGAATAAATTGGAAAAATCTACGAGCTTTGACGACTAATGGCGAAAGAATTTTCAACTCTGTAGCAGAAATCAGTACAATGGACATTTTTTTTTGTTGAAACCTTGCCTACCGCGACCTTAAGTATCTATTGTATCAGGAAGATACATTTTCTTTATCAGTGTAGTACAGAATAGTCATAGTGAATGTATTTGAATGTATTCTGAGTAAAGACTTAGTCTGTTAAGGTGTAAGTTCCAGCCACAGTGGCTTCTGAGAAAGCTCGCTAGATTTCTGATACGTTTTTTTCCTAAAGGTATTGAGCCTTTGGTGTTGGACTCATAGACAGCAGCTTCAACTCTAGAATCCGTCTCCGACTCTTCGATGAACCAGACCAGACTTCTAGGGTCCAGTGCCGCAACACCATTAGACTAATTTTTATGGTCCAATATTTCTACCTCGAATAACCTTCCGAAACAGTAATCCTTGACAATAATGTCGGGGATAATACAAAACATGTCCCTTTTTGGAATCGAGTCAAATATTTCTCATGTCCCACAAGATAATCCAGCTTAATTGCATATCTAGCAGGTGTCTTCCTAATGACGATTATTGGGGGTGATAGTCCAATCAATGCTGTATACGTAAGTATACGTAACAACTGCAATACCGAGATAGGCATTTCTCTGGAGGTTCTGTAACTTAGTTGCCGTTGTCCGTTCAGAAACTTTCGTCTATCAGACGCAGGCACGTGATAATTATTTACTGAACGGGCTCTCGACCCGTCATGAGTCTCTGCCTGAGACACGGCAGGCTTCCACTCTCTTGGATCCGAATATTCGACGAAGAATTTTTCTCTCGAAAGTGTTTGATATCTGCTCTGCTTTCCTGCTTATTGTCCAGCATTCAGCTACATATAGCAGAACTGGCAGGATCAATGTTTTGTAGAGCATGCATTGTGTTTTCTGAGTTAGGAGTTTTGAACCCGTTTCTTATACCAAACCGAAGTAGGAATGGTTTCTTAAGGTAAGTCTTCGTAGAATCTCCACTAAGGTGTCATTCGTGGAGTTGATATTTACTCCGAGTAGGTAAAATCCTTAACCACTTCGACGTTTTGTCCTGATGGACAGATGCTTCTTTGTTTATTGACAACTTGGTTTAGTCCTCATTCACTTCAAGTCCAACTCGCCTGCTTTTCAATTATCATAAAGGCCTCTAAGACGGAGAGATGGTAGCAACCGATGATGTCCATGTCGTCTGGGTATTCCAACAGCTGGACAGATTGGTTGAAAATAGTGTCGTCAGTGTTAACATCTGCAGTGTGCACTATCTGTTCAATTTCGAGTTTGAAGAAGTCACATGACAGTGCATCTTCTTGCCTAAATCCGGTACATGTTTGGAATAGTTCGGAGGAACTGTTTCAGAATTGAACGTTGTAGGTACCCCGTGTTGTTTCATTTCTTAAAGATGGGGCATACAGAGTTGATAGTCCAGTCAACTGGTAGCCGACTTCTTCAAAACTTGGAGGATGGATTCTTCATTGATTAGATGCGGGTTCTCTTCTTGCCCTATCACTCTCTCTACCTAATGCCCATTAAGTAGCTGCTAGAAGTGTTGCGTAAACACATCTACGATTCCCTGTGCTTCTGTGACTAGGTTTCCTTCACTGTTTCGAAGAGCCTGCGATAGGGGCTTGAAGCCCGCTGCCAGTTGCATGGCTTTCTTCTTACATGTGTATCATTCTGACATCATTCTCCGGACAGGCACCATCCAGGAGATCATAAAACTCCTCCTTGATAGATTCTTCAGCTTCGTCGGTAGAGGCGTATGAATGCACATATTATGCTAATGTTTTGGAATGTTGCATTGATGTGTATAAGAGTCAGGTGATCGCTGATCGGCTTAAAGTCAATTATCATTAAGGGGAGCCGATTTCCCGACGGCGAATCAGCATCCTAACATGTGCCTGATCCTATCCATCACATCTCCTGGATCGCGGTAATATCTGCTTTGTACCGCGTGAGGATAGATTCAAGTTTTTGAGTAGCACCAGGAGTGTACAGTGTACTTAGGTTCCAGGTGTATACTCCCAATTCGTAGTCTGTGAACGTTCTGGGTTGTGATATCAAATAAGAGGGTCCTTTGTTATCCGAGGCTGGTGTCTCTCGTGATAATGGGTATCATAATTGTAGGACTGAGACCCCAAGTTCTGCCATATAGCCACCCAAGAGTCACGCTTGATGGTGGATATGTGAATTCCAGTTAAGACTTTTGTCTAGGATAACGCCAAGATGTTATACCTCATTGGAATAGACTAATGTGGTCCATTTTATGATGAAATTCGTTCGAAATTCATAAAGTGCACTAGGACGGTCTTACAAGGATTGATAGAAAGTATTTCCTTGACTCTATCACGTAAAGCGCTCTGTATGGCGCTAGAGATAGTGGGGGCGTGTTTACCACTGATGAAGAACGTTAAGTCATCAGCATAACCCATGGCAATGTACAAAAAAGGAGAGATTATCTCCAGTTGGAGACACCGACACTTCTCCGGATATTTCTTGCTATCGAGTCGTTGCCAGTATAATTGAACATGTCCCCCACTTCAGATACTTTGTTTCTCAAATCTGTTTGGCTAGAGAAGGAGCTTAAACTCGAATAATCTGTGATTGTCAAGCCATTGCCCGGAATATATTTGAGAACTTGGAGCATACTTCGTCAATAACTCAGAAGAGGTTGGATCTTTGAACCTAATTAATGCAATATTTAGGTTTTGTAGGGAAATTAAGTGTATAGGCGAATTTGTTTACAACATGAACATGAATGTTCCCTAGAGCTCGCGATGGTACCTAGTATTTTATGATCACCTCATAATCCGACACAACCTAAGCTAACCTACCTTAAATGTAATTCAGTGGAGACCACACTACATCAGTACTCATAGTTCTAAAATGACAACGATGCAGACTTGACTTAATATGGGTGCAGCTGTCAACTTTGTGAAAACAGAAGGATATAGAAGGAGATAGTAAACATCGAATACATATATGTGTTGAAGTGAACAGGTTAATCGTCTTTGGGTTGAAAATTGAGGAAAGATCTGATTCTTCACTGCTCAGGTTTCCTATCGTAAAATGTGTATTCTTAGCAAATAGCTTAGTCAACCTCATAACAGGTACTAATCCTTTCAGACTCAATCCTTTATATGCAGATACTGGAAATCAGCACATCTTCCTAGCGCACTGTTTTCTTAAACACAAGATTGAGAACATGACAGCGTATCTCCTTGCGATTCCTTAAGTTGGTGCAAAGCTTCTGAATTTTGGTTTTAATCTTATTGCGATTTTACACGAACTATACACTATGCCATGTTTCCTTACCCGACTCTGCCATAGATCATCTCACCAGAGTTCAACGTCACATGATTCTCAATTTGCATAACGAACATGAGTTTGAAATACACTTGTCTGCAAAGAATTGATTTTAGGTACTCATGGAAGAAAAAAAAAGTCGACGACAATGAGTCGATATTCAAATGAGGCGTGAAGCATTTGCTGTGGTAACACATGTAAACAAATTCCAAATATTTTCTTGTTACACTAGTCTTCCAGAAAACAAACTCACAAGTCTGCCGGCGGACATGAAAAACGGAAACTGAAAGTTTGTTTACAAGGGGTCATAAAACTCTCCCGAGAGAGATTTACGAGAAGTTGACCTACACGCCAGATTGTTGCCACACAGTTCCATGCTCAATTGCAAACGGATCAAGTGTCCAAAAAAACAAAAAAAAGTGTGAGATTTCGATTCTGGTTGGGTTTCGATTTCCACGAATGTTCCGGATTTTGGTAATCGAACAGTCAGTCCGTATTTCGATCTCATGAGGAGGTCTGAGCGCAACTGGATTTTTATTGAACCTGGATGCGTGCGTTTTCATTATTTATACGGATGGACATGGAAGTCGGTGCAGGGGTTGAGTCTGAAAGGATTAGGCTAGCCGGTTGTAAACAGAAAGCAAGTTTCGGGAATTCATCGAGTGTGAACTACTGGTTTGGGAATGGACAAAGAGGAGATCTTCTATCATACGTATTTATTTGAGAAGACTAAATGTAGTGGCCAATTAAAGGCCATAAAACAGGAATGGAATATTTGATTTGGTTAAAGAGTTTAATTTGGTTAAAAGAAAGTGTTTTTTTTTTACGCAAGAAATAACATATGTATGTAGGTATATAGTAATTCTCGACAATTCAGAGTAGGTAAGGTAAAAAAGTTTGGTACTTGGGCTAGGACAAAAGGCAGAACAAGTAGTTTTGGATCTCTGCATAGACAGTAATGTCAACAATGCTGACAGTATACATATGTATATCAAAAACAGTGAACAATGTTATTTTTTTCGGTGTAAATAGAAAGTTTTGTGAAGTGAACGCAAATGGGACAGAGTATATGGCAATCCATAAGTACCTGGAAATGGATCAACATAAGTAAATAAAACAAGTGTTCCAATACCGAAAGTAATAGCCAAGATTCCGTAAAAAGTTTGAGATACACTCTTCTTTTTTCAGAAGAACAATTGTCCAACCATTCTTAACTACATTTTGGAAGAGGGATGCTTCAAAAGTAACAAATAGCAGATAAATACTGAGCTGATTTACCTATTTAGGTGACACTACCGTCCGGGTGGATCAGCGCGTCAAAAAGCGCCAGTTTTACAAACCAAATTGGTTAAGGACCCTTTCCAACTAAGTTGGCCAACTTAGACGAGGTCTTTCTTTACAATAAGATGGATTCGAAAATTCTTCGGGCCAGAGCGTTGTTATCCATTCATCTCTCAGCCATCTTACTCGTTGTATTTGAACTCTTTTGACTAGTTAGATGTCGCTATACAGATAGTACAACTCATGGTAGTATCTTCTACTGTCCTCATCATCTATGAAAGCGGTACCAAAAATCAATCAAATTTATAGTATTTTTCTTTGAAAGCAACCGAAAGCGGTTGCTTGATATAGTCCATGTCCGTGCGACGTCGGTTCACTTAAGTTGTTCGACAGAGGGGGTTTTGCTACTCAATTGCCTTCTTGGCCTAAATAAGCAACGATCAGCAAGAGTTAATCTTCAATTGCTATCAGCGTTGGTGTCATTGTTTGAATCTATTGCAGATCCTAGATAGACAAAGTCCTAAACTACATTGGTGTTGTATATCTTTTTTTTGCTGAAAGCATTTATGTATTTCGTTTTGCCCTTTTAAACGTGGAACCCATCTTAACCGCTTCCGTCTAAATACTTATAAAAGCACAATTAATTTGGCATGGAAGAATTTGCACGGATTTTCGAAAAAATATGCCTCTGATGTTTTCGTGTGAGTTCTGCGTAATTCCTTCAAGAAGGATGTTCAAGAAATCGCAATGACAGCATGTCTTAATCCTTTGTTGACATCAAATTTATTTGTGAAGTCTTCCCCGACATTGATAGAGTAGTCATTTTGCCAAAGCTGGAAATGACTCCGTATAGCTCGAGGGGCCTATGAAATGAAAATCAGAGGACTAAAATCGCTACCTCGAGGGACTACTGATGCAGATTTGAAGAGGTCGGATACGGGTGATCTAAAGAGGACTTTTTATTGCTATTCTGCAAGGTAGGATTTGACCCACGTAATGAATGGATGAAAGTCAAGATTTCTAGGCTTGAAGAAAATAATCCTGTACAAGATTTCATCGAAGGCCTTACTTAAGTCGCTAGCAATTATGAACATTGACTTCTTTGCCATCGCATAAAGCACTAGATATGAATTTCTTTAAGTTAGGCCCTATTGATCTTCCCTTAAATCTGTGATGGTTACTATGGTAACCACATGGTATTGTAAACAATGCTCTCAACGAGCTTAGATATGCACAAGAGTTCAATAATTGCCAATGGTTAAAAATTTAATTCAATTAAATCCTAAAATTAATTTTGGGACCTTTTTGTGGAAGATAAGTATAGGCAAGACTCCCTATGAGATAGAAATTTGATAAATACCCGTGATGGGCTGCATGAAGTTCACACAATTTTCAAAAGTTTGAAGGGTAGACAGTCAGGACCCGGAGAGTATTCGTACTTCAGTTTCTTGTATTTTTTCTCCAAGTGCCATGGTTGAGTTTAATGAAGCTTAGGTTTAGCTTAAGAAGAATACCACATGCTGCCTTTGAACTTGGTTCGAAACAGAAATACATGAGCACTGGAGAATTTATCTTCGTTCGCTGTTAAAGGATGACTGGTAATGAATGACCAGTAATGAACAAAATGAGGACCATTCAGTCCTTTAGAATTTTATTCAAATTTCCAACGAAAGGAGTTATGTTCTTGAATCCCCTCTCAATAGTCCAACTGACTAGACACTGAGGCGCATCACTCGAAACCCAGAAAACTCTTTATCGCACTTATTGCGAACGTCAGACAATCACCTTGGAAATATGTATCTGCAATGAGACCCATAACGCGAATGGTTGAGATAAGCTAGACATTGAGCCCATGTAGTGCTGTTGCGCAAAAAAAAACCAACACACTGCAATGACATGGATGTAGAAGAGGGTACTGCCCATGTTCTCTTGGTATATCCAATCCACAGTAAATCAAAAATGATAGCCTTCAGAAAATGCTGTTTCAATAATCTGGACAAACCGAACAAAGCCTCCAAAATTAATATACAACTAGTTTTGGTCATGATACTAGCGCATTCCACTTATTGTTTATTATTGGATTAGTCTTCTTCCTAATTTAATGTTTGCAGTTATAAGGTGTGATACTGATTGAAAATCAGTCTGTTGCAGGAATAATGCTAAGCCTTTCATCACGAGTTCGCAGACCTTTTCATTATTCAATACACAATCCTTTATTACAGCATCTTACGCATAATAATAATAATGTTCCGGAAACTCCATTCGTAGCAACACTTTAACTCATCCTGGAGCATAAGGCGACAACAAGTTCTTTCCAATTCTCCTGTGGCGTGGCAAGATGTCTTATCTAACGTCACGATCGAATGTTTAGGGACTGAGCTTCCATCAATACTGTTGACCTCTATATATTTTTTTGGCCTTCGAACTCGCCTTACACTCGAAGTATTCCATTCGAAGGATTGTTTCGCTATGTAGTCGTGTGGTTTCCTCAGTGTATGGCCAATCCAGCGCCATTTTCGTTGTTTGTTGTCAGCATTTACTTTTGTCTATTCCGTCCTACTCTATCCTCCTACTGATTTATGGCCACTGGATATTTAGGGTATAACAGTGACACCGGTTAACAAAAGCCTGTAGTGCATGCTCGAGACGTTTCCCATTTCACAGGCTATACAGCACGGATTTCATATTGGAATTGAAGAGTTTAAACTTAGTACATAGCAGTATTTTACTGGAGTTCCACACAGGAGAAAGAATTTCAAACGCACTACGGGATTTCTGTTATTAACGTCCAGGTCCGTCCCGTCATCCAGTGATACAAAACCGCTTCTATGGTATTCTGCCTCAGAATGATTTGGTGTTGTATGTTTGTTTCGACCTGTGTGCATTATTTTGATTTTCTTGGGGTTAATCCTTAAGTCAGCTACCTCTCTATTCACTTGGAACGAATTTGGAACGAATGACACATTTGATTCAAGCCACCATATCTGTTTGCCAGGAAATAGGTATCATCCAACAGGTATCATCCATATGGCTTAGCTTATCAATCGGTCTCCATTGAATACCAAGTCTCTTGTCTGTACCCACCGTTGCACTCATCATATCAATAGTCGTCAGTAAAAAGAGAATTGCCTCACTCCCTGGCGCACTTTAAAGGAATCAGAAAGGTTATCATTGTGAATAACGAAACAACATGCGATGCCATACTATTCTTTTATAATAGAAACCACTTTATCAGGGATGCCTCTCATGTTAAGCAATCTTCAAATGCATTCGCGAACATGAGATAGAATGGTGATTGAAACTCGGCCGATTGTTCAGGGATGTTTCGCAAGGAATTAACGGTGATATCACCTTAGTTATTGCAGTATTTCTGATCACTTTTCTTTGGTAAGTTAATAATAACACCATCCCTCCAGTCTCTGGGATAGGTTTCATTCTCCCAACCAGACTAAAATAGTTCAAGCAAAATACTGGCCGTTGTTTCTGAGTCAGCTGTCAGGAACTCAACAAGTACCTATGCCATCAAGTCCAGCTGCTTTTTTTTGGTTTTAGACGATGAATTGCGTTTCTAATTTCTGCACTTGTTGGAGGACTGATGCCAATACCCTTGAAGACCTACGGATGTCAATTAAATTTGCATTTTGCTCATCGTTGAGCAGTGTATAAAAGTCACTACCTTCGCACCTAATCTTTTACGTTCATGTCCAACACAGGGTAGTTCATATTACTTTGCTGTCCGACAATGTCCTTAGTGATTTTGTACAGTTCTCTTGCGTAACCCCACTTAGCAGCAAGTTTCGCATTCTCCGCAAGCTTGTTTAATCTTGCCCTCCTATTTCGTTTCATGCAACGCTGCACTGTTTAATGAGCTGCTTTATACTCGTTCTGTAAACCAATTTCCGATGAGCATCATTTACACCATTTATTTCTATTTACAATGATCTCCGGTGTACGATTTCGTCCTAGGAAACTTGGGATATCCAGAGATCTCTAGATCTTGTCTGTCTCGGTACTGATGCGGTTTTAGTTTCTGTGAAATTGCTCTTTGCTTTGCCCCACATGGCTTCAATGGAAAGATTAGAATTTTCATCTAAGTTTGACGCTTTGTCGTTGAGGATGGTGACAAAATTTCGACATTGATTTGGATCACTTGTTGTTCTCCTTGCAGTGTCTTCGGCCAGCTGACAGCGTAGCTGAAGCGTTGCTACATGCGCCCACACTTCTTTCATTAAAAACATAGCAGGGAGACTTCCTCCATCGTTGTTGTGTTATGAGTTGGTCGATTTGGTTTTTGGTTCAACCATCAGGAGAGACCCAATAGATTTTGTGACAGGTCTTATGTGGAAGTATAGATTCGCTTATCACAAGCTGACGAGAGTTGCAGAAGTCAACAACCATATGTTATTTCTCTGGTCTAAGCAATGTTTGCCCAAAACGCATTTAAGACCTACGATGTTCGGCGCAACTTTGCCATTAAAATCCGCATTGCCTTATCTAAGAAATTCTGTGAAATATGTACCTTCCATGAAAGAAGTTTTAAATTACATTGACTCTGTTGCCACGAACTGTACTAGTGTCAATTGTTTGCAAATTGGTAAGAACCTGTATGTCTGGTCTACGTACTGAGTGCCTTGATGGCGCTTGACATATCTAACTTCTTTTAAAATTGTATTTAGTTTCCTTAGTTTTGATTGTATGGATTTCTTGACCCCTTTTTTCAAGTCCTTCGACCGGCGCCTGCAATCCACCAAAGCAAATACAAATATTAAATATTTTCACACCATCTTGCGTCATAAGTGTAGAAAGAAAAATAAAAAACAAAAAACATTTTATACAACCTTCATAAAACAGAAGTCTATTATCTATAACAACATCTACCACCGTTTACCAATTAGTTAAGTACATCAACACGTCCGTCCGATAAAGTATTTGTTAGGTAATTAACCAACCAGGCTATGCTCTGCATTGAAATCAATTAAATCTTACAGCCAGTGGGTAGTTTTATTGTTTTATTGGTTACACTATGCCCAGGAGGTACTTTAAATTGGTTTTTTAACAAACGTGGTATAAGGCTCGGACAAATATTCCCCTTTAGCCATAAACACTGAAGTTTTTCTATTTAGCACACGTTATGCTTGCACACACCTACCTCTTAGTTTTTGTATTTTTATATTTTTTTTTTAATTTAATGCGGTGTAGATACATTCCGGTTTTGTTATTTACCTACTTTAGCTCCTGCTTATATTAGCTTTTTCTTCATCATTGGTTCGCGTCATCAAATCGATAATGGTCCATTCAAGGGGATGTATACCACGATTGGATACTTTTACGCGCAAGTCATTCGAATGGAGTTACATAAGAAAATTGCTGCTATCTACTGAAAAAAATGTTTTGGTCTATATAAAGCTTTATGTGTTGTAGACGGTAGCGAGATGGTAGGTTTTACTAAATTTTATTTCCTATATAAAACATTTTTCAATCTTGGAACATATAAGCCGGTATATGTACGTGCGTAAGAATGTGGTGGCATAACCCGAAACGAGAGAGTTGGCTTTAATTTGGTTTTTAGATTAACTTTCTTTCGGGTGAAATAAAAACAGTAATTGGTAACATTGAACACTAAACTTGACAGGATACATGAATGGTCAAATACATTTAATCAGGGTAAGGCAGCTCAGTTCTTTGCGCAATGCTTTCAAGAAATATATTTCCTGGAAGTGTATTTCAAAGATTAGCTACTCGTTCTGTAATCAAAGGAAGGATATTCAGGGGGTTCGACGCCATCATCAAGGATATGGGTTCTAGTATCTTTCCTGTACAATCTATTAGTCTTCCGTAGAGCAGACTTCTTCTGATAGTAGCGCTGAGAAAAGGTTGAAGTCAGTTTGATCTATTCCAATCCCTGACTTTGAATGTCATCCTCTCAACTTAATGCTTGGAAATCTACGAAAACTTGGACAATGATGAACTGGATTTGTATAGACATAAGACACACGATTTCGCTTAATACTACATTATACATAAAACAGAGATTCTGTTATGAAATCTCTGGAACTTGGTTCTTAACAAACTATGATCATTGTAGTTGCAATGATATATTCTTATCACAGACGATGCCTCTATCCTAGACAATTTGACTTTGGTTCCCTTCGTCGGCAGGTGAATCCAAGCCTAATAAATAACAATTCCATAAGAGTAAAGAAACTTTTGTATCTCATGAGAAATCAGAGGCACTTAGCGGCACTTCTCCCCTGTATCCGTAATTTGTTGCTTCCAGCAAAAATTTGCTCTGTCATGCCAAGGACTGTCAAGGGACTGAGCTCCTTTATATGGAGACAGTGCTGGGTGTCTGAGAAGTGGAAGTAACTCGCTTTATCACATTGCAGTTCATGATTGAATCAATATTAGAACTAAGCTCCGGTGGATAGTCGTTCTCCTGACCATCTTCAGGTCGTCACCAAATTCAGAGCTAAACTATCAAATAAGAAAACATCTGGGTTTGTCCTGAAGAGGAAATACTATATCGAGCGCCTAAGAAAGAATCTAGAAACTACGGAGAGCAATTGAGAAAGTAGCTCCAGTATCCACGCGTCAGAAAAAGGTTACAGAAGCGGGAGATTTACAGGCGCTACAAAGGATGACAGGACCACCTTGAAAACCAAAAGACAGGATGAAAAGAAACCTCAGCGCAGAAGAGGGCCCCCCATTTCAAGAATATAGAAGCATATCGTGACATAAACCTTATCCAGAATTTGTAGTAGAAAGTCAAGGAACTGACTGCAGGGTTCAAATTTGTAACACAACTTCGAATGAGTGAATCCTAGTCACCGATGCACAAAGGATTGTAGATCTGTTTAAGGATCATTTTCAGAAGTTACTTACTTGGTATTGAACAAAGAGAGTGACACAAGTAAGAAGAGCTCCTTTCCAGAAGGAGGTTAACATAATTATTATGAAGGTAAAGAAACAGAAGCCTCTGGCTCCTACTTTTTACCATCTGAGGTTTTCAAACACCGGGGCATGTCTCTATATTTCTTCTACCAACTATCAAGCCAATCTCCGTTCGATGGCATGTGACACTAGATCTGATTATTTTCAAAAATTCAAAAATCAATTCAAGAATCAGAACTATTTGCTGCTCTATGCATATGACCAATATAAATGGACATGAGCCTATATAACTTCGACGAAGACATATAGTATATACCGCGCTCGCTATACTTAAATGCAACCAAACTACTGGACATATGCCAGTTTTGGTCAGATGAGTGACAACTACGAATTACACTGAAGATGGTATCTGTCATAGGTATTCTATGAAACCCTGGAGCCATTCGTCAACAACCTGGCTGGTATCCATATGGAAAGTCCAAAAAAACCAAATTATTGCATTTTGATAATTTTTGGATAACATCCAAGAAGTTTATTAATTTTGAGGGCGCCTATGACAGCATTTATAGAGATGAACTATGCAAAACTATGTTTAGTTTCAACATCTAGACCATACGGTCAGTCCGTCTGTGAAGAATGAAAAAGGTTTGCTGCTCCATTAAGGTCAATAACGATCTCACCGAGACCTTTTGCGTCAAAAAAGGACTTAAACAAGGTAAAGCGCCGCACAGGTACAATCTTTCTGTGGAAGAACTTGAGTTGCCTGCAATCAATTCAAAAATCCGAATTGAAACTCCTGCTAATTGCTGATTCTTTGGTCTGAGAAGACAATTCAGTTAAGTGATTCTTACGAATCCCGGTTCTACTCTATGTCTTTGAAGCATGGTATCTACTGGGAGTACATTAAAATATTTTTTGTCGCTTCGAAAGAAAACTTCTTCGTAAGATATTCAGTCCCTTTTCGTCCTTCTTGGAGCAGCAGATTCAACGACAAACTAAGCTAGCTGCACATCGATTTCCCCAGAAAGCTGCACACATCAGTCATTTGAGATGGCGTGAACATGTAAAGTCCGCAAAGTCTTCAAGTCTAGCCCCAAGAAAAAATCCAATCAAAGTAGGTTTCTCTTTAGTAGACCTCAATCAAAATGGAGTGCACAACTGTGGAGGCAGAGAGTTGTTGCCCCACTTACATACAAATTCCTAACTTAGTCGTGTTTCTAAGTACATAATAGAATCGAAACATGTATCTATCTAAATTTAGCAAATCATACCCTCATCGAATTTTCTTTTGTTCGCAAAGTAAATTGATAAACTCCTTCAAGTCATAGTCAGCGTTGTTCAGTTTCACGCATAAATCCGATACGAAATCGAAGTACATAAACAAATCGTATCCATAAAAGCGACACAAATAGAAAAAAAAAAACAAAAAATCGTTGCCATTTCAGTCGGTGGGTCATAAATAAGCATTGTCAAGGCATTCAAAGAGGGTGACACGAACATGCACCCATCGATATACGATATACGAGTATACACAGTCAGAGCCTTCCTTTATGTACAAAGATACCCAGCGGTTTTTATGTATCTATGCGGCACTGACTCCATTGCGTGCGCATCCGATAACACAAAATTCTGCCCATATGTGCTCTATATAGCGAACGAGTACATATCTGTATTAGAACCGTGCCGCCAATTCGCTTCGACTCCAGTACAGTACGAGTATCTATAGTTCACAACAGAGGAACAGCGCCGCACCATTCTGTGTACACACAGATTGAGGAGGTATCTATCTGTCTATGAATCAGTTCCAGGAATCTAACAATTCACACCCAGGAGGAAGGCATAACGCTTCATTCACTATCCGTACGTATTCGGAGCAACGACGTACGACGACGTGTTAAAATACGTCAAACGGCCCGAACACTCAACCGATTTGGAATTCGTTTTTTTCTGTAATTGGTAATAACTTGTGATTGTTGGCCGTTCTGTTTGTTAGTGTTATTGTTGTCGGTCGCGCGATTCTACACTCGGCGCAAAGTGTTAAACTAATAAAACAACACAAATCCGAGTTCAATAAAGTTAATAATCATTGCCGTCATCTGGAGAGGCGGAGGATCACACTCGTTCCCCGGCCGTGAAAGTGAAAGTTTTACTTTGGGTGTCTGTTCTTTATTTTTTTTTTTTTGACTCGGATTTATGAGTGCATGTCAGCGGCGTCGCAGCTAAAGTGACACTTAAGCTCGAGTTTAAAGTCCCGGGCGTCCCCTCTTTCGCCGCAGATACGGATACATACGTGGGTAATTCACTTTATTACTTAGTAGGTATTATTATTATTATTGCTACTATTGTGTGTGGTGGAGGCGTCAACAACCATCGAATACGAGTACTATTTGCTGAAACATAAAATATGAATATTAAATGAACGTTTATGATTTGTTTATACGGGGGCTGTGTGTGAGACTTGGCCTTTTTAATTGCATATGTGAGGTAGTAGACCCAGTGGCGGACGGATCGTTTTATTCACACAAACAGTTTGTACAGTTTTAAAGGCAATTAACATTGAATTTTGCTTTCGGTTTTTTAATAGATACAGTGATGCCGCGATTGTATAGTGTGTTTGTGTTTACTATTTTGTCGTAGGTAGCTGTTTTGATATTTACTACTGACTGTTTGACATTTTAATTGAATTCAGTGGCTTTTGCGACAATGGCAAATTAAGTGGAAATAAGAAAATTTATAGACTTTGATAGTGGACGTTAAAACGGGCGTACTTATGTCATCTTTTCACGGAGAGTTTATGCAAAAATTGGCTGGCATCAAACAGGGTGAGTTATAGTTTAAGATTGATTATGTATCTGCATTGATTAATTGAATGGATACATACTTAAATGTCTGGAATTTATTATAGGTATAAACGGGAGATTTATATAAACAGAAATTTCTTATTATCCGCAACCGACGGTAGGATGGATAGTGCTAGTGCCGATCCTTTTTGAATGACCTTGTATTCTATTGTTCCTTGTATTTTTCTCGCTACATGAATGCGAATATTGATGCTCTTACTACTTAAATCTAATAAGTTGATATTCTTGCAAATACGTACCACATTCATCCCAGTAAGAATTTTTATATAAGGGATTCAGATACACCTCGGAACTCCCAAAGTCTTCTTAAATGGGCTTTCCAACAAATTCGATAGATCTTTCAAGTTAAACGAAACTAACTCTGGGTAAGATATTTCTACATCTGTTTATTAATTTAAAGTAAATGCCATTTAATAATACTTGAGTACAACATTGGCCAAAAAGCTTCGAGTATTTCGTTATATTGCGTCCTTGTGAAAGGATTAATTTTCGATGACATTTTAAAATAAATGTTACTATCTTTCACTTCAAGAAATTGAAACCTTTAACCCTTGGATAACGGACACTTCTTGATGCTGTTCTTAAATAGCTGGAGACTGAAAGCTTCTGGTAACTCGGAATAAATGTAAAATGGTTTTTGATTTGCTACTGAAGAAGAAGATTTATGCGGTTCTAGCCATCGAGGAGTCTAGTTACATAATATGTTTATGTTTATTGTCTAAAGTGAGAACTGTTTTTTTTATAGCAGAAGCAGCGACGCCTGCTTAACCTATCTATTTGGTTCAAACTGCCACAGATACATACTTATTGGCTTTCAACCCGTGAGGAGCCTCGCTACTGGAATGGTGCTGTCAGTTTTTCGTATCCTGGCATCTGCTATTGCTTGATCCACATTACGAAGGTTAGGTCTTCTTAGGTCTTCCTTGATTATGAATCTGAGGTCTGGGACTCAATGATGTCGTATCTCAGTAGATAAATTGACTTATGAAAGATAATACCTTCTATGTTGACACCAGCTCTCTGTGCTCTCTACTCCAGCACTAATATGAGTGAATATGAAAAATCGCATAATAGACCATCTCCTTGCTGAAATCCGATTCGGAGGAGTACGTACTGCAGATTTTCCAGCTTAATGCGGCATTGCTGGATCAATTCTTTCGAGGTCCCGAGTTCGGTTCTCGCTTTCAAGAGCTCCAAGCGATGCAAGCTGTCATAGGCGTCCTTAACTTTGTGTTTTGACTTGAAATTCATTAGTTCTGGGCTGGAAACCACATTGGTATTTGCCAATGGTATGGTACAAAACGGCTTAAGACACAGTATGCTGGACACATTTTTATATGCGATATTGAACAGGAATATGTCTAGATAGTTGACACATATGATGGAAGAGGATCGAATTTTTTGTAGATAGTGTATATCCAGCTATCAGGCATGCGTTCGTCCTTCCATATTATGCTAATGATCTGATGTATGCTTCTCATCAAAACATCTTCTTCATATGGTACGCCGTCGGTACCAACAGCCTTGTTGTTCTTTGACTTTATAATATCTACGCCAACCTCCTCCAAACCGGGATAGAGAACTACTTACTTTATCTTGTACACATCAAGAATTTCCTGTGCGTCGGTGACTATTTGGAAGAGTTTATGTTCCGAATTTGAAATCTGCAGCCAGTTGCTTGGCTTTCTGTCACGAGACTTCTCGATATCCTTGAGTTGTGAAGCTGTGTTCGTTCTCAGCTTTCTAACTCTGTTGCATTGTACTTGTTTTGCAATGCAACGCTTGTTGAAATGCCGCTTCTGTCATCTTTTTTTGATCTCTGCACTCATCATCGTACGACGGATTGTTTTCGGGTGTGCTGTGTAGCTTTTGTTGGTTTCGGTTACCTCCTTAATGGTGATGTAATACTGGAGTCACTAGTCGTTAGCGAATGTGACAGGTGATGGCATAGTGAAGAGTTTTTTGCACAATCTCTGTAACATTTGGCTTTTCCTGGTGTTCTTAGGCGCACTATGTTAAATTTCCTCTTTAGGAAATTTTTTTTCCTTTAAGATTGGCGATGACCAGAAGATGGTTGAAGTTCACTGAAGGTACCCACATCCAAAATGTTTGATGCATGCCTTGCACTAATAAACCGGTGATCGATTTGGTTGGCATTGTGGCGATCTAAGGAGTTTTCTGTGTGCTACTTATCATCATATTATGAGCTGCCACAAAGCAGACTGCCCCGCAACCAGGAATTTGACTGTAGGGCAAGATCGGCAGCCCCCATCCAGGATGTTATAAATCTGCTCCTTGATAGTAGTTTAAGCTTCTTCGGTAGGAATGTGAGACATATGTATGTATAAGTCTAATGTTGTAAAATGTAACCTTGTTGCAGATCATAGCCGGGGTTTAAAGTCGATAACCCTTAACCTCTGCTGATTTCCAAAGACGAATCCACATCCCAATATGCACAGTCTTTTGTGGTAGCTGTAATATGCGTCGGAGCTGTATTTTTCTTTTTTCATTATTCCAGGTACTACCCAACGTATCTCCATGTCGCAGTAATGTTTCCAAGTTTTTAAGGTGCCTTTGGAGTATACAACTTCTACGGATAGAGAGATTTTACATTTTCTAACAGAGTGAGCTGTAATTTGGACTTGAAGCGTTTATTTCAAGCTACGCTTCTATGCTGAATAAAGCTGTCAGTTGGGTTTTCTTCATATTGAACCCGATTTGGTTTGTTTATATGCGTTGTTGGTAGAAAAGTTCCATATTATTTTCTTATTGATGTGCAGGACTACTCGTTTGACCACCACTTAACTTGATTTAAATTAAATTGACCGATTTTATGTGCTGCAAGAAATAATATCCGTAAGTTCAGACAGATTACGCTATCATATGAGCTGTTACGATGCTAAACTGTTTTTTTTTTCCTCATTTTACTTACTTACTTACTTAACGGGCTCCCGACCCGTGAAGAGTCTCTGCCTGAGACACAGCAGCCTTCCACTCTCTTCGATCCCGGTTTTTTTTTTATCCGAGGCTTGTGTCTCTCTCATAACTAAATTTTTTTTTACGTGGTAAGGAAGTTACCCCGACGGCACAACCCCCAACCTGGAGGGCCAGTTCCATTTTTTGAAACCCCTAGGACGAGGGGCCGGTTTTAAACCGAAGTCAGTATCCCGCTTCGGGGATATGAGCGCTGCCGTTGGCCCAATAAGGGCTCATCCGCCACCATCTCTTTTCCAAAAACCTGACTTATTCTTGGAAAATCTTTATCGGCCTGAGCTCCGAATATGTCGAAGTAGCCCAGATAAAGTGTTGTGCTTCCGTTTGAAGCTTTAACGCCACCGTTGACTCCATCGAGAGAGTTCGTCCGCTGTCGTATTTATAGTGCTGCAATTTTCTCTTGGTCAACACTCGCGCTTATAAGTTTAGCAAGTCGGGTCCGGATGGACACCAACCAGTACCCGATGGCTACCACTAGGAGGTAAAATAAGCACAATTGATGCGCAGTAACAGTTACAACACTGGACGTCGCCAGGTTGACGCCAGTCAGTGCCTACCCTATTCCTACAGCATCCAACCATCCTCATTCCCTATCATTAACAAACACTTGATCTTGGAGACAGCTTTTTATAATATGTAGGAGGTACATCGGAGCATTAAAAAAATCCTGCAACGCCTGGAATATGTCTGTTCAACGTACGGAATTCATTGCACTTTCAACCTCAAGTGTAACGAGGGTAAAGGGGAGTTGAAATTTTGGAAGCCATGAACTGCAAAAAACTTCAATCTACAACGATTCTGACGTCAGATGCGCATATACTAATAATTGTTAAAGAGAACGACTTTGGTGAATTAGTTGGAAGTACAGTCTCCGTCCAACTATCGAACTGTCAAACAATTTGTCTAAATCCTAATCGATGGAAGACACAATGCAATATATTGAACGTTCCGAATATCCAAGGTGCAAGGGAATAAACATAGACTCTGACTGTTTTCTCGTAGTGCATAGTAGAGTTCCACTGGCTGACCAACGTCTAAAGTAAGGAGAATTTAGTCATCTAGCCCCCGCTGCCAAAAATGTCTGACGTCGAGAGTGTGATTAAGCAATGAAGTAGCAGTACCTTTCCGAACGAGATCGACGAACTACAAAAAGCCATAAAACAAGGAAATAGACTATTATGTGATTTTTTCTATATCTAATTGGATCATATACCAATTGTTGAGTAAGGGTTAGTAACTCAAAACTGGGTAATGCCATAGTTCAGAGATTCATATGTGGTGTTCTGAAGAGTGCTCTCTCTTCTTCTTTGAACCACAAAGGGACTAAAACTGGTTCTAATCATAGAAGACAAAGAGTGTAAGGTAATTGCTTATGTAGATGACATTACTATCGCTGTTTCGGGGAAATATCTAAGCACCTTTTGCAAAACGGTCTCGCTAAGTTCTCAAAATGAACTGAAGAATGTGCTTGAAGCTATATCTCAGTGGTCTAGTCTAAGTTGTCGAACGCTCTTCTATTTTAAACAATCTTGAATTCCTTCCGCGAGACACCGCCTAGATACTTTTACAACTTCTGTTCTATAGGACCTTTGACACATGTATCTCCTAAAAAAAAAAATTTTTGATTGGGAGGAGGATCTGTGGCTGTAAATCATGGAATCCATATGTTTCTACACAGTCGGGTGAAAAATAGAATCTGGAGTAGGGGGAGGTATTTCTTTCCATGATCTTAATAGGTGTATGTGTCTCTTTCCGTCTTCCCAATTGGACGCATTGTCGTGGCTAATGTAGGTACAATGTGATATCTAATCGGGATATAACCATTTTTACTGACAGTCGAGCCGCGACTACTCTATTGAAATCATCAGATGAGGTGTATATCAGCATGCCTCTCGCTACAGTTAAACTGCTGCTAAAACTCAAGGCTGTCAACTTAACCAATCGTATATGGACAAACGGGACTAAGTATCTTATTATTAGAATGATATGGACCAATTGTCTAATTCGATTAAGAAAAAGCTGCACATAGCAATCATAATAGGTGTTATTATGGGACACCACATCTTTGACAGGTACGTCATTTGGCTAAGCCTCCTCTCTAATGGCTGCTGTCGAATCTGCATGCACGAAGAAGAGGAGGAGACTATACTACACCTACTTTGTAAGTCTTTGTAAGATCTTTTCGCTGGTAAAAGATTGCACTAAGGAGCCTACTACTTGGTCAATTTAGGAAAACTGACTAACGCCACCATCAATAATAGTGTCTGATGTCGAAGCCTGGTACGTCAATACCTATACCTATCTATACCTACTGGGTCAGATACGAAATGCGTCAGTATGAAAAGGAGAAAAGTAGGTACCATCTTCAAGACGTCTGTTCATCTAAAGGGCTATAAGGAGGCTATCAACTTTATCAAAATATTTTAGAATTTTTTACTGCATTTAATGAACAGACAAAAGGAGTTTCTCTTGAAGGGAATTAGGCCAAACCAAAAACCTTATAATCAACAAATATTACTACTAACTATAACTTCGTTTGTTTGTTTTTCTTCGTTATAATTAGTGGCTTCATAATTGATATCCTAATGGAGTTTCCACGCAACGTTCTTTATCTACAAAGATATTGATGCTGATTGATTGCTCTTACATTTTCCTTAGGTACCTAATGCATCACATTTCTTGTATTCAGCTGTATTGAGCTGGTATTCAATTTTCGTCGTTCTTGGCTCTAAATCATAATATATTTAGTCCTTGTTTGTGCCATAAAACTATTCACTACTAAAATCAATTATTTCTATTTTTCTTGTACAGAACCTACTTTAAATGCAAAGAAACTTCATTTACATAGCAAAGTTTCCCAGAACCGTTGTTCATTTAAATTCTTTTCATATTTTTAAACAACAAGAAGACCAACACTTTTAACACAATATCCTTGAAATGACATCCGTCCGTCTCCATTTGCATTTAAAATTAACAACCGAACGTGTTCACATAAAAAAAAATAAAAAAAAAGTCCAGCTTCCCATCTTTTAAAAGTTGGCACGTAAAAGAAATTCTCTTTTATGCCAGAAACGAGATGGCGTTGTTAACATGAGGAACGAAAAAATGTGTTAAATGTCACTTAACTTCAATTACGCACAAACATTGTTACATTTACACGAGAAGCCATTTGACGCGGTCGCCTCTGTCACCATCAACCCTTGTGTTGTGCCACCAGTCAATGGAGGAATAAATGCCAACGGCATTGTGTTATGCCAGACATAAAGCGCCATTGTAATCGTAAAGCAGTTGGTTGACTACCTGCACCCTCCTACTTACAAATGGCCGATGTGTTCATATTGTGTTTAGGGCGGAGCATGAATGTCAGTCAAGAGGGAGATAGAGATAACTTAAGTGGGATTTATGGTTTCACTACAGTGGATGATGGAAAGTAACGTACGCTTGGGTTTTTATAAAAGCAATATTCAGTTTGAAAAATTCAACTCGAGAAAGACTTGTATTACTTTGGATATACATATGTGTTCTTGGTTTAGATATTAGTCTTTTCCAAATGTAAGTATTTCTGTTTTTAGACATTATGCGAGACTTTCTATCAATTTCCAACCTATTTCTTGTCGTATTCGATAGAATTCAGTTAAACCAGAGGAGATCGTTTATGTTGTTTAATAATCTGGTCATCAGTTGACTGGTTTACAGATTTTATTGAAATCGGAATTGCCAATATAATGCAAGAAGTTGTGAACAGGAGTTTCTTTTTTCTTACAGTAGGCTTTTACATGTACCTTCCTCTCTTATTAGAGATTCGGGTTATTATTCTTTACGGTAACCTTTGGTGACAACAGTGCACTATAGCATACTCGTTTAGACTCGTCTTTCTAAAGACTCCGGAAATGAGAAGTAAATCTACAAATCGTTGTGAATCAAGTGGAAGCAATTTTGAGAAGGAAGAAAGGAACAGCGCAACTGGTGGTAAATACATATACCTATTCATATGAAAGCTCTGAAACAAATTCAACATCACTTAAAATTACACATATCTCTCGCTGTTTCAAGACACAAACCAAAACCGACTCAAAAGGGTGAAACAAAAATACACGAACGATGACAACATCGGCAACTTTTTTACGATTTGCAGTTTGGCACTTGTGACAGATGGATGCGGCTATATTCCGGTTATCAAAATTTCATTGGGCCTATCAAATTCCGAAAAACAGGTGCAATTAATTCCTGGATACATGACACTTCAATGGACAAAGAATTTCATAACAATGTCGAAGGTGACACTGAAATTGTTAAAATGGGTAGATTAGGTACACAGTCGGTTTAAGGGGTGCGGCTGTCTATTTAGAAAATGACATACGTGACAAGTTTCCTGTATTTTGACAGCGGTGATTAGAACTTCACTGACAATGGTGAGGAAACATAAAAACTGCTATATTGAGGTAACAAATAAATGGTGTTTTATTAAATTTAATAACTGAGTAAATGCTGTAAATAAAAAAATAAAAAAAAAATCCTTTTTGCTGATCTACCCTTATATTTTCGAAGCAATGTGGGTGGTATAATGTTAGCTGATGTAAGGCACTTGTCTAATACACTCGTTCTTTTGATGATCGATGTATCACAATATATGGTGGACTCTGGAAAGTGAGTAGCCTAATTTTCCTCGATTTCAATGTAACTGCATGTTCATTCATACTTCAATGGTTCCTTGGATTTATCTGAGTATGTACGTACATTTTTGCAACAGATTCTTCTTCTATTTCTCCTTTTAATAGCATTACGAACGTTGTATTTTGGATTTACTCAACTATGAACAGTCAGCTCAACAAGTTTTCAGAGGCATTTAGAAGCAACCCTTGTAATTTATCTCATACAAGAAAAT
This sequence comes from Xylota sylvarum, assembly GCA_905220385.1. Classification (NCBI taxonomy): domain Eukaryota; kingdom Metazoa; phylum Arthropoda; class Insecta; order Diptera; family Syrphidae; genus Xylota; species Xylota sylvarum. The sequence continues at coordinate 45,475,799 of LR999958.1, forward strand.
TTATCTCACAATATCAATACAAGTCTTGGGGAATAGATGAACCGCATGAATTATATTCAGTGGAGAAAGTTCAATTATAGTTTTTCATTGGCGTCCACGTGATGTAAAACGTAGCAAGGATCCTCGTAACAAATCTATGAAATGAAAGCCCTGAGCAACTATAGCTCACACAGTAATGAATTACAAGAGCTTTAGTGCAAAAAATCGCCATGCAGGATGCAGATTTTTCAGCATCGTCGAGTTTGAATTATCCTCGATCTCATTTGAATAATGTCACAAAAAATGTCTTCAAATCTATCTTTGGTAATCAATACTGCGTTATTTAGCGATTTTTTAACAGCGCAAGTACAGGATGAACTCTGTTTATATGGCAAGGCGCCTTGAGGATACTTACTTTGGCTACTGAGAATTCCATATTACGAAGTACAGAAGAATATCGACGCATGATCGTAGAGAAAGAAAGATTTTGCTTCATAACGTGTTAAGGAAACTGGATCCATATAGAAACATCTAGAGATGAAAAAGGAGACATTGTCGTAAAGTCACAATTGGCGCTGAAAATATGAAAAAAACTACTTCTGCAGACTGTATCGTTATACAGAATGTTAACGATAACCAACATTCTGTTTTCAGGCAGAATGATACCACACTAGTCGAGCTACTCAAAGCAGCTGAAGATGATTAGATAGAGAGATACACCAATTCATTACTAAGATTTGGTGGGTATAAACGTAACCATAAAAGAGACTCCCTCAACTCCGCTAAACAGAGAGAAATTAGTCTCCTTAATATCGTGTACAAGATGCTACTGGACATATTATGTGTTCACCTTAAACCCTTCATCAACAATCAGATTGTCGTTAATCGGTCGGGTTTAACACTAGGAAAGTCCTGGTCCTGGAGATATTTCAAAAATTCCACATATTAAGGGAGATCATCTGCCTTGAATCTGTTACAAACTTTGAAAACAGCACTTCTGCTTAAATCAAAGAAAGACTACCTGCAATGCTACTTTTTTGGGCTACGAAGGCAATTGACTTGTAAGGTACTTCTTAACCAACTAAAAAGACTCTATGCAATCTTCTCCATCCTACTTAAAGTTGATGAAGCATGGAGTCTATCGAAATGGAATGAAATCATCCTTGGTGGATTGGGGACGAACATTTTTTGTATGATATTCGATCTCATTTGCATTGATGTGTCTTTGAGAAGGAGATTTGTCGACAAACTTAACAACAACAACGACCTACATAATTAACAAACTGCGCATTGATCATTTGAGATGAGCAGAACATACAAACACAAAATTTAAGGCAGTTAAGTAAGGACGAAGTTAACTAGAGAGGTTTACTCATTGAGGTCCACCTTAGTTTATGGCGGCATCATTGAAGGTCTTCCCTTACTGCATTGTGATTCTGCCGGTAAGATTGCAGGTGTTCAATCGCTTATGTTGAGCGTATATCTTCTAGAAATTATCTAAAGGTCTAGAAATGTACTCATATAGTTGAAGAAAGCAGTGTGTCCTGCAGTCAACATTAATATTTCTATGTTTATGTTTACTTTTTTTTTGATTTTAGAATATTCGTACAGAACTCCACAGTTGACCACCAGTTACAGAGACCAGTATAGGCTTATTTCTCTATCCCAAACCTTACTCATAGCCCGATTAGTACAACAAATGGTTCGGACTATTAAATTTCACGTCGATCACTTACTTTCCCAGTTCTTTCACTTTTTTTTTACTTCGGCTCATTTGTTTCCTTTCACCCAGAATATTGCCAATTCATTTTGATGTAGTACATTCTTTGAGTTTCTGAATACTTACATTCCCAAGCCATTATATGCATATGTATGTCTGCTCCATGCGCCTTATAACTTGAGGACCGTCAAGTGCTCTCATTGTGTTTTCAATCCTTCATGAAGGTAACCAGTGTGCATAGTATTCAAGTTTTTGCTCCGCGATCCCAATGATAGGTTAGATATTATAAAGATCTATGAAAAAGATATCTCTTCACTTCTCATCAAGGGTTCCATCAGGTTTTATCGGATTCTGGATGCTAAGACCGTTAAGTTTTGTGATGATCCTCAACCTTCAGTACTTTCTTTATAGCCCAATAATGATTCCAAATTATAATCCTCCTTGGTTGATAAAAAAAATTATTTCTCCACTAGGACTGGCTTTTCCCGACACCGGACAACAGCGAACATTCTTTTTCATTTACATTGTTTTTCTTACAAAACTACAGAGGGCACGCAATTAGCAGTACAGATCTATTACAAAATTTAAAAAATTTCTTTTAAAAATTTCTAAAAGAAGAGGCTTTATGTATAATTCATAGTCGTAGTCGAAAAAATTTTTTGCGAAAATTGTATAAATATCGACGAATACCGAACACACCCTCTCATTCTCTCCTACCAGTTACTTCCTTATACCATTTCTAATACCCAAGGTTTGAGTACAAAATAAACGCTACTTTTGTTAAATGGTCTAATAGTGAATATCTACTGTCCTTAGACTACATCCTTGTCATTTCCGGTTTAATTTGTCGTCAGGAATCTTTCATCCCTAAACGGAGTAGAAAGCAGGGAAATTTCTTCGTTGGTTTCGGCTTCAAATAAGTTCGGGCCATCACCCTTTACGATATAAGAAAATTGTACTAGTTCGATGCGCTGAACAGCATTCTACAATCCACCATTAAACCCATTTCCAATATAGAGATGGCGCTGTTTATTTCTCACTGCGCAGCTGTTAGGGCGTGGTCTAAAAATAATAATGGCTGCCACTGATTCCACGCACACCACCACAAAACAAGTTCTCTTTTCCTCATCTACAATACATTACAATACAGCACAGGTATACATACATTTCTCAACATGGAGATTTTTGGTAGTGTAAATTTTAAAGACGATAAATATTAGAGTATTCCATTAACTTAATTATGCTAAATGATGATAAATTTTAATGGCAATGGATTTTAAGTTGCTTGCTTGTGGTTTTTGTTTTTTTTTCTTCTTTTCTCTACTGTTTTGTATATTTAAAGCGATGAAACTTAATGTGTGTTGGTTGTTCTCTGAATCTTGATACGCTAGCCTGCGTTAAATCGGTTGCTTTAATTAAAAGAAAAAACAAAAACCGTTGTTTACGATCTCCGTCGGAAAATTTGCAATGGAGAGTTTGTTAGAAACTATTTTAGCGCTGTTGGTTAGAAAAGCTTTTATTAACTAGAAATGCAAGATATGTTTATAATTAAAGAGGTTTAATAGGGCGTCTGCCTTGAGCGTGAATTATGCGATTTTAATGGCGTTTGTGTTGCTTTTGGTTGGTTCTTGTGGTTGGTTGTCTATTGCAAGTGTTGGTTTTATGGATAATAAGATTTTAAGAAGTTTGGTTTATCCCATACATAAATGCTGAATCGTTGATTTACATGCGAAAATGTGGGCAAACTTAAAATTTTGGGAAAGTTATTTATAAATTTGCTAAAGTGCACGCAGGAATGTTGGAATTTTACTGCCCCAATTACAGAAGTCATCATTTTTAAAGTTTGATGTCTCATTTAGGAGGTTCGTCTCGGTTGGAGAGGTTATGGGATACCAATGATGACTTTGACTGTCCCATTTTAGAGTAGTTGGCTGTCCTGATTATAGAATGTCCCATTTTGGACATTTTACAGTATACAAACATTTCTTGGCTCAGTCAGCACAATCTACATATTGTTGCCAAACTCATGACATCACGAAATGTAAATCATTTGATAAAACAGGAAAACGTGACATACCTAGTAAACAAACTAGGTTTGAAATTAGTCAAAAAATGGAAACCGGCGGACGATTTGACGTACATACATAAAGTTCTGTTCGTAAAGAGAACTTTTATGTAAATTATGCTAATGAATTAATGAACAATATCGACACTGATTTTCACAAATTTTATTTTACCAAACTCTTTCGAAGTTCCAAATAATTCCTTAAAAAATTAATAAAAGAAACAAAAAGTTGGTGAAAAGTGATATCCTGGTACGGGATGCCGGGGTGCAATTTATTTCTTCACAACTTGAATGACATCCTCGTCGTGCATTATGTGACTGATGCCTACTCGTTGCGGTGAGTATTTTGTGGAAGTGCCCCATACTAAGGCGTACTTGAATTGAACCTAAGATACTAGAAGTTTATAGTTACTTTGAAATTAAAAAGTCTAGAGTTCCCGTGCTGATAGCTAAATAGATGTAACGAAGAAGTTCAGAGATGGTTTTGCATTTAGCCGTGGCATAGTTCAGGCCATTCTCAGCGAAGTAGTGGAAAGTTTAAATTCGTGGAAAAGCTAATTTATCGTTCAAATAAAAAAGTAGAATTCTCTCGGGAACAATATTAATTATTTTTCTGAAATTTTCGATGTTTTTAGAAGTTGTTTTCGTTCATGTACTCCGGCGTACCCGTAAACACTGCAAAATATTATACCGGGGCAATAACTACAAGTTCGAGGACAGGTCACTTAATATTTTTTTCCTTTTCAATATACTTACATATCAATTAATCATGCTCTTAAAATGCTTTAATTAAGACTCAACTTTTTCTCCGTCGGTAAATTTCTTTCCCTAAATTCCATGTAGATACCATAGTAACTACAGAGGGCTAGGACTTGGACTGAAAGAGGGTTGATTTATTTATTGAAAGTCACAGTTTTGTAGATGTAAATTTTGTCTTATTTACGTACATGTTATGTAGTAAAAGCAGAACTCCTTTAATCCATCCTCCTGTTAGTTGTTCCTTTACAGTGTGTTTTGAAACGTTTTTATAGAATAGCGTAGATAATACCTACACTTCCATTACCGTAATATCTTAAAGCCACATATTCTTAACTGCTCATCTCAATATTAAGATTTGCAATATTTACTTCTATAGTAGATACGAGATTCGATCCTCAGACAACACCCAAAATGTGTTTGACAAACATCCGAAAGTAAAACTGTCATGAAAAAGCTACTCAAAACAAAAATTGGCCTTCGACAGAGGAACACCTCAGAGTGGGTCATCTTTCCTCTTTTAAGACTCATGGTAATCAACAAAGTCCTGTGAAGACTCGTACATGCTTATTACGGCTGGAGTAAAACCTTAGGCAGGAAGTGGGCAGTTCGTAGATTGTCTTATGGAGGTCCTGTTTTACCTACGAGTCACAATGACTTTTTATACCACTTGACTTATAAAGAGATTAATCCGAAACATCGCCAAACTCAGACTGCTATCAAGGCCTTAGTAACGAATATGTCGTCCTCTAAGCTGATAGAACAGTGCGAAGAGGAATGCGCTTTATTAGGGCATCGGTTTAAGATCAGTGTCCTCTGGGTACAGCAATATATAGATAAATTTGAGTGCTGATAAGGTACAGAGCGTTAAAACAAGCACTTCTACCTATCCATCTGATCACCTTAGCTTTTTCGATATGTGAACAGTAGTAGCGCGGAAGTGCTCGTAACCAGCTGAATGACCTCCTCCGAATGACCTTGGTTTTCTGCACTTCTCAGTGCGTTCAGCTATGCTCATAGTAGACTTCATCCATTCTATGGTTGGAACAAATGACTAAATGAGCGAAATTCATTCCAGTGTCTATCGTACCATATTCCAATTACAAGATCTTGAGCATGTGCATTCTGGGTACTTGTCAGAGGGACATATGTCCACAATCGAACTATGAACCTATGACCTACCCACAAAAAAAAAGTGTGTTTGTGAGCCTTATGTCCAACCTAACCTATGTAAATACATAGGCGCCTGCCTACCAAATTCGTACGATGATTATTAAGGAGCAGTGAAGTGTAGCGGTATGGGAGCCAGGGGTGAAGTAATTTTGCTTGATTATCGTCACAAAAATTGTGGACTTAGTATGTCCCATATTCGAGAAAAAAAAATCTAGAGCTATGTCTCGCCGAGGTGGGCGTCAGACTGCGTTTCAAAAACAGTTCGAAAATACAAGAACTTTTGATTTCGGTTATAAGACTGAACTCTTTAACCCTTCTTTGGGACCCATGTCACACTAAGATTGCGGGGAATGAGTTTTCCGATGAGATTGTTAGCAAGGCTCAGAATATGACTTCTCAAGACCTGAACCCGCGTCCTCGGTCAAGGCCTCCATTGACACAGTGGCACAGCTCTCCAGGATGCAGACAGACTAAACGTATGCTTTCATATGTTTCGTTTTGTAAAAAACCAGCGACATTTTTCCAGTGATTGTTCTTCCTTTGCTCGGATCAGGTGGCAGATCTTCAGTGCTATTCGTGGGTTTCTCCAGCAATTCTAGTAAAATGAGTAATATGTAGGTACTGGGTTTTGATTCCTGGGAAATGGTCAGTATTTTTTGTTGTAAAAATCTTCAGAATTGTACAGCATTTGTTAGTAAGAGTGCGAGATTCCTATTCTCTAAAAATACTTTCATTTCACTTTCCTCTATCCCCGCGGTACTGCTGTTCTGAAATTTCTTTGCACCGAGAGTTTAGGCAATTGCCTGACTTTCTTCCTTCTTCCACTCTTAATGTCATAAGGTTCATAATCTTAGTGCATGCGCCTTGGTCCTTCAGGATTTTCCCAACAATGTTTTCTAAGGTTGGGTGCATTCCTAGACTACTTCTCTGTGATTGTCCTTGCTTTATAAGCCCTGGATACTGAAATATAACATTAGCGACATCTGAGGTAATTGTATTTCGGACGACTTTTATGGTTACACTATCAAGTTGCATACACATCTTCACTGTCAATCGATTTTGAGCGCCGTGGTGTACTAATAATTGTAATTTCGGATCACTAAGCGCGATAGTTCGAGGTTTGATTCCCAGATTCAAAAGTTTTTACTTGTTTTTCAAGGTCATCTAAAATCTGACAAAAATATATGCGCCATAAAAAAAAATTAAAAATAAAACCCTTTGTTCAGTCATTAAAGCCAGAATTGACCATGCAGCGATATCAGAATACACAAGTATATGTATTATGTAGACTATTACATGCGAATATTTCATTGCCATGCAGTGCTGCATTAAGTATCTATACAAACCATTAAGGAGCAAAAAGTCTTTTGGAAGCACTATTAGAAAATATTTAAAAGCTCCCTTAACACCCACGGCCCTTTGCTTGATCAAGGTGTTTATTTATCATTTTCCTTCGGGTTAATATTGACATTGAAGTGTGGAACATCCTGTATGCAGATCCATCCAAAAGGGTAGTTGCCATAACTAAACCGACATAAACGTTAAGATTAATGGTAATGGATAAAAGTGGAAATTTTAAGTGGAAAATACTGCAATTTAAACAGTACCACATCTAAGGCATCAAAGCCTTATAACAGGACATTACTTCTCCCCATTATTCTTGGGTATTCGCAATCTACTGTCCATGTAGTAAATTCGTCTGCTAAAGTGACTGGGGTCCGTTCTTGGACATCTGCAGCGAGGATGCTTCGAAGTGATACATTTTTTTTGCACTGCTTATTTTTTTTTTGCAAAGTACGTTTCCTAAAATTTTTAATAACCACTTTAATTGTTATTTTAAGGGTTTCAGGTACTACACTCCTCACTTTTATAACAAACTTATTCAATATGAAAATACTTCTCACTATCATTAGGGGGGAATTGGAGTAGTTTCACGTAGTCTTCTAAGGTTCTTTAAAGCTGCTTTAAGGCCGGTTTTGCCTGAATTCAAATTCCTGATAATATAACTTCCTTCACCGCGTCAAATGCTATGATTTGATCAGTCAAAAATGCTTTGAATGCCATCGACAAATGACTACAGTTCACGCAACCTGCGAGCAGATTTTCGTCCGACACTCTTCTGATTGTCATCTGTGTATCTGAATACTTTATTGTCAATTATTTCACTGCTGAAACCTGTAGCCTATGCGAATTTTTAAAATGCTTTTTAAGTGCTACAGATTTTCCATTTGACTAATGATCTCATCGTAAGTAAGGCAACTTGCATTATATACTCATTATTCTCCTCCGTCGTCGTGCATATGTTCGCATTTTTGGATGCCAATGACCCGAGAACTTTTAGCTATTTGGAATTTCCGTTCAAATTTGTTTATTTTACTCTGCATCAACACAACACACAATGCATGATTTTACGTTACTCTCATCATCCTAACAGCACAAAAAAATAAACTCCCACGATGAAAAAAAAAAGAAAAAGTATCTACTTGCAATAAAAATAAAACACACAATCACCAAGTCGAGATGAACAACCCAGATGACTCCTCTAAGGTCACTCTCCCGACGCAAATCCAAAAGATACCCCTCATCGATACATCTCACCGAATGACGAGCGATAGGATTTCACACATCCATAAACTTTAATGAGGTCACATTAAAAATTCTTTTCTTCTCATTCGATATTCAAATTCTGATTTTAGAAATCTCCTTCGGGCCCGATAAAAGATCACATTATGCACATTTCGGTCGTGCCTTTGCTCAAGGTCACCGCTATAATTACGAGCCACATCGCACACTCAATCCTTTAACAATCGTCTTCAGGGATTCACATTCAGATTCTAATTGTCTACGCTGAATTTTACGATAATTGAAGTACGGCTGTACATTGTTATGTGTTATGCAAGGTTTATGCAATTTTCGAAGAGAAACTCGAATGTCCTTGAAGCGTATCGTCATCAGGTGTAGGTAAGTGCCTTCTAATGACCGACATAAGACGGAAATGTGCCTTGGGGATGTTCTCATCTATCGATTTGATTGAAATCAGTTTTCCCATAGTTTTCTGTCGGCAAGGTTGCAATCGGTTGCACTACCAACAGGGGTTTGGGGTAAAAATAAGAAGAAGAAGAAGGAAAAAAAAGGTTCCCGCAAGTTAAAAAGTGATGTGATTGCATAAGTGAAGTGTTCCCCCGATTTTGTATTCGCTATCGGTCGTCCTTAATTCCCAAATCCAGCTTCGGGCAAGAGAAAACCCCAAATCCGAAATCATGGTAAATTGGAATCGGGCTTTTCCTATTCGCTTCCTGTTTCATTCGTTTTTTTTTTTTTTTGTTTCCACTCGTTGTTCGCAACCTAAGATGGCAATAAAGCCCTCGTGCCGTAAAAATAAATCGCTTCGCTCGTTTCTACGATGATGGACACTCGGATACGTGACGGCATTAAAACGCTCAACGGTTTTTGAGAGGAAAAACTTTTCGGGGTAGCGACGGCGGCGCTTTAAATTACGTTGGGTACTATTAAAACTAAGCTGCCATTTCCTTTTCGGATTTCTTTATCTGTGCGCGATGTTGTAGGGATTTGGCTCAGAGGAAGTTTGGATCAAAAAAAAAAAAAATAAATAAATGTTCTGCATGTGGCGAAATGACAATTTCATTTTATGGGTTAAATTTTGATAGATTAACTTTCTGCTGGGTTTATGTTGTCGAAGAGTATATATCCTCGCCCGGTCGGGTAGAGGGATGGAAAATATACATATACATATACAACCGCCATCACCACCACCCAATGAATTGTGTTGGATTGCCTTCTTAGGAAGCTGAGTTTTTAGGTGATTTTAATGTGAGTTGTTTTTATTGTCAAAGTTTTGATTAGTTTTTTTTTTTCGTTTACGGGATATAGAAGAGGAACTTTACCTTATACTTACCAAACTTAAGTAAAGGTTGGGAACTTAGATAAAGGAAAAAAAAAAAAATGAGAAAAAATATTGCATTTCTTCTTTTGTGGTCATTAAAACAAGTTTATTCTGAGTCCCTGTCAACTTGGAAAAAATACCCAATAACGTCCTTAAACTGTGTCCAGAACAGTGCTGTTTAAAGTTCTGTAAAATAGTACCTTTGTAGGGAATATTTTTTTGTGATTAACCAAAAGGTATTATCAATCGAAAGACTTTCTTTTGATTTATGTATGTTGACGAATTGTTTTAGCTTACGGGTAATTTCAAGTACTACTACTTCATAGAGAAACAGTCGGTGATTGTTTTTTTTTTGAAAAACATACTTCTAAGCATTTTTATACTGAAAACAGTTTTAGCATTTTGGTTTTCGGTCACAACATCCATTTCGGCTCCACTGTCGATCGCAACAACTGATGATCCATAGAAAAACTTTTATTTGCTTACCATTAATATGTATTAACATAATTAGTAGATACAAAAGGGATGAGAAAATAAATTAAGGAACGATATCGATGTCCACTTTTATTTTTTCTTCTTTCCCCAACCTATGCTGTACGAAAAATAGCACCGGTGATAGTATCCAGCCTTGTCGTACGCCATCGAATACAATTTTTGTTCTCATACATCACGTTTATAGGACTGATGTATACATCACTGGATGTCTTCTGTGACAACCCGCAGGATTTTTATGCAGTATCGGAACTTGAATTTTGATTTGGTTCAAAGCGATCTACATTCCGCGAATTTACCTTCTGTTAAGGACCAATATGCTGAGGAGGCCGATATGAATTTGGTAGTTTAGTATCGCTCCGAAGTATTTCTCCAATCTACTTAGCCATTTAAAATGTTTGTAGGGTGTTGCTTCTGGACATCTTTTGTCTCATGATTGTGTTGAAGGCTTTTAAGTCATAACTTCCGATTCAAGGGCACAGCACTCAACTGTACCTTTTTCGCTTCACATTATACAATGCAAACATAAGTCATTTAATCACTTTGTCTTTAACAGGCTTGATGTTCTGTTCTCGTCTTTGACTAGACAAGCCATCAAGCCACACCAATTTTGTGTTCAACTGGCAAATACTTGAACGTCTTTCTAAGAGCATGCAAGACAAGCCATCAAGCCACATCAACTTCGTGTTCAACTGGCAAAGCTTGAACGTCTTTCTAACAAAATGAGTAAACTCAGAAATTTACTATCAGGAGATAAATTTTTAGAAGATTTCAATTTCCAGCAATTCAAGAGCAGAATCAGCAGCCATTTGTCAGCATCTAGGTGCACTATTTCAACCTTATTGCTTTGTCTCTTCCGAGAAAAGTTTAAAGTCCTAAAGCTGTTTAAGGCTGTTAAATACTTATGTAGGTACATCTGTCTGTCTTGTGGATCATTGATTTAAATGGCTACTCTTATTCCGTCTGTCATATGATAGGGAATTTGTCTTCTTGTTCATTTTATTCTCCACCTTGACAATAGCAGGATTACGTACACTATCCTGTCATATAGTCGGTTAAGACTCTTTTAAGGTTAAGTAGCCTTTTGAAGTTATGGGTGGAAAGATTTAGCTTCGGAAGCGATGAATGTCCGAATGTCGCCTTTGCTCATAAATCATAAATCACAATCCACTCGCTATTTCCATCGATATCTTTGTGTCTTAGTATGCATTTGACTTTACTAGATACTAGAAAATACTCAGATACTAGGGTTGCAAGGAGTCTGGTAAAATTCCAAACATGTTTTCACCCTACACTAATTAATATTTTAGAGCTCTGGTGCAGCTTGGTTCTCTGGCAGGAAGAGACCAGTGATGGTCTATTACATTTCATGGCATATTACATTTTTGACTAACCTGTGTACTAGATCAGAAAATCATGCGGCTTTTGTTTCCTAATATCTGTCCAAGCACCAGGAATAAAAATCTCCAATTTTGTTGGGTGACAAAACTTTCATATCCTTGCCATGTGACATCTCGAGGTAAATGTGAATGCTGCTATCGTTTCTAGAGTCGGTAAACAAGAGTCTTTTGCGTTTTAATGCATTCCGTTAGTAATACTAATTTATCTTGCAAGATAAACTTACTAAACTAAACTAGGTATATTAAGGCATTATTCATTGCATTCAAAAACTGGTACACAGTGAACGATGCAAAACATCATTTAATTGAAAAAGCGAAATCTTTGAATGAAGCTATGTATACAATAATTTCAGATTAGCAGTACTAAAGTGTTGTCTTTTGATAGTTTCACAGACTACCGAGTGATGTCATTATGATCTAACATTCAATCACTATAACTACACATTACAACTTTTGTATTTCTCCATATTTTAGATTGACATCTGTCTAATATTAACTTCATGTTTGACAGATGTCAAAAAGATACAAAATCTACAAAAATGTCTATAATTTCAACTCTACATGCCCTAGTTGGGGTATCACATGCACACAAAATAAACAATTCTTCAGTCGTGTGCACATGTGGTTTGTGTTGCAAGACAATGAGTCGCTTGAATTTTAATCTTAAAAATTATCACGAAGAAAATTCTTCTATTTTTTTCTATTTTAAGTGCGGCAAAGTTTCCGTAAAATATACATACCTATGTACATGTATGTACATAGAAAGTGCAAATTTTGCAGAGCCATTTAATCTATTGAATTAGTTATTAGTCTACGAAAAAATATATGTAACACCAGAGTTATGTAACTCAACTGTCAAAAACTGGTTAAAAATGAAAGATACTTTGTAATTAGGCTTGTAGAGAAAAATAGATAAGCATCTATTCCAATTATAAGATACATTAAGAAATACAAAGTTTGGATTCGAAAAGACTATTCCACTATGAAATGGACTTGCTCTGCTAAGTCTTGATGATTTTATGACCAAATCGGCCTATTTCACGGAAGTTATGAGAGAGACCAATGTACGTGTAACTTGCAGAAATGGGAGTCCAGTTCCGATGGCTCCAAAAAGGATTTCCAGCTAAGGGCTGCGCCTAGATCGCTCTTACATATTTCACTGATTGACTGAACCCATGCTAAAGATGCTGGAGTTTTACGAAGGAAACTCCAAAACGGACACGTGTAGTCACCATGCATGTGAAGCACTGGTTTCTATAATAACAAAATTAAGAACTGGTGGGTTCTTCAGCGCAAATATTTTAAGTTGCCTAGAAAGTTATTGCTGGCTAAGCAGCGCACAAACCTAAGTGGAAAAAGATGAAAACCAAGCTCGACACTAACCAACTGATATGACTTCAACAAAAACTTTTATGTAACTGAGCTAAGTTGACAGCTTCCTTCGAAGCAACTGTTGAAATATATGCGAGACATAGGTGTTGGTAAAAGGGAAATATCCGTATTGCTCAATTGGTACAAATGTTCTTAGTGAGCATTGCATAGCCAACGCTTTTAGCCAATCCAACTATTATGTACATAGGAACGTAAGTCACACTGAGTTTGAAAGAAATTTGTTCAACTTCTAGGTCGTTACGGAATATAAGGTTGTAGGCATCGCTAGGTCTTAGGTTAGGTCCAAGGTTGAATAGGATTATGAGTTCGTCATAAGCACTACGCTTCATAGTGGACCCATCGCAATCCTTAGGGAACCTTCTCGGTCAGAAAACTAGACCAATTCGCTCATACATTTACTTTCCCTACAGAACCCAAAAATATCCTCAATTTTGTTCAGTGAACCAACCTCCTCCAAATTGTTGAAAAAGTGTCTTTCGAGGTACTTTACTCTATTCCGAGGAATGGCTTGACATTCACTGAGTAGATGAGTAATATCCTCTACAACATGTAGGTTATCATAATAATATCTAACTCCTGACTAGTTCAAATTTAGTGATGTAGGACTGTAGCGCCTTTAGCGCAGCCTGACTATCAATGTAGATGCCGATATTCTTGTTGGATATTGATCCCATCTCAAGTAGTACAGCAGCTTTGAGTATGGCCAGAACCCCCGCCTGGAGCTCACTGTATGCGTCCGGAAGTCTCGGAGCCGAATGTAGGTCTATATCTCTCGAATATATGCTTGAACCAGTACCCTCACTAGTTTTTTAACCAAGGATGGAGAAATTGAAATTTTGTTTCACAGCAAAACTTTCTTCCTTTGCCAATCCTCTCTATAAGAAAACATTACTTGGTAGGGTATGTCGAAGTCGAGTGTACAAAAACTTTCATCCGCTTCGTCAGTAATGTTGGGGAATGATCCCTTAAGAATAGAGCTACATATATCCCATTTAGCTAGTTTTGAAGTTTTGTTACCAACTTGTAATTTTATTTGTAGATCCAGTGGTAAAAGATACATGAATGCCTCGAGTGCTGCCGTGTGCGTAGTGCGCAAAGCAACAGTGGTGGCAGGTTGTTCTTTGTAGCCTGGGCAACATATTCCATGTATTCTTCTTAATCCTAGCCTTCCACCAAACAAGAGTCTCATATGTAAGAATGGGTCTGACTACCATAATATATACCCAATGCATCATTGCCGGTTTCAAGCACATTTGTTTCCGTCAGATTTTCTAATAAAGCTGAGAAATGCCGCGTCTTTTACCATCATTTGACAGAGTCTGGAAGCTTCACTAGGATCTGCACTCTATTCACAGAATAACTTCCAAGATTTTCTTTTAGATTGTCTGATCATATATTTGAATTTTCCATTGCACTCTTTATATTCCTCCCATGTGATATCATCCCCTACCACTTTAGCCCTGTTTTAAAAATGTCTGACCTTCTATCATTCTTGTTGCAAAAACAAGTAAACTCGTTACAACAATGTGATTATTGTTCGATTTGTATCCTACATGTATTTGTCTAAGACTGCTTGATGTCTTCGAAGTCCTTCGGGCTCTCCTTCTGGTTTCCTAAAATGTATAAGTAGCTTTTCCTTGCACTTCTTTTCCAATGATGAATTTTTATGCGGAGTTTGCTGTGGTTGCAGGTATCTATTCGTTCTCCATGCACCCATTCTAGAAGAGTTCTAGAAGAGTTTTTGGTCTCTTTAGATGGAATAGATCTCTGCCGAAAGGAGTGTGAAATATGGTTTTAAGTGGAAGCCGATTTGTTTCTCTAGGTATGGACAAATGCCTCCGATTCGTTTGCCATAAATTTATGTACCCCCCTTAGTACAATCGCTGTGGAAGTCCCATCGATGATTTAATGTGAAGAGAGCGCACGTTCAGTCAGTGCTTTTCCAGCAAGGAAACCAAGAAATTAATCGACAAGTAAATGTTCTGGATCAATTCTTCGGGTTTCATGTCCACGTATCCAATGGCAACCCACAGGCACAAGACCTATTTCATTTGAAACTTGATGGTGGGCTAAACTTCATCTATCGACTCCTGGTGGGAGAGGAGACCACCGAACTAACAAGCCCTATTCAAGTCAGTATCCCACAAACGTAGGATCTGTTTGATCAAGGATTCCTATAACAATAAAGCATTTGAAGAAGTTTCTTCTTGTTCAGCTTCTTGAGAGGTTCAGCACCCATGCACTCTACATTGTTGACATTGGCTTCATCGCTATGCTGTTGTTTGCCAAGTACGCATACCTTCATTTTTGGGCGGGGAATGTCCTTTAATTTGACGGTGCCGAAGAAACGCTGGTCCTTTTGGGGATCATATTTCTTCAAATCAAATTGGAGTTCCACAGTTTCTAAGATTCCACGTTTTTTATTGAGGGAAGCTTCAAGGGTCCCTTTGACTGCCTCATAGAGAAGATCACGAATTACCTTTCATGCAGTTTTAACGAAGTCCACTCTGTTTCATGGCTCTTTGACGAAAGAACTATGTATGTTCAAAACGTCGGTGTATAGAGTTTTTACACCATGGCACCCTGTGGTTTTGAATTTGTTTTAAAGGTATTAATAAAATTAATGTTATTCTCATCGAAATTATTTCCGATCCGTTGTCTCTACTTTGGCATTTAATTTGGCTTCAATTTCAAGCTTCAAATTTGGTATTGTTCGAAGTGCTTACAACGATCATTATTTGAGGTCGAATTAAGTATGTAGTCATCAGTGTAAACTAGGCCACTGTTTATACCAAACAATCACGCGCGCAGTTTGGTTTAGTTTATAATTCCGAACATACGAGTATACATAGGTCCTTAATATGTATGTTGACAAACCAAATAGAACCCACCAGTACATGTCATACTGAATTTTTCCAGAATCCATCCACCCTTAAGCTTATTAAAATGCGTTCACAAGATAAGCACGTTACAATCATAAAACATGATGTGAGGCCTTAGAAGCAGGTACCATCTTGCCGCCACGGCATATGATATCTACCTGTAATGCTAATGTAATAATAAAAATTCCCTCTAGTATTATACCGAAAAAAAAAAAATGTATCTACATACAAAAACCCACCGAAAAAAAATATATACATATATATTTATAAGCATATTAGCTTTTTTATGTTCGATAGATATTTTCACAATTTCAAACGATGCGCGGTATAAATTCGTCTATAAAAATGAAAATATAATTATCTGGAGTATATTGAGGGAGTTTTTGGTTTTCCTTTTTTTTTTCTTTTTAATAATGCTAATGCACAGGCTGATAGCATTTCATCTCCTTTGGTTTTATTATTCACCGAAAAGCTATGAAATATTTTTTATATTTCGGAAATTTGATAAGGGCGTGATAAGGGGAACCTATTATGGCTGAACAAAAATGGGAGGGTTTTGGGTTGTTTTTTTTTTTTTTTGGTTTCATTCTTTTATATTTTAAAGGCAGGTACAGTTCTGAATTTGGTGAATCAGAAGAAATATGGCCTATGGCTTAGGAATGATGAGAAGTGTGGAAACTTGTTTGTTGCGTTAGAAGGTGTATCAGTTTTATTCGACCTATGACGCAACAAACTTAGAGAACATAATATTTTTAAATATCAAGAGGGATGTGATGGGGAAATAATTTAGAGCATTTTATGGTAGTTTAAATATTTTAGATTGTGAGTTAGGGTTAGATGGGAGATATGTCACACCAATCACTGTATAAGTGACTGCTCATCAAAGAAGTCACAGCCGATAGTCCGCATAATCATCTCCAACCTTTTCTTTTAGGTACTCTGATCCACATTTCAAACTTGGGGTAAACATAATAGTAGCTAATAACTTGTTTAGCTTGATTGGACTGCTAAGTAGGTAGAAGTGGTGGTTGCATATGGCTATTGTAAACCCCTGTCGTGGATAACCTAAAAACGAAGACAAATGTTGGTCAGTAGCATTGGTATAGCTAAGCGACCTCCCTGAACCAACCCGAAATTGTTATAAATTTCACGATGGTTAATGGTGTTCTGCTAGTTCATGCACAGGCTTGAACATTTGTAAAGGAAGTGGAATGTGCTCTCTTCTGCGGCCGTGTCGCCATAGCCTCGGAAGAGGTCATTAGTGTCTAGTCGCATTCTTCTCCGGTGGGCCGCCAAGAGGTTATGCCCAGTGATAATCCCCGTGAAGAGCGCTAAGTTAGGCCTGTTAAGTGCTAAAATTTGCTTGGTCTAGTCATTATCATGTTTTGTTCAGAGTTTTCTGAAGACACGATACGTGCGTTCGATCTCTCATTAGCTAGTATCGCGAAGCAAGCCTTCTATATTGGATTTAACAAAATCTAGGGGTGGAAGAAGAGATGTAATGACCATTGCCACGTCCTATCCGGACGCCTTTCTTGCTAATGCCGCTGTGTCCTGGAACCTATAGGAGTGTAACTTCGTGGTGTGCTGTAAGTGCTGTGAGTTTTTTACAGCATCGTTTCACAAGTTTGGATTTGACCACTTGACTGTCGATGTACAAGTCCATCCTCTTTCTTAGGTTCAGTTTCGTGGATAGTTTTCGTGCCACTTCTCCGACTGCTAATATTTCCGCTTGAGACACACTACCGTGGTTTGAATTTCGGGTTCAGATGAGTATATACTGACTACTCCTTCGTCAATTTCTGATCCGTCCGTGAAAATCGAGGGTTGATGGCCCTACTGTTAATCCAATTCTCTCTAGAGGGGAACATTGTCTTAATGATTAGGCTGAAGTAGTGGAATGATGATATATAATCTGTCTCGGTACAAAAGTGTCCCCATCTTGCAATAGTGAGGTGGTCCGTGTCGCCCTCTTTCAAAAGGTTGAATTGTCTTAAGCATAGGGCACTGTTTGCAGCTGTTCCCTTTAGCTGGAGGTCTAATGGGATCAGTGCTAGTATGGTTACAAGGGCTGCAATCGGAGTGGTTTTGATGGGGCTGGTAGTCTCTATACATCCTGGTCAGTGCTCCGAGGTACGTGATATTATCTGTAGCGGGTCACCATACTTCACACCCATAAGATAGAATGGGTCTTACTATGGCTATATATGTACATCCAGTGGATGATGACGGGCTTGGGACCCAATTTTTTAACAAATATTTTGATGCATGCATAAAAGGCTATGGATGGTTTCTTTAACCTTTCCGACGTGATTTCTTTCCAAGTCATGTTATGGTCGAGTATACAGCCCAAGTATCTCGTCTTTTCTCCTCTTTTCTGAGATTTGGAGGGGTGTGCCGTTGAGTCTCAAGGGTCCGATCTGTGGGATTATTCTGTTGTTAGTGAAGGGGACCACCTCTGTTTTCAAGGGGTTAACGTTTAATCCACATCTATCCACCGTGCCGCGCCGTGGCTCAAGTGGTTAGTGCGTTGGACTACGGAGCGAGGGGTTCCAGGTTCAATCCCCAGACAACACCTAAAATTTCTTTCACGGCCCCACCTCTCGCGAGCGTCTGACAAACATCCGAGAGTAAAACTGTCATGAAAAAGCTTCTCAAAATTGCCGTTCGGATCCGGCATTAAACAGTAGGCCCCTTCCATTCATGTAAAGAATATAACACGCACAACTCGAATGGTTGTGAGAAGCTAGGCCCTGGGTCCCATGGACCTGTTGTGCCAAAAATTTGTATTTTTTTTTTTTTTTTTCTATCCACCCATCTGTGTAGGTTATTATGGACGGATTGAAGTATTTCGGTGTTGATGGATATGAACTTACGTGTCGCCATTATGGAGACATCGTCCGCATATTTAACAACTTTGACCCCACTTCATTCTAATTTCTTCAAGATTCCATTCATAACCAGCATCCTTAGTGGAAGGATACCAAATTTAATTTAACCCCCACCTTGCGGAGTGACTCTAGAGGTTAGTGCATTGCCAGTGTATTTTCTTTATGTCTACAATGTGGTTGCCCAGGAAGTGGTTTGTGTTCGCGGTTCTGTCTGCAGTGTTAGATATTAGGATTTCGCACCCTGGAAAATGTGTCCTAAAGAGGAGTTCTATGGCCTCAGAGCATAATTCTGTAATGGGGCCGTCTGGCTTTCTAATGAAGCCTGGGACTGTAGGTACATTTGAAAGGATTTTCCGTAGTCTGGCTGCATCTTTAGTGTACTCTATGTTACTGCAGACCTTGCCCCCGGCATAGACTTTCGTTTTCTTGAAAACACCTTTGCTTTCCTTGTAGCGGTCCCAGTCAGCGGGATCTTTTATGCGCTTGGCCACTTTGTATAACTTTTGGCAATTTTTCCGCTGGGCTTCTTCTTGTCCCCAACAATAGGGAAGGACCTAACAAAGATTGAATAGAGAGCTGAGATAAGCGTGTTCACCTTGCGGTTAATCTCAGAGTGGGTGGTTGGGGTGTGAGATTGAAGCCCCCTCGAACCGTCTAGAACACTCCAGAAAGCATCCCAGTCAGTTCTCTTGGGGTTGCAACAACTAAAAGTTCGAGGATCTGTAAAAAAAAAGTTGCCAACTCATCAATTCTAATTAGATTTGCTGCCTGAAAGATAGGTGTGAGTTTAGCTTGCAAGGCAGTGCAATCATTTGTAATTTGATAGAAGCAATCAAGCTTTATAGATTTCACAAGAGACCGAGCTCAAGCTTCCATTGATCTGCGGACGGGTTTTACAGGGTTACGGTCGCAGAAGATAAATAATCAAGCAATCAATTGTCTGCCATAACCACAAGTGAGTAATTCTCGCGGTATGCGAGAATTTATCGACTCTCATTCCATAAAGCTATAGCATTAATAATATATCTTTGCCATTACAATTTAAAATAGTGGTAATAACACTCCTCCTTGAGGTATTCCATGAAAAGCCAACTTTAGTAGATTTCAAAATAATAATTTTTTTTAAGGCGCTTTGATGTATGACTCTGTCATGCTTTACTCTGATAGCTGGGAGCACGCGGAGGTCCGGAGTAGGACTGTTGCTAACTCCTGCAATACGTTGCAGTCTCATATCCTGGAAATGTCATAGTGACCGGATATTGACAGCTGGATTCCAAAACATATTAAAAACAATAACTATCATCCATTCTCAACTGAGGATGAGAAGGGCAGTTTCTATATCCATTTAGGCTCCATCTACTACCAAACGCCTGTATCTATATGCGTTCTCTCGGCCGTAGCGAAGATACTAGATAGAATTATATTAAAACGAATGTAACATTTAGATTCAACTTTCAACGTCGAACATGCGGCCTTTCACGCTGGACCTCAGGGCTTCCTGTATCGACCTAACGCATCAAAATAGTACAGGTCTCCACTTCATCTACTGTTTATCGCCTTCGAGAAGACTTTCGATAGAAAGATAGGAAAAGCATACCAGAGTCCACATATGTACATATGTAGTAAGCGTTACTTATTTAACAATGGTAAGGTGTCGGAACATTTTAAAGTCCAAAGTGTAGTACGGTCATTGCTGTACTCCATGCAGCTTTGGAAAGTAATCATGGATTTCGATGGAGTATTATATCTTCCTTTAAACACCTCTATTACGTTAAAGATGTAACGTTGATGTAACTGTCACATCGGATAATGGACCTTTATCTGAAGTCCCAAAATCTAGAAGCTGAGGCAGACAAAGTGGGGCTTTCTAACACTCACGCTCTATTCAATATTGTTGGACAAGAAGTCGAGAAAGTAGACAAAATTCTATATCTTGGAAGTACGTATGGTCATGGCTAACCGAGGTGACACCGAACTCGATGTGTGCAGGAGTATCGGGAAGGCAGAAGTTGCTTTCGGAAGTTTGAAGAAGCAATAATAAGCTTCGATTGCTCCACTCGAACTTGGAATATGGATACTATTAACAGACGTACAAAAATGTCTAAGAATTATCTTGATATCTTATATTTTTTGGACTAATCGTATGTCTAACCAATAAGTTTACTAGACAACAGGAGAAGAACCTGTAGAAATCAATATATTGTATGAAGGAGAAAGTTGCATTGGATCGGAAACACTCTGCGGCGCGGAAACAAATCCATTTCGAAATCTATGATGTAGTGCAATCCGCTCACTCAGACATGGAGAATTGTGGGACGCTCTAGGCAAACGTGGCGCAGAACATTTGAGGAGGAATCAAGTTCCTTAAAAACGAGTTGGAGGCAGCTCAAACGCATTGCAGTATTCCGAACAAAATTGTGCGCAAGCGTTGTTGAAGCCGGTATAGCAATTTGTCTTTTTTCTATTTTTGATCCAGGTTTGTTGGACTTGTGAAACCTCGGATGGAATTAGTTTGGAGCGAATATGAAAGTATTTTCTAAGTTTCCAGTTTTTTGACTAGATTTATTCGTTTTGGGATAACCTATACCAGCTTCATACTATTTTCAACAGGCTTCTGGCTGTTCTTCATGGATTCTTAGTAAACAACCGACAAAAGTATGCATATTAGTTTCCAAGTTGTTAAAACCTTCAAACTACCGCGGTAACTTATGGAAAACAAACAAATGCCACAATTTTATATTCAAAACTCATTAAGAACCGGTAACTTACTCGTACGTTTGTTTTGGACAACTTAAAAACGCCTTTTTTTAATTTAACATTTTTTTTTTATTTTGTTTTACGCATATATTTACATAAGTGCCCCCAAGTTAATGCATTCCACTTAAGGAAAATCAAGAAAACTTCTTTAGCACAAAAATATAATGGATCTCTTCGGAACATGTTTTATGTGAGCGTTGATATCTCAATACCACGATCCGTCAATGTTATTTCCTTAAAGGAAAAAAAAAAAAAAAAAACAGAAATTAACGTTCAGATTTCTTTTTTTTTTTTTTTCTTTAATTACAAACCGTAAATCTTTGTGAAAGGGGACATAGATACGCTTCATTGATTAAGGGAATGCTGGGCTTCTCGTGTGTTCGTTACTGTCATGGTTGACATCAACCGAAAAACCCATGCATTGACACCATCATCAATTTTCAAGTAACATGACATCTTCCCAAGAACCATGCCGATGATGATGATGACTACGAAGAATTTTAATGACTGCCATCATTGGTGGCTTTTCGATAGATTTTGGTGGTTTAATCTCACATGAAACCCCATTCCGAGATAGAATCCCTCCATACATTGTATTATAGTTTAATCGAGGAGGATATTTCAACTCGAAGTCACTTTCAAAAGTCTCCCAGTGGCTTTGCGCGGGCCAGTTACATTCATATCGTATACCACTCGTAATTTAGGATTCAGAAAGCAGCTCTCATTTCGAAGTGTGTGTACAATAATTCCACAAAATTTATTAACTCATAAATAAACACGTATTACAATTTTTTATTGCACCTGCAATAAAATATCATAATGGGAATTTAAGTGTGGACGCGAGAGAAACAACCAAAAGCGGGCATTGGTATTCGTATGGCCTCTAGTCCAGACCGCAAAGAGGATACCAACAGATATAGGAACTGTCCACGAAGGTAAAGAATAAATAAACTAAAGGAAGATATAGTGGACATATTTTAGTGGTGTCTTTCGAAACAGCGCCGTCCTACGTGTAGGCGATGACGACAGGGTAAACCTGTATGCAATGTCTCATTGGGAGCGCGATGGTGATAATGGAGTTTTTTTTTACTTTTTTTTGTTTAAGGAAAATTTATCCTCGATTAGTGTCAACAATGGCGACTGTTAACCAATGGTGGAATGTTGTTTCGTTTCCTTTCCATTTTGGCTAGAGGCCAAGTTATTTAAAGTCAAGTTTCACATTTTTAAAGGTTGATATTCTGTAGGGATTTGAGTGTCTTGTCAGAGTAACGGTTTCTGTAACATATTCGTATTACAGACAGTACGGATCTACAGACTGAGCTACAAGATAAATCAATGATTTGTCAGAGTATCAGGGTTAAAACAAACTTATTTTGAGGCTTTCTCTAACCAAAAAGTATTCGAATTCCATTCGAGGGAAAAGTCATGTATGCCAGTGCAAAGCACGGAATGAAGATTCCCTTTAGAGTAAGCATCAAAAGGTTTATACCTTGTAGCAGCTAGACTGGGTACACTCCATCGGTACTAGGCATTTGTTACCACGTCCGATGTAGTATACCAGCTATACCGAGTTTTGGGATTAAAATTAGGTAAACGGACCAAGGTATGTCCCAATTGTTATCTGGTTACTTCGAAAATGAGTTTCAGAGTACCTAGGTACTGTCGGATTTTCTAAGTGACTCCGGTTTGGAAGATTAGACTATTTTGAAAACTTAAATGCCCCATCTTCAAGAAAGGCGATCCTATGCTTTGTAAGAACTATCGAGGCATATCCCTGCTTAATGTAGCATATAGGACCCTATCCAGCATACTGTGTGAACGTCTGAAGCCTTTCTGATAAATGATCGACCAAATTTTCAAACTAAGGCAGATGCTGGACTCATCGATTTCAAAACCGCTTATGATACCATTCATCGTCTTGTGCTCTACAATGCGATGGCTAGATGCGCTATCATGTCATCATCGATCGCTTCCAGCTTCCTGTCATAGAGGCTTTTAGATAATTGAAGAACAGGCGAAACGAGTTGAGCGTGAAGTGAATGAGGACAAAACCAAGTACAAAGAAGCATCTGTCAACCGCCTAGGACAAAATGTCACTGTTGGCAAGAGGAACTTCGAAGTGGTAAAGGTGTTAAAGTATCAACTCCACGAATGACAGCTTAGTGGATATTTGACGAAGACTTACCCTAGGAAACCGCTGCTACTTCGGTTTGGCGAAACAAATGGGTTCAAAACTCCTAACTCGGAAAACGAAATGTATGCTCTACAAACATTTGATCCTGCCAGTTCTGCTATATGGAGCCGAGTGTTAGATGATAAGCAGGATGGCAGAGCAGATTTTGAATACCTTCGAGACAGAAATTCTTCGAATATTCGGTCCCGAGGAGGGCGAATGGAGGAGAAGATACAATCACGAACTCTATGAGCTGTACCAAGATGTGGATGTAGTCCAAAAAGCAAAAAAAACGTCGACGACACTGGCTCGGGCATATTGGTCGAATGGACAATAATGCTCCAGCAAAGAGAATCTTCGAATCACAGCCCTCAGGTTCGAGAAGACAAGGAAGACCGAACATCCGTTTTAAGGATTAAGCTATCGCGAATCCTAGAGCGTTATCATAACAAAGAATAGTAAAATGCAAAGTTTTCCTCTAGCTACTTAGATACTATTGAACAATAGTTTCAGATAGAACGAATTACAGGCAGCTCTCTCCATAATTCTAACACCTCCTTCCATAACACGAAAACGAAAAAAAAAAAAAATTAAATTCTGTATCCATTTGTATTGAATTACTGTTGTGTCCACACGATATCCCTGAGATACATACACTACACACACATATACTCATAACAAGAACCCAAGAACAACATCTAGGCCAGAGCACACCCTTCTTCACGGAGAATTACAACATATCCTTGATCGATTTACGCTATCTACGCCATTTAGAAAACCAAGCCCCAAGAGTAAAGTTTCTCCTTAGAAGCCATAAATTTCATCCTGTCACACAGTTTTAATGGAACTGCCCTAAATGCGATTGACTATGGTCTTTCGTTTCGTATAGCTTCGTTCGTCATCATCGTCGTTGGTCGTCCCTTTTTTTTCGTTCTTTTTTCTTTTTTTTTATTCCTTCTTTCTTTTTC
Source organism: Xylota sylvarum (assembly GCA_905220385.1). Taxonomy (NCBI): domain Eukaryota; kingdom Metazoa; phylum Arthropoda; class Insecta; order Diptera; family Syrphidae; genus Xylota; species Xylota sylvarum. The sequence continues at coordinate 45,500,351 of LR999958.1, forward strand.
TTCTCTATGGTGATGGTGAATGCTTGAAAGTGGGATAATTTATTAGATGAAAATTACGTACATGTACCAACACACATGTATGCATGTATAGGTATACCTCTTGCTTGAATCAATTTATACGAGTTTCAGGATCACTCAAGCGGAAATTACATTCCACCATTTATGCGATGGATGCGTTCGTTTAGCCAAAAGGGACGACAGCCACACCACAGCAGCTACAATTTTTCAACAAATAAATTCGCAGATAATATTTTCTTTTGCTAGGCAATAAAAGGCGTTTTATTTATGGCAAAAAATATCAAAATATATATGTATGAGCTGTCATACGGACGACGACGATGACAACGATGTCCTTGGGGGCGACCACACCGCTTAGGGTGACAATTTTCTATAATTTTTGGAATTCTTCCTCTCACCCAACAGAGGCTAAGCTTCATATTTAATTGCATCGGTGCAGACTTCACAGTTTAATTAGCGCGAAAGCATTGCTAAACACACTCGTATCCGTAGCTGCGGCTGTGGGGAATGGAGGTTGGGTACTCTGTCGAGGTCTGGTTATCGGTTGTTTGGAGTCCATTGACGTGGAGTGACTTTGAAATATGGGTGTGGAATTGTAATTATTGTCGACTTGATATTGAGACAGAATTCCGTTTTCTCGGAATCAAGCGTGTAATACGCTGAGCAGTTTTCCTATTACCAGTAGGTTGAGGTTGGTGCTGTACCGTGCCGTCTGGGTATGGCTTTTCGTTTGAAACAATATGCAGTACCGTCAGATATCTGATGGAACTAATCGGAATTATTTCTAATTTGCGTGGTTGCTTTTCACCTTGTTTAAAGTTGGAAATTAATATTACTGATTAATGTGAAAGCAACACATTAAAAGTGTAACAGATCTGAGAGGCATGGTAAATTTTTTAATTGGAAAATGTGTTTACTTCTGGGAGGGCACCACTGTAGTAAGGAAATCTTTCGAATTTCAGACTAGATACAGAATTTTGTAGGATTTGGGTTCACTTTAACACTTGTGGATTTCATCGTGTCATATTTATGTCCGACGTCCATAACTCATGGATTTCGGCGTACTATGAAAAATTATTTGTGTCTCCACAAGAGGTATGTCTACGGGACTCATGCGAGTCACAACGCTAGTCAAGATGTTGTCATTACATTTGTTCATTGCTAGAATCTTGTTCACAGCGGCCTAGGTCAATCTTTGTTTGGTTGACAGGTAAGCCGCAGATGGATTTGGGACCAATGCAACAAAATTGGCAACTAGATCTGGCTAGTTTGTCACCAGTTTCATATGCAGGGATTCCTTTGTGACCAGTGATCCAGGTTAGTGTAATTTTATAATGCGTAGCTAGCTATAATGTAAAGCAAGCTACAGACAGGTTTACACCAGCTTAAAGGACCTGAGAGCTTTTAGGACTTTTTTTTATATGAAGACGATTTTGCCTACTGACCCTAAAAGCATTGATGATCTTGATACCTTAACACCTTAATATCTGCGATCAATGACGTTATGTCTGTGGCTTGTCCTCTTCGTCAACCTTGAGGTAAGAAGAAACCACCAAGAGTATCCAAATCTCGGTATTCTTTGAAAAGAAAGTACTTACGCTGCTTCCAGTTGTCTAGACCAAGTGCTCTGGCATCTGCGATAGCTTGATGTTTCAAACGTAGGTTCGTCCTTCCTTGTCGTTTCGAACCTGGGAGCGGTGATTCGAAGATCCTCTTTAACGGGTCATAATTGTCCATTCGCACGATGTTGCCAAGCCAGTGTAGTCGACGTGTTTTCGCTTTTTGGACTACATCTACATCTTGGTACAGTTCATAGAGTTCGCGGTTGTATTTTGTTCTCCATTCGCCCTCCTCTCATACGGGACCGAATATTCGACGAAGAATTTTTCCTCGAAAGTTATCAGTATTTGCTCTGTTTTCCTGCTTATTGTCCAGCACTTGGCTTCATACAGCAGAACTGGAAGGATCAAAGCATTTCGTCTTCCGAGTTAGGAGTTTTGAACCCATTTGCTTCGCCAAACCGAAGTAGCAGCGGTTTCCTAGGGTAAGTCTTCGTCGAATCTCAACCTAAAGCCAACTCGTTTCGCCTGTTCTTCAATTGGCGTAAAAGACTCTAAGATGGCTGGCTGGGATCAACCGATGATGTCGATGTCGTCTGTGTATCCCAGCAGCTGGATGGATTTGTTAAAGATAGTGCCATCCGTATTGATACCTGCCCTGCGCACTATCAGTTCCATCACGAGTTTGAAGAAGTGAAAATCGTTACATGTTTGGAATAAACATGTGGTACCGCGTGCTTTCCAACGGAAAAGCTGGATCAGTTTAGTCGGGATTCGGAATTCGGCCAGCGCCTTGTAGAGCTCAATGTGATGAATGCTATCATAAGCAGCTTTGAAGTGGAAGAAGAGATGATGAGTCTCAACTTGAAATTGGTTGGTTTTGTCTAGGATCTGCCTTAGTGTGAAAGTTTGGTCGATCCACGCTGGTATGTACATACGTGCTGATTAGTGTACTGCAGAAAGGCTTCAGACGTTCATACAGTATGTTGGATAGGATTTTATATGCGACAATAGTCAGGGATATGCCTCGATAGTTCTTACAAGACATAGGATCGCCTCTCTTGAAGATGGGTCATACAAAGCTGATAGTCCAGTTATCGGTCATGGCGTCATCCACCCATACTTGGTTGATGATTTGTTGCATGCACTTTACCAAAGCATCACCGCCATGTTTGAAAAGCTCCGCTGATAGACTATCATTGCTGGCGGCCTTGCTGTTCTTCAGCTTTTTGATAACCGAGTCAAACTCTTCAAAACTGTGAGGGGGGATGGCGTCTTCATTGCACTGGATGCGGGTACTCTTCTTGCCCTACCACTCTCTCTACCTGATGCCCATTAATTAGCTGGTGGGAATGCTGCTTAAACACATATATACTATTCTCTGTGCTTCGGTGACTAGATTTCTTTCACTGTTTCCTTAATCATTCCACCACCAGCTTCCTAAAAATGTCAACGGAAAGAAGATGGAGCATAGTTTCTAGTGCGGGTGTATGACTGGTTCTAAAGGCAGACGCAGGATAGCTTTTGAACCTTCTCAACTATTGCAATATTCCTTTTCTTGTCCAGTGCCGTCCACCATACTAGCACTCCATACTAGTCCATACTTCGGGATGGGTCTGACGACTGCCATATATGTACATATATCCAGTGAACAATCTGGGGCTGAAGACCCCAGCTTGGGGCTATATTTCTTCCTAGCACGGTCTTGAATATTCAGTTTTTAGCTAAGTATTTTGTTTTATCGAGAATAACCCCCAAATATCTCGTGTGGCACCTGAATTGCAATTCATTGCCTTGAGTTTTAGTGGTTGTACCTTCTTGTGAAGAACAGTAATTCGGTCTTAAATGGATTGACCAACACTATCCGTCCACTTTGCACGTTTTTTAAGAACAGACTCCATCAGGACCCTCACTATAAAAAGGAACTTTCTTGATATCGCTACCACAATGTCGTCTGCATATGCTATGATAGTAAACCCCTCTTTAAACAAGGTTAGGAGTATCTCATTCTTTACCATAAGTCATAGTAGTGTTGATAGTACTTCACCCTGGGGCGGTACACCTGTATATCGACCTTTTTATTAGACAGCCCTTCAAGTCCGCATGGCTAAGTCTGCATTGAAGCAATTGCTCGATCCAATAGCAAAGATAGCGGTCAATTTTCAGCTTAAGAAGTGAAGCAGATATAGCTTCTGTTATGACATTATTGAAAGCGCTTCCAATGTCAAGGAAGGACACCATAGGGCAACCCTTGTTTTCGAAAGATTTCTAAATGATTCCTTCCAACGAGCGCAGGAATACCGACAGGAGATTTCTATCCAAATTTATTCTAATGTGGACGTCGATCAGTTTTTCCAGAGTCTTTAATATAGACGGGGGGCTTGGACTTTGATCTTCGTCGATGTTGGCTGCTCGGATGGTTCGGACTTCCAGAATACTGGAGGCACGCCTTACGTCTATCACAATGTGAACACTTTGGTCGATTATATGATGATTAAGAGATTTTAATATCCCTTTGTGTACATTGAGATTAGGGATATGCTGTCACTTCGCAAAGTTATTGAGCCCTGGTCCATTGATGTAGTGTCTCGTAGTCTATGCTCAACAACTGTCCAGAGTATCCTGCCACTAATGCGCAGATTATCTGTATTTATACAACTCTTAAGTTTATAAAAAAAGCCTGTAGTCTATTATCTCAACTATCTATCTAGCGCCGCTGAAGTATGTGTCTAAAAACTTTTACGCAGTCGTAATTAAACTAATAGCTCTATCGAAACCTAACCAATAATGTTCCACGACGATATGAATAGAATTAGATATACTCTAGACCAACCACATCTTTCCTCTAAAATTGGTCAAAACCAGATGTAAGAATGCTGTGGTTTTTTTTTATTTTAATGAGCATTTAGCTTGTTAAACGCATTTGATAACCACAGCGGGGGTTCTCTAAAGTTAGCTATTAAATTCGCATTAATTTTCATGAATTGTTTTTTTTTATTTTTTATTGGGCAATAACAAATTAGTAATTAGCTCAACTTATAACCACTTAATATATTTAGTCGGGATTGCTTGATAAGATTGCAATTAAAATTTGCATGTCTATTCAAGTTTTAAGTAAATATTGCTGTGACACTGTACTGATAGTCAGAATGGAAAGCCATTTCGAAACTATCCCCTCTCTCCTTGACCATAAGAGAGAAAATGTAATCCAAGGCGACTCGGTTCCATTCACATTCATTCTGGAATTCTTTTCACATTTTTCTCTTTCTTTTTTTACTGTCATCTGTCAGATGGAATTTAAATTTATTCTTTTGTAATTGAAGTGGACCCATGTCACGTCCATTTCCACAATAACCACTGTCCCAGCATTGGCCTCGTCGTCTGCGTCGTAATCTTCGCCACAAGTTGACCAAAGCACCAGAAATGCATTTACATAAATTATACCCTTTATTTTTCGTTCACACTATTCACAAACACATATAGATACAAGGAGTAAGAATAAGACTCCACTTGACTCTGTTGTACGCATCGTCCAATAACCGTCAGAGTGTGTCCAATAACCGTCAGAGTGTGTTATAGAGGAGAACAGACCTCCGTTGTGGCACAGCATCTACAAGAGCCAATGCCTGCTCAAATTACCTTCCTCGGAAGACCAGCGCGACACATTGTATTCGGATAACGATTTAAAGAAAGCCATTAAAACTGTTGAAGATACATAAATATCTGGTTTTTTACTTTTTGTATCTTTTACTTCATTTTGTAGGTTTTTTTTTTTTTTTTTGTTTCACCCAACCCAACTCAAAAATTGGTGGTTGTTCGGTTTTTTTTATTCTGTAAATAGCCCAAGAACGGCTTCGAACAAAAAGCCGGACAATGGCTAACATCGAACGTGATTAAAAAAAAAAAACCTGTAACCACCTCCAAAGTTTTTTTTTTGTTCTTTTTTCTTTAAAAAACTCGAACCCCAAATGCTTCTTGGTTTGGGTTTTATTTTAATTGATTCGATGTTGAAAAACTGGTTTATTTTTCTGGTCGCAACTCCAGTATAGCCGATGGTATCTCGATTGAATCCATTTTCTCAACTCGAGATTTAAATTAATGGAGGTGTGTGTATCTAAAGTGAAGTTTGACTGATGGAATGAATATAAAACAAGGAATCCGATGACAAAAAAAAAAAAACAAAAAAAATCTAATTATGTCTCTCAGTCGTAAAAGTGTCATTGTGTGTGCATTTTATTGCCACCCCCGAAATGGAAGCTTTTTGCATTAAAATCAGAGAAGATGGGCACAGAGAGATAAAACCCACAAAACACGGGCCAACAACCAGGGCGCACACAAAAACTTCATTTGAATTTGAGATTGAGCCCCGTGGTATAGCAAGTGCTATGAAGACCCGTATCCTATCCCATCTACCTAAATCATAAAATGCATTGTGACAGTTTAATCTCTTGAGCTGTTCTCTGCACGTATGTACGACAAAATTACAAAATTACCATAAGCTAAGCGCGTAGTGTTGCCAGCTTTGAGACGCACAGAACACTTTCAGGTCTTTCAGGGTTTAATCTTCTTCTCTTCTTCTAAGCCAGGTTTAGGAGTTTTATTTTTTTTTAAAAATATTTCAGACTTTCTTTTCTAGGTATGTATGCTGTATGTGGATGTTCTGTAAGGAGATTGACTTAAGATTTGATTCGCAAATGAAGGTAACCAGTAGTACCATGAATAGGTGTATTTTAGAATCTAGGCAAATTTGTTTCTCTTTATACCTAGGAATACAGACTGTCTTGAAATGATCGTGCCTACAAAGTCCTAAAAAATCCTATGCGATCTCCCAGAAAAAATGTCGTCTTATTGAAAATTTACTGGGATATCTAGAAGAGTCTTACATGTTCTGTTCTGTCTCAACTGCTGCAGTCTACTGTGGTTGACTTTCTGTTGCATACTCTTAATCAGTACTCATACTCTTCTAACGTCTATGCTCAGGGATACGTAGATGATGGCTAGATATTGTCTGTGCAAACGCGCCAATGTCCTTCGACATTAATTCGATTAATGATGCACTAGTGGAATCGAAATGGCTTTCGGTCCATCCTCTGAACTCTTTTACTCTTTCTCTTTATGAGAAGTTGGTCTGACTTAGCCAGTACTGGATAAAAAAAAAAAACTTTTTAGGAAAACTATGTAATTTCGAAAACATCTCTGGAAATATACGGCTATGATAAGACCTTTTCTAGAGTAGGTATGCATCGGTTGCGGTTGTTTAGTGGAGGGGGCTCTCGTGTAAGTAGGTATGCACCAAACTTTTGCACTTAATTTCCGCACTAAATTTCAGAGCACAGCTAGTCTGGGGAACGCGCGACTCTACTCTAGATATCTTGGGGTGTAAAGAAATCTAGTTGGTGTGAAAATTTAAAGTCTACTTTTCTTGCGTTCAGGACTGGCTTCCGCCAAAGTCTGAGTCTGGATTGGGCTGTACTTGAATTTTCACGGATAGCTCCAAAACTATTCAAGGGTCTGGTGCTGATATTTTCATGGAGACTGACAACACTTGACTCGTTAGACAAGCATGGGTTTATTTTTCGAACGGAGATCTATGCTATCCAAATGTTCACTAAGGCATTCCGAAAAACTCTAAGAACTCATCTGTAGAACTTTAAAGACTGATTAAAGTATATCATTTACTATTTGAAAATATGAAAGTAAAACAGGGATAAGAAAAGGCATACCATCTTAACAGATTTGGCCAGACCAGAAATATTTCACTGAAATGGTTTGCTCAATTATTATAAGGGTCTTACCGAAGGTAAGTTTGATTGTGAAAGTTGAAACATTACTGCAGGTGAACCGCCCACGTTCGGTTAGTTGTGAAAACCAAACAATAGCTTATCCGGCTGTCATTTTCAAATTTGGAACCATCGTAATATCAGAATTGGGAATTACATAGGTGGTATAGGGCTATAAGTTCATCATAAACACTAGGCACCATAGTGGGCCCATCGCAATCCCTAGAGAATCTTCACGGTCAGGAACCTAAAGCAATTTGCAATTCAATTTTCAGACAGAACCTAAATATGTCCCCAATTTTGGTCAGTGAACCAAGCTTCTCCAAATTGTTGAAAAAGTATCTTCCGAGGTACTTTACTCTACTCTGAGCAATGGCTTGACATTCACAGATTAGATGATATCTTCTGTGATATGTAGATTATCACAATACCTGCATGCGTTCGTGTTCGAAGGCAATGGACAGAGAGTATCACTATTCTTAACTTTGATTTGCTGAGTTTTATTAATTCTCCAGGGGTTTTCCGATCTAACTCAGGCCAAAAGGCATTAGAAACCCTGGGCTCTTCTAAGTTTGACCATCTTAGGTCAGCCATATTGATGATTTTATCGAGAATAATTCTCTTAGCCACGGCCATTGGTGGTGTAATGCCTTCAATCATATAATTTACCGGTAGCCTTGCCCTTTTTTTGACCAGTACGTTGACACTTTTTTTTACCCTCTATATCATAATGTAAAGAAACCCAACATAATCTGACTCAGTTCTGGGAACATAATGCCCTGAGCATTGTGCAACAACTCCTGATTAGTTCAGATTTAGTGATGTAGGACTCTAGCGTCTTTACCGCAGTCAATCAATGTAGATGGTAATATTCTTGTTGGATATTGATTCCATCTCAAGTAGTTCCGCAGCTTTGAGTACGGCCAGCTTGGAACACACTATACTATGTATGTGTCCGGATGTCTCAGAGCCACACTTAGGTTTATATTTCTTGACTATATGTCTGACCCCGTACCCTCACTAGTTTTGAAACCATCCGTATAAATTGAAATTTCGTTTTCGAGTGAAATTTTTTTCCTTTGTCAATCCTCCCTAACAGGGTGCATTACTTTGTAGGGTGTGCCGAAGTCGAGTTTACCAAGACTTTCATCCGCTTTGTCAGGGATGTTTAGGAATGATCCCTTAAGGATAGAGTTATGTCCCATTTAGCTAGTTTTAAGGAGCCCTGCGTTAGTGAGATGAAGCGCACTATTACCTGTTTTGTAGATCCAGTAGTAAAAGATGCATAAATGCCTCTACAATGCATCATTGCCCCACTTTTTTCCGCTGTCTTCTTGTAAATGAAGAGAGCATTGTGAGCCTTACGCATTTCTTTTTAAACGTTAAGTTTTCAGTTTGGCTTTCTATCTAGTACCGTACCAAGATATCTTGCGCGATCCGAGAGGGAAAATGAAATGACGAGACTAAAGACTAATGGATCTATAGTCTTTCGCTGAATTTTGGCCTGGTTTACCTGCTTTGTGTATAAATACCACCCTTCCACTTCCTTCTATACTATAGGTACGTAGCCTAACCTTAGGTGATTTATAAAAATTTCCCTGATCCTGTTTATAAACTTCGCTGGAGCCTTCTGCAGCATAGCTGGCAGAATGACATTATAATCTATCGCAGTCTCTTCCATATGATCTATGTACCTCTTCCTCTATTGACAAGCTGACGTTATTAAAATGCACATTAGATGTCGAAACAGTTGGTGTCGTACTTCATACTGGAAAATGAGCTTCAACTAATATTTTTAAAACTTACTTACTTAGGTGGCGCTACAGCTCGGGGTGAACCTGGGCCTCAACTAACTATTTTTAAAACGTCCTCATTAATTTTTGCCCACGATCCGACAGATTTCCTTTGCCATAATTTTGCGGAGTCTAAAAGCTTCACTAGTGTCTGCAATCTATTCACGGAGTAGCTTCCAAGATTTCCTTTTAGACTGCTTGAATTAAGTAGTGTAATGGGACCTTTATTTGTTCATTCTCGGTGGTCACCTATAACAACTTCGAAACTCCTGGAGAATCGAAATCTGGAATTTTAAGAATTAAATCACGATGAATGTATTCCAATATTCTCATATGATCTGTAAAATCACCGGCTTTAAGGTTCAAAATCTGAGGAGGTCTGAGAGCACTCACCATAACTTCTTTCTGTACCACTAGATGTAGCGGCGTAATGCTAAGCATTGTTCTTCGGGCACCGTCCAAACAGTCCTTTGATTAAGAAGGGCCTGAAGATCGCAGCGTAAATACAGTGGACTTGCTGCGGTTTCAAATCCCACGTCTCACTAAAAGCCTTGCAGCATATCTATTACGCCCTTCTGACTTCTTCTCAAAATTAGCCTGTTTGTCAGGATAACTTCTAGACACTTTATTCTATTTTTTAATTTCCAAGACCCAAAATTGGGTCTGTAAGATCTCTATCGTGTATCTTTAAAAGAGAGTACAATGTCGATATTTTCAATGTCAAGGATCGATTCCCAGACAACACCAATTTTTTTTATGAGCCCACTTCTTGCGAACATATGACAGATTTCTCAAAGCTATATTGACCAAGGAAAGCTTCAAAAATTGGAAATTAACGTTGCCATACAGTATTTGAAAGAAGATCATTTCCACTCGTCCCAAGGATGGTTGTGAGAGGAGGGCTTTCTGCACCAATTTTTTTATTAGAATCTACAATGACACATTCATTTGTAATTGTCTTGCCTGCACCCATTTAAGTCTTGCAAGTCCTAGTCTTTTGGACTGCTATCTCAGAAGACTGGCCTCGCCTTCATTTTTTTAAGAGTCTTCTAATCGAATGAGTCAATAAATTGACTCAAGTTTTCTTAAGAATTATAGTACTTAACAAATTAGTAGATGTATTTATCCTATGATAAATTCTCTATTTCTCCAGTTCTTTTAAGTTAGTCCATTCTACCAGCCTAGATACCGGATGTACTCTCAAAATTTTGTATACCCAATCTATTGCGGATTCTGTTTCTGGCAACACTGAAACACATCTCTGGGTTCCCCTTAAAACACCACATAGGGTTTATGAACTTGCGCTATTCAAATGTATCCCATAATAGGGTTCACAGCTTCGTCATACGATGACGATGTCGACGACGACGACGACGACCCCAAGTAAATAAAGTGTCATAAAAACCCAGGATAATTTACATGCAAATATGTATTATCCTTGCTGGGAGTTTTACGAGTTTTTCCTTTCCCCCTGTTGAGGCCATCGCTGCGGGATACTTTCTGAGTAAATTTCCTTTTTTTTTTATTCTGTTCCTCGTATCCAATAGCGGCTACGTACACAAACGCACACACACACATAGTCATCCACCATGAATGGAATTTTCTAGTCCTTCAACGGCTAGTAGGAACTGAATTTATATGCAAATTGCCCCTTCCCAAACAAACCGAGTCACCCAACATCCATTTTGTTGCAAATTTTAAACCAAACAATGTATTCTGTGCAGGGCCGCGGCCGGTCCCATGGGTAGGTGCTAACATTCCCACACGCACTCCATAGTCATGAGCTGGGCCCCGACAAAGTCCTAGATTTTAACATTTTGTCATTCGCATATTTGGCCAAATTGCTGTGCCGCATCGCATGAATGAGTTCGTCTAATTATGCACCGTCGAGCGGATTTTATTGTCGAACGCGCTCGCTCGCTCGTGCTTACTTTGTTTTTATTGAAGGAAAAGTCAGTAAATTACGCGCCTCTCCTCAAGCCAGACAGACAGACAGATAGACCCAAGGTTCGACGGCAGTGTTGACGCTCTGCAAATACGATTTGACATGCATGCGTGAATGAGTATGCGGCAGCAGCGGTGGCGGTGGCAATGGCGGTGGCAATGGCGGTGGCAATGGCGGTGGCGGCAGAGGCGAACGTACATATCATTTGTGTACATCGTTTAATTTGGTAATAAAAACTGATTTTATTGATAGTTTTGATAACATGGATTTTTATACGCGTCGTATACATACATACAAGTATGTACGTCTACGTATGAGCAAATAAAATTAGTATGCTTTATTGATGTCAATTAGTTGGTCGTTGAATTTGATGTGCAGACAATTTGGTTGTGTATGAGCCGAGGCCCGGGGCTCTGTGTTCAGGTCATTTGACAGAAGGCGAGTCGCACCGAGTTTAATAACATTTCGTCGGCAATAAAAATGAGATCAATAAATAGTTTGAAGGTATGTATGAGTATATAGAAACAAAAATAAAAGTTATTAGTGTCAACAACCCTAAACCCTAACACTGTAGAGGTGTTGTTGTTAATGAGGTTTTATTGGGGGGGTACTTAATCCGATTTGAATTCATCAATGAGTGGACTGTTGGTGGTTGTGACCCTGGATCAGCTAGGTTGATGGCGCCATCTAAAGTGAAATTCGCATTGCTTTCAGTTTGAATGTCATGCATCTAGTAAAAATTAGGGCAAGGAATTCGGCGTAAGTAAGGGCATGTGCGTTGTTTTGGTAGTAAATTTAAATAAAGGCTCGACAGGATATGTTTGTGAGTACATATGTCGAAAACACTTGTTCAGCCTTTACTTACAACCTACTTCAAACTTGTTTAAATATTTCCAGCATTCACAAAGCTCTTAATATTGACTATATTGTCAAATTATTCGCTTCTTATATAGGTTATGGACTTCTGAGCAGGCCTCCTCATCATCACAGCCCCTGGATATATCATGGCGCTGACCCATTTCTTTCGTATGGTATCATAGCAGTTTTTGTCCAGTTTCCTTGTTAGTTTAGCTCACATTGCCTCCTGTTTGCTGTTATGGCCGTTTTTTCACATTTTTAAGCGGAAATTTTAGTTGAAAATTCAGCAGGCTTCGGTTTTAGTATCGAGCTCTTCGACTCCAGCTTACTAGCCCTTGCATACCTGGTAAAGCTGAATTTGGTTTGACGTACATATGTAGCTACATGTAGCTTTCAATGATGTAGATTCTGTAGATCATTGAAGATATGAATTTAGAGGTACCAAATTCGGAATATTCTCAGAACCTTCACTAGAATTCCAGCCCCTAAAAGACCCAACTTAGTGCCCTACACAGGGATTATCACCGTCAACAAACTCCTGGCATGCGACTAAACACAGGTAACCTCTGTAGAAGCTGAACGCAGAAGAGAGCTCATCTCACTTCCTATGCGAATGTCCAAGCCTGGGCAGAAGTAGGATAGCGACCTTTGGAGAATTCGGTTTCAAAAACTTGGCCTACCTTTCACGAAAACTACCATCAACCATCCCGAAATTTTGAACAACCTCGGATTAGTTTAGGGAAGCCCCTTAGCTATCCAAAGCTACGAACTAGCTTTTGTCTCTTTTTAAGTTACTCCCCGACAGGACTACACAATGGATCCATTATTCATCCGAGTACTAGGTGCATATGGAGCCACTCCCCTACCTACAAACCTGCACTAGATTGAGTTCTAATTGGTTACTGGAGAAGTTATTTAACTTAGGGTTGTTGGATTTGCTATAACTTTAATCCCAATACAGTAAAGCTTTACTAAAGTGTCATTAAGGACACTTTGTTGTCCTTGAAAATAGTCGTAGTACTGAAAATTTAATGTACTTACTGGAATAAAATACTGCGATTTATAAAACGAATGAAAAGTTCAAAAATAATGAGACCTGACATCATCTGAGTTTAAAAGAAAACACTATACTATAAAAGTCTATCCGATCGTTGAACGTTATCCTCGTTCTTCCTTCAATTTAAGGTCCCATTTAGATAAGGAAGCTAAACTGGGCTTAGACAGACTATTCCATCTAAAAAAACAAGTACTGGTATGCATTTCCCTTACTCTCCGTCACTAAGCAATAAATTAAGCACCCATTGAGAGTATGAAGCATGCAGTCTAGTTTCAACCGGAAGTACTTCATTGTTATGGATGTTTGGGAAAAATGAAAAGTCTGTAATGGGCACAAGGGATCTGGGTTTGGAATCTCTGTTACAAAACTATCAGTTAGTCTAGATAAATACTCTACCATAATTCAGACAGAAATGTTCGCCATCTATCTGTGACAGCCAAGCCACTTTAAAGGCATTGAGTTCAGTAACGTTGGAATCAAAGCTAGTTCCGGAGAAACTTAAAATGCTTTCAAAACTAGCAAAGAACAACTTGGTCATAATACACAGGATCTCAGAAAGGTCCCATATGCAATGAAATGGCTGAATCGTTACGCAAAATTAGTCCATCTTACTGGGTCAAACATTTTTGTGGCATGATACAGCAGGGCATGCACAATCCAAAATATTTCTAGACAGAGATGTATGTAACAAACACTTCTTGCTTGCCCTATCATATCCAAAAAATCTATATTTCTTGTGATCCTGAACCGAAATGACCTAGGAACCGTAATCTCCACAGACTCCACTTATTACTTGACCTAACATGTAGATTGTGCCTTGAGAGTGATGAGACCTTACTGCCCAAATTTTCACTTCCGCTCCAGCGCCGTGGCTCAGAAGTTACGTCTGATTACTAAGCGAACGGTTCGAGTTTCGATTCCTAGGCAACACTAAAGTTTTTTTTTTAACGGTTACACAAACTGCAAGCATCCGGTAGTATAACTATCGTGAATTAGCTTCTTTCTTCTGCTCCCACGAACCATGGAGTTGCGGAGCAGATTCGCCAACCAGCTGTTACTAAAGACAGCTACAAGAGCAATGCCTTTCGTAAGACACCGACAACTCTTGACAAAAACTTTGAAACCCGTATCCCCTCTAGGCTTGATTGGGAGGAGAATTTTGGGCTTCAAAAGGGATCCATGTTTCTATACACATGGGTCTAAAACAGACTCGGGAATGCGCCGAGCTGTTTGCGATCTAAATATGAACATTTCCTTCCTTGATCAAGGGAACATTGTCGTATTTAAAGTAAATATAATGTGATATCCCCGATTGCAACACCGCACTTATCACCTTTATCTAAAAATAAATTGTCTCTTGTCTCCTATCGAAGTGGCTTAATCCTTTAAACTACATTTTATGTGCCGAGCCACCGAAACACTCCAGGGAACGAGAAAATTTGCCTTACAGGGTATTACCCTATCCAATCTGTCTTCAATGTGATTAACATGGCTAACTGCAGATGGGCAGACACATTACCAGAAAGATCTGGTTTTAGCTGGATCAATATCTCTCCAACTAAGTAATCAAATTGAAATCGTCGCTCATTACTAACACAAAAGGTGTCACTACAGGGTACTGCATCATTGGTTGGCAAGTGCCAGGGTAGGCCTCCCCGTAAATGACTTCTGTAGAAGGTGTATGGACGATGAAGGGTGCCAAACTCTCTGCGCTCAAGAAAAAGACACTTTGGAGCGTAGTTCTTTGCTTTATAACAAGTTCCGGCTAATTCTGCAAACATTTTTTTGCCATCCTAGTTCCTGAAGGATCAAATAAGCCTCGGCGATGGCAATGGCCCTAGACTGCAATGAAGCAGATATCACCGCTATCCGGGAAATGCGGTGGGATGGGCCGGGCAAAAGAAGGATAAAAAACTGTGACGTATACCACGGTGATTGTTAGAGAGAATGGAAGCAGAGTCTTTTTGGGTGCGGATATGTTGTACGCGGCAGACTTCGGCATAAAGTCTTTAGCTTTAAATACGTCAGTTAATGCCTTGTAACAATCCGCATCAAGGCTAAATTCGCCAACGTCACCTTGATATAGGCTCACATCCCCCCAGAGGAAAGAGATGATGGTACCAGGGAGTGTTTCTACGAGCTCCTCGGCAAGACCTATGAACAATGCCCTAAAAATTACGTTAAAATCGTCTTAGGTGTTTTTAACGCCAAAATAGGAAAGGAGGACATCTTTCGTAGCACCATTGGAAAACATAGCCTGCACAACACCACGGTTGGAAACGGACATAGGCTAATTGACTTTGCTGCAGGACATAATGGTACTATAGTTAGCACACGGTTTTCTCACCTCAAAATCCATAAGGCACCATGGCGGTCTCCAGATCATTAAACCGTCAACCAAATTGATCATGTTGCGAACGACGTAAGGTACTCCTCCAGTGTTCTAGATGTTCGAACTTCGCGGGCGGCCAACATAGACTCGGACCACTACATCGTTGCAGCCCAGGTACGTCTACAGATACTTCAGACGCTACAACAACGGAAAAATACTGTGAGCAGATTTAACGTTAAATAGCTGCAATCGCAACCAAACCGTATCCCTCAACCTCTCGAGAAGATCTACGCAGCCAGCATCAAGTGCTGAAGACCAGTGTCATCGATGCCAAGAAGCCATTAGAAACAACGCAACTGATGTGCTGAGTTTCACTTGACCACCCACACCCCTGGTTTGATGAAGTGACAAAAGAGAAGGGAAAAAGATCAGCTTCTCCGGAGGAAAAAGAAAGACCACGATCGAGAAATTAGATCGGAAGTTTTACCAAAAATCAAAAAGAACGTGTCAAGGCAATAAGACCCGAACCAGAGACCTGTAGAGAAAAACAAAGCTAATTCTGTAGACTGTTGAACGTCGACGACGACCCAAATTCCGCTGTCAGGCAGAAATAACCATTCAATCTGGACGATGAAAACCGAGACTTCCGTCCACATGACCAGAATGAAATGGGGATAGTAATAACCAAGCTGAAGTCAAACAAAGCTGCTGGACTGGGCAGTCTAACAGCCGAGCTATTTAAGCTATCAGGGGATGATTTGGTTGAGAGCGTTAATGTATACATTAATTCATTTCCAAGATTTGGTCAGAGGAAAGTATGCCTGTTGAATGAAACCTCAGAATCGTTTGCCCGATCCACAAGAAAGAAGACCATCTAAACTGCGCCACCTATAGAGGCATCAGTTTACTTAACATTGCACACAAGATCATGTCGGCCATACTGTGTGAGCGCCTGAACGAGCTGATTGGCCCCTTTCAGTGCGGTCTTAGGCCCGGTAAGACCACAACCGACCTAATATTCACACTACGGCAGATCCTAGAGAAAATCCAAGAAGTCCATATCGATACTTACCATCTTTTTATCGATTTTAAGGCAGCGTTTATAGAGACGAATTATACAGAGCCATGCCTAGTTTCGGCATTCTTGCCAAACTCGTCAGATGTTTCAGAATGACGATGAAGAAAGCTCGCTGCTCCAAAAGGTGGGAAAGAATCTCACCGAGACATTTGATACGTTGCATACGCTGATGACATTGACCTAATTGGCAAAACATAGCGAGCTGTAACTAGTGCAGAACAGAAGTGGCCAACCAAGTTAATTCGAGCAAGGTGAACGGCTTGCTATTTTCATACTCGTAAGATTCACATTTAAGAGTTGACTAAATTTTATGAACGTTAGTACAGGATAGTGGTTTTGTATCGTACATGGTCTTCGCTATATGATACTTCTGGTTGAATATTCGCTCCCTGCTAGGTGAAATCCAATTGATCCTAAATCAGACATTGTCTTGAAACAAAGTACTTTTGCTGATCTAGTCGTTGGTGTTCTAGGAGTCTACATACTACTTATATATACATATAACGTCTTCGTTAAACGTTTCTATCACCCCTTGAGGAACTTTGAATAAAACAAAATTCCAACATATAGATCGTGGGACTTTTTCTTCCTGCTTAAACCCCGTCAACGAAGTATTCCTTCCGTAGCTTATATCCTCTTTTATTCTCGACTTCTACAATAAACAGTTTGGCTAAGAAAACAACAATCACGAAAAACAAATATATACGTGGAACTTACTTACAAAAACTCACGTGCACTTGATTATCCCCAAACGATCAACAATCACGGGCCGACTATTCAAGCAAACTCTACAAAACATTTTATGATATTCAATAATTACTTCCACACGATTAGTAACAAGTAAAGTGCTTGTTAGTGTGTATCATTACGAGTATGTACTTTCATCTCGTGAAAGATATTATTTTTCCGAATTAATGATATTTTTATATCGGTTACACGGTAGCTACATCGGACCTTAATTACCAGATTAATAATTCATACCTTTACGCGAGTTTTTATATAGTTTATAGTATTTAAGCCATTTAAGTGCCATAAAAAAAAATAAAAATACCAAAAAACTAATAATTTAAGCCCTCAAGCAAAATACTGCTTGTTAGTAGTTTTACAATAGAAATAACAATCGCATTGACATTTCACGGTTATTGTTTCCTATGTTCAGTTTCTTGTTAATAAAGTTATTTAAAATTGTTTTTAAGTTTCTCTTTTTGTTTTTTTTTTTAACTTGTTAGTAATTTTTATTGCTAAAATTAAATATTATTTTTAAAAATATTATTTTAAAACAATAATTAGGAATCTTCTTCTTTTTTTGTCGAATGAGATACAATTTCTAATATTGGATTCAGTCGATACAGGATGATGAAATCGGAGGAAGAATTACAGAACATCCACCTAAAATGGGGTCTACAGGATCTTGGCCTATTTTTCAAAAGCGCATAAGGAGACCTAATAGATGTCCTTAAGAAGAGTCCATTTAAGTCTTTGCCTTAGTGTACCTTTTTATAGGCAATTCACCTTTGATTTTGTTATCTTGATGTCCAGGTGCCATAGAAAGAAAACAACAGGATATTTCAATTTTTTCCAGAAGTTTTATATTTAGAGTCCTTGGCTTGCTCTTCAGCTCAGTTTTGCGAAATATTAGAGTAAGTAGTCTTTTCAACGAAAGACCACAAATGCTTGAAAAAGTGGTCGAAAGTTGTGTCTCTCGGATGACATTTCTCAGGTCCAGCCGTGGTAAGCATATGCCCGAAGTTGTGTTTAAAAATTAATTGTAGAATGTATTTTCTCCATTGAATATGGTACTTACAAAAAGTTCACTATCTGCTCGATTTAGGATCACAATCGAAATCCCTTTACCAAAATGTGAACTAAAAAACGCTCAAATTTCACATCACATTGTTATGTCTAGCGAGAGATTGTAATACATCATAGCACTGAGTTGGACGATAGTGCTTTAAGGGCTACCTGACGATATGCGAAGAAATGTATTCTAGCGCCCTTAATATCTTTTCGAAAGCAGATTTCAATGTCATAGACTTATGCCTGAAACACAGTCTGAGACGTTCCTATAGGTACCGAGACTTTGGTGCTGTGTGCAAAGACACTTAATACAACTCCAGATTCCATCTTCGATTCGTCGGTGAGCCAGACCAGACTTCGAGCCCATCTTTAGAACCCATAGATTATTATCGATGCCGAAGCTTGATTTATGGCTCCTGCTTGCAAATTACTATATGATCGCCCAAATTTAGCATTTCCTATCATTATCTATCAAACGAAGAACAGTGCAGTTTTCTATGAGAATGGGAAAGGAATTGATCGATATTACAAGGACACTTCAATTTCCAAGTACTTCACATCACGAACTTACTTACTTACTTACTAAAGCTAGTAGAGAAGCTGATCGTCCTTTGCAAACGTAACGATGACTACTAGAGGAAGACCACGGAAAATGAGTAGAAGAGCATTGGAAAATGTTAAGATAATGAAAAGCGATTTATTAACGCCCTAAACCTTAGGATGGGTGACAGGAATTAAGATAAAAAGAAGAGAAATATGACATTAAACCACGTGCGTCTCCATAAATAAAATTTAAATAGAGCATCACACATATACAATTTTGAGAAAAAGTGAAGAATCTCTGCGATCTACCGTCCTTTTCAATCCTCACGGGTTTCAATCCTCTACCAGTTCGTCAGATCGAGCGTCCTAGAATCCACGATTACTTGATCTGAGAGCAGCGATGTGCAGATTTTCTTGGCTGGAGTGTTGTTGCCCATTTACTTGATGTAGTCAAGTCAATGTAGTCAACGTAGTCAACGTATGTATATTGTTGTTCCGGACTGCATGCACATCTTACTTCTGCTCTTAGAGCTCGTGGTTAAATCGTCTCCTTCATTCGTCCTCCACTCATATAGGACTGAATTTTCAATGACGAAGCCCAAGATTTGCTCTGTTTTTCTTCTTATTGTTCAGTACTCTGCGAATAATATTTGTAGAGCATCACTTTGGTCCTTCGCGTTAGGAGTTTTGAGCCTAGTTGGTTTCCGGTACACCAGCCCTGATCATCTACTCCCACACTAAATTGAAGAAAATGTCCGACAGACCATTTCGAAAATTCCTAACCCGGCATAGCTGGAACAGTTTTTTTTTAGGAATTCCCAATGCAGTCATCGCCTTGCAGAGCTCCAAGCGATAATGCCCTCGTTCACGGTCTGTTTTTTTATATAATTCCCATTTAAGGTGAGACTCTTAGACGAAAGACGAAACTAAACGCTACTTACTAACAATGTGGCATTTTCCGAGGTGGGATGTATTTTGTTTCTCGGTTCTGTAGCACACTCAATAGAATATGACATGTTCCACGTCTTCAATGGTTTCTGCGCACCTAGGGCAAGTTAGCCACGCATCAATGTTAAGTATGATTTTATATGTTCATCTGCCTTTTTTAGAGAAGTCCCATCTTTGCGGCCGTTTGGTTACACTGTATGACGGTGTTCGAAAGGCACTAATTGCACTCAGCGCATTGGTCCTGTATACAGCTTTCATCTTTTGACTGTCGGTTGTACCTTGCAATACCTCCGCCTATATGTAGAATCCATAGAGGATTATTGATATAGCCACTATTGCTAGGAACATCTTTCAATCATATGGGACCTTAAGATCGATAAATAATAGATGCGTTTGGATTTGCAATTAGTTTTTTTTCAAGTAATTATCTTAGCTCGAAAATTTGGTCTGTAGTCGATCTGACGGACCGGAAGTCACATCGGCACGTGCCGATAAATGTGGTACAGAACGGCTTAAGAGGTTCACACTGTGCCCTAAGCAAAATCCAATATGAACATTAAGCAAGTATATAGTCTATGGATATAGTCTTGATAGTTAGGGAAGAACATCAACATCGACAATAAATTCGTCCAAGACTGGACTAGTATTGTTGACAAGAAGGTATCAAATACCATATAAGTATAACTCCTCCAAAGCTCAAGGGCATTGAATTGCAATTTGCAGATCACGTCAGATATTTGGGGATTATTCTTAATAACTAAGTTGGAAACTGAATATCGAAGACCTCGATTGCTCTTTACTCATGTAGGAAGACCAGAGGCCTAAACTGGGGTCCCCAACCCCAGATTGTGCAATGGATACAGTCGTCAGACCTATTCTCGTGTACGGTGTACTTATACTGCGGAAGGCACTGGACAAGAAAACCAACATTGCAATACTTGAGAAGGTTCAAAAACTATCCTGGGTCTGCATAATGGACGCTCTTAGAACCACCTTGATATCTTTGGAAAGCTGATGGTGACTAAAGCAGCACTTCGGCTTAGGGAATCCTTGCAACCAGCTCGTGGAAATATGGGCCACGCAAGCATTCTAAACGGCCATAACACTATCGCTAGTACGAGTAATTAGGACTATATTGTCCCTCATTTGGACTTAAACGCAACCGGGAAAAATTTTAAACGAATCTGCAACATAGATTTACATAGACAGACCCAAGACAGCGCTCCTGGAATAGGTTCGGAAGACTAATCCAGTGCACTGGACATGTGTATCACAACTCGACCACTGTCGGACTTCTGTAGTGTAATTCAAAGAGAAGTCACAGTAGTCTGATAAGTTGCGGCCTGCCTTTCAATTAATTCGATGGAGTGCCTTGAAATCTCCAATAATTCGATCTAAGTTAGTAAAGTAATGTCCCGGATCTCTTAACTAAATCGCTGTCAGGTGCGACGTATCCCTGTGCTAGGTTCCAGATCATAGGGATATTCCAGGCAATTTCAAAGCGGATGAGCTAGTTAAAGAAGGTCCAGACCGTAAACTCCTTGACAATAGTGGTAACCGTCATCACCTATTAAATATAGTAGGTGGAACAATATCAGCACATGTCTACATGTCTCGTCTAAACAAATCAGGACAGAGCTGCAAATCCGAAATCCGATTGGGAAGTGTATTTATTTTGGCAATGGCTACTACATAAGTAAATAGCAAATAGTCATTTGTTCTTAGGAGTTGGAGGGATCCGACGAATGTTGGACTTGAGTTTTTCAGTTAAGGCTTGGTGTCTAGTACAAGTTTCATTTCGGTAGTGGAGTAGGATTTGCCAGCGGGGGTACTTGTGATGCGATGATGTTATAAAGGATAGACCCGAGTGCTAGTATCTGTTCCAAAATTTTCACTTTTATGGCGATACTCTATAAATTAATTCATTACTGACACCGCCGTTAAGGTTCCCATGTGTCGAAAGTGTTGCCAACTCTGAACGTTCGTCGAAATGGCGATGGGTTCGCAGTACGAAGGTTTTACTGCGAGCAGTTTAATGAAAATATTTTTTTATTCTTGAGAGGATATGAGATAAGAAGATTTTGTTTTTAAGGCAGATATTGGTATGAAGAGAGGACTAGAGCCACCTTATTGATTGCACAGCTGTTTGTGTCAAAAATAGTCAGTCAACATAGTGATCTTTGTTGACTGTGACTGTGTTGTCACCATAGAAGTATAGGTCAATGGCCCCTCTGGTATAGAACTTGCACCAAACCATCAATTTTTGTGGAAGTAATGCCTTTCGTGACAATTTTGCTTCGGTTGTCGAAACCGAATGGGAACTTTGATAATAATTTTGAACTTAGACTTCCACCTGTTACTTAGGTTACTCTTCAATAGGGGATCTTCACAGTGTTTGCACTCTGTCTTTGTCCAGCAGGATGTCTTTTCTTGTGACGTATCCACCAGTCTGCCAATACTATATGTGAAGAGCAGAAACGCTTCAAACTTCATCTTTCCAGTACTCCAGGTTTTGAACAGCGCTGACAATAGTCGCTTAACTTAAGTTCTGGTGTCAGATTTTCTCTTAATGAAGTTTCATCGGTTCTAGGAAAAAGGTGTATTTTTGGGTACTATAGCAAATAGAAGGTTAAAATTTTCAAGCCACCATAGAGGTTAATCATCATTAAGACGATGTTCTGATTGAAAAGGTATTTGGTATTACCTTGATTTGGTATAACCTTAGTTCTTTTTCATAAGTGGTCCCAAAGTTGAGTAGGTATATAGGCTTAGTTTTTGATGACCCCTATATCACACCTATGTACGCGAATGCAAAATCACGGTTTAACTACGGTCTACTACATTTGCCAATGAAACCAAAATGCATACAATGAACCCAAAAGATACATTCTCCGCAAGTGCATTTGTAATGCAGTATAACCTCCATAAGTGTAAGGTTGCAAATCTTACGTAGTTCTTGACTTGAATGCAACAAACGTTCTCTCTGCGAAATCTATCAAGCTTATTGAATGGCGTCGACCTTGTTTACGCTTCAAACACAATTGCCTCGGCTTCCATTTTCATCAGCTAACCTATCATCTCAACAGACTTTTACACCCGTCCGTTCTTTTTCATTCTTTGTGTCCACATGCATAAGGTAGGTGCTGTTGCTAGACAGAACAGCCACCATCAGTTTATGGCTTTACGGTGCATAATTCAAGAGTAGCAGTACATTTATTGAACCGTGTAATTAAGTATTGTAAATCAATAAAGCCATCGCTTTAAATAGCCATAGAAACATGAAATGATATAAATTTGAAGAGGTTATCTCTGCGCCCCGTCCTACCAGGAGATGCCTACAATTGAATTGCGCTCCATGATAGATAATCACATAAACCATTCGGTTCGTCAGCGTATACGAACGAGTGATGTAAGTACACAAGTGCACTTCGTACAGCCCTATCTGTATCTCTGTTTGAAAATTACCACTCAACTCGACGATAATAAAACAGAAAAACGATTTATACCGACCATACACAAGCGATGATGACTTCTCCATCACACTCACGACGACGACGACGACGACCACTCAAACGAAATCCAAACCGTCGTCGTTGTCGTCGTCGTCGTTGTTGTTAGTGGCTCTAAACCGTCCCCCCTCAAGCTCATATAAGTACATACATGGAGCACTTATACCCATACATACATCAGCGGTATGGTCGCCAAAATAACCGGTCTCAGGGAGGCTCCCCCAGTCCGCGCCCAAGCAACAATCAACCACGACATCAAGCAGCTAGCACCAAGCAGCAAGCAGCAAGAAGCAGTATCCCAGCCAAATCCAACCAACCAGCAAAGTATCGAGATACATTTTTTCGGAGAGTTTTATTCCTTCACGAAAATCACAGCATTTACAATGGGGGGTTTTAGTACCGTCGTATAAGTTGCTGGAGAAAGTGTGTACTATTGCCATTGGGTGCGAGCGAAGCCTCCTCGGTTTTTGTGAACAAAAAAATTATACAGTTTCGATTCTAAGGGGTCATCGATACGCGAATTAAAATCTATCTCAAGTGCTGCAACTATGACGAGATGTGTACTCATACCTAGTACTATTCGTAGATTGATTTGATTTTGATTTTTTCGTTCGTCGTTGGCAAACCCAACCCCGGATACTAGTCCCGGGGTATTTTTGGACAAAACGACAACCCAGAACTGTGTGCGTTAATTTTATGTGCAATTCGGTCCCGAACTGCGGATGAATGTAATAAAATTCATCACACCATCATCATTATACATAGTAAATACATATATTGTGTCCATCATCTCGTTCGTCGGTTTTATTTCGTTTTGTGTATTTAAGTTTGTTTGTTGTGTGCTGGTAGTTTTGTTCTTTATTCACTGTAAATGCCAATAACAATCATAAACAATGATTTATAAATGAGAATGCCATGGTGGTTGGAGATTTTTCGTCTTTTCCTCGAAATGATTGATTTATAATTTTCTCCCCCAAAACAAAACAAAATAAAAAAAAAGGAGCCAGATACTCGAAGTACGAATTTGCGGTTTGTTATTATTGGTGTGTTGTTTTATGGTACATACATGACCTTTTATGGCAAGGTTATCAAACAATAAAATTTAAATAAATTCGAACCTACTCTCGGGACCGTGAGAGTGCGTTTTTTTTTGCCAAAGTTAGTGTTTTTTTTTTTTGTGGTGGTCACCCTAAAGTGCCAATTGATGCTTGACGAGATTCTTATGCGAGTGAAGAAGGTGAGGGAGAGAGGTGAGATATTGTTTATTTTTTTATTTAAATGTTTATACTGAAATTTGTTTAACATAAATGTTGGGAAAAGTGCACAGGCTTTTGTGGAAAAAGGGCTTAGATCTGTGCGCTGTCATACTCAACAGAACACCACTCAATCAGTCCTGATAAGAGTCCTTATTTCCCAAGTGGTGTACCAGTTTTCATTCAAGTCACATTGTTTAAGTTTACAATTGAATTTTCTAACCGAAGAATGATGTGTCAAACGTGTACATAAGTTATGTAGTCTCCACCAACAAGCCTCTCCAGTTATCCCGGTTGTACGCGTCACCTAAGGCGAAGTCTTTCACTACTGCGTTGTCCTTCCGGGTTTGTTTCAATGACTCTGCGAACCAGTGTGCTCTACATGTCTTAGTCATGTCAGACGACGGATGTGCAGTATTTTGACTAGGTCGATGTCGCTGTACAGCTCGTATAGTTCATCGTTGACTGCGTCCGGTCGCTGATTCTGCTAAGACTGTTGATCTTCATATGGTTTTGGCCTTCCAACCCGACGTGCACCCTGAGGATTCCATTTGAAGGTCTACTTTGCGATGTTATCATTTGATTTCCTTAGTGTGCCACCAATCCAGCGCTATTTACTTTGTCTTACCTCAATATCCAAATGCTTTTGACTCGTTTTACGCCACAATTTCTGGTTAGATATAATTTGCGGTCAACGAATCTTCAGGATGTATCGCAGACAGCGATTAACTTTCTCGTGATATTCGACTAAACTTTCCAGGTTTCATAGGCATACAATAGCACGAATGTAACGTTAGGTTAGAAGAGTCTCAACTGAGTGCGGAAGGAGATTTCCAAACTGGAGGCAGGGTACCAAATGTCCAGGTCCGGTTCATTATTTTTGTTTTCTTTCCTTCTTTCCATTAGTACTTAAACCGGTCGACTCGCCATTCAGTTTTGATGACTGACACATCACGTCTAGTCCGCTGATGTTATTTGCCCGGAAACAGATATCAGAATAGTCCAAATGACTTAGCCTTTCAAATGGTCTCCATTGGATATCGTGTCTCTCAGATGCACCTACAGTGGCAGTCAGCATATCGTCTATCGCCAATAGAAAGAGGATTGACGACAGAATATCACCTTCTCTGACTCCCTCTTGCACTTTCTTGAGAGCTGCACATTATGTAGAATAAAACACCTTGCGTTACTATAGGACTCCTTTGTGACATAAATTATTTTTGGAGGCATCGCTCTCCTGAGAACAGATCTCCAGATACATTCACGATTTATTTAGTCAAAAGCCTTTCCGAATCTACGAATATGAGGCAGAGCTGATTGCTGGAGAATTATACGCAAGGTGTTGATGTGGTCGACGCACGATTGACCACTGATTGAAAGCCCACTTGATGCCTTCTGAGGGTAGACTCCATTCCGTTCGCGAACTATAGTTGCCATTAGTTTCATTACTGTGATACCATGCCAGTTATTGTACCTACCATTTTATGGTATTTTGACAATAACTCCGTCCTTCCAGTGCCTAGGGTTGGTTCCATTTTCCCAAATGGCCTGTAGAAACGAAAGTAAAATACCAGCCGCTGTGGCGGGATCTGATTTCAGTCCAGATTACCATCGAGTTCAGCTGGTTTGTTGGCTTTGAGAAGATTTATTGCTGTTTTAATTTCTGCAATTGTAGGAGGTCCGGTACCAATACCTCTAAAAAGTGGCGCATGTCGAGCAATAGGGGGCTCTTTGGTGCACTGTGCTCACCGGAATTGTTATTAAGCAAAGCACAAAAATGTTCCTTCTATCTGCGAAGCTGATCCTCAGTTGATACCAATAGAGTGCCGTCCACATCCAGTAAAGGATGTTCCTTTTAGTTTGCAGGAGCTTAGATGTGACCGTACCCTGACTAGTTCATCCGCTTTTTTGTGGCCTGGAGTATCCATGTGAACTGGTACCCAACAAAGGGATATCTTATCGGCCACTGATATGTCGTCCAGCCTTTTGATGCACATTTGTCCGAGATTGGACCTTATTAATGTTGACTGTAACGCTTTAATGGCTTAACTGTCAACATAGATACTTACTCGTATTATCTTACCAGAAATATTTCCCTCAATATTCATGTCCGTAGATTGTTTTATTACAGTGACTTCAGCTTGAAAAACCCTGCAATCGTCCTTAAGTCGGAATGACCGATTTCGATCTTCACAGTAGATTCAGAACCAGTAAAAATGTACTTACATATGTACATTCACTTTGAATTCATCATTAATTCCACTCCTCACTGCTAGGAATTCTTATAGCGAATCTCTGCCAGGTTAGGTAAGTAATGTTGGAGAAAAGAAGAAAGCTTTCTTTTCGCCACACTTAAGTCAGTTCAGATTCATTGTAATATATATAGCGCCCCTAAGCAGCCTTCGATTGCGAATATCGCTGCTGTGACTTCAGATAAATAACCAAGGAGAAACTCAAACGTCAACCAGATAATGGGCCACGAAATTAGGTATCAATAGACAATCTCTAGAGCGGTTTTGGTGACAGACTTACAGACGTTGTCGTACAAAGTACAAACAATACATCAGCTACTGCCTACAGGCCGTCAATTGCGTGTACATTACAGCCAAGTCTTCCTAAACTTCCACCGAGTGAGAGTGACTTTTGCTACGCTTTGTAGATAGTCCTTCCATCTAACGAAAGCCACAAATATTCAATGGCTACAATCTATTGTTAGCCTTCCTGTGTATCCATGGCGGAATATTTACCGAGCAGTCACTTTGTTCAGTACGGAGTTTAATGGTGATGTAGTCTTTGCTGATTTGCCAACTGGATACCTAGCAGATTGGTAATATTTTCTTGCCCCAATCGCCGTGTCACGAGTAGCTATTGTCACTGCTATGAATTTAGCTTGGAAAAGACTACTCTCGTTTGAAGGTTTTCCTATTTTCAATGAGTTCAGTACGAGAAAAACGGAATTAGGTTCAGGAAGGTTTCGAGTCCTGCTGTTGGTTGGGGTAGTTTTCATTGCACGCTAGTCTTTGTATTTTCGTGAAAGTCACTAGATTGGTGATTTTGCTAGGGTACATTGTGTACCATATCTTCCTACGAGCAGTATGGAGTGTGTACTTCGGCAGAAATTAGCAAGTGGCATTTAGGCCAATACATTACCTAAATAATTTAGCAACCTATATATGTACATATCCGCCACACCAAAAATTAATGCAGGTAGGTACCTATAAAAGAAAAGATTAAAAAAATTTTTATAACAGACCCCCTACATGTATCCATACATACATACATACATATGTAAATATTTGATCTAAATTCTACATTCTATTCTAATCAGATTACGGGTTTTACCGGAAATGGATAAAAGCCTTTTATAGCGAAATCGTTTAATTAATTAAAACTGTTTTATTTAAACAAATTAAAAGAAGATTGCAAACATTTTAAGTAAAACTAGAAATTTGTACTTTAAACAAAAGGTCAAAACGTATTTTTCTTGATTTAGTTGTGATATTGTTATTTTATTGGAAAGTACCTAAACTTTGATTGATTCTTAAAAAAAATTAATGTCCACCAAATGTTTAAACATTTGGCGCAATATACCAGTACAGGTTGTTGGGATCTATAATACTTCAAAAACAGTACACCTACATAGTGGATTGAAGGAGCTTAGGTGCAAGACTTACCTATAATTTTTGCCTCATTTGGGATCTCAAGTCTTAGAACCCAGTCAAACAAATGTTCAAAACAAATTGGTCCCAATGCCGATCCTTGTGAAACTCCGCCAGATATGTGGAACTCACTTAAGCCATCATCGGTATCGAAGTATCGAGTATAAAACGTACTATTTTGGCATGGCATGACAGGAACTGCACTTTAAGTCTTCAGTTTTCAAAATTGAGTGCAATTTTAATACCCTTCAAGGTCACTAAAAGCAATGATAATATACATACATAGATCGATAGAATCGTTTATATGGGAGAGTGCGGTAAGACCATAAAATTAACGATGGATGGTTGGAGTAGTGCGCCAGCAACTCGCTATTCAAGTTCATGTGGCGATATACGATCTTTGATTTAGTTTCCCCATCCTGAAGGATTTGGTAGATCTACCCAGATCATCCTTTCGAAATTAACACTCACGATGAACTATATATCATCTGCATAGCATGCATGACTTACATAAGCTCTGTCTATTTAAAGATAACCTATCGTTCAGCTCCGAGCAAAGGTGTCGCAAAAGGAATATCCTGGAAGATAGACCTATAGGAATTGAAAAAAAGCCTCCTTTAAAGCTAAGAACAGACAAAACATACAGATCTGCTAAGAAGTTGTTAAGTTTAGACCAAAGAAGAAAAATAGCTATCGCTTCTTTAGTATTCTTATTATGGCTTATGGAAGCCTTGCAAACTGGTTCATGGAAATATGGACCACACAAGGATCTCTATAACTCTATAGGGTGCAGCACTATTGATTTCTATATCGATAGTCAAGCAGCAATAAAAGGCTTTGCATCACCAATAATTCGATCCAAGTTGGTAAAACAATACCGCAGATCTCTTATTCCAGGCAATTGCATGAGCTGGCTAAAGAGTGTGCAGTCCGGAAACTCCCTGACAATAGAGGGAACCGTCAACACATATTAAATCGATAAAATTTCAATTAGCTACCGTAGTCACCAAAATAGCAAACAGTGGTAAAAAAGTAGTCTTACTTCCGTTAATATGACAAACCTAAGAAAGACAGTTTGGGGCTCTTCCAAAAGACTTGGTGCTCCCTTCAACTATTTCTGTAGAAGCTGTAGAGACGAGAAATAGGAGAAAACCATGACGCACCTTTTGTGCACCTGTCCTGTCCTATCTTCTTTGAGGTGAGTAGGTACTTCTTCAAAGATCTTAACGATCTAGCTAGACTCGACTTAAGCAACATTAAAACTTCGTCTCCGGGTTTTCGGCATGGGTTCACACCGAAATTGGTTGGCCTGAATCTTGGCCCATCTGGAAAGTCTACATGTAGGTTCTGGTGGTGGTAATCAGGTTTTTCCATAATTGTATCAAGATGGAGATTATTTTGGTCTAAGTGTGTTCTTGCTAAGCGGGACAGCCAACGCAAGACTTTAGAGATTCAAAGACAGACGCTTTAGAGCTGGTGGTTGTGTTCGTGGCTATTCGTCTAAATAGCCTGTAGCAACTTTCGGAAGATAAATTTTATTGTTTATAATAATTACTTTAAACTCAGGACACTTCTGTCCTTAAAACACCTTATTAAGGCTTAACTCCATTGTTTGAGAACTTCTCCTCAACAGACCTATGGAAAGGTATTCCTATACTTAGTTGTTCCTTGGAGTTATATAAGACTGCGGGCTGCGCTACATGTCCTAGGCTTCACAAATAAGTGATAGTACTAAGTTTTTTAATTTGTTGGATGTAGTTCTGTAGCTCGTACAGTTCGCCATTGAATCTGTTTTACTTAGGCTTGTCAACCCAAATGGGATCCAATATCTTATCAAGAATTTAAAATATCCTTAGGTGTTCCGGATAGGGCCTTACTACTCAATTGCCTTGTCTCAACCAAGGTAGAGAAAAGTACTTAATACCTCGAAGTTATGTACCACTGTGTCAAATGTTCACGAACGAAAGGTCCCTTAATTTCCGCCTGCAATACAGGTGCCTGAGATGCAAAAAAAAACAGCTTGTTTTGAAATGATCAAAAAACGTGTATTTCGGCTTCAAGGTCGTCTCAAGTCTCTGACTTATTGACATAGACAGTGAACTTCACATAATCCCAACAAAATAAGTCCAGAGGCGTCAAATTACACGAACAAGGCAGCCAGTTGACAAGTCTATTCCTGAAGATAACACCGTCACCGAACTTCGACTTCAATTACTCGATTGTTTGGCCAGCTGTATAACATGTGGAGCCGTCTTGTTGAAACCACACATGCACCATTGATTTTGACTGTGTAGTAGTATGAGGTAATTCAATTAATCAATTTTTGTGGGTGTAGTAACATTTTGTGAATGGTTTTGGGTTGCTGAGCTACTCAAATACTTAATAACAAAGTTGCTTGGCCTGAAATGCCCTGCATCGCTTTGATTAAAATATGAAAAATTGCAAGTACAGTCGAGTTGAAATGCCTAAATAAACCGCAGCTCACTTTATGCATAGCTAAGAAATCCTATTGGAAAAATGGGGCATCGCAGTTGAAAACCCTTTTCAAGCAATGTAGGTACTGCAATCAGTCCTACCTTTGGTCTTGTAATCATTCCATCTCTGCCAGCACCTATGTGTTTATGTAAGTATCTATGTACATTCTACTTACTTCGGTGGCGCCCAGGTTCACCTCGGGCCTCAACATTTTACATTCTACTCAATAAAATAAATAAATAAAGAAACCTTTTAGTTAGGATGGGTGCTGTGCGACTACTTCCCGGATGGCCGAAAAAATGGTGTCTTCGGTATTTCTCGTTTGCATTATAGAATGGCGGTCAATTTGTCACCCAAGAACTTCCTGTGAGTGGATACGTCTTAGATATTTTCTGTCCGAACTACTTAGCATTGGTGGGAGTACTGAATCAGAGGTTCGAAACTTATGCGTGGCACTTTATATTCTGGCAGACATTACCATGAGTTACTCAGATGTTTAATAGGCTCATAATTACGCCTGTAAATCTACACATTCACACGAGTGCTGACGTCAAATAATTTCGAAAATAAATTCTTTGACACAATATACTTGGCCAGACTAACCTCCTATTGACTGACGAAACACCACCCAAGGCTACCAATGCCTATATCGTTTCCTTAAAAAAAAAATCCATTAACAACTTCAAAAACATATTTTCGCTTTGTGCACAATTAACATTCAGAGAATTTTTTTTTGTTCTTTAAATTGGTTTTCTCCCACACATTTTAATTTATTTTTAAATTTAATACCACAATAACTCTTTAGATCATATATATAAATCAATTATAACGCAACAGTGAATATAAAATAATAAATTAACCGAAACGTCTAGACCTTTCATCCAACAAATTTGTTCTTACATTAATTCCTTTTGATATAGTAGGTAAATTATAAAGCTAAACTAACGTATAAATCTTTGAAATATTTAATAAAATTAATTTATTACCCGCACACCCATCATTTGTCACCGAATGGCTTTCATAATAAATGAAAGAAATTATAATGGGAAAACAAACAAGAGGAGAGAAAAAAAAAAAATTAATTAAAATATAAACATGGCTACCTACGCGCTCCAATTATCGTAGGTATGCATGTGCTTCGTGATTCGTCGCTGGTTGGTCTGATAAGAATGGTATTACGTGCATTAAAGCCTCATTAAAGTGCATGTTTTGGGGTAAGAAAAAGCTGATGGTTTTCCTTTGGCAATTAAGTCGAACACTTGTGTAGAGTAGGGACGTGTGTTCAAAGGCGAAGCCACTTGCCACGCAGAACACCCACGGAGTACATTTCCAAGTGCAGTTTTGGAATGTACATCCATACATATGTATAGATACATGACTCTTAAAAAAAAAAAAAAAAGACCACATGCTTCATGCTTGGAATATTTTCAAGGCTCAGGCAGGATTATTGCAGCGGCAAGTACTCTCTGTTGCCACAGATGCTGCACCAATTGGAATCGCTTCTTTATGTACGGTTGGCAGGGAGAGAGAGAGTGAGTGTGTGTATGATGTATAAAAACCTATAAAACAGCGGGAGTTGCACATGCACATACGCTTTGAAATTTATACTCCATCACACGCACATCGATTACGTTTCCTTTTTTGTTTTTTTTTTTTTTTTTTTATTTTTTCAAAATGAGTTCATCCCTTTGGGCGTTTTGTTCTCTTTTTATATATTTTCTCCTTCGTTTTCCTTTTGATCGTAAAAAAGAAAAAAAAAAAAAAAAACGAAAGAAAATTAAAAATCTGTTCCACTTGCTGGCAGAGTCCTTTTTTTTTTTGCTCCTTTTTGATCCACATCTACCCACACAATGAAGGAATCGTAAATTATTTCCATTTTTATTTTTATTTCTTATATGGGGAAGTGGAATTCCATTTATGGATCGATATTTGGTCAAGAAAGACTGCAGCAAAAAAAAAGAAAAAAAAAAAAACACGACGAATGCGGTGGATCATGACTAAAATTTCGAATTTTTTTCCCTGTTCCCTTGGTGTGCCTACATATAACCAAGCGTCGTCGTCGTCTCTGTTGTCCTCTGATGGAATGTAATCAAGAAGATGATTCGTTTCAGGTTTTATTGCACAAAATTGATAAATACTAAATATGGCGAAGATAACGAGAATACTCTTCGACAAGACGACAAGACGACAAGGCGACCAGCTAAATGTTTAATAAAAATCAACATTTCAGCAGTATAACTGCGGGCACAATAAATATTTACGATGGCGCTAATTCGCTTTCGGTAATAAACAATGCGGGGAATATATTATGATTGTCTATGTGGAATTTTGTCGATTGAATTTAATTCATAATAATTCCGAACGGAATTGGTAATTCATTCAGAAGTTATGGGCTGTGGCACTTGATTGGTCCAATTAGGCGGGATGTGTCGTATTTGAGGGTGGAAATAGTCGAGAATTCCAGGAGGACTGCCATGACAAACAATGGTTATTCGCAGGTGAGTTATTAGTGACTTCTTCATGTGGAACTTTAGCATAGCAAGCTTTATTCTGTATCTATACTAAATTATGTTACTTATTTTAGCAAATCCTTACGCTTGCTGTGTAGAGCTTTTGATGTAGAAGATATGAGTGCTCGAAAGATACCGAGGGAACCGTTCAAACATCGGGTTTTTTACGGATGAAAGTCGATAAGTCAATTTTCCTTAGAAACAGTCTAGCATTTACTTTTTTCATTTAATTTTTGATGAAAAAGCTTTCGTTGTCCCTTTTTAACTGCGTCACAATCATCTAGGTTAAGCTTCTCCCAGTTTTTTCTCTAACAGATGCTGTTTTTTAAATTCTGGACAATGAGGACCTTGTAAAGATACACCTTAAAGCGTCTATTAATTGTACACATTTGGGTTAGGTGGAGGAGGCGATTCTTGTTGGCCCATTTGTCGAAGTTGGGTACAAATCTGTGGGCTCATTTTCCTTTGTGAAAGTGATGCCTTCTTTATTGCCATTTCGATGCATTTACTACTACTTTTGATTACTGGTCGTCTCCTGGTGTCATTATTGGTGATGCCAATGTGTTTTTTTTTTTGTCGGGTTAGGAAACACTCCACTGGGGCACTCAGACGCCAAGAGATACTGTACTACCAGGAAGTAAGACCCAGTATTACCCATTTTACTGGAATTTCTTCAACTTCAGGAGAAAGCCATTAAAGCACTTTAGTGATAAGCACTCACAATCACTCACTCTGCATCGAACATCAGCCTCCTGATGTGAGCAAAGGCAAGATAATCACAAAGGAAATGATCCGAGGTATTGTCGACCTTTCTACAAGTGTCGCTGACAGTGGTGTTACTTAAGCCTATCACATTGAAATGCTGAAATGGAAGCATCTGGTAACAATAAGTTGTCAATAAGTTGCCTACAGTCTTTTCTGCTGAGAGTCAGGTAATTTCTCACAGACGTTCGGGGGTATTCGTTTAGTCTGCTTGCATCCTGGAGAACCGTTTCACACAAGTGTGTTAATAAGGCAACCCAGGTTGAAGTCCTAAAAATCGACCTTTCAAGCCTTGCTCAGTAATATTATGGGAGATCTCAATCTCAAAGACTTCAACCTTGCGACGGAATTCAAAGAATTCTTGCATTTTAGAATTATTTCGTCTTTTTGAGAAGGTACTTGATCCGTGTTTTTTTTTCTTGCAAAATGAAAAATGATTCAAATGGGGTCTGTCTTCATCTGAAACTCTTTGGTTTCCATGGTACTGATACTCTTTCGCAGCAGTCACCTTTTACCATTGTGTCCTTGACTTTTCTGCTGCAGATGGGCTACACTTTTATTTGTTCCTCTACTAGATGATGGCCATGTCACCCAAATCAAACTAATCCTGAAAGTCTCGCTGATGATCTCGGGACTGTTAATCTTAAGAGATTGGCCCGTATTTGATTTCACAGTAGTGGGGCTATAACAAGATTTAGAATGTCTTGGGCAAAGCATCTAAACGCAGCTGAACAACGCATAGTACCCTATTATTGACAATAACTTGTCGCTGGTACTTTATAGAGAGAAATCCACTAATATCTCATCCGTAAACTTTGGTTTTGTCTGCCTGCGTTCCGGAGTGGCCAGAAAAAAAAAATTATGTTCATAACAAACCTAATCATCAATTGCAGCCATGAGCGAGGAGAGAAGACAGGAAGACACGAGTGTATCTCAGTAATCTCAGTGTAAGCTGGGACCCAGAATAGAATCAAAGACCTTCATTTTGTCACCAAATTCGAGAATCTTTGTTTTTCAAACTACTTTGGAAGTGATAATAATGTCGAGGGACACATTAAAAGTAGTCTGGCTATCGTTGCAGATACCTTTTGCCTATTCCTTACAATATACACCATAGCGTATTTATACGAATCAAGCGAAAGTATTTATAGCAATCAGGAGAGCCTATCCTTTATCCAAATGTTTGACATATTAGGGTTTTTCCTGAGATTCAAGTGGCAATTCTCTAGAATGACACCCTTTCACCTAGAGGCCGATGAAAAAATGATTTATTAAACCATAGATATGGAAACAACTCGACTTGTCATTTATAGAGGCACAATGATTATGAACAATGGTTGTATTGGGTTGGTTATATTAAGGCGGTTGCACATCAACTTCATCTCAATTGATATTAACTGGTTTACACCCCAAAAGTTTAGGGCTCCTCTCAGATGAAGCTGTAGCAAAGAAAAAAAGAATGAAAGGGTCATTCATTTCGTATGCCTCTCAGACCATGTATTATTCCCTTCGACAACCTCAGCGAACTGGCGACCTTGGATGTTAAATGCGTCGTTTGATATATGAATCACTTCGAAAGCTTATTAGTAGTAGCAAATTGATTCCTGGTGTCACTATGGATACTTTGAGTTAGGCCTATAAACTCCCACAGACAGCCAACCTTAACTAAACTTTAACCTAGATCCTACGTCCACAATGGTGCCGCACATCGAACCAACTCCTGTTGGATTACACCAAATGCTGCCTTGACTGAGGTGCTAGATTGCCTCAATAGTGCTATCATGATGTATCTAAGTATAAAGATATTTTAAAGCACTTTGCGCATTTTACATGAATTGAGTGAGTCTTTGGTACACGTTCTGGAATCTTCTGGAGCACGAGGTTTGAAAAGAATGAAGTATCTGCCCACGTACAGGATATTAAATAGGAATATGCTGAGCATATATCAGCTTCTCATAGTCACATTCCTTTCAAAGAAACTGGAACGAAGAGGGTGGTCATTACTCAGAAAAGCATTCCGAGACAATTTTTGTTTTATGTTCAGAGTGAAAGAAAGTAAAAGCTCTGAAAATGGTCTTGCCATAGATACAAGGAATCTTGTAAACCATTAGTCTACCAAAACATATAGAGGGTTTTAGATGTCTCAGACTTGACATATTTTGACCAATGAGTTTGGTATTTTTACTTTGGATCACTCCTTAATATTTGACTTCGTATATCCGGATGGTAACAACTATTTAAAAATGACTGAGACAAATGGACTATGATTCTTCTTCTATAGAGGATTTGATGAAGAACGGATTGCTATGGCCTGCTTACTTCTAATCCTACACCATTTAGATTCTTAGATGGGAGTCAACCATGCCCCAAGCATTAAAAATAGAGTACAGGTTTGTGCATCTTTAAGTCAACCAAGGTGTCCCTGCTTTTCATCAGAAGGTTTGACTAAATTTGGTTTGAAGAACAATTTGAAGTATGTATGTAGGTACTTCGCTTTTTCACAACCATTCTCTTCTCACAGATAACAACTATCTTCAAGTTACGTCAGAGAAAAAACTGATCAGATAGGTAGGTACTAAACCCTAAAGCAAGAGGAATGAAAAGATTTAACTTCTCAATTAGACCAAACAAACAATTAACTTTATCTATGATAAAAGTAGGAGCTTTTATCATTGTAGTTGACTCATCTGTTGTGTTATGTAAACTTTTCCTGTCTGCCGTTTAACTTGCATAAGAGTTGTTGGCTATGAAAGTGCGAATTCACTGGCTCAGTCCTATAACCTTGTGTGGCGTTAACTAAATAACTGATGGTGATCAAGTGTGAGGTTGTCTTGGGTCTCATTCACAGAGATTTCTAAAACGACTACCTGTACTAGGCATATGTACAAATAGACCAATATCATCCTAACGATACCAAAGTATGTACACGGAGCCCATCGAATTACTCTTTTCAGGTCTTCTCTAGCAATTGATATAATTGGTAAACCTCGATCCAAATTGCTTATTTATGATGCTTTTATCTTCGTTATTTGTTCTCCATTCTTATAATTATGCGATTCATTGTGCAGACCTCGTGCACTGCTAATTGGCTGGACTTGCACAGACTCCCATCTATTTAAAAAAAAAATGTCCGTAGACTTCGATTACTATGAGTCCTCATTTGAGCCTGAAGATTTTTATGGTCTTCACGGAACGGTGAGATGAAGTTTATATAATTGTCATTGTGGAAAGAAGTCTGATGGTCAAGCTTCACTTACTTACTTACTTAGGTTACTTAGGTCAGGCTTCGCTGCTGTAAGTATTATGGTTTTTTCAGCTATCTTGCTGTGGTCAAGAAAAGAATTTGGTCACGTTTCCATTCTGAATAAATTCAAAATCTGTTTCGAAAACACGGACTAGATCACTCTAGAATGACGATCCATTTTAAGAAGATAAGCCCATTCACTTCTGCACTGATGGTTCAAAAACCAAGAGCCGGTGTGGGTGGCAGTATTTTCTCTCACAGGCTTAATCCTAAGCCGCCCTTTCGTCTACAAAATCATTGTATTGCGTTCCAGACGGAAATAGTGTTGATTAAAGAAATCTTATTTTGACTTGAGAAAAACGTGATATACGTTAGAGATGTATTTTCAAACAGCCAATCGGCAATCAAATCCTTGGAATTGCACTCTATAAATCCTTTAGTAGCTTTAAGCTAGCGATCGTCACTTACGGAGATGCCTGAGTAGTTCAATATTCACCTTTGTGGGTTGCCGGGGCTTAGAGACATTGCAGGGTATACCCATCCTGCCGGACAAAAGTACTTGCAAACTCAAATTCAAGTTGGATGCTATCTAGAGTACAAATCTTAGGTGGATAAGTGGATCAACATATCTAACGACAAAACATATTTGACCAAAGCTAGATCTTAAATGTTCCAAGAATTTAATTTTTCGCAATAGTTTGTTGGGCACTGTCAAATAGGCAAGCATGCTACAAGACTAGACTTTTTAGCAAACAACATCTGCTGCTTGGATGACGAAGAGGAAGAAAGGTTCAAAATGGCGGAGTGAATTTATCTTTGTTCTGGAAAAAATGTAATTGGGTAATTGATGGAGCCTCTGAGAATATTTGTTCACCCATCCGTGAAGATGGATATGTAGGCCATTTGTCCAGCTATCTCTCTGGAGGGAAATTTGGAATCGAACTTGAGGCTGATGTCTGTATGGGGAATAAGGTAGTCAGAATGCGTATTAACGTTTCACCAGTTGGTGATGGTGTTGTGTCCGATTTGGTTACTTTTCATTCAGGTTTGTTGGAGGCATAAGGCGCTTTTTGCCGCTACTTTTTGGTGAAGAGGTCAGGTGGGCAAGGCCAGAGCATGGCTTTAAGGTCAGCAGTGAGTGTTGTTATGATTGCGCTGATGGTACCCAAACACGCTAGAAGTTGGATTCTTGTGAGGATGTTCAGATTTGTAGCTTTTGCGGCATCAGGCCATCAGACCAGATAGCCGTTTATATGTGAGGATGGCTCTAACGATTGCGATGTACATATGTATGGTTTTGGCCTCCATTTTTTATCTAGTGTATGCGTAAAAAACAATCGAGGCCTTCTTGGTACGTTCAAGTAGGTATATTGTCTTTTCACTTAAAGATTCGATCTAATATGCTCCCTAGGTATCGTGCCTTGTCTGATATTTGGATTTTAGCTCTATTCAATCTAGGTGCCTCTAAATTGGGTATTTTCTTCTTATTTGTAAAGAGACCTACATATGTATGTATATGTTTTTTGTTCATTAAAACCAAGTCTGCAGCTTTTAGCCCAGTTGTTTAGGGCGTTCAATGGTGTTTGTAGCAGGTTTCAGAGTAGTGGTGATAAGACTCCTCCTTGGGGGATTCTATCCAATCTGATAGGATAGGATTCACGTGCGTCTGGTCTAGTGCTCTTCTGACTTATTTAAAGTTTACGTTGTTGAAGGACACCCTGTTAAACTAAGATCGCTTTATTTGCTTTACTGTTTCCAAAGATCGATGTCTTAGTACTTACTATTGTTCTGTCCGTCGCAAAGGTATGATTATTT
This sequence comes from Xylota sylvarum, assembly GCA_905220385.1. Lineage (NCBI taxonomy): Eukaryota > Metazoa > Arthropoda > Insecta > Diptera > Syrphidae > Xylota > Xylota sylvarum. Next base: position 45,539,286 of record LR999958.1, read on the forward strand.
TGAAAACTAGCTGCAATTCGTTCGCATACATAATGAAAAATATTAGCACTAGTCACGATCCCTGCAGTACTTCAAAACAAACATTTCGATTCGCTGTAACCAGGTATTTGAACTTGAAAATTCCATCAATTTTTTCTTCGAAAAACTTCCAATAGCGAGGTAGGTTAATCGGGTTCCCGAACTCATCCTAAAGTCTTTTGACGGACGACGAGTTCTTGACTACGTACTTATGTACTTACATTTAATACAGCACGTGAACGTTAAAAACCAAGACTTAGTAAGCTGTATTAATCCTATGGACCTATTAGCCTAACATTTTACATCCTAAAATCGATAGACTGTCTGAAAGATATTTAAATTCAAAAACGGATAGAAGTGTCCACTACAACTTTGTAGTAGATATTGTAAAGATTGCACCTATAATGAAAAATCACAGTGCTAGAATATCAAGTTATGTTTTCTCTGAATTTGGTTAATAGGCTGCTTCCAAGGGTGTGTGGTTATAAACTACGCTATATGGCCATCGGTTACGCTATCGATAGTGGTAAGCCAAGGCCTGTTGCTGTAGCTTTTACAAAGAAAGATTCCATCTTGTATTTATCCTCCTCAAGTGTATCTTACTACTTTAGTCCAATAAAATTAAGAAATGTTGGCTTCTTTTGTATTAGATAAAGTTCATCCATATGATCCACAAGATCCACTGGACGAGTTATTCCATGTTCAGTAGGGTCTGTGTGAGCCTTATTTCAAAAACGAACGGTTACGACCATTGCATAGAGCGTTTGTTTGGTGGTTGTGGAACCATAAATATGTTTTTTAAGGTCTCAAATGCTACGCCTACTGACTCCTTATCAGCACTTAAAACTTTGAAAGGTACAAGCCTCTACAAGAAGCCTTTAGAAACTACTAGATATGCTATAAAACTGCAGCAAGTGAAGGGAGATACTTCACTTATGTACTTATAAACGAGAAATTCTTATGGAACACATTCATATCGAAAAAGAAAATATTTTGTCCATTATTGAGGTCAAGTCAGGGACATTCGTATTGTTTCGAATGGTTATTTGAGGTAAAAATATTGGATCGTGTAAACTGGTTTAATTGTGGACCATCAGTGGAACCATGACATCTGATCTGGTTCACTGCCTAATCAACTTAATGTACGACATCTCGTTTTAGTTCTGCTTCGATGATTTACAATTTCTTGCCAAGCATAACTGCAATTGAAGACCATAAAACCAGCTCTACCTGCAGACAAAAAAAATCATGGACTAGTGAATCTTAAGAATTTTTCATCGTAGGCATACTTACTTACATAAGTTCAGTCGGAAGTCTCCTAGAACGACGCAATGCATATAACCGACCGATAGATACAATAGAGTCAGAGTCAGATGGTTATTGAGTGTTCGATTGAGAAGAACATTAACTAGCTTGACTCCTTTTGATGGGAATCTACAAACACCCAAGAATAGTGTGCCTTTGTGTGAAATGAATGTATACATACATACGTACATACTATGTGCGTGCGTTCCAATTGGAAAAAAATTCATGCCACTACGAGCTTTTCCCATACAAAACCGTCACCTAAATCTCCGAAATCTTTAAGAGTAGGTACACACATAAAACTCAAATCCTGTTTTCCACCGAAAAATCCCCCACCCTATGCGTATACCAAGTTTCATTGTAATTGAATTGAATTCATTTACCACATGACTTGCTACCAAAATTGCTTTTAAATTAATCAAACAAAGTCAGCTGCTATAAAACTAAATAACTGTACACACCGAGCGACAGAGTTCCCAAAAGAAAACACCGCACACACCAACTAGAATCATAAAATCCGCATGTTTTTCTCTTCCATCGTCTTTATTTCGATTTGATTAGTTTTCTCCCAAAAAAAAAACGTATACGTCTCGACCCCTCTGTCTTTGCTTACTTTATCCACGAAAAGAAAACTCATAAATTTTCCTTTTCGCAGCCTGCATTTGACATCTACATTCACACACAAACACTAAGGCACAGCCCCGAAAAGAAAACCCAAAAAAAAAAGAAAAGATACACCAAATGTATACCAGATCCCAGTACAACCCATTTCGGTAGTTACGTATATTTATTTTCAGCCCCTTGGCAAACATTTTTCCTGGGGGTTGTCAGTTTACCCTTAAAATCCCTTGGAAAACACACGGTAGCCATTATGAGTGTATGTGTGTGTTTGTGTGTCCACAAAAGATTGCAATCCGAGAGTTTTGCCGTTCACAACAGCAAATGGCTTTCATTCGCGCAATTCCCTTGACTTAGGGGTTGGAGAGAATGGTAGCGCGCATTATGGACGCGCTCGGCACACTCATAAAAGCCACCACCATCAGGCGCGCACAGGGTTAGCGCCATAAAAACCCAGAGACCCATAAAACATTTGGGGTTGCAAAACGAACGGTACACACAATGTTGAAAACCCCTAATTTTCTGTGCTGTGCACAAGTAACAGTAGCCCCCGCGGCATGCATAATGGGAGCGAAATGCAAAATGGACTTTCTCGGTACTTTCCGTTTCCGCTGCGTACACTACACCCCCCACCCCATCAAACAGGGTAAATATTTTATCCTTGCTTGCTTAGTACCACCACCCCCGTTGGAAAATCAACCCTTAAAAGCGTTTCAAGAATATTAGGATACTCACCATCTCCATCGCCATCGCCGTCGTCGTCGTCATTCCAATGGGGGCGAATCGAGGAATACAGAATTTTTTCGTTCTCAGTTGTTTATTTATTTACTCACAAATACACTGCTAATGGAATGTGTATCTATGGCACCTCTATATACAGCTGAACATACATATATCTATCAGCTTGTTTATAATTTGTTCTTTTACTCGGCTATAGATACACCACAGCGATACATAACAAACACACACTCCCATTCTTGTTTTCTCGCTCTCCATTTCATTCTCTCTCGTCCAACACATGCACACATTTTTGTGAGGAAACAACATTTTCCCATTCTGAACTCCTCGGGAGGAGGCAAACCAGCAAAAAGGAAAAATCCAACGGCTCAAGAGTTTTTCACAATAACGTTTTATGGCATTCGGTCATAAACTTGATTGTAGTGTGCGCGGGCCAACGGCGGCAGCTTCTTTTCTGGCGGCGATTGAGAGTTTTTTTTAGCTACTTACTACACTATACTACTCAATACTAATTTTCTTCGGGTTTTACTTATTTTTTTGTTGTTGCTATTTTTTTGCACCGTTAAGGGGCAAAGAAAAAAAAACAACACAACTAATAGTAATTATATTCCATTGTTTCGTGGCCAACATCGTTAAGTTGGGTTGTACGTAACGTAGTCGTACTATGTCCTGTTTGGCCTTTCACGGTACTTAAATGGTAATAGAAAAAGCGAAATCGGTATTTTCTAGTGAACATTGTTTTTATTTTATTTTTTTTATATAAAACGGTGTGTGAACTATTTGTTTGGATTGTTTAATGGTCATCTGACGACAGACTAAAATGCATCATTGTCATAAACCCACCCGAGACATAATGAGAGCAAATCGCTGAGACGTTGCTTTTTTAACTGCGCGCGGTGCATTTCAATGGTTATTGCCAATAAATAGTAAATTTTAAGGCCAAAATTAAAGTGACTGGAAGGAGAAATTACAAGAAAAAAAAAAAGTGTAGTGAGTGAAGTGTAATGAGATAGATGTTGACATTCTTTTCGATGGATTGCTGAAATTGCGTGGAGGTATGTGGACTTTTAACTACTTACTCGATTCTTCTGTGATTTTGCATATTTAGATATTTTTTGTGTCGAGGTTATGCTTGAGTCATGATGTATCATGTATTAAGTAATAATAGATTTACATCTGTAATTTATTCAGAGACAGTTTTGTATCTTTTGTTAAGGTAATGCAACAGACGATGTTCTACGCTTTTTTGTTTAAATGAATCTATTGTATCTGTACAAGCATTAGAGCATACATATTTCTACGTAAGTCCATAAAATAAATTAGAATTGCTAAACTTCAAAATGCACGCACTGCATTTGAATATTAGACAATGACATTACCTATAGATACCTCGAGGACCTTGTACAAGACAAAACTTACACAATAGTTTGCACACCTATTACATTTCGTATTCGTCTCCTTAGCTTAGGGCCGTATGCTTTTTTGTTTGTTAATTTTTTTCCAATAAAATAAGAAAAGCATAACAGATTTCGGTAGGGAATGAACGATCACCTAAAAATAATTATTTTTAGTACGTATCCCACAACGCAATAACCCAACTGTATAGCTATTGAAATTTTTAAATTAGTATTCAGTATTAGCAGTCACGGGAGATGATTATTTGCGTGACTAGTTAAATATCTAAAACACTAGCCAGGAAGGAATTACGAAAGATACGAGTACATTAGTCGTTTCAGTCATGTTAAGTCAGAGGAGGATTTTTCTTTTGTTTAAGTTGACTGAATAGTTCTTTTTCATTATAAACATTTGTTCATTTGTTGAATGAGAGAATTATAAATGCTAGACGCATTTGTTCAATAAATACTCAATGGTTGGCTTAGATTTTGAGCAATAGAAATGGCTTTTTAATAAAGAGGATAGATTTTCTTGCAACGATTGTGACCATATTTGAAAAGGTTTTTGTATCTATTTATGGCATATGTATTCAGCAAAGTCTGCTATTTAATCGTGGAATCCTATGCAATCGCATAACATATTCAAGCTATGAAAAGATTTGTTGTCTGTTTGTGCATTACATGAAGTGGTCAAAATAATAGGTCAATGGAAGCCACAATTTATCGATTCATTATGAAATTTTTAACAATTATTGGTCACTCACTACCTGTGCATCATTGTCACTATTGGTAAAATGAAAGCATTGCCACCGCGTCCAAATTTCTCGTCAATCGTAAGAACTGGATTCAGACCACATCTTTTCAATTTTTGAATAAAACTGTAGGGTGCATCCGTATGAAATCCATTTAACCCAGAAAATTCAGCAATTTGACAACGTATAGAGGCAATGCTTAGGCCCCGAATACACGGTATAAATATATTTTTATAAACGGAACAATAAATAAGATAAATTCTGCAAAATTTGAGGTGAAACCAATATACGAGTGATTTTACAGTGCTTTGGAAAATGTCCTGTATGATGTATTTTCGGGATGTGATGTAGAACCCCCCCTTTGGTTCTAGGTATAACCCTAATCGCCAAAAAGAGAAAGGAATCGGAAAATAATATTATTTTTTGTTTGTTCTAATTACTGGAGACAATTGTAATATATTTTTACAAAAGAATAGGTGTCGTTACAGGATTCGAAACAGTGAAGTTTAGGGCAAGAAAAATCCAAGGTTTACTATTGAAAGAATCAGGAAGATAAACTGAGTCTATCTACAGAATAATAAATTACAAAAAAAAAAAATCAATGTTTCAGGAATGAAATCATTTCTGTCTTTGCCCAAATACATACAAAGACCTGTGTATCGTTGACTGTTGAACCTCTCCCATGTTACTTAATGAAGATTTAAAAGCTATATTAGTATGCAAATTATTTTCTAAATTTTTAATACCTTACCTAAGTTTTAAAAGGTAATATCAGCTTTAAATAATCCATTCTAAGGATATACTTCCTTACAACTCCTTACTGTTTTCGAAGTGTCAGAAGATTTCATATCGATTTCCTTCCATTTGGAGTTAGTCGTGAAGGGAGTTCAAAAAATTTTACCTTTTTCTTGAATACAAAGTTAACCTCAACAACTTTATCTGCTTAATTGGGAATCGGGACATTCTGTTAGTCAGACTTTATGGTACCTTTGTAGGTCTTAATTTGTATCCATTTTTTTTTTAGAACTTGACTGGTACGCAAGCATCTCGACTTCTGACTTTTGACTTAAAATTTCCATTTAACTTAAAAGTGCTTTGGATTTTTATTGAGAATCTTTTACTAAAAATTTCGTTCGAAAATACATCACATGTGGCTATAGTAACTTTTTAAAATATTTTCGTTGGTTTTAACGAAATCAAATCATTTTCAAATCAGTAGAGAAATACATACCATGAGTCCGACTTTGCAAGTTGACACTGGTCTGATCACATAGCCCTGCTAGAATCACCTAAGGTCTAGTTTTTATTCTGCATGCTTTTGTGTGCTTATACCTTTCCTCAACTTTATTCCTTCGCAAAAGAGGACTTTATGAAGCCCATTTATGACATTTGAAATACTCATCGTTTTCTTTAGGGTGTTGCTGTGCGATTAATCTACATATGTGCACAAGTTCTAGTTTTAAAAAAATCCAATAAGTTTTTGAAATCTTTTTTTTATACTATGATGCATAGTTTGAAACATTCAAAAAATGATAGACTTCCCAAAAGTATATACATATGTATGTAAATCTGTAAGCTATACTTAAAATATTTTGTACACGTTTTATTTAATTTTTACTTTTAATGCACAACCAAAAAAAAATCAAATAGAACCACATTTGTTTAGATTAACTTGGAACACATCTGTCTTTAGTTATATTTTAGGGGTGCTGCTGTCAAAGTTAAAATTAAGTTGGGGCACTGGGTTTTGATATTCAGTACTTTTTGAGAGTCACATTAACTTAAAGTAGATGTAATTTTTTTATTTTTACTACAATGCTTGGTTTGGAGAAAGAAGTAGACAAAAATATTTTAACGAAGTTTGTAGACATTTTTAGATAATTTTGTTTTCTGTGGCCAGCTTTTAAGGATGAACGTTTACTTTATGTCACCACATTTTGAATCTAAAGCCTTTTGAGATTTATGTATAAGAAATAGGGATAAAAAAGGTCCTAACTAGTATATAGATGCTTAGTTTAATCAAACTTATTGTTCAACGCCTATTTTTGAGAGTGTTTCTTATAAAAAAATATAATTTGAAAAATTTGCTCAGAATTCGTTTAGATTGTCTACCAAAAAGGGACAACATATTTTAACCAAATAAGTAAATTTTTCTGTACAGTATAACATCATTGAATTTGATACAAAATTTTCGACTTTCATAAGCAAATTCTTTTCGTGAAAGCCCTGGTTTATTCCAATAAGAACCAGTATCCAGAGACTTGAGAGGGAATATTTGAAAATAATTTTTGAAATAATGCCTGGTATTTTAAAAGAACGTTCTACAAAATACCATAATATGTCACCCGAATATATTTTTATTCACATACATATGCAGATTAAACTCTCATAGACCCATAGAATTATAACTTACACTAATGAAAATTTGAAAAACAAAAGAAGTACATCTAATTACATATGTATGTACTTAATAAATATGATAAAAATGTATTGCTGGCATGTGTCGACATTTCTACAGTACAGTACGGGGCTGTTTCAATGAAACACTAAAATCCAAAAGGACAGAATAAATGAAAACCATACCAAACCTTTTATTGAATTAACAAATTTTCTTTTATGGAAAAGTTATGTCGCAGTCTATCCTAAAGGCAAATAAAATTGTTAAGAAAAATTACAGATCTTTAATTCCTAAAAAAAGTGGTTACACTGAAATAAAAGGTTTTTTTAAAAGCGCCCGGTTTTGTATTTTAAATAAAAAAAAAAAGATGAACGGGTTGATATTTGGATAATCGAAAGCATGAACACTCTATCCATAAATCAAACCAGCACAGGCCATTTCAGTCATCAACATTTGCCTAAAATTTGTGAGGCCGAAGTTTCCACAATTTTAAGCTTTAGAAACCTAGGAGAGAAGACTATGATCAAGCAATTTTCTTCCGTGGGACAAACAACAATCAATAATTTTTGGAGAAAACCTCTAAATAAATTTTCTGCATAGCTTTTGTTTTCTCATGCAACTTTTGGTGTTGTCTGGTATTAGAACCACGAATCTACAGTACAGCAGTTCAATGTATTAACCATTGAGTCTCGGCTCCCATTATGGAATACAACATTATTCAAATGTCACACGCTTGTACGGGTGAATGCGCTAAGTTCAATTTTCTGTGAGTTTGTTCCCGGCGGTCGATGTTGGTCTTGAGGTTGTCTAAAGTCTCTGGCTTATTGCCATAGAACATGAACTTAATATAGCCACAAAGATTGGTCCATTTCTGGAGCTAACAGGATCACCGAACTTCGATTGCAATAACTCTATGGTTTGGGCATGAAACGCCGTTTTTTGATATCCAGGTCATCCTCATCCAATTTATCATATAAATAGTTAGTTAACATGTTCCAGTAGTGATCTGTGCTGCCAGCATTATTGCTGACGTAGTACGGTTTAATGACCCCTCTAGTATGAAACCCGAACCAAATAGTAAATTTTTGTAGATGTAATGGCATTTCGTGAATCGATTTAGGGTGGTAACTTCGAAAAATCGCACACGTAAAGTTGTAGTCGTTATTGTCACAACTTTGATAAAAATTCGGATAATTTTCACACGTGGTTGTTGTACTCTTCCATGATTACAAAACAAGCACCGACGAATTGAAAAGTCAAAAAAACCGCCACTTGTGATGTTAGACCCTACCCGAGAGACTCTATTGGAAAAATGGGGCGTCCCAATTAAAAAACCTTTTGGTTTTAGATTTGTACATTTTTAAACTAATCTTATGTTAACTTAGATTCTGATGCCAAAATTCTGAATTTCAAAAATTCAAAATAGAAATACATATGTACATACTCAAAAAAGGTTGACACTATATTATATCTACTTTAATAATTTATTTTAACCATGAATATCAGAAATTTAAATAAAGTAATACAAAATGAAAAAAGGAGTACAAGGCGAACCAAGTCCACTATAGGACTACAAGCTACAGCGCTTTTGGTCTCCTGCAGCAAATATTGTATGGAATTAGTTGAATTGGGATTCAATTTAATCTGTGAACTGGCTTCTAATTACTTAAAAACTTCTGCACTCTTATTTATATGATACTTCGCAGCATACCCTTACCTTTATCTTTAAAAATGTGCTCACGGAAGAACTCCTTATTTTTTTTTTTCTTTTTTTAAATCTGGTAGACAGTTGAGAATTAATTACAAAGATTCGACAAGTTGGTTTCTAGAAACCTGAATATTCCTAAAATTTACTACAATCAGCATGCTTTGGTAGAGCAACTATCAAATGCATCGATCAAATTTATTATTACTTTTATGTTGCCCATTTATTTCGTCCAAAAATTTGTTAATACCTGCACATTCTTAAAAAAATTTCTGTGATCTCTTGTGTCCCTTAAGCTAGTCATATTGGTCCTATTTGGTTTACTTTCTTTGTCAGAAAATATGGTTAAATTTTTTTTGGAAATATTATATAGAAGTTCATATACATCATATACTACTATACTTTTTGTCCCTTAAATAAGTAGGTACACATCTTAATTTTTTTAACTATGTATGTCCGCAAGCTATATTATTACTTTCTCATGTCGTGGCATTTGTACTTATTCATTAAATAACGATTAAACGATTTCATTGCGTTGGATGATCCAAAAGTAATGAAAATTAATCTTCTTCTAAAATTCGTTAGAAAAAAAAAAATACAATACTCGAAAAATCGCAAAACCAATTTTTGAAGTCATACTCTATTCATTGAAGAAATGATTTATCATATTTCGAATAAAATTTTGTCCACGTATGTATCTACTGTACCATTTATTCTTTGAATTCTAATTTGACTTTACATTTAAAATTAGCTCTACATTTAACGTATTTATAAAGAAGTGAATCGGTTTCCTGCTCATTAATGAAGAAGTAAACTTTTAGTGTTGCATTGAAATACTTAAGTTTGAATTGTTCAGAAACGGATGTATAATTTAATTACCATTTAATATTTTTCTCTATAGGAAATGCTAACCTTACACATTTGCTTTCAAATATTTTCGAAGTAATATTTAGTATTTAAAAACATTCTTTTGTTTTGCCTGTTTGAGTTATAAATTCGTAAATATACTGGAGAACTCGTCACTCAACACTCATCTGAAATTGGTATATTTATAGTTTTCTTACAATGAGGAGGTTTGAGGTTAATATGGCATACCTACATACATACAATTCGCACGTTTGCAAAATTAGGTACATACAATAATTTACATGGATATACTATGTAAAGCGAAGTTTTTATTTCTCATTTATTTATTTATTTATTTATTTTTTATTTATTTATTTGTTATCATCATCAAAGTTCAAGACTTTCTTAGACAAAGGTAATATACAAGCACAATGAATATTATAGAAATTACAATAAGAAAAAAAAAAACAAGAAATTTAATAATGAAGCAGTAAAATAAATTGATAAAGAAAAAAAAAAAAGAAAAAAAACCAAAAAACCAAATTAAAGACATAAGAATTATGACTGCGAAATAGCTTCAAACAATTTCTTTTTTATAACATCAACCGACGAGTTAAAATCAATTAAATGGGCATTTGCATTATAAATTGTCATGTAACCGTTTATAGAAGATGAATGGCCGTAATTGGTTCGTGAGTGAGATATTTTGAAAAATCTTTGATTCCGTAAACCACTAGTTGGAATATTAATATTTAGTAGACTTAGGATTTCAGGGGAATCAATCTCTCCAATAAGTAACCTATGAAGGAAAATAGCTCTGGCCACCGTTCTTCTAACATCAAGAGATTCTAAGCTTATCAGTTTAAGTCTGGATTGGTAGGCGGGTAAGCTGTTGGCGTCAACCCAAGGAAGTCCTCTAAGGGTAAATCTCAAAAACCTCTTTTGGATGGCTTCAATTTTGGAAATATGAATTGCGTAGTAGGGATACCAGACAATTGACGCATATTCCAAAATAGATCTAACAAAAGATACATATAGCATTTTTATGACATATGGATCAGAAAATTCACAGGCATAACGCCTTATGATTCCCCATGCCCTATTAGCCTTATTCGAAATATATTCAATGTGGCTAATATATGATAGTTTTGTGTCAAGAAAAACACCCAAATCTTTTATTGTAGAGACACGAGGAATGACGTTATTATCAAGGACATAATTGTATATAAGAATTGATTTGCGACGTGAGAAGGATATGACAGAGCATTTATTAACATTTAAAGACAAGTAGTTTTTTGAACACCATAGACAAAGTTTTTGCATATTTGAATTAAGCATTTCAAAGCTTTGAATGTCTTTGCCAGATGCAAATATTTTAAAGTCATCCGCAAACATTAAAATATTACAATTAGGTAGAAATTTAACAATATCGTTAACAAACAAAATAAACAGGAGAGGACCAATGTGACTTCCTTGCGGAACGCCAGAAGTTACATTAATTTTATTTGAAAATGTATTTCTAAAATTTACAAATTGGTATCTATTACACAGATAAGAAGATAACCAATGTAAAAAGGAAGCTGGAAAACCTAATCGCTTCAGCTTGAATAGTAATAAGCTATGATTTACACGGTCAAATGCTTTACTAAAATCTGTGTAGATGGCATCAACTTGATTACCTTTACTTATTTCCGAAGCAATGAAATTAGTGAAAAGTATTAGGTTTGTTACAGTCGAACGCTGTTTCACAAAACCATGCTGATTGTTATAAATTAGGGAATTACAAAAAAAGCTTAATCGTTCAGTTACCAATTTATCAAATAATTTAGGAATTGCAGATTGTTTGCATATACCTCGGTAGTTTTCAATTTTGTTTCTCCTACCGGACTTAAAGATGGGTATTATAAATGAATTTTTCCATATTGATGGAAATGTTGACGTTTTTAAAGATAAATTAAAAATGTAACATAGAATTTTGTGTAATGGACGAGCACATTTTTTTAGAAAGGCTGGGGGCAGACCGTCCGGGCCGGAAGAATAATTAGATTCTAACTCCAATAGAGACCCTAACGTACTATCTTCAGTAATTTCAACGTTGTTGAAAATAGGATTGCACGATTCCTGAATGTAGCAGAAGAAATTCACGTCAATGTTAGAATCACTGTTTGAATATACAGATTGGAAAAAACTACGAAAGTTATTACAAATGGTTTTTGAGGAATCTGAGGAATGACCATTGTAGGAAAGTGTGGATGGGTAACCATCACATTTATTTTTTGTGTTAATGAAGTTCCAGAATTGATTCGGCTTAGATCTAATATTATTTTCAATGTTTTTGATATATATAAGGTAAGCATGATACAGAGCTAATTTAAATTCGGATTTAAGTTTTATGTACGACATGTAGTCCTCATATAATAAACTATTACGCCATCTTCTATAAGCTCTATTCTTTTGGGTTTTTAAGAAACAAGTAATTTCATTATCCCAGGGACAAGAGTTGACCGAAGAGTTACGTACGCGGACTACAGGAACATATTTAAAGATAATTTCCTTGATAACCCGATAAAATTCGGAGCATAAAGCATTAATTTCTAGCGAATAAAAGTGTTGCCAGTCATAGTTCTCAAGTTGATCACAAATATAAGCATAATCAGCTTTTTTAAAATTAAATTTAAAAGAATCATGAAGGTAAGGCTTATTAGTATACAAATTTGAAAATAAATATAAAGATGGATGATACATATCTTCCGAGACCATTGGTGTAAGACTTCTAGAGACGAAGCTATCGTTACTGTTGTTTGTAAAAATGAGGTCTAAGGTACGATTTTGATGATTAGTTATATGATTAACTTGAAGTAGACCCAAAGATTGTAGCGTATCCACAATATCAGCTCCAGATCCTGATAAAGAATTACTTGGGCTTAGAAATGTGCAGTCCGCATCTCCTGAAGCCCATTTTATTTTAGGATGGTTGAAATCACCAAATATGTATATTTTATCCGATACAGTAAGAAGGCTTTCAATGAAACGAAAGGCATCCAAATACCTAGTCACTACAGATGACTGGGATCTCGGTGGAATGTAGACGCATACAACATATAACTTTGAAGAGGTTGTAAGGTTAATTCTGCTACAGCATATTTCAATATCGGAGAAATTAGTCAATTCGATTTCTTTTGGCATTAGGACATCTTTCACAGCGATAATTACACCACCAAGTCGATCTTTGGTGCTATTATTCACGGAACGGTCGCAACGATTAACAGAAAAATTTGGTGGAAAAACGACGTCATTATGAAAGCTGTCATCTAATCCACTTTCAGTAATAATAACTATGTCAGAGGAACAGCTGTACATGCTTATCAAAAATTGAGTGCATTTAGTTCTTAGTCCTCTCACGTTTTGATAGAAGAAGGCGATTTCCGTGTGTTTTTTGAGGAGGAAGCTCTTAAATTGGGCCTGTTTATGAACTCCTTTACTAGCATATTACTTGGCCAAAAATCTGGATTAACAAGTATTTTACCAGTAGACAGTGGTGCAAGTACTTTGAATGACGCGGACATGCGACCTTGTAAGTTATCTGCTGTTAGGCTCAGGCATCTGATACTTGATGTATCGATATTTTTTTGATTAATATAATCAATAATATCAGATGGTTTAGTGCCGTATTCCAAACGAGACAAAAATATAACAAATGGGGGTGGTACTACCCTTAAGGTACAAGTTCCAGCGGTAGATATATTGTTCGATCCAAAGTTATTTATGTACATAATATCCCAATAATTCGGTATCAGTGAATATTGTGTCCACGCCCGTGTCCATCCTTTAGATGGTAGACTCGGATTCGAATTGATGGACACAATAATGTGTCCCAACTGTCAGAAGGACGTTTATCACTACCCTACAACAGGGAGGTTTAGACTAAAGATACTCGTGGAGAAGTAAATTCTACCAATCCGACAAAGAGTCGCCTTAAACAACTGCTTCTACTTCAGTTTGGTCACATAAAAGAATGTTTAAATTCCATCATATTGGTTAAAAAAATAAAGCATCCTGGACGCTGGAGGTCTTGGTGGAACAGATTAGAGATAACTTGCTTAGGATAAGAATACATATAAGTATATATGAAAAATGAATTTAATGACTCTGCAGCGTGATCATATTGGTACCCTTCCATCTTTATGTTTTACTTGACAAAGGCGGGTTAGTTTTAAAGAGTTCTGAAGCTCATCATCTAAAGACTCTTAAGTTCAATTATTTTGTTAAATTTTCTCTGGTGGATAGTTTGATGAACTCGAGTGTATTTTTGTAAGGAAAGGACCATTTTGCAAACAGTGCTTTTTCGAGTTTATGGATGAAATGAAATGATCATATGGTCTGTTTCGAACTCGGTCATGCTAAGCAATGGTGTTCACTTAAAGCGTTTGGATAGACTATCTGAAGAATTGTTTTATCGAAGGCTGGTTGCTTGTTTGAAAGTTGAGTTAAAAGTATGCTTACGCCAAAAATTGGTTCATTGTGTTTTCACTAAGGAGGGCATCACAGTTTCTATTTTCACCTTTTCACCACCTCGACTCCTCTGATGATTTTTGTTTACTTTCACATCGGTATAATGCATCTTCATCTAATGATTGAAAATCTAGCAGCTGAAACAAACAAATTGGGGCTTGAGCCAAAACAAAAGCCTTGAGTATTTATAAAATCCGCGTTCAACATCAACATCAAGTCGAGAAAATGTATCTACGAAGTGCGGTTTAGGTTAACCCTAGTGACACCGAACTGGATGTGTGCAGCAAAATATGGTTCAGAATTTGGAGGGTGGGTACTACTAACACATCCAAGTTGCAGACCTTCGTAAAGAGGTGCCTAAGAATCATCTTCAGAATTTTTTGACCCAGTCTTTCCCCTGACGAACAACTTTACCACAGAATGGGTGAAAAACTTATAGACATTACTATACGAATGAAAAAGTAGCAGTGGATTAAACACGCCATATGGTACGAACACAGCTCCCTTGTGAAATATGCTATGTAGTGGCAGGAAGAACTGTGGGCAGTCCTAGTCAAAAGTCGCGAAAAATAATTGAGGAAAAATCAAACTCTTTGGGAATGAGTTGTAAACAGCTTAAATGCTTTGCAGTAATCAGAACAGCCGTTGTTGATACCCTCTGCTCTTCTAGGGGTGTAGGAAAAAGGTAGGTGGCTGTTCTAGGTGGCTGTGTTGAATATTTAGTGTCCAGTTGATTTTTTTTTTCTTGAAAATAACCCTCAAGTATCTATAGGTAGTATGATCTGCGAATTTCATTTCAATTCCTTTGAGTTTTAGAGCATACGACCGAATACGTATCATGCGTTCTTGTGCATGATACGTATTCGGTCTAACACTTGCTGAAGAATTAACTTTCAATATCGCATTGTCATCTCAAGTTCAACGAACATATGCTTGGTATCCCTAGGAGAACTCCGAGGTTAGTAATGGATTGCCCAGTATCCACCTCGGTCCAGTCCACAAATAGTCTTATAGCCTTTTGTTGACATTATCTTTTAGTCCATGAATCATTGGTGGAGCATTGGCGTAGACTTTATCATTAATATAACCTCAAAGAAAGAAGTCTAATGGTGTTGAATCGCACGATCTCGGCGGTCAATTGAGTCTCCTTTTTGTGAAATCACATATCCAGGAAATTTGTCATGCAATATACCCATGGTTTCACTAGATGTGTGGCATGTGGCGCCACACGTCCTCTACGTCCATAGCATCATCTCATCTCAGGTAAAAAAAATCAGTCAACATCGTTCGGTAACGGAATCCATTCATTGAAACTGTCGCATCAATATCATTTTCGAAAAATGTTTCCCCAATGACACCGCCAGCCCAAAAATCGCATCAAACTGTCACTCGTTGTGGTTGGTTAGGTTGTTCCACTATTTCTCTTGGGTTTTCACTCAGTCATCACTTGGATCATCATTAAGAATAATTTAGTGTTAAAATCATGATCTTGTTCATTCATTCTCAGCACCCAATCAGCGAAAGTATGGCGATGTACGTGGTCTGCTGATTTCAGTTTATGTGGCCTTAAAACTATGAAGGCCAAGATCTTTATGCAAAATGCGGAGCAAAGTGGTTGGATAGGCTCAATTCCTGTGATCGTCTCGTAATGGACACATCTGGGTTTTCAGTCACACTCTCAGCTACGGGGGCGATATTTTCAGTTGACCTTGCCGGACGAATACGAGTTGGAGTTCCCACATAACATGTCCAAGACGTTCAAATTTATGGATTAAATTCACTATAGCTGTGCGAGAAGGCTCTTGATGATGACCAGAAGTAGTACGAACTTTACGAAATATTTTCACCGTTTTTGTAGTGAATTTTTACTATTTCAGCACGTTATGCGAGTATGCATCGATCCTTATTTAATAACCTTCTAGTTTTTACTTATCAAAAATTATCGCAATGATAGTTAACTATTGACAGTTCAACAATGACGGAAAATTCACAATGACCCCTCTTATTGAATGGCTCTTTATAATGTGGTGGTTTTTATCTACTTTACGACTCGTTAGTAAGATTGCAATTGGTGATTCTTGACCACAACACGACTGGGTAACAAACCGCAATGCAAGTACCTTACCACAAGAGGATAACCCCATCAATTTAAACCATCTTAAAACCTTCCAGAAGCAAATCAAAATAATTGCACAATCGCTTAACAATAAACAACCTTGTTGTTATTGTTTTTTTTTTTTTTAATAATTATATTCTCATTTAACTCTCTACCGTCAAATAGATAATTGATCTATCACAAATGTAATAAAGCAATAAATATGCAGTAAAAACGATTTTCATTTATTTCCGACATCGCACACTTATTAGCTTCATCACTCATATTCCGGTAGCTGAACAAAAAAAAAAAAAAACTATAAACGATATTTTTTTTTATTACATAGCGTTTATTAATGATGTTGCAACAGATAATTTTTCTATAATATACCTCAAAAAAAAAAAAAAAAATGTATGTATATATGAAGAAGGAAAAGATATAACATCATGACAACTACCTATCTACGGCATCAACAACTGACTCTGACTGGCTGCCAATAAAACTCCAACCAATGACTTTATTGGCCGTAATAACAATAAAAACAACTCGCAAGCAAATGAACAATTTTAGTACATCCAACCAAGCAACAACAACAAGCATATACCCATCCGCAGATACTTTCAGCCTAAAAAGGCAAATAATAGATACACGAAACATAAAGTTCAGCTCTCACTTAAAGCCGTCATATACTCACACAGCTAGGGATATACAAATAGTTTCACACTCACCGATGTGTGAGTGTGAACGTTTTATTACTGCAATATTATTATTATTGCCGTTATTATTCTACTACACACTGCAGCTAACAAATTGAGAAGAAATTAAGTCATTAGGACGAGAAGGCGAAAAATCACAAAAAGGGATGATTGTATCTATACGGCTATGGGTGTCCTTGTTAAGGCGCTCTTTCGTTATGGCTGGCTGTGGCCATAAAATTTGTATGAAGGTGCTAAACGGATGATATAACCCAATTCGATGTTCCATTCCGAGGCTTGACTTACTTTTACTCTATACATATGTATGTACGCGCGAGCAGATACTTATTACTGACACACAGGGTTCTAACTTTTTGACTATAAAGAGGATTTGTTTGGTGGCTCTGCGCCTCTGCCTGTATGTGTGTGTGAGAGTTGGTGGTAGAGCGAGCATCGCAGTGCCTGTTTGTTTTTAAGTATTGTAAATTTATGACACCACTGGATTGCCGTTTCACATCGTATAAATTAATAAACCATCGGCATGCAGTCCCAGAGTGGCATCTCTTTTGCTCGCACTCCCTATCTGTATTTGAGTATCTGTGCTGTCCATATAGTAATAATAATTATGTGCACATAAATGCGGTACGGTGTACTGAGAGTGACTGGCGTTTGGAGTCCTTTTTTACGGCCCAAAACTCTGGACTCTGATTGATGATGAATGATGGCGGCGCGGTTGGGTAGTATAATATACTTAGTACGGTCCTCAGCTAAGGGGTTCATAAAAACACAGCCCCGACCATTAATGGGGATTTTATAAACTCGCGAGACTGGCCGCTTGCGCTAATTGATAGAGAATGATTGCGTGCCCGTTATGATAATGATGATGATGATGGTGATCAAGATTTGTGGTGGCAATGAGAATTATGACAGGGATTATGTCGTTGTGTGCGGTTATTGGTTTACTGATGGAAAATACACGTGTTATGAGTTTTAATTAATTCTAAGCTGTGACCGATGTTCAATGATATAGAAATGTACTGCCATCGGCTTGGTGAAATATTTAATTTTACTGAGCGTTTGACGAGCGTCAGAGGGTTTCCGTAGTCCATTGCTACAAGACTGAAGAAGTTCTGCAATAGTTCGACTTGTGGACGTCAGCTAGGGCTAAGTCTAGTTCATACTATGCACTTACATAGTTATCGATCTCCCGATTTGTGGGGAGTCTCTGTCCAAGAAACTGTGGCCCACATTTCCTTTGGTCCCGTGCATGCTATTGCCAATTCGTCAGACCAAGTGTCTTGATATTCGGTTGATCATTATAACGAAGGTTCGATCTTGAACTTGAGGATTGGATTTGAAACTGTCTTGACTGGAGCGTTGTCGTCCATGTCGTCGATATGGCCGAGCTAATATAGTTGACGCTTTTTGGACATCCGGTCTACATCCACATCTTGATAAACCTGATAGAATTGGAAGTTGAATCTTTTCCGAATTCCAAAGTTGATTCTGCTACCTTTTTGATGATGAAGCGATATTGAGTCGACTGTGTGTTGGCGTCAGTGGAGGGTGAATATACAGCATTCAGCTATTCTTTGAGGTCTCCGGCTTCTCCAGTCATGCATCCAACGTTGAGTCTCTTCTTTATGGCCATTCGCAGCTTCTTCCCACAACACAGTTGCTCTGAGTTTGGCTGCGGCACGAAAGTGTTTGCTATTCTGAGAGTGAGCATATTCAGAATGCTTGATGCATTCCTTCTATCTACTAGCACGTGGTCGATTTCTTGGCGGTTTGATCATCTGAAGATAGTCAGGTTGCTATGTGCATTCAAAATTTTGGGAAACTGGTGCTATTTATCACCGCATTACTGGCTGCTGCAAAGTTTATTAATCTAAAGTCATTGTCATAGAGCTGTGATTCATTTATGTCAAGCCATCTCATGGTAAGGTATTCACTTCGTCCAACCTAACTGTGATTGTAGACGTCGCCGTTGACTTCACCTAGGAACTTTGTCCGCGGCCATCTGAAAGTAGAAAGGAGTGCCTAAGAGGTAAGCACACCTCTCAAATGTTCTGGTTACCGAAACCCTGATCAAGATACTAAGAACCCGCGGCCGATCGTTAATGTGGAGGCTGAGAGCCTGAGTTCGTAGGTCAAAAAGTGAAAATGCTTGTGTCTCATGCATTCGCATCCCTACCTTTAGAACAGGCGATATGTCAAAGTAATATGGTCCGAAGAATTGTAATTACTCGACGCGCAAAAAATTTTAAACTGAATACTTCCACTAGCCAAAGGCATTATCAAAACGACTTCAACTTTTTGAACTTACTTATGACCTTTTATTAAAAAGTGAAGCCTTAGGCCAAGTGTGATTCACAGGCCCTTCATCACAGTAGTCGTAACAGTACTGTCTTAGTCTCATGAGTAAAGGCAACACTTGTGCTATAGAACATTCAAAGACACGACTCATATGCGCTCATTATATTATTTCTCTTAGTCAGGATGTACCTATTAGATAGTTTCGAATTGTAGATGCTGGTATATAATAAAACACTTTGATTCTTGGTTCGACACTGTTTATCCGCAGGTTTCTTCATAGCCTGCATTTTTCCAGTTGACTTATCACTTTTTTCACGATAATATGTTGAAAGCATACACTGGGTATATCGTGGGTATTGTAAAGCCAGGTCGTGAGCTCTACATAGTATGTACATAAATGGTTTCTTTTATTTTTCTGCTACTGATAAGCACCGATGATATTTTTGTTCTTTTGATTTAAGACGAATATTAACCAGTGCCTGACAGTACCTTCTACATTTGTAGGATCCTTGTCTTCTATCCTCATCGATTCCGAAGATGGGAACTTTTGGTTTTCATTGTCACTTCGAATCTATTAGCTGGGTTTTCGAAGATCCTGTTGGCTGGAGCACATTCGCTCGATGTGTGTGGCGTCCTGTTTTTAGCGCATAGAGTTTGCGGTAGCATATGGCTTTCCATTCACCCTACTCGAATACTGGAAGGATTTTTAATTCGAAAATCACAATATCGACTCTGCTTTACGGCGTATCGTCCAGTACTGGGCACCAAACACAAGGACGGAGAGAGTACAACAGTAGTACAGTTCTGATCCTATTATGTTCACCTAACCTATTCACAACCTAACGACTTCATGCATGTAATTGATGAATTGGAGTAATATGTTGTTAAAAGCAGTAGGCATACCCCTAATTGTTTGTTGATAATAGGCACTTGTCTTTGCCCACACTGAATTGCAATAAATTCTCTGTAATGACACACGGAAAGTATCCGCTGATGTCTGTAGTGTTCGTGTACTTTAGCAGCTGGGTGTACTACTTGAAGATAGTGTGTTCTTTGATGGGTTTTATACTGAATCTGTGATTTATTTACTCTAGGAAGGTTAGCATCCTAGAGTAAATAAAGTCAAATGCCCAGTAGAGATTGACTCACTCAGGTGCTCTCTGTAGGGTTTGGCTACTATAATCGTACTTTGAGGGACAAGATTGAATATTTTAAATGGGCTATCTGTGAGCTTTGTCCAACTGACTGTGAGGACGTTTAGTCTAATTTCAAGAATCCGAATTGACCTTATTCAGCAGATTAGGTTAGGTTAGGTTATTCCTCTTCGCCACTTCATTTCCCAGATCCAAATTGGATTTGATCTTCAAATAGGCCCATTCTAGGCCAAGTACATACATACATACATATGTATGTAGGTGGTTTAAGTGCATGTTTCCTAATTCATTCAATTATACATAAGTGGGTACATACATAAGTCGAGTACGTACTTAGGTTATGTTATAGCCTTTCTTATCGTCTGACTTGCAATCTTAAACCAAACACATCATACATTCTCTCGAAAGGCCCAAACTAAATGTCTGTAGATACTTACTTCAAAGAACTCATCAAACCGCTACAAGAAATGAAAGAAAAAAATACAGATTAAATCATCACTTATGCCTCAGCTAGTTACATACAAATGTTTACTTCTTCTTTCTTAATGGACCTTCAACGATGGATGACCCCTTAAGCATCTCACTATACACTCTCCTCAACTGAAAGTAGAAAAACTAAAGCCTTATGTAAGACAATTACTACTACCAACTGCCTTTGGGAATTAAATTTGCGGTAAAAGCTCCGCAACTCCATAAATTTACAAAATTTATGATCAGCATTACATGCAAGCACAGTCTAGAAATAACAGTAAGGAAAAAAAAATTCCTGTAAACATGTTTGTAATGCGACCAAACATCCACAGAAGGCTCTCAGCACAGCACATCGCGCCTTTTAATTAAAAAATCCGGGCTACGGGCTGCTGCAGGCGCAACCAATAATCCTGGTAATCTAATTTAACTTTACGTGTAACATGGTGTATACACACGCAATCCGTTGATGTGAAACCGCAGTTAGCGTGGTGCCTGCATCCCTCGTCCTCTGTCAGAGAAGGTCATAAATCTTGCCTTGTTTTCTCATTTATTTACAATGGAAGGTTCGTTCCCTTCAAATATCCCATCTCTCTGGGTGTAGAGCGTTTCTTTTTTTTTTTTTTTTCTTGTTTTCATCTCTCAACTTCTTGACGGCCATTTTCGTCTCTCGAGGGGAAAAAAAATTTTCAGAGGAATGGTGCCTGCGCATGGAGTACCATCGCCACCATTACCATTAGTTGCCATGATTAACAGAGAGACGCTGGCATGGACCGTCCATTAAAATATGAGCAACCGCCATTATATTGGTAATGCTGGCTTAGGGGTGGGAATTATGAATTCTGGTGAGTCTGTGAGTGTGTGTGGGTAAATTTGATTCCCCTACCTGTAGGGCACACAGCTACCTGTAGTAAAATCCCGCCTTTAATAATGAGATACAGTTGCTTTCACACGCAATCGTACATCTTTCACATTCCCTTGCCTTGTCTCTTTAGGAGTTGAAACTTTTAAATTACTCTACTACCACGCGATTGTACTAAAACGCATAACCCAACCGAAAGTAAAAGAAAAAAAAAACAGAAAACATTGGGTTCATGCATAAGATACTGAGTTAGATCGTAAAAACACGGTTACAATTTACGAGCATTTTTAAATTACCAATATTTTGACGCACACTCACGTTGGCTGAGAGAAAATTCCCTGTGTTCTGCTGGCAAACGAGCCAAGGACAGAACCTGTTATATGGCATTTTGGTTGCCAAGGTGGTTAGTGGTTTCGTTAATGACCGTAAGATGGCAGTAAAAAATTGGTATAAATTAATGCAGCTACCCGTAAAAGTGAGTGGACACAGTTCGAATTGGAATGGAATAGCAGAGATGTTTATTTAGTGTAACCCGTTGTGGTTGGTTATGGTTAGTTTACATTATTACTTGAAATAGGGTAATTGAAACTCAAATAGCTTATATCATTATTAATAAGAATAAACGGCGACGGTATTGTGGCGACAGACCGTATAATTGTCACTTTTTCTGAGTTCGGTAGAGTGTTACCGAAAATATGTCCAATTATTTTTCTTTTGAGTAATTTTCTGATATACAAATGATTTGCGAAGAAGCTAATTAAAATTTGCATCTGCGTCTGCAGTTGCATCTGTGTCGCGAGCTGTCAAAAGATTAAATATATTGTGGATCTGCACTCTACTTATACATATTTCAAATTTATGCAGAGATGCATACATGATTAAATGAAGGAAACACTAAAACTTAGTTTAAGAAGTTGAAAATCGAATATTAAGACGAAATTTGACAAACGTCAAGCATGTAGCTTGTCGTGTCATATTGACAACCCCAGAAACGTACCCACACAGGTATCTATGCATTATAAAAAAGTCTTTTCTGATTCACACAAGGCATGAGTAGAAAGAAAATAAATCAATGAAAGGAGGCGTGGCTCTGATGCACGTCAGTTGGAAACTGGAATGTAGAATTGGAATACTTAGTACTTAAATTTTTTTTATATCCCCTTCGTCATCATAGCATTTTTTTTATTCTTGCCAGGACAACCGTTGCCTTTGCTGCCTTTTCAGCTGTATGCTGCAGGTGTTGCGTAAAGGTTAGCCTTGCGTTTAAAGTAATGCCAAGGTAGTTCAACTCTGGTTTGGACACTATAACGTGATCGCCAACGGTTACTCTTATAGTTTCCATAGTACGACTCAGTCCTGGACCATTCCGATAGCTTCATTGCAGCCGTGCTCCACAACAGCGATTGCTATGTCGTCAGCGATGACAATTATTTTGGAAGATCTCGGGATTCCAAGTCTGAGTTCGACGTCGGTTCCAACTCTCGTGAGCGTCTGACAAACATCCGAGAGTAATACTGCCATGAACATGCTTCTCACACGTATCCCTTCGAATACGGCATTAAACATTAGGCGCACAGTATGAATGGTTGTGTGAATCTAGACCCTGGGTCCTAGTTTGTATTTAGAACGTAAGCACACCACCCAGTCATATGGTCTCAAAGACTGATATTTAGGCTGGTTAGCGAAAAAAAGTGATCAGTTGGGACATTGTTGAACATACTAGTCCGAGTAGGTTAGTATGAAGAGTTGCTGGTGCTGAAAAAAAAATACAGCTTATATCATTTCAGGAGCTAGACGCAAGTATTTGGTTATGTCTAATCTTCAGAGGTTAGAGATCTATCATTGCCTACTCTGAGGTATTTGAGATTCTCGTTATCTCTGAGCGGAATGTGAGCTAGCTGGCCATTGAAGTGGAAACAGGTCATTTCTTGAAGTAATCCCCAAGTAGCCTCAATTGAGTACATATGCTATGACAATTTGTTGATTAGTATCGTGACTATAGAAAATAAATAGAAGGGGAGTCAGAATCAACTCTTGTAGGAGAACGTCGTTGATGTACCTGGATTTGTTTGCTCTGTCGTTTAGCAATAGGTAGATAGTTTAAAGGAGGATATTGTTAATCAGGGTTGCTATGTATTCTTTTAGATATGATGTTTGGCTCAATCTTAGGTTCGTAAGTTTGACACTTTCTACAAGATCGGGTGAAGTCTAGACTCATTATTGATTTCTTCCATTTATTTTTACGTGTGGTGTCCAGGGATTGAAGAAGTTCCTCTGTGATCTATGTATCACCTCAATAGATGAAATTCTCGTTAAAGGTAGTAGCTATCAGCCTTCCGCCACTCATTGCTGTGGCTAATAAGCTGCCAACAAATCATCCATAATTCTTGACGGTCGGAGGAATCTAGCGAATTTTGGAAAGTTGCGTCTTGGTCGTGGAATGGAGGACAAGGTGGTGGTACAGACAAAATCAGGTAGGACTTGTCCGGATACTTGCGGCTTGGTCAGCTTATAAAAGAGTCCATTCGCAACCAAGTTGGGTATCCCCTTGTTGTACTGATCTTGACAGATCTTAGGGATGTTTGTGTCTCCAATAGTTATATGCTCAATAGCTCATACATCCACTTAGATTAATACTGTGCTGTTAGCTCCTTGTCTGTTTTGTGTTAAGTCGTGTGTCTAAGAAGGCATAGCGCATCAATTCTGTTAACTACAGTTTTAGTATTGACCCATGCTTACAGTGCTCAAGAAGGGATATGCACAAAACTTCCACACTTATGAGGAAAGCTGATTGGTTTGTATAACTTTGATTGTGTCTGTTCCTTTTTTCTCATGTTTGGTATGAATACAACTTTTGATCGTCTTCAGTGGTGTAGTATGTATCTCAGAGCCAGATTAGTTTTAGTTGGCCTAATCAAGTTATCTACCCTTTGTGACTTAAAAGGGTGCAAGAAACTCAATGCATTTTATGCTTCTAATGATTATGACCTTTAGTACTGGCCAATATGATTTAACCAGAAGTCGTATTGGGGTTCTTAATGAAAGTCAGTATAAGTTCAGCTTTAGAGTAATCTCTTCCTTGCGGATTCTGAACATAGGCAAAGAATATGTTTTGTTTACTTTTGGTCTCCACAGAGCCGGAATATATTAGTATCCGACAGTTTTATTTTGTGCAGATAGTAGCTAAGTGGACAATGTCTCCTTAGGTAGCCAATGAAGGTTCTTAGGTACCTTACTCGATGGCCACGGTCTTATATCAGTTGGGAATGACGATTTTTTCCGCTTGCCCTGAAGGCCCTGAATGTTGGCTCAGTAGGCAACGTATCTGTCGACCTCCTATTGTGTTATCATGGAGTGGAAACTGTCAGGTAGTGTCCCAAAATAGGGCTCAGAACCAACACGTGGGGGACAAGTGTTTCTTCTCGTCAGGCAATCACCGCATTCATTACCTTCGAAACCTTCATGTCTTGGAATCCAGGTTACGATAACTTTATTAATATATGAAAGATTTTCCAGGAGAAAGCCTTGACTTTCGGTTAATCCTTTGAAAACTGAGATTATTCTCTTTACGAGAAGGAGGATTATAACCGGTCTGACTCAGTCAGTGCTAAAGGGTGTCACTATCCAGATCTCCGATGAAGCGAACTATCTGGGAGTGATCTTGGATAAGAAACTTCTTTTAGGCAAAGCATGTCAATTCGAAGACATGCAAGGCGTACTCAGTTTTCTGGTAGTGTGAGGGTGCTTTTGGCAAGACATAGGGCTTATTACCGAAAAAGGTCCTCTGAATCTATACAGCTATGATAAGTCCTTTTCTAGCTTCTACGTCGGTTGTTTGATGGAGGGGGCTTTCGCGTAAGTATATGACTCCCTTCTGCACGAAACTCCAAAGAACGGCCTGTCTCAGCTGCATGCGAGCTTTCCCGGGTACGCCTGGTTCTGCTCTAGATACTCTAATTGATTTACCATCCCTTCATACTTTCATCATTGGCTGTACTATCAAAGCAAACTACCGCCTTAGACGGGGTGACTTTTGGTATCATCCACACTGGAGTTTCGATGACCTTGCGCGACACTTATCCTACGACCCTAGTTCCATGGATATGCCGTCTGATACATTGACACCGGAACTTCGGATGCTGTGTAAATTTAGAGTTGACTTTCCTTGCGTTCAGGACTGGCTTCGGCCAGAGTCTGAGCCTGGATTGAGCTATAGTTGAATCTTCACCAATAGCTCCAAAACTAGTCAAGGGTCCGGTGCTAGTGGTTTTCATGGAGACCGACAACACTAGACTTCACAACTCGTTAGACAATTATGCCTCTATTTTTCAAGCGGAGATCTATGCTATCCTAATGGCTGCCGACTATATTGTTAAGAATAGTTGTCGGGGTCGGAGTATCTGCGTTTGTAGCGACAATAAGGTTACGCATAAGGCCTTGCTCAACCCTGTAGCCCGTTCCAAAATACTATAATCTGAAGAAGCTGTTGACCTGAAGAATCAAGAATCGATCAACTTAAGGTCGTGAACAGGTGTGAAATTTTGTTTTATTTTGTTGCTTATTTGTTGCTTATTAGAAACTCGTTCCGCTGTCTATATTTCCTTCACATTTAACCAGATTTTGAACGTAGATTGCATTAGTTAATACTCAAGTTAGTGAGTGGAATGTGGCATTAGAACATTCTTCATCTCTAGAAGGTAGTTTGGACACCATATTCCAATAGTTCTTATAATTCTACGTAGATACCGGACACCACCAACTCTGGGTAATGAACTTGATTGTTGCGCTTCTGTTATAGACCAGTCGGTCGGTTGTTTCCCAGAACTCAAGTTTCCGCCGCCGTCGCCGACAAAAACACTTTTACCATTGGCGTTGAAAATTTGTTGCACCGAAGTTTTAATTGATTCTTACATCAGTTAAGCAGAAACCAGGCTCATTAAATCTTAATTTCACGCCTTGTTTGCAACTTCACTGATGGTTATGGTAATTTAAATCTAGCTATTTGGCAAGACAGATCTTGCAGTTTTTTTTTTCGCTTTTTTTTTCTCAGAAAACAAGTCTTTTTTGTTTTTTTTGCTTATAAGTGGTTGACTCTGTAAAAGGTCAAGTCTTACTCTATACAGATGTGACCAGCTCAGGTGCTATTTGTAGTTGTAGTTAATTTATTTCAAAATCAGGTAGCGGCTAAGAGCATTCACGTTTGAATAAGGAATGTATAGTTAAGTCATTGTTATGATGTTTAGATGTTGAGAAAAAGAAAGGACTTTCGGTAGATCGTCTCTAAATAAATAAGTACCTCCAAGGAACTTACATACTCGTACGATAAACTCATAAAACCACGAGTACAAGGGAAATCACGATTCAATTGAAAACACCTCAAGTAATCGGGACTTCAACTTTCCACGGAAGAAGTTGGCTAATTAGAGGCATTGAGCTGAATAATTGCAGTCATCTTGTGTTTGGCCTAGGATTATAGGTTTACCGTACAGAAACGCTAACTACAGTCTTCTCGTCTCATTAGGCAGCGAAACGTGAACATCACCGATCATTGAAGAAGACTTGTTATTAGCGAGGAAATAAAATATTTCTCAGCTGCCATGGAGCATTGCACAATTAACTCGAATCACGAATGTCTACCAAGGATTTGAGGAAAACACTTAGGCTGTCGACATCAAGTCTGTATAACGGTACGAATCAATTACAAAGGGAAAGTCGTCGAGCAATTTTTATACCGTTCTAGACCTAAGTGCATGTAGGAGATGAATCCGTCCAGGTTTTATGACGAATCTGTATGTTTTAGTACACAATGATGTTTACATATCTCTTTTAGAATGTTGTCTATGATCGCAGTGGGGCCTGAGAGCACCCAAATCTAGAAGAGGTCCACATTTAACCTCAGGAGACAAGTTTATGGGAAAAAAGCGGATATGGGTTGTTGGATTGAAGGAAAGTATCGTTAGCTGCTAGCGATTAGACATTTTATGAAATATAATAGATTTGACTTTTAAGATAGCACCTGCCAGAAGTTGTTTGGATATCAAGTGATTAGCCCAGGAATAGCCGATATAGGAAATAGGAATAGGACTAGTTACATAGGCAATTTTTAAGGAACCCTCTTGCAAAGAATTAACTACAGAGTCCTGTCAACCTCTCAAGAAATAAGTGACGTGGGTTTCCGTGGACACCTAGGGACGAATCGAAAAACTTAGTGGACTGTAAGCTTTCAAGAAGCCTGAAATGGATAAAAATAATGGATCAATTATAGATCAATTTAGGAGCTGATAAGTTTATATGAACATCTGTCATGATAGGGGATCATATCTCTACGATCTCCGCCGGTGATGTATTTCCAAGCCAGAGGAGCCTAACGGACATCCTTTTTTAAACGATAATATTTGATTGCAATTTCATATATTTGGAGACATTTGAAGTACCAGCTCAACCTATTGTTGTAAGAAGCTAGGCCCTGTTGACCTGTTGCGCCAAATATTTGTTTCATTTGATTGGCTTAATCCATAACCTAGTTGAGGCTCTAAACATAGTATCTGAGTGTGTCTCAATGCTGATAAATCAATAAAATTATGGACCATTTGTGCTTCATCACTAGGGAGACCAGCAACAAAACCTGGCAATCATGTTGGGGCATGCAGGAAAATAGGCGACAAGAAAGCGCCTGAAGCCGACGTCATTCTAAATATGACGGTTGAAGCGGCCGTCCAAAAGAGACCGGATCTTGTTATAGTAACGATGCAAAGAAGCCTTGAGAAGGGAATATACCCAAAACGAAACAAGTCACACGGAGAAACTTTGTCGCATCAGCCATTGTATCTGCTAATTAAATCCCTAGAACGTTACACATACGGCAGACTAAATGCGGGATAAAGGAGCTTTGTATGGTTCCAGAAAATCGCATTCTACTTTGGATGTAATATTGGGGAGAAAATGGCATGTAACTGGTAGTAACGCCCGATATTAAAAATACCTTTAAGTCAGCGAACTGGTTATGCATTAGATGATCCCGAGCCAGAATGGATACACCATACTACCTGCTATAAAGCTAAAGTACCAGACTGACGATGGCATTAAGTACTATAACGTTACTGCGAAAGTCTCAAAGAGATCGATCCTTTGATAAACTCTATGAAGCATAATATATGACAGAGTTCTGCGACTAAAGCTGGCACAAGGAGTTAAGGTAATTGGCTTTGCTGGTGATATAGTCGTGTCTATGCATGAGATAGGGTTTGCCACGGAGGAAACTAGCTGATTACAAAACTAAGGCTGCCCAAATAACTAACCGAAAGTTAGTCACCGAAACCGTCAGATGCTTGCGAGAGGTGGGGCCTTGAAAGATGATTTAGGTATTGTCTGGGGATTGAACCTTGAATGCTTCGCTCTATAGTCCAATGCACTAATCACTTGAGCCACGGCACTCACGGCGCCACGGCTAAGTCCAAAGAGGCATTAAAATACCTAAAATGGAGGAAGCGCTTTTCAATATGCTGCCAACCATCGGTGGGCCTGAAAATGCCAGGAGGATTTTGCTATCCAGAATGGCAAGCTCAATCCTTCTATACCTATGCTGGTCCGCTCCGGGCGAGGGCACTTACAATAAATGAAACAAGAAGGAAGCTCTTATTCCCTTACAGACACTGATCAGAATATATGTCAGTTGCGTAATAACTAAGGTAGTGTCTTGTCCCTTCTTTTACGCAAGCTAGTAATCAATGAGCTACTAGTAGATCAACCACAGATGGGAAAATGGATCGACGTCTCATATTTCGAGACAGATTGGAAACGTAGTGCCGGGTTTGTTATACTAATCACAGCCATCACAGATTAGCTACGTATTTAAAGATTGGGCCTCTTTTCAAATGACCTTCTGCTGAGCTGTAAAGATGAAAAGGAGGAGGAAACAATACTTCTTCGCCTTTGCACTTGTCCGTCTAGCATAAAATGACCTCAGTGAACAGGTGACCTTATACATAATGAGAATCCTTCGTTTCATAAAAAAACAGTAAGTTGTTGGGTAGCCTTGAATAGAAAGATCCATGGTATTAGAAAGGACCTCTAGGTTTAAGTTTCTAGTTATTTGCACCAGTGTGCACACCAATAAAGGTTCATTGTCATACCATGGATCGCAATATTTGGCTACCCGGGATTAATTAAAACCAACCGGAGCATTTGAGAAATCGAAAGAGGCTCGTGACGCCTACTGACGTCAGTTCGCCTAGCTTGTCAAAGAAGTGGGCTTCTAGATAAAGTAGTATTTTTTGGGACATTTTTTGAGAGAAATACCCAGGTTCAGTCACTTCGAAGGGATCCTGTGGTCTAGAACCCAGTAAAGGTGAATGTTGAATTGCTCAGTCATCTCTAGAAGAGGCAAACGGCAGTTTAAAGCGGCCTTTCTAGTGAAGGAGCACGATTCCAGAGATTTGATTGCCACTTGACTGTCAGTGAAAATGCTTATATTCCTGACAGATATTGTATTACATTTCAACCAGGATATGGCTTTTTTGATCGCCATAGAAGTGAACTGAACTGTCCTCAATAGAGGCAGCAGTGACCCATGCACTTCGGTCAGAGATGTTCGTGCGGAAGTTTCGGTCAAATAATAGGGTCGGCGGGGTGTATTTAGCGTCTTCTGGGGTAAAATTGAGCAGATCAATGATCAAGGAGTGGCTCTTATGATAGCTAGACCACTGTGAGGAGATTTTGAGTCGAATAACCACTCTCGTAGGTAATTGCTTGCCAAGAATATATAAGGGGAACAGGTAGAACATAATTGTCAGCCACGGTGTATGTCTATTCAGTAAAGTTGTTATGTACATAGATAGAACTGGTATGGCATGGTATCTAAGTGGACGTTGGTTATAGCCCATTAGCACTTGTTATGGTTGGAAATGGTTGAACTTTTTGTCCTATTTCAGGAGTTTTTGCCGGGCCCAACAGAAGTTTTGGATCGTCCTGCTTAGCATTTAAAAATTTTAAGTGCTTCTTGGATGTTCTAAAGAATCAAGGTGCAGGTTAAATTAGTGTTTCCCTTCAGACACTTTCGTACACATAGTTAGATAGAATCGGTTGAAAAGATGGAGACCATTCAAAATGCTTAAACCTGTTGTTTATTATTCCAAGCCGTACCCTAAAAATTTGGTATAATGCCATACAGCCTTTGTTATACCTTATCTTTCTCAGAGGATAGACGTAAGCAGCATAATAAATTTACATACTTGTTCAATTAAGGTTAAAAGGACCAAGCATCAAAAATTCGGCGATTGCGTGATCTTTGTCTTTGGACCACCGTTCTAGGCTACGTATGATACCAACACTTGAGACGAATAAATAAATTTTGATCGAAAATGCGATGTGGGGAGTATGTATACCATATATAGGAGGCATTAGACTATACATTCACATCTTGCATTCAACTAGGGTTAGTGGCTTTAGATCTTATTTGCTTGCCAGAAGTATGAAGCATAACTTACGAAATTGAAGAACCACAAGTGTTCTAAAGTTCTTTTTCGCCATTTCTCCAACAAAGTGATGGTAACGACCACGAAGTTGAAGTTCAAAAATCGCTGCCACCGATAGTGAAGTTTAGCACCAGTGAATGACTGTGAAGGCAGTGAATGACGTCTTTGTTTGGTTTCGTTCTTGTTCACTTTAAGACACTTTAACACTTTTAGCCTATACTTGAATTGTTAAGACAGCCTCTAAAACGGCTTGATAAGATCGTGCAAAAGGGGGTTAATATCATCTGCTTTAGAAAAGCTTCTTAATAAGAAAGTATAATCTGGACAGGACCTTCTATGCGATTTTAAATAGAAATGGGCCTCGATAGGTCTTACAAGACATGGGATTGTGTTTTTTGTATCTACCTCAGTTGTCCCAGATTTTGACTTGGATAAACTCGATATTGACTCCAGATTGTTTGGAATATATGTATGTATACGAAAAAATAATGGTTAGAAAATCCTTAATAAATTTGTGCAGACTGTGGAATGTTGAAAGAATGCCGCAAGGATATTTGGAGCATATTAATCCGATCATGTTTTAATTTGAAAAAATATTCGCATTGTCCCACTGTATGTACCTACGTCTTAATAAAATTAAATTTTCTTTTACTTTCAGGTAAGCAATCAACATTAGTTGTCTATTTTGGATGGATATCGGTCGTACACTATATCAGATTGGTCATACATGTCGGTATGTTCGCAAAATTTTAAAGAACTAGAGTACGGAGTTAGTGCTTTATTATAACAAACAGAATATTTAAGTATGATATTCTAATGACTTGTAACACTTTTGAACCACACTGTATTGTTTGAGAAAAAAAATATTTTCGAATAAGATTCAATTCCATTTTAGCACCTTATAGGTGCCCTGTTCTAATAGAAATTCTAATAAGACTGTAGAAAATTGATTGGAAAAGTTCCTAATAAGACGCTTTCCGGACCTACTCCTACAATTACTATAAAGGACTTAGTGACATCAGCTGTACATCATAGTTTTTTGTTTTCGTAAAGCCATAAATTTTTGTTTGCAAAGTGACTCTTTTCACATGGAAAGGGAATGATGAATGAAGCATATCCCATCTAGTAGCACATGCCATAAGTACTTTCCGTTTGAGTCTCCATTTTCAAGCAAAGACACCCCAAGTAACAAACAAACAACAAAAAAAAATAATCAATATTTCCACGGAATAATAGGATTTAAATCAAACCAACCACTACCACCATCATCCGACACTATTTCCCTTCGTATATCTCTACTTTCCGGTTCAATAAAACGAAAGGGGTTACCATCCGTCTATCGTAGATACGAACTTGGCATTCAATATACACTCACACATACATTCTCAGAAGCACAATTGCGTGTCGTAGTCGTTGTCGTAGGGAAAACCAAAATCCTTTTTGGTATTAAAAGAAAAGGGAAAGTCCTTTTCCGGTTGGGGTTTCGATGTGACTATAGTCCCTGAACGGACGAAACGAACACGACGAGGTCGCCATGCCGCCTTTATTGTGTCACTTAACTTGGATCACCCTCCCCCCAACCACACCATATCCTACATCCTTCTGCTTCTTCTTCGACTCATTACTTTTATTTCTCTCCACTCTAACTTTGCCGCTTACAAAGACCAACAACACAAAAGAAACAGGCAAAATCCACAAAAAAAGAAAAAAACCCACCAACGAAGGAGCGAACGTACAAACGAACTTCATAGAATGAAACTTATCTTGGGAAACGAAAAACTTGAATTTCTTGTGAAAATTCCTGAAAATGAATTAAATGAAATGGAATGGAAACATAAAAACCGCCCAACAACAATGAGGCAGGGCATTTTGTAGAAGCAGGCGGCATCCGAAAGTAGGGAGGCCCACAGACTTTTACCAGTATATTCAAACTCATCCACCCACATCTAGATATGTACATATAGATAGATACAGACGCTGAGTTGGAGTTTTTGTTGGAAAAACAAGATATCTACAGACTGTTGGTGAACAGAAAAAAAAAATAGACAAAACAACGAAAACAAAAACATTTGCCAACATAAGCAAATGCTGTTTATACCAAAAAGGAACCAAGGAATACCGAACTATACACAGGCAAGGTCTTTAGCTTTTTCGAAACTTTTTTTTCGTCTTCTTTGTTTCTTCTTCTTATTCTTCCTTTGGCCATATCTCCTGAATCCATAAATCTGAATCATGAACAAAAATCTACACTCTCATTCCTTGTTGCCTGTTTTTCGGGGATTTTCATTTTTGTTCCATGGATACTCGTAGATATGGTGAGCGTCTTCTTCAAAACCGAAAGATGTGGAGTGATGGGTGTTTATTAAAAACCCCGGGGAGGACACGCTTCAAAATTACAAAATGTATCTTTTTTTTTTTGTTCGTTTCTATGGTGGGTTGGGATATTTTTTGGATAAATTAGAGAGATGTGGACGATATTAAAGTGATGAGAGAACTTGGCTTTAAATAGAAATTTTTTGTCGCAAATTGTTCAGATATGTATTATTAAAGGTATCTGGAGAGATAGATTGTCGTGTTGACTATCCATCGATGTATTGGAAGAAAAGTTTCGATATACGTAAATAACTTTTCTCTTTTTGATTAGATTGCAATACCTGCTGAAAGAGTGCTTAATATTCTCCTTCCTCTAGATTTCAACCCATCACATGAGGCTTTAATGAAACTACGTACCTCCATTATGGAGAGTATTGCTATGTGTTAAAACCAAAGTCCCGGGTAGTGGCAGAGGAACTAGGACGTCACCGTGAACTTCGCTATTTTAGATTTTTCAGACTAGATTGACTTATTTTGTACTATAAGGCTATAGTAAGAGGTAATCCTGTCAGATCAAAGGTGGATACGCTCTCAGTTAAGCTTTCTACTCAACGACTGTTATACCCACAGAAACCTAGCAGAGCCGACTGCAGTAGTTACAAAGAAATAGTAAGGAAACATCCTTAAGATACGAGAATCCCTTAGATACATGCAAGATAGTAGACAACCTTTGTAAAATAATGAACGTGGTGTAAGAAAAGGTTTGCCCAGTCAGAAAGGAGTCCAAGACGTCCTAAACCTTCTTGGTAGAACAAAGAGCCAAACTCTAAGAGGAAGCAGGTTATACATAGGGGAAAATTAGTAGGGGATGAAATTAGGTGGGAAAACAACATGAGAGTACAAGAGAGGGCTTAATTAGACAGTCTAAAGGAAAATCGTTGAAACAATTCTGCGAGTTGATCGCAGATACTAGTAAAGCTTCTAAACTCCACAAGATTCTTGTCAAAGACGTGGAAGTTCAGAATACCTGAAACGACATTCTGCCAGCCTTGCTTACAATGAACTCTTCACTTCCAAGTGGACAGCGGGGAAAAAGTTGAGCCTGCAACCATCAATGATGTACTCACTATATATCATGAGACCCGACCCCTTATGTAGTGAAAAGCTGCAATAAAGAAAAATACAAGGGCATGTTGACCATGGTATAAAAAACATCCTGTATTGCCATCATTGGTAGCCTGTGTTCTTAGGGAATCATTTCCCAATGAATTGGATGAAATTCTTGGCACATTTAACTTCGATATATGTATGTAGATACCATAGGAAGTAATATACCCTGACAGGGACGATTGTCAAAGGAAGGCAGTCTCGAGAGATAAAACCTACAAGTGGCTCTGAGACTTCCGGACACATGGAGTTCTCAAAGCTGTAAAATTATTTGATATGGAATCAATATCTGACAAGAATATCCCTACTTATTGTACATTGGCAGTCAGGTTGAACAAAAGGTACTAGAGTCATACATCACAGGATCTGAAATTTTCACATAACATTATGTACGCTAAATCGTGTCAGATTATGCTGGGTAGTGCTGGGCACTGCAATAAAGAAGGCAACAAAAGGGATGATGTAAAATCGAAGGGCTTGCGATGGACCACCTATGGTGCATAGTGTCTTATGAGAACCCAATAATAACCTAACGCAGAATCACTGAACAAGTTTAGCCGTACAAATGACCACCACGTCGCTCTTCTTCATTCCCCATCGAACCACGGTTCAGATTTCTGCTCTTGCCTCCTCATACTGCGAACAAAACTACTGAAAGTGATGAACTAGTGACGGTATAGCACGTCATGTAACTTGAACAACTGAACAAATATAGATACTATCCAACTTGGAACGAAGGTATCCAACTATTCGTTTAGATTGTGTATTGTATCTATGGAACGTTTTATTTACCAGATTGATCGCTTCTGTATATTTTAGAGAAGAGAATGTTTTGGGGACAAGTTCCAAACAAAAGAGCATGAATGCGTAGATCCCACACTAGCCTGGCACAAGGAACTATACCAAGCATCTGATCTCAAGGTGGTTTTGATACTAAGGATGTCAAGCGATTTTCTCTCAACGTATTGATTTTGATAATCAACTGTGATCTCAGTATTGAACTGACTAAGACTGAGCGAGTTCATAAATTATAAGCTAAGATGATCCACCCTTAGTTTAGTTTGTTATATAGATGTAACTTAAGAATCCTGCAATTAGGTTGGCAGGTGGCTAAGCAACACTTTAAGGATTATCTGGGTCAGCTGCATGTCTAGCAAACATCTTCGTTCAGTAACTTATAAGCACAGACATCCAATGGCTGGAAGTGCCAGTGGATGGATTGGCCACACGTTTTAGAAAGATGACAGTAATAGTCACAATCAATAGTAGTTAATCACGCGATCCAATGGAACTCGTCTAAGAAGCCGGTACAGAACAGTAAAGAAGGAAGCACTGCAGCTGTTTAAGAGTTATGTGCAAAGGCACATCGAGAGAAACCATAGACGATACGGCTTATGACCCCAAGGGGGAAATAGGACATTATTCAAAGGACTGATCGTCGTTCATAAGTTATCGACCATCAATTGCTTAGAGGCTTGAGAAGGCATTATTGTTTGGTAAAAAATATAAATCTTGTTACTCTAATCGGCAAGTAGGTACCTACGTACATCTCTTAAAAGTCCAACGGTCTATTCTGGGTGGATCACCACCATTTTTGTGCCTACAACTTATTTTGCAGCCTGGAAGTGGCTCTGATTGAAAGTAACTTCGAGAGCAGAATTTAGACTACAGCTTTGTAAATCCGGAAATTTTATTTTAGTGTCATGGCCTCAGGGATGTATATCGCGTTGAACTATCTGCAAATGATGTGAGTTAAAACTACAAGCAACAATAGCAGATTTTACGACTAAGTGTAATATGAAACTTGTAAGCCTCTAAATACATTCTATGTATTCATGTACCCCCATGTGCATTCCTCCTTTAAGGCTAACAATTCTAAACTCCAACCCCATTTCTACTAAATCCATCATCTCAGCCAACGTTGACTCATGCCAAAGGCAATAGGAATTTCGAGAAATTCCCATCACTCTCTGTACCTCAAAATAAACTACAAAGACCTCATTCTTATGCACACCGCATAAAGTTCCTCTAAATGTATTCTCTGCACCATGTTGTGCGCCCACTTCTGCCCTAGCTCTTAATCCGTCCACCATTCAATTGGCTCGATTTATTACTCCGATATATGATATTAAAAGAAAAAAAAAAACAAAAAAAAAACAAAAGTATCTTTTGACTGCGAAATACATACATACATACATATGTATGTAGTGTAGGTACGTGCGAAAAGTATTTATCGCATTCGCCGACGGGATATTCAGAAAAACCACAGTTAACAGTTTCATTTTATTCCCTTTTTGAATTATTCCTCTTCTTTTTTTTTTTTTGCTTCTTGAAGCTACACACCCATGCAATGGTAATACCTATGGTATTACCAGCCATTAAGAAGAAATGCATCCGCCTCCAAGGCACGAGTGCATTTCGTATTCAGCTTTCATCCTTTCGTGCAAAGTGTTGATAGAAAATCTCATACAAAAAAAAAAAACAACGGAAGGGAAAGAAAACGAAAACATCCTTGACGAATGAACAAAAGGAAACAAACGAAAAAAATAAAAATATGCATACGTGTCAAGAATACATAACCAACTTGACTAGAATATTTTTTATATAAAAAGCAAAATATACTTACATATAGTATGTATGTATGTTGTTTTTTTTTTTGTTATAAGAAACAGCCAATGGATTATCATTAAAGTCGTCCTCAACTGACAAAGAACTTTCTTCATCCTTTTTGTCTGCGCGGGGGCATTGAATGTTTGCATGGCACATGTGGGTATGCATGCATGGATTTATTATTGAATGACATTTATGCTTTCATATTTTATTTTATTTTGTTATTGTCATTCCTTTAACCCCTGTGGTAGTTTCCCCAACAAAAATAAATGTGAGGTGCATTTCAAAATGCCTTAGCATGATGGGCGCGTAATTCAGTGATTCTGGGCGTAAGGAAGACATCATATCCTTAATCGATAAATATTACTTTTAAGTATTTTATAAGATGGTCAATAGGTTAGGATTAGTATGAATACGATTATGTAGATACGCACCATGATGGACAGATCGCATTCGTTGGAGATGTAGATTCAACCGTGTACCTACATACATAGGTATACAAAAGGAATTGATTTTTGTAAAATTTAAATGTTTTGTTCATGTTGACGGAATTCACCTCGTTTAAGTTAGGTACTAAAAATATAATAGCGCCAGACTATGTGCCTTAATGCTCTCTTTGATCGTTACTGTATCTACATATACTTACAGTCGCATCTGTCAGTCCTAACCGCGTAGCATACTTTCTCAAAAGGTAATGGTTGTAGAGAATAGTTAACTGTGATGCATTTCTCTAATTTTTGTCAGGTATTACATCGACTAAAGGGTCTTGGATATGGCTAACTTACAACAGTCTACGTTGGACTATTCTCAACCAGCAGCTTCTCTATACAGAATCCATAATAAGACACGATATTATCTATGTAACGCATTTGATAATATAAGATTCCATCACTGTCAAGTGCTTTGCAAAAACAAAGATTTCCATAATACTACCTGAAGGTCACTATACAGAGACCATAGCAGAGTTAAACCATCTTACTCAGCTTGTTGACTACGCAAGAAGAAGTACAACTTTGAAACATGAAATTGTCAACATTGGTTGGTTGAAACCGGCCCTCCATGAGGATGTACTTACCCCAGAACTTTTTGCATATGTATAGGGAAGCCAGGGTTTTTCTGGCACAATTGTAGCTAGTAACAGGTACTATTTGAGAGGATAAGGGGAGTGCCTTTTAGCTTTGTGAGATTAAAGTCAGGGAGTTTGTGTTTTCTTGTGAACAGGACCAGCTCAGTTTTTGTCGGATAAACGAAGAGACTACAGCTTTCAGTTCAGCTTGTTATTTTATTGAGACCAGACTACATGACATGTCTGCGGGTTTTTTCTGCTACTAGTATAGCGACGTCATCTGCAAAGGCGACAACATTTTGTTTTGTGTTTTCTATTTCCAGAAGGGCTTCGTTAAGTACTGAATTCCATAATTGTGGAGACAGTACTCCCTCTTGGGGGGTACTTCGGTGTGCACGTCGTTTGCTGTTTCCGAAGGATTGTGATTACTCAGCCTTTAAGCATATGTTCTGCAAAGCACCAGATTGTTTCGCAGATGTTGAGCTTTCGTAGGGCATTGGTTATCGTGTTGGTTTCAACGTTGTTGAAAGCTCCTTTAATGTCTAGGAAAGACACTATTGTGAATTCCTTGATCGAGAGGAATTATACGATGGGTTGGACGATAGAATGAAGGGCCGTTTCAACAGAATTATAGTATAGTGCTATCAATAGTGGCTTTAATGTGGAGATCAAGAATTTTTTCTAGAATCTTGAGAAGACAAGACGTTAGGCTGATTGGTCTTGGGTCTTTCGGGAGGGTATGCAATGTTTTATCTGCTTTAGGTATAAAGACCGCTTTTACCTCGGTCCAGGTGGCCGGCATTGTTACTAGCTCCAAGCAACCCTTTAGAATACAGGACAGGTTAAGCACTATTATACTGAATGCCGCTTGGATATGTACATATGTGCCGGAAAATGCCGTCCGGCTTTAAAAGGCTCAAAACTGGTCACTACCCATTTCAGTTTATCTTCGCTGATAAGTTCGGTAGGCGGCGGTGGGCATGCAATATTTACTAGAGCAGGGCCGTGTCGTTAGTGATAGGCAAAAAGCCGGTAAAGTGAGTTTCCATAAGCCTCATCAGATTCATGATTCTTAACTTGGTGGAAGAAGGAAAAGGATTTTGCGTCAAATGTCTTTTGAGGAAAATCGAAGTCTCTTTAAACGTTCAAGGTCATTTTCTTCCTCCATAAGACGACTCTTTATCTTGCCTCCGTATCAAGGCGGCCTCAATATTATTCACTTGAATATCCATGAGGAATGTAGAAACGTAACCTACATTCACTTCATTCATCGACTCCTCTTAGATTCCGTCGATTACTCGTCTCTTTACAGCACTATTTTTTCAACACACCTCTCGTAATTTACGATGTCCTCGTGTCTATTATCTGCTGTTCTATCGCACCTCTTGTAGCTCCAACGGAACAATCTCCCGTATGTTGCGGAAAGTTGGCTCAAACCATTAGTAGAGTAGATATCATGAATATACACATGTAATTTTGAATATCCATCCTAGGATGCAATCTTAAAAACACCCAAAAAAAACAGATGTCTAGCCTAGGTTTCTATCTGCGGTTGCAACGTGTGTCTCTGTATTCCAAGTCCTATTACTTGAATACTAAAAGGATTACCTACCTCAGCGAGGACCTCTCTCCATACCTTAACACTCACAGGCGGCAAAAAAACTCAAGTCCAAAAAATAATGCCTAAAATTGGTTCACTTTTAGAAAGTCATTTACAATCTGTTTTGACTACGTCGCTATTGTTTATGTATCTCAAACTGCTTTGTCCATCCAAAAGTCACAAGTCATCAAGACAATAGGCAAAAAGGGTGCTCAACTCATAAATAACGAAATAAAACCAAACCAAAAAAAAAAGGATGACGCGTATCTGCTGGAATTTTGTCAAAAAGTACAATTGGACGTGTGTTCAGGTCATGCTCTAATTTTCATTTTATCAATATTTCCATAACCTAAAGAGAGAGAAAAAAATAGAACTGTATCTTTTCATTCAAAAACGAAAGATACTCATCAACAGATACAATATTCCCGCAATGCCCATTGTGTGTGTGTATGCCAAAAGGGTTATTTAGCGCATTTGATATGCATGCCAGGACACTCGTTGTTTCCTGCTCCTGTTGTGTCTGTTTTGAATGTTTTTGAATGCAATAAAAATTTTCGAAAGTCGATAGCCACAACGAGAACCTGCTGCCGGATTTTCGTCTGTCTGTCGGTTTATCTAAGACATTTTATTATCATTTTCAAAAAAAAAAAAAAAAAATATGTGTCGTCTTCGTCTCTTCGACAATTTTAATAGTTTGGAACAAAAGGGCGAATATCCGCCCTGAAAATTGCCGCCATTTGATATGTGCTTGTGTGTGTAAGGTGATGTATCTTTTAGGAACAGATTTTTTTATTTTTATCCCAACTTCATGCATCAACCATTGCGCCATATCGTGCGCTCTCTTCTCATCTTTTTCATTCGAGCATTTGATGTCGTAAATTTTGATTGCATTCATCTGAGAGTATAGTGCGGGCACTCCAACGCACGACTTGAAGATGCTAAAGATGTCAGATGTCTCGTATGTGTATTTCCGTATTTCCGAGGGAGTGGAAGTGGATGTCGTTTTTTTTTCTTCTTGAAATCACTGTGCGGAGTGATTTAATCCCATGATGGGTTACATTCTAGTGGTTAAAGTCCGCATAGGTAGGCGTTTTTTTTTTCCATATGACACAGTGGGAGTGGAACTCAACTTGAAAAAGTTTCAAATACTAGACTTATAGTATACTATAGGGAGTATGTATTGAAACTTGCTGTGTAAATTGTATATAATCGCTTCCGTTCGATAAGAATTTTACCCGAAAATGTAGCTATAAATAGTCGAGAGTGGTTTCATAAGTCAATTGACATTTTACACGCATTTCCAGTGTGCGCTGGCTCGAGGGTGTAGGACGAAAATAGCCAGTTGGCAGGCAATGAAGTGATTATCTTAAATTAAGGGAAACTTACCGCATGTCTAATGTAATCACGCTAACTTCACATTAGCTTCGCCTTAATACTCTTACTATGTATTGTTCTGTTGTGGGCGAAGGTAGTACAATGGACGGCAAAAACCATCAACTAGAGTTGACACGACAGTACATACGGAATGAGCGTGAAAATGGATTTTAGTTAGAATTAAGTAGAAATTCGCAAGGTTAACTAAAAACGATTAGGGTATTTGTATATGGATATATGGTTGATGTAAATTAAGCCCATTTAGCCTGATGGACTAGAAGTGCGAAGGAATGATGGGGAGAAACTTATGAGTTCGTCACAACAAATGCTATTGAAATCTGTAACAGTGGTTATACATTTCTTCAAGTTTGGAACCGAACCTCTAGGTAATGTATGAGAATCTGTCCTCCAGTTCACGTTCGAAACGAGACTTATAAGTGTAGAACTAGTTAGGAGGAAAATAATCACTTGCTTGGCCTTTACAAACACACCGCAATAAAGAGCGCTATCACCTTTGCTACAGATCCGAAGCGATCAACAACTGGCATCATTAGCACTATCTCTACCGTAGGTCTTCAATCTGTACTTGGGCTTATACCAATGAAAAATACGTTGAGGATTAACAAAAAGCGATATGGACCACCGTCCTACAACTAGATGAGGGAATACAACAAGGCAACTGGTGATAAATCATCAGTAAGTCTAAATATCAAACCAGCAAGTCAGTAACCCGAAGATGTTAAAAAAATACCATTACATCTACATTGACTGTTTGATGCTGATTTCATCCTGGAGTAGTCATTGGTCCATATTTTTTCAATGATACTGGCAACACAGTCACAGTCAGTGGAGATCACTACCGGACGGATGTTGACTGAATATTTTTGGGACAAATTGGAAGAACATTACTTGGAGTGGTTTCAATAAGGATTCCATACGCTACACAGCTGACTGCCTTATCTCCAGTTATGGGACAGTCAATTGACCGCATCATTCAGGTGATTTAACGCATCTAGACTTTTTTCTTTGGAGCTATGTCAAGTCCATGGTCTAAGCTAATAAGGCAAAGACTTTATACAATCTCAGAACCAACATCGCGCGACAAATTGGTGGCATTTCGTCAGATTTATGCCATTGGCATTAAAAAGAGTGCCTCTAAGAACACGATACAAGAAACCAACGAAATTTCCAGCCTTTCGCATGCCAGTTCCAGTTCGTTACACCAGCATCCTCTATCATTGTAAGAGTCCAAACTCATAGTCCAAGTTTTCGGATTATTTTTGAATGTGAATATGGCTTGTGAAGGTCTTCATGTCACCCTCATCATGTCCGTATGGAACTCAACTGATTAAAAGGAGTTCCACAAGTACAAACATTTTCAAAAAACCTTCCAAGCTCTTTTAGAACTGTCGGTTTTGTTCTTCCTCAGCATTGTGGTGTGTCTATCAAAACACGCACTTACAGACTGATCCTGGGAAATCAACAACAATGGACAGGATGGTTCAAACCAAATCAACAGCGTCTATCCAGTCGGCAGAATCCCTGGTTTCAAGTAATATGAAGCGATGCAGCGTCATTCGAGGTTTTATCTTACAAGAGCTTTAGTTTCCACTCGCATGGTGAACATTTGTTATATCAAGCGTTGGTTGTGCACAATACCTGTTGCAAGCTGAGCTGGATCTCTTCTGACCGGCAGAGAACAATCAACCAACTTGACAACAATGTGATCAGCCGTCGCTTTAACAGATGTCTCTTGGACGTCCGAAAGAAACGTGGAGCCGACATTGAAATAGAACATGACCACTATCTTATAGCTACCATAGGTCTTCGTTCTGCATCGGTCAGCAGGACATGACTACCAACAGACAACTAGAGACGAATCGAAGAACGTATTGCAATTAAAGTTCGAATTGCAGTAGCCCCAGCAGTAAAGAGACCGAACTTGAAGCCCAATTCCGAGAGAAAAGAAAAGAAGTTCAGGATACTGTACGTATAAGACGCGACAAGCGTATCCTCGTAAACTTATTAGCTGCACGAGCCGAAGAAGTAGCAAGCAGGAGTGATAGTAGGGCCTTCTATAACATCAGCAGGGAGCTAGCAGGTGGCCGTTGGTTGAAACTATACCTGCCGAAAAGTTAAGATAGTTCTGTCTTAAAGTCCGATGAGGATTAACACAGGAGATGAAGAGAACAGTTCGCATTGGTGCTAAACAATGTGCACGTCAATTCATTGGTCTTAAACACAAGTTAGCCAACCGAAGCAGTGAATTAACGAAAATGCACCGCAGCTCCTAGTAGCACAAGCCATTAAAGTCTTCAAGAAGAACAAAGCGGTTGACATTGATGAAATTCTTGGCAGGCTATGTCAAACCGCGCCAGGCAAATCGACAGAGATACTGTACCTGAGGAGTGTATTGGAAAATTAATGTTTCCGTGATAGGTATAGGTTAACGTGGCAGGCCGAGCGAGCAGTCACACTTAGACCAGAATAGATCCATTGAGGTACCACATGGATCGGAAATCCTTACAAAGATTGCTCTAAGAACCAGCAGCTTAGGGTAGTCTTTATGAGGATTAATATAAAGCGCTGGATGCTACTAATGGTAATGCTGATAAATGGAATAAGACGATGATCATCAAGCTTTCAAAGAAGAACAACCTGATGGAATGGGAGAATTGAAGAGGTATTTGCGTTCTTTCGACAGTGGCGAAATTAGTAGTAAAGATAATAATGTCGAACAAGCAGGCCACACTAACATATTGCAGACTTCCTTCTTTCCACCGACTTCAAGAATGCCTTTGACAGTGTGAATCGAGATTTCATTTGGCATAAAGTTACCAGACTTCGCGTTGAAGAATTTGAAGCCCAAAGTGGTGTACGACAGGGTTGCATACTTTCACCATTCCTATTTCTTGTCATCAGTCATCAGTAATGTTATACGTGCAGCGCTGAAGAAGGAATGCCGAGGTTGCTGAAAAATCATATCACGATCACGAATGATATCACAATCTGGTTCCGGCCCATAGTAAGCTGAGAAATAAGTGGAGTGATGAAAATGAATTCGATTTTCTACCAACAATTCAAAAATGGATTGCATTGGGTTAAGAACTCTATTTGAAACGCAAGGCTTCTCGGCTTGTCAGATATATTTTCACTCTCATTTGAAGAATTGTAATCTTCATAGTCTGGCTGCATCATTCTCAAAGCTGATGACTACTATGATGGGCTATGATGGGAAATATCACTCATTAACATCAGCTTCTATATAGTTCCCAGTGAAATGCTAGATACCAAAA
Organism: Xylota sylvarum; assembly: GCA_905220385.1. Lineage (NCBI taxonomy): Eukaryota > Metazoa > Arthropoda > Insecta > Diptera > Syrphidae > Xylota > Xylota sylvarum. Next base: position 45,584,061 of record LR999958.1, read on the forward strand.
AAAATTGTATGGTTTGATTATGGTCCCTCTCCAAATTTTGAAAACGCCTTGCTTTTAAGCCGCAACTTCAGTCTACTTAAGACAGGGCGCCTCCAACCATCACGGACAGTCAAGAGCACTATAAGCCCTAAAGCCCTACATGATGAACTCTAAAACTTTTGAGTGTTACATCAACATTCCTCAACACTCCTCACAGATCTCCTAAAAAATACCAATCATACCCGAGTAGGTCGCCCATATAAAGCCACCTACCTAATCCTTATCGATTAGTTTGCTCTTTTTTTTTCTTTTTGACTGAATTTCCATTTTCCATTTTCGAAAATATCTAAAATTCTATTTAAAGATTGTGATCGAAACCTTCAAACTGATTTATTTACATTCATCCTATTTCGGCTTATCTGCGTCGTTCTACTCCTCCCCCACAACTGGTCCCCCTCTATGAAACCGTCCGACTCCATCGTCAAGCCTTCGGATTTTCCATATCCAATCTGAATAAAGTGAAGGCACGTAATAACGAACAACATCAGTTTTTATCCAGATAAGCAGAATCTCATTACGAATCTTATTGGGACCGAGAAGCGACGACTCTACGTACAACAGACAGACGATGATACGAACGTTGTTGTCCTCATTTTTTTTTTTTTTTTTGGATTCTGTGTATTGTTGGCCCGTCAATTTGGTAGAATTTTCCATGTTTTTCCTCTTCGTTCCTTCTTCAATTTCCAGAGCAGTGTTGTATGCCTCTCGGTGTTATCTTCCATTTTTAGAATTGAACCAAAAAAAAAAGAAAGGAAAATTTATTACATACCTACTTTCAAGTTAGTTCGTTTGCTCTCTTTCTCTGTATTCATGCCCTTAGGGGGGTGAAATAATAACAAGAACGAAGAAAAAAAAAAAATCTAACAACAACAATTCGAAGAGGGAGAAGATACTCTTCCAAAGATATGCCTATTTGTAGGCCACGGTAGCATCAGTTTATATGTATGTATGTATCTATAGACGGGAGTATTTCTATGGCCGGAGGATATGTATCTGTATCTGATTTTTGGGTTGACTTCTCTTGAAATATAGCATTCCAAACAAAAAAGATATCTTGGAAACGATTGAAGTTGACGATACAAGGCAATTGTATCTAAACTCGGTTCTGCTCTATAAATACAGACCAGTATGACGGTGGTTCGGTTCTCCCATCAGTAGATGTAGAAAAATGTGTTTTGTCATGTCGAAATTTACATCGTATCCGGGAGACAAAGAAGTATCTAAAGACATTGCGACATGATTTCTTGTAGACGCCACGTGGTGGAATACATTTTCATCACAAACAGATCAGAGTCGAACTCTTGAGAATTTCAAACTTTTAAATATTTTAATTATCTGCAAAATTAATTTTATTCTCCCGTACCGTATAAGGGAGTTGGGATGGGCTTAAATGGGTAAACAGAAAACAAGCCCTTTCGAAAATTCCTATTGTGCAATTAAACACTTTTTTTTTGGAAAATATTTTGCACCAAATGCCTCCTCGCCACCATCGGCAAAAGAGTTGCTATAGCTTTTGAGAAATTTTAATTACAACTATAAAGTTTATCCCCATCTTATCCGTTACAACAATATGGCGCCCATTGGATTCGTCCAGAGTTGTAATTTGTAGAAATGTACTCGTTCTACGAGTATATATGTAAATATACGAAGACTATACCTACATTTGGAGTTTGGTTTTATTTTATGTAATTAAAGTAATTTCACGATTTATTTAACGTCGGCTGTCCCTCTGTCCCCGAGGAATGTATTAAGCGCATAAGCTGGAGGGGTTGGTCCTTTTTTTTCGTCTTTTTGTTAAGCTTAGAGTTGGGGTAGTGTAAATAACAATAAATTACAATTTAATTTTGAAATTGAGTCTGGGAGGTATGTAACCCCAAGGCGATGGGATTGTTATTTTTGAGGCTATACGTGTACCACCCTTCTTCTAAAATGGGAATGACTGTGTAACCCCTGTTGAAAGTGCCTTTGTATACGAAATGATTACGTAAGCGGTGGGAGTATTTCACCCTCGTAGTGGGATGTTGTTCGTTTGCTAAAATTTGTTGTTTTTAAAAGGATGGTCTTTAATCAGTTAAATACGGTTGATGTTTGAGTTGTAGATACTTCAAATGACTAAAACATACTTTGAGGCATTTGAATATTCAAATACTTTGACATTGAAGGATAATGTACATATATAGATACATACATTATAATGTGTACTTCAAAAACGGCGATTGATTTTTTGACATTTATTGTGGCCATGTTTGTAAAGAAAGTTTCTGCTGTTTTTTTTGACAGATGTGCTCAGTAGGATTCACCATTAGCAAGAAATATTATACACCTGTACAGCACTGAAATTTTTTCAATTTCCTGAAAGCCTGATAAGATTATAGTCTGAGATACATAACTCTTAACAATGTTAATCAACTTTTTTTGCGGCAACAAGATAGGAGTTGAATGAGGGGACTAAAAGATACTTCGAACCGATTACCAGTTGGAACACATAGATCTTAGATTTAAGAAATCTTTAAAACTCCAACTTCTTCTGGAGGAAGGCTTAAATCTTTTAGATCAGGGTAAAGAAAGAGTATGGGAAACAGATTCATATAAAAATGTATGTTAGGAGGTTCACTTTGACTCTTCAAAGCTTAGTTGAGATGATATAGAGTTTGCTATATCCTCCTAGAGCTGATCCCCAGGCTTCTTAATGTAAACAGTCTTCATCGTCTTTAAATGTACAAGCACAACTTTCACTGCTCAATTCACATAACCCCTTCGATAAGGAATGGTCACATACGTTAATAGTGATTTCTTTAATTAGAGTAACTATTCTCGATAACGCATAGTCGTAAGAGTCAAAAGTGGAAACGTTCTCAAAGAAGCAGAGTATCTTTCAACGGCGAAAATCTTTCCGAATTCCGAAAATCTAGTTGGGAGATTGACATGTTCGTCTAATAGAAAAGAGTGTCTACATATAGGTCATTTTCAATAAAGTTGATAGTGCTTCCGACATACCAAGTCCTTAAATCACAAATCTCTTTATAAAACCTTAAAGTATGGACTGCGCAGTCTAGTGCCCACTAATGCCTCTAATAATTCGTTTTACCAGATAAGATTAGAAGCAGGACTATGAAATCAAACTCCTGTCTTCGACGATGCAGTCTTTGTTACAAGCAGCACTCAATCTTAGCTCAATCTTTCAACAACCTTCAAAATAATTCTCTAACTAGACAGAAGCTATTTGCATTTAGTTAGAATTGGACTCATTATGTCTGATCTCAATCTCAGGTCACATTATATCCGCATTCCTCTGCATCCCAAGTTAGTTCGATTAAATTTCCACTAAACATTGTCGTTTTCCAGAACGCAAACAAATTATTTGGATGTCCCTGGATATCTGTAATGTATCCGAAGTATTTTTACTATTTTTTGTCAAAAAATGCATTAGAGCATTTACAGGCCTTCTGCTAAGTTTAAGCGACACTACTCTCTACTACAGGGAATAAAGATAGCTTTCTTTGGTTTAGGAGAATGACTGGGTTTTGGTAAGGTCATGATCATTATTAACTTTGGCCACATTTGAACAACTTCAGCTTGACGAAATTTATCTATTCCAACAAATAAAGTGGATACTCTGCGAAATCTGCAAGACTGTTGGTGACAAAATAAAATAGTGTGACCCTTGAATGTTTGTATTTAATGTCATGTTGCTGGTTCCCGGATACTTCATTTAATTCTTCTTGAGTTTTTAGATATATGTATATTCATAGACATGGAATGGGACTATACAGTTCGATTCATTGCAAGCAATACCTATAGTTGATCAGAATACGTAACGTAAGTCGACTGCATAGATACTTGAAGTCGCAATACAGGTTTTGGAGGAAAAGGATTTCCCCGAGATATCACTGGGAACCAGATGAACCTTCGATTCGAGTGCAGAGTTAAGATTTGATTTCAGAATTCTAGAATTTAAGTCTCGCAAATTCAGGGATTTCCTATAGTCTGCGGATGGCAAAACGTGGGCTTGTGCTTTGGAGGAGTAATAGATGATGATGGATGAGTTGACGATGAGATAAGTTTTATTCGTCCACTTGACGAGTTTAGTAATGCATGCTTTCAAACACATATGTACTTGTGTATATTTACATGACCTATTTTGTTGTTATAACATTACAGTCCTCATTTGTTAGAAAGTTCAGTATGCCTAACCTCTCTTACAACTAATAGCAGTACTGATAGTAATATAGTCGTTTCTAACCGGGCTGTATACTTCGGTTTTTCTTGTTGAGAGGCGTTTGGCTCAATTAGGCATATCTTCATATCTTCTTCTTCCCTACGACATTCCAAAAAGTCAAATTGAGTTAGAGTCCTGATTTCAGCTTTATACTATCTACTTTACTTGAAGTGAAAGAGCACATCGCAAGTGAAATCAGATCCGTAGTTACATATGTCAATAGAGGTAGGTATTCGCTTCTCTGTCAAGAAAGCATGTTGATCGTCATTCCCAAAGTTTCACCTTCCTCTTCTAGGATATCCTCTATTTACTCGTTGCTGATATGATTATGAGAATTTAGATGATACTGCTTGCAGTTTAGATACTGATTGCTTATTTAGTTTATGATACTGATTGGCTTAGATTTGGACAAACCAAGTACAACCTAGTCTCTTTACATTCTATGGATTCCATCAGTAGCTGTGCTAAATGATAATAAATGACGAAATAAATCAAACCACGTTGAACAAAATCAAACAAATGCTAGAGGCTTCGCTATGTAATTTTTTTTTAGTTGCACCACTGATTGTTACTAGAATCCTTTCATTTATTAAACTTGTCTTATTAAATAGAGAAGTCAATTTCTTTCTAGGATTTCAGATCCCTGTGCTATTTGAAGACACAGAAACCAAAGAAATCAAAATTGCCGTCGCTACTGAAGCCCCAATTTCCACTTTAAATAAGAAATACAAGTTTCTCAGTATCTCAGACTACTGAGAAAAAGTTAAAAAAAAAAATGTGATCTTGAATTTGCAGTCAATGCTATTTAAAAATAGATACTGCAATCAGAGGTAAAAAAAAAACGAAAAAAAATCTTTCTTACAGTATATAGGTACCTACAGATACAATGGTGAACTTTGGGTCAAAAGAAATAAAAGAAATGAAAAAAAAAAAAAAAGGAAATAAAATAAACAAAACAATTAATTATATTTTATGTTCTTTGCATTCAAGGTTAAACTGTGCATAAACTTCTCTACAAAATGCATTTGTGTGTACAAGTCCGAGTTAAAGGTGTTCCATTTGAGTGCAAGGGCAAAACACTTATGTTCACTTTTTTGAAGTTTAATTAACTTAACTTCCTTAACCATTCGGGTTATAGTTGGATGGAAACAAAAAAAATTCCAATCGAAATATATAGTTGATTCTGAAGAATGTACAGTAGATGTGGAAAGGTATAGGCCCATATTGTTATTGTTAACGTGACCGAAATGCAAGGACGATTGTAGTCGTAGTTTTTAGCCACAAATCTGATAGAGGAAAGTCAATGAACTAGTCAATGGTGTGAAAGATAGGTTGGCTTGCGATATACACCTTACTCTGATCGATTTATCATTGTCTGATGACCAAAGAAACATCATAGTCGAGTCAAGTGAAAAAATATACTTTAGCCGACGGGTTGGTGGTCAATCGCCAGGAGTGCCTTCGGCGCATGCTGTCAGCTGGCTTGTGAATGATCTGTAATTGTTCAATATTAAGGAAATCACATATTAACATTTCTTATAAATTGTTGATAATAACTTCAAGAATATGAATATGAGTCTTGTAGTCTCTTAGCCTCTTTAACAGTTCCATGAAGTCTATAGCATCAAAGTCGATGATTAGGTTGGTGGGTTTGAGATGTATTCATGTATTCCCCCAACTAAGATAGACCAAGGAACTTAAGCACAAATATAACCAAAAAAGGAATAAGACATACATAAACTCAAGTAAAAACCGACTGCTAATTTAAAAGGTCACTATAGACTTAAGAAGTATCTTTGGAAACTGGGTGTAGGAGGCGATGAACAATACAGATCCTGAATTAAGCAACCGATCAGATTTGACATAAGCCCATCTGAATGTGGGGCTTTGTTGACTATTTGTCATGTCTTTGAGTTGTGCTTTTAAATGAAGCTGTGTTCAATGATATTGACACTGAGGTATTCCCGACTCAACGCAAAAGATCATAAAACTCTTTCTAGATACTCTTCATTCTTATCACTAGGAGTATCTGTGTATGAGGTCCTTGAGCCAAGTGATCATTTACTAGTTTAAAGTCAGCGATTCCTATAACAATTTCTACATATGCTCCAAAAATGTGACTCTTGCTCGACTTCTGGGATGCATCTTCGAGGAGTTTAAAAAGAAATATTTCGTTTGGTAGTCTGCTGGAACTTCCTATAGAGAGAGAGGTCTCTCCACATTTTCTCTGGATACGACTGGATACGTAATCAAAAGCATATAATCACTATTAGTTATAATCCAACACAGCAAAAAAAAAAGTATCTCAGATCTCTAACTACAACGTGTATAACTGAAAGGATGATGATGTACAAAAGCTTCTGACCTATTTCAAACATTCTCGATAAAGCCAAGATGTTCTTCTTAAGACAAAGGTATACGTTTCGACCGAATTCTCAGTCATATCGGCTCGCTTCAGTTCCAGCTACACTTAGTCCTCAAATTCTTAAATGTATGAAAACCATTCCATCAAGTTTGGCACAAAACAACGTAGTTTCCAACAGCAGAGCTGTGTTTTTGGTACACAATTTCCTTTGAGTTATAAATCAATGCATACATCTTGCTGTAGATGGTGTATCTGTTGATACTTTTCCAGTTTTGTCGTTGATCATGTCATCTAGTATCGGTCTATTATCTTCTAATCATTAGAAATGTTAGCAAATCAATGCATTTAATGAAGAGCAGTAGAAAATCTTATGAATGGTATAGACAAACTTATGCCCTTCTCAGTCTACTCGACGTAGTATCGTTTAGGATTCACTGGAAAATACTACATAATTCGGTATACGAAAGCGTCAAAAAGTGGCACCATATCGACAAATCAGTGAATGGCCTCAATCTTTTTTAATGCCAGAAAAATCCAATTTACTGCCATAATTTTAAGTGAACCGCCAAATAATCAGGTCACATTCGTCCTACTTTCATTCAACCAAGTATCTGCAACCGAAATCTCAGAACTCATGGAGTTGAGTTCCCAGTTTAGAGAAGAAGATACTTCTACTTCTTCTATATGAATAAGAACTAGGATCAATTCGGCGATTCCTCTCACATTTTCTACATCGACAACAGCGAGACAGTAGGTCCTACACTATGTAGGTAATACATACCTTATATTAAATTGTTCGTTCATCGAAGACTGATAGCAGACTCAAAGAACGAAATGACATCACTTCCTTGTCCACCTGGCAACCAATCGAACCTACAGAACTAGGATAGGTATCCACATCCAGATATTCAATGTAAACTTAAAACCAATCCGAGGACCTTTCTGGGTGTTGTAGATACCTCTCCTTTCCCGTAAGAGGATTCAAAAAAAAAAAAAAATAAACTATCATGGAAACCTTCCACAAATATGAATGTGATGCTAAAATAAAAACATAACTTCGATTCAATTAAAAAACCGAAGAATAAAAAAAAAAAAAAAAAAAAACATAAACAACCATGCATATAGCAATTGGGTTGGTAAACCCACCCGCACACATAATGCAATAAAACGCCAATAGATACGAATAAAAGCAAAAAAGATACATTTTATGTGTCTGCTAGCACCAACTGTCGATTGTGTACCACAACAATGTCGCGACAAAATTCATTACATCAATGTTTTTGTTGTTGTTGTTGCTGCTCGATTCTGAACTCAATGTTGTTGTTGTTGCTGTTATGTTTTTATTCAAATTTCATTTAATTGAGTTTAGGCGCGCTCGTACACACCCTTTGAGCGAACAGCGGCAGCAGCAGAAGTAGCAGGAGCAGCAGCAGCAGCTCAGCGGCAGTAATTCTGTTTATTTCATTAAATATTCCTTGAGCGTTCGTGCGTCTGTCAGTGTGTGCTCGCACGAAATTTAATAGCTGCATAAATTTTAACATATAAATTTGTAATAACTTCATTATGCATACGTAGGTATGTATAGTACGGTGAGCCTATATGTAACCCAAGCCCTGCACACACCATGCTACCGCGGCGATATGTGTTCGCTTCGATGGAATTGAAATCGATTCCGAGTCGCTCCACTGACCGTAAAAAATCGATCGAATCATTAAGAATGATATTATAATTTTTTTTTCTCCTCTCTCGGTCTATAGATACTTTTGGGGAACAGAGATTACGGGAGAAACCAACCGAGTCAACCATCGAAGCGAGCGGAGCCATATTCCCGAGGAGATATTGATAATTTGTGTGTAAATTTTGTTCCATAAATTTATGCCCAAGATCTGGGCACATGTGAGATAGGTATCTTCAAACTTCAATCTACCCCGTGCACCGATGTCGTCGTCGTTGTCGTCATGGTGGTGTATCGAAGGGGCAAATCGAATTATTAGGCATTTCAATCAGGTATCCGATTTGTTTTTTTTTTTTGCCTTTCGTCTGAATGTCGGTCTTTTTTTTCTTTTGGGTTTTTTTTTTTAATGTTTTAATCATTGATGGCGGCGCGGCATGGCTTAATCAGGTTGAAGTCAAAGTTAAGTTAATAATGTGCGGTCGGGTAGCAGAGGAAGGAGAAAATTTCTCGTCTTTTTCTTTGCTGGCGAACAGGTAGGAGGATGTTGACAGATACCTGTATGCGCATCAATGGAGGAAAATAAATGTCAGCCATTATTAATTTCTTTGTTTAGCAGATGTTAATGTATGAGGGACGCGCTACGTATCCTTAGGGAGGGTGGAATGTGTTAAGCAGATGCTCTGAGTGTAGTTACACCCACTTTAAGTGGAAACTTAGGTAATTATAATTAAGTGTTGTCATGTGAGTAGGAAGTGGCTGATGCATAGTGGTGGATTTAACTAGAATGTAATGTGCAAGATGGTGTGAACGATGGTTGCCAGAGGCCATGAATTGCAGAGAGGGTGGTTCCAACTGTCAGGCGCTGTCAATGGGAATGCAATATTGCATAAATAATGTGCTTAAGGGGTGTAAATTATAGATGTCACTGGTGGCATTTATAGACAAGTAGACAGCTTCGTCAGAATAGTTGACATTGAGTGTATATGTTAAAAGGAAATGATTTCCTAAGCACATATAGCCGTATCGTGTCAATCAGTGAATAAGTTTCATTCCCATCTGCAGATACGTATATAAAACTATTAAGTGTAGGATGTCCCGGACGTGGAATATAATAATTTCGAATGATCTTGACTGACATTTCTGCAGAAAAGATAACTTAATGTACTAAGACATGGAATCTGCCGGTCCAAAGCAGTTACCAACTTATTTTTTATCCTAAAGCAATCCACCGATAATCTAAATTTTTCTTCCTATTAAGAGACTAAGTCATTCTAATAAAAATATGTATCCGAGATGTAAATCGGTCAAAAACTTGACTATGATAGTGATTTTCTAAGACGTTCAACACTTAAGCGAATTAGTCGTACTTTGATCTTGAGATTTTCAGATTTTTTTTTGCAGCATATCGACCTCTAGTTTAGCTTTCCCAATTTTACTTTAAATATAGATGCCACCATCTGATTTCAGTCAGGAACATTAGCACAGGTGATAGCATGCAACCCTGTGGCATTACATTTTACATATACATAACTACTCTACAATCTTACTAATGTCAGATGTCTTACATATAATATAGAAAGTGTGTGTAGACATCAGAGTTGAACCTCATCGAAGGTCAGCAAAATGTTCGCTAAATGTTGTTTGGAACATCAAACGTCAATAAATTCCATTTGCATTTGATAAATGATTACTTTAAAGTAAGGACGTTGATGCAGATTTACGTCTGTCGGTTCTATGTGATACAAGTAGTACAATTTGAGATTCAAATGAAATACGGTGTTTAATCCATTTACTGATCTTTTGCTGTTGGAAAGCGGGAATCTTTTAGAAATGTAACCGAGCCCGTACTCAGTACCTTATATCCTCCACACCACCTATTCAACGCGGCACTATCGGAGATTTTATCCTTATATTCTACGGGGTGACAAAGGTACGTCTAATTTCTTCAGGAGTTGATATCTTTCGGTTCTGTATCGGCGACAATGGAGTATGAAATGATCTACGTTTTTAGTATATAGTTTCTGTGCAGCTCATAAAATGAGGATGTAATGTGGATGTAGCCACTCTTATTAGGGGTAATCTTCTGGCGAAGTGTGACCTACCAATATTGGCATTAAACATATGTATAATTCTAGTTCAACCGTAGTCTGTGCAGCATTAGCGGCAGCATATTGTAGATGTTGTCGAAAAGTAAACCTAGAGTCTATAATAACGCGCAGTCCGTCTACATCTATAAGTCTCTGTAAATAGCTATGTGTAGCTGTGCCCTAAGATCTCCAGGATTAGGATGGTCCCATGAATATCGTCAATAGGGTGAAACTCATCTAAAGCTGGAACTAATATTATGTCCAAAAAATGTCATACTGAACTACTATTTGTAGTAATGTAACTCTGTGATACTGTAACAAAAGAGTTGAGGCTCAGTAGTTTGTTGTTCGTCGGCTCGCAAAAGTGAAGTAACTGAGATGCTAAGTCTTCAGTACTGTGTACATTGGCATGGACTCACCTGATGTTGAAATTCTAATAGACGAATAAATCGACTAAAAGGGAATAGATCTCGGTATCTGACTTTACAAACTTAGTGCGTCTTGTTACTAATTTCTGCTCCTTGTTGTAAGAAGCTTGAAGCTATGTGAGTTCTATTTCGATTCAGATGAAATGGCTTCCCATTTGTTCTCCTAATACCCTTCCTTCTTTAGATTAAGACAAATATTTCCTCCTTGAAAATGAGCTAATCATCAGCATACACGAATAGATGACTCTTTTTAAATCATTTTACCATATCATTCGTATTCATTATAAAAGTTAGAGACCGAATTTCGAACCTTGGTGCTCGTTTTGAGCTAGTTTTTTTTGTCCCTTTGCCAGCTTCCCCTAATTTCTAACATTGGTATTATAAAGTCATTAATAATTTCCGCAATCGCACAGTTTGTCTTCGATATTTAATTTTCTTAGATTGGCTTAGAGTGGGGTTTTTGATACATGCTCTTGGATTAACGATTAAGAGCGTATCTTCGTTAGTGTTACATAACTGAGTCCAAGAAGTTAATGAGTTGATGTAGAATTCAGAGCTCATGTTGTAAGACACATTGTGTTGTTGATCTGTACAATCTACTGATATGTTTTTGTTCATTTTTTTACACTTGAGCAGTATTCCGTCGTGAGTTCAAAGGATGTGCTGGCATGCCTTCGAATAATATTACTCCATGTTTTCGATTTGCCTACTGTGTTTGTGAGATGAGTCTGGTAGCATAGTGATGTAACGCGCAATTGAAAATTAATCTCAATTAATAGGACGCCAGGTTGGAGTTCAGATAAAAGGAGCAAACCTCGGCTTTTCACATGACTGGGCATAAATCTCCATTCTCTAAGGTATGCATATTTATGTTCAGAACTTCGAGATCGATGTTTAAGATACGATCGGTAGGACATTGTTTATTAGATGGGCTGTTTTTCTAAAGTTTGTAAATTAGACTCTGTCTCCATAACAAATCACACGCTTCTGAAGGATCTTTCAATTTTGCAGATGTCATGTGCATCAAGGATGAACTGATTTATAAATGGGCTGATTCTGTTTAAAATAATTCATATCAGTGTTCGTGAAACAGGTGCTCAGATGAGCGATTAGTGATGATAGCGTCAAGGTTTTTAGCTATTTTTCCCGGTTTTGAGGGAGGAAATATTGTGGAACTTCTCCATTATCTATTATTTTTGAGCAGACTAACATCAGCTGTCGTTTAGTGTTAGGTTCTACGACTTTTCTAAAATTCTGGACAAATGGTGACGACATCGTCATCAAAAAGTATTGCCGTATGCTCTTCTGAAGTTACTCGCCTTGAAAACGTTCTGATGGTGTACCGATTGTCTCATGGTTCAGAATCTGGTTAGTAATATCAATTGGCCTAACTGCGCAGTTTCTTGTACTGAATACATTTATAATTTCGATTTTTCTTGAAAGACTTCATGCCATAATGTGAAGTTTAGAGCTTCTAAAACGAGTTTTAACTTAGCTCCTCCTTTGCATTTTACCATTTTTTCAGCCAACTTTTGTCAAGAAATCTAATTAGCACATCAGTTATTGTTGGTTTTCTCAAAATATTTGTACAAATCTGTGCCTTTAGCAAATTTTTGACTTTTGAATGTCGCATTTTTCCAAGTAAAGAACGCAATTGTATTTCGATGTCTTTAGGTCTTAACCAATCGGTAGCTCTAGTCACGCTTTAGATTTATTATGTTACATCATGGTCTGGTCATTTCCGCTAGTTCTGTAACCATGTAGATTTTTGGATATCCACACTAGCAATATCTAACAGAAATCGGAAAATCTGTTTTTTTGCTTAGTCCTTAGGGTGGGAGATAGAGTGTTTCACCTTCCTTGTTATATGTACATACAGCTGATTATCCTACACGTGTGTACCTTTCTATTTTACTCAATGTTAGCTGATAATCTATCTTGAAAGAAGGTGCTTTTTGTTCGTTAACCTATTGCAGTTCTAGTATGCCGTATCTATTAGTAAAAAAAGCCCGTCTTCCCAGTCCGCTGTTAAGTTTACAGTCATTACAGAATAAATCGTCTACTTTGCAACTAACTGGAACATCAGACTGTCGAATCTAGTAAAGAGGAAGATGCTATTTGAAGGAAATTGTGCGATCTAGATTTACAACAAGTTACGTCCCCAAAGAACGACGACACACTTACCACCCACATTTGTATGTTGACCCCTTTTTTTTTGTTTTTAAATACCCACACCTAATTCCCAGGCAGAGTTCACTAAACCTTAATCACATCATTATATTTCATAATTCCCCTTCAAAAATTCTTAATTTAATCATTCAAAAACTATAACTTTCTATTAAGCCATTCCCCTCGGTTAATGGGTTTTTAATCTTTTTTTAGTGCTCGCCGATAAGAAATGCCCGCATTCACACAGTTTGATTCACAGCATAACTAATTGTCAACCCTGCCGCCATATCGTGCTAAACCCCATCCCACCACAACAAATTTAGCTCATAACAAATCAATTCACCTACCGAAAACCTACCGAAAAAAAACCACTGCTTCACATTATCGGTCTCAATATAATATCGCTTAACTTTATGATAGACATCCTCCCTCCTCCTGCTGGTCTGGTGTGGTGTGACTGACTGCCACACTATCGCATGGTTTCCTGAAAAAAAAACACCGAAAACGCTCCTTTCCCCCTCACAAAAGCGATCCCAAAACGAGAGCAATAAATCGCAAAGCATTAAATTAAATAGTAAACGTCATAAAAATATTCATTAAGATCAATAAAAACGCACAGAACGACAAAAAAAAAAAAAAAAAAACAGAAAAAAAAGCGCAAAAAATCACGTGGACACCGTCGCAATAAATAAATTAAATTGTCAACCACAAAAAAGGAGCACGGTTTACTTTAATAACCAATAAATACCCAATAAATCAAAAGAGAGCCATTACGCACGCCACTGGGGTAATTATACGCAATAAATAAATAAATAAATAAAATACTTAACCGGGTGGGACAGGAAGTAAACCAGGAGAGCACCAGAATAACAAAAAAAAAAAAAGAAAAAATAAGCTCGGCCTCAGTGCGAACGGGGGGTTAAACGCTCTCCGAAGTGACGAAACCAAAAGTAGAAGATATGCGTCCCGTAGTAAAACATTATATTGCCCGTCGTGTCGTATAGCCGTGGTGCTGCAGGAAGAAGTCGATGTCGACAACGACGGCTACAGCTACGGCTACGGCGACGGGGAAAAAAACACCAAACTTTTACAATCGTTTAAAAACTCGTCAAAAACCCCTAAAATTTTAATTTTACGATGCCACAAAAAGCATATTAGCACCAATGTCTGTTATATAGTACCCTGCGTTGCGTTGGATTCCTTGCCTGCCATTGCCACCTTGGCTAGACTTGACTTCTCATCATCATCACCAGTCTCGGGCGCATAGATTGACGTGCACTTCAACATGACAGTTGACCAGTGTCAATCGTGCAATCGATCAGATTCGCTTTCGAATTCGCAGCGGCGAAAGTATCTGCGAGTGGATCGCGCGCTTCTTGTAAAAACTTGGTCGTGTTCCGACAACACCCCTACTTTGCACGTTGCTGGTGTGTATGAGGTAATATGCCTGTGTGTGGTTGCTGAATTGTTTTTTTTTTTTTTGTTTTTGGTCAGCCATTATTTCGCCCTCTCTTTCGTGTTCGACGTGTCGCATTCCTCGCACACACACGGATGGGAGAGGTTGCCGCATCACTTGCTGTGTGTTTAGTTCGTGGAGAGTGAAATGGGCGAGTGAACGGCGGCACACGAACATGGCATGGGAGGAGGGTTTTAAAGAGAAGGCAGGCTGGTTGCTCGCTGTCACAGTGGCAATGGCGAGGAAGGTAGATTCAGATTCAGTGTGTTTTCAAAGTGTGTGTGATGATTTCTCTTTTTTTTTTTCTGTTTTGTATTTTTGTTTCGTTGAAGAGGTTCTTCTGTTTCAATTTAGTTTTTGTTGTTGGGTTGAACAATAATTTTGAATTAATTTTTGCCGTCGCTGGTGGTTGCTTAGGAGGAAGAAGGTGCTTGGATTTTAGCAGACGACTCTTGAATCGATTCTATTGACGTTTGTGTTGTCACTTGTAGATTTTTACTAAAAGTTATCAGGAATACTATATTAATACATACATAATTACAGTCTTCCTGTCGACCAAGGCGAAAAAGAAGACTAACAAGTGCCGAGGAAGTTTAAATGACATCTCTAATATGAATCGACCTCAATTTTTCTAAATGGCCGTATCTGTCAGTAGTTTTTTTTTTGACAGATACGGACTGGAATAGAGTTGGGAAAGAATATATTAGGGATATTCTAGTACTGTGCTAAAATGTATTAAAAAATACTGTCGCGGCGGATGTAATTTTACACTTATCGGTGACATCTGCGATCAATGTTTGACCAAAGCCTCCATATGTTTCCGCATAACTGCTACCCAGAATCCACATTCGTCAAAGGGTCAAAGGTAGCTAGATTGAAAGGGGGTGTTTGAAACTTCATCGGAGTTGCAGCCTCACTCAGATCTCAACGGATCCATTGTGTTCCTCGGTGTGAGCTACCTGAAAATAGTGAACTACGCAATTACTCCAATACTTAATCTATAACGAGAGCGGCCCTGAACCATCCCGGTTTTATAATGAGTTTTAGGGTGGTTTTAGGTGGCATGTTTGCTAGTTCGTTAAGTATCTGGCATGTATTGTGTCCCCCTCTACCACTATATCGCCATAGCCTCTGCATAGGTCTGTGGTGCTGATTCTCATTCTTCTAAGATGGGCCGCCATTGCGTTGTAGCTATATGAGGAGAGTCAACTGCGGTCTATTTAGCGATAGAAGTTCTCTAGTCCTTTTTGTTGCATTGGGCCCAAAGTTTTATAGAGTCGCACCATGAGGAGAGTGTACTCCACCTTACGTTGGTGAAAGTCCGAGATGATTTTGGACATAAGAAGACTGATGGGCATTAGGACCTAGTGATCAGCTAGTAGGTCATTTGATTATGACCCTTTTCTCGCTAGCTCATCGACTATTTCATTCCCGTGTAAGCACGTATGTATGTAAATACATGTCCCGAAATCCAGCAGAGCGTAATGCTGGGCCTCGAGTAAAAGGATTTGAGTTCCTCTTAACATCTCTTGACCAGTTTTGAATTAGTTGTGATGGAAGTGATCGCTGATTGTCTGTCTATGTAGATGTCTATAGGATTGTTGCTGCTTAGCGGTCCCGGCAGGCCTCGGTTATTCCATATATTTCCGCTTGGAACACACTTGCGTGGTTGGGAAATTTTATGAATCGGGCTATTGATGGTACCTATAAGAATATTCCTGAGCCTGTACCGTCGTCCGTCATTCGTGAAAATGGATATGGAGACGGGGTTAATGATCTCACCATTTGTCGAGTTCGCTCTAGAGGGAAATTTGGAATCGAGGTTGAGGCAGTAGTCCGTGTGAGGCTAAGGTAGTTAGAAGGCTCATTATCATTTGCCCACTTAGTGATGGTGCTGTTTTCCATTTGCTTGCTTTTCCACATCCAGGTTTATCGTAAGCATAGGACGCTTATTGTAGCTACTTCTTTGGCGAAGATTTCCAGTGGGAAAAGCCCAGACATGGCTTCAAGGAGGGCGGTAGGTGTTCTCCTAATAGCGCTGGTGGTACCTATACATGCTAGACGTTGGCTTCATGGGAGGGTATTCAGGTTTTTTTTATTTTGCGGCAGCAGGCGGTGGCCTGACCAGACAGCCATATGTGAGCTACAATACTATGCACAAGCCATTCTTAATCAACATACACTAAGGGAGATTGCGCCATACTGACATTCAAAATGGAAGAGCTTACAACACAATCTGAAGAAATAGACTTTAAAGCGTAGTATTCCTACCTTATACTCTAATACCCCACTCAAGTAAATGGTATTGGATGGCTTGCTTTCTGGATGGCTTGCTTTCTAAACTTTTGACCCTAAGGACGAAGCAAATGTGACACTACTCTTATATTTTCCAAAATGTTGGACGTTAAGCAGGAAATCAGCACATGTTCATAGGTATTGGGTGCCTTTGAAAGGAAAAACTGCATCGGATATTCGGTTTCTTATATGATAAGGACAAATGGAGAATAAGATTTACATAATTTTATGAACTTTACGCAGACTATCGGGCAAATGAAGAATAACTTTCAGAACTCTGGGAAGAGTCTTGGGTTCATGGATCAGATATACTAGTTTAAATTTAGGGTCATAAATACCCACGCTATACTCAAGCCTCATTGTTCATCCCTGTGGGTGTTAAATAGGTGTAGTTGCAAGATATGAGCTCTATTCTCCCATGTGCTGTTGCATATTGTTGAAGATTCTATAGTAGTAGATTGGGAAGCTAAGGAATCAGGTGTAGGATACACAATTATTGCCGATGGATACATACGCAAACCGGTTGAAGAAACATTTGTAGTCACTTAACATCGTTTTCTCTTCACGATGAGTGTCACACTAAGACTAGCAATTAGCTGATTTAAAGCCCAGTCAGCGAAACATCAATGATCAATTGCCTTCAGTTCTTGAGGCAGTCAGACTTATGTATATTGATTGACGCTAAATGAGCTTTTCCACTAAATTTTCCAACTTCAGATCTGATTTCTTTGAACTAAGACATATTTCCAAACTAGTCACAAACAGAAACTAAAACTGAAATCTTCTTATACATGACAGTACTGGGTAATCAAGCAATCGATTTCCCTTTTTGGAGAACCTTTTATATGCATAGAGTGCTATTGGACTCTGGCGAAACTGCATTTGGAACATTTCTAAAAAAAGAAAATCTTCAACTCAGGCAACAATTCTGTAAAACTTATTCCATTTGAAACTAAAAAGTCTCGACTTATGTAAGTTGACATTGACATTGAAAGAAACGATCAAATGCCAACATGAATTCTAAGATACTCTTCCAGCTCGACTTTGTTTAAGTCTTCCAAATCCATGAAGAAGTCACTACCAAGATTCATACTTCTTCTGTCGAAGAATACAGCATAATCCATGTGGTAGCAGTTAGATTGAATTTTTTCTTTCTTTCTTGAAGATGAAGATAACTTTACATGAATATCCATCGAGTAGTGCCAGATACTAGCACTGGTACAGTGTGATTAAGCTTAGTCGGAGTAATCGATCTCTTCCTTTCATAGACGGGTCTTAAGTTTCTCTCTGTTGAACAAGTATCAAAGGGAACACAGTGAGTTTTGGCTGTAATTGGGACTGTATGTCATGTTATGGTATGGTATGGATATTAGTTCTAGAAACCGCATTTAGATGACACTTACGAGATTCTTGATAATCTTGATCTAATTACAAATTAATTCTGGATTCTTCCCAGACAAGGCGGCTGACTAATATTGTCTTCGAGTATGGTTCTTGCAGTGTGAAGTATGACATGGATTTTTGCTCTATAGACGGTATAGTCACTGTTAGTTCTAAAGGAAGATTTGACTCCTAAGCAGTCATAGTAAATTGAAATATACAATTTTGGATCAACTGAAAGGGGTCCCATTTCAAAGATTACACCAGTTCATCATTTCGGATGCTCTTACTTAAGATGCATGTACATATAACTTTAGTTATGAATATGATTTCTCTAAAAGCGTCAATTTAAATAAAAGGTATCTAAGGAAATTTCACTTTTGTTTGTGTTGTTGACTCCTTCGAATAGCTTTTAAGACTTTATAGTGGATGAAGGTGACTAAACGTAAAATTTCTTAGAATACTGTTGAAACCCTAATCTTCTCCAAAAGTTATAGCAGAAACAAACAAGAAAATATTCAAATAACTCAACAAAAACTACTAACACCACTCCCGCTATCTATCTATCAACTAACCCACAATAAACCCATTCAAATCCATCTATAAAATCAATCTGACAAACTGTTAAGACCACCAGTGTGCGTTTCCCAAGCCTAAGCCCTACAATATACGGACATGACATATTTATTATGTGCTTATTGCAATAACTTATGTAAAATTCGTTTGGAATATAAATTGTTTTTATTAATTATGAATGGACGCATGGGACAAATCAACAGAACACACCCGAACAAACCAATGAAACACCATACTCAAGGCATACAATGATTATGAAACAAGAAACAACAAAAACAAATGGTAGTTATCTTTGAATTAAGCCGCCCAAAAAAGCAGCGCTTAGCTGAAAGACCACTTAAAATGGCGATAAGAATTTCAGACATTTCTTATCTTGAAAGGCACTTAGAGCCGCCATCCAGTATGTTGTTTCGATTCAATATTCAGAATAATTGATGCATTGTTTTTTTTTTTTTTTATGACGTATGTACGAGTATATTCCATTTGGGGAAAAGAACAATGTAATTAGGGTTTGGCTACTGAATAATAAATTGGATAATTGAAGTAAAGTTTGATTACTGTCAGCGCGACAAAGTTAATGACTTTTTTTGTTTTTTGTTTTAAAGCGGTTAGATGAAACCCCCCTTGGGATGGTAAGAAGGAAGTTAGGTTTAATGAGGAAGTAGATACTCCTCCCTGACTGCATTTCGTAATTAGCGCAAAAATGCAATTTCCTCTTACATTTCAAGCGTACAATTGCTGCCATTCGGATGTATGTACCTACAATTAAATCGAACAATGTTCTCTGACCTCCCCTTTGAATGGATGTAATCCTATTTCGAAATAATCTATATACCAATGCCAATGTATCTATGAAATAAAATCAAAGAATTTCTCCATGTTAAACCACACGAACAACAAATATTACAACACAAGATACATAATGTGTATGTATGTTAGAATCTTTTGCAACAGAATTCCGTTTCCCTTTTCCATCATCATCATCTCATCAGCACAAGTCAGCCATCCATCCATCCATCCATCCAGTCAGTCAGTCAGCCATCCAGCGTGGGCAAAGCGTTCTACTACTCGTACACAACAACATGCGGTAGATTCAATTTTTCATTTTTATATTTTTTTTTTTTCCTCCTCCTGGATGAAAATGAAATACAATCTCTTGCTGTGCGCTGTGATGTGATGTTTACACATCAACCATCCTATTACACATGCTAGGAGTATGTAAGAAAAAAAAAAAAGAAGAAAAATCATAAATATACTTAAGCGCCACGGATGAAAGAAAAACATGCACAGTCCATTAACTTTTTCCGTTCAAAGGAATACACTATGGTGGATGGAGGAAAAGCGAGCGGCACAGGGTATGCATACACAAACACAAGAGGGACCTACTTGAGAAAAAGGATATCACGCTCATGCAATGCATTTTGCCATATTTTTTTTACTATTTTTTGGCAGAGAGGGTGATGTTTGGAAAGAGGAAATATTTATGAAAATGTTGTTCATCGATAAATTTTGATATTTTTGGAAATATGCATGTAGGCAGGAAAGCAGATAGAATTTCATACATTTTAAGTGAATATCAATTTTCTAGGAAGTAACTTACTGCCAGATAAGTAGCAGTAGTAGGCGGTGAAATGTGCTAACGAAAGGATGCAGGGCTCACTGATATAACATATATACACAGATTCTTCATATGTATGTAGATTCTTGATGAGTGTTCAGTTTGGGCCTTTACAGGGAGTAGGGGGTATCTAAAGATGAAAATCTTTTTCCGATTTGAGGCAAAGTATCGGACAGGGAGAGCCTATCAGAACGAGAAATGAGGATTCGATCTCTAAAGTCTAGAATCTTTGAGAAAACTCGAAAACCAGAAATGATTGTTAAGCACTAATGTACATGAAAGTTAAGGCAAACAACCCTGTAATCATCCAATTATCTTCATTCGTATAGTAGGATTCTCAACATACCTAAATCTGGTGGTCCAGAATTTTAAACACTATTTAACATTTAGAAAGTATAATTTGTTATGCTGGCAAAATATTTTGAAATGTGAAAACTTCGAATTGACCAACAGTAAAGGTTTCATAGCAATCCATCTATCACTCTAGTGGTAGAGTTTGGCATAAAGATCGTCTATCAAAACTGCGTGACAGTATATTCAATTAATATCTGCAACATTCCCAAGAATTCGAAAATGCGGTGAAATCTGTCGCTTATGGCATTATCAACGAATTGCACTTGCAGTTCCGAAACCAAAAAAAACTTTGTACCTGCGCTAAGAATATTCCTAATTTTGCAATATTTTTAGCTTAGGTGTGCATGTTTATTGAATGAACAGGAAGTTCCTTATGAAGTGAATAAGAATTTTCTCTGATTTTCTAAGAGTCCAAGAAAATGGAGTTCTGACTCTTGGCTTTGACTGGTAAAGTATGTACAAAGCTGAAAGGAAATACACAAGTTTCTTAAATATATAAATATTAGATTGTGTTGGACGAGAATCGAAATTCTTATTTTAGGGCGCAAAATCAGCTGTTATTTCATCGTATATAATGTGATTGCCATATGAGTGTTCCTTGTCTGTTAAATGCGCATATTAGGCACAAATGATGATACTATCCGGTGATTAAATGAGTCGATAGTTGAAACACCATTTGAATCACTAGGTTGGAAGGTTGTTGAAACAGCAGAAGGATCAGAAAAAAAGAAGATGAAAAGAAATTCGTTCGTATTTCTTCCCATCCTGATTTCAAATAGTGTTCTTCATAGGAATTGCTACCAAAGAGTATCTAGTATCTTTGAACGTAATTCTTTTCATTCAGAGCATTTAGTTCTATGTTCTATTAGTTCTATTCGGGATCAGCTTGTGCCTCAAACAACAAGCTTCTTCAGTTAGCAATGTCCTTAGTTAACTGCCTCCCGTTGCACACACCAAGTCGGTTGAGATCCTATTTTAATTGTCCGCACCACCAAGGCGAGGTCCTCCTCTACTACGTTGTTCCTCTGTATTAGATTCGAAGACTCTGCTGGTCGGAATTCTGGTGATCATTCGCTGTACATGTCTTAGCCATTTCGTCTAACTAATTTTTTTTGACTAGGTCGATGTTTTTGATGATTGCGTGTCAACGCAAATGGGATCGATACGAAGCGTGTTCAAGCGATTAGGGACATTCTCATATACTTGCGATAGATTGCATGGTTCAGCGGTATAAAGTAAGACCGAGATAATCAAGGTCTTATGAAGAATCTTGTTAGTTGTTTGGGATAGGAACTTACTACTAAATTACCTTCTCAGCAAAAGAGCAATTGGAAGGAGGCATTTTCTGCCTTGGTGTTGTTGTTAGAATGACAGAGTCATTAAAGTTATAGCAGTCTACTGTGACGTTCTATCCAATTCATCGATCTTGTGTGTCTCTTCTGCTTGACAGCATATACATGCTTTTTCCCTCGTTTAACGTTAAAATCATTTTATTAACTTCCGTTCTGGTAGTTAAGGAAGTCCCATAACAGAGCGTCACCTTGTCTAGATTCTTCCTTGACATTAAAGGTCTCGTTGAAGTGCAACTAGATATTTTGGGTCTTAGATATGTACATGCATTGTTACTATGTAGGGTTTTACTGAATTGCAGACAGTCGACGTAAGAAGAGATATCCTGCCTTGGTGGAATAACTAATATTTCTGAAGAGAATGTTGGATTCGTCCTTTGTTATGTTACTCGTCGTATGTTATGCTGTAAACAGTCAATATTGGATTTCAAGCATGGCCTCAAGGATTTGCCCCTGATGTTTTTGTGGACTAAGTTTCCAGTGCAGAAGTCTGGCACTTTTTTCAATCAAGATGTGATTGGTTTCATATTTGTAAAAATAACCATTTCAAGTGTATTGATCGCAGAAGAAATTTCTCAAACATCATGATGGTTTGCCTATCACAAGAGATGTTAGAAAAAAAGACCAATGAAGAGGTAAAACAATCTACATAGAGCTTACTCCACTGGCTTTTAGGTAGAATTCGGTGTTCTGTCATCAGGTACAGGACAGTTGTACATTGTCTTCAGATATTTTAGGCACTGCAACTATTGCTTCGTGCATTTGACTATGACCTATTGAACACTATTCGCATGACTTACACTTGCACTCTAAGTTTGGGATGAAATAACGATGATTTCACCTAGATAAAGCTGATAAAGTTACAAATAAAAATGTATGTACCAGGAAACCTCACGGAAGGTGACCGTTCCAAATTGTTTGTTTTAAGATTCAAAACCAACCTCTTCGTTAGGCTTCATCTTAGCCTTAACTTTGTCAGAAATATTACAGGTTTTTTCTCTTAGACTATCCGGCTCTTTCAGTAGGGACAATGGTGGCTCCCCGCACTAAATAATATAGTGGCGTTAAACCGCTTGATCTTGATGGTCATTTGGTTGTTTCATTTGAAAAATGAAAAATAATGTAATATGTGCCGAACTACTCCGACAATAACTCCATAGTTGGTATGTTGCGCCATCCTGTTGAGGTCACATGTCTTCCAGTTCGATGTCACGGAAATTAAGGAACAAATAATAATCAGTAATCATCGTTCTCTAGTAGGCTCTGTAAAAGATAACTCGAGCTTGGGCCTCATTTTTGAAAAAATAAGGTTCTATGATGGGACTTGTGTAGAATATTAGTTATGGTGGTTAGGTTATCTTTGCCCCAAATGCGATCATTTTGTTTCCAGCTCCACTTTCAGCTGATTTAGGGCCCAAATACTGAAATTACGGCGTAGATGATGGTCGCTTGGCTTTAATTCTTGCACCAATTAAATCTTGTTATCCATGGATGGATGAAGATCCATTTGCTGCGAATGGCGTCAATACGACAGTTGCCTTTACAGCGGCGATCATTTCCTTCAAATGTACACTTCTCAATCTGGTTGATGCGAATAATGTCTGATAGAGTGAATTGAGTGTGAAACTTATCAATAACACGGCTTTCACTTAACGAAATTTTGGAAGAACCATCATTATGGATGAAACTCATATCAAACTCAACCAAAATAAACAGGTGAAGTCCTTATATCACCGACTCCTGTCAGGATTAAGAAAAAAGTTCTACTTTCCATAAAATGTACATGTTTAGGTAGGTACATTCCTTCAAACACATTGTAGATATGTCCTCATTCCTCTATCCAAACAATATTATTCCACATAGACTTTATAGTAAAAAATGCGACTAAGGACCTTTAGTTGTGATTGGTTATTGATCTCTGGTCTTTGTGATTAGATAAGTGCTGAGTGTTTTTTCAGTGCATTCATCTTTGACTCAGTAATCGCAGTATCTATCAAATTGATTACTGAACTTTAGAGTAACCGAACTAAAATTAGCTTAGAATGAAGTCTTATAAGCAGTGTTGCTATCGTAGGAAATTGCTATTTGCATTTCGAAATTGTTTCACGTAATTGGTGCTTGGCTGTGATACATCTCCGATTTTCATTCTTTGAAGTTTTCGCAACCTAGTTCATCCTGGCCCCATGGTTCTAGGTCACTATTTCTTAGTTTAAGTTCACGACATTTGAATATCATTAGTATTCTTGAGGTATTCTAATAGATTCCTGTAATTAGTTTCATCTACAGCTGATTGGGGAATTTAATTGTGACCGTATGTAGCGATTTTTGAACTATGAGGTTTTTTGCTGAATATTTTTTAAGGAGTAGATTTGATGTCTGTCGCAGAAAGACTCGCATTTAGAACAGCTATTAGACTCATGTTGTTTTCTGGGTAGCAGTGTATAACCTGAAAGCAGAGGCCTCACTGTTGGGGATAAGCACACACCTGTTTACAAGGACTAGTAGAATTTCTCTATTGGTTGAGAGGAATTTGGTTTTTTCCCCATTATCGAGTTACAAAGCAGTGCTAGTACACTTCTTTGAAAAGTACATATAAGGTATCTGTTATCGTAGATACCTTCTTTGTGCAGTTAGCTATTCTTGCAACGTTGAAGGGGTTCTTTAGAATCTCTAATATTCATTTTATTGCTTTCGACTTTAAACTATTATAGACGTCCTCGAAGATACGCTAGAATGGAATGTTCCTTCCAAAGTAGATCCTACAAAATTCCCACTCGAAATTGGAAACACATTTTTGATCTAATCTTCCCTTGAAATTCTTGGAATGACTAGTAAAAATACACATTCGATCTAATCTAATTCCACGCAGTGGACATGGTTCATTCAATAAGGTTTTCGAAGTTTAAAGTGGAAACTGCCTACACTCTATGGAAAATATAGATATTTTGATAGGTAGTCAAGAAACCCAGCCCAGGTTCACCTTGACCTGTAGTACCACATAAGAGAGTAAGTATGTAAGTAAGTAAGTCAGGAAACCATTTTATTCACTATAATCAAGTCAAAGATAGCGAGATAGTGAGATACTCGTAAGTCTGGAGGCACAGTGTAATTTTTTCCTGCTGGATCTCTGCGACACAGGGATGTTCTGGGAAAGTAGAATGCAGACGAATTAGCGAGAAAGACTTTAGAACCAGATCAAACGATACGGGATGATGTCTAATCACATCCTACCATGTTTCGAAGAAAACTGTACCCAAAGCAACAAGAAGGAGACAAAGGATACATTTTCACTTTGTAGGGCGAGCTTAATGCTTCTAATAGATATGGCCGGAAATAATATTTTGGCGACCCTTTCTAGTAAAACAATGTCATAAAGCAAAATTGGCCTAGATTGTGGCGATGAAGACACTTACATACACTATTGAAAATACTTTCTGTTTAAATACCAAAGCTATTGAAAAACAAGTAAAGTGATCCTTTGAAAGATGTATTTCAAAATATGTTCATATCTGAACAAACTATGAACAAATTTACCAGAAGCTTCCAGTCGTAGTTCTCTACTTACGCTTGCTTTCTTCTATAATCGCAAAGTCAGGCATTTACTCACACTCCCAACAGTTACTTCACTTCCTTGTTTCATTTGGTTACAGATACTGTAGGAATACATGAATATACTTCGAATGCCGGAAGCCTTTAGTTATAAAAAAAGACATCTTCCCATGAAAGACTTAAGATGACAACTTGAGTTTGTCTCAATCGAGTTCAGCGTTCTTCTTAAGGATAAAACTACAGTTATTTAGTTTATTATAATACTTAAGTAGGCTTTTAAGTTCATGTCCTAGATAAATTTCGTTCCATTTTCGAATTTTCTCACGTCGTCGTTTAAAACTCGTCGTGCTTAAAATAGTCATGCTGCTGAACTGAAAACGCTTCAACTTATTTTAGAAACGTGTTGTAAAAAAGAAAAACAAAAAATTGCAAAAAATTAAAACTATGCCAAATAATGATCAAAAAAAAAAAAAAAAAGAAAAATATTAGCGCGCCGAAAAAACGATGCCACAAAACTAGAAAACCCATTAAAAACACACAATTTGTCACAGTAATTCATTCATCCAAACAGATGGTAAACTTTATTTTTTTTTAATTTTTTTGTTTTATTATAAAACGAGTATAATTAGTTAAAAAAAAACAAAAAATACAACTACGACTTTCATACCGTCAAACCAGAAAAACATCCACTTGTGTTGTGAAGAAACCCTGAAAGGCAAAACAAACTCCATTTTTAATTAGTACCTAGTATCATAGTAAGCTTGGCCCATAACTCTCTGTTAAGCGCTAAATTTGACTTTATTTCCATTAGAGTATTATAATTATTTTTTTTTTTTTGCACAGGTTTTTTTTTTCTAAGCTATATCTTGTTGCTGTCAGGGGGAGAATAAAACAAAAAAAAAAAAGGAACTTGAATGTATGATCTATAGTAGGACAGAGCAAAAACTCAAAGAGCAAGTAAGGAGGCAAGCAACACGAGGAAAAAAAAAAAAGTGAAAAGTCATGGCTTTTAGCCACACATCACAGTGACCGTATACTTTTACACTAGACTATAATTTATTATTACTCTATGTTGCTATAGGGTATAATTAATTTCATTTATCTCCTCTTAACTTCGAGAAGTAATGGAGTTTGATTTGGTAGCAATGGGCTTGCAATTTAAAGTCCGTTTTATATTAGCCCCAGGAGTCTAGTCTAGTAGCTTGATCTTAATGGATTGTGTATTTTATGCAAATTTTAGTGACTGCTTTACTATAGTCTTAGCTAGTAGCTTCTAGCTTTTTTTTTGCAATGTTGGCATCACCATTATTTGACGTTTGTCATTTGTTAGACATTTTTCACAGTTTGAGCAAAATGTGCAGAATCTATGTTGGCTCCGGTTTGGTGTAATCGGGGTAATAAGGAAAAATTTAATGTGCAGTCGAGAGACCGGAAACAATATTTATCGAAAAAATTCAACTCAATACTTACACATTTATTTATACCTTGTTGAGTTCATAGTACATTAGGTTGAGCTGCTCACGTTGAATGGTGGCATGTTCATTTGTTTCATGTCGAGTTGCGGTAACACAACAAATTTTAATTGACACAGGAATCCAAGGTACATATGTGCTACATTAAACACCGAAAGTTGATCATTTGAGTTTTTCAGAAATAAGATAGGATCCAAAAATTTGCCAAAAGAATTGGAAAAAGAATCATAAATTGCTGAATTGTAACATAATAAGTCCTCGAGTGATCATTAAGAAGGCGATTCATCCTTAATAAGTTATTTTCTGTGCGTTTTAAGGACAGGTAGAGTGATCAGTCAGTATTTGTTTCACTATGATGCCTTGAATAAGAATCATAAAAAAATAAGTAGGACGGTGAAGCCTGTTGCACTGCTAACCGGTCTACCGTGAGTTTCATTGATTACAAGAATCTTGTCGACCTTTAGATATGAGTTGGAATTTCAGTAGCACATGGGTTTTTGTCACTACAACTCAGATTAGTGTTAAACCATAAAACGAATTGTCAACGATATTGGGATATCTGAAGTTGACGAAAGGTACATATCGGGGTGAAGCAGGAAGGCACCTTATAGTAGGATCAAAAGAATCCGAATTCGAATGCCAGGTATGGTACTGAAGGGTAGAATAATAAAAACAATTAATCGCGTCTTCTCTCTGAAAATAAATGGAAGGCTATTGTTCGCCACGGTAAAGTATGAATATCCACAGATTTGGTTCCCATTGGTAATTCAGTTCCCCATTATGCACGAGGTTCCATTATGGTCGCATCGCGATCCCTAGGGAACCTTTCCTTCAGAAACTAGAACCAATTCGCTCATACATTCAATTTTTCAGTGAACCAACCTCCTTCAAATTGTTTAAAAAGTATCTTTTTAAGTAATTTACTCTATTCAGAGCAATGGGTTGACATTTACAGAATAGATGAGTAATATCCTGTGCGACATGTAGGTCATCACAATATCTGCATGTGTCCGTGCTTGTTAAACCTAATCTCATGGCGTGCTTCCTCAGAAGGCAATGGCTAGAGAGTATCCTATTGTTATTCTTAACTTTGATCTCCTCTAGTTTTGTTAATTTCTCATATTTTATCCGATCTAAGGCTACAAGGCCTTAGAAAACCTGTGGTCTTCTAAGTTTTACTATCTTAAGTCGGCCATATTGAAGATTTTATCGAGAATAATTCTCTTAGCCACGGCCATTGGTGGTCTAATGCTTTCATCGGGTATACAGCCACATTCGTCAAGGACATCGTCAATCGACTTTTGATGTCACGTAGTCCTGAGATTTTTTCAATCTCGTTCTTGAAGGAATCGTGCAGAACTCTTAAGTTAACATCAGAGGCATCTTTGAAAATCCGTCAAATTTTTTGCATATCTAGATGATATTAATACTGTAGCGTCTTAGTGTGTATTAAGATGAAGCAATTACTTAAGTGGACCTCAACCTACAAGCCTCTCTAGCTAGCCAATGGAAGTGTCTAATAGACATTACTCGTTAGTCATAACTTTGAAATAGTTAAGCACTTTATCTATTTAGGCTCTGCTGACAATGAAACTAGTGTTGAGATCAAATAGAGAATAGCTCTTGCTAATCACTATTTTTTAGGCCTAAAAAGACATTTGAGTAGCAAAACCCTTTCTCTGGAAAACTCTGATCCTTACAGTTCTGCTTTATGACACAAATGCAAGAACTATGTCATTCTTTAAACGATCTTCGGTTCCAGGGATATAGATGGTGAGTGGTGAACAAGATGCAACCATGAGCTGTACAAGGTATATAAGGCATATAAGGTGTATAGCGACGTCGACCTGGTCAGAAGTGTTCATGACCAGGAAAGATGTTGAATCCTATTCGAAGGGATAGTGTAGTAGAGGAAGACGTCGCTTCAAGTGGCGTGCTCAACAATAAAGGGACCTCAAGGGACCACCAGGCTAACGAATGAATGCAAGTAGCATTAGTACGCAAGGTGGCATAACCTATTTACGCTATACACTGGGCAGGATTTTGTATGGAGCTCTCTTCTCCAGGTAAGCATAGGCATCCGATAATGAATTTTCTCTTTAGGATTGACTGCAATTTTGTCTAGTTTGACAAGCCACAACTAAGAACGACTCAGAG
Organism: Xylota sylvarum; assembly: GCA_905220385.1. NCBI lineage: Eukaryota > Metazoa > Arthropoda > Insecta > Diptera > Syrphidae > Xylota > Xylota sylvarum. The sequence continues at coordinate 45,613,249 of LR999958.1, forward strand.
AGGACGTTTGCTCTTTTTAAATGTGTGCAGGTCGAAGATGTTTATTTTTCATTTTAGTGTCCCACATTTCTACATTCAATATATCATTGAAGTTCTCAGTTCTGGTTAGTGCCATCAGAGAAAGTATGCATACTTTAGTGACATGACCTGCTTACTTGGCATACGCTCTCCATTCAACGGAATTCCTTAAATTTGGTTTGCTCTAGTGTCTTTGACTATATCCTATGTTACACTCTACGATGACATCGATGACGATGTTTTCATACTTCCTAAGTACGATGTTTTCATACTTCTGCTATCCTAAGGTATTATGCTATTTGTCTACCGGAATATTCATATGTATACTGACAGTAGTTTTTAAAAATAATTGAACCTTACTCTGTATAGTCGGCATAACTATGCGACCTATCTGGTGTTCCACCTGGTCTTCCAAAATCGTGCCCTTGTGTTGGATTTGAGCTTTACTCCTTTGGCCAAGCATCACCTATAGGTATCTTATGGTTTCGACGCTATGTTAAGCTCGTATTCTCTGATTTATCATTCAGTACTAGTAATTAGTACCTCTTCCGTATCTAGATCTGCTAAAGTTAAACAGGTTGTCAAAAGCCGTGAGAGGTTAGTCTACCTTTAACTTTTTCCAGAAAGTTAGAGTTTACAACAATAGCTATGTGATCTGCAAAACCCATAATTTGGCTTCTTTGGAGATTCAACTTACATTCATTGCGTACACTAAAACGGGGTCAAGTACATACCCTTGTAGGAAGTCAACCGATATGAACTATTCATGTATTCCAGTTTTGTATAAGCTACAAGGCACTCTCATCGATCAAAGAAACTCTACTGTGTGTATTCAATTTGCCAAGTTGAAAGTTTCTCTGAGTTTTAGTGCTAATGCTGGTTCGTATCATTTTCAACCGCATCTCGATCGTTTCGTCTACTAAAAGAATATTTTGAAACCCATATTGCTGGTCCTGATTCTTCTGGTGATTCGGTCGTCTTTGGGTATTAGGACCGAATGTATCTAGACTTTTTTTTTCACTATTCTTGCTCTAAATATTGGTTTTGTAAAAATATCTCTGGCATGACATTTGTGATTCTTGATATTATATCTTGGCAGAGCGCCTTTCTGTCATTGAGGCTATTTTTTCCGACCAATCCGCTGAAGGTAATTTTATTTTTATCGAAACTGGCACTGAAATAGCCAAGTGCGTTTTTGAGATTGTACTATGGACAGGCTTAGTAAAATCTATCTGGGAGATTATACGACTTCTTCCTGAAATTATCTTCAGCCTCTTTGTTGGAGTATGCTGATATTGTAAAAAATGGCTCTGATATTAGGCAGGATTGTACAATTCTGAATTTATCTCCCTTATAGCTGAACTGCAGGAACTATTCTAAGTTGTCCGCAAAACCAGTGATCATTGTTCGACTATCTACCTATTCCTTTATTGCAGATAAAACATTTCTTCGAACGAACGTCATATAGTCCAACAAAATTTTCGGCAGCATCTACTCTATAGGGTAGACTACAATACGATGAAATCGGGAACTAGTTTTTCATGTCAACTTTTGTTTTGTTATTTTTTCCTTTCTGGTTATACTACATAGTAGTAGCAACAATTTAGCAAACACTTTTTTTTTTATTCTTACTGTTGTTGTTGGTTGTTTTTAGCGTTTTTTTTTTTCGCGCTAGTCGGCCTGGCTATCGCATGCGCCGTGTGTGGAAGCGCGCGATTTTTATTTCGTATTTTGTTAATTTTTCTATTACTTACCTTTTGATAAAGTTGTTAAAAATAAACCACATTTGTGCCCAGAATCTAGATGACTGCAAATGTGGTTTTCTGATACATATTCTGCTTCGGTGTTTCTGTTGTTCTTTCTATGTATCCGTATTCTCAGTTTGGTTTGTATGTATGTATTTTTCTAAATTGCATTTCTAATTCAGAATCTCATTAAAAATGAGGCGCGATCGAGGGGGACCGTACAACGTAGAGGGGGAGGGACAAAAGATTGAAATTGAAATTTGAAAAATGTTTTTTTTTTTTTTTCTGTTTATTTCAGAAGTCAGTAATGAGAATTACTTTGGCGGTGCTTACAAGGTTGGCAGTACATTAATCATACCAAAGGTGAGTTTTATGGTCAAATCTAGTCACTCGAGGCTGTCGGTAGTATCTAAACACACTCATACACACATAGGCACACATGTGTGTGTTTTTTTTTTATTTATTTATTTATATTTTGCTATTTTTCTGAGTTTTTTTTTTTTTTTTTTATTTTATTATTTCGGGTCGTGAATTCCATTTATATAATATCATTTAAAGCTCCGCCATCCATCTATCTATGCTGTGCGAGAGTGCGGGCTTTTTTTTTCTCGGTGATCGTCGTCGGTCGTTAGTCGGTCGGTTTTTGTGGAAAAGGTGTTTCTGAGCCATTTTTATGATTTTTGTTATTTATGTGAGTTTCGGGCGAGTGCGCTAAAGGAGCACACATGTGCGCGCATGTTTTTGTGGAGATTGATTTCGTTTTGTGCCTTTTGTGTGGTTTTATTTCTTCGAATTCAATTTTTGTGATCTGCCAATGTAAAGCTTAAAAAATAAAAAAAAAAAAATAAATAAAATACACAGTGATCATTGTTCGTTTCTGTTTTGTTTCGTTTAAGTATGATATACATAAAAAATGTTTTATGCATAATTGATGTGTGATCAATTCAAATATTGAATTAAATTTATTAATTTTTGCGCGATTTTTATTACGAAGCCGAAACGTGATGTTGTAATAGGTGGTGTTCGATCGGTGCTTCTTGAATACGTAAAACGGATTTTAAATGCCTGAGAGCGGATTTATTGTAAGTCATTACAATAATTTTATTTGTTTTTGTTATTATTATTTTTTTTTTCTTAAATCGAGTGAAATAAATTTGTTTATAGTAATTTGGTCTATCATTTTCGTTTTTATTTTTTGTTTAAACTGTTTTGTTTTATCTTATGGCAAAAATATTAAAAGTACCTACCTACGAAAGTTTTAATTTAATAAAATCAGAAATTTTATGTAATTCATATAATAATTTCTAACAAATTAAGTTCAGATTTTCAAAAAGTATCATCTTATCTGAATATCTTCAGCTATAAATTTCCTAATAGACAGAATATTTTCTTAAGGAGATGTGGTTATCCGACGGCTTCGGATAACACGGTCACAGCGGTTGCTTATATTTATTATTTATTCATGAATATTTATACGTGAATATTTTTTTTATTCAGTATTTTAGTGTAAAGCGTTTTGAGAGAATTTTGAAATTTATTTCGTTAATCTTTCTATCGTGAATAATCACTGTTTTCATCGACAAAAATCACTGTTTCGCTGTGCAGACATACATACACAGATTTAATGTAATGTCCAATCTAATTTATTCTGCTAAGGACAAATATGAAAAATTCAAGGAAAACTATGTCCACAGGATGTGCTGAAAAATAACCTCAGATCCGATATCCCATCAGTTTTCTATATACACTTTGTCAGCGATGGTACTGAAATATTTGTATAGTAGGTGAAAAAAAAAAATAAAGCTAAGCTTTGTTGTTCGGAAGAGACTACAGATTTTGCAGTTGACCACGTTAATAACACCAAGCAAGGATAGTATCTTTCTGAATGTAAAGTGATTTTCAAGAGCATCTATGTACACAAGTCAAAAAAATCTTTAAACGACAGCATTCTTTGGTATACTGGTCACCGTATTTTGGTACCTAAACCATAGTATGATATATGCATAGTAAGTCATCAACTATTACTTACTTCTATAATCGTAAATGGCTTAGAAAAATGGTAGATCATTCTTTAAGAAATTTTGCCAGGATGAAAAACCAGCAAAAACTTCATTTAGCGACGTTTATTCTAAAGTGTGCAGGTGATCACCCAATACTCCTCTGAAATTCCATTTTATTCAGGTGTTAAGAAGGGTTTATCAATAAGGTCATACCAATTTTGTATTTAAATAAAACACAGAATAATTGAGATATTGGGCTGAAATTTATTCCAGGTGTAGTACACCGAACGTTTCCGCCAGCACGTTTCCAGCGTTTCCAGCGATCGATTCTTTGGAGCCAATTTTCCACCATTCTTCACATATCTACATATGTACATATCTGCCAGAACGTTGGCACTTTAACGTTCGATATTGTTTCTGAGCTCCTCTAACGTTGTTAGCTTGTAACCCCATAAAAGAAAACCAACGGCGTTAAATCGCGTGAGCGAGGTGGCCATTCGACCGGATTATTCCTCGAGATTACACGATTACCGAAATTCCCCTTCAATAGATCAATTGTTTGATCTACTGTGTGTCATGCGGGATAATCTTGTTGGAACCACATATCACTGATGGCAAGTCCATCCAATTCTGGCTAAAAATAGGCTTCCAACATGGCACGATAGCGAATTCCATTGACCGTAACATTGCGATCATTTTCATCGACGAAAAAATACTGTCCAATCATACCTCCGGCATGGAATCTGAACTACATGGTCACTTTTTGTAGATCCAGTGGAGTTTCTTGAATCACATGTGGGTTTTATGCTGTCCACTAATGAATATTTAGCTTATTGACAAAGCCATCAAACCAAAAATGAGCTTCATCGCTGAAGATGATTTTTTGATGAAATTCAGGATTTTCTTCGAACTTTTGCAGAGCCCAGTCGGAGAAGTTTCGGCGCTTTAAATGATCAAGACGCTTCAGTTCTTGAATTAATTTGATCTTGTAAGGGTGTAGGCTAAGATCTTTACACAAAATTCGCCACAATGTGGACTGAGAGATTCCCAATTCCTGTGAGCGCCGCGGAATCGACTGATTTGGCTCATTTTAAACTGACGGACTTACGAATACGATATTTTCGGTACTTCGATCAGTGCGTTGTCTCACTGGCACAATAGTATAATACTATATCACGTACAGCCTGTTTGGGGGGACGATTATTTCGACAGAAAATTGGAGTAAGCGCTCTTGAAGTTGGGACCACCGACTCAGAATTTCAGTAGTAATTTTTAATGATTTCCAAACGTTGCTTGTTCGTGAACTTTACCACGATAAAAACGTAAACCTTGACCGACGTTCTGACATTAACGGATAATAAAAAGTTGAAGGATTTGTTTGTATTAAAATCCAAAATTGTTATGTTCCTATTGAAAAACCCTTTACATATGCATACGTAGCGTCCGGTTTACTTAATCGTAAAACATACAATAGCTCCCGCGCTAAAGGAGTGAAAAATCACTAATTTGATATTATGACTAGCCGTCCATTTCGACAAGATCGAAGGCTGCTTATTTTCTATGAAATCAGACAATAGATCAATGTAAGGGTACCTCAACGATGTAAGGGATTAGTCCGAGAAGAACTGAATTTAAATGGGTATGTTTGTAAGTGGAGTGCTTAACAGGAATATATTTGACATATGTGTTCAAGCCTCTTTACATGATTCCGCTTTATACGGAAATTCTTGACTAGTTGAGATCGGGCCTCGTGCTCGGCCTAACTATCAATAGAAGCCACAGCTTCAATCACAACTTTGCATGCAATCCGTAGTCTTATAGACCTTTCGAATTCTGGCTCCATACAACAACCGAACCTGTTCTGTACAAAGACTATCTGTTGCACTACAGCCTTCAGTTGACAATTATTTCTTACATGAAACTTTGTTCTATATAACTCCGCCAACTTAGTCTTGTTTTAAAGAGGATGGATGTTAGTCTTGTGCCAATATCGCTTCAACATTCATGGCCGCTGTATATCGTGCATTGGACGCGTAAAGTGAACCCATATCTCAAAAACGAGTTAACCAATCTGAGTGAACCAATTGTTGTTTTGTAGACGAGTGTATGTATGATATTGCATACCGGGCTCATGGATTTCTGGATGTAAAAAAAAAAACTAAAAATACGAGGCTGAAAATTTGAAAAAAGTTGCAAATTTTCTTGATTTTCTTAAAATGTCGCAGTATGCGACAAATGTCGTACATTATGTCTGGCACAAATGCGTAGAACACAACATTTTAAAGAGAGTGACATCGAAAAGCCGCACCCGAATCCAAAGCTAACGCGCAGTACTGCCGCGAAGGACAACTCTGGCGGCAACTGACGAGCCTGAACTATGAATATCGATGGCAATGCTGATGAGATGGAAAGTGTAATGGAAGACGGATCCACTTGGCATAGTCAATATGGCTTTGGGACCCAAAATTGGACTTGAATCCAGGCCAACAATAACTTAAAAAATAATTATTTTCATTTTATAATAGATTCATATGTACATACATGGTTGACGTTTTCACGAAATTATCTGCGGCAGTTTTCGACTCTGCTTAATATTATTATTATTATTATTTTTTTTGATTGACTAAGTGTAAGGATTAAGTGAAAAAAACAAAGAAACCTTTCTAATGCTTCTGTGGACCTTGTGCGTAGAACATCCACAATTGCAATCTTGGCTGTTCTCCGCAATGATGTTTTTTTAGTTTCATTTTATGCCTCATCGCCTTGAACTATGTATTTACATTCGCACCGAGATAGACAAAATCCAAAATAAAGCGAAACTACTTTTGACGCTGAAAGGTATCTTTTTCCTTATATCTCGACCAAAATCAATTGTAACAGGTTAAACATTAATGTAACATGAAGGACGATTGCAGTTAGTGATGTCTTCTTTAATATTTGTGGCGTTGACTACAACTTTATAGACATATGTACATGTTTTTCTTTGATTTGATTTGACGTAAATAACCTTCAATTTAGGAATCAGAATCTTTAAAACTATCGATCATAATAATCGGCAGAGTTTTGTTGTTTAATGTCTACAGTGCGATATGGCAGGATAAGTTTAGGAATATCCCTCTCAGAGCAGTGCGATATGCATAATGTTCTAATTGGATCAAGTTATTTCACTGAACCGAAAATAGATTCTCTTAACTATCCGTAGCATCATTGGTTTAGTTTGTGAGGAACCTCGTCCATACCGTACATGTCTGCATATTTTTACGAGCACTTCGAACCTGTTTCTATTTTACCACCAACAAAGTCTGACACTAAAAGTTGCTACGAAGAAAGGTAAATTATACATGTTTGCTGAAGTCAAATTACAAGTTGGGATTTTTAAGTCCCTCCATTAAATTTTGCACACTGTGCGACAATGTAAGCCAGGCACAAACCATCATCTCAACGAAAGTATGCTAAATTGGCATACATAGTCTAAACTGGTGAATACCAGTTCTTAGACTCAATGAAAAGGCACTAATTTTTCACCATGCAATGCAACAGGGTATAATTTTTTTTTTTTGTAGGTACTTATGAAAGTCATAATCATATGTTTTGGCAACTTCTTGCCACCACACATGTCTGTTTACATATTAATCCGCGCAAATTACGACTTGTTAAGTGGTCCCAATGGATGATCTATTGATCCAAAGTAGTGGAGATAAAAATAAGATTTTAAGTACCAATTAATGCCACTACAAATCGCTTAATGGGTCATCACGGGAACAATAAACTCAGTTTAATGTTTTTCGATCTCATTTAGTCGGGGCATTATATTTAGTTCAAAAAAAAAAAGAAAAAAAGAAAAGAATATCGTTTTTTTTTTTCTAAAGAATTTCGGCACGAGACGCTAGGATTTTCTTTGCAAATAGCTTTAATTGGTATCTAGAACATTTGGGGGGTATTTTTAGATCGTCAACATCCGAATGTGAATGAGAGACAAAAATCGTTAAAATTCCTCTAATCAGAGAAATAATATAATTTTATGCGTTTATGCATGTTTTTAGACACGCAGCAAGTGTTGGTTTAATTTAAACTTATGAGGCTTTAGTAGTAGGTTAATGGGACCTTGTCTACAGAGGTGCTAGTATTTTATTTATGAGATTTTTTTCTAGGTAGGACAGAATGCATTTGTGTAGGAGGCGCCATTACTGAACTTAAGTCTAGATGATATTTTATGATTTTTATGAAAAGAGGGCATGCAGTTGCATAAAGCTTAGAAGGTTGAGTTTTCTTGCAATTGTTTAGTAGATCTTCAGAGTCCAAGTTAGCTGTTTTTTTTTTTTTTGAAAAAAATGTAATATTTGTCGATTTATAATAAAGATTGTTCTCTAGGATACTCACAGAAGAATGCCACCATTCATTGCACAGATACTTTTTAGAGTAGCCTACTTTTGTTGCTTTCCATTTAGATGATGCTGTCAAAGCAAAACAATTAAATATGATATTAGTTAATTTCAAGCCACTGTTAGTTGCATATAATGTACGATGCATTCAGTTGTTTGTTATATGAACTTTTCTCGTTCGTACAATGTATCTCATATATCATCTATTGAATTTAAATATCAATAGATATATACCTATTCAGTTCAGAGGAATTAGATATACATACAAGAAGACAATATAAAGACCAGAAGCTAATACTCAAGCAACTAAGAATGTAGGCACGCTTCCACTTAAAATAAATCTTTGTCAGTAAGTTTTTCCATATTTTAGATAATACCCAAATGCGTGCTGTTTTACGGTCAATTTTAAGCTGAATGATTTCTTCAAGAAGTACAAATAGGAAATGATTTCGAAAATGTTTATCTCCTTTAGGGTAGTTTTCAGAGTTGAATTGTCGAAAACGTACATTGGACAAAAAAAGGATGCGATCCGATATTTGGCATCGTGAATATTGACGTCCTACTTTGGCAGATACAGTCTTATGAGAAATTATTTTATATTATCTATAGATACCTACATATATAGGATTGTACATTTGGTAGTCAACGTATCTATTTTAGAAACATAAAACACATTAGATACGCGGGTATGTTCTAGGTAAGCATTTTCTTTGATCGTATTCTCAAAATACGTATTTCAATGCTACGTTTTGATGCTTTCATCTTGATGCGCTGAAATGGCAAAATGAAGACGCGGGCCTCGGAAAGGAAGTATCTAACAATGACGACTAAAACGGCAGCGTTAAATCATCTTCTTCGGTTGCTATCGTAGAGTGACTAACTTTGTATTTGCAACAAAACTTTCAAGAAAACAAATCGGTTATTTGGCCTTACGTTGGGCGCCAATTTGCTATATTCATGAATATAAGAGGAATACGAAACAAATGGTTCCACATTATCGCAGGTATATGGTAAAATCCAAAAGACAAATGGATCTAGTTGTTGCTTGGCTTATTAAAAGGAGAAAATCCAGAAATTTCAAATCGATATCCACTACGCGTATGACAGCATTATAAAGCCGATCTGTACAAAGAATGGGTAGCTTATCATCCTTGCAAAATTCGTTCAATCACATGCCAAGAAAAGGATTTATACAACACGAAAAGCAGGTATACAATTTTTTGTATATGTACATACTTACAAAGTGACATTGTTATAGCTAGAAGAGTTCAAGTGAAGCGACTAAGATAGCTGGGACATTCAGATCGCGTGAATGGCAGCGTTCTGGGTTTTCAAATCCACACCAGTGCGGTATAGCGCAGTAGTAAAACCCCAAACACCAATAAGTTTTTTTTTGAAAATCTTTCACTTCATCAAGTATTTGACTGTAAAGTGAATCTCTGTGTCCATCATCTGTGCCGTAACATCCATTGTTACCCAGTCCTCGGGAAGTTTATCCACCAGAAGGTGGTCTTATTTGTATTCCAAACAATAGAACAAGACATAATCTGGACCTTTAACTGCACCTGTCAACTTTGGACTATTTGAAACAGCCAAGGTCTGTAAGTATAAGCTTCACATTCTTTCAATTTATAAAAGTGCCTGTGTTGATGATCACTCTGTGGGTATACAGAGCTTTTGTCAGAGTGATACCATTGCTACTGGCATTGTTGTACACTTGTTACCCTTGATGGTGAGTGAATACCGCTTCCTGCCGCCGTTATAGTTGACGTTGCTCTGATGGTGAGGTACCTTTCTTGTACCATGGCAGCTACTACATATGGCGCGTCACTTGAGGAAGTTCTCAAACCATGGCATCATCAGTTGTAACTTATAGCCCTATGCGATGTTAGCCAGTTTTGGACTACTGCTGGCTTCATTGATGCCATGCATAGATTTTATATATAAGGTGCCGTTGGTGTACTATTCAAACCCAACCTATTGCAGTTTTCTGTGACGCTGCTTCTAGAGGTTTTGTAAAATAGTACCAATCTAGAGGCATATGGATGCCTTATAATACTCAGTTGATAGAGAGATGCTTTACCCAAGCGAAGTCACACAATGGCTTCACGTTGGGCGCCAATTTAGTAGAAAATTGTGATAATGAAGAGTAAAAATTTACAGATTTGATTTTATTGTATTGTGAATGTGATCATGAAAGATCCATATTTTTTTAGGCATTTTCGAATACATGAACTTGCTTTCTTCTATGGTTTTGAGGATCAAAATGAATCTAGTAAAACTATCTATGATTTCATGGGGATAATTTGGGATAGTACGTAGGTATCTTTTGTAATATTGGTAATGTGAAGTTTTCATTATTACAGTGACTTTACATCGTCTCTATATTTGGGTTTGATTCTCTGCGAAACTTGACTAATTGGTTAGGATCCAGAAAGTTTAGTCACTTATATGTATGTATGCATGTATCCATTGACTTGAAGCAAGACATTCCTTGACGTATGCACATACTTATATGTTTTCATTTGTAAGCCTAGTCGTAAATTTTATAATCTTGTTGTCAATTAACATTCTTAGTAGCAAAGGAATGCCATCATTTTCACTAAGACACTATAAGCTGCGGTGGATATAAAATTAAATGTACAATTGGCAATATGCCGAATCAAATTTTATCTTTTGATAATTAGCGATTGTGAGAGTATTGTTTGGATGACTTTTAATAGAGCTACAAATCTTGATATCCACACAAAACAAATCTGACTAGAGTATCTAATAATAAATCTTTTTTTTTTCATTTGTTTCCTTTCAGCTTTTCAACCGCAATCACGGAAACTATCCAAATTTCGCAAGCACTTCATACGGTATGTAAGGTTTTTTTTTCTTTAACATTTATTTTTTAAAGTATCTAAGAAAATGGTTGTACACAAATGAAAAAAAAAAAAAAGAAACTGCAGAATTCATTTTACGATCTGATGACACATACGACAATAATTTAGCGTATCCACATAATCTTGTTAAACATGAACGAAAGATAACTTCATCATGAACTTGGAGTGGACCACCATGAAAGCTGGGATTAAGACAATCTTGTATGTGGTATTCTTTTTTTCTTACATTTTGCCTGGGAACAAATTAACTCCAAGATGGCATAGCGTTCGGTGGAAGACAGAAAGAAAAGAAAAGAAATCTAACTCAAGTGGTCATGTGTCAGATTTCCGACTATCCGACTAGACGTAGTTCCGCCCTTTGATGGTAGATGCTTTTTTTCGGTGATCTTTCTCAGAACAGATACAAAGTGTAGGCATCTCAAAATGGCGTCAAACCATGGCTTTGGATTTATTTTGTTTTTTTTTTAGTTGACTAATTGAATCTCAATCGACATGCACTTGAGTCACTTGGGACTGTCCTGTACAGGAATCTTGGAATTTTAATTTAATTTTTGTTACTTTCATCGTAACAGCGAAATGTTGAAAGACAAAAGGCGAACAAAATGAAGTTGCTCCGGTAATCTTAATCGTAAAAATTATTTTTTTTTTTATATTCGTTGTTATATTATTTATTTTTTTTTATATTTTTGTTACTCTCTCGTTGGCTTGTTATTCTTTTGTTAAGTGGTGGGACGACGACGGACAGCCCCTTAATTAACATTTTTTGAGAATTTTTATTTTTTCATTCGCTGTCTGTGTTTTCCTCGGGTTTTTGTTTTTTTTTTTTTTTTGTTTAACCCATCTGCCTTTTGCATTAATTAAATTAAAAGAATAAAATTTATTTGCGTGCATAATACGAAGTTGCGCAGCGAGCATGATGATTCGGTGATGATAAAGGAATTCAATTGAATTTTATCAGAAAAATCAAGGGTGGTAGGGTTATTTTTTTTTTCTTTCTGGTTTTCTGTTTTCACATAAAAAAAAGGCTGAGACGGTCTTTACTGTGAGGTTCTTTCTGACTCTGTGTAATGAATTCATTATCTGAAGTTAATTGGAAATAATTAAGATGTTTAGGTTGCAATGCGTATATATGTACATATATTCCACTTGAAGTTGATTTGTAATTAACGAGTTTAAATTGCATTGTATTTGGAGAAGATGTTCTGCCGCAAAAGGAAAACTAATTAAAATGGAAAACCTTGAGATCGAAAGGTCTTGGAACTTAAGAAATCATTCAACTATAGTGATGAGATAAATTCTTTGTTCTTCGTAACTTGATAAGATACTTTAGTTAGTGAACCGACTGTTGGTGTACGATGGACCAATTGCATCTAATGGGATCAACAACATTATTTATTTTAGTGGAGAGCATATGAACTTAAATTCTTTTTAAGTGTTTCTTGCGATTAGAAGCATGTTTCTGGTAATAAAAGGAAAGTTGTGTTAGCCACAATTCAAAACCATTCCAGTTAGACTCAAGTTTTTGTAAATCGTTTGCCGTTTGGCTGTAGAAATTTTGTAGAAGGGATGTTCAAAGAGTCTTCCATGCTATCTAGTGATGTATGTTTTTACAATCGTTTTGCAAATCTAAGCTCGTATTCAGAAATAATGTGGGACTCTTAGCCACTACACCCACTTAGCCATTAAACCCACCTCATTTTTCAACCCTAAATTTCGCAATGCATCAAGGTTTCATAGCATTTCATCGCAGGTCCTAACCTTGTATTTGTAAATGGGTCGCTCATAATTTACAACTGCTCTCTATTTATTTTATCTTTATGATGTTGCTCCTTCATTTTTATGCAAAAAGTTGTACTGATTACGTTCCAGATTTCCTGAGAGCTTATCATCTACATATCTGGTAGCTATCGAAGATGAGTCTATTGTTTACTGTGTAGTCCATCAGCGGTGGTCTACATTCGATTTTCGCACCAGAGTTGTTGGCAGAAATATTGTCTGAGCTTAGTTAGATGAATTCCTTCGTAAATACCCACTAACTACTCACTTTGTTCTATCGATCATGCGAATATCGTCTATGAATTCAGAAGTTGAACTATATTCGTTTGCCCAGTTACGCATTTTGTTTTTAGTACCTCCCTTAAGGTAAGTTAAATTTACTCGTTGACCTGGGAGAATTTAAGGATACTTCAAAGTTTTTCTCCAGAATGAGACTATCAGTCCGCAGATATGAAATAGGTTTTCTAAATTTCAGCACCGTTTGAGCTTCCACTATGATATTTTCACCCTTATCCGTACAGGTTTCAATTTATTTGCCCTCCACTCATTTTTATAGAAATTCTCTATCTACTGTCTGCTGCAAAACCCTGCACAATGAGTCCCTTTGGGCAGCGACTCTAAGCAGGCGTTCTATTTTCCTGCTTTTACCTGTGCGCATTCAGTATTACACTAGGTGTATCACCTATTATCTGATAGATGATGTCAGCCTTTGATGATCTCTACTTACTGTAGCTCAAGACATAAAACTCTTGTCATAGGTTGGTTTTTAACGCTAAGTCTTCTCGAAGTGGTAGTTCTAGTCATCACCTGTATCTTCACTGAAGTATGTACTGAATCTAATCTATATTTTGTACCTCGAAATATTCCATCATCCTTCCAAAAAGGAAAGTCTTTTGTCGGTGGTTTGCAGTAATTGGATTACAGTTACCCCAAGTTACGCCTTATAGTCGTGGAAATTAGAAAACACGTGATATATAGTGTGTTGCTTTGTACCAAACTCAATGAGCCAAAGCAATGCCTTCATTCTACCAAAGATGTTCTACTTTTCAACCACTACGGTCTTAATCTTAAAGAACGATTTTTCCCAAGAATTTCTGCGTTTTCTTTCAGTGACGGTCTCAACACATTTGATGCTGACGTTATGGGAAGGGGTTCAGGATCTTTCTTAAGTCCATCTCGAAAATATTCCTTAAGTTGAGTATGAAATTCACTACACTTGTCCGCACAACATCGAACAGACCCTGGAAATCTGGTTGCATAATGGACTTTAATTAACAAAATCCATCGGGAACGTCTTTTTCTACGAGGGCGTCACATGCCTACCGATTTTCGTTACGCCAACCTTTATGGCATACATTCCTATCGGCCAACCAAATTATAAGACATTTTCCCGCAAACAGATATTGGCTTTACTTGCAGTAGTAGCCACAATAAGAGATGCCATCGTTTATTGTTTTCTCAACACCTGGTTTATGTCACCTCTCATTCTGAAGAGCTCTACTGACTATTTGGTTCATAATCAAGTTGATTTTTTGCAGGGCGCTTAAGGAGCTGTTCTATTCATTTGATAACGTTGGCGGGTTTCCGCTTGTTCATTTCCTGCACATGATCTCTTCATTCTTCGAAGACTCTACTGGCAGATCCGCACATTGTTCTCCTTAATACATTCGACATTTTATCAAATTTTTGATTGATCGTTCTTTGGTTGATCCTACATACATACCTCATGTTACCTACGCTCGACGTTGGCATATCAAAGAAGAAGTGGAATTTCCATTCCCTACAACCTTATCCAATTCTAGTACGAAGTAAAGCCGAATGCACCTCCTTTCCCAAATATATTCTTTATTACACCACAACTTTAAAAAGTATTCTTAAGTGTTTTATGTCTGAGGAAGACGATGAATCTTCTTGACTTTATTGCTATAGCATACAATAATTTACTGAACTATCTATTTAAAGCATAGGTCTGGTCTAACAGAGTTTAGTATTGTCCTGAACCTTGGAGTTCAGACCAAAAAACCATTCCTTACAACATACCTATACGAGAAGTTGGTAGTCCTGATAGATGATACGTCTCTAATACCCAATCTCCAACAATTAGCTAGATAAGATTACGGACATTTCCCTACAGATGGCAGATGATGTTTCGGACTAAATTTAATGATCCTTGGTAGCATTACATTTCAGTGGTTTGAACCCATCTTACAGATCCTATAAGCCCTTTTCTTTTTGTGAAAAGTTTTTCTTATTAGATGGAACCTCAAGATGTAACTCCTATACGACAGCAAGGCACATCAAATCTCCTTGAGGAAAAGCACAACTATTTAAGGACCTAATCAATTAAAGGCTCATTCTACCCAAAATCCAAACATACTACAAATGCCCACTTAAAATAATTTCCCATAAAAATCTAATAATTGTTTCTTAATTGCTAAACCTAAATATCTACATTCTGCGCAGGAGAAAAAAAAAAAAAAGAAATATAAAAATGTCCTTCAAAAACAATCACTCCACTCAACAACAAGGAAACACAAAAACAAAAACAGAAAAAAAAAAAAAAAAACATCAAATGTCACTCAGTGAGTTACTCTCCCAAAATAAAGTACGTGTTCATTTGGCAAACATAAAGGTAGTGTTTGGCCATGTCTCGTCACTTATAAAAGCATCACTTCATCGTCGTCATACCGTATGCTGGGGGTATAAAACATCAATAAATAAAATAAGTACTATGTGTGAGAAAAAAAAGAAAAAAAAATTAAGTATCCTTACAACCATGCACGATGAATGAGACGATGAAGTAGACGACTCTCCTCTTAAGTACTGTGTTCCGCAGCTCAGGCTGCTGCTGCTGCTTGCTGCTGGCTTGCTGGCTGGCTGGCTGGCCAGGAGGGATTCTGCTCTGTAAGTGTATCTGTGTGCGGTGTTGCTACTTTGGAATGGTGTGGTAAATCGGAAGTTAAAATAGGTAATAAAATGCCGCAATAAAAATCTATGAATGACACATTAAATCAATCGCCGAAAATCACATAATAAAAGTATATATATGTGTGTATGTGTGTGTATATCTACGCTTATTGCAGGACTCTGGCGGCAAGATGAAGGCGGGAGTGCTGGTGGAATGAGACCACAAAAGCCTCCAGTCGGTCAGTTGTTAATAGGTCTAGATTGGTTGATTTTTACACAGAGCCAAACAGGCAAACAAAAAAAAGGTCGTTAAGTGTCAGGCGTTACGAAATGTCTTCATTTTTAAAGCACCTGTCATGGCAAAGGATCAGTACAGTAAAGAGGGCGCACATAAAAACAAAGAGATTTTGGAATTGTTAGCGACTTGATTCACGAAAATATTTCAACTCTCTTAGGCAGATGATGTAGGTAGGACTAGAAAGTATTGCCATTTATAGCAGCAGCGAGGTAAGACTCGTGGAAATTGTTTATAGGTCCTAAAAAGTGGTAATGGTTGATGGTTGGAAATAACGCAAAAAACCTGATCCAGTTTGGACCATACAGGATCTGCTGACTATATAGTTCGTGGTTGAATATAGGGACAAAAACTTCGCAGGATTTGTGGTGCTCACACAAGTTCTTACATTATTTTTTAACAGACTAATGTCCTTTTGATGGAGTAATGCAGTATATTAGCAGTATTTCATTGATTAATAGCAGAATTGAGCTTAAATTCCCGCTGCTTCCCTTTTAGTCGACATGTTTTATTTTGAAGATACCACTACAGGTAGAAACAACTTGTCTCGAGTTCTTTTCTGTTTATAGAACTGACGCATGATTCTTGTTCTTTTTAGCTCCATAAAGTTGAACTTTTCTTGTTAGTTCTAAAGGCAAGAGGCAAGCAATTGAAAGAGATTTTAGTAATAGTTCGCCGAAGCCATTTAACAGCTTCATACTATAGCTTCATCAACATACGAAAGGTATTATTTGCACCAATTTTTAGGTCTTAAACTCCATTTAGACTCAATAACCTAAGACACCTACGCATGAGAAGCTTTAGATGGATGGATTACAAAAAGCAAGAGATTGAATTGACCCGTGGGGTTCACCAGTATTAGTTGAACAATTTCCAAAGGTATCTACGTACCTATAGAGATGTAAATTTGATGTAATTTTTTCCGATAGGTATCTGCACCATTTTCTCTGTAAAATGTTAGAAGCATTGATATTACACTCTTTTTTTAAGAAATTTTTAGAATCCGAGCAAGTTTCCAGCCATCCGAGATATGGCTATTGGACACTAAAGGTAGAGAAGCATTTCATAAGAGTAGAACAAGTAATCTTAACAACAAAATTGTGTTATGTTTTTGCTCGTACAAGCCCGATTCTACTGATGAAAACCGGAAAAAAAATTTAACCGAACCACAAATACTCTTATTCGTCATATAAAGCTTTCCTTTAACCAGAAATCCTAAATTGTCCCAAAGATAGTAGAAATATTTGGTCTTCGTCAAAAATAATAAAAGTATGCCTCATCTTCCATTCCAATGTTTATTCAAAATGGCACTTCAGCTATCACCTCTTTAGGCAAGGCCAATCTTAATCAATTTTCCGTGGGATAAGAGTAATTAATTAATAAAAATCTTAATATATATAAGTCCGTTGGTCCAAGTGGTACCTCATCCATAGTCTTAAAGGATTGTTCTATCACGTTGGGATAACCACTGCGTATACGTTTTCATATGTTCTATTTTACTGGGCTCTTAATTGACTCCAAATAGATGGACAACAACATTACTTCAGCCCGTCTCTAAAAAAGATGGATCTTCGTCTCCTCCAACTATCGACCCATTGCACTTATGTACGTCCTTTTTCACCAAGGTCATATAAACGCTGATAAATCCCTTTTCAATGGATGAGAAACTACTTTACAATTTAAATTGTTTTTACGGCTTTTAATAATCCTCCTTATATATGCTGGGGTCCCTCAAGGTTCCATTTTGTTTCCGACTATATTTCTTATTTTTAGAAATTATATTGTGTTTGCTACTTCCAATCGAATACATTTCTTCGGTGAAGACAATACTCTCAGCTTCTCATATCATTTCCTGACTTATATCCCTGCTTTGGGCTTAACATAAGCTACATTTCAATGCTAAGGTCGAAGGGCAGTTTATGTTAAGCCCGAACTTGGCAGAATAATAAAATGGGGTATAGATATCTAGTGGAACTGAATGCTTCTAAAACTATATACGGTCTTTTGTCGCTCAAGTGTCATCAACGGCTCTTCCATCGCTGAAATAGAAGGATTTTCTATTCTCGGTATGTGTATTAATGACAGTTTACGTTTGAGTGACCACATATCTGAAGCCGGCAAAAATTCTTTTCTGAACTGTACAACACGGATGTGGGCTACTATCTCAATATTTTTTCCTCTCATTATGATCCATAATCATTCAAAACCAAAGTGTATCGGTATATTCTATTTTCTGTTCCCAATGTTCCAACTGCCTGCGCTATGTCTTGACTTATAAGGTTTGCCATAAACCCTTGAGCATGCGTGAATTATATAAAAAAAGAAGGGAACTCAAGGTTTGTTGTAGTTGAGATCATATAAACTTGAGATTGTAGCCTTGTGTTATACCCCAAAAGCGCCTTTCTTCTTTCGATTGGATTAACTCAGAGTTCCAGTTTGAATTAAAGCTGATGTTACGTTCCTCAATGAGTCGCATTGAATTAATGGTTTATCTTCAATCTCTCTTATTCCTGCGTACATACGTACTCGTATATAGCACCCAAATTTCCAGTGGGTTATTCTATAGATACAGGACCAACCGACTTGCTTATGATCATCTATTTGAGACCATAAATGTCCACTGTTTGTATAAAATTAAATTGAACAGAAAACAAGAATATTTTTACATGAATTGCTACATACAATCAGCTTTCATTGCTCACAATTCTCTGCATACCTATAGAATGACTCAACTACAAATAGAGCATACCGCAGCTAGCCGCCTCTCTCTCGAGGGAATAATAAAATAATTTTTTTATAGATTCAGTCAAAGGCGGACACTTGCTGCAAATACATTATAGCTGACAAGCATTTGGTTCTCATACACATGGTGTTCACAACGCAACGTATCTATGTATCTATAAGCATTCCTATAACAGATACCATGTTCGTACTGGCCTTTTTGCTGGATTAAAATGCTTGGTATCTCAGTCTGCACTTAAGACCTAAATTTAGGTATCGATGCACCATCCAAAAGGGCAGACCAACACCCAAATATGAAACCGTTCTAAAAAATAAATAAAAACGATCTCATCTCCATACCAGATGTCTGCGTGAACGCCCTAAAATAGTTCACAGATACACAGAGCACAGAGAGGCAAAAAAAAAAAACAACAAACCAAGATACAAACAAGAAAGACATCGAAATGCATTAACGAATGTGTCGTTGGCGGTTCATTCGCCCCGCGACGATGATGATAATGATGACTCTTTTAGAATTCAACACCAGCATCGGGGTATAATGGTCTCGCGGACAGTCGCGCAAGAGCGAGAGGTAGGTTGCATGCCATGCATCGTGCACGGTGCATTTATTAATTGAAATAAATTCCACATTTTATAGCGTTCGGCATTTCTTTTATACAACCACAAACGACAACGAGAACATCACCCAGTGCCTTCAGGGTTTCTCGGTTTTGGATTTTCGGTCTCGAAATGGCTTTGGAACACAATTATCCGTAGTATCTGTGTGTTTCGTTTTGGGCGGCTTTCCTTCTACGGTTCCTAGTTTTTAACGTTTTTTTTGTTATTCCTGTATCTTTGTGGTATCTTTTCTTCTTTTATTTGGTTTTTTTTTTCTTTCTGCATTTAATTCCTTGCTTTTGACCAATGGTGGTAAGTGGCAGCAGAGCCCCCCCTCTGATATATAATTGAGACAAAACAGGTATTTGCTTTTTGTTTTATTAATGTTCTACACTGTAGATACATAATCAGAGATACACCTATCTACGCCTAGAAGAAGTAACGTTTTCGGTTTTAAAGGAAAAAAAAAACAAAAAGAAACCAAAGAGAAAAACAATAGAAACAAAAGAATTCGTTGACGTGTACGGAAATTTATTCGAATGGACTTATAACTCCACTTGTCCGTTGTGTCCTCTTGTTTCGTTTTCTTGTCCCTCATCATCTTTTGGTTTTTTTTTTTTTTTTGTGTTGTATTTCCCCCTCTGTCCAGAGTTTCTCTTCAAGGAAAAACTGATAAAGTCATCAAAAGAAATGTGGTACCGGTGTCCAGAGAAAATTTATTATTGGTACGTCCACGGAATCGTGTCGGGTAAGTTTCTCATCCCCTATCAACCTGATGCAATCTTTTTGATAAGTTAAAGGTAAAAACTCGTAAAACAGGAGAGATTGTTTTTTTCTTTTCCTTTTTTTTTTTTTTTTTTGTTGAAAAAATGTGGAAATAATTTTGGACAAAAATGTCCGCGCGTTGAAAGGTGAATTCATATTCGTCCTCCTCCGCCCATATCGCATACCTGTTTCATAGGGATTGTGAAAAAAAATGGCGTTGGTCAGGTGGAGGCTGATTAAAATTAAGACGTTTCGCTGCACCTGACGCGATCTGGATTCTAAAGGAATGGAAGTGTTTCAGCTGTGTAGGTCATTAGGCAGCTGTTATGTATGAAATTTGAGTCAGAATCGGCAAAAGATTATTGAAAGGCACATTCAAGGATTTCTACGTTAGCAAGAGAGGGTATTATTAGAAACTTCCTTTTTGCTGCACCAATTTGAGGAGCTACAGTGGAATAAAAAAATAAGATTATATACATATGTCTGACCGTTTCTAGAAAAACTACAAAATGCCTGTAAAACCATTGAAAAGTCTAAAAATGAGACATATAGCCGAAGTTTAGATCCAGTGCAGACATATTTCTTTCAGTCAATGCCTGATTCATAGTCACTACCCAGGCTGTGCTCAATATGATTTACCAAAATCCTTGGCATCTGTGATCGCCTAATCGCTGAAGCGTCTTTTGAATAAACGGCTGTAGATGTTCCCAAAATAGCCGGGAGTGTTGGAATATCTACGGAAACTCTGTTACCTATACTAAGAGTAATGCTCGACTCCAAGCTCCTGCTTAGGGGCATTTTGCACTTCTATGGCTTCCGAAGGAAAGAAGGAAGATGACTAATCATTGCCGAACCGGAAACTTTGTGCTGGCTGCTCAGATTTTGGAGTCATTAGCTGTCGGCGTGTGGTGCACAGTATTGCCGTTGGTGTCTCCATAAGCTCTTGCCGTTTGGTTTTCTCGCTATAGATCTTGCATATTGCTTACAATGAACGTTTTGGCAACGATTATTACTGCGATATCATCTTTTGGTTTTCACATTCGTAGTACTCCATCCCACAAAATTATGTATTCCACAAGATGAGGCTTACAATGCAACCTTGTGGAACTTCTCCTGTAATTTTCTATTTCTCTGACCTTTCGTCCAGGACTTTTATTGTGTTTTATTGATCTCGCTGCTATCAGAACTTCTGCTGCTGGAACGCATCTTATGTACATAATTGTTATTCCCATAAGATTGAGACTTTTATTTCCAGGGAATGGGCTACTAACCATTTTGTTCGTATGCTGTGCTGAGGTAATTATAATCATTGTTCTTGCTTTTGTTTTTATGCTACGTGCCTCATCCATGATCATTTTAGCTGTAAGCACAATGATAAATGTATAAATGTTTCGGCATCATGGTGATCCCAACTTTGATGATGGTGCACAAGTGTAGCCATTGGTCATCCACGTTGCCCATGAAAGGCATTCGGAAAATTGTTCATCTGGGTGATCTCTATAAGATCTGGCGACTTCCTGGTAAGCCTTGGGGACTTAGGTTTATTTTTAAATTAAATTGAACTGATTAGAATGTACTTGATTTGGTTGGAGGCTAGATCTTTTATGAATGTCAGGGTATTGTGTGAGGAAATCTTATCGAGTCATAGAGGATGAGCTTGTCGACTAATCCATCGAATATATTTCTTTTGAATACATTGCCGTTCAAGTCGTCGATTATGATTCTAACGGGCTACTCAAGATAGGAGTCATATGCTGTAGTCAAGTACAGATTTTTCTAAAATTTGAATCAGATGCGGACCACGGAAGATTCATACCTTATTGGCTTGAAATCGATTACCATTGTTCGTAACAGGCTTTTGTGGCAACTATAGTACATATGTATCTACGTATCTACACATATATATGTTGGTTGGAGATTAACCTTTTAGGTATACGAAATTCTATCCAACTTATTTCCTGTATTGGAGTCATAGATACATGCTTCGGAACTGTCAGAGGACTGCTGAAGTGTGCCTGTTAATGTCTAAAGCTGGTTCACTTTTCAAAACCAAATGAAAAGTTAAACATGCTACAGAAATAGCCCCAGATACATACTTTGGCCAAAACAACTGGAGCATCATAAAGTGTATTTGTTTATCCTTTGAGTGGCTAAAATTAATGTCTTTAAGAACACTTTCGTTGTTTAAAAGAATAGAAATCATATTTTGTAATCGAACATGATATGAAGTAATACAGGAAATGAACAAAATTCTGTTAAACTGTTGAAGACAAACAGATACAGACCAAAACTATGAAACCAAACTAATAAAACAATAACACTTGATAACACCAACTATTGTCCTGTGTGTGCCTCCAAACTTGTTTCAAACAATTTACTCGGTTCATTGATCCAATTCTTTCTCAGTGTTGTTCGCTCCAACGAAGCACCTTTTGGATACATCTTTTCAAACGAGATCAACAAGATCAATCAAGAGGTATAAGAGAAATTTTACATCAGGTTCTTTGTGATGAACTTCTCTGGATTCCCTTTCAAAATACCTTCAGATATGTACATGTTGATTTTATGTATCTAAGGGAGTAGTTGCCTCGAATTTCTATTGTTTATATAACTTTCAGCTTAACATGAAGAGAAAGGAACAAGACGGTTTCTAGGCAGTTAATGTCATGAAGACATGTTGATTGAAAGGTAAAATCAATAACATCAGGTGAGTGGTAGTAAACAGTAAAGTGCAGAAAATAGGTATGAATACATAACATGGATCTGATTATAATGGTCGCAACGCTACAAAATACAAGCACGAGCAAAAAAAAAATTATATTCTTTTTCATGAACTTATTTTCTATCCTCCCACCACCCTGTTTCGTGTATCTTTTCCTATGGCATTTTAAATCCGATAACAACTTCACCCCCCAAAATATCCACAGCCAAGTAGAGAATACACTAGGGGCCAAACTTCTAAACACAAACCCAAAATGGAAGGCACAAAGTAGAAACACATCCCTGGGGGGAGTAAAAGTAATTTTAAACAAAATACGTATCTGTATATATACACGCTTATACGCATAGTAACCATAGTAGAGATGATAACACCAAACTCGGGGGTGTTGTTGATATTCTCAGAAGAAAAACAAAAACAAAAAAAAAGAAAAAGAAGAAGATACAAAATTAACCTTAAGAGACGCAGACGATTGGCATATAAAGTGTTCTCATCCACCATTGCCATCATATATCCATCCGCACTGCTGTTGTCTTTAAAACGAAAGTTTTCCCTATTTCCAACAACCAATGTGTTTTTCTTTTCTTTCTTGTGATGATAGCTTTTCTTTTCTTTATTGATATTGTGTCAGTTTCTTTTTTCCTTTCTTTATGTTTTCCCTAAGTTTTGTTGTTCTTATAGAATGAGCGTGGGGGTAGAGTGATTCCTTAATATACTTTATCATAGCATCCACAAATATTTATACATAAGTATGTTTTTCATCTTCTTAAAAAAAAAAACAACATACACAACATACTTTTATATATAACTTAAAATATGTAAAAAAAAAATATATAGGAAATGGGGAAGAGAAAAACTGTCAAGGCGTGATGTGAATATTTTATGAAGAAGAAAATTTATGAATACAAGCATAAAATAACTTTCAAGGATTTATCCAATGATAAACCACTTAGTATTAGATACTATATATAATATAATATAACACTTAGTATTACTACATCAAAAAACAAAAATATTGAAAAGCAAAGTAAACAATTTAAGGAATTTTAAATTTTTAAGAATTTCATTTAAATTTTCTTAACAACTTTGAGATACATAAATCAAAGAAATATCAAAGGAAGTTGGCGAGTGGTAGGGAAGTCGTATTTTGCTAACTGAAGGCAAATTAATTTAGAGTGATAAATAAAATGTTGATTACTTTTATCTACATAGTTATTGTTTACTACAAATTATTCCTTTTGTCCGAAGAAACAACAAGTTATTGAATAATTTATTTTTATGAAAATTTACTCTTTGAAGTCGACAACATATTTGGTGAGGCAAAGATTCTTTGCTTCGCATTATTTATAATATAATTTATTAAGGTCGAAAGATTTTTCATCGTCAATCCTACATACACTTATGTATGTCGTACAATAGAGTTATAGTTGAAAAATAGTTTTTCAAGTCACCCTTTTAATTTAGTTGCATCGACTTTAAAATACGAGGTTTCTTACACGAATCGGAGTATTTTGCAACCTGACAGAACTTCGTCATCGTGCTTTTAGGAATTAAATTTGAACAAAGAGTGCCTCAACTTTTATTTTGGATACCTACTCATACCAAAGTAACAGAAGTATCTTATACTCTGTCCAGAGCCTTTATAGTTTTAAACAAAACGATGATGGTGTGTGTTATTCTTATACTCTATCCCATTCACCGGCTAATGGAAGTTAGTCGCCCTAGTAATGTAGGGTAGATTTTAGATACACTCTAAGATTATTCTCAGGATTTAAGTATACATTCTAAGTCCAAAAATACTCAATCGCCTACTCGGCCAAATCCAGCTCGACAGCAAAAGTTTTCACTTTTATTATAGACTTACATCAAATCATCCAGGAATATCAAGAGTGCCTATACTGACAGTGTACCCAACAACTGCAGATTTACTGCCATCCTTTAAACAGCCATGGTTCAATGTGTTTTGAAAAAAAAAAAAAACTGTATTACTGTTCTGCTTCGCTTACAGCAGTGTCAGGACTGTTGCCTATGATGACCTCCAAGAAATTTTGTTATCTTGTCGAGCTTACATACATAGGTGACAATGTCCCGGTGCGTAATTTTCTTTGAGAATAATGCTAGGCTTTGGTTTTTCTCCGATTTAGGATAAACCCCTTCTCTGTTGGATCTGTATGTTAGTAAATAGCTTTAGCTTCATAACCAGTTTTAGTGGTCGATTTACTGTCGTTGAGGGGGAAATAGGTCTGAGGCGACATTTAGCTTAGAATATGTTAAGTCATAGCCTTTACTAAGTTCAGCATGGATTTTGGTTCATATACATATCAACCTATTCGTATGGCATCGAGATATTTCTTCTCGCTAGTTTCCTGCCCATTGCATTTGCTGGCAATCGTCTCTGCGTATCTCGTCGATACGATACCATATCGACGACTTTAGAAATATTTTCTGGGAGTCGTTTTTTCTTGGACCTGCGTAGACTTTACTTCGGAAATATCTACGCTTTTGCATATCCAGTCTCCATACGTACAAATATCATTTGTCACTTTTACCACAAGAATAAGCTTTCTTTTTATTTCTTTTCTGGATGTTGGCAGAATTTAGTCTTCGGTCATAAATTACGGAAATCCTAGAGGGAATAGCCTGACTTTTTATACATATGTCTGGACAATATTCGGGGTGAATGGGTCATCTTTTCCAAAAAGGCTACAAAAACAAAAACACTGTTTAATATTTTTCAACGATTGCTCCTTTATTAAAAAAAGAGCAGATCTTTCAATTAATTATGGAATATTATTTCATTCAACTGCCTGCCTCGGCTGGCTTTGCCTGTCAACCTAATTTTTCAACATATTTTCGATGATTTCGGTCCGTATTTCACGAATAGCTTGATCAATATTGTTCTTGAGTGCCTGAATCGTCTCTGGATTGTTCGCAGAGCACCGACTTCTAATGGACAAAAAGTCCAATTGCGTTAAATCTCAGCTCCGTGCCGACCAAGCAACATCACCAAAACGACTGATTATTGAACTTAGTGTACAATAAATTGATTGTTGGACGGCTTGTGTGGAACGTAGCGCCATCTTGCTGGAACCATAGCTCGCTCAAGTCCAAATCCTTAATTTCTGGGCATAAAAAATCGTTTATCATGGTTATCGGGTAGCGCTCTTCATTGACTGTAATGTTTCTTCCATAGTCGTCTTGGAAGAAGGGGTCAATAATGCCGTCACTTCCAAAACCTACAAAATCTACCTGCATTATTCTTCGATGAGCGCACAGGACCAACACGGGAATATGTTGGGTTATCCATCAGCAAACCAGTCTCACGAGCTTTCATCACAAACTTGCGTACACCAGCTGCAGTTACATTTCTTTTCAAAATTCTCACTGTTTCGACAACACAGAATTCACTTTGAAAGTTACTTTGCAAAATTTCCCAACGTTGTTCTAGAGTAAATCGAACCATTTCGTACCGCGAAAATATAATAGGTACTGAGTTTCTGTAAATTTTTTTTTAAACGCGTAAGAGCTGTCAGTGTCAAAATAACATGTGATTGAAAAAGAAACCAACAGATGGCTCACCCTATGGATAGACACGCTAGGAGTTTGGAATACCCTTACGAAGCTGCAGTGACGTATTTGAGGAGGAAACTATGCATTTAGCTGGACACTTCGACTATCACGGACCGTTGTAGTTTTCGAGGCCAACTGCTTTCCTGTTGTCTTCAGCTTGGAATTTGGTATACAAACATCTTCTTAACTTATTTTCCATTCGCTTTATCTAGGGATCGTATATTCAACGAAATACATATTTTACTTCCCTAAAGAGAGTTCAAAATGTTACCTGCTAAGACATGAGAATCAATATTCTCTTGTAAGAGAAGAACATGAATAAAGCTTTAAACATGAATATTTTACGTAACCAAAGTAGCAGCGTATAGCAAATAAATCGTTCTTCCATCCTAGATGGAATGAGTGGGAAATAATTTCGCTTTCAAAATGTGCATTTTCTATCAAATGTGGTTTTGATTCCCATGTATGATAGAACAGTTTCACGTGGAGTTATTTCCTGCTCCGAGCAAATTTTAAAGAAGCAGAGTAGTTTCACACCAAGAAGTGGTATTAGTCCTCACCATTAGTGAGAGCTAAACCCGCCTTAGAATGGTGGGTTAATTCCCATTTATTACTTAAGATGTGGAATAAATACCCATCTAGAGTAGATTTCCGTTGAACTATTTTCCGAAACTAGATTTGTTGGTAACATTTACTCGATCTCGCTTAATTTTCGATTGAGTTAGAGATTGTATAAGGCTACGTACTGATTAGTGTGTTGCACAACGGCCTTGAGTCGATCACACAAAACAGTGGATGGAATCATGCATGCATCATTTAGCACCGATATTTTTCAGTAGTAAGCAAATTCAGGGTATATGATGCAATATACTTCCATCCTTCTAAACATCAACCCTGAGCACCCTCCAGGCGCTGTCGACCTTCTTCAATAAAGCCTGACAGTACGCCACGTTTTCCAATGGCTTTAATCGGTTTCATACCAACGACTTGTGTAGAATTTTAAACATTATGCTGGACGTCTTCCATGAACTTCATTTTTATAGTCCTCCTCTACGCTTGTAAAATCCCACTCAAGCCTTGCTTAAAATAACTTCGCCACAAAAAAAGAGAAAAAAAAAAACCCACCAAATTCCCAATGCAAACTGCCATAATGATGCCATAAAAAATTTAGATCATCTTTCAACAGCTCATTAAAAACTGATGATCGGCAATATTAATAAAAAAAAAAAAAAATTATGTATAATGTGTAGATTTGTAAACAGAAATCAAATCTAATTACCATTTCGTCGGCACACTACCTCAATCACTCATCACCCGAACATGATAACACGTCAATAATAGTAGCAATCACAATAAAAACGAATAAAAACCAAACTACACGAACGAAATATATAAACAAATAATAAAATTTGTTTAGTTTATTATCATGCCGGGCAAAGAGACGTAAAGTCCGTTCACACTGATATGGATATGGTGGTTCGCTTCGCGTAGAAGAACATTCTTCATAAATTCTCAAGTCTGGTCTTTGTGACCAGTAGTCCATCTTGTTGTGCTGTTTAGTTCTGGTGGTTAACACCTACGGTACAAATAATTGCCCTTGCGCCCATTTCATGGCGCAACACCAAATACTCTGACACACATACATACATACATACAGTATTAATTGGTCTCATAAAAGGGGCGTACTGTCCCTCCTGTTTGCCATTTAAAGAGACACACATTGAAAGTGAAAGCACTAGATACACCACTCTCTCTCGGCGGCGGCGGTGTTACTGCCGAGGGAATAGTAACAATAATTGTTGTCTCGGCTGAATGTAGATAAATTTTATTTCATGAATGTCAATAAAAATAAAAATTAAATGATTTTATGAATCTCCGACGCGTTTTTATCATCATCAATCATATAATACAGAAGGAGGGAGCCAGAGAACGTGTCGTGGTTGTCGTCGTGGTCGTTGGAGCCCGTTTTAGTGGGGCTCTTAGCCGATTTCCTTCCTCGATACGGTACTACACTTTATTTTGTTTACACAGAGAGTGATTATAACCTACCTCAAGCTAAAAGAAAACTGACTGACAGTCAGACAAAATGGAGGAAAAAAAAAACAACACACAAACCAACAATTTTAATTATTCTCGTTTAGTGGCAATAAATATTATATGGAGGTCTACTTTGTTCTTTGATTTAATTGGGATGCTTAATAGAGAGACACACTTTGACAAGCTGTTAAATGTGGGCCGGCGCGGCGCGAATAGGTTTCTTTTGTCTTGGATGGCACGGTTTTTCTTTGAGTGAAATTCGAGACAGCCGAGGGTATAAAAATCGAAATTTAAGTGCGATGTATGGCATAATTTAGATGGACGTATTCAAATTGGCACGCTTCAGATACAAACACACTACATACATGCATTTATGTGTTCCTGAGTTTTCTTTAACTTCCTGGGAAAGTATCAATTACTGATTAACGATGCCGTTAGTAAGTTTATGACTTTAGGGTAGCTGCAACATAGTCTTTGTAGAAAGGCGAATGATTTATGAGTCGAGAACGCCTAGTAGGTAGTATTGATGGGGAATGTATTGCCCTCTCTAAGGTTGTGGATCGTCGTAAGGCACTTTGGGATACTGATTAAATTCTTAGATACTAATCTAAACTCAGTATTGGCATACTAATACATACTACTGGGAGCTGTCCGAATAGGTAAGAAGGTGCAACCAATGGAAGGCTAAGAGTCAAATCAATATCAATCTTCGTCGATAGCTCTGCCAAAGAGCAATGCTTTGGCACATGACTTATTTCTAAACCATTAAAAGTACGCAGCTCTTTCTGGGACACTTACCATAGTAGGGGTTTCAAAGCTAAAATTCTATCTACGAAGATACCCGCCAAACTATCTATGTAGTACTAATGGTAATGCAGTGCCAAAAGTTGATATTGTTGTTCTTATTAACAGGGTTATTTCAGTTAAAAAATAAGAACGAACCTGTAAAGTGCAATACAATGTTAAACTCTATGGGATACTAGCAAAATTCCATTCCACCAAGCCTGAGAATTATGGCTGAAGCGAGCAATAAGAGAAAATCTTCGAGCAGTTGGAAAATTTGAATAAATCTTTGGTTAAATCAAGAAACAGCAAGCAATTGCTGGAAACGTGAAATGAATTATACTGAAAGGAGATAAATTGAGTCTTTATAATACCTACCCCTGCCATTGTTGATATGAACTGTTGCGACTAACTCTAACCTTCCATAATGCAGTGTCATTTTTTTTCTCACTTACAGCTATGCTTAGAGCTCTCAGGCTGTCTCACTTACTGGACCTTAAAACTGGTGACTTTACAATTTACCCAATTCTTAAGACTTAGATACGATGCTTAAGAGACTTCGGTTCTTTTCGATTTCCATCTACTGTTAGCTGTCATTAGGATCTTACGTTCGATTCGCTCCCTGAGGTTGTAGAATGTAGGTTGGATCCATTGAAGTGCCTGATTTTGGACCAGCTATCTTATTCCCGGTTATTTTCTTGTGACCAGGGACACAGCAGAGATTGCTGTGAGGCAAGAACCTTAAGTTGAACTAGCTTTGACTTGATTTCTGTGGCAAAAATTTGCATTAATGGCCGTCTGACTGTCAATAAAAATGGTGATATCATCTTGGGGTATTACCTTCATTAATACCATACTGGCTACCTTTTTCACTATCAGAACCTCTGATTGGAAGACACTGCTGTATTTAAGAAAACCGTTTGTGTAGATAGATATTGATTTGTTTTTTGTTGGTTTCTTGGTTTCTCATTCTACTCCACTTGGAATAATGGTAGAGAATAGTTTATTCTTCTAGGAGGTTCTCAAGGCACTCTTGGGGGCAGACTCTTGCATGTACAAGTCTAGCGGTGGCATGTTAACGATTGTTTCCAACCCAGGCTGTGCCTATATATACTAGCCTCTATATTTTAGTCATTTTCTTAAGATTGGGTGCTTTGTTTGCAGCTCACCTTCTGCCGAAGATTCGGTTGCAAGTGTAGAACGCGATCGCTGCCTTTGGAACTCTTTCATTAACATTAAGTTTCCAACTAAGTTTCCAACTAAGTTTCCAATTAAGTTGCCTGCCTAGTATGACTCCTAAATACCTTACACTATCAGATATCCTTAGGGGTATTCCCTCCATAGTTGGCAGTTTGAATTCTGGTATAGTTGTTTTATTAGTGGATAGTACTAGTTCGGTATTATTGGGAATTATTCCTTTAAATGTCTTTAATGAATTTTCTAACCTTTCGCTGATAGTGGGTAAGAAATTTCCTCTTACTAGCAGCAGTACCCCGTCTGCATAGGCAGCTTTCTTAACCCCCCTGTTTCTCAGTTTCAAAAGTATTTCGTTGATGACTTAAATCCACAGCAAGGGAGTGACGACTCCTCCTTGCAGCGTGGCTCTGGAGGCGATAACTTTAAAAATATCAGGCACATAATATCTTCAGCTGACTTTCTCACTTTCCAAAGTGACTATGAAGGTGCCTATCAACGGCCAGAACTTTCTTTCATTTACCACGAACTTGTTTTCCTTGCTGCGATTGGAAACTCATACTAATAAAGCACTTAGTTGAGCCACCTCTGCTCTAAATTTTGTCAAAAAGGGGTTTGAGGAATGCTAAATATCCATGTGTTACAAGTCCTTCACCATTACCTTCGTTTGGGCACAACTCAATGAGCACTATCCCTACCATTTGCTATATAAACTGGAAGCTTATACTCCTTTGGTCGGGCTAAGAGTCTTGTGCTTGCATTTCCAAGATGTTGTTGTCCGCAGAAATATACATAGACAACATTTTCTTGACTAAAGTGTACAAGAATAGTGTTTTCCAATCATTTTGCTTATGTGAAATATTTATTATAGTTATTTTTTGCTACCGACTGGTGGGCATTTGTTGGATAATAGGATCAAGTCTAAATTTTCAAAGAATGTTGAACAAGTCCTCACTATGCGCTCAGGTTGTGGGTGGATAGCTGGGATAAATTTCGGCAGCATAGTTAACTCCATAGTATCGTTTGCTAAATAAAAGTAAAGTAGTGATAAGAAATAAAAAGTTTCGATTTGGATGTTGTGAATGCAAATTTATTCAAAATTTCTCCAAAATTATAGAGCTAGTCAAAAAACCCAGGCTGAATTCAATATGCTTGAAAGTTGAATTATTACTTCCTCTTCTGGGGAAGTGTCTATGACCGCAGTTAAGGGCTGTCCCCAGCGAGGAATCCTTTCTCCCCTTCTATGGTCACTAGTTACCGACAATCTTCTAATTGATGTACAGAGATCAACCTACATTGCCATTGGTTATGCGGGTGATTTGGTGATTTTCATTAGAGGTAAACACCATTTATAGTGTCATTCTTTACTACACATGTTAGAATAGTGCAGCAGAAAAGGATTATCTATCAATCCTTGCAAAACCGTACTAGTGCCTTTTATAAAAAAAAAACTGGTCAATTAGAACATATCCCCATCAAAGGCACCACTTTAGCTTATTCCATTGATAGTAAATATCTTGGTACCATCCTTGACAAACGGCAGAACTTGGGGTCTAAATCCAAATATGATGTATACAATGGTGGTCAGGCCCATTATTGCGTATGTGGCCATCGTTTGGTGGTCGAAAGTTCTGGAATGGACAATGGCAACGAAGCTACAGAAGTTTCAGAAAATTCCCTGTCTCGGTATTACGATATAACCTGCCATAATGCAGCATTAGAAGCTGTAGTTTGGCTTTCTACCCTACAAGCCTTCAAAACTAGAGTTGGAACTGGCGTCTTTGGACCCAACACCAAAGTCTGGATACTTACGGAAATATGTCCCACAGTTTTCCAAGCTCAAATCCTCGTCTTTGAGATTGACCTAAGTAAAGGTATTAAGGGCGCTAGGATATATATGTGGTGCCGTGAAATAATGCCGAGTGAAATAAGGCCGAATTTCATAATTCACGGCACCTATATATGTACATATCTTTTCAAATAGCCAGGTAGCAGTTAAAGCGCTGTCGTCAAATTCAATGGGCCTTCTACAAGTTAAATGTTGCTACGATGCACTACAATCTCTTGCCAGAAATAACAGGGTGAAACTTGGTTGGGACACTGGTCATCAAGGAATTGCAGGCAACGAATCTGCAGATGAACTAGGGCTGGCTCAGCGTTGATTAACAATTAGGAAAACAAACTACGCCTGGCACACTGCGAAAATGTCTCGGGGCTGAGACAATCCAAGCGATTAATCAGCCTCACTGTGGCCTGCTGTATTACCTTAACAGGCTCCATTTGTGCACAGAGACGGTATGTATGTAGGTTCTGCTCAGAAGATGACGAATCTTCTAAGCACATTTTCTGTGAATGCCCAGAGTTACATATGTTCGTCGGCGGAGTTGACAAATTCTGCTGCTAAGGATGTACTATCGATCATTACGGACGTGGTACGATTCTTGGTTTAATCATACTCTAATTAATACAATAGATCTGTTTAGGTCGCATTGTCAGCCATATGGCCAGTGGTCTAAAAAAAAATCTTTCCCACGACACATATTATATCCTCAGATATAGTGCATATTCTTAGTGCTCTAAAAATTAACAAATTTTTGCACTTTTTGTAATAGTCTGTATCAACGCTTCCATATAGATATGTGCTGCATGATTTATTACTGTAGAAAGCAGGAACATTCTTCTCTGCGTCAATTTATTCACATTAGTCATTATTTTTTAAAACGATCTGTAATTGGTAGCTTTAAGATACTACCATGAATTTCTACTACAGTAGCGAACTCAGTACTGGGTACTGTGGTACTCCTCCTATGAATATCTACTTTCATAATCCATTGAAGCATAATAGTAGACTGACATTGCCGAAACATTTGAGTATCTCATAACTTCAGTCCATCACTATGCAAATTAACAACCGAAAGGAATGTCAAAAGAAAGACGGAGTACCAACAAAAAATGTATTCTAAATGATTTGCACGATTTTGCGCATAATCATGCTTTACACAAGAAAAGCAAAATGTAGCAAATCGATAAGAATTGCTAATCAGTCTAAAATCAGAATCGAATAGCAATGTCATAGAAGTAGACACGATGACGTATTTTTTTTGTAACTAAACTCCTCGGGTAAGGGAACTTGTTTTAGGGTCATTAAGCATCGCATTGCAGATATTTTACCCAAATCAGCAAATTGACTAAGTAATTTGTTGGCTCCAACACGTCCAACCCATTTCCATATAAATGTTATGTTAGACCACATTCACAACAAGTAAAACAAGGCAATTCACAAGCAAACCACAAAAGTCAAACTCAACACCTTACCTAAATGTCTCCCATAATATATGACACAAGGCCAGAAATCTGTGCTTAGAATCAAAAAATCAAACTCGTTCAACACAGGCCAATGATTCTAAGAAAAAATTCGGAAAAAAAAAATCCTACTCAGGCGATTGACACTTCGGATTGTGTATAGTCATGAACAGCTTTTCCATCTTATTGTCATATTTGAAGTCACATGTGCATTACGAGGGCTCATATTGCCCAATAATAAATAAAATAAAACACTTACTTACACTCTCTCTCACTCACTCGAGTGCCATTTTGAAATCGTTATTTAAATTTCTGTCTACAAATATAAGTAAAGTAAAAAAAAAATAAAAAAATAAAAAATAAACTCGAACAAGTTTAACACGAATTCAAGGTTTATTAGATTGATGTTCCTAAGGTGATGATATTTCGTGATTTATGTCATGATTCACTGAATTCTTCAATTTTTAATCAGATAACCAAGTTATCTTGTTTGCTGTTGCCATTGTTGGTTTTTTATATTTTTTTGTTTCTTTCCTTTTAAATGAAAAAAATAAAAAGAAAAAAAAGAAGAAACTCGTAAATTATTTTTAAGGTGATGACAACATTTAAAATGAAGTTTTGACTTTTTTCTTTTTTAAATAAGATTTAACAAGTCTAATTTATTTAGTCGCAGTTCCGCGTTAGGCAAAAAACACCCACGCGAGAGAAATATTTTCTGGTATGAACAGCTTTCACGTTTTAATAGGTCGTATAGGGCTATCTCTAAAATAAATTGACCTCTTAAGCCATGATTAGACTCACTAAATTTGATAATAGCGAATCTATTAAGAAGCTATATCTAAATTTCAAAGTTCTGGGTTGTGACTTTTGATTTGGCCTTTTTTGTGGTGACATTATCATGGGGTAGGGTCCAAATATAAGGTGGAACAATAGTTACTAGCTGGATTGTTGTATGTTTTGATTTTCATCAACAAATCTATAAGTAAATAAAAATTGTCTGTAATTTTTTTGTTTTATTAAAACCTACCCTTGTGACACTGTATAACCTTAGACTTTAACCACACTGAACTCAGTTGATGAAATTAAAACCATTTGAAGAGATATTGAGAATAATTTCAGAATTAGTAGAGAAAACGTTGGATCCGTGTTCACAAACAATACACCACCTGGAGACTAGAGAGTGATGAGACTTTACCTCATATAACTCTAAGCAGCTAACTTAAGGTACTGACTTCTCATCCTGAAGTACAAACCAAGAAGTTAATATCGTTTGAAGCAAATGATTATGGCTTGGCATAACAGAGGTTTTAGATGTTACAGTGCCCGAGAGAATAGACTTATACCCAACAACTCTAACATTGGACCCGAATCCTTCTAAGTTTGTCAAAAGCAAGAACTTTAAGTTCAAGTAGATTTATTTATTCTCTTTTGTCATCGGTATACACTCGTGGAGATATTAAACTAACTATACTCGTACTCTGTTGAATATAGAATGAATGGAAATAATAAAATGAATTGGGCCTAAATGCCTGCCTTGCGGAACATCTCAGTTGCTACTAGTATGACTGGCAATGCATTCTCTTGATTTAGCTTGATAGATTATATCTCTGGTTAGTTAGTTTTTAGTGCACTTTGTAAGTGCTTGGATTATTTGTGTTTCTCCTGTATTTTGTAGAACGAACTCAGTCTATTGGTAAATTAGACCGCACTGTTGATGAAACCTTTCACGATTGACAATGAATCTTGTACAATGTCATCTAGTTTTTCAAATAGTTGGATTGGCATATAAGGAGGCGATGTCCTCCAAGTTTTTTACACTCACAAACCAAGTGATTAATAGTTTTAATTCCTTCCTTGTTCTCACAGCTAGTGATGTGCTGTCGATATACCTGTTAAGATGTCTGTACTCCGTGCATTTTTACTTGCACTTATAACATAGCGCAAGTATTGCCTTCGTGCAGGATTTTTTCGTTAGGTATAAGCAGAATGAATTTTTCGTTTTATTAAACGTTGTAGTTGTACTAAAAGCTGCGGTGTCATATGAAATGGGACCATTATCCGACAGGAGTACCGCCATCTACATAACACTAAGAGTGATTTAAAGGCGCTAGAGTCGCAAGTCACAAAATCTGTAATAGTCAGGAATTGCTGCGCTAAGCTCTGGGCATTTATTACCGAAAACCGTGTCAGAACGAACTACCGTGTCAACGAAACTACTGACTTATTGGCCCAAAAAGGAGCAGAGCTCCCTCAAAGTGGTATAATTGAAGGCTAAAGAATTCTATTCTTGATAGAATCATCAACATGCCTGACCTAAGTTGGTTCAACTTAGAAGGGCATAGGGAGTCTTAGGCCTTGTGGCCAGTTTTAGATTGGAAAAAATTTCGAGAAACTATAAAACTAGGTAGATCGCGGATAAGAATAGCGATGGTTAATTACTTCTGGAGAAGTATACAGATGCTGCAATGACCCACACGTCTCAAAGGATATTAAGCATCTACTCTGTGAATACCAAGTCCAAACCCGGAGTAGACTAAAGTACTTTGTGTACTTAGTGTTTAGTTGAATATCTGGGTCATTGGTTAATGTATTTAATCTCCACTCCCGTCCTTGGGAATATGAAAGGAGTAGTTCCTATTGAAGCCTGTATTGAGAATGATTGTTCAATGTATAAGGCATATAAATTTGTACCCATGCTATGCTATGCATCCTGAAGTTTGATTTCCTGTTGTGCTATTATTATGCTGATGCACGAAGGGGTTTGTATCTTTCTGATTTGGAGTTGACGATCAAAGTATGTGTCCAGAAAATTATGGATAAATCGAAGCGTTTGCGTTTACTTAAAGTTTTCTAATGAATGTTACTTCTTGGTTCTTCGTACAAGCAAACTTTAATTCGAAGTCGAAGAACGAAAATTCTAAGAATAGTATCAAAAGAACTCCTTTTAAGTTCAATCAAATTTGTTTATAGTTTCTTTCTTCTAGTGAACAAAATTTTTGTAATGAAAATTTCGTATTATTGCAAGTAGTAAAAAAATGTTTCTTAGTGACCATGATACCATGTCGTTCGATGACTTAATCCTTTTTTATTCTTGAGAAGACCATTGAGTACTTCATTATGTCCATTGCTATACGTAGAGATACACACGTATGTGGTCCAGAAATATTGCAATATTGAATGTATATTTTTAAATAGTTCTAAAACCTCACTGCAATGCGATATGTAGTATGTAGATTTATACTATCAGTATAGTTTGAAGATCACTGGTATCTCATAATACATTTGAGTACATATTGTGTTATATATCCTTGCTAAAGTTTTGCTGGTTTTTATCTATGTACCAACATTTCATGACTAGTTTAACAACAATTTATGATGTATTGAAACCAAATAAAAAACCAAATCTATCCTATATTATCGTAAGGAAGGCGTTAGTCAAACATTTACCATTTATCGATCATACTGTGTCCCTACATTATAAGAGCACTCATTCACGTGAGTATCTGAGTTCAAAATAAAAGATCTGATTCTATAAATGAATAGTAACACTATTGTTATACTCGTTGGCTCAATCATCTCTGCAGATACATAGTATATCGAAGCTTTTCGAGGCATGTATCTCTATGTACAATAGCTGTCAATTACCATTCCGTGATACGTGTAATACTACAGCTTCTGTAAATTGAACACAGTCAGTGTTTAAACATTTTATTACTATGTCTACTCTATAATGATCAGGCTATTGTTGTGGTATTTCCTTAAAGATTATGCAATTCTTTAAGATAATTACCGTATCGTCGGCATCTTTTTTAAATGTGACTAGTATTAGATGCATTCGCTTAGGAGCGCATTCATTACAAAAATTTAGTACTTTAATGTCATCACAATCACAATGAGTTTTCTATTGTACACATTATATGTATTCTCTTCCTGAATTGAACTTCTTGCTTGTAAGTTTTATTGCCTAATGCCTAGTGACTGAGTTAAACTCTGTTACGACTTAATTCTATTTATACTCCGTCTGGTCGGCATATACAGAATGTAGAGTAGAAATGAGCTTAACCACATTTATAGTGTCTTCAAAACTCAAGAGCAGAATTTTTCGAGAGTTTTAGAAAATCAACTAGTGTGGATCAAAGTTTTGAGAAAGTAAGGTAATATGACAGTAATGAACAATATTATTTCTTCAAATGCTCTTCATGACCTTGGAAAGCGCCGAGGTTAAAGTAATTTCCTAGTATTTAGAAATGGAGGTATTGACGCATTTTGCTAGGAGTTTTATCAGTATAGGGAGTTCTTTTTCTTTAAGTAATGGAAGAACTCCTTACTGAGCCTGACAACTTTTACTGACATTTTTGAAAGCTCAAGCTACTCAAGCTACGAATAATATACATATGCCTAAAAGAATACTGAACTCGGTTAAGTATTTCTATGCAAAGAAAACAAAAGTCATGAAACTTTTTACAAACATAACTATGATACATTCACAGTTAGCGATAATACTCCTAGAGAAGAAATGGTCCAGAAGACGGAACCATTTACTTCTTTTTCGGAAAACCAAAAGAATTTACTGTCCTTAGGATATCGCTCTATATTTTGAATCAATCATTGAGTTTTCCTCAGATGAGTTTAGGTACATATTTTAAGAATAAAAAACGTAGCTAACTCGACTCACAGAATGGTTTTAAAAGTACCGATTCGAAAGTACCTGCTCTCATGGCAATTGTGTCAAGCACTAGCTGATTCTTCCTAAAATAGCATCAATTACAAAAATAAAAACATCGAAGTAAACTCCTCAAAGTAAGAATATTAGAATGTATCGGATGTATAGTAATAATCGTTGAAGGCCTTCTAAAAATCTCGATCATACTTCATTACTCGTGAAGGGAATGCACAGACTTAAACATTCGTGTAACTTGTTTCGAAGATACATCAGCTTTCTACGAATTTCCAAGTAACATATTTTTCTGATGATCTGATAGTTGGAACAATACCTATGCTAGGATAAGATGGCATAATTATTGAAAAATTCTATTAGCCACATCTGGCTTAGATTTTCATTAAACTGCAATAGATACACACGAAGTAGTTTAAGTATCACAGTCGTGCCTGTTCTAGTGGCTGTCATGGTGATGCAGTACACCAACCAAAACAGAATTTTCAAAACAGACAATATTTTATCTAAATATGCATAATACAAGGAATATACATATAATATAATTTTTGCGCAAAATACAATTTTGGCCCAACGTTTTCAAGAACTTTGTTGGAATACATGCATTCCATCCACTTCGATGAACTTTTGAGATTGAACCAATGCCGGTACCAGGTACTGAGGTACCAGACAAAAATCCCCACCGTACTGTCAGATTTTCTAGACTCATTGGACAGTAAGGCAGTTTTGATTATTTTCGACGGCTTTTGACCAAAAATCCACTTCTTTGCTGGATAAAATGTTCTTATACTTAATGAACTTCTGAGTTCCAACACTTGGCTTCAAATGGTAACTTTTTTACAAATGGCGTAAGTTTCGACTAACCAAATTTTATTTGTGTCGGACACTGTCGCTGAGTTAACGTAAAATAGAGAGATTTGGGTTCCCTCAGACTTTTGTCGCCAATAGCGATAACATTTTCATTTGAACGGACTTGACAATAGTAAATCAGGATGCGTTTGATCAACAACAGCAGTGTCTTAAATTTGTTTAGCAATTCAAAGATAATTTCGACTTCCACGTAACTTGTGGAACGTCGAGCAAACAGGAAATTATTTTCGACTTTTATGCAACGGTTTGGGATTTTATTACTAAATGGTTACCCAGGCTGAATATATCTGGCAAATAATGACAGAAAATTATTTCCGAAGATTGCCGCCATCGCTGTCAAGATATTTATCATTTCTCCTGGAAAACATTTTATTTAGCAAACAATTTTATTTATTTCATTAAAAAGGGTTGTACATTAAGAATAGGTCACTTTTCATACTGAACCGACAAGATCGCCTGTCGTCTGTCATTTTTTCTGGCAATTTTTTAGATAAATTTGAAATCAGGTTTTCATTTAATTTTAACTTCTCTGGCAATCTGTCTCCGTATTATAAATACAAATCTAAGGAAAGTTTGATTGGTTTGAAATAACTTGAATCTCCTTAAAATATACATCTAAGACCAATTTTCAATTTGTTTTATTTATCATGGTAATAAAAATAAATCTATTGATATATGCATGGTCCATTCCGACATTTTATATAAATTCAAATTACTGTCATCTCATTTGTATAAGGCGATTAAAAGTTTCACACTTGATATGCATATCCCTATATTGCATTCCACAGACACAAACAAATGTATATATTTGGTTTGTCTACAAAATGAAACAAAATGAAAAAAAATATGTATCTGCATTAAGAATTCAATATCTTACACCACACATAGCATTTGATCAGCGCATGTTTCGAATTGTTAAGAGGTCACTAGACCTTAAACTTCCAAGTATAGCTAGATGGTGTTTTTTTTTTGAACCAACAATATGTTAGAAACCAACAAATATATGTATGTTTCTCTCTATGTATATATGGATGTACATATATCTCAAAGTATAAGTGGAGGGCTAAGGAAAAAAAGAAAAAGATTCTTTTTTAAACATTTTCTGGTTCTTCTTCAACTAAATTCGTTCGGTTCGGTGTGTCGAGAAGAGGCTAGTTCATCTACTTTCCCACCAAAATGAAGAACATGATTCTATTTTTTTCTTCTTTAACGGAAAACGTGTTTTTTTTTTCCTATTCTCTCCTTTTTTTTTGGTTCTCATCATTTCTTTTATTTTTCCATCTTGATGTAGTATTGTACATATATAATGTATATCTTCTGATAAAAAAAAAAACTACATAGTACAGTCCCAAAAATAAAAATTATGCAATTAGCTGTGTAATAATTTCTAACAACTCTATTAGGGATTTGCATATCCTTTGAGAACTAAAAACACATAATGAAACTAGCTAACAAAGAAAATTTCACTCAAGTAGCTGCCATCATTATTTATGACGTGTTTGACTACTGTTTTCTGAAAATTTTCATTTTGCCTCTCCCCTGAAGCAAACCATGAGTCCTAGTGCCAGTAAAGTAACTCCTTATAGGTAAATTAACGACGAATAAGGGCGCTCGCTTCTCTCACTCAGGTAACACAACTTTCTACCTACTATCATAGGATTCCCTTCCTCTAGGCTTTGTCTACCTAGATACTGTATATCCATGTGATGAACATAAAAATAAAATAATTATCACTTAAGCGTAAAATTGTCATGTTATCCCTGTCACCAGGAACACAAAGCAATATCTATACATCCTCACTCATAGAGACAAACTCTATCATCATCATAGTTTTATGACTTCACGTTGTCAAACGGAAAACAAACATAATAAAAATTAAACAAAAAAAAGCAAAATTGGGATATTCGCAAAACAAATGTAAATCCTAAAGCAGAAAGAAAAAGGGGTTGCACCATTTTTATGTTGTATATCCTTGAGCAAATACAAAATAAATTTCATTTGTGTCAGCGCGAGAGTGGCGTGTATATTTCTTTGGATGTCGTATGGGGTCTGACTATTTGTGGACAGAGTATTGTGTTTCTCTGTTTTAGAATCTCAACACTAGATGGAGGGTTCTTAGCTTTATCCAAAAGAGAATCCAACACTAAAGCATGCGTGTAACCGCGGCATTCACCGATACTCCACATATACTGTGTGTAGATACTGTTTGAAAGAGAACATCCCCAATTGGGTGTATCTATGAGTGTATGGGTTGCATGAAAGTTTATACAAATTTTCAAAATTTACTCTTTGAACTTTGAATGCAATGTATCTTTTGGAATTTTTAAGCGCCGACCTCTCAGATACATGAAAAATATTAACAAACCCCAACAAAGGAAGGACATTTTTGAAGTACAAAACAATTATATCCCGCTGTGAACGGAAAAAAGATACAATTCTCTCTTTGTGCATTGACTGCGATACAAAAGAGAAACATTGCGTATCTGTGTGACTTAATTCTCTTTCACCCCCACAATATGCCTCTCTTTTTTATCGTGCGTGTGACTTGAGTAAAGTCAACTCTGTGTGTTCCTAGTTTTCATATTCTATCCAACAACGATAATAAAGTCTGTACGAATAGTATTTCACTTGAGCGCGCGCTCAAAAACAAAAAAAAAAAAAACATTTCTTCTAAACGAAATCTTGTCTCACATCGATACACACTCACACAGTGACGTGCGCCCATCGACCATGCAGAGAC
The DNA here is from genome assembly GCA_905220385.1 of Xylota sylvarum. NCBI lineage: Eukaryota > Metazoa > Arthropoda > Insecta > Diptera > Syrphidae > Xylota > Xylota sylvarum. The sequence goes on from LR999958.1 coordinate 45,655,255, forward strand.
GGATAACGACGACGCAGCAGTCAAGGCACTGGCACACAGTACACGCTATTCATCGCTTCGAGTGTATACAGTGTATTGGGGGTTATTATATTGAAGCGTTTTACGTGAAATCTCTGTTTTCAGTGTAAATTTGAACTTCGCGGTGTACGGTTGGGTTTTGTCATAGTCACAGACACCCTATACACTCTAAAAACACAGAGTATAACTCGCTGACTTGAGAGAGTATAAGAAATTCTATAGGAAAACAGAAGGAAAAACCATCAGAAAGAAGGAAAAGTCGTTCTTCGGTTGTTGGATTCTATTTTTCGTTATTTTTTTTTTTCTTTCGAATTTCTTTCTTATAAGAACCACTCACACTGTATGCAAGAACTTTTATCGTTTTTCGTATTTCGTCGGGTTGAAAGCTAAACTGAAATGGAAAAAATATTTTAAATACTTACTTCAAGATACAATTTGTTTAAAAAAAAAAATAAAAAAAAAAATACTTGTGCAATACTATATAGTGTTTTACTAGAGCAACTTAGTTGTGTATATATTATTTACGATTATGTTCCTTGTTACACTTGCTAATTCGTATTCAAGTTGCGACCAACTTCATGTGTGATAGTGTGAATTTTTTATGCAAAAATTTGCCAACGAAAATTATAAATCACTAAAGTGGATTATGAAATCAACAAAAATATTTAAATAAGCAACTTCGATTGTGTACAACCTTAGAGACTTAGATACTAAAAAAAAAAAAATAAGAAAAAATATATTCAAAGATATTTAAAAAAAAAAAAAAACAGCACAGATAACTAAACAAAGTGTTTTCTTTTGCGTTTTTATGTTTGTTCTCTTTGCACCCTCCTACCATCCCACATTTCATCACCTGCCTGCCTGCCTACTATCTGTGTGACAACTTTTGGACTGTCATTATCATAACCGTTGACAACACATGTGGATTATGCTTCTGTGGATTGGAAAATAATTTAAAAACAAAAAAAAAATCAAATGATCTCAAAACTCGAATTTATTTTATAATTTTAAAAAAATATATAAATAAATTAAAATTAAAAAAAAACAAAATCATCTACCTATCCGGTGACTTGTTCGGACTTTGATTGCTTGTGTGCTTTTGACGGATTTTGCTTTTGATCAATTCATAAAAAAAAAAAAACAAAATCAAACCACAAAAATAAAAACAAAAAAAAAAAAATTCACTTGGCTCGCTCTTTGTAAAATCTGTGCTCTGTGTCACGCAAAAAAAAAAATCCTCCCTCGAATCTGGATCTCTGTGGTATCGTTGCTCTTACGCGGGTTTCGTGTATCGGTATCTCTCGCGCGTGTGTGTTGTGTGTGTGTGCTCGCGTATCTGTGTGAAATCATTTTGCACATGTATATTTCGAATGGTTCTCTTGAATTTTTGCCGGTGTTTCGAAATTAAATTACAATTTCGATTAATCAAATGCAACTACTGAATATTGATGGTGTGATTGAACTAAATTCATTTGTTGAAACCACAACAAAACCAAACTAAAACAATCGTTTTGAAATAACAAAAATCAAAAAAAAAAAAACTTTTAATATCGCGCGCGTATATTTGAAAAACCGTCCAAAATAACCGTAATTATTCCACCCCTCCCCCAAACAACCATCCCGCTGGCGTGCGCTCTTTACGACCCCCACGATGTCTCGGCAGGGTCGCACGCCGCTGCCGGGGCTTGGTGGGGGCCACATCATCATCATCATCACCATCCGACCCATAATCATAACCACCCTCACGCGCAAATTACAACGCAACAAACAACACCGACACATTCCACCCCGGTTATGTATGAAGATCCTCCAATTATCGTCCATCAGCAACAACATCAACACCAGCAGCAGCAGCAGCAGCAGCAGCAACAGCAGCAGCAACAACAGCAGCAGCTTACACAACAGGTTACACCCGGTGGTCAACACAGTCCACAGGCCCCGCAAAATAGTACAGCGCATCTTACATCGCCACATCATCCCCAGCATACGGCAGCAGCGGCAGCAGCAGCAGCAGCAGCAGCCGCAGCAGCAGGTGCACCCAATCCCGTTACTGGACCAAATTCTCAACAACAACAACAGCAACAACAGCAACAGCAGCAACAACAACAGCAGCAACAAACGGCAACCAGTGTACAACAGCAGCAAAACACAGTGGCGTCCGGCCAAACACAAATCGTTGCGCCGACAACGGCGAGTGTTTCACCCGCAAGTGTTAGTTCACAACCACCAGGTGAGATTGTACTTTCAAATTTCTTTCCATCCTACAGGCATATCCTTCTAATCGAATTTAGATGCTATAACCCTTTTAACATGAAGACATGTCCATACTTGCAGGTCCCCTTCATATACCCGCGATACGGCCCGGCTTCGAGACAGATGCGTCAGTGAAGAGACATCCGCATCCATGGGCATATGATGGTGATAGTTTTGGTACACAATACCATCATCCATCGCAATATTATATAGATAGAGATCGTAAGCCTGTGTTTTATCCGTATCCAGAGCAATTTCAGGTAAGTTTAAAAAACTTACAAAATCCACAAACATTCAAAACCAATGTGACCTTAGTACCTCTCCTTACCCTATAACCTCGATTGATGATCGATCCATTTGTAGGTAGATACCATTCTACTATTCACGCGTACTATCCAACGAATGTTGAATTCAGTTTCTGTAGAATTCTCGAGCTAATAGATACATTTTTAAGGATCTAAGATATAATTAGATTTCTCTATATTTTTGTAAATTTTATATATCCAACTATTTGTAAATATTTTTTGCTTATTAGATATTTGTTTATTTTTTTTTTAATATTTTACTTATAAATTAAATTATGTAAGAACTTATATACGTTTTTGAATTATTAAATATCTACTTAAGTATGTAATTATTATTTTTATGTAAGTTTATTTATGTATCTACGTAATTAATTTATGCATTTATTTAAAGTTTTACTCTAGTTTATGTTATTTTAATATTTGATTGTGCAATTCAGAACGTAGAAAATACATAAGTATGTGAGCTAAAAGTCATACAAATATTGTTAGTATGGACTGTAGGGTTAACACTGTATGAAAATAAATACGTATCTGTCTATCTTTCATATATATCTATGAAACCTTTTAAACCGCTTAGGCCTTAGACCAATGGCTGATTCGTTCAGTTTCTGAATAAAGACAGTGACTCTCATTAGTTCGGACTAGGGTCGTAAGATCCAAACACTGGGTTGAAAAAATTAGAGAAATCAGTTTGAAATACATATGTATGTACCACATGTAGGTATCCTGTAACATGCAAACTTTAGTCAGGTAATTTTAGGTCGTTGTAAGATACTGAATATAGTAAGCAGACATAATAAAAGTTTACTTTTAATTAACAAAGCGCAGGAGTTCCTTGATAGATCAGGAAGGTTCCCATATGATCTTAGATTTTAGACTTAAACTGAGTTTATCTGTGGGGATTAAGCTCTTGTATGATCTACTTGAGTTTAAGACAAGAAATACCTGGCTCGAATCTATGGATAATTATTGCTGATTTTTTGCATTTTTACCATGTTGAGGAACTGAGATATATCAACACAATGAACAGCGATCCTCGAACATATACACTTTCCATCTGCCCTGGTATCTATATACTTCCTTTAGGTTTTGAGTGGAATATTTCTCTAATATTTCGCTGACATCAATGAGTTTTTTTGCGCATATTGCGAGCTAATTTCTAGAGTTGTCCCAAAATGTTTCATAAGTCTGAACGCTTACTATTTGTCTATTATATTTTTAGATAGAGATCAGGATCCCAAACTCCCTTTTATTAATTTCTTTCAGGATAGGTGATCTTGTAATGTTAGTATAACTCCCCAAATACAAGGAGGCGGCTTTTGATGACTTTAGCTTTTAAATTGCTGGATGTTTGAATCCACTAGAAATTCATTTGTCTCCTGTTGGGCGACTACAGGGTTTCCTTCCTCTGTAAGGAATATGTTTAAGACTTTGTCACTAGATCATGCTGTTTTATTTAGTGGGTCGTCCAAATATTGCATTTCCATGCACCATTTCATTGGGTTCTTTGGAACAACAGTCGCAGTAGTTTCTGCAGTAGTATCATAAATCAGACTTCCACCATCGATGTGGCACTGTTTAGAGAATGGATGTGAAGATGTGTCGGATCTTCTTCTATATTGTGAATTGAAAAATTGTTTTAGGATCGATCTTCGAAAGTAAGAATAATATTCAAGCCTCAGTTTTGTATAAAAAAGGAACTGCGTCGACATGCAATTTTTCTTTTACATTGAAGTTCACCAAGGTCGATATTCCTCTTTTCACTATTGTTTGCAGATCTTCGTTGATGAATAGGCACTCACTCATCTTGGTCAAGCAAGATGCAATTAGAGCACTGTACTCGATGTAATTACAAAATTTGTTACATCCAAGTAGGTCATTATTATGGCGGCGCAATAATGAAGGTGACACTATAGATCCCTTAGGCACTTCAGATAAACCACTCATATGCATCACAGGTTGAAATAATTTGTTTGAAGAAAGATTGCCATCATTTATAGTGAAAATGCTATGTCTATATGTTGTTACCAAAAGGAAGTAAGCTGTGTTAGTAGAACTATTTGCCAAAATTGTCAACTGCTTTCGAGGACTTATGACCACAAATAGGTTACATAACTCAGCAGATAAATCACTTTACTACATTCTTCTTGAACATTTTTTAAACAACTTGAAATTTATTTAAGAGCATTGCACAGTCGTAATTGAAAAGTTACGAAGTTGTTTGGTTGTCGGATCTTAAATTTCGAATTTGACGGCTTAGGAAAAGATAAGGAATTTTTAGTTAAAATATTTTAAATATTCACATTTCTTATTTAGAGAGTTTACCAACTGCATACCTAATGATGCCTGTTTTGATATACAAAGGAGGTCAACTGACATAAGAAATATTTTTAGTACGAGAAATGAGTTTTTGTTCTGTTGACACTATATATTATCACATAAAATAAGGATATTTTGTAAATCCAAACTGCTGTCAATTGAGTAAATTGAGCATATGTGCACAAAGGGATATTTATTGATGTTGATTAGAAGTAGGTACTCACGGCTTTTTTGGATGAATCTCTGTATAAAAAACTTAAAGCGATTTGTTCAGAAACTCGATTTCTGTAGGCCTAATAGAACCCTAATATAGGTATAGAGTAAATTTGGGTAGATACATGTATTAGAATTGCATTATAAGATGTAGTTACTTTACCTTCTTTACACCATACAAATTCTTAAAACCCTCCCCTAAATAGTTCCATTATGACAAAGGAAATATAGACTTCTTGATAACTTCGCCAGTCACTTACTAATCCAGTGTCTAAGTTTTTCTAAATCTCCACAATCGGAAGTAGAAGAACTAGACCTCGCAAGAAAATAGATTTCGCAAATTTTATCTCGAATTTCTTTAAATGCAAAATATGTATTAATATTTGGAGCGATAGGTCCATGGGACCCAGGGCCTAGCTCTTCACAACCATTCGTGTTGTGCGTGTTATGTTCTTTACACGAATGGAAGGGGCCTTCTGTTTAGTGCGGTGTCCGAAGGGCATTTTTTTCGAGATGCTTTTTTATTATCATACAAGAAATTTTAGGTGTTGTCTGGGGATCGAACCGCGAGTTCCCCCTCTGTAGTACAACGCACTAACCACTTGAGCCACGGCGCTCACTAATTTTTGGCTCACTAATGCAGAACTAAAGCAAAAATTACAAAATAGATTTGGCCCAAGTTTCAAACCCTGTGGAATACCGACACGATTTTATTAGACGATATACGAATAGTATGTATCTTCGAACTTAAGTTTTTACTTCTTCATCAGGAAATAAGATGCATGCAAATTCTGATTCGTTCTCGTTTTAATTTTGCAGTAATAGTGCACAACTAAGTTATTTGTCCAAGCTATCATAATTTTAGCTTTTAAGACTTTACCAAGGTATCCTTATCCATTTCTGAATCTACAATGATTTGCCCTAAAAAAATTATGATTGTTTATGAAACTACAAAAACACTAGTTTTAATAACTTTTTCGAAATTTTTTTAAAATGCAGCACGTTGTCCAATTGTTTTTTTTTTTTATTATCTTTTCTCAAAATAATCTGAGCGCACATATACATATGTACCATGATAAAAGCCTTTACTTAAAATGCGAAAAACTATTGAAAATAATGTTCGTAGTAATAGCATAAGGGTAGCAATTTCGATATGAAAGTTTCTTTACAATACTCCTTTTATTTTTAAATTATTTTAAGGAATCTAGTGCTCCACAACAGATAGAGTCACCAAAAATAGATAATGTAACAAATTTGTTTAAAACTTTTCAATACAATTCTAGCAAGCTTAGCATAGTCCTTTCAACGACACTCTTTCACCTGGCCTTAAAAAATGTAGCATTACGAAGCTTCCCTTAAATCGAAAGTATCTGTTCAAAATTATAAAGTTTTACTATCATTATACTTAATACTACCGCATGCTTATTTTATGTTACAGCTCTCATCAGACATTTATTTGTGTTGTCTAGTCTCCTTTGACTACGTTACTGATTAGTGCCAAAAAGTAGTGTTGCTAGTATATAACCTTTTGGTACTTCAGTACTGATATGCAAAATATTCGACAGTGTACCACAAAGACATGTAGGCTGCACCCATATACTATGTATATGTTGCTATGGGTACAACGAATATACTTACATAGGTTACAAAGTCCATTTAAATCCCATCATCTACGTACGTCAATGAAAGGTCATTTTAGCATTCGAAAAATGATCGTCGATGTTACAATTAAGCTTAGAATCTAAAATCTTTTGTTTGATCAACCTGAACAGTTTTGCAACTGAACCGAAGATCGTTCGTCTATCCTTGTTAACAATTGAAGGGTATAATTCCTAAACTCGCAATGTACCCTTTGTTGATTCTAACTAAATGAACATTAAACTATTGAAGCGCTGTTCGCCTTTCAAAACATCGACGGGAACATACTCCATTTGGGAAATAACTCAATATTTCAGTTGCTATTTATGAGGCAATGGATACGAAAGGAACATAACCTTATCATTAGTTTAATTTGATCGGAATAGGTATAATATTAGCTTTGGAATTATATCCCTCAATTGTATCTCAACTATGTACATGAGAATGCCGTCTAGCTTTACTTTATACGATTGCATACATCCTTTGACTAGGTGGTCTCGTTCGAGTATCAATTATCTTTTATAATGCTCATTGGACATCCAAACAATCAAAGCCTCCTGTTCTCTAATCCAACAACAACTGGCTTATGTTTTGCTGTAGGCAACCAAAACTACATGGTACTGTGGAGAAAATCATTAATGGAAGTTGCCTTAAAATCAATCTTTTCCAGTAGCGGATTTCCCTTGATTACTAAGCACGATTGCATCTCTTGATTGATTTTTTTTTTTATTTTTTTTACATTGATGCTAACGTATACCAGCTGTGCTCAGTGGCCGTTACCAGTTCAATTAATACTTAATTGGTCATACATACATCTGTTTTGCTATTGATTTTCTTTTTCTTTTTGCAATTCCAGTGCCCGTGCAAGGGTTAATTTATCATTACAGTCAGAGAAAAAGCTTTAGTGAGATTTTTCAATATGTTTGTCATCAGTTACGTCAAGGTGCTATGTATATGTACAGTTTGTAATTACAAAAGGAATGCTTCAAGTGTGGAATAATAGAAATGACTTCTACGTCTATGCCTTTTCTAGTGGTCAGAACTGAACTCCGATAAGTATTTAATGACCTTTTATTTGTGTCAGCTTAATTTTGATTGAAGCACCGAGCTGCAAGCATTATAGACAATTTTTATACAGCAATCTAACTCCTAAATTCATATAACCAAAATTCCTAAACTAGTATCCATGAAGTTGAACAAACTATTTAGAACAAAGTAACATCTTGCGTCGTCGCAGCTCTTTTCTTCAACTAACACACAGTTAAGATCGAGTCTAGAGGAATGTTCATATATGTGAGGCTCGGTTCCAAAACTACGCGATAGCTTACAGAGACGAGCAAATTCCTTAATAAAAAATCGTACACTAACAACCTATATATCATCAACCTAAAGCGCTTCGAAGGCTGGTAAAAAAATGATTGCTAAGCTGCACTGTATTGTACCAGTATGATGGCAAGTTGCCTCCATCTAGCAACCAAATCATTTCACCTCCTGAACTGTAGCAGTGTTTTCCAAGCGAATGTCCTTGAAGGCAATACCACAAGAAGGTATCTCTTTTTTTATCGACAGCCAGGCAGCAATAAAGGTGATTTCTGCTTTCAAAATAAAATCCAAGCCTGTGAAGTGGTGTTGAGAAAAGCTTAAAGTTCTTGGAACACACCACAAGGTTACGCACTGCTGGGTCCCTGGGCATGAAGATACACCAGGTAATGAGAAGGCCGACGTATTTGCTAGAAGTAGTTCGAAATATAGAGATCAGAACACATTCCGTCTTGCACTCTGAATCAAATCAACTGGATGGTTAGCAAGTGCATCACAGTATGGACCATATCTATAGAACAAGGATAATCAATAGGCAAGGAAAATCTCTACCCCATGGGTATCACAATGGGTCTATATTGACTTGAGCATTGTGGATCACTTGTACCTCGCCTACCATCGAAAGGAAAATTCTTTAAATTGATATTCAGCGGGATCTGAATAAACCTATAACGAATTTCATCGTAGCATAGATAGTAATATTGTTAGCCATGAATAAGCATTTAAGAAGTATGTAGATATCTTTCTGATCCTGAAAGGTGCTGTAAAACCAAAATTTCAGAGTAAGATGCGTAAACCTATTCTCTGACATAATTAGATTCTATAGCCAAGAATAAGGGTAGTTGATAGCATCAACAGCTAATCTCTAGGTACATAGATAGGATGGCTGTTAAGTAGGCGCTTAGCGCTACAACTCGTGTGATTTGGTTGTCGATGTATGCGTCTTTGGTGAGGTGTACTGATCCTGTTCTGTGAAATTAAGAAAATTGTTCGGTCAGAGAATTTTATGTCCAAAATTGCTGCGAGGTCGTCAAAGACCTCTTTCTGAATCTGATTAACTCTAGGCAGTCATAAAAAAAGTGAAACAGGGTTTCCTTTCCATGTGCATTTTTGCGACACTAATAGTAAATGTTGATTGGGACCTAGTATGGCCACATGAGTAACAATTGGGCACTACCTTGTGCTACTGATTTGGCAATCTTAGAGAAAGTCTTATAGGCTAGTTAAATCTGCCTAAGTATTCTTTCCAGTTAGAGTAAACCTTTGAAAGAGAGTACTGGAAGATTTGAACCTTAACACGGCCTAGAGAAGGTTTACTTCCATCCCCGATAAAAGACTGACATAATTGGCCAGGAATCCAGAGGAATGTAAGGTTAATGTTGATGTTCTTGAAAGTCCTTCCTTACACTGTTATTATATTGAAAAGGTTTTGACTCTGATATTAAGTATCTTTCATGTCTCTCTCATCGCTAGTTTATATTTCCGTCTGCAAGAGGCAAAAATGAATGAAGGAAAAGAGGAAGAATGAAGCCATTATGAGATAATATAAATGTCCAATGAGGCTACATCACTGTTGTTACAAAAGAAGGAGCATGTAGAGGGATCAGCAGAAAAATGATAGGTGTTACAATTATATGAAACAAGCAGTGCCTAGGGAGGACTTATATTCATCAGTTCTAAAAAAACAAAGAGTATCTTTCTTCATTAGATAGGAATCCCATTTATACAAAAAAGGCAAAGAAATTATCCACCATCCACCCATTCCAATTGCATCCAAGAGAAAACTTTTCGAAGTGATCCATAAAATGTTTAAACCTGTCTGGCCTTGGCGATGTCTTGATGAAGGTGCGATCTTTCTGAATAGAATGTAAGAATTGTTGATCTTTAGAACATTATGTGAGTACATCCAGCACATCTGCTGGAAGAACCTAGAGAAATAGGATCACAGATATGTAAATAGATCGTAGGTGTTCTGATCTATGACACATTCTGCTAAATAACTTTTTTCTTTTGTGGATCGGTGAGCTGGAATTTTCTCTAAATCTCTACATTATCCGCGTGTTACCTTAAATATTCATTCGTAACCACATTTCTTAAACCAATAATGGCTATTTAAGAAGCATGTCACCAAGCTGTGTCAATTTGTCTTTATGTTACTTCTTTTTCAGTTATGGTTCCTTCGAAGCACCTTAGGTTGTTTCAGTATACATATATAGGGAGTCCTTATTCTCTTTTTTCTAGGTTTTCCTGTATCTTATGCCCTTAAGAGAACCCCTCATAGTTCGTCAGCAGCTTCAGTTTATCCTTTATCAAAGTTGCTAGGCAGGAGCCTAATTAATTTGCAAAACATTCTCGGATTCGCAGGATATCAGTATCTTAATGGTAACTTGACTATCTGATTTTAATACTGTGTCGGTTCAGTGATTTTTCCAATCAGTGTTGAACTGTATAGTCAACGAATGTCATTTTCTGATCAGTTCCTGTTTGGGCTTTTATGAATCCGTCTACCAATACTTAGATTGATGTTGCTCGATCTCGTTTTTCCAGTATCTTTTATTTCTTATCTTTGAGTTAAGTCTTCGCTGAAAGAAGTTTCTTTTTGCTACATATATTATCCTGTGAAAGGCTTAGATGGTTCTCTGCCTTTTCAATGAGGAGAAGAAGATGGTTTCGAGCAATGGTTTGCACTCAAATAAAACTGAGTGGTCTTTGGCATTCTACTTGCTGCAATAGAATGCAGAAGTAGGACTTGATATAATTCCTGCAGAACTTATGCAAACCTACACCAACAATATCGCTGACGTCTTGCATCCGATGGTAGTACAGGTAGTTTTCTAGATAAGATCTAGAATGCCCTTATGACAGTATACAGTGCAAAAACTGCAAAGGTATTCATGTATCTCTTGCAATACTCAAAGTAAAAGCAAAAAAGGGTTATAAAAAGTAAAAGAACGCCTTAAAGATACACTCTGTGCTGAATAAATAGGTTCTCTCTTTGAGTTCTATTATGTTTATTATGAAATTAATCCTAAAAGGACTGCAAACAATATAAGGTCCATCTTTGGAAGACAGCTTTCAAGAGTTCGATATTCAAAGTGAAACTATGCTGTCACCAATACTATTATTATAGGTGATTATCGACGTGGTCTAGTCTTCTATCTCTACGAGAAGTGGGGCAATCCTTTTGAACTACGCTGACAATGTATAACTTCCTTATAGGATCATGATTTCCCATCATACGATTACAAACGTAGAAAAGAACCTAAACGAAATCGACTATTCTACCGGCTACCAATTTGTTTAAGAAAGTATACTTTCGAAAACAAGCTACGCCAATTGGTGCTGCTTGTCTTTATTATAAGGAATTTGCTAGACAAACGGGATCTCAAATAAAAACCTTTACCAGCAACCTTTGACACAACCATTCTACGATGAAAGGGGCACTGTTTCTTAGAATAGTATTCGATAAAATGGACTTCCTTAACCTACGATAGCAGAAGATCGAATCAATTGGAAAAGCACTTCGCAAAACAGTGAAAGATACATCGAATAGATGGGGCATTATACCTATAAAGCGATACAGATCATAAGAAAATATCAATGAGTCAATTCAGGAAAAGGACCGGGTCAGACTGTGTTTCTTCATGCGTCTTGTGTGCTACCCTCTAATTTTTAGAATGCTCTCTTTAGCGATGCTTTAAACCACTGTATTTAAGGGAATGAGTCCCAAGATCACTTCTAATATGTCTTTGAGACAGGATCTCAAAATCTTCGTTATGAAGATACGAGTCAATTTTGTTTTTTGAATGACGAATCTGAGCCCGTACTTAGTAACAGTATGACATCTCCACCCACTAAACCCACCACTGGTCCTCGTGGCACTACCGTCAAGCATTCCATTGCGACTGGGGACTTCAGCCTTAGGTACTCGGCTTATTCGTGTTGACAGCCTGCTGTACACCAGTCAATCTTTGTACGTCTTCAGGATAATTTCCATGAATTCCCGAGTTCTTCTTTTCCAATAGTCGAACATTTTTGTGTAGCTGATGGGATTGAACTGTTTTATTTAGGACTTTCGTTATCATTTGAGGGAAACTACCAATATCTATAGATATAATCCAAAGTCGTCGAATAGTTGCTAAATGAAGAATTTGGTAGGATGTTTTTTTTTGTTCAACTAATGTCTAAGTGAATTTGTGGCGGGTTGTATGCTTAAGTATACCCAAAACATCATCGTTCTGATCATTACGGTCTCTACAACTTTGCTAAGTTAAGTGGCAGTCGTTACCTGACAGTGGTTCCTTTTGTCACTGTGTGAGCCTGATTAGTTGTAGAGGTTTCCTTTAAATTCTAACCTTACTATCCTAGTCCACAATCCCATCCGTATGACATAATTTGTGTATTAAATTTACTAACCTTATTTTTTTTTTATTTTTTATAGCCACCCTACTGGAATTACCGTGATCAATCCTCATATCTGAATGACGAACGACATGCATCGGTAACCGCTGGAGCGGCCGCCCGTCAATCAGTCGAAGGTGGCTCCCAGTCAAGCTATGAAACGCCAACGTACTCATCGCCAGGTGGATTGCGGGCCTATCCAACAGATGCGTATGCAAGCACGGGTAAGTGTCTTACCAAAACAAACAAAAAGCAAAAAAAAAAAACTCTAATCACCCAAATGATCCATATTAACACCTCAGTTAATGGTTTCGCCCAGTCGCCCAGTATAGTCGTCCAGCCATTCAATAGTATCTGTTAACCAATGGAACAAACAATCGTTAACCCTCCGCTTAATTGCCCATGAAAACGCGTATATGCGCTCACTTAGAGCCAAAAAAAAAACAAAACAACAAAAATCATAAAACGCCAGCATCTACATAGATGGATAGCGGTTGGCGGCAGGGTGGCTACAAATGATTTATTTGCAGCTTATTAATTGATTTGATTTACACACGTTTAGGTGTCATTAAAAAAAATTTATTTATTATTTGACTTTGCTTTATTTTATTTATTTTACTGTTCCGCCTCATCTCGCATCTCCTCACACATTGGCAACAGTGTGAGCATAAAATTAGATTATAATTCAAAGAGCATCCACATGGAGATGTGTGGACACAGGGGGGCCAACTTGTGAATTTTAATTTGCAAATTAAAATAAATTTTTGTTGACATTAGTACTCGTTGCGCTGGCTTGGCTTGCTGGTAAACTTATCAAGTCTTGATTAATTTATTAATAAATTAATCAAATTCATCGATCTTCGTCTGTCGGGGATTTTGAATGGTTCGTCTTAATTTCTGATATTGATGAGCAAATGCTTGAAATTTAAATAAAAATCGATTTCGATTAAGACGAAACGAAACAGGGAATTAGATTTTAAATTCACATTACGGTTAATAGAGATGTATCTGAACCTGTTTTGCATGCAATAAGATTCAAAAGAATTTCGCGAGTAATAAATGTCTTCTTTGATTTGAATTTATTGTTCATTTATTATTTTTTCTCGGGCACAATGTGACGTGAGCAAAGTTTTTAGGGAATTTCAGATTTTATAATTTGTTTTGTTAAACTAAACGAATATACGAGACAGGTGTAATCAGAAATAATCTGTCATTTAGGGTATATACTAAGTTTGGGTTAATATTTAGCGCGTTCCAAGAAACATAAAGTTCATTGTACTAAAAGCTTCTAAAGATTCCGCCCAATGGACTGTCTTATCCTAAAAATGCTAGGAAGCCTTATATAGATGAGTGGTTTGAAAATGACACCAAAGAAGGTCAGTGGGAGTCAAAATATACCTCACAAATCTACCTATCATTGGATCTTAATATTGTGGTAGGGAGCAAAAACTTTAGACGGTCCAATAATTCAAGGAAGATATCGAGCAAAATACTGGTGTAATTTCAAAAGTAAGATCTATTGTACTGGTTCTAATAATTTAACTGGTGGGCGCAGTGGCTCATTGGTTTGTGCGTCGGAGTACTGAGCGTGAGGTTCGCATTTCGATCCCCAGACAATACCAACGTTTTCAAACGGTCCCAAATTCAAAAGTAAAACTGTCAGGAAAAAAATTCTCAAAAAAAAAAATAGCTCTTCAAACACGGCATAAAGCAGAAAGGCCCTTGCATTCGTGTGAAGAAGTATAACAACCATAACACGAATGGTTGTGAAAGCTAGTCTCTGTTGCACCAAATATTTTTTTTTACTATTTTATAAGTTGTATGGATATAACAGATGGTATTTAAGACAATGTCCTGCGCAGTAGTCCGCACTTTTAGTTGAGTTCAAGCAATGTTTTGTCGTATATTTGTTGAAGTTGATAAACTTATTCGCTTGCTTTTGACTCTGCAGGCTGGCCTAGTGTTCAGCGTGTTTGTCGACCTTCTAGGCTGTCAAAGGGTTATTTTCCGCCAAAACCCTAATGATCTGGCATTCAGGCTACGATAGCCTTGTTCTTAGATGCAAGACGTTGAAGGAGACTAAGACAGTCCAATTGTTTTCGAGAGTACAAATCTTAAGCGAACAAGTATCTAGCGACAAAACGAACTTGTCCAAGGATGGATTTAAAACGCTCTAAGAATTTTCTCTCAACAGCTTGCGTATCGGCAGTACCATAGGTGTCATCACTGGACCTTGACTAATAGCCAAGCACGCTACAAGGCTATGCCTTTTTGGGAACGACTTTATACATATATTATTCGAGAGATTTCGAAACAGACCACTGTGTTGGGTCCCTTTTTGTCTCTCTTCCGCGATCCATCTTAGCCCACGAGTCTCTCTGGATTTCTCCACAGTTCCTTTCTGACTTTGATTCCTCGTGTCAACGCTAGCATCTTCTTAACAGAAATCTGGTTCATCCTCTGGGTTTCTAGCCAGTAGCTCGCCAGGACATCACTTTTTCTGTTAGCTAGCGCCGGACATTGACACAATATATGTGCTGCCGTCCCGACTTCCTCTAGGCATATTTCATAGGTGACATCCTCCAGAAGACCCATCTTCTTTAGGTGATACCCAAAATTTACATGACCTGTAGATAACACTACCTCCCATTTCAATGTTTTTCGCCCTAAGCTTAGGACTTCTCTGTAAGTGATGCCGATCGGCATTCTAATAGTCATTTTTGCTTGCCTGCAACCTTCCACAGTTGACCACCTTCTCTGCAGTTCCGCCGCGGCCCAGTTGCTAATTAGGTGTTCTACCATTCCTCTGCCAATTGCAGCGAATGGTTCCGGACCAGAGAGCTCCGAGCTTGACCCTTGCTTTGCTACAGAGTCCGCCTTTTCGTTCCCCTCAGTCTCTACGTGCCCTATCACCCAGAGCAGCGTCATCTCATTTCGAGATGGGCACTGATTGAGCTTATGAACACATTCCAATGCCAGTGATGTATTGCTATCGGTTTGCTCCATGCGTCTAAACACTGATTGATTGTCCAGTGCTATGTTAGCGTTTCTATCCTCAACCTGAACGCCTTTCAGGTGATCCAACGCATGCAACAGAGCAATCATCTCAGCTTAATAGACTGAGGTACATATATTTCTCCAGACTAATATGACAGGCTAGTTCTACTTCTTCTGAGAAAATACCTGCCCCGCCCTGTCATCCAATATGGACCCATCCGTAAAGATGATTATATCATCAATCTTCTTTTCCGAAAGTGTTCCATTTCCAATGAGAGTTTTGTGATACCTTTCGGTAACACGCACTCTCTTTATTCCATCCATGGGAATATTCAACTTCCTAATCTCGTTTTTCATGAGATCCAGGATTTTCCTATGACTGTAGATATTACCGGGCCAGTGCCAGTTGACATCCGGTGCAGACGACGTGCTGTCGCAGCCGCCGCTTTCTTAATAAATACGTTCAGCGACAGAATATCTAGGATCACATCCATATTCGTATTGCAACGGCGATCCCTAAATATGCCAGACGTTGGACCCTATCGAACTGCTTCTTTGCAGTTTTCTGGGTGACTTTCTGCCACCATACAACTGACGCATATGTGATAATCGGTCTAACTTTCATCGTGTACATACATCCAGTATACTGACCTCAGCGAGATTCCTCACCTCAGTCCACATACCCGTTTGCACTTTCTAATCTTCTCTCCTACATGGAAGTTCCAAGTTAGTCCAGCATCTACGTATAAACCCAGATACTTAACCTTCCTGGTCACAACATCCAAAACTGTCACATCCTTTCTCTGGTTCCTTTGCATGATTCTTGTAAACTTTTCTGGAGATCCAATGTGGAGTACCATAGGGCTCTTTGATATGGCCCTTATACTTCTCACTGTATGTCAAAGGCCCGGAATATTTGTGTGCAGTAAAGATCTTGCCATCACACAGGTACCTAAGTATAAGTGGACTCTGAAACTTGTAATCTGTCGACTGAATTCAAAATAAAAGAGGTGCTTACTATATACTTATGTAGGTACAAAACAAATCTTTTGATATCACAATATATGTATCTGAGAGTTTAGCTAGTGCAACGACAAATGAAGTAGGTTGTGAATTGTGAATGACGCACGATAGAGTAAACCCTGTTTGAATGTGGATCTTGTCGCATTACTTCAAGCAAATCTTACCTTTCTAAGGTTTTATAAAGTGTGTTTGGAGTTGTTTCTCTTCGAGGAACCTGAAATAGCGAAATAGAGTAGATGCGAGAATGAGTCCTTAAGGAGCTCCAAAGTATCCAAAGCCTTTTGAGATCCCCGTGATGAGAGCTCTTAATTTCCCTTTTTGTTCAAAGTCCTTCAAATATGATAAAATGGCTTATTAGCTTATTAAACCCTAACAAGCTACCTACAAGAACATCTCGTTCGTTGGTCAAGTTCGTTGTTAGTTATAATTCTGGGTCCGTTTTGGTTATATGTTGATTTTGATACTAAGTAGGTATATGGGTACCCATCCATACCAAGAGTATAATTAAAGAATTTTGTTCAAATCTTTTGTTCGTCATTTAACAGGTAACTTCATTTATTTCTTTACAGGCTCTGGTCTATCAGTTGGGACAGTAGGTCCATGCACGCCGACGAATCCCCTTGAATGGACGGGTCAAGTGACTGTGCGGAAAAAGCGCAAGCCATATTCGAAATTCCAAACGCTAGAACTGGAAAAGGAGTTCCTCTTCAATGCCTACGTATCGAAGCAGAAGCGATGGGAGTTGGCACGCAATTTAAATTTAACAGAACGACAGGTAAGTTTTCTTTTTAAATTCCTATTAACAATCTAAGTTAGATGAGTTTACAGAGTTAGGATTACAGATAGTTTTAAGTATGTAAAGGGGTTTTCAATAAGGACATATCAAATGTGTATTTAAAGAAAACACAAAATAATTTAGATATTGGGCTGAAATTTATTCCATGTATAGTACACATGATAGGTTTAAGTATAGAATTCGACCTCGTTCATATGACCCCCGTGAGCATGTTTACAGCGATCGGTTTTCTAGAACCAATTTTCCACCACTCTTCCACATATATCGGCCGGATCGTTGGCAATTTCGAGTTCGATATTGTTCCTGAGCTCCTCCACCATCGTAGGCTTATTGGCATAAACCAATGACTTAACGTTATCCTCTAAAAAGAAATCCAACACTGTTAAATCGCATGATCGGGGTGGCCATTCGACCGAACCATTTCTCGAGATTACACGATTGCCGAACTTCCCCTTCAATAGATCAATTGTTTGACTAGCTGTTTGGCATCATGTTAATGGAACCACATATCACTGATGTTAAGTCCATTCAATTCTGGTCAAAAATAGTCTTCTAACATGACATGACCGCAACATGGCGATTATTTTCATCGACGAAAAAATACGGTTCAACCATACCTCCGGCATGAAATCTACAACACACGGTCACATTTTTGTGGATACATTGAAGTCTCTTGAAGCATGTATGGATTTGTTGCTGCCCAATATCGCATATTTTGCTTATTGATAAAGCCACAGATGGGCTTCATCGCTGAAAATGATTTTTCGATGAAATTTAGGATTTTTTTTTTTAACTTTTCCAGAGCCCAATCCGAAAAGTCTAGGCACTTCAAATGATCAAGAGTTTTCAGTTCTTGAGCTAATTTGATCTTGTAAGGATGTAGGCCAAGATTTTTATGCAAAATTCGCTACAATGTGAACTGAAAGATTCCCAATTTCTATGAAGGGCGTGGAATCGACTGATTTGGCTTATTTTGAACTGTAAACGCTTTTAAAGATTCGACCACCAACTAAGAATTTCGGTAGTATTTTTTTATAATTTCCAAACATTGCTCGTTCGTGAATTTCATATAAAAACGTAAGCCTTGAAAACGTATTCCTTTACCAAATGAAAGTTAAAGCGTATGCCAGAATGATCCTTACATTTTTCTTATGTACGACAAACAATATTGTAATTTACCACTAACTCTAGGTGTTAGTGAGATGCTGCTAGAGGCATGAATAATTTGCCAATAAATTTAGACCAGCATCACATATTGATTACTTGTCTCTGCCCTTCTTCCTTAACTGTCGTCAAGCATTTCCTCGCAAAAAGATTCAGTCCATCTTTGTGACCTTCCTTGTCAGTATAGCAGTTGCTTCAGCTGGCTTTGTTAGCTGCTTATTGGAGAAATAATTTAAAAATGAGCGTTGCATCTATAGTGCTTTAGCTCAGCTTTATACGGTCATTGTTATTGTCTTTAAAAATCTGTCTATTCAGCCCCATGTTAGTAGCATCCCCACACATGACAGCCAGCCTAGAAGTATGTCATGCTCCAGGTATCCTACTTCCTGTTCTCAGGTGATCTTGAAAATCTTCGAGTTTCTCACTATAAAAATCTCATTGTACATCAAGCTATATAAAAGATGGCTTAGTTCAGAACCATGTGGAATGCCACCTGTGACATATACTGCTTGGTTTCATCATAAAAATAATCCATTAGGTTGTTTGGTGTTCTTTTAGCAATGAGTGCCAGTAGAACGTACACATATTCAAATACATATAATGTGAAGATCGAGGATCAATGTCGTTGATAGAGGAACTTGCTTTCTGGATTCCCTACATGTAGTATGAAAGGTCTCCTGCTTATCTATCGCATTATTCATCTTGTCGATGCTAATAGGCTCGAATTTGTATCTTTTCATGAGGTGCATTGGTTTTCAAAGAGTACATAGAGGTTCATCTGTGGATTCCTTTGGTAGAGAGGCTTTAAATACGGCTCTCTTGGCAACATCGTCTAATTCCTATTTTCACAGGAATGTTAAGAAATACACCCTGTCGAGTCGTAGGCCGATATAGCAAGCGAAATTGATTGTACTCCAGCAATGTTTCCTCTCTTCGTTATTTAGACGTTCGTTTATATTTGGGGAGCAGACACATGTAGAAGTAACATATTCCAAGAAATTGGCTAAATTTCTGCGTTTTGGAATACAGCCAATGTTTGATCATCTTTATAACCATTTGGTAGCATTGCTCCTCGAAGTTTTCCCCTTTTTCTCACTCCAATGATATTCTAAAGTGTGCCCGTAATATTTACAGTTCGATGGTTCCCTGCGAGTAGTCTGGCAACCTTCTCCTTCCATCAAGTACCTAGAACTGATGTGCTTCTCCTGTTGAACCATTTGTTTCCTTACGGTTCTACATTTACCATCAGCTCAAGTTGGTGATATTTTCTCGCTAACAACTTACGTAAATCAACATGAGTTTCAGAATAAACATCGATCTCAGTTATGTTTCTTGTTTAAATTAACACTATCAGTTGTTTATGTATAATGTACCAACACCTTCTCTGAATAACCTTCCACCTTGCTCATTTCCCAAAAAAATTTCCAATTTCTTCCATTTTCAGGTTAAAATTTGGTTTCAAAATCGCCGAATGAAAAACAAGAAAAATTCTCAGCGACAAGCTAACCAACAAAATAACAATAACAGTTCAAACAGTAACCACAATCACGGTCAGGCACCGCAACAGCATCACAATCCACATCACATGAGCTTGGGTCTAGGCATGAGCCATCACACGACCAAAATGCACCAGTGACCTTTAGATAACAGCAGTGCCATGGGATTTGCAACATACTAACAAACAACGAAGACACACTGAATACCACACAGTGACGAAACAAACAAGAGTTTGACTCGCTAAAGAAAAAACAAAAAACGTCTTAAAGAACACAAAAGAAAAAACAAACTCAGTGCAAATAATATAATTAAATTAAATTTAAAACTAAAAAAACAAAAACTCGAAAAAGCCTAAAAATCAAAGTCAAAGTTCGTCCATTCCAGGTGAATGTATAAATAAAGAAATATATATGTGCACATAGCAAATCCCATGCCAAACGCACTGCTGATCTAAATAAAAAAAAAAAAACAAAAACAAGTTAAATATAAACTTAAAAAGAAAGCAAAAACAAAAATTAATAATTACTTTCAATAATGATTCTCTCCCCGTCTCTCTTTAAATGAAAGATTTTAGTTAATTTTAAATAAACATAAGTAAGAAAAAAAAAACTCTGTTTCAAATTGTATAACAATAGACTTATAAATTTTAAAGAGAAAGGTAAAGTAAAAAGAATTAATAAAACAAACAACAACTAAATAATGTGTAATTATAATTTTAAGTTCCTGTATATAATAAGCTAAATAAAATGTAATTTTTAGTGGAGATATTGGCAGATTTAAAATTAACAAAATAAAAAAAAAACAAAAAATTACTCTGGTAGATTACGAGAAAAATAAAATTAACTAAATCATGTAAATGAAAACAAAAAAAAAAAAACAAAAATACAAACGAAAACTTTGCTTGTCTTGAATTAAAAAAAAAAAAAAAAAACAAAAACGTAGTTGTAGCTCTCTAAGCAGGCATCTGTCCAAGTGCAGATCTTGTAAAAGTTCTAGGTTCTTAAATGAAAAAAATAAATAACATTATATAAATACGTAGGTGTCTATACATACATATATTATTATACATAAATAAATTAAAGAAAACAAAAAAAAATAATATTAATACTGTAAGATTGTGTGCGTGTTTACTCAACTGAAGGCTTTGACAAGAAAAAAAAATTAAAAACAACAACAAAATCTAAATCTACATAACAGAAAATTTTAATTAAGAAAAGTAAACAGCGAAAAAATAATTAATATAGAAAAAGAAAAAAAATTAATTGCTTAGTAATGATATTATTTTTTAATTATTTTTGTTAATGTTTTATTATTATTATTTAATTTTTTAAATGATTTAATTTAGTTTCTTTATTATTATTTGATAATAAGCTTCCTGAATATGTTAAATATAAAATTTTAAAAAAATAAACTATTTCTTTATGTAGGTAAATTCTTTTTAAAATAAAACAAAAAAAAAAATATTATTAAATAATGTGAAAAGAAAAAACGACATATAAAAAACACAATACATAAAATAATAATAAAAAGAAAGAAATACGTTTTTTTTTTTTGTTGAATTTATTATTTCACCGAAATATAGTTCATATGTCTTAAAGAAATTAAAAACAAAAAAAAAATTAAAACATTTCTCTTTTTGTTTTATTTTGTTCTTTGCTTTTGAGTTTGATTTTTCTTCGTCAGGTTTTTGGTTTTTTTGTTTTTGGCCGATAAAATGAAGGTAAGTGGAAAATTCTTTTAATCTAAGTTTTTTTTTAAGGAGTTCTGGTCTTTTAGCATCGATAACAATGACATTTTGAGAAATAAAATTTTGTGTAATTGTAAGTACTGACCTTGTCTACTGCTTTTAAATTGTACTTGCTTGCTTTTATTGGTTTATTGGAGAATAAACGTTCACTCTAAATATGTTTCTAAACGTAAGCCCCAAGTTCTTATTAAAATGAAGGTCTTATCAATCAATAGTAGCAGCAGCCGAACAATTAGCTAGCCATTTTCGTTCGTGGTTCATGGTCACGGAAAATAGGCTTTCTTGTATGACTGCCAAATTTCAACAGTTTAGCTAAACAAATATCAGTCAGTATTTTTTTTATAAACTTCCACATTGTGCCCCAATATTCTTTATCACACAGCTTCTTTGATGCAGATGAAGTTTTTACCATGAAGATGGAAATTTTTCCTTTTTTTCCATACAACTACTACCATTTTAAAGACTACTACCATTTTAAGAATCTTCATTGGATTAAGGGATAAAACGTTTCCCTTATGCTATAGTAACCTCAAGGGCATCGGATTGTACGGAAGGACTGCGTTTTCCTGTTTGTTCGAATATTTTGCTTCGGTTTTGTAGTAGAATCAGCATATTCCATTGCCTTCTAAATATATACAATTTCACCAGGTGTTGCAGTATTTAAAATATTTCGTACTCAAGCTTGTAAATTTACAGATAAACATATTTTGACTGGTTTGATGCAGATTTAAAATAATTACCCTTTTCAGTTGAAGTTTCCAGTACAGTAGAAGCTGTTCCTCGAAAAAATTAGTCTAGTTTTGCTTATTGTTTCTTGGTCCATGGCTTAGCTCTTTATGGCATACATTACAGACTCTTCGGTTGATTCTTTCCTGACGCGTTTTTTATGCTGTACTACTACACTACATAAGCTCTAAGTTATAAGCGACCTGTATGTGGGCTACGTCATTAGACTTAAGAAGATATCCCTAACACACCTTTAAAGGTCGTCAATTCATATTGGAATTTCGACTGGATTTTATCGGCTCACGGCCAAAACTTATGACTGGCTTTAGGCGGATATGTGAAGGCTGAAACAAATTTCGGACATTATTTCCAGAATAAAACGCATTCCTTTTGCATATTTACTGCACGTTGAATAGGGTTGCAGGAATAAATATGGGTTGCTTTCCCAAATGCAGCACTGCCTGCTTTGTGAATCAGCAACCATTCCTAAATGCAAACTCAAAAAGAAAAATGCAAACTCAAATTCCAAATTGCATTGTGAACGAATATTCTGCAAACAGTAAACATACAATTGTTTAGGAAATGATTTGCAATTACTTTTTCAGATTTCCAAAAAATAAATTGTGCGCATCGCATAACATTCGTAAACGTCATGATACACAACGCAACAGAATGCTCATCGCATACTCAAAGCATCGTGTGTTTGCAGCACGGATGCGATGTGCAGTCACAATGCATATTTTGGTTGAATTTAGGAAAGCAGCCATGGTCATAGTATACAGCCTTGTTGCACGCCGCTTCAGATGAAATTTGAACTATGAAAGCTTCTTCTCTGGAAGTTTGACTCTTTTGGTAGTGTTTTATGAAACAAACAAACCGTAAACTTTCAGCCTAAAGACCCTCTGGACCTCATAGATTTTTACTTGCACCTTTACTATAGGGTGTAGTATTGGTTTCGCAAAAATTTCGAACTTGAGGTAAAGTGCAAAATACCGGGTCCACGAACCGCAGCGGCATCGTCTTCATAATGGAAAACTAATCTTTATATATGGAATCTTTAGTCACAGTTCGAAGCAAAATCAGAATTTTCAATCTAACCTAAAAAAAACTGAGGTATTTTACTTAGGCCCAATTTCATTCAAAATCGATTTTCTCGGAAACACTTCCAATAATTCTAATAAAATTTTTTAATTTGGTTTCTACGTTTTCGGTATTTTTGACGGTGTTTTTGAAAATAAGCTATTTCTCTTCTATCTTTGCAGCGATTGGTCGTAAAATTAATATCTAAGAGATTAAATAGCCACGACACTGACCAAAAAGATAAGTTTTTACAAATTTTTTACTGGGAAGCAATATACATAATTCATAATCTGAACATTATATAGGACCATGCCCCCTTCTTGACTAGTTGAGAGAGGTTTTTGTGAAATGTCGTATCGTTATAGTTCCATCAAAAATGCAGAGTGAATATCTAACTTTATTAGACCTTGTGTCAGAAGCGCAAGTCTTGAATTTCAGTCCTTAAAAAATTTTAAACTTATATCATAAAGGTGCAAGTACGTATGACCCAGTCAAATACATTATTTTTTGTAAGGATTCGACTTATTCTTGATATTCGTTTTATAGTATACTTAACGGGCTCCCGACTGACCGTATCCTACTACATTCAACAAGCTCAGCAATTTTCAAAAGGCGTCAGTTCATATTATTTTGAGCATCCGACGTTTTCGAAACACGTATACATGTTATTATATATCTTTGTATTTACGAGAAAAATAGATATAATTATAATCAGTCCATCTTCTACGTATAGTTTAAGCTAAACAGGACATGAGATGGTTTTGACACATCAATTCCACCTAAGAATCTAATGTAAATGCTTTCATGATTATGGAAACTAAAATTCTACCAATTCTTAGTCTAAACCAAACATTCGGTCGCACACTAATGGGAACTGATGATGGTCCTCAGAATCTCAATAAATCGAATGTCCATACATTTTCCAATTCTATTCAAAACCTACGGAGTGACATAGTTGACGTTGGATCGATTTTTTTTAAGGTCAAGGATTCTACCCATTAAACCATAAGAATTTTAATACCTACTTTCAACTGATCAGACGCAAGGCAGGCATTGTGTTATGTTAAATACTATTTATTTTACTACATATTACATATATGTATGTACATTTCATGTTTTTACATTATATTCAGTTTCAGTTTGTCACTATCAGAAAAGTGAAGACATTTTTTTCACACGCTCACGAGTCCTAGATACTACTGTAATCCATAAACAGTGTCTTTTTTAAAATTTCGCTCTTCACAGTAAACAATAAATTCGTATTACATATTCTACTATTATATTATAATTTCTTTAATTTTTATTTTATACACATTTACATTCCTTTGGCTCAGTGATAAAGCCTCCACCATACATCTTTTCTTAACAAAAAAAATTCTCCCCCAAATAGAGTAAGTTCCGGGATGAAAAGGAAACAGATTACTAATAAAATTGAAATACAAAATATTTAATTTAATTTTTTAGTTAAATTTTAAATTTGACTTAGACAACATCCAAAATTGGTAACATAACCTCTCAATATCGAATTTAACAAATAGTGATTACATTAAAATGTAATTAAAATTCAATTTCTTTAATTAAAAAAAAAATTCTTTTAACACAGAATATTAACCGAGAAGGATTAAATGTAACGCAAATTCATATTTGTCCATTTTAATAAATGAAATTTATTTATTTTCTATTTAAATAAAAATTATTTTTTAATTTATATTTTTGTTCTTTTCTTGTTTTAATAAATTAAAGAATAAAAATTTCCAGGAAGCCTAGAATAATGTAATTGGTAAAATAAAATTATATGTAACTTTGACATTATAAGCAAAAATTGAAAAAAAAAAAATTATATAAATATATATTTATTATAAATTAATAATAACTTAAGTTAATTTATGAAAATAAGAAAAAAAAGCTAAATAAAGCAATTTACAATTGGGTTTTGTTTGAATATTCAAGGATGAGGATGACGAACAAAAGGTGAGTGAAATGCTAAGTTTTTGTTTTTGTAATCATTAGTCGTAAAATATAATGTAATCGAATATCCTTGATAAAAGAATTGGGTCTTAGACTAATCGATATGTTGGATGCCATATATATAGTTGACCGATAAGATAATATGTTTACGACGCAAGGGTATTATGTTGCAGGAGGGGAACCAGTGATTACATATTTCAATAAGTGCGTTAAAGTTCATTGTACTACAACTACTAGCCCGATCTAATAGTTTCGAAGGCTGATGCTGCATAAAATTATACAGAAGTGAATTATATAATAAGATCTAATTAGTCTATGCGTAGAACTAGCCTATCAGATTTATGTATTTGTATGTTTTGAAGAAAGGCAAAGAAAATTGACACTATCGTATCTAACTTTGTGTTTGCAAAAATCGATAAATAGCCTTGGCACTCAGGCTCCACTCAGATGTTCATTGTCGCAATCAATTTTGGTTCTAAGGCAAATTATTCACCCCAGAGGATGCCTAAAAGCTCAGGAATGTATCAGTTCCTCCCTAGACTAACTCATATTTCGTCGTGACTCAGCTAAATTCTTTCACACTGGCTGGAGTGCCAAATATGTAATTGAAAAATAATTGCACTAATGGCCGATCTCCAGAACTGTCTGAAGTAGTCGATGAGTGGAAGGTTGAACTGTCATGGAGATAAACGCCGAGTATCGCAGGCTCTGTCATTTATCGTAAAAGCATGTCGTTTCAGAATACAGTCGCTTACAACAAACAGTTGAACAGGGTTAAATGACCATCGTAGTATTATCTGTTCTACATATTTGAGGAATCTATAAGGACATTGCCTCATTTCCACGTGTATTAAGACTGCAGTGGGACAGATTCAAAGTTGGACTTTCTTTAATTTTTTGATTGTATAATTGGGCCAATAATTGGGTTTCAGAAGAGAGACAAACAAAGTACTCTGTTTATTTTAAGAATTGGATTACCTTATGCTTTCGTTTCCATGGGAAAATTATGCCACTTGCTTTATTGGTTTAGGTAAGATTAGAATATAAGGATGATTGCGCAGTGAGAGAAGAAAAAACGTTTATATTCGAGATTAAGGAACCTACTATACTATTACAATTGTGTGATGGAAGACACTATAACGTCTAGTGTTTGCGAAAAAGTTTTACCCATCTGGCAATTGTCATTGAATCATTTATGTCTGCACTATATTAAGCTTGGTATCGTTGATGATGCTAGTATCTGTTGTCTTAACCATTGGCAGTGTTTATTAAGCTCCTATCGTATCTTTCTGTTGATTACAGATTTAATAGATACGGAATGGACACCTATTGTCTTTATAGCATTAAAATCTTTGTTTCCAGTACAGCAGCAGTAGTTTGGTTTTACACTCCTTTACTAGGCGCGATTGCAAAATGCGGTTTGTGGTGGCGCTTATGGCTACTTTGGTGTCCAAACAGATATCGATTTGCCTACCCTCGCTCGAGTCTTCCATTAGTATTTCAACGAATGATTTCAATACGAATGATTCCAAGTGAGTAGGAAGCTCAATCGCTTTGTTTAAGCCATCTGTGCTCAAACTATTGACACATTTGAGTCCTTTGTCATTTTTTTGATCGCTCAAGGTCGTTTCACAGTTGTTCACAAATTTATCAACAACATCAGTTGAACAATCGATTATTTAACCACTTTTTCAATGTCCTATGTAAATACCTTCAACGAATTGTACGAGAACTCCAAACTTTACTGGCGAGAGTGCCTGAATTCTCTTCGCTTCTAGGTACATTGGTCGGATCTTCAAAATTGCACCGATATGCTCTTTTAACTTTCAGCCATACCCTACTCTGCACGTTGGCTGGCGTACATTTCGTCAGCTACTAGTCACCAGAAAATATAATGGGGGATACATGGGAAGGACAGGTCGCATTGCAACATTATCTATGATGGTGAATATTACTCTTTCATTGGATTGAACAGGGAGGATGATTGCCGCGTAAGTAGTTATCTTGTACCTTCTCCACAGGCATCTTGTGGTGTCATAGTAAACTCTGATGTCTTTATCTGAGATGCAACCGGCATGAATCACTATGAATAAAACTTTTGTTATGGATGCAGACTGTGGCCGCTTTATTGTGGCATTGACTTTTTTTTTTTTACATATTTTCAAGAGTTCAAATGTCTACGCTCAGGCATACGCAGATGATGTTGCTATACTTTCTATCAGGTTAGACCTAGAGACTATCTAATGTGTTCTAATGCGCTGATGGGCTTCCATGTGATGGATGAATGGTACACTAGGAGTAGACTTTCGATTAATCGTCTGACAATTGAGGTTGTTTTCTACGAAAAAGGAGTCGGACCCATCTGGTGCATAAGGAGGTAACTATCCAGATCTCCGATGAAGCAAAATACCTGGGACCGATTCTGAATACAAATAAAATTCTGTGGATAAAGCATTTCAAGTCGAAGACATCCAAGGTACTCTTGTTTTTCGCCAGTGTAAGGATGCTTTCTTCCAGACTTCAATCTCTTAAAGCTAAAAGGCCCCCCTCAAATAATGTCAGTTACCTAGGCCTTAAGCTTCACCGCAAGCTTCTTTGGCGAGAAAACATAGTCGAACCTGACAGGCGGTAGCTCTACACCTCGGTCATAAAACCGATAATCATGTATGGAGTGCTGATTTGATGGCCCACCCTGGAGAAGAGTTCCAATCTAACTACAATGGAAAAAACTGAGTAAGTCGCTTGTCTGAGTATTACTGGTGCATTGAGAACCTCTCCGACTGCACCGCTACAAATCATGCTCCACTTACTGCTAATTGCCATCGTCAGCAAACAACTAGCTGCCTGCTCAGCAGTAGGACTGAGAAGCTTCAAATAATGGAAGGAGCAACACACTGGTCATGCAAGAATATTATCGATGCATCGTCATCTTCCACAGGTCAACAAACACCTGCCCACTGAACACAATTTCAATATGGGCTACAAATTCTCAATACCAAACAGAACTGAATGGATACACCGAGTTGTCATGTACCAAGAATCCTAGATAATTTTTACGGATGGGTCCAAAAATGCGGACGGAGTCGGTGCTGGAGTCATCAAATCCCTTATAACGAGATCCAAGGCAGTGAAAGACTGACGCGTATCTCTTAACGAGATAGTTGGACAGTACAATCTTACCCTTTGCTGGGTACCAGGCCACTGTAACATACCAAGGAACTGTGAGGCTGCCGAACTTGCTAGATTGTATAAGTGTCAACAGTATCGGAGCGCCCAACTTCTTATGCTAAGTACCTTATCAACGCCGACGAATTGATGGCATCAATTCGACCAATGCAATACCACTATGCTGCTCAAGCCAACTCTAAAGAAGACCAGGTTCAGTGAACTCTTAAAACATAAGAGTAGAACCCTCTCCAAGATAGTAAATACCCTCACTGGACACTATGCTGTAGGAAGACATGCTCAAAGCTGTAGGGACGAACAAAGAAGAGGAAACCATTAGTAACCTCTTATGCACGTGCTCTGCACTCGTCAGCATCAGGAAGGCTACATATATAATGTGTATACCTATTCTCAGCAGCTCCTGCAGGGCTACGATTGGCTCCTTCATACAAAGGAGTAAATGATTCCCAGAGTAAGAGAGTGATTCACCCACCTTAGACATCGGCACCACAATGACCTTCTTTTGGTCTAAGGTCCTCATCGAGGACCGGGTTCAACCAACAAGCCAACCAACCAAGGGTGCCTTTGGCAAGACGTGGAGCTTATTTCCGAAAAAGGTACTTTGGATATACATATTCGGCTATGATAAGATAAGTTTCTAGTTTATACGTGTCGGTTGATTGCTGGAGAGGGCTGTCACGTCACATGTCACATGTACATGACACCTAAGACCGTGATCAACTCTTTACAAAACAGTTCGAGAATGCACGAATTCTTTGAATTTGATCGCAAGGGTGAACTATTTGACTGTTGTCCGGCTCCCAGGTCACACATTGATTGCGGGGAATGAAATCTCAGATGAGATTGCTCGACAAGGCATAGGCCCTTCATTGACAATTCGGCTTCTTACAAACATAATATGTACGGCTCTCCACGATGCAGTTAAACTAAATGAATGCTTCCAAAGGCCTGGAGATGTCAGCGGTATTGTTGCAGTCACTTGTGGGGAACGCGTCGATATTTTAGATCATTTCCTTTGTGATTGTCCTGCTGTCGGTGATTGTCGGTGCTAATGTGGTGAGTTCTGTAACTTCCAGTAAATAGGTAATCCTGGGTTTTGTGTTCCTGGTGGTAAAATGGACAAGGTGCATCGTAGTGCTAGAAAAATAAAACTCTGACTTAACATGGCACGACTGTATATTTAAACTACCTGTTTCGAGTATAGAGTACTGTTCTCATGTTTGGAGTTCAACGTTTTCTACGATATACAGAAACGAGTAATTGGGTCAACATGATATCCTGTCCTAACATTCAATATCTATGTAACTGTTAGTTAATGGCTGGCAGGTTGTACCATCTCTACTCTAGATAAAGATACCCCAAAGAAATCTATTTAACATCCATAGAAATATGTGCACACGACTGTTCTACATGCAACCAAGCTTCTTGGGTTTCTAATCTTCTGCAATTCAAAAGTGGTATCTACAAATATTTAAAGGTATCTTCGGCTGCAAACTGAGCGTTATATGTATGTAGGTTCATCTATCTGGCCCATTTACATGTGCATATGGACTAAAAAGTCATTGCACCGCACTCGCAAATGTCAACATTGATGTTGGAATTGATATGTCGACTTAAGATGTATACAATCCAATGGGAAAATACTATACATTTGAAGTCTTGAATTACCAGTATACATATATGCATACATATATAAATGGAATCCGGAAGATACAACATATTTAGACTGAAGTTAACCGGAAGGCAAAGACAATTATTCATATTCGATTGCCCTTGTTAACATCCTTTATTCAATATGTATCTATAATTAACCACAAAACATGAGCCATTGAAAAATGTATTAGAATACTAAAATACTTTGTATTTACTACAGGAAGGACTACATACGGTGTGAATTGTTAATTAAATTCTGATAAACAATTTAATTAAGAGCTTGTAACCTTGTTATTAATTTAAACCATCCACCATAGGCAGTATATCAAGGTTTTGATGTTCAAAATTGCATGCATAGTAGGGTAAATCAGCATTACAATTCTAACACATTTTACGACTTTCAACGAACGTTAATGTGGTCTTATTATTTTTACTGACCGCATCTCATTACATTTTGTTCATTCTTATGATTGATTACCTTGCCTTCCGTTCAGTGTTGTTTCCGTCTATTAGTTTTGGGTCTTCCGGTCAGGTAATTAAAAGTCACCGAACATTTTTTGTGTTTTTTTTTTCTTTTCAAATAGATACACAGAACGTACCTACTGTAGCAATCATATCCAGTAAGTGGTCTTAAATATGTTTTCTAAATCAAATGAAATTTTTGCCAGGTTTTTGCCATTCTGCTATCGATTACTTAATATTGTACTTAATTAGCGAAAACTTTTTTTTATTTAAGAAGTTAAAATGAAAACACGTGCTCAAGGTTCCATTAAAAACAAAAAAAAAAAACGGTCAAATTGGACACTATTCACTACTGTGTCTTCGTTAATTATCTGTAAGTAGATACTTAACTTCGTGGTTGGGTTATTTAAGTGCTGCTATTCAAACATTTACGACAGTTGCATAATTTTTTTTTATAAAGGGTGAAATGTCATTTAAATGGACATTGGCATGTGTTGCTGTAAGGTATTCATTTAAAATAATTTATTGACAGACAATGCACACTATTGATAATTTGAATATTGCACTTAATATTAAGTATATAAGTGCCTATAGATGCTTTACTAATTTTGCTCTTGAACTTCATAAGACTTAAAGTTATTGAAGGTACAAGCATGCACATGTATTACATTTCAAAATTTACTG
Organism: Xylota sylvarum; assembly: GCA_905220385.1. Lineage (NCBI taxonomy): Eukaryota > Metazoa > Arthropoda > Insecta > Diptera > Syrphidae > Xylota > Xylota sylvarum. The sequence continues at coordinate 45,686,705 of LR999958.1, forward strand.
GTTCTTATTAAATTATGTAGGGTCAGTTCATCTAGTCCTAGTAGCCAAATATATCTATCTTGGATTGTCTTTTCATCGCATCTTGAAGCTTTTATCTCCCTGTTGACTTCAGTCAATCCTGACGCCCAATATAATATACTCATTTCATTATTGGAAGCCTAGTATTCTTAAGTGTGGGCTTTACAGAGGACTTATAGATTTTGCCAATAAGCTGAATGGAACTTTTTTATCACATAAACCTCATTTAGTGATCGGCATTTGATCCAACGTAAATTTATGGGATTTTGCACATTCTAGTCAATTTGTTCGTTAGATAAAATCAAGAAGCCGAGCTACGTAATAATTGGGGCCCCTCTGATCCTTATGATGTTTATAGGAGCTATCGTGGACAGATAGTAAAAAGAAAGACACATAATACTCTATTTTATTTCGGCTTTCGCAAACTCCCCTTCCTTTTTTCATTTTGTCTGCCCAATTGTCTATTGGTAAATAGCAGACGGTCCTCCCTAGACACTTGTGTGACCACAAGAAGAAGAGAAACCGGAAGCGAGCTCACCTTTTACAAAAACGGAAGACGGACAGTAATAGACATCACCTTTGTGAGCACGTGTTTGGCCGGTTGTACCAGCGCTCCAGACAACACAGTAGCTACGGAGAACTCCACGAGGGGTTCATAACCGCCCGGAAAAACCTATAAACTGCAATTAAAAGCAGTAAAAAGCAACGAAGCCGATCACAATCTGTGAGAAAAGCCTCTCAAGTGGTGATAATGAAGTTGAAGGCTGGCCGAAAACCCTCGCTAACGTCTACAGCGTTTTTAGAAAACGTTGTGGCTGTACTTTTTCCACAACAACAGAAAAGGGATGAACACGCAGAGCGGAGTTATTATTGGGGTTATTGCCAATACCCCTCGTCAATGCAGAACATGTCTTGCAAGTCTGCGGAAAATTCAAGGACCAAAAAGCGCTTGGTGTCAATGGAATCCCCAATATTGCCTCAAAAACAGCAAAAAATTGGCGTCCACATCCTACAGTACTGCGAAATTATCACGCTGGATGTCAAGAACGCCTTCAACAGCGCAAACTGGAGAAACATCCTCTGAGCTCTTACCGCCAAGAGAGGACCAGAGTACCTGCAGAAGATAATGCTCGATTATTTTAGAAATAGGATACTGCTCTTTAATCACCGACGAGGCAGTAAAACGTCACAGGTGACATTCCACAAAGCTCAATACTAGGTCCGCTACCATGGAATCTAATGTACGATGATGTTCTCAGACTTGAAATTCTGAGATCTTTCAAAATAATTGACTTCGCCGACGATATAGCAATCGTTGTAGTGACCAAACTCCATGACTTACGACAATAAAGCTGTCGGGATGGTCCAGGACTGGCTAGTATACATGGTGGGTCTGTAACTTACAGAAGAAAAAACAGAAGCAGTGCTCATGAGGAGCAGGCAAGTCATGGAAACTATAGGAGTAACCGATGGCGATCACGTTATAATTTCCGAACCAGAGTTGAAGTACCTTGCCATTACCTTTAAGCAACACTTGAAGCATACAGCTGAAACGGTAGCAAAAGCAACAGCTGCCCTGGCAAGGATCATGCCAAATATCGGTAGACCAAAGCTTAGCAAAAGATTGCTCTTAGCAAGAGTTGCGGCATCGATAATGCTCTATGGCTCCTAAATATGGGCTGGTGCAATAAAAACGAAATGGTACAGGAAGAAGACTGAGACAGCTTAAAGAACCAATGCGTTGAGAGTATACAGCGCGTTTCGAACAACTTTTTAGTTGGCATAATATCAGTAGACCTTCTTGTTAAAGAAGCGCAACGGAAATACCGTGGCAGCAGGACAACGGCTTCAACAATCATTCGAATTGATACTGAGGTACCACCAAGGATAATTCTGAAAGAATGGCAGGAGAGATGGTATCAACATAAACGCTTGGTTTAATAAGAGGCATGGGGAGCTGAATTTCTACCTGACCCAGATGCTTACTAGCCATGGATGCTTCAAAGCCTACCTACATAGGTTTGGTTACAAAGACAATCCCTATTGCCCAACGTGCACGGAAGCAATGGAATATGCGGAACACATTACGTTCCATTGTACACGATATCATGAAGAACGGCATCTACTGGTGAATTAACTGGGTGAGAACATAACCTCACACAACATCACCGCACAAATGATGAGCAGACAAGAGGCTTGCGAAGCAATTAGCGACACTATGACAAACATTATGAAGGATCAGCGAAGAGAGGAACGAGGTTGTCAACGAATGAGTCTAGTACCTACGACTGAAGTCCCCCTAGCGATGAAATACTTGACAGCAGTGCCGTGAGGACCTGCGAGGATAGGAGGTGGGTTTAGTGGGTGGAAATCCCATAGTCTCGTCTTTAATGATTCCCACTTTTCAAAAAAAACCGACTTATCCAAAAGGATCCATTTCTACCCTAATCATCACGGAAGTCATCACGGGTTATTACATTCCGCGGTTCAAAATGAAAGAATAGGCAAAACCAAGTTTATCGTTTGGAACATGGGACAGCAAATTGGTACGTACTCTACTGTCCGTACTGTCCAGCTGTATCTTTGACTTGAACCCCGCGAAAATAGTGTGCCAGAGAATCTTGCCATTTGACACCGAGAGTGGAGCGAAGGAATATCCGGTATAATGGAATGGCTCATGGAGAAGTCCTAGGTGCAATGCTATGGCATGTTATGTACGCTGACATCCTCCAGCTAATAATACCAGACGAAGCACAAGTAGCGGGATTTGTGGACGATATTGGATTAACCACGTTCATTGTTCGATGGTGGCTTAAATCAGTTGGTGTAGAAGAGCATAAAGCGGACGTGTTTCTTATTGGCAACAGGAAACAAAGAGAAACCACCACACTGATAAAAGGGGAATACGAGAAAGTATTCAAATCACCTATCAGATATCTGGTTGTTATGATAGATTCGAGGCTCACATTCAAAGAATACCTGGAATGGATAAGTAATAAAGTTTCATGAAAACCTATTGAGAGTTGAGATACAGCCGGAAGCATCTTCTTGCGAGAGTCGTCACATCCGTAGTGCTTACTGGATCGCCGATTCAGACCGGATCTATGAAGGTGAATCATACAGGCGCAGAATTACGCCGTTAATTGATCATGTCCGCTTAAAGTGTGTAGTACAACTTTGAACAAGGTGTGTCATCGCTGGAATGGAAAACGATTGACATTCTTGTAGAAAACAAAATTGGAAATGTTAACGTTGTTTCCAGTTATACTTGTATCGTCTGAAGCATGTTGACTACACCACCCATTCAATCTGCAACGATACTTTGGAAGATGTTGTGCATGTATTCTCTTACTGTCCATGCTTTAAGGGTGACACATCGAATGGAAATTGAGTCCAAGTGGGCTATGCAGACAGTGAAACGTAGACTTTTGCTTTTGTTCAAAAAATTATTTTATGTACAAGTTATTTCATAAATAAACACAATTTGGTTATGATGTCCGAGGTTATCTATCCTAAGGCCAACCGAAGCAAATCTTTAAAATAATACTTACTGATTAGATAGTGATCTGTTTCACTTTTTGAAGTGGCTAAGCAAGAACGACAACGACGATGTAATCAAAGATTTCGTTTCCATTTGACGAGGGCCGCTATCCAAGTTCTATAGTATCTCTTGGATACCGGTGTGTCCTGGAACCCAAGGAGTCTAACATAGTGCTTTGCTGTGAGTGTTATGAGTTCTTCACTGTCGATGGAAATGTCGATCATCTTTCTGAAGTGTGTCGTGCTGCTTCTGCTATTGCTAATACTTCCACTTTAAACACACTACCGTGGTTTGGAATCTTAGTGAATGAGCAATTACAGGTTCAGATGAGATGCCAGCGGCCATTCCTTCATCAGTTTTTGACCCGTCCATGAAAATTGAGATACTATTCGGTGTGATAGCCATACCGTATATCTAATCCTATGTGGAGGAGAAGGTTGTTTTAACTTTAAGGCTGAAGTCGTAGAATGGTGATATACACATAGTCAGTCCCGGTTCTCACAATAGTGCGCCCTTAGTATCAGTGCGACTCCTGGCCGATGGGACCCAAAGTCCCAAAGACCCACGAATAGAAAGGACCTACTGTTTAATGCTGTTTCCGAAGGGCAACTTGAGAAGCCTTTTCATAACACTTATACTCTCGGATGTTTATCGGACGTTCACAAGAGATGGGACCGATTGAACCTTGAAACCCTTGGTCAGTAGTCCATTGCAATAACCACTTGAGTCACAGCACTCAAGGGCTACAGTTGGCGAAATTCTGATTGCGCTGGTAAACCCTATGCATGGTAATCCTTGGATCCTGGTCAGTTCTCAGGGATATGTGACCTTATCTATTTTTGAGTCGGAAATTCTTCGACAGAGCTCTTTTTACTTAAGGCCTACTCTGTCTATACATGCCTTCATATTTTCATGAAGACCGAAAATTACATGGACGTAAAGCAGACACTTGCTTATGCTTCTACTTATTCAATCCATATGTTAGGCAGTAAGTAGTAATGCTAGGGCTTTTAGAATGTATGATGTTTTTTACCCTGAAACGAATGGAATGATTTATACTTCTTGTCCCTTGATCCTTTGATTTTTTTTCTATTGATTGTAATCTCTCAATTTATTGATCAAAAGACCACCCAGTTCGGTTTTGAACCACGCACCGCCAAATGGATAAGAATGACTCTGTTCCCTGCGGTGGGGATTTTAATTTTGAAATGCACTACAAGATGTAGCGCTTTATTCCCATTTTTGCTTTCAACTGGTAGTCCTATGAGCGTGAATGGAAGACCCCATACTGATTTCATTAATTTACTGAACTACTGATTTCAGTAGACAGTTTGCAATCAATGAGATACAGCATTCCTCTTGATTGCATTATACAAGATACATCATGAATTGGTGTTTATTAGCGTATAGTGATTTTAACTAAAATATAAATTCATTGGTATTGTGTAATTATTTTTACGGTTCAATTGGCATTCCGTTGATACGAATAATCGACGATTGAAGAGGAGAATTACACATCAGCTTACAATCTCCCCAATTAACGTAAAGAACTAAAAATGTTAACACAATGCTTGGAAAGTAATAGTATTGTTGATAGTGTTCGTTGGTGGTCACATGTAAAGTAGGAATTGGATGGATAGAAATTCCCAGTCACAGATACAATTGAATCCGTCGGTAGAGATGTAGAAAATCGATTGAATTTAAGTATTGTCGCTATTTTTATTATTGCTCACCAAAATATATTCTCCTTCTGCGATTTGGGTAAGCAAGACTCTTGATAAGAATGTAATACGAACCCACGGACCTACTAATTAATGTCAAGAATGTCAGCAGATCAAACTTTATGTTTCGAATTTTTAATGCATATACAGATACTTTTACGTTACATGATCTGTTGTGTATCTATCAGCTTTTGAAGGTCAAATAAGTCCTTTATGTAACTCGAAATCTTGTGATCGAAGTCATTACGTTAAATGACTATAAAACGTGGAATGTTTAAATAGAATATGTCACACCTGCACCACCTTTTCAAAGAATTACTTATAATAATTCATCACCAAACCCAAGTCGAATAGTTTCAGTTTCCTTGCAAAAAAAATAAGATGAATTAAATTCTGCGATGATTAATGTCTATGTACACATACTCTTATGCGATCTCTGTACACCTCTAGGTTAACAAAGCTAAAATAATAAAACAAAAAACAAAAAAAAAAAAAAATCAGCAAAATAACAACCGCATGGCCTTTGTGAGATAAAAAAAAAAACATTGAACAAAAAGCAAAAAAAAAAAAAGGAAACAAAGCAAAAAATAAATTAATTAGATTTTACCTGGTTTTCCGAGAAAATGATTTAATGTCTGTTCAAGGTTATTATAGTGGAACTCTTGAGTGAATCTAATTGTATAAAAAATATGTATAAATACATGGACATAAGCACAAAAAAAAAACAACTTTTTTTCCTATACAATGAGTTAAGTATTTTGAAAAAAATGTTGCTTTAAATGAAAATCTGAATCTTGAACTTGACCTTCGGATAACATTGAGATTTTTCTACTATTCTAGAAGATGGAGTTCCTCAGAAGGGAAGTATTCACTTTTTTATGATGAGAATTTCAATTTCGATTCAACAAGATTAACAATTTATCCAAGCTTAAAGGTACTTGGTAAGGTTTATCAATAGAAAAAAACAAGGCATCAGTCATGTCTTCTTGTGACTTCTGCAAAACACTTCTGGTAATGATAAATAGTGCATCTTACTTAAGAAAAAATAATAATTTATTGGAGAGGGTGATAGCTTATACGTATCCTAGCATTCCAATCTTTAAGTACAAGGTTAAGATGTGCTCCAAAAAAAAACCACGTACATGTAGAATTTGTGCAAATTTAGGGATACGATCCAAAGATAGCAAATTTGATGATAAATAGTTTATATGAATACTATCAGTGGCTTCATTGATTTTCGATATCAATTTTTCTATGTTTTTGAGGATCAGTTGTCTAGCTTTTCCTTCTGAATGTAATTTATCTTCACTCGATTCGTGCTGTTCTTCCAGGTCTACCATGCAAATTCATGGCTTTGCTGAGGGCAGTAACTATAGAGAACAGTGTATATTTACGGACTTTAGCACGTAGAGTGATATGTCTTATTATGTAATTGGGTTTGCCGGTATGAGTGAAGGCTGGAAAAGTTGGCATAACGAACATAATTCAGATGAACTTTGAAGCCTGCGTATTTGCTGCAGGCACTTACTGCTGTAGTTTGTATATTTAAATGCCAAAGTGTGAGGAATATACTTAAATATGAAATTAGGTATACTGGGTGGGAGAAGAATAGTGTAGATGAAGGGAGGCACATGGATGGGTGCAGAATTCGTCCTAATTAAACGCGTTGTTAAATTTATATACCTTAACTGACATTTATTTAGTAAGAAGAAAATTATAATATTTAATGAGAAGTTTCGTTGAAGTTTTGAAGAGCTTGTCAACAAATTTTAGAGCAATTTTTCCGATTAGAAATGTCATGATAAGAGACTGCAAACAGAGCTTCAATCAACAATGTGTGTCGGCCCTCCAGTGATGCCAAGAACACACTATAAACCAAAGCACAGAGAATAATAGATGTGTTTAAGCAGCATTTCCAGCAGCTACTTAACTGGCATTGTGTAGAGAGAGTGATAAGGCAAGAAGACAATCCGCATCCAGTCAATGAAGAAGCCATCCCGCCTCCCAGATTTGAAGAGGTTCGCTTAACTATCAAAAAGCCGGCTCTGATATTCTAACAGTGGATCTTTTGAAACATGGTGGTGATGCTTAGGTGAGGGCACATGCACCAAATCAGCAACCAAGTATGACGAACTTCAAGAAAGGCAATCCTATGTCTTGTAAGGACTATCGAGGCATATCACTGCACTGTGTCGACATCTGAAACCTTTCTGCAGCACACTAATCGGCACGTACCAGTGTGGGTTCCGGCCCGTAGATTGCCGATCGACCAAATTTTCATACTTAGAGAGATCCTAGAAAAGACCAACGAATTTCAAGTCGAGACTCACTAAGTTTGTCATCACTTAGGACTAAAGTGCTTTAAAGTTATGAAGCCATTGATGGAGTGAAAGGAAAGGATATAGGAAAGTTAGAAGGTGATGTGTAAAGGAAAGAGAGCTAGCTGACGATACGCGTTGACTTTAAAACTTCTAGCGAACGAATTTGGTTGCAAACTGATTGGTCTCCGATCAATTTACATGCCTGACGCTGGACACGATCTAATAAACTCGGACAAGTTGCGGGAGCTCCCGCCCAAAAATGTGAGTTGTATTCGAGTTTCGGACGAATGTAAGCTTTATAGATAGTAGCCAAGTATACTTACTTTTACTTAACGGGCTCCCGACCCGTGAAGAGTCTCTGCCTGAGACACAGCAGCCTTCCACTCTCTTCGATCCCGGGCACGCTGCTTCCAGTTATCTAGACCAAGCGCTCTGGCATCCGCGATAGCTTGATCCTTAAAACGGAGGTTCGGTCTTCCTTGTCTTCTCGAACCTGGGGGCTGTGATTCGAAGATCCTCTTTGCTGGAGCATTATTGTCCATTCGCTCGATGTGGCCGAGCCAGTGTAGTCGACGTGTTTTGGCTTTTTGGACTACATCCACATCCTGGTACAGCTCATAGAGTTCGCGGTTATATCTTCTCCTCCATTCGCCCTCCTCGCATACGGGACCGAATATCCGACGAAGAATTTTTCTTTCGAAAGTGTTCAGTATTTGCTCTGCTTTCCTGCTTATCGTCCAGCACTCGGCTCCATACAGCAGAACTGGCAGGATCAAAGTTTTGTAGAGCATACATTTCGTCTTTCGAGTTAGGAGTTTTGACCCCATTTGTTTCGCCAAACCGAAGTAGCAGCGGTTTCCTAGGGTAAGTCTTCGTCGAATCTCCACTAAGTTGTCATTCGTGGAGTTGATATTTACTCCGAGGTAGGTAAACTCCTTAACCACTTCGAAGTTACTGTTGCCAACAGTGACGTTTTGTCCTAGGCGGTGGACAGATGCTTCTTTGTTTGTTGACAACATGTATTTGGTTTTGTCCTCATTCACTTCAAGGCCAACACGTTTCGCCTCTTCTTCAATTGCCGTAAAAGCCTCTAACACGGCGCGCTGGGAGCGACCGATGATGTCGATGTCGTCTGCGTATCCCAGCAACTGGACAGATTTGTTGAAGATAGTGCCTTCCGTGTTTACACCTGCCCTGCGCACTATCTGTTCCAGCACAAGATTGAAGAAGTCACATGATAGCGCATCCCCTTGCCGAAATCCGGTGCATGTTTGGAATAGTTCAGAGGAACTGTTGCCGAATTGCACGTTGCACCGCGTGTTATCCAGCGTCACGCGGCACAGCTGGATCAGTTTAGCCGGGATCCCGAATTCGGCCATCGCCTTGTAGAGCTCAAGACGATGAATGCTATCATATGCGGCTTTAAAGTCGATGAAGAGATGGTGAGTCTCGACTTGAAATTCGTTGGTCTTTTCCAGGATTTGCCTTAGTGTGAAAATTTGGTCGATCGTCGATCTGCCGGGCCGGAAGCCACACTGGTACGTGCCGATTAGTGTGCTGCAGAAAGGCTTCAGACGTTCACACAGTACGTTGGATAGGATCTTATATGCGACATTAAGCAGGGATATGCCTCGGTAGTTCTTACAAGACATAGGATCGCCTTTCTTGAAGATGGGGCATATAGAGCTGATAGTCCAGTCATCGGGCATGACTTCATCCACCCACACTTGGTTGATGACTTGGTGCATGCACCCCACCAAAGCATCACCACCATGTTTGAAAAGCTCTGCTGGTAGACCATCAGAGCCGGCGGCCTTGTTGTTCTTCAGCTTTTTGATAGCTGAGCCGACCTCTTCAAAACTAGGAGGGGGAATGGATTCTTCATTGACTGGATGCGGGTTCTCTTCTTGCCCTATCACTCTCTCTACCTGCCCATTAAGTAGCTGCTGGAAATGCTGCTTAAATACATCTACTATTCCCTGTGCTTCGGTGACTAGGTTTCCTTCACTGTTTCGAAGAGCCTGCGTTCCGGGCTTGAAGCCAGCTGCCAGTTGCTTGGCTTTCCTGAAAACATCCGGATGTTGTTCCTATCGCGGGACTCTTCGATATCCTTGAGCTGGGAGGCTGCGTGGGCCCTTTTCTTCTTACGCAGTATCTTCTTCTCCTCCCTTCTTCTGGTTCGATACTCTTCTCTCGCTGCCCTTGTTTTGCGTTGCAGCGCTTGCAAGTGTGCATTTTCTGTCACCTTTTTCCGGCGTACGCATTCATCATCATACCAAGGGCTCTTTTTGGGTGGTGGCTGGTAGCCTATGGTGGTCTCTGCTACCCCTTTGATGATGTCGCGATACTGGTTCCACAGATTGTTGGCGTTTGTGGATGGTGAATGCACAGCGGAGAGTCTCTCACTCAGGCGCTCCCTGTAGGCTCTGGCTACTCCAGACGTGCTAAGGCTTCCAACGTTGAATTTCTTTTTCTGGGCGGTCTGCAGCTTCTTCTCATTGGATAGTCGAGCTCTGAACTTAGCTGCAACAAGAAAATGGTCAGAGTCGACGTTTGCCCCTCTGAACGTTTGCACATTCAGAATGTTGGATGCGTGCCTCGCATCTATTAGCACGTGGTCGATTTGGTTGGCGGTTCGACCATCTGGAGAGCGCCAGGTTGCTGTGTGGATTCGTAGTCTTGGAAACCTAGTGCTACTTATCACCGTATTACGAGCTGCTGCAAAATCGATTAGCCGGAAGCCGTTGTCTGTTGTCGTGTCGTGGAGGCTGTGCTTTCCAACTAATCCGCCGAAGATGTTTTCCTTACCGATTTTGGCATTGAAGTCCCCGAGTATGATTTTGACATCATACTCCGGACAGGCTCCGTAGGCTCCGTCCAGGAGGTCATAAAACTCCTCCTTGATAGAGTCTTCAGCTTCGTCGGTAGGGGCGTGTGCACATATTATGCTGATGTTTTGAAATGTAGCCTTGATGCGGATCACAGCCAGGCGATCGCTGATCGGCTTAAAGTCAATTATCATTGAGCGTAGCCGATTTCCCACGACGAATCCGCATCCTAACATGTGCAGTCTTTTGTGGCAGCTGTAACAAATGTCGCAATTTTTCCGTTTTTGCATACCTGATCCTATCCATCGTATCTCCTGGATCGCGGTAATATCTGCCTTGTACCGCGTGAGGACAGATTCAAGTTTTTGAATAGCACCAGGAGTGTACAGTGTACGTACATTCCAGGTGCATACTCTTATATCATAGTCCGTGTACGTTCCGGGTCGTGGTATTAAATGAGGGGGTCCATTATCCGAGGCTTGGGTCTCTCTCATAACTAAATTTTTTTTACGTGGTAAGGAAGTTACCCCGACGGCACAACCCCCAACCTGGAGGGCCAGTTCCATTTTTTGAAACCCCTAGGACGAGGGGCCGGTTTTAAACCGAAGTCAGTATCCCGCTTCGGGGATATGAGCGCTGCCGTTGGCCCAATAAGGGCTCATCCGCCACCATCTCTTTTCCAAAAACCTGACTTATTCTTGGAAATCTTTATCGGCCTGAGCTCCGAATATGTCGAAGTAGCCCAGATAAAGTGTTGTGCTTCCGTTTGAAGCTTTAACGCCACCGTTGACTCCATCGAGAGAGTTCGTCCGCTGTCGTATTTATAGTGCTGCAATTTTCTCTTGGTCAACACTCGCGCTTATAAGTTTAGCAAGTCGGGTCCGGATGGACACCAACCAGTACCCGATGGCTACCACTAGGAGGTAAAATAAGCACAATTGATGCGCAGTAACAGTTACAACACTGGACGTCGCCAGGTTGACGCCAGTCAGTGCCTACCCTATTTCTACAGCATCCAGCCATCAGTAGCCAAGTATGCAGGACTGAAAACAAGTTTACAACTCTTGAGGAGTCCGAGGCATCTAGCGCCACTTTTCGTAGCTCCGGAAATCTGGTGATTTCAGCGAAGGTCTGGAGTAACTTGCATGCCAAGCATTGACAAGCTATTAGATTCCTCAATATCAGCTCCATTCATTTTTAGTTTGACTACATTAATATCCCGCTTCAGAGACAGAAGACAGAACTGGGTTTTTGACGAATTGAACTCAACTTGGTTTTTCGAATCCCAGTTGATGATTGCATCTACATACATCCATATATCGGAGTTAAGCTTGGTTGATATTCTCTGCCTTCAGACTCCATAAAATTGCCAAAAAATAAGCGAACTCAGGAGTACTGTCATCCGAAAAAAGGAATGGATTGAATTTCTAGTAAAAGAGAGAGAGAGATATTAAAAACAGGGTCAGGGGTTACACCAGCATTGGTTGAGAATGAGGTAGAAGTATATCTGTCCAATACAACTTGTATTGACTGATTACTCAAGCATTCATCGTCTTGAGCAATGAACTTTATGAGCTGTACCAAGATGTGGTTGTAGTCTAAAAGCCACATCGAGCGAATGGACAATAATGCTCCAACAAAGAGCTCCGTTTTAAGGATCAAGCTATCGTGGATGCTGGAGCGCCTGATCTAGACAACTGGAAGCAGCGTGCCCTGAACCGAAGAGAGTGGAAGGCCGCCGTGTCTCAGGGAAAGACTCTTCAAAGGTCGGGAGCATGTTAAATAAATAAGTTGAACAAAGAAAAAAAAAAACAGTTTCTAGAGTTGCAACTTGTCGTCTTTCAACCAAATAAGCTACTTGAGCCCATCAAATCCACCTAGAAACTAGGGAACATCTCCATCGAAATTCCGTCTGTGAGAAATCTTCATCCAAAAGGTGACCCATCCACTTTTACCTGCAGTCACTTAGAGCGAGGTCTTCCCCTACTGAATGACTAATGAACAAAATTTTTCCAGCATTCCATCCACCTCTTCCAATACGAGAATACAGACACTCAAACAAAAACCTATTAAATGACCTCGATGTTGGCAGACGACGCACTGTTCAAATTCCTTTCACCTTACAGAGTGGCCCCTTTGGGAAGGTTCCTAGAAGTTATATAAAAAAATTTTTGGATTTTTATCCCCAGTCTTTGGTTAGAAAAAACTATTTTTTCTTGTGAAGTATCATCAGGGCATTTTACATTGACTACTAGAAAAAAACTCAAATTTATTCGTCACCTACTTCATAGAAGGAATCGTACGATTCATATCCCTTTCCGGATGGCTGTGCAATCAAAAATCATCACAATGACTTCAGCTGATAGTTAATACTAACTAACTTCCTAGACCTAGACTAGATGTTTATATTCTCGCATAGTTTTGGTAAATCTCATTAATTGTTTCTTACAACTGCTCACTTCAAGGTTTCATTTACGACTCATTTTACTATTGAATGAGTCTTAAATGAAACCTTGAAACCTTGCTCATCAAGTACCTATGAACGAATAGCTTGCAAATGAGCCCATTTCAAAGACGACATTTAAGGGACATTCAGTCCTTCACCAACATCAAGTTTTCCATTCAGTAATGTTGTAAACATTAAGAGATACTATATCTTAGTGAATTATAGACCAACTAACGCCATCTCTTCGACAATGGCTGAACCGTTCAACCGAATTCGTCGACTACGAAATGAAGCAATAAAAATGCAATAAAAAATCTTGCTTAGCACCATTTATGTTCGTTACGTTGGTTTTTTTTTTTCATCTTCTCTTAACTCATCTCTCTGTGTTGTACGGTGTCGTTCGACACAAGGAAGCCCAAATGACACTTATGGGATGCCATTAAATTCCTAAAATCACCAACCATCGACTGGATTGATTGTGTCTGCGGGATAAAAAAAAAAAAAGAAAAGAAAACAACCACAAACCAGACACGATGACGGACATTGACCAGGACATCAACACGCGGAGAAGTGGAGAATAGTCTATGAGATGAGCTAATAGTATACAAAGTGTTTGTTACAATTGCTCGAACCAAGATTGACAACCACGGTCAATTGATCCAATTTTCATTATAGCGCGCAGCACTTTCAATTTAATGGGATTGCAAAGTTAATTTTAATTTTTTTTTTTATTGCACTCAAGTATCTAATTTAAAGTGGATGATTCCTAGTATGACACAATGCGTATCTATTACCAAGAAATATACAAAAAAATTCTTCAAGGACTAAATTTAAATCATCCCTGCTTCTCCCATAAAGAAAGTTCAGTGACCTCAAAGTGTGCAAAAAAAAAAAAAAATGTGCACAGGTGTTTTAGGGGATGATATAATTACATGTTACTGTCATGTTCTTAACAACCCCTGGGTAAAGTTAATTTTCGCTAAAAGGACATTACACCCATATACTTATGTAGATAGATACACATACCTCTATACATCATCTATACAGTTTCTCACCCCAAAATATCGATGCCATTAGTTTTTGTGAAAATGTCTACCTACCACTGGGAAATTAATTTTTGCGGCAGCGCGATGTCATGCGCATTGCCTTATGCCAAAATCCCTTATTTTAACATTCCCTGCTCTTGGCCTATGTAAGTATTTACAAAGGGGGGTTGCTTAAATGAACGAAAAAAAAAGTGCACATCGGTGAAAATTCCATTTGATTTAGGTATGTAGTTGCAGTGAAAAAGGACTCGTCTCTGAGTAGATATTTCAATCAGATTTTTATTATACTTAACGTTTTTAAGAAAATCGAACTTTCAATTTAGTTTAATAGATAAGTATGTATATACGTAAATTATTTTGAAACACCTGCAGAAACTAATATTAGGTTTGATGATACCAAGGTCCTGGGAAGCAGAAAAATAAGCCCTGAGATCGGAACTGAGTTTATATTTTATGAAAGATGTTCAGAGCCTGAATTCCTCTTGGTCGAGAAACTATTGATTATTCTAAACAAAGTTTGAGATGTTCTCAAGGGCTTACATGCTTCCTTGTTGTAGCTCCTGGGTAATGGGTTGTATGTATAAGCAATTGAGCGGTACATACATATGTACGTACATACATATATGTTTATTTATGTAAATGAAAAACATTATGTTTTAATTCTAGACTAAATAACAAAAGTTGTCATATTGCATTATTGAAAGCTCTGTACCTACACTAAGTTAAGAACTTTTGGCTGTCCGATGTTGATGTTGATACACTCCATGACTCTAGAAGGTATCGAAAGACCTCGAGACCCCAGGTTATACAGAATTCCATTATCCACAAAATTGGTAGATAGAGTTCGTTCAGATTCCTAGAAAGAGATTCAAATATCACGTCGTTCTACGCTCCAAAAAAGATTTCATCTGAGGATGAAGAAAACTACTTTAACTACGTGCCGGTTAAAATGGAGTAGCTATCTAAAGGAGTAATGGTGTAGACTTTATTTACTTAAAAGAATCCTTAGATACAGCAATATTCATTTCTCTGTAGCACTGACATCCGTTGTCAATATGTGTCTTTATTGAACATTTAGTTCAAATTTTTGTCGTCTCGAACCTCGGGTTCAAAGGTTTTCTTGGTTGGTGCATTGTTGTTCATTTGCTCGAAATGATTGTGCTAATGTACTTGACGTGCCTTGGCTTCTTCGAAAAAGTCTACTTCTTGATACAACCCATATAGTTACGAAGCATGGGAAACTTGAATTAAAAGGAAGGTAACGACAATAGTGAGGTTAGTAAGATAGACTATAAGGCAAATCAAAGAAAATGATAAAAAAAACAGTATAAACCAGGAGAAGAAATAAAAATGTTAAAAGACTACAAGGACATACAGGAAGAGACAGAAGACTTTACGAAAGAACAGGACAAACATTTAAAGTGACTGTGGCGATGAATATTCCACCTTGTGTTCACCACCTGCTGATCAGCATTGTTTAATTGAACGTTGGTATTCAAGAGACTAAGAATTTTAATTTTGGTCGTATTAATTCTCAGCCTCACCTGGTTTGCATCGGTTTTTATAGTCCATTTGTTGCTAGTCTATAATTCTAAGCGATATCAAACTGACATCATAACCATAGTCTAGTCTAGCTTATCACCACAAAAAAATAGAAAAGGTGATAATAAGCAGCCTTGTCGCACTCCAGTACGTATCTCAAAGTAAGCTGACATTTTACTTTTGCGTAGGATGTGACATTTTTCAACCTCATAGGAAGGATAGATAATGGCTATGAGTTTCTCGGGAATACCTTTCCTACGCAAGGCAAAGCAGATAAAATTCTAGTCAATGCTTTTCGAAGTCAATAAAGACCAGATGGAGGAAGGATCTACATTCCACGCACTATTATGAGATTGTGTATGTGTTCAATGGAGAAAGATCCGGCGCGGAAGCGAACTGTAGCTCGAGTCTTAAAAGATCTCAACAGTAACAAATCTTCAGGTTCAGATGGGATCCCTCCCCTTGTTTTGAGGAGGTCTTCTTCTACCCTGGCTAAACCTATACATAAGCTCTTCCACTTTTCATACTATACAGGCATCTTTCGATCTCTAAAAAGGACAATAAAATATCCTATTCAAACTACCGACCCATAGCCCTATCATTAGTGCTCTCTAAGGTCATGGAAGGCATTGTATGTTTCCATCTCATGAGATATCTCGAAAGAAACCATCTTCTAAATGACCGTCAGTACGGTTTCTGTTCCACAGAGGACCTTATGGTGTACCTGACAGGAAAATGGATTTGAGCCACGGCACCCACCATCCACACTCAGATATTAGATGTAGGTTTGATCACCTATTAGCACCTTTGTGATTTTGTAGACAGTCCTGCTATCGAATCGGGGTTGGGAACCGAAAAAAATATCTAATCGGATATTATCGAAAAATGAAGAAAAAAATAATTCTCTACTGATGTTTAGGTGGATTCTTTCGATAGTAATAGAATAAAGGAAAGTATTTACAAATATGCTCCTATAATCATAACTTCGCTGATGATTTTGTACACATTCCAGTACGTGAACACCGACCTACTACTCTGACTATAAAACTACTCCCCTTTTATCCATTGTAGGTACCTACTACTTTCCAATTTCTAAAAACGCCGGTACTGCATGCAAGTATTCTTTTGTTTTATCCTTTGTACATATGTATGTCTATACGAGTACATATGTAAGAACTAGTCCCCTTATGTGAATAATAAATTCTATAGAATTTGTATAAATATCGCGTGTTAAATTAAATAAATGAAATAGTGCGTTCGTGATGAACTTGAATAATCCGTGATTACTTCAATTACGTTCTTAATTTACGCAATGACAACGGAATAAGTTCACGGGAATAGCTGAGACATTTAACACAGACATTGGGGTGTGGATTGCAAATGTATTTTGTCATAGAATTAGATTCATTTGGTGTGGTAAATCAAGTACTTAATATGACATCATTGGACAAGATGTAGTCGTATGTGCGTTCATAATCTTAGTCAATATTTGTGATTGATAGTTGCACATACTAGTGTATGAGTTTGTACATATTTGTTGAGTCTTATGAAAGTAAAACAAATGTTTAGATACTCAATTGAAATGTTTACAACTCGCTGTGATCCTGGTGAATAAACATTGAGTAAGTATTACAAGTATTATCGAGTAAATAATGAGAGCTAAGTATTATTTCAAAGGAGGGGCATCGTCTAGCAATTTAAGAAATGAAATTATGTTCATGGATTAGTTGTGCTAATGGTTTCTGATTTATTTTCTAGTAAGAGCGTTAAGAAAGCCTTTCGATATCGATGAATAGCAGGTGGAATAAGAAACTATATTTATGAGGATACACAGTGAAGATCGGCTGCATCGGTTTAACTGTGCTATAAAGATATATGGGAAAGTCTACTGCTCTTAGTCTGGCATTCGCGTTCCAGTTTGATGTTGTTTACCCATGAACTGAGCGCCTTAATTCCAACCGAACTGCCTGATAGTACTACCCGCGATATATTCTTCTCTCGGAATTGAATTAAGCGGATCTTTTAATTACGTGAACCTCTTCTTTGAAACTGTTATTGAACGTTCCCAAAGACTAGGGCCATACGTACATGTATGCAAAAGTTGTAGTTCTTGAGGACGTTTTCGATCCATCTGTGTATCATTTGGTTGATATTTATTGCTTTTATTGCTCAATTTTGTATCGTACTCATTTTAAAAATGTATTTCTTGGCCTTATCATCTCTGTGCCAGACAAGATTGGGATTGATTGGGTAGATTTCTTCGCTCTTTATGTACCGTATATTTCTTTGTCCAATGCTTTCTTTGGCAATTCTAAGAATAATCTCCTTAGCGATTCTTTCCATCATTATGTATAGTCGTGTTAGTCATAGTATCAGCTCTAGTACTGCTGTTGATATCCCTATTGTACTTCGTTCGGCAGATCAATCTAGCTGTCATTATATAATGTATATACATTCATCTCAGCAATAATTGGTTACTTTCACAGGTCTTACTTACGATGTCCTTGCACACTATAAGTGCGCAAGTGGCTTTTTTTTTAATACAAATTCTTCAGAAGGTTTTACTATTTTGTGTTATGCCTAGAAACTTGACTTTATTTTGATTCTTAATTTTTCAAAGTGTTTTCTCAAATCATCCTGTTGCCTCTTGCAGTAGACTGTCTGCTACAAGTCTGCTCCATATTAGTGGTGTAAGATCTACTCTTGTGGATAGCATCTAGTATGTTTTCCGTCCGACTTCTTTTTTAGTGACTTCTCCTGAGAGATTGGTGCGGGTATTGTCAAAAACTTCTTCGATGTCCTGAAATGCGCATATTACCTAGTATATCCTTGTTTTCCATTGATCATGGATCAAGCTTATTAACTGAATATTGTCATTCTTACATGGTTGTCTATAATGTTCTCTAATTCTTTCAATACAAAGAATGAGGCGATGTCGCCTATTCCTACTTTTCGAATGGAAACTTAACTTTACGATTCTTCATGCTCTACCAAGTACTAAGTTGCTTCTCATTAAATGTAGGAGGAGATGTGGCATAAAAGATCATATCCCTGTAAATGTGCCATCTACAGCATATAATGCAGGGGGAATCCTGTATTGTACTCCAAAAAACAAAGTTGGATCTCCTTCTAAAGTTAATGATATCAGAATGAAAAAGTCCCAGATGACTCTGACCTTCATCAGAGTCGTATGTTCTTAAAATAAAAGTTAATGGTCTAATATGTCTGCCTTGAGGAACCTAACTTTCACCCTACAGCACGCAAAGTTCGGTTAAGCTAGTGGTTGTTGATTTACCCCTAATAAGACCATGATAATTAGTAAAAAAAAAGGTAAGCTTACAGGAAAAAGTCACGCCGATACAACACATTAGACCATTCAGGAGAGGTGGACCAGGGGATCCGCCTCTAGACGTTTAATAGTCCCAACTGTATAATTTCTAAGCAATTAAAAATATACGGTTACTAACTTACCTTACCTAAAAGTTACAACGAACTACTTTATGGATTGGGTACTACTCAACAACACTGAGTGTGGCCTTAAAATTCCACCGTGACCAGAGGGGTTCCACCGGTATCAGTGCTTGGACCACTTCTGTGAAGCATGATGTATGAAGCGGTATTCCCGATTTCCGAAAGTCTGTTCGCTGAAATTGATTCTTTGTCGATGCATACTATACTTCTGCAATATTGTGTAGCCCTTCTGGTTTCAATTTAAACAAAAAGATGCAATTGAGGGCGCCACAGCAAAACTTTCATACCAACTGTAGAAGTTCCCTCGTAAGGGGAGTTAGATTCGTAAACTTATACAGATGGCTCTTAGGGATGTGAGCGACAATTTTGACTTCATTTGTCTTTTGCGGCTCAGTCAGCTAAAAGATTCGTAGAAACGGAATCGTTCCTCTTTATCTAACCAAAGCCCCAATGCTCACATTCCAACAAATGAAAGGTGCTGATTGGGAGCCGTCGACTAAAATTCCCTGACAACCAGGTAGCCATACCGTCACCATACTATTTTCATATTCTTGTCTTTAACTCAAGTAAAAAGTCGATGACAAGCAAATTCAACTTCAATTCATTTCTCATATACATCCCTGACACGACCCCTACTTATACATTCCTAATGGAATTTGTTGCCACTAAGCGCCTTAGGAATATCCCTGAACTTGTCCCGTCAAGCCAAGCAACACACTGACCTCTATAGCCTTGCCTACATTTGTGACAAAATTTCTGAAATTACCCTAATTAGTTGTTTCTGTAATTTTTAATCTCAAAATGCATGACAGTCTAGGGCACCCAAAACGAAACTCCCCTCATGGGAAGCCACTTATCTGACACAAGACACATTTTTCATTTGCTTTCCCCTTGTCCATTGTCCCATGGTTTTTCGCATAAATCCCATTAGGAAATCATTTTGCCGTCGGGAATACAGAATGGTCACCCCGAAAATTTGTTTCATTTAAATTCCACAGTCCCCTCCGTTGGACCCATTAACTCGGACTTAATCATTTAGCCCTTCCACTATCTAACATCATGCTCACGTGCGCACTTTCAATATCCATCGGGACCCAAACGACTCCAATCCCCCTGCTTCGAAGTATTTATCTTAATTATGCCCAAAATGTGTGCACACTCTTACGTATTCATGCCGAGTGTACGCAGAGTGTGTGTATAATTAAGTCCTACACCCTGCTCCAAGTGAAAATGTAATTCTAATGAAGTATTTCGAAATGGTATCCGATACGACACGGCCTCTGGTACATTGACTTTTCCTTCCCCCCAAACCCAAACCCAACCACCATCGCAAGCAATCTTATCCTCCTACGCAATTATCATCGTCATTTTGCTTGGCTTGGTGTTGGTGTATCCTTGTTTAGCTATACAGTCAAATGCAAAGTAAAAATTTCCATTTTATCTCGGTGAAATCATGCTCACTCACTTGCTTGCCACCCCTCTTGGAACCCTGAATCGACCCTTCGTTTGAATAAACAATTTTTCTTTGGAAAAACCTACCCCCACTGCTGGTGCTCTATGTATATTTATCCATTTGGAGAAAGGATACATATACTATGTACACACACCATCACTAGTTTGTGTATCTATTTCTGATGCGTCGGTCGTCTGGGCAAATATTCAACTCGCTTTGGTATCCTAAATATGTTCGCTGGCATATTCAACTTGTGTGTTTCCTTCGATATCCTTCGGCGCAAAAATAAAGGATATTTTTCACTTCCACCCCTGCTATGACATGTCATCCTGACAAAGATGACGACGCCAACGGAGAGGGTAGGGAAAACGCAAGTCAAAGGTTCTTTTATTTGACTTTCTGATTGGTGTTTGTGTCGAAAGGGAACGAAGACGACGATATGAGGGAAAATGCGATGATGAGGGTGAATTGTAACAAGGATACAGTGTTACAGTATACGTTATACACAGATCCTTTGTGTATAAGAAGACGAAGAAGATGAAAATTGCGAAAATGTTTTCGTTTCCTTTGGCGCTGAAATTGTGTGGAAGAAATTTATGCGTACATACGCGAGGGGAGATACATACATATGTACGTATATTTGCGCAAGGATTTTCATCTGATAAAAAAACATGGAAGGGATTTTTTAGGATTTATATTGAAAGCAATTTTCAACGCTCGTGCTGTGAATTCCGCGTTGGAAAAGTGTGTCGAAATATTGTTTGCATAGCAATATGGAATTAGATATGAGTTATTTTTTTTTTAAATCAAAAAATCTACATTTCGGCGTAATCTTGTTGAGGGAGGCATTGGTCCTGGGGGCTAAAGTGATTATGATATCAAAACTCCGCTGTGTTATATGATAACAAACAAGATTTAGTACATCATGAGGGAGTTTGCAATAAATGGAAAAAGCTGAAAATAGCTGTATTGAAAGTGAAATTTGAAAGACGAAAATACATTTTAATAACTTTTTGCCGTCAATCATTATGTTTGATACATATCAAAGGTGCAGTCCCCGTAAAGATGCTGTTGTATGTAGTATCTGAAGTCTTTTCTACTCCGAGACAACCATAAATTTCTTACCTTCCAGAACTTTATGCAACACCTGACTACGATTACCGACCCAAAACGTATCAAAAGTCCTCTTTTGAACTTTGTGCTCTGATTGATCCTGTGATCGAATATTTTCTATATTGTTTTGAGGAGAAAGGACCTTAGACTAATATGGCGATGGTATAGCTGGCGATAGTTTTGCTTGCTTTGCTGGTTTCGATTTGAAAACCACCCTGACATCCTTCCGGCTACACATGTAGTCTAGTGTGAGTCTAGTTCAAAACGAGATTCAGCCTGGGAAGTGGGTGTGAAGTTGTTGGTAGTTTTTCTCCGGGCTGCTCGTGAAATCGCCATTTCTTTGAGCAACGTAAGTAGGTGGCGGGATTTTCGGCTAAGATCTTTTGAAGGCGAGCGGTAGGATAGCTTCTGATTTTTACGCAGTGGGTCCTTCAAGTTTTACACTTTGATTTTCTCAGTTCCCTTATGGATGTTGTTAGAGCTTCTTTATATTGGCATTATACACAATTATTTTTAGCTCTATTGAATAGTACTTCTTCTAGTTTCCCGCCAGAGCTGCTCAAGTATTTATAAAACCTGAGGGCATCTCAGCGGGTTCAGAAATAGTGTTTCGAAGATTTTCTATCTCCAATTCCAATTATGCAAAAGATATTATAGGATTGGAGGCGTTATTGAGATCTGCCTCGACGAGAACAGATAGGTTTCCAAGTTTGCGCGCTTGAGATTCGTAAAGCTCGAATAGTCTTTGAGAGATGCCTTCAAGGCAAATCTTATATGCTTATGATCTCACATGAATACCTCTTTTGATACTTGCCAGGTATTAATGAGGGCTAATCTAATGAAGTATTTATGGAACATACCGGACTTATTTGGGATACAATCCTGATCAGTGTCCACGTGTAGCAGGTTTCCAATTATTTTATTTTTTTCTGCTTTACCCCAAACTGGAGTTCTCGCGGCAGTTTTGTTGATATAAGTACATATAAGTCCTCAGATTATTTTCTAGGCCTATGGTTCATCTTGATCTAAGGGGTACCCTTTGTGATTGATATAGTTTTCCTTTTATTTTTGTCAGTATCATTGAGCTTTGCCTTTGTCGCAGTAGGTACTTCCTCTCAGAATATTTCCATATATTAGTACGGTACTAACAACAGCTTTTTTTGAAAACCAGTTTTCGCAAGCCTTAGGTTTGGTGAAAAAGGAGTGTGTGACGGAAAAACTCATCCCATCTACTCAAGATCTAAAGGTCCATTATCAAATCCCCTTTTAAAATATCAGTACCAATCCAGGTGCTTACACTTATTTTTTCTTATTTGAAAAAATTCAGGACATACATACATACCTGATTTGGTTGACTACAAAATTGATTTATCATTTCTATTGAAACAATCAAAAAATTCTTTGACAGGAATCCTCAGAAGTATTCAATATTCCCAAACAATATTCCGATACCTAGTTACTATAGATCTAGACGTCCAATGGACAACTTTTAGTTAGGAATATGTAGATCTCTTAATAGATTTCTATTTCCCTAGTAGAGCCTCTGTTGATGTTGCCTTAGACAATTTTTACTCCATCGTGCACCAAATACATAGCTAAATAAAGTAGCTACTAAGACGTTCTTTGCTGCAATTCTACAATCCAAAAAACTACTGTCCCCTATCTTAAAACTATTATGATTGGTTGCATAAATCTTATCCAGGAATCTTGTCTTGAAGCAGAAAAAAGCTCGAACGTTAGCCTAAAGGATCTCCGATATATTCGACTTTCTTTTTTCTTGCTGAAAACGCTGTAAATGTTGAATACTGTCCATCTGGGACAGATAATTAGGACGGCCATGCTATTAATTCCGTTTTATATCTTATGGAGATGAGTTTCTCAAAAAAGTATCTACTACTTTCAGAATTCTGAACAAATGATGTAAATAATTTCTAAGACTGGGTGGCTTGACTACAGACCTATTCCATTCATTCTATTGACCTGTTCGGACTCAAAAATGATAGCACAACCTAAGTGATCTGCTCCAGTTGATTCAATTAGTCATTGGGTAGCTTGACTTCTTCTGATCCTTACTTAAAATTGAAATCAAGCACCCTTTAACTAGAGCCGTTGAGAGATTTAAGAACTTAAGATCTTCTCGACATCTTCTCATAGCAATTCTTCTTTTGTTGCCAACTCGCTTTAGTAACGTTTTACTCTGCGGAAATGTCAATTAGGCTGCTGCTCGTAAGTTTAGTCGAGGAGTCACATGATAGCTTGTGAATAAGGATGCCTTTTTCCTTGGAAAACAGGAACCGAATTCATAGCAACTTTAGGGACTTTTTGCTGTAATTTGGTTCTAAGCTTCCAGCAGAAGAATTAAGACTTTTGCATTCGAGCGATTTCCTTATCAAACTTTATTCAAGTTAAAGTGTTAAGAGTTTAGTGGAGTTAAGGATGTAGTTGTTGGAGAAAATTTCTTGTAATGAAGAACCGCATCTATTTCCCCTACCTACAGCGGATAAAATAGTTCCTAACTTGTCTTATAGATTTAGAAATTGTGACTTGTATGTATATTTGCTTCTGATGTGATCAACTTAAGTTACCGCTCTCATACGATCCTACAAATACGATATATAATTCTCTGTGAGTGCTTTTCTCAACGATTAGTCCATTGGTTCAAAGTTTTATTTCTTCAAAACAGGAACTTGATCAAGGACCTACTTCTCGTGAACATCTGATAACCATCCAAGAGTAAGATTAACTGTTACAAAGACCTTTTCATTAAGGCCTTTCTAGCTATTCCTTGACCACTCTATGCTAGTGATCTATTCTTCATGGTGATATTATACTCTTTTGGAATAAAATCATAGGGCTAATATTTTGTACGCTGATTGTTTGCAATATCCCGTGAATTCTCCCAAATAACTAGGTCCTCCCTAGTAAACTCAGTACCTTATACTATCATAGAATTTATTGAGTCATTTCCTGTGAGTGTGCTACAACCAGAAAGTATATTTCCATTAAAGTTTGCAGCACTTTTTGTCTGCCTAGATGCCCTCACTTTTCTCAAGTCTCGAAATGTCACTTATTCGATCGAGTAGCAAGACTGCTTCTATCATTGTTTGTGAATATCTACTTCTTTTCATGTACATATTCCGCATTGTATCATACCAACATGTTCGTTACGTATTTTCCATTCTAATAAATAGAAAGGGCCCAAATGCTAAACGATAATACAATGAACGCTGCGTTTATTTTCAATTCCAGTATAAATCGATATGAATACAAAAATATCTTGACATACGATTTTGGTTTCCTTATTAATTTCTGGAATACATATGTGTACATATGGAGCCTCTTGTCGGGCGCCAATATTTATCAGTTTCAATCGAAATCTTCAAATTGCGTCTTTCTTTCTACAAGATCCTCTTCAAACTGAACATACACAAATGCATACATACATACATTTGTATATGTAATCTTTAGAAAATTTCCACAAAACCCAGACAACTCCATCTTTTCATTCCACCAGAATTCGTAAGAAGTCGCCTAAGTAATTAGAAGTTCAGTCTTACTCCTACTCACTACACTCATTCCACTCTAATTCATACCAACGATTCTCATTCATCAAGTCACTATTTATACGAACTACCCGATTTGCAACAAATTCATCCCTTGCCATTTTTTTTCTTATTTCATTCTTGAGAATTACCCACAATCTAACCGAAGCGCATGCACTTTGCCCTCTCAAAGAAAAGTGTACAAGAAAAAAAAATAACATTTCTTTCCTCCCCTACACAGTTAAGTACCATCGTCTTATGTATCTAACAAATAGATACAGAAAAAAGGTCGAATGGAAACGAAACGAAAAAAAAAAAAAAAACCATCCCAACTGGCGTCTCATATATCACTTTCTGACATCCAGCCACCGAAAATGACAGTTGCCCAAAAGCAGGCGAACACTCAGTTGTCAGTCCCTTTACCCATAATCAACCAACTCCATCCAATTCCATGAACAATTACCATTCCCTTCGAAAAAAAAAAATTGTATCTCTCTCCATCCACGGCCCATAGATACAAAAAAATGCATCGATTTCCTGTCACAAATATTGTATGCTCCTTAGTACGCAAGTGAAAAATCCTTTTTACTTTTCTCGTCGTTTTTTTTTTCCGCCCGTCATCCTTCTAATAATATAAGCATTCTTATTAATTTCAACACGCACACAGAAAATTCACACCACTCATACTCTCTCGTGTAGTAGATACAAACCAAACCAAACCGAAAAAAAAAAAAAATAAATAAAATGAAAGAACAATCCCTGGCGCTGGCTGTTGGCACAAACAAATGCAATTTCCCAATACGAATGTCTTCCCCAGTTTGATGTTGTTTCGTTGAAATACTCTGTATCTATCTATACATACCTACCATATATGTGCCTTGAAATTCCTTAATGTGATTTTTTTACGTTATATACCTTTTTCTGGTGTGGTGTGGTGAGGTGGTGAGGTCTGGCCAGACTTCCACTGCTCTACTGTGATACTTCGGCCTTTCTTTGGTATTTTTGCGTTCATGCTCTTCGGCTTTTCACTTCTTTAGCAAATTTCAAAAGTATTCGTATCGTACTCGTATCTAGATACTCGCACCATCGCTAAAATATTGTCGTCATCGTCGTGACTGTCGTGTTTTTTTTTCTTTTTCTTCTTTTTACCTTCCACTTTCAATTTTGGCGTTTTCTTCATCGAGCTCAAGCCAGATCCACCACCATCAACCACCACTACGAGCACAGCCATCAAGGCTTCGATGAGAATTCATTTTTATAAAAAAAAAAAAAATTCGTCTCCGGTATAAACGCGCGACGTAAAGCCTGTATGTAGGCCGTAAGGTATCTCTTCTCGGGGTCGCTAGTCGATATCACACACAACATCGTCGTGGGGTTCTGCTTCATCCATAGTTGATACAAAATTTCGTATTTCGTCCTCCCTTTACGTTACACAAGGAGGCAACACACAAAAAAAGTATCTATATACATTTTGGCTGCGTGTAAATGACGAGTGTGTCGAACGAGATCAAATATGTACATGATGGCAGCCAGCACACACCAGAGAGTGAAGAGAGAGAAAAACATTTTTATTAGGTTTTCGGGAAGTTTGAGTATAAAATTTATATTTTTTTTTTTTGTTTCGGTTCGTTCTTCGTTCATTCGTTTGGTGTGTTTTTTTTTTTTTTTGTTCGCCTTCCTTCATGTGTGTGTATATGTATATGGGGATGCAGAGGTATATGCTAGAAGATACACGGTACTGTGTAGTGGAAACAGATCGCCGAGAATAACACAACAAAAAATTTTTGGACAGTTTTCTATCAGAAGTCCTTCATTCTGATGGTATCTTTTCAGAATAAACAAAAAATAATTATCACAACTCTCGCAAAAAAACAAAATATAATTATGTATTTGTTCTCCTTTTGTGTGTAGATACAATAACAATTTATTTACGAAAATTTGTGATTTTTTGTTTGTTTTTATTTTTTTCCTCGTTTTGTCGGTTTTTTGTTTGTCCCATCTCGGACGAGAGAGAGACCTTCATTTTGTGCAAAATGTGAACGAACTCTAGGTGTGTGTGGGGCCAGTGCAAAATTACGAATGACTTTTGGGAATTTAAAAAAAAATAACAAAAAAAAAAAGAAAAGTGAAATAAACAATCCAATCCGATGTATAGTATCGTGCGGTTGAAAATGTATCGTGTGTTCGTGTTCACCCTCCTGCCGGCAAAGCTAACTAGCCAACAACTACTAAGTGATTTTGTGATTTTTCACTTGTACCGAACCACAGCCCAGTTCATGGCGAATATTATGCAAATTTTTCGTGTTTTTTTTTTTTTTTTTGTTGGCCAGCAGTTGAGAAACAGGTTATATGTGAAGATTTGCAAATTTGAACTCGGAATTTGTCGAAAGATTGATGGATTTGGCTTCTGGTTTGACATATAGTTATGGCTTATGTATATGACGGTATCGAGTGATTTGTAAGATGGAAATAGCAAAAATGTAAATTGTTTTGTCAAATAGAGATTTTGGTGAATTTTGTTTTCGGATTTTTGGCTGAAAAGACATTCCTAATGAACTATGATCAGTGTACGATTGAACTTGAAGTGGTGTCATCGGTTGAGAGGTGCAGATATTTCGGTTATCGGGGTGAGTTTTTTTTGTTTTTAATTTAAATCTACTAACAGCCTTGAACTAAATATAGTCTTAGCAATATTCATGTCAAACTATACAATAATATCGAAGCAATGTCATTATATACAGTCTGAGATACATACTATTGGAATAAACCAGAAATTTGTGTCAACTTTTGTCATACATATGTATGTATCAGTCCTGCAACTGCAAATGTTCTGCTGCTGTGCAATTAAAACAAACAAGTTTGACTGCATAATGTTGATAGAGTTGCAGTCATAAGGTAGTAGATACTTACAAACGTGAATGTAGTCGAGTTTCCAACAAGCGCGACAGATCTTTTAATTCAAATAACACAATTTCTGTGAAAGGTTTACTATTGGTTGGTATTAACATTTAAAATAGAATTTCATGCCATTTTGAATGCTATTTGAAATCATTGCAATGGACATCATGGTTTTGTAAAGATATGTGTATGTAGGAGGCCCTTCTTTCTATGAAATTTCGGTAGCTCACCATTTTTATATGGAGACAAGTGTTGATGAGAGAATTATAGCAGAATGTATCAAAATGTTTGAAATAACGCAATTTGGACGACCAAGATATGTGTTCCTTGCGGCATTGTTAAACCTCGTAAAATATTTTTAGAAACATGCCTATAAGTTCGATGGTTCGAATGCTATGTGCTTCAAAGTCCTGTGCTTTTGGATTTACATGTTATTAAGGTTTATTTTAAGAAAATTGGGACAACATCGTATAGATATCACATCTATTGCTATCTTCTTGCCATGAATACTACGAAGTAAAATCTCTGGTGAATTAATCTCACTCCATTGCTTGCTTATAAGGTTGTGGTATAACAATATCCAGTTCATTCCTGAGGATGATTTCCTTACAAAAATCATGCGTCGGCACTGCAAATGGTGGAATGGTTCAACCGCAGTATACTATACCTATATGAAAGAATGTTAATATTCCAATTTCGAACAAACAACAAGGAATTGAAAGCTTTACAGCCCATGGTTTGATATTCTTTTCATAAATTATAACTAATTCGAGTCATATATGGTAACCAAATGAGTAGAGTAAGTGTGCAGTAGGCACTTGATAATTAAATGGAGATTTCACTCAGTACATACCACACGTCGTCTAAAAAACCGGGGATAAACTTGGTCACAATTGCTTGCAGTACTTTCATTATTTAAATTGTCTTTTATATAAATCAATTGCCGTAATAAACTCTAAAGCTTCAATACAATAAAATTATTGAAAACTATAACTTGATAATTCCATACTCTCTTTTAAATCTATGTCTCAACAAATAAAGGACAAATTAATCTTCTTCTTCACTTCTTCTAACTTCATTCAGTTGAACACCAATGGAAAATACTTTCATTCTGAAATATAAAGGGTATTTCAAACTATTTACAAGTTTTAAAACAGTGAATAAGTATCTAGAAAGATTTTGTAATCATCTGTATATTGTTTTACATCATTTTAAAAAATAAAAATATTATATGAAAGGAAGTGTTCCTATTAGACTCCCTTGTGGGACTCCAGAAAAATTAGTTAGGCGCTTCGATTGACGATTTTTAAAACATAAGTATTTGCTGCGTACAATTTGTCAGAAATGATGATATCCAAAACATAATTCTATATAAATCTGTTGTGAGACGAGATTTAAAAAATAAGTTAGTTTTAAGCTTTGGGTGGCGATATACATACATATAGCATACATTCCTCGAGTATATACTGACTGTTTTGACTATTAATGACATTTTCGTATTGCATCTGTATAACCCCGAAGGTTTCCGATGACAAATATCCAAAATCTCCAGGTGCCAACTGTCAAAAGCTATATCAGATAGCAATAATGGGCAATTCAAACCTACCTCCTTTTTCGTTCAAACAAAGTTCAAGACTATGCAGAACTCAAATTTAAAAAAAGGAAGAAAAAGCTTTAAAATATTGCCCATGGATTTTAGGAAAAATATAATTACGACAAAATTTAAACTTATACTGGTTCTACCGTAACAATATTAGACAAGTTGCGCGCCATTGCTTATTTACGAAAAGAGTCTGAAGTATGGATGAGTCTGGAGCTAATCCAGAATACTGCTTTTAACATATTGTATGATCGAACATATACTTTTGCCTCATTATCTGTCAGGAGTCTAGAAAGTCATAGAATATCCATTTCTTTCATCTAAGCAGCATCTAATAGCACAATGAAGATGAGCTTGAAAAAATACTATATTAATACAAAAAATGAGGTAAGACATACTGTGTACCTATATTTTCATAGAATTTCAATATGACGGCATTGATTCAACTTCAAGGCCATATTTTTTTCAAGGACTCAATATTTTTGGTAAAACTAGAAGTATTCGTATACCTATATATATGTAGATACACATTGTTGATATTGTTTGTAAGACAAGTACGCAAAAATGTCGGTCCTCATTCTGTGGCATATACTACAAGGAAATCTAATACTTAAGGACATTGAGTCCCGTCGGGGTTTTTTATAGAAAAAAAAGGACTCAAGGAATAAGTGGATTGAATCCTTTTTAGAAAAGCGACTTTATAAGGTTGTGTT
Source organism: Xylota sylvarum (assembly GCA_905220385.1). Classification (NCBI taxonomy): domain Eukaryota; kingdom Metazoa; phylum Arthropoda; class Insecta; order Diptera; family Syrphidae; genus Xylota; species Xylota sylvarum. The sequence goes on from LR999958.1 coordinate 45,716,958, forward strand.
TACGCCCATGATTCCCATTAAAGCCTCCTCTACCTTGAGTACCTCAGGGCAGCCATTTTGGCCCTTTATTATTTATTTTAATGATTTTGATTTTATCATTGTAAGTCCAAATCTGTTTACGTAGATGAGATGAATATCTTCAGCTATATTTCGTCTTCTTCTGACTGTCTTCTATTGCAGTAAGACCTGAATAGATTTTTCACTGGGTGCCTTAGTAATTTCCTTAAGCTCAATGTCAATAAGTGTCAAGCAAAAACATATACACGTGAGCGTGCTCCAACTTCACCTTTTATTTATCTAATTTTAAATGAACCCGTTCCCTTAGTAACTGAAATGCGTGACTTAGATGTTATCAGTGGCAGAGAACTTAGTTTCCGTTCACATATTGATAACATTATAATGAAAAGCAACTCTCTCTTTGGCAGAATCAAGTGCTAGTCTAATGAATTCTCTAATCCATATGTCACAAAATCCCTTTATATAACCTTTGTTCGGCCCCTCCTTAAATATGCCATTCAAATTTGGTCACTTTATGACACCACCCACATTTTTCGAGTAGAAGCTTTACAGCGCAGGTTTATTCGATTCGTTTTAAGAGGGCTTCCCTGGGTTAATAGACTTAAACCCCTTACTCGGGTAGACTAAAACTTTTAAACCTACAGCCTCTCTTTGTTCGGCATAAAGTTGCCGACATACTCTTTGTTCATCAACGTCTAGCTGGTAACATTGATAACCCCTTTCTACTTCAACTCATCTCTTCTAACACTAACCCGCGTAGTCTCAGATCTATACCTCTTTTTCGAGTCAATATGCACCGAAAAAATTACCAAGAGCCAATGTCTCGCTTACATCTCCAATCCCATTGCTTCCACCCTTAGTTCATAACTATAGTTTTAAGAAACCCTGTTAGTTTTAACCCTCTACTGCATACGAAGCCATATATGGTTTTCCATTTTGTATGCCCCGCCATACATTTTTCGAACATCTTTTTTTTGATAAATGTTCTCTATTTTCAATATAAAGTTGAAATAAAAAACTTCAATTGAAATTTTTCCACTGGATCATAATGCATGCTGTAGAGTGTTAAGGAACTTTGTTAGTTCTAAGTTTGTGCTTGTACTAAGCTTTAATAAATGTCCGGGGTTGATCCGGGCCTCAAATCAAATCAAATCAAAATCAACTGTATTATACATATATATAACATTCGGATGTTTTGAAAACTCCTTTGATTAAGTACCACCGGAATGTTAAAAGATCATCGCTATTGTATCGGTTTCAGATATTTGCGCCTCATCTATCCAGCAATCAAGTTTGTTTGGTTACCATTTTTTTAAAATACTTCCTAACGTGTTATTTCCATTGCAACCTATTGGTTTCAACTGCTAAAATATAGAACTTAGAATAGTTGTTTCTTTATCCTCGCATTTTTTCTAGTTGGAGTTACTCCTCCAAGTCGGCCCACCACTGCCAGGATGTCCAGATTCTTTTAATATGAAACTCCTATTACAGTAGGTACTTATCCATGTATGTAATTGGTCGTCTATCTGGTTCTTTTTTTCATCTTTGATATAGGATGGTTTGTGAGCCTCACCACATATGAAATTCTTCCTAATGTGGAGCGAGTTTCTAGTTTCTTCAAATGGATCTGTTCTGAGCTTTGGCGATTTTTACTACATATGAAATCCAATTAATCATGTACATTTCTGACACATCACCATTTGTGCCTGATTATATCATAGAGGGTGTTACAACTTATCGCAGGCTACAACAGAGACTGAGGGTCAACTCTGCCACCCGCATTGAATTCGTTGCGACATTTGGGGGTACATTTCGTCATCTCAGCTGAGATAAGAGCCCAAAGCGCCTTGTGCGACGTCGATAGTTTCCCTTGTAGTGATGTTAAGTCATCGAACAGTAAGGCCACATCATCGGCATACAGCAATGGTCATGAAATTCTATCTTGGATGTCCCGCATAAGAAATTCCATTACCAAGTTGAATAGTATCGAACTTAGGGCAGATCCCTTACGTACGTCTATCCGGTATTTGAACTTAAAGTCGAATATACTTCAAATTTAAGATTTTCCAATTGGTGGGTCCCATTTTTCCAATCGGATTTATCGTGTGAATTGATGCTGCCTGACTTTTTTTTTGTGGCTATGTCAAGCCCATGGTCTACATAAGGAAATTCATCAAAAAGTAACCAATTTCTTAAAAAATGGGAAAATACTTTGAAAAAAAAATAGTCATTCATAACTAATTGTCGAGTAGTCATGTTATATTCATACATTCATATACATATAATCCCATAGAGTGGAAGTAATCATTAACCCTACCAATACAATGTGCTAATATAATTGTGACATATTTCATCCAATGTCTGGGCAATTATGTGGTAAAAGCCTTTTAAATTGATCAAAGAATACCGCATTCTAGTTGAATATATGCCTTGTTCTCAGTCACATGCACGTGAATGTTCTTCTATAGAAAATATCAAAGCAAATATGAAGCTTCAATAATTTATTTATAGTGCGCATGGTTGGTTCTGTTCTCTGTCGTTTTATATTTGTTAATTAGCCATATCAGGAAATGAACCTGTGATAGTAAAATATGCTTCCAATCTCCAATTCTCTAACTAAAGAGCTAAAGTTAGCTTTTCAAGAGTTTTTGTACAATGTATGATATGATGGAGCCTTGCATCATACTACTTAGGTATTCGTATATCGTTAAAGTCTCTCCATACTTTGGTCAGTTATTCTCGTTTCCGATTTTTTGAATCAACAGTGTAAATTGAAATATTGTTCGAGTTAATACACCTTTCGCTTGCCCTGTCTTTCCTTGAGTGAATTACTGTTTTGAAAGTAAGCAGTCAAATTTTGTCTTGTGGCACTATATATCAGCTTTCATTTGATCATCAGCGTCATCAGCGAAGTCAAGGTATTTGAGTTTAGATGTTAGAATCGATAGAAGTCCTATGATTCCCCTTTATAGCGCTGCTTGGAGTACATCGCTTATCAGCAAGAATAACAATATCGGTAAAAGAATACATCCTTGTCGTACGCCACTTTGGATTTCGAATTCCTCTTACAACTTTCTTTTATGCAGAACCTGACATTTTGACAAATGTTGTTCTAATTATGTTGTAGCTATGAGTTCTCGTAAGGGCTAATAAGTCTGGTATGCCCCTCCTACGCAGGGAAGGCAAAATAAACTTTTTGTTAACACTTATATTGTTAAAGGCCTATAATGCTTGTTTCACACTATCCGGCACTCTATACAACTTTTTGTCATATAGTTACGACAAAAAGTCGTATGTCAACTGCGTGCTTTGCAGTAAAGTGGATAGCTGCTACATGGCATGGTAATGGAATTGTACACTAAAAGAATATCGCCATACGACTATTGTCGTACAGCTAAAAGCTGAATGACGTGAAATTAACTTATATCTATGTATACACTAGTACTTTTAAAAAGTAGGCTAATAGACAGCAAAGTGGATAGACTTCACAAATCCTTGGGAAAAGACACTTTCTCGGCCTATTTACCGAACAGATGTAACAAAAAACATGGTCTATTCTAAATATTTTGTCGGATAGCATCGCCTAGTACATTTCTTCTGAAAAGATACATAGATAAGACCTATTAAGATACTCAGACTTTAGGCCATAACGTAAACTAGTTTTTTTGTACAAATGATTACACCCTGTCCAGAGGTAAATTGTCGACTTACCACTCTCATCTGCCCTAGTGCCTATAGTCTGAGAAAGTTTGTATGTGTTCATACAACGTAAGTTGACTTATTAACTAGTCGTAGACTCCCGACCAATGAAGAGCCGACAAAGGGTTTTTTGCCATAAAAAGCCTAATAAGTACATAGGTGCCAGATCAGCGTTTCTATATTTTGCCGAGCTTCCGGCACCTTATAGTCGAACTGGTTATATCAGCATAACGCTCGACGAGTACCTAGTTCTAAATCGTAGTCATCTTACCAGATTCCATTTGGATTGGTCCTAAACTCCAAATAAAATCAAACAACACGGATTGACATTATAATCTGTTGCCCAATCCTTTTTTTTCCAAAAATTGAAAATCCGCTCCTTATGTTAGCATTACAATGAACTTTCATCTTGACTTAAGTGGGTCTCTTTTTGATCGGGTACAACCACATACGTATGTAAATCCAGTATAAGGCGGTGGTACTTATTTCTAATTTATATAGAGTTCAGTGCCCAAAATGTTCATCGAAATGTTATTAGTCTTCCTACTCCGACGTAGTTAAGTTAGTTTCAAGGTGACGTTATATCCTTGGTGGGAGACAAATACGTCATTGTTTGGTGAAAACATGTACTTCATCTTTTCCTCTTTGAATTCAAGGCCAACTTTTCTTCAATTTCGGTTAAAAGTTCTTAAATCTAACAAAGATGTCCATATCGTCTGCGTGTTAAACAAATTTGTTGAAAGTGGGACCATCCATGTTAACGTACATTATAGTATACCAAAATCCAATAATATGCCTGTAAAAACTCTGAGGAACGTTTTTCAGAGTTATACGGCTAAAAACTAATGCGTACAACCTCCATTGCTTTTATGAAAAGACATTCATTGACGATTGACGTCTAGTTGGATGACTGGTTCGTCGAGAGGCTAATCCTTACATGTTCTATACAATATAGCAGCTGCTTCTTTCGTTCATTCCTACCAGCAACATTGTGACTGGTACAACTTTGGGCTCATTCAACTTCATTTCATGGACTACTGGATTATCTACCACTTACAAATTTCTGCATTTATCTATCTGCCCAAACCAGTGCGACATTCCTTAGCCAGCTGAAAAGCCACACCATTTTATAAACTCCGTCCTACCTTACATACCATTCTTCCAAGAACACTTAATGTCGAAACGATTTCCGTACCAAACCTCAAAACAAAAAAAAAAAAACAAAAAAACGAAAAAAGTATCTACAAACCTCTGATTAACCATGTAAAACCAGTTTTACTGGAACTGAAACCTCATTTTGTATATTATGTGTGGTTCGAGAATGCGCGCGAGTAACGATTGTAATTTCGATTAATAAAGAAACGAAAAAAAAAGAAGAAAATTATGATAATGTCTTTAGGAACATACCTATTTACATGGACCAACCCCAACTGTAAGTTCATCCACACCTTAAAACCCAACGACCAGCACAATACGATTTGATAAATATTTTGAGAATGCACTCAAAAGATAATAACAAAGAAGAACCAGAGAATGCTAGTGCATAAAAATTAAATAAATTCGTATCTTTCAGATACAGAGATACAAATTTTCTTCAGATCAGAACAGAAAAAAAAAATAAAAGGAAAGAAGTGTGCTTTTACGTCGTCTTCTCTGAAGTTCAACACCTTTGCATACAGGTAGATATGTAGGTACCTGTGCCGACGAGCATCATCTCTTGCACTCACCAGATTCACATGGAAGCATCACGAATTCGCCGTGGCCATTTCGGATGACTAGAACTAAAGAAGAAGCGGCACTTTGCGCGCTTCTGGCAAAACGAAGACACAAACACGATTTATGACACTCAGCTCATTGTGAGACCCCGCAAGCGGTGCTCTAAATATTTTGGTTTCCTCATACTGTGACTGCCAAAGGGTTGCTGTTATACCGCGCAGCGAAGCAAAAAAGGGTTAAACCGTTCGACCGCATCCGATACAAGAGTAACAAAACAAAAAAAAAAACCAAAAAAGAATCACAAAAGAAGAGGGACTGCACGAAGGATTTATGACCAAAGTCATATAATATGCAATATCCGTTAGGCGATCTGACCTAGATTTTATGCAACACATTTGGAAACCTTGCCCTCAAGGGATGTGGGAATGTATGGAATTTGGAAAAGAGAAATCGATATTTCAAGGAATTCTAGGAATTTCAAATGCAAAGGAGTAGAGATTCGACTATTGTTTGGATGCATTTAGATATTCTTTTTTTTTTGTCGAAGGAGGTGCGAAGAGGAAAAGAGTTCTTTTGTCGAGATGCAATTTACGATATGAAGAAGGATGGTTCTAGAGAATATTTGGGCTCGAACTCCACAGGGGGTTTGATATGCAAAATTGAAAAAAAAAAATATATGACCGATCGTTTAGTTTCGTTACGTCATGTTGAAAGCAGACCATGAAATCTTTGTCGGGATACACAAGAAAAAATTTTGTCGGATTCTAGATAGGTACCCGGTGGATTTCTCAATGACGAGACGATCTCTGAGGCATCCCACAAGGAAGTGATCTTCAGAGTTTGCAATATCTTGAGTGTTTTGGATATACATAGATGGGTATAATTTGCGAGCGTATACTAACGTTGTTGTCATAATTGTTAGAATAAAATTTTACAGGTTATATGTAATGACTGAGTTATGGATAACTGCTAGTAGATAAGTAATTCGGTCAGCTGTCGAAAATAGAGAATTTACTTGATCATGCTGTTTATTTAACCACTCCTTGATCCTCGGTTTATTTAACTTTACCCATGAAAACATCGATTACATCCCACAGAAACTGAGATGAGACTGCAAGTTCCGTGTAAGCACCGCTGTGGATAGGACACCAATGACACCTTGTCACCGATGGTAGTATAGGTAGTTCGCTTCCATGCAGACTGTTCCAGGACAGAAAGTGGGCTGGGATGTGATATCTTTCTGAAAAACTCAGTCTGAGCTTCTCTTCCGTCGTCCAGATAACTGAAGCGCTCTTCAAGCAGTTTAACTGACAGTCAAGCGGCAATCAAGTCCCCTTTTAACTGTTTTTAACTGCCAGTGTAAACTCTCCCTTGCCTTTTAAAGATGAGAGACAACATCCATATTTATTGAATGTCAGACAAAAAATTTAAAACCTGGTTATGACTCTGGCTTCGTGTAAACATCTACTAAAGCTGGACATTTTGAGTAGGACTAACCACAGATGGGAAAATGGCTCGACGTGCCATACTCTTGTAAGAGATAGCTATGTAACCGATGTCCTCACAGAACAGAGTCTGATAGGTCAACATGCTAAAATGCTTCTTAAAAGACTTCTGCTGGAATTGCAGCGACTATCCACGTGTCCGGCAGTGTCCCAAAGAAGACTGCACTATTTAGGAACTCTTTTCTTCAATGAGCTCAGCTAACTGGAGTCTTTCGCTTCTTTGGAATCTCCAGCTGGGTTTACTGATTCATGGTTAAGCGATTTAGAAAGATCTATGGCATCACAAAGGACCTCCTTTGGTCTAAGTGAGTCTGTATCCTGGTACAGACAATAACTTAAACCTAAAAACCTAACATAGGTCGATTATTCTCGATTTACTTTTGCACAAAAAACGGTTTATCTTAATTGGATTGGAGCTTCCGTTGCTTACAGCTTAAGCTATCTTTGCTTTGCTATATCATGGCATCCGAACTTCTGTTCTTGTACAAATTTAAAGCCGATTTTCCCTGCCTTCAGAACTAGCTGTTGCGAAGGTCTGAGCCAGCAATGGTCTGTACATAATATAATCTTAATGGATACTTAATTCTGAAACCAGGTAAAGGTCTTGTGTGGGTATCCTACAGCAAGTAAAATGGTCATGAACTATATTGGAAGGAATATGTAGAAGGATCGGAGTGTAGCTTAAGACCATGCTCAACTTTTTAACCATCCAAAATATTTCGTGAATATAACATTTGCTGTTCCCATACTCATTGAAGATGAGTATCGTCTTGTTGAGTCGGAGTATTGCTGGTCAATCGCTCCATATCACGTAGTCATAAAAAGTTGTTGTCATCGTTCTGTAATGGTATACCTACTGTCCGCGCAGATACCATAAAAAATTGTTTTCTCAAGGAAGCTATGATGACTGTCTGTGACATTCGAACACTAAAAAATTCGAGGTCAACAAGACACAATACGTAGTCAGAAAAAATAAGAAAGAGTGGATGTTATGAAATCGAGACAATACGAATTCGAAGCTAAATGTGATGGAAATACCAGCCTGTTTCTGCAGACTTTGGAATAGTTCTGAAAACTAAAGTGCCGCTGTGAGAGATACACCGATGCAGAAATAGCTATGTAGGTTCAAATCCGCTGGCTTAGATGATTTTACAGCTAAACTATTTAAAGCTGTAGGATGGGAGCGAATCTTTAGAAACCCGCACTCTCTAATAGTAGGAAAGTACCATCAGGCACTTTATAGGTCTCCAGGCTTATCTAATTCGTTCACTTATATTTGTATTTGGCAGCTACTATGTCTTTACGATTTCTTAATGAAGCTGTTGTTTCATTAGTGTGACTAGAGTTTTACTGACTACGTCACTGTCTTTCTTCGGCTGTTCTACCTTTGCTGAAAGCTATCAGCCTTTTTGTAAGGGGCAGCCAATTGTGTATGGTTCTAATATATTCATTGGTGTCGGTTTTATCTTCCTTAGGTGTTTGAATGAACTACTCAATGGGAATGCCAATAGCATAGCCATCTATTTTGACAAATCTTAGTCTTAGCATAAAGAGGTCGTCGTAAATTACGTTCCACAGCAATAAATCTAGCATGGGTCCTTGAGAAATAGGGTTTATTATTTTAACATCTAATTGCGTTATGTCCTTCGATTTGTGTTTAAATTTTTGTAAATAGGACTTCATCGGAGGTGACGGCAATAATATGTGTCGTTCTCCTGGAACTTTTTCGATTCGTTACGGGCTTGAAAAGGGCTCCATAGCTGCTTAGACACGTGATAGGATTTACCACACGGGTATTCCTGTCCACTGATGGTCGATTATACTTCTCTTCTTCCGCAGCATCGCTGCGTTGCATTTCCTCGATATTGCTACTGTGCATTGGTTTGCTTTAACAGAGCCAGTTCCGACTGTTGATAGTTTTCCAGGATAAGGTGGAAAAGATCTGTATCAAACGTTTTTAGTTTTCAGGCATTCTTAAGTGAATGTCTGTGAATTAAGGCAATGTTTGTCTGCGTGTCGCTACGTATGTACTGGCTACCAACCTCCCATGTATTACCTCGTGCAAGACATGTGCTTAGCAAGGAAATACTAAGCATAGGTAATATCAATTTTCCTCTAAAACCAATTTTCTTCCATATACATGTGTAGTACAGGCGTTAAAGTCTCCTGCAATAATGATCGTACGACCCCTTGCACTGGATGGAGTTTCGTCAACCCGGCTTTTAAATTATTCCTGAAAGAAGGCGCTGGGCATCTGAAAAAGAGGACTTCTTTTATTTTAGCCCTTCCGAAACCTGCTCAGCCTCGAGTGGTTATTATCCGCGCAAACCCGTAGTGCCGCTTTAACCGTAATGTCTGCTACTCATATGCCTTCTTCTAACTGCCTACAGGCTTTGTTCAGTCAAGAGATCCTGAGCTGCTTTTTTTGTGAGTTGAATTTCAGTCATCATCATCATGGTCGTTGTTGCGCTGATCTCAACGCAATTTGAAATGCGGCATACATAGGTTTCACTTCTAGTACCTACTATGTAAGTCATTTTGCTGTGTGTTGAAGAAATGCTCCAATCGGTCATCGCTTTCTCATCCTTTGGCAATATATTCAAATCTGCAGCATCGGTAGTATAATTTCAGTCTAGTTTTTCTTTTGTCCTACTGTTAACCCAACCAAAGCGATTTTTTCTAACTACCATCTGTATGTCAGCATAATTCCCCATAATCATCATTCTGGGGTTTTATTCTTGACAAAATCTTTACGCTTAACAAAGTTGCACAGTAATTAGCTGCTACACCTTAACACATCTGGAATAGATAGTAGGTTTGTGATGATAAACTATAAGCACCTATAAAACTTCAACAAATCCCCCCCTACCCCACGTAAATATCTAATCCGTGAAACAAAATACCTTACTATCGTGCATGTCAAATAAATTACATCTCCCCTAATACCGTTCCAAACAATAATGCATCATGATACCATGATAGACGATACATTAGAAGCCTCAATCCCCATTTATACCACCAACTCGAATTATTATCAAACTCCAGCAGACAGCCGACACTCGCACTCTATCCAATCTCAACCGATGCGAGACTAGATCATAAATTTCTCACACATCTTGTATAAATTATTAAAACTCTTCCAGTCAGATTATAAATGTCATTAAAGCCGCAACATTGTATAGATTCTTCTTAATTGGTTCCATGCTTGCTTGTCTGTCAAGCATTATGCCGGTGATCCCGTGTCACTAATGCATACTAATGATATGTTGTAACAATAACCTAGAAGCACAGCACCAGCAGTCACCGCAATCATTATAAATATAAAATTTTACATGCAAACGATATGCCAAGAAGAAAAAAAAGAAGTATCTATCCATCTCAGATGTGCAAAGTGTCAAGTGAAATTCGCGTAAAAAGCATCTCACACCACGCAGTTGTGCGCACATAAACTAATTAACACCATATGCGTCCGTTCTTACTTCTTGTTGAGGAGTTTTCATTTTCACGCCGCGCTGCCATCGATTATTTAGTTTTAGATGGCTTTTCACCATCCTCTCCTGTCTGTGAGGAACAGGCAAGTTCCAAGGAATCACCCTTGGTTGGAGTGTTTTTTTTTTTTTGTTTTTTCTGTGTTCCATACCTCCGAAGGGGAAACATCCAGGCAGGCATCCCATTAAGTGACTTGTGGCTGTGTAAATATTTATTCACTTTGACAGACGATATGGCCATGATGCTTTCGTTTCTTCCGCACTCTCACTCTCGCTCAGTCGGTCTGTCTCATTCACTCTATTTACCACCATTGTGTGAGAAGTTCAATTCTGGTTTTGACTACACAGTGTGTGTATGTGTGTGTGTGCGTGCGAGTGTGTGAAAACCAGATGCCAGCGACCCTTGTTAGCTGTCAGGGAGTAGAATCGACAGCCATTATAAAAGGGGCGTGGCTAACGAATATTGTATGAGTGTGTCTTTATTTACCAAGCTAGCTGTAGTCAGAGAAGGAAGGGAACAACATACAGATGCGTTGTACTTTTTTTTTTTTTTTTTTAAAGTATCTTGTATCTAAAGGGACAACTTTTGGTCTTGTCATCATCATATTATTATTATTTTATTCAAAACTGTTCCCCCTTATAATCGGATCAAAAATTCACATCTTCTTGGTTTTCCTTTGAACGATAATTTACATTTGAACATAAAAATGGGAAATTTATTTTTATTTCGTATCTCTCTTCTGTTGTGTGATAAAAATATACACCAAGTATTTTATTATTATTTTTTTTTTTTTTTTGTATCTTTTGGTACACCTCATTCAGATGCGATGCTGCCGGTCCGACATGTCGATGACTGAGATGATGCTAATGGGTTTCGAAGCATGGAAAATGGCAGTCGAAACAAGTGACAGCGGGTTGATGGTTGAACGCAGTTCTTTTGTCGAAATTAACATATTTCTCAGCTTGGAGCGGGTTTTTGTTTTTTTGTTGTCGTGTTGTTAAAAAGAGAACGAGTATCTGACAGTTTGTGACAAGTGATTGTGACTATAAGGAATATATATCTACCTAATAATAGATGGCTTATCTTCGTTGTCAAAAGGTGTGATATACAATTCATTAAGAGAAGAATTATAATGACAACGAGAGAGATTTGAATGGTGCGGGGGTATTTTAGGAAAGATTGTATGTATTAAGTGGGATTTGTAAACAATATTATGTATCTGTCAGAGGCGACATACCTGAAATCTTTATGCAAAGTATTGGTGGGTAATCAAGAAAAAAAAAATATACAGTTTCTCGTTTGCATATATGATAGAAATTAAAAGAAGTGTTGAAATAAAATATATTATGGGGGAAATATTCGATGTAGTATATTGTGCAGCGGTATTTTATTACAAAAATTAAAAATAAAAATAAAAAAATGCAAATATTTGACGCGACAAGTCCGTAGGGAACCCATGGCGTAGCTATTTTATTAGTTTTTGTGGAGTACAACGACTGCATAAGTGATAACTACTAAAGTGATATGCATTCATGTAGATTTACATACAATAACCGTCAACCGATCTTCTTATATGCGTAGATTCTGCGTTGATTTTTTTCTTTTAGGACATATAGTTCAACATTCGTACTTGGCAAAACTGTGGCTTAAATTATTTTAAGATACTGTTAAGGTGTAGTGGGCTTCAGCCTATTCAGCATTTTTGGTTTGAGTAACCTTTTATTTGGAGATGGTCGTGGTGTCATCTGTCAGTTGATTTCGTTGGAGTTCTTATAGGATATCTTCTGTACCATATTTCATCGCATACTTCTATATGTAAATATGTATATCCTTGGAATGGCATTCGATAAGGAAGGTACTATTGGACTAGAAGTATACATATACTGCTACATGAAGCCATTTATTTTCCTAAATACGATATTAGCCGTACAGCTATTATTCAGATCATTGAAATTGTATAAGGCATGTAGAAATCATTGTCACCATCATCATCAATACTTAATATTTTGCGTGCCTACCCTTCGATTGTAGAACATTCTGATATATTAATAAGCTTTTGGGTTAGATTTTCAATTTGCTGAGGAAGCAACTGACTGCCTTGCCAGATATGTGAATAGAGAGACTTTAAGGCGCCGATGTTTGATGTCAGTCTTCAATAGTATACCATACGTAGAGTTTGATCCGACTATCGAAGTAGTAATACTTACAGATAGTGGAATTTTCTTGCGAGTTCAGTATGTTCCTTCTTTCATATGAACTTCTGATCGTAACTTACATTATTCGAAAGTTTAAGGATGAATCTTCATAGCTTCAGATTTTTAGTAGAGCTTAGGCTGAGGGCATAGCCATTTTAGATTAAACAAGATATTTGAGATAATTGGTTCTTCTACATCCTAGAATTCCCTCTAGTCTAGCTTGAATTAGCAATAGTAAGCAAAAGAACAGTTGTGCCTTCTAAAAGTCGACTACTTATGCTATTTTCAAACAATCCATAGGTCTGCATCTGAATTGGCAAATAAGGCTGCTTTCCTAAATTCAACCCAAATGCGCATTGTGACTGCACATCGCATCCGTGCTGCAAACACACGCTGCTTTCAGTATGCGATGCGCATTCTATTGCGTTGTGAATTATGACGTTTAGCAATGTTATGCGATGCGTACAATTTATTTTTTGAAAATTTGAAACAATGTGTAATAAATTAATTGCAACTCAGATAATTAATTATTTCCTAAACAATTGTGGTGCTGGTGACAATCGAATATTCACGAAATATATTTTAAAGGTAATCCAAAAGGGGTAGTAATAACAAATACCATTTGCATCGTGTTAGTTCACGATGCGCTGTTTGCTTTTGTTTGCGCAGTGCATTCATTCACAATGCACTAAGGAATGCAATGCGTTGAGTCATATTTTGAGTTTGCATTTAGGAATGGTTGCTGATGCACAAAGCAGATAGTGCTGCATTTAGGCAAGCAGCCTAAATTGTATGCTCAAAAAAAGCTTTATACTCTTAGTCTACATAGACAGTATACGGATGTGACCTTCCTCGACCAGTCTTTTCTACGATATACGGCAAGAAAGGAATGCAACAGTTTCGTTAGGAAAATCTTTCTTGGGACACATTTTAAATCGGTCTATATACTTTTCAGGCCTTATTGCAGATATGATTCTGCTCTTGAATAGCTGAAAATTAAAAGCTTCTAGAAATATGTCTGTAGGTAACTCATTCTGTATGGAAATGATTTTTGCTATATATGTACATATGTAGGTATGTTGATGCTAGTAATGCAGGGCTACGTATGTCAAAGTAGATATGAAATAGATTCAGTTCTGCGGAACATCAATCATGGTAATATTTGAAATATAGAGTTGTTTAATTGGGACACCATATTTTGCCAATAGGGTTTCTCTGATATTCGTGAAGATGGCTGATGTTCGCTTTGACGTTTCAAGTGACGAAATAGTACACGCTTCAACAACGTTTGTAAGTTATCCATTTTGTTTTATCAAAATTCACGTTAGGTTGCGAAAACTACTCATATACGCATGCGATTTTTTGACTGATCATTTTTAGTGATGAAGTCCATTTTTAACTCAATAGCTGCGTTAATAGGCAAAATTGTCACAAGTCAGAAATCCGAAGAAATACATAAAATGCGGTCCTGGTTTCATACTGGGAGAGTCATTGGTCTATACTTCTTCTTCAATAGCCACAGTTGATAAAGATCACTACCGGACCACACTGACTGACTATTTTTGGGATGAAGTGGGAGAAGATAACTTGGAGCATATGCGGCTTCAAGAAGATGAAGCTACATGCCACACAGCTGAAAGTTTTATCTCCAGAAATGGCCTACTCAGTTACCCGTCTCGTTCATGTGATCTGACTCCTCTCAACGATCTTCTTTGGAACTATAAGAAGTCCTCCGCGAAGAAGCTGAAGACTTTATACTAGCTCAGGACCAATATCGAATACCAAAAACCTTGCATTTCCCTCGATTTGTGCGAAAAGTAATGGGAAATGGGGTTGAATGCATTTAGTTGTGAGTGGGTTTCCGTGGAGAACATTTGAATGATGTATTCCATAAATAATACCACTTTAACTCGAAGTAAAGTTTTTGTTGATATCTTTAACAGACGCAGTTTAATTTAAAACCAAAATGAGGCGCTCTTGATGGAAAAGCTATAATAAGCAGCTTTCGGTGAGCCAACAGTTAGGGATTGGATGTTAGTGTGAGATTTTCCATTAAGTGGTTTGCCTGACTCTATCCATCGAGTAGATGTATAAATTTGTTGCGGCTAGCTTTCAACCATCTACCAGTGAAGATGAAGTTGCTCTAATGCAAGGTATCATTTTCCATACCCTTCTTACATCGAGAGCTACTAAACAATAAATTTCTTAAATTTTTTTGTGGTGTGTTATAGTGAGATATGTGTGGTCTCCTCATGTAGTTTAATTACCTGATATAGCAGACATCCTTTCTTTGAAAGGGAGTTGAATTCGATTCCTTCGTAAAGATATAGAATTATCTTATCGATGGCTAGCTGACGCAAAAGTAAGTGGCATTGTTTTTTGTCTTTTGTTTTGTATTAAGTCAACTAACAGCAAAAATTCCCTGTCTACATACTGACGCTTTAGTTACATGTCATTTCAACTGTATTCAAGAACTAAGTATAAACAACAATTTTGTCTTTGTTGGATTTTCTGAGTTATAGGACGACATCACGTTTTACGTTCCATTAAATGCACGCTAACACAGATTCCTGTGAAATGGTATTGTCATCAACATAAAGAAATCTATATTTCTGGTGCTCCTAATCCGAAAAGTTCAAGGCAACTCGATAACCATTACCACCTCTTTTCCATATATGTATTGCTTTGGATCGCTTTTTTATCGAGTTACCTACATATTTCAGTAATTGAAACCGTTGGTCCGATAGTCTGTAATACTCTATATAATCCGTTTTGAATAATAAGTACCTTGATCAAAATTTCAAGGAGAATCAGTATTGTGGAAAAGAAAACCTCAAACTAAAGCGTCACACTTCTGAGCGTGATCAAGGTTCGACTCTCAGAAAACTTTAAAGTTTTGATCACGGTTCTACATCTCGCGAACTTCTGATAAACATTCAAGAGTATAACCGTCATAAAAGAGGTTTCAAGAAACATTATCATTCAGAAACTGCGGCATTTAACATCTGGACCCTTCCATTCCAGCGAACTAGGTCCTATACTGGTCTGTTGCGGCATTATATGTGTGTATGGATATGTAAAGTGCTCATAATGTCACACAAACTAAAGAGTACAATCAGTCATTAACACTGTCATCCAAATATTTTTTGAAATAGCGATTTAAATGCCGAAAAAGCAATGAAAAACAAATCCAATTCCAAACAGGATTTAAAAAGGCTTCTCTACAGTTGTTCAAACATTTCATCTAATATCCATTGACTAAGATTTTTCAAGGAGATGAAGGAATCAAATTGTCTCCAGTTAAAGTTCCTGTACTATGTTACTCTCTTACTGTTCGTTGGTGATCAGGGTATCCAACCATCGTAATGTCCTCAGAAACTTGGAAAGATTGGGGAGTGACAGAGGAAGTGATGTGTATCCTTGTGAGCTTCTTCGTCACCACAGCCTACAGGTACTTATATTGTCATCGCTGAGTTTAAGTTTCATTGTGCGGTTAGAAGTTTATGGCTAAGGAGTGCACCTACCAGTGTTGACAACGAATTCCTGCCATTGTCTAGAAGTTTGTTGGTTCTAGCTTTGCCATATACAGGACAAAGCTTCCTTGATATATCACAGGTGGTAAGCGAGTTCCAACTATTGTGGGCTGTCATTAAAATATTACCTTCAACTCGCTCTTTGAGGGTACAAAGTGGAGCTGAATCCATTGAAGTAATCGATTTTGACATATTACATACCCTTTCCTTGCAAACATACATATCAGCTACATATCTCATGTGACCCAGGGACTTAGCAGCAAGTAATATTGTGCTGCGAACCAATAATCCTACGTTTTTCGTGACAACATTGAAATAGATTGAACTTGTTTTGCCTCTGAGAAGCTTTGCAATCACTTGACGGTTAAAGCAGGAAATTGCGGATAAATGAGCTAGGTTTGGTCTAGTATACGCGTCCTTGTGACTGGACCACTTCAAAGCTGAGTTATAATTAAAAACATCAACTTCAACTAGCCCATTGGGAATGTCTTCTTGAGCTTAGGGAATCCAAAAGAATATTTAATCTAAAGACAAGAAAATTATTAGACTGCCAGTAAAATAGTTATCTTGTAATACTTCCTTAATGACAGAGTAGTAACTTTGCATGAAAGTAGATGGCACTATTTTTGTTAAGACACCTTGTCTTCCATTAAGCATTACGTTTATAGTTCGCTACTAAGAACATACATATATACTTCATAGGTGAGGTGGTAAGTTCTTGCTTTAACTTTACTTCAAGGCGGACTAGGTATACGATGAACAGAAATTGTTGGGAAAACTAAAGTAGCTATACCAGATGGCTACACACTTAATCCCAAGGATTCGTTTTATTTCTTCAAGTATATACATATATATACATATATACGGCATGTCCTTAAAGATACACACCCATGCAAGTTCCCACTATGTGTAGATACACCTGTCACGTCGAATGTTCGAAACTTAAAACGTTGACTGAATTTTATAAACCGAGTTCAATACACCTATTCCAATTATATTTTAAGCTCACAAGGATATTTGTTGTTAGTTAAGTTAATTAGATTCGAGGACAGGTCGAGTGATCACAGCTTCTTACAGCGGGCACGTTCATATTTTTGAAAACAGAAACTAATCGGAGTATTAGCTTCAAATGAAGTCATCATAACATGTGTTCTATTATAAATGTTCTATATAACTCCAAAAGAATTTGTCAGGATTCTTCTTTAAAACAAAATCGTTCAGTATTTCTCCGCATCTCATGCATCTACCACTTTATCCGAGAATCAAACACGTCCTCCCATTATCCGCGCCATCTCTTGCTCAGCTACAGCAACTCATCTGAATTCTCTTTAAATTCAAATCGGACTCATTAAAGTGTTAGTGCTTCTCACTCACACCATTCCAATAGAAAAAGTCGCAGAGAAAATTTAAATTGGAGACAACTTCAATTTCAATCCGAAAATGTTCACATCTAATTGGACTCACTACGGAGAGTGGGATTTGTTGTTTTCTTCTCTTAAAAGTATCTCAAACAAACAAACACAACCAAAAGTCGAATCTGCACCTTTGTGTGCGTGTGGGTAAGTGAGCGCATAACCGCATCCAAGAGATATACTATCTCAGACCAGTTCGACTGGTATCGGAAAAGTTGGTTAGTGAATCGCCAACTAGAGTCGATTCAACAGCAGGTGGATTGTGTGTTGGAATCTTGAGGGTTGAACAATAGCTCTGCTTTTGCTATGAATGAGGGTTCCAATTGGAACCCCTCTCGACACAATTGCAATGTTCCCACTTCCCTTGCATAGATGTCGTATAAATGTTTATCCGTTTATTGGCCCGCTAATTGCTTTATACACAGTTTTATTCTTTTTTATGATCTCAATCATCGATGGGGATGGCAGGGTACCTAGCTCGCCGTAGATAGACATCAGGTGTTTGATTAAGTATCCACTTTGTTGGTTGTTATATTTGCGTAGCGCCAAATAACTGGAAAGCCACACAAAAAAGAGGGAATAAAAAGAAAAGAAGAAAAAAAAAAAAAATAAAACAACAATAACAGCTAACATCTTTATGATTATGGCGGTTTTAAATCATAAAGCGTGTGTACTGTGTTGCAGCGCGACGGCGACGGCTACGGCTACGACTACGTCGTCGGGAGTATAGTAAGCGAGGCAAGCGAGCCAGGAGAAGAGTTTGACGTTTCATAAATCTTTGTCGGGGAAGGCGTGAAATTACAATGATCGTTAAATGGCAGCGTTTATGCTGTCTGTCTGTTTGTTTTGTTTACTGTCTGCAATTGCTTGACTAATGGAGTAGAGTGTGCTTGCGCTGCTCTTTGTATTGTTACTGTTTTTGTTCGACTTATGACTTGAAAAATGGTAGAGTGGCAGACCCGCTGCATGGCGCTTTCTTAACGGGCTTAACTTGCCATTCACATACCATACCATACAGACACACAGAGGGAGAGTGTTAGAGTTGGGGCGCCAAATTGTCTAATTGGAAAAAAAATAACAAATTATCTGACATTGGCTGGGTAGCTAGGTACAAGGTACCTTTGCAAATATTTTGCTAATAAGATTGATGACTTGTGGCGAAAGGTTGTTGTTTTAGATAGAAATTATGTTTATAGGAAGTTTGAAAGTGTTTATGTCCAGAAGGAACGCACATGAATCAATAAGAGCTCTAAAAGTGGGTTAGTTCAAAGAGGACTCGATTTGGAAAAACTACAATTAAGTTCCACAAGAGATTGGCATTTGAGAATGTCAAGGAAATTATGTGCTTGGTGATGATATCCTATCCATGGTGGATAGAAGGTCTGCACTGTAGGATAATTCGTAATTTTTGGAAGCCCACTATAGGAATACTGTCAAACAATTGAAAGTATCCGCAGACCTTAGCCTGGACAGGATTTAAACAGATCCCTTATGAACTTCTAGGACCGTTTTCATTATACAGAAGTTCTATAAAAAGAAGAGAATCGAGACGGTCTGTGAGTCGATATAATCATATTTAGAATTCGCTGGTAGAGGATCTGGCCTGGCATCGATGCTGACTGACTGATAGTATTTTCAAACTGAATTTCAGGATAGATTTCAAGGTTCTCACGGGTAGACTGGGAAAGAGATAAAACAATAGGGAAGTTCTAACCAGAAATTGGCACCGATAGTTCAGAGATGAACACCTGGATTGAGTTTGGGAACACCTAGACGTCAAATACGCAGGTTTTCGCTTAACCTTACGAATCATAATAGAACAATCCGACAAGTACTTCGAGAAGTCTTTCTACACCTTTAATCGAGATGCTATCTAATCGGCCTTGTGCAGGAGAGTACAAGTACAAGTTGTAAATTAAGAGGCATATTTTATGGTGCTGACTATAAGGACCAGAGTTGAAGAAATAATTGGTCGCGACATCTATGCAGAAAAGAATGAACAACCAGAATATTGCCCGAAGAAAAGCACAAAAATTTTGGGCGCAGTCGAGTCGACTGAAAGATACTTTTGCAGGAATAAGGTTCGAAAGTTTTACTTAAAAGTAAAAGAGAACATACATATGTATGTTATCGTTGAATCGCAATCGGTGCTGAAACTATATGGCTTACGAAATAGTGAATCATGGCGATGACTTATATTCCGTGGGAAGCATTCAAAATTGATAGTCAATAATTCTGTCAATTTTATCAAAATGGATTGAATATAGTCGCACATACGTACATATGTATCTAAAGGGGACAGTCAAAGTTTTCGAAGCTTTGGGATACGACTTGGCAATGACTCTTATAAACTACTTTTGAATATTTTCCTCAGTACGATAAATAGAATATCATTATTCTGTAAAGAAAGTAGAGCCTCAGTTAACTATGGAGACATAAGAAAATTGTGCATACGCATACTACTTACTACAGCGATGAATTTTACAAATCAATATCTTGTCCATCTAAACAGATATACAATATAGGCTGTTAGCATATGCTTACATATATAGTTCAAAATGATTCCACCCACGCGTCTTCTCTTTTAAATAACGATACCGGCTTGTATACTTAAGACCCTTTATCATCAGAGGCTTGCAAATAAAGACTGGAGATTCTCGTGAGCTATATGAGCAGTAGAGATGGGGAGAACATTAGCTTCTCCAAAAAGAGCACGGAAAGCTCGCGATCGAAGACATTGAGGGATTATACTCCAGGAATAAAAAGGAACGAAATACAATAACGGTGATAAAACATGAACGTGTCGAGGCAACAAGATCCGTATAGAACCCTTCAGAGATGAAGAAGGCAATTTTGTAGTAGAGTCATAGTTGGTGCTGAGAATATGAAACAGAACTATTTTCCTCCAGGCTGTATATCGGCGACGAGGACCAAAATCTCGCTATCAAGCAGAATTGATTATTCGTCGACTAGGTGGACGGTAGTCAAAACTTCCATCCACCTGACCAAAACGAAGTAGAAATAGCAACCAACCTATAAAGCAGCTGTAAATGACTAGGTAGAGAACATAGAGCGAATAATTTCTAAGATTTGGTTAAACAAGTGTTTACTTGTATGAATGATGTCTCAGCATCGTCTGCCTGATCCACAAAAAAGGAGAGTCCATCAGCTGGGCCAATTACAAAGGTATCAGTATCCTAAACATCGCGTACAAGCCCTTATAAGTCTAGCGGTAAGTGAGAGCAATACCAAATACATATACATATGCTGTCAAAAAGAAAGGATACACTACATCGACGAATTGGATAGAACGCCAGAGTCGACAGCTAAGTAATTCTGGCAACAGCACCTAAGCAGAAATAACACAAAGAATAACTCTTACCAATCGCTGTTTATTTAGGTTGAGAAGGCAATTAAGTAGTAAGGTCCTAACAGGAACAACTAAGAAGATTGTGTATAAGACCTTGATGATCCGACTTTCTATACAGCGACATCGACGTAGTAAAACAAAATAGCGTTATGGATGGCGCACAAAATATATTAGGGGACTTCAAAGCTTGAAACTTGGTTAGGAGCTAGAAGGTTTTATAAAATTAATGGGCTTACCTTGCATTGAATAAGTTTTTTTTGTAAACTTTTAGCTTTAAAAGTTAATGCTCTTAAAATATTTGGCCTTAACCAACATAACCTAGAGTTTTCGCCTGAATGATGTACAATTCAAAGTAAAAGTTTTTCTTTAGTAAAAATTAAAAACTAAAACTATAGCAATAATAGTAATATTTTATCTCTGACTACAAGTATCTTACTATATTTTTTTTTAACACTCTTCTCTTTATTTTCAGGTACGTACAACATCCTTATAATCACAAGTCTACTTATAAATTGTATATGGTAATAGGATTTAATTCCCACTGATAAAGGTAACATCAACTATTTAAACGAAGACTCTTTCGAGTTCAAAAAATAACTATACCTATAGTATACATACTATGAAACTTGAGGCTTTTTAAGGGTAAACTATTTTTTGAAGGAGGATATATCATTTCCAGATGATTCTATTATGGCGGCAAACTGCTTGGTAAATCTCCAATGCTTATGGTGTTGAATGGCAATCCTTTGAAGACGAAATTGTACTGATTCTCTAAACGTGATTTAATTCATGAGGTAAGCCTCGACAAGGATTCGAGCGACGCCAGTAAAAGAAGTAAGATTTGAGACGAACGAACGTTGTGCTTAAATCCAGCACTATGCTGGACATTCTATGCTTTAATTCAGTTTAGCAAGACGCTAAAGATCTATCCTTTAAAAGTCGGTGTTGCTTTGGGAAGTGGATTGTATATACGATCCTCTTAAAACTTTATGCTGTAGTGACATTATGCATATTATTCTATTTCAACGAATGGAGAGAACCTATAGTTGTAATCCGTTTCCCAAGGAATAGGCTTTCTCATGAAATTTTTAACTCTCAGATGTTTGTCGTACATTCGTGAAATGCTTAGCAAGGCATGTACGCGACGAGTTTTGCTAGAGTTTTGAGCAAAAGCATAGTTTTCTGTTGCAAGTTACCATTTTTTTCGGTACATTATACGTATATAGACTATTTAGATACTAGAGATCTATATAGAGTTTGTGGAGACGTAGGTGCGGATATGGACACTGTTCATTTTCTATCAAAAAATTCCTCTCGAAGGATATTTTGTCAATGATTCAGAGGGAATCTCAAAAATGCCACATAAGACCAATCATGCTGAACTCCTGTTGGTGCATGGAGAGGGTAGGTAAGTAGGTCGTGTAGGGGTATGAGTTTTTCATAAGGCATTAGCCACCATAGTGGACTCATCGAGATGACTAGAGAACCATTACGATAACAAACCTAAACCATCTCTTCCATGCATTTGATCTCCCTAAACAATTTTATTATCTCATATTGGTTCGCAGACCCCATTTCCTGTTGTTGTCAAAGAAGCACTTTCCTAGGTGTTTAAATCTACTAAGAGCTATAACTTGGCATTCACAGAGTAGATGTGTAATGTCATTGCAGTATCTGCATATATCCGTATTTGATAATCTTAATCTCAAGGTATGGCTCCTCAGAAGGCAATAACTAGAGAGAATCCCCACCGCTATTCCTGACCGTAACCGGCTTAGTTTTATTATCTCCGCAGATTTTTTCCAATCTAAGACAGTTCCCAAAGCCTTAGACACCCTATGTCCCATATTGAAGATCCTATCGAGAATTATCTTCATAGCAATGCATGCACATTGGTGGCCTTACTCCTCTTCATCCATCGTTTGTAGAAGCTCTGATCCTTTCTTGGCCAGTAAGTCGCACTGTCCAGGTACCCAGCATAATCTGACACGGTTCTGCGTACATAATGCCCTAAGGATTGTGCGGCAATTATTGTCTAATTCAGATTTTGTGATGTTGGATTCTAACGTCTTAAGCGCAGCCGGAAAATCAATGTAGATGGCGACATTCTTGTCAGATATTAATCCCATCTCTGTGTCAGGAGTTGCAGGTTTATATCTCTGGAGTATACATACATAATATAGACGACTTTAATTTGCCAATCCTCCCTTTTCGGATAAATTACTTCATACGGTGTATCGAAGCCGAGGCTACCGAGGATGTCATCCGATTCATCAGGGATGTCGGTCCCAAAGAATGGAGCTATGTCCCTCATTGTTGAACTTGAAGAGCCCTACGTTAGTGAGCCAAAGTGCACTATCATCCGCCTGTAGTTTAAGGACAAGTGGTAAAAGATACAGAAACATCTCGAGGATGCTAAGAAGAGAGTGTATAATTTCTTTAAATCTCAGATTTTTGACTCTTCGATACTGGGGAGCACAAAAGATACTTCTATTGAGTCTGCCATCCATATCTCTGTCCATCTCTATCCATTCAGTTTTTAGGTAGGTACTCCAGGCCTACCACTTGTTTTAGTGTTCACTAGGCAGGCTGATGATATTTCCGACCTTGCTGAATGCGATTTCATAAATTTCCATTACTTTCACCAACACTATGGGTACATATGTATTTGTACGAAGTACATACCCTTTCTTCAGCATATGACGCACCACATCGAGGTCCACTTAAAAACTCTTATCCAACCACAAGTGGAATTTGGAGTTGTTTAATAAGAATTTATTAATTGGCCGCGTTGGTTGCCTAACTATGCGGTCTTTTTCAAACCAAACCATATCTTGTGGTTTCCCTACCACCATGTGTCTAAAACTGGGGTGAGGTTGAAAAATATAAATTAAAACCACTCACTCATCTCAAAGAAGGGAAATTCCAACACGCCACTCTAGCAGCTCCGTTTTTAATCAATTCATTCAAGTGGTTGCGATATGAATTTATTAATATTTTTCAATTAACCACAAGCACTAAAAACAGCGAAACGAATTTCTAAAAATACGTCCCCCACGTAGGAGGTCCTACTAAACACTTGGAACTTGTATTACATTCCCTCCTCCCCCGTCTAATTCAATCATTTTTCCTTAATTAAATGTCATTCGCTTGGTTTTCTCAAAAAGTTAAAAATACTAAAGAAAAAAAAAAAGAAAAAAAATTTAAGCATTCCTTTGATGTAGCCAGAGTTAGACACTGCTTCTGACTGCCTGCCTGCTACCTCATACCCATCGTCTCGTCATCCATTAAAATGTCGTCCTCTGATTTTAAATAAATAAAATACACGACCCGCGTGTTGTATAGTGTGTGCTTATTTTCGTCCAAGACCATGACAAGACAGAAGGAGGAAAACACGTTCCCAAAGCTTCTTCATGGTAAGGAGATACAAATAAAAAAAAAATAAACTCCGTCAAGATGCGTTCCCGCCCGCCCGAGGAATGAGAACATTAATTCGCCTCCGATACACGGCTGTATAGTTTGCCAATGGCATTTGGATTTCTCATCACGACTTCGGGGCTAGCAGAGACACAGACGACGGTACGGCTGGGAAAGCCATTCCGAAACATCCCATGGCACCCAAGCGGCCAATCTAATTGATATTCAAGTGCAATGCGTTTCGGTTGAATTGCAGCTTGACGACGACCAATGCAAAAATGCGTTTTACTGCCACGCTATACGCGATTCCCTATTAAAGTGCCGGATGAAATTATATCAAACACATGCTGGCTGCATTTTAAGAACCGCGCATTTTATTGTTATTATTTTGGGCTCTCTCTCTCTCTCTGCCTCCAATCAGAGGGCAGAAGGGGTGATGATGGGACGATGTTTATGAATGCTGTCCTCTCTGTTGGTATAGTGTAATCGCATTTTTGCAATTACTATCCGAAGGCACTTAAGGCACTCGTCGAGAACCGCACCAATCGCCGTGAGTCCATTAGTGTGAAAAGGAGGGTGGAAGGATACCAGTGTACAAACATGGCTACTAAAAATTAAGTCGTATGAATATTTTGCTTATCTGAAATCGATTTTGCGCAAAATAAAAAAAATATGCAACTCAAGCATTTCTCTAACTTGTTTGTCTCTGAATATAGATACAAGTATCTATTTATTTTAATTAAGAAACATCACAGGCGTCTTCAGGTATGCATACACTATTGAAAGATTTCTATGTGTGACTGATAGGATATTCGACTTTCAACTGGTACCTTGACCAATTTATTTTTTTTTTTTGAAAAAAAAAAAAACCGAACAAAAAATACAATCATCTAATTTAAATTCCCCTAATAGCTAAAATATGTATGTATGCCTCTTGATGAGTGGCTATGTGCAGCATAGTCTTCGAAGACGATAAAAGACAACCTAACGGATAGCGATTGCTTTCTTTAGATATTATTCTTGTGTCCACTTGTAATCTGATTCTTTAAAAAAGATACGCTAATTCTTGCCTGGGATTGACATATGTACTTTAAAATATTAAACCAAGATAAGAAGTGATTGGTCGTAGCTATTAATTATATAAATTGATATCTTATTCAAACATGAGAGACATCCGATGACAGATTGGAAAGATAAAAGAACATGACATGAACATTGTATTCATTATATTGTTTTGTATGTATAGGAGTGTTTTTTTTTTTTTATGTTGCTATATGGTGTCTCATTTGAATTCGAAACTCAGCTTATAGATTCGTAATGAATTTGACAGTAATATTTTAATTTCTTTGACATTTGACAACATTTCTAAGATGGCCACTCGTATTGCCGTCGGTATCAGTGGATACTCCTATCAATGATTTAAGTGAGTTATAGAATTTTAAAAATGAGAAAAACGGTGAACAAATGACGGGAATTATTAAGAAATCAATCTATAGAGAGGCAAATTGTTACTTGATAAAGTCGCCATATTTTATTGTTATTTAGATATATTTTCTATCTTAGATCAATATGTCAAACCGAGCTGTCATTCTTGCTGTTTTTTGTTATATTTATATTTACTATAGTCTAACAATTTATTAGACTGAACGAAAAAAACACACCGAGGTCTATCAAAGTCATCACAGAAACGTGGCAGTAAGTCACTATAAAAATAAAGCAGTAGCCGACATTATTTTGAGTAATAACTGGAACAAATAAAAGGAAAAACTAATAAAACCAATTGGATATCTACGATTTTTTGTAACAAAAAATTATTCAATACCATCAATATACCTCAGTTTTGATGTTTTCATACAAATTATCGATAACATAAGGAAAATTCAAATCTGGTATCACTGTTTCTATCGGGGCTAAGAGTTTAACCACGAAATCTATCTGGGCTTATCTTAACCCATATGGGATTAGTTTTTGAGGTATTTAACAAGAAAATTCCTTAGCTTCGATGTCGTTTTTTTGTACAATCCCATACGGCTATTGTAAATAAATGCACATGTAAACAATGCTACCAAATTAGCTAAAATTCTTTTGAAAAGTGTTGTCAATATTCGAATCTCGTGACTTTATGATTTTTATGGGGAACATATCTAACTGTCCATCTGAGCAAGCTATCTCTCAAATGGTGGATAGATTTTGTACCACATCTTCTGTAAATAATGCATTAGGACCAACACATTAAAGGAACGTGCATACTGAAGAGAATGTATACTCTGTAAAAGAAAAGTTCTGGGTAAACTGTGACTCTGTCCGTTTACTATGCACGTGGACATTTTTGCACAAAGATCTTGTCTCGGTCTTGTATACGATCAAGCTGATGTAAAAATCAATGGCCCAATATGAGGTTAATTCAGAAGGGACCCTACAGACCTCATTAGTGTGGTTTCGAGTTTGGTTGCACCATTGGACTTATAAATTAAAATCATTACTGGATTGTGATCAATGACTATTTAATTGAAAACATTGATGACATTGATCTGGAAGAAATGTGGTTTCAACATGATAGCTACATGGTACATGGCAACTAAGACCATCGACTTATTAAAATGAAATCACAATTCGGCGAAAAGTTGAACTCGAGAGGTTGACCTGTCAATTGGCTTGAAGATCGTGAGACTTACCTATTCTGGATTATTTTCTGCGGGATTACGTGATTCGTTTCTTTAGATAAAACAGCACCAACTGGAAGTCACTATTTTTTGTTTTATTCGTGACACACAGCCACCATTGCTTGGAAAAGTGACCCAAGAACCGTCGTGGAGGTTAAAAAAAATATCTAACGCGACAGGTTCGTACGAGACCCAGGACCTAGTATTCACAACTATTTATGTTGTGCGTGCTATTTTGTTCACATGGAATGGAAAGAACCTACTGTTTAATGCTGTGCCTGAAGGGCGTTTTTTTTATTTGAGAAGCCCTTTCATGTCATTTATACTTTTTGTCAGAGACTCGCGAGAGTTGGGATCGTTAAAGGAACTTTACGTGTTGATTGTTTCTGTAACCCTTTCCAATCCTGTCGCGTCATTGGCTTTTGATAGAATGTGCGAGAAAAACTTTTTCTTGACAAATACCTTGAAACAGGAATGAGTCTGCTCCTTAGACTCATTTTTGTCCAACAGTCTACGGAAACAAGTTCCACTTTTGACTGTTCCGCCAGCTTGAAGGATGATAAGATGGTTTAGTATCCCACACACTTTGGGCAGGTATTCCTAATAATTTTACCTTGAATCAAACAGTTTAAATCAGGGAGGCTTTCGGATTTTCATATTTGCAATATTTTTCAGATATCTCTCACACCTATCACGCAGTCCATCCCTAAAGTGTCGTTGCTTCGATATTTCTTATGTCATTACCTCTTTTCTTTTCAGTCTGCCCTGTACGAAATAAGTATCTACTACTTTGTTTGGGAATGATGTTGTGAGCCAGAGTAGCTCTTTAGATTCAGAGGTAGCGAATCGAAAATGTTGCTGTGTCGGTAAGGCTTTGAATGTTTTCTGAGTCCTCAAATGTTACGAATATGTAGCTCAATTGGTAAAAGATGTAGAAGGACAATAGGACATTAAAAGCGTTGGTCAAGTAAAAAATGTTGTCTGAGTTCAGGAATATTGCCAAATTGTTTTAGAGAATCAAGTAGAAATAGTTTCTCTGTTCACTAAGTTTGTGAAGGATTCGCACTCAAGTTTCGACCTAACATTAATACCTTTGATTGTTGTTTGGTTACCTTATTACTATTATTTCACTATTTTAGTATTTACTGTCGAAAATATGTATGACTATGGGGAATATTTACGTCTAAATGGTGGTATATCCGGCAATATACATACAGTTTTCTTGATCCAAACACTCCTCCTTCTATTTTTAATACTTAACCCAGTTTGTAGACTGTGGATCGCTTCAATAGTACCTATTTATTGCTCATAGGTAAGGGCATCATGCTTCCCTAAAATAAATTTACTGATATTTTCATTGGAAGTGATTGGTAGGATTGGTAGCTTTTTAGGGAGTAAAACGTGACCATTGTATCCAAATGGTGTCTTTCTTCTAATGTATTCTTTTGTCATTTTTAGGATCGTTTGGTTTAGGCTTTTCTCAATTATGATTCTTAAAGGAGTCAATAGCTTGTCAATTGACTGATCACCTTACTTTAATTACACTGATTTTGATAAAACTATTGTTTCATATGTAAGTATTCGTCCGACAATAGGAAACGTGCATCACTAGAGACTAAATATCTTGAAAGCATTCATAGCTTTTCAGAAGATCGCTTCCAATTTTGTCCGCTTTTCCAGATGAGTTTTTTGTCCATGTTATAGTCCTGGGTACTTAAGATTTTTAACTGGTGTCAGTCCAATATCTAAAAGTCTGACTGAATAAAGTGGAAGTTGGTATCATTATTATTTTCGCTAGTTTTATGTTACGCAGTAGGTTCTATCCACCATTCTTGAGTTACCTTAAATATTCGTTGGATGATATCATCTTCAATCTTTCCTCTGATGATCAGTGTCATATCGTCAATATAAGCTTGAGGTTTGATACAATTATGGTTATCAAGTACCCCATTATTGTCCGACAGGCACAGACTACTCTTACTCACACATCAAGGACCTTTTAAATTGTTTCCGTGAACTGAAATAGATCTGTTGCAGTTTATTCTCGCCTCACATCTCTACTAGTTATGTGGGTAAATGTAACCAGAATCAAAAAGTAGAACGTCTGGAGATTGAAAGGACTGAAAAAAGTTCACTGCTCATTCTTCTTTTCCTCTGTAACAGTTTGAATTTTGGTCGAGAAAATAATAATTTCGATCAACTCGCAAAATTCCCGGAAGGTACATTCTTTATCTTTTCTTATTTCTGGAGGATGTGGTGTGTAATTGTATCCTTGCCAATATCTATTACACTTTGCATTGTTTATAACTATTACTTCGTCAAAGATTCGTCATGCAAGAGAAAGTTTTTATTCAAAACTTTAGAAACGGCATAAGATAGTAAATCCCCTCCAATCGTGTGAAAAGTAAAACAGAAAAGGTAGATGTACACATGTTGTTTATCACGTATTAAGTTGGGGCTAAGTGGCCTGTATTAGTAGTCGTTCATATTTGCATTATTTCTTAACTTGATTGTTTCTAATTTTTTATTTCCTTCTGGTTGAAGTTTTAAATCTTTATAAGATACTACGTAGATAGTAAATTTAACCAAATATGGCGGAATTGTCATCGATTTAATTTAACTCACATGACTTCTCTTTTGAATGTCTCAGTTTAACCGGTGGGACTGTACCCCAATCAGTCGCTTGACGATTCAATTAGTGGAAGTTATTGTTGTACAATTGTGGTTCTAGTTAAGACCCTTGCGAGAGTTCAACCTTTTGCACTCCATTCTCAGTGTCATACCATTGGAACCTATGTACATTTTAAAATAGTCCTTCGCCACAGTAACTTAATAGACATATACATACATATTTTACGTTTAAGGAGTAAGATTAGTTATTTTTTTGTCCACTCTTTCGAGGCTTCGATTGGTTTTTAGTACATTTAACTCTTCCTTCCAGTCCTTGTAGCTGTGGTTAGAACCTAAGTGTTCGAAGACTAAGAGAATTTTTAGTCCTCGGTGTATCGCTGGTCACTTTCGCCTTTGTGACATTAACGATCTTCAATAATTTGTGTTGGGATATGTCTTTATCTTGCGAATAAGGTCTCCAACCTCACTGGCGGCGCTTTTTATGAAATAGAGCTTCGGTTCTTCAGCACTCCCATGGCACAATTTAAACTAATATTTCCTCCTAGCCATACCTACGCCAAATGTAATAGTATTAGCTCATAATTAGTCCCCTGTCTCTCTTTGAGTAAACATTCCTTATTCAATAAAAAAAGAACCGTTTTTTTTTTTTGCACTATAAGTGCTCGCCTTCTCTTAATCATCATCGACACACCTCTTCTGCATGGTTACTTCAGAGTCATAAAATCAAGTAAATAATGATTTCCAGGGTCAGAAACCTTTTCTTACCTCCGAGTTGCACACACACAGAATAGCCAGTAGGAGTTCGTAATACCTCTGCCACTATGTCATAACCGTACGACAGGAACACCGTTTCACAGTCTACCATCGCAGGTAAATTCCGTTTACTTAATATCCTTTACCGGTTCTGTGTTTTCTTTTCCCATAAGTATTTATCTAACTCGGTCTCGGTATTGCTTGGTCATAAAAAAAAGGGTTGAGGTTAAATGTGCGGATAACGGACCGTAGCGCACAACTGACAATTATCTTGCCATATAGTGTGGCCTTTAAAATTGGTCCACCTTGAAGAGATCCATAGAGAGGCAAGGATATTGGGTATTTAACACAACATTACGTTGTAAAATGTCATAAAGGGTTACACAGCGCCGACGATTGTAGACAAAAATCTGAAAGAAAAATCCTTGAACTAAATTTTATTCATGCTCTGGTTTATAATGGACAGGACCATAAATCATTTTTTTTTTTTTTGTTTTCCTTCAGAAATAATGGCTTTGAAAGAGCGAACCATGAATTTGACACCTTTGTCTTGTTTCTTTTGCGTAATGACTGTTCCGAGGAGTGCCCTTGATTGAAACGACCCAAATGTGTACTTTTTCTTTTTAAAAACAAAAAACAAAAAAAAATTGTTCACCGATAAAGTAAATCCACACCACACCTTCTGAATACATATATATAGGTAGGTACTTATAGTACACCCTCGAACTCGAACGAATCGGAATGGATTACTCAGGCAAATTTATTTGACACCTTTAATGGCGTACTGCTCAAATAAGCAGTAAATTCAAAAAAGAGAAAGAAAAAGTCAAAAATAATTAAGGAACGAATTCTTTTCGGGCACATGACCAGACCACACCACGCACCACAGATATGGAACCTCACTCCTCGATGTGGCCGTCCGGCCAGCCTAGAATGTGTGTTTCCACAGTTTGTATGCAAAATGTATCTGCTTCTGCATTTATTGGTGGGTTTGTTAGTTTGAGATAGTTATTTCGTCGTATCTACTGCGAGTAGATATTCTAGTTGATCCTTAGATTGGTGGTCGAGGAGGACTCCCCATTTGTTTATTTTCCAAAAGTGCTTTATGATGTGAGCTGTTGAATGTTTATAAACATTTTATTTATGTTTTCCCGGGGAGAGGGGTGGTAACCCAATGAGATTTGGTTTATTTTGGGGCGCGTGCAACGTTCTATTTATCAAATATAAGCAATCGTGTACATAAATAGTATCTCAAGATGTACACAACTTGCATATGTTTGTTCTGTTGATTTTCATTTTGTTATCTAATTGAATTTTTTTTTTCTTTCTATTTTTTCTCCATCGGATTTATTTATTCTTTATGTGTATAAACTGTATAAACAAATGGTGATATATTGATCGACTGGTGTAGGAATTAAAAAAAAAATGAATTAGAAGTGCTGACTCGAATGGTCTGGTAGGCTTCGTATGCTGCAACAATGTTATGTTACTTCGTTGTGACATAGAGTGGAACGCATGTAAGTCTGGGTATCCCACTAAGTTGATGTCAGCATTTTTTTATTTTCGAAGGAGGTCGCCTTTATTCCTGGAAGTTGAAGTATTGGTTACTTTGAATCGGATTAATGTCGACATCGTAAAACGTAGATAAGACCTTGGGATGAGCTTTGCAGATGGAATGTAGTATTTTTAGATTCCATAAAGGAAAATGCAACAGTAAGTCGGTATCCTTAAAACTCAGTTAGCTTTGCAATGAACATTGTTTTATATATTTTCTTAAATTTAAAGCACTTTTCTAACATCGTCAATTCAGTTGAATTCTCATCACCGAACAAATCACTTCGATTGTTTGAGCTTCATGTACATGCTACCTTCGCTGTCCTTGGACTTCATTCAGACCGATGTCTCTTTTTAAAATACTTTGACCGCCAATCCACAATTTTTGTTAAAAGTATATTTTTTCAGTTTGGGAGTGAAACAGATTTTTTTTTTCTTAAAGCATTTTATCATTTCTTGATTGGTTGGTTGAAATCGGCCCTAGATGAGGATGCACTAATCATTCCTTGTTTCGCATGAATGAAGAAATACTTGTATCTGCTGGACTTAAGCGAGATCCAAACTACTACATCAACTAACTCTATTACCAATCCCTGACTACGAATCTGATACTCTGCATGGATTTGATAATTTGCTAGGTGTGAAAAGAATTACAACGAGAAAGATACTCAACAAAGTGCAAAGAATGCTATTCCTCTATACTCTCAGGAGCCATTAAAATTTAACTTCAATTGGAACTGACTTCTTCTACCTTGTGGTTGAGAAATGTGCAACCTAGATGAGTCTGAGAATGGTGCAGAGAAAAGTGCATTAGATCGAAGCAATTCGATGCAATTCCAAGAGTATTAGTAACATTCATAGGTCTTGAACTATTCTCTGAGAAAGGGGATCACATCCTCAAAGTAGAATTCAGGAAACTAAAGACGGATAACAGGGCTAGAATGTGGAATAACGCTCAGGGCATGAGGCAATTCAATAATCAACAATAATGCAAGTCTAGGGCAACATAACCGGAAAAAATTCGAAGCATGCTTCAACATGAGCTAGAATAACCTACGTACCCTAGTTGGGCATTGTGGACTTAATGACCACTTAAGGAAACTAGGTAGAGCTGAGGATTCTGTAGGGCAATGTCCCACAAAAGATTGAAATATTTGGGCAGGTACCAATTATCCGATGAGTTCTTTACTAGAGCGTCATTCTTAAAGGAAAGTGGATATGAGAAAGTGGAACATAGGTTTTTCTTTAGACAAGGCGTAGTAAGAGTACAAGACTTTCAAAAATTATTCCGAAAGGAATAGTATTGGGAGGGGAACTCTAATGAGGAAACATACTTCTCCACGGTGTTAATAGGGGGCACAATAGACGACCCTGTCTTCAAATAATAATAATTTATTCTACACACTGTTCTATGCAGAAGGATCCAAAGGCGAAATCCTGCTTGTTTGACATCGTGTGCTAACTCCAGATGTTCTTTGATGCGTTCCTGAATCATTGTAGGCCTTTTAGCATGTTTTAGCATTCGCAGATGTTTCGAAGGTCTGCAGATGTATTGGATGCCCCTTTAAGAAGCTGTGACTCCTCTCTTCTATATCGTTTTCCACAGCTCTCCAAACGTCCTCTAGGTTCGCTGACACTAAGCTGTTGATAGTTTCGGCTCCTTCGGTGACATGATCTCTAAAATGATGGCGCACTATTCGATCCAAAACGCTATCGGTATTATACCTAATCAGAAGCACGTTGGTATAGTTGTTTCGAACGGATGCAGTTGGAAGGTATACAGGAGCTACCATAAGATGGTAATCCGCTACCGCTACAGTATTCACATCATGCTTGCTACGGATGTCTAAGAGACAATTTCTGCGGGGTAATCGACAAGTGGTCGATCTGGTTGCACGTGGCTTGTATTATTTTTTACTCTATACTGCAATATGAGGCTTTGGTGTGCTAAAGGTGTTAGAAGCAACCCCATACCGGACTCAGGTATATATCGAATTTGTTTCTTCAAAGTAAAGTAAGACAGGCACTATCTTTAACAAATCTGTCCAGCTCCAGCGATCTGTCCAGCTCCAGGGATACGCAAACGACATCGACATCATCGGTCGATCCCAGCGCACCCTCTTTACGATAATTAAAGAACATGCGAAAAAAGTTGAATTTGAGGTGATGAGAACAAAACCAAATACATGTTGTCAACAGACAAAGAATCATCTGTCAACCGCCTAAGACAAAACGACACTCTTGGCAACAGTAATTTTGAAGTGGTTAAGGAGTTAACATATTAGTAAATATTAACTCCACGAATGACAGATTAGTGAGGATTCGCCGAAGACTTACCCTAGAAAATCGCTGCTACTTCGGTTTGGCGAAACAAATGGGTTCAAAACTCCTAACATGAAAGACGAAATGTATGCTCTACAAATCTTGCATCCTGCCAGTTCTGTTACATGGAGCCAAGTGCTGGATGATAGCAGGAAAGCAGAGCAGATATTAAACACTTTCGAGAGAAAAATTCTATTATATTTGGTCCCGTATGTGAGGAATGTAAATGCAGGATAGGATACAGCAGCGAACTCTATGAACTCTACCAAGATGTGGATGTAGTCCAAAAGCCAAAATACGTCGATTACACTGGCTCGGTCATATCGAGCGAATGAACAATATTGCTCCAGCAAAGGAGATCTTCGAATCACAGCCTCCAGGTTGGACAAGGAAGACCGAACCTTTGTTTCAAGGATCAAGTGGATGTCAAAGTGCTTGGTCTAGACAACTGGAAGCAGTGTGCTTGGAATCGAAGATATTGGAAGGCTACTATGTGCCATCGGGCAGAAACTCTTCACGGGTCAGGAACCCATTAAGTAAGTAAAGTAAGACAGTGTTATGTGTGGAGGAATCGTACTCCCACACGTTGAACCATGTTATTTCGTTCGATCGCAATATGTCAGTCTTATATCGCATAATGCCATGCTAGAGTTGGAGGAATCTTAGAATTTCAGGGTTCTTTTTACCGTAACTCCGGAAAAGTCCCAACATTTCAGAATCCTTTAGTTATTCTTGTATCAAAAGTCATTACAAAGAATCCATCCGTATCTAAGGCATTGTAATCCTGTTCGTAGCAATAATTTGTTTGCTCGGTCGCCGGCCCATAGTCCAAACGACACTTAGTCTGTTTTATTGCGCAGAGCGCTCGCCATTGGTCCTCTTTCGTTTCCAATTTCTGAAGATATTCTTAGATTGTACCAAGTGTGGGTAGCAGTAGATCTTACTTACAGAACAGTAGATCTTACTTACAGAACTACTATTGTACTACTATTGTACTACCAGAAACTATTGTACTACCTATTAATTATTATAATAATTAATTAATCATTTTAGTGAAATTTCTTGCACGAGAGCCTTATATCAGCCACCTGATCCAAGCAAAGACAGGACAATTATAAAGTAAATGATCTGAAGTATCGTCTCCTTCTTCATAAGCATTGCAGACAGTGATGTCTCTTAAGCCTAACACACTAAGATACATAGCAAAAGAAAAATCGGGAAATGTTGCTTCTGGGAGGAATTTATTAGTGGTTTGGCACTCAATTGAAAGATTATTCCTCAGGATTTAGAGAAGTTGACAGAAGAGGGGAAGTCCAAAAATATGTCAGCAAATCGCAGTGTCCTTGAGTTTTGGGCAGGTGTCACATACAACGATTTTAAGAACTATCTGTCCACTTTCTAAATTTATTAAGAGCTGACTTCATCCAGTTCTTATTATAACGATTTTATAAGTGAGTGGTATGTATCAATCTTATATTGGTATATGGCATTCTGAAGACTTTTACTCGGCGACTCGAAACCTATCCTCCAGTTTCTGAACGAAATGAAACAAGCTAAGAATTTTTTAAATACTTTCGATACGCAGCGACGGTAATACATATTATAATTAATCCAATATCCCAAAAATTGGTTAAAAAGGTTTAGAACAGCTTAGAACAGCTTAGAACAGCTTAGAACAGCTTAGAACAGCTTAGAACAAATATATATTTGTATTTGGACGCCTTTGGGTCTGATATAAATAAGTGGATTCTACGTTTTGTTGTATCAAAGACTTACATCAAATATATTCCAAGTTTCTCCTTGATTCTATTTTAAATAATCAATTTCCTGACTGATCTACTGAACTAAAATTTTCTGTCAAATTTTCAAACTGATGTCATAAATTCCACCACAGGCGGTCTATTCCATTCAAAATTTAATCATGCGGGTGCAAATGTGGTGCTGTTGGCCATTCGGTATTATTTATTTTTGTGTGGAATGTCGTATAGGACACACATGTGGTTAATCTGCTTAAAACAATGACTTTGAGTTCACATGCGTTTCAATTTTCTTGCCCACGAGTTGTTTTTTTTTTTGTAAATTAATTAGTTTTAGTAGGCTTTTGTTGTTCTTCTTATACATTTGGCGAAACGAAAATATAATGTTTTATTTAAATTGAGCATAGCAAATGAATTAATTTGTTTTTATTTTTATTTATTTTTTTCATTCACAGCATGAGGTAATCAATTTTGCTATTATTAACTCGAAATTGTTTTTAAATGGCAGAAGCAAATTTAAAATGTCCCTAGGGATTGATTAACGGCCAACATTTATTAACACAATCGTAAATATTAAGACAAAAAGCTTTTAAGAATTAATTCGGTTATGATTTATACTAGAACATTAAAATTGTATTTTTGTTTACATCTTATTTTTTTTCTGTTTTTTTAAATTAATTATTTATTTTAACAGCTGTTCCGCATGGTTATGTTTGTTGTGCAAAATTGGTTTTTGAAGTTGTTTTTGATTCAGATAGGAAAAGATTTGTTTGTTTTTTTTATATTTTTTTTTATTAATTTATTTTTAATTTTGTTATAAGCAAAACTAATTTGTTTTTAAATTTTAAATAGCATTAGAAAATCTTTACCATGACTTAAAACGAAGTATCTTAAATAACTTAATTATCAACAGTCTCTGTATTCACTTTTAAGCTTAAGGTCGCTTATTTCATAAAAGCAAATCTTATATAACTGGGAGGGACTCGGGAATTTTAGCAGATGTCACTTATTTCTGATCAAATTCTAATACTTCTCTATTGACTATCTGCCTATCCCTCATTTAAAGTGTATTATGCCTTCAACACAAGATAACGTCCTGTGAACATATTGTACTGTTCTTTACCATATTTATGGTGAAACAATAATTTGACTATGGTCTTGGAACATGTACTATAGTTAGCGATATACCTACATATATAGTAATATATTTACACTGAAGTCGAACTGACCTATTCAATTTCTTGAAAACGCACGTAACGCCACTCTTTATTAACTTTATTAAATTTCGTTCAGGACTGACTCTAGAGATGACCATATAAAACTTGACTACTCGTTCGGAAGAAAAATCTCTATCGCAATGACCATGAGCTATATTTTAAGAAATGGGTAGAAGGTTCGTAATATATGTACCCACACCTTGCTTAAGACCCTTTTAAATTCTTCAATGGCTTGAAAATAGCCTATTATCAGGCAGAACTGTCTGAATTCGATCGCAAGACAGAACTTCTTGGCAATCTTAAAAGAAACTGCTAGGGGAAGCTCAGAACACTATTTCTTAGGACCTGAACCTGATTCTAATCTACCAGCGTTTTCGTCAACGTACCATGTGTGAAAGCTGCAGTAGGGTGTATCCTACTTTGACACACAAACATTGTGTGTTACTCAATTGCCTTCATAGACCAAGTTGCAATTGGCTAGTGTTCGCTTGATTTCTGATGTGATGTTGTTGTCAGAATTTATAGCGAAGCCGAGGTAGACAAAGCCTTTAACTGCCTCAAATTTATAGCTATCTATTGTGACATTCTGTCCGATTCGTCGATGTTGTGTGCCACTTCTTGTTGACAGCATACACTTGATTTTGCCCTCATTCACAACTTAAACCATTTTTGTCGCTTCTATTCCAAGACTTGCAAACCAACCAGTGACAGCTTGCTGTGTTCTGCCGATGGAAGTATTTGCATAGACTTTTATAGAACTGTGCTTCTGGTGTTGGATTCCGAGTTTCGCACAATTTTCTTAGGTATGATCCTATGAGTCCTTTTTGACATCAGAGGTCTCGGTGAGATTGTTTCCGAACTTTATGGAGCAGCGAGCGTTCTCCATTGTCCCGATGGCGTGCCCTCTATTGTCTTAAAAATTTGTATTGGCTACTTGGCCCAACCGATCACATCTTTATTCCAATTATCTATCTCTCAGGGTGTCTTTCCTATGCTCTGGAAGAGCTCCTACATAATCCCCTTACACAAAAAAGGTTCTAAGAGCGAAGTTTCTAATTATCGGCCAATTGCAAAACTATCCTGCATACCGAAGCTTTTTGAAAGCATTGTTTTCGATACTATGTTCTTCCATTCTAAACCAGTATTTTCCCCAAACCAACATGGATTCCTTAAAGGAAGATCAACAACTACCAATCTAACGGAATTCGTATCCAACACTCTTTGTGCATTAGAGGATGGCAAAGAAGTTGATGTGATTGCAACCGACTTTAGTAAGGCGTTCGACAAAATCTCACATGATGTCATTCTTTTTAAACTTGTAGCTCTCGGATTCCAGCCCCGTTTCATATCTTGGATTACTTCATACCTTAAAGAGCGGCAATACAATGTCCTCTTTAGGTCTTCCATCTCCGACCCCATAACTGCAACTTCCGGAGTCCCACAAGGTAGCCATCTTGGTCCTCTGATATTCATCTTATCTATCAACGATGTCGACTCTATCATTAACAATTCTCACATATCTGTGTATGCCGATGACATGAAAATCTATAGACATATTATAGCCCCTTCTGACTCTCGTGCACTTCAGGCTGATTTGAACAACTTCTCAACCTGGTGCCAAAAAAATTTCCTTGATCTCAATGTGCAAAAATGCCAAGCTATTACTTACTCCCGTAAACGGCTTCCTTCAACTCCCAGAACTTACTTTATCTGTGATGAGCCTGTTCCATCCGTATCGTCATTACGTGATCTTGGAATTATATGTGACAGTGAATTGAATTTTCGCTGTCATTTTCACAATATAATCAGCAGAGCCAACTCAACACTCGGTTTTGTAAAGCGCTGGTCAAAGGAATTCTCGAATCCTTATGTCACAAGAAGTCTGTTTTTTACTTTCGTTAGACCAATCCTCGAATATGCGAGCCAAGTCTGGTCACCATATTATGACACTCATTCCCTTCGAATCGAAGCAGTTCAACGCAGATTCATTCGTTTCGCTCTTAGAGGACTTCCCTGGGTTGACAGATACAACCTTCCCCCCTATGAGGATCGGCTGAAATTAATTAATGTGCAGCCCCTTGCAAAACGCCGTGAAATTGCTGACATCATTTTCATTCATCAGCTCCTCGTGGGTAGCATTGACAGCCCTTCTCTGGTTCAAATGATATCTTTCAACGCCAATCCACGCAATCTTAGATCCATGCCCTTGTTTCGCCTTAAAAGTCATCGTACGAACTACGGCCGTAATGAACCAATGACTAGAATGCTGCGTTTGGCAAACTCCATGCAATGCTTCCTTGATTTCCATTGCAGTAAAGCTACGCTTCGTAACTCCCTTCTTTCCTCCACCTCCTCTCCTTCCCATATTTAATGTCTCTTCTTCTTAAGTTAGTTTTTAAGTTTAGTATGTTTAAGTTCCTAACTTGTATTAAGTTAATAAAGTGCCGGTAGAGCCGGCGTCAATTCAATTCAATTCAAAAGTCATCCTGCACCGGCGAACGAGTTTGGCAGGGATACCAAAACTAGACCTCTATATAGCTCCTCTCTATAAATGCTGTCATATTCGGCCTTAAAATCGATAAAAAGATGGTGAATATCGATCTGGGCTTCTTTGATTTTCTCCAGGATCTGTGTGAGAATGATGCAGTAGGCGCAGTTTAGATGGCCTCCTTTTTTTGTGGATCGGGCAAACGATGCCGAGGTTCCATTCAATAGGTATACTTTCTTCCGACCAAAAAGAGTTGGTGTATGGTCTCCACCAAGTTATCCTCCGTTGCCTTAAATAGCTCAGCTGGTAGGCCATCCGTCCAGCAGCCTTGTTGGAGTTGAGTTCGAATATTGCTGTCTTCACTTCATTCTGGTCGGGTGGTGGACGGAAGTATTGGTTTTCATAGTCCAGGTTGAATAGTTTGTTCTGCCTGAAAGCTGAATTCGGAACGTCGTCGGTTGTTAACACTCTCCAGAAGTAGTTTCCCATCTCCTCAGCACCGACTGCGACTCAACTACAAGGTTTCCTTGTCCATGTCTACACATCTCTGTTCGGGTCTTGTTGCCTTGACCCTTTTTTTTTTCTTTTTGGTAAGACTTCCGAACATTGTTCTGGAGTATA
Organism: Xylota sylvarum; assembly: GCA_905220385.1. Lineage (NCBI taxonomy): Eukaryota > Metazoa > Arthropoda > Insecta > Diptera > Syrphidae > Xylota > Xylota sylvarum. Next base: position 45,757,318 of record LR999958.1, read on the forward strand.
ATCTATCTAATTTCTCGATCACGCGCTTCTCATGATCTTTCTTTTTCCTCCTCTTCCCTTTTGCTCGTAGAGCTTCCGAGCCGCTCTCGTCATCCTGTACAGCCCCGCTTCGTAGGCGAGTTCTTTTGTGCATGTTTGTGGGGGGTGGTCGGGTAAAACCCATCACATTAGTTTCGACGTTTCTGATGGCTTCTTGGTAACGATGCCACTGGTCTTCAGCACTTGATGCTGGCTGCATAGAACTTCTCAAGAGGTTGAGGGATACGCGATTGGCAAAGATTCTGGCAGTTTGTTGCGATTGCAGCCGTACAACGTTAAATCTTCTCACTGTATTTTTCTGTTGTTGTGGGATATCCGTAGACGTACCTTAGCTACAACTAGGGAGTGGTCCGAGTCTATGTTGGCCACTCGGAATGTTCGGATATCTAGAATACTGAAGGAATGCCTTACGTCGGTTGCAATATGATCAATTTGGTTGACGGTTTGATGAACTAGTCACCGCCAAGTTCCCTTATCTGTGTAACATTACGTCCCGCAACAAAATCAATAAGCCCAAGTCTGTTTCCAGACGTGATGTCCTGTAGGTTATGCTTTCCAATGGTGCTACCAAAGATGTCCGCCTTTCCTATTTCGGCGTTGCTCATATGTCTTATCGAAGAGCTCTTAGAAACACCCATCTCTTGCCTCTGTGGGGGCGTGAGCGCATACGTGTGTAAAGCTAAAGACTTTATGCCAAAATCTGCTGCTTCCACAAATCTGCAGTCAAGTAGATGCTGCTTCTATTCTTTGTAGCATTCACCGTAGTATATGTCACGAATGTCGTTTACCTTTTTACATTTCGCATATAGGGATGACACTAGATAGTTCGGCGTGACAGCTAGAGAATTCGTCCGCTGCTGTCTGGACGGCAAAAGAAAGTGCCTTAGTGAGAAAATACACCTCCCTCCTCTCTCGTCTGTTGGGGGTTTGGTTACCCAATGTCCAGCCGAGGTACTAGGCATTCAGCAGCCATCAACACGGAGGTGTAGATTAGGAGTTGATAGTGGGAGGCTAATGTGGTAGCCCTTGTGCTCTCATGTATTCGAGCGACTCTCCTTTGGCCACCGTTTATTTTTTCCATCAACTTAGACAAATTGATGGCAGTCTAGGAAATGTTTGGTCTTTTTTACGATATAGTCACGACACTGTCCAATGACATGTTTTCGTTTTCCGATAACTTCTAATGAGCCCGCTATGCCTCTTGTTAAGGGACAGTAATTTGGGTAAGAACAAAGCAAAAGCTAGCACATTCTTTCTTGAAGAAAGGTTTGCGGTAAGTTTCCGGAGGTTCTACTTTGATGCTTTTATTGTCTAGTCTATGGACGGAGGAAATAATTGCCTTGGACACTCTTCAAACACCGATTTGCAGGGAGTTGGAGGTTCAACATTAGTCATGTATTTTAGTATGGAACGACGTAGTTCGAATTCTTATTAAAGTGATCATGTTCGTATTGCACAGTTCCATGACTATAAGAGCTTCACATCTATATATGTACATGTCTTTGATTCCTCTATATCCCGCTGTCAAGTAAACTCTGGGTCAATCGCGATTCTAAGATTTAACTTCTTTTTGGGGTATAATGGGTACGTTAACTGCCTTGAAGGAGTAATCCTTCTCAACTCTCTTGCCTTAAACAGTTCATAAATATTACAGCTTGTTAGTACATATTTCTTTATTAAACCAAGTAGCTAAACTATCGCTTGTGCGCAACCCATTTAAGAAAAATTCTAAATGTCAATTTCTTGCACAATTAAGTTCACCTAACCAAAAAGGATCCAGTCATGAATTTACTAAAATATTCCGATGAATATTTATTTTATTTTAATTAGCGAATATGTTGGCCATTATAAACATATTAATTTTCGCTTTATTCATTTAATTCAAATTGCTTCGCTAAACAAAAAAGAAGTCCCATTTCCAAACGACCGTATTAATGAGCGAAATAAAATCAAATTAAGATGCGAATAGATATCTGTATCTGACTGCATATTTCTTTCACAAAAAAAAAAAAAAAAGAACAAAAAACAATAACCATTCGTTCAAAAGGAGGCCATAACCATGCACATATTCTCCGAGGAAACCTTTCTAAGCCCATGCTGTTTCGTTTATATGGAGGTAATTGAATTGGGTTCCACTGACGCGATTCGCCTGAGTTGCATAATGCCAAAACACACATCCGTTGATGTTAACTGCGAATCGCCTCCACTCCATTTTCTGCATTAATAAATAAATTGTCCTCACCAGTGCCATTAAGGCACTGCACCAGGCACCAGCCACCAGGCATTAAAGTCGAAAGAGTTAATCTCGCCATTCACCGGACAGTTTTACCCAATCGCGAAGCAATTTAGCAACAGGTTTTCGAAGACCCAACCAACGACAAGTGCATATTTAATAGAATTAACATAATAACAATAAAATTTTGTTTTTTTTTTTATCAGACATATGCATACGCATAAGTACCTATACCTATTCCGAAGGAACACGGAACACTTAGTGAACATACTTAAAAAAAAAAAATCGAAATCTAAAATTATACCACACCATCGCATCGGTGAAGCTAAGGGGATCAATTGGTATTAGGAAACCTTTTAAATTTTGATATTTTTTTTTTTTCGGTTCTGTTCTTTTTTAGAAAAGATACTAATCCCCATATACGCACCTAAAGTGTAGGTATGTGTGCCCCGCCCTAGTTTGCGGCTGTTCCTTGGGGATTTCGAAAGGAAAAACCTCATCGATGCATGACACCATTTCTACCTCATGCGAAGCGCACTCTCTGTAAATTAGTTGCAACTAATTCCGTTTGCGTGGGATCGACAATAGTGAAATTTGTAAAATTTTCCGCAGAGAAAGGAGTCAAAAACATGCATCCTGCAACATTGTTGCAGTACACATACACACCGTTCGCTGGTGTGCTGAGTAAAAGTGTTTACTATGCAGCTGCCATAAAAGTCAGGCGAAAACTGACTTTTCAAGCGCGCATGCAAGTATCTTATACAATTGCATGTGCGCTTACTTCATATTTTACTCAATACGGCGGCGGCGGCGATGCTACATTGTAAGCATCTGTGTGCATTGTAATTAATTAAAACAATTTGCAACAGAGTGATGGAACAGGTTCGGGGGTGGAATGAATTTTTAATTCGAAAACCAGACGCAAACGATTGCCGCTACTGTTGGCTGCTGATGCTGATGATGATGATGATGATGATGATGATGATGATGGTTTTTCTTCATGATGCTACTACTACAACTACTACGACTTATACTACTGTCAACTTCCTTGTCTGAATTTTGTGCAGATTACGAATATCTGGGGCACAATGTGTGGGGGGATTATGGGTGGGCGAAATATGAAATGCGTGCACAAGTACATTTATTTCAATAATGGAACAAGTCCATTTTCGTAAGTACATTCATCCATTGAAAGCAATGAAAGCAAAGCAAGAAAAAAAAAAAACAGAAACGAAAAGAAGATGGAAAAGATTTCCACCTCCTTCTGTGTGTATATAGGGATGTGTCTTGTAAGCCAATCGACCCTCCACACTTTGAAGAGGACACAGACTTACGAGTTGCAATAAAATATCATATTTGGCGCCAACTTAGAGATGGAACTGTACGAAACTATGTATCTGTGATTACAATTTTGTTAAAACACTGTGTGCCACTGTGAGTGACATGACATGACGACTACCTACTCTCATGTTTAGAGAGACGGGAAGACTTTTCGGATAGACATGTCAGAGACATTCAGAATCAATTTATTGGAATTTATAAGGCAATAGAAAAATTTTTATTTGTGCGCGCACTTAATTTTTGTGAAGTTGATTAAGACATTTTCCGAATTAGATACGAAATATGTGACTTTTGTTATAAACAATCTGTTTTTATGGATGGCGACCCATTTTCTTTCGATAGAGAGGCGGGGGATAAATTTTTATTGAGATTTGGGAATGCGGATATGTACGCCATTAGTTGTAGTGAAATTGATTTATTGCATTTGGTAAAGGATTTCAGGAGGAATAGGTGAAGAGAGGGTTGAAATTGACTACCAGGTGTTAGAAGACTAAAATATATCTTGGTCATCTCCTAAAATCATCTCAAGTATAGAATGAGTTTTAACGTTGGAAGTGTTCATTCTAGCAAGTACATCGCCAAAGATTTTGTATAGAAACTCGCCTAAATGGTTTTTTGTTTAAAATACGGGTCTTCCGACCTGTGAGCAGTCTCCGCCTGAGACAGTGTAGCCTTCCACTATCTTCGATCCAGAGCATGCTGCTTCCAGTTGTCTAGACCAAGGGCTCTGGCATCCGCGATAGCTTGATCTTTGAAGCGGAGGTTCGGTCTTCGAACCTTGGCGGTGTAATTCGAAGGACCTCTTTGCTGGAGCATTATTGTCCATTCTTTCGATGTGGCCGAACCAGTGTAGTCGACGTGTTTTGGCTTTTTGGACTACATCCACATCTTGGTACAGCGCATAGAGTTGGTGGTTATATCTTGTTCTACATTTACTTTCCTCGCATGCGGACCGAATATTTGACAAAGAATTTTTCTCTCGAAAGTATCTGCTCTGCTTTCCTGCTTATCGTCCAGCACTTAGCTCCATATAGCAGAACTGGAAGGATCAAAGTTTTGTAGAACATGCATTTCATCTTTCAAATTTAGAGTTTTGAACCCTTTTGTTTCGCCAAATCGAAGTATCAGCGGTTTCCTAGGATAAGTCTTCGTCGAATCTCCACTAAGTTCTCATTCGATTAGTTGATATTTACTCTGGGGTAGGTAAATCCCTTAACCACTTCGAAGTTACTGTTGCCAATAGTGACGTTTTATTCTAGGCGGTGAATAGATGCTTCCTTGTTTGTTGACAACATGTACTTAGTTTTGTCTTCATTCACTTCAAGGCCAACTCGTTTCGCCTAATCTTAAATTGCCGTAAAAGCCTCTAAAACAGCGCGCTGGGAGCTACCGATGATGTCGATGTCGTCTTCGTATCCCAGCCGCTGGACAGATTTATTAAGATAGTGCCTTCCATATAAAATCTGCCCTTCGGACTATCTGTTCCAGCACGCTATTGAAGAAGTCACATTATAACGCATCTCCTTGTCGAAATCCGGTACATGTTTGGAATAGTTCTGAGGAACTGTTTCCGAATTGCACGTTGCACGTTTTCCACGCGCATAGCTGAATGGGGTTATGGGGAATGGGGAATTTGGCTGCAGCAAGAACATGGTCAGAGTTTACGTTTGCCCCTTTTAAAGTTTGAACATTCAGAATATTTGATGCGAGCCCTTCATCTATTAACATATAGTCGATAGTTTGGTAGCGGTTCGACTATCTAGAGCGCATCAAGTTGTGGTGTTTCGTAGTCTTGGAAACCTAGTCCTACTTTTCACCGTATTACGAACTGCTGCTAAATCGATTAGCCGGAAGCCGTTGTCTAAGGTCGTGTCGTGGAGGCTATTCTTTCCGACTAATCCGCTGAAGATGTTTTCTTTACCGATTTTGGCATTGAAGACCCGAGTAAGATTTTGACATCATACTCTGGACAGGCTCCGTAGGCTTTGTCCAGGAGGTCATAAATCTCATGCTTGATAGAGTCTTCAGATTCGTCGGTAGGGGCGTGTGCACATATTATGCTGCTGTCTTGAAATTTTTCCTTGCGGATCACAGCCAGAGGAACGCTGATCAGTCTTTTGTGACAGCTGTAAAAAATGTCACAATTTTTTCATACCTGATCCTATCTATCGTATCTCCTGGATCGTGGTAATATCTGCCTTGTACCGCGGGAGGACAGATTCAATTTTTGGGTAGCACCAGAAGTGTACAATATACGTATATTCCAATTCGTAGTTCGTGAACGTTCCGGGTCGTGATATTAAATGAGAGGGTTGATTATCCGAAGCTAGTGTAGTGTCACTCTCATAACTTCCTTAACATGTTTTTTTTTTACGTGGTAAAGAATTTACTCCGACAGCACAACCCCCGAATCTGGAGGGCCAGTTCCTCTTTCAAAACGCCTAGCACAAGGGGCCATTCAGTGTCTACCCTATTCCTAGAGCACTAAGCCACCTTACCCTCTTATCCCGTATGGAAAATCTGAGTGTATGTCCGTCCCGGTGTTGGAAATCGGGTTCTTTCCTTTGTGGTATCAAAATGTATGTCCCTTCTGATTTAAATGTATCTCCGACTGAGCGGCAGACTCAATCCAATCCTTCTTCGTAACTATTATAATTTTTTGCGGGACCTATAATTGTATAATGTTTTTGCATATGATGCAACAAGTTTGGTAAAACTCGTTTGTTGTTTTCTAAATTTCGATTCTTAAATTCCCAGTTAGTGTTTGGATCCACAAATGTTATAGAATTGGGAAGTCAACATGAACTATTTTCGTGTAACACTTTTCAGAGTTTTTTACAACCAATTTAGCCTTGGTTCATTATTGTGATGCAGCTCAACTGTTTGTTACAGCTCTGACTCATTGCACTTAACCGGAAAAGCTAAATGTAATGCTGCCACCGCGAAAAATCCAATTTAAGTAACCCACTACTTTTGTATGAAAAAAAAAAAAAAAAACAAACTTCCTCATCGTCCAATCAAGGCAACGCTCAATTTCCAATTAATTACAACTGTGGTAGCATCACCTCAGTACGGGTATACACACACGTTTTACTGCTGACAGTTTTCATGCCACCCACTTGGGAAAATTTATACGCCATGTAGCACTGTCAGACGGAATTGGAAAAACAACTTCCAAACGGCAATATTAATTAAACCCAACATTGATTGCTTATTCTCTTTGTTTTATGTTAAACAGGTGACATTAAACTTAATTAATGTTGAAAATAAATCATGTGCTCGCCAGCTCGAGAGCTATTCAGCCCGACCGCCCGGTAGAAAGGAAGAAATACTTACGAGTATACAAAAAAAAAAAACAACGTACTTTATGGTTTTCAATAAATCAAAGTTACTCAAAATAAATGGTTTCCTAGCCAAGGAGAATAATATTCTTTCATTCAGCCATTTTCTTTTTTTTTTTTTTTTGAATTTCGAAACCTGACAGCATTTTTCAAATGATAACCTTCATAGAGACATTTCAATTAAGCCTGTGTAGTCAGAGATCAAAGGCAGCACATCGCTTTGATAGAAGAACAAAAGGTGCGACAGGGGATTACTTATTGGGTAGTGACGGTAAGTCTCATCTACTGTCATAGCTGTATAGAGTGCTACGCGTTATACATGTTAATATCGAATCTGTTTGTCGGCAATAAACCCGATGCCAAAGGCGACACTTAATGGAACCGTAGGTGGTGGTGCTGGTGCTGGTGCTACTAGAGGTGGGGTGGGGGATACTTTAAATGAAAAACCGAAAAAGTAACAAACAGTAGCTGCTTGTATTTTTCTGTTTCTTATTTTATTTCTGTCTCATTTTTATCGACGAATCTAAAAGCAACGACAACGTCAGTGACAATGACGTTTACAACGTGGAAAACGAATAATGTTCTCGCTTTTCGTGTTCTTGACCTCAAATAAATTTTTGTTTTTCTTGTTACACTTTGCACTTAAAGCGGTTCGGGTTATTAATGGATTTTTTGGCAGGGTTTGGACTTGCGTGGGATGAAGTCTTTAAAATGTAAATTGCAAGGAAGTGAAAATGATTATTCTAAATTCAATGGAAAATTCACGCCTTCACACAAAGGAGAACAAATTATAATACCGGGGATGTGGGGCTTTTACTACAGAACGCATTAGTTAGTACTCGTGTCTATTTCAAACTGGAAGACGGGATAGGGCAGATTGTCACTCTTTAGCTAGTAAAGCACAAAATTCAATTGATGATCAAAAGTAGTTGAGAAATACATAATTCACCTTACAATCGGCGATCATGATAAACCCTTAACTCAAATCGTCTATCAAGTACAAGATCGCATTTGATACGAGGTCCTGCTTTTAGAGGTAGATACGTACCTAAACCACAAATATGCGAGAGCTATCCTACTCATCATATCTACTTCGAACTATGCAGGAAATCCTGTAGAAATAGCGTTGATAACAGAGGCACTCTTTCGGCTGTAAAGTAGACTTCCTATATTTTTTTTTGGCCTCAGTTTTCTATTAGACTAACTGACGTACGCTACTGTGGACAATGTTAAATGTTTCATTTTCAATCTACAAAACAGTTCTTGGCAATTTGAGACACGATAGTCTACGTAGATGTAGAACGTTGCTGTATATTGTATTATACGGCAGTGATCCTAGTGTATACCCTTATGGAACATCCTTCACTCACACTATATTTTTATAAAGTAGGAGGTTGTACTTATGCATATGGATTAGTAAACATGTATTTATGGATCCGATCTCTAGTTCTCTGAATCTACTTTGAGCCATTATTTCGAGAGTTAAAAATGTTAAAGACGATGCGCACCAAAAATTTTCCAGAAGGGTCTAACCTTCAGTGGTAGAAACAAAAAAGGAGCACCAGCTTTGATAGACCGTGTACCTAAGCCGAGAGAAACTGCCGATTCTACTAGAACTCCATCCGTCATAATTACATCCATAGACCATTGGGGTCGGTCTCCCGCAACAACCACTTTTTGTCATTTTTTGTACCATCTTTGCCTCTTAGTGTTGCCGTGAGATCTTCTCTGTTGATCATTCTATTTAGAAGTATAACCTTTAAACGTGTGCTCAGAGGAATTCTACGCTCAGTTTTTTGGCACATCTTACTCGTACTGGTCCTTTCAATCCCACTTATCTTACGATTTGTCACATTCTTTCAGTTTGTAACGCGATATTACATAAATATTGGACGAAATTTTGTTGACACGCTTACAAGACACTTGCCTTTACTATTCGTCCGAGAAACTTGATTCACCAAGTGCCATAGAGTGCATCCAAATTAGTCAACGTATGTATTTATAGTGTTTTATAGATAGCCGCGAGTCACTTCTTCACTGTGAGCGAAACATCTCACATCCAGCATACCTAGTCATGTTCGCCACACATTTATATCTAAATAAACGAAATCCATTCGTAACATCCTATCGTAAGAAAGTTTCAAACGCCTGTCAAGTTCGTTACATTAACATTTTAAGCCAGCAGCTCTACCCTCAGACAGAATTATAGAACGTTATCACGTCGAAATGTCTGTGCTTTTGACTAGAAAATAGCAGTGGTAAAAGTATGCAGCCTTGTCGCACATCGTTTTAGACTTCAAAACTATCAGATACCTTGGCGTTGTGCATGGTCCGTCATTCGGTCATAATAATAGAGAGGAATTGTTTTTTCTATAGTTTCTAAAGAGTCTTGTATACATATACGTGATTTTATTAGTCCCAATCAAGAAGTTCCAGTACTGATCTTGTCTATGGCAGTTCAGTTTGACCAGGTTTGAGCTCAATTGTTTCAATTTCATTTTAGCTGAGCTCAGCACCATAAACGTGGCTTGATAGAAAGTTTCAGTTTCTTAATGATTGGTGGCAAATACTTCTGCCTAAAATACAGTTGAGTGTGCCCAGACTTTCGAGGATTCCATATCTAGAATTATTTAAGTGCCACCACCAAACAAAATCTTATTTCGGCGGGACGGCAGTCTTCCTAGTATAGACTGCATACTGTTCAGATAAATGAGTCTGTGGAATTACAGTATTTCTATCAGTTGGTAGGCCCCTTGTTGGTTTGCTTTAAGTATTTAAACTGTAGTGATTTCGCTAGTCATTGCACGACCATATAACCTAGGGAAAATCTGAACACCAATGTGTACAATTGGTGCTAAATACTGGGCCTGACACTCCTGTGCAAAAAAAATACAAGTATTTGGTGTGACAGGTCCATGGGTCTTAGGGCCTAGCTTCTCACAACCATTCATGTTGCTCCTCACGCGAATGGAAGGGACCTACTATTCATTGCCATGTTCGAATAACAATGTTTAATTTGAGACGCTTTTTCGAAACCCTTGCACCTTAGACAGTTATGTAGCTATGCCACATCTGCCTTGATATGTCACAATTTCACAATTTCACATATTAGCTGACGTAAGCCTCTGATAGAAAGTATGTTCTTCTCTCGACAACTCCTAGCGAGATGTGAACACACTTCCCAAGGTATCTAGCAAGCATTGAATCTCGCCTCTCCGGCGGGAGATTTCGTTTTTCTCTATACGGCTATTGCTGTGACCCACCACGCAGAGGAAACTGATCTTGCAGCAATGCCATAATGAAGCGAGTCCTTCTTTGCACTGCTAGATCAGCTTGGAAGACTCCGTGTTTGATGTTAGCATATTGATGGGATTCTGGCTGTCTATTAGAATGGCAGTGTTTTGAACGTGTGCAGGGTTATCTTTCAATAAGCGGTTAGATTCGATTATTGACTGTACTTCTGCCTGGAAGACAAATCTGGGAACAAGTATGATTCAGATATCTGGACTGTTTCAGACAATATTCGTATCACCTAATACGATTTTGACGTCATATATACGACATTGCTCATATGTCTTATCGAGGAGCTCGTAGAAACATTCTTTGGTGGCGTCGTCCTTGTCCTCTGTGGGGGCATAAGCGCATATTATGTTGACGAATTTAGCTCTGATGCAGATTTTCATAAAACTTTCGTTCATATGTCAAAAACTCAAGACTTCTTGAATAAGTCTGGCGCGTATAACAAATCCACAGCCTCTGTTCTCTATAGCAATCACCGTAGTAAATGTCGCAATTTTCATTCTCCTTTTGCCTTCTTGGATGGCGGTGCTATCAGCATTATAGCATTCTAGGGCCTCTACGAGTTGTTCAGCTGCGCATGGCCTGTTAAAGGTCCGAACATTCCACGTGCAGATCCAGAAGTCGTCACTTTGTTCGTTCGCCCGGGTCATTAACAGTAAGAACATTCTTTTTTGAGGCCATTGCTTGATTCGCAACTATTTGTTTTTTCCGTAATTGAGCAGTTACCCCGACGCACATCCTAAAACCTGGAGAGCCAGTTCCCTTATACACTCATAGGATAAGGGACCGGATTTTTCAGAGTCAGTAACCCGCGTCGGGGATAAGAGCGCTGCCGTTGGCCCATTAAGGGTCAATAGTCTGGCTAAGTATTGGAGATCCCTATATGAGCGGTTTTGACATATTTGAATCCCTCGTCTATACGGATCTCCAATACTGAGTCAGAGTACTGATACTTTAACCTGACTGAACTGTAGACGCCACTGTTGATTCCTTCGAGGGAAATCGCTTACTGCCGCCTGGAACAAGAAGAGGTGTCTTAGTGAAAAAGCACTCAGTTATCACTTCACTTTTTTCCCAGTTCACCCTGCATGGAAAACGTACCGTGAATTTGTTCCTACTGGACAGTTTGGGTACGGTGTAGTTTGTTAGAGTCGTTTCCAAATCCCTAGGTAACAGATCCAGAAAGTTCCTAAGACTTAATGGGTTAGCATACCAACTTCCTGCTTCTCTTAATATAATTTCGGCAGTTACTTCTTTAATGTGGAAGTCAAGTGCTATAAGGTGTAGTGAAACATTCAAAGTTTCCATTGGACAAGATCGTATAATAATGCTATACGAAAGGATGGGGTGTCCTACTGCGGTATAAAATTAAGTTTATGTAGACTGGATTTCGGATCGGAATTGTATGTATATGTTGATCACAATGGGTCTGTATTGACCTGAGTGTGGCGTTGTGGATTCCTTCACTCGCCTACTCACGTACCTAAATAAACAATTTTTCAAATAGTAAGATAGATATTTCAATAGATAGTGCATCCAAATTTAAAATGATTTTTCAGCTCGTTACGTGTAATATATAAAAGCATCGACGGACCGCGGAAATGGTTAGAATTAGCTTTGTTGCGAACAAAACTGTCAGATTAAGCGAGAACCAATCCTAGATTTAAGAGCGCCTATTTCATCTGAAAAAATTACTATTTGACCTGTTTGGTCTCATTTTAACCGTTTTCTTACAGAATTATCTCGACGTGATAATAAACATCAAAGGAAAAACTTTAGCGAACTATGATGACAATTTTTGTTTAGTCTCGTGCTTTACCATTGAACTTCTCTGTTTTGAGTTCATCATCGGCAGATGCCCTCGATCAGCGCCGGCAATAGTAATATTTACTCTAAAATATTTGAGATACAGTACACTGTTACTAAAGGTTAAAGAATTTAATCCTTCTTGTTTCTGTTTTCATAAAAATAATGCTAAAAATTTTCATTTCAATATTGTACCTTTGCAAAAAAGTTACTCAAATCAAACTTAAATCCTAACCTACCACCACAACTTCTAGCCCCAGAGGCGACTTCTAACTGAATATAACAACCCTGACTGTTGCACAGAACGCATAAATCCAAAGATTTTGTATCTGCAATTGTATACCGATTATGGTGTTTATGACCCGTCATCCTAACCACCACCGGGCACGACAGCAATGCCAATGTCCTTTTTACCACTGCAGGTTTTTTTTTTTTTTTTTTTTCTGTACTTTCATTACCCGATCCTTTTGTAGTTTTCCAGTTCACGTTGTGTGCTGTTTTATTGCATTTTTACTTTTTTTTTTTTTTGTGTTTTGAACTCCATGACATTGTCATATAATTATGAAACAAAACAAAAAGAAGAGCAAAAATACAAAAAGACGACGACGACAAACAAAAAACGAAAAAAGAAACAAAAAACGAAACTGAAACAGTGAATAATAAAACTGTAAACTGTAAACATAATTTCTCAAGGTCGTCGGTATAGAAAATAATGACGATGATGATTTTTAATGACCCTGTAAATAATTTTATGTGATCGTCACGATGAGCATAGACGACGTCGGCAACCAGTCGACTATGCCATCAACGACGGTGTTTTGAGTTTCAGTATTCAAAAGTCAAAGAAATTGTCATTTCAGTTAGTGGGTTTTTCGATTTTTGCTCGAATTTTACAAATTTTTATGATCTTTTAACTAATAGTAGTTTTGTTTTTTTTTTTAAGAAAGGGGTTACTATACCACTCAGCTGTGGAGTAGAGTAAATTAAATTCCGATACAACCTACCAGTAATGGCGATGTGGCACAGACGAGAGAGTGGGTACAACAAAATAATTGTAGAACCGCCGACGGTATTTGTGAAATTTGAAAAAGTGTAGTGATATCAGTGAAAAAGTGTTCAAAATTGTTCAGAAATTCAATTGAAATCAGAGGTTTTAGTAAGTAATTGGTTTGGTCATAACTTTACTTTTTTTAAGAGGTATAGCTAGTTCTCGATTAGATGTAGTCCGTACATGGCATGTACTTACCAGGTCCCTTGTAATGGATTCTCAGCTCTATTGTCCACTCAAGACTTCGTGATTTATTTCTAATAGGTATATCGGGAAAAAGAAATGTTTTGTAATGAAAAGGTTTTGATTTAAACTATTGTTGCTTATCCTTAGCAAACTTCATACACTTTCCAAACTGTTCTCTTATATTTCGATCTCTAGAATCTTTGACATCAAAAGTACTCAGCCCACTTTGAATCCATGTATGGAACCTTCTTCGGTTCAGAAATATGTATATGTCTCTGGAAAGCGAAAGTTTAGAGTATACAGCTGGTATACAGCTAGGTGATCACTGTATAGTCGAGTTCATTAAGTGCGCCCCAATCCGACTTGTAAACTAGTATCTTCTTGTGCAAAAGGGACACTACGACGGATGATTATGGTAGAGTGGTATAGACAATATACATATGTACATACATATATGTATACGTCATCTTGAATTCCATGATGATCTTATCGGCTGGCACTGTCTTGAATCTTAAATTGGGTGGGGATACAGTCTTATTGACTTTGCCATAGGATGATTGGTTGTTTTATCTTGCAGTTCAAGACTGATCATATATATATGACAATGCCACAAACATTTGTTTTTTTTTCCGGATCGAACTCGTATATGTCCAGAAACTTTTTGGCAGCTGTTGGCGCTTGTTTTTGACCAACAGTATTCTTTTATATGGACTTAAAGACCAAGGGGTTTAAATGATCAATGCTCGACAAAAGGCACCACTCAAGATCACAAGTAAGGATTGGTGGCCAAAAGGTCGACAGATTCCGATATTGTCGGAGTACTGCCAACGTAAAGGGTAATACTGAATCAAATATACCAATCCGAATCGGAAGATCTTGCGCCACTTTTGGAATGCACTCGAAGATCTAGGGAAGCATTTTTCGTTCATATATGGGATCACTTACTGAAAAATTACCGCCGATGTGGTGGCGAAGAGTTATAAAAATGTACCCAGACTCCTTAGTATATTTGCTCGTTCTAAAATATGAAATGAAGAATGAAGACTACTGTTTCATAGTCAACAGATGATCACATCTCAAACTTTTTTACAAATTTCATAGTCGGTTCCCACGACTGAGCTTCTAATGAGATCGTCGTACAATGACTTTCTTCTGTAAACAGCCAGCAGACCCCCATTGACTTCATTGGGCGGTTTTCCTCTCTTTGTCGCTTGATATGGATCTTATCGAATTTCAGACAAGTTCTTGACTTTCTTATTTCAAGGACGTGTATCTTTTTGATGTAAAAGTGTCTTAAAGTTCGGTCTTTCGACAGGGGTGAAGGCTTGATGACTTGGTGTAACGAATTTTGGTAGGATTTTGAAGCCTTTGTACATTATAAAGTTTCTGGTGGGACGTGTTTGATGTATCCTCCACTATATGACTACGTATGCAGGATTGCACAGACGAAGCTTACGGCATAACAGGGGGGGTGGATTTCAAGAGTAAATTTTAGGTGCATAGTCGATTCCGAGATTTAGACGGGTTGTCCGATTTACAAAGATGTAATAAATGATATCCGTTTGGTATTATACAATTTTGCTTAGACGAACAGTAATTTTTTATTTGAAACTTTGGTATCGGTGTTGTGAGCTTGTAAAAACATTTTAATCGAAAGTACATAGCGTTATAATTGCCAATTTGTCCAAGAAACTCAGAAAAGTTACGATATGGATGGGACTAAAAAAATCAGAAGATACAGTGAGTGGCGGGCTCAAGAAAAAGTATCTGGCGGATACGAGCGCTGTTGGTTTTTCTACTGCTCACATGTACAAAGAATGTCGTGATCGGCGGAAACTGTGCCATTCTTTCTTACTTGTTAGGGTACTAGTACGGGTCAGAAAGTTCTACATGGAGAAGGAAATGCGGTCGGCATCCGACTATGGATTTTAATTCAGGGGATTCAGAACTGTTGGAGACGTCAGATGTTCTTAAAAAAACTAGTAGACGCTAGTTGCTGATTGATATTACTAAGCCAGCGGCTATTTTGGCGATACACTCAACTACTTGTTTCTGTTTGAACAATCAGAAGTTGGTTTCGTCGTAAAAACTGTCATAACACAACCTCTTGTATGAATTTAGTTTATTTCTGGTCACAGCTGTAAGCTTTTTAAACCCTCTGTGGCATTGAACATTTAAAAATCTCAAATGGCAGTTCCGTTGTGCGTTTCATGTCATGAAACATGATTCCTTTCACCTATCTCTCTAGGGATACAAGGTTTCACTGTATAGTACGTTTTTCAAGAACTCATTTCGGATAGTAATTGCTATGAATTCGACTCTCTTCGTTGAAGGTAAACATGTCTTTGATGTCCTTACGATCTTCGATTCTGTAAAGAATAAAACAGAATAATGTTCATACTTTGGTTAGCCGACGGCTAAATAGCAGTCGAAACCAAACTATCCACATGCTTCAGAAGAAACCAAGTATTTAAATTAAACTTTAAACCAGAAACTGAGCTGATCGACACCATCTATGGACTAAGTTCCAAACAGAGAAACATCTTTGGTTTGATCATCATTATTGCATCAATCACACCCTATGTTGTGTTAATTTTGAAGGAGTAGGTACACCGTGATGAAAGAGCTTGCCAACTCACCAACAGTAAATAAATAAAATAACACTTCTTATGGGAAAACCTAATTGTTCCGAAAAAGGAACTCCCAATCAATTTGGCAGTCAAATGGATCTAAATTGTAGCGCCGGTGTTTATGGTCCTAAATTCTTATTTATTCATTCTTATCCTCTGCAATTCCTTCAATCAAATTCAATGGAGCTCTAAGAAAAGCGACCAATGGCATATAGGGTTCCGCCAAAATGTTCTCATTACTTATCAAACTATTTAGATTGCCATTTACAATCCAATTATCTACACTTTCTGTGGTTCTCTATCATCATTTTCGAAACCAACAAGGTTGACTCTTCAATTACTGACCATAATTCATTATTTCAGTCACAGGTTCCAAACTTATTCATTACCTAACGATGGCTAGAGTTCAACGCCTGAAAGTTCTGAGAAAAAACTTGCTAAATAGAATTCTACTCTGGGGAGACGTTAAGACCATAAAATAAAGCAAGAGTTCCTTCCAATGAACAAATGCGAAAGATCCCAAAGATCAAGAAACAGCCAAACAAATTTTGTGTGAATCAAAGCAGATACAAACTTTATACAACTAAAGATCATAAATCACCAAATTTACTGTCAGAAGAATTCTTAAGATCCCACATGGTCGGAGTCGGACACATCAAATATTTTGTGTGGTTCAAAAGAAAACAAGAAATACATATATGTCAGATCGCAGTGTCATTTGGACCTTCTCGAATCTAAGCGCCCCAGTAACATCAAATACTGGGTTACAGTCACAATAAGTGAACTATCCACACATTTTTCGATTACAACACATTCCGTGGGTAATACGAAAAGTCTACAAATGTAAATTCGAATCTAGTTAAACAATGTTGCACCTATTCCCATTCTTTTCAGTTCTTATTCCACTCAGTATCTATAATTTCGAATTAATGCAAACATATGTATCTAAGCACTTCTATGCGTCATAGTAATCGGTTTCTGGCGATAACGTGTTCTTCACCAGTTTCTGGGATGATTTGTGGAATGCATTGAAAATGTCTCCCATTTCAGGGGTGTGACTAAGACTTTACGTGATACAAAATGCTCTTTAGGTAATCGGGTTGTGCAGATAACCCGCAGAACGCGGCAGGTGCATCAACTTATAAATGTCAGCAGCTTTCGTGGTGTGGTAGATGCCACTTTCTATATTATTTCTTAAAACACATGGTAATGTTGTAAGAAATGAAGTTTGGAGTATGGGAAATGGACTGAATTATTCTACATGGACGACTTAAAATAGAGACAAAATAAACTGAATGCATTGTTGCTGAAACAGTGCAAATTTTAAAAATGAAAAGAGGATCGAAATTATGTATCAATTGTGACTGCTGTACGTAAAAGTGTGAAGAAGTTTCATGAGGTTGGCATGTTAATAACACAAGATATATTTGTGCCTGTCCTATGCACTCTGTCTAACAATGATTTTTTCCAGACAGAAACTGAGGAAATAAACTTGAACGAATTGTAGTTCTATTACAATGCTTCGTGTCATACAAGCCGTCCAATAATCGATCTTTTACTCAGTAAGCTCAATAACCTTATAATTAGCCGTTTTGGTGATATTATTTGGCCTCCGCGAAACTTCGATCTGACGCCAGTTTTTTTATTTGTGGAGTATACGATGCTGACAATCCAGAAACGATTAAGGCACTTAACAACAACATTGATCAAACTATGATCATAATTTGCAGAAGGAAATGGATCACAAGATACATGAATCAGTAGACATAAGGTGTGGAAAATAACTCCATGGGTATCTGCTCCACAGAAGAAGTCGCAGTCTGTAAGAAATGAATCCTGTGGGACCTTGTGTGTTCTTTCCTAGAATTATTGCATATTTGACGATACTTCCTAATAGTGAAGTAAAGATCCACGTATAAGTACCCTGGGGGCCGTGGCTATTGTGGTGGTGGTGTCGAACCAAGAAGCGAGAGGTTCGAGGTTCGATCGCCAGGTAACACAAAAAACAAAATTCTTTCACGACCCCACCTCTTACGAACGTTTGACAAACATCCCAGAGTAAAACGGTAATGAAAGAACTACTCAAAAATAAAACTTGCCCATCGAATACGGCATCAAAGAGTAGGAGCCTTCCATTCGTGTAAAGAATATAGCATGCACCACACGAATGATTCTGAGGAGCTAGGCCCGTGGTCCCTTGGACATGTCGCAACAAAACGTGTTTTTTTTTTTAAATACCCTGCCATCCGCAACCAATTAAGTCTTTGAACTGAAGGTTCGGTTTTACTTTTCTCTCGAACCTGATCACTTGGAATCGATGATCCTCTTGGCAGGAGCATTGTTGTCCATTCGCTCGATGTGGCTAAGCCAATATAGTCGTTGTGGCCGGGCCATAAGCCCCGAATAATTGCATGTGCACTTATCAACCAACGAGTTTTGTTATGTGATTGGCATTGCTTACTTTCATTTCACAAAATTTTAGAAGGAGCTGCTACAGATGTCTAAAGCGCGCAGAGCGATTAATAATCAAACTCAAGTATCAAGACTAAGAAGTAAGATCTTCAGGTTTCTCTGTATCATATAGAAACCTTTCCATCCAACAATATGTTTACTAGGATCAAACGCCTTTAGTTTGTGAAACCGCTTCTCACTTTAGAATACATTGACAGCAGGGCTGTGGACCGGTAATTTTTGGGCAGGCATATCTTTCTTTTATTGGCACTGAAATTGATGCCGGCAATTTACCACTAAAATGGAAAAGTTTGGGTACTATGGCTAGTGGATCGTCACGATGCTATCCCCTGAGACATTGGAGAAGTCCATTGGTAAGTATATGGAGAAGTCTAATTGTTAGGTAAGGCAGCATCTCAAGATCACAAACCTAACTCATTTTTATTTTGTTGGATTGCAACGCTACTACCTGTAAGCTCGTTTTTGGCGATAATAGGTTGCTTACAATTCTTAACCTTAGTATTGATCTTTTAAAGGAACGAGGAATATTTATCTAAATTTCCAAGGTCTTTCCACCAACTGAGTGAGATTACAGTGCGGCAAGGCGTCGATAGTTCTATTAAGGTATTATTTGGGTTTCTCTCGTTGAACTAATCGAAATTTTCGAATAGATGGTTATATAGCCTGTCTGCTTACATGGTATGTACACAAATATGGGAATACAAATTTGATCGAGGCATATACCTGAATATCTTTACTATCTTTTTACCATGTGACATCGAAATCATCAATCAATTCCCTCTCTGTAAAGTCCAAGTAATGTTGGGTTAGGTTACTGCATTGATGAGGGGAAGAAGACAACCTCATCATACTTATGTATGTAAGTCGTTGTGGTTACATTGTGATGCCCAATAGGGGGTTGGTCCTAGTTCTTGAAATAGGTTTCTTTCTTACTGCTTGTTGGTGATTATAGTTTCCACCCATAGTGTCCTCAGAAACTTGTAATGATTATATAGTGTAACATCAGATATATGTATGTATGTTGAATGTCCTGCAAGTAGTGTCTTCTTAGTTTTCTGTTTCTCGAGTGGCAAAGGAAGTGTGGTGTATCCTCGTGAGACTCTTCCTCACCACCGTCTCTACATATTTATGTAAATAAGTTGCCTTTTATACTTTTTCATTGACATTAATTTTCCAGTTAAGTTTCGTGTCTAGAATGACTATTAGGTATCACACACTATCAGACATCCTTAGGGGTATTCCCTCAATAGCTGGTAGTTTGAACTGGGGTATAATTCTTTCATTAGTGAACCCCACAAGCTCGTACAGATCTTAGTAAAGATATTGACATATTTCCTGATTGTACACTACTTAATTACTCTCATACCATACCTTAACCCAGATGACAGTATTAATACTGTCATGAAACTTCCATTTGCATGACACATTTCTTCCAAAGATCATTGCTCCATTTGTCCATATTATCTACAAATTTCGTGTATTCTGGACTTTCGTTTATCTTTTGTTTGAAGCTTATCATTTTTCTCATCTTCTTAAAAATGATCTCCACATCCGTTCGACTGGTTCCCATTCAATGATCATCATTCACGTTTAACTTCGAGTACTGACCCGTCGAGCTATCACCACGTACATAGGTACTCATGCTGATTTATTTATTTATTTATTTTTATTTTTTTTCAAAATGAAATAAAACCCCAAGACTCAAAGTGTGAGAATTGGAAACATTTATTATTCATAACTCATACCTTGTGTCATTTACATAAAAGGTAATAAATCTATTGGTAGTCACATCAATAAAATTTGTAATTGTAAATTAATTACAAATTCTTACATTTTACGATCGGAATATTAATAGATTTTCGATTAACATACCTAAGCTGGCTTTTATTTATTTATTGAGTTGTTTGTCATTGTTCCGCTGTTTGACATTTAAAAAAAAAAAAGGCTTAATTACGGGCCGCAAAAGTTTAACAAATCGTGGCATATGCATACATATGTATGTACATATGTAGATCGTTGAACTTAACAATTGAATATGTTTTGACATTTATTTATAAACTTGTTGATATGCATATTTGTATTTTTAATTCAGTTATTCAAATTTGCTTATTAAAAAATCGTGTTTTGTAAATAAAAAATTGTTCAAAACAAAAATACGAAGATATAAACAAAAACAAACATAAATATACTTTTAATAAAAATTTTGTGATTTATTTAAAAACACCTATTATTTGGCTTTGCATAGAAATGGATACATTGAGATCATGTATAGAGTGTCTGAATGAAAGCAGATAGAAAATGTTTTTGAATAACTTGTTTAAAAAAATGGAGTAGTTTTAAATCTTTATGTGTAAGTAATATATCTGTAAACCAGGGATCTGACATAGAGATTGGATATTACTCTATTTAGTTCACAGTCATTCAGGGTTACTGTATTTCGGACCTTGAAAAACATGGTTAGTGACACTACCTTTCTCAAAGTCACATTAAATAGAGTATCTCCCGATGATACTCTCTCACTCAATTCCAGCAATTTCCAAATTCAGAAGATGCATAGCTTCTCATAATTCAGAAACTAACGAATTTACTGACAGTGCCTGCGTCAACGAAATTTTATAAAATTTATGGTGGGACTGTGGTACTTAAGAAGGAATCTATTCCAGTTTGCTGGATCTAAAAATTGCCGCTCTAGTCCTCGATCATAATGGTATATTCCAAGCGGAAATGAGGGCTTTTCGAGAAACAGTAGCTTCTGGCATAATTACTTAAGCGATGCTATTGTGAATCTGGACATTAACCAACTAGCCTCTCCTTAGATACCTTGGTCCTTAGCTAACTGCCTTCAGTTCCACACTCCAAGACGGCCGAGGTCCACTTCTACTTGTGTTGTGCCTCTAGGGTAGATTCGAAAACTCTGCGAGCCGGAACTCTATTCCTATTCACTCTATATGTCCTGGAAATCTCAGATGCCTAATGCGCAGTTTTTTAACTCGGTCGATGTCGCTTTACATCTAGCATCGTTCGGTGTTGAATCTCCTCATCCAAATCCAGTCAACGTAAACGGCACTAAATACATTGCGAATAATTTTTCTCTCGAAATGACTTTCGATATAGTCCAGACTTCAGCATCATAAAGTAGGTTAGTTGTTAGTTTTAAGTCTAAAATTTAAGGTTGTACTTGTACTAATCTTCAATAAATGTCCGGGGTTGACTCGGGCCTTAAATTAGGACAGGGATGATCAAGGTATTCTATAAAAGCTCTATAGGTATTCGGGACAGGGCTTTAGTACTCAATTGCTTCCTCAGCCTAAAGAAACTGCTGAGGTGTTCTTGTGAGAATTAATAGCAGAGCCAAGTTAGACAAGATTCTTTACTACATACATCAAAGTTATAGATGTCGACAGTGATGTTCTGTCCAATTCGTCGATGTTGTTTGTACCTTCTTGTTGATAGCATATACATAGGTAGGTACCTACTTGGTTTTGCAATTATTCTGCGCCATCCATCCTAAGAAGGAAAACCTTACACGAGAACTTCTTCAATGACCTACATGTTCTATTAGATCTGGACGTACATATGTATGCTACATTTACAGCTTATCTACGGACCAAATTTCATAATTCAAATTTTAAGAAGTACCTTTTTCGGACCTACTCTGTCCATTGCAATTTCAATATCAAGGTCACATGTTAAAGTAAAGAGTATCAGAAGTTTCCAATCATTCGAACCGATGCATAGTTTAAGTGAGTCCTAGCATTAGCTTAGGAAAACCATACTACCTACCTATGTATGTATGTTGCAGGTCCTTTAAAGTCTCCAGCATCATCAGCGTTGCATCGCCTACGCAGATGGTTCTAAGTTACCATAAGTTGGGTGGAACTGTAATGTCAGTTCTAAAGAGGATCGTGAGGTTGCCTAAGTTGCGGTCCTGTCAGTGAAATTAGCTTCACATTAGTTTAGAAAAAAAAAAGATATGGATTTATTGATGTATGCATATGGTATTCCCGAACTTATAATGAACAGCAAACCTCCAATCTTCCAACTAATATGTCAACGATTACAGGTCAGAAATGCCGCTGATTTAGAACCACCGAAGGAGGTTTTTCAACTCATATTTGTGTAGGTTTTCCAACTCCGTGAAGATGTGACTTCCAATAGTCCTCATTCTTCTATTTGCGAGGGCAGTAGTCGTTGTCGCACAGTGCCTGGTAAGGATGTAATCTCATTTTGCGCTTGCAGAGTCTATCGCCTTACCGGCTGTCTGGCTGTTGTCGAATACAGGAATTACACTTCCGACAATGTTGCTTTCTAAGATGATTTTTGCAGCCTGTGGGATGGCTGTATTTTTAACTTGAAAGATACTATGGACATACATGCGTTACTTATTTTAAAAGTGTGGTCGGTCTCTAGCTCTTCCGAATCATACAGTCCTTCGGTTTTGTAGTGCTTTTCCAAAACCTGAGAGTTGATTGCTGAATCGAATTTCGTGTGAATTAATGGTGAAGAGTTTTTATTACGAAGCTTATTGTGAATTTGGTAGCACTTCTCCATTGACCTTAAGCCCGGTCCAGCGAATATATGCCGGCCCATTGTGAAGCAGCCTATATCTGTGAAATTAGAACTTATCTTTACCAGACCACAAATTGATAAATTTATCGATATGACTTCCATTGGTAGAAATTCCAATAGATCTAAGAAACAATTTTCTGCAGCACACCGATTTCTGTAAAAAAAAACATTTTTAGTGACTTTGTACAAAACTCCCTAATTTGAAGTGAAAGTAATCCACCAAGGATCTTATAACGGCCATTGGATGCAAATTTTGGTCCGTGTACTGGCAGTGTCCAAAATTTCACTAAAGGTGCCGAGCTACAATATAATATGCTTTTTGTTATCTATTGTTTGGTTACCCTTTAGACCTTGTACTGGGCCAGATAGGTACCTAATTGAATACACGAAAAGGAGATTGTTCTTCTTAACATTCCACTGAAATTAGTACTAGTGTCTGACCGAATATTCGGCCAAACTGGAATTCGGTCGGACTCTAGTTACTACAGAGCTTTGTGAGGACCACTAAGAGAGAAATCCTATCATTTCTTTAAATTCTGTGGTTAAATGATGCGCTAAAAATTTTCTTCACAGGATATTCGTTGGAGGGTTCTTGCAAGAAATTTCCTCCAAGAAATTCAAATCTAAGTTAAAACATACATACCTCTAGATTGACAGAGTAAGTAGAGTGTATTCCCGTGGATTACAAAAGCTAAATTTAATTTTGTTCACTTTGGGTACACAGAATTTCGTGTTGATTATAATTTACCTCAATACAACAATAATGAAAGAAGCTACATATTTTTTTTTTGTTGATTTTATATTGACATCTCTGATATGGTATCGCATTAGAGTGATGGTATTTGCGACCGTGAAAGACTCATAACTGGTCCAATATACTTACTTACTTAACGGGCTCCCGACCCGTGAAGAGTCTCTGCCTGAGACACAGCAGCCTTCCACTCTCTTCGATCCCGGGCACGCTGCTTCCAGTTATCTAGACCAAGCGCTCTGGCATCCGCGATAGCTTGATCCTTAAAACGGAGGTTCGGTCTTCCTTGTCTTCTCGAACCTGGGGGCTGTGATTCGAAGATCCTCTTTGCTGGAGCATTATTGTCCATTCGCTCGATGTGGCCGAGCCAGTGTAGTCGACGTGTTTTGGCTTTTTGGACTACATCCACATCCTGGTACAGCTCATAGAGTTCGCGGTTATATCTTCTCCTCCATTCGCCCTCCTCGCATACGGGACCGAATATCCGACGAAGAATTTTTCTTTCGAAAGTGTTCAGTATTTGCTCTGCTTTCCTGCTTATCGTCCAGCACTCGGCTCCATACAGCAGAACTGGCAGGATCAAAGTTTTGTAGAGCATACATTTCGTCTTTCGAGTTAGGAGTTTTGACCCCATTTGTTTCGCCAAACCGAAGTAGCAGCGGTTTCCTAGGGTAAGTCTTCGTCGAATCTCCACTAAGTTGTCATTCGTGGAGTTGATATTTACTCCGAGGTAGGTAAACTCCTTAACCACTTCGAAGTTACTGTTGCCAACAGTGACGTTTTGTCCTAGGCGGTGGACAGATGCTTCTTTGTTTGTTGACAACATGTATTTGGTTTTGTCCTCATTCACTTCAAGGCCAACACGTTTCGCCTCTTCTTCAATTGCCGTAAAAGCCTCTAACACGGCGCGCTGGGAGCGACCGATGATGTCGATGTCGTCTGCGTATCCCAGCAACTGGACAGATTTGTTGAAGATAGTGCCTTCCGTGTTTACACCTGCCCTGCGCACTATCTGTTCCAGCACAAGATTGAAGAAGTCACATGATAGCGCATCCCCTTGCCGAAATCCGGTGCATGTTTGGAATAGTTCAGAGGAACTGTTGCCGAATTGCACGTTGCACCGCGTGTTATCCAGCGTCACGCGGCACAGCTGGATCAGTTTAGCCGGGATCCCGAATTCGGCCATCGCCTTGTAGAGCTCAAGACGATGAATGCTATCATATGCGGCTTTAAAGTCGATGAAGAGATGGTGAGTCTCGACTTGAAATTCGTTGGTCTTTTCCAGGATTTGCCTTAGTGTGAAAATTTGGTCGATCGTCGATCTGCCGGGCCGGAAGCCACACTGGTACGTGCCGATTAGTGTGCTGCAGAAAGGCTTCAGACGTTCACACAGTACGTTGGATAGGATCTTATATGCGACATTAAGCAGGGATATGCCTCGGTAGTTCTTACAAGACATAGGATCGCCTTTCTTGAAGATGGGGCATATAGAGCTGATAGTCCAGTCATCGGGCATGACTTCATCCACCCACACTTGGTTGATGACTTGGTGCATGCACCCCACCAAAGCATCACCACCATGTTTGAAAAGCTCTGCTGGTAGACCATCAGAGCCGGCGGCCTTGTTGTTCTTCAGCTTTTTGATAGCTGAGCCGACCTCTTCAAAACTAGGAGGGGGAATGGATTCTTCATTGACTGGATGCGGGTTCTCTTCTTGCCCTATCACTCTCTCTACCTGCCCATTAAGTAGCTGCTGGAAATGCTGCTTAAATACATCTACTATTCCCTGTGCTTCGGTGACTAGGTTTCCTTCACTGTTTCGAAGAGCCTGCGTTCCGGGCTTGAAGCCAGCTGCCAGTTGCTTGGCTTTCCTGAAAAACATCCGGATGTTGTTCCTATCGCGGGACTCTTCGATATCCTTGAGCTGGGAGGCTGCGTGGGCCCTTTTCTTCTTACGCAGTATCTTCTTCTCCTCCCTTCTTCTGGTTCGATACTCTTCTCTCGCTGCCCTTGTTTTGCGTTGCAGCGCTTGCAAGTGTGCATTTTCTGTCACCTTTTTCCGGCGTACGCATTCATCATCATACCAAGGGCTCTTTTTGGGTGGTGGCTGGTAGCCTATGGTGGTCTCTGCTACCCCTTTGATGATGTCGCGATACTGGTTCCACAGATTGTTGGCGTTTGTGGATGGTGAATGCACAGCGGAGAGTCTCTCACTCAGGCGCTCCCTGTAGGCTCTGGCTACTCCAGACGTGCTAAGGCTTCCAACGTTGAATTTCTTTTTCTGGGCGGTCTGCAGCTTCTTCTCATTGGATAGTCGAGCTCTGAACTTAGCTGCAACAAGAAAATGGTCAGAGTCGACGTTTGCCCCTCTGAACGTTTGCACATTCAGAATGTTGGATGCGTGCCTCGCATCTATTAGCACGTGGTCGATTTGGTTGGCGGTTCGACCATCTGGAGAGCGCCAGGTTGCTGTGTGGATTCGTAGTCTTGGAAACCTAGTGCTACTTATCACCGTATTACGAGCTGCTGCAAAATCGATTAGCCGGAAGCCGTTGTCTGTTGTCGTGTCGTGGAGGCTGTGCTTTCCAACTAATCCGCCGAAGATGTTTTCCTTACCGATTTTGGCATTGAAGTCCCCGAGTATGATTTTGACATCATACTCCGGACAGGCTCCGTAGGCTCCGTCCAGGAGGTCATAAAACTCCTCCTTGATAGAGTCTTCAGCTTCGTCGGTAGGGGCGTGTGCACATATTATGCTGATGTTTTGAAATGTAGCCTTGATGCGGATCACAGCCAGGCGATCGCTGATCGGCTTAAAGTCAATTATCATTGAGCGTAGCCGATTTCCCACGACGAATCCGCATCCTAACATGTGCAGTCTTTTGTGGCAGCTGTAATAAATGTCGCAATTTTTCCGTTTTTGCATACCTGATCCTATCCATCGTATCTCCTGGATCGCGGTAATATCTGCCTTGTACCGCGTGAGGACAGATTCAAGTTTTTGAATAGCACCAGGAGTGTACAGTGTACGTACATTCCAGGTGCATACTCTTATATCATAGTCCGTGTACGTTCCGGGTCGTGGTATTAAATGAGGGGGTCCATTATCCGAGGCTTGTGTCTCTCTCATAACTAAATTTTTTTTACGTGGTAAGGAAGTTACCCCGACGGCACAACCCCCAACCTGGAGGGCCAGTTCCATTTTTTTAAACCCCTAGGACGAGGGGCCGGTTTTAAACCGAAGTCAGTATCCCGCTTCGGGGATATGAGCGCTGCCGTTGGCCCGATAAGGGCTCATCCGCCACCATCTCTTTTCCAAAAACCTGACTTATTCTTGGAAATCTTTATCGGCCTGAGCTCCGAATATGTCGAAGTAGCCCAGATAAAGTGTTGTGCTTCCGTTTGAAGCTTTAACGCCACCGTTGACTCCATCGAGAGAGTTCGTCCGCTGTCGTATTTATAGTGCTGCAATTTTCTCTTGGTCAACACTCGCGCTTATAAGTTTAGCAAGTCGGGTCCGGATGGACACCAACCAGTACCCGATGGCTACCACTAGGAGGTAAAATAAGCACAATTGATGCGCAGTAACAGTTACAACACTGGACGTCGCCAGGTTGACGCCAGTCAGTGCCTACCCTATTCCTACAGCATCCAACCATCAAAAACTGGTCCAATATACATACATAGATAACCTCGAGTAGACTTTTGTGCGTTTTGTTATTAGTTAGTCCTTGCAACTACTATCCAGTGACAAAACCTTGATCTGCTATATTTCTGAAGTCATTCTCGTAAATTTAAATATTCACTACATCATCGATCTACTTCTTGCTGGCCTTGTTCAAAGCCCTTACTAACGCTCGTGTCAATTCAAAACGATAAGCACTTAAACTTATTGGTCCAATATACTTTGGTAAAGCCGCCTCATCGATGATTGCTAAGGTTTTTGCACCGAACCTGGAAATATCAAAGCCTGCTAAATAACCTTCACAAAGAGAAGGCGGCTGCCAAGCTTGTTCACAGTCACCTCAACTTCTCGGTGAGAGTGTTGCAATCCTAATCCTGACAAAGGCTGGATATTAACATATCGAATGTTATTTCGCCTTAAGATAGCACTTAAGTAGGTACATAGGCCCTATTTTCTTACACCAATAGATTAGAAATGATTATTGCCGAACTTATCATCGTCTACTCTAGTGATTGTCTTCTTATTGATATTTATGTTTTTATGTGTGACTAACGTCATTCGCTCCTAGTACCCAAGGCAGTCTTATTTTTTGCGACAGTACTTGGGTGTCCTTTTCTTCTTATGGAACGCCATGGAAACATGAGACGCATCCAATCTACTTTAGCATCGTTGAAAACACTAAATATTGAAGACATAGGTATCAAACTAACATGTATGTATATATCTAGATAAACTGCATACCTAATATCTACGTAAGTTCCTATTAATGGAGTGAGGTAGGTGCTCTTCTAATTAATGTGGTTGACCTAGTATCTACATACACCTAGAATAAGATTTGATTTGTTTTATCTGTGTTCAGCTGCTTTAGATTCACCACATTTGAATTTTAAATAAAAAATCTGTCCAATACCACTATTGGATCAATACTATTGTATCTTCAAAACTAACCTACTTATCTCATAGTGCATAATCTATAGCACTAAATACAGGTTCCATGGTTCTGTATGTATGCCTCGACTATAAAATCTCTAATGTACGTAATGGACAAAAAGTGCAAAGGTCATGGAACTGCAATAAGTTCTACGTCAATTCTTTTCCTCTTACGACATCCATTCGAAACAGTATAGCTATGTAGATACATCTGTAGATACAACTTGAAAAATTAAATTAAAAAAAAGAAAAATCCTACTTGACGTAGCATTAATGAAACCACTGGTGTAAAATCCTTTGAAGTCATAATTTCTGCGCACGTATCCCTTCTGAATTTCAAACGAGTTTCCTCATTTTCCTTCATCGATTTTTTTTTTTGCTTTTGCTTTTGCCTTTCCCAAAACCAACACAAACATTTTCCAACTACGACTGCCATCTGCTTTCGCATTATCTGTCCTGTCCTTTACGAAAATCATTTTCTTAAATTATATACCATCCAACCAACAACTTGACGTTTAGAATTAAATTCCACTTCAATTCTCTGTCTAATTCCAATGGAAATTTTCCCGTCGGGATCTTCTTCCGCATTAATCAGGTCAAAAAAAGTTCTTCTTAATTATTCATTAAAAAATTCCTTTCTCTGAAAATTACATAATTCAAAAAAAGGCTCGATATCTGCCCAAAAAAAGAAGAAAAAAGGCAAAAATGTAGGGAAAACAATTTAATTAACAAATCCTATTAAGAAAAACAAAAGAATAAGAAAAGGCAACACAGAAACATTCCAAACACGAAACGAAGAAGATTTCTTTCATCAGAACCAAAAAGAAAAAAAAAGCGAAAAGTAAACGAATACCTACCGAAAATACCAGTGTAGATACATTTGACACCAGCAAAACTGAACCACGCCCAAAAATGTATCTTTCATTGAATTTTGCCGTCGCAGCCATCATCGGACCTGAGTGTAGATACTTTTTTGATGGCACTGCCGCCAAAAAGATACACCACCACACACACTCGCGTTCTCGCTTGCTCTCTACACATCACACCATTGGAATATGGGGCTGGAATGGCAGAAACGTGGTGAGGGTTGTTTTGAACTATGGTCGTGTCGTATCTATACTCAAGAGGTTTTCTACTCTGATATACCAACCAAAAAAAAAAAAAACAACAAAAACATACAACCCAGCATAGATACAATGTTAGGTAGGTAGATAGATAAACCGAATATCTATCTGGCGGTAGTGGTGGTGGTGGGAATATTTTGCTGGTTATTCAGGTTTACAATTTTTTTTTTCTTTTCTTTTTGTATCTTTTCGTTCCGATGACGATGGCAGCAGGCAATGGCTTCACGACTGACTTCATTTCGAATTCATTTTGCTGGGCAGCCGTTCAGAACTGGGCATGGTTGCGGAATAAGTTGTAAGGCGGACTGTGCAAGTTGATTTTGAGTTTTATTCATTTTTATTTTTGTTTGTTTCTGATTATTCACCGAGAGATATTAAAATCGTTGCTCATTTTTGGCTTCCTACTTCTCTTTTAATTTTTTTCTTTTTTGCAAAAATTGTATCTATAAAGGGCAAATGAAATCTCAGCATTGTGTGAATAATTAAATTCGGATGAGAATTGGATTTGTAGGTGGCTGGGCGCTCTACTGGGAGAGCTGTCGGAGGGGGTTGTATACCCGAATGTTCGTGTTATTATTTTTGAACAGTGAATAAAATTGTAGTTCATAAATTTTTTTTTTGTTTTTTCTGCTTCTCTGGCATGGAATTGTTCTGGGAGAGGGGGTGGGGGCGATGCGGCGGAGAAAGACTTAATTAAATCTGTTGAATTTGGGTTTATGTGTTAAAGTTGGAATATCCTGGTTATTTTTTTCATCACAGACAATTTGCAAATTAATCGCATGGTTGGTGTGTTAATTTATTCGTTGGGATACTTTACAGTTTAATGAGGGCGCACCATAAAACAAACTTTAAATTGTTGAGAGATACATAGATATATTATATTTCTAGTATTTTTTTTTTGTCTGTCTAAAGTGTTCTATTTTTGGGTTACAGGGTTTATAATTTTCTGGAATGGATCCTAGGAGATACTGCTGTTGTAAATTGTAAATCAGACCCTTTTTTGCCCAAAAACTTTGACGAATAGTTTGTATGTCATTTAGTTTCTACAAAAACAGGCTTTGGGTTTCACTTTTATAGAGAATACATATGAATATATATATATTTTTGGACAACAGCCTTTTTGGAACTATATTCTAATGGTAGGTTTGTATCGAAAGATATGTATAGACCAGAAGATCGATTCAATAGTTTGCTGATAATGACCTATACTTACACTATTAGTCAAAATCAGCGACAGCTCTATCATCTGAGACGTAAGGAACCCCTGGACAAGATTAAGACTGATTAATAATGTTATTGTATCATTTCTATCATGATTGTATATTGTTAGACTGTTTGATTTGCTCCTACCGCTGGGTTTAGTAAAACTTAATTTTCAATCTCAAGGCTTTTAGTACCTACTGAGAGTTTTCCCATCTTTTATGATTGTAACTGGAAATTCGTGCTTTTAAACTTGCATTGTACCATATTTCTGTGTAGATTAGGGTTAAGGACTTGAAATTATTTCGAAAAGAAATGTTTACTATTATCTCCTGTATGGTGTAGAGGACATTAAAATTCACTCTATTCAAGGTCTTGATTACGAAGAAACGTGGAAGTTACCGAAGCATTATGTCAAATGACAATGTGTACGAATCTGTATAAGGAACAGGGATAACATACTTGGTGACCTCCACGTCTGAGCTGACATTACTCTTTTGATATGGTTCGAATAATCGGTCAAATTTGAGAATCGGATTTGAGAATATACATATATGTATGTACATACATATGATGAGGATAATTATTGGTAAGCTGCAAAAGGGTATAGCTCAGTAAGCAGATTATCACCAATCTTATTGTTTGTGATATCCTTGTGCCCAGGGATCCAATTACTCACTCACTAAAACCATTTGCTTCTTTAAGTGAAGCAAAGGCCCTCCATTATACGTTCAAATCTAAATCTATTCCTCCTCAACTGTCCTTCGCCAAGTTATAGTTAGAGATTAAGGTCGACGATGGTTTCCTTGCAGGTTCCAACGAAGAGATTGTCTCTCGATATACCTATTTGATTGGTGTGGACTTCCATATGTTCCCTAATTGGGTAAGCATGAATTTGGACTAGGAGAGACCTCGATCTTGGTGTGCTCTGCTAATATTTGTTATAATATTATTTAAGTATAGGTATGCAAAGCTTATTGTGCACTTATAACCTTTATTTTCGGGACACTTACATATTTCTAACCCAGCGTTGAGGGGTCTGAAGTTTGGTCTGAAGGTCACTAAGTCTGCTGCATAAGAGGTACATGTCATCTGCATCCCCCAGATATTTCAGTTCTTCGAATACACCACATTGAACACTTTGTCTACTTCTTAAAACTGCGGCTTATCGGAGTAGTAGCGGTATGAATAGCCAGAGAGAAAGAATACATTCTTGTCGCACTCCACTTTTGATTTCAAAAGACGATGATATCCTACTTTTGTGGAGTAGGCAGGATCGGACGTTGGTGTACATTGCTTTAGTTAGGTTGATTATTTTATCTGCGAGCCATTTATTTGTATTCAATGGAGGGAATACATTCTACAATTAAATTTTGAATATAACTTCGGGCATATACCTAGCACGGCTGAATCTGATGAATGCCATCTGAGAGCCAGAGATTTCGATGACTTTTTCAAGCATTTGTGGCCGTATGTCCTCAAGACAGATCACGAGATCTTGGAGGCCAATTTACAGGTCCATTACGCGATGGATGTTCATTGGATGTTTCCTTTAATTAGTACGTTGTTTCGTTTGCTGTATGGGTCATTCTACTGGAACCACATCTCTGTCACATTCATGCCATTCAATCGGGGAACGAAAAAGTCATTAATCATGGCTCTATAGCGAAAACTGTTGACCGTAACACGCTGATTAGTCTAATTTTTGTAAAAAAAATATGGTCTCAACCAGACCACAGTCCGCACAAACTGTGCATTTTTGGTGTTTCGATCATATCATATCTTCGCTCCAAATGTGACAATTTTGCTTATTTCTGAACCCAATTTTTCGATAAAGCAGCGGGTCCAATACCAGTTGATTTTGGGCCCATTCACCGAAATTTCGACGCAAACCATGGTCATTCGGCTTAAATTCTCGCTCGAGCTGGATCTCGTAAGCCTTCAAATCAAGATCCTTGCGTAAAATTTTCCATAAATTAGAAGGTCAAAGACCAAGCTGTCGTGAACCACGTCGAGTCGATAAATTTGGATCTTCTTCAACACTCTCCTAAACGAATGCAATATTCTCTTTAGTACGCACTCTTTTTATGCACCTCGGTACCACTACATCTTACAATACGGCGAATAACTATCTTAGATGATCGATAATATCGGGTGTAATATGGTACAACTGCTTTTTAAGTTTCGCGCACAGACCCATCATTTTGGAACCAAATTCCAAAAATTTAGTGCAAAGACTTCTGAATAAAAATAACACTGACTGTTTGCAATCTGACAATTGGTTTGACAGATATTTCAGCTGCTTCTAATGCATAGAGCTAACCTTTTTAAAAAAGGTAGAAGTATTATGTCAGGAACTGGGCTGTAAATTCTCGGATACACAATGCACTCTATTTTCAATGAAACACAGCGATTAGGAAGAGTCAAAAGGTGCTCAATTCTGATAATGATGTTGAATTTAGTTCTTTTTCTTAGACATGAAGTCAGAGACATAAACTGCTTATGATGAAATTTTAAGGTAGAAGGTGGAGATTTAAAAAGACTTGCTGCAGTTGGGCATAGCATTGTAAATTGAGATTCTATGCAACTCAAGAAGTATTCTTTACAACTTTTCTGAAGAATTTCTTGTATGTGTTTCCAAACTTTACCGCAACACTAGTAACAGTAACACTAGTAATGTAATGTGCTTCTAAACTAAGTCTAAGTTTAATGGATAATTTCTGACTTCAGTCTTCATTTCTTACGACAGAGGCGTGAGTAGACCGAGAAGCAGTCATTGATTGGTTTGTCCTATTTTTCAGAGTCTCGTAGTTAGCTTGTAAGGAATTAAAAGTACGACCAGTGCTAAGCTGTGTTACTATTCCAATGTCCAGTGATGCCACATGTCTGAATAAAAAAATACTTATCTGGTCAAGTAAGTCTAGAAGATACCCTTCTCAGTTTTGTGTCAGTGTTTCGGCAAGGTAGGTACATATATCACCAGAGAATGTCTTTTGGGTCTATATGGTTATGATAAGATTGACCCTAGCTTAGTGGGTGGAACTCTCGCATTCTAAACTTGACTTAAAAAAATTTGGTATCTCGGCTGCTTGAGAGCTATTTTGAGTAGGTAGGTTCATGGTTAGATCTACCATAATACTTATGTATATAACGGCTTATATACATATATAGGGTTATCCAACAAGAGGTGTTATTTTAAATTAATAGAAAACCATAACACTCTAATGAAAAGTGGTAACATTTTAGCCTAAATTACCTACCACGTCTGAGACAAGTAATTGAAGAAAATATCATTCTTTTGATGAAATTTTTCAATCGTTCGTGAAATATTGGCGTAAAATTTATATTTAACATAGCCCCAAAGGAAAAAGTCTGTTAAATCGGTGTTAAATCTAACGATCTTGGCCAATTGGTCGCCGAAATGCTATTTCGAGGAATCACACGTCTAAGAAACTTCTCACGCAATTGAACTATTGTTTAATGAATAATTTTATATTAAACAATCGATCTTAGGCGATATTATATGCACTGGAATTTTGATGATCTTGCCGACACTTATCTTACTACTTTGGTCTCATAGATATTTCGTTTGAGGTAATGATACTGGAACATTGGCTGTTGTACAAATTTAGTCGACTTCCATTTTCATTTGCATTCAGAATTAGTCTGAACTAAAGTCGAATTTTCACGAGGCGCTTCAAAACCAATCAAATGTGGTGAAGGGTTATAACATTAAACTTTACTACTAGTAGCGATACACATGTCTTTGATATCAGTTTTGGTCCTTGTTTGTCAAAACCAGTATCTTGTTGAACCTGGATATTTCCTCGTTGAAATATAGTATGGCTTGGACTTACCGGTGTCGCTATTAGAAGTCCTTTGGCAGCACATATACAGAGCTTGATTCAAAATTTACCTGAGACTCCTCGGAGAACACCAATGTAAATAGCGTGGCTAATTGTATCTTATAATTAGCACACCATTTCGAGAGTTCGTCACTTAATGAGGAGCCTTAAAGGGTTATCCTGTCAAAGAGTGACAATTAATTCTTTTCAAATATGGCCGCAATGGCCGTCTAAAATATGATATAGAAAACCTACTTAGTATCTTTGTATCTGCTTATTATAAAAAAAGTTGTGAAAACGTGAGTTTAACCCTCTTACTGTAACCAGTTACCAGTTCTTTGTTGCCTATGCTTTGAATCCTGCTCAGCTCGGTATATTGGTATATTTTTAATCTTAAACATACTTCCAGTCGCTAGAGGAAAATGCATTTTTGAAATAAAAAACTCATTAAACTATGAATTCCCTCCATATCTTTCATTCATTCCGACATATGTACATATGTAT
This sequence comes from Xylota sylvarum, assembly GCA_905220385.1. NCBI lineage: Eukaryota > Metazoa > Arthropoda > Insecta > Diptera > Syrphidae > Xylota > Xylota sylvarum. The sequence continues at coordinate 45,792,322 of LR999958.1, forward strand.
GTATATTCTCCAGGAAAATGTCTTCACCTTATCTTCTTCACATAATCTCTAAATTCTATTTCCATTTTCATCATTTCCTCAGTCATTGTCTCCTTCCTTCAACAGAAACACCATCAAAGTATGAGATTAAACTGTAGGCAAATCAAATTCAATTAGATCCGCAGTACATCCATGCAACTTTATGTGGTGTGAAGAATTAACGCAATGGGATTAATTTTTGAAACCATATTTTCCGGCCCCCCCAAAAAAAAAAATAAAAATAAAAACTCAAAGGTTACGCAACGCATATTAAGTCACTGAACAAAAGCGCGTAGTTCAATATTTTTTCATTAAATATGGAAATGATCCAGAAACGGCGTATCTCAAACGTCTTAATCATTGCCTAAGACTCAGCTAATTAACCAAAGACAACATATTCCCTGCCTCTGTTCCTATCGCACTATGGTATCACCATAGAATTTCCATAATCCATCCCATTCTCCTGCAAAATACCTACACCCTTTCATCTTGAAGGCACTTCAAAACTAGAGACACTTCCACATGGTAGCCTACGCCCTATTAAGCGCCTGATTAGCATTTTCAAATAACGAAGGGATTTTCATTTTATTAAACTACACACCAACATACATATCAACGAATGAATCTTCTTTCACACATAGGTACACACACCAGGACACGATGGTTCTGGGTGGAAATAGCAAACAGGATTTTCCCATATAAGGAATATTTTTAATTAAATATCTTTCGTATTAAAGGCAAACCAGAGAGACTTTTGACATTTCTGCATATCACCTTTTCTCGTGATCCAAACACATCGCCCATGCGTTCCTATAATTAAAAGAACGCACATCGACTTCTCGCATGTGTACGAGTATGCAGAAAAAGGAAAGAAAAAAAAAAAAACGAACAACGAACTAGGGAAAGAAAGAACAACAGAGGGCATTAATAGCGCGTGATTTTTAATCATCCCAACGCATCAAAGGGGTTACTCATTCACAAAAATGTTCTCCCCCGAAACAGAAAAAAAAAAAAAAACCACAAAACCAAACACAGGCCCAAGGAGAGGACGCGTATTTCCGTCGTTAATCACCTTCACCTTCCAGGTAAATGAGTTAACCACACGCTTTTGTTTTGTTTTTTTTTTTTGTATTTCGTTTCTCCTTGGTTGGAGTTATTTACCTATTTGGGAAAAAATATGTATCCCTTGGCCTCCGGGTTTTATCAAAAGGAATACACAAACCAACACTACCCTCCCAGCGGGATTACATAATTAAGAGCAACTTTAATAGGGTGCCAAAAGAGTTAGCATAAAAATGTTCATCAGGTATACACCACCTCGGTTGTAGGTGTAGGTTTCCATTTCCATTTTTTTTTTTTTTTCGTTCGAAATAAGCTTTGCTTACAACCCACACCCCATGGCCACCCCCATCCGTTTCGCAATCCCTTAATCGTTTCTGCTCAGGCAGGAGTATACCTACCTACCTACGCGTGTATTCCATTTTCGGTGCTGGTTGGTACGTTGATGAAAAACAATTTCTCTGCGATTAGATTTTGATTTGATCAACGAGAGGTAGGTATACGAATACACTGTGCCGTTGGATGGAAAAACGAGAGAAAATGAGATGGGATGCTAGTACTTAAGGTAAAAGGGTTCATAAAACGTGCTTTTTGTACCGAAACCATGGCAAAGGTAATCGATTTCATACTGAAATTTTGGGAACCAACTGTTTTCATCTATATGGAAATTATTCTTTGAGGGGGAGTCGGTAGGTACTCGAAAAATAAAAGACTATCATCCCTCGGGGGGTCTAGGATATGCTAGTGGGAGCCTGAGTATCTATAGATGCTATCTAGTTAAACAGAGTATGTGGAGCGAAAAATCTGGAGTGGGTAGATGTATCTTATGTTGGAATTGTTGATATGATATGGAAGAGTATAGATATGATATAAATTGTATAAACAATCAAGTTATCACAGGGGTCCATCGTTCTACTTTCGTTATCTTTGCTGTTAGGAGGCAGCGGCTTCTTCGTATTTGAGATAAATATCGTCCTTATCAGTTGAATCTTTTTGTCTGACGTTTTTATTTACAGTTATTGATGATTTCGTAGCCCCAGTGGTTGGTCAACCACCTTGGCTACTGTATCGAAATCTACTAAAGGGTCTTCCAACAAGAGGTGTCATGTTAAATTTCGCTCCATTATTGAGCTCTCAATATTTAACTATCATTTCGATAACTTTTGATAAGTAAAAACTAGGAGGTTATTAAATATGGATCGATACATACTCGCAGAATGCATTGAAATGATGAAAATTCACTGCGTTTCGTAAAGTTCGTACTGCGCCTGCTCGCACAGCTATAGAGAATTTAATGAATAAATTTAAACGTATTGGACAGGTTAGTGATGTGAAGACTCCAACTCGTGTTCGTCCGGCAAATTAACTGCAAATATCGCCGCCGTAGCTGAGCGTGTAACTGAAAACCTAGGTGTGTACATTTCGAGACGATGACATGAATTGGGCATATCCGCAACCACTTTGCTCCTCATTTTGCATAAAGATTTTAGCTCATATGCTTAGATAGATATATGAGATATTATAATTTTATTTCTCATTACTTCATTATAAATTATAAAATTATTTAAGAGTACAATGCAATAATAAAGAAATATTTTATGACATTCGGTATTTAGAATACAAAGTATGTATAAAAAGTAGATTTAAATGCCACTTCAAAGGGCTATTACTATTAATATTAAATAACAATATTGGGTGGGGTGACCCTTTAGAGAACTATTAACAAAATTCAAAGACTAAGTTAAGAGTTTCAACGTATAACGCTACAAATTAAATGTTATTGTAGATACAAAAACTGAATTCATTAAAAATGTGCAATATAACAAAAGTGAAAAAGTAAAACAGACGTATGAAATAATGAAATTATACCAAAATATCAGAAATAATTCTAAAGTAACGTAATTGTAATTAAACAGCCAAAGCTTTGTATTTTTTTAAAACATTCCAGGTATTGACATTGATCTTATCGACAGAGGAAGTTTGTTAAACAAGCGATACGATGAGACAGAATAAAAATTACGAAAGGCAGTAGTACGAAACATATTCGAAAGATTTCCACGTAAATTGTAATTTGAAATTAACCGAAAATTTCGATTTCCAGATTTCATAAAGAAAGACCTTAACACCTTAAAACAATACAAATGTCGAACAGGCAAAATTTTTAAATCACAGAACAAAGGAAAACTATAATGATTAACATGTTTTTGACATATTTTTCTAACAACATATTTCTGCAAAATTAAGAGCGGTTGAATTTTATTTAGGTAAGCTTAAAGTGAAAAATGCCATAATACATCGTTTTTAAAATGGTAGTAGTGCAAATATTGCGCAAATAGAAAAAATGCCTAAGCGTGCATCGGAAATAGTTGTTCAATATATCCACATGTTTCGAAAAACTCATTCTAGAATCTATTGTGAGCCCCAAATACTTAAAATCATCAACCCTTTCGATTAAAAAAGCATTTATCACTACAGCTTGTTTTGCTACAAAAAGTAGGAAGGACAACCAGGTTTACAGATGCAATTGCACAGTTTGTATCTATGGCACTCTGGTGCGTGGAAATACACATTTGCTTCCAATTTGTGTATAAGTAGATAAACCAAAAAACATTATTTTAGTTTTGGAACTTATAACTAGATTGTGCCTAGCAAACCAGTGCCTCAATAAATCAAGGTCCCAGTTAAGATTGCAAACCAAGTCCAAATTACTATTTACGCCATAAGAAAATCCTATATCGTCTGCGAAGGCGGTTGGTGTACCTTTAAAGTTAATGGCAAATAGCAAATTAATGTAAATTAAAAACAATCGTGGACCCAGAACCGAGCCTTGTGGAACACCTAAACATAAGCTCACATGCTTATAAGGTACAGTTGACATGAGAATTGAAGCCTGCAGATCCTGCACAACGCCTTACTCTCGCCGATTGGATGCTGGATATGAAGTGTCAGTATCTGTGATCGCAGTTATGGCGTGTCGGCAGTGAGGAGTCCTTTCTCCGCTTCTGTGGTCACTGGGCATCGACAATCTTTTAGTCGATTTACAGAGATCAGGCTACATCGCCATTGGTTTTGCGGATGATTTGGTGATTTTTATTAGCGGTAAACGCACCATTACTAGTGTCGTGCAAGGTACTACTACAAGTGTTAGAATGGTGCAGCAGAGAAAGATTTATCCATCAATCCTTGCAAAACCGTTCTAGTGCCTTTTACGAAAAGAAGACTGGCCAGTCTAGAACTTATCACCATAAAAGGCACCACTTTAGCTTTTTCCAGTGAGGCGAAATATCTCGGTGTCACTATCGATAAACGGCTTAGCTGGAATTCTTATATCAAGTCTGCCATCGAGTACGCCACTTGGGCCATGTGGACCAGTAGACGCCTTTACAGCAGAGCTTGGGGTCTTAATACAAAAACGATACATTGGTTGTATACAATGATGGTGAGGGCCTTTAACGCGTACGTACGAAGGTTCTTAAATGAACAACGCCAACTGAGCTTCAGAAGCTCCAGAGAATTGCGATATCATGGTCAGGGAGTACTGTTTCGGTAGGTTATTTGAGGCTGTGCAAATAGGTCTAATAATACCTGGTTCACAGATATGGAAGATGGATAGTGGAGTTGGAGCTGGCATCTTTAGACCCAACACCAAAGTCTCGATACCTATGGGAATGCGTCCCACGGTTTTATAGGCTTAACTCCATGCCATTGCTATCTCCGCTAGGATGAACCTTAGTGAAGGTATTAAGGGCGTTAGGATATATATCTTTTCAGCTAGCCAGGCAGTACTTACAGCGCTGTCGTCCAATTTGATGGACTCTATGTCTGTTAAATGCTGCTACGATGCACTACCATCTCTTACCAGAGAGGGTGAAACTCGGTTGGGTGTCTGGTCATCAAGGAATTGCAGACAATGAATCTGCAGGTGAACTAGAAAGGGCTGGGTTAGAAACGAAGTTCATAGGACCTGGATCCTACCATGTTGTCAACTGGGCTCCCTCCACAGCGCTGATTAACGATTTGGAACACAAACTTCGTCTGACCCACTGGGAAATCAGACCTTAATCAGACCTTACTCCTAAAAGAAAATGCTTAATCTAGACAGAGATAGTTTTAGATAGCTGGTAAGCTTTCACATAGGTCAGTGTGGCCTGCGATATCACTTTAACAAGCTCAATCTGTGCACAGAAATGGAATGTAGGTTGTGTTTGGAAGATGACGAATCTTCTTAGCACATTCTCTGTGGATGCCCATTATTACTTTGGTTAAGGAGACGTATTTTGCACAAAGAAATATGTTCGTCAGCGGAGTTGAGAAATTCCGCTGCTAAGGACATATTGTCCTTCATAAAGAGGTGATACGACTCTTGGTTTAAACATACCCTAATTTGATACAAAAGGTCTTTTTAGGTTGCAGTCTCAGTCATATGGGCAAGGGTCTACAAAAAAAAAGTAATTATCCCCCATATTCCAACAGAATTTCTTGGTTATCAGAGAAGTTAGCTGCTGTTTGTTTGACATTGACCGGTTGTGAAAACTTCTTTCTCGAGATAAATATACAATTGAACGTTTGGTGGGAAAATTTCTGTCAACAAATACATTTCATTATGTTTCCGTGCCAACGAGACAAAGAAACGCAAGAAGTGCCGAATATATTTTATGTACATAAGTGAAATTCCTAATTTGTCGATTCTGCATCGAATACAGAAATTGGGCATTTCTGTGACCAGTTTGTGGCAAATTTTGCTCTAGGAATTGGACTTGCATCCCTACAAGATCACTTTGACCCAAAAACTGAAGCCGAATGGGTATAGATACAAATGTCGTTGCGACAAGACGGCACCACATGCCACAGAGCTGCGCAATTAATTGAGTTATTGAAATCTTATTTCGGACACCGTAATATCTTCAAAAATGGACCAATCAATTAGTAGCCTCGTTCGAAAGATTTGACCCTATTGGATTTTTATCCGTTGGGCTATTTTAAGTTCATGATCTGTGCTAATAAGCTAGAGACTTTAGATGACATCCGGACCAACTTTGAATGCCAAATTGCGAATAAGTCATGGAAAATTGGATTCAGCGCATTCACTTCGTAGGCGTTCCTTTGGAGGACATATGACAGAGGTTGTATTCCATAAAATAATCGCAAGGTGTTTTATACTCCTGCCCTGTATACCCCATCTTCAAGAAAGGCTTTCATATATCCTATACGGACATCGAATGAATAGAATAGAATCTTTAGCACAATTGTCGGGCGCATCAAAGCTCACACTACATTCATTTGGTTATTAGACAACCAACGTGGAAATCACCAGACGTCACATTTGTAAGTCTTGTCTTGTAAGCAATCATTACCTTAAGCAACAAAGTCATGGGTATAGATGCACTCTATGGATCCCAACTCAAAAATCACCTTTGACTGGACATTTATCCAGATAAGTTACAGTACAACTAACCTTAACCAACTACATATCTCATCATGTGCCTTGATACTCAATTTAAGTACCTACCATCGAAGAGTAGTAGATTCGTTTGGATTCGACTATTAGGGCGATATGCAGAATTTTTTTTTAAACGCGTTCTTTTATGTAGCTACCCAACTTTCATCGTTCGCGCTCTGGATAACGATTACTCGCGCAGTTTTCACAATATCACCCCCAAAGGCAAACAATCTTTATGCCCTGCACTGAGTCCGCATTTGTATGCACTAGCGGAATATCCTTTCGAGAATTTTTCCTCCGATATTCAATATTTCATTTTTACATTCGCCAATAATCGTAAATAATAAACAATATCAATTTCGAACATTTTTTTTTGTTTCGAAAATATATAAAAACAAAAAACCGAAACACCCGTTCCCGTACATGGTGGTAGTGGATCCTCCCTTGTTATTGCCAACCAACCAATTTGAAAAATAAAAATAAATGGAAAGCAGTAAATTTGTAGGCAAATTGCTAAGACAAGCAAAACAGAGCGCCGTACGAGTACACACGTACACGCACATGCCTCAACCCAGAAACATATGCGGGACCACAAGAGTATCCTTCGTTCCTTATTGCAAACGAATCAATTTTCAAATTTAAATTTTTTTTTTCCATAAAATTTCCCCGATACGTGGTGTAGTACTGGGTAACCTATACCACCGGAACTAAACGAAACGAAAATTTTTTCGAGACTTTGTGAAATATGAAACATATAAACTCCTTTTGCACCTTTATCCGTTGTTTTCATGCGTAACCGAATTGGATTCATTTCATCCGAAAAGATGGTATTTGTATGCACACGCATACTCGATGCCAATACCTAAGAGTGTGGGCATATCCTTGAGAACGACAGAAAGAAAAAAACCTCCGCCAACCAACCGAAATGTAATGTAATTTCAAGAGCACGCTCAATTTACCTTAAATCGCTCACTTTAAATTTTTTTTTCTCTCCTGCATTCGGCTTCACCGTTGGTTTTTTGGGCCAAAAAGAAAAAAGGTCCTGGAATAAAAACTAAACGAGAATCTTAAGAAAATTGGAAAAGAAGAGGAAAAAGAAAATGTCTTTGGTCCGTGCGTAGTCCCCATGTTGAAAATATGCTCGAGGTACATGATAGTATACATTTTGAAGGATATTTTCTTATCCCTTTTTTTCCGGGAAGATAATTTTCTTAAGAGTAAAGAACCCGGCAAACGACATTGCATGGATTTTTTTTTTTGTTTTGTTTTATAATCAAATTTTGTAGGGTGTGTTTGGTTGTAGGGTGACTGTGAAGCGCTAAGGGTGCTCGAAATAAATTGTGATGGATGGAAACAAAGGATCTACATTGTGGAGTCAGTTTTTTTAAGTTCAAGGTTTTGTTTAGAGTTATAGTGCAGATCCATCAGTTTACCATTGTATCCTTAGGACTCGATTGCAAGGTCTCCTTTTATTTGCCTCGTTTTTCACTATTCAACAGCGTAATCGAAATAAAATTCACTGCAGTTCAACAGGATCTACAGCGATCGCAAGGGTAAATCAGTAGTGGCTATTGAGATTGGTAGGAATCGTTGGGATATCTTTTCAGTTTCATAGCAGTTAGCAAACCTAATCCTGAGTAAAGTTTGCAATATCTATGTCTATCATGGAAGTTCTTTATTATAATAAGAAACTGGATTGAAACTGCCAATCCAATAATAAATTTTGCAAAGTGGAGAGAGAGTTTTTTAAATGGATAAAGTTCGATCGGACATTCATCCTCGTGTCGTCTGTTGGATACATACGGCAGTTGTCAGACTCATCCTTATCAACCCTGGTGAACAACGCTGGATATGAAAAGAAATATTAAATAGAATTTTACGAACAATTCCTACAGTTACATGACATCTTGGGGAAGCCAACAATGCCATCCAAGAGAACCAGCTTGTTCAACCGAACATTGCCGCTTGTATCTTAAGGAGACTGCTGTCCGATCGAAAATATCCTTTCAAGACATAAGGATGTCCCGGCAATTGCAAGGCGGACGAGATGGTTTAAAAGGGTATATGCTTGAACAAAATCTTATGACGGAGGAGAACCAACTGACCCTATGGTATCGGTAAAGTTCCAGTGGCAAATATTAGGTGGAGCAATATCAGTACGTACCTATGTGTAGTGTATGTATATAGATGTGCCCAAACCTGGATAGGAAGAGAACGGAATAACTTATTTCCGTTAACAGGAAAAGCCTAATTACTACAATTGGCAGCCTGACAGTATATTTTCTAGTCAGTTGGCATGCCAGAAGTAGACACCACCTACTCTATAAGAAAGCTCATCAGTATACGAAGTTATGAAACAAGTTATATTATTATGTGAGATCCCCTCCTTCTCAATCTCTTTTCAGATGATTTGATACTACATTCGAATCCAACATTCTTTCTATCAATCTTTGACCATCTTTTATTCTTTCAACCTCTTCAAAAAAGCATCTAAAATACAGCATTTAAGGACTTTCTACAGGTTAGTTTTACAGAATTCTAATACGACCTATTAATTAAATTAAAGGATATGTATTTATGTATATCCTTCTTGAATTCACATAATGATGTCACTTGCGTAGCTTAATTTTTTAGTAGTATTGGAAAGTGTTGGAAACGTTCCTTTGGTGCTTCAACTTCAGACTTCAAGGATTAGACATTTGCTTTTCGCGAATGAATTGGCCACCCTTGAATCCATTTAAACCAAAGGTTCGTACTCGTCTGTGATGCTTCAAATTAGTCTACTTAAAGACCTGAGTGTTAGAATATCTAGTATCCTGTAGCATCGTTCAAGTTGAATCGATTTTTCAAGAGATTCGAGAGATTCGAGATTCAAGTGCCCAAAGTGTGCTGTTCTTTAAGCTGCTCTTTGTTCCAATTCTCATCTAAGGTCATGAAATCTGGATAGTGACAGGGATATGAGCGCTGCTAAATTGATATTTCATTATTCAGTTTTTTTATTAATAGTTAGATATTCATATGTACATATTATGATAAATACAGTTTCTTAGAAATATAAGAGTTTAGGGAATTTTAATCCTTTACATCTATAATACTTTGTATATATATAATAAAATGTAGGTAAGAAACAATGTTTAATATATAAGGGAAATACTACTAGAAAAAACCCTTATGTGAATCTTAAACTCTAATAATGCACTAATCCCAAAAACGCAATAAATGCAAAATATATTGAAATATGTACACACTTGTATATGTATACATATATATTAATATAATAAAGAAAGTTTACGTAACATTTCGGTTTGTAAGCTGAACAATGAGTTCATTTTCAGAATAAGAGCATTTCAAGAAAAATTGTTCTTGGGATCTATTAACAAGATGTATAATGGTATTGACGTTCATTATGATTTTGATGGAATAACTCACAGCATCTACATATGTTGTATATCTCCGAACGGAACCCCTTATTCTCCGGCGGTTTCTTGTAACCAAGTCGCATTTCAAGATGTACCTACTATAAACGATTTATAATTAGGTTGATAACTCTCTGATGGATCATGTTGGAAATGGTTGGATGAAATCTCGTATCTCACCATGACTCGTCTCTTGGATTTAGTGGTGGTAGATCGAATGATAGCGCGTTCATATCCTACTGCTAAACAATTAACATGTTTACATTTAGTTTCCTTTTTGGTTTGTTTGGTTCTTAAAGTTTTTTTTTTTAATTGCAAAAGACAGCATTATTCTTTTAGGTCTGACAGACCCCAGTCTCGGTGAGGCACCATCCCTATCAGCAGACCTTGTTTATTTAAAAAAAACAATTCATTTCTGAGTGTACTTACAAATACGAACTTATACACAGGAAGGGGTATACAAGTTCAGTTTGTTTTGAGTCCCTTGAAGTAAACTGATAAACTGAAGCGTCGTTTTAAAGATTGAATTGAAGAAATACATTTTTTTTCATTCATTGACTATCTTAAAGATGTGCAGGAATTGGAGTCTGTACTGTTTAAATACAAACTACGTTTCGAAAATAATAAATTGAGTTTCATTCGCTATATTCATAAGCTTGACGGTTTTGAAAACATCCTTTCACCTTCTTGCTGCATTACCTTTCTAACCATTCTCTTGTTGATCGTTTTCCTTAACAGCTGTGAGATGTATCTTCTCGTTTTGGGTTTATCTTTTCACCTAATTCCTATCTGTTTCTTCACTCACCTATTATTTCATGACTAAATCTATTCGATATTGATGTTGCTGTATCTCCTCTGTCATGAGTAGGTACCTTTAGTCGAAAGATTCTATCATAGCAAGTATGTTGGATGGTTCACAATGAAATCGGAGACAATAAAGTTTTAAAGTTTAAAGAATTTGTTTTACCAGACTCGACAAAAACTTCTATGGACGTGAATCTAAATAAGATGTCCCTTCAGGATACTGATGGACTATATGGATACCCCTAAATCTCCCTGAAATATCAGCGACATGTTCCATTTGCGTCATTAGACAAGACTGCAAATAAATTACTGGGCACTACACCTTTGCCAAGTTTAACCCCGTTGTCCTAAGTTTAAGTGCTAATACAAATAGCAAATGGTGATACTGGGGAAACTCACTTCTGTCATTGTCTGTAAACTAAACAATTTTTTGGAACTGATATGGTGAGCTGACTACTGACCTTTCTGAGATTGAAAAATTTCGATGTAGCTAGGCATCAGGAACTTCAGAACTATGTAACCTACATCACTTATAGCCTAACCTTCGAACTCGCTGTTAGGATTGAGTTTTTCAACAGCTTTCTATTGTTCAATGTCTGACACAATGAATTGGAATGGTATTAGGGGTATTATCACTTTCCTTATGAAGAAGAAAAGTCTCAACAAATATGGAGGTTGAGATGCTATTTACAGCACCTTGTATGCACTTCTAGTATAGTATGGTTTAGTTTGCTTTGGTTAAGATGACTCCCAGCTCAGAAACGAAAACACACTTAGACCAATAATAGGCCCATTGTGATACCACAAATTTACTTTGCCGATGGATATATTGGTCCACTTGTTCACCTAAGATTTGTACTCTCGATAGCATCCAGCTTGGATGCGATTGGTATTCTTTAGCTGCCTTTGTTTCAAAATAGTTAAAGTTGTTCCTATTCTGGCGAGTTCATCGACCTCAAAGTTCCCTGGGATATCACTATGCCCCGGCACCCATGAAAGGTGAATATTGAATATTGAAGACGATCGGCTGTCTGGAGCTACTAGAGAATTAATAGAGATCGATTAGAAGGATTTGATAGCTGCTTCAGTGGCCGAAAAGATACGGATATTCCTACCACATATAACGTTTTTCTTAAGCCAAGATACTTCTTCTTCTTTGTCTTCTTTGATCGCCATTATCGTCTGGAATACGCTACAAAGATTTGGAAGACAGAAGGAGAGCTTAAAATTAAGACTGTTGGAGAAAACACCTCTACCAACTCCATCTTTGGCTTTTGGGCGGGCAGTGCAGAAGTAAATGGACTTATCTTCTAAAAGTGCTTCTCCATTCCAGAGTGATCTGGAAGGGACGGTGACGACCGAAATTCTTATCAAAATCTAGTAGTCCGTATTTTCGGTATGGAGGCCTGTCCAAATTCTTTTCTTGACCTCTGTAGGGTAGCTTCAAGGCGAACGGCTGCCACTGTTGTCATTTGTTTGCTAATATATATCCAGGGGTATCACATGAAACATAATATCCACTGCCACAGAGGGAGTTGTGTGCAGAGCACAGAGAAGCTGTACGCTGGACCTTTCTTAGATAGTCGCGGTTTATAGCTTTTCTAAGGCTGTCCCCTAAACTCACCCCGTATGTGAGTATCCGTCTAATGATCCAGATGTAGAGCCAGTGAGTTGTTCGAGGTCTTAGACCCCATCTATTTCCAATAGCTTTTTGCAAGAGAAAAGTGCTACAGTGGCTTTCTTGATTCTTTCTTGAATGTTAGGTTTCCAGCTTAGTTTCCTAACCAGGATAGTATACTCGTAGTATAAGAATTGTCATTGAAGAATGAGTGTGGATTCCTTTTTTTTTATGGACACTCTGGGTAATTCTCAGTAGAAACTTGATGGACTAGAAATCGTCAGTAAACCAAACCATACTTTCATTGGCTAACAACATCCTACAATCGACTAGCCTGTACAGTTCGATATTCTCATATTATTAAAACTTCTGAAATAGTGCAAAACATATCTTTTGAAGAAGGAGGAATTAAATATTTATAAATATCCACTAAGGTTACACAGTTCATTCTTAATGGATCATCCATCAGCTCTGTTCCTTATCGGAATTTGTAGGATACGTGATTGTGTGTCGCCAAGATAGGCTATTCTTTGGTGCTTCTCAAGCTTTATTGCTGCACTTCGTTCAAAAATGTTCGACCAGATGCCCAGCGAACTTCAGTGCCATTTGAGGATCAGAATTTTAAGTTTAGGGGTATTTACGTACTTAAGATACTTTATCTTCTTTCAGTACTCGTTCCCTTTATATAAATATGTTATCAACTTTTTCTACTTACAACCTGAAGTGGTATGTACTATACTCATTCATAGGGTACTACAAAACTCATCTTCCAAACCGTTTACCAACTTCTATATATTTTTTGTCATTTTGTTTTTCTTTTCTTCTTCATTCTCTGTTTTATTTTGCGTAGCGAGATCGTAACATCACGGTTAAATAATTTTCATGCTCCATAGCACCTTGCTGCTACTGCTGCTGCTGTTGATGCTGAGCTGTGTTTTCTTACTCCTGCCTCTTGAATGGCAAAAGGAGATTATATTCCTCTTTCCGTATGGATATGCTCGAGTTGGAATTCATCTCGTAGTTAATGGAGATGAAAATTAAAGGAGATATGGCGACGTCTCTGATTTCTTGTGTGTTTACGCGTTGCTATTCTCTATCCTCTACCACCATTCCGTACTGAAAAAAAAGGAAAAAAAAAATTATCTATCTAGAAAAAAAAAAAACCAAGAACCGCCTCAACGACGACATAACTTTGGATAAATGCGCCCTCAAATCCAAAATAAGGAACACATGTCCTGATTTCAAGTCATTTGTGAGTGTTCCGCTTATGGGTTTTGTGCTGCATGAATGCCATGAGGGTACACCCCAAACGACCAAATATTTTAATGTCCTTAGAATTAAAAATTTTTTTTTTCTTTTATCTGCGCACTCATTTGCAAAATGGTCGAAGTGGGATGTGCAGATTGCGCGCGAATTGCATGATTGCGGAGCTGTTTAGCTACATATACCCATACGTATACCTTGATTGCTGTTTAAATGCAAATCAATATTAATATGCGAATTTTATTTTATTGCGTTAAAATGATAATCGTCTGGTGGATTAAAAGTGTCCTTTCGCTTCCCGAATGCGTGTGGGGTTTATGCGAGAAAAGAAGAAATATTTTTATGTCTTCTTTATGAATGAGAATGCGAATGTGATTATGTGTAAGTATCTAAGGAAAGAAATTCAAATGGATCCATCAAAAAGATACTTTAGAACTTTACTTTACTTTAATGGGTTTTGATTTTATTTGAAGTGAATATAGTCTTTGGGTCGGGGTAGGCTTTGAATTCGTCTTAAATGTGAATGTTAATATTTTGTTCTTTTCCATTTCAGGCTTTTTGAAGCTGATGATGTGTACGCGGCGCGTTAGCCCTAAATTACGGATTCGTGTTTCGGTATATTTTGAAAATAGTCTTTCTTGTTCTCGAATCGATTTGGAAAGACCTAATGCAATGATTGAGCAAAAGATACAATCCGCGATTTTTCAGGTAAGTGATATTTTTGAGAACAAATATTTTTACTATCTAATTACAGTCAGTAAAGGCCGGGCAATGCAATTCCACATCTTCATTTCTACGTCTTAGACAGTAAAGATAATTGCCATTTAGAACTCATGCCCTCTTAAAATTTGGGTTACTTAAATATACTTACAGCTTAAAATAATTTGAATTGTTGCACTTCTCTCTATTAGGAATTGTTTTGTGTGTTCATCTGTTTTATGCATAGGATTTCCATCTTCCGGCGGATACCATATAATCTTGCTTTTATTCTCATATTCTACATTTATGATCCATAGAAGGGTAATGACGCAATCATTCTTCTCATGAGCAATCCTCGTCCATATTTGTCATTCAAGAATTGGAATACCTAATATAAGTAGATGTGGAGTCACCTGTTTCGTAGATGAACAACGATCACTGTATCTATGATGATGCTTTGATACTTTGTCTCTGATTTGCAGACTACATTATTATTATCGACCTTTAGCATTATGGTTTTCACTGCTCTCCTGTGGATGAAAAGTACCACTTCCATTCTAATTGAACTCCGACTTTCGAAGCTAAAATATTAGGCCTCTTTTCAAATGATTTCTGCAGGATTTGGATGGACGAAGGGGAGGAGGAAATCGTCCATCACCATCACCTTCTAAGCATCTGTCCGGACTTGTCTAAAAGAAAACTGCTCCATTTAGGTTCGCCTTTCTTCAATGACCTCAGCGAACTGCATGCTTAAACGTCATGAGCATCCTTCGCTTCATAAGTAGCTTCGGTTGGTTTTATTAGTCCCTAACCTAAGTGAAAAGATCAATGACATTGTAAAGGACCTCTTCTGGTCTGTCCCTGTATCTTGGTACAGACATCCATCCTAACATAAATCTAGTCATGAGACGACTATACGTTCGGTCCACGAAGCTGTTAAGAAGGAACGGCTGATTTAGAATTGTTCAAATAAGAGTGAACAGAACACAGTGAATAAGTCCCTCTTCTGTTGGCAAGGAAAGACACTTTAGATGATGGACAGATTTCATTATAGGTTTGCGTCTGGAATTTATACAATAGTCCTTGTGAAATAACTCGAGAGGCACCGTACGAATACAAATGGAACATATAATGAAGCCAGTGACAACTCATGCTGCACTTGAACTAAATTTATATAAGTAGAGAAAAATGTATCTTCTTATCCTACACCTTCAGATATGTATCTAAATGAATTCAACACCTATTGACTGTATAAGTGGCTTTACCTATACAATCAATGAATTTTAACAAATAAAATTTTGATAAATAAAATTTCCATAAGCCTTCCTTAAAGGAAAAGCTTGAGAGATATGGAACGACCAATCCCCTATGCCCTGGTACCTTCACTTGGGGAGACATCATTTCGATCTCACTTGCATAATTTTTTTTTGCATAATTCTGAAACAAGGCCATATACGAGTATCTAGGGACCATCTGATGTTAGCCTCCCTACAGACCTTAATCCCTGCTTTGAGATTCAGTGTGCGAAATAAGCACCGAAGTGTCGAACTATTCTGATGTGCTGTGCTCCAACAACCTTAAGCTCTTTACGACAGCAATTCACAAGCTTGGATTTTATTTCGATAGCAGTAGTCGCTTTTATTGCTGCCTGGCTTTCGAAGAGAAATGTGATTCCTTTCTGTGGTATTGCTTTCAACGTAGTCTTACGGGCGGCTATTGTCACTGCTAGGATCTCCGCTTGAAAAACATTGCTATGGTTCGGGAGGCAGACTGATTTGTATATACCCAGTGGTTCAGAAAAGATACCCGAGCCTACGTCTACATCCATCCACAGAGATGATACGTGTATTTGTAAGCTGACCGCTTTTACATTCTTTTTTGCTCAAGCAGGTACGAAGTCAGGTAATCCGTGGTGGAAACATTTCCTAGATTCAAGATCATAGAATGACTCGTCTCCAACCATTTTGGCTCCAAATATTTGACTGACTTATTCTGATGGCGCTGACTTATTAGCTGCCGAGGCTTGAACGAAGATATCCATCGGAAGTAGATTGAGGATAGCCTCCAGTACTGCAGTAGGTGTGGTTCTCATGGCACTTGTGGTGCCAATACAAGCCTATTTCTGTATACTCGTGTGAGCCTCTAAGTCTTGCTGGCGAAGTGCTATCATACACGACAGCCTTAAGTCAGAATAGGTCTTACTATAGCTGTATACATCCAAAGTATAATTTTGGGTTTTGATCCCCAGTTTTTTCCAAACATTCTCTTGCATGTTTAGAACGCAATAATGGCCTTCTTGATTCTTTCATTGATGTTAGGCCTCCAGATCAGTTTCTCGTACGAGATATCTGGCGCTGTCTGCGATACTAAAGGTAGTGACCCCTATGTAAGGTAATGTAAACTCAGGAATTTTCCTTTTGCTAGTAAATAATACCCGCTTGGCCTTCTGGGGATTGTCCGCTAGTCCATAGTTCTTGATCCAGGTATCTAGGGTCTTCAGGGCACCTTCCAGTTGTTCACTAATAGTCATCAATATCAATATGACGTCATCAGCGACCCCACTATACCTGAGTTGTAGGAGTACTTTATCTAGCACAATGTCCTATCGAAGCTGGGAGATTACTCCGCCTTGAGGGGTACTTCTAGAGGCGTATGCTCCCAACTTCGTACCCTCGTCCTTCGTGCTCCTTTACAATGTGTCTTTCCTCAAGAATTTTCACAATCCAATTAGTCAGGGTATTGTGAATATTAAAGTTTGTGACTGTTCTACGCACAGCCTCCGTTCTGTCACAGTTAAATGCTCCTTCAATGTCTAAGAATGCAGCTAAAGTTTATTCCTTATCTTTTAACGATTTCTCGATTGAGCTAACCACACAGTTCAGAGCCGTTCCGATACTTTTTCCTTTGGTGTAGGCATGTTAGACCTTAGATATATCATCGGAGCGTAGATTACTGCGAATGTGAGTGTTGGCTAGTCTCTCAAAATTTTTTGGTATATAGGAGATAAGGCTGATTGGCCTGAAGTCTTTTATGGTAGAATGATTTGCCTTGGGTATATATACTACTTTGACATCTCTCCATGCTCGTGGGATATATCTTCGTATGAGACTACTAGTAAATAGTTAGTTGAGTACCGGAATAATCGAGCTCACAGTGCTCTGTAGCATGATCGGGATGATACCATCCAGTCCTGGCAATTTGTAAGGGAAGAATGATCTAATTACCCACTCAATTCTCTCCTCTGAGATCAAATCCGCTGAGAATTCATATTCCATGCTCGTACTAACTTTGGTGCTGTCGACAGATTGCGTTACACTTCTTGGGAAGTGCGTACTTATCAGTAATCTAATTACATCTGAGCAAATTTCATGTAGCCAAAGTTAGTCATGAGAGGATCTTCCTTAGCCTAGCAGATTCTTTTGTTCCCTTAATGTCTTCACAAAAGTGCTTAGCTCTTTGCGTCTAATTTTTGAACTTCCTCTGACTAGCTTTATACTGATCCCAGTTTATGTCTGATTTAGTCCTATTGGCTACATTAAGGAAGTGTCTGGTTACTATTCTAATGTCTGCCAGGTCTTTACTCCACCATGGAGGTGATTTTTTGTTCTTGGCTTAGACCCAAAGTCAAAGGACATGCGAGTCCTTAGAGCTGGCAATCTGATAAAATATTTATGTGTGATCTACGGAGGCTTCTTTTGATGTACTCTCTGGCACAATTTGTAGTTGGGGCCGAAAACTCCGACTCATACCTCATTTGTCATTTTTTAACCGTCAGTCAGCATTCAGATTGAGCGATAGAGATTAATTCTTTTCGTCATTAAGTCCGAGGTAGCCGCGGCATTCTTTCAAGTATATACACATGTATGTCTAACTAGGTTGCTGGTTTTCTTGTTCCATAAGTGGTGCAGCCTTAGGACGCATACCGTCGCAGTCTTCATAACACTTATGTATATGTAGGGGTGGAAGGTCTAGATGGTCTTCCAGCTCAGCAATCGAGCCGCATTCGTAATAGCTACATAGGCCAGTATTTGCACCTTTTGTAGAGTGGAGCGGGAGTAGGCTTGATTAGCCTTATCCCAGCATACGAGCGATACGTAGATTATTATTGGGGTAAGGATAATGAAGTAAGTTCACGGAATTATGTATCTTTGGTTCAAATCCCCTTTTTTCTGAATAGTTTCGAGAAGGCCCAAAAGGCTTTAGTCGCTTTTTCAGTGGTTCTGTCTAGATGAGGTTTACAGTCTATATTTGCATTTAGTCTAGTGGACACCGTAGCTTAGTGATTATTGTGTCCAATATTTGTTTTTTTTTTTTGTGGTGCAGTCGGTCTACAAGGTTGAAAGCTGTTTCACGGTCTCCCACCGCCCAAGAGCTGGGTCTGTTAATGGACTTCACACTAAGACTTAAACTAAAGGAATTGGAAACTGACAATGAGAACAATAAGAGACCTTAAGGATATCAACAATCGTGTTATTGCTGAAGCATTGTTTCATTTATGCCAAAACTTTGTCCAAGGACATCTCATACAAGCAACAAAGCAAACTTTGAAAACGATTAAAAAATGCCTTGAAGTTAATAATTTGATATTTTTAACATATAGGATCCAGCACACCGTTCGACATTTTGCTACTGACGGCTTATAGTAGCTTTTATTTATATTCAAAAAATGGATTATCCTGCATCCTAATATTCATCTGCAGTTTTTTTTTTTTACTCGTATATTTATGTATGGAATTATTTATCTAAGAAAAGAAATAATACCAACAACCAGAATTTATTATTTAAATTTCCTTCTAGCAGTATAGAGGGGAGGGAGAGAGAGAAGAAGAAAAAAAGGAAAAACTATTATTACCAAGAATCCGCCCCCAAAAGTCACAAATCATCTGACCCGAGAGCAGCAAAGAAAAATAACCATCAACCTTCCCAAAAATTTATTTGCAAACGTTTTACCTGAAGACATAAGGTATGCGAATATATTATTCATACTAAGACTAAGGACACGTATTTGGGATATAGCCAGAACAGCATTTTACCGGAAAATGGTTCACTCCTGCTCCAGATAGCCAGGTACATACATAGCAATTCATCCACCTTTAGCAGTTTGTGTGTATGTCTCCACCAGAGCTCCGCGCGCTTTATTTCCTCCCTGTCATCGTACAATAAACTTGAGAATTCCTGATATTCCCTACTTTTGGGCAATATAAGCCGAAGAAGAAGATGGCTGTGGCATGGCACGAAAAAGTTTCTTGTCATTCCGAGTCAGGTCTTCTCAGATGATTACCCAGCGTAGTATATATTACTACAACTACTACTGTATGTCGGTCGGGCTTATCCCTCTGTATCAACTTGGTTCTGCATAAGTTTTTCTGATATTAAATGGAGCAAACATCTTTTTCTTTTTTTTTTCTTTTTTTTTATATTTATCACCAAGGGATGTGTGTACGAATAAAAATTGCGCAGAGCAGAAATCATAACATTGGGCTCTGTGGATCTGGATTATTTCTAAGCTACTTGTACTTTTGTAGAGATACATAGAGAGATGTCCATGTTTGGGGTGGGGGTTGGTATATTATGCATCTTTCTAGGAGGAAGGAATATTGATGTTCCTATCTGTATGTGCAGCAATAGGAGTCAGGAGGATACACTATACTACGACACACAGTGGTACTACTCCGTGTTATGCGCTAGCAAAACTAAATTAAGTCATAAAAGTTCTGTAAAAGTTTTTCACTGGATTAGTGACTTTCATTGGCTGCTGCTATTGCTACTGCTGCTGGCTGTTTGTAGCTGAAGGAGAAGTTCTGGGAATTATTAAAATTTTTCGTTTTTTTTTTTTCTTTGTTTGTCTATTTGCTCGTGTTTTTCATCTTGATTTGTGTCATCCCCTCAAGTCACAGACGTTGTTGTCGATGGAGAACGAAGAACAAATGAAATGGATTCCTCACATAAAAGACACAAACGAGGATAGAGAGAGAAGTTTTTTGTGTCAGGAAAATAAATTATATTGCTGGGGTATTTGTTTGTTTGCTGGTTGTTTTCGGAGTATGAAACTAGAAAATTAGTCAGAGAGAAAACAACAGCAGCAGCAGGAGGAGTTGGAGTTGGAGGACGTAATGGGATAGATACGTTGGTGTTTATCCTCATTTTTGGGAATTTACGCGCTCGGATAACGTATTCATGTTTTTGAATCTTAAACATTTCGGATGGATTTATTTTGATGACAGCAAGAGCATGTGCCATAAAAGAAAATTCATTTTTGTCATGAGGTGGATACTTTCCATTTGTGAGATACCCGACAGCGATGTCTGTTGATCTTAAGAAATATGAAACATTTTCCTTTGTGTCAATGGATGTAAAACTTGATAAAGTAGATAGTAAATGCCAATATCGTTGGCAGAGTGATAAGATCGTTGTAATTTGATGGGATTTATTCAAATTCACAAATAGTTGTGAAGAGATATTACCAAGCTATTTGAATTTATTACGTTGGCTGGGAGTAGTATGTTGGAAATATTGACATCGGTTTTGTAAGGTTATTACATTCGGCTAGAGACATACATAAGTGTCAATATAGTAGCTAAATGGTTTATAAAGGCTTGTCCTTGAAAGTACTTGGACTTAATGCTTTACACAAAATGAGTTGGCGTACAAATAAATCTTAAAGTAACCATCAAAATGCTTCAAGTACTTATAGGTTATTTCCAAGACGTCTGGATTTTGCTCATAGACGAACTTCTAGAATTACCAAAAAAAAAAAACTGGTCCCAACGTACAAGATTGCGCAGACCATGTTGTCATCAAAGTTAGGAGCACATTCGATGACACTATATCTGAACTGACGCACAATGTCCTTAACCTATGTAACTTCACGGTGGTGTAGAACTAAGTGCCTGACCATAAAACCAAGATAAACTATCCTTGTACCCTTTCCAGAAAAAGACAAAACTTTAGACAAATGGCATTCGAAATCATCCCTATTGATCTGTCTAGCGAAGTGATTAATAGAAGAAAGCGCTTACCTGGAACTTAGCCCTTAATAACGTCACCAACAAGGCGGCTAGGGTAATGATTATATGCCAAAGTCTCATAGGCAAGACGTAAGGATTGAAACCCAAGTTGATTCGTTGGCCGTACAATGCCATAATCAAACCAATCATCATCAATGGCTATGCCATAAATTAAAACACTGGAACAACTAAATAAACTATATCGTGATGATCTGGTTATCTTAGTGTGAGCGAAATATCTCTCCATGATAAGCCAACTCATGGAGAGAGCTCTGGATTTAGTACTCACTGAGGCCATGAGCTTGTAAAAAACTGAAATGATACTTTTTACTACTAAAACCAAAATAGATAATGTCACCGATGACGCAGTTACAACAAACTAAAATTAAATGAACTGCTAAGCAACTCAAGACGGGATATTGCAAGAATTGTAGCTATAAGTAGAAATTATTGGCCTATAAGAAATCATGCAACCAAACTACGATCAACCTAGCTAGCATTTGCCATCTAGCTACCTATCCAGTACCTACCACAGTTTCTGCCATAGCTGCAGGGATAATAAGGAAAACGAATATTTGTTTCACTTTCCTTGGTAGTTATCCGGTTCTAGTGAGGACTCGACAACGTACTCTAAGTAGCCCCTTTTTAGACGATGTGAAAGAGATTTTTAGAAAAAGGATTGGAGAACTCATCCTCTACCAGATAACATGAATTTGTGATATCAAAACAGAGAACGAAAGCGCTAATTGGATTTTTTTTATATCAATTGCCACCTCTATTTACCTAGGCATGGTGTAGTGTGGTCTGGGACAGTCTCAATCTCCTCGAAAACCTTGCATCTAAGGACAAACTTACCTTTGTTTGGATTGCAGAACGGGTGGCTGGCTGGCGAGAAAAGCGCTTGTCGTTGGTCCTGAGCGCTGTATTAGTACCACCTAACAAAGCCCACTCCCAGACAATACAAAGGGTGATTGACAAACACAATGGAAGAATGACTACTGGACCAACCTTCAGGGCCTCAGACAACCCAGAAAGTTAATCAATCCTAACCGATATGAGCCCAAGATTTTACTCGATCTCAACAAAAACGACCTAAGAACTTTAACGGGCTACCTAGAGGGACACTGTCTACTTAGATACCACCTGCAGAAAATAATAATTTTCAGATATTGATATATTCCGGCTCTGGAGAGCAAAAGAAACGCAAAGATCGATACTTGCTGCACCATGGATAATATCAGATTATTCTTGATTACTCCGAGTAGTGAAAATACTTCAATCTGTATACCTACAGTCACAATTTTGCCCAGATAGTAGAATTTGTTTTGGGAATAAAGTTGCTAGACCTAAGAAAAGGTCATCAGTGTAGAATCTCATTTAGATAAGTAGATATATGGGTACATTGTCACTGCTCACTTGGACAAACTATTAGGTCCATTGTTCCCATTCTTATTATTTTACGAATCTGTAAAGATAAATCGATGGCAAAGAAATCCCAGATAAGATAACTATCTTAGGAGGAGCTCTAATCGTCCGACTTAATGAAGAAGAATCCGTTAAGGGCTCCAATTATTGGTATGAGGTGGCATTAATTTAGAAGAATCCAGAAAGGCATATGAATCTCAGTAGTCCTTCAGCTTAATTTTTGTAGATCTTCCTCCTGTTTATGAGACATTCACACAGTAGATGGCGAATAGATTCTATTCCTACGTTTCCTTGCGAGTTCATCTGCTCTTTCATTGCATTGGATATCCATATGGCTTGGTTCTCAGTTAGGTTACCATATTGGCTCTGGATATCTCATCAAGAGAGCGCTGCCAGATCTTCAATAGCCTCGATTTAATTACTGCAGTATCCAGCGTCTTAACGGCCGTTTGGCTATCAACGATGTTGCTTTGTATACTGTTTATGACGTTAGTAGGATCTCGGATTAAAAATCTAAAAGAGCGGTGGGTCACTAAGATTTTAAAGTAAAATTCAGTTCCCGTATCAACGTTCACTTTGAACCAGTCAATGTATAATGCAAGCTCTCCTTCCTTGATAACCTGACGATTCAGCCAATCAAGTCTGTTAGGAATTCTGTTAGTGAACTTCCTGATAAACTTCATCATAGGAGTCATAGAGTCGATTTAGGTTTACCTTTTTGTCCCATCGACCCAAGACAAACGGTTGTCCATAGATTTTGACTTCCCTAGTCTAAGTGCTATTTTAGCCGCCGTTAGTCGCTTAGGTTTAAATAAATACACTTCATATCTGTGTCTTCTACCGATTCGATGTTTAAAGGATAAATGTTGGAATTTCCGCTTTTCAGTTACAGATATATTCCTCTTATTGTTTCCTTCGGAATGGCTAAGTCAGGTGGCAGTATATCTAGTGTCAGGTTCTACTAATTCCAAAGCAGACTTCTCCTAATTTGATTGGCATTTTTTGTATACATCGTTGTGTATATCTAGAGCTCCACAGCAGGCCTCAAGTTGCAAGGTTTGGTGAAAGACCGGTTTAAGTTAAC